>CP149061.1:12500-10012500 GCA_038024825.1 Polylopha cassiicola
GTTTATATTCCATTACTAGCTACCCTTCAGCCTTCTGCATACTCAAAACACCGGATTTCGACAAAATTTTTGCGCTTACGGAACCGAGGTTACCTAAGTGCAACAATTTCTTCATACATCACGTCCTTGTGACTTTTAAAAATCATACTCACCCAAGAGTGTGGCACGTCTAAAGATTCGTCTCGGCGAGCCCTTTCATCCCCCAACACCCTTCCAAATCGACTTACTAGTTTTCCCGGTTTCACCTGAAACATAAAATTTAAAAATTAATTATTTTAAAAAATTCATATCTTCCAAAATATTAATATTTTTATTACAAAATTTTCGTTTATATTCCATTACTAGCTACCCTTCAGCCTTCTGCATACTCAAAACACCGGATTTCGACAAAATTTTTGCGCTTACGGAACCGAGGTTACCTAAGTGCAACAATTTCTTCATACATCACGTCCTTGTGACTTTTAAAAATCATACTCACCCAAGAGTGTGGCACGTCTAAAGATTCGTCTCGGCGAGCCCTTTCATCCCCATCAACACCCTTCCAAATCGACTTACTAGTTTTCCCGGTTTCACCTGAAACATAAAATTTAAAAATTAATTATTTTAAAAAATTCATATCTTCCAAAATATTAATATTTTTATTACAAAATTTTCGTTTAGATTCCATTACTAGCTACCCTTCAGCCTTCTGCATACTCAAAACACCGGATTTCGACAAAATTTTTGCGCTTACGGAACCGAGGTTACCTAAGTGCAACAATTTCTTCATACATCACGTCCTTGTGACTTTTAAAAATCATACTCACCCAAGAGTGTGGCACGTCTAAAGATTCGTCTCGGCGAGCCCTTTCATCCCCATCAACACCCTTCCAAATCGACTTACTAGTTTTCCCGGTTTCACCTGAAACATAAAATTTAAAATTAATTATTTTAAATAATTCATATCTTCCAAAATATTAATATTTTTATTACAAAATTTTCGTTTAGATTCCATTACTAGCTACCCTTCAGCCTTCTGCATACTCAAAACACCGGATTTCGACAAAATTTTTGCGCTTACGGAACCGAGGTTACCTAAGTGCAACAATTTCTTCATACATCACGTCCTTGTGACTTTTAAAAATCATACTCACCCAAGAGTGTGGCACGTCTAAAGATTCGTCTCGGCGAGCCCTTTCATCCCCCAACACCCTTCCAAATCGACTTACTAGTTTTCCCGGTTTCACCTGAAACATAAAATTTAAAAATTAATTATTTTAAAAATTCATATCTTCCAAAATATTAATATTTTTATTACAAAATTTTCGTTTATATTCCATTACTAGCTACCCTTCAGCCTTCTGCATACTCAAAACACCGGATTTCGACAAAATTTTTGCGCTTACGGAACCGAGGTTACCTAAGTGCAACAATTTCTTCATACATCACGTCCTTGTGACTTTTAAAAATCATACTCACCCAAGAGTGTGGCACGTCTAAAGATTCGTCTCGGCGAGCCCTTTCATCCCCCCAACACCCTTCCAAATCGACTTACTAGTTTTCCCGGTTTCACCTGAAACATAAAATTTAAAAATTAATTATTTTAAAAATTCATATCTTCCAAAATATTAATATTTTTATTACAAAATTTTCGTTTATATTCCATTACTAGCTACCCTTCAGCCTTCTGCATACTCAAAACACCGGATTTCGACAAAATTTTTGCGCTTACGGAACCGAGGTTACCTAAGTGCAACAATTTCTTCATACATCACGTCCTTGTGACTTTTAAAAATCATACTCACCCAAGAGTGTGGCACGTCTAAAGATTCGTCTCGGCGAGCCCTTTCATCCCCCCAACACCCTTCCAAATCGACTTACTAGTTTTCCCGGTTTCACCTGAAACATAAAATTTAAAAATTAATTATTTTAAAAAATTCATATCTTCCAAAATATTAATATTTTTATTACAAAATTTTCGTTTATATTCCATTACTAGCTACCCTTCAGCCTTCTGCATACTCAAAACACCGGATTTCGACAAAATTTTTGCGCTTACGGAACCGAGGTTACCTAAGTGCAACAATTTCTTCATACATCACGTCCTTGTGACTTTTAAAAATCATACTCACCCAAGAGTGTGGCACGTCTAAAGATTCGTCTCGGCGAGCCCTTTCATCCCCCCAACACCCTTCCAAATCGACTTACTAGTTTTCCCGGTTTCACCTGAAACATAAAATTTAAAAATTAATTATTTTAAAAAATTCATATCTTCCAAAATATTAATATTTTTATTACAAAATTTTCGTTTATATTCCATTACTAGCTACCCTTCAGCCTTCTGCATACTCAAAACACCGGATTTCGACAAAATTTTTGCGCTTACGGAACCGAGGTTACCTAAGTGCAACA
The DNA here is from genome assembly GCA_038024825.1 of Polylopha cassiicola. NCBI lineage: Eukaryota > Metazoa > Arthropoda > Insecta > Lepidoptera > Tortricidae > Polylopha > Polylopha cassiicola. The sequence continues at coordinate 14,892 of CP149061.1, forward strand.
ATTTCTTCATACATCACGTCCTTGTGACTTTTAAAAATCATACTCACCCAAGAGTGTGGCACGTCTAAAGATTCGTCTCGGCGAGCCCTTTCATCCCCCCAACACCCTTCCAAATCGACTTACTAGTTTTCCCGGTTTCACCTGAAACATAAAATTTAAAAATTAATTATTTTAAAAAATTCATATCTTCCAAAATATTAATATTTTTATTACAAAATTTTCGTTTATATTCCATTACTAGCTACCCTTCAGCCTTCTGCATACTCAAAACACCGGATTTCGACAAAATTTTTGCGCTTACGGAACCGAGGTTACCTAAGTGCAACAATTTCTTCATACATCACGTCCTTGTGACTTTTAAAAATCATACTCACCCAAGAGTGTGGCACGTCTAAAGATTCGTCTCGGCGAGCCCTTTCATCCCCCCAACACCCTTCCAAATCGACTTACTAGTTTTCCCGGTTTCACCTGAAACATAAAATTTAAAAATTAATTATTTTAAAAAATTCATATCTTCCAAAATATTAATATTTTTATTACAAAATTTTCGTTTAGATTCCATTACTAGCTACCCTTCAGCCTTCTGCATACTCAAAACACCGGATTTCGACAAAATTTTTGCGCTTACGGAACCGAGGTTACCTAAGTGCAACAATTTCTTCATACATCACGTCCTTGTGACTTTTAAAAATCATACTCACCCAAGAGTGTGGCACGTCTAAAGATTCGTCTCGGCGAGCCCTTTCATCCCCATCAACACCCTTCCAAATCGACTTACTAGTTTTCCCGGTTTCACCTGAAACATAAAATTTAAAAATTAATTATTTTAAAAATTCATATCTTCCAAAATATTAATATTTTTATTACAAAATTTTCGTTTAGATTCCATTACTAGCTACCCTTCAGCCTTCTGCATACTCAAAACACCGGATTTCGACAAAATTTTTGCGCTTACGGAACCGAGGTTACCTAAGTGCAACAATTTCTTCATACATCACGTCCTTGTGACTTTTAAAAATCATACTCACCCAAGAGTGTGGCACGTCTAAAGATTCGTCTCGGCGAGCCCTTTCATCCCCCCAACACCCTTCCAAATCGACTTACTAGTTTTCCCGGTTTCACCTGAAACATAAAATTTAAAAATTAATTATTTTAAAAAATTCATATCTTCCAAAATATTAATATTTTTATTACAAAATTTTCGTTTATATTCCATTACTAGCTACCCTTCAGCCTTCTGCATACTCAAAACACCGGATTTCGACAAAATTTTTGCGCTTACGGAACCGAGGTTACCTAAGTGCAACAATTTCTTCATACATCACGTCCTTGTGACTTTTAAAAATCATACTCACCCAAGAGTGTGGCACGTCTAAAGATTCGTCTCGGCGAGCCCTTTCATCCCCCCCAACACCCTTCCAAATCGACTTACTAGTTTTCCCGGTTTCACCTGAAACATAAAATTTAAAAATTAATTATTTTAAAACTTCATATCTTCCAAAATATTAATATTTTTATTACAAAATTTTCGTTTATATTCCATTACTAGCTACCCTTCAGCCTTCTGCATACTCAAAACACCGGATTTCGACAAAATTTTTGCGCTTACGGAACCGAGGTTACCTAAGTGCAACAATTTCTTCATACATCACGTCCTTGTGACTTTTAAAAATCATACTCACCCAAGAGTGTGGCACGTCTAAAGATTCGTCTCGGCGAGCCCTTTCATCCCCCAACACCCTTCCAAATCGACTTACTAGTTTTCCCGGTTTCACCTGAAACATAAAATTTAAAAATTAATTATTTTAAAAAATTCATATCTTCCAAAATATTAATATTTTTATTACAAAATTTTCGTTTATATTCCATTACTAGCTACCCTTCAGCCTTCTGCATACTCAAAACACCGGATTTCGACAAAATTTTTGCGCTTACGGAACCGAGGTTACCTAAGTGCAACAATTTCTTCATACATCACGTCCTTGTGACTTTTAAAAATCATACTCACCCAAGAGTGTGGCACGTCTAAAGATTCGTCTCGGCGAGCCCTTTCATCCCCCCAACACCCTTCCAAATCGACTTACTAGTTTTCCCGGTTTCACCTGAAACATAAAATTTAAAAATTAATTATTTTAAAAATTCATATCTTCCAAAATATTAATATTTTTATTACAAAATTTTCGTTTATATTCCATTACTAGCTACCCTTCAGCCTTCTGCATACTCAAAACACCGGATTTCGACAAAATTTTTGCGCTTACGGAACCGAGGTTACCTAAGTGCAACAATTTCTTCATACATCACGTCCTTGTGACTTTTAAAAATCATACTCACCCAAGAGTGTGGCACGTCTAAAGATTCGTCTCGGCGAGCCCTTTCATCCCCCCAACACCCTTCCAAATCGACTTACTAGTTTTCCCGGTTTCACCTGAAACATAAAATTTAAAAATTAATTATTTTAAAAATTCATATCTTCCAAAATATTAATATTTTTATTACAAAATTTTCGTTTATATTCCATTACTAGCTACCCTTCAGCCTTCTGCATACTCAAAACACCGGATTTCGACAAAATTTTTGCGCTTACGGAACCGAGGTTACCTAAGTGCAACAATTTCTTCATACATCACGTCCTTGTGACTTTTAAAAATCATACTCACCCAAGAGTGTGGCACGTCTAAAGATTCGTCTCGGCGAGCCCTTTCATCCCCCCCACCCCCCTTCCAAATCGACTTACTAGTTTTCCCGGTTTCACCTGAAACATAAAATTTAAAAATTAATTATTTTAAAAATTCATATCTTCCAAAATATTAATATTTTTATTACAAAATTTTCGTTTAGATTCCATTACTAGCTACCCTTCAGCCTTCTGCATACTCAAAACACCGGATTTCGACAAAATTTTTGCGCTTACGGAACCGAGGTTACCTAAGTGCAACAATTTCTTCATACATCACGTCCTTGTGACTTTTAAAAATCATACTCACCCAAGAGTGTGGCACGTCTAAAGATTCGTCTCGGCGAGCCCTTTCATCCCCATCAACACCCTTCCAAATCGACTTACTAGTTTTCCCGGTTTCACCTGAAACATAAAATTTAAAAATTAATTATTTTAAAAAATTCATATCTTCCAAAATATTAATATTTTTATTACAAAATTTTCGTTTAGATTCCATTACTAGCTACCCTTCAGCCTTCTGCATACTCAAAACACCGGATTTCGACAAAATTTTTGCGCTTACGGAACCGAGGTTACCTAAGTGCAACAATTTCTTCATACATCACGTCCTTGTGACTTTTAAAAATCATACTCACCCAAGAGTGTGGCACGTCTAAAGATTCGTCTCGGCGAGCCCTTTCATCCCCACCAACACCCTTCCAAATCGACTTACTAGTTTTCCCGGTTTCACCTGAAACATAAAATTTAAAAATTAATTATTTTAAAAAATTCATATCTTCCAAAATATTAATATTTTTATTACAAAATTTTCGTTTATATTCCATTACTAGCTACCCTTCAGCCTTCTGCATACTCAAAACACCGGATTTCGACAAAATTTTTGCGCTTACGGAACCGAGGTTACCTAAGTGCAACAATTTCTTCATACATCACGTCCTTGTGACTTTTAAAAATCATACTCACCCAAGAGTGTGGCACGTCTAAAGATTCGTCTCGGCGAGCCCTTTCATCCCCCCAACACCCTTCCAAATCGACTTACTAGTTTTCCCGGTTTCACCTGAAACATAAAATTTAAAAATTAATTATTTTAAAAAATTCATATCTTCCAAAATATTAATATTTTTATTACAAAATTTTCGTTTATATTCCATTACTAGCTACCCTTCAGCCTTCTGCATACTCAAAACACCGGATTTCGACAAAATTTTTGCGCTTACGGAACCGAGGTTACCTAAGTGCAACAATTTCTTCATACATCACGTCCTTGTGACTTTTAAAAATCATACTCACCCAAGAGTGTGGCACGTCTAAAGATTCGTCTCGGCGAGCCCTTTCATCCCCCCCAACACCCTTCCAAATCGACTTACTAGTTTTCCCGGTTTCACCTGAAACATAAAATTTAAAAATTAATTATTTTAAAAAATTCATATCTTCCAAAATATTAATATTTTTATTACAAAATTTTCGTTTATATTCCATTACTAGCTACCCTTCAGCCTTCTGCATACTCAAAACACCGGATTTCGACAAAATTTTTGCGCTTACGGAACCGAGGTTACCTAAGTGCAACAATTTCTTCATACATCACGTCCTTGTGACTTTTAAAAATCATACTCACCCAAGAGTGTGGCACGTCTAAAGATTCGTCTCGGCGAGCCCTTTCATCCCCACAACACCCTTCCAAATCGACTTACTAGTTTTCCCGGTTTCACCTGAAACATAAAATTTAAAAATTAATTATTTTAAAAAATTCATATCTTCCAAAATATTAATATTTTTATTACAAAATTTTCGTTTATATTCCATTACTAGCTACCCTTCAGCCTTCTGCATACTCAAAACACCGGATTTCGACAAAATTTTTGCGCTTACGGAACCGAGGTTACCTAAGTGCAACAATTTCTTCATACATCACGTCCTTGTGACTTTTAAAAATCATACTCACCCAAGAGTGTGGCACGTCTAAAGATTCGTCTCGGCGAGCCCTTTCATCCCCCCAACACCCTTCCAAATCGACTTACTAGTTTTCCTGGTTTCACCTGAAACATAAAATTTAAAAATTAATTATTTTAAAAAATTCATATCTTCCAAAATATTAATATTTTTATTACAAAATTTTCGTTTATATTCCATTACTAGCTACCCTTCAGCCTTCTGCATACTCAAAACACCGGATTTCGACAAAATTTTTGCGCTTACGGAACCGAGGTTACCTAAGTGCAACAATTTCTTCATACATCACGTCCTTGTGACTTTTAAAAATCATACTCACCCAAGAGTGTGGCACGTCTAAAGATTCGTCTCGGCGAGCCCTTTCATCCCCCCCAACACCCTTCCAAATCGACTTACTAGTTTTCCCGGTTTCACCTGAAACATAAAATTTAAAAATTAATTATTTTAAAAAATTCATATCTTCCAAAATATTAATATTTTTATTACAAAATTTTCGTTTAGATTCCATTACTAGCTACCCTTCAGCCTTCTGCATACTCAAAACACCGGATTTCGACAAAATTTTTGCGCTTACGGAACCGAGGTTACCTAAGTGCAACAATTTCTTCATACATCACGTCCTTGTGACTTTTAAAAATCATACTCACCCAAGAGTGTGGCACGTCTAAAGATTCGTCTCGGCGAGCCCTTTCATCCCCATCAACACCCTTCCAAATCGACTTACTAGTTTTCCCGGTTTCACCTGAAACATAAAATTTAAAAATTAATTATTTTAAAAAATTCATATCTTCCAAAATATTAATATTTTTATTACAAAATTTTCGTTTAGATTCCATTACTAGCTACCCTTCAGCCTTCTGCATACTCAAAACACCGGATTTCGACAAAATTTTTGCGCTTACGGAACCGAGGTTACCTAAGTGCAACAATTTCTTCATACATCACGTCCTTGTGACTTTTAAAAATCATACTCACCCAAGAGTGTGGCACGTCTAAAGATTCGTCTCGGCGAGCCCTTTCATCCCCCCCAACACCCTTCCAAATCGACTTACTAGTTTTCCCGGTTTCACCTGAAACATAAAATTTAAAAATTAATTATTTTAAAAAATTCATATCTTCCAAAATATTAATATTTTTATTACAAAATTTTCGTTTATATTCCATTACTAGCTACCCTTCAGCCTTCTGCATACTCAAAACACCGGATTTCGACAAAATTTTTGCGCTTACGGAACCGAGGTTACCTAAGTGCAACAATTTCTTCATACATCACGTCCTTGTGACTTTTAAAAATCATACTCACCCAAGAGTGTGGCACGTCTAAAGATTCGTCTCGGCGAGCCCTTTCATCCCCCCCAACACCCTTCCAAATCGACTTACTAGTTTTCCCGGTTTCACCTGAAACATAAAATTTAAAAATTAATTATTTTAAAAAATTCATATCTTCCAAAATATTAATATTTTTATTACAAAATTTTCGTTTATATTCCATTACTAGCTACCCTTCAGCCTTCTGCATACTCAAAACACCGGATTTCGACAAAATTTTTGCGCTTACGGAACCGAGGTTACCTAAGTGCAACAATTTCTTCATACATCACGTCCTTGTGACTTTTAAAAATCATACTCACCCAAGAGTGTGGCACGTCTAAAGATTCGTCTCGGCGAGCCCTTTCATCCCCCACAACACCCTTCCAAATCGACTTACTAGTTTTCCCGGTTTCACCTGAAACATAAAATTTAAAAATTAATTATTTTAAAAAATTCATATCTTCCAAAATATTAATATTTTTATTACAAAATTTTCGTTTATATTCCATTACTAGCTACCCTTCAGCCTTCTGCATACTCAAAACACCGGATTTCGACAAAATTTTTGCGCTTACGGAACCGAGGTTACCTAAGTGCAACAATTTCTTCATACATCACGTCCTTGTGACTTTTAAAAATCATACTCACCCAAGAGTGTGGCACGTCTAAAGATTCGTCTCGGCGAGCCCTTTCATCCCCCAACACCCTTCCAAATCGACTTACTAGTTTTCCCGGTTTCACCTGAAACATAAAATTTAAAAATTAATTATTTTAAAAAATTCATATCTTCCAAAATATTAATATTTTTATTACAAAATTTTCGTTTATATTCCATTACTAGCTACCCTTCAGCCTTCTGCATACTCAAAACACCGGATTTCGACAAAATTTTTGCGCTTACGGAACCGAGGTTACCTAAGTGCAACAATTTCTTCATACATCACGTCCTTGTGACTTTTAAAAATCATACTCACCCAAGAGTGTGGCACGTCTAAAGATTCGTCTCGGCGAGCCCTTTCATCCCCCCCAACACCCTTCCAAATCGACTTACTAGTTTTCCCGGTTTCACCTGAAACATAAAATTTAAAAATTAATTATTTTAAAAAATTCATATCTTCCAAAATATTAATATTTTTATTACAAAATTTTCGTTTATATTCCATTACTAGCTACCCTTCAGCCTTCTGCATACTCAAAACACCGGATTTCGACAAAATTTTTGCGCTTACGGAACCGAGGTTACCTAAGTGCAACAATTTCTTCATACATCACGTCCTTGTGACTTTTAAAAATCATACTCACCCAAGAGTGTGGCACGTCTAAAGATTCGTCTCGGCGAGCCCTTTCATCCCCCCAACACCCTTCCAAATCGACTTACTAGTTTTCCCGGTTTCACCTGAAACATAAAATTTAAAAATTAATTATTTTAAAAAATTCATATCTTCCAAAATATTAATATTTTTATTACAAAATTTTCGTTTAGATTCCATTACTAGCTACCCTTCAGCCTTCTGCATACTCAAAACACCGGATTTCGACAAAATTTTTGCGCTTACGGAACCGAGGTTACCTAAGTGCAACAATTTCTTCATACATCACGTCCTTGTGACTTTTAAAAATCATACTCACCCAAGAGTGTGGCACGTCTAAAGATTCGTCTCGGCGAGCCCTTTCATCCCCATCAACACCCTTCCAAATCGACTTACTAGTTTTCCCGGTTTCACCTGAAACATAAAATTTAAAAATTAATTATTTTAAAAAATTCATATCTTCCAAAATATTAATATTTTTATTACAAAATTTTCGTTTAGATTCCATTACTAGCTACCCTTCAGCCTTCTGCATACTCAAAACACCGGATTTCGACAAAATTTTTGCGCTTACGGAACCGAGGTTACCTAAGTGCAACAATTTCTTCATACATCACGTCCTTGTGACTTTTAAAAATCATACTCACCCAAGAGTGTGGCACGTCTAAAGATTCGTCTCGGCGAGCCCTTTCATCCCCCCAACACCCTTCCAAATCGACTTACTAGTTTTCCCGGTTTCACCTGAAACATAAAATTTAAAAATTAATTATTTTAAAAATTCATATCTTCCAAAATATTAATATTTTTATTACAAAATTTTCGTTTATATTCCATTACTAGCTACCCTTCAGCCTTCTGCATACTCAAAACACCGGATTTCGACAAAATTTTTGCGCTTACGGAACCGAGGTTACCTAAGTGCAACAATTTCTTCATACATCACGTCCTTGTGACTTTTAAAAATCATACTCACCCAAGAGTGTGGCACGTCTAAAGATTCGTCTCGGCGAGCCCTTTCATCCCCCAACACCCTTCCAAATCGACTTACTAGTTTTCCCGGTTTCACCTGAAACATAAAATTTAAAAATTAATTATTTTAAAAAATTCATATCTTCCAAAATATTAATATTTTTATTACAAAATTTTCGTTTATATTCCATTACTAGCTACCCTTCAGCCTTCTGCATACTCAAAACACCGGATTTCGACAAAATTTTTGCGCTTACGGAACCGAGGTTACCTAAGTGCAACAATTTCTTCATACATCACGTCCTTGTGACTTTTAAAAATCATACTCACCCAAGAGTGTGGCACGTCTAAAGATTCGTCTCGGCGAGCCCTTTCATCCCCCAACACCCTTCCAAATCGACTTACTAGTTTTCCCGGTTTCACCTGAAACATAAAATTTAAAAATTAATTATTTTAAAAAATTCATATCTTCCAAAATATTAATATTTTTATTACAAAATTTTCGTTTATATTCCATTACTAGCTACCCTTCAGCCTTCTGCATACTCAAAACACCGGATTTCGACAAAATTTTTGCGCTTACGGAACCGAGGTTACCTAAGTGCAACAATTTCTTCATACATCACGTCCTTGTGACTTTTAAAAATCATACTCACCCAAGAGTGTGGCACGTCTAAAGATTCGTCTCGGCGAGCCCTTTCATCCCCCCAACACCCTTCCAAATCGACTTACTAGTTTTCCCGGTTTCACCTGAAACATAAAATTTAAAAATTAATTATTTTAAAAAATTCATATCTTCCAAAATATTAATATTTTTATTACAAAATTTTCGTTTATATTCCATTACTAGCTACCCTTCAGCCTTCTGCATACTCAAAACACCGGATTTCGACAAAATTTTTGCGCTTACGGAACCGAGGTTACCTAAGTGCAACAATTTCTTCATACATCACGTCCTTGTGACTTTTAAAAATCATACTCACCCAAGAGTGTGGCACGTCTAAAGATTCGTCTCGGCGAGCCCTTTCATCCCCCCCAACACCCTTCCAAATCGACTTACTAGTTTTCCCGGTTTCACCTGAAACATAAAATTTAAAAATTAATTATTTTAAAAAATTCATATCTTCCAAAATATTAATATTTTTATTACAAAATTTTCGTTTATATTCCATTACTAGCTACCCTTCAGCCTTCTGCATACTCAAAACACCGGATTTCGACAAAATTTTTGCGAAATTTGCCCCGCCCACCCGCCCACTGTATAGTAGGAAGGGTTGCAGACGCTCTATTCCGACCAAAAAACTTTTATTTCCTAAATCGATAGTACACTCAGCACTGATCAGATATAGACACTTATCGTCATATCTAACTGACTTCCTTATAATTTTAATTTTCATTTGAAACTTCATTTTACATCAGTATAACATAATGCCGATCGAACGCTCACCGCCGCGCACAAGGGACTTCTATCTGCGCGATAGGCCGGCCCGCCCATCCAAGTCGGAGTCGGACTCGCCAGAGCCCTCCCCCACCCACCCCTAAAAAACAACGCAATAAAAACAAGAAGAAGGACCGCAAAAAGTCCTCCAGTGAGACGACTAGCCAGCCTTTAAGCCGCTCTCCTAGCTTCAGCGACAATAGCTTCGCACTGCTCGATCTTGACATTACCCGCACCATAGACCCGCAGCCTGCCCAACACTCTGCTCTTCCCAACCCTATTTCATTCACCATCCCAATCACCACCACATCATCTTTCACCTCCACTACAACCACTCTCACCAACACTGCATTCCCGCCTTTCACCCCGGATGTGACCGTGATCAAAGCTGCAACTCAGCCCTCACTGCCCTCACAGCCACTGCAGCCGTCGCCCCTCATACCGCTATCGCAGCCCTCGCCCTCGCTTTCGCAACTAACAGAAACGTCCCTCTCGCCTAACATGGCGCTATATTACAGTCATCCAGAAAGCGAGCGCTCCCAAACTAACACCGAGAACATGGCGGACACTTTTAAATCCGTCATTCTCAACAGCGCACAGGGGATACTGGCCGCGGTGCGCATGAACAAAAGCTTGACCAAGGCCAATAGAATGGAGGTCGAGCGACTTGCCACACAAATTCACACAGAAACCGAGAAATTCATCAACTCTCTCAGAACTTCTTCACCCGACACATTCTCACGCAAAACCACCACCACCATCACTTCTGCCGCCACCACCCAAACTGAACCAGAAAAACCCACTAAACCTGATACTATTACGGAAACAATTAGGAAGACAATCAAAGAAGAGTTCGGCAAAATGAGATCCAGTGCTGCCATAGGATCGGCTCCTAACACCAAAACTTACGCCGCGGCCACCAGCCGTAACGTACAGTTCCCTACACCATCTCCGCCCCCCAGTATACCCATCTCCAAACCGGCAATAATAATAACTCCTAAAGTAAACGTCAAAAGCGCCGCAGAGACCCTGTCGGCTTGGAGGAAATCAGTGACCTTCACTGACACCAACTTTGCCCCCATCGCCACAAAGTACGTCTCAAACCACAAGGTCCGCGTCGAGTTCGACAACGTCGAACAAAGAAACAAGGCTCTCGACAAGACCAACTTTATCAACGCGGATGTGTGCGCGGAGGCATCCAAGTCACTCAGCCCAATGGTTGTCCTCAAAGGCATAACCGAAGAAACGCCGACAGAAAAACTGATCGAAATTATTACCCAGCAGAACGAAACGATCCAAAACAGCATTGTAAACACCAATGACTTCTCGCTACATTTCAAACGCGGTAACAGAAACCCTAAACTATATAACGCCGTCTTTCTCACCTCCCCCCGTGTATTCAAAGCCATCATAACCGCAACCAAAATCAATGTCGATCATCAACGTGTCCACGCAACCGAATATGTGCCGCTATTGCAGTGCTATAAATGCCTGCAATACGGACACACTCGGAAGAGATGTGCCGCTGAGTCCGCTCCAGTCTGCTCACACTGCGCCAGCCCCGGTCACGAATACAAACATTGCCCCCACAAAGAAGATCCCTCAAAAACCAACTGCCATAATTGCAAGACACACTTCGCAAAAAATAATATTAAAAAGGGAAACACCCATCACAGCGCCACTTCCATCGAGTGCCCACGAATGTCCATGATGTACAACAATATTAAAGCAAGAATCGACTATGGCCAATAAAAACATAATTAATAAAAATAATTCCACTCCAAAAAACATCCACAAATGTCTCCAAATTAACATCGGACACGGCCGAAACGCTCACCAAGAGCTGGTCGTGTCTCTAAATAGCAATAAATACGACTTTGTTTTCATCAGTGAGCCATACGTCGCAAACAACACCAAAACAATCAAACCTATCCCCGGCTACACCACATATCAGTTCCCGTCACCCAACCAACCCATCAAAGCAGCCATCCTTGTAAAAGAGAATTCTTTCGGCACGCTTGGACAGACTAAATACTCCAACTCCAACATCTGTATTGTCCAGCTTACGGAAAGGTCTGGTGGCAGAGTGTATCTGGTGTCTGCCTATATTGAACCTCGCACAGACCCCACGAACTCACTCGAACTGCTCGAGACCTTCCTTCATGACACTGCTGGCGCAACGCACATAATCGGGGGCGACTTTAACGGCTGGCATCGCCTATGGGGCTGTTCTCAGAACAACACCAGGGGGGAATTGCTCGCCGATTTGGCTATCACCAACAACCTAACGGTATGCAATATTGGAACCACCCCCACTTTCGAAACAGTCTCCCACGGCACGCTGCGCACCTCCATCGTCGACGTCACTCTCCTGGGGAACCACCCACGTCGCGGACAACACCACGTGCAAATCACGGACTGGAAAGTCGACACCAGTCTGTGCCCATCTTCTGACCACAACGCCATCACTTTTCTTCTCGACACCTCCCTCGATAAATCTGCTAGATTCAAAACAAAAGCCAAGCTATCCACCTTCCGCTACAATACTACTGGAATAAAATGGGATCTACTTACCGATGATATCCGCGACGCTCTCTCAGACAAAATCCCTGACACGGAATACATTACCTCTTGCAGCGAAGAACAACTCGACATCGTCATTTCGTACCTTACCAAATACATCCAAGATATGTGCGCAGATCTGCTTCCGGCGTCCGAAGGTCCACCCAAAGGTCCTCCTTGGTGGAACGATGATCTGGATCTGAAAAAGAAAAAAGTCATTAGAAATCACCATAAATTAAGAAAGGCTGTTAAACAAAAATTACCACTCGAAGACCTAATCAGAGAAAGAAATGAGCTAAGGAAAGCATATTCTGACGCATGCTGCTCTGCCTCGACGGAGGCATTCCGTGAATTCTGTGAAAGACAAAAGAAGGAGGATGTGTGGTCGGTAACGAATCGAATCATGCGGACTCGACCGATCACACAGCCTCCTTCCACACTTCTCCTACAAGATGGCTCATATACGAAGGGCAGTGCGGACTCAGCCGAGGCACTCTTGCGCATCTTCTATCCCGACGACGACGCAAGTCGCGATACCCCAGAACAGCTCTCTATCAGAAGGCAGGTCGTCGATCCGCCTTCTACACAGGACGAACCTCCATTTACCATCACGGAGGTCCTTGAAACACTTAATACAATTAGCCACAAAAAAGCGCCCGGATCCGATCACCTTACATCTGACATCTGTCTTCAGGTCGCTAAAATATTTCCTGATACCATCACCGGTATCATGAACCGCTGTCTGCAACTCCAATACTTTCCCGACACCTGGAAAATTACCACCACGAAGATCATACCCAAACCAGATAAGGACGATTATTCCAAAGCAGCTTCCTTCCGACCTATCGGACTGGTAAAGGTTTTCGGCAAGCTCCTTGAAAAATTAATCATCAACCGCCTAGTCTACCACATGAACAGTAACAACACCGTTATTCCGACTCAGTTCGGCTTCCGGCTTCAAACCAATACCATATGCGCCATCCATCATGCAACAGACATTATTAAAAGTGCAATTCAAAAAGGAGACCAAGTCCTCGCGGTGTCACTGGACATTCGAGCCGCCTTCGATAATGCCTGGTGGCCCGCCATCTTCCGGAGACTAAAACATATCAAGTGCCCGAAAAACATCTACCAAATCCTCCAAAGTTACGTCACCGATCGATCAGTCATGTTGGCGTTCTCGGACTGCTCCTTGGAGAAATCAATGACCAGAGGCTGCATACAGGGCTCCGTCGTGGGTCCGGTTCTATGGAACCTGATCCTCGACGAGCTTCTGGAAACAACCATGCCAGCAGGCTGCCACCTCCAAGCGTACGCAGACGACGTCCTACTAATAGCGCATTCCAAGTCTCCTGAAGATTTGGAGCGCATTACCAACGAAGCCATCAAAACTATTATTTACTGGGGCAATAGCGTCAAGCTATCTTTCGGACTAGATAAAACACAAACAATCGCTTTCACTCGCAAAGCAACTAAAATCAAAATACTCATGGACAATACTCAAATTCATTTCGTTAACCAAATTAAATATCTAGGAGTTATAATAGACAACAGATTCAAATTCATCACACATTCGGAACATATTATAAACAAAGCAAAGAAACTCTTATACAAATTACAGAACTTCATAAGACCCACGTGGGGCGTCCATCCAGAGAACATACGCACCATCTACAGACAAGTCATCGAGCCCATAGTGACATATGCGTCGTCCGTATGGGTCAATGCACTACAATTCAAATGTGTAAATTCTAAACTCCTTTCCCTGCAACGACTCTTCGCTATCAAAATCATTCATGCTTTTCGAACAGTGAGCACCCCACTCTCTATTTCGCTGGCTCAACTTACTCCTCTACCATCTAGAGTGAAGTACTTTGCCGACATCGAAATCACGAGAATTCGGGGCCAATCCACCTTTCTTCCTGGAGATCTCCCGATCGAAGCTCCCGTACCACCTTCTTTCCTTCTTCACCCCGCACATCGCATTACTATTCCGTATAAAGAAATAAATAATATTTCAGAGCTTAACGAAATCATAACAAATCATGACCCTAACGCCTGGCAAGCCTACACAGACGGAAGCAGACTCGATAACAAAGTTGGATCTGCTTTCGTCATCATCAAGCCCAACGGAACGATCACTACTAAAAAACTAAAACTGCACGACTGTTGCTCAGTCTTCCAGTCGGAGCTACTTGCCATCTTAAAATGCATAGAACACGCCACTAAAACTAAATGCCCTCCATCCACTCTCTTAATTTTCACTGACAGCAGATCCGGTTTAGACGAAATTTCAAATCCAAGTTCATATAATCCACTCGTTAACGGAATTCATAAATTAATAAACAGTTTCAGCGAACTTACACGAGTATCATTGTATTGGGTGAAAGCTCATTGCGGTATTACCGGCAACGAACTGGCTGATCAAGCAGCAAAGTCTGCAGTCAACCTACACAAAACTCCTGACTTCACATCTGTTCCCATCAGCCACATCAAATACCACAACAAAACTAAATCCCTTAAGGACACTAGCGATCTATACAATAACCCGAATAACTGCTCGTACACCAAAACACTATTCCCTACACACGAAGAACTCACCAAATACCTCCAAACCAACACACTAACTTTCACATTAACACAATTCCTCAGCAACCACGGATACCACAAGGAATACTTGTTCCGTTTTAAAATCACCACAGATGACCATTGTCCTTGTTCAAGCAACAACACAACCCAATCTCTAATTCACCTTCTACACGATTGTCCTCGCTTTTCCAAAGCGAGATACGACCACGAATCCACCTGTCACTCCCTAAACATCGACCCCAAAAACTTTACAGAAGTCATCTCGAAAGAGACCACCAACACATCCCTCCATAAACTGATAAAAATTATAATCTTGAACTTGAAAGCCTTTAATGGCACGTAATCATCGCAACACTTATAAATCGCATTCCATTTTCCCTAATCGCCCATGGGGCGAACGGGCGACGATCTTGTGGCCGACGCCGGTTCGCACCATGGGCTGGACACTATTTTTATCTTCACTTTCATTCTCTCATTCTTGCCTGCTGGGCGGGCGGGCGGAGGCCGAGAAATTCCTCGGAATCCGCCGGCCCGCCCAGCAGGCATCCACTTTCATCCATCCTCTCCCTACATACCTCTCATTTCCCTTACTCTCCCAACACACCTAGGTACACTCTACAACAAACACAACACAAACAACAACCACTCTTTTTCTCAAACCCTTTCATCCTTCACCAATCCTACACCACACTGTTGGACACAAAGCGTATTCCGATAGCGCCGCGTGTTCAACGTATCACACTCTACAAGGGGGGAGGTTTTAGTCCGTAGGCTACTGGGCACCATTCCCAGTAGAGTCGGGCATGCTGTCAGGAACGGTCCTGGCAGTATACATGAGTATTTCCTCCTCCCACGCAAAAAAAAAAAAAAAAAACCTAACCTAACCTAACCTAACCTAACCTAACCTAACCTAACCTAACCTAACCTAACCTAACCTAACCTAACCTAACCTAACCTAACCTAACCTAACCTAACCTAACCTAACCTAACCTAACCTAACCTAACCTAACCTAACCTAACCTAACCTAACCTAACCTAACCTAACCTAACCTAACCTAACCTAACCTAACCTAACCTAACCTAACCTAACCTAACCTAACCTAACCTAACCTAACCTAACCTAACCTAACCTAACCTAACCTAACCTAACCTAACCTAACCTAACCTAACCTAACCTAACCTAACCTAACCTAACCTAACCTAACCTAACCTAACCTAACCTAACCTAACCTAACCTAACCTAACCTTTTTTTTTTTTTTTTTTTTGACGGAGTGGAAATGCATTTACGCATACCCCCTGGCCCTCTGCCGTGTGGGGGTTATGTGGGACTCACCCGGTTTCCCGGTCATACCCACTAAAACCACTCCGACGTGTCCGTCACTGCCGTTAGTGGGGACGCCACGGGATATGCTCTAAGCCACCGCGACGACCCCCGGCAAGCCCGCTGGCGGGCACCCGCACAAAAAAGGAGGGGGGGAAAGAGAGCCAGACACGCTTAGCCCCTCCCCTTACCCAACCTCATGGATTTTTTATAGAGGTTTTCTCCTCGCGGCCCCCACCCCGAGGGGTAGCGGCCCTCGCTCCAAACTCTGTGAGTAAGGGTTGCGAGTTGGCCGACGACCTGCCGAAACAAGCCGCCGCCCAGGCAGAGCACCCCGAAGGGCGCACCCGCAGAACAGGCTCGCCCTGAAAAGGGCAAGCCTGGCCCTCCAGGCAGGCCCATTGCTGGGCCCGCCGTGTGACTGCCTATGACCGCTGCCCTCACTTTGGACCTGTCCGGTGTGGGAAACCCTGCCGGCATAGCTCCGAAAGATCACTGGGCAACGACAAGTAGGCAGCACACTTCCCCCCCTGGTCTCATCCACAGTGCCCTCTAGAAAGAGGGACACGCGGAGAGACACCCCCGTGTCGGGTTATTAGCCATCGGCCAACAATATCTCTAAAAGAGAAATTGTTGACCGATGCCCAGGGTGCACCGGCCCAAGTACTGCTCTTCCCCCCGCACCTCCAATTGCGTAAGGGGAACCGCAGCACCAAGGCACACGAGGAGGTTACCCGACTTAGCACCCCAACCTAACCTAACCTAACCTAACCTAACCTAACCTAACCTAACCTAACCTAACCTAACCTAACCTAACCTAACCTAACCTAACCTAACCTAACCTAACCTAACCTAACCTAACCTAACCTAACCTAACCTAACCTAACCTAACCTAACCTAACCTAACCTAACCTAACCTAACCTTTTTTTTTTTTTTTTTTTTTTTGACGGAGTGGAAATGCATTTACGCATACCCCCTGGCCCTCTGCCGTGTGGGGGTTATGTGGGACTCACCCGGTTTCCCGGTCATACCCACTAAAACCACTCCGACGTGTCCGTCACTGCCGTTAGTGGGGACGCCACGGGATATGCCATAAGCCACCGCGACGACCCCCGGCAAGCCCGCTAGCGGGCACCCGCACAAAAAAGGAGGGGGGGAAAGAGAGCCAGACACGCTTAGCCCCTCCCCTTACCCAACCTCATGGATTTTTTATAGAGGTTTTCTCCTCGCAGCCCCCACCCCGAAGGGTAGCGGCCCTCGCTCCAAACTCTACGAGTAAGGGTTACGAGTTGGCCGACGACCTGCCGAAACAAGCCGCCGCCCAGGCAGAGCACCCCGAAGGGCGCACCCGCAGAACAGGCTCGCCCTGAAAAGGGCAAGCCTGACCCTCCAGGCAGGCCCATTGCTGGGCCCGCCGTGTGACTGCCTATGACCGCTGCCCTCACTTTGGACCTGTCCGGTGTGGGAAACCCTGCCGGCATAGCTCCGAAAGATCACTGGGCAACGACAAGTAGGCAGCACACTTCCCCCCTGGTCTCATCCACAGTGCCCTCTAGAAAGAGGGACACGCGGAGAGACACCCCCGTGTCGGGTTATTAGCCATCGGCCAACAATATCTCTAAAATAGAAATTGTTGACCGATGCCCAGGGTGCACCGGCCCAAGTACTGCTCTTCCCCCCGCACCTCCAATTGCGTAAGGGGAACCGCAGCACCAAGGCACACGAGGAGGTTACCCGACATAGCACCCCAACCTAACCTAACCTAACCTAACCTAACCTAACCTAACCTAACCTAACCTAACCTAACCTAACCTAACCTAACCTAACCTAACCTAACCTAACCTAACCTAACCTAACCTAACCTAACCTAACCTAACCTAACCTAACCTAACCTAACCTAACCTAACCTAACCTAACCTAACCTAACCTAACCTAACCTAACCTAACCTAACCTAACCTAACCTAACCTAACCTAACCTAACCTAACCTAACCTAACCTAACCTAACCTAACCTAACCTAACCTAACCTTTTTTTTTTTTTTTTTTGACGGAGTGGAAATGCATTTACGCATACCCCCTGGCCCTCTGCCGTGTGGGGGTTATGTGGGACTCACCCGGTTTCCCGGTCATACCCACTAAAACCACTCCGACGTGTCCGTCACTGCCGTTAGTGGGGACGCCACGGGATATGCCATAAGCCACCGCGACGACCCCCGGCAAGCCCGCTAGCGGGCACCCGCACAAAAAGGAGGGGGGGAAAGAGAGCCTACACGCTTAGCCCCTCCCCTTACCCAACCTCGTGGATTTTTTATAGAGGTTTTCTCCTCGCGGCCCCCACCCCGAGGGGTAGCGGCCCTCGCTCCAAACTCTGTGAGTAAGGGTTGCGAGTTGGCCGACGACCTGCCGAAACAAGCCGCCGCCCAGGCAGAGCACCCCGAAGGGCACACCCGCAGAACAGGCTCGCCCTGAAAAGGGCAAGCCTGGCCCTCCAGGCAGGCCCATTGCTGGGCCCGCCGTGTGACTGCCTATGGCGCTGCCCTCACTTTGGACCTGTCCGGTGTGGGAAACCCTGCCGGCATAGCTCCGAAAGATCACTGGGCAACGACAAGTAGGCAGCACACTTCCCCCCCTGGTCTCATCCACAGTGCCCTCTAGAAAGAGGGACACGCGGAGAGACACCCCCGTGTCGGGTTATTAGCCATCGGCCAACAATATCTCTAAAATAGAAATTGTTGACCGATGCCCAGGGTGCACCGGCCCAAGTACTGCTCTTCCCCCCGCACCTCCAATTGCGTAAGGGGAACCGCAGCTCCAACCTAACCTAACCTAACCTAACCTAACCTAACCTAACCTAACCTAACCTAACCTAACCTAACCTAACCTAACCTAACCTAACCTAACCTAACCTAACCTAACCTAACCTAACCTAACCTAACCTAACCTAACCTAACCTAACCTAACCTAACCTAACCTAACCTAACCTAACCTAACCTAACCTAACCTAACCTAACCTAACCTAACCTAACCTAACCTAACCTAACCTAACCTAACCTAACCTAACCTAACCTAACCTAACCTAACCTAACCTAACCTAACCTAACCTAACCTAACCTAACCTAACCTAACCTAACCTAACCTAACCTAACCTAACCTAACCTAACCTAACCTAACCTAACCTAACCTAACCTAACCTTTTTTTTTTTTTTTTTTTTTTGTCGGAGTGGAAAATGCTTTACGCATCCCCCCGGCCTGGGGAGGCCATTGGGGGGTATGTGGGACTCTCCCGGGCTAGTCCCGGGCCTACCCACTAAAAACCACTCCGGCGTTTCCCCGCACTGCTGTTTATGGGGGCATAATGGGATGAGAGTACTATTCACCAAAATGCCCCCCAGCCGCCCCAGCTATTTGCCAGGGCACCCGCGCCTAAGGAAGGGAGAATCAGAAACGCTTGATTCGCCCCCCAGACGAAAAGGGCCTTATCATGTGGGTCCCCCACCCACAAGCCCTACTGGGGAATTTGGCGGGACGCAGCTACAAATCGCGTCCGCCTTCCTCCCCTTCGCCTGCGCCGGAGCGGAGCAGCATCAACACTATCTTCGCGCTCCCGCTCCGCTGCCTCTTTTTGAGACATCACCGTCTCACAGAAAGAGGCTACTGCCGCCCACTTCCTCTCACTACACAGCATTGCTGATACAACGCTGTGCAGAGCGAGGTCTGTCCTCCCAATGGCCGCCTGCAGAGTGCGGCGTTCCTCCTCCCAGTGACTACATACCTCTAAGGTACAATAGCTTCTGTCTTCGAGAGGGCCACCTTCAACCCGAGGAGACCAATTCGGTCGACGGTCATTTCAGTCGCGACCGCCGCCAGCCTCATGGTCTCCCGGAATTCCGACCCCCGCACAGCCACCAGTGTGTCATCTGCATAACAAATGGTGACCATACGGGGGAGCTGGGGCCCTCTTAACGCCCAATCATATCCGAGGTTCCAGAGCAGGGGTCCAAGTACAGACCCCTGTGGAACCCCGCAGGCCATAACTCTTGCACGCCGTCCCCCACAATCCTCGTAAAGCACTACCCGATTTGTAAGGTAGTGCTCCACCACTTTCCTCAGGTATGGAGGCACTCCATGGTAACGGAGAGCCTCTCTTATCACCTCATAGGGGAGAGATCCGAAGGCATTGGCGATGTCTAAACCTAACCTAACCTAACCTAACCTAACCTAACCTAACCTTTTTTTTTTTTTTTTTTTTTTTGACGGAGTGGAAATGCATTTACGCATACCCCCTGGCCCTCTGCCGTGTGGGGGTTATGTGGGACTCACCCGGTTTCCCGGTCATACCCACTAAAACCACTCCGACGTGTCCGTCACTGCCGTTAGTGGGGACGCCACGGGATATGCCATAAGCCACCGCGACGACCCCCGGCAAGCCCGCTGGCGGGCACCCGCACAAAAAAGGAGGGGGGGAAAGAGAGCCAGACACGCTTAGCCCCTCCCCTTACCCAACCTCATGGATTTTTTATAGAGGTTTTCTCCTCGCAGCCCCCACCCCGAAGGGTAGCGGCCCTCGCTCCAAACTCTACGAGTAAGGGTTACGAGTTGGCCGACGACCTGCCGAAACAAGCCGCCGCCCAGGCAGAGCACCCCGAAGGGCGCACCCGCAGAACAGGCTCGCCCTGAAAAGGGCAAGCCTGACCCTCCAGGCAGGCCCATTGCTGGGCCCGCCGTGTGACTGCCTATGACCGCTGCCCTCACTTTGGACCTGTCCGGTGTGGGAAACCCTGCCGGCATAGCTCCGAAAGATCACTGGGCAACGACAAGTAGGCAGCACACTCCCCCCCCTGGTCTCATCCACAGTGCCCTCTAGAAAGAGGGACACGCGGAGAGACACCCCCGTGTCGGGTTATTAGCCATCGGCCAAAAATATCTCTAAAATAGAAATTGTTGACCGATGCCCAGGGCGCACCGGCCCAAGTACTGCTCTTCCCCCCGCACCTCCAATTGCGTAAGGGGAACCGCAGCACCAAGGCACACGAGGAGGTTACCCGACATAGCACCCCAACCTAACCTAACCTAACCTAACCTAACCTAACCTAACCTAACCTAACCTAACCTTTTTTTTTTTTTTTTTTTTTTTTGACGGAGTGGAAAATGCTTTACGCATCCCCCAGGCCTGGGGCGACCTGGGGGTATGTGGGACTCTCCCGGGCTAGTCCCGGGCCTACCCACTAAAAACCACTCCGGCGTTTCCCGCACTGCCGTTAAGGGGACGCATGGGATCATGTGTATTTCACCATGACGTCCCCCGGCCGCCCCGGTCTATCTCACCGGGGCTCCCGCGCCATGGGGGGGCAAGTCGGTACGCTCGACTCGCCCCCCAGACGAAGGCCGTCAGAGGGTCCCCAACCCTCCGGCCTTACAGGGAAATCTGGCGGTTCGCAGCGAGATACCGCGAACGCCTGACTCCCCTTCGTCTGCGCCTGAGCGGGAGCGCGTCCGCTGCATCTTCGCGCTCCCGCTCCGCGGCCTCCTTCTGGGACATGACGGTCTCGCAGAAGGAGGCCACCGCCTCCCACCCCCTGTCGCTGCACAGCATTCCGGCGACGATGCTGTGCAGCGAGAGGTCCTCCCTCCCGAGGGCGAGCCTCAGGGTGCGGCGATCTTCCGCCCAGCGACTGCACTCTTCCACAGTGTGCCGGGCGGTGTCGTCTGGATCGCCGCACTCGTGGCATCCGGGGCCGAGCTCCCTCCCTATGAGGTGCAGGTAATGACCGAAGCACCCATGCCCGGTCAAGACCTGCACCATGCGGAAGCTCAAGGCCCCGCGCCCTCTCTTCAACCAGCGGTCGAGCGACGGGAGGATGGCCCCTATGGTTCGGGTTCCATAGAGGGAATCCTCCAGGTCGCTCTTCCACCGGTCCCTCAGTCTGTCGTCGGCCAACCGGCGCGCTCTTTCCGCTTCTTCCGGGCCCAGACTCTCCCCTAGAGTCCGGGCCTCTACCCTCCTTTGGTGCCTCTCCGCCAACACCTGGGCATCCAACTCCCAGGGAGGGGTGGCGGCGAGGAGGCACGCGGCCGCATGTGTGACGGTGGTGTACGCCCTGCAGATGCGCAGGGCCACCACCCTCTGCGGCCGCCGGAGCTGCGCTCGGTTGGCCGCCGACAGACGGTCGGCCCAAATTGGGGCCCCGTACAAGGCCATGCTCCTCACCACATTGGCGAAGAGACGGCGGCACGGGGCGTTTGGGCCGCCCACGTTGGGCAGCAGACGGCTGAGTGCCGCCGCTGCACCAACGACCCGGGGAGCAAGTTGCCGGAAATGCTCCCCGAAGTCCCACCTGCGGTCCAGGATGAGCCCAAGATATTTGATATGGGGCTCAACCCGGACCGCTTCCCCCTCCACAGGGATGGTGAGGCCCGCTCGCACTCGCCATCCCCTCCCCCCGAAGACGACGGCCTCAGTCTTCGGGAGGGCCACCTTTAGCCCGAGGAGACCAATGCGTGCGACGGTGAGCTCTGTGGCCACCGCCGCCCGCCTGAGGGTCTCCCCGAGCTCCGCGCCCCGCACAGCCACCATCGTGTCGTCAGCGTAACAGATGGTGACCATGCGGGGGAGCTGCACCCCCCTTATGGCCCAGTCGTAGCCGAGGTTCCACAGAAGGGGTCCGAGGACGGACCCTTGTGGAACCCCGCAGGCCATGGGGCGCAGCTTTCGGCCGTCCCGATCGTCGTAGAGCACTACCCGGTCCTGCAGGTAGTGCTCCACAACCCTCCTCAGGTAGGGAGGCACTCCGTGATATCTGAGTGCCTCCCTCACCACCCCGTAGGGGAGAGTGCCGAATGCGTTGGCGATGTCCAGAGACACCGCCACGACACCCTCCCCCCTTCCCGCCGCCTGGACGCTGTACTCCCTCAGCCGAGCTACAGCGTCCAGCGTGGACCGCCCCTCCCGGAACCCGAACTGGTTGTCGGCCAAGTCCGGGCCCGTTTCCCTGAGGTGATGCTGGATCCTTGAGGCCAGGATTCTCTCAAACACCTTCCCGGCCTCGTCCAGCATCACCAAGGGGCGGTACCCCGAAGGAGAGTCCGGCGGCCGACTCTCCTTCCGCAGGAGGACCAGCCTCCCCCTCTTCCAGCACCCCGGAAAGCGCCCCTCCCTGAGGCAATCCTCAAGGAGGAGTTTGAAGCGGTCTCCGAGGTGCTTCAGTGCCAGGTGCAGGACCTTGCCTGGCACTCCGTCCGGGCCCGGAGCCTTTGTCCAGGCCCGGAGCCTCTCCACAGCCCTCTCCATCTCGCCGTCCGTGAGCGGCGGGACGACGGAATCGAGAGGGCTCCCCTCCTCCTCAGGGAGCGCCATTACCGGCGGGACGAAGTCCCCCGCCGGTGGGAAGAGGCCCTCGACGACCCTCTGGAGGAGCTCCGGCGACATCGAGTCCGTTGGGGGGGCGCACTTAAGCTTGCTTCGTACAAGCTTGTACGGACGCCCCCATGGATCTCGATCCAACGTCGCCAGAAACTCCTCGCGCGCCTCGTCCTTTCTCCGCGCGATGGCCGTCTTGAGGGCCTCTATGGCCTCCCTGAGCTCCCGGTGGAGGAGCTCCTCCTCCTCGGCGGTGTGTCTCCGTCTCCTGCAGCGTGTGTAACGGCGGCGGGCGGTGTTACTGGTGGTGCGGAGGGCAGCGATCTCCGCTGTCCACCAGTACACTTGCCGCCTCGCGGGCACCCTCTTTACCCGAGGCATGCCCGCGTCACACACTGCAGTGAGAGACTCTTGGAGTCTCACCGCCCGCTCCTCCACTCCCAAGGTGGTCGCCGGGGAGGCGCACCATGCTTCAACTATGGCCGCCTCCTCCGCCTGGTCCCGATCCAGGCGGGTCAGCGCCCACCTTGGGAACCGGGTTCTCGCCCGCCCCTCCCGGGTGGCGATGGGCGTGGGGAGACCCTCATCCGAATGTATCGGTGGTCGGAGAGGGTCTCCTCGTCCTCCAGGACGCGCCAGTCTCGGACGCGCGCAGCAATGGCGGGGGTCGCGAACGTGATGTCCACGATTGATCCCCCCTGCCTGCGTACGCACGTCTCGACGCGGCCCTGGTTTAGGATCACCAGGCCCATCGCCACCGTCCAGTCCAGCAGGACCGCCCCCTTTGGGTCGGTACTGGGGGAGCCCCAAGCCACGCATTTGGCGTTGAGGTCCCCGAGCACCATTATTGGCCCAGGGGCGATCCTCCCGACCAGAGTCCCCAGCCTCCGGAGGAACACCTCGAAGGCCCGCAGCGGCTGGTTGGGGGAGAAGTAAACTCCTATGAGTGTTACCTCCCCCAATTTTGCAGCCGCGTATCCCGGGCCTCTCTCTATCTCCTCGAGAGGGGGGGACTCCCCTCCTGGGGGCGCCACCAACGCCGCCGTCCCGTCTGTTGCCCCAACCCAGTTGGGTTGGGGTGGCACCGCGTAGGGCTCCGTTACTATGCCAACGCCAACCCCCCACTCGGCCATTACCTGCATGAGCAGGTCCTGGGCGCGAGCGGAGTGGTTGGCGTTGGCCTGCAGTACCTCTAGTGCCTTCGGAGGGCCTCTCAACATTCCATTGATGTCGGGCCCTCCGTGGCAGTTCCGGCGGCGGCGGCAGCAGCAGTGGATGCTGCGGCAGCGGCGGCGGCCGCTCTCACCGGGGGTTTGGTGGAGGGGGCGCTAGCTCCTCTCGTGCTCGGGGGAGAGCACTTTTCCCCCCCCATGCTGTGGGCAGAGGGCTTGCCGGCATGATGGCAGACTCCGCAGAAGGGAGTCTCTGCGCAGTCCGCCATCCTGTGCCCCGGTTTGCTGCACCGGAAGCACAGATGCCCTCTTTCCACCGGGGAGGGGCAGGTCGGCCGGGTGTGTCCGGTGCCCAGGCATTTGAAGCACCGGAGAGGTTCCGGGTCCAGCGCCTGGAACCGGGCCACCGACCATCCGATACACACCCTGTTGGCCTCCAGCAGCGTGTTAGCCACTTTGGCCGGGCACTGCAAGAGCGCCGCCCCCGACCCTCCGTAGCCCCTCCTGATGCTGCCCACCTTCACCTGATCCGGTGGGCAGCCCCCCTTAATGGCGCAGGCATTCGCCACCATTTCGGGGGTGGCGGCCTCGTCTAGCCCCAGGATCCGGATCCTGGCCATCTTTACGGGGCAGTATACCCTAGCCACGTCGCCGATGACGCCCTCCATCCTTGCGCGGAGGTCCTCGGCGGCGCGGCCTCCGTCTGCCCCAGGGATCTCCAGGATGCGAGATCCGTCGGCTGTCCTCCTGATTCGGAGGTGGTCAATACCGACCTCCTCCAACTTGAATGCGGAGGACGCCTTCAGCATGACGGAGGCGTAGGTTGCCTCCGCCCCTGGGTTGATGGCCACCACCACGGCCGCCGTTTTCGGCACCGGGACCTTTTTGGCCTTCGGTGACGGGGCCGGCGGCTTGGGTTTGGTGGCTTGCGCCGCTGAAGGAGGAGGGGCCTTCCCCTTCTTCTTTTTGCCCCTCACCACTTCGCTCCAGGAAGACTGGGCGGGGGCGGTTGGGGGGGCTGCCTCGGGTTGAGGGGGGGCCGACGACGGACCCGGTTGAGGTTCAGTGGTGACCCTCCTCCGGGTCGGCGCTGGTGCAGGCGCCGATCTAGCAGGGGGGGCCAAAGTGGACCCCGTTGTGGCATTCCTGCCCACAGTCACCGGCGTTCCTCCTGTGGGAGGATTAGCCGGGGCCGTCTTCTTCTTCCTCGGCTTCGGCGTGGGAGCCTGGGGAGGGGCTCCAACCTCCGATTGGGCGCTTCGGCCCTCCTCTACAGACGCCCTTCTGCGGTCCGCCGCCAGTGGAGGCCGGAGGACCGGGGCCGGTGGCAGGAGACTCCTCACCTCGTCGAGGCGGGCATTGACCATGCCCCCCAACGAGACGAAGAGGCTCCTCGTCAGCTCCTCCCTGAAGGCATTGAGCGTGTCGGACACTGCGGCCATGACTTGCCCCGCCAGGTCTTGCCCCTCTGTGTTCGGAGAGGATTTCCTCTCCGAAAAGGCCTGACGGAGTGCCTTTGTCTCGGCCTGAGCGAGTGCCAACTGCTCCCGGAGCCTCTTCTGATCGGCCTTTAGGATGCGTAGGTCATCCCCCGCCGATCGAGCGTCCAGCCGGTCCATGGCCGCCACAATGCTGTGGCACGCCTGGTTGATTCGGCCCCAGACTCGTCCGTTCAGATTGCCGGATTTTCCGGCCTGAACAAGGACGGTCTGGGCCGCCTGACGCGCCACCTCGATGGGGTCCTCCAGTTCTTCAGGGGCCTCAGCGGGCTCCTCCTCCATGGGGGTCAGGGTCCTTTTCCCTACCTCCCTCTGTGGGCGCTTTAAAAACGCCTTAGATGGGGAAGAGGGAACATATCCCACCTCCTCATCAGCGTCGGCCTCAAAGTCCCCCAGTTCGCTGGCCCTGAGGGAGGCTTTGGCCTTAGCAAGGCCGGCATAGGCCCCCGGGGCCTTCTGGGCCTTGCCCCCGCGTATGGCGGAGCTAATTTTTGGCTCCACCGCCGGCTTTGGGTCCTTCGGGTGGGCCCGTTTTTCAACTGAGCGATCTTCGCCCAATTCGCCGTCAACTTCCACCCTCATATCCTCGCCGTCCGACGAGTCACTGCCCTCCGACAGCCTCCTGATCCTGGTCCACAGTCTCCCAGTGCCTTCTGCCATCCTGGGGGAACTGCAGGACCTTCAAATTCCCAGTTGGGGAATAAAAACCAATTCCTTGGGAATTGCGAAAAATTACGACGAATCGAAGATTTTTCACAACTCGCCAAAAAATTCGCCAAAAAAGAGGGGGGGGATGTACCCTCCTCAAACCAAAACAGGCGGAAAGGGAATAGCCCTCCCCACCAAACTTCCAAAAACCAGACCTCTAGCCCGAAGGAATCCGCGCCTATGGTCGACTTAGCAATTTAAAAAATTGCTAATCGATTTCCCATAGGCGTTGCTATTAGAATTCCAACAGGCGCCAAAAATCTGATTTTTGGAAGCCTCTATCTCCGAAACTACTCCGCCGATTTTCCCGGAAAAAATCCCGGGGCACAGAGCTCGCCGAGACTTACCTAACCCCAAAAACCGGGGCCGGAAATCTCAAGGCAAGTGCCCGGAAAAAATTCCGGAAAAAATTTTCCAAAACTTAACGAAAATCCAAAAAATTGCAGTTTTCAAAGTCCGAAAAACAAGCCAAGGTCATCAAATAAAGCAGGTCCAAATCCAAAAAGTCAGCACAAAGTCAAATCCGCAAAACGTCACCAAATCTCACAGCGATACGCCCATAAACAAAAAAGCTCAAAGGCGTAAACCTAACCTAACCTAACCTAACCTAACCTAACCTAACCTAACCTAACCTAACCTAACCTAACCTAACCTAACCTAACCTAACCTATTTAAAAAAAAAAGTTAGGTTAGGTTTGGTGATAAAAAAAAAAGTTAGGTTAGGTTAGGTTAACATCCACGTTATGTGAAAAAAATCTAACCTAACCTATGTTATTAAAAAAAAAACATATAAAATTACATAACTAATTACCCCCTAGCTTGTGGCACACTCAAAACATGAGATCTCCGCAATTTTTATAACCTAACCTAACCTAACCTATTTAAAAAAAGTTAGGTTAGGTTAGGTTAACATCCATGTTATGTGAAAAAAATCTAACCTAACCTATGTTATTAAAAAAAATACATATAAAATTACATAACTAATTACCCCCTAGCTTGTGGCACACTCAAAACATGAGATCTCCGCAATTTTTATAACCTAACCTAACCTAACCTATTTAAAAAAAGTTAGGTTAGGTTTGGTGATAAAAAAAAAAAAAAAAAAAAAAAAAAAAAAAAAAAAAAAAAAAAAAAAGTTAGGTTAGGTTAGGTTAATATCCACGTTATGTGAAAAAAATCTAACCTAACCTATGTTATTAAAAAAAATACATATAAAATTACATAACTAATTACCCCCTAGCTTGTGGCACACTCAAAACATGAGATCTCCGCAATTTTTATAACCTAACCTAACCTAACCTATTTAAAAAAGTTAGGTTAGGTTTGGTGATAAAAAAAAAAAAAAAAAAAAAAAAAAAAGTTAGGTTAGGTTAGGTTAACATCCATGTTATGTGAAAAAAATCTAACCTAACCTATGTTATTAAAAAAAATACATATAAAATTACATAACTAATTACCCCCTAGCTTGTGGCACACTCAAAACATGAGATCTCCGCAATTTTTATAACCTAACCTAACCTAACCTATTTAAAAAAAATTAGGTTAGGTTTGGTGATAAAAAAAAAAATTTGGTTAGGTTAGGTTAACATCCACGTTATGTGAAAAAAATCTAACCTAACCTATGTTATTAAAAAAAATACATATAAAATTACATAACTAATTACCCCCTAGCTTGTGGCACACTCAAAACATGAGATCTCCGCAATTTTTATAACCTAACCTAACCTAACCTATTTAAAAAAAGTTAGGTTAGGTTTGGTGATAAAAAAAAAAGTTAGGTTAGGTTAGGTTAATATCCACGTTATGTGAAAAAAATCTAACCTAACCTATGTTATTAAAAAAAATACATATAAAATTACATAACTAATTACCCCCTAGCTTGTGGCACACTCAAAACATGAGATCTCCGCAATTTTTATAACCTAACCTAACCTAACCTATTTAAAAAAAGTTAGGTTAGGTTTGGTGATAAAAAAAAAGTTAGGTTAGGTTAGGTTAACATCCATGTTATGTGAAAAAAATCTAACCTAACCTATGTTATTAAAAAAAATACATATAAAATTACATAACTAATTACCCCCTAGCTTGTGGCACACTCAAAACATGAGATCTCCGCAATTTTTTCGCCCTCCCACCCACTGTATATATAGAAAGGCTACGGACACTCTCCCCGATCCAATTTTTTTTTATCGTTATTATCAAAAGTACTCCCTTCGCTGATCCGATATATACACTTATTCACATACTTATAACTTTTCCTTCATTGGTTAAATTCACTTGAAACTTAATTTTGATATCTCTATACAGTGAACACTACCACTTTGAAAGGAATTCTTTCTTCGTGGATCCTATGCTATCACTGAAACTCCAATTAATTTTATACTCATTTTAATTTTATACCTACTTATTGTAGGTAGGTTCTAGGTTCATATTGCTATTTATAACCAATTTTATATTAGGTAATTGTATTTTTGGTGGTGGATATAATCAAGAACATTTAGATTCTTCTTTTCCCTCTTGCTATAATAACGCTTTTATTTATAAAATTTGAGCTTTTACTACTACTACTACTAGTATTAAAGTACTAGTAGTATCAAAGTACTCATCAAAACGAATCGAATGAGCCCAAACTCGTTGAAACTGCATCGTTTTATTACGGAGTTCCTATGACCATCATCGGACCATTTTAGCATCAAAATACCCGTCAAGACAAATCGTTTATCGTTGCGCCGTTTAATAACGGAGTTCCTGTGGCCACCTTCCAGCTCCATCATCAGATCAGCTCTATGACACAATAATACTGATTTATATATTATGCATACAGAAATTCCAGTTTTTATTAAACTAATTAGGTTTAATAAAAACTGGTTAGGTTAAACGTAACTTAACTTTAATTAACCTAGAAAAACTATATAGTTTGTTCCGTAAGGTAACAAAAAATTTAAGTTAGGTTTTAAAAAAAGAATTACTTAATCATAGGATGTTAACCATGTATAGAGATTGCTTCTTATTTTATTACAAGTCTTAACCTGCATGGCCGACTTTCGTCTCAAATCCGTTTTTCATATCCATCAGTCATGAAACTTATACTTTTAGCGATCTACTTCTCAAAAGATTTTCATTTTTTATGGTGAGTTGTAAGTATGTACTTACCCACCTACCTACCTACTCGGAATCAATGATAGGAGGTTTTTTGGGGCAGGAACTATCGGAAAACATGAAACCACTTTAACTCGATAGCATTTTATTGCAACATATTTTCTCTATTTCAACATACAACCTTCTATTTTACAAAAATACTTTTATTTTTTCCGCCTTTCATTTCACATACGAACATACAAAAATACACTCTTTTTTTAACATTATTTACAAAAATACATACTTATTTACAAAACATCACTAGTTCACAATAAATATAACCGACGATCGTCGACAGTATCACTAGAGGGCGTACGAGTATCACACGAGCACCGTGAGCCGCTCCGGCGGAGGATGCCGCGCCGGCGGCGGCTCCGGCGCCAGCGCGCGGCACGACAGCTCCTTGTCGCGCGGCGCCGTGTTGTTGCGCGCGTCCGCGTTCTGCGCCTTGTACAGCGAGTGCGGCCGCGCCCCGCCCCCCGCCGGCGCCGCCCCGCCCCCCATACCGCCCATACCCCCGCCGCCGCCTCCCACGCCTCCGCCGCCGCCCGACGAGGCGCCGCCGAGCGGGTTGGCGTAGCGCCGCAGGTTCTCCTCGTTCTGCAGGTTGTTGGACTTCTCCTCGTCGCAGCGGCGCGCGCGCTCGGCGGCGGCGCGGCGGCGGCGCACCGCCAGCGCGGCGCCCCCCGCGGCCAGCAGCAGCAGCACCGGCGCGGCGGCCGCGGCCGCCAGCAGCCCCGGCGCCGGCTGGGCGGGCGGCGCGGCCGGCGCGGGCGGCACGCGCAGCCGCAGCGCCGCCCCCAGCAGCGCGCGGTGCGCCAGCCGGCGCCGCGCCACCAGCTCGCCGAGCGCCCGCACGGCCGCCGCCGGCGCGTCCTCGGCGCCCTCCTCCTCCCCGACCCACTGGAACGAGAACGAGACGGACGGGTGAGCGAGCGCCGCGAAGCCTCCCCCGACACGACGGAACGACGGAGCGACGGGGACACTCACGATGGCGATGTCGAGCGCGTCCTCGTCGTCGGGCGCCAGGTCGCAGAGCAGCGTGAGCGGCGGCGGGGCGCGCGGCGGCGAGGCCGCGAGCGAGGCGGCCAGCGCGCGGCGCAGCGCCCCGCACGCGCGCTCCACGTGCGCGCCGCGCGCCAGGCGCTCGCGGGCCAGCTGCAGCACGGCGCGCGCGCAGCCGGGCGGCGCGGCGGCGGGGCGCGCGCCGGGCCAGCAGGCGGCGGGGGCGGGCAGCGCGGGCGGCTCCACGCGGCGCCCCGCCACGCGCCGGCACTCGCCCAGCGCGCCGCACGGCCCGCGCAGGCACAGCGCGGGCGCCGCCGGGACGCACACCTGCCGACGGAGAGGAGCGGTGAGGGCGATCGGTCGGCGGCGGAGGGGGAGCGGGGGGCGAGGGAGGATCGGCGACGAACCTCGTCGGTGCGGCAGGGCAGCGCCTGCGGCGCGAGGCAGTCGGGCAGGCCGCACCAGAGCCGCGTGCACACCGCGCCGCCGGCGCCGCACCAGCAGGCGTTGCAGCCCCACCACCAGGTCCCGTTGTCGGCGCCGCACTGCGAGGCCCCCGCGGAGACGGCTCGGGCTCCGCCGGCGTCGCCGTCGCCGCCGTCCTCGCCGTCGCGGCTCCGGTCCGAGAACTCGTCCTCGATCTCGAGGCCGGCCACGACTGTGAAACGAAAGCGAAGCGTTCTCACCGGACGTCTCCGAGCGGTCGGTCGGACGCCGACGAAAAATGAACGGAGCGCCGAAATCATATTTCGCGATGCGCGGATCCGTAAACGAGCGCGAGGCGGACTCAGCGCCGCGGACGTTCGAGGAGACTCACGTTCGAGGCATCTCCGGGCCGTCCTCGGGCAGACGCAGCGCGGCGGCCGCTCGGGGTCGGGGTCGGCGCGGCAGGCGGCGGGCGGCGGGCAGGCGGGGCTGCAGGCGGCCGGCGGCGCCACGCGGCGCTCGCACTCCTCCCCCGCCCAGCCCGGCGCGCACTCGCAGGCCCACCAGCCGGCGCCGCCCACGCAGCGGCCGCCGTTGCGGCACGGCGCCGCGGCGCAGGCGTCCAGGGCGCGCTCGCAGTGGGCGCCCGTCCAGCCCTCGCGGCACGCGCACCGCCAGCCGGCCTGTCCGCCCTGGCCGGGCTGGCCGGGCGCCGGCACGCACGAGCCGCCGTGCGCGCAGGCGCAGGCCGGCGCGAGCGCGTGCACGGCCGCCTCGCACGCGGCGCCGCTCCAGCCGGGCGCGCACGAGCAGCGCCAGGCGCCGGCGGGAGCGTCGAAGGCGCACGTGCCTCCGTTCGCGCAGGATCCCTCCGCGCAGCTCGCGCCCTCCTCGACGCGCAGCGCGCACGTTTTACCTGCGGGCGGATATTATTATAATGGCACGTTCCGAAACGACGTGACCGAATGCGCGCCGTCACACTCGCGGTACGGTAGAACGCGAATCGCAAACGAGGGCCCCGGAGCGGCGGAAAGCCATGAGTTTAAACGCTAGCTCGTAATGTGGCGGGACGATCGCGTCGAAAATTATTTTCTTTACAATATTTTAGGATATTTCTAGTTTTATTTTCACTCACCGACCCAGCCGTCGCGGCATACGCAAGTGAAATCGGCGACGCCGTCGATGCAGGTCGCGTTGTTCCGGCACGGATTCACCTGGCACTCGTCCACCTCTGCAACAAAAAAATCTTCGTTCACTTCCACAGTCGGACATGTCGGAATTCGTTTTCGGACGAGCCGCCGGGTGCCGGGCGGGGCGAGCGGCTATGCGGGGGAGGGCGGGGAGGGCGGGGAGGGTACGCACCGGCGTCGCAGCGCGGGCCGGTCCAGCCGGCGCGACACACGCAGCGCGCGGCGCCGCCCAGCTCCACGCAGGCGCCGCCCGCGCCGCAGCCGCCGGCCGAGCACTCCTCCGCTCCTGCAACAGAGGGGGCGGTCAGCGGGTGTGCCGGGTGTGCCGGGCGCCGGGTGGCGGGGCGGGGGGCGGGGTACGCACGGTGGTCGCAGCGCACGCCGCGGTAGGGCGGCTCGCAGACGCAGCGCGCGGGGGCGGGCGGCGCGCGCACGCACGTGCCGTGCTCGCAGGGCGCGCCGCTCACGCACGGCTCCTTCTCGATCAGGAGACCTGTCGCAGAATTATTCGATATTAAACATTCGGTCGGGCGGTTTGAGGGTTCGTAAATATCGTTATTTTGTGCCCGCGGGACGAGCACGAGCATTTATCCGAGTCTCGGATGTCTTTATTATGTATGAGGCGCTCGAGCGCTCGCCCGGCGAGCGGTCGTCTCGTCCGTGGGGCGAAGTGAACTTCGTATCGCGAGGCACGGGTAGGTATATAGTATTCGTGCGATCGAGACGAAACCGGGTCTCGAGCGGCGACACTCACGGTCGCGGTCGGGGGGCGAGCGCTGCGTGCAGTTCTTGCCGCTCCAGCCGGGCGCGCAGTGGCAGTAGTAGTCGCTCTGCGCCGTGTAGCAGGGAGCGCCGTTCTCGCAGGGCGAGCCCGCGCAGTGGTCGCGGTCGTCCTGGAACATATCACGACCCCGGTGAAACGACCGATCGTACGGAGGATCACGCTCAATCGAACCGAAGAGAAGGAGCACTCACCGGGCAGTAACGTCCGAAACAGGAGGACAGCTAGAAGCAGAAGTGGGGTTAGTGGCGGTCAGAAAGATAGCGGCGATCGCGTCGTACGATAGGGTCGTTCGGTTAGTGTCGAATGACGAATCCGAGACGAGTTCGCGACGAGGCGCGGGCTCACCTCGCAGTCGGCGCCGGAGAAGCCGACCGGGCAGATGCAGCGGTAGGCGTCCAGCAGGTCGACGCACTCGCCGCCGTTGCGGCACGGGCGCGGCGCGCAGTCGTCCACGTCCCGCGCGCACGTGCGGCCCGCGTAGCCCGCGGCGCACGCGCAGTGGAAGTCGTCCACGAGGTCGATGCAGGTGGCGCCGTTGAGGCACTGGCCCGTGCAGTCGTCCACGTTGGCCTCGCAGTCGCGGCCCGTCCAGCCCGCCAGGCACGCGCACGCGTACCCGCCCGGCGAGTTGCTGCAGGACGCCGCGTTCACGCACGGGCCCGGCGGCCCCTCCCCCGCCCCCGAGCCCGCACTCCTCGCACCGTCGGCGCCTTCCGGGGGAGACGTCGCGCACTCGTCTATGTCTAAACGAAATCGACGATTTGGTAACGTCCGGATCGATATATTTCCCTACCGGTAAACCGAGTTCACACGAGAGCGAATCGACGCCCGGCCATCGTCTCGCGTCGGCTCGCGATCGGGCGAACTCGGCTTCGCGCACGAGGGCGGACTCACCGTCGGCGCAGGTGGGGCCGGTCCAGCCGGGGGCGCACTCGCACTGGAAGCCGTTGACGCGGTCGCGGCAGGTGGCGCCGTGGCGGCACGGCTGCGAGGCGCAGTCGTCCTCGTCGCGGTCGCACAGCGCGCCGCTCCAGCCGGGCTCGCAGGCGCAGCTGAAGCCGGGCGGCGCGGCGCGCAGTGCGCACTCGCCGTGCGCGCAGGGCGCGGGTGCGCAGGGGTTGTCGACGCGCTCGCAGTCGGCGCCGGAGAAGCCCTCGGCGCAGGTGCAGAGATACTGATCGGGCGCGGTGTTCTCGCACGTGCCGCCGTGTCGGCACGGTTCGTGCGTGCCGCAGTAGTTCAGGTCCTGGTCGCAGAGGATGCCGCCCCAGTTGGTGTCGCACGTGCAGTCCCACGAGGACCCGTTGCAGTACCCGTGCTTGCAGCCCGGGTACGGCTGGCACTGCGAGCACAGCTCGCCGCGCCACCCCGGTCGGCAGCTGCGAGATGACAACCGAACTTAGTCGAGGTCGAGGACGACGAGTACCGCTCGCACACATCGCTCACACGTTCGGGAAAAACGAGTGTATGAATATTTAATATGTAGTACTACTT
Organism: Polylopha cassiicola; assembly: GCA_038024825.1. Taxonomy (NCBI): domain Eukaryota; kingdom Metazoa; phylum Arthropoda; class Insecta; order Lepidoptera; family Tortricidae; genus Polylopha; species Polylopha cassiicola. The sequence goes on from CP149061.1 coordinate 49,803, forward strand.
AATAGAAAAAGAATTTAGATTATAAACATTATGTTTTTTTAAAACATGTTTAACGTTAATATCTTTTTATAAAAGTGTCAATTCTTACTCGCAGTCACCGGGGCGATCGCATCTGCCGTGAGTCGGATGGCAGCCCTCTTTGCATACGGCTGGAACAAAAAGGAGGCAGTCAATCGTGCGAATCTTTAGTGAAAGTCGATGTCGTAGGTAAATGACGGGGAGACTTACGTTTCTCGCAGTTGTCGCCGCTCCAGCCGGGCAGGCAGCGCTTGGCCCCGCTGGGCTCGCAGGCGTAGTGGCCGAACTTGTCGTCCCGCGCGCGACAGAACGTGGTGCAGGTGGTGTTGTAGTAGTTGGGCGCGCACGAGACGCGCACGCGGTACGCCACGCCGGCCGCAGCGCCCGCGTGCCGCAGCGCGTGCCACGCGGCGCCCGGCTCCACGATGCCGGACCACCACGCCTCCTCGATCAGACCCTCGCCGCCCTCGCCGCCGCCGCCGCCGCCGCCGCCGTCTGCGACACCGATAGGGGTGAACCGTTTAGTACAGTCGCGACTCATAAACACCGCGGAGAGTCCGATCGCGTGTCGACACTCACCGGTATCCGTGTAATTATAGTCGTCGTAGGCTTGCAGGATCAATGTGAACGAGCGCTGGAAAAAAAAAACGGTATATAATCGACTCGTCTTAAGTCATATAGAAAACCAATATAGACCAGAAATTTCGGTCAAACGGACGACCGGAAAGTCCGATACTTACCGTCCAGCGAAAGGAGAAAGGCAGCGCTAGCGTGTAGAGCGGTTCCGCGAGCGTGAAGGAGTCCGTGCCGAGCACGGGCGAGGCGGCGCGGCCGAACGAGCAGGCACCCGGCGCCGCGGCCGACTGGTACTCCTTCAGGCACAGCGTGAAGCGCGTGCGGCACGGCGCGGAGCACACCGGCGCGCCCCCCGGCCCGCTCGTGCCGCCCGGGCCGCCCATACCGCCCGGCGCGCCGCCGCCGCAGCACGCGCCGCTCGCCAGCTGCAGGCGGTAGTTGGAGAACTCGAGGATCTGCAGCTCGAACACGCCGGCGCCCGCCGCGCTCTGATCATCAAAATGGACGACATTAGACGACGTATAGTTAAGTACCTATTTAAGTAGGTATCTAACGAGTTAAACTCAGTTGGTAAGTAATAGGTACTCAACTAACAAGCTAGAAAACAGAAAATAGGCCTTCCGAGAATTAATTTTGAAATTACGCAATGGAATGAAACAACTATGAATTAATAATTTCTGATGCCTTCGCGGTTATTACACATTGGAATGAAACAACTATTAACGGATTTAACTCGCGTATTTTTATTTTATTTTATTTGCTGACGTTTCGGATTCTTTACAGTTTCCATAATCGTAGCATGACTGAGCTGACTTTAGCGTTAGACTTTTGTCAGCTCAGTCATGCTACGATTATGGAAACTGTAAAGAATCCGAAACGTCAGCAAATAAAATAAAATAAAAATACGCGAGTTAAATCCGTTAATAGTTGTTTCATTCCAAAACTATGAATTAATTTTGAAATTACTAACTATAAACGGATTGGCTCGTAACTCGCGTATTTTATTTTAAATCCGGATTCCGGTTATAGTTGTTTCATTCTTGGCCGGGCAGGATGGATAAGTCATGTCCCCGGGGACATGGTGAGACGGATGGTAGGTACTAAGTAGAAACACTATACGTATTGACTGCGACTATTATAATTGTGGCGGCCCTGTCAGCGCATTCCACAGAGTCACGTAAATCACGTAGTAGATAGATCGAGCAGCGATATGCGCTGTCTCGATATAATATATAAGTCATATGTTTTGTTAAGTAAATAAATATTATTATAACAGCAGCAGTCAATACTCTTAGTGTCATTACGTCGTACCATCCATCTCACCATGTCCCCGGAATCCGGGGACATAACTTGTACACCCTGCCCGGCAAAGTGGTGACCCCGACGTGATGACACTAAGAGTATTGACTGCTGCTGACTTGATGCGCTGACAGGGCCGCCACAATAATAATTACTTATCTTTATTCAACAAAACACATGACTTAGGTATATACTATATCGAGACAGCGCATATCACTGCTCGATCTATCTGCTACGTGAGTTACGTGACTGTGGCAATCTGCTGACAGGGCCGCCACACATTCCAATGTGTAAATAACCGCGAAGGCATCAGAAATTATTAAAATTACCTACGTATCAAAATAAACAAAATGTCGAACTATGTAGGTAGGTACTTTGTGATCATGTTGAGGATATCTGCGAAGCAACAGAACTTGGCAGCTGTTCGTCAGTAGGTCATGTATAGGTAGGTACGGTTTACATGTAGGCGTTGCGATTACGACTGGCGTTGTAACGAGTTAACGACCCTTGTACGTGCTATTAAGAGTTCAGACTAAGGTTCATTCCTTAGTAGCCGTACCGTAAGGGCATTATTTATCATGCTTTTAACCCCCGACGCAAAAACGACGGGGTGTTATAAGTTTGACGTGTCTGTCTGTCTGTGTGTGTGTGTGTGTCTGTCTGTGGCATCATAGCTCCCTAACGCATGAACCGATTTTGATTCTGTTTTTTTTTGTTTGAAAGGTGTATATGTCGGGAGTGTTCTTAGCTTAGGGTTGCCATACGTCCCGGTACGCCGGGACATGTCCCGGTTTGAAGCATGGTGTCCCGGCGTCCCGGCCGATAAGCAAATTGTCCCGGTTTAAAAATCATAGTTATTTAACAGAGGGCTGGAGTTGGTAAACAGTAATATACCTCTAATAAACGCGCTCTAACTAGCGTACGATTAGCCGTACGCAGATAGAACGACGTAAGCGCTAACACTTGTCCGTTCACGTTTCACGAATTTACGTTAACAGTGTCAACGCATTTCGAGATCGCAGACTCTCAGCGTTAAGAGCAAGAGCGCATCAATGGCATGCTATCAAGCCCACTATGTGACTTAGAGATGTTTGATACAAGATCGATTTTTCTAATGCATTGATATTTTATATCGATTTTATACATTCAGTTGATACCTGACTTCTTGAGAAAACTCGACCTAAGAAGCGTTAAAATAAAAAAAAAAATGGAATATTATTATGTAAATAAAAAAAAATTACAGCCGAAAAAAAAACTTAAAGGCAACAAAAAGACAATAGCGCACTACGTAGAAAAAATTATATATTTTTTTTTCTTTTCAGTGCGTTAAGTAGGTATGTATTGTTCTTTGTTGGCTTTTAGTTTTTTTCGACAGTAAAATTGTTTTATTGAAAAGTTATTTTCTTTGGACATACTTAATTTCTACAAATTATTACATGCTTCATTTTTAATTACTTTTGAAATAGCTACCTACCTTGTTTTTGCCATTAACTTTTAGTGAACAATAAATTACCCCTATTTTTCCACCCTTACGGTAGGTTCCTTTTTTCCAAATTGTTATGGGATCAAGTTTGAGTTATGCCCTATCCAATAAAAAAAGAATTATCAAAATCGGACTACTCTGTAAAAAGTTAAGTCTGGTCATACGATACAATCAGTGCGTGAAAAATTAATTATCCCCTATTTTCCTACCCTTCAGGTTGAATTTTTTGTATCTAAATTAACGTGATTAGTCCGTTTTTTTTTTTTTTTTTTTAACCTTTACTAGTTTTTTCTTGAAATGTCCCGGTCCGAGTCCTTACACTTATGGCAACCCTATCTTAGCTATATATATGGTCCGTGTTTAGCATTAGTGTTTCAACCCACACCAAGCTAGTTTTGAGATATCGGCGCTTAAAGTTTTTTGAGAACATTCTTCTTTTTCCGCTTATTTTAAGCAAAAAAATATTGTTATGTGGTATCATTTTTTTTGTTTTAGTGCATAGATTAAGGATATAAATGTATTTATTTAAATAAATTCATAATTAAATAGAAAATGCAGAAAAATGGTTAATGCTTAACGGCTATAAGGATTATTACATTTAGCATTTATGTGCTAAGCCACATAACACTATGCAAAATTATAATTTGTTCTTTTATAATGAATATATTTTACACTATTTTTTTGAAAATGTAAAATAATAAACAACTAACGTATTAAAACTTTAATGTAAGTACTTATTTATTTAGTTTTTATTGTTATAACATGTTTTAAATAACATTATAAGTTCTGCTAAAGATGAGAAATAGGTACTAGTTAACACTTATATTATTTCAATTACTTAAAAATCTTAACCAAATTGATTTATTATTATTTTTTATCATATTGAATTAAACCAATAATATATGGTCCGTGTTTAGCATTAGTGTTTCAACCCACACCAAGCTAGTTTTGAGATATCGGCGCTTAAAGTTTTTTGAGAACATTCTTCTTTTTCCGCTTATTTTAAGCAAAAAAATATTGTTATGTGGTATCATTTTTTTTGTTTTAGTGCATAGATTAAGGATATAAATGTATTTATTTAAATAAATTCATAATTAAATAGAAAATGCAGAAAAATGGTTAATGCTTAACGGCTATAAGGATTATTACATTTAGCATTTATGTGCTAAGCCACATAACACTATGCAAAATTATAATTTGTTCTTTTATAATGAATATATTTTACACTATTTTTTTGAAAATGTAAAATAATAAACAACTAACGTATTAAAACTTTAATGTAAGTACTTATTTATTTAGTTTTATTGTTATAACATGTTTTAAATAACATTATAAGTTCTGCTAAAGATGAGAAATAGGTACTAGTTAACACTTATATTATTTCAATTACTTAAAAATCTTAACCAAATTGATTTATTATTATTTTTTATCATATTGAATTAAACCAATAATATATACTTCCTTCCCAAAAAAGTTAATAAACCACCTAAAAACCATTTATCGAAGAGTTGATAAATTGTGGCGACAATTCGTACACTCTTTAATATTATTATTTATTATGTGTAATATTCTAATAACACACGTTTAAATCTAATGATGTATATTATAAAAAAAATCGGTTAAGTGCGAGTTAGACTAGCGCACCAAGGGTTCCGCACTATAAAAACCTGTAGGTAAGTATATATATTTTTTAATGGTGTCATTTAAAATGTATGGTTTTCGTATTTTTTTTCTTTATCCGTGCTATATGACGTTATCTCGGACCTACTAAATTAATTCAAGATCCTGAGTTCACGAGGAGTACCCTGTAGGTTTTGATTCCCTAGCGAGTGTTGAAAACTTTTGTCAATCGCGGCATAAACGGCGGTTCTTTTGATTGCGTTGGCGATTTTTTTGTGATTATGTTACAATTTCAAGGGACGGTAGTCCTGAGTTTTTGATATTACTATGAATTTTATTTTGATACCTACCTCCACGCGTTACTGAGGTAAAGGATCACACAGACAACAAAGTAAATTCTGTAAGGGTTATTGTTTTTTCCTTTTAAGATACGGAACCCTAAAATATATTATTTAATATGATACAAATAATAATAAGTAATAAAAAAATAAGTTAGTGTTAACTTGTACCTATTTCTCATTTTTAGCAGAACTTATAATGTTATTTGATACATGTTATACAACAATAAAAACTTTAAATAAATAAGTAAGTACTTACATTAAAGTTTTAATGCGTTAGTTGTTTATTTTTTTACATTTTCTAAAAATTAGTGCATAATATGTATAAGTACCTATTCGTTTTATAACAACAAATTAGAATTTTGCATTAATGTGATAGGTATGTGGCTTAACACATTAATGCAGAAATACAAATCTGACATGGGAAATAAGCAATAATGTGTTATCTGTGGCTTAACACATTAATGCAAAAATACAAATCTGACATAGGAAAAAAGCAATAACCGATTTTGTGCTCTAGAATATTCTACGATTTTTTTAAAAAAAAATGGATTTCACTGCTGTATTCCTCATGATCTATTTAATAAAACTGCATTCATAACTCAAAACCCGATTTTTTGTGGGTTGACACACTAATGTTAAACACGGTCCAATAGCGGCTGCAGCGTCGCCCAGCAGATAGGGCTACCGCGCGGCCGCGGTATACAATTCTACCGTACCTACTTGTATGCTATACTTACCTACCTATGCGAAATATATTTTATAGGTAATAGATGGTAATAGGTGTTATAAATCCGAAAGTACTCTGTCTGTCCGCCCTTTACGTTTAATGATCAAAACATCGAAATGAAATCGGCACCTATAGAGATAGAATTCGTAGCGCAGGTAGTTTTTTAAACATAAAATTCGCCTTTTAGGTAGGTAAAACTCCTTTACAAATAACTTTAAACTAATATTAAATGATATGGCACATTTTTTTGTAACTTACCATTTTTCAACTAGGTAATGTAGGTATAATAGGTAGGTAGGTATATAAGTAAGTATTAGAATTACATTCATCATTATATTTAAAGATTCTTGACTGTTCCTGGAGTCCGAGAAATAAATCTAACTTTAAAATCGAATTATTAAATGAAGGATACGTAATAGATTATTAAGTAGGTACTGCCTTGTACCATCTGGTACTACTTAATAATAGGTTTAAAGTCGGAAAAATTTCAGGGTACCACCTTTTTTTATTTGTTATTTTAAGTGCTTCTCGTTCCCAGCTACTTAGTAGCTGCAATGAGTCGCGGAGCGTGCGCTGCGTGCACTGTGCAGAGCGGTGCAGAGTACTGTAGAGTGCAGAGTGCAGAGTGCAGCGCAGTGCCGCAGTGTGCGCGCGCGCACGGGGCGTGCCGCCGGGCGCTGGGCGGGGCGACCGCCGCCGCGGCGCCGCCTACCTGACGTTGGTATGCTTTCTTTTCTACTAATAATAATAGGTACGATTTAACAAAATCGTTCTCAAATATTACCTACGCTTTTCTCACTTTCTCGCGTGCATATTATTTTTTCAATATTATTTAGGTACCTATTTATTAAATAATACCTAAGCAATATGCATTTTACCCACCTACGCCATATTGTTTTGGATAAACTCTGTTTGTGTTCTGTTATGTAGGTATTTAATGTACTTGTGGTACTTACCTACTTATTATATTTAATTTTAATGAGCAGAAGTAGGTTGTTAGAGCAATAAGTCTTTAAAAACTGCATATTAAAAAAAACACTGCACAGACTTTCGCGCCTTTATTTTTGAAACGTGAGCCTATTATAACAACAGGTACTTCCGATAGCAGCTCACTGTATGTACGATTCCTCTATTGTCAACTAGCGCTCCGCCCCGGCTTCGCATGGTGCTATAAACCTTCCTCTTAAATCACTCTTATCTACCTATAAAAAAACCGCTACAAATTCCGTTGCGTAGTTTTATTATAGATTTAAGCATACATAGGGACGGACAGATAGCGACAGTGACTTTTTTATAATATGGTAAATGGGAGTGAAGTGGTAGGTACAGGTAGGTACCTATATGATACATGATCATTACATATCCCAATCTGGGGAGCTGCTGGAAAAACTACGATAATTCAGCTAGAGCGTGCACAGAGAGCAGTCCTAAAAGTCGCGACTCGTAAACCATACAGATATCCTACTACAAAGCTCTATTCCGAATGCAACGTACTTACAGTCAGGCAGCTATTTGTTCATCGTGTAACTCTCCGTAGACACAAACATCTGCCTCTGTGCGCCAAAACCGCTAAGAAACGGAATAAATACACAGTCTGCCCAAGGGCACCGGCCAGGACCACCTTTGCCAGTAGGCAGTATGACGCGATGAGTGCTCGTATCTATAACCTAACCAATAAACACTTAAACATATATACATCTAACTATTACGAATGCAAAACTAAGCTAAACAATTGGCTTAAACAACAAACGTATCAGGAGACGGAGAATATGCTAAACTGCATACAATAAATGTATATATTTGCATTTACAAACTCACACACACACGCACTCACACACACACGCTTATACCTACAATACACACACACACAACCAGACACATTGCATGTTTTTATGTCTTTTTTTTATTATTATTATTATTCTCTTTTCCATTTGACTTACCTAACACTAACACTATGTAACTATTGAATGGAGGTAAAACTGAATCCCGAGTCACAGGCTATGTCCTAGTTCGGGATACAGGAGTCCAACCCAAGCACGATGTCATTACAAACCTAATTAGTTTAATTGATTTACTTTTAAATACCCTAAACTGAATTGTGAGTTAATTTAATTTAATGCAAATCTTGTATTATGTTACTATTACTTTGTATTAGGTTATTGTCAATAAATTATTATTATTATTATTATTTATTATGACGAATCTATAAGGGTCCCGTTTTTGCCATTTGGCTACGGAACCCTAAAAAGAGGTAATTTGTTTGTATTGAATAAGCTTCAAAACAAGTGGACCGATTTGAAAAAATATTTCACTGTTAGGAAGCTAGTAGCTACACAGTACACTATTCCCGAATAACATGGGCTATAGAATATTTTGAAAAAAAAAAAAAGGGATTCGTGCGAAAACGGGCGGGCCGCTTGTAGGTATAAAATATTTGTTTCATTCTGCATTCTAATTTACAAATTACAAGGTAGGTGGCAGGTAGGGACAAGGAACGCTTTGAAGGTGGTTTAAGGAATTTATTTTAAACATTGAGTAAGTACATTTAAAAAAAAAATAGGTACCTACAAGATAGAATATACGTAAACAAAATTATGCTCAAATGTATGTAGTTGTCCGTCTATAATTTTATAAAGTAGGTAGGTATGCACCTAACTATGTACTTGTAGAATTGGATTTACTTACTTACTGTTAGGATATAGGTTGTATATTATGAAAAGATGTGGAATGAGCAAATTGAACAGTTATAACGAAATAAATTCGCGTACCTACTTATTTTATTTTATTTGCTTCTTAGCCGATTGACTACATTATGAGTTTACATAATGTAAAGTAACTTATTTTAGAAATGATAATACCTAATTCGTACCCTGTCGGTGTTGCTGTTGTTGTATATGTAATTACAACCGGGACGGCATTGTATTATTTTATTATTCTCCTGCAGGTACCTAACAGTAGTACACTTTGAGCCCCAAGGCTAAAGAGCGTAATTTCGTTTTCTTCTCTTTCAATGAAATTGTTACATTAAGCAACAATTGCTTCATGTTTTTTTGTAAGTCAAAAAATTACTTATGTACCTACCTGTAGTACGGATGTAGGTGTAGGTACATGTAGGTAAGTATTTTTTTGATCACTGACATTCAAATTTGATTGGCGCTTAAGCAAAATGTTTATTTTGTAATTGATGGAACTTGAGTCATCCTAATTTATATTTTTATTCATTGGAATGAAACAACTGTTAGCGGATTTAACTCGCGTATTTTTATTTTATTTTATTAGCTGACGTTTCGGATTCTTTACAGTTTCCATAATCGTATCACGACTGAGCTGACAATAGTCTAACGCTAAAGTCCGTTAACAGTTGTTTCATTCCAATGTGTAATAACCGCGAAGGCATCAGAAATTATTATATTTTTATTTTTTAACAAATTTTTTACACTTTTCTCACTTATGATAACAATAGGCATAATTCACATCCATGCTCCAGGAAAAATATATTAAGTATGTATCTTATTGTAATGAAAATGTAATTTTGATGTTAAATATTATTTAATCTGATTGTTCTTTGTTTTTGTTTTTGACGATCTCAATATGAGTAGGTAAGTACATGTAATTTGACATAATAATGTAGGTAATTATATTATATGAATTTTGGGAAATATATGAATCTAATCTATGTGATATTTTAATAATTTCTGATGCCTTCGCGGTTATTACACATTGGAATGAAACAACTATTAACGGATTTAACTCGCGTATTTTTATTTTATTTGCTGACGTTTCGGATTCTTTACAGTTTCCATAATCGTAGCATGACTGAGCTGACAAAAGTCTAACGCTAAAGACGAAGTCTAACGTCAGCAAATAAAATAAAATAAAAATACGCGAGTTAAATCCGTTAATAGTTGTTTCATTCCAATATGTGATATTTTTTTTAGAAACTCATTTTTTTTTAATGCCAATTATAAGCATTTTTAGCTTAGTAGGTATGTACCAAGGTACCTACACGACAGGATATAGCTAGAATAAGACTTGCATATTGCAAAAAAAGTAGATACATAGGTAGGTAGGTAGGTACCTACTAAAAATATTTTTTTAATCTGCCTGGGTAGTACCTAAGTCGTTTTTTTTACAGAATAGTCCAGAGCGTATGAATTTAAAGTGATAACTCATAAATATTGGTTTAAAAATATGCAAGATCAAAATATCTCATGTGTACGTGAAAAATAGGAAAAATTGCATGAAATGTTCTGATGCCCTAGAGTTTGGGATTTCTGTGATACCTACATGCAAGATTACAAAGTATAACATATATATATAGGTACCTATATCTAACCTTAAACATAAAAAAAGAAAGAGTTAGAATAACTAAGAAAAATGGAAATCCATGAAGGATTTCGGGCAGAGACTGGCTTATTAATACACATGCCTAAATCCCGCTGCGAGCTGCGGTAACACCAGCAACACACTAATATTATGATGTGTGAAAACACTGATTTGGTACCTACCTACCTGGAATTATTGATTATAGCGGCCCGTCCCGGCTTCGCACGGGGGGACTTAAGATTTTTTTCAAAGTTTACGATTGTTATGGGTAAACTATAAAAGATAGACATATGCTCTCGCGGACTTTTTTAAAGATAATGTTAAGATGAACAATTCACCCATAAAGCATTTTTGTATAACTTTAACTATATGCTCAGCGCACGCCACGGAAGGCTTCAGAAACGATACTTTTCCCCCGTTTTTGAAACATTTTCGGTTACTGCTCCGCAACTATAAGACCTAGCGTGATATTATATAGCCTATGTTACTCGAGGATAATGTAGCTTTCCAAAGGTGAAAGAATTTTTGAAATCGGTCCAGTAGTTTCGGAGCCTATTCATTACAAACATACAAAAATACAAAAATACAAAAATACAAATCTTTCCTCTTTATAATATTATAGTATAAGTATATATAGTATAGATGAACTAATTTACAGATTAAATGTAGTTTTGTGAGCAATTTCAAGTCGATATAAAGTTTATGTATGTAGAGAAATATGACTAATTAGGTATATGCCTTAGGCACGGAAATGCAGTAGGTATATTTAAAGGTATTGCTCGAAATTATGATCTAACACAAATAGGTTTCAAGTAGGTAGGTAGGTAGGTATGAGGACTATCAGCTCTAATAGGTAGGTACCTAAGCTAAAAAATCTCGTCAAGCAATCGAATTAGTAGTAATAATCCTAAAAAAGACGGAATGAAAAAATCTGTGCGTCGGGGTAAGGTTGAACGAGATTTCGATGAGATAAACCATGATTTTTCTAAAGCCTCATAATTTGAATCATATGAAGCTGACGTATATGAAGTGATGTTTTTAGTAAAGTTAAAGAAAGTGGTTCTTCCTATCTTCCCCCAAATGGGCCTGATTGAAGGTGTTTTTCAAACAACGAAAAAAACGGAGGAGGATCTCAAGTCGACGCGTATATATTTTTTTTTTTTTATGTATGACCACGCATAACTTTTTACAGAGTGGTTCGATTTTTTTTTATTGGAAAGAGTATACTTCAAAGTTGGTCTCATTTAAATTTGGAAAAAAAATTCCAACCCTAAGGGTAGGAAAAGAGGGGATGTTTAATTTTTCACGCACCGATTGTATCGTTTGACCACGCGTATCTTTTTACAGAGTAGTCCGATTTTGATAATTCTTTTTTATTGGATATACCTAAGATTAGTTATACCTAAAAGTTGATCCCATATAATTTTGGAAAAAAAAATCCTACCCTAGGGGTGGTATAATAGGGGTAATTTATTGTTTACTGAAAGTTAATAGCAAAAACAAGGTAGGTGACTATTTCAAAAGCATTTAAAAATTAAGCATGTAATAATTTGTATAAATTATAGTCACAGAAAATTATGAAATAATAACTTTTTAATAAAAAAAAATAACTGCCGAAAAAAAACCAAAACGCAACAAAAAACAATAGCCAAAAATAACAGACGTTACAACAAAAATAATAGTCGTTATAAAAGACAAAATTTTTATTTTTTTCTTTTCAGTGCGCTATTGTTTTCTGTTGCGTTTTGGTTTTTTTTCGGTGGTTAATTTTTTTTATTAAAAAGTTATCATATATTATCTATACATATAATAAAACAGTAGAAACCGCGTGTCTGTACAATTGAAATTTTTAACAAAAAATGGGTGTGGGCAATAATAAAAGAGTAACAGAACACAAAAATGATTTTTTAGATTTTCTTATCTGTCTGTCTGTCTGTCTGTCTGTCTGTCTGTCTGTATGTATTCGCTAATCTTGAAAACCACTGAACAGATTTTGACGCGGCTTTCACTAATAGATTAAGCTCTTCCCTGAGCAACATATAGGCTTTGTTTCATCGAAATCGGATGTCAAATAAAAAAGATATCGTCTTTTAAAGTTTAAAGGTAATTTTTCTATAGGAGATTTTATAGTTACATAATATAGTACTAGATGGCGCCTCAAGGCAATTAAAACGCGCTATGGTTGTTTTACTGAAAATAGTTGTCAATCAGAAAAAAAAAATCTCTACGTTTAAAACTATTTAATTTTGTTTGTCTTGCGATTCGGTTAGTTGATGATTTTGATGTTATACTTGGATATGAAAATATGAAAATACGGACTCTGAACTTGCTTTGTGAATTAGTTGAAAAATATCGGATATAATCTAAAAAAATATTGCCTACGTAGACGTAGATTTTTATTGAAATAAATATATGTATTATTGTATGTATTTGCTTTGATTTTAAAAATGCCCAGAAGATAGTCGAATCTGTCTCAGAACAGTAGACAAGCGAAAAGACAGCGGATGAGTAGATCCCAAGAATCGAATGACGAAAGACAGGCACGACTTAGTGTTAATCGAGAAAAAAATTCACTTAATCGCCTCTCGGAAAGTTCCTCTCAAAGGGAGTCTCGACTAAATACTGATCGTGAACGTCATTCGCTATCTCGCGCCTTGGAGTCTTTTCCAGATAGGGAGTCTGTGTGTTCCGGCTAATCTATGGAACAGCTGGACTGATTTGGACGGGACTTTCACTGGCAGATAGCTTATGTAATAAAGAGTAACTCATTTTAGAAAAAAATCTTTAATTATCCATACTTATGTCCCAGTACTTAAATTCCACGCGGACGAAGTCGCGGGCACAGCTAGTCATATATAAAAACGATGGCAAAGTTAAATTTATTGCAAAAAAATCGTGGGGTAAGATGGAATGATGAGGGGGGAAGATCGATATAGTTCTTAAAATCTTTAATATCCATTGTAGGTCCATTTGGAATATATGCACCGAAAGCATATTTTTTTCTCTATTCAAACATATAACATTTTAAAAATACCTAGTTTTAACTACCAAAATTAAATTTTGTTAAATATAATATTTCAGTCTTACCCCACTTTGTATTCAGATGATATGCGGTTCTCAACCTTTTCTTTTTATATCTTAATATGTATTTAATTTTTACTAACGTGTATGTATCATTTCTTTATTTAAATAGACAGGTAGTTAAACTAGCTAAACATATTACAACTTTTATTTAAAATCTTTCTTTTTTTTACGCGTGTTTTCATGAGTTGTGAATATTACACTACTCATGAAAACATGTGTAAAAAAATAAAATTGTTAAATGTTACAGTCAGAACTCAAAAAAATAGTAGAAACTTTAAAAAAAAACAATTAACCATCTCGAATGTTAGAAAATTGGAAGTTGATTATTATTTTGAATCATAAAGTTTGACAACCCCTGACTTTTACTATGGGTTTCATAATCGGGGTAAGTTGGAAAAGAAAATATTGCCGTCTTGCCCCTGGGTTTCATTAGCGGTGTAAGATTGAAAAATATAAAAACTCCTAAAATATAAAAGATTTGCAAAATCGGATTTTATGTATCAACTAAAAAAAAATATCAATAACATGTATCAAAAAAACATATTTTGATAGCTTGCGTGTAGAAGAAACTACGGAACGTAGGGGAAAATTAAAAAACGCATTTCTTGCTCAAAAACATACCTTGTCAAAAAATTGCAAAACAAAACATATGCACTCACACCTAACGATTATCGCTGACTGAGATTAGGAGCGCAATGCAATTACCTACAAAACTCTGTAGTCAGTGTTAAAAAATATGCACGGAGTAGGCAGTTATGAGGGATTTTTCATCTTACTCTGTTTTTCATGTTACCCCGACTCACCCTAAAAGATAAAATATCAGTTTTTTTTATTTTATTTCAGAGTGATTTTTTTTATAACAAAATTGATTTTATATAACTTCTGTTTTTTTATTCCGAATTAAATTAATTTTAAGAATACAGGTATGACTTCATTTTACGAAATAGGTACCCCATTTTAGGGCTGATAAGATGCAAAAATGTTTTTGGCCGCCTAGATCCGCCAAATCTACGTCTGAGCGACGCGCGACGCCGCGGGTCGCCACGAGTCGCTCCGTGCCGCACTAACACGTTCTCGAGCCAAATTCTCACAACCATTTACATTAGTTGCGAGTAGAATTCTAATAAGCTCCCGATCATGTCTCGAGTAATACTTACATTATTTTCCTAGACACATTATTGTAGAATATGTTAAGTACTTAATTATTATTTCTTGTAATAATTTTATAAGACTAACACCGGATGGAGTTTCAATGCCTAGTAGGTATTTATTCCGAGATCACAAGCAAAGCTGAGAATCGACATCAACCGCATTCAGCGGTCAGCGCTACACGTCGCTCTATGGCCTAAGCCCTCGACTGATCGGAACGGGGACGGCACGCAAAGCGAAGACGGCGGTCACCTACATGCAATATGGCGAGCAGAAGCAGGGCGGCGGGCAGCGCAGGCCTGGGGCTGCGGGCGCGGCGCATGGGGCTCGGCGCGTCGCTGTCGTCAGCGCGGCCGCGGCCGGGCCCGGCGCGTGCGGCGCATGCCCGCGCGGGCGCCGGCCGCCAGCCTGCGACCACGGCACCGCGGCACGCCGCGCGACTCCACGCGGCGACGGACTGTATCACTGCACTCGTAGTCACTGTTGCACTCTGGCCGCATCGATCGTCGCGTTCGCTCCGTGCGCTGGGACGCGTGCACTCGCGGCGGTGCTCGGGCCGGGACTGGCGCCGCGGGCCGCCGCCGCCCCCCCGGCCGCCCGGCTGCACTGATTTGATTTATTTTTATTGCAGCGTGCTCCGGCGCAGCGGGCGGCGCGGCGGCGGCGCGGTGGCGGCGCGGCGGCGGCGCGGCGGCGGTGGAGCGCTCGCGATCGCGAATTTCGAGATGGAATGCAGATAGAATATGAGAGCGATGCACCATGCTTCATGATGCTTCATGCTTTATTTTCCTGGAGCTACTATCATTTGTGTCTCGATATAGGTAATAGCTACCTCTACATATTTATTATTTAATACCTGCCTTGAATGTTTTAATTATGTATTAGGTAAGTATATAATTATTATATATTTTATAATATAAAAAAAAATATTGAATTGACATACACTCCTTACATTAAGTACTTTTTATTTATGTTATGTTTACTTTTAGGTAGGTAAGTATACCTAATAAATACGGCTGCATACGTATAGGTAGGTACGTACTTAATTATACTTACCATGCGAGTGTACTCTTATAAGCAGACCTCTTAGTGAGATCTGTGACACACGAAATGCCTTTCGCAGAACACAGCGACTTTTATAATTATACCTAATAGATACCTACTAGCAGCTATCTGTCCGCCCCGGCTTCGCACGGAACTCTTTTTTTATAGCCTACCTGCCTTTCCCAAAAACGGACACAAATTTTAAAAAATAATAAATAGTTTTAGATACCTATGCTTAAAAGCTTATATAGAATCCTTTGTTTATCTCCAATTAAGAGCCGAGCTATTTTCGAGTAGTTTTTCGTGAAAAAAATAATATTTCCAATTTATCCAATTTTCCAATTACTTAATCCAATTCTTTTTTGATATGACGTCGTTTTACTACCACTTGGTGAATAAGGCCTCGCAGGTGAATGATTTGTCAACAATTATGGCGATGAATCTCTATGTGATGTCGTGGATAGTGGAAATCCACGTGGGTGACGTCCATGGAGGTGACATTTTGACACTAGAACGAGTTTTGTTCCAACTTCCCTTACCGAATATAATATTCAATGAAATAGCTTCATTTACACTCAAATTGTTTATTATTTAACGTTATACGACATGCCTCATTGCAATAAATAACTTAAAATATGTGATCGACAAAAGCGACCAAGGTAGCATGCTAAATTTAGAAAAAAGTAACCTTTTAAATCAGTACTAACTAACTACTACATTGTTCACCATGAGCTGACCAAAGGTCATGAACATGCAAGATGGCGTTATACTTGTTGTCTATGGATGTTCAGAAACTACGTTCACTGTATTATCCAATTACGGCAGCCTTCAACAAGTTCATGCAAGGAGGTGACAATTTTCCGATGCACAAAAGTTATGAATTATGGAGACCTCTTTTTTCCACGTTTGTAATAAATAATTAGTGTTCTTTAGAATGCTTATTCTATGTATTGCATTAAAAAAATAACAACAAGTTCATTTAATAAAACCTTACTGGCTTTTATTATTATTTTATTACTGTAGGTGGACTTTGCACACGACATGGAGGTGATATTTTCGGATTTTTATTTATAATAAATAGAATTACTTTAATTACACCAGTATTTACTAAAGATCCTAAGATTTTAAAGTACTGCGATATGAATGCAGTGGAAATAAAATAAATAATACTAACATTTATATTTTTAATGCTCATGCACAAAAAAAACACAGAAATGAGAATGGCCCACCTATGTCACTCGAGAATAGTTTAGCTTCCAACAGTGAAAGAATTTTTCAAATCGGTCCAGTCGTTTTGCAGCCTATTCAATCTAAACAAACAAACCTTTCCTCTTTATAATATTAGTATAGATATCGATATTGATATAAGTACCTACCTATAACCAAATAAACGATGTAAGTACTTAAGTAGGTACTTACCTTTTCTTTCAATTAATTGCACTCAACAGTAAGCTGAAAATAACGTCATAATACCTACACACCTTATCTCTGTCTTCATATAGACAGTAGTTTCTAGAACTCTCGTATTTTATTGTATTTGCCGACGTTTCGAAAGCTTTACAATACCCATATGCATAACCGAGTTAAATTCGTTACAATTGTTTCATTCCAATGTGTGATAAACGCGAGGGCATCATAAATTATTAATGTAAGTAGATATAGTTTTTTTGTGTCAGAAGTTAAGCTCTTTTTCTCGTAAAAGATATTTCTTACTTATTTATCATAGCTCATGACAATATATAAAGTTCTCTACTAGCGCCCCACTAGCGCTCTACTATTGCCTCATTGCGCTCTGCAGGCGCTACCCTAGAGCTACACTAGCACTCTACTATCGCGGATCGCCCCACTATCGCCCCACTATCGCCCCACTATCGCCCCACTGTCGCCCCACTGTCGCCTCACTATCGCCCCACTAGCGCTTCACTGATAACACTGTATGAGTGTATGCACTTACAGTCAAGTAGTAACTTAACACCCAACATTTAAATCAGTCCATTTACAAAAAATATAATAATAGGTACATAATTATTATTATCTATCGCATCTGTAGAAGTATGAGAGCACCCTAATAAAAAATATTGAATTCTGTTTTTTAGTACTTACCTATACAATAATATATAGTTGTTATAGCGACAACAGAAATACATCATCTTGGAAAATTGCAACTGGCTGTCTGTCTAGGACGCGCGGACCCGGACGGCTCCGGCGATGCAGCCGGGCAGCCTGGAGACAGACGGACGAACGGACAGCGGAGCCCCATTTTACCCTTCGGGTACAGAACTGTGGGTACTAAACGCATAGGTGTTCATAATAATATGTTTTTTTGCGCAATATGTTAATTTCACAGAGATAATTATTATTGTTTAGAACATCGGGAGTGGGGTATGAACATAAAACCCACGACGCCCATCTGGGAACAATGTGTTGTAGTGTTAAGTATCTATACCTAGAAAAGTGGTCAAGAGGATAAGAGGCGATATCGGGTGGAGTGGCTCGAGCGGCGCGGTATATCACGGCGGCGCGCCGTGCCCGGCTCGTACTCCGCGCTCGGTCGACCGGCTCCGCTCCGCTCCTCTCCGCTCTACTCCGCTCCACTCCACTCCGCTCGCAGACCGCTCGACCGGCGACTCCTCGAGATGACTCCTCTCCGCGCTCCGTTGCTGCTGCTGACGGCCTGCCTGCTGCTAGTTCACGCCGCACCTCACGACGGTATGCTTTAAAATTACTTTCTACAAAGTTATACGTCACAGATGTCGAAATCGATTCACTGAATTCCTGTATAAAATAGTATTTGGGCGTTATCGTTCAGTTCGGTCGCCGTCAGTCGCCGATGACCTTCACGTGAACTATGTAGGTATATCTCTCGTGCATGATAATATGTCATTCATGCTCAGTTCTTTGTGTGACATTATGTTTTTATAGGTCGTGTCGTGTCCTTAAATATATATGCATCTGTATGTATCGGTAGACGCCAATGCACTGCAGCCGCGAGCACCCGCCGAAGCGGTCCCGGCGCTGCTGGTGCGCGCGGCGGACAGGCGGCGGGCAGGCGGCTGGCAGGCGGCGCCCGGGGGCCCGGCCGGGGCTCCGCGCGCCTGCACCAACAGCGCGTGCGTCAGCCTGTGCCGCTCTCTGGGCTGGAGCGCCGGGTTCTGTCTGGATGCTGAATGGTGTCTTTGCTACAACTGACCTGCTAGTTTTCTCCTTTGCTTCTCTATTCAAAGTTTTTCGGATGACGCTTTAAAACTTGTTTTAGATATAATATAATAAAACTTCAAGTATTTTCTAGTTTGTGTTCATAATAATTTCTGATGCCTTCGCGGTTATTATTCATTGGAATGAAACAACTTTAGAGGGATTTAACTCGCGTATTTTATTTTTATTGGCTGACCATTCGTTTAAAGCTATACTTTAGCGTAAGACTATTGTTAGCTCAGTCGTGTTACGATTATGGAATCTGTAAAGGCTCCGAAACGTGACTGGTTCACAAACAGAGACTTAATTATGTACCAAATCAGCAGATAGATGCACTAGCACAGACACGAGTGCATGAAACCGTAAAAAAGGCATAACTTTAAAACCCAATTCTATTACAGTGACTTACTTTAGGTATTTATAAACTTTTAACATCGTCTGAGAACAACTACTTCCTCATTCAATTTTTGATTTGATATATATTATATATTATAGGTACGTAGGTACCTACTGAATACAACACGTTCAGATTAGCTAATGTTATGTAATATGTACTTGGGTAAGTATCTGCGTATTTAAAAAGAGAAGAGTCACAATAGTCGGTTTTAACTACTACTACTCGTGCTAAATAATAGAATTACTTAGATAGCCACAGTCACACAAGTATTGGCTCTCGCAGAGGCGAGCGACGAGGGCGGTCGTTATCAGCTCGTTAATAATTTGCATAATTACGCATATCTGAGGCGTATCGGCGCGACGCGGCCGCGGGCGCGGGTGACTCGGGGTGACCGGCGGTCTGCGGCGACAGGTAAATGGACGGAAGCCGCGTCGCGTCTCTCCGCGCTGCGCTGCGACACTATCGGCCGCGCCGCATCGCCGCCGCGCCGGACGCATCGCCGGCGCCGGGTCGGAACCCGGTCGTTAATGAGTCGCCGCCGCGCCGCCCGCTCCTCTCTCTGCTTAATGAGCGCCGACGCGCGACGATGCTACCCGAGAGTGCATGTTACGGAAAATGTCAATACGGGTCTGTGCTTTACAATTAGGGTTGCCATCTTTAATATTTGGCGACCCGAACAAACCGCGTGAAATCCCCGGATTTTGGAGCCCAGAACTCGGACATGTCGACATAGATCGGAGTTTAAACCAAAAAAAGGACTTTAAACTGAGTACATTTTCAAACCCGGACGCCAATGAAGGACCGGTCCGGACGCTCTCCGGACGCCCAATAAACTACGACAAATCCTAGGAATCCCGGACGGATGGCAAGCATGGCAACCCTATTTAGAATATAATAGAATAAAAAATAGTTTATTTGATACTTAGTACCTTTATTAAATAAAATTAGCAACTACGTACTTAATAATTAAACTATGTTATGTATCATACTTGGATAATATATTGAGGCTGGGAAGGCTTTTTAATTAAAATTCCGGAGTGGAGGGCGCGGGAGGACGGGAGGGTGATCCTGAACTGTAAAAGCTCTACTCTTCACAAAAGTAGTACCTATATCTGTTGACTTCTTGCTAAATGTTTGGTACGATACATATTAAGTAGGTACTACCTACCTAGCTACATAATAGGTACTTACTTACCTATTATTGTGCTCTTTTTCAACCGACGAAAAAAACGGAGGAGGTTCTCAATTCGACGCGTATATTTTTTTATTTTTATTTTTTTTTTTTATGTATGACCACGCATAACTTTTTACAGAGTGGTTCGATTTTGATAATTCTTTTTTTATTGGAAAGGGTATACTTCGAAATTGGTCCCATTTAAATTTGGAAAAAAAATTCCGACCCTAAGGGTAGAAAAATAGGGGATGATTAAATTTTCACGCACCGATTGTATCGTTTGACCATGGGTAACTTTTTACAGGGTAGTCCGATTTTGATAATTCTTTTTTTATTGGATAGGGCATACCTCAAAGTTAATCCCATAAAAATTTGGAAAAAAGAAACCTACCCTAAGGGTGGGAAAAGGGGGGTTAATAGCAAAAACAAGGTAGTTAGCTATTTTAAAAGTAATTAAAAATTAAGCATGTAATAATTTGTATAAATTATGGCCACAGAAAATTATAAAATAATAACTTTTTAATAAAAAAAATTAACCGCCGAAAAAAAACTAAAAGGCAACAAAAAACAATAGCGCACTGAAAAGAGAAAAATAATAATTTTGTCTTTTATAACGACTATTATTTTGGTTGTAATGTCTGATATTTTTGGAGTCGGTGCCAGCCTCAAACAAACTTGAGCACCTTAGTGAAGAGTTGAGAGTGAAGAGTTGCTGCACCAGCTGGCACCAACTTCAAAAATATCAGACATTACAACCAAAATAATAGTCGTTATAAAAGACAAAATTATTATTTTTCTCTTTTCAGTGCGCTATTGTTTTTTGTTGCCTTTTAGTTTTTTTTCGGCGGTTATTGTTGTCTTCGTTTGTAAGTCGGTGAGTAGGTACATAGTCGTTTTAAATACCTACCTACATAATTTATTTACCAACCTACTTACTAGGTAAATTATTTTTACAGAACTCAGACGGTATCTAATCACATCATAAGCGTTTGTGAAAGTCTACATAAGTAGGTAGGTAAGTACTTAAATTGATCAAAATGTAAGACTTTGACTAACAGGCAGATCTAACTAACCAGTTACAGGAAAAACGTTGTTTTTCGTTGTGTTAGTTATTTGGTTGTAGGTACCAGGTCGTCGTTATCGCCGCGTGGTCCCGGCAGTCCCGGCACCCGGCGCGGCGGCGGCGCGCACCTGCCCCGGCTGCCCCGGGCGCCCCGGGCGACCATGCCGCTTTGTTTACAAACACGCCGCTCGCGCTCGCGCCCGCGCCGGCCATCCCGGGCTCTCGTCCTCATTCATAACAGCAACCCGAACGACTGGAATCATCATATCGTGGACGAGAGCTACTCATCGCCGGTCGGAGGTTTACCGCTCTTATGAAATTTTGTACAAATCAACAAAATAATGGAACGAAGAAATGAGGAAGTCATTTAACTTTATATCTGCGAATAGAATGTCAGGTGGTAAAGTATCATTGTGGTATTGAGAACAAAATAAATAAGTAGGTAGTGTGTGAGTGTGTCTAACCGACCGTATTCGCTGCAGGTGCCGCCGATATCGTCACATGTATAGGTACATGGTCTGTGTGCGATCGACACGCGGCGCGGTGTCGCGGTGTGTACTAGAGCACTCGGCCGCGGTGGACAATAACGCATTATCTTTACGACAGCGCGTGAAACAATATTACCGATTCATATGCAACAGAATCATTTAACTATCCACAGAGGGACGAGAGGCGAGAGGCGAGGGGCGAGGGGCGAGGGCGCTGCGCTCACGGACCGGTTTAAAGATCCCTCTGGTTCCTCCGCGAGCCGCCCGCGCCCGCGCTGCGCCCGCGCCGAGCTCTCGGCATGACCTGTTTATTTTTAGCCGACAGGTTGGTCCGCGCTACCTGCCGCGAGCCGCGAGCCGCGACTGCGCGTAACTCCGCGAGCATGCGGGACGGGGTGAATCACTTTGCGATACATGGGTAGATACTAGCCTACTAGGTAGAATTTTATCATGTTTCGCTACACTATTTGGTAGGCACCAAATAGAAAGGGTGTATAGGTAGGTACCCTATATACGAAAACGCTATAGGTACCTACCTACTTCAAAGGCACCGTGTTGCTAAGTAGGTAGGTAAGTACCTATAATAGTTACCTACCAGATTATTTACTTACTTAATACCTCTTTTATCATACGATTGCACTGTCGACATCATCCGACCATTAAGGAGAGAAGGTAGAGGAACTATAACTAGATAGAAGAAAATGTATAAGTATTACCTATATTTAACGAACTTTATATAAGTGCAGACATCCTCAGGCATCACCAAACCTCTCTAGTAGCTGTATCTATCTACATTTCTACAGAGTCCAGATTCTCAATATGGTTAAGTAAACTAAATTTTAAAGCCACAGAGCTTATTCTGAAGCCTAATAGCACACTGGTACACCTATTTACATATTTATGGTCTTACATTACAGTATCACTAAACACACACACACGCGCACACACGCGCATCACAACCAATTTCTTGTGTTTATATATTTACCTAGGTAAGTCCTCGTTATACCGAGCCGAATGAGTCCAAATGTGATGTGACTATGTTCATCCATCATCGAGATCCGTAGACTTAGTCTTCAGGGTTCATCATCAGCACTACCATCATCATGTGTTTAGTAACCCGAGTCGAATGAGCCGAAACACGATATGCTTATGTTCATCCATGTTTGAGAACCAGTAGGTACCTAATCATCTTTAGTGTCCGACATCAACTTCACTACGACTATCACTCCTGCAGGTACCTAAGGCATAAATTTTCAGGCAAATCGGTTCAACCATTCTTCAGTTACTGGCATGTTTTCATGATACCTACTCTCTTAAATGAGCAACTCTTAAAATGAAGCCTTTAAAAGAAACGATAAAACATGTAACTTTAAATTACAGAAACGGAAGTGCGAATTCCGTCGGACAGTAATACTGGGTCTAGACCAGACTTAGCGTAATCCTTCACGAGCTCGCCTCGCTCGTCGCGAGTGCCGATCAAAACAAATTATGTAAGCTTAATTAGTTTCTAAATCCTATAATGCGTCGTGGGAAAGGTCGCCGAGAGCTCGGAATGCATCACCGCTGTCCGCGACGAACAAAAAGTAACCGCCGCGTGTTGCCCGCCGCGTGTTGCCCGCCGCGTGTTGCCCGCCGCGTGTGTCCCGCGGCGCGCCGGCCGCACCCGCTCGTCGTGTTTGCTCGTTGTATTGACTCGCGCGGGGTTCAAATCGACCCGATGTTTGTTGATGGGAACTGGTCATCGTTGTAGCTCGCCAGGTGCGCGCCACGCTGCCGCGCTGTTTGTTCGTTCTGGGGCAAATATTATTGGATGATGATACGCAATTTACGCGTGTCGCAGTCATTACCACGCCGATCAATGAGACTCGTGGGAACGTGTTTTAATTTATGCCGTGGTTCAATTTCCGATCACTCGCTGTCAATACAGGGTCTAGGCCGCACTCGTGCAGCGGAGCCCGCGGAGGCGCGGCGGCGCGCGGCGTGGAGACAGGGAGGCGCCGCGCTGCCGCCGCCGCGCCGCCGCCCGCAGCCGCTGCGCTCTATGGTTTGAATCTGACGGTCAGGTGACATCGGTTTAATAATGCAACCTTCAAAAACTGTTACACAATCTAGTTAGGATACAAAGAGTACCTACTGCTGAATTTTGTATGAAGAGCGTAGGAGCAGGAAGCGACGACCAGTTTAAATGAGTGCGAATTCCTTCCACGTCCTGTCGCCGCGAGTGAGGAGGGGAGGGGAGGGGCGGAGTGAGGGGGGGGGATATCCTGTCGCACGCTCGGGGTCTGCAACATGACTAGATTGATTATAAATGTTGCCAATTAACTTTCGATGTCCCTTAAATTACCTGTACGATGATATTAATTGCGCTTTTAGGGAAAATAATATGTAGGAAAGTGTCTATGGATATTGTATAGACACTCAACAGGTATATAATATGTACCTAATTGGATTATTGGAAATCTTGAAGAGGGCTGCACAACGACCCTTGACATACTCCGAGTGGAGTTGTCATCTAAGTACTCGGACAGAACTATTAAAATTATTTGTTTGTTTGTGGGCTAGGTTTAAAAATATAATTAAGTAAGTATTATAAAAGCAGGGAGCAGGCGATGCGAGCAGAGCCGCGGGCGACAACAGTGCGCGAAGTTCTTGTTCTGCGCGCCGCGCCGGTCGGCTCCGCGCCGGCGCCGGCGCAAGAACTGCCGGCTGCCGTATTCTATGAATCGGTCATTACGCCGGTATGTTGTAATAAGTGTTATCGGATCAATTAATAATCATCTTTGCTTTTTGTCTAATATTGTCTAGCTCCTCGACGTGTATAGGTTTTGCAATTACTAAGTTTTTCTCTGTGGGAATCTACAGCTTCCGGCCACTCGCTCGTCCCCGGACGATCCCGCCGGTTTCCTGTTGGGTTAATGTTTAACGTAAGAAAGAACATAGGTATGAACCGGGCATGCTCGACCTTTTTTGTAAGGGCCATAAAACCCGTTTCTTTATGGTATCGGTATGGGACTTCGGTCGGGCCGCAAAATACATGTAAGTACATATGTATTTGAGTAGGTATGGTGCCCGAGTGCAGGTCGAGTACGTAGGTATAGACGGTATAAGGTCTGGAATAGATTCCATGCCTATCTACTCGAGTGGGACACAGGCGTGCAGTAGTTGCTCGTCTTCGTGCTGCGCTTGAGCGCTGCACGGGCTGGTATCGCCAGAAGTAGATCACGTCCTAGACTTTTAAAGATCATGTTTACTAAGTTGTTATACGACTCGTTTCGGAATCGTGGTAGCGACATAAATAGTAAACCACGATTCCATCGGGATGCAGCAAGAGTGCACGTGCAGCCAGCATCCGCGCCCGGGCTCGCGTCCGCGTCCGCGCCCGCTGCCGCTCCCGCTCCCCCGCTCCCGGGGCAGCCGCGGCTCGGCGGACGTTTTAATTAATGACGCGGCGGGGAGGGGGGGGGACTGTTCGATTAATTCGGCGCAGCAGCGGCAGTCGGTGTCGCGGTCCTTTTTTTTGTCGTTGAATGCCATCCGCAGAAAGGTCCTTAGCGGGTTTAATTACGTTAGGATTTAGAGCACCCGATGATCCCGCGGATACCTCGGATAGGATTGTTGCGAAAGAATTCTCGGATGCCTCGCTTAATCCGAATCTTAGTGCGGTCTCAGCGGAGTTCGGACGGACCCGTTATGTATCGACAGGAGGACGCATTGAGCTCAGTCTGTAGGTCGGTCAGCGATTCCGTTACGCATTAAGTATTTACATGGCATTTCATACGACAGCAAATGTTCTGTTTCTAGAGCATTTACTATTGGAGAGGTCTTGGACTTGTCGTTCCGTCGGACTAATCGTTTAATCACTTTCAGGGAGGGCCGAGGTGGAGGCCATCACCATCTTACTTGTTAATTTATGTTTCTAACAGACCTTTATTTTAATTCTTACAATTATACAATCGAACGCGATAATAGGTACTTACCTATATTACAAATCAATAAAAAGATAGGTAATAATTTCAATGCACCATGTTTAAAACTCTTGTTTACAATTGCCTACCATGTCTAACATTAAAAAAATACGCAATTGTCTAGGTGTTACCGCTAACCTGATATGTTGATTTTTTGGATGTAAAAATAAAAAGATAATAATAATGAGAGTGCATTAAAACAATGCCTAGGTACAGTAGGTATTGTTATCATCGTGTCGCTGGGCTGCTGCGTGCTCTGGGCTAGTGGGTCGGCCGCGGCGGTCGCATGTCGGGGAGTGACGTCACGCATTATACATGTGACGCGTTCTTCACGATATCAAGCGTGAAACCTACGAGTAAGTAGGTATCTAATTACATGAAGGTGTGCTGGATAAACTGTATTCATCTCTAAATGTGCGGATGTGTCGGAAGGCTCGTCGTGTGATCTCGACTGTTACATGTGTGCGCTCGCCGCTCGTATAGTACGGTCTACCTACTACATACAGATATTCACATGCAGTAAAGGTTAAGTATTTAAGTAGGTTTACTAATCTTATTGTTTAGATAATATATCGTATCAGGTTTCCCAAATTCTATTGTTTACTACGTACTATATCTACGAATTATCATTTTCATTAATTTGACCGTGAAATTCAGAATAGAGATATGGGCCGCGCTAATAACAGTCAGTACTCATGAAGTAACTTCCGAGCTGACACCATTAGGGACAAACAACGGCTATCGGCGCGTGCCGCGGCGTCGTCGCCCACGCGCGCCGCCAGGAAGCGATACCGGCGTCCGGCAGATACGCGCCGCGCTGCCGCCGCGCCGCCGCGCCGCCGCGCCGCCGTGCCGCCGCGCCGCCGCTCCGCCGCGCCGCTGTTCGACGCGAATAATTAAACTGCTGCCAGATGCGATGCGACTCGGGCCGACCGCGATGTTTTTTCGCCGCGCGGCCGCGGTTCGTATTCCACAAAAAGGACATGAATGCATGGTTATAAATTGGGATTGGTCGGGTGAAGTAAAACACAATGTAGCACACAATGCCCGCTGGATGTAAACAATCGCGCGGTGGCTGTAAACCGCGCCATTGTGCGCCGCGACTACAAAAACCCTCACCGCCGCGCAGCCGTCGCGTCGCCGCCGCGCCGCCGCCGTCCCGACGCACTTGCTACCTAGGCTACAGCGCACAGCGCGCTGCGAATTATATTTATACACTTACTTACCTTCTTCCGACAAAAAATAAAAATAAATCATCGAAATTTATTTATTTATTTATTTAATGTAATAATTAGCACTAACAGATCAACCTTACGCACTAATTTGCATATAAGTACACAGTTTATAATGAATTTTACAGAATAATATAATTTAATTCATACAGGTTCATTGATAGAATAATAATAATAATAATAAATAATGTCAATAGGTTTAAGGATTAATGTCTACAGTTGTCATTGGATAGAACTAGGGGTAACAATCGATTCAAGATGTAGAAAACGATTCTCAGGCGTGAAAAAGATGTCGAAATATCTGTCACTGTTTAAAATGTCATTGAATAGCAACAGTGCGCAGTGCCTAGTGTAGCGGAGAAGTGTCAAGTGCGCGCGTCCTGGTTTAAATGTATCTATGTAGGATAGGGTTGCCATAAGTGTAAGGACTCGGACCGGGACATTTCAAGAAAAAAAAAAAAAAAAAAAAAAAAAAAAAAAAAAAAAAAAAAAAAACTTGACTACTCACGTTAATTTACATACAAAAAATTCAACCTTAAGGGTAGGGAAATAGGGGATAATTAATTTTTCACGCACTGATTGTATCGTATGACCAGACGTAACTTTTTACAGAGTACTCCGATTTTGATAATTCTTTTTTTATTGGATAGGGCATACCTCAAACTTCATCCCATAACAATTTGGAAAAAAGGAAAACTCCTACCGTAAGGGTGGAAAAATAGGGGTAATTTATTGTTCACTGAAAGTTAATACCAAAAACAAGGCAGGTAGCTATTTCAACAGTAATTACAAATGAAGCATGTAATAATTTGCATAAATTAAGTCCAAAGAAAATTATAAAATAATAACTTTTCAATAAAACAATTTTACTGTCGAAAAAAACTAAAAGGCAACAAAGAACAATACCTACTTAACGCACTGAAAAGAAAAAAAAAAATATATAAATTTTTCTATGTAGTGCGCTATTGTTTTTTGTTGCCTTTAAGTTTTTTTTTCAGCGGTATTTTTTTTTATTTACATAATAATATTCGTTTTTTTTTTATTTTAACGCTTCTTAGGTCGAGTTTTCTCAAGAAGTCAGGTATCAACTGAATGTATAAAATCGATATAAAATATCAATGCATTACAAAAATCGATCTTGTATCAAACATCTCTAAGTCACATAGTGGGCTTGATAGCATGCCATTGATGCGCTCTTGTTCTGTCAACGCTGAGAGTCTGCGATCTCGAAATGCGTTGACACTGTTAACGTAAATTCGTGAAACGTGAACGGACAAGTGTTAGCGCTTACGTCGTTCTATCCACGTACGGCTAATCGTACGCTAGTTAGAGCGCGTTTATTACAGGTATATTACTGTTTACCAAGTCCAGCCCTCTATTAAATAACTATGATTTTTAAACCGGGACAATTTGCTTATCGGCCGGGACGCCGGGACACCATGCTTCAAACCGGGACATGTCCCGGCGAACCGGGACGTATGGCAACCCTAATGTAGGAGCATAACTTCCGATAGACTGTACCACCAGTTTTTTATAGGTACTATCGCATGCTTTCGGGGTATGCCATTTTAGAAAAAAATTCTTCACACACAGCCGCCAGGTACCAGGGTCGTTCAAGCGATTATTGCCTTAAAGGTGTAACATCACCAGCACAGTTGATAGTACCTAATTCTTAGTTAGTGTACTTATAGTTAATGTATTATCAAGACAAAGTTTGTACCTATACAAAACGTCTGCCTACTGCGTCAAGTGTTTTGTTTTTATGAATCAGATACTTAATATTATATCTTTGCAAGTATATCAGATAGGAATTGTATTCGATAGGAGTGTGTGAGAGGAACACGTGCATGCGCCGAGTACCTACCTACCTACTATGTACCTACTAAACATAATATCGATATCATTACGTTTTTAATTAAGTACTTACCTACTTCATATGTTATATATAGGTTCATATGTAGGTAAGTACTACAGTGTATTAAAAACAAAAGCCATAAATTAATAAATTACATTTCAATTAGGTATCTAAGCTGTAATTGCAAATTGTTACGTTTTCTCATTAAACATAAAATCATCAAAATATAAAATGTGAAATGAGAGCCAAATGTACATCTAAATGGGTGCCTATGACTGAATGGTCAGTCTTGAAATTTATTTAGATGTAAGATACTTACATTACTTAAATATTTTTTAACTAGGTTGTACACTACTACCTATCTCGTCTTAAAACTTAGAATTTACATAATATATTGAAGAAAATGAGGATTTTTTTACTTTAATATGAAAATAACAGTTTGAAATTTGAAGTAAGTAAGTACTATCGGATGCTTTCGGGGTACGCCATTTTAGAAAAAAATTGCTTGCACTTGTTGCTTCACACACAGCCGCCAGGTACCAGGGTCGTTCAAGCGATTATTGCCTTAAAGGTGTAACATCGCCAGCACAGTTGATAGTACATAATATTATGTATCTTGCAGTTTTTAATATATGAGCCAAATTTGACATGTTTATGTATAGTTTTTTGATTTACAAGCAAGACAAAATTGGCTCCAAATGTTTCGTGTAAAGTAATATTATAATATAAGTAGGTACCTACTTGACTACCTACCTACATACGACGCTGCTCACCAGTTTTGTTGGTTTGAACTTGGCCAGTGCCATAATTATATTATGTATTGCCGCTATCGAGGCATTATGTAGGCATACTGCATTGATTCTGGCACAACGGGTGAAGGCCGACAGCGATCACTGACGGCTTCACCTGTGTTCCGCGCGGGAAGATGCCAAAGATATACTAGGGAGCTGGCTGGGACGACATACGTAGATCGTAAGTACTCATCAACTCCGATTAACCGACGACTCCAGCAGTGGAGGCCTTCGGCCCGGCGCGTGCTGGCAGGCCGCGGTCGGCGGGACGCTGCCGCCGCGCCCGGGACAAAAACACTCGCGCCGCATCTCGCTGCCGCGGCGGAATCCGGTCCTCGCGGCGGCGGCGGTGGCGGCGGTGGCGGCGGTGGCGGCGGGAGCGGGTTATGTCAGAACCAGTCCGGTGGTGTTATGTCAGGCGGCACCTGCCGGCGGCCGACGACCCCGCCTGGCGCCCCCCTCCCCCCTCCCCCCACTGCAATTAGCCCCGCGGCCTGCACCCTCTCGGCCGCTCGAGGCGAAGCCCCGCGCCCGATTTAATTTGCGATCCCGCGACCCGTACCTGCGCTCGTAGGTACGCATGATCGTGTTCACTTCTTGTTTATATTTATGTCATCTGGTTACGAAACCGACTTGCGAGCTCATTGTAAGTTGGCGTGTATTCCGTGCGTCACTGATGAACTCGTACTAGATGATGACCGACATCATGTGCTCTGTGCGCCGCAGCCGGAGCGTCGTCCGAGCGTCGTCCGCGGTGTCGGAGCGACCACCCCGCGCCCGGTCGCGGTCGTGAGCGGCTCAAAATCAAATTATCTCATTTCATCAAATCACATTTGATTCGGTTTCTGTTCGTAAATCGTCATCGTTCACTATTACTAAGTACCGAGGGACAAAAGAAATGATTCTTTTTCTGTGGAGAGCAGGCGGGGAGATGCGTCAGCGCTTTCCGCGTCGCCGTCGTCGCCGAGCGGAACGATTGACGCAAACTCACGCGGCGCCCGCGCACCCGCCGGCCGCCCTTAATATAGGTATACCTACGGTATGGACAGGAACTTTTAAGTAGGTACCTAGTTGCGACATTACCGAATTGATGGTTAGAATGGAAAGACACCAAAACTCGCTGTCCGTTCATATTATTTCACATGGGACTATCTATTAGAGTAAATGAGCAGGTACCTATCTACTAAGCAGGTACATATAGTTAGGCAAATTTTTTTAGGAAAGCAAGTAAGTATGTCAGTATAAATAATTATCATCCACCTCGTAGGTACAGTCTTCCCCAGCTGTGGTGGCTGTGGTGCTTCCCTGAAGGAGTAGTACATTACGCACCTCGGCCAGTAAAATAAAAAAATCTCAAATCACATGTAATTGTCGTCCGAGGCGAAGCCTAAGTTGTCAATTTTTTTTATTTACTGGCCGAGGTCAGTAAGTATACTATTTTTCTGTTCGACGAAGACAGAAAAATATTATATTTATATATAAGTAGGTATACCTATATTGTCTGTCTTTTGAGTTCTGTCAGTGGAACGTTTCTTCTGACATTGAGCTTTCAAGCACCTACAATCTACATCAACAGTAGGTAAGTACCTTATCTATAAAAAGTATGTAAGTGCCTACATAAGTACTTATATCGTTTATTTATAATATGAGTAGGAAGTAAGTTTTTTGGAATCGTGTCGTGTTTTCATCGGCGATGCGGCGCGGCGCGGTGCGGCGCGGTGCGGTGCGGTGTGGTGCGGTGCGGTGCGGCGCGATGAGGCGCGCGGCGGCAGTCCGCGTGTAATCGAATTTGTTAACGGCAGCCGAGGGACTATTGTCGCGCTAATCAGACTTGAATAGACGAATTCACGCTAGAGATCTTCTCGGCCACACGAACATAGTACTTACTTACCTATCTAGATTAACTACAACAGTAGGTAACGTTAAAATGATTCATACACGGACGACCGTGTATGAATGAGAGCACAGCACACGTGAGGTGTTAACTATAACTAACTGACAGTTACCTACAATTACTTACGAGGAAAGTAGTACCTAGTAGTAAATATTAATGTACGTAACGCAATAGGTATTGTGTGATAAGACATACATAACGTGACCATTTATTTTTTGACTCAAAACAGGATATTGGTTTATATAAGTACTAGTGCAATTTACAGGTACCTAAGTAGTTAATGAAAAAAAGCACTTTTTAACCCCCGACGCAATAATGACGAGGTGTTATAAGTTTGACGTGTCTCTGTGTATATGTGTGTATACGTGTCTCTGTGTGTATGTGCTCCCAAACGGATAAATTAATTTTCGCTTTTTGCTTTGGTCATGAAAATTGTTCTGTTTTCGGAAAACGGGACAAATTAACGCCCCGGAGACAATTTCGGGGACCGGTGTCCGGACACGTACCTAGTTACAAAACGGGACTGTCCCGTTCAAAGCAGGACGCCCCGACGCCGCGTCGCCGCGTCGCCTCGTGAGTAGTGGTGAGGGAGGCAGTGCGGCGCGTTGCGGTCGCCTCCATGTGTTTCCCGAATGAGATCCTACCCGTCGGCTCCATTCCAGAGAATTGCTTTCGGAATCGATTGTCGTTTTGCGGTAAGTAGGTACCTATATAGTAAGCTAAGTCATGACTCATTTTTTTACTGTACTTACCATTTAAGTAAGGAGACGTATGTGACCGTATGTCTTATGTTCATCCGTTTTAAAAATAGGGTCGCTCGTTCATCATCATCATTATTTCATCAATAAATATATACTTAAGTATCTTAAATATGTAGGTAGGTACATTTTTTTTTTATCGGTGTGAAAAAGCTGGGGCGGCCCGGGGGTATGTGGGACTCTCCCGGAGCGCAGGCGCGTCAGCTGCGTCTTCGCGCTCCCGCTCCGCAGCCTCCTTCTGGGACATGACGGTCTCACAGAAGGAGGCCACCGCCTCCCAGCCTCTGTCGTTGCACAGCATTCCGGCGACGATGCTGTGCAGCGAGAGGTCCTCCCTCCCGAGGGCGAGCCTCAGGGCGCTGCGATCTTCCGCCCAGCGACTGCACTTTTCCACGGTGTGCCGGGCGGTGTCGTCGGGATCGCCGCACTCGTGGCATCCGGGGCCGAGCTCCCTCCCTATGAGGTGCAGGTAATGACCGAAGCAGCCATGCCCGGTCAAGACCTGCACCATGCGGTAGCTCAAGGCCCCGCGCCCTCTCTCCAACCAGCGGCCGAGCGACGGGAGGATGGCCCCTATGGTTCGGGTTCCATAGGTGGAATCCTCCAGGTCACTCTTCCACCGGTCCCTCAGTCTGTCGACGGCCAACCGGCGCGCTCTTTCTATCTCCAAATATGTAGGTACTTACCTATCTTTACTCGTATTTACTTACTTATGGTTTGATGTGTGATCAGCGCTGCAGCGGCGCTGCGGCGGCGGGAGCGGACGAGGTCGGCCGCGAGCCGTGACGTCACACCGCACCGTCTGCTCGGTCACGTCGCCGTCGCGCCGCCGTCGCGCCGCCGTCGCGCCGCCGTCGCGCCGCCGTCGCGCCACCGCGCCGCCGCCGCAGTTCGCGCAGGCTGCAGACTCGCGGCCGCAGACGGCGCGTCGCGTGTCGCGCCCGTGACGCAGCGCGGTCGTCGCGGTATAAGGAACTACGCAAATTAATACAAAAACTAGAAGCGTGTCGTGATGCCTTACACGGAGCCGCCGCGGACGAGCCGCACTCGAGCGCTCGTATTAACATACAGTTTTGTTTAAATTAAATTTCTTTTAGTAGTAGGTAATTAGGTAAGTAATAGTTTCTCTTGAACGGGGTTGGATCTTAAGATACTCCATCCATTACGATTAGATTCTTACTTTTTAGTCTTCTATGAAAATGTAAGTTTTAAATTTTAGGCAAATTATGAAAAATTTGAACCGTACGTTGTTATTAAAAAATTTTCTTCAGTTATTTATATATTTTGTTATCTAAAGTAAGCACCCGAGCAGTTAGGGAATGCTAAAATATATCCGTTGACCACACGAATAAATCTGCCTAATTAACAGCTAACGAATTACTTCATTAATTTGATCAAAAGCTACTAGCGAGGTATTTTAATGGCGCAAAAAAATAGCTCGAGGGTTTCTGTTACTAAAATAAAATTAAACTGAATTTTGTGCCTCATTAAGAATCTCCGAAGGCGCGCCGCTACTCGCTCGCGGACAGAACACGCTGGCCACGCTCGACACTCTCTACCTACTCGCTACGCATACCTACTTACTTACTTAGATTAACTATTTAAGCAGGTCGGTACCGCTTGCACCTTTCCAGTAGTCAGAGCGAATTTAATATGGCTCAGAGACCGCTGGGTTTCGTAAGGCAACAATTCTAATACCTACTTAGAGTTAAATTTATAAACGGTTATCGTGCGACCCCCCCCCCTCCCCCTCACCCCGGCCCCCGGCCCCCGGCCCGCGCTCCAGCGCGTTCCTTCGGGATCGTAAACGCGCGGTCGTTTAAGAGTCGCTCGCGATTCCCACACTTTACAGCAATCCTTTTTTTCCTTGCGAATATGACGCGACAACCGATCCGACCGTTGCGACTCGTAAATTACTTTGAACAAGAGACTAATTATATTTGTCTTAAATTAGATCGGAGCGCGGTCAGCGACACCGCGTGTATACCTACCGTGTGAAGTGTTTCGTCTCACCGGAGAGGGCTGCCGGCTGCCGGCTGCCGGCTGCCGATCGTGTGGTCTGCGGCTGCCGGCTGCCGATCCGGTATAAAAGACATCGACGCGCGCGCAATCTCCTTGCGTATGACGTTGGAATATCGAACATTACGTATATTGAATCGTCTTTAACTTCGCGGTTTGGATGAGAGAGGAACATCAAGTGGACCATTATCAGCTGCAATCCATTAAATGCACCTAAGCAGACTATTTAATCTCAGTGCACAGACTGTGCATGCGGCCGGATGACATGTTTAGTGCCCTCGCGTTCAATGTGTATTAACTCCTGCATCTAAATGGGAAACTTAATGGTGATTCTGTTTACTTACCTGATACTAATCTAAGGTCTTCTTATCTCTTAGCATCTGCATAAGAGGACTCGCATTAATTGCAGTTCCTTAATAAATTATTAATCACAAAATACCTACTCTATACAATATAGAGTCATGGTCCGACTTTCGGAATGCCAATAGGTAGGTACTAATAAAAGTAACTGTTACTAAAAAGTTGTTTTTGCCAGCTTTGTGCACTAGTAAACCATATAGACAATGAATACTAGCTAAAGCCTGGTCGCTTTTTGCTTTGGCTAATGGTGGTAAAGCGGCGGAATAACGAGACCTGTTCTACGCAGAGTGTGTGCCGGCGAGCGCCGCGCGACCGCATTCATTAAACATTAAAATCGGATAAAACAGTGTGTAATCGTTCGAAAGGCAATGCGAGACACAACCATATAATAAATAACGTCGAGTAAAAGAGACAATTATATGAGATTTCCCTAACGTTGTTTTCATCAGTCGGCGTGATCGTCACGCGCGGATTTAGAGCAGTGACCCGTCGCGGTCACTCTCACAAACACTTGTCGCGTTGTGTGTGCGGCTGCAGTCCGCTCCGATATACACACACACACACGCACACACTCACTCACACACACAGCGCCGTTCCTCAGCGACACAGATAATAGGAGCTTCATTAAACAATAAACAGCCGGCATTATCAATATTACGTACTATTTTGAAACAACCCGATATAATGTATATTTACTACAGACATACCAATATCAGCAAACATTTGTATACTGTATAAGACACTGTATGTATGTAAGTACAGTAACTTTTTCTCAAATGACAAAACATTGCATCGCTACAAGTCGGTCGCGGCTGTCTCGTCCGCGCGTCCCCTCAGCGCGGCGGCAGCGCGGCGGCAGCGCGGCGGCAGCGCGGCGGCAGCGCGGCGGCGGAGGCTTCTAACGAGTCCAGATCCGCATAGATGCGAACGAATACATCTGGTTTCTAAACATGTGAATCAAAACGTAATTTAAATTACAAATCCAATTTCCGCGATCGGGATATACGGCCGCGGGTCGCGAAATGACATATTTACTGTTCGCGAGGAACCAATCAATGCTTAATGGCTTCCTGCCGCCGACGACCAAATGACACACGCACACACACACACACACACACACACACACACACACACACACACACACACACGCATATGCGCATACTCCGTCAAGACGCAATATCCTTCTGATATTCTGCAGCGCGGCGGCCCGGCGGCCCGGCGACCCGGCTACGCGGCTGCTGGACTATGCGAGTAGGTAGTGCATATGCGATGCGATTATGACGTAATAATGTTGCGCGCCATGTGTATCGCTGTGGATAATATCATTCTTTTTTTTGGGACTGAATACTGAAGTGCAGTTGGCCAGCTGAATGCCTTACTGCAAGACCGGACTATAACAATATGTAATATGCCAGCATCCAGATGGGATGCATCTACGCCTGCAATTTAGTATAGGGGACCCTGATCGACCCCAGCGTAGGAGCAGCACCTCGGCTCGGGTCGTTGGGAGGTGTGATATCACGATGACTACACAGGGGGACACAATGTTCCTATGTAGGTACGCGAGAGGTGATAAAGTCACTGCATAAGGAATCACCGCGTCATTCCCACGCTCCACTCCGGCGCACTGCTCCGAGACCCGGCTGCGCCTGCGTCCGGACTCCGGACCCGGCGCCGCCGCCGCCGCCGCGTAGTGGTGATGTGATGGATGTGTATGTCCATCTGTCTGCTGTCAGCGAGCATCGGGAGATAATAAATATATTTAACGACAAATACTTTTTACCTATGTCGTTAAACATAACCTATGTCGTTAAGAATATCGCTGCCGTCAACCTCCGCAGCGCGCTTCTGATGGTTTGCCGAATGCCGACCAGTTATTTCGTATACAATATAAGTATATTGTGTCGAGATTTAGTGCGGTGGCTTATGATATCGACCTTGCATACGAGTAAATTATTTTGGTTAACTAGTAGGTTAGACTCATACGTTTAGTTTTTGACATAGTTTTTTTAAACAGCAACTCGTTGTGCATTTGTTATGTAGTAACGAATTAACATCTTACACGCTAGCGGCCTTCTTCTTAGGCTTTTGTTTTCTTCGGTCCAGTACCTACTTATTTAGTATTACCTACTATTTGCGAATGTAAGTCTTCCTAACTTCAGTCGTCATACAATTTCGGTACTTACCTAGTTTTGTTACTGCCTATACATAGAAGTTACCTATTGCAAGTTGTAATGAAATGAAGCCCCAATAAGAGGTCAACTAGACTAGGTCGACCAGAGTTTCGAGGCACTCTCTTGCGCACAACATAATATTCTGAAGTGGTACCTACTATTTTTCGTCGAAGTACCTAACCTAATACTACTAACGTCGTAATAAATTGACTAATAATAACTGACTATAAATTAGAAATTGGAATGAAACACTATTTAAACGGATTTCATTTCAATGTGTATAAACCGCGAGGGCTTCAGAAATTATTATATGTTAGAAATTAGGACATATCCGCGCGTACCGCAGCGGAGGCAGCTTTCCAGCGTACCGAGAAAAAATCATAATCGCAGCGTCAATATTAACCAATATTGATAGCGACATGGAGAGAGCTACTTAATTACCGCTACTGGAAAAGTAGTCAGAGAAAACCGCATTGCTGCCTACCTACATACTTTTGTGGCCATTTAGATACCTACTGATTAAGGAATTACTTTATACTTACAGTAGGTAAGTAATTTAAAATTTATTTTCTTGAGTCTTGAAGCCGGCGGTCGAAACTCTTCTGGACAGTTGCGTAAATATTACGGCGGTGAACATTGTGCGTGACTCGATGTGTCGAGGCATTTTAATCATGACAATTCTGAACATAAGCTTCGGCTCTGTCACAGCGCATTATGAAGTGATAAACAGCTAATTTACCGGCGCTCGATGTCACAAGC
Source organism: Polylopha cassiicola (assembly GCA_038024825.1). NCBI lineage: Eukaryota > Metazoa > Arthropoda > Insecta > Lepidoptera > Tortricidae > Polylopha > Polylopha cassiicola. The sequence goes on from CP149061.1 coordinate 87,594, forward strand.
GGGCGGCGGCGGCGCGGCGGTGCGCGGGCGCACACGCGACTCGTCACATCAATACGTATTACTCGAGAGGAATAAATCCCGATTAGGTTAATGTAATGTGCGCGACGCGCTTCGTTAGTGCACTATTTGTCGCGTCGCGTGTCCCGCGGCCGCGACACGCAACACGCGCCGTCACATCGCAGCCGACCGACAATAATACGGATATTTATGAGCGTGCTTTCCTCTCTGAATTACATACCAATTAACGGCCTCGTCTTAAATGATCCATTTAGTCAGTTGGAGATGGAGTATCCGAAACATATACCTATCCGGGACGGGGCGGTTTCATAGGCGGGTATTCGCATTGCAAGAGCGGCGGCGCGGCGCGGCGGCTCATTTACGTGCGACACGCAGGTCGCGCCGTGACCGCACCCGTAATTAAACCGACCACACCGTGCCAATAAATATCAGCCGGTATCTGTTCATCGCATCGTAGGTACGTATCGCATCGCGGGCTATCGCGCATCGCGCCAGGGCCGCAGCCTGCAGGGTCGCGACACGACGCCGCCCCCTCGCCCCCCTGCCCCCCGGGCCTCGCTCTTGGGATTGACTCGTCGCCCGCTGCATGATCGATGTCGCACCGACTCGATCGAATCGGCGGAGTGAGTCGCCGAACGTCAGCGTGGAGATTTCGATAAACGGAGCGGATAATCTGCATCGCGCCGACAGACGAGCGGGCCGGCGAGCGCGGCTCACAAATCAGATAGGCATCTCGCGGGAGTCGCGGGACCCTTCGTTAATCTCATTCATTAGTTTAATTAAGTTAATGTTCGGAGCACGCCCTCGTCGGCGCGGGAAGGGAGCGCACGATCGGACTAGCCGCCGAAAGATAAATTGCTTCGACGTTAGAAAAAACGGATAATAAATCTTATTGCAAAGTGCGCTCGATCTCAGCGCAGGAATGATATAATTGCGAGATTGCAGACGGCGGCCCCTCGCCCCGCGCGGCCGCAGCGCTGCAGCCCGCGGCGGACGAGGCGGACCCGGCGCGGCGCCGCGGCGGACGAGGCTCGGGGCGACACTCTGCGCGACGTATGACAACTATGCGACTCAATATTCGATTGACTTATCCATTTCTAAGCATCCATCGAACAACACTCGTGTTATGTCGAGAAGATTCCAAAGAAAAATAACCTTTAGGTTAGGTTAGTTAACCAAATGAATAACCAGGACTCGAGTCATCTCACGCTCGCCGCGATATACCTAGGTAGGTAGGTATAGGTATATTACATTATCTATTAGTAGGACTAAATAGATAGGTACTTACACACATTTATTATGTGTATGAACGTTATGAAATCGCAATTAACTGAATATGTGGAACGGCTCAATAACTACCTAATATTTTTTTTACTTTCAATAATGTTATTTAAGCACTATATCAGAATTCGGAACCCGGCTTCGCTCGATTGAAATGTGTCTGACTACACATAGTAGGTATAAAATGTCGGTCGGTATTTATGTCAGTAGGTATTATTTATTTTATGTTTTTTTTTATGGCATCGGCCAATTTCAGATTTTATGAAAAAACACACAACAGAGTTTGGCGTTTAAATGAACCGGGCTACACGGTGAAAATGAATTAAACCTTTAATGGACTAGGTGTGTACCTATTATCTTATAGTATTTGAAAAATGTAACCCAATTTTGCATAACTGAATTAACAACGATGCCTTGGGACTAAGTATCTGTCTTGCAATTAAATAATAAAAGGCAAAGAAAACAAACCTTTTCTTCCTTCCTGCCAATCTCGATCGGTTTCTTTGAAATGTCACAAAACATCAAGTTTCAGATTAAAAACACCACCGCTGCACCGCTGCACCGCTGCACCGCACCATAGGTAACGGAATTTACAAATCTATAGATGATGGTATTATATATTATTATCATATTAATATTAGTAGGTAGCTACATACAATTGTTACATCCATGTGTATAATGATCACGAAAGGCTTTAAATATGAATTAAATATCAGAGCTTCATGTAAAAAATAATGGCATTACGAGAATCGTAGCAGAAAACTTGACAATAGTAATATAAATGTACACTAGGAAAATTCAGACTAGTATCACACACCTACTTACGTACCCGTACAGACCTACATAATTGATTTTTATGTAGGTACTTCAACCAGTATGACGTGTTCATATATTATTATGTTAGTAAGCTAAACAGATGAATGGAACAGCACGCTAGCTACAGTATTCTGCAGTCTGTCAGACACGGCTGTTGCATCAGGGTCCAGAGAGAGCGAGCGAAATCAAATGTCAGCACTCTCTGGCAGAGCGGAATCGCAATCAAGCATCTTTGTTCTTCCTCAGGCTTATTGTGACCTGGTGCGTCTGTCCGTCTGTCTATCGCATGTAGATAACAAAAATAGATAAACACGCGTGTTCTCGGGTTAAAATATCAAACAATTGTTGGTGAAATAGTCATGCCATATACGGCACAGCACATCATAATACTTAATGATAAAACGGAATGTTTCATCAGTGAAGTTTGATTAGGTCACTGAATGCTTCGATCAAACACGCTCTTGCGGGAGAATGTCGAATCTTTGACTCCCATTATATCTTCCAATGGGCGAGGAGATTATAAGAGATTAAAAGTTTGGTTTCTGTAGGTAATCAGTCTGTAGCTCGTTACGTCGTTAAGACTCGACTCGATGACAAACCGATCAATGTTTCCGAAGACGTATCGCCGCGAGGATAATCAGGTATCGCCGCGATGGCTGACGACTGACCTCGTTCCGTAATTAACGTGCGTCGACGCGATACCACTATCGCCCAAAATATCAGTGACGACGACCGCCCCGGACCGACCCGGGCCGACCCGCGCCTCGCCGCCGCGCCGCCGCGCCGGGCGAGAGCGGCGCGATATCGCGGCATCGCGCGGCTATCTCTAATTAACATCGCGTTCTCGCCTCCGGGGGGCAGGGGTGCGGGGGTTGATCGATAGCTCCCGCCTCCGCCTCGCATCTTCCTTTTTTTACCACGTTTTAATTGACAGGCCTTATTAAAAACACTTTAGAAATAAATATATTGTGCGTCGGCGAATGATTTATATCGAAAGACAGCGTGAGGCCGGGTTTTTGAACTTGCAACCGAAATGCAACAAAAACATGAGACGTCACGAAGCGGAAGGTAAATGTGAACATAACGTTAAGTGCGCGAGCGCATGGCGCTATTAACAGTGTTATTGTATGTTTATTGGCGAGGGCGATCTATTATCCGAGGGGCGGCCGAGGGGTCGGATATAACAAATAGGTCATCAGCGCTGCGCGGGTTAGTTCGGGGCACCGCGGCCGCGCGGGAACCGACAAGTGTCCGTCCACGAATTAACAAACTAACAAACACAATAGCCTCGGACAATAGCGGCCGCGCTCCGCACGCCGTGACACGCCGTGACACGCCGCGGGACAATTAGTCGTCGCAGCTGTGAGTGACGCGAACAAAAAGTGTTGTTTCATTTTTTTTGTTTAATAACACGAGATGAGGCCTCGAATAAATTTTTGGGGTTTATTTATAAGCCAGGATTAAAAGTGCTTCAATTAATTAATTGTCATAGACATTTAATCCTTTCAGGGTGACAAGTAGGGTTGCCAACTTCTATTAGAAGAAATAAAGTAAGTATATCTGGTGTCAAAGGAGGTAAATAAAGAGTACAGACTTATAAAAAAGAGTATTTTTTATTTTATTAATTTTATTGCTTTAAAACGTATTTTTTTGTACTTATTGCGGTTTCTAATAGATTTTCCTGTTTTTAAAGCAATTACATATATGAATCTAAGTATCCTAAATCTAAGTTTAAATAAATCAAGAGCTCATTTTTTATTAAATTTAATGATGTTCTGTTCTTATAAAGGATTTTCATAATATTGCACGACTGGCATTAGTATTATAGTAAAAATTGAGCAGAAAAGAGTATTTTAGCATACTCTATTACTGTTCAAGATTATAGAGTACACCTACATGATATAGAGTACAATACTCTATTTTAGAGTACGGTTGGCAACGCTAGTGACAAGTATTGAATTCGAATTAGATGCTGAACATTTCATAATGTCTGATGTTTTCCCAGTAATGACAATGTGTTAAAATACATTCGTAGTTTCGAGAACGTGTGATTTTTTATACTTATTATAACTAAAGATATCGAAACTTCATACATAAAACAATCAATAAACTTAAAATAACTTACCTACTTATTATGCGACGGAGTAACAGACATTACTTACACTTACAGGTTACTTAGTACTTGTATAAATATTACTTACCCACCATTAATTTCTATAATTTTAATAGAATGTTAAGTACCTATGTATGCTTTCTGCAGCGAACTTGATGAGGGATGTGGTAACTGGTAGGCTGGTCGGGGCCTGCTGTGCCAGGGGTGACGGCGCCCGAGCCCGTGGCCGGAGTCCGAGCCCGAGCCTGAGGCCGGAGCCGCGCGAGCGCCTCTAGCGCGCTCGAGTGCGCAGTCGGGAGGAGGCGGCGGAGGCGGCGGAGGCGGCGGCGGGTGCAATTACCGCGCCGATGATACGAATACCGCAATTATCATATTTCTTGTGGCTGGGAGCAATTAGCAGCAAGTAGGTATAATAAGCCGCGCGTGCTGAACTTCCTCGTCCGGAGTGGATGCCACCTTCTTAACATCAACACTGCGATCGTGCTTGCTGCCGTCACCTTATTACAATTAGGTACCTACCTACATCTTAAAATTAATTTTAATTAATTAATAACGTTAAGACTGAATGTATAAATAATTGTCATAGTAAACTTTGATATTATCTAGATGAAAAGTGCATAGGGACCTATATGTAGGTATGTTGGAGTGAGATAGGACACGAAAGTAGTTCATTACTATCTTACCAGCGATTATTGCACTTATAAATCTGATACCATATTACTAGATGATCTAGTGAAATAATTGTACATATTGCTGATGCACCTTTTCAATTCGTGTGACAAGTAAGTACTTACCTAAGTAGATTTCGATATAAACTTGAACAAGTATAATAAGTACATATATATTTATGATTAGGTAGGTACATCTCAGTTTGAAAAAATGTTATTAAAACACTCTCACTATTCTTACTGAACTGCTTATACGGTATACCTAGGTACCCATCACGTATTTGATGGCTTATGTAGGTGTACTTACTCTTCCGAATGCAATTATTGAAGGTGAGAAATGTGATGTGCAGTGCTAATTATAATGAGCGCAGTCTGCAGTCGCGGTGCATCGCGCGGGCAGCGAGTTGTCGGAACATTCACTACTACGCGGGAGGTCCTTTTTGCTTCGTTTTCCAGAAATCAAAACTACGTGCTCGTAAAATTAACTTTATATCGAAGAAAAAATGATCGTTGATTCTTTTCTCTCGCAACACAATTGACACACAGAATGTGGTTAAACTTTTATCTAACGATATTTCTATAAATGGTTAAACGGATGTTTTTTTATTAAACTATCTGGTGAACAAAGATACGTACTTAATTATTTAAATGTAGCACTCTATTCGGCCATAATACGGAGTTTTCGTCCGACGACAGCGCCGGCGCAGGCGCAGTCGCAGGCGAGCTATTCCGGCGAGCGCAAATGAAGTAACGGGCAGAAGTTATTCCCTACCTATATTGGTTTAGTAATGTTTTTTCCGTCGTTAATAAAGGATTACGCTTTAATTATGGTAATGCGATGGTCGGCCGCTTAAGTTGACTCTTGATGAGGATATTAAACATGTCAAGTCTCCATTGATTTCCTCATTAAACTCGAACTCGGGAGCGCCCTCGTCATCGACCGCGCAGCCCACGTCTCCTACTAGTACATACCTACTTACTTCCGCCTTTAGTAAGTTGTTCTGTTAAAGTTTACATAGGTAATATAAGAAATCTGGAAAAATCTTAGGTTTTTCAGTAGTACCCACAGCCCGCACAATAATGGATAACAGAGGTAAGTAGATGCCAAAGTTTTGGCATGTACCTACTATACATGGAAGGTCGCGTTGGTCGGCGTGGTTGTCGTGGGTGGGCCGAGGCTGCACACCGCGGCGCCGGCGCCGGGCCCGGCAGCGCCCGCGCACTCTTCCTTATCCCGACACCCTCGCGATCATATCGCGAGCTCTATTGTCTACGCGATCACTTAGGTATAAGATTAATTTAGTGGTTTTAATATTCAAGTATACGTGGGCGTTTATAACGGATAGTTTCGAGGACTCGCTTCGTCGCATTGTTTAGATCGATTTGAGAATACATCGATTTATATTTAATATCCACATACCTACTTATAAGTAATTAAGTAGATACTCGTTCGGAAGTGACCTGGCCAGGAACGTAGGTATATAAAGAAAAGAGGAAAAGAGTTCCGGATATCAATTGACTGAGGATTTCGGTTCTTAATTTGTGGTTTTCATTGACATTCGCGATGGCGTCCCCGGCGAGGCGGCGGGCGGCGGGCGGAGGCGGGGGCGGCTTCAGGTTGCAGCATTGTGTGCGCCGGCGCGTGCGCAGCGCTGCAGAGGGGAACCAATCCCGGCCGCAGGGGCCGCCATTGTCCGCGGCCGATTTCGCGCTCAATTTGTTCCGCGATCGATGATACCGATACCGATACCGCGCAATTACTCGCGACGCGCGCGATTCTTAATTGAGCGCTGGAACAATAGTGCCGTCGCGCGCTTCGCTAGACGCGTGGTGCCTGTAGAATATAGATACGAGTGGCCTGTGCATAGACGGTACGTCGCCGCGTCGGTTGTGTTGAGTAGGTACCTATCTACTCAGGTACTACATCGTAATATTGATGATCGCGATGGACTGTTTTGAAATGTAAATATTTGTTGAAATTGTTCGAGAAAACTGAGGAATCCGTAAGCGGCAATCAATATAATATGAAAAGCGTTTCATCAAAATGAGAAATGAATTGTTCGCGCGCGGTTCAGCAGGGCGTGTGAAAAGGTCGTCGTGGCGGTGCAGGGAAGGTTCACGCAAATATCGACGTTGACTCCAAGCGGGAGAGTTTCAATTCGCGGACTCGCGCGCCAGGTCGTGCTGCGCGGGTTAGCGTAGCGCGAGCGGAGCACCGGGGAAAGGCAATAGTGTAGGTGATTAAACGAAAATAAAAATACCTACATATTGAAGTAATATGCCAAGTTCAGCAACCATATTGTCATATCTGAAACTTGATAATCAGACAAAAAGGACGGTAAGAACCATCATTATTTATTATGTTTGTGTATCTATGGAGGGCAGAATCAATTAAGATCACGTAAGCTGCGCCTGGGCGGATCTTTGAACGTTTAAGACCCGGGTATTGCCGTCTGTAGCTCTTATATCTATAACGGTTGCAATATTATTATTAAGTAGGTACCTATCAATTGAAACAGTACCTATTTAAACAGATAGGTTACTTAAGTTTTATCAATAATTGATTCTGCTTTTAAATTATAGTCTGAGACGACAATGGCGGTATTGCAAAAGGTCGAAGATTAATTATTCTCTTGGAAAACCTTAAATAAATAATTAAGTTGGTTGCACTTGTCCTGGGGGGGGTAGATATTTCGTTTAGAAGGTATTTATGAGACGTAGCTTATATGAAATTCACGCTGCACTCACTAGCCGGCGTCCTCAGCAGCGGCAGCGGCAGCCCGGCAGCGGCGGCAGCCCGGCGGCAGCGGCAGCTCGGCGGCGGCGGCAGCCCGGCGGCAGCGCGGCCGCTCTACAAGCTGCTTGCCAAAACTCCGCAAGGATAATCCGGCTGGAAGGGCCATTAACAAACGCGTGTTCCTGATGTTCCCCGTGATTAGTATTCTAATACCTAATAGAATGAAACTATCTTTGACGGACTAAAGGCGATTAACCAAAACTATGTATTACCAAAACTATGTATTACCAAAACTATGTATTACCAAAACTATGTATTACAAAAACTATGCATTACCAAAACTATGTATTACCAAAACTATGTATTACCAAAACTTAAGTATTCTAGAGGAACACTCGGATTACCTACGAGTTCATCGTAGGATCGGAAGTCGGAACAATAACATCTACCGGATTTAAACAATAGGTAAAATTATTGAATAGTAGTACACACTAAAGTAAAAACTCTGTGCTGAAAATATCTTAAACGGTGCACTAGTCACTTTAAAGTAGTTTAAAGCAAACGATGTATTTTCATTTATTCACTTGTAATGTTGATTACAGTTGTTATCAATATAGGTAAACAAGTACCTACATTGTCTAAATTAAATATCGATAATTAAGTACAATCAATAATTCTGTCAAATAAATCAAAAGTGACATCTGCCACAGAACAGAGAAGATATAAAATCCTGGTACATTATACATGTGTTTGATTAACGAACAGTCAATGGTTCTCGAGTAATGTCCAAAACGCTCCAGTGCTCCAGTGCGTGGCGGCGCCGCGGCGGGCACCGGGCGGCGCGCGGCGCAGCGGCGCGCGGTGTGGTATGTAGAGCGTTATCAGCGCACCAGGCAGGAGGTTTTAATTTTAATAAGAAGGCCGATATATCTGTCGACATGGCGCAGGCTTAATCTCAATATATATTAGATAATTTATTGATTAGGTACGTGGTAATTAAAGTATCTACCAAATGAACAAAGAAGAACCATTTCTTCTTTTGTTTATTCGTTTGTTTACTTTACGATTTTTATAGAGTAGGTACACCTATTTACCTACTTGATAGTATTAATTAAACCGAATTTTGATTCCTTTCGGTTTTTTTTAATAAGTACGTATAAGTATAAGCAAGTAGGTAGATGCATAAGATCTGTAACTCGATTGTATTCGTTCCAGTTCTACAATCGGCTCGGCTTCTTCTTATTTAATTAATTTAACTTCTCCGGTGTTGCGTGTCGATGGTCCGTCGCCGCGCCACATCGTCACGCCGCTGCTGCGATTTCACGCCGTGATCTGCTCTTCCGTCTCCATCGCTGCACGTGGTGCGCGACTCGGCCCGCGATATTTATATATTTTCTAGACTGCCGACCTAGATCACTACATGTGTTTTATTCGTCAGCGTTAAGTACTATAAAGTTTTGTGACGTAATTTCCCTTGTATTTCCTTCTTAGTTCTACTCGTATTGCCGCTCAGTCTTTGGCGGCGCCGCGGCGGTCGGTGTCGGAGCTGCGCTTTGAACTACATTTAATTATCGACGCTGCGCCGGCGCCGTGCGCGCGCTCCTACTAAACGTACTTAGTTAATATCATTATAATTGTTACACACTCACAAAAACTAATGCGCACACCCCGACGCGGTCACGCGAGCCTCGACGCGGGAATTACACATAAACTTGACAATTTACCGTTGCTTTAAGAGCTTCGGTTAACTACTTATTAAATGGAAAGCGCCGGCCGGCGCGGGCGCAGCGGGCGCGGCGCCGGCGCGGCTTTACGACGCCCCTGCAAGCTCCGCAAATTGAAATGCATTCGACTCCTGCGTCATGCACTCTGCAATAAACATCGGGTAATAGCTAAATGATATAGTATACAGGTTGTAAATGAAGACTAGGAAGCCTTTTACGTTATGCTTTAACATTAATAAATAGATTTCGATACATTTAATTTGGTCGCACATAAAAGAAACCTGAATTCATAAACGTACTTACCTATCTATCAATTTCTATGAAGTATAATTCGAAACAGGTACGCAAGGATAGTTCTTAGTAGGTGCCTAATTAATTAATCTCAGCGTTGGTATGGGTTTACTTACCTTTGAAATATCGACTGCAGAGCGGTCTTAAAACATTTTCTTGCTAATTGCCTAGATAATAGCGCTCGTAATGAGAAATATTTTAAATATGGCTGCTATAAATGCAATAATTTCGGCAATAAAGGCCTCGTGCGATAAAGCTACATAGTAACGTACATTCCGGGAATCGCTACTTAAATAACCGTAATTACGAGCCCTCGGGTTACGGCCTCGTAAAAGCTAGAACTCCTGAATAAAATCTATACGAGTAAGTATCGTTGTCTTGTTTTGATTTATTGTCGGAAGGGAGATGAAAGTATCGACTGAAAAAGGAACGACGGCTACGATTGTCTTTTGTTCCGGAGGCTTTCGCGGCCCCGAGTTATGACGACGTTAAACGGACACAGAGGCGATTCCAATACAAAGCCTTCAATTTTTTATTAAAACACCATCGTTGGTTTTGTGGAGAGCACTTTTATTTAACTATACTTATGCGCTTTTATATATGCGTTTCGCAAGCAGAAGTTAAATATATTTAAAATGGAAGTAGTTTGGACCGAAATATATATTCCAAATTATAATCGTATTGTTAGCGATGAGAATTAACTGTGTGCGGCGAATGAAGGGATGTACGAACCGACACATACTCGTACCTATCATATTTTATGAGCAGAATTTACACAACAGGTTAGGGGTATGTGCAAAACAATATAATAGTTGGTATCAAAATATATATGGTGAACAACGTGTTCTCAACATATTAATAAGCTTTTCAAAAATTACAAAATATTTTTATTAGTTTACAAAGTAAGCAACATAAGTACATACTTAGTCATAAACTCATAAGTAGGTAGGTAGCTTGCTGTACGCAGCGGGCGTGTGTGTGTGTGTGTGTGTGTGTGTGTGTGTGTGTGTGTGTGTGTGTATGTGTGATCTCTCCGTTTATTTCGGTGCGCTCTCGCATCAGTAATCTTGCTATAGGTACTGATATTTTCTCAGTGAGTTGAATTGGCACTGAAATGTGTCATAAAAACTTCAGTAGATATATTCTTATTATGACGAAGACAATAAATGTAAAAGCTTTACAATAATCATATAGGTATATGTGTGTTTTTAACACGTATAATATTGCACGCGGCAGCTAGCTTGTCGATTGAGGATGCAGGATATGCATTTATGCTAACGGGATTAATGTTTCCGTTATTAGTGAACCTTCCCAGAACACAAAAAAACTGAATTACAAACGCTAAAAAAGAAACATGTATACCCGTATTTTTATAAAACGCAAACTGGTTTTGTTGAAGCGGTTCACGGACTACACGCAACGCAGCCTGCAACGTAAAATCTTAGTCTGAGACGCGATTAACCTGAAATGAAATATGCTAAAATAATGTTGTTAGTAATAAAACGGCATTTCCAATGAGTTGGTTATTATTAGACACTTTGCTATTAATATTAATCTTAAGTCGCTCCAAGCTTAGGTACTGAAATTAACAGAAAATGTACAGTAGGTACCTGTAGCAATAAAAATCATGCAGGTACTATCGCATGCTTTCGGGTTATGCCATTTTAGAAAAAAATTGCTTGCACTTGTTGCCTCACACACAGCCGCCAGGTACCAGGGTCGTTCAAGCGATTATTGCCTTAAAGGTGTAACATCGCCAGCACAGTTGATAGTACCTAAGCATGTCGTCCCGAAGTACCAAAAGAAGCGAAGTGAAGAGCATGACGGCCGGAGACATGATTTAGTGCATGCAGCGTTCATAAACGGTGAATATTGCGTGGTGCAGCGCTCACAAAAACAAACGAACGCGCCGACGAGAGGCGCTGCAAAAACTGTTACCAGCCATCACTGGTCGCACAGGTCGCAGTGCGCCGCGGCGCCGCTTACCAACCGCGCGCAGATATCATATCGGCTAAAAGCCCCGCGCGCGAGGCTCTCTGTAATGATATCGATTGATGTGCTACCTATTAGAAGTTAGGCTTGGAAACGGTCGCGATAGTGCCTGTAATATATACAGATATTTAGTTATAGACCAATACCTAGTCTACTAAGACTGAGAGCTTTGAAAGTCTTAAGCGAAATATGCGCATGACATGTCAGTAAACATTTACTAGGCACCTACACAAATATTTTTAGGAATATGCATTAGTTTGATATTAAATACGGAGAGGGAAGTGCACGATTGTGGGTTTTGTAATTGTATTTGTATTCAAACGTAACTGAATTCCCCCGATATGTTGCGGCGGACGGACGGGAGTATCACAGCACACACTGCCGTCATTTCTAAAAAGGCGACCTTCTGAAAAAACTTACTTTCAAGAAAATCGCAAAAAAATTAGGTACCAATTTTTTTTCATTGGTAGGTAAATATTTTTTTCTTAGTATACCTACTAAGGAAAAAAAATGTTTTATTTGTTTACCAATGAAAGAGAAATTTGGACACTTTTTTGCAATTTTCTCGAAAGTAAGTTTTGTCAGAAGGTCGCCTTTTTAGAAATGACGGCAGCACATTAGGCGATGTTTGTGTCCAGCTGTCACGCGCGTCACGGCACATTACACGCGGTGTCACGTCTCGTCTCGGACGTCACGCCGACACAATACGCGGTAGTTAAGACGCTGTTGCTTGTCACATTCGGCTAAGTTGACAGTGATGTGAAATATTAGCCTATTAGGCTAAGTGACGCGAAAAAGATGTTCGTGGGCGGCATGACTCGCAATCCATAAGCTCTTTGTTGAGCAATAGGTAGGTAGGTACCTACTCACAGTGCGGTCCGCTGACTCGAGAGCGCAGTTGTTCGAAACTGACCTAGATATAATTCTAAGTAGATGTTCTCTAATAATATATATATCTTGTCTTCATTTCAGCAGGTGAAAGAATAGTTTAAGTTTAATTATTTACTTAAGTTGTAAAGTGTTTTTTCCACAAGAATTATTTAAAAAATTGCGTTTCGCTTATAATATAGGTACATTTGCAGAGCATACCTAGTTGATTCACCAGCTTATATCCACAGTGGGCACCACACTAGTCGAGTAGGTAGGTACTTATGCCGGTCTCGTACCTTTGTGGTGGCAATAATAACTATATTTATACTTAATGTGACGTTGCATTAAACATTTCACTCCGTGAACTGTCGTCATGCACATCTTCTCCGCCTCTCCGGTTATTAATTAAAGAAGCGGCGGCGCGGGCGGCGGCGGCGGCGTGGTCGGCGTGGTCGGCGTGGTCGGCGTGGTCGGCGTGGTCGGCGCGGGCGCAGCGGTCGGTGTGGCCGGCGCGGGCGCGAGCGCGGCTAATTCAACAAAAACAACTGATACGCTTCATTAGCCCTCCACGACTGCACCATCCCCAATAAAGCGATAATGATGGATTATCACAATGAAAACTCTGATCACAGTTGATCAGAGTTTTATTGGATAACTAATGGTCCCGGCAAATCAAAAAATGATTGATTTAATTTTACTAGGTACTTACTGCTAGTAATGCTAGTTAGACGTTGGGGTAATTTGTTTTAGTCACAGGGTCGATATTCCCGAGCAGTGCAGCAATCCCGCTGTCCTTGTGCACGCTGCCTACATATGCCTAGATACCCAATTATATTCTACAAGACACGACTGTACATTTCCTAAATAATAGATCAAGTTAACTCAAACCACTACACTCTACACAAAATATAATCACAGGTTAGACAACCAATTATTGACCCGCTATCGGACCGAATCGTTCTCTAAACAATAGGCCAATTATGCGCTACCCTTTAAGCAATTACATCATAACGCCTCGGGGTTGAAAGCGGGCAGCTGTCGGGGGCTGACAGTGAGCCGCTAATGGCGGCGCATCGCGCAGCTCGCATCGGTCGCGTGCCGTCGCCGTCGCGCCGCGCATCCACATAGACAACAGATTTATTTATTAGATTCTTTTAATAAAATAAAACTTCTTACAAAGAGATTATCTTGAATAGAGATTTTTGTAAGTACTTACTTACATATATTATATCTGTCGCATCCATTGCTTCAGTCGTGTTTACGAAGAGTACTCCAATGACAGTTGTCAATGAACTTTCAAATTAATAACGGTTATCGATTTGTTGATTAGTGGTAACAGAACGTTACGTCAAGTGGCAGTTGTCAGTTTATTGTAAGACAGTTGTTACTTGGATGAGTTCGGAGGGAGGGCGCTACTGTGGTATCGCTATGCTGGCAACACTGGGTTCGGAATGACATTAGAATGGTGTGATGTCTAACGAGATCGGTGGCCACGGGGGACTCTCTCGCTGAGCTTATCGCGTAACCTTTTTACCACGTGCAATGGATAATTTTAATCCAACAAGTGCCCCAGCTAAGGATTCGCCGTCATATCAATCTTTCCTTATATTACGACACGCCCCGGCTTTTCACGGGTGCCATTATGGGGATAGCATATAAGTAAACTTTCTCCGTAAAAATACGTACACACACTAAAATTGATCGGTCCAATAGTTTTTGAGTTTATCGATATCATACCTATAAAATATATAGGTACATACAAACATCCTTTAATATATATGTAGGTATATTGACTAAGTCGCTATAGTATCTAAAATTTAAACCTTTCATAGCTATAATTGAGAGTTTTTTTAAGGATTCAATTATTAATGCATAATCATATTGTATTTAGTTAATTGATAGAGTACAGACCTATATGTAGTACAACAGACCGCGCGGCGCGGAGACAGCCCGGCGCGGCGGCGGGCCGGCGGGGCTTCGTACTAACAATAAGCTTAAGCACCTACTTACATAAAATATTGGGGTGCATTTAATACGGATATCATGATAATAATCATTTCATTGGGGATTCAGGTGTGCGACATTAAATCTTTTATCGTATCGTAATCGAAATTCAGACAATAGCAGATTTTTGCATAAGTAGGTAGGTATCAGACATTGGATAGCAATTTAAAAAAAAAAATGGCTACTGATTTTTCATTGCAGTGTACGTAACAGCATAGCTACTTTAAGCCCAAAACATTGTGTGTCTAGTGTACCTATTACAAAATTTGGACTTCATAAATTTCTGATGAGCAATGAGCATGCCACGGCAGCTCAGCCGCGCTGCGAGTACGAGGAGACTGCAATAAACATAGTTTAATGAAGATCGTGACGAAGTTAATAAACAGATTAATATTTAATAATAATAAGTGGGAACTGCGTCCGTTCTGAAAGGATCGGCATCGGACACTGGCCACCTAGTTCTACTCGCGATGAACTTCCATTTTGCAATTGTTTCTAATTAATCACACGCAGAATAGTGATTTATTAAAATGCATGAATACATGCCTATACGGGTATATGTATGTAGGTACGTAGTTAATTGTCATTTTTCAAATAACAAATCTTCATACATATTTTGTTTAAAATCGTTTTTTATAGTTTATGGAAATCACAGAGTACAGGGCGCACAAGGAATTTCGCAGAGTAGTTTGAAGATCATAGAGTTCCCAACGATGTATCGCATGACTGTGATAAGTGATCGCACCTGCGCCTGCGCCTGCGCGGGAACATCGCGATATCACTTACACGAAGATAAATTTAAATTTCAATCAGCTGTTCCGTGCCCGCGGCACGCATGCGCGCGCGATATGCGACGCATTTCAATACATTAATATTGTATGTTCCGAGTGCATTACACGCGGGAAGCGCTCACTTACACCCGCTTTGCATCCCGCGCGGCCATCGCGCCGCGGATCAGCGCATAAGCATAGCTATCGGCCCTCCTGGCTAGGAGTCCCGCCGCAGAGCAGAGCTTCTCTACAGCCGCCCAGGGCGTTGACCCCGAGTACCTCGAGCGCGGCTCCCAATGGCTTCATTAGAACTGCTTTAATGCGTGAGTTAATTGGGCGAGTGTCGCGCGCCCGGATCGCGGAGGTGCGTCGCGGCCCAACTCGAGTGTAGAAAGCGACTCGCTCGTATGCTTGTTTGCTTTAGAGACACCAGGCAAACAACGTCGAGAACATAAAATATAAAGCTCTTAAATTTATTATTTTTTATCAGCTCTGTTGAAAAATAAAAACGGTAAATATTTCATTTCGTACTGTTACAACGGTACCGCACCGTATTACTTCATAATAAACAAAGAAAAACTCTTTTTTAAAAATCTGTCTCATATTAGGTAGACTGAGAAGACGCTCGTCCGGCGAGCTGCGCTTGCGGCGCGGCGCGTATCGGCGCATCGGCAGGTGCAACGGCGATGCATTATGGATGCGCCAATTGCCTAAAGTATTGTATTCAAATGTATTGTATACGCAGCGCAACGCACCGCGAGTCCCCGCGCCGGATCGGATCACGCCGGCCGCGCGTCCTAGAGGACTCACATATTAATAGGCAGTTGCATTGCAGATTAAACGTTGTGAAATGGTCACCAAAGTTTTAAATATCAGGCTAATATTCTGACCCAGAAATCGTTCTAGATGACTTTGTGCATTCATATTTAAGTTTAATAACTAAATGTGCGAATCATTCCGTGCAGGCAGTAGGTACTGCGAAGTGCCGGCCGATAGTTTATTTTGATAACATTTAGCAATGTTTAATGTAAATCACGTTATCTCGACGTCCCGCGTGATGGACCGCGCCGGGACACGCGAACGCCGCGCTCGCTTAAAACTGACCGTTTAAAAGTATCGTCTTTCACAATCTTTCTACGAATTAATAACGAATTTGCCACAATCATAATGTGAGTCAGTACTCGAGTATTATTTTAATTACACCAAATTGCTGCCCAATCAAGCGTTGATTAATGAGACGCGCTCCGGTCTCCGGAGGACGCGGCGCAGCGGAAACACTAGCTTCGCCCGCGACCTCGTCTGCTAAAAATGGATACTTCGGATAGCTTAGATATATTGTTATAATACATCAATTAGCGCATTTCCATAATGTAATCTTTCTCCATTTCACTCTCTATGTCCTGTCCTTCCCGGGACTCTACATCCTGATTTCATATAAATCGGGGGTAATTTATTCCTAATATAAAGTATGTATCTAGTGATAGCAGATATCGATAGAACGAGTTTTTCAATAAGTATTTTATTATTTAATAAATAAAGCGTTTGTCCAGTTAATTATTTGCAAGGCAGTAAAACGAATCGAGTACAGTTAGCGCGTGTGTGTCGCCGGCGCGGCGCGGCGCGGGCGCACGCAGTTGACGCGCAAATTGAATAACGGGGAGATAGATACTCACGTGCGGCCGTGACGCGGCGCGACACGTGACCACCGCCGCGCCGCTGCATCGCCGCGCCGCTGCACCGGTGCACCGGCTCTAGCTCGCGACACCCCGTTAACCATAACCATGGGATTGGTGTGACGCTGCATATTGCGACGACATATAGGTAATTAGCGTTACAAGTGCACGCAATGTAGTTAGCTACATGAAGATTAGATTCTGGATAATGCTTTTGGTCCCAACAAGCAAAGCAGTCTTATAAAATAATAACAAGTCTGGTACTAATAACGTTCTTGCGCTTCGTCAAGTGCGTTATAAGGCTTATTAACATACGTACCTACCAACTAGTTGATTATCACTTAGGTAATAGGTAATATAGGAATAATAGATCCCATAACTGCGCCCAATTCCTTGTGTAAACCACATTACAGATTTTTTACACGGAGAAATAAAGTAGTGTTGGGAGCACTTTAATAGTAATGACTGTTATATAATATATAATTTGCTTGTTGGGATGTTGGGGTATTAGTTGTTTGTATGTAGGTGAGCTGAGTAGACGGCGGCGGCGGGCGGGCGTATGGTCGCGGGCGCGCTGTGTATTGTCGTGAGAACGCGGCCGGCTCGCGGCTGCCCGGGCCAGGCTGCTCGGGGAGCGGCAGGGCTGCCCGGCCGTCTGTTTGGAAATCATATAATATTAAATAGGTAATCATTTGTGATGCATGCGTTTTCCAGTCATCGGTTTCGACGTTAGACTGTTCTGAACTGGGTTAGCTACGAACTATAATATTTTCTGAACGTCAGTATAAAGTCGAGTTTAATAAGTTTTATTTCAATGCAATAAGTAGAGAGTACAATTATAAGTGCAGCGGTTATGTGCACTTAGATGTAACAAAACAAAGATATACAATCAGCAGCTGTTCATTATGTAGATGTTCTGAAACCAACATCAATTTCTTATTTTCTGTATAATGGACTCACTACCGAATATTACATACAAGTTAGTAAAAGTGTTGTCTGCAGATTAGTATAGGTAACTAACTATATTCATAGTGGCAGCCCTATATGGTCAAGTGGACATCTGCGCCTGCGCATCTCGCGTGTTCGGAGTTTCAAGTGTCGCTCGCTCTCGTCGTCAGCTGTTTGTTATAAATAATGTCAAGTTATTGGTAAGCGCACCTACTCAACGCATCGTCTGTCGGTCTGAGCAGTCTGTCGTGCTGGCGCCTCTAATCACACACCGACAGTATCACAGAGGGTAGGAATAACGTATACTTATTTAATTTCAACGGTCCATTCAGCGTTCAATGTATCGTCCAAAATTTAGGCGTTCTAAGCAAAGACCTTTTACAAATCTTGACGAACCCAAAGAGCACTCACTCGGCACTCGTAAACTTCCTATGTAAGTAAGTAGGTATGTGTAGTGAAACTTCTACGAGGTGAAATATTTAAGCACATTATTAATTAGTTTACAGTCCTTTTCCATTATAAGAAGGCACTATATTACTCCTTCCAGTCTCCAGCGCAAAGTCCCAGCCGGAGGGTTAGAATCTAACTATCGATGCGGATCATCTGGAATCAAGTAATGGTAATTAATCAGAGTTTAATTGATTTGGTTCCTTGAGCACTCTGATAAAACGTCTTCAGAAAGATTATTTCCAGGCAGTGGCCTGTGTGGATGGAGGCAGGCTCGCGGCGGCGCTGCACGAGCGAGCAGCGAGGAGCGAGCAGCGAGGAGCGAGGAGCACGCGCCCGGCCGCGCACGACGCGCGCGCACGACGCGGACGCGCAGGGGAGACATACTTAAGAACTCGTCTCAAATAATGAATGGTTTGTTCCACCAGCTCCGTAATCTTCGATGACCGAATCTCGTAGGCAATGCATGTGTTTAGTGTGTGGATTGACTACCTACAGTCTTGAAATTCTTTCCAGCGATCAAACCCACGCCACGCAAATAAAATTCCAAATGAATGGTAGGAGTCGTCGGTTTGCTAATAATGATCATACCCATTTTAAGTACTTATCCTGTTAATATATTAATTGAAATATTTATCATAAATGATAATAAGTAATGATTGTTGCATAAAATATTTACCTACTTTTTTTAAAACAATTGCTTAATTGTATTATTCCGTTCGATTTTCGTTTATCGATTCTCGGAAATAGACCAGGTACTACGCATTTCAACTTTGGCCGATCTACCTCCAAAATACAATACTAGTTACAACGGTTATTGGTTACTGGTTGATATGTATACCTAATATTCCTACTACGGACTGGTAATGGTGTAATTTTTCTTCCGCATATCTAAATTCTCATAACACGCCATATTTCATACACAGGCCCTGCCATACTTCATGTAGCACCACTCGTAACTAACACTCGAGCGTTTAGTTTTTGCCGCTCCCGCCGCTGCGAGTAGGTACCGCAGGTACATTGTGTATGTATAACTAGAAAATCTCGTAGCTTTTTGTGTCACATTGCTGCAGCACAGGACTAAGGATGTGACTCCACTAGCAGTTAACCTATTAGCTGCCGTATTACACTCGACTCTCGACGATGTTAGCAATATTCATTTGGCGGACAGACATCGTCGTATGGACGCCCGCCCTGGCGGGATCAAGAATCAATGCAATGCTGTACCGGATATCATATTTATTTATTGCGAACTGCGAGAAAGAAGGAAATGTCATAAACAGTTATCATGAATATGATCTACAATTTTATTAAGTACGTATTTTAAATGATTAAGAGTGTTTAACTTTGTTTAAGTTTCTTTTGTTCCAATCGGAGGACGTATTTTGTCCTTTAAGAGTAGGTATTGGGTTGGGTGTATTTCTATAATAATACTAGTGGTCCCGGCAGACTTCGTCCCGCCCAGCAATGTCGATTTGACAGTTGTCATTGTTGCGTTTTGTTATACTATTTTTAACAAATCAGCTTAATATTTTTTTCTTTTTTTTTCACTGGAACGTGATAAAAAGTATCCTATATCCTTCTCCTGGCTCTGAGCTACATCCCCAGCAATTTTAGCCAAATCGGTTCAGCCGTTCTCGAGTTATAAACGGTGTAACTAACACGACTTTCTTTTATATATATTTAGATTATAAAGAGGAAAGGTTCGTTTGTTTGGATTGAATAGGCTCCTGACTGGACCGATTTGAAAAATTCTTTCATTGTTGGAAAGCTACACTATTCCCGAGTGACATAGGCTATAATCGTCGAGCTCTCCAGATAAATTGTATACAAGAAGCTTCATAAGTACTTATTTACAGTTTCCAAGTTCTATGTGTAAACTAAATTGTACCTAATCACTTCAAACACAACGTGCTACGAATTTGCTACGAAGGTAATAAATACTCGTAGCACTTCGTAAAGATAAAGTATTGAACTATTGTGTTAACAATACGATACAATTAATTGAACACAATATAATGATTGCATGAGTCATAAATAAAAACACGAACTAGAAAAGCAACTAACGTAATCCCGCTATAAATAATGATTGCAGTAGTAATTATAAATCAAGTTATCCATACTTACGTATGGGCTATAATGAATATGAAGCAACGAACAGGGCCGGACGCGCGGACGCCGCGCCGCGCCGCGCCGACGCCGCGCCGCGAAGGACATAAAACGGATTGAGTACTTATTTATGGTGGCGCAGATGAAACAAATTCAATCATTTTAAGATAACCCATACCTATTCAAAATAACCATTAGGTAGGTACAGTTTATTTAACGTTACGTGCACGCCAGCTCTCAAATACGTTATCGTAAATAGTGACTTATTCGCAGTATCGTTTGCAAGGTGTAAGGTCTTAGGAGCCCCCGGGCCGTCGCTCCGGCCCGGGGGCTCCGCCGCCGTCCCGGCGCTGCCCGGGGCTACGGCGCGCCGTTAATCGCGCCATCTCGTGACTGCGGCTATTAACGCCTCAATTAACTCTCGCCGGGCTTGATTTATACCTTATTTATAGCATGCAAATGTTCCTGACGGCCGCAGAATAAATAATAACAGTGCTCCGGTACACGATCTATCGCAGCGAGTCCGCGGCATAATGAAATTAGCGATCGGTTCCCGGCTGTCGGTGCGTGATGTATGCCGATCGGCGGCCATTTGCATTCGACGCAAAAACTCAAAATGGCGGACACCTGAGCGGCGTCCTCGAGACCGCCCCGGCCAGCAGGAAATGCACGGTGAGAACACTGCCTACTACCATATTAGGTACATTTCCCTATTAATAGTGGACATTGAGGACTTCTTTGCATTTCTTTTGAATGGTCTCGAGCTAATGGAGTTTTTTTTTAAAAAAAACGTATTTCCTTGAGAGAGATTCTTTCAAAACGATCATTACACAATACTTCTTCGAAAATGACCCTCTGTCCGTCCATCACGGACGCGCTCGCTCGATTTCATAACCAAAACAAAACATATCACTTAATTTTTAAAGACGGGAAGGCACATTATAGATTCATATAAGAATAGAAGCAAGGCGTAATGGGCACCGAACCCACGGCCGCGGCCTAATTACCGCGTTGTGCGAGTCACCGCGCGTAACGAACGGATCGCTGCCGCTCGCGCTGTAACCCGGCGCGGCGCGGCGCGGGCGCAGCGTGGCGGCGAGCGCGCGCATTCCTGTCCGAAATCCTCAAACAAACCTGCTTTAAGCACAGATTGCTCTCCCAAATCCGGTTTTGCGTTACACTGCCGTGTTATTGGAAACATCGGGGGAACAAGCAAAGACTGGCGAGATTTCGAAGTACTTACTTAATTAGAAAATGTTATCTGAGTAGATAACAGTCGAATTCGAGTAGATATGGGAGGCGTGTGTGAGCGTGGCGAGCGATTCACCGTCGTGATGCGAAGGCCAGAGTGGTATTAGTTTATGAGTAAACGCGCGTTCGGTCGATATTGTTATTAGAGGACTATCGCGTGGCCGCGTTGCGCTCCTCGGCTCCGGACGTCGAGCTCTGATATCTATATTTCTCAAAAATTTGGTTGGGTTATCGGTAAGATCCATCACTATCGTCTATCACAGACCAGTTTGCAAAATAATAATATTAAAAGTAAAAGTGCATAAATTCGACTCCCTTCACGGTTATACCTAGGTTAGGTACACATTGGAATGAAACAATATTATTTAAGGAGAGGATTTAATTCGCGTACTTTAATTTGTTTACACTTCGAAAGCTTTAGAGCCGACCGAGCAGACGCTTATCATTAGTCTAACGTTAAAGTAATTTTAGTGTTCAAAAAATAGGCTAATATCATCTGCTCGAGCTTTTATAAATAAGGAAAACCACTCACTTCGGGGAACAGACGAAAATTAATGTGATAATCGAAATGAAGGGCACGTCAACGAGTAGGTAAGTAGTCAAATAGTCGTGTTTTTTTTCTATTAGGTCGTATTCATATATATATATATATATGACGATAGAAACCTTAGCAAACCAAAATTATCCTCAGAGTAAGTACACCTCGGCGGTGGGGCCGCATTTAATAACGTAATTGCAACGCTATTATTACCGCCTGCCTGCGCCCGCGCCGCCGCGCCGCCGCGCCGCTCGTTGAGGCCCATACTTTGAAATAACATGGACAGCACGAAACCACAAGCATCATTTTTAGAGCAAGTACGCTGCATTCAAAATTATATCTACCGCAAAATATGAACAGTGCAAAAAGTATCTACGTTCAGATTAACATCGCATCCGGCTCGTAGGGATGCGATGAGAGGACACGAGCGCCGCGGCGTGTGAGAACGAGGCGCGAGCGACACGGCGGCGCGGCGCGAGATCGACGCGTTCCATCCATCAACTCCTCATTAATTACCTGATTGTGCGCGTTGAATAATCGCCGCCTTTATTTCAATACCAACAACAATTAATCTCGGCTGATGTATGACCGCCGCCGATACGAAACATAATCGCGCGAGAAGCGACCTCTCCGGCCGATAGAGATGATCGACTATCGAATTGATAGCATTTATGATCGGGGGCGAGCGATTCAAACGCAATTAATTTTATAATATCTTAACAATTACTGTCTATTGGTTGGTGACGTGGTGTCGCAATGTCGGCTGTGTTTCAATTCAGTTGTAATTGTACTTTATAATGTATTATGAATTATATAGCGACAATGACTCTCCTATCGGTTGCTGTTTTATCTTAAATGTAACGCACTACAAATTTGTCTTGTTTGTAGTTTGTACTGCACGGACAGGTGGACCACCTACCATGCAGGTTAGGTACATGATTTAAATTTCAATCGCAATATTTGCTGACTATTTACCGTAACAAATAAAACTGTTTTTCATAAGACAAGATCTATCAATCTTGCAAAAAAAAAAAGAAATTGATGAGTTTCGAACGCTTAAAATAAATTGATCGTGATTTTAATTGGACTCACATCGCTCGTCTCATTCCTTTCAATTCCAATATAAAGTGTAGATCGGTAAATGATACATAAATCAAAACGCGTTTTGTTGTCAGAATTAATTCGAAGCCAACGAGCGCATTGTGAAAGCTAACGAATCGTGAGCACTCCCCCTCCTCCCCCTCCCCCGCGCCTCACTCGCACACAACAGGCAGCCCGCGCCCGCGCCCGCGCCCGCGCACCGTTTCCAACAAAAAACCAAAGCAAACCTCCGAGCTATGATTATTGATTCATTTCAGTGGCATTTTGTTCGCTTTGTGGGTCTTTGTAGACAACAACTACTGGCGAGGGATGTAATTACAAGCTATCCCCACGAAACACCAGGTAACGTCTAAACTTTTATGTTAACCTTTTTATTATAGGCTTCTATTTATGATTTTTCTTTTAATAATTATTTCTGATGTGTTCACGGTTAATACACATTAATATATTGCTAACAAGCCTTTAGCTAAGACTTAGCATTACTTTAGAGTTTAGACTATCGTCAGCTTAGTCGTACTACGAATATGGGAACTGTAAAATTTCCGAAATGTCAGGATACGCGAGTTTTAAGTACGGTCCACGTTTAAATAATAACACTGAAAATTCTTTCAGCGACAGTAATATTCATTGCTTTATTAATACAAAACTGTAGCGCGTGATTGCTCTCGACCATGTAGCGAATCCTTACTGCAATAAAACAAAAAATCTCCGACCTGTGCGATCCGATCAACTCACATCCAACAACAAACAAAAAGAGGATTCATTATTAACCCGTCATCATCTAATGCAAATTCAACTCATTCAGATTGCAGGAGTGTCCCAAAACTCATCGTGACGTTTTAAAAAACAATTAATCACCGGAACAAGTAGCCAGTCACGCGCGACGCGTGCGCGGCGGAGGCGCGGCGGAGGCGCGACGGAGGCGCGGCGGAGGCCGGGGCTCGTTACACCGCATGACTTGCACTGCGCCACTGCGCGGCTGCACACTAGTGGTAACTAGTGGCCGGCTATCGGCCAGGGTCGAAAGGGTTGGCTCCCACGATTGTTATATTTAACCCACTGATTATTGAATCATAAGGGTTTTTGTGTTCACCCGTGAGGAATGTGTCCCGGTCATCCCGTCGCCGCGATCGGCCGGCCGCGCGGCCTCGCCTGTTCGAGCTCGTTAGGGATTGTTTATCGGGCGCGCCGGTGAGCCACGAATTTGCTGATGACGATTAGACTTTTGAAGAATTTTTACCAATTAGTTTAGGAGTATCCGCTCTCATTAGAGCGTTTAAAAATAACCTGGAGTCTTTCTTAGGAACGCTCTGAGACGCAGTGCCGTCAGAGATTAGAGAAGTTCAGAGGCGAGCCAATAATTACTTAGGAACTACTTGGTTGTGTTGTGTCCGTTATGACTATCTATAATTACGTGTAAGGTACCTAATAGTTTAAGAAAAAAAACTTAGTTTCTATAAGTATGTACCTATAGAAACCCATTGTATTCTCTGTTGGTAAATTATAATAATATTCGCGACCGTCCTTCATTAATTATATTAAAATAAATTAATAAAGGACGGTCGCGGAGCACAGCGGAAAACGGACGTTGCCCTTTTTCTATTTGTCTCTGCGAGCGTATCAGGTAGTAGGTAAGTGTCAGTATTAAACTCAAAGCAATGTACAGTTGGTTTACTGGCTATACCTATTCGTGATTTCCTCTGTATATTACCTAGCCATACATATTAATCATCATGTTGTCTTTATATTGAACTGCTTGTAGGTAATAGCGTGTCACAATCTATCCGATCGCATCTGATGGAGCGCGGCGTGCGAGCGGAGTCAGCGCTGGCGCTGCAGCGGCGGCGGCGGCGGCGGCGGCGGCGGCGGCGGCGGCGGCGGCGGCGGCGGCGGCGGCGGCGGCGGCGGCGGCGGCGGCGGCGGCGGCGGCGGCGGCGGCGGCGGCGGCGGCGGCAGTGCGCGGTGATCTGATAAGACAGCTGGACGCATTCCGCACAGACACCGCTCGCGCTGACAACAATACCATATCTACCAATGTAGGGAACCAAACTACAAACTCGTGATAAAACGTACTGTTACACGCACGCATACATTAACAGTGAGGCGAATCTCTGGTAGCAGTTTGAACATGCCGCGGCCGCCCGGCGCGCCGCGAGCCGGTCCATGCCACAACATAAGTAAATATTATCCGGATCGAAAGGCCAAACTGACAGACAAACTCACATCAAAACTCAGTGAAATAAAAAACCTGACACATCATAAAGAGCTTACGTTTATAACGTACTACATGTGCACTAACGGGTTTTGTTAAAACTTAAACTCTGAAATATTTTTTCTGGGTTAGTCTCAAAGAAAGTACCTAATCGATTAGACGGAGTATTATAAAGGTAGGCCTCTTATATTGGTACTACACCACTGGAACAGACCCGAAACAAAATAATATGTATCGGGATAACCGACTATCCTAAACGTCTCTGACAGGGTCGCCTGCGCGCTGCACAGGCCGCAGGGAGTGCGTTAACTGCAGTCGTGGAGGCACGGCGGCGCAGTTTGTGAACAATAAGCATTTTAATGTTCCTGCTTAGTTTATCTTCAAGGCTGGCATTTAATTTCGCGCCTCGCAAACCGGACGCGGAGTGATCGCAACACGTGTCGCATACTGGACGAGGGCAGCGAACAATCTGTACATCATAGCATTACTGGAAGACCAATATACATGTTGTGTCACAACATTTAATGTGATGTTTTAATTCGGAATCATGGTCCCTGATATTGGGTGCAGATTTAACCTGGATTTTTACAACTGACTCTGAACTTTAAGTAGATATGACAATAATAAATTGTAAATTGGTTTAAGACAATACTTAAATTTAGATTCTATTTATAAAAACTGCGTGAGTAATAGAAAAACGGCCTAACTCTTGCTACATATTATTATATGAAACCGTTATAGGTTAACTGCGCTAGTGTGATGTAGCTGGTAGTGGTGCAATGGTGCGGTGCGCTCTTGAACTACGCCCGGCCGGCGCGCGGCGGCGCGGCGGCGGCGCGGAGGAGATGCAGCGGCGGCTCGCGCGCTCAGCGGGGGCAGTGTTTTTGTAAAAAGACGTCACCACTTCGGTTGACAATACGTGGCATGCGGCTGCAGCTGCGGCCTCGGCATGGTATTCTTAATATGCAACAATTTCATTGCGAAATATAACGTAAAACATAATTTAATTAACTTGAGCATTTGTTCTTGTTTGTCTTTATTTTAGATTAGATGGGCTTTGAGATAATATATATACCTCTCATAATATGATAATCTATTCTATAGCGATGTGTAGTATTTGTGGTGACCCCTAGTCAGTGCTGCTGCCTAGTCAATAGTGTCAGGAAATGTACCTATTAACTACTTGACTATATTTTAATTAATTTATTAAGACTAAATTGTGTTAAGTATTTATTGTGTCTGGTCGGCCAAGTATCATATAAGTACTTATGCCGTTTTATTTTGTTGTCTGCATCATTGAAGAGGTCAAATTTAATTGGTAGGTAGGTATTTTAACTCCACTAGAACTATCTACTTTGGTGTTGAGCAAACTAACAAGACGAATTTATAGGAACCCTATAAACGATTACCATTTTAGTTTCTCACGAGTTAAACTAAACAATTGTCCATTCCCAAAATACTTCGCTCCATAACTCCAAGGCTAGCGGCATCGCGATCGATCTCCAATTACTTCCATTGAGCGATGTACCTCCCTCCCCTCCCCCCTCCCCCCTCCTCACCCGTCCCCCACTCGTTCACCCTGCGCTGCGCCTGAGACTCGGCGCGCAATATGAACAATCACACGCAAAAAATATTGCAGTGTAACATTGCTGAAAGTTCAAAGGTAAAACAATACCATGCAAAGGACGTGCTTGAATTTTACGACCGAAAAAGTTTATCTGCGTACATTTAAATACATAGAACAATCGAATCGATGTTAATAATATGGCTCGCAGCAGTAAGTGTCGCCTCGACTCTCTAGTTAATAATGTTTAGTCATACTTTACAAAGTCAATGATTGCAAGGTACCGAGACGCCTAACTACTCTCGGCAGTTATATTCTATTATGCACTACACACTCCGAAACGAACGACCACAGTTTATCTCCCGTCGTAACATTTAAACATTTCAGAGTAATTAAGTATTAGGGTATTAGTGAATCTGTTCCCTATACCTATAGGGTCGCGGTGTAGGGGAAGGTGGGTCGGCGCGCGTCGTCCGTCACGCGGCGCCGGCAGACCGGCAGACAGACAGACAGCCGACAACCAACACACGACGTCTCTATAGTTTTTACCCGCACTCGACCTCGTTACGGACGCAGCTGTACCTACTGTACGTGCCATTTGAATATGTTGTCATAATTATGGTAAATATTTTGACTACGCGAGTGCATTTGACTCGGTGTTAGCTTTTCATTTGAAAGAATAACAAAATGCTTATTATCAAAATACGACGCGTGGGTGCCATTAGCGGTTCATCGAGCGATGCATAAGTTCCGTACATGACAGAAGGAGCGCGTAACACTTAAGGCGGCCTTGGTCCGTTTCTGCAAACACTACCAATTTCATCGCAGGACCTGTCGCAAAATGAGTGCGGGGTGGGGAAAGGTTTCCTAGGACGTACCCTGACTTAGTATCGGGCGAGAGTAGATCTCCTGGCTGTCGGGAGACACTCGCGATTATAGTCCTCAGCACAAAATCACGTTTCCAAACATCAGCACTCAAATTGCAAGTGAAGCGCGCGCGTCGTAGCTCGGCGTACCTGCTCGCCGAGTCCAGCCGCGCCTCGCGGGATTTGTTCTGTACGTTTGAGTTTCTCCGTGGAGATTATACTCGCTAATGGCCTAGAATCTATACAGTGAATTGAAAGGAAATAATTTAACTTTTATAGCTTTTCAAATTTGAGAACACGACTTTTTATGACTATGTTTCTATGATATGACGACAAAAGTTAGGTATTTCTCTACTTCATTAAGTTCATATTATTTGCCAATTTCTAATGTTTTCTAAGTAGACGACTTTATATATTTTGCTTGCTATTATTATATTATATTTATGTACATATTATAGTATATATACCATACATATATACCGAAGACTTGTTAAAGGCTTATTTTGTGCTACCTATTTCTTTGCAATCACGCTGTCTGTAAACATTTAGCTGTAAGTCTTCCTAATAAAATAAAATAAAAATTATGTATTACTACAAGCAGCAGCAAAACTAAACAGAAATAGCACGATACAGATAAGTGGGTACTTCTATAAGGAACTGCACCTACATAATATAGATGCTTATATCTGCCCTAATAAAAGTTACATTACCGATTTACTTACCTATTTAAATGCTGCTATAAGACTGCCAATAAAGTTTGGTTTTAAAGCCTACTATTAATACTATTAACAGGCGATTTGTTAGTTTTCTAGGCACTTGCCGAGTAACGGTAACCAGATACACAATGCACGCGCTCGGTGCTCGCCTCCCGGACCGCGCCGGACCGCACCGGAGCGCACTCCGGCAATTACACCACATCAACATTCTGTCCCACTAATAACATAAATACCTATAGATATGCAAAATGAGGAAAGTTTGGAGCTAATAAAAAAAAACTTTATTTAAGTAGTACATAAAGAGGACCTAAGGGACATGTTACTATTTACTGGCACTTCCGAATAAAAAATAATGCACCTGCGCGAGAAATGCCACGGTAAACTCTTTATCTATTATAATTTGTTGAAATCGAGAACAAAATCTATATTCATATAAACAGTAACAACCTACACTACCTTTTTGCTTCCTGCCTGCGACTTCGTTTGCGTAGAATTACATTCCCCTGTACGAACATTCATAAGAAAAGCTTCTTCCCCCTTCATCATCTTGATCTCTTCAGTGGCTTAAAAACGTGAAGAGATAACAAACAAGCTGTTAAACATTGCCTAAAAGTATGTAATACTCATAAGTCAGATCAATCCTTCGTACGTCGCACTGCAGTAGACCCCGAGCCGCTAGCGAGACACCCGCTGTTCGCGAGATTGCTCCATGCGTACCTATGTACATACATATAAGGTGCTTTACATAAATATACGAAATTTATAATACATTTTAAACATAAAATAAAGGAACACGCTTGAGATGATAGATGAACATGCGAGAAATTTTTTTACTCGAGTCGTCCGCATTAATTCTAAGGAGTAGGTACGAGTTACTTATTGACGTGCAAGTGTTACGAATGAAGATGCGGTCGAGCCTTAGAGCATAAACAACTGGAGAGGCCTTTGACACTATTTGTCATACAAATTTTTTAGCCACTTTTAGCGGGGGACGAGGTAGGAACACATACAAAAAACTGCACACTGATGTAAAAATAATTCTCATCGTTACACACGCACACTAATAGAAACTGTCAACACTAGGCGGAATTTATTCACACTAGCAAAAACATTAGGTATTATAAACGACAGGTCCGTACACAAGTTTTACATGTGTGTGCAACCGATTTGAACCGATTACATAGTGCTTGATTAAGTGGCTGTCGATACATTTATCTATATTTGACACAAAATGGCGGATCAACCAATTTATATTTAAATATAATAATTTTAACTTCATACATAATTGTGTACTTACTTTTTTAATTCATAGTATTATAGAATTAAACGTCAGTTGCTACGTAGTTCAGCAAACAAGTAAACTTCTTTTAGCAATAATGCTTAAATAATTACAATTACCTACTATATCTAACATGAAAAAATAGGCAAATGTTTATTACTACAGAGCTGGAGCAATAAGTATACTACTGAATCCCAAGCTGAAAATCGGATAACGAAATAGAAATATTTTAACAAAATAATACCTAATACGGATATATACGTAGGTACTTCTTATCATCTGTACTGTAAATTCATCGATATTTATAATATCCAGTAAGTACATCTCTAACCGAATTTTGATTTTGGATGCTATTATCGCTTTTAATTCAAACGAATTAGCGCCTAGTATCGGATACACTTCTCTGCAAATTTTTTATACATGTGTGCCGTTAGTCAATGGTGACCATAGACTATCATAAAGATTTTTAAACGATTTTAAACGAATAAAAATGCAATCGATACCTGAATCGATGCTTCTCACGTGGTGAATGAGAAAATAATTATTTCTAAAATAACAATTAATGAACAAAAAAAATACCTACATATGAAAGGAAATACTGTTTTTTTGTATATTTGATGCAGTGGATGGATTTTTACGACTTATTTTAGCGCAGGGAGACATTTTTCGGGAGCTCTTTTCTCTTTGACTTCGATTGTGACACTGTCAAAGTGAGCGGTTTGAAAACAGTTTTTACAAACGCGTTAGATAATTTATCTTATACCTTGGCAGAGGGGAACGTCTGTCGAAGGCCTCTCCAGTTGTATATGCTCTAAGGGTCGAGCAGATAATCTCACGTTGTAAAAATTTCCAGCGGAGGTAGAAACATTTGTCGGCTGTGGAATGGTAATGAGGCTATTAAACGCTCCGGCGAGTGAAGCCGCGCGACCCCCGAGCCGGCTGCGCGACCCCCGGCCTCGGCTTGCATGACCCCCTGCGCGACCCCGGGCGGACTGGAATACGGAGCACGCATGCGCAATCACATCCAGTGCACGCGGAATTACTTAAGCAACTTTGTTCCGTATTGAAATGAGTTACCTGCGCGACCGGAGACGCTGCGCTGCGAGCGCTGTGACCAGCAACGGTTTAATAACGTGCATAATAATAATAGATGATACATTGATAAAAATAATACTTATAGTAGGTATATAAAGATCATAGAGAAAGGCCATATTATTGGTTTTTTTTTTTAGCAATATTTGATATTTGATATTGAAACGCCCCTCGAGCAGGACACGAGCTACTTATATAATAGCTGTATAAGCGAACACAAAGCTAACCGCTTTAAAGAGCCTTTGTACTGCTTATGTATAACTTTTGTGGTGCTGGGCTTGGCTCGTAAACGCAGTCACAATTCCACGTTCATCATAAACCGGTAAGGAGTCGACTCGTCTCATATTTCGCTCGCATAGTGCTAACAGCGTGGAACTATGAATATATCAAAACATTACAGCGACCCGATGCCCGGCGACGCACGCGCGGGTCCTGTAAATCAGCACATCCACCGTGAACCTCAGCTGCCGAGGAAAGAGGATAGACTCACGCGGGTCGTGTAGCGGCGTCCCTCTCGGCTGAAGAGCGAGGGGTCCAGGCGGCGTGAAGAATGGCACGCGGCGGCAGTTACCGGCCCGCCGCCGCCGTCCATCACGCCGCCGCCGCCGCCGTACATCACGCTGCCGCCGCCGTGCACTCCGCGATATTCGACCGCATCTGATTACCATAGAGCTTCCTTTGCTAAGTGTCACCGTTCACGCTCGCAACCCCGACTCCCATTAGACTGTAGACTCTGCGCGTGGTGCGGTAGAGTCGCATAACGTGTAAACCGAGGAAGGGTGTGAGTTACAAGTATTGGATGTTCGGTTCACGCGCTGGTGATTTAGGAGCCGGCGGGCGGGACGGCGCGGGGCGGCGCGGGGCCGAGTGCGGCGGCGTGACCGTCCGTCTGTCCGTCCGACACCTCGCGCATAACGAACAAGTTTATTACCGAGATTTACAACCCTCGCGCTTAATAAGTGCGGGATACGGTCCTGAGTGAGTATCGACGCGCCGAGTAAATATACCTACTCGGAGGAACGGTTTAGATATTTATCGCGTTGAATTTGAATACACCACTACTGATTTAGGTCGACATAATCTACCATTATGTTAAATCGGTAAAGTATTGCGTTCATTAATTCCACGCTACGCATTCAATCGGTACTTACGGCATCGCGGACAAAATAGTTTGCGGACCGTATGACTCGTTAGAGGAGATAATGCCCAGCGTCGTTCGGGCGAGAAGTAAACCGCAGGAATGGTTTGTAATCACTGGGGCATAAAGACGATCGATCTAAATAAAAAGATTTCGCACCAGGAAGGCATTTTGCGGTGGAACCTTTAAACAATTCTCCCACAAGAGGCCGAGCGCGCGGCCGCAACATGTCCGCCGCGCCGCCGCGCCGCCGCCGGCATTCAGCGCGCGACAAAAACGTAACCGCGGCCAAACCGCAGCCGCAGCCTCAGCCGCGGCGAGGCAGCGAGGCAGCGAGGCAGCGAGGCAGCGAGGCCGCGGGGCGAGAGACGCTACAACGATTCGCTTTAATGCTAATGGCCTTTTTAAATTAAGATCATCAAGTCAGTTTAATCGATTGAATCTGGAAGAGACTGCTTATTGCAACTTGCAAAAAACTTTTGGAAGAAATGGGGAAGCTGTCATTATGTTCTGTTAAAAATTACGACGAGATGGTATTTTTTGATTACCTCCTTCCAATAGATATTATATATACAAACCTCTTTGACCACCTAAGTGCTCAGTAACATTTTTACATTTTAAAATGCTAAGCAAAAAATACTTTGTACCTACAGCAAGCCCATGAGATCCAGTTGAAGCGCGGTGACACTAAAACGAAATGATTCTCATGTACTTACATTTGAATGTACCTACCTTATTATGTATTGTGTTGCCATAAATAAGTCTTTTAAAAAAAAACTCTGTATCCTCGGTGGTCTCGTTGTGTTTTAACACTTTTAACGAGACTGGATTAGCGCTACCTACGTTAACTTCTTAGCAGGAGAAAAATAAATTTAATTCCTTCTTTTTATTAAGCGTTTATATTAAGCTACGCTCTTAATATAAACGCACGAGAAAAATTGTAAAACTTTAAGTTAATTGCGTTCAAAATCGCAAACCTCGGCGTGAAGACTCCATCACGCCGGATTACACCGCCTCGGCGCACGCGGCGCGACACGGCTCCGGACTTCTTACCGAGACATGTTACTTACTCTTTTAAACCTATACATAGAAGTGAGACGGCACGAGGAGCGGCGGCACTGCGGCTGCACTGCGGCGGCGCGGCGCGAGGTCGCACATTAGTGGATTCTTTCTCACATTCACGGGGTTTATGTTGTAGAGCGACGCGTTATCTGCAGCGAAGATTTAATTAATATCCTCAAATGTTATTTATTTCCAAAAACCTTAACAAAAATGTACGCTATGTTGTTAACGACGGCCGTTAGAAATTAAACGTTAAAAGTTTTTCGGGGAAATAATTGGATGAAATTAACAATATACGACTGGATACGTAGACGCTCTCGTTTTGTTTTATAGTTGTTTTAACTGACAGATCGAGTGGAAACTCGTACAATTTGTGAAAGACGATGTTCTTAGTGGTCCGATGTCGTGATAAGGCCGCGCGGCCCCCGCCCCCGCCCCCGGCGAGCGCGCGACCGGGGAGATGACATGCATCGGACAGGTGGAGGCTGGAGCGCACTCGCGGACATAATGACATGTACAGCGGAGAGCATTCATTATTAAAACAGTGCCGACACAATTCACAAGTTATTTAGAATGAACGCCGCATCTAACCAGTTCGAATCAATACGGAAGAGTTCCCGAGTGCCAGTGTAGACCAGGTACGGTCGTGGTGTCTGGTGTCATGGTCGACTGTGCGTCCCCGGAGCATGCCGCGCGAGCCTCGGCCGCGGGGTGAACTATCCCATGCATGTATTTGTGGCCCACAACTCCAGTTAATCGTATTAGTCCGGTGCGCGGATTGCATAGCGAGCCGCGCCGCGCGGCGTCACTAGTCGCGCGTTCCCACACTTGCATAACTATTCAGATTAGAAGTCCGCGACAAGTCCGGCGCACGACAACGAACAGACAGCCGCGCAGATCGAGTGCAAATAAGGCGTATTCATAAACTCGATCGGCCAATGCTATCTGCGGTACTATCGGTTGACATTAATCTCGATATGAGCCTGAATTAATTTAATACCAGTCGCGGTTTTTATGCGCAGCGTTTAGGATATCGCGCGGAGCCGGGGTTTATGTAGGTACCTACCTGGTCTACTTACAGTGCAGAGCGCGAGACGTGCCCAAAAAACTAATAGCTAAAAGGATTAATTCCATCGGAACGCCTGTCATTGTGCCGCCTTATTAAACTAGTTTCTAATGTGATTTAGCGAGCGAACCAATTTAATATGGATTTCTATATAACCTTCGAGGAGTCGACGTTATCGATTGAAGCTTTAGAACTCTTTAGACACGGTGCGAGCGATATTTTATCTAAACGGCTTCGGTTTTTTCAGTGCCCGCGCTCCGTTCACTGCGCGGCCTCGCGAGTAGTCGCGAGTCGCGTACACTGCAGGCTGCAGCGAGCTGATTATGATAATGCGCCGGACGAGATGATTGAATGAACGCGCCGATTGTTCGCGGCGTCGCGTCGTGCGCGCCGGTAACGACGCGCCGCCGTCGCGCCGCCGCCGCGTAATGCTCGTAATGACGCGCACACAATGCGCGCGGGATACCGATCGCGAGCATTTTATTAGTTAAAACGAGCGGAACCGATCATAATTATGATCTGTTTGTTGCATTGTACTTCTATATTTTTACTACACAAAGCTATCAGTAAAAGAGCGATAATTTATGATCAGTGCTTCGACGTAAGTATTATTATTATAGACTAGACAATTTACTAACAGTCCGAATGGATGTTAGTTCGTTAGCCTTCATTTAATCTGTTTATTCGTGTAATTAATTAACGCCCACGCGGTTTTTTATGCCCTCTAAGAAGGTATGTGTCAAATCACGCGGATTTAGTAAATGGCCCATGGCCAGCTGTCTAATCCTCCTGCGACCTCCTGCGAGGTCGATGCCGTAAGGAAAGCAACCTGCCGGGAGCCGAGAGCACGAGACCCGGGAGCCGGGAGTCGGGAGTCGGGAGACGAGAGCCGGGAGCCGGGAACCGGGAGCCGAGTGCCGAGTCCTGGTCGGCAGGCGCGGGCGCGGGCGCGGGCGGTGGCATTTCCGCTGCTGTCTCGTGTAATTAATAGCATCTCCAGTCGAACTGATGTTATCGGCGGTCGCGGCCGCGGACCAGCCGCACCGGGTCAACACACACACAGACACACACGACACACACGACACCACACGACACACACGACACGACACCAGCAGAATGTAAATTAAACGGAGATTAATTAATCAAGATGGACGATGTTGTTAAGGAGTTTGTTTGTATGTAGGTACCAGTTTATGTTCATTATTTTTAACACATTTAACAAGCAATTGGAATTTGTTATGTCAGAAGGTCGATGGTTTTCGATGATAACGACTGCACTTAAATTCATCATTTCAATTTAAAATTAATTAATAGAGAAATATTACTTATAATATTATACCTAGTCTGCAGGCCGAGGTGTCGGTTCTTACCACGTATTCATCCCCTTGTCACTTGTGTGCTTGCGTGGCGAGTCGACACATCCCGCCGAGCCTCGACCACTAGCCTTAACAAATAACCTACTTACATGATTTTTATAAGATGGTACTTTTGTTTGATGAATGAACACATTGTTTAAACTATGTCCTTTGTAGTGTGTATGTATCTAGATAACACCACCTTAAAAGTTAATTAGGTACTTACTAGAAAACTGGCAGAGTTTTTTATTATTTGAATCTACATAATAATATATATCACGGATATCAGAAATCGAATCTATTTTTTTTTTTATAATAATAACTGTTTAAAGATTAGGTATTCGTACGTTAAAATAAAATTAACGTCTACATATTGTTTAAATGTAAGAAACCCGAACGATATTAAAAGACAAAGAGCATTATGAAGATCTCGACCGCGAGGGCGCGCGGCGCGATGACTCTCGACTCCTCCTTATCTTCACAACGATGTCATAACAATGACATTATAGTTTCGTGGTTTACGCTGACGGCTGACCTGTCGTCGCGGCATCGGCGGGATCTTTGGAACGGCTATTGGCGGCTCTGCCATTAACCACTGACAAAACAATCTTCCAAACCTAGCAACAGACGCGGCGCGGCGCGGCGCGGCGCCGGCCCTGGTATTGTTCCAGCGAACCGGACTTAAAGTGACGTGGCTCTCTTAACTGTAATTGCGATGTTAATACGTAAGTAGGTACGAGTAAGTAATTTTTTAATGATATTATTAATTTGTTGAACTTCCGGCATGACGCGGCTTTACGGCAGTGTTGTATCAGCGACGGTGCTGTGCCAGCGTTGTGTCGGTGGCGGCGCTGTGCCAGCGTTGCGTCAGCGGCACCGTGCTACCGTTGTGTCGACGGCCGCGCTGTATTAGCAATGTGTCGGCGTTGTGTTGGTGGGGGTATTGACTATTGTGCCAGCGTTGTCTCGGCGGCACCGTGCTAGCGTTGTGTCGGCGGCACCGTGCTACCGTTGTGTCGACGGCGGCGCTGTATTAGCAATGTGTCGGCGTTGTGTTGGTGGGGGTATTGACTATTGTGCCAGCGTTGTCTCGGCGGCACCGTGCTAGCGTTGTGTCGGCGGCACCGTGCTAGCGTTGTGTCGGCGGCGGCGCTGTGCCGGCGTTGTGTTGGCGGGGGTATTGTGTCAGCGTTGTCTCGGCGGCACCTTGCTAACGTAGTGTCGGCGGCGGCGCTGTGCCGGCGTTGTGCCAGCGTTGTGTCGGCGGCGGCGCTGTGCCGGCGTTGTGCCAGCGTTGTGTCGGCGGCGGCGCTGTGCCGGCGTTGTATCGCACAAACAAAGGAGATCCTAATTATAGATAGCGCTAGTTGAGGGCGGCGCGGGGAAGCACCCGCGATTACAAATCATATTCGGACACGACCGATGATTAACGTTCAGTTTATAAACTGAATTGCTTCGTTGCAATTTACGGAATTTTATCTGCAATGTATCTACTATAGGTATTCTTTAATTTACTTGAGTTTATTATTTTGTTTAGCATGTAGTATGTAGGTAAGGCCTAGCAAACAAATATCGATGCTGATAATTAATTTAAAACTTATGCTATTGATTAAGTACTTACAGAGTAACATTATTATCATCGTAAAGTGTACATTAGTAATAATAAAACTTCTTATAATAGTACTCATACATAGTTACAGACAAAAGACTTCAACGCGCTGCTGTACTGCAGCTTGTATTGGGGTTGCCAACTTCTGTCAGAAGAAATAAAGTATATCTGGTGTCAAAGGAGGTAAATAAAGAGTAGACTAAGTCTGTACTCTTTATTTATTTTTCTCTTTATTTTTCTTATATAAAAGAGTATTACTTATTTTACATTTTTAAAAACATATTTTTTTTGTACTTCTTGCGGTTTTGAATTGTTTTTTAAAGCAATTATATAAATCTATAAGTATCCTAAATCTAAGTAATAAACCAAGAGCTCATTTTTTATTAAATTAAATGATGCCCTGTTCTGATACATGATAAAGAGTACAATACTCTATTTTAAAATACGGTTGGCAACCCTAGCTTGTATGTACTTGCAATTATTGATGCAACATAAAGTATCCATTCTATCCATCCTGTATACAGGAAAATGGATAGCGTTATTGTTCAACACTATACCCATAACACCATACGTACGCGGAGCAAGTGGAGCAACTAGTGCATATGCCTGAGTCCTGACCATCTGCAATATTAGTTTGAGATCACAGCAGGTACTAATAAACAAGTATGGTAAGTTGTTTTTAACTAACCGTGGAAGTTTGTAATAGTGAATTAACCGTGTATTATAAGGCGTGACATTCATGAACTGTATGTAGGTACGATTAACCAAAAACTGCAGGTATCTGTCAACTTGGTGTCACACCATACCTACAACACGATAAAGAACACGGTACTTTTCAGTACCTATCAATTATTTGCTAATAAATAAAACAAAATAACTTCTGTACTTACGACAATGTGGTTTTAAGTCTTGTTATTTAACCGTGTGAGAACTCAGTGTGTAAATGAGTAAGTACCTACTGAGTACCTACACTTTAATTATTGGTTAGTCTCCAACTTAATCCTATAAAAGAAAAAATCAAAACCATAAGGTTTGCCGCAGACGGCGCCGCGGCGACACGGGCGCGGCTGTTTAATTCCTCTATGTTATTATGTATGTACTATGACCAGCTCGGGCGCGAACTCCTTCATCAGTCCTCTGCCGCGGTTCATTAGTTTAAGGACACGTAGACGATCGGATTCGTCGGGTCGGTCGACCGGTGGAGCGACCGGTCGGGCGACCACCCGCGGCCGGATAACGCGCCGGAACGCTCCACGGCCGCACGGCTCGACACAGGAGGCGACGCTGCGAGAAGCCGACTCGCATCACACCCGACCGGAGCGGAATGCGCTGCGACCGTGAAATTAACAAATTACTGAAAACAGAGCTCCCGAATATCGCTAGCGTCGTGTTTAACGACGCTGTTGGCACGTCGCCGCTAATCACCGCGACAACCGCGACACGACGCGACACCCGCGACACGACGTGACGTGAGAACGTTTCTGGTATTAATAGCCTGTAGGAGGTTAATAATAGGTTCTTAAAAAAAGTTAAACATGTTACCGTAGCCTACCTATTTACTAGGTAAGTACCTACTTACTATAATATCTGCATATTTTACAGCACTCAAACCTACTGTATTCATGTATTGTCTACTTACTTATGTAAATGACACCAAAGTATATAGGTAGGTTAACTAATTAATGTAACGATTATTTACATGTATAAAGTACCTACATGGGTAGGTATGTACTTCATAGTTGGTAGGTACATTCAATTAAATGGTGAGTGTTGTCGCGGCGATATTGCACGGCAATTATCAGACGTAGTGAACATGCGTTTAATTTTTCTTAATGCCCGTCGAAGGCCGATCGAGAAAAGCCGTAGTAGGTATTAAACAGCAATTATTGCCGATTTAATTTCAACCAAAAATTGGCAAGTTGGAAATTATTGGTTAATAATACCTAGGGTATCTTAAAAA
Source organism: Polylopha cassiicola (assembly GCA_038024825.1). Classification (NCBI taxonomy): domain Eukaryota; kingdom Metazoa; phylum Arthropoda; class Insecta; order Lepidoptera; family Tortricidae; genus Polylopha; species Polylopha cassiicola. The sequence goes on from CP149061.1 coordinate 126,864, forward strand.
TGAACAACTTTCTTCGTTCAGGCTGTTATTAGTCATTCGCCACGCGCCGCCGCTCGCTAGGCGGACGCTCCAGCTACATACCGACCCGCTTGACTCACTTGACAATGGAACCGCCTTGACTCCTTCGATTGATCCGGTGTAAAATGAAATATGAGTAGGTGCGACTAAGGGTGGCTGATATTTGCAGCTGAATATTTGGCTGGCATCGGTCATGACGGTCCGATTAAATCTCATCGTCACGTCATGTTACTCTTTAATTTCTTTAGTTTAATTCAGTTAACATATGAATGCGCGTGTAAGTGGTTTCGCGGAAGCGAGCGGCGCGCCTCACTCCGCAGCGCTGAACGACTAGCGAGAACCGTGTGTTTTTGCCGAGCGGATATTTCGGTTAGATTTATTACGATCATTGCCCAAAGAGTTCCCACATTACGTGCACGTATTTGATTATAGTCATAATTATATGTAGGTAATATAGGTACTTACCTATATAATTACTTACCTTAGCACATTGTTTATATACTTATATCTGTTTTGGGCGCCAACGAAGCCGTTAAATGAGCTGGTAAGTGTCGAAACTTTTTGTCAAACTTTACATTTTATATAACTATAGGTACTTATAGCCGTTTCCTTTTTATTTATAATTTATTACAATCTGGTGATGATAACATTTATTTAATAAATAAATGTCTCAATGCATCATATCGAATTAATTTCTAATTAATTTACAAGCCAAAACCTCCGAATTTAGTAAGAAACATAGACATGAGTCGCCTGACGCCGCGGGTCGTTCGCGCTTAATTTACTGTCCACGAGAGGCATTATGATAATTTTATATATTCGCGTCGTTATAGACACGTATACAAAGCTAAGCTACACATCTGTGGACACAAGTAGGTACCTAAGTAGGTATATCTACTATAAAGCAGAGTATTAGATGACGTAATTCAGTTCAGGTGCATTAATATAAGTACCTACCTATATAGTCGAATGATTATAAATTTACGACATCATTACTAACAGATATTTCTTTCAAGTGAAGATAAACAGTAACGTTATTGATTATTTTATTGCTACTCTTTAAATAATTAAGTTGCACATAAAATACTGGCTGGGTCGGGAGGGTCTCGATGTCGTAACCGGCCCGGAGCCGCGTCGTGGAAGAGTGACGCGTGACGCGGACGTGTTATACGACGATAGTGACAGACGCCAGTCCAAAAATCATGCCTAACACATATGAAACCCTATAGATATTTACATATTATTATGTCCGATTTAGTCGTGCGTTGCAAATATGACCAATTAGTTGTCTCAAATATTATTGTGTCTAGGCGACATAATAATGTGTCCCCCGGTGCCACGGTGCGCCACGATGCCATGGCGGTGGGCGTTCGGCCGCGCGCGGCGAGTGTAAGCAGGTAGTTTATAGCTCTAATCGATTTAGGCCACGAAATAAAATGCGTGTTTAGAAACGTATAAAACAATGTTTCGGAATTCACTGTCTGAATTTATGAATAGTAAACCGCCCGCGCCTGGTGCTGAGAAGGTTGTTTCCGTTAGGTTTTATGGAAGTTATGGGACGCGGTGCATCTCTGTACGATTAATAAACTATCACTTGGCTGAGGATTGCGCTTGACTTTTGTATATTGTGATATCATGACGTGTAGGCATTGACTGCATGACTGCCCACTGACTGCGAATTTCAATTTTACTACGCCGCGCCGCCGCCGCTCTACTATTTTGTTTTCAAGTTTGGTTTTACCTATTAAGCAACAAAGAAAATAATAATACCTATAATTATGGTTCGTGTAAGATAGACATTACAAGCTTTTCACTGGTTCTACTGCAACATTCTTGCTTGCGGATCACCAGAGTACCTAGCGTGATACAGTAGAGGATATTTATTCTTATTTTATATCAACAAGAGTGTTTTATCACACACGTGTGCCCACTCTGCCCACTGTGATCTATCTACTGTAATGAGATGCAAAACTCTCAGCTATTTAACTGAGCGTTTCCGGTGACGCAGCTATTATTGGAAACAGACAGACAATCGGACAAACTCACTAATAGCATTCCCGTGTCGGCGATAACCCGTCGGCCGCGGCGGCCGAGGAGGCTGCGAGGGGCACTTAGTTAACAAAACATCTTGTTATTGTTTTATTACGGGAGGGTTAAGACAACGATGGAGTTTTGTAGTGTTCACTCGATTAGCATAAAGTGATTGAATACGCGTGGCGCGGTGCGGTGCGGTGCGGTGCGGTGCGGTGCGGTGCGGTGCGGTGCGGTGCGACGCGGTGCGGTGCGGTGCGGTGCGGCGCGGTGCTATGCGGTGCGGTGCGGTGCGGTGCGGTGCGGTGCGGTGCGGTGCGGTGCGGTGCGGTGCGGTGCGGCTGGCAGGTCGTCCCTCACTGACACCCAACAGGCTGTTGCTGCAGTCCGGCGCTACGTCACTGACGCCGTCACAACTCACACGAAATATTACATGATTGACAATGCATTAAAAGAAAATATTGTATCGGTGACTTCTAGTTATCGGTGACTTCTAGTATATAGAACTTGCTTTCTTGTTTGTAACACGTGTTTGTTTCGAATAAAATTATAAGGAGAATGAAAGTATGTACACTTATTTTAGAAAAGCTTTTAATGATCATCTTTTGGTAAAGTAAGTACTTACTACGAGACTACTGGAGAGGTATTTTACGTAGGTATTTTGGTTCGTAAAATAAATGGGCTGAAAATAAGAAGATTGTTTATCAATTACACCTGTTTGACTTTTTATTAGAACGTCTATAGGTATGGATTTTATTTATTTATGATACGTAATTGAAATATGTCATTTTCATGCTCAGCAGTCTTTACAAAGTGCTTATAAAATAAAAACTAAAATTTCAAACATCACAAATTTCTTAATATTGACAGCCCAATTACATTTTGACAGATCTATACCGAGTTGATTTCTATCCCGGACAAAGGTTCGTGTGATATTGCTTGCGACACAACACCGGACTGTAAATCAAGAGAATGTGGCAACTCCACAAATCTGCGTCGATATGCAAAACAATGATTTCCAATCACAGACACACCGACACACCGACACGACGCTCGTCGTAAACACTGCTCGACCGACACTCCACACTCCACACTGCACGCTGCACACTGCACACTGCACACTGCACGCTGCACATGCCACAGCGAACCACCCCCAGATGACACATTTAACTAAATCTATCACTATTAAATTTACTTTTTGTGCGTATTCAACTAGCTTATATTGACTAGGAACATAAGACCTTGATTGTATCAGTGTATTTAAAAATAATAAATCGTATTGCTTGAAATAATTATTGCTTTATTTTAAGAGCAATAGTTGAAATAATTAACTATATGTACAATTAGGTACTAATAATTAAGCAGAAAGAAAACCTACCTTTTTGGTTTCCTTTGTTACGACTCGACTGGGCACAGGTCGGTCCTGCGCCGGCGTGCGCCGCTTGCGCAACTCGTGTGCTGTGGGAACCGGGAATCAACGAAATCGCTACAGTATCGGTTGTGTCATCATCATCAATGACGAAACTAGACAACGGCGTCTGCAAAAGCTAAAGAACGCTTTACAAATATATACATTTACTCGTGTATAAACAATAATTACCTACCTACTTATAAGATATGACGTCGGCCCGCTTAAAGTTTTTTTTTATTTATACGACGTCTCAAAAAAGTTAAACATGGAGTAATTTGTCATCCAATCCCATTTTCACTTGTAAATTGGCATGTGCGGTGGTTATCGAGCGATAATATCAGGAGCGGCTGCGCGGTGGCAGCGCCCGCGGGGTTCACGGCGCGCTCCTGCACCGCGCCGCACGCCGCGCGCCGCACGCCGCGCGCCGCGCGCCGAGACTCCCTTCAGGGGGTTCTCCATCGCGGCACCCGCACTACCAGCGACAACGTTCGATGTTCACTTACATTGCGTCCTGCGCAAGCGGTCCACGATAAGCTTTTCTAAATAAAAAGGCAGTGGAGATAAGTGAACGAGAGATGTAGCGGTTGGATTTCTTTCAGTGATACCAGTAAATATAAGATTTTATTAAAGGCATTACAGTGCGTAATGGACGATGTCCCGAGGCCGCGACACTTTATGAAGACATTCTTCACGCTAATGAGGCAATAAAACAGTTCGTGGGAAGTCTCTCACGCACACACGCGCGCGCGCCTCTGGAAAGAGCGTGTCTTTGTGGTGAACTGCAGATGAGCCATTAATATATACTTACGCATATTATAACGCCTGACGACTTTATTGATTGCCATATTTAAAATTAAGTTACATGCGCTTATTCCGCTTTGTTGCGTCTAATAAGCGTGCCGTCAAAACATAACATTCATTTCGTTCCGGACTATTCGTTGAACAGCTTAAGGCATTTTTATCTAAACCAAAAAACGCTATAGGTGGGCACGCACATTTATAAATATAAATTGCTATACCTACCTATGCGAAACTATTAGTCAAAAAGTTCTTCGTCTAGATGTGGTTCATAAGTATTCATAACAATATCAAGATTTAAATACAGACTGCCACAAACCAACAACAGGTTAATTATACAATATCATATAAAACTATTACCATACAAAAAATGAAACGCTAAATTTGATAGAGCACTTATAGAACATAAATCATGTGTATTAAATCCCCGGCGCAGGCGCAGCAACGAGGGCACTTTCCCCGCGCCGTGATGAAACAGAGCCATGCTGAAATTAATCGCTTCTAATTCACAATAATCATAGTTTAGGAGATACCTCGCCGCTTGCGAAACGAATAACTGCAGGCTCGGGCTAGCAACCAACGATCTCGATTCGAGAACATTTTTGATTAGAATTACGCAACAATATTTCAGGATAGGTGGTAACGTGAGGAATAAGATGTGGGACTTACGTAGAGCTTTAGCAATTCACTCATTACTCTACCAATCTCTAATCGATCAAGTCGATGTACCTACTAGGTACATATATCTATCTTCAGATGCAGGTACTACCTAGATACGTTTGTAAACCGTACACACAGCTGTCTGATTTGTAAGTACCTACCTACATAGCGTGGCATCATTTATAACTGAGTAACATTACAAAAAATAAAAAGAATATTAGGAACTGAACATCTTACCGTGTTCAACTGTCATCGATGTCTTCGATTTGATCTGCGCTGCGCTAAGTATCAGTCTTAATCAGGTGTGAGGCTTGTTCCCAGCCGGGCAGCCGCCCACGCCGAGCGCGCGCACCTGCACATGTGTGGCATGGACACCGCGAGGGCTGGACACAATGCGGTCATGTGCACTCGTGTCCGGCTTGTCGCGACAAAACGCGACGCACTGGTAATGGGCTTCTCGACACCGCGACACCGCGACACCGCGACACCGCGACACCGCGACACCGCGACACCGCGACACCGCACATTAAATACCGCCTTTACGAACATTAGGTGACTTGGATAACAATACCTAAATATTAATTGAATAACTACCTATAAACGTTGATTAAAATACCTTGTAGCATTCATCACTGTTAATGGAGCCATAAATTAGTAAAATAATTGAATTCAGTATAACAATAATAATATGTATCCTTAAACAAATGAGCAAAACGTCGTCTTCTGTATTTACACAAAATTATTTTATGTCTAAGAAAAATATTATAAAATATTACATCTTAATGGTTCTTAATTAAATTGCAATTAATTACTCGTTCGCAGCCCACGTGACTGGTTTTTTCATTCCGTTATCCCCCGGCGTCGTCCAGCGGCGGCAGCGGAGCCTATTCAGCCCGAGCCAGCTCCAGCTGAATAGGTAAATATCACTCTTATGCAAACAAGAACATGGCTAATGGTTGTAACCGGTCGACGGTCGTGTTATTTCTGTCAGAACTATCGAGATGTTAACGAATACTAATACCCGTTATTTAATTTTTATGCAAAAAAATATTGTTCGACGTCGTAGAAGCATTAAAGTATTCAAAGCTTGGGAAAATCGCGTGAATTATAATATATTCGTAAAGATATTTTCATTTTAAGCACATAATTTACGATCCACGTAATTCCCAATACGGATCCATAACGATAAAATATAAACATGGGTTTGTGTTACCTAAGTTATTCGACTTAATAAGGCGAAACTGCGCATAATTTTAGTCAGGTGTTGTGATTGTCGGACAGACAGACATGCGAACATAAAGCACGTCACCGCGCGGTGTATAATCTGCACAAATCATTGTCCGTCCGCGTCCGTCTGTCCGTCGCTGTACGACGTCGGTTGCGACACCGCGCCGCGCTACACCTCTCTCAGATCATTTGTTTTGATTAGGCTTGTAGCAATTATCTGTAGGTAATGAGCCGTGACGCAATCGAGAGTACCTATCTCTCGCACCAGGCGAGCGCCGCGCCGTAGTCGCGGTGCCGGTGCCGGCGGCGGTGCTGAGCGGTGCTGAGCGGTGCTGAGCGGTGCTGAGTGGTGCTGAGCGGTGCTGAGCGGTGCTGAGCGGTGCTGAGTGGAGCTGAGCGGTGCTGAGCGGTGCCGAGCGGTGCTGAGCCGCGCTGAACGGCGCAGCGGACGTAGGGGCGTGTATGTGCTCCACTTATACCTACTTACGCAGAGCAGAAGTAGTACCTACATAATTAAAAAAATAATTATTCTGATCTTGACAGCGAACATGACATATGTAATTAATTTGTATGTAATATTTAAACAATTATGTCTGCCGGTGAAGGTAGTAGGTACCCGGCTCCACATGATACCTATATGATTATAATAAGTAGGCCGGCTCAAGGCTTATTACATTTTAATTAAAGTTTAATTGCAATGAACGGCAAGACAAATCTGTAAAATAAGTATTTATATTCGTTTTCATTTCTCTTTTGATTTTATCAAACACTTTTCCATAACTACATACGAAACACTATATTATAACGAATTTAACTCGCCTATTTTGTTTTGTTAAAGGTCTGGGTAGATTGTAAATTATGAACGCCAACCCCGTCGTTTTATTTACGAGTATATTATGTAGGTAACATTTTTTAAGTATCTGTTTCTTTATTTGTTTTGATGATTATCGAAACTATAAACATTAATTCCGTATGGTATATAATAGGAAATATACAATTAACCTGTCATCGAAAGGTCACCGTACCTCGTTCCGTCCCCGCGGCGGCGCGGCGTGGCGGCGGCGCGCGCGGCGGCCACGCGACACGCACGTCAGCGAATAAACATTACTTGCTTACTTACATTTTTCAATTTTCTCGTCGGATGGATACCTAACGAGGCGGTCGCCGCGTCTCTCTGCGACGTCCCGCCGGAGTCGCGCTCTGACGCGATCATTAAAATAATACCACATACGATTCCAACCATAGCTTACCCCGATGCCCTTTACCGAGCGACACAAAACATGAGCAATTTCCGATTAGTGACAGGGATAGCTACGGGGTAGCGATATATGCGTCCCTTTTGTAGTAGATTAGTCGGGAGGCTGTGGAGTTCAGCAGCTGTAATGATTGTCGGCGCATGCTCGGCGTGTAATTATTTGTAGTTAATCCTCCGCGCCCGCTCGCCGACTATAACTAGAGGTAGAACGTGGCTTGAGTCCTTATCGACACAACTTTATAAGAAAAATGTTATACAGTTACAGTACTTTTTCGTTTATTGGTTTTCCATTTAAGTACCTACTACCAGTAGTAGGTACCACTTCTATTACTTTTCTATATTATGTAGTAGGTAAGTAACTGAACCTACGACAGATTACACGTGTAGGTTCGTAAGCTTTCGGGTGCATTATGAAAGAATTGCTTTGCGGAAAAACTAATAGTTAAGCTTTATATTTAATAATTTCAGATGCTTTGGCAGTTATTACAGACTGGAATAAAACAACTAAAACGGAATATTGCTTACGTTTCGAAAAGTTTACAGTTCCCTTATTCGTAGCCAACTGAACTAACGAAAATCTGATGCTATACCTGATGCTATTATAAGAAAACTACTTAACGTATATAAAATACAAGGTTATACAACAGATAGGCATAAAATTCGAGTCATCATAAACAGTTAGGAAGAAAAGGAGTTTAACTACTATAAGGTAAAATCTGAGAAAAATCACCTAGTTTAAGAAAGTAATGTCGGCTTCGAGCAATCGACTTCCTGTTTGAAGAAATATTAATAAATCTTAGTTTTATACCATCACTGGAAGTGGTAGCCGGCGGCGGCGGCGCGCCCCGCCCGCTCATCCGCCGCTGACGCGATGACGCCTCCACTCCCAATTTAATTCGACGATCACCAGCCTCGCCAGCACCCCGGACGGCCCGCAGGCGCCGCGCCGGCGCGACCTGACTCCTATCACGTCGCCATAAGGACGACGGCGACCGCACCGATCTTATATTCTAAATCAACAATTACGTGATTTCAAAAAACATATCTAAACAGAGTCCGTTCGGTCCAAATTCGACTCTAATCCATCGGCGGAGTGGGGACGTCATCCGTATTAATTAGTTTGTGTACCTATCGGTCGGCGACCCCGCGCGTCAAGTGCGAGCGGACAGTTTGCGTCTAATTGATGTTAATGGGTTAATTTTTACGAGTGTTTCTCGAGAAGTCGCGCTCCGCGTGAGAACCGTCGCAACTGGATCACTATCGGTGTCAAGTGTTATGAAATATGACGTGTCGCTCTTGACAAAATTTCTTTTCTTACACGTCTAGGTATAGAACTCATTACACATACATAAATTATCGGTTAGTAAACGTGGAATCACTTAGCGGTGGGCTGCTACATCGCAGTCATGTCGCGCCGGCCTCGCGGTGCAGCGCGGTGCAGCGCGGCGGAGAAACGCAACAAGAGGCGACGTCACGCGCTGACCTCTGCTCCACTGCTCCTGCGTCCACGATATCAAATTATGAGTTTAGACTTTTGAAATGTGGCTTGAACCTGACGGTTTTACGGATATACTAGAGAACCGTCTTAGTAGTTTACCTAATACGAGTAGACCAGGTACCTACCTATTGTTGAAGTTGCAATCCATTCGTGTTGTTGGCCGTTAGATACTTAACATTATGCTTTATACTGATGATATGTTACGAATAATATAAAAGAAGATTGTCATATATAGAGTCTAGTTCATTGTAAAGTACCTAATGGTTTAAGGAATGTGGATGAATAGGTAATAAATTTATATTTCTATTTTTATTTTTTGTAGGTTAGGAACGACTATCTATCTACCTAGGTACGAGCTGCGGGAAAAGGTATGACTATTGGAGTACTTGAGTGGCTGACTTTCTTTTAAATAACATAGCGTTATTTCCATCGTATGCAACCGGGAACGTGATGCAGTTTGGAAATTGCGAGTTGAATCGGAGTGCGAATGTTAGCGCATGTCGAGCGGAAATGTCGACCAGCTTTATGGGGCTGATTTTCTCGTACATATACCCACTACGCTCTGCGGCGTCTGCGTAAGTACCTACTTTCTAACAGTTGCGTGTCCTTTAAATCTAGTCCATAAATCTCGCCAACGTGCGCTGAATTTCAAAACGCTAACGACACGAAATGTAGATTTTTCCGGAAAAATCGTGACTTATCTCGGGCGGGCGCGGGTTCGACGCCGGCGCAGGCCCCGCCGGCGGCCATGTTGCCGTGATGGATGCGCGTGCGCGTAATTGACAGTGACGTGCGTGCGGCCGTCACGGACCTCCCCCCACCCCGCACCGCACCGCGCACCGCGCGCCCGCGCCGGCCGGCGAGAGCGCGGCCGCGGCGGGGGCTCCGCTTAATTGCATTCATTTATAATTGCCAGGTTGCGGAGGGTGCAGTGCGCGCATTAACTCAGGGATCCATATCGATCTGCTCTAATGTGCGGTCTACTCACGATTGCGATGAAAGTTACACACCTACCTTCGAAGTAGACTTCACTGTAGTCGATATCTTAGATAGGTACTTTATGTCTGCGATACTTAACTTTGGAATTGTTCGTAGTACCTATATAGTGCTGTTACGAATATGTTAACTGTAAACTTCCCAAAACGTCGCAAGCTTTAAAAAACAATATCTAGGTACTTATAGCTACGTACCTACTTAGACAAGTTGAACCCGTTATAGTTGTTTCATTTCAATGTGAATTAACCGCGAAAGCATGGTTATTCCCTTAAACCGAAATGTTTTTTGAATTAGCTAATTAACACGTGGAAAATACTTTCTTCGATAAATACTTATTTCAAAATAATTCGACATGCGGTATGCCCAGTCGCAGTGGTCGTGTCTAGTGTAGCTGGACGGCAATCGGTATGCCCTGTCGCAGTGGTCGTGTCTAGTGTAGCTGGACGGCAATCGGCGAATAGGGAGCAGCGCCGCACCTGCAGTTCCCAGGCGGCCGCACCGGCGGTGGGCAGCCTTGAGCTGCGAACAACCAGACGCACATTATTCATGGCGCGCGGGGTGCGGGTTGGCGGGTTGGCGGGCTGCGCATAAATATTGTGAGGCGAGCGACTTGCATAATTAGCGGCGCGGGCGCAGTCACGCGCGCGCATGCACCGGGAGCTATGCACCGACACCGACACCGACGACGGGGACTGCGGAGTTTACATTTTTCTATTCTTACTTTACCGATACAGACACAATAATAGGTAGGTATCACTAAAGATAAGAGACGATTATTATTAGGTATTGGCAGTTTCATTATCTTTGTTATGGATTTTTGCAGACTATTCCCTCATCCTAATTTGAGAAACTACTAGTACCTACCTAACTACCTATACATAGATACGCGAACATATTAGGAAACTCGGAATTCAAAAGTACCTAAGTAGTAAACAATTACGTAGGTTCTAGCACGTTTTAGTAATTCCGTTGCATCCGCTCCCAGTACGCGGCACGGCAGCGCACTCCTGTACTGTAAGAGTGAGCCCGCGCCGCGTGTAAATCACCCGCGCTCGCAGCGGGCGGCGGCGGCGCGGCGGCGGCGAGGCGGCGGCGAGGCTGATGCGATACACTTCCTCATGCTTCGCGCAGACGACTCCGGGTGACCACAGCTTAGCGACCGGCAATTCTTGATACGTAGCCGTAGAAATTCGCGCTCTTTGTAGATAACCCAACAAACAAAAAAAAGAGCGTTTTTAAGACTACTTTTTTTATATAGAATTGCTTTGCTTTGACATAACACGAGACTTAGTACAAATAAACTAATATCCCTCCACTTGTTATTTGTATCTATATAAGTATAGATCATGTAGTGGACTGTTACTCGCGGCTGGGCTCGAGCTAGCGCCGTCGCTGTAATATCGCCAATAAATCGGCGCGCGAGCAACGAGTATCGTTATCGACATCGGCAAATTGCGCCGCGACGCCTAATCGCGGTGTAAACAAGCCTCGCGCCGGAGCGGAGCAGCGCGGCGCAGCGCGGCGCGGCGCGGAGCAGCGCGGGCCGAGCACGTCATAACGGATAAATGGGACGTGTTTACGTACAACCACTTCCATATAACAGAGTTTCAAAATGTCGTCCTTTACGGTTACTGAGTGTAGTGCGAAGGATAGTTATCTATATATTTTACTCAAACTCTCGTTACGAATTACTTACTGCACATTAGTAAAAAGTTTAAGAGGTTTCTTAGTCCATTCTGAAGGAGCCTTTATATTTCTCCGCTAAGTAAGGCCATTGAAATGTGGCTTTATCCTCCAGCGCCATTATTCAAGGGCTTTAGACCAAATCCTAGAGCCGTTGAGTGAAATGCTCGAGAAATAGAATAAACAAACAGGTCTATTCACCGGCGTCTTTCAGCGTCGCATTCACGCCTAATCCGTCCTCGCAGTAACTCATCTCCGCCGCGCTCCGGGCTGTCTCCGCGCGGAGGCTGCGGAGGCTGCGGCGGCGGCGGCGGTGTAACTCACCGCTTTGTGTCACGGCAAGTCGCAAACACTTGCGATAAACCGGAGCTTTCATATAGAAGAGCCTAGGTGTGAAGTGGATTATGAGTAGTGACGCCGACGTTATTGAATAGATTTTGTATTATGAATAGTTTTCAGTTAAGCTAACATAAACTCAAAAGGGGATATGACAATTTATAAAAAGCAACAAAATACAATAGCGCACTGAAAAGAAAAAAACCTGGCTGGCACCGACTCCAAAAATATCAGACATTACAACTAAAATAGTAGTCGTTATAAAGACAAAATTATATTTTTTTTCTTTTCAGTGCGCTATTGTATTTTGTTGCTTTTTAGTTGTTTTTCGGCGGTTAAATTTTTTTATTAAAAAGGTATTATTTTAAAAAATTTTGTGGCCATAATTTGTACAAATTATTACATGCTTCATTTTGAATTAGGTACTTTTGAAATAGCTACCTACCATGTTTTTGCTATTAACTTTTGGTGAACAGTAAATTACCCCTATTTTCCCACCCTTAAGGTAGGTCTCTTTTTCCAAATTTTTATGGGATCAACTTTGAGGTATTCCCTATCCAATAAAAAAAGAATTATCAAAATCGGACTACTCTGTAATAAGTTACGCGTGGTCATACGATACAATCGGTGCGTGAAAAATTAACTCTCTCTCAATCATCCCCTCTTTTCCCACCCTTAGGGTTGGAATTTTTTTTCCAAATTAAAATGGGACCAATTTCGAAGTATACCCTTTCCAAAAAAAAAAGAATTATCAAAATCGAGCCACTCTATAAAAAGTTATGCGTGATCATACATAAAAAAAAAATATATATACGCGTCGACTTGAGAACCTCCTCCGTTTTTTTCGTCGGTTGATAAATACAAATGTAGTTGACAATGCGTTAGGTACGTAATCAGTGAATCTGTAAGTAGGTAAGTATTATTAGGATGAACTGCCGTTGTGCGAAATCTAGGAATGCATCTACGCACGACCGCGACCGAACGCTGCAAGTGTCGAGCGACAGCACGGCGCTGCACCGCGGCACCGCTGCACCGCGGCACCGCTGCACCGCGCGCGGCGATCGCATCGGATCGCGACTAGCTGATCTATGGCCTGGGAATCAATGTAAATGTTGACAACGAGTGGCGAGCCGCGCCGGGTGCTCTGTCACTAGGAGCTGATAACTCACAAACACGTTTGCACGACAGCGCTTACAATTGTTATTCACGCCATATTATTTAGAAACACATTTTGTAATTGGCCGCCCTTCAGGCAACCCGACTCTGGAATGCCTATCCACGCAGCTCTACCTGTGTAATGCTACCCGAGTAGGTACTTCTGACATGTATAAGAATTAAATTGTACCTTCTACTCTTGTTTACATAATTAAATATTTTTGATTTGAAGACATCAGAAGGTCTATATTACCACCAATACCTCTAGACTCTAGGTGGTAATATAGAGTTGATGAGCTTCTGATGTTATTCTCTTTTTTCAGGTGATCTCTAATATACATAATTATGAACTAGTGATGGCTAATCCAATGTTCGCATTTCGCGTGTGAACATGTAAAGTTACATGTCAACCCAAGATAAATTTGAATCAATTTCATCAGCATGACTCGTAGTATTTCAGCGTTGATGTCTGCACGGCGCGGCGGCGCGCGGCGCAGCGCGGAATGCGACGGCATGTCTGGCGGAGCGAGCGGCGCGCGGCAGCAGCGCGGCGCGGCGGCGCGGCGGCGACGGCGGCGGTACGTCGCGCCGTATTTGGGCGTTAGTTAGGCGGTATCGTGGAATCGCCGCTCGTAAATCGCGCGCGGCCACTTGTCGCGCCGCGTTCGGTGTGACGCGCCCTGATATACTGCGTGCAACAGAATTGCCGCTCGATCGAGGCTGTGACAAAGTTTCCATCTAACGGTCTCTAACAAACGTTAAAGTATTGTTTCAAATCAGATCCGAAAATATATTTTATACGTAGGCAGCGTAATGTTTAATCTGTTTAAGTAAGTATATAAATTAAAATATACTCGGTACGTGTGAAATTGGTAGCATGATCGATTTAAATTAGTCACTCATTTGGTATGTTAAAAATACCTACTTACTTTAAAATATTCGGGTAAACTGTTGCCGAGCAATTAATTCGACACACAAATTAAGCACTTCAAATACCAACAATCCGCTCGAGATTTAATTAAAACACAGCTCCAATTAAGGAAACATGGTTTCGGTATGCTAATGAGGCCGCCGGTGTCAGCGGCAGAGAAGGTGCAGGAAGCGGGCGAGGGGGAGGGGGGGGGATCTCGATTCCTTTATTAACCTTTATGAGTCTGCAGCGATTCCAAACGACGTTTCTCGACGATATTTCACACTCCTTTTAACGGCACCGTGCGAATTTATTGTAAACGGCGTGCAATTTGCAGCGAGAGCATTGCAGCTGCGGCGAGGCAGCGAGGCAGCGAGGCAACGACTCCCACTTACCCACGAATGGCTATGGTCATAGAAAGCATGACGTGGTAAATTGGCAGGACCGCGGCCGCGACCGCGGCGTAACTGTACTCCGAACATAAACTTGCGGCCGTAAACGACCCAATCCAAATAATTGCTCGCAAGTAGGTGACTTGCGCACGCCACGATGAAGCTAAAGCCATTACTATTAGATTTATGCATGTTCTAGTAAAAATTGTTTTGCAACTCGTTTTAAAGTAGATTATCTAGTTTTTATTAATGCACGTTAGTCGACGTGTGCTCATTAAATGAAATCAAGTCCATCTGTCGGTCCAGATGTCGGATTCTCAATATCGAGCGAACCAGTTCTCGTAATTACACGGTTTATTGGCAAACATCGAACTGCGACCGACGCACACTGATTTCGAGCAAGATACATACTCGTACCTATATGTCGTGCACGGCGTACATCTCACACGCACAGGCAGAATCACTCAAGAAAAACAACCTGGTACAGCTATGTGTCACTGAGTAGCTACATCTATCTCTTAGGTATGTACGTACCTACTTACATCTTGTGCACGAAATACATAGAGCGAGTTAGTTTAATGAGTTACCTACCATAACAAAATAATTCTTATTAAGTATAATAATATAGAGAATGCTGCTGCACTATCATACATGACATGTATTCATCCTAAATAATCTTTTTATAATAATATAAATATAATTTACAACAACATACCTACTTATGTGTCGTATGATAATCAAAATTAAAACGTTTATTAAAAACTGTTTTTTGAATGTGTGCGTGTGTATGTTATGGCCTGTGGTGCCGTGGCGCTGCGGCGCTGTACCTACGCTGCGGCCACATCTCCGGGCGCACATCTCATCTCCGCTGGAAGCTGTGATTTGTCTACATGTGCACTCGTATGACACAACACACAATGCGTACCTACAGCTCTAGCACAGTATTGGTCAGGCTCGTGATCACTTCTTCTAACATTTGATCACTCAGTTTAATTTGCAAGTAATAAAGCATCGCTAATGGTTCCACGTCATGTTTTATGACCGAGTCATAATTCTTCATTATGTTATTTCTTTACTATTTCAACAACGGTTGTTGTAACGCTCTAAGCCGGTTACAAAAATAAGGTCCACGAAAGATAATAATCTCCAAAAAATGTAATTTCCGTGTATACATACTTAACTACATGTATAATGTATATACCTATTACAAACAGAGTTACACTTGAATCAATTCAGTTGGTAATGCCTTACACTTCACATTTTATGACATTATATTTATATTGCGGAGGTGTTTTCATTTAAAAATAACAGCATTTATGCAGGTTCTCAATTTGTTTACTTAATAAAAACAAAAATAAACGGACAATAATTTACACTCTCGCTTATTGCTCCGCGAACATTTTTACTGAACATCGTACCAAAAGCTGCCGAATTTTTATTTTATGAGTAGGTACCTACCTACAAGCACCTATAGATAATAATATGTATTGGACCTACAAACACCGAAACCAGTTCACGGCTGCCTCTGCGCCGCAGCCTGCGATGCAACTAACACGCCACTTGATTTTAATTAAACTGCCCCAATATCAGCTTAATAACAACAACAAGCGATATTATTACGTAGAGAGCGCGGCGCGGCCATGTTAACAAACTCGACAGCAAACAGCTCGCGCGCGGGTCATACTCACCATAATATATAATACACAAGGAGCGGGTTAAGAAAATTAGATGAAAATTGCATCGAGTAACAGCACTGCCCACGGATAGCGGAAGTTGTAGCCGAGGCGTATGGGAACTACCTGCATACGTAAGTAGACACTAGTCTTGTATAGCAGTTTCCCTCTTCTCCATCATATTTAAAAAACATCACACGTGCCGTAAGTTTGTATGAATCCTATATGAAAAAGGTACCTAATTATTTTAAGTGGTGCACATACACGTTTGATAAGTAGTAGGTAAGATTCATATTGTAATTATTAAATTGATTATAAATATATCTTATTAAAACTAGTCTAGTGATATAGATATAAAGTAGGTACAGGATCCGCCCAGGACTACGTAATAAAGCCGTAACGAGCAATTAATATGATGCAAATTTGAATTCGTTCCGCGCCACTGTAATTAGAGCCTGGGAACAGAGTCGTGGCGCGGCGCGGCGCGGGGGAGGCGCGGGCCGAATTGTCAATACGTCGCGTAATCCTCACGCATGGACACATTAACGTCTAGTTTAATTCGGAACTCGTTCGTCATAAATCTTTTTAATTGAGCCGAAAATTTTATCGGTGCTCCGTAAAAAGTGTGGTTCGATAACGAAAGATAAGGTAAATGTTTCAGAGTTGAAGGTGTCGAGTCGCAGAGACGAGGGTCTTATCCTATTAGGGCCGTTGCGAAAATTTTAATCAAACTCGTTTTAATAAAACCGATTTGGACACGCTTAATGTGGGATCTCAAGACGGCGGCGATAAGCCGTGTAAAGTAAGAAGGCAAAAAAATTGCATACTTATACTTACCTTTTAGTCTTTTTACGAGGACGCTTTGTTTACAATAGAGGCATGACGTCCATCATGATTAAGATAAATGAACGAAACAAAGAATTAATTTAATAGCGCACTAATGGGTCGGCGTCATTAAGGTAGCGGCGCGGCGCGGGCTCGGCGCGGGCGCGGCGCGGGATCACACGCGCTAGTTTTAAACGGCGGGCACGCTTTGTCGGTGCGATTACGATAATTCGGCAATTACTCGGTTTCAATAAATCGATGGATGACAAGTGGCGGGCGGTAATCGGCACAATCACCCGCCGGCGGCACTCGGCGGCACTCGGCGGCACTCGGCGGTAGTACGCGGCGCGGCGGCGTGCCCGAGCCCTAGCCGGCTATTAAACAGCCACTAGTTGCGGTTTTTCTCATTGCAGGAAGTGCCAAGCTTTACATTGTAACTGAACCATTGTTCATTTCAGCTACTCACACACTCGCATACGAAACGATGCCAAGTGTTTGCAGGTATAGGTACCTACATCATTCTTTCTTACAATATAACTGTTAATAATGTACTTATGTACATATAAATAATAATATTAATGGCAATAATGAACAGCTTTTATATAAGCTATACAGAGTCAGCAAAAAAAATTACAGTAAACAACATGGAAATTTCGAAAACACATAATAATTAAAGCATCTAGAACATTGATCACTCCAAGTGGGTAGAAGATGTATTATATTATTATATACTTTAATGAAATAAATACGCGTTTTAGTGCTTAAAGACTTCCTTCTTCAAGAGAACTTGATGCTGGTGAAGGTGTACGCACGCGTCGTTGCAAGCGTCGCGTCGCGGCGCCGGCGCCGGTCGGCTGCCCCGGCACCGGCACCGCGCCGGCGCGAGCGAAGGAAAATGATGAGGGTAGTTTGGATGAAGGATTACACTGTTGCGGGTAGACCGCACATTGTCACACATCACTGGATAATCAATGAACTAGCTGCGCTCGACATCTATACTAATATTATAAAGCTGAAGAGTTTGTTTGTTTGTTTGAACGCGCTAATCTCGGGAACTACTGGTTCGAATTCAAAAATTATTTTTTTGTTGGATAGACCATTTATCGAGGAAGGCTTTAGGCTATATAACATCACGCTGCGACCAATAGGAGCGAAAAAACAGTGGAAAATATGTAAAAAACGGGGAAAATATGAAGCCTTACGATGAATTACTATTCGACGGGGACGAAGTCGCGGGCACTGCTAGTAGGTAATATTATCCTAGTTTTTTTATTACATTAAGTGCTTAGGCAAGTACCGTAGCTATAGTACGAGAAGCTACTGTAGCATACCCATCGTATTGAGTAACTGATTTGAAACGAACTTACTTTTTGTGAAATTATTGAATTTGGATTTTATTTTTGAAGACCGTGTCAGAATTATACCTATATAATAATATAGGTTTGTACTTAATAACAAAATATACGAAACAAGAGCCATAACGTGCCGCGTCCGCAGTCCGCAGTCCGCACCTACCTAAATAGCGTTATAAAAATAAAGACAACGGAATGGAAAATTTGTCTGCATTATCAGTAATTACGGCAACGTTCCTTCAGCCTCGCTGTGGTGTAATTATCGAAAATTAACCACAATCAGAAGCACTTCGGGAGCTCAAGGATAATTCCTATTACCATACAAGTGCATAATAAATTAAAAATATGTTGTTAATCGCGGCGGCCTATCACGTGTGCGATTAACTGATTGCTGTGGATAAATGCAATCGGATCGATTGTGCCGAGCGGCGCGGCGCGGCAGCGGCACGGCGCGCGTGCCTGCTCGCCAGCGGCCCGCGAAGCGCCGCGGCGCACACTTAGTCGTTCTTAATTCTGTTTTATTCATGTAAATAGATATGAAAAATTAGATTAGAATGAAGCAACTTTTTATTTATTGGCTGAGGTTTCGAAAGCTTTACAATTTTCTTATTTGTAGCACGACATATGAAGTTATATGATAATAATATGTTGTCAATGCATTAAAGCAGACCATCTTGTAGGATATTCACATATCGCACACCTAGATCTAAAGGGATCTAACTCAAAAACCGGAAGATTTGAGTCATGCACACCATCGGATTCCAGCAAAACCCACCTACACTAAAACTGATTTCAGCTAATATAACTCTGCTAGCTTTATTATAAAAAGTATAAATTTATACAGAAAACTCATGCGTGCATATGGACATATTAATCAGTTTCTCGCCTCTCCTGAAAAAGTACCTTTTTTGAGTTAGCTCTCTTTAGATCTAGGTGTGCGATATATTGAACTTGCATAATGTCTTATAGGTAGGTAAGGTATTCGGGTACGCGCGCGGCCGCGCTGCACTCGCTCTGCAGGCGCGCGGTGCTTTTGTTCTTAAACACCGATAATTGATTCGTTTTCAATTTATTGCCTCATATTTATTTTTCCATTTTAAAAAACTATAACTTCAAAGACGTCCGCTAATGAGCCGATTTGTCCGTCGCCGCCGGTTGCTAGAATATGGTACCTATTTTGTTACAGTTGGAATCCTGATCTTGTGTCTAAAAGCGTATCGATAGCAAACGTAGGTTAATGTCCCATTTTTTTAACAGAGTAGTGAATGTTAACAGAAATCTACCAGGCAGTTCCCAAGCATATGATAGAGATCAGGCTGTGCTAACTGTACATTTTCCTTAATTTTAATAGCGTCTGTTAGTCTGCGTCACGTAACTCGCGACTGATGCAATCCGGCCGACCCGCCCCCGGGCCCGCCTCCCTGGCGCTGATTTATATCTCGTCAGCTCTCACCGCTCGATATTAAACCGCACTTCACGAACACCCGAATAAATTCAGCTAACGACGTGCGCGAGCGCAGGTTTCCCAACGTCTGAAACCTATCGCAATACATCCGCGTGTCGATTCGATTTTCCAGACTTGGATAGTTGGTGCGCTGAGTTACATAGATAAGATCTGCATTACGAGCCGTTTGAATTGTTATGTTTTGTCAACACGAACACATTGTGTAACTGGAGTTATTTGTGTTTCTATACTTCCAGATACAATCTATAAGTAAACATTGAGATTGAACATCCATTTACGTTTATTATTTGGATGTTTGTTTTGTACAATCTATAAATATATATCACAGATTTAGGACAAGGATTTAGGTGTGCATGCTACACATGTACACATATCACGCATCATTTCAGCTAGATGGCTACGTGTTACCTACTGATGCCTACTTCCGTGCTCCGTTCGGGGACGAGGTCCCCCGTTACGAACTTACGCCATGCCATGTATTTAATAGGCAGGTACTAGAATGCCGCGTTATCATTCTTGATATGATTCTGAACTGTTCGTAATGTGAGCCGGCCGTATCGTCGTCGGTGTCTAATATTTAAGATTACCTAGACTCTAGCGGCATATTCTCAGGCAGTCGGTCGGGCGGTCGCGCGGGCGGGTCGTGCGCTGCATCAGTATGCGCTGCGCCGCCTCACTCGCAACAGTCACGCGCGCTCTAATGAGCGCCGAATGTTTACGGCCTGCTTGACTCCACGACGACTACCCTAATAAGATTATAATACCCGCCCGGGCCGGTATGAAAGGCTTAATCTGCTGAGATGGATCTGATGCAGGCTAATGCGCCGTCAGCCCGCCAGCGCCGGCCTCGCTCGCTGTGGGTACGAGTATTGTGACAGTTACGGATTCATCGCGGCGCTCCTACGCGGTTTCACGGACGATGAACTCGTTTGTTTGACGACTTTGACGCGATGACACAAAGCAGGGGTATTTATTAAAAAGACAAAAGAAACGGCGGATTATGCTTTGACATATTATACCCTCATCAAATCTATACAGACTGAGGCTGCATGCAACAAAAGCATGAAGTATGGGTATTAACACACGAAGCGTAGCCGCTTAGTTATGTTAAATGAAAAGAGTCATTAGAGATAGAAATTATGAATCTAAACCAAATAACAGTAATATTTCATCAGCTATATCTGCTAACACAGAGCCGAATATAGCGATCAGTGGCCGGTATGTGTTGCGAGTACCAAATGTCCACGGCCATGTGGCGCGCGACCGCCGAGCTTTAATAACTTCATACCTACTGTTCTAATCTGTTGTAATTGTAACTAAAATACATACATATATTACTACTCTGTCAGCGATTCGATCGGAAATTGTCATTTAACAAGTGTCGGTAGATAGGTACGTAATTGTTTGACCAACAACGTTAATTGCGAGCAAACAGTCATAATTATGGATGTACAGTATCGTACTGTGAGGTTGGTCAGTCATGTATAATGATGTATTGTTATGGATCTTATAAGTTTGCTCCAGAATAGGAGCACTGGTTATACTTTAATTAATAATTATCTGGTCGATTTCCCACTTGTACTAAATGGGTACCCATAAAGTAATCCAAGTTCTTCTGAATAACTTCCATCCGAAGGAATAGCCCCGATAACTACTTATCGGTTATGTTTGTTATCCGTCAGTAGCTTATAATACCACTACCGATAGTTATATTGTTGTTTGTGGCACTCTCTTAGCTCCAAGAGAGACTTCATAGTCTAGTATATTCCGGATCGAGCACGTGCCTTTCCTTTGCCTTAAGTTTGTACTACATAAGGTAACAAAAGCGAAGCTAATAAGCTGGTACCTATACAAACAACTCGAGGATAGGATGCCAGAAAATGAATGGGTGCGATTGTAAAGTAATTACTGAAGGGTGTGATGCAGACGCCTCGCCGCGGGTATCTCCGCTATCGGCGCTCGCGGCGATAAGGCACGAGGCGGCGAGGCGGCGAGGCGGCGAGGCGGCGAGGCGGCGAGGCGGCGAGGCGGCGAGGCACACGCCGCGCGCGGTGCCGGAGCGGAGCGGAGCGGCGCGCGCGCACGACCCGCGCATCACGAGCAACGATATCTGCATGCGACGAGGAATCCAGCGAAACGAAAAGAAAGGCTAACCGAGTGTCTACCGCACATAAGCAACGATGGAAGATATCGAGGTAACTTCCGGAGGTCCTATGTTAACATAGGTAGGTATGAAATAACTAAATACATAGGTAAGTAAATAATCATTGCTGATGTTTTTTTATTACACGTTGGAATAAATTTAACTCGCGTACTTACTCATATTAATTTTAGACACTAGAAACAATAACCAGTGTTTTGCAAGCGATTAGTTTTCAAAACCGTCAGCATAAAATACCTACTCGAGTTAAATCCGTTACCAAGCTATTAGTATGTAGGTTAGTTTTTTTCGAATATACATTATCAGTCGTATCTGCCAAGGCGAGCAATATAGTACATTACGCACCAAGGCCAGTAAAATAAAAAATGTCTCAGATAACATGTAATTGTCGTCCGAGGCGAAGCCGAGGCTTTTTTATTTTACTGGCCGAGGTCGGTATACTAATTTTCTGTTCGACGAAGCCAGAAAGCGGCAATTTCATTTAGCGAAGCGGCCACAAAGTTGGCGCTTTCTGGCCGGAGGACGGAAAAAAATATTTTTCGAAGGTTACTCGCACCTAATAAGCAAATCTGTTAAAAAATCAGTAACCTTATCGTAAATCTACTTACAGCTCTGGAATTAGAAATCGAATAGGTTACGACTGTGTGTTTTGACATTTATTCTTAACATGTATTTCAACATTCTCTTTACATGTAGTTATTTCTTTTAAAGTAACACCAAGTTCTCAAGCATGCGCTGACACCTGCCCTTTGCAACAGGGATTAACAGCTACTTTCCTGATAGTAGAAATCTCCCGAGCCGCTCCACCGCCCGGCCCGCTCCACCGCCCGGCCCGCTCCACCGCCCGGCCGCGCCACCGCCCGGCCCGCACCGCGGTTTACGAGGTGCCGACACACGACGGAAGACGAGACGAGTTATGCACTGCACTCCCAACACAAACCGACTGGAGAGATCGAGTTTACATTACTTTGTATTCACAACCGACTTATAATTTAAAATAGATCGTGACATCGTTGTAAAGTGATAAAATCTTCTGGATTCCTTTCGGAGTCGCAAAGTAAGTAATTACCTACCTACCCAAATTGGGTAACCTGCCAGCAGATAATTTTTCTATGCACTTCTGCATCCATGGCACGAGTTACCATGTTTTAAATAGGTACCTAATTGAAAGACATGTTACTGGTTCGGAATAATTTAGATTAGTTGATCAAATAGTTGATAGTACTTAGTGAACACCCCATGTTGAAAATATCGCCAAAATATAGTATGTAGTCCTAAAAATTACTAGAGGTGACGCTGCAGAGTGCGGTAACGGCGCTTAACATGTCTATTATGGCACTCATTATTCCTTTATCGAGGTAAGATTGAATAAGCTTGTTAATGAATTATATTTATTATGTTAAATAAATTACTATAGTATAGGTTTTATTTGTAATAGGTACCTACCTATAAAGTTAGGTAGTTACCTATTTTTTTTTTCTAGATACGAAATGTACGTTTTGTGAAATATTGTAGGCATTCTAATTTAAAAGTTAAAAAACGATTAGTTTGCATTCTATTATAATTGTATTTAGATAAGACAACGATCCTTTGGCTTAACAGTCGAGAACTATTATTGTAAGCGCACCCTCGTCGTCGTCGCTTTTAGAGGATCCCGGTCAAACTGACAACAAAAACACACCTACGCGCTCCGGGCCAGTTTACATGCTCAAATCCAAAACTCACCGTTTCCTCTATTGACAGAGAATAGGGCTAAAAATACAAATGGTCCATAAAGTACCGAAATATGTATGCACGTGACTCATCATCTCGCTGTTTGTCGTGCGCCCGCGTCGCGCGAGCAAACACCGGCGCGGGTCCCCCACCACGTGCCAGCAGCCAGCAGCCAGCAGCCGCACACACTGCGCCTGCTCGCTTACATCGCGGCGCGTGCAGCGCCTGTTCCGCGGCGCCGCGAGCCGGGCCGGCGATGGACGCGACGCCGCTCGGGACGCCTCGATAACGCGGCGCCGCGTGGTGGCGGTGCATTGACGTGGGCGACTGAACCTCTATTTGTACGAGATCACAACTTAAACATACATTAAATATGAATTTATGAAGTTTGTATGTAGGTCCGTTTGTGTGCGCTAACTCGAGAACCATCGAACAGATTTGGAAATTTCCTGCGCTGACGTGACGACTAGCTTATCGATAAGTTACGAGCGTAAACGACGCAGCTCACAGAGGACCAAGCTATGTGATTATCATAAAAAACTTACCTGCTTACGTAACATTCTCGTGTCTGGTCTATGTTGGTACAAATTTAATACTTAGATCTATTTGCCCATAGGGGCAAACAGATACCTACCTACCTAGTCGTTTCTGTTTTTTGACTTGACACTAGTAATCACTAGTTGACACTACCAAGAGTGTTTCGTAGCAAGTCTGCGTAGTGGTCCAGCCGGGCTGGCGGCGGCGGCGGCGGCGGCGCGGCCGAGCGCAGAGCGGAGCAGCTGGTCGCGATGTCGAACAGATTGTATTTATTGAGAGGCGGCACCCGCGCCCGCGCCGGGATACTACAAGTAACTACATCTGTAAGACACCCGACGAAGATATTACCTACTGTAGGTAAGTACCTTTGCTCTTGCCACGAGTTCCAGTTGCTTTTTTGCGACCTCTCATTATAAGACGGTTCTACATTTTATAAAATGATTTTTAGTGAACGAGCAGCAGCATAAAGGTCATAATTTAATTGGTATTTCCAGCACCTGGCTTTATTGAAGCGAATGATACAGCTAGGTGAGCTAGGTTTAATTTCCGGAATGAATCTCGACCTCAGCGATTGAGTCACGATATTAAAGAAGTGCCTATATCTACTTTGTGAGATTATAATTAAGGTGGAAAAATAAATATGTAAGTAATAATATGTGCTAAGCCGGGGCCGGAGTGGAATGGCCATTAATATTAGTTTTGAAAGTAGCAGCATTAGTTAACATAAATCTTGTTAAAAATTAAGAAAACATAAAATAGATAAGTGGCGACGACAAATATCATAATATAGTGTGTGGTTATCTCGCGAGCGACGCGGCGACGCGGCGACGCGTGTACCGCGCGGCTAATTGCCGCGGCGAGGGGATTTATTGAAATGTACCAACAAGGGAAATTAATGAAATATGAAGTTGTTTATAATTTGTTGTTATCAGTCATTTGTCTCGGCGATAAAACCGTGTTGTATTAGTGCCCTGTCGCGCTATGATTCATGGCTGGCGGGACTTGTTAGTAGGTAGTGTATCTAAATACTAATGGGAAAAGAGTTTTGAGCTGTATATTGTTATACCCAATAGATATTCAAAAGATTAAGGGGCATGCCATAGTTACTTCAAAAGAAACAACAAACAAAGTAGGTAGGTACCTATCTAATCACTCGGTAAGTAAGTAAGTATGCAATGAAGCTCGTAACAACGAAGAGACGAGTTAGACGTCATATTATATTTGTAAGTAAGTATATGAACTTCAAGTTGATTGGATGGAAATAGGGGTGATGTTCCTTCGCGTCGCTGCCGCAGCCGGTACAACAACCTATCACAAGCTAGGCGATCGAGAGATATTATGATTAAGTTTTTACCTGGTTTAGGTCATCGTCCTTTCAAGTATTATAAAACCTTTTACGTCAATGTTTGCACAACACTTGTTGTTTAAACATTGACGTTTGAATTTAAGAATTGAATTTAAGTAGGTACTAATATTTTTACAAGTGCGACAAACCCAATTTCAAGTGGTTTTTACAATGTTCAAGTATCGCAGAAAAAATATAGAAAAATGTCACATTTTGTTGTTCTATTTTATACAATCTCCTAAAAAATATATTGTCCACGATGTTGTCCAACCTCCGAGAAGTGCAACCAGGTGTAGATAAGTTTTTAAATAACATACCTGTCTAGTGCCTGCCTTTGATATCACTTTAGCAAAAATATTCGAGGACAATTAGCAGAGTAGGTACAACGCTTCCAATTATGACGTAAATTTTACGCAGTTAGTAAAACCACAAGTGTAAGTTAATGTTTATTGTGTTCATTAAGTATTTTTTATTTCTAATCTTATCTAGGTAGGTGGGTACTTTATCTGAGCAGCGCCGTGCAGCGTACAGCGTGCGCCGTGCAGTGCCTTGCAGCGTGCAGCGGGCAGCGCCGTGCAGCGTACAGCGTGCAGCGCCGTGCAGCGTGCGCCTCGCCACTGAACTTATAATCACTTACTCTAATAACTCACGCTCCTCGCTCGTCGGCCGCGTATTTATGGACTCTCGGCCGCAGGGGCATTTCATTAACCCCAGCTGCAGCCCGCAGCGGCCTGCACGGTCTCCAGCACATGCAGGGGGGGGGGGAAGGGTAGCTCGTGTCCAGTTAATTACTAGATACTATCGCATAATTGGCCGAAGGCGCAGAACAACGGGACTATGCCCTGCACTATGTAATTATTATTAAGAATTTTGCGATTGAAAATGCAGGACGTGATTGAGATGAATCATGCACTATTGCAAGCATGAATATTTAAAAATATGAATTGGTTGGTCAGATAAGAAATTCTGTATTTTCCCTAGACTACCTCTACAAAAAAAATGTGCGAATATTTAAACTATAGGTACCTACTACTTATAAATACCGTAGGTACGCATTTTATAGCGCTACAACAGTTTTAAATATAATTATTATAATAGACGTTGACAGGCGTGTGCTTAGACAGGTAGGTATACGATCATTGAGGTCAGAGGTCAAAAAATGAGATGCGAAAAAAAGAAAACAATGTCAGATCAGCGATAATCTTAAGAATTAAGTGGTAATTTGCTAACGAGTAGATAACTATAATTTGAATTCAGAATGTGGTATTTTATTACGTCCACTCCGTTGACAGGTCGTAATCCCGCAGTTGATTCGGTATTCGCGCCGCCCCGCGCCGCCCCGCGCTCCTCGATTCGCCTCGGCCGCGCGGCGTCGCTACCTGTCGCCGCGGGCGCAGCCGCTGACTCAACCGACGATCGACTTATCTTTATAGGCTTTTATACAAAATTTTAACACACGCCGTTTAACTATCGAACGATAAAGCTGTGAGCACAGGAAAGAATTGTTTAAATCTTAACATAGGTAAATCATTTAATCACAAAAAGGAGATTTTTATAAGCAATGTTATGATTATACATTAGGTTACGATTCAAACTAGGCTAATTTCTTAATTTAGAATAGTTACAATGGGAATACATTATGTGACATTCTACGCTAATAACTAGATAAGTACCTACCTACGTATAGGTACGAATATTATCTAAAGATAAAAAAAATAGCACTCATAAAAGTAAACACAATTGCGCACTCAAAAACAATCACTAGAGTCAATAGTTATTATCTTTCAATATTTTCACATTTAGTACTTATTCAATGTTCTTTTGGTACTATGCTTAGGTAAATAAACGCATAATGAATACACCAAATTACCTAAAGAAGTGGGTACCTACATAATTTCTTCTTCTCAAATTTATGTTACTCTTGGAACTTAACTTTTTTCTTACTCTTATTTTTCGCAACATTACGTACCGAAGTCACGGAAATCTCTTGATCGAAGCCAAGGCGCACAACACGAACAGAACTCGGTTCGTTTCCCTCCACAGCCGATTCTCCTACAGCCATGCTGCGCAGAATAGCTTCCGCGGCGTCCACATTGATATCAGAGTTCCTTTGACTGTCGAAGTCGCACTCGACACCGCTACTGTCTCCGTCCGACTCGGCGTGGTTGACCACGAACACTCGAGAGAATCTTCCGCCGCCGCGGCCGCCTGCGTCCCCGGATGCGTCGGAGTCGGCGGAGTCGTCGTCGCTGGTGTCGGGCTCGCGAGGCACGCCGCTGTTCAAGTCGTAACTGCGCCGCACGACGGCCTCGCTGTCGGAATCACCTGACTCGCTCGACGATGCGAAAGCGTTCTCCGAGTCTAAATAATCCGGCATCTTGCGGCTCTACTGCTTCGAGTCTACGCCTGTCCACACGCTTCACGGATATCTATACGTGCCCGTTATCACACTTATCGTTATCGTCTTGAAATTGGCTAGATTTACGAATTAAGCAATCGATTTGTGGCCTGATTCAAACTACGCGTCGGTGTAAATCGACAAACAAAATACGACTTAACAAAGAGCACAATATCCCTCTACCGGTTTAGAGAAGTCATCACAAAGAGACTTTAAGTATCGATGTTTATTTGGAATCGACGTCGCTATGTTGACAATGTGAATGTATGTTTACTCTGAAACGTGTCGAGCGACGCGACGTGGCGCGCCGGCACCCGGGCGACCCGGGCCAGGGGTCGGCTGACAAGCGACACGCACTAAATAACACCAAAATATTATTCAACCGACAATAAAAATGAGCATAAATCAAAGAACTTCGCGCCTCCTGTCTGCACCCGTCACCTTATTAGGTGGGTATCAGACTATTAGAATAAATATCACTGTAGGTACAGTTATCTGTAATGTTTAAATACTTTAAAACCATAATGACTCTTTATTATGCCAATAAGTTCAAACGAGTACAAAAAACTTAACCGTACCGTAAAACACGTTTGTAGCACTGACTGAACTGTTCACCAATGTGAACAAATATTGAGATTTCACAGTTTTCTGTTAATTTCGTACCTACTTGGACGTCAATCGTCACTTCACTTGTAGCGCTTTATTGTCTTTTCCGGCTTCATATTGAATGCACATGGGTACGGATGAATTTAGAAATGTAGGTACTAATCGAAATATGTGCTTGAGTTTATGGTTTAGGTCATTCATGTTTGAGTCGTATTTTGCTGTGAAGGCGCTATGGCTCGGGCCGGACCGCGATATGCCGTATATGCTGTAATTGCATAATTCCTCCGCCGCGGTTCGGTATGTAACGGGTCTTTGATTCGCGCTGTCCGTCGGTCGGTGGGTCTCCGCGGCGACCCCGCGCGGCGCACGGGCCGACATGTTTGTTGTTTGTCCGTTGTTCTGTCCGTGCTATCGCTCGCTAATATCTCTGCGCCGACGCAAGCTTCATGCTTTATTGTTAAGTTTAAGCGCTAGTCATTATGATCGTGAAAAGACTTTCGTAACAATATTTTTAAATGCAATTCTAATATTTCTAGATCGATGTCCGATATAGATGGCTTGTAAGTTGTCTCTCACGTTTATGTAATTTACGGCCACATCTTTTGTGCAACATTTGAACGAAGGCCACAACTACGTAGACTAATAGTTTAAGTAAAATACTTACTGATCGATAACAATCTCCACAAGTTCGCATTTATAATGTCTGTTGCCAAATGTTGCGCTGTTTGAAAATACTCGTATCGGCAAACGTGTCAACACCTCAGCCGGAGTATATCTGTGGAGCCAGCGCCAGCGCCAGAGCACGGCGGACACCGGCTGCGCTAAACAGATGGTAATTGGAACAATGTTCGGTGACAGCTCACGCGCGCGATGAATGGGCAGCGCAGCGCAGCGCCGTGCGTGCGGTGCACCACTCGAGCCTGCAGCCTGCAGCCTGCAGCCTGCAGACGCTGTGCCTGCTTAATGTGTATAGTGCACTAGGTACGAGTGCTGACGCAATCGGGGAGCTTTATAGCTCGTGCGGCATGTTGTACGTTGTTTCCTTATCGGTTGCTTTTTGATGCAACACTTTATTTATATCGACGTCGGGTACCTACCTACAGGACCTAAATATTTCAGGCAGGCTTTAAAAAGCTTAGTTTCACATGAACTTTTTTTTCAATAGGTAAATGATACCTATCATGGCATACTTAAATGAACTGATTTGTTTCTTTATTTGATCAAAATATAGGTATCTATTGGAATGAAACAAATACTAACGGATTTAACTCGCGTATTTTTATTTTATTTTATTTGCTGACGTTTTGGATTCTTAACAGTTTCCATAATCGTAGCACGACTAAGCTGAAGAAAACATTTGAAGAAAACTGCTAAGAATAACAGTACAATAGTCTCCGAGTTAAATTCGTTAATAGTTGTTTCATTCCAATGTGTATAATAACCACGAAGGCATTAGAAATTAAAATATATCTAACTTAAGTAAACAGTCTCAGTGAACAATGGCCGTAAGACACGCAAGGTTATCATAAATTTTCTAAATTCAAAAGTGGGTTGACAATACTGCCTTAAACTAGAGCATCGAGTGTAATCGATTTATTGTAATATGGCGTGTGTTTGAGATAGAGGCCATTACGCGCCGACCACCGGCGAGGAGGACGGCCGCGGTAATGCTCCGCCAGATTAAACACATTAGCGTTTGATTGGAAAGTCGTGTCGCCGATTAAAGCACGACAATGCCGTTACGCTAGCGGGCGACGGCGACGGCGGCGGCGGCGCGGCGGCGCGGCGCGGGCGCACCACGCGGCGCGACCTGCGGCACCGAGTACAGAAATGCTCTATGTTTGTGCCTCTTTTGTATTTTGTTTCCGCGTGTCATCCGTTCAGGTTTAAGATGAAAACCAGCGTTGTGATCCCTCACCCTCCCGCAACAACAATGCTGAGCTTAAGCCTTTTCAGTCGACATGAATTGCACTTAAAATATAAACTTATATTGTCATCACTTTGTGTCTACTGAATAAACTGATTCTTATTCTTATTCTTAAATTATTAGAACCTACCTATAATATATTAAGGTAGCACGCAAACTGGACTTTCAAATTTCTAATCTGGATAGGACCAAATCTAAGTACCTAAGTATATTTTGTTTAGTTACCTTCATTTCATAAAATTTTGAGCATACCTTCTGGAACAAGTGGTAGTAAACGACACTCTTTGTTTAGGCGTGCATAAGTAGGACTGACAGTAGGACTATAGTATGCATAAATAGGTAGGTTTACAGTCGAGTCCAATGTGTTTTAAAAGTGTGTCCATTTTACCTTACACCTGAAATCGTAAGATAATCGTATCACTGGTTTTAACTAAGTAGTCTGAGTTCTACGCAAACAGTTCTTCAGTTTAACAGTACTTAGACGTTTAAGGATGTCACTTCCGTCTCTGGTTCAAAATGGGTACAGTAATTACTGTCAACTTATACGCTGATTGCGTCACCTGCAATAAGCAGTGTGTGAAAAACCACGGTGCTAGTTTCTAGAGACATCCTCATAACAATCGGGTCTTGTTCGGCCGCGGGTCGCGGGCGGCGGGTCGCGGGTCGCGGGTCGCGGGCTGATTGAGCATTGTGTGCTGCAATCAACCCTGACCGCACTACTTTTCGATATCGTTGCTGGCATTTTTGGGATTCTATCGACTTAGAAACCATAACTGGAGTCGATACCGAAGATTTTAGATCTTTTTATGGTCTGCTTAGTAACATGTAGCAGACACACTCTCTCGAATTGTGTATTTTTTTGTCTATGTAATAATTGCTTATATTATTATAGAAGGGAAACAATACTGAACCTAATACTTATCTCGCCGGGCACGCACTTACCAAAGTTTCTATAATTTGGCTGCGAGATGCTATCCGCTGATAAGCCCGTTGTTCTGAACGCCGTCTGTTAGGAAACAACGAGCAAGTATGTCCATAACTCGCAGCTGGTTCGGTGCCTCGCCGTGTCCGGCTCGTCGGCTCGTCGGCTCGCGGCTCGCGGGTCGCTGCTGGTTTGTGATCCTCCACAGCATTTAAATGCATTGTTGGGAGGAAATTGCTTGGAAGATGAAGCGAACGCAACGACGGCAGTGTACACATTACCTACTACACGCTATCATGACGAGCAGGGTGGGTGCGCGCAATGAAGCTTATAAAAATATTATTAATATTTTTGATGTATCAGTCACAATAACTCTTATTTAACATACCTATCATTAAGCATTAAACAGAATACCTAATGCATTGTTTTCTAATTACAAATGGCCAAAAACATAAGGAAATGTTGATTTCTCCAATATTTTTTAACCTTCGTCTGTTAGTAAACGTTATACTATTTCAGACATAAGTATTAAGCGTCAGTTTGTATAGGTATATTGCCAGACAAATTGTAGTTAATTATATGAATTGTCTTCTTGACGCTATCTCTGTAAGCACATATCGATCTCGGGCCGACATCCACTAATAACAATAACTCACGCGGACACGGACGGACGGACGGACCGACAGGGATAGACGCGCCTCATGCACTTCCAATAAAAGCCTTTGTAAATCTATTTATACTGATAGATACAAATATGTCAATTATAACCTCCGAGTTAAGCTTTATTTCATAATATAAATTAAAAAACATTATATATATAATAGGCCTTAAGACAAAAACTCCAATTGATTTAGACTCTATTTCCAAACTATAGTTTGTACACGTTATAGGTATTCGCAACACGTCGGAAAGTGGACCACGAGGCCAATATACCTAAGCTACACCGCAATTTATCAACTCCAAGTCATTGACAATCGGATCATAAAAAGCCTATCTAGTTTCCTCTCCTTGGTTTCCTATAAATTCTACATTTACATTAGTATCGCGTATCTAAAATTCTAAATACTTATTCCAATATCTGTAAATACTCGTATCCATTCCAGTTAAACTTAGTATCTCCAATAAGTCAATGCGACTCGTACAGATGGTGTTGTGAAGGCAAGAGGACGCGGCGCAGTGTGCCGGCCCGGCCCATGAGGAGGCAATAGATGTTCTATTAGAGGCACCCGCGCCGCGCCCCGGGGTGCCACGGAGTCACATGGTGTTACTGTTGAACTTCAAAACATCATTGAAATCATTGCAAGGAAAGTTTAAGAGAAATAAAGAAGAGCATACATTTAGGTATAATTCAATAACTTGTTGAAGGTGTTCCGCTACAGTCTATACCCGATCGGAGTAACATTAGGAGTCCTCTTCATAAAAATATAGACTATTTATAGGGTCCCTAACAGCTCAACAAACAATGTAGTCGTATTACAATCAGGTATTCGAAGCGTTACGCCGATAGCTATACCCATGCATCAGGACGGCTGAACGGGTAGAGGGCTGGACGGCTAGTGGGCTGGACGGCTGGAGGGCTGGACGGCTGGAGGGCTGGACGGCTGGAGGGCTGGACGGCTGGCGTCTGGCGTCTGTGGGAACCCTCACGCGTCGCATTGCTAGATTTATGAGTGACATGTAATTGAGCCGGTGCCGGTCATGCCGGAGACCGCGAGCGCGGGCGAGGGCCGGCGAGGGCGCGGGGAGCGATCCGTCTCCGCGCTCGTCTGTCGTGACCGCCGCTCGCCAATTAAGGGCTGTAACTGGCCAGCTGTAATGGCGCCCATAACTCAGAGAGCGGCGAGCGCGGGTCCGCTCTGCGCGGAGGCCCGCGCGCGACTGCCATATTTCTCGGTTCCTCTCAATAAGGACGCGATTACACTTGTAATTCTAAACTAATGTATTTCGTAGCGAGCCGTAAATGGAAACATTAGCCTTATTCGATTGAATTATTTTTCAACGACAGCGTGGGGCGATGATAAAGCTATCGCCCGCTCTACGGAAATGTAAGTAAATGGTCCTAGTGAATCGATAATTAGTTACGTTAATTGAAGCGTTTAAGTTTAACTTTAAGAGCACCCGATACGGCGTGTTTTAATTAGTCAGCGATGGCGCGATCGATAACGAGCGGATTTTTTCTCGCGCTCACGTCCCGTCGCCCGCGCCGCCGCCGCGCCGCGCTGCTTCGACGAGAATTACACTCACTCTCGGGTAAAACTCGTTTTTTTGTACAAAGTCTTATTTTGTTTCGCATTGATTTTAATTAAAGTATGTAGATAAAAAGCTTTTAAAGATATACCAACTTGTTTTGTACAGAAAGATTTATATCCTAGTCGGTGACTCCATTAGATAGTAGGTACCTGCCTACTTCTCCAAAAATAAGTAGGTATCTATCTGATAAAGTTATTTTGGCACTTGTGAGTATGATGCAGCTACAAAAGTAAAACAGACGTAGTCTAAAGACCAAAAAACAATTGCCAGCGATCTATCTACTGAAGAACAGAGACGCTTTCAATCAGATCCGATGTGGCGTCTGTGGCGATGATGAATTTTGGCAGAAATTTGCAAGATAGATACTCAAGGCTGTCGAATTGATAGGCTTTTTCATCATTGGGTTTCTGCGAAGTTACCTGTAAGTACACGTAGGTATATCTAACTATCCATTAAAAATAGTATTTTTTTTAACCTTTTCTTCTTAGTAGGTTTCTTGGTAGTTCCTGTATTGGTTTACTGTTTAAGTTCACATTTCCCATATTTGTAGCGGAATGAGTTGATAATATTCATAACACATGCTTTCTCCTGTAAGAAAAAATTGTATTTTACAGTAAGTAAGTAATATGTAAGTGGTAGGTATATTTTGTTTTTGTTAGGAAATAGTATCTACCTATAAGCTAATCCTAATCCTAACTAATATTATAAATGCGAAAGTAACTCTGTCTGTCTGTCTGTCTGTCTGTTACGCTTTCACGCTATAACTACTGGACCGATTTAAATGAAATTTGGTACAAAGAAAGTCTGGAGCCTGAGAAAGGACATAGGCTACTTTTTAACCGACTGCAAAAAAGGAGGAGTTCCACGCGGACGAAGTCGCGGGCAGAAGCTAGTAACTAATAAATATGTTTGTGTATGGATCCCGCCCGCCTCGCGCCTCGCGCCTCGTGTTGTGATCGCTGCAGCGCTGTGGGTTGATATCGATAGATACCTAGGTAGGTACTTACATTGGGTTCCGTCCGAACCTCCCGAATGATGATTTTAAATGACTGAACGTTAACATTGTGACCCGGCGCGCCTCGTTCTCCGCGATATGATCTCACTCGATTACACCTACGACCGATCATCAAACAAATTGCCTCCGACCAAAAAACTATATTAATAGTTTACCTATTGACAAATTACAAATGGAGGTGTAACGGGACCCGGGCACGGCGCGGTAAGAATCGCACGACTTGAGACTGCGTGCGTGCGCGCCTTAATGACGACTAATTTAATTTAAAACCGATAATAAATATTGAAACAAATGAGTGCACATATATACCTAGCAGGTATCTAATAAAATGCTTTCTACTCTCTCGGGGAGAGTCGAGCGCGGCGGCCATCGCCGGAGAGGCGGCCCCGGGTAGAATTAGAATTAAATATTGTTCATTGAATTAAACAATTACTTATAAAGGATTTAACTCAAGTACTTTATTTGATTTGCTGACGTTCCGAAAACTTTACAGTTCCCATATTCGTAGCACGACTGAACTAACGAGAGTCAAAGGATAAAAGCGACGTTTACTTAAATCAAATCAGTAAACCTATATAGGTACCTAATAGCTTCTATTATGATTATTAATAATCAGGCCTCTGACTTCCCGGCTCATCGTCAATCGGTGAAATGCCATGAGGTGATTATAGAAACTCAAGCATTTATTAAGTATTTAGGTAAGTAGGTAAATAGTGAACACATTAGAAAAGGGGCAAGGAGATTATGCTTTGATGGGAGTATTATTATGTACCTTTTGGATATGACAAGAGGCCATGATTACCTAATCAATCCATCTAGTTTACACATGTGTCGATGATGGCCGCCGTGCGTCATCGCCTGATGATCGGACAAGATACTTAACACAACACGAAACCTAAGAAAATAAATATGACCTTAAACAAAATAACATGGAATTCCGAAAAGATACCCATACCTGTTAACTATCTGTGATAGCCACGGATATCTGTTAATAAAAGAGACATTGTGCAATAAGCCCATAATCACAATAAATTTACAAATAAAGTGAAGGGTTATCGATGATGGGTGATCATTTCGTATTTTATAATCGATTTCCTCGCAGGTGATTTCTTCATTCCCGACGCCCGCGCCCGCGCCCGCGCCGGCCGCGGCGGAGGAGACTCATCAGGCGAGCAGTAAACGATAACTTACCGCACTCGCATCGCGGCGCAATTAACGATATATTACGCCGCGCGTCGGTCGCCTCCGCCTCGCCGCCGCCTCGCCGCCGTGCCGTTGCCGTATCGCTCACGTGAGGGTTTCATTAAGATAACGCGAGCGCTTCCCGGACGATGTAAATTCACTATGAAATGTAGATCACGACCGCTTTGCTAATGTTTTCGCTAAAACGTTCGCCTTTTATAAATACCTAACTACTTAAACCGTTACGATAAGGACGTTAGTTTTCGCAAATTGCTTATATTTAACTTCCCGTCACTACTTAGCACTAAGTAATTAAACGTGGGAAAGTATAGGTAGGAATAGGTCACCTGGTCTACTTACCTACTTACTTGCCTGTAAGCACTCTATTTTGTTACTGGTTATTGCATATTGAAATAAAACAATAAGTTGGTACCTAAATAATATATTAATAATATGTGGGTACGTAACGTACCTACCTAGTTAATTTTTATTCTAAGCGATATAGTTTAACAACAAGCAGGTGTACCTACCTATTAGCTCAGTCGACTACGAATATGGAAACTGTGAAACTTTCGAAACGTCATCATAAAAACTAGTTAAATCCATTAAGTACTAGGTACCTATAAGTAGTGTTTTTTTCTAAAATAGTGAGGTGAGACACACGAGCTCGACTCGCGCAGGTCGTATGCGCCGGCGCAGCGCGTCATGCCTCTGCCGATAAGAGCTCCGCGCAGGAACTACCTAACTGGCTGATTTACATAGTTTATTTATCTAAATTTGCCTTTGTCCGCGTGTGTCGGTACTTACTTATAATATTTTGTGTGTCAATAGGTAAGTATGTGACTAATGGGTATCCGGTAAGTACCTACCTACCTATTAATATCTATTAATGACAAAAACGTATCTTTTAGACTAGGTACACCGGTGTGCTTGCCCAGCACAGAAAATATTAATGTACTTACAAAAAGTTTTATAGGTACAATGTTATGCTTCAATTCATGTTGTGCTAGTTTTTGCTGCATTCAGAGCAAGCTGTACTTGCACCAGTAGGTACTGCAGCTGCTGGTAGGTACCGCTTGTAGGCATGGTAGGTACCTATTGCGCAAGCGCAACGAAGGCTCCAGCGGGCGCGGCCTGCGGCCTCGACGTTCGCTAAAACAACGTGCCCCACGCCGTACCTTGTACTATTACCTATTCTGTGGCCGTACTCTAATAACATCTTAGATACAAAACTATCTATCTATAACACATAGGTGTAGGTATGATTGTAATAGCAAAAAGTTAATTGGCGTAGCATCTAGTTGTCACGATCGGTAACCGGAGACATTAAGGCTCGAGTTTAAATTAAAAGATCGGCTTTAACTCGATCAGTGATTACCCGCCGCCGCCGCCGCCGGCGCGAGTGACCGCAGTAAAAACTAATAAAGAGCCGGTCCGTATCCATCCATTACCGCGGGTCACGTTTCCCTATTGTTTACCTTCACGAGCGTCGCGCTGGGCGCAGGGAGCCGGCCGCGCGCCGCGAGGAGTGCGGCCAATGGCGGCAGGCCCCGCCCTCGGCGCTCGCCGCCCATTGGCGCGGCGCCGTCACGCGTCGGGGCGACCTCCGCCTGCCTACTGACCCCCGGAACTTGAGACCTGGAACTTATAATACCTAGGTACTGTTTGCTCTCGAAACTGGCAATAACTCACCGAGCCGAGCCGTGCCTGCCTATTCTGACTAGCTGCGATTATTTGCTCGGGTTGCCGCAATCCTAACATTCACTGGCTATTAGACGATAATCTTAAGAAAGCAACTTACCGTCACATCACGGAATTTGTTTCATTGGGAGGTTACTTACTGACTAACATTTCCGTTTCCCGAGAATTTTCCAACACCAGGTATGTTTCCGCGCATTTCAGTTGTCAGGAGCCTGATTCGACAAGCAAATAAAAATTATGTAATTTTTTATAATTATATATTATATATTTCGATGCTAGCAATATGTATTTAAGGTTGTCAACTAGGTAGGTAGGTATTTATTAGCCCAATTATTAAATTACATTGGTGTACGTCCTTACTCCTTAGGTAGCTACAGTGAAAGGAAAAACTACTTTAAAGAAAAGTGTTTAAAAAATCAAAAAGTTTTCGAAACGTCAACAAATAACATAAAATACTGACACGAGTTAAATTCATTAGGTAGGTAATAACCGCGAAGGCATCAGAAATTATATAGGTAGGTAAGTGCTCATATCTATTTCCACATTTCTTGAAAAAGTCTATAATTTCTCCATTTTGAGTTGCCACCCCTGCAGTTAACAAGTCGGATTAAGTATTACTTATTTTTCGGTTTGTATAGGTAAGTACCTACATGTATTATTATTATGAAATGAGAGATTAATACCTAACTTTGTATTTAATGTATATTTTATGTACATATTTAGGAACCATTCCTCCAACTATTTGGTAAATAGTCACTTCAAAGAAACATATCTACCTAATACTTGCCTAATTATGTTTTCAATTCAATAAAACCTAACCGTCTTAAGAAGAACCTATGTGGTCTCGTAAATGCATCTTTACGAGACCAAACACTTCTTAAAACGTATTATCTGGCTCCCTGCGTGCTTGCAGCGCGCATACGAGTGGACGTGCTGTAAGAGTACAGCAGTAGGTAGGTATCGTGTGCATGCCGTGCTGCGGCCAGAGCGCAGTGCGCGTGCTGCAGCCTGCACCCGCCTCTCTATTTAACCGGAAAATTACCTATCTCTTTAATATAGGTAAGGCCGGCGCGGGCGCAGCGGAGATACCTGCGCGGTGGTAGGTAATTACGCGCCTATTTGTTACTGATACCCGTAGATAATTAAAATAAATTAAGGCGAAGGAACACTTCGCACGATGTTATAAATAGAAAAAGGTGACCGTGCTGTAATTAATTGACATCGAGAAAGGAGTAGGTCCTAAAAATAGTGCTCGTGTGATGGTAAAAAAGGTTCCTCCGTATTTTTTTATCTACTTTTGCGAATCGGAAAAGTTATAATTGTGTTCACGATTCACCCGAACGAGACTCCGGCTCGTATTGATTGTAATAAAATATCCGCAGTACGTTTGTAATATAAATTAGCTCACGCAAGTTTAGAATCCGAGGGTTCGGTGGAAGATAACCGGCTCCTCTATTTCTCGCACTGTTTACACGACTTTCCAATTTATGGGAAGTATTTATATCGGGCGCAAATAAATTAATTGTACGTGTAGGAGCGGCGATGGCGGCGGATAGGGCTCCGCTGCCGGGCGGCGCTCCGCTGCGTGCGCTGCAACTACCATTGCATTGCCACTTATCGCTCATCTATTGCATCGGTAAACTGCACCAGACACTCTCCACAACGTAAGGGTGGCTACAGTCGCCATAATAATATAAACCAAGTACCTACTTACTGACTAGTTAGTCTAGTAGGTATGTAGTAAAATAGTACATTGTCTACAAAGTGCCAGTGGTAAGATTTTTCATAATTTAGTAAGTATAGCCTAGTTATAATCATCTTCTATTTTTAAATATTTATTTGTTGCGGCGTATGTAATTAAATACAGAATTCAAACGTGAAAGATCAATAACCAACATATTATATTAAAAATAGGGAGGTCAGATAACTCTGACGCTAAGAGTAAGGCAACTTACACCTTATTTACTAATACTTAGTTTCCCAAATTAATTCAAATTATGTAAGTACTTTGTCCTAAAAGTGGTACATTATCAGCAAAGTGGTAGAGACCGCACCTACAGCCTACCTACAAGCAGCTCAATTCACTGGTACTTTTTTGTTTCATTGCTACTTAAAATTCTTTACAGGTGGAAATGAAAAAAAAATAGCTTATTTAAATCCGCATTAAGTAAATAATTTGATACAATCCGTGCACGACAGTCCTTATCTTGCATTCCCTTCCCTTGCACTCATCAGTGATGTGAAGGAGACGGCGTTCCCGAGTTTCTTTCCGGCGTGTATCGGCGGCGCATCGGCAATAAATCCGCGCAGACAAACGACGAGCGCGCACGCCACGCCACGCCGCCACGCTGCCGCGGTGCCACGGTGCCACGCTGCCGCCACGACGCCACGACGCCGTGGCCGGCGTGCAGGACCGTCAGGAGCAACGGTTAATAGAACTAGGGAAAACGGCTAATGAAACTCAGAGATAAATTATTTACTTAGGTACTATTAAAGAAGTAGGAACTTATCGAGTTAGATCTACGAATGACTTGTACCTACCAAAATTAAATCACCTATGTTGCAACTGCAACAACAACTTAGTTAAGTAAGTAAGTATTAAAAATCGTAGGAATAGTACCTACACAAATTTCATTACTAATGAAGCTATTTTTATTTTTTGCATTGTACAGTTCTCTAAATCGTTTAACAGCGCATGTAAACGCTTCTCGGAGCGATCCGCTGCAAGTGCTGTAGCCGGTAACCGAGAGCTCACAAATGGTTATTTATTATGACAAGTTGTGCGCACTGTTTCGATTCATTCGGACTCCGCGATGCTGAGTTACGAGTGCATTGACAATGCTCAGACAGACCGCTCCATCCATACCTTCAATATATAAACAGCTGTTATGAATTATGTAGGTACTTACCTAGTACCTATATGTATTATGTACCTAGGTAATTAATCTTATTATATGGATTCAGATTGAGCTCTATTACAAAACTGTTTTTTGTATAAATGTACTTATTAGTTATTAATGTAAGTATTCATATATATCGTATCACAATCACACTATGTCTGGGTATTACTTATACAAATTCTTGTGAAGTTCTCCAAATCATTAATTTAATTGGCAAGAGGTACCTCCTGGCCGCGAGGCTCATAAAAGTAGAGTCGACCTCGGTTCATCTCGGCAATTTGCCTCATTTTATAGTATCGTTAGAGATACTCGTGTCTCGCAGGCAGTGGTAGGTATGTACTTAGTTGCAGCAGCAGCGCTGCAGCGCCGCACGCGGAGCCGGCCGCTGCAGCGAGCAGCGTGGCAGCGCCTCCCCCGCCCGCCGACCGCCGCCCGCGCCGCCCGCGCCCTGGACCGGGAGATGAGGCTCCAACTATTAGGTACTTTATTGTTTATGTAAGTATTACGGATTGTTGTAACCCCTTCCATTTATTCTACTTAGGTATACATTTAAGTTAGTTAGGTACCTACCTACTTACGATTAATAATCAAGACAAATAATTTGATGTAGGTAGGTACATTGAACTAAAGTTTCCTATGGGACCATTGTCATCGCATTACATCAAATTAAAATTCAACACAGCACAGCGCGGCTCTCACCCGCGACCTCGAGAACGCGTTTGAAGATATTAAACCGTGTATCTGTGCGCGTCGTAAACATTTTAAGTACCTACTAGGACTAGGTAGGTACGTGCGCAAAGGAACAACGCTGCAACGATGCAAAATGCACCATAGGTAAGTAATTGATTGTTAATATGTAAGTTTTCAAATCTCATCTTCAGTTTATCGTAAGTACCTATAAAATAGACATTCGACGATTTAGTACAGCTATTTTATGCTGTTCGTAGCAAAGTACTTAACAATAAAATTTGTATAATAAAACCCATAATAATATTGTAGGTGGTTAACCTCCTCGTATGCTTTGGCGCTGCGCAAATGGAGGTGCGGGGAGAAGAGCAGCACTTGCGCCGGTGCGCCCTGGGCGTCAGTCAATAATTCTCTTTTAGAGATATTGTTGGCCGATGGCGAACAACCCGAAACTCCGTCTGTCAAGGGGGCACTGCACTGGTACAAGACAAGGGGGAGAGAGGTGCACTGCCTACTTTTCCTTTGCCTAATGTTCTTTCGGAGTTATGCCGTCAGTGTCTCCCATATCGGACAGGTCCAATGCGAGGGCAGCGGTCATAGGCGGTCACAAGCAAGGTTTGCTCTTTTCCGAGCAGGCTTGTTGTGCGGCTACGTCCTTCGGGGCGCTCTGCCTGGGCGGCGGCTTGTTTCGGCAGGTCGTCGGCCAACTCGCAACCGTTACTACCTACTCTAGTATGGAGCGAGGGCCGCTAAACCTCTGTCTCCCGAGGGCGAGGGTCGCCAGGAGTAAACCTGTATAAAAAATCCATAAGGTTGAATAAGGGGAGGCCGGAGGAGCTATGGTTTGGTTCTAGGACCGAGAAACCGTCGAAACAGTTGTCTTATTATCATTGTGTTTGAAATTAATAATGCAATAAAGAGTGGGCTTATATTAGATCCTTATTGTAGCTTCAAACGTCATTAACCATCGAGTAGGTTATAACAGCTTTAATTTCTAAAGTAAAAGCTCTTTCGAGCTTGTTTCTTCTATTACTTTTAACGAGTTTTATGTGAAAGAATGTATAGGTTCCTACCCGAATGTTGATTGAACTTATCCGGAACATAAAATGAATAAAGTATTCGTGTGCCGGGTCCCGGCGTGCCGGAGCCGGCGCGCTGCGGACACGACGCGCGCCGCGCCGGAGCCGCGCCGGAGCCGTGACCGCGCGCCGGCGCAGACACGTCACGCTCCGCCCGGACCTCCACTGAACTCCACTAAGACGATCAAGCTAAGAACCTACACCTATATCTGTAAATGTTCAGTGTGTATTAAAATTTAAATTTTTAACCTAATTAAGCACAAATTCATATTATTTTCTGCCAAAATTGTAGTAAAATCAAAAACTTTGACGATAATTGAATTCATTTGCTCGATGCTGTCAGAGAGCTCACATTGACCACAAAATTAATGTCGAAATATCACGCAATTTGTATTTTGATATGCTTGGTAAGTCTGTTGTACCTACGTACCTAAGTAGTTTTACCTACTTAGGTAAATAGTATTTTGATTGGTATTTATTTTTTAGAGAGAAAACGGGAGGTAAAGAGAAAATAGCTTACGTAGGTACCTACCTACCTAAGCAGTTTTAACGTGATTGTTTTTGGCGGTGCGACGGCGGCGTGCAGCGACGGGCGGTGCGGGCGGTGCGGGCGGTGTGCGGGCGGTGCGGCGCTCGGTCGGTGCAATCTATCTGTCAGGGCCGCTCATTGTGCGCATTTTTCCTTACGGACTCCCGCACCGACGTGGACGAAATTGCTTTTAATTTTGTTCTTATTATTCAACCTACCACTTATGACTGCGAGGTTCTAGGTAATGAATGCGATATTTAAATACGAGACCGAGTTATTGTAGTCTGTATTTAACAGGTAGTTTGAAGTCTAAAAATATATTCAGGTTGTAATTGAGCTCGGTCATCATCATTAAAGTATTTATAGCAATGTTTATCGATAGCGAGGCGTGTCGGTTGTGGTACCTGCTGAGTGCAGATGCAGTTGCTGAGTGCTGAGTGCAGAGTGCCGTGGCGGAGCAGCGTGACGGCTCGTGTGCGCGTCGGTACCGTCTCCTCGATGCGCTCCCGTGTCCCCGCTTCCGGGAGTACAGCCTGCCTTATAGGTACAACCACAAGACAATGCAATGTGATCGCTCTGAAATAAGATAGAAAGCATGCGATACACACGCACAATGCTGTCGCAACATGAAACGTCTAATAGTTGTGTGGGTACACGAGCCGAGACTAGCTTTCAGATCTTATCTCCGATGTTTTGTTCCGGCATAATCCAAAAACTACCGGCCGCCTTTTAAATTAGCTTTTACTGTTCGGTACCGTCTCGAACTGACAGTAACATAGCGCGGCCATAAAGGCTCCGAGATAGCATCTCGATCCGCCGCGTAATGGCCGTGTCGATACAACAACGAACCGTCATAACATTTTGAACGATTTCCAGATCGACGCTCGCGCCGCGCTCCACTCGTGCCGATAAAAATACCGATCGAATGAAAACGGCTCACTCGAATCGCGTGGGCACTTCCAATAATATACTAGATTTGTCCAATAAATAGTGCAGAGCAGTGCATTAGCATATTAATAGCGCGTCACCCGCCGCGCCCGCGCCTCGTCCGCGCCTCGTCCGCGCCGCGGCGACGCGTAACGGCGACTTTAGGGCTTTTATGTAAATGTTATGCGCCGTATCTCTTACTAAAAGTTTCAATTACACGGAGACAGTTTTCTTAATTAGGCTCTATGGGATATTATAGTTAGAACGAGTGTTTCAGTTCACCGCGCGCGGCGCGATGCAAATGAGCTGAGATTAGTCCATTCCAATCGAATGAGTAATTTTGTAAGCGATGTCGAAAATAATCAGGTTTCATTAATCCGTTCATAAATTGTAATCGACCCCACGGTGTTATTGTCTCGTTGATGGTCGGGGGAATGATATTGTAATAAATTACGGTAATGCTCCTCCGTGATCGCCATATATGTTTTCATCGGTCCATTTGTTGGAGAGAAGTACCCGTTTAAATTTGAATCTTCTGTCATTTGATCCCGGAGACAGCAATGTTCGAAGGAAGTAAGTATCTATCAAT
Source organism: Polylopha cassiicola (assembly GCA_038024825.1). Classification (NCBI taxonomy): domain Eukaryota; kingdom Metazoa; phylum Arthropoda; class Insecta; order Lepidoptera; family Tortricidae; genus Polylopha; species Polylopha cassiicola. The sequence continues at coordinate 171,017 of CP149061.1, forward strand.
ATACCTGCTTGTCTATTGGGCCATCGCAATTTATTTTATTGACAAGCACTTAGAAAACATCGACGCACACGGTGACGAAACTTACTTATGCTTATTAGCGGAGAAACATGCCAATTACAAACAAAGATTAAGTGGAACGATATATATTTTAAGAGACATTTATTATATCGCGATGTTGTAATCACGATTAAACGCTCGATTGCAGTTCCACGAGGACCATTAACACGTTGGACTATAATTTCATATACTTAATACTTAGATAGCCATTATCCTTGATAGAAATGATGTAAGAAGGTACGCTTATTCTCAAACACTTATACAGGAAGTTAAGTAATTATGGTAGAACATTTGAAGATTGTATCACGATTTAGTTTAATTAAGAGCAGTTACCATTACCTGGAAATATCATAACAAAATCAACGATTCCTTGTAATGCGGCACTATAACTTCTCACATTTATTCCCAGATCGTGGAGCGATAAAAGCCAACTGTTAATGGGGTACAAGACGCCAAACATGGCGAGAGCATTTCACGCGGCGCCTCCCGCCCCGGCCCCGGCTCCGGCCCCGGCTGCCGTCCGCGACATGCAGATAAACATCGCGCTTAATAACGCGCGCGACACCGCGCCTACATCGCGCCTGCACCGCGCCGCCCGCGACCCGACACGCTGCGCCTAATTAACCCCTTGTACTTAGCCGGAAGTACCGGACACGGGGTTGCTTTCCACTCGAGCTGCGAACACGCCGCGACACTGCATTCGCTGCGGCCTCGGTGCACGCGGTGGCCTTAATGAGATAGTTGTAGGTGCCTAGGTACACCTGAGATAGGGTAAGGTTGGGTTTTATAATAATGTAGGTATCCTTATCCTAATTAGATAAAAACTTTTAATAATCTCACTTTATACGAAGTAAATGACATAACATAAGGTACCTCCTTCTGCCTTTGTGGGACAGATAAGTACCTACCTGAGTATGTATCATAATAAAGGACGAAATTAATGTGCTTGTTAGATTTTCTAATTCCTTAAATAAGTATAGATCGAGCATCGGTTTCCTGTGCCCGTTTGGTAACCGGTGACAAGCAATTTGTTGGGCAGTTACACGCACCCCGCGAGCGACGCGGCGACGGTCACGAGTCACGACGCTCGTTAGGGCGACATTTGACTTTTTGATTCCACACGTTTCCTCGGCGCGGCGTGAAATAATGAGGTGGTGAAGCGATGCGCCGATACTGGCGCGGCGTTATGTCGCGCCACACGCGACCTGCCGGCGCAGCGGTGCAGCGGTGCAGCGCTGCAGCGGAGCCGCTGGTGGCCAGAGACATCTCGTTACACTGTCACGTAATATAGTGTAACTATGTACCTACTTACTAGCCTAGGTACCATTTTCCCCTCTGATTTATAAAATAATTGCGTTCTATTATTTCGACTGTGGGTAAGGTTTTCAATACAATTCGTGAGGGAACCCGACGTCTACATTAGCACATTAGCTTTCAAATTAGGTACCTACCTACCTAATTGTAAATTAGTACAAAATTACCTATAGGTAACTCTCTCAGGTCTCCATATTACATACCTACCTACATAATAATCATCTTGTTCTCATTATACGGTGTTTAGAGCAATAAGTATAAAATTCGATATCAAGTTTTCATTAACATCTTTAATTTACTTACATCAAAGGTTCTGTCGGGAAAGCCATTATGTATTTACAACTAATAAAAGTTGTTGTGATTTTATCGACGACTCATCTGGCTATCTCGCTATCGGAACCGTAATCGACGGAGCAGAGATCGTTACCATTGAACCGTCATTGATTGGTAACGTGAAGGCAGCGGGACGACACGCTCGCCGTCACGCCACGCGCCGGTCACGTCCAGTTATGTATTCTAATTGATTTCCACTCATACTCCACTCATCTCCCGGCGGCGACCTCTCCGCACGACATACCAGTTTTATTCAAAGAAACTAAATCGACTCCCACACCCGATTCGTTGACCTAACGTGGATTTAATCAAACTCCTTTTGTTAACCGAAATTAAATTTCCTGTCAATCATACAAATAACGAATGATTAATTTATGTGAATCGACACAATCATAATTTTACTGCGTTAGAAGCTATCACACAGCGTTTTAATTTAAACAACAAAGAGACGGCCACAGTTTTGTACGCGGTAAAAAAGGCGAGTAAAAAGTATTCGAGATACGGGAGTCATCATTCAAATTATTCGATTCGTCTCGCCGCCGTCGATACGAGTCGACGCTCTAACGGTAGCGATATAAATCGATTACGATAATATTCGACAATCTAAAAACTGTTTGATTCGATGGGCCATTAATCGATCCGATTTTACGCTACGATACACGGTTAAACACAATAATCGCCATAATGAATAAAAAGATATATCATGCGAGGGGAGCGCACTCGAGGGTAGCGCACGCGCCGCACATGTTCAAAACAAACCGACGGAGTAATAAACCTTATGCCTTTATTATAACGTCATCTAAACAATATCGCGCGATTTGCGCATATTATTGAGTGATAGTCGGCGGTTAATCCCATTATTGTCGCGAGCGCAGACAATGCGGCGCTCCACTTGTGCAGCTGACACGATAAAAAACCTGTCGGTTTGCGACCCCCGTCACCCCCGGGCTGCGGGGTCGCGTCCCGGGGGAGCGCCGCGTGCGCCCCTCGACTACAAGAGATGCCCTCTTTAAAATAAAACTGTTATTTGGCAATACGATAACGCCAAATGCCACCTTATTAAGATACGCATAAATTTTACGATTACTGCTTTTGTAGGTACATGCCTGCGAGAGCGTTATAGACATATTTTTTATATCTTGCCCACTTGAAATCGATAGGCCATCGGGCAGGTCGTCGTAAAGTTAGAAGTTCCGTTAGCGAAATTTCTATTAACAAACCTGTCATGAGCAAAACTCGCTCAGACGTGTACCTACCTATATAGCTTATACCTGCGAGACAATAAATAATAATGATCTGCGATAATCAATACTATATTTATTTAAGTACAGTCGAATGCAGAAGCGCCTGATTGACATGTGAGTATTTACTAAAGTTACTCATTTATTAGGCAAATTTTCGATATCTAGAATTCTTAGCAAAGTAGGTACCTGCATAAGTATTGATTGAGTCTGGGAACATTTTCAGAAGGTATATAATATATATGCCTAAGTAGTTACCACTAAATAATTTAATATACCTACCTACCTAGTTACCTACTTCAAATAATCTATCGTTTCAAGTTATGAATACAAACCTTAAATAAAAATGACCATTGATGATGATAAAAAGCATCTCGGTAAGGTACCATTTTACTAAACGAGCTTTAAAATGTAACCCGAGATAACATTCCCTTTAGTTACCATTAACGTGTAGAGAGGTAGGTGTAGTGACTCTCCCGTGTCCGCGACTGTAGCTATCTTAATTGAATAAACGGTAAAAAAACAAACGACGTCAGGCCCATAAAATTAGAGCTGCGGTAGGCGAATGTAAAGCGATGTTTTATAATTAAATCGTTTGGGAATAATTGCCGTCGCCACCTATCGGCAACCAGTTCGAGATAGCGTATCGAGAAAATATTCACGCCTCGAACGAGCGAATAGCAATTTCGATTATCGGCTGAGGCCTGTTCGCAGATAATCATTCATGCTGGTACCTACAGAGGAGGTACACGGCGCCGGCGCAGGTGTTGCGCGAGCGCACGCTTTGTGTCTATCCCTATCTATCTATGTATTTACTACGTATGGCAGTTTATTTACAACATGTTAAAGCAATTATTCTTACGATAATTTATGTAGATAGTAGGTATTAGTGAAAATGTTTCTTTTCGAACTGAATACCTACTGAAGGCAGATGGACCTTTAATGCAAAACTGAAGCCTAAGGTGAAAAGTCCTTCACATGCAGTAATAGTACTACGTGTAGGTACCCTTTTTCACTAGGCCTCCAGAATTTTAAATAAACCAGTGACTACATTTTAATAATAAAGCTTTCCAGAGTCCAGACTGAAATGATAAGACAAAACGCTTCTGAGATATCGCTATCCACAACTATCAGTTACAACAGACCTCAACTCAGTCGCTAGAACTGTATTCAAGCCATACGTGGACGGCAGTTGCCATCAGAGCAATAATAATATTGTTGACAAATAAAACAAGGGAATAATCGAAACAAATTGCATAGCGAATGAGTTCTCTCCAAAACTGGCGGCCATTTGCAAGTGGTATTGCGCCGGAGCAGACCTTATAAGAGCAGCCTCCTTTGTCCGCGCGGCGCGGCGGCGCGGCCCGTGACCCGCGCCGCACTATCGCTTCATTACGAGAATACATTAGACGGCTACTGAGCTGAGAAAATGCATTTTAGCGTTACTTTGTTTTGCTGCAAAGGTTAGCCGGGTGCCCTTTGTGTACTTAGAATGTTGCTTGTCTTTGTAGGGAGTGACTTTATTAGCGATGCCTTAATGGGCTAACGGATTATTTCATCGTAGAGTTATATGTATAAGACATTAAATTTTCACATCAAATCAATTTTAATATGTAGCAGGTATACCTAATTGGAAACTAGGTATGCTTTCCTTTAGTCTCTAGTCGTAAATTGCTCAATAGGTAGGTAATTTACAAAAACCCATAATGTACCTGTAGCTACCAACTCCTAGACATCAACTTAATACTCTCTTAACATTTTTGAGTAAGTAGATGCATAAAAACATGTAGGTAACATATAAGCGAAAATGTGCGATATATAAGTAGGTACGTACTAAAAGTGGCAGGCAGGAATAAGTAGCTATTTTGTTAAACCTACTCAATCGGTTAGGACAATAGAAGATACGGCCACAATCACATGAGTAAAAGTCCTTGCCACTCAAATTAATTGATGTTTTCGTGTGGAAATGTAGTGGAGTCATTGAAGCATTATGGGTCCGATTTTTTTTACTGTGAACCGAATTGCATACAATTTTGGAATTAGGTTCATCTTACCCTTAAGTTCAAAAGTGAAAATGATTTGAACTCCGCTACCACCCGGGGGGTGATTGCCACCCCTTCTCGGGGGTGAATTATTTTTTTTTCAAAATAACCTCGGATATCGATAGAAGGCCTAATTTTAAGGAAAAAATCGTCTATAAAGTTTTTCAAAAAATCCAATACTTTTCAAGTTATTTGCAATTGAAAATTCGCAATTTTTTCACCTTTTTCATCGGTTTTTTGCAAAAATCTCCAAAAATATACGTTTTATCGAAAATTTTATAAAGAACAAAATTGTAGCAGGCAAAACAATGAACAATTTGGTTTTTTATACAGTATTCTAAGTGCAATATTAAGCTATAAATTAAAGATCAAAGCCGTTTTTTATGTTGCCTGATATTTAATCGATGTGGTCAATGCCATCTAGCGGCGAGCAGATGCATTTTATGCATTCTAATACAAAAGGGAGATAAAACCCTGCTGAAGAACTATCGACCCATTTCCCTTCTAAGTCACGTCTATAAGCTGTTCTCAAGAGTAATCACGAACCGTCTTGCGCGAAGATTTGACGAATTCCAACCACCGGAGCAGGCTGGGTTTCGGAGCGGATACGGCACCATAGACCACATCCACACAGTGCGGCAGATTATACAGAAGACCGAAGAGTATAATCAGCCCCTGTGTTTAGCATTTGTGGACTATGAGAAGGCCTTTGACTCGATCGAGATCTGGTCTGTTCTGGAGTCCCTGCAGCGATGCCAAGTCGATTGGCGATACATCCAAGTGATGAGATGTTTATACGAAGCCGCTACCATGTCCGTCCAAGTCCAGAATCAGCAAACAATGGCTATACCATTGCATCGCGGTGTGAGACAAGGGGACGTTATCTCCCCGAAATTGTTCACAAATGCAATGGAGGATATGTTCAAAACGCTGAACTGGCAAGGACGTGGCATCAAAGTAAATGGCGAGTACATCTCTCACTTGCGATTTGCTGACGATATCGTCATCGTGGCAGAAACGCTGCAGGACCTACAACAGATGCTGAATGATCTGGCTGACTCTTCTGTACGCATTGGCCTACGGATGAACTTGGACAAAACCAAGGTCATGTTCAATGAACATGTACTACCGGAACCAATTGCGGTATGATGCGCCGTTCTCGAAGTTGTTCAAAAATATGTCTACCTTGGACAGACATTACAGTTAGGTAGAAACAACTTCGAGGATGAGGTGGATAGAAGAATTCAGTTAGGTTGGGCAGCGTTTGGGAAGCTACGTCAAGTCTTCATATCGTCACTCCCACAGTGCCTGAAGACGAAAGTCTACAATCAGTGCGTCCTACCCGTCATGACATACGGAGCCGAAACGTGGACACTGACGGTACGGCTGGTTCACAAATTTAAAGTCGCTCAGCGGGCTATGGAAAGGGCTATGCTCGGCGTTTCTCTGCGGGATCGAATCAAAAATGAGGTGATTCGGCAGAGAACCAGAGTCATCGACATAGCCCACCGGATTAGCAAGCTAAAGTGGCAGTGGGCTGGCCATATTAGCCGAAGAACCGATAACCGTTGGAGTAAACGTGTTCTAGAGTGGAGACCGCGTCTCGGCAAGCGTAGTGTAGGACGTCCTCAGGCAAGGTGGAGTGACGATTTGCGTAGGATGGCTGGCAGGAGCTGGATGCGAGCAGCCGAAGATAGAGCAAAGTGGCGTGCAATTGGAGAGGCCTATGTCCAGCAGTGGACTGCGACGGGCTGATGATGATGATGATGAATACAAAAGGGTTTTGTAGTGCTTGAAATAAGCTTTAAAATGAGCACTATTAAAAGTCTTTTGCACGTAAAATAAGTGAGCTGTATTGCAAATAAGGGGAACAACTAATGTTTTTTCTTTAAAATCAATGGGTTTCATTAGTGCCATTTCCACCATAATTCAAATTAATCGTATTCCGCCTAGAATTAACTTCATTATGAAGAGTTTGATAGATAGTATCAGTTTGGCTGCTTCAGGACACATATTTTTCAAAAAACTCACGATTAGATAACTAAAAAAACAAAATTTCAAATTTTTAAAAATCCCTCGTTTATTTCATAATATTTCAAGAATGACGACAGATAAGAATAAAAGTGTATGAATAAAAAATGTAGGTATTTTTCTGACAAACAATTTGGTTTTTTTGTTTTTTCTGACAAACAAAAATTGACGGAAATGTGATTGTTTAAAGAGCGCGTGGCAGCGCCATCACTGCCTCTCTTAAGCCCTTTAACCCTTCCCCGTTTTAGAAAAAGGTTTTTTACTATATATTGCAATACAGGATGTTGTAGCTCTCTTAATTACCTTTACAATGATTTTTTATAAATTGTGATAGCGTGAAAATTAAAGGAGCTATGGTCCAAAAACTTATCATATTTTTTTCTACTTAGTAACTGAAAATTTCGGAGTGTGAATAACTGGAGCAATGTGAAGGTACGCAGTATAATATAGACCCACAACTATTGTAATGTGTATATGTTAACGGAAATGTATATAATCCGTCATTGTATACAATTCCTAGGAAATGTATGTAATTCCTAAAATCGCAATCGGAAATGTAAAACATTTAAGACATAGCTGCATAGGTTAGGTTAGGTTTCCGCGAGCCAGTATGAGTCTGGCAAACCTTTTGCCTTCCCCAGGGCATAAGGTATCAATGAGGATTTCCCCACTAAAAAAAAAAAAAAAAAGTTAGGTTAGGTTTTTTTTTTTAGGTTAGGTTAGGTTAGTTTTAAGGGTAGAAAAGCTTAAGAACATGATAATCGTTTGCGAGAGTGTGGAATAATATTTAAATCCTTTTCATTTTATCAAAAAAAAATATCAAGGGGTAGTATTCAAGGGTTGAAAGGGGGTTAAAAATTTGATAATTATTATAGAGAATATAAAATATTACTTACTCTATACTTACATCTTTTTATGTCATACCAAAGTATTTTTTCAGATTTTTTCAATTTGGGGGTTGTAAGATTTTCAAGGGGTTGAAAATAATTTTAATATGAGGTAATTATGTTAGAAAATACTTTACCATTTCACCACTTACTATTAGACATGTTTTCTAGCGATAAAATGGCTCAATTACAATTTGTCCATTAAGGGGTTGTTTACACCCCTTAAAAATAATAGGCGGAGTTCAGATCATTTTCACTTTTGAAGTTAAGGTTAAGATGTGCCTAATTCCAAAAATTTCATGCAAATCGGTTCACAGTAAAAAAATTCGGAGGTAAGGCCGTATTTTTCGCTTCAATGACTGCACTAATGTTGGTTCCCAGTAATTATTAACGGTGGGATGGATGGAGAAAAATTTCAGTAAGTACTTAGTTACAATTCCGCAACAAATTGGTGGTAACGGCGGAATTAGTCGCTTAGTCGCTAGTCGCGCACCCTATTCAATAGAAATCATAATAATTATTTCCAAACAACAGGGAGTACGTTGTGTAGGGGCTTGCTTCAAGGGGTCACTACTAAATGAAACCACTCTCATTTATAATCTATTTTTCATTGATTTAATAGACATGTAGGATTACATATACATATTTTATCTCATCATAAAACTATATTATATGCATTAATTTACTCAGCTATAGTGACCTAATAGTGATCAGTGAACAAACAACAAATATAGGTATTACGAGTGCCTCTGCACCCTCACTCTGTCTACGGTATATTAATACAAACAATGTTAACATACAACTTATCTATGTGAGTCATTGTAGAGCGTCGCGACAGGCGGCGGCGGCGGCCTCCTCGCGCCATCTCGCGCCTCCTCGCGCCATCTCGCGGCTGACGTACACGCTACTGAGCAAGTAGCACATCTACGTATTGGAGCCTTCTACTAAGCTTTATTGTTAAGTGTTTTCAGGTTTATGACAAATAAATACAACATCTTTCATTTCAAACACAATTCTAGTCACTGGGAGATTAATTTTGTACGTGTATAAAACAGTAAAAAGCATCCAATGAAATTAATTCTGTCATGACTGTTATTATACTTAATATAGGTAATTTGCTCTAAAATGATCATTTTCAAACACAGTCACACGTGTAAATCAGCCTAAAAGCAGCGTAACATTTCGGGATCGGAACAGACATCCCGAAGCGGGAGGCGCGCCGCGCCGCGTGTCTGCGCACTGGCAAGACAATTCAACTAAAAATTAACAAAATAAAGGCTTACAGCCGCTTTGTACATTATAAATACATTTCTTTGGCTTTAACACCTCTGGGAAGCGTAAAATATACCCTTTTATAAGCGTTTAAAAATGAGTAATAAATCGAGTTCGGTTACCTGCAGCCGCGGACACTCGACGACGTGTGCATTCTCATATTAGTGCAACGACGGGTGGTCGGCATCTCCGTAGAGCTCCTCGTCCGCGAGCCGCGACCGCACGGAACCGAACCCGAGCAAAAACAATGCGCTATGTTTGACACAGGACACGATTCGATAAATGTATACAATATAATGTATAAACAAAACAGTGATATGTTAAGTTACGGCTTAATGTTACATGGCAACGTTCGTAGTGGACGAGCGACTAACTCGGCGGGGGCGGAAGGGGGGAGGGGGGGAAGGCCTCCCGAGACCGCGTCGGCGAGCGGAGCCGCGCGCTCGGCGACAGCGACCCGGCCGGGGAGGCCTTCGACAGATGTATCCACATTCGACGGCGACGGAGGAGATTATAGTAAATATGTCTATCTTATGTTAGCTTATAGTAAGTCCGCGTCGCCGTCGGGCCGCGGATAGCCGGCCGAGAGCGGACCGCGCCCTCGCCCTCGCCCGAGCCCCGGGGGCGGCGCGGGGCGGCGCGGGGCGGCGCGGGGGCGGAGCCCGGGCGAGGGAGCCCGCGGCCGGAGCCCGCGCCGCGGCGTCCGTGATGTCCGGTCCCGGCGTCGTCGGCATCTAACGCTTGTAGATATTTATAGAGATGAAACAAAAATAAAGTAAATTGCGATACATCGATAGCTGTAATAGAAAAGCGCCCCGCCGAGTGTGTAAGCTAAAGACAACAGTGAAGAAAGACTGAGAAAATCACTAATTATACTCGACAGCGAAACGACCCAGCTCGAACTTTTCACTTTTCAGGCTGCGTCACTTTGCTGTTACAACAAATTCTCTAATAAAGTAACCTAAATCAATCTTGAAAAGAGTCGGAAAAAGCGTTTAAGTGACACCACGAGACAAACTAAGAAACATTCCAGACGCGCCACTCTACGAGTAGATTTGACTTAGGTCACTTTACGATAGAGCGCTTTTAATTAAGTACATTACATTATCAACGAAAACGCAGTGTTTTGTACTGTTTCTATTTGGAGCTAGGGCACTGCAGCGGTCTAGGACATTTGGCACAGTCGGTGACAAAACGGTCAACTATTACTTCAACTGTTACGAGAAAATAACAAAAACATCAGAGATTTGCGACCTTCCGGTTCCCGACGAACAAATAAACGGGCTCAGATCGGAGCTGGAGAGATTCCTAAGATTCCGGACGTCGCGGTCCGAGGCGGCACTGCGCTACAATCATTACCAACTATTACAATACTTCATATTATATACTAAATTATAGAATAAAGGAAACACTTGTAAAAATCCTCATACAAAAATGATAAAAACATTTCAAAAATGTTTAAATTTCACAATAAATTCAACAAACAGGTCGGCAATAAGAACTCGCACGCATTGGAAATAAACGCTCCCAAATAATTAGATGATTACACTAGCGCAGCTACCAGCGCGGCAGCGCACGAGCCGAGCGGGACTCGTGAGTAGTACCTACTACTCTTCTAATTAAGTCGATCGCTGTTAAAACTAAGCGTTCATCAAATGACTTTAAGTAAGTAATCTAACACTGTATGCGGGATGTCGCCGCAGCGAGCCATTGTATATTAACTATGCGTTCATTTCGTATGATGCTACTGTTCTCTCGCTCGACCTGAGACGGACTAGAAAGATCGGTAACTCCGAAAGCGAATCTCACTCAAAGCACGCAACATCGATAGTTCGACGGAAGATAACAAGAGATATTTCAGCCTCTCGACTGCGATGCTAACAGGAAGAACTTGTTATATTTTGACTAGGAAATTAAAAAATAAATAATAACACGATCTAGATTCCAAGCGGCGACGCACACACACGACGCACGGACACACAGACATACACACCGTCGCGCACACGCCGTCATCGGTGACATGCACAGCGTGCAACGAGATTGCTAACATTTAATCTATCGACTAACAACTAAATCACTCTATTTGAGCGCGAAATAAAATTAGATAGACATTAACAATTAAATTTGTGACATACGTTTGTGCGTACAATTACAATGACGAAAACCGAACGTCAGGATTAATATGCTTTTAATACTTTTGTTAAGACATCATTTAGCGCGGGGGTTGTCCTTCAACAAACATAATGAAACGACCCTACACTACACGCTTGTCTATTTCTTCAACATGTTACTTAGTTACGAAGTAGGCCGGTTTATATTTCAATTTTGTAATAAGCTAACACAGAACCCGTTTTCTAATGTGGAAGGTGGACGGTGGTCGGTGATCTATGGTGGAAATGGGCAATCTTTTTTGTGGACAGAGAGCACCTCGCCACAACGCTGCGAATGACGAGCGACATCTGCGCGCGAATCCACGAATTAATATTAGTACACAAGAGCGCGTGTACGAGACACGCACGCACACACATACACACATCGAAACATACACGTGTAAATAAACCACTCTCCGTCAAATAAAATCTGAATACATAACACGTAACATGTCAATACGCGAGACAAAATTAGTGAAACACACGGGCGAGCCGCCCGGAGGTTTACGATTAATAGTAATATTATTATACACTAACGACTACATAAAGCATTACATCATCCGTGCGCGACCGCCGACCGGCGAGCCGCGGCCACCGCACTGCGGCCCGGCCACACACTGCGGCTCGGCCACACACTGCGGCTCGGCCACACACTGCGGCTCGGCCACACAGCACACAGCACACTACTGCGCCGGCCGCACTGACGGACGCCTCCGCGACCCCGCGACCGGGTCGAGGCTTGCGGAACTAAATAAAAATATACGAAAAAATAACTCTAAATAACACAATAGTGTTAAGACTTATAGAAAAAAATATAATTAAGCTACGAAAACGTAGATCGGTAACGGCGCCGGAGCGGTGTGTCCGGCCGGCTCGCTGGAGCTAGCTCCCTACTGAGTATTGTGCGGCTGACTAGAGGGCGACGCCGCGCGACCGCCGCCCACCCGGCACCCGGCACCGAGCGGGACCCGGCACCGGCACCGAGCGGGACCCGGCACCGGGCGGGACCCGGCACCCGGCACCGAGCGGGACCCGGCACCGGCACCGAGCGGGATCCGGCATCGGGCGGGACCCGGCACCCGGCACCCGGCACCGAGCGGGACCCGGCACCGGCACCGAGCGGGACCCGGCACCGGGCGGGACCCGGCACCCGGCACCGAGCGGGACCCGGCACCCGGCACCGAGCGGGACCCGGCACCGAGCGGGACCCGGCACCCGGCACCGAGCGGGACCCGGCACGGCACCGGAGAGCCGTCGCGGGCGCGCTGCGCGGGTTACGGTTTCCAACAACAATACTAACGAATGCATCCCGCGCGCCCGCAGCGAGCCTCTCCTCGCGAAACGCTACTCTACCACACCGGACATATTAAGTACTTTTATTAAATCGAAGCGCGGATAATAAATAATTTCTTAACGCTTTAATTTAATGAAATCGATACTTACAAGCCCTTATCACGATTCATGACGGTATGCGTTTCAAAAAACATCTTAATAACTAAAAAACTTAACGATTTCAGCTTCGTACTATATGAATAAAATTTGAAATCATCAGTTGAACGATAAACATATAAAAATTATAACGTACATAACTATGCGGTACGATTATTTTTTTCGTCGGTGGTACATTCGTTTCGCAAAGCGGAGGCTCGCCGCGGCACGCCACTAACGAGAATGGGGTTCACCGAGCGCCGAGGCGGCGCTTACAAATATGCAATAAATTTCTCAATATATACAACGGTAAATAATCGTTCCATACATTCAATTCACATATATATTACGATAGGTGGCGGGTCGACTTCGAAACGCCGGAAACGTGCTCCCCGGTATTCGCAAAAGGACTCCTGCGATGTCTCGCCCGGCAACATGTCGCCTCTCTCGCGCCCACCGGCTCCGTGCTCCCCGGACACCGGCGGGGAGGCTCACGAGCGCCACCGCTGCGTCGGGGGGTCCTCCGCGGGCCGACAGACAAATATCGATCGATTCAACATCACGAGGTACATCGAAATTATAATACTTCCACGTGTTAGACATCGATTTTGCCTATTTCGAGACCGGTGCCCAGACTGATACGGTGGTGCGTATCTCGGTGCTCGGCGCGGTGGTGGTGGGGCGCGGGGGCGGTGGGGCTCGGTGGGGCGCGGTGGGGCGCGGTGGGGAGGCGCGGTGGGGCGCTCAGGCGAGCGGCGCGGCGCCGGCGGGGCGCTCGGCGGCGGGGTTGTAGTCCTTGTTCACGAACGAGAACCCGCGGAACTCCTCCTGCAACACGCCGCGCACATCGGTCACGTAGCATACTTACATGTGCAACCAGATGACAGAGACAAATTTATACTTTTCTCGGGACAAATAACTTCAAAATTAAGAGTCGCTCCCAACCTGGCATAATGATTTAAATTTGTAACTTTTAATGCATCTATTCTTTTATGCATAAATATTTAACAAAATTGGAATGAAACAACTATTAACGGATTTAACTCGCGTATTTTTATTTTATTTTATTTGCAGCGTTAGACTTTTGTCAGCTCAGTCATGCTACGATTATGGAAACTGTAAAGAATCCGAAACGTCAGCAAATAAAATAAAATAAAAATACGCGAGTTAAATCCGTTAATAGTTGTTTCATTCCAATGTGTAATAACCGCGAAGGCATCAGAAATTATTATTTAACAAAATTTACGAGAAATATGAATTAGAAACCTCGTAACGCACGTAGCATCCGACCATAAGGTAGCTTACCTTAAAAAGTCTAAGGTTGAACATTTAGGTGTCGTGTAGCAGGTGTATGTATGTAGAAGTGTGTCGTGTGGTATGTGTGTCGTGTGGTGACTGCGTCGTGTGATGTGTGTCGTGTGGTGTGTGTCGTGTAGTGCGTGTCGTGTAGTGTGTGTCGTGTGGTGCGTGTCGTGTGGTGCGTGTGCGTACCTGGTTGATGGCGCGCACCACGTCCGGCGGCACGGGCGTGAGCACGGGCTCCTCCTTGGTGAACTCCGCGTCGAAGTTCACCGCCTCGCGCTTGCTCTTCTGCACAGCGGAAACGTACACAAATATACTATTATGAAATACGATCGACCGATTCAGTTTATATGCGATTATAATATTAATTAAAAGGGTAATAGTACATTACGCACCAAGGCCAGTAAAATAAAAAATGTCCCAGATCACATGTAATTGTCGTCCGAGGCGAAGCCGAGGTTGACAAGAATGTGATCTGAGGCTTTTTTATTTTACTGGTCGAGGTCAGTATACTATTTTTCTGTTCGACGAAGCCAGAAAGCGGAAATTTCATTTAACGCAGCGGCCACAAAGTTGGCGCTTTCTGGCCGGAGGACGGAAAAATAAATATAACGTTCAAGAATTAGATAGGAGCGGCCGCGCGTCCTTAATCCTCTAGACGCTCGTCGTGTAGAACGAGGTCCGGCCGTCGCGCTCGGTCGCGGGCCGGGAGCGCGTCTCCCCGCGGGGGACCGCGACCGCCGGACCTCATTCCACACGGCACGTATCGAGCTCTCATTTCGATAGACCGGAACATTTTGTTAGAAGTTATTTTTAGATAATAAAATAAAGACATCCAAAGCTGTCTCGGGTACCTTGGGGCGGAAGGGCGGGCGCAGACGCCGCTGCTGCAGCGCGTCCCAGTCCACGTCGCGGAAGAACACGTGCGCGCGGATGCCGCCCGCGCCGCCCGTCACGCCGAGCCGCCGCGCCGGGTTCTTCGTCATGAAGCCTGCCGACACACGACACAAGACACGCGACGTTACATCGTTATCACCTACGACTATTATCTAATTATGAATCGCGACTTCCGATTACATGTCCACGGGAGGTTAAAAGGAGGTCCAAAAAATTGGACGGGGCGCAGGGGAGACATAGTGTACTCGAGTAGACAGTATCAGTTATGACCGAGTCGCCCCTCCGTGGTGAAAGTACCGTCCACGGTTATCGGCATCGTGTCGGAGTCGAGTCGTGCGCGTACCCTTGAGTATGGAGACGGCGTCCTTGGAGAGCCAGACGGGGTAGAGCACGTCGTCGTGCAGGATGCTCTCGAACAGGTCGTCCTCGTTGTCGGCCTCGAAGGGCGGCTGCCCCGCCAGCATCTCGTACAGCAGCACGCCCAGCGCCCACCAGTCCACCGACGGACCGTACTCCAGCTCCTGCAGGATCTGCACAAACACACACACGCACATACACATACACATACACGCGCTTATTATAGGATTATGTGACGTTTTAACCGGTGAGCACCCTTTCCTCTAGTGTCGGTTCTTCACATATTTAGCAGAAAAAATACTACAACAAAATTATTCAAAAGGCTTAATTGAAAGTGAGCGTTCGTATCGAACTCACCTCGGGCGCGATGTAATCTGGAGTGCCGCAGAAAGTCGTGGTAGTTGCTCCTTCTGCGAACATTAATAAAGTCTAAAGTTTACGCTTTAAGATCCAATATCGCTTAACAATTCATACCATAATTAATCAGATCTCATAATCTTTGGGTCACAGGGCAACTCTGCATCCGCCGGGTTCGAAACGGCCCGGCTTTCGCAGCCCCCCTCCGGCGCTTTTTTACATCATACGAGAGGTTTAAATTATTTTTTTCGTCTATAATATCGGTAAAGAGCGACGGATGGGAAGCGGTACTGACCGATAATGCCCTCCTTGCACATGCCGAAGTCGGCGAGCTTGCAGTGTCCCTCGGCGTCGAGCAGGATGTTGTCGAGCTTGAGGTCGCGGTAGATGACGCCGTGCGCGTGCAGGAACTGCAGCGCCAGCGTCACCTCCGCCGCGTAGAACCTGCAACGACATCGACACCGTCAAATAGCCAGCCCGAGCTCGGTCCGTATCCGCCGGGTGACGCAGACGCATTAGCATTTTCTTTTTCAAATAGAGTAGGATATGAAAGGCGCACCTGGCGCGCGGCTCGTCGAACTTGCGCGCGCGCTGGATCTGGAACATGAGGTCGCCGCCGTCCACGTACTCCATGACGAAGAAGAGCCGGTCGTGCGTCTGGAAGGCCGAGTGCAGCGCGGTGAGGAAGGGATGCCGCGCCGCCAGCGCCAGCACGCGCCGCTCCGTCAGCGTGCACTCCACGTCGTCGTCCTGGATGATCGCGTCCTTCTTCAGCACCTTCACCGCGTACACCTGCCGCACAAGACATATGGACATAGTGCACAGTAAATTCTCGCACGCAGTGCAGCGTATGAAAGCAGGTTTCCTATTATTTTCTTTAAACTGTCAGCTACTCGAATAGATTTCATTGTCGAAATTTTCTTATTTTTTACGAATGAATTAGTTCATTAACGTAAGTAAGAATGAAAATATTAACACAGTAAATTTATAAAAAATATGATCAAATCGTAAACCTCCTTTAGAGCATAAGATTAATAATGTGCGTGTGTTACCTCGTCGGTGCCTTTCTTCTCGGCGAGCATGACCTTGCCGAAGGATCCCTTGCCGAGCACCTTGATGAAGGTGAAATCCTCGAGCGACACCTTCCCGCAGCCGCCCTCGCCGCCCCCGCCGCCGCCGCCCTCCCCGCCTGGCGATCACCGATACTCAGTATAAACCATATAAAACACAGGTATACCATAATATTTATATCGAGACAAACATGAGTCAAATAGAGATCTCAGTGGGATTTGAACCCACATGTATGCTCTCTGTCGCGGGACTAGAGAAAGGTCGCTTCAACATAGTTTGCACAGGTATCGACACAATATTTTCTGACGCCTTCGCGGTTATTAACTTTAGCGTTAAACTTTCGTCATCTCAGTCGTGCTACGAGTATGGGACCTGTAAATTTTCGAAATGTCTGCAAATAAAGTAATACACGCGAGTTATATCCGTGTAATTGTTATATTCCAATACATACATAACTTGGCGTAATGGCACACCTATTGACCTAGCGCCAAGCTAAACAGACTTAGGTTTAATCTTAAAACATGCGAAGGGACAAAAATTAAACAAAAAGCCACCACCAGAATGCAACAAAAAATAATAAACCTTCATAACAGGTGAATATATCCTTGAGGTCGTCCCAGTGCGAGCCCCACGCCGGCAGCGACGCCGCCGCGAGCACTTCACACACAACAAAACACTCGAGCGAACAAACAAACAAATAAAAATAACATTATAATATTCAAACCAAACAAAATGTCACTTCTAGTTTTCTGTTCAGATGAAACCAAGTGATAAATAAAAATAATAAAATAAATTAAGTTTGAAATAAAAACACACATACACACAAAGTTGCCATTCTATTTTAGGATAAAATAAAATCATCAAAGTAATCAATTAAACCCAGACAGGTAAGGGAAGGCAAACCGATAACAAGAAGCAAAAAAAAATTATGTCTTGTTCAGCATTAGGGTGTTTCATCGAGCCTTTCCGACGCCGTCATTACACTCTCAGGCTATATTTATGAATAGAATAGTTGTTTTAAGCAAAAAAACTTAAGAGAAATTATATTGTCACTGGTACAAATACTGTTTCCCTTGTTAGTTCTATAATATTGTTAGCAAACATTACATGTAGTTATAACTAGTGCGGACAATGTCGGCGTCTGCAGCGCTCGGAGAAACACCCATCTACACATTAGCAAAACATACATATAAGGGTATTACTATAACGGGTTTTTTAATCTATTAAATGACTATAATATGTTTTTATACCATAGCCATCTTGCCAATAAAAGTTGGCCATCTCTGTTATACGTAAACAAAATCATCACAAACAGATACGGCACATTCGTCAACACATTGGCCCATTCAATAAATCGGTGTAAGTAGGTACATAGGTCTACCAGGATCTGATGGTGAAAAGAGAAAAAAGAAATGGACGCTAGCGGTAGCTGTGGAAATTGGAGTAAACTTTTTAACTAACTTTTGACCGTTTTTTTTGCAATCAGATCCTGGTAGACCTGGTAGGATGGCTCTAATCGAAACGCGGTAATAAACAAGAGCGAGATAGTATTTAAATACTGTTCAGTCTTGCCAATAACCACGTTCTATTTGGTTCCGGCTGTCAGTTCTGTGGCGGTAAGTTATCGTGTCGCGTGTCATACTCACATTTGGCAGCGTCGAGCGGCTTGTCGTCTTTATCGGATTCAGACGCGGCCTCGCTGCCCTCCGTCACCACCGGGTTGTACTGAAAACACCATGTATTATGTTGAACACTGTGGTTACAGCGCACTGGAGCCAAAATCGGTTGGAATTCCATCTTTGATTTTTAAATTACATGTAAATAAAATCCTCTCATATAGGAGACTTATATATTTTTTTCCTTTATATTTTAAGTAAAAATATGTTAGCAAAAATAAATACAGTCGGTAGTAGGTACCTACCTAAAATAATAATAGTTTTGGTACTTTTAATACTAAACACTTAATACTAACTTTATACCAAGAAAGCAGCGCCCTCTCTCGGAGAACGTAAGACTCTGGGTCGCGGCATCGATTACGTCACACACACACCCTAAGACTTCTGACTCTATCTCGCTATCCGCCGTGATGCGGATACTTACTTCTTTTACTAATTAAACTAATTACTCAAAACTATTTCCTATTTATCTCAAACAGATACATACATTGCAGATACTTAGGTCTGGAGCAATATCGATGGTGTTGAGAAAACTTGAGTAGTAATTATATATAACGGCAGTACCTTGGACTGGCGCGCCCTGGGGTTCTTGTCGGGCGAGATGCCCATCTCGGAGAGTATCTCGGCCATCATCTTGGTGTTGATGCCGCAGTTGTTCGCAACGTTCTTCTGGCACCGCTTGTGCACGTTCATCGAACACACTGACACACATAATAAGTATATTTTGTAAACACGTATAAAAAAAACACAAATCAAGTAACGGGGGGTGTTCAATCTTTTAGCTAGACTAGGAATCACCGAATTACAAAGTCGCCTGTCCTGCGAATTAAACGCTTTACAACTAGACGGTCACGTATCTGTGACGTTTAGTGTGCGTCTTACGTTAAATAAGTTAAATTAATTTCCTGACAGTCTGTTTTTTCAAAACGTAGGAAGGCATCTCCAAGTGGATACAATGAAGCCCGTCAGTCGGTTAGCGTGTCACCTTCGCACTGCAGGCCCTGCTTGATGAGTCCGTAGAGCAGCGAGCCGCAGTGGTCGCAGAAGGTGAACCGCTTGTAGGAGTGCACGACGAACCGGTGCGGCACGTTCACGTTGAACCGCTGCCCGCCCGACACGCCCACCGCGCTCTGCTGCTGTGTTCCACGCAAATAACACATTCAACATAACTCGCATCACTTGTAAAGGCACCCCGCCGGCCATTTCCGCGGTCGCGGTTTAATAACAGGCGCAATAAAGGCCCCCTCGCCTGCATTTTCATTTGCTATCATTTAGATACCTGCGGCTAAATACGCTTTTGCTTCTCACGCAGTCATGTCTAATTATTTACTTGATCCCACTCCTCCATGATTTTCCTCACAGAGCTTGGACAATGTGCGAGTGAATTTGAACTTTATTACGTGACACAAAGAGCTATTTGATTATTTACTAACATTTATATGAATAAGGCGATACTTTATGTCAATATCCATATAGGAAATTTAATAAGTAGAGGATGCGAACTCACCTCCTCCTTCATCCCGGGACACTTGGTGACGACCGACGAGTGGCAGCGCTTGTGGACGACGCAGGTGCACACTGACGCAACAAACAAACATATACTCACAACTCACACTTCGAGTACTGCGACAAATAATAATAATAGGTACGAGCGGAAGATATTTACCTTGACATTGATATCCTTGTTTTCCCAGGCCCCTGTAAACGACGACATATTAGATTTTGCTAAAAAATTGTTATACTCCTTCGGGGGGGAAATTCATAAACGAACACACTAAAGTGGCAGTCGTAGATCGGTTACATGAAAACCGTGTGTGTCGAGGGGGGGTGTCACTGACCAGATGAACTCGCGGCAGTGGCTGCAGAAGGTGGGCTGTCGCAGGAAGGTGGCCATGAACTTGTGTCCGTTGACCTGGTGCACGCGGCGCCGCATGGCCCCGCGGCGGCGCGCGAAGCCCGCGCCCTCCTTGAACTCGCGCGCGCCCCCCCCCGCCGCCGCGCCGCCCCGCGCCGCGCCCCCCCGCGCCGCGCCGCCGCCCGCGCCCGCCGCCCGGCACGCCTCGCCGCCGCCTGCACAGTGCGCACCGTCACATCACATCGCACGTTACACAGAGTCCCCGAGTCCCCGAGCCCCACTCGGGATGTCGAGAGAAGTCGCGCAATAACTCGGCTCTCGGACGCGAGACTTGTGGTATGTTGCGCGACTTCATTCGACGTCCTCGACGACCCGCCCCACACCGGGCACACGCAGCGACGGCGAACACGATCCGGCACATTTCACGATGTACTTAAAAAAATATTTAAAATTATCATGAGCCCGGTTCTAACGACAACGAGGGATGATCATTTGTAGGAAAATAGGAAAAGGTGTTTTCAAAAACATTTATTGTGGAGATTGACCGAATGACGGGGACGAGAGATGAGCATAGGTAGAACAGCTAATAAAATTTAGTAAACCATGCTGTTATCGCTTGAAAGAGGATAAAAATTAATACCATTAAAAATGAGATGTCGTTGTATGTAGGTATGTCGCAGCCGGATCGTCTAATCCGCCGTATTATGTAATTCGTTTTACAAAACAGGGCCGTTATAAAAATTTATTACTTTAAATATTGACATAAACCAATCGTAGGTATTTAAATTTTCGGATAATTCGTATATCATAATATATATATTATATGTAATAGCAAAAAATACTAATATTTACCTTATTAGAATCTTGTCTTTGAAAAAGTAATTTAACTGTCGTAAAATTATTAAAAGGTAAAACATGGATAACATATTAATTCTGTATCTACATACAAAATTAAATGCAAATTAAATAATGCAGCAAATTTTTTTCGCAAACCTGATAAAATTAATAGGAACTTGGTTTGCATAAGCATTTACTATGAACTATGAACAAATTTAAGAAACATTCATTTTAAAATGATTGAGTAATAGAATAATCTATAACGACCATAATATGACGCATTGTAAAATCCAGACTTAGTCGTACTGAGAACAGGTAGCCGTCGTCTTGTTGTGTATTAGTAACAGAATGAAAGGATATAAATTCGGGGACTCTATCAGTCTGACAATGTTCTGAATCGACACGAGACCTGGTGGGCACGTTTGCTTCTTCGCGGCGCGAGCGAGCGACAATTACGGTCGCTTTATAAATACGGAACCCTAACATGTATGACAGTCAGAAGTGCTTACATGTAACAAAATAACCTCCATGGTATGTGTACATTATATCTACTAGGAGTCCTGGACCACATAACACCCATTTTATTTTAGGCCTCATTTTGGTACATTTTGTTGTTGTACCACCAAAAAATGTTAAAGAATTGTGTACAAAGGGTCTTAAAATTGAATATCTTTTTAAAAATTGCTTCTAGTTCACCTATGGATAATCATAGCTAATGATTAGCTAGCGTGAACATAAGCTATCTGACAAAATATAATTTGATGTATGTATTTTGAAATAACTTATAAAAAAAAACCACATTTATTTAAATATTGGAAAAGGCAGGCAGAACAAACCCTATTGGTTAAATCAAATATGAATAATTTGAAATAATATTATTCTACAGACACAATCTACTGCTATTAAAGGGACTTACTCTTGCCTGCAAAATATGAGGATTTTGCTTTGGCCTTGACTGTTGTAGCACAGCCTGGTGTGTAATTTGGAAATGTATGCCAACAAACAACAACCACATGATTTACTTCCAAACCCAAACAAAATTGTTATAATTATTGTTTCATAATGTAATAAAATTTAATGGTAAAAAATCATAAGTAATTAATTTGTCAATATTAAAATAACTAAATATATAAACAATATAGAACTTACTTGCCGTGTTTATTAATATCACTTCACTAATAATAATATTAATAATATAAAATATTTATACACACAAGTTTCCTGGAGCGAACAAGGAAACTATAACATAGTCATAATTATATAAAGACAGTTATTTTAAATTTAATGGAAAATTAGATAATTGGATCACTCACCTTGAGAATTCCATTTAAGATCTACTTTCAGATGCAGTTTTCCCTGTGGTTCAAGATCCACCTAAAAAGAGAGAGTAATCATTGGTATTTACTCTGAACCTGGCTAAATATGAAACAGTCTTGTTGTATTGTATACTGATATATTATATTAGTTTAGAATGACCTCATTATCAAGTGGTTCATATTCAGGTTCTGGTTCTCTCTTCCAGCAATACATGCCTATCTCACACAAATCAGACAAATGTACAAATAATTGTAAGATGCAGATAATGTTATCACCAAGTGAAAATAAACAATCTGTTATTCTTGATAGCACACCTCAATGTTACTACACTGAATGTATTTTATTTATATCTTATCAAAGATTACAACAGATTGAGATAAGCAGCTATTGTCTTACCAGTTAGCTACCTACTCCACAACAAGAAGTTTACTTTCATTATTGATGGAAAAAAAATCACTCACCCAAAAATCTGTGGGGTCCTTTTCACGGTGAATTAAATCTTCAAAGGGTATAGTGCAGTTCGCGACAAAATCGTCTGGAGGAATTGCAGCATCGTGGAAAACGGTGAAGCCCAAGCTGAAAAAAAGCACTAGTCAAAACAAACGATCGTTTCTGCATCGGCGAGTTCATTATAAAATAAATCGGAGTGCGTGCGCGTACCTGGTGACATTCTGCACCTCGTGAATGAAGCTCTCGTTCCACACGGGGTCGAAAGTCTTGGGCTTGGTGGTGGAGCGATCCAGGTGGTGCTCGTCCGCGTCAATTGACACGTACGGGTCTATCGGCTGGTCGTCTACAAGCGCAAAGTATATTTACATACATTACCAACACCCATTTTGGTAAACATGCTACGCCTTTTTCATACAGGAATTGTTGATTATGGAATATTTATTAAGCGACAGAACCGTGTAAATATTGCTAAACAGTAAATTGAGAAGCTATTTGTGCGAGTTAGGGGGGCTCACCAGGTTTCCCGAAGGTCATGTTGTGCCGTTTCTGAAAATCAGTCGGCCTGAGGCCTGTGGCCTCACACAACTTGACGCGCACCGTTCCGCTGAACATGGCGCCGACACTACCGTATTACCGGCTCAGCGCCGCGCCACCACTCGATCACTTCCACACTATAAACCCACTCAAAATCATTGAAGGTTTTTCATAATTGAAATAGAATTAAATAAATCTCTTGACAGCGACGAGATCCGCCATGGATGGATTTTTTAGTCTATGGTTACTAATGGATTCCCATTTGATTTGAAAAAAAAATGTCTTCTTCTTTTTGGTTGTTAGGGGTGGAGCACTTGATAGTTTAGTACTAATTTATATTATGTTTGTTTTACATTTATTGTTAAATGTTTAATTGACCATTTTTCCTATTGTAAATTATTAAGCTACAATTTTTTATTTAATCCATTTTATATGAGTCAAAATGGATTGAATTTTAAAAACTGTACTTTCCTTAAAAAATAATCATTTTTACTTTATTTTTAATAATCAGTTTTACTTATAGTTGCAATATACTTTTATTATTGAATGTTTTTAAAATAAATAAATTATCAAAATCAGATATAATATGAGCATATTAATTGTGCTTGAAGTTTTATTAAAAAAAAAGTTTAACAGCTGACACTGACAGTGACAGACAATCTAATCACAATCACAGATCACTCGCCAGCTAGTCAGTACTCAGTAGCAGTAGCAGTCAGTTATGGTCATGTTATATCAAACAAAAGAAATAGGTTCATGCCGCGCGTGATAGTATCGTCTAATTTACACAAATAAACATACTTAAACAAAAACGTTTTAGAGCAATAATTAAGGAAACTCGATATCGTTATGGGTTTTTTAACAATTTTGAAGAAACTGCGGCAGAAGGAGAAGGAAATGCGTATACTAATGCTGTATCCTTTTCAAAATTGACTTTAATTGCATAGCTCTTCTTGTTTGATATGTAATATCCTTAGCGAGTATTCAGAGGCCTGGACAACGCTGGTAAGACTACGATATTGAAGCGTTTCAACGGCGAGCCCATTGACACGATATCTCCGACGCTAGGGTTCAACATCAAGACGTTGGAGCACCGCGGATTCAAACTCAACATCTGGGACGTGGGCGGACAGAAATCACTCAGGTACTTTAATTTCCTCAAATTTTACTGCCGTTTTGCTATCTTTGTTATACAAATTTATAATAGACATCAAACAACGATAAACTGATTGTGTTCAAAATTTGCATCACTTGTATATAAGTTTGTTTAGGGTACAAACATCTTCTTTGGTATTATGTTTTCATTGAAATCAAATTGATAATGAAACTCAATTCAAAATTACATTGGATTTCTATATTAAAATATATATTAAATCATTGACTCATACTTTTATCTTGATCATCTAATGTTTCTTGTACATACCTATTATTTTTTTAATAATTTCTCATGCCTTCACGGTTAATACACATTCAAATGAAATAACTATTAACAGATTATGGAAACTGTAAAGAATCCAAAACATCAAAAAATCCATTCATAGTTGTTTCAATCCAATCTATTTTTTTTTTGGATAATTTAACATAAAATAATATTTAAAGTAGTAGGTACCCAAAGTAAATACAAGCTCTGTATAGTTTAGATCTAGATCAATTGGTGTGTATTGTCCAAAGATATTTATTATTAAAATTGCTATAATATGCAATGTTTTCAGATCATATTGGAAGAACTATTTTGAGAGCACAGATGGTGTTGCATGGGTTGTAGACAGTGCAGATCCTCGCCGGCTCGCTGATTGCGCCCGGGAACTGCACTCCTTGCTGCGAGAGGAGCGGCTTGCCGGTGCCACATTGCTTGTGCTGGCCAACAAGGCAGATTTGCCTGGTGCTCTAACACTACAAGAAATAAGAGAAGTAAGCTTAAATAATTATTACTGAATGTTTCAGATAATTTTATAGACTTTATTCCATGAACTCAGGATATGAATGAACAAAATGTACTTTTGGTTCTAGGCTCTAGACCTAGATAGCATCAAGACACACCACTGGCGCGTGGTGCGCTGCTCGGCCGTCACCGGAGAGAACTTACTCGACGGAATGGACTGGATGCTCGACGACATCGCCTCACGGATATTCTCCATAGACTAACCACAACTAATCCTTACTTGATTAGGCACTAACATTATAAAAACGTAAGGCAAGTTTATGCTATGAATACACTGTGGATCTACTTACATGAATATGATAATGTGGAGAAAGAGCAGTTTTCAAATTATCACATGAGAGGGGATGATCCTATCTTAGTCCTAATATCTATTATTGCTTATTAATTCTGTATTACAAGAAAGAAAGATCACCGATTTGTAAAATTGTTAGCTTATATTATGAGGATAATACAGTGGCGTAGCGTGCCTTGTCGGGGCCCCGTATAAAAATTTTTTTGGAGGCCCTTATATGGGGGTGCAGATTTTTCAGAAAAAGAGTTTTAATTTTTTTCCTTACACACTTTGGGGGCTCCGTGGCCCCCGTATAATTGATACGGTAACTACGGGGGTAGCTACGCCCCTAGGATAATAGCAAAGTGCATGTAAGGGAGTTATGTAAGGTTAGCTATTGAACATACAGAATATTTACAAAATGCCATCTCTAAATGCCTACACTGTGATGAAATAAATTTTATTACACAAACTTTTTGCTTTAGTTTAATAACTGTTTTGATTATTTTTTTAAATAATTAAGTATTATTTTATTGTTTTATTTATACCTATAACATTTTTACATTGTTTCACACTTTAAACATAATGAATACATGATAGTACAGGTCAGTTTCAGGAATGTAGCGGGGCGTCTTCAGGCTGGTCCTCGGTGTGCGTTTGGTTAATGTCACTTGCTTCCATTGATATTTGTGATTCATTTTGGGTTTCTTCTGCCTCCATTGTCGTATTCTGATCCACACTCGTATCCATATTGGTCTCATCAGGAACTGAAATGATATTATAATTCTTTTTTATCAACTTGCAAACTTAATATTTTGCAAATATACCTTAATGCAGGGTTTCTTAACGTGGGGTCCATAGCTTGTGTGTCAGGGGTCCGCAGTAGGTCAGTCAGTCTAAACATATTTATTTGGAAATTGTGCAGTAAACTCATTAACATCGTAGTAAGTGTAATAAAAGTGCCAATAAAAGAATTTTTGATTGATATAAATAAGACTTTTTTTTTATTTCCAAAAATATTTATGGGTGGGGTCCGTGGTATAGTTTAAATTGTAAAAGTGGTCCGTGACTGCAAAAAGGTTAAGAAACCCTGCCTTAATGTGTTTCTCATGCAAACCAGTCTGAATCTATTTGGGCAGTTGGTTATTATTCTGTCTAAGTATTTATGAATGAAATCACGCACCTTTTTCCACCTTTGGTATAATCTCTTCTGGTTCGTCATGTCGGTCGTCACCATCGCTGTCGTCCTTGTCTTTCTCATCTCCATCCATCATGAACTTGTCCCGCCTGCGCGCGCCGGTCTCGGTGGTCGTATCCCCTACGGGTGTATCCTCAGCGGGCGCATGGTGGCGCGCCGTGGGCTCGTTCTCCTTGGCGCCTGGCACGCGAGGCCGGAGGCAGCGCTGCTCTATCCGCTGAAGCTCTTCTTGCAACTCTTGACGCTTCTTAATCATACATTCTGTAATGTAAATCAAAGGTACATGAACAAGGTTAGATATTGATAGCGATGGAAGAAGGAACAATGAGATAATATTACAACAGACAATCATAATGTGTGGTGTCTTTGGTATTAGTTTATAAAATATTTACACACCTTTTATTGACATCATTAAGAAAAGTTTAAAAAGGTAAATATTTTGGTTTTAGAATTCATTACTCACTGCGATAGAGAGGACCATAATTAGCTGCAAAGTTTTATACAATTACAACATTTATTAGGTATCTATATAATAATAGCATAATATTACCTTTGCTATTTCAGGAAAAATATAAGTTAATTAAACTATGATTTTTAGGTAACTTTTTCATAAATACTTACTCTCATGGAATTTTCTACTAGAGATTAACTTCTCTGTTGCCTTGTCAGTCATTTTCTTGGGTAGCCAGTAGATGTGGGGCTTGGCTTTAGTAAGTATAAAGTTCTCAAGGTTCTTCTGTGAAGCTTCCCACTTCTCAAACTCCTGAACACGCCCCATTTTAGCCTCTAGGGCTTTAATGGTAGCCTTTTTGTGTTCTCTTTCAGCAAATAGTGTTTTTCTTTCTTTCTGCTCCCTTTCTTTTTCTAAGCGAGCTTTCTCCTCTATTTTCTTTTCAACTTGAGCTTTCTTATCCTCCTGCAAAAAATTATAGGGCACAATGCTATAAAGACAATAGTTGAGCTAGTCATAGACTATTTAAGAGCAAAAGAAGCAAAAATTTATGTGAAAGTTCAGTCGAGTATAGACCTTTGTTTGCAGCACAATTTCTTCTTGTTTGAACTTCTGCAAGGTACCAAGCAGTGACCCAAAAATACGTCTATTCCTAGTGCGGGCCTGCTCATCATCTCCCTGTGCACGCAACACAGCGGCCCGAGTAGGCAGCTCGCGGCTCACAGCCGAGGGCATCCGCGCTCGCTTTGTTCCAGGGCCATCCTCTTCACCATCACTGTCATTTATCCGGGCTGATAATCTATAGTAAAAATAAAAAAATATTAGTAATATTAATAAATGGAGCAGAATTACTGATCATAAAATGTGTAATTAAAATACCAAAAAATGTACATAGATAAGGTAACGTAAGGCAATGGTAAGTACATAAATAAAAATGGACAGACTGTATTTAAATCATTATTGTTACAGCTCTACCTGCTAAACACTGTTTTGGTTTCATGTTTTCTTTTGCCAAAAACTTCTTCATTTTGTCTAGCGTCTGGAAAAGAATTGCGGCCGCCTAGGCGTGATCCCCCTTTCACGTAGTCACCCGATGAATTGTTAAACCTAAAATAATATAAATGAATACCAAAAGACACCTTAATAATTAAGAGATACTGTTGTCAAGGTTCTGCACTAACCTATCGTTTGAGAATCGACCTGTCGTTTGCACT
Organism: Polylopha cassiicola; assembly: GCA_038024825.1. Classification (NCBI taxonomy): domain Eukaryota; kingdom Metazoa; phylum Arthropoda; class Insecta; order Lepidoptera; family Tortricidae; genus Polylopha; species Polylopha cassiicola. Next base: position 199,501 of record CP149061.1, read on the forward strand.
ATCTTTTTAATGTTTTCGTCGATTTTAAACAAACTGCTTTTTTCATTTTCTAACTGAGCACGCAATGTACTAAAGGAAACTGCAACTTCTGTCCCCATTTTTAAAGTAGTTGAAAATATTTATAAGTAAATAATCAATGTCTTCACTTGACAAAATACATTTCTGAGCCGCTATTGAATGCCCGTATGGTATTTATTATCTGTTACGGTACGTTTTGTTTGTAGCAATTTTTAATTCTGTTACCAAAATTAACGACTAAAAATATTTTTTTTAGTTCTCGACTATTTATACATTACGAAATTAATATTGGAATAAATAATGAATTAATTCAAAATACGATTATTTTATCTATTTAGATAGCTCTTACAAAACGTTACTATTCTTATCTGTGGTGCATATTTAGTTCTTCTATTCGTCGCTAGATGACTATAATAAGTATGCAGCGAGTTTCTGATACGACTATTCGACGCTGGATGTCGCTAAAAGACATAAAAGAAGTATTTGTTCTCGGTCTAAACTTTTCATAATACCTATGTCATTAAATTACCATTTTTAAGAGTTCCGTAATCAAAACGAATAGCAGCCTCCATCTCATTGTAAATTATTATATAAAGATTTCCAGTTGTTTGGAACCCATTATCATTTATATAAGTACCTTTTTACTGACTTGGTGACAATAGGACTACTTGGAAGAGATACCCAGTTAGCCAGCTAGGTATTTAACTTTAAAAAAAAAAGAAGTCCAGATCGGTTCAGTCGTGTTCGAGTCACCGACGAACATAGGTAGGTACCTACAAAAAAAACCGTCGAAATGGAAGCCACCTCCTTTTTCTAAGTCGGTAGATAGGACTAAGTACCAATTTATTTGTTGTGCAGCTATGGATTTCGTTAAAAAAAACATGTACCTACCTAATTTAGCTTCTGTAACCTTTAATCCCTTCGTTAAAAGAATAGAAGGAAACCTATACTTTTGAGTATGTAGGGCGGGCGGGCGCCTAGGTTTTCAGTGGGCGGTTTAATTAGGCGCGTGGCCGCCGCAGCCCACGCGCTAATCACTTCGGGACAGCTTCTGTCACCGCTGCCGTCCATCATGCAGCTCTTGTCTGAAGCCGGAACGAACGGCCCGATATCTAGGTGTCGGTAGGTACATATTATATAGGTAAGTACTTACCTACGTTTGTAACTTTTCTAAGGGGTAGGACCCTTGCGTACCGATGCGTACCTACCTACTGCTGTCGGGTATATTATTATTAGGTATATTGGGTGTGGTAAGGGTTGATCCTTCCACCGTTATTAACTAAGCTAATGGCTGAGTACAGTCGGGGTAGGAAAAGGTTCGTCACCTTAAAGTCGTTATTTGCTTGCACCACGTCAGTTATCAGTAATGCCAACATTACATTTCAAACGAAACAGAATATTACAATGATGTGTTTGTCTTTTTCAATTGACGTTTGACTGACAGATCAACTAATATAGTAAGAAGGTTGCCACTGACACTGGCACCATAGGCAAGCCATTAAGGCGCTATTTCAGGAGAATAGAATATAATAGTAAATGCTTATCATTTACGAAATTAGGTATTTTTAAAGTAAAAATAACTGTAATTATGGTAAAATTTATTAAATATAAACATAACATAATTTAAGACGAGTAATATATCCATGATTGTAATCGACTTTGCATTGAGCCAACACGGCAGGAGCAAATTTCCGTTCGTCTGAAATCCTCCCAAACACTTCGGCAATGCTCTACGCCAGCTATCTTGCTTCTTTCATTATTATTGACCCATACTTATTTCTCATCAGTAAAAATTGTGTGATTTCAATTGAAATTTAATTCACTTCGGGCAAAAATTAAGCGTTCCGTTCTATGAGCACTAGTTAAAGCCACTCTCTTGGCCGAGCGCCGGTGATGAAGCCCCATAGAGTGCAACACATTTCTCATACTCTAGGAGAGACGTGAAATATTTCGGCGAAATAACTAGTTTTAATGAAACCATTTTCTTCATACTGTCGACCAACGTTTTTTTTGTTCTTGTTGGGCTGTATCCAGAACCGGTATGGCGGTGATTAGTAAGGGACCTTCGTCCGCATGTTTTCTGATACAAAACCTTAGTGTCTCTCGTGATATTACGATTTGAAGATTATATCGCCAATGTTATCGCCACCTTCATGATCACCAATAATTGCAGCTCTTTCATCAATACACGAATTTCTGGGCATTTTAAGATTAAATAACGAAGCAGAATTATTTTTGATTATTGATCGCAGAATATAAGAAAATATTTGACACTGACGGACATTGACAAGATATTAAACATATTTAATTGGAACTTCCCGATGACTAGAACATTAAAAAGGTTTGATGTTGCTATGAAAATAGATGATGTATACTATTTTGAGCCCTGTTCACGTATAAATTAAGTATGATTTTAAATGCAGGTGTTAGCAAAGCACCTCAGTTTCAAAACGTATTAAGAGTTTTGACTTGATAAACGAATGAATTTGAAAAGTGACGAAGGTTTTCGTACCCCCACTGTACCTACTATTATACCATCGAGAAATGACCGTTCCGTAAGGTTTTTATCTCTACAGGCTAAGGAACTCGGGAGAACTGACACATTACGTTTTGAAGTTACTATAGGCAAGCAATCGGGATCTTGGAAATGAGTTCACAGGATATCCTGTGAAAAATGTTCCGGTTGCATATTTCTTTAATCCTATGTGTCTCTTATAGATTTGAAACAGAAATAGTGAACATCGCCCAACCCTATTAAAATAGCAGTTACCCGATCATCCGTGCTGCCGTGTTTGGAATTTACTCGAGCCCCGTAAATTAGTTGGCGGCCGCGGCAGTATGAAAAAAGCAATTAGCTGTTATTCGTTTGTTGTCTGTGGCGACGCCACTTCGGGGCCGCTCGGGCGTCTTCGAGATCCTTCGGAAGCTGTCGGAGGAGGCTAAATCCGTGCGGCTCAGTGGAGCGTTCAGGCGTGCATGAAAAATGGCTGCAACGCTGAAACGGCAGTCGCCTACAAAATGAATAGAAAGCAAACCGATGTTGATGTGAAGGAAACTGAATAATTGGATGTTTGTTATTCTTAGACGTCGGTTTTTTGATGTAGTGACTGATGACACTGCGTTTACTAAATGTTTAAGAGGCATTCTTAGGTAGACAGTGTAAACGGTAAGTTAATGGTGTTGTAAAATTTTTATTATTATCATATAATAGGTATAGTTGTAACTGCCCCGCAATGAATTGCATTAAGTATTAGGTATATATTATTTTTTTATAAATAACATTTTTATTAGATTCAGATCCACTTTATTATTAAAGTTAATCCTGATTGTGTAGTAGGTAGGTGTAAATAGTTAAGAATCTATAGTATTTAGCTTCTTTGCTGACACTTATCATTGTCACGCACGTTAAGTCACTTCACGTCAGTTCAGTTCTCATGGGTACATAGGTATAGTACTTATTTGCCTAATTTGGTAAATCAATAAAATAAACTTTCAAACTCACGCCACAGCACAATCCTTTACATAGGTACCTAGGTAATAAGTTTTATGATTAGGTACCTACTTAGATATCTGCACATAGACCGACCACATCTATTCACTTGTACCTAGGTACCTAAAACTATGTTAGGTGCTACTTGCACCTAACTAATTGAGTACCTAGTTGTGTTTTGGACTTCGCAAGTAGCTAAATAGCATTCATTCAGAGTATAGGTAAGTACTTGTTAACGAGATATTCGCGAAGCACTTGTCCCCGCGAGCGTCCTGTTTGTTTCCACTGTGTGTTTTTGTCGGCGCGTCACGTCGCGCGTCCCGCGTCACGCGTCACGCGTCACGCTCTCTTGCCGTAATAAATGTCGCGCGTTTGATGCGATTGTCGCGGGAAGGAACTTTTCTCTTTTACAATACTAAAATATTTTGCGGACACCAAAATAAATTGTAGTAAGTAATTATAACCACATCCGGCTTGTCTTCTCTCATTTGTTTTGTGATTTGAGCTGTTTTTGTTGGAACGTAAATCTTGTCATTGAACTAAGTCTATGAAAGGTAACTAACTACAAAATGACTAATATTAAACTTACTATAGACGACTGGAGTAGACAAAAGGGTATATTATACTTATTAGTTAGGTAGTATTTTCCGCAGTGTTAATTTAGCTGTTGCATCGTTGATTATTATTTTAAATAAGAAGAAATACCTGCCTACTTATCTATCAGATAGGTAACTAGAGTGGAATGGAGAGTTAAATACTCGACGAATGTCACAACTAATCAAGGCTATTTTGAAAGAAATGGTGAATTTCGGACATGATGGCATCTTAGCGATGCCACCATGGCGCAAGTGAAAATGATAAGAAAATTGAACGATTATCATTGATATAATTTGCCCACAGTCGATATGCAACGTTCAGTTTCCTCCGGGCTGGAGGCACACGGCGCAGGGCGCGCGGCGGTGTATAAATCAGGCCGCCCCGCCCGGCTCGTCGCGCCGCCGCCGCTATTTGCTGAAACGCCTCCGTTTCGTTTGTTTTCGCCGCGATCCGCTAATAAAACGCTTATACTGATTAATTACGACGGCCATTACAAATAACTCGAGTCGTTTGTCACGCCGTGGATGGTAATATCTTTAGAACTCGGCGCTGTAATTGACGCGGTCCTCGACATCGGCGCGGCCGACAGATATCGCGCTGTTCCGCGCTAAATAAACTCATTTTTATTCGAACACACCTAATTGAGTTTTATTAATTGTGTGATGTCGTTTACGCGCTTTGAGTTTCAGTTTCGTCTTCTTTAAATCTATTAACTTAAAAGCTTACACCGATTCGTCGCGTTTCTGTTATTGGGGTTACATCAAGCGGAACTTATTAAACTTTGAATAGCTTTGTCATTATGAATATTAAGCGCAGCAAAAACACTCACCTTACGCAAGAGTGAACTCTACAAGTAGGTACAGATTATCACAATTGCCTCGTGTGACAATTCTAACCGCATGTTTAAACTCACGGTAGGTACAGTTATTCGAAATATAAAATTTTGCGGCCACATTGAAGCGGCATCATGGCCACGCTTTATCTTCAATAAGACTCCATACTGTTTGGCTGTACCTATTGTAGATTATCGTGTTAGCGCGGAGAATACTCGTACAGGTGAGCGTTGGCCGCCCTCTGACCGGCACGTTCAATTAGCTCGCAAACGCCTGCATCGGGCTGGCGCAGCGCGGCGGAGCGCGGAGGAGCGCACCGGCGCGAGGCGGAGCGCGGCGCGGCGCGGCGGGCCGGTTCGCCGCAGGCCATTTGCGCAAACGCGGCGCGACCGCTGCCAGGAGCTACCTATTCTACATACCCTTGCGAGTGCTGTGGGTGATTCCTAAACATGCAACGCGAGTTTACCATTTGACTCCATTGCGCAATACGTTACTCGTCACTTAAACGTCTTAGTAAGTAAGTATATAATTATGTACGGTCGTCTAAATTATATATAGGTTTGTATATTTCAATACCATATGAATATACACCTATTTATGCTTAGTTTAACAATATTATTCCGTGTGATTTAAGAAAAATTAGATTTTAGCTTTGAATTTTTACCGTGACAAAATGGATTCGACTTGAGCGACCTGTGTTATATTAATATTATCGAACGTAACGTCTCGGAAAGCATATCGAAACAATTCGATATTGACACGCGTAAGTGATGCAAACTGAATGTTACTTGGAGTCACTAGTGCTGAAGCTGTAATATAACAAGCAATAGCACCGCACCACCGCGCCACCGTGCCACCGGGTCGCGACCCGAACCCCGCATCATAATTAATATATATATTGATCCTTTTAGATTTAAGACATCTTCTCTTCTTTATTTTTTTATATATAAAAATGAATCGCAAAATGTGTTGGTAAGCGCATAATTCGACAACGCCTGGACCAATTTGGCCAATTTTTTTTGTTTAAATGTTCGTTGAAGTCCAAGGATGGTTCTTACGGCGAGAAAAAATCTAATAATTGCCGGGAAAACCCTAAAAACAGCCCTTTTCTTTTCCCATACAAATGTTGTCTAACTAAAGTTACCTAATTTGAATTTCGAACGGGCAGGATGACGTCTGCCGGGACCGCTAGTATATAAATATAATAAAAAGGCATCGTATAAACCCGTCGACCGCTTGCGTGCTCGCGCGGTTAAAATACCTACAGAAAAAACGATTTGTCCTAGACATGAGGCCTAACTCGATGTGTTACCTCCAATAGGAGCCGCTTTTGAAATTCTATAAGTATACCTAGGAAGTTTGTAGCTGGGATTGCCTGGCTCCTACTGGCTAGCTATATGGAAGCGATGTCGCGAGCCGGTCGAGAATACGCCGCGGCGCCTTGTTACTGCTACATGTGGCATACTTGAACGCAACACTGGACCATTTCACTCGCGATTGGCACACGCTCCCAACACTTATAATTATTACACAATTTACCTTATCATTACCGCGTACCTACATGTTCGTTATATACAATACTAGCCGCCGCCCGCGACTTCGTACTTTACTTTCATATTAACTTCACCCCCCTTCTACACCGATGGGATGATTTACTAAAATAATATTTTACACGTGTTTTATGACTTTCAAGGAAGAACTTATATGCAAAGTTTTATTGAAATAACTTTGAAAAGCAGAGATTGGTCGCTTGCGAGAATCACAACCAAACACATAAGTAGATTAACCATTTAAAAGTTGGTAAAAGTATAAGATTAACAGATATAATCTAGGAGAGAATAGAACTTTTGCAAGTCAGCAATTAGACGTAAACTCTATATAAGTAGTCTATCGTTCTAACTTTTCCGCGCTAAAGTCAGAAGCGTAGCGTCGTAGCGCGTAGGTACTACGCGTAGCACCTCGTAGCCGTAGCAGCCGTCACGCTATTTTGAGTTCACGTAGTCTTACTACGAAATTTACCAGACTCGTAGCAGCAAGGATGAAAATATTCGGAAAATATCCTTCTCCCTTATTGCGTAAGTAGATAATATTCTACCTATATGTGGTGCAATATGTCGTGAAAATTAAATAGGACCTGTTTAAAAGATTTTATACATAGCTTTTAAATGTCTTCAATAGTAATGTAATAACTTATACTGACATAGTTGTGGAAATTACAATCCGTATGTCAAATGAATGGTAGAGGAGTTGTGTGATGTGCATCGGGCACCGGCGACATGAATGGAGTTCCCGGTACTGCCGCGGGCGTGTTCCGCGAACAGACGCGCTCTGCTAGCTGTCTGCTGCAGCTACTATACATAGAGCTATGTGACCACCCATGCAAATATCGTAAACTTGTCAACTAAAGATAAAGTATTCAAAAACTACTTAGGTACATTAAATTTATAAGATCATGATTATCAGCAAAATATCCCTCGTATGACACGCAAACATTTTGATTTTGTTTGGTACCTGTAGCGTTTACGAATGTAATATATGTTCCTCGTATAAGAAGGAAGCTTACGGGATAGAAGTTAAGAGAAGTCTCTGGGACTCTGTCCGTGTAGTGGTATGTTTAATATGTATGTGTGCGCACACAATACAAGACAACGTGACAACAATAACAGTACATTACAAGCGCTCGTCAGCTGCGTTTGAAGTAGCGGCTCGTAAACCAGCCGCGCCGGACGAGAGCTAGACCATTACTATGATAATAAGATTAATAAGTATACAATACATCGTACATTATCATAATAGCAAAGGTAGATACTGCAAGCTTTTATAACTGAGACACAATTATTACCTACCATCACTCTCCCCGTCAAGGCGGTACATTAGGCATCGCTATCTATACATGTTATTGCGGAAAGGCTCTCGAAACAAACATAACATTTCACTCTTATAAATTAACTTTCCTGCCTACCCCCCATACAATTTAAGTGTCGTGAACATCCGGCGCCGGCGCACCACCAGCATGTGGCGGCGTCTTTGACGTGCCGTGACAAAACGACTGACAAAACGAACATTCTGTCATTTTTGTGAAACAACTCTGGAGATGGGTTGCGGGTATCGGTTACAGTTTAGTTTTTCACGTTTTTTATAGTTTTTTTGATGTATCTCCGGAGTGGCGCAGGGGGAATTATAATAGGATCTGTATGAGTTGTGAGCCGAACATGTTATTTACTGCGTACCTACATATGTTGTTGTTACAGAGTACATTACGGTATTAAAGACAGCTACGTTACAGCTACCTAAACCTACCTAACTAGAATTTCAGGAAAATTAATTTTCAGTCCTCCGGCCGGAAAGCGCCATCTTTGTGGCCGCTGCGCTCAATGAAATTTCCGCTTTCTGGCTTCGTCGAACAGAAAAATACTATACTGACCTCGGCCAGTAAAATAAAAAAGCCTCAGATCACATTTTTGTCAACCTCGGCTTCGCCTCGGACGACAATTACATGTGATCTGAGACATTTTTTATTTTACTGGCCTTGGTGCGTAATGTACTATTTAAGCGTAGGTATGTAACTAAATAAATTCAAAAGTCCTCAACTACATTAACCATATCATTCATAGATTCAACTTGGTTTCTTTGGTAATGTTATGTAATTTTATAACACTTTATTAAAAATACCGGAAGTTTCCTGTAACCACAATTACGCTCCAAAATTAGAACCTAATATTGAACAGTTTCAGCTTTGATTCTACACAAAGACGGACGAACATGCACCGACAACTAATGATCCAATTATCGCTTTGGATAGCTCGCATTTCTTAATTAAACCGTCTAATTAAAGATACCAGATAATATCTACTGCAATACTGCTTCCGTTGTCTTTACGCCCTTTGTCCCGATCACAAACGAAAATACACTCTAAGTCTTCAGGATTAAATTCATAATGAATCATTGTTTCGGAATAGGAGCTTTCCAACGGCGATGATATGTCTCTTCAACGTAATTAGGGCCGTATCGCTTTCAGGTTATAGTTGTTTATCATGTGCAGGTTAGTCTGTGTGGAGTAGGGTAGGCGGTGCGATTACCGGGCGCGGCGGCGCGTGACGGCCGCCGCTGAGATCAGAGGCGCGGGTTCGGCTGGGAAGCACCGGGTATTTATATTTATACACACAACCGACTACTGCTGATTCTCTGCGAATGATCGGCGACAACTACGAGAGTTCATTGTGCATTTCTGCGTCTGCTAGCACTTGTCGCCTAAGCTAGTAGAGTAGGTAAGTGTCATTATACTTGCAAGCGGACGGACGCGACCCGCACTGAAGTGTACAACTGTACATGCTCGTGCGCAGTGTTGTTTGTGTAGGGTACTTACTTTAAGTAAGTCTCCAAACTCTGTGATAGCAGCAAAATACATTAACGGTGTTCAAAGACGTCGGTGTACCTATTTAATAATAACAATCATTTATTTCGGACTTGTATTCATATGAGTTAGTAACAATTCTGGGAACCTATAAGCTAATGTTTGTTGTACACGACACAATACATATGTAATATTTAGACGCGATTATTCTATTATACCCATGATATTATGATAAATTGGAAGTTTGACTGCGACTGAACACAAATATTTAGTGAAAAAAATGTTTTTATGAAAAATAAATACCTACATACATACTGATGTTTTTTTCAGGTAGGTAGGTAAAAAGTAAATACTGAAATTACCTATATGCAGGGGCGTGCACTCAATAAAGGCATAAAGGCACTGCCTACCCGACGAAAAACTGCTAGACCTTACTAACAACCCTACAATCTATAAGAAATATTAATTAAGTATCTAATTTAAAATATTTTTTCTATTCACTGAATAACATTAAAATCGTAACGTAAAATGGAACGTAATACATAATTTTATTTACTTCAACTTCATACACAAGTTACCTATATTACATTACTACATTTCACCTAAAACTTTCGTAAAAAGGAACGTTACGTCAAATTACATTCGCGCCATTTCGCGCGTTTCGGCACGTCACGAATTCTAGGCAGTCGAGCTCAGTGCCTTTGAGAAATGCAACAGTGTGCGTGAAATCTCTTGTCCGTGAACTACTTTTATATCGCACACACGCAAACGTCTCCAATTTGTATGGCGACTCAAGTCCGGCCGTCTGACCTGCCTTAGGCGCGACAGATGACAGCTTCTCTTTCACACGTTGTACGAACCGTACCGAAAATTACCGAACCGAACTGAAATGTGTACTTTAGCTTCCAAGTTTGTGGTAAGTAGATAATATAATATGCACTATATTGCAAAATAATATAATTATATTAAATAAAACCAATAATCTTTTACAATGAATATAAAAGTATTATACTTATTTAGATGAATAAATGTTTTTGAACAATTACTTTGATTAGTTTCGGAACTTTCTAAACGTTTTTACTTTTTACGTTGACGTTTAGACAAATGTCAGTTTATGTCAGGTCGAATGTTTATTTCCCGCTAACGTTGTTGTTTTGCAAATAAAAGAGTTATGTTTCGAATTTTACGCAGTGTATTCAATAAATATGATAAGTTTTATAATGACGAATAAAGATTTTTATATTGTGCAGTGAATCTTTAGATCGTGTGTGTATAGGAGCCGCAGCGGTCAGCGATAATAAATAAATAAATATCTTTGGACAATTCACACCAATTATCTAGTCCCATTTTAAGCAAAGCTTTGCTTGTGTTATGGGTACTAGACAACGGATAAATATACATAAATACATATAAGACATCCAAGACTCAGGTACAGATGCCAGTGCTCATCACATTGACATCTGCCCCTAGCGGGATTCGAACCCGCAACCTCCGGTTTCGTAGTCAGGGCCTCTAACCACTAGACCAACAGGCCGTCAAAATAGCAAATTAAATAATAATGATAATGAAAATATGATAATATATAAATATGATAATGATTGTTAATACGTAAGTGTTAACTATGAATGTATTTAAACGCACTATTGTTGATTGATTTCGTCAAGTGATCATTATATTTTACGAATTAACAACTTATTTAAGTACCTTATTCTTACATAAATATTCCTTTTTCTTAAGCAAACGTTCCTTGTTCTTAAATCAAACATTCAATCTCAACTCAAACTTTTAACTTATATCATGTGCATATTAGTATTAAATTCTTTAAACCAAACAACTTACTTATAATAAAAAACTTTTCTAAGCTAACAAAAAGTAACAAAGAAAAAAAAATAGACAAATAAACAATATTAAGCTTTTTTTTAAAATTTCTGGACGAAAGCTACATTTATGAAATACCTAGTTATAATAGAATGAAAACCAAATGACTGTCAAGGATATAATAACTGTTTTTCTGTAAAATCTTTAATGTATATAGATATTATTCTTTTCTCTTAAGTAAATTTGGAATTATAGTGGAATTAAGTAAGTAGGTACAATAAACCTTTCATTATATACTTAGATCTCTTATTAAATATTTAATTTGCTATTTTTTTTATTTATATGATGCTATACAATTCTATATTTAATAGGTAGGTACTGCTCTTTTGAACTATATTCTGGCGAAGAAAATCCTTGTAAAGCAATATGTATACTTACTTACATCAAAATTGTCATGTAATCCCCCAACTCACACTGGAACAGCATGGTAGATTAGGCTAATACTAGCAAGGACTTTCTAAAGAGGTCTGAGCCCAGAAATGAGATGTTTACTGAATTAATTTTGTTATTATCTGTTCTGCCCGTAGTCGGGTGAAAGAAAAATATAAAATATTATGTAACAAATATAATATGTATTTATGAAAACATAGGTAAAATTAAGAAGTAATGTATTATTTACTATGTTAGATGAAGTTTTATTAGATATAAATCAAAATTATCAGTCATTATAATAGGGGTAGTGTTCAGTGCCCACGCACCCGAGTGTATTTTTTTTATTTTTTTTTGTTGTGCGTGACTGCCCTTTCCTGCCTACCCGCGTAGTAAACCCAGTGCACGCCCCTGCCTATATGTATACTTGTTCAATTGGAAACATGGAATATATGCACAGGAACTCTCCCTAATTCTTATAATATATTTAACATTAATTTATTAGAGTACGCACTTCCAGAGAGGAAGAGTAGACAACTCGGTTATAATGTGAACGAAATAGAATGAAACCATTATAACGGATTGAACTCGCATATTTTATTTTATTTGCTATCGTTTCGTAAACTATTCCCTAAATCCGTAGCACAAGTTGTGCTTCGAATACGGGAACAAAGTTTATAAGTCAACTTAGCTGACGATATCGAACCCTAGAGAAATAGGGAACTAGGACCGAGTATGCCTACTTATAATCAATTATTTTTCTTAGAAGCCAGAACGTCAATAAGCAACTAGTAAGCGAGGCCGGTATTAATAGTGGCTCCCCCGGCAACCGGCTACGCGCCGCGAGCCGTGTCGCCGCGACTCGCTGCTGAAACAATCGCTGAATCTGTCACCGCGCATCGCTCGGGGATAAACACGATGTGACAGCAGCTTCAGCCGCCGTCGCGTCGGGCGTTTCTCTTGAATGAACGAGTTCAACGACATACGATCGCGTCATAACTAGTTGGTACCTAGCAAACAATGTACCTACCTGTGGCTGCCAAACTCCTAGTTGGGACTATTGAATTTCCGAAGTTTTTCGTAGATACGCTCCCGCGCTGTAAAAGAATCAGTTTAGACTTTTACGAGCACCGATGTTGGTCTAAGATACCAAGTTTCCTTCACTACCTAATTTTCCCTTCACGATCTCACGTCAGCGACAAAGTTTGATCGCAAGATACGAATGCCGCATTAAACAAACAGAACAATACCTAGGCAATAAATAGTTGCATTTTAAAAATACCACATTAACGATAGCTATAAATGAGTATAGAAATGATAAAATTCCGGAACAATAGGCTGGGAGTGAACCCGCAATACGGCGGCGAGACAATCGCGCATTAACCACGCTCTGCGCCGGAACAATGGCGCGCACCCGCCGCCGCCGCCGCCGCCGCTCGCCGCTCGGCGCGGGCGCACTCGACTCGGTTGCGGACAGCCTAAACTTTTCATATTTTTTGCAAATTTAAGGACCTTGTTATTTATATTTTATTTCAACATCAATAACAAGATCTTGCAAAGTGTGGAATATATTACCTACATATAATTATAACAAAAATTAATATGAATTTATCATTTAACATGTCTATCTGTTATTTTATAGTTATTTCATACATGATATACCGGAAAAGCTTTATCGGATTAAATGGGAAACTTCTGCTAATGTACCTATAGGTTGGAATCTACAGGGTACTTTAAATGTTTTCAAATGTATCTACTTCGAGGGTGTTTGGATTGTCATCGGTGGCTTGAGCTGGACGACGACACTGTGATTCTGCCCAGACTAACATAGAGAATATCTACCTACTTATAATCAATTTTTAAAGTATTTTGAAGGCCTGCTTTATTACGTAGGTATCTATACCTATTTAAGCTTGCAGCTTTAAAAATGTTTGTTAAGACTGCTGTTAAAACCATGTTTTTAAGCTCCAAATATTTATAATACTTACCCATACCCAGTAGGTAGGTAGGCTCATACCTACAGTAGAAATCATTTTATGTGAAAAAAAGTGGCGATTAGCTTACCAGAACATTATGCAATAAAGTGAATTACAATTTTTAAATTCAAATAGAAGAACCGCTAATCGTGATCGTCTGCGAGTGTCTCCGAGCGAGCGGCGCGGGCGCACGGATGCGCGGGCGCGGCGGCGCGTTTGTCCTCGCGGTTCATTGGCGGCGCTGCAATTTGTTGCAGCTCCCGTCGACGCCGCCGCTGCAAAGACGACTTTTTCATACGCAAGCATTTTTCAGTTTTTTTTACTGACGAATACATGACATATTTGGGGTAATTAACAGAAATACGCCCTTCGCGGTGCTGTGAAGTGTTTTTGTGGTAATCTAGCCGCTTTATTAGGGCCCGTGTGTGCCCGAGCCGCCGCCGAGCCGCCTCCGAGCCGCCGCCGAGTCGCCTCCGAGCTCCGCATAGCTGTAAAACGTGTTCGGATGGAACCTTTAATTACACATTAGTCACTAAATTTTGTAATTTATGGAAAACGTCGGCACTTTCTTCGTTTAAAACTCATTTAATGTTTCTGTTTAAAGTCGTAAATGTCGTAATTTATTTTTATCGTGCTTTATTACAAGGTTCTACCAACACATTTACATTTCTTTGCGCTCTGTATCTTTGCTTAATAACAATATTTGTAAGAAGACGTGAACAACACGCCGCACTTGTCACGCTCATGCTGTTGAACGACATTCTGGACAGTGGCCCTCGACTAGATATCCGTCATCTGTCTTTTACACTTCCGAGTCAAGTGTCAAGTGTCTTAGCTACTGCGAGTCTGTACTTGGCGGTTGTCACACCGACCTCTATTAGTAAGTACTTACCTACGCTTAGAGAATACAGAACTGGAGGCGGCTTCGACACTATTCGTCATACAAAATTTTTAGCCACTTTTAGCGGGGGACGAGGTAGGAACACATACAAAAAACTGCACACTGATGTAAAAATAATTCTCATCGTTACACACGCATACTAATAGAAACTGTCAACACTAGGCGGAATTTATTCACACTAGCAAAAACAAGACTATAAACGTCGTATCCGTACACAAGTTTGAAATGTATTAGTAGCCAAACTGAACCGATTACATAGTGCTTGATTAAGTGGCTGTCGATACATTTATCTATATTTGACACAAAATGGCGGATCAACCAATTTATATTTTAATATAAATATTTTAAGTTCATACATAATAATGTATTTACTTCTTTTAATTCATACTATTATATAATTGAACATTAGTTACTACGTAGTTCAATAAACAAGTAATTTTCTTTTAGTAATAATGCTTAAACAATTACAATTACCCACTATGCTTAACATGAAAAAACAGGCAGATGTCTATTACAGCTGAGCTGGAGAGATAACAATATCAACAACCATAATTAAAAAAAAAATTACAAAGTAGACAACCGAATCCCAAGCTGCTGGTACGCTTAAACCATTTGAAATTCGAATAAAGAAATAAAATATTTTAATAAAATAATACCTGATATACTGAAATATACGCGTACTTCTTATCATCTGTACTGTAAATTCATCGACATTGATATTGTCCAGTAAGTACATCTCTAACCGAATTTTGATCATGGATGCTTTTATCGCTTTTAACTCAATGGACTTAACGCCTAGTATCGGATACACTACTCTGCAAAATTTTTATAAATGTGCGTCATTACTCTTTGTTGACCATAGACTATCATAAATTTTTTTAAACGATTTTAAACGAATAAAAACGTAATCGATGCGTAAATCGATGCTTCTCGCGTGGTGAATGAGAAAATAATTATTTGAAAAATAACAATTAACGTACAAAAAAAATATCTGCATATGAAAGGAAATACTGTTTTTTTGTATATCTGATATAGTGGATGGATTTTTGCAACTTATTTTAGCGCAGGAAGACATTTTTCGGGAGCTCTTTTCTCTTCGATATCGATTGTGACAATGTCAAAGTGACCTGTTTGAAAACAGTTTTTACAAACGCGTTAGATAATTTATCTTATACCTTGGCAGAGGGGAACGCCTGTCGAAGCCGCCTCCAGTTCTGTATTCTCTAAGTACCTACGCTATAAATAGTAAATGAAAATATGAAAACTGACCAACAATACAGGGTTGTAAGAGATGTAAGAAACTGCTTAAGTCAACTTACTTAATTCGATAATCGAATTTTGTCAGACATTTTGCTTCATTTGACCTTTTGCAATGATGTGGGTACCTACATACCTACCTAATGCTATTCTGTAAATTTGATAATCCATGAGGAATGTATACTAGGTAGGTATACATTCCTCATGGATTCTCATGGATTGTAGTGCATGGTACTTAAGTCTCATTTCATTTGCACAACCTTGCCAAAGCTACACGACTCACCTAAAGTATATAACTAGGTACAATCTGTAGTAAGTCAGTAAAACGAATTAACGAACATAAAATACCAATTACAATCCGTGTACACGGACACCCTCCTTACATACGCACGATACATACCTTATACATAATCCATACATACACCGACACCCACAGCTGCGTACATTGCGCTCCCACAGTCCGCCGGCGCGCGGCGGCCGGTCGGCGCGCGGGCATATTTCCCTCGGCACTCGTCGCGCGCAGCCCGAGCGCAACCGACCGAACGGGAAAACAGACATTTTACAACACGACCCGCCTCCCCGACAAGCCACCCTACTCGCAAGTAATAAAGTCGAAAGTCCCTCACTCAAAAACAGAGATGCATCAACACGCTTCAAATAGAACGCGACATGGAAAAAGGAAAGCGTTCGAAATGAAGCGCGGCGATTGGGCGATGCGCACCAATGGCGGCGGGAGGCGGGGCCGGCGCAGGCCCGCGGCGGCCCGCGGCGCGCGCGCACATGTCCCGCTCGCGCGCCGCTGCGCGAACGTGCTGCTAGCTAGCCGGCGGTGAAGTGGCTGGAGCCAGGAGTCGCAGGAGTCAGTGTGGCTGTGCAAGTGCAGTGAGTGAGTGAACATGCTGGGCGGCATGGACGGCAAGGAGTACGGCGCGCTGCACGCCGCCGCCGCCGCCGCCTCCTACGCCATGGACAACGGTACGGATCAGCTCCCGATAGCTTGAAGAACGGAGACCAACATAATTGATCTTGAATCTCTACTGAAAATAAATTTTGAACTATGTACCTCTCTGGTACATACTGATACCCACCAGTAACCCTTTAAATTATACCTAGAGAAGATTTTTTTCTTGGTAACCGTTCTCGCTTGTCATTCGTGTTTAAGTATATTTTGTAAATACATAGCTACGTGAAACATGAAGTGAGTGCCTGAATTTTATCGAAACTGTAATAGTAACTTCTTCGTAGAAAAGCTCATTAGCTGTAGGTAGGTACCTCAGTTGAGTCAGAACGAACAACTTAACCTCAAACAAAGGCGTTGGGAAATACTTGTTTAATGAAGTACCTATGTATTAAAATTAGTGTTAATATTAGGTAGTATAGAAATTGCTAAAAAGGTATTTTTTAAATATTCCCTCAAATTTTGATAATATTAATAACAATCTCGAACGTGATTTCTGTTTAAAAAGTATCTTATAAATTCGTTGTGTCTGTAAAATAAGGTAGGTACCTGCCTACCTACCTACTTACCTACGACTTTTAAGCTTAAATTCACGTTTTTAATTAGGGGAATATCTATTTCGTAAACAAAAATAAGTATGAAATAAAATTAATTAAATAATGCAACTATAAGGTAAACTCTTTTAGTTATTAGCTGTACCGAGATAGGTACATAAGTGTAATATTGACTTTGCGCAAACAATAATATATTTAACAGGAATGATCGTTAATAATAATAAAATCAACTTTTTGGCATTATTTAACCACTAATCAAGTAAGTATGGATGAAACAGTCGGCGCAACCGCGATGAGAGATTACTTACTTATAATATTAAGTACCAAATGAGTCACTGTGTGAGAGAGTATAATCTCCGTATTTATTTATCAATTGACGTAAATCGATCGCTCGCTGTGTTTACAAACACACCTACTGATTGACTCTTTAAGATAAATTTAATTGCCGATTATTACACGCATATTACTGTATTATCATCTTTTTGACCTAAGTTTCGTATGCCTATGAAAAACTGAATCTCTTGTATTTTACGTAACCTAATGTTTTACGTTTTATTCTGTCTTTGCTTACGTAAACATCCAGATTGATATAAATCATAGTATAAAAATAACGAGCTTTCGGTCCAACCTTTTAGTACTTACCTACTACCTATAAGAATTGTTCAATAAAAAAATATTTTTAGTTACGATTCACTTTATCGTCCGCCGCACAATAAAATTCCTCTTGTTTTTGTGACAACCCCGTAAGTATTCTTTTAAAATATAAGAAAACTAGCGGACCCGACAGACGTTGTCCTGTCCCACTCACAAACCATCCTCGAACCCCCTGGAATACACACAAAAAATTTCATCAAAATCGGTCCAGCCGTTTAGGAGGAGTTCAATGACTAACACACGTACAGAAGAATTTCTGATGCCTTCGCGGTTATTAAATATTCGAATGAAACACTATATCTAGCCAATTTAACTCGCATACTTTATTTATTTGCCAAGGTTTCGTAAAATAAATAAAGGTAACTATACAGTTACCTTATTCGTAGCACGACTGCGCTGACGATAGTAGGTATAACATTTTTATAAAAATTCATATGCGGCTAGTATCTCTACTGGATCGAAAGTTTTACAGTAAAAAGTTGCTTTTTGCGGTTTCGATTCCAACGAGGCGTTCTTATTAGTTAACAAACTTCTAATTAGAAAAGTTCGCAATAATGTGAGTATACCTATATTGAATATATACAGACCTACATTTGTTTTCATGTCATAATTCGTCACAGTTTATTAAAAGCCCACAAACTGGTGCTGCGTCCTCTACGGCAATTCGCTACGACACCTGATCCCACCACGGGTCTACGCCGGCTACGCTTTGTAGTCTCTGTTATGATATTATTTTCGATTTAATATAATTAGTGGTCAGTTTTCGTTCGCGTTCGCCAATTCCACACAATATTGCATTCGTCTCGTTCGATTGCTATTATTGATTGGCACTTGTCTAGGTGCCCTTAGCTTCTTCTTCTTCTTCTTCTTCTTCTTCTTATATATAAAAATGAATCGCAAAATGTGTTGGTAAGCGCATAACTCGACAACGCCAGGACCAATTTGGCTAATTGTTTTTTTTAAATGTTCGTTGAAGTCCAAGGATGGTTCTTACGGCGAGAAAAAATCGAATAATTGCCGGGAAAACCCTAAAAACAGCCCTTTTCTTTTCCCATACAAACGTTGTCTAACTAAAGTTACCGAATTTGAATTTCGAACGGGCAGGATGACGTCTGCCGGGATCGCTAGTCTTCTTCTTCTTCTTTCTTATATATAAAAATGAATCGCAAAATGTGTTGGTAAGCGCATAACTCAAGAACGCGTGAACCAATTGGGCCAATTCTTTTTTTTTAAATGTTCTTTGAAGTCCAAGTATGGTTTTTACGGCAAAGAAATTCAAATGATTTCCAGGAAAACCCTGAAAACAGCCCTTTTGTTCATTGATTCGTTTTCTTACTAAAATGTAGAGTCAATTTGAACATCGAACGAGCAGAATGACGTCTGCCGGGACCGCTAGTTAGAACAATAAGAATGACTACAATATGTCCCAAAAATAAGTAGGTGTCTATGCATATACCTACTCACTTTACATTTCAGCTAAATGACATAAATTTATATTCTTAGCCCGAATATAATATGAACGAACATCATTTAGCTATTTATTTAAATGACTAGGGAAATTAGATCCTATCAAACCAAAAATAAAGCTTAAATCTACATGCGTCTTAAAATGGAATGTATATAATTCCACATAAATTACATAACAACTTAAAGTAAATGGTGAGTTTATCACAATTTTACATGCAAAATAAATTGTTTAAAATATTGCAAGTTGTAAAATGAAAACGTTTTCTTTCAAATCACTTACTTTACTATATACCTGTTACACTTTATTTATATTATATTATTTATTTGCACATCGAGCGTATAAACTATAAATGTGCTATATAATATTATATATATAATGTATACCTAACTTATAAATCTATAACTATACGATTTGGTACCTACTTATATTTATGATTTTATGCATGACTAGTTAGTGTTAAAAGAAAATTACAGACGGTTTGTTAGTGCAGTATCGTTCTGCGGATCTACCTTAAACAGACGCAGTTGCATGAACGGATTTCAATGTTTATTGGCACCTACTTATCAATTGAAAAAAGCGGCGCGTTGGCATCTTTCATTGAACTATTTAGGCGCTCGTTTAACTAGTTGTTGGCACTTGTAGTATTCGATTTGTAACCTTCTAAGAGATGTATTTAAAACATGTCCAAACAATAAAATTTTCAGTATATATATATGCATAGAATAAATTAAAAACTTTTGCCTCCCGTTTTAACCATAATTAAGAGCGGGATTCCTAAGGTTTCCTTCTTAGTACCTGCTTCTTTTTAAATCATAGTAACTATTAGTAACCTACCTAAGCAGCCTCTGCTTATACAAAAATTCAAGTTTATTGTCTCAGTGGTTTGCGTCGATAAATGTGAGTGAATCAGTCGGCCAGTCAATCAGCCTTTTATATACCTAGAAGTACTTATGTAATTTTGTCGTTCGTGGTTTTGGTTCAAGTAATGCGTATCTGGGGTCAGGCGCGGGCGCGGGCGCAGCCGTGTCATTATTACGATATATATTTACGTCTGATATTCGTTATATAATATTTTGTAATCTTAACTGACTCCTAACTAGCAGGCGTGTAAACAATATTTGCGCGCTATACGAAATTACGTGTTTAAAAAATGTGTTAAAAAGTTTCTGTGCTATTATAGATATATTTATAAATATACCTAAGTATATATTTATTTTTAACCACGTATGTATAAATTTAATGAAATTTGTGAGTCGTCATGACGTCACTCGCTTTCTGAAGTAACTCTAATTCAGGGCTCGACCTAGACGTCAGCTGGTAACCAACTCTCCGGGGAACGCTGGGATTCTTTGGATTAAGTATAAGTATGTACCTATTGCGGGCGCATTCATAAAGCCTCAGGCGTTATACCTAACTTTAAAGATTGAGCGTTAAAATTTATGATTATCTATTCTGTAACAATACTTTTGATTCTTGGGTCAATGAAAATCGAACATAGTGTGTTACCTGTTGTAATAAATGTTGGCGAGAGCGGCACGCGGCGGCGGCGGCGGCGGCGGCGCGGCGTATCGGCGGGGCACGGGTTATCGCCGCGATAGCACGCACCACGTGCGTCATCGCGCCAATGTCAGCCGTGTGCCGCGCGTCGGCAGATCACTGCCGCTCCAATGTTGCGGCCTACCTTACTTACTCGTCTGTTAAAAGATACCCAGCGAAAGGGACAAAGTGAAATTTTTAAATTGTTTTTTTTTAGAAATGAATTGGTTCCAACTTTTCCCAACGAGAACGGTAGAATTGAGATGGTTCTTAAGGTCTCATTAGCATAGCTTTGGTAGGTAGCAAAATTATATTATACTTATCTAATGTTTGATTTAAAGATTTATTTTGATTTTTTGTCTAAAAGATATGAAAGACAACCATCGAATGGCCCATTAAATATTTTACCTAATTGGAGGATTCCCAGCGAATTCTAACCAACAAACAAAAAAATAAAATATATACCTATTAGAGGTATTTAAATACAAGAGCGTAGTTAAATTGTTTTTAACGCGAACCGGTATAGTATAGGGCATAGGGCGCAGTATCGCGCGGGTCATCGATAATCGCGGTTATCGCGCGCCCGCGCCGCTCCTGCGCCCGCGCCGCTCTGCGCCTGCGCCTAGGCACGCCTGCGCCCGCGCCGCGCCGCTACTGCACCGCACGACCACGCACGCATTGTGGTTACATGTTAAGATTTAGAGTGTGGAAATTAACATCTACGGCTCTAAGATACATCACCTTTAGAAGAACGTTTAATGAAATAGATAATAAGTAGATATAGAGATCCTAAACCTATTTATGGACTAAGATTGTTTATAGGTAGTTGTTTTGAATCAAATATCGTTTCTAGTTTCGGCAGCTTTTTATTAGGTAGGTACTCAATTTCATATTTTTATTACTTTCTTACAATAAGTTTTCAAAACCTGTCACTCCACAGCACTGTACCTACATATATAAGTATTAAGCAAAGACTTCCGTTGGCAAGAATACCTAGTGGTTTTACATACTAAAATCAATTTGCAAGTTATTTCGATAATTACCTGTAACACCAATTGTGAAAGGGATTTATATTCCTAATTAAAGCCTCAATATTCACAAATGATTTAGATACAAGAAGAAACGTTTATTAACTACTTTCGGAATTAAAAATTAGGTATAACCCATAATAAAATAATAAATACCTAATTATACTCTACTGTAAAACATAACCCTATGACAATTAAGTACTTACTGTTTGTTTATTTTGAACTACCTACTGACCAACAGTCTCTACTTTATTCGAATGTTTTATGAATGGAAACAAGCAAGTAAAACAATCAATTAGTGGCACGCCGTGCGGTATCAGTGTAGGCACGATGTTAATAATATAGTAAATAAATATTTTAATGAAAGAACGCGTATTTCGACCATTTAAATAGGTAGGTATTGAGTTTATCGCGGCAGTGCGGCGTGCTCGAGCGCGATGCGTGGCTAAATTATTATAATAATTCAGCAACGCTTACGTTATGGCGATTTTAATATAACATGACAAGTTATTTTATTCATATTATATACGGTGTTGCTTTTTTATATAGGTACAGCGTAATATTATTTATAATACCCATATTAAATATCCTCAATGCATTACTTTCATTCGTTTCGTGATTTACTAAGGGTATAAGTTGGCACAACAGTTATATTATGATTTATAAACACATTATAATATTTACCGACCTATTTAACATAGAGTTCGTAACTATATATATATATATATAGGTACCTACACGTGCCTACCTATAGGTATTAACTTACTTATGCTCAAATTATTTGTTGTTATTTATTTGTCAATACAAGAAAACGTTACTAACAATGTCA
Organism: Polylopha cassiicola; assembly: GCA_038024825.1. Classification (NCBI taxonomy): domain Eukaryota; kingdom Metazoa; phylum Arthropoda; class Insecta; order Lepidoptera; family Tortricidae; genus Polylopha; species Polylopha cassiicola. The sequence goes on from CP149061.1 coordinate 222,201, forward strand.
AAATGACACATATCTTATCCGTAACTAAGGTGTTGTATCGTGGAGTAGGTAGGTACTTACTTTTTTTTTAAAGGAGTGCTAACGCCCGTAATAATAGGCTTATTACGGGCGTTAGCACTAATTTAAAAAAAACCTGGAGCTTGTGTTAGTACCTATTTCCTAACAAAAAACAGTAATTTGACACCAACTTACTTAACTGTTTAAAGCCAGTTAGCGCCACCGAGCCGCCCCTGCGCCCGCGCCGGCTCCCTAAGCACTTCCCCAAACAACTACATAATGTTACAATTTCCTGTCAATTAGTACTGTTTGCGTCCATTATTTGCACAGGAGCTACCCTGATTTTTACGTACAATTACAAAGTAAAGTAGTGCCTATTGCTGAGAGATTAGGGTTGCTGTGTAGCTGTGCCCCTCCGAACGGTGTTTGTGTTAGTACGCTAAGTAGAAGTTAAACATTGTTGTCATTTGTTCGGGTTTAATCGCAAAGTAAGCAGTGGCGTAGTCTGGCAGGCAGTCTGTACTCAGTAGGCAGTTTGTATCAGGGGTGTGCTCAGCCGGCCTGTGAAATCTAAGTATGTTTTCATAAATATTTATTACGTCATTTTCTTTCCGTAAGCATAATATAATCAATTAGTAGGTACTCTTTGGCAAAGTCTTGAAAGTTGCAATACCTACTTATATTAAGTTGACCCTTGAAATTGTATGTTTGTCTTGATATATGTAAATATCACGTTTCCTGCGATATATTAATGCCTGGTGCAATTTTGAACCGTTTTCTTGTGAAATACGTAGTTTAATGTAGGTACCTACTTAAGTAAACGCATATTTCCAAACATTTATTTGTCTTAATTCGTCCAAACATCCGGAAGCAACCTTTTAGGCATCTCCCAGCCGCGGGCGGCGCCAGCGCACCACGGCACAGCACTTCTTGTTTGTTCGCCGTCGGTAGTCACACTCCTCCACCTAAAACCAGTATTCGATGCGGTTCTGTCCTCTATTTGGTTTACATCGATTTGTGGACCGCTACCGCACTGCGAGGCTCTGTCCACTGTGGTCGAGTACCGTTTCCCAGCCGCTCCGGTAGCGTGTTTGCTTGTGTTTGCTCCGCGGCTGCGCTCGCAGAACGGTTGCCGTGTCCATTTGTCGTGACGCCGCCGCTGATTGCCACCGCTCTTTCTCTTTACTTATCTTATGTGTGTGGGTTGATCCTCGCTTTTGTATGCTTTTCTGAGTCGTGCTGGGACGCTTTAATTGAATTTGAGCATATAAATTAAAACGTGGGAATAATAATACAGCCATCGAGGTTAATAATAACAGGGAATGGAGAAAAAATTAAATATATGTATCTGATGTCTAATAATCTTTTGCAGTAGGTATCTACTTAAAGAGAATTAGTTCACTAATTATAATAGGATCATTTATACAAGCGTGTTAGTTACAAGTATACAAACATGATTTATTCATTAAAACTAAAGATCTTAAAGCAATATTATGTCTTGAACCTCACTGTAGAGAAACCCTCGGACTAAGTTCGTAATTGAATGTATGTAAATTGTACGTGATATATCAAGTGAAATACCACAGTGAAGTGTCTTAGTGTGTCCGGCCGGCCTTGTCTGTTGTCGCCGTGTTTGCGCACGCATTAGCGACCGCGCGCCTGCGCCCGCGCACCCGCGCCGCGCAGAGCCGCGCCCGCGCCGCGCCGCGCCGTGCCGGGGCCGCAGAGTCAACAGCGTAATGGCCGCAAACACTCATCCCCCCCGAGCGCCGTCTCCGTCGCTGCGCCCGCGCACGCACACGTCACAATACTCATCAAATAATATCGCCATGATCGGAAACTCGTCAACATTTTATTGATAAAGTTTCGTGAGGTCCGACAAAGCTATAAAAGAAGAACATTGTAATTTCAGCTGTCTGCTCCTCCTTTTGGCCAAACAAATCTGTTTGGGTTGGTAGTTAATTTCGTTCGTTACCGGCATGGGGGTCTACGTCGTTAATTGGGGGTACGGACCACTCAACCCTCTTCTGCTACGAAAACATATTGAAATATTTACCTCCTCGTGGCATTCCCATTGTCAAATGACACGAACACGCGCGGATTCCTCGGTTTATACTATTAGTCAAGTTTTTCAGGAGCAAGAGTCCAGCTGCGTTAACCTTTAATTGGCTGCACGCCACTTCGTTACGCCGATAGGTCGTAAGTCAATACTTATTTAATGATCATACGACATTTCAAAGTGACAGGGCAGTGCGGAAATCTAAAAATACATGAACAAATCGGATCCCCTTAGCTACGTCGTAAAACTGCCACAGACTAACGAATTGCTTCGCTCGGCGGTACAAACGGCAAACCTTCTTTTGAGACAATGACATGGTCATATCTTGATAGACTGTGGCTTTTTGCATCAAAACGAATCCTTTTGTATTTCGATTACTGCTTATTTGGTGAACTTTGAATATGCACTTTTGTTGTTATAAATTTGCTATAAAATTGTTTTTCCCATTGCGCTCGGCGGACGTGAACGTTCAAACAGGCCTACCGAACAAATATAAGTTTTATAGGCCGGAGAGCAAATTGAAATAACGAAGCTTTTCGGTCACACGCTTCTAGTGTATCAATAAAAGCTTTATTTATAAAGAATGTTGTCGTTCCATATTGTTTCTTTACAAACTGCTATATGATAAGGGGCGTAATTGACATCACCCTTCTCGGGAGATCAGTGGCGAGCGCTGCTCCTTGGCAGTGGTCATGCAGTCGCCGCGCCGCCGCCCGGAGTCACTCCGGGGTTAACTAGACAGCTGCCTGCCAACACTGTCTGCCAAATACTACATACATTTTTTAATACGTACCAGTATTGTTCAACCAAATCATTAGGTACGTAGTATGCTGGTGATAACTGATAATGAGTGACTTATTATGTATACTTATTAGTATGTCTTTCTCATCGAGTGTCGCAGCGTAGTGGGTATATCGGATATCGCAACAGCCGCGGTGGAGCGGTGAAGTGGAGCAGCTCCCGTGCTCCCCTGCTCCCGTGTGTTTGTCGTTATTGTTTGCGGGCGCGGCGCGGCTCGTCTGTCGGCTCCGGCTGCCGCGAGCCCTCGTCGTGTGTGGCCTGTCAAGTGCCCATCGAAACTCGGACAAACATCACGGCATTAGACGCACCTTAACTATTCGGAACATCTTTGCTAAGACCTCGATAGAATTCACGTTATCACAGATTTATATTCCGCGTAGGTAGGTACCTACTTAAAATTGACATAAACATTTGTGGGTTAATCGAAAACATAATGAAGTACCTATTGCATCGCATATTGTTTACCCCCGGGCGCCGCGGATTCGCGGAGGAGCGTGTGTGCGTGTGTGCGTGCGCGGCAGGCTTTCACAACATTTGGCTAATTTACATTAGCAAATAGTGAAATGAAATTTATGCAAATATTTTGCCGCAAGCATATAAATAGTGTTGACATAGGCTACCCAGATATTCTGGTACTTCTTTGAGGACTCTATTTATAGAAATGTGTGTTATTTTAATAATATTAAGTAAGTGGTAATAATGTAAACTTGTCTAAGGGGAAGTAACACTTCCTTTGATAAGTACCTATACATATAGGTAATACACTAGCTTCTTCATCTACACACGATGAGTAGGTAGGTACTTACTCTACACAATATCGTTATAAAATATAGCCTATGTTATTCTGATGTATAGGCTATATGATTGTAAAGTTTCATCAAAATCCATTCTGCAGTTTTTGCGTGCATCCATACATCCATACATTCTCTATACACCTAATATAGTTCCTAAAACAGTATAGCTATAGTTTTACAAAACAAAGAAAATAGCAAAGTGCCTATAATACCTACCTATATTATAGGAATGTACTTACATAAAAATTTTGATCAAGAAATGTCTACTTTCGTCATCTATTATCAAGCAATGGTAAATTTATAAAAATAATTTAATATATTACCTATTATGCTTTCAGTTTATCCAATGAAACATTTAATGTAGATTGATAAAACCATTTATTTTTGTAATAACCAAACCTTTTTTAATCAAGGAAAAAGTTTTTAATGTTGAATGTAATTATTTCATATCAGCGATACATGTGTAATGGCGATAGAAAGTGCGCCGGCGCAGGCGTTGCAAGCCGCGCTCTGATTGGACTGCACACACTTGTACTACCTACTTACTACCCTAACAGCTGAAATATTAACGCATTTTCCAAATACCGCTATTTTTCCTTTTGATATTTTTATATTAAGAAACGTCATATCACCTTTATTGTTCTGTTTGATACGCACGTGTTTATTAATAGTTCATCGACACACTTAGTACAAATAGAATGTCTTTGTAGTAACCCTCTAAGAAGCTAATAGGATCTGAAAATAACGACTCACAAGAAATATTTCAGTATAGCGATCCCGCATCACTGCGAGTATCAAAGAGAACGTAAACGACACAAATTATCATATTTACAGCACAAACGCGCCGCGGCCGCCGCTTTACGATCCATTGCTGCCTTTGTGCCCGCGCGCCGCGCGCCGCCCGCACCACAGAGCCGATACGTCTCCAACCGTATCAGCCCTCGCGAGTGTCGCTCGGATTAATGAATGCGTTATTCGCCGAAAACACTAGTAACTGTCAACGGAGTAACGTCAAAGAGAACAGTAAATTATTGCCGAGGAAGATATTTCCCGCCTTATTGTTTTCTGCTCCTTTCTGAGATGCGACCGGTTACATTAAGCTATCTCGCTCTTTAACCAATTAGGAGTGATCCAAAGGAAACGAATAAAATTGAGAAGTCGATTCGATATCGATAGTGGTGTGCCGAGCATCTGCGCCGCGATCGAGTCGATCCTATTAACACTATCGTCGCTGCGCTGATAAAGCTGTTCGGGTTTGTTTATCACGTATGTAGGTCGAAAGTTAACAAAAACTGCCAGAAATAAATGGAATAGAGCGTTGATAAAATATAACCTCGCAACCTTCGCTGACCCGGCCACCTTGGAGCGGGGAACCGAATCAAACACAAACCTCGAAAGGGGTGACATTCCATCCAGTTTTAGCTATCGTACCTGATGAAGCAATGGGGGCTCAGGTATAGACCTGGCTCATTGACGACTGAAGCGGCGGATGATGTATGGAATAAATAATAACTGTAGGTATGATTTCATTAAAGATGTAATAACATCGACAGTTGGAAGCCAGACGCGTCCCGCTCTAGGAAGCAGATACATGCTACCGCTTAATGTGTCGTGTATGTCGGAGCTCGGACTCGTAAATAATTTCACACGCTTCATACTTTATTAGCTTTATTGTATTAAATAACGAAATAATTTGCGAACATCAATTGTAAACGTGTTTACTTGGAATCATTAGGAACGATGTTATTAGATACCGGGAAGAATTAATGAGCTGTCACCATCTTTGTGATGTTCCGCGGCGATGCTCGTGTTGTTGTGGAAAATTAATGCTGAACAAAATCAAACATATGTTGAAGTTTCCCAAAACGTCGGATAATATGGTTAACGGTTAATAGTTTTCGTCAATATTTAACTCTGATCGGTTTTCGTTTCTCATATTCTTGGATTCCTGAAAGTATTGTAAGCGCCGCCAAAGTTCCCTTTGAAGTGCATTGCGCAGTGACAGCGCCGGAGTGCAGTTCCGTGAACCGGCTGCAGCTCCCGCTGCACGTGCACGCCTGCAAACAATAATTTTATTCTGTAATTTTTACACAATTTGAGTTGGATTTGGCTTCATATTAAAATTCTCATACAAATAAATATCAATATAATAATATTCCCATCCCTACTAATATTATAAATGCGAAAGTAACTCTGTCTGTGTCTGTCTGTCTGTTACGCTTTCACGCTAAAACTACTGGACCGATTTAAATGAAATTTGGTACAAAGAAAGTCTGGAACCTGAGAAAGGACATAGGCTACTTTTTAACCGACTGCAAAAAAGGAGGAGTTCCACGCGGACGAAGTCGCGGGCAGAAGCTAGTAGGTAATAATTATGCTACACAATTCATTGCACATGCCTGCAAGCAGCAATCATTGGTAACGTTACCACAATCTTTTAATTGATATTAACAGCAAGAGCTTTAGTAGTAAAACACAATTCAAATTTGAAAACTTATATCTACTTAAATTGTAAAATAACAAAAATTAAATTTTAAGTGCAATATAACACGACGTCACCGCGGCAATTGGATTCATCGTTTTATCTATCTTTTTTTATTAAGAGACCCTTGACTTTATTTTCGTAATTTTCTTTTGTTCGTCATAAATCGTGGATCTATATCGGTGGCGCGGGGCTCGTTGTAATTTGTCGAACGAGCGGGGCGAGCGCTGCACTATGCACTCTGCACGCCGACACTCGTTTTGCTCCTCGTCGCCGTCCGCGTCGCCGACAGCTTGATATGTAAGCCGAGAGATTAATCTTGCACTTTGTACGATTGCCGATGACATTCATGATGCATTATAAACATAAAAGCAGAATAATATTTTGCTAAACGTAAGTCTGCAGTCTGCGCATCCCTTTCTTTTGAATGTAAATTATAGCGAGCTATGTCAATTTAATAATTTCACCAATCAAATACAGTTGAATAGAATACACTGTAAATGGACAACAGTCTTTAATCTTTACCAAAAATAACTTATAGGTATTCAAACGGAACTTCCGTAGACTTAATAAACTTTTAATGTGTTGTTTACTTACACATGAGTTTCTATAAACCGGACCTCCAATAAATAAGTACATAGTACATACCTGTCTACAATCTAGTCTCTGAAAGGTGTTGGCTGCACGACTAATAGCTAGCATAGTGCGTGTCGCGTTTTATTCTACTCATTCAGAACGCGGCTGCGCCGACGCCGCGGTGTGGCAGCGCGGGCGCACCGGGGCGCTGTCACTCCAGTGTGACAGCTACACTGACACTGATGTGACATTTATTAGAAGGATGCAATGCGATCTGCGAGACCGCTACCGTTTCTTAGGGTTAGGTATCAAACGTTTAATGTCGTAAATAAATAGTGTCATTTCGTAACCGTTACAATGAAAAGAATTATATGCATGATACATTTTTTCATTACTATATCCCATTGGAGTAACTAGCAACAACAAAACCTTTACTGATCATATTCAGTTTCATGATATCTAAGACGATAAACTGTAACCTAAATGCTCTTACTTAATTTCGCGGATGTGTTATGATTTTTACAAGTATAATTCGTTCCAAATCAGAAAGGATTCTGGAATTATATCGACCACAATGCGTCCCCAAAAGCTCATGAGTTTTTAAAAACTTTAACAAGCAAACATTTTACAACCCGCGAGTCGCGTTACAGGCGCGGCGGCGCAGTGTCGACATCAAAGGTCGCGCGACGGACTCCCGACACCCGACACCCGACACCGGCCGCTCCCGGGCGACAGTCCCGACTCCCGTGACGTCACCAACACGTGGCACTATGTCTTAGCTATTTTGTATTTCAGTTTTTGCAATTCAAGGAACTTAGTCCGATCGCACGTTCAGTAAAGGATTAGGCATGGGCGACAAATTAAATTGAACATATCCTTAATACGAAAACGTATGTATCCACGTCTCCAAAAGGATTATTTATGTACCCACCTATTACTTCATACGATGATAGCGATTTCGATCTTTACATTTTATTTACATACTTGTGATACGGTCTTTAAATTCAACGTCTGATAAATGAGTACCTAATTCAAAATTTGAGATATTATCTCGCAATGCCGCTACGAAAATACTTACGATAGCAAGTCATTAATGATAAAATGAAATTGAATATCGATATCATCCGAAATGTAACGTTAACGTTGGTTACCATGTTTCTTTTTGTCGCTAGACCCTCACGGAGGCAGCCTGGGCAATCCCGGCGTGGGCGGGTCGCAGCAGTACGGCGAGGTGAACCAGCTCGGCGGCGTGTTCGTCAACGGCAGACCGCTGCCCAACGCCGTCAGGTTACGGATCGTGGAGCTGGCACAGCTCGGGATCAGGTACAAATACCCATTCATACTCTCTACGTCTCGTTATTGCACTCCTAATTATTAACTGCTTTATTCTCGTCGATAACACAATGTAACAATCGCCTACAAAGAATTATATATTTTGCCTAGGCCCTGTGACATCAGCCGACAACTACGAGTATCCCACGGCTGCGTCTCGAAGATTCTGGCGCGTTACCACGAGACCGGGTCCATCCTGCCCGGCGCCATCGGGGGCTCCAAGCCGCGAGTTACGACGCCAAAGGTAAAGATTCTTATCGAGGTTCTACATTCCATAGTGGTTTTCAAAGCTGATCTTCGCGCAAGACTTTACCCAATCCAATACGAAAGCAAAGAACGTAAAACTGATTCGGATTTATTGCGTAGGTGGTGTCTTACATAAAACAATTAAAAGCGAAAGACCCCGGCATATTCGCGTGGGAGATACGCGACCGGCTGCTGGCGGACGGCGTGTGCGACAAGTACAACGTGCCCTCGGTGTCCAGCATCAGCAGGATCCTGCGCAACAAGCTCGGCGGCGCGCTCTACCCCGTGCCGCCGCTGTACCCGGTGCCGCCGCAGCGCTGCTGGCCGCTGCACCAGCCGTACGACTACTACGTTTACTTACAGGTAAGCAGATTTAAATGCCGTTTGTTTAATTATTTGTTAACTTTTATGATCAGTAAAAAGGATCACACAAACAGTTGGTACTCGAACCCGAAGATATGTGTGAGAAATTTAATGAAAGTTCAAGAAATACCTTGTGAACTTTTAGTGAACACATTTGTTTCAATTACGTGGCTCGCCTATTCCGGTTGTTAGACAATTGTTTAATTGTTTGTTTTCCCAGGGGCGGCAGCACGCGGCGAGCGCGCCGCACGGGCTGCACCCGCACCAGCAGGCGGCGCCGCCGCACCACGCGCACGCGCACGCGCTCTGATGCGCGCAGGGAACACTGCGTCGGTGACGGATCCCGTCAGCGGCCACTAAGAAAGAACCTGTCATTCCGTTGCCACTAAGTCGGTTACCACTGACCGATACCGATAGCCGTCGCATCTGTGACTAGTGATTTTGTGTAAATTGGGACTCAACTGTCCAAGAGACGAGCACGTGCGAGTTGCTTTAAAGTGGGAGTGTTAAATGACACCACCGATGTCCTGACGCAAGTGCATCGCTGGCCAGGGCACAGTACTCGAGAGAGCAAGTACTTTGCTAAAGACTCCTTTGTGATGACGTTATTTTTACAAAAGAATCCAGTGTCTTATTTAAAAGTAGTTTTATGTAAATACCTAGTTAATTTACTTGTATGTTTGTCGAAATTATCGAGGAAGACAGGTGCCAAGAATATAACATACTTATTCGAAAAAAGTCCGGCAAATTTTCACCAGCCAAATGACTACACTGAGATTCGATAATTCATTCCAGAAGTACTACCATCTATTAACTGTTTCTTACATAGGTAGGTAGGAATTTAAGATCGCTTTCGACAAATAGCTCCAAAGCAGCAAGCATTTTTGTGTCAATTTTTTAAGTACAGCTTTCGTGAGCACCGTTCTTCTGCCATTCGACTTACATATCAACAGTTTAAAAAATACCCGTGTAGTACAGTTTATCGATTCTTACTTTAGAAATTTGAAACTCAACTTAGAATAAGAATGCTGAGTATTACTATGTACATAATACATAAATTATATTTATATAAGAATATAACCCGTTTACTGTAAGATATCGATGGATGGTTTAAATGTCTTTACAATAAGTATTACGATATTGTAACTATGTACTTAGATGTATGTAATGTGGAGTGTTCGTTGTGGAAATATGGAGGTGCAATGATGTAAATATTTATGTTAATTACAAATAGTGTTAGGGCAATGATGGGTACCTATTTAAAATTGATTTTACTAACGTAGGTAGATGAAAATAATATTGTTATTTATCTTTTAACTGAATAATAACGAACTTTAGATGAGATATCTTTGCGTTTGCGCTGAAATAGCGTGAAATGCTTTACGAGGAAAATTTAATTAGATAGGTAAGTATATTTTTTTTGTAATACAGTGTTTCTTAAAATAAGTTACTACCTACGTGTAAGTATTAAAACATGAAAAAGATTACCTACCTATATAATTTATTCCCCACAAACCTAGAGCACAATATTTTCCTTAAAAATACCTAATTTACAGGAATTTTAATTATCCAATGGACCTTTCCGTTAATCAATGTTGATAAACGAGGAGTTTAGATTTGTTCTCACTACATTACATAATTATGGGTATCAACAAAGTGCCTTTTAAAAATAATTGTACATAAATATATTATAGTTAATAGTTATTTATAATTAGTAATATAAAACCGTGTCGTGGATCTTTCAACTATCGCTCACGAATAAAATTGGTTTTCCTGGAGTTCGTTACTTTATTTTCTAATAAAACTTGCTCTTACCTATATTACTTACTTATTACTTGCCTTCCTTTTGAACTCTAAAACTCCATTGAATCCAGTGCACGCCGACATAAAAATCATTTTCAGTGTTTTAATTGATTCGCTGCAGGCCGCCACCCGAGCCCGCTCGGAATCGACTTTACAGGCGAAAACAATAAACGTATTGCAAACAATATGCCCTGCACCACACGAATTACCAATTAAATCCTTGCTTTGTTTCGAATTTAATACCACCTAATCCGAAATTTTACTGTATTAATAACAAATTTTACGACCGCCGGCCGTCCGCAGAAAAAGCGCGGGAGCAAAAAATAACATGGCCGCTGTTAAAATGTCACCCGACGCCCGCGCCGCTGCGCCCGCGCCGCTGCGCCCGCGCCGCTGCGCTGCGACCGGCGCGCACGTTATTAAAACGCGGCCGCTTTGACGCCGCTGCCTGCGCTCGCCGCCGCCACAACCTGACCAATTGCATGAAATAAAGCCTCGCTATGACCTTAAACGTTTTCATGAAAGAGTAGATACTTACTTACTTATTATGTATGTACCTAACTATACACATTATAGGAAAATTATTTGGGAATTAGGTCCTATTAACTATTTCACACATCGTTAGTACCGTAGGTTCATGCAACTTTGCCTGTTTTTTTGCTAATTTTGATGTAGGTACCTAGGTATATTGAGCTTTTTCTTACACTTATCGTGACCAAACTAAACAACTCTGATATGTAGGTGAGCAGTATTCTGTAAAGTAAGTATACGTGATGTTGCTGCAACTGAAATGTTAGGAACCTCTCTTTTCCCGTCCCCGTTTTTTAGTTCAAAATTACCTAGTTAGGTAGTTTTTTTCATTCTGATAACAAATCTTAAGTGGCAACCCTAGGCGTAAAATTGTATCAAATTGAGCAAAGTCGTGAATGTAACCTAAAACATTACGCACATGACATTAGTAGGTACCTATTGCAAAACATCCGAATATAATAGAGAATCATAAGATAGCTAGGTACCTAAACAGTTATAACTGCCAAAAGGAAACACCACTAGAGACATTGTACAAAGATTTAGCATAGAAGTTTTAGAAAAGTACCTTCATCTTTAACTGCGGCTAACTAGTGATTAAAGTGCGGTACGATTATTACGTTTTTCGTGATTGGCAGTAGAAGTATATTAATTAGGTATATGTATTCAACTTTGTACTATAGATTAAAAAAAGGGTGTCAAAATGAATAATTTTGAACAGGACACGCTGTGTTTTTGCTTAGCTTAGCTTTAATGGTCAATATCTACGATACCGAAATGGTGTCACACACAAGTTATGATAGGTTTGGTTTGACACGGGGTGCAGGCGCCGCGCGCCGCGCCTGGGCTGGAGTCAGGAGCGGCGCGGGCGCAGGGGGCGTGGCGAGTCACGTTACAAAGTGACCGCGCGGCGGCCGGGAGGATCATCACATGAAACAATATGCCGCTCCCCAGGACACATGTCACCGACTTACAATACTACTACCGTTTCTATGATACACGACTTACAACGTGTGAAAATTATAAGTTATACAATTGCCGTATCGACAATATTGAAATATTTTAAGATCCTTATATATCGATTGAAATACATGTACCTACCTACATTTATTGTACCTGCCTACCTACTTAGTAGCTATTTTATACCAAGATAAGTATTCAACAAACTTTAACGGCCGATTTGGGAAGGTGAAGTAAGGCATTCCGACGCTTGAACAGTTCTAAAAACGGAATCATATTACGCTTAAGAGTCTCCTTTCAGGAGTCTCGCCACCCGTCCGGTTTTGCAATGAAGGCCCATTAGCTGGCCAACTGCGCTTCAGTATTCAGATCGAAAAAAAAAAAAAAAAAGGAATCATATTATTATAATGATATTAAGTTTCAGTCACAGGATTATTTACAATCCGAAATAGTCGATATCGTCTAAGTAGATGGCACACATTCTAATATCCACTGCTACCTATCTATTTAACCTTATTGAGTATACCTACAAAATATAAATTTTGATAATTCCTTACTTAATATACTCAAAGCTTTGTGACATGCTCTATCAGACAATTAATAAATCTGATAAAGAGGGAATATTTTAAACTAAGTGAGGTACCAAGGTGACTATATTGCTGAGACAAGTAAGTAAGTACTCTACCTATCAAAAGACAATCTTAAGCTTCCTGATCCTGAATCAGATAAGTAGGTAAGTGGTAGGTACTTACCTATTTACATAAAGCAAAGTTGGTAATATAATATGTATCATGAGTATGATGAGTAGTTACAAAAGAAACAGTTTAGTTTCAAAAGAAACTTCTTTTTCTAATAGGTAAGTATTATCAATTATCATTTTGCAATCAGATTCACGAAGATTAACAGCGATCCTATACTTGATTGTAGATAACTAAATATTGACATATAGGTAAATCCAAAAAATATATGGTAGGTATATATATATATATTATATTTTATTCTAGAATCTAGACATGTAAAGTTATAAGTACTACGCCCATAACGACATCTAGCGAAAAGTAGATTGACTATTTACACGAGGAATTCCAATATGGTGTCTTTAAAACACAGTGCTTCGTCTACTCGACGCTAGATGTCGTACGAAGTCGTCGTCGTCCACAAATTTTAAAACGTTGTAATATAATATTTTTTAAGATATTGTTATTTCAAACTTAACAATGATTCTTTATTATATTAACAAAATATATAAGAACCGGAGACTACGTGCAGTCAATCACAAAACAACACGAAAATCCCACTTATCAGATCCTAAAATTAATCCTCGTTGATTATTTGAAGCATACCTACGTACGATTAACAATAAATTTGTCGGGTTGTTATTGTAATTATAGATATGTACTAGAGTTGTCCGCTTCTGTATCGCGACTGAACTGACAGATAGTGATCGAACAGTATTGATATGATATCTAATTGAAGCCGAAAGCCTACTTGCACACGGCCCTAGTGCCGTGTGAACACCACTTAAGGAGAAGATGTTTATTTACACGTTCGTTGTTGCTAAGCAAATTTATCTGTAAATTACCTTCTACCTTTTTACTGTGGCGCTTAAAATAAATGAATTAGATAAGTTAAAACTGGTGTAGGTACTTGCCTACGTTTTATCAAAACTGCACCTCGTAGATAGGTAACTAATACGGCTAATACCGTTACAATAATTATATTTTAGGTAAACCTTACTACTTTAAGGAGGCTTTATGAAAACAATTTTGTATGACTACTTGGGATTAAGTACTCAAATAAAATTTTTGATTTATTTTTTTATTACCACTAGAGTTTTAAAGGTACGATACGCATTAAATTAATAATTAGTGTTTTTGTTTGTACCTACGTGATATTGCATCATTATAATAACGATGTTAATTAAAATTACTAGGTATCTACTTACTTATATTCATTATTATTTGTAAAAAAAAAAATATTCGCTCGATTGGAATCAACGTCCTTGGTATTCCGCAATTACTTACATTATTGTTTTGACTGAAAGAAAAATTAACAGGTCCTGTACCTATCTAATCTAACGGTAGGTAGGTAGGTATGTTTAAATAAAACATTTGGTGACGACATACACGGGATTATGACCTCTCAGTATCGATAAGTGATACTTATTATTGATATCATATAGCTATGTACTTAATGGAAATCCAAAGCCTCCTTGCAGGCGCCCAGTGTCGTGTGAACAATGCTTAAGGAGAAGCTAGGTTTACTTAATAAACTGTTTTTTTGCAAGTAGTTTTTTTATCATTTTATAGATACCTACATTACCCTGCCTGCATTAGGAAAGTAGGTAGGTAAGTAACTATTTTATATACTTATAGGTATATACTTATACGTGGCCCTCTCGCACAACTGGCAAAAACCCCTCCTCGGCACACCGAGGTCGCTCCGAGAAGCCTGCGGAGACACCAGCAGGCGCCGGCGCTGCCGGTGCTGGCGGAGCGAGACCGGCGCGGGCTAGCAGCACTGCAACGCACAAAGGCGCGCCCTGATACGGATCAAGTTCGGAAAACGATCACCAATAATACCAATACCTTTTGAATCCTAACTATGTTCCTATAAGTAAATAAATACCTTATATGAAAATGTTTTTTTTTTAATTTATAGTCCTTTATAATAATTTGTAAATGTTACTTTATTACACCTGTAATAACACAATTCTTTGTTGTAAAATAGAGACAAAAATATATTAATGATTGATTGTTGTAAAATACCTATTTAAAAACTACGACAGGTTTAAAAAAATGTAGGTTAATAATTTGTATACATTGCAGTTAGTAATTTCTAGATTATTTTGTTGGTCGCGTCCTCTTAAGGTGGTTTGCGCACGTCCCCAATATTTGTATCGTCAGCTTTAATATCAATTAATATCTACTTCGATAGTCAAGCTCGGTGCGTGCGCGCTGCGGACGAGCGACGCGGCGCCGGCGCCCGCGCACACACCGATCCGAAATCTGTACCACTACTATAAAAAACCCCTTGGGGTTAACCGTGGTTTAGTTTGGTTATCCGCAGACTTTACTTTGGTTGTGAACAATGACAGATAATGAATAACAATGATAGATATTTAATGTAGGTAATGATGATGATCATCATTCAACCGTGTCATGCGTCAGTTTGTAATTACTTATAATATTTTTAACTTGGACCCTAAACCTATTACATACTTCTACTATATTATAAAACAAAAAAATAACTTAACATGACCAAAAACTTTTAATTTAAGTAGGGTGCGTCGGGGTAACATGAAAAACAGAGTAAGATGAAAAACCCCTCATAGCTGCCTATTCCGTGCATATTTTTTAACACTGACTGCAGAGTTTTGTAGGTAATTTCATTGCGCTCCTTATCTCAGTCAGCGATAATCGTCAGGTGTGAGGGCATATGTTTTTTTTGCAATTTTTCGACAAGGTATGTTTTTGAGCGATAAATGCGTTTTTTAATCTTCCCCCACGTTCCGTAGTTTTTTCTACACGCAAGCTAAAAATATGTTTTTTTAATACATGATATTGATATATTTTTTTAAGTTGATTCATAAAATCCGATTTTGCAAATCTTTTATATTTTAGGAGTTTTTATATTTTTCAATCTTACACCGCTAATGAAACCCCCTGGGTTTCCTGACAGCAATATTTTCTTTTCCAACTTACCCCGATTATGAAACCTATAGTAAAAGTCAGGGGCTGTCAAACTGTATGATTCGTTCATGAGTAGTGTAATATTCACAACTCATGAAAACATGTGTAAAAAAAAAGATTTTAAATAAAAGTTGTAATATATTTAGCTAGTTTAACTACCTGTCTATTTAAATAAAGAAATGATTACATTTTTTGTGTACATGGTAGTAAAATTTAAATATTAGGATATAAAAAGAAAAGGTTGAGAACCGCATATCATCTGAATACAAAGTGGGGTAAGACTGAAATATTATATTTAACAAAATTTCATTTTGGTAGTTAAAACTAGGTATTTTCAAAATGTATTTATATATTTGAATAGAGAAAAAAATATGCTTTCGGTGCATATAATCCAAATGGACCTACAATGGATATTAAAGATTTTAAGAACTATATCGATCTTCCCCCCTCATCATTCCATCTTACCCCACGATTTTATTGCAACAAGTTTAACTTTGCCATCGATTTTATATATGAAAAACACCATCAATCAGGCTCATTTTTGGGAAGATAGGAAGAACCATTCATTAACTTTACTAAAAACATCACTTCATATACGTCAGCTTCATACGATTCAAATTATGAGGCTTTAGAAAAAACATTGTTTATCTCATCGAAATCTCGTTCAACCTTACCCCGACGCACCCTACCTACCTTTTGTAATGGTTTTAATATGTTATATAATATTATGTAGGTAGGTAGGTACCCACTATCTTCTTTATATAATATATAGATCTTCTGTACGTGTGTTAGTCATTGAACTCTTTCTAAACGACCGCACCGATTTTGATGAATTTTTTTGGGACAGGACAACGTCTGTCGGCTCCGCTAGTTGATTTTATATTTTTAAACTGTTTGATTTTCTAAACAAAATTACCTGTCAGTTTGGGTGAGTAATGTAAGCCGGCTATACCTACTTAATGTGTTAATGTGAGTGTTGGTAGCAGTGTGCGCGGCGGTTGCCATGCGCGGGCGCCGCTTCACGCAACAACAAAGACAAATCTCTTGCCGAAATTTCACGTCATTTTCCTGTTACACATTCATATTTTTACACTATTCCAAAATTACCTAGAGATTATTAGAATTTATATTAAGTATTATATTATACTAAATACCTACATATACTTATTTTGTTTTTTTTTTTCATAATCCTATATACCTATATGTTCTATTTTAATATATACGTAGGTACGTATATCGGTT
The DNA here is from genome assembly GCA_038024825.1 of Polylopha cassiicola. Classification (NCBI taxonomy): domain Eukaryota; kingdom Metazoa; phylum Arthropoda; class Insecta; order Lepidoptera; family Tortricidae; genus Polylopha; species Polylopha cassiicola. The sequence continues at coordinate 239,076 of CP149061.1, forward strand.
TTGTCAGTTTTTTTTAATCTATTATTTTAGCTAGGTAAATGACCTAGGTCCTTTACCTAGCTGCCTATCTAAAAATTTTAACATTAGATAGGTACAACATAAAGTTTACTCTCGGGCCTCTCGGCATTCTTTTCGGTAATAACTATGTCATTCTGATGCGCTAGGAGGGACTGTAGGTAGTCCAAACGTTAATTGCCAATTTAAGGTCTACATTTTAGATAATATCTTCGCTATCTTCAATATATTATCGAAATATGACTGTTGATAAATCAAATTTATAGTAACAATCAAATCGAGATGTAGTGACGATTATGTTTTGCGCACGTTGAGGCGCGGAGTGCAGCCGCCGCGCCGCCGCGCCGCCGCGCACCCGCGCACCGGCGCCGGCGCACTCGCAGCAGTTGCGCCGCGCACCCTTGCTGCGCAAAGTTCTCTCATACAAAACTATACTTAATATTCTCCATCCAATAGTTTAATCGGATACCAGTAAATATCAACCGTGTGCAGTTCTAACATACTCATATACCGGTACATATAGATACCTTATTTAAAAATTCTTGTACCTATCTACGCCAACTGAGTTGTCAGACATTGAAATGGATACATATATTAAAGAATTAAAAATTTACAAAACCGGATTAACATGCAAAAAATGTTATCGCGTATATTTTACATACCTAAGAATTTGGATACACGTTACGTAGGTATCACTGAATTATCAGCAGAATTAATGGCTTTTATTCTGAAAAGGTAAGACAGACTGTATTTATATTCGCTTTTTTTCATCTGATTATTTTATGCCTTCATTTATAATAGATGGTTAATTGTATGTTAAAATTGACTAAGTATTAATAAAGCAAAAGCATTTAGGCACGCAAACTGGAAAAAACAAACTACTTAGAAGCGACGAATCAAAGCAGTGAAGGACCTAAAGAATTTCTGATTAGTTTTAATTTAGTTTAACGACACATAATGACTGAGTGAATTGATAGGAAACTTAAACATATTTAACTCTAATGAGTCTGTGCTCATTTGCCTACAAGGATCTACTCTTTTACGAATCAAAGAATCGTTTAAATCATCAATTACATTGGCTGTCAGATTATTATTATTTATCTTACGATATTAGCATTAAATACACAAAGCTGCATTGAACATGCACCAATAAAATTAAAATTATACATGTTTCTAGATAACGTCGCGTATCTTTGCATCGATTTCGTTTGGTTTTTACTTTATTTATTGCAAATTCTAGGCACACGACTCCAAGGACGAGTGGACTCGTAAAGCATGAAGTATAATGTGATTACTAATGTACCTACCTATACTATGCTAGCGTTTTTGTTTAAAAAAAATATCCTACGTAAATTTTATGGGTTTTTTGTAAAATTTAGAATCATGCTTCATGCAGATGGCAGATGCTTGTTGCATAACAATTTGAGGAGGCTAATATAAAATTCTCCGTATACCTAATAAGCTTATCGTCGAATTCATTGTTTAACGAGTTAGCATGTTTTTTTGTAATTCAACAATAGGTCCATTGAATGCATATTATAGGTTGTCCGGATCTAGATTACAACTGCACGTATAAAGTATGAATCACGGAAGTGATCATACCAATCTAGCTCAAGATGCTTTACCTGGAATAGTTAGGTACTTACTTACCAAATTGTTTTTAGTTACATTTTGTGCAAATAAAAAGACCTTCAAATATGTAAAAGACTTAATCACTTTTGGAAATAACAGATACCTACGTAGGTATTGAATTCACATGTATACATCTGAAATGAGTAATATTGTACTTAGCTGTGCTTTTCAAACTGTTGTCGATCTCCATAAAGCATCTGTAGATCTTACAGTTCACTCCTAATGTAATGACATTCATTTCCTTCCTTACTAACTCCGTTGATACTTCTTTAGATCTTAAGATACCCTAAATTATCGTTTAATTGTGTTGTCAACATCCTAATAATACTTACTTATACATTAAATTTATTTACCTACTTCAAATGCTAACCTTATGAATCTAATTAAGAAACAAATGAAACTCTGAACTGTATTACAATTAATCTGAATAGTAGCACAGAATATAAAAACACGATATATACTGTCGCGTGTTTTACCAGCTATGAAAACTAAACTTCTACTGAGATATTAGTTTTGAAAACAGAATATGCGTTTTTAAAGCGTCACGGTGTAAATTCTAAGATCTGAGGAGAGCAACCGAGGCTCCCGGAGTCTCCAGAATACCTTCACACGACCTTGAGAATCAAATCGAGTGCTTATCTCTTGGATTCGGCCTCCGCTATAAAACTACCCGCCGCGGATCCACCGACCACACTCCTCGCCCGATACCCGCCCTCGCTGCAGAATCATATCATACAAGGTAGGAATTATTTAATATTATAAGTAATTAGGTAATTTCAGTTTATGATGATTTACTTATGCAATATAGCGATAAACATTACGTTTATCAAGTATTGTAATAGCGGACTAAGATTCTTGATTTGATACTATCCAATATTGATATGCAGAAATAAGCTAAATAGAGTAATAGAACACTAACTGATTATTGTGAAATGTAATTTCGACCCATAATGTTTAGACTTCAGGACGTAATAAGTGATGTAGCCTTTACCCAAAATATACCTAAAGGCACCACTCTGATTTAAACCTAACTATCAAATTCTCGGCAAACAAGTCACCGGAGTTAAGTTTCAACCAACACGGAAATCGTCAATATTGTAATGACTTACGAACCACAATCCAGTATGAATGAAGGTCGGCGAACGCCCAGAATATGTATTAAGTAAAAAATGTCAAGCCAAGCCTTAGGTACGTCTTTCACTACATAAGACAAGTATAAGATGAATCCGATAACGTTCCTCAAGGAAGTGTTTCGAGTTCAACTCATTCCAAATGTACATACCAGCACGAATGGCTGTACGACAAAGTAAAGCCTGCTTTTACATTGTAAGACTGAATGGCAATATTTTTAACAAAACTAAGCTGTTCTCGTCATACTTGTGTACCTAATGAGTGAAAGACAGTGACAGTAACATAGCTGTGAGGAGTTAGATGCGAGATTGTGGCGAGTGAGTGCCAAGACTCGCCGGCGGCGGCTGGTGCATGCTAAACACGCCGTAAATTGATCAACTTAGCTGGTTCATAAAGTTAGAGTGATCGGTATAATTTGCATACAATTAACTAAGTAGGGTTGTTGACCCTTGCGCTAATATATGTGCAGTTTGTGAGGCAAAAGGTATCACACAAATATATTTGTGTGATACCTTTTGTGTTGGTTGTTGCACATTCGTTTCTGTAAGATTACATCGGTCTGATAGATTATTTGAAGATTTTAGTCAACTTATATTATAAGGGGTCAAATTTTAATTAACTACCTAATTACTTATTCTTATCTAAGAGGTATATACGATTAGACCCATATTAGAGCCGTGTTAAAAGTCGATGAGATAGTCTAAGTGGTATTTTATTACTGTTCTACGTATTCTCGCTAATAAAACGACTTAGGTAGGTAGGTACCTATCTTTATATTAATTTTGTATAATTCTGCACAGCAACATTACTAATAATAATCACTTGCTTAAAGAAAAAGAAATACCTACTTATATAGTATCTTATCTAAAATATAATTATGTTGACGTTAAGATACAAGTAGTTCTTTACCTACATGAATTGAATGTGCATCTCATCTCACAATATAAGTACGACATATTTTCTTCAAGAGTCGTGTGTGATGACGTCACGAGACATAAGTGAGCTGTCATGTCGTTGTGATAATGCTGACCCATCGTTACGTCACTCTTCCTCTTCGCGACTGGTAACCGATTTCGTCGCGTGCGTATTTGTATTCATCGCATCGGCGCTGGCGCGTGTAATAAGTCTGCCAACAACATAACCCTTATTATCATCATTGAATGTCGGTATTTTTACACATAGCTTAAAATACTTAATTTCGTGGCAGAAAGGATGTATCTACTCTTGACGATATTTTAAAAGCGTCTACTAGATTGGAATTTGCCCAGTTTTTTTTACCACAGACATAGGTATTAGTTTGGTGGTAGTACCTGAACGGTTCCTCATACGTCATAGCTTCATAATTTAAAATTATCGACTTTACGGTGGTTGTTGGTGAGCATACCAAACCTAATTAAAGAAAAATAGTTACTTACCTAGCAAATGAAAAAAACTTATCGTCGTTTAGGCATACTTATCAATATTTTATTTGATGTACTTATATGACAACCACAGAAATAAAGTATGGTGGACAATATACTTCTGCACAGGTCTGCACTTTACCCAAAGTACCAAAAAAAAATTGGTTCATACCTATCGAGTTTATACTTTTTTTATCTAGCCGGATATGTGATTTACACGAAGTGACAGAACTAGTTCTTTCCTCTCCTACAAGTAAATATTATGCAGTTTAGTTTCAATATTTATAGTTCATACCACTTGACTTTCTTTTGTTTTATTTGTAAATTGTCTTATCTAAAGCCTTAGCCCATCACAGTCTGATCGATTCGTCGAGTAATCCGTCCTTATTGTCATTGAAGTTCTCTAATCGGCCTTTAATACTTAAGCACCTAACAACTAGCAAATTCCTTTAAAATATCACCAGTGGTGCACTATTCGTGGGGTCCAATTACTGAGCCCGTCTGCTGCAACGACTTTGTCGAGCGCAGCGTTGCGCGCGATATGGCGCAATACGCCTCGCCGAGGCTTGAGCAGCCGCGTGCGCTGTGCGCCGGCGCACCGCCGCGCTCGCCACACGATGCGCGCGCGCCGACCCGCCACCACGCCTCCCGCCGCCGCTCACAGCTGACAACACTTACAAACTCGCGAGTGATCAAACAAACTCCACGGATCTGTGTATTGACAAACAAAATAATCACACTGTGCTGTTAAAATTTTAAATAACATTTGGTGAGTGTAATTTTGTTATACTTATTTGTTAATCGTGACTTCGACGTCCCATTGCGACCTTGCATTGTTTAATTAACTAATAGTGTTATTATTTTTGAAGTATGCAGGTGTTTTTTTTTTTAGTTAAATGTAATGTGTTTTTTCCGGGAAATAAGTGCCTACCTATACTCACACCATAATATATATTTATTATACTACTCAAATGAGACTAATGAGTTCCTGTCTCCAAACTTTTGGGTATTCAGGATTATTTTCTAAATACCTAGCAAATGGATCCAAATGGAAATAATGATATAGAAGTCTATATCAGCATGGCTCTTCCTAATATCTTTTTAGAACCATCTATTTTGCCTTGATTTAGTGAATGTTGGTAAACAAGGCGCGAGGTGGCAGGCGAGGCCGCGGTCCTTCGTTGTATGGATCCGCGCTTATTTATCGTCACACAGATCTTGTTTATAAACAAGATTTGTGTATGCACCTAGTATGTACCTACTTCCATTGTTGCTATTAAAATCACCAATATCGCATAGGAAACTTAAATAAAGCTATTGTTAGCTCAGCCATGCTACGATTATGAAAACTGTAAAGGTTCCGAAATGACAGCCAATAAAATACGCTAGTTAAATCCGTTTATAGTTGTTGTATAGGTATATAATAATATAGGTAATTGGTCCATGTAGGAATTGTAGCGGTAACATTATTGGAATTTGATTAATACACTTTTAATAAAGACTAAAAACCGTGATTGTGGCGCAGCCGCCGACCTCCGCACACACGTAACACGAAACTCACAGATCGAGTCTGTTATGCTATAGATGATGAGATATTACGTCGCCCGCGCAGTATAATAGCTGACTCGCTATTTGATTTACCTACCAATATTTATAGCAACTTGTTGATTTTTATAGGTAAAACAAGACACTTAAAGACTCACGTAGACCAGGTATATTGTGTAACTTAATTGTTGCTTATCAAAGGCACTAATTAATGCTATTTATTTATTTGTTCTTAAATGACTAATAACGTTATTTATAACAAGTACGGAGCCTATTATAAGAACTCTATACAAGTACATCCTTAGATAACAACAGGTTATTGAAAATTATGTTCGAGCGTGCAATCCTATGAGGATACTTAGGTAGGTACTTCCTGAACAATAACAGATAACATCCATAATAATATTTAAAATAATAATAAATAATAAATAATGTCTCATCTATAATTTATATACCTGTATGAAATGATTACTTATTATATTAAGTACTTACTTAATTAAATATATGTACTTATTTACCTAGACAATAAATTGTACAGAAGACGTACTTACTTATATAGTTCATGTAATTAAATCCAAAGCAATGGTCAGCGAAGGTCACGCGGCATTGTTTCATTTCTGTAACAAACAAACATAATAATATACAAAAACACATACGGTATATCTTTTAGAAGTACAATCAGCTCCTATTGGTAGCACCTATACTAAAGATAACCATAGTCTAAATAAAACCAGACGTGCAGTCCCCCACATCTGGAACGAGCTCCAAAGTGCTAAATGACTAATATCCGCGCGGAAATCTGATGATGATACGATGATCGACGATCACTCAGCCAATCACCCGTTATTGTCTTAAACGAATTAAATGGGACACTCGACTCTGCTTCTGAGCTGCGTGATCGCATCTACTTAAATCTGAAAATTTGCGTGCCTAGTTCGTAGTTAAAACATATAAACAAGTATTTTGATGATTGAATTTCGATGAGAATAATAAACTAAGTGCACTTTCATGTAGGTTCTAGACATAAAACAGCAATTAGGTAGAAAATAATGGAACCGTTTACAAGATACATATTAAAACAAAAGTGAATATAGAAATGGAAGTAACATCAATATGTAAATTCGCTGCACGTCTGTCGTGGCGTGTTGTCCGGTTTCCTTCCACTTATACATATTCGACTGTTAGGTAATTTCTCACGCTGTTTTAAAATACAACTGATTTCATTCATTATTGCGGAAGTTTAGCGTAAAATTTACCTGTCTAGAGACCGCACCCGATCATAGTTCCATGTACCTACATGTTCCAACAATTGAAGTTTAAATATATTCAAAAATGTGATGAAGTTACAGTCGTACATACATAGTTTGCGCGGTATATAACGGCAATTGAAAACGAAATAAATAGTGCATATTTTATATCGCTACCCGTAGGTACTTAGGTGTTATCGCACCGGGCAATGCAATAGTGCAGCTTGTAGAATGCATTGTATGCACTTGACCGGGGGTCAGTGGGCCGCCGCGGCCGCCGCAGCACGCAGCACTGTCGACACGTAATAATTACTAACACGATGCGTTAGTTACCTACGTGCTATAGGTATCTGTATTTATGTAGCATTTGAAAAACTAATGTCTCATCTATAATTTATTCATTCATTAACAATATTACTAAGGTAGCTTAGAATTTAGTTAAAAACAGTGTCAAGCGAAGGAAAAATAATCAACGAAAGAAGTTTGCGTTTAATGTAATGTATGATATTGATCGGGTATCAGAAATAAGTATCACCAACTTACCTATATAACTTAATTGTAATCAATGTCAGTTTAATATATAATATATTACTTATATTATAGGTATGTGTGAATTGTGTGATATGGATGTGCAATATTTAAAAATAATGAAATATTGTGTGTTTCGATCAAACTACTCCATTTAACACTTTTGCTAATATACAAATGTAAAGTATTTTGCTTACTGTACCAATTAGAATATATACCTATACCTACATACAACACGACCCAGAATTAACATATTTTATTGTTTTAAAACTGTCGCTTGCGTACGCGTTTAATGTCCTTTTCGGATTGTTATAGGCCTGGTTTTAGCAGACATTAGGTACGATAATCGCATCCCGTTATGCATTCAAGTGCTCGGGTTGATAAACTTCAAAGGCAAACTTAACTCGACGTTTAAATGCACAAGTTGATTGTAAAATTGTCTGTATCTAAACGCCCTAAAGTTGCATGCGATGCGCCGAGTAGAATAGCGGATAATGAGCGAATAATGCGAGTGCAGTGCGCACGTTGCAAGCTGCATGCAACCGCGATCACGACTCGCGATGCACACGATGCGGCGGTGTACCCACCACGCCGGATCTCACATAATTGCAATTTTAGTATTTAAGTAACTAAGACAAATAATAATAAAGAGTAGTAACAAGAAAATACCAACATATTTTAATGTGCCAAAAAAATAATTTTCTTCCTTATCGTGGTGGGTACCTACCTATAAATATATTTATCATCATTATGTTCTTCATTAATTTATAAATTTACTATTCGTATTAAATGTTGTTAGAATAAGTACTACAATTATCTCCTAAAATCTGTAGCTATACCTAAGTACTATTTAGTTTAAATTTTAGCATGTAAGGTTCGTTTAAATAAATAAAATGAACCGAGTTGTATCTCAGTCGGTGTGCAATGGCAGCGGGCGCGACTCGCGAGGGCGGAGGGACCGGTTCCCACCCGGAAGCGGGATGTTTTCCTCCTTCAACTATAGGAGATACCTGAAGATCGTACCCACAATGCACCGAGCCTCGCCTAAGTAATGCACATATCCTCCTAACGATAGGAAAAACCGACACTACGTGCGATTAACAGCAAAACCGAAGTAAACAATGCTAACATATATTTAATTTTATTGATTTTTAACATACTTTGTCAAGTATTTATGCTTCATACAATTACATATGCGCACTAAATAGTAGTCACGAGGTCACCAGGTACGATAAAACATATTTTACATTCCTAAACATTTCGATACCTATCTTAAACATACCTATTAGAATCTTAAAGGTCAAATCGAATCGCTTTAGTTTGAATAGGAAATACAATTGTTAATTTATTTCGTGAAGCGTTTTTACATATTCAAATAATAGCCCTTATTAATGCTATTAGGTAAATGTGATAATAACGGATGAAGTGGTTTAGGATGTACATTAACCTTTGTTAATGTGACAAAGAGCGAGTACTTAGCTAAGTATTAGCAATTTAAGTAATAGGTAGACCAGGTCTGTATGTACCTGCTTACTTAGTAATGTTTTATAACATGTGTAGCTAATCCAGATAGTCGCGGTTTGATGTTACATGAACTGTATATAAGCTGTGTAGAGGTGTAAACGGCAGACCGAGTAAACGCATTCGATACACCACTCATTATACCCACACGAAACACGTACTAAACACTTTTCCTCGTGATTTTCCTCATTTATTAGCAAACAGGAATATTAAAATTATTCTTATGAATCACCCGATCATCATCATTCGTCTTGAAAAACTTTCTTGGTATAAGTGACCTATAATGTCAAATATATGCTTTATATATTTTGGAACTAATTGAGTTCAATAGTGAATCATCTAGGTATAACATACCTAGTTACGGGCGTGGTATCGCGGTGGTGGCTGATAGCGGCGCAGGCGCACATACTGCATAACATACACACACGTAAAATGGACACAGTGCGTTAGTGCAGTATCTAGTGTAGACACGGTTGCACTTTCATACGGTAAGGTAAATAATTAAAAAAAAACATCATCATCAATAGTGTCTATCTTGTAGGTAGTAGGTACGACCAGGTACGTCCTATACTCTATTGATTAATAAGATTTTTTATAAAAAATCTTTATAAATTTCGCAAGCCATACGAAGGCAGCCATCTCGACCATCCGCCAACCACCTGGCCACCTGACCAGCTGACAGTCGGCTGGTCACTCGCGCCGAGTCGCGCCGCTGTCGCAACCGACCTTCCCCATAAATCAAACATTGACCGATCATGAACCACTTTCCTATTGAGTAACCCATAGTAGGTTACACTCTATAGTAACACTCGAAAGCAGTATTTTTATTGCCTGATTAAGTATTTGAAACTTCAATGAATCGTAAACATATTCAATTATTTTATATGCAACGTAACTTAAATATGTCAGTTTATATATTTTTTAAAACGTATAGGTTTTATGATGTACGAACACATTGAATCTGTTTTGAGTGCATTTAACAGTTTCTTACTTCGTGTACAGAATAAATAAAATAGTTGTTAATTAGACGTGAAGAGGTTTTCAGGACACGAGTGAGTTAGCGCGCAGCCTCTGCCGATTTGCGCGCATTTGCGATCGCAACGGGATCATTTCTCGAAATAGGTATAACATAATAATTTAATAATATACAACATTAAATTTCACCAGTTTACCGCTGCACTTCTTCCGTTCTCGAATAATGCCGGTAATTTCATTCTACAAAGGGTATGCTATATTATTTGCATTTATGCGATGCGTAATATTTTTGAATTATGTACCTATGGCCTAATTCCTTAACTATCTTCATGTAAAAAAATATGGAATATTGGTACGCGTCGCGACGATGAAAAACCGATCAAAAGTTTCACAATTATGATACTTCATTATTTCAACGTAAAGGTCAAAATACTTAATGAAAACTTGAAAATAATCAGCTCAAGTTCTATTGAATCAAAAAAACGTCGGCCAGATGGAAACAACAGATAATGTTTTAAGCGACCTTTACTCAAGTTTCACGAAAGCAGTTGCAGTTCAAAGTCGCCGACTTGTCTGTCCACTGCACTCTGCACCGCTATTTAACATCGGTATCAAGACCGAGGGCAATTTTGTAACTACAAAATCATTTATTGTTTTTAGACCTTCATTAAATTTGTGTTTGGAAATTCTTATTAGAAGATCTTAAATATACAAAAATAAAAAATACTTAATCCCAAATCACGGCATCACCCTTTTCGACTAGGTATATCTTTGTGAATGGTTTGAATATCTACCTAGTAGTGTGCGTCCATGAACTGCGCTGTTGTCTAATGATGGACGTTGCTATTTCCAAACTCTGTTATGTTATTGTCCTGTGTTTTGAATATAAAGTGCACATCCGGGGGCTTCCTAATGCTCGCTGCACGCTGCACTGCAGCCGCTGCAGGGAGCTGTTTACAAACAAACGTGGGATATTGTGACTTTTAACTAACTTCACCTGAATGCTTTTGCTTTACCAAAATATTTGATTTCACTAATATGTTTTGACAACCGTGTAACATCCGACTTAGGGAGGTGCATTGCCTATTTAATTAAATTAATTGATACATAGGTACCTTTATTTTTAAATCATTCATACTTGTACCATACGAAATTCTTAAATGTAAGTTATCTAAAATGTTGATTGTGATAAGATATTGATCTGGAGTATAGTTTATCACTTACTTCTGTTTGATATCTTATAAGTTTGAACGGTACTCTTTGAAGAAGCGCGAAATAGATTGTGGAACATTATTACTTTCAGTTAAATCTCTCTGCCTGATATATCCTATACATGTAAGTAGTCGCCACTAAGGTTTTTTTCTAAAATTGTCTAGAATTGCTCTTGATACTATTTAATAATCTATTTTATTTTTTATTTTTTTACACGGAATTATTTAAGTAGGTAAATGCCAGTCAGCTGAACTGCACTTTTGCATTTTGTTACAATAAAACGTAGTTTCTTATAGCGTTTTACTTGAGCGGCACATATAGGCAAAATTACTAAATACCTAGTTACTATAGGTACGATACCTAGGTATCGAAGTTCATCCGTGAACCGCAGTCGCAGCGCGTGCGCGTCCCTTCAAGGCAATCAGGTTATAACTGGAAACTGATCAGAGTTATGGTTTCCTTATGTGGTCAATAAAGACGTCTACAGAAGAAATTGCAATTGCATATTTAAAGTGTATCCCATAAATATCGAAATTTATACTATTGAGCAACCATTTTTTAACAAAATCTCTAAGTAGGTACCCTGGTAACAATGCCTTACTAACCGAAAATCAAATATTATACCTAACTGATAGTGTAAAATTCTAATAAAAAAAAGGTGCACATTTTTATCGTTTTTATTTTACCACGAGGCAAACCGCAGCACCTACGCGGTAGGTACTTACCCTGCCACGGACAAGATAATATATAATTGACCATCACAACAAATAAGAGTACTTACCTAGATACAGTATACTTTCCTACTACTTGTTATAGGAAAGGAAGATCAATGGGATAATGTAGTCAGCGTCTGGAATGAAACCTCCTGACCGCTGCTAACAAACACTACAACTCCGAATAGTTATATCAGACTAGCGGCCCCGGCAGACGTCGTCCTGCCCGTCCGATTGTTTCGTCAAAGATCTGTCAGTCTTCTGTCACTTACCGACAATCACTTTGTGAATGGGAGTATAGAAAGATGTTGATTTTACACTTTTTCAAGATGTTTTTAAAATTTTCTCTACTTACAAACCTTCCCTGGACTTCCACGAATAATTCAAGACCAAAATTAGCCAAATCGGTTCGTACGTTCTGGAGTTATAGCGTCATGAAGGAAAACCCGACTTATTTTTATATAATAGATTAAATGTATCGTGGACATGGTACCTACCTACTTACCACATTTCAACTGAAAATCAACTACTTAAAGTGATTATCCAATTCATTATTAATGAGAACTCAATGATACAAACGAACATTGTCCCAAGTTTATTGACCCATTGCATAAAGATCTCATTATAAAACTTCATTTTAGAACTTAGACCTAATATAATATATACATTCCAATAAAACATAACTACCTATCTGAATTGATCATAGAACTTTTTATTTATATCGTTATAGAAGAATCGATCTTACCAGTAAACAGTAAATTGGCAACTAGGAAATCTTTAAGCCTGCGGTATAAGTCAGCGCCTGCGCCGGCGCCGGATCGCGGGCGGGTTGCGCAAGAGCACCGCGAGGTCGCCGCTGAGCATTCACCGAACACCACGCGCAGGTGGGAGACCAGAGGCTGGCCGACCACTAGATTGATAAACGTACACTTTTACATTGCATATTAAGAGAAATAACCCTTAAGAAAGAGGTCACATGACATAACTAGGATTTGGTTACCTGTTTTTTGTCCTACCATTTTTTTAGGTTAGGTTAGGTCCTTTAAAATTGTATCGTGTTTCAATTATTAATGATGACAATTGATAAATATTTGACTAGAGCTGTGCTATGATCTCGTAAATTTGTCTGTGCGGTGAAAGTCGGTTGCACAACGCGTGGGCCCTGTCGCGGCCGGTCGCTGCAGTGCGCGAAGTAGGTCATTACTACTCGCTGCGCTGATAACAGGAATCTTATCTATTCCTGCAGATAATTGAAGTCCACCTTAGTAATGATCTCTATCAATAATCTGCATTACCTAATAGTTTAAGGCGCTGTTAATGGGTGGCATAATATAGGTAGGTATCACAAGTTCGCTCGTCAAAATTGTTTATCCTCCTTTTAGTTAAACTTATTTAGAAGTTAATACCTATTTAAACACCTACCTACTTCCTCAGGTACACACAAAAATGTATGCCTACAATGATTTTTATTACCTAATGATGTTTTTGAATGTTCTTATATAACGACAAGCACGTCTCGCCCAGGAATACGCCGTACTGAATTACTCATTCAGTTGTGCTATTTATATATCTTATGACAAACGACGATGAACCTGACCTACATAGTTGTAATGGTTTGATTGCCGTATAGTTATTTAATAGCTGGTTGATCTGATAAGAACAGATACTTACCTACCTATAATGGCTTTTTATGATCGCGGCGTCACCTTTAGGTAAATAGGTACCATTGAACCTGAAAACAATAATTCTTCACATATGTGTCTTATTTCTGTGCGTACACAGATGTTTTAATTTTGTTTATATTTAAGCGATTACTGGCGTTCAATTCATAAGTTCCTATTTACGTATTATAATATTATAATCTTGTTTATAAATTTGCTTAATTTTACAAATCGATATTAATATTGTATGTAATTAAGTAAGTTAGTAGATAATTTAACTCCACTAGCTGCCAATCCATCAATCGACGCGAGAAATGGCATACCTTATTATAGCAATAATTTTTCCAATACTTACCTACACCTATTACTTCTGTAATATGTTGTAAGTTGATCAGTGTTATGTTGTCTTCCAGAGCGAAGTGACCAGTCTGACCAGCAGCCATGGAACACGACCACAGCGCACACGGCGTCCTCGCCGCCATGCCCCAGCACGACCACAACCACGACCACGGCGACTCCTGCGCCGCCGGACACGTGATGGTGGTCAGTACTTACTTCATTCATATTGTAGGTAATATATCTGTACGAAAAGTAGGTGTTTATGTCAATAGGTATGCTTTTTTTATAAGCGTGCCCCTGGAATGGTTAACCGCGATAAGAACATAGGTATGATGCGTCTCCTGCTCTGACATCGCATTAAAAAGTAACAGATGCTTGTATAGTGCTAAGAATTGTCACCACTTATAATCGTTCCTATTTACCTATTTATAAAAAGTAAGCGGATATTTAAATGCTACAAATGAAATGGGCTTGAAATTATTTGCTGCTATTGTCACAAAACATCAGATATGTTCTTATTTAGTACGTGTCGGAGCCCTGTTAAACCTGTACCTACCTACCTACAAACATTTCCAGTGGATAGCTAAGTGACATTAATAGAAAACTTGTTTACTTATGGCTAATTAAACAATGTAGCGATGTCGCCGCTGCGGTTTCTGCTGCTGTCGCGATAGCGATAACGCAAACCATCGGTTCCCACGACGCCCCAGATAACGTTAATGGGAAGTGGTTATAAAACATTGTACTTAATTTCATTTTTTTTGTATTTTTTTTAACTAACAATTGTTAGGCATATATTAGGAAACCTACTTACACCTGTTGCATCATGTAGGTACATCTTATAGCATTCTGCAGTCTTTAGGTCGTACTAAACGTAACCCTACTTTCTAAAAACTAAAAATTCATGTATTTTTGTGTTAGTAGGTAACGAATTTATATACTCGTCACTTAGCATTTAAAGCATTGAAAAGTTTTACGACGCACTAAGACTAAAGTACTAGCCTACCTACCTAGGTAAATAGATACCTATAGAATAAAGTATAGGATGTAGGTACATCAAATGTAGTTCGTATCGTATGGGCCCGGGTAGAGTGTAGAATTTTAAATCTAGAAACTATAATAATAATTTATAACTTAGGTATGTAGGTATATAACTTATATATTATAATTTATGTTCGGACGATATAATTATCGTCCGAACATAAATTATAATATATAAGGGAGCCCGAGAAATAACGATAAAAAATTACTCCTTTATATAAAGGAGTAATTTTTAATCGTTATTTTGTAATAAATCACCATCATACTCATTATTTTTTTCTCGGGCTCCCGGTTTCCGCTTCGCATCGATTCTAAATTTTAAATAGTGCTACAATTATTCATTTAGTTCTTCTACTCGATAACAGATGGCGCAAAAACTAACCCCCCCCTTTAGTATGTATTTACTTAAACATTAAATTAAAATAATTAGCAAATCTCAATTCCCATAACAGTCCTCCGGTTATTAAAGCCATGTTTATGTCTTGACAGTTCCACATCGGAGTGTGCCAGGAGATCCTGTTCAGCAGCTGGGTGACCACGACAGCGCTGGAGCTGTTCGGGTCAGCCGTCGCCATCTTCCTCGCCAGCGTGCTGTACGAGGGGCTCAAGTACTACCGCGAGGCGCTGCACACGCGCGCCACCACCGTCAAGGGAGACTCGCAAGTAAACATCGCGAAAAGCGAGTGCGGATCTGGTGGCGCCTGCGGAGGACCCGCTGTTGTTAAGTACGTATCCCCAAATTATAACGATATATAGGTCATATTTTATTATCCTAATGTAGTGCCGGCTAGTTTGCTATTGTTGATTCGAACGTGACAGGCAGTGGGTTAAATCACTTCAAATAAAAGCTAGTTTGATCCTTTCTAGTTATTAATAAAATAGGTTATAAAATCATATTGGTAAGAACTATTACGAACTTATTATAAGTGATATATGATAGTAATTTGACATCTGATCGGTAACGTGTCGGAAGCGGAGCGCGCGAGCGATGAACAGCCAGTCAATCAGGGCTCGTCACGAGCCGTCATTGGTTAACGCGACGTGGCCTTGACTTCATAGCCAATCACAATTAAGCCGAAGCACAAGTCTCTTGTAGAATTTTAGTCTATGGAATAAGGTTGCCGTATTAGATACACAAGGTGCCATATTTAATTCCAAATAAATATATTTAGGTAGTAAGTTCCATAATTAATTGTTCTCGATTGCAGGTACTCTATGTTCTCGATGGGCCACTTCGTTCAAACACTTCTGCACGTGGTGCAGTCGACGGCTTCGTACATACTGATGTTGGTGTTCATGACTTACAACGTGTGGCTCTGCATGGCGCTGGTGCTGGGGCTCGGCCTCGGGTACTTCCTCTTCGGCTGGCGCAAGGCGAGCGTCGTCGACAACACTGAGCACTGCCAGTAACACTAGCAAGACCAGAAACGAACTGTTGAAATATTATTGAATCAAATATATCCCGTGCAATTCAGAGTGGAGGTCACCTCTTACGATATTTAACCAGTCGTCCCGATCCTTACGCCGTTAAACGGTGCATCAACTAAAAAAAAAATCTGTAGTTATGTTTATTATATAGGTTCTCTGATAATGTTGCTCAAATAAAAGCAATAAATAACCGTTAATTTCCGATTTGTCAACGAAGATAAACTTAGACGATTTACTTATTATAAGATAGGTAACGTTAAATAAATCATTAAAAATTAATTTATCTTTTTGCACACATGTTCTTGCCGGAGAGTCTTTGTAAATCTAATAATAAAGTGCTAAGTTTTATTGCAATATAGGTATGTACATAGGTAGTTATCCATTGATACATGTAATGACAAACTGAACCAGGACTTTTATGATAAAAACATGACAAAAATAAAATAAATAATGTTAAAAAAAACTCAGCAAAGTATTTGGCTTTCACACTTAAAAAATATTGTGATATTATTAGGAATATTAATTTACTTAGCTGTTAAGTATAATCTACATTATATTTGTAAATATGTTTTAAAATGGTATCGTACACATTCCTAATAAAAATCTGTCGTATATAAGATAAATACATTATTTTTAATACATACCTGAATATTCTTTTATTTTGGTGCATTATTCATGCGTTATTCATATTAAGTACATATTAAGTACAACCATATACAACTCATTAGATAGCAAAATATTATGTAGTATGATAGGACCAACATAATATTTGGGCATGATGGGTTATCTATGGAAAAGGTAAAAAAAAAAACACGTTTGTTGCGTGGGAACCTAAAAATTGTAAGCTATTCTATTTTTAACCCGACGCAAAAGCGACGGGGTGTTATAAGTTTGACGTGTCTGTCTGTGTGTGTGTTGTCATGGCGGTAACAAAACACATCATCTTTGAAATTTTGAACTGAACTACCTATATTATGAACCGTGATAGTTTTATTAGATAGGTACCTACTTACAACCTGGTGACAGACGGACGTACAGCGGTGTCTCAGTAATAAGGTTTTGTTTTAACCTAACGTACCTAAGTACGGAACCCTAAAAATACTTAACAATCCCTATTTTCGTCTGTTTCTAAACTGTAAGCATTTAAGTAGGTAGGTACATACCTATTTTCCTTATATTAACGACAAAAAAAATTGTTTCCTTACCTATTACAGAAAATAATAATTTCAAGATACCTATATCCCAACTAATATTATAAATGCGAAAGTAACTCTGTCTGTCTGTCTGTTACGCTTTGACGCTAAAACTACTGGACCGATTTAAATGAAATTTGGTACAAAGAAAGTCTGGAGCCTGAGCAAGGACATAGGCTACTTTTTAACCGAGTGCAAAAAAGGAGGAGTTCCACGCGGACAAAGTCGCGGGCAGAAGCTAGTAATTTATATTTTACCTACCTATCTACTTAAATCAAATTTTAAATAAACAAAGTGAATACTACACAGGTTTTTTTGGATTTGAATTGTTTGCTATTCTTTGAAGGGGGCGCTTATTTGTTTATTCTACATATTCCTTCTATTCTCAAATAATGGAGCCGCCTCTACGGCTTATTTATTTATACCCACTTTACTGCACAAAACTAAACAGAAGTAAGTGCACAAAAGGCGGACTTAATGCCTTGAGGCATTCTCTACCGGGCAACCTTATCAGGGTTTGTGCGAATGTCAAATATATTAATGCAAGTAAAAACATAAATTGGATTAATATCTCTAAAAAATACAAAAAACGCCCATATTTGGTGAAAACAAATACCGATCTCATTTATTTTTTAGCATATCGAATCATCTAAAAGTCTAAAACCATGTAAAAACAAAGTAGGTAGGTAATAATTCATTTAATGAAAATCTGTTCCAATGTTTGAAGATTTTTCGATCTAAATATTCTGTTTGCACTTAACTATTAAAGAGAAAAAACGCCTGATTCGTACAGTAATTCTAAAGTTAGACATACCCATGCAATTTTGTAACATTTAATATATTGATCATTAAAAGACTTGATTAACTAAGTTCAATACTTTTTATTAATTATTTTCTAAATATACACAACAATAGAGTTAAATTATGATTAAAAATATTTATATGATCCAGAAACATGTTCCAATGTTTCTGAACGTAATTTGTGTCATGTCAATCGTGTGACGGGTGGTCGGTCCATGTTTGTCTTATGTATTTTACTTGTTGATTTTTCTAGTTACTTTTATTTTAGTTAAACGTGGAGTGTTGTGAGATTGTGCCCAGGACAGCTATGTTATAGTTCAGCAAGCACGCGCTGGTTGAAAACTCGCGCGTCACCTGTCCGGAGCGCCGAAAGTTCAGGTAACGGTAGTTTCTGACGACGTCGATATTTTTTCTTGAAATTCTCACGTCAATATATCGATTTACATCAATATTTATTAACATTGATTCTTAAGAATCCGAATAAAGTTATTTAAACTTAGCGGATTCTGTATTAGAAGAACGCGCCTAGACATAGGTCGCACGGCCATAGCAGATGTGCGAATATGCTGCGTAAACAATACGTCCTTAAAGTACCTCCACATTACTCGTGGAATTAAGTAGGTACATGTTCATTTTAAATATTATTATTTTTAAGCAATATCACCTCCTAGGCAATGAGTAATTAATTAGTATTAATTCATTTGATTCTATTCCATTATTTTTAATTTTTTTACACTGATTAAAACAATGTTTTGTACATTTTTGTCTCTATAAATAATTTCGAGAAAATTAATAACTTGTAATTCACAAAACAATTATTGATAACAGTAGTTGAGTACTTGAGTTTATGGGTGCATTTTTCTGTTCTATAGAGAGATATGTAACTTGTAAAAACTGTCATATATGTGGTCCCAAATGACGAGCAGGTGGGTTGCTGATGGATGGCTCATCTCCAAGTCTTTTCCAAGTATGAGACAGGAACTGGTTTCTGAATTCAACATCTTACTGATACTAATTGCTGTAACGGGCTCCCAAACAATGGGAACTGTAGATGTTTCAAGAGGCGTAGGGTCTCTGCAAAATATTTTTGTATCTATTTATCATAAATATATTTATTTATAGGTTGCCATAGTATTTTATTAAATTAGGATGATTTACAGCAAGTCATTTATAATAATATATGTACATATATGTTATGAATAATAATCAAGCATTAAATAGTGGTAAATATGAAAATGCTATAATAATTTACCCAAATTTAATAAAGTTACTCCACAGGCTAGTAATTTGCTCAACAAGAATTTCTTCTTCGCTATTAAAATCTTCTGCGCTAAATATATATTCATATATGTTTTTTTTGCGTCCCTGAGGCCTAAACTCCATGAGGTATACGGGAGAAGGACTGGCAGCTGCATGCATTACTGCACTTTTCACTACAGGGTACACAGTGAACACATCATTCATGTAATTCTGAATACATTGCATCAAGTCTTGTCCCAAAATGCATTCTCCAAAATACAGCCCTTTTATTTGCTCTGCTATTTTAAACCTTGTTTCTTCATTGTCAAACTCTAAATTGTTTGGAAGAAGTTCTTGAAAATTTTCAGGGAAGGATTTGAATATATCAAGTTTTTCTTGATTGAACAAATTCTCATGCATGGAATATGCTATCAACAGCGGAATATGTTCAAATAAGCCATCTTCTAGAGCTTCCATTGGATCTTTATTTATCATGGAATATGGATGAAGGGATTCACTCTCGAGACATGGCATGAACACATTTGATATGTTAACTAAATCAGTCATGGAAATATTTTGATAGAAGTAAGTAAGATCTTCTACTTGTCCAGTATCTTTATATCCAAGGGATGTAGCTATATCTAAAGCGATCGCACGAGGATTGTAAAGCAGAGACATGGGAGAGATTGATGATCCAGATTCAAGTATGACCCTATGTACTAGACCCCTAGTTACTCCAGAAATCAGTAGAAACTCTGCAGATACAGCTCCTGCCCCCGTCCCATAGAGGATGACGTCATTCTGGTTTCCACCGAACTTGGCAATATTTCTATGAATCCAGTACAAAGCCGCCACCTGGTCCTTGAGACCAGCATTGCCGGGAGCCATTTTTGTACCTAGACAAAGGAATCCATAGGCACCAATGCGATAATTGATTGTAACTATTACTACATCTCTGAGAAGAAGACGTCTGGAAGGTTGAAACGAACCCCACCTGAAAAAGACAAATTGCAATAGATCGTTCTGTAGATATATAATGTTTAATATAGGTCACACAATACATAACATTTTAAATCTTATCCAAATCGAGTAATTTGTTAACCCGCTTTCGAAATGTCCATCGTGGAGGTGAACCAATACGGGCAAGCCGGCCGCGTCCTTCGGCGCGAAGACGTTGAGCGTCTGGCAGGCGGGCCCCGCCGGCGGGGGCGCTCGGCGCGCGCGGCCGGCCTGCGGGCAGCGCACGCGCCGCACCGCCTCCATCACGCCGTCCCAGCTCCGCAACGCCAACGGCGCCTGTCGGTTCACAACAACGGGAACTGCTCATCGACTCGTCGAACGCCTATCCTATAACATTAGCAACAATTTTCGGCCCCGAACATTCGTTATCGCCCGAGGTCGAGCCGGGCTACATATTAGTGGAATGACAACTTACGCATTTAATTCCATTAGAGAACACGCGACCCGACTCCCTCGCGCCCCATTTAAAATCATCGTTCCGACAGCGATGTCGAGCGATAGCGATCGCAGCGGCGTCGTCGTAATGGGATTTTCGATTATCGAGGATCGAATCTGCTGACCTTAAACCTGTCCTGAGCGGCGGGCGGGCGCGCGTAGGGCACGCCGAGGAAGGCGTAGTGCGGCGGCCGCGCCTGCAGGTAGCCGCGCACGGCGCCCTGCGCGGTCACCACGTCGCGGTGCGCGCGCCACGCCGCCGCCGGCGCGCACGGCCGGCTCGCGAGCACAACGCTTAACAGGCTCGGTAAAAGTATATCCATGCTATTGTTGACCCTCCCTGATTGGAGTGCACCGGTTTATTATCGAATTAGCGAGCTATTATCGAAGTGCGGCCGCTCGTAATGGACGAGGGGCGCGGGGCGCGGGGTGCGGGTCGCCCACCGCGGGCCTCGGACGCCATTATCCAAACAATTTGCGATCCGAACATAACAATATACGTATTGTGTAAACATTCGCATTCGATGTTGTAATTGTAAGGTACTGTTTTGTTGGTATTAGCTCAGTGTTTCGCGTAAATTTATCGGGGTCATTAGACGGCCCTCGAATCAATTGAACCTTCGAGGACCGTCTAATGATTTATAATAACGAAATTATAGGTACTTAGTACCTGTTTACACTGAATATTAATCGAGATTATGAAGTAAAAACTTACCTATATTGCACGTCAATAGATATATATTTTAATATTTTTTAACAAAAATGTTCTAAGTACCTACCTATTTATTGATTAAATTAATACTTTTGTGTCATTTGTTACAGGTGATTTCATCTCTACTAATACTTAGTCTACAATAAAATAGGTGAGTCGATTATAATCCCTCTATTACGTCAAACGCCCTGGTGCACAGTTTCTACGTGAAATTAGTGTGGAGTATGTATCTGTGAGTAGTAGTGTGCCTCGTAGAGCCGGTCCCACAGCTGGGCGGCGCGCGCGTGCGGGAAGGCGCTCATGCCGGGCGCCGCGGACAGCTCCAGCAGCCGCGGCGCTCGCGCCTCCAGCGGCTCCCACAGGGGGAGCCCAGGGTCAGACCCGTGGGGCGTCGGGTTTCTTAATTAAAAATCACAGTATCGATAATAATTACTTAAGTACTCGTTATATTGCTAACAAATATTTGACATTTGATAAAATTATTAACTATAAAGTAATCGGTCATCAAATATTATGATTTTACCCTCCGTATATTTTCATTTTCGCTCTCTGCTACATTTCGAGACAAAAAACCTGTTATATATATAATTATATCGATCAGCGCATGTGACTCATTGCGGATTAAAATACTAGGGAAACTATGCGACGCATTTACTACTATCTAATACATGACGAAGATGCTTTTATTTTCACGCTCAAAATTATTACACGAAATCTCTCCTCATAATACACATTGAATGAACTTACAAATATTTGACGAAATTAGTCCAAAGCTGTAGGATTGTTCGCTGCACCGCAGCGTCGTCGTCGTCGAGGTCGTGTCCGGGCGGCGGGAACAGCAGCGCCAGGTCGTCGGAGTGCGCGGCGCCACTCTTGCGGCCGGCGCCGCGCTCCGGCTGCACGCCCGCGGCGGGTGTGTGGCTCAGCCGGTAGTAGTACACGGGCCGCTCCGCCGCCGCCGCGTGCAGGCGCGCACTGCGATGCACGTGGTTCATGAAGTATGCGTCTCTAAAGAGATTACGTCTTCGTTTAACCAACTTGGCAGAGAAAAACACTGAAAGTTTATAGAATATGTGAACGAACACTGACCTGTGAAACGCGAGTACACTAGTCATATTAATCCTTTTACTGAAGTACATATCTTTTATTTGTTGTATGTCCCCCTCGTTTATTCCCTGCATTTCTTCTGGCAATATCGATCTTATATCTTTGGAAATCCTCCTTAATACTCCGGCTTTCTTCAACATGGACGCGAATATATAACCCTCGTCGCTGTTGAAGCCTATGATCAATGGAACCCGTCTAAGTTTTCGCTTGGTTAAGAGCTCGAAAGGCGGCTCCGATAGAAATTGTTCTACCTTTTTAAAAGCATTTTCGACACACATCCCGTACGGAAAATATGGCAAGTTAAGATTTTCCGAATCCGTGACTAGATCAGCGATACTGGCCTTCAATAGGGCAGGTGCATCTGAATCGCTGTCTATTATTTCTTCCAAAGCTCGAGCTCTGTCTCGGGCGTCATAGTTGAAAGCCCAGGGGCTGAGAATGCTCCCGCTCTGCATGATAGCTCCGTGGAACAGACCCTCCGCCATGGGAGACAGCAGCAGTCCCTCGACCATGGCAGCTGCATAGCCTTGTCCGCCGACTACCACGTTAGCTGGGTTCCCTCGAAAAGCAACTATGTTGTCTCGCACCCATCGCAACGCTGCCACGACATCTTTGACGCCGGCATTGCCGGGAATCGCCTCCTCCTCCGTGCATAGAAAACCTAAAGGCCCGATTCTGCAACTCGATTAGATATGCTTTAAAACAGGAAATTATATTAAAAATGTAATCCACATCGCAACCGACTGACCTGTGATGAACCACAACGACAATGACGTGTTGTCTCGTGAGATGAGCGGGGTGGTACAGCGCGGCGCCCGCGCCGGCGCCGGTGAGCCACACCAGCACCGGCCAGGGCGAGCCATCCGCCGCCGGCACGTGCACGTCCAGCTGCAAGCACTCCTCCACCGACCGCGACGAACAATCAGACGGATGTGCTTCCAAAGGTCCCGTCCACAACGGTGCCAATCCGGCTTGCTGAAAGTGTTATTCTATACTCGATTTCTCTTATACGAGTTATAAGTAACTATAGGCCTATTTACTTAGGTGTTTTGTAATTATATACGTAATCGTTACCTTAAACCTGGCGGCATTATCTGTAACTGTGCCATATGGTATAGCATTGTAGGAAATGAATCCGTCATCGATTACTCCTTTTACAGTTCCTTGCGCAGTGTTGATCACATTTTGACGGCTCAAGTACACAAATAGCCCGAGATCCCACCGCAAAATTGTGCAGGTATCTGTTTTTTTAATGGAACTTCGTTAAATGAAAGATGAGTAGATATGTAATGCATTAGTTTCGGGTTGCCTGTAAAAAATTAGCCGCAATCATTTTTGATGATTTTTTTTGTAATTAATATTTTTGTAGGAATTGCAGCTATATGTTTTTTAAATAAAATATACGTCATTTTGAAGGAAAAGATGTGAAGAATGTAAAAAACAATGGTTGCCAACTCCCAGTCAGCCGCAACTTCAGGGTTGCCAGGTGTAAACAGGTACATTATTGTTGATTATGTGCTGACATCTGTTTTTTAGATAAATATTATTTAAAATTAATCTATAGTATTTATTGTTCATGATAATCCATGGTTGCCAGTAAAAAAAAAGCCGCAAGCAGTGGTTGCCGTGATTTAAACTTATTATTTTCGCTTCAGATGAAAGTGAGTGAGAGGGAAGGAATGCACGGACCGTTTATTGTTATATACAAGGATGTAACGTAGTATAGATAAAGTAATCATGTTTTTTAATTCTTATCTATGAAGCATGGATTTTTAAATATGACAATGTTTCTTGTATAAGAAAGGAATCTTTTTTTTTTCCAAATAACGTTTATTGAATATTTAAAGAAAATCGAATTACTTTCGCTCATTCTAGAAAAAAAAAATTCAAGTTAAATTTTTGTTATTTTAGTATTACTAGTTTTTTTTTTTGTGTTATAAATATTATGAAATTTATCATATCTTAGTTGTAACTATTTAAAAGGAAATAATGAATATTGATTAATCAGAGCAATGGATACTTAAAAATATTAACCAAACTTATTTTATTATTATTATTATTTTTATCATATTATATAAAATATTTTAGGGTTCCGTATCTTAAAAGAAAAATTAACCCTCACAGGATTACTTTGTTGTCTGTGTGATCCTTTACCTCAGTAACGCGTGGAGGTAGGTATCAAACTAAAATTCATAGTAATATCAAATACTCAGGACTACTGTCTCTTGTAATTGTAACAAAATCACAAAAAAATCGCCAACGCAATCAAAAGAACCGCCGTTTATGCAGAGAATTGACAAAAGTTTTCAACACTCGCTAGGGAATCAATACCTACAGGGTACTCCTCGTGAACTCGGGATCTTGAATTAATATAGTAGGTACGAAGTAACGTCATAAAGCACAGATAAAGAAAAAAATACGAAAACCATACATTTTTAATGACATCATTAAAAAGTATATATACCTACAGGTTATTTATAGTACGGAACCCTTGGTGCGCGAGTCTAACTCGCACTTAACCGATATTTTTTTATATACATCATTAGAACTAAACGTGTGTGATAAAGATTAGAATATTACACATAATAATATTATAGAATGTAATTTATCAACTCTTCGAAAAATGGTTCTTAGGTGGTTTATTAACTTTTCAGGTACGGAATCCGGAAGTATATATTATTGGTTTAATTCAATATGATAAAATAATAATAATAAATCAATTTGGTTAAGATTTTTAAGTAAGTAATTGAAATAATATAAGTGTTAACTTGTTGTACCTATTTCTCATTTTTAGCAGAACTTATAATGTTATTTAAAACATGTTATAACAATAAAAACTAAATAAATAAGTACTTGCATTAAAGTTGTAATACGTTAGTTGTTTATTTTATTACATTTTCTAAAAAATTGTGTAAAATATATAAATTTTAAAAGAACAAATTAGAAATTTGCATAGTGTTATGTGGGTTAGCACATAAATGCTAAATGTAATAGACCTTATAGCCATTTAAGCATTAACCATTTTTCTGCTTTTTCTATTTAATTATGAATTTATTGAAATAAATACATTTATATCCTTCATCTATGCACTTCAACAAAAAAAATGATATCACATAACAATATTTTTTTGCTTAAAATAAGCGGAAAAAGAAGAATGTTCTCAAAAAACTTTAAGCGCCGATTTCTCAAAACTAGCTTGGTGTGGGTTGACACACTAATGCTTAACACGGACCATATATTATTATAAGTGCGGTAAATTCTTGGACAATAAGTAGGTACTATTTTTTTTTCATCGAAGACGTCAGTTGCACCAGTCAATGATGCGATAAATTTTTGAAAGGTTTTGTTATTAGAAAAAAAATTTAAAGGCCTGACTTTTCCTTTATTATAAAATGCCGCTGAATAATACCAGCCAGTGAACGCATTAATTGCAGGTAGAATTAGGATTGCATAAAATAGGGCCCAACTTCGCCGCTAATTGTGTACAATTTTCATCATTTTTAGCTTTTAAAATAATAAGTTCAAATCACGGCAACCACTCCTTGCGGCTTTTTTTTTACTGGCAACCATGGATTATCATGAACAATAAATACTATAGATTAATTTTAAATAATATTTATCTAAAAAACAGATGTCAGCACATAATCAACAATAATGTACCTGTTTACACCTGGCAACCCTGAAGTTGCGGCTGACTGGGAGTTGGCAACCATTGTTTTTTACATTCTTCACATCTTTTCCTTCAAAATGACGTATATTTTATTTAAATAACATATAGCTGCAATTCCTACAAAAATATTAATTACAAAAAAATTCATCAAAAATGATTGCGGCTAATTTTTTACAGGCAACCCGAAACTAATGCATTACATATCTACTCATCTTTCATTTAACGAAGTTTCATTAAAAAAACAGATACCTGCACAATTTTGCGGTGGGATCTTAGGCTAAAAATAAAGAAAAATTGTGCATCGTAACATGGTAACAATTTCATTCAAATTTGTAGTTTTGTCTCTGACTGCCAATCGAGATGTGGTCTCGATGCGAGGTGCTGCGTGCCGATTACAGTAATCGACTGCTGGAATGATGGCGCGTCGTGCGCGTGCGACGCATTGTCTGCACCACATTGAAAACCATCGTTGCACATCCTGCAAATAATTCAATTCTACTCTCACTCACAATGAGAGCGTCATGGCCATATAAATATTTAATTACTTACTATGCAGATAAACCAATAGTTTGAGTTTTTTTTCTTTATATTAGTATAGATTATATTAAATTTTAATATAAACTAAACTCAGGGTGGGTCATGGCGGTCATGTCCCTCTCACATGGGCCCTGGGATAGCAGTAGATATTTTTCTAAACTTAATCAAACTACTTCTCTTACTATCTTTTGAATAGAAATTGTGTGTTTGACCCGAACTACAAAGCTGGATCCTCACTTGCTTTATTTTGTTAGTCGCTCTACACCTGCTAAGTGCCCATTATTTTGCACCGCTGACAGTTGTTATACTTTTAAAAACCATGGATGGATAATAATAAATAGGTAGTCATTTCTGAAGTAAAAATATAATTGTATTTGTACACCTTAAAGTAAATATCCTATCTGTACATCTCTATCTTCGTTTCTATGAAGACTTATCTTCATAAAAATAAGCGACACATTCAGAATAAATAAATGCTTACAAATCCCATAGCCTACCTTACTATTATAAAATAATCTCAAGCAAACACAAAACTATATATTATAATGTTAAAAATGTCACAATGATGTTAAACAAGTATACCTCAAATAATTCGCTGCATGACCTATAGTAAATCGAAATTAACATACATTGGATCAGGCTATGTTAAATGAGGGTTTTTAAACTAATTCAGTATATTATTATTAGCATCTAGCGAACTAAACACTGAGTGTACAACCTCTTATCTGTTTCTAATATCGGAGATCATTCGCAACGTTACTGGAATTAACAATTTTGAAGCATTCACGGTTATTAATTGTATCGCTAAGGTTGATTGCCATTTTTGCTATGGTGTGACGTTAATTATCTGATATATAAAGGTCGAAATGACGTATTGATATTTGTATGTAAGAATAAGCGAGAGATCGAATCTAGATTCTTTTAGCGAAACTTGAGAACTATATCCAATATCCATGTTCGCCAACGATACAGGATGGAATCGAATACAATTGCATGGCATTGATATACATAAACATGAAAAACGTCCCTTTGTACCATTTACTAATGCGATACATTTCTAAGGTTTATGTTACTGAACTAAATAGGAATACAAAAACCTGCGCTAACAGCTGCTTAGTTAATAGTCTAACATTACACCCGCAGTCGAGCGCAGCGTGTCACACAATACTTATAAACGACAGCAATCACATTCCAACCGAAGAACACAACCGCACACACTGTCAGAGTACATAGTTTTTCAAAATTTGTGAACGTCTCATGAGTTTCATCAGCGGTCTCTGTAGTTTCCGCCTTTGTCGTAGTTCAGCTGTTTGTGTAGATATTGTCGAAGAACTTGATCATCTCGAGCTGCGCGGCCGTGGGGCGCAGCACGCGGCCCGCCGGCGAGCGCACGTCCCGGTACTGTAGCGCGCGCGGCTTCACCGGCGGCCAGCTCGACTCGCCTCCCGACGGATCGCTGGAAACCATTTTACATAATATTATTTTTAGAAAAATCGTATTTTTTTAAATCAAAATATGTTGATATACTTCAATAATTAATTTATTAGAATGTAAAATCATTTTAGTCTAGTGTTAGACTATCGTCAGCTCAGCAAATAAAATAATATACGCGAGTTAAATCCGTCGTAGTTGATTAATTCCAAAATTGAGACTTGAAGTCATAAATTACCTGGTTCGCATGAAATTTGTGACGTACGATGTCATCACGTCCTTCATGCTATCGTCCTGATCTCCCTGTTGGAAAAGCTCTTCGCGAGGGTAGGAATTCGTTCTGAACACGTATGTTAGGTCCTCGACGTGAGCGGCGCCCTTGTAATGCAGGTGCAGCGCATCTCGGAGGACGCTGCGTCCACTGTCGTACGAGAACTGGTACAGAAACACCGGCGCCCCACCCTCTGCAGCCCTCGTCTCCGCCATTTTCATCGCGGGATATATAAAATATGATTCCGAGCATAATTTCACATATTTGTCCATCGTCCTATTACCATTGAAGTATCTGTTTTCTATTTCCCATATTTTAGCCTTCAGTCCCTCCTCCGGCGTCGTGTATATCACGCCCGGGGGCAATAGTATGACAGGGTTGAGTTCGACCGTATCTAAGATTTTAATATTTTCGAAGCGCGGTCTGAAGAACTCGCACTCTAATTCCGTGAAGCCGATCATCAGCGGTATATCTTTTCCTCTCCCGGCCGCCTGCAACGCCTCGGGAT
Source organism: Polylopha cassiicola (assembly GCA_038024825.1). NCBI lineage: Eukaryota > Metazoa > Arthropoda > Insecta > Lepidoptera > Tortricidae > Polylopha > Polylopha cassiicola. The sequence continues at coordinate 268,388 of CP149061.1, forward strand.
CGCCGTCCAAAATCATCTCGACTCCGGGGTGCGGCGTCTCGACGACGGGCATGAACGCCGTGATACCGGTGAAATCCTGCAACTGGCTGTTGACCTCGAGGATCTTCTCGAGCGGCGCCGCTGCGAGCGCGGCGTGCACGGCCTCGTCGTCGCCGCCGGCGATGCCGAGCCCCTGCAGGAACATCTGCGCGATGTATTGCGCATACACCGGTGACGTCGTCACGAAACTACGAGCGCCCGCACCGCTCATCATTATTGCCCTGAAATAAATGTAACTCGATGATAATATGTTTATTACAAGCACACGGCCGTGGCGCGTATTCTAATGTGAATGGCTAGAATGTTTACCTCTTAAATAGACCTTCAGCGGCAGGCGACAACGTGAGTAGATGCGCGGACGTCGCGCCGGCGCTCTGGCCCGCGAGCGTGACGTTGTCGGGGTCTCCGCCGAAAGCTTTCGCGTTGCGCTGCACCCAGCGGAGAAGGGTCACGATGTCCCGCAGCCCGGCGTTGCCCGGCACCGAGGAAGAGTTCAGAGACAGGAAACCGAACGGTCCAATCCTTAAATTGGTAATAACCGATCGCTGTAATACCTACTTAAAATATGTATATTTTAAAAGTACTACGTACGTACTTGGAGAACTGAAACCATTTCTGAACTGGAACATTGAGCGTTCAGCTAAGCAACTTCACAGCTATGTTCATTGGAATGTTATCTTCATGTTCAGAAACGAAATTACTAAGACGGATAGTTCATATTCAGCTCAATATGTGATCGTTTTCTGGAAACATACCTGTAGTTAAATGTGATGACGACGATATCTTTCTGGAGAAGGTACTGGGGGCCGTGGATGTCGGGGTCTCCGGAACCGAAGGCGAACCCTCCGCCGTGGACGAACACCAATACCGGCAAGGGGCGCCGCGGCCGCTCGCCGGCAGCGCCGCCGCCGCTCACCGCCGGCAGGTGCGCCAGCGGCACGTACACATTAGCGTGAATGCACTCCTCGCTCATCCCGCGCGTCTGCATCAGTCTTCCGTACAATAAATCCCGTTGCGGACACACGGGACCCTCTTCTGTGGCATCGCGATATCCCTCCCATTTGGCCGCTTCCTGGAGCTCCTGAAGTTTATCAAAGAAATTATACCATCTGTACTATATTAGATACAACTGTTTATGAGATGTACTATAAATTTTAATGTGGGGTTGATCTTTGATCACTCGTCCTTAGCGTTCTAACCTTGAAGCGTAGTTGGCCGAGGGGCTGCGCCGCGTAGGGCACGGCGAGGAAGCTGGCGTACGGGCGGCCGTCCTCGCCGAGGTCGCACCGGCCGCACAGCCAGCCCGCGTCGATGTGCGCGCGCGCCACACATCCCTCTGATCGTACTGTGCCCGCCAGTACTGCAAATAACAATTATTTTTAATATAACCTAAACCCTAGCCGTTTAATTGTGCAATTGTGGTAACTGAGTAAGTACTGTAGTAACAACGCAACGACAGAACAGGTGTTATCACCATAAACCGAATCATCATGCGTGCGTCTTGCTTCCGCGATGGTGTTGTCATACAGGTTATCTCGTTTATTTCGATCTTGTATTTCTGGCGATAGATATATTTTTCAGGTTGCTTAGGCTTATGAAACAGATTTTTAAAACGCCTGTCTTGTGACATATACTGTCAGTGGTTATTACCTGTACTTGGTCATAAAACAAATTTTACAGTATGTATTATGGCTATATTTTCCTTATTAATCCAATAAGCTATTTTATCAATGATAAAACTATGTATTTTTCTTCGTACATATTATAATGCTATCTTATTATCAAAATTTGCTATCGCATGATATTTAAAAACGTACTATCCGATAAATACTTCCAGATGTTTTTACGATTCGTGAATAACTTGTATAATGAGTTGTTTCTATAATGTTATCGACCTTTGTGTTACGTCGCATTTGCTTTCTGTACAAAAAATATAAATATATGTAGAATATATTTTGACGCTGTGAAAAGGAATTAAAATAGGTATAATAAATCTTAAAATAATAAAGACTGTACAGAAAGCTCCAGTCGCTACACATATAGTGATAATTAAATAGGTCTTTTCAAGAAATAGAAAATAATAATTTTCCCAGGATGTAACAAAATAAGAGTCTTCAACATTCTATCCTCATAATTGACTATCAAAATGGCCTACTTTGTTATCTCTCTCCTCTACTACTCACGTAACTAAATCCCTTTAGAATCACATATCCTTAAATTCTTTTCATCACGCAGGAGTTATTGTAGTTTTCGTTTTAATTTATTATTTTTTTTTTATTTACGGTGAATTCGGCAAACACCGGTTCGGACCACATGCTATCTAAGTAAGATGAACGTTATATATAAATAATAATGTAGAATGTGAACTTTCTTCGATAATTTACCGTCCTTGTTGCGAACCGACTCTCCTATCTCTCCTACAATGTAGCACACGTGTGATAAACACAACGCAAACAACCCGTTATATAAAATTACATCTTTTCGTTACAGTCTTATGTAAATAGTCAGAGGACGCAAAATTTGACCTTCACGCTCGCGTTTACTGATTTTTGAACATCTCGAGCTGGAAAATAACCGAAACCTGTTTTAACGAACTATCTATAGACGTAACACAAGTGTCGTGTGCGTGTACGCATGTCGCGTAGCACTCGCTACGGCTCTACGACGCGCTACGAGCTCGGCTGCGCCGCCGCCGCGCGGCCACACTATTACACTATATTGACGTTTTCTGTTCAAAAATACCTGTATTGTTTTTTATTGAAATGTTAATAGGATAACTTAGTATATTTACGTAGAAATTGCTGCCTAAAAATGTGCCATCAGGTATAGGCTTGTATGAAATATTTGACAGATGAAATTGATATTTAATAATACTTTAACGAAAGCGAAGGGATAAAGGCTCTACAGTGATTCTGAAGTAAACGATCGTTTACTTACCGGCGAGCAGCGCGAAGGCCGCCGCAGTGTGGACACAAGCCGCCATGTCGCACAGTCGTCGAGTACTGTCGCCGGCGCCACCGCGCGCTCTATATAACACGCGACACGCGTGTGACGTCACCGCCGCTCCGTCCAACTGCACCGCACACCCTGCGTCTACACCGATCTTAGCTGATTTGGTACCGGAGAAGATCGCCATGAGTTATTTAATCCAATTATTTTAGGTCGTCCGTTCCAAACACATATAATGGCCCTATTAGGATTTAAAACCCGTAACCTCCACTTACGTCGTTAGGGCATAACCTTTTAGTAATCTATGATCAGGGGCCCAGACCACTGGACGTGAGGTTTAAAACAGGCTGTCAAAAATTCCGCAAGTATATGATTACTGGATATAATAATGATATGTGTTAAATTACATTTGAAAAAATACAAAATTTTGGATAATTCCGACACCATAGCTTCCTATAGGATAGCCTAAAGTTCTCTTCTCAGCGGTTTCGGATAACATTTTAATACTTATTTAATATGAGCGTGCGCTATAGCATTAGTCAGTTCAGGTTTTTATGAATATAGAAACAGCATTATAATAATGGTGGAAGTAACGGTAGAGGAGCGACGCGACGGCGCGGCGGCGACCGCGCGGCCGCGGCGCGTGTCCTCTGGCATGTAAATATCTGCGTGTAACAGTGTTACGTGGTTTCCGTTAGGCCTCCTAAATCCAGACGCACGTGGAATGGCGCCGAGACACGCCTCTAGACATACTTCACGTGCTTACTTAAAAATATGTGTTCAACTCAGATCGTTTGGACGCACAAGACTAAAGATAAAGGTCTCTTTATTGTGAAAGTCTGATGGAGGCGCATACGCTGTCTATCTAACTTAAGATGATACTTATTACATTTTAATGCACTTAATTCCGCTAAATTTGGAAAAGGTGACTATTTTTTGAAATGCTTGCCTCCCTACATCTTAGCAAACTCTGCAACCATCGAACAGACTACAACGATATTTTTTATGTTTTATGCACATTCATTAATTGCAGGAGTGCTTGACTTATTTACTATCAGTTCTAGAATTATGTCCTTTTGCATATCAGTCGCGCTGTCAATCCAATTGAAACCGTTCCGGTGTGAATCATATTATTCATATTACACCCAGAATAATGGTCTGCATTTGGAAATTAGGGCAGAATGCATCATCTCGATTGATTTAGTTCAAACCACTCATCCAATAACACTCAAATTGCAACATCGATAACGACGCATCGATTAGAGAGTTAAAATGATATTATCCCTATTTATCCTTAGGATAAAAATAAAATTATCCTATTATAATTATCCATTTTAACAATTTAGACCTGTAAATATTCTCGAAAGTGTCTGAGGAAAACACATTCGGTCCACGTTTCCAAGAAGGACTCAACCTTCTTTGAATCTGACCAAACACGCTCATCCAAAAAGAGTTACAAAACTCAACTACAATTAAGGAGAGCGAGGAGGCGACAGATAAGGAAGTACCTATAGATGTTGTCTATGGTAGTAGATAATATTCAATCTTAAGGTAGTAGCTACCCAACCTAAGTTAGTCAATTAGAGAAAGTATGCGGCGTAATATGATTTCAATTTTGTCGATTTGCTTCGAGCATTCTCCACGCGCTGCGCGAGCGCACGGCAACCGATGACAGCGTCATAAGAATGCATTTCAAACTATAGCGTTATAAATAAACACTTGTTTTTAAAATTCTTGAAAGATAATTTTGTTTTCAAAACTTAGCCTGGCAATCAATATATTTCAGGAGTTTTATCAGTGTAGGTAACCTAGACTGATAAAACACTATTGACTTTTGGCCTGCATTTGCAAAACAATTAATAATTATTAAACAACTTGAAGAAATTAATAATTTATCACGAAATTTCCTCTCGAACACAAATCATATTCTGTTCATTATGTGATCGGTCGGGTGATTCCATCGATGAAAAGCATCTATTTTTTTAAAAACCTGTTACTCTTTACTTTAACTACCCGCTTTGCACAGCACAGACTCAACATGCAATAAGTGCGCTTGCCGCGCTCATCTTCAATGTGTTTCATCTATTTTCCTCGCTCCCAAGCCACTTAAACTTTTATGTGAACTTTCTCTTTCGGGGTATTCTCTATTTTTTAAGATATCTGAACAAATGTTTATTATTCATCGATATTGTAAGTCTTCATTCTTTACTTTCTGAATCTTTTATAAATTTAGTTTTTACACAGTGATCTATCTGCCACAGTGGTGATCTGCGTCAGGCTCGGTGCGGCCGCACTGTCTGCCGTATAATAATATGTTTATCGTTTTTCAAATGACTAACTAGATACTCTGACCGGGCGGAACTATAATGAGTTGTGGAAAAATTACGCAACATCAACGCTATATGAAATTGAAGGGAAAATTAAAGGGAATGTTTATCCTTGTACATAATTAAGAATATCTTGCACGTGTTGTTGGTGCGAGCGAAGGCCGTCGATCGCGATGGGTCGCGCAGGGATGGTTGTTTTGTTCACGCCGCCCTACGCCACAACACCGCGACCTCTGCGGCCAGACGGTCGCGGTGACGTCATTCACATCACTTAATTTGGTTCCACGTGTAAGCGACGTCCAGACATACCTACTACATAAACATAACGGCAACTTACATATCTAGCCTAGTGTATTTCACTCTTATGTGTATTTATTTCCTGTTAATTTCGTTAAAATAATCGCGGACGTGGATGGTCGATGCGCTTTATGTAATATTACAAACTAACAGATTTTGTAGTCGTGTATTGAATAATATATATAAAGTGTTTGAGATCAAACTGATTGTATACACAAATAATTTTGCTGACCAGGAAGAGCTCTTTATAATATGAGGACCTTAACGCTCCTTTGTAGCTCTTCCGTACGTATTTCTAAAAGAGTGACTTGTTTCCATTTTGTTTATCGATGAATCAATACAGATTACAGATAGAAAAATATGAATGTAGCTTCAATGTGGTATTTTGATGTACCTAACTTCGACTGTCGAATGTGTTTAGTTTGCTGGCGAACGGGCGCCGACACGTGTAGGCTCCGCTGCACGGGTGAGCTCGTATTGTTGCTGCGTCTGATTACGACGTTATCCCACTGATAACAAGAGTAGAGTAGGAAATGACTTCTGGCTACAGCACCGTTTAGCAACAGCGAGTATGCTGCTATCGGCTCAACTCGATATTAAAGGTCAGATGTCAGTTCTTTTGCAATTGAATTGTGCACTGGATGGACAGTTCAAATTTAATTGATCTTAAGGTTTGTAAAAGTATATGTGACAATAATAAAAGCTATCTTGTATTACTAGACTAAAATTAATATATATTTACCTACCTATATATACATGGAAAAGCGCGGACTCTGTTTATTTTCACGTCGCAAAATAAACACTATTCATGAGTTGTCAAATGTATTATTAACCTATTTAATTGTGTGCTATCCTGACACACGTGCTGCTCTTTACTTAAAATATTATATGTTTAATACTTATACTAACTTAGACAGATTAACGCACATTATCATTAAAATTGCTTGTCAGGAATCAGGATTTCCCTTGTAAAATACAAATGATGTAATACCTTGGCGATAACTGCAGTGCGACGGAGGAAATTCCTATCAAATATTCTCACCTTTGTACTAGCTTACAAAAATAATAATATGTAGAATAATCCCTTGATATGACTCGCATATTATAGTCTAAACAAATCCACTAACTGTTTAGTCTTTGGATTCTAAAGAGACGTGTCTCATAAATATCACAAGTAAAAATAAAAAACGACTGCCTAGATGCAACACGTAGTTTTCATGGCTTCCAATATAGTAAGTAGTCAAATGTGAAGTTATAAATTGGTTTTATGCTACCATTAGTTACATATTATGTAGTTAAGTTTTGCGGCTGAGTATTATGTGAGGCAGCTGACTCGTCTGATCGTATGATCGTATCATCAGTGCCAGCTGATCGGAACGTGTCGCAGTGCACTACGTCAGCTGCTTTTTACCGGTCAGCTAAAACTAAAACCAGTGGGGGAATCTGGTAGAGCGAGCGCGTAGCTGTCCAGTTTCATAGCCACTGATACCTATTGATGCGCCATTTTGCTTACAAGCATTACAAGCGCTTGTGCAGAACAGGGTGATAATAAATATCTATGTTTATCTTCATTTTGTTTATGCACTAAAATTATTAATCGGTCGAGTTCTGCACGAGTTTAAACTTCTACGGGCGTGTGTCATTGTTCCCATGTTATTGTTGTGTCATATTGGACTACGTTCATTCTTTGATAGGACACCTTCATACGGGAGATTCCTGTAAGATAATGATATTTAGGTACATAACGGTACATTTTCCACTACAAGAGCTGTTTTTATCCGTCTGTTATGAACCCACTTAGCACGGGTGTACTTCTTTGGCTTCTAATCTACCAGAAACACCCCTTTATTTTTTTTAAAAACTGCAATGAAACCAAATAAACAAATTTCCTTTGCGTAACTAAGGGCAAAGTACTTAAGGGCAGAAATTACCTTATTACGTTGTGTAGGAGTTTCTCGACAACATACGTAACGTTTTCTTTTAAGATAATTTTATATTATGATAACAAACATCACGATGTGATAACACACGCCATGTGCGAGTAATTATCGATGCACTTTGTTAATAAACAAGACACATATCTATGTTTAGGTTTTATTTAGAACAACATCTGTCAATCAACTACTTGGACATGAGTGATCATAAATCCTATCTAATTATAGTCGATTTGCAAGTCGCGGGTCGCTGCCACCATCTGCGACCTCTGTCTTTTATTCCTTATTACATAATACAACAATATGGTTTTATTAGGTTTCTAAATATCGTGGTAGTAACATCTCGGTAGATGGGAATATTTCATAGACCTGAAACATAACGAGAGCTATGAAATATCCCAATTTCTGCTAAACGATACCTGAAGGCGAATAGTGCCCCAGTTGAATTAAGTAGAAATGTAAATATGTCATTCTATCTCGATTAACATGTGTAGGTTGTAAGTATGTTACAAATCTCACGAAGCCAATAGGAATCGGCACATAATAATATATAGAGTTTATTAAGAGTTCAATTTTGGTCATTTTAACGCAAAAAACTATACAAAACTATTACACTTACACTTAACGTGGGCTTTTATGTAAGCAATAGTAAGTCACTACCCGGATTAGCCTCCGAGCCAGGTTATCTCGGGCCACTCCACGTGCTCAGCTCTTTGTTTGCCCTTTTAGGTAGGTACTTATTTTAATTTACAAACCAGTCGTAGTAGGTACTAATCTTATGTAGTACACTCAACATCTACGATGTTGTTTTCCTCCATGTCCATGCAATCTTTCTCTTCCTGTAACGTTGAATATTGGATACTATGTAGGTGTACCTACAGGCATCTGGCATACTAACATCCACAGATAACGAGGCTCATGTGACAAGCAACGTGAAATGTCAAGGTTGTTAAAATATTTACAAATCGTTCAAGATCGACTGTGACTGATTGACTGTGCCGCATGATATTGATTATCAAAGGATGCACTTTTAAAAATATTAAGCGTGTGTGTAAGTAGGATTATGCCGTGCTGTGGTATAGTGATCAAGAATAATGTAAATGCGAGTAAATAACACCGATGTGTCGAATTTGGCATTTAAATCTAAAAAGTATTCTGAATGGGTTATTGACTTCGATGACTAAATCATCGAATATGAATATACATTTACTATTAATTTAATTATTTTCTATTCCACTGTTTTAACTGCTTTTACCGTTTTGACTTGCATGTGCGTCCTATCAGGAAATCCCTATACCTCTATCATAAAGCGCCAAGCTGCAGCAGACTGATGTGAGCATCGATGTCGCTATGAGAGATGCGGGAGGCTATGAGAGATGTCGTACAGTCCGGTTATTAGGTCGCTGAGAGGTGATCAAAGCCTCGGGTAAGGGCGTGCGGAGTGCGCGAGGTCACGGCGCGTGGAGCCGGTACACGAGCACGTGCCCGCGGCACAAGGACTGCCGACACACAGCTCCATAACTACACGTGTCATACATCCGATATTCGATGCAGTCACCTTTACTCATTTTGTTACGCCCAAGTACGCGGGCAGGGCAGGTATTCTTAAAGTTATCGTTTGATTTTGTGTTCCAAAATAAAAGCATCTTTGTCAATAAAAAAACTGCCACTCAAAATTAAACCTTATTGCCTATGTATAAACATCACAATAAACTTATTTGATTTATATAAAATCTATTTCTTTATTATATAACCGGTCTGCTTTCGCGTGGCCCGAGTAAAAATGGTACAAGTCAAAATATTTCATAAAAATATGTCGATGTGATAAAGGACTATAGTCGCTGCATAAAAACTGAACTAGGACCACTACTAAACTAATATACTGACACAACATGTAACTTGCATGGCCGCAACACACAAGTCTCAATTTTTACTCATAAAAAGGACGTCACATTCCTTCTCAAACTTTGAACCATAATCAAAATAAAAATTGGGGTTGTTAACAGTTCGCTTAAAAAGTAAACGAACTTCAATTGACTTTCACCTAAGGAAAAGCCGTCATCTTAATTAATTGCTATTTATGGATTGTACAATACCTACGGAGATGCCAATTAGCTTATCGATCAGCCAGTTCGGTCAATTAAGACATGTTTATTGCAAACCGAGACCCGATGCACTCTCCGCCGTGATAACCTGGACTGCAGTTTAGGTGTGACAGATAATGGAGTGAAATGAAGTCTGTTCTATTTTAGCAGGCAATCGCTCGCAGATATTACTGTCTTTGTCAGTCTATGATATAATATGTAAATCTCTAAAACGGCCTAATCTACCTCGAACCTGCTAACTTCATACAAGAATAGGGAAATAGATACGTGATCAATTAAATAACTGTTTACGTGATATTAAAAGAATCAAGACCCCCTTACCTACTTACTACTACATATTTAAGAAGTCAAATAATTTATTGTGCCCAACAGTACTACTATTTGTAAAACTATTATTTATAGGATGCAAATAAAGTATTGAGTATTGAGTACTTCGGTTACTACATTTTGTCGGTCACTATGTAAGGAACTCTCAATGGATTTGATTTACCGATTTTTTTTTTCCGCTTACGATAGCAACAACAGAAAACGGCATTTTGGACGTGATTACAAACAGGTTTAAGAATTGCTGTTTAAATTTTTAATTTGTATTTTGCCTCTTCCATAATTAGTTACGTTTATATAGGTGACGAATAATACTTATTTACCTTGAAGGTTTTTTGCATAATTTTTCTCTGTGTAGGTATAAAATGTTATTGAATTCGACTTCCTTGACAGAACTCCTTCGAACTTCAACCTTTGAAAGTAGTACCTACTCAAAATGTCCATTTGGACATTAATAACAAAAAATTAAAAATTATTTAGGCGATTAGAGAAAACTTAGGTGACAATGCTTTGTATTGCAGGTTCATTAAAATCCCTACTAAACTGTAATTTTAAGACTCGGTCTACTATCTTAATAAGTAAAATAGTAGTAAATAATGATACAATCTTTTGAATTGTGAACTAAAATTTTCCCAGACTTATCTGTCGAGGGTCGTAAACGAATGGTCGTGTCTGTACACACTCGGTCAGTGCCGGTTGGGCCCTCAATATTGAAGTGTCGTCAATTGTCTGTGTGTCAGGGGTGCGCCGGCGGCGGTGCGGGCGGCGGTGCGGGCGGCGGTGCGGGCGGCGGCGCGGGCGGCGGCGCGATGGAGGACGAGGTGACGTTCCTGTTCCAGCTGGGCGTGCTGCGGGACGCCGTGTCGGCGCCGCAACACAGCCTCACGCTCGCGCACCTCAAGGAGCTCGCCGTCAAATTTGTACATGAAAAGGTAAAAACAAATTACTGTCTTAATAATAACGACAAGGATAGATCGTACTAGCATTTATGACTCGAGAAACGAATATGGACTAACTACTATATTATTATGGAAACTAAACCACAAATTTGCCCCATAGTTTTAACATTTGTAAAATTCGAGAATTGCTCTTCGCATAATCATATATAATTATACTTATTCCTGAAGTGGCGGGTTTCCTCGGTGACTCGATAGGCCCGGGCCTCAGGGGTAAAAGAAACGGTTTAAATGGATGAGAACGAAAGTTCACGGAACGTCAACCCAAAATTAATATTGTGAGCGAAATGAATCTGGTATAGATACTCTGTTATTTATTTGTTCATTAATAAAATTTCATATGGCAAGCTTTTATTAGATAATCAGTAACTTTGGACTACGGGTCGCGTTTATTTTTTAAATCAAATGATATGGTGTTTATGTGGAATAGTACGGGATACGGAGAAACACGGAAGGAAGTAGGTATAATATTATTGGATGACACTAATAACGAGTGTACTATATCTACGTGGAAACAGGTGATCTCATGACATACCTACCGTTGCCCACGAGTAAGAGGTGATATTCAAGTTCGAAATAATAATATTACACGTGTATAATTCATTTTTTATTACTCATTTCATGTAAGTATGTTAATGAGTTATGTAAAAAGGTTTATATGTAGACGAATACATTAACCGCGTGAGAGGCGTGCCGCCGCGCTGACCGCTCGGTAACAACGCGACAATAATATTATCTTCACCTATATGTATTGTTAGTTTGTGTTAATTATGTTTAGCGTATTTTCTTATATTTCTACTTGTCAGTCACGTTTGACGTGTGCCAATAGTTATTAGATTTATCTGTTCTTTATGTGTCTGTTAACTATAGACTCGTGTCAAATCAAATATTTTTTTAACATAATATTTGTACAATTACTTTGCAATGAGGCAGTTCGCACACGTTGGCGATACGGCTGACAATACTACTATGTATTATGTATGTTCAGTAGATACCTACTTTGGAGTTCTTTTGTCAATCATTTGATTGCACGCGTAGCCAGTGATTGAAAGCAGATGTGGGTTCAAATCCCACTGGTTATGTTGAACACAGTTAAAAAAAAAACATTCAGCGCGAGTGCTAGAAGACTGGGTATGAGCTTATGACTATAGGTACTGTGATTCTGAATCAATTTATCAATGATGATGACGATGGGCTTCTGTGCCGTAGATCCCGGACAACGGTTTGAACCGCTTGAGCGAGCGCATTTTGCTGTTCCGGCACGACTACTGCTCGCCGAACGTGCTGCAGCTCATCAACTCCGGCACCGACGTCGCCGACGAGACCCTCGTCGAGATCGTGCTCACCGCCAACCGTGAGTACACACTACACATGCGACACGAGGGACCGCTATTAATCGGATCTTTATATATTATGATTAACACAAATTTATTTGCATATTTATACCCGTTAGGTATATTTTTTTACCTGATTTCTTGTGTGCTATATAAGATCGTAAATAGGCTATCATTTCTTTAATTTTGTAAATATATTGGTTAACAATGTTATTGTGTGCTTGCAGCGCTGCTATGCGGCGGCGGAGGCGCGGAGGCGCCGGTGCTGCGGCCGCACGCCCTGGCGGTGCACTCCTACAAGGCGCCCACCTTCTGCGACTTCTGCGGCGAGATGCTCTTCGGACTCGTGCGCCAGGGGCTCAAATGCGAAGGTAACACCGGAACTGAGGGTTGAATATTGTTCCGTTACATTTTTGTCGTAACAATACCTACTACAGCTGAACTGAATTGAACATCTCCAGATATGATCGCATTAGATTTTTACAGGGCCTGTAAGACCCTGGACTGGACGTATCGCTTGTTAAAGACATAGACATAGATTTATTTAGCATCACATGATTCATGTTTACAGTATTATTCTTACATGACAAATGACTATCTTAAATTTTGAACATGAGGTTGGTAAAAGAAAAAAAAAGAGTTGATGCGATGCCAGAAAGGGATTTGACTCATCATTTATGTGCAGGTTGCGGACTGAACTATCACAAGCGGTGCGCGGTGAAGGTGCCGTCGAACTGCCCGGTGTCGGCGGGGCGGCGCCCCTCGGCCGCGCCGGGAGCGCCGGGAGCGCCGGGAGCGCAGGGAGCGCCGGGAGCGCCGGGAGCGCCGGGAGCGCCGGGAGCGCCGGGAGCGGCTCGCTCTCCGTCGCGCGGCTCCACGGCCTCGCACGCGTCGCACGACGACTCGCTGGTAAGGCGCATCGCCGACCTACTCACTGTTAAGATTAACAGTGATGATGATTAGAAACGAACAACACTATAAACACGGTATTTTTATCACAACGAAACACTACGACGATTAGTCGATTACACCTTCTTGATTATCTTTTTTTTTTTAATTGGACATAATATATATTATTCATAGTGAATAGGTTTTACTTGTAGGTATAACCGTTTAAGTATTTAATGAATCTCAATATGCCTTTTTATATTTGTAATTAATTACATGTTTACAATTTTTACTAATTATACACACTTAGGAAATAAGAATGAAATGACCTTATTGATAATGAAGTATTACTGTTAGCAAACTAGTTTGTTTATTAGCACTAATTATGCATTCCAAGCAGTAATTATGTCGAATAAGTGCCTTGTTATGACTTTTAAGTTTCTGGATAGAAATATTTTATTTGTCAACGAATCCGTCCATAATGCGATTTATTGTTTTTTATTGTATTAAATTTGTTTAATTTCGGGAATTATATTTTATTAAGTGTAGGTACTACTAACAGCTCAATTGGGTGGTGGGTAATTTGGGGATCACTGTTTACATCTGTAACGAATTTTTATTTTAATAAATTATGTTTTTTTTTTAATTATTTTTGAGTTTTATTTTTCGAAACCCACACTACCCATCATCCAATTAATCAAATGATCGAAATCTTTACATAAAATGCGCCTTGGTGGTGCAATAACTTTTTAAAAAAAGAAAGAGTCTCGTTGGTCAATTTTAAACCTTGCGTAGTGCGCACAAAGCCACATTTGTATTGTGTACTTATTAAGCTTTGCTCTCATTATTGGCATAGGTATTGTTTTGGGTAACACTTGATAATTCACACACATCTAACACACGAAGAATAATATTATGTTGAAGAATTTTTTACTATATCCGTATATACCTCGTCTCTCGAGCGCTTTTTGTACCTTATCTTCTATGTTCGTACATACAGATTAAAATCTTTAAAACAGTTATATAATGATAAATTACGGTTTAGCATCGGACATTTGATCCTTAGTTATTCAACTAATAGGAAGTTGAAATACATTTTGCTAATATGTCTTATATCAAGCGTACAAGACACATTTTGGCATTGGGTCCCAGTTATTAACTGAAAAAACCCCTTCTTAGTGGCAGCTAAACGTCAAACAGATGTCTGTTTGCAAAATCTGTATTTGTTTTGGCGCCAAAAATACTATTTAAATTATCTGACGAAATTTTAATTATTGTTAACGTAGCAACATTTAAACAAAATATTTATTTTTAGCAAAAATGCATATTACAATACATAAGGACGTATTGCATTTTTACCTGTAGATATTGCCATCAGCATGACACTTATATTTTACAAGTAAAGAGTTTTGAATTTGATCTGGATCTGTATCGCCGCGCGGCAGTTGGGCAGCTCGACGGGCAAGCGCAGCCGCTCGCCGTCGCGCTCGTCGATGCCGTCGATGCCGTCGATGCCGTCGGTGGCGCTGCCGGCGTGGCCGCTGCCGTCGCTCGGCATCCCGCACACGTTCGCCGTGCACTCGTACACGCGGCCCACCGTCTGCCGCCACTGCAAGAAGCTGCTGCGCGGCCTCTTCAAGCAGGGCCTGCAGTGCAAGGACTGCCACTACAACGCGCACAGGAAGTGCCTGCCCTTCGTGCCCAAGGACTGCGGCGGGGAGATACGAGATTCACACGGTAAGTGTGTTAAGGTACCTATATCGTCTCGTAATTCATAAAACGATAACGTGCGAGTCCTAATCGACGATGACGGTAGCCCCTTATAAATGAAAACTCAACACAAACATGTGTATTGATGTGTGTTGTGTGCAGGCGAGTACCAGGACAGCAGCGGCGGCAGCGAGATGTCGGAGAGCGCGCGGCTGCCGGACGACGAGTCCGACGACGGCGACCACGACGCGCCCGCGCGCCCGCACCGCGACGACGACGAGGTGACGACGCACGACTATTGATAGGTTCACATGATGTGAAGCGGTTGCAGCAAATTTAATACTCTTAATACATACTACAGAATGAGGTCGGATAGTTGGTTACTTCGAATGTGTTTTTTGACCTCGTAAGTCACTTAATGGAAAGAGTAACATTTTGATATAGGTATTTAACTTGAAACATTTTATTTTTACCTGTCACCGCTTTAATATATTTTTTCCGTCCTCCGGCCAGAAAGCGCCTACTTTGTGGCCGCTTCGCTAAATGAAATTGTCGCTTTCTGGCTTCGTCGAACAGAAAAATAGTATACTGACCTCGGCCAGTAAATAAAAAAGTCTTAGATCACATTTTTGTCAACGTCGGCTTCGCCTCGGACGACAATTACATGTGATCTGAGACATTTTTTATTTTACTGGCCTCGGTGCGTAATGTACTATTGCAATACAAATATAATTTAGTGTTGTTCCGTGCGTGGCGGCAGGTGACGCTGCGGCGGCGGCGCGGCGGCGGCGGCGGGGGCGCGGGGGGCGGCGGGGGTGCAGGCGGCGCGGGGAGCGGGGAGGGCGAGGAGGAGCCGTCGCGCGACGTGCTGCCGGAGCGCTCCGCCAGCCGGCCCAGCAGGTACCACCCGACACGCGCCACGCGCCACGCGCTAACAGCTGCGCCCGCGCACGAGGATATCGATCAATTACCACTCACCTATACTTGCCAGCTATATCTATTTATTTATTCTAATTTAATTCCTATATATTAATATAAAAATATAATAATGATATTTTTATACTAAGACAAGAGTAGAAAAATTTTAGACCCCCAGTGGGATTCGAACCCACGCCTATGCGTGTGTGCTAAATGTTGCAAAGCATTTCACACAGATGGCGCTGAAGCGAAAATTCGCATGTAAACAATAAAAGTACAAAGACCGAATTGAAAGGAGTAGAGAAATTCGATGACCTGTCAGTGGTCTCTATGGTGTAATGGTTCAGCACGCTGCCGCTAGTAAACGCATAGGCGTGGGTTCGACTCCCACTGGGGGTCTAAAATTTTTCTACTTTTGTCTTAGTACAAAAATATCATTATAATTAAGTAAAAACTAATGGTATTGAACCAAAAATATCAATCGAATTATCGATTGATAGATCGTAGTTAATATAAAAATATAACTTACGCTTGCGCGCTTACGCTTCGCCTGTGTTGCGTACTTCAGATAGCTTCGGTATTGCGTTAATTATCTCGCTTCAATGGTACATTTTATTCCTTTCACATTATCACGCCCACTTCTCCATAAAAATACTTTTTATCTCGCTTCAATGGTACATTTTATTGTTTAAATAGTTGGCAATATGTAGTTAGTAAATAGTATTGCACCGATATCCTCTGCGCGCCGCCTCGGGGCTCGGTGGTGGTTGTGGGTACTATGTCAACTCGTTATCGTATAATAATCGGCTGAAATTAATAAAATCCATTCTTACTTGTAATTTATCACACAATTTTTAAAAAAGAAATGATATAAACACTTTAGTCATTATTGTAAATGTTTGTTCAAAGGGATAACTGTAAGTGTTTGTGTGTTTATGTTGTATGTTTATTGTTATCGTCCAATTTAATTACATTATTGTAAAATTTTGAATTAAGCAATAAGGCTTAAAACTCAACTAAGTCCAGGAATGAAGCTTCAAATTCATTAAGTAAATATACAATATTTACACCGTTGGCGAATTTCCCTATATTTTAACGTATATATCATTTTACATTATCTCTAATTAATTATGTGTAATAAAAACGAACCCGCTAAAAATTTCTTGATATTAGACATTTTTGAGTTTTTCAAGAAGACTTGCATACAAAAAAAAAACCGTGTTAGAATATAAAACTGTACCTTAATAGTATCCCCTCGCCAACAAACGAGTACAGTAACAAACGAGTCCTAGTACCACGACCACACCGTGCCCCCCCCCCTCCGTCTCCCCCGCCCCCCTCGCCAGTGAGATCTGATGTTGTGACGTCACAGCTCGTCGTCGTCGCCCAGCGCCAACATCCCGCTGATGCGCATCGTGCAGAGCGTGAAGCACACCAAGAAGAAGGACGGCCAGTGGCTCAAGGAGGGCTGGCTGGTGCACTTCACTAACAAGGACAAAACGGTCAGTCTCTATTACAAACCGCATAAAGTGTAATTTTCAATGAAACTTCATGTTACTCCGTGTGACAGAAATGTAAATGTGTATATTTGAAAGTCTGATCGGTTCGTAAATTTATCTCCCTGGATATAAATATATAAGAACTCTTTCGGCGCCGTGATCGGCTCCGGTGCGGGCGGTGCCGTGTTACGTGTCTGTTATCTGTTGGCGGATGTAGATAAAGCGGCACTACTGGCGGCTGGACAGCAAGTCCATCACGCTGTTCCAGTCGGAGCGCGGCTCCAAGTACTACAAGGAGATCCCGCTCAACGAGATCCTCGCCGTCGACACCGCGCGCACGCCGCACGCCGGTGAGCACACAATCTAACATAGACAATGTAACATAGACACTATGTCTCCACTCGAATTTCGTTGCAAACCGAACGATTATATTATAACGTTTCGGTTCATGCCATTATTTATTCATAATAACCGGTCGGTGTGCACAGACGTGATGCACTGCTTCGAGATCCGCACCGCGAACGTGGACTACATGGTGGGCGTGGACCCCGCGGGCGGGGCGGGCGGCGCCGGCGCACTGCCGCCCGAGTCCGGCGTCGGCGCCTACCTCGCGCGCTCCTGGGAGACCAGCGTGCGGCACGCGCTGCTGCCCGTCACCAGGCGCTCAGGTACGCTCCCTCACGCACGACTAAACCTACGTGACACGTCAACCTGCAAAATTCTGTCATCGTTTGACATGAGTCTTACGATGACGATGATGACGATGTCATTGCTATATGATAAAAACACATACAGATATAAATATTATTATGTTTATGACGGCAGAAGGTGACGCGGAGGGCGCGGGCGGTGCCGGCGGGGCGGGCGGCGCGGGCGGGGCGGGCGGCGCAGACGGCGGTGCGGCGGGGGGCGGGCGGGCGGAGATGGCGCAGGTGTACCAGATCCACCCGGACGAGGTGCTCGGCTCCGGGCAGTTCGGCATCGTGTACGGCGGCCTGCACCGCCGCACCAGCCAGCCCGTCGCCATCAAGGTACGTACCTACAGCGCGTGGGGCGAGGGCGTAGCGAGGTACGCGCTGGGGGGAGCTGCTCGCGCACTATAGCCGTGTTGCGACCAAGAGCATACAAATGTCTCTCGCGTTCCCAAACGTAGTCTCTTTCGCTGCCCCACCCTGTAAGTAACCTGTGGGTTTTGATTCCCTTGCGAGTGTCGAAAATTCTTATTTCTTGTTTTTGCAGGGTTAATTCTTTTTAGAGATGATGCATCTACCTTTGAATCGTTTACAAATCTCAGTTGAACGTCGCCAGGTTATTGATAAGCTCCGGTTCCCGACGAAGCAGGAGGCCCAGCTGAAGAACGAGGTGGCGATCCTCCAGAACCTGTCCCACCCCGGGGTGGTGAACCTGGAGCGCATGTTCGAGACGCCGGAGCGGATCTTCGTGGTGATGGAGAAGCTGCGCGGGGACATGCTGGAGATGATCCTGTCGCACGAGAAGGGCCGGCTCACGGAGAGGACCACCAAGTTCCTGGTGGCGCAGGTCGGTTTGTGCTCGAGACGACACTCTTACACTCGTCGACAATCTTGACACTTCAAGTAGATACTTCTGACATACGATACTATCACTCGTTCAGTTGAACGAGTTTTACATAGTTATGTAAAATCCAATATGCCTATCACATGACTTGATAACGCTTTTGAGACAAATTAGGCACTCTTATGACCGTCTACTCATTAAGACTGTAAGTTTCTTATTTATTTTTTAGTTTATTTATTTATTTATTTATTTGTAATTGGAGAACCAACAGCTATAAACAATACAATGAGTAGGCAACTAATAGAAAACAGTAAGCCAATTACAGGTTCTCACCGATAGAAACAAGATAGGTCAAGTTAATTGCAATAATCCACCAAACCCAGATCCTGGTGGCGCTGAAGCACCTGCACTCGAAGAACATCGTGCACTGCGACCTGAAGCCGGAGAACGTGCTGCTGTCGTCGGACGGCGAGCTGCCGCAGGTGAAGCTCTGCGACTTCGGCTTCGCGCGCATCATCGGCGAGAAGTCCTTCCGCCGCTCCGTCGTCGGCACTCCCGCCTACCTCGGTGAGTGTGTAGCGACACACTATACACTCACACACTGACGATACGAGTACTATACGACTCTACTCTACTACTCGTTGCTTCGCGCGCGTACTTTTCACTTTTTACTTTCCTTTTCAAAACTTTTAAACGATGAATTTCAAACGAATGAATGACATTTTTTTAATATACTTACTTATTGAATGAATAAAAAGTTCATTAGTCTTTCACCCCCTATTTCGCCCCTTTTGGGGATGTATACCTGAAATCTTAAATCACATTATCTCAATCGTCGGTTTTAAATAAATCCATTAAGGGGTCTGTTATACATGACCATCCCCTATTTTATCATAGCGGACGAGTTGCCAAATGTACTTAGACTCAGGAGTTTTAGGTAAAACACCGTATATTGATTTTATATTGGTTCCAAAAGACTAATTACATTACGTAAAATTACCAAGTACTTAAATATCTTGAGACAATTTACGCCAATTATTTAGTTTCAAACTAAGCATAGTTTGTGCTATGTTAGGTAATAGATAATGGATAAACATACATAAATACGTATAAGACATCTATCTCAGGTAGAGATGCTCATATGGACATCTGTCCTTAAGAGGATTCGAATCCTCTATCTCCGGCTCCGTAGTCAGGGTCTCCGACCACTAGACCGACGGGCCGTCACACACTGCACAAGTGGTCGTACTGATGTTGCTCCCCCTCTCCCGGCCGCAGCCCCGGAGGTGCTCCGCAACAAGGGCTACAACCGGTCGCTGGACATGTGGTCGGTGGGCGTGATCGTGTACGTGTCGCTCTCTGGCACGTTCCCCTTCAACGAGGACGAGGACATCGCCGAGCAGATCCAGAACGCCGCCTTCATGTACCCCCCGCAGCCCTGGAGGGAGATCTCCGCTGAAGGTAACGCCGCTCACACACACACACATACACAAGTTAACACGTATGTATGCAGGCCGCCCTTAGAATGCCGGATAGGAATAGTCGATGTTCATTATTGCAGTTACATCAATACTTTGCAATATACAGGTTATCTGGTATAAAAGTATACAGCAGGTGACTTGAAGATCGTGAAAGAGGTAAGTGATTAATATTATAATACATATATGATATTGCAGCGATAGATCTAATAAACAACCTGCTGCAAGTGAAGCAGCGCAAGCGGCTGTCGGTGGACAAGTCGCTGGCGCACTCGTGGCTGCAGACGGCGGAGGCGTGGGAGGACCTGCGCGCGCTGGAGCGCCGCGTCGGCCGCCGCTACCTCACGCACTCCAGCGACGACGCGCGCTGGCGCACCGACCACGACCACCACGACCACGACCACCACCACGACCACCACCGCGACCACGACCTCCGCGACCACCTCCACAGCGACCACAGCGACGAGGAGCACCCGTGATGACGGTAACGACATACACTTGAAACATTTTTCCTCGGCCAGCCTAGCGATTACAGCCAAGATTCCATGTTCACTCGATCATCCATAGAGTAAAAATAAATAAGGGTAAGGTTACGAACTTAATAATGCAATTCTATTACGGTAACGACCCTAAACGTCACTGGAGCTCGACTTGTGTGAAGTTAGGTGTAATTTTATTTATACGTTCTTCGGATTTCATTGAAAAAAGCACCATACAAGTATTTGTGAGAATTAGCAGTTGTGATCTGGAATTATCAGAAGTTTCTTCATATTTTTTCGACTTGCTATTGCTAGACTAAGAGAACGTGCAGTACCTACTAATAGTTGGCTTTATCTATATTATTATATAATAATATCTGTTATATTGTTCGTGTGCAGGCACAGTCGTGGCGGCAGAGCGACGGCGCGCGGCTGCCTCGTGCGCCTGCGCTGGAAGAAGCTGCTCGTGCGCGTGCGCGTGCGCTGACTGCAGCCCACTGCGCACTGTCCACACCCCACTCCCCACACCCCGCACCCCTTCCTCACTACTACCCTCTGCAGGTACGTGCTCCTACCCCATGAGATCCACACTTTCATCTTTAACCCACATACACCTCTTCCTAACCGGCAGGTGGTGGACCTGCCACGACGCAGTTGCCGCCGTCTATGACGTCCCGAAATGGACAATTGTTGTGACATGACAAAAGTTAAAATGTAATACTAATTGTTATTGAAAATTTTAAAATAGTGCCAAACTACTTGATTATCTGTTTTCTGTTTTTCTTGTTGAAAAACTTTATACAAAAACATGACGAACCAGGGATCTGGGGACATTTTAACAATTATCAATTACTAAATATATCTTATACTTAATGTTATTATTAAACAAACGCAGTACACGTTAAAAAGAAAAGTGTAGATAAATATTTAATGTCGTACGTCCGAAAACTATACAATAGTTATAAATAACTCTGGACTTGATGATTTAATATCTATAGTAAGTACATTATTTATTTAAAAAAAAGTCAATTTATGTAATAATGACTTTCTGCAACTACTTTAGACTTAGAACGTACTTACTATTTTATAGGCAGCTTATGATTTAATTGTTAAGTTTAATAAGATGAAACACTTATCCGGAGACAGTGTATGCTTACAAGGTTAATTTTATATTATATACCTCAAAAGTAACAATAATTTAATTATATTTCGGTTGTTTAGCGACAGCATTCCTACGTAAACCGTTTTAACTTAATAGTAAGTTGTTTCGTTTTATATCTTAAATTATTTATATTGAGAATTTTAATAATTAATAATAATAGTTTTAAGAATTAATGTTGCTCTTAAAGCGGACGTTTATATGTTTTGTTGTGAAAATAGTTTATAAGGAAATAAAATGTTTACTTAGTTAAAAGAATCTCAATTGGTTAAAATTTACATAGATAGGACATTGTAGCTCTTTATACCTAGTCGTGAATATTTAACAAATAACTTATGTTTCCCTCGTTATACAGTTCACTATGGTTACTCAAATGTAATTGTGCCACACGTCTTCCATTTTGTTACATAACGCAGAAAGCTTTATTATTCTGTAGATTTTAACCAGTTGAGAGTCTTACATAGGACGCGATCACAACCTCTCCCGGGGCACAGCCGGGCTGCGCCGACGATATTCAATACCCTGGATTACATAATCACAACGTCAGAAAATACAACAATAATGCATATGAAATTATATTTTAGGTTCTATAAGTCCATATAATTTTTTAACACATATTAGTGAATAATTAAATGGCGGGTACCTAATAATTAAAAACTGCAAAAGAAATAATATATGGGTTATTTAATATCGTCGGTGAAACGGTTTCCAGAACGATCCGCTTCAGTTGGCGACGGTCGCCCTTCTGTAGTCAATTTGTTTGTTCTTGTCGATGTTGTACGTTGTTTCGCGGCTGACTTCAGACGCTAGTTGTCATATCATCGTCTCCAAAGACGAACGTCTGGATTTGATCGCTATTAGTTAAGTGTTGGTGTTTGTATGTGGTATTGGTTTAAAGTTTAAATTGACTAATCTAATCTTAAAGTTTCTACTCACTTCCTTAACTCTACGCCTAGTCTAAGCACTATCCTAAATACTGTCTAAGATCAATTCTGTCTAACCTTTCGTACGTTATTATTTGAAGAGATTTTTCGACTCTATCCGTCTCTTTCTATTGAAATTAAGAGAGAAGTGTGTATCGGTGTGAGAGAGGCGGCGGTCCTCGTAAACTTACGGCCTAAATCGACTTAAATTTAGTTAGTATATAGTCAGTAAAGAAGGCTTTTGCTGCCACAGAATAACTCCGTGAAATTGTTCTATTGTACTGTATATCATGAACTGCTATTAAAAGCGCGTCGTGCATTTGTAATAGTGTACAACGTGCCTACTAATGCTTTTGCATACGTCATAAATTGCTGAATATAATTTCAGTCACCAACAATATTAACAGTGCCAACGTTTTCTAATCGTTTATGTTAAATAATTATACACACAATAAATATATTTATATTTCGTATAATATACAATATTAATGAACGAGGGAGTTGGTGATGCAGGTGCAGCGGTGCGATGAGGTGCGACGCAGGGACCCTTCCTAAGAATATGTATACGGTCTGAAGGAATGTTATAATATAATTATCATTATGTATAATTAGTAACTATGTACTATATTTCTAACGACTCGCTTTACTACGTCACAAATGTGTATACATACTTTATTTACATTTTTGCATCGTATTTTGAGTGTGCGTATTGCATTCCAACAAAGTTTTATACTGTTTTTTAACTGTGATTTTTTTATACATGTTTTTATTTTTTTATTGTATATTCTTCGCAATGCAAGCTTCCATTTCCTGTGATCTCTTGTAATAACGTGTTTTTGATATATTTTATTTTACATTTTAGCATTTCATTTACATGTAGGCACCTAGTTTTTAGACATTTAACTTTACAAGTATATTTTATTATTTTTGTTACACATTTACATCTTAATCGTTTACATCGCTGTAATATTTTTATGTGTTGATTTTAAAGTGGAAGTTATTACTACATTTTGAACGTTGAGCTTTTTCATACTTTATATTGTTTTTAATGTATGACCGGTCTTATAGTACATATGTACTTACCTACCTAGTAGATATATGTATATTAGCGCAAATGAAATTGGACCAACCGGGCGTTAGTTAGGCGTCTGTTCTCAATGATATCAGTTTACTAGACTCACGCCTGACATAAATATTGTACAATTTTTAAAATATAAATAATAATATATTAGGGTAACAAATGACGAACTGTCCAGACCGGCATAATAATATATAGAACTTGCTGTTTCTATGCAACTCATCAACAAATAAAATCATGTTTAGCCAAAATAAGTGTCAATTTAAAAAAAAACTGTACCTAATAGCCTAGAAATAAAACATTTCTGACATTATCAAATTGTAATAATAATATGAAATTTATTGCAAATTTAGTAGGTAAATAGTGTACCTATGTAATAATAAATTAATGCATAATACCTATTTAATATTTTAATGATAGGTACATAATATATTGCTGATGGTGATTGTTAATACGGGTGCTCTGTGTCGCGACGTCGTTGAGGGCGCAATGTTTTCGATGCTGACGTATAGCGCGCTTGCATTTCAGACACCCCGGTACCAGCCGGCTAGCACGCAGGACCAAGTCCTCCGCGACACGAGAGACCTGTCACTGTCGCTCTTGAACTCATTGTAAAAGTACCTATGACAATATTTTCTCTTGCCGCGAAGTACCTTGTACGTGCTGACTGGGCTGGTGAATGTTAGTGCTTAGCCGATAAACCCGACGCAGGCGCAGGCGGCGCGCCACGGAGCCCCTCGATGTTGTAGCGTAAGCGGCTGTTTGTAAGGAGGGCGATTTACAAATGTGTTACTATTACCTATTTAAATAAATGCCGTTTTGGATAAACAAGTTTTTGTTTCTTGTTAGTTTTATTACCTATCTTCTTTTACGACCCGGAAATCTTCGAGATGAAACGATACTACCGATAGCAAGTAAATATTCGCCCAGGCTTTAGCAATGCATCCACATAGTGAGTTCGGGTAATATAGCTAGTACAACGTCTTAATGCGTGACAGAACCATAGCCCATAGGGTTAATGTGAGAAAACAGTTGAAATTGCAGTGAACTTCACGCTCTGCTGATTAGGAGCTAAACGGTGCACAAAGCATGTAACTACTCACGGAGTATGTACCTAAGCGGTTAGAGTAAACACGCAACTATTGATACCGAAAACGTCTCTAACAACACTTCTACGAGACAATGCCGATAAAATTGTTTCGAAATTAAGTCTTATATTCATTGCACTTTAGTCGCGAGTCGTGGGATAAAACGTCACCAGTAAAGATCTTGTTATTATAACGGCGAAGATCTGAAGCATGACAGGTGACACTGGCTGCGAGTGCGTCAGTCGCCATGCAGCCTGCCGCGCTCGCCCTCGCCCTCGCCCTGCTGGCGCGCGCCGCCGCCGACTGGGTCGAGATCACGCAACAACACCCGAGGAAACCTCCCCGGACACAACACTACAGCAAATTCAACACCCCCGAGATTACCCATCAAGAGACGTCTCCCCGAAACAGAATTTACTTGAACCAATCCCTCGACAAACATTGGAATAAAGGCGTCGTCCACAGAGTACCAAATGTAGGGCACGTGAAAAAAATATATTTGAGCACCGAGGAGCCGGCGAGCGTCAAGTACGAGGAAACCGACCTCGACGATGATAATTCCAATGACTACAGTATTCGTAACAGTTACAGAAAATATCATGAACGTACACCGGAATTTGTAACAAAAGAAGAGTCGTCAGCAAGCAAAGAAGATATTATTATACATAAACCGTCGATAAACGATAACGGTTTAAAGAAGAATGAGGTTCGTTTCAAAAACAATAAAGATTCCCACAGAAGACATGATAGCGAGTACGACAGTAAAACAGAATCTACTGCGCCTAAACGGATCACAACACAGTCTAAGGGCAACAAACAACGTGTGCCAGACTCCGAGGAGACTACTGAGAGTGATGCCAAAGTGAACACAATCGATAACGTGTTAAAATTTGTAAAAGTTGTCGCAGATACCATAACTAGGAACACCAGGAGAAGTTTCGCCAGCAAAGTTCGTTACTTAGAGGATCTAAAGGATAATATTATGGAGAATATAGGTAAATACCTACTTATTAAAGGTCGCCTTCGTTAGTTATAGAGAGGTGGGACTGTCTATTTGTGTACCTATTAGATACTTAAATACAGACCCGCATCTCTATATGGGTAGATTATAATAAACAAATAAATATTTATAGAGAATTCACATCATAATAATAATATGGTCTGAAGTTATTTTCATGTCCGTTATTCATACGGTAGCTGCATCTATTTTCATCTTTTTTTATTTTGATCAGAGGAGCGTGTTGAATCATTATGGCCAGACGAGGGCTCGCGGCGGCGGCGGCGGCGGCGGGGCCGCTCCGCCGAGGCTCGCGGGCACGTCGAGTTCCCCTCCTCAGAGAGCGCGCTCATGACAATATCGTTCCTCACCTTCGCCATTTATCTCATTAAACTCGTTTTGGTAAGTCACCACCAATATAATAATAGTAGGTAAGTATATTCGTTGGCACATTAAAGTTCCAAATGTTTCCCTTTCAGCTGGTGATTCAAACCTATAAGAACAAAGCAATGATGGTAACGCCAGCTGTTGTTACGGCAGTTGGACGTGCTGCTACGATGGGACGTAAAATACCTAAGCATACATAATTATAAATATAATATTAGAAAATATTTTGTATTTGTTATTATGAACCTATAATAAGTATAGGTACCTACTTATCTAATTAAAATAATTGAATATTACCGCCAACGGTATCCTTAGACTGCGTTTTATTTGGTTGCCATGTATTAGGCTAATATTGAAGCAAAAATTTATGTTTAAAAATATAATTAAGGTATCATTGCTAAAAATATGAATATAAAGCTACTATTAGGAAATTAAAAACAAAAGAAAATATTTTTATAATCTTCCAGCAAAACTATGCTGTCATTAAAAATTAGTCACCAAACTGGCGACTTGTAAACTGCCCCTTTTATAATGATAACATTTCTTTAATTCAAATTTACTTAATATGCAAATACGTTTAATTACAAGGTAAGGTTTTTTATTGTTTCTAGTATTTTACATGACCGACATTGAATCAATCATAATTTACCTATAAAATGAACACTTAGCGTCTTAGATGACAAAATCTGGCAACATTGTTATAGAGCGTCCCGCCGTCTGTAGCTCGCTGCCTGAGTGCCTGGGATTTAGAGATAGAATATAGATTAATAATCGTGAATAACGTAATCGTAAAATAAAAACATGGGTAATGAGACTGAGCAAATATTTCTGTTGAATCCCGCTGGCGCTCAGTCGGGCTCAGGGCTTCTGCTGAAAGCCGGCGAAGCGCAATCTAGTGCAACTGTCAATCTTGAAAGTAAGTACAATTCGATACAAATTCATTGTTTTATTTTTTTAAGGCACCACTTCACTATTTCAGGAAAACATTAATCCGACCGATTGAATATAATTTATGCACGAGCATAATATTAATATGCTCACATTCAAAACAAATCTTTTATATAAGTACCTACTTATAGCAATTGTTATTGTTTTGTGTGTGTTTGCAATTGTTTTACATTTAAAATAATAATTTATTGAAGGTAGGAAATATCTAATCTAAGAAATACCGTATCTAGGAAATACCCAGTCTGGTAATATACAACTGCTCTTCATCTTACACTAAAATGTTAATTGATTAAATTGAACGTACATATTATAAAATGGTATTCCTCTAATTTTTCCTGCATTTTAGATGTGACTGACTTCTCCAACGTATGCCGCACTTGCGCCACCATCACCGAATTCGTCATCCCCATTTTTGAGGGCGAAGGTCTACAAAATAATCTGGCTGATAAGATACACAAGCACTTACCAATACAGGTATTTTTTAATAGAGTACAATTACGAGCCTAAGTAGTTCTTATTTCAGTTATGAGAAATAGTGTGTTGCTTATTTCTTATTGCAGTAAGCTGCGGTTTGCAGAGTATTCTAGAACACCCAAAAATATAACAGGCCTCATGCTAAATCTTATTTATGTTCAATTAATCAACATTTGAGAAAAAAAATATTTGGTACTATAAGTATTATTAAATTTTTAGAAATTCTATGTTAATTATGATATTAAGATAAATGAAATGAGATTAACTAATAAAAGATTAAGATGTACTAACTATAATAATGTCAAGAGATATGGGTGATTCCACAGGCGTTTTAACCGCCGTCAGTCCGTTGTCCTGAATATTGAAGAAATGAGCTACAACAAGAATAATGTTAATATGAGAGGAAATACGTTTTGATGAGACAACATACTGCGCTCACACTTGTCGTCAAATTTAATAGAGTTTAAATCTTATTGTAGCTTAATTCTTCAATATTTATGGCAAAGGACTGACGGCGGTTGAAACGCCCGTGGAATCACCCATATCACAAAAAATAAGAAGACTCAAATTTAATAATTATTAATTTAAGGTTGTTTTTAATTAAAGTATGGTATGTTAAGGTATCTCCACATGATTCCCTGCCCGTGGTGGTGTGCGTGCAGTGTGCGAGCACGCTGCTGGCGTGGCACGAGATGGTGGCGTGCTGCGAGCAAGCCGACGCCGCCCTCCGCACGCGCCACCACGTGCTGCACCGCACACACGCGCACGTCTGTACATACTTCATACACTTCTTACGACCCTTGAATACCTACTATGTATACCTACCCATTCACTCAGAAGAAATTAAAAAGAACAATCTAGTGTTAATTCAATCAATAGTATAAAATTTGCTTAATTATAATTGATATTATTTATCACAGTAATTTTAATTTATGAGAAAGACTTGCAGCTAAGTATTTACATTATGATTAAAAATACCGATCCAAACCACCTGAAACTATAGCAAACAGTATTATAATTATACATTCACTCAAATAATATATATTAATATTGTTTATCCGATTAAAACAATTAAAATAAATATACATCATAGATCCACCTTGAAATTTATTCTATATCTCGTAGGTACAGCCATCCACCAACCACAGGAAAGAAGCGGGAGCTCCAGCGGAGGAAGTAGAAAATAGGTGAGTATATTTTTTGTGTTCCGTCCAATCTCGTATCGGCGTTCGTCGCTAAACCAAACGAACTACGTTCCAGGTCACAGACCTCGGTACAATTTTATACGATAGTAAAAAACGCGCTATCCGATCACTTGCACACGCTCAACGTCGACGAAGACGATCTCGATATCGAACTCGTCTGCCAGAAGTGTCCGCACCGGCCCGCCGCCGCCTCCGCCCGCGCCCTCGCCGCGCACCTCGCCGCCGCGCACCGCCTCCCGCCGCGCGCCGCCGCCGTCGCGCGCTTCCTCACGCGGCACCTCACCTTCGAGGAGACTCTCCGCGACACCGACTCCGACTCCGAACCCGCCCCACCCGCCGCACCCGCCCCACCGGCCCCACCGGCCCCACCGGCCCCACTCGCCGCGCCGCCCGCCGAGCCCCCGCCGCTGCCGCACCACCGCTGCCCCCTCTGCGAGAGCGTCTTCTCCTCCGGGACCCGTCTACGACACCATCTCAACTCGCACGCGGACCGGTCCGTCGCCTGCTGCGGCGCGCTCCACGCCGACCGCGCCGCGCTGCTGCGCCACCTGCGCGCCGACCACGCCCACCGCCCCGCGCACCCGCCGCCCGCCGGCGCCCTCTGTCGCTCCTGCGGACACCGAGCCGACGACGCGGCCAGCCTGCGCGCCCACATCGCCGAGGCGCATCGCGAGGACGCGGAGGCTCGCGCCCCCCCGGCCTCCGCGGCCCGTCGCTCCGCCGACCAGAAATACGTCCCGGCCGACTGCCCCGACTGCGGCGCGACCTTCTCGAACAAGTACAACATGTCGGTGCATCGACGGCGACACGCGTCGGACGCGCCGCCGCCGCGCCACGCGTGCGACTCGTGCGGCCGCACGTACGGCAGCCGCGCCGCCGCCGCCCGCCACGCGCGCCTCGCGCACGCCGGCGCGCTGCCGGCGCTGTGCCCGCACTGCGGCGAGGCGTTCCCGACGCGCGGCGAACGCGACACGCACGCGCGGCTGCACACGGGCGCGCGCCCGCACGTGTGCCCGTACTGCGACAAGGCGTACCGCGCCGCCGACACGCTGCGCCGCCACCTCGACGCGCACCTCGACGTGCGCCGCCACCGCTGCCCGCGCTGCCCGAAGACCTTCCGCAAGAGCTCGCACCTCCGCGGCCACCTCGCCGCCGCCTGCGGACGCGACCGCCCCGCCCGCCCCGCCCGCCGCCGCCAGTGACGCGCCTTTTGTTGCAGATGGGGGCTCGGCCCGCTCGACCTCCCCGCCGACCCGTCGGACTCCGACGACGACGACGACGACCGGCCGCTCGCGACCCTCGCGGCGTCCCGGTCGGCCGCCGCGTACGACGCCTTCTACGCGGCGCTCGTGACGCTCCGCGACCACCTCGTGCGCGACCACGACTCGCGCCCGTGCAGCTACCCGGACTTCACCGACTCGAGCGACGACTCGGAGCCGGCGGGGGCGGCGGCGGCCGAGGCGGACGGGTTCGACGACCTCACCGGGCGCAACATGCGCGGCGACCGGCTGGACGAGAGCACGCGCCGCGAGCTCGGCGAGGCGCGCACGCGGATCGGAGGCCGCGCGTACTACTCGTGCCGCGAGTGCGGCAAGACGCTCGGCTCCGCGCACACGTTCGTGTTCCACCGGCGGATCCACACGGGCGAGCGGCCGTGCGTGTGCCACGTCTGCGGCAAGCAGTTCCGCGCGCCCAACGGCCTGCGCCGCCACCTCACCGAGACGCACGAGCGCGCACGCCGGCACGCCTGCCGCCACTGCCCCAAGAGCTTCGCCAACTCGCAGAACCTCAAGCAGCACCTGCGCATCCACACCGGCGAGCGGCCCTACGTGTGCGCGCTCTGCGGGAAGCGCTTCACGCAGAGCGGCTCGCTGCACGTGCACGCCAAGACGCACAGCGCGCTGCAGCCGCACCGCTGCGCCGACTGCGGCGCCGCCTTCCGCCTGCGCGCCGGCCTCGCGCGCCACCGCCTGCGCCACGCCGCCGGCGCGCCGCCCCCCACCGCGCTCCCCTCCGCCGCGCTCCCCGCCCGCGCCGCGCCGCGCCCGCACGTCTGCTCGCTCTGCGGCGCCGCCTTCGCCCAGCGCCGCGCGCTCCGCCTGCACGCGCGCCGCCTCCACCCCGCGCCGCCCGCCCCGCCCGACCCGCCCCTCTACCCCTCCGCCGCGGTCTACTGCGACCGGTAGATCGCCGACCGACCGAGCACGATACTTTTCAGAGTGGCGTCTCCCGGGAGACGCCGAGCGGCCGAGCTCGGGGCGGCGCTCGCGCGACCCGTCGCCGTCACCGTCGACGGGGCCGGGCGGCGGCGCGCCGAGTGCGGCGTGTGCGGCCGCCGCGTGGCGCCCGCGGGCTGGCGGCGGCACGCGCGCGCGCACCTGCCCGACCGGCCGCACCGCTGCGACGCCTGCGGGCTCGGCTTCGCGGACGCCGGCAACCTGGCGCGCCACGCCCGCGCCGCGCACGCCCGCGCGCGCCCGCACGCCTGCCGCCTCTGCGGCGCCGCCTTCTCGCGCCGCGCGCACCTGCAGGACCACGAGCGCGCGCACGGCTCCGCGCGCGAGTTCGTCTGCGACGAGTGCGGCGCCGCGTCCAAGTCGGCGGCGGCGCTGCGCATGCACCGGCGCGCGCACCGCGCCCCCGGCCCGCCCGCCGGCGCGCCGCCGTGCGTGCAGTGCGGCGCGCGCTTCCGCCGCGCCGGCGAGCTGCGCGCGCACCTGTCCGTGCACACGGGCGAGCGCGCGCACGCCTGCGCCGCCTGCCCGCGCGCCTTCCGCCTGCGCGCGCAGCTCGCGGCGCACGCGCGCACCCACCGCGCCGCGCCGCCCCCGCCCTAGGTGACGGCCCCGTCTGTTCCAGGTCGGAGGAGGCGGCGGAGCCCCCGCCCCGGGAGCCGGCGGACCCGGAGCCGGCGAGCGGCGCGGCGCGGCGCTGCGAGTTCTGCGCCGCGGAGCCGCCGGTCGCGCTCTACGCGGACCACCTGGTGGACGAGCACGCGCACCTCGTGTTCCACTGCGACGAGTGCGACCAGTACGTGCCGCGCCGCGAGCTCTTCCTCCACATGACGCGACACGCCGACCAGTACGTCGCCGCCGCCGAGCGACCGGCCGCCCCCGCCCCCGCCCCCGCGCGACCGGCCGCCCTCGCCCCCCCCGAGCGACCGGCCGCCCTCGCCCCCGCCCCCGCGCGACCGGCCGCCCTCGCCCCCCCCGAGCGACCGGCCGCCCCCGCCCCCCCCGAGCGACCGGCCGCCCTCGCCCCCGCCCCCGCACCGGGCCCGCCCGCCGGTCGCGAGCGAGTCGAGGACGTCGACGAGATCGCCGAGGGAGGCGAGCGGGCGTCCCCGACGGCCGACGACGCCGAACCGCCGGAGCCCCCGGAGCCGGAGCCGGCGACCGCCGACCGAGGCGCGACGGGAGCGTCGCGCGACGAGTTCTCCGACCAGAGCGACGTCGAGGACGGTTTCGGCCCGCTGCCCGAGTCCGTGTTCGAGGCGATCGAGGACTCCCAGGACGGGCCGCCGGGCGAGACGCCCCCGGCGGTCGCGCCGACTCCGCCCGCGGTCGCGGCGGCCGGGGCGGGCGGGGCGGCGCCGGCGCGCGAGCGGCGGGTGCGCGCGTGCCCGACGTGCGGCAAGACGTACACGGCGGCGTCGTCGTACTTCTACCACGTGAAGCACGGGCACGCGCCGGCGGCGCACCGGCAGCACGCGTGCGGCGTGTGCGCGCGGCGGTTCGGCACGCGCGGGGCGCTGGCGGCGCACGCGTCGGTGCACACGGGCGAGTGCACGCTGGAGTGCGCCAGCTGCGGCAAGCGGTTCCGGTCGAAGGCGAGCCTGTACATCCACGAGCAGACGCACTCGGGCGTGAAGACGTGGCGGTGCGGGCTGTGCTCGCGCTCGTTCCGCTGGCGCGCGCAGCTGCTGCGCCACGCGGCGCGGCACGCGGGCGAGCGCACGCACGCGTGCTCGTCGTGCCCGCGCGCGTTCTCGGTGCGCTGCGACCTGCTGCGGCACGCGCGCACGCACGCGCCGCGGCCGCACGAGCTGGCGTGCGAGGTGTGCGGCGCGCGGTTCGCGCAGCCGCGCTACCTGCGCGCGCACCGGCTCAAGAAGCACGCCGCCGCGCAGCCGCAGGTGATCCTCAAGCCGTGAGCGCGGCCCGTGGACTCTCTTCGCTTCGCGTACGCCGCTGACCTTTGCCTTTGTGATGTATGTGTGTGTATATGTGATTGTGTAGTAGTGTTGTAGGACTCCGCTATATCGGAGGCTCGAGTGTATAACTGATATTGTCCGGGACTGAAATATTAAAAATAGAGTAAGGTTGTATGTATAATTAAGTGAGCCAAAGAGGCATAGGGAAGAGATGATTCTCGATATACCCGACGCTATGTAGATCTTTTTCGCATCTTTGTAAATTATGTTTAAAACCCTAAGGGTTCTCTCTTCGTAGGAAACGGAGCACTCCGCTCGTGGTTCTGTAACGACTTATGTGATGTTAGTAGTAAGTGTCCGTAGACGGTTCCGAGACTGAACTCTGTATAAGAAATATGATATTCTGGTATGAATAAAAAGTATTCTAAAGTCATGTATAACTTACTTCTAATGACAGCGTATTGTATTTATGTATGTTAATGTTACATTTTAATAGTTAAATCATTAAAACAAGAAGCATCTTAATTTTTAGAATATTTATTCAGTTTTGTAATTCAAATCGATATTGTTGAGTTGGAAGCAACATTTTCAAGATTTATATACAATAATTTAACTTTTTTTGAGATCTAATCTACCACACTGGTTTTATTTTATTGGTGAAAATTAAAACTTTGTACATATTATAAACTTATTAATAAAGTTATCACATTTTATTCTTAAACTTGAGATACAGGAGTAACATTAAATCTGTAGACAGATCCTTATATATATACAATACAGACATAAACAATAATACTACAACCTAACTTTTATTGCTTTACCTTTTCAACACTTCATTGTACAAAACCAAATGCTATCAATTTTATTCATACTACTTACAAAAACAATAAAGCATTACCTCAAACTTAATTTTACAAGAAAGTATAAAAGTAAATAAATAAAAGGACTGCACGCACAAGGATTCTAAAAACATCAAAATGATTGCTTGCTTATTTTTGTTTGAAAAAAACTATGGAACATATTTTTAAATTGCCCATGAAGGGACTAGGACTATTTGTCTAATATAAATCAATGTGTACTTAAATAGTGAAGTAAAAGGACCACACACTTTTTAAATACTAATAATAACATTTTTGTCACACAAACGCTAATACACGACATGAAGATATGAAAATTCATGCAATTAAGCCATCAGCAGTGTGAAGTTCGTTTGCTTTATTCGGAATTCTAGTGCAGTACACTGCTACCCGACTATCAATATGAAATATTTCGGTAACTAAACTTAGTAAAACTAGTAGTAGGTGTCCACATCAGCTGGTTTTGGTTAATTGCCGTTAATGTTCGGCGTCGTCGGGCAGCGCGCGGGCGCCGCGCCGCGCGTCCACGGGCGGCGTGGAGTACCCGACCCCGGCCGCGACCCCGACCCCGGCCGCGACCCCGACCCCGACCCCGGCTCCGGCCCCGGCCCCCGCTCCGGCGGCGCGGCGCGGAGGAGCCGGCGGGCTCTCGTTGACGAGTCGCTGCCGCTCGCGGTACATGGACACGCGGATGTTCTCCAGCTGGTGGTAGCGACACAGCTTCAGCGTGGAGAACACCGCCAGGCCCACCCATGTAGCGAATGCGGCCCACGCACCGAACTGAACAACAAATTACTGTAAATCTAATCTGATATCTTATCATAGTCGATACATACTTGAGAATAGGGTATATGCGAATGAGTGAATGAGATAATTATATTTTTCTGTGTATGTTGTGAATCCGAGGGACATTAGTTACCTATTCCTTTAAATTTATTAACTGTTGGGTTAAAGGAGATAAATGATATAGTAATAATGGTTGTTATGATAATTATAGCAACGGAACGAAACGCATAGTCCCAGCTTTAGGGAAAAAAATAACCGATGCTGTTTTTCCTGTATATTCAAACTTCCATTTATGTGATTGCGCAACAGAACAATATATTTAATATTTTTTACCTGTGCTGTACCCATTTCCATGTAAAATCCATTTGTAGATATCTTGTCTTTTGTGTCGATGTCCAGACCAGCAGCTACATCACAACTGCAACCAAAATTTAAAACATAATATATAATAAAATATTCATATTCTATAAAGCAAGTTTACTCTCAGTATATGAAAGTGGCATTGGCTGTTTTTTTATAATATGCAACAATCAATAAATAAATACAGAGATACTAGACCTGGGGAAGCGCTCAACGATGGTCTGGCACCAGGTCATGAAGCCTAGTGTGACGAGCACGGCGGCGCCCACAGCCAGCGCACACAGGACGCAACAGCCTGTTGCCTCCAGGAATGCAGACAGAAATGAACTGTCGCTCTCGCGATACATCAGCATGGACAACCTAGGGCACAAACAAGACTTGTATAATCATATTAATAATAGCAATCCATGCTTATGATTGTTCCAGTGCTGGGCAGAAACCTCTTGAAATATTATTAAGAGGTTGAGTAAATAGGGCTTAAACAATACAAAACATATACATCTTATCACATTATAAATCATAAAAAATTACCATAGTACTCCTACAAACACTTTTCTCTACAAATAGAAAGTTTCATAGCAGGCTATTGAAACTAAATTTTAGGACATTGAAAGCATATAATTTGAATTAAACTACATAACATACCTGTATATCTGTATGAGGCAAACAATGAACATGAGCACCCCCACAAAGATGACATAGTTGCAGTAGGCCCGAGATGCCCAGTTCACTGACAGCTGCCCGTCCGCCACCTCCCAGATTCCACCAGAGAACAGCAGACAGTTCCCGCTGCACACAGTTTAACAATGAACTAGAGTAATGTCGTCATTATCATTATTCATCACTAGCGATTTGCCCTGGCTTCGCACAGATCCCTATTTTTTTTTCTAAATATTCTATAGCCTATGTTACTCGTGGATAATGTAGCTTTCGAATGGTAAAAGAATTTTTAAAAACGGTCCAGTAGTTTTTGAGCCTATTCATTACAGCTAAAGTTTTCCTCTACAATATTACTATACATTATGTAGCATAATTTGACAAAGTTCACTTATGAATTTAAAAAGTTTAATGCAGAGGCAAAGTATTGATAGTGATTATAATAATATTTGCAGTAAATGTAATGATAATTATTAACACAGATAAAATATTGCAACTGAATCGAACTAACCAGCGAATCTACACTGATAAGAACAACAAAAAAAACAAAGTGGAGTACTTGAATGAATCTTTATAGATTGTTATCAACTGAATCCATATTCCACTAAAACTGGTAACAGTCATACATATATACATAGACATTAATTGGGAATTAGAGGGCGTTAACTAAATCATACTTAAATAAATACATACTCGAATTCGTGGATGTGCATACTCATTGGTACCATGATGCACAGGGATAATATTAGGCCCACTACATAGCCAGCTATCTGGCTTAATAATAATACATTTGTTAAAGCCATAATGGCTAATAGATAGAAAATAACGGGTTAGTTCGTAACACTGTAATTAAAATTATTTATAAAATAACAGCGATACACTAATAATAACAATTATGACGTTTATTATATTTGTGAAGTTATCTCAATCTCAACACTGACATAAAATGAAAAAGTTCGAGACATAAGAATTGACGTGGACAGTTCATGTTACTACGGCTTAGTGTTTTTTAGACAGGCTTATACAGAAGATGCAATAGGGTTTTTGACTATTTTTTAATAATCGTTTTAAATTATTCTTTATAACATAATAAGCTATTGTCATTAATATTTCCGGGAAATGATCTGTATTATGAGTAAAAATCAATATTGAAGTTTAAATTGCGAGAACCCCGGCAAAAACGCTGTTTCTGTAATGGCGCCGGTCTCGTGACATGCGTGACGTCACCTACAAGTAAACAGAGTTAATGACGTTTGTGAATCAGTACATTTCATCGACTTTCTTCAAATTTATTGAATACAATGGTCTATAAGTGGTGTGTAGTGCCACAATGTACAAATACTTCGATAAAAAGTCCAGAGAAAGTGTTTATTTCTGTACCAACCAATCGCAAAAGGCGAAAAATGTTTCTAACTACAACTAGCTCGAAGAGATCCAAATGCCATTCAACCACACTCAAAAATGTCTTTATGTGCGAAGATCACTTTGATGTAAGTATCACTTAACTTTATACAGTATACCAGATAGCAGATAGTAAAATATCTGTAATGGATAAAACAAAATAACATCTTTCATTCCTAACCTCTAAAATGTGGACTTAGATTTCTTAGAAGATCCTTAATTTTAAACCCTACATTGTAGAACAACACTTTACTCTATTAAATTTCAGATGGAAAAATACACAATTAACTACATGAAGTACAAAATGGGCTTCAGTCAGAAGATATCTCACGGATGAGGCTGTGCCAACTAAATTTCAATGTCAAGAGGATCGCAAGCTGTATTACTTATAGATTGTTTGGAAATTGACATAAAAAATCTTCAAAAGCTGTTCATCAGGCACTGACATGGTCGGAGTACAAAAAAGGGAATAAGTACTTTAATTTAATAATGGGTTATACCTATTGAAAGCAACTTCGCGCCTTCTAATAAGAGTATTTATTTATTGTACTTATGTATAAAATCAGCCACCTATTTTATATGTAAATTGTAAGTGCAGCAACTAAAGTTCTCTTCTATAAAGCATCTATAGGTATAGCTTATAAAAGCTGCACTGATAATTTCCCTTAAATAATGTAAAATAAAAGAGATAATAAAGCTCGAAATGATTTTTTATTTAATTATTACACACTGGTGTTCTGACACAAAATAGGAAAAATTTGATATACTTTAGAGTAGTCCCTACTCTAGACAAAGTAGATTTTTTCCAATAACACTACTGAAGTGCACGAAGGATCCTCAGAACGACGATGGGCCCACATTACAAAAGCAACAGCATGCTTGCACCCTCCAGCTGAAGCCGCACAGTCATGGCACTGACAGCTGATAATTTTGCAGTCACTCTCATTTACAATCATAGTAAAATTGTATCCTTTGGCTTGTACTTTGTGCTCAGGGCACATCTTACACTTAACTGTACAAATTCCTCGCTCCCGGTGTAGCTGAACATAACCAATCGCTTCGTCGCCTTATGATTGTCGTGCAGACCTGTGAACAAAAGCAAAAATCATGACAAAAGGAATTTTCATCAACATAACCTAAAATTTGCTCTTATACAACTTCCAAACTTATTATACTTACTTAATACAAAATAAATAATTCGTATGGGGTACTTACACTGCTGTTTTAACATTTTTAAGTTCCGCAGCATAGTAATCAGCATTATTTTTGAAGAAAAGTGCTACCATAAACGCATCTATCTTAGGTAGGTTGCTGCTGTCAGCTCGCACAAAATTTGCCTACATTTTGGGATTCGATACGAATATTATAAAATGTATCAAGTATTCCTTCAGAAAACACTCAAACATCTAATATAACAGCGATACAACACGAATTACGAACTAGACTCAGTCATGGAAGCAATGTTTACTTGCGTGTGACGTTGCAAGAATCTTAACCAATCACAGAGCGTTGACCGTCACAGATAAGACTTCAAAAAATATTATATTTTATTTCGTGTAATCTGCAAAAAATATACATTTTTTTGTTTAAAATAAAGTGAAATATGTTATTTTATGCTATTTTCTGATATGATGACCACAATTTGGGATATATTTTTAATGTTGTCAAACACCCTATTCCGTTTCAGAGTTTTCAAACACATAATACTCTATCGATTACAAAATATTTACGAATAATCTAAAGTATATTCTACGCTGCTTAATATATTCATAAACATAATCAAAATACAGGTAAAACTGTGGCATGTTAAGATAAGACGTAGACATTTCATGGGTCTGATACTTTGTTGTAATACTAATATTATTATAGCGTACAAAGAAAAATCTCAAACAACTGCTGTCATTAAAACGTCAAATCAAGATTTAGACAAGTCGCTGATGATGTGTTTCATTATGCGAAATAACTGAAAAATCAGGCTAATTTTACATTTTATTATGTTTCTATACTTCTGCTAGTTCATAAATTGTCTTAGAAATGAATTTCAACGCTTCCAGAAATGGTGAGTTTTTTAAGCTGTTAAGTTTTTATAATATAGGAAACGATTCCTGATGACATTATTATGCTTATTTATGTTATAGTGGGTCAGCCTGGAGGCTTGAGGAAAGCAAAGCGAGTTAGCGATGTCAATGCAATGGGTGCGCCGACGCCGCCACCGGCGTACAGCCCGGGCCCGGGCTTCGGACCGGCCATGGGCGCTGGGCCTCCGCCGCCGTACCAAGAGGGCATTCAGCTCGACGCTGCTCAGGACTTCGGATCTCCAGCTCCCACAGGAAGTAAATATAACTCTTTTATTATTTTAATTAATTGATTGGGTTTATAAATTATTCTCTCTTTAGTCTTTAGCATATTGATAAATGTAAGTATAAAAAATACAATGCCCATTATGTTTAGTCATTGCAATTTAAATAATGCTGCCCTTCACCAACTAAAGAATGGAAATTCTGACTTCTTGT
This sequence comes from Polylopha cassiicola, assembly GCA_038024825.1. Taxonomy (NCBI): domain Eukaryota; kingdom Metazoa; phylum Arthropoda; class Insecta; order Lepidoptera; family Tortricidae; genus Polylopha; species Polylopha cassiicola. Next base: position 308,147 of record CP149061.1, read on the forward strand.
ATATTGCATTGACATAATAGATACCTATACTGAGTATGTTTAATAATAATCAAAACAATAATATTTCAGACTTTGGATACATGGGGTACCCACAGACACCCATGGCTTCTCCAGCACAAATAGGCTCCATGTTGCAACAGCCCATAGTACAGGTGAGCCAAATATCCTGATGCATTACATATTTTAGTCATTTAATAGCTTGTTGTATACTTACTTTCTTTATTCATATTATGTTTTGCAAATTAAATTGTAGTGAGATGTGGATAATGTTCAGATACTATATTTGAATGTGTGTCATTGTGATTTTATTTATTTGAATTTGAAATAAAGACCCAATCAGAAAAACCTGTAAGCAATTAATCCTAAGGACTACTTAAATAAGTTTAAATTGCAGGAATAGACAATACAGCACAACACAATTTTTTTTTAAATTGATATTGTATAGTCACTGCATTATGAGTGCAAACTACATATTGAATCAAAGTTTCTGGAGATTTAAAACTGAATCGAGTGATAATACCAGAATTGTTTAATTCAAACAACATTATTCCAATCCTCCAATTGAAATGCTGCTTGGATGTCACGGTTGGCTTTAGTATGTTTGTATTATGTTGTCAGGACATGGCCCTGCAGTACGGCAACCAGCTAGCGGCGCAGGGCCGTGAGGTGGTGAGTCGTGAGCTGAATCGCTACGTACCAGTCTCCAGGCTGCGGTATTACTTTGCTGTTGACACCAGATATGTGCTGAAAAAACTCCTGCTCATACTCTTTCCATTTACTCATAAGGTAGGAAGACTTAACTAGTGTGCCAATCTAGATAACTATTTTAAGGTCAGATTTCCAATTAATTAATTATCAATTTATTAATATATTTTGATCATTGATCACTGGCAGGATTTCAACCTGTAACTTCTCATAGTCCATTACTCCCATTCACATGAGCCATAATGTGATTAAAACTGGTATCTGAAAAAATAATATTAAATCGTATCAAATGATTTATTAGTGCTTAAAATGTTTGTTTCTACTAGCTAGAAAAAATACGTGAGAAACTCTGCAAAAAAACTTTTCAAAGTCAATACAATTCATACTTACAGAAATAGACAAAGTTACTTATATAGTGTACTAGTGACCCGCCCCGGCTTCGCACGGGGGCTATAAACCTTCCTTAAGAATCACTCTATCTATTAAAAAAAACCGCATCAAAATCCGTTGCGTAGTTTTAAAGATCTAAGCATACATACGGACATACAGCGAAAGCGACTTTGTTTTATACTATGTATTGATGGTCCATCTGTGTTCAGGAGTGGATGGTGAAGTACGACCAGGAGTCGCCGGTGCAGCCGCGGTACGACCTCAACGCGCCGGACCTCTACCTGCCCACCATGGGATACGTCACCTACGTGCTGCTCGCGGGGTTCACGCTCGGTACGGCCTCTTTGTGCTCTAATAACAGTTATTATCATATATGTCCATTATCATTTACATGTGATTCTACTATAATATTTGATTTCTAACAAGACTGAGTAAAAAAGGCCAGAAATAAAAAATATTTTATGGAGTTTTGCTAAAAAGTTTAATATGTAATTCATTTAAAAACATATTACCACAAATATTAACATAAAACCTGCTCAAAAACCAAACTATCATTTCCGTTAAACCATCTTGATCCAGTGACCATGATTTGATGGATAAAGTAAATAAATATCTCATGATGAGTACTCATCGGCATACAGGTCTCCAGCACCGGTTTTCTCCGGAGCAGATCAGCATGCAGGCGTCCGGGGCTCTCGCTTACATCATATTCGAGATGGTGCTGTACCTGGTGACGCTGTACATCACCAACACCGGCACGAGCCTCACCACGCTCGACCTGCTGGCCTTCTCCGGGTACAAGTACGTCACCATGATCAGCAGCCTGCTGGCCGGCCTGCTGCTGGGCGGCACCGGCTACTACTGCCTCCTCGTCTACACCAGCTGCGCGCTTTCATATTTCTTGGTGAGTATCTACCTACCTGTGTGTACTTAGAAATTGTAATAATATAATATATTGATAATACAATGTAAATAAATTTTGACTGCAATAAAAACCATACATACTGATCATATTTGTGTTGTCGATTGTTCAAAGTCGATTAGGTATATTATTATAATATTTATATATCACCTTCAACCATCTGTAACAAAAGTTGTAAAACTACGAGTGTATACCTGTTTTACAATGTTCAATTGGTAGCTTAATGCCGCTCACCCTATCGATAATTTATTTATTAACAATAAAAATTGTCCGAAATTTATTTATGAAAATCAAGGTATCGCCTAGAGGGACACACACAAAATTGATCGAGTACATAATATTAGTACGATGTGAATGATTCTCAGGTGAAGACTCTCCGCGTGCAAGTGCTGGCGGGTCCGCCGGCGGCCGAGGCTCCGTCGTACGGGTACGGCGACTACGCGGCCCCGCGCGCGGGCGCGCACGAGCTGGCGCGGCGCGGCGGCACCAAGCGCCGCGTCTACTTCCTGCTGTTCGTGGCCGTCACGCAGCCGCTGCTCTCCTGGTGGCTCACCTACCACCTCGTGCCCTCCGCCGCCCTCGCACCCGCCGCCCCCCTCGCCCCCCTCGCCCCCCTGGCGCCCCTCGCCCCCCTCGCCGCGGCCCCGCCGGCGCGGTAGTGACGACACGCACACATAGATGCACGCCTCTCCCCGGCGTTGTCGCTCTAGTAGGAGTGACATGACATCACAAAACAAATTCTATGAGATATCGACTTTTGTTCATCAAATCGATACTTGAACAATAACCTCTCGTTCGATCTCTCTCGATTTAAATGTTTTTTGAGCGACATGAAACTCCTACTAGCGTTTCTAAGAATAGAACGAGACGGGCTCCACCCCTGTCGTCACTTACGATCTGTTCCTTACATGCGGAATATTGAGATGCATGCTATGTGAAATTATCAGGCGCTTGACATTCTATACGACTATTCGTTAGGTCATGTCAATCATGTACATTTAATTCTTTCTTATATAAAATTTTTTAATTAATTTTCGTAAATGAAAAAAAATATAGGTAGTAACTACATTTGAAAGCAATAAAAAGAAACTAATATGAAATAGAAACTATGTGAATAATTTAACCACTTAATAAATATACATTGTTACGTTTCCCACTCGTGGAAAGAAATTTAGATACTGCTCAAAACAATATGCTGCTTCAACAGTGACACAACTTGAAATGTGTCACCACGTGAAACAGACTATAATGTGACGGTTTATAATCTTAAATTGAGTAACGACATATTTTGGCTTGTATAAAATAGCGAATATATTTTTGTGAAAGGCGACGTTCAAAATGTAAATAAAAATGTCATAACAGATAATTCTTTAATTTTGGCATCTAAAGGTACGTTTACACGCTTGCCAAGGCTCGACAAGTATCCACAAGCACAAGCGTGTAAAGAGGCGTTTGGCTTGGCTTGCGTGAACTTGCGGACGCTTGTATCCGATCCGGACTTGGATGTCCGTAGCACACTGACGCGATATTTGTGAACGCTTGAGGCTTGTGGATACTTGTCGAGCCTTGGCAAGCGTGTAAACGTACCTTTATAACACTATAATGTGTAAACAAATATAAAAAAATTGAGACTGTGTATACTAAAGCATTTAAACAAAGTTACTTATGTCGCATAGGCATGTGTTTTGAAGTTCGCCTTAAATGCAATAAGGTATGTTTTTCCAAACCATGCTATGTATTGGAAGTAATTGGAACTCGCATCATTATTCCGTTTTTAAAGTTAATTGCTTTTTTATAGTACTTAGTAGAGTTATTCTTAGTTTTTTTTTAATTTAGGTCCTAGTAAGTTGTACTTCGGAAAACTGCTTATCAGCCATTTTATATTTAACCGATTTAAAAAAGTTGTATTTTTATGTTCGCGTGTATGTTTTTTTTTTATCATAGTGCAATACTTTTTTCTAATCAGGTTGCTATACCTTTCTTTAGCTTTTATTGTTTATTTAGGCACTTTGAAAAGTTGTATAAAAACAACACAACAAAGATAAAACATAGTGCAGTTCATTATGTTCAGCAAACCAATTAAGGATTCCTTTTCTGTCTATAATTTGGTTCCACTTAAGAAATGGATTCGCAGAACTCATTACCTAAATAAAATTAATGAGGATAATAATCTGTAAATAAACATATTTTTCTGCCAATAAATTTACCTTTAAATAAACTAATACATACCGATGTATATTCATTTTATGTTAACGTTTTGAGAACTTTGCAGTTACCATGATCGCAGCGTGCTGAAGCCACGATATGAAAAAAATCTTTACAAGTGCAAAATTAGAAGTAACATAGTTATCCTTGTTAATGAAAATATATGCGATTGGGGCACCTACAAGTTTGTTATAAACCAACTACATCTAACAGCTGCCTTTCAGAGATTGACGAAAGATCATCAATCCACATTTTATTTGACCTGTCGCGAGAGTTTATATTAATATAATAATTCACTCGAGACTTATTTTGACTTTGTGAAAAAGGTAGATCATCCAGCGATATTTCGCAACTTTGATAGTAAGCACCCTAATGTTAGTTCTTATTATTTCATGTACAAAGATCTCGATCTACTTAATTATTTGTATCTCTTTGTAAATACTAAGTAATCACAATAATCGTATTGACAACACTATCGGCTATGAGTCTAGGGTATTTTAGTCAAATCCTCAATAAAATATGACTTGCAGCTAGATTTATCTAACGACCACAGTCATTAGGTATGAAATTACTTCTATTATAATATTTCTTTTATAATATTTGTTAATCCGAGAGGCAACATCATTAAGTTGTCAAATAATCATAAACTTAATAAATCTTAACTTGTTATTATATTATAAACCGCACCACAGATATAATTTACTTACCCATTTCTAAAAATGTCTTACCTATAAACCCTATCTATAAGAGGAGTAGGTGTTTTAAACTAAAATAGCGGTCGTTTGTCATCAAAATAGTTCCTAATCAAATAAAAGTATCAACCCAGCGTGCTAGAGGTAGGAACATACCTTGGCCTTCAGCCAACCTGCTAGTATGCGCCACTCGTGTCCCGCGTATATAACATTGTACCTACATAAGGGAAACTGCAGACGCTAGACAAAGGTGTTAACTCATTTTGTAAAACGTAAAAAAAATATAAATGCAAGAGAGGTAGTCGAAATGCATTTTCATCTTTAGTACATTGGCAATACAGTTCAGTTTAAAATTAGGTCCAATTTTGTAAATGGTTTGTGCATTTCCTTAGTTATAGATGTTATCATTTCCAACCAGATTAAACGTATTTAGGTAATCTCTTGTAACGTATTTTTTACTATTACCTTGAAACCCATTAAAGACTAGTTTTGTACAAATATGTTTTTTATTTTGATTCCTTTTCAAAGCAGCAATTTTTGTCTTTTCATAAATGCGGTTCAAAAGAGTGACAGAAATGAAATATCAAAAGATATACTTGAGGTACCTATCTTGAAATTTGTAACAGAAATTATTTTTAGGACACCTAAAATTGGAGCAGTAGCAGGAATCATAAAAATGTGAGTAAACTATATTGTACCAATTGGCTGTAAACAAAATCATTAAAGCAAATTGTTAACATAAATAACAATAAAGCTATAATAGCATTAGTCGCCACACGCGTCTATGACCTAATCCAGTAACACAGTCCACCGGGCCGGCCTCCGACAGGGACAGGTATCGATCCAGCCCGGCGGTGCGAGCGAGACAGGCTGACACCACCTTGACCTACTTCCTAGCGTTTCAATCGACGCCCCCTACATTGCCGCGCCGCTTTTAAACTACAAAATCTGTATCTCCTGAAGTTCGAAAGAGGCCAATCAGCCTAAGTTTATACTAAAAGAACGTCACCGTTTCAGAAAATAAGGATTTACAAGCAATATACTATAAGTTGAAACCGCCATTTACAAAAAAAATATATAGTAATGACATTAATGGAATAAAAATTGCGCTAACTCTAATTTATTCTAAATTGTAAAGATTTTTAACAATGGGTAATAAACCACGACACTAAATAAATGTAGCTTTCGTGTATCGCGCTAAATATGACGTAGAAAGATCTGAAGTTAGTTGTGCATTCTGATTGGACGTTGTACGACCTTGGCGCATTATGTCAAAATAGGGATGTAACTCCGCTATTCATTTTAATCGACGGTTATACAGTCGATCGATTTATTAATAAAGATATTTTCTTAATAATATTTGAAATTCTTTTTTAAGTCCTTTTAGTACATATTAATCCATTTCGTAAAGCTGAAGATTCCTAGAAACCATTTTTAGTTCCTAGTTATAGGTAAAACGGAAGTAAGAATAGTTTTTAATAAGAATTAAACAAAAAAGAACACATCTTGCACTTTTGCGTTAACCTCAAATGTAAAGAAAATTATGTTTATACAAACATATTTTTTTTGTACTTGCGTTGTAGTGCAAATACCAAGAGTACATATTCTTATTTTTTATTTTGATTTGTTTAGTTTGTAAGTAATTATGTACTCATTTTGAAAAAATGATAACTAAGTGAGGTTAAGTCGAAAACGGTATTTTCTGACCTTCATAAGAGCTTGTAAACGCCGAAATTGAACAAATGATTTTTATTTCATACTGATGTATTTAAAAAAAAATATTATTATTACAATGATTTCATTCAGTTATTAATCAAACAAGTGAATTTAGTTTATTTCGATTTACAATAATTTTAACACGGCATAGCTAGTATAATAATATATAGATATTATTTTGTTATTATATTATTATGTATTAAAAATATTATTTTGATTTGAAGGAGTTACCTACATTTGTACAACACTATTCTTATCAGCTGGTTGCTGTCAAAACGCAGGGCTGCCAGCACCGCGACATGACATTTGTAGCCAACTTCAGTTTGGCCCAGTAGCCCAGCCAGCGCCACACAACAGCGGCAGTATCGGCAAACGTTCACACAACGTTTAGACGTAACACCTCTAGTGTCACTTCATTTCTTATTTTAGTAACTAGATCATTTTCAAACTTCAATTTCTCCCGTTTTAGTTGTTTAAGTGTTAAGTGTATTTAATGATGTTTCAATAACACGCAGTGCAGCACCCGTATACGCGTTTTGAAGCAATTACGTAATGGGAATTATTATGCTAGAGAAGTTTAAAGTTTTACCCTGAAATTCAACATGGCCGCTGACACGGGAATGGATACTTGCTCCAGTCCGGAGATCTCGGACTCCAGGAAGCGCCCGCTGGACGGGGACTCTGAGAATGGCGACGTCAAGAGGTCGCACTTCAGCTCCGGTGAGTGCCGCTCGCCGCCCGCGCCTCGCGCGCTGCCCTCTCTAGCGCCGTACGTATGTTGTTTTACTCGGCTGCGTAAACTTCGAGCTAGGAAGTTAACACTGACCCGGCGAACTTGCGCCCGGCGCCCGCCCCCCGCTCTTACTAGATTCTTATCAGAAATTATTACTGTTATCACATTGACCCCTTTTTAATTTAAAACATAATGTCGAATTAAGTCTAAAATTGTTTATTCAGTTACGATTGATAAGAAATTAGGCCACATAAATTTGACATTTGCTTTCAATTTAAAATAAAATTTGCGTAGGTTCGCCTAGCAATGAAGCTTGAATTTTTATTGTTGTAACGTAAAGTATTTAATCCCGATGTCGATAAGGCCGGTGCCGCGGTGTAAATTGAATATAATATCCGAAGCAATTCGACATTGGTCGATAAGAACACGCGTTGTGCAGTCCCATGTTACTATTGATAATGTATGCAATGTTAAAAGAGAGCCGTTGTTTTTTAGTGCAAGACCTGGTGACGGCCTTGCCTCTGGCCAACGGTCATGGCAATTTAACGTCTCATTTTGGTGAGTCGCCAGTGTACATCTCTCGCTCCTCATTGGCTTTGTGGTTGTTTGTGGCGCGCATGTTGCCGCACCGCCCGGCGCCTCCGCCGATGCCCCTCACCGGCGCCTCTCATCATCTGACTAAACACCACTACCTACTTCAGATACAAGTATCCATGATATCAAATATATCACTTTATTACTAGAATGATTATTTCCTGGGTCTGTATTCAGAGGCATCTTTATACATATTAAATAAACTCTTTCTTTTAATTGTGAATGTTGATAGATGGACGGCGGCACACTAAGTTTTTGCTATAATAACTGGGTCAATCGGTCAGTAAATGGTTGCCTCTCAATGAGGTTCCGTGTTGGCTGATGAGAGGCATCGGTGGAGGGAGCGGGAGGCGCAGGTGTGGGCGGATGGTCTGAACATCTCTGCACTCACCGCGCCGGTGTCGTGAGCCATGTCGTACGTAGCCTCACTCGACCATCACGGCTTAGTCTCCACATTGTCGGTGTGATCACTCAGTGTACAGAACTCGACCATTATTATTTGGTTACTCGCAATCTTCTCTTCTTGAAATTTTATTTCCCATCTGAGCTTTTAATTCGCTTAATTTATTTGAAGTCATACATTTTCTAAACTAACAATGATTGGAAACTTAACATTTATTTGCATTATCATTAAAATTCAATATCAGTAATTCAGTATGTAATTATTTAGGTACCTACATTATTTATTTGCATAGTCTTCAAAATTAAGTAACCTACACCAGCTACTAGGAATAGATTGGCACATTTCATGTTTGTATAATCATTAAATCAGTGGAAATTGTATAATATTTAATTGAAACAAATTTTATGATGTTAATATGTAATCAAAATTATTTACTAGCAAAAACAAGCTAACTAAGCTGTAATGAGTGAGCGAAGGTCTCGCAACTGATCTAACTGATGACTGGCAAGGTCATTGCCGAGCGCCGGTGCAGCGCGGCGCCCGCGCACGCGGTAAACCCACTCACTCGTTTACTGTATAAGGTTGGATTTTGTTTGTCTTCGCAGTATCCTCAAGGTTTTCTAAGAGGCTGTCAAATTCTTGAAGTCGTGGTTGCAAGGCACACGCTTGATGTTCGAATTGCGTAATTATCGAGGTGTACTCGCTCGAGGGATACGAGTCGGACACGTCCCGCGGTGTTATTATATTCGCCGGAATGCGGCCCGGGCTCCGGACATGTCTGATCACAGAGTTTCGATTCAAACGGCGCGCAGATAAATGTGTTCTCGTAGGTTGTTCCAGTTGTTGCTAGTGAGCGCACGGGAGGCGATGTTACGCAATGCGCGAACAACTTAAGGCTCTTATCTAGATTGCCAAAACTCCGCCCTGGTCTAGCCCTAGGCTCGACCGCGAGTGACGTCAGCTGGTAAATACCTACCTAAGCGTATAAATCACGATAGATTCGTGTTGAAATGTCAAGGAAAATTTTAGTTTCTACGTCGTAAATAACAAAGTTGTTGACGTCACAGCTACTGTCTATGTATTTGTTCGATTTAGTGGCATTAAACCTTTCAATCAGTGCAGTCGTGTTTAAATATATCTCCGGAACTCCAACCAAAAGTCAACCCTACTGCATACAACATATGGTCCAAACGAACCGGATAACTGGTGCATTTACTGATAAGAAACCGGCCGGCCGGCGCGAGAACAATAGAGGAGTCATAAAAACGTGGGCCGACGAGTTACCTGTGCACGATTTATGCAGTTTTAAATTTCATTACGATAATTACAACTTATTTACGCATTGAAGATTTCGTTGATTTGGAACTTTATTCAAGTATTTGAAGATCATGTCTACGGAGCAATTGCTGGGTGTTATTTATGACACAGCAAGCACATTACAAAAAACGCAGATTAACCTAAAAAAATGTCCAAAGTCACGGTTAACCAGGGGTTATCTGGAAACGAGATTAAAATGCATAGATGAATATTGGGATACATTCAAGCAAGCTCATCGAGACATAATAAAGCTTACGTCGCGAGAACAACAAGCGTCAATACCTTATTTGTTAAATGAAGAGTATTTTATTTACGAAGATTTGTACCTAAACATGCAAGGGGACGTCAAAGATTTACTTCACAAGATAATGGAACCTACTGAAAAGACTACGGCGGTTCCTGCCGCGACACAAGTGAACAATCAGGTGGGCCAATTACCCAAAATACAATTACCGGTATTTACGGGTGTATACGAACTATGGCCGGCATTTAAAGATTTATTTACTTCAATCGTTCATAACAATGCATCGTTGAGTCAAGTCGAGAAACTACATTATCTGAAAACAAGTGTATCCGGAGAGGCAGAAGCATTATTAAAACAAATTCAAGTAACCGAATCTAATTACAAACAAGCATGGGATGTTTTAGTGAACCGCTATGGAAACAAAAAACTCACAGTTAATTCTATATTGAAGCGATTATTCTTTCAAAAGAAAATGAGTACCCAATCGGCCAGTCAGCTAAAATTATTATTAGATAATACAACGGAGTGCTTGCAAAGTTTGAAAAATTTAGAAATTAAAACCGATTCCTGGGATCCATTAATAATATTTCTGGTAGTTCAGAAATTGGACCCGGAGTCACATAAAGACTGGGAACAAGAGTCACAAAAGGATAACGCTGATAAATTACCAACTTGGGATGATTTAGTGAAGTTCATGGAGTCAAAATTTCGAACATTAGAACTAGTTGCATCTTCATCATCCGCACCTCGTGAGAAATCCATTAAAGAACGCACGTTCCATGCTACAAGCCCTGCAGAAAAATTATGTGTCATGTGCAAGGATCATCACAAATTGTGTCATTGCAAACAATTTGCAAAAATGCAACCCGAAGAGAGATGTGAATACGTTAAAACGCAGAGACTGTGCTTTAACTGTTTAGCACCAGGACATGCAGTGTTTAATTGTCGTGTTTCAGTTACTTGTCGCATATGTCGTAGACGCCACCATACTTTACTCCATACAACGAAGAATACAGCGCCTACGAAACAATCCACTCAAACACAGTTAGTATCATCTGAAGAAGCAAATGAGAAAGAGAAAGAAGAAATACAATCGTCAATGGCAATTGCTTCTCATCATACATCCAAACGCAGTGTCGCACTACTGGCAACTGCGATGGTGAATGTAAGAAATGAGCAAGGACACACAATCACACTGCGAGCACTTATAGACCAGGGCTCGCAGGCGTCATTTATAAGTGAGAGAGCCGCTCAAGCACTGAAGGTTACGAGAGAATCAGCATCAGGGAGTATAGTTGGCGTGGGTTCAACGAGAACAAATATTAAGCAAGTGGTTCAGATAGAGGTTTCGTCGCACTACAAGAAGACGTTTAGCATGCAGCTTCGAGCCTATGTGATATCCAAGCAACTGACCACCAAGATGCCCACAAAAACAATTGCTACAAAACAGTGGTCGCATATACAAAATCTGCACTTGGCAGATCCGAGCTACGACACACCAGGTTATATTGATCTGCTTCTTGGAGTGAAAGAATATGCACAAATCATCGAAGGCGACATAATCAGAGGTCCACCAGGTACTCCGTGTGCTCATAAAACAAGGCTTGGTTGGATCTTATTTGGTGAAATCGAGACAAACAGAGAAGATAATTCCTTTATGGTAATGCATCACCAAGTAGACGTCGACGATTTTCTAAAGGCAATGTGGGAGTTAGACACAGACATAACTAGAAGGTTAACCAAAGCAGAAGAAATGTGTGAAGATATTTACGAGAAGACTTACAAAAGAAATGAAGAAGGGAAATACGTGGTCAAGCTGCCTTTTAAAACAAAGGTGCCAAGAGCATGTGAAGGCAACACGAAAGAAATTGCAAAGAATAGACTACTACAACTAGAAAGAAGATTTCAAAGAATGCCAACCTTAAGGGATGAATATGTAAAGGTCATTGAAGATTATATTAAATTGAAACATATCGAGGAGATACCGGAAGATGAAATAGATTCAAGGAAAAGTGTATATCTGCCTCATCATGCTGTCGTAAATGAAGAAAAAGAAACAACTAAAACCCGTGTTGTTTTCGACGCATCTTCCAAGGGCAGTAATGGTGTATCACTCAATGACGATCTACTAGTAGGTCCAGTGCTACAAGAAGATCTAAGGAGTCTTATAATGAGATGGCGCATGCACGCTGTGTGCTTAGCTTCGGATATACAAAAAATGTATCGCATGATCCAGGTGTTTCCTGAGGACGCTGATTACCAACGGATATTATGGAGAGCTGACACTACTGAGAAAATCAAAGATTATCGACTGTTGACGGTAACTTTTGGTACTGCATCAGCCCCATATTTAGCTGTGAAGACGTTACTCCAACTTTCCAAAGATTTAGGAGATGACTACCCTGTAGCTGCTAGAATGATCAAAACAGATTTTTATGTAGATGATCTAATGTCAGGTTGTGACACAGTTGAGGAAGCAATCGAAGCCTATACACAATTGAAGACCGTGTTACACACAGGCGGATTCGAGTTAAAAAAATGGTCGTCCAACAGTATAGAATTTATGCGCAGCATTCCTACAGAAGAAAGATCAGCTAAGGCTAAAGTTGACTTAAAGATAGATGGTACTATCAAAGCACTCGGTGTCCAATGGAATTTAGGCACTGACCAATTTGAATATAAACTAATCTTACCACCATCGCCTAACCCTGTCACAAAACGCAATATTCTTTCCGACGTACAAAAACTATTTGATCCACTTGGATGGATTGCGCCATGCATTGTGTTAGCTAAGATATTTATACAAAAACTTTGGATGGCAAAGGTAAATTGGGATGAGGAAGTAAGTCAAACTCTTAAAGAAGAATGGATAACATTAAGATCAGATTTAAGTCATGCCAATGAAATCTGCATTGATCGCTGGGTTAACACATTAGGCACGGAGCTATCAAGTATACAGATACATGGGTTCAGTGATGCTTCCATTCAAGCTTATGGTGGTGCAGTTTACATACGAGTCGAAAAATCTGATGGAACTGTCAAGACTAGTTTGCTCGCTGCAAGAACACGAGTTGCTCCTGTTAAAACCATCTCACTGCCCCGACTGGAGCTGTGCGGTGCTGTACTTTTGTCAAAATTGCTAATTCAAGTCAGTTCAGCTATGCGCATACCAGCGTCACAAATCTTTGCTTGGACAGATTCGTCAATAGTTTTATCATGGATTTTGGGAGACCCACAGCAGTGGAAGACATTTGTGGCTAATCGAGTGGTGGAGATTACCGGAAATGTGAGCCAAGGTCGATGGTATCACGTGGCGTCCCAAGACAATCCAGCAGACATCGCCTCCAGAGGAATGTTTTTATCGCAACTTAAGGATTCGAAGCTATGGTGGAAAGGGCCCAGATGGCTATCAGAGAGAAAAATACAATTGGTAAGACCTAATCCTACAGAAATAGATACAGAAAGAAGACACAAGGTGATACAAGTTAATGCAATTTCAGAAGAAGAACCAAATCATAAAAAACTGTCCGAACAATTTAATAATTTTGAAAACTTGACGGAGTTATTGAGAGTGATAAGCTATTGTAGCAAATTCTTGAATATGAAGAAACAGAAAATTACAGACATGAGTATTACAACAATCGATTTAAGAAACGCTTTGCATGTTTGCATAAAAATAGTTCAGAAGGAAGAGTTCATGGAAGATATGGAAATATTGCAATTGAGCAAACCAGTAAAAGGGATAAGCAAAATAAAAACTCTAAATCCATATTTAGATGATGAAGGCATACTTCGAGTTGGAGGAAGGTTAAGACACGCCAATATAAAGGAAGAAAGTAAACATCCAATCATTTTGGGAAATAAAAACAACCTTATACCACTCATTATAGCCAATGCACACATAAAAACCCTTCATGGCGGAATCCAGTTGATGCTTGGATATTTGAGGTCCCAATATTGGATTCTTAGAGCTAAGAGTTTAGTCAAAACACATGTTCGAAAATGTTTAGTATGTGCTAAACACAACGCATCTCCGAAACCACAGTTAATGGGCGATCTACCAAAAGAACGAGTCGCACCAACGAGACCATTCCTACACAGTGGTGTCGACTTTGCAGGTCCTTTTGCTACTCTACTCTCAAGAAGCCGAGGCGCAAAGACTTTGAAAACGTATGTCGCGTTATTCATATGTATGTCCACGAAATGCATCCACTTGGAATTGGTTGGTGACCTGACATCCGAAGCATTTATTGCAGCGTTTAAGCGGTTTGTAGCCAGGAGAGGAAGATGCACGCACTTATGGAGTGATCAAGGCAGGAATTTCGTAGGTGCCAGTAAGGAGCTACTTACAGCTTGGAAAGAAGCTCAATTTGAATTTCCTGGATCTATTGCTGAATCTTTGGCTACAGATGGTACACAGATGCATAATATACCTGCTTACAGCCCAAATTTTGGGGGCCTATGGGAGGCCGGAATACGATCAATGAAGACTCATTTAAAGAGGATCGTCACCAGAAATTTAACTTTTGAAGAGATGAGCACTGTTCTCTGTGAAATTGAGGCATGTCTTAATTCCCGACCATTGTGTCCAATCGATGATGAAGATACAGAGAATATAAGACCCCTCACGCCTGGACACTTTTTGATTGGTGAATCCCCAATAAACGTTCCATGTCCAGAATTAAAAGATGTTAGGATGAGCACTTTATCAAGATGGCAACATACGCAAAAAATTGTAAGAGACTTCTGGACAAGATGGCAACGAGAATATCTTACCAGATTGCAACAAAGACCAAAGTGGTTAAAAAGGGTAGAGGAACTCGAGAAAGGCAACATTGTGTCAATTAAAATGGACAACTTACCGCCTGGTAAATGGGCTCTGGGTCGCATCGTGGATAAGCATCCGGGTGCAGATGGTGTAACACGCGTGTATAGTGTTAAAAGTGGTGAACATATTGTCAAGAGACCCATTACCAAATTGTGCTTGTTACCAGTCGATATAAAAGACTAATATGTGTGAATTTCTTATATTTATTGCTAATGTTTAATGTATTCATACCGCATGTGATATTACTATGATAAGTATCTACTTTTTATCCTCATTTGTAATGAACTTAATTACTTTAAAGGACTATAGTAGTCCTTTGGCGGGCGGCATGTTGACGTCACAGCTACTGTCTATGTATTTGTTCGATTTAGTGGCATTAAACCTTTCAATCAGTGCAGTCGTGTTTAAATATATCTCCGGAACTCCAACCAAAAGTCAACCCTACTGCATACAACAAAGTTATTTAGCGACTAAAACTTAAAATTGATAGGTGATTTGTTTACGCTCGAAAAGACATTTGGTTGGTGAAGCTATTTGTTAAGATTAATAAATAAATATGCAGGTCATTAGTTTCTGCCTTGAGCGTGGCATTCCGACTGTACGATGTATAACTACGTGGCATTTACAAACAAATCGTTAATATTCTTAGGATTATCTTATCTCATAAGATGCTGTGTACTGTATCCACTGTTTTTTATTAAGTTTAAGACTATAATATTTAAAGCTTTTTTATTTTAGTTCAACTTACTTCAGAATAGTTGTTATGATTATTTATTACAAAAGACTGAAGTCTGATTCTGCACAGATGTATTCTCAAGTAGATCGACGTCAGTTGCGTTGCAGCAGCAATTTTCAGCAGCGCCGGTGCTGTCGGTAGAAACAATATAAAACACTGCAGCAAGAAGACTGTCCCCTCGCATTACAAGTACTCGAGAAAACTAGAGCTGAAATAATTCGTCCGACACCGGATGTGATTCAAATCGTAGGAAAGCGGCGCCCGCCGGAAGACGTTGAAAGGCAGCTGAAAAGGCTCCGGGCGCGTTTGGGAGCTGGAAATGGGGCGGCAATCATCTCTAGGGCGCACTCTCGCTTTCCACGTTTTACTCTTTAGATAGATAAATATGTAAACACGCCTGTAGTAGATAGCACGAAATGTGGCGTCTATGAATGATCAGTCGTCTCGTAATAGTAGGTAGAATCGTGTGTCTATTCCAAACTTTATATGACTCGTAGTCATCATAAAAGTGGCTAACTCGATATGACAACCTTTACGCCTTATGATGCTCTAATTAATTGCCCGGCAGTGTTAGTGCCAAGCCCTTGTCGCTTTCAGATTTGGACGTAGTTTTTAAGGGTTCATGTAGTAAGTAGGTATACAGGCTACTGATCACAGTAGCTTGTATGCTATCCTGCTGCGCAAGGCGTCCTGCTTATTTATATATGTCACACTGCATGTGTGCAATTGCTATGGTTATAATCTTACTAGACAGATTTGATGATTTGCTACTTGAAAGGACGAACTAATAAAGAAGTAAATTGTTGCAATTTTGTAATATTGCCACTGAATGTTTACTCGTCCTCGTACCACCTCTTAATCTCGTGACAAGCACTTAGTTCAAAACTGTTCTGTATCTGGACATTAATTTCTGGACTATATTTTGATTGCCTTTTTTGTCGAGCGTATTTATCTCACTTGAAGTGTTAGACAATTCAAGTCTTATCACAAAGTAAACTCAGTTCTCTTGGCAATAACATTCGAAAGAACAGTTTTGCAGTAGTCAATAGGGTGACGTGCAAACATCTCTGTCAATACTATAGTGCCTTATCGCTCTACAAATAATGGATCAACAATTAGGTCTAACGATAAGCGAATGCTGGAACGACAGTATAAATTGCCTTATAATTTACTGATAGTCCTCTCCTTGATAAACGGTATCTGATATCACGTAACGTTTATCAAGAAAATAGGTAACTATTAGGATTATATCGCTCGCTTCCTCTTCTATAATATATTCTTGAATCAAACAAACTTGCTGAAACAAGGCAATTCTTTTCTGAATATGTAAAATAAAAAATAAGGCCTCGATTTAAACATGATCCTAATTTGTACTGAACTCGAAAACACATGATAATTTATAGAGCTTTAATTAACACGGTCTCGATTGTCACCACTTTGTAAAAATGGTGTAACGGAGGCTCGACTTGCGGGTCGGTCGGCGCGGCGCACCTGCCCGCCGCAGTCGCCGGCGCGTTAATAATTCACACGCCGACTAGACTATTTACGTCACCTATAAAAGTATCAGAAAATGAAAAACCCCAATCAAACATCGATTTACGGGCAAACAACTGCACTACCAACATGCTATCGCTTAATAATTACGTGGGTATCGGCGAGCGTAACGAGTTATCTAATATGTAAGAAAAACGTGCACCAAACCTGTGCCATTGAAAATTGGACCGACATTTGCGGTATTAGAGCGTAAATAGCGAGTTTTGTAGTAGTAGAAGAATGCCTTGTTATTATGCCAACTTATCGATGCGCATTTAGAAACAGAATTGTCACAATACGCGGTGCGCAAACGCAATACCTATTACCTAAGTGGGCGACGAATACCAATTAGCATCAGAGATGTAATATTAAATGAATTCACAGCGAATAATTTACCTCTGATGCTTTTAATCTACTTAAAAAGATGACACGATTATTATGTTTTTACAAACTTGATTTGAAAGCGATTTCGTTTTGTTGCTAAATTGTTATGGCTTTCCTCCTCTTCCTCTATGGAAGTACTTCCGTGTCCGGATATTGCGGAGGCGTCGGAGGCGCCGTGTTCGTCTTGATCTACTTCATAATAATTTGATTGGAGGCGTTTGCCGTCACAAACACCTTTTGTTAATGACTCATTGTCATATTCTCTGTTCACTCTTAACAGTATTATTTGATTTGAGATCTGCTTTCTTTTTGGGCGATTTATTATCTTCAATCGTTGTTTTTTTATCTTCCACTTGTTTATTTGTATCTAGGCGTGATTGACTGTCGAGTCGTGACAAAGACATCGTCATAAGTAAATATAAACAGCAAAAAGTAATTTCATCAGTCGTGGATGATATCTGCTTACCTTTTCACATTTTGTGCAATCGTAAAACTTAATCGCGGCCACAAATCAAATACGGGTATCTCGGTACCAGATTTGCTTTGCATTCAGCCCGCGTGGTGTGGGACGGTAGGTCAGCATACTTTCGTTTTTTACTGCTTAGTCATTATGTCAGCAGTTTGTACTTACTTTGTTACGTAATGTAATTGCTAGTTTTTGTTAGCTTAGAGAGGAGCCGCCGATAGGAGAGAGGATCTCGACAACACAGAGCATGTACATTTGTACAACTAAGTAACAAAGTTTCGTCTGCGCTCGGAAGGAACTCGATGCTATTTTTATACAACTGTACAACAATACTTTGTGATGGAGTTGAAGATACGCTTTACTAAGTTGAAGATAGCCTAAGAATAGGTTAATCTCCCGTGAAGAGTGCAAGCGTCAGAACCGAGAAGTGCTCTCAGCGCGAACCAGTCGCAGGCGCGAAGCGTTCACGAGGATTCAGAAGTGGGCATTAGAATCTGACGCCGCATCGTTTAATCCGCGCCCCATTCAAAAAGAACACGAGTAAAATATTTATATATATATTGCGATCTGGGAACAAAACCAATCCGCAAATACAGTTTAATCATCAACATGTTCGGAAGGCTCAAAACGTTATTGTTGTTCGCAGTAATAGAGTAATGTGAAATTCATTACTGATTTGATTACGTTATTGCGTAAGCGTATCAATTTCCCTTTATCTCAATGAAATTATGCCTCGGAGATCCGATGCGGGCTGGAATGGATCGATAAGATCCCAGCAGATCTTGGCTTCATTCTGATTGTATTATATTATAGAAGAATATTCCCTTGGCTTTAGAATTTTGATTGCTTAAATACATTTCTGAACCCGCAATACCAAAACTTCACACTCGACTGTGAATTGAATACGCGATTGCTCATATTGCCGACAGTGTTGACATCGATAGTGCGAAGCAGAGGCGAAGTGTTTCATTAGTTGATGGGTGCCAAGTCGTCGAGATCTTGCTTCAAGCCGTCTTCAATCATGTTACGAAGCTATAAAACGGGCATTTGTGTGGCAATTATCGTAACAGGCAAACACTCGTGTATAATAGACCTTAAATTTGTATTGGTTTTATGACACGGTGACTGAAGATAATAGTGGGTGTATAGTGCATTTGTTAGAGTGATTGAACACCAGCAGTTTGTTAGAAGGCTATCATAGTTTGCGTGAAGGTTTTTGTAGTATGTTCTGGTGTGAGTGTCCGCTCGCTCGGTTTTTAAAGTACAAGTTTGCTAAGTTTTCTAACTAACCGACGAACTCGGTTTAAGTTTGCTGAAGTTAATAAAAAGAACTGGGCGTTTTTATCGCCGCTAAAACCCCCGATTGACATTACGAGGGTTCGCCTCCGCCCTCCGCCACGAGTGGCTGTTACCGTTGTTTACTTTTTGCGTATTTACGACTTGATAGTAAATTCGATTTAATTATTCTTCTTTATGGGCAACCTCTTACTGATGTTTAGCCACTTTGACACGTTGAAGAATCGGATCAGTACTCTGATTTATTGACTATGAAAAGTAAAGTTCCTGAAGAGTATTTTACATGTAAGGAATTAACGACAATTATTTTCTGGTTGATTGTAAGTTTTGGTATCAGCCTGCGAATGTGTAGACTCATTACTTTACAAATTAATTCTGTTTGTTATGACCCCAACTCATTACCAATGCTAAACACTCTGCATTTGGTTCGCGTAGTTTCTGTAACGATTCAATAATGGCGTCCGTAGATAGGTGTCGATAGCTAGAGATTTGCGTGAAAGTGATGAATAGTCGTGATTTATGTTGACACCTCCTCCCACGCGTGATTTGGGTACGCTTCCTAAAATAAAACTAACAAATAAATAAAACATTGTTGCGTATTTTTTAGTCTACATGTAAAAATAAGGATTGATGCGTTTGTGTGGGTTGAAGATATCTGTAGAAAATTTCCCCGAAGTGGCATTATCTATCCCTTTGAGCGTTTTCAGCGACAACGACAAATGCCCTGATGAAAGTTTTTTCGCAGTGCGGAGTGCGGATACTGCGGTCGATTTGGGGAAAAGCCCGTTAGTAAAGACATCCTAGTCACCGCAGAATTCTGATAGCGAGCGCTGTGCTTTGCCCTTTTACTGCGAGCTCCGCCGCTCGCCGAGTTCTCCAATTGACCTGGTTTAAAATCTTCATATGAATGCCTAATGCGACGCGACTATTTACAAAGATAATTAAAATCTGGTTCTCTTTGATCTGAAATTGTAAAACGGTTTTATTAAATTTTCCTCGCAAACATTGCTACGACAAAGTTACTTCATACTCCTGTCGGCGGTATCCGAGGTCTATATAAAGTAAATTGTTATTTTCTGCGAGAACAGAAATGGGTATTCCATGAATAAATTAAACCAGACTTATCGATAATTTCTAAGTTCTATTCGAAGTTGACAAACAAACAAAGCAAAAGTCCAAAGACGAGACGTGGACAACTTTACGATCCCTTTTCATCCCCTTTTGTGCCGTAAATCTCGCTAATTGATTTCTTAGAAGTACATCGAGAAAAATATTCGCCACACTTCAAAACATACGTAAACCTTCACAAGTGTATCATAACACCCACAATATCTCCCATGTTTCAATGGAGCCGTATACCGTTATTATTTCATGACTTGAAAAATAAATTCCATTTTCTAGAATACTGACACAACGGGCAGCGAAACAAGATATAATATAATATTAAGTTAATTATGCGGAAAATGCTGGTTGAGTAGCATTGTTATAAGTGGCAGGCAGGAATATCATAGTGGTGGGTGGCACGTCACGTCAGTTAGTGCGGGGACAGGTGTTCGCGCCTCGGGCCGCTCTGAATGGCTGAATGGGATGCCTTGCATAACTTACGTATGTAGGACGTGATAATAAAGCCCTCGTCTCGCTTGATTACTCTCGCTCTGGGGAAGCTGTGTGCAAGTTCTAGGTTTCTAGGTGCAGTGCAACTGTTACGTGATCAGTCATTAGCATGTTATGAGAACGCGTCCCTGACCTGATGCCGTATGTTTATATTCAGCTCTGGTTCTAAATACTACATGGATTTGTCCCTTTTAGTTTCAAAATATGACTCAAAAGTAATAAAATGCTGTAGATTCATTCGCAAGGCTAATTTAATGCCAATCTATAAACAATCTCTGCAATTATGCATTCATACACTGTATTGACATTTTATACATGTTAGGGGCTATCAAAAACTTGTATAATGTCTAGCCTGACGTTATTGCTATTTATACAAGGATCTGGCATTGACATATTATGCTAATTGAAATCCGAAAAAGAACTCTGAACCTGTTTAGCGCTATGAGAAACTTACTAGAAAGTACTTTACTGCAGGCGCAACATCCTTGCAAGAATGACATTTCCAATTCCATTACTATTGTCAAAGGCTGGTCGTATGTCCGGGCGGCCGGAGCGCCGGGTGCCGCTGAAATGGGGTCAGGCGAGGCGCGCGGACCGGCGGCGCAGCGCAGCGGGCCGCCTCTCAATTGAAACATAGAGTGTAGGCGGTGCACTAGTTTCTTTGTATTCTTACGTTAAACGTCATTATGAGAGGAAATTCTCCAGGGAGTTGGGAATGGAATCACCGAGATAGAGTAAGTCGCGTCTTTAGCAAAGGATTGTCTACTTCTCGAATGATCCATTAATATCAGATGTATGAATGGTTATGTAGATTGTATTGCTATGTAAATATTTAATGTTAATGTGCAACTATAAGGGTATGGTAATAGGGTATGGTTTTAATATGTACTTTTATATATTGAACCTTCTATTAGCGTCGACTGTTCTCCTTGATTTAACTTTAAATAACTGTCTGTAGTTTATTCTTATCTAAATGCAAACAGAGCCAATGTCAAATATCGGTTGCCATTGACACGATGCAGAATTGGCCTGACTGCATTTGCCACTATCTTGGCCACGTTACCTTTTGTTAGAATTGAAATATGCTATTCTAAGTATTTTACGTAGGTTTTTATGGAAATTATGGATGAAACTTGATGACTTGCAAATCTTGTGTGGAGTTTCAAGGATTTTCTGTGCCCTTCACGGCTCTAGCGAGTTCAGGCCGTCAATTCAAGTCGCTACTATGTCGTCACACTTGTACCATTTTCAATACTTCGCTATTCGATTTTTATTTAAAGGTCCCTACTGCGTAACGTCCTATTAATTTGTACTCTCCAACGAACCTACGCTTAATTAATGACAATCATAAGAATTCTCAATTACTCCTGTAATTAATTCCTTATCCTAATGACGTGATTATTGGATCCCGTTACAATTAGTCGTCTAATGGGCTTCTTCTTCCTTTCGCGAGGCATACTTCTTAATTAGAAATTGTTTTTGTAAATCGAGATAGGTTACAACTTACAATCATGGCCGTCGGCTGGCTCATCAACTATTCAAATATTAAAAAGGTAGCATAATTGAAATTTACATAGGTATACATATCATTATGTATTTGTTTAAAAAGGACTTGTCTGGAAAATGACGTAGACTATGATGTGTATGATTAGTTTGTGTGTGATGTGTTTTTTTGTTAAAAAATGGTACTGATGATAATTTTGCTAGCAGTTAATTTCCTTCATATTCCAGTTTAGCCATCGCGGCATCGCGAATAGTTTTTCCCAAAAGGTTATTATTCGTACATTGAAATAGTCTAGGACGGCAAATTGCGTATGAGATGTTTGAAACGGTACGAACTGTATCTCGGAATAACCATTTGTATTGATTCTGTGAGCAGCGGCGCCGCCACATGCACTCCTCGTGCGGTTCACGGCTGACCTGCTAATCGCCGCGCACGGTCTAGCCCAAGAGCCGTTGGGAAATTTCAAGGAGGAATGTGCAATGTAGCCAAAACTAGCTACTCGTTTAGTTACTTCATATATACCGTATAAATTCACGTCCATTTTTTCGGTGTTTGCTTTCCGTCATACTTGAGTAGTCATTTCTTTATTATGTAATCGATTAATCGTTGTAATTAAAAAAGGATCTTTTATATTAGGTACATGTTAATTATGCTAACTTATGTATTACTTTTTGTATAATGATTCTTATTCAAAATATACTATTGTATATTGCTTATGTACATACAGCAAGCTCGGTATAGTTATATTAGGCAGAACTACTTCTAAACTTCTAACTTTTATCAAGCGCCTCCAAAGTGCGCAAGTTTCCCGGCGGCTCTCTCGCTACTCCGCGAGCAACCTGCTAATGGCGCGGTGTAGTCGCGGCCGCAGATTGAATCTCCTCATCGTTCGACTCATACAGACTCGCTAATGTGCACTTCACCTTAATACTATTTTTATGGTACTTTTGGTTCTTGACATCAACCAAAAGCGACTTCGCTTTGATCACCACCGACGAATAATGATGCACTGACATTTTTTCAAGCATCATCTGAACAGGATACTGTGTCTTTTATATCCATTCCTAATGTAACGGATTCTTGTCCGATTCAGCTCGCTTGTTCAGCTTTGTCTTATCATAAATATTTAACCAATTAAAAATGTAATCAATACGGAAAAAATACTTTACCGCCGTAAAATATTGTGATTACAAAGAACCATTAAATCCTATAACAGAAATAGATGTTTTACTACTTTTACAATATGGACGACACAGTATCCTTTCGCGTATTTTGGATTTGGTCCTTCGTCGGGTTCTATTCTGGCCGGACTGTTGTAACACAACGACTTTGCCAATTTGGAATCGGAAGAAGGATTAAATCCTAGTACGCCGCTGACGTGTTCCGTGTTCGCAGCCGTGGAGCCGACGTACCACTTCAAAGTGCTGGTGCCGTCCATGGTGGCCGGCGCCATCATCGGGAAGGGCGGCGAGACCATCGCCCAGCTGCAGAAGGACACAGGGGCCAGGGTCAAGATGTCCAAGTCACACGATTTCTATCCCGGTAAGTCATACAGCATGTCATGTTATTTCTAAGCCAGCGGAACTAGAAAATAATTTTATCAGAACACTTTTCAATTAAACGTTTAGATGTAAAAAGTGAAATTATAGCATCTGATATGATTGGTAAATAATAACATCGTTTACTTATCAAGCACACGGAATAAATACAGTAGAAAGTACTTACTATCAATCAGATTCAACTATTTTTCAAAAGTCATACAATATAATTACTTTATTATGTCAAATTATACTCACTCATATTGAGATCATCAAATAAATAACAGCTAAATTACAATATCATTTAAGTACAATTCTAAGCCAAATAAATTTTGAATAAAGTACTGTTCCTTATGGCAATAGTATGTTACCTTAAAGCCAATGTCTAAATAAGATTCACTTGTTTAATTTTTATATCGTTTTGGTCTTCATATACAGCAAGTTGTTCAGTATATATCTCGCCTGTTAGGACGTTAATGGAATACTCACTAAATGGCCCATTCAGATGCAGTCATCCTGAAAAGTCCATACGATAACCCCTCCCCCACGTGCCTTCCTAGTTAAGGGTTGTATCGATAGTATCCAATCAGCCGTTTGGTCGGGGGCGGCTTTTAATCAACCGTATGGGTCTCTGGGCACGAGAGATGAGGAACTGATAGTATCTATTTAACTTCTGATCATTTTGCTATATATGAAAAGAACAATATTCGCCTAAAAGTCCTGCCTACACGAAATTTTTTCAATTCCGAATTTGCCTAAAAACGCGTTAATGTCCGGCCAAATATAGAATTATCGTGTTCTCTAATTCGGCGTGCGACCTAATTTTCCACAATTTATGTTTATTCTGTTGATTTCATTAAGATCACCGCTTATCTCGCAGTCGTAAAGAAGTCTTAAACGCGACGTCGAGTCGGCTGTCAGTCGACACGAGACTAGCATCTCGCGCAATAAGTTTTGATTGTGGTTTAATTTGTCTGTGGATCATTTTATTTAAAATGCCGATTGTGATAATGATTGCGTCATGGAGCGGCGGCTCCGCGCCGAGGTGCGTCAAGGTTCGATCGTGAGCTCTCTAATTGGCTCTATCGTTAGTGAGATCATAACATTAATAAATTGAAAATATTATACATTGTTTTCCTTATGTAAACACAATTTCCTATAAAAAATGGTTCATGGGAATGTAATAGAAATTTAGTGTATATAATCTAAATATAAATACATGGTCGTAAAGAATATGAATATTGAATACACTACAGAATAGAGAAATGTAAAAAAAAAGTAGAGCCCTCACACAATGTGACCGAGCCTGGTGAGCCGCGGGCATTGAAACTCGGGATTAGTATGAATATTCTTATTACGTTCTTGACAATGTGCCGCTTGCCGCTGAATTTCACGGCAACAGATAAAAAGGGACGACAGGTATTGTCGAGGAAAATGGCGAAGAATTTTCTTTAAACTACAGGATATTTTAGCGTTAGCTTTTCAGAGTTAGCGAGGTTGAGCAACGCGTATATTTGGCACTCGGAACACGAGAAGGAGTTCTATTAGTCGATTTATCAAGATTCTAGCTTCAGCCATACATAGTAAATACCAAACACTTCACCCCCTTGGATGATTTACGTAAAATCTTATATCCTTGTCTGGGACTCTAAAGTATCTCCATACCAAATAACATTAGCGGCTTAATGGCGAAGAGGCAACAGAGAAACAGACAGGCACGCTTTTACGCTTATACAAAAATATCATCATCTTACAATAATATCAAACCTATCCGTATATATTATATATGTGGTATGTATAGATGATGTCTTGAAACTCTTGGACTATGAATAAATTTCAGAAAACGGGTTATACTACCGTGTTGGATGCTGTAGCATAAATTCAAATAGGACTTTAAAATATTCACGGATTGGTTGCGACGCGATACGAGAGCAATCTAATCAAAAGCCAATCATTTATCCCGCAAATAAGGCGCAGAGGGATTTGTTTACGCGTTATATGGACGGAGACCCGCCCGCGGCCGATGCCCGCAAACGAAAACCCTACCAATAAATCGATTCCGAATAGGCTTTCGACATAGATTAACTAAGAGTCACCATCACTGCATCACTACGTGGAAACCACTGAAAATTATCTAACTGAGTAAGAAAGGTCAGGTTTCGATCACGCTATTTATAGAAATTTAACGAAGTCGTGACTGTCATTTTCGAGCGGAAATTGACTGAAACATTTCGCCGCATCTGGCGCCCGATCAGATTCGTTCTACTTTCGGTCAGAAAATTTCGTTTAATATTATAAATTCGAGAGAGCATGTAAAAATGTTTGCGTCCGTGGCAAAGGACTTGAGGTTCAAAAGCCAAAGTAATTGCACTAGGATCCCGCTGGAACTGGTGCAGAGATATTCGTTCGTTTACGAAAAAGAGGATTCCGTTGAACTGCGGGCGCTGATAACGCTGCGGCAAACGTGAGGAATATTGTTGGCGCGAGCGCCGGCACGGTTCGTTTGGCGTGCCCGGGAGACATTGAAAAATTATAATAACGACTAACAGCGCGCAGATCATCAAATAATATTAATTACCCTGTCCGGTGGCAACTTCCTCTGCCAAAATGCGGATGCCATCATTTTACGCGAGCTATTAGCGCTTTTAGGACAATAGTCGGTGTTAGCCAATATGATCCGTTTTTGGGTCATTATCGTCGCGTCATCTTTGTAATATGATCGGGCGGCCCACTCCAATTATACGGTGTCATGCTATAGTCCTGTACTTACGGCGTCCCTTGTTTCAGCCCTTTTAATCACCGTTCCCATTTCGAAATTTTCCCTCAAGTATCGGAATTTAAACAGGAGCTTATAAATTCCTTGACAAGAGGATCATTATTTCTGCCCAATGGAGCCATCATCATCATCTTTTCCTCATTCTATTATTATCGAGGGGGGTAACTAAGTACCTACTCGCCTCGTACTGTTTGTACCGATTGATGTAAATCCCTACTAATATTATAAATGCGTTAGTAACTCTGTCTGTCTGTCTGTCTGTCTGTTGCTCTTTCACGCCTAAACGGCTGAACGGATTTTGATGAAATTTGGTACAAAGAAAGTCTGGAGCCTGGGAAAGGACATAGGCTATATTATATTCCGAAATTCTATCCCTAAGGGGTTAAAAATGGGGTGCAAAGTTTGTATGCAACAACGTGATTCCTTGGTCCGATCTATTTCAAATTTTACATAAACATTCTTTAACAGAATTGTTGGAGTACGTGTTTCGTATTTTATTGAAATTCACCCCCAATGGGGTTAAAAGGGAGATTTTCTTCCAAATTGATATGAATACTACTTAGTGCTTTTGATTTTGACACATATTTAAAAAGTATAATGTAGGTATGCATAGCAACGGTTGCTAATGTCATTCCTGACATTAAATAAATACCCAAACTGTTACGTGTATGATTTCTTCAGTGTTAACGAAAATGGCATTACTTATTATGTAATATCCCGTGGATCGTGTAATGAGGACTATTTAATAATATTCCTGAGTAAGCAGACCCCGTTTAACTTGCGAGGGGAAACTGGTGTCATTACGCAGAGAAATAGAAGTGTTCTTCGCGACCAAAGCTGACATATATAAAAAAGCCGTGATAACAGAGGTGACGGAATGGGACGAGACGGAGGTAAAGCAAGCTCGCGCGAGCTCCTGACTGAGAAAATGACCCTGAACATATCCTCAAGACCGAGTGAGCTTATAAGGAGTATGCTTTGCGAGAGTATCTCATTACAGGCAATGAGGCAAACTGGGAAATGTTTTATTTCGTAACACCACTTATATTGTATGTAATCGGTATAAGGTTTTATTTTGTAGGATTGAATTGAATTGTAAAATTGTTTTGTTAGATCTTTGTAATAAGTGTGGTAATCAATCCTTAAATAAATAGCCAGCTAAACCTCACGTGTATGATTTCTTTAAAAACTTTGTCCGATTAAAAAAAAATGTTGAACTCAGTGGTAGCTGTATAAATTATGCAATTTCGAAAGTAAGATAGGTAAGTACTTATGTACTTAGTTTGCATATTGTACATGTTAAACTATTGTTAACTCCATTTATTACGAATATAAGGGAAGTGTTAGGCAGCGGCCGGCGAAGCGTCAGATCCGGTACTTTTAATAAAAGTATATTTACGACATTAACAAACCAGGTTTTGTCAGTATACTAATAATATACTAATTAATTGAACTGCGACCCAACAATGCACAAGCTGAACGAGCGAAGCGAGCGTGCCGCGGCAGCGGCAAATGAAGGTCTCCTTTAGGTACGACGACGAGCGAAGCGAGGAGGAGTGTTAGGTAGAATCCTGATCGTCCAGCACGCGATCCAAGCGAGCGAAGCGAGCATGCCGCGGCAGCGGCCGGCGAAGCGTCAGAATCGGTACTTTTAATGGAAGTATATTTACGACATAACGTTAACAAACCAGGTTTTGTCAGTATACTTATTAATTCAACTGCGACCCTACAGCGCGTAAGCCGAGCGAGCGAAGCGAGCTTGCCGTGGCAGCGGCAAATGAAAGACTCCTTTAGGAACGACGACGAGCGAAGCGAGGAGTGTTAGGTAGAACTGAGACCGTCCAGCTTGCTATCCAAGCGAGCGTAGCGAGCATGCCGCGACAGCGGCCGGCGAAGCGTCAGAATCAGTACTTTTAATGAAAGTATATTTACGACATAACGTTAACAAACCAGGTTTTGTCAGTATACTAATTAATTGAACTGCGACCGTACAGCGAGAAAGCCGAGCGAGCGAAGCGAGCTTGCCGTGGCAGCGGCCGGCGAGGCGCCAAAACAGAATAGAATTAGGATGAATAGGTAATTAATATGGTAAGTGGGAAATACGTTAAGGAAATAAAACATTATGTGGAAAAATAAACATCCATAATATGATGTTAGGAAAACAAAAGATAGGTCATAAGAGTGTTAGTTAATAATCATTATGACATAAAACGTTAGGGAAATCAATAATAGGTTAAAAAACGTTAGAGATTCAGATATCGATCCGTATTCTAATGAAGTTCACCCCATAACGGGGTTAAAAATTACGCGAACGAAGTCGCGGGCAAAAGCTAGTAATATATATTTTATCAGGTGTCAGCTGTAATTCAACTAGGGTTTTAACTGTAAAATCCTTCTTCGTCTAGGATATTCTTATTATTATTATTAAATAAATGTACGCTTAGTTTATTGTAGGTTATGTCACTAAAGAACATTTATGCGTTGTTCTTCAGTTTATTTCTACAGAGGCAAGGTTTTCCTTAGACGGCGATGCGTAGGAAGAGAGTCCTCTGCCCAGAAGTGGCACTCGGAAAATGTAATGAGTTACACTTATTTATTTTCCATCCACGTATCTATAGAACTGGTAAGAACAATAAAATCACTAAATAATATTAGGTTTATATATAGGTCGGTGCCGTGTTCTAAACATGTGCAATCGAATTTATATAAGGCACATTCAAACATAAATACGATAAATATTGCAGTAACTTATGTTTTTAATATTTCTGCAATGTTTATGGCAAGGCGGCGTCATGTTATTTTCATACTGTAACATTTTTCCATCGAAGATTTACGATCGCATTTTACGAATAAATTATCTTTGTGACGTTTTACTATTACTCGCTGTTTGTCGTGTGTAAACTCAGATTGTTAAATACATATATAATACTAAATAATAGTGCATCGTACATTATGTTTGTTTACGCAAGTGCGGCTTGAATTCAATTCGAATCTTATACGAAAGATGTCTGGTGGTTGTCGATGTTGTAAATGACTAAACACTAGTTTTTTACGCAATTATGTTATTATAGTGAAATGCCTTTGCAAGTGTCTTATAATATATAGATCACTTATTATTTATGAATTATTCAAATAATATGAGATGAAAATAAGAGCTGTAGGTACTCTTAATTTAATATGAATTAGGTTTTTATATACCTAATGAGGAAAAACGATATGCACGAAATTAGAACAAGGAGGAAATAATTACGACGTGGCATATAATCAAATACCTATTATATGAAACCCATATAGTGTATGTGTGTGTTTTGAAACCTACAATAAACTAAACACTCCAACAGTTAGACTTGTCTAGGACAACCTCGGGCGTGTTTAGTATGATGTCACCAGTAAGCGACGACTGGGCAGTAACGCCCGGCGACCGGTGGTCCTTGAATAATACTTGTGTCCATTATGTTATTGTCATTCTATTTGTCCGATGTGTGCTATTGCTGTCGATCTATCCGCTGAGAGCAGCGAGACAATTTAAATTGTTATGCTAGTAAGTAGGTAAGCAATAACGCTTCGACGTCATGTACTCACTCGGAAGATGTAAATAGCCTCTTAATTGAACTAATATAATATTTGATAAGAACATGTTACCATCGATCGGTTCCTTTACCCCGTCCTCAAAATATATTTTTCTAAAATGCCTATGACACCCACTTGCCACGACGATGTGACATCACACTGCGACCAAGGTAATCCTTGTATGTCTATAGTAGTCTATACATACGAGGACAACACTTACACTATATCATATTTGAGGATATCCAATAATAATAAACACTGAGCAATAATAGTCACTCAAGGAATCTTTCGCCGGTCTCGTTAAACGTAAGATATCGGTCGTTAGGACCGATCATAAACTATCGCGGACAGAGATATTATAACGAACAATATACAAGTGCCGCACTCCGCCCAGTCGCGAACCAATAAAAACGACCTTAATATTATTTTTACTAAAACATAATGATGCCACTACTATTCGCGACACCCAAGTTTATGTATGTCGACCGTCGTGAGTCTCATCCATTTTACGGTGATATGTGGGCAGGCCCGGGTCACCCCCGGCCGTAAACGCGGTCTCTTCACATCGCGCTGAAACTGTCGCGATATTTTTCTCGTTCTCGATCGCGGTGAAGTTAATAACGCTCGATACAATACCGATTTTATATTCAGCTTAGAAGTTCAAGGCCTATCACTTTACTTTAACGTCATTCTCGATATTCTAGATCGAAATAGCCTAAGGACCGAGTGTGTAATTCGCTTAAACATTTTCCAACTCTCGATGTGAA
This sequence comes from Polylopha cassiicola, assembly GCA_038024825.1. Lineage (NCBI taxonomy): Eukaryota > Metazoa > Arthropoda > Insecta > Lepidoptera > Tortricidae > Polylopha > Polylopha cassiicola. The sequence goes on from CP149061.1 coordinate 339,080, forward strand.
GCCCTAAAAATGTTTAGACTTTCGTCGGTATGCGTGTGCCGTGGTCGCAGCAGCGGGCTCTGTGCGACCCACGCTCTCAGAGTTTTTGTTGCCTATTTTGTTACGAAAACTTTTTACTGCGTTCTTTTGTTGGAACGGGAAATTAAAACGATTTTTCTTCATAAGGCCCGCTATAAATCATTTTACTAGGCGCGCTAAATAAGTGCAATCTTTCAATCTCGCCGCTTCGAGGCTTTTATTATCATGACGGTGAACGCCGCGTGTAGTGGAGCTATTTGTTATGTCAATAAATATAGCGTTTTCATGTATGCGCCGCTCCAGCACGCCCGGCGCGCCCCCGCGCCGCCACCGTCGCCGTGTGCCGCCGAGACACGTTTTACAGTTCACGTACTCGCGTAGTTAAATGTGCAGAAAATTTAATGTAACTAATGCGGTCCCATAACGACGGCACTTAAGTGGACGTCGCTGGTCACAGAATTTGATTGCGACGTAAAACTCGTTCCGTGTTGCAATCGACGACGTCTAATAACCGCAGGCGGAGCAAAAACACGCATCCATATTAGAATGTGTGGAGTAACCGAATGATGTCACCGGAGCGAAAATAAAAGTGAATCTACTTCAATACAGAGATATCGCGGAAGATGCTCGGCAACCGACTCTCTGCGGGAAATCCTGAGCCTTTCGCGGCATTGTTCCCGATCATATTCAATTTCACTAACCTCGTGAATTGTTGTTACGGTTATATATACCTGTCTAACTTGCGAACAAAAGAGCTGTCGCGACGGTTTGGTTGTTCAGATGTTCAAATCCATAATTCAGAGGAGTCGCGAGGCTCCAGCCCGGCCGCCCGCGCCGCCCACGCGTTGCGGCACCGGGATACGCTTTCACAAAAAGCTAATTACACTAAAAGCATTCGTAAACACCTATCACATCGCGACCCACGAAAACTGTGAAAGCGAACTGTCGCCGGAGGGCGCATCGTATCGGAAATTTTAAAATATCGCATAACTCGGCTCGGTTTAGCATACCTACTCGGCCTTGACCTAAAAATAACAAAGCATTCGTCTTGACACCGTGACATAGACAAGTATAATGCTTTTTCTGCAGCGTTAATTATGCCGATACAACCGTGCGCGAAATATCTTATTTCTTGCCGGTTAGAGTCCACATTTGCGCTGCGTTGGAGAAAAACTACAAGTGCGGGAACATCGACAGTCGTCAAAACGTGACGCGGTGGTTGCGTGTGCGGTTGACACATGGCGTTACAAATTAATGTGTTTTTCAGCTGAAACGGAGCGACGCGACGCCGCGCTTTAAAGTGTTTACCAGTTAGCGTACAGTTTCGCTTTCATGCTACTCCGACTAGAAGTTACGTAATCGAACCGTTTTCCGCTAGAACCTTCTTAGTAATTAAATATGACGCGAATATATATCGAATTCGCGTGTTTCTTTTCTTCCTGTGATAATTTTATTTGTTTACCTATATTATGATTAACGTTTTATGAACTCTTTAGAAATGAAAATACCTCTCACACAATAGGGCAAAATACCGTCTAAAGCGTCTTATTATTGTTGCAACATTCTAAACAAAGATAAACTCAAGTATTTTCTTTAGGTACCTACATGTACACGATAGAAACAATAACGCTAAAGTGGATGGTTCACGCGAAGTTCTACAATAACTCAGCGCCGTTTATAATTGGATAATAGTTGATAATCTGTATGACAGCGGCCTTGAGGTGACCTGCAGCGCTGCAGCGCGGGCTAACCGGCGCAATGTCGCGGGCGCAGCGCCGCGCCGCCGGCCCCGCGCCGTACCACCATCCTCACTCGAAAGGGTTACATTGCTTCGTTCGAACAAATGTTTGCACTCACACTGTCGCAATCCAACTCCCGTATCATATTTGTACAAATATTGGTATATGACCAATTTCGTAGTCGGTTTTAAACATAGGTATAGTTTTTTGGCCCACTGTTCTAATTTACAATTGGACTATTACCAAGTGTTAATGACCGCGTTCCAAGCAAAAATGCGCTTTGAAATTATTAGTGGGAGGTTGTAGAATCATTCGACGATCGCGTTTGAAGGTCAAGGAGTTGCTCAAGCGACCGGTTGTGCGACATGTGCCGGTGCCGGTGCCGGTTGCATAATGTCCCGGCCACTCCCGGCCACTCCCGGCGCGTGTCGCCGATCCTCGCGCTAAGCGAGCGCTCCTCCTTGTCGCATCCAGGGTATTCCATATGTTATCCCATCCGGGGCAGGATTCCGTCTGAACATGATTTGACACTATGATAAATGCGTGCCTCTACCATCTGAATAAATAACAATGTACTTATATGTTTGCGTTATAACTACGTCCTCGGTTGCTTTTCTTTGTCCGTACTTAAATGTTTTTTTTTTATGTACTTATTATCGTTATCTAATCACCATTGGCTGAGTGAAAATGAATACAATTAGTATAAGCTGAATAATTCAAAATTTTGTTGTGTAACCAGTTGTTACTTTGAAATTTATTAAACTTGCAAATGTTTTCATTGTTTCCCTGTCCTGTCCGGGGAACGGCGGTCGTTGCTAGGGCCTCTCGCCGCGGCGTTTTATTTTGAAATGTTTATGTAACCATCCGGATTGAGTACCTACTCGTAGGTACACGCCGCCCCGGGCCCGGCGGCGGGACGCGTCGCCCTAATATACTCCTCGAGTGCCTATTGTCTAAACACAGAGAAGGCTAAAAGGAAACTCATCGCGGGAGCCCTCTAATTTATATCAGGAAAACGAGATCCGAAATGTTCTACACGAAACGAATGGCATCAAAATAACAATTCGTTGTCGAATTGTAAGAAAGAACACAATAAACTTTTTCATGGAAATGGTGCGTGACCGGGGGCAATTTCGTATGTTACTGTTCGATGATTCGATTCGGTGTCTCGTTCATCGCCGGGAGTGCGAGAGGGACGAGAGTGAAGGTATCAGACGAAATCGAACTACCGCGAGAAGGAATCGCGGCTCTGCCGGCGCTCCGGCCGATCGATAACACCATTTATGAAAATATGAATGACAAATGTTCCGTAATCTGTTCAACCATCGCGGATTGTTTTCGCTTAATATTTACGGCGCCGGGGTTGCGACCAAACAAGATTTAATATAGGCAACATCATCCCATACCGCTTTTGTTTCGGTGCCTATCTGTGGGGTTTACGTTAATCTTGATTAATATCGAACCCTCGTTTAGTACGTTACGGACCTAAATCATTTGCATTTATCCTCTCCTGTCCGCAGAGCAGCAATTTGTTAACACTTCTTAGAACTGTAAACGTTTGGTTAGTTAGTGTTATAAGTTCGGGGCTCGAATTATATTCGCGTACTGTATGCTAGTTAAGTTGCGGTGTTGACTAGGGTCTGGCAAGTTAGTTAATTTGAATTTGCATAAACGTAGTTAGAAACTAACGCTACAAAATATTAATGGCACGACCAAATTTTAATTGTATTTTAATTTTAAAGGCTTAAGTTGATAAATTCAGCCCATGTAGAACGTGTTCCTTGGGTGTTTATAATATCTGTATCACATCAGAACAAATCATGACATTGGAATAAGTTCCGGGTAAACGGTTTAGCTCCCAATAGCTAATTTTTATTCACAATATTTCTTATTCTGTAGAATATTGTGGGTACCTAGATAATGTATCAATTCAGAATTTTACTAGTTAAAATTGGCAAATTATATGTTACACTACACAGTCCTAAAAAATTTTTTTCGTCCAACTTGTCTGATGATTAACTGATAAATGATTGTTATTGTATAGGTACGACGGAGCGCGCGTGTCTGATCACGGGGTCAGTGGAGGGCATCATGGTGGTGCTGGACTTCATCATGGAGAAGATCAAGGAGAAGCCGGAACTGGTCAAACCCTTCCCGGAGGGCGTCGACACCAAAATGCCCCAGGATAGGGATAAGCAGGTAATAAATTAGCTCTTATCATTACGTACCATAAGGTTCAAATGTAATCAATAAACAGCTGTGAATTGTTCCGCCTTAAACTCGTTTAATGCTATGAGACCGGTTGTTACATAACAAGTATATCGGGAAAGACTTCTTTGCTTCCAAACGAGGCGATCTTTTAGTATATTGTAATTGCAAAAAGGCGACAAAGCACCTAGTGTACACAAACGGAATACATTAACAAATACTTAATACACACGCGGCGACCTATATATTATGTATTTGGGTACATCTGAAGCGACATAGCCAAGGTGACTCGTCTATTTCTGTAACGATTTTTAGCCAATTCGTGGTGTTATATGGCGAACAGAACGCGCGACAGAACGTTTTAAAAGGAAATCGCGGTCCAAGTTTCGTCGTAAACGATAATATCTGCGGTTGTGTAGGTATTGTTTACTGTAGTTTAGGAATATTTTTATGAGTTTCCCGACCGTTATCACCGTATGCGGGTTTTTACCGCAGTAGTAAATAAAAGATGTTGCGTTATTGAGAACGAAATAATTTGACACAATGGTCTTCCTATAAATTTTAATGTAAAAAAGCTTTTAACAATAATAAGGTAGTAAGTACTGATTGTACAATAACAATAGAAACAGTATTATCGGTGGCCGCAGAAACGGCAAGGGTTCATCTGCGCGACAGATACGGTAAAAGCGAATTTGAATTATACATGAAACTGAAAATAAAATGACCATCGTATTAAGGGGACCCCGGACGCTATCCCAATTCCGTACCATCGAGTTCGTCGTAAAGTGTGTCTGTCGAATCTAGCCGTCCATCCACCTAACGACCGCATGCCTCTGTCCGCCCCTCGGGGATTAGTCGTGAATTTACGTTTCTTTACTGACGCATTAACAGCCACGAGTACCGACCTACCGACTGGGCTCCTTGGGGAGACAGATACGTGAACCGAGAGCTGCTAAAGACCTTACGGAAGGTACGCTTAAGTGCTTTGGGCGGTTAGAAACGGCTAATCGGTCGGCCAATATTTGGAACATAAAAGACAACGGTACCTAGAAAAAGGCCGGCGGGATAAGTGGCCCCCGCGCCGACGAGAGCCGGGATCGCCGCCGCGCCGCGCCGGGCACGCGTGAGCGCGCGACGCACGGGATATAAACTATCTCATGTTGCTTTTCCAAGTAATAGTTACCGAAAAGGATAAAGATTCGCAATCCTCGGGCGGACCCTGAATCCGCTCGGTTCCGTGGGCCCGATGGAATCTAAATAAACCCTATTTGGTTGCCGGCGGGCGAGCTCAAATCCGCCGTCTCTCCTTATAAGCCGGTGTCGGGAAATTGATTTTTTAGGGTTTCATTGTAAATAGAAATGTGGAATCCTATTAGCCAAGTTAACTCGCCCGAGCCTGGGATCTCGCAAACTATCGGCCCTCGGTTCGGGAATATATTGATTCTAATATAATAGTTTGAAAGTTTATGGAAAGGCAAATACTTGACCGATTCTGCAAACCCTTTTGGTAACCCTTCCGGCGAAAGCGATTCGGGCAAACATTTTAATTACTTCGAAACAATACAAGCGGGGGCGGAACTCGAATGTACAAAATCACCACGTGAACCGATTACAGCGAACAAACACCTAACGTTATAATGAAAATAAAATGATAATTACCGCGCATGCGACTCGCTCCGTTATCACGCCAGTCGCCCGCCAGATAACACAGACTCATTCGATTCTACAATTGTGCCCCCAATGCCCTTTATTTTAAAGCTTAAAATCCACTCGTGGGGCCCCGAATCGAAATTGACCATTACGTCAGTTACAGTCGAGTATTACCGCACATGTTTTTCTATAATGCAACTCGATTCAGATGTGGGTCGTTTGATGTTTCGAAGCGACTAGCCACGTTTCATAAGCGTACTCTAACTGCGTCGTGATAGATTGTTAAACGCTGCAGTATCCGGAGCTGCATTAACATGCAGCGCCGCTTTGAATACAGATGAGTCAACAAGTTATGCTCGGTCGTTAGGAAATCACATCTCGGGGCCTGACGGTACGATAAGAGACGCAATTTGTCAGGAGAGCATGCAATAACGCGCCTCACAAGGCAAAGCATCGCCGGCGATAGTGGCGTCCCCGAGGAGGGCTGCGGCGTAATTGTTACTCGCCTTTTGAAGCTGGATTATGATGTTGCTCGACGCCGCCACGCGCCGTATCGAATATTGATTATGAATACAATCCTCCAGCTTTTTCTTTTACATTTTAAGCATATTTTTTCCTCTAACGAGACGCGCCGAGTGCTGTTTTATTCGAGAATAAAAAAGTTTTATAAAATCACGAAATGATCCCGTTATATAATATAATACATTAGACAGTATTAACGTAAAGAAACTCATTAGTATTTCGGTGTAGGACCGGTCGACAGCGTTCCGGATTCCATCGCGACACTACGTCTAATTAGCATTTGTCTTGTTCCAACTTAGAAGTCGAACTTAAGTTTGAGATTCACGAACACGACGTATGTATTCGCTTACAAAGTGCTCTAGAAATGGGCACGCGTCGTGTTATTATGTGCTGGATATGTTTGCACTGCTGTGTGACGGTGGAGGTACACAGTACACAGAGTGCAGGGAGGTAAAAGCGTAGTTTGCAGAATGGTGACAAGTTTGTTAAAGACATGTTAGATCACCCGGCGCGGGCGGGGCGCAAACAACTCTTGTTTGTTATTCCCTCGCTCGCGACGTGGAGAGTTTGCTTAGTTAAGAGTTTTACCTTTGCAGTTCATAGTATAAATACTTTTCCAGAGTAGTCTCTTTAACCCTCTTGATGAGAGTTTAGAATATGTAAAAGGTCGTCGAATAACATTCGTTTCATCTCTCACCTTTTTAGCAAAGTTCCAACTTATTATAAAAGAATATCTTAACTTTTTAGACGCTTTTTACAATATAAGACTAGTTAATTCCTCTTGTTGAACATTTTATCAATCACCGGTTATAATCATGTGTATACCATTTCGAGTCACGTCGTCGCGTATGTACCTACTCCTTGTAATGCCCACGGTACATCACTTCGTTGTAGTGTATTTTTAGTTTCATACTAATGTATATGTAAGTGATATATAGGCAATCAGTACATATTTCAAACGGCAACATTGGGCACGTGCCCCGTGTTTACACGCAAGTGGCTTGTATCAATTGAACGCCGCGATCTGCTGATTGCGTGCAAGGCCGCGCCGCGCCGCGCTGCGCTGCAATTATCATTCTGCCATCATGGCCGGTCTAGGAAGCGAACACATTGATTGTGTCCATCTAATATCATTCATACGTCATAGTGAAAAAGGGTGTAGATAAGCCACATACGGTTTTAGTTTCCGTTTCATATTCCCTTACACTTATACTCTTCTTTTACTAAGTATATAATCTTATGATACTTATACCCTTATCACTAGGACCTCCGAATTAGAATTCTATTCACAATTTCCAATCTTTTACTTACTAGATTCTTACTAGATTGTCTGCAGCAGCAGACCTATGGTGGTCACGGAAAAAGACCAAAAAATATTGTGAAGCCAGTTCGACCAAGTTAGAAAATAGTTGCAACTATAAAAATATATATATGTATATTTATATAGCCACATGGCGTGCGGCCGACAGTCAGTTGGTGGTCCATGACAAGACAGAAATTTTGTCTAATGATCACAAATCACCACTAAGAAAGATACGACTAGCAAAGGTATTTTTAGATCACTTGCGTTTCACAATCCACAAAACTAAAGTGACAATGATGCAATACATTTGCATTTGTGCTTCGCGGATTTCTGTAAATATTCCTAAGAAAACATCCAAGTCGGTTATATATAATTGAGTAAAAAAACATAAAATCTTCTAACAAGTAAGTAGGTACATTCTCGGGACAACGATTCTAACTTCACCTTACTTGTCCAATAGTTTGTTCGCTGCGAGGGCACATCTACATGCATATTTCCATATACGTACATAATGTTATATCATTCTTCCTCCCGGCTTGTGGTTTCGGTAAAAAGTTGCTTTTAACGACAGTTTTTGTTTCCGTTATATTCCATACTTACTGCGGACGATCTTACAAGCTCTGTTATTGGCGGAACGCACCCATTATTTGATGCTTAGCTACCCTGTCGGGCATCGGCTACCCTTGTTCAGTAGGTTATGAATACAGAATGATCCAGTAGCTAAATACTTAACTATATCGTTGTAGTAGCCGAAAATGGTTGAGTATGGTTGTTTGGCTGCAATCTGAAGAAGTGCTTTGCTTTTGTCTTGACATTATTTTTTAATAAATGGCGATAAATTCCAATCAACCGTTTATTTACCATTTAAAAACTAAAAGAAGGACAGCCTAAACTTCTAAATGTACAAACGTATATGACATTTATCACATTAACATATTTTAGGAGAAAATATTCTGCTGAACCTACTGAGCGTGAGAGATTTATATTTTCTTTGGACACATCTTGTATTTCCGTAATCGGGTCTCGGAGAGTGATAAATGTACGTACGCGTTGCTTCGCGTCGGAAGATTGACGTCGCTTCTCTTAAATCTTATTTGAAGTGACGACTTTAGTATTTTCGTGGCAATGGATGGTCCAAAAGATTGTCTCTTAACCATGTTCCAATCAGTTATCACAGATCATCAATATGATTCTAAAATCGCAACAAATATTATTGTTGCAAACAGTTCACATGCTACTTCACGTGACTCATTTGTAAACGATTATAGGAACTCTAAAGGTTTCGAAACGTCGGCAAATAAAATAAAATACGCGAGTTAAATCTAATTTTTTTTTTTATTTTCCGTAACCTTTTATTATCATAACAATTACAACAAAAAAGAATAATTGAAATCGTCCAACCGTTTTAACGTCATGACTGATGCCGTGATTAATTTTTATATAGGTAAGTACCTACCTATATACATTACATAATTACATTAGACGCCCACGTATCCTTGACTCTCTTTTCTGGAAAACAACTTACTTTTTTCATTAGGTTTTCGTTTCGTTTGCGTAATATTATTTGGAAGCGTCTTTACCGTTCTAGGCGACGCGTCAAACATAAAGGTAAAATATTATTAAGTTTCTTTTACCTTGTAATCGTTTACGTCGAATATGAAAAGCCCAAAATCAAGGTGCTGTTACATAATATTAAATCGACGGAGAAGTGACTAATAGGTACACACAAAAAATGCTTAGATAACATACAACTGGGTTTGTCGAAGTGTCTAAAAATTACATTAAAGATGAATGCGAATAGCATGTTTATCAAATAAGGCTGCTATTATCTTAAAAGGTCAGACTTCAAAGTCTTTGATGCCTAATGATTCCTGACGGATCAAAATTCTAAAGCTAACAATCTCCGGCTGGAGGACGCCATTTTGCGTCCTTAATGACATGTCGTTGCTTGAGGCATTAAGAGGCTTTTCGTAAATAACTGTACACGTTTTCCTTTACTGTAGCGCTCCGTACTCGCAGGGCCAAGGCTTAGCCGTGCTGGAGAGTTAACAATAAGTAATATAGTCATATCTTACGTCACCGCGGTCCGGCTCAGAACGTCTTTACTATTAAAAACTGTCCTGACTTGTAAACTAGCTTACTAGCTTACATAGTAGATAGTTTCGTCTACACGAAGCTAGAGGTACTAGCTTGCTATCCTAGCTCGAAAAACTAGCCTTGTGCGTGTAGCCCGGGCATTATAGATATCTTTCATGATGGAAGTGCTATCTGTATTCTACTGTACAGCCTGTTGTTTTTTCCAACTGTACACACACAGCTGGTGTTTTCCCCAGCACCTACACAATACATGACGTGGATAGGCACCTACAGTAAGTTCAAGAGTTCAAATGAACACCACGGATATGGTCATTTGTAACTCTTCACTATTAATCTCATCTACATAAGATGGTTTCTGTATCTATCTGATAGGTACATTTCATTGATTAGCGTATTGTGATGCCTAATCATTAGACGGCTAGAAACTTTTGACCTATTTGATAAACCCGCGCTGATCTTTAGCCGTTTGCATGAGATACAGCGATCGACTGGACACGAGAAATTAATCACTGCAAAGGAATAAGTTCCCACATTTTTACAACTCACATTAATATACTTAATTGGGTATTCCTTTGATAACCATTGAGACGAAAAAGAAACTAACGAAATATATTTTTTGTCTTGAACTCTAATAAATGGGTGGTTTAAAAACGATTTACAAATTGCGGGCACGGGTACTTATACAATAATAATTCAGACTATTTCAGACCTAATCCACCACGCCGGTCTGTCGCGGGTTAGCGGGTTATATGCCAAAGTTTTTAAATACAATCGGTTGTATATAAATAACATTAAGGCATTTTATAAATGTCATGAAGTCAGGGCTTATTTTGTAAAATATAGTTGCGTATATTATCGTTAAATGAATATTGCTGCCAGCACGTGTGCTTCGGCTTCGACGCCATCTTTTAATTAAACAAATCCTTGAAAAAGTAACAAAGTTCTCGCAATCAGAGAAAAAAACAGAACACTTGAGCTAATAACGTGTTTGTATTAATAATTACATTCTCCACAACGATGCGTTCAATGAAGCAATTAAGATATCTGCTATGAAATACTTAATTGATTGCAAATATCGCTATATTTTAATACTATTCATAAAAAGGTTGAATATGTTATATTAATTGCAGTAAATATTTAACAAAAATAGTTATTCTGTATTTGAAAAATTGTAAAAATGTTACGAAATAAGTAAATTAATTTAAAATGGTTTATTACATTTACCTACAGGCTTTAAAATGTATTTCATTAACATACCTACCACGCAACCACATCTAGATTCGAGATCCTAGGATTACTAATAGATAATGCAATGATCTAATGATAACTGGCTACCAGTATTGATTACTAATTAATTCATAAGTGAATAGATTGCAGATTAAGATACCTACTAATAATCTGCCGAGCCGCCGCTGGCGGATTGCATAATCAGCATGTCAGCTCAATCGTGCTACTATTATGGAAACTGTAAAGAATCCGAAATGTCAGCAAATAAAATACACGAGTTAAATCCGTTTATAGTTGTTTCATCCAATGGCGTTTACGGGTTCGAATTCCGCTAGGAGTAAATGTTTGTGTTATGACTACTAATAACTTTAGGTATTAGAGTTTTAAATGTTAAATATGTATTCATTACCATATACATATCATATTATTCTTAACTAGCGGCCCGTCCCGGCTTCGCACGGGGGGACTTAAGATTTTTTTCCCCCGTTTTTGAAACATTTTCGGTTACTGCTCCGCAACTATAAGACCTAGCGTGATATTATATAGCCTATGTTACTCGGGGATAATGTAGCTTTCCAAAGGTGAAAGAATTTTTGAAATCGGTCCAGTAGTTTCGGAGCCTATTCATTACAAACATACAAAAATACAAAAATTCAAAAATACAAATCTTTCCTCTTTATAATATTAGTATAGAAGTATAGATTACAAACATACAAAAATACAAAAATTCAAAAATACAAATCTTTCCTCTTTATAATATTAGTATAGATTTCAAATAAGATTTAGAGTCTGTTTAGTTAGGGTAAGCTACTTGCAAGATTTCTAGCAAATAAAAACTTCGGTCAACCTTTAAATAATAATAGCATCGATTACCTAGTCGGATAATTCAGTTAAGTATTTAATTAGTCAATGTTATCGTGCTTGTAGGTACCTATTAAATAGGTGGCTAGTTTTTCATTTTGAAATTCAATATTTACTCCATTATAATTGCGACCTTTTCCCATTTACAATAGAGTATACTTTCAGGTGAAGATCCTGGTGCCGAACTCTACAGCGGGGATGATAATCGGCAAGGGCGGGAACTACATCAAGCAGATCAAGGAGCAGAGCGGCAGCTACGTGCAGATCTCGCAGAAGGCCAAGGAGCTGTCGCTGCAGGAGCGGTGCATCACCGTCGTTGGTAAGTGAACTTTATTGCAATTGAAATAAGGATGGATTTACAATGATAATTTATGGTGCTTTTGAAAATAATTTCTAAGCGTATACACTGCAAGGTTTTATTTTAATTAAACAGTAATAGTAGAGATGTACTGAGAGCTAATGGCTAGGCAGTTAAGTTGTAGGAACTGATAAATTTTCCTTGTAAGTACATTATCGCATACCTATCTCTAGTTAAGTCGTTATTTTTCTAACACCACAAACTGTAACTACTGTTAAAGTAAATTTTAACATATATGTATTTTATATATACCTACATATGTATTTTAAGCTATACGGGAGATAAAACGTCACTTGACAATCACAACGCAAGAGTTGCATTTGTCTAATTAAAAATTAGTTCTAAACAAACTTATTAAAAAACTAGCAGTATGATGTTAAATGGGTTGATGTTTAATTATTTATATGGACGTTACAATTACTAATTTAAAACACGGATATCAATGTCTTGATTGACATTTCTGCTAATCTATACTAATATTATAAAGCTGAAGAGTTTATTTGTTTGAACGCGCTAATCTCAGGAACTACTCGTTCGAATTAAAAAAATCTTTTTTTGTTGGATAGACCATTTATTGAGGAAGGCTTTAGGCTATATAACATCACGCTGCGACCAATAGGAGTGAAGAAAAGCCTATATGAAGAATAACTATTCTACGCGGACGAATTCGCGAGCATAGCTAGTAGATTATATTTTTGTTTCAAGCTCCTTTCGACTTTAGTCCCAATTAACATGGTTTATAGATGTTATATTGCTCTGGTTGTCAGGACGGTTGAAGAGTGGTCGAGTATGTGATGGTAATAGGCATTAATAGATGTGTGTTGACCCTCTATTGTGATTTACGGTGTTACATCACATTTATTGACCTCTTGTTGCCGCTTCTGTCATCGTGACATAGTTGATGCTTATTTTAAAAAGGGCAGTACATCGTACTATCGTAATAAGAAGATTATTTATAAGTTTATCAGCATAATTTCACGTTTTCATTGTAGTCGCATTTTATATTACACAATACTTTTAAAAGTCCTACTTATATTATGAATAGGAAAGAATTTTTGGAAGGATGTATACGTAATAGTATGTTTTTTCCTATTCCATGATGAAAGTTCTCATCCGTCATGTCTGAATGACTTAACTAAAATAGCATCTAGACCTTTTTAATATTGTTAACGCTGTGACCTAGTAGGAAAACTGTTTCCGTCTCTTGTGAGCCTAATTACGTTCGGAACCACTCATCTAAACCATTTTATCCCTATATAATTTTTATTTTCAAAACACTAAAAGTCTTCGCAAAGAAACAAGCTGTAAAACCTACTAACGCATGAGACATTATGATTAGAACATTCGTTTACCGTTGCAACATCACGTTAGAGCAATGCCGATGATTGCCCATATCTCACAACCAGTCGCATTGTCTCGCTTATCAAATGAATATGAAATATTGCCCGCTATTATATGTACAAATATTTGATCAATTACAAGTTTCTTGTATTACTCAGTTTAGAATTGTTATAAACACTTGTCAAGGTCAAAATTGACTACTTCGGAACGGAAAACATGACTATTGGGGAAAACAGACTTTTCTAGAATAGTTAACGTGTTTTATATTATGTATAATTATATATATAAAACAAAGTCAGGTTACTCACATCATTTATAACTGAAGAACGACAGGACCGATAATTATGATCGTTGTTTCGCACAATTGATCTACGCCCCGAATAGCAGAATAAGTAGGTAGGTGCTTAACTATTAAAACATAAAAAAATATGCTTCTTTGTTATAATATTGATTAAGTATAGGATGAAATATAAATTTGTCATACATTTTATATGAGATTTTTTTTTAATAATATCTCAAAAAGGCGGCACGTGTTTGCCGAATGATAGCGAATCGTAAGTTTGTTTATATTTCCACCACGTGTACGTGTGTACATATGTGTAAGTTGGTCATGTTCCGTTCCAGGCGAGAAGGACAACAACAAGAAGGCGTGCCTGATGATCCTGCAGAAGGTGGTGGACGACCCGCAGTCGGGCTCGTGTCCGAACGTGTCGTACGCGGACGTCGCCGGGCCCGTCGCCAACTACAACCCGACCGGGTCGCCTTACGCCGTCCCCACCGCAGAGGTGACCGAGGTGATACCTTGAACTCTCTCACACGTATAGCTCTCTGCTCTGTGGCTCTCGCTTCCGCGCCGGTGATGAGATGCAACCACTCTCTCTTCTTCCTCTTCTTCTAACCGTACGCGAATAGATACCTACGCACGTGAGCGTAAGGATCGAATTGCGTTGCTTTTGATGTTTTGTTTTACGTGTCAGTCCCGAGACGAGCGGACTTGGTCTATGGACGGGAATTTAAGGATGCCTTAGATTTTTTATTAGCACCTAAAATAAATGCTGCTGCTTATCTACAGCAGCATCCGTAGGCAATAATTTTAGGTACTTCTTTGATGTATGATTAGCAACATTAATATCTTGATATAAGCGGGGATAGAAAACGGATTATCAAATAATTGAAGTCAACTTTCTTCGAGTATTAACGTTTTATATAGACTTGCCTATCTAAAGCTAGGCGAACCAATATGTTTGAAAATTAAATTATTACCCTTTTTTATTACCCTGATGACAAGATTGCAGTATGTGTTTATCATATAAATCTGTTTACTTTTAAATGCTTGCGGTTTTCCCTGTCATCAATAAAAAAATATTAGAATAGGAAAACTTTAAGAGAAATAACAAAGAGTTTTCCTCTTCATCACGAGTATCTATAGAGCGAACTCGACAACACAGCTGAAGTCATCTTTATCGGAAAAATCGCAAAAAAAAAAAGTGGCTAACAAAAGAAATGACCAAATAGTAAAGATGCATTTCTGCGGCCACACGATTCCGTTATCTATTCCAGCCATCTAAAGCTTAGAACGGTGTAATCGCCAACCCTATCGAAAGCTAAAATGAAAGTGCACCGTGTGTCGTAGAGGTTAGAGTGTAGTGTTGTGTGGTGAAGGAGTGGAGTGAGGGTCGTCGCATCTCGCCGCCGCCGCGCCGCGCCTCGGCTGGGGGGGGGGGCAGTTGTGAGCGTGTTTAAGTGGTCCGTCGCTTACCGTTCATGACGCCGGCACCGCACTACAGGCACTACTGCACTAACGCCTCCGCATCCTCCGCCCGATCCGGCATCCCGTCGAGACATAATCGGTGTAATGTCTGAACACTTTGTTAACAACTGCTAATATTCGAGATAGACGTTAATAAAATTAACTTCAAATGTAAAAAAAATAATGAAAAGTTTAAAAAAAAAAATAATAATAAAACTTTATACATAATTATATGTCAGATTTAGATGTTATAATCATGAAAGCGATCACTGTAAAATAATCTGTATAAACAGTACCTAATTAAATTTTTTATTCGTATTTTGCAGTCCTACCTCCTACCAATGTCAACTTTAATCCGCATGGTAGTAGGTTCAAAATATAAGTGATATGAATGATTGTAAATTTATAATAGCAATCAATTCCAAAGAAACTTTTGTTTGGTACTCTAACAAGTTTTGCACTTGTTACAAAGAATATTAGACTGCAATTCATTGCCATTAAGATCCAAAATGTAATGAAGTGTTCAGATATCTCGGTGTTAACTGCTGTCCTGAGATGCGCATCTCCGGCGTGTTCTCTCTCCTGAGCTTCTGTCGATTTTGTGTTAAATGCATGAAACTGAGTGTTAGGACTTAATTGTCATGATATATTGACATAAATTTTCTAAATTTTGTTTACATATTGTGTGTTTTTGTATATTTAACATAGTCTTTCAATTGAGAATATTAGAAATGTACTTGCAGTTTAAATTTTGGCACTACTTAATCGATTTTGTACCTTTCGTATAATTTGTAATCGTTTCCAAATCCTCTCATTATCAACGCTACTCATTATCGTCTCAAACAAAGAACAATTTAAAGTTTGGTTAACTGTAACCTGGTTTAAGGTGGTCGCAGCAAACAAGCCGCGCGGTAGATGGCGCCTGTGTGCACAGATTATCTGTATTTTATCATTAACTTGTCTCAGTAATACCACGCAGTCAAATAATAAAGAAAACTTAACTGACAATATATTACATATTTTAATTCTATCGAGACAATTCTCAATGGCATACATTTTTCACGGTCTGTTTGTTTACACCGTCTGTTTGACTTACCGCCTTAACACCTGGGTAGGATGTTAACCTTCGTAAATAGTCGCTAGTGTACTAACGGCGGGTGGTACGGTGTTGCAGAGCCACGGGCTGGGCGGGTCGGTGGGCGCGGTGGGCTCGGTGGGCTCGGTGGGCGGCGTGCTGGTGAACGGCTCGGGCGCGGCGCTGGGCGCGCTGGGCCAGCTGGGCGCGCTGTCGCTCACGCTGTCGCTGGCGCCGCCCGGCGCGCAGCCGCCCACGCCCATCTCGCAGCACACCCTCGACCACATCAAGGTACTACTATCCCACTATCCCCTACACCCGCTCTACCCGCTGTACCCGCTGTACCCTCTGGGTACATCCTTCCGCCCGACGGGGCGCGTAAGTAAAGGGCATTCGTGACCCGAGAAATCTGTTCCTGAAAACTAATGTGAGTGCCGACGACTCGGAGGGTCGCTGACCTATGATAAGACCGAAAGAAACATAACCGATTTCTCTAAATTTCAATATCCACTGGATTCCGACAATAATAAATGTTCTACGAATTATGTATCTGCAAACTTAGTATAGTTAAAAAGACTAAGCATCGTAATAATAGTATAATAACTGCAAAAAGATTAAGCATCGTAATAATAGTATAATAACTACGACGGCAGCGGAAATTACTATGACAACAATTAACGTTATATCGATACATAAAAGTCTCGATGGCCTAGATTATACCTACTACGACCGTCGCACAAATACTCTGATTGCATCCTCCGACTGCAACTATACGTCCGCGCTCGGCGCTCGTCGCTCGGCAGGTGGCGCTGCGGCAGTCGGGCTACTCGGAGGCGGGCGTGAGCGAGATCAGCGCGGCGCTGGCGCTGCTGGTGAAGCACGGCGTGCTGGGGCTGGCGCTGCCGGCGGCGCTGCCCGCGGCGCCGCTGTCGGCCGCGTACTTCCCGCTGCAGGCGCAGGACCCGCCCGCGGTGTTCGGGCCCATCGGCCAGGTCGGCCTAGGTGAGTGCTACGGTATGTGGATCCAATATTAATAACTATACCTACTCTAGGGCTCTAGGCGCTGGGTGTTTTATTGGTTCGCAAATTTTCCTCTAAATCGTTCCTCTCAAATATTGTGTTCACTGTAATGTCTGATGTGCCTACGTGCGTTAGTTTCTGTTAGTTCTTGCTGCCATGTGTATAGTACAACGACACGATCTCTCTGATTAGTTGGTGTGGATTGATCTATCTACGAAAGTTATTAATTTGTATGAGAAAGTACCAAATGTTTAAATGATGTTGGCCGATTGGTCGTTTCTATTTTAAAATATTAATAACGGGCAGACGGTACCGTAGTGTGCAAAGAACAGTAAGACACCCAGAAGTGCGTCGTTCGCTTTAAATTACATAAATTGATTGTATTTCCGACTAATATCGTGGAAGAGACGAGTGTCATTGTAAATGTTATTGCAGTAGTATATTTTTTTAACTGTCATGTTAAAAGTAACTAATGTGAGTGTCGGCGGGAAGCAATTGAATGACAAGTTAACGTGAAGCGTTGTTGTTTGAACGTGACATTTCATTTCGCTCGTATTCTACGAAATTAGTTGGAATCGGCACAAAATTCCACCTGGAACAAGATTTTACAAAACCAAAGAACGTATTTTACATGAAATAATTTATATTTATTAATTATATAAATAAATTGCCATTAAATTTTAAATGTGACAATACTTTCTTAGGTTCGAAACTGAACTGTGATTCGATTTTGCCAAATGTCAAATAATGTTTAAGTACTTGTAATGAATCGAGGTGCCACTTGTCTTACATTTAGTCGTCGATTGAAAAATCCAATGTTAATTATATTTATTGTTATCTAATGTGATATAAATTACTCGAGCGACTTGTGAATTGTTGCTAAACACGTCGAAGCTATTATAAGTTGACCTTCGGTGGTTTCAATAACGTGTTATGTAAATATAATATTATATGTGTAGATATACATGTATGTAGCGGCCATTAATTGTATATGTACCTACGTCATTATCAATCTTTATTTTTATTTTATTATATACATACATACACACACACATATTGCTAGGTTTATTCCACTATCAATTGTGTGTAAAACAATATTTGTTTCTATATTAATCTTATTCTACTTTTCCTCTTCGGCGACGGTTTTGGGAATTAATAATTATTCTATAAACTACTATTTTTTTTACTTATTATTTATTAGTCTGGGCCTATTGCATAATGTCCTAGTAAGTCCCGAGTATGTTATTTTTTACTTTTTTAGTACACTTAAGTTGTAGAGAGTTAATCAGTTAACTAATTGGAACTTAAGCGATGTCTTTGTCGACTAAGGAAGTTGCGAGTTGTTTCGTTGTGGCTTACTCGGACTGCAGCCTGCAGGCCGTCGATGTGGTAACAGAGATGCTCTGCGAGGCCGGTCGCTCAATACACGAGTACGGACTGAAAAACCTTGATAGTTTTTTTGTGCTTTGTACTATATTAATCACACTTCTTTTGATGTATTGTGAGTTTTTGTCGCCCAATTTTTTTTCGCATTGTGCACGTAGTGGAAGATCGAAAATCGTGAAGTTATTGTAATAAATATAATTGGATAACTTCAAACTGAACATTTACCACGCGCATAGAGATACAGATACCGCTATTATAATATATATACCTTGTCTCTGAGAGATAAAGTTCAATTTATCTATTTTTTGTCCAAGTCGTTGTATTGAGCGGCTGCCTCTTGTAACATTAAGCCGCGGGTTTACTATATTAAAACGAATTTCCCGTGACACGTGTCGCCGGCGTTGTCGTGTGTAGTTGCACAACGTTGTCCGCCATCTTTAGCGACACGTGCCGCGAGACATTTGTTCTCTAGTAAATTCGTGGTTTCGTCGCTTCTCATTCAAAATTCAAAATTTAACGACGCTTTCGATGTGTGTACTAGATCTTGATTGGCTGTTATTTTATTAATTTACAACTCTGTTTATTAAAAAACTGAATTCTACTAATAACCACATCTCTGAGTGCTAAACTTATGAAATTGCTTCTGATCTCTCCATACAGCAACACAAATAACGTACAATTTTCAATATTACGTTGAACTGTACCTTCTGGTTGTCCGTAACAGAATATTGGATGTTACAAGTAACCAATTAATTAATTCTATAAAAATCCATTACAATGTTTTCTTTTTCATTTTCCATTTATTCATCAATATAATGACATGACGATATACATACATTTAAAAACTCATTTTTCTTATACAATCTAGACCGACATACAACAGATTATTAATATTAAGTCGTGATTACGTCATTAGTAGAGAGTATCGATAAGAAATCAATTTACGAATATTTTTTTATGGTTATCGGCTTTCATTTAACTGTAATATAGTTAGTTAGACTTTATCTGAATCCAAGAATCGCACCGGCGCTCACGCCGCTGCGCGAGGCGGCCGCGTGCGCGCGCCGACACTGACATGATGTAGATCTACTTGTACCTAATGTATTTTACTTTAATTGCATGACTAGTCTACGTGTTGTATTGCTGATCTTGTAACAATTGGCTTTTAACATTTCGATTGTGTTTTCTAGTGGTTTTTAATTTTTCAAAATTTCCCTGCATCGCTTTTCATGTCACTCTTCGGCAATACATAACAATCGTTTCATGGCGGGGCGCACGCGGCGCGCGGCTGCCGTTTGATATTGTTTAATTACACGCACGACCGTGTAGTCCGCGCCATGAACTCTGTTGGAAGGACTACTCTTATTCTATACGATCGCGTCCCACGAATCGTTTAAATACTGTTTTTTAAATGTAAGCACGTGGAAACATTAAAACTGAACTGCATAATAGTTCCGAGAGACGCCTCGCGTGTTGAACTCGAGTGGTCCTATCATCATTACTCGTAAGTCGCCCCGCGGCTCTGTTCTCACTCGGGCCATGCTAGTGCACGGACACATTATATTTATTTGCTAAACTAATTATTAATAATATAATATATTATATGGACTTCCAAAAAACAGTCATCATAGTCGCATGAATACTGCTACTCTCCGAGCAGTATGTAGCACACGAGATAGTGAAATGTATCCCGTACCTGTATAGACAAAATACATATTATTATATCGAAGTGGTTCAGGTGTAATTTTTCTCGGATGTCGATTTGTTCGAGTCTCGCCTCGTACTCGGTGGTACCCAGCGTAGGGAAGGGGAGAGAGGGGTGTTGTGTCGTGCACTAGCGGCGGGCGCGCGGGGCACGTGGCTCGTGGCGCGTGACTCGTGGCCCGTGGCCCGTGGCGCGTGGCTCGTGGCTCGCGGCCGCGCTCGCTAGTAACACGACTCTCTCGGCAACAGCGCGAAACGTTCTAATGTAAGCCCCTCGCCTGCCTCGGCTCGCTGCTTCACGGCCCCCGGCCCTCTCCGCAGGCGGCGGCCGCGGCGCGTCGTTAGAGCGTTTCGCGGAGGTTGCATTCGAGGCGCTTCGGCCCCCAGCGGTGGCGCCCATCTCGCTGTCCGCGGGAGTGGGCGGCGTGGGCGGAGTGGGCGTGGGCGCCGTGGGCGGCGTGGCCGGCTTCCCCTCCGCCAGCCTCCTGCCGCTCAGCAAGTCGCCCACGCCGGCCGACCAGGGCGCCAAGGACTCCAAGAACGTGGAGATCGCGGAGGTCATCGTCGGAGCCATACTCGGTGAGTGGCGCGCGCTCCGCCCGGCCGCGGACACCCTCCCCGGCCTCCCCGGCCTCCCCGGCCTCCCGGGCCTCCCGGCCACACGGCCACACGGCGCCGGCGGGCGGGAATAATAATAGTACATGTTTCAAAGTAGACGTTTGAATTATTTTCTATTTCAAGAGACGTGAAATTTCCAAAGTAGATTTCAAAAAGATTTTGTGTTTAATTGACATCTTAATTAGTTTTTCGATCCAGATTTGAATTACACTTCATATCGTAATTGTTTGTGACTTTTGATGTACATCGGCAGAGCCCACTTAGATCTCAAAAATATTACACATAATAGTAAAGTAGTACTCCTTATTTTATAAAATCGTCTACTGTTCCATAATTAGTTACCTATATCTGTAACGTAGAGTTCAATATTCAAACGTCCGTGTTTCGCGCACACAATGCAAGTATTACTTAGAAGTTGTAACGTCTCCCACCCTGTTGGAAGTGAAGTACTAACGGCGCTCCCCCCAGGTCCCGGCGGCCGCAGCCTGGTGGAGATCCAGCAGATGTCCGGCGCCAACATCCAGATCTCCAAGAAGGGCACGTTCGCGCCCGGCACGCGCAACCGCATCGTCACCATCAGCGGCACCCCCACCGCCATCTCCAGCGCGCAGTACCTCATCGACCAGAAGATCCAGGAGGAGGAGCTCAAGCGCACGCGCCATAACGCCATCTCGGGCCTCATGCAGTAACTGACGCGACTCCGCCTGCGGCCCGCCTCCGCCCCGGCAGCCGCCCCCGCCCCAGCAGCCCCGGGACACGCCCCCCGGTGCTGTAGAATCGCGGCTCCCCAGATTCGTATTACACGATTTTGATCGTGGAGGGTATCGCTTGCATCGACCGGACCGACCCGATGCGAATGGCTCGGCGGGATGTCGCGAGTGAAAGAGTGTTGGGCTCCGCTTGATTACGTTGCGATGCAGAATCGACCTACACCCGGTCGCGTAAGGTTCGAATTAGTCTGTCGATACTTTTCGCACCATATGAAGTGTGCGGTGACCGGGTGGAGCCGTCGAGGTCTTTCGCGAGGTCCCGCCGGTGCGTCGGGGCTCCAAATGAATGCGATTTTTGCCGTCGAAGTGACACATTTAAGTTTCTTTTTCGCTTTCGGTCGATTCGAGCCTCGCCGCGCCGCAGTCCGGACCGCACCGTCTGCACGGTCTGCACGGTCTGCACGGTCTGCACGGTCGATGCTCGCTCGGGGGGGTGCGGGGAGGGGCCGGTCTGTGCGTGGCGGGCGGCGCCGCGGCGGCGCGTAGTGTAGGATAGTTCTAGTCACCCGCCGAGGCAGAGCGAGGGCGAGTTACCTGCTAGTTAAGAGAGTTTTACGTTGTTTTGTTTGAACTGACGGATATATTTATGCAGCTCTCGCCGCGCGCCGCCGTCCCTGCGGCCCCGTGGCCCGGTGGCCCCGCGGCTCGGTGCCCCCGTGGCCCCGCGGCCTCGTGGCCCCGCGGCCCGGGCGGCCCCCGGGGCTCCGTACGGTCCGCGGCGGCGCGCGGCGACTACAAGTTACCTATTTACAATAAATACTTTATGTATATTGATTTTACGCATGTAGTATATTAAAGTCGGACATGTATCTGGTATATTTTGTTCGGCGACGTCACGTCTGCCTAGCAGAGGTGTATTGTTGTTTTAAGGTTTAATGATGATACGATTGTGATATGTCCTATCACGGTAATTCCTATTCCATGCACATTTTATTTTTGTATATCGTTCACCGTGCGTTCTGTTTACAGAGTTGATTTCATTGTAAATGTTACCATTGATAAGTTATATTTAGTTACGTGACACGTTAGGATTAGAGTCGGAACTTGGATTCGGATAATGCGTAGGCGGGAGCCGGGTGACCCCCGCGCCCCCGCGCCCCCGGGCCTGCGCCCCCGGGCCTGCGCCCCCGGGCCCGCGCCCCCGGGCGCCGCTCGTCATAATAATTATAATAGCGGCGCGTCCGCGGATAATATTTTTTTTGTTTTAATGTTTTATATTTTGACATGTTATTGTAAATCTGGTCAACTGGTCAGCTGGTCAGCTGGTCAGTCGTCATTCCTCGTTTCTCTCGGTGAAGATCTTTATTTTTTATACATTTTATAATATTTGGTCGTTATTCGTTGGGCCGGTCCGCGACTTCGCGGT
This sequence comes from Polylopha cassiicola, assembly GCA_038024825.1. NCBI lineage: Eukaryota > Metazoa > Arthropoda > Insecta > Lepidoptera > Tortricidae > Polylopha > Polylopha cassiicola. The sequence continues at coordinate 362,093 of CP149061.1, forward strand.
CCGTCCGTTGTCGGTCTACAATTGTATAACAACAATGTGAGTACAATGCAAACGTTTAAAACGCATGTCCAGTATAGTAGATAATTATATTTTAAACATATTGATGCAGATTTTATCTAAATATTGACAATATAACAGATTCTTATTTACAGTTAAATCAAAGTTTATTTTTATGGTAGCGCAATGTTTGTCGATGTAGTATGTATATCGAGCTGTGATGCCGCCACCTCGCCCCGTGCCATCACGTCTGACCTCACACGCCAAACAAACAAACAAACAAACAAGCACACATACACACACACGCCGCACAGCCGGGCAGCACCGCGCCGCCACTACTGGCGGTGTATACTTACTTATCAAGGAATGAAGTACAAATGAAAATGTTACATAATAATATTTGAATCGGCTTAAAGTAATCTATGTACGATAGTGTTTAAGAAAAGGAATTGAGAGTCGTTCTCGAGCGTTCTTGTACTTCCGTCAAATGTGAAATAATAATATATTATAATTATAACGAATTCGTCGCGAACTCCGCGAGTAGTGCATAACGTAACCTAGCTAGATTATTATATATTCAATCTTTAAAGTGTAGGTATCGCTGTTCGACCTTTCTGGTGTTTTTCGACTTTCTCATCTAACTTATAATAATATATTCGGGGGTAGGTACGGATATCGTCTAGTGTCAATTAAGCGGATGACGCTCGCGGACGCGCCACGAGCATGCCGGGCGCGCTCGTGCTCGGCAGTGCCTGGTAGTGCTAGGCAGTGCCTGGTAGTGCTAGGGAGTGCCTGGTAGTGCTAGGGAGTGCCTGGTAGTGCTAGGCAGTGCCTGGTAGTGCTAGGGAGTGCCTGGTAGGACTCGGCAGTGCCTAGTAATGCTAGGGAGTGCCTAGTAATGCTAGGGAGTGCCTAGTAATGCTAGGGAGTGCCTAGTAATGCTAGGGAGTGCCTGGTAGTGCTCGGCAGTGCCTAGTAATGCTAGGGAGTGCCTGGTAGTGCTCGGCAGTGCCTGGTAATGCTAGGGAGTGCCTGGTAGTACTCGGCAGTGCCTGGTAGTGCTAGGGAGTGCCTGGTAGTGCTCGGAAGTGCCTGGTAGTGCTAGGCAGAGCCTGGTAGTGCTAGGCAGTGCCTGGTAATGCCCGATAGTGCTCGATGGTGCCTAGTAGTGCTGAGCAGTGTTGGGAACTGTCCGCGAGCGCTCAGTGAATGTCGATTATACGAGCTCAATTTTATTGGAACTAAATCTTCATTAGTCGGTACGTTAAGTGAATAAGTCAATTATTCTAACATTTCATTTAAATCGTTACTCGGCATCGAGTCCCGTGTTGCCGCTCCGGGCTCCCGGACTCGCCGGGCTGTCGGGCAGTCCCCGCAGTCCCCGCAGTCCCCGGGCTCCCCGGGGTGAGATACTCGTTCTTGCGCATTCTGTGTCCGCACCGGAGCTCCCTTTCCGGACTCTCTCAAATCAAATATCTAGTTATCGGTGAATTTCTAGTTAGTTATAATCGTCATAATAATATTAAAACATTATAATGGATATGTATAGATAATTTTAAAGTAACTGGAAAAAAAATGTTAACGTTGTTATACTGAAGTTGTTACAATATTTGAGAGTATATTATCGTGAATACAGAATAATTATTTTAGTGCGGTACCGTTACCCGAGTAAAGTTTATCGCGTGGGAAGATAATAAATAGTGCAACGTCGTCCGGAACGCTCGTGTCGAGTTCCGGCGGGACGGAGGCAAGCTCGATACTGTTTCTGTGATACTGACTGTATGCAACGCACCCCGCAACCCGCTCCCGCAACCCCGCAACCACGCAACCCCGCAACCCGCAACCGCGCAACCAACCAACCTGCACCCCCGCCCGTAGCCCGTAGCTCGTAGCTAGTAGCGGGCGACCGGAATCTCTCGTAGAGCGTTACACTTGCGCACTCTTAACGATGAGTATATTTTAGCGCTGTTACAGTTAGGTAAGGTCTTTGAATGTTGTAGGCTAAGGTAGCTAGTTGTCATGTTCATCGATCAGGACGGCGCGGCGGCGACGCGCCCCGCGCTTCTCATCCTTTTAATTTTAATAGCTAAATGTTGTTGAATTTGTTGATAGAGTGGTTTATTGTAATTACTATAGTTTAGTGGGTAAACACGAGAAGGTGGCAGCCGTCGGGTGCGCTAGGCTAGATAAGGTTCGATACCGTGTTAGGAAAATGGCTGTGCGTTCAAGTCGAACTCAACATTAAGACATCACCATAACGCTTGTTTCGGAATGGCGCGAATCGCACGCGACCTCGCACTCTGTATATAATTGCATAGCATTGTTTCATTTACGTTCTTCTCCTTGCTCATTGTCATCAATTTATTAAAGACTGAGGAATCAACTTGCGCATATTGACATCGTCACGAACGCGTCCCGGATGGTAGGGAATATTGTAATATATAATTGTTTGTTGTCATTAAAATTTTCACTCGGTTTCATGTGGAGTCCGGAAGGATGTAGTCGCGTGCGATTCCCGCAGTACACTCGCCGTTTTGTATCGAATAGGTTATAATACGTGTAGGTTAGCATCTAGGTAGGGGAAGTGAATGTGGTTCGGAGGCCGAGTGTACGTCGCGAGTCGACACGCGAGCCGGCTGCCGGCTGCCGGCGGGTAGCTGCCGGCGGGTGGCTGCCTGCGACTGGCTGCCGGCTGCCGGCTGCCGCGGCGCTGTCGACCGGCGAGCGGCGAGCGTCGTTCAGTCGTTGTCTCATCAACCTTTACACATGTTGAGATTGATATGTTGTACTAATTCTATTGAATTATAACTTGTTGCGTATTATAAGTATGTAGGCAGGCGCCGGTAACGCGCCGGGCGTTATGTATTATATCTATATGTTGAAAACATTTGTTGCTGTACAGTTTCAGTGATGGAATTTTTATTTTTATTATTAATTTTGTTAACTTGGTTTACGACAAACGGGTCTGCAATCTTATGTAACGAGAAATAATTATAATTAAGTTTGAATTGAAATGTTGAATTATATGTATTGAATTTAAATTTGGGTATATTATAGTCAATGTTAATATTTAGTTGTATTTGTCGATATTGATTTTTTAATGAAATGTTATTTTGCAATGTTATAAAAGATACGAGTTACAATGGAAGGTTACAATGTCTTAGTGTTATAAAGCTCGAAAACCAATTAAAAGGTACCTTGAACATTGTCTATATTATATTAACATTAAATAAATGCAAAAGGATGCGTTGTTTCAATCATGCTCTGCCCCGACACCCGCTGCACGTCAATTACTTATGCATTCCAAGAAATCATCGCAGAAAAACCTAATGGCAATATTCGATCAGAATCCTAAAAAAAAAACAATGAACAGATAGTGACGCAAATGTAATGAGGAAATTTGTGAACAAAAGTCAATTAAGCTTCGAGGCGGACGTAAGTGAAGATCTTAGCGGGCAAGTATGGATACGGATTCGCTCCAGTGCATATAAAAAGCGGAGAAGCGTATCGCAGGTGCCTTACCGTGAGAAGAGACCGCCGCCCGCGCATTGTCCGGTCCTCATTGAGCGAGGAGCGCCGCCCGCGCCCGACAAGGTCACCGACGCTTCATCACAACATTACATGAGATAATTGCTAGTTGTTTTTGCTATTTACGTTATTTGAGCAATACCATTTTTGATCTACGCTACAGTTATTTATTTTAAAGGCGCTGTTTGAGGGATTTTAATACTATTTTTATTATGTAGTATGTACGTGTGTATGGCATAGGCTTCTTAGACAGCTGAATCGATTTTTTTTAAGCGAATCTTTTGATAGTTTATATTCACACTTGAACCATGACTGATCATGGTACATCTAAGCCTGGTTAGGTATCGAAATGAAAAAAGACGTACAAATAATGCATTTTATTAAAAAAAAAAAAACAAAGTAGGTATAAAATAGTGCCATTAGCATTTTGAGCTAATATTATATACTTAGTTACACAAAGTGTAAAATGATTGAAATGAGATCGAGACTAACATCGTTGGACGGAGCATGCTAATATCAGATCTATAAAAAATTGTAGGTATATACCTACTTACCATAAGGTAATGTACAAAATGTAAACACAAAAACAAAATCGAAAATAATCATTATATAGTTTCGAAATATAAGTACGTAGAGGAACCGTTTATAGCTGCCGGTTGGTTAAATTACTAAAAGAGACTAAAACTAGAAATAAGATAAGGGAAGGATAGGAATGTGTGACTCACTCTGTACTTAATTCTAATGTCAAGTAATGTTACAACATTGTAGTACATTTGTTTGTATACCTATAAGGTACATTCTTAACTAATAATTATACTATATTATTGCTTCAAGTCTACAATTATAAGTCGTTATTGATAATAAGGATTCTACAACTATATTATGTAGGTATGACATAACTGGGGTCGTGGAGATGACCGATATTATCTAAAATGATAAAGAAACTTCGAGAATGTCATTGATGACAAATTGAACTTATTAGCATTGGGCAGGTAAATAATGTTATAGGTCTATACTTATTGTGACGACCTGTATTTTCGGAAATAACATATATGTAGTTAGAATGTAGTTATATTTTAAATTAATTAAATTTGTTTTTCTTCGATTACTTGAGATGTGTGAAGGTATATCTTGTTGGAATGAAGATAAGTACCTAAATACAAGATTTGATAAATGACGATACTGGGATATTTTTATATATAAAGATCACAATATTTACATGGGTATATAATCATACCCATGTAAATATTGTGTACCTACTTACATACGTATTAAATATAGATACCATTGAATACCTGCTATACACCTAAAAATAATGGCTTATCGTATGGTGGTTAATGATTAACTTATACAACCTATGCTTAAAGGTAACAAAAATAGTCACGTTACCTACGTCGTCGTCATGTAAGTATCGAACGAACTGCCCGTCATTGAGTTTTTGCGCAATTAAATGATTTAATCACTCAACATGCAAGTTACCTGCAACGTCGATGGATTCATAAGTATTAGTTTTTTGAATCAGTTTCATTCATTGAGAATTTCATCATGAATTGCTTTGCAGGTGACAAGCAACGATGTACTGGACCTCTGCAGATTATATTCTTTGGATGCAGAGTTAGCTACATGATTATACACCTAGAGGATTCTAGGATCTAAGTTGCATACAATTGCAGTCTTTACTTTGTGAATATACCTACATTATTTCGTACTGATGTACGTGAGGCTCGTAATTGAACCCGTTATAATGAGTAAAGCTTAAACTCCGCGTTCCTGGTCCTTCAGTCAATGGTATCAGCTCGTTCAGCAATGACGAAAACGAAGGTCTCTCGTCGGGGTCCACCTGCCAGCACTGCAGGCACAGCTGGAACAGGTCATCCCCTACATACGAGGGTTGCGACGCGCGCATTCCTCTGAGCACTCGCGCGACGACGTCTTTATTGGCCGTGTGGGCGTAGGGCGTCGCCCCCAGGGTCAGCGCTTCCCACAGGAGACAGCCGAACGACCACACGTCCGCTTTAGGGTTGAATCTCGTCTGCCGCAACATCTCGTGAGCCGTCCATCTAGTGTAATCCGGCGTTTCGTGCAGCGGCCTCGTGTGCGATAACCCGAACCCTGACACCTTCGCTACGCCGTTTTCGGAAATAACTATATTCCGACAGCTAAGTCGTTTGTGTGTAACGGATTTATTGTGCAAATACTCCATCCCGGTGGCGATGTCGACGCACATCTGGAGGAGTTTATTCTCTGTGATGAGACAGAATTTATTATTCTGCAAGTCCCTTTGTCTGCTCTGAAGAAGCATTTCCTTCAGACTATACTTAGTGTCCTGAAGCACGACAAACAATGTCGTGTTGGTTTCACAGATTCCAATAAGAGAAATTACATTTTCATGTTCACTGGACTTTATCACAAGATCCAATTCTTGCAACATGAGTCTTTTATCAGGTTTCTCCAGCTCCCTGTCATTGATGACCTGAACGAGGCTGGAAGTCTGCCCTCCATGTTGCTGAACTTTCGCTTTGGTGAATTTTCCATAGCTGCCAACTCCAACTACACATGAAATATCTATATCTATGAGATTTCTTGGAATGTTCCAAAGTTTCCGTTTTAAATTACCATAGTAGTCCACTTTTTCATCTTCTTCTTGCAAGAAGCCAGAATTTTCTATCTCCACACAGGGCTCACTCAGGCTGAGCGGCATGGATTGCGAACCCCTCTGAAGTCGAACCAAATGTATTCTCTTTCTGAGCACAATGATCATCCCCACTCCGATCAACAGCAGGACTACTCCAATTGCAATACCGGCCCCGAGTGCTACTACCAAGGGATTCACATCTTCAGGTTCATTTATGTTCAAAATAATTTTCTTTGCAGAATCGGCATACCTAATTTTTCTTACATTATTTTTCTCACTCACCACACCCAAAGATACGTCAATATCACTGATCAATGGTAATTCAGCATTAAGGAACCCATTGTAACTGTGACCATTTCCAATAACAAAGTCAGTTTTGATGTCTTCAGGGTCCAGCTCAGCCGCGATGTAGTACGGGAGGCCGAGGCTCTTGGCATATGTGTAGTTGCCTAGATTGTCTGTGATAAATCCTTGTTGATAAAGTTCTATGGATACAACAATCCTGTAGTAAGATATGGGGCCATTAATATTTTTAGCCTCTGGGATGTGTACTAACATCTTGGTACCACGTCTCTCTTTGACCTCTATCTCTGGTGGACTGGGGTCCGGAGTGCCAATAATAGTTTCTACCTGTTTAGTGACATTAGGCCCATCTTCATCTTCGTTGGATGCGGCCACACTTATTATATAAGTTGAACCAGGGTGTAAATTTGGCAGCTCCAAATGGAATGTGCTATTGCTAACTCTCCACTCTGGTGGATTAAATTTATGTGAACTAACATCAGCATAAGATTTAATAATATTTGCTGATATAACATACCCTGTGATAACAGAGTAAGCCTGTGGCTGTGTCCATGCCACTCGAACAGTTGTTTCAGTGACTCTGCCGATGGTGACGGGCTCTGGTTTGCCGGGTGCCGTTACTTCCGTGTCGTAAACACTCGCTGCATTGTTCGCTCCGCACTTCTGGGTTTCATTTTTTGGACAAGGCGTGTTACAATCGTCCAACGGCAGCTTGAAAGTGCCCGGTGAGTTGCTACAGAAGCAAGTAGATTCGTTGCCGATCAGCGCATACTTGTAGTACAGTTGTTCGCAGGTGGAGAGGCACACGTCCACAGATTGCCCGGTGTGTGTGTTCAGGGTACCGTTGTCTTTGAGGCGGTAGCAACCGATATAGTCTCCGCGATCACTTATTCCAAATTCCATACAAAAAACTACCACCAAAAGAGTACCGAACCACTTAGCGCAATGAGATCCCATTGTTTGGTTCTCGGTATTGAGTCATAGGTTAATTTGGCATTAACGCCCGTTACGAATCGTTACTGCATTATAATGTTATAAATTAATTTTAGGACAGTCCACCTCCTCAATCTCACTGAAGATATCACCATCAGAAAATTGATGTTATGACAATTTAAAACTTTTGTCCTGTTTGGTCAATAATATAAAAATAGAAAACGAACTAGTCTGTTCCAGTGTTGCCAACTCCTAGAAATTCGAGTCGCTAAACTCAAAGTCAAAAGTCGCCAGAAAGTCGCTAAAACTAAAACATAACCATAAAAAGTTCGGGGACCCCCCCCCCCCATAATGATATACAAATGGAACTTCAATTAAATAAAGTTTGAATTTGGTACGCTATCGCGTTTGTCGTTTTCCATATTATGTATCTCTTGGCATTGAATAATTCTGTGTCGATTTGACAAAAAATGTATATATTATTGGCTCTAGAACTGTTTTAATTTGTACTCCAAAAGTCGCCAGATAAGTCGCTAAACTATTTTTGTCGCCAAAACTTTTTTTTGGTCGCTAAGCTATAAGCAAAAGTCGCTAGTTCTAGCGACAAAATCGCTAAATTGGCAACACTGGTCTGTTCAGCGGTTACGCGAGTTGCGTTCCGTTGCGCATGTTATCCTACTTCAATGTCTCGCTTGAATGCGTTCCGTTCGTTCCGACAACGGATCTTGTAAGACGATCACAATAAACCAAACAAACGTGAAATAAACAGACAATGTATCCTATACTGATTGAAAGTTATTTTGACAGGATTGAAAAAGACAATACATAGTCACTAGAATAATGCACACAACGAAATACCTCGAATCTTTACACTTTACACATGTGTGTACTTTCCTTAATGACTAAGGTAAAGAATAATGCGAATGAACGTGTATAAAACACTTTTTAAGAGAACTTTGACAGCTGACAACATTAACAACCGCACAGACCACAGACTATATAGAGTTCGGAGCAGTCAGACCAAGCATTCAGCTATATAAGCTGTCAAAAAGTTTGAAATGAAATCGTTAGAAAACGGATTCCATAATAAGAGTGTATGTAAACAGTGAATTATCGTTATCGGAAAGTATACTGTTAAGATGTCGACTAGATCTGGGAAACGTAAGTAAAAAGCACATCAAAATAATGAAATTTCTATTAAATTATTAGCGTTTTACAAATAAATTTATTCCATTCCAATATTATAAATCTTATCAATCATTTCAGGGATCCACAACTCTTTTCATGAGAATGCAAGTAATAACGATCCCGAACTATTGATTAAAAGTGAAAGAAAGACTAGGAGTAAACGCAATATCGAGAATAATGATGAAGCCTGTGCTTTGAAATCAAAAAAACGACATAATTACGTGAGCTATCCGTCCCAAGATGATGTCACCAATGATGCGACTGCTACTGATGAAAACGAAAATAAATCAACGCATTCGGTGCGTCGACACACCCTGAAGGAACAAAATGTTCCTGCAGTGGAAGAAGAATCTGGTGGCACCAAGAAAGTGGTCAGACAAACGCGTCGCACTAAAAAATTTGCAGAAATCGCACCAGAAGAGAATCATGTCTTACCAGAGACCAATCTTAGTGTTGATAATGCTACAGAAGTTGTTATTATTACAGACGGCAAATCAAAAGGTAAAAAGAACAAAAAGAAAAAAACTAAACAAACAAACATTGAACCGGAATCAATCAACAAAGAAAATCTTGTTGATACCGAGGAGATCAAAAAGAAGAAATCTAAGAGAAAGAAGAACTCACAATCAAACTCTTTAGTTGTGGACCAAAATAATGATGATACAAAGAAGAATAACGAAAGTAACATGTCTGTAGACTCATTCCATAGTGCTGCTGGCAGCCCGAAGAATGATAATGCAGAACATTCAATATCTACAAAAAATAAAGTATTACTACATTCTGGATCTGACAATATAAGAGAAACAAGAAGAAAACAGAAATCAAATGAAAAAGTTTCCACTATTACAAATGATTGCACTCCAAAAATTGGTACTGATGTATCTAGTAATTTGGAGGATAACAGTGATGAGGCTGTAATTCACTCGACCAGCAAAAATGAATCTTTAGTCAACAGTACTCCAGACAGCAAGAAAAAACGAAAATCTTCTATTAAAAATACATCTCTTATTACATCACATGCCACATCTCAGAATATTTCTACTAATATGGACACAACATTTGAGAGAGAACCTACCGATGTGATAACCAAGAAAAAGACATCTACTTTTAAGGAAAGTAATTCAGACATTAATGCACAGACTCCTTTGGATACCACATTTGAAAAGATTATAATTGAGGATGATGACAATGAAGCTAATAAAAAAAAGCCAATGAAAACTTCAACTAATTTGAACACTACGTTTGATAAAGACACTAGTACTAATACAGACTCTTCCCATAACAAAAAAGTATCTGGTAAACAATCACTGACTTTGAATGGTACTTTTGAAGTATCTCCAAAAGCAGAAGGTAACAAATCAAAACTTGACTCAACATTTGACAAAGAAACCAAACTCGACTCCACATTTGACAAAATACATTCAATAACATCAAAAACAGATTCCAAATCATCATTGATCAGCTCCGATGCCAGTTCTTTGAATGTCACATTAGACAAGTCCAACAACATATCCAGCATCAGCATCACGAGTGATGAATCCAAGACTGAGAACCTTCTCAATACGACACCACTGCTCATTGAGAGTTCCATGGAGGAGTCAAAAATTCAAGAGAGTTCTATAAAAGAGAATAAAACTCCTGAATCAGTTTCAAAACCATCAGCAAATACATTAAAAAGAGAAGGGACATTTACTAAAGACAGCTCTGAAGTCTCTATGTCTCCAAAACACACCCCAGATAAGCGTCGGTCGGCGCCATCCCCGGGGAGGACTCCCTTTCACTCAAATGGAAAAGGGTCTCAAACAAGGAAGTGTGTTCTGAACGTGACACATTCCATCGAGAAGCCAACCCGGCGCTCCACCCTGGGAGAAGTCGTGCCTCGGACCACGAGGGTCATGTTCTGCAGCCCCGTCAACAACCCCGCTGTGGTCACTCAGAGAAAGAGTAAAATAATTAAATCCAATTTGAAAGGGTCTAATAAGAGCTTTGTCTACGAAGAGACTGGTGAGTATTCTCCTTATCAAATATATTAGCAATAGTTTATAATATGGTAGTGTGCTAACTGTTCCTTCACATGATGTTAATTCATTAACTGCAATAAGCGCAACGTGAATTTTGATCGGAGTGATGTGTCCGCAGAGGCGGTGCCGCGGGCGGCGCGCAAGCGATCGCTGACGCAGCCGGCGGAGGCGCGCGCCAAGCGCTCGCGGCTCGCCGACGACCTGCTGCAGTCCGTCGAGCGCCTGTCCCGTCCCCGCACCGTCAGCGCTACTGGTAACATATATTTTTCTATCATACTGGTAATTTGTGCCATAGATTTATGAAGAAAAGCTTTTTCTTTAATTTGGTAGTCTTGTGCTAAATTTCGTACATGCAAAACTTGGCTAATGATAGCAAACGCAAACATTGTTAAACTTTAATACCTCTTGAACCCACAGCATATTCACAGTTAGTAACGAATGATCGCTCGTTCCAGGGAAACTCCAAGAGGCGACTACCCCCTCTAAATCGGCGACGCCGTTGAAACCGAAGTCTGACGTGAAAGCAACGAAGCTGCCTAACTTCGCGGCGCTGCACCAGAAGCGCTTCGCCCGCATGGAGTCGCTGGACGAGTGCCAGCAGCGGAAGGCGAAGCGCGCCAAGCGGCTGCTCGAGCCCAGCGGCGGCGTCGCCGTGCTCGAGAGGAGCAGCCCTAGAGGTTAGTGTGCACATCATAGCGCCCGTTACATATCGTGCTCACCCTGGTGCAATACAAGTTCATCCGATGCATGGGCCATATACAGATAATGTAATTTTCATATAAGCACTATTCACTATACCAAATTACAATGTGATCGAAGTGTAGTGTCGATATCTCTCTTATGCATCTTCACCGATCATTATAATATTCTTACCTAATTTAGAGATGCCGAAAGATGAAGAAGTACATTTTTTTTATTTCTTTACGCTGACTCGTGTATTTTGCATTGTACTAATTAATGAGCTCATCAAACATATGCTTTGTTCAAAAACAGCATTTTGACGTCATATCAGCAACACCTCGTAGCAGTATCAAAAGTAATCTTTACTGTTTAACAACAGATAACATGAATTGTTTGATAACCACCTGTTTGTTAGTAATGTGAATCCGTTTGGGGTTCCCTTTTGGGTAATATTGTAATCTGACGACATTTTTTCCATGACCGACGATTTAATTGAATATGTACTCAATGTAATTTTCAGGAACAGACCAAAAATCAGCTAAAGACTCACCGGTATCTAAATCGCAGGCTTCGAAACCGATCACACCATTCCAGCCGAAATTGCCCACGTTGGGCACCCTGCAGGCCACTAGCGGGTACACAAGGTTCGGATTCAAACTGGACGTCGGCGTGAATCCGTTTAGTATACCGAGCAAAACTGATGTTAAGAAGCCAAAGGAAAATAAACCTAATGGCTTGAAACGAGAGGCGACTATGCCGTCGCTGGCGGGCGCGACGGCTGCGGAAGTAGAGAGGAAGAAAGCAGGTCTCAGGAAGCAAGCGGCGAAGCAGACGATCATGCGAGAGAAGTCCTTCACGTCTCTGGCGGACAAGCGCAGCGCCACCAGGAGCGAGAGCAGGACCATCATCAAGGGGGTGAGAACTAATCGAAGGTTCGAGCTGCAGATGAAATCTAGAAATATTAATGCGTAGAATTTATTTACTAGTTACGGTCTTGTGTACATTATAATAAAATTCCATTGTTTGTACCACGCGACCTATTTCTTTTGAAGGCCACATAATCGGCTAGAAGCATCGACACTAATTAAACTCCACTGATAATCGAACTAGTGGATATCTAGGCGCCGAAAAATGTGCGATCTAATGTGAGCCGATATCATATAGCGCAGTATTTGGTATATTAACGAATGACAGCACAAAGTGTATACAAAGGACTCACTTACACGTTCTTTTTAAGCGCTAATCTTGGGTTCTTTGGTGGAAAAAAACGATGATATTGTTAAATAATAAGTAGGATTTATTGGTGAAAATAAACGCTTTCTTGACGCAATGTACTCGGACATATTTGACGTTAGGTTACGTGGAGGGATTTGATTAAACACTAAGGTGTGATTTTTTAACTTTATACAATTTGTAAGTTTATTACCATTATCTTTAATTTTATTCTACACTTTTCTTATCACTTCCTTTCTCTTGATATAATTGTCTGACACTATGCTTTTCTTTTGTTAGTCAGATACACAAAAATGTCTTGAAATTACTGTCTTTGCTGCCATAAGTATATTTGTATGTATACTTAGACATAAAGTTATAAAAGATCATGTTTGAGACACTTCTTTCAATATATTTATCCAAATCCGATTTGTTAAATAATATACTCCATTTATGTGTCAATAATATATATGACTATGTTTACATTATCCGTAAGAAAAATTTTTCTTCAGTTATAACTTTTAAAATACCTATATTTACAACAATAATTTAAAACACTTTTATTCAGGGCAGTAGTAAATAACTTATCTAGATATTACAGTATCTATTTACAACGTAGAATTTAATGACAAAATATAAAATTTTTGTAACCACCGAGTATTAGATAAGAGCTGTAATTGCATGTAATATATCAAGTGTTTGCCTTTGACGGAAATTAAACTTTTTGTCGTTGTAATAAGGTATTTTTTACGATATTTAGGAATGCATATAGCATTAGTCACGAGTAGTACTGATGTAGAGTGTATGCTCGTTTATTACTACAATATTTTTCTCAAAATCCAACAAATATTTCAACAAACACTTGATTGGCAAAGTTAATTTTGATTTATTAACTACTATCGTTACTAACGTAGTGTAAATATTTTAGTTTAGTTGTAACAGTATTAATCATTGTTTTTTGGAGCTGGCTATGTTATTGTTTTAAAACCTTGGCCAGTTATTTTAATTTTTTGGAAAATTATGAATAGTGTTAGTTTAGTTTTTACTCCCTTGGCAATGGAATAAAATGATTGATTAATATAATTGTTTTTATTACTAATTTAATGCTACAACAAGACTGATTGACGTGTTAGGTACATGCACTGTCACAACTTCACAAGTGTTACATACATATGCACGTACTTTTGGTTTAATTAGAAATAATATAGCAATTGCTATGTTAGTGGGAATTTAACGTAACAAACTTTATAGATATAGGTAATATCTACCTACTAGATTATCTTGATATTAATAATTTTATTCAATGCATTATTTTTCCGATTTATTAATTATAATGTAAGAATCAAAAATGTGAACCGTGCTATTGGTGTAGGTATTACATAAATTTTATGAGCACATGTCATGTAGGCACTTTACTGGGTGCTGAGACTGACTGTTGACAGGCAGACCAATGAAGCACTTCGCTCTGTTTACAATATGCATCTGTTTGCTCTGCGTGGGTCGCCTCATTATTTTGAACAATGCGTCTTCGGCTGCAAGCAGTTGCCTTTCAGCGCCAAAGATTATAACGTGCCTGCATTTCAAATGAGACTTTATTGCCTAGGCGTTGCGGTAGGTTATCTAACACAGGTGAAATAACAAGGGTTTACCCGTCCACTGAACACGCGTCGTAGAATGACGAATACGATGCGTCAGACGAGATGATTAAGTCTTTATAAGGGTAATCATAGTTTCTGTCAAATAGAAATCACGGTAGTTTTCCCTATTGAAGCTTCATGCTTAGTACCTGATCGCCGTACCTTGAAATAATACATTGCAGTAGCTCTGATGCCTAAGTACACGTAATTTTCTTTTTAGTATTTCCACTACCAGTGAAAATACTTAGTTCATTCATTCGTCAAAATACTACATATGTAAGTTGAAATATAATTAAATATTATCATATTTCTACTTAAATAGTAAAGTTTCATTTTCACCTTTAAACTTACTTTAGAATGTTTCAGATTCAATACCTAATTATTATTATTGTCGACTAAGTACATGTTATGGCAAAGAGGTAAATAAAAACACGATATATGGCTACAACCAGATTTATTAATGTCTCAACATAGAAGCACATGGTACGTGATCACAGGGCGCGCTGGACTAGCACAGTGCAGACCAGCCCGGGGCGGCCGGGGCACCGGGGCAGCCGGGGCAGCGCGGCCCCCGCGTCCGCTGGATGCCTGCCCACAAACTCGATACATTTATAATATTGAAAATAGACACACCCTTGTGCACGGACTTCTATTATCACACAATCATCCATGAAAAAACTCTTTTACTGTTAATAAAATACACGCTTAACATTCGTTATTTATAATATGCTAAGGAAAATAACTTATTTTTAGGAAATGCTGGTAATGCCTCTTCAGTGCAATAGTTATTTATACAAAATATTTTATCATTTTTGATAGCAATTCACTGCGGGCTGTTTTAGCCTTATTTACATAAGTACCAAAATGTGTAAATTAATATTATAAATGCGTAAGTAATTCAACTCTGCATTACTCTCACACACCCATGACACAGCTTATAACATCATAATTATGAAGTTAACATACAAGTTCGATTGTTAAGCTTATTTATGTATTCCGTGATTGTAATAAATTAGTAAAAGACCTTACACGACCCGACTTCAAAGGACCCTTACAAAAAAAATGGTGCGGTAATAAATCTTATAGACGTCCTAAGTCTTATTACACAACACTTTTTAGTCATGCCTTGAAATCTGGTCACATAACATTTAAGGCGAGTTTGACATGGGGTCGCGACTCGCGACTCGCAAGCGTGTTGACCAACTCAGCCCGCAGGACGCTCGGTTGCAACGTGTTTGTGCTTCAACGAACATTTAATTGACCACATCGTACAGTCCGCCATTTTCTGATTAAGAACAGCTAATTAGTAATACTATGATTATATCGATACTGGTTACTCTAGGTTCACTAAGTTTATTTGGCAATTGTACAGACAAAATTCAAATCTATAAAGCTGTTTTCACACGCTCTCGCAGTTTTTGGTTTACACGCTGCGTTGTAAATAGCTTTAAATTCCTCTAATCCAAAAATAAAAGTGCGTGAAATTGAAATATGTTCTTCAGATTCGTAAAGATATGTTGCTTTTTTTTCTTTCCAATAACAAAAATACAGCATTTCAGTGCTCAATTATGATTATAATTCTACATAGTTTTCTGACTATATTACAAAATGCAATATAATTTGCTCAGGCACCTAATACAACCCTAAGCTGGCGACAAACTTAATAATCTCTAGAAACTAAAAAAAAAACTTAGAAATGTTAAGAAGGGCACGTCCACCCTTACGGCCCTTTTTTAAAGTGTTGCCAGCTTAGGAACCTTAATTACTTTAGCACGAGAAATGTTAACTAAACTCGGATTTTTAATAGCAAAAGAATAAAAAAGAGGCAAACAAAACAAAAAAAAACATGTAAATTTAGGTTACATTTGATTTCAAGGTAGATCAGTTATCTATCACAAACTGCATTCACTAACTTTTGATACTAATTAAAAATCCGAGTATCACATTGTAATCACACTGTCTTCGCTCCAAAAGTAAGTTCCTCATAACACAAATAAAATGTGAATGTCTCAACACTTACCGCTAGAAGGAAAACAAGATTAAAATTATCTTACATTTATTTACATTACAAACTAACTAATATTTTTACAATAATTTAGGTATGTACAGCGCTGCGCCGAGCGAGCGTGCCCACTCGGCGCAGCTACAATAATTGCGAAGCTTCAAATAATCAGAAGGTATGTTATATCCTTAATCCCCCATTCATTTTAAATTTCAAACAGTAAATAGGTATGTTAACACTTCGCCTGTACAATTTATCTTAAAGGTTTGTCTTGACGTCGCGCTGTCGAGACGAGGTTGTCAGCATCCGACACAGGTCGGTCTACTGGCAAGATTTAGTACAAGTACCTACTCTTATAAGTAAGTAGGTAGTGAGCTTTCGTTCATATTATAAGACCATTAATTTTATTAACTTTAAGATAATAAAACCAAGACTAAGATAATCGGGGAAAAAACAAAATATCATCGTTTAAAAGAAAAATTAGTAAAATATAAATATATCTAGGCCACAAATTTTGGTTTAAATGTAATAGTTCGGACATCTGAGTTAATTAATAATATTACAGGTAATATTAATTGGAAGGTACGCCACACCAATGATACAATAACAGCAGGCATGGTTGTACCTTAACAAGTAAATTTAATTTTATGCCTTATAAAGTGTAACTTAATTTACTTATGGTAGTAGTCATAAATTAAATTGGGCAGTAAGTACACAACAGCCACTGAAACGAGATGTTCATATAATAATTATATAGGTAGATACATTGAAAATAGTCGCTGTCGCGTACTTTTACATTGTCCCATGCGGCAATCTTCATGTTTTTCTCTAGCATATTAAGTTACCGTATCTACCTAAGTGTCAACAAGGCAATAGCAAGAAGCTAGGTAAATGTTAAATGTATATTACCTAGTTATAAATTCTTTACTCTTTAAATATTATTAAGTTCGTTATGATGTAAATCGTCCGGTGACAGTGCACCGTTTTAATAATGACAAGTTTCATTACGCGTGTAGCGCGTCTTGGATCAACTCCTCCCTGGACAATTATTTAATTATAACACGTTGTCGAACGACCCGTGTCATTGACCTACCCACTGTGACACTAACAAGTTTCGAAATTATGTTTCAAGGTGGAAATCAATTTAATTGCGTAACTGACCTGACATTCATTTAAGAACTTTAAATTTCAACAAATTGTGTTTTTGTCAATAGAATAGGATCCGAACGTATCATTCAACATTATGAGATGTAATTATATTTTTCTGTCCTCCGGCCAAAAAGCGCTAACTTTCTGGCCGCTGCGCTAAATGAAATTGCCGCTTTCTGGCTTCGTCGAACAGATACAATAGTATACTGACCACGGCCAGTAAAATAAAAAAGCCCCAGATCACATTTTTGTCAACCTCGGCTTCGCCTCGGACGACAATTACATGTGATCTGAGGCCTAGGTGCGTAATGTACTATTAAGTACCACGTAGGTGCTTTTACTTGAAGGGCTGGTAAATTTGCGTTGTGCCGAAATAATTGCTTTTGCACGCTCGCAATAGCATTCATTAGATATAGGTACACTGTAGAATCGGGACTAAGTAATTTCCTAGGTTCGATTTGTAAGTAGGTTTCGCGTCTGTTCTAACGATAACATTAGATTTCGTTACTATAGTGTTTACTACAGCTTATGATAATATAGTAGTTAGAGAGTTGGATTTTTCTCATTCCAGCTTGAAACCCCCCACTGCCAGAAATGGTCCTGATTTGCATAAGAATCTCGTTATGTAAGGTACGCAATCACCGACACATCTGCAACCCCTTGTTAACAAATAGAATGATTAAACGAAGCGCCTGATCGCATCTCTTATACGAATATTTTCTTTTAATCGAAGTTAAGACTTGAAACTGCCCACACTAAAAATTGGATATTTAATAAAAGACATCAGCGGAAAAATATGTAAGTATGTAATTAGGTACCTATCTAAGTGGGGAGTAATTTTAGTGTAGTGGTGTTAAGTATATGTTTACTATTATGCTGATTTAGTGTGGTTTTAACTAATTTTGAATGTAAATAAATAACCGAATCATGTTTGTAAACGATCGATACAAATAACCAATTACAAACTTCTGTTATCATAATTGTATTGGCGTTCAATTTTGTAAAGTTTGGAGGTTAGGTAATTAGCTTCCAAGTTCCATGCGCAACGAAATGAAGAAGTAGGTGCCTAATTCGTAATTTCGGAAGCTTGGCGAAAAACTCCGATGCCAAGTCAACTGACGACCTTGCTCCGCGGACGCGGTGTTAAAAATTCGAGCGAATGATTTAACGTTACGTAAAATTGGAGTTTTTATTTACTTTTCGTTCGCCAGATACGTTCTATTTCAGATATTTGGACCATGTTATATTGAATTAGAAATCCTGTAATAGAACATCATGAGCGTAGGATTAATGTATGTTGTGAATAAAATTTGTATTGCGTAAATAAAATGCATTAACAAATTGAGCTTATTAAAGTTACCTAGTCAGAAACATAATCGTAAAATAACAGATTTTACAGCGTTTAAAACGAAATCGGTGTAACAAAACTACAAATATAGAGACCGTCTAAAACTAAACAAACACGAATAAATGCTGTAACTATCGTTTCTTTGTTAATTACCTTACCTAGGTACTATTATCTGAAATGAGCGACATTGTTTTGTTTTAATCGGAGGCATGAACAGCAGGAAATGATAAAAAAGTTTTTGTAATTTGTTACTAAGAAACAATAAGGTCGAGACACAGACAGCGACTGACAAATAAACTGTACTTACCTACCTTCAAGGATACATTATTGAATAGTTATTTAAGAAAGGACCTGTTTGTTTACAAATCAGCTCCGTTTCGAATGAATCATTTACCTGGTGTGCTAAACAGTGCTTTGTTGACTCAACACTCGTGGCTGGCTTTTTATTATATTAAGATTCGGGTATTCGTAGCAAATTATATTTAATTTTAATCATCAAAAATATTGTTTACTTGTCTCATACTCACGTACGGAATCGCATAAATCAGCAGTAGCTAGCAATATGTATGCGTATAGACCTGCGTGGGTCGCAAGGCCATAACGAGGTAAGTACAATGGAGTGACTGGTGAGATCTTCATCGCCTATATCATTTTAATAAGGGACTTTCTAATTTTAGATTTAACAATAAAAATGTCATCACTACACCTCCCACGCTACTAGCCCTGTCAGAAGTCACAGTTTACAATATTTTTAGATTCAACTAAAGAAAACGATAGGTTTAGTTTGTCAACACAAGATTCTTGGTAGCGTAAAATTGCGTCAGTCACGGAAGGATAAAGCGATATCGAGATAAGAACATTGAATCATTTTTAAAACGTGACAAAGGAACATGGCAAATGTATATACACTACTATAATAAATTATGATAGAGGATTACATACTTAGTCATTTCCAAGTAAAATACCGTCAGGTTTTGCGACCGGTACAAACTGTCGTGATCGTATACTCATCGTAAAATTTACTGCGCGACCCTGTTCACATTGCCTGGCTACAGACGGCGACACGGCATGAATGCCGGGCCACAGTTCGCGGGAACGTTCCCTACTCCCCATTGGAACCCTGATGGTGTGACCCCACGTCACCTCCTTGCCTCGAGTGCCTCCTTGCCTCGTTGTAGTCTCGAGGACCCTCAACTCTGTTAAGCCTAACCGTATCAATAACCATTGCGTGCCACTCGGGCAAAAACTAGTTTTCCGCATCACAAGATCGCTTGCGGCTTTCCCTTTCATCCTTTGACGAGTTAATTTTCGCTACTGAACTTCGGTCGTTAGTTTAAATTTTTATATAGGTATTTAAACCATAAAACTATTTTGGTTATGACTGCATAAGTTATTACTGTGTGTTATAGGAGAAATATGCCTACTCACTATAGTCAGTTTACAAATTTGTAATGCAATACAATCGAGCCATAGAGCGTGCACGGAGAGTGGCAGTCTGTTGACGTCAGCGCGTGACGTCAGAGAGCAATAATGGGTATTTCGTCCTATCACAGCTAAGCAAATAGGTTGGTGTCGCGCAAGACAGCGCCGCGAGTCGCGACCGATTGACAACAAATTCGTAAGGCATTTATTTGATGACAAATAGAAAAAATACCCACATGGGTGGAATATAAAAATTATGGAATATCATCATGTCTGCCAAAAAACAAGTCATAATAAACAGTTAATTATGATGATTATAAATTGGCATTAGGTACTTATAGAATGAAATGCAAATCCGACATAAATATAACAATTACGTTTATGGAGACTTTATCAAAGCTAATACTCTAGGACACTTTATTGCTTTGATAATCGATTGGTAGTAAAGATTGTGTCGGGCGCGTCCCTCGACCGCGCAAATGGTATTTTAAAAACGTGTAATTAGGCGGTTTATGTCGTATTTCTCATATTGGCTACAGTTTATTTACTGCGGTATATTCGCGGTGAATGGGGTACCGTAACATACATTACTTAGTCACCGTTTGATAAAATACCTTATCGGTGCCAACACCGCAGTGTCACGAAACTTAGTAATCAATAATATACCGAACTGAATAGATTGGAACTGTTAGCATTAATAAAGTTCCACAAATGTACTAATCAAACCAAACCCGACAGGTTCCACTGTGTACAAAAATAAAGCGGTCGATCAGCTTAGGGAACCTAATAAAATTATAGGCCACGAGATATTTCATCCGGACTTATTCCAGTGTTTTCAGCGACAAGACCCATGGGCGACCCCGTCCGTCGATTGTGACGTATGAACGTAATTAGGTACTGAACAAAAATGTAGGGACTGTCCTAGATACCAGATAGCCATAACGACGTCTACAAAAATCGATGCGATTATCTTATAGAAGAGAAGGGTAGTGAAAGTCAAACAGATTACAACGAAAGGGTAAAACTATCCAACTTTTTATCTAACATATGCATTTAGGTTGAGTAATGTAGCGCACATTACAGGACGTAACTTCAAACGATAAAACAGAAGGAACAACTGCTTATAAACTAGGCGATATTGACCTAGATTTTTTGTACTCATATCACGTAAAAACTGCTAGAGAATTTCGTGTGCTTTTCATTGCTATAATTTACTACCGAACAATTCAAATGGAACTGTAAGTAGGTATATTATATTTTTTTGAAATCGTTTCAGTGCAGATATTTGCAATGTAGATTTTATTAAGTTTTCCAATAATAACTATACGGAATCTTTCTAATTATGATACTATAATCTTAGCGAAAACAAAATCACAAACGCAAAGAGAACTCGACAAAACCGCAGACGACAGGCTCTAATGAAATAAACAGCGCATTATATGGTTAAGACTATTGAATTCACCCGCAAACAATTGACAGAGAAAGCGTGTTGGAGTTGAAGACATTGGAGCGGCGTGAGCGACTTGGGAACTGGGATAATGGCATCCCACTTTTTTAAAGGGGTTTGGAGCGAGACGGAAGCCGCGTGTCTACCGTTCCCAGCTCAAAACATTATTTATAAACAAGCGCTACAGCTACACACAGCCGCGGGGAAAACGTGTTTGCATTTATACTAACTATTGCAGAAATGTAACAGGCGGTATTGTTGGGGCTTCGGGTATCGTTATAGAATCCCCTCTCGCCTCCTATAATTATAGAAAATGAAATCTAGATATAGCTTCACCTATCGTTTACATCTACGGATATTTAGTGCAGAATCAAGGTGACACAATATAAAAACAATACATGGCAATAAAGTAAAAATTACGCTCGAGTAAACTCAGCTTCATTCGTGTAAGAAGTCAAGAGGAGTGAGGAGACTAAAAAGCATAAAATTACTGAAGCGAAGAACCACCAATAATGCTGACAAGCACTGGACTGACGGCTGGTCGCACTTGTCGTCTGCATACAAATTAGAACCTGGCCTGAAAGCCATACCGAGGCAAAAACCGTTAAGGACTGATTTTTGAAGGTTCATTCAACAACTAGAGGGCAGAAATCTATCATTTGGGTGATAAGATCAATTTCTCTAAGTACCTACATAGTAGATATTACTGTAATCATAATAAGTCTATAGATTTTAATCGATTTGGAATTATGCAATTCGCATTATTAAAAACATCGTAAATCATGGTGTTAAATCTGAACAAGTAGCGGGAAAAACTTTTACAATACGTAGGTAGGTATATCAGCGATAACTAAAACAGGAAAATATCGTATAGCAATTAATTAAAACTTCTTGTATGTCCATACACACACGTTAACGACTACGATAACTGCTAGGAATGTATTAGAATTATTATGATGGATAATTAAGCTTGAACTTGCTCGAATGCAAATAACAATTTAATAACTGAACCCGGCCTAGTAGATTGTGGACTGTGTTTTAAATACCGCTCAAGTATAATTTTGGCTAACTTTAATAAATAAGTAGGTATAGTATAGTTCTCTTTACTTTCTTTCTGTACCTAGGTACTGTACTTATTTTTTTTATATAGATACGTAGTTTTCCTATAAGCTGTACGTTTTCCTTATTTAAAAAAAAATACTGTAAGCAACCTGTGTCATAAAGTTCACTCGTGATATATATTTTTTTTTATTTATGGTACCGGAAGGAAGAGTAATAATAAAAATGCCATTGCAATATATATAAAAAATACTGATCATTATCTTAAAAAATGTCGATGTGTAATGACAGTTCAAAATTGGAGCTAATTTCAATAAACCATGTATGTATATTATAATGTTGGCAGCTACGGAACGTGGATGTCATTACATGACCTTGGTCACGGCGTGTTTGTTTGCAGTGTTAAACTTGTGTCTGTGGTTAATAGCTCAAAACTTTGGACGAGTTTTAAACACGATCTGATAGAAAAGTTAATTGATTCTGTATTTGAGTAGAACGCGTCGTTCCGTTGTTGTTCGAACCAAAACGGACAGAGGGCATCGGGGTTCATTGCTTTTCACGGGTCCACTCGTTTGTACTTGATATCCACCT
The DNA here is from genome assembly GCA_038024825.1 of Polylopha cassiicola. Taxonomy (NCBI): domain Eukaryota; kingdom Metazoa; phylum Arthropoda; class Insecta; order Lepidoptera; family Tortricidae; genus Polylopha; species Polylopha cassiicola. Next base: position 385,246 of record CP149061.1, read on the forward strand.
TTTGTTATAAAACAATTAAGCTATAACGATTAGATAAGAATGGTATGGATTGGGTGTATCAACCTGTCATTATAAATCAATAATCAGATTAAATTTTACGATTTTAAAATTAAATTTATTATTAAAATAACAGTCTATTAATTAGTGCCTATTTAAAAAAAAAAATACATCTAAATCTAAATGCTAAGTCTGTTGTGTTGAAAAAAACAAACATTTACTTATTTAGGAAAGTTTTCATGTGATACACACAGATTCACCTGCATGTAAAAATAACGACTTTGTTTAGTAAACAGTGACCTTCCACTTCGCACTAGGCCTCGCCGAGCGCGCTGTGGCCTCCCTGATAAATAGGAGTCTCTCCTCTCCTAGCGGTCCACTAGTTAACTATCATACCCTGATATCATCTATTTCTCCTCTCCATTCAAACCAAACTCTACTGCGTCCAAGGAGCAGTCTACGTACATATTGTCACAGTCATAACATAATACTATAAGGGCATAGTCGAGGTACCTATTCTTAAATTTAAATTCTATTCTAAACTCAACCATTACTCGATTGCATTTTCATATAAAATAAATTATAAGATACTTACATAAACATAAAATGCTATACTGAAACTTTCACTCTACTGAGATCTTTAACTTGACAAACGCTAAAGAAGTTTTAGGGAGAATTAAGTATTGATTTAAAATACACAGTCACTTAAATAATTATGAAGATTTATAGAAACTACTTAGACAGATAAAACATGACAATGTTTGCAGTTTTAAGTAGATGAAGACAAGTGGCCAAAATGGCATCCATGAGACTTTTATCTTATAATTTACATTTCTTGAATCTTTTCCATTTTTTTTAATTTGAATGAATTCGGAATGCTCTCTAAGTATTTGTGTTTGCTATTTATTTTATTATTGGGCATGTCTTTTTTATAGTAAAAACTATATAAGACCTACATAATGATTTTAGATCCCAGCTTAATGCCCAATGCAGATATAATAATATGACCATATAAGAAGTATGTGTGATTTTACTAAGATTAATAGATAATTTGATGTAAACATTAAGTTAAGTTTCTTCTCAGATATGTAAATAGCTGAGAGAAAAGCATGGTGATACCGAATTGGTTGCCGGGTACAGTGCATGTGAATACAGATGGACTATGCCGTAAATACAGATCAGATCCATGCCCGACTCGTAAGACCAAACAGAGGACTGGATGATCTCAATGATTTATTTAGATAAAATTATGTACACGCCCGGCGGCAAATCGAAAGTTATATAAAAATAGGTATAAAGCTTAAAAAACACGAATCAGAAGCGGCAAGTTTCACATGGGAGACAGGACACGAATAGCGAGTCTCAGTCACGCTAGTTCGCTTCGGTACCTTCGTAACGCGTCGACCAGAGTCGCGCGGTGGGAGTCAAACGCTGGCGGCGCGGCCGGGAGCCTCGCCGCCGCCGCCGGCCAGCTAGAGCGCCGCCGACTCCGGCGCCATCAGCGGCGACAGCGCACCCGCCACGCGCCGCCCGCGCTCCACCTCGAACCGCGAGTCCAGCGAGCCGCGCCGCGCGCCGCCGCCCACCGTGCCGTCCTCCGGCAGGAAGGCGGCCACGAGCAGCGCGCAGATCACCAGCAGCGCGCCCAGCACGAACGGCGGCCCCGGCACGATGCGCACGTAGCGCTCGTCGCCGCGCGCGGCCGCCGGCCCGCCCGCGCCCGCGTGCTCCTCGTTCAGGTCCACGTGGAACAGGTAGAAGATGACCCCGAACATGGCGGGGCCGAGCCCGTTGCACAGGCCGCGCACGCCGGTCACCATGCCCTGCACGACGCCCTGCCGGTCGGCGCGGCTGTTCACGGACACGTACGCGCTGATGGCGGGGTACGTCAGCGAGCCCAACGCCGCCAGCACTCCGGCCGCCCACATCATCCACGTGCGACTTCCGAACCCGTACCACATCAACTGCAGCATCTCGAACAGGAGTCCCACCATGATCGTGTGTTTCGGCCCCAGCGACCGCATCAGGAACCCCAGGATCACCTGCACTCCGATGCTGAGCACGCCCACTATCGCGATGAATATCGCCACTTGCACCACATCGAAACCCATCACCAGTTTTAGATACACAAATATGCACGAGTATTGTCCGGCCTCCGGCAGATAGGAGAGAAAGACGGCGACGCACAGCATGAGCACGGTGCGCTCGGCCCCGACCTTACGAAGTGCCGCGAACGGGTCCGCCTGCTCCCAACTGATGGCGGGCCCCCACCCGCTAGGCCGCACTTTCTCTGGCAGGCTCTCGGGCACGGCCACCATGATGAAGAATACGTCCAGCACGGCCACAGCAGTGGCGGCCGCCACTACCAATGCTTCGCCGTATAGGTCCATCAGGTAGGCACCGAGAGCGGGCGAGATCACCATACTGGCGGCGAAGGTAGCGGACACGAGTCCGTAGGCTCGGGACCGCTCCGCCTCCGTGGTCACGTCGGCCACGTAAGCGAACACTATCGAAAACGTCACTGCGAACACCCCGCTGATGCTGATCATCGCGAAGAACCACCAAGTGTTTATGGTCATCAGCGGGATCGGTGCACAAGTGAAGAACACGGTCACCAGAAGGAAGAACTTGCGACCCCACACATCCGACAGTGCGCCGATTAGGGGCGCCGACAGGAACGACAGGATGCCCTTGATGCCCATGATGAGACCGTTCATCAAAAACGTATGGTCGGGGAAGGTGGCGTTGAGGACGGAGATGATCGGCATTGTAAGCAAGCCCCAAGCGAAGAACTCCAAGAAGATCACCACGAGTGCGTGGAAAACTGACGGCTCACCGATGCCCGACATCGTCATGATCCCGTCCTTCATAACGGTCTTTCTGTTTCGTATCACCATTTCTACTTCGGTTTTTGTGGTCTTCGTGGGCGTCATTTAAGAATAGATCCGTTCGTTTCCCTACTGAGCTACTTAATTAGAGACATTTTGAAAACCTAGGCACTACATGGATGTAATACGAGTCAGCACCTGCGACGTCAAAAATCCACTGAAACTTGAATGAAAAACAACTCGATATTTGTGTTGCAAATTAATAACCCAAAAAAATATTACATACAAGTTCATCAGTCCATTAACTTTGAAATAATCACTAAAACTGAACTGATTTTAGACAATACTGCTATAGTTAGTATATTGCGTTCAATATTTTATTTTTTACATATTTTTTGATGACAGTTTTTTAAATTAAATTACATTAACATTTATTGGAAATTCTACTACGAGAAAATATTTTTATCATATAGCAGCATTGCTATTTGTTGACCACAGACTGACTAAAAACATATACCCATAAAGCAAATATCTTTGTAACGCATTGTTTACACGACTTCAATCTCTGTGTGAAAGTAAAATATTGCGTTTAATTTTTAGAGCAAAGAGAACGTATTTCCGAGTTGTCATTTTCGACCTGTCAAAACAAAATTATAGTTTTATAATTTAGGAGAGGAATTGGAGGCGTTAACCGAGAATAATATCGGTGTTAATTCTTAATTTAATAAAATGGTAAGTGTAATTTATGGTAAAATCAGTTATTTACAACAATCTATTATTACTAACTAGAGAATTTTGTTAATATTTCGTAGATTCGCTTTATATTGATCCAAAACCGTGCGGGTAAAACTCGACTGGCGAAATGGTACATGAATTTCGATGATGACGAGAAACAGAAGCTGATTGAAGAAGTTCACGCAGTCGTGACGGTCCGGGATGCCAAACATACTAATTTTGTTGAGGTAAAAACTGTATTAATATAATAACTTGTACACGTCATTAGAGTAGGTATGTATTTTTCATTAGTGTATTCGTCGATATGATGCTATTGGTGTTTAATTACCTGTATCCCATGCTATGTGTTCTATTGTCAAAATGTTATTTGCGTGGCTTTGATGATTTACTGTTTTTTTTCCAGTTCAGAAACTTTAAGATAGTGTACAGACGGTATGCAGGGCTGTACTTCTGCATCTGCGTTGATGTAAACGACAACAATCTCTGCTATCTCGAGGCAATCCACAACTTTGTAGAAGTACTCAATGAATACTTCCATAATGTCTGTGAGCTGGACTTAGTTTTCAACTTCTACAAGGTAATAATAGTGTATTTATCTATTTATCCTTCTTTGTACTGGTTTAGGTATGTAATACGATAAATTAGGTTAACATGGTAATTTATGATTGTGAGTTTTTGTAGTTGTAACACAATTTTACGTGAATAGGGTCAGCTTACAAATTAATATTGAAAGAATCATCTTAGAATATAGAAACAAAAAGAGATAATGAAAGGCAAAGTACTATCTTATGTAAAAAAATATTATCATTCAGCTAGCAAAATTATTGCTAACGCATTAAATGTTTTTTTTACAGGTGTACACAGTAGTGGATGAGATGTTCCTGGCCGGCGAGATACGGGAGACCTCGCAGACCAAAGTCCTGAAACAACTCCTCATGCTCAACTCATTGGAATGAATATGTTGAGATTTTGTTAAATTCAATAATTTATATTCCATTATTGAAGGTGGAAGAGACCATATTGCAAAACCTGAAATCTTTTTTTCAGTAATTTATTAAAATAAACTATAATACTTGTAAGTTATTCGAGTAAATCTGATAAGAAATTAGTCATATTTTTTGTGTGTATTACACAGGATGTACATGAGTTACACTTATAACTAAATACAAATGACAAATTATATTTTCCTAGGTCAGTAAAAATTGGTGGCTTCAATTTATCAGTTTCTTATATTTATGATGTGAACTCAGGCACAGAGATGATAAATTAATATTTTCATTTAAATAATTGTCTAAGAGTTTTGTAGAATTTGTTAAATGTAAGTGCAATAATAGCAGTTTGGTGTTTCAGAGATCTGTAATTAAACAGTAGAGTAGCTTGTTTGGATCCAGGAGTCTCTCTCTTGGCTATTATTTTTAATTGTAAAGGTGTAGATGCATGGGTTATGTATTATCTTTGTTAATACTCATTCCATTATGCCTTAGGTCGATAAATATATATCACACAGTTTTCAAAATATATACTATGTAACCATCAATCATCAAATATGAAGTAGGTATTATTATTATCCTGGTATAATTGCAGTCTTAAAAATATGTATATAAAAGCTTATATCAAATAAGTGTTGCATGTTTCTGTAGAGAAATGTCTTGATATAAAGGAAAATTAAATAAAATCACATTTATGACAAATTATTTTTATTCAATATCTAATTCAGTCTAAGTTGTTAGATAAATAATGAATTGAGAACATGAAAATGCCACTAAAAATATTAAATATTTGGCATTCTTAGAAGTTACACAATTTAGTAGAGGAGGCATTTTAATATACCATCGAGATTATTTTTAATCAATAGTCATTGTCGTAATTGATATAAAGTGAAACAATGAAAGTGAACTCGAACAGTTGGTGGTTTCTGGTGTCATGAACATTCGATTGACTATAATATTACCTATGCCTACGCCTATGTAATAACACGAGGCTGATGTGATGCGTGCGGCGGTTCAGCCCCACTCCCAGCGATGCAGCAGCGGCGCGAACGCCCACAGGTCCGGCTGCCCCACGTGCGACACCACGGAGCCCAGGTCGAACTCGCTCCATCTGACAACACAAATATCACTGTCAATTTCACAATTTACGGAACGATTAGTAATTTCGTACATTCATTTGAAGTTTTGGACCACTTATCATAGAAGATGTCGTGTATTATTCTATATAGTACGAAAATATATTAACAGGCGTTTTCAAAATTACTTTAAATACCTACTTACAACTAATAAAAACATACATAAAAATTGTTTAGTGGGTACTCATTTTCAACTGGGTTATGAGCGTCATCGACAAGTGCACATCGATAATAGCAACCGTATGAAACGACTACTTGACGTTTCGTCGTTTCCCCGAGAGACTGGGGGAGGGGGTTACTGACCTGAAGGGCGGGACGCCGCGGGAGGCGTTGTGCGCGGGGCTGGCGACGGCGAGGAACTGGTGCGAGCGGCGCAGCGTCGCGCTCGTCACCTTCGCGTCGGTGGCGCCGTGGCTGCGATGCCCCAGCGCGTAGAACGGATACGAGCCTGAACATACAAATATATCCATCAGTATCAATATAGAATAAAGCCCTCTAAAAAGTATAACAATAATAAAAACATGATATTAGGTAGGTACCTAAGTAGGTATTAATAGGTATTTCTGCAAAGAAAACGTCATGTCAAAATAATTCAGATTGTAATTTTTTTTATTACATTCTATTAACCATTTAATGATTATTATGAAAAGCAAATAAAATTTGCCAAAATCCTAATAGTTTCCTTTAAATTTTAAATCAAAGTGTTTTTGTCGGCAATACGTCACTTCCATTACGCCATTGTAACATGAATTTTCCTAAAAAGTGGCGTAATGGTACGGTAAAGCTGGTTTCATATTGAGTAAATTGCTAATTTACTAAGTTGTTTTATTTATGAGTACGTAAGTTATATAATTTAAATATCTACCACAAACTGCTTAAAAACATGTTACAATTCGTAAATAATACTAAAAATTCATAAATTGTGACAAAAATAATGTCAACTTAAGTATAAAACGATTGTCCTGATCTCATGATATTCATGTGTGGCATTTAAATCGCAATCGCAAACGTTACTTAATAGTAGTCAATAGCCATTGTCCCAACATCGACTGTGATTAAATTCCAAAAAATTGGCGATATACCTTTAGGATATTTAAAACTTAATACTGTAAAGCAAATTGCATTTAATCAGTTATCTAAATAGATACGTATTTTGTAATAAAATTACATATCTGTCCCTACAGCGACAAAAATATGTAGTGCAATGATCCGAATAGTGGCGTTAAGGAGTTATTTTCTTATAAAACTTAATGTTTTATAGTAATGTACGTCCCCTAGTTGGTTTTTTTTAAAAGTTTATTTTATTTATGTTTTAATTATTAAAACTTTGGATAATTTTGAACTTGACTACTATTTTTAAATCCTATATCAAATGAGTGCCGTAATGGAACATTTTTCCAGTAGATGTGAACTTCAAACGTGAATATTTAAGGACTCCGACGTTATTTTGTAATAAATTTAGTATTTTTAGGCAGCTTAAAGAATATACTATCAATTAAGCTACAATTAAAGTCAATTAAAACTTTTTTTAAAAGTGGAATTCCGCTTACGCTACGGACAACAATTTTTGAAAATGCCCATGTGATCCTCTTTCATTTGATACCCCACTCGGTTATATTTGTAGGCATTTGGTTAACCAGCCACACTTTCACTCCCTATATTTTTTGAACTCCTTAACCGATTTTCATTATAATATCAATTTTGTAATGTACACGTGATCCTCATTCATTTGATACCCCACTCGGGTATATTTGTAGATATTTGAATTTCCATGCCCACTTTAACTGCCTATAATTTTTGAACGACTCAACCGATTTTGATTATAATTTCAATTTTGTAATGTACTCGTGACCCTCTTTCATTTGATACCCCACTCGAGTATATTTGTAGACATGTATTTTTCCATCCCCTCTTTCACCCCCCTCTAATTATTAAACTACTGACCCGATTTTTATCAAACATAGCTAAGAACACTCCCGACATATTCACCTTTCAAACAAAAAAAACAGAATCCAAATCGGTTCATGCGTTAGGGAGCTATGATGCCACAGACACACACACACACACACACACACACACACACAGACACGTCAAACTTATAACACCCCGTCGTTTTTGCGTCGGGGGTTAAAAAGAATAGGGAACGGAACAGCTTCCTTTTCAGGTTGGTTATAAATTAAAGTGTATTATGTAAATTTTAATCTCTTTAAACGATTAGATACTCTCATCACAGATCAGCGAGCCTTTGATGAATTCATCTTGTCATGTCGTCTATAGTCGCGGTGATCTCTCAAAAATCAATCAACAACGAAATAATAACGACACGACAAGTCCTAGTCGACAAAGTTCTCAATAAGTATTATGCCGACAAAATATCAACTCGACAGTTCACTATAAGCTCGGAGTAGCTTGTCTTTCATTATAGGACAGTGGCTTGTTTCCGATTGGTGGAACATGACATCATCTAGCGGATTGTAGACCCAGCGGTCATCATTACTTCACCATTATTATTAAGTAGGTATTATTTTTTTTCGAACTTAATACTGAAGCGCAGTTGGCCAGCTAATGGGTCTTTACAACAAAACCGGGTGGCGAGCCTCCAGAAGCGAGGCTTTCAAGCCTTTCGCTCACCATTAGCCAGGTTGAGGTCGTTCCTCGCGGCGACGGCGTTGCACGCGCTGTACGGCGGGCGGCACGCGGCGCAGCGCGACAGCGGGTCGTGCTTGTAGTCGTTGTAGCGCATCACCAGGAACATGTCGCGCAGGTTGCCGACTGACGCCTGCAATTTATGCTTTATTGTCAAGTGGGTAAGGTTCAAAATGCGAGAAGACTTATGTATATTTTATATTGTAATTTTGAGTAGGTTACAATATAATTATGACAAACTAAAAATTATAAGGAAACATCTGCCAGTAGGTATTCTGTATTGAAAGTATAATCATTATCTACATAGGTACCTACCTGTTTGATTGTTGGCGTATAAATTGTTAAGGTCCTTTGTTTTAAACATGTCCTATTTCTTCATTTCTATTTGAATAAAAACATTCATGTACTTGACAAGGCGTTTTGAAGTGCATTCAGATATTATTTGAATTCATTCAAGCTGCGCCGACTATCGGCAGTTTGGAATGATCTAAGCACCTATTCATTTATAAAGAAAATAGTTAGACTGGTTGGAGTGGAGATTGACCTGTTGTTCCTTGAAGATCTTGGCGCGCGGGTTGGTGTGGTAGCCGAACCAGTCCCCGTGGTCGGCGACGCGCTGGTTGCCGCCGGACAGGTTGAAGATGCGCGGGAAGTACGCGATGTTGTACGACGGGAAGTACGACGTGCGCACGAGCTCCGACGTTCTGGAACGCGAGGGGGGGGACGTTCATAAAAACATTTAAAATGACAGCAAGGTAGCTCTTTATATATTATAATCAAATCTGATGCCTTCGCTGTTTATTATTAGGACATTGGAATAAAACAAATACAGCGATATACGTAACACGCGTAGGTACTTATTCCATTGTATTTGCTGATAGTTCAGGTCAGTCCTGCTGTGAATATGGGAACTGTAAAGCTTTCGAAAAGTCACCAAAATAAAATTGTAACCTACTATAGTTAGCTTTTGCTTTAATAACTTATTATTTTATTATAAAGAAATAGGCACACTTTCTAAGTGCAATATTTATATTTAACTTTTTTTAAAGTTGATAATTATGACAAATTGACATACCAAACATATTCAAAATTTTTAAGTTTCTGCACCAAGACTATGACGCATGGCTAAATTTACAGTTGAAAAGAATATAATATTTCCTTTAAAAATATATTCATTATTTGCAAAAGAATATAAATAAGACGAAATTTAAATATACCATTATTGGCCACCAGCCATACTTGAGCAAACATTAATTCAATGGAAATTTCGAGAGAGTTCTTAATATTGTAATGCAAAACATAATAATATAATTTACTCATACTCCAGTCAAATAACAAAATAAAGAATATTTAATTCGGGTGTGCATGTGGGATTATATTATTAAATAACATCTAGGTAGGTTAGTAGGTAGACCTACTGGCTAATAATTACTACCTACCTATTACTGGCTACTTATCATAAAAATCCTTGAGCAACGTTTAAACAAGAAGATTTAATTAATCAGGGGTATTTGTAAAACTTGTAATCCAGTAGGGATCGCAGTATTAAAAATTGAAAAATAATAAGTATCATTAGTATGTCAAAATATCAATAAGATTGATCAATCACATTAATTTCTGTTTACAAACTTTTGAACATAAGCGTTTTTAGCAATGTTTAAATCTATTGTAACATTATTGAGAAATTAATTAACGTAGGTAATCAAATTTTTAGCAAAGGAAGGCAAAACTTGAAAAATACAGATGCACAAATTATTGTGATATTTTTCATATAATTCTAACTCCTCGACCGGACTAACAACTGAGACATAACTCACTTAGGTATTTACTTAGCTCTACAGAAGACTGATCAAAGCTACCAACACTTGTTTACACAAACTGCCGATAACTTATTAGGGCAGTTACAAAAAATTTGCACTCTTACAGTGACCCTATCCTGCACAAGTGTTCTTCCACGCTCTGAAGCCAAAGGTAAAAGTCGCTGAATATATACCATCTTATCTGTCGTATAAAAATCGGTATCAGAAATGTTACGGATAGGTATATTTCCTCGCGTCCGCTATTCTGCAGATCTTCTAGATTCATTTGAGAATTCGCATCCAAAGAAATCGATAAGGTTCGTGCGGATACGGACGGATCTTAATTCCATTATTAAATCCTGTAACTAAATTATATAGCATGCAAAAAAATCCATCAGCAAATTGCGAATCAAGATGGTCGTACTCCAAAAAGCATAATTAGCATTACCTGCCTGTTATCAGTACTTCAGTAGCCCAATGTATTTTTCTAATAGAATAATGTTTAGGAATGTCACATGCCTTACGTAATGAATCGTTGTTTCCCAGTATCTAGCACCTGGAGATATGTTGCAGTCAGGATTACTATTAGCCACCGTCGCACTGACGATGGCTTCACCCTCCTGCAGTACTGAAGATCATGTGAAGTCCAGTAAGTATTTATGAATTATAGATTTATTTACATATAGGTAGAGAGCACTTTTTTTGGTATTTTAACTTTAGTCAAGAGCTTACCACTGATTTTATAGCGACCTTAACTGTGTAAAATGTATCATTAGGCTTCGTGGAGAGTCGTATGATGAGCGAGGAGTCCTCGTGCGCGGCGGCGGCGCTGACGGCGGCGGGCTGGGTGTGCGGCGCGCGGCGTGCCAGCCGCGCCGGCGCACCGTACGCCAGCTTCCGCGGGGTGCCCTACGCCCGCCAGCCGCTCGGCGCGCTGCGCTTCAAGGTGACGATACCCCCATCCCCCAGCTCCCACCCCTTGCTTCACCGACTGTTCCTGTACGATAAGTCTGACTTCGTATTATTTTCCAGACACTCGAGCCCGTGGAACCGTGGACGGGATACTTCAACGCAACTGAGGAAGGTCCGGTTTGTCCGCAAAGGGACGTATTTTACAAAACTATGATGCAACCGCAGAGTATGAGCGAGGACTGCATCCACGCCAACATCCACGTGCCGGCGGAGGCGCTGCCGGCGCGCGGCGCGGCCTGCGCGGGCTCCTGCCGGCCGGTGCTCGTGTTCATCCACGGTGGAGGGTTTACCTCGGGCTCCGGGGATGCAGACTTCAATGGGCCAGAGTTTTTGATCGATCACGGAATAATTCTCATCACGTTCAACTACAGGTGTGAGCTTGATATAAAAAATTCAAACTTTCTATATAAACTATAAAAAATACGATTTATTTTTTGCATTCCACAGAGTAGGACCATTCGGTTTCCTGTCTCTGAACTCGTCGACCGTCCCGGGCAACGCCGGCCTGCGTGACATGGTGACCCTGCTGCAGTGGGTGCAGAACAATGTCCGCTCTTTCGGCGGAGACCCCGATGACGTCACTCTAATGGGACTCAGTGCCGGGAGTGTTTCTGTACATATGCTCTCATTATCACATGCGGCCGACGGACTATTCAAGAGGTTAGTGGCAATAATGCCTTTTCAAAATGTGTCCGCTTATCTTCTGTTAGATGTGAATGCAATTATGAACGGTTTCTCATCTAAACCGTTATGAACGATTTTGATTTCTATCAAATTTGTTTTATGCCTTTTATTTTCTATTTCTCAGGATGATAACGCTCAGCGGAGTCGCCAGTTCTGGCTACGTGAGCACGACTCCGGCTTATGCGCGGGACACTAATAGCATTTTCCTGAAATATTTAGGCATTAACTCTACCGATGCTGACGAAATTCACAGCGAACTTCTCTCCTTAAGCGCTCAGGAGATTGTAGACGCCACGACGCACGTGCAGGACACACTCGGCCTCGCCACGTTCGTCCCGGTCGTGGAGTCGGCGTTCCCCGGCGTCACCGCCGTGCTGGACGACGACCCTGACGTGCTGCTCGCCGCGGGACGGGGGAAAGACTACCCCCTCCTTATAGGGTACACGGATTTGGAGTGCGTATCACTAACAAAGAGATTACAAGAAATCAATATTCTAGGATCGATCGAAAGCAATCCATTGGCTATACTTCCTACAAAGATGTCGTACGTGTTGTCTAATACTTCAGCTTTGACGGCGGCTGAAAAGATGCAGGATATGTATTTCAACGGCACAGCGACACTGGACAAGTTCATCGCCGCCTGTTCCGACTCCTACTTCATCTATCCCGCGCTCAAACTAGCGCAGTACAGAGCGAACACTCCCGACTCGGCGCCGGCGTACCTGCAGCAGTTCTCGTACAACAGTGCGGAGAGTGTGCTGAAAGAAGCCTACGGTACAAACTATACGGGCGCCGGCCATTTCGAGGACGCGACTTACGTTTTAAGAGTGAACTCGATTCTAGGCAACAGGGAGTTGACGACCAGCGACAGCAGCATGAAAGACTGGATGACCACAACTGTGGTTAATTTCATGCGGTGCAGGTAAATACGGTTTCTTGGATGCGTTATCGTTGGCGAGTGATGTAGTGGAAGTAAGTGGGTACAAGATGCTATATATATGTACGTATTTCAGTTCTCCGACGTGCGCGGTCGCGGGCGCGGAGGCGGCGAGCGGGCGCTGGCCGGCGCTGCGCGGCGCGCTGCGCTACCAGGACGTCAGCGCGCCGCGGTACTCCATGCGCGCGCTCTCGCAGCACCAGAGGGACATGATGGATTTGTTCGACACCTTATACGCGATGTAGACATATATTAAAAATCCGTTTGCTTTCTCGAAATGAAATTATTAAAATATAAACTATTTTGTTTTATTTATTTCAAACACCAAAAACATCATGATCTTAAATACCAACTCTCGCTACGTAGTTCTTCTATCATAAAAGTTGTGCGATTCATGTAATCGGTCAAATTCAAATACATACCTACAAAGATTCACTTGGCCGTGTTTTTAAATCTTGCAAGTTAAATTTGATCCACTCTCAGAATTCATTTTTAACTTTTTAGTAGGTATTTTCAATTGGAGATTTACGACGGCTACTAGTATCAAAGTTCTCGTCAAGACGAATAATTGAGCCAAAACTCTATGTGGTTGCGTCGTTTAATTACGGAGTTCCCGTGCCACCTTCCAGCTCCATCATCAGATCAGCTCCTTGTTACAACAATATTGCATTGTCACCCGATTAATACATTCATGCAAAATTTCAGTTGAATCGGAAACCGGGAGGTGGATCAAATATAACCTTCACGATTTTATTACAGTCAGACAACGGGACTGGTTAAACTAAAAGCTTGTGGAGCCCCAGCCTCCATCGCAACCACACTACTCTCTCTGTTCGTAACGCATGTATTCAGGAAAAATTACATATTTTATAAATTATACGCGGTTTAAGGAAGACTTGAAATATTATTTGCTTATAAATATTATAATAATTTAAATATTCTTTATTGTATTATCACAAGTGACATAATTAAACAGTTACTTCGAGAGAGTTAATTAGATATACTAGTATGTCTAATTAACTGATAGTCCAATCAAATAGCAAATTATTATTATACAACATCAATTGTGTACTTGACATATACATATTATTTTCGTACATAGGTAGGTACATTGTTAAATGTAGCTTAGTATAATTCCTAGAATTCAAACAATTGTGAAGGTAAATTTTAATGAAATATTTTCAATAAATATATATTATTTTAATAAGTTTTTTTTTTTTTATTTGCGATTCAAATGATCGTAACGACGCCGAGTGTGTCGTGTCATGTCAGATAAAGAAGAATATTAGGTACCTATAGGGTTCATATACGTAAATACTTTTCACACGTTTAATTAATTATTTGGCTTATTTTTCATAATACAGATCTACAAAAACATGCACATACTTTATAAGCTTTGGAAGTTAAGTTAATATATCTCAGAGTGTGTCAAAACCACTAGTCCTCCTGTCTCTTATAGATTACTTTGCAGTAGGTACTTGTGAACTAGGAATCAACTATAAACGGATTTAACGTCAAACGTCAGAATATAAAATAAAATACTTGCGTTAAATCCGTTTACAGTTGTATCATTCCAATGTATAATAATAATTCCGCGAACGCATCAGATATTATTAAATTGTTATAAATAACAATTTAATAATTAACGTGAAAAATCCAGGAAGTCGATCATACAATTAAGTTTGCCTGGACTATCAATAACAAATAGATTCAAAAATAAATATTAAAATTTAAATATAATTTAAGCGTTGTGAAGGTCAGTATTATTAGTACCAACACTTGTGTCCACAGACCTACCGATATATAAACTCCCCATAGACGAACAATTGAAGAACTTTTCTAACTGCGCTAGAGCGTGTTTTTTTTACAGTCTACAGCCAAAGGTAAAATATTTACACTATTATTATATAATATTTTTTATAGTAAGTTATGTATAGTACACTCGGCGTCAAAAATATCGCCCCTCAGCGAAAATCAGATTCAAACAAATCTAGACGTTAGCGAAATTATGTCACCTAATTAATATTGGTATCAATTAAAAGCACGTTTAATGTGTTTTAAATGAACAATGTTTAATTTAAACTAAACATAATGGCTAGTGAATTAGAGCGTTTCCAAAAAAAAATGCATAAATGCTCCTTTGAAGGGTCGCTAGTTGTGCCCGTTTTCAGGGGTATAAAATGCCTGTAAGATGTCAAATGTCAATTATTCACTATCCAGACGTCGAAGAGAATACATCTAAGGAACTCAGGCAAGAAATCAACCTTGGAACACGGAGACCACCGCTGCTGAATGAGTTCAAGTGGTCGCACTATTGCAAGCAGGAGTTCGGCAGTGAGATGTCGCGCGGCAACTCAATTTAAGTCGTCATGCTATCCGGCGAGTATTTCAGTGGTTCCAGGAGACTGGGGGCTACATCAGAAGACATGGGGCTGGTCGGGGGCGCTGCACATCCGAAAGAGATGATCGCTTCATTGTGAAATCATTGCTACGCAATCGCTTCGCTAGTGCTGTTGAGGTGCAACAACGCCTCAGAGAAACTCGGACAACATCAGTTAGCGTCTCTACGATTAGAAGAAGACTGCGGGAGAAGGATATTGAGGTTCACAGGGCTGCTACTGGCCCAGTGTTGACCACACAGCATCGCAGAGATCGCTTGTAATTTGCCCGTGATCACGTTCATTAGACGTTTGAGCAATGGAGGCAGGTTCTCTTTACCGATGAGACGAGAGTGCGTCTTTATTGCAACGATAGGCGGGCCAGAGTCTACAGAACGTCGAGCGAACGATTCGCTCAAGCCTGTATTAAGGAGACAGTGGGCTACGGAGGTGGCTCTTGCATGTTCTGGGGGGGCATATCTATAGACGGCAAAACCGACCTTGTCTGCGTCTCCAGGAATGGAGGACTTCGCGGCCAAGGGTCCCTGACTGCTCGCCGATACATTGCCGAGATCCTGGAAGAGCATCTGATGACATATGCGGGTTACGTCCGCTCTGGGTTCACATTAATGCTCGCTCCCACGCTGCATTAATTGTTCGGGATTATCTGGAGAAGGTCGGGATCCCCATTTTGCTGTGGCCAGCCAGGAGTCTTGACTTAAACTCGATTGAACACCTTTTGGACGAGCTGAAGCGAAGGGTTCGGTCACGATATGCCGCCCCTACCACCCTGCAAGATCTTCAGAACGCAGTCATCGAAGATTAGGGCAACATTCCACAAGAAGACATCGTGAAGTTGGTGCGATCAATGAAAGACCGTTTGGAGGCTGTGATAAGGGCCAGAGGGGGTAACACTAGATTTTTAGTCAGTTTTAGGCACATTTTATTGAATTTTGGTATCCATTTATTGTTGTAAAGTTAAACTTGAAAAAACTTGAATGAACTGTCTACAATGTCATTTCCTTTAATCTTTGAACCCAATGAAAAATCTTTTATTTTTTTTATTTTTCTGAAAAATACACTTTCTTGCCTTTCAAATAATACCTAACAATCATATTGTTGTCCTTGATCAAATAGGGTTTAAAGTCGGTTGAAACGATTTTCCGAGTAGGGGCGATATTTTTGACGCCGAGTGTAGTAATGTTGCTCGCCGCAGAGACTGAAGATGTTACAGTCAGCGCTGATCCTGGGCGCCATCGCACTGGCGGCGGCCTCCGGCACTGGCGACCAGTGCAGTAAGTAATCAACAATATATTCTAATCTTAATTTTCCAATAAATTAATAATAGAATCTTGAATCTCGTCAATACTACTATATATTAATTCGGGTGCAGTAGGTTTAATTCTGATATGAATTACATCAGACATAACATCAAACCTTTTTTAATCCGTTATTTAATTTTTAAAATGCATCAGGCTTCGTGGAGAGTCGCATGATGAGCGAGGAGTCCTCGTGCGCGGCGGCGGCGCTGACGACGGCGGGCTGGGTGTGCGGCGCGCGGCGCGCCAGCCGCGCCGGCGCACAGTACGCCAGCTTCCGCGGCGTGCCCTACGCCCGCCAGCCGCTCGGCGCGCTGCGCTTCAAGGTGACGATACCCCCCCAGCTCCCACCCCTTGCTTCACCGACTGTTCCTGTACGATAAGTCTGACTTCGTATTATTTTCCAGACCCTCGAGCCCGTGGAGCCGTGGACGGGATACTTCAACGCCACTGAGGAAGGTCCGGTTTGTCCGCAAAGGGACATATTCTTTAAAACTATGATGCAGCCGCAGAGCATGAGCGAGGACTGCATCCACGCCAACATCCACGTGCCGACAGAGGCGCTGCCGGCGCCCGGCGCGGCCTGCACGGGCTCCTGCCGGCCGGTGCTCGTGTTCGCGCATGCCGGAGGATTCACCGCGGGTTCAGGAGATGCAGACTTCAATGGGCCCGAGTATTTGATCGACTATGGGATAATTCTCATCACTTTCAACTATAGGTATGAGCTGGATACAAAAACATTTTCAAACTATATAAACTAGAAATATAACTATTTATTTTTTGTATTCCACAGAGTAGGACCATTCGGTTTCCTATCTCTGAACTCGTCGACCGTCCCGGGCAACGCCGGCCTGCGTGACATGGTGACCCTGCTGCAGTGGGTGCAGAACAATGTCCGCTCTTTCGGCGGAGACCCCGATGACGTCACTCTAATGGGACTCAGTGCCGGGAGTGTTTCTGTGCATATGCTCTCAATGTCGCATGCGGCCGATGGACTATTCAAGAGGTTAGTAATTAACACTACAAATTCATATATTATTATGAAAGCATTATGATATTAAATTATATGTATATCGCTTCTCCGCTTATCGTTTATGTCGTACTGCATTTGCTCACATCTGTGTTTTCTCCTCTCCACCACAATGAAATGCTTTAATCTCTATTTAATTTTTATACCTATAACTATTTATATATCTCTTCTCTACTTCAGGATAATAACGCTCAGCGGTACTGCGAGCGCCGGCTTCGTGAGCACATCTGCGGCTTACGCGCAGACCACTAAGGACTTGTTCTTAAAATATTTGGGTATCACCTCCACAGACGCCGATGAAATTCACAACGAACTGCTCTCCGTGACCACTGAGGAGATCAGAAACGCCACCATATACGTGCAGGACACGCTCGGCCTCGCCGCGTTCGTCCCGGTCGTGGAGTCGGCGTTCCCCGGCGTCACCGCCGTGCTGGACGACGACCCTGACGTGCTGCTCGCCGCGGGACGGGGCAAGGACTACCCGCTCCTTATAGGGTACACGGAATTAGAGTGCACATCGTTCACGGAGAGGCTACAGGTTATTGATATAATGAACACTATCGAAAGCAATCCCTTGGCTTTACTTCCTACGAAGATGTCGTACGTGTTGTCCAATACTTCAGCTTTGACGGCGGCTGAAAAGATGCAGGATATGTATTTCAACGGCACGGCGACGCTGGACAAGTTCATCGCCGCCTGTTCCGACTCCTACTTCATCTATCCCGCGCTCAAACTAGCGCAGTACAGAGCGAACACTCCCGACTCGGCGCCGGCGTACCTGCAGCAGTTCTCGTACAACAGTGCGGAGAGCATTACAAAGAAAGTTTTCGGTTTAAACTACACGGGCGCCGCTCATTTGGAAGACGCGACTTATATTTTTAAAGTGAACTCGATTCTGGGCGACGGTGCGCTGTCGGCTACGGACAGCAGTATGAGTGACTGGATGACCACAGCTATCATTAATTTCGTGCGGTGCAGGTAAATACGGTTTCTTAGATGCGTTATCGGTGGCGAGTGTTGCAGTGTAAGTACGGGGCGTTATATATACGTATGTATTCCAGTTCCCCGACGTGCGCGGTCGCGGGCACGGAGGCGGCGAGCGGGCGCTGGCCGGCGCTGCGCGGCGCGCTGCGCTACCAGGACGTCAGCGCGCCGCGGTACGCCATGCGCGCGCTCTCGCAGCACCAGCGGGACATGATGGACTTGTTCGATACCTTATACGCGATGAACAATAAATAAACCCCGTATATTTTGAAATAAAACAATTCATTTCACAATATAAATATTGGTTGTTTAAATGTTGTTAATTAATTTTATGACACTTCACCGGGCGATTGTGTTGCAGGGGGGAAGGTCCGACTCGTGCAAGGTGTGGGTGCACGTGTGTCACCTCGCCGGCGGGGCTGTTGTAACACTATCGAGTGTGCTAGGTGTGTGTGAGGCCGCCTGCCGCGCGGCAGCTGCCTGTGTGTCAGTGTACGGGGTGTGTCCGTGGCCTATTTAGTCATTACCAGATACCAACATTTTGTCAGCTTAATTATTCTACATAGTTAAAAGCTGAAGAGTTTGTTTGTTTGCTTGAACGCGGTAATCTCAGGAGCTACTGGTCCGATTTAAAAATCACTTACAATGTTAGATAGCCTATTAACCGAGGCTAGAGGTTATAATAATATATCATCACGCTAACTAATTGGAGAGGAGCAGTAACTATATTCCACGCGGTCGATGTTGCGGGCGGGGTGGTAAAAGTGCGGTGTACTCACATGTCGGCGGCCTCGGTGTGGCCGGGCAGCTGCTCCAGCAGCCACAGCAGCCCCGCCCGCGGCGCGCGCCCCGGACTGAACCGGCTGTAGTCCACTATGTACCTGGCGACAACACACACATTCACACTCACTCACACACAAACACGCGCGTGTGACGTCACTATACATCTGTGTAGTCCCGTACTCTTGTAGAAATATTAGTTAGTTTAGTACAATAAAGTAGAAACTTATGTAGGCGACTATATTATTGTTTTGTTCCAAAAACAGAAATAAAATCGGTTCATGCGTTAGGGTGATATGATGCCACGGACAGACACACACACACAGACAAACAGACAGACACGTCAAACTTATCACCCCGTCGATATTTCGTCGGGGGTTAAATAGTTATGTCTAAAATAAAACATAGTAGTACATATTATATCTATTGCGGTTTGTTACGCGTGCCTCACCACTGGTTGTTGTATGTGCCGCTGTTGTGTCTGCGGAACAGGTCGCTCCACTCGCGGCCGGAGCGCGCCAGCCGGTTCGCCACCATCGCGCGGACGAACTCCAAGATCTATGCAACACACGTTTCAAAGGCAACTTAGAGGCCGTTCAAGTATTATGTAGCTC
Organism: Polylopha cassiicola; assembly: GCA_038024825.1. Taxonomy (NCBI): domain Eukaryota; kingdom Metazoa; phylum Arthropoda; class Insecta; order Lepidoptera; family Tortricidae; genus Polylopha; species Polylopha cassiicola. The sequence continues at coordinate 405,074 of CP149061.1, forward strand.
CCCCCCCCCCCTTCCCTTGTAAAGCATCTTAACGTTTTACAAGAGCCACTGAGACCCCCTCCAATTGCGTTACGTAAAACTTGAACGCCCTATTATGTGGTTTCATAATAATTCTTCAAAATTGTATTTTTCGAAGAATTTTGTTCAAAGGGTGAGGGGATAAAATGATGTATTTAGTAGTTGTTGGCTACATGTCGGTCTCGCTCGCTCACTCACCTGCCCCCGCGGCTGCACCAGTCTGTACAGCGAGCGGTTGGAGTTGCCGATGGTGGTCTCCGCCGCAACCAGCCCGGACGACAGTATGTAGAAGTCGTCTGTCGACTGAACATAAAATATAATGAAACTAGCTTCTGCCCGCGACTTCGTCCGCGTGGAACTCCTCCTTTTTGCAGTTGGTTAAAAAGTAGCCTATGTCCTTTCTCAGGCTCCAGACTTTCTTTGTACCAAATTTCATTTAAATCGGTCCAGTAGTTTCAGCGTGAAAGCGTAAGAGACAGACAGACAGAGTTACTTTCGCATTTATAATATTATCTAAGTATAGATGTAAAACATGATCTATTAACCAACTATAACTTCTAAAGATTTGTTTGTTTGCTTGTATTAAATAGGCTCCAAAACGACTGGATTTATTTGAAAAATTCTTACACTGACGGGAAGTTACATTATTCCCAAGTGACATCTATAGGCTATAGAATATTTTGAAAAACAATTAGGGATCCGTGCGAAGCCGGGGCGGGCCGCTAGTATTAAAAAAAGCGGGAGCGTAAGCAAGAGATGAAAATAGAAAACAAACCTAATTAGTAATAGGTTCCCAGTGTTTTTGCTTTAAAAAATAAGTCTTTTTTTCTGTATTTTTAAACATGGAAAACCAAAAAAGTAGTAAATACAATACAGGAAAGATGTGATCGTTACAAGGCTCACATCCGAAGGTGCGGATGCAATAGCAAAGACCAGAAGAGATCACACGATGAAACAGTTAAATCCGTTTTGTTTTAATATAACGCGAAACGTGAAATCATCATAAATGTTTATTAGTAAGTAAGTAAGCACCTGTATGAAGGCAGGGTAGGAGGACAGCGACATCTTGTACCCGGGCAGCCGCTCGGCGCTGCGCGGCGCCAGCTTGTAGTTCAACACGTACATCTTCTGCACGCGGAGCATCGACTGGTAACTACGAGAATACACAATTGAGTTACATACAGGATACAATATTATACTTTACTTACATATTTAAAGATCCGCCCGCGACTTCGTACGTGGAGTTAAGCTCCCCAACGTTATAAAAGGAATCCCTGTGTAATATTTCATGTTTCTAGCCTTTACAGTTTAGGTTCTGCGGGCCTCTGCGTTAATATCAGTCAATCAGTTTACGCTGAATATAGATGTAGAAGATTAGATATACCAAAGTTCAAGATCATACCAATTGATATACTATATGCGTAGTATATTATTCATCAGGTCTTTACTCTTTAGGATCAATTGGTATGATCTTGAACTTTGGTATATCATCTTTATATGCCATATAGGTACCTATTCCAAGTGACTTGCGCCGTGTACAAGTTGGAGAGGTCCGGCAGCAGCTTGACGAGCCCCGAGCAGTGCTCCGGGAACAGCACCGCCTCGGGCAGCTCCGGGGGGAGGGACACCGCCAGCGCCAGGTCATCCAGGTCCCCTAACATGTTGATCCAGCTGTACAACCAAACATGGTTCAATAAAATGGTGTCAATGTCCAAATCATTTGATACATTTGAACCCATATTTCTAACATTCCAGGAATAATGAGAGAGAGAAAGTATGTGCTAATTCCGCGATTTCAGTTATTACGCTTTTTTCGCCTACCCATACCTTAGGGTTCACCCTACTAAAGGACAGTCGCCGAGCACAGCCAAAAACGGACACTGTAACCTTAATCAAGATTACTGTGCGAGAGTGAGGGCACTATTACTACGCGCGTGATACAGAGACAAATAGAAAAAGGGCAACGTTCGTTTTTCGCTGTGCTCGGCGACCGTACTTTACCAACGACATCTATGTTTGCCTATAAAAACGAGTTACACTTGCCAACAATTAGCAAAAGATAAAAATGTTTTGATTTTTTTGCTAACTCCTGTTGCCCTCCTGGGTTAGCACGTAAGGGCTTTGTCGCGCAAAAATCATCTGTCCCTGTCGCTCTTTAATTAATCTCAAAAGTATGATAGTGACAGAACTCTGTCAAGCGACAAAAATCTTACATGCTACCCGTGCACAAAACATAAGTAAGCAACAAGCAACATAAAATATATAAATTGATTATACATACAAAATGTCCCTGTTGGTGAGTTTCTCGGCGGGATCGGCAGTGGCCTCGTTGTACCCTGCTGCCAGGCCCTTCAACTGGATGTAATACAGCTTTATCTGTACACAAAGAATACATACATACTTACAGATGAATATAGGACTTCCGAATACAAAGATATTATTTGTGTTAGGTATTTCTGAGTATACCTGATACCAGTAAGGGTCCTCGGAGTACTTGCTGGTCATGTCAGTGATGTATTCGTCGTTGGCATCCACAAACTCGTCTATGAGGTGACATACTTCTGTTTTGTTGATGCAATATCTGGAAAAATGATAATATACCATAATAAAACATAAATATGGCTATTTATATAATTTTAAGAGCTTTATATATTTAAAATTTAAAAAAAAACTAATAGAACCTATCAGTTACAAAATAATGTTAAATATTGCTTGATTTCTTCAACTAAGTACATTTTTATTTATTTATAAGTAATGACGGGTTATTATTTTACCCTTTCAACATATTCTGCCAGTGCATCCAGATGAGGTCCCTGGTGAGGAATCCCTCCAGGTAGCCGGCCGCGAACGCCTGCTTCTCATCACTACTGTCCGGAGTTGTATGCAGCTCCAAAAATGCCCAGCTGTACATTAGGACAAACAGGTCATGTACCTTTTAGTGTAAATTTTTTACAATATTAAAAATATGTGTATTTGTAGAAGTCATCACTCCTTAGCTTAGTAAGTATTTATTTTAATATTTCGGTTACGAGGCTGTCAAAACATTATAATAAAATTAACTTTTGCACTTACCCAGTGTTATTAATTTCATTCTTATAAGTAGCTTTTGCGACGTGCAAGTCAGGGATATCCTCGGAGTTATCAGTCAAGGAGATCTTTGCTGAGTCCCCGGACCAAGTTACAAACCCATATTTACCCTCTGATACCACCACACAACCAAACAACAAGAGAAAACATAGTTTTAAATATCCATTCATAATTGTTAAAAACAAAACAAGTTCATGCGAGCTCTCGGCACTGGCTGACTGCAATTAAAGTGATAAGGTTATTTATAGCATTTATAACAAATTAATTGGGTCGCAAATCAGTAAATAAGGAAATTAACCACAAAAACAACTTTTTGAATTGTAAACAAACTCTATTTTGACGTTTTTACGATGACATTCCTGATGTTGCCACCTAAAATCTACAGTTTAAAAGATCGATTTGTTCTTATAAGAAACTAGTGGTCCCGGCAGACTTCGTCCCGCCCGGCAATGTCGATTTGACAGTTGTCATTGTTGCGTTTTGTTATACTATTTTTAACAAATCAGCTTAATATTTTTTTCTTTTTTTGTTACTGGAACGTGATAAAAAGTATCCTATGTCCTTTTCCTGGCTCCGAGCTACCTCCCCGCCAATTTTCAGCCAAATCAGTTCAGCCGTTCTCGAGTTATAAACGGGGTAACTAACACAACTTTCTTTTATATATATAAGATTATTTTAGATTTGAAATAAAACTGGAATTCGTGCAGCTAAATCTTTTTCTGAGTCTTTTGGGGTTACTACTAGTGTAACGTTAACACCAAGAACCATATTTAATTATTTTCTCCTTACAACAAAAAGATCTCAATAAGTTTATTTGCTTTTGTGTAGGTATTTATTGAAATTAAAATAAAACAAGAGAAAAAAGACAACAGCATACATTTACTAAAATTTTGTTACAGTAATGTTTATAATTTACACTAATAAATCACAGTTTTAAATATATTTTTAAGTACATGTCAACTTCATGCCCATTTCTCCACATTTGTAGCCAATTTCCCTCATGAGGTAAGGGGTGCGCTCGTGAGCGGGCGCGTTTAGCCATTCGTTGATATTGACAGGTACAGCGACGTATCCTTGTCTCTCCAATACGTCTAGAATGAGACGGAATGTGCCGCGGAGTCGGTTGCTGTTCATTGAGAAACAGCCTTGGTTGAAGTTCATTATGCACACGCTGAAACAAATTGGATTCTCATTGCCAGTTCAACTGATCAGTTAAAGTGGCCTACAGAAGGTTACTACAAGAGGTTCTATTTCCAAGAACACAAAATACATTTAACAAAGTACTTACGGAAGGCTGCCTTTCGGTAGATCCAGGTTTTCGATGGGCACTTTGTTGCTGCTGCCTATCGCCGGCATCTTGACGGGCAGCCCCGACTTCAGGCAAATCAACACATCTGTAACAAGGATTTACTTTAGAAGTAACTAAAACTAGTCAAGGCTTTTACATGTAAGCTATCAAACAAAGGCGTACCAGCGACAATCCCATTAGGCAGGACCACGTTCCTGACGGCGTAGTCCGGGCCCCCGAGCCCGCGCAGCAGGTACTCCTGCAGCTGCTCCGTCAGCGCGTGCACCGGGTAGATACAGCGAGCCCTCTCCAGCACATCGTCCGGCAGCTTATACTCCTTGCTATGAAAAGTCTGCACCGCCTCGTGCAGCGTCAACAACTGCAGGTAATCCAATGTGTTTTCATTCCTAGACAAGTATTCGTTTAGGAAGTCTTTAGAGAACACTCGTTCTAACAACTTGTCCTCGTAGTGGCCCAGGGAAGCGAGCTCCAAGCACACTTTCGTCCAGGGTAGTGCGGCGTTTTTGGCATCCAATATGGGATTGAGGGAGATCTGCCTGCGGATCTCCTCCCACTGCTCCTGGTCGGGCGTGTAGTTGTTGTTGGCGAGGCAGTTGATGAAGCCGAACAGGATGTTGACGCGGGCGTTGGAGAGGGAGGACTTGGAGGTGGCCGCTTGTTGGCATAAGTACTCCACTAGGTTTAGGTGGGTATGCGCCTGTAAACAAAATATGTTGCCATTAAAATTTGAACCTTCTGCCCATACGTCAAGATTGCTAATTAATTACCTTTGTTTGTTTTTCGCTCTATTTTGCACTGAAAATTAGTGGGTTTGAGTTCATGTGGATATTGTTATTTTAAATATTATACCACTCATTGCACGGCAAGAATGGTTCAAAAACAAACCTTATACATACACAAGATAGTCTATATTACATTGTACAGACAAAGGCGTTGAAAAGATGGTGATGCACTTACAATTCTCGAAAGCACTCTGCCGATGAGCAGTCCCTTCTCGAACTCCACGTCGTTCCGCACGACGTACTCCGCGGCGGCGTCCATCAGCTGCTCGTGGTAGTACTCCGGATGCTTCTCCAGGATGCGGCCCTTCAGCCGCGCCGCCGTCCGCAGCACGTCGTCGTACGTCAGCTGGTCCATCGACTGCGCCAGGATGTCGAAGCAGATGTGTAACAGCTGGACGCGGGTCGGGAATCTATCCTCGGTGCAATTCACCTCACACAACGACCATATGATGGACTTCGCTATTTGAGCGTCCATGTCCTGGTCGTGCAGCAGCAGACCCGTCACTATGTTGTTGATGCACCTGTCCGGCATGTCGTGGTGGCAGCAGTACGACAGCATGTCTCTCAGGAGAGGGAGGTCCTCGTTGTCCAGCTCCATCGGGAGGTGTATTTGAAACGCGAGCGGTAGGGCGAGCTTCAACGCGTCCACCATGTGATTCTTGGTGTCGTATCGACTCAGGATGAAGTCTAGAAACATAATTTGTCGAGTGTTCAGGTTGTTGATGTTGCAGCGGACGAGCTGTAGCATGGTTTGCATTATGAGGGAGTCCGCGGGTACTTTAAGGTAGGAGAGTACTTTGGTAGCTTCGATCGTCTCGTTGAGCTCGAGCCCTCGCGCGTGCTTTTTGAAGTTTTGACAGAGCACGCTAAACGCCGGGTCCTTTATAAGATATTCGGGATCCTGATCGAATCTGTGAGAAAATAAATAAAAAAAAAACAATATAGAATAGTAATTAAAACTTAAAGATGGCGTCGGTCGGCACGAAACTTAAGCCTACGTCCTTTTCGCGTTATCCTGACTTAGTAGTCTACTTACTAGTGTAAGTTAGCATGAACCAGTTTTTCAGTTAGCATAATGTGTTATACTGACTTCCCCGCGCGGTGCAGGGTGAAGAGCGTCCGGAGCGCCTGCAGCATGTGCTGCGGCGTCATGGCGGGCAGCGCGGCCTGCACGGCGGCCAGCACGGCGGCGGGGCTCGGCGCCGCCTGCAGCCGGCTCGACAGCGCGTCCGGCGACGACTGCCGGGGGAGCTCTGATACTAAAACAATACCATTGTCACATTTAGAATACTTACCACCCAATCAATAAAAGTTAGTAAAAGATCCTCTATGCTTCCATTTCTTCAAGGTACCATCTATCTCTATTTATACCAAATAAGGTTATAAGTTCAGTGATTAAGACAACAAACCTCAAATTTAAAAAAATAGCTGGAATTCATAAGCCAATTAAGAAACTATGGCACCGAGTCATGTGGAGTTTCATGAGTCAAGAACACATCTGAATGGGAGCACAACATGAATTGCAAATGCTTGCTTACTGCTGGAGGAGAGTGTCCTGGACTGCAGGGAGGTGGAGCTCAGGTGGTTGCTCTTCAGGACATTCCGCCACACATTCTTCAGCAATGACAGTGACATTGTATCTAAACATATATATTAGCTATGATAATCATTACTGTGAGTAAATATATCATCCACCAATAATGTGTAAAACATTGTGTTCAACAATAAAAGGCAAATGATAATGATAAAATTTGATATGAAATTAAATAAGTAATACTAATGAACAATAATAATTATCTTGGAGTAAAGTATATAATTTAATGGATAGTTTGAATAGAAAGAAATATTTTTATGCCAATTGGTAAATTTAGCAAAGTCCAAACCAATACAAACCATAATTGTAACAACTTAGATTAACCTCTAATAAGAATTAGGTATGTTAAATTTTATACCATATAATATAAGTGAATAGGCCGACACAATTAATTAAAGACATTAAATAAGCTCCCGCGTTTTAGGTATTCTATATGATACACTCACCGACTCCTTCGAAAACTGAATTTATTAAACAAAAATAACAGAAATATAATGCCAGTCCTTAAGCTCACTTAACCACTCTTAGAAGAATATTAATTTTAAAGTTAAAGCATGTCATAAGTATTATTTTTCAATTAAATAAAAAAATAAAACATTATTCTGTCATAAATTGTCTGGAAAATTAAATTCTTCCATTTGAAAATTCGCGTAAGAGACAGCTGTTTTTGACAGATTTAACCTGTATTTACTCGTCTTAGTCGTCTTTGGGTTTAACATTAAAAAAAAATAAAGATATTGCGGAAATAATTTAAAATAGATTTGAGTTTAATTTTGTATATTAAAGAATAACAAGTTGATAATGCATAATAATCAAAAATGATAATTAAGTCCTAAAACGATTACCGGCAGTTAATCATAGGAAAAATGATTTAAAAATGTCAGTTCGATACGTTTTGAATCTTTCATTAACTCCCCTATAAAATGCAGTTCTAAAGATTAAGAATCAATGCATGAATTAAATATTTTTATTAGTGCATCTGATATATATTTATTTACTAAATTCTTATAAGATATGTCCATCAATTTACTAACATATTTCAAATTTGTTGTTTAATGTTATGCTAGCTGAAGTATAATAGTCGGGTTTTAGAACATCAGAGAAACATCTTTTATCTTTGACATTGACATAATGAAATGTAGAGAAAAAGCCACCGATACAAGCGTGTGTTTATATTGTGAATTTCTTTTTCACAGTTCCATTTATAAATTAAAAACCCTTATATTTCTTTCGGCCAGTTTGAGTTCATAAAAGAAAGATGAATTTAGAAAGAATCGTTCACGAGAGGCCTGACAGGTCAATCAAGAAACAATTAATAACACCGGGTGACTACACCGTAATTCCTTACGAAGATTCACGCTGCAGGATATCTCTTAGTGAAGTGACGTGCTCCAACGAAGCAGGGAGTTGCGAAATAGAACCAGAGAGTCGCATATTCAGTAATGCTTTCGACGGCAACGTTTTAATCGGAGACTCCGACCATTTTATCGACAAAGACTTCGAATTGATTTTGCAACAAATGTGCTGCGGGGAGACGTGTCTAGCGAAGATCGTATACAAAGACGGTGAAGGTAAATTAGTTAAAGAAATTTCTTGTAAAGTTGAACTTAGGGAAGTGATGGAAGAGCAGTTGTGGAGTGAATGGAGTATGGACAGGTTGTTCGAGGCATCGCAGCATCATAAGGAGCGAGGGGTGGAGCTGGTGAAGGAGAAGAGAGCAGCAGATGCCTTTAGGAGGTTTAATAAAGCTTTGAAAATGCTGGTGGCAATTGAACCAGTCAATCCAGATCAGGTTGACGAACAGAGAATGAAGGATATGGTTGATTTGAAGGTGTGTGTCATATATACAATTTAAAATTGGTAATTGTTAACAGTCAACTTTCTTGTGGTGTTTCTTCTTGCAGTGTTATTATTTTTTATCTGATGTGCTTGTAAAAACTGAAATGTAAAAGTGCCCCTGAGTCCTATTTCCTATAAAGATTTTCATTAATAGTATAAGCTTTTGAGTAGTTACTGTTGGTAGTTCCTAGATAGTTTTTCATAAATTAACATTTTAAACAAGTAATATGGTCTTAATTTGCATTAATTGATTTTATATGCTTAAATTCTATGAACATTCCAGCTTCCATTTATGTGACAGATTGAGATGGTAGTCTAGTCTAGTTTAAGAAAACAATCATTTATTTTTTAGGTCAAACTATTAAACAACTTGGCACACTGCCAACTCCATTATGATGAGTATGAGGCTGCAATAGATCTCTGCACTCGGGTCTTGAAGTATGACGGTGACAACAGCAAAGCCTTATATCGTCGCAGCACCGCCTACGCCGGAGTACACATGTACGAGGAGGCCTGGAGTGACATACAGAGGGTCCTCCAAATGGACCCCAAAGACAAGGCAGCACAGCAAAAAGCGGCAACATTGGAACCTAAAATTAAATCTATAAATAAAGAATATAAAAAAGTCATCAAGAAAATGTTTGGTTGATTTTGTTGTTTTGAAGTCTTGTGCGTGGCAGTTGCCTTATGGCACTTCATGCAGATAAAGTATTTTGTATTCAAAGTTAGTACTATTTATAAAGAACTGCAAATAAAAAAAAAAAAATGTATTTTGAACATTATATTTAATTATCATTTTGTATTCAATGTGCTAGAAAAAGTGAAGAAGGTCTGTAACTGCAGCATTTTTTTGCAGTTTAAAAGCATTAAAATATTGTTGAAATATTAGATAGTAGTAAATTTTTAATATGATAAACTTTCATAGTTTCACATTTGCACATAATTATAACATTTTCTACCTATGCAAAATCAACTTAATGTTTCCAAAAAAATATTTAGGTATATTCTTTTTAAAGAAAAAATATGTGAAAACCTTATAGATGATCAATGATCAACAGTGTCAATAAATATAATACTTAATTGAAAAAAATATATTATTTTTAGTGTCATAGATACCAAAATTCACATACCCAGATTATTTTTTTTAGCCCCTCTCCCCCCTCCAAATACAAAACAAACAGTATGCTTGACGAACTCTTCAATTTTCATAACGGAAGTTCTGCACCCCCTTCCAATGGAATTGAAACCATAATTCTTACAAGTTACGGTATAAATTTCCATGATCCCGCAATATCCATATCATACACCTGCTGACTTGCTGAGCATGCGTTCGCATTGTGTCGTAACAAGTGGCTGAATGAAAGTGGTTCCTTTGCCCGGCACTTCATTGAAGAGTGCGTTTCCATCGTAAATGCGAAATCTTTGCTAAATATAAATGAAAATGTAAGAGTATGAGAGTTTAATTTGATTATCTGTAACTATAAACATTAATTACATTATTGGGAGTAGAAATACACGATTACATTTTTTGCACAATATATAGCACCTCGTTGACTGAACTATGAGTAGGTAGGTAGGTGTACTAAGGTACCTATATCAGGTAGGTATATGCTTTTTTGATGTCTAACGATTTTCATAGATATTTAAGTAGACATTTGAATTAAATATGTATGAACCGAAATACATTTCAGTCATATGTGTCATTATTACCTTAAATAGATACAGATTTAACCCTCGTAAATATTTACACAGAGCATGCCATAAGCAGTAGCCATACCTAAGTATAACCGGTATTTAGTGAGTCGTCGTATGACATCACTCGACGTGAGGCGCAGTGGAGCCGCGGCGTGACATCACAGCTGACCCTACTCCAGTGCGAGTTCAGGCGCGACCGCGACTTGTTCCGTGTGTATCAGGCTAAAATGATAAATTGATAAACAATAGACAAGCAATCACTTATTTTTAATTTTAAACTTAGTATCGTCGAAGACATGGCCAGTGAGTATAAATAGTGAATATAGGTTTTACTATTTTGTTTCTTCAAGTTTTGTTTTGGAAGTGTCAGGTGTTTATTAGTGTGTTTATGTGTACTAAATATAGACAATTATGTCAGTGATTCAAAGGCTTCTGGTGCTGCCTATAATTTTACCTTGAATTTACGAACTTTATATGCATTAATGGTTAATCTGTAGTTTATTTACGTTAGAAATATTTTTATTTGACTACTGCCCAAATTGCACCTTTCCACTTGATCGCTAAACCGATTTCGATATACTTGTTTATATATTGGAATGAAACAACTATTATCGGATTTAACTCGCGTATTTTTATTTTATTAGCTGACGTTTCGGATTCTTTACAGTTTCCATAATCGTAGCACGACTGAGCTGACAATAGTCTAACGCTAAAGTGAATTATACAGTTACTGTATCGTTAGCTCAGTCTGCTATGAACATGGGAACTGTAAAGTTTTCAAAACCTGTTATAATACATAGTTTTATTCCAATGTGTCGAAATGTAAAAATAATCTATATAATATTTAGTTCCTATTGTAATTAGTACCTAACTACATAATATGACGATATTTGTTTGAGTTTCTTGAATTGTATGTTACATGATAGGTACTGCATTTGAATGTGAGCATAACTCAATTGTAATTTTATTACGATTCGTCGACAGTAGGTATGTGGTTGGTAAGTAGGTAGGTAGCAACTTGTTTACGTCGATTTGAAAAAAAAAATGAAATCATTATTTTTTATAGGTTGGTCCTATCTACACACCAAACAATAGGATGTATATGCGTAGTTCCATCTTATATATAAAAATGAATCGCAAAATGTGTTGGTAAGCGCATAACTCGACAACGCCTGGACCAATTTGGCCAATTTTTTTTTTAAATGTTCGTTGAAGTCCAAGGATGGTTCTTAGAAAAAATCGAATAATTGCCGGGAAAACCGAAAAAACAGCCCTTTTCTTTTTCCATACAAACGTTGTCTAACTAAAGTTACCTAATTTGAATTTCAGCGGGCAGAATGACGTCTGCCGGGACCGCTAGTAAATATATAATTATATCGATTTATGTTTTTCAAAAACTATTTTCAACTTGTTTACGACAAATGATGACTCCGAAAACTTCTAAACTACGGTCGTTTATTAACATATTGCGTGCTAGCGTGATACATACATACTTACAAGAAAAAACAAAAAAGGTATAAGATTCGCAACTTTGATAATTTTCACACAAGCTTAGACAATTCGACGAGACAGTTTGGAATTATCATTTTACACGCAACCTATAAGTAGGTACCTATTACATGTACCTACCTATCTATTATACAGCGGCTTCTATGAAGGTATGGAAAATATAGGTATGTATTTCTTTTTCTACTTTCGTCGATCGATATCGAATAGGTATCAATTTAGGTAGGGTGCGTCGGGGTAAGGTTGAACGAGATTTTGATGAGATAAACCATGTTTTTTTTAAAGCCTCATAATTTTAATCGTATGAAGCTGACGTATATGAAGTGATGTTTTAGTAAAGTTAATGAATGGTTCTTCCTATCTACCTGAAAATGGACCTGATTGGAGGTGTTTTTCATATATAAAAACGACGGCAAAGTTAAATTTTTTGCAAAAAAATCGTGGGGTAAGATGGAATGATGAGGGGGGAAGATCGATATAGTTCTTAAAATCTTTAATATCCATTGTAGGTCCATTTGGATTATATGCACCGAAAGCATATTTTTTTCTCTATTCAAATATATAAATACATTTTAAAAATACCTAGTTTTAACTACCAAAATGAAATTTTGTTAAATATAATATTTCAGTCTTACCCCACTTTGTATTCAGATGATATGCGGTTCTCAACCTTTTCTTTTTATATCCTAATATTTAAATTTTACTACCATGTACACAAAAAATGTAATCATTTCTTTATTTAAATAGACAGGTAGTTAAACTAGCTAAATATATTACAACTTTTATTTAAAATCTTTTTTTTACACATGTTTTCATGAGTTGTGAATATTACACTACTCATGAACGAATCATACAGTTTGACAACCCCTGACTTTTACTATGGGTTTCATAATCGGGGTAAGTTGGAAAAGAAAATATTGCCGTCTTGCCCCTGGGTTTTACAAGCGGTGTAAGATTGAAAAATATAAAAACTCCAAAAATATAAAAGATATGCAAAATCGGATTTTATGTATCAACTAAAAAAAATTTATCAATAACACGTATCAAAAAAACATATTTTTAACTTGCGTGTAGAAGAAACTACGGAACGTGGGGGAAGATTAAAAAACGCATTTATCGCTCAAAAACATACCTTGTCGAAAAATTGCAAAAAAAACATATGCACTCACAACTGACGATTATCGCTGACTGAGATAAGGAGCGCAATGAAATTACCTACAAAACTCTGTAGTCAGTGTTAAAAAATATGCACGGAATAGGCAGCTATGAGGGGTTTTTCATCTTGCTCTGTTTTTCATGTTACCCCGACGCACCCTACCAAATTTTATTGAACAGTCACTAGGTAATCGGTATAAAAATGATATGTAAAACACCATTGTAGGTATTGCTTTTAGACTACGACCTTGTCGCCTAACTAATAGGGTTCAAAGTGCAATGAAAAGTAAATTTACACCGATTTTATACATATCTGAGTATTGGAACTGTACTTCCTCTTCACGTATGTAGGTACCTATATGTAACAGTTACACTGAATGCAACAGATTGTTCAATTTATATTTTAAATATCGCTATTAAACAAATATGTACCTACTTACCTATTACCTTTTAAAAATCAACTATTGGTAATTGATTAAACTCCGATAACTACTTACCTACTTATAATTACATTATAAGTATTATAATGGAATCAACTCGCGTAGGTATTTTATTTTATTTGCTAACAGTTCGATAACTTTACAGTTCTCATATTCGTAACACGACTAAGCTGACGATAGTCTAACGCTAAAGTAGGTAGGTGGGTATAATTGTTTTAATCCAATGTGTAACTGAGCTGACTATTTATTATCCATGGCACCGTGCATGTAAATATCAACTCACTGGTGTCATATAGGTACGCTTTTGTACTTAACAATTTATTCGCAACAAAAAAGTGACAATACAACCTAGTGCTGTTCCTGCAGCGTAGTGTACTCACAATCGTTTTGTAGAGAGCGTAGAGTCCCTGTCGTCGGGGCGCGGGATCCAGGTGGTGACCCCGGGCCCCGAGCACCGCTTCACGCTGGACGAGGCGGCGCTGGCGGCGCTGCTGCTGCGCGAGGACATCAGGGATCGCGCCGCGGTCGTCATCTCCGTCGCCGGCGCCTTCAGGAAGGGCAAGTCCTTCCTCCTCGACTTCTTTCTACGATACCTGCATCATACGGTGAGTTTTCAAACTCACACGCGCACACCCACACACACACACACACACAGACACGCGCTCGCACACGCACACACACACACACACACACACACACACACACACACACACACACACACACACACACACACACACGCACACGCACACATCCTTTTATCAGCTAGGTAAGCTTTTTACTGCGGCTACATGCTAAATCTATAGTTAGGTTAGGTTAGGTTTTAAATGGGAATCCACTGGAGCATCTATACGATTATTCGTGACGTGGAAAGGAGTAGTGTCTGTTGCTTTCTCGCACCACGAAAACTCTTCCTATAGCCAGACAGAGTTTAGAATGTTTAGATTAAGCCGTTCAATTTCCCTTTGCAGTACAACCTGGGCGAGAGTGGCTCGGAGTGGATGGGGGCGGAGGACGAGCCGCTGCAGGGCTTCAGCTGGCGCGGCGGCTCCGAACGGGACACCACGGGCCTGCTGCTGTGGTCACAGCCGTTCAAGGCCACCCTGCCTAATGGCGATAAGGTATGCTCTACATTAACAGCAGAAATCCGATACGTGACATATGTAGGTACCTATTGCTACAAGGTTGGACTGACTGGTAGTGCAACCTGCCCCATAACTACTCTATGGGATTCTAATCAGGAGCATAGCTACCGCCGTTGCCGCCGTATCAGTTAAACGTTGGCAACATCCTATATCAGTTATCTGTTACCTTCCTAAAGGCCCCCAAACAATTTTAATAGGGGGCCCCGCCAAGGCACTCTACGCTTTTGATTCTATCTAATGGGATTCTATGGAGACATCCATTTGAGTGCAGTGGTTAGTCACTAGTCTTTCTGTCGTTTGTTCCAGGTGGTGATATTCCTGATGGACACGCAGGGCACGTTCGACAGCGAGTCGACAGTACGCGACAACGCGACCGTGTTTGCTCTCTCCACCATGCTGTCATCTGTGCAGATATACAACCTGTCGCAGAATATTGAAGAAGACGACTTGCAGCACCTGCAGGTAAGACAAAACTAATGTATAATATGTATATATTTATGTTAGATGTATAATTTAATCCCCGTTTGATTTTATTCGTTTATAACAATACTTTGCTAAAATTAGCTGTGCTTGAGTTCTTTGTTTTATTTAACCACAATGCATTTATTTTAAAACGTGTGTCATCGAATCCTGTTTATAACTCTAACAACGAGTTATATCTACAGTCAGTCGAAACAATACATCGCTATAGCCTATATATTTTAGTACCTAGAATTTAATTACTTAGGTAGATACAATATTTAATGGAAAAACAACCTGTAGAATTAAGTAGGTACTTACTTTGAATTAGGTAATTCATCATCCTTATTGGACATATTTTACTAGTGTTTCACCATTTTCAACCCTAGCTATTGACTGTCAAACTTCTAACTTGTTACGACATCTATTCTAGCAGCATTCCTATTTCTTAATCACACATGTAGTCGCAAAAGTGCTACAGCGCGGTCAAAACGCTTATAAATATTGAGCATTGTTCCCAGCTGTTCACGGAGTACGGGCGGCTGGCGCAGCAGGGCAGCGCGGGCAAGCCCTTCCAGCGGCTGCAGCTGCTCGTGCGCGACTGGAGCTTCCCCTACGAGCACCCGTACGGCGCCGCCGGCGGCGACCAGCTGCTGCAGAAGCGGCTGGAAGTAAGCGCTTTAAGTACCTGCATTAAATTTGCTGATTGTGCCTTTTCTGTATTTTTTTTTCCGCGTGTCATCCGTTCAGGTTTAAGCTGAAAACCAGCGTTGTACCCCCCCCCCCCCCCCCCTCTCGCAACAATAATGCTGAGCTTAAGCCTTTTCAGTCGACATGAATTGCACTTAAAATATACCTAAACTAGATATTGTAATCACTTTAAATTGTGTCTACTGAATAAACTAATTCTTATTCTTATTGTAATGATAATTGTCTCTTTTTGGAATAAATAATAATAATAGTGTACCTAAATAGCTATCTACCGATAGCGTACCTACCTTCTTAGTATCCGATTACACAAATTCCTGAAATCTACGATATTTATTGTATTATGTGTCCATATTTATTATATTCACAATAGCACAGTGGACGATGATTATAAAATTCCATTCAGCTAGCCTATCAGATTTAGATTACAAACTAGGCATCATTAACTTTACAAATAGTCTTGGTGTGCAACTTGTTATACAATTCTCGCTCTTTTCCCGCCGCGTGAAGGTGCACGAGGGCCAGCACGAGGAGCTGCAGGCGCTGCGGCGGCACGTGGCGGCGTGCTTCGAGCAGCTCGCCTGCTTCCTGATGCCGCACCCCGGCCTCCACGTCGCCACCAACCCGCACTTCGACGGGAAACTCGCCGGTCAGATATATTTGCACATATCTTTAGTAAACTTGGCTTTACAGAATCTACCAGGACCCAAGGGCGTAGCGAGGTACGAGCCCCGCCCCCCTAGAAGGAACCTGTAGGTTTTGATACCCTTTCGAGTGTAGAAAATTACCGTACTAAAATACGCGAGTTAAACCAGTTTGTAGTCGTGTCATTCCAATGTTTAATAACTACATCAGAAATGGTTATTGATTGAATAACTCTTCTGTTAGACATAAGTCCGGAGTTCAAGCAGTCGCTGCAGCAGCTGGTGCTGCTG
The DNA here is from genome assembly GCA_038024825.1 of Polylopha cassiicola. NCBI lineage: Eukaryota > Metazoa > Arthropoda > Insecta > Lepidoptera > Tortricidae > Polylopha > Polylopha cassiicola. The sequence goes on from CP149061.1 coordinate 421,743, forward strand.
CTGCTGTCGCCGGAGCAGCTGGTGCCGAAGAGGATCCAGCAGCAGCCGGTGAAGGCCAAGGACCTGCTGCTCTACTTCAAGGCGTACATGCACGTCTTCAACGGCTCCGACCTGCCAGAGCCCAAGACCATCCTCGAGGTAACACTACCAAGCTCTATATACTGGTGCCAGGTGGACTGATAATCTGAATGTAGACAGTAAGCTATTGTGGCATTTTAAGAAATTAAATTACCTAGGTACCTATAATAATCAGTTTAGGTATAATTTTCCAAGACAAGAAGGTATCTATGAACTACGAATTTGCAACTTCCATCTTCTTAAGAAGGACATAGTTTGTTGTTGACATCAAGATTAAATTTGGTTTTAGGTATATCCAGTAATAGTAACAAATCTGTCAAAATTTGAAAATACAATGTATTGTAATACAAGATGGCGCTGTGTGGAAACTCTTTTCATAAATTACAAAACTTTATGCAACAATGTTACTGTTTTTGAGCTTCGCTGGATTTTACCTTTCTAACAATGTTGAATCCAGGCGACGGCCGAGGCGAACAACCTGTCAGCGGTGGCGGAGGCTCGCGAGGTGTACGACACGCTGATGGAGGAGGTGTGCGGCGGCTCCCGGCCCTACCTGGAGCCGCGCCGCCTGCTCGCCGAGCACGCGCGCGCGCGGGACAAGGCGCTGCACGCCTTCCGCGCGCGCAGGAAGATGGGCGGCGACGAGCTCGCCAACACCTACTCCGCACAACTTGTTAAGGTAGGTATGCTTAAAAGCTTTTGTCCATCCCAAGTTACGACTGATCAATTTTACTTAATTAAGTATTGTAATTTGGTGTTGAATACATATTATTTTGATTAATTTAATATGACGTGTCTTTTCATGATTTGCTATAGGTACTTTTTTGGTAGGTAGGTACTAGGTATTCGGCCAAATAATGCGTACTATTAAATCGAATATTTTTGGCATCTCTAGTATATAGATTAGATTCATATAGGTATAAATAGTCATACAATATAAATACAATACATACTTACATTCGTTTTGTCTAAATACCTAAATTCTCTACGACATCTCGTCCACAGGAATTAGAGGAGCAATTCCATCAGCTGCAAGCTCACAACGAGGGCAAGAACGTGTTCCGGCTGGCGGGCACGCCGCTGGTGCTGCTGACGCTCGCCACGCTCGGGTACGCTCTGAGCGCGCTGGGCGGCGCCGGCGGCGTGCAGACGCTCGTGGCCGCCGGGCAGACCGCCGCCGTCGCCGCGCTCGTCATGCTCGCCGTGTGGGCTTACACCAGGTGACACGCATACATAGAATAACACCCCTTCCAAACCATTGTTTTTGTAAAGTTCTTCTTATTAGTAACATAGTTTTGTTTCATCTTCTATAATCAAATATTTTCCGTTTTCAGAATAACCGGTAACATGAGAGACGTCGGTGAACAGGTGGATGGAATAGCGGATACTGTTAGGAATTTTGTAAGTACCTTTAAGATAATAATATATTACTACTTATTATCTAACAGTACAATCGGAACAAAAACTTTTCTAGCTAATAAAAAATATAGGGAACTGGGCAAATGGTAGCTTAATCATTTCTGAGGCTTTCACTATTAGCGTAGTTAGCGTAGCCGACTGAGCTGACGATGTGTAAAAAAATACTTTACAGTGCTAGACTATCGTCAGCTCAGTCAGCTACGATTACGGGAAATGTAAAACAAATAAAATCAAATACGGAAGTTAAATTCGTTATAGGTAGTTGTTTCATTCCAAATTGGTAACTTCTGGTACCATCGTGGTTATTAACACATTATAATATTATGATATTTGTGTCAGGTGATGAGCCAGGCGTGGGACTCCGTCGGACAGCGCGCCGTCGCCGCGGCGGCCGGGTACAGCGACGACCAGAGACGGTCATAACATAACACACAATTAATAACATAGTACACATGACATTCAACTTTATTGCCTGAATTTTAAGGTGTATTTCTCGTACTAAATATTCAATATTTTTATGTAAAAGAAGTATAATAAAGCGGTGCTTACAGTTGGCCAATGTTGTAGAATTTAGGTAAGTTTAAACTTGTTACATACTTACGTAGCTATTAAATAAACTGACCAACCATTACATTGTTAATGTTATTTCTATATAAATGACATATTCTGAAATGATATGAATGCGTGCCTAGTCTGTGTGTGTAAACGTGTTTTGTCCAAAAATCTCTATAAATTTACTTTCGAACATTTTTATTATGAACTTCGAAGTGTCGCTAGTTGTAGTTCTAAGATTTCTAAGTTAATTAAGCGCTGGTGATAATAATAAAGTATATAAAATACGCAATTTATATAACTTATTGCTAATCAAATAATGCTTTAAATAAAGATTTTATATTGTATAATTAGGTATTTTAATTTCTGATGCCTTACATTGAAACAATTATAACAGACTAGCTTCTGCCCGCGACTTCGTCCGCGTGGAACTCCTCCTTTTTTGCAGTCGGTTAAAAAGTAGCCTATGTCCTTTCTCAGGCTCCAGACTTTCTTTGTACAGTCAGCATCAGATATATATACACGGGCGAGGTGCTCAAATACATCTGAACAACATTACATTTCAATAAATTCGTTACGGTAAATAAGGCCAATAATATATGAACGTCCAATTCGTCACAAATATAAGAGCAGCAATTTTTCAATATAATCTGGACACATAACAACGCAAAAATATCTAAACAGTACAAGTGTTCATAAATATCTGAACACTTAAGGAAAATATACCTTATGTCACTGCCATACAGTTTAAATTCTTTTGTACAGATGTAGTGAATATTCTGTCTCATGGTATCATTACTAGGTAAGCAAAGCAAACGAGAATTGCGACGTTGTCATACTTACTATTGTTTCCTGTTGCCAAACTTCAACTGTCACTGTTCAGTTCGTATCCTATTTAATTATGAAAGAATCTCATATATTTTGATCGTTGACAAGTCGTTGTCAACATTGGTAATTAATTTTCGTCAATCTGATAATTGATTGCTTAGCCTCGTGGTTTAAGTCAGATACGCGGTCATAGAACGCAGCTGGTTTAAGTTCGAGACCAGGAAGAATTGTGTTTTTTTTTTTTAATTTTATTCCTTTTGTATTTTTATTCAGACCTTATTTTATATTGAAGACGTCGCTGAGACACTTCCAAGACTAACCTTAGTTAAATTGTGTATTTTCTAGTTATAGTTTATTTAGTGTTCGTGTGTAAAGTATAAATTATTATGGTAATATAATATAATATAATAATATTCATGACATAAAAATTAAAATTATACTTGCAAACAAAAAAAAAATGTTTAAATTGAAACGTCAGCAAATAAAATAAAAATACGCGAGTTAAATCCGTTAATAGTTGTTTCATTCCAATTATTAATTGTTCTTGTTCTTATTATTTTTTTTAACTAACCTTCTCTTAAGTGTTTTTTTCTGTTAATAAAGATTCTTTGGTTTAACTTCTGTTTTCCTTATTTAATTATTTAATTTTTGTAATGCCTAGGGCATAGGTGTGGGTTCGAATCCCACTAGGCGTCTAAAATTTTTCTACTCTCTCTTTTTTTGGTACTAATGGCGGAAAAAAATACCCCCTTCTCGAAATTAAATTCTGAATCGAATGCAACAATCCCCATATTTTTAAGACAACTGATAAATTTTTCGCAGACAACTCCTCGACCAGACTATAATAGATAATTATTATAAAGAGGAAAACTTTGTTTGGTTGTAGGTAATGAATAGGCTCAAAAACTACTGGGTTTTTAAAAAAATCTTTCACCACTCGAAAGCTACATTATCCACGAGTAACATAGGCTATAGAATATTTAAAAAAAAAAAAATAGTAATCATGTTGAAGAGTCGGATTCGATCCATGACTCTCGGTTTACTAAGCAACATCTTACGCATCAAGCTGAAACAGTCTTACTTAACCGGTTGAAATTTATAGGTATATTATGCGTTTCATTACAACTTAGTGTGTACGATGAGACAGGCATATTCGCTACATCTGTCGTCACGATGATTTTAAAGGAACAAAAGAATAACGTTTTAGATAGAAAATTAATCATATCTATGAGTTAGCATGAAATTAGGTACCTATGTCACGTTACATAGGTACATCAATATAATACAATTAATCGTAAACAAATAGAACATGCTTATATCCGTACGTGTATTTTAAATCTGCTTCGCAACACAATGTTCCTATTTCTTGTAAAACTTATCAAGGTGACGAAAATATATGGGCTTACGCCCGACAGCCTCCCTACACCCCTCACAGCTGTCCCATGCCTCGCATCACAAGAGAATCTTAATCATTACGTATAGTTTCGTCATCTTAATAGTCCATTTCTCATAATAAAAGATTATTTAAATAAACTCACATGAAAGTCGCAGCTCACCTGCGCCGAGTTTTCTTCGCTGTCGCGCCATAATTCTTTTACACTTTTATTCTTAAACTACGTCAAACTTATTTGGACTTAGGTCATAAACATATTCAAACGCCACTCTCCTAACGTTGCCATCCTTAATTAAATAAAATAAATAGTTATAACAATGTCTTTGATCTAAAATAATTATCATAATATATTTTATAGTAACTTACGATTTTTACAACTCGTCTTTGACGACACTCCCAACAAGCGAGATCTTTATTATACAACAAGGAATTGAGAAGTCCAGGCCTTAATTAATTCTCTGGCTTTATCAGCCGACAACCTCTTGGGCCTTTTGTCACTTTGCTCAACGACTTCTTCATCGGGTTGTCTCAATCTTTGTTCTTCAGTCTGAGCATCACGAGGTTTTACAGTATCCTCTTGTGATGGCAATGACTCTGAACTTGGTATGCTAATTTGAACATCATCATCCAGTTCCAAAGGAAAGAGATGAGATACTGATCTGGTAAGTATAACATTTGGTCTTATTTCAACCTTAGCAACTCTAATATGACCGTCGGAGCTCTTTATTAACTCTTTTATTCTCCCTACAGTCCATAAAACTCTATTGGCCTCTGATTTGATCTGCACTAGTTCTCCTATTTTGGGTTCTCTATTAAGCTTCACCCGTGGTTCTTTGTGTGCTACACGCCTTTCTCTGAGACTGGGTAAGTATTGATTAGTAAACATTTTAATAAATTCATTTACAATTTTTTGTCCTTTCTTCCAGCCTTCTATCAACCTTTCTTTTGTTTCTGTTACAGATTCCGGAACTTCGACATCAACTGGAGTCATCGTCATCTGTCTACCCAGGTGTAAGAAATCCGAAGGTGTTAGGATATGTTCCATTTCACTGCCAACATACGTCAACGGTCGGGTATTGAGAACAGATTCTATTTCTTTTATAATTGTCTGTAATTTTGTCTCTGGCAATAAATGTTTTTCTATTGTTCGAATCAAACATCGTTTTATTAGTCCTATAAGTCGTTCATAAAATGCACCAAACCATGGAGCTAATTGTGGGATAAACTTCCAGATAATATTATTCTCATTGCAATATGGCTTACACAAAACTTCACTTGTTAGTTTAAAGTATGTTGCATTGTCAGATGTTATCATTTGTGGCAAACCTCTCGTAGCCACAAATCGACGTAATGCTAGCAAGCATTCATCAGCAGACAGATCAGCGACTACTTCTAAATGAATAGCTCTTACTGCGAGACATGTGTATATACAGATCCATCTTTTTTGCTTGCCATTTTCAGTGTTTACATAAAGAGGTCCCAAGTAGTCTGTGCCTGTAAATGTAAATGGTGCGCTATAGTTGACACGTGACTCTGGTAAGTCCGGCACCGGTGGTAGTTTGAATGGTCCGCCTCCTTGCTTTCTACATGATAAACATCTGTATATTGCCTTCTGTACTTGTGATCTTCCTTTTGGTACCCAGTATTTTTCTCTTAGCAAAGACAATGTATGAGACACACCAACATGATAATTTTCACAATGAATCTTACTTATAATATCAAATGTAAAGTCGACATCTTTTGGAAGCAGTATAGGATGCTTTTTGTCGCCGGACCAATTAGTATTTTCAAATCGACCTTTACATCTTAAAATACCATTTTTGTCTTTATATAGCTGTAATGATCTTGATAAATCCGTTCCTTTGCCATTGTACTCATTGCTATAATGTTCTTTCTGAATATCTCGTATTTTATCTAATTCCTTTTCATTGTGGTTAACTATATTGCTTTGCTCTGTATTTGTAATATCTCCATTTGACTCCTCCATATCAATTTCTAAATCGTCTTTTGTGTTACTTGGAGGACCCTCCCCACAAACAATATTGGTTATAGTTTTTGTTGCATTGTGTGGCCACTGAGATTCAATTTGTTTTAAAAATTCTGGTCCTTGTATCCAACAGCTTTCACTTAATTTTTCTTTTAATGGTCTTGTACCAATATCAGCAGGATTTTGTCCAGAGGGAACATATCTTATTTGTATATTCTTATTTTCTTTTATCTCTCTTACTCTCCTAGCTATGAATGGTGATAATAATTTGTTTGTATTCACCCAATTAATAACCACTTGACTGTCTGTCCATAAGATCTGTTTACTAATCTTAATTTGAAGCACTCTTGCAACATACTGGAGTAGCCTAGAGCCTATTAAGTTTCCTAAAAGCTCCAATTTGGGTATTTTTAGGTCGTCATTTTCTTTAAGCGACTTCAGTCTTGTCTTTGAAATGACGAAACCAACTTTTATCTCGTTTTCTATTACTGCTCTCAAGTATACAACTGCAGTATAAGCTTGTAGTGAAGAGTCGCAAAAACAGTGAAGTTGATACTCTGCTTTATTTTCTGATTCTACATTAGATAAGTAAGATCTTGGTATCTCAAATTCAGCTATCTCTCTGAAACAATTTATAATCTCTTCCCACTTTTCTTTCAGTTCATCAGTAAGTTTTGTATCCCATTTATATTTCAACCTCCATAAATCTTGAAGAAACAATTTTATGGGTAAAAGGAGTGGTCCTACATATCCACATGGGTCATAGGTAGAAGCCATTATTTTCAAAACATCTCTTTTCGTTTCGACATTGTAGTTCAACAACTTTTCAAAATCAGTCTTCAATGTAAGTACATCTTTTGTCGTATTCCATTTTAATCCTAATACATTGACATCCCTTTTTAATTCAGAATCTGAAGTTTCTATTATTGTCGTTAATTTATTACAATTTGATCGCCATTCTCTCAGATTCATTGACATTTCTTCAAAGATCATTCTTGATTGATCATGCAATTCAATTACTTCATCCTCTGTACTCACACTTGTCAGCAGATTGTCTACATAAAAATTATTTATTATAGCTTTTGATATTTTATTTTTATATTTGTTCATATGATAGTTCACTGTAGCAGCTAAAATAAATGGACTCGAAATAATTCCAAAAGGAACTCTGCAAAATCTGAAATGTATGATGTTGTCATTTGTTGGTTCAGCATTGATATCCTTTATCCAAAGAAATCTAGTAACATCTCTGTCTAGTTCTTGTAGACCAACTTGTAGAAATGCCTTTTCAACATCAGCAACAACACCATATTTAAATCTTCGAAATCTTAGTATAATACCAATTAAATCTTCGAGTAGTAGAGGTCCTTTGTATAAACATTGATTAAGACTGTTACTATCTTTCATTTTAGCAGATGCATCATATACAATTCTAAGCTTTGTGGTTTTGTCATTTTGTATAACACAATGGTGTGGTAAATAATGAATAACATTTTCTTTATCTGGAACTGGAGGAGATGCAGTCTCTATTATTCCCCTTTTTAATTGCTCTTTTATAGTGTTATCATACAAGCTTAGAGTTTCTTGGTCTAACCTTTTCCATAAACTACGTAATCTGCCATATGCCATACCTAAATTGTCAGGTAGATCAGGTGGATATTCTGTCCAGGGCCATTTGATATAGTATCTGTTGTTATTAAAAATAATGGTTTCATTAAAATTGTCAATGGCCTCATCATCCCTTTTTGCCTTAGGTGAATCTGTAATTCCAATAGTTTCCAGATCCCATAATACCTTAATAGAATCTTCCTTTAAAGGTGGATCAGGAGCGCAGTAATTACATTTTGTATATATCCCTTCATCAGTGTATGCAAGAAAGCTCAAATCATGTTCATTTATCTCGCCATTGTTACATAAGCCACTAAGAATCCATCCAAATTTAGAATTAATTATGTACAAATCATCTTGCGGTTGTATCTTCTCATTCTTCATAAAAGAAAAATAATAATTGTTTCCAATCAATAAATCAACCTTGTCTCCTCTTGAATTGTCATCAGCAATAATAATAGAATTCTTCAAATGAGGTGGTATAAGCTGCAAGATGGTTGGGTTATCTTCTACTCTTTCTGTAATAACATTCATTACATTAACTTGGATATCATGTTTTGTATTCATTTTCGTTTCTATATTAACATTTACTAAAGAACTTTTAATTTCTCTTGGAGTATTTGTACCAAATGTATAGACCATTAAATGATTTTCCTCAACAGGAGATAGCTTTAACTTGTTTGCTATTCTTGCAGAAATATAGCTGCGTTGACTGCCACAGTCTAGCAATATTCTACATAATTCATATGCTTCATCATTGGCACTACTTCGAACTTTTACAACAGCTGTTTGCATTAATATTATAGGATGTGTAGTTGGACTTGAACTTACCGATGCAGAAGATGTTGATGGTGCATTATACTTTTTATCCTTGGTTGGGCACAAAGCTCTATTATGGGGCCCTTTGCAATGTGCACATCTCTTCTTATTTTTACAAGCCCTCACTCTGTGTCCAAGTCGAAAACAGGAAAAACATCGCTGTCCTAACTTTTCTTTTTTATTTTTCATGTCCATCTTACATTCATCATTGTAATGGCCTTGGTTACAAAAAATGCAACTTCTTTTTGTTCTTTTCACATTTGATACCCTAGATTGATTATTCTCATTGTAAGTCCTTTTACGGTTAACTCTTCTAAAATCATTCTTAAAATTGGTACTATCCGTGGTTAATAAAGCTTGAACAGTACATGAATCCGACTCCAATGGAGTATCTTGTCTTGATACTTTGGCTCTTTCCATGGAAGAAATTATTTTTTCAATTATTTTTCTGATTTCCTCCATATTATTCTTCTCTGGTTCCATTATGAGATTAAGTTCGTAAATAAGTTTATCTGGAAATTTGTTTAATATCAACTTTCGGAGATGATTTCCTTTTATGTCTTCACCTAGAGCTTGAAGTACCCTCAAATGTTGTTCAATTTTGTTTAATACATTTCTACAGCTTTGAGCATCATAATTAAAAGATACAACTCAGTTGAGATCAGAAGCAAAACTCATTTATTTCACAAGTACCTACAATTGTCAATACAAAAAAAATCATAATCTACCCAACCTAATATTAATACATAATATACCTTCCTCTCATATACTTTAAGTTCAAAAGTAATCATATTAATCAATACTGTAATAATCAACAACAAAAAATAAAGAATATAATTATAATCATCAAAGTTAATCTTATTTAAGTATTAATCAGTGGGTATTCCTATTATATCAGGCCACAATTCTGGAGGTGGAATTTCAATCGGCGGGTCTGATTCTGTTGAAGTTTGAGACCCTGTATCATCCCGTTCCAATCGCTGTTGAGTAACAACTCTAGCTAAAATCTGGTCGGCATGACGACGATGTAATTGTCCATCTTCCGTTCTCACCCTGTACGTGGTAGGACCTTCGATCGTCTCTATTGTCGCCTTTTGCCACTTCATTCCAGGTATATACATTCGTATCAACACAGGTTGGCCGCAACAAAACGACCGCGCAGGCGCGTGTTCTGCAGCTCGCTCTAGCTGTTGTTCTGAACAGCGGGGCGCGCTGTCTGGGTGGAGAGATGACAACGCCGTTCTGTATTTGCGCCCATTTAACATTTCTGCCGGTGTTTTATTAGTAGAACTGTTTGGAGTAGTGCGGAGATAATACAGAGCTTTCGCCAGTTTCTCACTCCATGGCATATTTGAGTTTCCCATTTTCTTTAACTTGTTTTTAAAAGTCTGAACGGCCCTCTCAATTTGCCCATTGGATGCCGGGTGGTAAGGTGGTGTATATAAATGACGTATTCCATTATTCTTTAAGAACGTGTTAAATTCTTCAGCGATGAACGTTCGCCCATTGTCTGACACCAACACCTCTGGTAGGCCTTGCGAAGCGAATATTCGTCTCAGAGAGGTTATAGCCGTACTCACGTTCATAGATGGAACGATCTCAGCCTCTAACCATTTACTATAGCTGTCTATAAGCAACATGAAAGTCTTTCCTTGAAATGGCCCAGCGAAATCAACGTGAACTCGGCTCCAAGGTTTATCTGGAGATATCCATGTTTGTGGATCTTTTTGGGGGTTATTCCTCACTACCTGACAGTTCTCACATTCAGATACCACTTTCTCAATTTGCTTATCCATTCCGGGCCACCATACATATCCCCGGGCATAAGCTTTCGTTTGTACAATCCCTGCATGTGGAGCATGTAATAATTTAAGTACTCTGTTCTGCAAGGATGAAGGTATTATGACCCTATTGCACCACAATAAACATTCTTTACTGTGTGAAAGGGCCTCCCTGCGTGTCCAAAATGGTTGTAATTCCGGATCCGAATTAAAACGTGGCCAGCCATGTAGGATATTGAAAAACACTTTCTGTAGCAGTGTATCCTTTTTAGTTTCTGCTGCTATCAATTCAATATCCACATTCCACCCCGCCGGTTGTTCGTCCAATAGAAGGACTTCTCTTAGAATCTCTTTATCGTTATTCTCTGACGTTTCACATTCAGTCCACCTACTAAGTGCATCCGCGTTACCGATACATTTGCCAGGCCTATATTTAATATTGTAGTTATAACAATTTAATTTCAATGACCATCGTAACATCCTGGGCGATATTTGATCTGGTATCGGCTTTTCTGGGTTAAATAGTCCAACTAGAGGCTTGTGATCCGTCACAATACAAAATTGACGGCCCATTAAAAACTGGTGAAATTTTGATAAACCAAACATAATTGCGAGAGCCTCCTTATCAATTTGCCCATATCGCCTCTCGTGGGTGTGTAGAGTGCGCGATGCCATCATTACAGGCCTTTCTCTGCCATCCTCCATTACGTGGGCTATTATTGCTCCAAGTCCATAATCTGAAGAATCGCAGATTAAAAGCAGGTCTTTATTAAGATCATATCCGACTAAAGTACGATCCGAGAACAAAAGTTCCTTGGCCTTTTCGAATGCAATCTGTTCTTTTTTAGTCCATTTAAATTCTGTTTTTGCTTCCAGAAGGCGATATAAAGGTTCTAACAGTGTCGATTTATTCGGTAAAAACTTTTCGTAAAAATTATAAAGGCCTAAGAATGCACGAAGCGTTTCCTTATTAGTTGGTGCTGGCTTTTCGAGTATTTCTTTAACTTTTGCAGGTGAAGGGTGAAGCCCATTTGCATCCAACATGTGACCTAGAAAAGAAATACTATCAGAAGCAAAAACACATTTTTTTAAGTTCAGCCGGAAACCCATATCCTCTAATTTCTTCAAAACTAGTTTAAGGCGTGTGTTGTGTTCTTCTTCATTATTGCCAGTTACAGCTATATCATCGAGAAGACAGGCCACACCCTCCATATCTGCTAGTGCCGTCGACATGAGTCGTTGGAAGATACCCGGTGCTGCATTAATTCCAAACGCTAAACGATTCATCTTCATCAAACCAATCGGTGTATTCAGTGTCAACAGCATAGCAGTATGTTCATCCACTTTTAACTGCGTATACGCCTGTTTTAAATCCAGTTTACTGAATATCCTTCCCCCACTTAGCTTTACGAACGCCTCTATTGACGTAGGCAGAGGATGGGTATCAACGTCTATTGATGCATTGACCGTCGAACGGTAATCACCACATATCCGTAAACTTCCATCATCTTTCTTTACGATTCTCAAAGGTGTAGCCCACTGCGAATATTTAACCGGTGTCAATACGCCTTCATTCACCATTTGTCGAAGTTCATTCTCCACTTGTTGCTTTAATGGAAAAGGCACCGGCCTTGCCTTGAGAAATCGTGGCACAGCACCTGGCCGCACGTGTAATGTCACTTCTGGTCCCGTATACACGCCCAATTCTTCTTTAAACAAAGATGGATATTCTTTTGTTAAAGATAATATTTTGTCATCAGTCCAGCACACACCGGTAATTTGTAGGCCCAACTTCTGAAACCAGTTCCTACCAAGCAAGCTTGGTCCATCCCCAGAAACAACAATCAGCTCGCATTGCGCTTCTTTGTCACCTAACTTAGCTCGTACATGCGCCACTCCTAACACTTTTAACGGAGCGCGGGTCCAAGTTATTAATTTAACATGTGTTGGTTTCAAGGGAGGGGGGGTTGACCACAAATTTTTAAATGTGCCCTCTGATATAATGGTTCGAGATGCCCCTGAGTCAATCTCCATCAATAATTTTGATCCATTTAACGAAATGTCTACCGTTATTGGTTCACGATATTCTTCGGAACAAACATAAATTCCGTTCATGTTTTCGGAGTCTGACAACGTATCATCACACGAACAAGGCTCCTCTTTTTCCTCAGTCTGGTGCACCTTGCCCAGCTTCTTGTTGCAAGCCGTCGCTATGTGACCATGGCGTTTACAATAGTAACATTTAGCTTTCATAAAAGGGCAACGTTCGCCAGGCTTATGAGATCGTGCACAATGTTTACATTCTAACACTTTAATTTTGTCAATTTCCATTGGCTCGTTGACATTTAATGGAGTTTGCTTAGACGTGCTAGGTTCAGGATACAAATCAGGAAACGTCGCCTGATAGTTCAAACAGTATTGAACGGCGCTTTCATATGTGAGATTCTTCATTTTTAACAGCTCACGGCGCAGGCGCTCATCTCGTACTCCCAACACTAGTCTGTCCCTCAACTGACGCTTGAGATGCTTAAAGTTGCATTTTGTACTGAGCAAACTAATTGCACCAACAAAATCTTGCACGCTTTCCTGATGTAACTGTACGCGCTTATGAAACTTCCCATCTTGCAATATTTCATTAACCTCCGGTTCGAAAAACGTGTCCAAAACAGTGAGAATGTCCACAAACTTAACATTTGTTGGCCTATTTGGCACCACCAGTGATGCAATTAGTGAATATGTATCTTTGCCACACTGCGAGAGAAACAATGATCGCGATTTCATGTCGTCGTCGACCGCGCCCGCCACATGCAAAGCACATAACAACTGTTCTTTATAATCACACCACTTATCAGTTTTGGGGTTAAACTGTCCAGGAAACACAACATTGGGATAATTACTAGCCATTTTCGCGTAAATTACACTTATTTTCCCGAGTCGCCAATAAAAGATACAACTCAGTTGAGATCAGAAGCAAAACTCATTTATTTCACAAGTACCTACAATTGTCAATACAAAAAAAATCATAATCTACCCAACCTAATATTAATACATAATAATAATTACATTTTTGTATTTTATATAATGCATCATAATGTGCATCTATTTGGTTGTCCTTCCCGCCGTAATGTTTGTTTAGGGTGTCAATAGCAATAGGATAATTCTTGTTTGAGATTTCTAAACCTTTAATAGTAGATAATGCCTCTCCTTCCAAAGAAGACATTAGATAAGCCATTTTCTCTACATCTTCCAGGTTTTGTTTACTTACTGATGCTTGAAAGCGGTCCCAGAATTCATGGTAGTTTTGAATATCCCCACAAAACTTTTTGATCTCTAACGTAGGAAGCTTACTATGAGTGTGCCTTGATGAGTTCTGGTCAGTGTTTTTATTCAATGTTATTTGTTTCAGGATCACCTCCATTTCGCAGAAAATATTTTCAGCTTCCATTTGTGTATTTGTTGCTTCATTAAGCAATTCATCATTATCCTAAGAAATAACAATTATTAAAAACAAATACAATCTATTTTTTTTTTTATTACCACAATATGACAGTCATAATGAAAATAATAAATTAGTATAGGTACCTTTATATGTGTTGAACACTCAAAATATTCTTTACATAGTTGTTTTATGCCATTGTCTAACTTGTAACTTATTTTAAGAAAATCGTTCTCATATATACCCTCCTCACACCGACTCAACGCTGATTGCGCTTCTTTAATAACTGAATTTACAGTTTCTATGCGCCGTTTAAGTCTTACACTAAGCGGCAGCGCCATGGCGGCGGAGTCGGTTCCGCAAACTACAAACAAAATCAACAAAAATCTTATGTGCGTATTCTTATTAGGTATATAAGAGATAAAATTTTAGTCTTACTGTATATTTAGATCATTCAAAATATCAACCATACTTATACATTCTGATTTCTTAGATATTAAACTGGTTTTTAAGCAATAAGTACTTGTATCAATTTACGAAACAAATTTGAATTGTATACCTGGTTGTTCTGTCAGTTTATAATCTCTTATCGTTTTACTCGCTTTGTATTTTCCTTATAATCGCAATAACTATACTTTATACAAAGTTATTTGCACTTAAAAAACTTGTAACTGTAAAAGAAAACTTTTCGTAGCAGTAGGTAGGTACTTAGAACTGTCTAGAATAATTGCCGGGCCGGCCGGTATCTCTAGTCTCTACCACAGAACAATACCACAGATCACATATTGAATAACCGTGTTCAACTCGCACCATAGATTTCACTTGGTACTACTACCTCTATGTTTCACATTGTTTATCATTTTAAACTTTTAAAATTTCTTTTACACAATATTCATTATCGTAATATTAAAATCTTATTTTATTCATTTTAACAGTACTTATACACTAAGACAATTTTTATGAATGTCAATACCATAGACAATACTAGCAGACGCAATGTTGGTTTCAATAAAGCCCTCTCTACACATGCGTATTTTAGAACATTCTTGAATCGATCGATTATGTTAAAGTAAAATCAATAAACATACATTAACTCTTAACATAAGGATGGCAACAGATAAATAACAATATTATCTAAGGATGGCAACCTGAGAGTGGGTGAAAAAATAAAACATATTTCTTTGACATCAACTATTTTATTCAACTTTGTTTCTTTTATGAAACATTGATCTCGTGCAATCTAAATTGTATGACTACTTTATTATTTGCCTTTCTCATTTCTTATAATTCTATGTATGATACAGCTCATTTAGTTTCTTTTATGAAACAAATACCAGTCTTTCTATGAACTTATTACTCAGACACAATCATTTAGTTTCTTTTATGAAACTTGTACGAGCCTTTCTATGGACACATCACACAGCATCCAGTTTCTTTTATGAAACTTCTTCTAGCCCTTCTATGGACAGTTTCTTTGTGAAACTTCTACTAGCCCTTCTATGGACAGTTTCTTTGTGAAACTTCTACTAGCCCCTTCTATGGGCAGTTTCTTTCCGAAACTTCTACTAGCCCTTCTATGGGCAGTTTCTTTATGAAACTTCTACTAGCCCCTTCTATGGGCAGTTTCTTTGTGAAACTTCTACTAGCCCCTTCTATGGGCAGTTTCTTTACGAAACTTCTACTAGCCCCTTCTATGGGCAGTTTCTTTACGAAACTTCTACTAGCCCCTTCTATGGGCAGTTTCTTTACGAAACTTCTTTAACTTATTACCTCTTTTATGAGATAAAGTTCATCAATCATTCCTTGAATTCCTTTTATGGAATTACCTATTAGCTCTTCTATGAGCAAACCTTTACCATATCTAAGTTCATTGCTAGTATCATATACTTTTACAACTCTATAATGAGTAAGGCTATGGTCATACAATCATTGCTATAACTTCTTCTATGAAGTTCATATCCAGCTGCTTTTATGCAGCTAACTGCTTCTTCTATGAAGCATACGGCCAGAAAATAAACCAAGATTCAAATCCCAGCTCATCTCCACCATGTCGTCACGATGATTTTAAAGGAACAAAAGAATAACGTTTTAGATAGAAAATTAATCATATCTATGAGTTAGCATGAAATTAGGTACCTATGTCACGTTACATAGGTACATCAATATAATACAATTAATCGTAAACAAATAGAACATGCTTATATCCGTACGTGTATTTTAAATCTGCTTCGCAACACAATGTTCCTATTTCTTGTAAAACTTATCAAGGTGACGAAAATATATGGGCTTACGCCCGACAGCCTCCCTACACCCCTCACAGCTGTCCCATGCCTCGCATCACAAGAGAATCTTAATCATTACGTATAGTTTCGTCATCTTAATAGTCCATTTCTCATAATAAAAGATTATTTAAATAAACTCACATGAAAGTCGCAGCTCACCTGCGCCGAGTTTTCTTCGCTGTCGCGCCATAATTCTTTTACACTTTTATTCTTAAACTACGTCAAACTTATTTGGACTTAGGTCATAAACATATTCAAACGCCACTCTCCTAACGTTGCCATCCTTAATTAAATAAAATAAATAGTTATAACAATGTCTTTGATCTAAAATAATTATCATAATATATTTTATAGTAACTTACGATTTTTACAACTCGTCTTTGACGACAACATCTGTACAAAAGAATTTAAACTGTATGGCAGTGACTTAAGGTATATTTTCCTTAAGTGTTCAGATATTTATGAACGCGTGTACTGTTTACATATTATTGAAAAGTTGATGCTCATATATTTGTGACGAATTGAATGTTGAGATATCATTGGTCATATTTACCGTAACGAATTTATTGAAATGTAATGTTGTTCAGATGTATTTGAGCACCTCGCCCGTGTATATATATCTGATGGTGACTGTACCAAATTTCATTTAAATCGGTCCAGTAGTTTTAGCGTGAAAGCGTAACAGACAGACAGACAGAGTTACTTTCGCATTTATAATATTAGTTAGGATTAGGATAAACACGCTGATGATTATTAACGCTCGATTATCTATCACTCATTATTTTCATAGGGTTTAAGCCTTCGACGAAGTACTTTTCTTACTTCCAGAGACCACCACCACTAAAATACAAACACAGGGCATAAAAATAAGATCTTTATTATTACATTGCGTACAGTTAACATGTAATTACTACCTAACCGAAACCAATGTACATACTCTAGGGGCGCGAGGCGACGCGCTCACGACCAACGATTCATCTAGACGCATAAAATATAAAAAACGCAAACTAAAATTAAAATGAGCTACGTTACATAAAATCGTCTTAACAGTAAAACAAATAGAGTCGTTTTTACAATATCAAAATTAAACTAGAAGCGGTTTAGGTTCACGCGTCTCCAGATTGCCAGACAAGCAAACGACTTGCTTCAACTTTCCGCTAAAAACGTTAATAAAATAAAAATATATAAATAAATATGTATATTATCTGACAATCTTTACTGCGACACACGAGTTCGCACACTATCAAATGCTCTGTTTATTGTACCAGTTGTGTTATCTTTAATATTGAATTATTTTGTTAGTAAACCTACATCGACATGTCACCAAACAAGAAAGAGTTCAGTGTATCATTATATTTTAAACCCTATAGTCTATGAAACAAAGTCGCCATTTGTGATTTTGCAGCGATATTGCACTTTTGGAAAACGCATGGTATATACCAGTGACAAGCATAGGTTCTTTATTGCATTGTGGTCATATATGTATCGACTACAAAAAACTTTATTTAAAAATCCTTACTTCTGTACGAGTGTGCGGGCTCGTGTTCGCAGGTATGGCACAAAACAGGCAACGCATGGAAACACAAGTATGTATTGCTTACAACATGAGCTAGCATATTTCTTGAGTTTGTCAATAGACACTCCGTTTGTCAACTTCAACATCCGTATCGTATTTACAGTAAGGAAAAGGTAATTATGTTGTTACCTACAAGATCTAAATGTAATTACAATAGAAAGGAAAGTTTAAATTTTTAGCAATACACCGAGATCTTAACCTATTACAGAGTAAGGTTACGAAGTATCTATTAACAGACCTGCATCTTAACTATTGCTAAATATTTTCAAGTAGAAACGCTTAATAATAAATAAAACGCCAATGGCGGGAGCTTCATGTCACAAAAACAACGCATGACTCGATCAATGCGTTTACATATTTATTGTTTTTTGCATGATTGTGACGTAACAAACTCCCGTCATCCGACCACTAATGAACTAACTCGTCGGTCCGTCTGTCTGTCACACGGAACACTGAAGACATGCAACAGGTCGCGACCTCACGACATAAAATAAACATCTCAATTAGTAACAGAATAACTTAATTGTCTGTTTACCTTTTTATAACTATTCTCAATTAGGAGCCATTGATGTAGCAACTAAGAAGATACGCTTCTAGATCCAGGTGCTCGAGTTATCCGTCCAATATTGGAATAGCCTTTTCCATTCTCAATTAATAAGGCGCATCATCAAATATAGTGCTTATGCCAAGGTTAGTTTCTTAAAAGCAAGTAAATAGTAAATTGGCTTTATCAAGTAAAATGTGTTCACTAAAAAATACTACATTGATCCTAATATAGGAATTCAATAGAAATTCAGTCCCGCAATTCAATGAAAATAGTTACGAAAAGGTAAAATAGAATTAAGAGTGAAATTGAGCAGGAGTCTCGACCGACCAATCAGAGGGCCGATAATGCAGGCGATGCCATTGGCTGGCCGCCGACCAATAAGCGTCGAGCTGCGCATCAAGAATACGCTGAGTAAAAGTTGTATTACAAGTAGACTAAACAACACGATTAAAAAGGTTTTTAAACAATAATATTTCCAGGCCAACAGTTTAAAAACAAACCAATACAATATACTATTTAATCCGATATACATATAGAACATGATTATTTTACAAACAAGAAAATTTTAATTAAAATCATAACAATTAAATAAGCTAATTAGTAATGAAATTGACGTAACCTAATTTAAAATTATGGACTCATAGTTCATAAGAATAAAAATATTCTTTACTGAGAGAAAATGTAGCAAACACTGACCTGTGTTTGGCACAACTCCTCCGAGTGAAAAACATACATACATACAAAAAATATTGTCATGCATGAAGCAGTCAAAAATATTGACTAGTTCGTAAAAGCAGATTTAGGATGTTTCAAAGCCAAAATGCGCAACAGACAGGGACGGAAAACGAAAAAAAAAAAATCCTTTGTATTACTTTGGCACGATGGAGCGCTAATGCTTAAGTAAATCTATTTTATTTTGTTTACTCTACTCTTAAATTACTTGAATGGAAGTTTAGGCACTTTTGGCTTTTATTTACAAAATATTTTAGAATGAAACATCAAAGTTAAACCCGCTCAAAACCCTTTTGTCGTCTGTGTTACATACTTATTTAATTATTTTTTTCTCATTTCAGATAAGGTCATTTCAAAACTCGATTATTTGCACTATTAATTTATAAAAATATTACAATATAGTGTCTCCTGCCGACTACTAGAGTTTAGACTTCACAACCTAAGTTTAAATGTTAATTCGAAATGTAAGTTAAACGATTATGAGCCATGTGATGTTGGCAAGAAGAGCTATATCAGAAAACATTAACTACGTGATATACATCAATACAAAGATTTAAATTGTGTTGTTATCTAAAAGTTACGGAATATAACAAAATAAACTCTGAAATTTACAACAAATATAATTCAAATTTTTTATTGAATTTTGGCCAATATTCGAAAGATTTCTCGTAATTGGCACAATCAAGGATGTGAGTCGCTAATACACAAATATTTACATGAAAACATCAATTGGAGTTGTAATTTTGAGCGACAAACAACAATTACAAGGGACCCGTTTATATTAAACACAATTTTCTTACGCTAATTTTAGAACACAGTTTATTCAAAAGTTACGTTATTTTTCTGATATTTTAAGTACATTCTCGTATTAGTGCATATTAACAAGTGATTTTGAATCATCGATATTTTTCGTTCCGAGTATGTGACCATCCTTTTTTGTGCTACCTTAACATATAAAAAGGGTTGTTGATTAAATATATATAATGACTAACTCTAAATTTGTATTGTATAGGTACTATTTTTTTTTCGATCGATTAATTTTTTAGTCAGTTGGTCAAAATTATCTACTAATACATTATCCGTTTTGACTTACAATGCGATGTATTAACGTCGATTACTAAGCAACAATTAATTTCACTATACTACTACTAACATACCCTTACGACTCTCTACGCTGTACAAACCCGAACACGATCCGCCACCGACTTCGACACTTAAAATTTAAAACAACCCACAAAATGTAAACTATTTCTATATTTTAGAGTTACCAAATTAATTGACTTGATCGACCGGCGTCGGCCGCGACCGCGCACACACACAAACACGCATACACAAGCACACACACACGCGCCGGCGCGAGCGCAGACATAACATCCAGTGTTGCCAGCATGGCTCCATCGACACCCGTACTATAAGGTTTTCTTAGTGATATGTTAATTTTGATATATTCGGGATAACCGGTATTCGGCACATCCTTATCTCTAATGATGCTATCTTTACATTGAACACTGTATTCATTATCGTTAACGCAATAAACTGTACAAGCGTTTTTTTCTGTGATAAACTCAGGTCTGGCATCATGATGGACTTGATTGTAATTGTTACACTCCTTTATTATATAACAGGCGCCGTTTTCCTCGCGTGTGTTTATCAGCTGTTTGACGGTTTTCATAATGACAGTACGAGAATAATTGAACGGTGTATCATTGTCACAACTATCATCTCTTGCATGAGTCTTAACCAGATGTTTGACAAAATCATCAGAACTAAGCTGTTTTCTAGCATATATCTCCATCAAATCATCACAAGCGTTGTCCCTGTTAGATAAAGTTTTACTGGCAGTATGATCACCACTTGGCTGGTTTTTGGCGGTTCTCTCAATTTTATCATCATAACGCAGTTGTCTCGTATTACTGTTCTCTTCATTGTGGATCGGTTGTTCATCGTGGCCGCTGCACGCGCGTGGTGGTGGCGGCCGTGTGGATGGTGGTGGTGATGGTGGTGATGGTGGTGGTGGTGGTGGCGGCTGTGTGGGTGGCGGCGGAGGCGCGCGGCGGCATCACAACTGCTTGTGCTTGCCGTTGGCGGTGGGCGAGGGCGGGCCGAGCGCGCGCTCCGCGGCCGCCGCCGCCGCGTGCTCCATGCCCTTCTCCAGGCACGCCTGGTACATCGGCTTCATCACCTGGACATACGATTATATACTCTTAGTATGGCAAAACAATTAAAAAAAATATTTACAAAGGCGGTCTTAGTTTTTTACAGATCTTAATGGTTAAACAGTCACTCTACAAAGAAAACAATAAAATTCAATAACAACAAACTAAAACAATATTATAAACTCACTCCGAGCTTCCCAAAATGTTTAGTATGACTAAGAAGGTAATTTATACTTATGGAATAAAGTATATAGATGCAGAATAACGTGATATATGGTACAACTTACATTGTCCCACAGCACGTTGGCCGTGTCGTCGATGGTGACGCCCAGTTCCCTCATCTCGCCGCTATACCTGTTACATCACAAGATATTTTGTATATTTTCGAAGATTACTATATATACAAGTTCAGTAGTAATGTCGCAGTCAATTATAAATCATAAATATAAATTTGATCTCACGAAAAACAAATTTCTCTAGATCTTTTTTGAGACATTTATCAGAGTCAAATAAGGATAAAAAAAGTAGCCAAATGGCAACTTAAAATACAGCAAAACATATGGACCGTGTTAAACGTTCGTGTGTTAACCCACAAAAAATCGGGTTTTGAGTTATGAATGCAGTTTTATTAAATGGATCATGAGGAATACGGCAGTGCAATCCATTTTGTTAAAAAAAAATCGTAGAATATTCTAGAGCACAAAATTGGTTATTGCTTTTTTCCTATGTCAGATTTGTATTTTTGCATTAATGTGTTAAGCCACATATAACACATTATTGCTTATTTCCCATGTCAGATTTGTATTTTGCATTAATGTGTTAAGCCTCATACCTAACATATTAATGCAAAATTCTAATTTGTTGTTTTAAAACGAATAGGTACCTATACATATTATGCACTAATTTTTAGAAAATGTAATAAAATAAGCAACTAACGCATTAAAACTTTAATGTAAGTACTTATTTACTTAAAGTTTTTATTGTTGTATAACATGTATCAAATAACATTATAAGTTCTGCTAAATATGAGAAATAGGTACAAGTTAACACTTAAATATTATTTCAATTAAGTACTTAAAAATATTATCCAACTTATTTTTTTATTATTATTATTTTTATCATATTAAATAAAATATTTTAGGGTTCCGTATCTTAAAAGGAAAAAAAAAAGTAACCCTTACAGGATTACTTTGTTGTCTGTGTGATCCTTTACCTCAGTAACGCGTGGAGGTAGGTATCAAACTAAAATTCATAGTAGTATCAAATACTCAGGACTACCGTCCCTTGAAATTGTAACATAATCACAAAAAAGTCGCCAACGCAATCAAAAGAACCGCCGTTTATGCCGCGTCTGACAAAAGTTTTCAACACTCGCTAGGGAATCAAAACCTACAGGGTACTCTTCGTGAACTCAGGATCTTGAATTAATTTAGTAGGTCCGAGGTAACGTCATATAGCACGGATAAAGAAAAAAATACGAAAACCATACATTTTAATGACATCATTAAAACATATATACCTACAGGTTATTTATAGTACGGAACCCTTGGTGCGCGAGTCTAACTCGCACTTAACCGATATTTTTTTATAATATACATCATTAGATATGAACGTGTGTGATAAAAATTAGAATATTACACATAATAATATTATGGAATGTACGAATTGTCGCCACAATTTAACAACTCTTCGAAAAATGGTTTTTAGGTGGTTTATTAACTTTTTAGGTACGGAAGTATATATTATTGGTTTAATTCAATATGATAAAATAATAGTAATAAATCTATTTGGTCAAGATTTTTAAGTAATTGACTTAATATAAGTGTTAACTTGTTGTACCTATTTCTCATTTTGAGCAGAACTTATAATGTTATTTAAAACATGTTATAACAATAAAAACTAAATAAATAAGTACTTACATTAAAGTTTTAATACGTTAGATGTTTATTATTTTACATTTTCAAAAAAATAGTGTAAAATATATTCATTATAAAAGAACAAATTAGAATTTTGCATAGTGTTATGTGGCTTAGCACATAAATGCTAAATGTAATAAACCTTATAGCCGTTAAGCATTAACCATTTTTCTGCATTTTCTATTTAATTATAAATGTATTGAAATAAATACATTTATATCCTAAATCTATGCACTTCAACAAAAAAAATGATACCACATAACAATATTTTTTTGCTTAAAATAAGCGGAAAAAGAAGAATGTTTTCAAAAAACTTTAAACGCCGATATCTCAAAACTACCTCGGTGTGGGTTGACACACGAATGCATAACACGGACCATATACTCTAAATGTAAGGCAGTCCTGTTTTACTCGATTCCTATATAATTTTATTCATAAAGCCAGTATATTGGGATGTGGTATGTGTGGTGTTGTACCTGATGTACGCCCAGAGCACGAGCGTGAGCAGCGCGGCGCCCATGGCGAGGTTGGCGAGGTTGGCGAGCGGGTAGAGCCCCACGAGCCCGAGCACGCCGCTGAGCACGTAGAACACCATCGCGATGGCGAAGAACACGGACGGGGTGCGCGCCGCCTTGAAGATGTTCTTGCTCTCGTTGTGCGCGCGGAACTGAGAGAACTGCTCCTCCAGGTCCTGACCGTAAGCGCACCGTGTTAGTTTAATTTTACGCCAACACAATTGTACATAAAATTACATTAAAAATTAGATACAAAATTTAATAATTACAGAACTAACCTAACCTAACCTAATCCGGTAAAGTAATAATAGCCTTAGGGCTAATTATAATAGTCCATTTAGAAAAAAAACTCAACCTCTTATTGATTTGGTTGAGTTTTTTAGTGTAAAAATAATTATCACCAGTCACCGAGAATAAGGATGACGACTCGGTACAGAATAGAAATTTCTTTATTTTGAATAATCAAAAAAATGATAAACATAAGTGCTTCTAAAGTTATCTCGTGACGTCACTTTGAGGTAGGTGTAAAGTAAACCATAACGTGACGTGTCATTTATTGTTCAACTGAGAAAGTACAAAAAATCGAGTAATTTTTGATAATCTACTTTATCACATTGCTGAAATAGGCACCTATATAACACAGAGTACTGGGTGTTACCTTGACGAGTTGTTCGCAGTAGGACTGGCTGAACTCGTCGCCGCCCATCTTGCGCTTGGCGTGGAAGGCGTGCAGCGCCTTGTCGCGCACGCGCGCGTGCTCGGCGTCCAGCAGCTGCGGCTGCAGGTAGGGCCGCGCGCCGCCGCACACCTCCTCCATCAGCGCCGTGTACACCTCCTTAGCCTCCGCCACCGCCGTCAGGTTGTTCGCCTCCGCCGTCGCCTGCGCACACACACCGCCCGGGCACACACACACACATTACAATAATACACTAGCAGACAAGGCACAGCAGCGCCATCTACCGACTCCCATTGTGTTTTCTAACCATCCAGGGACCAAAACAAGTTTTGGAGTTAAACAAACACACAATGACTTTATATAAATAATATCGTAGCAATAATATTTGTAAATTCACTCCTATGATGACCGAGGATAAGAATACAAAATAAAATATCGATATAAGTGAATACACGGACGTGGCCCCCTGCTAGGAATATTGAAGGAATAAGCTGCAATAAGATTTGTACTCGTTTAATTCTGATAACTTGTACGTGCACAGTATATTGTAGCCCATTTGTTTAATATTCTGTCCGTAAAAACCCATACACTATAAGAAAAGATATCTACAGATTCACATATTGAAAAATTGTACGTAAATAAAGTATGTCTCACCACAAGCATGCTCTTCGGCTCCGGCAGCTCGTTGCCCTTGTATATGTTCATGTATGAGACGAAGTACTGCACGAGCTCCTTCGCCTTCACCTGCGACGACAACAGAATATAATGTATGTATACACGAAAACTTTACTAGAGAAAACATATTCACAGAACACACAAATAATAAGAGAGTGAGGGGAAAGTCGATATTTTTTTTCGACACCGCAAAGAATTAGATGAGTATAATATACAATAAAATTTAAAATGCGGTAGGTAACTCATTTTTTTAATTCGAAAATAGTACTATTATACAAGTCATAACAAGTCATACATTGTAGTAATACGAATTATTTTGTATTTGACACTGGGCTAATTTGACTCATAAATCGATGACATGGAAGAAATATGGCTCATCTCTCTATATCAGTTTTTTATAACCTTTAAATTACAGTATTTTTCTAATTGTTTTATTTCCATTTGTATCTTGTGAATTCTTACCTTTTGTCCATTGATAAGTTTAGGCACCAGGTTCTGGGGCGCGAGTAGCATCGGCACCAGCTGCTGCAGCGACCGCTTGAATTCCAACTCTATGTCTGTGAGATAAGGTTCAAATTATAATACTTCATTAATTTACATTATTTTACAATTTCATAGCATCATTTATACTAATGTTATAAAGAGGAAAGGTTTGCTTGTTTGTTTGGATTGAATAGGCTCCAATACGACTGAGTCCATTTGATAAATTCTTTCACTTTTGGGAAGCTACACTATTCCCGAGTGACATACGTTATAAAAAAGATAGTGATCCGTGCGAAGCCGGGGCGGGCCGCTAGTTCAATATATACCTACTCCTACAAGACAATAATCAATGGTAAAATTATTAAAAAAATTACAATAAATACAAACAAAGGATATTACGAGTTTATTTCACTGCCATTATTTACATTTAATTTTAGACCATACAGTATACCAGTATGAGTTGCGAGCTGTATGTACGTCTGTATGTATGTATGTATATGGTTGCGGTAGTAGGAACCCACCTGCGAGCCGTCCGTCGAACTGCGGGTTGGTGGCGACGCGCAGGCCGGGGTGCGGCATCAGGAAGCACGCGATCTCCGAGAAGCAGGACGTGATGTGCTTGCGCAGCGACTGCAGCTCCGGGTGCTGCTTGTCCGACAGCTGTACGGGATATACGTGTAAATATCAGTATAAAATGGTTAAAACATATAAGTCTAGGAGTGAGAGCCGACATAGCTATGAATACTCGATAAATTGCTCTTATATACATATTGGTCTAGTTTATAAGCAAAGATGATGTTTCCTAGGCAAAAAAAAGATACCAAAAATTCTAAAAATGATAATTCGGTTACATTTTTTTAAATGACAAATTTGAGATTAGAAACATTATTTGGTGATGAAAAGTAAGTAACGTCACGCGGGACTTTAACAAGCTATTCATCATTTCTTGTGTAATTGTCAAAAGAAACAATAACCCTACAATATTTTTTTATTATTTCGTACTAAGTAAACATTTCCAATGCACAATCCATGATATTAATCACGTCCTACCGAGCATTATTAGGTCAATTCAATAATAATTTATTTACTGATGTGTTTTTCGGGACACCAAATCACTGACAACTGATGTCGATGTCGATGACGTATGGTATGGTAGTAATTACCTTGAGCCTCCTCTGCAGGATGGTGGCGCCGCCGTCGGCCCCGTAGGGCGCCTCGTAGGGGAAGCTCCAGTCGCGCACGAGGAACTGCAGCCGCTGGAACGGCGTGCGGCCGCTGTCCTCCAGCGCCAGCCGCCCGTACTCCGTGAACAGCTGGAATTACCATCAGTGCAAATGATAAATATAAAATATCAATCGAAATTTGATCAATATCTAATTATCTATGGTTCAGTACCATTAAGGTGTGGTTTCTACTCTTGTCTTTGTACAAATATGTACAAAGACAAGAGTAGAAAAAATCGAGACCCCAGTGGGACTTGAACCCACACCTTAGCTACTGAACCATAGATATTGATCGAATTTCGATTGGTACATCGTAATAAATATTTACATTCAGTGCAGTTTACGTGCTTGAGTGTCGCCAACACATCGACATATAACGCGAAAGATGAAAATATTTTTTAATTAAGTATGAGTCAAGGGACACCTGTACACGACAATATTTAGCGCTTCTAAAAAATATAGGCACCGCGAAAAACCTGTCTGTCTTTTTTGGAGAGAAATCATCTATATAATATCTTAGATGATATAGGTGAATCTAACCAGCCTATCTGGGATACTAATACGATCAGATGAAACTAGTCCTTAAATAAATAATCAAAATTTTTGTGTCATTGCTTGCACTTGCAATACAAAAATATAATAATTGTTTTTTCGCAAATTCCTAGTAATAAATGAAATTAAATTCTTAAAGACCAGAATAAGACTAGCTACTCAATATGGTCTATCAGTATCACTGTCTATTTGTGTGGTAACATTCATGACTATTCTATATACTAATATAATTCGCACACCTAGATCTAAAGGGAGCTAACTCAAAAATCTGAAGATTTTAATTAAACACACGCTAAAAAAAGGATCCGATTCCTGACAACAATTTCGCCTCTCCCGAAAAAGTTACTTTTTTTGAGTTAGCTCCCTTTAAATCTAGGGGTGCGATATAATATATAACATAAACATTACCTGCAGGTGTTGCAGGTCGTCCTCCTGTATGTTCTGCGACAGGTTGTATATCTGCACGGAGGACAGCATGGTGGACAGAGCGAACACGGTCGCGCAGTCGCGCACCGTCGACTCGCTGTCGAACGCGCCTTGTGTGTCCAGGAGAATTATCGCCACCTGCAGACAAGTTAGGTTTAGTTAGAAAATATGTTTATTGCATAACCGTGTTATAAAGATGGTAGGTATACATAGTACCCCTTTCCGGGCATTCAATACTCACTTAAAGCTACTTAAACAATATCTTTAAATAATTTACAGATAAATTTAGATTTTAAGGGACTTGTAACCTTTTTAACCCTTTTGACACGTTATAGTGACTTCGGAACGTCCTCCAGGGTCATGATAACGACAACGTGTCGTTAATTACTTTTTGTTATATAACTCGTCAAATGCACCATTATATTTTGAACAAACTTTACAATATCTGTCCTGGTGCTTCTTTTTAAGTATATTGAATAATTGTAATAAGAATATAATAAGAATTACGTGCAATTTTGTAGGTAAACAAAGTGAGAAATAATCAATGTTGTGAGTCAAAGACAATCTAGCTTGTTTCTATATTAGATGAATACAAGTTCACCTTCTCTCCGTTGTCGAGCGTGGCCTTGAAGATCTCTGACCACATGAGGATGCCCGTGGTGTCCCGCTCGGAGCCGCCGCGCCAGCTGAAGCCCTGCAGCGGCTCCTCCGCCGCGCCCAGCCAGTCCCCGCCGCCGCCGCCGCCTCCGCTGCCGTACTAACACAAATACAAAAACACTACATAGATAAGCGCTTCTAAAGTTGGGAAGTTCTCGTGACGTCACGATATAGTATATACTGTAAAATAACGTGTGACACCTCCCTCCAACAAAAAAAAAATAAAATTCCTGAAAAAATGTTAACTTTAAAAGATCATAAACAAATAAAATAACTTTTATGATTTTTTATAACGGAATTCTGTTGAGTATATATATAAAAAGATCTCCAAGAAAGAAATAAAAATAGAATGATTATTTAAACTTTTACGACGGATTTTATGTAAGATTAATTTCACGAAAAATAACTTAATTAACAATAGAATAACTTTAAGAAAAATAGAGTTCATTTATTTTTTTAAAATTGACTGTATTCCTTGAAGTGTCTAGATGACACTATAATTTATTCTCGCCACCCGTCCGGTTTTGCAGTAAAGGCCCATTAGCTGGCCAACTGCGCTTCAGTATTCAGTTCGAAAAAAAAAAAAAACTATAATTTATTTAGATTTTTCCTCTCCCCAATATCCTTTAGAAGCACATATATTTTTGAGAAAAGAAAAAACATGTAAGTATCTCATCATTTTTAATAACCTAACTGACAGACTAAACAGAATTCCGTTTTCATCATCCAGTCCCTATGGCAAGACTAACCTTATGGTGCATATACCGCAGGAAGAAGTCGAGCAGGAAGGACTTGCCCTTCCTGAAGGCGCCGGCGACGGAGATGACGACGACGGCGCGCTCCCTGATGTCCTCATCGTGCAGCAGCTCCTTGAGCGCCTCCTCGTCCAGCAGGAACGTGTGGTCGGGCCCCGTGTTCACCACCTGCACGCCGTGGGGGCCCGTCGGCGACGGCTTCTCCGCCACCGCCGGCTGCTCCGCTTCTTCTGGAATTACAATATCTAATGGAAAAACTAACAGTGACAGTTTAGCAATAGGGTTAAATAAATACACAATACGTTCCAGGCATATGATCGCTTTTATAACAGATAAAAATATTGTTTTATATATCGCACACCTAGATCTAAAGGGAGCTAACTCAAAAATCTGATGATTAAAAATTAAACACACGCTAAAAAAAAGGATCCGATTCCTTACAACAATTTCGCCTCTCCCGAAAAAGTTTTTTTTTTGAGTTAGCTCCCTTTAGATCTAGGGGTGCGATATGTCAGAAAACTGGGAAATAATTTATTTACATTGTGAAACAAGCCGTAATTTTAGCGCCAATTATATATTATAAAAATCTGTATAGAGATCACTCACGCAGGAATCGGTTTCAACATAAAAAAAATGTGTTCGAAAAAAATATATACAACGGAGAAACAGTGATATTTATGTTACGATATAAACAACAACAACAATGTTACAACGTGCTTCTTGTTTTCCGAGTTATGATTAGGGTTGATAAAAGTCATGTTATTTAAAAAAATAAATCATAATAATGCGATTAATCTGATTTATTTGATTAAAATCAGGTTTTTTATGTTTTCATTTTCTTAGCTTTTCTTTTTATATGACGTTTCTAGAACAATATTTACAATAATGATGCTTTCGCGGTTATTACACATTGGAATGAAACAGCAACAGATATAAATTTTATGCTGGCGTTTCGAAAACTTTACGGTTCTCATACTCGTAGTTGACTGAACTCACGATAGTGGCGTGGGTATCGTATCCGTTACAATTGTTTTATTTCAAAATGTTTTCTATATTAAACCACGACTCAAACGTGTTTTATCTAAAAATTTGATAATCTTGTAAAATCTAAGTGTCATTGTTCTATTATCTTTATTGAGAGAGTAGTCTGTGAATTAAAACGTCGTGTTCAGTCTTTGTAGTTGCTAGATATAATTATAGATAAGTATAGTTTTAATTTAAAACGTTTTTTATCACTATCCAAGAGCTTGGCAAGATGGCACTTTTATGAAACTCGTAGTTTTCGATACCAAGGTATAGAAAACCACCTAGGTACTAAAATTATGTTATGAAATCGCATTACATACTTTACACGTAATGCCGGGGCGAAATTTTTAAAAGAAAGTGCAATTATCACGAAAACTATTTACCTACTTTTTTTTATTTGAGTCAAATTTGCCTAATATATTATTATATAAGCTGCTCTATAAGCCCTCTCAGTATTGCCGTTGTTTTTATAGACACCTGTATATAGAAACATACCGTGACTTAACAACGCATGACACACGCCAATTGATCTACATAATATAGTAAAAATATATCTCCGCCGTATTATCTCGGCAATAAAGGTGATTATAGCACTAAATAAACCACGTTGCTCAAACAAAATATACGACACAACATTGTCAAACCGTGCGTGACGACAACAAATATATAGTTTTATTTACAACTTTATTTTCCTAGTTTAATAATGACATTTCGTCGGGTATAGCGCAAAACAGCTTAACTGCCATTATATCTTTTGGTTGAAATTTGTACAAACGTGGATACATTTTGAACATTATGACGATGTGGTAGTTACGCATTGTTTAGTCCTGGCCTCTATTTTATTTACGCGACATTTGTATGTCAATATAAGAGGCCAACTGGCGTAGATTTTTGTCGAGTTTGCAATGTGCATAACTGTCACTTGTCACCGATAATTGTAGCATTGGTGAAATAGGAACCTACTAACAATCAGTTATCTAATAATTTCTGATGCCTTCGCAGTTATTACACATTGGAATGAAACAACTATTAACGCCCCCTATTAGGTTTTAATTGTAATGTATAATAGTAAAATATTTTGCGTAAAATGTAACATTAATATTTCATAATTTAGAAAAGGGTATTTTTTCAAAATTTGTAATTTAAATATAAGGTAGTTTGCATAACTGTATAAATCACTTTAGCGTTAGACTATTGTCAGCTCAGTGAAAACGATTATGGAAACTGTAAAGAATCCGAAACGTCAGCTAATAAAATAAAATAAAAAATACGCGAGTTAAATCCGTTAATAGTTGTTTCATTCCAATCAGTTATCTAGTAGATAAAAAAAAAAATTTAAAATTAAAATTTTAAGTTAATTTCACGTAAGTGAAGCCTAAACCTGCAAGGCTAGCTACTTAGTTAGATTCTATATTTTTTAGATAATTCGACATAATATTGACTATATACTATATATTATAATTATTTGCCCTCTATTATTTTAATTACAAAATCTTATTGCGTTATGTTCGACGATCTCAATCAGAGATTTAAAAAAACTGAAACTTACTGGGACTTCCCTATTCATTCACTGTGAAAGAGGCTTTGATAAAAGTAAGATATAATGAACAGAGTAGAGCGCCCAATGGACGCCAGGCCGCATGGCTCTAAGATAGTATCGCGCAAGTCAAACCAGTTTACATATAGGTACATTATATTTAATCTGTTTTCATTATCACACACCCGCGGCACGCCATGGGAAGCCATTATGTGTTTACAGTGAAAGCCAACGCGAACTTCATTTGTGGTAACTTGAGATTTCTCCTCACTTCAAAGGGAAACGATGAAATTATAAACTTTATAACAATTTAAAGCCTTCTCACAATATAATGTGACGGACACACATACGGACTTGGCGCAACTATTTGTTCTTAATGAGTGTCTTGTTTTAAGAATCTCTACTGCTCCTTCTAGACAATTGCCAATCGATAATAGCGAACGAACAAAACGAATGTAAAATTGTATGAAATTAACGTTGGATAACGAAGTCATATAGAAAAAAATAATATAAGTAATACGTGGATTATTTCCGTATCGACTTGGAAAATGGATAGACGTACTTATCATCAAATAATATCGAATTTCTCACTTTTAATGTCACCCAACCTTTCTAAGAGATAAAAGAGATTGTTATCGACACTTTATCACGATTGTTCTTGAGATTTCAAGAGACTGTTGTTATCAAACCGTTATTTGGGCTTGTGTATGAGAGCGTGGCTTGTTTAATTACGACCTTGGATTAATTACTTCTGAGTAGGCTTAAAAGCACAAGATAAATATTAATAAAATGCACGTTAAAAATAGGTTTTTCTTCAAAATCCAAAAACTTTATCTTAGCAAAGTAGCTACAATCAATCTTATATTCGAGCCAACGGAAGCACTCATTTTCCTTGTATCCGTCTGTCTGTCTCTTACCTCTTCACGCTCTTAACCAATTTAGATGAAATTTGGAAAATTATTACAACTCCCGTATAACGTACATAGGATTTTTTTCCCAGAAATCATCCCTCGAGATGTTGAAAAGGGTGGTAGGTACATTTTTATGAATCAATAACCATTAAAACAAATTAGATGAAATTACCCAGTCTACGCAGATGAAGTCGCGGGCAGAATACACTTGCAAACCTTTAATTCACATACTAATAGACAACAACAATTGTCATTTTGACAGTTGCCAACAATAATTGTGCGCGTCGCAAACAAGCCTACCAAAATATCCATACTCATCGTGACATGATTTACATATCACAATGTACGTACGTACATCCTAACTGCGCCGTAGACATTTTATATTTCATATATTTAAATGTATTTATACAAACAAAACAAAGCTTTGGAACAAACGGAAATAAATCACATACAAAAATACGGTAAGGACCGTTAGAATTGATAAGAATACATCAATAACTGTCTGTTTGTTTGTATGTAACTATTACGTAGGTATAGCAGGAGGAGGGACCTACCTGCAGGAACTTTAAATCCAATGAAGTAGGTAGTAAGAAATTATCGCTTCTATAATTAAAGGAGGTACATAGCTAACTGTGTACATTTCCAGGACCTCACGAGCAAATTAGCTGACCTAGTGAGAAATAAACTTAACAGACGGAAACACGCTTTTATTTTATATTTTGTAACTATTAGATCAATTAAAATCAATGATTGTTAATGAAGTTAACGAACTGCGCCCGCGCACGGAAACCGCGGCGAAGGTCAAGACGAATCACGATACTCAAACAATGCTAGGCTAAGAACTAGCCCATTGTGGGATTATAGACCTTGAGACAATAACAATACGATCTATTCATACACCCAATTATCTGCAGAGGATTCTATTATCCATTTGAAGTTTAAAACGAGTCCTGGATAAAAGAAATGCGACTTAGCAACTTATCTAAACCGGATTGGTTGCATGTTAGGAGACTTCTACGCAATAGGTACCTAGTATTTCAAAAAATGTACAGTCGAGTTGATTTAGATACTCGTATATCCTTTAAAACCTTAACTGAGATGAGAAACAATATATATTTTTCGCACAGCTATTACGGATTCTCGATTCGTTCCAATATTATTATTATACATCATTGGTATATTTACATCGAATTCGCTTATCAAACATTTGCAAATGCTCCCTATTAAATCCAGAGCGTACAATCAATTTGAACGTGATTGTAATCGATAGTTTGAAAACGCTATTGCGAGTCAAGGAGAACAACTACCTAATCACAAGTGATTTGCACGTTCACTATGGCGAATCGCTGGAATGCCTGCGCGGCGCGGCGTGCACACTCCACTTAAATATTAATGAAACTCCAGTCTGTAGGCTGAACGAATGCCCAAAAGAAAAAGAAAACTACGTAAATGTTTTCCAACGAAAGCTATAAAACTGCCGGTACGCTGATTTGTTATCACCACTATAAGTTAATGCATTTTGTAAAAGAAGATTTAGAGAGAAGAAAGACAATACAGATAATAACCAAACATGCGTCTAGTCTACAAATAACAGAAGTCGGACACACGGACAGAACAATTGACAAGATGATTTATTTACGTATGCAATGATGACAGTCGGTTGTACTGCTGATGACTATAGAACATCGACGATAGTTATGCAGCCGCTACAGACGATTAGGTAGGTTTCTGATCCAACCAGACCGAGAAAGGTAAGAGATACAAGTGGTTTCATCTCCTACAGCCAGGTCCTTGGCTGGATTTCGTGACGCGAGAAATCTGTCACTGTCACATTTTTGAAGAGTGTAAGAGCGACAATAACAGATTTTTTTCTCGTGTCGCGAAAATCCTTATCTGCTAGTCTTAATCGTCTATGGCGGTCGGAGTATGACAGATAAACACAGATAGGTCATATCGCAAATCAAAATTTCGCTAGATACACTAGCGTCTAGCTGTCACGTTTCAATAATCAGAGAATAGCTTATCTCATTGGTGGAACATGACAGATAGACCTCATTCGAGAGTACCACATCTAGCGGACTTTTGTACTTGCGATACTGATTTAAATATGAAACAAAGACTGTCCTCCACTCTGGACTGTAGTAGGTATTAGGGTGTGAGGTAGAGAAGCGCACGCACTTACGTCTGACGCGCCTATAGTCTAGTCGCAAGGACAGCTTGCCAACCACCTCGTGGTTGTCGTCTGGAAATAGGCGTAAACATGTCAAGTACAAGTCCATATTCACAAATAATATAACCACAATATTATAATGGATGAAATCCGCGCTTGATGAGATGGCGTTGCCGATGTTCTGATTAATGATGCTGCTTGTTGTCAGACGGATGTTTGACCTAGCGGTAAATTTTAAGTGACTAATTACTAATTTAGTTTTACGTTGTCTATATTGCTTAGAAGTCACATTGTACTTTTATAGGTACAGTGCGATTATGTGCACATTGCACCGGGTTATTCCTATAAGAAATTTAAACTTTTAATATAAATAAAAATGTTTCTATTAGTTATTTTCTTAATGACAACCTTTGAAGAAAATTAACGATAATTAAATGTCAATGGGAAATATACGTAATGACCTTCAATGATTAATAATGCATTCACAATAATATGCGACCTTCAGCGGGATCAAGATCAACGCTTCACCTGTCTAGAGATTTAAACACCTAATTATGACCGCTAGATGCAAGCCGTAGCTTAACCGTTCTGATATGTATATGTACATATATAATCCCTTTAATACCCCATGCCATTAGTCATTCGTGTATGTCGGAGTGGTCAGTGAGAGATTACGTCTCAGCCTCTCAGCCCGCGGAGCTAGCGGCGTGTGCGCTGGCGGCGGCCCAACGTGACGGAACCATGTCAATAACCTGACACCTGGACCTCTGCCAAACGCATACTGATAAAACTGAAATTATTTCGCGTTTTTATTACGATAAATATCATTTTTATAAACTCTTAAAAGGAAAAAGTTCCTAAATTAACGTATGTCTCCAATACCACGCGTTAAACGAATTAGCATAAAAGATTTATCGTGACAGGAGAAAGCACATGTCATTATTGATCTTTCACTCTTTTTTAAAAGTAGTAGTAGGTATAAATAACTGTGCCTTGTGTATATTTGCGCTACAAATACCTTTAGGTAGGTACGTCCTAGTCGGACTGTCAGGTATATAAGTTCGACTAGTTTAGCTGTGGTGTTTTAGATCGTCTGTCACTCTTTCACTAACAAAAGTATGAGGAGTTCAGAAGTTTTATCCTACTGTGACAAGCCTTAACTTCCTGCCTTCAAAACAATTAAATCGACGGCTAGGTGATTGTACCTATTACAACAAGCAAGATTACCTTGTATGTAATGTTCTCATTGATTTGCTATTGCGTTAATTGGGCACCAATTATTAAGGAATTCGTCCTCAGAATCGTTGGCTCGACGTTGTGGATGTCGAAAAGACAGTCAGGTCAGTGCTGACCAATAAAAACAATGCCATATCTAAAAACATATGGACAATAATCAACTTTAAATCGATATCTAGGTAGGTAAGTAGGTAGGTACCTACTCTCTGTCCAAATAACATTACAAAACCAAATCGCGGTAACGGGAAAAGGCGACAAGAGCGTTCAAAATCTACAATTTAATATCGGCTCCGTTCCATAATTCAAAGTGTCTGCGGACACTGTAATTTCCAATTGACCTGGCGCGACAGTAACCGAACACGGCGAGGTCGATCGATTCCACACTCGTCTTTCCATCCACTCACGAGCTGACGATGCGTGTCCACTTCTGGTACCACGAGAAAGGTCCAAGTCTGAGAAGTTTTTACCAACGTTTCTGCTAATCGAAGATGGAACCGTAAGGACGATTTGCTATACCTATCTGACCATGACTACGTTTCGGATGTTGTTTTTGGATAAATGCTTATTTGGTATACGTGGAGTTTTGGAGTTAATATATATAGTATTATATAGGTACCTGTTGGACTTCAGGTGCTGATTTGAAACATAGATCACGGGGCTCGGGTCGGTCAGGGCTAAAAATCCTAAACCCAACCCAAAAGGCTTAAGAGTCTCCTTTCAGGAGTCTCGCCACCCGTCCGGTTTTGCAGTAAAGGCCCATTAGCTGGCCAACTGCGCTTCAGTATTAAGTTCGAAGAAAAAAAAAAAAAATCACGGGCTAAGTTACATTATCCAAGTCATTGTACAAATATGTTACTGGCATGTCGGAAAACACGTTTTAAAATAAAATAAACAAATACATATTTCGCAGCAACAGGTCTGCATTTCGATCGTTTTATTTATGTTGAGATATTGGCGAAATTGAAAAAAAATGCTCTTTGGTCCGGCGCCAAATATATTTGACGTCAATCGGAAACTTAGGTATACTATATTACATAACAATTACACATCGTCAGCCGGGCACGTAAGGGTATTCGTGGTGCGAGAAAGCACCTGTCATTTTTCTCCTTCACACGTTGAAAAGTCATGAAATTGACCGATGATTTCAGGCGGGTCAGTTACCCTTACCTGTAGGGCGGGTAAGGATTTACCTTAAGGTCATTAACAGGTAAGCGTCGTATTGTATCCTTCTGGATTATATGACGGTCTGGCTACAGAGTGTAGCTACATGTAGATTTTCGTATATAAGAAATATTTGGTTGATGATAAATTCAACTTTGTAAATGCAATCATGTCAGACACATCCTAAAATATATGATACTAGACTAGATCATGTTCTGATAAGCAACAACAAATTTTAATCTATATTTACAATATAAGCATATCAAAAACCTTATTGAGTTTACGATTACAGTAGCGGCTGATAGCAGGATAAAAGAGTATTTGAAAAATTGCAAATTTCAACCTTATATTAAGGTAGTAGAGTTTGGAACAAGATGTATTTATGAATTAGTTATTCAAATTGCGTCTTATAAATCAGCTGTAAGATTTGGGTCAATATTATTATTAGATGCTTTATTTGGAACAAACTTCCTATAACTAGATAATTATATGCATCTTATTTTATGCTCTGAGTATGCAACTGTGCATGTTGCAATATAGGTATTAGGTACATACTTGTAATAAAATATTTTTATTACTTTACAATATTTATATTTATGTTCCTATTGAGAGATGTCCTGTAATCATCTCGCTGTAATGCATAAAATTAATTGTTATTGATAGTTGTTAGTTAATGGATTCCATTACAATAAACAGTGAAATAACAGTAATATTTTAATTAATAACTTCATTGGTTCTGAGAGCATGACAATTCTGAAATTATTATTTTTTCCACACAAAATAGATAATTCCACTGAATTTTTGCATTTCTAGTCATAACAGATCTATATTGATTTCAAATAGTAGAGATAAAATTAAAGGTTAAAAAAAATAATAATTGCATAATTACAAATAAATTTAAGTGTTATGTGTGTTGGTGTGTGTATGGAAAGTACCGATAAACTTATTGAAATGATAATTAACATGTGGCATGAAATAAATAATAATGTAAACACAGATACCGTGACCTTGATACCATCCATCACAAAGATACAATTGCATTTAGACAAATTGAAATAATTTTATTAATAAATACTAACTCACCAAATGAAGATCAAAAAAGTGATAACTAATAAGATTAAGCCATAATGGCTACATTTATATGTAGTTTAAAATGATTAATAATTATTATCTGTGTATAGTAATATCTGTTTATTTCAGATTAATTAGGTACCTATAACGGCAAGTATGGTGGACTCCAAATCAAACAGAGCATCAGTAAATGTGCGAACACATGTTGATTTGGCATTGTTATATAGAAAGTGAGGGTGTGTGAGTGCCATGTATGCACATTAGCAATAGCAATTATTAGGTTGTGTAACACCACACTGCTTTCTAATACATGTGCTCCAAACTAGTTCTCCAACATTTTGTTTTATCATTGTTTTAAAACCTGAATTGTTTTTATTAAACATATATAATGTTTTATTTGATCACAGTTATATTTAGGTACACAAAGATAATCCTTCCTAAAAGATTTAAAGTTAAAATAAATGTAAGATAAGTCAATATCTATTTAATGATTTTAATGTATTTGTGTTAAAGAAAAAATAAGATTGATGACCTTTAAAATTTGCGAGTGCGAAGTAGGTATTTCTGAAATACGTCAACAATAAAATACCACAAGTAAGTACAAAGTACAATATAATGACAAAAAAGTTAATTTGAGCGCCTGTAACCAATAATTATGCTGGTAGTTGCGACGTACCTAACCTCGCTCGCAATCGCTGTTGTTCAAATATATAACAAAAACAAAGGCATGAGCGGTACCTGAGCGGAGGCCCTTATCAGAGCCCGCGGTCATCGTTGCGCCGCACCGTTCCCGGAGCCGGCGGGGCTCCGGCACTGGCCTCCTGGCGGGTCTCACCACTGTTCAGTCAGCAGGTGTATAAAAAGATCCCAGTCTCAATGTCACAGAAGAACGAGGTCTGACTGACGAGACAGAGCTGAGCTGCCTCGCAGCACCCGTCCGCGCGAATCACTAACGCACTACGCAATAATAACGTAACCTTAATTACCTTCGCTCTCATGGAAATCAGTTTCCCGATGTTTACGTCCCTTGATTTCAGCCATATTCAATTTATTTATTTCGAGAACTGACGTTACTGAACATAGCGACATGCAATTTTTCCAACACGACGCAAGTTGACAACTTTGCGTAGAAAAAAAGACGTGTCATTGTCAAAATTATATTAAAATAATCGGTATTTACCGACATTTTATAACGCAAGTTACATACATATAGACTTGGTTTAATCTCGCTGATAGCTGGTGTTAAAATATTTTTGTTTGTAAAATGTATTATTTTAAATCTGGAATCAAATAATCTATTAGTTTATTTTTACATTTTGTTTATTTTAATTGTTTATGCAATAAAATAAATAATGTCAATTTGTCTATCTCTATGGTAAATCTAGAAGCGTTTTTCAACAATCGTATAATCGAATTCGTGTATATTTGACTAAAAATGCTTGTACATGCCAGTCGTTTTAATTTTTATTATTTGCTTTCACTGGATTTTCGTTTTAAATTCAAACAAAATATTGTTCACTTTTGATAGACAACTTAGTTTTATCAATAACAATTGCGTGCCAATTTTTTCGAACTCCAGTAATGTTGAATCATACATAAACGCCATTGATATTGAGTCAGCCGATCGGTGTCAAATTTCTAAACCTAAATAATATCTAAATATTACCAAAATACTTTTTAAGACAGAAACAATCATAAATTATCAAAATGCAGGTAATATAACACATTGAATAAGTGGCTTTTAGAGAAAGTTTTATTGTCTGCCAGAAGATTATTGAATAAAATGTATTTATTTTTAGAATCCTAATGAGGATACAGAATGGAACGATGTCCTGCGGGCCAAAGGAATATTACCACAGAAGGAAAAGGAGGTCACTGAAGATGATATCGTGAACATGATCGAGCAGACAATCCAACAGAAACAAGCTGAAAGTAAGTCTTATAGGTTAAGTGCACCTGTCAACTATTTACATAAATTCTAACTGTGTATAGTCGTTAAACTCATTAATTACCGTAATAAAATGAATTACTGAATTGTACAAACCACAGTATAGTATTGAAGATAATATAACTTTATTATCTGCATAAGATTGATAAGTTTACATTACATGTATCTAACCATTTGTTTTCATATCTATTTTAGAGGATAAACAGTTATCAGAATTGGATCTAGATGGATTAGACGAGCTGGAAGATTCTGAAGATGAGGCAGTCCTAGAGGAGTATAGAAAAAAGCGTATTGCTGAACTGAAGCGCCTTGCAGAAAAACCTAGATTTGGAGATGTCAGAGAAGTCTCAGGACAGGACTATGTTCAGGAAGTCAACAAGGCTGGGGAAGGGATCTGGGTGGTGATTCATCTATATAAACAGGGGTAAGGATAGTTCATTTATTTTATATTGTAATAAGCTGAGGATACAATGACATGTATGTTAAAACTTAGAAAAACTTTAGAAATGACAATGCTCAGGAATGATTTCATCTGTGTTACCTGAACTGTAATGAATGTGTTGCTTATTTCAGCATCCAGCAGTGTGCCCTGCTGAACCAGCACCTCCGAGAACTAGCCGCTAAGTACCCTTACACCAAGTTCCTGAAGGCGATAGCACAGACGTGCATCCCTAACTACCCTGAACGGAACCTGCCCAGTGTGTTTGTATACTTCGAGGGTGATATGAAGAAGCAGTTTGTGGGACCACACGAGTTAAGGGGCACAGGGTTGACTTGTGATGGTGAGAAAAATTTAGAATGTAATATTTGGCAATATTAGAAAGTCACATTGAAAGAATTCAACTCCCCTTATACTGTTTTCTCTACCCTTTATTCATTAATACACTTATAAAAAAAGTTTCATATTTACCTTTACAAATTTACTTATTTATTCTTGCCAATATATTATTTATTTTCAAATAAGTTGCTATCAATTTTACGTTTTATTTATATTACAGAGCTGGAATTTATCCTCGGCCAAGTGGGTGCCGTGGAGACGAAGATCAAAGAGGACCCGAGACCCAAGATCAAAGACAAGTTGTTCACAGACCTCGGCTCAAATGACTGGTGACGTGGTGACTAGTGACGGTGGACTTACAGTATTCTTAACTTTGGAGTGCGGGTTTCATTCTGTGCTTGTAATTTATTTTTTCCGTGCAATCTTAAGCGTCACACTTATTAATAACATTTCCATTTGTACAAATGTATGATGAGATTTTATATGAAAGTTATTTATATAAATGAAATAACAAAAGTTGATTTTATGTTTTATTTATAAATTCATACAATGTAAACCTTACTGTCTATATTACATTTATCATTTATACTATTCATATTCTAGAAGTGATTTTTTTTTCACGTTTGACTTTGTGAGCTCTAAATCAATAGACATCTAATTTTTTTTTGTATCAGTAATATCTGATTGGATTTGAAAAAAACATCTAGATGGAATATACAGCTGATTGTTTCGATAAGGTGATCACAACGTGACGTCATGTCGCACGGTTCCCTTTTAGACGAAAAATAAAAGATTCCAAAAAGGAAGATTTAGGTATTTATATTTTCATCTATTGTGGATAGCTTTTCCATTTATTTTGAACAGTTTTTTCGTTTATTGATGCCCATATAGATAATTATGTGT
The DNA here is from genome assembly GCA_038024825.1 of Polylopha cassiicola. Taxonomy (NCBI): domain Eukaryota; kingdom Metazoa; phylum Arthropoda; class Insecta; order Lepidoptera; family Tortricidae; genus Polylopha; species Polylopha cassiicola. The sequence continues at coordinate 463,556 of CP149061.1, forward strand.
AAACTAGAGTTTACAACGACACATCATCAGTTACACAGATATATTTGAGAATTGTCTAAAAATTTGAAACCTCGATGCGTAGCGGTTCCCACACTAGTACCCGAATTCCCAGCCCACGGAGCCAAATGTGTAAAAACTTGTGAACGTGCATTCTATACAGACAGGCACGATACTTACACTGCATACCCTAGTTCAGTCGCTCACTGCACGCACCTGGCACCTGGCACCTGCTAGTACGGCGCTATTAACAGCCCCTGTGCAGGTTGATGGCGGCGACGGCCTTGGCGAGGTGCGGCTCGACGGGCAGCCGACTCTTCATGCCGAGCTCGAACACCTTCAGCAGCACGCGCGCCGCGTACTCCTGCATGCCCACCACCAGCTCCGGCAGCTTCTCCACCACGTTCTGCGCTATCTCCGGCTGGTTCGAGTCCAGGCATTCCATCACGGCCACTAGACCTGCGGTTCATTCGATCATAATAATATATGACTCGTTAACTCAATGGCTAAACCTTACTCTAAATGAACGAGTATGTTTTGTAAAGTTTCCGAATCTTATTAAAAATATGTTAAAAAAGTTAAATTAAAGATGAAGAAGTGAGGGAAATGTGTGCTTTGTCTTAAATTAGTGGTTCCGAACATAGTTACCCTCGTAGGGGAAAGTCATATTCTATAAGGGTAACCAAGAATCGGATAAGGAAAAATAAACCTAACATAAAGAGACTTGTAGGTTTTGTCTGTATTTTAAGGTCGAGGTAAAAATCAGTTTTCCTACTGGGCCATTTCCTTTTAAATTTCTAACCTTTTAAATATTATTACCCCTGGGTAATAATATTTAAAAGGTTAGAAACGACTATCTTAAATGAATTTGACAAGTATTAGAATATCTTATTAGGTTGAAATTAGTTCAATGCCCCCTCTGTATTTCGGCGTTATTTTTACGTGCACCTGGAGAGTGGGGGAAACAGTATGCAGTATGTATAATCGTGTGTGGTGTTGGTGTATAGTATATGTTTGGTGCGGCGTACCGGGCGTGGGGTCGGGCACGGCGGGCAGCAGCTTGCCGAGCAGCGCCACGGCGGCGGCGCGCGCGGGGGCGCTCCAGCACGCCGCCAGCGGGGCCGCCGCGCGCACCAGCTCCTGCGCCGCCCCCCCGCCGCCCCACGCGCCCCCGCGCCGGCTGCCCCACTGATCGATCTCCTGCGTACACACAAATAACACGTGCACATCGGATTCATAACACGCAAACCTCTCGGTATCGCCAGGAGACCACATCGAAATTGGCGTTCGTGTAAATTTAACATATGATCGGCAAACATCGTACACGACCAAAACGGTCTGTGCAGACGATTCGATGTAGGTACTCGGCGGTGTGCAGTCTTGCGTGTGTAGTAGAATAGAATAGAATAGAATATCATTTTATTGATTGACTGTGTACATACAGAGATCACATAATATCATAGTTTCAACAGCTACCCAACTTGGGCATACAATATATTTACTTAACAACTAAGACAAGTAGGTACTAACATTAATTATAAAATACATTATTATCTAATACTATCTTTATACAATATTATTACGATATTCAAAAAACTCATTCAAGTTGTAGAACACTTTTTGTAGTAGCCAATTTTTTAATTTGTGCCTGAAATGATTGCCTTCAAGGATTTTTATTTCAATCGGCAGGTTATTGAAGACATTTATAGCACTTATATATGTACTTTTTTCATATATTCTTGTATTTACTTTGGGAAGAAGTAGATTGTGTTTATATTGCATACGTAAGTTATTTTTCATTGCGGATTTTTTAACAAAGCAGTCGGAATTATTTTTAACAAAAGTACATAGCTCGAGGATATAGATACAAGTCAGCGTGAGGAAACCTTTGTCTTTAAAAGTACTTCTAAGTGAGTGCCTATTATTAATATGATAAATAGTGCGTATGCATCTTTTCTGTAGGACAAAAGTGGACTGGATATCTGTAGAGTTTCCCCAATATATAATTCCATAGGTGAGAAATGGATAAATATTCCCGAAGTATGCATTTCTCCTTATTTCTATTGAGCATGTTTCAGAAAGCAAAGACAAAGCATAGCATTGGCTAGATATTATTTTATTTACCTTCTCTATATGAGACTTCCAGTTTAAGTTGGGGTCAATATTCACTCCTAAAAATTTTAAACTGTTTACTGTTTCTATGGGAACTCCATCTATTTTTATATTTAAATTTCTCGGTATTGTGTTATAATTTCTAAATTCCATAATTTTAGTTTTAGAGAGATTTACATTTAAGTTTAGTTTCTCCAGCCATTCCACAATAATTCGCAAAGTGCATCGTATATTGGACTCTAAATTAGATACATTAATCTTTGAATCGGAGAAAAGTATTGTTGCGTCATCAGCAAACAGTACACAGAGTTCCTTAACCACAGTCGGGAACTCATTTATGTAAACCAAAAACAAGAGAGGCCCAAGAATGCTACCTTGTGGTACGCCTGTCTGTACTAATTCATATTTGGATTGATATTCTTCAATTGTTTTGGTTTCTTTGCAGTACTTTGTAATAACTGTCCGTTGCTGTCTATTGCACAGGTAGTTTTCCAGCAATTGCAATCCTTGTCCTCTAATGCCTATATTTTCCAGTTGTCTTAATAGGATCTTGTGAACTACACATTCAAATGCTTTGGACATGTCTATGAATAATGCCATACAAAGTTGTTTGTTATTTACCTTATCCCATATACCTTTAAATATTTTGTAAATAGCTAAGGAAGTCGATTTACCTTTTTGAAAGCCATATTGGTTCGGACTAAGTTTGTTGTACGTATTTAAATAGCTAACAAGTCTTTTATAAATCACTTTCTCAAAAATTTTGGAGAAATTCGATAATAAGGCTATAGTCATTAGTAGTGTGTCGCGTACCTGCACGGGCTCCTCGAAGCTGTCGGCGGAGTCCCGGCGCTGCAGCAGGCGCAGCGGCCGCGGCGGCATGCTGGCCGACGCCGGCGCCGCGTCCGGAGCTCCCGCAGCGCCGCCGCCGGACCTAATCACACAACTAGATGTAACGTACCCCGTAACAATACAAAAATCATGTGCATCTCTAAATAGGTATGTACTTTTTTAGAAAGAAAAGAAATAAACTACAATGTCAACGTTATATTTTTTTTTCTATTTCGTGTGTCTTTAATTATTATTCGTGTATGTACTGACGTGGCTAGTCCTTGCGGCTGGCAGGCGGCGTACTTGCGCAGCAGCGTGGCGACGCGGTGCTGCAGCGCCGTGTCGCGCTCCCGCCCGCCCCCGCCGCCGCCGCCGCCGCCCCCGCGGGAGATGTTCACGAAGCACTCCATTATCTCCTGGATCTCCGGACTGATACACACAAAACTTTCACATCAAATATTTCAAAAGAACACAATTCATATGTGGACAGATTCGTTTTATACCAAAAATTGAAAAGTAAATAGATGGCGAGTTATTTTTTTAATTGGCTGACGTCGTCACGTTCAAACAGTTCTTGTGCGGCCACTACACTGGCGGGTAGTCGGTAGTCGGTAGCCGGTAGCCGGTACTGACCTGTCGACGGTGTCGAGCGGCAGCACCTCGAGCGCGCTGAGGATGTGCGAGCGCGCGTGTGCGTGTGTGTGCGCGTGCGCGTGCGCGGCGGCGTGGTGCTGCTGCGCCTGCAGCCCGCGCAGCAGCGCGCCCGCCAGCGGCAGCGCCCGCGCGCCCGCGCCCGCCACGCGCGCCCACAGCGACCGCACGCCCGCCTCCATGCGCGACATCCTGACGAGACGAATGGAGGTGCGAGCTCAATAAACATTACTACTACTACTACGGATAACAATTAAATGTAGATGTCGCCGCGTACTTGCTGTTGTGGTCCTTGCCGTGGTCCTTGGTGGGCTGCGCGATGGCGGTGAGCAGCGCGTGCGAGACGCGGTCGGTGGCGCTGGTGGAGGCGGCCGCGGCGCGCTCCAGCCGCCCCGCCTCCTCGCCCGGCACCGCCCCCGCCCCCTCGCGCCGCTCCGCCGCGTCCAGCGCCGCGCGCAGCGGGCACTGCGCCGCCGGCCGCTCCTCGCACTCCACCAGCAGCTGACGGATCTTTGGCACCTGCGCACGGATACAGGGACATCAGCTGGTATGTGTAAAGCATTTTCATTCTAAACGAATTACTCTTAAACTCTAACTGACCTTTTCCTATTGTTATACATAAAATGATATTTTTGGAGAAAAAAAAAAATCCCCGCTCCGCCGCTTGTTCCCCTGATTGTACCTTCATGTAGAGCAGTAGCAGCAGGAGTGGGCGGGCGCGGCTGGCGGCGAGGGCGGCGGCCAGCAGGGCGGGCGGCGAGGCGGCGCAGCGCAACGCCAGCGGCAGCCGCTTCTCGATGCGGCGCCGCATCTCGTCCAGGTCCTCACACTCCTCCTCCGCCTCCGCCACTATGTACTCGATAAGGACTTCCAGCTGAGGAAGTAATATCAAGAGTTAATACTATGACACGAATATCGTTCGATTGACCTGATAGTATTGTTTTGTACCTAATATTTGAGATTATACAGATAAAATTACAGTCCGTTTCGAGCAAGGCAAGATGGAGTACTTACATTATACTTTAATTTTGAATAGATTCCATTTCATCGTAAAATTTTCCAATAACGTTTTAATTTTTTACGCGTGAAACAACATTCAGAGTGTAGTTGATTGGTGTGTGTGTGTGTGTGTGTGTCGGCTCGTCACTCGTCAATCGCGGCGCGTGTGCTTTAGTTTGTGGCGTGGTGCGCGTGAGTTGTTGTGTGGAATGGATTATGGTAGTCTTTCGCCTGGTGACGCGCGTGTGTGTGCGTATGCTCGTGACGGGGCGCGCGGTGGCGACTCGTACGTTGGTGCGCGAGACGCGATGCTTGTGTGTTGCGTATCGCGGTATGTGTGTGTGTGTGTTGTATCTGTGTGCGTGTGTGACTCGCCTGGTGGTGCGCGAGGCGCGGTAGGGCGGCGCGGTGCGCGTGCTTGTGCGTGGCGCGGTCGCGGCCCTGCCACACGCGCTCGCTGCCCATCAGCGTCTCCGCGAAGTCCAGCACGCTGCTCGGCGCCCACCCGCTGCCCACAACACCATCGGTTAATACCATTCACGCACGACAACTACTCAACAATTGTCTCGCGAAGTCCCATAACAATAGAAAATACTAAAAAAAACTATTTTATATTAATTTATATTTATATACTAGCGGTCCCGGCAGACTTCGTCCTGCCCGGCAATCGATTTGACAGCTGTCATTGTTGCGTTGACATTCGTTATGCGCGTTTTTTTAAATATGCAAAATTGAATGTATATTTTTCAATCTTTTTCAGAGATTTTCTTAATATTTTTTTCCGTAAGAACCTTGTACATAGTATTAGAAAACTACAAAAAAAGTCAGCCTAATCGATCAAGCCGTTTTCATGTTATGCCGTGACAACGGAAAACGGGTTTAATTTTTATATATATAGATTTGAACAGTTGTACTCACCCCCCGGGCTGCAGCAGCGCGGCGAGGCAGGCGTGCAGCGTGCGCCAGGAGGCGCGGTGCGCCAGCAGCGTCACCAGCAGCGGCCGCCACGCCGCCATGCCCGACCGGAACATCAGCCGCATCTGCACACACACCACATAATTAAACTTTAACATTAATATAATGTGAAATGTTTGCTGTATAATGAACCGTATCATATGTGCACAAGGTGCATATTAACTTGTGCCAAACGGCACCGCGATAACAGACGCGCATTAATCTGTGCCGCAGGTAAGGCCGCGGCGCGAGAACACACGCCTCCATGCATCAACAGCATAATGAACCGTATGGTATGTACATAGGGTGCATATTATCTAGTGCCGAGCCCGCGCCGCGAGCACACGTGGTTCGATGCCTCCAGTGCATTATGAGCCGTATATCGTGTGTATAGGGTGGGTATTGACCTGTCTCTGCGGCTGCGGGCCGAGCGTCTCGCGCTGCAGCTCGGACATCCAGTCCAGCAGCAGCCCGCAGCCGAGCCCGCGCCGCGAGAACACGTGGCACGCCGCCTCCGCACCCGCCTCCGTCTTCACCTGTTCATTACAAACATTACAATATAAATAAACAAAATGCACATACATAAAAAAATATTTTATCTTTTTTTGTTTATGTACTAAATGTTTTATATAAACAAATTTTCAGAATAATAGTACATTACGCACCGAGGCCAGTAAATATAGTCTCAGATCACATTTTATAATTTTTGGATATGTTGTAAATATAATGAGAAACTACGTCTGTACGTTTTGATTTTTAAGAAATATTGCTTACGCTAGATCTAGATATAGATTTTTAGATCTATATATAGATTTTTAGATGCTAATAAATTTTAGCGTAAGCAATATTACGTAGTTTCTCATTATATCTACAACATATCCAAAAATTATAAAAATCTAATTATATTTACTGGGTGTAAAACGTTATCGCCTTTTGTATGAAAATTAACAGGTTCACAATTCTCTTAAACAATTTTTCAGAATAAATATACAGTGTTATTCTGAACAGTTTAATCTGATTTTAAAGCGGAGTGCTTAGTGGTTAATTCTGTGAGCGGCGACCTGGTTCTCGTAGTGGCCCTGCAGGTTCCGCTCCAGCAGCGTGGAGATGACGTCCACCACCAGCTGCGTGTTCTGGCTCGCGATGATGCGGTTGCCGATCGCCTCCAGCGTGCTCGGCGTCGCCGCCTCCAGCGCTATACGAATAACGCACAAGAATAATTACAAAGACAGCAAATAGCGAACTTTTTAAAGTCTAAACTTTTGTGTAAAACTAGACCGTGCAGATCTTTGTTGATAGAGGTCGCCTTTTTTCCTTGGTTAAAATACATGTTTTCTCGTGAATGTGACTTATATAGGTCTGAAGACACCGTGAGACACCTTAATGTCATGATACATCCTTTGTTTTGTTTGTGTAGTGTAAGTTCAAATTGTAGAAATTGACTTTGAAATTACTTCTCGGCAATGATGTTTTTTTAGAAGCGCTTGCAGATTCATGTGCCGTGTAAAAGTACTTTTAAAAGGTGTACCACTTTTCTGTCTCTATATCCCTATGTAGGTATGCTTAAATCTTTAAAACTGTTTAATAGATAGAGTGATTCAAGAGGAAGGTTTATAGCCGGGTGTGAAGCCGGGGCGGGTCGCTATTTCACTAATAAAAAGGACCTGCAATGAGTTGTTCCTTGGTGGCGGGTTGCGGCGCGTGCGCGTCTCTCTTGAGAGGCTGCGCGTGTGTGTGTGCGGTGTGCGTGTGCGCGTGCGCGGGGGGCTGCGCGAGCGCCGCCAGCAGCGCCGCCACCGGGCCCGCGCTGCACTTCGACTGCCGGAGGAGATTCTCAGCCGCCTGCCACAGAAATAAGCGTTGTTTAATAACAGCAGCCCCGCTGATGATGAAATAGAAGCCCCGAGGCCAGTGCACACGAATATGATTACTAATATTGTATCGAGTGGGGAGGCGAAAGAAACAAACAAATTACTTCTATTCGTATTCCTGTATTACAGCCGGCGAGAGCATTAGTTGACATTACATATTAGCGTACCCTTTTTTAAATTATAATTTTTTTGAATTTGTCTCGAATTCCAGGTGTCTAAAAGAAATACAGTATAAAACACATGTTTAAAAAAATAATCATTGTTACCGCTCTGAGCGCGTCGTTCCTGACGGCGAGCAGGGGGCGCAGCAGCGCGGCGGCGCGGTGCGGGCGCGCATACAGCCCCGCGGCGCCCTCCTGCAGGAATGACGTCACGCACGACAAGTACGGACACTCCGCCGAACGATCCACGCGGAGGGCCTTCACCTCTTCCGCTATGTGCTGAATAAATATTTGTAAATGTATTTTTTTTGTATATAAATAATTTCTTAACCCTCTTAACTCAATTTTTAACCCTTTGGATGTTGAAAGGGAAAAGATTCGTACATTCTAGCATCAGTGGATTCGGATAAAGCTAATAAAATTATTAACAAAAATATTACTCTCAAAATATAACTAATGTTTATAGTCGGACATTGATCTGTGCTTGAGCATACGACACGTAAATAGAAGTAGACAGATAGATAAACACATATTGTAGCTTACATCTGCGTGCAAGCCAAATCGTACCCTATCCTTATATACTTACAGTACTTAATTCAGTGAGGGCCACGTCGACGTCTCCGGGGTACCGCGCGGTGCCGAAGGCGGCGGCCAGCAGCGCGGGCGCGCGCGCGGGGGGCAGCGCCGGCGCCGGCGCGCCCCACGCCGGCTCCTCCTCCGCCGGGAGCGCCTCCTCCGCGAACAGCAGGTCCTCTGGGGGTCATTGCACATAGTTGCAGGGGTTAAGAAGGGAGTGACTATTAAGGAGGTATATTTAGAAGTAAAGCTTCAATCGAGAGGACCGTTTACTATAACTTGAATCTTGGAATTTTATTGATTTTCCAAAAGGTGTCGGGCTTTCATTGGGCGTTTCATTGACATTTTATTTTTGTTCTCAGTTAGGCTAGCAAAAATATAGAAGTCAAAGATAGAAGTGGTTTAAATCTAAATTTGTTTAAAACAGAAGTGAATTTTCCCAGAAGTGATTATTGACTCTCAAAAGACCAATCGAGTGAAATGTGTATAGTGAAATAAATGAAAATGTTTGCAAATTCGTTTAATATGGGGGTAAAAAGCTGTGTAGTGCGTTGAGAGTGCGTGTGCGCGCTCGTGTCCGTGTATATGTGCATGCGTGCTCGTATATGTACGTGTGTGCGTGGTCGTGTGGTCGTGTGGTCGTGCGGTCGTGTGTATGTATGTGTCGGTAGCAGTGGGTGGCAGACGGCACCTGGCGGCGGGGTGGGCGGCGCGAGGCGCAGCGCGGCGGCGAAGGCGTCCCCGCCGGTGGCGCCGCGCGCGCGCTGCACCTGCAGCAGCTGCGCCATGTAGCCGCGCTCCACGCCCAGCCGCCCCACCGCGCCCGCCGGGCACGCGTCCAGCGCCGCCAGCAGCGCGCTACGTACCACATACAAACATACACAACCATACAGCTGATCGTATGCGAGCGGAATACATACGTTTGACCTAACTAAAATCTCGGAAATAATAGTTCAATACAAATTTCAAAATGGTACTAAATTAGCTTATTTATGTAAATGTTTTTTTTTTTCGGCTGCTCATTTTGCAATTGACCCTGGGGCCGTCAGTGCTCCACCGGACGGGTGGGAACCGCACCGAAAGACACTCTGTATAAAAAATAATGATAAACTTCAAAACAGATAAAATTTTCGTGAAATTATTTTAAATCGGAACATAATAAAATTTCCTGGTATAGGGCAAGATATAGGTTATCTTTATATATAAAAATGAATCGCAAAATGTGTTGGTAAGCGCATAACTCGACAACGCCTGGCCAACTTTTTTTTTAAATGTTCGTTGAAGTCCAAGGATGGTTCTTACGGCGAGAAAAAATCGAATAATTGCCGGGAAAACCCTAAAAACAGCCCTTTTCTTTTCCCATACAAACGTTGTTTAACTAAAGTTACCTAATTTGAATTTCGAACGGGCAGGATGACGTCTGCCGGGACCGCTAGTTAACTATAAAAAAAGGGATCCGTGCGAAGCCGGGGCGGACAGCTAGTTATTGAATAAAGATGTATGTGGATCGCAGTAGGATGGTGTGTACCTGCAGGAGCGGCGCGGCATGCCGAAGGTCTGTATGAAGAGCGCGAGCTTGTGGGCGGGCAGGCCGCGCAGCCCCGCCTCCAGCAGCGCGGGCCGGGCGCTGCGCACCAGGTGCAGCCGCAGCCAGTCCGCCAGCAGCCCGCCCGCCCCGCCCTCGCCGCCCTCCCCGCCCTCCGCGCCCTCGCCGCCCTCCGGCTGGAACGCCTGCTCCACCCACACCGACTGCAGCCACGAGTACATCTCCTGGTTGGTGTCCACTGCCGATGTGTACGTGTTGGAAACCGATCAGTTTTTATGGCGAGTATAGTGTTTCGTGCGAGACGTAAGCATTTGTAAGCGGTCTTTATTTTGGTCTTATTTAGTTTATTTACAGTAACTGCTGAAAGTTTAACTGAAATAGATCTTTAGGGATAACTTTTCTTTTGTGTTTTTTATCCGTATGTAACTATTATTTTTCGTCCTCCGGCCAGAAAGCGCCAACTTTGTGACCGCTGCGCTAAATGAAATTTCCGCTTTCTGGCTTCGTCGAACAGAAAACTAGTGTACTGACCTCGGCCAGTAAAATAAAAAGCCTCAGATCACATTTTTGTCATCCTCGGCTTCGCTTCGGACGATTACATGTGTTCTGAGACATTTTTTATTTTACTGGCCTTGGTGCGTAATGTCCTAAAACTTATCTAAAACACTCAATAAAATTATATCACATACTTATCAGAATCAAAAACTCATATATATTTCCTTAATTAAAAGTAATACTATAAAAACTAGTGGAGGCCTGCGACCGAGCCGAGCACAGTACTAGGTAGGCGTGCGACTCACTCTGCGCGGGTCCGTAGCAGAGCAGCTTGTAGTGCGCGTGCGCGACGACGGCGGGCAGCGTGACGCCGGCGCCGGAGCTCCACCGCAGCGAGACCAGCTCGCCCGCAGTGAGGCCCCACGCCGCCTCCGCCGCCTCCGCCGCCTCCGCCGCGCCCGCGTTCGACCGCGCCTGGACACCGGTTTATAAAATACTAGCTTCTGCCCGCGACATCGTCCGCGTGGAACTCCTCCTTTTTTGCAGTCGGTTAAAAAGTAGCCTATGTCCTTTCTCAGGCTCCAGACATTCTTTGTACCAAATTTCATTTAAATCGGTCCAGTAGTTTAAGGGTGAAAGCGTAACAGACAGACAGACAGAGTTACTTTCGCATTTATAATATTAGTAGGGATTAGTAGGGATTTCATAATGACATCTATAGGTAGTAGGTATATTATTAATTCTCTTTTTTATAGTGTTTATATTGTGTGTAGCACTATGAATACACATAAAATTAGTGTTTTATTATATTTAATTGTACTAGCGGCCCGCTCCGGCTACGAATAAGCGAATACGGATTTTTTGTTGGTATGTTTTTCACATTTTGGAATTGTATTGATACCATTTTTGAAAATATTCCATAAGTTACGTTAATCGGCGCATTCGTTTTTGAGTCAATTTGTTACATAATACATACAATCTTTCCATATTTATTTATTATATACCTGTCTGAGATGCATGTAGAATATCTGCGTGAGCGCGTAGAGCGTGCGCTGCTGCAGCGCGGCGGCGGGGGGAGGGGGGGGCGGCGGCTCGCGCAGCTCCGCCGGCGGCAGCACCGGCGACACCACGCACGACCGCTCCATCAGCACCTGGCTCAGGTCCTGCACACACACACACGGAGCACGTTAAGACACTGAGTTAGTAATCACTACTTAATATAGAGGTGCTTCATCATCCCGTACACCGACACACAGGCAGCTGCCGCGCGGCATGCGGCCTCACACACACCTAGCACACTCGATAGTGTCACAGCGGCCGCGCCGGCGGGGTCACACACGTGCACGCATACTCGGCATGAGTCGGACCTATACCTTGTGTCCCGAGCCGAGGTAAGACTCCCATTCTAAGGACCTCTGGTCAGGAAGGCAAGGACCTCTGGTCAGGAAGGCGATGTAGGCGGCCACGTGGCGCGGCACGCACTAGGCGAGCGTGCCGAGCGTGTCGGGGGTAGTTACCAGCACGAGCGCCGGCAGCTGCGCCGGGCAGGCGGCGGCGTGCGCGGCGAGGAAGGCGATGTAGGCGGCCACGTGGCGCGGCACGCACTAGGCGAGGCACGCGGCGCGGATGCGGGTCACTATCTCCTCGCGCACCGCCTCCCAGTGCCGCAGGGAACACAGCAACTCCAACCATTCTCTATATATTAAACAAAAAAATATTAACACAGAAAATAATTAAATATGTACCTATCAGGGGCCGTGACCTTTATATAAGCCCTAACTAACACTTCTAAAAACGTCATCTATTAGAAATATCAAGATTCCAACGATTTAAAAGTTCGCGCTCTAACCGTTCACCGCAGTTGAAGTGCAATGACCTCGCTCGCCGAGCCGCCAGCCAATAATATGTTCGATCAAGCGCCAATAGGCTTTTTGACAATGCGAAAAATAAAGTGTAAATTACTGTTAACAGTATAAATTAAGAGTTAAAAAATGATTATTCATTAACGTAAGTTGAAAATAATGATTGATTTAAATCCTTAAATAAAAATTACATTTTTTAAACGTTTGTCACGTGACACAAAACGCTCCTGCTGGGCCGAGTTTTTCGTGACGTCACATGCCCGTAAACTTTGTTTACCTAGTTGTGTTGCGCCTAGTTGTCAAACAGGCATGTGACGTCACCGACCTCATTGCGGCGCCATATTGTCAAAGTAGCGTTTTGGCACACTATTTAAATATTGAATTTTTAATTCGATGTTTTTCAGCTAATACATACCAGATTTAAAAAAAAACAACTTTTGCTGGGTTCCTTAGACTCTACTACATAATATAAAATGGATTTTAAAAACATGTCAAATACCCTATTGAAGCTAATGTCGCATAGTCGAAACCGCGACTAATATCGACATCTCGCTCGCACGCGCCGCCATACAATGAGGCTTACGTTCAGAGTGGTGATCTCTCTTTCTAACCTATGGTAAATTGTCCATAATCGACATTTATATTGCAGTGATTTCGTTTATTTTATGTATGCGGTTAAGTAGCCGGGCTTCCCATTGAAGTTAGTCACAGAAACTAAATATAAAACACCGCGCATGCACAGTGTCACAGCCGCAATACGTTTCAAATACGTGTAAGTATATAAAATACTTTGAATTGTTTATCGGCACTCACTCGGGGCTGACGTCTGCGTTGTAGTCCATTTCCGTAGTATCCTCAGCTTGCGTCAGTACCAGCTTCAGACCCTGTAAATAAACAATAGACCTTAATAAAATGCGCATAAAATTTAATTTCCTTTGTTTCGAAATATCTTACGTTATCAATAAGGTGTCATAATTAAATATTTAGAGACTTTTATTGGAGAGAACGACGTTATACTAAGAAATGAAGTCACGAGCTTTCCGGCCTATTATTATATTTTGTAACGATGTACTCATCGTACACAGAGGAAGTCGCGGGCAGACGCTAGATTTTATTTATGGTACAAAGTATAGCGTGTAGTGCAGTGTAGTAGTGTGTGGTGTGTAGTGTGTGTGTGTGTGTGTGCGTGTGTACCCTGGCGGCGGCCCTCCTGGTGGGCTGGTGGTGGTGCGCGAGGCGCGCGCTGTAGTACTGCAGCACGGCGCGCGCGCCCTCCTCGCTGGCCGCCACCGTGCGCCGCAGGTGCGCCGCCAGCTCGCCCGCCTTGCCCGCCTCCCCGCCGCCCCCACCGCCCGCACCGCCCGCGCCACCGCCCGCACCGCCCGCGGACAGGAACTCGCACAGGCACTGCACCGGCAGCACGCTGCGGGGATATCAGGTTACGATTAAACATTTATTCTTTTCAGTGACAAGTAGCGAGGAGGGCACTACAGTAATAAAAAACGATATAATAGATACGATATATTGTGTATTTGTAAAATAGATAAAATAAAATAGATACACAAGAAATATACGTAAAAACATAACAAAATGAAATTTAAAAATTTAGACAAAATTAAGATAGTTTGCATACTATAAAATCACTTTAGTATTAGACTATCGTCAGCTCACTCGGCTATGAATATCGAAACTGTAAAAGTTTAAAAACGTCACCATATAAATAGTATTCGCAAGTTAAATCCCTTCCGATCCGCTTCAATAGCGTGTAGTAATATAATAATAATAATATCTTTGGACAATTCACACCAATTATCTAGTCCCATTTTAAGCAAAGCTTTGCTTGTGTTATGGGTACTAGACAACGGATAAATATACATAAATACATATAAGACATCCAAGACTCAGGTACAGATGCCAGTGCTCATCACATTGACATCTGCCCCTAGCGGGATTCGAACCCGCAACCTCCGGTTTCGTAGTCAGGGCCTCTAACCACTAGACCAACAGGCCGTCAAAGTGTAGTAGTAATGTAATGAACCTGAGCTCGAGCTGGTCGTGCCGCAGCAGCTGGTGCAGCCAGGGCATGGCGCGGCGCGTGCCGTGGCGCTCCACCAGCTCCAGCAGCAGCGCCGGCTGCCGGCACAGCAGCCGCCCCAGCCGCAGCTGCGCGCTCGTCTGCTGCAGCGCCTCCAGCACCGACGCGGGCGGCTTGCGCGCCGGCCCGTGCGGGTCCAGCGTCGTCAACTATACACACACAGACAATTAAAATATGTGCTATATTAATTTAATGCTACCTTAATATAATACATGTGAAAGTAACTATGTCTTTCAATCTCGTTATCATCGCTAAAACTACTGAACCGATTTAATGACATTTGGTACAGAAAAAGTCTAGAGTGAGAAAGGATATAGGTTATTTTCAATTGACGGCCTGTTGGTGTAGTGGTTAGAGGCCCTGACTACAAAACCGGAGGTTGCGGGTTCGAATCCCGCTAGGGGCAGATGTCAATGTGATGAGCACTGGCATCTGTACCTGAGTCTTGGATGTCTTATATGTATTTATGTATATTTATCCGTTGTCTAGTACCCATAACACAAGCAAAGCTTTGCTTAAAATGGGACTAGATAATTGGTGTGAATTGTCCAAAGATATTTATTTATTTATTATTTATTTATTTATTTAGGTTTACCAACAGTTACTACAGTGTTTCTTAATTATAACTAATACATTTAACAAGACGTCTTTATTTAACTGTGCAACCAACTTATAGGTAAACACCACATGCACTACATAAATAACGCGTTTATACATTACTATAATATTTATATAATTTAATATACAAAGAAAAAGCAAACTAGCTATCGTTTGTGACACTTAGGATAGTCGAATTAAACTTTGACTGTGACATATGATGGACATCTAGATCAGTGCTATAATCATTGTAAAGTCTGGCGATGCGAGGGATTTAATTGTGAAAAAAGGGTTGTAAGGGGTTAAAAGGGTAAATGAAATGTTGTATGAAATTCAATGTGGACGGAGTCGCGGGAAAAATCTAGTTATTATATAAACCCTCCTCTCGAGTCACGCTATGTATTGAAATAAAATCGCATCACAATCATCAATCAACATACATTGGGACAGCGGAAAGCGACTTTGTTGAATACTAGTATGTAATGATTACCCACTTTGTTAGAAATTCTCGATATCTTTTTTTTTTTACTCGTCTCACCTGACTGAGCAGCCTGGAGTTGTGCTCGGTGATGGGCAGCTTGGCGTTGCTGGCGGCGGCGAGGTGCGTCTCCAGCTGCAGCACGGCGCAGCGCTCCGCCTCCAGCCGCTCCGCCTCCGCCGCCGAGTTCATGTTCCACTCCACGCTCGGCTTGCTGCACCACACGAACACATTCAACACTAGTCATGTAGTGATGCCCTGCGGGTCGTGTGTGTGTGTGCGTGTGTAGTGATGTGCCGTTCCCGGGAATATTCCCTAGGTGGGAATATTCCCACCCAAAGGGAACATTGGGGAATTTTCAAAGTGTGTATTTTTACATGTTGTGTTATCGGAAATTCTATTAAAACGTTATGAATTCAACTATTTACTGAGACACTAAACAATGTAACTCACCTACGAAAGTAAATTCCCAATATTCCCGAGGAATATTCCCAATATTCCCGGTAATATTCCCAATGTTTATGGGAAAGTTAAAAACAAAACCAACAAAAAATTTAATAGAAGTATATTTTGATTAACGAAAACGGTACAAAACATCACAATTTCATTAGAAATCACAGTAAACTGACAATCTATTTTTTCTAGGAACAGTATAGTACTCAAAAATTTAGATATTAATATAAACATGTTTTTACTATAAATACGAAGATTTTAATGAAAGTAATCTTAATTCCATTCTTTTTTACAAACCTCAGTTTAAAGTTTTATTTGTCTAATCAGACTTGCAATATTCCCTCGTTTTGGGAATATTCCCGGAAAAAAGGGAATATTCCCACTCCCAGGAATATTCCTGCGGCACATCACTATATGTGTGTGTGTGTGTGTGTGTGTGTGTGTGCGTGCTCACTTGGTGATGCAGGTCTCTATGAGCGCGCGCAGCGTGGGGTAGGCGGCGGCGGCGCGCTCGGCGAAGCCCTGCGGGGTGTGTGTGTGTGTGTGTGTGTGTGTGTGTGTGTGTGTGTGTGCGTGCTCACTTGGTGATGCAGGTCTCTATGAGCGCGCGCAGCGTGGGGTAGGCGGCGGCGGCGCGCTCGGCGAAGCCCTGCGGGTTGTGTGTGTGTGTGTGTGTGTGTGTGTGTGTGTGTGTGTGTGCGTGCTCACTTGGTGATGCAGGTCTCTATGAGCGCGCGCAGCGTGGGGTAGGCGGCGGCGGCGCGCTCGGCGAAGCCCTGCGGGTTGTGTGTGTGTGTGTGTGTGTGTGTGTGTGTGTGTATGTGTGTGTGCGTGCTCACTTGGTGATGCAGGTCTCTATGAGCGCGCGCAGCGTGGGGTAGGCGGCGGCGGCGCGCTCGGCGAAGCCCTGCGGGTTGTGTGTGTGTGTGTGTGTGTGTGTGTGTGTGTGTATGTGTGTGTGCGTGCTCACTTGGTGATGCAGGTCTCTATGAGCGCGCGCAGCGTGGGGTAGGCGGCGGCGGCGCGCTCGGCGAAGCCCTGCGGGTTGTGTGTGTGTGTGTGTGTGTGTGTATGTGTGTGTGCGTGCTCACTTGGTGATGCAGGTCTCTATGAGCGCGCGCAGCGTGGGGTAGGCGGCGGCGGCGCTCGGCGAAGCCCTGCGGGTTGTGTGTGTGGGTGTGTGTGTGTGTGTGTGTGTGTGTGTGCGTGCTCACTTGGTGATGCAGGTCTCTATGAGCGCGCGCAGCGTGGGGTAGGCGGCGGCGGCGCGCTCGGCGAAGCCCTGCGGGTTGTGTGTGTGTGTGTGTGTGTGTGTGTGTGTGTGTGTGTGTGTGTGCGTGCTCACTTGGTGATGCAGGTCTCTATGAGCGCGCGCAGCGTGGGGTAGGCGGCGGCGGCGCGCTCGGCGAAGCCCTGCGGGGTGTGTGTGTGTGTGTGTGTGTGTGTGTGTGTGTGTGTGTGTGTGTGTGCGTGCTCACTTGGTGATGCAGGTCGCTATGAGCGCGCGCAGCGTGGGGTAGGCGGCGGCGGCGCGCTCGGCGAAGCCCTGCGGGTTGTGTGTGTGTGTGTGTGTGTGCGTGCTCACTTGGTGATGCAGGTCTCTATGAGCGCGCGCAGCGTGGGGTAGGCGGCGGCGGCGCGCTCGGCGAAGCCCTGCGGGTTGTGTGTGTGTGTGTGTGTGTGTGTGTGTGTGTGTGTGTGTGCGTGCTCACTTGGTGATGCAGGTCTCTATGAGCGCGCGCAGCGTGGGGTAGGCGGCGGCGGCGCGCTCGGCGAAGCCCTGCGGGTTGTGTGTTTGTGTGTGTGTGTGTGTGTGTGTGTGCGTGCTCACTTGGTGATGCAGGTCTCTATGAGCGCGCGCAGCGTGGGGTAGGCGGCGGCGGCGCGCTCGGCGAAGCCCTGCGGGTTGTGTGTGTGTGTGTGTGTGTGTGTGTGTGTGTGTGTGTGTGTGCGTGCTCACTTGGTGATGCAGGTCTCTATGAGCGCGCGCAGCGTGGGGTAGGCGGCGGCGGCGCGCTCGGCGAAGCCCTGCGGGTTGTGTGTGTGTGTGTGTGTGTGTGTATGTGTGTGTGCGTGCTCACTTGGTGATGCAGGTCTCTATGAGCGCGCGCAGCGTGGGGTAGGCGGCGGCGGCGCGCTCGGCGAAGCCCTGCGGGTTGTGTGTGTGTGTGTGTGTGTATGTGTGTGTGCGTGCTCACTTGGTGATGCAGGTCTCTATGAGCGCGCGCAGCGTGGGGTAGGCGGCGGCGGCGCGCTCGGCGAAGCCCTGCGGGTTGTGTGTGTGTGTGTGTGTGTGTGTGTGTGTGTGTGTGTGTGTGTGTGTGCGTGCTCACTTGGTGATGCAGGTCGCTATGAGCGCGCGCAGCGTGGGGTAGGCGGCGGCGGCGCGCTCGGCGAAGCCCTGCGGGTTGTGTGTGTGTGTGTGTGTGCGTGCTCACTTGGTGATGCAGGTCTCTATGAGCGCGCGCAGCGTGGGGTAGGCGGCGGCGGCGCGCTCGGCGAAGCCCTGCGGGTTGTGTGTGTGTGTGTGTGTGTGTGTGTGTGTGTGTGTGTGTGCGTGCTCACTTGGTGATGCAGGTCTCTATGAGCGCGCGCAGCGTGGGGTAGGCGGCGGCGGCGCGCTCGGCGAAGCCCTGCGGGTTGTGTGTTTGTGTGTGTGTGTGTGTGTGTGTGTGCGTGCTCACTTGGTGATGCAGGTCTCTATGAGCGCGCGCAGCGTGGGGTAGGCGGCGGCGGCGCGCTCGGCGAAGCCCTGCGGGTTGTGTGTGTGTGTGTGTGTGTGTGTGTGTGTGTGTGTGTGTGTGTGCGTGCTCACTTGGTGATGCAGGTCTCTATGAGCGCGCGCAGCGTGGGGTAGGCGGCGGCGGCGCGCTCGGCGAAGCCCTGCGGGTTGTGTGTGTGTGTGTGTGTGTGTATGTGTGTGTGCGTGCTCACTTGGTGATGCAGGTCTCTATGAGCGCGCGCAGCGTGGGGTAGGCGGCGGCGGCGCGCTCGGCGAAGCCCTGCGGGTTGTGTGTGTGTGTGTGTGTGTGTGCGTGCTCACTTGGTGATGCAGGTCTCTATGAGCGCGCGCAGCGTGGGGTAGGCGGCGGCGGCGCGCTCGGCGAAGCCCTGCGGGTTGTGTGTGTGTGTGTGTGTGTGTGTGTGTGTGTGTGTGTGTGTGTGCGTGCTCACTTGGTGATGCAGGTCTCTATGAGCGCGCGCAGCGTGGGGTAGGCGGCGGCGGCGCGCTCGGCGAAGCCCTGCGGGTTGTGCGCGGCGATCATGCAGAGCAGCGCCCAGCCGCGCCAGTACAGCGACGTGATCGCCAGCGGGGGCGGGGTGTATCTGCACACAGCGCATCGAATACACGTCAAACTCAACTCTAACACCGACAGCCTTAGGCTTATTATAGATCAACAATGTGCTAGAAAGCAGTTGTTAACGAGAATAAAATACACCAAAATCACTATCGGCCGTAGTGATATACGGTCTATACGGACCATCAGTCTAAAGTGAAAATTCAGAATTGGCAACCCTAAACAACAAACTGTCAAATTTAAACTATTAAAAAATTAAGTACAATTAATGTGGTGACGATGATTGATCATGAGTGAAGGTGCGCATAGAATAGTCATGAACAGCTGATGAAAACTAATAAAAAGCAATCACAATTCTAATGTTCCTAAGTACCTAATAGACAGATAAAGGTGCGATTAAACGGCGCGCAAACATACGAGCCGAGCCTGGCTCCGCTCGCGATTCAGCGCGCCACGCGCTGTTTAAACAACTGCGCTCGGCGCGGCTCGGGAAAGTTCGCACGATCCATCGCTTAGGATCGTGCTATCCTGCGCCGTGTATATGCGCAGGCTTGCGTTCGTATTAAGCCGAGCCGCACTTTCACTGACGGCGCGGCTCGCATAGGACCGTGCTATCCCGCGCCGTTTAACCGCACCTTAACACAGTGCACTCACCCGGGCGGCATGGTGATGTTGTCGGGCGGCGTGAACTGGCACAGCTGGAAGATGTAGTCGGCGATCTCCAGCTTGTCCACCTGCAGCGGCCCGTCCTCCGGCGGCAGCGCGCACGCGCGGCGCACCAGCTGCTCCACCAGCTCGAACGTCTCCGCCGGCGCCACCGGGATCTCCTGGTCGACCACCGGGGGAGCATGCTCAATGAACCGATAAGGATTTTGTGATGACGTAATCGGTCATTGAGTGTGTGGCACTATTATGTTTTAACAGCTTAAATTTCGTTTTGATTTAGACTTTGTATACTAAAATTGTTTATATTAGCTATACCTACTAAAGAATCATATTTTATATACATAAAAATAGCACTCAGACTAGGAGTGTGATACATCACATCATACTGTTCGCAACTTTTTTTTTAATCATAAAGCTGGTCCTTTCTATTTTTAACTTCACCTTGCATAACGACCGAATCTACATACACATATAAAATACCTTCTCCTAAATGCAGCCTAAACCACAAATCGTAGAGACTTAAAATTGTAGGGTGTTTTTTGTATTACGTAGGCATTCGATAAGAAAGATTTATTTCGAAATTCTCCAAGTAAGATAAGTAAAAAAAACTTAGGAGAGCTAAATAATTTGTATGAGACGAGATTGCTTGAAAAAGCGGAGCAGTGGGCATGACGAGTAGAGTGGCCACACTATCTCCCTCGCCCCAGCTCACGTGTGTGTGTGTGTGTGTGTGTGTGTGTGTGTGTGTGTGTGTGTGTGTGTGTGTGTGTGTGTGTTACCTTGGCGAGTCCTATGAAGATGACGCGCAGCAGCGTGGTCTGCGGCAGCGGCGCCTCGCAGCACAGCCGGTGCGTGAGCGCGCGCTCCGACTCCGGCGGCCAGTTGTCCGGCTTGCTGTACGTGTCCGCCGGCTCCACGAACATTATCTAATACGAATCAATCAACAACAAATAAAATATATAAAGTACTCATCGTGTGCAGACGAAGTCGCGAGGAGACACTAGTATAAATTAAGGAGAAGTATACAATAGTAGGTAAGTGTACTTATAAAAAGTACAACAGGATCGAATTGAAGGAGTACAGCAATTCGATGGCTCAGTCAGTGGATCCCTATAGTGTAATGGGGCAGCACGCTGCCGCTAGCAAGGGCATGGGCGTGGGTTCGAGTCCCACTGAGGGTCTAAATTTTTCTACTCTTGTTTTGGTACAAATATCATTTCGATTGATAGATCGTAGTGAATATTCGTTAGAACCTTGTTGAGCTGGTGCTGGTAGTCGTGCCGGGGCGGGCGGTAGACGGGCGCGGCGGTGTCGAGCAGCCAGCCGAGGGCGGCGCACTGGATCACGCACAGCTGCGCGCGGTACTCCGGCACGTGCTTGCTGTGCGCCGCCGTCACCAGGCACAGGCAGCAGAACAGGTCCGCGATCGACGAGAACGCGCGCTCGCGGATCTAGACAACACATCATATGAGAGAAATGGAACATCAAATTAACTTGAAATGAAAATGAAGATGCAATGAATGATGCAATAATCTTCCTGTTTTTGTAAACTTAAAGTTTTGGTGCCATAGGACAGGCCTAGCCTAGTATGGACCACCGGTAATCACACTATGTAAATTCCTAAAACAGTGTTCTTTTAATCAATCCATAAAGTTGAATAATGTTTTTACTGAAATAAATGTTTTAACTTTACTTTAATGAATTACCTCGTTGGGCGGGTCGTGCGGCGGCGGGTTGGCGAGCGCGCGCGCCAGCGGCACGAGCGCCTGCGCGTCCGCGCGCGCCGCCCGCACGCACTCGCGCGTCAGCGCGCGCAGCGGCCGCAGGTAGTCCTCCGGCCGCAGCAGCAGCTCCTACACACACACACATAACACACATCAATACTATCTAGATCTCTCTATCCTAGTACCGAAATGTACTCGGCACCTGCTCGTACCTGGTAGGTGTCGGCCATGGCCGCGGGCGCGAGCTGCGGCTGCGCGTGGATGAGGCCGGCGAGCACGGCCATGTTGTTGGGGGAGCGCACGTTGGAGAGCTCGTTGTAGATGGTGTGCGTGACGACGCTGCGCAGCAGGGGCGGGCTGTCGGCGACCATCTCGCGCAGGCAGGCCTGGTAGGCGGCCTGCAGCGGCTTGGTCTTGAGCCGCATGCGCGCCAGCTGCGCCAGCACCTCGTTGTCGCGCGAGGCGCAGGGCCCGCACGCGTCCACGTTGCAGCACACGTGCGCCAGCAGCTCCATGCCGCAGCGCCACAGCTTGCCCGAGTGCAGCCACGCCTCCAGCCGCGACGCCGATATCATGCGGATCTGGAACGCACGCACACATTTACACTCACACAATACGCATTACGACTGGGGTTTTGCTTTGTCCATCAATTAGATTACCAATAGTACATTACGCACCAAGGCCAGTTAAATAAAAAATGTCTCAGATCACATGTAATTGTCGTCCGAGGCGAAGCCGAGGTTGACAAAAATGTGATCTGAGGCTTTTTATTTTACTGGCCGAGGTCAGTATACTATTTTTCTGTTCGACGAAGCCAGAAAGCGGAAATTTCATTTAGCGCAGCGGCCACAAAGTTGGCGCTTTCCGGCTGGAGGACAGAAAAGAGTATTAAACACGTATTTTTTCTTTTTTCCTACCTCTGGGAAGCCGCAGGTGGCGGACAGCAGCTTGAGGAAGCCCTTGCCGATGGCGTCCGGGGCGGCGCGCCGCTGGATCTGCTCTTTAATGGCCTCCAACACCAGACCCTCAACTGTCTCGTAGCTGCTTGAATATCTGTACATAATAGAATAATAACATTGGTTTGCACCTAGCTTTGACATACATTGTATCATTTTATTATTTTAGCTTACCTAGGAAACACAGTGTATTCTAGATCGGTATTGTCGGGGTCGTCGTCCGTGCTGCCCATCAGAGGAGAGCCAGACCCAGAGGGCGACATTGTACCTGCTGTAAATAAATATGTATTTAAAAATTGTAATAATTATGTATCTTCTTTACAATATTAAATATCTATTTGTGAAAAAAAAACATAATTTAACTCAGTCCACCAAGAAAACGGCAATTACATTTTTCGACTTGTCAACAAATAAAATAAAATTACGCAAGTTAAATCCTTTATACTTGTTTCTTTACAATGTATAATAACCGCAAAGGCATCAATAATGATTAGGCCCTATTAAGTTATCGTAGTTTGATATTATATTAATTCTTTCGAACACTTTGAGTTACAGATTTTTTTTTATTTATTAAAATTTCAATCTACAATTTAGTTGATATTTAGCAGCATATTCCAATTTACCCATGGTAGTGTCTGAGGGTATGAGATGCGACGGCGGCTGCTTGGTGCCGAAGGCGGTGACGATGTTCTCCACGAGGCACTTGCACCACGAGCACTCCACCCACCAGCGCTCGTTCAAAGCATCCTCTATGTACACCTGAACATAACATATAGATCACATTGGACTCATGGAGCCTGATTTACCAATATCCAAGTGGAACCCATCCAAGTTATTCCTAATTGAAAAGCTTTTCATTTGACAGCTCTCCTAAAACTTCCCTCCTTCATAATTTATTAGTTAATTATGCAACTTTAGGATCTATTTCACAATGTCTCAGTTAAGTGTTTTTTGTAATTACTTGCCAATCAAAATATTGCTGGTGTAGCAATGGTTTACTAATATTAATAATATTCATCAATACATTTCATATCAAGTTTAATACTGTCTATATAATTAAATTATTAATTCATTTAATTATTTATTGACGGCCTGTTGGTCTAGTGGTCAGAAGCCCTGACTGCGAAACCGGAGGTTGCGGGTTTGAATCCCGCTAGGGGCAGAAGTCAATGTGATGAGCACTGCCATCTGTACCTGAGTTTTGGATGTCTTGCCAATTAAAATATTTGTTGGTATAGCAATGGTTAACTAATAATAATAATATTCATTTATTTCAGAATAATGTAAATATATATCATATTAAGTTTAACACTGTCTAGTTTTATTTAATTAATTTATTTGCAGCTTAAATCATGTATGCTAGAAGAGTTGCTAATAGCTCACTACTCAGATACCTTTTAATAACTACATAGATCATATTACTTTTCTTTATTACAGATAGCAGTATCACAAACCTTTATAAAAGTGTCAGGCCAATTATTACTGTCCCTGTGTCCCGCATAAAGCATGTTACATGCCAGCACAAACACCAATGGGTTTCCTTTACTCTTGAATGCCGCACCCTGTTCCCTCTTCAGTAATGTGCAGAGTGTCTGTGTAACAACTTCATGGGCAAACATGTTCGGGCGAATCTTGCACAAGTACAGCATACTCATGCAGAGGATCGGATCAGGCTTGGATCGCTGTGACTTTAGCAGCCGAATTGAACCAGTGAGGAGACCAAGCTGTAAATGTTGAAAATACAATAAAACACAATGTAAATCATTTTGATCACATATTGTATAGTCTCCTATTTATATCTTCTTATTTTTTTTTATCAATTAGTTAATTTATCATGCAATTATACAAGTAATTGATCTTACCAGTTTGTCAGAGTTAAGGGTGTCCAAAGCTTGCAATACATTAGGTACCAGATCCACTGGATCTACTTCCAAAGAAGTCCCACCAACAGCCTCAGCAGGAGAGCCTATCCTAGACCTCTTGGTGGGAGGTGCACTGCCGAAACTGGTGCCTTCACGTTTGCGCTCTACACCTAAGAAAGAAATATCAAGTCATCTAACTGCCATAACTAAATCATTCAAATTTGTTGCACTACTTTACTTTTTATTGCTGCTGTTCTGAATCCTTAAAATATAGTTGGTACAATTACTAGATATAATACACTTCCAAAAATAAAATTTAAACATCATTGTTGAATCGTATGTGTAGAAATGTCAGCTGAACTGATCAGTAAAGTAGACTGACCAAGATTGCCACTTGTGGACGGTTTGTGTATGTTCCGTTTCTCCTGGTCCCTCGAGACGACCACTGTGGACTTGCTGCCGAGCGCGAAGATATCCTGCGGGTGCTGCGGCGCCTTGCTCTTGCCACCGCGGCCCGTAGACGATGTCTTTCCTCGTTCCATCTTCACTACCGGATAACCTCACTACACTACTATTTACCCGGCATTACACAGCGCATCTTATATATTCTTTGAGAATAGGAATACGTTATACAGTTTATAAAGACGCACCTATACTTTTTTAGTTACTTTTAGTGAAATTGATGATACAACAACAAACTACAGAACAGTCGAAAGCAAACATCAATGTGAAAGCTGTCAATTTGACATTTTATCTAGGTTGCCAGATTAGAGTATTTGTAAAAATGCAATAGGCATTTGAATAATACGAGAATAAATTATTATAATAATCTTCTTATGATTCGGAATCTTCATTATCCTTAATGATACATTATTGTAAAAAAGTTCTTTTACTTAATAGCAGACATTTGTAAGATTTAAAAAATATTGCGGTATTGATATTTAATGAACATGGCATCACTGTCATACGTTCTCAACATTTGGCACAGATTTTACTATTTTTATTATATTGTATTTATTTTTAATGTTGATAACTAAAGGGTTTGTTAAATAAAGTTACAACAAAACATATTTTTTATTACTTATATCATTAATAAAAAATCGTTTTCCGTAGATAAACATTTAATGGTATTGAGCTATTTCAATTTATTAAAATAATTAAGAACTTCCACTAAATTATAAGAATTAGGTGCTTTCGAGAGAGTTGAATAATGTAATTAATAGGAATAAAGTAAAAAAAGAAGGAAGTATCAACATTGTTTCAAGCATCAGGCTTTGTTTTCTTAGCTTTGATGTCTGGACGCTTACTTTTAAAGAAGATACGCTTTTGCTTAGCGTTTTCTTTTGGTTGATTCTGAAAGTAAGATGTTTATAATTTAATAAAATTATTGACAGTGTTGTATGTGATAAATATAATTCCAAAAGCAATTGTTATTTTTTTTCTTACATCAGAGACTGGTTTCAATCCACCCATGTTCAATGGGGCACCATTTCTACGTTTGAAAGGCATCGGCGATAGTCGTTCACCTCGCGACAATGCGTCGAATCGACGATTCACCTCTTGCGGCTGCGTTATAGAAGATTAGAAAATAAATATTATGTGCTTATTTTTATTATTAGTAAGGGGCCATCCATTAATCACGTGAGGCTTAAGATGGGGGGAAGGGGTTTGACAAAAATCACGAAATGTCACGAGGGGGGAGGGGGGTGTAGTCAGATATCACGTGTATTTAGTTTTTCGTTTATTTTTTTTTTATGCCAATCAAAAACAACCTGCAACCTTTCTGTCTAGACATTTTTTTATCATGGTCCTTAATTTCAGAATAAAATAAGATTATAAGTGCTTCATACATGTATTTAAGATAATATTCTAAAAAATTAGGATTTTTTGTAGATACTAACAATACACCTGATGTTGGGTGGGGGATGGGGGGATAGTCTCAAACCTCACCATGTATCACCAAGGGGGAGGGGGGGTTAAGAAATGCTTAAAAAGAGATCACGTGATTAATGGACGGGCCCTAAGGACTAGTAAGGAGTATCTGTGAAATTGTTCCTAGCATACTTACATCAATAGATTCGCTTTCCATACTACTGTCGCTGAACAAGCTAAAAATCATGCTGTCCAGCTGTTTGGATTGATGATGAGGTGCCGTAAATTCTAAAGTTCTTTGAATCTTTGGTGGCAGTGTCTCTTCTAATGATGGTTGAGACATTTTTTTAACGGGAACCTTCTGTTTAAAATGCGAAATAAATAATAAATGGGTTAAGAAATAGTACCCCAATAATTAATATTTTAAGAAGGCATCTAGCATGTTCTAACTTGTTCTAGTGTCTTTTAGCATGTCCTTACGTATTCTAGCATGTTCTGACGTGTTCTAGCATATTCTGACATGTTCTATAGGCAATTAATAAATACTTTACCCTAAGATTTTGCGCCGGTGTTAACATGACTGCATTGTCATCTAATTCAGCGGCTTCACGCGGCGGAAGCTGCGAACCTCCAGTTACCTCTTTTTGAATATTATCAATGGTATTCTGCATACCATTTAGACGCTGTTGCATTCTTTCCTATATATAACAGTCAAAACGTTTAAGTATGAGTAAGTGCCGATAATGTGTATAACAATCTTTGTTTATTTAATAAGAAATTACTTTTTCATTTCTCATATCCAAAATGACCATCATTTGTTTAGAGAGCTCGTTTTCTTTATCCTGAAATAAAAATAAAAGGTGTATTACTCCACTTTATTTCACTGATGAATGTTGCTGACTTCTTACCCTAACAACAATTTCTAGTTGTTCCACTTTCTTGCCCCAACATTTTTCTTTTTCCTTGGCATTTTCTTTTTCTGATTCAATTTCCTTTTTCATTTTTTCTATATTGGTCTCCAATTTAATTCTTGTATCAGTTCCAATTTTGAGATCAGACATTAGCTGGTTGATAGTAGAAGTTTTCGAATCTAATTCTTTATCTTTTGAGTCCAGGGTATGATTTAATTCGATAAACTGTTTAGCATTATGGGCTCTGAAAATATATCAGTATTAGATTTCTTGAAACTTATTAATTAATTAAGCAAACAATATAAGAGCATGGGTACTTCAAAGTCTCTAATTCTGCGTTCTTTGTCTCCAGCAGTTGCACAGTCGAATTTAAATCATCTATTTTTTCCGACTTCAAAACAGACTCCTGGTGAGCCGTTTCAAGTTCCAAAGCTAGTTGGTTTATTTTAACTTCTAGAGCAGAAATCTGTTCTGTCAAATTCCCTTTGTCAATTTCAGCTTGTTCTAGAAGCTAGAAATAAAACATAGAAGTCGTGGTTGTACTACGGATTAGAAATATATAATGCCAACAACTAAACAATTTATTGGTAAATAAAAATTTGTATCATATACCGATATTTTTAAAATCATCTCCTTTTCCAAGTCTTCTTTCTTTTCGTTAAAGATAGCCATATCTTTTATCAGCTTGTCGTATTGAGAATGGGAATCCTAGTAGAAGGAAATAAAATTTTTAATTGTCAAATTCCTTAAATTGGTCATTTAAAACATAAAATAAACTGACCTTAAGCTGACTCTCCAATTCTTTAACCTTATCTTCGATGGATATTTTTTCTTCCTCTAAGGAGGATATTTTCTCCTGTAATTTGTTATTATGTTCACAGACAGACTGTGTGAACTGTTCTTGGTTGTTCAGGGCTTTCTTCAACGATTCGTTATTTTCGGTTGATTCTTTAAGACTGCAATAAAGATAAAATTAATTCATATGATTATTAATTTTATTATAACGTTAATTTTATGAACCTGTTGAAAAAAACTAACTTAATTTCCTGTTTAGCCAGCACATTTTTCATTTCGTTCGCTTGGTTAGCAAATTCATTAATTAGTTTATTCATATCCATTTGAAGATTTGCAATATTTTCTTCTTTCTAGAAATCAAAAAATATAATTTAATTTAACTTAAAAAAAAGTTACCTACACCTAGGCGTTTATAATTATCATAGTTCTTACAATGTCATATGGTCATTAAGCTTCAGGCGTTTACTTACCTTCTCTAATTCTCGTTTGCAGTGATCTAATTTTCTACTCAAATCAGTAAGAGCTACGAATAACTCATCTTTTTGTCCTAACGCCGTAGCAAGTTTAGATCGAGCTTCGCTCAAATCTATTTCTAGCTGTTGTTTTGAAGTATTGAACATTTGAGTTAGTTGTTCTTTATGATCACTGAGAAGTTTAGCTAAAAATTAAATCATTGGTACATTAAAATACCTGTTTTATTCAACCAAAAGTCATTGGTGCGTTAGTTACCTTCAACAGCGCTGTATATTTTAATATATTATATTTGTAGTCTATGTTTGGTTAAAAGTTACTTTACCTCTTTCTTGTAGGTTATCAATAACCTGCTGGTTCTTCTCCTCCACTTGAATCTGCTTTACCTTTAAATCTCTGACCAGTTGTCCAGACTTGTTATAAGCCTCCGCTAGAGTCACCTGGTCAGCCTTGCAGCGAGTCACCGTCGCTTTCAACCGCTCACTATACTCTTCAAGTACATCGCAGATTTCACGGGTACTGCTCAACCTAATTGGCAGTAGTTTAAAACATTAATTAAAAATCAAAACCGAACGTCAATTGCATAAATTATATATATTACTTATATAAAATAAAAAAGGTTGTCAACTACTGTATTGTCGGATTTTAGTAATGTACCTAGGTACTAAATTATATACCGAAACAATATCAGTAGGTACCTACATACCTACGTAAGTAGCATAATATATTACAGCAGGTACCTACATTTAATGGGAATGGTATTCTTACTTATTCAGAGTCTCCGGTCTAAGTCGCAGCTCGTCCTGGTACTGCCCGGAGATGGCCTCGTGCTGCATCTGCACCTCCACCATATTCTGCTGCAAGCGCTCATGGTTGTTCTCCAACTGATGCAACTTTTCTTTCAAGTCCCAGTACGCAGTGTCTTGCGCTACCTTTATGATGGAAATAAATGCACATTTACTGATTTTTACTTGCTTTTGTATTATTAAACATAATTAAATTTAGCATAAAAAAATATAAAATTTAAAAATCGAAAACTTTAAAGTTCCAAAGATTACGGCACCTTTAACTTGATAATGTTCTCAGTCTCGTGTTTAACTTTTTCACGTAGATTATCAGCTTCCACGTTAATTCTTTTTCTGTTAGATACTTTTTCAATGTCGGCGATATTCATTTTGTTGAATTTTTGAGAAACCTGTAAACTGAAATTGTAATACGTAAAGCAAACAAACGCGTCCTTTTTTGTTGGCGGGAAAGTAAGAGAAAAGTTTTCTTTTTTTAATACCTATTCGGGTTTTATATTACAGCCAGTATCAAGTAGCCTTTATAATTATTATATTCTATTATACTACTTTTATTATTATCTAAACAATTCGAATATAAAAAGCATTTAATGCTTACTAATAAAACTACAGTACAATTTTGTTTTTGTATTAAATTGAACGTGTTTTTTGAAATAAATTGCTCGAGGAATAGGTAGAGCATGGCTGCCAGATTGTATCTTTTGATACAAAACGTGTATAATTTGATGTGAAATTGTATCCTAGATGTATAATGACCCATTTCGTATAATTGGATACAAAAAATACACGGGGCACGGAAAGTATGAAGCGGAATCTTTAGTATGAAATGAACGTATTACCAACATGACAAAATATAACGTATTGTCGTTGCCGTTAAACGTTACTTAACTTATTATTTTATTTGTCATCACATAGATACTAAGATGGAATGCCTCAGTGCTAGTTAATTTGATGTCAAAATAAATGCGTACCTATCAAGCGTGAATTTTTATTTAATATGAAATACAACAACATCAACATTGAAATAAAAATGTAGTATTTTAATTTATTCATATTCTTGTTTGAACTCACTTCAGTTCCATTTGCACCCCCCTCCCCCCCCCCCCTGTTCGTAACTATGTATAATGGAGTCTAATTTCGTATAATTGCTGATGACGGACCGTATATCGGAAATATTTTTGCTGGCAGCCCTGAGGTAGAGTGGCAACATTGAGCGCTACTGTCAATCGGCCCGAGACAGTCGAAAAAATAAAAGGTAGATTTTCTTTTACAAAACGTTTATTTTTTGTACAATCATTACGTTTCAATAAAATATAATATAGAAGGTCCTAGTGAGAATATTTTCTTAATGAATTGTTTAACGTCGAATCGAGTTATGTAACAAATATTTGAGGTTAAGTTGGTTGATTTCAGATGCTGACTTCTTCAATTTTCGGTGGTCTGAGAGTGGCTCGCGCCTCGGTGGTCATCACCAGAAACCTGGCCGCGGCTCAGAAAGCTTCTGATCCCATCCAGCAGTTATTCCTTGACAAGATTCGGGAATACAAACAGAAGAGCGCGTAAGATATTTCTAATCATTTTTAACACAGTTTGACCTTGTCAACTTCCAATTCTTATTCGGTTATAAAACAATCCGTTCTTGATCTTTTTATACAAGTTCATTTTGTAATTGGAGTTGGGATAGTGAAATGTTAAACAGTACAGCAGCTGATTTTACTTGAGTATATACACTATCCATTCAGTTAGTAGCAACTAATTAATCTATTCTTTGTTTATAAACTGCATTTTTTAAATTATTGCTCTATATTTGATGTTAATGAAGGGGTGTACCTATAAACCAAGCGTATGTAAGAGCTTCTGCGTCTAGTATGCAACAAAAAACATACGGTTTCATTTGTTTATTAATGACATAAAACATTAAATTGAAATAATCAGTTATATTTATTTTTATGAATATCACATTAAAAATGCTCATACATGGTTTCACTTTGAACATTTCGTATTCCAGGGGTGGTAAACTGGTTGAACCCAGCCCAGCAATCGAAAAAGAATTGAAAACCGAATTGGAAAAGCTGGAGAAACAGTATGGAGGCGGTGCCGGAGTAGACATGACTTCATTCCCCTCGTTCAAGTTCGATGAGCCCAAGTTAGACCCCATTGATGAGCAGGCTCCCGCCGCCAAGAAGTGAACAGTTCAAACCGTGGTGTAGTCATAATTTATAGTAATTTAATGAAACAAGATCAAGAATGCCTGTTATATCATGTAAATTTCACATGTGTAAGTGAAATTCATTAATAAAACTTTCCAGGTTACTTATTTGTTTTTTAGTATATTTTCCTGTCCTATAAATCTCTCATCATTGATTTTTATTTAATAAATTGCCAATATACATTTTATTTCATGTTCATAATGAAGCAGTTTCTAGTGATTTGTATGTAGTCTTAACTCCGGAATGAGTGTCTCATAAAATCTTGTGTGCTAGTTATAAACTGAAAATTTCTCCAGAAAGATATGACAGGTATTTTAGGCTTACTTACGTAGTTTTAGCTCTGTTAGTGGAAGAATATAATACGAAACACATCTTCCATCTGTTAAAGAATGTTTATTTAATAAAAAAGGATTTATTTCATACCAATACTGTCCATATTAACTATTGTGTTAGTAAAAAAGTCCTTATAACTAGGTTTATGCAAAATATATACATTGGATCAAAGAATCACGTTGTCCCATATAAACTTTGCCTCACTGTACCTATGTAATGATACGGTGTTCAGACAATTACTGCGTTATGCAAAACAAGTTACAAGAAAAAATGATTAGCTACGCGAAATAAGTTATTTACATTTTAATTGCTGCATATTTTTTTCCCTTATACCTGCTTACGTGTTTTTCGAATATTAGAATCATACAGTTTTATTTTGTACTAGCGGCCCCGGCAGACGTCGTCCTGCCCGTCCGATTGTTTCGTCAAAGATCTGTCAAAGTCTGCTGTCACTTCTTCATAAGGCTTCATATTTTTCCGTTTATTACACATTTTCCACTGTTTCTTCGCTCCTATTGGTCGCAGCGTGATGTTATATAGCCTAAAGCCTTCCTCGATAAATGGTCTATCCAACAAATAATTTCAAATCTAATTTTTGAATTCGAACCAGTAGTTCCTGAGATTAGCGCGTTCAAACAAACAAACAAACTCTTCAGCTTTATAATATTAGTACAGATTTATTTCATTTTAATTAGTTTTTTTATTAGATTCCACCATCAAATAATTCAATGTCTTATATGAAGCGCCTACAAATTTTCGTACAGCAAAAGATCGTTTTCACATTAAAGATTTTTACTTAACCCGAATAATGCGCGTGACGCTTTTGTTATAGAATGTCAAAAAATATTTACTGAGTGTTTTTGTTATTTGCTATGACAAAAATGATACATTTTATAAGTTCCAATAGAATTAGGGTAAAGCCAGTACGTATCTGATACTTACTGGCTTTACCCTATGACATGTTGAATAACATTTTGCTAAACGTTGGAGATAGTAAATAGGTACCTACAATTAATAAGAATAATGAACTAATTAGTGAGAATTTGCCAAAAATGTATTGCAAGAAAAGCAATAACGTACCTACATTAATTTATTGCTCACTTTAAAATTGTGCGTCGTCTAAGTATCTACTTACCTACTTGGATTCGAACTGGAATCTTATTTTAAAAGTTAACTAGATTTTTATAATAAAACATATTTAAAGTGGAAGTGACTGGCCACATTTTACGATCGTTTTGTGCCCAAGTTATTACCTACTTAAATACGCAATGCGTATCTAGGCCATCTCCCGCAGTTGGCATAATGCTGCAGACGTTTTCTCTCCGACTGTACAGTCTACTAGTTTTTTAATCGATGTAACCGAACCTTGTGGTTTTTTATACAATACTGTGCCAATCCAACTGTGTGAATATCGGAAAATCACGACAAAAAATATAATAAATAAAACCACAGCAAGTAATTTACTTTGCCATAGGGTACCTACCTATTTTCATAACTTTTAAATTTTCAATAATCTTGTTGTTACTTATATTTTTATCCCATGAGTCCCTAACGTACACCTCTTGACATAAATTAAGTTTAGTTATGCTTAACTTTCAGAAGTACCACTCTAGTTGCCAAGCGGTAAATAATATTTGAATTAAAAAGGAACGCTCAATGTTTTCGCTACGCCGTAATCTCGTCCTTCCAAATGGCCCAACTGGCTCAGGCTCTCAGAGACCGCGCCGCCATCGACACGAGCGGCCGTGCCTTCACAACGTCACGTATTACCACATTTACAAGCACATGAATGTTTGTGAAGCGCCATGGCGGCCAGCTTCGTCGGCTCAACTAAAAGTTTCCCCTTTTCCTTCGACACGGACGTCGAAGAGGAAGAATCTGGCCGCAGCACACCGCACCTCAACAAACGAACAGGTACCATTGTTTACAGTCGTGTTTTTATTTGTTTTCGTGGGTTCCGAGGCATTGTTTTAATGTTATTTGTGAGGTCATTTTTGTTATTGCTATTTAGCAAGAGCGAATACTTGCGTTGATAGGAATTTCCATATCAAATCGATGTGTTTCGGAGTCCGCTGTTTTTAGGTGCAACATGGATTGTTTACGTTTGCTCACGTTTTTTAACACACGTTTCGTTAGTTTGGATTACTTTATAACGAATTAATTTATATTGTAATGCATCATTACGATATGAGAATTGCATTGAAAGACGTTTAGAGTTTAGATCAAATTGATGAAGTAAAAATGCATTGAACTATATTGCTGTACCTACTCACTTAGGTACTTTGCCACAACATTGGTGCTACCTATATGATATTTTTGTATGATATCAAGGAAACCTCTATGAAATCTTCTTTTTGTATTAGACGTTGCTAATATAATTTTAATCTTAAATATCATAAATATGTTGATGCAACTACCCAGCGAAATATCTACTTACACTAATTTGTACAAGATGTCTTGTCTACATACGTTTCGTATTACAAGGGAATAAAAAACAAATACTTTATGGTAGGTATAATACGGAATAGGTACTTAAAATACAGAATTCTAAACCGTAATCATCAATAATGTAGGTATCAAACTCGGCGTTGTCAGAACACTTCCACGCGACACTGTGTTCCTGTAACCCAATAAATTTAAAAAGAGTCTACAATAAATGAGTTCAGGAACGGCATGGGGACTTGTTCATTTTGTCGGATAGCCGGATCGATAGCTCTCAGCTGACTGGCGCGCCGACAAACTGGCTACCGCATTACATGTATAACAATAATAACAAAGTATAGTGTGACTGGGGTCCGCGTTGATATGGGGGTTCGGTCAGTGTTACAGCACTGGCTTGAAGTAACTTTATGCTCAAATGAAAATCAATTTAGATTGTAGGTACCTACTATTGAAATTTAGGATTTTTTTGCAAAAATAAGAAACCTTCATGTTCTGCAACTATTGAGCTCAGAATCCCGTCTGTTTAAATTAAATGATTTTTTTTTATTTGTACCTAAGCCTGTACATATTTAATTTATTGCAATATTTCTTTGTTATATTGTTATAGGATTTAACGTATAATTTGCTTAGGTATCTATCTACTTACTTTCTTAACGGATTATGTGCCTTAATAGGTTTGATAGGTTTATACATGAATTGTCTATCTACATAACTAAATTTATAAATTACGTATACCTAAGTACCTACTGTAGGAAATATGCCCACGTCTGTATGACGCAATATTGATGATTGACAAGATTGCCATAGAATTTAGCTATGTAAGTATAAATAGTTCATTATAATTGGATAATTAAAACAGTTATGTAAGAGGATTATTATAGTACCTACCTATAATACTTTGCAGTGTACAGTAGAATTACATTGTCAATGAAGACAAGGCTCTGTTGCCACTCTTGCCAACGAGATGACAATCGCGCAAATGAATCTTAGTTCTCTTGTAGACAGTTTTAATAATTACAAATAGACAATACTATGAAACTGAACTGATAATATATTACGCCATTTGTCGCCTCGATAATCTAATCTTTCATTTGTTTAAGCTATGATGGACAGACGGCACGAATACCTGTCAATTTTATTATGTACTTACATAGTCAGTCAATGGCGCAATTGTATAGTGTTACCGCAAAAGATAAGTGAAGCTATTTTTGGTACCTATCCTATTGTAATAAATATGTCTATTAAGTTGAGGGTATTCAGTTATTTCATAAAGAACGTGTGGTATGTTTGGAACTATAATAATGATCATGATAAACAATACGATAGGGGTTTTCATTTAATGAGGGCCACCGCGTGTCAGAAATCCGCTAGATGTGCTAGTGTAGAATGAGGTCCAGCTGTCATGTACCACCAATCACAGGCCAGTAGCTTGCCTCTCATTGGTGGAACATCTAGCGGATTTTTGACACGCGGTGGCCCTCATTGGATGTTACTCTTCTGCATATTGTCTTGAAGCAAATAAAGTATACTAAGTAATTTTCATGAAACAAGCACTTCATAGACCGATTATCTTATCTCATTGTCACTTGTAGATACGCCATATTGACTCAGGCCTTAACCCTTCCTACTTATCTCGTATTTCTCAAAAACTCAATTCATTTCAGAATTCTACTGAAATATTCATGACTATTAATAGACGCTGAAGTGGTAAACAACTTTTGCGTAAATAAATGCCTTAGGTTTTGCAATATGTGTAGGTATTGATTATTATCTGAATTGTGAAAAAAGTATAGATACCTACCTAAGTACTTAGATAAATAATAACAATTTCTGATTTCGGTTTTGAATAATAAAAACCAAACGGAGAAACTGTTGGTAATAACAACCTAAGTAAGTAAGTATGTTAGGTTTTACAAATCTATACATTACTTATAACATTTTGTCTGGACTTAAGGAAAGAAAATTTGTGATAGCACTTTTGTATAAAGCCGGTATTAGTGACATTTCTGATATTTTAATTTATGAACTTGTAAATTTCCACGACCTTATTACATTTTCTCTTAAGTATAAATACTTCATATTCTGTAACTCTATGTACACTCTGTCGTCGGTGTTTCCAAAATCAAGAATAAAAAAGTCAAATTGAACCATTTATTTTTAGATACATGCTACTCGTTGAAAGAACCTTGTTTCAGGTGCATAATGCAACTCTTACGAACTACATAAAGTTCCGAAACCGCAGCCAGATTAAAAAGCTAGCTTTATCAGGGTTTCTAACCACAACCCTGAATGGTTGAATCGTACCGGTCGTACCTAGTATATATGTATATATGCCGCTGGTTACCGCTAGTATATGTGTAGATAATAGTATTAGTTAGTTCTCTTATACAGACATACATAATCCGTACATACATATACGTACATATCATACATAATATACGTACGTAATCCATATAGTCCACATGGCTAATGATATACCGCGTAACAGCCATAATGTCATAAGATTCAAAATTAGCCCACAGGTGAATAACTTTGAACTTTAACGATTTATGGCAGTTACGTGGTATTGCACTGACACCGACGATATATTATGTGGATACAACTGATGTGTGATGTATCAAATCGGTCCAGTTACATAATTAGCACAGGGCCACTGCATCCTGTACTCAGAATACAGCTATTTTTAATAAACTTTGCAATCCAATTTAATGTAAAAGCACTTAGTATAATGTTATTGCTGTTATTAAATGCTGTAAGAACATAGCATAAAAAATTATGTGTTAATATATTTTCTAGAAAAAGGTATAGGTCTGTATGTTTGTTATAGAAGTAACAATAATAGTAAAATTTGATAAAAATATGCTTGTTTTGGTTGACTTTGTGCATCACTTAACACTTACAATGCCGGTGACGCGTAGGTACGCCCACATTTCTTTCAGCTTATAAAAGGTAACAATTTAACATTGCTTTCTTTTAACGTACCTATTTATTTCGCATGTAGATGGCGGGTTTTAAGCAAGTAAAACTAGTGTTGTTTAGAATTGTTTTTGTAGGTACCTAATAGAAAAAAAAAATGTAACATATTTTATTTTATTATTACCAACTGTGATTGCTGCCGCATAATATCGCTGTAAGCGTGACACACACGGACACTTGGACATGACCTTGAAAATACTATAAAGATTATCTATATCTGAATTTTATCATTTTGGGGTTACTTGCTGTGTATTTTATTAATCATCATGCATCAAGCACTACTATAGTATGTCATCTTCTTTACCTGTATTGGAACTTGACTAAAATATCATCGAACCTTCAAGAACAATATCGCCAATTTCAGGTATTATAACAATATGCTCGTAATTTAAGTATAATCTCGTTGAAACCGAGGATAATTGACTGCGGAGATAGATCTTCCGTGACGCCACGATGACTATAGAATTGTGCTAAATACAAAGCGGTCGTGTCGCGCGGCGTGCGGCGTGCCAGCCGCGAGCTCAGTCGACGACCAAACATTCGTACAATAACATTCTCTCAAACAAACCCCAACTAAATTACCAACAGTCGAATAGTGTGCAAAAACAGTGATTCCGTTTTGGAGGTTAGTTTTTAGGCGCGCGTTTCGTGTGATGCGAGTTTCCCGATCTGGATTATTCTGGAAACTGGGGATTGATGTTCCAGCAGGTGTTCTTAATGTAAACGCAGTACTAAACATATCTGATGTATGTATGATTGTCAGATGCAGTGAGCCTTGTCGAAGTGCATTCAATCTTCCAGTAATGGTTATTGGTTAGTGTTCAATAAGTTACTGATTGTTCAGAAATAGACAAGGCCATTGAGCGGTGCCTTCAGTTACAGTCGCGAGTAAGTCACATGCTTTCATCGATTCACATTACGGAGTATTTTATGGGGTAGACGTTCTATGATATCGTTCATGTCTTCCTACTTATTAGAAGTTAACTACAAACTGTATGTCTACCCAGTCTAGACCGGTACTCGCTGGATCCAATAAAACTTTATTACTTATCAACATAATGTTACGATTCTTGATCAAACCTTTTGTAGACTTGTAACATAAAAAATAAACAATTGATATCAAGGAACTCTTATAACAATCTACTTACCTACCTCTCCATTCGTAGTGAGTTTAATTCTTATAAGATGTTATCTTCAAATCGTACATTAATTAAGATGTGCAGTTGCCATCGTTGGCTTTGAGGTATCAATTTTGTAATAAATAATACCTAGGTGATATAATTATGTTTGACTCGGTGTAACTAATAACAATTAGCGATATTGGACCGATGTCTATAGGTTGTTGTTATCAACAAAATAAATCCAGATGTTATGTTGGTAATAAATACATAAATTGACAAAGTAATCAATGAGTTTTAAAATGTAGACTTTGAATTTTCCATTTTCCAGATTTAAAAAAACATAAAATGTTTAAATGAACCACCTGTGAAGAGAGAAGTCATTTCTGATTATCATAATTTCATTTTGTATAAAAAACAGACTACTCGTCCATGTCCGCCTTGAGAGATATTTATTTAAATCACAAAGAGATACACTATGGTTTCAGTGACATACCTATTCGCGGAATAAAAATAATGACAGGTCTTTGACTCTTTCGGGACACGAAGGGGTGGGCGTCGCGGAGACGCAAATAACCGCGTCACGCACGCCGGCGCCCGAATTGCAACATATTTGGCAGTTTTTGAACCAAATGTACTTAATCAAAGTTTTGCAATCTGTATGCAGTCAATGATTTTTTTTTAATGAGAATTCGCGTGCTTGTAGAATTTTTCAGTACTTACTCTTCACACAAGAGATAATATTTGACGGCCTGTTGGTCTAGTGGTCAGAGGCCCTGACTACGAAACCGGAGGTTGCGGGTTCGAATCCCGCTAGGGGCAGATGTCAATGTGATGAACACTGGCATCTGTACCTGAGTCTTGGATGTCTTATATGTATTTATGTATATTTATCCGTTGTCTAGTACCCATAACACAAGCTTTGCTTAAAATGGGACTAGATAATTGGTGTGAATTGTCCAAAGATATTTATTTATTTATTTAATAATGTAAACTCTGTACTCAGTCAGTAGGTATAGCATGTATCATAGCTAACGTAAAATTTGTGTATTTAGATGACTTTTAAAAATCCTTCCTGACCTCATTACTCTTTTATAGCTTAGTCTAAGATGTTTAAAAGATAAATTCTTTCGTAAACTTTATACATGCACCCGCCTAAATATAAGAGAAAAACAGCCATACTTTAAACAAAATTTAGCATTTGCGTTTGTATGTTGATGGACCTATAAAACTCTAGTGGCAGTGCAATATCCTCTTCAGAAAATATATACCAATACAAGGTCAAACAGAAATAGACCTGATGACTCGACTGTTGATCGGTCACAGAAAATAAATTTTCCACAATAAGAAAATAAATATTTCATAGGTGCATACTTACCTAAATAAATACGAATTAAGTTGACATTAAAAGTAGTGCGTCATAAAGGACGGTACTTCTGACATTTGCTAACGCAGGGTTAAAATAATATTACATTTATTATGATTCAAATAAGTATAATTTTATCCCAATAATTTGAAAGTTATTATTTTTCCATTAATAGAATTCTGCGCAACGTTTTTGATCCGATAACATAGCAATATGTTTATGTTTTAAATCTGGCGCGATATTATTAGAAATCTCTTTAATCTTCTTGCGACCGCGATTCCGTTGATTGATTTAATAAAATTTATCGCTGTACAGATTCTAAAAATAAAATATTTTACACATTAAAGTAATAATAATTATTGAATCTATTAGCATGAAGTACCTACACATATAAATGTTGCTTATATGAACGCATATGTGTGTTTGGTTACGTTTTGTTAAAGGGATATAAAAGTACCTAGATATGGATAGCTTTATCGATATCTAGGTACTTTTATATCCCTTCAACATTTATTTTTATTAAAGTTAAAACTAGAAAGAAAATACCTCTGTCCCCTTTACGTGAACATTTGTTCAAGAAACACGCACATATTTTTTTCTAAGGGTCAATCAGTCAATGAAGTCAACATACTTCCTTCCGAGTTGGCATACAGCATGTTACCAATGACTAACACTTTTCGGCATCAGCGCTGTTGCCAACAGAATAATAATATCGTGCTAAAACCTGCTAAAACTCAATGACTACGAGAGAAACGCCTATTACAAAAAAATAGCATTGTTTTCTTTACAGCTTAATATTAAATTTGGATATAAATTTGGTGATTCCGCGTATAGTAGATATTTTAATATGGGTATATAGAAGTTATCGTAGTAGGTTTTTCTGCTAAAATGAATTATTATGTTTAAATTAAAGTGCATTATGTCATAATCTATATAAAACAAGATATTATTATTAGATACACATGTAGCGAAACTTCAAGTATTCTGTTGATGCTATTGTCGTAGCTTATCACAATCAATCACAATACTGAATATGAGACAGTAAAATACGTAATCTCGCTCATACATACACACAGGGTGATCTTTTTAAGTTTTTTACAAAATATAACTTACTTATACTTATGTTGTTTAAGTACGTAAATAACTAAGTACTTATGTGATGCGAAGTTTTATAATCATAAAGTAGACCAGGTACATAATTAAACAATCGTTATTTATTTTTCGATAAATTACAAACAGAGTAGAAATCTAGATAGGTAGAGTGATGGCACCAATTATGGACATGTTAAGCGCACTAAATTAGAATTTCGTTTAAAAATGGGATGTTTTTTGGCAATACAAAAATGGTGATTTTTTGTTCGGTACTCAAATAAATGAGGAACATTTAAACAGCACCAAAAATCCTGTATGAATAATACATAATTAATAAAAAATACATAAATTGAAATTTACGATATCACCATTGATGGACATCGAAGATTCAGTGATGGACCCCCAGTAATGGACATGGACCCAGTCATGAACATCCATTAATGGACACTTTTTTATTGCACAGATAAATAAAACAAATGTCAAAAATCTACTTTTGATTAACTCTGTTTGAACTTTTAACGTGATCAGCCTTAGATTTCAAAGTTATACTATAAGGCTTTCAATCAACGATCTGGTTTTTAATCATTTATTAAACATTAATTGAGGCTTCGCCTCTTTGCCAGCAGTTGCAGCTTAGAATTGGTAACATAGGTAATAAATCAATCAACTGAGATCTATCAGAAACTGCGGTGCATATATATACTATAGTGTAAGCATGGGAAAGCATGCCACAGTATTTCAGGCAGAGACGTATGCTGCATGTGCACAAGAAAATATAGACAGGCACCTGGACGAAAAACCATCTATATTTTGAGTGACAGCCAGGCTGCGGTGAAGGCCCTTGGAGCCCATAAAGTGCAGTCGGGGCTGGTATATAATCCGCATGGCGTTCAACACCTTTAACACAGGCCTTAAGGAAAACACAATCAAGAGCCACACCGAAGAGTGGAAGGCATGCTTAGGTCTAAGGTCCTCACGGCAATTTATACAACACCCAAATGAAAACTGGACTAAAAAACTCTGGTTTCTAAACTGAAGACAAATCCGGTTTATAACAGGAGTCTTCACTGGTCACTTAGGAGTCAACGAACTCCTACACAAAACGGGACTTACAAACAGCAGCGACTGCAGAATGTGTGGAGAGGAATGTGAAACTGTGGAACACTTGGTGTGTCACTGCGACGCCCTCACCAGATGTAGAATGAAGATACTTGGCTCCGGATACCTGGAGCCTGGAGAATTTTTTGCACGCTCTCTGTTAATTTATTTGAAAATTTATGTGAAAGTGCTTTTAACTCATTGCGACCAACCATTTCACCAAATTGCCCTCTTCCTCTGCCGTGAGAATAGTTTGAAGTCCCATAGCACAAACTGCAGGACTTTTGGACTGGACTTTGTTATGCAAAGTTATTTGAGGGACCCCAAACCGGAGGGCGAATCCAACTGGGATGGGGGGATTTTGGTAAGCTCTCAGACGTCCTGAAAGACATACGTGTGCGTCTTTATACCTCAAGCGTCGCACGTTTCAACAGTGCGTTCTTCTCGTAATGGTCTATGGAGCCGGGACTTCACGAGGCAGATCATCTATCGACTCCAAGTATAGACTCCAAGTAGTATAAGGCAAGAGCTATGTTAGGTATTTCTCTTTGTGACCGGGTCCGTAATACCGATATTCAGAAGAGAACCAGATTAACCGACGTGCGACATAACAAAAACCATAGCTTTGAAGAAAAGGAAGTAGACGGGCCATGTCTGTCGTAGGTCCGACGGAAGAAAGAATGCTGGATTGGAGACGGAGAAAGGGGCGGCGAAATGTCGGAAGACAGCCAGCGAGGTGAACCGATGATCTGGTGCATGTGGCTGGGAAACATTGGATGCGGGAAACTTGAGATCGTGGGAAGTGGGCTGAAATGGAAGAGACCTTTACTCAGCATTGGGTAGAATAAGGTTGAAGAAGAAGAAACCGGAGGGCAGCTGTGATCATCATTTCTCCCATCCTCAGCAGCATCATGCAGCATCATGCAGCATCATACAGCATCAAATGCCCTCCCTATTTGTTCCGGGGTGTATTTTTTTATTGGCGCCATATAAGATAAAACAAAGAACCCAATGATGGACGACTAAAAATAGCCATTTATGGACATTGTCCATCATTGAAAAATAAAGAGCAATCACAAAATCAACTCAACCGAAATGTTTAGTGCAACAAATTAAATAATTTAATACAATAAACTAAAAAATATTAAAAAACTTAAGAATAGACACTTGTCCATAACTGGAATTCGTAAAAAATCGAATCCAGTGATGAACAAACTCCACAAAAAACTTATTATTGGGATTGGACATATTCAACTTAGCTCAATTTACTTGCAATATAGTATTATTTCGTAAAAATAACAAAAAATCTCATTACAACACAAGACAAGATAATACCATGCACAAATATGTACTCACCTCCTTAACGATTTCAATAACAAAAACGGATTTTTATGACCACCGCGCGAAACGAGATTTCAATTCCCAACCATCTTCAAATAAAACGGTCAATTTTGATGAGGTGTATCAAAATGAAAGCCCAAACGTCTATTGCTTATGTTTTAGTATCTCCAATTGAAAAATGTTGGGCCAGTTGCTTAATAAATTCGATCAACGAAAATAATGTCCATAATTGGTGCCATGTCCATTACTGGTGCCATCACCCTAATGCGTTTTTTTGTTTTTGTACCTACTTACATTGATGCCACACTGTTAAGTAGGCAGGTAGGTACGTATTATTACAAAGTATAATTGATCTACAAAAAGCGTTATGTAGCGTTTTAAAAGATGTACCTACGATCCATACATAAATATCTGGCAACACTGCCAGTCTGTTCCTACCACATATTACACGATGAGGCTACTCATCCGCCATTTAAAACGAAATAATTTAAATACAGTCCCCAATTTTTATGTAGGCGTTTTATTTACGAAATACGAGCGACCAGGAAGACTACAAAAGATGAAAATTAAAATAAAGAATAAAACAAACGGGGTAAGCTAAATAAAAACGTTTAAAAACAACATGTATATTCCGCATAATAAATTTCTATGTTATCATTATCAACAAGGCTGGCTGCGAAAATCTTTGCCACAACAACATAAACCGGCGAAGGAAACTCGCATCATAAACAACCTGAATATTTTTTTAAACGAAGTGAAATGTCTTAGTTAGGCAGTTGGTTTTCAGCCATGTCTATCAGAGGCGTGCAGGACGGCTCGCGGTCGCCGCTTATATTGACAGATTCCTTTTTTGACGATGCACGTAAGTTAATAAATCTGTTATAATTTTGAAAAGCATGATTCATTTGCATTTGTGTATATTTATTTCATTCTTGTTTTCTAATGTTTTTTTAAGATGATTGTTAAGTTTGTATAGGTACCTATTTACTAAATTTTACTAACATTATAATTAATTTATTCCGCC
Organism: Polylopha cassiicola; assembly: GCA_038024825.1. NCBI lineage: Eukaryota > Metazoa > Arthropoda > Insecta > Lepidoptera > Tortricidae > Polylopha > Polylopha cassiicola. The sequence goes on from CP149061.1 coordinate 507,593, forward strand.
CGTAAGAAATCTTTTTGTTTTATTTATATTATTAACATTATAAAAATATTTTTATTCATAAAGTGATTACTAACAAATTGTCATTTATTTAAGTACATCAAATTGTCTATTAAGTAATAAATCTATTGTTTCAAACCACACAAAAAAAACGAAATCCTTGTTGAAAAAAAGAAAAAAAAGGTCACAACGATTTCAATTGCAAAATATGTCATTTTTAAGTTTAAAAAAAATAAAAAAAAGATTCCTTCGAACCGGATTTGAACCAGTGACCTATGGATGACAGTCGTGTTTACCTCTACAGTCCACCGCTCTACCAACTGAGCTATCGAAGGCACATGTAGCCGTGCGAAATTACGAAACACTATCTGTTGTCGACTCCGTTCGTGCAAGTGTAGGGTGACGATGATCTCATGTCATCATTAAATATTCCGATAACAAGTGATCAGTGAATACTACATTATTACGTGTATTATTATTAATAATAATAATAATAATCATTTATTTCGGACATCATTTAAAATCCATAATTGATTAGTAACATATTGACTTAAGAACTAAGTTAGTAACTATGAGATAATAATATAAAATTAAAATATAAATATTACATTCTACATGAGAAACAATCTTTTCAATTTAAATTAAAAAGATTATTCCTCACATGCATGGATGTCCAATGCCTGATCAAAGGGCTATCCGTTCTATCGTTATTATTATTCAAATGGGTAGTATTTTTTTAAATATTGGTAGGTACAAATTGTTTGTCTTTCTTCAGCGATTTCAAATACCTATCTGTAGTTATTGCACATTTTTTTGTAATAAAAAACTAACTTACATAACATTAGAATTACGCAACAATTTGAACGAGTGACCGACCAAACCTGATTAATAATAGTATCAACTTATCAATTGTTTACAATTATGGGGTCAAAGAAATCAGAGGTTTGTGGCGCAGAGGAAAGACGCAAACTACGAGGCGGGCTCGGCGGCGCGTCAGTCCGCTTCCGACGTTTCACGCGGTGAGTGGCGCTGTCGTCGCGCCGCCGGCACACTCGTGGCATTCCATATTGGAAACTTTTAACAGTTTGTTTATTCAAATAACGCTATAATGTGACCTATAAATATTTTTTTAATTGCGTTGCGTTGCTTTTTAAGTGTTTTTTTGTATACTATGACATGTTTGAATTTGGTTTTAATTATAAAAAACGTACCTAATAATAAATTGGAACGTATTAATAATTTGAAATAAGTAATAAAAAATAGAAATAATATAAATAATGAAGATAGGTTGTATTGGTACCTAATATAAGATTGTGTTTAGTAAATTCGGCCGACTTTCATTAATTTAATTATCTAATATGCAAATTAGGGTAGGTATTGCTGATGATTCATTATTTATTGGATCTGTTTTACAATGTTCGACTAAGCTATAATATAAATTTTATAATTGAGCTTCATACAAGTACAGTATCAGTATTTTGGAGCCTAAATAATGTGTTAGTCTGCTAGAAAAGTTGCACAACACTTACCAGTCAGTTATTTGGACATTCTAAAACAGGGTTTAAGAGTTTTTTAATTATAAATAGTCGATAAGGCGATGACTTACGAGGTTTTTGTTATCGTATGCGAGAACTGGAGTTCAAGGTTAAAATAAATTATCGTTATTGTTAACGCTACGTGGTTGCATCATAATTAGTCTTCCAGCTAATTCAACTCTCATATCAATGACTTATATTTTTTTCCATTGAGTCAGTTAAGATAGAACTTACGGTGTTGTTAATTAAATAGGTAAGTATACCTACTACTGGGTTGAATGACTAGTAATTGTAAAAAAAATATAGTAAATTGTATCAAATTTATAAATAAAATATATTATGTTATTTTAAGGCTATATAAATATTCAAAAAATATATCTGTATATACATTGTGGGTATTTTATGAGTTAAATAATATGAAAGCGAATTGAATGTCGTATGTTTTATAAAAGACGATAAGTTCTAGGCAAATTATTGTTCATTCGTCCTATTTATCTTCCTCACTATGAGCAAACATCAAATTCCAAAGTATGAGGTGCGAGATAACTATGTGTTAGGGCGCATTAAATGTTGTTAATTTCCATGTCCGCTATACTTAAAGTTAAAGCTACGATTTTATACCACATTGACCCAAATGCATAACCCATCTCTGCGTAAAATTAATTTAAACTCAGCTTCTGATGATTCACGATAGCTTCATATTTACGGCATAAACAGGAAAACAACACAAATTATATTTCCATCAATATCCACTAAGCTTTTAAATAAGTGCATTCTCTTTCTAATACTTTCCTTGATGAATGTAGACTGTACTAGAAATGGCGCAATTGCCTTTGAGCTTGTTTATGACGTGGGTGGAACAAGCAATAAGCTCATAAATTGAAAGCGAAGTGGGCAGGCTGCGCTCTGCTTGTCGAGGGCTGACGTGTTGCGCCATGGCTACCCATAAAAATTGATAATGAGCCATTGAGTCACATCCTCATGTCCTACGATTGCTCCGTGACATTAAAATCGATAATTTATTTTCATTAAGTGTCGTATATATAATATTTAATCAAATTCTATTTTAACAGCAACGGTAAAAAAATCTCCACAAGTTACGTCTCAAGTTAAACAAATCAAAAACTAACTTAGTGCGTAGGCGCTTAATATTTTTAACCAGTGTGTCCTGTTTGTGACGTCAGCGGTCAGCTGTTCCATTTCGCGGCGCTTGTTTGGTGTGGCTAAACAACGCTCCAGTGAGCAAAAACGTTTCCATTGTTGTTACTATCCGGAGTTGGATGATAGCTGCAGCTAACTAACACGGCATAAAGTTTTACATATATAAACATAGGCAGGTAGTGTATAAGTGATAATCTGTTGACAATACGATGTCTAAAACAAAGGTGTGGCTTGTAAAGCTAACATGGACGCAACGCATCGCAACATTTTAATCACGTCACATAATATTTATATGTCACATTGTTATAGGTTCTGTTACAAAAATAGTGTTGTGTCAAGTGTTTAATAAGAGGATAAAACGATAAAGGTCATGAGCTGAGCGTCGCAGTGTCGAAGATGTACAGTTTTGATAAGGATATATGGCACGTGAGGCGAGAGTCCGAGACGGAGCCGCGGGACGAGCCGGAGAATGAACGTAATACTATTTGTTAAATCTTATGATCTCTTATAGCTCAGTGGTAAATAAGCTGGCAATCGTGAGGATACAAATTCAGTCGATGGTCATGATAACTCCATGATGTACATTTTTCCGTTGCGCGACTATCTTTTCGGTGAAGATAAACGTCATGTTCTGTGTGATGTGACGGCCTGTTGGTCTAGTGGTCAGAGGCCCTGACTACGAAACCGGAGGTTACGGGTTCGAATCCCGCTAGGGGCAGATGTCAATGTGATGAGCACTGGCATCTGTACCTGAGTCTTGGATGTCTTATATGTATTTATGTATATTTATCCGTTGTCTAGTACCCATAACACAAGCTTTGCTTAAAATGGGACTAGATAATTGGTGTGAATTGTCCAAAGATATTTATTATTATTTATTATTTATTATGTTCACCACCTACCATACCATAATTGGCGCGTAATCCACGAACTCTCATTGCATCGGATCAACGCTGCAGCGTCTAATCATCTAAATATTACTAGAGAGGATAGTGCCCAACATTAGAACGATCATGAACCGAAAAAGAAAAACTACGAATTAGCAGTCTAATTAACGAAACGGAAACGTTTGCAGTGGAACAATCAGTGTTTGGGTAGAATGCTCAATTAGCGGCTGTTTGCAATCGATCGCAATCGCTCGCCGACCTCGCTCGCGGTCACGGCGGAACTATAATCGCTTGAACCGCAACACTGGAGCATGATGGAGTAGGAAGCAACAATTGGGCATTTAGAAACTGAAATAATCTATTAAAGCTTCTAATTCTTGTTAACTATTTTTTTTTAATAAAATTGAAAAGCTTATGCAGCTTTAGAAAACAACTGGTTTGAGCTACAGACAGAGAACTGTCGAAATATTAAAGTAAAATTTATTAGAAAATTTTGGAATATAGATGAAGCACTCAAAAAAGCTTTCAAAAATAATCTAAACTACATAAGCCAGACCCTTTATGTAGTTTGGATTACTTTTAAAGAGCTCCTTTGAGTGTTTATAAGATTGGGCACTTGTCTCGTAAAATTCTAAAATAATGGTCAGCCCATAAAAACTGGTCTCTAAAGTTTAGTTTATATAACAGTGAGATATTTAATTTAAAACAAATAACAAACAATTATATATTTACAGTACGTCAATCTAAATACGTTATCGGAAAAACTGTTTGTTGAAGTGACCCACATAGAAACTTCATTAAGTGTTGGAAGTTGATTCTACTAGTCGTGGATAAACAAGGACTAGTTAATTGAGAAATACCACCCGGAATACCACTGTCTGTACAACTAATAACCTGTATATCACCACTGTGATAATATCTAATACCTACATTTCACTCGCACTTAACTGCCAATTAGGTAGTTCCATACCTTTCACCTGTTCAGGAAAAAAATGCGTGTTCCAATATATATACTTACCTAAAACAGGTTTTGAGAAAATTTTAATACTATACTGCCTAATATAATAGTTTATACTTAATACATAGTTGAATTTTAAATTTTTCACTAGTACCTATACTTACTCGGTTCTTTACATAGATATCCCTACATATTATATTACTGATCACATAAAATATAACAATTGGTTAAGTATGTTATGTATCAATTATTTTAGTTGATAACGAACAAACGCATATTTTAAAATAGTGGTACAGTAGGTGTAATAGAGAATATACGTATATAATGATACTATACTCGTTGTATGTATATTGGGTGACTCCACGGGCGTTTTAATGGCCGTAAGTGTGGTTAGGGGTTAATAATTAGGGGATTTTAAAGTGCTGGTCAAATTAACATAATATGTATTAAATATATGTTATATCCACAGGTAGCGAGAGCCCAACTAGCGCAGTAGGGGCAGAGGCGCCTCGTGAGCTGCCTAACGAACTCTCGGCCCCGTACGAGGTTCCGCAGTTCCCCATAGAACAGATCGAGAAGAAACTCCTTATACAACGTCAACTAAATGTCAAGTAAGTTTCAAACATAAATTAAGTACTTATCTACATGTGTCGCAATAAAGTAGGCTTCTCTAAAATTTGTCAACTCCAGATTTTGGAGCCCAGAACTAGGTTTTTAATAAACTCAGTGCTTTTAATAAGTAACAGTTGTAATTGTTTTTTTACTTTTGAAAGACATTAAAATTAAACTTTCAATCCAAACTACTGGACTACAAATGGAGGCCCGCCCAGGCGCTCCCCGGACGCCTTCTTAACTAGGACCAATCCGGAGAAACCTGGACGGATGGCAATCCTACAATAGAGCAAGACTTATAGTTATTCTATGAGTAACCTTAAAGTTTTGAGTACCTAGATATAGCTGAGGATTCGGACATTAGTCCCCGATGACAATATACTTTTCAACCGACGAAAAAAACGGAGGAGGTTCTCAATTCGACGCGTATATATATATATATATATTTTTTTTTATGTATGACCACGCATAACTTTTTACAGGGTGGTTCGATTTTGATAATTCTTTTTTTATTGGAAAGGGTATACTTCGAAATTGGTCCCATTTTAATTTGGAAAAAAAATTCCGACCCTAAGGGTAGAAAAATAGGGGATGATTAAATTTTCACACACCGATTGTATCGTTTGACCATGGGTAACTTTTTACAGAGTAGTCCGATTTTGATAATTCTTTTTTTATTGGATAGGGCATACCTCAAAGTTATTCCCATAAAAAATTGGAAAAAAGAAACCTACCCTAAGAGTGGGAAAAATGGGGTTAATAGCAAAAACAAGGTAGGTAGCTATTTTAAAAATAATTAAAAATTAAGCATGTAATAATTTGTATAAATTATGGCCACAGAAAATTATAAAATAATAACTTTTTAATAAAAAAATTTAACCGCCGAAAAAAAACTAAAAGGCAACAAAAAACAATAGCGCACTGAAAAGAGAAAAATAATAATTTTGTCTTTTATCCTCCTGCCGCCCAGCTCTTTTTGGTCAAAGATGGGATAGCAGCCCACATCCCTTTTTATAGGTTTACATGGTTCCGGCCCACGACTTTCGGCAGATGAAAACTTGAGTTATCGCTGTCGTATGAATGTATTGTTTTTATGGTATCATAAGTGATATGTATAAAAGGCTTTGAGACTGAAAAATCACCGAAATTCGATGTCTTTTTATAGGTATCTGGGTTATAACATTAAAAAATATGAAAATATGAAAATCCATATTTCTGTGTTTATTCCGATATCTTATATGCCTACGTGTTGGTCTTTTACGCTACTATAGTGTATTTTTGTTAAATTGCAATAAAAGTAACGCATTTTATATATTTTCTTAAAACATATAATTTTTTTACTACGTCTGCCACTTGTTACCATTAATTTTGGCCATATACTGGTAATTTTCCGTTCATGACATTCAAATTCTATGACTAGAGTATGTCTTTATTACTGGAAACGGAATGGAACATTAATAAAATGGAAAATGAGCTGACAATTAAGCACCAAACTTGACCATATCGAAGTTTTGGCTAAAAACGGGGTAACCGCCCTTAGACCTTTACAAAATCCCATAGAGTCATAACAACTAATTCGAGTGGAACACTAATTTATCATTATGATTAGGTTATAATGGGTGTGAATTGTGAAAACAAAACAATAGAAACACTTTTGTCTTACAAATTGTTAATAAACATAGCAAAGAGATCAGTAATCAAAACAAGAATAGCGGTTATAACCCGTAGTCCTATTAAAATCTTTGAATACCTTGGTGCTCATATGCCTTTTAATAGGTCATCCGATTATTAGTTGTTGTATTTATAATGATATTAACTGAATTAATAAAATAAATATGCTGAAACAAAGATGAACATCTTAGGCAACACTCACACCAAAAACTCATACGCAATCTGCCGAGATAGCAAAGAAAATCACAGATTTACTTACCCCTTCCTCGACCTCTCGACATTGTTTTGAATATTACGCCAAAACTAACAGACGATATTTAACATACTGACATCTAGTGTGAACGTTAAATATGACGTATGCGTTTTAAAAACATTTAAATGTAATATGCGGTAAATTTAAAGTTCTATGACAAGTCAAAGTTGAAGACCTTTCAAAAGGACGTTGGGCGTCAAGCTGTAAAAATCAGCAACACGCTTGGGCCGGAACCACTACTCAGCTGAAGACCTTTAAATAGGTCATTGGGCGGCAGGAGGTTATAACGACTATTATTTTGGTTGTAATGTCTGATATTTTTGGCCAGCCTCAAACAAACTTGAGTACCTTAGTGAAGAGTTGAGAGTGAAGAGTTGCTGCACCAGCTGGCACCAACTTCAAAAATAGTTTTTTTTCGGCGGTTAAATTTTTTTATTAAAAAGTTATTAGGATTTGGTATCTCTGAAGAAATATTGCAACCATAGGTTCAGTCATATCTGTCTGATTCTAAATAAGTGAATTGTATTGTAAAACTGATTAAATAAAGTTTAAATAGTTTCCGAGGAACCTTCTGACTTAGACCTCTTTAACCTTATTAGTGTTTCGCGATAAAAATAAAAATGTTCGCCCATTCCGGAGTTTTACCGAGAATCGGGCACGTGAATGTCAATCCAAATTAGATGAGGCATGACCCACATTTGGACGAGTTTCTCTCACATGACACATTTTATGTAATTTGGAAAAAACTTTAAAAGGAAAAGGGATTTTAGCGGGTAGGCTATTTCCAGCATCAGGTCCTATTTTCGTTAGATTCAAATTAGGTAGATACATTGTAATCATTTTTATGGGTAGTTGTTTGAAATGTAAACTTTTGTGAAGACTATTAGGGAAAGATACGTTTACAAAGATGCAGGTCACGGGATCTTGTGAGATAGAGGAGTGTATAATGTATACCTTAATATCAACCTGAGTCTTGGATTTTATATGTATACGCATTACGCATGTCATAACGATTCAAAAAAATTAAGGAGTAAGTACCTATTATACTTTGTGCAAATTGAATTAAATTATGACCACTTTGGAAATGAAACTTGTTCTAAATGCAACTATAGTTCGGTGGTATATGTGAGGCATTGTTTGACATAGCAACGGCACGTGACTCGTGCTGCTGCATACAGAAGCGCGATGTAAATAAATGCAAGCTGTGACGTGCAGCCTGCTGGGCTGGTTAGTAATTCGATTTGCGCCGAGCCTTGAACTTCATGCCAGAATTATAGCTCAAATATGATGCAGAGCCGTTTGTATACCTTTTATTTTAGCTAGATGTGAATTTTAATAATTTATGGTCGTAAAATCTAAAGTACCTTTTTTTTTTTTTTCGAATTGAATACTGAAGCGCAGTTGGCCAGCTAATGGGCCTTCACTGCAAAACCGGACGCGTGGCGAGATTCCTGAAAGGAGACTCTTAAGCCTTTTGGGTTGGGTAAATCTAACATACTAAAATTATTTAAAGTATTGAAATATAAAAATGTTCCGTACCCTTTAGGCAGCCTATGAAACAAAAAAAGAAAGATAGAAATAAAAGAAGCAATTTTTACAATAAAATGAAGGTAATCAAAACTATGTAGCTTATAACTAGGGATGTTTTGCAAAAAGTGACTCCACTGAGCAAATTAGTGCCACTATAGATATAAAATAGTAAAGCATCTATCACCAGACCATAGACACATCTACTGAACTCTCCTGTGTCTTTACGACCAATTCGATTAACAGCCAGAAGAATAAACCGATATTAATAAAATGCCATACACGAGTGAGATAAACCACTAAACTGTAGTGACGTGGATATTATTAGCCGTGTAATTGGATTGGATGAACCTTGGTGCGACACTAACCCCTGCGGGGATGGCCGCCATTTGTAATGTGATTGGCATTCGGAGCGCAACACTCTAACTTCCGGTGCAGTACCTTTTAAGTAAAAAAATATGTTATGATTTTTTAAAATAAAAAAAAATTTTTTTCGAAATAAAATATTATGATATTAAATATTTCATATTTAAATTGGTAATCAATACGCGAGTTAAATCTCTAGATTTCTAAGTCTTAGTTACTAAGACTTCTAAGTCTTAGTTATTAAATTCCAAATTATAATTGAAAATTAACAGTTCAGTCGTGTAACACTTCAGCAATTTAGCGTTTTTTTAATGTAATTTTTATTTCTGTAAAAATGTTTGGTAGTAAAAGTGAGTGCAAGAGGTGGACGTCGACTAGGAATTGCCAGTAAGTCCAGTATTTTTTTAATTTTATAACTTAACAAACTTGATCTATTTAAACTTTTCGGGATTGTCTCAAATATTCAAAATTTGTGGTGTTTCTTTTAATCCGATTTAACGCGCTTTACCATATTGCGTTTCTTGTATTTCCTAAGTAAATTATTTCATAACAGATATGAACAACTTTTCAATATAACAGGTGCAACATATTCTCATAACTATTAATAATAAATACACCAACTTTAATTAGTTAAACGTTCAATACTCGCATCGGACTTATCTCTTGACCGGTAACGGTGAAAGTAAATGTAATTGCAAGATGAAAAGCGACCTTATTAAGACGTGTCGAAGGCTTGAAGTTGCACTCATTTGAATGGACTTTTATTATGTTAATAATATATATACATTTGTATTTTCGCGATGACGCTAGCAGACGATTAGATTGCATTCAATAAATATTGAAAGCTTTGATAACGCAATACATAGAACTGTCTTATCGAAACGATGGAGTGGTTAATTGAAAGCTTTCATGCCGCATAAGCCTCTTTGGCACTGGGGAACAGCTGCACAATAAATATAATTAGAAAAAATCACGTAAAAAAAATTAGTTAAGTTATTTATTTACACTTTATTGCACAATAAAAAACAAATGTACAAAAGGCGGACTTAATGCCATACGGCATTCTCTACCAGACAACCTTTAAAGCAAACAGAGAGCATGTGTAGGCGCAAAAAGAATAATACCTACATATAAAATAATAGATACCTACAATATATTATTATAACAGGATGATATTACACTACATAAATATACTAAAATATATAGATATACAAAAATACATAAATAACTACAATGACAGATGATGAAAACTAAAGATTTAAAAAGTGCTTGTTATTGTACCCATAGTTATTTACATATTCTGACAGAACGCGTCGGATTTCTGCAGCAAGTCTGCCGTACGGGCGGTTTAGTATTTCCAATTAATTAGTGTTGCCAGCACAATGCCTGCGGGATGAATATCCGATCGATCACTGCCTCTGACATCGCTATTAGAGCTGTCGAACGTCGCGGCTGGTGGCTAACTGTATATAACCGTATGCGTTGTTGCATAAAGTGCCTATCGGCTGGACAGTCAATGTGGTCTCTCTTATATAGGACAAACAAACAGTATTGATACCCGGGTACATGGACATATACCTAGCAGATGTAAAACGGGAGTCGGCAGTCCGTGAACATGTCATAGATAAACTTTACCATTCAATTAAGTTTGATAAACTCCAAGTCCTTGCGAAGGAAGTTCGATAGTTACCTAGGATGCTACGCGAGGCAATTATACTTTCTTAATTATATATTTTTTATATAGTTACTTAGATATTTCATATTTTTAAACAGGGAAGAAGTTAAACATTTTATACTTTCTAAAATAAGGTAGTTTGCATAACACTTTAGTTTCAGCTCAGTGAACTACGAATATGGGAACTGTACCTGTAGTTTTCGAAACATCGTCATACAGTTAAATACGCGAATTAAAACCGTTATCATCGTTTCATTTAAATGTTAAACATTAGGTATTATTTTTATAATGATATTTTTGTACAAAGACAAGAGTAGAAAAATTTTCAGAACCCCAGTGGGATTCGAATCCACGCCTATGCCTTTACTAGCGGCAGCGTGCTGAACCGTTACACCATAGGGACCACTGACAAGTCATCGAATTTATCTATTCCTTTCAATTCGGTCTTTGTACTTTATTGTTTACATGCTAATTATCGATTGATAGATCGTAGTTAATATTATTATTATTTTTTCCTTCTTTAAATCCTAAGAATTTTTTAAGTGAGTGTTGTGGTGGACATGACATTATCTTACCAACCAAATCTACAGCATCTAATCATAACATAGTCAGGAGTGGGCTCGTGTCATCTTATTTATACAGGGCATCATTTTCCAGCTCACTGGTCGCAGCTCCTTGCATCGCGGATGTGACGAGTGAAGCGGAAAGATGTCACATTTTCTAACTATATGTATGCAACTCGAATGTGACGCTATATTTGGCGTTGGTATCGATTTTATACATAGAAAAGGCATGAGGAGATGTGAAATGCTAATTTTCTCTATTTGTTTAATATAAAATGCCTTTATTACGCACAGCTATTATTATGTCCATATTGTGTTAGCAGGAAATCCTTATAAGTAGGATTAATTAAAATAACTACCTATCTTAGGGGTTGAACTTTAAATTAAAGAATGGTAAATTAATAGTGTAGTGTCGAGACAGACTGCCTAATACGAGTAGGAATAACGACTGGATAAAGATTAGGCAGTTAAATAATTAAGAAAAGGACGGAAGAATCGAATCAGGACACGTATTGTTTCTTTTTTTAAACAAACAAAAAATGTCAGACAAGTGCTTCGTGACGTCACGTTATGATGCAATCCTAACTAATATTATAAATGCGAAAGTAACTCTGTCTGTCTGTCTGTCTGTCTGTTACGCTTTCACGCTAAAACTACTGGACCGATTTATATGAAATTTGGTAAGTACAAAGAAAGCCTGAGAAAGAACATAGGCTAATTTTTAACCGACTGCAAAAAAGGAGGAGTTCTACGTGGACGAAGTCACAGGTAGAAGCTAGTTTATAATATAAAGTGACATCACGATCTATTTGATGGACAAAAAAAAGTTGCCATGCCTATCGTGCGGACCATTATTTACAAATAGCTCTGTAAACAACTAATGAAGCTACCAAATTACTGTGAAAACAAACGACGACCGTCGCTCGCCAAACACGACCCGCGAATATGGGCATCCCATTAATCACCGGGAGTGTTTGATATTGACCACTGAATTGTAATTATGAACTAAAATCAAGTTTACATTAATTGCCGTGAATTTCCGATTCGCTGGAGTCCTTTATAAAATTAATTTTTGGTGTCATTAATGATGTGTGAATTTTAATAGGTATCGACTCTTTGACATAATAACATATAGACTATATATTTTATAACTATATTATGTAAAGTACTTACTCATCGTGCACAGACGAAGTTGCAAGCATTAGCTAGTAAGCATTTAATAATACATAAATTAAATATGCGACCGTTTAGGCATATTCCATTTAAAGTTGTTAACAGACGTCCGGGTAAGATGATTAATAAACGATGATCACCTACTGTAAATGATGAACACTTATCACCTTGTCTCCAGGGCGGCGGAATGCGGTCAGTCGGTGCGGTCGTTCGGCGGCAGCGAGGCGGGCACCGCGGTCGAGGAGGCGCGGCTGCGGGGTGATGATGATGAGCACGACATGGTCATGCCGCACTTCCAAAGAGTGGCCATCAGCGGCGAGGACACCTCGGGGGTGAGTAGCGGTTCACAAATTGCAGGCGCATCTATTCACCGAGATTGTTACTAGGTACCTTCATAAATTATTTGAACACAAACGCAATAATAAATAATTGTAGTGAAAGCACAGACAAAAGAAGTACCTACATAGTTTTTTAAATTGAAGGCACTATCCGGCTAGGTAGTTCGCTTTTGACCCGATGTTTATTCAGACTTATTATACAGAGTTTTAATTATTTAACTTTAATAACATTACGTATCTACCTATAAGTATGCTTAGCTGTACAAATAAAAAATGAGTCCACTGTGCTGGTTTTAAACTATTTTTTTGAGAATCTACGCTTGTAACAGATGCTTGTATAGAGGCACAGGATGTACAGTTCTATTTCAGAATTACAACGAACATTGGAATTAAAAAAAAGTTAGTACGCATAATGTACACCGATATAACTTTAGTACTACGAATATAGAAATTGAAGTCTTCGAAACGTCAACTAATAAAAAAAATATCCTAGTTAAACCCATTATAGTGTGTCATTACAATGTATAACAACCATAGAGATATAAGACTAGAGTACGTGAGCCATAGGACTGTCTATAAGTGGAAGCGTATCACGGTAAAGAGAGACAGAAACTCTAAATAGAGGCACTGTCCTTGTCTTGCCGCATGCGCAATGGCAACATGCTGCGCGCCGTCCGTTGCTATGGTACCGTTGACGACGCAATACGAGCGTCATCAGACAAGGAGAGCGACCACTATTCCAATGCTCTTTCTCTTTCTACCATTATAACGCGTTTCTGGCTGGCTCACGTACTCTAGTCTTATATCTCTATGATAACAACCGCGAAGACACCAGAAATTCATGACTATGTATGTTGAACAGGTGCCCCTGGAGGACCTGCAACAGGCCTCCTCCTACTTAGTCCAAGCCCTGGAGATCCGCAAGCGTTACATGGAGCTGTCCCGGCAGAGCTTCTGCACGATCACGGCGCGGTTCCTGCGCAACATGGACCCTGACGCGCCCGCCAACCACGCGCCCTACACCAAGGGGCCCAGCGGGCATATAGCTGGTGAGACCATTACTGGTGCAGGGTGAGCGCACCTCGGAGCGCTTCCCATTTTGTCCGGAGGAGCAGTAACGGCCCCAGGGCCAACTGTATAAGGTCACTCAGAAAAAATACTGGTGCCTTCAGGGGCTATAGAGACCACAAACTGCTTTAGAATATAGAGTTGACATAACTGCTACAGCTCCAGATAAGTGACGATAGTGCACAAATCCCTACTAATATTATAAATTATGCGAAAGTAACTCTGTCTGTCTGTTACGCTTTCACGCTAAAACTACTAGACCGATTGAAATGAAATTTAGAACAAAGAAAGTCTGGATCCTGAGAAAGGACATAGGCTACTTTTTAACCGACTGCAAAAAAGGAGGAGTTCCACGCGGACGAAGTCGCGGGCAGAAGCTAGTGACATATAAATTCAAATTAACTAATTTATTAATTATGAAAATGGAATGAAATCCCCGGATATGAAAATTTCCTTCCTTATTAGAATAACATTTTATTGATATAAAAACGTATCACCGACAATATTACCGAACGCTTGTTACCTCCTTGTTGCTTGTAACCTTGTAAAACGTTATCTTCTTCTGACCTTCATAAGAGCTTGTAAAAGCCTAAACCGAATAAATTTATTTCTGATTTGTAAAGTTTGCAGTTCGATTCCAGAAATTTCCAGATTTACAATTCTTACTAAGAGTATCCTATTATATCCTTCTTTATATTCTCCATAGACCACGTAGTCCATCCGCCCTTCAGGGACAAGGACCCGTGGGAGTGTCCCATGCCGGCCCCCAAGGGCTACATCGTGAGGCCAGACCGCGGGGTCTTCAACCTGTACGAGAAGACCGGGGACCAGGAGACCAGGGTGCCCTACGAGTACATACCGCTCGCACAGTATATACAGGACATGAACACCATGTGCAACATGATCGCCGATGGACCACTGTGAGTTGTTTATTATATTGTGATATGGAAGGCATAGGTGCTGGACCAAAGTGGTATTCAAAAAATATATAAATGCTATGATTGGATAATACTTTTTTTTATATATATAACGGTTTTATTATCAGGTATTCTATTCCCGAAATTTCTGCATATAATCCTTGCTTATTAAGGAAGGTTACCTATGGCTTTATTTAAATGTGTGATAACAGCGAAGGCATCGGAAATTATTATATCTTATCGAGAAGAGATTGGTCCACGGGTCTAATTTCTTGAAATCATAAACCATACCTGTTCTTTTATTGTTTATCAGCAAGTCGTTCTGCTACCGGCGGCTGTCGTACCTGTCGTCCAAGTTCCAGCTGCACGTGCTGCTGAACGAGCTGCGCGAGCTCGCCTCGCAGAAGGCCGTGCCGCACCGGGACTTCTACAACATCAGGTATGTTCTGTACAGTATGCCATTTAGTGTTAATACCCTCGCTGCACACTCGCGCAAAGGCGAGGGAAGTAGTCAGGAAAGGAGGCACAGCATATGTGTGGCCATTGTAACTCTAGTCGTCAAAGAATAGTATGGGTACGCGGATGCTCTGTTGCCTCTGCGTGAGTGTGTAGCAGGGGTATAAAATAACTAATTCGACTGGGTATAGAACCCTGAAATGGTGGCGTAAAAATCTATTATATAATGTAAGTGACCATTAAGAAGGGACAAATTCAATTTTATAGATTCTGAAAATTCGAAGGAATTTCTGAAAATTGTTCTAAATTTCGCTTAACAACCGCAAAATAATATGTGATCCGGTTCGAAGGACCAATGGTTAACGATTTTCATCGCTGGTTTGGTTTACAGGAAAGTGGACACCCATATCCACGCAGCCTCCTGCATGAACCAGAAGCATCTGCTCCGCTTCATCAAGAAGACCCTCAAGAACCATGCTGATGAGGTAACTAGTCAAAACCTATTTTGTACAATATACTTACATACTATTCATGCCAATCGATGTAGACAGGCGCGAGCATTGGGCATTGTACACTCAACTTCAGAGATATATGACGCTACCTAATGATCGTATACAAGTTATGTGGGGTCAATTATATCTGACGGTGACTGTATCATTGCATGTACTGTTACGTAACTCGTTGAAGGCAGATAATGATGATTGGTTGTTGTTTCCAGGTGGTGACGCTGCACAAGGGCGTGCCGATGACTCTGAAGTCGGTGTTCCAGTCGATGAACCTGAGCACTTACGACTTGACTGTCGACATGTTGGACGTACACGCGGTAAGATAATTATGAAAATGTATTCTATTTCTAGGGTATTAGGGTCAAATTTTACTCTTTGGTAACTACCACGCGTCTTTTATGTTTTCACAAGCTAAATATTTTAGAGATATGGTTGTGTCTCTATGTGCTGTGTGGTGTTTAAAATAGTGTCATTATTATATTCTACTAGCGGTCCCGGCAAAGAACGATTTAAGTATCCTATGTCCTTTTCCTGGTTCTGAGTTACCTCCCTGCCAATTTTCATCCAAATCTGTTCAGCCGTTCTTAAGTTATAAACGGAGTAACTAACACGATTTTCTTTAATATAATAGAGAAGATAGAAGAAGATTAAACTTCATATTATTGTTATACTTATGACGCCCTTTGGTTTAGTCAAGTCTAGTGGTCAAAGCCCCTGATTCTGAAATCGGAGGTTGTGGGTTCGAATCTTGCTAGTGATAAACACGAGCCCTTGTATTTGAGTCTTGATTGTCCTATATGTATTTACGTATGTACTTAGTGCATTTATCATTATACCGTTTGAATACAGGACCGCAACACGTTCCATCGTTTCGACAAGTTCAACGCGAAATACAACCCAATCGGCGAGTCGCGCCTGCGCGAGGTCTTCCTCAAGACTGACAACTATATGAACGGAAAATACTTCGCCAGGATCATAAAGGTCATATTAATAACTCTAATACTTTTTTCGCAATTGTAGCTTCTGTCAGCGACTACGACTTACCTATTGCACGCACTTAACTTATTGAACTGAAATAAAGCCTGAAGGCATTAGGTCGTTACGTGTAAGCTTTACAAAAGACGAACTTAATGCCTTGCGGCATTCTCTACCAGACTACCTTAGAGTCATTCAAAAAAGTAAATGTTACCGTTAACGATAATCCTTTTAGGAGAGTAACATTCCATGATCAAAACAGTCCTATGTCACTATGATACGTTAGTCACTTCCATTATATTAGTTGATGTTAAAACTCGAATGTTACACCAATTCCAGGAGGTAGCGTCAGATCTAGAAGAGAGCAAGTACCAGAACGCGGAGCTGCGGCTGTCGATCTACGGCAAGAGCCCGGGCGAGTGGGCCAAGCTCGCCAAGTGGGCCATCCAGTACGACGTGCACTCCAACAACGTGCGCTGGCTCATACAGATACCTAGACTATAGTGAGTACCAGAGAGGGCTACAATTTAAACAAACTTGTTTAGTGTTATAGCTTTATTCTTCGGCTGTACGATTATAAGTCTACCCTTTTTCTGACGACAAGGTTCTAATCTAAAACCATCTCTTTTTAAATTTTGCGACGATCATCCTTATCGAAATGTAACCTCTACAGTACCATAAGGAGACCTTCAAGATAAAACACTTTCATTAATCTTCATCCATTCCTCATGACAACCCACTAGAGTAGACTATTCGAAATATAACAATAAGTATCATTCATTCCCACTCGGCCAGCATCTATAATGGATTGCAACGCCTACCGGGCGCGTGCAGTGAAGTGCTAGACTAGGCACTTCTTAGATTCTTGTTCCACCAACATGGGTGTGCATTTGATTTTTGGATTGCAATGTATATAGTATCTTCTCTTGATGGTATTGATTTTTGTGATTTTGTCTTCAGCGACATCTTCAAGTCGAACAAGATAATGGAGAACTTCCAGGAGTTCCTCAGCAACATCTTCCAACCGCTGTTCGAGGTCACCAACGACCCCAACACCAACATCGAACTGCACAAATTCCTTACAGTAAGTATTATTATGTATTTAGTTCATTTTAATAATGAGATGTCACACTGCTACTTGTAATCACTTGTTGTAGGTGTAATTCTATTGATAAAACACTAAGTGCAGCTATGCACGAATCCCTTGCTATACAAGTATATCATATCATCTCGCTAATATTATAGCCGCAAAGTTTAAGGATTATATTTATTATATTTTATTGAAACTTCACAATAATATAGTGTATATCTATTTCTACAGTCAGTGTCAGAGATTACAGTATACAACTTATGGGCGGTTATTAGGTTGGGCTGGATAATTCTGAAGTTGACTGTACGTTAAACTGCGTATTCAACATCGTAAAAAAAACTCTATTATCAAAACAAAACACAATACAGCCGAACAATCCTTGGTCTTGTATATTTCCAGCACGTGATCGGCTTCGACAGCGTGGACGACGAGTCGAAGCCGGAGAACCCGATCATGGACCCCGACGTGCGCCCCCCCCACGAGTGGGACGACGAGGAGAACCCCTGCTACGCGTACTACCTCTACTACATGTACGCCAACATGACCGTGCTCAACCACTTCCGCAAGTAAGTTAATCAATATAATACAAACCTAATAGTATTAGGCAAAAGTTTGTGCGTGTTTATGTTCGTTAGTACTTCTTCACGGAATAGCTACTCAATGGATTTTGATAAAGCATCACGTTAAACAGGCTGGAAATTCTTTTTTTTGTTGTTTGATCAGCAGACGGCTCTTATGTAAGAAAAAAAATAAAAAAGATGCGCGTAAAATTAGAAGGTTTAAATTTACGAAAATACCATTTGTTGTTGCTCTCTTTGTTGTTTTGAATCTATCTACCTATTACTTACAGTCATTGAAAACAACAACTTCCTTCCGCCCATATCTTAAGCGAGTTTTTTAATGGTGGTGTGTTTGTGTGTGTGTCAGGGCGCAGGGTCTGAACACGTTCGTGCTGCGGCCGCATTGCGGCGAGGCGGGCCCCGTGCAGCACCTGGTCTGCGGGTTCATGCTGGCCGAGAACATCTCGCATGGACTGCTGCTCAGGAAGGTAAAAAAAATATTGATTTTAAGAAAAAAAACATAGGTACTTAATATATATATACCTCTCTACCTCAACATTATATGGAGGGTGTAAAGTTCGTTATTCGGTGATCGACTTGATAATTTTTGATGCGTTCTTCCGAAAGCATCAGAATTTTAATAAGCAGGTATGTAACTAAATAAAAGAAAGTTTTTTAAAATGTACCATAATATTATGCCATACCTAACAAACTGTTGTAAGCATCACAAATACATATTATTATGTCCGTTGTATGCGTTGTTCTTTTAGTAAATACAAACGAAAGGAAAAGTGGTTTACGTTACCAGGCGAAAATGATTGATTGGCGATTATTTGACAATCTGTCAAAACTTTTTTTAATGTCTTAAAGACTTGCCATGGCTTAGGATTTTAGATTACATTAGATTTTGCGGAAAGTGACCTATTTTTAGTCCTAGATACATAACTCTTGCTATTTATTCCAGGTGCCAGTTCTCCAGTACTTATACTACCTGACACAGATCGCGATCGCAATGTCTCCGCTCAGCAACAACTCCCTGTTCCTCAACTACCACCGCAACCCTCTGCCGGAGTTCCTCGCCAGAGGGCTCGCCATCACGCTCAGCACTGACGACCCATTGCAGTTCCACTTCACCAAGGTAAATCCACTGGGGGTTCTAGCATGCACTATTTTAAACAGGAAAAGTTTTATGCTTCCTTTCTAATCACAACATGTTAAAGTGACATATGATGTTAGAGGTGTGCTTCTGGGCCGCAGGTTAGGCAATTGTCCAACAGCAATCAAGGCTTTTATCGCGTGTGTTCAATCAATCAAATCACTAATTTGTGAAATATGGGTACATAACTGATTATAAATGTTATAAAATAGTTTTACCATACTTTGCCTTACGGCATATTACCTTACAATTAATGCCTCATTTTATGCTTTACATTTTAGGTACGATAGTTAGTTTATTATTTAAGTATATAACTCAAAATCAAATCAAGTAATTCATTGGTAAATAGACCTTAAAAAATCTTGAATACGTCACATAAATCTACTAGCGCTTCGGAAATACCAGAAATGCCTCAAAAAGGTCAGCAGAAATTTTCATTTAAGTACATAATAAAACGAATGCACTAAATGTTTGTTTGTATCGGCTACAGGAGCCGCTAATGGAGGAGTACAGCATCGCGGCGCAGGTGTGGAAGCTCAGCTCCTGCGACATGTGCGAGCTGGCGCGCAACTCTGTGCTCATGTCCGGCTTTCCGCACGAGGTGACCATACATATATTATGATATTTCCATAAATATACCAAGTATAGAACAAATCGAGATCCCAGTGTGACTTAAACCCACCTCTATACCTTTACACGAAGCATCTTGTAGTAAGAGTGACACACACAGATGGCGCTGAATCGAAGTTTCGGTAATATAAACATACAAGAACAAGATAGTTAAAAATTTCGTTGATTTGATCAGTGACGCCCATGGTGCGACTGTGGGTTCAAGTCCGCCTGGGATCAATTTTTTTCTACGCTCGTCTTGGTATTTATTCGGGTCTTTGTTATTCACCAATATTTTTTAATAAATAATTTCTAGATGAAGCAGTACTGGTTGGGCCCCAACTACATGAAGGAGGGAGTTGCCGGAAATGATATCACGCGCACCAATGTCCCGGACATCCGCATTTCCTTCCGCTACGAGGCGCTGCTTGACGAACTCACCAACATATTCAAGGTAAGATACTGGCAGATACCAATAGACTGAAAGTATAAAAGTAAATATCTAATATTTACCGTATTAGTATCAAGATTTGCTCGTATTTAGGTTATGATACCAATGTATCAAACAAATAAGAAAATAAAATTTAGTAGAGTAACTTGTATGTTAAAAAATGATCTTTCTGTACGTCTATATGGATGACATTGCTATCGTGTCGTCATATCGTTTATTAAAAAGAAAACTTATTTATTACGAACCCGCTTAACTTCTTTTACATGGTTTGGTAAATAATGTGGTGTTTGTTATTAATTGTGATTTTGTGTTGTGTTTAATATCCTTCACAACGGGAACACCATCATAATTTATCTCAAACTTAGTTTCTCTGTAATCTGTCACTAATGAACTTTCTAAGCTTGTCCTATATTTGAAAATTTTGTTTAAGGCAAATTATATTATTATAACATAGTTACATTATTGGTCACTACTAACATGGATGCATTTGACATGACATGCCTTTATAAAAAAATATCTAGATAAAAACCCATAATTTCAGGAAGGGATGTCGACCCATCAGATAAACGCAGCCTCACGCTCGCGCCGAACCGTGACCGAGCCCGAACCTAACGAAAAATAACTTTAAACATCCTATAAATATAATGATATTTTTGTACAAAGACAAGAGTAGAAAAAATCTTAGAACCCCAGTGGGATTCGAACCCACGCTTATGCCTTTACTAGCGGCAGCGTGCTAACCATTACACCATGGGAATCGACTCACATGGTGTAATGGTTAGCACGCTGCCGCTAGTAAAGGCATAAGCGTGGGTTCGAATCCCACTGGGGGTCTAAGATTTTTCTACTCTTGTCTTTGTACAAAAATATCATTATAATTAAAAACTAATGGTATTGAACCAAAAATATTAATCGAATTTCGATTAATAGATTGTAGTTAATATCCTATAAATAACTAATTAATCATATTTTGTCTATCTACCTAGCTGTTGAATGTTATTAACTTTGTTTTCAAATATATTTACCATTAGGCAATCTGCCCCAAAGTTTTACTAAGAATATTTGTAATAAGCTCAGAATAGTTTCCCAATGTGATAATTATGTGAATAAAGATTACAAGTGCCATTACCCTCTCTCTTTATCATTAAAAAATCAGGTGTAGAGAATATAAAAATAATCTTTCTAATTAGATTTGCTTAATACACTTATTAAAAAAACGTTTTTAAGCTGAAATACGTTTTAAATAATCGGTTTGGTACTTCTGAAACTGACTGAATGTTTTTACTTGTTTTTATTACTTCCCTACTTCTGATTTCTTTTTCAATACATAATTCAATTAAATGTAATTACTGTTGACGAGATATTTTACATCATCTAGTTAATACCCACTTTTAACTCATCTTTCACCAATTAATTTAATAGTTTTTTCTGTCTTCCGGCCGGAAAGCGCCAACTTTCTGGCCGCTGCGCTAAATGAAATTTCCACTTTCTGGCTTCGTCGAACAGAAAAATAGTAGACTGACCTCGGCCAGTAAAAAAAAAGAGCCTCAGATCACATTTCTGTCAACCTCGGCTTCGCCTCGGACGACAATTACACGTGATCTGAGATTTTTTTTATTTTACTGGCCTCGGTGCGTAATGTACTATTGTTTGCTTTCATAAATTTCATTTTAAAAGCACACCCAATGTCTCGAGATTTGTTTAAAATGAAATGTATGAACAATTAAAATGTTATAGTTAGAAATTTACCCATTAATCGCCTCGTGTAGTTTATAATTTCAAGTGTATCCACTATTTTTGTTAAATGGTTCATCCTAAGGTGCTAACCTATACCTACTATACTAAGTGTAATTTTTGTCAACTAGAATATACTAATTTCTGATGCCTTCGCGGTTATTACACATTGGAATGAAACAATTATAACGGATATAAGCTATGTATTTTATTTGCTGATATTTCAAAAACTTTGCAGTTCCCATATTCGTTGCCTTCTGATGTGTTAGCCTATCGTCTGCTTAAGGCGCTTAAATCCCTTATATATTGTTTCATTCAAAAAGAAATATATTATACTAATTATCATTGTTGTGTTATTGTTTTATGTTTTTCAACAAGTCCATCAACTAAAATTTAAATTAATCGAAGTCATTTACTTTATGTTGTGGCTAAAAAGAATTTATGTGATGTTCATGACATTATTAAATAATTATAGAAATCATGCTGATGTTTAGTTGGTGGTCTAGTTTAAAGGCTTTTTTTGGTTGTGTAATTCTGTACGCTTCGATTACTTTAATTAATATATAATTTTAATATCCCTTTGACCAAAAACTGGCTGGTACGCAAATCTTAAATATATATGTAAAAAGATATATGAATTATGAAAAGGTGGCACAAAGTCTAAATTAGGTATTTTCTTATTTTAAAAATATCGGTTTGTGCTGATTTCTTATTTATCCTAGTAAGTTTTCTTTGTATATGATGATGATCATGTCTCTTTCATTCGTATTTATAATTATTATTAAAATAAGAAAATGTGAAAATCTCGTACTTGTACGATAACCTTGTACCTCGGTTAGTAAGGTAATAAAAAAATATCACGTACTTAAAACATTGTTGATAATTAGGATTATAAATATATAAATGGATCAAAAAATTATGCAATTGGATAAGTAGAAGAACTTTATACGAATTCGCCAAAGTTTTAATACTTTGGAACTGGAATGAAATGTTAATGTTGGAAATAAAAATTGCTCATTAAATTAGTGTTTTGATTTAGTAATTCACGGCTGGATCTACACCATCTTTAAACCTACCGAATATTAATGGAATGGAGAATCTAACAAGAAAACAAAATAAAAAACGTAGTCGGGTTAGTTACACCATTTGTAATTAAAAAGACTGAACGACGACGATGGCCGCTAGTCAATTGTGTTTGAAATTTATACCTAAACACCATAGACATATATATATATATTACTAGCTTCTGCCCGCGACTTCGTCCGCGTGGAACTCGTCCTTTTTTGCAGCCGGTTAAAAAGTAGCCTATGTCCTTTCTGAAGCTCCAGACTTTCTTTGTACCAAATTTTATTTAAATCGGTCCAGTAGTTTTAGCGTGAAAGCGTAACAGACAGACAGACAGCTACTTTCGCATTTATAATATATAGAGCAATAGAGCAAAAGTCCCAACCAAAACGACTAAAAATCACTATCTCAATTGAGTTATCTGCCTACTGCCTACCCCCTAAGAACGATGGCATGATTATTTATAGCCTATGTCCATTTCTAGGTTATCATCTATTACCATACCAAATTTCATCAAAATCCGTTCAGCCGTTTAGGCGTGAAAGAGCAACAGACAGACAGACAGACAGAGTTACTAACGCATTTATAATATTAGTAGGGATTAGGTAAGGAGGTAGGAAGGAATTCATAATGTAGAACACTCTTTAATGCCGCCCGTTGTTTGCGTAGATCACGCAGCGTGGCGCATCAAGCTTCTAAGGTACAGACATATTACTTGCATGGTGCTTTAACTGACCTTACGATGCTATTATTCTTTATTATTATTCCGACTATTTCCCTTATTACGAGACTCCAACAAAAGTTTTGTTGGCTATCGACTTTGAAATTTCAAAAACATTTCTTTACGACGAAATGTTGTGGTTTGTTTTAACCAATGATTAAATATTAAAAAATAAATAAATAAACATGTTTTCTGAATATTTAATTGATAAACTCATAACTGCTAGTAAAGCTGTTTACCGGTATTTTTACTAATACTAGTACCTACTTACAATATTCAAAATAATAATATGATAACAGCAAATATTTATAAAAAAAAATAATGATGAAGTGATATTTGAAGACCTTTTGATTTTGACTTCAGATCAGGAGGGAGTGGTCAACTCGACATGATCAAATTGTTTAATTTATCACAACTTGCGCCAAATGATTCAAGGGACTCTAATAGTACTAGATAATTATTATCGAGGTCAGAATAGAAAACAGCCAGTGTTCTTTCAGGTCCGGTACTCGCAGGGAGCTGACGTCACGGCAGAGCCCGTGTCGCCCACTCCGCCCGTGCCCAACTTCGCAGCGCCCATCGTCAGCCTGAAGCGACCTTCACTTGTTTAATATCAACACTTACAAAAGTGCTAAGTTTTCTGTTACATCCTCATAGTAAGGAAGTCTAAGGACATAAGTCTCTCCCAGGGACCTCCCATATTCACTCTTTTGGATCACCATCTAATTAGCAATAAGCATGTGTCTTGAATCTGTTAGTCGTGCGTCGTGTAGAATGAGGTCCAGCTGTCACGTTCCACCATATTGAGAGACAAGGTACTGGCCTGTGATTGGATGGAATATGCCAGCTGGACATCATTCTAAACTTGTTTGTAGCGGGTTTTTGACTAACTTTCACAGCCCTTATTAAATTGAAATACTCTTAAGATGCATGATTAGATTAGATTAGATTTATTTATTTCTCATTATTACATACATTATAATTACACATTTTATGTCATATTATATGCACTCATAGTGAGATCGTCAAAATTTTACATTATAAGATAAACAAACACAGAACAAATAAAATTAAAACTATTTTAGAATTTTACAAATGTCATTATGATATTTTTTCTCTTTAGTCGTCAAGCAAAATATACGTTAGGTACCTTTACCTTTACTACATACATAAATGCATGATTAGTTTTCCGTTATGAGGTTAACTGGGTGAAGTCTTGAATAACTGAACTCAGAGAAGATCGCTTTTGTATTTATTTTATATTATTTGTTCTCTGTAAATTATTTGTTGTTCACTCCTTTTTCGGAGTTTATATACTTTCGTACACTAGTACATATCATATATTCCGATGAATTGTAGTTATTTGTTTTTTAAATAAACGTACATATAATATACATATTAAAATTGTTTTATTTCTTATTCCTCATGTTAAATAAATATATTGTTTTTTAAGTCTGCCAATGACAAAAAAAAGAGGCTAGACAAGGTGCCAACGTTTAACGTTAAAGTAGAACGAAAGACTTAAAAAAAAAGTTGGAACAAAAACGTATGGGATTGTCACCCGCGGACGATTTTTACGTACCTACGTCACAATCGTTCGCAGATGTCAAATCCCATACATTTTGGTCGTTGGCACTTTGTCTACGGGCCCAGACATCATTCCAGTCATTCCAGTGCAATATCAATAAAGTCAGCATTGCTTTGAATACTATTGATGCATTATGTGATGTGAAAGTGGCCGTTCCTATATTTCAATGCACCAATATAAACAGTTACCCTATTATTTCATATTAAATAAGATGTACAGGGCTAGTTCAATCATTCAAAATCAAATCAAGTTGAATTTATTCCATTGCTTCGACTTGTTCCGACTCAATAATCAAAGGAAAGTTTTCCTTTTCACTTCATTTTTCCAATCAAAAGTCACAATTTTACACGTCAAAGCCTTGCATAAGCCGCGTGGAAGCCCGATCATTCGTTGACTGCACTTTTCACGTGCACTGTATAAATGAAATGCGTTACTCGTCGCTGCCTGCTTGCTTTACTGCCTTGAAATGATATAAACCTGCGATATGACGCTTGGTACAGACTCCTCACTTTGAAATAGACTCAATTATAGATTTACCGGGAGGGTTTTTTTTATTAGACTAATATTAAGTCATAATTTCTGATGCCTTCGCGGTTATTACACATTGGAATGAAACAACTATTAACGGATTTAACTCGCGTATTTTTATTTTATTTGACGACGTTTCGGATTCTTTACAGTTTCCATAATCGTAGCACGACTGAGCTGACAATAGTCTAACGCTAAGTCGTGCTACGATTATGGAAAAAATATTTATTTAAATAATATTATGGGTTAACTCTTAATGCTACTGCCCCTTATTTCTTTCAAAATATTTTACAGTAAGTAACGTATTTCTCGTAGCTAGCTTTTCGGTCGAAGTTAAACAATTAGAGAGTTCTCTTTATTTATAGAACTAAATAGTGACTAATGTTAACTTACATACTAACAATATAGTCTATATTTCAATGAGGGCCACCGCGTGTCAGAAATTCGCTAGATGCGCTAGTGTAGAATGAGGTCTAGCTGTCATGTACCACCAATCACAGGCCAGTAGCTTGCCTCTCATTGGTGGAACATGACAGCTAGACCTCATTCTAGTATATGTAGGTTGGAGTCTTTTATAAAATACTAGCTTCTGCCCGCGACTTCGTCCGCATGAAACTCCTCCTTTTTTGCAGTCGGTTAAAAAGTAGCCTATGTCCTTTCTTAGGCTAGAGCCTAAGAAAGGACATAGGCTACTTTTAGAGACCTTCTTTGTACCAAATTTCATTAAAATCGGTCCAGTAGTTTTATCGTGAAAGCGTAACAGACAGACAGACAGACAGAGCTACTTTCGCATTTATAATATTATAGGGATGTTTTGCTGAGTGAAAAGGCTTGTTCCTATCGTTCAGGTTGAAGTCTTATAAAAATGTTTATTGCCGAGTGAAAAGGCTGATAGTAGTCACTGCGAGTGATGTTTTCAATTTGTTAGAAATTGCATCCGAGCTCAGATTGATGCACTTCCGAGAACTCGAAGTGTCCTCGTAGATCACTGCACAGCGCCGGCTCCGGCCTGACGCTTCACAATCTTGGTAAACTTTCAAAGGCGAATATATAAAAGTTTTATCTATACTAATCTTATTATATAAAAGAATGTCGTGTTAGTTACTCCGTTTATAACTCGAGAACGGCTGAACCGATTTGGGTGAAAATTGCTGGGGATGTAGCTCAGAACCAGGAAAAGGACATAGGATACTTAAATCGATTCTTTGCCGGGCGGGACGAAGTCTGCCGGGACCGCTAGTAATATTATAAAGAGGAAAGGTTTGTTTGTTTGGATTTAAAAGGCTCCAGAACGACTGGACCGATTTCAAAAATTCTTTCACTGTTGGGAAGCTACACTATTCCCGAGTGACATAGGTTATAAAAAAAAGATGATCCGTGCGAAGCCGGGGCGGACAACTAGTCTATACTAATATTATAAAGAGGAAAGATTTGTACCTATTTTTGTAGATATGTTTGTAATGAATAGGCTCGAAAACTACTGGACCGATTTTAATAATTCTTTCACTGTTGGGAAGCTACGTTCACCCTGAGTAACATAGGCTATAGAATATTTAGAAAAAAATTAGGTATCCGTGCGAAGCCGGGGCGGACAGCTAGTCAATAATAAAAATATTAAGTTTTCTTAGCTTTGAATAACGTCTAGTTTTAATGTAAATAAATGGAGCCTGAGTACATGTCTTACTCGTGAACGAGTGCCGACGAGTGCTGTTTGTGGGTCCGGGCTGTTCATGTCAGGAAGAATTTTAGAGATAACCGCTGACTAGTGAAAACATATTATTTATATTATAATGTCTTATGTGTCTTATGTAGGCATATTCGTAGCCGAGTGAACTGTAGTAGTCTCTAACACATCAGTCGGCTATGAATATGGGAAGTGTAAAGTTTTCAAACCATATAAAATAAAATACGCGACTCAGATCAGTTATAATTGTTTCATTCCAATATATATTATATTGTCTGTTTAGTATAACTAAATACAACGTAAATACAAGCCACTTAAAAAGGCAAGGCTATGTAAGATAACATAGGTAGTAAGAGAAAAAAAGCTATGTTGCCTTTACAAAGCTACACAGACACAGAGGCTGGATTTCTACCAGAGAAATATGTGCAGAGAAAATGAGCGTGGCGAAAAGCTAGGAAAATAAAACGGGCACTATTAGTAGACATTTTCCTTGTACTGTTCTGGTAGAATAGATCTGGTCCAATAATATGCTTTGTAATAGAAAAGGGGGTTTAGATTGCAAGGGATTTGACCGTAAATATATTATACTAGCTGTGCCCGCGACTTCGTCTCCGTGGAATAGTAATTCTTCATAATAAGGCTTCATATTTTCCCCGTTTTTACACATTTTCCACTGTTTCTTCGCTCCTATTGGTCGCAGCGTGATGTTATATAGCCTAAAGCCTTCCTCGATAAATGGTCTATCCAACAAAAAAATAATTTTTGAATTCGAACCAGTAGTTCCTGAGATTAGCGCGTTCAAACAAACAAACACACAAACTCTTCAGCTTTATAATATTAGTAAGTACTTATACGAGTAGATACAATAAATACTAACCGTACCGCCATTTTTAATAATAATATTTCTATTTCATAAAATTTTCTTCATTAACAAATAAAAAAAACATCCAAATTAGTGCACTCGATCGAGAGTTATGCGCGTACATACATTTCGGCTATTCATTTTATTTATATTGATATGGGTTAATTATCTACCTAAAACCTAATAATTGTGACCTTACATCCACACCTGGGGGCGTAGACGAGGTGCCAAAGTTTAACGTTAATATTGTAATATAACTAATGATTAATATTGGTTTAAATATTTGATTTAGGTTCAAACCCACGTCCTCACGATCGCAAGTCCGCTTACTAACCACTGAGCTACGTCTTCTCAGAGCAACATGGCTTTCATGGTCAGTAAACATTGTTAATTGAGTTTACACGCTGCAATCGTGTTTGGAGCAGCCTCGCGCCGTCTAGTTATTTCAATTCTGCTTCCAACTGAGACTAATTTAAGAGTTGAGAGTAATTTTGAAGTTAATTCAAATGAGAAATCCCTACTAATATTATAAATGCGAAAGTAACTCTGTCTGTCTGTTACGCTTTCACGCTAAAACTACTGGACCGATTTAAATGAAATTTGGTACAAAGAAAGTCTGGAGCCTGAGAAAGGACATAGGCTACTTTTTAACCGACTGCAAAAAAGGAGGAGTTCCACGCGGACGAAGTTGCGGGCAGAAGCTAGTTTTAAATAATTTTACGAATTTCCGACTTTTATTTAATACTAACTACGTCCTTCGGTGTTACCTGAATTTAAATACGTTAAAACTTTGTGATAATTAGCTTATATCTAGGCAGGACTTTTTTTACAATTAATCGAGCGGGATTCTTCCTTCCCTATATCTATCTAATTCTTGGTGTAAGTAGGTTATTTCTTCAGTATTTAGAGGTAGGGATTGATGGCAGAAACACACAAATCATCTATGTATTCGATTTTCGTCTTTACTATTTAGACGTTAAGGCTCCATACAGCTGGAAGATATAAGAAAAATCGCGTTTCCCGATTGACCGCGCTGGACCAATAATATCCTTACTAATATTATAAATGCGAAAGTAACTCTGTCTGTCTGTCTGTCTGTTACGCTTTCACGCTAAAACTACTGGACCGATTTAAATGAAATTTGGTACAAAGAAAGTCTGGAGCCTGAGAAAGGACATAGGCTACTTTTTAACCGACTGCAAAAAAGGAGGAGTTCCACGCGGACGAAGTCGCGGGCAGAAGCTAGTTGCCAATAAATGGGTATTAATGGGAATACTTAACTTCTGTACTTAGTAAAACGTGTCGTAAGTTTCCTGGTCGTATTGGCAAAATAAATAAATGGTGTTAATCGCTTTAGCGAACTTTTATAAGTACATACTTGAACTATTTTCCCGTTAAAAGTGTCCTAGCGTTTATTTACCTAGATTACTTGTGATTATATCATAGGTAAGGAGGAACAAGTCCTCCGGAAGCCTCAGGGTGATTGCTTAAATGTTACTTGAAAAACTTAATAATTCTTTAAAAAATCTCACTCGCTCTTTCTAGTATATTATAAGGCAGATAAGGCAGATCTATACTAATATTATAAAGCTGAAGAGTTTGTTTGTTTGTTTGTTTGAACGCGCTAATCTCAGGAACTACTGGTTCGAATTCTAAAATTCTTTTTTTGTTGGATAGACCATTTATCGAGGAAGGCTTTAGGCTATATAACCTCACGCTGCGACCAATAGGAGCGAATAAACATTGGAAAATATGTAAAAAACATGGAAAATATGAAGCCTTATGAAGAATTACTATTCCACGGAGACGAAGTCGCGGGCACAGCTAGTGTATTATAAAAAGAGCGGGTGAGCTTTTTGATCTTGTCCGACGACCACTCTTATAGCCTTTGTATAGCTTATAAAGAACTTTGTGTGTTAACACGGATCTAAGGTCCAAGGCCGGCGGCAGAACGCCTCCTTAGTTAACTACAGCTTATGGGTTTCAGTTTTATATACTTTTGTAGGTAGGTACATACGTAGGTATGTACCTTCTGTTAGCTTTTGTATAAGTATACTCATGTAGGATTTTATGTAAACAGTCAATTTTTGTCAAGTTTAAATTAAACTTTTTGGCTGTTTGACGTTATCTTAGTCGAATAAAAAAAAACGAGATCGAGGGCACTAGGATTTTGGACAAAGAGAAAAATGTAATTTCAGAATTGGAAAAATATTATTAGGCAATTTGAATTGATTGTTCAGTAACGCACTCCTAAGTTTAATTTAAAGAATATAATTGTACGAAAAGATAATTTAGTATTTTTTATAAAAGAAGAAACCACTTTTTCTACACTTTTTAAAAAAGCTTTTTGCAAAACAGAACAAAAGAAATATAATAAATTCAACTACCTCTAGTGACCCCACATACTTATTTACTTCTATATTTTCAGTAGAGATCTTATATCCCGAGTGATAAGTTTACTTGTACAACCTACACAAGGCAGCGTGACAGCCAAGTTCGTAATCTAGTTCACAACAGCGATCTATCATTACAATCCGCGAATGTCACGTCAAAATACAAACAATACCAACTCATTAATTACGCGATACGGCCGTTTCCAATTACCAACTGAATACAGTTAAATACAATAGGAACAGACAAAGAAACTCGCCACGTGTTCACATAAATCAAACGGTTAATCGATGTCGCATGCTCGACAATTTATAGGGCGATTTCAGAATACGCCTCGTTGACCCTAGTCCACAAGCGTGACAGGTGACAGGTGACAATGACATTCACAATAGAATGATCTAAGTATTGATGAGTTTAAGTTTTAGAACAGAAACGTTAGGACGAGCACGAGCATTTGTAACTGAGTCTTGGATGTTTATTTGTAGGTAGCTAATTTAATATTATGTTGTCTTTATTATATCTTATACTCTTAATACAAAATGATAATTTAACCATCGATTTAATTGTTGAATAATGTGTTAATAATTCGTGGTCGAATTTATTATGGATACAATTTATTTATTTAGATGAACACAACAACTCGGTAAAAAATAAATATCAAAGCAAAAGTCTTTTCAAAACCCGTTTCGAAAAATCAGCACTACCAACCGAACAAGATAACTAGGAAGTGTTGCCAATTTGGATGCAGACGACGGAAGGCAGGCGTGAGCTGATTGCAAGATGGCGGACTTACACTTCCGGGCGTGTTTAGAGTAAATAAGTGTATGGGTAAAAGTTTCTAGCTGTCGGATACTTTTTTAAAGGTGGGATAGTGCTCTTATGAAAACTCACTGTGCTACTTAGCCGGGCTACACTCTTTCATATTAGAGTTTTCTAGTAGGTTATTTGCATTATAAGTAAAAAAAAAAGGTAAATACATTTCTTTATATAATATACACCAATCGATCTGTTTCCAAACTAAGCAAAACTTATTTTATGGGTAAATACATTATTGTAACGTACTATGTATTACGCTGACATTTACCTCTAGTATTATTCAAACCCGCAACCTCCTTTACTGTCCACTAAACCACTAGACCAATAGACAATTAAGGTTTACTATCACAGATAGGTAGCTTTTACTAGTAATTTAGTAGTAGGTAATTGATACTTAAAAAATGGCTACCTTTTAGTACTTATATCGGGTTCATGTTAATGTATTTTTTTTAATTCTATCGTTACATGTACGGAACTCTGCATTTCGCGTATGACTCGACACTCTCCTGGCCGCTTAAGTTCAGGGATCTTAATCCTTGTTCATGAAATGCCGCTTATATTTGAATTGGTATGAAAAACTGCGTAATCGGATAAAGCCGGGACGTAATTTTAGTAAATTATGTTATTACGCAGTGAGAAACTTGACCTAAATAGAGTTGGGAACACGTTACAACACATTTAGTCGGAGCGTGCGTCCGTTTGTCCCGTCAATCCGGTGACGTAGTGTTGTTTAAATACTAGGTACTAGACGTGGTAGAATACTAAGTATTTTATGTACTTGGTAGTTATTACGCAGCGAACTATGTACCGCGTTTTTTGAGAATTTTCATAAATAAATAGGGATTGATAGAAGGGTGAAAATTTAGTGTTCGGTATTTTTCAATGCCGAATAAAAAAATAAGAATAAAATGGAAGTAAATCAACAGGCTTTATTCTGTGTTATATAGAACCTTATTGTACCTATTTGTATTTAACAATTGTCTTCAAATAGTTTAGTGTTAGACTGTCAGCTTAGTCGGCTAAGAATATAGAAACTGTAGTTTTCGAAACTTCAGTTTAACTAAAAATTAACACCTATAAGCGAGTTAAGTACTTTATACCTACTCGTTTGATCTAAAAAATAAACTAGTCAAGTAAATAGCTTACAGCAGAAATACTCTGTTACCTTTTACCTCGTTCCTAGAATCCTTTTATAGAGGCCTTCGTAGCGTTAATAAGGAGTTACGGCGCAAGTTGAAAAACCTTGTGAACCGCACCGAGTGATGTTTTGTCTAAAAGCCCACCAGTGGGGTAGTTACTTAGCCGAGTCATTTGGACGATTTAAGACGGGTTAATTAAACGAAGCCATGTTAGAGGACAAAAAAGTCAAAGACATAAATCTATACTAATATTATAAAGCTGAAGAGTTTGTTTGTTTGTTTGTTTGTTTGAACGCGCTAATTTCAGGAACTACTGGTTCGAATTCAAAATTTTTTTTTATTTTTTATATTTTTTTAAAAATATAACATCACGCTGCGACCAATAGGAGCGAAGAAACAGTGGAAAATGTGTAAAAAACGGGGAAAATATGAAGCCTTATGAAGAATTACTATTACTATTCCACGGAGACGAAGTCGCGTGCACAGCTAGTAATAAATAAATAAAATGTAGGTACATATATATATATATGTATCCGTTAGTAAGCTCTTAAAATATTTTTATAAAATTAAATTGGTAGCTCAATCAGCTACGAATAATTGTATAGTTTTCGAAACTTTAGCAATAGAATACGCGAATTATATCCCTTATAGTTGTTTAATTCCAATGCGTAATAACCTCGAAAACGTAAGAAGTTACTATACCATTGTAATTTAATTGAAGAGTCTTTTGAACTCCGGTTAATAGACCGTATATAAGTCATAAATAAGGTTCATTTAAAATTTAGCTTATGCACCTACTTTAAAAAAGAATTTCAATCAAGTCGTGACCAAAGTAAGTACCTACCTTCAGTATTACTCACCTTATAAAAAGCATTTCCTACTTAGTTAACGTTACATGGAATCGAAGAAAACTTGCTGCGCCCCAAGAAGCCTCTTAACCACCATACATTTACCAAAATAGTTATTCGAAGACAGAGATGACGCAATTAAACCCATATGTGCATCTCTTTTACTCAAGCACTGAATTCAATATTTAAGCCGAATATAAGCAAGAACGAGGCATTAACATTTGGAAAGTTCTTGCAATTCAGACAAAAGATATAGGTAAAAAGGTTTCTTAATGCATAAGGTTTGACATTGTCCTGAAAATTGCTAGGTTCAGTGCAAGTTCGGTTTCAGCTTGGAGTTTTATAGAGGATGGCGGGATAATGCTAGGAGGCAACAAGGAGGTCTTAGTCCTGGTGAAGGTCCCTAGAAACTATAAGCCACTAGCGGCCCCGGCAGACGTCGTCCTGCCCGTCCGATTGTTTCGTCAAAGATCTGTCAAAGTCTTCTGTCACTTACCGTCAATCACTTTGTATATGGGAGTACAGAAAGATGTTGATTTTACACTTTTTCAAGATGTTTTTTAAATTTTCTCTACTTACAAACCTTCCCTGGACTTCCACGAATAATTCAAGACCAAAATTAGCCAAATCGGTTCGTGCTTTCTGGAGTTATAGCGTCAGGAAGGAAAACTCGACTTATTTTTATATAGTAAGATTATAGAGGTTCTTAGGGAGACAATCTTCTAAAAGTAAAGGATCTGGATTAACCGGCTCGAACATTCTGAAACAGGCATTTAGACAGACATATAGATATATAAAATATAGACATATAAACGCAGCGCAGCCTAAACTATAAGTATACTAAACTATACACTACTACTATATACTAAACTAACTATATCTTGAAATTTTGCACAGTAATGGAGCGCTAAAATTAGATTTTTAAAAATTCACCTCCTAAGCTGATAAAATTGTGGTGTTTATCGTGCGCAGATGAAGTTGCGGGCAGAAGCAAGTAGATATAAGTAGGTAAGATCAGTAGCAATGTTGTTTATTCGATCAAAGTATTTTATCTTTTGTTTTCTAGTTGAAAACATCTGGCTATCTGCCAGCAGGCACGTCGCGGGCAGTTAGGTAATCTAGGACGACTGACTTTTATCTGGCGATGTTGTTCAATGTGGATAAAGTTCTTGATAGTTGTTATTGCGGTGACAGTCGAAAAGGACAATACGCAAAGCTTGTCTATACTTCTATACTAATACACATAATAAAGAGGAATTTTTGTTTGTTTGGATTGAATAAGCTCCTAAACGACTAGACTGATTTGAAAAATTCTTTCACTGTTGGAAAGCTACACTATTCTCGAGTAACATAGGCTATAAAAAAAGGAATCATATACCTACTTATGTTTCATATAGGTACCTACTTTGGCTTACGCTAACAATTACGACTTGGCTAGGCTATATCAAAATTTCGAGCAAGGATTTTTTTAACCGCCGGGGGTGTACTGCGTGGTCTGCAAAAGCTTTTTTAAGGTTTTCTACAAAGAGGGTAAATAACTGTGACTCCGCTGTCTGTCCGTCTGTCATCAGGCTGTATCTAATGAATCGTGATAGTTAGCGAGTTCAAATTTACACACACGTTTTACTGTTACCGCTATAAGAAAATATATAGGTATTTAAGGGGGCTTCCATCCAAAAAAGTTATTTTTCTGTTGTTTCTATAGATAGGCAATAGTACAGAATCCTTTGTGCTTTACCATCATCTGTTATACCTATGGTATTGTTTAGTGAGATCAAAATAATACTTACTTACTATATTTTTAAAGTTCAAAACCAAAATATTTCCACACATTATTTCAAAAGACCTAAGTACCTACTTATCTTACGAAAAGTTACGGATTCTAAAAAATCTAATAATACGAATGAAAGAATAAATGTATACGTAAGTATATTGCAACCTCGTATCACAATGCTTCAGAGCGATTTCCATTTTTACAAAAAACGAAATGCAATTTCATCCTTTCTTTGAATTCTTAATAACAAGAGCTTCGTAATGTAAGCAAACATTTCACACCCGAGATAAAAATGTCTGTTAAAATAAAATATGTCGGCTCCCTGGCGGCCGGCGCGGGCGGCGCGGGCGGCGCGGGCGGTGCGGGCGGTAATGTACGAAACGATACTGTCGCTGTTTAAATACAAGAATATTGCACTAAGAAATAACTGCTTGTGGTTTTCTACAGAAACATAAAGAACATTACGCACAATATATTGTTTTGATAATGAGGATGATTGGAGCGAAACAGTTTATTTATTTATTTGTGAACATGGTATTATTGTTAAATTATAAGGATTTAACTCGCGTATTTTAATTATTTGCTTACGTTTTAAATTTTTTACAGTGTACCTACATAAAACATTAAACATACAAGATAACAGGGCATTATGCGGTGTTTTGATTTATTTGACGTGTAAAATAGTACATTACGCGCCGAGGCCAGTAAAATAAAAAATGTCTCAGGTCACATGTAATTGTCATCCGAGGCGAAGCCGAGGTTGACAAAAATGTGATCTGAGGCTTTTTATTTTACTGGCCGAGGTCAGTATACTATTTTTCTGTTCGACGAAGCCAGAAAGCGGAAATTTCATTTAGCGCAGCGGCCACAAAGTTGGCGCTTTCTGGCCGGAGGACGGAAAAAGTATTTTAAAGTCCTTTTACTAATACTTACCTAAATCATTTGGATTTATATTTGATAGTACCTACTAAATGTAGTAGGTAATAAATGTTTTCTCTAATCTCACACAATATTTAAAAACGCGTGTTAAAGTTTACACCTGTTATAAAAATGTCATAAAAACAAGGAGATATAAAAATAATATGTAAATTCAGGTTACAACAAAAGCATAAACCTCATAAAATGGTTGTGACAGGCATTTCATACAAAGGACTATGAACCTTATTACGTTGTATGAAGATCTGTATCATCTGCAGTAGTTTAACTGTATTTTCGTGAAGGAAGATCACGGGACTACCTACTAGGGCTGTTCATTATGGTTACCCCGGACATTTGTGACCCTTAAAAAAATGTTTAACAATATTAAGTTAGTCGTGTATGTCTCCACGAGATATCTCTCTCTCTCTCTGTGTATGTCTGTGGCATCATATCCTAACTAATATTATAAATGAGAAAGTAACTCTGTCTGTCTGTCTGTCTGTTACGCTTTCACGCTAAAACTACTGGACCGATTTAAATGAAATTTGGTACAAAGAAAGTCTGGAGCCTGAGAAAGGACATAGGCTACTTTTTAACCGACTGCAAAAAAGGAGGAGTTCCACGCGGACGAAGTCGCGGGCAGAAGCTAGTAGCTTATATATCTCTAACGGATGAACTAATTTTGATTCTGTTTATTATTTAAAAGCGGTGAATAAGTCGGAAGTATGTTTAGCTATGATTAAATAGGTTTAGCTGTTTAATAATTATTGTAAATGCTTTTAGATGAACAAGTATGGGCTTATGTTAAATTAGGATAGATCCGGTGATACTCAGACGGTTGGCAGCCCTGGCTCGTGGTTTGAATGCTTTATAATTTTACGCAAACAGACAGCGAGCGCGAGGAATTGTTCTGCCATGTTTTGATAATCACTTCCTATTGCGAACTAATGCTGGCAACACTGAATTTTTTTCTTAGGTCGGGGTCAATGGAAACTTTTTTCCGGGCCCAGATTCTATCTCGCGACATATTAATTTTGATCTAGTCTTTTAAATAGATCAAGTATAAAATGCAATAGATCTGTAAAAAAAATACGCAAAATTTTCTTAACAAATAGGTATTCGTTCTAGCATGGCTCGCTTTTTCAGTTATTATGATT
Organism: Polylopha cassiicola; assembly: GCA_038024825.1. Taxonomy (NCBI): domain Eukaryota; kingdom Metazoa; phylum Arthropoda; class Insecta; order Lepidoptera; family Tortricidae; genus Polylopha; species Polylopha cassiicola. The sequence goes on from CP149061.1 coordinate 545,322, forward strand.
CTAATTAAGTGGAAAGGATACCTTCTCTTAAATATTTGAATATATATGTATATTTAAGGTTGATATATTCAATATATATATTATATCTTTGTGCCGATAAGATTTTACTTCATTTTACCACGAAAAGCACTCGCGAAACCGATCCACCTCAGACAAGCTTATGCACTTTGCACGTGTTATACTATCACTGGATAATGCAGAGAGTGCAGGGCTCTCGAATATTATGAAAGGTAAGAACCTATCTACTTACCTACTAACAATAACTTGCCACATTAGGAGATTTCAGGCTATTTCTTTACAAAAACGTCTTGTTACCTAGCCGTTTTGTTAAGGTTACGATTTGTAATAGTTTAGTTAGTTGGTACCTACCTTTTGTTTCTATCTAGAAAATCGATAACGATTTGGAAAAATGAGTAAATTGTTTAGAAATAAAATTAATTTGAAGTTCTAAATGTTTTATTCCATTGACACAGTATGTACTAGAACAAGTCTTATGGTTATTAATATTATAATTGGCTTAAATAGTACTTCTTATATATTTAATTACAATGTTAGCATCTTATTCTACCACACAAATCATTAGAATCACAGTAAGATTAATAAATATAAAGTAACGTCATAACTTCTTGGCAGACAAAGAAACCAGTTCGATGACTTAAAAATAAATAATAATTAAAGGCTACACGTCATCAATCGTCGAAGGAATGTCATCATCATTCTCAAATTTGTCATTTTCCACTAAAGTATTTTCTTGATCGTTAAAGTTATTTTCGTTTAAATCAAACTTGTTCTTTTTTCTTTTTATGCGGCGCCGTGTCTTCGGGAATTGCTCTTCGATCTCATCCATACTTTTGAGAAAACTACCAACTTCAAAAACATCACGAGCTCCACTCATCTTAAAATACACTCTAATATCTCGAGGGAAATGTCTAATAATATCACTTATTAGTTGGTTTTCGTCTATTTCCTTAGTGAGCGATCTCGCCTGAAGAACTAAATCAAAGAAATATTCTTGCATAGACATCCTCCTGTCCCATGTCCCAGTCAAAATTCTGACCCTCAACATTCTCTGTTCGTTATCGCCCCAATACTGTTCCAGGAAATCCTTTTTGAATTCAGCAAATGCTGACCAGTTTTCTTTGTAAATTTTTCCCCAATTTTTAGCATGGCCTTTTAAGGACTTCATTATGAATTCAATTTCAATGGCGGTGAAGACTTTTTCTAAAATGACTTCCATATCCTCTAAATAAGTGAGTGGGTGGGTTACTTTGTTGGATGAAAATCTAGGCTTCTCGTTGCCGCCATATTCTGTTTCGCCGTACGCCGCCATTTTGGCTTTCCTGTCAAACCTGGCAGACATATTTAATGTATGGCTGCCCATGTTGGCACCATCTATGAAGTGTATTCTTTTGTTCAACTGGTTGATCGAGTTCTGTACTGATGCCGTTAGGTTTCTTAGTGTATGGAAGTTTGTTGATTTCGGGCTATTCGGGGTTCCTTGGGGTTTCATCGTTGAAACTTGTAATCTGAAACATAAATTAAGAATTCGTTAATAAAATTGATCAGTTTTCATTTATATAACGCTCGATGAATATTATTATCTAATGTAGGTACGCCAGCATTCAATAAGTGGAAAATTTATCAAGGCTTACATTGTAATCGGTTTAAAATTTTAATAAAATAAAAACATCGACGTAGAAAAAAACGTAATTATAAACAAACTAAGTAATTAAATTTATTTGGCGAGTGTGTTATTAATATTTATTACATTATTATATAATAATTAATTTCACATAATTTCATAAGGCTATTTATTTTTGTACCCACCTAATAGAATTTATAAAAACAGAATCGTATAAATATTTCATCAAATAACAGTAGAAACAATTTCGCAAAAATGTTAGAAGTACACTTACCTTTATTTTGTCTTTAAATTATTTCTTTACTAAAATGTCATTAAGCACGTATTAGATCCAATGCACTATTTTCATATAATTACACGTATTCTTTCCAATGTTTAATCATTTATTTTAAATCTACTTGATTCGTCTAACATAACTTCATAAATAGATTCGTTCTACTATTAATCATCAAATTAATTATTACTTAATGCGAGAAGTAAATTTTGGTCTACCCTTATATTTGAAAATGCTTATTTAATTTAACGTTTCCGTGGTGACATTATTTTTCTGTGTATGTAAAAGAGGTGAAGGTAGCCGCAAGGCGCATAATTAGTGTGAAGTTACCAACGAGTCAATGGGTGCGTTTACGAAAACCGTTTAGAAACAAATATTGCAAACTTAATCATAAAATCAATATAAAAATATAACGAATATTGAGCGCATTAACAGCACTACAATAAAATGCTCGTTTATATTCCTAAAAAAGTTTAATTTTTAGTAATTTCTTTATATGATGTGTGCGATATATTGCCAGTTCAAAAACCGGTATACCCTTTTTAAGGTTAGATTACAGACAAAACTTATAATAACATTATTTAGTTGTAAATAAATGCAATTTTATCTTTTGAAAACGTTTTATCTACCTAAGTACATTAAAAAAAGGGTATGCTAAATTAACTTTCTTGCGATGTTTAGCGTTATTTTTTTGTAAATGATTGTGTTTTGTAAGGCGGTTGAGTAAGAGGCAGAATCCCTGCGGATGATGTTCCGCTCTAATCTATCCTAACTGACACCTGAGACGCGGCCCGGCTGAATATGTTGCTTAACCGAAGTTTAAAATTTACTTTAAAGATGCATAATTATACAGAATATAAATATGAGGTTGAGTATGAGGACACAATTTTTTAAGTAATATTCCATCACGGAAAAATGATCTGCAAATCAAGAAATTTTAGAATAAATAAAAAATAGTTAGGTACCTACTAGTTTTTCTGTACCTAGGTATTCCTTAACTTAATAATATTGTATAAGCTTTGTAATTATATTAAGCGTTAAAGAACATTAAAAGTATTGTTTTGGCTCAACGTGATTCGACAGTTTGTCCAATAGCTTAAATTGCTCAGAACTGATTTGTCATCTATAGTATTTAACAGCGTTCCAAGTTTTATTAATTTTCGTAATAAAATAGATAAAAAAATACACATTTTACTTGTACCTATAAAAATAACCACAAGGTCTTTTTAAATTACCGGCGGGCCATTATATATAATTATAAGGTATTTTACATTTTTTTAAACTTCAATTAAAAACATCGTGCACCCGAGCCTCGCTTATTATGCACGGAGGCGGTGCCCCAATTTCCTCAAAAACGACGCCTCCGAATACGAAATATTTTGATCCTCTAAATTGCACTTAACAACACCGCATTTTCAAGTAAAATGTTCCGCTTTTTATTTATTAGATCAACCCGGAACCTTACGAAATGTAGGTAGCTTTTAAAAATATTATTATGATATCAAAGGTGACAGCTCTGTATATTAGGCCATATTTTTACAGACCTGTAGTTTGAAATTTAATAACTAAACGAAAAACGGAATCTAAAAATAGGTGAAAATCCGTTGATTCGTTCATTTTCATGCCTACCAAATATACAACATTTGTTAAAATGCCTTCAGTTTGTTTTGTTATTAAATATAATGATAACTTATGATGCCTTCGCGTTTATTACACATTGGAATAAAACGACTATAACGAATTTAGGTAACTCGCATATTTTATTGGCTGACGTTTCGAAAACTTTTCACTTTACATATTCGTAGCACGACTGAGCTTGTCAGCTCAGTTTATTCTTTATCCTTTACATATCGTCATATGTAAAGGATAAAGAATAAAAACATAAAATAACCCATTGGAATGAAACAACTGTTGACGGATTTAACTCGCGTATTTTTATTTTATTTTAGTCTAAAGTCGCGTTAGACTATTGTCAGCTCAGTCGTGCTACGATTATGGAAACTGTAAATAATCCGAAATGTCAGCTAATAAAGTAAAATAAAAATACGCGAGTTAAATCCGTTAACAATTGTTTCATTCCAATGTGTAATAACCGCGAAGGCATCAGAAATTATTATAAAATAACCCTTTCTTCTGGTAGTAGGGCCGCTAGAAGAAATCAGCTCAGTGTGAAACCTCCGTATGGTCTGTCACAATCGTTACCATTCTCACCAAAATGGTCCGCATTTTTTTTATTCCTAGTACTTCGGTCTTTATTACTAGGATTTGGTACTAGATGAATGCCCACAGAACAGTAAAAAACCTGTCTAGCGGGAGTCGCATTAGTCGGGTTAGGTTCAGTACCGTCTTACAATACTACTGACGTTGGAATGAAACAACTGAAACGGATTTAACTCACGTATTTTATTTTATTTGCTAACGTTTCGAAAACTTTACAGATGCCATAGGTATTCGTAGTACGACTGCAATGACGGTAGTCTAACGCTGAACTACCTAATTGTATCGACATTTGGAGACCTTATACATCTCCAGTATATTGTAATTTGTACATAATTTATACCTACCTATGCGATACAAAAAAAATTATACCTCATTGAGTTTATTCTCAATTCTTCTCAAGAGGTTTTTTTTGCTGAATCGAAAAAGAATATTATTTTTTATGTTGACATTCACAAGTGCCTATAAGAGCCTAGCCTGAATAAATGATTATTTGAGTTTGAGTTTGAGTTTATAATTTACAAAATGTAACTAAGTACTAATTACCCTCTTTTAAACTATGAAATATTTTATGCTACGCTTGAATTAACTATTTTACAATACATCAAAAAGTATCTATATTTAAACAGCAGACACATATACAGATAGTTAGTCATAGCAATAGGGTCCAGTTGGCGTGATTTTTATGCGGACTCCTAAAAGTGGAATCCAGCAATAAACCGATACGTAAAAGAGAAAATAAGATAAAAGTTTTACAACCTCACACTAACACTGTTAACTCAAATAGGATTTTAAAAACATTTGTAGTAATGTAGTAGTGTAGGTATATATAACAAAGAATTTAGCAAAGGAAGTTTGAAAATTAACCCCCTAAAACGGGGGTGCTTATCGTGCGCAGACGAAGTCGCGGGCAGAAGCTAGGATACATATATACCTATTACTATGTTTGCTGTTACTATGTAGGTATAATAACTAGGCACTAAATAAAAATTTCAATATTCTTATTCTATATAATACTAGCGGTCCCGGCAGACTACGTCCCGCCCGGCAAAGAAGCAATGTAGCGATTTTATTGGAACGTGATAAAAAGTATTATATATCCTTCTCCTGGTTTTTAAGCTACCTCAATTTTCATCTAAATCGGTTCAGCCGTTCTTGAGTTATAAACGGAGTAACTAACACGACTTTCTTTTATATAATAGAGATAGAAGAAGATAGAAGATATTATATAAGATAAAAGATAAAAGATCCGTGCGAAACCGGGGCGAACCGCTAGTTTTATATACAAGAATTGCTCATATTGATATACCTAGGGGATTAAAAACTACGGGGTGTCTGTGTGAGATGGAATTAAATTAACCCGACCCGTTACCTCGATGGGATTAACACTTGTAACGGGGTCATGCTGCACGGGCCCACGGTGAAGACAATATGGCGGACGGTGTGCCAAAATAGTATACACTCACTATACTTGTAGATGTATTATTGGCTTATTTATTTTAAATATGATAAATACTTGTATTGATTTTTGATGAGATTTATTTATCATAATATTTAAAGATTGTAATATTTTTAAGTCATAGCTCGGGGGTACATGAGCAGATTAGCAAGCTTGTGGTCACGGGTTTGAATCTAGCTTAAGGTATGTTTATACAGTATGAAACCCTAGTCCCGCCACTGTTTATACTCAGCAGTGTTTTTTATATATTAGTTATTTTATCTTTTATTTTAAACGGGGTATTTCTCACTCCAATGTTCATGTTAATACTGTTATCAAACTTTTGTTCGCGTTTAGTATTTAGGTATTGTTTTTTAGAAAAAATTGTCATATTAAACTTAAAAAAGGATTAATAATAAAATAATATTAATATAGTTTTATGACGGATACAAAGAGGAGCAAACTCAAAATACATAGGATTAGAGTTTGGTCATAAATCCCAGTGATTTCGATAAATGTGGTCACCGGTGAACATCCACAGTACTTTGACCTCTAGACCGATATCGGTATTTTAGCCTGTAAGGGTCTAATTATATTGGATATTGTCTTTTTCGATGGAATCATAAATGTGTGAGACTTAGCGAATGGAAATAATGGATTTGGAAACTGTTATTTAGGAAATCGCAGATTTATTTTGTTTTAGAATTGCTCCCTAATATTTATGGTTGCTGCAAACAATGACTTATTAAGCAAGTTTGTATCATTGTTCTTGTGTCTATTGATATTGAAAAAATAACTTCCTGCTCAGTTTCTGTAGGATTTCTATTAATTTGAAAATAAAAAAGGGTACCTAAATGTCGGGGATTGTAACAGATTATTTTTTATTTCTTTATTTGCAATATCTAAGTGTTACATAGGTAGGTACATAATATTACTACACCACGAACCCGGATAGGCAACTTGTCTATAGGTACTAATATTATAAAGAGGAAAGGTTTGTATGTTTGGATTGAATAATCTCCAGACCGGCGGGTCCGATTTCAAAAATTCTTTCACTGTTGGGAAGCTACACTATTCCCGAGTGACATAGGCTATAAAAAAAAGATGATCCGTGCGAAGCTGGGCGGACAGCTAGTATCTAATAATTCTAGATGAGCTAGTTTTCGAATGAAATCAGGTAAGTACACTTTGTAAACTTATCCCATTTTGAATAATTTTATTCTGTAGGTAACTACAATTTCACACCAAGGACCTATACGGTAAGTAGGTAAAATAGTTTGAAAATAAATTCTTTAGACCTTATAAACATCGAACTCTTCAAACCAAAATATTAATAAATTTTCAAAACGTCAGCATAAAAACAATGTTGTGGGCTTACCACCCACACAAGTTATATTACATGATCAGAAGCTTGTTTACAAAATATTCTTTAAGCAAGCGTCTAAGTTAACTGTGCTTCTCAAAAGTGAAACACTGAAATTCCGAAATCATACATACTTACCTACCTACTTAGTTCAAAAGCTTGCCATTACTCTTGCAAAGATTCATATTAAAAAGTATTCAAGCAGCGTCAAAACCGCGCATTCACTGAGGAAGAGCTGGAATCCATAAAGCGAAAAACTAAATCGCCTTACCCAACAGCCAATAAGAATTTGAGACTGAGTAAAGCCTCAAATCCCGGGGAACTGCGGATCAACAGCCATGTTGAGCGTTTCGGTGGATTTAGGGTCATAAGGGTTTGCAAAAGAAGTGTGTCAGCGGTTTGTTCTATAAGTAGATGTTATGTTGGCAAGTCTGTAGTTTGACGGACGTCGGGCGATGGATGTGATTTGTAGGGAAATTTGCTGGACCTTCGCTGACCGGCGATTTCTTCCCCTTTGTAATGCAAGTTGGACAAAAAGGGGTCGACATTTGGCTCTTTCCAGGAATAGCTTAAATAATCTTTATTTTATTTGAGATTTATTTATTTATTATTTTCCGAGTAGATTTAATTTGAGAAAACTGTTCGAAACCTATGTTGTATATTACTGTCAGTTACGTATAAGTACTAATATAATAAAGAGTAAAGGTTTGTATGTTTGTTTGGATTGAAAAGGTTCCAAAACGACTGATCCGATTTGAAAAATTCTTTCATTGTTGGAAAGCTACACTATTCCCGAGTTACATAGGCTATAAAAAAAGGGATCCAGGCGAAGCCGGGCCGAACCGCTAGTAGTACCTATTATAAACCGATTAGTTAATCCATACTGATTGTCTACCGTATAGGATGTTAAAGTTCCGATAGGTAATTCATACTAATACTAACAAATTACCTTTCTCACCTGTGTTTAAATTACTTACAAGACATTAAGTATCTCATCTCTTACGTTGGTTATCTAATATTTTTCGTGTCAGGAGCGTTCCCGAAGGTATAATAAATCATGGACAGCAATTAATTACCATCTTTGGGAGAAGGAGGACTTGTATTGGAAATTGTGCAATTTGTTTAAGTATAAAATATACTGCGTTCTTGATTAATTAGGGGTTTAATGAAAGGAAATGGAGCAAGCAATTTCATATCAAACTTATTTTACGAAGCAGAAACTTATCTTCTGAATAAATCCTTTTAAAATATTTTTTAGGAGGAGGAGTTATTATTTTAACTTTTTTTTTTAAATATGGTGTTCCACGAACAACGCGCCGAAAATAGACTAATCATGTTTCCTTTGGCAGTTACAGGAATATGCACGCGCGTCACGTGTTTCAGTCCTATTGATTAATCGTATTGTCACGCGGGCGAGTGTCTCTCTATTTGCTCAAAAATAATATACTTAATACAAAAAGGTTTGTTTATTCGTTTGGATTGGCTCCAAAAACGACTGGATCGATTTGAGAAGTCCTTTTACGGACATAGGTTATATTTTTCTGACTTTATATAAAAAACATAAATCTACACAGAAAACTCCTTCAAGAAACATATTATTTATTAATCGGTTTTTGAATTAATCCTGTAGATCTGGGTGTGTATAACCAATATTGTACCTACGGCAAAATATATATTTGGTTATTGCATCAAAATTTCAATGTTAAGTATTTTGGCGATTTATTTTGTTTATTATTCTAAAATAAGGTCTATAAATGATACCCAATGGCAAGTAGCTATACAAAATTTAAAGGGCCATAATTATTCCGCAGGCATTTTGCCGCATTTTTTATTCAAAGCAGTCTTCAGGGTACTTTGTATTAAGCCGCGGCATTAAGGAAATCAGTTGAAGGGAACTTGTCTCGATAATTGTATTGGAGACGGTAACTTTTTTTTCTGTTGTATTGCTTTAATTTGATACTGTAGGTAGGTACGTTTTATAGTAGAAAATTTTACCCTACGAGTTTTTTATAATTACTGATGCCTTCGCGGTTATGAAATGCCGTGTCTATGATTGTAAAAAGGAATTAAAGAGTCTGACATTAAAATTGTCAAATACAATTTGCTCACGATCAGAATGTATTATTGAATTAATAGGTCTGTAGGTATGTTTAAAATTAAACAATCATGACGGATATAATAAGCGTAGGTAGGTATTTTATCGAATATGCTGCCGTTTCGAAAACTTTATAGTTAATATGGGAACTAAAAAGCTGACTGACGATAGTCTAACCCAAGTGTGTGTTGTGTGTGTGTGTGTTCTTCAGATTAGTCGGTTATTATAATTTTAATCTTTATTGTCAGTTTATTATAAAATGTTTTTAGTTAAAATATAAAAGTAAACTCTTATTTCTGAAGTTTTTTCTCCTCGCAGAAAGCCTAGTTGTTTATAGATAAACAGAGGAGACAAACACAATTAGACTCTGTTTGTGTTGTGATTGAAAGCCGGATTTTTCGTTCACCTCATTTTTGTTTTTATATCGATATTTATTGTTTTTTTTCACGCCGCATTAAAGAACGGTAGCACATTATTTTTTAAAATGATCAAATTAAGTAAAAAGAAAATCTAGTTCTCTTGGACATGACATGGCGCTAAAATATCTTTACCGATTGCAGTAATTCTTTTTTGTTGTGATTGATATGATCGGCAGAAGGTTGTTATATGGGAAAATTATGAATATAAGTAAAAGTAATATTAACATAGTGCCATGACAATGACAACAACTGTCAAATGCAAAAAGTAGATACGGTGAAAGTTTAAAAACAGTTGTTGTATTCCAAATAGATTCCCAATTTGTAAATAAATATTTTGTAATGATTGTATACTTAGTAAGTGAATTGTTGAACAAAAGCGATTTGTTAAGAGCGGGTGTCGCTGGTCTCTCAGCCATCGAGGCTGTCCCTGGAACCTGTGATTTGCGTCGACTGCTCGTTAATCATTACATAGTTTACAACATCGATTTACGTTCTAAGTTAATGTCGCAGCGAATATACGAACCGTAGGTCCATTATGATGACCTTAAAATTTATTGGAACTTTGATAATCTTCAATAGCAAATGTGCACACATGGCGCTGATACAACTTTTTGCTAAAAATCATGTAGGTACAAGAACAAGATAGTATAATATTTCGTCTACCCGGTCACTGACACCTAGGTCATAATGGATAAAAAGTTCGATATCTCATAAGGTATAGACGTGGGTTTAAGTTCCACTGCATGCACAGGTACCAGAAAGATTGAGCACTCTAAGGTACTTTGTTTAAATATGAAACTTAAATGGACAAAATTAATCTGAATGAAGTAAATGCATTTTATAACTAATTGTCCAAAAACACGAATCAGTGGACAAATACGAAGAAAAAGATGAGGAGACAAGAAATTGGACGCGTATATCAGATACATTTGCTGCGGGTGGAGTTGTGATTGAGATTTCAGTTGCCAATCGCTGTATAGCATAGGTTCCTAGCCTGGGGGTAATTACCCCCGCGTGGGTAAAACTTGTATTTCGCGGGGGTAACCTTTAGCCGGTAGTTGTCTCGAACGCCAAATTTCAAAGTGACAGTCTGAACACAGCGCAGCGCCTTTTAGCGCGCAATGTTCGTCGTTGGGGTAAAATTAGGGACCCTAGTTAGGTCATAAAGGTTAAGTTAAACCACTGGTGTATAGTATATTGTTGCCCACTGTGTCTGTGTGCAGTGCGGCGGCGGGCGGCGGACAGAAACTCAATTAATGTCGGAGATGAATCGGTGTCGCGCGCCTGATGGACGGCGTCGGCGCCGGCGCCGCGATACAGCTGCGTATGCCATCGCTACAGGATCATCTCCTTCTTGGTAATTTCTGATGCCTTCGCGGTTATTACACATTGGAATGAAACAACTATTAACGGATTTAGATCGCTTTAAATAAAAATACGCGAGTTAAATCCGTTAATATTTGTTTCATTCTAACATATCCTTCTTGTTCGATGAGTTATCTAAGTAAGTGCTATAGCATAAGAAAGACACAAGACCTTGCAATATTATATTTTTATCAAAAATATAGTATCTTTTTTGTTTTTAATGGTTTTAAACCTAAAACAATAGCTTTATTAGGAATTAAGCTAGCATGTAATGTTTTTACGTTGTGTTTACAGCCCCTGAGCTCTATTTACTCAAGTACCTAATTATGTGCACTTCATTTCTATATTCCTTTGTACCTACTAGCTAAATCTAAATCAATTAGAGTTTTCATTCAGTAGATCCACTTACTTAGTTTATTTACTTAATAAGGTGTCTAATTTACTTAATAATTAGATGAAATGACAACACTGTGATCCATAATACAATACAATGGGTACTAAAATTGACATCGCCTTTAAAAATCATATAAAACAAAGTAAAAAGTCACCAACGACCGAGTTTGCAACACTAGGCATATTTACTTGTACTAAATAATAGATAATGCTCACACACACTACTTCTTATTTTACTGAATAGGTATTTACCACATTCAAACGAGAACAAAGCGCTACCAGAATTGGTTTCCATGTTTATTTTAGCAATTTGAACAGCTACCTAATATAAACAACGGCTAAACGCCGCGGCGTGCTGGGTACTGCGCCGATTTCCAATTAATACCTCCGCTATGGGAACCAGGATACAGAGTTATAGGGAGGTATTCTAATTATTGTTGGAGCAATTTATAACGTATGCAAGAAAATTTAATAGTAATTGTTATATAATTTTCTCTACAGTGAAAATAGTAGTCCGAAACCATTAAGTTTGCAAAAATGACAAAATTAGGTAAGTAAATATAGACACAGTGCATTAAAAATAAAAAGTATCAATTTATAAAGAGGTTTTATAAGTTATCAATTTTGATTTATTTGCGTACTAGCATGGCTTGGGTTTCGAAGAATATCTATTTCAATATTAACTACAATCTATTAATCGAAATTCGATTAATATTTTTGGTTCAATTCCCATGGTGTAATGGTTAGCACGCTGCCGCTAGTAAAGGCATAAGCGTGGGTTCGAATCCCACTGGGGGTCTAAGATTTTTTCTACTCTTGTCTTTGTACAAAAATATCATTATAATATCTATTTCATCCCGGATAACGATAAAAGTTTAGAATAAACTTTTTAAAAAGATCATAGTTTAGAATAATGCGTGCTAGGTATTCTAGACTACAACCAAGGCAAGGGTACCCTTGAATGTAGTCTCTCGTACCCACCTGTACCGCTCAGATATTATGGCATAGCCTTCTAAGCGTAGGTATGTCACTGTGGTTCATTTCACATGTATTATTTTGCATGGGCTTGTGCAGTGCTTGTAGGGCTTGTTGCAGGCGCGTGCAGTGGAGGGTGCACATGTATCGCGCCAGGGTAGGCATTCATTACATTGTGTCTGTATGAAATGCACGCCCTTGCTTGTAGTCTATTCATTGGAACCGCGAAGGTATCAGAAATTATTTGTAGTCTATTGTTTTACTCTTCCAGTGCGCTGCAATTTTGTTTGAATTTTACAAAATTAGCATAAAGTTATCTTATCTCTTGACGTCCTGTCACGGACAAGGAATACTTTATTAAATTTTGGAGCAAAGCTGTCAAGTCGGCAGCCATTAATCATTCCGCTGGAAAAATCATCCGGTTGAAAAATGGTCTATGTGGCAAAAAGGGGAAAGTTTTTGACAGATCTGCAGTTATGAATTTGTATTAAGGTCACCCTGGCTGGATAACTTTACCATTGCCTTGATCCTTGTCCTTGTCTATACTAGTCTATATCTATATCTATACTCTATACTAATATTATAAAGAGGAAAGATTTGTATTTTTGTATTTTTGTATTTTTGTATGTTTGTAATGAATAGGCTCCGAAACTTCTGGACCGATTTCAAAAATTCTTTCACCTTTGGAAAGCTACATTATCCCCGAGTAACATAGGCTATATAATATCACGCTAGGTCTTATAATTGCGGAGCAGTAACCGAAAATGTTTCAAAAACGGGGGAAAAGTATCGTTTCTGAGGCCTTAAAAAAATCGTACGTCCCCCGTGCGAAGCCGGGACGGACCGCTATCATTTATAATAAGTATTATAAAAAGTTGTGGATAATATTGTGTTTCTCAAAGTCATGTTTGATCCCTAAAACTAACTGTAGGTACCTAAAGTTTTCGCATGTTAAGCAAATAAAATAAAATACGCGATGGAATAAAACAACTATAAATGGATTTAACTTACTTTATTGGCTGACATTTTGGAAGCTTTACAGTTTCCATAACAGTGGCACGTCTGACAAGGTGCGGAATAATGTCAACCTTCGCGCGGCGCTAGAGAGCTCAATGTCGGCTGCTCGCTTGCGGTCCGTTTGCTAATAATAATTATGTAAGCACATAAAAAGGCGGGATTTGTGAACATCAAAGCAGTGAACCTTCTGTACTTGTACTATTATCTATTCTGTGTCGAAAGGCATCAGAAATTATTAAAATACGCGAGTTAAATGAGATTCATTCCAATTTGTAATAACCGCGAAGGCATCAGAAATGATTAAGGTCACCAGTTATATAATTTTACCAGCACCTTGATCCCTGTTATTTATACTTTTATAAATAAGTACTTGAGAATAATATCGTGTTTCTCGATGTGATGTCTGACCTGGTAACCCTGGCCTGATTGGTAACGTGACACTTAGTTTGAAACTGAACTCATTACTGCACTTCAAAACAGTAGTGATCACGTTTGCAATTCTTCACGCTCCGATGGTTTGAAACCAATGCAATGAAAATAAAATAATAATTTGTGATGCCTTCGCGGTTATTACACATTGGAATGAAACAACTATCTACAACGAATTCAACTCGCGTATTTTTTTGTAACCAAACAACTATAAATGCATTTAACTAAGTAGCATATTTTATTTTTTTGCTGATGTTTTGAAAATTTTACAGTTCGCTAGTTCCCATATTTGTAGTACAACTGAGCAAACGATAGTCTAACGCTAAATTAGCTTTTTTCTTATAGTTGTTACATTCCAATGTAAAATAATATACTTGAGCTAAATCCGTTATTGTTATTTAATTCTAATTAAATTGACTTTGAAGGCTATCGAGACATTGGGCATCAAAGTGATCGTTTCGTACCTACCTTATAATTATTTCTTAGTAACAATTTTAACAACAACCATCCTCAAAAATGTAAAAAATATTGTAAATATTAGATCGCATATAAAATGTAAACATTGAAATTAATGGTCATAAGCTAACGTTCGTAAATTTAACCTGTGCTTAAGTGTTGTAGTACATAATCGTTCGCCAATTTTGTTCCCGTCGTCATTACAGCTAACGCCCGACATTGACGCATCGCTGTCACCGCTCGAGCGCCTGTCACTGAGGGCTAACTAATGCAAAATGCATATTGGGAATGTGCACGACAGCAGCGCCATCTTGCAAACGCAGTTCTGGGGGCATATGTCAAAAAAATAATAACAAGAGTTTGTTTATTTTGCATAGATTTGAATAAATAAAATTTATTTAGGAAGAAAATAAGTGGTAATTTTGGAGGAATTATTTAAAAACTGTTTATAAAAAAACTGAACGTTATCATAAAAACTGGGCTTGTAAGTATAAAACACACAATAAGTTTCCAGCCCCCAACTATGTTAAAAGGAAATAAATTGGTGTTAGCAGAACATGTGAGGAATGTAGAAGAACTGAGAGCTAATGGCAATAGTTATTTAATACGAGTGGCCATCATTCGTCAAACATCGATGACCTCAACACCCTATAAAACAAGTTTAAACGTAAGTACTCTCCTAACCTAAAAGATGACTAAAATACTAAACATTTAGTTAGATAAAGTACTTCCAGGCCGCTTTAGGGAAAATAAATAATTTGCATATTTGTGCTGTTATTCTTGCAGTCTACGACACAACAAGAATAATGACCCATTATTTTCACTATTTTATTAATTTACTGACTGACGTGACGTGACTTAACCCCTTTTGTTGCACATTTCTTCCGCGACAAGCGCAGCGATCGTTTTCTTTTCCCCTTCCACCCACTTCGCACGTTCCCAATACTAGTAGGTATATGCCTATTAAAGTAAAAGAATTATCTATATGACACGCTAATTATATTTTTACCAAGAAAAGGGGGCATTTTGACACAAGTACATATCGCACACCAAGATCTAAAGGGATCTAAGTCAAAAACCGGAAGATTTGAGTTATGCACACCATCGGATTCCAGCAAAACCCACCTACACTAAAACAGATTTCAGCTAATATAACTCTGCTAGCTTTATTATAAAAAGTATAAATTTATACAGAAAACTCATGCGTGCATATGGACATAATTATTAATCAGTTTCTCGTCTCTCCTGAAAAAGTACCTTTTTTGAGTTAGCTCTCTTTAGATCTAGGTGTGCGATATTATTATAAAGAATATCCAAACATTAATAAAGAAAAATATGATTCGACGTTTACTGATCTAACAACTCTGGAATAAAATAGGAGTGAACGGATTTCTTTGTAAATGTAAAGTATACACTACTAGTGGCCAGACCCGACTTCGCACAGATCCCTATTATTTTTCAAAATATTCTATAGGCCATTCGTCTTGGAGCTTATTGAATACAAACAAAGAGCTAAGAGCTTGAAAAAAGTCTAAATTGAGTGAATATATTTTAGATTTAGATTTTTGATCAAACAACGAAACCTTTCCTCTTTATTATATTAGTGTAGAAGACGTCCTTAAGAGAGTAAAAAACTGCAAGGCAGCGTAGGTACCTACTACTACAAATTACGTAATTCGGGGTACAATTACAATGGTTAAATGTAACGAAACTTTAACTAGCAGGGTAACTTTCAACATCTATAGAAGTTCTCAACTTATAATGATATGGATTCTGCATTCAAAAGAGTACTAATTTATAAAATTACATTATCGTAAATTCAATCATATGTCTTTAGTTATAGAATACATTTTGGCTTATCGTATCATTTTGACATCAGTCTCGCGGTGAGATCAGTCCCTTGGATGATAATTTAGCTATTTTTTGTCTTCATTTCAGCATTTTAATACAATGTTAAGACTTAGGTACGTAATGGGTATTTATTCTAAGTCTTTCAAACGACTACGACTACTAAAGAAAACGAAACTATATTTATTCAGTGAATAACATTATTAAATACAATTATATCTACTATATAATTTATAACGTATCGTCGTGAGCACGACTCTCGAACTTTTGAAGTTGTTGGTGAGGAATGGACTGTAATGAAAGCAATATAGGTTTATGAACAATAGGGATTTAATAAGGTAACTTTACAAACACAATACAACACAATATCACAACACAACTTAACCAAATCAACTAACTAAACTAAGTGACAATAGAAAACAATTGATTTATAAAAAAAGGGCAATAGCCAATAAAAGTGAAACTATAAAACTATATACACACAGCAAGGAGTACGCAACAGAAGTGCTTATCTTTATCATTTATTGCTTGTCTGTGAAAAGGTCTATAATTTTTAGTGATCAAGTACGAATGCAACAATCCCCATATTTTTAAGACAACTGGATTGATTTTTCTCACAGAACTCACTTCTCGCTTATTGAT
Source organism: Polylopha cassiicola (assembly GCA_038024825.1). NCBI lineage: Eukaryota > Metazoa > Arthropoda > Insecta > Lepidoptera > Tortricidae > Polylopha > Polylopha cassiicola. Next base: position 561,895 of record CP149061.1, read on the forward strand.
GGTCAAAGAAAAGAGCAGGCGTTATTCGTCACGCCTATTCTGTATTAAACGTGTATAATAAATAAATGGGATAGGCAAGTAGATTGTTTGTTCGCGTGCCGATGGGTTTTCTCCATGCTATCAACGTCGCGTTTACCCAACGCTCGCAGATGTGTATCGACGGATGGACAGTTCATCAGATAACCTACCGGCAGTTTCTACGCGCATATTTAAACTTTGAAGAAGATATCGCACCTTTACTATGTGACATCTATATCTATGCTAATAATATTATAAAGAGGAAAGATTTGTATTTTTGTATGTTTGTAATGAATAGGCTCCGAAACTACTGGACCGATTTCAAAAATTCTTTCACCTTTGGAAAGCTACATTATCCCTGAGTAACATAGGCTATATAATATCACGTTAGGTCTTATAGTTGCGGAGCAGTAACCGAAAATGTTTCAAAAACGGGGGAAAAGTATCGTTTCTGAGGCCTTAAAAAAATCTTAAGTCCCCCCGTGCGAAGCCGGGACGGGCCGCTAGTCTTGAAATATTTTGATACTCCATTTGCTCAGTGGCTTTCATATATTTTTAACTGAATAAACCATTATAAATTCTGATGCCTTCGCGGTTATTATACATTGGAATGAAACAACTATTAACGGATTTACATTTACACTTTACACAATACACTTTAGCGTTAGATAGTGTCAGCTCAGTCGTGCTACGATTATGGAAACTGTAAAGAATCCGAAACGTCAGCTAATAAAATAAAATAAAAATACGCGAGTTAAATCCGTTAATAGTTGTTTCATTCCAATGAATAAACCATTTTCTATTTCTATTCTATTTATAATACTAACTCTGCACATTAAAACTTAAATTCACGTGGTGATAATTTTTAGATACACACACTATTCTAGTAAACATGCGATATACAGTACAGTGTAGTTAAATGTCACAAAAACGTTACTTCAGCTTTTACTTTTCAATTTGTATGATAATACGCCTCTAGCGACGCCGTAACTGAATTTTCACACATACTTACAACATTTATTTTCCTTTTCGTGGTGTTATTTACGGGTCTCTAATCTGTTAGGTGCGCTTAGTGTTGAATGAGGTCTAGCTGTCATTAGATTCAGGAGGCAAACATAACTTTAAGTAAGTAGGTACCTAATTATATTATCTAAATACCTACCTAATAAATGAATCACCAAAATATTTAAAATATGTACCCCCATACATTCTAAACGACCAAATTTGATAAATCCTTTTTTTGTGATCCTTATTGTTAGGACAAGCTTTGTAGGTATATATAATATACATATATAGGTAGATTTGAACAGAATTAATTCCTAAAATCTAATACAAAAAGTGATTGACGATATGTGACACAATACTTTGACGAAACAATCAAACGTACTCCATTTAAAGGACTGCTAAATAAATAAAGCTCGCTGGAAGCTGTGAGTGATCACAGTCATATAGCTGTGGATGCATTCTCCATTTTTTCCGCCGCTCCTTTATCTGCAGTGTCTATAAATCTTCACCGGCTCAATGGTGCCAATCACTCGCTTCAACAAAAAGAACCTCCACCGGATTCCCGCAATCATTCACTCTTTTAACCGCTTTATGAGATTCCGGAAAATGGTACCTATATTGAAAAATAGCGTCCAGTTTTATTCATGTAACTTAAAACTTACCTTTCCGTCTGTTGACTTTTGTGTCTTAATTTTTAAAGCTACATAATAATATAGTCTTTTTAATGAATAGTTTTTCAAGCGTTTATCTAATGTAAGTACCTAAATAATCAATAAACATAGGTAAGCAGATTGTACCTACTTGAATTTTTGTACATAATTTACTATTAAAAAACACGTTAGGTATCTATTTAACCCCCGACGCAAAAACGACGGGGTGTTATAAGTTTGACGTGTCTGTCTGTCTGTCTGTGTGTGTGTGTGTGTGTGTGTGTGTGTCTGTCTGTCTGTGGCATCATAGCTCCCTAACGCATGAACCGATTTTGATTCTGTTTTTTTTGTTTGAAAGGTGACTATGTCGGGAGTGTTCTTAGCTATGTTTTATGAAAATCGGCTGAGTAGTTTAATAATTAAATATTTTGGTTGTCTTTAAGCTATGAGAATTAAATGAATGATGAAAATCGCTACCTTTAATAATTTCTAATTTTCGCGTTAGAACTGAAAACATGTGAGCATCTGCACGGGTTGATTGCCTTTATTACTTACCTAGAAAGCTATTAAAGACAAATCTTTTGTCATTAAAGATGAGACTAAACTGAAAACAATGCGAACAATTTCAATGCCAAATAGAGCGCGAGACACACGGACAGACATTCTGAATAAAACTCAGCGGTTTGTTAAAAATAAGCTTATATATCCTGTTACAATTCCGTTGCCTACTTTAACTACCTATGACAAGTTCAGGTAAATTCAACACAGCCTTAGTTTAAAAAAAAGTTTATATAACACTAAAATTAAAACAAAAGGGTCAAAATAATTCTATCTGGGGCCAAAGTTACCTAATTTATCTGTAACTTATTTTATAATTATTGAGAAAGTAGCATTATTAGGTACCTACCTACTTATTTTGTAAAGGGTTACAAAATAAGTTACAAGTTGCGTCAAAATAACCTAACTTAGGTTATTTTGACCCATCATTTTAACCATTAAGAGCTGTCACTTTACAACTTGCATGTGAAACAAACATGGTATTTGAAACCGGTTATAAGCGGTCTGCTCTTGGTTTAAAATGGCGCGTGTAACCCGCGCATGTAACCCGTGCCAGTAACCCGCGCGTGTAGCCCGCGCGTGTAGCCCGTGCGAGTAACCCGCGCGTGTAACCCGCGCGTGTAGCCCGCGCGTGTAACTCCCCTGTATTTCTTCCTCTTTGTCTTAATTGAATCGAACTTGAATGCCTTCTCACCGGAACTGAACAAAGACTGCCTTTCAATTAAATCGACCGGAAAATGTGAGTTCGGAACCTTAAAGGCTTTATTTATTTTGAGCATTGTCTTATTGGAATGAAACAATTATAACGGATTTAACTCTCGGAATTTATTGTATTTGCTGACAATAACAACGTACTTGCAGAAAAACTGTAGGTATAGACAATATTTTATGATTTTATGTGTATAATTGCGTAAACAAAAAAATATAATAAATGATCGAATTATAAAGAATAATAAATCGTAATTTAAGCTTAAACTTTTAATGAATGCTGATTTTATTCAAGGTTCGGGAATCATAATAAAAACATTTGAGTCGAGTAATGAAAATGGATGGTTGTTAACCAAATATTGTTCTATTAAGTAAGTTGAGAGGCGCCCATAGGCTCAGCTTTCATACAAAATGTTACTGAAATTTTCAAACCAATGTGCGGACAAAAACATTTTTGGAATAGATAATTCGTACCAGTTAATCTAAAAAACACTTGTAGACACTATAAGTATTAGACAATTGATAAATAAAGAATAGAATAAGTAAATATACATAAATACTTATAAGATATTCTAGACTCAAGTAAAATGCTCGTGTACTACACACTGACAGCTCCTTGCAAGAATCGAACCCGCAACCTCCGGTTTCGTAGTCCGGAGCTCTAACCACTAGACTAACAGGCCGTCAAATTAAGATCGGGACAAGCAATGCCCATTGATTTTTTTCAATAAAATGGAAATGAAATAGTAGGAAAATATTTAATTAAAATTCCAAAATGGCATTCGTGTATTCTTTTTCAATACAATCCAAGATGCCTGTGGTTGGCGCGAATTTTTTATTAATTCACAAACAGCACAGATAACCTGTCTATCATTTGGAGTTGTCAATACTATGTGTGACCTTTTTTATATTTTTGTTTAGAGAAAACTTTGTCTAATTATTTCAATCGACACGGGAGTTGGTTTTGTTTGAAGACTTGAACCTCTGGGGACTTTGAAATTTATCGTCGGCTGCGGTGGAAATTAAGATTAACATGTTCATTGTGTGAATACACTGAGGGTCTGTTTCATAAGGTCTAATTAAAGATATAAATAATAACAAAAATTTAACCTGCCCTTTTGGCGTTTCATGCCGTCTATTAGATAATAATGCCACGGCAAATGTGATTTTGGTCCATTATTCTTACTTCTATACTCAGCCAAGATACCAATATGGGAACTGTATAGTTTCGAAACGTCAGCATAAAATTATACCCAACTTAAATTTGTTATAATTGTTTTATACCAAAGTTAAAGACATCGCTTATGATTCGAGTACCTAACAAATAAATTATCCATCGCCTAAGAATATCTGTAAGTCTTATTTATTACACGAATGTAAAACACAAAATATTTATTTACTTAGTTACCAGTATTTTACTTGGAACTTACCTAGACATTGTAAAAGAGGCTCTCAGGGTTCCGTATGATCAATACGAAAACAAGCTTGCAATATCACTCATATTTCACCTTGATAACACTTTTGATGTATTCAATTACAATTTGACATTAATAATACAATATGCAGGATGTTTCTTAGTCACGATGACATTCCTGAATTATTACGTTGTATTATTATTGAGGAATTAATTAATGTAACCTAATATATATATCAGATAAATTAAATTCTACGTCAGTCAAATTACATTCCAGGTCAATTATATTTTAAATTATTATTTTTTTATTTCACTCAAAAAATGGCAACACGATGATGATAATGATATTTAGTACTAAGACAAAAGTAAAAAAATTAAGACTCTCAGTGGGACTCGAACCCACGCCCTTGCTATTACTAGCGGCAGCGTGCTGACCTTTACACCAAGTGAATCCACTGCATACAAAATATCATTATAATTAAAGTCCAAAAATATCGATCGAATTTCGATTGATAAATCGTATTTATTATAGAGGCAACATCCCTACGTATCATGCCCCTAATTAGTGTTGTATATCGCCTCATAACAAGTATCGGTAAAGTATTTACCGGTAAACGAGCGCGGCTGCCAATGAAATAGGGCGTCGGGGATATCGGTAATTCCGAACCGGTTTTACGTGTGAAGCGTGCTTAAGGTGTCTCGAGAGAATGAAGCGATGTCTATGGTTTTGTTGTTGGGGAATTAAGTTTTTACCAAGAAGCAATAGTGATCTTGTTCAACGATTATTAATAAGATTATAAATAAAATACTTTTTTCAAAACAAGCTTTTATAATGTACATGTGATCCTCTTTTATTTGATACCCCACTCGGGTATATTTGTAGACATTTGGTTTTTTAACCCTCTTAATTTGGTTTTAGAATGACGTCCTATAGTTATCCATGCATTGTAATGTGTCATGTACAAAATTTCAGCACAATCGGTTAAAGTTATTTGCTTCAAAATTGAGTTGCATGATTTCACCCGTTCATATTTATATATTGTTATACTACACACATACATACTTACATTGCAAGTTAAATAAAAGCTTTTATATTGAGTTAAATCCGTTTGTTTAATCCAATCAAAAATACTTTTTAACAAATTCACATAGTACCTACTGCTTAGACCGACTATTAGCAAAAGAGAATGTAACATCAAAATTATGTATTGACCCAAGCAGACAATCTACCCAAACCACTGCGTCTATTCGAGTCCGCTAAAACCTAGATTGGTTTTATTGTCACAACTTTTATAACATCGACAATAAAGATCTTGAGAACAAAAAAACTCCTATTACAATCTGGTTGCAGCTGTCTCACATAAAGCCCAGCTGACTGTATTCCGAGCCCGTAGCGCTGCTACGAGTATTTACCCGTAGCACGTTCGTAGCACCCTCGTAGCGCGTAGCTGATCCGCTTGAGCAAAGCTTGCTACGAAATGGTTTGAGACTACGATTTCACATTCAATTTTGTTCTAATATGTTTTGAACAAAATTAAATAAATAATGTATTTTTCTGTCCTCCGGTCAGAAAGCGCCAAATTTCTGACCGCTGCGCTAAATGAAATTGCCGTTTTCTGGCTTCGTCGAACAGAAAAATAGTATACTGACCTCGGCCAGTAAAATAAAAAAGCCTCTGATCACATTTTTGTCAACCTCGGCTTCGCCTCGGACGACAATTACATGTGATCTGAGACATTTTTTATTTTACTGGCCTAGGTGCGTAATGTACTATTTTATATAATTCTCATTTAGGGGGTGAATTTTGAAAAAGCTTTCTCAGTGCTCTCCTGTGTTATAAAAGGAACCCTTGTCTAAAATTTCAAGTTTCTAACTTAAGTTTAGACCCCGCGTTAATATGTCAATCGTTAAGTCGGTTTCTCTTTTTACATATGTATATATATTTATATAATCTATTTCTACCAAGACAAGCGTAGAACAAAATCACCCAAATAAAAAGCCAACAAAAATCCGGTTTAAAATTCAGGTCAGACCTAATTCCATATCGCAATTCGGGCCAAAATTATGTACAATGCATTTTCGAAATGAAACCATAAATCTAGCTTTCAGACGGAACACCGTAGCATTTATAAACACCTAAGATTTGATCCCCCTGTATTTACTTCCGCGTCGTTACCGAGCTATAGTGCACCTTATATTAAGAGATATAGAGTGTTGAATTGCGTGATGCATGTCGCAATATACCTGGCTGAGCCACGTAAAAACCATTCATCACTTATTTGACGGGTACACGTATTGAATTCGGACTTTAGTGCCGCAAGTTAAAAGATACGAGGGTGTAGTACGTAAAAATGATAATGATAAATTTATGACTCGATTAACTTTCTACCCGCGACTAGTACGCAGGCTTACTTAAGAATTGTGCTTATTTATTTATACTATATTGACCAGAACTTGCGTGTGTGTACAAAAGACGAACTTCATTAAGTTCATTGGAAAGAAACAACTTTAAACGGATTTAACTCGCGTATTTTATTTTATTGGCTGACGTTTCGGAGTCTTTACAGATTCCATAATCGTCGCACGACTAAGCTGACAACAGTTTTATGCTGAGTGATTAATACAGCTATGCAAATTACCTTATTTCATTCATTTCAATGTATGTATAATAACTGCGAAGGCATCAGAAATTATTATTAAACAATTTCGAAAGTAATTTTCGATGTACCCTATATACATACTACTTCTTTTGTTGAACAAAGACTTGACAGATCATTCATTGGTATTTTATATGCCAGGGGTATAATTAATGTTAAAAAAAGGTACATTAGCAGCAACAAAAATGACTTTCAAAATTGTTTTACACATTTTTAAATTCAGTTTCTCATGTCTTAAGTCCGTGACGGAGTGTTCCGGGTCAGCCGGGGCGAATAGGAAAGGTACGTCACCGCTCATTCCATCATTTTCTTTATATTATTTTCTTAGAAAACATTTGAATAGGCTTAAGGGGAACTTAATATATTACATATAGTATTATCAGGTGATGGAGAGTCGGCTTTTTGAGTTTTATTGTGAGAGGTTAAACAGGTATACTGACTGAACTACGTTTTTAGGGTTACGTAGGTAGTAGACTAACAAGGAACCTTTATAGTTTAAGCCCTGCGTTGACATGTCTCTCAGTAAGTCAGCTTCTCCTTTTATATAGATTCCTGGCGGTTGTTACTCATTGAGGTGGAACAATTATCACGGATTTAACTCGCGTATTTAATTTGATTTGCTGACATTTCAAAAAAATTGTTCCCATATTCGTTGCACGATCGAGTTGATGAAAGTCTAATCCTTATATTTCACTAAGTCTGTTATGTGTTTGATAAAAGTTTTTAATGTAGCGTGTAAACTATATATTTGAGTTTGACCGTCCTGTTGGAGGTTTTTTTTTGTTTAGAAATAGAGTAATGAAAAGAATAAATAATATTTTTTGTTTGAATCCCGCGGAATTATTGAATACTACACGAGCGAAACCGCGGGGCACAGCTAGTATCAACTATGTTTGCAAACTTTTTTCAAAACAAACCGGTCCATTTATCACTATAACGGGCGCTGCTGGTTGTTTGTTCGTATTGCTTTTTAATTTATAATTCAGCGTGCGGCTGATAACTTTTGTCAGTTTTAAAATATATATATATCTATATGTATTTTTTATGAGAGATACTTTATAGACGATTAAACAATTCACTATAAAATAATTTCTGATGCCTTCGCGGTTATTATACATTATAATGGAACAACTTTAAACGGATTTAACGTTACTTATATTGTCAGCTCAGTCGTGCTACGATTATGGAATCTGTAAAGGCTCCGAAACGTCAGCCAATAAAATACAATACGCGAGTTAAATCCGCTTAAAGTTGTCTCATTCCGATTCACTATAATTGAACTACTCCCAACTTTAGGGTACAAGATATTAACAGATATAAACATACATCTATACTAGTATTATAAAGACAAAAGGTTTGTTTGGATTGAATAGGATCCAGAACGGCTGGACCGATTTCAAAAATTCTTTCACTGTTGGGAAGCTACACTATTCCCTAGTGACATAGGCTATAAAAAAAGATGATCCGTGCGAAGCCGGGGCGGACAGCTAGTATAATATACTTGGAAATTGTGAAACAGGTCCTTCGTCTGTATTGGGGCACACCATTAAAATCATAAGCCTTTTTTCTTGATGTTGTAAAAACAAACGAGCTGATCTTTGTTTCGTCGTTATGCCACAGAATGGCGGTATCGCGTGAACGTGACAGAGTTTTTTGTTACTTCACGTTTTAACCATTATTTTATCATATACAAATAAGCTACATTATTATGCAATTTTATTAAATACTTAGTTGGGATTACTCAATAAGAGCGCCACTGAATATAAAATGTGGAATATTCTTTTATGTTTTCACGATTAATACGTAATACAATATAATTATGTACATAACTTGTGAGTACATGATTATCAAATAGGTATTAATGTTTCCAGAACTTCACAGTTCTCATATTAGATATAGTTTATTATTACATATACTTATTCGAAAAAATGTGTTCTTTGTATAGATTGTTGTACGGTGTTTGTTTATACATGCTAAGTACCTATTCTCGATAAAATGTGACTAGACGTATGTCCATCGATATAATCAATAATATGTTCTGTGGGAACTGGACAAATATCTATCATATGATCAAGTGAAAAAAATAGGAGACCTCTCCCCTAACGGAATCACTGCAAAAAACTCATCATGTATTAAAAAATGCTTAATACAAATAAAAATACTTTGTCACAAAGTGCTACCAGCCCGGTGCTTACGAGAGCAGTAAATCAAAATAATGTACGATACTTAGAAACATTACGACAGTCATCGGAACCGACTTCGCTTCGCTGTTCAAAATTCAAGCAATCTTGTATTTCCATTCATTTACATAACGAAAAACATTTTTCACATTTTCTTTGTGATTTTTGTTCAAGTGAGTCACGCGGTTCGTCACCCTGTGTTTGCTTGTACCTGCCTGTTGTTTTGACGTTGTTAAAGAGATACATATTTTACAATTAGCTTCTGGCCGCGACTTTGTTTTGGCACGATAAGCATCCCCGTTTACCCCCTTAAGAGATGAATTTACAAAACTCCTTAGTAGAACTACTCTACATAAAGTTTCAAGTTTCTACCCCTTATAGATTATTTAGGCCCTGCGTTAATGTCAGTCTATAGATACCTATGGATATTTGAAGATGCATATTATTTTTAAAATGTACATTACATTATGTAGGGTTCGTGGTCGCTGGTTTTATAAATTAAACACCTACATTAATTCGTGGACTGTATATTATTATTTTAAATTGCGGATGAGTCGCCTCATCACATCTTTGGGTTGAACAAGACTACTAGTGTTGCCACTTTATGTATGTATCGTACACATTATAGGAAAGGGTTCGATTTGGAAAAGTGTAATTTTTGGGAGCATGCTCTTACTGGGAAATCCCTAAATGGGCAAGTGTTCTTTTTGGGGAAGGTGAACATTCTTTGCTTATAAGCCATAAATCACCTATATCTTTTAGCACTAGAATTCCAAAATTACTTTCTTATGAAGCAGTAGATAAGACCAGCATGAAATTCTACAATCTTTTTCATACAATTTCAAATGAATCCCTGAAATGAATGGTCGAATCGGAGCCCGTAGCTCTTCGCGCACATTCCTTACTGATTCTACGGAGGAACATTTTATATGCAAAACAGGCAAAACGATTTTTCAACTAGAACCCGGGAGCGGGTCACGTTCGATGGATAAAGAATAGTTCGTTCTTAAATCGATGCTGGAATCGCAATCTTAGGTGATAAGAATTCGTTTACAGTTAGTAATTACAACTGACGCTGTAAGAAGAATATATAACTTTTGTGCCATTCATTGTAACAAAATAAAGGGGCCGTTGCCGTTAGGTACTTTTTAGGTTTATTTTTATTTGTAACTGGCCGTACTTATGTTTCTTTTTATGTTTTTGTGGAGACTTGTCAGTGATGTGTTCACAGGGCTCTAGAAATTATGTCCTTGATTTATTCTTTCTGTTTGTCAAACAGAATGTCTGTCAAGTCAGCATATATCGCTACTTAACTCAAAAAAGGCAAATTTGAGATTTTATTATGCATAAAACACGTTAATGCGTTTTATGTTTATATATAAAACTAGCTTCTGCCCGCGACTTCGTCCGCGTGGAACTCCTCCTTTTTTGCAGTCGGTTAAAAAGTAGCCTATGTTCTTTCTCATGCTCCAGACATTCTTTGTACCAAATTTCATTTAAATCGGTCCAGTAGTTTTAGCGTAAAAGCGTAACAGACAGACAGACAGACAGACAGACAGAGTTACTTTCACATTTATAATATTAGTAGGGATATATATTAGTAGGAATAGGAAGTCATTACACTTCGCCGTCGAATATGTATAGTAATTTGTTAACTTGGTTGTAATTCTTGTACTATACCCTCTCATGCATGTGATAAATTTTCTAGCTAGTTGAATTTAAAACGTATTCGCATGATTATATTACAATGTGACAGAACACAGTCTGTAGTAACAAGTTTGAGAGGCAGTATCTTGCGGCGGGCTTGACTGAGCTACGTCGCGGTTGCTGCTGACAATGGAGAGGTCTTAGTGCATAGACTAAGGTGATAATAGGTACTAGGCTATATATAAATGAAGTATATACTTAGCATCATATAGTGCATCAAGGTATACGGTATAATATGATTCCTTCATATTAGAATAAGGTAGTATGATAATAATATTGATATTTCTTTATTTTTAACAAAGTTAAAAATTAAAAACTTTCTTAAGAACAAGGTTTAATTTAAATGCTCTAAAAATAAATCATTATGTATACATTAAATTTTATAATTTACAAGATTACATTTAATTTCATACCCCGCTCAATTATATATTTTTCTTAATTTAATTTTAAAATGACGTCATACTTAGGGAATGCAAATCTCGCGAGATTGGGCTCAAGCGAGATCTCGCGAGTTTACGAAAATCAATCTCGCGAGATCTCGGCAATTTCGAGATCTCGCGAGATTGATTCATATTAGCAGTTTTGTTTGTTTTTTTTTTCAAATAATAACAATAATTGAATAAATAAGGAAAATAATAATAGTAGAGGTATGTAGGTATTATAAAAATATTTTTTTTTCACGATTTTTTCAAGACTTTTTTTATGCATTAAAAGATTGACGTAACTGTCTAATTTTTTAAATAAACTTTTAAGTAAGTAGTATACTTTTACGCTTTTACATATTTATCTATCAAATACCTAACAATAAAATATATTATATCAAGTAAAACTTAAGTTAACTATTAAACTGAGATATGATTATTATCATTAACAATGAAATAACATACTATATATCTACTCAGTACAGTAGAACATCGAAAATTACAGATTAATAATTATCAAAATATACTAATCAAATTAAATATTTGTTCAATTAAAATCACAAGTCACTGTTGCGATTTAAGAATTACTTTGAAAGCTAGCTCCTTAAGAAGTACAAAATGTCCAAAGAGTCGTCTGCTAAACGGCTTCTTATTTTGTTGGTCAGATAACCAGCTGCTGAAAAGGTCCTTTCAGATTCGACGCTAGTTGGGACCACAGATCTCAGGCACTTACTCACAAACATTAATAGTTCGCCTTTTGACCCCCCGACTCGTATAAATTCATTTTATTTTTGAGTAATGACTCAAGACAAGCTTCGAATAAGATGTTTTTATACTCCAGTACAATCTCGTTAATCTCGCGAGATCTCGCCCTTTTTTCGACCGAGATCAATCTCGGTTAAAAACGCCGAGATCTCGCGAAAACGAGATCTCGCGAGAACGAGATTGCATTCCCTAGTCATACTGTTGTGAAAATAAACGCATACAAAATTACAGTTCAATCGATTAAATATATGTGCTTCAAAATGTTCACTTTTCATATTCATTACAGTTGATGAACACTCATCTCAGTTTTCTTCAAATATGGGAATATAGTTTTATAAAGATAGGTATGTTCCCGCTATTTTTATCACTTAGTCCTTTACCTAGAAAGCAAGTTTACCACCACAAGCTCGCGGCCGCCGCGAGGAGTTCCGACTCAGCCGCAAATCAAATGCTACCTTCATATGTTACTCGATATATCTAGACAGGCCAACGAAGTCTAGAAATTCTAACTAAATTAGGTCACCTGTGTGTACAGAAAATTTGGTTCTGGATGCCTAACTAACTGCTACAGCTACATTGTGAAGTTTGCAACGAACCAGTCTGAACTTAGGTAAGAGTTGAATTTGAACGAATGCAAAAATCATAAGCCGTTTTGATCCTACGAATATATGTGACACTTCGTTACGGCTTGGTCTCTGTATTAAATGGTCTGTACCTAAATTAAATAAAGTCGCAAGTGCAGAGAAATAGCGCTAAAGAGGCAATTTTATACACGTTCTGGGGCTGCATTAATTCTAGAAAATATGACCTGAGCTGGGAATTAAAAATGCATTTGCCGTTTTTCCCACTCGGCGGAGACACACTTACGGGTCGAGGGCCGTGTTGCAGGAGGTATAAATGCGATTTTTAGAATGAAAATTATGATAATTTACAAACAAAATTAGTTGTAGTAATTGCTGGTACAGTCACCATCAGATATATATACACGGGCGAGGTGCTCAAATACATCTGAACAACATTACATTTCAATAAATTCGTTACGGTAAATATAGCCAATGATATCTCAACATTCAATTCGTCACAAATATATGAGCATCAACTTTTCAATAATATGTAAACAGTACACGCGTTCATAAATATCTGAACACTTAAGGAAAATATAGTAATGATACCATGAGACCGAATATTCACTACATCTGTACAAAAGAATTTAAACTGTATGGCAGTGACATAAGGTATATTTTCCTTAAGTGTTCAGATATTTATGAACACTTGTACTGTTTAGATATTTTTGCGTTGTTATGTGTCCAGATTATATTGAAAAATTGCTGCTCTTATATTTGTGACGAATTGGACGTTCATATATTATTGGCCTTATTTACCGTAACGAATTTATTGAAATGTAATGTTGTTCAGATGTATTTGAGCACCTCGCCCGTGTATATATATCTGATGGTGACTGTACAAGACCGAGTGGTTTTAATGCTAAATTTAATTAGGTATAACACAAAATTTTATAATGGTTCAACTGTTCGGCACAGACCTTTCTAGAAAAAATTAGATAATAGGTACACTGTAAGTATACATCAGTATAATTTACGAGTAGGTATATATAAAACCGACTTAGCTGACGATCGTTCACCTCTCAGCTCAATCAGCTCTAATAAGCTAAAACATAGGAAACTTAAAAGTTTTCGAAACCTCAATTTGTAATTTAAAAAATATACTTACGCGAGTAAATCAGTTGTAAGTAGTTGTTATAATTCATTGACCCCAAAAAATCCAACGCATAAACATGAAACCACAAATACAAGATAGATCTCTTAAACATAACAATTCAGTGTCAAATAGCTTACATATTACTTCCCGAATGTCAGCCCATCGTGCCAACGACCCCATTTTATTTAAATTTCTCTAATGGAAATTTCCCGTGACATGTTTTCCATTTTTCTTTGTTGTCCGGCTTTACTTTGAACCCTTCGCTTTGATATCGTTGTTTAGGTCAGGAACGCTGCTAATTGTTGCCAAAATATAACCTGTAACAAGCTTATTATAAATAACAACTCTCAGTTAATTTACATTATAACTTTATCTTATAAGTAACATTCGCTCGCGAGTCCCTTTTAACTCCGTTAGGGAATGGTTTTTTATAAAATATGAACATCACCATATCTTCAATCAATTATTAGGTACCTATTATTAATAAAGTTATTATTGTTATTAATTCTGTTGCAGAATTTACGCAAAGTTTGAAATAGACCGGTGATAATGAAAGTGACAATCTTTTCGTCAGACCTCTTCCGGTTGTCTTAAATGAAGATGAAATATTTTGACATTTTAATTGGACCTTTTGTAATAAAGATGTTTTGACGTTGACGGATTTATCCGGTGTTCGACGGCCTGTCTGTCTAGTGGTCAGAGTACCTGACTACGTAATGGGTTGCGGGTTCGAATCCTGCTGGAGATAGATGTCAGTGTGAACACGAGCTTTTGTACTATGTTGAACATTAATAGAACATTACGCACCGAGGCCAGTAAAATAAAAAATGTCTCAGGTCACATGTAATTGTCGTCCGAGGCGAAGCCGAGGTTGACAAAAATGTGATCTGAGACTTTTTTATTTTACTGGCCGAGGTCAGTATACTATTTTTCTGTTCGACGAAGCCAGAAAGCAGCAATTTCATTTAGCGCAGCGGCCACAAAGTTGGCGCTTTCCGACCGGAGGACAGAAAAGTCTTTGAATGTCGTATATTATGTACCTATGTTTATCAGATCTCTAGTATTCATAGTAGATTCTTAGTTTAGAATTAAATCAATTAGGTAATGTTATTTGTCTTAAATTATTTATTTAAGAATAATATGCTTTTATTACATTTATTAGATGATGATAAACATGCGTGTTGATTTTATTATACTGACGCTTCGAAAACTTACCTATCACATATTTGTAGATTTTTTTTTATTCCTAAGCAACAGAAAATCACCAGAAATCTTTAACAGATACCTATTGTTTGTATCAACGGGTTTCCTATTTATTATTAATAAGGTCAATTGATATTAAAAACTATTGGATTCCTCTTTCCATTAATTGGACAAGGCCGAGGTCGATGCTGTGTCCACTCGCTCGCCACAGATACGGCACACAGCCGGCTCTCAGCGGCACAAGAAACTACTAATGAATCTACCTTTAAACTGAAGTGTGTTATTAAGTAAGTCCTTTCATGACTCAATCTCCAAATACAACTCGACTATTTTATTTTATTCTAGAAGATCAAAACAATCGATTAATAAATTATTTACTTAACTACTTATTATCAATAGGAGCAGTATATTAATTTCTAACAAGTCTTTGATCTCAACTATTGAAATGTTTCAATATAACAAATAAATAATATTTATAACTGTGTAGGTACCAGAATAGCTCATATTAATAAAAGTAAGCTTATCAATTGGTAGTCTAGCATATATATTATCATTTATCTAGTACTTAGGTACTCATAAAAAGTGCAAGACCTCGTTATGCTCTCATAAACAGACCTCAGATTCATTTCAACATTTTACTACCTATTGATTGATACCCGTTCTCGGTGCATTGGTTTTCTTCGTCGTAAATCCGTATTGCAGCTTAAAGTCTTAACAGTGGTTTGTGCAGTATTGCACTTCCTATTCTAAGCTGCAGTGTTGAGTGCACTCGAGCTTGTTTCTCGATGCATCAAGATCAAAGTTTCTAAATAGAAGTTAGAGAATATATTATTGAGTAGGTAAGAATAACATAAACAAAGGCAAACAAACAAAAGACGTAGATACTAGGTCGATAAATTGCAGGCGAGTTCGCACCTAGGCACATTGAATATTTTTTTAGGATTCCTATTTATATTTGTACCAAAATAAGCAGAAACAAACATCACGATAACACCTACCTAGTAAAAGAATTCGTTTACCCAATCTGTGACGTTTATGGTGTAATTAGATAAAACACATCAACGTAGACCCCGAATGATATTCTACTCATTCCTTTTATTTGCTGAAGCAAGTGGAGGGTAAAATAAAAATATTTTTTATTACTTAACAAACACTTTAATCATATAACAATAATTTATCAAAATAACACAATCATCTAGGTCTAGTTCCGGCGTGCTGTCTCGTAACTGATTCATACAAGCACGTCATGTCACTATTTCAAATATATATCATATAATACACATATATATGTCATACCCGAGAAAAGATATATTTCATCAGACATATATTGCATTTTTAACTAAAACAATGACTAAATTATCGGGCTCTAGGTTTAATTTTAAGACTTTCTAATATAGTTACTTACTTCAAATGTTTATGAAACAGGGGTAAAAAATACTTTGGAATGAAACAACTATTAACGGATTTAACTCGCGTATTTTTATTTTATTTTATTTGCTGACGTTTCGGATTCTTTACAGTTTCCATAATCGTAGCACGACTGAGCTGACAATAGTCTAACGCTAAAGTTTAGCGTTAGACCGTTGATAGTTGTTTCATTCCAATGTGTAATAACCGCGAAGGCATCAGAAATTATTAAAAAATACTTGTTTGTTTGTTGATTAAAGGAAGGATGATTTAAAAACTGTAATTTAAAGCTTAATTTACATAATTGTCTAATGCAATTACGCAATTTGTATTAAAATAGGTATTTCTCTTTAGTCGTTGAAACAATACCTAAGTAGAAATTTCTAACAGCAAAATACAAAACAATTCACGTTGTTAAATTTTTATTAACATTTACAATAGTGACACGACGTTGTTCTACATAAAATCTTTTAAAGAGTATCATAGTTTCTATAACAATATAATTAAATTATCGAAGGAACGCTTACTAATATCCGTTTATATTTAAATAAAATATTTACAGAATATAATTACATTGAACTTAAACAAAGCATTGGCCAGAAACAGTAGGAACCACAATATATTAAACAAATATTTAATTCTAACATTCAAATGTACAACGAAATTTTTGACGGAAGTTGCCATTACCATAAAATATTTAAAAACGCATACACATATAAAGTCACAGCTCTTCGCCACATCTTTCCACCTCGTAAACATATTTTTGCTATTTCGACACAAAAAATATAAATAATTACTAATACTTATTAGGAGTAGTTAATAGAGTGTATTTTCGGTTACTCAGCAAGATTCTTATCTATACTTCTATACTAATATTATAAAGAGGAAAGATTTGTATTTTTGTATGTTTGTAATGAATAGGCTCCGAAACTACTGGACCGAAATCAAAAATTCTTTCACCTTTGGAAAGCTACATTATCCCCGAGTAACATAGGCTATATAATATCACGCTAGGTCTTATAGTTGCGGAGCAGTAACCGAAAATGTTTCAAAAACGGGGGAAAAATATCGTTTCTGAGGCCTTAAAAAAATCTTAAGTCCCCCGTGCGAAGCCGGGACGGGCCGCTAGTACTGTATACATTCAATAAATAAATTACTGAATGTTAATTAGATACTTAATTAGAATCATGCAAGATCATCTAATTATTCTAATTGCCCTCTAACCAGTAATGTGATAAACTCAGAAACCTAAGTGGTAAGTCATATCTAAGCATGGAAGCATAATGGAAATCCATTATGCTTCCATGCCTACCTACCTACATACAAATATAAACTTCCCCAAATATAACATGTTGCATTGCTGATTACTGCATACAAATTTCCGTTTAATTTTACACTGCCCGCGTCACTTTACAAAATGTCCGAATTGCCGACGCATGTCGAAATGCCAGAATGCTGTAATTGCATGACAGTTAAATTTATTACCTTTACATTGTTTCAACCGCACTGGAGTCTGATTTTAATTGAATCTAACTACAAGTGTTTGCGTAAAACAAATAAAAAATGTAGGTATTATACAGGGACTTAATCGTGTAGGTGCCTATATAAATAATTCAAGTAAGTGCCTATTTCCGAAGTTTCGGATGCGACGTTGCAAGCGTGGTCATGAGAAACACGGTTGCAACGTCGCGTTGATAGTGTTATCGGGTTGAGTCGCGGTTTTGTACAGTATACCTATAAATGAATGTGTGATAATCATGAAAGTAGTTTAAAATATACCGTCACGTCAATTTTCTTTTGGGGTAGACAGGTGTCAGTTTCTTTTTCTACATGCTGCGACACTGGCCAACATTTTTAGCTTTTTCAACTTTTATTGAAGTTTTCGGACATGCTCCTCGATTTGGACTTTAATTATAATTAAATACACTATTATAAAACCACGGTGAAATTATAAAGGCATATTCTTTTATGGAAATGGCAACTCGTCTCAATATTTTTGAATAGATCGAAGATAAACATCTACCGTATAATATAAATACTCATTAGTATTTTTTCAAACATTTCGACAACACATATTTCTGGCGATTAGATTTACTATAACATGTATGTTTATATTCTACATTAATTTTATATAATACATGGCAATGATTTTCCATCGTTCTAAAATTCTACATAAAGCTGACTGATTCTCCATTTTCATAAATATTGTTTTTTTATATATTTTTATCGTTTTAATTGCTAAATAAAATGGTTGCTTAACCGCTTTTGTCATAGGCTTACTGCACACAGTTGAAAAATTATGAGTAGTTTTTATAATGGGGGTATCGTGTCAATAATCTGCTAGCTGTGTGTCGTGTAGAATGAGGTCCAGCTGTCACGTTCCACCAATCAGCGTAGAGTTCCTGGCTTGTGATTGGTGGAGCTTAACTGCTGGACCTCATTCTACACGACGTGCATCTGGTTTAGACACGCGGCGCCCATTAACTATATATCTTATATAATTCATCAAATGCATTTTAAACTTCATCTTCAATTGATTTTCTTACAAATTAAAAACTTTACGAAATTAGGCCTTTGTATAATGAAAAAACTTAATAAATATGTTCACAAAATATATTCATATTAGAGGAAAATTATTCGTTGTATTTGTACATTCATCATGAGAAGACTTTAAAAAAAGTATTTTTGTATACTGCATTTTATAATTTAATGATTACGACGTAAACTAATAGAAAAAATATAATATCCTTTTATCGGACGGCTTTGCAAAACAAAACGCGTAAAATCGTATTACATTTTGAACATCGTTTTAAATGTTGATTATTAAAAGGAATCAATCACAAAGAAAATCCATTCCAACCGTTAAGCCATTTCATGCACTTCGGAACCAATCTATGTACACTTTCAGTTCCTTATATCTACGTACAAATTATTTATTTAACGATAGAAGAATTTCGAGAAATCTAAACACACACGACATTTAGATAGTGGAGTCTTCCAATGTAATTATTTCCAATTAATTTACAGACTTTTATAAATAACTAGCGGTCCCGGCAGACGTCGTCCTGCCCGTCCGATTGTCTCGTCAAAGATCTATCAAAGTCTTCTGTCATTTACCGTCAACCACTTTGTATATGGGGTATAGAAAGATGTTGATTGTACACTTTATCAAGATGTTTTTTAAATTTTCTCTACTTACAAACCTTCCCTGGACTTCCACGAATAATTCAAGACCAAAATTAGCCAAATCGGTTCGTGCGTTCTGGAGTTATAGCGTCAGGG
The DNA here is from genome assembly GCA_038024825.1 of Polylopha cassiicola. Lineage (NCBI taxonomy): Eukaryota > Metazoa > Arthropoda > Insecta > Lepidoptera > Tortricidae > Polylopha > Polylopha cassiicola. The sequence continues at coordinate 581,590 of CP149061.1, forward strand.
AGGAAAACCCGACTTATTTTTATATAATAGATGAACTAAAGAAAATATACTCATTGCTGATGTTTTCGCCGGTATTACCTACATATTGGAATGGAACATTTATAACTCGCATATTTTTTTGATGACGTTTCGAAAACCTGTTCAAATATGTGTTGTCAATAAAATAAAATACCCGCGTTAAATCCGTTTGTAGTTTCATTCCAATGAGAAAAAATACTGTTGTGATTATTTAGGAATTTGGTATATCAGTATTTGTTGGTATTGTTAATTTTTAACTATCACTAAATCTTTGTCGTTCATAGAGTATTTTATGTAGTCTTAAAAGGTCAACACGTAGGTATGTATGTATACGTAAATTTATCGCATTTTCTATGGATTTTCAAAGTTATTCTCAATTGTTCAAGTTCAAAGCACCTCAATAAAAGTAATCCTAAAAATCTGCTGTTTGGAAATATTTGCATTGAAAGAGTCAGTAAATAGAATTTAGAAAGTCCATAATGGATCATTAGAGAAGGCTAAAAGTACAGTTGCCCTTATTTCGAATTTGGTTGAGCAAATATCTTGTACCGTCTCGAGGTTAAAAACAACAAGGGTTAGTAAGTAGGATAAAATTTAGCAATAGGTAGTTTTAAAATGTATTATTATAAATATTGAAAAGTACAGAGAGTAAAATTATAGTCTTTTCATGCGACTATAATTTATTTTTTTATCGTGAATAGTCCGTAACGACGCTGAAGCTCGACGTCGAGTGTATCTCGCGCAGTAAAATCACGTTTATAGTTTTATATAAATAAAATAAAATTTCTGAATACTATAATATTTCTAAAAAGTCTATGACACGAAGCGCTAGTTAAAAATCCAAAGACTACAAAATCCAAGCGTCGTCTACGTTATCTCTGAAGGTTTTAGAAAATCTATGAATCATAGACAGCGTAGAAAAAGTTCTAATTTTAAATAAATTCGAAACGAATTTGGTCCAAATTCAGGCAGAAATAGTTTCGTTACAAGTCAGAAGAATTTAAGTTAGAATAAGTTGAAGAGATGATAGAAAGATTCTAGAGGAATAATGAAATATAATTTTTAGTGAACTGATGTTATTAAAATGCAATTTGCTTGTACATTTCTTGTTTCTCTTTTCATACTTTGATTACCGCGGTTCATAAATGTATACGGTATGTCTAATGTAATCATTACCAGCATATTAGTCTGTCAATGACTTATTTATTTTAAACGCCATCTAGTAAAAGCTGTTATACACTACGCCCGCGTATTCTTTATCTATGGTTAAATTAATTATTCTAAAATAAATACGGCTTAATGGCAGTATTTCTATGTAAATTCAAAGGTGCCGCTATTTTTTTTATAGGCACCTTTCAAGCTATGAAACATTTTAGACCCTAAGCTTTCTAAAAACGGGTCCTTCTATATACAAAATGCAATGTGATTTCAGATTATTTATAAATATTCCGATTTATTTTTATCATGTTGGCATAATTACATTATTTGTTTTAGTGGTACGCTATTGAACACTTGTTATTTGAACGTAACGCCTAAACATTATATATTTACATAACATAATCTATATCTCTGATATCTACGTCACTAATGACCTATTTTGCAATGGCCAGGTAAGTCCTGAGTGGGCTATCTGGCACTTTCTACCTTTGTACTTTAGATATAACGTCTTCCAAGAGATAAATCTATAGTAATATTATAAAGAGGAAAGGTTTGTTTGTTTATTTGTTTGGATTTAATAGGCTCCAGAACGGCTGGACCGATTTCTAAAATTCTTTCACTGTTGGAAAGCTACACTATTCCCGAGTGACATAGGCTATAAAAAAAAGATGATCCGTGCGAAACCGGGGCGGACAGCTAGTAGTTAATTCATGATATTTGTACCAAGGTAAGAGTAGAGAAAATCCAGACCCCAGTTGGACTTGAACCCATGCCTATATCTTAACATCGAGGCATCGTGTTTCCAACTACACCTAATGGCGTTACTGATTTTTCACACTCTTGTTTTGGTACAAATATCATTAATATTAACTATTTAGTGCTAGAAAGATGTTTATATCTGATCAGAAAGTGCCAATTAGCCTACTCAGGACTTACTTGGTAATTGTGAAACAGGTAGAACGACAAAACAAATATCTAAATAATTATAATACGGCTTTAGCGCTATCTACGATAAACTTTCTAAAAAATAAGTTGCGGCTCCTTATATATTTTTAAAAATCGTTTTTTTAGCACTCGTAAATAATTATCATATCCTTTTACTATTACGACTCGTTTATATTCCAACTTACTAAAAATTTAGGAATAACATGCATAATGTTAATATTAAAAAAGAAGTTATTAAGTAGTATTGTTATCAAAGCCGTGTGCTCACCCTTAGGGCTTTTAAAGAAGTGAAACAAATTTGACGCTTGCAAAGGACAAATGAAATTTAATTGTATAACAGCGATATAATGTAGCTTTATGGCACATAACCATGTATTCAACCTCTCTAAATAACTCTTTTCTTAAAGAATAAAGCGTCAACAAAAAATCATACTTTAGATTCAAGGTAAAATTTCTCAAACATACCTTTCTTTTGAAACACAACAACCAAGGAAGCCACCCCAATTTCATTTAAACGTAATGACGCAATCATTTTTTTCCATTTTTCAAAAATAAAATTACGTCTCGAATACATTATCTCCTACCTAATATATTTTACCACAGCCTCTTAGGCTACATTTAATTGATAAAATCTGAGGATAAGAAGAATTTGAAATCTAAGAAATTTACATAGGAATAGGAAAAAGTCAAGTTCAATGAAAACGGGTCACTTCCTATATAAATTCGTAAAAAAGTGACCCATTTTTATCGCATAGAAAATTTTAAAATGGTTTTATGCGTATTAAACCATATCATGGAGTTAGAAAAACCACAAGCAAGTTCTATATTAGCTGTAAAGAGGCTGAACAAGGGTCTTTGCTCTTATACAGCACAGATTATACAGAACTTATTGGTGGTTACAAGTCGTAGATCAGTTGTTGTTACCAAAAGATTTTCAAAAAAGAGGAAGGAACCCATATTTTGATCTGGTAGGATCAGACCTTCAGACCAAGGTCAAGTAGATATTTTTGAATGTAGTCCAAAATTGTTGGTCTTAAAATCCAAAAAATACATTGGAATGTTTTTGAAATAAGACATTTTGATCTCATTTTCTCTAAAGAAGTTGTTTAACAATTCTTATTAATAAATGAGGGTTAAACCAAAAACGTTAACAAGTTCATTAGGAAAGTATGAGTTATGATTATTAGCCTACAAGGAAGAAGCTGCTCATCACACTTTCCTTCCATCAAAGTTGATAATTTTCTTAATGACGCATTCTTTACTTCATAATAACTATGACAAAGAAATTTTTTTAGATCCATACCTAAACACAGAAAATTCCACTGTAACAAATGACGGCCATGAACTTTTTACTACTTCGGTTGAATTAAAAGCCTGGTATGACGTCATAGGCCTCTAAGCTTGACATCGTGAGATAGATGAGCCAGAGAGAGAACAAGAATATGGAAGTGCAGATCTTGACGTTGCGCGGGCCGCCGAGCTCGCCGCCGATGGACTTCCTCCTTCTCAGCACCAGCACCAACACAGCCAGCGCTGCTTCTGAACAGAACATGGTGACGCTGAAGGCGAGGCTGTAGACAAAGGAACACAGATAATTACACAAGTTGATGAGTGCTGATGAGTGTTACTAGATCGTTTCACAAATCGCCGATGGGGTCGAACACGTGCATTCACACCCGGCACAAGTCGGACTTAGTCGTAGTCCCCCTGCGTCATAATCGTGTTCACACACGTCCTGATGGCTCGAGCCGAGGTGCGTCATTCACTCTGGGTCGGTTAGGGTTTAGAACCGTAAAATTTTTGATACATCCTATCTCGCTCGGAAGCTCGTCTACAGTTCAGTTTTGCAGTAAAGACCCGAAAAAGACAGGTGAGACACACCAGTTATAACTTTAGAGCAGCTGATGATACTTACTTGCCAGGGTCGACCATGAACTTCTCGTTCTTGCTCCAGTGGACGATGGCGGCGACGGTCCAGGCGACTCCGATCCCCAGGAACACGTTGACGGCGTTGGAGCCGGTCACGTTGCCCACTGACGCATCAGCGTACTTATCCTGAATCGCCGCTACTTTGCTGGCGAAAGTGTCTGTACAAATATAGTCAATTTATTAGAATGGCCAAGTGCAAATCGGACTCTCTGAGTTCCGTAATCTATCTATAAAAACTTATTTTACTGTTTATTCAATTCGCATAAGGTTAGAGTCAATCGAGAAAGAGCTCACTTTACACCCAAAAGGCATTAATGCATGACTAGACCTGCCATCGTAAAAAACCTCGCATTAATCACCTGGTATACTAGTCCCTAAGGCGACAAAGACAATGGCGGTGACAGAGTCCTTGATGCCGAGGGTGCAGCCGAAGTGAGAGGCAACGTCTCCAATGACAGCTGTCACCAGACCAATGCAGATGATGGAGACAACGAAGCAGACGTAGCCACCGCCGATGTCTGTTGACAGAAAAGACATAGTGATGTTGCTATTTACATTAACGATTAACGCAAATGGAATGTAATGTATGTGGAAATAGATTAAGGGTCTATTTTAAAGGAGATTGGACAGTTTCGGAAAGATATAGTTGTTTCAGGAAATTAGACTATTTTACATCATTTTCAAAACTCATCGCCAAGACGAGCGCGAAGCAAATACTGCCGTACCATCCTTTACCGGATTAAATTTATAGAAACCTACGTAATGAAACAAGACAAGTGACTCGCTTTGATTTAAGCTAAATCCACAAACAAAGCTATCTAATCATGATAATGCAGGTATTAAAATATACTCTTCTTTCGTTTATTCAGTAACATTTACTTATCGGCAGATTTCCAAGAAAATTTAATTCATATCATTAAAATTTGAATATCAGGCTATAAACGGTACGATTTCGTAATTTCATCTTTCAAATCAGCGTCGACCTATTTATTCAGTGACTGTAATACGACATTAATTTCTAAATTGCGCTTTCAGTCTATAAACAACGAAATAAAACGTTTTGATATATTAATAGAACCCTTGGGACAGCTCCGAACGCAAATTAATGTCGACTGTTCGGTCAGAAATGTTTTTAAAGGACAAATTTAGGGCCGAGTAATTTTATAAACTTGCTGACTCTGCAGGAAATGAATTGGAGTCAATTCACACGTTTTGACGCAGTTGAGTAATTTAAGGTTTCCTGAGAATTCTAGTTACTTGCTTGACATCTATCTTTAAAATGATCTTATAGTAAACTAGATTTTGTTAAGCATGAGTACTTATTTTATTTATAGAAGCATTTGTGAAATAAAGAATCTTCCAGAATTTATTGATTAAAATAAAATATAATGAAAAATAATAGATTTTATTTACGCAAACATAACGCTTATAATATATTTTCACTACTCATAGATATTGTACCTATGAACAGTGAAAACTTAGTCTAGTAAGTAACTACTTGTACTTATTCATTTCCTACCTTGAGTGCAATAATCTTATTTATGAAGTAAGTGACGTGGACAAATCTATTGTGGTGGACTAGCAAAAACTTTGTTTGAAAAATTTAAAAAGATTTTTCTTTTGGTTGACTGTAGAATAATTGTAAAGTTTTTTACCTGTGGGGGGAATTAGTGCGAAGATGATCTTCCAGAAAACAGTGACGAAGTGCAGTATGTAATCCGACACCGACGGAGGCTCCTCGGGGTCTTCGGAACCTGCGAAAAATATCAGACTTAGCAACCCTATATTGCAAAAGTTGTAAATTACAAACTTCTAGTCCGCTCGGAAGTTGCTTCGCTCTGAATTGTGAAATGTTCAGAGTGAAGAACTTTAACGTTATCTGTAGTCTCACACATATCAAGTGCAACACATATCACGCCAAACATCTACTGCGCTCTGAACATGGCGCGCAAACTTCAGAGTGGTCTTGAAGTTGGGTGTGATGTATATCGAGTTGTTCTTCCTACTTCTTGCCCCTAGACTAGAAGTGCCAAACGATATTAATAGCAACCGAACGAAACGAAAGTAAAATTGTAAGAAGTCGACCGTCGATACACGTGCCATTTCGAGCAATAGAGTCAATTCCAGTCAGTTTGCTATTATCCATTGTCTTAACAAGTAGATACCCTAGGTACTTATCAGGTTTATTATTAAACAAACAGAAAATGTTTACACTGTCAAAAAACAACTGTTGTTACCTGAACTAACTGTGAGTGCTTCAGAAAACTGTTCCTTCCAAGAAGACGTCCCTATTATTATTGAAGCATTCGCTCTTTGTACCAGCTTGTCCACGGTGTTCTGAAACAAAAGAGTAATCAAAAATTCCTGTCAATTATTTTTAGGTGACAATTGCGTGACAACGGATGCGAGGTTCGGCCTATAGTGTTTTGTTTTTAGTTTTTCAAGAATTTGGGAACTTTGCAGCCAAACTAGGCTAGTTTATTATAGTTTCTAGGAATAAAATGGCCTACAGCCACATTAAAAAAAAGCAGTTTTATTTTTCTATCTTAACGACCAACCATAGCGGCGTATTGTCTAAAAATTACGTTAAATCTAATGATTTAACGTAATTTTTCGACAATAAAACGCTCAAAAGAGATGCGCATGACCATATTATTATCTAACAAAAAAAAAGCAACACTGAATAAAAATAGTTAAACCTTAAACTTTTGTCAAAAATTGCAAGTTACCTCTTGGACAAAAACTCGTTAGCGACATTGGCGATATTAGAATGGTATTTCGTGTGTAAAACGTTGGCAACACTGCTATCATTCCATTACGTCACTCCGGTTGGTTGCAATTGATTTCAGATAAAAGTTCCACAGGCGGGAATGCGGAAAGTACGTGTAAGTAGAGGTCTGTGTTTTATGACCGGGCCATATATAACGGCCATTAATCTAGACAGGCGAAAAACAACCGTAGCGTTCGGAGATAAAGTTGGAAACGTAATAGAGATGTTATATTTGGAAAAACTGTGTTTGACTTCAAATGTCTTTGTACTTTTGAATCAGAGTATAACGCATTTCAGTATCACGGAACGTTTTCTAAGAGGAACAATGGAATACTACAAATATTTTGTAATTTAGGCGTTATTATTACAAAATTATTAGATTGGAATAGGTAATATTTTATTTATGTTTTTGTGTATAATTACTTTTGTGTAGCTTGTTGTTCTTAGTTTTTCATTATTTTGTAATACCGAAAGACTGATTAAGTTAAAAGCTTTATGTGTGCTTGTGCCCGCGACGTCGTCCGCGTGGAACTTCTTTTTTGCAGTCGGTTAAAAAGTAGCCTATGTCCTTTCTCAGGCTCCCGACTTTCTTTGTACCAAATTTCATTTAATTCGGTCCAGTAGTTTTAGCGTGAAAGCGTAACAGACAGACAGACAGACAGAGTTACTTTCGCATTTATAATATTAGTAGGGATTTATTTCCTTAAAGGTACCGATTAGTCGGATTGTCGCAGTTTTAACATAACATAACCAACATTTCTCACATCAATTCAGATTTTACGAGACTCGCAGTTATGGTCCAAGATCCCAGAGCGATCTGACGTAACTTATTTTCTGACGAATGAAACCTTAAGATTTCAGTAGCGTCTAGAGTGCCTTGAATATCTACGGGCTTGTGAAAACTGTCAGAGTGACACCAGGTGGTACCAGGTGAGGAAGGTGACTAAAAATAAGAGTTATTTATCTTACTTATTTTCTCATGGCTCATTTTTATATATATCATGTAGAATATTATTTTAAAGTAATGGATATAATTGTAAGACACTTGAGATTGACCAGAACTTTTGTCAGACACTTTTAAGCTACCCAAAAAATGGATCTCAAAGATGGATGAACATAAGCATATCATGTATAGGCTCATTCGACTCGGTATGACGAGCACTTTCTAAACAGAATATGATGATGGTAGTGTTGATGATGAATCCTGAAGACTACTATGGATCTCGAAGTTGGATGATCATAGGCATATCATGTTTAAGCTCATTCGACTTGGTATGACGAGCACTTTCTAAACAGAATACGATGATGGTAGTGTTGATGATGAATCCTGAAGACTACTATGGATCTCGAAGTTGGATGATCATAGGCATATCGTGTTTGGGCTTATTCGACTCGGTATGACGAACGCTTTCTAAACACATGATGATGGTAGTGTTGATGATGAATCCTGAAGACTACTATGGATCTCGAAGTTGGATGATCATAGGCATATATCATGTTTGGGCTTATTCGACTCGGTATGACTCTCGGTATCGACTCGGTAACATGATATGCTTTTGTTCATCCATCTTTGAGATCCATTTTTTGGGTAGCTTAAAAGTGTCTGACAAAAGTTCTGGTCAATCAAAAGTGTCTGACACTTATATCCATTACTTTAAAATAATATTCTACATAATATATATAAAAATGAGCCATGAGAAAATAAGTAAGATAACTCTTATTTTTAGTCACCTTTCTCACCTGGTACCAGCCCTGGTGTCACTCTGACAGTTTTCACAAGCCCGTAGATATTCAAGGCACTCTAGACGCTACTGAAATCTTAAGGTTTCATTCGTCAGAAAATAAGTTACGTCAGATCGCTCTGGGATCTTACTCTATTATAACTTAACCTCACCGTTTTTGTTATTATCTCATTAATTATAGAAGAATGTACTGCAATCACAATCCGGCTCATCGTTAAATCGCCGTATTACAAAATGGCGGATCATATTATAATAATAATAAATATATTTATACACGCATTGCTCGTATTAATATTAGGTTACCTTAAACTCCTTGCTTTCTTTTACTCTCAGCTGCGCTCTGGTGATCTCGCCAGCCCGCGGCAGGCCCATGAGCGCCACGGCCGCCTCCTCCTCCGGCAGTGTTGCCAGGTGATTCGCTTCGTTTTGGACGGGGTTGTCATCATCTGGAAAATTAAAATAATTTAAAATTTTGAAATACAGATAACGAATATTTGTAATTCAGTGAAATTAGCTTTGTTTTGTCTTTCGATTGTTATAAATAAAGTGTCTTGTGAATTGTGTTTTTATAAACTTAGTGAGTGATCATTTATATATTAAATAGTTGTGTGTTGATGTATATTAAATACTTAAGTACTTAAAGTGTTATGTACAAAATAGTTAGATTTTATTATATGGCGTTAAGAAAATATTTTCTGAATTATGTAGGTACCTATACAATAAGTACTAGCTGCTACGGTAGATATGTACATAATTATTCTAGCACTACAAAGGTGATGTATCTTGCTATATTATTAGCAATTTGATGACGTTATGTTGATGTATTCAACTACCCTAGTTATATAAAATAATTATCTAACGAGTAGAGATTAGTTTAAGTTTTATATAATAACTAGCTGTGCACGCGACTTCGTCCCCGTGGAATAGTAATTCTTCATAAGGCTTCATATTTTCCCCGTTTTTTACACATTTTCCACTGTTTCTTCGCTCTTATTGGTCGCAGCGTGATGTTATATAGCCTAAAGCCTTCCTCGATAAATGGTCTATCCAACAAAAAATAATTTTTGAATTCGAACCAATAGTTCCGGAGATAAGCGCGTTCAAACAAACAAACAAACTCTTCAGCTTTATAATATTAGTATAGATTATTATCGTATATCATACAAAGATGCATCTTCCTTTCAATTATGTTATTTTCAGAATGATTAAACAACTTTATCAAGAAAAGCGTGTTTTTGTACAAAAACCTATGCCATAGACAACAAAAATCAGTGAAATGTAATATTGCACCATTATTTAAACTCTTGCCTAAGCTGTATTAATAAAACATATTAATATTAACCAAGGCTACATTATGATTAACATTTAATTTTATTAAAAGTCCTATTAAGGCTATTATTCCGAAAACAGCCGAGACACGAAATGTTGCAGGAATAGAACAAAGAACATTCAAAATGGTTCGTGATCCTTTTCATAAAGGCAAAGGTACCATTAAAGTAACTAACGGAAACAGTCACAGTAAAGAGAGCTTAAACAGTACCTAAGTAGCAGGGGCGTAGCTACCGCCGTATTTGCCGTATCAATTATACGGGCCGCATGGGCCACGGGGCCCCCCAAAGTGTGTAAGGAAAAAAAACTAAAAACATTATTTTCCTAAAAATCTTTACCCCCATATAAGGGCCTCCAAAAAAGTTTTTTATACGGGGCCCCGACAAGGCACGCTACGCCACTGCTAAGTAGTCTAATGTATTAATTTCTGATGCCTTCGCGGTTATTATACATTGGAATGCAACTACTTTAACAAATTTAACTCGCGTATTTTATTTTTATTGGCGACGTTTCGGTCTAGTCTAATGTAGTAATGCAGATTGGAAATAATATAAGATTTGTAAACGTAAATAATATGGCGAGTTTGAGTGAAATTTTAACACTTACCTATCTCTTTATAAATAAGTTTTAATGATTATTATGACAATGATAATGTTTATTTATGTGGTTTATTGTACTCCTTTTGATGATATGTACCTACAACATTATGTGCAGTGAATAATTTTAGTGGATTTAATTAAATATGGTTGTTAAAAATACAATGTAACGTCCTTAGAAATAGTGGAGTACCGTACCTGGTCTACTGATAAGTATATTTGACCATCTTGACCACTACAATAGATAATGACTGTACCTGTACAATCACATTATGCGTTAGAATCCTGCATGTTGATTATTTGTACTAGTCTTGAATGACTTAGTATTCATGTATATTTATTGATTGTCTTGTAGGTACCCATAGTATAAACTTAGCTTAGTTGGGAACTATAACAATAATTCAATTTCTAATGAGTCATACAAGTTTGGCGAAACTTGTCATAATAATAAAACTGTTTATTGATAATCATACGTGTAATCATTTGCACTTAAAAAGACACTGCAATCCCAGTGTTTCTTACTGTTCTTACAATGATGACTGTGTTGAACTGTAATATCGACTGCAATTTAAAGCTTTTACGTTCAAACTGTGGGATCGACGAAATTAAAACAATAAAAGCTTTCAAGTATTTCATGTAAGTTTAACTTAAGTGGTTTTGTATTTTAGCAAATAATTTAGAGGTCTCAACATAAGTAGGTACTCTAAATAATGTCTTTATTTATAAGTATGGCATCATTAACTTGAAGTAGGTACCTACCTACTTTTACTAAATGACTATTATTTTTTCACTAGGAAATAAGCTATAATATAAACTTCTTCGTAGTTATCACACTCTTGACAGTGGTCGTGGTCGTTACGTCAGAACTGGACGTAAACTTTATAAATCCTCATCATTATTTTTATTTATATTAGAATATGTTGTAGATACGAACGTTTTTCATTGATCTCAATCAAAAATTAATCCGGTTTTATTCGCCGTTAACAATTCTTTAAAGATTCATTTAACCTCGCATCTAGCTGAATTAATTAAAAATTCCAGGTAGCTAACCTAACATTAATTATATGAAATTACTAGTTTTTATTATTTGAAGACATTATTTAACATTTAGGTACTTACTTAACAAAAACTACTCCTACCAACGTCAATAATTATAGACAACCTTTTAAATTACTATTATTATAAAGAGGAAAGGTTTGTTTGTTTGTTTGGATTGAATAAACTTCAGAACGGCTGTACGATTTCAAAAGTTCACTGTTGGGAAGCTACACCATTCCCGAGTGACATAGGCTATAAAAAAAGTTTAAAATATACCTAAAGTCACATTTCTTTTTCGTACCTCTCTTTTTCCAAAAGCAAGATTACCCAATTTAGGATCCCATATAATCTATTACAGTGCTATCGACTTCCCAATACGTCTGTGTCTCTCAATGGATGACGTTCAATTGCCGATTTTCAAACGCTACGGCCTCTTTTATAGGTCCCTACCAATTGTCATTCTGGACACGTAGTGGGGAGATCCTTGGTACCAAGATAGCGTATGGAATATCTTAATGAAATAGGCTTTTTAAGCTTAGCTATAGAGGGTTTTTGTGTCAAAAAAGAGACATTGACAGATCTGATATTGACATTGTTCTGCGATGAATAAAACAGCAGGAGGGCTAGGAAGTAAGGTCTAAGATCCCAGTCACTCCATATTTTAGGAAAGATGATTTTTTCAAGGTCGGTAGTATGAAATAAACTTAGAAAAGAATGAATACTTGCTATGCTGAAGGCGGGACCGTTTTACAGGAAGCAGGTACAAGTTTTTTGACATCTATGTTGTGTTGCACCAATGAGAGACAAGTTACTTGCCTGTGATTAGTCGAACACATCTAGACCTCATGAATGACTAGCGAACATTTGACTCGAGAAAACCCCCATTGTGAAAAAACAAAAAGCGTTTTCAGTATTTGTATGTTAGAAAAATAAAACAAATAATGCCAAGAAGCCGTATATTTGCGTGTGAAATTTCACGTATTCAGAACAGGAGTCGTTAGGGTCGCAGATCTGAGACAAACACCCTTTGAGCACAGATTTGTTCCGGACCAGTGACCGGATTACGGATGTACGTAAGTAGAAGACTCTTCCCAAGTTAGGGAATTATTTTAAGATTTTTTGGTACTAGAGCCTGTACCTACCTTTACCACAATATTAAAGAAAATGTCTTATAGTAATGTTTAGATTAGTTACCTACTGTCATTTTGCAACTAAATTGAGTTGCGAATACAATGTCACGACTAAATACCTATAACACCAAGTTTATTTGGGTTATGTTTAGGTAGGTTCGTATAATACATTTAATTCAGATTTTATAATTACATGTGTCAAAAAAATTAAAAATCTGTAGGTACTTAGATAATAGGTACTATAAATATGATGCAGTGTTTAACATTCCCTTATTATTGAAAAAAATAACGCTACGAGTAGTACCTGTATATCCTGATATCGCAACCATATATCGCTTGCATTCCGAATAAACCACAGGTTCGTATAAGTACCAGATCCGTCTCCCTATATCTGCGTGGTCCACAAACTGTGGTGACTACTGGTGACAGTAGACAGTAGACCTATCGGGTTCATAAGTTGGGTAAATTTATTTAGGGGAATAAATGCGGTCAATTTATTTGAATGTCCGAAATTTGTGAAAAATAGGGATTATGGTGATATTACGGGATGTGTGAGAAATAGGTGGCGTTAGAAATAAATATGTGAATTTGACAAATATTCTCTCAGAGATTTTGTGAAATTTATTTTATTGTTAGGTACAGTTATGGGCATTATATATATACGATGTACCTACTTCCAAGGGGAAAGTTAATAAGAAGAAAATATTACTAAAATATTGTTTAATACTACTTTAATTTTTTAGTAAATTTAATTAAAGTGCTGCATATTTTTTAAATGAACATCGCTATAGATAATTGTTATTTTTTGTAAAAGTAACCTTATACATACAAGAAGTCGAAACCAACCCGAATGAGGGCCACCGCGTGTCAGAAATCCGCTAGATGCCCTAGTGTAGAATGAGGTCCAGCTGTCATTTACCACCAATCACAGGCCAATAGCTTGCCTCTCATTGGTGGTACATGACAGCTAGACCTCATTCTACACTAGCGCATCTAACGGATTTCTGACACGCGGTGGCCCTCATTATAAAGTGTGTCTCGAGTCTACTAGAACAAAAGAACTTATAAAAAGCAAAAGTATATATACTTACGAGTATTTCACTAAAAATACAGAGTGAGCTCCTAAACGCCACTCGACCATTAATGAAGAAAATATTTGTGTTCACACTCCAAGAATCACCTCGAAAAGTACGTATATTTATTTTGCCTCAGAAATCCTACTTACATTTTCGCTACTTTTGTTAAAATGTTTTTGTTGTGATCGAGGCTTATTTCGTGTTTATATTTGTACGTTTTGTTGTTTTTTGGTTTGTTGTAGTGATTTTGTTCGTTATTCAACTTGACGTTTTCCAAGTTGTTTTTAAGGTTTCGTGTATAAAAGGTAAATCGGGATCCATATTAGTGAAACTCTGCTGTCTAGCCGTTTGTCTATCACCAGGCTATATCTCATGTTCCGTGATAATTAGCGAGTTGAAATTTACACAGATAATGTATTTCTGATGCCAGTAGGTATAACAACAAAACATTATCTGTGTTGGTAAGAAGCAGAATAAAGTGCGCAAGTTTGACTCGGCCGGATTTTTTTTCTCATTTATTTATTTTTTGATCCCAATGAGATTTTGTATAAAAAATAATTGTTTTTATATAGGCAGTATTATTACGTAATATCTAAGTCTAATTTTTTTTTCAGAATTATAGGCGCAATTATATTTGTATTATTAAATGATAACTAATGAAAGAAAGCGAAGCATTAATACTCACGGCGTAGCCCTCACGACACAGCTGATGACTGCAAATTCGAAAAAGCAGCAAAATAGCAAACTACAGAACAATCTACTTCTAGCAGAGAATAACCAAATAAAACCTTACTTGTCCAAAAGGCAGAAGATCCGCAACAAGAGGAAGAAAGAAGAAAGAAACAATACAGTTAATTAAAAATAGATCGATAAAACCATAAAGAATAGAATACATAGACAATGTAGGTATACAGATAGATAATTATTTTAAATGAAGCTCACGTTGTCATAAGGGATTCAAATTGTTTTATTTTATAGTCTACAAGGTATATTTTAAATTACCTTTACTTTTGATAACTTACCTATGACACAAAATGTCGACAGTTTTATTATTCTTAGGTAATATATTATTATTTTGAAGAGCATATCTATCAGCCTGTTAACATAAAAAAAATAGAATGTAATATGTATATAAAATTCTCATGTTTGTTGCCAAACTCCTCAGCAAAAGCTGGGTCGTTTTTATTAAAATTTTGTGTGCATCATGTGGTACAGTCGCCTGCACATATATATGAACGGGCGAGGTACTCAAATACATCTGAACAACATTACATTTCAATAAATTCGTTACGGTAAATATGGCCAATGCTATCTCAACATTCAATTCGTCACAAATATATGAGCATCAACTTTTCAATAATATGTAAACAATACACGCGTTCATAAATATCTGAACACTTAAGAAAAATATACCTTATGTCACTGCCGATACAGTTTAAATTCTTTTGTACAGATGTAGTGAATATTCTGTCTCATGGTATCATTACTAGGTAAGCAAAGCAAACGAGAATTGCGACGTTGTCATACTTACTATTGTTTCCTGTTGCCAAACTTCAACTGTCACTGTTTAGTTCGTATCCTATTTAATTATGAAAGAATCTCATATATTATGGTCGTTGACAAGTCGTTGTCAACATTGGTAATTAATTTTCGTCAATCTAAGAATTGATTGCTTGGCCTCATGGTTTACAGGTCAGATGCGCGGTTATAGAACGCAGCTGGTTTAAGTTCGAGACCAGGAAGAATTCTGTGTTTTTTTTTAATTTTATTCCTTTTGTATTTTATTCAGACCTTATTTTATATTGAAGACGTCGCTGAGACACTTCCAAGACTAACCTTAGTTAAATTGTGTATTTTCTAGTTATAGTTTATTTAGTGTTCGTGTGTAAAGTATAAATTATTATGGTAACCAAATGATGAAATGATGAGACATGATGGAGCTTAATTAATTACATACTTTGTTGTTTAATAGGTACGCAACAACTTCATCAATTGTAAAAGTCCGTAGGTAATAAACGAACTGCAAATACTAATACGAGTTTCGATTCTACGTACCTATGTCCGATCTCCGAATGTCCTGCCACCGTATTATAGAGTATAATAAATGAAGAAAAAAACTTGCGACAAATAAAATTTTAATATAGCAGGTAACCTAATTTATTATAGAAATTAAAAAAAAGAATAATATATGTCATATTTCCCATCCGTTAATAAAAATGAAATGCATGTGGACCAGTCGGATTCGATCCATGACGCTCGGTTTACTAAGCGATGTCTTACGCATTAAGCCAAGACAGTCTTATTTAGATTGTTTGAAATTTATAATAGCTATATGCGTTTGATTAGAGCCTAGTAATGATACCACGAGACAGAATGTTCACTACATCTGTACAAAAGAATGTAAACTATATGGCAGTGACATAAGGTATATTTTCCTTAAGTGTTCAGATATTTATGAACACTTGTACTGTTTAGATATTTTTGCGTTGTTATGTGTCCAGATTATATTGAAAAATTGCTGCTGTTATATTTGTGACGAATTGGACGTTCATATATTATTGGCCTTATTTGCCGTAACGAATTTGTTGAAATATAATGTTGCTCAGATGTATTTGAGCACCTCGCCCGCTTTAATATATCTGATGCTGACTGTACGTCTGAGAATCGGCCAACATTTATTTCTCATATCATCCCAAAGTTGTTAACGAAAAAAAAATGTTTCCCAGAAATAATGTAGGTAGGTATATGGCAAAACAACGTTTGCGGGGTCAGCTAGTTCTTATATAAATTCAAAATACGCTCCAGACTTGGAGTATTCGCATAAATTTACCACAGAGTATGTAATATCCATCACAATAAGTGTCACATAGCGGGATGCCACAGATACTCGTAATATTTATCACAATTTGTCTAACCTGGTTACAATGTCATTCAGCCAGTTACAGCTCCGGACTCGACGTGAATAATGTATTAAGAAACGAGAGAGGTGTGAAGACGGTTTTAGGGATCTTTTTCGTGAAAAATTCTGGCTATTTTTTATCTGTTGCTTAAAAAATAAAGCATGGCGTTGGAATTTTAATAATGCAGAATACTTATAGCCTGTTTCGCAAGTCTAAGTTAGGATGTTTACTTCTTATGAAGTAATAATGAAAATTTAATTTAGTGTGATACACATATTTTATAAGTCTCTGACATCTTACTTTTACCTATTGTGGTTCGAGTGAAAAAGGATATATGTAGCATACGGTCATGAAAAAAGATATAGTGTCATAATGCACTAATACCCTTTCATACCCCCTTTTCACTATTACCCTAGTGTTTTACCTATATCCTTTGTATAGCTTCCAAAAAAGGTAGATTAGTGCTTAGTTTGGGACTAGATCAGTTTTCATAAACAGGTGAAATGAAAAACCCATCTATTTTAAATAAAACTTGAACTTTAAAAGCGTTAGAAAATAAAAGCTAGATTTTTTTGCGTAGTTTGCGGCTGAATTCTATCTGCCATTGCAAACAAAAAAGTTTTAGTTGGGAATATTTTTCCAAATAGTTTTTCGTGAATCTGGCTTTGTGTCAAGGTTTTAAGGCCGCAGTCCAATAAAGCTCGATATATAAATCGATTCTCATTTATTTTTTTATACTTTATTGTTTAAAACCATGAGTATTCTCTACAGATCAACCTTTGAATCATTTATTCATGCCGATTTGTTTTCTGTTTGATATAGTATTATATTATTTTAAATACATTAAGGCAAAATAATTGTAAGGACTTAAGAATTAAAATACCTACCTATGCCTATTAATTTGGAGACTAAGAAATTTGTAAGCTTTCTAAAATACATAAACATTACTACCTACCTTATATTTTGTCTTAACTCGTATAAATCGCAAACTAACTGTCTATAGATATCTTTTTCATTTTTTGTTTTGGTACTTAATTGAAAAAGAAAAATATCTGAAAAAAATTATGTCTTATTTTAACACATTTTGAGCTTCCAACTATCGCAGTAATCTTATACAAACTACATCTATGCGATGCTCTATGAAACACTCGCTTGTCTATGGACGGCCCGCATGCGGCGTCCATTTTGTGTGTCAATACCGAACGTCCACAAACTTCGGCCGTTCGTTTATTAACCGGGTGTGTTGGGGCAATTCCGTTTGCTAACAACAAAATTGATTTCAATTTAAAACCTTGTTATAGGAATTTCTGACGCCTTTGCGTATTACATGTTGGCATAATATTCTGTTAGATTATCTCACCTCAGGTTGCTACGGAAATGAAATCCTACTACTATTATAAAGGCGAAAGTTTGTAAGTATGGATGTATGGATGTATGGATGTTTGTTACGTCAGCACAATACATAATATTATTCTGACGTTTACGAAACGTCATACAGAGCTGATATAAGTCTAATAGGTATAATTACAATTATGGAAACTGTAAAGAATCCGAAACGTAAGCAAATTAAATTAAAATAAAATTCGCGAGTTAAATCCGTTCATAGTTGTTTCATTCCAACATATTACTTACTAGCGGCCCCGGCAGACGTCGTCCTGCCCGTCCGATTGTTTCGTCAAAGATCTGTCAAAGTCTTCTGTCACTTCTTCATAAGGCTTCATATTTTCCCCGTTTTTTACACATTTTCCACTGTTTCTTCGCTCCTATTGGTCGCAGCGTGATGTTATATAGCCTAAAGCCTTCCTCGATAAATGGTCTATCCAACAAAAAATAATTTTTGAATTCGAACCAGTAGTTTCTGAGATTAGCGCGTTCAAACAAACAAACTCTTCAGCTGCTGCTTTATAATATTAGTATAGATAGTATAGATTATTATTTGTTTGATAAAACCACTCCTATACACACATACATATGCTTCACCTCACCTTTGTGAACGAAGCAGAAAATACGACAAATTGAATCCCATTTCAAACATCTTTTTCTGTTGACATATTCCTTTCTTTTTCCGAGTATTAACGGATTATATTCGAGATGAATTGATGAATTGTTCTTTTGTAACAATGGATTTCTCTTGTCGAGTTACTAAAATCCTGTTGACCTTGGACATATTGCTTCGTAAATTGCTTTTTTTTGTAGCTATATCTATACTAATATTATAAAGCTGAAGAGTTTGTTTGTATGTTTGTTTGAACGCACAAATCTCAGGAACTACTGGTTCGAATTCAAAAAAATCTTTTTTGATAGACCATTTATCGAGGAAGGCTTTAGGCTATATAACATCACGCTGCGACCAATAGGAGCGAAGAAACTGTGGAAAATGTGTAAAAAAACGGGGAAAATATGAAGCCTTATGAAGAATTACTATTCCACGGGGACGAAGTCGCGGGCATAGCTAGTAGTAGTATATAGGTACTAGTTGTTTCGGAAAACGCTGTTCTGCCCCAATTCTAATGACCTAATGGTATAGAATATACTTACTATAACTACGGCCTATTCTCATACCTTTCAATTATACCTACAAAAAAAAATATGAAAATCGGTCGAGCCGTTTCGGAGGTGTGCGACCGCAAACACTGTGACACGAAATTTTTATACATTAGATAATAATATCAAATTTAACTATATGTAAGGGTTAGAAACTTGAAGTTTTGCTTCCTTTTATAACGTAATGCACTAAAAAAGTTTTTTTTTTAATTTATCCCCTAAGTTACCCCCTTAGGGGATAAATTAAAAAAAAAACTTTAAAAAGGGGAGGGTGTAAAGTTAATATAATACTTTGCCGTTTCTGAAGTGGCCAATAGGAGCGAAGCAGTAACCATCCTACGCGGACGAAGTCACGGGCAGAAGCTCTATATATAAACTAAAAATCCAAGCCCAAATTTAGTTTTAAACTTGTTCAGCATCCAGTGATCAAATATACATAAAAATCCGTTCGTAGGACGGTTTTGTTGAATTTATGGAGCTAAGATCAGTGGGTCGGATACATAAAACATACTGATATAAGCACTGCTTGAGATTTCGTTTAAGATTTTAAACTCGACTTGGTTTTACGGCTTTAGTAAATATAGAAGAATGTAGGTAGGTATATATTTTTCTAAAAATATGATCTAATTTTTAACAATGGGTGAGTGTTTTAGACACTGTCATTGGTTGGTCCTAGCAAGGGCGTGCATTCCATACAGGAACAGTGCCACTAATGTATGGAGTGCCTACCCTGGCGCCATACTAACACTCCCCCCCAGCACGCGCCTGCTAGCTATACTCGTACTATAATTGGAATGAAACAATTATAACGCAATTAACTCGTGTATTTTATTATATTTGCTGACGTTTCTAAAACTTTACAGTTCCCATATTCTTAGTCGTGCTGAGGATAATCTAACCCTAATAGTACAGGTTCCGTGGAGTATTTTTTTTTTTGATTATTATCAAGCTAATTTTCCGTGAGTAGCTTCATTTTGATAAGACGCCCAACAATTTCCTGTGCGAAAATTTTTGATTGTGGTAGCTAACAGAGGTAGCAATAATAAAATATGTCGATTTGATGATTCTTCAATATTTATTACTAACTGAATTGTTTTTATTAAATCTTAAGATAATTATCTAAATTATTTGAAAAAATATTTGTCCTACAAAATCTATGGTTTCATCAAAGAGTCCTCCCCCTTCAACATGTGTTGATAATGAGATCACCAAAAATGATTACTAACCAGCTGATTTTTTTTTTATTACTTAGTTAATATATATATAATTTAACGGTCATATTGTCCTACAAATTTCGTGGTATGTTATCCCGGTTCCTACGCTTAAAAGTAGTAGTACAGATCATTGATGTAAAAATAATTACTATCAAGCTGAATCTTCGTGAATAGCATCGTTTTGATGAGATACCCAACAATTTCCTGTCCAGTAATCAAAAAAAAAAATACTCCACGGAACCTGTACTATAAAGTAAAGTAGGTATCAAATTATGAAATATCTTTATAAATAATAGCTTATCTACTCATATGTGTAAATTCGTTGTGTAAGCTATATTATAAAGTTGAAATTCCATTCAGTAGTTTTTTCATTAAAAAGGTTATCAAACTTTCATACATCCACACTCACAAACTTTCACATTTACACCTAATATTACTAAGGATTAAAACATCTACATGTTGATACATTAATATGATGTTCACACAAACATAATTAACGTAACTTAACATACCAAAATTCAACACCGTTACGAAATAAACGTAAAATATATACCAATTTTCCCAAACCCGTTACCCTTAATACCCGGAATATAATCCCATTAATTTGGGGAAACGGGTATTGGCCTGGGGGATATCCGGGGAAAATGATAACCGGGTAACAAGATCGCAAGTTCGCTGGCCCGGGTGCTCCGTCATTTTGGACCGGGGTAAACTTATAGTGACTTAATTATTGTACACTAGCTTTCGGCCGCGACGCCGTCCACGTGGAATTACTAATCCTAACTAATATTATAAATGCGAAAGTAACTCTGTCTGTCTGTTACGCGTTCACGCTAAAACTACTGGACCGATTTAAATGAAATTTGGTACAAAGAATGTCTGGAGCCTGAGAAAGAACATATTATTATGCTACTTTTTAACCGACTGCAAAAAGAAATTCCACGCAGACGAAGTCGCGGGCAGAAGCTAGTTATGTATAAATATTTCATCCCCCCTTTTAACTTTCGCAATTAAAAGTAGCCTATGTCCTCAGGCTCTAGACTATCTGTGTATCAAATTTCATTTAATTCTGTAGTTTTAGCGTGAAAGCGAGATAAATACATAGATCGACAGACAGGCAGACAGAGTTACTTTCGCATTTATAATATTAGTTAGGATACATTAGTACAGTCGGCTTCAAATACTTGTCTAATAACATTAATAGGATTTTTTCATACGACTCTATGAAGATTTTGTTCCATTTTTAGAAATTGGTTGTGGTAATAAAACTGTTTAATTCGCGTAAGCCTATATAAGCCTGTATAAATTTATGATGACATTTTGAGAACTTTACAGTCTCCGTATTCGTAGAAAACGTAATCACAAAAACATCAGACTATAAAATTATTTTTTGTTGTTTGGTAATTGGTAACACCCCTTTGTTATATTATAAAATAATATTAAGTTCTTTTTTACATTTATTTACGTGACCTGCTTTCACTTTTTCAACTTTTCTCAAAATTAAAAATAATTACCTATCTACCTATTTACTAAAATTTAATAAATTTTATATAAAATTATATTTATTCTGGAACCCTATAGCTGAAAACCATTTATCATAACCAATCAAAGAATAAAAATACTTCCTCCCAAGAACAAACAGTACGATAGTAAGGAAAAGCTTCAGGGCAAAGAAAGCCTCTGTAGTAAGAAAGTTTCTTTGTTCGCCGTGTCAAAATAAACTAACTTCACGTCGTTCCGTAAACTTGTGTTTCCGGTTGCCCGGGAATAGGGGAACTTTGTGGGGGGGATTTGTACAGATCGCAATAAGGAAAAAAATGAATTTTATTACAAACAAAGGAAAAAAAACACGAAATTTATTTGACCTAGATATAACAGATAGTTTTTATATTTTTTATAAAATCATCCCTTTTGTAAATAATTAAATGTAAGTAGCGTAGTATTTATAAGTTTTTCCTCTTCTCATTATATCTAGAATTTAAAATAGTTAAGAACAAAATAATTTCATTTAAAAAATATTTCTTAACGCAAGTTTAATTTATTTAGTTAACAGACTGATAGATAGATATTTTATAACTATTGGGCCTTAAAAGATGGATTAAAATTAAATATTAGGTTGTAACGTAGGTAATTATTTTTTAGTTTAAGAGTATCGGATTAGAATAAACAGAAGTATAGAAAAAATATCAATTTGCATGCACACTCAAAACAAAACGCAAAAGTGCTAAAAATCAAGCATCCAAATAACATTACCAACCAAACAAAACGAACACAAAAACACGTGTACAATTTGACAGCAAAAAATGTAGAACAAAATGTGTTTGCTTAAACATGATAATTTCTATTTAAAAAATGTTTTTGTCTTAAAAATAGTTTTTTACTGCCAAATACGATTAAGGTGACTCATGGCTTACTGTACTGTGAACAAAATCTTTTTTTTTTATATTTTAGGGTACTATTGAAAAAGTATATGTGTCATATTGTCCTAGTGAAAAGGGTATAAATCCTTCACATACGTATTACATTTATACCCTTTTTCACTGTGTGACGCTTATACCTAAATTTATGGACGGCTTTTCAAATAAAACGACGTATGGAAGTAGAATGTCTTGTTAATACAGAAAACTGTTTTTTTTAAACTTGGTTCACAGTAGCAAATTCATACAGTAAGTCATGTTACACACTTAAATCTAAAGGGAGCTAACTTCAAAAAACATTTTTTTTTAGAAAAAGCGAAATACTGATTCATTTAATCTGCAGTGAAAAATTATGTGTTTTATAATATTATGAAGCTAGAAGAGTTAGCTTAAATCTGTTTTAATGGTAGTTTTTGTTATAAGAAATTCAATGATGCGCATACTTTCATTACTTTCAGGTTTTTAAGTTAGCTCCCTTTAGATCTAGGTGTGCGATGTACACTCTGCAAAATAACTGAAACTTACCAGGTGCAAACTGCACAGAGACAGTAGCCGATGCATCAGGCAGGAATGTCTCAAAAACCTCTGCCGAAATAAAATCATGCAAAATAATATCAATAAAAAGCCAAAGAAAGCGAACTGACAAATGCATCGACTATGTTTTATGTGCACATAACAAAATAATATTTAAGTATAGCAACATAATAAAAAACATTGACCAACACTTAAGAATTTTATTCATATTGTTTATTTTGTGATAAAGTTAAATACTGTTAAAATAAATTACGTAGTGCCAGAAACTAATAAAAAAAAACAACTAGAGAAGAATTAAAAAAAAGTCTACCTTATATTTTCATTTAATGTATTATTTCGTGTATTCTTATGATATTGGTCATTCAAATGCTACAAAACATAGTAAATGCACTTGCCGACTTAACTTAAACAATCCTTTTAAGCTGCCATGCTTGAAATAAACTTATTAACAAATTTAAAACAAAAACAATCGTACCATAAACGCTCATGCATTCCTTTTTTATTTTAAAATAACCAAGTTAAAATCTCCCGAGCCTACGTTTAACAGTTCGAGTTTTGTAAGTTGGCAAACTACACCGTCGGTATTGGTAAGTTGGCACGAGTTCTGTAGGTTGCCTAACTTGGGTCGTAACGAGCGAGCTACAGAGCGTTATCGTAATGTTGTCAACCTTATTTGGAAATTGAATTTCGTACAAATGTAGCAGTTTTTAAATTTACCCAATTTTTTTATCCATTCTTGTTTGCCAGGAACAAAAAGAAAATTCTACTAATGTTAAACAAAAGGCAACCTTACGAATACCTGAAGTAAAAAAAAGTTTATTTTTATATTGTTTATTATTAAGATAAAAAGATAACTACTTACTTAGTTTAATAATTCCTTCATATTATAGAAAAATAACATTTTAAATTGCTAGCTTTAAATCTGAGTTGAACATAGACTATTCTGTATTTTTTTTAATAAACAAGGTAGTTATCTTTTCATCGTTTTCCGTACCCTTCTACTCTACAGCTTTAGTACATACCACCGACTAACTCCGGATTCCCCAGATTCACGTAAAACAGAACGTCTTTTTCATAACTGTCTTCTTCCACGATGTGTAATGGAATAAATTTCCTGTAACAAATAAAAAAGACATATAAATAAAATCACTTGGCATAATTTACTTTCTGCTTCGACTTGTGGTTCGGGGCAATAGCGACGCGACGTAGCGTATCTGTCAAATTTAACTCGTAGGTAAGTACTTATATTTGACAGTTATTTGGACCGTGTTAAACGTTCGTGTGTCAACCCACAAAAAATCGGGTTTTGAGTTATGAATGCAGTTTTATTAAATAGATCATGAGGAATACAGCAGTGAAATCCATTTTGTTAAAAAAAAATCGTAGAATATTCTAGAACACAAAATCGGTTATTGCTTTTTTCCTATGTCAGATTTGTATTTTTGCATTAATGTGTTAAGCCACATATAACACATTATTGCTTATTTCCCATGTCAGATTTATTAATGCAAAATTTAAAACGAATAGGTACCTATACATATTATGCACTAATTTTTAGAAAATGTAATAAAATAAACAACTAACGCATTAAAACTTTAATGTAAGTACTTATTTATTTAAAATTTTTATTGTTGTATAACATGTATCAAATAACATTATAAGTTCTGCTAAAAATGAGAAATAGGTACAAGTTAACACTTAAATATTATTTCAATTACCTACTTAAAGATATTAACCAAACTTATTTTTTTATTATTATTATTTTTATCATATTAAATAAAATATTTTAGGGTTCCGTATCTTAAAAGAAAAAAAAATTAACCCTTACAGGATTACTTTGTTGTCTGTGTGATCCTTTACCTCAGTAACGCGTGGAGGTAGATATCAAACTAAAATTCAAAGTAATATCAAATACTCAGCACTACAGTCCCTTGGAATTGTAACATAATCACAAAAAAATCGCCAACGCAATCAAAAGAACCGCCGTTTATGCCGCGATTGACAAAAGTTTTTAACACTCGCTAAGGAATCAAAACCTACAGGGTACTCCTCGTGAACTCAGGATCTTGAATTAATTTAGTAGGTCCGAGGTAACGTCATATAGCACGGATAAAGAAAAAAAAACGAAAACCATACATTTTTAATGACATCATTAAAAAATATATACCTACAGGTTATTTATAGTACGGAACCCTTGGTGCGCGAGTCTAACTCGCACTTAACCGATATTTTTTTATAATATACATCATTAGATTTAAACAAGTGTGATAAAAATTAGAATATTACACATAATAATATTATAGAATGTACGAATTGTCGCCACAATTTATGAACTATTCGATAAATGGTTTTGGGGTTTATTAACTTTTTATGTGGTTTATTAACTTTTTAGGTACGGAAGTTTAATTCAATATGATAAAATAATAATAATAAATCAATTTGGTTAAGATTTTTAAGTAATTGAAATAATATAAGTGTTAACTTGTTGTACCTATTTCTCATTTTTAGCAGAACTTATAATGTTATTTAAAACAAATTATAACAATAAAAACTAAATAAATAAGTACCTACATTAAAGTTTTAATACGTTAGTTGTTTATTATTTTACATTTTCAAAAAAATTGTGTAAAATATATTCATTATAAAAGAACAATTTAGAATTTTGCATAGTGTTATGTGGCTTAGCACATAAATGATAAATGTAATAAACCTTATAGCCGTTAAGCATTAACCATTTTTCTGCATTTTCTATTTAATTATGAATTTATTGAAATAAATACATTTATATCCTTAATCTATGCACTTCAAGAAAAAAAATGATACCACATAACAATATTTTTTTGCTTAAAATAAGCGGAAAAAGAAGAATGTTCTCAAAAAACTTTAAACGCCGATATCTCAAAACTACCTCGGTGTGGGTTGACACACGAATGCATAACACGGACCATTTAGCAACATATAATAAAAGAAATTTTCATTACAAATTTTACTTATAGGTATTTTGAATTAATGAAATATTTAGGCCTATGTCATTCTTAATTTTTTTCTTCAGCATAAGACTATCGTCAGCTCAGTCGTGCTACGATTATGGAATCTGTAAAAATTTCAAAACGTCAGCCAATAAAATAAAACAATAGGTTCTTAACGTCTTTTGTGACATTTAAAATTCCTACTAAAAATGCAAATTGCAGATTGCGACGGAAAAAAACGATACAAAAACTTTATAATGAATACGAAATTCATTATGCAATCAACTGAAATGTTAAGTACGTAAATAAAACAACAAAATAATACGTTGACTGCATTTTTGATAAGTATTTAACTCCTGTCGTTTCATTTCATATGCAGATTCTGTGTGCACTTTGTAAAATTTGCCTGTGAAATGACAATTCCATTCACTATTAATTAAATTGTATAAATCAACATACAGAAAACAATATTCGCTGACAGAATTAATTGAGAAGTTTCATTTAAATATTATATTTTTGGTTAATTAATGTAAACAATCCTCTTATATTACCTAGTAAAGAAAGTAGATTTGTGATGTATCAAAATTTATTTTAATTTCAAAAGTTTTAATATCCGTTAAATATAAGAAAATCTAATAAATGAAATTCTCGTTTCGCAGTCTTTGTTACCAAACTCCTTCGAAAAGGGATGGACCGATTTTTATGAAAAATTTGCATATCCGGTATTTCTTAGAATCGGCCAACGTCTATTTTTCATACTCCTAAATGTTAAGCCTGATGTTTTTTCTTTATTTTTTGGTACTTTTTTTTAAACTTACGGCTAGAAATACCGCGGCGTATCTATAAATATCACTGAATTAATAAACAAACACTTTCCATAGACTAATATCATTATTAGTCTATGGAAAATAACTGTCAATGTCATCATTACAAGACATAAACGGACCGTAAGACATCGTACACATTTTAGAATTGGTAAATCGCGTACGGTCACCACATGCATCGATAATGGTGGCTATCGATTTTTTTAGCCATTCTTGTCTATGTTTAGATGACCTTGGAACCGATTTCAACGGATGGGTTATTTTCTATGGGATTTTGAAATATAACTAATAGCGGCCCCGGCAGACGTCGTCCTGCCCGTCCGATTGTCACTGAACTGTCACTTCTTCATAAGGCTTCATATTTTCCACTGTTTCTTCGCTCCTATTGGTCGCAGCGTGATGTTATATAGCCTAAAGCCTTCCTCGATAAATGGTCTATCCAACAAAAAAAGAATTTTTGAATTCGAACCAGTAGTTCCTGAGATTAGCGCGTTCAAACAAACAAACAAACAAACTCTTCAGCTTTATAATATTAGTATAGATTAAAACGTACATAATTTTGTGTCATCTTCACTACGAGTAAAACCCAGGTAATCTACATCCCTACTAATATTATAAATGCGAAAGTAACTCTGTCTGTCTGTCTGTCTGTTACGCTTTCACGTAAAAAATTACTGGAGCGATTTAAATGAAATTTAGTACAAAGATTGTCTGGAGCCTGAGAAAGAACACTTTTTAACCGACTGCAAAAAAGGAGGAGTTCTACGCGGGCGCAGTCGCGGGCAGAAGCTAGTGTAATATATTACAGGTGCTTTCGCCGTGTTATAACGGACTTAACCTGCATATTACTAAAACTCCCATTTTACACTTTGGGGGCGGAATCCTAAAAATTATACGCTATCAATTTCACCTAAAGTTGAACCGGTGACCTCATGGTCACTAGTCCACAGATCTTTCACTAAGCTATAACGCATCTCAGAGCGGCGGCGGAGCGGCGTTCCTGTTAAACATATGATGGTCAAAACAGTCCCTTGGGTTACTGGTGTGCGTTTGGATTCGTGTTCAACGCACGGTGTTTATTTGTGTGTGTTCAAAGTGTTTTTAAATATGTTTTACAGGAACGCCACACACACGCTTACACGCCTCGCATCTACTCAATTCATTATTACATAATTATTATATAATTGCCTCCGTTCATTGTTATGTACATCATAGCTGTTTGAATTATCATAATAATCACATGTATTGTATTAATAATCATGTTAATTTAACGGATTATCTTTACTAATCCCCTTAATATAATATGATCAACAAGCTTCTGCCCGCTACTTCGTTTGCACGCGATAATCACCCTCGTTTAACCCCCCCGAATTTTATAAAATCGTTTCTTAGTGCTCCCCTACGTTATAAAAGGAACCCCTGTACAAAATTTAAATTACTTATTATTTGCGTTGATATGCCAGTCATTGAGTCAGCTTCGCCTTTTATAATAAAATCAAAATCAAATCAAAATACATTTATTAAATTTAGGCTTTTATAAGCTGACCTTCATGTCAGAAGATACCAAATATCTCCAAAGAAACCTCACTTCGAAACGGCAAGAAACAAAATGAGGTATATTTTTTTCAAAATAATATAAATGATATAATAAACGCCATAGATATAAGAGACTAGCATATATATTTAAATATATATATTATGTGTTTTATCGTAATACATTACCATTTATTATGCAGGTCACTGATTCACGTAAAAGGTAGTAAATAAAGTAATTTGGTGAGTGTTTGCGTAGGTACAGGAGTAATGGCCTGGAAGTCTAGATAACTTGTAGGCTAAACTGTGTGTTGGAGGGCGGCCAGATTGCGCTAAAAACGTCTAGAATTTAGACGGACTTGTACCTAGGATATTTTAAAAACTTGGATATTCTGCCCAAGTTAGTCCTTTTTTGTATTTTATGTTTACTAACCGCCCGGCTTCACACGAGTGCTATAAACCTTCTACAAGTATCACTCTATATATTAAAAAAAAACGGCTTAAAAACCGTTGGGTAGTTGTAAAGATTTAAGCATACACAGGGACGGACAGACAGTCTGCCGTCATTTTTAAAAAGGCGACCATCTGACACTTTACCGATTTTGAGTTATATACATGGGCGTGATCAGAAAAAAAAGGCGCGTCGACCCATCCAACCCGTTTTTCTCTATCTTATTTAGTTCTCGAGATATTTTTTCAGATTTTCCTCAAAAAGGCCGTGACGCGACATTATTTTTAGTGTAAAATTTACTAAAAGGCAGTAACGTTACATTACTTTATTTAAAGGCAGTTTCAGTCCCTTGGCTGCCAATTCACAATAGCAAAGACTACACAATAATTCATTAAAAGGCCGTTTTTGAGCAAAAATTTCTTAAAAGGTCGTCATGTCGCTTACACTGCCTTTTTAATAATTATTTAGTGGTTCAAATTTTTAATCGTACTTATAAGAAAGAAGTTAACACTTTCTTATACATTTTTAGTTGCTATTTTTGGTAGGCTATTGGACACTAAAAAGCAGTTTTCTCGCAATAATTAATTAAAAAGCGGTTAAGTCACGTGTAGGTGTGAGTTATTACGTGCAGTTCTATTTGTAAGTGCGTCGATAAAATTATGTTAGTGCGCCGAAAGTCGAGGTAAGATGTTGTCTACTACTTACACACTGCATGAAACTTTAAAGGTAAAATTTAATATTGAATTGAATGATATATTATAGTTGTTTTTAATATAATCTATGACTATTGACTAAAGTTTTTTTCAACTAATCTATACTGAGTTTTACTCCCGTGTAATCTACAACTGATTTACGAAATGCTTAAAAACTGCTATGTTTAGTTACGTATTTGACTCATAGTAGCTATACAGTATGTTAGTAAATATAGAAGGTACACCTATTTATAGTTGGTTCTTATTTATTGCTGTTATAGAAAAAGTTATTTATGAAATGAAATAAGAAATGCATCCTTTAAGTATTACCTAATATAATTTCGAATACCTACGTAGGTACATCGAATATTGTAATGTCGTATGACGACAAAACATGTGTCATTTTAGTCATTTTGAACGTTATATTGTCTATTTTCTGATGATTTACTAGTTATCACACATTGGAACAAAACAACTAAAAGAACCCGAAAGAGTGTTGTTGTATTTC
Source organism: Polylopha cassiicola (assembly GCA_038024825.1). Taxonomy (NCBI): domain Eukaryota; kingdom Metazoa; phylum Arthropoda; class Insecta; order Lepidoptera; family Tortricidae; genus Polylopha; species Polylopha cassiicola. The sequence continues at coordinate 611,907 of CP149061.1, forward strand.
TTGATATTGTAATTCCATCAATGGTAAAATACAATTTACGATGGAGTTAGAATAAAATTAAGCAATAGCTTAGCTTAATTAGATGCTCTACTTAAAGGAACACTTAATATGTATTGAAAGAAAACTCCTACAGATAGGTCTGTATTGTAAAGGTTGCAATTTATCGTAAAAGCTGGCCGCTAGATAATGTTTTTTCGAATAGCTTTAAAATGGATTATGAATGTGGTAGGTACATAACACAAAAATGATAACGTTATGAGTAGGTATATACAACCACCGTTTTGGGACGTCTGCAATCTTTGAATGACACGTTCACGGATAAACCTAACCATACAATGAAGTTCAATGTTTATCAGGTCCTTGCGAAGGAACTCCGTTACTTATCTAGAGTGCTACCCAAGGCATTTTTTTTTTTTGTTATTCCTGCTGAGTTTCTTGCAACGTTTTTTCTCAGCAATCAATGTGGTCATTTCGATATCTTTGTATTTTGTTGAATAATAAATGTATTTATGCTTAGAATGCAACATATAAGTAAACATGTTTCATATTTTGAAAGACACAGTTTAGACAGTAAATAGTTTCAGCTTTGATATTAGTATAATATCACAAAAAAAACTTTTAGAGTTAAACCACTGTCAGTATTGCATTGCCTATAAATACTAAAACAGTATTTTTTTCAAAAATCAGCTTAAAAATGAACCTGTTATTAATAAACCCACAACAACTATAACATTGCTACAATTATTTGGTTTGATTTGACAATGTCATTTCACTTGACTGCTCTTATAGAGGTATTACTTAAAGTATTGTAAATACGATAATTGGTTTAAAAGCAGTAATTGGAGTTTTACTGCTTTTAAGGATTTTTTCACCGTTATACTAATGTCATTGCTTTCTTAAATGGCAGTCTTTGCACTTTAACGTCTTTCTTATAATTTTTTTAGAAACATTTTTAATGTGAATACTGAACAAAAAAGCCGCTTTGTGGATAAACTGCCTTTTAGAGAATTATGAACAGTAAATTTTCCGGCTGCATATTTTTTTGTGAAAATTACTCCACTAAAAGGTCGCTTCGGGACTCAAACGGCTTTTTAGTGGATTATGCTCGATTAAAAACTGATCCCAATAATTTAAAAAAATGTTTTTTGATTAATTTTATTCATTTAAATGTATAAAATGGTAATAATAAAATATACATAAGATAGAATAGACATCACTCTACAAGTACGAATTTTCACGTAAGTCATATTCGCCTCATAAACCAATGAAAAAAAATAAAATAAAGTTGGGCACTTCTTTTGCGATTTTCTCAAAAGTAAGTTTTGTCAGAAGGTCGCCTTTTTAAAAATGACGGCAGCAGTGACAACAACTTTGTTTTATACTATGTAGTGATAATGATGTACCTACCTACAGCCCTGATTATGTAACTTACTTGAGTTAAAAGCGATTCCAATTGCTATGCATTTTTGGAATTCGTTACCTCTCAAATGCGTTCGCGGTTATTATAGGTACATTGGATGAAACAATTATAACGGAATTAACTCGCGTAAATTAATTTATGTGATGACGTTTCGAAAATTTTACAGTCCGCATATTCGTTGCCGACTTAACTGACATAACTGAGTCCGTTGCATTATAATTATGTTTTTATTTCCTTTTAGAATGCAATACCTATCTATTTATTTTTATTTTTTAGTCGGCTAAATTCACCACAAGAAGCGCAAAAGCCTTATGGGTTTGCGCGACCTATTTTACCTACTGATGACTAAATCATTTTGTCTGAGTCAGCTAATAAAGTTAGGTCCAACTTTATCACATTTAGACTCCCCGAGAAGCCTATCGGCGTTTTATGGCTTGTAAAGTAGTTTTATCGGTGTAGGGGAGAAAAGTGTCGATCAAGCAATGATATGAGCTGAGATATGAGGTAACAAGGTTTGATGACCTGTTGATTTGGTGGTGACGTAATGATTTAGGTTGCATGTTCGAATCTTACAAGGGGTTTACCTTTGTTTGTAATAGTTTGTATGATATGGTTTTGCATAAGTACCTAAGTTACTGTCATTAGGTAAACCTATTTTTGCAAACTATGGAAAATGTGACATTTAAATAAATATAGGTATATCTTTGGACAATGCACTCTTATCTATCTAGTCCCAAACTATGTAAAGCTTGTAGGTAGGTTTTAGATATGGGTTCTAGACAACAGATAAATATATTCGACATCCATGAATAAGGTATTCATCACACTAATATTTGCCCTCAAAATATTAACATAATTTATATATTTTATGATACAACTTATCGTGCGCAAACGAAGCCGGGGGCAGAAGCTAGTAAAGAATCAATGTAAGTCTTTTGAACATTTTCTTTTCTTGGTACAGAACCGTATTCCTACTTATATGTTTTTTCACAAACTTTGTCATAAAAGAAGATTACGTGTGTACCCTACCGTTTACAAGTATATAAGCATATCTATGTATATTGCCTTATGGACATTTTGCTGAACCCTTGAATACATCGCCCCTGACCCTGAGGATTTTCTTTATGATATCGTTAACCACAGACATACTAATAATATGGAAATCCTTTCGGAATATTGTGTTTTGCTTGTATTTATTTGAAGTAGGTCTCGAAAAGAGTAAAAAAAGGATTTTACTCAGTACTCAGTAAAATGATTGGATTTCTCAGATCAACGTTAATTTTTTTATGGAAACCTCTCCAGCCTAAAGTATGTAAGGTACGGGTAGGGTAGAAGTAACTTGTAAGTTTTGATACCCTTGCGAGTATCTTTACCTTAGATATATTCTTCATTAGCCTACACCTCCCCCCCCCTCCCAAACAAAATCCTAGCTACACTCTTGTTCATAAGTCTTTGGATAAATAGATCATTCATATAAAAGGTCCGACACGCCTTGGAAATATGACGCGATTTTATAGTTTTCTGAACACAGTCAAAGGACGGGAGGAATAAATTTAATTTTCAAAGTTAGATACGTTCTTTAACTTAGAGGAGATTTAAAATGGCAAATGACTATAAAGAATGACGATTTTTCTTTTTTTTATACTTACTTAGTTTTCATTATTAACAAACTGCTAAAAATTAAAGTACCTAAATATTATAACAAGAATAATAGTTAATTCATACTTAATAATTCCAGACACCTTCACAGTTATTACACATTGTATGTTTGCTTCATTCCAATGAATTAATATCCAGTTAAATTCATATTCAAGCATACGTAGGTATCCCTGTATCTTTATGAAAGCACCTCAAACCAAAGTAAACTACGTCGAAAACATTCGGCATTGATGTTTTATAAGAGGGGCGTTGTCAACAAATGCGCAGTAAGCGGCTCCTTTTGACCCACTTCTGAGTACTGACACTCAGAAGTGGGGCTGCAGTGATTATTATAATGAGGACGAAAATCACAAAACTACATATTCACTACACTTACATTTGCGCCAAATAAATATAAGAGACTAAAAAAGTGGCATGAAAATTATTGTATGCTTTTTTTCAGTTTTATAAATGTGCAATCGGCAATTATTTTTATTTTAATTTAATTAAAATATTATTTACAATAGAACGTTACAAATTATAATTTTAAAGTATGCGGACAAAGTCTCGGGCAAAAGCTAGTTACAAATACCTATGTATACGTATGTATATGAGGTCTATTACGCTTAGTACAAGCTTAGCTTAGTTTAGGACTAGATCAATTGGTGTGAATCGTGCAAGGTTACCTAATAATTATTAATACAAACAGGGTTCTTCATATCACATAATACAAGGTATTACATAAACGATTTAATAATAATAGTCCCAAAATTGTTATACCATTCAAGACATCCGTCATATGCAGATGGGATTTTTAATCCCCTCGATTTGACCTTTTTATACAATACACTGTGATATAAGTGCTAAGGCTAGTGACGTATTTAAGGGCCCACGGAGAGGCGACTTAAGGCACATTTGTAGCCCATTGTGCCCCTAACTTCCCTCAATAACTCCTAATGTATATGACTTGATCGATTTTTATGTGGAGTAAGTTTGTAAGAGTGGGCGACTTTTGTTATTATTGTTTTTAAAAATAAGTACCTCATACATATTTAGCCAATTCTTTGTTGTTTAAATTTAACATAGGTACCTAAGTATTGTTATAGGTTTTTATAATGTATTCAACACGTTAGTATTTTGCCGATGTCAACATGAGTGCATGTAATTTGACATAACAATGTCATTTTGGTAAATAAATGAATCTAATATAAGTTAATCTTTTATTTTAAATGTTGACGTTTGGGAAAATTTACTTTAACTTCTTTTTAATGTTTCACTCCAACATGTACCTAATATTTACAAAAAAATCTTCAGGTGTAATGAACTGGGATTGTACATTTTAAGATCTCTAAGTACACCAAAATTGGGTTTAGTTAAAGCTTTACATTCACGGTCAGTTTCTGTCTGCAAACTATATAAACTAACTACTTAGTATACAGATTAATTTATCTTAATCCATCTTGTCTTTGTACAAAAATATCATTATAATTAAAAACTAATGGTATTGAACCAAAAATATTAATCGAATTTCGATTAATAGATTGTAATTAATATTGTCTTAATCCAATTCTACTCGCTGTCGCTTGTCATTGAACGTCGTATCTCAGTCCACCATTCACCTTAAACGCTTTTGTATTGCGCGGTTTCCACCACGAACGATGGAACAACTGTCGAGAGAAATGAACGATTTGTCTGTCTGCGATAACTACGTAATAACAAATGAAAGGCTTGAAAGCCTCTTCTGGAGGCTCGCCACCCATTCGGTTTTGCAGTAAAAGCCCATTAGCTGGCCAAATTCAGTTAGAAAAAAAAACAAATTCGATGCATTGAAACAACTGTAACGCTAGCGGTTTGCTGACGTTTCGAACCAGTTGCCATATTCGTGGCACGGCTGAGCTGACAAAATTGTACCGCTAAGTTACTTTACTCTTTTACTATAGCTAGAGCTATAAATCCTTACTTGTGTTTATTTGTTTTATACTGACGCTTAAAGAACTTTATGTTAGAAGATGGCGGATAGAGCATGTATTTGGAAAAAAATAACAAGACTTTGAATTTTATATTATGTTATTACGTAAAAACTTTACAAGTTCAATATTCTAAGGAGACTGTATTTAAACACGATAGTCTAGTACTGACAAAATTTTACATATACAAATTAGGTTCCTTATCTTCAAATGTCTATTTAAGTATCTTAAATCTTACTTACTTATACTGTAAGTCTCCGAGAAACTCGAAAGTATTTTATAAGCTTTTATTTTTAACACTAATTGTAGGTACCTACTTACTAGCGTATCGTATTGAGCTCGAAAACCATAACATCTATAATAGCGGCCCGCCCCAGCTTCTCCCGGATCCCTTTTTTAATAGCCTAAGTATGTCAATTTGGAATAGTGTAGCTTTCCAACAGTGAAAGAATTTTTCAAATTGGTTCGGTTGTTTAGGAACCTATTCAATCTAAACAAACGAACAAAATTTTCCTCTTTATTATATTAGTATAGATAAAATAAGTATCGTATATACAAGTTTAATCTCACCAAGAAATCTATAAAATAAAGTAAACACAATTTATATTCGAGGTTAAGTTACAGAACTTGTAACAATCTCGTTACGACGAAAATAAAAAGGAACGTCTATTTACGGAAGAAAAATTGCGAAGAGGCAATTCTGTACAATGATACACATCCGCTATATTACGCATGACTGTAACCGAGGAATCCACGAAATTCGTAATATCCTAAGAACAACTTATAACCACTTAGCCACTTTAATAAAAAAGGCTATTTCTGTCTGTCACCACGCTGAATCTCATGAACCGTGTAAGTTAGTCAGTTTTTTTTTACTAAAAACAGAATGAAAAAAATATTTAAGAGAATTCCCTGGTAGATAACTAGTCGATCCGGCAAACTCCGTACCGTCAGTTTTTTATTTCGAAAAACTTTTAATTTTCTTCTACACATACAACCTTCTCTTGATAAGTAGTAAAAATTACAATATAAAAGGAATTATCCAATTTGGTCCAGTCGATCAAAAGTTGCATGGTTTCTTCACTACTATATTATTATATTTGTAAAAAGGAAATGTTTGTAATGAATAAACTCAAAAACTACTGTGACGATTTCTAAAATTCTGAGACGATAAATATTCATATTCACTTTTCATATTCTTACAATTACCTACATTACGCACGATTTCTACCTACATCAACTCTTCTGTTTACAGCTATGTAACCAGGATACTCGGATAACTGTCCTCAGCAAAGTAACTTTTTGCAAGACCGTGAACCCCTTGATAAATGGGTTCTGTCGAGCAACACACAGCTTCGCATCGTGAATGCCAGCCGCGGGTTACTGCCCACCAATTATAATGTCAGACGGAAGATTGAGGTGTCACGTTGGGAATTTTGGTTTCTGATTGGTTGATTGAAGTTGTGTTTATAAGTTGAAAGCTACAGCACAGCTACTACTCAAAATATTTGAAAACAAAGCTACAAGTTATGGTTTCAAATATTTCAAGGAAGATACATGTCGGAATAAAACAATTACCTGTAACTCATTCTCGATTCTGCCCGCGACTTAAACACGACATGGCTAGTCTGCGCACAATATGCATTCCGATTTTACCTCCTTAGGGGTTGGATTTTCAAAAATCCTTTATTTTCTGCTCCCCTACAAAATATCTCTTCCAAAAAAGCTCCCCTGTAAAAGGAAGCACTGTCTAAAATTTCAAGTTTTTAACCCTTACCTATAGTTTAGGCGTTGTGTTGATATTATGTCAGTCGTTAATTCAGCTTAACCTTTTATATAGCTATACCAATAGAGTAACACTGTGTAATATATCGTCAGCTCAATGTGGCTTGCATTTGTTAACATTGTTAAAATTTTACAGAACCTTTATTTAACTAATATTACATTTATTTGTTCCAGGTAGTTACATTATTGCTTTGAGGCTTAAGCTTGAAACAAGTTGTAATAATTTGCATAAGACATTTATAGTCGTGGGAGAGAAAGTAAATAAATATTTATGTAGATACCGGAGCCTTTTAGCAATATTAATGTTTTCGATTTATGATGCCTAAAAAGTTTTATCGCTTCCTGAAAAGTATACGAAAGTAGCCTGCAACAACTTCGCGGTCTAAGCGCCTGTATATAATACTAGCAGCCCGCCCCGGCTTCACCCGGATCCCTTTTTTTATAACCTATGTCACTCGGGAATAGTGTAGCTTTCCAACAGTAAAAGAATTTTTCAAATCGGTCCAGTCGTTTAAGAGCCTATTCAATCCAAACAAATAAACCTTTCCTCTTTATAATATTAGTGTAGACATACTAGCGGTATTGGCAGACGTCGCGCGTCGTCTCGCTCGGAAAAGCTACATAAATCAATCAATTTGACAGTTCAGTTGCGTTTTGTTATACCACGTTTTATGTCACGTCTCACGACACAGGAACTATTCTATGCCATTCTCTTGGTTCTTCGCTACATTTCCACCAATTTTGAGCCAAATCGGTTCATCCGTTCTTGAGTTATAAAACGACTTTCTTTTATATACATGTACCCTAGTTAATATTACTTTTCATTCAAGTACTTTTTAAAATGTGAATTTTCCTTAAACGATAAATGAAACATTTGCTTCTATTTGGATTCGAAGTCGCAAGTTTTTACTTAATAGACAAGGTCTCTGACCACAAAGTCCACTTGCCATTTATTTTTCTATACTTATTGCAAAAAAATACCTCAAAAAGATAATATGTAGGTTACACGTCTGATTATAAACACAATTTCTATTAATTTCTGATACCTTCGCAGTTATTACACATTGGTATGAAACAATTATTAACGGATTTAACTCACGTATAGTTAGAAATATCAAAATATTCTGGTCTCGAAATAATCGTGTCAAGCAGAAAATTATCGCTGAATTACGAGGATATTCTAGGAATTTCCTCGCAGTAAAGTGTTTTATGAGTGGACTGCGGAATTGAAGTTTTCATACAAAAGCTTGTTTAATTGGGGAGAAAATTACAGACACGCCACCATACGATGTGTTATTATTTTTCAATTCCACTATTCACGTTTATTGCGTGTTTATTATGTGTTTTATATGCATCCTGGAAATATATATAAATGCTATGTATGGGAAACTTTCGTACGCAGACGAAGTCGCGGGCAGAAGCTAATCCTTACTAATATTATAAATGCCAAAGTAACTCTGTCTGTCTGTCTGTCTGTCTGTCTGTCTGTCTGTCTGTTACGCTTTCACGCTAAAACTACTGGACCGATTTAAATGAAATTTGGTACAAAGAAAGTCTGGAGCCTGAGAAAGGACATAGGCTACTTTTTAACCGACTGCAAAAAAGGAGGAGTTCCACGCGGACGAAGTCGCGGGCAGAAGCTAGTGTTTTATAAAATAGGTATCTAGGTATGTATATCTGTCATCATGAACTCGCTGTCACGCCCTTAACTCCTCCCCTCCCACAACCCTTCCCCCATGCAGTAATACGACGTAAGCATTCTCACAGATTGCCATCAATCTGATTAATTCTGTCTTCTACAACAGTCCTTATATCATTGCAGTATGCTAATGAATCTAACCTATGAGATTTGACATAAAAAAAATAACAAAAAACGTCTACGAATCTCGTAAAAGATATTATTATGTTATCGTATAATTAATATAGTCGTACTTGAATGTTAAGTAGAGGTTATAATATTATTTCTTAAAGGGTTATTGCGAGTCAAAAATCCGCTCAAAGTAGCTAGTTTTTAATATAGTCTAGCTGTCATGTTCAATGAGAGACCAAGACCTGCTGTGATCGGTGGGACACTATGCAAGGGCGTGCATTCCATACAGGCACAATGTCTGTAATGTCCGGAGTGCCTACCCTGACGCCATACTTATACTCCCCTCACTGCACGCGCCTGCAGTAACTATGACATGTCAATGTAATAATTTCTGATGCCTTCGCGGTTATTACACATTGGAATGAAACAACTATTAACGGATTTAACTCGCGTATTTTTATTTTATTTTTCTAGCTGACGTTTCGGATTCGACTGAGCTGACAATAGTCTAACGCTCAAGTCTCATAATCGTGCTACGATTATGGAAACTGTAAAGAATCCGAAACGTCAGCTAATACAATAAAATAAAAATACGCGAGTTAAATCCGTTACCTAATAGTTGTTTCATTCCAATGTCAATGTATTTCTTACTATCTCCACTCTACCCTGTGTGCGTCTCAAAGCACGTTATTAAATGGATTGGATTTTTTCCTCAACCGTGCGAGACGCCTTTCAAACCGTACCATTTATCTCTTGTTAATATTTTGGCAGATTTATACGATTTCCACTACGATCCAAAGCAATAAGAGGAAAGTTTTGTAATTCTTTGAAGTATCTCAAACAAGATGTTTGAAACGGAATGAAATTTCTTCAAAAAATCCTAAGATTCATTCAAAGATGTCGTCACTTTATATTATCGTGGATATATTAATACGGCTAACACGTAAAGGGGCGTAGACAAGGTGCCATTGTTCAACGTTAACGTTAAACAAAACGACTAAAATGTATAGGATTTGACATCCGCGAACGTTTGTGACGTACGTTAGCACCTTGTCTAGGCCCCAAGGTCTCACAATTCCCCTAAGGGCACTGCAACAGTCTTAAGGTTTAAGATTGACTTAAAATGCTTCTGTCGCTGTCATACTTCTGGCAATGAGTGAAAGAGCGAGAGTAACAGATGCTTTTTCGCCGTAAAAAACTTAATAGATACGTCATACAAAAAACACGTGTTTCTGATCTCTACGATCAGCGGTTTAAACTGTGCGCGTATCAGTTATTCAGGAGAAAGCATTTTATAATATCACACACCTAGATCTAAACAGGATTAACTCAGAAAAATACTTTTTTCAGGAAGGGTAAAAAAACAGATTAGCATGTCCCTTGCACGAGTTGTCTGTACGGATTTATACTTTCATTTAAAGCTGGAAGAGTAGTACTAGTTAATAATTTCTGACGCCTTCGCGGTTATTACACATTGGAATGAAAACAACTATTAACGGATTTAACTGGCGTATTTTTATTTTATTTTATTAGCTGACGTTTCGGATTCTTTACAGTTTCCATAATCGTAGCACGACTGAGCTGACAATAGTCTAACGCTAAAGTACTAGTTAGCTTAAATCTGTTTTAGTAGTAAATACTAGTAAATAGGTTTTGCTATAAGGAATTCGATGGTGTGCATAACTTAAAACTTCAGGTTTCTGAGTTAGCTCTCTTTAGACCTAAGTGTGCGATATATAAATGATTGTACAGAATTAAAACAATACAAATAAAACACTCCACTAAAGCACTTTCAACTTAAATTCTGTATTACATAAGTTTTCGTGGAGTATTCCTTAATGTGCGAGAGCGGACTCCGGCCCGCTCGGCGTGTTTTGTTTCTGTATTTTCAGGGAAATAAACAGTGTTTATATCACGGGATATGCACTGAATTACACTAACAATGACTAGCCAAGCCTTTGTTACTTGGCCAAGTGTTATTTAGAGACTTGCATTTAAATAATTATATTTCTAACCAGTATTAAACATACGCTCATTTTCGGTGGCATGATACATCATTTTCAACCGACGAAAAAAACGGAGGAGGTTCTCAAGTCGACGCGTATATTTTTATTTTTGATTTTTTTTTTATTGATTTTTTTTTTAGTTTTTTATAAAAACGATTCAATACAATTTTTACTCAGACATGACGTCATGAAAAAATTGAAGGGATTCGATAGCAGGGGCATCACCGAAGCCCCACGTTTTTTCAATAATCTAACTAACGAAATCTGACTCCGTTTTTACCTAGTCATCGGCCATATTTAATTGGTTTGAACGCATTACGTAATTTAAAAGTGTCTAAACAATTGCTTTTAAACCAATTACGTTCCATAACAAAGTCTATTATTCGAATACCCCCATATAATAATAAATTAAAATTTTAATTAGTCATAAGACATGGTAATACTTGAAAATCTTACCGCGTCTTAACATAAGACCTTTCAAATTTATATTCAATTAGGAAGTTCCCCGAAATGGCGGGAAACTCAATTAAACATCTTAAAGTTTGGAAACTCGTCGAAAATCTACACGTAGGTTCTTTGAAATTAAATTGTCGCCTTTGGAATATTTACATAAAAACACCGATAATAGATTAGATTAGATTCATTTCTTTCTCAAATGTTATAAAATAATATTACCAGTTCATTACATTAATATATCAAATTACACGCATTTATGTTGAGATCGTGATCGTAGACCTGAAATTTGGGGTGTGTTTTTTTGAAGAGATTTTCCGAAATTCTCAAACTAAAAAGTGAACAAGGGGGGAAAAGTTTCTAGAGGACAACGTAATTCGTTGGTCCAATCTATTTAAAATTATCACAAACATTCTTTAACAGAATTTCGTTTTTTATTGAAATTCACCTCTTAACGACGTTAAAAAGTACGTAGACGGAGTAGCGAGCAGAAGTAATTTATATAAGAAAACGAAAAACGTCCGAGTATTATAAAATAATAAACGCAAAGCTACAGATAAAGTAAAACATCTCACAATTACTAACATTTATACACATTTTATATTATTTATTATCTACGTCAAAAGTCTTTAGGTACAATTACTTCATTTTTAAAGCAATAATCGATTGTGATTTCATTGAAGGGTCGTTAAGAGTCCATAAACAGGTCACGGCATGGGGTCACTCGGGTCAAGGTCAGGTTATTTCTCGCGCTTTTCAATAATTCCAGTTTTTCTACTAAAAATAGTAGCCACTAACGAGTACCAACATAACAATTTACACAAGCTAAGCAAATGAAGGCACGTGTAGTGGGGCCATTAATTGATTCAATCGTGGATACAGAAATTTATAATGTGGTAGCGAGGCAAAAATGTAGGCACGTGTAGTAGTCATTAGTTAAGTCAATCACTGATTTTCAATAACGGTGTAACTACTATAGCACTAATAATTTCTGATGCCTTCGCGGTTATTACACATTGGAATGAAACAACTATTAACGGATTTAAGTCGCGTATTTGCTGACGTTTCGCATTCTTTACAGTTAGACTTTAGCGTTAGAATATTGTCAGCTCAGTCGTGCTACGATTATGGAAACTGTAAAGAATCCGAAACGAGTTAAATCCGTTAATAGTTGTTTCATTTCAATACTATAGCACTTTTAAATGTCAAAAATGAACAGTAACTACAAACGTCATCTATTTCTTATAGAATTGACGTCACTTTGACAGTAGACATCAAACGCATTTGAACAAATGACAGCCGACGCGTGAAGTGACATCTTATTAATGTCGACATAGACCTTGCGTTTAGATTTATTTATTTCTCAATAATCACACATTATATTATAATGTAAGTACAACATAAAATATTATAATTACATTGTTATGTCAAATTACATGTACCTACTCATACCTAAATCGTCAATACAAAGAACAATAAGATCATATAATTTAAAACTTAATCTTTATGAATTACTAGCTTCTGCCCGCGACTTCGTCCACGTGGAACTCCTCCTTTTTTGCAGTCGGTTAAAAAGTAGTCTATGTCCTTTCTCAGGCTCCAGACTTTCTTTGTACCAAATTTCATTTAAATCGGTCCAGTAGTTTTAGCGTGAAAGCGTAACAGACTGACAGACAGACAGAGTTACTTTCGCATTTATAATATTAGTTAGGATTACGTAAAAATCCAACTTACATACTCGTAAAGAGTTTGTATGGTTTTACGTGACCTTCCGCTATTAAAAACATTATTAATACCTCCCACAGTTTATGACAACAGTTGCTGTCATTAAACAGGTAAGATTTTAGGGAATGTCATTAATGGAAAAACGCGCCATTAACTGACTAAATGAAAGCTCTCTCGTTAAGTAACGTTTCATTACGGCCCGGCCATGACTTGTGTGAACAGCGGTGAGCGGTGAGCGGTGGGCGGTGAGCGGTGAGCGGTGAGCGGTGAGCGGTGAGCGGTGAGCGGTGAGCGGTGAGCGGTGAGCGGTGAGCGGTGAGCGGTGGAGCGGTGAGCGGTGAGCGGTTAGTGACAAGCGAGAAAATCAAATCCATAGCTTATGAAACACTAGCAATCCGGCCCGACTTCACCCGGATCCCTATTTTTTTTAAAATATAATATACCCTATGTTACTCGGGAATAGTGTAGCTTCCTAACAGTGAGAAAATTTATCAAATTGGTCCAGTCGTTTTGGAGCCTATTCAACCCAAACAAACAAACAAACCCTTTTTCTTTATTATATTAGTATAGATAGAGATTCTCGGAGTGCATCATACGTTGCCATGGGTTGTATGTAGTGGCTCGATGCTCCCCTCTCGCCATTATAACTGAGGCAGTCCTCGACAATTTGCACTTTTTGACTATGCGATAAAACTTGGCGCAGTTGATCCTTAGGTAGTTCTGAGTGAATTTATTAGACCAAGACTATCTAAGGATCAAATATGCCAAGTTTCAACGCATAGTCAAAAAGTGTAGGGTCCCATACAAAGACGTGTATAAAAAACTAGCTATTAGGCGCTCTCCGCTCACCGCTCACCGCTCAAAGCTCAACGCTCACCGCTCAACGCTCACTGCTCAACACTCACCGCTCACCGCTACCGCTCAACGCTTACCACGCACCGCTGCCGCTGGTATCGCATGTTATGGCTGCGTTCCTTAGGATTATGGTGAAAGATTGACAATGAAGTTAACGACGTATCATGAAGCGGAGAATGTATGGGTTTTATTAACCATGATTACCGTTTAACTATAAGATTAAGTAAGGTTAAGGCTGTAATTTGAATGCTAAATTTTCGAATAGGTTAGGTTTTCTAAATTGATTTTATGTTTAAGTGCATATACGTACTTAAACATAAAATTAATTTTGAAAACATTTTTAAATTAATATTCTATGTGATATTTATTATCTTAATTGTGTACTTTTCTACACATTTATAGTACTTTTATAGAATAGTTTAAATGGTATAGGTTGATATCCTATGGGTATAGTTGTTAACTTTGAAAAATTTATTAAAAAATTTGTGCAATTCAAGATGGCGCACTGCCGTAATTTTTTTACAGATTATAACAAGCATTATTTGGCGCGCTTAAGTTGACGTTGTCAAAGTTTGACGTGTTCAACAACTATTTATATTACTAGCGGTTCGCCCCGGCACGGATCCCTAATTTTTTTCAAAATATTCTATAGCCTATGTTACTCACGAGTGAACGTAGCTTCCCAACAGTGAAAGAATTATTAAAATCGGCCAGTAGTTTTTGAGCCTATTTATTACAAACATACAAAAATCTTTCCTCTTTATAATATCGATACCTTTGGGTTCAATTGGCGTAAAAGCCATTTTGGCCAAGATGAGTTATATATACAGTTTTTCTCAGAATTTTGAGCTCTATCGATCTGTATATAAGGATCATCGAAATTCGCAACTTTATGGCTTTTACTACCCAACTTTTTCGCACAAAATGTTAACAAAAATTAAAAATGTTGGATGTATCAGACAAGCACTTAAATTACTTAAATTATGTCAGCCGTAATTGCCTTTTTAGTTCTTATTAACTACTGTAAAAGCCAGTGCAGCCATTGATTGGTTTATACATCACAGTATTTGATACCATATTATTATTGTTACGTCTAGTCGGACGGCGTAAGTTCACTATTAGTCAAGTATATTGACGTATAAACCATAATTTTACCTTAACGGCTTTTACGCCAATAAATTTTGAAAAAGTGTAGGTTTCTTACGCTGCCTATCTGATAATTGTGTGGCATTTACGTCCATATCAAGTTTGCCAACAAAAAAATCTTGCATTTACAGCTATATTTTAAGGATTCACTATAAAAGATTGTGGTTTTTACATGAATATTTTAAACGTAATAGGTAAGTGTATAAAATTATATGAAACAGAGAACACTGTATTAGCGACTTGAAACAGAATTTAATATTCTTTTATTATTTTGGAATCACCCCATTTTATTTATTTTAATTTAGTTTAGACAAAATAGAAACTTCGCCTAATGAGTTAAAAAAGATTCGCACAGTAATGTCGGATTAAATCAAGGAAAAAATATTAAAATAATGTTTTTGTTTCTTTTGTTGCATCGATGTTTTGGTGACGATACAAAGATTTCAAAAAAACCAAGTACTGCTAAAGTTAACACAAATAAAATAACCGTTTTATCTGATAAAAATCTGCACATACTTACATAAATAAGAACATGACTTGAATAAAAAAAATCTCACTATTGAATCCATATCCACACCTTAGTACCTGATGATATCTGCGTAAGTACTATTAATACTCAGCATCAAATATAAATTAATGAGAATACCGTTACTTCGTCACAGAGAAATGAAAAAGATGCACCAACAAACACACTAACATTCTTTTTCTTAAAAAAAGCTGTTAAGAAATAGAAAACGCATTGGAAAAACTATCGAGGACAAATGAAATGCGTATAAAAAGATCATGTTTTTGCCAACTGCCTATTTTTTAAGTGAAATATATCTATATTTTAAATGTCTCTGGAAAAATGGTACTATTCCGAAATAATATCACAGGGGCTAATTGAAGAAGATGAATACAAGGTAATTTAAGTAGATAATGTAAGTAAGTAGTAAGTTTTTAAATCACTATTGATTTCATCTTTTCCAGGTAGCCCTTGTTATACATACCCTAGTCATTATAGATTTTTATTTTGTTTGTTTTTATATGTTTTGTTGTCTAATTCAAAGACGAATAACAAATAATTGCATGGCAACATTATAAATATAATAATGCAAATTTGTGGTTTGTGATTCATAATATTATTTTTTTGTTAACATAGACTATTCTTTATGGAAAAAGATAATATAATGCTGGATAATAATAAAAATAACTAAATATTTAATATTTGCTTTACTAAATAAAACAATACAAGCTGAAAATTTAACTACTGGACCTTAATACTGATAAAATCTTAGGAAAATAAATTGTGCTAACTTTTGTTATATTATTTCATTAATTAGAACACAAATATTATGATTTTTAAGGGGATTATTAGATATTATTGGCAAAAATAAAATATTTACATGGTTAATACAACTAGTATTTACAAAGTACTGTGTTTTACGGCAAGAATTACTAACCCACATTTATTAAAATGGGTGATACGTCACAGATCCATTCTTAGTTAATGATATTTCATAGACGTAATTATTAATCGAGCAAATATCTTAGGCGTAACTCCAAGCTATTTCCTAAACCGAAGGAGGCTGATTAATATTGACAATTTATTTATCTTCATGCCGAAAATTCAAGCATATTTTGTATATATAACTTTTTTATAGGGTTTATATTTACAATTTTATACGAAAAATAAGATTTCAAAAACAGTTTTTTGGCTCTCCTGAAAAGTGGCAATTTGGCTTTTACGCCAATTGAACCCAAAGGTATCGATATATTAAATTAAATTAAATTAATATTTATGTTTATATTATTTGTTTTGAGTAGGTATTTCTCGTTCCAGCGATAGTGATAGTACCGTGTACAATATTTTATTATACATTTTCGCTTTTGCGCCCGAAACAATATAGTTTTATGGTTATAATCTAACTCCGCTATACTAGTGGCAGAGTTGATTGGAACATCAAATTCTATGGTGGCTCAACCGTATATTTGTATTGGTTTTGTATTGTTATGTACACATTTTTTTACCTCTTTAAACGTAACTGGAAATACTATATAATTTGATGTAAGTTTCCGTTTTTAATAATTTATTTTTCATGTCGTAATCTTAAATCTATCGAATTACTGGAATTGTTTATTTACCTTTTGAAAATTCTTAGTAACGTTTTTCGAATTCTGATAGAGTTTGGTTATAATTATATTTATATGGATGAGGTGATTCGGTTACTTGCAATAGAAGTTTAAGAATTCCTATAGGCATTTAAAAAATAATACAGGAGACATAAATCAAGGGAATCATAGTCAGTACTGACGGACGATGAAAGTTGATATACTTAGTAGCTAAAAGTGATTTTTATTGAAATCCTCCTTGTAAATAGCGGTGGCGCCGCGTAAATATATTTACATAGTAAAAGAAACTTTATAATCATGTCATTAAGTCCAAAATACATCACTACTTTGTCTCTTCACTACTGAAAATTACAATTCATACATAACCTTGAATTTTAATCAAATCGAGGCATTGTAATCGTAAATCGTTATAGACCTCCCTTTCCTAGTCGACATGGATTAAACAATTAGGTTAAACACAGTAACAGTAGCTACGAATATGAACAAGACAAATTACTTTCTTACGTTGTTTTAGGTATTTAAAAATCAGTCCTACAAATACATCCTGGGCCCGTGAACGACTGTCACGTACGTCACAAACGTTCGCGATACATTTTGGTCGTTTCGTTTTACGTTAACGTTGAACGTTGTCACATGGGGGGCTAGACAAGTGCCCAACGTTCAACGTTAGGACCGAAATGTATGGAATTTGACATTTGTGACGTACGTAACAGTCGTTCGCGGATGTCAAATCCCATACATTTTGGTCTTAACGTTTAACGTTAACGTTGAACGTTGGGCACTTGTCTAGGGCCCCTTGTCTAGGCCCCCTTGTGTGAATACACAGCTGTCAATGTGTCTTTAATCCGCTAAAAGCGCGTCGTGTAGAATGAGGTCCAGCTGTCATGTTCCATGAAACACAGACACAGTAGCTAGTCTCTCATTGGTGGTAGGTACATGACAGCTGGACCTTATGCCACACTGAGTATATATTTTTCTTTATTGTTCAATTAAGAAAAGAAAAAAATGGTGTTTAATTTTTGGTCATACGACTAATGAGAAAAACCTGATATAATTAATAATTATATTATATTAGACATTCTTTGCATCATGAAATTGTAGTTCTTTATGTAGGTAATGATTTAGTAATTTTGTTATTATTTATGTTTATCCATCCTTACAATTTGTCTTAGTGTGTGTGCGTAACGATAAGAATTATTTTGACACTGTGTTACTTTATCTATGGTAATACCTCGTCGCCTTCTGAAAATGGCTAAACATTTCGTATGACAATTAGGGTCGATTTTCCAGCTCTAAGCCAGCAGTTGTAGGTATATATGTATATTCTAAGCCGAGTGAAACATAAGTAATCGTTACATAAAGATTTCCATCCAACCCTGATGTATAACTCAATTAGTGAAGGTTGTTCCTGAACAGCCTTGCGGATGTCACAGCGGAAGCGCGTTGAGGGGTTTCCAGCCTTCGGCTATTTATATTGGAATTAACTCGCGGGGTCGGAGCGGAATTTTCAGAATTGCGAGGTTTTTGAAGACCTTGCGTTTGCGTGCTGTCTCGCTCTTATTCAAGGGTGTTTATTTTGCTATCTGTGAATTGAACGTGCTATTTTTATGTAACCTTTTTTATGTGTGTAGTTGAAATTGTTAAAATGTAGCTGTGAAAAAACGCCTATGACTTAAATCAATTTGGTTTTATTTCATTGCTGTTCAACTGAGTAAGAAACCTGCTGAAATATTTTTCAGATACACATAGAAATGTAAATATATTATTTATAAATAAAAGGAAAATATTCATTAAAGAATAACTGTAAAATGATTTTCACTTAGTTTATGACGTGATCGGTTTTTACAATAGATGAATCTAAGTTACATAAACAGAAAATTAAATTAGTACCTACCTAGTAAAGATCCAGTAATTATAGACGAATATAAGAATTGTAAAATCCATCCAATTAACCAAATACATTTTACCACAAGGTGAAGTCATTAAAAAAAACGAATTAAAAAAGTTAACTCATAAACCTGAATATTTGAGTTGTACATACAAATTCCTTACAGAAAAATCTACCTACCAATGAAACAAATTTCAGCTTACTCTTTTAGTTTCATTATAAAAAAAGCATAAACCTATACAGAAAACTCCTGCGTGCATCCATTTTAATCACTTTTACGCCTCTCCTGAAAAATACTTTTTTTATTTATCTCCCTTTAGATCTACCTAGGTGTGCGATATCCGAAGGGAGTAGGATTTTATTTAAATGAGAGATATCAGCAGAACCGCGGGAGCGTGAGACTAGCTAATTAAAAACGTGTCTCTCCGCCGTGAAACTGCACTCCTGCACTGCGGTGATTGGAACTTTTTCTAAAGTTTTCATCTGGCTTATTTTTCAGGTTACCAGCGGTTACGTTACCTATATCAAGGTAGTGAAATAGGTAATAGTATTTGCTGATGCCTTCGCGGTTATTACACATTGGAATGGGTAGTGAAATAGGTTATAATATTTTCTGATGCGTTCGCGGTTATTACACATTGGAATGAAACAACTATAACGGATTTAACACTAAAAATTCTTTAGTGTTAGACTATCGTTAACTCAGTTGGCTACGAATATGAGTACCTACTTTAAAGTTCTCTAAACGTCATACAAAATGAAATAAGCGAGTTAAATCTGTAATAAGTAGGTAACTTTTAAGTAGGTAAGTACCTAATTGTTTTTATTCCAATGTGTAATGACAATGAAAGCATTATAGATTGAGATCTCAGTCACCAGACAAAAAATAATTCTTAGAATTAGTCTGATTGGGATCTACTCGTAGGTCCGAAATATTTACACAGAATAATTTCTGATGCCTTCGCGGTTATTATACATTGAAATGAAACAACTTTAACGGATTTAACTCGCGTATTTTATTTTTATTGACTGACGTTTCGGAGCCTTTACAGATTCCATTATCGTAGCACGACAATCAGCCAATAAAAATAAAATACGCGAGTTAAATCCGTTAAAGTTGTTTCATTCCAATATTTACACAGAGACAAATATCTACTTAACTTTTTAAAATGTTATCGTTTTAAAGCAAAAAACAGTACCGTATTGTTTTGACCCGAGCTATTTCGGAATAACAAAGATGCCGTGTTTATAACGAGAGAGTCTAACAAGCTCATTAGCGAGCACTAAATATAACATTGCCATGGTTGAATAATAGCAACATTTTAAGAAGACGTTTTCTTAGGGAAAAAATAATACTAAGCACCTACTCACTTCTATCAATCAATCAGATCAAAAATATATTTAAGTATTATAATTTCTGATGCCTTCGCGGTTATTACACATTGGAATGAAACAACTATTAACGGATTTAACTCGCGTATTTTATTTTATTTTATTAGCTGACGTTTCGGATTCTTCAAAGTTTACGCTAAAGTGACTTTAGCGTTACACTATTGTCAGCCCAGTCGTGCTACGATTATGGAAACTGTAAAGAATCCGAAACGTCAGCTAATAAAATAAAATAAAATACGCGAAGTTAAATCCGTTAACAGTTGTTTCATTCCAAAATATATTTATTTGACGGCCTGTTGGTCTAGTGGTCAGAGACCCTGACTACGAAACCGGAGGTTGCGAGTTCGAATCCCGCTAGGGGCAGATGTCAATGTGATGAGCACTGGCATCTGTACCTGAGTCTTGGATGTCTTATATGTATATTTATGTATATTTATCCGTTGTCTAGTTCCCATAACACAAGCTTTGCTTAAAATGGAACTAGATAATTGGTGTGAATTGTCCAAAGATATTTATATTTATTTATTCATCAATTTAGGCTTTTACAAGCTCTTATGAAGGTCAGAAGAAGATACCGTTTCCGAAAAACCTCACTTGAGAAGAAACGCCAAGAAACTTATATCATTATAATATTATATGATATCATTTTTTCAAAATACAAAAGCTAATATAGCTTAAACAAAATTTATATCTGCTAGAAATTTAAAAATAGCTTACACGACAATGGCTTCAATATTACGAAACAAGTCTTTAGTATTCATATGAGCGAGCTATCACAAGATCTCTTTATAAAAAGACTTCACAAACGGCCCTAAAACAACGCCCTTGGGTACCCTAATTATCTAACCGTAAGGCTTGTATCAGCGTTAATTTAGGTACTTTAGGTTACATTTGCAATCCCACAAACGTGCCCGAAATGATAATGATGGTTTCATAACCTCTTAAGTACATTTGGCTCATTACTTTGCCTTAATATACCTTATAAACTAGAATCTAGTTAAATTCTATGCTTAGGTATCTACCTACCTACTTACGTACATGGGGTTGTTTCATTCTAATCTATACTATTTCTATACTAATATTATAAAGCTAAAGAGTTTGTTTGTTTGTTTGAACGCGCTAATCTCAGGAACTACTGGTTCTGATTTTGATGATTTTTTTTTTTGTTGGATAGATCATTTATCGAGGAAGGCTTTAGGCTATATAACATCACGCTGCGACCAATAGGAGCGAAGACACAGTGGAAAATGTGTAAAAAACGGGGAAAATAACTATTCCACGCGGACGAAGTCGCTGGCAGAAGCTAGTGTGTAATATCCGCGAAGGTATCAGAAATTGTTAAATATACTAAATAAATGAAAATGCATTTTACAGTTTACTAAGTACAAGAAGGTTGATGTTTTTTTTTCCAGGGCTTCTAGCTTTAAGTTTCCAGTAACATGAGCAATATCTGGTCAATCGTGAAGGAACGTTGTTGTGGCCATAATCCTAAACTATCTTTGAAAATCACAAACATCAATATTATATATAATACATTTCGCGGTTCTCCATTTATATATATACTTAGATTTACACTGTTTCTAAACTTATTTACAATCGTATCTACCGCAATAATTAAATAAAATTTGAACTCACAAACAACTGTATAATATTTGATTGTATAAGTTTATCACAAAATCTTCAAAATTAACAACACAACTTGCGGCGTATGACATCATAAAACACCCCAATCCTGTTTCTCCTCTCTCTCTCTCTCTTTATCGTCCCATCTCCCTCGCACACCCACAGATACCAAGATTATTATCCATTATGTAAATAAATATAAGGATGAATATTCAATGTAGCTGTTGTCTTAGCTCGGCTGAATTTAAATGGGGAAAAATATGGTAAGCAAGTAGATTTAAGCACCCGCATACATTATGACTGTCTCATGGTTTATGTTTCAATATCGTGACGTCATTTCAGTTTTCATGACGTCATAAGATAAGAATGGCTGAATGAGGGCCACCGCGTGTCAGAAATCCGCTAGATGCGCTAGTGTAGAATGAGGTCTAGCTGTCATGTTCCTCCAATGAGAGGCAAGCTACTGGCCTGTGATTGGTGGTACATGACAGCTGGACCTCATTCTACACTAGCGCATCTAGCGGATTTCTGACACGCGGTGGCCCTCATTGGTGAATGGGTATTAGACTATCTTACGAATATGGAAACTGAAAAGTTTCGAAAAGTCAGTGAATGTAATAAAATACGCGAGTCAAATCCGTTATACATATTTGCTTAATCTCAATAAGAATGACTAATATAAAATTAGGCAATTAATTAAATTTAAGGTTCTGTAGCCAAAGGGTAAGTACATCGGAAACCTATTTCTGATACACCGCTATCCGTCCGTCTGTCATTAGCATGTCTCATGTCTCATGTAGGTACCGTTAAATTTTCGCAGATGATTTATTTTTGTTTCGAAAACTTTACAGTTCCCATATTCGTAGCCGACGGAGACTAACTTAGACTAACGACTAAGTGTTAGACTATCTAAAATAAACGAGTTAAAAATAAACTTCTGTTTCACACATTCCCAAATTATATTAAACTGAAAAATATTTTCAAAAATAGTAAAAGTTGTGCAAAATGTCGATGACAGACTAACCGACAAAGCCTCGGTATTTATTCTGTTAAACCGGTTGTGGGTTTAATAGCTTAATAGCTTTTCACTTTTTATTCCTCTGTCAAGCGCAGAATAATCAAATATGCAAAACTGGGTGATAAACGAGTACACGACCGCTATTCGGGAGCCAACAGTCATATGGATAATTTCTGATGCCTTCGCGGTTATTACACATTGGAATGAAACAACTATTAACGCAACTATTAATAAAAATACGTGAGTTAAATCCGTTAATAGTTGTTTCATTCCAATGAGTCATATGGATCTTAACTTTGCTCAACTCGCGTATTTTGTTGGATTTGCTGACGTTTCGAAAACTTTACAGTTTCCAGACCATTTACATTACTACCTACTAGTAATTCTGAACCTTTTTGGGTCCGTTAACCTTATGACCTAACTAGGGTCACTAATTTTACCTGGCGCGCTAGTCAGCGCTACGCTGTGCTCAGGTTTGGCACTTTGAAATTCGGCGTTCGAGACCACTGCCAGGTAGTTGTAAGCCCGCGAAATACAAGTTTTACCCCCAGGTTAAAAACCCAGGTATTAGACTATCGTCAGCTCAGTCGTGCTACGGTGGCAAAATTAAATCCGTTATAATTATTTCATTCCATAAAGCTTATAACTTCTGATGCCTTCGCGATTATACATTGGATTGAAACGACTTTAACGGATTTAACTCGCGTATTTTATTTTTATTGGCTGACGTTTCGGAGCCTTTACATATTCCATAATCGTAGCACGACTGAGCTTACAATAGTCTTTGCTAAAGTCAACGTCAGCCAATAAAAATAAAATACGCGAGTCCGTTAAAGTTGTTTCATAAAGCTTATGTTTAAGCAAGTATACAAAAAAAAGGTAATACCTACTTAGTAATACGTAGTAGCAAGAAACAGTAAGTACATATCTAAATTCAAAAAACCAATTTCAGCAAGCACACCCAAGTAAAACATTTAGACCTGAGGCCGCGACTCCTTGCCAGAGAATTTGATTATAGCCTCTCCGATATTGTATTTTTCGGAGAATTGAACACGGGCCGCCGGTTCATTTGAATATTTGATATTCAGAATGCTCAGAAATGCGACCTTTGTATTAAGAAATATACCATAATGTTATATACTACAAAGTAGATATATTATATAAAGGTGCAGTTCAGTTTCTTTATTAATTCTTAACATAACTTTAACTTATTTCTTTTAATAAATATTCTTCTACCCGCCTCTGTGCACGATGATTTTACACAATATCATTATAATAGTACATTACGCACCAAGGCCAGTAAAATAAAAAATGTCTCAGATCACATGTAATTGTCGTCCGAGGCGAAGCCGAGGTTGACAAAAATGTGATCTGACGCTTTTTTATTTACTGGCCGAGGTCAGTCAGTCGAGGTTTTTCTGTTCGACGAAGCCAGAAAGTGGCAATTTCATTTAGCGCAGCGGCCAGAAATTTAGCGCTTTCTGGCCGGAGGACGGAAAAATATATTGTTTATGTTATTCTGATGCATAAGCTGCATAATTGTAATTTCATCAAAATCCACACAGTTTTTACGTGAAAGTAGAACAAACATACATGCATACATTCTTACCAACTTTATAGTAGGTATTTAAGGAGTCTGCCCACTACACCGTAACATACCATGACGGTGCTATGAACGTATCAAGCACGGAAGGTAATACGTAAGGCGGTACGAGTCGGTGACGGAACGGTCTAGTGGACATAGTATCATGCTTTTCTATACAAAGAATATTTTTTTGCCTGACACGTTCTTTATCGTTCATAATATTTATAGGATAATGAATACCTTTTGCATAATTCTCACTAGGAAATAATTGATCTAGCACCAAACTAAGCAGAGCCTGTACTTACTAGACAGCGGAGAGACATATAAATGTATGCCTTGGCTTATATTTAGAAAATACAATGTAACGAAGGACAATGGAAATCCTTTATATAAAGTTTATTCGGTTGCAACGAATTGTATGCAGTTCAGTGGAGAGGTAAATATTTGGAATTCAAATGTAATGTAGGTACGTTTAAAACGTACAGACAGATATGTACATACGTGTATGTAAGTAACAAATAAAACATTCCTTTGAAATCTTTTTCTTTTTACCATTTTATACTCACTGCGGGCAATTATTTATACTAGTTTTAAGATTTCTCATGTGCAAAGGACAGAACTCATACAAACATGTAAAAACGAATTATAATTAGACACATATATCTACTTCATAATATAAAGAAAATACGTAAAATCACTTCTTTTCTCGTAGTGTAAAAATACAGAAAAGTGAAATTACTTTCTATTAGTTACAGTGGTTTATAAATGTAATATAAATAATGGGCGTGCAGTCTATGTAGGCAGAATGTTGTAAACGTACCTATACATGTACTGCCTACCCTGGAGCCTACATGAGTACTCGTTACTGTAAGCACCTGATAAGAGTCGACCTCATAGAGATATAAGACTAGAGTACGTGAGCCAGCCAGAAACGCGTTATAATGGTAGAAAGAGAAAAGAGCATTGGAATAGAGGTCGCGTCTTTGTCTGATTGCGACGTCAACGGTACCACAGCAACGGACGGCGCGCAGCATGTTGCCATTGCGCATGCGGCAAGACAAGGACAGTGCCTCTATTTAGAGTTTCAGTCTCTCTTTACCGTGATACGCTGCCACTTATAGACAGTCCTATGGCTCACGTACTCTAGTCTTATATCTCTATGGTCGACCTACTGTAAATAACCTTGACTGAAACTAAAAACTTAAAATGTAACGCTTTTTAAGTGTGTAGGCAAAATGGTAATTTGCTAAATCAATTATATTTATAAAATGTATGTAAAATAAAGTCACAGATTATTATTCATAAATTCAAGGAAGTTCGTGCAAGTCGAGAGCAAGCGTGGCTGACTTCAGGGACAAGCTAAACTCACAATGCTGTAATTTCAAGTAGATTTAGTTGTGGACCTATTCTTGAAAAAAGTATTGTTTAGAATTCATTCTAAATATTTAATATTTTAGCTGGCAACATCCCCCCTCTCTCTCTTCCGTCACGGCTTCAAAAGCGTGTGCACAGTGCTCCGTATCAATTATTAAATAATTAACTAAAATAAGAAATACAAATGTGTAAAGTGTTTTTATAAGTGATTATAAGATTACAAATTACAAACTGAGTTGTTCTTCAGCGCCTATAATACAATCCTTAACAAGTATCCTCGTAAATATGATTTAAATAAGGATGTTCTACATAATAATAAGATTATAAGGTATCTAATAATAATTTTAGCTCTTATCGTGGTTATCATATTGCGATAGGTACTAAATGTTACGGATTAAATCGTGTAGTGATTTTATGCCCACGGTTCGAGAACTTTATAGTTTCATCATATGCCTAAGCATTATATTTATCGTTAGACTTTTATCAGCTCAGTCGTGCTACCATTACGGAAACTGTAAAGAATCCGAAACGTCAGCAAATAAAATAAAATAAAAATACGCGAGTGAAATCGGTTAAATACTTGTTTCATTCCAAAGATTGTCAAAAAGTTATGCAACTTTTTTGACAGTTTAATTTACTATTCCAAACAAGGTTATCCAGCTAATACCGACAGTGGATATTACATCAATTTCGTAATACTTGAGTCAAAGTTTCACTAAGTGTCGAGTATACGAGCTATTGATGTGTATAGTCTGGCCACACAAATTGACAAAGCACTATATCCAGCGATATGTCAAGTTAAAGTTTAGTTGGAGTTTCAGAATGTACGTTCAATTTAATTCAAAGTTGAAGCAAGACCCAGAGTTCAGAATATTACGCTTTAACAATGTTGGATCATACTACGAGTAATAAGGAAATAATAGCTTGGGAATTGTAAAAAAGAGACTATTCCCAGTGTTGCCAATTTAGCGATTTTGTCGCTAGAACTAGCGACTTTTGCTTAAGGCTTAGCGACCAAAAAATAGTTTTGACGACAAAAATAGTTTAGCGACTTATCTGGCGACCTTTGGAGTACAAATTAAAACAGTTCTAGAGCCAATAATAGATACATTTTTTGTCAAATCGACACAGAGTTATTCAATGCCAAGAGATACATAATATGGAAAACGACAAACGCGATAGCGCACCAAATTTTTGACTTTATTCCCCCCAACTTTTTATGGTTATGTTTTAGTTTTAGCGACTTTCTGGCGACTTTTGACTTTGAGTTTAGCGATTCGAATTTCTAGGAGTTGGCAACACTGACTATTCCTTACAAGGGCATGTATTCTACATGTATTGAGTGCCTGCCCTATATGTAATCCCCACTGCACGCACCTGTTTCTACTATAACATTAGTTCCCAATCGGGGAGAGATTATCCCTGTAAGGGTAAATTAAGGAATTGGAGTAAGCTAAGGGAGGGGCACAAAAGATCCCAATAGGTCGAAGTGTATTCAAAAGGACTCCACTAATAAGATAAGATAACATAAAAGGGTAAATTATCAACTACTCTGTGGGGTAATATTTATCCTAATGAGAAAAACCAAACCAAAAATAAAACAACTTGTATTGTTTTTATTTTAAGTGGGTAATATTAGTTCTCATACTAGATTACAGAACAAAAATATGTAAAAAAAAAACTTAAGTGATATCTATACTAATATATAATAATAAAGAGGAAACGTTTGTTTGTTTGGATTGAATAGGCTCCAGAACGGCTGGACCGATTTGAAAAATTCTTACACTGTTGGGAAGCTACACTATTCCCAAGTGACAAAGGCTATAAAAAAAGATGATCCGTGCGAAGCCGGGGCGGACAGCTAAGATATTATATTTTCCAAAAATTTTCGTATAACAAAGCACATTAGTTCCCGGAAGGAAGTGAAAGGAATCCGGGAGACACGAAATGCGAATTCCAACACGCGGCAGGTGACGGGTGAAATTAGAGAAGCGAGCTCAGCAAAAATATAGCGGTTTAATGGACATTTTAATAATGTTAGCGAATCCTACAGACTATTTTTAACCCCCGACGCAAAAATGACGGGGTGTTATAAGTTTGACGTGTCTGTGTGTGTGTGTGTGTGTGTGTGTGTGTGTGTGTGTGTGTGTGTGTGTCTGTCTGTGGCATCATAGCTCCCAAACGCATGAACCGGTAATGTCGGAAGTGTTCTTAGCTATGTTTGATGAAAATCGGACCAGTTGTTTAATAAATAGAAGGGGGTGAAAGAGGGGATGGAAAAATAAATGTCCACAAATATACTCGAGTGGGGTATCAAATGAAAGAGGGTCACGAGTACATTACAAAATAGAAATTATGTTAGGTGTAAAAGTGTAAAATGTGACCTTGCCCTAGACAACTGCCAATTGATAATAGCAATAGAACAAAAACTGAAAGATTTAACTCGCAAATAGTGTTTTTTTTATTTTATAATGTAAAAATTACTTCAGCGTTGGACTATTGACTTATTTGGTCATAGGAACTGTGAAGTTTTAGAAACTTCAGCATATAAAATAAAATACGCGAGTTAAATCTGTTATAGTTGTTTACTTCCAACCGACCGCATCAGAAATGATTACGATCATATTATTATCATTCGATAAAACATATAATTGTATACATCTATACTCTATAGGTACTAATATTATAAAGCTGAAGAGCTTGTTTGTTTGTTTGTTTGTTTGAACGCGCTAATCTCAGGAACTACTGGTTCAAATTAAAAAAATCTTTTTTTGTTGGAGACCATTTATTGAGGAAGGCTTTAGGCTATATAACATCACGCTGCGACCAATAGGAGCGAAGAAACAGTGGAAAATGTGTAAAAAACGGGGAAAATAACTATTTCTGTCCTCCGGCCGGAAAGCGCCAACTTTGTGGCCGCTGCGCTAAATGAAATTTCCGCTTTCTGGCTTCGTCGAACAGAAAAATAGTATACTGACCTCGGCCAGTAAAATAATAAAAAAATAAATTAAAAATTTAACAAACCCCCGACATAAAAACCTAAAAGCCCTTTCAAAAGTATAACAATAATAAAAACTTAATATTAGTTACCTAAATATTAATATTTCTACAAAGAAAACGTCATGTCGGGGGGCCCGCTTGTCATTTAGGTGTTACTACTTAATACCTACAATCTACCTAAACCTACGGTCCCCCCGACATGACGTTTTCTTTGTAGAAATATTAATATTTAGGTAACTAATATTAAGTTTTTATTATTGTTATACTTTTGAAAGGGCTTTTAGGTTTTTATGTCGGGGGTTTGTTAAATTTTTAATTTATTTTTTTATTTCATACTTTTTGTAAGTAGGTATCTACTACTTAAATTATTATTTTAAGTAATTTCCATTTCATGTGGAATTTTGTAATGTACATGTTATCCTCTTACATTTAATACCCCACTCGGGTACATTTGTCGATATTGGGTTTACCATTTACACTTTTACTTCCCATATTTTTTTAACTACTCAACCGATTTTCATTACAATCTTAATTTTGTAATCTACACGTGATCCTCTTTCATTTGATACCCCACTTGGGTATATTTGTAGAAATTTGGTTTTCCATCCCCACTTTGACACCCTATATTTTTTGAACGACTCAACCGATTTTCAATACAATTTCAATTTTGTAATCAACACGTGATCCTCTTTCATTTGATACCCCACTTGGGTATATTTGTAGACATTTGGTTTTCCATCCCCACTTTGACACCCTATATTTTTTGAACGACTCAACCGATTTTCATTACAATTTCAATTTTGTAATGTACACGTGATCTTCTTTCATTTGATACCCCACTCGAGTATGTTTGTAGACTTTTATTTTCCCATCCCCTCTTTCACCCCCCCTAATTATTAAACTACCTAGCAGATTTTCATCAAACATAGCTAAGAACACTCCCGACATATACACCTTTCAAACAAAAAAAACAGAATCAAAATCGGTTCATGCGTTAGGGAGCTATGATGCCACAGACAGACACACACACACACAGACAGACAGACAGACACGTCAAACTTATAACACCCCGTCGTTTTTTCGTCGGGGGTTAAAAAGCCTCAGATCACATTTTTGTCAACCTCGGCTTCGCCTCGGACGACAATTACATATGATCTGAGACATTTTTTATTTTACTGGCCTTGGTGCGTAATGTAGGTACTATTCCACGCGGACGAAGTAGCTGGCAGAAGCTAGTTTTTTAATAAGACGTTGGAATATAAAAATAAGAACACAAAGCAATACCTACAGTCTAGTGCAAATTCTAGTGTAGAGGTAAATTTAAATTTGCATCATGAATGTAAATTCTATACGTGCAGACGGCGGGAGATCTGATACCTTAACAATGGAAATTTTAATATGAAATGACGCGGTTTCACCCAGACTGAATTACGAATACAGGATAATCCTTACCATTATAATAAACTATCGACCCGTCTAGACTTCACGCGGGTGCTATAAAACTTCCTCTCGAATCACTTTATCTATTAAAAAAACGCTTCAAAATCCGTTGCGTCATTTTAAAGATTTAAGCATAGTACTATAGGGACGGACAGACAGTTACTTTTTTTTATAGTATATACCTAGTGATGATTATGATTATTGTGTTATTGATAATTTTATCGATAATTTGTGATGCTTACGCGATTTAATTAAATTATTAATAAAAGTGTAAGCAATAATTTTGATGATACTTTTCTCATGCCGAACGTCATACACCGACAAAAAGCGTTATCGGTTTTTTAGCTAGACTAGAGTCAAAGGACCGCAAGGTGACACGTCGCGATGAATTACGCGAGTAGAGTAGACTATGGCCAGGGACGAGAGCATCGTGGCAGTGCAAGCATAGTGTGGCTGAGGGATTTTAATTAAGTACCTATTGCTGTAAAAAAATTGTCTATAAAAACTCGATTGTAAAAATATGGAATGTTATGTTAAGTACTTGCCACTCTCACTAATAGCCCAAGACTGAATGCAGCGGTCGTTCAGATCCAACCGCGCTGCACTTTGGCACGTCCGTGCATTTGCATAAGCTGTGCAAAACGCGGATAAACAGTGCATTTCAAATCTACTGCTGGATTCTAAACACTATTGCATGTCGCCAATTTGGCAACTTTGTTAGGAAATATTTAGCCAATTAGCGACATTCTAGCAATATTTTTAAGATGGCAATTTTTGACGTGTTGTCTTAAATCCAAATCTATTTACCTACTTCTAAGCTGTAGTAAATAACATATATATTTGATATTTGAATAAGAAAAGTCAGTTTTTATATTAGTTAATTGTAGGTAGGTACTATTTGCAGGCGACAGGTTTTTTTTTAAAAAAGGGGTTTGACAGACAGATAGACGGACAACGAAGTGATCCTATAAGGGTTCCGTTTTTTTCGGACCCTAAAAAAATCTATCTATATCTAATCTATCGTAGATTTTTTTACGTTACGCTAGATTTTTTTACGGTTCACGGAAGTCGGACACAAATCTACAACAAATATATTCCAGTTGATAATCAACCATAAACAAACAAAACAATATGAAGATAAGGTTTAATTTGTAATTTATGTTGCATGTTACCCTTAAATAACCACACTTATATTATTTGCATTAAAACATCCTAATTATGTAAACTATTTAAAAACTTTCAAGGTTACTAAAATGTTTTTAATAAGTCCGAGTTAAAATTTAATTAAACTTTCTTTTGCAGTAAAACTTATTACAAGCACGTCAAACGACATACAAAAGCATTTAGATACATGGCAGAGAAACAGCCAAGTTAGTAAAAAGTTATATAACTAAATATAATTTAAAATCTATCTACTTACATATAAAACTTGCCACATTATACATTGGAATGAAATTATTTAAGGCATGAGAAATTATTTTGCCACATTATATTCATTTTGGAAAGAATAACATGACGTTTTTATTTTCAACGTTTTCATCATTCGTAATTTTTCGTTGTTTTCGTACCTTTATAAAAAAAAGGACTGTACTCACGTCACCTCAGTCTGCTGCGATAAGTGGAACTTGGAAGTTCTTAAAACTTTGGTAGCTATTACATCTAGGCGATTTAAATCCGCTAGGTACAAGGTGTTTCCTGTATCCAAAACATATTGACAAAATTGTACAATTTTATAAAAAGGCTAAGAAATTTAATAGAGCACTATCTAGCTATATTTTTGTACCTATTGGAATTCTAAGAAGATTATTTAAGTATACGTCAAAGCAAATCGAATTCATTAAAAAAAATGTACTATGTTACACAATTAGGTGCCTACAATTCTGAAATAAATTAAACTGATATGTATTTATTTGAGGATATTAAAAATATCGATAGAATCAGTATAAAAATAATTGTCCCATGAACTTGGCCCCTTTTACATGTATTTTTTGGTGAGATTGGAATTCTCCGCCTTACACCATAAAACCAAGATTATGTAGAAATGACGTCACACAATATGCCCTCCTTACACGTTGGCATGCAGACTTGAACGTACTCGATAGTATCCAGATTACAAAATGGCGCTTTACTTAGGTTGGTAGCGCTGTAACCTTAAGAAACTTACTTTTATATGCTCAGTAATTTATTGTTATACTTAGTTATTTTCGATCTTTACTTATTGAAAAGAATTTTAATTTTCCAACGAAAAACATCTCGGAATATAAATTAAACTTGGCACTTTTGCAATCTTTATTTATTTTAAATATAACTTCTATATTATATAACCATAGACTGTATCTATAGTCTATGAATAGATATAAGAGCCTTAAAAATATTTGTAATTATTCCTTACGACTGATATTAATCATCATTTCGTACATTGAACACTACAAACTAATTCAAGGGCAAATTTAGACTTAAATAACTTAGTTTTACTAGGCATGCTACATGAATCACTATGACGAGACTATGACGTCATTAGTCATCGATTGGTTCAAAATGAGCAAACGTGCGTCTCAACCTTGGCATAAAAGGCAAACCTCATGCCTCGTGAACCTTTACGAAGTATTATTAATTCTCTTTGGTAACCACAGATAAGCCGTGCTTTATTAGAATGGCGGCGGTAATTGAATTGTTTATTATGTTGGTACAACATCGTGTAATTTTAGGTTTACATAATTCGGGGTGTTCGTGCAATGAAACTCATAAGGCATATTTGAGGTAATTAATAGAACATTATTAACTAAATTTAAAATAAATAAAAAACTTTTAAATCATACCAAATATTCTGTAATTTCGTTTAAAAAAAATATTCGAAGATAAACAATTATTCACAGATCACAGACAACTAACACACTTTTTTAAACAAATTCGCCAGAACTCGGTTCAAGAAGCCCTAAATTAGTTTTAATCCAATATTGTAAACTAGAATCTCAATTAAGCCGCGTCCACACGAGCCGGTAATTTATAGTGACAATAATTTGTACGACTAGCAATTAACTATGTCGTGTAATCCACGCGTGACCCCACATCAATTTAACGCCATTGCGACTGACAACATTATGCTTGACATATCTTTCATTTATGTTAAGTATTATTTTATTTACTATATTTTTTAATGAAGTCTGTACTTAAATTTAATCTGCCTTATTTTTATTTTATAAAAATATATTTTTATTCACATTATTGTACGCCGTTTCACTTAAAATTATATTCTATTAATGTACCTTCTACTGATTGAATACGCAACAATATATTTTACATACTTAGGCCTATTTGGTGTCGAACTTTTGGACGCCTAGTGACATATCCACTTGTTTTGTTACCATTGATATTATTTATGTTCTTTTGATGTATTTAGGTGATAAGGCTGCTATAGGTACCTATAATGCCTATAGATCTATACTTAATACAGTGAAACCTGGTTAACTAGGTCTTCCAAGGGACCTGTAAATTAGTCTCACTTAAAGAGGTATTCCACTTACACAGTGTCCCAGATATCTAGGTATAAAAAAATACCTGTCTCATTTACAGAGGGTTTCATTAACAGAGGTAAGAAAAGAGGTAATCTCTGTTATAGAGGTGTATTCAATAAAGCAACGTATATATTTTGTAAACAATTCACTATTTTCCATAAAAAATATCAAAAATGTGGTTTAAAGACAGTTCTCCTGAAACTAATAATTCGTTGTTGACGTTTACAAAATTATTAAAAGTTGGAGGCAGATTATTTTACTGATTCGGGTACTGACGTTAATTTTAGTTTTTTTCGTAATAATAAAGACTTTGTCCTCGTTTCGGTCTTTTTTAAATAAATACCCGATTAATAGAGAAACCGCATTAAAACTAAGTTATATAATGGCCGATTTAGAGAAGTTCGAGTAGGTAAAAGAGAGAGGAGACATCCGAGGTCCGAGGTAGCCTATGTGTACCTACTGACTTTATCCCAGTTACAGAGATAAATACACGCGACTTCTCAATTATAGAGGTAATTATGACAAGAAAATAGAAATAACTTATCCCAGATATAGAGGTTGCTTTTGTCTTACTAACAGAGGTAATTCATAGCCAAGGTGCCGGGACCTCAGCATGTGTTCCAGATATGGAGGTTTTTCACTTATCCAGGTCCCTCTTAAACAAGTTTCACTGTATTATAAAGAGGAAAGGTTTGTTTGTTTGGATTGAATAGGCTCCAGAACGGCTGGACCGATTTGAGAAATTCTTTCACTGTTGGGAAGCTACACTATTCCCGAGTGACATAGGCTATAAAAAAAGATGATCCGTGCGAAGGCGGGGCGGACAGCTAGTATTTGATAAAACAAATGACGTCACCAAACAAAAAGCTACCGGAAAAAAACATTTCAGAATACACAATTCGTATTCCAATTTACATTTTACGTCCTCAGATTGTTTTTATAACGCACTTAAAAGAAATAACGGCGATTAAAAACCAACGATCCTTACTTATACCATTATACTGCCGAAACTCGTCATAAAACAAAGAGGAAATAAGATAGCTGTAGGTGTATCTTAAACTACGTAAAAGCAAATTTTATTTGCGCTCCAAGTATTATAAAACTTATCTTTAATACAGTGCGGAGAGTTGAGAACAACCGCATTTATAAGATTGCGAAACGCGAGACGATGCAAACTTGGTACATAGTATAATGTGACATACAGTATGGTAGCAAGACTTCCTGACGAAGTTCTTTTTTAAGCATTATTTCTTTGCAGGTATCTATAAAAATGAAACAGCCAGGTATAACAGATTCAACTCACGTATTTTATTTTACTTTCCGACTTTTGAAAACTCAACAGTTCCCATATTCGTAGTTCACTGAGCTATCGATAGTCTCATTCTAAAGTCATTGTAAAATTCATGTGTCAACAACGAAAGAAATTTATGGTATTTGAAAATCAGTTAAATATAATTATGATATTTCATAATAGGTATGTTATTTATCAATTTCTGGTTTGTTTGATGTCACGTACCTATTCTATGACTACGAGTAAAATATTTTGTGACATTTGTAAATTTGTAAATTTATAATAATCGTTTATATTTTTTAGTATGTATCTATTATATTATCTATTATCCCTACTAGTCCTTACTTCCCTACTAATATTATAAATGCGAAAGTAACTCTGTCTGTCTGTCTGTTACGCTTTCACGCTAAAACTACTGGGCCAATTTAAATGAAATTTGGTACAAAGAAAGTCTGGAGCCTGAGAAAGAACATAGGCTACTTTTTAACCGACTGCGAAAAAGGATGAGTTCCACGCGGACGAAGTCGCGGGCAGAAGCTAGTGAGAAATTTATTTAATTTATTAATTTTAGATTAATTTATTAATCTAATCTTATCTAATTATAGTATAGTAAGAAATTAACAAGAGTTACTGTCGTCTATCAAGGCATTGCATTACTGTACTGTACCTACCTACTGCTATGCTTAATAAGTTGCTCTCTTCAGTATAATCTCTATTGCAATGCAATAAGGTACAATTTCGTGACTATCACTTGAAGTAATTGCAATAGATACGGAATGTCCGTAAATAGAGTAGTTCCTACTTAATGTTAAATACTGATAGTACAGTCAGCTCCGGTATACAAATAAGTTAGTCAAATATATTGGAATACGCTCTAACGACCGACGATATATTTGATGCCGACTGTACTGACTAATATGAACTGAATTTAGTTTTTAAAAGTTATATGAAACTTAAAAAAATACGGTTGTATTGGCCTTTTTGTACAGATAATTAAGAATGAAGACATAGATCTTTACGTACAATAAAAAAATACTTAAGCCTACCTACCTACTTATACTTTAATTTGGCTAAAATATTATGTACCTTGTTAAGTGTTTCGTAATAAGTGAGTAAATAATATTAATGTATCCACAGGTAGGCATTTTTATTTATTAAAATAACTTAAGCACTTGTACGTAGGTAGGTATAATTTGAGTTTTGATTTATTCAAAAAATATTATCAACCTGAGAAGTCGTAGCACACTTTTCTAATTTAAACTCTCCAACTGAGAACTCGGACAAAACTAAAAATAACACAGAAGTTTTCTTCGCCAACACTCTAAAACTTTTTAATTGAACTTGATCGAGACAGCCGTGGAACAGAACTTAGCGCAATTTTGTTCAACCCTGCCAATTACATTCTTATCGCAACCCGCACGAACTTCCCTCTGGTCTTCTGCACCGTTCACTCGTAGCTGATTAGAAAGAGACGGAGCCACTGGTGATCGTCTTTTGTTTCTGTTAGTGGCGCCAGGGTTGCTACCGTGCGAGATCGTCATTTGATACGTGAACCACTAAGTTTAATGCATCGTTTCTACTGATAGTGGTCACGCGAAGGAAGTAACTTTCTATTGCTTAAAGACGCGGTGTTTGTATTTGTAATACAACTTAGATTTCCTAATTATAATTTTATTCTAAGATTAAGTACTAATTTGTGTAGGTTTGCGTATTCAAATTCTTATGTAACGTATTTTTTTTATTTTATTATTTTTTCTACACAAGATGAATTTATTAATGAGTTGTACACGTCTAATGAGTTTACTAGCATTCAAAAGGACAATCATTGCTGCATAGCTGAGAAAAAATATACCTAGGTGTACCTAATAACTGAGCAAAAAAAAATTTTTTATCAATGTCAGTTATAGAATTTAAACTAACATATTAAAAATAGCTATATATAAGTATGTACACGCTGCATAAAATATTTTAAGATATTAACATAAAAAGAAAACATAGGTATTTAATTATAAGCATAAAAAACCTAAAATGTAGGAAGCAAATCGCTCCCCCACCATATTAGAGGGAAGGTGTGCGCGACCCATTAATTTTTAATATCACAATAATACTTTGCAGAACTAAACACGCTCGACTGCCCGTTTATAAATTATAATACAACCTGTACCGTAATTACAAACAAAGCACACCTGTAATGAACTATTATATCTATTACGTAACATGTAAGTACTATTTTGGATTTAAACAATTGTAACGAATTTAGCTCGCGTTTATTTAACGCTTAAGTCATTTCGTACTGTAAAGTGTAAAACGTCTTGAAGTAAATAAAATACGCGTGTTCCATTGTAATAACCGCAAAAGCGTCAGAAATGAATATGTACTTTATTATATTTATGATTATCCAGGTCTGTTGGTATCTAATAAACTTAATAATATCAAAGTGTTACGATTTAGTATGTGACAATAATAGTGAATACATTGTGGCTACGTAAGAATGTGGTAAATTGATAATTCCACACGTTGCGCTATTATAAGCGTGACAGACGAGCGTATTAAGAAAGTCGACTATGTAAGTATCAATCCACACGCGTTTCGTATAAGGGGGTTTTCACCCTACTTGTACTTAAAGTACTTAATAAACAAGCTTCTATGTGTTATTATTAACTTTTTGAATAATGTTAGATCAGTGGGTTTTTAACCTTTCTTAGTCCGTTACCCTTATGACCCAATTAGGGTCACTGATTTTACCTCGTCCTTTCAAGGATGAACTCGCGCGCTAGTACGCTGTGCTCAGACTTGTCACTTTGGAATTTGGCGTTCGAGACAACTACCAGCTGATGATTACCCCCGCAAAAACAAGTTTTACCCCCGCGAGGTAATTACCCCCAGGTTAGGAACCCAGGTGTTAAATTGTGTTAAAATAAGGCTTATGTTACGTCTGTCATATTTACTTAAAAAAGACTTTATTTTAAAGTGAACCCGTGAGGAAGAGCTCTAAAACCCGAATCAAAATTTATTTTCTTTTTAAGCCGAATGAGAATATATTTGAGCAAGTTTCTTTATACTGGCGGTTCCCGCACATTTCCCTCGGCGTGAGTTTATACGAGACGAAGGAAACAACTCTATACAAAACAAATGCTTTATACTTGAATGAGTATTTTGAGGCAAAAATACCTTCAGAAATAGGATTAAAAACGAGAATGTTTGAATGTCCAAATTTGTATAAACAGGTAAATTAAATATCTTGTAATTTGTAAAAAAGGTGGTTTCAATAATGTAAAATATATTATTATGTAGGTAGTGTTTATCGTTAACTTAGTCGGCTACAAATAAATATACTTATGTTTTTTTTTTAATTTTTAGCAAATAAAATAAAATACGTGAGGTCTATTCGTTATATTATAAACTAGCTTCTGTCTGCGACTTCGTCTGCGCACGATGAGTACTTCACACAATATCGTTATAAAACATAGCCTATATGTTATTCTGATGCATAAGCTATGTTGTGGTAAAGTTTCATTCAAATCCATTCAGTAGTTTTTACGTGAAAGAGTAACAAACATCCATACATCCATACATCCATACTTACAAACTTTCGCCTTTATAATAGTAGTAGGATATTCATCCCGATTATATAATGTAGACCAGGTACTTATATTAAGTAGCACATTAAAGTGCAGTATAAATATCTTAATTCTTCTTAAAAAAATATTTACTTAGTTACTCCTAAATGGAATAAGAGTTGTAGGTATGGAAAATTCTTTAAGTACGCAACTATTTTGATAAATGCTTTTAAAAGGCAATAAATTGAATACGTGTTTCATAATTAATTTTTATTCACCACCTAAGGGGGAAATAAAAATAAATAATTTCATATTAGTAAAAATTATATAATTTCGACTTCTACGCGCACAGAGTCGCGATCAAAAGGTAGCGTAATACAAAAGGTATTAAAACAATGAAAATACAAACAAGCCTGTAATAATTCCAGTACCGAATCGCAGCTATAAAAATAAAGCATCACTGATGTTCTGCGCCTAATCGCACAGGGTTCTAATCAGACGTTCAGTTGTTACCGGGATAGAACTCTGTCCCACTGGGTCGGGGCACTTTCAAAGAAAATTTACATTGAAAAGTGTTTTGCAAACTCGTTTTAAACGATATTGCCTTTGAAAAAGAACTAGCTATGTTTCACGGTTTCACCTGCATGGAATTAAAGTAGGTACCTAGTCGAGTTTAAAATAATGTTAGGACAAATATTTAATTTATACATTTATTCATAATCTAATTTTAGTACTTACCTACCAAACAGTTAAATTGCTAAATATTTTAGCATTAGACTATTCACTATTATCACATATATTCACTATTGTCAACTCAGTCGTGCGATTATGGAATCTGTAAAGGCTCCAAAACGTCAGCCAATAAAAATAAAATACGCGAGTTAAATCCGTTAAAGTTGTTTTATTCCAATGTAATTTTATGTTGTCATTAAGAAAATCGTCAGATTCCGTTTAACTGTCACTGGATGACAATTAAAAATTTGCTGTCCGCCATATTAAAAAAACTTAACCTAACTATATTCTTTAAACGCACAAAGAAGACACTTTAGAAAATCAAGTATAAAAGTTTTCTTTCAAACTATAACAACGCTAAAAAGGATTCTTTATAACATGCTGACAATAAATTAACTTTATCTACAATATAATGCCGTTAAAGAAGTCCACAGAGTGAAATACGTAGTCTGCAGGTCGTAGGACTCTAAAGTGTTGTATCTTTTCGGGAACAATTTCGCTGGCACGGTTGGCAGCACTGTCTGTACGCTGGCATCACTATCTGTACGTTGGCAGCACTGTCCGTACGTTGGCTGCATTGATTATTTATTTCAACTGAGTTCAGATAAATACTGATCTGATATGGAATTAAATATATGTCAATACTAGCGGCTCGCCCCGGCTTCGTCCAGATCCCTTTTTTTATAACCTATGTCACTCGGGAATAGTGTAGCTTTCCAACAGTGAATGAATTTTAAAATCGGTCCAGTGGTTTTGGACATAATAATTTCTGATGCCTTCGCGGATATTACACTTTGGAATGAAACAACTATTAACGGATTTAACTCGCGTATTTTTATTTTATTTTATCTATTTGCTAACGTTTCGGATTCTTTACAGTTTCCATAATCGTAGCACGACTGAGCTGACAATAGTCTAACGCTAAAGTGATTTTCACCCCTATTGAAACATTTTAAAAAATCTAATATGGATCCGTGCGGAGCCGGGGCGAACCGCTAGTTATCTATAAATAGCTATAAAATATATTATTATCAAAATTACAAACTTAGTTTAGGACTAAACAAGTCAGTGAAAATGGTCGCAAGTTGGTTTCATTAATTCTGACACTCCAGTTGATGTAATTATTCTATAAGTTAACATTCACCCCTAATTTGCATTTACCAAACACGGATAGTTGGAAAACAAAGTTTGATTAAAATAGTTCCGAGTGGTGTTGCAAATTTGTAAATTGCTGTTTTAATAGTGTTCATGAATTTGCTGGCAATATTAATAATATCAAGCAAAATCAGTATCTACTTAAAGCGATCTCAAGACCTTTATTTCTGGGTATTAAACACATTTGTTTGCATTTTATACCTATTTTACCTATACTAGCTGTCCGCCCCGGCTTCACACGGATCATCTTTTTTTATAGCCTATGCCACTCGGGAATAGTGTAGCGTCCCAACAGTGAAAGAATTTTTGAAATCGGTCCAGCCATTCTGGAGCCTATTCAATCCAAACAAACAAACCTTTCCTCTTTATAATATGAGTATAGATCAATCTTATAACATGTTAATAAGTCTTATAACATACCTACTTGAAGATGTAGGTAGTTTACCACAATACTATATAAGAACATTAATAGTAAATCCAGACCTATATTTTTGTATAGGACTAGTACTTTGCTCGTTGGGGTGAGTATTTAATAAGCATCTATTAAGAAAGTCCTTTATTTTAAATTAAAAAGTCGCAGGGCGCCATCTTGTATTATAAAAGACACTGATTTTCTTTTCTTAAATGCTTCATTGACAAAAAAGGCACGTGCTAGTGAAATTGTGTCCATGTCCAACGTCAGCGTAATTTGACAAAAAAGTGTTTTAAATTGGACACTAGTTCCAGTGTGTTCATTTGTCCAATCTAATTTTATATTTACTTTTAGAAAATAAGTATAGCAAAGACAGTCTTTGACTTTCAAAGATTGAGACGATATATACATAGTTAAGTAATCTATAAAAAAAAACTGTTTTTTTAGTGCTGTGCTTATTTACTTTTACTGCAAGGATTGGCATAAAGGCATTGAAAAATGCTTCAGTAGGTACCTAGCAAATCTTATTCTTTTAAAAATAAATACAGTCCGAGCAAGACAGTGTTTTACACGCCAGCACGAGAAAAGAGAGTTAAGTAAGAAGGATAACATTTTGTTGTTATTCGCACTTAGCTATATTCTTTACAAGAATCTTTAGAATTTATACTTTTCCTTTAGTGTTTTAACCGTTACCTACTTATGTATTTAATCTCATTTAGAGTCCATATAGTCACATTGTAATTGGTTAATGTAAAATTGACAAATTATGATTTTCAGATTTATTATCTTTATAATAATCTCATTTATAGCAAATAATTATTAAAATTTGATCGCAAGTTTCATTTTACATTCGTAAATAAAAGCGTTATATACTTAACCTCAAATATTAGCATGCATGTTGTATAGAATGCAATAACCCGCTAACGCCTTCACTATTACATTCTAACTCTGTGTTCGTAAGGCCAGTTTCACATTATAATTGTCTATGGTATAAAGCGCACTCTACACTTAATCTCTCACGCCTGCGGTGTGCGCTCACCAGCCGGCTACGTTCTTTGTCTAATGAGAAACTGAACTTTCTATAAACTTTTATTGTCATTAAAAGACTTTTATTCCAGCATAATCAGGGCGCGATTTGTTCTAGAAGATGCTTTGTTTTATGTTGTTAAAAAACGAGTTAGGTGCTTATTATAATTAACAGCCAAGTTACATAAGTGCAGTCACCTGACGATGCCATTTTGAGAGGACAATCATGCAAAGGCTGTGGGAGGTAATGGATGGGGCAGCAGCCCGAATCATATTCACATATTTGTTAGTAGTTCGGGATAACAATTTTGTATTTTTCATTTTTGCAAACGTCAGAGGCGTCCCACTGTAAGTATGTAATTTTTTATTTCTTAGTCTATGGTAGGCAATATGAAACAGGCATTCAACAAAAGCTGTTCATTACGAATTTTCAAACGAGATAAAATAAACATAATAAATAGGTACCTACCTAGCAATATTAAAGGGACGTTGTAAATTGTGTAGAACGGAATTTTTAATATATACGCTTCCTCGGGTCTATTCAGTACAACTAAATAAGATTATAGCCTTCCCTTTCCCGTGCTCCTTCTAAATCAATCGAGTGAAAGGAACGGATGGTTCAGAAATTCACTCTATGGTTTACTGAATAGTTCCCCGTCACTGGTATGCCAGAAATGCTAATATTACCAAGAATATTTCTATTAAAAATAATTCAAAGCATGTTTAAGTTCCTTTGGTGTATATTTACTCAAGGAGAAAAGCCGACGGAATTAATTCACAGAAACTATGTACTTTAGTAAATACTTATTTACCGTGTTTAATGTGATATTATTTTCAAAAATAATAATTTTCGTGGTTGTTCTGTAAATTGTTTCGTTCGTTATTAAACGTATTCCCCGTGTTTAATTTTGAATGGAATCAACTTCAAATCAAATTGAATCTGTTAATTTTATTAATCTGTGGAACTTCGTTGCTTGTGTTTCGAATCTGTGGTGGAAAAGTGGCGTATAGCTAATATTTAATAATAGGTAATAATACATAACATAAAACAACGCAGCCTGCAGGTAAAATAAGATAATAAAGTTTTAGTTTTCCACAAAAGAAAATGTAACCTCGAACGAAGTAAAATATGATTAATTCTACAATATAAACATTGTCGCCTTCGGCATCAAAATGCAAAAATATTCAAACATCAAAGACTAAATTTTCAAATATAAATATTCATGAACCATAGACCAAGTATTGAATTTTGCGTTATATTTAATAAACTTTATAATGAAAGGGCCTTAAAGTGTCAGTTTTCGAGTCATTGCATTGTTTTACAAACCCTTAATTAAGTTGAATTGAGGAAAACACCAACGAATTAAATTTCAGAATGAAAATGTAATTTTTCGGACGATAACATTGTAATTAAAAGGTGTTGGAAAAAATGGGTGGTAAAATAAAATCTCATTAGGAGCCGCCCCTGTAGCATTTAATGTTGTCAAATTATGTGCCATTGTATAATTGTTATTAAACTGTTAAGTACATTAATATTTGCCAAAACTAAATAAAACTCTGTGGGGTGTCTCCTCGCCTTACATAGAATCGTATGTCACGGTCTTTATAAAATAGATCAGTTTACAAGTATCGGTGTTGATTATCTGTGGTTAGTCAGTACGTCATTTTCTAATAGTAAAAATTAAGCCATTAAGATTATGTCTTATTATATATACCTAATGTACAATAAGTAATTAAATACCGCTATCAAGCAGAGCTTATTTATATTTTAAAACCCTGCGCCATACACACCAAAACTCTATGGCTGTTTGACGTTATCTTAGTCTGAAAAAATGAAAGAGAATAGAAAAAGCCCGAGGCTCGTATCGAGTTGGCGGGTGCCGAAAGTAAATTATGTAAACAAGAAAGAATCATAAATAATTCAATTTAATATAAAGCTTTATGTTGCGACAAGGAATTTTTGGTAATCCGCCTACTGAAATATTCTATTGAATGTATATCAATTTTGATATTACATTACATGCCTGTAACTAAAGAATCGGTGAAATAGTTTTTTACTAACAGAGAATAGTCGGTCAACTGAAATTGAAAAATATATTATTTCAAAATAGGTTGAGATTAGTAGGTAAATAGAGAGCTTAAAGGGATTTTTTTATTAAAAATAAAAGACAAACCTGCTAGGCCAATTTCTCCATTAACTGACTGCCAATAATACTTTTAAAGAATGAATAAGTTTTTACCCTAAATTTTTAACAAAAAAGTTTTCATTAGGGTGAGAATAGCTTTTTCATTTTCCTTTATTTAAGACGGATATTTCTAAAACACTGGACGTAACCCTAACATGAAGAAAGTTTCTTAAGTAGTCATGAGCATCAAAACCGTGCTCGAAATCAACTTTCTCCGAATTTCGCCGCAAAATTTCCCCCGAATTTCGAGTCAGTTTGAATGCGACGCTGAAGGAGGCTGTTGAGGAATTTTGTAAGGTTATGAAACAGTTCGTTAATTTCAATGCGGGTGAAGGGAGAAAATTATGTAATTGTAAAGAAAAAT
Organism: Polylopha cassiicola; assembly: GCA_038024825.1. NCBI lineage: Eukaryota > Metazoa > Arthropoda > Insecta > Lepidoptera > Tortricidae > Polylopha > Polylopha cassiicola. The sequence goes on from CP149061.1 coordinate 656,385, forward strand.
AAACATGTACAGATTTTCTATAACTGCAAGTGTTATTTATTTTAATTAAGTATCTAATATTGTTTAAAAGTTATATCTTTCTATTCGTATCTTATAAAGAGGTAAGAAAACAAATAAGTATACCTACCTACGTTTTTGTTCTAAGAAGAAGTAAGTATACCTACATTGGAATTAAACTACAATTTACGAGTAAATTACTACCAACTCCTGATAAGATACCTACAATAAATCTTATTTCTAAGAGTTTGTTTTCGCAACTATTTATATATTTAAAATAGCTACTTACATTTAAAAATAGAATTATAATTTTAGATTTCAAATGTTAAAATCAGAACAGCCACCATTTTCGGTCTATTATCCATGGAAAGATTACAAGCACCGTATAATGTACAAAGGCAACCACACACGATCATATCACAAACCGCTACCGAAATGACGCAATCTCGACGATTGTCTATGCTCAGTTAACGGATAGTGATATGTAGGCAGAAATAACTTAGTCCTTAGTAAAATTTCCGACTGGTTTTAATAATTATTTGTAACTAAATTGCAATCCGATTTATTATGTAATAACTAACAGCCGGTAAAATCTTATCTCAAACAGGTTGGAAAAAACTACGGGTAAGCATTCCCACTTTAAAAAAAAAACAGATGTACTCGGTGAAACTCTATGAAATCAAAAACATATTGCATTCTTGAAAAGTACCATTCTGGTTTTTTCTTCTCTACTGTAAAAAAAATCAGAGACAGCTCCTAAACAGCCAGTAAAATATAGGAAGACGACAAAGACCGAATTTCTCCTAAAAATAGGGGTAATTTGACCCTTAATAGATTTTACCCTAATCTAAAGGATAGTTGCCGCAATGGTGTGATACCTATATGTGCTGAAATAAATTGCTGAAGGAATGAGGGTCCCATCAATTTATGGTGTCCTTTGATTAGGCGTAAGAACGAGATCCAAATTAAACTATTTGGTCTTTTTCTACGTCGGCATTTTAATCTTGTAACTTACAAATGTTAATCTTCACAATCTCTGATGCCTTCGCGGTTATTACACATTGGAATTAAACAATTCTAACGAATTTTACTCGCATTTTTTTTACTAATGTTCCGAAAGCTTTAAATTATTATAACTTTAAAAAGTAAGCACACTAATTAAAACCATGTCTTACTATAAACTATAAGCCACTTTGAATCTGAAGGCAGAGAACTGAGAAATATGGTTTATACCTAAGAAAAGTCCTGATTTTATGGATATTATACAAAACTGTACAATAAAGTCATTTAGCAACAAAATTATTTTTATCTCAGGCGGAGATTCAAAAAAGTTACATGATCATCTAGTCATATATTAGTCTAGTAAATATACTGACCAAATATTATGACTACGCCTCGGCACGACCCTAAAAACCGCAAACCACTACAAAAGCGGACCAATTACGTATAATCTCCCATATACCAATATTGTCATAAAACTGATTACATAGTCTGTGGTGACAACATTCGTGAACGGCGTTAAAATGGCCGCCGTGGTCATATTAGGTACTAACGGTATATCAGCAGACCACAACGGCCTATAATGTTATGGCCACGTGTGAATTGTGAAAATAATGCTCAATCCACTGAGTAATTAGAAATCAAAATAATTTGTTACAATAAAACAACTATTCCAATATATAGTTAGTAGATACCATAAAGAGGCTCAATGGCATACAACATTTAAAAATATATATAAATTTATTCATTGGAATAAAACACATAACGGATTTAACTCGCGTATTTTATTTTATTCGCTTATTTTCGAAAACTTTACAATAAATTGCATTCTTCTATTTAAGCTGAAAAAAGGTCGCATTCGGTCATTTACAGCTTTGAATCTTGAAAATTAATATACCTAATGCATTAAATAAATTGTCTTATTTTAGTTTAATAAAACGAGAAACTACATCAAAATAGCAATAATAACATTCAAAGTTTCATATACTTGGTAAGAACATATTTTTATAAACGTACGTCCATCAGTGAATCGTTGACCTAAAATGACTAACACAGCCTTAATAGTATTGTCAATAAACTATTCATGAGGCTCCGTAATATTAACACCCATTTACATCAAAGTACACGATTAGATTTAACTAATTACTGAAAAAACTGTTATTTGAGTTCGTAAAAAACCCGATTAACCTCCTTTACTACTACATATACTACTCTTAGAGGGGTCAAGAATAGTCAAGATTTAGAATTCGCAATTGTATCCAGGCAAACCCATAAGCTAGTCTAAAAATAACCAATCAATTATGTGAGTAATCAACTGTAGATATAATATGAATTCTGTAGTCATCTACATTAAAATGTTGCCAGATCGAAAAGTTAGTAATAAAAAACCGATCAACATCCCTTTGCCGGTTTCTCCCAACACTAATACCAGTGACGTGCATATTTATGTAACAGCTGTTTGTATCATAATAGTTTACCACGGTACACACATGGTTATTCCTTTCACAGATAAACTACGGATTATCAACCCAGGAATCCCAGGATTACCTATACACAATGAGGTCGGAGCACCGGACCGGCACTGATACCGCGCCATCAGCCAATCTCACTGATATGGCTTCAGAAACCTTACATAGCTAGCTTTATTTGGTGGCATAACGGAAGTTTCCATCGCCTCGAGCGCGTTTAAAAATTTAGAAGGGCACGGAGTTTGTTGGCTCAAAGAGGTTCGATTTTTGCGTTATTTTTCACGGTTGTTTATGGTCTTTACGCGGAAAAAGTTAAGGCGGGGTTACACGAGGGAATGTAAAGATATTAGTTAAGTAGGTAATATACGTAGACACTTAAGTACCGTCGAAACCCCTAACTTCACCTAGACTACCATACTTCGCCTAATTTTACATAACTTCAAATTTACAAGTTATTTCTATGGCAGGCTTTATATAATAACTCTAAGTATAAAATATTTTTTATGACTGGCAATATTCTGTTGACAATCTGTGGCTAACTTCATATGGTTGGCGTCTAGTGCAGTTTATTCGTGACGCCGACCGCACGTTTTTTTCAAGACGTGAATGAACTTTGATTTTAAGGAGTGTTGCAGACCAGATAAATTTATTTTTATTATACAGGTATATGCTATAACCATCGCTTTATCAATTGACACTATTAATTAATAGATATATTACGTTTTTAAGTCATAATAAAAGTAATTGTTCATTAGGGCATTTGGTCATCATGTTCGTGCCAAACTTCGCCTGCCCTTAGGGATGGCAAATGTACTGTACAAAATTTATATAAAAATTATAAGATTTCAATTAAATGAATAATAAGACTTGTTTCTACTTGTAAAGTGTAGTGGAGTATTTAAAATTTTCAGATACTTAGATCCCAGTGGAAAGCGTTCAATTTTAGCTGATAAATTACCCGGCAGAAAGTGGGCATACCGTTTTTCGAAGAGATACTTACAAACCATAAAAAGCAACCGTGCAAAAAAAAAACTCCTTTTAAAATAAATGAAATGAAATTATTTTAAAAAAATAAAGTTGAATAAAACACTATACCCTCTTTTTTCTTGGCATGCTAGATAAATGCGTGATTTTTGGCAGCCCTAGCTTCGTCACTGTCAATGTATGTAACTAACGTCATATTGCATCCATACTTCGCCTACCCCTCTTTTCTAGGAAATAACAGTAATCTGACGTTGTTTAAGTTCATACTATATTATCACACTTCAAACCGAAGAGACTTGTCGTGAGTAGATCCCATCAATGTTTATTATAAGCGGTCAGGCATACATAGGCGAAGTTAGGGAAAAATACCCATTCTTCGCCTAGCACCATTTTGTCCATTTTTTGCCATGTTAGCCATTGAAATTCAATGGTCTAATGGTCTCTAAAGATGGACAGGAGTCCTTTAATTAGTTTTTTTCTTTGAACGGTCTAGAATACTTTCAAATTAACAAGTTATGTTGCAAAATATGCCAAAATCCAGGCGAAGTTTGGGGTCTCGACGGTATTGAATTAAATTTATAGATAGATACCTACGAATAAAGTAACCACAATCATGTTTAATGTTACCTATATCGAAAAGTCTAAAAATAGATTATAAAAATAATAAATTGGTTGTTCAGTAACAAAAACGTCGTTTTCCTTTTATTGGTAAATAAAATAAATTCTTAATTCGTTTAATAGTTAAACAATTCATAACTAAAACCTGAGGTGTATTACCCTGAAATATTTCATATGGTCCTTTATTCTATTAATAATGTAAGTCTTGAACTTGTCTATACCGTGCTTACTATCGATCCACCATAGACACCATAACCATAATCATAGACAAGTAAAATTTATAAATAGATAACCCTACTTTCTTTAAATGTGTTTACATTTTTTTATTGATACATTATCTTGTCTCTTTAAAGTACAGAACATGGAATGGAAATCACCTAATCGATCCTCAACCCGAAAACGAGAATCTTACAAAGTTTTATTATAATCGTTACGGCCGTTTTATAAAATAAAAAGATCATTGAACCATTCATTCACACCAAGTACTGCATTTTAAAATGACATCATTAATGACATCATATTATTATCATAAATTATTGCTGGTAAATTTACTCTTTTTTTTTATTATTATGTACTACATATTAAATTTGTATGCCGCAAGGCTAGACATGTTGGACTATATAAAACTATAATTTAAGATCTAATCACTGGATGTACTTACACATGTTCTGACAAATAAATTATCTTTATCTTTATCTTTATCTTTATCCTTATCCTTACCAATTCTATTCAAGACAATAAAAATAATTATATGAACTTGAACAAAATATCCAACATTTGAAGTCATTAACATCTGCAGAAGTCAAACCCATTTAAGTTCCGTAGTTAGTAACTTTAACCACTAGAGCAACACAGCGCTTTTGAGATTTACATGATGTGCCTACCCTGTCTACAACACGGCACGCGCCTGATAGACTCTGATTTAATTTGATGACGCGATCTAGAAATTGCGTTAACAAAGTGACGCATCGCTTTATCCAGAATAGGATGTTCCGAGATTATGTAATCAAACTATTCTGGGAATTAACATCCTTATAAGCCCTCTTTCACAACGCCCAAGTAGAACTCTACTAATATAATATTATGCATTCTATGGGTTCGATTATGGATATACTATACTAGCTGTGCCCGCGACTTCGTCCCCGTGAAATAGTAATTCTTCATAAGGCTTCATATTTTCCCCGTTTTTTACACATTTTCCACTGTTTCTTCGCTCCTATTGGTCGCAGCGTGATGTTATATAGCCTAAAGCCTTCCTCGATAAATGGTCTATCCAACAAATTGAATTTTTGAATTCGAACCAGTAGTTCCTGAGATTAGCGCGTTCAAACAAACAAACAAACTCTTCAGCTTTATAATATTAGTATAGATAGGTACCTAAGGAAAACGCAAGAAATTGAAGTAGAGACTATTAATATTATAGGTAGGTACTAATTATATAATAGCGTACGTTATATACCTATAATAATATATAAAGAAGTAGTAAATAACACATGCCGAGAGACCATTTTGGTACCTACCTACCTGTTTTAATCCTATTTTTTCTATTTGTTAAGTTATTAGTCTAGTTATAAGTACTTAGTTGTTAATAACTGGTCTGGTATCAAATAAACTATTTTCTATTTCTAAAACATCCTGCTACTAGTTGAAAACCTCTTTTTACTAATTTTGTTAAAAACACCTTATTTTTTAGACTATTCTAATTCCCTACACTTTCTATTACCTATGTATACCAAATTTAGAATATCTCTTAGTAACAACCTTATGACCTTAGAAAGTATATTTTATTGCTAACTAGCTTCTGCCCGCGACTTCGTCCTCGTGGAACTCCTCCTTTTTTGCTGTCTTTTCTGTCTGTTAAAAAGTAGCCTGTGTCCTTTCTCAGGCTCCAGACTTTCTTTGTACCAAATTTCATTTAAATCGGTCCAGTAGTTTTAGCGTGAAAGCCTAACAGACAGACAGACAGAGTTACTTTCGCATTTATAATATTAGTTGGGATTTCCAGCACGTCCAAACAGCCCATATCGATACATCGCAAAACTTGTCACTCGTTCCCCCGGGACGTTTAATTATTCAAACGGTCGAGAAATAGTTAACGTGAGTGCATTTCGTCGTCTTTCGTAAATTGCCGCTAATGAAACCGACCGGAGACGGACAGTTGACTTGTTTACGGTCGCAATGCCGATCGACGCATTGTTTAATTTATTGGCGAAATTCACGTTGGGAACTTCAATTATACATTAAAAGAAAGGTACATAACATAAGCCTTCATACTTTAATAATACAGTGGCGGAATTACCTTAAGACTCAGGCCTACTGACTTGGTCTATGGCAGCGAAGATATCAAAAGCGGTCAATAGTGGAAAAGAATACAATAAAGAACCAGTTAGGTAGGTACCCCAATTTTGGAGGTGACTGCTACACTACAATGGTCAAGTTTTCCAATTCGCCATTACTTATATTCAAGTAAGTCAATAACTTCTTACTCTAAAAATTACCTATCTTACTTTCATAATCTGTATAATTATGAATCTGAAGTCATTCAATTGCTGCCATATCGAATTTTTAATTTAAAGTAAGCTCATACTCACTCAGTTTCGTTGTTTTCAAAAACGACGTGCCCCTGCGCTGGCTCGTACTGTGTCCCACCTTTAGCGGTGCCATCCTCCGTCCAATATGGCACCCGCACCTTCCCCCGAGCCCCTGCCGTGCGCACCACGCGAAGGTCGTAAGTACCCACGGACTCAGTCAGCTCAAAATCCCTTTGCGGGAACGAGAACACACCAGAATGGTCATCGTCTAATATCACCACAGTCGCTGTAGACGGCGACGCCAAGCTAGCGCCCTTAGCGGAACTCAAACGCACGTAAAAATGTTCATCTTCCTCAAAAACATCATCATCTATCACTTGAACGCTGAAGGTTTTCTCTATTTCACCTGGCTTGAATATCAAAGCTCCCTGAGCGGCGACGTAGTCTGAACCGGCTTCCGCTGAGCCGTCCTCTGTCGTGTACATAACCGTTACTTCTCCACTGAGGTCTCCAGCCCGCACCACTCTCACCTCGAAAGAGCCGCAGTTTTCCATCACTGTATAATGGTCAGGCTCGAACCGTACGTTTGGCCCTCGAGGCTCAACCGACGGCGAACACGACCCTCGTCGCTGCAACTCGGCCTTTACCTCGCTAAGATCACTCTGAGCCCTTTCGGAGATCTTCCTCGAGAAATCTCCTCCTCCGGTCATTTTGCGCGTCGCAGCAACTCTGTAGAAAGCTCGAGACTTTGGGCCTTTCGCCATTAACGTCTCCAATGCCATCCTCTCTACGGTTTCTAAGTCCTCGTCCGGATGCTGTTTTCTCAATTCGCGTAGAACTGCAACATAATCCCGACGAGATTTTTCCACTTCCCTTCCTTCTTCATCATCCGATGCGAAGTCGTCGCCTGGCTTCAACGCCATCTCGACCGAGCCGTCGCCTTCCCCCTCGACGATGACTCCACGCTCGTTCACGCGATATCCTTTCTTCAGATATTTGTACACAAGCAGCCGACGATCTGCTATGTAAGCCGTCATAACCGTAGCCGGAAAGAAGAGGAACGTGACAGCGCCTTCCCAAACTTCGACTTCGTTCGGTGATATGACCGCGAGGATGAGGTAGAGCCATACGTAAGCGAAGATGGACCAGGTCGCGGTCACGAGAAACACTCGGAGATGTTTAATTTTGCGAACCTCCCCATCGGGTATCACTATAACGCAGATCGCCATGATAACGAACAAATTATAAGCTGCGGAACCGACGATCGTTCCCGGTCCCAAGTCGCCAGCTTCGAAGTTCTTCCCGGCTATTTCTATAACGGACAATAAGATCTCAGGTGCGCTGGACCCTAAGGCCATCAACGTCAGGTTAGCGACAGTTTCGTTCCAAACTCGAACGACAACGATCTGATCGTTGCCGTTCCGTCGCACGCGCACCTCCTTTTCCCTCGAGGTGATGACTTCGATTGCAGCCATGAAGCGATCGGAGACGATGGACACCCCGATGAAGAGATACATGAGGCTGAAGAAGTAGACGAGGCCGCGGAAGGCGATCTCGAGGGTCGGGACATCTTCGAGGGGCTGCCACGCGGGGAGGACGAGCCCGTCGGAGCACTGGAGCCGATGGGGGGTGGCGTTGCGCGCGGTGGAGCGCGCAGGCGGCTCGGCGCGGGCCACCACGCAGCAGGCCGCGAGTGCGGCGAGCGCGGGCCGCATGCCGCGTTACCTGACGCGGGCCATGCGCGGCGACCGGCGCTGGACGATGCCGGCGCGCGACTGAGCGTCGCGACGCCGCGCCGCGCCCGCCCGGCCCCCGCCCTAGACGCAACCTTCTCGCGGTTTACTAAAACATCGCTTCGAAAACACATGCGGACGCTCTCTACGCCACTTTAATCTTTATGATAAACAAGGTATTGTCGCCGACTTGGTTATATCTACTGTACCTCCGGAGTTTTATTAGCTTTGCGGCTCGTAAAGTGGCCGGGCAAAAAAGCTTATTAGCGTCTCGCAAACTTATTAAACTAAGTTCAAAATTGGGTGAACGTTATCGCGGTGTAAGTTTGTTCGAGTTGAGTGCGGTTGTTATATTGTCGTTTGGAGCGGAGTTTGTTGAGCTGGGTGTTAGAATATTAAGCAGTTTGTTTAACTAGAAGACGATTACGGTATTGACTGCGCCGCGCCGCACACGCGAGTTACACAAATAAATTAATCGGCTGGAGGTCGATAATCGCGAAATTACAAAATATTTTTATGCTACATGCCTTGTAATTAGCGAATTGTAAAATACCGACATGTAGCAGGTACTCGGGTAGGTAAGTTTATTTTTCATGTTATACATAAGTACAATATTAATTAAGACTTAAATAAGTAACTAATAAAATATTGTATTGAAAATCTTTAAGGCTTTACTTAATTATATATTATACTTACTTGGTGATATAAGGTTGTCAATTACCATTATCGATTCTGGTTTCTAAGTGTATAGTTATAATCGATGCTTTCTTACATCTAGGACCCGCGTAAAGGGGTCAAGGGAAACTGATAAATCGACCCGATTTAACATAAAGTAGATTTAAACCTCTTGTAGGTAACTTAATAAAAAACCGATAAAAATATTTAATACACGTAAAGGTACGTTTACACACTTGCCAAGGTTCGACAAGCGTCCACAAACACAAGCGTGTAAAGAGGCCGTTTGGCTTGACTTGCGTGAACTTGCGGACGCTTGTATCCGCTCCGGACTATCAAAGGGCGTTTGCGGCAAGCGCTTGCGACGCTTGGGACTTGTGGATGCTCGTCGAGTCTTGGCAAGCGTGTAAACGTACCTTAATAGACTCGTCGTAGAAGCGGGGACTTTGCAGATAATTTAACCGGTCTTCAGAATATTTCATATTTAATATCCGGTCTAAATTCTAAATATCTCATGAATTTGGACATTACAGTTCAAAAGCTAAGGTTTACTTTGCGATGCACATTTTGTCGGCAAAAGGTGACGATGGTGATAAGATGGATAATGAATCTGATTTATACGGCTTTATATTTCAAAGGCGGTTTCATTATTTCTGACTGAAGGTGATTTTGTGTTAAACTCTTTAAGGCGTGGTTTTGGTTTCAAGAAGCGGAGTATCAACCTCGCAGTTTGTTTCAAAATAAATTCATCGTTTGTTTGAATTAGAACATGCAAGATTTAATAATGTTTCACAATTTCAAAGTAAATCCTAGATAAGATATTTGCAAGTTTAAGCTAAATTATTATCCGGTGTTTCTTCTCAGTGTTTAATTAAATTATTTAGTGATTATAAAATAATTAAGATGTGCAATGTAATTTTCTTGTGGTTATATAAAGTTTTTATCCATGTATTTATCTAGTTATCTTATATTGGAGAGTCGTAGTACGACTGAGCTGACAAGTCTAACGCTAAAGTCAATTGTCAGCTCAGTCGTGCTACGATTATGGAAACTGTAAAGAATCCGAAACGTCTGCACATAAAATAAAATAAAAATACGCGAGTTAAATCCGTTAATAGTTGTTTCATTCCAATGTGTAATAACCGCGAAGGCATCAGAAATTATTATTTATCTCATTATAAGATGAAATCGCAAGCAGAACGTATTTATATAATCAAATTGGAATCCTGTAAAAATAGACTTATTATTAACAGGGCTCTTGGAAAGTTCAAAAAAGGGTCAAACATAAAAGCTTGACTGTAAGGGCATTATAACGATACCCCCAATTTGGGTATCCAGGGGTACCCAAATAGTTTTATTGGACCTTCGTCCCTTACCTGAGCCCGAAATTTCCGGGAATATCTTGACAAATGTTATCTGACATACAAATATACTTCCGGTCTGTTACACATTGCCCTAACTACGTGTCGAGAATCCTATTTGTTATTATTGTTTTTTTTATATAATTTATTAATTAAATGTTCGGAATAACAACTGCATAAAATTAAATAGCATACAGAATAAAAGGAACTCGAAAGACAGATGTCTACAAGAATACAAAAGCAATAAAACAATCAGCATTGAAAACAATTAAAAATCTTTCAAACAATTGAAAGTGCTTTAACAATTATAAAATAAACACTTGCGTCCGTGGCTTTACGAGTATATCATTGGGTAAGTATGTAAAGGTTGATCTTAGGTATTACTAACTTACTTATTTAACAAATTTATATGATAATTTTTCTAAAACTTTTTACTTATCTACAGTATTCGTGGCCGACTTAGCTGTCAATACTAAATTGATTTTACATTACGCAACCTACCTTATTTAGGCTACAAAATAAATATAGAAACTGTAAAGTTGTCAAATGATTAAATCATTTTTGTCTTCATTTAACCCGTGTCAGATGATAATAGGTAGGTAAGTACATGTGTTTTATCACGCCATTATTAAAAGAGCAATATATTAATTACTTAAAAATAATTGGAATGAAACAACTAGGTATTAACGGATTTAACTCGCGTATTTTTATTTGATTTAATTTTTTGACGTTTCGGATCTTTACAGTTTCCATAATCGTAGCACGACTGAGCTGACAACCGTCTAACGCTAAAGACTTTAAAATCCGAAACGTCAGCAAATAGGATAAAAAAAAAATAAGCGAGTTAAATCCGTTAATACCTAGTTGTTTCATTCCAATGTGTGATAACCGCGAAGGCATCAGAAATTATTACTTAAAAAGAATATTAAATAAAATTATTTAAGCTCATTTGTACTTGTCATTAAAATGAAATGAAATTAACCGGAGGGACGACGGTCTGAGTGACTCGGAACCCTTGTAATTATTTAATGTTGCGTATATAAAATTGAATTAAATTTGTTAATATATAATTTTGAAACACTTTTCTTAGTGGCTCGGTAGGTAGTATATCTTTATTTAGTCATGAATTAAAAAAGAAATCGTTTTTAGTAAAAATGATTTATCTATACTAATATTATAAAGAGCAAATATTTGTACCTATTTTTGTATATTTGTAATGAATAGGCTCAATAACTACTGGACCGATTTTAATAACTCTTTCACTGTTGGAAAGCTACGTTCACCCTGACCAACATAGGCTATAGAATCTTTTGAAAAAAAATAGGGATCCGTGCGAAACCGGGGCGAACCGCTAGTTTGTCATATTTTAATTTAAATTAAATTGGGATAATATATTGTAAGTCGTATGAATCCGTGTAATAATATACACTCAAAGTTTATCAATCACAATCAACTTTTAAACACGTTGACGTTAATTAATTTTGTAAGTCAAATGATTCGACTTGTTCTTCAGTTGAAGTCGGAAGTTATGACAACTTCGTATTTTAACTTATTAATCAGACTAACGATAGACGATAAAGAATAATTTTCAAGTAATTTTATCGAAATTTCGAGGGGAAAGAAATTTGTTGAACAGTTTCCATTCCATTGACAGGTGGTTTTCAATTAAAAGAGAAAAACTCATGAAAAACTAGGTCAGTATTTTAAAGCAGTGTTGCTATTGGAATGAAACAACTATGAATGGAATTAACATGCGTATTTTTATTTTGTTGTAAAGGAAGTTTGCATAGCTGTATAAATCACTTAAGCGTTAGACTATTGTCAGCTCAGGCGTGCTACGATTATGGAAACTCTAAAAAATCCGAAACGTCAACAAATAAAATAAAATAAAATACCTACTCGAGTTAAATCCGTACATAGTTGTTTCATTTCAATGTGTACCTAATAGCCGCGAAGGCATCAGCAATTATTTTCTTATCAGTGTCTTTGTCTGTGTCTTTTTTTTATCAGATTGAGAACAAATGTAACAACAACAACTTTAACGGATTTCACTCGCGTATTTTATTTTTATTGGCTGTCGTTTCGGAGCCTTTACAGATTCCATAATCGTAGCACGACTGAGCTGACAATAGTCTTATGCTAAAGTGTATGTACCAAATACTTTCGATAGTCTACTTGATGAACAAAAAAAAAACAGCCGTCATTTCGTATGCCATTACTCGCACCGCCGCTAATGGATCGCAAAACAATCCCTCCTTCCTCCTAAGTGCAGAACCCGATACCCACCATAAACACTTGCTAAAACACAAAAAACCAACGTTTTTTGAAACTTCACTCGCCAAAGAGTGCATATTAAATAGGTGTCAAATTATATTGGTGAATGACGTGCTATTGATTTCTTGATTGCGAAATTTAGAGACTGGTGTCTGAGTTCATGGCTCAGGTGTTTACTCTCAGATAAAGTATGAAAAGTTGTCTGTTGGAGGTTTTTTTTAATTAAATTGTGTTATAATAAGTACATTTCATCACACGATTGTAAAACTTAGTAAATTTTGAATTATTCATAAAAAGTCTACATTTGTAGGACCTAGGTACCTATGTCAATAGTATACTTATATCTGTCTGTGTCAAATACAAAAAGCCACACAAATGATCTATTTGTTATCAACAGACTTTAAAAAAGTACTTTTACACGTTAAATTAGTCTAATAGCCCTTTTTATAGACCGTCAATGCTGAGAAAGGGCGCAAAAATTACGGAGAAATTATTTGAAGTGAAATAAGAAATACAATTCGTGAATTCTTATCTTTAAGTAGGTACCTTAAATAAGAATATAAGTTTTTCCACTCTCATCAAATCACTTTCAGAATAGGATGTCATTTGTCTTTAATTATAGGTATTGCTTTAAATCCGGGCACGTAAACAAAAATTAAACTAGACATGACACGTACACAAAAAATGATGAAACAATTTTTGTTTCATCATTTTTTGCGCAAACAAACAATAGTAAAATTTGCCGCGTGATAACTATATTTCCTGTCGTGAAACGAGGCGTTCAAACAAAAATACGACACAGCGTATAATTAAAAATTTAACGCAGAAAAAAACGCTACTGACGCTCAAACCCATATCTACATCCTCTCACAAAAAGTCATCTAAATATATTATAATTATGTTGCTAGTTTCGAGCTGTCACGTTCTCCCAATGAAGGACAAGATATCACCCTAAATATTCTAATCAATTATTAGACTGAATTAAACATCATCTAAGCAAATCAAATATATTTGCCAAATGCTCGTGCAGAAGCGCGGGAAGCCAGGAGTTGATTAGTGTAATAATACTATTCGTCATGCCGTACGTCATGCTCCTCGCCATGCCGCTCGTCATATTCCTCGTCATGCACTGCTCTCCGTTTTGTCGGTTTGGCGTGAATCAAAGGCCGGCAATGCCAAACGTTGGGAGTAGAGCAATGTGGCAGGAGAGGGCAGTCGCGGCAGCTCGAGGAGCAGTGACGAGTAGTGCGTGGAGGAAAGTGGCTGATCTATAATATATAATTATAATAAAGAGGAAAAGTTTGTTTGTTTTATTTGGATTGAATAGGCTCCTAAACAACTGGACCGATTTGAAAAATTGTTTCACTGCTGGGAAGCTACACTATTTCCGAGTGACATAGGCTATAAAAAAGTGATCCTGGCGAAGCCGGGGCGAACCGCTAGTGATGTATAATAATATACCTATTTTGATCACAATAATCACGTTATCCTTGTAAGGCCCTAAATTTCTTAATCCCAACGTCACTCACCGATAAACCTTCCCCCAATAAGTGGAAGTTATCGGGCCGTGGCGTCCCCCCGAACTTGACCTAGAAGTGACCCCATCAATCGTGGTTTACCCTTAATAACAAAAAATGCCCCTTTTCTGTAATCATGTTTATATTTTGGCATCTAAGCTTATATTGATGGCATGGACCTGGGTTTTCTTGGAAATTTGGGCCTACGCAGATGCCCACTTATATCAAGACTAGCTTCTGCCCGCGATTTCGTCCGCGTACAGCTCCTCCTTTTTTGCAGTCTGTTAAAAAGTAGCCTATGTTCTTTCTCAGGTTCCAGACTTTCTTTGTACAAAATTTCATTAAAATCGGCCCAGTAGTTTTAGCGTGAAAGCGTAACAGACAGACAGAGTTACTTTCGCATTTATAATATTAGTAGGGAAGTAGGGATTGTTGTTAGATATCAACTCGTTACGTTATTAATTGTATGTACCTACTAAAATATTTCTCTTTGTAATTCTGATGTATTCCTATTGCAAAGTTGGAATATAGATAATTTTCATATTTATTAAAAACTTAGTTAAAACGTCAATATGTACGAATAATTTTCTACTTGTAGATAACAAGCGTAAATTTATCAAACTGAATACAAGAATAGATAGAAAATCTGGTTGACATTTTCTTCAAAAAATTAGAAAGAGACAAGTTTATTATCATTCCCGAAAATCACAGGGAAATCTTAAAAAAGTAAAACAACGCAAATATTTAAAACTCACCTTTTAAAACAAGAAAAATGAAAGGAGAATATTTTAAAAATGTTTCAGCTCTAATCCTACTGAAGATTTTTTGTAGGCATTTTTCAGCCGTCATTTCTTTATCATCGTTTTCTATCACATAATTTTGCGCGCCAGGTGCCGCGATGAGGCCATCAACGGCTGCCTATTACAGCTTACTCGTCTTGGGATCATTTTTGGTACAATATTACGCACATTCAGGGCAATCGCTCAATCATTTTTGATAATTGGAATTAAACAATGAGGGCCACCGCGTGTCAGAAATCCGCTAGATGCGCTAGTGTAGAATGAGGTCTAGCTGTCATGTTCCACCTAACACAGGCCAGTAGCTTGCCTCTCATTGGTGGAACATGACAGCTAGACCTCATTCTACACTAGCGCATCTAGCGGATTTCTGACACGCGGTGGCCCTCATTATAATGAATTAGGTAGTGTTTGACTATCGTGACTATAGGTATATACGTAACCGACTGGCTACAAATACGTATATGTTTTCGAAACTTCAGCAAGTCAAATAAAAAATAAAATACTCGAGTTAAATCCGTTATAGTTACTTAATTCCAATGGAAATACAATGACATGTTTTAATCAAAACGCCAAATTGCGTAGCAACAATGCCACCATTTTCACGTAGGTAAATAAAAAGACAATTCCGAAACATGTCATCCAATTTCCGGTTCCGGCCGCCATTTCGCAGCTAATTATCCAGGTTTCCGGGGAAGATACACAGGAAGTGCGGTGTAAAGATCTTTATGGTTCTATTTGGGGTGTTATGATGGAAATAACTATGGCGTTAGTTGACATTATAGGCTCGGGATAGGGTTGCCAACTGTCTAGATAAAGCCGGGTACAGACAGGATTTTTGGTGCCAAATTAGATGGTGTCAACACTGTACTTACCTCGTCCTAAAATGTTATGTGTGGGCCTTTATACACAATGTCTGACTAATCTGTAATGCCTCGGCCAGTCTCTGGTAAGTAAGGACACTGCAATAGTCTAATTATAGTTATTTTATTATTACCTAGTTACTTTTGTAGCTTAAATATGTATTTTTCTAGATAGACAACGATTGGAAATACTCTTTCGGAATGTAGTTTAATTTTCTATAACGTGTCATAAAACTATTAATAACCTAAGTCTTATATACAAAGTGCGCTGTTGGTGCCGTAATGACAGCATCCATTATGACATCAAAACGACAAATATTTCAATAACAAAAACCCTCGAGACGAGTGTAAACACTTTTCATTATTAAACGGACGGACGGTAAACATCAATTTACCATTATTATTTTACTTCTCAGCTAAATGATGAAAGAGTCATTTTACATAACGACATCGTTTATTTTTGGCGAAAAATGCTTATTATTTATTAGACTAAAGGGTCTGTCACGATGGCCAAGTGAAAAAGTATCTAGTCGCAGTAGAGTTTTATAAAGTCACCCGATAACGTGACAGGTCAACCGTGCGGAGACTGTAGGATGAAACAGGGGGCTACAGCCCGAACTACATACAAACTTATGTTAGCAGTTCGGGACATTTTGGTATTAATCGGTTTAAAATAGAGCTTGCTGGAGATGCATGAGAATTGTAACATAGGTGGTACGAAATATAACTTGTACATATAAAAAATTGTTTGTAAAAGCCTAAATTTAATTAATATATTTTTCATTTGATTAGGACAGTGTGTAAGTCTTAACTTAAACATTTAAAAATAATAATTTCTGATGCCTTCGCGGTTATTACACATTGGAATGAAACAACTATTAACTTTAGCGTTAGACTATTGTCAACTCAGTCATGCTACGATTATGGAAACTGTAAAGAATCCGTAACGTCAGCTAATAAAATAAAATAAAAATACGCGAGTTAAAACCGTTAATAGTTGTTTCATTCCAACATTTAAAAATAATTCTTTGAGATAAAGACAACGTACGAATGGAATCCAAAATAAATCAATCTTCGTAAAAGCACACCTGAGAGAGAATTAATCGCTTAAATGGAAAAAAAACAAGCATTACATTTTACTGTTTGCTTTTCTGATTATTACAGTAATTTATGTTTTTTCTGCTCAGGAATTTTATTCTTAATCCAAAGTTTTTTTGATTGCATTAATAACGAAAAACCCTTTTTTTATTCCTTTTTACTGACCTTAATTTTAACTAAGTTGAGTGAGTTGTTAATTCTTAATGACAATAAATGAGTTATTATTAATTTATTAAAACATTTTCATGTACCTGCTTCAGTAGTTAATTAGGTTCTAGGAATTATAAGCTACCTACATTTATTTAATTATCGACGTTTTATAAATATTACCCACATAAAATCAAAAATCAGAAACAAAAATATATTTACTCAATTAAGGCTTTTACAAGCTCTTATGAAGGTCAAAAGAAGAATCTGCCGTTTCCGAAAAAAACCTCACTTGAGAAGAAGCGACAAATTTGTCCTTACAAACTAAACAAAAACATACGTCAAGTACCCATTTGTCTGTTTCACGGATTCGAGCATTGTAGGTATTGGGTGTGTTCGTAAATGGAAAACGCTCAGAGTACACTGCAGTCTTGCAGGCCGCGCCGCGCGCTGTGCAGGGTGTGCCGACACTGTGCTCGAGAAACAAATCGATATTAGCTAGGTAATAGATAAACTGGAATTGTGAAAAACTTGTCAAGCACGAATCGGACACGAGTTATAAAAACGAGAAAAAAATCATTCCTGTTGTTTTGGAGTCCCCTTAAATGTATTATTCTGTTTTTTAGTATTTTTTATTAAAGCGGCAACATAAATATAGCATAAGTATACACTTATTAGGTACTTATTTCTGAAAATTGTAGCTGGATAACTAACACGTGAGATGTAGCGTGGAGACGGAACGACGGATTGTAGAATAAGAATAGGAATAAGGAATATAAATTATAACGAAGTACTTGGTAGGAATAGGGTTCCGTTTTACCCTTTGAGTACAGAAACTTATAAAAGCACGTTATAGCTTTACATTTTGTAAAATTGTAAACTCATGATTTGGATGAAATTTTGTAGGTACGTATATTTCAATGGGATTCGAGATGGTTTGAAAACACAGTTGATCCTAGCATTTTATACCTATTCTCTATATAAATAAAAATGATTTGCTGTTCGTTAGTCTGGCTAAAACTCGAGAACGGCTGAACCGATTTGGCTGATTTTAGTTTTGGATTATTTGTGGAACTCCAGGGAAGGTTTAAAGGGTGAGAAAACTTGGAAAATTAAAGAAAAAGAAAAGGTAAACGCGGTACGAAGTTCATTGGATCAGCTAGTATATAATATGAAGGTATTCGCTAACAGTCAACCACTCCCAGGCATTCCCGGAGCCAATTCCCGTTCCTGTTTTTGCTAACTACGGAGTCAATAGGCAGCGGCTGGATTACCGGGATAAGTGGGTCACTCCGGGACAAAGAACTTTATTGTTTTTGGCCTTTTACTAGCACTTCGATAACGGGTGTTAATTGCGATATATTCGATAGTTGTATAGTTTACTAGTATTGGCGCTTCAAACCTTCTTTGCCGAAAACAGGCAGTAATAAGATGCTTCAGGTTTTATATAAAGTAATAGAATTTTAATAATTTCTGATGCCGTCGCGGTTATTACACATTGGAATGAAACAACTTTAACGGATTTAACTCGCGTCTCGACTATTGTCAGCTCAGTCGTGCTACGATTATGGAATCTGTAAAGGCTCCGAAACGTCAGCCAATAAAAATAAAATACGCGAGTTAAATCCGTTAAAGTTGTTTCATTCCAATAATAGAATTTTGACGATTTTTGTTTTTATTTTGCTGTGTTTTATTTAAGTCTTAATGAATTAAAGTACCTACTTAATGTTGCTTTGTATAATTATAGCTCTGTAGGTATTTGTAACTAACACGAATACACGTATTCTATTCTAAATATTACTAAATAATTCCTTGAATTTGATAACAACATTTAAATAGTACATTACGCACCAAGGCCAGTAAAATAAAAAATGTCTCAGATCACATGTAATTGTCGTCCGAGGCGAAGCCGAGGTTGACAAAAATGTGATCTGAGGCTTTTTTATTTTACTGGCCGAGGTCAGTACCTATACTATTTTTCTGTTCGACGAAGCCAGAAAGCGGAAATTTCATTTAGCGAAGCGGCCACAAAGTTGGCGCTTTCTGGCCGGAGGACGGAAAAAATAATTTAGTACCTACCTACAATACTCTTGTATTGGAGTCGTGGTAAAACTCCATTGAGATTGGAAACATTATAACGGATTTAACTAGCGTTTTTTTTTATTTGCTGACGTTTCGAAATCTTTACCGTTCCTATATTCGTAGCACGGCTGAGCTGAGGATAGTCTAACGCAAAATTTATTAAAGTTGTAATAATATTTTGTGACTTTTTCTAACAATTAAGTACTGTTTTCGAGCTTGCCTTGGTACTTTTTATCGATGACTAGCGACCGGCCCCGGCTTCACACGGGTGCTATAAACCTTCCTCTTAAATCACTCTATTTATAAAAAAAATCGCATCAAAGTCCGTTGCGTAGTTTTAAAGATTTAAGCGTACATATAGGGACAGAAAAGGCGACTTTGTTTTATACTATTAGTGATAAAAGAGTAGTATGGTACCTCAAAACATATTATAGAAAGTTGCTAAACTATTATACTTCTGCTTCAGATTCTGACACCAAAGTCTCAGCTGGCGATAACGTGTAGTACACACGGTTTTAATAGCCTCAATAAAGGTCGCACGAGACCAGATGCGAACCACTCGTGTATAAAGGGCTTAATTATGTACCTTTATGCCACCACAGCCCTATAACATAGCTATAGTCTATAGTCACATAGTCTATGGTCACCTGTCAACGACGTTTTGAAAGGTGAATGTGGGAACTGCAGATGAGGGAGGAAACGCTCCGAACTATATAGAAAAGATTTGTTAGCAGTTCGGGACAACCCGTCTTATCGTCGAATTATGTGATTTGAACATTTTTGTAAACGCCCAGGTTGTCGGATTACTATATGTAATTCCACTGTGATGTTGCTAAGAGGAAGCTTAATTAAAATAGACATACGTAACTTACATGTTTTTGAATGATATTATTTATTCTGTCTTCAACATAAGGTTTGTTTGTTCGTGTATTAAAGTTATGTTACTTATATTTATGTTTTTTCAAAAATCTTTTTATAGTGGTCCTCTACATTAGGTATAAAAGGAACCCAGTGTGTAAAACTTCAACTTTATAATCCTTACCTATAGTTTAGGAATTACATTGATATATCAGTCGTTAAGTCAGCTTCTCCTTTTATATATAATACCTACCTATAGCCTTTGGTCTTCAAAATTTAAATAAATAAAAAATATATGGAACTTGTACTCATTAAAAACGTAATTAATTCAAAGATAAAAGTGCTGCCTTCAATTCATATTTTGCGCTTTCAGTGAATGGGTTCCTAATAGAAGCGCGAACATTAAAAACAAAGAGAACAAGTATATAAACGCTTTTAACATTTTTCTTGCTACCGATGCAATTCAGAGCATCTGGCGATGGGGAACATGCTCGAATAGCACGCGGTATTTTATACCAGAGCCTCTTCTCAGGAGGCTCGCCACCCCTCCAGTTTTGCAATAAAGGCCTATTAGCTGGCCAACTGCGCTTCAGTATTTAGTTCCAAAAAAAAGAGGCAAATAAAAAATACCCACTTTGTAAGTACTAACTACTGTCCTAATCCTCACAAAATATTATGTAGGTACCAATACATTAACAAAATATAGTAGGTATTATTATTTTTATTACGAGTCTATAAAAAATCAGAATAAAATAAAATGTGTAAGGGAGCTCTCATTAAAAAAAAAAGTGTTCTTGGCTGTTTTTACAGATAATGGTACCAACGGAACCCTTCGTATTCAAGTCCGTCTCGCACTTGGCCGGTCTCTTCGTACTGAGCTGAAAAAGTCATTATTTAGGAGAAAAAAACAATTTCTTGCGTAGTAATTAAAACATTAACTGTAATTTATGACAGTTGGTATGTTTTTAAATGTTGCTTTAGAAATAAATATTACACCAAACATTAATTTCACTTTTATTTACTTGTCTCGTTTTTAAAAATATTTCTATTCCTAATAAATAAAATGAGCATATTCCCTGTTCTAATATAAGTCAACCAAGTCCGGATAGCTCTATCTCTTTTACTCATTTGTATGACAACAGAGGAGTGAGAGGGACGAGAGACATCGCCAACAGCTGTTAGGTAAATCTATACTAATCTATACTAATATACTAATACTAATACTAATACTAATACTAATACTAATACTAATATACTAATATATATTATATATTATATATATTATATATTTATATTAATTATTTAATATTATAAAGAGGAAACATTTGTATTTTTGTATTTTTGTATTTTTGTATTTTTGTATGTTTGTAATGAATAGGCTCCGAAACTACTGGACCGATTTCAAAAATTCTTTCACCTTTGGAAAGCTACATTATCCCCGAGTAACATAGGCTATATATTATCACGCTAGGTCTTATAGTTGCGGAGCAGTAACCGAAAATGTTTCAAAAACGGGGGAAAAGTATCGTTTCTGAGGCCTTCCGTGGCGTGCGCTGAGCATATAGTTAAAGTTATACAAAAATGCTATATGGGTGAATTGTTCATCTTAACATTATCTTTAAAAAAGTCCGCGAGAGCATATGTCTATCTTTTATAGTTTACCCATAACAATCGTAAAACTATGTAAAAAATCTTAAGTCCCCCCGTGCGAAGCCGGGACGGGCCGCTAGTATAAGATAAACTGGATCGTTAACTTTTCCTTTTGATATTAAAATTGTTTTTCCATGTTTGTGCTTCAAATGGTATTGGAGAAAGGAGAGATTTTAATAAAAAATAATTATGGCTCTATGTACATATTTATTTATACTGTGGATATGTTTTTCCGTAAGGTTGGTACTTTGACCAAAGGAGGGCTAACGAAACCTCTTTTGGTCAAATTAGATATAATAATATGGAATACCTACTCCACATTTAAACAAAAACAATTAGAAGAGTTTTGTGAAAAAAAAAATTAGACATTGAAAATTTTGTTTGGGCAAAATCACCCCTTAGCTTTGACCCATGATCACAATTCTAAGGTAATAAGCACGACGAGTGTTTTTTTTCTTTGTCCATAAAGTAGATTTCCAAAAAATATAAAACACGTATTTATTCTCTTCTCAACCGAACAATAAATGACAAAAATAAGCGCTTCAAAAGTTCAGGAGTGGGGGGCTCGTGACGTCACAGTATTGTATAAATCATACTCCGCTCATGAACTTTAGAAGCACTTATTTTTGTAAAGTTTTGTTTATTTGAGGAAAGAAAAAATACGTGCTCAACGAAAATATAAGTAAGAGGAAAGAAAAAATAAGTAAGTACTTTACTAATATTATAAAGAGGAAAGGTTTGTTTGTTTGGATTGAATAGGCTCCAGAACGGCTGGACCGATTTCAAAAACTCTTTCACTGTTGGGAAGCTACACTATTCCCGAGTGACATAGGCTATAAAAAAAAGATGATCCGCGCGAAGCCGGGGCGGACAGCTAGTTTTTAATAACCTAACTGACGTACTAAGTAGAATTTCATGTTACCCAGTCGTCACCCCTATTCAACCCTTATAATTATATTATAGTTATACATATATAACAATATTGCTGTAGGTAATTATGTTATAAGTTTTAATTGGGACAACAGCCGCCTCACTAACTGTGTTAAGTCCAAGCTTAATGGATTAAATGTTTAACTAGAAAGCAGTTTTTTAGATGACCCCATTTATTGTGATATATATGTATATATATAGTGATATATTTAATTTCTTGTGTAAGAAACATATTATACCTAATAATTTCTGATGCCTTCGCGGTTATTACACAATGGAATGAAACAACTATTAACGGATTTAACTCGCGTATTTTTATTTTATTTTATTAGCTAACGTTTCGGATTCTTTACAGTTTCCAAAATACAAAATACACAAACATAACATAAAAATACGCGAGTTAAATCCTTTAATAGTTGTTTCATTCCAATATTATACCTACTTAAGAATTAGTCTAACGCTAGACAATAGTCTAACGCTAAAGTAGACCATTGTCAACTCAATCGTGCTACGATAATGGAAAGTAAAGGTCCGAAACGTCAGCCAATTAATAAAAAATACCTACGCGAGTATAATCCAGACTATTTATAACCCCCGACGCAAAAACGACGGGGTGTTATAAGTTTGACGTGTCTGTGTGTGTGTGTGTAATATAGCTGTTTCATTTCAATGTGTAATAACCGCGCAAGCATCAGAAATTATTATCATTATTTTAGGAAGGAAGTAAATAATATGATAAACTTACCGAGACTTATCGACGGACGAACGCAACTCATTTGTTATTTATAAGTATGTACTTACTACAATGGGTGCGTTCCACTAAGCGCCCGCAACGCTCGTGACACCCTCTGTATCGTTCCACTTAACGCCCGTGGTCGTTGCGAGCGATGGCTCGACGTCATAGACGACGTCACTGTTCGCGACCACATCGCGCCCACTTCGCCCACAAAATATTGGTGGGTCAGAGTGGGCTTTCGTCGCTCACGATGTGCGTTCCACCTATAAACATTCGCTTACAACGCCCGCGGTGTTTTCTCGTTAGTGGAACGGCAATTTCAGCGGTCGTGGTCGACGGCGTTGCGAGCCTTAAGTGGAACGTACCCAATGTGATACAAGTGTGGTAAGTTGATGCTTGTGTATCAACTTACCGGCGGTATTATAAGTGTCAATCGCAACCCGTTGAAACAGAAGAGTACATAATTATCAATCCGCACGAATTTCAGACGACTTTTTTTAAAAAAACTTTTACCGTTACTAATTTTCCAGTTATGCCATCATAATTAGGACAGACTTTATAAAGTTTACAATGCCTGTTGTAATTTTTTTAACGTGGGTCGTTTTTAAGGTGGGTGGGAGGTGCAGTGTCACCTCGCTTTTATCATTTTACTACCACTCAGTGGATTAATGCGTTTGCGGGAATAGCTATGTGATAAACTTTTAATTAATGAGGTAAAAAAGTTTTTAACGACTTCCGAAATGCAAGAAAAGTTTTTAGGACTCGCGATCACGTTTTTAATGTGCAAACGGTAACTTTTTTACGTTTGCGTACTGTATTTTTATTACATACTGTGGTGTAAAATACGAGAAGCATACTTACAAGAACATCATAACGCATCAAAACACATGTAATTAAGTGATTTGTGAGACAATGTCTATATATTCGTAAATCCGAGCACACCTCAGAAAAACCTCTTTCTTTCTATTTAAACTATATTTTCAACCAATAGAATTTAATTGGTTTGAAGACTTATGGGGACAAGGATACGTTTTAAAAACAACCGGTTTATTAAATACTACCTAGTGACAGACAGACGGACAAACGGGGGTCTCAGTAAGTATAGTAGTTTTATCCTTTGGGTACGTTCATAACCCTAAAAGTGAATGTTTTTAATAAATAATAATAATAATAAATATCTTTGAACAATTCACACCAATTATCTAGTCCCATTTTAAGCAAAGCTTGTGTTATGGGTACTAGACAACGGATAAATATACATAAATACATATAAGACATCCAAGACTCAGGTACAGATGCCAGTGCTCATCACCTTGACATCTGCCCCTAGCGGGATTCGAACCCGCAACCTCCGGTTTCGTAGTCAGGGCCTCTGACCACTAGACCAACAGGACGTGTTTTAACCTTACTATTTTTTAAATTGTACCTAAGTAGATTATATAATTATACTTGCGGTCTGCTCCGGCTACGCACGGATCCCTTTTTTTTTTTTCAAAATTTAATACTTATAGTCTACTAGCTTCTGCCCGCGACTTCGTCCGCGTGAAACTCCTCCTTTTTTGCAGTCGGTTAAAAAGTAGCCTATGTTCTTTCTCAGGCTCCAAACTTTCTTTGTACCAAATTTCATTTAAATCGGTCCAGTAGTTTAAGCGTGAAAGCGTAACAGACAAACAGACAGACAGAGTTACTTTCGCATTTATAATATTAGTAGGGATTATTAGTATAAATGATTGTATCCCTTTTTAAATAGTTTAATGAAAGAGATATAGATAAATGTCTCTTTCATGGTGAATCACTCAAGGCGAGATTACCCGAGTGAAAGCAATCTTAATACCGCATAATTTCCTAAAGGGCTACGTCACAAGGACCAAAGAAGCCTTATAGATTAGATTAGATCAGATTTGTTTATTTGTCAATATTCTATGCAATATAAATACATAATCCCTACTTATATTTCCTACTTTATTATACTTAATATTATAAATGCGAAAGTAACTCTGTCTGTCTGTCTGTCTGTCTGTTACGCTTTCACGCTAAAACTACTGGACCGATTTTAATGAAATTTAGTACAAAGAAAGTCTGGAGCCTGAGAAAGGACATAGGCTACTTTTTAACCGACTGCAAAAAAGGAGGATTTCCATGCGGACGAAGTCGCCGGCAGAAGCTATAACTAGCTTTGTATAACTATGAAATATGAGCGAACTCACTGTTCGTTAAAAAAACACATGAAACTGAAAAGATAATTAGAAATTGACAAATGTCTTTATAAGTAAACCAGCTGACCCAGCTATCTTAGTACCGGTTTTTTGAGTTTTTTTTAATAGCGATTAATGGTATCAGGATGAAAATTCAGAGTTGTCTACATTTTAATACTGAATCATAAAAATAAAAAAAATAATAAACCCCCGACATAAAAACCTAAAAGCCCTTTAAAAAGCATAAAAATAATAAAAACTTAATATTACTTACCTAAATATTAATATTTCTACAAAGAAAACGTCATGTCGGGGGATCGCTTCTTATGTAGGTGTAACTACTTAATACCTACAATCTATCTAAACCAGGGTTTCTTAACGTGGGGTCCATGGACCCCTTAGGGGTCCGTGGCTTGTATGTCAGGGGTCCGCAGTAGGTCAGTCAGTCTAAGCATATTTATTAGTACAGAACATATCGTAACACATATTTTTTTTATTTCCAAAAATATTTATGGGTGGGGTCCGTGGTATAGTTTAAATTGTAAAAGTGGTCCGTGACTGCAAAAAGGTTAAGAAACCCTGATCTAAACCTACGGCGGTCGAGTCGAAGTTCTAATCTACCCACAAAATATTTGTATCAAAAAAAATATAAGTATATTTAATTTTGCATGTTATTTACATTTTATGATACTTAAGTTTCTCATATAAGTGAATTGTAAATTCTTATGGGAAATAAAAATCTTGAACCACATCTATAGTCAGGATATTATGAACTAGCCCTATACTATGGAAAACGGCTGCGTTGATATCCCGGGAGTAATTTAGGAAACCACTTCCAACTTGAAGCTACTTGGTTAGGAGTTCACGATTTGGGAATTTAGTTATTTAATTGCTTTCGACGTCTTAACTTTTAACTATTTTATGCAAGTTGGAGTGGTTGCAATCGACTCATCTACATAATCAATCTAAAACTACAATTATACAAATTAGACCTTAAAAAAAGTATTTTCACACGTCATATGAATTTTCTAGCGCTTCTGAAAAACCATGTTTGCTGAGAAGAAACGCCACAAGAAATTCACCAGTCTTTTTTACTTTAAACTATAAATTCTTATAATAAGTACTTAAGTAGGAGGTACTACAATTATGCATACAATAATAATAATATTATGAATATGTGGATGTCAGTTATTCTTTTACCCAAAAACTACTCAACGAATTTCAGCTCATACATCAGAGTGACACAATTTATAAACATATATTATTGTCTAAAGAAATCCTGCGTAGAAAACATTTTGAGCAGGTAGGAAATATAATTTTCTGTACTCCGGCCAGAAAGCGCCAACTTTCGGGCCGCTGTGTTAAATGAAGTTGCCGCTTTCTGACTTCGTCGAACAGAAAATTAGTATACTGACCTCGACCAGTAAATAAAAAAGCCTCAGATCACATTTTTGTCAACCTCGGCTTCGCCTCGGACGACAATTACATGTGATCTGAGACATTTTTTATTTTACTGGCCTCGGTGCGTAATGTACCTACTATAGGTACACTTTTTTCAAAAGAAGGCAAACTAACTCGCACTCAGTAGGTACAATAGAACACAGTGGCGTGTCATAACTTTTAATTTGCAGATAACCCACTGATTATACCAACTATAGGTACCTGTCCAGCCAGCAATCACATCAGTTAACGTAGAAAAAATATTACGTAACATTTTTTAACAATTTTAATTTGTTAAGCACAGCTCGGTTTCGCAGTAATAAGATTAAACGTGTATTTTCAGTCCAAAACAAGAAAATGAAACATTTGCGTGCAAGCTCCGCTTCACAATAAAAACATCTTCATTTATGCCGGTACATTTGGTTAATAGGGCAGCGCCGCGCTGGCGATTTTAAAGGTTTCAAAACAGGAACGGCATTCGGGAAACAAGCGATAAGGATTATGAAATATAATGTTATTTAGCTGAAGCATAGATTAGATATTATATACCGATAAAAATAAGACCGCTCATTTACCAATGAGTGACTACATTTCATCGCCAGTCCGTTCATTTATCACTAATCTTCTACGTTTCTTGACTAGTTCGCAAATTTACCACTGAGCTCCAATGTCAATTCATTAGTCCACTCATTTATCGATAATCGGCTCATTGACCACTCAGTTACGACGACTCCTCGCTAGTCCGCTTATTTCCCACTGAGCTACTACGTCTCTTCGCTAGTCCTCTCATTTACCACTGGACTACGACGACTCTTCCCTAGTCCGCTCATATACCACTGAGCTGTGACGTCACTTTGCTAGTCCGCTCATATACCACTGAGCTACGACGTTTCTTCGCTAGTCCGCTCATATACCACTGAGCTACGACGTATCTTCGCTAGTCCGCTCATATACCACTGAGCTGTGACGTCACTTTGCTAGTCCACTCATTTACCATTCAGCTACGACGTCTTTTCGCTAGTCCGCTCATTTACCACTGAGCTCCGACGTCACTTCGCTAGTCCTCTCATTTACCACTAAGCTACGACGTCACTTCGCTAGTCCGCCCATTTACCACTAAGCTACGACGTCTCTTCATTAGTCCGTTCATTTACCACTGAGCTCCGACGTCACTTCGCTTGTCCGCTCATTTACCACTGAGCTACGACGTCTCTTCAATAGTCCGCTCATTTACCACTGGACTACGACGTCTCTTCGCTAGTCCGCTCATTTACCACTGAGCTATGATGTCTCTTCGCTACTCCGCTCATATACCACTGAGTTACAATGTCTCTTCGCTAGTCCACTCATTTACCACTGGACTACGACGTCTCTTCGCTAGTCCGCTCATTTACCACTGAGCTATGATGTCTATCCGCTAGTCCGCTCATTTACCACTAAGCTACGACGTCTCTTCATTAGTCCGTTCATTTATCACTGAGCTAGGTCTCGTCGCTAGTCTACTCATTTACCAGTGAACTTCATAGTTAACTAGCGGATAGACATCATTGTCTATCCGCTAGTTAGCTTATTTGCAACTGAGCAGCATCATCTTGCGCTTCGCTATATAGTAAGCATTTGGATTGTGCTCCCGAATGACAGCCCAGGATGGGCGCTTAGGGACTACTTCTATTTAAACTGGGTCGAGAAACCTTGAAGGTTGCTTTGGAGTGTATCTGGTGGACTTTGTTTATTTAAAATATTATTTTTACTTATATTAAAATGCAAAATTATGCTGGTCGTACTAACCACGAACTACATCTGGCTTATTTTTTGCATGAGTAGGTACTTAGGACCAAACTCAATTTATGAGTTACTTTTTGCCCCGGGGAAATATAGAGATTCTCAGATTTTTCATTTGGTAAAACTGATTAATTCTATTAAGATTGTATTGAATATTTCTGTGTAGGTACCTATTAAAAAATCCACGTTCACATCATGAGACACAATCATCTTTTATGATACTTCCTGAATTGAATCTGAAAAACATCTCTGAGTATAAGATAATTTGTTACAAGTGACAACCAATTGGAAACGAATGCAAAATTATACGGGATTGTCCATCTATATCTATACTTATGATATATGATTATTAGTATAATATTATAAAGAGGAAAGGTTTGTTTGTTTGGATCGAATAGGCTCCTTAACGGTTGGGAAGCTACACTATTCCCGAGTGACATATGCTATAAAAAAAGGGATCCGTACGAAGCCGGGGCGGACAGCTAGTCCTATATAATGCTGCTAAGAGAACAAAAACAGACCACGTGACATTTGGTTAGCTGTCACATTTCATTACCAAGCTGAAATTGTAGTTTCGATAGATCCTTTATCATTTGGTCAGTTCCGCATTCTATATGATTACTATTCCCCATTTTCCTCAATTACCAATATCGATATCTGCAAAGACAATATAAATCAGTTTTCACTTAGATTGATGGCTTCTTTCCGTATAAATGAATACTGTATTATTGAACTTTCCATTTGAAATTTGGCCGCTATACCGAGAGCCGATAAATTATTTCATTTCATGTCCAATATTAACTAGTTTTTCGCTGTGAAATGTTACGTTTCTTGCCTGAATCGCTGAATTGATTTTGAGGGACTTTTGGTAAATTGATAGGTGTGAACTTGGCGAATATCAGTTATGCTTTTTTTATTTAACTTTCGAAAGACTGCACCTATAGACCACCGTCTCTTTAATCCACTAGATGCGCGTCGTGTAGAATGAGGTCTAGCAATCACGGGCCAGTAGTAGATCGTGCATTGGTGGAACATGACAGCTGCACCTCATATTACACGACGCGTATCGGTTTATAGACACGGCGGGATCCATTTAGATAATGATTTTTTTACTGTATTTGATATTATCTGTAAATGGTTTATATAATAAAATGAAATTATTGAAAATATTATATATAGTTGCACAACCTTTCTTCTGAAAGAGGGGTCGTAGGTTTTGTGATGTCACTTTTCAACATCTAATAGGTACTCGTACTTCTAATAGTGTTAAATTATACTATTACCCTAAAACATTAAAATATTTCCATCGATATATATATAATAATAATAAATAATAATAAATATCTTTGGACAATTCACACCAATTATCTAGTCCCATTTTAAGCAAAGCTTGTGTTATGGGTACTAGACAACGGATAAATATACATAAATACATATAAGACATCCAAGACTCAGGTACAGATGCCAGTGCGGATCGAATCCCGCTAGGGGCAGATGTCAATGTGGTGAACATCTGCCCCAAGCGGGATTTGAACCCGCAACCTCCGGTTTCGTAGTCAGGGCCTCTGACCACTAGACCAACAGGCCGTCAAATATTGACATAAGGATGAAATTGTTTAATTGACGAGTTCACACTTGCTCACGCAAAATAAGTGACGTCACGTTAGGAAGGGGCTTACAAATGTGACCATCTTTGATAAGGAGGGGGAAGAGGTCAAAAATTCATAAAATTCTTGTGACGTAGGTATTTATGGATAGCCCCGAAGCCAAGGAGATTTCAATGTAGTTCATTATGTAAATCCTTCCTTTCATATTTGATCATGTCTAATTTATAGTGCAGATTAATAACTGGAGAGTGACTAGATTACGATTAAATCACATACATATATAAATAACCGTCACGACACAACATTGTAGCTCGTTATATATTCATGAACTCGCTGTTACTCCGCTTATGTATGCTAATTATATTATTTCTGTTTACCTGTTTAATGTTGTTTTTATTTGTAATTACAATGAACAACTTCCGAAATCCTTATACAAGCACATCTTTATTTTTTATAATATTTTTGTACACATTTTTCCGACATGCGATTAAGTAAGTACTTATGAGTATTTCTACTGTAAATGCAAGATTTAAAAAAAAATACGTTTTCTTTTATATTAACTAATTTATGTTTCGTTTTTGTGATTTCTTTAAAAACTCTGTGACTTATTGGACTTTTACAGTTTACTACTCTGTCACGGTAGTCTACAAAAATATGCTGATTCGAAAAAGTAATACATAATATTAAAAAGTAGATTAAAAATATGGACGTTTGTTCTAACACTAGCTTCTGCCCGCGACTTCGTCCGCGTGGAACTCCTCCTTTTTTGCAGTCCGTTAAAACGTAGCCTATGTTCTTTCTCAGGCTCCAGACATTCTCTGTACCAAATTTCATTTAAATCGGTCCAGTAGTTTTAGCGTGAAAGCGTAACAGACAGACAGAGTTACTTTCGCATTTATAATATTAGTAGGGATTACAAAGATGCTATAATAAGTTAGTCAGGTATTGTAAAAAAGAACGACCCATATAGGCAGAATTATTAGGTTATTTCAGTATGTGTATTGAATTTTGCTCACGACCAAAAACCGTTAGGTAGTAATTTGAAATTTCATGATTTATATCGTTATAAACAAGGGAATTCCACATTCAAGTTTGCTGGCCGTTTTCCAGGACCAACTTACTGCCCCAGAATCGGTATATCTACAACGTTTATCATTGAACAACCTTATGGTGTTTGTAATAAGGTTTAATATTAAACTAACAAAAATAGTCGGTAAATTGTTTTGTGGAATGGATTTACTGAATGTCGACTGGTCGATGAGGCGTGTCCTATGAAATAATTTCAAACAATAAAGATGTCGGTTGCGTTAATATTTTTTGGGAGAACAGAAATAGGACTTCGTGCAGTCCTCGAGAATCCTATAATTAATCAAAGGACTTTAGCGTTAGACTATCTTCAGCACAGTCATGCTTCGAATATGGAATCTGTAAATGTCAGCTAATAAAATGAAATACGCGAGTGAAATCGGTTACCTATAGTTGTTTTATTCCACCATATTTGTGATATTTTTTAGGCATTTTAGCCTAAATCCGATTGGATAGCTATATTTGTAAAATTTCACCAAAATCCATTCAATAGTTTTTGTGTGAAAGAGGAACAAACATAACCATAGGTACATACATAAAAACATCTATCCATACACTAGCTTCTGCCAGCGACTTCGTCCGCGTGGAATAGTTATTTTCCCCGTTTTTTACATATTTTCCACTGTTTCTTCGCTCCTATTGGTCGCAGCGTGATGTTATATAGCCTAAAGCCTTCCTCAATAAATGGTCTATCCAACAAAGAAATAATTTTTGAATTCGAACCAGTAGTTCTTGAGATTAGCGCGTTCAAACAAACAAATAAACAAACAAACTCTTCAGCTTTATAATATTAATATAGATTCTGACAAAATTCATAGGATAATGGGATTATAAATCAAGTATGTACTCACAAAACATTCAACGTTTAGAATCGAACGCGCCTTTAAAAAGAACACTAGATTCCAAACGTCCTAATAACAGTACAGACTGCGAAATAAACATTATATCTGTCGGTGCATCTGTATCTTGTAAATGCAGTGGACCGTCCGACATTGCATTTCTGGTGCACGATTGTGCGCGTCTGGCGAGATGCCAGGGTGCATTCTGTAAACGACGTGCCGGACAAACCCGCTTTACGATGCTAGTTTAGAGGTATATTGAATTGTAATTGTCCCTTTTGAGGTTATGTCGCAGACTTTGAACAAACAGTGATGTTTAGCGAAGTGTCTCTAATAAGGACGGTCGTGGAGCACAGCGAAAAACGGACGTTGCCCTATTTCTATTTTCCTGTCACACATTGTCATATTATAACGATCTTCAGTGATACTGGAAATGAATAATGCCTAATTGGATATATAAAAAAAAAATTAAATAAATACGTTTTAAATTAAATTACATAATGAACAAGTTATCTAATAATTTCTGATGCCTTTGCGGTTATTACACATTAACGCTAAAGCGTTAGACTATTGTCAGCTCAGTCGTGCTATGATTACGGAAACTGTAAAAAATCCGAAACGTCAGCAAATAAAATAAAATAAAAAATAAGAGGTTTAAATCCGTTAATAGTTGTTTCATTCCAAGTTATCTAATTTAAAAAGGGTTGTGTTTGCATCTTTTATTTGTCAAACAAAAAAACAAGTTAATTTTAAATTTTGTATCCTAAATAAATATCAATGGTATCGTACAATACTTACCTTCAGTATCTTATTTCATTCCTTACCTCTGTACAAACATAGATCAGACCAGGCAATTTGATTGAAGTCCTTTGGGCAAAGAAATATTATGGACGAGTAGATATTTGTGTCCGGGGGACCGGGGAATTGGGCTTGTGTTCCAATTTGATCTATCTTCCTTTACCTAGCTCGTAGGATAAAAGATCATAACCACATTCTCCCTCATTTTAAAAAGATGGTGTGACAAGACAGTGTATTAATGCTATTTTTAGGTTTTTATACCCAAAGGGTAAACGGAA
The DNA here is from genome assembly GCA_038024825.1 of Polylopha cassiicola. Classification (NCBI taxonomy): domain Eukaryota; kingdom Metazoa; phylum Arthropoda; class Insecta; order Lepidoptera; family Tortricidae; genus Polylopha; species Polylopha cassiicola. The sequence continues at coordinate 689,729 of CP149061.1, forward strand.
ATCTATTGCGTTTTTGTAGATAATGGTATGGATCCCTTCGTGTGCGACAACGGCGAGTTTTATTTTTGTCTTTTTTATAATAATATACTGTCAGTAAAATAATAGTACATTACGCACCTAGGCCAGTAAAATAAAAAATGTCTCAGATCACATGTAATTGTCGTCCGAGGCGAAGCCGAGGTTGACAAAAATGTGATCTGAGGCTTTTTTATTTTACTGGTCCGAGGTCAGAATACTATTTTTCTATTCGACGAAGCCAGAAAGCGGCAACTTCATTTAGCGCAGCGGCCCGAAAGTTGGCGCTTTCTGGCCGGAGGACAGAAAATGAACATTTACTACCTCTTGATTATTCTAAACACATAATATATATAGTAGATAGGAAATATAAATAGACTTAAAATAAGTACAACACTCACATTATTATTTGTCATATAAAATTATATTTAAGTATTTTTTTAATTATTCCGCATTTTTAAATTAATTTGAGATATACACTTTTACTTTCGCAACGCAAGGCTCGTTTCTGTGACGCGAGTAGAATGGGGATTGGACCTTTGAATTGATCGTTTTCTATTTTTAGTTTACAACTTTATTTTATTTGCTTACCTTTTTTTTAACCAACTACGCTATAATTATGTGTGCGTAGGAGAAACTTCGTAGACCCTGCTACGGTGCTACGCGGCTACGACTCTGTTTTATTGTCTACGCCAGCCGAGTTATATACAGTCTACTGTCGCTCCTGATGACATCTTGTTATGCCAATCGTGTGGAAGTGCGAGAAGAGACGTGGTAGGCATCAGCCCGAACTACATAAAAAGAGCAGTAAGCAGTTCGGGACTTCGGTATTTATAATTGAGTCACGTGATTTTGACATATTTGCAAAGCGCTGTATGTAGATTGCACCTTTCTTGTCTCAGCGCACAAGAAACAAATTTACTTTCCACAGACATTGGGACAACAGACCGGACCACAAACAGCATGAATATGCGGTTCATGAATATGACATGTAACTTAGTCGTAATATGTCATTCAATGCAAAGATTTATCACTACATAGTCGCTTTTTCTGTCCCTATATCCCTATGTACGCTTAAATTTTTAAAAGTACGCAACGGATTTCATGCGGTTTTTTTTAATAGATAGAGTGATTCAAGAAGAAGGCACCCGTGTGAAGCCAGGGCAAGTTTCTAGTTAAATATAAATATACTAGCGGACCCGGCAGACATTGGCTTCCCCGGCAAAGCAACATCTTACCTTTCTGTTAATCTGTTAAAATAATATAAAATATGTAAATTGCTACCTGTATTTTACCTGCTTCTATGTACTTAATCTTGTTATATAATTAACTAGCTTCTGCCCGCGACTTCGTCCGCGTGGAACTCGTCCTTTTTTGCAGCCGGTTAAAAAGTAGCCTATGTCCTTTCTGAAGCTCCAGACTTTCTATGTACCAAATTTCATTTAAATCGGTCCAGTAGTTTTAGCGTGAAAGCGTAACAGACAGACAGACAGACAGACAGAGTTACTTTCGCATTTATAATATATAGAGCAATAGAGCAATAGAGCAAAAGTCCCAACCAAAACGACTAAAAATCACTATCTCAATTTAGTTATCTGCCTACTGCCTACCCCCTAAGAACGATGGCGTGATTATTTATAGCCTATGTCCATTTCTAGGTTATCATCTATTACCATACCAAATTTCATCAAAATCCGTTAAGCCGTTTAGACGTGAAAGAGCAAAAGTCCCAAAAAAAACGACTAAAAATCACTATCTCAATTTAGTTATCTGCCTACTGCCTACCCCCTAAGAACGATGGCGTGATTATTTATAGCCTATGTCCATTTCTAGGTTATCATCTATTACCATACCAAATTTCATCAAAATCCGTTCAGCCGTTTAGGCGTGAAAGAGCAACAGACAGACAGACAGACAGACAGACAGACAGACAGACAGACAGAGTTACTAACGCATTTATAATATTAGTAGGGATTTGATAAACCTACAATAATTATAGTGATTAGTATTTCTATCGTATTATGTGTTGATTACTTTAAAAAATAAATATTGTTTTCTGTTCTCCGGCCGGAAAGCGCCAACTTGCTGGCCGCTGCGCTAAATGAAATTTCCGCTTTCTGGCTTCGTCGAACAAAAAAATAGTATACTGACCTCGGCCAGTAAAATAAAAAAGCCTCAGATCACATTTTTGTCAACCTCGGCTTCGCCTCGGACGACAATTACATGTGATCTGAGACATTTTTTATTTTACTGGCCTCGGTCCGTAATGTACTATTACTTTACTCCTTCTCTCACATATAAATACACAATAATTAGTGTGTTAAAAATGTCATTTGCGTTTAACTGGCAAGCTTGTTTACAAGCATCGAATGAGCTTCCAATTCACGTGCAATTACACTAATTGTAGTACAAACGTTAAATTACTGTACAAATTGACTCGACATTCGGAATATATTATTAGTAATTATTTTACATTTCCATTTAGGCTACAGATCGATTTCGTAAATGTGTAGAACTGTACTAGATGTACAGTTCTACACATAAATAAGAACTTTACATATGTAACTTAACAAAAATACCTTATATTCAATCTACTGGTACATATAAAAGGACAAGCTGACTTAATGAGTAACATATTATTATCAACGCAGCCATGCAGGGCGTGACCTATAAAGGATTAGAAACATGAAATTTTACACAGAATTTAATTTTATAACGTAAGGGAGCACTAGGAGAGGATTGAAGATTCTAAGAAGGCAACACTTATCGTGCGCAGACGAAATCGTGGGCAGAAGCTAGTTTACAAGTAATCCCTACTAATATTATAAATGCGAAAGTAACTCTGTCTGTCTGTTAAGCTTTTACGCTAAAACTACTGGACCGATTTAAATGAAATTTGGTACAAAGAAATTCTGGAGCCTGAGAAAGGGCATTAGTTACTTTTTATCCAACTGCAAAAAAGGATATGTTTCACGCGGACGAAGTCGCGGGCGGAAGCTAGTACAGAATAAAATGTTCATAACCATGATGGAATATTGTACTATTAAGTGCAAGAACTCTCCGCCAAATAATAGAAAAGCGACATGATTAGGTGTTTTAAAAAACCAACAAATTGAATCCTTACCACTAATTTATTAAAAGCCTCGTGATTTCACTATGTCCACAGAAAGGCTTCGCTTAGCGCTGGATAAACTGCAACTGCACTTTACATGCAGCGCAATCTACTCCCCAGACTGCATTCATTCCTAGCTGCATTGAAGGATGTATATAAAACCTAGGTAAAAAGCTCGAAGCTAAAATTCGTACCCGAGAGTCTCTCACACCGCGCTCATTGCTATTTATAACATTTATTTACTACTAGCGACCCGCCCCGGCTTCGCACGGATGCCTACTTTTTTTTAAAATGTAATATAGCCTATGTCACTCGGGAATAGTGTAGCTTAATCCCAACAGCGAAAGAATTTTAAAATCGGTCGGTTTTGGAGCCTATTCAATCCAAACAAACAAACAAACCTTTCCTGTTTATTATAATAATATTAGTATAGAAAATTAATTAACAATTTCTGATGCCTTCGCGGTTACAACACATTGGAATGAAAACACTTTTAACGGCTGACTATAGTCACTTTAGCGTTAGACTATTGTCAGCTCAGTCATACTACGATTATGGAATCTATAATAATCCGAAACTTCAGCAAATAAAATTAAAAAAAAAATACGTGAGTTAAATCTATTGCATTGGTTTCACTGGGATGTATTTTCTTTATTTCTTCAAAGTGTATGTTTATAAAAGTGTTAAATAAAAAAAATCTAATAATATGCTTTCCCGTTAGGACAGTGAAAAACTTCTTAAAATAAAACAATTAATTTGTAATTAGTTATATTTTTATCTAACACTGTACCGATAAATAGAACAAAAATATATTCCACGAGCTTTTCATATTTCTCATAGATATACAATTATTATAGCTAGATATTTTATAGAAAATATATGTATTGACGACTAATGAGTAAAACCAGTTATAATTAATATACCTAAATATTTGAATTTATATGCATAATAAAATTGTAATTTGCTGATATTGTAAGTACCTATTGTTAAATCTGTATTGACGATCTCAATATGAGTGACTATATTTTGACATAATAATGTATTTTTTTTTTATTACGTTATAATGTAATTTGTTCATATTATTTATTTCTTTATTTTTATTTTTTGTTCTGACGATCTCAATATGAGTGCATAATATAATTTGACATTTTAATGTAATTATACTGTATGAATTTTGAGAAATAAATAAATCTAATCTAATCTAATCTATATAAACTAGGTACCTACCTACATTAATATTATATTTGATATCTACAAGGCGGAGAAAACCTACATGTTTAAATATGAAACATATAAATTAATCATATAGGTACCCATCCCAATCAACATTTTCTGAAAAAAAAATATGATGAAGTAATGGGTAGTAAAGAATTAAAGAAAAATCATAGTGTAAAGCGACGCAAAGAGTACCTATACGTCCTAACTAATATTATAAATGCGAAAGTAACTCTGTCTGTCTGTCTGTCTGTCTGTTACGCTTTCACGCTAAAACTACTGGACCGATTTAAATGAAATATGGTACAAAGAAAGTTTGGAGCCTGCGAAAGGACATAGGCTACTTTTTAACCGACTGCAAAAAAAGGAGGAGTTCTACGCGGACGAAGTCGCGGGCAGAAGCTAGTAGGTATATAAAGCCTGTGTGTTGTCAGAGGCTTTTATAATTTGTACAAAACCGTAATAGTCTGGTAAATGAAATAGTCTCTGGTTCGTTTACTTATTTAAATAAATTGGGTACTCGCAGCCAAAGAGCCGGAGCCGTAATCGGTCGTTCCTTTGGGACCAGTTCCACTCACCACCGCTCCTTTTAAAAGAAATAAAATGATTCAGAAATCAGTGACGTTTCGTTTTTTCGATTCATGATTCCGTTTTAATTAAATTAGTTACAAAATTCGTTAATTTTGTAACATATTTTGCCTAAAGATATTATTATTACTTTATATTTTTTTTTATAGTATTTCGTAATTTTATATATTACCTAAATAAAATATCGTTTTATAAAATTATTAATCTTATATTCTTAAGAAATTATAAAAATGTTCTACTGGAAGGCAGGCTAAATAAACATTATATTATTTTTTAAAAATAGGAACCAAAAGTACCGAATGAAAAATTACGTGATGTTCGCTTAAAAATGGCAATTGTATACAATTTTGCATTATTTTCATAGCCTTGTTTTATTCGTTGGAATAAAACAAGGCCCCTACGTTTTCACTGTTACCTATGTAACAGTAAAAACGTCAGAAATTATTATTACTTGATGTAAAATTTTGTATACATTATTATATCACAATTGTGCATGCGATCTTATCTTACGATGAAGTACCAAAACAGATATTCTAAGATAATATTGATTATATCTAAAACTACATTCGAGTTTCTGTTCCTTATCAGTAGGTATATACACGAACTAGAAGTTACGTAGTGTCGATGTGTAGGAAAATATAGTTTTATAAGTGGTTTTAAAAATATAAATAATTGCATAGCGTATTTCGAAGTGGAGTGTACAATCAAGCATGTCTGGATGAAACAACTATAACGGATTCAACTCGCATATTTTATATCTCTAACATTGTTAGACTATCGTCAGCCCAGTCTGACACGTTTATGGGAACTGTACAGTTTTCGAAACGTCAGCATATATAGTTGGTACATTCAATCCGATATAGTTGTTTCATTCCAATGTGTAATAACCGCGAAAGCATCAGAAATTATTCAGTAAGCATATAGGTACTTAAACCTTGATACCGAGTAAAACCAGCATGTAAGTCACTAAAGAAATATTAATCAAAATATTACTTTGCATAGGTAATAAGTATATATTCGATTTACAAGCGTTTCTAATTTTCCTGCAATCCCATTCCTAATTAGCAAATTTTTCTGTCAAAAAGATTTACACGCTTCGAATACAACTCAATATATAAATCAATTGTTTACAAACATCCATAACAGACGTCCTTGATTTTAAAACGAAACACATCGGTTTGTCCACAGATGTTCACAAGAGCCGCGACCAAGCAAACAAGTTATCAGCAAACAATAAATTACACAACGTAATATCTCGGACACATTTTAATAGCATTTGGTGACGACATGTTGCGGTTTATGCTCCACGTTATATTAATTTGGGAAATTTCCAGCGCTAATGTATTTGGAAATGCGGGAAAGTATGTAATTGTTGAAACTGGTGTCGTGAGAGGACATGTGGCGAATGATGGGGTTGGAGATTACTTCGCGTTCCTAGGTATACCATACGCTGCACCACCAATAGGAACCAATAGGTTTAAGGTAAGAATTCGACATTTGTATCTCAATATTCCGTATAACCTATAAAAAGCATTGATGCTTGTCAAAAACAACATATTATTTACAAAGTATATATGTTGTTTTAGGAATATAATAACAGAGTTCAATGAAAATGCTCGTGTGTGTACCATTGAATAATTATCATCTCGTCTAACTTCCTAATGAGAAAAGTGTATGTGGTGTCTCATAGAATTAAAGCCAAATTTAGTTTCGACTTGCCGCAGAAAAAAATTGTAGTCATTTTATTTACTGACCTACTTATTCATAAGTGACAAATCTGCATAAAACAGACGTACGTAATTCAAAATTATGTTTCCTCAGGATCCTCGTCCACCAAATCCTTGGAAGGGCGTCTTCGAAGCAAACAGAACTGTCGTCTGTCCACAAATAGGCATAGGTGATGAGGATTGTCTCATCGCTAATGTTTTCACTCCGACAACCTCCTCAAACAAGCTCTACCCTGTACTAGTGTACATCCACGGAGGCTCATTCCTAATGGGATGCGGGCAAACCAAAGGAGTAGCACCGCTCATTAAGGAAAACTTGATCGTTGTCACTATTAACTACAGGCTAGGTGCTCTAGGCTTCCTCTGCCTTGGTATAGAAGGTGCTCCAGGCAACGCAGGATTAAAAGACCAGCTTGCTGCTTTAAGGTGGGTTCAGCGGAACATACAGAATTTTGGCGGTGACCCCTCACAAGTTACTGTCTATGGCATGAGCGCTGGAGGAGCATCCGTGGAACTACAGGTCCTTTCTAAAAATAATCAAGGTTTATTTCAAAAAGCTATAGTGGAATCCGCATCCGCAACCCCAGTTTGGACCATCGACAGTGACCCAATAGATACTGCTTTGACGCTCGCTAGAAAGTTGGGATTTTCGAGATCGCGAAATATATTTAAACTTCTTAAATTTTACCAAGAAGTATCAGCCGAGGATTTGAGCCGAGTCAATTATGAATACTATGATAGCTTGATCGGAGGAACTTTTGGATGTACTCCTTGCGTTGAAAGGAATTTACATGGTACAGAAAATATAATTGTGGAACCTCCACTTGATACTCTTAGACATGGAAACTACGTCGGAGTACCCATGATGTTTTCCTATGCAACTTTGGAAGGACTGTTTCTTCGCAGTACTGAATATTACGAACAGAACTACAAAGAAAGAATGGAAGCCAATTTTGTTGACTTCATGCCAGCAGATCTTATCTTTGATACAGACGAGATAAAACGTGATGTTAGCAAAAACATAAAGCGATTCTATTTTGGAAACAAAACAATTGGCAATGATACCATAATTGAATACCTAAACTATTTCGGAGATTACCTAGTTTTACACGGTCTCCTGAATTCAGTCCAAATGCATTCTAGGAATGGTAATCCTGTATTTTTAATGGAGTTTGCATATAAAGGGGAGTTGGGTAGTTACGATGAGTTTTACAACTATATCAACGTGGCTGGACACGGTGACGTCATAAAGCATGCGATACTGAATAAACCGATCCGGGGCAAAAACGATGAACTCGCTGTGGATAGAGTGGCAAAGTTGATTGCCAACTTCGTGAAGTTCGGGTAAGTTTCGGACGTAATTGCTTTTGACTTCCTTTCGAATGATCGGCCGGAGAATTTATGGTTGGATTATATTGAATGACCTTTATTTTATTGCTTTGGTAATTGGTATTGTTATATGAACTTCTGAAAATTATTAGGTCATGCTTCATAAAGTTTTAATTGCTTTGTGCGTATCAGTATCATCAAACAAAAATATGTTTTTTGTGGTATTTTTATTAATAGTATAGATTACAATAATATTTTACATTGGACTCCATTTAATATTATCGTTGTACACCAGAAAATAGCAGTCCGATTAGCACATAAGACTAACTAAGGTCACTTGAAGCGAAAAGGCACTAAGATCTTTGCAATAAAAATAAAACAAACTTTATTCGCATTTGTAATTTTTGTAGAAACAAAAACATATTATTATTATGTTGGACAGAATTAGTAAAACAATAATCAGTTACATAAGATAATAATAATTAATACCTACTACATGAGAAGGGTTTTATATTATAAAACGAGCCAAAGTTGCACTTTTGCAAGGATCATACATATTTTATGATGTAATAATAAATATAAATTATTGGAATGAAACAATTATTAATAGATTTAACTCGCGTATTTTTATTTTATTTTATTTGCTGACGTTTCGGATTCTTTACAGTTTCCATAATCGTAGCACGACTGAGCTGACAATAGTCTAACGCTCGTCGAAACGTCAGCAAATAAAATAAAATAAAAATACGCGAATTAAATCCGTTAATAGTTGTTTCATTCCAATGTGTAATAACCGCGAAGGTATCAGAAATTATTAATTATGAATTAATTTAATTGTTATAGAAATCCAGTGCCAACGCCATCGCAGCTGCTACCAGTCCGCTGGCCCACGGTCGAGCCCCACAGGGTATCGTCCCTGCTCTTCGACCAGGATATGACGGTGCAAGTCTCTCCACATTGGAGACGGAAGGTCTTCTGGGATGTCCTTTACTCCAAATATAGGAGACCGATCAAACCTGTAGACCCTGAATCTATGGAACTTTGATACTTGTATATTCTAACTTGTAACTAAAAAACTTTATAGGTACCTAATATGATGCCTAACCTACCTATAATGCTTTTAGATAACTTTTCTAGTGTAAATAGGGATAACGACATTAATTTATATTTTCTTTGACAGTTTATTCTTAAAAATAGGTAATTAAAAATGATTGGTGACGTATTTTTTCTTTTCTCAATCTAAAAAAAATAAGAAAGATGCTTCTAAAATTCGGGAGTGGACCTGATGAAGTAAGAAAAATCAGTCGTCATGCCTTTCTGATGCTTTCACACTTATTGGACACTGGTCGCGCATTGGAATGAAACAACTAAAATTTTAAATATCATCTTGAAATACGTTTTTCTCTTAGTAATCAAGAAAATACAATTTTAAAATAAATAAGTTACATAACAAATAAAACAATGTTCTCTGTACCCATCAACGGAATAAAACGTCTTACAGCATACCACAAAATACTATCAAAGTTAATTTTTAATGAGTAACCTCGCAAGGTTTCGGCGCCGTCAATACAATAATAAGCAATCGCTGCCCTCCACAAGATTAATTATTACATTGACGGCGGCTGGACACGAAAATTAGCTTTCCGCTACAAATTATGGGGCAATAAATTATTTCTTTATGTTCTGATTTGGACGTTCTGGCCGCGGGGAGGACTATCGTTAAATATTATTCGACTAATTACTTGGACACATTGTTAAAGTCAAAATGATATAATTAAACAGTATATTTTAGTAATTACAGCAACTCGCCCCGGCTTCATACGGGTACTATTAACCTTCATCTTGAATCACTCTATCTATTAAAAAAAACCGCTTTAAAATCAATTGCGTAGTTTTAAAGATTTAAGTAAACATACTTAGGGACGGACAGACAGCGACAGCGACTTTATTTTATACAATATAGTGATTCCGAAGGCAACATACATGATATCTAGAAATGATTCTCACGTTCAAAAATATAGATACTGTACTTAATTGAATTCAAATTTAAATGTGTAAATAGTGCTATACTGTCGTCTGCTCTGTCGGTTACGGATATGGGAAGTGTAAAGTCGACACTTTAGCAAATAAAATATAATACTTACGTGAGTTAAATCCTTCCCAGAAATTATTAGGTATCTATAAATATTACTAGTAGTCGGCCCCGGCTTCGCACGGATCCATACTTTATTTAAAAATGTAATATAGCCTAAGTATGTCACTCGGGAATAGTGTAGCTTCCCAACAGCAAAAGAATTTATCAAATCGGTCCCGCGTTTTGGATCCTATTTAATCCAAACAAACAAACCTTTCCTCTTTATTATATAAGTAAAGATTACAAACGAAGAGCAAAATAAATCTACCACATTTCTTTTATTACTTTTTCACATTTCTTATAAGTCATCGACGGGCAACACTGGTGTAATATCCCGAGGCGTCCCGCGCCAAACATTTCCAGATTTATGGAACTCCCGTGATACGTAGTGTCGATATTGATTCCAGTTAGATACTTAGGAGCACACTGCCAACTACGAAGTACCTTGTAAGCAGTTACAATACTTTCCCCCCTAGACAAGTGACAATCGATAATGCCGAACTAATGCAAAATCATATGGCGAACGCAACGTCATTGTACTCATATTATGTTAATGCCTTACAATTGAGCATTTTAATTCGTTCGGTGCTATTGGTACTCGTTTAGGAGCACTTCTCCACTAGACTAGTACCATTGACGTTAAGTTTACAACTAGTTTAAAATGGGATTAATAACACATCCACGTCTCAAAAACCCGCTGCGTGTCTTTTAGAATGAAGTCTAAGTGCAATGTTGAGACACTGGTCTGTGATTGGTGGAATATGACAGCAGGACCTTATTCCACACTATTATTTATTTACTAGCTTCAGCCCGCGACTTTGTCCGCGTGGAACACCTCCTTTTTTGCAGTCGGTTAAAAAGTAGCCTATGTCCTTTCTCAGGCTCCAGACTTTCTTTGTACCAAATTTCATTTAAATCGGTCCAGTAGTTTTAGCGTGAAAGCGTAACAGACAGACAGTTACTTTCGCATTTATAATATTAATAGGGATATTTAATGTCACCTATAAATTATCTATTTATTGAAATAACGAATCTCCCTAGAGTAGCGATATCTTTATAACTATGAATTTTCTTTCGGCCATGACCACAAACCTCAAAGGAAAAGTTTTAAACGGTTAACGGCGTAGCAAATGGCCGCCACAAACAACATGTAATTATCGTAACATCTTTGTAACCATCGTTATTTTCCAAACTGCAACATGAAAGTTTCTATCTCCGTAATTTTGCGAACCCGTCCTATCAAAACTTTTGCACCATTTAACATCCCGAAATAAAAAGTCTTATCGGAGCACAACACTCGCCGACATACGACGTTTTGGATCATTCTACTTTTGGGAGAAAACGGCGTATATGTGTTAGCAAGGCATGTGGTTAGAATCTTTTGGTTTTGTGATATTACTGGTGCCGCCATATGTTTTATAAGGGAAACTGCTTCGTATCTTTTATTGCAAAGTGAAACAAGTCGGGTGAAAATGATATGAGTCTGAATTGGGGCATAGCTTTGCTATGTTGAGAATATATTGTACAGGTCGATTATTCATAAGGATCCACTGATAGTACCTATATAAATAAGACAGGTTACTTCCATACTAATCTATACACCGTTTCAATTAAAAGTTCGTTCAATAAAAAAATATCTTCACTCTCTTAATAGGTACCTACAAATTTTAATGTCCATTATATGAATGAATGTCCAATAACTGCAAATACCTACTTAATAATTTTTATTATTTTTATCGTATAATCGTCGTAAATTTACAAAGTTTTAAGTAGATCCATCGAAAAATATAAGTGACATACATACTATCACCACCTGTATTTGTCTTTTGAGATGTATTTCAGAAGTCCTTTCACCTCAGTTTTCACTTACGTCGTATTCTTAGGTATGGGTGATTATACAAAAATTGGGCAACCGGAAGATTTGAGTTATGCACACCATCGGATTCCAGCAAAACCCACCTACACTAAAACAGATTTCGGCTAAGATAACTCTGCTAGCTTTATTATAAAAAGTATAAATTGATACAGAAAACTCATGCGTGCATATGGAAATATTAATCAGTTTCTGGCCTCTCCTGAAAAAGTACCTTTTTTGAGTTAGCTCTCTTTAGATCTAGGTGTGCGAAATGTCGGTACAGAATTCAAGTATCTAGAATTAACCAGTAATCTAAACATTTATATCAGTCATTCGGTTTAGCCAAATTATTACAGATTGATGCCCATAAAGTTTACGATTCAAAATATTAACTAGACCAGCTTACGCCCGTGGCTTCCTTCGTCTGCGAAAAAGGAGCACTTTACACAATATAAGTATTTATAAAATATAGCCTGTTATTTTGATGTAACCTATATTATCGTAAAGTTTCATCAAAATCCATTAGTAGCGTTTGCGTAAAAGAGTAACAAACATACATTTTTACAGCCATTAATTCTAACTTTTACGTTTATAATATTATTAGTAAGATAGGTAACTCCAAAACATTAACAAATTGTAGGGTCGTATCTCAAAGGCGTAAAAACCGTTTATAAAATCGCTTTGCAACGATGAAACGATGTTCGTGCTTTGGCCTGTGACCGGAAGAGGTAGGGCTTCGCCCCGTGCCTCGAGGGCGCTCCGCCACGCGTGGATTACCACGAGACGATGTCGCTACATTGTATGTACATATATATATAGGTAAGTACATCGTTCGTGACACTATCTACCTAGTGAGTGACATCTTTCGACGTTTTATAGTTTAGTGCCCCTTTAATATTGTTATTATTTTGTAATGACATGGTTTGTTAGTTATATAAGTACCTACCTACATAATACGTTAAAATTATGTACGTATATTTAAATACGTATAACTTATTTGGGTATTTTGGAATGAAACAATTAAACGGATTAACTCGCGTATTTTATTTTACAATAGTACTATTGTCAGCTCAGTCGTGCTACGATTATGGAATCTGTAATGGCTCCGAAACATCAGCCAATAAAATAAAATACGCGAGTTAGATCCGTCTATATAGTTGTTTCATTCCAATAAACTGTTTTTTTTCATGAAAATTATTAAAAATAAATGCCTATTTCATTTCGTATACTTACGGAGAGGCTGCATCGGTACTCAGAGAACACTCTACAGCCTCTAAAAAATAGCTCATCATTTTTTTTTATCCTCGTTTACAATTGGGGAAAGTTCTCGGCTAAGTAGGCACTTATTGAGCGCTCTTGCCGAGTACAATAAATCTACTTTAAACCTCCTATAAATTTACAAGGTACTTTGTGGTTTTCCTGCGAACTGCGATTCCAAGTTCGCTTATTTCGCTGTTTTTTTCACTACACTGCAGTTTGCTGCGATTCTTTCGCATTGAGTAAAACTAGACGTGTTTTTGGAATGATACAACTGTAACGGATTTAACTGGTGTATTTTAGTTTTGAAAACTTCGCAGTTCACATATACATAGCACGACTAAGCTGAATTGTTTCATTCCAATGTGTATAACCACGAGAGCATCAGAAATTATAAAATTCACATTTTAAGCTTAAGCACTCAGTATACTAGTAGCATACGATATGTCGGTTAATTATTGTATAAAAGTAAACATTATAAATTTAACACCTACCCAATATTACTCAAACATAGGACACTTGACACAAATTCATTAAGTTCCAAACTAAACAATGCTTGATTCGAAGCCACAACTAGGTCAGTGGATCATCAAAATAATGACAATTTAACACTTACGCAGATGACTAAATGTCTGATAAGGTAATGACACAGTGCTTGAAAATGTTCCGACAAAAATAGAGCTTAAAATTATTTCATTTAATAAAACAACACGAAGCAAAAGCGTTATAATTAAAAAAGGATCTCGTTTGAACGTACCAAAACTTTATTCATCAATAATACAGCATTCCGTATTCAATATCGTAATCCAAATAATCTTTACGAGGCTCACTCCCGCCGCTGCGTCTCGTCAGGCTGACGTCTATGTACGAAGACAGTTCCGGATACGCCTGCACCAGCATCCGAGCGGCTGATTTAGTCATCGTACCATTCATAACCGCCTCTCTAAACGTCTCATTGCGCATAAACTCTTTATTCACTTCTCTGATCTGATTCAATTTCTTATACAGCGCCGAATCTATCTTAATCAGCTCCAAATCGTGTATCTCGAACACAGAGTTCCGATCCTGCCTGTACTGCTTCTTCAACTTCTTTATGAACTTCTTCAACGCTTTCGTCTTCTTTCTCCTCTGCGTGGTGCCATTTTTGTAGCTCCTGTTTAGTATTTTCCTTATCTCCCTCACGATTTTTCTTATTAATCGCTTCATTTTCCTCTTTCTCTTTTCTCTAGCTCGTTTTCGGCGTCTTCTTTCGCGCTTTCTCTTTCTTTTTCTGTTTTCTTTGGAGCCTCTGTTACGGTCGCGGATTTCGGTGCTATCGGTTTCGAGGCTGGAGGATGCGAAGGATACATCGAAGCCCTGGTACATGTCGTAGGTGTTCAGTTGGATGGCGCAGCAGACGAACTGGGTGCGACCGCAGAAGTAGTCTCCCCTATAGATCCTGAACTCGGCCTCGCACTCGGCGGCTAACATGCAGCTGCCCCAGGGCATGTCGTGTTGGTTCGGGTCGCCACACGGCACTCCCCAGGGCCCTAAATAAATAAAATGTATTAAATGTGTGACTATGCAAATGAGACCTAGAATAACTGACGACTGTTGCTTGAATATCTTAAATGGTAAATATTTGGACTAATCTAATACTTTAAGCAAAATACGTTACCATGCTCGACTTACTGCCTTTTTGATATTAACTTACTTATCTGCGAGTAGCTATTACGCTTTTTTAATCATCCCTACTATATAATATTATAAATGCGAAAGTAACTCTGTCTGTCTGTCTGTTACGCTTTCACGCTAAAACTACTGGACCGATTTAAATAAAATTTGGTACAAAGAAGGTCTGGAGTCTGAGAAAGAACATAGGCTACTATTTAACCGACTGCAAAAAAGGAGGAGTTCCACGGGGACGAAGTCGCGAGCAGAAGCTAGTTAGGTATAAACTTGATATACAAAAACCTAACATTGTGCATTATGCAAGTAGTTATGTACCTAGAATACAATTCAAAATTCAAATAGGTACAGTTTTACTTAGGTCTTGTTTGGATGACTAAAGAGAAAAATCTATTTTATTGTCAATCAAACTGAATTTTTACGTAATAATTTGTAACGACATACTATCACAACCTATGGTGCAATAATGCGTGATTATTGAGGAATAAATGAATCTACTCTATTGGACCACTTACTAGCCGCGACCATGTTAACGAAATCTCCTCTAGGTCCAGTCCCCGTAGCATTCAAAGCCTCGAACTTCTTCTTCATCCACATCTGCTTCCACTCGTCTTGCCAGTCCATCATCTCCATGCTGGAACTGGAGCTCAACGAACTAGAATCCGAGCTCTTCCTACTTCTTCTCTTCACCATGTTCAGCACCGGGTCCATATGATATGACTCTTTCCAAGACTTTTGACCCAGAAACTTCGGAACGGGGACTCCACCGTTCAGCGCGATCTCATTTTTTCTTGCTCTTTCCACTACCTTTGCTTTGACGTGGGCATTTTCCGCATCTTTTTTGTTTCTGAATTTGGTTCTTAGATTGGGTTTGCTGGCAAACGATACGGAATCTGCAGATCTTCGCAGAAACGACAGCAAATCATCCTTCAGATCGGAATAGAGTAATGAGTGACACAGTGATATTAGAAGAACTATAGCAAATATGCTAAGTGTTTTCATTTCTTTGCTACATCGCTTGGTACCGTTGAATTTGAATGTTTACGGCGATGTGAATATGAAATTGCGAAATGTTGGTGTTAATAAAATTTATATTGTTTTTTTATTGCGGAAAATTGGAGTTGTTTCTACAAGCAGTTAAATTTGAAAAGCTGACATATTTACTTTATGGCCTGAGTTGAGAGGATTTATTTTTTATAGAAATAAGGATTGGGTTGTAAACGGCATGGTAGTTAAAATTCATTAAAATACATAACCAATACATCCTTACTTGACTAAACTTAATATAAGTTGATGAAATGGAAGGGATCAGTAACACTGGAAAGAAATGGTGTCTGCTTACCCCTGCTTACCATGGGAAAGATGCGTAAAGAATGTTGTGTATAAATAAACCACACCTTTTATCCATTTTCTCTCAGTCGAACCAGTTCTTTTCTACTTATGGGATATCTGAAACCCTTTTTATAATAAAATCGATGGACATTTCATTCTTAAATATCCCCTTAGTAGTTTAAACGTTACAGTGGACCATAAAATGCTACAATACCCTTCCTTACATAGTCAAGTAAAAAATTCAAAATAGGTTTATATATTTCGCAAACTCATTTTAAAAGAGATAGAGTATTTAATTCCACGACGTTAAATTTCGTTTTTAACATTAAAATTTTATAGTAATTGGATTTTATGCTGTAACTCGTGTAAATAAGGCTTAAACTGCTTTGTAGCATGTTCGTAAGCTTTTATATGTGTTCCGGTGGCCTATTGCATAATGCATACCATTTTATCTCGACATTTCACTGGACCACATCTACTGAAACAATTTACTTGTGACAGCTGACTCACTATCATACGTCGTGACGTCACTACGTCCAAGTGTCATACAGACTTAGTGCTTTACAGAAGCTAAAAGCTTTTAGTGCCTAGGTATAGTTTTTCACTCTTACCTACTTGGGTTAAGGTACCCCAGAATTCATAAAGTGGCAAATCGAAGAATAGAATTTATGACACAATTTTCTCCACTTTTTTGGTCTAGTTTTAGCAAAACTTACTTACAATATAAAAAATATACTGATCTACTTACTTAACCACTATGACATCGAATAGCGCACACAATAAACATACCTATTATTATTTCCGTATAAACTGATGCTTCTGCAATTACGCTGTGACGCCTGTATTGAGAATGATTGTATTCACTATGCAATTGGAATCTGTAGTAAATGTGGAACACAATTGATATCGGAATTGTCTTTAATTGACATTTCTGTTCTACTTACTAGCTGAGAGATTTTCATTCATGCAAAATTTCGAAACCTTTTTGCAAATGTCCCAAAGCAAGATTATTTTTATTTTCCTGAGATAGGCATAAGTACTATCAACTGTGCTGGCGATGTTACACCTTTAAGGCAATAATCGCTTGAACGAGCCTGGTACCTGGCGGCACGGTACATGTGTGTGTGTCCGAGCGAAAGGGTCGCTCAGGTAAAATTTCTATTGTTGCAATTTTTTTCGCTCGCCGGCCGGTTATTGTGTAGTAATAGTTTAAAAGACACAAAAAATATTTAGCTAATACTCTGATCTATGAAAAATGATGTAAGGTGGAGTCTATTGATATGTTATTTTATTTGTCATTTGTAACTAGATAGTTAAAATTGTTATAATTTTCTTAATCTTTAAATTGTAGAAATATTTGGTAATTTGTAAACGAGTAATACATTAACTTATGAATTTCATATCCTAATCTTTAAACACCTGTCTTTAACCAATTATGACAAAAGTAAAAAGCATCGAATAAAAATTATTTATATCAGCTCGGTGATTAATAGTTAATTATTTTTCATCATAAAAAAATGTTATGAGAAATCGCTTAAAATAAGGGTTTAGCTAGTAGTATTCGTATCCGCGAGAATATTATATAAAATCCAGATATTACTTGAACCTTTGTAAAATATGCCAAGAACGCACTATTTTCGGGACTCGCGGTTACAGTCATAATATTGTTCTACATAAAATCAAGAAAACCTTTTTCATTGACATTGCCGATCATCGGCAAATTTCTTGAGTTAAAAATAAACGAACGAATATCTTTACCGTTTTTATCGCCACGTGTTATTTTGCAAGGTGGGAGAGAGATTCCACATCTGCTTTGTTAGTAGCCTGAGAGTTTAACCTATCTATCTGTAACTTATGAAAAGAAAGTGCCGCCAATTTAGGTTTCAATAAGAAAATACAGGATAATTTATTTTATTGATTAATAGTTGTGAATGTTATTATTTTATTGATTAAGATTATTCAAAATATCACCCAGCTCGGGCGAAACAAGTTACTTACTTTTAAAAACTAATCAAAATTACGCTAAACCAACTTTAATTACCTACATATATTGGAATGAAACAATTATAACGGATTTAACTTAAATTTGCAATAAAATCACTTTATCGTTATACTACCGTCAGCTACGAATATGGGAACAGTTGAGTTTTTGAAACATCAGCAAATAAAGTAAGATACGCGAGTTAAGTTCGTTTTAGTTGTTCTATTCTAATGTGTAATTTAAAAGGTCCTGAGTATTGTTTTTTAAATGCAAGTTTAGACGTTATGACACTTGTGTTAAAGCTTTTTTTTCTTTAGCAAGCGAAAAGGAATCGCAATGGTGTTATTCGCCATTTTACGTCTATCAATTCTTAGTTTACTTAGTATTTTGAAAATAATTTATGCGTTTTAGGTCTAAAGTTCTAAACGACGCCGCAAATAAACATATAGAAATAAGGCTGGGTATTTCAAAACAAAGGAGCCGAATTGCAGTAATTAATATAATCATTATCTATTCTAAGTAACACACTCTCTGGCGACACCTGCGACACAATCGGAAAAATGCATTTCTTAATAGCCGCGGCTGGGTATTTTCAGACAAATGCACTACCTAGTTATTATTTTATTACCTATCTATTCTAAATTGTTAAATATGAAAGGAAACGATAACAAAGGAAGGCAATAAAACTTACTCAAGTCTGGGACGTGCGCAATACCTGCCCCTTTTTAAACAATGGACGTTAGAATTAGGTAGTCGGTTTTACCTGGACATCAAAAGTATTAAACTCTTTCGGTGTAATGACATGTCAATGTCATTAAATTACAACCATATTTGAAGACCTAACAACAAAACACTACATGTTGGTAGTGGTTGGTTTTAATTGCTTTTCCGCACGTGTGTTCTAGTTTAGGGATACAGGAGTGGGTAATAATAATTCTTCCTATGCAATAATAATAATACACGAAAATAAATAATAATTATTATACGAAATAATTAAAAAGAGGAGGTTGTTTGTAGGTATACTTTAGAAGTGACGTGTTATTTTGATAATACCTAAACCATGTTATTTCATACAAATTCCAAATAACAAAAGTTCAAAAAGAAGGTCGTAAAACTTGGAAAGCAGAAAAAGGCAAGGGCGCGGCGATAACAACACGAGTAAACAATACGTACCTAACAATAGTTTTTTTGTTTATACGCCGACTCATTTTAGTAACTTGGGGCCGGAGTTTAGTAAATTGTTTTGCTTTGGTTGTGTGTGTGAAGCAAAACCAGTGCAAGCAATTTTTTTCTAAAATGGCATACCCCGAAAGCATGCGATAGTACCTAAAATAAGCTCTTGTTATACCTACTTTATCTCTAGGTCTAACATTTTTCTTATATTTTTACATTTCTTTGTTTACTTATATATTATTGACGATCTCACTATTAGTAGGTAGGTACATATAAATACAATGTAATTATGATGTATAAAATATTGAGAAATAAATGAATCTGAATCTGAATCATTATGCAAACCACCTACCTACCCGATTATTAAAGTTTTCGCAACGTCAGCAAATAAAATAAAATACGCGAGCTAAATCCTAACCACCGCGAAAGCACCAGAAATTATTAGCTTAGGTAAGTACATTTGGAATAATTTTCCACTAATACCTACCTACTCAAATTACTTACATGTACTAGGTATACCTATCTATTTACTTGTTTCCAAATTCATTTGAATGATTATTTAACCAGCATACCAACAAATATCAAACAACACACGTCACATTTTCTACGTACCTATCCGGTACTTAATTAGGTATCCATATAATGAAAAAGTGACAAATCTGAAACCGATTCCGATTGCAATTGCACTATGCAAATGGCGGCTGATTTAGTGCAGTGTACAGAATGCATCATGCAGGCTCGTGGCGCTATTGCAGCTCTAAGATTACAATACACTGGATGATAAATGTAATTGCGTTATGAACGTGTGTGAAGTGATTTAGTGACTGGGAACAATAAAGGTAATGGGTTTGTGATCAGTAGGTAGGTAGTCCATATTAAGTACTAGTATAGTACAAATAAGAAAAAAAAAGAAATATATGTAGGTACCTAGATAATTAAAGATGCACTGTTTGATTCAATATTATTGCAATATAGCAATGCGACTAGACTATAGCCTAGCGACTTAATTATATTTTCTCAGTTTAATTTATTAATTAAACCTTCAAATATGATATTATTTTATGAATATTTTAAAAGTTCAAATATGAAACAATATTCAATATGGGAAAATAAAAGAAATTATTTAATGCATAACATGTATTTAATGAGATCCATAATCTGATAGTATGTAACCAAGTCAATTTAAAAAATACTTAGGGTCAGTTAAATTAGTTAATATAATTATAAAAGTTAATGTTACAAAACAGTCATATTAACTAGGTACCTATGTGGGTACATACTTAGTTAAAATGCAACAATAAATTTTCTTGATAAAACCAATGATTGTTTATTTCACTTATAAATTTAGGTGCTTTTAGTCTATTTGTCTGTAATGCCTTATTATGAATCGTTATAAACTATATAAGACTTCAAGCTTAACTATTCCATTTAAAATATTAACATTACTAATTTATAACTTCCACTACAGCTTCTGGTTTCTCTAACCACAATGCTTCTTTGCTCGGGTTGGCCGGTAGAGATTTATTGGCCGTACAGGTTTTGCATGTCCACAGGAGAGTTTTGTTGTTATTCTTGTTCTTAATATTTATCTTAGCTGATGTATCTTGTATCAACATACACCGGCACTTTTTACATATCTGTCTTTTTATATCTGGATGCCTGAAATTTTATTAAACATAATGTCAAACACTACTACACTGCCTAAAATTGCCAAAATTTGCCACAATAGGTCTTGAAAAGAAAGGATGGAGTATGTCAAGAGGAATTTAGTTTTAGATATTTTTAAATATATCTGGACATAATAATATAATTTTAAGCACCAGTAAACACAAACAAACAGCTTCTCTGTTTAAAACAATCTACTTACATTTTAAGGACATTTTTCTTGGCCACATTTACCATAAGGTTTCCGTAGTATGACGACAACGCTGGATTTGTCTTCACGATATGTTTACTGATCTGAAAAAACAAAACATTGTCGTAACGAAATTAAAAACAAATACTTATAAGGAAAACTAAAAATATGCGTGCTTATACCTGATAAAGAAAATTAATCCGTTGAAACGAATCATTGCCTTGAACTTTCTTCATTATTTTAAGTAGGTATTGTTCGTCAAAACTTAATTATAACTTCAAACTGAAATCAAAACATAACCTCGTAAAAATAGGTGACATTGACAATCAGCTGTTCATATCAGCAACCAATTATAATTACGTGATAATCGTTACACTCAATTTGTAAGTAACCATTATTTCATATTATATTTAGTTTATATGGAAAAATAATTAAATATCCAGCCATATATAAAAATAACTTTAAGTTAATTTCGATTCTTCTCAAGAGGTTTTTTTTTTGCTGAATCGAAAAAGAATATTAATTTTAACGTTGACATTCACAAGTGCCTGTAAGAGCCTAGCCTGAATAAAATAATGATTATTTGAGTTTGAGTTTGATTACAAACTTTCTTAGCAAACTTTACTTTACTTCCGAAAAACTCTTGCTCTATAGAATCGTCTTATTCATTATTTCTTAACCGTTGTAATGTCGAGCCTTTATCAACCAAATAACATCTCTATAAACTGTCATCCGACTGTCAACTGTCAAGTCAATTTAGACTACCTATTAGATTGGAGGCATTGCGGCTTTTTTTCTTGTATTATTTAATTCACTCAACGCGCAACAAATACAAACATATTTGTAACTTATGTAATTATAATTTAATTAAGAATAGATATTAAATATCTGATTCTACTTACCAATTTGTGTCAAGTATTTTAATTTGATAAACTATATGCGCCTCCTTGACCCATAACTTTCTGTATTGTAACTGAAAATGTTATCAAAACACAGGTTTTTATCGAAATTAAAAACAAAAGTACGTTACCACTACAATGCATTCTCATCACAGACGTCTGTTGGTGAAACAGATATCCCATTTTCTAATAAGTAAGTGAAACTATTTTATAGGTTAGAATTTAAAAAATATCACCAGAAATTAAAACTCCAACTGATAATTAGATCCCCTATTCAGTTACTCGATGTATCATCATTAATTTCATTTTAACATTCTTTTTATCAAGCGAATTTTAGTTTTTATTAAATAATCACAATCATAACTTCAAATAATATAATACCTACATTACAGCACATCATTGAAGCTAACAACTGGTCAGTACGCTCGTTTTGCGGATGGTGCCTGTGTGGCGACGCTCGGGAACACCAGTGTGCTGTCAACGGTGGTCTCCCGAGCCAAACAGAGTACAAGCTCGTTCCTGCCACTAGTAGTGGATTATAGACAAAAGGCAGCTGCTGCTGGCAGAATACCGACGAATTTTTTGAGAAAAGAATTGGGTAAATACCAAAAAGTAATAATTGTATAAGACAAAAAAATAAGAACTTGCAATATCACTAAAATATACTTATCATATTGATATTTTACTTAAAAAAAATGATAACATACAAATATGGGATTTTTTGTTATGAGTAAATTGGTGTTCACCTGCTAAATTGCCATAATAAATATAGCAAACACATTCTTTTTATAATTTCAGGTCCCACTGAGCGTGAGATCCTAACCTCTCGCCTGATTGACCGATCTCTGCGGCCACTGTTCCCTCAGAACTACTTCTTCGACACACAGATAGTCTGTAACATGTTGGCTATGGACTCTACCAACCCTCCGGAGACTATTGCTATAAATGCTGCTAGCGCTGCTCTGGCGCTGTCCGATGTACCCTGGAATGGGCCTATAGGTGCCGTTAGGTATGGAATTAACTTATGAGTGGTTTTGTGGCTGTAACTGCTGTTAGAGCTGCTAGAATATAAATGTTATTGCAGCTCATTCCTTCAAACTTGAAACTTTTAAATTCCTTATGTGTTTACTTTCTATGCCAAAACGAATACTTGATTTAATTAATATATTTTAGTATAGGGTGTTTGACAACATTAAAAATATATCCCAAATTGTGGTCATCATATCAGAAAATAGCATAAAATAATATATTTTACTTTATTTTAAACAAAAAAATGTATATTTTTTGCAGATTACTCGAAATAAAATATAATATTTTTTGAAGTCTTATCTGTGACGGTCAACGCTCTGTGAATGGTTAAGATTCTTGCAACGTCACACGCAAGTAAACATTGCTTCCATGACAAAGTCTAGTTCATAATTCGTGTTGTATCGCTGTTATATTAGATGTTTGAGTGTTTTCTGAAGGAATATTTACTTGATACATTTTATAATATTCGTACCGAATCCCAAAATTTAGGCAAATTTAGTACAAGCTGACAGCAGCAACCTACCAAAGATAGATGCATTTATGGTAGCACTTTTCTTTAAAAATTATGCTGATTACTATGCTGCGGAACTTAAAAATGTTAAAACAGCAGTGTAAGTACCCCATACAAATTATTTATTTTGTATTAAGTATAATAAGTTTGGAAGTTTTTTAAGAGCAAATTTTAGGTTATGTTGATGAAAATTCCTTTTGTCATGATTTTTGCTTTTGTTTTACAGGTCTGCACGACAATCATAATATGGCGACGAAGCGATTGGTTATGTTCGTGGAATTTGTACAGTTGAGTGTAAGATGTGCCCTAAGCACAAAGTACGAGCCAAAGGATACAATTTTACTATGATTGTTAATGAAAGCGACTGCGAAATTATCAGCTGTCAGTGCCATGACTGTGCGGCTTCAGCTGGAGGGTGCAAGCATGCTGTTGCTTTTTTAATGTGGGCCCATCGTCATTCTGTGGATCCTTCATGCACTTCAGTGGAGTGTTATTGGAAAAAATCTACTTTGTCTAGAGTAGGGACTACTCTAAAGTATATCAAATTTTTCCTATTATATATCAGAACACCAGTGTGTAATAATTAAATAAAAAATCATTTCGAGCTTTATTATTTCTTTTATTTTACATTATTTAAGGGTATTATCAGTGTAGTTTCTAAAGAAGAGAACTTTAGTTGCTGCACTTACAATTTACATATAAAATAGGTGGCTGATTTTATACATACAATAAATACTCTTATTAGAAGGCACGAAGTTGTGTTAAATAGAGAATTCTGCAAATTTGTAAGGGTACTTGCAATGATGATGACATGATCAAGAACACAAAGTATGTTAGTATTCATCACTGAATGTTGCTTAAGCATATGAAATTCTCTTACACGCCTTTGGTGTGCAGGATATTAAATACTTTAAAGTATTCCCTTTTTTGTACTCCGACCATGTCAGTGCCTAATGAACAGCTTTTAAAGGTTTTTGTATGCATATTTCCAAACAATCTATAATACAGCTTGCGATTCTCTTGACAGAGAAATTTAGTTGGCACAGCCTCATCCGTGAGAAATATCTTCTGACTGAAGCCCATTTTGTACTTGGTTAATTGTGTCTTTTTCCATCTGAAATTTAATAGAGTAAAGTGTACAATGTAGCGTTTAAAATTAAGGATCTTCTAAGAAATCTAAGTCCACATTTTAGAGGTTAGGAATGAAAGATGTTATTTTGTTTTATCCATTACAGATATTTTACTATCTGCTATCTGGTATACTGTATAAAGTTAAGTGATACTTACATCAAAGTGATCTTCGCACATAAAGACATTTGAGTGTGGTTGAATGGCATTTGGATCTCTTCGAGCTAGTTGTAGAAACAGTTTTCGCCTTTTGCGATTGGTTGGTACAGAAATAAACACTTTCTCTGGACTTTTTATCGAAGTATTTGTACATTTTGGCACTACACACCACTTATAGACCATTGTATTTAATAAATTTGAAGAAAGTCGATGAAATGTACTGATTCACAAATGTCATTAACTCTGTTTACTTGTAGGTGACGTCACGCCTGTCACGAGACCGGCGCCATTACAGAAACAGCGTTTTTGCCGGGGTTCTCGCAATTTAAACTTAAATATTGATTTTTACTCATAATACAGATGATTTCCCGGAAATATTAATGACAATAAGCTTATTATGCTATAAAGAATAATTTAAAACGATTATTAAAAAATAGTCAAAAACCCTATTAAAGTTATTCTTGAATATAGAGGTGTAATATATAAGCTTAAAATATGAGCTATTAATTACAAAATTATTTATTTAAAACTGCTTATAATATTTTTATAGGGTTAAAATTGAAAAATAATAGCTGAAAAGCATATCCTTCCAGTTTACCATCTCCTTTCAGCAAGGTTTCTTATGCCAAAATATTTTAGTGCTAGACTATTGTCAACTCAGTCATGCTATGAATATTGAAACTGCACAGTTTTACGAAGTAAAGCAATTAAAATATAAAATATGAGTTATAGAAAAACAAAAAATATACATTTACTTATTCAATTTAAGCAAAAGCCTAAATTGAATAAATGTATATTTTTTGTTGTAAAAACAAGCTCTTGTGAAGGTCAGAAGATATACCCAAATATAAATCCGTTATTGTTATTTAATTCCAACTTATCTTATTCTTTTTAACTCATTGTATTTCCTCTTGCAATAAAAATATCCTTCAATTTGTTTAGGTTAGGTCTAATAGACAATGAGATAATCCTGAACCCGACTCGCAAGGACCTGGAGTCGTCCGCCCTCAACCTGGTGCTGGCGGCGACGCGCTCCAACCTGGTGGTGATGCTGGAGGGCAGCGCCAGCGACATCCTGCAGCAGGACCTGCTCAAAGCCATCAAACTAGGTAGGAATGTAAGTTACAATGTTCTCTAGCGGTGTTTGTTTGCTTTTGAGGTTATGAATGGTAATAATTTGTTATGATTCCGAGGCTTTTACCTACACATTGAAATAAAAAAAATATAACTAACTAGCGTTCCCGGCAGACGTCATCCTGCCCGTTCGAAATTCAAATTAGGTAACTTTAGTTAGACAACGTTTGTATGGGAAAAGAAAAGGGCTGTTTTTAGGGTTTTCCCGGCAATTGTTCGATTTTTGAAAAAAGAAAATTGGCCAAATTGATCCAGGCTTTGTCGAGTTATGCGCTTACCAACACATTTTGCGATTCATTTTTATATATAAGATTTAAATGAATAGTTATAACGGTTTTAACTCAGGTATTTTATTTACTGATGTTTCGAAAACTTTATCGTTAGCTCAGCTTTCTACGAATTTATCAAAACGTCAGCAAATGAAATAAGTCTATTATTATTTTTTAATTCCAATTTGTAATAACCGTGAAGGCTTCAGTAATAATTTTTATTTGATACTTTATAGTGAAAATTATGTTATATTTTTTGTACATTTCCTGGGCTTTTTCTTCCCCTATCTAAGATTTATTACCTATTTGTTACTTTTGCTGATATTTTTAAAATCGGAGTACATAAGTTAATGTTTGTTAATGATTGTTCGTTAGGGTGAGCGCACCTCGGAGCGCTCCCAATTTTGTCCGGTGGAGCAGTAATGGCCCCAGGGCCAACTGTAAACAGTCACTAACCGAAAAAAAAAAAAAATAATGATTGTTTTTTCTCAATAAATATTTAATAAACATTTATGTCTTAAACATAGATTTGCATTAACTGCTTTATTTCAGGTACTAAAGAAGCGCAGCATATAGTGAGAGGTATTGAAAAACTACAAAAGGAACATGGAAAAGTGAAAAGGGAATACGAGACACAACTACCTCTAGACCAAAATGTAGTGGACTCTATAAAAACACTATCTACTATGAAGATTAGAGAAATCCTCAGGTAAGCGTACATGCTAGATTCTGCCCGTGACTCCGTCTATCTAAAATTTGTACTTTAGGTAGATTATTTTTAAATGCACTTCGATAGAAACTTCTACCTTCTCGCTTAAGAGATAAAGACTAATCTTTTTTGAGGACTCGAAACTATATTAAAAATTTAAATTATGTATAATAAGTATGTTAATCATGCCTATTTATTTATTTACTATGTGATGAATCAATCAATATTCGATCGGTACATATTGTTTAATTAGTATTAAATTTTTTAAATAATTATGACTATGACATTCTAAGGTCTACTTAAGGTTTTTGGTGCGCGAGAAAACATCTTTCACTCGCTGCAAAATTATGACAGAGACAGTACTTTTCCGCTATTTTTCATATTAATAAATAATATAATTTAGCGACCACACTCACGATAAGACGAGTCGTGACGTGGCGATATCGGACCTCCGTCAGACCGTGATGAACCAGCTCCGGGAGACGGAGTGTGACGTCACGCAGCTCCAGGACTGCTTCAATTCACACCTCAGACAGATCTTCAGGGATATGATATTCGAAACCGACGTACGGTGTGACGGGAGGCACCTCGATGAACTTAGGAATATCAGTTGTCAGGTCAGTTTTATATAAGCTTATTTGACATCGACATTCAATGATGATAGTTAAAAATCGTAATATTATCTTGTTTGGATTTACGAAATGTATAACTAATATAATTATATTTTGACAATAAGGTATATTTTGACAAAGTGATCATTAGTAAAATATGGAGTAAAGTTGTATTCTTTGTTATGTTCCTTAAGTTTTTTCTTTTCTTTTTGTGTTGAAATTAATTGATGTCCGAAATAAAAATTTACACACTAGCAAATTTTTTACACACTAGCGGCCCGCCCCGGCTACGCACCGATCCCTATTTTTTTTTTTTTTCAAAAAATCCTTAGCTTTTCCTTAAATTTTCAAAATATGTATTTCACTACGGAATAGTGTAACTTCCCTACAGTGAATTTTTTTTCAAATCGGTCCATTCATTTTGAAACATATTCAATACAAACTAACAAACAAATCTTTGCTCTCTATCATATTCGTTTAGATGTAATCAGGTAATTAATTGCTTAAATAAATACTAAATTTTGGAAAAAATGTGGACAAATAAATATATCTTCTATTATATAAAAATAAGTCGGGTTTTCCTCCCTGACCCTATAACTCCAGAACGCACGAACCGATTTGGCTAATTTTTTTGGTCTTGAATTATTCGTGGGAGTCCAGGGAAGGTTTGTAAGTAGAGAAAATTAAAAAAAAACATCTTGAAAAAGTGTAAAATCAATATCTTTCTATCGGACGGGCAGGACGACGTCTGCCAGGGCCGCTAGTTTTTGATAATATTTGTCCAGGTGTCCCTGTACTCGCCGCTGCACGGCAGCGCCGTGTTCCAGCGCGGGCAGACGCAGGTGCTGTGCACGGTGGCGTTCGACTCGCCCCACAGCGCGCTCAAGATGGACACGCTCACCATGCTCACCAGGTAACGCATATACACATCACCTCGGGGCCTAGACAAGGTGCCAACGTTCAACGTTAACGTTAAACGATACGACCAATATGTATGGGATTTGACGTCCGCGAACGTTTGTGACGTACGTGACAGTCGTTCGTGGATGTCAAATCCCATACATTTTGGTGCCAACGTTCAGCGTTAACGTTGAACGTTGGCACCTTGTCTAGGCCTCCTTGTCAGCCAGTTATCTTCTTCTATAATATAAAAATGAATCGCTGAATAGGTTGCTAAGCGCAAGCAGCTGAACTGATTGGTATCTTTTTTTAGAATGTTCCAGTACGAGGATTACAGAGAGAGAAATTTAAAAAAATCGCCTGTTAAAGTCTAAGAACAACACGTTTCTATACTTCCATACAATCCATTCGTAATCCAGTCAACTTTGAACTTTATTACCATACCGTAAAGTTTAAGTGTTAGTGAAGAGGTTTCGGAAATGCAAAAAATAAATTACAAAAGTCAGCGTAAAATGAATACCTATACATATTCGATTTAAATTCGTAACATTGTTTTAGATTTTTACAAAAGGCCTGATTATTTAGTTACGACCGCGACGTTTTCTTTATACCTTAAAATGCAAAGAGAGAGCATATATTGTGTACTTAAGCGTAAAAGTTTATATACTACAATAGTGTGTTTGTTTCAGTGGTATAAAGGAGAAGAGTTTCTTCCTCCACTACGAGTTCCCGTCGTACGCGACCGGCGAGGTGGGGCGGGGCGGAGGGGGCGGGGCCGGCGGGGGGCGGCGCGAGGCGGGGCACGGCGCGCTGGCGGAGCGCGGGCTGCTGCCGCTCGTGCCCCATCTCCCCTACGCCACCCGCCTCACCGCCGAGGTGCTCGAGTCTAACGGTGAGTGCACAACACGGACAGTAGGATCGCGCTAATCCGGCAAATTAATAGACCAATACGTCCAATAATAAAAAAAATATAACTCTGCCACACTCCGTCCGTTACTGTTCCGGCAGCTTGACATAATCTACTACTGTTATTCGATGGCAAAGTTAGCAATATTATGGGTAAAGTTAGCAATATATAAAAAGTACTCAATTTGTAGCCATAGCGCACAAAAAATCACGTGTTTTTAAAACTACGAGTACATTTTCATATGAATCAAATGACAACTTCAGTATATTTAAAATTTTGCATTTTGCTTTCCAACAGTGAAAGAATTATTAAAATCGGTCCAGTAGTTTTTGAGCCTATTCATTACAAACATACAAAAATAGGTACAAATCTTTCCTCTTTATAATATTAGCATATCTATATATGCCCTAGCCCTATTATAAACTAGTTATAAATGGTAGTTGTTAATATGTGTGTCGTGTTGTGTCAGGGTCGAGCTCGATGGCGTCGGTGTGCGGCGGGTCGCTGGCGCTGCTGGACGCGGGCGTAGCGCTGGCGGGCGCGGCGGCCGGCGTGGCCGTGGGGCTCGTCAGCCGCCCCGACCAACACACGCACGCGGCCGACTACAGGATACTTACAGATTTGTTAGTGAGTCTACATTATGTTTATATCATATTATTTTATTGTATCTGTACTTATATGTTTTAAAATAGTGGTTATTGACGATAGAAATGGCTCGTAATGGAAACTGGGTAATTGCGGAAACACTTATTCGCTTGAAATGTTAATTATAAAAGCGTAACACAACTGTTAACTATATAAGATAATGTATATCAAAATTTCAATATTTGAATCATATTATGAAAATAGTAATAAAGAAATTATAACAAAGCAGCCACTCGCCAACAGTGTAGTGTAGTTTGCATGTAGAGGCAGTTCAGGTTACTACGAAGTGTAAAATTTAAAATATTAAACGTCTCCATAAAATTACTTAATATACTTATTGGAAGGAAATTATTATAACGGATTTTAATCGCATATTTTATTTTAGCAATATTCCAACACGGATGAAGTCCCAGGCATAAGCTAGTTTAGTTGCTTTCCCTGATTATTAGGTTGTTAGTAGTTTACTCGGCAAAAAAAAAAAAATTTTCTACTCTTGTCCTGGTATAAATATTATTAAAATCAATGGTATTATACAATAGGCATCAATCGATAAATTTTTGTGTAAAAAAAAAAACAGTCGTGCTATGATTATAGAATCTGTGAAATCCCCGAAACGTCAGCCAATAAAATAAAATACGCAAGTTAAATAAAGTTAAAGCTAAATCCGTTAAAGTTGTTTCATTCCAATAAATTAAATTTATCCACAGGGTATAGAAGACTACATGGGCGACATGGATTTTAAAATCGCGGGCACGAAGAAAGGCATCACGGCGCTGCAAGCCGACGTGAAGATCCCGGGGCTGCCGCTCAAGATCGTGATGGAGTCGGTGCAGAAGGCCTGCGACGCGAAGAGCAAGATCATAGACATTATGAACCAGTGCATCGATAAACCTAGGTGAGAGCGAAATTTGCTTTAAAGCTGTATTTTTTATTTTTTTCAATCAAGGAAAATACTAAAAATGGTGGAACACAATATATGTTTTGTTTTCACGTTGTTGTATTAAGTCTGAAAAAAAAACTAAACACGTTGTGGTATAAATCCTGAAAAATAAACTGAATTACGCGATTTAGTCTCGTTTTGACGATGAGCTGTGAATAGTGTAACGCTAAAGTGATTTTCAATGAACATGGAAATTGTACAGTTTCCGAAACAGCGAATAAAATAAAATACTTACGCGACTTAAATCCGTTATAGTTGTTTCAATCCAATATGAAACTTATATAGCCATACTCAAACAAAACGGCTGCTGATTTTGGTGAGATGTGTCAAAATGACAGCTGAGCTCACATGTCTATTAGTTACATTTTAGTGTTAGCAATTGAAAAATGTTGGAACAGTTGCTTAATAAATTTGATCAACGAAAAAATGATGTTTGTGCGGTTTCCGACTCGCACTTGACTGGTATTCTGTATAGCATATATAATTATTATATACTAGCTGACCCAGCGAACTTCGTACCGCGTACACAGTTTTTTTTTCTTTCTTTTTGCAAGGTTTATCACCTTTTAAACCTTCCCTGGAGTTCCAACAACATTTTAAAACTAAAATCAACCAAATCTGTTCAGCCGTTCTCGAGTTTTAGCCAGACTAACGAACATCAATTCATTTTTATTTATATAGATTATGTTATTAATTGTATTGTTGTTTGCAACAGGCAGGGCCGCAGAGAGAACACGCCCGTGATAGAGGAGATGGAGGTGGAGGCGCACAAGCGGGCCCGCCTGCTCGGCGTGGGCGGCGCCAACCTCAAGAAGCTGTACGTCGAGACCGGCGTGCAGGTGAGCACAAACACTAGCTGTATTTATATTTATACTACGGCTCGGGTCGGTCAGAGCTAAAAAATCTTAATTTTCTGTTCTCCGGCCAGAAAGCGCCAACTTTCTGGCCGCTGCGCTAAATGAAATTGCCGCTTTCTGACTTGGTCGAACAGAAAAATAGTATACTGACCTCGGCCAGTAAATAAAAATGCCTCAGATCTCATTTTTGTTAACCTCGGCTTCGCCTCGGACGACAATTACATGTGATTTTTATTTTACGGGCCTAGGTGCGTAATATACTATTACAGGCTTAGGCGTGCATGTTCATCTGTCTCTCACCAGACTGTATCTCAAGAATAGTCATAGTTAGCCAATTTAAATTATCACAGAATGCATTTCTGTTGCCGATATAACAACAAATACTATTAAATAGAATAATCGAGGGCGCTCTCATACAACAAACGTGATTTTTTTTTACCGTTTTCATAAATAAATAATGGAACTTTTCGTGAGCGAATCCCATTCGCACATAGCCGGTTTTTTTTTTAAATGATCATCATAACTTTAATAATAAAAGCATATTGAGTATGAATTTCAGTTTACTATCACAATTTTTTCATCATAATTCAATCCCTATATGAAATGTCTATGCCAATAAAGATACGGTTGCGCAGTTGGCAGCACTGCGCCAATCGCGCCACGCCGCGGCCGCGCACTGAACTAATTCGACCAACGAGGAGCGATGCGCCCTTACGCGCAGCTTAATTTTTATTTTTACTTAATTGTAATTGTCTACGTCAAACTACACGCCTTTGTTCCTCTTGTCAAACCTCAACACCCTCGTTCCAGATAACACCAATAGACGAGACGAAATACAGCGTGTTCGCGCCGTCGCAGGCGGCCATGGACGAGGCGCGCGCGCGCGTCGACAGCTGGCTGTCGGCCGAGAGGACGCCGGAGCTGGAGTTCGGCGCCGTGTACCGCGCGCGCGTGGTGGAGGTGCGCGACAGCGGCGTGCTCGTCACGCTGTACAGCGGCATGCAGCCCGCGCTCCTCCACAACTCGCAGTTAGATCATAGGAAGGTGAGATTCGTCGCCCACCAGCGTGAAATTCAGCTGAGTGGCAACCATTATGGTGTTTTTTTTGCATGTTTTTAATTTATGAAAGTATTAACTTCTGCCTGCGACTGCGTCTGCGCATGATTAGTACTTTATGTAATATTGTTATAAAATATAGCCTATATGTTATTCTGATCTATAAGCTATATTATTTTTTTTTAATTCAGTAGTTTTCATACACTCATAAACCACCGCCTTTATAATATTAGTGTGATGGGTCACATACACACTAGTACCCACCCACGAATACTCCATTGAAAAGTTACATTTGTCAAAGTACGTATTTTTTTTTTTAAATATGAAGGGGGGTGGGGCTTAGTGTAATGTCCAATCCAAGTTTGCAGGGTTCCAACTCTTGTTTCGCGGCAGCCATCTTGGGAAAAGGGGTTCAAAACGTTTTGATGGTTTATCTGAGAAACTTCTGGTCTTTCGAAATAAATAATAAATATGTAACATTTTTAGTTGCAAATAAATTTATCCACTTTTGCCAAGTAACTCTTAGCTGTACAAAATAAATCAAAATATTTAAGAAATTATTAGAATTCTATTTCTTTTTAGATAATGCATCCATCA
Source organism: Polylopha cassiicola (assembly GCA_038024825.1). Taxonomy (NCBI): domain Eukaryota; kingdom Metazoa; phylum Arthropoda; class Insecta; order Lepidoptera; family Tortricidae; genus Polylopha; species Polylopha cassiicola. Next base: position 723,321 of record CP149061.1, read on the forward strand.
GTGTTAGGGCTCGAAGTGGGCTCTGAGATCCAAGTGAAGTATTTCGGACGCGACCCGGTGTCGGGACAGGTGAGGCTGTCGAAGAAAGTGCTCACTTCCCCCCCGCCCGGCGTCGTCAGGAAACTGGACAAGAGCTAGCTATAATGAACTGTATCTCAACTAAATAGAGTTGAATGTTGTATTTGTCTTTTTCAATGAGGGTTTTCTCGAGTCTACAATACGCTAGATGTCACTAGTCATTCACGAAGTTTATATGTCGTGTTCCACCAATGAGAGACAAGCTACTTGCCTGTGATTGGTGGAACGTGACAGCGGGGCCTCATTAAAAACTGGTGATATTATGTTGAGGATTTTTGACTCGTAAAAACCCTCATTAAGTGGTCAAAAATATTACTAGCAAGAAAGTATAATTTAGTATTCAAATAGACTGATTTAATGTAAGCACTGATTTTATAACTATTAGTGTTTAATTTTTCAATATTAAAAATTAGTTAGCAGCTATCTTTTGTGGAATATACTCGGACTTGTAAATTCTAAACTAGTCCGATCCGCGATTTTACATGCGAAGTAATCAAGAGTTAATAAGTCTGAATCTCTAATTTATACATCATGCCACAAATGGTTACATATATTATGATATGTATAAGGATATATATTTTTGACCACAATGTTTGTATGTGTGAATGCCTACAATGTTTATTTGTTTTAGTTATTCTGAGGAGTATGTTGCGTTTAATGAATGCCAAATTATTTTATGATATCTTGTAAATAGTTTAAATATAATTCAATAAAAATATAAAACTACAATTGTGTTTGTGTTTGAGGTGATGCGAAAATGAAACCACGTGTTTTTATAATTTATTTATTTGTATATTGAAAGAAATAATCTGTACAATCTACAGAATAATATTTTATCACAAAAGGACGTTTTGTCGAAGGCACTACATTATAACGACGCGGGGCTAAATTATTGCTTATTTTATAAATAATATATCGCTGGCAATAATTTATTTAGTCTTTTTTCTACGTATTCCAGATTAGACTATATCTCTTAAATGAAATTTAGACTAATAAACAATCGATCGTCGAAAAACGACTAAATTATACCTGTACAGCCGACACCAACACTTGTAAATACATTTCCAACAAATTATTTATAAAACCCCGCGCCAACTTACACCTACCAACAAAGTGATTGTCAAAAAATAAAGGAATCAACAATACTCCTATACATTAAGCGATTAAATACGTAAAAAATATTACAATAAAAAAAAAACGATAATTAACATGTCAAATACCACATTAACACTCGCAGTCTTTGATTCGTTGTGACTACTAGCATTAATTCAACAAGGACATAACTATTTACAATATATTCGATGAAAAATATAGATTTAAGTATAGGAATGCTCTGCGCAGAGCCTTACAATAACACCTAAAACCGTGCACAAAGAATATAGTGGCAACAGAACAGAACTTAGAACTAATGGCAAAAACAACGCCTCGCGTTCGCTCGCATAAACTATCTTTACAATATGGCCACGGGCCGCGGCGAGGCGACGCTGCTAGCCTAACTAAATTATGTCATCGGAACTCCTATTAGATTTAGTCATTTTTCACCGAATCCTACCGAGAAACCAGTTTAGGACAAGCTAAAATCGAATAACAAAAATTCTCTAACATGAATTTAGTGTCATTTCAATTCTATTTAGTCTCTCATTATAATCTAATAAGGCACAATATTGCATCGATTAATTGGTCAAGATAGGACCTGTCCAAACTGGAATCTTTCGACTGTAGAATCCGATAAAAAAATCCATAAACATTATAAACAGTCTGTGATATAACAACAATATAAGCCACCAATATACGGCAACTATTTATCTACTGTATTTGATTTGTATGAGATCATCGCGACTACAAGCTGCCGGCTATTGCCACTATTCATGAAACGCTTGTGCAGAACAGAAGCCACAAATTACAATTGATACCTAACAATAAAATAATTATATACCGCCGTGTTTAGTAACATCGCCTGTGTTACCCATCTTCACCTAAGGAGACGCCGCGTGTTTTTAGACCTCGATAGACAGCTGGACCTCGTGTATCTTCACGTATATATGAGGTCTAGCTGTCTTGTTCCACCAATCACAGGCCAGTAGCTTGTCTCTCATTGGTGGAATATGACAGCTGGACCTCATTGTTCAAGACACGCATCTAGCGGATTAAAGACGGAGGAGGCCCCCAATAGTCTAATAAACTTTAACGTTTACAAAATACTTTTAGGACAGGCTGTGCGTATAGCTACAAAATACAAAGCTTTTGTTGGTAATTTTTGCGTTGTTACAAGACACGACGGTAGTCAAAAATTATGCTCGTCTCTTCACATAAATGGCATGGACATACTTAAAGCGTTCAGGTACGCTTTCGTAAAAAAAAAATATTGCTATCCAAATTATATATTTTTGGATAATTTCAATCGTCATTTCTAAGCGTCATGGTTTCACCACTCTAGAGAGGCAATTGTTCACTTCCCATAGCGATTCGATTTTACACAACACAAACATATAATAATCATCACAATGGCAAGATTATTCGAATGCAAAAATAGCCTCTAATCAATATTATGCAACGTTTCGTAAACTGACAGAAATGCAAATTTTCATCAAATCGTGAGTATTTTATTCGTCGAGACTTCCGTTTGTTTTTTTATTAAGATGACGTCAGAAGAAACCGTGTATTTTTTTGCTATAATTTATAATAATAATGTTATTGTTCTCGAAGGCACTTATACGTAAAAACACTTCAAGGCCACATGTTTCCCATAATTATTTTGTATATGAATAAATAAGACATCTAGTGTATATAATAATTTTAAAATTACAGGGCCTCTGTTAATATGGGTGAGTAAAGTTTTACTCTGAACTCAGTTCTCTTCGATTTGTAAACATATATTTGATCTCTGAACATTATTTTGCTGAATTCAAATCACTTTACTTCACCCTAGGGGTCATTAATAATTTACATAATTATATGTATGGTCGTGACGTCACATTCTTTGAAAAAATAATAACAGTCTAAGCGGTCAAATAATGATTTATGCTAACATATTTCCTATAGAAAATAATGCCAACAACGACGCATCAAAACAAAATATATATGTACCGACATATATCACGATATAATGGCATAGTTCGTGATAGTATTTTACAGTTATTAGACATTGATAGTTATTAAATCTGACACATTACATATATTTATGTGACGTCACGAAACATGACATCCCCCTGACACAAATATCACTGTGTTCACCCTCTCCCCCATTTACCAAGTCAGTACGGGGGTCGGGGGCTGCATTCCTTACGTAATTTATGGATGATCCCCTGCCAGTAGTTGCCCTGTGACTCCTTACCGCTCACTGGCTGAGCCCGAACAGCTTGAGGGCGTTGAAGGCGGTCGCGAGCGCCACTTCCTCGGGGCTCTGCCCCAGGAACCCAGATATCAACTCGACTATGGCGGGCAGCGCGCAGGGCTCGTTGCGTTGGAAAGTGCAATATCTGTTCACGAAGGCCATTGACCTGGAATTTATTATAATATAATATAATATACTACAATGTATCAATCAAAATTCGACCTTGTGTGAGTATTATAAAGCACTATGCACAGATGGCGCTGAAGCAAGAATTCGCTTGTACAAAGACAAGATAGAGGAAGATTACGTAGACTCGATCTGTGACGCCTATAGTGTAATTGGAAGCACGATGCCTCGTAGTGAATGATTTAATGAGTGGCATGCAGATGCCAGAAAGGGGTACTAGAGTGGGATCAAGATCACTTTAGCCAATTCCACCCCTCTTTTCATCCCCTTAAGGGTTGATTTCCGTGATAATAACTCTCATGTCCTGGGACTCATTATGGAGATAAGGATAGTTATACCAAATTTTATCTCAATCAGTTTAGTAGCATAACAGTGCAGAGTTAACAAACAGACAAGAGTTACTTTACAATCTACGCAAGCTATCAAATCATACAATTTCCCATTCATTTCATTCGTCACATATCATTATAAGTTACTATACAACAAAGGTTATTGACCTCAGAGGTCACTCACCTCTCCGTCAGCGAGTCCTTCACGTGCAACGGCAGTTTCGACGCCCTCATATTGGGGTACATGAAGGGCGAATCCGTTTCAACCAGCAACTTGTCCAGCGGCAATATCCTCTCAGACAGCAGTCTCCTTATGCCACCGTCGGACTTATCCTTGCAGATATACCCTGTGATGCCTATATAGAACCCCTTGTCGATGTATTTGACGCCTTGTTCCACGGAGCCGGCGAACGAGTGAACCACCACGGGCGGTAGTCTTGTGCCGAATTCGTCTAGTATCTTTATAAGGTCATCTTGCGCTTCCTTCTCGTGGACGAATAGAGGTTTCCTGAGTTCGCACGCCATTTCGATCTGGAAAGGTAATCAATCGTCAGCAAAAACAAAATACGCAAGTTAAATCCGTTAATAGTTGTTTCATTCCAATGTGTAATAACCGCGAAGGCATCAGAAATGATTAAGGTAATGTTAAACGGTTGAGTTCTCTACTATAGTAATATGAAACTGTGACATATTGTACATATCAATAACTGACGGTCCGCCCCGGCTTCGCACGGATCACTAATTTTTCTCAAAATTTGTCCGTCGCGATTAATGTAGCTTCACAGCAGTAAAAGAATTTTTCAAATAGCTCCATTCGTTTTGAAACCTTTTAAATACAAACAAACAACCTTTCCTCTTTATTATATTAGTGTAGATGGGTTGTAGATGGATTAAGCTACAATAAGATTTAAACTCTATTAATTTTGACGACAAGTGCGAGCGCAGTATGTCGTCGCATCAAAACGTAATTCTTGTTGTAGCTCATTTCTTCAATATTCAGGACAACGGACTGACGGCGGTTGAAACGCCCGTGGAATCACCCAGATGCAGACACAAATGTATCAACATCAAAATTAGCCAAATCTGTAGTTGTGTTTAATTGTGTAGTCTGCTTTGAGTATTCCGTAAGATCATCAAAACTTCCTTTCTACGAATTAAATAAAACTAAATGAAGTGTTAACTGTTCACAGGTTAATGCACTAGTTCTGGACGTATGCCATTTTCACTCGCTGCTAAGCGTCTAGGTATCTAGGTGTGCTAGGTTACATACCTACTTCTTTTACAGTTAATTGCCGTACATTTTTGGACGCTCCGAGCAAGTCTGCTTTATATCAATTACTCACAAACATGGAAACATTAGTCATATTAGAATAAAAGCAATAACTAAAATTACAAATTAATCAATCGATTCGACAGCTGTTGCCATTCTTTCGTTTTGTAAGGTAACTACACCATTTTTAACAAATTAGCGGTTAGACTGATATTTTCTTCCTCGGTAACGGGATAAAAAATCTTATGCCTTCTCCTGGTTCTAAGCTACCTCCCCGGCAAATTTCAGCCAAATCGGTCCAACCGTAGTTGAGTTATGCACAGTGTAACTAAAACTACTTTCTATTCTTTCTATTGTTTCTTGCGGCGTTTCTTCTCAGTAATGATGGTCTTTCCGAAGCGCTAGTAACGCCCCCTATTAGGTTTTAATTGTAATGTATAAAAGTAAATTTTTTGCGTAAAATGTAACAATAGTATTTCATAATTCAGAATAGGGTAGTTTTTCAAAATTTGTAATTTAAATATAAGGTAGTTTGCATAACTGTATAAATCACTTTAGCGTTAGACTTTTGTCAGCTCAGTCATGCTACGATTATGGAAACTGTAAAGAATCCGAAACGTCAGCAAATAAAATAAAATAAAAATACGCGAGTTAAATCCGTTAATAGTTGTTTCATTCCAATGTGTAATAACCGCGAAGGCATCAGAAATTATTACTTTCTATTGTACTTATATTTATACTAGCGGTCCCGGCAGACGTCATCCTGCCCGTTCGAAATTCAAATTAGGTAACTTTAGTTAGACAACGTTTGTATGGAAAAGATAAGGGCTGTTTGAGGGTTTTCCCGGCAATTATTCGATTTTTTCTCGCCGTAAGAACCATCCTTGGACTTCAACGAACATTCAAAAAAAAAACTGGCCAAATTGGTCCAGGCGTTGTCGAGTTATGCGCTTACCAAAGCTGGGCACCGTTAATCAAATATTTAACTTCGTTAATCGTTAATCCGCTACAAAAAAAGTTAGCTTCGTTAAACGTTAAAGCGTTACATTTCGGAAGAATTAACGCAAGTTAACGTTAATCGTTAATCCGTTAATATGTGTAAAATTACATTTTTATATCGTTTTAAATAGAAAATAGGTATTTATTTTAGTTACTTAGGTACCTAATCAGGTGTTGCTTCAATTCAATGTGTTCGTCAGTAATGCGTCTACCTAAAGTTCTTCTTGAAATTGAATTTTTGCTCGGGTTTAAGGTTTTTATCAACGCACCAAAAGACTTGCTTTCGACTACATGTACCTAAAGGAATCATGTTTGAAACAAATAAATTTACTATACATTTTTCCACTTTGGCTTGGGGCACACCGCTGCCAGTAGCTGCAATGTCTAACTTGTCTGAACCTGTTTTTCGCGCCGCGCCGCGGTTTCGTGCGGTAAATAGTAGGCATTGGATTAACGATTAACGGACTTCTGCACATTAACGGAAGTTAACGTGTCCGTTAACATTTTTAAAAGTTAACTTAAAAGTTAATCCGTTAATCAAAATGTTAACTTCGTTAATTAACGATTAACGGATTAACGAGTTAATGCCCAGCTATGGCGCTTACCAACACATTTTGGGATTCATTTTTATATATATAAGAAGATTATATATTCCAAGATTATATCTTTATAAAAAAAATATCAAATCTTGTTCAGTGTCACAGGCGTGAAAGTGCAATAAACAAACGCACAATCGATTTAGCAACATTAGTAAAGGTTCAGTTTACTCCATTTAAATTAATGCTTCGCAATTATTTGCATATTAACGATTCACTAATTAAATTAATGATAATGACTAACTTGTTTACACAAAATTAACACAATTATATTCAATTGATAAGTTAATGAACATAAACAAGGTCGAAACGAAGAATACTGGAACGAATGAGTCACAAGTCGGTATCTACAATTGTTGTTTTGCAGTCTAGTGTTTTAGGTACATGATAAATTACTACTTAGGTCCTAAAAATATACGAAGTCTATGAGTTACATTATCCTGCCCGTCGTCAAAGATCTGTCAGAGTCTTCTGTTAACACTTACCGTCAATCAATTTTATTTTATTAGCTGACCTTCCTTGTACTTCCAAGAATAATTCAAGACCAAAATCAGCCAAATCGGTTCGTGCATTCTGGAGTTATAGCGTCAGGAAGGAAAACCCGACTTATTTTTATATAATAGATCTATGAGTTACATTATCAATTAAATTAAAAAAAGAAATTGGACCCTGATAAAGTTTTGTGTGACGTTACTCCCTTCCATACTTTTCACCGCGAGGTGACGTCACGAGACCCCACTTCCTAATTATAACGTGTTCTATTTATGGCATTTTTTATCGAAATAAGATAAGTACATAAATTTATAAATTACACGATTTATAAATTTCAACGAATACATGTATGTATATGATTAATTTGTCTAAAAAATAAAATAGTAATCATTAATGAGTAGGTATTTATTACAAAACTCGTTCTCAGAGACCACAATGAGGGCCACCGCGTGTCAGAAATCCGCTAGATGCGCTAGTGTAGACATGAGGTCTAGCTGTCATGTTCCAGCAATGAGAGGCAAGCTACTGGCCTGTGATTGGTGGTACATGACAGCTGGACCTCATTCTACACTAGCGCATCTAGCGGATTTCTGACACGCGGTGGCCCTCATTAAACAAAGTTCCCTTTATTAAGATTAAGATCTCTTGGAATCATCTTGTAGATCTATAAAAAGAGGTTTATTGAAATTGCCTTATTTAATAATCAGATTAGGTTTCTAATCATAGTCTTAACAAGACAAGGAAAATTCCGTATAACGCATGCATATTGCATACTGCGCCTACACACGATAATCATTTCAACCTTAAGACGAATTGAGGATTCCAACGTCCAGTGACTGAATAGACTCAGTGTCACAATCCCACAGTAAATCACAATGGATCAATTTGTGTATCGGGGGCAATGGTTGGTTGGGACATAATTTAATAATGGAAGCTAGGAAAATTTTATTATTAAAATTTATAGGTATCCTTACTAATATTAAACGCGAAAGTATGTAAGAATAAATGGATGTATGTTTGCTTGTTTCTCTTTAGAATAAATCGGTGTATTATGGGTCATAAACTGCTAAATGACGCTATATTTATTATATCTATACTATTATTATAAATAGGAAAGGTTTGTTTGTTTCTTTCTCTTTAGTATACATCTGTGTATCATGGACCATAAACTGCTAAATGACGCTATGTTTATTACTAGCTGTCCGCCCCGGCTTCCCATGGATCATCTTTTTTTATAGCCTATGTCACTCGGGAATAGTGTAGCTTCCCAACAGTGGAAGATTTTTTTAAATCGGTCCAGCAGTTCTGGAGCCTATTCAATCCAAACAAACACGGTTATAACACATCAAGAATTTAACAAGTTTTTGAGAAGATTTTTCTATAGCTTTTTTTTTCATCCAATGTTTAATTTTTATGGCTACCATTTATAAAGATTTGTATAGGCATTTTTCCTTGTTATCGAAAACATAATCATTAGATAAACATGATTCTATAAATAATATAACCTAAATATTTATCTCTTTAACCAAATGAAGATTGAGTGACTGATACTTGAAACATGTTTCTAGTATCATCACTATCTGTCATTGTATTGATTTCAAGTTGAATCAAGATATTTTTGATAGAGTTAGGATTTTAAGCAGCAAAAAAAATATAGTGAACAATATAATAATTTCTGATGCCTTCCCGGTTATTACACATTGGAATGAAACAACTATTAACGGATTTAACTCGCGTATTTTTATTTTATTTTATTAGGGGACGTTTCGGATTAGCATTAGACTATTGTCAGCTCAGTCGTGCTACGATTATGGAAACTGTAAAGAATCCGAAACGTCAGCTAATAAAATAAAAATACGCGAGTTAAATCCGTTAATAGTTTCATTCCAATAGTGAACAATATTTTGTTTTCAGATATTTTAATTAAATTATATTATTAAAAAATAAATTTCTTTGATGAAGATGATGGATGAGGTGGATAGAAGAATTCAGTTAGGTTGGGCAGCGTTTGGGAAGCTACGTCAAGTCTTCATATCGTCACTCCCACAGTGCCTGAAGACGAAAGTCTACAATCAGTGCGTCCTACCCGTCATGACATACGGAGCCGAAACGTGGACACTGACGGTACGGCTGGTTCACAAATTAAAAGTCGCTCAGCGGGCTATGGAAAGGGCTATGCTCGGCGTTTCTCTGCGGGATCGAATCAAAAATGAGGTGATTCGGCAGAGAACCAGAGTCATCGACATAGCCCACCGGATTAGCAAGCTAAAGTGGCAGTGGGCTGGCCATATTAGCCGAAGAACCGATAACCGTTGGAGTAAACGTGTTCTAGAGTGGAGACCGCGTCTCGGCAAGCGTAGTGTAGGACGTCCTCAGGCAAGGTGGAGTGACGATTTGCGTAGGATGGCTGGCAGGAGCTGGATGCGAGCAGCCGAAGATAGAGCAAAGTGGCGTGCAATTGGAGAGGCCTATGTCCAGCAGTGGACTGCGACGGGCTGATGATGATGATGATGATGAAATTTCTTTCTTATATATAATTCTTCTTAATGTGTGTTTGTCACCTAACTCTTATTAACTAGACCATATGTATATATTCTACATTGTTTGAAATAACAATTGTACTCATTAGGTACTTGTGGTGGCATGACATTGGCCAGGTCAGCTATCACATAAAATTAGTTACAACTAACCTGCCGTTTAAACACATCCCTCTGCACAGCTGGTTCGGAGAAGTCTTTGCTGTAATTCAAGCCGCATTCCCCGATGGCCACGCATTCGGGTGCACTGGCTGTCTCGTGTAGCTCCGCCCACATGTCTTCTTCGATCATCGATTTTGCATCATGAGGGTGGACACCTGCATTATTACTGACATGATTAAGAATGTCCTGCACAATATTCATAAAGCTACATGTTTATGGATACTTTCTAAAGTAACTAATTTAAATATTTATAACACAGAAATAAAAGTTACATAATAGGTATAACAATAAATCATTAACATAATTTTGACTTAAGTATAAATTTGTTTAATTGCATCACTGTTACAATTTAAAGTTATTTCGTAACATACAAAAAACAAACTAGTCACCACCAATATAACAAAGTCCAAAATAAATAGCAATATTTATTATAATACCATTTAAAAAATAGTTCATACCTGCTGTGGAGTATATAGTGCCAGGATAGAGGCGAGTAAGTCTCAGGGCTTCTTTACTGTTTTTCACTGATGTACCCGTGACCATTATTTTTTGGACACCTGTTAAATATATTCACTTTACAGTTGAGTTGTTTTACTACCTACTTGTTACATGTCATGTTTACACAACAAGAATCCAGTTGGATTTCAATAAGAATGTATATATTATTAATTAGTTCATAAATATGCAGTACAGTCATAACAACTAATACATCAAAAAAATATCAACTTTCGTTTATTGTTTCTGCTTCAAAAATCAGGCCAATAATTTACGAAGAATTTACTGCCGCAACTCTATGCACTGGAATAAATTAGAGTGCTAAATGCCTAATCAGCATTAATTACTGTCGGTTATAAGACAGCTGTGTATGTCAGGTTGCGTACACGCATACAAAATTAGGGCATATTTACCTCGTAACAAAACTAACCTGCATCTTTTGCCCTTTGTACCACGGAGTCCAGATCACGGCCGTACTTTTTGTTAGTCAAATTTGCGCCCACGTCGATAACAATTAAATTTTCGTAACATCCCTTCAAGTCCTGAACGTTCTTGGTTTCTTCAGACGTCATCTTCAGTTTTTTTGAAGCTTATTGGGTCGGTGTTTATCTGTAAAACGAGCTGGATTGTTACGTCCTGTACGCATATTATGTTCAACAGAGAATAGAAATATATTTACCAATTGTATCAAACACTCCTGCTTAATAAGCCTCTTGAATTCTAATGACTAATCAAAATGTACACCTTTTTCACTGTACTGCCACCATGTTTTTGACTGAAGTTTCAAAGTTTGTTCTTAATTTCATTTTAATTTATTTCTTTTGCTATTACAATGTAGTTCTATTTATTGGAGGTTTGATTGGTCATTTTGCGAAATACATTGATCACTGATTGGACGAATCGTGTTTAGTGATGTCAGTTGGCGTTTCGTTCACAATGACGTCCTCATATTATATTATGATAGAGGTTTTTGAAACGTATAAAATCTTGGTCACTAAAAAAAAGTTAATAAAAGTGATTACTTAGTAGCAATACAATATTTCTTTTTGTTTAATCTAAACTGTTAAAAAATAACATTTGTATTCATGATTCCAAATCAACGCACAATTTATGCTTTACGATCGAACAATCTGTCACTGTCACTAACAAAAGAAAAATAAATTTCGTAATTATTATCCTTCCAAATCACGTAGACTTAATGTGAAACGGATTCCAACGTGTTCCCATGATTCGTGTTTTAGCAGTAGTATAATATATCAAAACAGACCGAACGTAGAAAACGTAAAAATAAAAATAACCTATTTCTTTAAGTACGCTCCTAATTCCAACGCAAAATGAACGTGAAGAGGTTTATATCGAAGAACCTGGTAGCGTTGGTTATGGTACCGGTTATCATTGGTGGCCACTACTCCTGGTACAAGTTGCAAGAGGTCGACGCGCTCGTCTCAAGGAAGGAAAGGAATAACATTCCTTTCTTTACTGTAAGTAAAGCGTTTATTCTTGATAAACTAATATTATTTATGCCGAAAGTAATATATTAAATTCTTATAATCCCTAACCTCAATAATTTCTTAGTGCAAAATCTCCCATAATTTTCCTTATCTATATTTTTGTTTAATGAACTTAGAACTAAGTTTCAATTTGTTTCAGATGATGTAATTATGAAAAAAATATGCCAATTTTGTTTCTTTTTTTTTTTAGTTTTTCAAGAAATTGACTGGCGGTGAGGCGGACTAGAACCAATGAAGAAACAAGCTTTTGTAAATAAGTAAAATGAGCCGTTTGGGGTTGTATGATACTTTTAGAAATAAGTTATTTAAAGTAAATTGTTAGTTGATTATGTCAAATTAGGAATAAAAAGTATTTTATAAATATCTGTTCTTGTTTTATTGATAATCATTGTGAGTTTTGAAAATTATTTACCAAATGTATGTATCTGATAAGGTATTAAAACAAGGGATTCAAAAGTATATTTTATCATAATAATATCATTATTTAATCTGGCCATAGCCTAGGTAAACTAGGTATTCATGCAAATGTATTACAATTAACTTTAAAAAACATTCCTGCTATGGCTCTTATTAGGTTCAGTCAGCATCACATATTGCTTCCTTAGTATTGTAGTAATTTGTATCTGAAAATAAGCATGGAGTAAGACAGTTTAATCTAGCCTAAATATTCTTACTCCAACATGAAAGTAAAAGAATAATTAAAACAATGGCGTATAGAGCGGGTAAGTTGGTCGTACCATATCTTTGTCTATGACATTATCTATGGTGAAATAAAACAAACATAGATTTAGAACATTTATTTAAATTGCCGATCACAGGTAAATAAATAAAGAGGTAAGGTACGATAGATCACAAGTTACGCGTGTCGCGCGCGCGCCGCTAGTCATATAGTAGGGAGGTGACTCCGGGAGTCCAGCTCGGATTTCTTGCCCTTGTGGGGTTGAGACCGCTCGGACACCAGTTGAGGCAGCAGGGGGGATGACTGCACCTAGAGTATAAAACATATTATCATTAAGTTATATTACAGGTATGCAATATTTTAAACACTTAATATGTAGGCCCCTACGGCGTAAGGGGCGCGTTCTATCAAAAATTATAATTTTGTTAAACAAAAAATGGCAACACTGCTCGAAACTACTATGGAGTTTTTAACAATGTTGCCAGTTTTCTTTTGTCTGTAAAATTTGGTAACTTGTAGCACAGCCTGGAATACTAGAGGCGGCCAACCGTGACAAAAAATACACTGATGAGATGAGAAAGTCTAAAAATCCTGTTACTAATAAGTGATAAGGCCCTTTTACCTTCTTTTTAAATAACAAATTAACTATAAGCATAATTTATTTCAAAAATGTACCTAAATAGTTCTTCCCAAAGTGCTAGTGGATTCATGAGACGTACATTATTTAAGGTTTATTTACCTACTAATAAATGATTTGATTTAACATTACACAATGATAGACTGAATACTTAATTTAGTAAAAAGCATTTTTAGCCTTTTCTTAAATAAAGAATGCTAAGTACCTACCGATTCTAAAAAAATAAATTAACCGCTAATCAACAAAGTACACTAACCTAAGCTACGCCATAAATATAATCCATAGAGGATTAACTGCTATGAATACAAAGATATACAGCCAATCATTTATTTCACCTCCATTCCGTAATAAACATAATGACCACAGACCCATCATTTCTTTTTCTTGGGTTGCGACATGGTCGATGTGTTCGTAGTTGGCGTATTTGTTTTCTCATGCGGACGACATTCCGATAGGAAATATTGCTGCAAAATTTTAATGAGTATGCCAATTATTTATGGCAACACTAAACTAGGAGTGAGGACTTATGAGACACGGTGTTAATTGACACGAATAACAATTTGTATGCTTCTAACATGCCCCTGTAAGCTGACATGGTCCATCGAACAAAATCATGATTGTGGCTAAAACAATTATCACCTGAGAATATATATTTTCTGTGCTTATAACAAATAAGCTAATTTGGTCCTTCGGCCCGGGTCATCAGACTAATAAATAACAGTCTTCGCCTTTTTTGGTTATATAAAATGCCTCTCAAAAAGCCTTAATCGGGAAATTCGAATCGTATGAATAACCCCTTATTGGAAGCACGAGTTGGCTTGGTCCTTCGATCCGGATCATTATAAGCCCCTCATCGATTTCACGAGCCAATTCGGTCCTTCGAGCCGGATCATTATAGCCGCTCATCGAAAGCACGAACATAATGGTCCTTCGAGCCGGATCATGTGTTTGTACCTGAGCCCGCCTCGCTCGCTCGTACTCGGCGTGGTCGGAGTGGGGCACGGTGAACAGGAAGTTCTCGAAGATGGCGTGACGCAGCAGCTGCTCGCAGCTCCACCGCGCCACCGGGTCCTTGTCCAGGCACCGCTGGGGACAGCGCAAAGTAAACAATAAACCAGGGGGCCTAGACAAGGTGCCAACGTTCAACGTAAACGTTAAACGTTAGCACCAAAATGTATGGAATTTGACATTCGCGAACGACTGTCACGTACGTCACAAACGTTCGCCGATGTCGAATCCCATACATTTTGGTCGTTTCGTTGAACGTTGGCACCTTGTCTAGGCCCCCAGATGATAAGAATTTGGAGGTATGGTAGTGCCCCCGCTAAGTTGAGCAGACAAATGGGCACCAGTGCGTCACAAGCCAAGTCCAGCAAACAAAGGGTCGAAACACCCTTTTCTTGGAGCTATTCAGGTCATTTTAACATTTCGTAATTTTATGATAGCTAAAACTAGAACCTTGAATTTTCAGTAATAATAACGTACCAATTAGTTTTTTATTTTACTAGTGGTCCCGGCAGACTTCGTCCCGCCCGGCAATGTCGATTTGACAGTTGTCATTGTTGCGTTTTGTTATACTATTTTTAACAAATGAGCTAATTATTATTTTTTTTACTGGATCGGGATTAAAAGTATCCTATGTCCTTTTCCTGACTCTAAGCTACCTCCCCGCCAATTTTCGGCCAAATCAGTTCAGCCGTTCTCGAGTTATAAACGGGGTAACTAACACAACTTTCTTTTATATATATAGATTACAATTTCAGTGAGTAAAGTCTTATTCCTGTTTTATATTAAATCGCCTGCCAGTTACCAACAAATAGTGTGAATAGGTACCTATCGATTCTATCGAACATTATTAAGTGCCTACCTTTAAAAAGTCTAGGATCAGCTCATTGTGGGCGTATCGCGGTGGTATTTTGTTCTCTAAGGGTTCTAGTGTGGTCGGTTCAGGTAACGCCATACCCTGAAAATTAAGAATAAGATAAGTAGGTAATCAAAAACAAATTCTTATTTTTATTGACAGCTCAATTTTAAATTTTCCACAACTTCATTTCCCTAAAACTGTTTAGGGATTTGATCAAATCACTAGACGTGTTTGGTAAAATGTTAAAACCGAGTTGACTTAATTACTCGTTTCATCATGTCCCTAAAACAGCTCAGGCATTTGATCAAATAACTAAGTGAAATGAAGAAATCTAGCAGCCATTTCTATGATTCTTTCATTTCCCTAAAATGACTTGGAGACTTGATCAAATCACTAAATTTCGCTAGGGAAATGACACAACGCGTGGTATTTTTATCATCAGCCGGGAGTTGATCAAATCACTGAGGGACTTGATCAAATCCCTGTTTTAATCATCTCACTGCGACATATACGTAAACCTATACAGCTTCAGTACCGATATTTAAATGATTTTCTTAATAACACATAAAGCTTGTATTCATTTATTATTTGTACTTAGGTAAGTACCTTATAAATACATAGGTATCTACCTAAAATGATCTGTTTGTTAGACATAAAAAACTAATCAACACGCACGTTTCCTTAAAATGGTACCTACCATTTTCAATTAGCAACAAGCTCCGTCCGAAATCAATTATTTATTTAGTTTAACCAACAGTTACAACAGTGTTTATTTAATATTACTTAAGTATTACGTTAAACAGGTCTTAATTTAACCAACTTATAGGTAGTTTAAAGGTAAACACCGAATGCAATATATAGATAACAAGTTTATACAATATGTACCTATACAAACAAGAAACCTAGCTATCATTTGTTACACTTAGGATTATACAAACTTAATTACCTGAAAGAAGGTATTCTGGGAGAATATGGTCATGTGCCTCGGCAGGAGGTCTCCTAGAGTCTTGCGTATCAGGTACAACTGGTCGAGGTCGCTCTTGCCCGGCCATAGGGCTTCGCTGGATAGGAGCTCCGCGAACACGCAACCTGGCGAGAAACATCGCACATTAACATGTTGAAAGACAGCCTAAAGGGCATGCTGGCAATCTTTATATAAGGTTAAAATAAAAGAAAATATTCTATTGGACTTAAAATAAGTAACAACAATACATATATTAAAAAATACCTACTTAATTCAAAACTTAATTACTTAACCTTTATCTATCAATAGCCAAAAAGATCAGAAAATCTCAGTTAGAATTTATTTGTGAATTCGAGTAGGTATCTCTTGAAAACTAAATCATCGTAATAAAAAATATTTAAATTAAGATTAGGTACGTAACAAAACATTTGGGTACGAAAAGTTAAGAATTAAATTATAATTAGGTGCTATATTCTAACCCAATTCGCTACCTATTCGCTTAACTGATCCTGTAGCAATATTTGTAGCGACAACTTTGATATTACTAATAATGAAGGCGCGTGAAATAAAAATTAACGTCGACTCTATTATAACATTTTTTTGTTCATTTTGATACGTTTCGTTTATCGTTACCTAATGCTAAACATTGATACCTTGCAGCCTCACAGCAGATTAGACTTGTGGTGTAATAAATGCCTAATTGAGGGTATGCTTTAGAATAAACTTCAGTTATGTGATTGTTCGTCCCATAACTGCCCGAGCCCGGCCAATACTCGCAAGTACGCGAGGGAAATGGCGAGGGAAGTACGTAGGGGCTAGGGCATACGTCACCCCAGAAGGATGAGGAGCAGGAAGAGTGGGGTGGCCACACGCTTGCCCTGCATACTTTCCTCGCGTACTCGCGAGCATCTGGCCGCCAAATTTCGTTCGAAATGTAAGTGGTAGTTACCGATAGCCCAGACGTCAACAGGGGTGCTGTACATGGTATCCCCGACCAGCAGTTCCGGGGCGCGGTACCAGCGCGTCGCCACGTAGTCTGTATAGCTCTCGCCCGGGCCTGGACATGTTGGTCAAATAATACTGTTAGCTAGTTAGGTAATACTTTTAAATCGAATAGTTAATTAGTAAATATACCTTATATAAGGATTATTACAGATCTTAAATGAGTCTATGAAGTGCTCCGGAGGTCATGGTGGGAGGTGGGAATAAGAGGAAAATTTCAGTGCGAAATCCATTTATTTAATCCTAACTAATATTATAAATGCGAAAGTAACTCTGTCTGTCTGTCTGTTACGCTTTCACGCTAAAACTACTGGACCGATTTAAATTAAATTTGGTACAAAGAAAGTCTGGAGCCTGAGAAAGGGCATAGGTTACTTTTTAACCGACTGCAAAAAAGGAGGAGTTCCACGCGGACGAAGTTGCGGGCAGAAGCTAGTTTACGCATAAATAACTGCTGAGTGGTTATCTTTTCGGTGCTGCTTTGTTGATAAAGGCACTATTCATTGAATGTTTATTCGTAGACGTGTTGCAAGAAGTTAAAAGTTCTTACAAAATTGCGCTTACCTACAGCCAATTTACAACGCACACTAATTTATGTTCTACGTTCTGTTTTCTATTCCATTATATCATATACTTAATACTGGAAAATAATTTCTATTAGGTAGGTAGTTACCTACACTATGTTAAACACCGTGTCGGATTTTCCCGTCACTGGCGTGTAAGGTAAAAGGGGTCAACGGTCCGTCACGCAATGACCCAAGAAGGCGTTCAGTATTTCTTCAAGCTAATCGGAGTGATCGCATGATAACTATACCTACCTATTATACACTCAAAGGTAGAAATAAGATATATTTTCAGTTAGTACTTAGAAAGTATAACTATAGTAGGTAACATAGGTACTAAACGAAAATATATCCTACAAATTGAACTACAAGTTGATTAATTTTAGTGCCTTGTAAGCGTCACATGAACAAAAGTATGGCAGTTAGTGGTGGCCATAGATGAAAAAGTGAAACATAGACAATATAGAGTTTTATGTTATTTAATTCTTAACAGTATATTCTAAACCCTTGTCTATAGTCTCAGCTGCTTGTAGGAATTGCATTTTGTTAGTTTTAAAAACTGCAGCAAAATACAAACTTCACAATTATATAGTACTTACCTAGCTACATATAACTAGACCTCGTGTAAGTTTAAAGTAATTATGACTTAAATCTTTGAATAAAATAGGTAACTACTTTTCGCTACACCGTGTTCCTTTTCAGTATATTCGAGGCATTTCGAGAGTTGTGTATTTTTACGCGTGGTAAACGAGTAAATAACTGCATAACTTTTTTAAAAAACAAAACATTAAAACAAATCAGCTAAGTAGGGGAGAGGGGGGCTAGAATTAACAGGGGTAAGTATTAACAAGTCTATAACTACTAAATTAAACGACGATACGGTAAGACGTTTAGGTCATAAGTTCGGGTAACGTCGGCGAACAAGTCGCGACAAGTCGGTTGCCCGCCGGCTTCCGCGTTGTGCAGTTGTCATACGGTGGTGCAAAAATACAGGTGAGCGAACATTTTTAAGTCTCGAATAATTTGATTAATGTTTTAATTATTTGATTTTGTGATTGCAGATTTTTATATAATGAATGGTTATTTAGTTGTTAATTAATTCCCGTGTTATTTTATTAAATATACCTATAGTTTTTTTTTTATAATTAGTTTTATCCAAAAAGGTCCTCGGGGGCTAGTTTTAACAAAAGGAACGGGGTAAGTATTAACCCGTCTAATATTTGCACCCGCGAAAAGTGTCACGGTACAAGAGTAAAAAAGTATATGATTTAGCGGTGCAAGAAGTATTGAAATCCAATAGAAAATATTACCTACTACATTTTAAATAAAAAAGCCTTTTCTAAGACTGATTACTTAGTAACCTGAAGTAGGTAAGAATTTATGTTATTTGAGAGTTTTTATTGTTTTTTTTTAACATTTGTATGTCAAAAAATAAATAAATTATCATTTTAATATTGTTTTGTTTTTTACTTATATGGTTAAACGAAATCATAACAAGTTTACTAGCGTTAATACTTACCCCGTCGCTGTTAATATTTGCCCCCGAAACGGGGCAAGTTTTAACCGCTGACTTTTTTTATACAAATGCGTCTCCCTTCGAATCCAAGTAATTTAGATGAACTTTAAGCTTAGTATATGCAAGTCATATAAATTTCCGTTACTCAAGTATAAAAATAATAACAGAAAGTTTTCAAATTGAGAAGCTAAATGACAATATTTAAAATCTGTTAGTACTAGCCCCCCTCTCCCCTACCTAAATATAGAACGGGAAGGCAAGCTAAAAATCAACCCCCTGACCTCGGAACTATCAGACACGCTCGTCTATTTAAAGACTTCAACCGTTTAGCGGAAAGTTTAGGCGAAAATAGATTAAACGAAGCACCTTAATGACGAGGGCGGAAACAGCTGTATTAATTACAGGCTGTTTATTTACTTTTGTCGACAGAAAATTTGCACATTTCAATAATGTCACTACATTAACTACCTATGTGCAAATTTTCGGCCGGTCGGCGGCCATAGCCCTTCATTAGGAAGTAGGCGTAGTGTCGTAGTGACACCTACTTCCTAATGGAGGACTGTTAAACCGCTAGATGCGAGTCGAGTAGAATGAGGTCCAGCTGTCATGTAATGACTGACGCATGTCCTGTGATTGGTGGAGTAATTTAATAAAATATCTTTCGACAATTTACATCAATTGATCCTGTCACCAACTAAGCATAGCTATAGGCTTTGCTTATTAGCTATGTTTAGTAGACAATGGATAAATATGTACCTACAGTCCTACATACATAACTTATAAGTCATCAAAGACGTCCAAGACTAAAGTACAGACGTCGTGCTCACCACACTGACTGCCTCTAACCAAATTCGAACCCGAAACCTCCGGTTTTATGCTCAGGGCATCTGACTACTAGACCAACTGTCCGTTTCATACGTTTTTAACTAGGTATTTGAAACTTATAACTATCTTCATCTGTTAAATAAGGTGCAGAATAAAGACTAACTAAAACATTGTGAAAGAACGCTTATTAGGTAACTTCCGCATAACAGAATTGCCACTGAAACAGTTTGCAGCGGTGGGTATTGAATAAAATGCCAAGGTTAAGGTTAAACAACATTTAAGAACTAGGTATTTAGATATCTTTCTCTTTCTTTTAATTTATAATCAATACTTGTACCACCATAATTTAATAGTAGGTACCTAGTAGTTTGTTACGAACGCTGACCTCGCCTTTTTATATAATACCTATATATTATTATGCATTGGTATTTACAACGACGTAACCTACAGGGGCTACAGGTATCTTCGTAACCAAGGGGTTACCAGGTTCAAAAGACCTTGGTTACGAAGATACCTACAGGTTACCTACTGCAAAAATCTATTCTTAATGGTAATAGGTACTCGCTTGCCAATTGAATCAACGATATTCAAGTCTTCAAACATACAAAGCTCAGCTAAGTCAAGTCTAATACATATCTCACTTTTATTGGGTCGACAACGCTTTTATAAATGTTATTGTGAAACATGTCTATACAACTTATAAAGAACTTCCCTAAATGCAGTTTGGGATGCTACCTTCTTATCCAGTTTATAAAAAAGTTTCAACCCTTGATCTGAACATTAAAGGAATAACCTGCAATAAGATTTAAAGTTTAAACTAACCTAATCTTGCATCAAAAAATAATTATTAATGTAGCTCATTTCTTCAAGTAGGAACTATAAAATAAAACAGCGACAGATTGCGGTAGAAACGTTCGTAGAAGCAAAATCAATTTATCATTGAGTGTACCTTTATATCTACAGTAGCTATATCTACCTTTTGATAATTGTATGTATGCTTAACATGTTTCCATTCCCTTTTCCTTATAAATTTATCTAAGCACAGCTCAGACCATTTCATGTCAAGGACTACGAATGTAGTCGTAGGTACATCGAATTGCCCAACGCTAGTCGAGAGTTAAAAGCTCGCCTCTGGACATTGCGAAAATCAACGATATGTCTTTATTTGTATACATCCTTTACCTACCTAGACACACGAGTATTACTACCTTACTAACACGATTACAACCTAGGTACCCTCAAATCTAAAGCACTAAAAGAATAGTGAAGACAATTAGGGTGGTAAAAATACACCTGAATACGGCGTTTAGACAGAACAATTATTGTGTGGGAGCTGCGGGACGAGACCGAGGACTGTATATATAATTGTCCCTTAAATCAGGCTCGTGAACTTATACCACAACGTGACGTCACAAGCTCCCTCTACCGGACTTTTAAGCGCTTGTCTTTATATTGTCGGCCTGAGAAAAATACGTGTCCAATATTTTTTTATAATCTACTTGATGGAGAAAGAAAGAAAAATCAGTCGGCACGAATAGTCGTGCTGACTGATTTTTCTTTCGTTCTTTAATTTAGTAATAGTACTAATACAGGCAACGTGTTGAAGTCATACACCTATCAAATTTTGGTGCAGATCTTCTGAATACCGTCTTCATGTCAGCAATGACAGTAAACATTCACGTGTGACCGTAAAATATCAATAAACTCGCGATACCTACCTACTTTCTGTGGTACGTATGCATCGGTGTCACGGACGATCATTTGACGAACTCACCACAGCATCGATTGCCTGTTTGTTATTTGGGATGACTTTGCCATGTCACCGTTGGCAGTAAGTAGGTATTTTAGTGCTACAAGCTCAGATGAATTATATACAGACATCTGCCAACGGCGTCGTCAGGTTGTGCGGAGGCTGTGAAAGTGTGAGACGCGCGGCAAGAAACGGCCCGAACTATATAGAAATACAAAAGTTTGTTATACAAAAGTTTTTTAGTAGTTCGGTACCGTATTTAATATTATATATCTGGATTGGATTTGATTTTGTAGGTTGACCCGAAATTTCTAAGAAAAACACCTATTATTTAGTAACTTTATATTAAGTTAATTCACTTCAACGTGGAAAAAATACTCTGAAATGTTACCAAGAGCTTTTTCCTTAAAATTACCTTCTAACCTACATGAGTAGTATAAAATATGATTTTACGTGGAATATATATTTAGGTACAACCAAGTCAACAAATCTAATTAATTTTGAAATAAATGCATAACTAAAAATATTCTCCTAGTTCTTAAATCTAGAAAAAATATGGAACATATTAAGTACCTACCTAAAATGTAAGCACATAAACTAGAAGAACACGTTAGGTACCCAGTACTAATGGAGACAAGTAGGCTAAACTCGTGCGCCGTCTCTTGACAGTTTTGCAATAAAACCAAACAGAATTAAGTATATAGTATTTATAACCTACTAGCTTCTGCCCGCGACTTCGTCCGCGTGGAACTCCTCCTTTTTTGCAGTCGGTTAAAAAGTAGCCTATGTCCTTTCTCAGGCTCCAGACTTTCTTTGTACCAAATTTCATTTAAATCGGACCGGTAGTTTTAGCGTGAAAGCGTAACAGACAGACAGACAGACAGACAGAGTTACTTTCGCATTTATAATATTAGTAGGGAAGTAGGGAAGTAGGGATACCTACTGGGTACCTACCTAGTTAGTTAATAAATATCTCTTGATACCTACTGGTACAAATACTATTTTCCTCTGTTACTTGATAATATTATTTGCAAACATATAAATACCTATAGCTAAGGCAGATAATAATGGCGTCTAAAACAGCAACTATCTACTATCCAAAGAAGGTCTAACAGCTAACACGTAAGGTACCTACTTATTTCCAAAAGTATGACAGAGATACTTTCTCACGCTACCAAAATATTAATTAATACCTGTGCAAGTGTGTACCTAAGTAAACTTTTTGTAGTACAACAAAACATCTACCTACCCATAGAAATTCAACATTTAAAAAACAAATATAGGTACATACGGGAACTTAATCTTTCAAGGGATCTCTTTCAGTTAACCTCTGGGCGATTGAGTGAAGGTAGATTTAGAGTGAGAGTTCAGAAAAAAAAGTCGTAAATCAATTTCTTATTTAAATGACAACTTCAAAGGTACCGAGAATCGCAGCCTAGAATTTGAGACATACCTACCTACCATAATTTTTAAAAGAATGTCAGGCCGTCTGGCAGTTTTTCGTAAGGTAGGCAGTGCCCTTATGCCTGTATTGAATGCACGTGCCTGAGTGACATGGTATCGATCTTCGGCGTAGATATTTATTTATTTTTTGTTATTTACCACATATTGACGTGTTCAAAGTTGTAAACTTTATATAATATATAACAACAGATTAGCACTCTATGTAAAATGATAAAACCAATACAACAAACAAACAGACGTTATTTAGGTACCTAATATTTGCTTTGGAAGCACTAGATCGCGTATTAGCGCGAAAATTTAAATGAAATTATGAAAATGGTGTGAACTTCATAATAAGGACGCAAAAATAGAAATATTCTTTGTTTAAGATATTTCCTGTAGGTACTTACCTACTTATAATATTCTTATCTATACTCTATACTAATATTATAAAGAGAAAAGGTTTGTTTGTTTGGATTGAATAGGCTACAAAACGGCTGATTTCAAAAAATCTTTCATTGTTGGGAAGCTACACTATTCCCGAGTGACATAGGCTATAAAAAAAAGATGATTCGTGCGAAGCCGGGGCGGACAGCTAGTAAACATAGAATAGTAGGTGCTCAATGGGCGTTTTCGCAAATGAAAAATCTTTTAGATGTCGCTAGTCTGGAGTTAGGTCTAACTGACATGTTCCACCAATGAGCGACGAGCTACTTGCCTATAATGACAGCTGGACCTCATTACAGACTAGCCACTTTTTTGACTAGCGAAAGTAATGAATATTGGCTCTGAGGAGGAATATTATCTTTTGGTACGGTAAAAATGCTGTGGATTACGCTTCTTTAAATTCACGTCTTATTTTTAAAGTCATAAGTGTATTTAATAATTGCAACTGGCCTTGCACGGCGTTTACATAAATGTCGTATTTGATTGATTGCTCTTTGTTTTGTAAATTGCGGAAATATGGCAGCAATAAATACGGATCGATTTTAAATTTACGGCCAAGTTTTAAATTTTTTCTTATTAGTTGGCTGAAACTTGAGCCATGTTCGAAAACAAATGAATTCAATGAGTGAATAAGAATGAGTCAAAAAGACGTCGCAAAATTTTAACAACGTCAATTGAAGTGCACTATTTTACGTTTCCACTTATTATTCCCTATTACTTATTTATTATTATTATTGGAGATGAAGTCTTGTGAAATTTAGATTTAACATGGACATGCATGGACGCATTCATCTTGAAAATACCTATGGTAAAGGTTCGTTGTCGTTCTTAAGATTCAATCCTCTGACCTATCTAGCTGCTTATTATACATATTCAAATATAATTATGTAGGTATATCTCGTTTAAACTGCTAAATAAGGAACTTTTGAGAGTTGTTCATCTGTTAAACTCCTAACAGAAGTAATTTGGATAAGTGCCATTTATTCGGTGATATATATTTATTTTACATTCATCTTGGTAAGTAGTATTGTGCAAGTAGCTCATTATAAAACAAAACAGACCCTCAGTGAAATATGAAACCAAATAAACAGTAAAAAGGCAATAAGCTCCGATAAAGTCGGATACGTTTATCGATTTTACGACATTTCGCAACGAGAACGCAGATTTGATTTGCGTGCTCAACCCTCATGCATGAAACAAAACCCATTCATGAGGGCGGTGAACGGGTTATACTTGGCAATACGATGTAAAATTTCAACCGCAATAGTACCTACTTGAAAATGGGGAATTTTTAAGTTGAAATTTATTGCTGGGGGGTTCAATTTATGGACCGCAGCCAATTCCTCGAGTGGTTTTCTTTAGTTTAAATATTCTACAAAAGCTTAGATTAGGGTTGCCACCCGACTCTGAAAATCCGGGGTCGCCAAATTTTAGAGTTGGCAACCCTAGTTAAATTATATCGTGTACGGCCATACCCCAGCCAAGACGAAGTAAATTATGTTATCTTCTTAGCCAAACTGGCGTACCTGCCACCTTGCACCTCAAACGCTAATGAATTATGTAAGTTAGCAACAGTTTACCACCAAAAATGTATAAATAGGTATCTAATAGAAGTCTGTATTTACATTACCTAAAAGTTATATACTAATTATATTAAAAGTACTAAAAGTTATCATACACATGTCAACTCGGTACCGGATCAGCATCGCCTCGTCCGGGTTCAGAACTTGTACCGACGACTAACATGTTAAATTAATTTTGCATCCCCACCTTAAAAGTAGGTACTTAGTATCAGAAATTACCTCATGACGCCCATGATCCCCGCCCCCCTGGATCCGTTTTTGATAGAACGCCCTGAAAACCAGCGTCATCGCTCACCGGCGTGACACTAAGCAGAGTGTGGCAAAATGTGGTGTTTTTGTTATATTTTCAAATTTGAATGTTTATATTGTTTTTATTAGAATTTAAGTAGATCTTTACAGTTTAAAGTAAAATAATATTATCTTTTAATGTTGCACCAAATAAATGTTTTCTATTCTATTCTATAATGCAAGTAAACGATTAAATATTGATTGAGTAATAACTACCTATAGCTGTTAGAAAGAGTTAATAGTTACTAGCTCGTCTCCTGACGTCTACTCCGAAGGGGATCATCGTGTGCACAGAGTACTCCGAGGAGCAGCTCCCGCCTGCAGGGAATAAGGAATGGACAGGTTAAGGAATGGAAGCAAGGATTAGGGTATAACGTTTACCTTGGCCCTTTTGAAATTGAGGGATCAGGGAGCATCACTAAGTCTATGTAGGGATCATAATGACCAAGAGTTCAAAAATGACAATTATGAAGCCTAATCATAAAATTTTAAAATAGAACATGCCATCTAAAAAAACATTTCTTATCGGATATAGCTACTGGAAAGAACACAACCCCCAAGTTTCAGCAAGCCTATGATGATTTGTCACGTCGACATTTTGTCATGTCAATATGGTCAAGGTATCCACTTTTGACGATGAATATATCGGTCTTTAAACGCCAAAAGTAGATAAGATGGACAATAGGAAGTTAATTAAAGGACGGTCGGGAAGCACAGGGAAAAACGGACGTTGACCTTTTTCTATTTGTCTCTGTCACACGCGCGACCAATAGAAAAAGGGCAACGTCCGTTTTTCCCTGTGCTCCACAATCGTACTAGGTGACATAATGTCGACCAAATGTCTTTTTCCTCACCTTAGTATAACTTGTCGATCGTCGTGACAAGAGTTCATCATAGGCTTGCTCTACGATCTAGGCTGTGCATATACACGTCAGGCATAGAATATATGATACAGGACAAGGCATATTATATATATAATTGTATACGCACTGATCATCCTCGCGAAGCCAAAGTCGCATAGTTTGACGACACCGTCGCTGGTGAGCAGTATGTTCTCCGGCTTCACGTCGCGGTGGATGCAGTTGTGTCGGTGGCAGTACGCGACTCCCTGCAGCGTCTGCCAGACTATCTGCTTCGAGAGCAGTTCCGGACAACCCTGGGGGAAAGGCAGATAATATATAGGTAGTTAGGTACAAGGCGGTGGCAGTATGCGACTTACTGCAGCGTCTGCCAGACTATCTGCTTCGAGGGCAGTTCGGGACAACGACAACCCTGGGGGTAAGGGAGGTAATATATAGGTAGTTAGGTACAAGGCGGTGGCAGTACGCGACTCCCTGCAGCGTCTGCCAGACTATCTGCTTCGAGAGCAGTTCCGGACAACCCTGGGGGAAAGGCAGATAATATATTATTATAGGTAGTTAGGTACAAGGCGGTGGCAGTACGCGACTCCCTGCAGCGTCTGCCAGGCTATCTGCTTCGAGAGCAGTTCCGGACAACCCTGGGGGAATAGCAGATAATATATAGGTAGTTAGGTACAAGGCGGTGGCAGTAGGCGACTCCCTGCAGCGTCTGCCAGACTATCTGCTTCGAGAGCAGTTCGGGACAACCTTGGAGAAGTATTATGTAATAAGGTAGCTATTACTTTACTTTTGTTCCTACGTGTAAATTGTCAAGCTATGTATAGCGAAACAAATAAATCTATTCTAATTCGAAATAAAAAGTACCTACTTAGGTAGAGGTATATTATGTTTATTATAAAACATTACTTAGGTAAGGTCAAGGCTTCTAATTCCGTCTACGGGGCTATTCCGTCACGTACACGTTTTTGGCGAATCTAAGCACAGTTCGCCGCTACCGGCTCAGTTGGTAAAGCAGTAGGGTTTTCTAATTCAAACTAAAAAACACCCATGACGCTGTGCAATAAAGGAAGAAAAATATCTGCTTTCAAAGTTCAGCTGCGTTTCGAAGTCGAAGTGCGAGTATAGTACTATCCAGTTTGATCGAAGATAAATATGAAATAGTTAGAATTCTGGGCTTGTTTGTATGATTATTACAACGTCTATGATATGTATAAACGTGTCTGCCTGTTCGTGATGCGTAAAACTCCGATAGTTTTTAGTAATTCACCATGAAAAATTAACAACTTCAAAATAGTCAAGTGGGAAATTCCGTCTATTTTTTAAGGGGCAAAGCCGTCATATGCCGGTATTTCCCGATTCCAGACATCGTCAACATTTTAAAATAGGTACACTTGTCAATCTGGCAATAATAAGCTTAGCTGTGACGAAATATATGAGTAGGTAATTCAATAGAACGTAGTTCGAAAATACTCCGGACTGCAAAATGCATAAATAAGTCCTTACTTTATGAAATAATATATATAAAAAATATATATATTACTAAATTTTTAAAAGGTTGAGCTCATCTGATTGGCAAATCATGCCGGAATAGCCCCAAAAAATTGTGTTTGCGGATAACTCTTATTGTAAATCTTATATCTAAGGTCTAATAACACATATTTAATTGAAATCGACGTGTCTTCATTTTCCGCTAGCTAAGACTTGAAAAAACTGTGTAGTTCTAGGAGAAACTGCTTGCATGACGGAATAGCCCCACTCAGGCGGGAAACTCCGTCTACCTGACTATTTTTTTAAAAAAATATATAATAAATTAAGCAACCTAGATACAGGGAATATCATTCTATTATTTGATTGCCAAGTAAATTGTTGGTCTAATACATACGCGCAATGGGTAAATAGTTAAAAATAAACGTCTCAAAATTTTAACCAAAGTTGATCTAGCTCAAAAATATGCCGGAATTAGAAGCCTTGACCTTACTTACCTACTGTGTAAAAAACTCATGATTTAACCATCGTCATATTTTCAAAGAAATAGGTAAGTATCTATTTATAACTAGTAGGTAGGTACTTAAGTACTTATATTGAATAGGTAAGAGGTTATGTCGTAATTACAAACCGTCATATTTTAGTACCTAATGTATCCACACATAAGTAATAAATAACGTGTTAATGGGAAGGTAATATCTCTATTAATAACTTATATTGCCCATTAGACAAACAATTATACACGAAAGGAAGTTTGCGATACGTACTTGCGCAAGCGCATATAAATATGTTACTTGGCAACGGCAGAAGGTCAAAAGTCGCAGTTCTTTGTTAGGCGCATCGACCTTTTATTTCCTTCGTCAAATTCTTAAACAAATAAAGGTTGTGTAAGTAAATAATTCTATTCGAAACACTTGTTATAGGTGGAACTTCGCCTTCTTTCTGCGAATGTTTGTAACGTCCGCGTCACGTAGAACTGTGTATTTAAAGGAATAAGATAGGGATTTCCGTTGAGACAAAAAATGGGTAAATTTATCTAATAAGTACCTAACTAAGTAAGTATATAAAAATCTCGTGTCACGGTGTTTGTGACCACTGACCGTGCTTCTCCGAATTGGTCATAACATTTTATATGTAATATACTTACGTACTATACCAATATGATGGACTTGAGACATTATCGTAAAGTATCATAATACATATATATTTCATAGGTACCTATTAGAAAGAAAGAAAGAAAGAAAGAAAATATTTATTTACCACACATTACATAAAATTACAGAAATAACAAAAAATAAAAATACTTAATCTACAATAAATGTGGTAAAAGGGTCTCCAGCTCAGCATTTTGCTGCGACACGACAGTGCATGCCACAGCGCTGATCTTCCACTGGAGCCAGGCCGAGGGTGACGTGGTATTCGACCGATACAGTTCAACAAACACACACATAATAATATCATAAACAACAATTTTATTAGGGTAGGGGCAAAACAATGTATTCCAGGTCGGCTAGTTTACTAATACATATAATATGACTAGCTTCTGTCTTTCTGTACCTTAATTGGACTAGGTACTTACCTTCATTAAATTTGGTATGCAAACAGTCTTGATGTCGAAAACTAAGGACACTTTAACTTACTAATTATCGCAAAACTTATAAAATACTTTAGCGTTAGACTATTGTCAGCTCAGTCGTGCTACGATTATGGAAACTGGAAAGAATCCGAAACGTCAGCAAATAAAATAAAATAAAAATACGCGAGTTAAATCCGTTAATAGTTGTTTCATTCCAACATTATTTCCAGTTACTACACATACCTAACAACTATTCACCGCGAAGGGATCAGAAATTATTTATTAAAAATAGTTAGGTAATAAAAAATATTAAGGGAGGAAAAAAGGCTGATGAAATTTAATAAGTAGGTATATTAAAAACAGTTAAGTAATTAATCTTATGGGTCGAAAAAGGGTGGTAGAATTTAAATAAGAAGGTAGGTACTTACCTAACTACAATTATCATGCGATTGCATAACCGAGGTACGCAGGCAGTTATCGTTGAACTCGGCAAACGCCGATACTATCCTCGATACATAATCAGCATCCAGTTTCATGATCCACCCGTGACATCATCCCGAGATGACCACGGCACAACCTTGCCCTCACGCAGGCTGCTTATAAATTCAAAATGGATCCGTCATACCTCCTTTGAATTTTAAGCTAGGGAATAAAATGCAGAATGCATCCAATAAGTGATTCATCTCGTAGCGTCAAATAGCACTGCTCAAATAGCGTTGCCGCGAACACCAATCAGCGTGCGTTATTTAAATCGTAAAAAAAGAATTCCAAAACGCCCGACTCTTACCCGTTTATTTTGTTTCGTAGTTTTAAAATGTTTTTCATCTTTATTTGTTTTGTGTCTATTATTTTAATGTACTTTGTAAATAATTATACCTAAGTAAATCTACAAACAGAACAGTTGTGTTGAATTTAATTCGAACAGCAATAGTTAGTATCATGTTTTGAAGTCTGTACAGGATACGTAACTTTTCGTTATCGATTTCGTTTTCGTTTTGGGAACAAATAAATTCTTCTGTTTAAATAACTTAAAAAAATGTGTAAAGAACACGAAACCACACTAAGCATGATATCCTTTGAAGGCAAGTACCTAGATTCATTATGTTAGGTTGTTAAGTAGGTAGGTACCTACATTTTCTTTCGTCTTTACACTGTTACGAGTTACGACCAACAATGTACCAACCCAACAAAAGAAAAAGTGTTGTGCATTTCCGCATTTGTGAAACAAAAGAGTGTACTCACTCGTACATATTCATAACTTCTTTTGTTTTCAAAAACAACACATACCTACTCACGGAATACCAACACGAGTCTCACATAGCGCAATGGGTATATTATGCGACCCTAATTTCCATTGACAATAAGTAGGTAGACACAAAATAAACAATAGACAAATCGATTCGCCGTTTCTATTCTAAATTTAGAACTGAACCTGTCATCGTTCAAATTTATTCAGCCGTCTGATTGGTTTGGCGAAATGAACGAAAATAGTTTTCGTTTTGGAATAAGTACAATCAATGGCCAAGGTCACAGTCTGTGACCTTTCCTTTCAGCCTTTAATTTTCTTTTATATGCAAACATAGACTAACAAGTAACACGCAACTTGGAAAATTGTAGAAAAAGCTATAGACTAGGTACCTAGTAATGTTTAGTCATTACTAGGTACCTAACTACCCACCTATGTATTTATGTAATATGGTATTAGAAATAACACGAAAACCTGTTTGTTTTGCATAGATAATGAGGTAAGTATAGTTTTCAAAGACTCTATTATTTAAAGAAAAGTGTTAGCAGTACTTAGGTACCTAAGCAGGAATTATAGAGTTATACCAACTTTATAGCTTGTAGCGTCTGTCTTTGTCGTTACTTGTATAAAAAAAAAATATAGGTACCTACTCAATGGCGATTATTTTTCCTAAGAGAAAGTAAACCCGGGTTCTAGTCGGAAAGAATACCTAAAGTAATAATTTCTGATGCCTTCGCGGTTATTACTCGCGTATTTTTATTTAATTTTATTTAAGGTAGTTTGCATAAATGTATAAATCATTTTAGCGTTAGACTATTGTCAGCTCAGTCGTGCTACGACTAAGGAAACTGTATAGAATCCGAAACGTCAGCAAATAAAATAAAAATATGCGAGTTAAATCCGTTAATAGTCGTTTCATTCCAATGTGTAAAAACCGCGAAGGCATCAGAAATTATTTATTAAAAATAGTTAGGTAATAATACCTAAAGTATTAGGGGTGGCTAATTAAGAAGTATGGTGAAGTTTGCTTCGCGAACGACAGAGAAGTTTTAAACCGGTATTTTAGATCCGATAGTCACTTAGTCATCGAAAGTTGTTTCGGACAACAAACAACTTGTTTCGGATGTCAATCTACGATTCGGACATTTCCTAAATGTGTATCGATAACATAGAGTTAAAAATATCTTTAGACAATTCACACTAATTGATCTAGTCCCAAATTAAGCAAAGCTTGCACTATGAGTACTGGACAACGGATAAACATACGTAAATACTTAATAGTCATGTAAGACTTCCAAGACATAGGACTACAGATGCCATCATCACATTGACGTCTGCCTCTAGCAGGATTCGAACCCGCAACCTATAGGATCGTAGTCAGGACCTCTGACCACTAGACCATCAGGACGTTTGTATGGTTTTGTAGCGAGCAATTGATAAGTTATTAACTGTCTATTGGTCTAGCTCTCAAAGCAGCTGTTTACGAAATTCTACTTAACTTAGAATTAAAAGTTTAAAAGCATTTTATACTTAAGTCTGGGTATCTTATATATTATGTAGATCAGGTACCTTTAATCATCCGCTGTGACCCATAGTACTGTAGTAGGTAGGTACTATGACAAACTACTGAGCAAAGCTTACAAGCTTAAAAGCCTTGCTCAGTTTGGGACTAGATCAATTGGGGTAGTTACCTACTTAAATTCTTAAAAAAAAAGTTTTTATAATGCTAATAGAATTCACATCAGAATCATAAAATATTAGATTTTTGGCAATAAAAATGTCATAACAAAGTTTTTTTATCTGCGTACTACTTAACCCACACTTAGAAATACTTAGTCGTTTTCGAACTGACCAAAAACACTAACCATGAAAAAAATGGATTATGTACAAAGTTTCACGCATCAAATTGTAAAATTAATTAATCCAGAAAATATTTTTTTTTCTTGCATCGATGTGTCCCGTTGCATTTACTTAGTGTAAACATGACCATATCTATATAATGCTAAATCTATGTTTGATCAGCAAGTAGGCAAGTAGTTAAGTACGCAAAAATGCTTCACACTTACACACTTTGGTGTCACCGGGTTACTCACGTGCGACCTCCTCGTTAAACTGGTTGGTCGATTGGTTGACTAACTTCTCGCAAAGACGTCTAAACAGTACCGAAACTACACTTCACCGAGTTGAAGTATGATAGAAAGAGACCATGATATAAATGGTATACTTTCGTCTCTTTCTAGAAAGGAAAGTTATTGAATGGATGGTTAGCGGCTTCGTTACGAGTAGTTAGACCCGAAGTGTGTGTTTGAAATGTAATGTCTATTGGACCAAGGAATTCAAGCTTTCTTTTTACTTCAATCGTATCCTATATCTACCTATTTTTATAGTAGACTAGCTGTCCGACCCGGCTTCGCACGGATCATCTTTTTTTATCTATGTCACTCGGGAATAGAGTAGCTTCCCAACAGTGAAACAATTTTTGAAATCGGTCCATCCGTTCTGGAGCCTATTCAATCCAAACAAACAAACAAACCTTTCCTCTTTATAATATTAGTATAGATATAGATACACGTACCTACTAGAATAAACAAGTGTACCCGAGATTTAATTTATTGAGATTGAAATGTGAAAATTTTACAAAAACCGCCACCGAGGGTAAAACTACCATTAACTGATCACTTCATTTTAATAGGTATATTGTTTTATATCTCACCACGAGGTCTATATCTAACTTCAACACAGACAGGTCGATAAGGAATCGACATGAATATAAATAAGCACAGTATACGAGATAAGCCTAATTTGATATTAATTAATTACGTAAGGCAGGTTTTTCTAGATTTTAACCCGTTCTCCCTACATTTCTAAAATTTATTACATACCTAAATAATAAAAAAACTCGTGTTTGGTTTGTTATAATTTATAAAATATACTTTTTTAAATCATCTTACGTACTTAATAATTCCTGATGTCGTCTCGATTGTTATTGTTATTTTGTTTTATTTGCTAACTATTCGACAACATTCAAGTTCCCATATTTGTAGCCGCCTGAGCTGACGATAGTTCTAGTGGGGACAATCACCTTTTTATATGTGATATAATATATAACTAGCTTCTGCCCGCGACTTCGTCCGCGTGGAACTCCTCCTTTTTTGCAGTTGGTTAAAAAGTAGCCTATGTCCTTTCTCAGGCTCCAGACTTTCTTTGTACCAAATTTCATTAAAATCGGTCCAGTAGTTTTAGCGTGAAAGCGTAACAGACAGACAGAGTTACTTTCGCATTTATAATATTAGTATGGATAGTACTCACGGCAGGATGTTTCTCCAGCTCATGCAGCACGGTGTGGTCGCAGTACTCGAACACGAGGTGCAGCTTGCGCTTCCGTCGGAACACCTCGATCAGATTCACCAGGTTCGGGTGCTTCAGGTTCTGTGGAGAAGAGTCATTGTTTAGCACTTGTGGTTCCTACATACGTCGTAAGAGCAAAGCAGTGCTAAAGGACGGTCGCAGAGCACAGCGATAAAACGGACATTGCCCTTTTTCTATTTGTCTCTGTCGCACGCGTACCTTGAAGGTTACTGTGCGAGCGTGAGGCCACTATTACTACGCACGTGCGACAGAGGCAAATAGAAAAAGGGCAAAGTCAGTTTTTCGCTGTACTCCGCGACTGTTCTTTACATTAATCAATCGATTTGACAGTTTTTGTCATTGAGATAGTACTACGTTAATATTCTCTTAAATTTTCAAATTTTTTGTGCAACTCTTAAAAGATAATATAACAAAAATGTTAGTGAGATGCTTGATATCAAAGGTTACTTTATTGGGGCTTAACAATAACTAAAACATACAGGTATTTAATACCGATTTAGGTAAACAATAACAGTATTTATTTACTAACTGTTAGGCTCGGCCTATTTACAGATTATTCACTGCAGAATATTGATGCTAGAAATATGAAAGGTCAAAATAGTAGCGGATTCCTTCCGTTATTTGGAGTAGATAAAATGTCAATGTGAGCAGATTTTTAATAATTGCTATAACATAAGTGGAGTCGCGGGGAACAGCCAGTAAACGCATTCAGGAAATACCAGGTCATAATAAGCACATAATATCCATTATGTGTTAAATGAATGCATTCTTCTACAGCACAGCATATTCATTAACGTTTGTTCTATTTAATCTCTCATACATTATTTACAGGTTTAAATATAAACATAACCTTTGAGCCATTACTTCATTAAATAAATTCTATGCGGTATAATTATTTCCAGAAACTTAGTAATGAACCAGTTTTATATACAAAACTAGTGGATCCGGCAGGTTGTCTTGTCCCATGAAATCAATTGTGGTGCCATCAACAAATGAAATTGTGAATTTGCACCAAATACCTAAGACTTTCACCAAGACTTATCTAGCGGTTAGGAGATCTTCAGTGACTTACTTACACACAAAATTTATAATTTTCATAATATCAAATTATACTCCACTAGCTTCTGCCCGCGACTTCGTTCGCGTGGAACTCCTTCTTTTTTGCAGTCGGTTAAAAAGTAGCCTATGTCCTTTCTCAGGCTCCAGACTATCTTTGTTCCAAATTTCATTTAAATCGGTCCAGTAGTTTTAGCGTGAAAGCGTAACAGACAGACAGACAGAGTTACTTTCGCATTTATAATATTAGTTTTTATAATATTAGTTAGGATTATAAAATTAATAGGTACCTACATAAATCTATATTCATCCAATGGACATGTCAATATTATTTACTAGTGCTTCTGACATAGTAGTCACCTATTTAATCAATGTAAGTTCATTGGCCATCGATTGAATATCGTCTGTGTATACATAATTATTATGTTTCTGAATATATATTGACCTACCTATATAGGTACCTACTAATAATTTACTTATAGGCTAATGACTCTAATATCCTGAAAACTTGGTTACTACAAAAAATAAAACATTTGACATTTGTAAAATTATTATAATTTTTACAACAACAAACTGACAGACGTCACACTTAATTCTTTTTGTTGTTACTTAGGTATTATCCACTACATATGTTGGAATTACCCATCTAATTAGGAAAACCCATGGTACGAGACAATGCAAATACTAATTGTCGAAAAAAAAACTCTTGACATAGACAATATGTCGTGTAACGGAAACGCGTATGTCAAATATATAATTAAACGTATTTGTTGTCAATCTACGCAAATGTCTATGCACGTGATACGACTGTGGTTTGATTTTTATAATTTAATTTAGCATAACATGAAAACCTGAGTATTAATAATGCAAAGAAAAATCGAGGCTTTTTATAATAGCTCAAGCAATTTTTTTATGTATGCAGGACCTATCACAAGAATCTCAAGAAAGATGTTTTATTCACCTGCAAACTACTATTAATATATTTTTTTAATATAGGTACACATTATTATCTATTTAACACGAGTAAATAGATTTTTTGTTTCATACCTTTTAATTATCACTTCACACATTTAGTTATGTATTAGAACCCGTAATATGAAAATATGCATATTTAATTAATATTTTTGGCATTGTTTGTATTTTAGGTAAGTATAATAAATTATCTCAAACTAAAACAATGCTTTAAACACGTGATGTTAAAACCAATGTCATATTATAGGTTTTTCCAAAACGTGACGAAAAGCAAAGACAATCGTTTTTCAGATGACCGTTGCTGAACTACACGACAGCATTTTTTTTTTATCAATCAATCCTTATTGACTTTCAAAAAGCTTAATATCTAGTTATAACTTTAATGCCAGATATATAATTTATATAGGTAAGTACCTAAGTACCTCTGTAGGTATACATAATATAAATTGCTGTTATTGGACTAATTTGACCAAGGAAGGTTTAGGAAATTTCGAAATACTAGAAAAAAATATTCTTAAAAGACGCGGTAAGTACGTACAGAGTTCGCTAGATCAGTAGTAGGCATTTATATTAAATAAGTAAATACCTACATGTAATGAAATAAACTTTATGTAGAATAAGGTATTAGGAATTAGTAAACAATAACAGGGTCATTTACCCTACTAAAACACCACTTCAATCCGAACTGTCAAATATGTCAATACATTTAAAAACCTCTTTAACGTTTTATATATTATATACTTACGGCCTGGCCATAGGGCCAGATGTTTGCTATACCTACCTACTTAAGTATTTTTATTATCGCACCTATATAATAATATTCTAGTGAAAGTACTTAGGTAGCTGTACTCCATTTTTTTAGGATTAAAAAAATAATAGTGTATTTCAACGTACGTAGGTATAAAAGCTACCTTCCTATTAACAATAGGTACTTATTTCTAAGTATGTACCTACCTACTTATGAATGTTTCGTACTTGCTAGCTAAATCGATCGAAAGCTGTTATCGACATTTTTAGTATAAATAATTCATGCGTGTGTGATTCACGACGGGTGACAATCATTTAAATACTTAAGTACCTATCTACTGCATAGATCTACTGTAATAGGCAATTCCCAGGAAATATAGGTATTAATATTATTATTATTGTCATTATTCACATTAGGCCTCTTTATGATGACCAACTCATAAAATCGTTTATTTTTTCAAATGGCAATAAAAGCTTTCAAAAAAAGAATGAAACGAACGCATACATAAATCCATAAACAAGTAGGTACCCACTTTACTCTACTGTGGTCATTTTAAAATATACTTAGGTAAGTAATTATAAAGTTTCGATTTATAAATCCCATACAACAAAATGTTAAAAAATATAATTTACTACTAGATATTTTTAATTTCATTTCCTGTTTTTTTTCTTCATATTCGAATGACTTTCGATTTTTATGTAAATTTTATCGAGAGTTATTAACCAAGTCGAGATTAGAAACTCGTTCTTCGTCCGCAACCTTGAGAGAAAGGATAACCTCAACAATATTATTTTTATCTTCTGTAGTGTAGCCAGTTATCTATAGACCAGTGCCACGATTAAGCATTTAGCTAGATTCGAGCGGAGAAATTTACAAATATAATATAGGTAGCTATAGTAAGTTATACAATCTTGAAACCTTTCTATATTAAAGATAGATAGTTAGATTAGACTCTACCTATCCACACACCTCTTAAGTTCTCGTTTTATAGTTGGAGAAGCTACACGATATCTTCTCGTTTCAGATACTGCAGCGATCTTTAATTATGCCTCAGCCACACTATGCTCGTCGCGCTGGCGCAATGTTGCCGTTCTGGCCATACTCCACGTTTAGTTTGGACTTTGACTCGCGCCAAAATACTGACAAAAAGCGAAGCAGTGCATAATGAGGATATACGGTACTACGGAGTGAAGTATCACCCTTACCTTAAGCATCCTTATTTCCCTAAGCGCAATCTTCCTAATAAGCGGGTCGTCTTCGTTCTCCACAAACTTCTTCACGGCGACCACTTCTCCAGTATCCCGGTTACGGCACTTGTACACTAACCCGTATGAACCTTCGCCAAGCTTCGCCAGTTTCTCGTAGCGTTCCATCGCGCGGCTGCTGGCGCGGGATCTGGTGAAAGAAAGAGATGGATATATCTTATTTCTCTGTGTGTTAGGATAGGATGAAGTTACACAAGGAAAAGTGGAGGAAAGGATAGTTGGTGTTGGTATTTGTTGTAATAATTAAATACCTACTAGTTACGTATTTTAAATGTTCTTGATATTGACCACAGAGTAAATAATTGGACAGTAAGTTGTTATTGCTTTTGGATTTTGTTCTTAAATATATTCTGAGACGACGATGGTATACGCCCGAATCTCCACCCTCTACACTATCACATTAAATAGTTTAAATGACAATCAAAATCACTGTATGTAGTCGTGTGTACTAGGCATGCCGACTCGGTACCTATAATAATATAAGTACCACTTAATTGGTATTGTCATTTTTTTTGTACCAACCTCGCAGCGACAATTTCCGGAGATATAATAGCTCTATTGATTTCGCCCCTCATGATGGTTTAACCGGTGTTAACAGAAATTTTACACATCGAGAAACAAGTTTAACCTTAATAACTAAACGCAACAGGTAAACTTTTTACGCATAATTTTAAAAGTCCTTTTTGGGATATATTGCGACCGAATTTAAATGATTTTTCATAACCGAAACTCGGCTATTCCGTCCACTAATCGTCATTTGACGTAAATATAGTATTTTATTCTGACAGAATAATAGTTAGAAAAACAATAAATCTAACTAAAGAGGATTATGAGAGTATTTATGGTTTTGCAATCATAGTCAAAGAGCTGACGTTATAAAATAAAATAGTTAATTGTGATTGTTTTATTTTATAGCATTATTATTATTGGCATAAATTACTCGGAGTGTTTAGTAAATAATGTCGTAATATCTAAACGGAAGATATTAA
Organism: Polylopha cassiicola; assembly: GCA_038024825.1. Classification (NCBI taxonomy): domain Eukaryota; kingdom Metazoa; phylum Arthropoda; class Insecta; order Lepidoptera; family Tortricidae; genus Polylopha; species Polylopha cassiicola. The sequence goes on from CP149061.1 coordinate 762,437, forward strand.
ACCAAATATAAAATCCGCAATTGTTTTCGCGCTACTGTTTTAAATCAGAGTACCTAACGTTTATTTTGGTAGGTATACGTATGTATACTTACCTAAGTAATATTAGTATTTTAATTATAATATTAAGTAAGTATATTTTATAAGTTGTAAGGTTGTAAGGTATATGTAGTAGCTGTAACTCGAAATAATGTAAGTATTTAGATTTTTTTAACTTAAGCGGCTATTGAGAAAAGTAACTTGAGACCAAGCTGTACAAACGTTGAGAGTAAATTACATTTGCATGACAATAATTTACTCATAAAGCACTATATTCTTATACAAAGACCGCATGCCTTAAGTGTATTGCAAATGTCAGATGTCTGTCACAATATCGCTTATGAAATAGCTTTAGTTAATGAGAAATAATTGTTGTGACAATTAACGTAGCCAACGTAATAAACAACTTTTGTGTTAGTAGGATTTTTTTGACAAATTTCAACCGAATATGGCATTTCAAGATTTGTAGAATTTTAAGACTTAAGTTTTTTTACTTTAGCGTTAGACTATTGTCAGCTCAGTCGTGCTACTAAAATAAAAATACGCGAGTTAAATCCGTTAATAGTTGTTTCATTCCAATGTGTAATAACCGCGAAGGCATCAGAAATTATTAATACTTACTAACTTTTCAATTAGGTACAAACTCTTCTGAAAATAACAAAAATAGCGCGATGACGGTATTGTTTTTGTTTTTCTTTTATAAAAACAATCGACCCTTATTATGGCAGATTGTGATGCATATCATAGCATACAATAATGTGTTCTACAATTACCTATAAAATAAAAATTACGCACGAGCTACTTATTGGAACAATTAGCAACTTGCTAATTCTTTTATCGATAGGTAATCAACACTAATTATTTACCTAACATAATTTTAAGTGTTGTTTAATTTTCGACAATTTGACGCCTGTGCGTCGTGCTGAAAGTCACGTACAAGCAATTAATTAATTAGTTTCCTTGTAAAGTAAGACAAGATAATTAATAAAATATGTAATAACATATTTTCTTGTACAAGAGGAGGTAGAGGGGAGTGTAATTTCTTAGCTAGGCACTATTTATTATCTTTTCTGTCCGAAAACTACCAAACTATAGAGATTTTTCTTCTGTAAAAACTACAAAATTATGTAGGTATGTTACTTAACAATGTATCGTTATATGCAATACACATATACTTCCTCATAGATAAAGCAAGTAATGATATCGTCACCTAAGGTATAGTACACGACTAAATGCGACCAGTTATTGACCAAGAACAGTACTAGTATTTCCACTTCTTACGTGGATGTCGTATTTTCTTGCAAAATATGCTTAATTATCACGTGACCAACGTTAAAGATAATACCATAGACTATTCGTATTATTTTCTAAAGACGTAATGTCTTGCATTGCAACGCATAAACTAAACTATTGTAATCGTGATTATCTGTAATGTGGATTAGTAACAAAATATATACTCTGTGTGCACATAAAAAAGTAAACACTGCGAGTGCGACGCAATAAGTAAGTAGATAGTAATATAGATAGGAAACAGTATAAAGCATAATAAATTGCATGTTTAAAGGAGAAAGTTACCTTCTCGGCAGCAAAGGCAGGTTGTTACCGAATAACCACAGCCGCTTATCACCGAACCATTTCTCCATACAGGACGCCACGTTGTTCCACAGTTTGAACTTATAACAGTCTAATAACACCAGCGAATTATTCATTCGCGCTCCTTGTTAAACTTTTATGGCCATTTCCCGCCAAAATAGATGTCAAAACGAATAAGTATGGTATTGTAATTTTTCAAAACGATGTTTACTTGGTGAAGGACGCAGAGCTTTTAGTTGTAGTATAGAGTAATATCGATCGAGGTTTTGTTTACAGTTTGAGTCGGCCTGTGTACATGACAACCGTGGTGGTAGGGCAGAAAGTAGAATGGGAGCTGCTTCTTGATTTAGGTCATTTTTTGTAAAAATATTGTTTGATAAGCATGTGATCTGATTGACTGCACTTGAAACACACTTATCTAAATCATGTACCTTCCTAAAGGTGCCTATCGGTGCCTATAGAATTCCTACATAGCTGTGTAGATTACATAGCATGATAATGAATATAAAAATCCTATTAACTATATTCAAATATTAATAAAGACAAGATAACGGCATCGACGATATTATCTTGAATCTGTTAAGTCACATATTTTTTTTTTTTTAGAATTATAATAATATTTTTATTGAGGTTAAATAAAGACTAGCTCCTGGACTATAATTCTTTCATGACCTTAGCCATTTAAAAACGAAGCTTAATAATCAGTTTGGTTAGATTACTACTATTACTGTTTTTTTTTCTACTTGGTACCTAGGTATGTAAAAAATTCTATTGTGTAGACCTGATTTAAAACATAATTAACTAATCTATGATTACGGAACTCAAATAAAAGAAAGCTGAGTATAACACGACTTCGGATTAACAGCTGAACTTAACTAGGTACAGATTATCACTTTAGCGTTGGAATATCGTCAGCTCAGTCGTGCTACGATATGGGAAATGTAAAGGTTAGCAAATAAAATGAATCGCGCGAGTTAAATCCGTTACTTATAGAACTACTAATTTTCAGTTATTACTTCAGTACCTATTCGTTCAATATTACTTACCTACTTCACTTCAGTTTTGGACTTCTTAAGTAGGTAGGTAAGTAGATAGGTACCTAAGTAAGTACAACTTTATTATGTAGATAGGTTAGCTCCTACATTAAGATTTAAGAGATATGTAGGCACCTATTGATTACGAATAAATCCATTTCTAATGCTTCAAACAACCTTCGCCCCGAAATTTGTCCCTTGTATGATGGGTATTAAAAAGTTACGCCGAACAATCCAAGACCTCAAGGTTGAGCTAAACTTAGACCATTTATCTACTTATTTACATACTCTTTATTTGTGTATGAATATAAGCAATACGTACTGCGGGATTTATTTGCGATAATAATATTATTATTTTGATTTCAGTAGGTAGGTAAGTACCTACATGTATAATAATATTATGTTTAGGTAGGTACCTACTAACTATTATTTACTTACTAAACATCAACAAAGTGAGTTCCAAACTCTTTAATTTAGAAGTACCCACCTTACTAAATAATAAGTACCTACTTATTTATGCAAGTTTCCTTACAATAAGTTGAGTGGAGTTTAGAATCCAGAAATTGCCTGGTTATCTATTACGTAGGTACTTCCTTAACAATTATGATTAAATATTAGAGCACTAAGTGGATACGTTTCAACAATTTTAAGTTGTACTACCTTAATTATAATGAGTTAATTGATTAACAATAACGATATTACAAAAACTAGATTTAAAAGTTATGTTACGAAACTAAAATAATCATTAAAAACGCGTTCAAGCAATGTCAATAAGCTGTAAATCGTGAACGCAGTCTTTACTTAGTAGTTGTTTTGTTTCGTTCGCAGTCTCGCGAGCGCAAACGAAACGCAGTGCGCTCCTCCGCTCATTCTGTCAAACCGTGTCATAAGCAGTAGTACTCATTTTCGCTGAACAGTCTTTGTTGAGCTCGATCAATGATTTTGTTATTGTTGTGACCGCATAATAAAAACAATATTACCGGACGGGCCGCAAAATGTAAAAAATAGTGCAGTGCGAATATAAAACGCGTGTGAAGTTACTGCGAGTTCAATTGTCATGAAATATCCATTTTCGTTTCGCAAAACAGATCGTTTGGCAAGGTCAGGGCTTTCTGGAGCACTGAGTGCGAACTGATGCGTTCTGAGATAGTTTCTCGCTGTATAAGGAGGTGTTAAATTGTTGTTTTGTGATAATACAAGTGATATTCGCGAATTCCGCAATGGGTTCAACGGGGTTGACGTTGGCCGACTTGCCAAATATTTTTATTATGATCGGAGCTTTGGTCGCTCTGTTCGTGATGCTCGTTATTCTCCTCAGGTGAGTCACGTCACGTGAAACGTAAAAATAGATAAAAATAGATTTTTGTTATCTAGTGTAGGAGCACGCAATCGGCATGCCCTCCTGGGCGGCTAAAGATACTTTCTAATGCTGAAATGTCTCCTTTGGTAATACCTCTTTGTTTTATCTCGTATATAAATGAATGCCTTCTGTTTTTAAATTGGTTTTGAAGCAGCAAATCAATACTAAAATTACATGTTACATCATAATTGTGATTAGATACTTGGATGTGACGAGCTGATAACATCTTGTAAACAATCAAAGTTTATCGAATTTCTGATATGACAAGAACATTTACATTAAACAACATTAATTTTATCTACTTTAAACAACATAAGTAATTTTGTAACACAATCTTATTTTTATTTGTACTTGTTCAAATATTATGAAGTTATTCTAATTACTTGTAGTGTGTTGTTAATATCCAATTCAACTTCAATTTTGCCGTAATATATACCTTTAGTATAAATAATAACAATATTACATTCAGTATGCTTTAAAATCCTAACAAAACAATAATTCAAAATCAAAATTTGAAGGTTCATTTCATTTCACATTAATTGTTAATGTTACATCAGGTCTCAGTTTTATATATACATATATATATATATATTTATTAAAAACATTCTATTATTATAACTTATTTATTCAAAGTGAACCATTTCATGGTATATCAATTTCAATGATAGGGTTGAATTGGCAGATTAAATTTACCTATATCTATACTAATATTATAAAGAGTAAAGGTTTGTTTGTTTGTTTGGATTGAATAGGCTCCAGAACAACTGGACCGATTTCAAAAATTCTTTCACTATTGGGAAGCTACACTATTCCCTAGTGACATAGGCTATAAAACAAAGATGATCCATGCTAAGCCGGGGCGGACAGCTAGTATAATATATATTGATACAGAAATGCAAATTATATATATTTTATTTTAATACCGTCTGTTCTAATTATAGATATTAACAATTCAAATTACTTTTAAGCAAAAACAAATATTTAAAGTTCTAATGTAATTTATAGATGTTTTTAAACAGTTTGTAGACAAGGTCATAAGTTCAGTTTTTTCCTGTAACAGCAAATAAAACAAATATATTTTAAAACAATGGAATGGTGCACACAGTACCTAATTAGTAATTATAAATTAACTAGCGGCCCCGGCAGACTTCGTCCTGCCCGTCCAATTGTTTCGTCAAAGATCTGTCAAAGTCTTCTGTCACTTCTGATATAATTGGATTATAAGGCTTCATATTTTTCCTGTTTTTTACACATTTTCCACTGTTTCTTCGCTCCTATTGGTTGCAGCGTGATGTTATATAGCCTAAAGCCTTCCTCAATAAATGGTCTATCCAACAAAAAAAGAATTTTTCAATTCGAACCAGTAGTTCCTGAGATTAGCGCGTTCAAACAAACAAACAAACTCTTCAGCTTTATAATATTAGTATAGATGGCATAACAGCTGATTTGTTTCTTGTACTTTGTAAAGTTATAAAAGCTATTTTTATAAAAAGTTTTTTAAATAAAGTGCAGTTTTATTGATACTGTCATTCAGAATTAATCTGCAATATTTCGAAATTATCAATTTTAAGCATTTACTATTTAATTCCAGTAGAGGTGTCATTCTCTTACTCACCAACAATATTGCTTGTGGAAAATATTTATAGTTTTGTTCGCCAATAGTTACAGAAATTCTCCATGTCTTAAATGTGTTTACCTATAGAATATTTTGAAAAATTAGGAATCCGTGCGAAGCCTTAATTGTGACATTTGTCCATAGGAACATGGAGTTCATCGGCATAGTTGGTGAGGGGAGACACGACGCGTGGAGGCACGCCATGCAGCCCCCGCGGCTGCTAATGCAGAGAGTCCACATACCGTTCACCTTCAAACTGCAGGAGCACCATCCCATCGAATACAGCGGTGAGTATTGTGGTGAACTAGCTTCTGATTACTTTCTGCGTTAAATTAGTAATGAAACAACTATAAACGTATTTAACTCGCGTATTTTATTTTATTGGCTGTCGTTTGGAATACTTTACAGTTCCCATATTTGTAGCATGACTGAGTCAAGGCATCAGAAATTATTATTAGTAGGTAACATTTACAATATTATCAAACTTGTGGTTTGTAATTTGTAGTAACTTATTCATTACTTAATTATAGCACAAAGTATATTGCATCCCTCTTGTAAACCTCTATAGGGATGATTTCCGTTGTAGAAACTCTCTTATACGTGGGAAAGTTGAACTCCAGATCAAATTTCATCTAAATTGGTGCAGCGTAGAAATTTTATGATAGGTATTATTCTGGTCTGACATAAATTTTTGCTAGTTAAATAGATACAAAGTCAATTTATCTGATCGTCTCAAAAACCTGTTGCCAAAGGCCACTACCTATTTGGTATTGTGCGATTCATACTTAATTTTATAGGCAAAAGTCTAGCTTATCTATATATTTGATGGTCTATCATCTATAGTCAGTTATAATAATTTCTGTGTTGATATCAAAAACCTCTTTATAACTGTAATATGTAAAAAAAAAACGCAGTTTAAAAGGTTTTTTATTTTAATTTTTAATTAAGTAAAAAAACCAGCTCTACTCGGTTATTTTGGCTATTACGTCTAGATATCTGCCCGTCTAGGTACTTATTTGATTTTGCTTGATTTCTCCAACATGTGAGGCTTTCGATTTTATCCTATTGGCCCAGATTTTCTATTCACGAGTTTCGACTAAGAAATTTGTTTAGCGTTTATTTCGTTTATAATTTCTGATGCCTTCTCGGTTATTAAACATTGGATTAAAACAACTGTATACGGATTTAACTCGCACATTGTCAGCTCAGTCGTGCTACGATTATGGAATCTGTAAAGGCTCCGAAACGTAAACCAATAAAATAAAATACGCGAGTTAAATCCGTTAATAGTTGTTTCATTCCAATGTATAATATCTGCGAAGGCATCAGAAATTATTAAGCTAGAAGATTTTTATTTTCTACATGTCCTGGATTCGCTCCTAGAGCGTACACCAATAAAAAAACCCATGCTGTAAGCCTGCCTAACGAGGTTTCAAAATATTTTCCAATCAGTTTCATATGTACGAGAGTTATATGTTTGCGATTGTAATTCACATACTGCTAATATGAGGTCGAGACACCGGTCACCGACTGACCCATTTCAACGAAAACAATGTCTGATTCATAAACAACCGATGTGACAGTTGATGTTTATAAAATAGGTACCTACTGATTGTTAATGAAAGGCGAATTTACAATGCTTGGTATCTTTTACATAAGGAAATCATTTACTATATTTTCTGTCTACGACACGGCGCGCTGAGCGAAGCGTGCTAATTTATAATGCTGACACAAATATATGACGGATTTTTATATTGTTAGCGATATAGGAATTATGGACAACTACTTATAAGTAGTTGTCCATAATTCCTTCCTGGTCCAAGAACTCAGGGCCGCTAGACCTTACGTATTTTCTCACAAAAGATATTATGGGATTAGGTAGTCCTACTACTTACTTATAGAGTGTGCATACCGCTAACTTGCGTAGACGGACAATTCATAGAATATAATTATCAGGTGTGATCTGCCCTAGTCTATTAAAGATCTGAAGAGTAAGCGCCGGCGATAAGATGGATTGTGACACTGTCAAAGTGATCAGTTAGAAAACAGTTTTTTATAAAAGCATTAGATCGTTGTGCTTATACATTGGCAGAGGGGAACATCTATCGAAGTTTAGGTAACTACTCCAGTTGTATATGTTCCTAAGTTTCTGATATATGTTTGCCTCGTACATCACATAGTCGTATATTGGTGACTCCGACATGATTTAAAAACGCAACTTAAGAAAAATCACTCGCTCCGACAACCACAAATTTTAACGTCATTGGTGATATTACCTACTCGGTTACAAGATTATAACAATATTGATCCAAGTGTGCAACTTGTTCGTTTAATAGATGCCTGCGAATTATCATATATATATGCAATCGGTTTTGACGTATGTATGCTAACGACGCTTCGCAACTGACTGGACTTTTAATATTCGCTATCTCTATGTACTATCGCATGCTTTCGGGGTATGCCATTTTAGAAAAAAATTGCTTGCACTTGTTGCCTCACACACAGCCGCCAGGTACCAGGGTCGTTCAAGCGATTATTGCCTTAAAGGTGTAACATCGCCAGCACAGTTGATAGTACCTATGTAGTTATATCTAAGGTGTTATTTGAAGATAGGCAAAGCTGAAAGGACTGTTTTGTCGGCCTGTTGGTCTAGTGGTTAGGGCTCCTGACTACGAAACCGGAGGTTGCGGATTCGAATCCTGCTAGGGGCAGATATCAGCGTAATAAGCACGAGCACCTTTACCGTAATGTAGCATTTTATATGTGTACTTATGTATGTTTGTATTGTCCAGTTCCCTGACTAGATCAATAAGGGTGAATTGTCCAAAGATATTTGTTTATTTAAATATTGGATGATATAATAATAATAAATAATAATATAGCTTTATTTAAGTACTATAAGATTTAGATACACTTTGAGCCAAAATCAAATTTGCATGCTACAGTAAATTGTGCATCAAGAATCTTGATTGGATGATAATGGATGATTTTATATAAAAGAAAGGCCCAAGTCTCTAAGATCAGGCGCCGTATCTCAGTATTTGAGGATAAACTATCCTCAGGTCGCGGGTTCGAACTCTGTTAATGAAAGGTTCAGTGTGCACATAAGGTATTTCCAACTTTGGAACTCTAGTACAGGAAAATATAACAATGAACCAGCGCGATTTATTAGATCTAATCATTTAGGGGTCATCGGGATTTCAAGACCTTGTCATGCCCTTTCCTATACTTTAACTGGGGTCGTCACGTTTAGCTCGACCCCCAACTGACGTGAGCGTGACGTAATTTATGGATGACCCCTTAGATAATGCTAGAGAGGTCGGTGCCCAGTAGTGGAACTAACGCGGGAAATCTTTACAAAATGTCCATCAAATTTAAGATGAACGAATTATCTTTATTTACAACTGGGTCCACATTTTTTGCAAGTTTTACCTACCACGGAAGTTTTGCACAAAATAAATGAAGTATGAAGTTACAACGACGAGCGTCACCTTGATCTGACAAATAGCTTTAAGAAATGTAACAAAAACACGAAGTAGAAAACAGACAAAAGTCCTTGTTTGCCGCAGGCTGTTTAAACAGATTATATACGGTGTGTTTGTTATGTTTGCGAGACTCGCCACAAGCAGTGTTGTGGTTAAAAGTGGAATGATACACAATGATATGTTTTCTACTAGCATTACTTTACCTTGATTTGTGAACCCTGGGCCTATAATATTTAATATTAGGTTACTTGGTGCGAATTGTACACCAACTGATCTTGTCCTAAACTGAGCAAAGTAAGACAATGATTATGAACAAGTATTAGACAAATTTCTGATTCTTTTGAAGTTGTTAAACATTGGAATAAAATAAGTGATAACAGATTTAACTCTCGTAAATATAATTTATATGCTAACATTTCTAAAACTTTACAGTTTTATATATAAAATATGTATTCTCTTATTCGGCTATGAAAATTAGTTACTTAGTTAAGTTAAATCTCGTCAAAACATGACATCAAAATGGTGCCAAGACTCGCTATCTGGGTACACTTGTCCGTAGAAATATCCGACATCTTTCTAGAACTAAGTCTGGAGTCCTTTGTAATTTATGATATACTTAAGTGAATAATTTTTCTTCCATATATTATTATCTGTAAAAAGACATCTGATCTTTGCGTTTATACCTAAATCTATTATGCCACAATCGTGGAAGGCGCTCGGGGCCGTCTTTCCGGAACAGCGAATGCAAATTTTTCAACCGCAAAAATGCGGAAAGCCACCTTGAAATTTATATATAGCAACAACGGGTCCATAAAAATATTGCTCTATAATTAACTCTGCAATTTTGTAGCTGATTCAACTGCTTATTACGAGCGCAGACAATGACGTTAATTTGTGTCTAAATATACCTTATAAAAAGTTCGAAAATTTCTAGAAAAACAAGGTAATCAGTTGCAGATTTAGCTACTAGTAGTAATAATAGTCAATAAACAACTCATTGTTGTTTTGTTTGGAATCAAATACTTAATTTCTATCCTTTATACGTCGAATGTAGTTCGCATGTGGTCGCTGAACGACGGACGTGGTAGTGGTTTATGAATTAATCAAACTGTAAGTGATTCATACAGTGATCTTATATTGAGTGCGCGCGCACCGCCCCGAGTGCAGACTGGGTGCGCAAGCGCAAGTCTGAGAGCAATGACCCGCAAAACGCGTGTCCTTTGTTACTCACTTCATAGTATACTTACCTATAACAATTGCTTAGATTCACGTGTTTGTTATATATTACAAAATATGGTGAAGATTGTTCTGTGTGAAGTAAACAATCCCATAAACTTGTAAAAGTCAGCGCTAAGTTTAATTACGTCCAAAGCAAATAAGGTAAACGTTTTGCTAAACTATTCTAGAACGAGTACGTCTAGGAGAAATAATACACCATCACTTTAATTCGAATACCTACTTGGATAAAATACCGTTTTGTATGATTCATACTTTTTCCCAAGTGCGTACAATACAATAAGATTACAAGAACATGACCATCCTTTTGGCCATAACTGTACGTAAAATTCTCTTTGACATTGTGGCTAGGTAGCTAAATACTTATTAGTTTTATTTGTGTTTACGTTGGCTAGACTGTACTAAATACAAAACTAGACGTGCAAATATAGTTAGAATACCTGTTTACTGCTAATACCTACTTGTTATATTTGTGAAAGTTGTGTATTTAGTCGTTTTTGGTACCAAATTCACGATAGTCATATTTTAAGTTTCCGAAAAATAAGAGTACCTACTGCCAGATTCCAAGTTTCCGTAAGAATCTGCCTTTTTTTTCTTCATATTAATGCGATTTCTTTCTTAATTGTTGTAATTACTTCAAACATAATCTCATTAATCGATATTGCTTGACGAATGATAATAAGGAACTACCAAGTCCAAATTTAACTTAACGACGAAGCATTTGATGTATTCGTAAAAGAACCGCCAAGTTTTATTTCTGTGACACTATGTAAATAATATATATTGTAATATCTTGTCTATACTAATATTATAAAGAGGAAAGATTTGTACCTATTTATGTATGTTTGTAATGAATGGGCTCAAAAACTACTTTACCGATTTTAATAATTCTTTCACTGTTGGGAAGCTATGTTCACCCTGAGTAACATAGAATATTTTGAAAAAAATTACGGATCCGTGCGAAGCCGGGGCGAACCGCTATCTTATATATGTAGGTACTTCTAATAATACATTAACGATAAATCATTCAATAAGTCTGGTTAGTAATGTTGCCATGTTCTCATTCGGCTAATAAACCGTATGTGGGCGTCGCGACCGGTGCAAAATATTTGCGAACTAAATAATTTGATATGACGGCCTTGTTAGATAAATTCCGAAAGGAAAACAGCCTGTTTCTTTATAGTAGGATATTATCATTTCAATGATACACTAGGCTAATTATTTAAATTTATTAACTGATAGTGGTTCCGACGACGCCATCCTGTCTGCGCAAAGTAGATACACTAATTAGTAATTACCCTTATTTTTTGGTTAGTCAGTTTAAACGCAGTAGCCTATAGGTGTGTTATTAATGCAAGATAGTAGTTATCTCTATATTCAATTAAAATAATGGTGTTGCTAATCCGATTTTGTTTAACTTATATACTATTATGTTTAACTTATAAACTTATATTAATGTATATCTTAGACTTTTATTTCTTCGTTATTTTTAATGATAAATAGCGCCATTTTATTTATATTTTACAAAGCCTTACACTAGTCTATAAACAAATAAAATAAATGGAGCTAAAAAAAATGTTAAAACAATGAACTTGGCTTTTTTCTTTGCTATTTTTAATGATTTATGCTTCCCACGTGAGTTTAAAGAAGGTGTGAGAGAGGTCATTCAAACGTGTTTCACACTTGAATGTTTTTAAAATAGTCGATGTTTTGACTGACGTATTTTTATCAATAGTTGTTATTTATAGTTGTCATTCATGTACGTATTTAAACGAAAAGTCTTGTGTGTGTGAGTGCGCCTAGAAGATGCCTCGAAGCGTCAGATGTGCGTGAAGTTTTTCACTCGTCACTTAAGTATTTGAAGGACTCCTTGTATACTATTGCCTAACAATGACATTTCAATGATGAATAATTTGGGTTTGCCCAACTGTTGGGCACAGATCTAGCTTACCTGGTAAGTAAGTGTATAATTATCTAGAATTCTATAATTATCTGGAATTGATGCAACATACACGGAAAATCTTTCTATCAAAAACTTGGTTTTATACCTATTCCAAATAACTTGTTAAGTTGAAACAAAATTTTAGCTATATTATAATCATTTAGCATTGTGTCATTGCTTTCAATTTATACAATCGAAATGTCATTGAACTGTCTGGCTTTTTATTAGGCATTCGTTGATACTGACCTGTTAAATAACCCAATAAAAATTCTAGACACCAAAGTCTATTATATACAAAGATATCGCAGCGCCTGCAAAAAGAATCACCGAATGTCTACTTCGTTATCAAAACAAACTTGATAGGTACCTATCTAGGCATTAAAAATTATAAGACCTAGGGCTACGACCTCTCCGGTTTAATCCGGAGTTTACGGGTAAACCGAAAGTACCTACTAGACCCAAGTTAATACGATTATACCTATTTCGATGATGACGATTTTTTATCGAAGCGGCGTCGTGTCTGATTGTTTTATCATGTAAGATAACTAGAATCGCTCCTGTTTGAATTACCGCGTGCTAGGGCTATAGTATAAAATATTGAATGCTACGGTCGCTGCAAGATGTAAATAATAATAAGTTAATATTTCCTTAATATTTCCAAAAATGTTGATATCACGTCGACTACAAATTACACAGTTGTCACGAATTGCTAACAAATCTTTGTATGTAGCTCGGGCTGTTACCTCACCTCTCTCATCCCGTATCCTTCGCACGATTGACCTCTCAAGACGTTGTGGACTAACATTGAAAAGTTCAGGAGACGTGTTAAAGTCAAACATTCGTCATAAGACACTGCTTCTTCGACAAGGTGAAGGCAAATTGATTGTTAAGATTAATTACCTATATAATCTGACAAGGTTTAAGAACTCTTTGTAAAAAACTGAAGCAAGCACACAGGCAACAAAAAACTATTATCAATAAAAAGTTTGATATCCTTACTAATATTATAAATGCGAAAGTAAATCTGTCTGTCTGTCTGTCTGTCTGTTACGCTTTCACGCTAAAACTACTGGACCGATTTAAATGAAATTTGGTACAAAGAAAGTCTGGAGCCTGAGAAAGGACATAGGCTACTTTTTAACCGACTGCAAAAAAGGAGGAGTTCCACGCGGACGAAGTCGCGGGCAGAAGCTAGTTAAATATCAACCTGATCCTAATACTAGCGGAGTGTGGATTTTCCGTTTTAATTGTTGTTCTTCAGTTCTGCTTATTTTCAGTGGCAGCCCTTATAAAACTATGGTAAAGCTTATTATTTTCTGAGAAACAAAATATGTGTCGTTGAGTGAACCTTAGGATGGTTTTTAGGTCGATGGTTAAAATATAAATTAAATATCAAGTGTGAAAAGGCATTGAATTTTCAGTAGGTAACTAGACACTTTCCAATCTGTCACGTCTAGAGTTTGCCGCGTCTGAGTCAAGAATGATAATCCTACTATACTATTATAAAGGCGAAAGTTTGTAAGTATGGATGTATGGATGTTTGTTACTCTTCCACGTAAAAACTACTGAATGGATTTGAATGAAACAACAAACGGATTTAACTTGATAAGACTATTGTCAGCTCAGTCGTGCTACGATTATGGAATCTGTAAAGGCTGTAAACGTTAGCCAATAAATTAAAATCGTTTTGGAGCCTATTCAATCCAAACAAACAAACCTTTCCTCTTTATAATATTAGTATAGATGATATTTATAAGGTGCCTTTTTTGCCTATCTAAATATAGACACGCAAAAAGGGTCCTGACACAACTGTCGCAAGCTTTTAACTTTGCCATTAAGTATTACTGAGTAAGCACTTTGAGCGAGGTGCGCCGCTCCGCTTACATTTGGCTCACTGAAAGGTCACCAGTTCAATTTCCGTTGACAAATATTTGCTATGACGGTGGGGAAAAATACTGTCTCCACCATTGACAACGAAACAGATGTATTACGCACAAAAATGTGCTACTAAATATACTCAATTGAAAAGTTACATTTGGGGTTGCGTTTGTCAGAGGACGCAATTTTATTTTTTAAATATCAGGGTTAGCGTAATAATTTTTGATGCCTTTGCGTGTGGATTGAAACAACTTTAAATGGTTTCTGATGCCTTCGGATTCTTTAAAGTTTCCATAATCGTAGCACGACTGAGCTGACAATAGTCTAATGCTAAGATTTAAACGAAACGAAAAGAAAAAGTGATTTAAAAAAACGTAAAGAATCCGAAACGTCAGCAAATAAAATCAAATAATAATACGCGAGTTAATAGTTGTTTCATTCCAACTTTAAATGGATTTAACTCGCGTATTTTTTTTAATAGGCTTGCGTTTCGGCTTTACCTTATGTGCTATTTATAGTGCGATTATGATAACGATGTAAACTGAACGCAAATCATTTAATACTTAACCCTTTCCTTGTTAAGAACAAATACGAATTATTTTTTCTTTCCTCCGGCCAGAAAGCGCCAACTTTGTGGCCGCTGCGCTAAATGAAATTGCCGCTTTCTGGCTTCGTCGAACAGAAAAATAGTATACTCACCTCGTCCAGTAAAATAAGAAAGCCTCAGATCACATTTTTGTCAACCTCGGCTTCGCCTCGGACGACAATTTCATGTGATCTGAGACATTTTTTATTTCGTAATGTACTATTTATTAGTTACAATCAACATCAAATAACCGTGCTATATTTGACTTCAAGTATATTGTTTTAGCTATCTATATGCTGACTATAAACCATTTTATTAAATTGTAATTTCATTAAATTAATTAAATGATAACAAAATCGACGATCCTATTAGCATAACGATCGGTAATGCTTTGATTCCCAACTGCCTCGACATTTCCGAATTCCAATCGTGCATTTTGCTAACGAGTTTAACAGTTAACCACTGGGTAAACGAGTTTAACTGTTAACCACTGGGTGCGAGCGAACTCTTATCTAACCGCAGTTGTGGTTAACCACCTAGCCGCGTTTCATTACGGCACGTCTCCATATACAAGCTTACCAGTCGTTAATTAGATTATTCTAGCATTTATGAACATCGATATGCTAATATTATAAATGAGTGTAGCAGTAGAGTGTTACCTCTTCACGATCACCTTTATTTGGTATTATTAGAACAATTTAAATTTGTTTCTGGACTCCAAATTTAAATTAGAAAATTCAAGAATAAGAATGATTTTATTCAGTAGAAAATTTTACAAAAATATGAACGTTGTAGGTACCAACACAATTACAACTCTCAAATCAATTGATACATGTGCTGCTGTGCCGGGTAGAACGACGTCTGCCGCGCGAAAACTATCTTAAAAATCTTGGTCTAAAATAAAGTCTCTTGTCTACTCACTTGTAACAAAATCAAAAAATCAAATCATAACAAGAAATCTTGTATTTGAAAAATTGAAAAGAAGACTTACTACTATGAAAGGACATAGCATAATCTATATTTATTTATTAGTAATGAAGTTATTGGGAAGCTACACTATTCCCGAGTGACATAGGCTATAAAAAAAAGATGATCCGTGGGAAGCCGGGGCGGACAGCTAGTATTTTTATAAATTAGATGCTTATTCGAATTGTTGTATTACATCATTACATCGTAGTTTTCGGTGCTTTGCTGCCTTTCTAATATTGCTCTTTCTCTATGTCATAAGTGAGATGATTTCTAATGCACCGTCATGATATTACAAATGCATTTTTAACACTTGCCTTAGCCGAAATATGCTAATAACATCATTAAGAATAAATTATACGCGTGGCTGCTGTTGTTTGAAAATAATGTGTTTAACTAATACCGACATAGAAAACACCAGTCTACGAGGATAGCGCACTAAATACATACATATTATGTAAACTACAATCGATACTCATTGTAACTCTTCACTACATAGCATAAAACAAAGTCGCTTTTTCTGTCCCTATATCCCTGTGTACGCTTAAATCTTTAAAACTACGCAACGGATTTTGATGCGGTTTTTTTAATAGATAGAGTGATTCAAGAGGAAGGTTTATAGCACCTTCTAGAATAGTGACACAACTGGAAATGTGGTGACACAAATTTGAATTTAAATTTATATGTGACGGTTCACAATTTTAAATGGAGTAACAAATTATTTCAAGTTGTGACTCTATTCTAAAAAGCATCGCTGTGTGAAGCCGGGGCGGGTCGCTAGTCAAAATATAAAGCTTTAACCGTCCACAGGTGTGGAGTGCAGCGTGTCTTCGACGGTGCGGTACTGGCAGGCGAGCTGGTGGGGCGCGCCGGTGCGAGAGCTCCACGCGACCCTCTGGACCTCACTGCCGGAGATCCTCGCCTCATCACACTTGAACTTCACAAGGTGAGTCTGTGACCTTCGTGGAACATTGGGCTCAACGATAAGCTAGCGTTCTGTTAAGGTTAGCGTGTAGTGCCGACTCCGCTGTCTGCAAGCGCACCGCTATTGCACACACATGTAGACGGCCGAAGTTACAGCTCTTTTATGTGTGTTTGGTAGTTGGGTGCCTGTGACGTATGATAGTTTTGGTCCAATGAGAAATAGGCTCTGTATACGCGCGAATCTTGGAACGTTTGAGACGCCATATCATTGTCGCCTCTAGCCAATGCAGATAATATTATTAAATATTAATTGAAACCGTGTTTGTACACTTTGTAGAGGTACTCGTACGTATTGATTCCGTCCTGTTCTGAGATGACAAACTCTAAAAGATTCACCCATGTATAAGTATAACTTGTGTTTTATACTAAAAATTAAACAAGTAGAATATTATGTTATCAATCGTACAAAAGTTTGCCATCGAATATATGCCCTATTCGGCTGTACCATATAATTCAGAGAGGGGTGGTTTATTTTAAAGTAATTAAAGTAACTAGTTTCGCTTATAAACCTACTGACAGTGAACATCCTATATTTAGCACCTAATTTCTTGTCAGTGTTTTGGTACCTTAGTTAAAATTACAATAAAAAAAAGTAAACGATATATTTACACCGATTATATTGGAACCCACTATCTCAAGTTTATATCTATACTATCTATAAGTACTAATATTATAAAGAGGAAAGATTTGTATTTTTGTATGTTTGTAATGAATAGGCTCCGAAACTACTGGACCGATTTCAAAAATTCTTTCACCTTTGGAAAGCTACATTATCCCCGAGTAACATAGGCTATATAATATCACGCTAGGTCTTATAGTTGCGGAGCAGTAACCGAAAATGTTTCAAAAACGGGGGAAAAGTATCGTCTCTGAGGCCTTCCGTGGCGTGCGCTGAGCATATAGTTAAAGTTATACAAAAATGCTTTATGGGTGAATTGTTCATCTTAACATTATCTTTAAAAAACATCTTAAGTCCCCCCGTGCGAAGCCGGGACGGGCCGCTAGTTACTAATAAGTACATTTATCATTATCATATGCTAATGTTGATCGCGCGATGAATCCATCATCAAGTAGGTGTATATGTTAATGTGGTCTCTTATCATTCATGACCCGTAATTAGTTTTAACAAATTGTGACATTTAAATAAAATTAAAGACAACAATCGAAGGTGTCAAGTATTTTTGAAACCTGTTCCGTACTTGTTATGTTTGGTATCTTGTTTTTTTACTAAGGTTCCCGTTAATAAATTTATATAAGACTAGCTGTCCGCCCCGGCTTCGCACGGATTCCTTTTTTTTTTCAGCCTATGTCATTTGGGCATAGTGTAGCTTTTCAACAGTGAATGAATTTTTCAAATCGGTCCAGTCGTTTGGGAGCCTATTCAAACAAACAAACAAACTAACTTTTCCTCTTTATTATACATATTAGTATAGATTTTCACCGTTTCGTACTATCACATTGTAGGTAGGTAAATACTTGTATTTCGTTGATGTCTTTCCTATGAAATTTCCGGTAGGTCATATAAAGGACAAAAATAAAATTACGAATATCTCATTCAATAGGTTTTTGTTTAAAATTCTAATAATTGAAAAGAGTTTTTTAACGTATTTGTATTTTTCATATACTTAAAAATATATAATAATATTTAGGTGATTCCACGGGCGTTTCAACCGCCGTCAGTCCGTTGTCCTGAATATTGAAGAAATGAGTTACAACAAGAATTACGTTTTGATGCGACGACATACTGCGCTCGCACTTGTCGTCAAAATTAATAGTTTAAATCTTATTGTAGCTTAATTCTTCAATATTTATGGCAAGGGACTGACGGCGGTTGAAACGCCCGTGGAATCACCCATTTATTATTTTTATGACTTTATTGTAATAACATGATCCTATAACTTGTAAGGACTTTTAGCGTAGCATGCCAACGGATAGTTTAAGATTTTATAAACCAAATTACTCAATTAACGAAACGTATGAAAAAGCACGTGAGTAAGATATTAACAACGATCTATCAATCGAAATTCGATCGATATTTTTGGTTTCCTGCCATTACTTTTTAATTATACTTACTTAATGATATTTTGTACCAAGACAAGAGTAGAAAAATTGAGAACCCAATTAGTAAAGGCAAGGGCGTGGGTTGGAATCCCACTGGGGGTCTCAATTTTTCTACTCTATTCTTGGTCCACGTAAGTGAGAGTTTTGTCACTTTCTTGATGCATTCTCCAGCGACAAATAACCTTAAGCGTAACCCGGAAAATCTTTATCGCTCAAAGCAAGTTTGTTATGCAATCAAGGGGCATATCGGCGCTCCCGTGCCGCGGACCGCGGAGTACCCGCAGACGAGGCCGCGGCCCCGGCCACTCCAGTCATTTACATCTGATATCGCGAAGGAAGCTATTTATTAAGCCCTTCTAATGTTATCCGAGTACACGCGAAATTGGACCTTATGGATCGCTCGTTAGTGGTTAGATTGAAAGTGATTTTTCTATTCTCGGTTACGTAAACCACTTACGTTTTTTGCATTGAGATAGTTTACTGGTCACAAAGGATATTATGATATAGGCTTCCTTTCATGGACACGGTGTTATTTCGATAAAACTTTACACGTCAGATGAGTCTTATAGCGCTTAGAAACACTATAGGAATACTCAGTAAGACGTCTTTTTTTTTTTTTCAAAGTAAATTATACAATTTAAATTTAAAAAATACATACAATGCTGTAGCTATAAACATCTATAGCGGTAACCTCGAGTCATAGCACATTGTCTTACACATTTATGTTAGTCTAGCGGCCTGCCCCGGCTTCGCCTGGATCCCTTTTTTTATAGCCTATGTCACTCGGGAATAGTGTAGCTTTCCAACAGTGAAAGAATTTTTCAAATCGGCCCAGTCGTTTAAGAGCCTATTCAATCCAAATAAACAAACTTATCCTCTTGATTATATTGGTATAAAGTATAGACTATCGTCAGCTCAATCCACGAAAATGGCAACTGGAAACTTTTCGGAACGTCAGCAAATATAAAAAAACCTAGTTAAATTCGTCATAATTGTTTTATTCAATTGAGCCTGGTATACCTGCTATGAATTTGGTTCCAAGTCATACCCGTCTGCAAACCTCCATCGTTTTGTAATTGTTTCACATATTTTACGGTCGAATCGAGATTGCAGTTTTACTGTCGACATTTGAAATTGTTTTTTTTTTATTGATCGTTTCAACAGATTCAATCAGTAGTTAAATTCGCTGCTGTAACTCGACTTTGTAAATGTGAAAAAAGAATATTTCGTTTAAAAAGATAGCCTATGTTATGCGATCTTCTTGTTAAATTCTATCGAAACTGGGTCAACGGTCTTGCCAATAAAAGCCAAACAGAACTCAGAATATTATTTGTTAAGATTTACATTTCATAATAGTATGTAGTCTACTACTTTGGTCCTTATAATTT
This sequence comes from Polylopha cassiicola, assembly GCA_038024825.1. NCBI lineage: Eukaryota > Metazoa > Arthropoda > Insecta > Lepidoptera > Tortricidae > Polylopha > Polylopha cassiicola. Next base: position 782,601 of record CP149061.1, read on the forward strand.
TCTTTGCAAAATAACCTATGATCCCTTTACCTAGTTTTATGGATGTCGGCTAAGTGATATTCCCACAAAAATACTTTCACATATTTATATAATAGAACTAGCGGTCCCGGCAGACTTCGTCCCGCCCGGCAAAAAAATGTTAAGGGTGGGCAACCCTTATCACTAAGGGGTATAAAAAATAGATGTTGGCCGATTCTCAGACCTACTCAATACGCTCACAAAATTTCATGAGAATCGGTCAAGCCGTTTCGGAGGAGCGTTTGGAAACGAAAACTGTGACACGAGAATTTTATATATAAGATAACTCGAGTAGTACGTATTAAATTTATTGTTGTAAGTATACATAACAGCTGTTCATGACAGGTCGCTGGTCGTTGAACTTCCGAATCTCGGCGCCCTTGGGCGGTGCTAGTCTCTCACGGGTCAACGACTTTACACTGATTAATTATTTCCGCTCTCAATCTCACTTCGATTAATTTTGCATTATTAAAAAGTAATTATTCTTGTTATGACTAGCTGCGCCCTGTTACTTCCGAGTTTTTGTACTTCCGATTTGCCTACTGAGCTTTTTCTTGTATGTTGTGTTTGCTATGATCAGGAGAAGGTTCTTATCTAAGATAAATTAAAATGTAGAGCAGAAAAACACTAGAAAACTACGAAAATACCAACTACTAGCTGCCCGCCCCGGCTTCGCACGGATCCCTTTTTTTTATAGCCTATGTCACTCGGGAATAGTGTAGCTTCCCAACAGTGAAAGAATTTTTCAAATTGGTCCAGTCGTTTTGGAGCCTATTCAATCCAAACAAACAAACCTTTTCTCTTTATAATATTAGTATAGATGTACCATTTTAATGACAACAACTCTCAAATCTATTAATTAATGCAGCGCTGCTTTGCCGGGCGGGACGACGCCGTGACGTCTGCCGGAATCACTAGTAAAAAAAAAACAAAAGTGCAATGTGAAATGATTGCATGGAATATTGTACGTGACCTTAGTTGACTGATAACACCGCGTGAACACAAATGATTGCCCCAGTGTTGCAACACAACACGTGTTGCGTAACACGGCTTCCTGATCGAAATCATTGCCGTTGCGTACAAATTATTAAAAAAAAAAACAAACACGCGATGTAACCGCGTGTCGTGGTTAATGGATGCTAGAACGGCGTAACTTAATTGTACGGTTTGTACGGTTTGTTCGCTACTCGTACTTTAAATTTATTATAGCACCGTTGTAAACGTTTTATTAGCGATCGGGGACATAATACAATATAATACTTTCTATGCCTGTTTCGTAATGTAACAGTAAGCCGTTCGTAAGATTTTTATGCTCGTTTAAGCCAATTATAATACGAAGTTGGTTATATATATATATATATTTATTATGTTTTACCACCAGAAATAATACTAATAATATTATTGTTGGAGGTAAAACATATTTGAACAATGTATTCGTGCATTAAACTTCGATACAATTTATCAGTCGAAACATATTTTAATTTACAAACGGAGCACATTATATCAAAACATAGGTACTAATATTAGATATTAATTTAGTATATTATTTTCAACACTTTACGAAACCCTTATTTTCTTTAGATTGAAATATCCAAGAGCCTTTATTTTTGACCTATTTGTTTCACATTTGTTTCAAATCTGGGGGCACGGCAGTGCCTCCGCCAAGTCGAGCAAAAACAAGCGGCACGGCCGTACTGTCCTTTTCTCGAGGCAATTCAGGCCATTTTCGACCCTCAATAAACTTCCTAATGAAACACTAGAAGTATAAATTTCCAGTAAAACCACGGTATATTTCAACTTTCACTTATGATATGTTACAGGAGCAACCCGCACGACGAGCGCCCCCTGCGGCTGTCGGCGGAGGAGCCGCTGCAGCTGGGCGCTCCGCCCCGCACCTGCTACCCGCTGGTGGTGATCCTGGCGAGAGACCCGCGGGACACCGCCGAGCTCCGGCCTGACGACACGGTCAGTACATTACGGGCATTTTTTTCGAACTGAATACTGAAGCGCAGCTGGCCAGCTAATGGGCCTTTACTGCAAAACCGGACAGGTGGCCTGAGAGGAGGCTTTTAAGCATTTTGGTTGGGTGTGTGATAAAGTATAATTAAGTAAGCGTGTGTTATTTTAGGTCGCGTTGATAACTGTGGTCCACATCAGGGACGACCAGTGTCCGCTACCGAGCGGCATCATAGCGCAGTACCTCAAGCAGGCCAGCGGTCACCTCTCCTGTCTCAAGGTAATACTTAATCTATTCTTATAAGTTACTAGCGGTTCGCCCCGGCTTAGCCTATTTTTTTCAAAATATTCTATAGCCTATGTTAGTCAGGGTGAACGTAGCTTCCCAACAGTGAAAGAATTATTAAAATCGTAATGAATAGGCTCAAAAACTACTGGATCAATTATAAAAAAAATATTTCACTCTCGTGGTACAATAGTGTAGCTTCTATTCGTGAGTGACATACCTATTGATATTTTTTTTTAAACTAGCGGTCCCGGCAGACATCATCCTGCCCGTTCGAAGTTCAAATTGACTTTAGTTAGACAACGTTTGTATGGGAAAAGGGCTGTTTTTAGGGTTTTCCCGGCAATCATTTGATTTTTTCTTGTCGTATAAACCATCCTTGGATTTCAGCGAACATCTTAAAAAATAGAATTAGCCAAATTGGTCCAAGCGTTGTAGAGTTATGCGCTTACCAACACATTTTGCGATTCATTTTTATATATATCTATAGAAGATTATGGGTCCATGCGTAGCCATGCGGGGCCTAGTATACTAATAAATGATTTGTTATACATTTCAGCAACTGTACGTGACTGGCGAGCACAGCGGCGAGGCGGACGCGCAGTACGCGGCGGACGCGCTGTGCTGCGTGTGCACCGCGGCGCCGCTCTCGCGCGCGCTGCTGCCCTGCCGGCACGCCTGCCTCTGCGCGCACTGTCTGCGTGAGTATCAACACCGCTGTCGTCATCAACAATACCATAATCTTAGGGTACGTTCCACTTAACGCTCGCAACGCTCGTGACACCCTCTGTATCGTTCCACTTAACGCCCGTGGTCGTTGCGAGCGATGGCTCGACGTCATAGATGACGTCACTGATCGCGACCACATCGCGCCCACTTCGCCCACAAAATATTGGCGGGTCAGAGTGGGCTTTCGTCGCTCACGACCACTGAAATTGCCGTTCCACTAACGAGAAAACACCGCGGGCGTTGTAAGCGAATGTTTATAGGTGGAACGCACATCGTGAGCGACGAAAGCCCACTCTGACCCGCCAATATTTTGTGGGCGAAGTGGGCGCGATGTGGTCGCGAACAGTGACGTCATCTATGACGTCGAGCCATCGCTCGCAACGACCACGGGCGTTAAGTGGAACGATACAGAGGGTGTCACGAGCGTTGCGGGCGCTTAGTGGAACGCACCCATTATCGGCCGAAGCCCACTGCACTGTAATGATTTTTGTAAACGCGCGTGCCTCTGTGCGCACTGTCTGCGTGAGTATCATCACCACTGCCGTCATTATCATCACCAATACCATCATCATTATCGGCCGAAGCCCACTGCACTTTAATGATTTTTGTAAACGCGCGTGCCTCTGTGCGCACTGTCTGCGTGAGTATCATCACCACTGCCGTCATTATCATCACCAATACCATCATCATTATCGGCCGAAGCCCACTGCACTTTAATGATTTTTGTAAACGCGCGTGCCTCTGCGCACACTGTCTGCCTGAATTGATATTCACGCAAACAGTATCATTGCCACCGTCATCATCATCATCACCACCATCATCATTATCCTAATGATCCGCTGGACGTCTTATTGATCTCTTCGTAGACAAAGATCTCCACAGATCTTCCAGTTTTTAAGGTTCCGTACCCATAGAGTAAAAAATTTAAAAACGTCTTTTTAGTCTACTACAAGATGGCGTCGTGCTGATTTTTTTTATTTTTCTTGAGTTTGGCAAAATTGTGGCAACAGATTGTCTGGTAGTGAATGCCGTATGGCATTAAGTCCGCCTTTTGTACATTTGTTTTTATGTGCAATAAAGCGTAAATAAATAAGTATGCAACCTTTTTTAACAATTTAACAGCTAGCATGTCCTCAACAGGTAACATTACTTGAGAATGTTAAATGATATGATTTAATTATATAGTTATTATAATGCCATTATAATAATATACAAGATAAATTATCTGTTATTATCGATTCTAAAAATAATCCGATTTAATGTTATACGCAGTATTATCTAATTAAATAAGAATTTCATAACCAATTATGTATAATTACAATTACAACAAGCTTTAAATACTTAGAGACAGGTTTGGCACGTATAAGTATTTTAGAGCCTGTTTCACAATCGCCAAGTAAAGATCAAATTAGATAACTATTAATAATTAATTAATTTTCTCAATTTTTCTCCTATTAGGTGTCTGTCACGAGTTTGGCTCGTATAATTATTTTTAGAGCTTATTTCACAATAATCAAGTAAAGCTCAAAATAATTAAGTAATAAATCAATTATCTCCCGATTTAGTCGCTGTCGTATATCTGTCAAAAAAAAGTCCTTATCGTGCGCAGACGAAGTCGCTGGCATAAGCTAGTTTTTGTATACAGTTCGGGCTGGTACCTCCCCCGTCTCGTCCCGCACGCTTGACCTGTTTAGACTGTACATAGCTCTGTGGTAATAATGCTATTTTTTCCTCCGATAACAATACCGCTTGTTGTAATTCAAACTACAGAACAATGATCGTTCACTGAGCCTTGTCACACAATTGTGCCGGTAAAAAGGTGATTGGCATTTCTATCTGTAGTCAATTCTTGTTTCTATCAAGTTATATCTAACTCTTTCAGTGTCAAAACAGTTTTCGCCTCTTTTCTATATTAATCTTGTGGAGGAAAATAACTAATATTATAATGCTAAAGAGTTTGTTTGTTTGTTTGAACGCGCTAATCTCAGGAACTACAGGTTCGAATTGAAAAAATCTTAATTAGATAAAGTTTTTGTTGGATAGACCATTTATCGAGGAAGGCTTTAGGCTATATAACATCACGCTGCGATCAATAGGAGCGAAGAAACAGTGGAAAATGTCTAAAAAACGGGAGAAATTATTACAAGAAGAAAACTATTCCACGCAGACGAAGTTGCGGGCACAGCTAGTATATAATATATGCGACTAACTAAACGGCCAATGTACATATTAACAATTATTTTTATTAAGAAACGTCCCCAAAAGTTACCAAAAGCTAATATAATAACAGGTGACGAGTCTCTTGTAGTGTTTTTTCTCGCAGTGATAATAGGACATAATTATTACATAGATAGTTATAGTTTACTGTTATATAATAGACTAGCGGTTTGCCCCGGCGTCGCATGGATCCTTAATTCATTTTCAAAATATTCTATAGCCCTATGTTACTCAGGGTGAATGTAGCTTTCCAAACAAACCTTTCCTCTTTATTTATTATGTTATATAATAGATATTTTTAGTTTAGATAGTACTGTTTAAATCAGCCCTATGAAGGTAGAAGTTCATATAGGGATTCTGTAGCTGCTGAATCGATATAGGTACCTAAATTTAATTTAATATAAAGTTTGACAAAAAAGAAAGAGTATTTTACTATAGAAATGCTATAACTGATGCATTGCCTATAGGTAGTTGCGTTCGAAGTACTAATTCTACACAGACGAAGTCGCGGGCAGAAGCTAGTGCATTAAAATCGAACGTGCGTTATTAGGTAACAGATTTAATGTTACCATTCATTCCATTAAGATGGAATTATGCGTGTCACGCGCGGCCTTGACAGTCGTTTCTCGGTGTTGTGACACTTGCGTAGTACGACGCTATGAGAAACTATACGAGCTAACTAAAAACAACATGAAATGCAATAAATGCTTGTATTTAAAATATCTACACATTTCTTATTCTTTAGCGAGTTAAATCACTATTTACTATATAGTATACTAGCGGCCCGTCCCGGCTTCGCACGGGGGGACTTAAGATTTTTTTAAGGCCTCAGAAACGATACTTTTCCCCCGTTTTTTAAACATTTTCGGTTACTACTCCGCAACTATAAGACCTAGCGTGATATTATATAGCCTATGTTACTCGGGGATAATGTAGCTTTCCAAAGGTGAAAGAATTTTTGAAATCGGTCCAGTAATTTCGGAGCCTATTCATTACAAACATACAAAAATACAAAAATACAAATCTTTCCTCTTTATAATATTAGTATAGAAAACAAAGTCTGTCTGTTCATCACTATGTACCTACCTATGTTTAAATCTTTAAAACTACGCTACGGATTTTGAAGCGGTTCTTTTAATAGATAGAGTAATTTAAAAGAAAGGTTTATATCACCCATGCGAAGCCGGGGCGGGTCGCTAGTCCATTATAAATGTTTAAAACCAAACACTGGCCGGTTAAGTCCTTTAGTTTATGAAAAATAATTTCAGAATGACTCCATCGTGTATTGTGTTATAGGAAATCAAATTTTAAGTAATTATTTCGTAATGTGTCATTATGTCATTGGATATAGATCCTAGTTATATTTAATTTCGATAGGTGTCAAGTATTTTTACATAAAACACTGTATACTTACATAAAATGGCTTTAGCGAGTAGAAAACGAATATTAGAAAAAAAATAAGGCATGTTTACATAGTTCACAATGCTAGCCCAATAGCATAGCATGCATCTGAACAGTGTGTGCTTGCCTTACAGTCGCCATAACAATCTCACATCCGGCGCGGCGACTGCAATATTAATCAGATCCAACCTACGGCAATGTCGCTTCGTGACTTTACAACTAACGCGTACCCAGTATGTGTTCAAAGGTTATTCAAATTTACTAGCGGCCCGCCCCGGCTTCGCCCGGATCCTTTTTTTTATATCCAATGTCACTCGGGAATAGTGTAGCTTTCCAACAGTGAATGAATTTTTCATATTAATCCAGCCGTTCAGTAGCCTATTCAATCCAAACAAACAAACTTTTCCTCTTTATTATATTAGTATAGATGTTTTGGCTTGGAATGAAACAACTTTGGATTTAACTCGCGTATTTTATTTCATTGGCTGACGTATCGAAACGTTTACAGTTTCCATAATCGTAGCACGACGGTAAAATAAAGTCATTACCCAAATCTTCACCTGTATGGTGATTTAATAAACATAATATGATTATCCACTACAATCTTTGATCGGAGATGATGTACACAATAAAATTATAGGGTTTGAACTTGCGACCTCATTCGTTCACTTACCGCAATAATTACAAAGCAAATGCAACCTTATTTTTTTTACACAAAACACAAATTACATAGATCATTTTACAGTCGATATTCCTGTCCTTGCTTTGATACTAAACAGTGGCTCGTGGCCACAGACAATAATGACGTGACCACAGACAAGACGTGACGGGATGACATCCTTAACTGGCAACACTCAAGGTTAGCGGAAAAATGGCGCCGACAAAAAGATAATCGGTTTTCCTTGACCTTGAGATTGGTTTAGTACCCATTGTTGACTATGTGATAATAATATATTTGTATATTGTATTTAATAACAGTGTGTTTTTATATCGGTTATCTCTTTTATATATAAAATTCTTGTCACGGTGTTTGTTATCAAACCCCTCCAAAATGGCTAGATTTTTATATAATTTTCTGTGTATATCGGGTAGGTCCGAGAATCGGCCGATATCAATTTTTCATACCCCCAAAATATTACGGGACCACCCTAAGTTTTATTTATTGTAATTGGTAATTGTTTTGGCATTGAAAAATACAACTCAAAACTTTCACCCATTTACAATCAACCCATATTTTTAAAATAAAAAATCTCAAAAACGCGTGTTACAAAATTCGCTGGGTCAGCTAGCTTTATAAATTCTGGACCTAAAATAAGTATAAGGTATTGAAAACACATTTTAGATATTACTAGCGACCCGCCCCGGCTTCACACGGTGTAAACCTTCCTCTTGAATCACTCTATGTATTAAAAAAAACCGGATCAAAATCCGTTGCGTAGTTATAAAGATTTAACCGTACATAGGGATATACGGACAGAAAAAGCGACTTTGTTTTATACTATGAAGTGAGTATGTCTAAATAAAAATTGTATTCTCATTCCAGCCAAACTGGACAAGTGTCCGATCTGCCGCAGCCCCATCACCAGCTACTTCTGCATCAGGAACGACGAGGAGCCGCTCTCGGAGCTGAAGCAGCAGCGGTTCCCGTTCAACCGGAGACTCTTCAACCTGTTCCACTACCACTAGGACCAGGTTCGAAGCCTGTATGTTCTCATTTTGTCTTTCATTGGGGTAGCAAAGGTATAGGCAGGTCATAAATGGGAGTCTTTGGCGCAAGGGCGGGCATTCCGTATTGAAAGGTCATAAATGCCTGGAAGAAAGTTAACAAGTGAAAAGAACTGCTTTGTATTTGCGTCTTGAAAAATGACAGCAATTCTTTCTGGGTTACTAAATTGAATGGCATTTTTACATAATAATTTCTGACGATTTCGCGGTTATTACACATTTGTATAAAACTATTATATTCCAATGTGTAATAACTGCAAAAGTATCCGAAATTATAAGACCTGGTAGTGGTTTAAATAATGTTTGAATTGATTCTTGATAATGTTGTTTGCAAGCACTATAGATACTAGAGACGACAATGATTGCATCTCGTACGCTCGAAAATCCGCCCTATAAGAATTTTATTAACTTGTATTCTAACGTAAACTACTCGGGTGAAAAAATGTTATTCAACTTATTTATTTATTTTGAGAGTGAACGGTATGAGGACATCAGGTTATTTAACTCTGGTCGAGTGGTGCGTCAGTGAGATTAGAAAGGAAATTGACAGTGATAATGTGAAAACAAACTTAGTTCCTGAAATTTGAGGTGTTGCCGTCTTAGCTGGACTAAATAATGTTGCCAATCGTGAAAAAAAACTTGAAAAAACGAGTGTGGTTAAGTGATTTATTTTTAAGGTAGACGTAAGTCTCCCGGGATATGCTATTGTAGGTCTTAATGACTATATGCATTCTTTTGGCAACACCATTATGCCAGAGTATTAATGTATTAAAAAAAATGTTACTCAAAAAGTCTAAAGAGGCTATAGAAATACCCAAAAGCCGTGCTGTATAAATAGTATTGTAAAAAATAGCCAAATTGCTTGTTTTTATTGGGCTAGTGACGTTCTTTGTGGGATAATTTAGGCATGTGATGTCGAAAATTGTGTATTTTTTACTTGTGATATGGAGCTTAATATCAGTTGTACGAATTTATTTTTCTCATTTTAGCTTGATTTATAGAAATCATTAAAAAAAAGCCATAGTAAAATCTTATGATAAAAAAATATATCAACCAAGCAATTGTATTATTTCATACGAAAACTTGATAAAATTTAAATTTAGCTTGTTAATACAATATTCCTAAATGATATTTAAAAAAATATATTTGGATAAAAATGAATTAAGATGCATTCAGAACGAAAAGTGTTTGATTTGTATAATTTTCGATCTTTTCATAGTTAAATTACGTCCATTTCAGACCGTATAAATAAATATGGAATGTTAACTACTCTGTACTACACATATAGACAAAAAAAATGTGGAAATAGTAGTTGTCTCTGAAAATTATTTAGAAAGTTCGAGAGTCAAATCCTTTTTAAACTTTGCACAGGTTATTTTCAAATAACATGAGCCATGAAGTGCCGTAAAGGTTTTTTTTAAACATCAAATATTTCTCGAGATAAGGCGCGGTACATAATATACAGCAATATTCTATCAAAACAAGCAATGACGTCAAACACAAAACCAACCTCACGACAAGTAACTAAGGTGCAAAATCGCACGAACTGCTCATAAAAATAAATGTTTGAGAAATGTAAATAAATTGTAATGAAGTATGAATGCAAGACGGTGTGCTGTGATAACCGATACGTGAATTTGTGTGTACATATATATATATAGAATATTGAATATATATTTAATTCTAGTGTTAAACACATAAGACGACGGTAGTTTAATATTCTCTTGTAATTTATTGTATAGCAATATTCCTGCTCCTTTATAAATAAGATTATTTAGGGCCCGTTTGGCAACGTCCGAGTAAGTTATAAACATTAGCTACAAACTGTAAACTGATAACATATGTTGCTATTTTGCTTAAAAGATGTATTTATCTGCTAGATAAGTGACAATTAGCTGAAGCACTGGTTTTCTAGGATAGCGGTGCCGTTTTTATACAACGGTGAATGACGTCAATAGAATGTTGTCTATGGAAACAAAATGGCGCGGGTTCCAAGAGGACGGTGACTGACACTAACGTCAAAAAGCGGTGACGTTGGTGGCTACCTATAGCGGTAGTAGAACTTGCCACATGTCTCCGTAACGACCGTCTTTTTACGTCCGTAATATTACAGCCGCTATACGACGTTACCGCTATCCTACGAAACCAGAACTTAACTTGGACTTCGTAAAACGGGACGGTAGACTAGCGATTATTTTTTACGAAAATGAAAAGACCTAAAAATAAACTCACTTGTATAATTATTTATTTATTAGATTAGCATTTTGAATGTAAATTTATTTAACGAGTAGTCTTCCAATATTCCCTATATTAAAATATATTAGATCTCATTATAAAACATTTGTTGGTGTTCCACCTTACGAAATTACTAATTAAATTGTGGTGCAGTCGGAAACGTGAATAGCTGCACACTTTGTGATTATAACTAATGCCTAAATTAATTTTAACAATATATAAATGTCATAGGATTGTATGATATGTATAAAACATTTTTTCTGCCTTCTTCCTTATACAGTAAATATGTTAATATGTATGTACTGTCATACTCTTTCTCGCCACAAACTTGATGTGAGCAGCTATGTTAGTTAATTTTAGCGACCAGCGCTTGAAATAAACAAATAAACAGTTTTTGGAATACTTTCGTTTTTGTGAAAATATTATTTTTGAAATCCCTTACACAGTCATTTATTTTTTCCAAGCAAAAATTCGAGTAAAAAGTTTTAAAGAAAAACATAAATTACTGAAGAAAAATATTGTCATTATTCAATGACAAAACCGTTAATGGAACTAAATAAATAACTTAGGACAACTTACACCGATTGATCTAGTCACAAACTAAGAAAAGCTTGTAGTACTATGTACTAGACAAATAAACATATAAATACACATGACACCCAAGACTCATATACACGCCCATATTCATCACACTGACATTTGCCTGTAGCAAGATTCGAACCCGCAACCTCCAATTTTTACAGTCAAGGGGGCTAAACAACAAAATGTATAGGATTTGACATCCGCGAACGATTTTCAGGTACGTCATAATCGTTCGCGGATGTCAAACCTCATACATTTTGATCGTTTCGTTTAACGTTAACGTTGAATGGCACCTTGTCTAGGGTCTTCAACCACTAGACCAAACACTTACATCAATATTATTCAATGTACATCAAAACTTAAGCCACACTATCTTTTTCCTCTTTCTGCCTATCAGCGTACAATTGAGAATTCTTAACAGCGGAATATAAACTGAACAACAAGTGTAAAGCCTGGATTCTGTCGTTCAGCGTGTCCCCAGCTACTGGTATGTCGAAGTTGGCACACACAAGGTCGACATATTGGGACAAACTGCAGTCCAAGTTGGCGGGGGGAAACCCCACCTCGTTGAGCGTCTCCTCTATTGTCTCTGGCCATTCTTCCATTAAATTGTCTATGTCTGGCATTTTGCTGTAAAAAAGGTGTTTCAACTTGTAATATGGAACCTACACTGGTAAGTTAGCGTAAATGGAGTGAAAATTTGCATATCGCACACCTAGATCTAAAGGGATCTAACTCAAAAACCGGAAGATTTGAGTTATGCACACCATCGGATTCCAGCAAAACCCACCTACACTAAAACAGATTTCAGCTAATATAACTCTGATAGCTTTATTATAAAAAGTATAAATTTATACAGAAAACTCATGCGTGCATATGGACATATTAATCAGTTTCTCGCCTCTCCTGAAAAAGTACCTTTTTTAAGTTAGCTCTCTTTAGATCTAGGTGTGCGATATATACCTACGAAATTTCAAATGAGAGGGGGATTCATTGGTATAAATACAAAATTATACAAATAGAAACACACAGTTTGTAAACATACCTAATTAGATAAAAGCACATACATTTGGTTGTTTGTGGACATATCTTGAGACTATCATATCGTTATTTGTGTAATAATTTAGACATTAGTTTCAATAACTTTCATCACTGCGTCATTTGATTGAAAATAGCTATGGATAAATTTGAATGGTTCCCAGCAAAATAACATAATTAACAAAATATCGCTGTTTTTCAGTACGAACTAAAGAACAATATTTGCACGCACAGAAGTGTAAACAGTGGATGTTTGTTTTCTTCTTATCTTTTAATTACCTGTTTCCTGCGATTATTTTTAAAGAAATAATTTTGTTCGAATTTGTAATTGTTGAGAGGACAAAGAATTTTGAAGTAAAAGTAACATATTTAACAGTTAATACAAGTAACATAGCATGTATAATAATAATAATAATATCTTTGGACAATTCACACCAATTGATCTAGTCCCAAACTAAGCAAAGCTTGTACTATGGGTACTAGACAACGGATAAACATACATAAATACATATAAGACATCCAAGACTCAGGTACAGATGCCAGTGTTCATCACACTGACATCTGCCCCTAGCAGGATTCGAACCCGCAACCTCCGGTTTCGTAGTCAGGGGCTCTGACCACTAGACCAGCAGGCCGTCTAAAAAATGTATTGACTCTTTAGACTTGACGTTTCCGCTAGTGTGCGTAGATTATCTACATAGTTTTTCGTAAATAATAATCAACTTTGGTACAGAAATATATTATTGTTTGTCTTATGTGATTGTGCATTTGTCATAAATAAATAAGTTTTGCCCTCTTAGTGTGGTACCGACCTGGTGTATGCGACGGTGGGAGCCGGCTTGGCGAGATGCAAGTCGCTTACGTCTTTTATCCACCGGTCGATCGCTTTCGAATTCTTCTCCGCATTCTCAATTTTCTTTGTTAACTGTATGCAGAAAAAATGAAATTTAGGTACTTACGTAAAGTTGAATTTCTGAATAATCTAATTACTTATTAAGATTTCTGTCACTCTGAGCTTTGTAAAAGAGGAAGAGGGATGATGCATGAGTATAAGGGTGGATCTTCGAGCGTTTGAGCCGCCGCGGCGCGCCGTCATTGTCCTCTACATCAATATTATTCTATATCTATAATGTTTGCAAATAATATTATTATGTATCGATTGAAATAGTATTTGTAACAGTACCGGGGGATAATATCACTCAAATTTTCTTTACTTATTGACTCTGTTCTTAAATATAGATGTAGAGGATAATGACGGCGTCTCAAACGCTCGAAGATCCACCCATAAAAAAACGAAATTCTATTTAGTCCATCAGTTAGATAATGACAACTGTTTTCTTTTTCTCTATCTATCAAGTAGATTACCAAAAAATATAGTAACGTATTTTTTCTTTCCTAAATCTCTAAAAGTTCGGGAGCGGGAGACTGAAGTATCGAGCCCGCAGTTTTTTCCCTACAGGTGCGAATACCTAAAAATAAAATAATAGTAGGTATCTTAAAATGTGCTTCACTTGTTGTGGTCACTATTAACTCACCACGGTGGGCTTGGCGCTGCGCGTGGTGGAGAGCGCCCGCAGCTGCAGGTGCAGCAGCGCCGAGTCGCTCTGCTCCGCCGCCGGCTCGTCCAGCACCACCAGGCCTGGAATATAACATTGATATTATAATAACTAAATGTTGTTGTTGTTTACTACAATTTCTATATATGGTTTATACATATTTTTTTACGGCACTACGCGTATTTGTCAACCTTAAAAAAAAATGTTTAATCGTGGGGAAAAGGGAACTGTCAATGTAAAATAATACCTGGCTAAAACTTTAAGGTTGAACAAGATGAAAAATTAATGTAGTGTGTTCCGGGGAATATCTATCTGGGCTATTGAAGAAAACTTGGTTTGTTGTCACATATATTTATTTTATTATTAATGAAATGTTGGATACACACACAAATTAAAGTATTAAAATTTAAATAGAATCGTTTACAGGAATACCATGGTAAATACAAAAATGGCTCATCAGCGAGCGTTCATGGGTTCTATAAAGGTAGGATAAAATATGGTACTCGCAGTAAATTATATTTAAAAAATGTAACTAAGACCAGTGCCTATAGTTATACTATTAAGGTTATACTATTAACGTTATACTACTAAGGTTATACCACCATTGTTAATATTAAAATTAAAATTATGACATGACGCTATAAAATTCCGTGTCCTTGATAAATAAAAAAAAGGTTAGCCCCCACCTCGAACCAAGCTAGTCAAATGTTTTTCACCAGCATGCCTCCTCCATCACCCGCGTGCAGGCCATGCAGTGCAACGTGGTGGTGCCACACATTAAATTCGACGTGAAGTAATTTCAGTCCCAAATAAAAATCATCATCGATTGCAAATCGTAAATCAAATATCATAAATGAAAATTTTAATTCCATAAATCAATCCCGCCAGCCTGTCGAAATATTGTATGTGTTAGTAAGGTAAAAATGTACTCTGCCAACAAACGGGAAAAGGGTTTGCTGGTCAGAGTAGGAATAAAGAATTACAGAAATACCAGCGGTGGGTTAGATGTAGCGAATAAAGAAAACGTACCTTGCAAATGTTATAAATGATATTTATAATCATTTAAACTGGACTCCCGTCCTCCTCAAAATGTTGTTATAATGTATACTCATTATAAGAACTTCTTCATGACAGAATTCGAAATTCGAGCGTGCGCTCCCGCAACGTCTCGCCAGAAAAGTGAAAGTGACAACTCCGTGTTGCCACTACTATAAATTTTATCTCCAACAAAACTACCCCAGAATGTATGGTTATTGAAGGTAGAAATAATTAAAGAAAATGTAAAACCATGGGAAAAATAAATTATTATTTAATTGGAAACTGTCAAAATATAATTTGTGGAAGAAATCAAAAAACCTATATGAAATGTCAACTTTGACAGAACGAATAAAAGTAAAAACTCCCCAACGAGTAAAGATTTGATATGAATTGGCAACACTATTTTAATTTATTGCATTTTTGTGAGGATTCCACGAAATTTGCTGTTTGGTTGAAATAATTCCTGGAAGATAGCTTCTGTTGCTAAGTGCCAGAAAGAAAGGGATTTGTTACAAACTATAAATTGGAAAACATGTTAAAATGGTATTTAAACGGAATGATTAATATGATATATCAGAAATATTTGTATTTTAATATTAAAGGTAAAATAAGTGCCGGCCCATAAGTGGCCTTGAAACTCCCGCAGTGAGAATCACGCGCGACAATTTTAAATTGTTGCGCGGCAAATTTATATGTAAAAATCACAACGTTACAGTTGGACAGCTTACAAGTGACGGCACAATGCTAAATCTTATTATTTTATGCTCTTATATCGTTCTACATAGGTCATCTGGTGGTTCAAATGACCCATCATTTTTTAACATGGGCCTGTAGTGTATTAATATCATACCATTTATTTTAATGATAATTATATTTGTGTAAGTATGTTACTGGAATGCAAGCGCGGTGCCGCGGCATAGGTGTGAGTTCAAGTCTCAGACTTTTTCTACTCTTGTCTTGGTTCAAATATCATTATTATAATACCTCCTAAAGGTATTTGAAAGATTCTTTCACTGTTGGGAAGCTACACTATTCCCGAGAGACAGGCATTACATTTTGAAAAAAAAAAATAGGGGATCCGTGCGAATAAAAGAAAGCTAAATGTCGAAGGAGGTTCAATGAGGGCTACCGCGTGTCAAAAATCCGCTAGATGCGCTACTGTAGAATGAGGTCTAGCTGTCATGTTCCACCAATGAGAGGTAAGCTACTGGCCTGTGATTGGTGGTACATGACACCTGGACTTCATTCTACACTAGCGCATCTAGCGGATTTCTGACACGCGGTGGCCCTCATTGATAGTCTGTAGGTACCTAGGTTGTCAATATGCTCGAGCACTTGCTCGGCGAGCGGCTCGGCGCGCGCGCTGCTCGGGGGCGTGGCCACCTTGATGAACGCGTCGATGTCGCCCACCGCCGGCACGTACTCCGGCACGAACGGCTGCAACTTGAACTCTATGTCGATCTTCTGAGGGGTGTATCTTGAATAAAAAAGTTTTTCATGTGAGTTTGACTATTCGGGCGCAGTCATGTGGATCTTGTATGACTGTTTGCGCCCTTACAGTCGTATTACCTAGTTGATAATAATACTTATGACATATTATTTCACAATACTATGAAAATCCAGTATGACTTAGTCGATCTGGTAGTAATAAAATAAATGAAAATATAGCAGTCATGTTTATTTAGTGGTCAAAGCCCCAGACTACGAAATCGAGGGTTACGGGATCAAATCCTGCTAGGAGCAAATGTTA
This sequence comes from Polylopha cassiicola, assembly GCA_038024825.1. Classification (NCBI taxonomy): domain Eukaryota; kingdom Metazoa; phylum Arthropoda; class Insecta; order Lepidoptera; family Tortricidae; genus Polylopha; species Polylopha cassiicola. The sequence continues at coordinate 799,132 of CP149061.1, forward strand.
GAGTGCATCAATGTGTTAATTGTCCATATTATTTATTTATATATATAAGAATTGTTTATGCACTTGTTACATAATAATAGGTATTATTAAATATTATAACACAAGTCTAGTTAGCGATTTAAATTCATAGCGATTTATTCCTTTAAATGAAAATTTCAGTAAGTACAGTCGCCTACATTTCTGTAACTACCCTCATATATTTGCCTTCGATTCTATGTAAAAATCGGGAAGTTCAAACGTTAAAAACAACTTCAGCTTCTAGATATTTCCATAAGCTAAGAACAACAGGAAGTAAACAAATAGAAATGCACACAACATACATACTGCATACATACATAATAAATTGATAAATACCTACCGCAAAGCATACATAATAATTAACTACGCTCATACTTAACTATACCAGAAAAGTAGCGGTAAATTGCAAGTGTATTATTAAAAAAAATACTTTCATGACAAAAAAAACATAGTAACCACGAGTATGTGTAAGATTAATGTTAATAGCACTAAATCAATATTTTCTTTCTCACCATGTAGGTATATTTTTTTGTTATTTTAAATATAATTGGTATAAACTTATGACCCCACGAGCACAAACATGTAAAATAGTATGTACTTAATATACTTATGTGATATTAAGTACATACTATTTTACATTTCGCACACCGAGATCTAAAGGGAGCTAACTCAAAATAGTTACTTTTTCAGGAGAGGCGAGAAACTGGTTAACCTATTTAAGTATATGCACGCATGAGTTTTCTGTATAGATTTATGTTTTTTATAATGAAGCTAGCAGAGTTAGTTTAAATCTGTTTTAGTGATAAATGGGTTTTGCTGTAAGGAATCCGATGGTGTGCATAACTCAAATCTTCTAGGTTTTTGAGTTAGCTCATTTTAGATCTAGGTGTGCGATTTACTCGCTACATGACCCATTTCATACACAAAATAGATCATACATGTACACACGTACACATTTCAACCGCAATTTATACCACTAATTCAAAACATCATACATTTAATAATGTCTGATCGTACGCAAAAAAACCCCTTACGTTGTATGCAATAAGGTACAAATTTACACTGGGTATGTATAACTGGGCTACTTACCGCAAGGTTGTCGGTGGGTGGCGATAAATAAAACCGAGTGCAATGTGGCAATATGATATTTAGATATCTCACATCGAGCGAAGCGAGGTTCAAAATTGGGCAGAGCGTAGTTAATGACCAGTAATTAATGTAATAATTTCTGATGCCTTCGCGGTTATTACACATTGGAATGAAACAACTATTAACGGATTTAACTCGCGTATTTTTATTTTATTTTATTAGCTGACGTTTCGGATTCTTTACAGTTTCCATAATCGTAACACAAAATAAAATAAAAATACGCGAGTTAAATCCGTTAATAGTTGTTTCATTCCAATCAGTAATTAATGGTTTAAATCACATCTTTATGGAAACTGGTGATTAGATCTAGGTGAGAAGTTATTTTTTTTTTCACAAAATATAATTTCCAATGATTTCTGACGCCTTCGCGGTTATTGCTCATTGGAATGTAACGAATTTAACTCGCGTATTTTATTTTATTTTGTTTTATAAATTTTACAGTTCCCATTCAAAGCGACTTAAGTGTTAGACTATCGTCTGCCCAATCGTATTACGAATATGAGTTTATATTACATATTCTGATGGTTTCGCGGTTATTACATATTAGAAAGAAACAACTCCCTATAACAGATTTAACCCATAAAGGTATATTAATTTTACGCTCAATCGACTACGAATAAAGTAACTGTAAAGTTTTCGAAACGTCGGCAAATTAAGTAGGTAGTTGTTTCACTAAAATGTATGTAAATTGAGGTAGGCACAAAAAATACACAAATTCCCTGAAGTCATTCCAAATTGAATATCAAGGAAACAATCGCTCAAACTTTCACACGCATCAGATAACAACAAAATAAAACAAACTATACTTAAGCTTTCTTAATTATAAAAAGCTCATTAGCGACTAATGACTTTCGAAGATTTAAAAGTGGGGTCGTCGAACCGGAAGTCGTGTTTACTTTGGTCCGTCGACGACACAAGGCAGCCATATTAGTTCCGTAAATGAAGGGAACAGAAATAAACTAACCACCGAACAAAAACAAATAGGGTGAAGTTTAGTTACATCATGTGTTACCAAATATTAGATATTTTCTATCAGTCACATAATTATACCGATTTTTTTTTTTTATAAATTTATTTTAAGTATTTTTTTTTAACAATGTATAAATAAAACAAAGTATGTACCTTTTATAATGATGTAAAATTTGCAAATAACGTCAACTCAGTATTTACCGGAAAACTGTAAATTTTTCGAAATGGCAGCAGAATGTCGATATAGGTATCAACGCAAATTTAATACTACAATTAAAGCATCAGAAATTATAATATTTAATTTGATGGATTAGAATAGAGTGGAAGAACTCACTCACACAAATTCTTAAGCTTAACTACAGCCATAGTCTAAGCAAATTAATAAAAAAACAAGACCATTTTCCCCCATGGAAAAGAGTCCTAGCTACGTCATTTAAATCCTAACTAATTACCAACTACTTCTATATCAATAGGATACTCACTTCATGATGTACTGGAAGATATTCTCCATGTCCGGAGGCACCTTCAGGTCCTGAAAGTGTTTGGGGTCGTAAGCGCCCTCGGCCGGTATGACCACGCCGGCGGGGCGCCGCGCGCCTATCGGCGGCTCCGGCCGGTCTAGGCCGAGCTCCGCACTGTCGCTATCTGTAAGGGAGAAATAAATAAATATCCTTATCTAAAATGTTACATCATATTTCTAGTGCTTTCATCATTTTTGTTTTTTTACATCAACAAATTAGGCGTAACAGCTGACGAGTTTCTTGCGGTGTTTCTTCTCACAGCGCTATTAATTTTTAGAAGCGCTACTTTGGATGTGTCAAAGCGTCCTATGGGTTCTATTAAAATTTACTTATTTAATAAAGATTTTCGTTTTCATTGATAGGATATAAGTAGGTGTCCCTCAAACGCATAAGCTATTTGGTTCGTAAATTTTAAATAAGACTCTCACGTCCTTGACGTAAAATAATTAAAAAAAATGTTATCTATGAATTAAATGGTTTAACTATAATAGGTAGGTAGGTACCATGTCTTTTCAGTGATCACGGTTCACGATAAATTTAGTACAAGGAGAACACTAAACCTTGGTATTGTCTTCCGTAAATAAACAGGGAGGTACAAAAATAAAAATAATAGACAAGGTTAAGAAAGTTTCGAAGTGGTTCTACCTGAATTATCTGAAGAATCATGTCGTTTAGTGGAGGGCTTGGAACTCCGCACACTTTCCTTCGACGATTGTGTGAACAGCTCGCTAGATTTCTCCTCAGTCAGCTTCCTTTCCGGACTCTTAACCTGACCATAAAAAGAAGTAAAAAATACATAAAAACTAACCAATTCATTAGAAAACTAAAACGGCTACATATACTTCACACTTACTGCCTTTTTATGAAACTAACGAACCCAATGTCATTTTAACTAAATCAGTCCAGTTTAGCCGCTATGAGGAAATATCTACATATACATAAATATGTATACGTACTTATTATACCCATATGCCAGTCATACCAAATGTAGCTGTATACTTACTTGTACCTACATACAATATACCTACTTACTATGCTGTTTTTTCTACGATAATTTTTGCATATTGCAATCGGCATTGTTAACTGGTAACAGATGTAGACTTCCCGCTTACTCACACAATAGTTCCCTAAACAGTTTAATTCTCAAACTAAACAATTGAGGAAAGTAAAATTCACAAATTACAAAACAAAAATTACCTCATCGCGCCTCGGGGCATTGTTCAGGAACTTCTCAGGCTCCGAGTCAGTTTCACTCTCAGAATCGAAGTCATGTCTCGCCGTGTGTCTGGCGGGGGGATTGAATTTAGACATGTTCGCCCTGACGACCTCCTCGTCGGAGCTGGAGGGACTCTCGATTTCTCTCGCGTTCTCCACTGGGAGGCTTTCGTCATACATCACTCGGGGACACTCACTCTCCTCCAAGGTTAGCGTTTGACAATGTTTGTCTCTCATCGTCATGGCAACGGGCGCGAGCAACGGACCTCCTTGCTGGGAGTTCACGCGGAAAAAGACGTAGCGGCATTTCCCTTTGATAGGTTTTTATGAAATGCCTTGGCACAGAGTGGCACCAGACCGTGTCATATTCACATGCATTTTCGATCTCAAAAAGAATTTCATAGCATGACACCGTCACATTTATTATAGCTGCGGTAAGTATTACTTTAGTGCACGTTGTCAAAGATAGGTATTTATTGTTTAGAATTTAATTTTAGCAAGATAATATAATTATAGAGAACTGGTACGAGTAGGTATCGTGAAATAAAACTATCTGGTAGGAAATGTCTATAATTTTAATAACTAAGTGTCTAAACCATAGGTAGGTATATTTTACAAAAATACTTAAACATTATAACATGCTAGGTTAAAACTACAGGATACAAAATATTTAACTTGTACAATTTAATGTCTAAAAATAATTCAAAATGTCTCTTAGGGTTTCTGGGTCTAGAAATTATATAAAAATATATGAATCATGATTTTAGAGATCTGATATTGTGGAAATTAATGAGCAATGAGATAAGCATGGCAAAGTTATATAAAATATAATTGTATATTTGTGAATTGTCAAAATATATGAGAAAATATTTTATATTAAACTACCCTCAATGAATGAAATACCACATACAAAAATATCTAGCAGGGATGTATTGTTATGTATTGAAAAAACAATCCCAAAAATATGTTTATCACTGAAATATATACATTCTACTGTATGGGTTCATAAAAAATATAGTAGTTAAATACGATAAAATATACATAATGAAACATATTGTTATAATTTAAAACCTAACACATTTTCATTATGTCCAGCATAATACAAAATGTGTAAGACATACCTACATATGGAATTCTTTCTTTATAAAACAATATTTATGCATCAGAAAACTACGACACAAGTAGTACAAATTAGATTATATCAAAATACATCCAACTGAATTTCGTATCACAATCTGCAGTCTTTAATTATGACAAGGAGAATACACACACATTACGTCAGAGACTTTTTGGCACACAACGAGTCATACAGACTATTTGAAACTTAATGTCGTTTACCGTAAGATAAGCGCACAAGCAATTAGTCCTGACATATCAAACTAGATCACAGTGAGGTTATAAAACAAAGCTAATGTTTGGATAGGTCTATAAATAGTTCAGCCGACTTTGTTTATGAGTTCATCGCATATAGCCGTCAGCTCTTCGTTCGCTTTGATTTTCTGCGCCAGAGTTTCCTCTAGGGACGTGATATGCAAGTCCTTCCGTTTTATCATCGCGTTGAGTTTAAGAACATCTGCGTCGTGCGACTTGTTCAACTTCTCTAACTCCTGATTCGCGTGATTAAGTTTCGAGGTTGCGTGCTGCTTGAGTAGCTCGTAATTCGACTGCATTTTTGCGAGGTTATCTTCGAATTCTTTTATGGACGTCTTGTACGCGTCTTCATTAGATTTATAACCCAATATAACTTGCTTGCTCTTCTCGTATTTGCTGTGCAAGTCGCTGAAGGAAACCTCCATGCTTGCCAGGTGGGCCGTCTGCTCGTCTCTTTCCCTTATAAGTTGGTTCCGCTCCTCGGCGTTCCGTTTTTTATCTTGCTCGATATCCGCTATTAAAATAGCGATGGTCCGCTCGTACTCCTCCACGGTAGCGGCCATGCTTCTATTGCTCTTGGTCTTCTCGGCGAGACAATCATTTAATTCGTTGACCTTCTTCAACCTCTCTGCACTTTCAGCTTCAAGAGCCTTCATTTGAGATTCCAGATCAGATAACCTATTTTTCAGTTCTTTGCTTTCGCATCTTAAATTGTAGACATTTATTTCTTTCTCAGCCAATAATTCTCTAAGCTGGGTCAAGGCTTGTTCTGCCTCTGTATGCTCTCGATTCACTTGCGTGACTGTTCTGTCTAGCGACGTTGGTGAATTATTAGCACTTAGAGAGAGCAGTCTATCGATAACTGCTATGGCAGGAGAAGTGATGGTCATGGACAACCTGTTAGTTCTATTAGGTGTCAAAGACTTCTTTCTGGGAGTTACTACTGGATTAACTGCAGGTGTTACGGCCATCATCGGTTTTGATACGGTGACGTTCATGTCATCTCGATTGTCATCAAGTACATTAGGAATATCATTCGTTATATTTAGGGAAGAAGGCCCAGCAACAGCGATAGGTTTTCCGAGCGGTTGTAGCTCCTCCACCACTGGTTTTGTTGGTTGGCTCATTTTCTTGGGCGTACTTTGTCGTCTCTTAATATCATTCAAAGCAGCGACGACTCCTTCGGAAGTAACACGTCGTGCGAATAGAGGATCAAATTTAAGGAACAAACTTTCTTTTCCATTATAGGCTACTTCATCAGACTTATTTTGGTTCATTAGGAATTCGAAGGCTTCTGCATCTATAAACATCTCTCCAGGGTCCACGTTATCATCCGTCATTTGAGCACTTAAGCTATTGAAATCAATCATATCCGATTTCCTATTTTCAAAATTAGCCATATCACCGTCATCACCATCTTTAAAGTCTTCTGCTTCAAGGAAAGGTCCTTCGATTGTATCTTCATCTTCTGTATGGACTTCTTGTATGGTAACATTATTTTCGTCAGTAGCTTTAGAAGCAGAACTTGTATCACTTAAGTTCTCAGAAGGATCTTTATCAATAGCACGTGCCACTGTTGCGTTAAAATCTTCCCTGGAAGAGTCTGGAGTACATCTTATTTTGCTTTTAGTTGCGAATGGATCTTTGACGTTTAAATCGGGGGGTGGAGTTTGACGCATTTTAGATTTAGTTGCAAATGGATTAAAATCTTTATCATCTATTTCAGGTAAATTGAAGACATTTTTTGATTCAATAAATTCACTAGATGAAGTACCCGCAGAGAAATAAGTAGATTGCTCAGAAGAAGAACTGTTTTTATCAGTTTCCACAGAAACTTTCACGTCTAATATTTTAGAGCTAGTATCCAACTTCATTAATGCAGCATTTTCAACGACATTATTCCTTGATTCATCTTTATCTGAAGTAGATTGATCTATATGTACTGTAGTTTCAGTTAACTCAGATAATTTCGTCTCCGATTTTTCTATAACATCTTCAGAAATGGTTACATTTTCCAAACGATCTTCATTAATGGCAGATTCAAGATTTGATACTAAAACAGCATTATCTGCAATCTTGAGCTTATTGACTGCATATGTCTCTTCAATGGTAATATCAATATCGGGATCTGTTTTTATATTATTCGTTTGATGGTCCTGTTTAATTGGCATGCTGTTGGCACAGTCGAAAGTAGCATTGAAGTTAGAGCTATTTTTAAATGCCTTCTTCTTCTCAGGCATAGATTTTCTTCTATTAATATTTTTGGTTTTATTAGTAAATGGAGCAAAGTTTTCATCGGTTTTCTTCGTTTCATTAGATTCGAATGTTTTATTTGGTGACGCACCTGGCGGGGGTGACATTCTAATTTTTGTTTTAGTAGCAAATGGGTTCATACTATCTATATCATCAAAGTTAAAATTGTATCCCTTAGAAACAATTTTAGGGGAAGCAGGAGGGGACTGTCTAATTTTGGAATTGGTGTTAAAGGGATTTTCTATCTCCACAAATTCTTTTTTGACTTTACTCTCCTCGGTTTCGAAATCCACCGATACAGAAACGAAGGGGCTGTTATTTTCAGACAGCACTATTTCTTCATCTGCGTTTTCCTGGTCAGATACTTTTAATTCAGTACTTTTAGTAAGCAGCGTGGGCTCATCTCCAATTTCGTTTGATTTCTGATCAGTCATAGGTGCTTTTGATAATACTTGTTCAACGGAAATGTTTTCACTCTCATCAACATTATTCTGTAAATTATCTACGTTGCATAATGTTATTGCGGTTTGTTCATAGGTTTTATTTATTTCTACTGTATATTTTTCAGCAGCGAAAGAATCATTAGTGTTATTTTCTGTTGGATCTTTGATTTGAGATTCAGTAGTGGACTTATCTGAATTTTCATTAAAGGCTTGAGGGATAGTATTGCCATTAGCTTCTTCATTTTGGGGTTGTGCTAGATTATCTATTTCATGTTCAGCAATGGATTTATTTGCATTTTCAATTAAGGCTTCCTTAGAGATTAAATTGGTACTAGTTTCTTTTGTTTCATCTCGTTCCTCATTCTTGGAATAATTAATAGCTTCCTGATGTGTTACAAGTTGCTCTGTCAACGGCAAAGCGATATCGTCATGTTCTAATGGTATTTGACAGGTTGGTTTGCCTTCTTTACTTTCAACATTGCTTGTAATATTTGCCGTACTGACATCCATTACTGATTTATCAACATATGTCTCATTTCGTGTAGTATATGATATATCCATATTTTCTTCACATTGTATTTGTTTAGAATCGCTGGATACAATAATTTCTTCATCAGATTTTATATCACTAACCTCACGTATTTCTTCTGATTCTCTTTGAATAGAAACATTATTTGAGTCATTTTCTGCTGATTCAGTTTTTGTTTGATTATCATGAGAGATCATTACATCTGTTTGATTTGCATCTACCGTAACCATTGGAGATTGAAGTATTACATTATCGGTGTTAACAAGACCTGCATCATATGCTAGAATTAATGGATCATCGCTAGGTAGTGGGTTGGTAGCTGGAGTTATATAATCTATATTTATAGTTTCATTCACTATGGTACTCTCTGGAGGGATACTGGAAGTTAATTCTTTATTTGCGATATTAAGAGATTGACGAGAGTTACTAAAATTGGAATTATCCTCTTCATTAGCATTCACTTGCTCGTCAGAATGAAGTTCGTCAACATTTGACTGAATTTCCTCTACTTTGTTACACTCAGGAGGAATTTCACATGGCAGATCATTATTAACTTTATCCAGGGGTGGTAGAGTATCAAAATCAGATTTAATATCTAGGACATTATTTGGTTGATCATTACAAGGCATAAGATTAAGATTTGCTTGAATTACCTCTTGTGTACAGTTTGATAAAATATCTCTATTTAAATTATTATTTGGACTTGAGATTGTCTCTAGATTTACATTTTTCTGCATGCATTCTACTTGGTCATTAAAACTATTAGTACTAACAATATCATCAAATTCGTCATCATCGTCAATAGGGAGTGGTATGTCATAATGTGATGGATAATCACCTGAGACAGTAGCTTGATTAACAAGAATCTCCTCTTTTTGGGTAACGGATACACAGGTAGGTTCAGTTGAGGGCACATTACCTATCATCTTAATATCTATATCTGATGCAAAAATATTATCAGTAATTTCTGATACTTCACAAACATTGTCACATTTTTCCTCGCAAACTTTAGTTTCTATCACCTCAGGATTTGTTACTTGTTCTACTAATGCAGATGGTTCTTTGTCTGGTATATCATTAACATCTGTATTTACCATGTCAGGAATTTTAGCATCACTTAAATTAACAGTATCATTGTTGATTTCATTAATACAATCAGGAACAGAGAGTGATTCATCAATAAGGTCCGAGAGCCGATTTACAATAGCAGCGGTTGAAAAGTCAAGTTCTGAGTTAACAATTTTATTTGGCAATAAAGAAGATACTGGAGTGCTGCCATCAGGTAACAACAGACTTTCCTCCGTAAATGTTTCCTGCAAATTCTTCTCCACAGAACTTGGTAGTACATCATTATTTGTAGTATTATTTTCCAATTCAACTTTCTTTGGTAATGATTCATTTTTGGTAAATGTAGTTTCACAATCAACAAATTCACCATCCGATTCGATCACATCAGTAACTTTGTTTGTATTTATAACTTCATCTAATGTCTTATCTCTTATTGATTGATCATTATATGAAATGTCCATGTATTCAACAGTAGAATTAGCTTCTTCTTTTTTAGCCACATCAGATTTCACTTGTTTAGGAAATGGCTTGTCTTGGAAAAATAACTTATGGATTGGAATTCTTTCATTGCTGAATAAAATTGTAGAGTCGTCTGACCATTGCAATTCTTTTTCTAAGTCATCATTGAACACTATGCTTTCCTTGTGAGGACTGCTTTTTGATAAACTGCCTTCTCTTTTGTTGTTCAGTGGAGTTGATGATAACACGGATTGGGGATCTTTGTCACTTTTAGGAGTGCCTTCAATGGGGTGTGCTTCGTCACCCTCACTCGGCGGTATGGGGCTCTGTGAAGACCTGAACATATTTAGAACAGATTTGATGCCTCGTAGAATTGGAGAACCACCATCATTTTTAGGAATTTCTTTAGTAGGTGTTGTTGCTTCAGGGGTATGAGACAAAGATGAAGACGAACTTGGAAAAGACAAATTGTCAATCTCATTCTCCCCACTTACAGTAATTGTAACATTATTGCCATTAGTGACAGTAGAATCTAATGGCTGGAGTACTGTGGAGTTTTTACTGCTTTCCACAAATGGCTCTGTAGTCGGAATCGTCTGGAGGGGCAGTACTTTTGGTGATTTTAAGCAGTCAGTTTTATTCAGAGTCGAGTGTAAGGATCGAGTCAAATTATTATCATTTTCATTTGTTACTGTGTTATTAAGAGTATCATCGGCTGAAGTGTATCTGTTGTCAAGACATTGAGCCGTGCAGCTCTTGGTCATAGGTGACGCTGCTGGAGTGAAGGAGTACCTTAGTTTCATGTTCAGTTCAGATACATCTAACTCTTCATATCCCTTCTCCGTGCATGGAGTCCTAGGCAGCACATTGGTGTGGTGGTATGTGTTTTCCTTATTGTCAAAGTCACTTTCCATATCGTCTACATCCATCGGCTCCACGTGGTGAGCCATTATTAAAAACAATAACTTGTTTCACTTCGCACTTCAAATAAATCACTCGTTCTAGTCCATTGGAACACAGCTAGCCGCCACGAACGCGTTCGATATGAATATTCTATCTCAGCACGTCAATCAGGAGACGAGATGCAAACAAAAAATCAGTCCAATGTTTACAGTTAACCGATTTCAGTTAGTTTCACTTCAGATTTCTAACACGTAATACAAGCGTCGTCTCGGTATGTGTGTCACTTGAAAACAAAAATGTCGGCGCCGAATACGCGCAACTCACACTGAAAATCTATTTTTATCCTTTTTGTGGTGCACAGAGTACGACGTTCATTTTGTGTAACGCGCGCGCTCGAGGGAATCCTGCCAAAAAGCGGTTGAGCATGAGCGTAAATACAACACGAAGACCGTTTGAATCCGGTAACTTTTTTATATTTCAACTGTCAGTAATGTCAGTTCGAACTACAAATAAACTAAACGTTCTATTCACTTGCAAAGACATGGAGTATTGACGTCTATTAAAAAACGCCTTAAACATTACACAAAATGTAGTATAATGACAAAGGAAATAAATGATTATGTATTATAGCTAATTGAATATGATTTATTTAATTTTATTACATGAACTCTATCTATATAATTATTTTTTGATTATGATAATATTTCAAACATATTCCATGCTTGTATGCTTGTACGTGAATAGTAGTTATACGGAAGCGCGTTCATATAGCATGTTACTAGTGTTGATATTATTTATTAAAACTAAGTTAACTAATTCTATAATAAAAAAGCAATCTTAACAATAAATTATCATTTATGCTTTAAATAAAAATGTAATAAAGATTTACGTGTATTTCATAATGACACCCCAGTATTTATATCCCCTCTATCGGTCCCTGAAACTTGAACTTCATAGTTTATTTGTCTGTCAGTCAGTTGAACTCGGTTGTCAGCTCAGCTGTGTATGTATATTGTAATTTGTATTGTTGAGACTTGAGGCCGCTGCTGTTATGTATGTAGTACGCCGTTGTAGGTTTGTGTTGTTAATTATTTTCATCTTGATCTTGATATAAATAGTTTCGATGTAAAGTCATGTTCAGTGACACTCAAATACTTTACTATTTATAGCAGATACATTGTTATCATTCATTAAGGTTAAGTAACCTAACATTACATTTCAAGTTATCGGAACTTGTTCGTATTATTTTCATGGCTGAGTGATCTAGATCTTACGAAACCGGCTTCTTCGTTGCCAAATCCTTCAGTGTGCAATGTGCATGTGAAAGGCTTACTTGACGCAAGTATCAGTTATCACTTGCGTTTTTGTTTACTGACTAATTAATAATTATAACCTTGCCGGTACGTAATTAAAAAATGTTTATTGATGTTTAATTGCGTTGTTGTATTCCATAATTAAATTTACACTTAATGTTATTTAGTGATCAAACTCAGTGCCAGTTTTTATGTTGGGTATTTGCCAATTCAATTACAATGTTATTGATTTTTTAAGTACTTATATTATGTTGATGACAAATATTTAATTTTAAGTAATAATAGTGTTTTGGTTCCGGTTACCTCCACATGCGAGAATTGTATGTTTAATAAAAAGTTAATATTATAATAAATGTACTTATATATTATTGCCTTTTAAAAGTTTCCATGTTGGCTGATGAGTTACAGCAATTTAATTCTAAATGTTTTATTTTATATTTTGTGTGATTTATTGTACATTTTTTTAATGGTATTGACTGTAAACAATATTTACTTACAGGATGAAATGAAATATGGACATTGAGCATGGTATAAATGTGAAATTACTATTCTTTGCACAATCAAGAGAACTGGCCGGTACGAGAGAGTCCTCCATCCAACTGCCAAGGAAAATAAACTACCAACAGCTTCTTAATTTAATTACGGAAAGCTACAACTTGCAGACCATTAAGAACAATATATTGCTGGCCAAAAACCAAGAGGTGTGTGACGAGACTATTGACATAGAGATCAACGAGAGGGATAGCATAGCTGTGATACCGCCGTTAAGTGGTGGCTAAGAATATTTAAAAATGGATTATCTTAAGTTGACTGTGGATAAGTTGTCGGTGGATGCCGTCAGTGAGCTGGTCGTGGAGGACAGTTGCGGAGCTGTCTCCATTTTTGTTGGTACAACGAGAGATAACTTTGAGGGTAAAAAGGTATGTATAGAAATATGTACACAAATAAACAGTCATATTCTGAAAATACAATAATATTTTGAACTAACTTCAAATCCCACAGAATCAGAATTAAAAGCAAATTTTGCAAGTTCCAATCTTTTCTTATACCAATATGAATTAAAAGTAGTTCAGAGGCTTGTGTGAAAGTGTAACACACTTTCACATTTATAATAAGGATGTAATTGGCAGTTTTTTTATGCTCTCTTAACTAAACATTCACTAACATCTGTAGACTATCATTATAGAATATGGGAACTGTAAAGTTTCCAAAACATTATAATAACATTAATATGCACAAGTTATTTTTTCATTATAATTGTTTATATAGTAAAATAATAACTACAAAATCATCTGAAATCAAAACCAGCTAAATCAAATTTGAACATCCTAGGTATATACAAAAAGGTCTATCTATATAAGAGAACCTTTGAAAAAGTCTACTAAACTTTAATCCCAGGACCACAAATATCAACTCTATAGATCCCAGCAGACAATAGAATTCATTTCATCAGATACCTACACAATATAACATCATTTTCAGAAGGAATATATTACCTACTTGTCTTCATGTAAAATACATTTCTCTTATTAGCACTGTTGTATTGTGATGTTAATTCTGTTGACGCAGGTGCTCCGGCTGGAGTATGAGGCGTATGAATCTATGGCATTAAAAGCCATGAAGGCCATTTGCGATGAAGTGCGCGCGAAATGGCCCGCTGTACATGGCATCGCTATTTATCATAGGTTTGTATAAAATATTACTAAGCAAAATTAAGTTTTATATTTTATATAGTAACATTTTATTCTAGAGGGTGATGGTCTTACACCCTCTAGCCAAAAACAGAAAAACAATGAACACAAAACAAATAGGATTAGATAATAACAGACAGGAATTGAGAAGACTTAGCAAAGTACAAATACTAGAATATTAAAAAAGTCCAAATATAAAGGATATAATATATCCTTTATATTATATATATGTCTACTTTTGTAGTCGCTTGTGACCAGTAGTACCGACTTTCATCAAAATACCGGACAGGCCTCGAAAATAATGGACTGTAAGCTTAAATACCGGACATCTGGCAACCAAGGTTATTATAGTTGTCTAATTCCAATCTGTAATAACCTTGAAGGCATCAGAAATTATTAGAGACTAAACAATCTAATTTAATATTATATTAATGTAAGTAATACTTATTTAATTTTATATATTTTTTTTTATATGATGACCAAGTCAATTTAAAATATTTTTAATATTCATAATATGGTCACAGAAAGACCTTTAGTAGGGACTGACTAAATTGTCCGACTTGGTACTAATACTCTAATTGGATCTCGCAAATTTTAACTACTTATATAAAAACTGAGTTGCAAGACTTGTATTTTTATACAAGTTATGTTTTTAATGGCAAATTTAAATTACGTTTTTCGTGAATGGCTCTGTTTTCTAGCTAGTGTAAATAATAAGAATTACTCGTTATCATTATAAGGGGAGCTATGTGATGAATGTTACATCATCCCTTATCATTACAGAAACGAGAACAAGATTTTATCATATTCTGATAATAGTGACCTTATCTAAATTTATACTTAACTGAAACAACATGATATTTACAAAAGATTTATTTGGAGGTACAATCAGCCTTGTAAGAGATTTTGAATGTAATTTGGCAAAATTATTAAATTAATTAGGATTATGTCTCTTTCTCGTACATGTTTTTGACAATATCTCGCAGTTGTGGTATGGGTAAAGGGCTCCTTTTATAACGTAGATGTTTTACTAAAAAAGGATTTTTGAAAATTCACCGCTAAAGTGGGTAAAGAGGGGGCGCTTAACATGTGTTAACAAAGTCGTGGACAGAAGCAAGTTTTTAAATTAATGGTTACAAATATTTTTCTAAAATAATGTTGTAGTGTCCGACAGGGATTCATGGCTGACTGATAATACTATAAAAACTTATCTATGGACCCAATATTATTGAATTACATGCGGGTGAAGCCGCGGGGCAGAGTATTTATAACTTTATCAGCTATACAAATGTAACAAGAAAACATGTTGATAAAGAGCCTTATTTTTTACTGTTATCGAGTTACATCCCAACCTACAATAACAATAAATAATATTATTATTTATGAACTTCCTTCGTTTTTGTTTGATATATTATATATATATTTGAATTACTACCGTATTATATTATTTACTCCCTTCTTATTAATACTTATATAATTTGTATTTGATACCCATTTGTATTTTTTTTAACTATTTTGAAATACAACAAATATACAAATTAAACTCGCATATTTCAAATTTATAATGACGTTACGAAACCTACATACCTATTCGTAGCATAAAATTAATGTACCTACGCGAGTTAAGCCATTATTATTGTTTAAATCCAATGTGTAATAACCGTGACGGTGTCAGAAATTATTATTTTATAAGTTGTTTTTTTATTAGTTAACTAGTGACCCGCCCGGCTTCGCCCGGATCCCTTTTTTATAGCCTATGTCACTCGGGAATAGTGTAGCTTTCAAACAGTGAAAGAATTTTTCAAATCGAACCAGTCGCTTTGGAGCCTATTCAATCCAAACAAACAAACCTTTCCTCTTTATAATATTAGTTTAGATAACAGTAATATTTAAAGTTATAAATATTCTGCCCCGTGCCTACTATCCTTACTAATATTATAAATGCGAAAGTAACTCTGTCTGTCTGTCTGTTACGCTTTCACGCTCAAACTACAGGACCAATTTAAATGAAATTTGGTACAAAGAAAGTCTGGAGCCTGAGAAAGGATATAGGCTACTTTTTAACTGACTGCAAAAAAGGAGGAGTTCCACGCAGACGAAGTCGCGGACAGAAGCTAGTATTATAAATGTAAACGTAGCTCTGATATCCACAGTCCACTGAAGTATCTTCTTAGGTTTATTTCTTAGTACAAGTAAATTATGAGTTAAGGAAATGTAATAAACATCCTTTAGTTTTTACCTGTTATTTTGCAAGTCACGAATATATCGTACAAGTAATAAAAAATGCCAATTACTATACTGTATTCCATTGATATAAGGTATATTTTAGAGATACCTTTTTAGGGTCGGGCAATACAAATTACTGTGTCGTCATATTATTTTAGAGGATGTAAGTAATTTGTTGAATGAGAACGGTCACGATTCACGGACCGGTGTAATAATACACAAGTGTATGCAGTTTTGTTTCCTACAATATCTACGTAGGTATATTGATTAATACAGTTTTCGCGACTCGAAAATCCGCTAGATGTCGCTAATCTTTGGCGAGGTCCAGCTGTCACGGTCCACCAATCACAGGTCAGGAGCTTGTCTCTCATTGGTGGAACACGACAGCTGGACCTCATTCTACACGACGCATAACTAGTGCATGTTTGATTCGAATCAAAGATGTATCGGAAAAATAAAGAGTTAGGTATTTATAAATGCGAATGTTAACGTCTGTCATGTTTTTTGTCTAAATCACTGAACAGATTTTGGACAGAGAGATAGGATCAAGAAAAAGGATATATTTTTTATCTCCAAAACATACAAGACACCTGCTAATGTATTGTAGGTATCCATTAGATTATTATATATTGTACTTCACGAAGGTAAAACAGTAGGGCGCCAGTAGGGTTGCAAAAATATATTATTTACGAGTTTATGACGATTATTATAATCGAATAGGAAAAATCTAGTCGGAAAAGTTGTTTTCCAATGAGTAATAATCGTTTTCCTCATGTAAGTGGAATACTTTCGATATGTAGGTACGTGCCTACTCGGCAACTAAATTATTTTGAGATATATATCAAATAAAATATATTTTTTTTTATTTTGCATGTGTTAGTACCAAACTTCTGATGCTTTAGGGGTTATTTTAATGTAACAACGATAATAGTATTTAACTAGTGTATCTTATTTTATTTGCAGATTATAGTTTACAGCTCCCTCATTCGACGCCAACTGACCATAGTCAAATATATTTTTTTTAATTCCAGGTTAGGCAACGTCCCGTGCCGCGAGGCCTCAGTAGTGATCGCTGTGAGCAGCCCGCACCGGCGCGACTCGCTAGACGCCGTCTCGCTCTGCATCGACCTGCTCAAGGCGAAGGTGCCTGTGTGGAAGAGAGAGATCTACGAGGACGCAGCCCCCGCCTGGAAGGAGAACGCGGAATGTGCGTGGTCTAGTAAAAATAGAAATTGCAACGGGCAGAAGGTTTAGCCATTTTTTGGTTGTCTATGCATGTAGTTTTTGGTATCAGATTTTTATGAAAATTTTGATATTGTTGATAAATTATATATATAACGTTTTTTAACTCTACTTTACATTTTTGTAGTATTGTTTTTAGATATTTATTTACACTTTATTAATACGTATATATGTATTTATTAAATGTTTTATTATTATTATCACATGGACTGGAAAATTATTTTCATACTCACGGGTGCAATGCTGATAATAATTATCAGTTTTTATCTACTATATTAAATGTATTATATACATATAAATCTTCCTCTTGAAACTATCTATTTTAAAAACCGCATCAAAATCCGTTTTATAAATCTAAGCATACATAGGGACGGACAGACAGCGGAAAGAGCTTGTTTTATACTATGTAGTATGCATACAACCCTCGCCTTAAAAACACAATTTTGCTTCTTTATAACATAATCCTATTAACGGCTCGTTGTTATGGTAACGGATGTATAATACTTACTGAAATCTGCTTTCTAATCGTTCATAGCTAAGAAAGGTCAAACCTTTATTTGTTCTATATTAAATATATATATTATATATTGCAGTTTAGGTTTTAACCGCTTTAAGAAAAATGAGGATTTCCTCAATTATAGTATCAACGAGTAACTATACTATAGCTTATTATTTTCTTTTTAAAAAAATATTTTATCTTGTATATCGCTAATTAATTAATTATCTAAAAGAATGAAAATAAAACGTAATTTTGGCCAAATAATTAATTATTAATTTAACTGTATTAGCATCGTAATTAAATTACCATTAGTAATTAAATACGATTAATTATTTCATAATGATATTAGGTAGTGATTAGTACATTTCCTGCTTATTACACGTCAAGGTGAAACATCGGAATTATCTGTTACCTTAAAACATGTTTAGAAAAAACTTCATATTAACAATTGGAATTAAATAACTTTAACGGGTTTAACTCTAGTACTTTATATCATTTGCTGACGTTTCGAAAACAACGGTTCCCATACCTATTCGTAAAAAAAATAAGTGTAAGGTTGACTGGTAGAGAATGTTTCAATGCGTTAAATTAAAATTATATATATACACTTACTTCCGTTAATTTTTGTGCAATAAAGTATATAAATAAATTAAAAAAAATTGCAATAATTACATGAAATGTAATATATTTGCCTATGGATCCTTTAGACACAGTTTTAATTCTAAATAATGCTTAATTCTCGAATATACTTAAAAATCAATTTTTTTTCTTTGTTTCTTTGAACTTGGTATGACCAAGATATGTTTTTAAATATTTTACATAAGGTCTATGATCTTTATATAGGTACGCGTATGTATATTATTTAATCCCTAATATATTTGTGATAGTGAGTACATGATATATTTCTCTATATATAAGTGCATATATGATGATTTATACTTATGAATTAAGTACAATTTCTGAAAAAAATTGTACATAAAAGTTGTTTGAGCTAATGTATGTTTACATTGTTACTTATTATTGTTTTCATTTCACGTAATTTTAGAACAAAACTTGATATTGTTGTTTTTTTTTACTTTATGTTTTAATTTATTTCTTATTGAGAACACAGGGTTGTTAATAGGTCATATTTTATCTGTTTTTAATAGAAATAAATTTTGTGAGTTGATCATTGCGTATTTTATTTTAACAAATTTTGGTTAATTCAAAATTTGTAAATATGTAGTTAGGTACATGAAATTTACATTCCCAGATATAATTACATATTTATGAAATATGATTAGTTTTCTATAAGTACTCAGGGGCTATATATAGAATTTAGGTAATATTTAAAATTCTTATAAAACTAACCCGAATGCCCATCGTGTGTTTAACATTAACGCACCACTTATTTTCCGAACAAGTATTGACCTCAAAAAATATTTTAAGCCGATTAAGCCCCGCCGCACATGCCCACACCCGCATTGGTAGTCACGAGCCGTGTGCCAGTGGCAGTATTTAAAACATATGGCGCAGTAGCAATGTCCGCATTTGCTCTCACGTCCGGTCGTACTGCCACTGACACACGGCTGGTGACAGCCAATGCGAGTGTGGGCATATGCGGCGGGGCTAATGGTGGGCAGTATTAGATATCATACAAGTACTTTTCCTGACAGGTCCCAAATTGTCACCACCGCCGTCACCCGAGCCGGAGGTCGACAAAACCCTTATTCAGATAAACGTGTCGAGCGACGAATTGCAAAAACGTATACAGAACTTCATAGAGAGAAAGAGAGAGCAAGTGAATATAAGCAACATCCACGACTTCATACCGGATAAGGCGCAGAGCGAGACGGAAGATGCGGAGACGTGCGCCAGAGTGAGAACGCAGTTCGTCAGGCGGAGCGACTCGAAGGGGCATTTGAAAAGTAAGTTTGTGATTGAATTTTATAATAATCTGTCACATAAATATAAACATCACAAGAGGCAATGAATTAAAAACATATTGTCAGCGCCCAGTACCATTTCCACTCGTTATATTATTTCTAGTGAATGTAAAACCATAAATGATTGCTTGTTTAGATATGAGTTGCAATTTATTTTTCTACAGACATTATATAAAATTACACTATGGTCCATTAGCCTTCGTTATTCTTAATTATAAAAAGCTGTCTTCAGCCTAGCTTTATATACTTAGATAGACAATTTATTTTGAAATCTATTACCGCCTTACTATTCTGAATAGTCTGCTTGGTATAATAGGATGTACCTATGATTACTATTCTCTAACTGGTTGAGAATACATTATGGCATTGAACCCACCATTTGTACATTACACCATTTAATTTAATGTCTGGGGGCACGGCAGTGTCCCCGCCAAGTTGAGCGAAACAAAAAGGCACTCCTTTTGAAACCATTTTCATCATGTGCTTTCAATTCCCAGTTCGCAAAGTGAACAACGAATGGGGTCCCCAGACCGTGGAATTCCCTAAGCCGGAGACGTCGAACAACATCGGGCTGCCCCTCTCGATAGCGGAGCGGGTGTTGTCCGTCGAGAAGTACTTGAGCATAGAACCCGTCGCGCCGGACATATACCGCCGGCTGAAGGATATGGAGGACAAGATAGCGCACCTGCAGAGTGTCTCGCCTGAGTACGCGGAGTTCTGGGTGAGATATCCTACTACTATTATAAAGGCGAAAGTTTGTAAGTATGGATGTATGGATGTTTGTTACTCTTTCACGTAAAAACTACTGAATGGATTTGAATGAAACTTTACCACAATATAGCTTATACACCAGAATAACATATAGGCTATATTTTATAACGATATAGTGTAAAATACTAATCATACGCAGACGAAGTCGCGGGCAGAAGCTAGTATTAAATATTATTAGATATTATATATAAGCCAAGCTGTCCGCCCCGGCTTCGCATGGATCCCTTTTTTTATAGCGTATGTTACTCGGGAATGGTGCAGCTCCCAACAGTGAAAGAATTTTTCAAATCGGTCCAGTCGTTTTGGAGCCTATTCAATCCAAACAAACAAACCTTTCCTCTTTATAATATTAGTATTGGTACTATTGATGTAGATACAGCTTTACAGACAGTAATAAACAAATTGTAGTTAAATCGAGATTAAAGATATATAAAATTATGTTGAAACGACAAAGGGTATCCCCTCAGCATTTGCTGTGCTACGAAACGGCTGTACCGATTTGTATCGAACATAGCTAAGAATTATTTAATAATCAGAATCAAAACATTTAAAACAAAAAAATAACAATAAAAATCTGTTCATCAGTTCGGGAGCTAGGATACTACAGACACGCACTCGATCATATACACAGAGACTTATTATATATCGAAATACATTTGTAATTACGTCAGTATAAATTCAATATAGGTATTAGACAAGTTTCGTTTGTTTTACTCCTCTCTTACTGTGTTTCAGAGAACCCAAAGAGACACAAGCGACACGGAACAGAAGCCGGACGTCGGCTTCATATACACATCCGACGATATTTCCAGAAAGATCGAACAGTTGGAGAAAATGGAAAAAGGATAATTGGATATATATTTATCTAGTGTTATATGACCTTTTTATTATTTCAAAGGGGACCGCCTTTGACAAAAATCCGCTATATGCGCGTCGTGTAGAATGAGGTCCAGCTGTCACGTTCCACCAATCACAGGCCAGTAGCTTAACTCTTATTCGTGGAACATCACAGCTGGACCTCATTGTACACACGAGGCTGCCCCAATTGTGGTTTACTAAGTGTGTTGTGCACACATATTTTTTACTATCTTAATTAAGGTTAGTTTATATTATAAAAATAAAACTACAATTTCATCTTAAAAATCTATATTCCGTGTTTTATTTACAATGCGATATTCACTATCGATCACAAACATTCTACGATCCTTCGTTACACCAGCATTAAATTAGATTTTAATATAAATACTAATAAATAGTATTAATCTACTTTAGAAGTAATTCATCAGGAATCAAAATTCAACTAAATACTAAGTCGGAGTTGAATTTTTAAATTAGTCAAAACTACTGACAATTTTTGAATTTTTTATGCATGTTTCACAAACAGTTCAAAATAGAAAAACATTCTCATTCGCTGGTTTAGACATCGTCTAAAATTAACATTCCTAAAGTGGATTTGTAAGAAAAATATGAAATAAAAGAAATAAACAAAAATATATATTTATCTAAGCAAGGAAAATGTTACGTGCACTCGTTTACAAAACTTTGGTTTTCTTAGTTTATAATATAAAAGTGAAAATCATTTTAATTTTTGATAATGTTAACAAAAAAACGTTAATTTCAAATTCTTTACATTTAGTATTCTTTTGTTATTAGTTTTAACTAGAATAACTAAAAGTAGGTAATACGATAATTATTTTCATATATTGCACAAATTTTAAAAAGAAACTTTAGGTATCCACTTCATCTAGACCTTGTAATGGTGTTGATGCAAGTGTTATTCTCATTTTGACAGAAAATATAAACTACAACCTTCCACGTGACATACACACGGGCATCCATATTAAAGAACGGTCTATTACAGAAGGTCTCTCAACACTTTAAAACACAAATTTTGTTTTTTATTTAGCGTATCACAACATACAAACATTACACGCATATTAAACTGACGACAAATCCGGCCTTTAATTCCCCTTTCTATCACAATCAGAGCATCTCATTCTCATAACTATTTTGAGACCAAAAATATCTTCTATAGATAATTTCGCGCGTATACAATTCTAAATGTTTGAAAATAGGTAAAAACTAACAAGAAACTCATAGTGACATTAGACAAACAGAAAGATAGACAAACTTAGCTTCGGTCCCGGTCGTCAGCGTGTTGCGGGGACTAGAATGGGCCCAGTCAGTTCTGTTGCTGTGGTCTCCGCAGGTAGACCACCACGCCGAGCGCGCCGAGTAGCCCAGTGATCAGATACAGGTCCCAGTTGGAGAGCAGAGCGCTGTCCCCGCTTAAAAATATCGCCGCTAGCGGACTCTGACGGACAAATATTATATAAATTAATACTTATGTCACAAATAGTTATATTGCCCTGACCAAGTAATAGCAGCGTTTGACCAAGTCATAGCAGCGCTTGACCAAGTCATATCTGCGCTTGACCAAGTCATATCTGCGCTTGACCAAGTCATATCTGCGCTTGACCAAGTCATAGCAGCGCTTGACCAAGTCATATCTGCGCTTGACCAAGTCATAGCAGCGCTTGACCAAGTCATAGCAGCGCTTGACCAATCATAGCAGCGCTTGACCAAGTCATAGCAGCGCTCGACGAAGTCATAGCAGCGCTTGACCAAGTCATACCAATGCCTGACCGAGTCATGGCGTCGACTGATCAAGCCATGAAGTCGCCTGACCAAGTCATGAAGTCATAGCGACATTATTTAATTAATAAGCAACAACATTCGGCAAAGTTATAAGAATGCTTGAAGCTTATAGCAGCACTTGGCTAAATTACAGCGACGCTTATCCAAGTTATAACAACACTTGGTCAATTCACAAGCACGCTTGGCAGAGCTAACCTGATTCATATCTGTACATAAAACTTATACTCACATGTGCTAGCTGTTCCAGGGCGGTCTGGGCGCTCAGAGCCGCCAAGGCGAGCGCGGCGGGCAGTCTCGCATCGGGCGAGGTGTCAGCGGCCAAGTCGTAGCACCGCTTGGCCAAGTGCAAGTCCTTGGCCAAGCCGAGCCCGCGCTCGTGCATGTAGCCAAGGTTGAACGTGGCCTGCGCGTTGTGGAGCTGGTCGGAGGCTATCCTGAAATTGAAAAGAGAAACCCTTTAAACTTATGGCGATTAGGTTTTTGCAAATAATAATGTTTGTTTAGGACTTCTTGATATCCCTGAGTTAGTAACATTTCTGTGAACTTATAAGCTATTGGAATGAAACAATCATAAACGGATTTAACTAGCCTATTTTAAATAAATCCGAGTTAAATTCGTTTATAGTTGTTTCATTCCAATATGTAATAACCGCGAAGGCATCAGAAATAATTATAAGATATTGTTATTTGTACAAAACACATTTTGCAAAGCTAAGATTTTTTTTCAAATTAA
This sequence comes from Polylopha cassiicola, assembly GCA_038024825.1. Classification (NCBI taxonomy): domain Eukaryota; kingdom Metazoa; phylum Arthropoda; class Insecta; order Lepidoptera; family Tortricidae; genus Polylopha; species Polylopha cassiicola. Next base: position 823,088 of record CP149061.1, read on the forward strand.
TATTATATGGCAGTACGGAACCGTTAGTGCAAGAGTCCGACTGTCACTTAACCTTTTCAGTAAAGACATTGAAATAATAAAAATATCATTTAAATATAAGACACTAAGAAATTTTATAACCTTGCAAATATATATTTAAATATTCGCAATTAGTGTAATTACTATGGAGTATCATAGGAACTAGTAATCATGAGTTTTAGACTGTTATTATATTCAGAAATCAAGTCAATTACTCGTCAGTTTTGACAGGAGAGTTCAATAAATTATACAACAAGGCACACCCACCCTCACAATTAAATCTCGTGCATTATTAATAAAGATACACAAACAAATGCAAGACAATTTCCCTTAACTTTATTTTATATTGAAGGATGTTAACCGCGTACTAACCATAGAGATATTAGACTAGAGAAGGTGAGCCAACCAGAAACGCGTTATAATGGTAGAAAGAGAAAGAGCATTGGAATAGTGGTCGCGTCCTTGTCTGATGACGCATGCGCAGTAAACGATTCGCCTCCAGTATTGTACTGACAAATAGAAATAATATTACCGGTAGTTTGGAAAATTAACACACAATGTTTTTATCCACTTACTTGTGAAAGCTACGACCTTCGTTCAGGAAAGTCGATTCCTTTTTGCACAAAATGCACGCAATTACCATCTTTGTTTTTCATATTTTATTTTTAATAATATCGATAATAAACATAAGTGAGAAATTTGATTGCGACGTCAACGGTACCATAGCAACGGACGGCGCGCAGCATGTTGCCATTGCGCATGCGGCAAGACAAGGACAGTGCCTCTATTTAGAGTTTCTGTCTCTCTTTACCGTGATACGCATCCACTTATAGACAGTCCTATGGCTCACCTTCTCTAGTCTAATATCTCTATGGTACTAACCGCTTATTAGTCTAATATAATTTAAATTGCATTAATTATAATGACGAAAAACGGTTCGATAAGGATGGCACAAAATATATTTTTATAAAAGGAGAAGCTGTCTTAATGACTGGCATCTTGATATGGGCAGGGCCTGAACTATAAAGATTAGAAACTTTTGGTTTTGCATTTTTTATAACGTAAGGGAGCACTCACAAAGAATTTCTAAAAATCCCCGAAGGGCATTAAACACAAGCTAGTTTATGATAAAGGAATGAAAAAGAGAAAAAAAGCTTTTTGTGATAAGATAATTTCATTGAATTAGGTAACATAATTGAGTCAGTTTAGTTTTATAGATGTATATCTGCATTATATGATAGATACTTTTAATTGTGTATCAGGTGGACGAGGTAGATGAAATAGGTCTATTCTTAAAACATACAAAAAGTGGACGGAATCCATTTGTATGCGTCGGCACAGCCCTGCGTTTACTAGTTGCCCTATAATTACCAGTTATGGTTTCATACGAACACCTATCATAAAAACATCATATTTTATTCAAATTTTACAAACAACAAAATAAAAAGTAAAATTAAAAACACAACCATTACCATCGAACCAATCCAACCAAGATGTCTTCAGAGAAATATTTCCTAGACGAGTTTTTCCAAAAAATACGATTCCTATTCAAATACACCGGAATGAATTTGGGACGCGAAATAAAAAACAACATAAGCGACATTGCGAAATACAGATTATTCTACATAATAAACTTCTGTTGGCTGAATTCGGACATACTCGGAGAATTCTTCTGGATCTACGAGGGAGCTACGATGGGAAAGAAATTCATAGAACTAACATATATGGCACCTTGTATCACCTTTAGTCTACTCGCGGATTTAAAGTCCCTATATCTCGTCATTAACGAAGACAAGCTGCTAACGCTAATTAAAACTTTACGTAACATCGAGAGAAATGAAAACGAACGTCGCGGCAAAGAAACTTCAAATTCAGTGAGAGATAAGATCGTAAACACTGAGAGTACGTTCCTTAGAGTCGTGTTGACGACACTTTATTTTCTGAACGCCACTACTGTCATAACTTTCGCTTTGAGTCCTCTAATGCTGATGACCATCAAGTACTTGAACACGAAGGAGGTGGAACTGATGCTGCCGTTTCTCATTGTGTATCCGTTTAATCCTTTCGACATCAAGTATTGGCCGTTCGTGTATTTGCATCAGAACTGGTCAGGTAGGTTATATAAGGCGTGTAATTCGATTCTTTAAATAGGAATGACGACTAAGTAAAGAAAACGAAATTATATTTAGTCCGTCAGTTAGATTTTTGAAAATGTTTGGATACGTATTTTTTCTTTTTTTAAACAAACAGAAAATAAGAAAGTTAAGTGCTTTTAAAGTTCGGGAATGAGACTCGTGACGTCACGATATGGTATAATTTATAACGTAACGTCACGATATAATACAATGAGGGCCACCGCGTGTCAGAAATCCGCTAGATGCGCTAGTGTAGAATGAGGTCCAGCTGTCATGTACCACCAATCACAGGCCAGTAGCTTGCCTCTCATTGGTGGTACATGACAGCTAGCCCTCATTCTACACTAGCGCATCTAGCGGATTTCTGACACGCGGTGGCCCTCATTAAGCGTTTAATATAAGTGGAACTAAAGTCAATAATCAAAAATAACTTGATTAGCGTCATTTTAATCGTTATGAAATTCGACATCACTACATAGTATAAAACAAAGTCACTTTTTCTGTCCCTATATGTACGCTTAAATCTTTAAAACTACGCCACGGATTTTGATGCGGTATTTTTTAATAGATAGATTGATTCAAGAGGAAGGTTTATCCCGTGTGAATCCGGGACGGCGCGCTAGTTCTTTATATTATTTAAGTTTAAACAGGACCATTTATCAGCAAAACGAGCTGAAAATTCCTTATATTTCCTTAGCATTCCTAGTTGTGACTGAGATCTGCGGCTCGGACTGCCTCTCCTATACTTGCTGCACTTTCATCCGCATGCAGTTCAAGATACTGCAGCACGACTTCGAGAGAATAGTCACCAGCCCGGACTTCTACGAGAACTGCAACGATGACGGCTTCCAGGAGAGACTGCGGAATTTGGTCTATCGTCATGAAGAACTAATTCGGTATGGAAAAAGAGTTTTTTTTTTATTTTCTACGTGCTCTTTTATTATTGACTACCTGTTCGCCCTGGCTTCGCACGGATCCCTTTTTTATAGCCTATGTCACTATAGTGAATAGTGAAAGATTTTTTGAAATCGTCCAGTCGTTTTGGAGCCTATTCAATCCAAACAAACAAACAAACCATAGTATAGATGTGTTTTTCTATACACCTGAATCTAGCAGCAATACTATTATTGGCTGCATTACTGCATCATTATAGTCTTCGTCTTCTTCCGAGCCATTCATTATAGTATAAATATATTTTTCCAGATCTGTAAAACTACTTGAAGCCGTTTACACAAAATCAACACTCTTCAATTTTCTTTCGAGTTCTATTGTGATATGCCTCACCGGTTTTAACCTAATGGTATGTTATTTTAATATATATAAATCTTCTGCAAGTGTGTTTGTCACCCTACTCCTAACGGCTGGAGCGATTTGGATGAAATATTAAATAAAATTTGACCTGGTGGATGACGCTGATTGGTTGGGTCGATCGACATCTGCCGGGTTCGCTAGATTTACATATTTTTGGAATGCTAAAGTTAGCATAAGATTGTCAGCTCAGTCGTGCTACGATTATGTAATCTGTAAAGGCTCCGAAACGTCAGCCAATAAAGTAAAATACGCGAGTTAAATCCGTTAAAGTTGTTTCGTTCCAATGTATAATAACCGCGAAGGCATCAGAAATTATTACATACTAGCTTCTGCCCGCGACTTCGTCCGCGTGAAACTCCTCCTTTTTTGCAGTCGGTTAAAAAGTAGCCTATGTCCTTTCCTAGTCTCCAGACTTTCTTTGTACCAAATTTCATTTAAATCGGTCCAGTAGTTTTAGCGTGAAAGCGTAACAGACAGACAGACAGACAGACAGACAGAGTTACTATCGCATTTATAATATTAGTAAGGATTTTTGTCAAATATTATAAGTAAATTCCTAGGTTTTTGTTTCAGGCAATCGACGATTGGATGTATTCTCTGCCGTTTTTATCATTCCTTCCGATGAGTCTGCTGCAGACATATCTACTTTGTTTCTTCGGCGACATGATCATGACATCGGTAATTATTTTTTTTATAAAATATTATATATTACTTAGATCATATTTTATAGAAATCTAAATATAGATTGGCTTTTATAAATTTGCACATTGGGAGCTGTTTAGCTGAACTAATATTTTACACTTAGTAAATAGTTACATTTTTTGTTATGAAATAACTATAATAATAATAGAATTTACATTACCTATCTTTCAGAGCCAAGAATTAAGCGACGCCGTTTATAGAAGTAAATGGTATTTAACAAATTCAAAAAAAGCCAATCAACTCATATTCATACATAAAAGGTAAATTTGATAATTTCCTAAATTAACATATCTATATAAGTCATCAATTCAATATTAATCATCAATCTTATTAAATAAAAAACGAGCATAGTATATGTTTGTCTTCAGAAGAGAAAATACCTTGACATCTGTGTGTCTGTTAAAAAACACTCAAATAGTATAAGTGCCCTTATATACAACTAGCTTCTGCCCGCGACTTCGTCCGCGCGGAACACCTCCTTTTGTGCAGTCGGTTAAAAAGTAGCCTATGTCCTTTCTCAGGCTTCAGACTTTCTTTGTACCAAATTTCATTTAAATCGGTCCGGTAGTTTTAGCGTGAAAGCGTAACAGACAGACAGACAGACAGAGTTACTTTCGCATTTATAATATTAGTAGGGATTATAACGGATAATTGTTTTATTCCAATAACTTAAAAGGACAGAAGATTGACAAATTAAAATTAGCAACCTAACCTAACAAATCTATTGGAATGAAACAAGTTTAAACGGATTTAACTCGCGTATTTTATTTTATTGACTGGCTTTTCGTATTCCAATGTATAATAACCGCGAAGGCATCAGAAATTACTAACAAATCTAATTGAAGAGACTGTTTCCAGAGCCCAGAAGCCGTGCAAGTTGACGGCGTCACGCTTCGCCGACGTCAACCTGAATGCTTTCATGAGTGTAAGTTTAATAACACCAGCTCCTGCCCGCGACTTCGCACCCGTTTTACCCCCTTAGGGGGTGTATTTTCAAAAACATCTTCTCTTAGTACTCTCCTACGTTATAAAAGAAACCCCTGCGCAAAATTTCAAGTAACCCTTATACGCCTTATAGTCAGTCATTAGATATCTATACTAATATTATAAAGCTGAAGAGTTTGTTTGTTTGTTTGAACGCGCTAATCTCAGGAACTACTGGTTCGAATTCAAAAAATATTTTTTTGTTGGATAGACCATTTATCGAGGAAGGCTTAAGGCTATACAACATCACGCTGCGACCAATAGGAGCGAAGAAACAGTGGAAAACGTTGTCTAACTAAAGTTACCTAATTTGAATTTCGAACGGGCAGGATGACGTCTGCCGGGACCGCTAGTAATATAATAATATATATGTACAGATATAGCTCTTTATATACTTTAATAATAAATACTTATATTTTTTGCAGATTATTGGCAAATCTTGGTCATTCTTCACACTACTGAAAACAGTCTACAGTTCTCCACGAGTAGAATAAACACGACAGCCACAAGCAACAAACAAGTTACGTAATGAAATAGTTAAATTAACGCTTTTAACATTATTTACATACATATAAATCTAATATTCATTCATAGCTGTTATTGTTGTATTGAAATTAAATATAGTATAGTTAGTTAAGAAATTACCTACATGTTTTTATTCTGTTTTTAATTAATTCGTCGTATGGTCAGTGGGCGTGCTTAAATAATGTGTAACCTTGCTTCAACTTACTTGTTGACTTGCTTTTACTCTCACTCGACTTTGTCGATTCTAGGTTACTGGACCACAATAATTAATGTATAATATATTTCATTATTTTGCACCATTCACGTATTCAATGATTTTTTTTAAAAGCATGTATCTCAAGTTTTATCAAAATCGTTGCTACTGTAGAGATTACATTCTGATAAAGATGCTGCAGTCGAATATTTTAAAAGTGATGTTTTAAGAAGCGTAGACTTGTGCGATCACAAGTCTACGCTTCTTACTTAGGCCTAGCGCGCACCACGATTTATAGAAACCCATAGGCCAAGCGCGCACCACGATTTATAGAAACCCATAGGCCAAGCGCGCACCACGATTTATAGAAACCCATAGGCCAAGCGCGCACCACGTTTTATAGAAACCCATAGGCCAAGCGCGCACCACGATTTATAGAAACCCATAGGCCAAGCGCGCACCACGATTTATAGAAACCCATAGGCCAAGCGCGCACCACGATTTTTTGTCGCGCGATAATTTTATCGCAGAAATGCAACGTATGGGTTTCTATAAATCGTGGTGCGCGCTAGGCCATAGAAACCCATACGTTGCATTTTTGCGATAAAATTATCGCGCGACAAAAAATCGTGGTGCGCGCTAGGCCTTACAGCCGCAAAATAAATTATGTTTAAATAGGCTTTTTGACAATGCGAAAAATAAAGTGTAAATTACTGTTAACAGTATAAATTAAGAGTTAAAAAATGATTATTCATTAACGTAAGTTGAAAATAATGATTGATTTATTTAAAAATCCTTAAATAAAAATTACATTTTTTAAACGTTTGTCACGTGACACAAAACGCTCCTGATTGGCCGAGTTTTTCGTGACGTCACATGCCCGTAAACTTTGTTTACCTAGTTGTGTTGCGCCTAGTTGTGGACGATTGTCAAATAGGCATGTGACGTCACCGACCTCATTGCGGCGCCATATTGTCAAAGTAGCGTTTTGGCACACTATTTAAATATTGAATTTTTAATTCGATGTTTTTCAGCTAATACATACCAGATTTAAAAAAAACAACTTTTGCTGGGTTCCTTAGACTCTACTACATAATATAAAATGGATTTTAAAAACATGTCAAATACCCTATTGTAGGCCTCCTCCTACATTAAAGTTATTTCACGGCGAAGCGTCAAGCTGTAATGTGTGCATGAGGTCGTAGTAGTGGTAGCACTGACCTGTAGTGGTGCGCGGCGGCCTCGTGGTCGGCGGGGGTGCCGAGCCCGTAGTAGTGGTAGCACTGACCTGTAGTGGTGCGCGGCGGCCTCGTGGTCGGCGGGTGTGCCGAGCCCGTAGTAGTGGTAGCACTGACCTGTAGTGGTGCGCGGCGGCCTCGTGGTCGGCGGGTGTGCCGAGCCCGTAGTAGTGGTAGCACTGACCTGTAGTGGTGCGCGGCGGCCTCGTGGTCGGCGGGGGTGCCCAGGTCGTAGTAGTGGTAGCACTGACCTGTAGTGGTGCGCGGCGGCCTCGTGGTCGGCGGGGGTGCCGAGCCCGTAGTAGTGGTAGCACTGACCTGTAGTGGTGCGCGGCGGCCTCGTGGTCGGCGGGGGTGCCGAGCCCGTAGTAGTGGTAGCACTGACCTGTAGTGGTGCGCGGCGGCCTCGTGGTCGGCGGGTGTGCCGAGCCCGTAGTAGTGGTAGCACTGACCTGTAGTGGTGCGCGGCGGCCTCGTGGTCGGCGGGGGTGCCGAGCCCGTAGTAGTGGTAGTCGCCGAGCTTGACGCGCGCGGCGGAGTACCCCTGCGCGGCGGCGCGGCCCCACAGCTGCAGCGCGCGCCGGTAGCGCTCCTCCTCCGGGAACAGCGACACTTCGTCTACAACACACACATTATATTACAATCCCTACTAATATTATAAATGCGAAAGTAACTCTGTCTGTCTGTCTGTTACGCTTTCACGCTAAAACTACTGGACCGATTTAAATGAAATTTGGTACAAAGATATTATATACTAGCTTCTGCCCGCGACTTCGTCCGCGTGGAACTTCTCCTTTTTGGCAGTCGGTTAAAAAGTAGCCTATGTCCTTTCTCAGGCGCCAGACTATCTTTGTACCAAATTTCATTTAAATCGGTCCAGTAGTTTTAGCGTGAAAGCGTAACAGACAGACAGACAGACAGACAGAGTTACTTTCGCATTTATAATATTAGTTAGGATTGGAATGATATAACTATAAACGAATTTAACTCTCGGTTTAAATGTAGGGGCATAGTAAACTTAAACTCAAATAATAATTTATTCAGGCTACGCTCTTATAGGCACTTATGAAAGTCAACGTTAAAATTTATATTCTCTTTCGATTCAGCAAAAAAAAAAACCTCTTGAGAAGGATCGAGAAGAAACTCAATGAGGTATAATTTTTTCAAAATATTACAATTTCACTTATAAATTATGTACAAATTACAATATGTATGCAATCTAATTACATTTAAAGTAAGAAAACTATATGACATATTTTCAGCTTGCCTCAACTACCTACCCAAAAAAGTGCTAGCTCCCAGGCTACTTAGTCATGATGAATTAAAATGGCTTAATTCAAGGTGCTTTTCTTGTGTAACTAAATTTTTAAAATTGCGACTGAGCGGAATTATAAAAATACCGGCGCCCGGCTTCAGTCAACCCGACCTACTTCAATCCTGTTCTATAGGCAAAGACATAAATTGATAGGTAAAACTTTAAGGCTAACTTCGGACTATCGGTAGGTGTGTGTTGTGAGCCCAACTTCAGACTATCGGTATCATCAGGTTAAGACTATCGGCATATGAGTAACTAGCGCACATACTGGTATTTGGCCAATCTAGGAGGACATAAGTCCCAAAATCTAAATTGCACTTACACCCCAAAAAATCAAGTCCAGGTAAAGGTAACGAACTTGTCCATACTACCCCGGTGCATCCCCCCTTCCCAAGTGCTTCCTGATTAAGTAATGTCAATGGGAATTCGATAGTTTTGTCACGTGCACGTATCTATTCTCAAAGCGCTCTTAAAAATGTTAACTTTGAAGCATAGTTTTTAAATCTTCCAGTTAAAATTATAATTTTAAAGTGATAGATCCTAATAAAGCAGGTAAGAAACTCAAGTAATGTGTTAAAAAAAATACGTTAAACTGGATTAACATATTAATAATCTAACTGTCAAAAATAAGTAAATTTAATACTCGAATTTGGGCACAATTTCTTAATTACCAACATTTTTGTTTATGTATCGGAATATATCGGGCTATATTTTTTATTACAAGTTATTCTACATATAATATTTTCTTAAAAAACAAATAAATCACGTCCGGATTCGTCCGGATAGATATTTTTTTTAATTAATGAATATGACACAAAAAATAAATTTAAAAAGATATTTTTTTTTTATGTCACTTGTACATAGTCTATGTTTGTTTTAGGTTTACGAGGGTCATTACGAGAAAAGATTGTGACCCGACAGTACTTATTCAATCGTTTCAAAAACCAAGATTTGCCTGATTTAGATGAAAGGTTGGATTTTTTGAGAAACCGGCTGTTATCAGACAAATCATACGATAACGATCAAATAGATACTTTACTTAATTTTGCTTTTTTTTTAAATCAGAAATGAATTAAAGATGAACTAAAGCTCATTAAAAGGTAATATTTTTGAACAATCTAACCAATCATGGCTGGAGCAAACGTTTGAAATTCCTGTTGCTGACCACGTACATAATGGACATGCGTAAATCCAATGTAGGAAATACAAATGATGGTAACACAAGAAGGATTTTTTTTTAAACACCCCCGCTTAGCTTCAGAAATTACTAGGGTTGATTACGAGTTGATTTATAGGTTAATAATGGTTATATTGGAAGTCATTTTAAGTGGACACAAAGTTGACCCAATTAAATATGAAAGTATGCCTTAGAAAGGTACAGCTCGTCTTAATACACGATTATATGACTGGCATCCCATGATGCCAACACTTCACAAAGTGTTGATACATGGTGCGGTAATAATCAGACGAGCTCTACTACCGATTGGACAGCATTCCGAGGAGCCAGCTGAGGCTCGCAATAAACATTTTGGACCGATTTCGGCAGAAAATTGTCTAGAGAAAGCTGCAACCAGGATGTTTTTAATCATTTTATTTTGAGCTCAGATCCTTTTCCAAGCAGCTGACGTGCGATTAAAAAAAGGATATAAACTAACACAGTCTTTCCTGCGACCATTGCCATGTTCGTATCTGCAGAACCGTATATTGTGGAATATTCGTCAGAAAGTGATGAACAATAGGGAATATCGTATTTTATATATTTTTAATGAATATATTGATGTTTATAACAATTAAAAATATTTTTAATTTATTTTTTTTTGTCATTTTTTCATTTTTTTTTAATTTTTTTTTTAAAATAAATGTGTAAAATACTACCTTGACGTTTATTTATGACTTTAAAATTATTAAAACACCATAACTGTCTTATTTCCGCTGGTTGAATACCAATTATACACAAAAATAATATTGTCCCCCTAGATCGACCAAATACTAGTGTGTGTAGCGGTTCGCCCCGGCTTCGCACGGATCCCTAATTTTTTTCAAAATATTCTATAGCCTATGTTACTCAGGATCAGGCGCGTGCAGTGGGATGAGCATTAGTATGGTGCCAGCTAGGCACTACATACATTAATGGCACTGTGCCTGTATAGAATGCACGCCCTTGCTCAGGATGAACGTAGCTTCCCAACAGTGAAAGAATTATTAAAATCGGTCCAGTAGTTTTTGAGCATATTCATTACAAACATACAAAAATAGGTACAAATCTTTCCTCTTTATAATATTAGTATGATATGAAGTATGATTTGCGTAAGATGGCTGGCAGGAGCTGGATGCGAGCAGCCGAAGATAGAGCAAAGTGGCGTGCAATTGGAGAGGCCTATGTCCAGCAGTGGACTGCGATGGGCTGATGATGATGATGATGATGAAGTATGATGTGGGCGGTGCGGGACTGACCGGCGTCGAGCAGGTAGGCGGCGTTGCTCTGCGCGACCTCGTAGCCCTGCTCGGCGAGCGCCAGGTACTGCAGCAGCGCCGAGTCCGCGTCCCGCGCGCGCCACGCCGCGTGCGCCAGCATCAGCCGCGCGCCCCACGACCCGCGCTCGCACACGTTCTTGAACAGCTACAGACACGCACACAGACACAACACACCATCAATCAGAATTCAAATTAGGTAACTTTAGTTAGACAACGTTTGTATGGGAGAAGAAAAGGGCTGTTTTTAGGGTTTTCCCGGCATTTATTCGATTTTTTCTCGCCGTAAGAACCATCCTTGGACTTTAACGAACATTTAAAAAAAAAAATTGGCCAAATTGGTCCTGGCGTTGTCGAGTTATGCGCTTACCAACACATTTTGCGATTCATTTTTATTTATAAGAAGATAAGAAGAAGAAGAAGAAGAAGACAAGAAGAAGAAGAAGATTATAAACACGAAAGTTTTATTTCATTTATTTATAATATTTGCACAGCTTAACAGAATTAAAGTTTGTAAGAATGTATATTATGGATGTGTGAATATATGTTTGTGACTCGTAGTATCACGCAAAAAGTATGTAATTGACGTTATAGTGTTGAAAACTGAGCAATTTGAAACTTGATCAATGGGTGTGAATTGTGCTAACATTAAAAGCACAGCACAGGCAGTAAACTAGTGTACGCGTGTGTTTGTGTCCACGTACTATCGGATGCTTTCGTGGTACGCTATTTTAGAAAAAAATTGCTTGCACTTGTTGCTTCACACACAGCCGCCAGGTACCAGGGTCGTTCAAGCGATTATTGCCTTAAAGGTGTAACATCGCCAGCACAGTTGATAGTACATGTATGTGCGCACGTGTGTTTGTGTCCACGTACATGTAGTGTGCGCGCGCGTGTGTGTGAGTGTGCGTGCGTGTGTGCGGTGACTCACCTCGACGGCGGTGGTGCAGGAGCGCATGACGGCGAGCCCCTGCGCGTGCGCGTGCGCCAGCTGGTACAGCGCCAGCACGTGCCCGGACTGCGACGCCAGCGAGAAGTACTTGTTCGCCTGCTTGAAGTCGCGCCGGACGCCGATACCGCCTGCGATACATTATAGTTGACGATAAAGTTAGATTTAATAAATACGGAGAGATCCGACGCCAGTTTTAAGCCGCTAGATGCGCTCCAGGTGTAATATTTCGAAAAAAAATAGGGATCCGTGCGAAACCGGGGCGGGCCGGTATTGTAATACATATACATATATTTATTAGCGGTTTGCCCCAGCTTCGCACGGATCCCTATTTTTTTTCCAAATTTTCTATAGCCTATGTCACTCGGCAATAGTGTAGCTTCCCAAGAGTGAAAGATTTTTTCAAATCGGCCCAGTCGTTTTAGACCTTATTCGGACCAAACAAACCTTTCCTCTTTATTATATTAGTATAGATGTACGTACGGAAGTACATGAATCCGAGATGCAGCTGCCCCTCGACCCAGCCCTGGTTGGCGGCCATCGTGAAGTACTTCAGCGCCGCCGCCGGGTCCTTCTGCACGCCGCGCCCCTGATATACACCAACACAATACACATCAAACACAGAACATACTTTTTACAAGTATTGCATTATTACTACTTTAAAAAGCGGTCAATATTTTGCAGCGGTTCATCTATAGAAATTACAACAAAAAAAAAACGATTTTTGTTAAAAAGCTCCCTTCAATTATTTATTTTATTCTGTTTTTAGTGTTTCTTGTTATAACAATAGAATTTGTCATCTGTGAAAATTTCATATAGCTAACTATCACATTTCATGAGATATTCAGACATATGGGCGGACGGACAACCCTCCACTTGTTATACATGTCTAATCGCGGGAACTGTACGTGCTAAATTCTAATTGCGTGAACTCTTTGACGCGTGTAGTTTCTCGAGTCCCTACAAGTCTTTATCTTCGTCCATTTTCGGTATCAGACCAAAAATTTATTTTATTTTTTATTTATTTATTTGGCATACTAAACAGATAACATACGGTAATATACAATGTGATAAAATAGGTGTTAAACAGTTTTTTACTAGTATGAGATCCAAGGGAAGTACACACATTATGATTAATAAGTGTAAAAATAATGATAAAACTTAAAATATACACTTTCTTAGTACTCAAAACAAATTAAGTTATTTTATTTTGGTTGAGGATATTGATCACGCAATTTTATCAAATTCCATACACAAATTCTGCATATTATTGGTCACATATCTTCGGTATCTTTTTCCATTAATATTCCCCTTATAATATATCCCACGGTACCTGCAGGTACATGATGCCGAGCCCGCTGAGCCCGACTGCGTTGTTCTGGTCGGCGGCCTTGCGGAAGTAGCGCAGCGCCGTCTCGTTGTCCGCCTTGATCCCGTCGCCGCCCTCCAGGTATATCTACAGACAAACGATAACATAATAATATCTATAGCAATGGTTCTTCAGATTTTTAGGTCCATTACCTAACTAGGCTAGGGTTACTGATTTTACCCCTCGTCCCAACGCCGAACTTGCGCGCTAGTCGGCGCTACGCTGTGCTCAGACTTGTCACTTTGAAATTCGGCGTTCGAGATAAACTACCAGCTGATGGTTAGCCCCGCGAAATACAAATTTTACCCTCACGGGGATAATTAACTTCAGGTTAAGAACCCAGGGTCTATAGCAAAAAAAGTCTAATACCTCGGCACATATTTTAACGTTCTTGATTCTTGAAGACTGATATGTAAAGTTCTTGATAATAAAGACTGTATAAATAAGCACTTATGCCTATGATGTACTGGCACTTCGTAATTCGATATTTTCAGAACAAGACATTTATTAGTAGTATAGTAATTTAAGAATATGACAGATTATGAATGTGGTATTTTGAAAATCTGACAAACTATACACACATTTTGAGAATCTAACAGTTTATGAATTTGGTATTTTAAATCTGACAATTTTCGAATGTGATATTTTGAGAATCTGACAGTAATGAATTTGGTATTTAAAAAAATCTGATTGTTGATGAACTTTTGACAATCTGACAATATGGCTAACTGTAAAAAAAAGGTGTGATCTTACGAAACTGACATTCTCTACACATTTTAATCTAAAGCTCACATGTAATATCTATCGTATAGTATAAGTAAGCGACATACCTTCCCGAGGAAGGCGTGCGCCACGGCGTTGCCCGTCTTGGCGGCCTGCAGGAAGTACTGCAGCGCCTTGTTCATGTCCAGCGTCACGCCGCGGCCGCCCTGGAAGTGCAGCTGCCCCAGACCCACCTACCGGCAAGTAAGATAAGATAAGCAGTGTTGCCAATTTAGCGATTTTGTCGCTAGAACTAGCGACTTTTGCTTAAGGCTTAGCGACCAAAAAAAAGTTTTGACGCCAAAAATATTTTAGCGACTTATCTGGCGACTTTTAGAGTACAAATTAAAACAGTTCTAGAGTCAATAATAGATACAGTTTTTGTCAAATCAACACAGAATTATTCAATGCCAAGAGATACATAATATGGAAAACGACAAACGCTATAGCCCACCAAATTCAAACTTTATTTAATTGAAGTTCCATTTGAATATTATGGGGGGTGGGGGGGGGGTCCCCGAACTTTTTATGGTTATGTTTTAGTTTTAGCGACTTTCTGGCGACTTTTGACTTTGAGTTTAGCGACTCGAATTTCTAGGAGTTGGCAACACTGAAGATAAGAGTACGTCTGATGAGACATGATATGAGAATCAAACTACTATACGCTAAACTTTAGCGTTAGACTATCGTCAGCTCAGTCGTGCTGCGAATATGGAAACTGTAAAGTTTTAGAAACGTCAGCAAATAAAATGAAATACGCGAGTTAAATCGGATGCATTGTAAAAAAGTAAAAAAAATCGAGACCCCCAGTAGGATTCGAACGCACGCCTATGCGCGCGGCAGCGTCTTGACTTTTACACCATAGGGACCACTGATGAATCGTTCAAATTTTCTACTCCTTCAATTCCGTCTTTTATACTTTTTATTTTTTCTACTTTATTGTTTACAAGCGAATTTGTCGCCTCAGCTCACGAATTCGCTTGTAAACAAAAAATATATAAAGTAATATGATATATACAGTTTATCATATTACTTTATATATTTATCATCTTATAACAACAGCACATCTTACCAGAAATGCTCAGCAAATTTTTCTCAATTGAATAATAAATGACAAAGAAAGGAACTACAAAGGTTCGGGAGTGAGGTTATGTTATGAATTGTATCATAACGTAACGTCACGAGCCACGTCTCCCGATCCTTAGAAGCACTTACATATTTGTATGTTACGTTTGTTTGAGAAAACAAAAGACACCTACGATCATTTTTAACATCAAGGGACTAAATAGAATTTCGTTTTCTTTACCCTGACGTCACTCCTATTATCCTTTTATACAAGATAGCTTCTGCCCGCGACTTCGTCCGCGTGGAACTCCTCCTTTTTTTCAGTCGGTTAAAAAGTAGCCTATGTCCTTTCTCAGGCTCCAGACTATCTTTGTACCAAATTTCATTTAAATTGGTTCAGTAGTTTTAGCGTGAAAGCGTAACAGACAGACAGACAGACAGACAGAGCTACTTTCGCATTTATAATATTAGTAGGGATAGTATAGATAACATAGACGGCTGGGGCGCGTAGTGGGTAGTGGGTAGTGCGTACCTGCGCCTGCACGTCGCCCTTCTCCGCGAGCAGCTGGTAGTACTCGATGAGGTCGGTGTCGAGCGCGCCGCCGCCGGCCTCCGCCTCGTCCAGCAGCCGCGCGCGCTGCAGCGCCGGCCCGCCGCTCAGCGGCACCGCGCCCGCAACTGCACCGCACACCATACATCACATACTTCTTGAGAACCAGTGCCGGATTTGCCCTAGGGCCCAGTAAGCCCGCGGCCAGATACTGGGTGCGTTCCACTAAGCGCCCGCAACGCTCGTGACACCCTCTGTATCGTTCCACTTAACGCCCGTGGTCGTTGCGAGCGATGGCTCGACGTCATAGATGACGTCACTGTTCGCGACCACATCGCGCCCACTTCGCCCACAAAATATTGGTGGGTCGGAGTGGGCTTTCGTCGCTCACGATGTGCGTTCCACCTATAAACATTCGCTTACAACGCCCGCGGTGTTTTCTCGTTAGTGGAACGGCAATTTCAGCGGTCGTGGTCGACGGCGTTGCGAGCGTTAAGTGGAACGTACCCACTATAGCCCGTTCGCGTTAAGAAAATAGAGAGTCATCGTTGACGGCCGACCAGGCCCCGCCCCCTAGCCAATTAGATTGCTAGAAATTATTAAGACGAGTTCACAGTGACCGCTTGAAGTCAGACCTTCGAACGAAACGGTTGTGAATTGGTGTGGGCCCAAATAAAAATTATGTTGGTGTCAATAACTCCCTGTCCAAAATGAGTGACATTAAAAAAATATTACACGACGCAATAGCGTTAATTGGCGCTAATCGTTGGAAGAACTACTGCGACCACGTGATACGTGAAAAAACTAAGTCGTGGAACTCGTAGAGCAAAATTCTTCCATAATAATAAATAAAATAAGTAACTGGAAATTCTAGCCATAGTGGTTGGTAATAATGGTAATTTACGTAATTTTTCTACAATTTGTTTCGATTAAACTTAATTAAATACCTTACCCTGCAGTCGTTACTATTTTTCTAACGCGAACGGACTATGGGAGCGATAAATCGCCAACCAATAAAATAATATACGCGAGTTAAATCCGTCTATAGTTATTTCATTCCAATGTACAGTAGAATCCGTTTATAATGACGCGATTGGTCAATATAAGCGGAGTACTAATCGTAGAACTAAACGGATTCTACTGTAAATAAAAGCGTTTAAGAACAACTGACCTTTAGCAGCGACCCTCATATACAGATCCATGGCCTTCTGGCAGGAGCTGGGCACAGTGACGCCGGCCCAGTAGCGGTAGGCGAGGGCTAGCTGCGCCGCCGTGCTGTCGCCGAGCGCGCCCAGCGTGTAGTGCACGAGCGCCTTCGACTGCGACACCGGCACCGATATGCCGGTCGCGTACAGGAAACCCATGCCCTGCGACAAAATATATGTGTTCTTTTTATTATATGTTATTAATTTACCAAAAGTTATTACAATTTAAATTTAGTAGTAAATGAGAACAATATTATACATTGGAATGAAACAACTATTAACGGATTTAACTCGCGTATTTTTATTTTATTTTATTAGCTGACGTTTCGGATTCTTTACAGTTTCCATAATCGTAGCACGACTGAGCTGACAATAGTCTAACGCTAAAGAATCCGAAATGTCAGCTAATAAAATAAATAAAAATACGCGAGTTAAATCCGTTAATAGTTGTTTCATTCCAATGTGTGATAACCGCGAAGGCATCAGAAATTATTAATATTATACATATTAAGGTAAATAACCCCTTGCATGTTAAACAAAGTATTTAGGATTTCTTTTTATATAATCGGGCATAAACTTTTCAACAAACATGCCACTAAAATAGAATGAATGTACTTAATATTTGAGTGAATTATTTTTATCTTTATTCCACAGTAATGAAGTAATAAAGACCTATAAAAAATTGCATGCACATCAATGTTACTTGCATCTACCATATCTATAAAATAAAATGGGTGCTGATAATTCAGCACTTGACAATCAAAATCATTCCAGTCACTGGAATCTACATATCAACAATCATAAGCATTTCTGATATCCAAATTGAAAAAAGTCATATTAACTTTGCACTTTTTTTATTTTTGAAGAAAATCTAGAGTTTATACTCACAGCATGGGCATCAGCATTCCCCCCCTCGGCCAGCTCTTCGAATATACCCCTGGCTTTATCCAAGTCCAGCTCCACACCCTCTCCGAACAGGTAAGACCAGGCCAGCTTGATCTTGGCAGGCGCGTAGCCCATGTCAGCTGCTTCCTTCACTTGAAGGATAGACCCGCGCAGGTCGGGTGAGCGGCGGTTTAGCTTTAGTATTGCTGCATCGTAAAGTTCTTTGGCTGGAATATATATTTTAACATGAAAAATTTTATCCCCTCATGGCACTACTATAAATTATGGTGGTTGTTGTCAAGGATAGCATAACAGTTATAGTCTCACGCATCTTATATTTGGGGTCAAAGTTTTGGGGTGATGATTACTGTTGAATCAACAGTTTTTTTCATATAAGTAAACTTCATTCATTACATTTTTATGTTGTCTATAACTAGTAATAAGTTCTTCTCCTAAACTTAGCATAAACAATTTTTCCAAGAATGCTATTTTTATAAACTTCTTATGAAAATTATTTAATAAAATAATTGTATATTCCATTTAATTGTCCGATCTTATAAGGAGGTGTAATGGATGTATGTACGCCTCTAATATGTTATTTCATTTTGTTTACCTTCTTTAAGTTCTGGAGTCAACTCTTCCTCAGGTTCATCGAGCAGAGGTGGCAGGGTGTCCAAAATATCTTGAGGATTGTCATCTGGTGTCTGAAAATAAAAATTTAAACATTGAATAAACATATTGGAATAAAACAACTATTAACGTATTTAACTCGCATACTTTTATTTTATTTTACACTTTAGTGTTAGACTATTGTCAGCTCGGTCATGCTACGATTATGGAAACTGTAAGGAATCTGAAACGTCAGCAAATAAAATAAAATAAAAATATGCGAGTTAAATCCTATTAATAGTTGTTTCATTCCAATGTGTAATAACAGCGAAGAAATCAGAAATTATTATTGAATAAACATATTAACAGTTATGATTTATTTATCTATTACACTACTTTATAATGTTCTTTATTTAGTCCAACATATTACTGGCATGGAGGTATTAAGTATTTGTGTTTTATTTCTATTAATAACTTGGAACAATTAAAACCAATTGATCAAAATTAAAAAACCTTGTAAAAAGGGTAAACATACTTGAATGCTTATAAGACATACAAAACCCAGGCAAAAATATATCTGGAATGTAAAACCGGATATTCCAGTAACTCTAACTAAAGTATAAAATATACTTTTATAAGTTTGTATAACATACCTCAAGTCCAACATCCAGTTCATTGCCCTTAGCATCACCGAGCCAGCCCGTCTCAGAATGCTGGAGCAAGCTCTTCTTCAGAATCTTCAAAGACAACTCCATCTGCTCCAATTGCTCATCTGCAAGAAGATTGTAAAATTATATTTAAGGTTGTTAAATTGTCTAATATGTAGAAACAAGGTAAGGTTTAAAAAGTTTTACTATTGTCTTAAAGAAAATAAAAGAATTCAGAAGTATTCTTTTAGTTATTAGTAGAGAATTATACTAATTATCTAATTAGTAACCTTTATTCATTTCATCTTGTTTTGGCATTTCCTTGCTCTTTCTAACAGCCTCAGCATACTGGTGCAGTGTGATTATCTCCTTGTTGACGGCGTCAGTGAGCTCTTTAATATACTGCTCCTGGGTGACAGAATCAGCGGCATCCTTCTCTCCACCTTTATCCTCAGTTGATTTCTCTTCACTTTGCACTGAAGCGTCTGAAGCCTCACCACTTTCCGCATTATTATCGACCTTCTTTCCGCCCTGAGGGCCGAGCAATTCAGCCGCCGAAATTATAAAACACAAACAGAGAACTAATATTTTAAATTCCCTCATTGTTTTGTAGCACTTTACACGTAATATCACATCAGAAGCCGAAGACTTACGTGTCCCAAGGTGTCAACAAATTAAATAACTATTAAAGTAAATGGCGGAAAGTTGTAGATATATTAAACGGTTACACCATCCATTAACATATGTACACGTACACCAGTCTATTAAATTTAATTACAAATTGTTTATGATTTTTATTGAATTTATTGCGAAAATAAAATTCTGGAATAATGCCATTGACATAGCACTGATTGACAGCTGTCAGGACTGATAGCGCAGTATGGTCCGAGTTTAATCTCGTTACTTAACATTTTGAGATATTTAAATAATTCTGTTATAGTCAAAGAGTTTGCAAGATGATATTTATTAATGAGATACGAGATTAAATAATAAATAAATGTTACTATATAAAAGAATATTTTTGATTGTTATATACAACCATTTTAATATTATTATTTTTAACGAGACTACTACATAAACAAAAGGCGGACCGTAAGTATTATCAACATTTTGTCATTTATATATCTGTGGAAAAGAAGTTACGGAGGTCAGGGATTTTAGAAGTTTTGTTTTACGAAAACAGTCTAAAAAATTTAAAAAAAGATGTCACACAAGACGTGTTGAGTTTCAGAATTGCTTCTTATTATCTCGGTTATTTTACATCTACGTATAAAGTGTCCCGAGTTCTAAGTAATTCCTTTAACCTATAACTATGTTTCGATTACCGGTTAAAAGTAGAATTGTGTCCAAAAACTCATTGATTCGGATGAAGTCGTCAAGCAGTTTCATAAGGAGCACATTTATCGAGTATTTTGTCCAAAACCATGGTCATAAACATGTCAAATCAAGTTCAGTGGTGCCCCTATGCGACCCTTCCGTACCTTTTGTTAACGCTGGAATGAACCAGGTATTTACAATTTATTGTTTGTAATCTATAAAGTTATCTTAATTAGTTTATTAACAGTGTAGGCAAAGCATTTTTTTTTCTACAAGAAAAAAATATTTGATTAAAGAGGCAAACAAGCAATAATTCTTTTGAACTGTCCTTTTATTATGATTTTTATTTAACGATTTATTTTTATTATTTTTATATAAATATGTCCTATAGTATACATAAAACATGTTGTAATCAGTGAAAAACAACAAATTTTTATCTAGTTAACCAGTCTATAATCCTATTAGACTGTTTCTTCTTTAAGTCATTGTTTTTTTAGTAAATGCTAAGCTATTACATATTTATGTTGTAATTAAAAGTATAATTATATAATCTCTAACTGAACCTGAAAGTCATATTATGTAATAATCAAAACCAAACTTTTCCAAAATTTATTTATAAAACCTCTTTATAAAGTTCAAAGGAGTGTTCCTCGGGAAGGTGGTTCCACCCTGCCCCCGGGCTGTGAACTCTCAAAAGTGTATCCGAGTTGGCGGCAAGCACAATGACCTAGATGTAGTCGGCACTGATGGTCACCATCACACATTCTTCGAAATGCTTGGCAACTGGAGCTTTGGGGATTATTATAAGGTAAAACTTATATTTTTCAAGTATTCTAAGACTAGAATAAATCAAAATATCTATTTTTAGTTTTGACAGGAATGAAACTTCATCCTTTGCCCAGTTATTAGATGCCTGAACTTGGTTGTGATACATAGAATGTTGTTTATAATCACAGATAATTTTTGATAATGTTATTCTGCAAATAATATGTTTCAACAATCTTTGAAAACCAAAGAAATTTTGTTCCATTTGTTTGGCTGTCATCTCTGACCCCTATTAACAAAATTATATGCAAACAATATCTGTATCGGTTTATCTCTCCAAATAGAAAGAAGCCTGCAAGATGGCTTGGGATTTGCTCCTGGGTCCATACCGCTTCAAACCGGAACAGCTGGTTGTCACCTACTTCTCCGGAGATGCTGTCCTCAACCTCCAGGAAGATCGAGAATGCAGAGACATATGGAAACAAATTGGGTTTGTATTATATGTATAGACATTATAAAAAATATATAGGAGCCAAATTTATAGCTTTTTTAAATGGTTAATACACAGAAAAGGTTATAGAAAATCAAAACAAGTACCAACTTGAGTTCTTATAATATTTTCGGCCATTTTCACGGTACCTAGCGAATTACACCAAGTCATTACACCGGGATCACCACCCTAGCTTAGCACTTTTAAATATTTTGTTAAAATTTTTAAAAGTAAGTTGTGTTAGCGTCAGACCTTTTTTTTTTTTTTTTGAACTGAATACTGAACAGTTAGCCAGCTAATGGGCCTTTACTGCAAAACCGGACGGGTGGCGAGACTCCTGAGAGGAGACTCTTAAGCCTTGCGTCAGACCACTCTGAGACAGGCTGGCTCGTGTCTCCACTGGGACATTTGAATTTAAACTCGAGCGACGAGATTTGGACAAATGAGACCAATAAAACGGTGTCTAGACTCTATAGCTTTGCTGGCCTGCTGGATATAGGTTATTGAGTGATTGTTTGCAGTGTGCCGGCCAGTAGACTGCGGGGGCTCGGAGCTGCGGACAACTTCTGGGAGATGGGCGCGAGCGGGCCGTGCGGGCCATGCACCGAGATACACTACGTGCACCCCGACGGCAGCCTGACAGAGATATGGAATATCGTCTTCATACAGTTCAACAGGTGAGTAACTAATGTACTCACATTTGAATTGATGCTTTTGTTACCAAGTAATAAAGTACAAATTAGGTTGCATTGCTTTCAACGTTATTCTGACTGAAATTTTGTTATAACAATTAGTTTTTTTTATATATTATTTTTAAATTACATAATCTTATTGTTCTTTGTATTGACGATCTCGGTATGAATGCAGGAAATGTGATATAACAATATAATTAATGTGTGATTATTGAGAAATATATAAATCTAATGTAATAAAATGGTCAAATATTTATTTTATTATTTAAGAAAACTGTAATGGAATTTAGTTATCTATCTTATATACTATATTAAAATAATAGTATAATAGTATAATATAATTCAAACTACTGTATAGTCATTTAGTAGTCTCCTAATTATCTAATTATCTTTATATTATATCTGGTTCATTGGCCGTCTGGTAGAAAATACCAGACAACGTCAAGTAAGTCGATTGTAGACAGTTGTTGTGCGGTCAACTTTAAATAAACAAATGAGCATTCAAATAGTAAATAAAAATTCTAAAACGAATGTCAAACGAAACTTTATTACGTACATCTCAACTACACTCGCACCAGTTGTCACTCTTGCAGCTGCCTTTTGTGTAGTTAAATTCACTTATACATTTTAGCCTGCATATCGTACTGGTACACGGCAAGTAGAACTTGAATGGCATGTTTTCCATCTCGCTCGATTCGAAAATAAACGGGACTCTAGTTGTGGTCCGTGGTTTACGATTAGGGCGTTTATTTGCCTTCGGCGGAGGGTCGATTTCCTCGCTTGATTCCGGAAGTCTCGGTTTCCTGGTGGTAGTGCGGGGTTTACGATAAGGGCGGTAGTTTCCCTTTGGTCCATAATCATTTTCCTCACTCGATCCGATAGTAATCGGGGTTGTGCTGCGCGGTTTCCTATATTCACTTTCCTCTCTTGGTATGTCAAAAATGGGGGTAGTGCTGCGCGTTTTATAGTAGTTTCCCTTCGGCGGAGGCTTCCTTTCCTCGCTTGATTCGGAAAGACTCGGGTATTCTGTTGTAGTGCGGGGTTTACGATAAGGGCGTTTTTTCTTCGGTCGACGGGACCGTAATCCCATATTGTGGTTTGGTGTAACTCGATCGTGGAGGTCTAATATAAAATCTTGGAGCACCTTTTGTATTATTGATTTGGTGTACTCCCGCCGGTCTGTAAAATAATGACAATTAATATCGTGGTATAAAAGTGATGTTGTTTGTAATTTTACTGGCTGTGGTTTGGTTTTATCGTCGTGGGATTCAATTTTCGGGTCACAGTTCACAAAAAGACACCGAAATAAACTTATATGTAAAAAATATTCTTATGTATATTGCGCACATTTAAGCCTCACAAAATAAATATGACTACGTAGCTATTTACTCTTCATTGTGCCTACAACAGAATAGCTAGCAAGTGTTTAAGGAAAACCCCGTTATATAAGTAGGTACGTATATTTTTTTAAAGTTTACCTTCATTATGTGCATGAACATAAGGATGCCAAAGTGTGATTCCGCGCGTGCGTAATTTAGGCCATTCAACTTTCTTACACAGATTACTGCATGTTTTATTTCCTGAAATAAATAAAAAAAATATATCAATGGTACCGACATGGATGATGTCACATGATTTAAAAAAAAAGTTACGTGTCTCATATTTTTTTTTGTAACTTACTTGATGGAATAAGTAAAAAGCTGTCTTATATACAACTAGCTTCTGCCCGCGACTTCGTCTGCGTGGAACTCCTCCTTTTTTACAGTCGGTTAAAAAGTAGCCTATGTCCTTTCACAGGCTCCAAACTATCTTTGTACCAAATTTCATTTAAATCGGTCCAGTAGTTTTAGCGTGAAAGCGTAACAGACAGACAGACAGAGATACTTTCGCATTTATAATATTAGTAGGGATTAGTAGGGATATAGCTTTTGCCCGCGTCTTCGCGTATGTTTTAATTCCGTTAGAACGTGAATTTCTTCAGTCCTCCATCTGTAGACCGTACTGTTAAAGAATGTATATGCAAAATTCGAATTAGATCAGGCCAAGGAATCACGTTGTCCTATACAAACTTTGTACCCCTTTTTCACCCTATTAGTAGCGCGAAGCCGGGACGAACCGCTAGTATATTTTTTTATGTTACTGGTTTTGAAAACCAGCAGTTCTCGCTAAGAATACGGGCGACTGCTGGTTTATTACTTTAGGATATATGTTTTTTCTGGGTTTCTATTTTTCTCTCTTTTCTTTAACTGTGTTATTTTATTATATTCAGATTTTCAACTAGGCTAACCGCTAGTATATTACATAAGATAAGATAAGATTATGACATGTACCTACCTCTACCTTTCTGTAGCGGCATAATCTCAACCGTCCGCAACGCGGGCCAAGTTAATTCCGTACATGTACACAAATCATTATCTGAAACATACTTAATATAATATAATACATAACTAATCAATACATAATCAAATGTTTATTACAATGTATCAATAGAAATTATATCACCGTACGAATATCATTAGCATACGTATTTAGTAGGTACATTACGCAACGAGGCCAGTAAAATAAAAACTGTCTCAGAGCACGTCATGTAATTGTCGTCCGAGGCGAAGCCGAGGTTGACAAAAATGTGATCTGAGGCTCGCCGAGGTCAGTATACTATTTTTCTGTTCGACGAAGCCAGAAAGCGTCAATTTCATTTAGCGCAGCGGCCAGAAAGTTGGCGCTTTCCGGCCGGAGGACAGAAAAAGTTATTCTAGTTGTTAATTCAGAATTGTGGCTAGCAATTTCTATATGCCTAGTTTTTTGGCAAACAGGCGTATCTTTGCATTGATCTATTTTGTGCAGCATATCAAAATAGACATCTGACTAAATATATCATTCATTGGAATGAAACAACTTTAAACGGATTTAACTCGCGTATTTTATTTTATTGGCTGTCGTTTCGGAGCCTTTCACTTTAGCATAAGACTATTGTCAGCTCAGTCGTGCTACGATTATGGAATCTGTAAAGGCTCCGAAACGTCAGCCAATAAAATAAAATACGAGAGTTAAATCCGTTTAAAGTTGTTTCATTCCAATGTATAATAACCGCGAAGGCGTCAGAAATTATTATATTAATTTCATATCAGTAAATATTCTCTATTACTTACCTTTACTTTTATCTGGTTTTGCGCTGACCCTTTGCAAAGAATACAGCACCAATATACCCAAAGTCAATTTTCTTATATTTGCAACCGGTGACATCGCTATGCCATTGTGTATCACTAAATATCAATACAAAGATTTATAAATGGTTCGATTTAATGGATACTAATTAATTTTTAACAGCTGCAGCATCAATTCGTTTTACTGTCTATTGATTTGATTTTTAAGTGCAATTATAAGTGAGCCTAATTGATTTCTTTCAACTACTGTGAGCTTAAAAGTTGGGTTATAATTTCGTTATCTATACTAATATTATAAAGCTGAAGAGTTTGTTTGTTTGTTTGTTTGAACGCGCTAATCTCAGGAACTAATGGTTCGAATTCAAAATTTTTTTTTTGTTGGATAGACCATTTATCGAGGAAGGCTTTAGGCTATATAACATCTCGCTGCGACCAATAGGAGCGAAGAAACAGTGGAAAATGTGTAAAAAACGGGGAAAATATGAAGCCTTATGTATATGAAGAAGTGACAGTTAGAAGACTTTGACAGATCTTTGACGAAACAATCGGACGGGCAGGACGACGTCTGCCGGGGCCGCTAGTAACTGATAATTAAGTAACATACAATGTATTTACCTACTAGAATAGTGTGACAACTCGAAATGTGTCACCACGTGAATTAAAATTTTAATATGCAGACTTAGAGTCTTAAATGGAGTAACAGTTTTTATTCTAGTAAAGGTGCGAAACAATAGATTTTCAAAAAACAAAATAAAATAATTAACCAGGGCAGGTTTTAGTCTATGCAGTATTTTCTATGCTTAGGACTTCATCTTCATTTTAATTTTCTCACGTAGTATCCTAAAACTTACAATATAGATATTCTATATTATTAATGATTTATTTTTTAAATGCGTTTTCTTCTATGACGAATTTTGCATTAAACTATTGTCAGATCAGTCTTGCATCGTTTATGTAAAAGAATCCCAAACGTCAGCAAATAAAATAAAAAAAAAAACGCGTTGTTTCATTTCACTATGTCAAATAGCTACAAATATTTTTAGATACCTTATGATTAGATTAGATTAGATTAGATTAGATTTATTTATTACCCAAAATTCATACAATATAATAACATTTATTATTATGTCAAATTACATGTACTCATATTGAGATCGTCAAAAACAAAAACAAAGAACAATAAGATTAAATAATAATTATCATCAAAATTACAATAAGATTTTGTCATACATATAATGTCAAATAGGTATATTAACTATCATAGATTTTTCTCATTAGTCGTCAATACAATTTGTCATACGGAATATAAGTAAGTTGTAGAGTTTTAGTGTTGGCTCTGTTGCAGAGAAGCGGACGGTTCCGTGAAGCCTCTCAGGCGGCTCCACGTGGACACGGGCTTGGGGCTGGAGCGGGTCACCGCCCTACTGCAGGGCGTGCCCTCCAATTACGACACCGATCTGTTCCAGCCCATCATCAGAGCAATTGAACGGGTAAATAAAGCATGATCGACATGGTTACATAATTAAAATATACCCACGAGTCTTATGAGTGATTCAAGTAGGAAGGTTTATACCGTGTGAAGCCCGCGGACCTCTATTATTCACACACACACACACACACACACGCGCGCGCGCGTGCACACACGCAATTGACGACTGAGCTAGTAGAAAATTTGACTACATGACACTCCTGCGACAGGCTCGCAGGAGTGTCATGTAGCACACTACATCACAATGAATTGTCAAGTCGATTTGATGATTATCCTAACTAATATTATAAATGCGAAAGTAACTCTGTCTGTCTGTCTGTCTGTTACGCTTTCACGATAAAACTACTGGACCGATTTAAATGAAATTTTGTATAAAGAAAGTCTGGAGCCTGAGAAAGGACATAGGCTACTTTTTAACCGACTGCAAAAAAGGAGGAGTTCCACGCGGACGAAGTCGCGGGCAGAAGCTAGTTTGTCATAAATCGGTATCGTAACGAGATATCTTTTCATGTTGATGTCGTCTCTCATTTCTTCATGTCGGTAACGAAACTATATTATGTCGACAAAATGTCGACTCGACAGTTCATCATATTATTATTCTCGCTGGTCGTCTATGTGTTACGTGTGTATCGCAGCACAGCGGCGGCGCGCCGCGGTACGGCGGGCGCTGGGACAGCGCGGTGGACGCCGCCTACCGCCGCCTCGCCGACCACGCGCGGATGGTCGCCGTCTGCCTCGCTGATGGAGTCTTCCCCGCCACCAGGTATGCATAGTCACTCTTAATACTCCTTTGCACACACGTATCCTGAATGGCTGACGGAATGACGGATAAACGTGCAGTTTAAGTTCAAAAGGGATATAAAGTTCTTTTGGGGGTGACTTGCTTCGAAATTAATGACAACTCCTTAGTGCTTTTTATTTAAATTACTAGCTTCTGCCCGCGACTTCGTCTGCGTGGAACTCCTCCTTTTTTGCAGTCGGTTAAAAAGTAGCCTATGTTCTTTCTCAGGCTCCAGACATTCTTTGTACCAAATTTCATTTAAATCGGTCCAGTAGTTTTAGCGTGAAAGCGTAACAGACAGACAGACAGACAGAGTTACTTTCGCATTTATAATATTAGTAGGGATATATTAGTAGGGATGACACGTATTTAAAAACTCAATGAGATAAAAGGTTAAACATACGTTTTTGAAATCTATTAGAATCCCTTTATGATGTGACGTTATAAATGCGACATAAAAATACCTTAGCATCTAGTCCAAAATAAAAATTATACAAACACGCTCTTTTTCCAGTTTAAACTTGAAACAAATAATGCGCAAATCGTTCAAAATATCAACTGAAGTCTTCAGAAATCCACGCTTGCTTACGTCGTTGTACGACGAAGTGGCTGCCACCCTGGGGCCGACGTACCCCGAACTGGTCACCAAGAGCAAAGGGGTGAAGATGATCATGGAACACGAGGAGCAGGCGTATGGGAAGATGAGAGGCAACCTGGAGAAGAAGTGGCGGGAGCTGCTGCAGCAGTACCCCGAGGTCGAGGGTCTGGAGGTGGAGACGGCTGGGTTCGCGCTGGGGTATAAGGAGTTTAAAGAGGTTAGTTTATATTCATATGTAAACAGCATCACTAGTGGACCATAGTAATTAAAAATTCAGTGTTAGACTATCATCAGCCAAATCTGACTCGATAATGGGAACTAAAGATTTATATTTGCTTAATTTAATTGCTTTTTCATGGTACCTTAAGTTTATAGTAGAAAGTAATCTCTATTATAAAAAAGATAACAATAATATCCATATTTTTTCCTTCTTATCTCTATATTAACGTGGAGTATTAATTTAAAGTGATATCTACAGATAATATAAATAATTGCATCTAATATATTTTTTATATTTCCAAATGATCTAGTCTAGAAGTATTCAGTAGTTACACATGTTCTGACTAACAATAAAATTAAATATGTCAATTGGCCTTGCATGTCGTGAGCAATCATACTTACATAAAATGGTTTAATGCCATAATTTTACAGAATTGAAATAAATACCTACTCTATTTACATTTGTCTTTTCTACAGACAATGGCTAAGCAAAACTCATCCGTAATACCTGGAGAATTAGTGTTCAAATTGTACGACACTCACGGCTTCCAAGATGACATCATACAGACTATCGCCAACTTAAACAACCTAACCATAGACAAGGAGGGATTTCAAAGACTACTGACCCAGCACAGAACGAGGCATAAAACTGCCATCAAAGAACAAACCTCCAATAGAGGACAAATGTTCGACAAAACCATAGACAATTTAATCAAAAACAATATTACCTCTACAAACGATCAACATAAATATAATTACACAGTCATAGATAATAAAGTAAAGTTCGAGCCTTTGAAAACGAAACTAGTAGCGATATTGAATGAAGACGGGGAATGGATAGACGTGTTAGAGCCATGCGAAAATAGATCTTATTACCTAGTGACAGAGGATACAAATTTCTACTGCGAAGAAGGCGGTCAGACCGCCGACTCCGGTGAAATAGTTATAAACGATCAGATATCTTTGAAAGTGGACACAGTGTTTAAAATACGTGATTTCGTTTTCCATAAGGGTTGTTTTAGATTGTTAAATTGTGATACTTACGTGAAACGGGATTGTGAAGTTAGCTTAAGGATTAATAGTGAGAGAAGACTGAATACGATGAGGAACCATACGGCGGTGCATTTACTGAACGCTGCGATTAGGAAAGTGCTGCCGAATAGTGTTGTGTATCAGGTCGGGTCGAGTGTCACTGACAAGGGGCTCTCCTTGAATTTGACGGTTTACGGCGAGAAGTTGTCGCAGGACGTGGTTATGAAGGCTCAAGAATTGGTACGGTAAGTAATCGGTTAGATATTATATTAATAGAAATTCATTAAAATATACATATAATTTGTTGTTGTTATCCAAATCGATCTAGCCGTATAGAAAGAGTTAATTGACAAACCCCTATGCAGAAGAACACGTTGTAATAATAGCACTCCAAAAACTCGATTATCCCCACTTTCATTAAAATAGCATACCAGTATCCACACACACACACACACACACACACACACACACACACACACACACACACACCGTCGTTATTGCGTAGGAGGTTAAAAACTAAAATAATTGAAAACAAACAAGTTTCAGAATATCCAAGCAAAACTCCAAATGGTTAAACAATAAAAGTATAATCCACAATTGATCCAGTCATACATCACATCAGGTACACAAATTGCACATTGTGAACCCCTTAAGCATATAAAAACAAAACACTTCGCGTATTTAATATGTAATCTACAAATGGCACACCTAGATCTAAAGAGCGCTAACTCAAAAAAGTTACTTTTTTAGGAGAGGCGAGAAACTGATTAATATGTCCATATGCACGCATGAGTTATCAGTATAAATTTATACTCTTTATAATAAAGCTAGCAGAGTTATATTAGCTGAAATCAGTTTTAGTGTAGGTGGGTTTTGCTGGAATCCGATGGTGTGCATAACTCAAATCTTCCGGTTTTTGAGTTAGATCCCTTTAGATGTAGGTGTGCGAAATGTTCCATTTTGCTATGTACAGTGAATCCATACAGTCGGACACGCCGTTCGAGTCCCGCATAGTGGACAGCCTACAGTTGTCCAGCGAGTCTGCGCTGACGGTGCCCGGGGAGACCTACCCGGAGACTGGCTTGCGACTCGTCTACTGCACCGGACCGCTGCCTTCCAAGTTAGTACTTACACGAGTGAAAATATCAAACTACATTAATACAGTAATATTTTCTGATTGTAAAAAAAACCGTTAAAATATTAAGTAAGATTAATTACAATTATTAAAAAAAACTGCCTTTCGTTTTCAAGCATATACAATGTGTGGATTGTCATTTGTGTAAGAAAGTAAATAACTACTGCCGACTTAATCACCATCTAGTCCCGTAAAAGTGCTTATGTATTACTTGAATGACTCCTAACGTTCGATTCAGGTAGATATACTTCTATGTGTAAAATTGCACTCTTGGATGTCTTATATATTATGTACTCGTATTTATGTTTATACATTGTCTAGGTACTAGACTAATTAAAAACTATTATATTAAGAACTAGCGGCCCCGGTAGACGTCGTCCTGCCCGTCCGATTGTTTCGTCAAAGATCTGTCAGTCTTCTGTCACTTCTTCATATTTTCCCCGTTTTTTACACATTTTTCACTGTTTCTTCGCTCCTATTGGTCGCAGCGTGATGTTATATAGCCTAAAGCCTTCCTCGATAAATGGTCTATCCAACAAAAAATTTTTTTTAATTCGAACCAGTAGTTCCTGAGATTAGCGCGTTCAAACAAACAAACGAACAAACTCTTCAGCTTTATAATATTAGTATAGATTAAAAACTATGTGTACTATGGGTAGTACAAGCTATGCTTAGTCTGGGACTAGAATAATTGGTGTGAATTGTCCAAATTTATTATTATTACATTTATTACTAGCTTCTGCCCGCGACTTCGTCCGCATGGAACTCCTCCTTTTTTTGCAGTCGGTTAAAAAGTAGCCTATGTCCTTTCTCAGGCTCCAGACTTTCTTTGTACCAAATTTCATTTAAATCGGTCCAGTAGTTTTAGCGTGAAAGCGTAACAGACAGACAGATAGACAGAGTTACTTTCGCATTTATAATATTAGTAGGGATTAGTAGGGATTTGTCCCGTGTGTAGTAAGTCAGTTTTATTTCATTGTGTGATGTAATCCGGGTGTGTGTGTGTGTGTGTGTCGTCAGGGAGCTGTGCTGCGGCACGCACGCGCCGCGCACCGCGCTGCTGCAGGAGTTCTGCGTGACGACGGTGCGCGCCGCCAACGGGAACTCGCCGCAGATACACGCCATCACCGGGGACGCCGCCACTGAGGTGACTAACGAAAAAGCTTTTGTCTATATTTAGTCGCACTTGCGAGTCTGACCCGCGCATGAAGCGTATAGTGCTATTGCATTGCCTATAAATACGGTAAATAAACACGTTTGTTGTTATATATGTATTTGTTTTATTCTTTTTTTTAGTATTTGTTGTTAGGCAACAGAAATACATCATCTCTGAGAATAGGCTATTTGACAATGCGAAAAATAAAGTGTAAATTACTGTTAACAGTATAAATTAAGAGTTAAAAAATGATTATTCATTAATGTAAGTTGAAAATAATGATTGATTTATTTAAAAATCCTTAAATAAAAATTACATTTTTTAAACGTTTGTCACGTGACACAAAACGCTCCTGCTGGGCCGAGTTTTTCGTGACGTCACATGCCCGTAAACTTTGTTTACCTAGTTGTGTTGCGCCTAGTTGTGGTAGATTGTCAAACAGGCATGTGACGTCACCGACCTCATTGCGGCGCCATATTGTCAAAGTAGCGTTTTGGCACACTATTTAAATATTGAATTTTTAATTCGATGTTTTTCAGCTAATACATACCAGATTTAAAAAAAACAACTTTTGCTGGGTTCCTTAGACTCTACTACATAATATAAAATGGATTTTAAAAACATGTCAAATACCCTATTTCAAATGGCTAACTATCACGGTTCGTGAGATACAGCTTGGTGACAGAGACGGAGTCTCTGTACCGTTTTATCCTTAAAATAATATAATATATTAACGGCGTACATTAGGGTGCGAATCGCACAAATAATGTATAGGCGAAGTCGCGGGGAAAAGTTAGTAATAATATAAACATAACTTCTTCAGGTGAGTATCGAGTCATACAAAACTATATTTTTCATCAACGCTCTTATTACAAACACTTAATACCTATACCAGGCGCGCGAGTTGTTCTGCAAGTCCCAACACCTGCACAAGGTGACCGACCTGCTGGAGCCGGAGCGCTGCAGGCGCGAGGCGGCCTCCCTCCGCGAGCGCCTCGCCGCGCTCTGCGCCGGCAGCGGGGCGCCCTACGCCGAGTACCGCCAGGCGCTCGACCTGCTGGCTAAAGTACACAAGCGGTCCGGCAGCGAGAACACAGTGGCTTTGCAGTGAGTTATTATGGCATATACGCTCGTGTGGAAGAGGGAAGTAGCAGTGTATTAGGCATTAAGCATTACTTTAGTCGTCATTCTTGTCATACCGCACGTCATGCTGTTCGTCATACCCCACGTCTTGTTCCTTGTCATACTCCACGACTTGTTTCTTTAATAATGTCTCTGTCGCCTAGGTTCTTAACCTGAGGGTAATTACCCCCGCGGAGGTAAAACCTGTATTTCGCGGGAGTAACCATCGGCTGGTAGTGGTCTCGAATTTCAAAGTGACAAGTCTGAGCACAGCGTAGTGCCGACTAGCGCGCGAGTTCGTCGTTGGGAGGAGGTGTAGGTACAATCAGTGACCCTTAGGTCATAACGGTAACGGACCTAAAAAGCAATTATAAAAATCACTTAAACGTTATTTAATTTTACAATTTCAACCGTTTTTTTTAATCTCAGCGCCATAGCGGAGGCGGAGCTCGCGGAGGCGGAGTCGGCGGCGGCGGAGGCGGGGCGCGGGTTCGTGGTGCACTTCCTGCGCTGCTCGTACGTGCTGCCGCGCGAGCGCGTGGCCGCCGTGCTGCGCGCCGCGCGCCCGCGCCGCCCCGCCGCGCTGCTCGCCTGCGCCGGCGGCGAGGTCTCCGCCGCCTGCATCGTGCCCGAGGTAATACCGAATAATAATAAAGAGGAAACATTTGTTTGTTCGCTTGTATTGTACAGGCCCTAAAACTGACCGATTCGTAACATTCTTTCACTATTTTGAAGCTATACTATGCCCTGTACACTACTTATATTATATTTAAAAAATAAAGGATTCGTGCGAAGCCGGGGGCGGTCTGCTATGTCACTATCCCTACTAATATTATAAATGCGAAAGTAACTCTGTCTGTCTGTCTGTCTGTCTGTCTGTTACGCTTTCACGCTAAAACTACAGGACCGATTTAAATGAAATTTGGTACAAAGAAAGTCTGGAGCCTGAGAAAGGACACAGGCTACTTTTTAACCGACTGCAAAAAAGGAGGAGTTCCACGCAGACGAAGTCGCGGGCAGAAGCTAGTATTTAATATTTTTAAAAAAGGTATATTGCATAATGTAAAATCACTTTAATATTAGACTATCGTCAGCTCAGTAGGCTACAAATATGGTTCTGTACAATTTTCAAAACGTCAGCTAATAATATAAAATACGCTAGGTACTTAAATCCGTTATAATCGTTGAATAATGTCACACCGCTGCACCGGCAGGAGCACGTGTCTATGTCGTTCTCAGCGGAGCGCTGGCTGCGCGCCGTGCTGCCGGTGTTCGCGGCGCAGCCGGCGCCCGCGCCCGCGCCGCTGCGCTACGCAGAGATGACCGCCACCAAGGTACCACCACCACGATACCGCACACCCGCACACCGTACACACACTCGCGCGGGTCCAGGGCGCCCGGGCTAGGTCTAGGGCTGTAAAGGACCCGCTCTGAGTACAAACTCACAAGATACACTAAATAGTTTGCTACCCGTTAGTCTGCTTTTGCTAAGTTTGGGTTTAAAGTAGGTATTTGTGAAAGTCCGGGGATGATTTATATGATGTGAAAAAAGAAACACTAAAAACGCGGTATGAAGTTCGCCGTGACGGCGAGTTTAAATTTTTTTTTTCCTTACTACCATTACTGTAAATTAAACCTTATATTGATATAATAATATATACCTATATCATTAGGGCTTACCGAATGATATAGGTATTAAGTGCCTACTTAATACATTTAAAACATGTATGTGTTAAAAGCTCGTCCTTGCGTACATACATACTATTACATACACAGGTGAGCCTGATAACCTGCGAGCAGCTCGTGCAGGAGGCGCTCGCAGCGGCGACGCAGTTCGCGCAGCAACACATGCACGGCGACGGAGCACACGGCACACGAGAGTCACACGACACACAAGAGTCACACGGGTCAAAAGAGTCACACGACACGCAAGGGACACACGGCACACAAGAGTCACAAGGGTCAGATCACACGCACCGCCACGGACAGCGCACGCACTGACCACCCACAACTACTAAACGGATATACAAGTGACTGGATGACTGGTAATTTAACGTATTATTCGAAAAGGGTTGTTTGTTTGACATATACAAAGCTATATAAAAGACAATATCGCCATTGACTCAATGTTCAGCTCAAATTGTTGATGTAAATTAAATTCAAAGATGATAATAATTTCTGACGTTTTCAGTATTAAACAGTGGAATAAAACAAATATAACGGATTATACTATTGAATTTATGCTAACGTTTCGAGGAACGTATATAAAGCATTTTGGTTTTTGTGACGTAGATACATTTTAAAGGTTATTGGAAATTTCTAATTAGGTGTTGTAAAGTTTATAAGAAATAGTACATTACGCACCGAGGCCAGTAAAATAAATAATGTCTCAGATCCCAAGTAATTGTCGTCCGAGGCGAAGTCGAGGTTGACAAAAATGTGATCTGAGGCTTTTTTATTTTACTGGCCGAGGTCAGTATACTATTTTTCTGTTCGACGAAGCCAGAAAGCGGCAATTTCATTTAGCGCAGCGGCCAGAAAGTTGGCGTTTTCCGGCCGGAGGACAGAAAATATTATTTTTGGTCGGAATCAGCTATTTGATACAAGACTTAGCATCACAGACAAAGAAAAATTTGTTTCCGGCACTAGTTTGTTTTCCACCGGAAACGTTCAACAAAACTGAAATTAGCAAAGCTCCAGTATTTTATGGTTTTTTTATCTTTCTCTTGTAAATTAAAACCCAACTGCGACGTGATCTCTTTTTAGTTCTGTATTGTTTTAAAATGTCCACGAAAATAAATAAAAATATTTAACAAGTATAACAAGAGAACACGACGCAGTGGCGAACTCTGCTAAAAAAATATTTAAAAATATATGCTTATATTAAAATATGACATTGTTAAAAACTAGCTATTCTAATCAATTGTAGTCTGTGTTATGCTAAATTACTATAGCTATATAATTGTAAAGTTTCATTATAATCCATTCAGTAGTTTTTGCGAGAACAAGTTAGAGATTTACGCATAATTATTCATACAAACTTTCGCGTTTATATTCAGAATTTTTGTAGAGTTTGTATTTTAATTGTTATATTTTTTATAAAAAAATAACTTGAATCTGGTGCGAATAGATTTAAATGCAATTATAAAATAATGATGTGACATAATACCAGGTTATTTAATTTTAATTGTTGACGTAGAAACTACATTGTGAGATGTTAGTAAAATAAAATAACATGATGATTGAGAAACTACTTTTTTGGAAGTTGGTTAAATGGCATCTATGTTAGTAATTCTTAGACGATGTTTTATTATAAGGCTGATATTACGTATATTAACAATTAGTATAAAATTAAGTTTTTAAAATAATAAAATAATATTTTCGCAGTGTTATAAAATGACAACATGCGTTTCTTATACTTAATGAATCTATGATTTCTCTAATTTAATAAACAGTGGACGGAATAGGTAGTACCAATTTACAGTAACTACTTGCTATTAGGTTTTTATTAGGGGTCTGTTTATTATCTTCAAGTAAATTCGACAAATTAACAATTTAATAATTTCTGATCCCTTCGCGGTTATTACACATTGGAATGAAACAACTGTTAACGGATTTAACTCGCGTATTTTTATTTTATTTTATTAGCTGACGTTTCGGATTTTTTACAGTTTTCATAATCGTAGCACTACTGAGCTGACAATAGTCTAACACTAAAGTTACGATTATGGAAAATGTAAAGAATCCGAAACGTCAGCTAATAAAATAAAATAAAAATACGCGAGTTAAATCCGTTAACAGTTGTTTCATTCCAAAATTAACAATTTGATAAGCAATTGTAGATATTAGTAGAGCAGAGTAATATACAGTGGACTGATGACGAAAACTTGACAGGGTAATTGGTCCGTGTTTAGCATTAGTGTTTCAACCCACACCAAGCTAGTTTTGAGATATCGGCGCTTAAAGTTTTTTGAGAACATTCTTCTTTTTCCGCTTATTTTAAGCAAAAAAAGTATTGATATGTGGTATCATTTTTTTTGTTGAAATGCATAGATTAAGGATATAAATGTATTTATTGGAATAAATTCAAAATTTAAAAGAAAAAGCAGAAAAGTGGTTAATGCTTAATGGCTATAAGGTTTATTACATTTAGCATTTATGTGCTAACCCACATAACAGTATGAGAAATTCTCATTTGTTGTTTTAAAATGAATATGTTTTACACAAATTTTTGGAAAACGTAATAAAATAAACTACTAACGTATTAAAACTTTAATG
Organism: Polylopha cassiicola; assembly: GCA_038024825.1. Lineage (NCBI taxonomy): Eukaryota > Metazoa > Arthropoda > Insecta > Lepidoptera > Tortricidae > Polylopha > Polylopha cassiicola. The sequence goes on from CP149061.1 coordinate 860,260, forward strand.
TAAGTACATATTTATGGAGTTTTTATTGTTTTAACATGTTTCAAATAACATTATAAGTTCTGCTAAAAATCTGAAATAGGTACAACAAGTTAACACTTATATTATTTAAATTACTTAAAAATCTTAACCAAATTGATTTATTATTATTATTTTATCATATTGAATTAAACCAATAATATATACTTCCGTACCTAAAAGCTTAATAAACCACCTAAAAACCATTTTTCGAATAGTTGATAAATTGTGGAGACAAGTCGGTCTGCCATTCTATAATATTATTATGTGTAATATTCTAATTTTTGTCACACACGTTTTAATCTAATGATGGATATAAAAAATATCGGTTAAGTGCGAGTTAGACTCGCGCACCAAGGGTTCCGTACTATAAATAACCTGTAGGTAGGTATATATTTTTTAATGATGTCATTAAAAATGTATGGTTTTCGTATTTTTTTCTTTATGTGTGCTATATGACGTTACCTCGTACTAAATTAATTCAAGATCCTGAGTTCACGAGAAAACTTTTGTCAATTCGCGGCATAAACGGCGGTTCTTTTGATTGCGTTGGCGATTTTTTTGTTTTTTTACAATTCCAAGGGCCGGTAGTCCTGAGTATTTGATATTACTCTGAATTTTAGTTTGATACCTACCTCCACGCGTTACTGAGGTAAAGGATCACACAGACAACAAAGTAATCCTGTAAGGGTTCCATTTTTTTTCCCTTTAAGATACGGAAACCTAAAATGTGTATTGATTTTATTTAATATGATAAAAATAATAATAATAAATAAATATGTTTGGTTAAGATTTTTAAGTAATTGAAATAATATTTAAGTGTTATTTTGTACATTTCTCATTTTTAGCAGAACATATAATGTTATTTGAAACATGTTATACAACAATAAAAACTTTAAATAAATGGGTACCTACTTACATTAAACTTTTAATTCGTTAGTTGTTTATTTTGTTACATTTTCTAAAAATGTTTGCATAGATAATATGTATATTCATTTTAAAACAACAAATTAGAATTTTGCATTAATGTGTTAGGTATGTGGCTTAACACATTAATGCAAAAATACAAATCTGACATAGGAAATAAGCAATAATGTGTTATATGTGGCTTAACACATTAATGCAAAAATACAAATCTGACATAGGAATTAAGCAATAACCGATTTTGTGCTCTAGAATATTCTACGATTTTTTTTAAAAAAAATGGATTTCACTGCTGTATTCCTCATGATCTATTTAATAAAACTGCATTCATAACTCAAAACCCGATTTTTTGTGGGTTGACACACTAATGTTAAACACGGTCCAATTGTACGGGGGCTGCGGGACGAGATGGGGGAAGGAAAAGCCCGAACTATATACCAAGACTGAATAATAGTTCGGGACAACCTACGGTATAATTATGCGTTTATGCGTAGATTAGCGGCGTCGGACCACTGTATATCGCTACTTTGTATTCGGAACGATTTTATCTATTATAAAAGTTGCAAACAGCTTACCCAGAACTTATTTGGATGTTCAAGTGAATATATACTATCTATTCCGGTCACTAATAACGAAACAAATTCAACTAGTCTTCCTTTTTAATTGTTATTGTATTTTCTCGTCTATTTTTATTAATAAACGCAATTTTAAAAACTGGTCATTTTCATTCGACAATAAAACAAAAATATTTATATATTTTTTTATTTTCATAAACCTTAAATTACATATTTACAGTCTCTTGTGGGTTTGAGATCCTTTGGATCGTACAAAACTAACTACAGGTAAACACATTTGTCTTTGTTATGTCGGGCTGTCAAAAGAAAAGCGACATAATCTCTTGGCATGACGACAATTTTTTTTTGTCCATCGAGCAGATTACAAAAAATACTAAACATGTATTTTTATTTACTCAATGGAACAATAAAAGACAGCGATAAGCGCCTCAGAAGTTTGGGAGTGGGGACTCGAGACGTCACGGCATGGTATAAATTGTACTATAACGTGACGTCACGAGCCCGCCTCCCGAAATTTAGAAGCGCTTATCTTTGTTATTTTTAGTTTGTTTGAAGAAAGAAAAAAAACGTAATCGATAATTTTAATAATCTGACGAACTAAATAGAATTTCGTGTTCTTTACCCAGTCGTCACCCCTATTATTCACGTCATTTCTCTTTTGAGCGGCTCATGTCATAACGAGTCGCGTGTCGGTGACAGGCGGTGTCTGTCTAATGGTTGTCCATGTACTGCAGCTCTGACAGCAGGAGCACGGTGTTGGGCAGCGGCCGCGGCTGCGGCGACAGAATCGTTAACGTCTGCCGCTCCATGTCCACCGCCGTACTGAAATATATGACATTATTTAATAATAGATCCTTTACCTGGTGACATGAGACCATTCAAGTATTATTCTTATATTAGAATTTTTACAAATCTACCTCCCTATCCCCCATGTCAGCAAAAGTAGGCAAAGCTCTCTCTCTCTCTCTCTCTCTTTTGTCACTAAAAGTAGCAAATATGTCCTCATATTTATATATATAATATAACTAATAACTATCCTATCAACGCAGGGCCTGACCTACGGGTTAAAAAATAGAAATTTTGCACACCTTCCTTTCCATTTATAACGTAGGGAAACACTAAAAAAAAGGTATTCTGAAAATTCACCTCCTGACGGGGTCCAAAGTTAGTATACAAATTTTCCATTTATAAAGTAACAAATTGGAGTGGAGCAGTAAGTAAGGTAGTGTACGTATGTATAGTCATATAGTGATAGTCATATCGTTTATTGCATTTATGTGTTACTAGGTGTTATTATTATTACATATATAATATTGGTATGTATGTGTGTATGTACACATGTGTCACTGTGTGTTTGTACTCACACACACACGATGCCGGCGAGGTTGGAGCAGAGCACGTCGTCGTCGGGCCCGGCGGCGAAGGACACGGCCAGCAGGCGGTGCGCCAGCGCGGCGCCCGGCGCCACCGCCACCAGCTTCGTCAGCGCGTCCTCCGCGCGCATGCCCAGCGGCATGCACGAGTCCGGCAGCGACGGCGCGCCCACCTGACGGGTTATAAACGTATTAATGAGTTGCTCAATTCATTAAAACTTAATTTTGCGCTACAGATACAATAAAGCGATAATATTTCTAATAATATTTACTAAGATATATCAAACGATAATTATTAATTTAAATGATAATGATATTTATATACTCAAACTCAAATAATCATTTATTCAGGCTCTTATAGGCACTTGTGAATGTCAACGTTAAAATTAATATTATTTTTCGATTCAGCAAAAAAAAAACCTCTTGAGAAGAATCGAGAAACTCAATGAGGTATAATTTTTTCAAAATATTACAATTTCACTTATAAATTATGTACAAATTACAATATGTATGCAATCTAATTACATTAAAAAAAAAGACATGAGTATAAAATAATAATATATTTAATTTGATTGGTAGGTATATTTTATTAATCAATCTGTAATTATTAATCGATCTCTAGGTAAGTAGTTTTCATTAATTAATAATAATATCTTAGTTTCATAGTCAAATCAATTTGGTTAATGAGTTTCATTCATTTTAATTTTTGACTTCTTGTTGTTTTGTTACTTGTACTATATTACCTATTCTGTGGTTTCGCTAAGACTTTTTTTGATATTAGAAACAAATATCCCGAATCTCGCGAGATTGCATTCTCTAGTTTGGGGTCGTGGACCTAATACATGTTAATCGAGTAATATTGTTCGTACCTTGTATATCTTGAGGTCGTTGAACTTGACGTCGAAGGAGTGCGGGTAGTAGGGCGTCCTCCGTCCGTAGAAGTACTCCCGGATGCGCGCGTCCCGCACCTCCGCGCGCTGTGATGAAGACCGCTCCACTACCTACATGCATTATAAAATTAAATTCTCATAAAATATAAACCTTTATTAAGTAAATAGGACGCCGAAAAGAAACTCCACAGCTATTATGCCTTTTTAAATATAATAAAGTTGGAAATGAAACAACTGTTAACGGATTTAACTCGCGTATTTTTATTTTATTTTATTAGCTGACGTTTCGTTGACTATTGTCAGCTCAGCCGTGCTACGATTATGGAAACTGTAAAGAATCCGAAACGTCAGCTAATAAAATATAATAAAAATACGCGAGTTAAATCCGTTAACAGTTGTTTCATTCCAATGTGTAATAACCGCGAAGGCATCAGAAATTATTATAATAAAGTTAACAATGTTTTTATATGCAACAAAAACAGCTCCAGGCCTTTCGTTCTATGTTTTACAATGAAAAAATAGGTAAAAAGACATTCTAATTAAGAAGATCCTTATCTATCCCAAGAGATTAATTATAGGTCGCTCAGTTGTACATCAAATAAAAAAAAAGTGTGGCGTAAAGCATTATTTATTATAAACTACCCTACCGCCCCTACCTAGCCGGCTCGGGCAGTGGAGCGAACGTAAGTATGGCGCCAGGATAGGCACTACATACATTAGTGACACTGTGCCTATTTGGAATGCACGCCCTTGCTACCTAGTAACTAACTAAAGATAAACAATAGCTCAATATTAACTACGATCTATCAATCGATAATTCGATAGATATTTTTGGTTCAATACCATTAGTTTTTAATTATACTTAATGATATTTTTGTATAAAGACAAGAGTAGAAAAATTTTAGACCCCCAGTGGGATTCGAACCCACGCCTATGCCTTTACTAGCGGCAGCGTGCTGAACCATTACACCATAGGGACCACTGACAGGTCATCGAATTTATCTACTTTCTATTTATCTTAATGGTTCGGCTAAATGCTAATGCGGCTAAATGGTTCAGCACGCTGCCGCTAGTAAAGGCATAGGCGTGGGTTCGAATCCCACTGGGGGTCTAAAATTTTTCTACTCTTGCCTTTGTACAAAAATATCATTATAATAAACAATAGCTCCATAAACACTCACCCCTCCACTCTTTGGCAGATAAACTACTTTGACGAATTTAGGCATATCCCTCTTGAGCTCATTGTAAAGTCGTTCATTGTCTAACACTAATATCACATCCACCTGAAATCACAACACAAAAAAAAAAAAATCATTGAATCCAAATTACATTGTGTTTTAACACGGAACATAGTACATATACGTATTGGTATATTATAGCGACTTTATTTTGTTGCAAACTCAAACTCAAATAATCATTTATTCAGGCTAGGCTCTTACAGGCACTTGTGAATGTCAACGTTAAAATTAATATTCTTTTTCGATTCAGCAAAAAAAAAAAAAACCTCTTGAGAAGAATCGAGAATAAACTCAATGAGGTATAATTTTTTCAATATAATAATATTACAATTTCACTTAAGAATAAATTATGTACAAATTACAATATTATGTATGTACTTAATCTAATTACATTTTAAAAAAAAATATAGGAGAATAATAAAAAAAAAATAAAAATAACAATAGGTACTGGAGATGTATAAGGTCTCCAGATGTCAAAAGACTAAATTAAATTTACTGGAAATGTAAAGGTTTCCATGAGTCAACAACAGTTAAAAGATTTGTATTATGCACTAGCTGTGCCCGCGACTTCGTCCCCGTGGAATAGTAATTCTTCATAAGGCTTTATATTTTCCCCGTTTTTTACTCATTTTCCACTGTTTCTTCGCTCCTATTGGTCGCAGCGTGATGTTATATAGCCTAAAGCCTTCCTAGATAAATGGTCTATCCAACAAAAAAAGAATTTTTGAATTCGAACCAGCAGTTCCTGAGATTAGCGCGTTCAAACAAACAAACAAACAAACTCTTCAGCTTTATAATATTAGTATAGAAGTATAGATATAGATAATATAATACATATTTACATATACACCTACAGTTAGTTTAACTGCAATCATTTTTAAAAATGCAATTTTTTGCCAAGTACTTAATAATATTGTTTTTTCACTAAACCCTGGGTCAAAGCTCTTTTTTTACCTCAAAAGCCTGCGCGGCGTGTGTCAACATCTTGTATCCGGCGTGTTTGATCCAACCGCACGTGTTGATAATCACGCCAGATGTAGAAGCTGCAAAATTAAATGTATATAGAACATAACATATATATTGGAATTCCAATGTGTAATAATCGCTAATGCATCCGGAAATTATTACATAACATATCTTCTTCTTATATATAAAAATGAATCGCAAAATGTGTTGGTAAGCGCATAACTCGACAACGACTGGACCAATTTGGCCAATTTTTTTTTTAAATGTTCGTTGAAGTCCAAGGATGGTTCTTACGGCGAGAAAAAATGGAATAATTGCCGGGAAAACCCTAAAAACAGCCCTTTTCTTTTCCCATACAAACGTTGTCTAACTAAAGTTACCTACTTAATTTGAATTTCGAACGGGCAGGATGACGTCTGCCGGGACCGCTAGTATAATATATTATAATATTATAATAATATATGTTATATAATTACTATGATGTATTAATCGAAATTCGAACTATATCCATGGTTCAATACCTTTAGTTTTAAGGTAAATGATATTAGTACCAAGACAAGAGTAGAAAAAAGTGAGACTGCCAGTGGAACTTGAACCCACTACCACACTATGCATTTACAGGCACCATGTTGACTAACTACACTATGGGCGTCACTGGTTGAGTCGACGAAATATTCTACAACTACAGTAGAACTCCAATTATCCGAACTCCGACTATCCGAATCGCCGATTATCCAATCACAAAAAATTGGAGTTGACTTGTCTTAACTTGCCGTTGTGCCTACACTGACTTCCCCCCGCGCGGCCGCGTGCGTAGGCACAAAGTTAAGACAACTACATTTTATTTATATTTAAAACATGTGAAAATTTCATGTTTCTTTCATTTAATTCAATAAAAAAATAGTGCAATATCAAAACGTTGCTTTTATTCTCTCCAATGGCAATTTTTAAAAAAAAAAATCCGATTATCAGAATATTTGATTATCCGAATGCAGTCCCCATTAATTCGAATGCAGTCCCCATTAATTCGGATAATTGGAGTTCTACAGTATATAGGTAGGTACCTTTCTTATTGTTTTCACATCTCTCAGCAATGACCTCCGCTAACCGTGACACTATGGTGTTGTACAGTTCGAGATTCTCCTCTGGAGACTTGTGTCCAAAGTGATACACCAGAGGCGCTTGCTGGCTGAACCCCTCCTCAATGGACGCAGGACGCTCCACTAGCAGGGCACCTGTCAAATATAGACACATTATAATAAATATTAGGACAATATACGTCCACAAATGGAATTCAGGTATGACAATTCGATAAATTGTCAAAAACACCTGTGTGATTGTGAAACAGTGTTCACATTTACATAAATAATGACAAATGATGAAATATAATAACGGAATGGTCTGGCCAACGGAATGGTCTGGCCAACGAAAGAGATGTAGACCACTGAAAGGATGAGCCAGTGACTTAAATCAAATTGGGATAGACTAGAATACCAATAATACAAATATTTCGTCCTTAGATAATTTCTTACCAATGGTCCCGGGAACACTAATCTGCCCCTGGCCAACATCCAAGTCCACATAAATAGGCCTCCTTCCCATTCTCACAGCATAATTCAATAGTATCCTCGTCAAAGTGGACTTGCCAACGTCTCCCGGCCCTACAATCATGGTGACTGGGCCTCGAGTGTTCTCTTGCTCTGCGGCAACTCTCTGCTGCTCTAATGCTGCATGGACATTTAAATATACTACCTGAAATTGTATTAAATTTGTAATTAAAATTACAGATTACACAGAGTGAGCAGTACGGAAATATGGATGTACCTATCATTAATGATGAATATATACTACACTATGTATGTCGCAATAACATATCATCGCCGAGCATAATATGTTGGATACAATGACATATAATACATATTTATGAAAAATTGTTTTCATACATACCATAGGAGTCTCTTTGGCTACATAGCTGACTTCAGTCCTCCCTCGCAACTCCACCGTGCAGCCGTGCCACGTAAATACGGCCACCTTCGCTCCCGTATGGAACTCATACGGCTTTCCTTTTACCAGCTCCGTGCCGAACAACTCCGCATAACCACTCTTAACCTGTACCCGACACAAATTGATTTAGTCTTAGATTATAACAAGCGATAGTCCTAACTTGCGATGTAGTTGGAAACATATAATTACCTCTAAAACAACTTTCTCGTTCTTAGATTCAACTTCGAAGCGGAGCTCCGAATCAGGTTCTAACTTAAACTCTTGTAGTTGTACTTCTGTCATGTTGGTGATTTAATATATCACAAATCTAATAGTGAAAAATATTGTTAACATAAGCGCTCAACTGTGATTTACGTTAAATGTATGTAATCAAAATAAATTACAACAACTGCAATAACTTAGTGAAACAATACATACGATACGATTAGGCTTGTGTAGTACACGTACTAAGTACTAAAAAGAGCGATTCCGCTCCCTGTCCTAGACCGAACTATTCAGTTTCGTTTCGCTCTTTAGTACGTTTAGTACACTACCACCACAGAACAAATAACAATCGAACCGACGGCTTTCCGCTCTCAGCCTTTCAAAGTAAAGAGTTTACTTAAGAGCAAGACGGAACACAGCACGCACTCTAGTGATACGCTTGTGCAAAACGCGTGCAAGCGAGACGACATGATGTCAGCCGCGCCACCTTTAATACAAAAGCGGAAAAGATCGGTCATTTTGGTCGGACAGAGCAGAATCATAATATAGGAACGGACTCGAACATGAACTACCCATGGAAAGGATTGGTAGTGTACTAGTGAACTAAATGTACTAAGAGACCGAACTAGTACACTTGCTCAATTGTACTAGTACGGAGCGATCCGCTCAGTGACCGAGCGCGCGCAAGACTAGATACGATACGACAGCGACACGAAAAACCACAGATTATAAACAAAATTTTGACATTTCCTCTATTTACTAAACACATTGCTGTATATTTTACGTGATTTTGAAAATTAAAAGTATAAGTTTGGTTTCTTATTAAGTGTATGCAATAAATTTACTACCATGAATTATGATTACTTACATAAAGAATCAAAATTTGTTTATTCCATATTATATTTGCTTATAAAATAATTAAGCTGCAATAACGAAACGTTTCAACGACAATAGGTTTTCAAAATCTTGTTTTCGTCTGTCACATTCACATTGTATTTCATTGTAAACGAAAGTATGGAACTTTGTTCGTGTGTTGTAGTTATTTAAAAATACTACATACTTCTAAAGTACAATAAATAAATATTCAAAATATTGTGTTCATAAAATGGAGAGTTCATTCTTTGAATATCGTGATAAAACGGTGGCGGAAAGTGACTCCGACACCGACGTGATTGATGATAGTTTAGTGGGCACTAAATCTTTCACAGTTGTAGCGGACTCTGATACGCTTACTGATGGTAAGTAAAACATGATAATAAACTTATTCTTTTGTTTTTTAATTAATCTATTCTAGTTGTTTGATTTGATGTACTTACTGAAGTAATAGGCAAAATGTTGAATCCTAATTTGTAAACATACAGTATTTTGTATAATATTAATTTCTAGATGATACCGAAGAAGATTCACCTCAAAAGACCACTACGAAGTCTGCTGTACGCCAGAGTATAGCAGAAACCCATATCATAGCTAGCAGTGATGATGGTATGCATAATATTATTATCAGTTCTTTATCAATGACTGACTGAAAAAGTTCATAATATTTTAACTACTGTGTTTCTAGATAAAGTATTTTATGCTTTAATTACTTAACTAACTCGAATTCAAAACATTATTATAATAAATTACAAATTCCAGATAAGCTTTATTCCGATAAAACATTATTAAAATAATTAGACTTCACACAATGTTTTTTACTTCATTTAACATGTAACAAAATTGAGTCATTTTGATGTAAATTCTTGTTCATATTACAGTTATATTTGGCTCTAAATCTTTTGAGTTTATTTTAAGTACCTAATGTATGCTTTTTTTCTATCATTTCACTCTTTGGTTTTCATAGTTGCTCATAATAACTAAAGTAAAACCATACCTTTTATATAATTGTTTAAAATGTGTAATCATTTTTATTATTAACAAATTCATCTTATGTCCTACTGATTAAGATGCTGACAGTCAAGAGCCATCTAACATGTCATACAATAATGCCACAGTCACCTCTGATGAAGGTAAATAACCATAAATAAACAAAATGATCACCATGATATTCTATAGTATATCGTCGGTGTGACTGCAATAGTGCATAAGAGCAATCTGCTATACTGCATATTTACAAAAGTCGCAAAAAATAGTTTTCGCACCATTAACTTCTGAGTGTCTAATGGTTACCAATTATTTCTTCCTCCTAAAAAATGTATAAAATACTGATATGCGTATTGCAAATTGCTCTTACCCGCTATTGCAGTCCCACTGACTATATATGCTTTGTATAATAAGTTTATTTCTTTATTTGTTTAATATTATTTAATGTAAAGAAACTGATGTGACACATAATGTGTTATTAAAATTGATTATAATGATTTAGAAAGATGAACCCTTTTATATGAATTATAAAAGATTATTATTTAGTGTTCATTATGTCTTATTGTTCTGATGTTTTTTGCGATTTCTAAAGATTGGATTATTACAACTCCAATCAATATTTTAATATGAGCACAGCATAAAATCAAAATTATTATTTTTTTTATTTACTAATGAAATTGTTTACTTTCAAATATGACTAAGCAGAGTGAATAAACTATTTATTTCATCACCTCCTACAGAGGAAGTATCTCCTGAAATAGTGCCAAAGCGTCGACCACTTCGCCCGCAGTCCCTCAATTCCACTTCATCACCCTTAATCACCAGGAAGGTGAAGAAACGCATGATCCTAATAGACTCTGACACAGACAACTCTATTCTCATTGAACGAGAAAAAAATATAAAGCTAAAGTGTGTGAAAGACACACCATTGAAAATTGACACTGGCAAGAAGACCGATAAAGTCAATGATAGCGACATGAGTGATGACGACTCTGGTGATAGTGAAGCTGTAGGTGATGAAGAAAGTGATGACGAGTCTGATAAAGAAAATCTAAATAAAAAGGAAACCAGTTTAAAAGACAAAGCAAATGTTAACAACAGTAAAGTTAATGAAAACAATGATAGTAAAATTACTGATGACAATAGTGATACTGATGAAGATACTAACAATGAAGCGAATGGTGATGAAGCTAAGGATGATGAAAATGATGATGGTCCTGATGAGGACCTGATGGTGATGTCTCGTGCGACGAGAATGAGTATTATGGGAATAATACCGAAACAAAATGATAGTGACGAGTCTGACTTCATACAGTCTGATGATGTAAGTAATTATAGTTTTATTAGATATACAAAAATATTCCTATAGGTATATGTTATTTAAGTAATTCTTGTACCTATATAATTATAAGCATCAGTGTCAGAGGATTCGATTTCAAGATCGACACAAGAAATCTGTACTTACCAAATTGAATGTTTAATATTTTTCATACCCAAAATTTAAAAAAATATTACGCTGTGTCGGAACTATTTTCAAACAGCCAGCATCATTTTTAGGGTTCCGTACCTCGAACGGATAAATGGAACCCTTATTCTGAAGGCTGTCACTATTGTTTGCAACCTTTTTTAACTATAAAAAATACTTTTTTCTAGCATGAAATAAGCTGATCGTAATATTAAGATAAAATGTCTCGCTTTGCATATTCCAAACATTACTTACGATTGTATAATTTTAATATTTCCTTACCTGAGACTTTGTCAAGCGTCACAAACTACTAAAACCCATGTTTTTAGGGTTCAAAATCCCGCGGCAGCACGATAGCGGGTTCAACGGAAAGCCTGACAGATTTACCAGCGGTAGATTTATCACGTAGGATATCTCTAAAGCTGAAGACGCCAGAGAAAGAACAAGAAGGCACCAATGATGACTCTAAACTCACCTGCTCCCCCATAAGCAGTCCAGTGCATAATGTAACCAAAGAACTTGATAATTCGCATATTGTGTCACCTGTATTGAAAACTAATTTGAACAATAGTGCCTTGAAGAAGAAAGTGTTGAATAACGTATTAGCTGATGATCAGAAGAGTTTGGAGGATGATGATGATGTAACGGTCATCGATTCGAAGCCTGAGGTGATCACGCTGAGCAGCGATGATGAAGACGAAGTAAGTGATTTTTTTTATGATGAAATTAATATTTAAGAATATTATAAACTCCTTCACGCAAAAAGTACTGAACGAACTTTAATGAATCTTTATAATAGGTAATATAGCTTATCGAAAAAATACAGGCTATAATTTATAAAAATATTAAATTAATTAAAATTAGTAGGTCATGCAATAATAAAACCTAATATACATAAAATATGGTACCTAACTGCTTATTTTATTATGAATAAGTATAAAATTTTAATATTAGCGAAGGATAATTATTAATGTGTTGGACGCGCTATGTAAATATAAATAATTTAAGATATTATAAATGAAAAATAAAAGTAAAATACAATTAGGTTCTTAAATAAAACTAGGACCATGTGCTATTGTTTAATAAGAAAAAACGTCTTTATATTTTTTGATTGTGGGTACTTTTCTTTTAATATTTGTATACCATATATATGAAGGTAGAAAGTTTACAGTCAAAGCCGTTATAATTTGCGAATAAGCCGTGGCGATGAGAGTGCATAATTTTTATTGGACTTGTATATTGATTATTTATTTTATATTCATTATTATCTTATGTTATTTTTTACTTGTGTTTTATAATAGCGCTGTGCGCTTTAATTAGTAATCATGCCGAGGAAATCTGCTTCGGAAACTACACTTGCGCCTAAAACGGTAATCATTATTATTACAATAGCATTTTTATTCATTTTACAAGAATATGTAGTGATTTTTAATGTGACGTTCTTCAGTGTTCGTAAAATCAATAATGAAAAATCATCTAGAACTACTAGCTATAGGATAGACTTGTTAATTTTACTAATTACACATTGGAATGAAACAACTGTTAACGGATTTAACTCGCGTATTTTTATTTTATTTTATTATCATAAATCACTTTAGCGTTAGACTATTGTCAGCTCAGTCGTGCTACGATTATGGAAACTGTAAAGAATCCGAAACGTCAGCTAATAAAATAATATAAAAATACGCGAGTTAAATCCGTTAATAGTTGTTTCATTCCAATGTGTAATAACCGCGAAGGCATCAGAAATTATTTACTAATTACTCTTAAATATTATCCTAGCCTAAATATTAGCTACATGTTTTCTTTGCAAATCGAAAATCTGAATTCATGATCGCCCGTTCAAGTACCCGATTTAATTAGAAAATTAATGATGGTTACATAAGCCATACAATATACCGTAGTCCATAGTGGTACTCAAAATACTGTGTGTATTTATATATTTTTTTAACATATTATTTTTTGTACACTTTCATCAAAAATTGCTTACTCTAATTTTCTAATTATGTTTTTTTACCTACCCTTTAGTAGCTAAATTAAATCTCAAACACGTTTGTAAGTAGTCGAAATTTCAGGTGCAACCGACAAAGAAATCGCCGAAAAAGTCGCCGAGTTTAAAAAAATCGCCGAACGTACAAAAGCCGAAAGCCAAAGATGGCGCGTCCATAAGCAAAGTGAATACTATACGGCAGTACTTGCCGCCAGCTAGTTACCCCAACCAGGTGGTGTACGTGAAGAAAAGTGTAAGAGAGAACGAACTTAACAAGTTGAATACGATGCAGATGGACTTGCAGAATATTAGGGTATGTATTGAATTCACTCTCCTTGAATTGTTTGTGTGTGTGTGTTATAGTAAAACATAAGTTTATCCATGTATGCCAGTACCGTCAGCTGTGATTGTAGGGGCCTAATTTTCCATGAATTATGGCTAATTTGACCAATGTGGTTGAAACTTGAACCAAACCAGATTTCATCGGAATCTGTCCAGCCATTCTTGAGTTATAAATGGTGTAACTAACCCGACTTTGTTTTTATATATGCACAACTAACTCGACTTTTTAATAGATATATTATACTGATTGAGTAAATAACACAAAGTGAAAGTTAGGATTAATGTACAAGTTAATCAAATATAAATATATTAAAAAAATAAGACGCCCGTAAAATCACCCATAAGCAACTGATTTTGATTTACTGTTTCTTCATATTGTATCATCATTACATAGTATAAAATACATACGCTGATATGTATGCTTAAATCTTTAAAACTACGCAACGGATTTTGAAGTCGTTTTTTGATGGATGTGTGTAATGATTCAAGACGAAGGTTTATAGCACCCGTGTGAAGACGGAGCGGGCCGGTAGTTAATTTTAAACGATTTTTGTATATTATTTTATACTTAGTAGTGTAAATCGATGGCCTCTCTCTATCTATTTGTCTATGGGTCTGTCTCCAGCACCTCCTGGACACGATGGACGTGGAGACGCTCCCCGACGGCGGCGCGCGGCTCATCCAGCGCTTCACCGAGCTGCAGGAAGACGTCCGCCGGCAGGGGGACAAAGTTGGCAACATGGTCGTCGAACCAGGTACACATATACCTACAGTTATCCTAATCCTAACTAATATTATAAATGCGAAAGTAACTCTGTCTGTCTGTCTGTCTGTCTGTCTGTCTGTTACGCTTTCACGCTAAAACTACTGGACCGATTTAAATGAAATTTGGCACAAAGAAAGTCTGGAGCCCGAGAAAGAACATAGGCTACTTTTTAACCGACTTCAAAAAAGGAAGAGTTTTACGCGGACGAAGTCGCGGGCAGAAGCTAGTACACAATATCAAGTAACCTTAGGTACAGAAAAAAAAATATCCATTTTATTTGACGGCCTGGTGGTCTAGTGGTCATAGTCAACGAAACCGGAGGTTGCGGGTTCGAGTCCTGCTAAGGGCAGGTGTCAATGTGATGAGCACTGGAATCTGCCTGAGTCTTAGATGTCTTATATGTATTTATGTTTATCCGTTGTCCAGTACTCATAGTGCAAGCTTTGCTTAGTTTGGGACTAGATCAATTGGTGTGAATTGTCCAAAGATATTTACTTATTATATTTATATTATTATGTTATACTAGCTTCTGCCCGCGACTTCGTTCGCGTTCCTCCTTTTTTGCAGTCGGTTAAAAAGTAGCCTATGTTCTTTCTCAGGCTCCAGATATTCTTTGTACCAAATTTCATTTAAATCGGTCCAGTAGTTTTAGCTTGAAAGCGTAACAGACAGACAGACAGACAGACAGAGTTACTTTCGCATTTATAATATTAGTAGGGATTAGTAGGGATTATTATCTACTAGCCTCCGCTTTGCGCGGGTGGAATACTGATATAAGTAAATGTACAATATTTTATCACGTAAACTGTAAAGTACTCAGTCTAATAATGATGTAGGTATGTATTTTGTATATATGTACATCCTTAGTAGGTATTACATATTATTTTATGCAGTATGATGTCGTTATAGTATTTTTTGGTTGCCTTTATTTTTGTTTTTAGACATTCTGTATGACTATGTTTGATTGGTAGAGAATGCTTCAAGGGATTAAGTTCGACGTTTGTACACTTCTGTTAAGTTTTATGCAATCCTTACTAATATTATAAACGGGAAAGTTTGTAAGCATGTATGGCTGTATGTTTGTTACTTTTCACGCAAAAACTACTTAATCGATTTTGATAAAACATGACAATAATTTAGTTCATACATGAGAACAACATATAGACTTCTCGTGCGCAGACGAAGTCGCGGGCAGGAGTTAGAAAAGTATAAATACATAAAATAATATGATTGGAATGAAACAACTTAAGACGGATTTAACTCGTGCATTTTATTTTATTGGCTGACGGTTCAGAGCCGTTACAGATTCCATAATCGTAGCACGACTGAGCTGACAATAGTCTTTAGCATAAGACTATAGTCAGCTCAGTCCAAAGTTGTTTAATAACCGCGAAGGCATCAGAAATTAATACGTGATTGTTATACTCAGAGCGGCCGAGCCCGGCTGAAGTGGCGCGCGACGGGTTCGACCAGGGCCTGTCCTGGGACGACATACAGAAGGCCAGCAACGCTGTGCAGCCCCGGATGTTCGGCAAACAGGGTGAGAGGTTTATTTCTTATTTCTGTTATTGCAGTTGACATGATGACTGCAAGGGCGTGCATTCCATACAGGCACGGTGTCACTAATGTATGGAGTGCCTACCCTGACGACATACTTACCTCTCGGTACCATTTAAATATATATTGTATAGCGACGTGACGTCACGGACGTTGAAATCCCAGATCTACTTGAACATACATTTATAACTTAACACGAGGCATCGTGTCGTTATATATTATGTGTGCCTTAGTAACAAATATTATCATTTAAATGGTATCAAAGCATAAATATCGATCGAATATCGATTGATGCATCGTAACTAGCTAGTAAATCTTACAGCATTGGAATGAAACAACTATAACGGATTTAACTCGCAATTTTATCTGCCGACTATACAGTTCCCATATTTGTAGCACGACCGCACAAATTAACGCCTTAGCATTAGACTAAAATACGCGAGTTAAATCCGTCATAGTTGTTTTATTCCAACGCGTAATAACTGCGAAGGCATCATTATCTATATATTATTATAACATTGTTTTCAATAATCATCCAGCTATGGCAACCCACTTGGCGGAGCGCAACCTGATCCTCGACCGGCTGCGCGACCTGCACGAGTCGCTCGCGTCCCGGCCGCCCGAGGAGGCGGTCGCCAAGGACCCCGCCGCCCTGAAGACCAAGCTGATGCCGCACCAGACGCACGCGCTCGCCTGGCTGCGCTGGCGGGAGACGCAGAACCCGCCCGGGGGGATACTAGGTACGTGGACACTGCAGTCAATGTACTGCTGGTGCGTGCAGCCAAGGGCGTAGCTAGGATTGTGTTAAGGGGGGTAGGGCAGGCGTAGACAAACTAAGAATATATCTAAGGTAAATTTCGACACTCGCAAGGGAATCAAAACCTACAGGGAACTTGTAAGAGAGGGGGGGGGGGCAGCTACGCCCTTGCGTGCACCGTTTGTAGGTACATGTGCTTTTTACTTTTTAAAAACTGTTACTTAATTTTGTAATTGTACAAGCAAATTACAGATAAACACATGTTTTTCTGAATAAGCAAGTGTAAGAAAAAAGTATTTATTGTTTGCTATTTAAGTTTTTTTTTTGTCATTATGTTGTACATGATATGTGTGTATGTATAAACTTGTTTGTTGTCATATTTTTTTTTACTGTACATAAATCATTAGCAAAATGCTTCGTTCCAAAACATTTCTAATTAATTATTGTATTTTTCGTTAAGCGGACGACATGGGTCTCGGCAAGACGATCACGATGATCTCGCTGATCGCCGGCGACAAGGAGCACGACAACGACGACGACGACGATGACGACGACGACGACTACGACGACAGGCGACGAGGGAAATGTAAGTCACTTGCTACCTGCGCCCATTATTTCTTTATGCACTAAATCCTTATTACTTAAAATAAAACTAGGCATGACTCCTGTTTTTTTTTGTCCATAAAATAGATTATCAAATATTAATGGATATGTATTTTTTTCTCAACTAAACAAAATGCAAACATGCTTTTAAAGTTTAGTTGTAGTGCGGCTCGTGACGTCACGTTATGGCACAATTTGTATCTTAACGTGACGCCAAAAATCCTGAATTTTTGACGCGCTTATTTTTGTCATTTATTTATTGTTTAATAAAGAAAAGAAAAAATAATCCAATATTTTTTCGTTCTCTTTACCCAGTCGTCGTCCCTATTATGAAAATATGAAAAATATAAACAGCGTCTTATTTATAACTTCAATATTAATAGTTTTTGATGCCTTCGCGGTTGTTACACATTGGAATTAAACAATTTAACCCGCGTATTTTATTTTATTGGCCGACGTTTCGGCACAGTTTCCGTAATCGTAGCACGGTTGAGCTGACAATAGTCTTATGCTGTAAAATCCATTTATAGCTGTTTCACTTTAATGACTTGAATCAACTCATAAAAATTCAAGCGTCTGCTACGTAAGCACTTTCTTGGACATTAGTTTTCATCAGCCGTCATTGTGGTTATTTATATAGTTTTGTATATCTATATTTATATTATTAAGTATATAAATTTATGTATTTATTTATGTAGTGTTACATCTTCCTATTTTATATTGTATTTATCATAATATTAAGTGTATTATTTATTTGCGCCTACACATGCTCTCTGTTCATATCAGAGGTTGACTGGTAGAGAATGCCGTATGGCATTAAGTTCGCCTTTTGTACATTAATACGTTTTTTTTTTGTGCAATAAAGAATAAATAAATGAATAAATAAATAAAAGTAACTCTTGTGTGGTATGTACTGGTATGTGTGGTATGTAGTGGTCCGCGGCGGCACGCTGGTGGTGTGCCCGGCGTCGCTGATGCAGCAGTGGGCGGGGGAGGTGCAGAAGCACTGCCGGCCGCACCGCGTGGCCGTCGGCCTGCACCACGGCGCGCAGCGGGCCACCCAGCCGGCGCGCCTCGCCGCGCACGACCTCGTGCTCACCACATACAACATACTGCAGCGGGAGAGCGAGAAGGTAACGCTGCGGGTGTTTTAATGCTAGCCGGCACAGCAGGAGTCGTCTAGTCCGGCAAATTAGCGCTTCATTGAGATCATATTATATGTTACGCCGATTCGCCCCGACTTCGCACGGATCCATAATTTGTTTTAAAATATTCTATAGCTTATGTTACTCAGGGTGAACCTAGCTTCCCGACAGTGAAAGAAATCGGTCCAGCCGTTTTGGAGCCTATTAAATTCAAACAAACAAACAAACCTTTCCTCTCTATTATATTAGTATAGATAGATAAATTCCTTTGTCCTGAATGACTGACGGATACTCACACAACCTAAACCGATAATCGTAGTGACTAAAATTTGGATGGTTTGTTCTTTGTTTGACGTACGTATCCATAATGAAAGGATTTTCCGATTCTACCCCTAAGAGGGTGAAAAAGGGATGTAAATTTTGCATGAGCACACGTGATTTCAACCTAACTATATAAAATAAAATTTATCGAAGACATATTTCGCTTTTTTTTTAATTCTTCTCTTATTGGGGTCAAAAAGTACACGGACAAAGTCGCTTGGGGTAGTTTCATATTAAAATATTAGAAAATTGTTTTATGTTATTTCACGACATTCTAAATTGTTATTGTGTTATTCGGAGCAGGGATAAATCCATTTTTTTTATAGTTTCTGCAATCGTTAAGGTTGAGAGGTATCATTAAGTTTTTTTATTAAGATTATGATAGATATTGACATTAATAATCATTATATTTGTTTGAATATTAACCCGTAGAACGGCGTGCTGATGCGCGTGCAGTGGCGGCGCGTGATCCTGGACGAGGCGCACTCGGTGCGCAACCACAAGAGCGCCACCTCCGCCGCCGTCAGCGGCCTGCGCGCGCGCCGCCGCTGGGCGCTCACCGGCACGCCCGTGCACAACAAGGACCTCGACCTGTTCGCGCTGCTCAAGTTCCTGCGCTGCACGCCCTTCGACGACCTCACCGTGAGTCTCTGACTCCGGATCCGAGGATCTCGGAGTCGCGTTATATGACCCCAAGATCTCGGGGATCCTTGATGTTATCTTATATTTGAATGAATAGTATAATAGTGTTAGTATACACTTTAAGTGTGTGCATACCTGCTAGCTTTGAATGGCGGCCATTTTATAGATACCAGACATTTTTTTTATAGAAAATAGTACGAAACGGTCGCGAATCCAACTAAACAATTATTAAAATTAACATTTTACTTATTTATTAATATAGATGTGGAAGAAATGGATAGACAACAAGAGTCTCGGCGGGCAGGAGCGGCTCAGCACGATAATGCGGTGCATCCTGCTGCGGCGCACCAAGCTGCAGCTGCAGCAGCGCGGCCAGCTGGCCTGCCTGCCGGAGCGCAGCGCGCACCACACGCCCGTCACGCTCGCCAAGGAGGAGATGAACGTGTACCAGAAGGTATGACGTCACTGCGCTGTCCGCGGCTGCAGCTGCAGCAGCGCGGCCAGCTGGCCTGCCTGCCGGAGCGCAGCGCGCACCACACGCCCGTCACGCTCGCCAAGGAGGAGATGAACGTGTACCAGAAGGTATGACGTCACTGCGCTGTCCGCGGCTGCAGCTGCAGCAGCGCGGCCAGCTGGCCTGCCTGCCGGAGCGCAGCGCGCACCACACGCCCGTCACGCTCGCCAAGGAGGAGATGAACGTGTACCAGAAGGTATGACGTCACTGCGCTGTCCGCGGCTGCAGCTGCAGCAGCGCGGCCAGCTGGCCTGCCTGCCGGAGCGCAGCGCGCACCACACGCCCGTCACGCTCGCCAAGGAGGAGATGAACGTGTACCAGAAGGTATGACGTCACTGCGCTGTCCGCGGCTGCAGCTGCAGCAGCGCGGCCAGCTGGCCTGCCTGCCGGAGCGCAGCGCGCACCACACGCCCGTCACGCTCGCCAAGGAGGAGATGAACGTGTACCAGAAGGTATGACGTCACTGCGCTGTCCGCGGCTGCAGCTGCAGCAGCGCGGCCAGCTGGCCTGCCTGCCGGAGCGCAGCGCGCACCACACGCCCGTCACGCTCGCCAAGGAGGAGATGAACGTGTACCAGAAGGTATGACGTCACTGCGCTGTCCGCGGCTGCAGCTGCAGCAGCGCGGCCAGCTGGCCTGCCTGCCGGAGCGCAGCGCGCACCACACGCCCGTCACGCTCGCCAAGGAGGAGATGAACGTGTACCAGAAGGTATGACGTCACTGCGCTGTCCGCGGCTGCAGCTGCAGCAGCGCGGCCAGCTGGCCTGCCTGCCGGAGCGCAGCGCGCACCACACGCCCGTCACGCTCGCCAAGGAGGAGATGAACGTGTACCAGAAGGTATGACGTCACTGCGCTGTCCGCGGCTGCAGCTGCAGCAGCGCGGCCAGCTGGCCTGCCTGCCGGAGCGCAGCGCGCACCACACGCCCGTCACGCTCGCCAAGGAGGAGATGAACGTGTACCAGAAGGTATGACGTCACTGCGCTGTCCGCGGCTGCAGCTGCAGCAGCGCGGCCAGCTGGCCTGCCTGCCGGAGCGCAGCGCGCACCACACGCCCGTCACGCTCGCCAAGGAGGAGATGAACGTGTACCAGAAGGTATGACGTCACTGCGCTGTCCGCGGCTGCAGCTGCAGCAGCGCGGCCAGCTGGCCTGCCTGCCGGAGCGCAGCGCGCACCACACGCCCGTCACGCTCGCCAAGGAGGAGATGAACGTGTACCAGAAGGTATGACGTCACTGCGCTGTCCGCGGCTGCAGCTGCAGCAGCGCGGCCAGCTGGCCTGCCTGCCGGAGCGCAGCGCGCACCACACGCCCGTCACGCTCGCCAAGGAGGAGATGAACGTGTACCAGAAGGTATGACGTCACTGCGCTGTCCGCGGCTGCAGCTGCAGCAGCGCGGCCAGCTGGCCTGCCTGCCGGAGCGCAGCGCGCACCACACGCCCGTCACGCTCGCCAAGGAGGAGATGAACGTGTACCAGAAGGTATGACGTCACTGCGCTGTCCGCGGCTGCAGCTGCAGCAGCGCGGCCAGCTGGCCTGCCTGCCGGAGCGCAGCGCGCACCACACGCCCGTCACGCTCGCCAAGGAGGAGATGAACGTGTACCAGAAGGTATGACGTCACTGCGCTGTCCGCGGCTGCAGCTGCAGCAGCGCGGCCAGCTGGCCTGCCTGCCGGAGCGCAGCGCGCACCACACGCCCGTCACGCTCGCCAAGGAGGAGATGAACGTGTACCAGAAGGTATGACGTCACTGCGCTGTCCGCGGCTGCAGCACCCGCGCCCCGTCTGCTCACCCTTGCGGCGCAGTGCGTCGACGAGCGCGGCGCGCATGACGTCACTGTGCTGTCCGCGGCTGCAGCTGCAGCTGCGTAACCACCCACCCACTGAGCAACCGAGCTGACGATAGTCTAACACTATAACGTCAGCATATAAAATCAAATACGCGAATCAAATCTGTTATTGATGTTTCATTTCAATATGTACCTAATAACAGCGAGAATTTAGTGTTCGTTAAAAAGTTTACAAATATTCAAAACTTCATTGGAGAATATAAAGATTGTGGTGCAGTTTCTATCGCCGATTACGGTCACTAATATCGCCGTGTTGTTCCCCGCCAGGTGCTGGTGTTCTCCAAGACGCTGTTCGCGCAGTTCCTGCACCAGCGCGCCGAGAAGAACTCGGAGCTGGGCGGCTTCCTGCCCAAGGGCAAGGACACCGAGTACGACAAGATGCACAAGAAGATGATAGCGCTGCAAGGTACATATATCATTTTAACACTATAACAAACACGTCATGATGATGTGGTGTTCCACCAATGAGAAACAAGCTACTTGACTCATATTGACTGAACACTGATACACAATGTATTTTAGGACTAAGCGAACTTCGTAGCCCGTACCAAAAACTGAAATAAAAACTTTTGGGTGCATCCTTAACATTTAGAGGTATAAAAAATGAATTTTTAGATATTCACACAAAATTGCATAAAAATCGGTCAAACCGTTGCGGAGAATTTTGGCAACAAACAGTGCAACACGAGAATATTACATATTAGGTCACATCCACAACTAAATTAATGTTGTGGCTATCATTATAACACATTGACAAAAGCAAATATAAATAAAAATATTAAACTCCAGTGCCCAGCTGTTTCAGCAGTTTATGGACGAAATTTATATAGTAACTAGCTTCTGCCCGCGACTTCGTCCGCGTGGAACTCCTCCTTTTTTGCAGTCGGTTAAAAAGTAGCCTATGTCCTTTCTCAGGCTCCAGACTTTCTATGTACCAAATTTCATTTAAATCGGTCCAGTAGTTTTAGCGTGAAAGCGTAACAGACAGATAGACAGACAGAGTTACTTTCGCATTTATAATATTAGTAGGGATGACGTCACTTGTTCCCATCCACTCAGGGGCTAAACCGGTGAAGTCCCACGAGATCCTGGTGCTGCTGCTGCGGCTGCGGCAGGTGTGCTGCCACTGCGGACTGATCGCCGCCATGCTGGACGAGGAGGACGCCGGGGCGGCCGTCGAGGACGAGGGCGGCAAGGACCTGCTGGCGGAGCTGAACAAGCTGTCCCTCGAGGACTCCAGGACCAAGAGGAAGGTGAGCGTGTCTGTTGTGACGTCACCGCCGCCATGCTGGACGAGGAGGACGCCGGGGCCGCCGTCGAGGACGAGGGCGGCAAGGACCTGCTGGCGGAGCTGAACAAGCTGTCCCTCGAGGACTCCAGGACCAAGAGGAAGGTGAGCGTGTCTGTTGTGACGTCACCGCCGCCATGCTGGACGAGGAGGACGCCGGGGCCGCCGTCGAGGACGAGGGCGGCAAGGACCTGCTGGCGGAGCTGAACAAGCTGTCCCTCGAGGACTCCAGGACCAAGAGGAAGGTGAGCGTGTCTGTTGTGACGTCACCGCCGCCATGCTGGACGAGGAGGACGCCGGGGCCGCCGTCGAGGACGAGGGCGGCAAGGACCTGCTGGCGGAGCTGAACAAGCTGTCCCTCGAGGACTCCAGGACCAAGAGGAAGGTGAGCGTGTCTGTTGTGACGTCACCGCCGCCATGCTGGACGAGGAGGACGCCGGGGCCGCCGTCGAGGACGAGGGCGGCAAGGACCTGCTGGCGGAGCTGAACAAGCTGTCCCTCGAGGACTCCAGGACCAAGAGGAAGGTGAGCGTGTCTGTTGTGACGTCACCGCCGCCATGCTGGACGAGGAGGACGCCGGGGCCGCCGTCGAGGACGAGGGCGGCAAGGACCTGCTGGCGGAGCTGAACAAGCTGTCCCTCGAGGACTCCAGGACCAAGAGGAAGGTGAGCGTGTCTGTTGTGACGTCACCGCCGCCATGCTGGACGAGGAGGACGCCGGGGCCGCCGTCGAGGACGAGGGCGGCAAGGACCTGCTGGCGGAGCTGAACAAGCTGTCCCTCGAGGACTCCAGGACCAAGAGGAAGGTGAGCGTGTCTGTTGTGACGTCACCGCCGCCATGCTGGACGAGGAGGACGCCGGGGCCGCCGTCGAGGACGAGGGCGGCAAGGACCTGCTGGCGGAGCTGAACAAGCTGTCCCTCGAGGACTCCAGGACCAAGAGGAAGGTGAGCGTGTCTGTTGTGACGTCACCGCCGCCATGCTGGACGAGGAGGACGCCGGGGCCGCCGTCGAGGACGAGGGCGGCAAGGACCTGCTGGCGGAGCTGAACAAGCTGTCCCTCGAGGACTCCAGGACCAAGAGGAAGGTGAGCGTGTCTGTTGTGACGTCACCGCCGCCATGCTGGACGAGGAGGACGCCGGGGCCGCCGTCGAGGACGAGGGCGGCAAGGACCTGCTGGCGGAGCTGAACAAGCTGTCCCTCGAGGACTCCAGGACCAAGAGGAAGGTGAGCGTGTCTGTTGTGACGTCACCGCCGCCATGCTGGACGAGGAGGACGCCGGGGCCGCCGTCGAGGACGAGGGCGGCAAGGACCTGCTGGCGGAGCTGAACAAGCTGTCCCTCGAGGACTCCAGGACCAAGAGGAAGGTGAGTGTGTCTGTTGTGACGTCACCGCCACCATGTTAGATGAAGAGGATGTTATTGAGGTGGATATAAAAATATGGAAGGATTTTTGGAAATTCCTCCCGTAAAGAGCAAAATGAGGATGGAAATTTTTATGTAAAATTTTACGAATACAAACAGAAAAACCTAATTTTAAGAATTTGCAATTCAACCCATAAGGGAGGAAGAGAAGGGTTTTTAATTCCTGCAAAAACGTGATTGTATAATTAGTAATAGCTTATCTCTTGTTGTAACTAAAACACTACGAGCTAAAAGGTGGAACACTTAAATAAATTTAACGTTATAAATGTCTCCAGAGCGGCGAGAGACAGAGAGAGGAGGAGGAGCCGGGGCCGGAGCCCGAGGGCACGACGGCGGCCGAGGCGATCCGCTCCGTGCTGTCGCCCAACAACCCCGTGTTCGACCTCGCGCGGCGCTCCTCCAAGATCAAGGCCGTCATGGACTGCCTCAAGAAGAACGTCCTCAAGAACAAAGGTATATACTATGTATATATTCCACTAGCTGTGCCCGCGACTTCGTCCCCGTGGAATAGTAATCCCTACTAATATTATAAATGCGAAAGTAACTCTGTCTGTCTGTCTGTCTGTTACGCTTTCACGCTAAAACTACTGGACCGATTTAAATGAAATTTGGTACAAAGAAAGTCTGGAGCCTGAGAAAGGACATAGGCTACTTTTTAACCGACTGCAAAAAAGGAGGAGTTCCATGCGGACGAAGTCGCGGGCAGAAGCTAGTTCTTCATAAGGTTTCATATTTTCCCCGTTTTTTACACATTTTCCACTGTTTCTTCGCTCCTATTGGTCGCAGCGTGATGTCATATAGCCTAAAGCCTTCCTCGATAAATGGTCTATCCAACAAAAAAAGAATTTTTGAATTCGAACCAGCAGTTCTTGAGATTAGCGCATTCAAACAAACAAACTCTTCAGCTTTATAATATTAGTATAGATTAGCTTCTGCCCACGACTTCGTCCTTTATTGCAGTCGCTTAAAAAGTAGCCTGTCTTTTCTGAGAGTCCAGACTTTCCTTGCACCAAATTTCATTTAAATCGGTCCAGTAGTATTAGCGTGAAAGCATAACAGACAGAGTTACTTTCGCATTTATAATAGTAGGGATTTAAGATTATGTTAGTTTTAGTTAGGATGTATATATCCCAAACTAGCTTCTGCCCGCGACTTCGTCCGCGTGGAACTCCTCCTTTTTTGCAGTCGCTTAATAAGTTGCCTATGTCCTTTCTCAGGTTCCAGACTTTCTTTGTACCAAATTTCATTTAAATCGGTCCAGTAGTATTAGCGTGAAAGCGTAACAGACAGAATTACTTTCGCATTTATAATAGTAGGGATTTAAGATTATGTTAGTTTTAGTTAGGATGTATATATCCCAAACTAGCTTCTGCCCGCGACTTCGTCCGCGTGGAACTCCTCCTTTTTTGCAGTCGCTTAAAAAGTAGCTTATGTCCTTTCTCAGGCTCCAGACTGTCTTTATACCAAATTTCATTTAAATCGGCCCAGTAGTTTTAGCGTGAAAGCGTAACAGACAGACAGAGTTACTTTCGCATTTCGCTGCTTTTCTAGAATAGTGTCACAACTCGAAATAATTTGTTACTCCATTTAAGATTGTAAACCGTCACATATAAATTTCAATTCAGAATGGTGACACATTTCGAGTTGTGACGCTATTCCAGAAAAGCAGCGATTTATAATATTAGTAGGGATTAGGAAGTAAGGATGATACACGTGTATGTGTATCCGCAGGCGAGAAGGCGGTGGTGGTGTCTCAGTGGACGTCGGTGCTGGGGCTGGTGGAGCGCGAGCTGCGCGGGGAGCGCGTGCGCTGCGTGACGCTCAGCGGCGCCGTGCCGGTGCCCGCGCGCGGGGCGCTCGTCGACGCGCTCAACGACCCCAACTCCGACGTGAGGGTGAGTACACCGCGTCTCACCGTGCTCCGCTGTGTCTCACCAGTGTTGCCAGTGTGTAGCGATTTTGTCGCTAGAACTAGTGACTTTTGCTTATAGCTTAGCGACCAAAAAAAAGTTTTCACGACAAAAATATTTTAGCGACTTATCTGGCGACTTTTGGACTACAAATTAAAACAGTTCTAGAGCCAATAATATATACATATTTGTCAAATCGACACGGAATTATTCAATGCCAAGAGGTACATAATATGGAAAACGACAAACGCGATAGCGCACCAAATTCATATCATATTGGGGGGGGGGGGGGTATGTTTTAGTTTTAGCGACTTTCTGGCGACTTTTGAGTTTAGCGACTCGAATTTCTAGGAGTTGGCAAACACTGTGTCTCACTGTGTCAGTGTGTGTGTGGTGTGTGTCAGGTGATGCTGCTGTCTCTGTGCGCGGGCGGCGTGGGGCTGAACCTGTGCGGCGCGAGCCACCTGCTGCTGCTGGACCCGCACTGGAACCCGCAGCTCGAGCAGCAGGCGCAGGACCGCGTCTACCGCGTCGGACAGACCAGACACGTGCACATATACAGGTACATATATACATACTAGCTGACCGCGCCGGCTTCGCACGGATCGTCTTTTTTTTTATAGCATACTAGCTTCTGCCCGCGACTTCGTCCGCGTAGAACTCCTCCTTTTTTGCAGTCGGTTAAAAAGTAGCCTATGTCCTTTCTCAGGCTCCAGACTTTCTTTGTACCAAATTTCATTTAAATCGGTCCAGTAGTTTTAGCGTGAAAGCGTAACAGACAGACAGAGTTACTTTCGCATTTATAATATTAGTAGGGATACATACATACTATTAACAATAGTAATGCTTGTTTAGAACGAAAGAGACCTAACTCGCATCTGTCACTACGCAAATTCAAATTTAAATGTTAGACTTAGAACTCTTAATGGAGTATTATTATATTTTGAATCGAGTCACTTTCATTCTTAACATGCGATGTACCCTACAGTCAATGTCAAAGATTGCTGCACATATTCAAGGTATCAGGTGCGATTATTGGGCGAGGTCAGATATCTCTGACGCCGACAATACATATAAATCTTATATCTTAATATATAAATTCCTTTGTCCTTTATCATTTGTTCTTCAAAGCGAAAATTTAGCATATACATTCTTAAGACGTTTTTATTTTTTTATTGAAATTAGAAACAAATGAAGTATTTTTTCATCATATTACGTCTCTTAGATTGTCGAAAATATTCAACACGCATTTTTTATTTTGTCAATCTAACAAAAAGATCGTGCATGTATTTTTGTCAATTAAACAAAGAGTTTCGTATGACGTCACGCCATGCCACATTTCATCTTGAAGTGACGTCACTAGCCCTCCACTCTCGAACTTTGACGAGCATCATCTTTGTAATTCTTTGTTTGTATAAAAAAAAAATTACAATACAATCTAACTGGTACTATTTTTTCAGTATTCAAATTCGTTATCTAAAACATGAAACTCATATTTTGCCATATATACAAAAAACAGATTAGTATATACCGTTGATTTTGTATGAGTAACAATTACAAAAAAAAACATAAGTTGTCGCGCCAAATAATTTCTCCAAAGCGTTGGATGATTTGGCAGACGCTTCCGAACGCTCTGAGTAATGTGTTATTCAGAACAAACTTGACAGCCGAATTCTTAGTAATTGATATTGGTATCCTTTTCAGTTCCCATTTCTTACTAAACTTGCTAATATTTTTACTGTGAATGTAAGTTTGTTTATTGGTGATAATTGTTGGGTAAAATTGATTGATTAATTTTAGTTTAGACATTTGAAATTTCGAAAAAGGATATACTATTGGAATTAAAGTACTATAACGGATTTAACTCGCGTATTTTATTTTATTTGCTGACTTTTTATGAGCATCACTATCACTGTATAAAACAAAGTCACTGTCTGCCCATCCGTCCATAATTAATTTATGTTTGCTTAAATCTTTAAAACTACGCAACGGATTTTGAACGGTTTTTTTTATTAGATAGAGTGATTTAATAGGCAGGTTTATACGTGTAATACCAAACTTAGTATAAAATAAAATAAAGCGATTAAAATTCGTTATAGATGTTTCACTCCAATATATTAGCATTATTACTGTAAGTAGAGCTGATACAAAAGAAATGTGAAACAAGCAGATTCCGATATTAATTCACGCTACGTAGTGAAATCTCTGGAGACTGCTGTAAAGGTACACTCACCGCTCACACGTGTGACGTTTAGGTGTTATTAACGCTATTTGCTACTGTCAATCACAGAAATATTAGCTTTAGTATTGTGGCCAAGGGTGTGTCGGACTGAGTAGGTATATCTAGTCCTATACATACAGTGTGTAATGAAATAACATATTTGATGTCCATTCAGTCTGCTAGGAATATAGAAACTGTAAAGTTGGAACTGTAACGGATTTCATTTATTTTATTTTATTTGTTGATGTATCGAAAGCTTTATAGTTCCTAAAGTAGGTAACTGTGAAGTTGTTAGTAGTAACCAATAATATAATTTTCTGTTCTCCGGCCGGAAAGCGCCAACTTTCTGGCCGCTGCGCTGAATGAAATTGCCGCTTTCTGGCTTAGTCGAACAGAAAAATAGTATACTGACCTCGGCCAGTAAAATAAAAAGCCTCAGATCACATTTTTGTCAACCTCTGCTTCGCCTCGGACGATAATTACATGTGATCTGAGACATTTTTTATTTTATTAGCCTAGGTGCATAATGTACTATTCTTTAATTATTTTTTTATATTTTAATTTCAAAAGAAAAATT
The DNA here is from genome assembly GCA_038024825.1 of Polylopha cassiicola. Lineage (NCBI taxonomy): Eukaryota > Metazoa > Arthropoda > Insecta > Lepidoptera > Tortricidae > Polylopha > Polylopha cassiicola. The sequence continues at coordinate 889,672 of CP149061.1, forward strand.
AACATGTAGATCGTTATCTTCATCCGTACTAATGCATTTACATTTTATTTACAAAAACAACAAGACACTCGTATCAAAGTCGCCGTTGAGAAACATACACGGACACTTGCAAATCCATTCATACCGGAAAAATCCGTTGACGCCCATGACCGTACATCCGGCGATACTATGCCGTCATTTAAATATATAATTTTATCTATAATATCTAAGAAAACGATACATTTGAAAATGTTTACTTATTTCATCAGTAATAGAGCACAAAGTCAAACTTAATAAGTTGAAATGTCAATGGTGAAATTTGTAGATGCGTTGCCAAATATATTAGTTCGTAAATACACCAAACGGTCGAAATAAAAATAGTTCATTGTTGTAAAGACAAAGCGTTTTCCGACCGTGACTGTGGAATTAGCGGTCGCAGGTTCGATCCAGGATCTAGCTAAGGAAATCATTACTTCTGCAATCAAAAGTTAATATTTAAAAAAATAATCGAATCTTGATTTTAGGTCATTTTCTTAATTACAGGAACAAAGAGTTTATTTGCCATATGACTGAAAACGTAAGAGCTACTAGCCAGTAAAGTTTCGACTGTGTTTAAACAAAACTATAACATAGTTAGTCAAAATTATATTCGATAGTTATTAAGTTTCACTACCGACTTACTAATAAAGAAATAAATTAAAGAGAAAGGTAAATAAATGATAAATAGATAAATAAAAAAATATTATATACTTGGTAGGTAGTTCGTTTTGCAGAATTTAACAGGGTAGTGTTTTGTAAGCTCACAATGACATTATGATTCAAATTATATAATACTAGCTTCCGCCCGCGACTTCGTCCGCGAAGAACTCCTCCTTTTTTGCAGTCGGTTAAAAAGTAGCCTATGTTCTTTCTCAGGCTCCAGACTTTCTTTGTACCAAATTTCATTAAAATCGGTCCAGTAGTTTTAGCGTGAAAGCGTAACAGACAGACAGACAGAGTTACTTTTGCATTTATCATATTATAGTAGGGATCTATACCCATATTACAAGCTTTGCTGTGTGAATTGTCCAAAGATATTTATTTATATTCAATGAAATGTCATTATTTTATGAATAACTAGCGGTCCCGGCAGACTTCGTCCCGCCCGGCAAAGAATCGATTTGACAGCTGTCATTATATTTTTTTTCACTGGAACGTGATAAAAAGTATCCTATGTCCTTCTCCTGGCTCTGAGCTACATCCCCAGCAATTTTCAGCCAAATCGGTCCAGCCGTTCTCGAGTTATAAACGGTGTAACTAACACGACTTTCTTTTATATATATAGAAGATATATTTCAGAGATGCTACTGAGGAGGTGTGGCGAATTATTGTATTAACCCGCCCTCCATCATCCACAGATTCATGTGCGTGGACACTGTCGAGCAGAGCATCCGCAAGCTGCAGGAGGCCAAGCTCGAGTTGGCCGAGAACGTGCTGACCGGCGCCCGGCACACCGCCTCCAAACTGAGCATTGAAGACCTGAAGGTACTCTTCAACATGGGACAACCCACCGACTAAGAAACTAGGTCTGTTTGTAAATGTATATACAAGTCGCTATGAAGAACAATGTTATAATAGGCAGGGTTTTTTGTCCATGAAGGAGATTGTCAAAAATGTTTGGACACGTATTTTTTCTTTTTTCAAACAAACAAAAAGTGACGAAGATATGCGCTTCTAAAGTTAGTGACTGCTCGTGACGTCACGTGATATAAATCGTACAACAACGTGACGTCACGAGTGCCCACCTTTACAAGCATTTATCTTTGTCATATTTTGTTTGTTTGTGAAAAGATGTGCCCAATAATTTTTAATAATCTAGCTGACGGACTGAATAGAATTTTGTTTTCTTTATCCAGTCGTCATACTTATTATCCAGGGGCGAATTAGAGTTAAGGCAGTTAAATGGCTACAAAAATATAATAAAGAGAGGCTGGCTAATGTGGCGAGACAGAGTCAGTCAATGCAATTATAACGAGATGTACGTCACTGTAATTGTATAAATAATTTTGCCGTCGAGTGATTTGTGCTGGTTTCACTTCGCCTATCAAGAATTAATTTGTTAACATCCATTATGTATTAATCAAACTCTAAAAAGTACCTACATTAATCTATCGTACCTAGTCAATGATTCTGTAATTAACTAAAAGTCCTCCTCTGTACGGTCAATGAAAGTTTTGTTTTTGATTAGGTGAAGTAGAAAGATACTTTTCTGTCCTCCGGCCAGAAAGCGCCAACTTTGTGGCCGCTGCGCTAAATGAAATTTCCGCTTTCTGGCGTCGTCGAACAGAAAAATAGTATACTGACCTCGGCCAGTAAAATAAAAAAGCCTCAGATCACATTTTTGTCAATCTCGGCTTCGCCTCGGACGACGATTACATGTGATCTGAGACATTTTTTATTTTACTGGCCTTGGTGCGTAATGTACTATTGCAGTCGAGTGATTTGTGCTGGTTTCACTTCGCCTATCAAGAATTAATTTGTTAACATCCATTATGTATTAATCAAACTCTATAAAAGTACCTACATTTATCTATCGTAGTCAATGATACTGTAATTAACTAAAAGTCCTCCTCTGTACGGTCAATGAAAGTTTTGTTTTTGATTAGGTGAAGTAGAAAGATACTTTATATTATGAACTCTTGTAAACTTTGTGTAATATGTGTACAAATAAAGTTAGTGAAAGTATATTGAAGAAACATTGGGCAGGCCTAGACTGACTATTACAAACTTGATGACTTACTATTATAATATTAAATATTATGTTTTCCATTATATTCTCCATTTATTAATTGATCTCTAAACAGCAAAGTATAGAATAGATAAATGTATGAATAAGAGGTCATTGTGCTAGATTCTTTGGTAGTTAGGGTTTAAAATACAAGTCAAGTTTAAAAGTCAAGGGAGAGGTGGATGGATGTTTTTTTTTTATTAATTGTATATCTAATTAGTGTTATTGTAGGTATATTATAATTTGTGCGTCTTGTCGTAATTTTTAATTGGAATATTATTGAATAACTTAGAATTTATGGTTACTATTTTAATATTTGACATTTAGTTTAGTAGATTTCAAATGATAAATATATTAATTGTAGTATTGAATATTTTTATAAGAAACTTGTTTTACAATAAATAATTACTTGTTTCCATAAAATTATTTTTATTTATGTCATTAACCCCCCTTAAGCGATTAAAAGACAACGAAACATTAAAATTGATGAGGCTATAGGTTTTTAAAACAAATTTTAATGAATTGGGCGTAGGTGTTGACATTGTAAATTAGCAAAGTGCTAACAAGCAAGACGGTGCGAGTAAAATATTACCTACTAATGGACCTCGGTAAATTATAATTCCCAAAGCGAATAAATCTGAAAACTTTCCAACCGTCCGGCGAAATGTGGAAAAGTAACGCTTCAGCGACAAAATGATGGACGGACATTAACACTCGCAGACAGAACGTGAGACCGCGTCTAAAAATAAAAAGTTTAACATTCATGGCCGCGGGAACGCCCGAAGCTACAGAAATACCGGCATGCACGCCAGTTGCAGGTTCAGTCTGTGTCGACAACTGCCGCCATGTCCGCCGAGAGACGCGCCAGCTCCGCCGGGACCTCGCCCGCAGTAAAACGACTCTGCGCGCTTTTCGTTTTCTTCGTCGGCATCATTTGTGTGTTTGGCGGTGAGAACACGTGTTTTCTCTTATTTATTGAAGTGCGGATTGTTTAATGTTATTGTAAACAAGATCGGTAATGTGTTGTACAAGTTAAATTGCTTTTTGTTTTTTATTAGCAGGTTTTGTTAGTTAAAAATTTGGCACGCGTTTATGTAGTGGTCTTGATAGTTTTATTTCATGTAACGAGATCATTCCGCGGTTTACCTTAAACGTTGAATGGGTAAACAACATAAACATTCGGATTTATATTCATCAAGATCAAAAGCATACATTCTTAAACCGCGCCAGTTTCGTGCAAACTGGACTTTATGCTAACGGAGTTAATGTTTATTTTCATGCGGCGGTTAGTTATTACCTCATCTTAATTATCTTGAACGTTTTCCAGGCTATTTATTATGCCGCGTGTCACAGAATGATGTCAAGAAAAGCAGCGACATTGTATCATTTAACTTGACGATAGCAGCTGAGAATTTATTCAAAAAAGCGAAGAGACTATCGCCAAAGGCCGTCCACCACAACGACCCCGATAAAATCACGGCGAGGCTCCTAGACGTGTTTAATTGTAGCAAAGCAGAATGTGGAATCATAACAAACTACAATGTCGCCGAGTTCATCAAGAGATCTGTTCAAATAAAAGTGCTAAAACTTTTGAAATCAGTAAACAATGCTACGTATTATATAAATTCATTGAGATGACATTAGTTTTAGTTATAAGTTTGACCGGTCGCACTACTGTTCTAAATCAAGAATTATATTAATCTCCGGTATGCGGAAAGGTCTTATAAACGTAGAAGATATGAAATATTTTTTTGTTATATATTAGAGTATCACAACTCAACGTAACTAAGTTCGTGCATGGTGATTAGTTATAGTCTAACATTGATAATTCTTTCTTCACGTCGGTCTGATAATATGGGTAGGTAATGCAAACTTACCTAAACGTCAATATACGAAGATATCTTGATTAGATATTCAAGGCTTTGGCAAAACATAAATTCATCATTTACCGATAAAAGGAGGATGTAAAAACTAGCTACCTAAACTTTATTTTCATAATATATTACTAAGGATTATTTAAATATGGGACTAAATTAGAATGTGTGATATTACAAATTGTGATTTATCTGTATTTCAACATAGGAGTAAGTGCATAATGTAATAAATTATTAATCTGTTTAACTTATGACCATTAATTTTGTCTTTTAATCAAAATAATATCAATACTACTACTTTGGTAAAAAATCAAGTGTATTTCATATTGGTCAATTTCGTATTGCAATTATTTCAAATAGTAATTGTAAATAAAAAGATTTATAACACTGCACAGTAGGTTTAAATCAACTAAGTATATTCATGTGATAAGAACTAAATAAAACAAATTTGTATTAGAAGCGATTTATTCATTTTGTACGTCACGATCTGCTGTCCCCGCGTCAGAAGGGAGTGCGATCAAGCCGAGCAGTTCATTCCACAACTTCACTCGTGCTTCTTCAGCCGGGGCCCCAGTTCCTGCCAAACATAGATTAGCTTTAGTAATCAATGAAATAAGCGGTCGCCATTCGATGTTTGTAACAGAGAGTTATTGACTGACGAGATGTTTAGCCGTTATGATTTGATTATTTTTGCTTTGACGTTACGTTGTACTAGTCTTACAAATGGACCGAATGTTTTGACTTCGCATTACACCAGTATCCACTGCTTCCGTACGTCACATTTAAGTTTTAAAAATGGAAGAACATAAACGGTTTTTTACTCAATCGAATTAATTTTGAACGGAATGTTAGTAGTTTTTAGCAGTTTCACTGAAGCAGATTCCACGCTGCAGAGATAGAACAACACTTTAAAGGAACGATAATTTGATGGTTCGATTTCAGCGAGCGAACTCTGCTCGGAGTCTTACAGTCACATGCCGAGGATCGGTTGGCGTCCACTTGCCGTACTTACGATTGTAACGTATCGCACCGCCGTCTTCTGTCGTTGTCGCCTAACGTATACGCCGTAACGTGGTGACACGGTCTGTCCGAGCGCAAGCAGAGCCGCAGCGTACGGTCGTCGAGCCGCTACTAACTATCTGAAAGGACTCGCACGCACTTCCATGTCGACGCTCGACGTTAGGTACAAAGTATGAGAATGCACAGATCAGAGCAGGCCTACAGCCGGCGGGGCTCCTACCGCGGCCGCTCTTCGCACCGGGCTGATACCGGGCCGTCTGCACTGAACCTTCTCTGCACTGACTTACTAACACTTAACATATATCTCGGGAAGTTTTCAAGCTAGCCTTGCGGCTTCGAAACTGAGGTAGGTCCAAGCATTGAGATACATTCGTAACATAAAGTCCCGCAACCGTGAAGGAGAGGCGACGGAAGGAAGGCCGGGCGCATGCAGTTCGTTCGCAGGGGACAGGGAATAATATAATCAAAATAAACGTGTTCATTCTACGAAATTTAATTCATAAAAATATACAACTTAAACATAATAGTACTATCAATAGTTTATTTACTAATCATTAATTGCGAGAGGTTCATTTAAATCTGTATACAAATATGGGCAAACGATCATCGCGTCAGCGAATGGTCCGGTGGATCGGAGATCATATCTGAAGGTCCAATGATAACGTTCCGCAATATTATTATTATTTATTGAATTACAAATGATTCACATAATCAACTCCGATTGTAACTTACAGTCTACGAGCGCGGTCGCACGATATCGACCTACGTTACCTATCGGCGCTATAGCCGAGCGCGTCCGACGCGTCCAACGGTCAGTCGGTTCCGTTCCGGAAGACTTCACTATTGATATTTTGTTCGTGTCACGTAGAGTTAAAGTACGGCTTATCGCTAGGAGGAGGTTCCGCTCGCTCCGCTAGTAGCGGCGCGGGCCCATGCCGCCGGAGTCCCTCGCGCCGCGTCCCGCGCCGCCGCCGCTACAACACACGCACGCTCAGCACTAGCACGGCGCCGGCGCAGCACTAGCACGGCACTAGCGCAGCACTAGCACGCACTAGCACCAGCGCCGGCACTGCGCCAGCACTCCCCGACCAGCACCGCCGCGACATAGCACCCGTGCCGAGGCCGCTTAGCTCGCGCTCACCGCTTGCGCGTCACGCGTTTACTATAGCTACTTTATATTATGTTCAATCTAGCATTTCGTACGTCCCCGCTTCGCGGACGATATCGAAATCCCGATCGGTCCCCGGTGCCGAGACCGCGACAAGTTCGGTAGCTGCGACCTAAGAGGCGTCCCACGTCGTTGACTATGCGAAACGCGATGATGTCACGACATCGATATAGACAGAAAATATATCATCACCTTGTATGTAATTAATCCCACTTTTGTTTTAGCTGCATTGCAAAAGTATTCTTATTACAATAGACTCGAGGCAGGTTTAAGTCTGATGGCAAGTAGTCATTGAACAGATGTTTCGTGATGAGAAGTAGTGACTCATTTTACAAGGTACCCCAGATGTAAACAGATTTATAGAGAAATGAGGTAGTGGAAATATGCACAAGCAATCAATCAATTAAGTACACAACATAATATAAGACATGGGTCATTATTTGTCTGATGATAGAAGGCTAGTTAGAGGCATGAGCCAATATGGATAAAAACTAAACAAAAAAAACTGAAATTGTAGTACTAGTATCAATGAAAATTCAAGCAATATATGGTCTCAATTTGTTCTACTCTTATCTTGGTACAAATATCACTGAAATTGTAGTACTTTTACATCATTCTGTCAATAAATCTGTTCATTCTGGGGCAACAACTTCAAGTGAGGAGTGAAAGAGACTCACCGGCCCATGGGGGGGTACTGCTGCGCGTAGGGGTCGCGGTCGTAGCCGCCCGCTGCACCCGCACGCCTGGAATACACAAACACAAGCATTACAAACTATTTAGTATACTTAAATGTTATATTTGATGTAGGAAAATCTTGTAAAGTAATAATCTAACTGAACTAATAATTTCTGATGCTTTCACTGTTATGTATTACATATTCAAATGAAATGCCAAGTCGATTCTAATAACTGAACTGTCCCGGCCCAACATATCCCCCTGGTATAAAGTAAACATACAAAGACTTTAGCATAAGATTATTGTCAGCTCAGTCGTGATATGATTATGGAAACTGCAAAGACTCTGAAATGTCAGCCAATGAAATAAAATATGCAAGTTAAATTCTTCTAAGCATTTGAGAACACATCCAAGTCAATGTTAGTTACTCACATGGGGGATCTCCTGCTGAACATGTCACCATTGCCCATGGGCGCCTGCCGCGGCGGAGCGGGCCGCTCGTAGCCGCTCGCCATCTGCATGGGCGGCGCACGCAGCCCCGGGCCCGGCCGCCGCTCCAGCAGCTCGCGCTCCTCCGGGTACATCGGCGCGCGGCGCTCCTCGTACACCGCGCCGTGCAGCTCCTCGCCGCCGTAGCCGCCGCGCCGGTCCTCGTACAGCGGCGCCGCGTACCCGTCGCGCCGCGCGTCCATCAGGGCGAACCCGCGGCGGTCCTCGCCGTACCCGCCGCCGTAGCGTTCGTCGTACCCGCCGGCCGGTCCGCGCTCCGGTCCCCGTTCGTATCCTCCGCCCATGCCGTTCCGCATGCCCATTCCGCCCCCCATTGGCGGCCCGCGCATGTCCCCACCGCGCATCGGGCCCATCGGCCGAGATTCCCGCATGTACGGCGCGTCCCGGCCGCCCATGGGCCCCGAGCGCATCGGGCCGCCGCCGCGTCGGTCCATGCCGCTCCTCATGCCGCCTCGCATGCCACCGCGGCCGCCACCGCCGCGCTGGCCGCGCTCCTTGATACGGCCGCGCTCGACGGTGATGACGCCGCCGTTGAAGGTGGAGTTGTTGAGACCGCGGATGGCGGCGGCCGCCTGGTCCTCGGTCTGCATGTGCACGAACCCGCATCGGTTCATTATGTCGCACTCGGTTACGACGCCGAAACGTTCGAATAGTTTTCGCAGTTCCTCCGGCTTCGAGCCCTGGGGCAGGCTGCCGATGAACACTTTCGTTTGCTGAAATAGTATGAAAATCGTTAACCTCGACTACTTTGGGACATCCTGACTGATTGTTAACGTTATAGGTTTAGCTTACCGGCACCATTTTATCTTGAAATCTTATGAATAACACAAATTATTGGAAATTAACACTTTGCGCGGCACTCCGCGAACGGACCAGATTCACCGCTATACAAAATGGCGGCCGGCAACCGCTAGCGACAGTGACGCTTCTGCGTTTTGCGAAAATTGACTTGAAGTGACGCACGCTCAGTGTTGCCAACTCCTAGAAATTCGAGTCGCTAAACTCAAAGTCAAAAGTCGCCAGAAAGTCGCTAAAACTAAAACATAACCATAAAAAGTCCAGGGACCCCCCCCCCCCCCCATAATGATATACAAAGTTTGAATTTGGTGCGCTATCGCGTTTGTCATTTTTCATATTATGTATCTCTTGGCATTGAATAATTCTGTGTCGATTTGACAAAAATGTATATATTATTGGCTCTAGAACTATTTTAATTTGTACTCCAAAAGTCGCCAGATAAGTCGCTAAACTATTTTTGTCGTCAAAACTTTTTTTTGGTCGCTAAGCTATAAGCAAAAGTCGCTAGTTTTAGCGACAAAATCGCTAAATTGGCAACACTGCGCACGCTTGCTTGGCAATAGATAGTAAATATTATTATAGTCTATTTTGTCTATGATGAAATTTGACAGCAACGGTGTTGCTACCTAAAACTGGTAATTCGTAAAACCGGTAAATTAAGGTAAAAATCGATTTCTAATCGAAAACGTGTAATGTAAACCTTAGCACTTGAAGCGACGAAAGGGTTAAATTCGATTCAGTGTTGCCAATTTAGCGATTTTGTCGCTAGAACTAGCGACTTTTGCTGAAGGCTTAGCGACCAAAAAAAAGTTTTGACGACAAAAATAGTTTAGCGACTTATCTGGCGACTTTTGGAGTACAAATTAAAACAGTTCTAGAGCCAATAATAGATACATTTTTTGTCAAATCGACACAGTATTATTCAATGCCAAGAGATACATAATATGGAAAACGACAAACGCGATAGCGCACCAAATTCAAACTTTATTTAATTGAAGTTCCATTTGTATATTATTATGGGGGGGAGGGTCCCCGAACTATTTATGGTTATGTTTTAGTTTTAGCGACTTTCTGGCGACTTTTGACATTGAGTTTAGCGACTCGAAGTTCTAGGAGTTGGCAACACTGATTCGATTATGAAAATGACAGTTCCTAGGCCGGGGGTGCTGGGTAGGCGGGAGCTTTATTGATTTGTTGTGCCTATTGTGAATTGTGGATTAACTAATCTCTATCGGTACTTATTTATTTATTATTTATTTTTATTTTAAGTGCAGTGCGAATGTTTTGATGCGAACATCTTTGTTTAGGCATAAGCACTAGTGTTCTTATAGTTTCTGTACAAAATGGTTCAACAATGCTTCGTCCCCGGGTGTGTCAACCGTGGACCGTGTTTTAAATACTTTTGCGTTCCTTTTACTGATAAGGATAGATTGGAGGTCTGGTTGGGTGCTTGTCCTTTCCTAAAAAGTTATAAAAGAACCCAGCTCGAGAACGTAAGATTTTGCTGCGTGCATTTTCTACCCGATTATATCAACGATAAGTTCAAATTGACAGCGAACGCTGTTCCTTCGCTTTACTTGTCTGACGAGGAGCCAATAAGTGTACATTCTGAGGGAGATTTGGTCTTAGAAATAGCTCCATTAGAGCCTGAAAAGCCTTTGGAATCAAAAGTAATGAATTTGCCCTGCCTCGACCAGTTCCTGTTGTTTGAGGAGCTGTGTGGACCCATGGGGCTCGAAAACATCGATCCGTCGATCCTTGGTCTCGATGAGTCTGACTTGTCTGATATCTCCATGATTGGCCTCTGAGATTCATACTTTGTTGATCTCCTATTTTTACTGATGGGGAGGGAATATGTAAGTGACCTATTTATAAGGACTATATTCTATTTATAGCAAGCAAGATAATAAAATGTACATTGGAAGAAGACAAGATGTAGATATTGCTTGTGAAAGTTCTACCTTTCTTTAGATACTACAATGTTTATTTCTAAAACTTAAGTACTTTATCTGGATGTTCATATTGTAAATATATTAAAATAATTTTACAATTTGGACGAATTTATTGAATTGACATTTCTGAAATATTTTTACAGATGTATAGTGGTGGTAATATTTTTGGCCAACCATGTTACCAGGTGTCTGATGGTCTGGAAGCCCTGCTAACACTGCGATCCTGTGAAACTTCAAGTCTTGGATATATGAGGGGAACATGGCTCGAAGAAGTTGTAGCTAGCAATCAGCTTGGAATTGGAAGATGGCAAAAAAGGGTATTTTACACTAGATGTAAGTATATTGAAGAATACTTCAGTTATGGTCTAATAATAAGACTGTTGTACATTGATGTTACATTTTTTTTATACTGAGTGTACCCTATCTAATTATTACCTATGATTATTATTGGTTTATTGACTTAAAAATTTAATAAATACATCCTGCCGAGTTTCTCAAGGCCTTTCTTCTCATGTAGAAGTACTTTTAATAGTACAAAACTTGATGCAATTTTCATTAATTTTTTTTATTGTTTCAGTATTGGAGTGACAGAATTGATGAAAGGACAAATAGTGATTAATAATATGTGGTGGCTAACTGGCACATTATAGTTTTATCTCGCCACATAGATAATAATTATTATATTGAAAGCTGAAGTTTCTATTTGATAGGCCTCTGTTCAGGACTTTCAGGAATCTGTCATTTACTTGGTATATGAATGTAGAAAGCTTGAAGAAAGTAAACATTGTTGTAGCGAGTAGCAAACACCATATAATCAAAATCTAGAGATTGTGCAAACTTTAATGTTCTAAGAAATATTGTTTTTCTGTAAAATTACCTACACACAGTTCATTGTAAAATATCTTTCACATAATTAAGTGTCACTGTACCAAATAAAGTGTAGTTCAGATTTTGAAATTGTGTTAATAATTCTTCTCCTTTTATTCAACAGTTAATCAATTTCAGAAAACATAAGAAAGGTTTTGAAATAAATAGAACGCAACAATTTAATATTGAATTTATTAGCATATTCAAAATATATTTTACGATATGAGATAAAATTGCCAATGGATATTAAATTCATTATTTTGTACTAGCGAGCGAAGCAAAGCTTCGCCGTTTCTATGACAACACATTATTCAAGACGATTCTCAAGCATGAACACTGCGTAATATATTTAGCTTTATGGCACTTAGATGGTAAAACAAACGGTATACAAAATATTTTATATAAACAATCTGACAGATATACACAGACCAAATAACTTCTCGAATAACCGGGCGCCCCTGCGAGCCAAGCCTAGGGGAAAATAGGTTTTAGTGGCTCGAGAAAACATGTCTGACGCTTTCTCGTTCCACAAATACCCTTGTTAGCTGCAATGATATTAAGAACAATAAGTTAATTCTATTGCAGTCTAGTTACGACTTTAATAAACATGCCCAAGGCGCCATTTTCGCCTTAAAATAGGCAAAGCGGTGTATAAGAATAAATGATCTGTATTATCGCGTCATAAAATAGTAATAAAACTAATTATGTACCTAAATAATTTAGTGAACAAAAATAATATAGAATTTAAAATAATAGGTACAAAATATAAATATTAAGAAAGGAAGAGATCACAATTATTGGAAAAAAATATTTTAAATATCTATTTTGACATTTAAGTTTAATTTTTGAAATATTATGGAAGCTAACTTTTTAAGTATCAACAAAATCACTTCTCACTTAAAAAATAATAATACTATTGTAGACTTCATAATACTAATGGTACGCCATTTTTGAATGATTATATCCATTTCCTCTATACCATGCAATATGGTTTTCAAAATACGACAAAAATATTAAGAAAAGATGTATTAAGTACAGAATGGGAATTATCCGCTTTGTAAAATCTTGACATTAAAATCAAAAACATCACAAGTGACACCCCTAAATAGTATATTTATTTTTAAATATGACAACCCACCAACCAGTAGGGTATTACCACAAGGACGGTGATAATTCGATAAAACTGTTCAACAATCATTTTCTGCTTCGATGTAGATTCCAAAAATATTACATTATTAATATCATTAATCTATTTATAGGGTAATACAATTTATTAAATAGGATTTGTAAGAAATTAACGTTAAAAATTTTTGCGAAATATTACAATGAATTTAGACTTAATTTATTTAATAGTAGTGGAATTATTTTTACCATAAAAGCCATGTTTAGAAGTAAATGAAATACTCATCTTTTTATAATTAATTACGCGCCAACACTTACGTCAATAGTGACGTATTTTTAAAATGGCGGTCGTCGTGTGTCATACGTCCGCTAAGTCCGCGTCGTGTAGTATGAGGTCCCGCTGTCATGTTCCACCAATCACAGGATAGGAGCTTGTCTCTCATTGGTGGAACATGACAGCTGGACCTCATTCTACACGACGCTTATTTAGCGTATGTTTGAAACGCGACAGCCCCCATATGCTCAAAACTAGAGCTCCGTTCACATCAAACTAAAGATAAATGTGTAAATAAATAATGAAACTTTGGCGACATTAGCCTAAAGGTGTGACCTAACTGGACTAGCATCGGATCAATATCGTTAATATAACACTACGAAATCATTTTATCACTTTTAGACCAATAAATATAATAGTAGTAGCACATAATAAATATATACCTACGAGTTGATTTACACAAATAAATATATGATGTTTTTTTTATTAAATTGCCTATAGAAAATAAACGGTAAAATTTACTTCAATGAATAATTAGTAAAATATTGTATGACTAAAAGTGATAAATTGATTTGTTAATTAAATTATTCATTGCATAAAGCTACGTAGAGTACATAAGATTTGCAATATGCGCGGCTTATTCATAACATACCTTGAGTAAATTCACGAGGTCTTACATAAAGTTAAATATGATAGAAAACAATCAATACAAACTACTTTATCTGTTTAAATAAATAATGTAAAGATTTTTTTAAGAAATGCACAATTAGTAGACAATATATGTTATAATTTATTTTTATCTATGACAAGACAGTAGGGCTTCTTCATCTATATAATTTACGTAGTGAAAGAAATATATTCGCACACCTAGATCCAAAGAGAGCTAACTCAAAAAAGGTACTTTTTCAGGAGAGGCGAGAAACTGATTAATATGTCCATATGCACGCATGAGTTTTCTGTATAAATTTATACTTTTTATAATAAAGCTAGCAGAGTTATATTAGCTGAAATCAGTTTTAGTGTAGGTGGGTTTTGCTGGAATCCGATGGTGTGCATAACTCAAATCTTCCGGTTTTTGAGTTAGATCCCTTTAGATGTAGGTGTGCGAATTATATTAAGTATATTACTTAAATTTTAAATTACGAAAGGCAATGGAAAAAATACATTTTCAATTTTAATCCTCTTACACAGTCATGACTGTCACGTTGCATAAATTGTTTTACGTACTGTCATGTGGTATAAACATTCAATCAAATTCTTTATTTCAAACGATATATCAATATATATCTTTTATATTTAAAATCCAAAAACAATACGACATGGGCCCATAGACAAGCCAACGTTCAAAGATAAACGAATACACCAAAATGTATGGGATTAAACTGCAGATCATACTTGACCCCGTCGCAAATAATTATTTTATTATAAAAAAATCTAGAATCAGTGGTTTCAACTGTGCTTTAATATCACTTTAAGACTTTGTTTAATCGAATGCAATTTTTTTTAAAAGCATTTTATTTGTTTGTCCATTTTTTATATGATAAATGCTTTTGCTATTTTTATTTGATTTTAAAAAATTACACCACTTTATAAATTTGAATAAGCAATTTATGTCTTTTCAAGAACCCCATTTCTGCACTTTGCAATACCTACCAAGAATTACTCCAAAATATATTTTACAAAGTTAAAAAAAAAACAAATAATTTGAAAAATATGTCGAAAATTCATGGGGGTGTTTCAAATAGAACTAGACATTAGGGAATTTAATATTTTAAATCTGGTTCCTAGGCTATGTAGGTTACAGCTCACAATTCTGTATCGGGGTTTAAAAATCCGCTAGATGTCGCTAATGTTGAGTGAGGTCTAGCTGTCGCGTTCCACCAATCACAGACAAGTAGCTTGTCTCTCATTGGTGGAACACGGCAGCTAGAAATTATGAGAAATTAGCGACATCTGATGGATTTTTGACTCGCGATAACTCCTTTTAAGTAAACCATAGAGGTCTCCACTAGCTGACTAATTTCCATGCCTTATACTTACTTACCTCTATAACAATTTCGATATAAATGGAAAATTAATTCCATATTCATTAATAATACCTACTTATAAACACACCAAATATTATTTTAACAATTAAGCGATAGCCACAACATTTCATTATTGCAATTATTAAAATTAAGCTATTTATAACTTGAAGCCTTGGAGCTATATGTTTGACCCTCTCACACTGAACTTATTAAAAAGCAGAGTAAAAGAGACAAAACGATTTGTCCAACAGCACGATAATTTCAGTCTGAAAAGGTTACGAGACGAGTAATTCAACGCTATAACGCTAAATTAAACCTTATAACATTAGCGTTAAGGCATGTTTTGCATAAAAATCCAACTCTTCTTTGACAAGTACATCAGTAATTAGGAAATTGCAACATTTTCGTAAATTTGCATTACAGGTAATGTAATTTTTTAGTTATTACACTTTGGAATAAAATAGCTGTAACGATTCTAACTCGCATATAACGATTTTATACTGACTGGACACGGGTGACGGGAACTGTAAAGTTATAGAAACGTCAGCATAACATCAATATACCCAAATCATGATAAAAAAATAATAAATTAACTTTTCAATTGTTTTATAATAGAATTAGCGACCCGCCCCGGCTTCACACGGGTGCTATAAACCTTCTTAAATCACTCTATCTATTAAAAAAAACCGCATCAAAATCCGTTGCGTAGTTTTAAAGATTTAAGCTTACATAAGGATATAGGGACAGAAAAAGCGACTTTGTTTTATACGTAGTGATTTTCATTTAGCAATAGTTTTATTGCTTTGAGAGATTTCAATATTATTTTGAGGATCTCTGAGTGAATAATTTGACATAGGTAATAATAGATTAAAGAAATAAGTGAATCAAATCGTATGTTTAAAAGCATACCGCTATGAGCGCGCGTACTTGATCGCCATGTTGTGCGGCTTCTCTTCCTTGAGGGACTCCTTCAGCACCACGTCGGAGTTGGTGAAGGGCGGGGGCGGTTCCGATTCCGTCGTGTTCTCCTCGGGCTCCGTGCGACTCTGGCTCTCTGGCAGCGGTCTGGAATATTGCGACGTTTATAAAACTTAAACGTGTCTGTTGCAATATATTGATAAAATTATGAATGTTAGGTTACTTCTCTTTATTTAAACCCCCTACGAAAAAACGACGGTGTGTTATAAGTTTGACGTGTCTGTCTGTCTGTCTCTCCCCCCCCCCCCTCTCTCTCTCTCTCTCTCTCTCTCTTTCTGTGTGTGTGTGTGTGTGTCTCTGTGGCATCATAGCTCCTTAACGCATGAACCGACGAAAGTGAGCATGGTGAGCGTACCAACATACAGACTTACCAATCACTGATACAGTCGGGCGGGCGGGGGGCGGGGTCACTGACCTGTATCTCCTGATGTTGATGGGCGCGAGGCAGGCGAGGTGCTTGAGCAGCGTGTGCCGCGGCGGCGCGTCGCTGTGCAGGCGGGCGGGCGGCAGGTCTACGCAGAAGGGCGCGCGCGTGTCTCCGAGGAAGGTCGTCACGTAGTTCTCCATCTTCAGCTGGAGAAGCAGCACGTCCTCCAGGTCCGCCTCGCTGTGGGATAACGATCGATTGTTAGGCAAGTTGAAATAGGAGCAGTTCTTGTTGCGTCTGTAAATATTATACTAGCCGACTAGGTAAGTGTTGTTGACGAAGACGTCGTCCTGCGCTAAGCAGCGCTACATTAAGAAATGTTATCAAATTATTATCTTATTTTTTCAGATATAATATATCAATTATTATTATGCCGTCCCCGCCGGCGGGGTATGGGGAACTCTCGGGTCAGTCAGGGCAAAAACCCTACTGCAAATACATAGAAGCCACCCATCTGGAAACTCGCCTATTATATAAAAAGGTAACTAACACGACGACTAAACGAAAATAAAATAAAATTACATTTTGTAAATTCCTAAAAACAGTTCTAATTTATATTTCTTCTCTGTTTTGTCTTGTGACATAAATCTATGTAATTACAATATATTACATAATAAAAAGCTTGAAAGTCTTCTCTCAGCAGGCTCGCCACCCGTCAGGTTTTGCAGTAAAAGCAAAGGTCCATTAGCTGGCCAACTGCTTCAGTATTCAGTAAGAAAAAAAAAAGAGAAATAAAGGAATCTTATCTATCTAAGTATAAGTATTTTCTATGAACAAACCTCGCAGAGTAAAGGAACTGGGCAAAGTTGATATTCGAGACGCATCCCTCGCGGTCCTCGCTGTCAGTGTACAAGTCCGTCTCCCTGTAGTACATGTAGAGGAAGTCGTTCAGCTGCTTGGCGACCACGGCGCACTTGTCCTTGTCGCACATCTTGTTGGGCGGACCCTGGAGGCACACGTGCTATGTCTCACTTGATAATGTCTGCACATTGCTAATACTTTATTTTTAATGTTAAATGGTCTTAAAAACAAGCTAAGCCGTGCTTAAATCTGCCACTTTTACATTATAGGTAAATCATCCGGAGTGCAGCGGAGGCATAGAAGTTGTATAAGACACTCTTATACAGCCTTTAAACCTGTACAAGCTGTACAAAGGCTGTATAAGAGCAAAACACATTTTTATATACCTACAATATTTTTAATTTTTAATGTCGAACGGTATTCTAAACGAGCCAAGCCATGCATTAATCTGTCACCTTTAAACTATAAGGCATTTTGAGTGCAGCGGAGGCACAAAAGTTGTATATAAGCTGTACAAACACTCTCATACAGCTTACATACAACATTTCTACCGTTATTTGCTCTTCTAAACAAGCCAAGCCTGTCACCTTTACATTGTAAGGCATCTGAAGTGTAGCGGAGGCATAAAAGTTGTATATAAGCTGTAAAAAAGTCACAAAACACTCTTATATAACCTTTATACAGCTTTAACAACATTTCTATCATCAATCTGTCTTCTAAACAAGCCAAGCCATGCATAAACGTGTCACCTTTACATTGTAAGGCATCCGAAGCGCGGCGGAGGCACACAATTTGTATATAAGCTGTACAAACACTCTTATTTCTACCGTGAAATGCCTTTGTTCCAAGTCAAACCATGCATAAACGTGTCACCTTTACATTATAAAGCATCAGGAGTGTAGCGGAGGCACAAAAGTTGTATATAAGCTGTACAAACACTCATTTCTACCGTGAAATGCTCTTCCAAGCCAAGCCATGCATAAAGCTGTCACCTTTACATTGTAAGGCATACGCAGCGAGGCGGAGGCGCGCTTGAGGAAGCGCAGCACGAGCGTCGCGTGCGCGGCGCCGAGCTCGTTGGCCGGCGACGAGATGCGCTTCAGCACGTGCGTGAGGTACAGGCCGAACGCGCGCCGGCCCTCGCCCATGCTGCAATTGATAATGCATTAAGTATAAATGTAGTTAGGTATTTGGTATTTAGGTTAATTTATATGAACAACTAGCTTCTGCCCGCGACTTCGTCTGCGTATGATTAGTATTTTACACTATATCGTTATAAAATATAGCCTATATGTTATTCTGATGTATAAGCTATATTGCGGTAAAGTTTCATTCAAATCCATTCAGTAGTTTTTACGTGAAAGAGTAACAAACATCCATACATCCATACTTACAAACTTTCGTCTTTAGAATAGTAGTAGGATGATATGCTTAATTTGTTACAATTTTCGGAACGTTCTTAATTGGTTAAATTAATAATAAACATATACTTTTTTTTTCACTTTTTCTGTTATGATGTACTAACTGCTTTTGTGCCATGTAATTTGTGTTGTAATAAAATAAAGTTTTTATCTATCTACTTAAATCATAAAAATTCATCGTAATATTCTTAAAAAAACTGACACGTTAAAGTTAGTTAATTTAATCCCATGGTTTTAGTGAAAATGTATGGTGTGCCGTGTATCGTGTATAGTGTGCCGTGTATCGTGTATCTTGTGCCACATATCGTGTACAGTGCGCCGTGTATCTTGTGCCATGTATCGTGTATCTTGTGCCACATATCGTGTATAGTGTGCCGTGTATCGTGTATAGTGTGCCATGTATCGTGTATAGTGCGCCGTGTACGTTGCACTCACGTGAGCCGCATGCCGGCGGCGAGCTGCGCCTTGACGAGCGTCTTGGCGCGGCGCGCGTCGTGCGGCGCCGCGGCCGCCGGCTCCGCGAGGCACACCGCCGGCGCCGTCGACGTTATCGTCACGTTCTCGTAGCGCTTCAGTCTGATCATATAAAACAAATGAGTTTTTCCGTCCTCCGGCCAGAAAGCGCCAACTTTGTGGCCGCTTCGTTAAATGAATTTCCGCTTTCTTGCTTCGTCGAACAGAAAAATAGTATACTGACCTGGGCCAGTAAAATAAAAAAGCCTCAGATCACATTTTTGTCAACCTCGGCTTCGCTTCGGACGACAATTACATGTGATCTGAGACATTTTTTATTTTACTGGCCTTGGTCCGTAATATACTATTGTGCCTCAGCTTTATCTCAACTCTTTAAGGGATTCTTAAACATACTGAATAACATTGTCACATAAATTCATTTAGAGAGGAATAATTCTCATACAAACGTTAAACCACTGCACCCCATTCTATGGCAAGGGTTGAAAGTTTGTGTTTCCCAATTCTTTAAATCACATTTTTAATTATTTTAATGAGGGCCACCGCGTGTCAGAAATCCGCTAGATGCGCTAGTGTAGAATGAGGTCCAGCTGTCATGTACCACCAATCACAGGCCAGTAGCTTGCCTCTCATTATAGTACATTACGCACCGAGGCCAGTAAAATAAAAAATGTCTCAGATCACATGTAATTGTCGTCCGAGGCGAAGCCGAGGTTGACAAAAATGTGATCTGAGGCTTTTTTATTTTACTGGCCGAGGTCAGTATACTATTTTTCTGTTCGACGAAGCCAGAAAGCGGCAATTTCATTTAGCGCAGCGGCCACAAAGTTGGCGCTTTCCGACCGGAGGACTGAAAAATAAATAAAATTAAATTCACCCCCGTAGAGAATTAATTATTTACACACTTACACATAAGAGACATTATTATTCCAAAATTCAGGTATCAAATTAGCCCTAATTTTTGTATAAGTACCTATATAGAAACTATACACTGTGCATCTCTCTTAAACTCTAGGGGTTTCAAAAGCAAAAAAAAATATAAAATTTACATTGGGATGAAACAACTGTTAACGGATTTAACTCGCGTATTTTTATTTTATTTTATTAGCTGACGTTTGACTTTAGCGTTAGACTATTGTCAGCTCAGTCGTGCTACGATTATGGAAACTGTAAAGAATCCGAAACGTCAGCTAATAAAATAAAATAAAAATACGCGAGTTAAATCCGTTAACAGTTGTTTAATTCCAATGTGTAATAACCGCGAAGGCATCAGAAATTATAATATATAAATTTTCTCAAACATGCAATGAAATATCGTCCTTACGTGCGTCAAAACACGCCAGGAAATATATCATTTCTGGCCTAGGCCGGGAAGTAATTTCTTTTTAATTTGAATATCAACATGGCGTTGGTCTTCATAATCAGTTTAAGCAACCGTTTTTTTTTTTAATAAGTTAGAACTTTATTGTACCAAAAATATTCGCGTTAATGCCTATATTATACACGAACTGAGAATAAAAAAAGAATCTGTATTATTAGATTAATTTCAATTTTATACTTGTCATGATTTTTAAAAAGTATTGTTATTTGTTTAGTTTTACTGGTATATTTAAGTTACGAATGGCAACATTCGCGCTGATCTATGATTGGCTATTGTATATTTTGACCAATGGCGGACGAGCGAGCGTGGCCAATCAGCGGCGAGCAGCAATCAGAGCTGTCATGGTAGAAGACGCGGGAACGAAAAAGGAGATGGCTGTCTTTGGACAAATATTGTAAAATGAATTCGCAATGTTTAGAGGTTGGAGGTTAACGGCCTGTTCAAGACTTATACGCTAATACGACTGATAACTAGAAGTTGTTAAGTAAAGAGATTTACTGGTACATGTTAGAAGTTGTGATTCTCAAGAACGGAATAAAGTAATCAAGTTGTATTTGGTGTAAAAAAATAAAAAATCCTGTTATTCAAGTGTAATTTATTTTATTTGAATGTTGTATTTATTTATTTCATTGCATTACTTTGAGAAAAGCACTATACATGCCTAGCCGTGAAGGGGCTTGCAAGCCTCGTAACAATATCCGTCTATACTGTATACTCGGCTCGCAAGCCCTCACTTCCCTGCGCCTGCAGTAATGTACTATTAAACAAATGAAATAAAATACGCGAATTAAATCGGTTGCAATAATTTCGCAGTAGCGTGTCTAACCTCTGCGTGCACTGCGGCTGCGGCGCGTCGGTGAGACTCGCGGCGGTGGCGGCGACCGCGTGCGAGAAGTGCGGCAGCACGTGCGCGTGCACCAGCAGGTTGTAGTTGTGCTGCACCACCGCGTACGGCGCGCTGTTGTTCAGCGACGTCGAGCACACCGGCACGCCGGACACAGGGTCTGCCGCCACACGGACAACAGACAAACAACACATAACGACACCCGTAATTGACTATCCTTACTAATCCTTACTATCCTTACTAATATTATAAATGCGAAAGTAACTCTGTCTGTCTGTCTGTCTGTCTGTCTGTTACGCTTTCACGCTAAAACTACTGGACCGATTTAAATGAAATTTGGTACAAAGAAAGTCTGGAGCCTGAGAAAGGACATAGGCTACTTTTTAACCGACTGCAAAAAAGGAGGAGTTCTACGCGGACGAAGTCGCGGGCAGAAGCTTGTTATTAATATAAACAACCGCTGGACGCTTGCCTATATATATATATATATATATTACCAAAAATGATGATATGAGGACAGTATCCGTTTATAAAAATTAGTCAGCGTTTATAAGAGGTCATTCTGTGTCTAGAAGAGGACAGTCTGCGTTCATAAGAGGACAGTCTGCTAAAGTCAACTTAAATCAAATAAAATCCAACACACACTTCATCAAAATACATTTTCTTGCATTTATTTGACAAAAAAATAAATTTTATTGTCTAGTAAACTAAATAGAAAAAGACATATCAGCTGATACCTATTAATAAATGTACTCACCCAAATACTGCGAGTACTTCTGCCAGCTGCTCTGGCTGGGGAATATCCGGACGAACCCGCCGCGGCGCGCGTACTGCGCCCGCACGGCGCGCACCAGCCGCAGCTCCTCCCCCGTCAGCGCGCTAGCACCGCCCGCACCGCCCGCGCCGCCCGCCAGCGGGGAGTTGCTGCCCGGCTTGCGCCCGTTGCACACGTTCTCGGCCGAGTGCACGCGGCGGCACTGAGGGGGTTGGATTTATTTAAAAAAGAGATTTAAACCAGCCCGGATCAGGATAAAAATATAATTATTTTTTGACTCCTAAATTTAAATCAATTCACTGATGGATAACGGACATCTTATTGAAATTACGTACCATAATAAAAATAACATACCGCCTTTGTAAACGTAATCAAATCAAATCAGAAAAAATGACGAGCGACATTTTTAAAAAAATAATTTATTGAAATAATTAAAAACATGTATGACATAAAAATAAAATATTAATACTAGCTGACGTCGTCTTAATCTCGTACCATATTTTTTTCTAAATTGTCTAATAGGTACTTATATAAACTTTTCTGGACTTCGACAGCTATTTCAAAAATCAAATATAGATCCAGCCCTTCTCGAGTTTCAGTGAGACCAACAAACAGTTATTATTTTTAACATTATATTTATAAACAACTAGCTGTGCGCACCGGCTTCACACGGGTACTATAAACCTTCCTCTTAAATCACTCTTTCTATTAAAAAACCACATCAAAATTCGTTGCTTTAAAGATTAAAGCGTACATAAGGATACAGGGACAGAGAAAGCGACTTTGTTTTATAGTATGTAGTGATACTCACGGCGCCAATCCTCATCTTGAGCGAGTTGCTGGGCGCGGTCATCTCGGCCTTGCCCATGGAGATGGCCGGCAGCCCCACCAGCGTGAGCGTGTCCGCCAGCAGCGCGGACTTCACGCGCGCGTCCAGCGGACTCTCGCACGCGAGACTGTAAGTAGTAATCATATTTACTACTAGCGACCCTAGGGCCTAGTAGGCCCGGGCCTAGGGGAGGCAAATCGCGCCAAAAGAAATCACATATCTTAATTTAATATGTCATGGGTCCTGAGAAAGGAGCGGCACATGGCCCGAGGCCTAGAGTAGCTAGGACTACCAATCCGCACGCAGACTATTGGAAATAAAGACAGCATTTTGATTTAATAATATTTATCACTGTATATATTATGTTGTATTTATTTACTTCTTAATTGTTTCATATTTATGCATTCTTATAGAATTTTTTGGTAATCTTTATTATTTTAGTAATTAATTGCACCTACGAACTGGTTATTTTTGAATGAACATAAAAAATATTCACGTTAATGTATGTACGCATAACTTCCGATCGACTCCACGAAATTTAATATGTCTTTTTCTTGTTTGTTATTGGCAGGACAACGTTTGTATAGGAGTAAATTAGAAGAAAAAAAAATGTGGCGCTACGAAAATCGACTGGTATGTATATTATATTTTTATGGTTAAAATAAATTAGGTAATGGGAAAGCAAAATAGGTTACCTAGGTGATAAGTTGATCTCCAAGAGCCAGGGCTTCAGCATGTCATCAACCAAAATATCGTAACCAAACAATTCTGAAAATAAAAATACATTTTAAAAAAAATGTGAGACATAATTGACCTTTCTTAAGAGAAAAGTAGAAAGTTTCAAAATGTAGAACAAAACTAAGATCATAAGGAAAACACACATTCATTGATTATTGGCGTGTAATCCGCCAACCCGCATTAGACCAGCGTGGTAGGCACCCTAGGTAAAGGCTTCCAGACATTTCTAGAAGCCTTTACCTAGATCGATGATTTTAAACAGAAATCTTAATTACACTCACCAAAACAATTAAAAAAATTGGGCACAAACACCCTAGCGGCCGCCGTTATCGTCTGCGCAGACGACAGCACAGACTTGACAACTAAATCTTCAATGGCCGCCATTAGCGCCGTTGTGTTGCGACCCTGCTTCCGGAGGTGACGTAATAAGGCAGAGAGAGTCCACTTGTGACCGATGTTGCCAGCGTTGGGATCGTCACACCTGTGGGTAACAATGTTGCCAGGATTATAATTTAAATAATGATGTATTAAAAAATATAATTGATAAATTAATTAAAAGTCGATTAAAGGGATTTAACATAGCCTAATAAACCTTTTTTTTTTCAGAGTTATGGTTTTAAAATTGAAATATTATTACAACAAGAAAAGTTATTAAACTTTAAAAAAAAGGGGGCTCTCTGTAGAAGATAAAGCTGGATTATTACAATGAATATAAAATTGCTAAAATTAAATTGAAAAAAAAAAAAACATATTATAACAAACTTACTTAATATAATCCGTATGATATTTATTTATACTGTAGTTGCACAAATGCATGCACGGATTCCAGAGGTTCTTATTGGTCTTGTCATATTTGACAGTGGCGAATCTAACCAATCCCTCTTCATACAGATATATAAGGAGGGGGTCTATTGACGTCACACAGACGTAAAGACGGAGGTCGCATTTGTGACCGCCTATTAGTAGAGGTTTGTCTATGTATTTGGCTACCACTACATTCTCCCCTTTCGGTATTTGTTCCGGCTGAAAAATAAAAATTAGGTATAATTAAATCAGTTCATTTAAGAGGAGTATATATTCATTATTGAGCATAGCGAGGGATTGATTTAAGAGGAGTATATATTGATTACTGAGCGTAGCGAGGGATTTAACAATAAGACATTAAAATGTTTAATCAACTATATGAAGTTATTATACGATTATGTAGGGGCTTGTTTCAAAATGATCAAATGTGTCTTGGGTAAGATATTTCAAAGTTATTTTCAAGATAAAAATATAAGTAGTTAAAAATACACAAAATTAAAAAAAATACAAAAAAAAGTATATAGTACCTAGTTAATTACAAAATATTTAATCTAAATAAAAAAAAATCGGCTATGCATGCCTTTTGATCTGGTATACGGAACGATATTGTTCCGCATTATTTGCAAATAAACAAATACACACTGAACACAATTCCTTCGATGCTTTATGGATTCCCTTTACCACTCTCCTTTTTAAAGTTATGAAGGTCATCTAAATAAATAAAAAACTCACTGTATTGACTATGTAAATCCCCCGGCCGCGGCTGGAGGCGGCCGGCTTCACTATCCACGGGCCCTTGGTCCTGTAGTGAGTGGTGCACAGCTCCTTGTACTCGGCCGGCATGAGGAACGTCGTCGGTATGAAGTCAAAGTGCTTCAGTCCTCGGAAATACTGCATTTTCTCAATGTTCTTGAATAATTTATCTTTGCGAGTTAACTCGTATGATCTGTAATTGAAAATAATTGTTTAAAACTTTGTCTCTCGTTAACTACCACTATGTAGGGGTCGTATAATAGTACATATTGACATACCAAAATTTCAGCCTTCCTAAAATCTTTTTTGTACACTACCACCATGTTGCACGCGGCTAAGGGCATACAAATGTGTCTCGTTCTCTAACGTATTGCGCTCTATCACTATGTAGGTCGCGCCCAAGGGGATAAATCATACAACTGTATCTCTCATACATACCAAAACTTCAGCCTTTCTAAAATACTTTTTTTTTCACCAAACTGACACACCTGATTGACGCTAAAGTAACCGCCACTGCGCTTTATTAACTTCAGTCTCATGTACGGTAGGTACAACTGAATCACTGAGGGAATTATAGGCTTTAGAATAAATACTAGTGACCCGCCCCGGCTTCGCCCGGATCCCTTTTTTTATAGCCAATGTCACTCGGGAATAGTGTAGCTTTCCAACAGCGAAAGAATTTTTGAAATCGGTCCAGTCAATCCAAACAAACAAACTTTTCCTCTTTATTATATTATTAGTATAGAAGTATACATCCCTACTAATACTATAAACGCGAAAGTAACTCTGTCTGTCTGTTACGCTTTCACGCTAAAACTACTGGACTGATTTAAATGAAATTTGGTACAAAGAAAGTCTGAAGTGAGAGAAAGGACATAGGCTACTTTTTAACCGACTGCAAAAAAGGAGGAGTTCCACGCGGACGAAGTCGCAAGCAGAAGCTATATTTACATACTAGCTTCTGCCAGCGACTACGTCCGCGTGGATAGTTATTTTCCCCGTTTTCTACACATTTTCCACTGTTTCCTCGCTCCTATTGGTTGCAGCGTGATGTTATATAGCCTAGAGCCTTCCTCGATAAATGATCTATCCAACAATAAAAAAAAAATCAATTCGAACCAGTAGTTCCTGATATTAGCGTGTTCAAACAAACAAACAAACAAACTCTTCAGCTTTATAATATTAGTATAGATACAGTGGTAAGTTACACTATACATAAGCGAGATAAACGCACCTAGGAAAATGGTTGACTCTCTGATAGGGCGACAGTGATCTCAGGACGTCTGGTTTAGGATGCAGTCCTGACCAGAGGAGGTGGAAGTCCTTGGCGTCGGGGCAGGACTCCATCAGGCCGTGCGCCTGCAGCAGCCGGTGCAGCAGCTTAGTCTCCGTGTTCACCAGCTTGTATGTTATCCTTAATATACGCGCGGGCATGTGACTGCTCTCTAGGACCTGGATTAGGACAATGATATTATAATTATGTGTGTAAATGTAATATTAATCATAATTAGATATTTTTTTGACGGAAAAAATGCACATATGGTCCATATTGGCAAATATGGTGAACAGTTGATATAGGTATAGTTTCTTTGACAAAATTGTAACTAATACATAAACGCGAAATTTTGTGAGTACGTATATACAGATATATACTCAAAAAAATTCGCGATTATGGTATCCAATGGACGTTTATTATAAAAACTACTAAATGGACTTTAATGAAACTTCATAATTCAAACTCAAACTCAAATAATCATTTATTCAGGCTAGGCTCTTTATAGGCACTTATGAATGTCAACGTTAAAATTAATATTCTTTTTCGATTCAGCAAAAAAAAACCTCTTGAGAAGAACCGAGAAGAAACTCAATGAGGTATAATAGAGATAGCACTGGGATTATTTGTAAACACTTTCCTGAACAAAAAGAAATAGAAAAAAAAATACAATATAACGGTTTAAATAAGCCAAGAATAGGTCTCATTTCTGAGATACGATAGAAGCTAGATCACCGATATCTTAAAGTTAAACGAACCTATCGGATTTGAAGGTTACTTTTTGTTGGTTTTTGTACAGTTCTATTATTTTCTTTGGCATCTACGGAATTGCTAACAAAAACCGATTGCGATCGAAGCGCGCGCAAAAACATACCACTATATCAAATAAAAATGATGCAACCACTTAGTTGCTCGCTGAAAACTATAGCAAACTAGCTGTGCCCACGACTTCGACCGCGTGGAATTGTTATTTTCCCCGTTTTTTTACGCATTTTCCATTATTTCTTCGCTCCTATTGGTCGCAGCGTGATGTTATATAGCCTAAAGCCTTCCTCGATAAATGGTCTATCCAATAAAAAAAGATTTTATCAATTCGAACCAGTAGTTCCTGAGATTAGCGCGTTCAAACAAACAAACAAACAAACTCTTCAGCTTTATAATATTAGTATAGATAATCTTAGCGGTTTTGTGACGTCACACCGCCAAAAACAAACTCAAGACTTTCAAAGTGACATCTATTTTGGGTTCCAGGAATCACAAGCTGCATTTAACAATACGTTTTATATCTATACTAATATAATAAAGCTAAAGAGTTTGTCTGTTTGTATATTTGAACGCGCTAATCTCAGGAACTACTGGTTCAAATTGAACAAAACTTTTTGTTGGATAGACCATTTATCAAGGAAGGCTTTAGGCCATATAACATCACACTGCGACCAATAGCAGCGAAGAAACAGTGGAAAATGTGTAAAAAACGGGAGAAATTATTATATGAAGAATAACTATAATTATTCCACGCAGACGAAATCGCGGGCACAGCTTGTAATATATATTTACCTTAACACTGTCGACTTCTTTGACGAGCAGGTGTTCGGAGTCGTCGCTGTCGAGCGCGGGCGACTGCGTGCGCGCAGGGTTTGCTTTCTTCTTATTCTTCCCTTTGTTTTTCTTACATTTCTTCTCATCTAGAAACCAATAATATGTACTCAAAACATTTGGCTTCAAACACAATAATTAAATTTTTCAATTTCATCATTGTATTGTATAAGTACATAACATGTTATATTCGGCTTAATGACGAGTGCATGCATCTTTATTTTTGTTCTGGCGATCTCAATATGAGTGCTTATAATTTGACATAGATACCTAATAGTGTAATCTAATCTAATCATGGACTTTTTATAAGGTCTATAGTAGGCTGAATAGCATTAATCGAAGATAAAATAAAAAAAACAATAAAAACATACATCACTAACCTTTGGTACTTGGAGGCGGCGGTTCCTCAGGCGGCTTAATATTGGCAGTCGTGTTCTCTATATTAAGATGCTTCTTCAGCGTTATCTTACTTAGATCATTCAACACATCTTCTATATCCCGTTTATGCTCGACAGGCTCGTGACCCTGCTCCTCCACATCCACCGCCTCTGGCACTTCTGCTTCGCTAACATGGCGCACGACGTAAGCCTGACCAGCAAACTTATTGCTATTGCCGAACGTCTCCATGACATCATGCATGATAGTCTGAGGCCTGACGCTGAAGGAATGAGGCTCCGCCACCAGCCTCCTAGCCATATTCTTTGCCTTGTTCAACAGTATCGTCGTGCCAGTATTGTTGCCTACGGTCTTCGTTGTGGACTCCATAGAAGGAGTCCTCGAGGCGAGAACACATGATCTGAAGACTAGTACCACCCCCTTGGAACCTATGGGACCCCCGGAGACCCAGTCGGTTATGGACCCCTCTTTTTCTTTCCCGCTGCCGTCGTCATCATTTTTTCTCATGCTGTCTCTGTCTTGCGTGTCTGCTTGAAGGCCTGAGGTAGACGGATTCGAGGTTTCTGATGATTGGACATGTGGACTGGAAAATAAATCGGCAATTGTTTTGAGTGTTGCCAGGATGATAATGTGCTAGCTTAAATTTGTGTTGGACAAAATAACTAAAGAGACAAGCGTGTTTTTATATACTAGCTCGAAAGTAAACGATTTATTTAATGATCAGGTATGATTTTAAAAATGAAGGTACCTAGTTATTAAAAAAAATCCAAAATTATTAAGAGCACTTTAAAAAGAAACATCTAAGTTGATTATAAAATTGCATGTGAGTAATTCATGAAAAAGGTAGTGTATGTAATTTTTGCCTTCATTATAAGTTACTAACTATAGCTTAGGCATAATTGACCTAGTAATAATACATGTAATCATTATAATGCATGCAAGATAAAAACGGTAAGCTTGAAGCAAATATTAAAAGTGCACATGCAATTGCACAAGGTTGTTTGTATACCACATTGACCACATGCTGATAGACACCGTAAGAGTATGAACGTAAAGTCCAATATAGCATAACAAGATGGTTAGGTACATACCTACCTATTTCGATTAATTAAATTATTGAAGCTAAAATGACCCGACAATGTTTCTTATATATAAGTAACTAGCTTCTGCCCGCGACTTCGTCCGCGTGGAACTCCTCCTTTTTTGCAGTCGGTTAAAAAATAGCCTATGTCCTTTCTAAGACTCCAGACTTCCTTTGTACCAAATTTCATTTAAATCGGTTCAGTAGTTTTAGCGTGAAAGCGTAACAGACAGACAGACAGACAGACAGAGTTACTTTCGCATTTATAATATTAGTAGGGATAGCTGATTAACTCGCCCTAATAGGGATGACGACTGGGTAAAGAAAATGAAATTCTCGGGGCTCGTGACGTCATCACAACACAAGCCCCCCCCTCCCGAACTTTGGAAGCGCTTATCTTGCCATTTATTGATTCGATTGAAAAAAGAAAAAATACATGTCAAATATTTTTTGGCAATCTACTAGATGGACAAAGAAAAAAATCATTCTTCATGCCTATTTCATTAAGACGTTTAAAAACTTAGACCTAACTTCTCATCACATCACACCATCAGCCTATCGCAGTCCACTGCTGGACATTGGCCTCTCCGATTGCACTCCACTATTAAAAAACCGCATCAAAATCCGTTGCGTAGTTTTAAAGCTTTAAGCGTACATAGGGATATAGGTCGGGACAGAAAAAGCGACTTTGTTTTATACTATGTATGTAGTGAAAAACACTCATACACAAAAGCAGTTATCAAAACCAATCGACATGCAATTTTTAGACAAGACATTTTATGCAGTTACATTTATCGAAAGGCATGATATCATAAGATTGCATGATCCTAAGCTATGCAGTCGAATCTTTATGACGTCATGCAAAGGATAGTACGGGACATGCAACAGGAAAATGCATTAAGTAACTACGTTATTTTTCCATATGAATTGAAAAAGGGCTAAAGGTAAAGTACAATATCATTATGGAAATTGTAGGGTCCTAGTGAACAAGGATTTAAGTCCCTCACACTTATACCTATTTTCACTAGACCGTAGAAGTTTATTAATTCAAAATAAGTAGTTTAAGTATATATCACTATTTATAATTATCAGCTATGTTTTTTTGGATCTTGAAGCACCGATGTTGTACATACAATTAAATAAATAACTTTAAGCTACTTTTCATCGAATTATATATCTCAGTTGGGCTATCACATAATGAACACCCAAAGGGTTTTCGCTAGAAAATGGCAGTAAGAAGTGAGAGTATGGCATTGTGACGTCACTTTGCGGTTTATAAATATAGCAGTAAGTAATCATCTCGCGAAAATTAACGGGCTATAAATCTAATAGAACTTATGATAAACTAACTGCCGATCTTTGTACCTACATAATATTTTCCATTACCCAAATCTAACCAACAACAATTCACAGGCGCAGCCACATACCATGCAAATATTATGACTGCAATGCAAGCCACATGTTCGGGTCAGCATATGGTACTTGGTCAATAGATCGATTGTACCATAAAAGGTACTACCCGATTTGACACGCTTGACGGTTGTAATAACTAAGTAACTATTACACCGTAGCGTGTAATTCACAGTGTTGCCAACTCCTAGAAATTCGAGTCGCTAAACTCAAAGTCAAAAGTCGCCAGAAAGTCGCTAAAACTAAAACATAACTATAAAAAGTTCGGGAACCCCCCCCCCACTTCAATTAAATAAAGTTTGAATTTGGTGCGCTATCGCGTTTGTCGTTTGTATCTCTTGGCATTGAATAATTCTGTGTAGATTTGATAAAAAATGTATCTATTATTGGCTCTAGAACTGTTTTAATTTGTACTCCAAAAGTCGCCAGATAAGTCGCTAAACTATTTTTGTCGTCAAAACTTTTTTTTGGTCGCTAAGCCTTAAGCAAAAGTCGCTAGTTCTAGCGACAACATCGCTAAATTGGCAACACTGGTAATTCAGTTCAGTTAACGAGCTCGTAAGAGTTTATGGGGTTTGGAGTCATCTGTCATTTTGCAATAAATGAAAAGTTGCTAGCGTCGCTGAAGCCACATTTTATAGCAGAAGGAAATATTTTTGTATAGGTTAACAGCGGTAGATACATAGAATGACTGCCGTGAAAATAGTAATGACTTGATAGCTTAGTGAATAAAGACTTCAATAAAATAAACCCGTAACTTTGTGGTCCTCTTGTGGTGAGAATTATTATTAGTACCTACATATGTACAAGTAAGTAGGTAAGATATTTTTGGGTAGCTAATAGTTACATTTTTTGTTAGGTTTGGACCTAGAGCGAATTGTTTTTACTTATCAAAATAAACTTAGTTGCCTTTATTAAAGATCATTAATAAATCATGTCAAAACTATATTTTTTGACAAAGTATCTTATCACATACTCGTTAGAAAGTATATAATTTCGGTAAATCGTTTTTCACACGACACAAGTCACCAAGTCGATAGGTACACTTCGGTGTAAGAGGCGGAATTGATGGATTTTGAACAACTTTTATACATTTAACCATATTACGAAAGTAACATTTAGCGGTAACGCGCCGCACATGGTTCGTGACCCAGACAAATTAATAAAACAGTGGGTCAAATACTTCACTCGCGTATTTTCCATACCTACGCTATTTTTTAACTAAATGTTGCTCCAATAGACACGATATTCTATGAAATATGGACTGTATTACTAGCTATTAAGGTATATTTTAGGAAACTCTTCGACAATGTTATGTTCATGAAATATTTGTTCTATTGTATGCAGGCTTTACGTTTAAACATAATATAGTTGCACAGGTGTTCTATATTTAGCGATGATCAGTTATAAAGAAAAAAGTAAACGTTTGCTCATGTATAATAATTCGTGAATTGAAAATTTGGAAAACTCCCCCATTATTAAAAGACCATTATCCCCACTAATATTATAAGTGCGAAAGTAACTCTGTCTGTCTGTCTGTTACGCTTTCACGCTAAAACTACTGGACCGATTTAAATGAAATTTGGTACAAAGAAAGTTTGGAGCCTGAGAAAGGACATAGGCTACTTTTTAACCGACTGCAAAAAAGGAGGAGTTCCACGCGGACGAAGTCGCGGGCAAAAGCTAGTAATATATAAAACAACCCATCCTAAATTAAGAGTGGGTTTTTTGTACCTCAGGGAATATTTGTTTTTTTTTTCTGATAAAACGCGGCACGAATGTCGCTGTGTCAGCTACATTTTAGTAATGACAGGACGACAGATCTGTTACTTTCGACCTACAAGTAGTTTAATCCTAGGGATCTAATAATCTGCACTAAATAAACTTTGTTAATAGATGGCACAAGCCAAAATATGCTGTCATTCAATTTAAACTCTTAAATCGTCACGCTTAAATTTGAATTCACGTGGTGACACATTTCCAATTGCGTCACTATTCTATTAAAACAGATATAATCATACTCATAATTAACAAATATTTGCACTTGACGGAATACGATCCCGGCTACCTCTGTGTCTATTCTCAAGTACTAATTAACTGTCAAAAAACTATCATCATTTTTATCGATATGTTAAATTATTCCAGTTTTTAGCTCATCATTATAAATTCAATTAGAGAAACATTTCAATTAATTAACTCTCGTTGTCTCATTATAATCGTATCGTGTGGGTTGTATGTGACAGAGTGTATATTATGTTGACTGGTTTATATATGTAAAGGTTCCGTCATATTTTGTGCCTGTTCACTTTTGATGTTTTATGTAAGTAGAATATATTTTCTAAATCTATTACCTACCTAGTTTTATACTAAGGTATCTTTTATATTAATAAGAGGCCGAATAAAAAAAAATTGTACATACTTACATATTCTATTTTCTATATAGGTACATAATTTAAGTTATATAATATTATTGATCTAGAAAAAATAAATCAATTAAAATTTTTTTTTTTTTTGTATTGCATAGGTATTATTTAATTTATTTTTAATCGAACTCTAGAATATACTACATATATGTTTTGTCTGTTTTCGAATTGTCGATTTTTGTCTTTTGAGATATAGTATCCCTACTCCCTACTAATATTATAAATGCGAAAGTAACTCTGTCTGTCTGTCTGTCTGTTACGCTTTCACGCTAAAACTACTGGACCGATTTAAATGAAATTTGGTACAAAGAAAGTCTGGAGCCTGAGTAAGGACATAGGCTACTTTATAACCGACTGCAAAAAAAGAAAGAGTGCCACGCGGACGAAGTCGCGAGCAGAAGCTAGTAATATTATAAATGCGAAAGTAACTCTGTCTGTCTGTCTGTCTGTTACGCTTTCACGCCAAAACTACTGGACGGATTTAAATGAAATTTGGCACAAATAAAGTCTGGAGCCTGAGAAAGGACATAGGCTACTTTTTAACCGACTGCTAAAAAGGAGGAGTTCCACGCGGCCGAAGTCGCGGGCAAAAGCTAGTAGTAAAATAAATTGCAACAACCTATAATATTTTAAGACAACACACTAACGTCTGAACTATTTCCGTTTACAAATAGATTCGCCATGAATGTAAATTAAAAATATACATTTTGCGAGCACATGTCATTGAAACATCGACCGAATACACAATGAATTAAAGCCCATATTCCTATAACGCAGTTTAGTTATAATCATTTTAGTAAACGGAACTCCAAAAGCGAAATTTAGGGTTGAGTGAACTTCGGGATTTTATTGTGGGCGTATTTATTTAACACTTGCAGTGACGTAATCTTGTGTTAAGCTGAATTTGTTTCTATTTCAAGGACATAAGGTCTAATATTAGACAACAGATTAATACCAAAATGCATCACAGCAAAGAGAAAGTAGTAGTCTATTACTATTGTTTATGAAAATACAATACAAACATTATTGAATACTGACATAACATAATAAAAATAACATAAATAAGGTAAATAAATAACGATACCTAACTTAATTTTGTAGTAGGTAAAATTCTATAGCAATCTTCTTTTTAGTTTATTTACACAAAAAAGTAATCTTTACTAATATTATAAAGCTGAAGAGTTTGTTTGTTTGTTTGAACGCGCTAATCTCAGGAACTACTGGTTCGATTTGACATCTATCTTTAACATCACGCTGCGACCAATAGGAGCGAAGAAACAGTGCAAAATGTGTAAAAAACGGGGAAAATAACTATTCCACGCGGACGAAGTCGCAGGCAGAAGCTAGTAACTTATAAATTACTAGCTGACCCAGCCAACTTAGTATCGCTTACCGTTTTTATTTTCTTCCCTGGAGTTCCACAAACATTTCAAAACTAAAATCAGCCAAATCGGTTCAGACGTTCTCGAGTTTTAGGCAGACTAACGAACATCAATTGATTTTTATTTATATAGATTACTTTTTCATATTATTTGCAGTTCAAGCGATATTAAAAACGCGTGTAGGTAGTAATTACTTAATATGCACCGTTTACGAAATGTATGTTAATATTGAAATGATTTTGTTTCCTCTATAAAAGGCGTAATAGCTACTCGTAGTAAATAAAACCACTTACTATGCGCCCACGCATCACATTGAGTACTATGATCACCCATAAACATTCTTTAACAAATACTTGAAAGAACATTAACAAATACATTTAGGTGTAGTATAATATTGCATTGGTTAATCTTTCTTTATATAATTCTTTGGATAATTAATAATATTTTATCTTGTAAAAGATTACCTACTAAACAACGCGAGCGGAAAAACATAGATGAATACATTTTAATTTACTTCCTACTACTATTATAAAGGCGAAAGTTTGTAAGTATGGATGTATGGATGTTTGTTACTCTTTCACGTAAAAACTACTGAATGGATTTGAATGAAACTTTACCACAATATAGCTTATACATCAGAATAACACATAGGCTACAATTTTTGACACTAGACTAGACGGGACGAACCTGAAGTCCACGCGAACGAAGTCGCGGGCAAAAGCTAGTACCTTATAATTTCCGATGCTTTCGCGGTTATTACAAATTGGAATGAATCTACTATACCTAACGGATTTAATTAACGTATTGACTATGGTCAGCTCAAGCTACTACGAATATGGAAACTGCAAAGTTTTCTAAACGTCAGCAAATAAAATATAACGCGCAAGTTAAATCCGTTGTATCATTCCAACCATCATAATATCCAGGACTTAGGTAAAAATGAGCGTATGTGGGTCCTATGTTTTTAAATAAATTCTATCTCTTTCTTTCTTTCTTTCTTATTCACCACCTAGCAGGATTCGAATCCAATACCTTCGGTTTCGGGGCCTGAACACCACACCAACAGGCCGTGAATCAGTTCATTAGTAGTATGAATGATGATGATGTACAAACAAGGATAGAAAAAAAAAATCCCCAGTGTGTCTTGATTTCTTTATATAATTTAACCGTAGATATCGATCGAACCTCGATTGATACATCATAGTAAACACTAATTAGTTTGTAGCTAATCTACTCTTTCACTTATAATATGGATAGTGTTAATGCCATCAGTATGCGCGTGCGATCATCGGCCATATTTGACATTAGATACGTCATTATTCCAGTGACGAAAGAGCCATTAATTTAATTGGGAAATGTGGTTTCTAGACCAATGGCAGCCTCGTGTAGGTGTAAAATGTTGTAACGACATTGTAATAAAAATATATTAACCGACATACGCAGGTTAAATAAAGTTCTATTATACTTAAAGAAGTTTAACGTGATTGGAACGATACATCTATAACGGATTTAATTCGCGTATTTTATTTTATTTGCTGACTTTTCGAAAACTTTACAGTTCTCATATTCGTAGCACTACTGAGCTGATGATAGCCTAACATTATTAAATAGGTACCTACTAGCTTTTGCCTACGACTCCGTCTGAGTGGCATTAGCAATTAAAAATAGCCTTTGTCCTTTCTCAGGCTTTAGACTGTGAACCAAATTTTATTAGTAATTTCAGCGTGAAAGCGAGACAGACAGAACTACTTCCGCAACACTACATAGTATAAAATAAAGTCGCTTTTTCTGTCCCTATATGCCTATGTACGCTTAAATCTTTAAAACTACTCTTTTTAATAGGTAGAGTGATTCAAGGGGAAGGTTTATAGCACCCGTGTGAAGCCGGGGCGGGTCGCTAGTTTATAATATTAGTTAGGATTAGGATAACGTAAGGTGGCAGAACGTCAATAGTTCCTAAGTTTTAAAAAACGCTGGCAGAAGTTCTCGACAAGCTATCAGGGACCTTCTCTCTTTCTCTCTTCTCTTTTTATCGGGAACTAGAAAAACATAGACATCTAAGAAATAAAACCAAGTTAAACTAACCAATAACAACTATCGGATACCGCCCGCATATAACTAACAATTTACGTAACAATTGAATGGCAAAGAAAAGGAAAACACGGAAGCGTTTAGCATCAATATGCAAAATCACCATATATGGACACCCCTATATTATGTGGCGTTGGAACGGACAGCCCGATGGAAACTTATCGCTGTATGTAGTTGACTATGTCACGTGGGAGGAAAATATATGAAGAGCATAGCGAGGGATTTAGGAATTATTTTTTGTTAAAAAAAAAACTAATTCCTCGACCGCGACATAGTCTGAAATCTGAATCTAGATTTTCTAAGCCACTATAACCGATTGAATGAAATAATTCAATTTATTTGCTGACGCTACGAAATTTTACAGTTCCCATATTCGTAGCACGACTGAACTGACGATAGTCTAACGTTAAAGCGACTAACCGTGAAGGCATCATTTTTTTTTTAATTACCTAATAAAAAAATATTTTTTTTATAAACAACTTGCAGCGAATCTTTATTTTTTTGCCCATAGAACCTTAACCATTTAGTAACCATATCACATGAAAAAAAAAACTGTCGGTAATTTAATAGAACTATAGTGATATACAAACGTAGATACATACACAAAAATTATAATGATAGGTAATTCCTAATACCTCTCCCAAAACAAATTTCAAATAACGAAAATATGTTCAAATGCCAAAAAAAAAATCTCTTCCCTGTATACATGAATGACTATTTTGCTTCCTTATTTTTGTGATAGAACAGCTATTCTGAAATCACTCGACTGTAATATAAAATCCTATCGATGAAGTATGGTTAACTCACACTTTCGCTTATTTATCAATCAACCATCACGCTACCATCTAAGATAGTCCAGTCAACAAGGAGCTAAAATATGACATGATTTTGTATTGTATTTCGCTCATAGACGTAGCTAGAATTTTGTTGAGGGGGGGAATATATCTAAGGTAATTTTCGACACTCGGTACAAGTGCAAGGGTATCAAAACCTACAGTATACTTCTACGAGGGGGGCGGCTGCCCTTTCCTGCCTGTTCCAAGATACGCCAATAAATTTGCCCCAATCTCTATTCAATATGCACCTCGCAGTATAAAAATGCATTTGTATTTACGACATTTATCTATATAGCCCCTTTCCCGATTATTCTTATTTCAGAACTCAAAAAATCTATAAAAAGTCATCGCTCCCTCGCTTATCAAATTTCATAAGGATCCTATTAATGATGCTCAATATTATCATCGAACTATTCCAAGTCAAATCTAAACCTCGCTTTGGTAATAAAAACGGAATATTGGAAATTGCATAGAATAAGTATGTAAGTATATTATAACAAACCCCCTTACAAATGCTGTAGGTACCATACTAAGTCTAAAACACCTTTGTCCATAAGACCATGAAAGATTGACGCCTAGAACTTAAATTATCCACAATTCCATAATCAAGAAGTCAAATAACTTAACTTACCTTTTTACACGGATCTCTTAAACAATTTACTTTCATAAAATTTTAAAGCTAACTTCTTGGTTCAAGTGAAAAACTGTTGTCAAGATTTCCATACATAAAATATCCTCGTTGATTGGACTATAACGTGTGGTGGAAAACCATTGGCGCTGAAACTATAGTGTGTATATACCATTTAATTGCTATAGTGTTCTGCACCTGTCATAGTTAATTTATACTTGTTTAGTTTCTTCATAAATCATTCAATTCGATCACTCACTCATCACAGGAATACGATCACGTGCCTACATAGCATCATTTCCCGTACATTGTCTTTTCGTAAATGTATAAAAAAATGATGTCGTTATGTATTTAGTCAACCTTTTTGGTTTAAGTACCTATTTATAAAAAAATATATCTTCCTATTTAGACAGATATATATCTATACTAATATTATAAAGAGGAAAGGTTTGTTTGCTTGTTTGTTTTTTTGGATTGAATAGGCTCTAGAACGGCTGGACCGATTTCGAAAATTCTTACACTGTTGGGAAGCTACACTATTCCCGAGTGACATATGCTATAAAAAAAAGATAATCCGTGCGAAGCCGGGGCGGACAAGGTTAGCTGCGTGATTCAAATCCTATATACTGACGTATTAAAGTCCCTATCAAAATCAACTGACTATCATTATCAATCCCTCAAAACACAAATCAGAATCAAAATCAGATATTGTTTATTGTATAACTGTGTACACAGGATACCTACAGAGAAAGGTCAGAAAATCTCCAAATCTTACTTATAAAAATATTAGCTTCTGCCCGCGACTTCGTTCGCGTGGAACTCCTTTTTTTGCAGTCGGTTAAAAAGTAGCCTATGTCCTTTCTCGGGCTCCAGACTTTATTTGTACCAAATTTCATTTAAATCGGTCCAGTAGTTTTAGCGTGAAAGTTTAACAGACAGACAGACAGACAGACAGAGTTACTTTCGCATTTATAATATTAGTAGGGATAGTAGGGAAGTAGGGATAACCACTACAAATGAACCTCATTAACAGAACAGCGCCGCAAACCAATTAGCAATGAAGTAGGTAGGTACCAAAAAACAAACCAAATTTATAAAACAATATTTGTAAAATGACTTACAAATCACAGACGTCTTTTTCCAGCTGCCTCCAAGCCCGAATGTTTTCATTCAGTGCTAAGCGCACACTGCCTCCGTCGTTGGACCACTGACGGATCATTTCTCGGATTAAACGCTAAACCGACGACAAAACGTCAAACTAGTTGGGCAACATGAGACTAAGGAATCACGGTGTTGAGTTCAAACTAAATACCTATTTTGAATATTACGCATTTTTCGCCTTATATACGTTTAGATAAACTTTTTTAGCTTAAGGTCTTGCAATCATTTAAATTACTGTAAAACGACACTCATCATAATTATATTGCTGATACTGGAATAATTTATCCTTTTAAATCTCTTCGAGTCACGATTAAAATCACAAAAAAATTCTACATCATAAACAAGAATGAAAACACTCTACAACTCACTTAACCCTTTCTATACAAATTTAAAACCGTAAAGAACCGAATAACCCGTTGCAGCACTTGCAGCTTTATCATTTAAAAACCGTAAACAATCGAAATTTAAATTGCACAAAGGTGAAATACGTTGAGCCACGCCATTCGCCACCGCCGACGTGTCAAGTCTTCGAATGTTATTTAAACATTGGAACCCGTTTGTATCGGCAACCAATATGTCGCGGAAACCATATTTACATTTATTGGGGTGGTATTCCCTGAATAGTCACGCAACAACGCTTTAGCACTCAAAACGTGGAGCTATTGTTCGATTATTAACAATCTTTATATTATAGAAGTACCCAGTGTTGCCAGGCGTTTCACTGCAGGCGCGTGCAGTAATGGTCGCGAATGTACTGCGTCAGGGTAGGCTCTCCATACATTTATACCATTGTGCCTATATGGCATGCACGCCCTTGGGCGTTTGGATATAGACGGACG
Source organism: Polylopha cassiicola (assembly GCA_038024825.1). Classification (NCBI taxonomy): domain Eukaryota; kingdom Metazoa; phylum Arthropoda; class Insecta; order Lepidoptera; family Tortricidae; genus Polylopha; species Polylopha cassiicola. Next base: position 930,043 of record CP149061.1, read on the forward strand.
GTCAAAATATACGGGGTCCGGCTTATTCGGCTTTTGTTAGGCTTATCTTACCTCTACACACAGTTTGTAATTAAGTAAGTATACCAACTTGAGAAAAGGTACTATACATAGGCAAAAAACGTTTCCGAATGAGATTGAGAACTTGATCTAACAGTCACTTAAACATTCCAAAGAAAATAATTTAGGTACCTTCGTGACAGATTTGTGATGCAATTCTCTTTACTCTGACAAGGTCCGGATAATAGGTACGTGATATAGCAGCTCATAATAATAAATTTGTAAGGTTTATTGGTATATTATGGTCGGGCCCGTATCAATGTTTAATCAACCGAAACGTTCTATAGTCGTAAAAGATACCTGAGAGACGAAGCGACCTAATTTTTATCATTAATAATATATCGGTTTATATATCTCTATATCTCACTATGGTCTTACTAAGCGTGTTATAAGGGGACAAATATTGATCTAACATTTCGAAACAACATTGTAAAGGCGTCAAAAATAAACTTCGGAAGTGAACTTATACCTTTTTTTTGGTGAAGTTCAAACATTACTTATGTGTCTATTTTTGATTTCAAAAATTGGTTTTTTATATTCTTACCTCCCAACAAAGTCACATTAATTAGTAGACGTCTAACGATTAACGTCATACGGATTAATACTTGCCGTTTTAACTGCAGTAAACCAGAGGATCTATGTACGAGTTAAATATGACAGAAACGTTACCTCTAGCGGAAGTAACTCTAATATTCGTTCCCTTTACAAAATCTAACGTTTACGTCGTATATCGTTTTGTGATATATAAAAATATATCACAAAAGTTACACTAAGGACTCAGTAACCGTAATGTCATAAAATATTATTATTTTGTTTTACCCGTTGCCTGTCTGTCTGTAATCAACACGCTATAAAATTGGGACTGTGATAAAAAAGGGAGTTAATTTATTTTTTACTTTTTAGTTTTTTATTAATTAGTAATAAAAATTAGTTTATATTTTTTTTTTCTTTAATAAGTTATTTTTAGAATTGGTTAGCAGTGTACGCCGTACTCATACAAAAGTAACACAAGTGAGTGTTCCCCGGGTAACGCCGTGAATGCCTATTGATCAGTGAAAGAATTACCAACACGTGAGGGTAAGGAAGATGGCTTAGGAAGTAAAGCGATATTTATTATCTAGGCAAGTCTTATGCCTGGGGATTTTACCTACTAGGAAAAATGCGAAATAAGGTTAAATTTTGGTACCTAGCTCAGTTGTCGATTCATATGTAGGTATCATACCGATTTTTATAAAATTTTGTGTACATATGGGACACGTCTAAGAAAAATCTTAAAAAAAACGTACGAAGTTTGCTGGGTCTGCCAGTATTTAATAAAAAAAAATCCATTTAGGATTCTAAGGATTTCAATTTGAATTCAAACGGGAGCGCATTTCGAATTATGTCACTACTAGCTTCTGCCCGCGACTTCGTCTGCGCACGATGAGTACTTCACACAATATCGTTATAAAATATAGCCTATATGTTATTCTGATGTATACTCAATACTCAATACTTTATTTGCATTCTATAAATAATAGTTTTACAAATAGTATTACTATATACTTATAGACCCTGTTGGGCACAACAAATTATTTCTCAGTTCAGCTTCTTAATTTACAATCATAAAATTATTAGGTAGGTACTAATTCTTATAAATTATCTACTTATATTATTGCATTTGAAGTAGGTACAATAAGAGGTATTTAATTTAAGCTATATTGTGGTAAAGTTTCATTCAAATCCATTCAGTAGTTTTTACGTGAAAGAGTAACAAACATCCATACATCCATACTTACAAACTTTCGCCTTTATAATAGTAGTAGGGTTATATTAAAACAGCGATATATAACACATCTAAGAATCTACCAAACCTTATGTTAAAGTTCGTATAGTACAGAACCCTATAAGGGAAAGATTGACTAATATCTATGTAGGTAGGTATTTAACCTAAATAAGAGATAATCGATATCTATACTAATATTATAAACAGGAAAGGTTTGTGTGTTTGTTTAGGCTCCAAAACGACTGGACCGATTCCAAAAATTCTTTCACTGTTGGGAAGCTACACTATTTCCGAGTGACATAGGCTATAAAAAAAGGGATCAGTGCGAAGCCGGGGCGGACAGCTAGTATATATGTAAAAAGTAACAGAAAAATCATATACAGTGAAACCTGGTTAACTGGGTCTTCCAAGGGACCTGTAAATTAGTCTCACTTAAAGAGGTATTCCACTTACGCAGTGTCCCAGATATCTAGGTATAAAAAAATACCTGTCTCATTTACAGAGGGTTTCATTAACAGAGGTAAGAAAAGAGGTAATCTTTGTTATAGAGGTGTATTCAACAAAGCAACGTATTTACTTTGTAAACAATTCACTATTTTCCATAAAAAAATTCAAAAATGTGGTTTAAATACAGTTCTCCTGAAACTAATAATTCGTTGTTGACGTTTACAAAATTATTAAAAGTTGGAGGCAGATTATTTTACTGATTCGGGCACTGACGTTAATTTTAGTTTTTTTTCGTAATAATAAAGACTTTGTCCTCGTTTCGGTCTTTTTGAAATAAATACCCGATTAATAGAGAAACCGCATTAAAACTAAGTTATATAAGGGCCGATTTCGAGAAGTTCGAGTAGGCAAAAGAGAGAGGAGACATCCGAGGTCCGAGGTAGCCTATGTGTACCTACTGACTTTATCCCAGTTACAGAGATAAATACACGCGACTTCTCAATTATAGAGGTAATTATGACAAGAAAATAGAAATAACTTATCCCAGATAAAGAGGTTGCTTTTGTCTTACTAACAGAGGTAATTCATAGCCAAGGCGCCGCCCAACAAGCAAAGTACTCCTATAAGTAAAGACTATAAGTACTAATTTGCTAATAACGTTCCTATAAAGGCATTGACGTAGAGTCATTTACTTATAATAGCTTTGAATAAGCGGTAACATACTCAAGAGCATTAGTGTTTATAATTCATCCTTATAGTATGCTACAAGATTGTAGCACAGAACAGTTATAGGATACTTTTACTTATAGTAACATTATACAAGCGTAGATAGTCTTAAGATCATTTGGTTTTATTTTACATGCTTGTAGTAAGCTACAAGAGCGTCTTATAAGATAGTTATAGGATTTAGTCTCCTATAACAGTTTGCAGAAAGAGCAAATAGTCCTGAATAATATTGATCTTATAGTAGCATTTTGTAAGAGTACAAGACATTATATTATACTAAGCTGAGACTATTTCAAGTGTACATCGCTATTAGTCTTGTTCAATGATCTTATAACCCAAATTGTACTTGGTTAGAGCCTTATAAGATGAAACAATCCTATAAATTACTTGACCAAACACCTTACTAGTAAATGTCATTCAATCATTGTTTGAATTTGTGTTACGAAACGCTAATACGTTTAAATATGGCGGCGATTGCTCTGGATCAAAACTGCTATAGGTGCAATTTTACCTATAATTGTCCTATAATATACTCAATGCAGAGTACTTTTAGAAAATGGCGAATGTTCTCAATTAATGTACGAATATTATTTCAATAACATCTATGATTATGTGAGCTTTTTCCATGGGCATTGTTAAAATCAACAAATTATGGTGGACATTCACAATAAAAATGAATTCCCCGATAATTTCACACACTAAACATATAGTAATTTTCAATACTTAGATATACTCTTCACTACTTACTAATTGTATTAGATAAATTAAAAAGAAAACGGCCACAAAAAATAACTAAGTATATTCGTAGGAGATACTTTGTAACTAAAATTGCTCTAGTATGATACTCATCTCAGATAGTAATAAGAGTTATAGTACTCATAAATGGGTAGTCTCAGGACTTTATAGGATCAATTGTACTACGGTAAAACAATTGTAAGCGTATTATAGGGCCTATTGACGTTCCGCTAGTTCATTATAAGATCGTTATAAGAAAGAATGCTCCTATAACTGCGCCCAAATCCTTGTTTGTAGCATACTTGGAGTATCTTATAAGTCTAATAAAAATAGGCTTCAAGAGCACTACAAGTACTGATTTTGCTTGTTGGGCGGGACCTCAGCATGTGTTCCAGATATGGAGGTTTTTCACTTATCCAGGTCCCTCTTAAACAAGTTTCACTGTACTACAATTATAATCGCTACCGCTCATCACTATATTACACTGCAAAGATCTCGTGCACGAAAAACACATTAAATGCAAGTTTGGCAAACTTCCGAGCTAAGTTTGGCCGTTTATCCACGTCAAGTATTCAAAGTGGATTTGACGTAATGTTTTATAGATTTGATTTATTTATTTCTCATTATATTGTATAACTAGTGACCCGCCCGGCTTCACACGGGCTTCAAACCTTCCTTTTGAATCACTCTATCTATTTAATAAAACCCGTTGCGTAGTTTTAAAGATTTAAGCGTATGTAGGGATATAGGGACAGAAAAAGCGACTTTGTTTTTTCTTTGTAGTGATTTAACTACACTATTTTAACTATAACATACTATTACCTAAATACATATTATTCCAATAAGTAGATTATCCATCAACCCAACCCGCATTGGATTATCGTGGCGGATTAGGTCTGATCCTCTAGATCTTAAAAGGTCTGTGCGGTGAGGGATGCGCATGTAGTCTACGGGGTAGGCACTCCAATGTTTTTACATTAAGCCTATCTGCAATGCACGCCTATGCTTAGCAGTGGGACAAATATTTATTTGTCCCACTGCTAAGCATAGGCTAAATTTATTTATTAGGTATTTACCTAAATAAATATATACCGATTTACTCGGGAAATGCATTTTTGTATGCACTTTGCAGGGTGCAACCGTGCACTTGCAATCCCTAAATAGGCATATGAGTCATCGAGTGACTAACAGACGGCGAGCTGGTTAATTAATTTGGCAAAGGCTATCCAAACATACTCATATTATACACTAGCCTTTGTCCACGACTTCGTCCGCTTAGTTTTTAACGCCATCAGGGAATGAATTTTAATAAAATAAGTAAGAAACAAGTCTTCTATAAATTCTGTTAAATAATGTTTATGATTGGATCAAGGAACGTTGTCCGTTACAAACTTGCCCTTGTTTTATACCCCGTTAAGGGTAGAATTTCAAAATTCTTTTCTTTTTAGATAACACACCTTTCAAGTTTCAGGTCTCTACGATCAGCTGTTTAGTTTGTGCGTATTCAGGACAAAGCATTTTATATGTATAGATACTACAACTAGTCCGGCAAATGTTGTCCTGCCCGTTACCTAGTCTAGCGATATCAAATATATTTTACGGCCTATTTTCATACCCAGCAAATACACCGTGACACGAGATTTTTACAATATTAGTTTATGTACTTAGGTACACATAATTAAGCTAAGTTGTACCTACCAACACTTGACCGTATTTGACCATATCATGTTTATACAAATAAATGATTTCCATTTTTATTTGTACGTATGTACGTAATAATATAAGATGCCTTCACGGTTATTACACATTGGTGTATAAGGCAGTCGTCGCCTAGGATTTGGTATTTCAAAATGTTTTATATCACAAGACTACAAAATATGAACTAAGTAAAGTTTTAATCGACCTCCTAAACCAACTCCATCTAATCGACTTTTTGTATACATTTTTTGCGTCCATTCAATAAAAAAAGTCATCTTCAAAGCGATCAAAGTGAGTCAGCGAGTGTCAAACTGAACCAATTATTTTAATTACAAAAAAAGCTTATTACTCTCAAACCTTGAAACCCTTCCCAAGGTGAGCTAATATATTATTTCTCAACAAAGAGCTGTTCAATTTCGATTGTGCTCACGATTTGTACGTTAACTCTTACAAACCACGTTGTAAGTTTTATTAGACAGACTGGGAATTATTTATGGGTTTATCGACGTAGCAAGTCGTGTTAAAGAGACATTTGCCTTAGTTTGATATCGTCATTTTAGTGTTATAACAATTATGGGTTAAAATCAAAAATATGCAAACTTGTTATATCCTAGTACTAGCGGCCCCGGCAGACGTCGTCCTGCCCGGAAGGAGAGAAGACTTTGACAGATCTTTGACGAAACTCAAAGATCTGTCAAAGTCTTCTGTCACTTCTTCATAAGGCTTCATATTTTCCCCGTTTTTTACACGTTTTCCACTGTTTCTTCGCTCCTATTGGTCGCAGCGTGATATTTTATAGCCTAAAGCCTTCCTCGATAAATGGTCTATCCAACAAAAGAAGATTTTTTTAATTCGAACCAGTAGTTCCTGAGATTAGCGCGTTCAAACAAACAAACAAACAAACAAACAAACAAACTCTTCAGCTTTATAATATTAGTATAGATTTAGAACTTAAGCTGGACTAGTCGTACACACCTGTACGTTATTTGAAAAACTGGACAGCTTAGTCAAGTCATGACAGCTCTTATATGCCATGTACGTGCAGTTGTAGACACCTGGGTAGGCACTTCATTGTGCCTATATGAAATGCACGCCAATGTTATCTGCTTATTGTTCTATTTGCAGTAATGGCTAACAGGATAGCTAAATGGTTCAATATTTTATTAGGTAACTAATTAACAATAAAATAACCTCTACCAGGTGTTATTAGAGGTTGGGAATTCAGAGGGTTGCGAATTCTAATTCCGCGAGGGGCAGATATTTGCGTGATGAGACAGAATTTGTTTGTTTCATGTACACTTACTTATTTAGGCCTAGGATAAATTGTCCTATATGTATGCCCCACTTATCCTATTTTACTATAGTGTAGTAGTTTAAGTATATAACTATATAGGTATAGGTGAACATTAAATAGGTAAGTAATAAAAAAATATAAATATAGACAAAATGACAAGTCAAATAATTATCAGTATGATGATAAGAGATTTAGGTTGCCACCAAATAGATTATCTATAAAATCCAATTAGAATCTGTTTAAAAGTTATAAACAAGTTGATAAACCGACAGTGGTTCGACTAATGATTAGATTGCGAATTGAAAGGTAGCGGGTTTTAATCCGGACTGTTGTAAATATTTGTGATACAGCATTAGAGCCACTAAGTAATTACACCTACATAATGATTTGTAGTGCATTTTTATTTATTAAAATCGCATTAAAAAAAACAAATATATAACAATCTCCAAACACAATTTACCGTAACCACAGAACCAAAAAAATACGAAAAAAAAAACAAATGTCTGTACCCATAGAAACGAAGACAAAAAAAAAACTCACACGAAAATTTTCCCCATCACGTATCGATACACGCACACCGACCAACACACACTGACTCACCGATCTACTGACTACTACTGACGTCTGACGTCTGACACGAGCAGCATGCGCGTGAAATGACTTTAGCGAGAAAGGGAGACACCGCTATACAACCCATGTCTGCATCTCACTCGGACAGGTTAAATTTGAGATGAGAATTGCAGACTAATTACTTCACCCCTGGGCGTCTGAGAATTTGTTTTACGCTCCTTTTGCTGATAATTCTTATTTATTGCGCTTGGAGATTAGGGGGTGAACGTGTTTAAGTAAGCTTTTTTTATAATATTACTAAGTCTCTTAACAGTAAAGATCGATACTTGTATTTCTCGCCGCAGGTGAATCACCTACATTTTTAAATCTTAGCGGTTTTTACAGAAGTGTCATTTTGAGAATTCAACACACGTATACTCAGGTGCGTGCAGTGTGGCGCATGTACCACGTCAGGGTAGACACTCCATGCGTTAATACCATTGTGCCTATATGAAATGCACGCCGTTGCGTATACTCCGTATGTCTCCGCGCCCGCCCGTTAAAAACTTCTAAGAAAAAATTTTCCTTCAGGTTCAGTTTTAATAATCGATTAGAGATTGGCAAAGAAAATAAGTCGCGAGAACAAAACGACTACCTAATAGTAAAGTTATAGGTACGGGGCGAGCTTACAAAAATAAGTGATCGCTCATTTTGCTATTACATTGTGAATATCTTTTATGATTTTTACACACTTATTATAATGTACAAAAACTTTATGGCGACTAAGTAAATATTATTTACTAAAATTTCGTTCAAAGTTTTGGATGCGACGTTGCATCCGTGGTAGAGACCTTTCGCTGTTATAGCATAACGTCTAATGTATACAGTATAACTAAGTAGTAGGTATTTATTACGATCAATCGAAATTCAATTAATATCTATGGTTCAGTACCTACCAATCAGGCGCGTGCAGTGAGGGGAGGTTAAGTATGGCGCTAGGGTAGGCACTTCATACATTAGTGACACTGTGCCTCTATGGAATGCACGCCGTTGCTACCATTCGTTTTTAATGCTAATGATATTTTACAAAGACAGAAGTAGAAAAAAAAATTCGACTCAAGTGCGACGCCCATAGTGTAATTGGGAGCACAGAGCCGCGCGTAAAGGCTAACGTGTGGGTTCAAGTCCCACTGGGGTCTCGATTTCTTCTACTTTCATCATTAGCATTAAGTTGTAGGAATATTAGATACTAGCTTCTGCCCGCGACTTCGTCCGCGTGGAACTCCTCCTTTTTTGCAGTCGGTTAAAAAGTAGCCTATGTCCTTTCTAAAGCTCCAGACTTTCTTTGTACCAAATTTCATTTAAATCGGTCCAGTAGTTTTAGCGTGAAAGCGTAACAGACAGACAGACAGACAGAGTTACTATCGCATTTATAATATTAGTTAGGAAGTTAGGATACGCGATCGAGTACCGTTTTCATTTATATTGTGAAAAAGCACCCATAATCATACCCTATTGTATTTTTTACCATTTGTTGTGACCAATATCACCGGCACGCTTCACTTGCGATCGTGACAGGTGAACAGACGGGGGCAAGCTTAGGGCAATCACAGAGCGGCACCGATTTCATTTTATTCGAAACTTCGGTCCTTTTCTCCCCTCACTCTTTTAACATTAGAGCGAGCGAGACAATTGAGAGTGAGAATGAAAATTCGATCTCGTGAAGTACCATGTTGTTTTAAGGATATTAGGTACCCCTTTTTTGAATTCGTCGCAGGAAATGGTGTGAAATTGAACCAACTACAAGAGGGGAGATGTGTATAATAGGGTGGGTCACTCTAGTATGAAAAAAAAAAAAAGTTGATGAATCAAATTCTAATAGTTATATTATGTTGTAGTGTACTATAAAAAGTAGTTTTAGCTAAAAAACATATAATTAAACATACATCTACAGCCCGCGCATGCGCTTTAAAACTATACGTTTTTTGAAAAAAACACGTCTTACTATAAGGCATATTTCTTTATTAGAAATTACTTTAAGTACTATCGAAACATAACAAATATTTTACAAAAGACATATACTAACATGTAAAATAAAAAACTTAAACAAATTAATCATAAAAAGTTATAAAAAAAAATAGTTATTTTTATACGAAAAATCGCGTCTACTCTCAAATTTTGGGATAACTTTCCTCGAAGCAAGTTTTGCATGAATCATGCCATCTCTTGCTTTTTTATCACAAGCTGCCATTGCAGCTTCTGTTACTATCTTTACACTACGTTCGACCGCTTGTGTATGGCAGGGTAGCCTAATAAACAGCATCCTTTCGTCACCTTTTTTCTCTATTATCTGCAGAAATTCTTCATTCGTTTGGTTTCTTAGAACAGGTGGATCAAAATTGGTTTCTTGCCAGTTTATCAGCTCAATGTAAGATTTAGCTTCAAAAATAAGTTTAGGCACTTGAAAAGTGCGTGGTTTTGTGGTTGTAGGTGAATTACGCGCTTTTAGAATTCTTCTACTTGCAAGTTCTTGTATATGCTTTTTTTCATCTGTTAACATCGCCAATAGTAAATTTTCAGGGTGAGCAAAATATGCATTTCGTTGAATAACAGGATCTATGACTGCTTTTAATGCACTCTATAAAAATCGCGAACTTTTAATCAATTTCCAAAGGTGCTGTGACCCATCTTTGCATGAGGAATGTGTCTTAATTCCGAACCACACACAGAGGTAGAAGGTAAAGGTTCTTCTATATTTTTTTGTATCTTTTACGAAAATAAAACACTAGTCTTGTTCTTCTTTAGGAACTTTGACTTCTCTGGGACATTTGCACTGAGTTATTATCTTGCATTTGCATGAACAAATATCAAACAAAATTTCGCTTTTTTGCAAGAAATCCACTTTTTTCTCAGATGACAACCTTTTCAATGATTTGATGATATTTTTGCATTTAGAATGATAAGCTTTTAGGAGCTGAATGACTCTTCTATGCGAGACCACAGGGATTGATGATTCAACTTTTTGGGTTAGGTACAATTTCTGCAATTTCGGAAAATGGGGGCTCTTTGTTACTGCCATTTTTAATTTTCACCTGTAGTCTATTCCACTCGTAATATTTCATTACATCCTGGTATGTTGGTAACACATTTGGTCTTATATCCTCTATAGTTCTAAATATAGGGCACTTGTATGACTGTCTTTTGTTTGACATGATGAGAAAGTTTAATTTCCAATTCCTAAAACAAAAATTATATAAATTACAATTTCACAAGGTTTCACGAGAAACTAGCATTACGGATACATGAATTATCTGAATGTACTTACCTCAAAAGTCTTCTTTTAATAAAGAATACCGATTATTTAACAAAAGTAACGTGTATTTCACTGGATACTCTTTAAAATATTAAACTATACCCAAAGTTAAACATGTAAGTCAAGGTGTAAAAGTGGGTACTTAAACGATTTTTTATCAAAACTTCAAGTGCGTTGCGCGGGCTGTTCCACTTAAAATAATTCAAAAAAAAATTAAGGGGTTCATAACGATACCATACTCCAACATATTATCGCTATTAAAAATCAATTACTTAAAAAAATTTTTTTTGACCCACCCTAGTGTATAAGTAATCCGATTTCGTATTTTAGAAACAATAGTTAATAATCTCACTTTAGTTTTGTACTTTACAAAAATTGCGTCGATGTTCTTTATTTACGATTTTTTATTATTTACACAAAACTATATACCTACCTTTATTTTCTTATTATTTTTAGGTAAACACGACGAACCTAGATGCCTGTATTTTTGATGTAACTCGGCGGAAGCACTGCATTGTACTTAATGTAGTACATTTCTAAATATACAATAAAAATAAATACTAGATTTGATATAGCAGTGTGCATGACAAGCTTAGCCAGTTTATATTTACTACAAATTACAATCAACCATATTATTGTATGCATGTGTATTTGATGTAGGTATATTTGTGTGCCTTTGGAGATTGGCCTAGAATATGCAATATGATATGGTCATGTACCTAATAAAAATTTGAATTAAGTAAATAAATAATACATGGAGTATGAGGACAAATTTTCACATATGAATTAACTATGGACAGGTCCGAAATAGTTAATAAGTAAATTGTTCCTATTTTTAATAAAGATTCATTATATTCTATAATAGGTTTTGCTATATGAATATAGTATAGCATAATAATAAATAAAGGAATATAATATTAATATGCATATCAAAATAGCATACAGCATTGCATACTAGCAAATAATTGTGTAGGTAGGTAGTAGGTAATAATTGAATAATAAACTGAAAAAAATATTAAGTATTTAAAATAGTGTTATCTAAATATTCATGGGTGTGAAAAAGTTTTAAAATCTCACTAATCTTTTAAAAGTAGTATTTTACATATTAAATACTTTTGCAGTAGTAGGTATAATAATTATTATTACTTCTATTAAGTTAAAAATAAAAAAAATACTATTATTATTGAATAAATTGCTAATAACCAATATGTTACTTTAAACTAATATTAACATAATTTAAAAACTTTTTACAAAAATGAAAGTATGTGGGGTATTTGTGAAGTTAGTGGACCACCTGGTTTGTGGACGGTTGTGGCATTTTGTGTGTACCCTAGGCATGTCTGCGGCTGGACGGGCCTTACTGACAAGAACACTCTCTTCCTCGGGCTCCATGGCTCTTGCCAATACAACATACAAAATATATATTATATTAATCACCCATTTCTATAAATATACTTAATTTAAGTTAATAAATTAAGGTTTTTTATATGATGTAAGTATAGAAGATAGTATAAAAATAACGATTAGTATAATAACAATTATTAGTGAGTAATAAATATGCCAATTTAAAATTTTATTTGTAAGAAAAGTTTGAAAAATAATAAGGCTGTAGAATTAACGTATATAAGAGTTTAGCCAATTAAAAAATTTGTATAAATACCGAGACAGTAAAAGATCATATCGTAAGCGGTAAACAGAAGCATTAAGCGACACAAAGACACCGCATCCTGGTTTAAAACAATCACAAATCGATAACATTATGCGGCATTCATTACAATATAACATTTGGTTTCCTTTACATATTAAGAGTTAGGTTACTTACGATTGAGAAGGCCTATTCCTTCGCCAATGATTCACAGACGAGGTTTAATTAATATTACACTAATAATTTCACATTTCTATTTTTTTGGCTTTTTATTTGGCTTATTTGTAGGAAGGTATTCAAAAAGATCACTAAAATTTTGACAGATTCATTTCAATGTTTCAAATTTAGCACATTAGAAATTATGGATGCGTTCAATTTAATGTTGACATGTACAGAAATAAGCAAAATCAAAATTGGCAAAATAACAATACTAATAATCTTTAACAAGAGAATATACATAAAAAAAATGTAATTAATTAGTTGAGAATACTAATGTGACTAACAATCATCATCAGTAAGTAATCTAATAAACCATGTCCTTATTATATACAATATTCTTTTAGTAGGCACTAAGTATAATTTTTTAAGTTCTATAGTAGACTAGTAGCAAAATTTAATCTGCTGCCGATTTTCTTTGCATAATTAACTACAATATAAAAGGGGTGGTAGATTTATAAGACTGAAACAAATAATTGAAATTTAAATGTCAAGTTCTCTCCGTTCTGTGTATTCTATGACTGTGTACGGCTGGGGACTAATAATTTTGCTCGTCGTCATAAATTCTATAAAAAGCAGTCATACTCATTTAATAAGGGCCACCGCGTGTCAGAAATCCGCTAGATGCGCTAGTGTAGAATGAGGTCCAGCTGTCATGTACCACCAATCACAGGCCAGTAGCTTGCCTCTCATTGGTGGAACATGACAGCTAGCCCTCATTCTACACTAGCGCATCTAGCGGATTTCTGACACGTGGTGGCCCTCAATGATCTAGTATTTTAGAATCGACTTGGTCTATAATGATTTGATACAATTTCTCGAAGTTTCTTATACTTATTTAAAGATTTTTTTTCTTATAACGTAACAAGAGGTAATAATGAAACCAAACATTTGAGAGTATACTAAAAATTTATTACATAAAATCTTAAAATAGTTCCTCTAAGCATAGTAGCTGAGATTAGCTTTCTTCTTAGCTTGCACTTCCAATATGGCGTCCATGAAGTCTTCATGCGTGACGGCGGTGGCGGAGCGCCGGAGCGCGATCATACCAGCCTCCACGCAGACCGCCTTGCACTGTGCTCCGTTGAAATCATCCGTGGACCGGGACAGCTCTTCAAAGTTTACATCGGGGCTCACATTCATTTTACTGTTGAAAAACATGCATAAGTTTGTTATGTTGTAATTATAATTCTGTACTTCATGTAAAACTGTTTTTTTTTTCAGTTAATATCTTTCTTAATTACTAAGAATTGTATACTAGATGTTATTACATGGTTATTATAAAAAAATGTTATGCAATTTGAAGTAATAGTTCCTATTGGACTTACATAATAATATTTATAGAAATACATGTAACATTTAAAATGAGTACATTTTGAAATATAAGAGATGTGTATCATGAAATTAAAGAAGTGTTTACCGTGAATGGATCTGCATAATTCTAGCCCTGGCCTCCTCGTTGGGATGTGGGAACTCGATCTTCCTGTCAAGACGTCCCGACCGCAGCAGCGCAGGGTCCAGAATGTCCACTCTGTTTGTGGCAGCAATAACCTGTGCAATAATTAAATAAAATTATTATGATTAATTCTTAAATAACTTCTTATAGGTTAATTATAGATTTTGTTTAGTCTATGACCAGTTATTTGTTTGATGTCACAGAGCTTCTGTGACTTGAAACAACAAACAGTATTTGTATGCATTTTTTGTTGTATAAAATATTGTATGTATTCTATATTTTTAAATGATTGTTAATAATCGCATGTTTACTAGACTGTGTCATCTCAAAATATTCACCATGTGAATTCTAATTTAAATGTGCAGACTTAGAGTCTGAAATGGAGTAACGAAATATCTCGATATATCACATTGTTCCAGCAAACATGCAATATGTTTTATTACAATATTTTACCTTAATATCAGCAGTAGAGCTGAACCCATCAAGCTGATTAAGAAGCTCCAACATGGTGCGCTGCACTTCCCTGTCTCCAGCCTTCTCGGAATCAAACCGCTTGGTACCAATGGCGTCTAGTTCGTCGATGAAGATGATAGCCGGAGCCTTCTCCTTGGCCAGGGCGAAGGCATCACGGACAAGCTTGGCTCCGTCACCTGGGGAAAGACAATATTATTATTGTACTGATTTATACAAATTTAAGCTATTATTGTTTTTATTCATGATTTTGAATAGTTTTAATAATTTCTGATGCCTTTATGGTTATTAGAGATTTTACAGTTGTTCATTCCAATGTTAAAATAATTTTGTTTTTACTCTAGTTACCATTAAATTTAAAAAAAAAAATACTGATTTCTATATAAAGGACAAAATAGAAAAAAACATCATTATATGATATCAATATAAAGTTGATATACATACCAATGAACATCTGCACAAGCTGTGGGCCAGCCAGCTTGAGGAAGGTGGACTTGGTCTGCGCAGCACAGGCCCTGGCCAGCAGGGTCTTGCCGGTGCCAGGTGGCCCATACAGAAGCACTCCCTTGGGTGGGTGGATGCCCAGGTTCACAAACTTCTCCTTGTGTGTCATGGGAAGCACCACAGCTTCTATTAATTCCTGGAATTTGAGAAATATGGGATAAGTAAATATGTAGGTTCAAATTGCAGTATTAAAAACTTAATTCATTTGAAAATTTAGTTCAGTATATTTGGTTCTCCGTAAATAAACAAACATTTATTTAAGTAGTATAATTTGATTAACAATATCATAAACTAGACAAACTTGTAAAACAACTAGAAAATGGTTAGATTATTAAAAATAACCCAATAACAACATTTTCATGAGCATCAACATCTCTCACCTGAATTTGCTTGTCCAGACCACCAATATCAGAATACTGCTCTGTAGGCCTCTCATCCACCTCCATAGCCTTTACTCGGGCATCATACTCCGCCGGCAACGTCTCCAGAATCAAATACGAATCTTTGTTAACACCAACCAAATCTCCTGGTTTCAACTTCTCAGCATCAACAAGACCAATGACTGGCAAGAAGTAAGTTTGACGAGTGGATGTCTTGATGACGGCGCATTTTCCTTTACGCTGGGAATCCAGGTCAACTACGGCACCGTCTTCTTCTTCCTCCTGAGGATCCACGTCTAAAAGTTCGATTACGTTCGAAACCAAGTAAGGGAGAGTTTTGTTCACTTTGATTTTTTCAGTGTTCTCTTTGATTTTGTCGTTCTGTGCCTGCAGTTCGTGGGATATCCTCATCACCTCGCTCTTCATAATCTTGATTTCATTGTCTAGCAAGCGAGTCCGGCTGATAATCTCGTCTGTTGGCATTCGGAGCACTTCCTCGCTGAGTGCCTCTTCGCCATCTTCCCAAATTGATTTGTCTTCTAAAGTCGTAGCCATGTTATTCCGATATAATTTCTATGAACAGTTAACTAGATATCACTGCAGTTTTATGGGTTATGTATAAAATTATTTTGTTTCAGTCGGCCCACAAACACTGTTCAGAAAATGAATTGTCATTCTATGTCAGTGCTGCCATTACTTTAAAAATATAAATGAATTCTGTTACAGACCATAATAATATTTTTAATAGATACATTTTAATAAATATTCTGTCATTAATAATTTGATTTTCATTTCATCTACATTAGTATATTATTGTAGTACCTATCTCGCTCACTAGCTATATTGATTTGAATACAAGGAATTTCAAGAAAAAGTACTATTTACAGGTTTTTTATTTACTGGTAAGATTTTCCAGGATAGCCAACTTTCAGATTAAAACTAAAGAAAACTATAGATTATCAAGCAACGTAAAGCTTGACATAATTTGCCACTGGCAACTTGATAAGTGAATGAATGAATGATTGATCTGTCGAAATGACGTACAATTGAATGAATGATAATTATCACGAATTTCGAAATATAGCGGAGACAGTCGTGGAATTTATTTTAATTCCACGAAATAATTATATTATTGACAATAATAATTGAAAATAATAGATCACAATGGCATTCTCAATGTTTCTCCGCAATTCAGGTATGTGCTATAAATTTAATATTTACTATTACATAACAGATGTTTTTATTCTACGGATTGTTTAGGTATTATTTTTATATTGTTTCTTGAGCTAAAAATATAAATAAAAACTATTGCCACATTCCGTATTGCGCTAAGTTTTAATAGCAAAGTGTATTTGATTGCTATGTATTTTTGTTTATAGGTTATGATGCAAATGCAACTTTGTTTGTTTTTTTTTCTATTATTATTGCATAACAATAAATAATATAAAGGTTATATGTATCCTTGAAAAGAAATATCGTGTCGACATAGATGTCGTTTACAATTATTTCTATTTTATAAGAACTCACTAACTAGGCATAAAATGATTACAGAATGTTTATTTATAATGTTGAACAGGAAAATTCTAATTTATAAATTATACCTAACTTGGCAAGGAGAGAGTAATTATAATCCATAACTTTTATAATACCTGGGTTTATTTCTAGTATAAAGTCATTAACTAATGATGTATTGTAATTTGCTCAATAAAGTTACATTACTTTATTAGTTACTAGCTTCTGCCCGCGACTTTGTCCGCGTGGAACTCCTCCTTTTTTGCAGTCGGTTAAAAAGTAGCCTATGTCCTTTCTCAGGCTCCAGGCTTTCTTTGTACCAAATTTAATTTAAATTGTCAGGTAGTTTTAGCGTGAAAGTGTAACAGACAGACAGACAGACAGAGTTACTTTCGCATTTATAATATTAGTAGGGATTAGTAGGGATATATGTATATACAGTATGCTATAAACATATTATTACAATTTCTAATACAATATAAATAGTACACAGAACCTTTACATTCTTACATACCTTGATGGTTTACTTCTATGCAATTATAATAAAAAAATTAGCATAATAATATTTATATCTCTTTGGTAGCTATAGATGCACTTAGTCTACAGCATTACTCAATAATAAAACCTATAATTTGTAATATTTCAGCGTGCAATAGCCGCATATTCACACAGCAAGTGATGCGTCTTGCGACACAGCCGTCTGTCGCTCAGCGTGCAGTCTCCGCCTCGCTGCCAGTCCGAAGCCTAGCCCTAAACGAAGCCAAGTCAACACCTATATTAAATGCAGTAAGATCTATTTACTTGCTTGACTACCACAAGTGATTTCTATCTAAAATAACAGGAAATATGTTTTTGTAAATGCTTTTCCATACCATATAGGAAAAGAATCTGTATTTCCATGTTCTTCACAATGTTCAATCTTGTACATAAATGCATGAATAAACGATTCACCCAGCAGGCCTTGAACTTAAACTTAAGCTTCACTCCCAATCAGTTATATCAATATTTCTAGTTGGGAATGACAATACAGCGGTGATCAGTCCACTGGTGTGGGACCATTTCACCCCATAGCTATATCATTATAATAAGCCATAATTTAAATAAACTATAATATAATATGTTAGTGTTAAAAAAGACTTATCTGCATTACAACACCAATGCCTTATATTTTTTTGATTAAAAAGTAATGAAACAATAAACAATGTGTTTGCCAGATCCGCTCGTTCCGCACGACGAGCGTGCGTCTCTCGGAGAAGCCCCACGACCACTCGAAGCTCTGGGTGATCGAGAAGGGAGTCTCAGCGGCTCTGATACCACTCGTGCCCCTGGCTCTCCTCATTCCTAACAAATTCTTCGACTCTGCGATGGCTATTCTCATAACTGCTCATAGTTTCTGGTAGGTTGAAAGGATATGATTATACTGTGGTTAAAACTTTTAATGCTTTCGCGTTGTTATACATTGGATTAAAACAACTTTAAAAACCAAAGTTTTAGGCTATTGTTAGCTCAGTCGGCTATAGATATGGAAACTAGTTTTACAAATAAAACTAAATCGCGAGTTATATCTATTATAGTTGTTTCATTCCAATGTAGTTTGAAGTATTTTTATTAAATTACAGCTTCTCACCTACTCTCTTATCCCTTACATATATGTATGCATAGAAAAAAGGTAAAAACCTGTTTTGCATTAAAAAGTGAATCTCGAGAACGCTAATTTATTTGCGAGTTATCTAAAAGATCAAATCATTATTTAAATTCTTAAGTTAGTATAAGTAGTATACCCATTATTGTTTAGTTTATTTAATAATCTGGAGATTAAGAAATGTTTTTATCTGCTAGATAGTGGCAAATAACTTAATGGACACTTAAAAAAAGGAATGTAAGTGTTTGTGTATCTGATTTCTGAGTTATACTCGTGCAGTGGAAAAGGGTACATGTGATACTGATTATTAAGGACTTATATACCCTTTTTCACTGGGGTCCCCAATCGTTAGTAATGAAATTCCTAAAAATTCTAGATTTTACTACTGCCCCAGTTCCACTGATTCAGTGTCTCACAAGCTTGTAGTATTTTATTTCATATTATGCTAATGTAGGTACTATTTATGCGTAATACGTTGTGTTGTTATCGTATATCTGACTCAACTGACCTGCAAACGGCGTGAATAATAACTTCAGTAAAATGAGGAAAACCCGTAGTTAGAAATCCCTTAGAGGCTTCCTGCAAATTTAGACGAATTAGGTATAATGAATTTGGAATCATATGACTTTCGGATAATTTTCGAACGGTAAATAAATGTTGGTGTGTCATTTGCTTTATACAATTTTGATTTGTTTTTGCAACGAGCATTTTTTGATCTGCTAAAATATTTCCTTGCTCAATTTTTTTATTTAAGTACTTAATGTGTTACCTAATATAAACTGTATTTCTTTGTCCATCAAGTAGATTATCAGTTATTTGACATATTTGTTCCAATATTAACAAAATCGTAGCAAATTTCAGTAAGCCTCTCAAAGGTCAATAAACTCCCGACAAATCCCATACTCCCATCTCCCAGGGGCCTAGAAGCGATCGTGGTGGAATACATCCGAGTACTCCTATTCGGACCTTTAGTGCCCAAGATAGCTATGTACGTAGTGTACGGAATAACGACGATAATGCTAAGCGGACTGTTCTACTTGAACCTGAACGATATCGGCATGAGTAGAGCGTTCTGGAAGATATGGAAGAATATGAAGAAGCCAAAGGAGCCTAGGAAGCCTGTGAAGCCTCCCCCGGTGACCCCTGATCACGCTTGTCCCCCTAAGGTCCTACCTTCTATTCTATACTCAGACGCACAATTAATCGCCCACATACATTTTCTGAATTTTCTTATAATTTCTTCTGAAATTTGTTATTTCAACTTGATTATTCAATAAAGTACATGATTATGTTAACAAAATGAGTAAAACAGGTATTCATACCTGTTTTACCTATATTCAAGAACAGAGTCGATAAGTAACAAAAAATTGAGTGATATTAGACCCCGGTACTGTTACAAATACTATTTCAATCGATACTTAATAATAGGTATTATTTGCAAACATTATAGATATAGATGTAGAGGACAATGACGGCGTCTCAAACGCTCAAAGATCCACCCATGAACACTTGACAGTTTTAATTGTGAAAAATGATATATACACTTTTTAGTGTTTTCGTTTGGTTTCGTAAAATGTATGTGGGCGGTTAATTGTGCCTCTGAGTGTATAAGACTGACTTATTGTTTCACAATGTTCAAGTAAGGTGCTTGCCACTTTTCTAGTAGATAATGATTTTCCAAGGGTAACTAATATCACAGCAAAGTTTAAATAATATTACAGCCACATGACGAGGGCGGGACGAAACGGGGGAAGAACTCTATGTAGCAATGAGATACGATCCGAACTATATACAATATACATATAAAGATTTGTTAGTAGTTTTGTATTATGCTCGGATCATGTGATTCTGACATGTTTGCAATCATCAAGGGCATTGGATCACTGTGTATAGCTCTACTGTGCTCATATTATCCAGTGTCGTCTATCTTCAAATTTATTTGTTTTTTACAAAGTGGCAAATAATTTCCTTGAAAATTGTGAAATAAACGAAAATAGCCGTTCAGAGCAATAACTAGCAAGCAATCCTCTTTTAAAACTACACTCAGCCGTTTTATAATGTACAGGTCTACACGTGTAAGTTAATTAGAAAGAACAATTGACGAGAGCCCAAAACCATAAATATTTTAATAATTTCTGATACCTTTCCGGTTATTACACATTGGAATGCAACAACTATGAACTTTTAGTAAATAAGGTTTGCATAACTGTATAAATCACTTTAGCATAAGACTAAATATTGTCAGGTCAGTCGTGTTACGATTATGGAATCAGCAAATTTATTGGGTCGTCGTAATACGCGAGTTAAATCCGTTCATCTTTGTTTCATTCCAAAATGAATATTTTATCTATACCTACTCAAAACCAGTTAAGGTTGCAATACCGGTCATTGCCATTATCTTCATCCCGAAATCGTAATTTTTAGCGATAATTCATCTTGTCCATACAAAACTGTCGCAAAAATGCTATCGCTTGTGTTTCATAATACAGGGTAGGATGGAGCCATGAGTTTATTAGGTGCCTGCGGGTGTCATTGCAAGTGTTCATTTAATGATAACTAGCTTCTGCCCGCGACTTCGTCCGCTTGGAACTCCTCCTTTTATGAAGTCGGTTAAAAAGTAGCCTATGTCCTTTCTCGGGCTCCAGCCTTTCTTTGTACCAAATTTCATTTAAATCGGTCCAGTAGTTTTAGCGTGAAAGCGTAACAGACAGACAGACAGACAGACAGAGTTACTTTCGCATTTATAATATTAGTAAGGATATGTAATTTTTACAGCCTACTATAAAAATTGGTTCGATTCTAACACTTATATATGCGTATTTCTTCCCAGGGGGCTTGAAGCCATCGCCGTTGACTACGTCCGAGCCAGCATATTCGGTCCAGTTATCCCCAAAATTGCCATCGGGCTCGTGTATCTCATCTCCATCGCCACCCTGGGCGGGCTGTTCTACATCATCAGCCACGACATAGGCCTCGCCAACTCCATCAGACAGTTCTGGTCGATCAAGACCGAACAGAAAGCGTAAATCGCTTTTGTTGGCTTTCGCTATTTGTTCAATGATTTAAAAAAAATGCTTGAAGATATTGAAATTTGTTGAAATAATTGAAACTTCGCTGGGTTTCTTTTATTTAGGTTGCAAAATGTTAGTAATTAAAGGACGGTCACGCTCATGCTCGTACAATAACCTTCAAGGTTACTGTGCGAGCGTGATGGCACTATTACTACGCGCGTGCGACAGAGACAAATAGATAAAGGGCAACGTCCGTTTTTCGCTGTGCTCGGCGACCGTCCTTTATAAAGTGTAATTAATTATTTAGTAGATTCCAATATTTAAAGTATTATGCAAAGTCAAATAGAGAATATCAGGTTTCTTAATTATCTATAAACAGCTTTATATTCGCATCGTATTTAAAATTGCTTTTTAATTTCTTACGGTTTTTTTCATGTTTTCAAGTTTGATAAAGTTATTGAATAAGTAGCGAATGGCCTTTTATTATTTTTGCCAGATATTTGACTCGATATTGTAGATGGATCTAAATTTGGTTCATAAAGTTACCAATATAAGAGAATGAACTGTAAAAAATTAGATTAAGTCTAAATTAGACAAAATTGTAAAACTTATAACGCGAGATTAAAAATGTACTATAGTATTTTAAAATTGAAATTATGCGAAATTGTCTTTTGACATTATTATTTTTTATTTGCATGTAATTTTAAACTTAGTTGTTTATACAATTTTGGAAGTAGGTAATGTTTTTTTTATAATTTTGAATCAGATATCTGGCGTTGGATATTAAGAGACAATATCGGGTACTTAATGCGAAGCACAATTTACTTTTTGAAAGTATTAATAAGTTAACATTTGGTTTAGTTCCGTGAAATGTGCTGTGAAGTATCTGGGTTTTGATGTTGTTAATTTATTTTAGCGTAATAAAATATTATTAATGGCGATTGTATTTTTCTTTCGTTTACCTATATTAAGATTAGTTTTATTTTCGAACTGATTACTGAAGCGCAGTTGGCTAGCTAATGGCCCTTTACTGCAAAACAACTATTAACGGATTTAACTCGCGTATTTTTATTTTCTTTTGTTTGCTGACGTTTCGGATTAAAAAAAACTCCCGTTTTTGATTCGGGTGATTTTTCATATCCCTTTTTAGTGCTCTGCTTCCCTACTTTCTATAGTTTAGGTCCTGCGTTGATATGTTAGTCAATAATGCAGTTTTCTTTCTGTATGACTAAGGTTCACTGAGAGAAATGCCAAATAAACGAAATTATCCGTTAAAACAATTCTGTATTTAAAATATCAATAGATTTATAATACATTGTTGCTGCAAAAAGTGCAACCATAAATAATGAAGACTAAAAACAATTTTTAACGGATGTTTATTTTTTATTTCAAATAATACATGTTCAAATATTTTGCTGCCTATCTAATAAATATAAACTCTATGTAACAATGAGATATTGGTATATTAGGTAGTTCCACGGGCGTTTCAGTCCTCTGCCCTTAATATTGAAGAAATAATAATGCATCGTAGCATCAAAACTTAACACTTGGTGTAGCTGATTTCTTCATAAAATTTACGGTTAAAATGCCCGTGGAATCACTAATTTGTAAAATATGTAGGTATACTTTTTACGTATGATGTAGCTGGTTAATTATTTCCCTTAAGATGTAAGTAATATTTGGTAACAAAAAATCTTTTGTGGTCATTATAACAATATTTTTTTTGATAATAATTCGATGGTAAATACAAATTTTCAATAAATAAAATGTGAAGGATTCGAGTGAAATAATAGAATATCACTATGTAAAACTTTCAGTTTTGATCGATGACATTAATAAAATTTAAGGTTTACAATTTAAAGAGTTAAATTTACATATTATTTTATATACCTAATACAGGTATTTTGAGCAGAGATAAGTCATTCATAGTCACACAATTCAAACAAACAAAATTTCTACACTATAAGTACATTAGATATCAGAATTTAGGAATATTTTAACTAATGTTTGACAGATGTCATTTTTGTAAAACATCATGACGTTGACGACAAAAGGACAAACCCGACCTTGTGTATATAAATCAATGCATTAATTAGTTATTATTCGTACAACAAAAGCGACAATTAACACAATATTCATAATATAATTGACACAATATTTTTGCTCGTTAAAATTTAATGTGAAGTCATCCCACTTTTTACCTCGAAGTGACGTCATATTCCACTTCGAAACTTGGACTTGCTTTAATTGTCATTTATTGTTTGATTGCCTAAACAAAAAATATGTCGCATACTTTAAACATAACCGACGAACTAATAATAATAATTGATTTATTGAAGACTATAATAATATATTATTTATATATTGTTCTAGTTTTAACCCTGTATATGTTTTTTGTGGAATATATTGAGGGCCTCCCATTGCTTCGTGTGTAGTAGAATATGTGGTCTGCGCTCGCGCATATATTCTACCGCTTGTTGCGGCGACCAACCGTTCCTCTGAAAAAAAATAAAATAATACAGATTAATGATATTTTTGTACAAAGACTAGAGTATAATTATTTTTTAGACCCCTAGTGGGATTCGAACCCACGCTTCGATTGATAGATCGTAGTTAACATTGAATACAGATTCTGTTCACATTGTAACAACAAAACTTCTGTAAATGTCCTTTAGTGTACTAAAATTCGCTTAAAAAAAAATCTTAAAATTCGATTCCTTCTAGGGGCAGATGTTAGTGTGATGAGCTGACCTGGGTCTTGGATGTTTTATATAAGTACTAATACCCATACTAAAAGCTTTGCTTAGTTTGGAACTAGATTAATTGGTGTAGTTCTCCGAAGGAGCCGTTCAAGTATTACGTAATGCAATTTTGACTTCCCCCCCCACCCCCAAATTGCGTTACGTAATACTAGAACCTCGCAAAAGATATTATTCTCTCCCTCTAGCTATCAGGCAGGCATCGAGTAAGCTAGCATTCAAGCGTCTGCTACGTAAGCACTTTCTTGGAAATTAGTTTTCATCATCCGTCATTGTGGTTATTTATATAGTTTTGTGTATCTATATTTATATTATTAAGTATATAAATTTATGTATTTATTTATTAAGTGTTACATCTTCCTATTTTATATTGTATTTATCATAATATTAAGTGTATTATTTATTTGCGTCTACACATGCTCTCTGTTCATCTCAAAGGTTGACTGGTAGAGAATGCCGTATGGCTTTAAGTTCGCATTTTGTACATTAATAATTTTTTTTTGTGCAATCCATACTAATATTATAAATGCGAAAGTAACTGTCTGTCTGTCTGTCTGTTACGCTTTCACGCTAAAACTGCTGGACCGATTTAAATGAAATTTGGTACAAAGAAAGTCTGGAGCCTGAGAAAGGACATAGGCTACTTCTTAACCGACTGCAAAAAAGGAGGAGTTCCACGCGGACGAAGTCGCGGCCAGAAGCTAGTAAGGAATAAATAAATAAATTATTATTTACCATCATAAGGTAGCAGCCGACGAGCGTGGCGCTGCGCGTGCGCCCCGCCTTGCAGTGCACGTACACGGTGCCCCCTCCCACGCCGCCGACCCCGCCCTTTTCCGACTCCAACCGCGGCAACTTACTGCCTAATGGAAGAAATCTAAACACAAACACACTAATCAGGTGATGACGAAGTAAAGAATAAGAAACGTTTCTTTAGGGTACGTTCCACTTAACGCTCGTAACGCCGTCGACCACGACCGCTGAAATTGCCGTTCCACTAACGAGAAAACACCGCGGGCGTTGTAAGCGAATGTTTATAGGTGGAACGCACATCGTGAGCGACGAAAGCCCACTCTGAGCCGCCAATATTTTGTGGGCGAAGTGGGCGCGATGTGATCGCGAACAGTGACGTCATCTATGACGTCGAGCCATCGCTCGCAACGACCACGGGCGTTAAGTGGAACGATACAGAGGGTGTCACGAGCGTTGCGGGCGCTTAGTGGAACGCACCCCATGCATAGGATCTTTCATACAAGGGCGTGCATTCCATACAGGCACAGTGTCACTAATGTATGGAGTGCCTACCCTGGCACCATACTTACGCTCCCCCCACTGCACGCGCCTGCTTTCATAATATAGATACGGATAAAAACGTAAACACTGAACACCTTAAGAAAATTATATTAAGTCAGTTGGAATGAAACAACTATAACGGATTTAACTAGCGTATTATTTTATTTGCTTACGTTTGTTTAAAAGATAACTGCTACTAAAGTTTGTCACGTTATGGTGCATTTTATGCCACAACGTGACGTCACGACCCCCCTCCCGAACTTTTAAAGCGCTTATCTTTTTCATTTATTGCTCAATTGAGAAAAGAAAAAATACGTGTCCAATTATTCTTGATACTCTTTCTTGATGAACAAAGGAAAAGAAAACAGATCGATAGATAAATAGAGATAGTGCTTATTGACGGCCTGTTGGTCTAGTGGTCAGAGCCCCCGACTACGAAACCGGAGGTTGCGGGTTCGAATTCTGATAGGGGCAGATGTCAATGTGATGAACACTGGCATCTGTACCTGAGTCTTGGATGTCTTATATGTATTTATGTATGTTCATCCGTTGTCTAGTACCCATTGCACAAGCTTGGCTTAGTTCGGGACTAGATCAATTGGTGTGAATTGACCAAAGATGTTTATTATTATTATTATATTATTAAATTATTAAATACGTCGTGTAATAAATAGACATTAAGGGTGCATTCCACTAAGCGCGCGCAACGCTCGTGACACCCTCTGTATCGTTCCACTTAACGCCCGTGGTCGTTGCGAGCGATGGCTCGACGTCATAGATGACGTCACTGTTCGCGACCACATCGCGCCCACTTCGCCCACAAAATATTGGTGGGTCAGAGTGGGCTTTCGTCGTTCACGATGTGCGTTCCACCTATAAACATTCGCTTACAACGCCCGCGGTGTTTTCTCGTTAGTGGAACGGCAATTTCAGCGGTGGTGGTCGACGGCGTTGCGAGCGTTAAGTGGAACGTACCCTAAATGTACAAGTTCCTCACCTGTTTATAAACCTAACTCCCTCGTACAGTTTGTCTTGATCTGGCGCTTCGAATATATCTGTCGTCGCCAGCTGAAGGAACTCTACGCCGTGATCCCGCCATTTCTTTTAAAATAGAAATATTTAACAAATTAACAAGTTAGAAACACAAACATTAGGTATAATCATTAACTAGCTTCTGTGGAACTCTTCCTTTTTTGCAGTCGGTTAAAAGGTAGCCTATGTTCTTTCTCAGGCTCCAGACTTTCTTTGTACCAAATTTCTTTTAAATCGGTCCAGTAGTTTTAGTGTGAAAGCGTAACAGACAGACAGAATTACTTTCGCATATAAAATACTAGCTTCTGCCCGCGACTTTGTCCGCGAGGAACTCCTCCTTTTTTGCTGACGGTTAAAAAGTAGCCTATGTCCTTTCTCAGGCTCCAGACTTTCTTTGTACCAAATTTCATTTAAATCGGTCCAGTAGTTTTAGTGTGAAAGCGTAACAGACAGACAGAGTTACTTTCGCATTTATAATATTAGTAGGTATGTACATAGGAACAAAGGATCAATTGTCATTGATGACCCGATGTAGATCATTGATGTGATTTTTATCCTTCATTGATTATAATGATTATAAGAATAAAGTGTTTGGTATTGATGACCGGACATGATGACATTTGCAACGTCAAAATTAATCTGCGCAAAGTTAAATTCAATATATCTATACCAATATAGTAAAGAGATTTGTTTGTTGGGATTGAATAAGCTACAAAACGACTGGCCGATTTGAAAAAATCTTTTACTGTTGGGAAGCTACAGTAGGTATTCACGAGTGACATAGGCTATAAAAAAAGGGATCCGTACGAAGCCGGGGCGGACAGCTAGTGTATTAATAAAGTTACTTAATTGAATTCGGAATGATAAAGAAAACAGAATTCTATTTAGTCCTTCATTCAGATTATTAAACATTTTTGGATACGTTTTTTAGCTTTTCTCAATCAAATAAAAAAAAATAAAAAATAAGCGCTTATAACGTTTTGGAGCCCCCGCTCGTGACGTCACGTTGCTGTACAATTTGCAACGTATATTGTCTCGAGAAGTGACGTCACTAACGAATCCAGAACTGTTGAAACACGTTAAGTACAAGACTATTCGGTACCAACAAACAAATTTTAATCTTTCCTCTATATTATATTAGTGTAGATAGATTATACTACCCTTTCGTTTGTAAATTTTTGCGCTTCTCGCGTTTATTCTTATTGTAATTTAGTTATAATTATTTTTATCTCAGTTAAGTGAATTGTTAATTCTTAATGAGAATAAATGATCTTAAACCTAAAAAAGATTATTTAGGTATCATACCAACAAAGTTAAATATAATACAGACCTAGTTCAATTATACTAATCTTTTATTTTTAATGTTTGAGGAAAGAAAAAAGTGTCCGATATTTTTTGGTAATCTAGTTGATGGATGAAAAAAATGTCGTCATGGCTATTATAAAATTAATTTAATACGGGTAGTAATGTCATTAAGGGGCATTGTACAGGTAGAAAAACAAAATAGTAACTAATTACCAGCCTAGTTAACACGTAAACAACAGCTGTTTCAATAGTTTGACACTACAAAATAAATATTAATTTATTTTTCATCTGTTATTACTTTGAATTACAATTAAATAACATTTTAAATGCAAAATATTAGGTATCTGTTTTTAAAATACGTACTATTAACTCGAAGAGTACATATTTTAAAAAGACGTAAACGTATTTTAAAAAACTTTACAGTTCCCAAGCTGACAATAGTCTAACGCTAACTTTAGCATTAGACTATCGTCACACCAGTGGATCTACGAATATGGTAACTGTTTTCGCAACATCAGCAAATAAAATAGCGCGAGTTAAATCCGCAATAATTGCTTCATTCCAAAGTGTAAATAAATAAATATTATACTTTAGAAAAAACAACAAATAGTAGGTACGAAAATATTATATACTAAATACTCCGTATAGTAATATGTATGCAGAAATTACTGTATAACCGAATACAATAACTCTCAGATACCATCAGATAACAGAACAACGAAGCATTATAATAACAAACACTTCTATTTTAGGAATAAAAAAATCTAACTTAGCATTATAATATAATGAATTTACTGACAATTCTGAAATGCATAATACATTATGATAATCTAATCACATTGCTGTGTGTGTAACTACAAAAGATAATCCACACACACACATCTTCACACCCAGATCCAATCAATATTTTCTTAATCATAATAAATATAATTAGGTATAGTAAAAAATCCTTTATAATTTCTGTATTTTAATATAACATTAATTATAGACGAGTTAAATATGTTATAGCTCTTATATTACAATAGGCATGATCAAGTTTATTTTTTTGTGTTGATTAGATTATCAAAAATTGTTAAAAATGTCTTTTCTGAATTGAACAATTAATGAGGAAGGTTAGCGCTTCAAAAGTTCTGGAGTGGGGGCTAGTGACGTCATATTATGGTTTAAATTGTACCGTGACATCCATAACATGATATCGCAAGCCTTCAATCTTCAAAGTTTAGAAGCATTTGTTATTAATTTTTTTGTTTGTTGTTTATAAATCAAACAACTATATAACAAATTTAACTCTCATATTTTGTATTATTCGCTGAAGTTTCTAAAAGATTTCGTATTCATATTTCATAGTATGACTGTCTAGCTAATGATAGTCTCACACTAATGTGATTATTTGACATTATGCAACTACTACTTTATTTTATAAATTACAAAATTTAAATACTTCCTAGTTTTATGAAATATTTACATTTCATTTGGTACATAAATAACTGTTTTACAATATAAATAAAACAAATGGTGTTACTAGCACTTTGGATAGACTATCATTGCCGAGACGAAACCTGACGAAATGCATATAGTAAGAGATGTTTTTTCTAGTAATGTAAATAATTATGTAAAATATATTTACCTCTGCATCGTTGGAGAATATCTTCAATTCATATGTTTCATTCATTGAAACCACTCCTTTTATGTTTTCCTCCTCGACAAGCTGTAATGATTTTTAGTAATTGTCATAAAAAATATGATCATATAGCTCAGTGGGTTAACATTAACAAAGAAGTCTAAGGTAGGTAGCAGGTTGGAAACCTGGCTAAAGCAGATATTTGGGTATGTAACATAAATGAAACAAATGCAAACTTATTCTTCTCGTTAATTCTTGAA
The DNA here is from genome assembly GCA_038024825.1 of Polylopha cassiicola. Classification (NCBI taxonomy): domain Eukaryota; kingdom Metazoa; phylum Arthropoda; class Insecta; order Lepidoptera; family Tortricidae; genus Polylopha; species Polylopha cassiicola. The sequence goes on from CP149061.1 coordinate 959,734, forward strand.
ATATTTAGTGAAAAAACATATTAACTTAATACTAATAATGTGTAGTATCCATACTGTATATTTATACACTTAAGTTGCAAGTTAGACTGACTATTTATTTCACAAATAATTAAGTAAGTACTTAAATTTATAAAATACATTTGAAACTAATTATTTATGGCAATAATTTCGATAATTAGACTGCTAATGTTAAGTGAATAATTAATTACAATAATCTTTATTATTTAATTAATAAAAATCTCATTTTATGAAAAAAAAGTTGATGAAATGTTACTTAATCTAAGTTAAAAAATCTTCTTCATAAATTAAGGTGCTACTTTTGCACAAGCCTATAAACAAATCGGAAAGACCAGAAATTACTTAGTCCATCATAAATACCTACGGAATTCGATCAACTATTAAACATAGGTTAACCTCAAAGCAGTACCTGTTTGGTCATTCCCTGGAAAGGAAGAGCTCCCAGGATCACCGTATCATCCATTCTGTCGTACCAGCGCCGGCTGGTTACCTTCTCCATAAAAACATTGTAAAGTAAAGTCGGGTAAAACGTAACCCGCGCGAACATTGCTGTGCCCTAAAATTAACAGTTATGTTAAGTTAACTCAAGCAGCAAAAAGCACCGGCTCTTAAGACATCGCTTAGGTAAATGACGCTCAGGTACCATGGTGAAAGCTGGTTGTGGTGGGGAATAGTAAATTCTATGTCCTCCTTTGAATTCGATTCATTTACTTTGACTCACTTGCTGTCAGTCTGACATTGAACTGACACTGACGCTTGTGCTAGTGTTGCCGCGTTATGAGTCTTCGATGATAAAGAATGCCATGGATTAGCAAGCATACTGAAATCTTAATAATAATATTATGATTAGGCATTTCTGTCGCTTGACATGAATGTCCATGATAGCTATTTTCGATATTTACAAGAAACATTGCGCTCTAGCTAAAATACAAGTACCATTATAATATTAAGGCGTTACAGAAACGGAAATAAGTACTGTAGTTATGTTGTTTAAAGAGACGATTGCAGAAAGAAGCACAGCTATGGAATGGAACTAATAAAAGATAAGATTTTGTTCAATTCATTATATTTATAACCATTATAAAATGCCTTAATAAAATAATCTTTGCACATTTTTATTATAATATTTTTTATTAGGTACCTATAGCGAAACGGTAGGTATTATATTTTATAATGTTTCCATGTAGGTACCTCTTCTATTGCACTAGAAAAATATATTTTTTATCTTCACCTACGAGAAACATTAAAAAACATTTCTTATTTTTATGAGAAATAAGTGTTTTATTTAAAACTTTTTGTAAAAACTATTGCAGCTTGCGGTAGTAATGGCAGGCGAACTCGCACTCGTCGCGGCGGTAGAAGCGGTTGCCGTTGCCGCCGCAACCGGCGTACAAAAATGGCCGACATTCTCGCGTCTTCATGTCGAAGTAGAAACTGAAAAAAAAAATATATAGCTATTATCACAAAGTGTGTTTATGTGTACAAACATATAAAATCATTATCTGTTCCTTTTTTTATCGTTCACTATTAATAAAGGAGGATTATAGGAGGACATTAAGTAGCTACGATTAAAAACGCCTACTGAAATGTGATTGCAATATCATAGCATTATGTAAATACTTTACGTCAGGCGTTCATTTCTTGGTATATTATTGGTTGATATTACGACCATTTTTGAAGTATGTTGAGTCGTCAATTGTCAAAGAAATTAGGCACATTTTCGCAAAAATTGCTACAAGCAAAAGGATAATTCATCTACTTTAATCCTAACTAATCCTAACTAATATTATAAATGCGAAAGTAACTCTGTCTGTCTGTCTGTTACGCTTTCACGCTAAAACTACTGGACCGATTTAAATGAAATTTGGTACATAGAAAGTCTGGAGCCTGAGAAAGGACATAGGCTACTTTTTAACCGACTGTAAAAAAAGGAGGAGTTCCACGCGGACGAAGACGCGGGCAGAAGCTAGTGGGTCATAAAATCAATACAGTAATAGTTGGGTTTGTAAAGTAAATAAAATCAGGGGTAGGTAATTATTAAGAATATGAGTTCCTTACCTGGGTATTAGTCCCCGGCAGTAAGTTCCAGTAGCTTTAGGAAGCTCGCAATCCGAAGCTGTAAAAAATATAATAATTAATAAAGGGTAAAGATTAGATCTATCAAAAAAAACATCAGGCGGTATGTTATTTACGCACTTTAATGGCTGAGATCGTATTTATCTCTCATCTACTTTAATAATTCATGTTTTAATGTATTGTTCGATTTCTTTATTTGGATGTTTACGAAAAGTAAGTTTTTTGTTTCCATCTTCGTAGTTATTTTTTTAACTTAGAAACTTATAACATAATACTTAAGATACGTAAGTAGGTACCTATTTTTTATTTCAATTGATAATATAGCTAAACTTTAATATAAACTACATTTATATTTCTAGTATTATTGGGTAATTTCCATTGCTCATATGAACGGAAAAATAAAAAAATATCACTCACCATAGACAAAACTGAAAGCAGCTACCAACAGCGCGAAACAAAAAGTGAGTTTGAGCGCCATTTTTTCTAAACTAAATCAGACGAGACCGTTTGCTTTTATTTATATAGGAAATGTACTCAATTGATGAACTCTATTCATTATTATCACAATTTACGTATTAGGTTGTGGTAGATAAGAGTTAAATCAGTAACGTTAATATATTTTTAATAGCTTGGATTAGGTAAATAGGTAAGTACCTACATAGCTTCGTCACTTAGTTCTCCATGTGTTATCTAACGTGCTTTATAAAATATACCTACGCACCTAATAAGTAGGTACCTACATAGTCCTTTATACCTACTTATTAGTAATTTAATAATTAATTACATTAAGTTTAGTAGGTAATAATGTTATACTGCTAATTAAAACAGACGTCATGATGTCATAATAAGGAAATCTAGGTATGTACCTACATATCTAGGTACTAAATCTAATTACAAGTGCATTAGTTCGTTAATCAACATACCTATTTAATTATAACCTATCTTTGACTCCAAATAACCTTGAAGGGTTATTTTTTATAAACCCGGCCATTTATTAATCCACCGTCTCATGGCTGCTTTTAAAAATTGAAAGAGATATCATCGACTTGATGCATCGACGCCATTTGTAAGCGCAGCGGGGGCGCGACACGACATTCCGAATTCAAATTAAATTAAAACGCGGTAAAAACAACGTGTTTCCGTTCGGCGCGTTCGCTATTCAAATTCGAGAGATTCGATCTGCGCTAATTTGTCTATGACTACGGACGTAGAAATAGAAACTTTTTTTCCTAAGGCCGGACATTCAACAAATTGTTAACAGGAGTCATTCGGTCGGGTCCGTGGTTTTCTTGGAAACAAAGACAAGGGGTAGAGGTCAAAATAATGAGTTGATAATTAAATTTTGTGCGGATAATGAGGGCCATTTGTCTGGTGTTACGTTACGAATGCGTTTGCCCGCACTCAATGAGCTTGACTGTTGTTTTGTCTTTTATGCATATTGTCTGGTTTTTGACTTCGGTGGGCGTCCATTAATTTCACGTTCCATCAATGGTCATTGTGCTTCGACTTTAGATATAAGTTCTTCGTTCCTTTTCAACCATATTTGGGGATTATGTTTCTTAATATGGACAACTCGTTCCCATTGTAACGAGAAAATTGCGTTGACCAAATGGATCAAAGAAAAATGACTAACAATAAATAGCAGATGGGCCTATGGACTCGATATGCTTTCCAATCGCCCACACATTATGTTAATTAGATCCACATATGAAATAATTTACTTTACAATAAAATATTTTTTTACCGTCGTTTCAGAATCTTAACATTAAACGCATTAAGCCGGACCCCGCCTCATCTGTCATCATTAATGCCGCATCCTAATAAGTTTGCTGCAATAAATAAAAAGGGAATATCAAAGAGTTGCGCTCCGTTTAATGGTTGTAATTGTGGCCAAATGAATTATGGCATCGACCGATACTGGCTCGTAGGCCGTCTTAATATCGTCGCTTACACGCTGAGCGTTTAAAATAAGAGTAATTTTAACGCTACATTAATAACGTGGGCAGTGTCATCAAAACATTCGCACCTCGCAAGCGCAGCACGGAGTGCATAGTTTCAGCGCGACGCATCCGTCTCATAAAACAAGCACCGCCTCGGGAAAGCGGGCGCATTATGCGCGCCCTGTCGAACATCAGACGCTTATTTGTGTCCGAAAAGCGCTCGAAAGACTTAAAGCCTCCCGCTTGATGTATGGCGGCGACACGTGAATGCCGACCTTTATATTCAAATTGGCGTATTCAAATCGGCCGGTTGTCTATGCCAGCGTTGACAATTCGCGGGCATTTCGAAAAAGGAACGCGGGAAACGTCATATCATCGTCCGCTCCGTATTCGGATTGCGCTTTTTGGCGGCGATACGCATCTGGCTCCCGGGAACGTTCAGAAGTCATGTTCGGCTCTCTGCTTTTATTTTGTCGATTGTGTCCGAGAGAGATATAGTTTGAGATCGGTAGATATTTGACGTGGGGGACTGATAAAGTTAGTGTTTTGCGGCGGCCGCGACGTTAACGAGCGGCTGAGTAATGAGCGCCGCCATTGTGATTTCAACAATGGCTAGTTTCGATTTCGATAGCCATTATTTCTTTTATTGAAAATGATATCGGATACACGGCGTCGGTTAAGACGCTAGGAATCTTAGCTAATATCTGTAGATTATAATCGATCCATAGACAGGGTTTTATTTTTCATTTCCCGCGCTGTTATTCTGTGGCGTGACGATGAATGGCTTAGGTACTCCTCTTCCACACAGTCGCCTAGTCGTGCAGAGTTGTCGGAAGTGGTGAGAAAATGAGGCAGACTAAGTATACTACCTACCATAATATAGTACCTTCCTAGTGTACTTCTGTTCATGGCATACATACCTTGTAGGTACCTAGTGTGACCACACATTTCATCATAATTATCGCACATGATGTTCTTCGTAATACCTACTGCTCCCCTGTTCATCCTTGCAGAGGTGAGAGTACTCATCATGCCCACTGCTCCCCATTTTGTCGGTTATTAGTCAAAAGAACCAATAGGCTTTTTGACAATGCGAAAAATAAAGTGTAAATTACTGTTAACAGTATAAATTAAGAGTTAAAAAATGATTATTCATTAGGTAACGTAAGTTGAAAATAATGATTGATTTATTTAAAAATCCTTAAATAAAAATTACATTTTTTAAACGTTTGTCACGTGACACAAAACGCTCCTGCTGGGCCGAGTTTTTCGTGACGTCACATGCCCGTAAAGGCGTAAACTTTGTTTACCTACCTAGTTGTGTTGCGCCTAGTTGTCAAACAGGCATGTGACGTCACCGACCTCATTGCGGCGCCATATTGTCAAAGTAGCGTTTTGGCACACTATTTAAATATTGAATTTTTAATTCGATGTTTTTCAGCTAATACATACCAGATTTAAAAAAAACAACTTTTGCTGGGTTCCTTAGACTCTACTACATAATATAAAATGGTTTTTAAAAACATGTCAAATACCCTATTATGGGCGTGAGTCGAAGGAATATCCGAAGTGTCGCGATTAATTGGGTAAGTCCAGTGGTGGAACAGCAGAGGCAATAATAGTTTAGTAAACTACTAAATTAAATAGCTGGAACAACACCTAATATATTATTATAAGTACGAACATAATGCAAACGCTATACCAACATATAATTATATGCTCTTTGGGAATATCTGGCCGAAAGTTGATGCAAATCAGTTGCATCTGCATACAATGTGATACAGTTTAGAGTAATTTACTGCTTGTTCTTGAGATGTCGTGTTTAGATTGCCGGGACTTAAAAACATCCCCTTTGAGGTATTTGTTTTATAGAAATGCTCTCTTTGTGATTTGATTTGTTGACATGCAATAAGTAGGTAGGTACTAAGTAGGTATATACCTATTCATTTGAAATGAAACAATTATAATGGATTAAACTCTCAGTTTATCGTAGAGCATTCGTCTGCAACGGATATGCGACTGTAAAGGTTTCGAAACGTCAGCATAAAATCTGTTACATGTTTTATTTTGCCTAATATAGGTAATTACTCGTGAATATTATTTAGAGGTTAGATTTATTATGATTTGATTTAATATTTTTTGCTTACCTAATCTATCCTTGGAAGTTACCATATTATTTTATAATATTTAAATAAAAATAGGGATCCGTGCGGAGCCGGGGCGAACGTCTAGTTTGGAATAAACTAATATAATAGGTAATACCTATTTATTCATAACAGATAAATGCGGTAAGCAATTATTTATGACAAGGAAAAAACACCAGCAATTAAAACTAACCTAAATGCAGATCGATGCAAATAATCGATATTTCGCAATGATCGACAAATTGAAATGTTGGTACACTTCACGGACACACCCACAAATATGTCTTGCCAACTAACAGATACTTTTTAACAATAATTATATATTTCTACCTCGTTTAAAACCCGTATCGAGTAGCGGTTAAGAATAGACATTGAAAAATTATTGTTTTTATAAAACAGCATTCAATAATTCATTATGATAATATTCTTTATAACCTTCCAATTTGATAAGACGTAAGCGACAAATTGCTAGAATACTTTGCTATGTATTCTAGCCTTAATTATACTTGACTAGCTTCTGCCCGTGACTTCGTCCGCGTGGAACTCCTCTTTTTTTGCAGTCGGTTAAAAAGTAGCCTATGTCCTTTCTCAGGCTCCAGACTTTCTTTGTACCAAATTTCATTTAAATCGGTCCAGTAGTTTTAGCGTGAAAGCGTAACAGACAGACAGACAGACAGAGTTACTTTCGCATTTATAATATTAGTAGGGACAGTAGGGATGTCTAATCTTGGTCCAGTAATCCAATACCCATAGCAAGTTCAAGCTTTGCTCAGTTTGAGACTAGAACAAGTGTCGTGAATCGTTTTCGTAATAATAAAATTATATCTATATAGGTACCTACTCTGGGTCTTAAATTTATTCTGTCTATATAGGTTCCTACTCTAGGTCTTAAACTATACCTAAGTACCTAAACTAGTTTATTCATAGGTAGGTACCCAATTTTATATACCTGTGTTCTGTGTATAAAAAAATCTAATTCAGTGGTTTTAAACACTCGATTAATCTAATAGATTAATTTTCACATTTACTAGGAGTTAGAAATAATTTTAATTTAAATACCTAAGTAAAAAATGCCTAAGCAACTAAGAATGAATTTGTGAAACTGTCTTTCGATACGAACTGTCGCTTAGTTTCTTTTACGTTTACAATCGATACTCATATCATTTGGAACTCATAATCGGTGGGCGTGAGTCAGTCTTGAATAAACAATGAGAGTTTTAACTCGTAACGCCCTCCTCTGACAAATTACTTGCAATCGAAGGTTAAACCTGTTTAAGAGGCAAAAAATACATTGAATATTAACTCAAACGGGAGCTGCGACAATGAGCAATACGGAACGCAAAATTTCAATATGGCTGCCTTTAAATCAAATATAATATTTGTTAAAGCTATTTTTTTTCCATTTTCACCTCTAAATGACGTAACGAACCCCATTCTCTACTTTCGGCGTACTTTATTTTTGTTAGGTTAATAATACAATACGTTTTCAACTTATTTCGATAATGTAACTGAGGGACTCTTCAAAATATTTTTTTTGGCAACATTATTCCTGCGCCATAGACAATTACATTTTTCTCTTAATTTGATGCTTATGTGAATAACTTTCCAAGTAAAAATGCCAATTAAAATACCTCCAACTTCCTATTTAACTTAGGGTCTTAGTTCTTATTTTGACAGTTCAAGCACCTGTCACGATAAAATATTCAACATTATGTAAGTTCGAATACATTTTAACACCTCCAGACCTCCAACGATAACGGTCTAATTTACATTTCTTATAATTTAATTGAAGTTTGCAGTTTGCACCTGCGACTTTCGCCCGCCATTACTCTTCGTGTTCCACCAATAATTATTATTCCGTAAGTGAGTTATTAAAGGTGTATTCTACGTAGATATTAATATGCGAGCGTTTATGTTTTTTCCTCTTTTTGATTTCATAGCAATTATGTTTTCAAAGCACCGTAATGGCGTTTGTAGTTTTTGATGGTATAGGTAGTTTTAGTTTGAAATTTATTCAGTATCTAAGTACATAGGGGTTCAATGGTTTTGTTTTTAAATTCCAACTGTCATTTGGCAGACAAGTGTCGTGTAGTTGTAACAAGAAATGAAAGAAATATGGCGACGTTCCGAGAACTTAATCGTAAGTAAGGTATAGGTATTTATTTATTTACACTTTATTGCACAATAAAACAAATGTACAAAAGGCGGACTTAATGCCAGGCATTAGGTAGGTACTACTTGTAAACATATTCTTACATACGCACTCGTATTAGTAGGTACTTCAGAAGAAGCTTTCTATTCGCCATTTCTGGAGAATGGATTAAATAGAAGATTTGGCTTTTGTTTTCACGAAATGTACCATGATTTGAGCAAATTGAATGGTTTTGACTTTGAAACGTACGGTTTTTAGGGTATCCAATCCCAATCACCAGGCTGTATTATGAAGCGTTACAATTGACAACAAATACTATAAAGCTGATTAAGATAAATGTTTAAGGGGGCTCAGAAAAAAAATGAAACTGACACATGGCATTAACGCAAGCTAACGAAAACCAACCTCGTTTTCCTTCTCTAGATACTAGACTAGCGGGCAGGTCGACCTATTAAATAGCTTATTAATGTAATTTTTATTCTATTTGTTACATTCACGTCCAAAAACCTGAATCGTAAATTTATCAGCAGCTGCGTCACTCCCGACAGCCGATATTCCATCCACGAGGACTAACTTAGTTTATTTTCACAATCCGAGCCATTCAGCGAAATATCTAACCCTAGATGTCTAAACAAAACAAACAGTTTAAAGAATTCAATTCAAATGAGCCGGCATTGTTGTCTGCCAACCGCTTTATTTGTACCATTTTTAACCGGGACTTATCAGTGATGGACGACTCCCACATCACTTAAATCACCGTTACTTAAAAGCCAGAGACAATTAATTATTTTTTTAAATCGAAAACAAATCGCCAACTCTATTAACGATTTTGACAAAACGTCATTTTGTGGACGTTTAATCAAAATCAGTCATTCCGGGGACACGTCGGCATACATCAGCGAGTCCATTGTCCTTGTCAAATTTAATTCGATAGCTACCGGTGACTCTTGACAGTTTTATGGATGACCCATTGACAGTTCGGTGCGCGTGGTTTGACAGCTTGACTAATGCTTGTCTATGGTAAAAACGCTGGAGTTTGGCGGCTGAATGAGGACGTGGGGTGTTAAAACTGATGTCATTACTGGACTAACTTAATTTATAGTTTGCTGATATGTTTTAAAAAAGGAATAAGTAGTAGGTAGGTATATTCTTTTAAATTTGACATATTTTTCCAGTAAAAAATATGTTTTCTCTAACATCTAAAGATATTGTAGTGAATGTTGCATTAAAAGGCTACATATACCATATTTCAATTAGGTAGGTACTTACCCAAATTTACATAACAAGTATTGAAGCGAATTGATTATTGTCATTCAGAAATTATTAAAATATCATTTTACAAACACTGGCCACTTACAAAAGTTGCTCCGTCTGACACCAGATATCTGAGTACATTAATCTTTAAAAAATTAACCAGTACATATGCACGAAGATCATTCCAACTACCACAGATAATAGTTGTTTGAATTGAGACGTCAAATAATCGACACTGGTATTTTACCAACTTAAAAATACTACCTTCAAACTAATCCTTAGACTCTATTCGAAAATGCTTAAGGACGTTTTTCCTTAACGTTTAGTTTTATGAGTTTTTTTTTTAAATTTGTTTTAGTTGTTCGATCGGTCAGCTCGATTAGGTGCAAGATGTGTTATCGTTAGAATGTTCGAACTCGGAATGTCAACCGCTGGTAGTTTGTTTGTTTAGAAGCTATGGTTTGAACGTTGTTTAATCATTCCATTTTTAAATTATTACTGAGGTGCATTTGTTAATTTTATTTTTTTAAATTATTGCGGGCATGGATTCTTTTCTTTTCAGCCACTTAATGAATTAACTAAAAGTGTCATCGAATTTATCATTTAAGAACACAAACTGGCTAAACATTACTTTTAACGTAGATTATGTAATAGTACAATCAAATATCCCAAGTGCAACAGATTACTAACATTTACATAAAACTCCATTTAGTATTCGCTGTTCATTGTTGCCACATACGCCATGTTTGTTTTGCATCGAAATTATCCAGATTCGCGCGATCTCCACCGACAAACTTTGTTTATACGCAAACCATATTTAATTTACACACTTGAAAAGCTCAACTTCTACCTATTTATCCTTTAAGTCGTTGCAATAAGGCGTATTTTAAATTATGATACGATTTTTGAGGTTATGCGGCGGCCATGTTTACATTTTCCCGCTTAAAACGTTTGGTTGCGATCAGCCGATGTTTATTTGTTTTGATATTAAATTTAGGCTCTGCGAAATAGCTTCTGTTATTATTATTGTGTTTACCTGAGTGTGTATCTATGAATTGGTTAGTCGTCTAGTAATCGAATGGTCGGTAAATTGTCTAAATTATACTTAGGTAAATTGTATTCAAGGATTATATTTGACAATGATTTAATTATTGTTTAAGGTTATCTATTTATTTAGATATATTCGATTTTAACCACATCCAAGTACAAGACAGTAATGTCATAAGTAGATGTATTTAAATAACATTTAGTTTATAAGATTATTGTATATGAAAACCCTATTTTTATATTAAAAAAACATTGTAAAACGGAATATTTAATAATATAGGAAGGTATATCAAACATTTTTTATATGTGCGTAGTTTAAGTCACACATTTTTTAAATAAAAAAAAAAACAACTGCCATAACGTTTATAAAAGCAATAATTACATCATCTCAAGAATATAATTAACCACATGCCCGTAACAATTACACTTTAACACCACTAATTCTAATAATTACAATAAAAACTTTTCCATAATCGGAATTCAACCCGTGCCTTTTAAAAAAAACGATATTCTGACATCAATCCATCGAGGCCGCATGCGCAGCGGGGGTGACAGGTGCGCATCAATGTTGCCACTATGAAAAAAATGACAGGCCAAGCTAGAGTTGTAATTATACACGATTAGGTTGATTAAAATAGTTTTCTAATTGCTTGGAAATAAATTGTGTAATTAAAATATTATATTTTGATGGGTTTTCATTTTTTTTTGAACAAAAGTAGGTACCCTTATCAGTACATTAGGTAGGTATCACGGTATTTTATTGTATACTAGCTTCTGCCCGCGACTTCGTCCGCGTGGAACTCCTCCTTTTTTGCAGTCAGTTAGAAAGTAGCCTATGTCCTTTCTCAGGCTCCAGACTTTCTTTGTACCAAATTTCATTTAAATCCAGTAGTTTTAGCGTGAAAGCGTAACAGACAGACAGACAGAGTTACTTTCGCATTTAAAAGTAAGGATTGCAATTTATTTTATTTTAACCGCGAAGGCATAAAATATTTTTTTTTGAGGTTGTTACTTGTATACCTACTTACGTTACAATGAAAATTTAAAGAAAAATCAAATCAACTACGCAAGTTGAATAAGTACTTACGTTACAAGTACAAACCCACAAATAGGTATCTTAAAAAAGTATTTTTTCTTCTTTTTTAAGCGAAAGCACCTCAAATCTCAATTTTACGGAAGAAAACTTTACCTATCTAATTAATTATTTACCTCACTAAAATCACTAAGGAAAGGTTTATGGTTTGTTTCCGACGCAGTAAAGTGGTAAATGAGTGGTAAATGAGCGGTAATGATCGATTAATTACCGATTAAGGCTGCTGAGCACGCTTATAGCAAATTGCAGGAAGTTGTTAGGCTTCATAAGGCTTTGGTTACGTTTCAACAAAACCCGTTATTTTTTATTTAAAAAAAATGATAACATTATTGTTAAGTATAGGTAGGTTTCCAAATGACAATGATACGAGAAGTTTTACTTACATACCTACACACTCCAAATATGGATAAGTAAAAATTTACGGTTTAGCAAGTTGGAAGAAATTAAATTTAGGGTTTTACAGTACAATATCATTATTTTGATTTAGATTCAGATTTATTTATTTCCCAAAATTCATACATTATAATTACATTTATTATTATGTCAAATTACATGTACTCATATTGAGATCGTCAAAAACAAAAACAAAGAACAATAAGATTAAATAATAATTAACATCAAAATTACAATAAGATTTTGTCATACATATAATGTCAAATAGGTAGGTATATTAACTATCATAGATTTTTCTCATTAAGTAGTCGTCAATACAATTTGTCATACGGAATAATTTATATTTAATACAATTTATTACTTTAAATAGACAATCAATAATTTATTTATATTTTTGTCATGACACCTTTTCTTATTGGGCTATTAAGTACATGTTTATTTTTCTTTACAGCAAAACCTACCTATCAATAAAACAGTTCTAAGCTAACGGTAACTTTATCTTCAGAAAACTTCAGTGTACACAAAGTACACATCAACATATTACCTAATTAGGACGGCCTGTTGGTCTAGTGGTCAGAGGCCCTGACTACGAAACCGGAGGTTGCGGGTTCGAATCCCGCTAGGGGCAGATGTCAATGTGATGAGCACTGGCATCTGTACCCGAGTCTTGGATGTCTTATATGTATTTATGTATATTTATCCGTTGTCTAGTACCCATAACACAAGCTTTGCTTATAATGGGACTAGATAATTGGTGTGAATTGTCCAAAGATATTTATTTATTTATTATTTAATCAATTTTTCACCTCTCTTAAAAAAAATGAGCTAGCTCCCTTTAAAAATACCGGGTACACACGGGTACGATGAGAATACGTAAAATATTACCTATGATAGTTTTAGCAGTAATATTTCGTCATTTATCATTCCGTAGAATGATAAATGTAGCGAAATATTAGCATTATGATAAAACAATAATTTAATAAAACAGTAATTAAAGGAACCCTAAATTTGTATAAAAACCCACCGCCCGCGGCGTCGGCGGAACCAATCGCGGTGTGGTATGGTTAAGATTTTTTTTCTTGTAGAGAAATGACGTCATTTTCTTTCTCACGCCTATTTAAAATAGTTGTTTGCTTTAGCACTTGTAATAGATTTAATAGTTAATATTTGATTAATACTTTTATATTTAATAATTTCTGATGCCTTCGCGGTTATTACACATTGGAATGAAACAACTATTAACGGATTTAACTCGCGTATTTTTATTTTCTGACGTCTCGGATTCTTTACAGTTTCCATAATCGTAGCACAACTGAGCTGACAATAGTCTAACGCTAAAGTGATTTATACAGTTATGCAAACTACCTTATATTTAAATTACAAATTTTGAAAAAATACCCTATTCTAAATTATGAAATATTAATGTTACATTTTACGCAAAATATTTTACTATTATAATGTACAAATTGTACAATTAAAACCTAATAGGGGGCGTTACTAGCGCTTCGGAAAGACCATCATTACTGAGAAGAAACGCCGCAAGAAACTCAGTAGAAAGTCGCTTTTTTAGGACACATATATTTACAATGAGAAAATATTATTATATTCCAGGTACCTACCTAAAAGTAGGTGAAGTAGGTCTCTAGCTAGGTAGGTACCTAGGCAAGCGCGTGCAGTGGGATGAGCGTAAGTATGGCGCCAGGGTAGGCACTCCATACATTAATTACACTGTGCCTATATGGAATGCACGCCCTTGTTATCTAGGTAGGTAATGACAACGCAGCGCAAAGCTCGGCCGCTCAAGTATTGAGTTGTAGCAGAGTTCATTTAAAGGTCATATTCTCGTAAGTCATTCACCTTGATCTCTATCGTCATCGTCATTCTCATCAAGTCATTCAGTTTAGCAAATGACTCGACTTGTCATGTTACATGTTTCGTTTAAAAGGTTTGTCTATATCTTATTAGGTACAACTTTTGTCAAGTACCTACCTAACAAATTATCAATCCCTACTTCCCTACTAATATCCCTACTAATATTATAAATGCGAAAGTAACTCTGTCTGTCTGTCTGTCTGTTACGCTTTCACGCTAAAACTACTGGACCGATTTAAATTAAATTTGGTACAAAGATAGTCTGGAGCCTGAGAAAGGACATAGGCTACTTTTTAACCGACTGTAAAAAAGGAGTTCCTCGCAGACGAAGTCGCGGGCAGAAGCTAGTATAATATATATCTACCTAACTTTTTTTAAATTAATTTATATATTGGAATGAAACAACTGTTAAAGGATTTAACTCGCGTATTTTTATTTTATTTTATTAAATCCGTTAACAGTTGTTTCATTCCAATGTGTAATAACCGCGAAGGCATCAGAAATTATTAATTTATACCTATATTTATTTATTCATCTTTACTAATTATTTTACAAAAAAATACATCAGACCATTTAAATGGGATCTAGGGTGTAATTTTCTTTCTGCTCCTAAACGATTTGGAAAATTCTTTCGCTGTTGGAAAGCTATATTATTCCTGAGTGACATAGGCTATAAAAAAGAAATCCATGCGAAGCCGGGGCGTGTCGCTAGTATATTGTATCAGTATACCTACATACTTATCAAAATAAGCACTAAGTAGGTAGGTATAGCCGATTGTGTCATTACTTTCCCTTTTGCTCGTAAACCTGACCGACGCAGTAATTGTATCCACTACCTTTCTTATACTTTCCTTTGACGTTAGATAGGTATTTCTTAACTAGACCTGGCCTCGGTTCCTCTCGCAAACTTTTTTTCGCCACGTCACTCTTGTCTTACCTACCGAGTGTTTGGTTAGTGTTAGCCCAGTCTGCTACGAATATGAGAGCTTTAAAGTTTTGAAAAAGTCAGCATGTTTTACTCCATAGTGATTATAATTGCGAAAGCATCAGGAATTACCCCTTAAAAATTTCACATTTTGAAATTCTTAAATTTTAACAATAAGTACAATTTACTAATTAGGTAATTACACTATGGTTTAGTGTAAGACTAAGTCAGCTAGCTGGCTAAGAATATGGAAAATGTAAAATTTAAATTTTAGTTCACCACATCAAAATAAATTATTAAAGAGAAAAAACTTCAAACACGCAGTCTCTAATATCACACAATCGGAACTTTTTTATTCTGTGCCAACATTAAAGGACGTGTTTGAACAATAAGGAGCCAAGCGCGATTGTTTTATATTGATGACTTTCTCCCGGTCGATGACCCCGCAAACAATGATACTTGTCACTGTCAGTATATCATCATTCGTACATGATTTTATCTTTGTAGAAGATGACAGACATTTTAATCGTAAAAAAAAGTATTTCATTATGCAGTATGACACTTCATTCATTTTAAGAATTTTCTCAAAATTAACAATGTTATGCATATTTTTTTAACAGCTGCCTTATGGTTACTAGTTAATACCCATGTCTTGAACAGCTTAAAAAAAAAGCAAAATAAATTGTACTTTTTTTTATTAAAAACTTAACAATTAACAATAACAACGATTAATACAAACAGCAAAAACATTAACACACAATAAATATCACATGAACGTACTGCGGTAGACTTACGCCTTTTATTTACAGAACCACATTTCAAATACCCGAAACGACGAAAAAGGACGTTTACAATGTAAACTTTTTTGCTTTTTCGCTCACTACAAATCTATTCTCTTCTAATTTTAAATTTGTTTTTTTTTTTAATTTAGTGTTTGCCTCCCTTGTGGTGGTAGATATGCTTGTACACAGGCACGTGGACGGGATAAGGTTTTGGGATTGGAACCTCGACCTTCTTTTCGACTTCGACGGGGTAAGGCTTTTCAACTTCATAAGGTACTGGCTTCTCGACTGTGTACGGGACTGGCTTCTCTACTATCTGTGGCACGACCTAAAAAAAAAAACAAATTAGAACACAATTCAAACGTGACGACCTACTTTATTTCATTCGATTGAAACCACCCAATCTTGACTAATCATTCTAATCAAATTCCTTTTTCGAATTCAAAGTAAATAAAAATTGAAGCGTTAAATCCAATAAGTGAAACGGTCGAATGGTTCAATTTTCGAACGTTACGCCATTGTGAGTCAATAAGCGCGGGTACTAAGGCGTTTTTTTGAAAAAAGTTCACGCTCTAGTAACTGTCACTTTTACTTGGTCGGTTTTATGTAATAAATCGACAGCGCGGTGACGAGAATGGTCGTTACGTCACGATGCACTGATTAGCGCGTGGCCAAGTTACGGTAAAAAACTTTTTTCTTTGTTATTTTAACTTGGTTATATTTTTAGACTGTCTGCTTTAGTTTTGTAACTTGGTCAACTACTGTAATTGGTGCGGAACCAAAATGATCCTAGCTGTATAATAAGAGTAAATAACACAAAGAGACTTATATATCTTTTTGCTTTGTCTGTTATGTTTAAAAAAAAAGAGTAATGCTTTTAGGGAACAAATATATACATACGTATCTTCGAATGGACTTAGGTTCAAAAACTAAACGACAATTTCTAAATTTCAAAACTATTTTTAGAGATTACATTTTTAGAACCTAAGTGCCCGATATGGGACAGAAAAACCATTAACAGTGAACGGTAATCGTCCATACATCATTACTAGCAAATTGCCAAGTTTCTCTTTCAAATCCGTTTCTGCGGTCACAACTAACAATGCGCGGGAGAAAATTAATTGCAATCACATCGTACTGTGCGTTATTTGTACGATTATGTCATGGAGGAATTTGTTATTGTGTTTTATGCAGCATAAAATATGGGCGAATGACCGTTGCATCAGGTATAATAACTTAATAATTGAAAGGGTACTAAATATCATGTGGCTTAAGTTTTAAGTCAGAATAGTAAGTCATCGACTTATACCAAATTCATCGCTACAACTGTTACCCCTTAGAAAATGCCTTTTTTATTATAACAAGTACCTGGATATAAATTTATTCCGGCGTTACTTTAACATATCAATTTGTTTTAATGTTTTAAACTTTAATGACTTCATAAAAGAAACAAGTTATGGACCGAACTCTTGTGTTGTAAATAAGTGCACTTATAGCTTTCTGTGTCTGTGTTAAAGCAACTACAATATAATATACAACATCACTACATAGTATAAAACAAACTTTTTCTGTCCCTATATTCCTATGTACGCTTAAATCTTTAAAACTACGGACGGATTTTGATGCAGTTTTTTTAATAGACAGAGTGATTCAAGAGGAAGGTTTATAGCACCCGTGTGAAGCCGAGGCGGGTCGCTAGTCCCTACTAATATTATCAATGCGAAAGTAACTCTGTCTGTCTGTCTGTCTGTTACGCTTTCACGCTGAAACTACTGGACCGATTTGAATGAAATTTGTTACAAAGAAAGTCTGGATCCTGAGAAAGAACATAGGCTACTTTTTAACCGACTGCAAAAAAGGAGGAGTTCCACGCGGACGAAGTCGCGGGCAGAAGCTAGTAGCCTATAAATGACATAATGTTTTGTTACCTTGTAAACGGGGACATGAATCGGCTGTTCCACGGTGACGTGTACCGGATACGGCTGAGGGATGGGTATCTTCACGTACTGCGGGACAGATACGGCCACTGGGTGCGGAATTGGGACCCCGATCTTCTTCACCACGGTCACGTGGTAGGGCTTCGTGTGTTCAGAATGGGAGTGCTGTTCTGGCTCCCATCCACCGTCAGGGAAGGCGCAGACTGCTGTTGCTAGCAATAAGATGGCTGTTGATTTCTGAAAGGTGAGGGTATGTTTAGTTTGTCGGGAGGTAAGGTAAGTTTGGATAATATTTAATTGGTAGGTTTATGAATCGGGGTGGGTAGATTAAATTTGGAGGAATAGGGTATTATAATAGGTACCTAAACTGTAGTTATAATTTACAGCAGAAAAAAATTGAGTTTACTTCCATGTGGAAATGAAATTTTTCTTTTACGTTAGTGGAGGATATTTCGCTATATATCTACTTGTAAATCAGATGCTTACTGTCCGCAATAAAGTTATAAGCAAGTTCTACTAATAAATGGATTCCCCGCTGCTATCGCCGTAATTGACTCGAGAATGTCCCTTATAAGGGCACGCTCGCAAAACATTGAAACAACTTGTCAACAAATGCTTTGACAAATCGTAAGCTGCAGGGCACGATTAATTTAACCATTAATCAATAACCTGCCACATACAAGCAGGTGATTTTATTGAACGATTAACACAAGTTCATCGACTCAAGCGACCTATTTAACATAACAAATTCACTCTTGCATTAACCTCTTAAGATACAGGCGTTTTTCACTCTAATAACAATATTTCTAAATGTTGCGTCACAGGCGTTTTTTCACATTTAAAAGTAACACTTACAATAGCGATCATGTTGTTAGCTTGTGGAATGACTTCGTAATGTTAACTGATGCATTGTCCGATGGCTGAGACGTTTTATACTGAGTGAAATGAACGCTGCACCTTTCCATTCTGTGATAGGGTCTGCGTACTGAGAAACTTTCCCTTTCGTTCCAGTGGACGTTGATACCGCTCGCTGTTGTATACACTGCTGTTATTTATACGCATGGCAACATTGGTTTCTATGGAAACGAGAAATGGATGTGTCAGTTTGGTTAGGTTAGGTTAGATGGATCGCAGATAAGCGATATTCGTTTAATAAGAGGTTTATTGTTTATTTTTGCATTCGACGTGTGTTTTGGTGTTACCATTACATTTTGCTATTACATAGATATAAGCGGTGAAGGTATTGTGATGTCATTTCAAGTGTCTACAGGAAGTCGGTGAATGGATTTTTATATTTTTTATCACCTAGTCGGCTAAGTATCTAATAATCTGGTAAAACTTACCTAAGTAGGTACCTACTTATGAGAGGTTACTTAAGTTACCTAACTTATTGCAGTAAAATGGAGTTGACCTCTATTTATTTTGGCATAACGACGTTTGGAGCATAAAATATGGCATTTTTGAATGACGTTTAATATATATAAGTAGGTATAATATAAATATGGCTGTAGATACAATAAGACCGTATATACGGTCTACTGGAGTTCAAAATTTACTTCAAAACTACAGAAATATTGGGGGGAACCTACAAAGGGATTGGCATGAAACAACTATTAACGGATTAAACTCGCGTATTTTTATTTTATTTGCTGACATTTCGAATTCTTTACAGTTTCCATAATCGTAGCACGACAGAGTTAACAATAGTCTAACGCTAAAATACCTACACAAATGAATACGCGAGTTAGGTATATCCGTTAATAGTTGTTTCATTCCAATCCCTACTAATCCCTACTAATTACTAATATTATAAATGCGAAAGTAGCTCTGTCTGTCTGTCTGTTACGCTTTCACGCTAAAACTACTGAACCGATTTAAATGAAATTTGGTACAAAGAAAGTCTGGAGCCTGAGAAAGGACATAGGCTATTTTTTAACCGACTGCAAAAAAGGAGGAGTTCCACGCGGACGAAGTCGCGGGCAGAAGCTAGTGTGTAATAACCGCGAAGGCATCAGAAATTATTATACAAAGGGATTATTTTGTACGTATGTCTAAGTATTTATAAGATACTAAGGTAAGGTAAAAATAAAAAGGCAGTGGTAAATACGACATACTTATATGAAGATAATTAGTCGTATGTCGTCGTGTACGGGGCTTGCTGACGTAATGCAACACAAAAACAAAATGGAGTTTGGTGCAAGTTCGAGCTGACATTTAAAAAGGCTTAAGAGTCTCCTTTCAGGAGTCTCGCCACCCGTCCGGTTTTGCAGTGAAGGCCAATTAGCTGGCCAACTGCGCTTCAGTATTCAGTTCGAAAAAAAAAAAAAAAAACTTACATTTTTTAAAAAAAATTCTATGTAGGTACTTACCTAAGTATTATTATTCAATCCATACATATTGTAAGTAACTTACAACTTTTTGGTGAATTTTTGGGAAAAACCCAAATTATTAAATAAAGTTTCACACATACCTTCATTTCACACTCTACATATATAACTGCCTTTTAGTTTAAATATTATGTTTTTTCATTATTTTGTATCTTCTTTATTATCCACGTACCTAAGTGAAAGCTTATATTTTAATCAAGTTAATTTAAGATCTTCAATAATGGTATTAAGTATTAAATCTGTCGTTTTATTTCCAAATTTGTTTTTTTTTTAATAAGTAAGTATTTAGCAGTGTCCTCTACAGTCAGTGATTTAAACCGCAAGAACATTTCCGCCGCGGTCTCTTTCCGCCATTGTGCGGTCTTGTTTATTGCAAAAATGGTGTGTTTATAATAATTATATTTTTTTATTTTGTTTCCGCGTGTCATTCGTTCAGGTTTAAGCTAAAAACCAGCGTTGTGACCCGCAGTCGGAACATCAAAGCTGAGCCTAAACCTTTTCATCATACATAAAAAAAAAAAAAAATATATATATACGCGTCGACTTGAGAACCTCCTCCGTTTTTTTCGTCGGTTGAAAAATAGAAACTAACCTACCTATTGTTAATATTATTTATTATCTACTGAATAAAATCATTCTTATTCGTAATAGGTACCAGTTTTATAGCCTATGTTACTCAGGGTGAATGTAGCTTCCCAACAGTGAAAGAATTTTTCAAATCGGTACAGTAGTTTTGAAGCCTATTCAATCCAAACAAACATACCTTTCCTCCTTATTATATGATTATTACTTAAGTAGTATAGACAACTAGCTTCTGCCCGCGACTTCGTCCGCGTGGAGCACCTCCTTTTTTGCAGTCGGTTAAAAAGTAGCCTATGTCCTTTCTTAGGCTCCAGACTATCTTTGTACAAAATTTCATTTAAATCGGTTCAGTAGTTTTAGCGTGAAAGCGTAACAGACAGACAGACAGACAGAGTTACTTTCGCATTTATAATATTAGTAGGGATAGTAGGGATTAATTTAACTACATATACTTAGGTATCTATTTACCATGACGGCTACAGCTCTGGAGTAGGTACTTTTTTCTTAATATTTGTACAAATAACACGTCACTCTATGTCCAACCACATTATGTCCAAATAAAAAAAGAAAAACTTCGTGTGACGGTATTAAGCAAAAGTACCTTTACACACCGATCCTTCAGTATTGTAGTGGTGTTGGACACAATATGTCGTTACTACATTATAGATTCTAAGCCGTCATGTTTAGATTTGAATTTGCATGGCGACAAATTTCGACTTAAGTCATTACGATACTAAAAGAGCGATATGTGGATATCGGGTGCCAATTAAAAAAATGCAATTGAACAATTTTATTATACTTATTGAACTTTTAAAAATGTCATTTGATTGCATTACAATAAATTATCCTCGAGTTTCAAGTTCCTAGAAAAATACATCGAGTGGTCATAGAAGTATTAATGTGGATTATTTGCATTTGAGTAAATAGTTAAGATAGGTTTGTATATTCATAGTCGTGGTTCTATAAGTTCAATTCACAGAGTGAATGTTATAGTACCTACGTATAATAATATGGGTAAACATATAAAGGACGGTCGCGGAGCACAGCGAAAAACGGTTGTTGCCCTCACGCTCGCACAGTAACCATTCAAGGATACTATTACTACTCGCGTGCGACATAGACAAATAGAAAAAAGGGCAACGTCCGGCGTCCGTTACCACAAGATTTAAAAAATAATGTATGTACAGTGGCCCGCGTTCGCGGTGTTACACCCTTAGCGCGAAATTCGTTTGAACGTTTCGCATGGCGTCAGTCGATAACACGGAGTTAAGCTCATAGCAACGAACAAGCTATTTTTTTTCTTAAGTGGAACACCCCGAACGCAGGCCACTGTACTTAGGTAGACATGAACTTTGTTGTATATCTTGGTTTTTCATTATATGTCAGCGTGATGAGGGATATCTGATAATAAGAATGCTTTCCGTGTTTAAAATGTAAATTCTACTCAACTTTCGAAAATCTTTATCTAAGTAAGTACATACATATATTTAAAACCAAGTTAAAGCTATTAGTACCTAATTATCAAAATTAAGCTTATTTCAAGTAGGTAAAACAAAATTAAACCATTGTTCTTACACTTACTTAAGTATTAATTGGATTTTTTATAATACCTACCTAATTATTAATGACTTAGTTTATACTAGCTTCTGCCCGCGACTTCGTCCGCGTGGAACTCCTCCTTTTTTGCAGTCGGTTAAAAAGTAGCCTATGTCCTTTCTCAGGCTCCAGACTTTCTTTGTACCAAATTTCATTTAAATCGGTCCAGTAGTTTTAGCGTGAAAGCGTAACAGACAGACAGACAGATAGAGTTACTTTTGCATTTATAATATTAGTAGGGATATAATAGTTAGTTACCTAACCTACCTAAAGGTAAATTAAAATAGGGAACCCTAAACCCTTTGGCAGCGGTAATAAATAACAGACAGCTGTTGCAGGGCTCGTAATTAGACCGACACCTAAAGGAATACATGAATATCTTGCATTCACATCACTATCGATAACATATTTAAATATAACTGTCAACAAACAAAACACAATCATTAAAAAAATAAGTTCTAAGTTAAAACGAGTTGACAAATTGGGGGAAATATCTACAAGAAGTAAGTATAATAGACTTAATATACTTACCTACTAGCTTCGTCCGCGTGGAACTCCTCCTTTTTTGCAGTCGGTTAAAAAGTAGCCTATGTTCTTTCTTAGGCTCCAGACTATTTTTTGTACCAAATTTCATTTAAATCGGTCCAGTAGTTTTAGCGTGAAAGCGTAACAGACAGACAGACAGACAGACAGAGTTACTTTCTCATTTATAATATTTATAATATTAGTAGGCTTAATATAATATTAGTAGGTTTATAATATTAGTAGGGATTTGTAGATATTTTTACTAAGAAGCTTTCGCGTTTACCTATCTACAGGCAGATTTTATGCATGTCGAATGAAAGAGGATCACATTCGCATTACATAATGTACGGTGTACCTACCTACTTACTTACCTAAAATTTGCGTGCACTTTTTGAACACCGTTTTCGAAAACAGTATAAAAGTTTTCCGTTTCGGAAAACGGGTCAATTTTGCGTCCCAGAGATTATTCTCGTTATTAGACTCGTTTTAAACGCGACGTCTGATCACGGTAGGTGCCTAGAGCTCACACCTAACCTCTACAGCGAGCCTATTATGAACTGTCGACAACATGTTGCAAAGCAAAAGGTTCCTCGTTACGATATTACTTTGTTATCGACATGTAGAAATAAGAGACGACATCGACATGACAAGATTTCTCGTTGTCGACAACGCGGCAACGTTGATTTTTGACAGATCATCGCGAGAATAAGACGATATCGACATGACGAGATGTCGACTCGACAATTCATCATAGCCTCGCAGGACTTACATCAAGTTTTGGGTCTAGTCAAACAGTCTGACCGTAGAGCATACAAGTACCTACCTAATTAAAGTTTGTTTTGTTACAGAAACACCGTGAACTTACAAAAGTTTGTATTTGTTACAAAATTGTTAAATTTTAGGTGAAACAACATTTGCCACTTATTTCTATTTAAATTTAAGTTTCGAGTGTTATCTATGCTTTTGCGAGACCACACAGTGCCAGCCTCCCGCTGATTTCTGTAAAGTCTCTGTAACTGTCAAAACACGCTGATTGATTTACAATATGGCGGCGCCGCGGGGTGCGCCTGCGCACGCAGATGGGGTGCGCAGGTCGATTCTATGAATAGGTACTTGTATACGTACCTACTGTGTTAATTATACTATCTTCTATACTAATATAATAAAGAGGAAAAGTTTGTTTGTTTGGATTGAATAGGCGAAACGACTGGATCGATTTGGAAAATTCTTTCACTATTGGAAAGCTACACTATTCTCATGTAACATAGGCTATAAAAAAGGGATCCGGGCGAAGCCGGGGCGGGCTGCTAGTACTATATAAGTATATATATTAATAATACTGTCAATCAAAGTAATTCAAAGTAATGAGTTGGAAACTGTTGCTATAAGAATCTATATAGGCGTTACTTTAAAGTATCTACTTACCCAGTAATAATATTTATACAATAAGTACCTCTAGATTATTTCTTCAAATTATTGTATAAAATACCTAAAACTACAGGTATAATTTAGAGCGTTCATCGAGCCTATATATATACCTAGTCGATAAACTGTCGACTCGACATTTTGTCGACATAGGTAATATTTAGAAAGTAGTGAAGAATTAAGAGACTTCGACTATAAACTCTAGAGCTATGTGCGTAATCAAGTTCCTTGATAACAAACATAATAATTACTGAAGCTTTCGCAGTTATTATACACTAGCTTCTGCCCGCGACTTCGTCCGCGTGGAATTCTTCCTTTTTTGCAGTCGGTTAAAAAGTAGCCTATGTCCTTTCTCAGGCTCCAGACTTTCTTTGTACCAAATTTCATTTAAATCGGTCCGGTAGTTTTAGCGTGAAAGCGTAACAGACAGACAGACAGACAGACAGACAGACAGAGTTACTTTCGCATTTATAATATTATCCCTAACTAATATTAGTAGGGATTGGAATGAAACGACTGAGCTGACAATAGTCTTATGCTAAAGATACTTGCTACGATTATGGAATCTGTAAAGGCTTCGAAACGTCAGCCAATAAAAATAAAAATAAAATACGCGAGTAAAATCCATTAAAGTTGTGTCATTCCAAAACAAACATAATTACTGAAGCTTTCGCAGTTATTACACAGTGGGCTATAGTCAATGCGCCAAATATGGTGCTGACATTTCATCCCTACTTTTAAAAACCTTCAAGTTTTAATATGAAGTAAGATGGTACGATTAGTAGGTATATACCTACTAATATATTTGTAATTTAGATATAAGGTAGTTTGCATAACTGGATAAATCACTTTAGCGTTAGACTATTGTCAGCTCAGTCGTGCTACGATTATGACTGTAAAGAATCCGAAAGATCAGCAAATAAAATAAAATAAAAATACACGAGTTAAATCCGTTAATAGTTGTTTCATTCCAAGGTATATTGTATATTGTAAAGTTTTCGATACGTCGTGCTACCAATAGGTACGGGACTTGTCAAGTTATAAGTCAGCAAATAAAATAAAATACGCGAATTAAATCCGTTAAAGTGGTTTCATTCCAATAAAATACGCCAGTTTACCTATAATCCGGTCATTTAAGCTTATATTAGATAAGAATCTCGGAATGCGAGATACCCGGCTGTAATTTTGTAAATAGTTGTATATTGACATCCTTAAAGTTGTCTCAAAACCTACATATGGTAGGGTGTGAGAAACTATTAAATTTCAAGGTCAAAGTGTCAAAAAATCGTTATTTTTGTAAATTTCTCATTTCCTATGGGTTTTAGCTTTTTGTCTTTGTTGTCAATATAGTAGAATACAAAATTCTCTAGAAATTTACAAAAATAACGATTTTTGTGACTTTTGACCTTGAAATTTAATAGTTGCTCACACCCTACCATATGTAGGTTTTGAGACAACTTTAAGGATGTCAATATACAACTACCTATTTACAAAATTACAGCCGGGTATCTCGCATTCCGAGGTGAATTCCTAATTTGACCGGTCTACTAAGAACTTAAGTATAATACCTAATTACCTAGGTACCTTCTAGATAAATGTAGAACCCATAGGGGTAGTAGGTACGTAGGTATTTACATAATTACCAGATAAATGATTAATTAGCTGTTTTTATCATGAAATTGAATAATGACATGATATTTTCTATTTATGTGGGTGTACGAAACAAATGTGGGTAATTTATTCGTTTGTAGTAATATTTCACACTTATTTCTATTTCTGTTTTTTTTTTCTTTTGATTTCATATTTAAACATATAGATATGTACCTACTTAAATAATAATCTTTGGACAATTCACACTATTTCACACCAATTTATCTAGTTTTGGGCAAAGTAGCTTCTAGGTAAGTAGGTATTATGAGTAGGTAGTAGACAACTAATAAAAAAAACAAACAAACACAATTACTTACTTAAGAAATGAAGACATTAAAGACTAGATTAGAAATGCTTCTGTTCATGCTGACATCTACCCTTAGCAGGATTCGAACCCTCAACCTCCGGTATCGTAGTCAAAGGCTCTGACTACTAAACCAATAGGCCGTCAAAATGACCTATGTTATATTTCTATACTAATATTATAAAGAGGAAAGGTTTGTTTGGATTGAATAGGCTCGAAAACGGCTGGACCGATTTGAATAATTCTTTCACTGTTGGGAAGCTACGTTCACCCTGAGTGACATAATAAAAATAAATAAAAAAAAATAAAAAAGCCTTTATTTCTTACAGAAATTTACATCGTATTTGTATGTACTATTCTCTATCTATCCTATTTTTGTATATATATATATATATATTTTTTTTTTTTTTTATTCTGCAAGAACCCCTCTGCAGGTGAAGGCCTGAGTGACATAGGCTATAGAATATTAAAAAAAAATAAAGGAGCCGACGAAAAAGCTACTTATTTAATAAATTTATAAGTACCGACCTTCCTTCCTACTTATCAGAAAGACAGACTTTATGATACCTACCTAATACGAGAGTAGATTGTCATCCCATAAAAAGGACCCTTAATTTTATTACTTAAATGATAGTAGGTACCTACTATTGCCAAGTGTATCAAGTGAAGGAGAAAATCTGTTGTCAAAATAATATTGAACATTCCTTCAGTTAAATATCTATATTTTACAAGATGAATTCGCTATTTTACGCTTAATAACACGCCAAGGTGCGTTCCAACACGAAAAAAACAAAACGCACCTCGAACACATCAAGTGGAACGCTCCGTTTCAAACGTAGAACGACGCGATTTTCCCGCGACGTTTCCCGCTTCCGTTTTCGCCTCCTCGCAGGGAGGTTCCCGCCAAAAGCCTGCCAATCAACACGAACGCCATGTTGTTAACGGGGCGGGGCGCCGCACCCATCTCATTCTATCTCATATCAAAAATACAACCGTCTCCCTCCCACCCGCCCCGCGCTCATTGGCTCCGACGCAATTAAGCGCGGGAATTCGAATTCTATTTTCGAAGTAAATGTTTTTTCAGCGCTTGTTTATGGTTTGAGTGGCCAGTTCTAGCGACACCTGTTGTGTTGCCGTTCCGAATGCGTTTTAGGAGCTTTTTATTTTGGCCGGTTGCAATGGCGTCTTGCGTTAAACATAACGTCAAAATCTGGGGGTGATTTATGACTGTAAATTAACACGTTGTGATGTGGATGTTTGATGGATTTATTGGTTGTGGCGAGATTAATCGAGCGATAAATTTGTAAATATAATCGTCACAGGTGGGCGGGACCGCTACCGGGTTATCTGTAGTGTATTTCTTAAGGTTTCTGTACTTTTTGCTGAAACTTGCAAAAACGTTAGCCTCGACAATGTGTTGTTTTTTAATTTATGAAGCTCTTACACTAACAAGGGTACTTTCGAATGTTCTAATTAATTACTTTACTCCTTAATTAGAAGTATCCACTGTTTGGTTGGCGAATACTTTAGAGTCATAAATATTAATGTTAGGTTTCTTTCGTTAAAAAATTGCGCAAATGTCTAGTTATAATCTTAGGCAATAAATACTTGAGGACTAAGTAAAGGATGAAAAATTCTACAATTTGCGTGTTCGTTGGTTAATAATTTCAATGAATTGCAAGGTAGTTAGGTATTCGTTATTTTTTATGAATTAAGTCACGCTATGCTGCTTTAAAATAGGTACCTAAGTATCTTAGGTAGGCAAGAACGTAATACCTAGGTAAGTACCTAATATGTTACGTTCCTAGGAACTTAGATAAGTACCTATAGGGTCACGCTAAAGCGACAAAAAATAATTCTTGTAAAGAGGTTGCCTTTAACTAGAGTCATATTTGTAGAGTCAATATCTGGCTCATGTTACTAGGTTGGTACCTAAACGACGGTATAACTTGTATTTTAAATATTGTTAACTGGATGTGTACCTACCTACTCATATTTGATACAATTTACCCGGCAGCAAAATAAGTAGGTATGGGTACCTAATTGTTGTTATTAATCAAGCACAAATCGCAGTCAACAAAATAGTAAATAAGTGATATTTTTACTAACAATTCAATATAACAAAATAGGTTGAATCAATTAGTCAAACCAAAACCTTCGCCTCACTAAGTACCCGCATTAAAAACAAGTGTTTGTCTATGGTAAAATGTTCCTAATCTGTGATGACCGTATAGGACTGATAAAAATGTTACACTACTGAAAGTGGTTACAAAATCTTAATACAGGTTGATTATTTATTCGCATACATTACTGTTTTACAGATAGATAAGCTATAAATACCTGTATAAGCATTAGGTATGCATTGTATTGTTTAAGATATAGCATGTGGAGGGACGCTATTGGTTAAAAAAAATTTTTTTTTATATTTTAACCGTTCACTCGCATTGGATATAGTTTTCTGGTGACTTTTAGAGAGGCTGCCTGCAATGGGACACGTATACCATGTTTTATTTTTTTATTAATAATCTTGGTAAACATTTTAGGTATATCTTGCAATCGCCAACCAAATATAGTAGGTAGGTATATAGATGCTCTCTTTAAGTATCAAAATAAATCTAAATTTCTTATTGCGTTAGTAGAAAGCAATTAGCAAGCCCAATTAAACTTCCGCTCTTACTAACCAATTATGCAAACACACTCTGTGGAAGCGGGGTACCAACATAAAAGCGTTCGCGCGGCGATCTGTCAAAGTGACGTTTGCGTTTCGCGCGCAATTTCCATGCACGCAATAACGTTTGAGTCACGCTTTTTGCTCATTTGACATAAAACGGATTAATACCGCGAATGAAACAATTATGTAGACATTTGGCTTAATGTCCTGTAGAAAGACGGATGGTCAGACAGAAGTTCTGCCTGAGATATTACGACGTTATCGATATTTTAATCGCGAAATAACTACTTTACGATCCATTAGTGCAATTTGCATTATAATGAAGTACCTATAGTGAGATCACACGCATTTATAGACTGTTTTTTTGTGTAATTACGACTAGTACATCCTTAGGCATAATAAATACCTTGATAAAAAGGTCATCATTTAAATACAATTGTTTATTTTGTTGTATTTATTCCGCGAAACCATGTTTTGCATGTAGTTCCATCCTCAATATAAATATTATGGGGTTTTCTTTCATTTCATTTGCCTACGTAACTTTACAATTTAATGAAGTACCTACCTATAGCTATAAAACAAAAATAGAATTTGATACAATCTTAACTGCATTTAGGTACCTATAGAATCTCATTATGGTTCGCATTTGGCGAAATGCTGCAATTTGCGAGCGTTCCACAGACGTCTTAACAGCGCTAATGCCGGAGCGCGACTGACGGTTGATTGACAGGAGAAAGGGCGCGAATTAGAGAGTCGCATCTGTGGTTAAAAGTTTGTTTTTAATGCGAACTTGTTGGTTTCAGCCAGTACCTTTGATTTTTATTGGGCGTTTTTCGATTCGTGTACATTTCCCGTCAATTGTAAATAGTTCGCCCTTTTAATTAGTAGTTTAATTTTAAATTACTTATTTCAAAAAACTCAACGAAATTAAAAAAAAAGTCATCGAGAAAATATTTTGATATAGGCAACTGTTAATATAGGTACTCGCTTTATTGGAAGTTTCTAACCAGAATTTTGGGTCTCTTTTGTACGCAGGTAAAAAAGATCTTATGCAGTAGGTAAGTACCTATCTAAGTTACGTATTGTCGCTAAAAGTCTTGAGTTACTTTTGGCAACTCATATTATTTATTAAATATGATCAGCTATTTTCCTTTTATACTCATAACACGTTCATTATAATTTACTATTAAAAAAAAATTGGCAACGTTGCGAAAATTCACGCACGTTTTCGCACACTCTGTGAGCGCAAACGTCACTTTCGTGTATAATGTTTATTCTGTAATATTCATCATTTTAGAGACTCCATTAAGCGTACACGACATATGCTCGAGTATCCATAGATAAGATAGACCGTATGTCATAAATTGTGACTACCGTTTGGCATGGAAGGATTAAACAGCAAACACGGCGTGTTTTTATTAAATGTGATGTGATAACTGAGACAACAGACAGACAAGCTTGAGATAAAATTGAGCTTAGAGATATCTTACTAGTTACTGGACATTTTGTAATAGTAGTTTTTTGGTATTACAATGTTTATGTTGGTAGTAAAACGGCGCGGCTGCTGAAGGTACGAGTATGAGTAGTAAAAACTCTTGTCTATGGTTTTGGTGAAATTTGACGGTTGTCAACATGATTTTGAATTGTATACCTATTTTAAGAATTTTGTTTAAATATGGTTTTATAAATTTTACGATAATATTGTGAGTTGTGTTTGTTTTGGCAAGCGCTAAATTAAAATAACTTAAGTTTGGTGCACACGTTACAAGTAACAACAAGAATGGGTTTCATAATATTTTTAACCAACTAGAAAACTTTGGGATAGGTATACTATTTCGAATTGTTATGGATACTTTTATTAAAAAAACATATGCTGAACGATAAAATAATTGAAAACCTACCTAATTAATAAATACCTACATACTCAAAAGGCAATGTGACCTACAGATGTTATAGGTAAGTTTTAACGGATGCTATTTATAAGTACTTCATTAAATTATTAACTAAATAGGCAATGTTGCAGTTAAAGATGCCAGACTTACCACAATAAAATAAACATGGATAGGTAGGTATGTAAGTACCTAGATAGTCAAATACCTTTTGGTTGAATCTGGCACAGCAATCATTAGTACCAACGTACCTACACATTCTCTTGCCGTCATGTGACGATACCAATATTGGAAAACGGCACTAAAACATGACATATTTGCATCTACGTTTGCTATAGGTAATAAAATTATGAAAGTCCAAAGGAAGCGCTTTATTTTATTTACTACTTTATTTATGTAAATACATAAATCTTATTCTGACGTAAATAACTAACAAAACATCACTGCCGGCTTTTTGAATGAAGTTTCTGAACGCAGATAGAGACAAAGCTATACAAACTGCATACGTCCATCTTTTTTAGCATAAAATCAGTTTCTGTCGAGGTTTCCGAACGGGCCATTAAAAACATTGAATTTCGAATGCAGTTTGAACATCGAACAATTAGCAATAAGCGGGTACGTTCGGGTAATGGCATATTGTGTTTTGATTATTGAGACGTCCCGCGCCGGCGACACGACGCGCCGCACAGATTGAATTGTCTTTTGTTTTAAGCGTTCCAAAATTAAATTATAAAGAACGCATTGTTTTTAAGAGCGTTCCTTTAATTATTGTTTTTGTTGACTTTGGCATTTTTGTGTAATGCCATATTTTAGATATGGCAGGGGAACGTGCTTTAAAATGTTACCAAGTTAGGTATATTGGTTTCGATCATGTCGAGTAACTTTATTTAGGTACCTTGAATTTACCTAGGTAGTTAGACAGTTAATTGTACGTAAAAGTTTATAAATAGGTAAGCACAGTTTTAGCCAGTACTCAGGTTATATAAGTGTACAAAACCTGTATAAAGAAGGGTGTTTGGTCTTATAACTATTACCTTTTTACGGCTTAAAAACTAAGCAAAGTTGTGGGTAGTTATGGATAATAAATACCTAAATAAGAATATACGAATCTATTTAAGTAAATAAAAATGATTCACCGAAATGTAGGTAGGTAGATATAGGTACGAGCATAACATTCGCACGACTGCACCAAATTTAATACCGGTGTAATTCCTTTTTTATTCTGTTCGTTTATGCCAGGACAATGTTTTTATAATGCACCTAAGTGGTATATAAAGCTATCGATAGAGTTATTAAGTCAATTTTAAAACCGTATTTGTCTTTAAGACGTTGATCTAACAAATGACGGCGTTTATGTTAATACAAACCTCTTTCGTCAAGCATTAGGGCTCAACTCGATCATTCCAATTTCAAATTCAAATTTGACAGTTTAACGCGAACGGTAGCACTCAAGCCATTCATTGGCTTAAAAAAATTAAAAAGTTTAAAAATACACATTGTGGTGTGGTTTCAGAATAAAAGTTTTAAAAAATGTCTATGGTTTTTTTTCAAACGGAAGTTAGTGAGATTAGTGTTCGACGTTTGAAAGAGTGATTTTGAATTGAGTTTAGTGCCATGTCGCATTGTGAGGAAGATGGCGGCTCGTTATTCGATCCATTGTAATATTACTGTTCTGGATAATAAAGAGTAAGTATTAACGTGTAATAAGGTGTAAAATTATGGCGGATAAAAATATATTTATACGAGTATTTCTTAGAAATGTAGAGACATAAATTTATATAGATAGTACCTTCAAGCGGTCCCGACGTCATCATTTCCGTTCGAAGTTCCAATTGACTCTACATTATATGTAGTTAGAATACGTATGGGAAAACGTCAAGTGCTTCTTGGTTTTCAGGGTTTTACCGAAAATAATTCGAATTTAAAAAAAGAAAAGAGACTTCGACGAACATTTAAAAAAGAATTGGCCAAATTGATTCGGGCATTGTTGATGCGCTTACCAACACATTTTGTGATTAATTTTTATATATAGGTACCTAAGCCAGAGGATTCTAGAAAGATACATATAATATCTAAATGAAATTAGAATATCATTTTCAATCCAATAATAATAGCTAAATTTACGAAATACATAAATAAAAAAATATAAAATCTACAAGACGGAGACGTGCTGAAACTTATTTCCAAGAAACTCTATTCTTTCGCAACCTCAAAACAATCAAATTAATTTAGATTTAATAAAACAACTAAGTACCTACTTAAAACGAATTTAAGGGTGGATCTCCGAGCGTTTGAGACGCCGTCATTGTCCTCTACATCTTTATCTATAATATTATTAAGTATCGATTGAAATAGTATATTCTGTCCTCCGGCCAGGAAAGCGCCAACTTTCTGGCCGCTGCGCTAAATGAAATTGCCGCTTTCTGGCTTCGTCGAACAGAAAAATAGTATACTGACCTCGGCCAGTAAAATAAAAAAGCCTCAGATCATCATTTTTGTCAACCTCGGCTTCGCCTCGGACGACAATTACATGTGATCTGAGACATTTTTTTATTTTACTGGCCTCGGTGCGTAATGTACTATTGTAACAGTACCGGGGGATAATATCATTCAAATTTTTGTTACTTATTGACTCTGTTCTTAAATATAGATGTAGAGGACAATGACGGCGTGTCAAACGCTCGAAGATCCACCCTTAACCGACGGTTAATAATAATTTCTGATGCCTTCGCGGTTATGACACATTGGAATGAAACAACTATTAACGGATTTAACTCGCGTATTTTTATTTTATTTTATTAGCTGACGTTTAGGATTCTTTACAGTTTCCATAATCGTAGCACGACTGAGCTGACAATAGTCTAACGCTAAAGTGAAACGTCAGCTAATAAAATAAAAAAAAAAATAGGTACGCGAGTTAAATCCGTTAATAGTTGTTTTATTCCAACCGACGGTTAATATTTAAATGGTATGGCCTATAATTACTTATTTAACTACTTTCCAATGAAACAATACTATTAAGTTGATTTTTATCTGCATAGTTAATTTCTTCACATATTTACTTTAATGAAGACATTGTATGTATGTATGTATGTAAACACAACAAAATAAATAAAGAGATTGAAGCGATAACAATGCAAATGTATAAAGGCGGATTAGTGACAGACTGTCCTCAGCACTGTCGTACTACGAACACGGGAACTATAAAGTTATCGAAATACCAGCGAATATGTAGTAATGCGAGTTAAATCTGTTATAATCGTTTATTTCCAATCCATACTTCCATACTATACTAATAATATAAAGAGGATAGATTTGTATTTTTGTATGTAACGAATAAACTCAAAAAGTACTGGACCGAATTTAATAATTATTTCACTATTGGGAAGTTAAGTTCACACTGAGTACCTAACATAAGATTTAGTTTAGTATATTTTGAAAAAAAAAAAAAAAATAGATATCCGTGCGAAGCTGTGGCAAACTGCTAGTGTGTAATAACCGCGAAGGCATTAGAAATAATATTTTTTTGAAAATTTAAATTGTTTTCCAGCAGAGCTTGGATTCCGAGTAATCCTTATCCTTACTAATATTATAAATGCGATAGTAACTCTGTCTGTCTGTCTGTTACGCTTTCACGCTAAAACTACTGGACCGATTTAAATGAAATTTGGTACAAAGAAAGTCTGGAGACTAGGAAAGGACATAGGCTACTTTTTAACCGACTGCAAAAAGGAGGAGTTTCACGCGGACGAAGTCGCGGGCAGAAGCTAGTGTAATATAAAGGTAGATTACAAGTGCATTTGTTCAGTTGAAACGGTTTTTGCATGATTACTATCTACTTACACAGCTCCAGAAAGTAAAAAGCGTTATTAATTGAACAAAAATACAACAGGAAAATATTACGATTACCATTTTATTAGATAAATTTTTAATTATAGACACGCTATTATAAATTCTTTGAGAAACAACTAGTTTGTAAGAAAACGTCTGAGATTGTACAGATAATGCCAAAGCTGGCTAGACCATAGATAATCCATTTTTTCCCCTCGACGTTGGTAGCCAACGGCCATCTTTTTTATTATGTTGGTACTTTAAAAGGAATAAAATAACTGACACGTATAAGGACGTTTGTGGTTAAAAAAATATTCCTTGTTATGGTTAATAAACTTTAACGCAATTTTTATTACGTAAAATAAATTACAATTATTTTGGTACAATTATTGTTATGCTAATTATGATTTTACGATCAATTTAGTGGGGTCTGTGCCCAGCGGTGGACTTTTATGGGCTGATAACGTGATGGTGATGATTTATTTACACTTTACAGGGGCTTTTTGTAGCAACAAAAAATAATTAAGACGTTTTTATATTTATATGTACTTACTTGTTAATTTTCAAAGTGTTATTTTCTTTGCTGTAAACTTTTTGCTGTTTGCATTTATAAATATGCATGCAAAATTTTATTACTCTCTTAGCCAGAAATAGAAATAGCTATTCAGTTATGTGCGATGTAAATTTAGAAAAAAAATAAAGTACACCACGTTGACTATAAAATAATTTAATAGGCACAGACCTACTTAAATTATTTTTTTGTTAACGGACACAAAAACTACTAATTTCAGAATCAAGAGAACATCAAAAAGATCAAGTTATTAAGCGCGTAATTTTTTACATTATACGAAACAAATCGTTTAAAAGTAAATTCGAAATTATATTTACTATTTTTACGACATTTCCCATTAAAACTCTCATTTGGAACCTTTTGTCGCTACCTAGTGCCGGCTCACAATGAACGTTATTTTTTATGACTACACGATATTAATCGTGAACCAGTATTTATATTCCATTCGGCTGATTATGAACTCAGCCACGGTCCATAAAGACCATTTGCCTATAATTAAAAAAAAAACGGCCGTAAAAATCCAATTGGTGTATTGACTAAAACCCAATCAGGTCTCACATCGTTTACGAGCCGCTCAATGTTTTTATAATCTAGCAAGACAAATCGACGGCGAGCGATACGTGTTGAATATTAAACGTAACCATAAAGCTACCGCCTCGTAACCTCAATCAAAACGCCGATAAACTTTGACAAAAATTCCACCTTAAGCCGTCCTTTAATTATCCATATATTACAAATCCGATCCTAAAACTACCTGATAGCAATTATCCACGCGCTCACCCACGTCAAACTCGAATGACATTTATGAAAAGACCAACGCCGTCATAAGCCCGACAAAACTCGAGCGATAATTCAAGCGAAATGTCCAAACGAATGAAAAAAAAATCTAAATTCGAACATAGAAAGTGTTAGCGACAATGGAATATTCAAAATCTTGTTAATAAAGATTCTAGGGTCCGGCTCTGACAATGGTTTAGAAAAAAAAGAGCAGCCAGAGAGAATCTTTTTTTTCTGGACGCAGCGTGAGATCGTTTTGGAGGGAATTTCGGATTTGGAACAGAACGGGCGTCATGTGTTGTTTTTTTTGCGGCCACATGGGATCGGCTTTCTCGACAAGTTATTATTATTTTGCGGATTGATCCTTAGTTATTAGGAATCCGGCTAAATGGGCGTCGCCGGGGAGCTTAGCGTCCGTCAAATTAATGGAGTGTTTGATCTTTTGACTCGGAATGATTTAATACGCGACTATTTTGAGGTTAAGTGGATTGACAGGTCGTGTTTTGATAAAACAACGGACACGGTGTTTAATCTTTTTAAATTTTGAGACAGTTTATTTATTTGTACTATATATCGATCATTTGTCGATGTTTATAGTTGTTAACATGACAGAAAGGAATCTAAGCTTGCTTAACTGTGTGATTTTGTAACAAAGAAAGAAGGAAAATACATTTTAAGTTCTAATGCACGATACCTTTAGGGTACGATTGCGTTAAAAGTCTTTTCATCATCATTATTTGGTGCTTAGGTACATCTTCTTGTACTTTATTGAACACTGACACCATACCCAAACAAACTTCTAAATCTATTCACAGCGTTACATACAGACAGACATACAGACACGTTCTCGCCGCTGCGCCGGCGCATCGATCACCGTCAGCCGCCGAAGATGGCCGATAACACCCGAACGAGAATTAGTCGTTGCTCGTTTAAAGTATTTACTTGCTTGTTTCATCTGATTATAACATACTTATTATTATGTATGTATGGTAAACTCTTTATTATGCTTACGACAAAACAATACCTACCTACCTAATAGGTTTAGTTTCTGATTTTTAGATTAAGTAAGTAGGTACGTATAATAATATTAAAATTTTAATATTATGATTTTATTCTGACGTTTTCAAAATTACAATTTCCATATTCATAACACTATTTTTGAAATATCAGCATAATATCGATGTACCTACTTAGGTAGGTAAGGAGTTTATTCCAAAATTAAAGTTTGTAAGTAAAAGTCTATTTCAACCAAAACGTCTAATTTCTCGGCAACTTTAATAGAAAAAATGATAATTATCATTTAGTAAACCCTGTGTTTAGACAAACCGACTTATAAAGCTATCCATCTAAAGAATGCATGAAATGTCCATTCCACAAAACAAACTACACTCAAACATGACGGCAGCTGTCAAATGACACCCGCACCGAAAACGCACCAAAAAGAACCACTTGAAAAAACTAAACTAAAAAGCCATCCATAAAGAACCTTACCACAGACAACTTACGACGGGTTTTAAAAGAAAACCCGCCGTTGTCTTACAGCCAAATCGCAAAGTCACCGCAATCAATCACCATTTAAAATATCGGGAATTATTATATTAATTCTAAGGGTATTATTTGACTAAACCCACTGACAATAGACGCAATGAGTGAGAAAAGAAAAAAGAAATGTCTATGGAAGATGACATGTCAATTATAAGAGCATCAATTGTCGGTGGGTTTTTTATGGAGTCGGTTAGGCTTTGCGGTTAGGAATGTTTCAAAATGAGTTTAAAATAATAGTTTAAACGCATCAATCTCGTGAATTCGCGTAGTTATGCCGTGACTCATTTTTTAACACCCAGAATGACTGTTTTGGGAATTCCTAATTAGTGAATAGAAACATTTAGTAGGTTGTTTTTGATGAGCAGAGTAATTTATTATCCATTTCTTTATCTCATGTGATATTTAATTAAGATTGTTTTTTATTTTCCTAGCATGAGGTACCTACCTACTTAATTTTCATTTAGTACTTAGTAATTCTACTATAAGTATATAAGTATATAGGTATACTTATATGGTAGGTATTTATATTTACACCTTATTACCAACATAACAATTTTGAAATTTTGACGTGTTAGTGATTCTATATGATTATATGTTATTTATACTTAAACCTTATTACCAATACTAGGTAATAAAAGTACTTTAGCATAAGACTATTGTCAGCTATGGAATCTATAAAGGCTCCGAAACGTCAGCCAATAAAATAAAATACGCGAGTTAAATCCGTTTAAAGTTGTTTCTTTCCAAAAATACAATCGTTTAAATTTAATTTTATGAGATAACTTTTTATGAAAGTTCCGTAGTGCAGTGTTTATGGCGAGATATCGTGCCGTAAGAGACGGGAAACTAGTCATTTACGAATTAAAAACGAGGTTCAGGAGAATTAAAGGTACTCCGCCTGATTGAAGGTGCAGTTGTAGGGTGGCCACCGTTTTAGATCAGTGTTTCGAAATAATATTATTTATGATCTGGTATATATCAAAGTAGGTAAACTGCCTTACGGTTATTACATAGGTATTAGAATTAAACAACTACTTATGACAAATATAATCTACACTCGGTAGTCTACCATTTATTGGAATTAAACAATTATACCGGATTTAACTCGATACATAGCAAGTATAGTCCAACACTACATAAAGATGATTCTAACCCCCGACGCAAAAACGACGGGGTGTTATAAGTTTGACGTGTCTGTCTGTCTGTCTGTCTGTCTGTCTGTCTGTCTGTGTGTGTGTGTGTCTGTCTGTGTGTGTGTGTGTCTGTCTGTGGCATCATAGCACCCTAACGCATGAACCGATTTTGATTCTGTATTTTTGTTTGAAAGGTGATTATGTCCGGAGTGTTTTTAGCTATGTTTTTAATTTAGTATAAGACTATCGTCAGCTCAATTGCTACGTTGTTCAACTGTCAGTGGAAGGTTAAATTAACTCATGAAATTCCTAGTTTGTTATAATATGTATTTAACTTTTTTTAGCTGACGTTTCGCAATTTACAGCAATTTGTAGCAGCTCGACAGTTCATCATAGGCTTAGTCACTAAGCTACGAGCCTATGATGAACTGTCGAGTCGACATTATGTTGACATAATATTGATATCGTTGTCGACAAGAAGAAGATTCGTTCGTGAAGAAATAAGAGACGATATCGACATAAGATTTCTCGTTGTCGACGTTATCGATTTTTGACACACATCGACATGACAAGATGTCGACTGGACAATTTATCACAGCTTGCTGTCGATAGTTATATTCATATTTTTTTATTTGCATATAATAGGTAAGCAGGTTCATAAGATGTTACAACAATGATACTTTATCCTATTTCGCTAGTCGTGGTATAACTTTACTTAATACTAAGTGACATGGGAATTTATTTATTTACTTAAAATGTATATTCTAGAAAATTCTTTGGTGCCAT
This sequence comes from Polylopha cassiicola, assembly GCA_038024825.1. Classification (NCBI taxonomy): domain Eukaryota; kingdom Metazoa; phylum Arthropoda; class Insecta; order Lepidoptera; family Tortricidae; genus Polylopha; species Polylopha cassiicola. The sequence goes on from CP149061.1 coordinate 999,039, forward strand.
AGAACATTTCTTCAAGAGTTTTTTCTTAAGTCCAACTGTAAATTTATTAAGAGGTAACATATTAATCTGCTCAGGCAATTTATTAAATATTTTAATACATAGAAGTCGAGAGTTATTCTCGGTTTGCAGAGGTATACAAGTCGATCAGGGTGTCGTGTACATCGTGGATACATAACCTTAGCCTTTTTAAGTCAATGCAAGTTCTTTTTGACAAAAGTCTAATGCTAAAGTGATTTCCTAGTTTATTTTTGATTTGTGGTGTTCCCGCGCACAGGGGGGTATGCAAATCGCACGAGTAGTGTGTGCCCGCAGCAATAAAAATGGGCGTGGTTTCCAGCCAACATGGCTACCACAATTACAAATGTATTCTTCAAAATTAACTGTACACGAATTAAACTAACTACCGACTACTAGAATAATACAAATTGATCATAAAATACAAGTCGATCGAAGCGAAGTTTTAGCGTTAGGACCTGAGCTTCGTATTTTACTTCTATACTAATATTATAAAGCTGAAGAGTTTGTTTGTTTGTTTGTTTGTTTGTTTGTTTGAACGCGCTAATCTCAGGAACTACTAGTTCGAATTCAAAAATTATTTTTTGTGTTGGATAGACCATTTATCGAGGAAGGCTTTAGGCTATATAACATCACGCTGCGACCAATAGGAGCGAAGAAACAGTGGAAAATGTGTATAAAAACGGGGAAAATATGAAGCCTTATGAAGAATTACTATTCCACGGGGACGAAGTCGCGGACACAGCTAGTGTTTAATAATTTCTGATGCCTTCGCGGTTATTACACATTGGAATGAAACAACTATAAACGGGTTTAGCTCGCGTGTTTTGTTTTATTGGCAGACGTTTTGAAAACTTTACAGTTCCCGTATTTGTAGCACGACTGAGCTGAATATAGTCTAACGATAAATACCTATGCCTTGGTTGTTTGCTATGTTTGTTTGATAATATCTTAAGTTCCGTTGATCAGACCTTTAGGAAATTTAGTAAGTAAGTAGGACCTTTATGTTTCTTGAAGTCCAAAGATGAGTACAATCGGACTAGGGGTTACAAAGTTATAAGGGTTTAAATAGGTGCTGAAAAATTGCATGCACCTTGTGGACGATTCAACCTCTTTTATACTTTTAATTTATGTTTTTTGTTTAGAAGAGTCATATTTGTGTTTTGTTTTATATTCAAGATTGGAAATTTAGTCGGTAATAAATAGTGAAAGAAACCACTCGCATTTTGAATAATAATAATATCTTTGGACAATTCACACCAATTGATCTAGTCCCAAACTAAGCAAAGCTTGTACTATGGGTAGGTACTAGACAACGGATAAACATACATAAATACATATAAGACATCCAAGACTCGGGTACAGATGCCAGTGCTCATCACACTGACATCTGCCCCTAGCAGGATTCGAACCTAATTAAGCAAAAAATCGAACTATTATTGCTAAAAGCTCCACACAAGCTTTGGACACTTATCTAAAAGATATTTTGATATAAATTAATATTAGTTTATTACTTATTGAAAGAAAACAACTATAATTATCACTATGTCTATATCGTCAGCTCAGACGTGCTACGAATATGGAAACTGTAAAGTTTTCGAAACGTCAGCAAATAGATAAATGTGTACCGCGAAGGTATCAAAAATTATGAGATAAATAAGGATTTAGTTTTTTACAGTGTTTTTATTCCTTTTGTATTTTTTCTATCCCTAGGCTAAGTGTAAGTATTAAAATAATGTGAAAGTGCTTAGATTAACTTTTGCAAGCGTTTTCTATATCTATACTAATATTATAAAGAGGAAAGATTTGTAGGTACCTATTTTTGTATGTTTGTAATGAATAGGCTCAAAAACTACTGGACCGATTTTAATAATTCTTTCACTGTTGGGAAGCTACGTTCACTCTGACTAACATAGGCTATAGAATATTTCGAAAAAAAATGGGGATCCGTGCGAAGCCGGGGCGAACCGCTAGTAGGCTATAAAAATAAGGGATCTGGGCGAAGCCGGGGCGAACCGCTAGTTAAATATAAGTTAAAATATAAAAATGATATTCTTGAAAACATATCTAATCATTGGTAAGTTGACACTGACAGATATTAACGATCTGTCAAATTTATAAATCCACAAGAATTTTAAAATCTAAACCGGCGATATGTCACCGCGTGCCCGCGAGTTAATTAAAAACGTCAAGCGTAAGCCGGCCATTAATGACTGTCATCGAGTCCGGCTGTTGGCTTTAAAGACAACATCATATTGATTCGAATGAAACAACTATTAACGGATTTAACTCGCGTATTTTATTTTATTGGTTGACGTTGCAGAGCCTTTACAGATTCCATAATCGAAGCACGACTGAGCTGACAATAGTCGAAACGTCTGCCAATAAAAAAAAAATACGCGAGTTAAATCCGTTAAAGTTGTTTCATTCCAATGTATAATAACCGCGAAGGCATCAGAAATTAATAACATATTGATTCCTTGGGGGCTAGACAAGTGCCCAACGTTCAACGTTAACGTTAAACGTTAGCACCAAAATGTATGGGATTTGACATCCGCGAACGTTTGTGACGTACGTGACAGTCGTTCGCGGATGTCAAATCCCATACATTTTGGTGCTAACGTTTAACGTTAATGTTGAACGTTGGGCACCTGTCTAGGGCCCCTTACATTTAGAAGGCGTTAACGCCAAAACGTGTTTTCAGAGCAAGTAAAAAATAAGATAGGTAAGTACTTACTAAGAAATATGCCCAGTGTTAACACAAAGGGTTAATTACCACCCTTACTAATATCATAAACGCGAAAGTTGGTAAGAATGTACCTATAGATGTAAGGTTGAATGTCTGGATGTATTTTTGTTCCACTTTCACGCAAAAACTACTGAATAGATTTTGATGAAACTTTACAATAATATAGCTTATACATCAGAATAACATATAGGCTATATTTTGTAACGATAGTAAAATACTCATCGTGCGTAGACGTCGCGGGCAGAAGCTAGTCCCTACTATCCCTACTAATATTATAAATGCGAAAGTAACTCTGTCTGTCTGTCTGTTATGCTTTCACGCTAAAACTACTGAACCGATTTAAATGATATTTGGTACAAAGACAGTCTGGCGCCTAAGAAAGGTCATAGGCTACTTTTTAACCGACTGCAACGAAGGAGGAGTTCCACGCGGACGAAGTCGCGGGCAAAAGCTATAAGAACGGCAAAAAAATATGTTTGATCTAAGGTACCCTTTAAATATTTATTTCTTCGCGGTTACACATCGAAATGAGACAACTAAATTTTGGAAAAAATGGATTTAACTAAATTTTTATTTAATTTGCTAATATTTCGAAAAAATTACAGTCTAACACAGTTGTCAGCCACTGCCTTTAACTTGCAGAATGGCTGTAGGTATCTAATATAACTTGTAACTGAACAATTTTTAATAAATAAAGCACATTATGTGTACTATTATTAATTTAAGTGCCTATATAAAACGTCAATTAATTGGTTTTAATTACTTTTTTATAATCTTTGCGCATAATTGACGTCAAATTTGACAAGTATTACGTACTATTGGGTATAAATTTAATAGATAAATGTTGTACCTACCTACTTACACAATTATTACTTATTTATTTATATTGGCAAGACTCCTATGTTACTCGTGGATAATGTAACTTTCGAATGGTGAAAGAATTTTTAAAAACGCTCCAGTAGTTTTTGAGCCTATTCATTACAACCAAACAAAGTTTTCCTCTTTATAATATTAGCGGTCCCGGCAGACGTCATCCTGCCCGTTCGAAATTCAAATTAAGTAACTTTAGTTAGACAACGTTTCTATGGGAAAAGAAAAGGGCTGTTTTTAGGGTTTTCCCGGCAATTATTCGATTTTTTCTCGCCGTAAGAACCATCCTTGGACTTCAAAGAACATTTTAAAAAATTGGCCAAATTGGTCCAGGCGTTGTCGAGTTATGCGCTTACCAACACATTTTGAGATTCATTTTTATATATAAGAGAAGAAGATTAGTATAGATATCGATATCGGCCCAGATGTAGTTTTTGCGTGTTTGTGACGTCAGTCCGCCATATTGTAACTGGCGAGGTGCGCGCGCGCCAAGTGACGCACTAGATTTCGAATGTGATGATATATTGACTTTTTAAATAAGTACCTAGGTACCTAATATTTTTTTATGCCTTCGCTGTTATTATACATTGAAGTGAAACAACTGTAAACGGATTTAACTCACGTATTTTGTGCTGTCGTTTCTGAAACTTTACATTCCTGTATTCGTAGCAAACTGATCTGATGATAGTCTAACAATCACTACATAGTAATAGGTGCCTATTTATAAAACCGTAAAATGTGTAATTACCGCGAAGGCATCAAAAAATATCTTTATAACACCGCGTCGTTTTTACGTTGAATTCGTTTAAATTGTATAACAGCTTAGGTATATGGCATATATGCCTTTTTTTAAATGGAGTAGGTCCTTAGTTTCTCGAATAATTGCTGTTTGCATTCTAAGTAGGTAGCTACCTACGAAAGTCATTACTAGCAACACTGTATGTATGTATAGTCAATATTGACTCTTGGTCGACGCGGTGCGCAAGCGCAGTGTTAAACAAAACATATGCCACTGGGCACACAATACAGGCTCGCTACTGAACTGTGGAAAAACATTATAATATCTTGGAGTGAAACAACTTTAAACTTTAGCGTTGACTATTGTCAGTTGTGCTACGATTATGGAAACTGTAAAGAATCCGAAACGACAACAAATAAAATAAAATAAAAATACGCGAGTTAAATCCATTAACGGTTGTTTCATTCCAATGTGTAATAAGTAATAACCGCGAAGGCATCAGAAATTATTAACGTTATATGTATCTAAGTACTTGCTGATCTATATTTTACTGGCTGATCCAGCGAACTTCGTACCGTGTTATTTTATTTAATAATAAAGGTTCATGGCAGAAGGGTGGCAGTTTAGGTTGTTGCAATGCTGAATCATGAAACTACGAATTTAGTCCAAAATTTAAAAAAATAGCATCTTTAACATTTCAGACTTTGGGTGTGTAATTGCACTGGTCTATAGTGGTTTTGTTGCCGTACTTAGATATAGGTACCATTATGAAAATTATTTTTGGTATATTTATTTACTTAGTTTGTAGGTTGATTCTTTTTTTTTAACAAGCCAAGCCAAGTATAATCGTTCAAAATATAAGATATGTAAAATTTATGAAAATACGAGCACATCGAGAGCTTTTATGAATATATCTCTACTACTACTAGTACTACTTGAGAAAATCCTAAGTATACCTACTTACTCATTATACCTACCTAATTATTTTTACTGATTGCATATATTCATCTTGGCTTACAAAATATGATACTTACCTATAATATTAATATTTATTCATTGGAATGAAACAACTATTAACGGATTTAACTCGCGTATTTTTATTTTATTTTATTAGCTGCTGTCTTTAGCGTTAGACTATTGTCAGCTCAGTCGTGCTACGATTATGGAAACTGTAAAGAATCCGAAACGTCAGCTAATAAAATAAAATAAAAATACGCGAGTTAAATCCGTTAATAGTAGTTTCATTCCAATGTGTAATAACCGCGAAGGCATCAGAAATTATTAATATTTATTTTAAAATGACCCTTTTTTTATTCCCATATCTTATTGTATGTAAGTAGGTATGTATATATTTAGGTATGTGTATGTACCTATATGTTTTTGTAGAGCTGAGCCGAGATAAAGTAGCAAGTAGAAAAAAAATGTAATGAACGGTTTATATATAACGACATAATTATTTATATTTAACATATATAAATTATGTACTTCGGTAGTCGACACGATGTTTCTCACCTTCCTCAAAGCGATTGTTTCCGTATTCACACAGTTTTTAAATGTTAACAGACAGACAGACGTCATTACGCGGTAATTAGCATTTTAACATGAAATGTTACCGCTTCTCGTCTTACAATAGGTATTTTGCAAATAAGATCATAATTTATATAACTATGAGTATATAAAAGAACTGACATATCAACGCAGGACTTAAAATATAAGGGTTAGAAAATTTAAACTTTTGCACAGGGGTTCCTTTTATAACTTATGGAAGCACCAAGAAAGGAGTTTTGAAAATTCACCCCCTAAAGGGGTAAAATAGGACGGGGGTACTTATCGTGCGCAAACGAAGTCGCGGGCAGAAGTTTATAAAATTAAATACCTTATAAAACGTGCTTCTATTAATGCAACAATTTCAACCTTTTAGGTACATCGGCCTAAAAAGGCGATTTCCGAATGTGTATGATAAATAAGGTACCGTTAAGAAAATAAACCAAAAAATCTTATTATAGGTACCTTGGAATGAAACAACTTTAAATTGATTGAACTCGCGTATTTTATTTTATAAAGTACATAGTCTTATGTTATGACATTAGCATAATAGTATTGTCAGCTCAGTCGAGCTACGATTATAGAATCTATAAAGGCTCCGAAACGTCAGTCAATGAAATAAAATACGCGAGTTAAATCCGTTTAAAGTTGTTTCTTTCCAATGTGTAATAACCGCGAGGGCATCAGAAATTATTAGGTGATTACCTACTTATTTAAAAAGTCAATATATCAACACATTCGAAAACAAGTTCGCAGTACCTACGTAAAACAAAATAGAATCAAAATTTGGACGTTTTCTAAGAATTATGAATTCTTCCGCGTTCTCCGTTGATTCTGATTTTAATTACCTACAGAGCCGGCGCGCGCGCATCCGTCTTGTACTATAAGGAATTTGGGAAACGAGACAACCGCGATGCTGAGTATTAAAGGAGGATTCCGTCGAATTGTATAAGACACTAGCTGCCCGCCCCGGCTTCGCACGGATCCCCATTTTTTTTCAAATAGGTAATCGGGCGAAGCCGGTGCGAGCCGCTAGTATTATATATAAGTATTATGGAACTTGGACTGGACTTAACATTGACTGTCATACTAACAGATAGGGCCTAACCTATAGCGCTACAATCTTGAAATAGTAGGGGAGCACTAAGAAAGGGTTTTTGAAAATTCACCCTAATAAGGTGAGGTGCCAAGTTAGTATGAAACTTTGCCGTTTTTGAAGTGACCTTTTAGTTACAGCTCCACTTCAATAGCAGACTATTCCACGCGGAAAAAGTCGCGGGCAGAAGCTAGTTAATATACTTTCCAATTCCCATATTCGTAGCCGAATGAAACGTCATCATATTTAATAAAAAAACGCAATTTAAATCCGATATAATTGTTTTATTCGAATGTGTAATAATCGCGAAAGCGTCCGTAATTAATAATTTCTGACGCTTTCGCGACGAAAAAAACATACTTAATATTATTTTTATTATAATTACTAATTATAATAAAAATAATATTATGTTTTTTTAGGCTAGATACCTAATACTTACCTAAGTAGGTATGTTTTTTATCAGATCTAAAGTCCAGCTTCCACGCTTTTTGCTGTCATTACGAAATCAGCATTTCTTTCTATTTTATCGTTTTTTGTAGCACATTTTAATTCAAATAAAAATAATTAATGAGTATTATTATCTGAAGCCTTATTATTTAAATTATTTATTTTAAAGGCTTGAAAGCCTCCTCTCAGGAGTCTCGCCACCCGTCCGGTTTTGCAGTGAAGGCCCATTAGCTGGCCAACTGCGCTTCAGTACCTATTCAGTTCGAAAAATAACCTGAATATCCGTTTTTTTTCTAGGCACCACATTTTCAATCCAATAAAAATAATTATTAAATAGGTATTATGTTATTTTAAGTTAAGGATCTCTAATATAATTAACACGGTATTTTTCCTTGCGACTGGATCGCGGCCATTTTTCAAAAATGTCCATTAAAATACAGTTTTAGTTTCTATTTGACATTTGCATAGTCAATTTGAAAAGTACAAATGACTCGGTTAATTTAAAACCAGTTATATATTAAAATTTAAGTTTTACATTATAATTATTAAGATTAAAAACATTTTTTTTCTGTTTTATAAAATTAGTTTTTTTCTTGTGTGTTAGGTAATTTTGATCTTGTCGTAAATTTATTGCCGCTAGAATGATAATATTGTCAAACAAACAGATGTGTAGGTATAGATAATTTGTTATTTAAACTAAAATAAGAAAAGTCTTTTTAACAAACAGACACATCAATAGGTAACTAGGTATATCTTTAGATAGTTCACACTATTTGATCTAAGTAGTCCTAAACTAAGCAAATCTTGTAATTTCTGCTTCTATAATCAAGGGCCTAACCAACAGACCGTCAAAATTTTTCATTACACACATCAATTTGTTTGTCTTTCTAAAATACAACTTTAAAAAAACTACGTTTTTGAAAATAACACAAGACGCACTAAAAGGTCTTTTTTACATCGATACAAATGTGTCACTTTGAAAAATAAAAGCAATCACATAATATTTAAAATGAAAATATTACGTTTATAAATATTTTATTCCATTAATATACAGAACAGGACAATAATTTGGCGTTGAAACTACGCGTCGTTGTAGGAAGAGTTGCGTTTTTGTTCCGCTACTCGTCGATAGATGGCGCTAGTAGTCACGAAACTGCGCCAGTAAGCAATGGCGGACGCAGCTTAAATAAAAGAAGTTTACATAATATTTTCTTTTTATTTTTTTTATACATTTTAAAGACTAAATAATAAAAGTGCTATGTTTTTTATGTACGTATTAGGTAATTCATTCCATGTTAGTTCTGCCAAATAAGGATTTTTAGTCTCAAAAGAGTTTAGGTACCTACCAATAGGTAGATATTAAAACTAATTTTGTAGATAAAGGTGTTATTTATTTAAATCCTTTACAATTCATTCCAATATTAAAAAATTAGCTTAGGTAACATGAAATATAAAATACGAACCTAGGTACTTACTTAATAATTTCTGATGCCTTTGTGGTAACCTACCTATAGCGTTAGGCTATAGGCCTCTTGCGTATCGGGCAGATCGACTGCAGCGCCAACTGTCGGCAAGCAGCGGCAACACTTGCCCACTTGTCAAGTTCAAATGAACATATGATCCGCATAAAAGTAGCTGCAAATTTTACAAGTTTGTTTATTTTAACTCGATAAAAATTAATTAAATGGATATAATGAGCCAGACTATTATTCAATGTGCATTTCAGAATATTTATGCAGACTTTTTTCGTGGGAAATCTGTGTCAAAAGGCAAGTAAATACACAAGCCAGGAAATATATTTTTCAGATTGATTGTGTACAATTTTTACTACGTATTTATTTATTTATGATAGATTATCGCACTAAGTACTATGAACATGATGCTAAATTAATTAAAAATTATAGGAATAGGGCACAAACTATTCGAAAGCCACCGTGTTCAGGAGAAAGTTCTCACACAGACAAAAGTAAATAATCCACCGTACGACGTGAGAGTTAAGGTATTTAAAATGAATTAATAGTTAAATAATATCCTAAACAAATATATTTTCAGCAAATATTAACCATACATCCAAAATAGATATGGAAAATTAAGATATATTTCTTTATCAAAGATATATATAAAATATATCGAAGGTATAAGTATTGTTCTGAAATATTTAACAGATAATCATTTTATTCATTTAAATATTTATTATTTCTTCTTATTTTATTTATTTGACTGCTTGCCTCCAACAAAATGAGCACTGCAGATTCAAGTGTTTTTATTCGGCTGCCACGGCTTGTTATCTAATGTACTGCAACAAACAAACAGAAAATTAGAAAAAACGGAGTTTGTATGTATTTAATACATTCCTGGTATTAAAATGTTTCATTTCATCAAAATCATTTACTCAGAAACCATAATAATATCATTTATTTGAAAATTATATTGTAAATTTTAGGTTAGGTTTGTTTTATAAAAAATCTAAGAATAAAACGGTCTTTAGAGAAAATTGCTTATATTGAAATGAATGTACGATGAAATGGAATATTTAATGAAACGTATTTCTATTAAATGATAGACACTCATTAAAATATCATAATAATTACTTACACTCTTCTAACAGCTTTTATCCAGTCATTTCTTTTTTTAATTTCCCAGTTCTGCCTCGGAAACGAGTAAAAAGTTAATTCTCGATTTCGAGATTGGGAATTAGTACATCCCACAACACAACAGTACCTCTTGCTACCCATTTTTTAATTATTTACGGGCACTTTTTAATATTTTTACGTGCACTTTTCAACGTTGTTAAGCGAACAGCTGACCGCACTCACCACCCAAGTGTTGTCTGAATTTGCCGCAACGCGGCGCCACTAGCGATACGCAAGAGGCGTATTGTCAGCTTAGTCGTGCTACGATTATAGAAACTGTAAAGGTTCCGAAAGTCAGCCAATAAATAAAATATGCGAGTTAAATCAATTTATAGTTGTTTCATTCCAATATAAAATCGATAAACTTTTCGCGGTTATTACAATTTAAAATATGTTATAACCACGAAAGCGTCAGAAATTATGAGATTAGCCTTATGTCATATTATTATGTAATAATACTTAATTACCTAAATGATATTTATTACCAATATTAAGTATTAATTGATATCGTTTTAAATAATATTTGCTATGAATTTTAAATGTACCCACACTTAATTAATTTAACGTCGGGTTGTTATTTATTTCGGTAGGTAATAATTTCTGATGCCTTGGCGGTTATTATACATGTAATATGTGCGGTTATGTTATGTATTAATCACTTTAGCATAAGACTATTGTCAGCTCAGTCGTGCTACGATTATGGAATCTGTAAAGGCTCCGAAACGACAGCCAATAAAAATAAAATACGCGAGTTAAATCCGTTAAAGTTGTTTCATTCCAATGAGGGCCACCGCGTGTCAGAAATCCGCTAGATGCGCTAGTGTAGAATGAGGTCTAGCTGTCATGTACCACCAATGAGAGACAAGCTACTGGCCTGTGATTGGTGGTACATGACAGCTGGACCTCATTCTACACTAGCGCATCTAGCGGATTTCTGACACGCGGTGGCCCTCATTAATTTAACTTATTTTATTTACTTTTAAATTGAGGAAATAACGTGAAAATAAATGAAAATCAGTGACGAGTATCAAGTAAGGTGAAACTAATGTTTGTACTTTTATAATTTATTTACGCAATAAATTGTGTTTTTTCTTTTAATAGTGGTTGCGTGCAAACTGCATCGGGCGGGGCGTTCGCGACGCCCCTTTACTTCTTACTGCTGTTCTTGTAATCCAAATAGGTTATAATAAATAGCTATATTACCCACCTACTTAGGCATAAATTTTTTGGAAAATATATTTTTTAATGACTAGAATTTTGAAAAGATGAAAGGCTTAAGTATAGGAAACAACATCTACGAGAATGGTATAGAAAGTATTAGAAATAGTACATTACGCACCGAGGCCAGTAAAATAAAAAAGTCTCAGATCACATGTAATTGTCGTCCGAGGCGAAGCCGAGGTTGACAAAAATGTGATCTGAGGCTTTTTTATTCTACTGGCCGAGGTCAGTATACTATTTTTCTGTTCGACGAAGCCAGAAAGCGGCAATTTCATTTAGCGCAGCGGCCAGAAAGCTGGTGCTTTCCGGCCGGAGGACTAAAAAAAATATTATTTTAAATTGCGAGCCAAACTCCTCCGTAACGGCTGGACCGATTTTTATGAAATTTCGTTGCGCATATCGCATAGCTATGAGAATCAGTCAAGATATTTTTTTTTATATTGGTTCCTAAATGTTAAGGGACTAACGCAAAGGATTTTGTTTATTTCAAATTTTTATATTATTCGGTAGGTATTGACAAATACATAGGTACCTAAAACCCACTCGCCTAATTATTATTTGGGAAAACTAGGAAATACAGTCTAACTCAGTATAAGTATTTACATTATAACATTGTGTAGCAAGAATATAAAAATAATTAACACCTTAAGTACCTAAATGATAATCGTTTAAGAGTCTTTTTTATTATAACCTATCTCACTACCTGCTTTTATACCTACAAAATTAAAGGTACCTACTAAAATAATTGTACCTACCTATACAAATTATTTTCCTTAATTAGCTGTGATTAATTTTAAACCTAAGGTCTAGGTACCTAAATACCTAACTAGTCATAATTAGGACCTATACATCGTCAGTAAAATTGTCGTACCCGATATTTTGTTTAAGGGTATAAAATTAAAGGTACGAAATGTACGAAATTAAAGGTACTTAATAATTTAACGATTAAAAAAGGTACTTTTGCAAAGGTGTTAATATACAGTTTTGCTGGTTAATGCTTTGGTAGTTTAAAATAATTAGTGCCTAGTTTATTACCTACTTAGTCTTAAATTATTGTCTTTTACAAGGCCAGGTATTAATTCAAAGCAATTAACTGTTTATAAGAAAATAACGTTTATTATAACAAAAAATAATTATTATATTTGTAACTAACCTAGTAGGTAACGGAAATAAGATACTTACCAAGTACCTACAAATAAAAAATACGTTAAGTATACAAAAATATATTAATATGTATCATTTGGCAAAAACATTTTTAAGCATTTTTTTTTTGGTATAAAAGGAGATAATGTTTAGTGCTTAAGTATAGAAAAATAGGGTACAGATTGTACCTATCAGGAATAAAGAAGTCTAGATTAGACTTAGATAGGTATTTAATAGGTACAAATACACCGGTTATCTAAAGCACCTTATTTTATAAATATCTCAATAAAGTAAAGTTTATATTTTGTAATAGGTAAGTACCTACCTATTAGCAGGCACGTAGTAAAAATCAAAATGCTAAAGATATTAAAACGGTTTTAAAAAAAGTGAATGATAATTATTCTTTTAAACCCTGTAATAGGTACTTAGGTAGTTTTAAAGCTTTCTTAAGACTACTTTTATTTCCCTTATTAGGGTTTGGGCGCAGTTATAGGAGCATTTATTCCTATATCTTACTTATAATCAACTTGTAGCATGTTAATAAGTCTTACTCGATGGAGATTTTTCACAATAGGTAGGTACGATTATAAGAACGTTGTTAGTAATTCTAAATTTCTTTTATAAAAAAGACAACTGTGCTTGTTTGGCTTTCTGCTTTATATTTACACAATAAATACTTAAATATTGGTATCTATCAGAAACTACGGATTTAACTCGCATAGGTATTTTATTATATTGGCTGACGTTTTACAGTTTCCATAATCGTACCACGACTGAGCTGACGATAGTCTAATGCTAAAAAGTCACTAGAAAATACTTACTTACAAACCTATTCACTAATTAGATAACAACTTTAAAGCTATAGGCAAAGTGCTGGTATGAAAGGATTTTTTAAGGTTTGTGTTATTTCTAAGACAGTATGTTTTAAGTGTCCATTGGTATTGGAATATTATTTATAGGTAGGTATAGCAATTGGTGAAAATAATACCTTTATTTCAGTTTTACCTATATATCACAATTATTCTATTGAATACCTACCTATCTTATTAGGTACTACTTATTAAAAAGAACTCTGTAAAATAATATTGAAATTAATAGCATAATGTACCTACTTGTATTACAAGGCAACTGCTTGCTATACGCTGTTAATTATAATAGATACATTAAGATTATAATGTAGGTAGGTAGGTACCTTGTTTAGTACCCATGTCGTACCTATGTTGTACCCCTTAGGAAGAGTGAAAATAGTGGGTACGAATATAGACTAAATTGCTTCGTTCAAAGTTGTATTAAACCATCGAAATGTAGGTATGTCTTTGTTTTGAGCGACAAAAATAGAGAGCATGATTTAATAACGTAAATAGTCGTTAGCGGCGGAGCAAGTTCACAGCGCGGCGCCGCGCGCATGCGCACCAGAGACACACTTGTTTATTCATCAAAAACTACTATTAACAAGTAATACCTACTAGTTAAGAGCCTGCATCCATCCTAAACTAGAAAAAAAAAACTTAAAAATCATCTCCAAATGGCGAATTCACGTGACCATTCCGATACCCATCGCACACGCGTTCCGAACGAGAGGAACTCAGCAATTTTGATTAGGTACAGAAAATCCGAACGGAGGGAAACTCTCATGTAATTGCCGCAAAAACCGTTGAAAAAACACGCGCGACCGTCTCTGTCGACGCGTCCGCGCGGTGTGACGCGCGGGGGGGCGAGCGCGCGCGGCGCGGCCGCCGGCGCGGCGCCTGATTGGCTCGCTGGCGCGAGGCGGGCCGCCACGCCCCGGCGTCGGCCCTGCTCGCTCGGCCCGCGCCAGTGTCCGCCAGACTGCCGAGCGCGCCGGGCCTCCCGCTTCCCCGCGCCTCGCTCGGCCACGCCGCGTCTTGTGATCGAACCTTACAAAACCATAAGTTAAAAACCGTCGCGAGTGCATTATGACACTAGTGAGCTAGCGGGCCGCTGTGACGGTGTCAATCGATTGTGTGTGTGCACGTGCTTGTGTGTTGTGTTAGGTTGGGCCCGTGACGAAAAGCGTTCGTTGTGGCCAGCGGAGCCTTGCACCCGGGCTCGGGCCGAGCTTTCATGGCTCAGCCTAGGGTATGTACCAGAGCACTGCATGCGACACACCACACACGACACATCACACACGACACACTCGGAACACCTGTCAGCTGATAGCGCCGAGTCGACGGCCGGCCCGATAAATCTTAATGACATTGATAATGTTCATAACAAACATTATAATTGATAGCGTAGTAACGCAATAGTGGCTACCGTTGATATTAGGACGTATACAATTCTACTTATCGTAGTCGAGTGGATGCGAACCTTCAAATCTAGTTAAAATCAAAATTGAGATATGTTTCCAAACAGTTGACGTCGCATTAAACATTGTTCCAACACCGGTGAGCTGTTCTAACGAGCGCCGCGCGCGTGGAATACGTAATGCGAGCCTCCGCCGCCGCGGCTCTAAATGAATGCATTTCGAACATAATTAACAACGATAATGTAATCTCAACCATAAAGTATCTCACGCGTAATAAAACCGAACACCTATGAGTTCATTATACATTTTAGAATCGCCATAAAATTTGAGGTACTAAAGCAGGTTCTGAACGTGTTAAGCGGAATACGGAATTGTCGCAGCACGTGATGGTTTTAACAGAAAAGTTCGCTACAATAAATGAGATAAAATGGTTACAGCGGGGGGCCATTGTCGCTGGCTGCTCTCTTGCCGTCTCTATGGGACGCTGCAATCTGTTACAAGCAGCTTTGAACGCACGGTTGGGCACAAAAGGGCCTATCTCAGAAACCAACAATAAAATTCAATTGACAATGATAGAAAAAAAAGTCCTTTTGATACCACAAAGATGCACTAACGGATTTTTTTGGGACAACTTTCTAAAGATTTGGTGTCGTATTGTTTTTGAGTTGGCAGTTTCGTTTTAATCCTTTACTTTTGTTAAGTATAGGGGTCTACCTGACTTCGGATATTATTATTGCAGCAGTAAAGATTTATGTAGGTATTGAGACTATATTTCACGGTATTTTCTTAATGATTTTTAAATTCATTGAAACAAAAGAAACGAGTATAAGAACACTTTTAGTGCTATCAAGAATAATCTGGGGAAGAGATTAACAGTTGATAGGCGTAAGTGAATATCGAATAAATATAATAAAAATAACAGCTTATCGCGACGTGACGTTCGCCTCAAAGAGCCAATCTGATTTTAAAGTGATCGTAAAAACGTACGAGAAAATCACGGGCCATTTAAATCTGTTACTTTTATTTTATTGTTTGCTGTAAAATATTAGTTGCGCTATGAACATCGTACCTACCTAAATGTAGGTAAAAAATGGTTTGTTCCATAAGAAATGTTAAGTTTGAGAATTTTAATTAATGTAGTACTTTTGAATATCTACCGACGGTTAGCAAAAAGTATGGCGTTATTAAAATTTAACAATAAACATTTGAATGTAAATAATAATCGTACCGGTAAATAAAATAAAAAATAGGTAAATATAATATATAGATGCAATATTTTTTTTTTCATTAGGTGTTGGTATATTATTATCAGTAAGAAACACAATTATTTACAATAAAAGTATTTTTGTCCTTTATTAGAAATGATCTAAAGAAATATCATTAAAATTTTATTTAGTAACCAATCCAAGTTAAATGTCCAGTCAAAAAAGTCGGTACTCTTCAGGTACTCAGTACCTAAGTTATATTTTGTAGTACCTAGGTAGTACCTACTTAGATTTAGTCAAACTATATTTTATCATATGATAATCTTTGTATTTTTCAAAACGCATCGAAATTAACCCGTCGGTGCGTAGGTACTAAAGCGTACCGCAGAATGTATGTATGAATGATTGAAATTATTTTGTGGTTAAACCATACACGAGTAAAACATTTATTTCCGCTAATACCACTACAATAGTAATTTGATAAAATATGCAATTAAATAAATTAGTACCACGTATTTTATATTTAGTACCTCGTATTTTGTAATAGGCATTTAATGAGTTCAGTAGGTAATAAGTATTTTTTATTTAGTGTAAATTATTTTAGCTATGTTTTAAAGCTTTATTTTAACTTAACTACTTTAAATGCACTTTACAGGCTAGATATAAAAACAAAATTAGATAAATATTACAATAATTTTATCAAATTTCACTTACAAATATTTCATTTCGATAAGTACATTTTCAGACAGATTAAACTTAATCGATGCGATATTAAAATAAATCTGTTATGTTATTAAATCAACTGCATAATGTAAATACAAGAACACGTGATCTTTAAATTAAAATATAGATAGGTGTAAGTATAATAAAGAAAATAAGATTTTAATTAATGTAATAATAATAATAAATGTACTTTAAAGCAAGAGAAATACTTAAATACCTACTCTGCTTATAGGTATTCAAAGAATCCAATGACTTAAAGGTTTCATTATATTAATAATATATCTTTGTAAGTAACTAAATATACCCTGTAACTAAAAAAACATTATAATTAGGTATATAAAGTTTTCTTCGTAAACTGGTAGGTATAATTATGAAGATAGGTACTAGAAACCACAACATTTCTTTGCCGACGGTTTAAATATTCGATATAATAAAGGTATTGAAATGAAACAACTATTAACTGATTTAACTCGCGTATTTTTATTTTATTTTATTTGCTCACGTTTCGGATTCTTTACAGTTTCCATAATCGTAGCACGACTGAGCTGACAATAGTCTAACGCTAAAGTCACTTTAGAATCCGAAACGTCAGCTAATAAAATAAAATAAAAATACGCGAGTTAAATCCGTTAATAGTTGTTTCATTTCAATGTGTAATAACCGCGAAGGCATCAGAAATTATTATAAAAAAGGTATTTACCAAAAAACATTGAAGTTAAACCGATGTGAAGGCACTTAAACATGACAGAATGTATGTATGGAGAAAAATTTATAAAATAGGTAGGTATATCTTAATTTAAAACATATTACTATACTTACTTACCTTGTATTTAAATATACACTACCTATGTTATTTAAAGACTACTAAATCGTTTATATTTCAAAGTAGGTATACAAAGGATTAAATAAAATAAAATACGCGAATACATAACTGTATAAATCGCTTTAGCGTTAGACTATTGTCAGCTCAGTCGTGCTACGATTATGGAAACTGTAAAGAATTCGAAACGTCAGCTAATAAAATAAAATAAAAATACGCGAGTTAAATCCGTTAATAGTTGTTTCATTCCAATGTGTAATAACCGCGAAGGCATCAGAAATTATTATAAAATACGCGAGTTAAATCCGACTATAGTTGTTTTTCAATGTATAAAGACTGCGAAGGCATCAGAAATTATTAATCTACCTATTCAGTGCAGTCTAAGGTAAAATTAAATAAAATCGAAGTGTCCAGCTGACCACAGTTTATCCCCAAAAACAATATCACACGTAATGATATTTGCCCACCTCTTGTCGGGTGTATCGTAAAATTTACGATATCCGATAACTTATCGTTTCTCTAATAGTTCACCTAATCGGTGATAATGCAGTGGCCCAGTAATTGCGAGATAACACGTGTTTTGGACATGTTAAAATGACATGTGAAAATTGTGTCCAATTCTTTTTTGGACACGTCGTGTTAAAATGACATGTGAAAAGTATCGGATGCCTTTGCTAACACTGTATGTTCACTAAGTAGGTATATTATTGAGATTACTGTAGCGTAGATGTTGTGAAGTGAGGACGCTGGCATAAGAAGCTTAAATATAATTATTCTGAACTTTGAAAGTGTTCTGATTGTAAAAATTAGATTAGATTAGAGATTTATTTATTTCCCAAAATTCATACAATATAATTACATTTATTATTATGTCAAATTACATGTACTCATATTGAGATCGTCAAAAACAAAAACAAAGAACAATAAGATTAAATAATAATAAACATCAAAAGTACAATAAGATTTTGTCATACATATAATGTCAAATAGGTATATTAACTATCATAGATTTTTCTCATTAGTCGTAAAAATAACTAGCGGTTCGCCCCGGCTTAGCACGGATCCCTATTTTTTCAAAATATTCTATAGCCTATGTTATGTGTGAACGTAGCTTTCCAATAGTGAAAGAATTTTTCAAATCGGTCCAGTCTTTTAGGAGCCTATTCATTACTACCAAACAAAGTTTTCCTCTTTACAATATTACCTAGTATAGATAGGAGGTTAAAATGATATTTGTCCGGCGGACGATTTAAGTTGATATTGTAGCTAAAACTAATTTTTATTGAAGACCTTATTACCTACCTAGTTATGTACTTACAAAGGTATATACTTTATTTATAAATGAAACCCTAAGGTCATTGTACTTCATGAATGATAAATAATTAAATTACCTATAAGCAGAATGAGTAGGTATTTTTCTATAAGTAAAGTAGAAAAATAAGTATATACATAGTATGAAAATATTATCCTATCTTCAACTCGGTCTGTTACGAATACGGGAATTGTAAAGCTCACAAAATGGGAGCATACAATTAATGTGCGTAAAATTCTTTATAGTTGTAGTAAATTTTTGTTAATTTACTTATTTATACTTTAATGTACAATTAATTTAAAGACGGTATAAAAGGCTAACTTAATTAAGCGACAGAATTAAAAAAGACTAGAATAACCTTTAAGTATTATACGTTATGTTATAAATCTATACTAATATTATAAAGCAGAAGAGTTTGTTTGTTTGTTTGAACGCGCTAATCTCAGGAAGTACCGGTTCGAATTCAAAAATTCTTTTTTGTTGGATAGACCATTTATCGAGGAAGGCTTTAGGCTATATAACATCACGCTGCGACCAATAGGAGCGAAGAAACTGTGCAAAATGTGTAAAAAACGGGGAAAATAACTATTTCACGCGGACGAAGTCGCAGGCAGTAGCTAGTTATGTTATAAATACTTAATAATTATAACTTTTTATCATATTCCAATGTACAATTTACAAAATCAATCTTATTAACTAGGTACGCTATACACGGTACGAAAAGGTACATATTATTATTAACTAGGTACGCAATACACGGTACGAAAAGGTACATATTATTATTTTATCGTTTAATTCCAATTTGTAATAGTGTATTATATTAGATTACATTAGTTTTACTTACCATAGTAATAGGTATTTATTCTAGAACAAATAAACAATATACCTACATAGTAAAAAGCAGTAATAAGTCATTTTAGACTCAAATGTGAGCGCAAATAGATAAAAAATTCCCATTTATTATTTCACTACTTAACTTATATAAATTAATACAATATAAATAGTTATATACGGCAAAAGCGCACCTCAAAATATAAAATCCACATTGAACGATAAAAAATTAACAACAGCACATAAACACTAACGGAGCAATAAAATATTTGGCAACACCTTTTAAAATATCCAAAATAATTTCAACAAATCGAAATGAGTACTGGCAATATTCGTTTACGTTTTTCTAATATGGCGGCGGTCTGCGGGCGTTTTTAGCGCATTAAACTTATACTACCACTTACAGCCAACACTAAAGATAATACCAGTATTGTACAGGCAATTCTGTTCACATTTCACGATAAAAACAAGTCGATTTTATGTTTAAGTGTTGGAAAATGCCTCACCGTTCGTAATGTCGCCAGATAACGTTCGCTTTTCGAATTTTTAGAACTGGCAATAATGTTGCGAAAGGTGTTAAGTTACGGCCTGTTTAGGAAGCTCCTAACCAGCCTAGATAGCGGCCTTTATCTAATACCACTGCTACACACTCGCGTGGGTATGAGGAAAGAAAATAGAACATCTGTGTGGCCACTCCTCGCTTTTTATAGGTTTTTTAGCGCGAGTCAAAGGTTATGTGAAAAGTTGCGATGAATTAGGCGAGTAGTGTGTGGTCAGAGACGGCATCGCGGCAGCACGAGGAACGTAGTATGACTGAGACCTCAATATCTGTAGTAAAAGGAGAAGCTAACTTAATGGCTAACTGATACAACGCAGAGCCAAAATTGTAAGTTAGAAAATTGCCCAAGAATTCCTTTTACAACCTAACTTATGAAAATTCATCCCCTAAAGGAGTAAAACGCGCACAGTCGCAGTCGCGGGCAGAAGTTAGTCAAAGATTAGCGCTTAATCTTCAACGGAATGTATTTTTCTAGCATAAACGCATTATTCAAATGAATACTGGCTGAATGTATACATTTCGAATCTGTATTCTTATTTCAAACGCGGAGGTCCATTTTGGTAGATAAGTGTCACTTACGGCGGGCGTTGACCGCAGACTATAAATTAGCCGGTTATATAACGTATGTATAAATATATTTATATGAGGAATGATATATTGGTTTCGTGTTAAACTGGTAGGACGGGCTCATTTACGTTTTTAATGCGATATACGATTACAACACATTAATTCTTTTAGGAAATATGGCCGACGCGTCACGTTGTGACGTCATATTTAAGTTTGAAAAGATCTGCTGGTCTATGCTAATATAATAAAAAGGAAAGGCTTGTTTGTTTGTTTAGATTTAATAGGCTCCAAAACGACTGGATAAAATCTTTCACTGTTGGGAAGATACGTTCACCCTGTGTAGGCTATAGAATGTTTTGAAAAAACAATGGCGATCCGTGCGAAGCCGGGGCGAACCGCTAGTTTCTAATAAAAATGTAAAAATGTTAAGATAAAGATATAAGTATAATGGTTTTCATTGTATTTATTTTCCTGTAAATGACAATTTAATGCTGCAATTTTGTTAAACTTGAAAAGTTTTCGGCCGTCGGGAGCTTTTGGGAGCTTTAGGACTTTTCCCGAATTGTGTAATTTTATTAACGCTTACGGTTTGAGCGTTTTGAAATTGATTAATAATTTGTAATTACGATTTTATTTATATTATAAGTAGGTATGGTATGATATTAAAGCAATAGGTATCTAATAATTTCTGATGCCTTCGCGGTTATTATACATTGGAATGAAACAACTTTAACAGATTTAACTCGCGTATTTTATTTTTATTGGCTGACGTTTCAGAGCCTTTACACTTTAATAGGTATCTAAATAAAAAAAATAACCTTATAAGTAATAATAACCTTATAGTTAACGTAATCTACTTTTTTTAAAGAAGGCGTATAAAGGATCCTTACTATCCAGTAAAATCCAGTTTTAGTTTTTCTTATAAAAACGTAATTTTAATAATAATGGCAACTTTGAATCAATTCGAACGCGCTTCAACGGCAACCAGCAATTTGTTATTTAAATCATTCCATTTTTGAATTTGTGTTCGAATCGAGGATTCCGTTCTAGAACGCTGTTTCGATTTTCGGAATTCGAATTTAGTTTCTTATTGTATTTTTTACTTAAATCTGTATAAGTCTGATTTATTATATTATTTCATTGTTGCATGCCAATTTTTCAAGTAGGAACCTATTTTATTTATAATCTTCATAGGTATCAATAATAATTAAATTTTTAAAGGCTTCATAAGTACGTAGGTAGATAGTTACATCGGTATATACCTAATTTTATTAGTAGGTACCATTATTTGTAAATAGATACCTACCTATTAAATTTATATTATTGTGCAAATAGCATGTAAGGTTCTTGTCGTGCTAGAAAGCATCTGTCACTTATACTTTTGCAATTAATAAAAGATTTAGGACAAAAACCTTACAATCTCGCCTCTCTGAAGTACCTCTACTATCTACACCCAATTAATTAACCGTAAAGCATTCAATTAATAAATATATCGAAAAAAGAACATTCACATTTTAAATAAAAGATTCTCTTTTCAAAATGCGCACCGGCAACAGACAGTTTAAAAACTACAATTTCGAAAACCGAACGTCGCTCCCCCGGGCTCATTGTTTCATTCTCGCCGCGTTCCTTTTTCAATTTGAATATCGCATTGAACGTTAATTGCGCAGTTTGGATTCAGCGCTAATTCGCGCGTTCGCTAATTCGCGGTGTTGCCAAATGTACGACATCCTTTTTAGACGAAATCGTTTTTTTTATGCCGCCGCTCTGTTAGAGTTTGTATGCGCGACGCGTAGAATTTAGTCTTTAAATAGTCTATGCATAGACTATGTTGGAGTAAAATTATTTGATACCAACAGGCGGCCATTTTGAAAATAAATATAGCTATTAGATATTTAGAGATAAATGGGAATAAGTTGTTAGGTTAGGTAGTTTTAAAATAACGATAAAAAGTGTACCTACCTAAGTAAGAAACGTTTTACAAGAAATTGTGGTGTTTAATATGTGATTTCCATTTGTTATAACACAGTCAAATTATGTGCCAATACAAAGACAAAACTGCGTTAAACGCACACGTGCTTCGAATATAAACGGCTAGTTATCTAAATAAATTATTTTAAACATCTCACGACTGAGAATGGGATTAATAGTCTTAGTTTGGCAATTAAGAATTCTTCAAACAAAAATTAAGCCATAAAATGTTCAGGTACAATCACCATTACAATTAAAAGAATTTATTTATTTTAATGTATTTTTAAGTCGGTCTGCGCCCAGCAGTGGGAAGCAGGTATATCTTAAGAATCTTGGCAAGGTGTTGCCAGTAATTTCAAAACATAAATCAGAGTTAATTTCCAGCTGGCAAACATTTTCACGTCGTAAATTATTTTTGACCGATGCCAGTTCTTGTCGTGTGAAAATTAAACTAAGTGTAACTACAAATAGGTGGATAAATTGCCGGACCTAGATTACCTACATAAAAGATATTTATTCACCAAAAGCACTTCATGGAAAACGACGGATAATAATCCAAATTAAAATTTATTAGAAAATACAGCTTAAAAAAGTACTTTTTCATGCCACTAAGTCTACAAGCGCTTCGGAAATATCATTGCTGAGAAGAAACCTCGAAAGAAACTCAGCCGAAATATATTAAAACTCAGTAAGTAAGTATATATTTTAAAGAGCACAAGTTATGAAATACAAGTTAGGTTAAGTCCACAAGCGGTCAGATCAAAACTCGACACAATCCTTTATTCCATCGACAACTACCGACTATGTCTACTTACACACGCCGCCGCGATTTACAGAACATTAAACAATATTAATCGATCCGCCATGACGAGGCAGAGTATCCCTAACAATACTTTAAACCACTCGTTCGTTCTCTGTTTACTGAACGTACGAATCCAAATCCAAAATACACTTTACTTTTTATAAAACGGAACGCCACGTTCCTTTTTCGAACGGGTTTTCTTTTATTTCCACTACGATAACGAGGTTTGAAATTGGAATCGCCGTGCTTGAGTATTTAGCGGGATTTTCGGTGACATTTCGAATTTAGAACGCGATGAATAGTCGTTGGTAATTAGTTGCGTTTATCTGTGCGAATGAGGATGCGATTTTTGATTTTATTCGTATCCTTTCAGTCGGTCACACGGGGCGATGACCAAATTATTGCGAGAACGAGTCCCGGCGAGCAGTGCGAGGTTTCGATAAAATAAAATATAAGAAATCGAACTGGTTACTGTTTTATACCTACTATAATTATATTTTTATTTTTCTCCATCGTTCATAGTAAACGTCCAAGTGTTTCTTTTTCAAACCGTTCCCATATCCCGAACAGAAAAAGTTGTTTCGTTATTATAAAACGCGCTGAAAGAATGAGTTAGTATTTGAATATTAAACCGTTGTTAAACATTGTAAGTGACCGTAATTTTCTAAAGCCGCAGAAACTAGAAAAAAAAGTTCCAAATCCAAACGGTCGAGCACGTCACTCAGAATTCGAAGTTTAAATAGTCAATCACGGCCGGTGTGGCTAATCTCGCATTCACGGGCACAATGCCGGTAACGAACGGACAGCGTAATAAGACGCGCGTGGGCGGCTTTATGTCAACGTTATTTATGATGCGACCTTTTTTTGAATTTTACGCGGCCAGCGCTGGAATTTTTGAAAATGGAACGGCGTGAATGAATCCTATGAGACAATGCGTGAGATAGAATGATCGTGAATGGGTTCGGAAAGCCGTTTAGATTTTAGACTGGCAACATTGTTTTAGTAATATTGAACCATATTCATCTCGTTAAACCCTGGTGGCGAATGTAAGATTAGAAACTGAAACGCGTTTGTAAATTTTTAAACAACCTATAACATTAATTTTTAATTAACAAAAAGGCATTGGATTTTATTGGTGCCATAAAAATCCTGCAAGCACTTATTTTGACTAAAAAAACAACCGGAGAGGAAATGTTTATCTTAACGACTTATACCTAAGAAATCTGAGACTGGGTCTGAGTCGAGTTGGGGTTCATCATACGATAGCACTATCTGAGTTCAAATGCCAGGTATTGACTGACTTGTTTACATTCTGAATATATAATATGCTATTTTGCTATGTAAATTAATTTGTAAAAGTTAATCAAAGTGCGAAGGTTAATATGCTTTTAGAATTAATTTTAGAGACCTCCAGATAAGTTTTGTCAAGTTTAGGGTACTTGTAATTTAATAATTTGATAACGTTTACGTTATTATGAAACAATATTGAATAATAAATTAAGTTATGTACACACGGTTCTATATCCGTGCTGGTTTAATTTTCATATGCCTGGCAACACTGATTCTTTTTCGAATATCGAACATCGAAATCGGCCAATGCCAAACCGGCCAGCATTAGTTTTTAAATTTTAAATAGTTGGAATTAAAAATGGAATGGAAGCTAAAACTTTCATCCGCGGCCTTTAAAGCGTTATCTGTACAACACAGACTATAAATCTGCCGGCGATTCCGAACTACCAACATAGCTCACGCGTTCTATTTTTAAAATCGGAACACTCTAGCTTACAAATTGAATATTGGAATGTGAGCGACTTGCAGCTGGTGGCCTTCGAAATTCGAATTTAGAATAAGCCCTAAGAAGTTTAGAAAGAAGAATGTTTTTATAAAAAGAACAGTTTCTTTCTGTTGGTATTTCTTAGCTAGTAACGGTCTCGGCAATGGCAAAGTAGGGTAGGTAACTTCACTAAAACATTACCCTTTTTGGTTAGGTAAAAATGTTAAAATACTACTTGAATACTCACTTTCCGCTGTCTGTTCGTTTGCTATACTATGTTTCGATCTTTAAAACTACACAACGGACGTTGATGCGGTTTTCAATGCGATAAGAGCGATTTAAGAGGAAGATAACATAGGCTATAGAATATTTTGAAATTGCGGATCCGTACGAAGCATAGGTGAGGGCGTGCATTCGATATAGGCAGATTAGACTGCCTACCCTGGTGCTACACTTGACACGGCAAGAGTGCCAATGTCGTGCGTACCCTGCTGATATACTTGATACCACAACTGCCTATCTTGTGCCTGGTACACGTGCCTTATCCCGGGACACAGCCTATCATGTCCGTGTCAATCCGTATCGATTAAGAAACGCAAAACGCGTCGCGTCCCGTCCCCACGCGGATACACAAATGGGATAATGGCTGTCTGCGCCCGCATCCGCTGGTGGATACAATTTTTCAATTAAACATCCAGACAGAAGATCCCTAATAGGTGTCGTTAAGACGTGTGCCCGATTTTTGTAACGAGGTCCTTTTATTAGTATTTATGGCTTGTGTCGATTTCTGAACGTGACTTTCTTAATTTGAAATGAGGTTTTTGAATGCGACAGATGTCAGTGTCAGGAGTATGTATCTGGGATCTATTTATGAATGTTTATCCGGCAGGTACCCATAGGTAGTAGGTACAAGTTTTGCCTATGTCACTCAAGAATAGTGTAGCTTTCCAACAGTGAAAGAATCTTTCAAATCCGTCCAGTCGTTTAGGAGCCTATTCAATACAAACAAACAAACTTTTCCTCTTTATAATATTAGTATAGATATGTGCCTATTTATGCACCTATATTTGTCCGTTGTCTAGTACAGGCTTTGTTTAGTTTAGGACTAGATTAATTGGTATGAATTATTTAAAGATATTTATTAAATTAAAAAGTGAGGTCGAGCGGGTGTGGTCTGTTACCTATGCGCTAAATAAATCAAAGTTATATACGAGTTTTGTATAAGTTGTATAAAAGCCTTTATACTTCCTTTCGAGTGCAAGGACTCTTATAAGCCTTGTATGTGGTCTGTGTTTTCTTTGAGAATTCGGTTAAGACCACTTTTCAAAATATGTACTATGTCTAAAATGAGTAAATAAGCAAGTTAGTAGTAGTAAAAAAAAATAGCACAGTTTTTTAATTAATTTAACTCGAAACTTGTTAAAACGTAAAGGAAACCCCGTTAAACGCAAATGTCGCATAGTGGTCCCGTAAAAGCGTTATAGTAGTCATATAATGCCTTTTTCTAACTTTTATAGCTTAATAAAACCCAACGCGGTAACGATCTGTGATTTATTGATGTATGTTTAACGAATAATATATTTCAACATATATAATAAACTTTATCTTTTTTTTACCTGATTGCGATTGCTTAGGGTAGGTGCCAGTTCGAATCTGATATGGGCAAATATTTGAAGGGATGTAATTTTTTTTATCTATAATGAACAAGTAGGTAAATATATACCTATATAACATAGATAGTTTAGTTGTGTTGTGTGTTACATTATTTACCATAATTTTAATTAAAATTAAATAACTTTGTGTCCTCTAGTCAAACCGCAGGGCATTTTATTTTCAAAATTTGTATGGTCTTATATTTCCATACATATGTCACGGTCAGCGTTTGATGGGTTTAATAATTAAAACTCCAAATATTAATGGCGGCCATTTAAATTTTTGCTTGGAATGTTTATTTTTTACCTGCGGTCAAAATAGGTTTTTCTTAGAATGGTATTAAAGTTGGTATGATGATTCTTTATCCCATGTATTTGTAACAAAGTTTGAAGATTAGTCATACATTTGCGGTCGCTTGCCTGACGATACCCTGCATTAGTGTTAAAATGAAATATTGAGTAGGTATCTAGTTGAATACGTAGTTAAATTTTATAGATATTATGTTAAATATGGCAAAACTCTTGCAATATAACCTATTTTATTTTAAAAAGATGATATAAGTACCTATACTTATATAAGAGTTAAATTATTTCTATTAAATCCACCTTACAAACGCACGAATACAAAAAAAAACAAAATAAACTTCAATTTCGTACACGTTTTCAAGCACATGTTTAAAACAAAACGTCAACGTCCGGACACTAACCTTACAAAAAGATATAATAATAATAAATACCTACTTATCGAGTTGAGCGTTTCATGTGACAAATCCCCTACGCCAGATGACGTAGACAGAGACGGAAGTGTACATTCACCGTGCGATAGAAAGAGACAGCAATATAGGGTGTGTTACCCCGACTGTGTGTAGTTATCCAATCCAGATGTTTTTTTTAACATAATTTAATGGTCGAGTGGTTATGAGACAGTTACTGCGAGGTACGAGATTTGAGTCTAAGGATATATGTAATTTGTGATATCGTAAACTACTCTGTTGATTTAATAAAAAAGGAAATGTGTGCATTTATTATTTACGTGGCGTTTCAAACCGCCGTCGCCTGCCTTGATTATTGGAGGAATAAGCTACAATGAGATTTATTATGACTACAAGTACGAGCGCATTATGTAGGTATAGGTATATATTTAGTTTAGACTAACTGACTGACGATGGTTGAAAATTAAACCACTCTTAATCAGCTCAAATGGAAAATAATAATCTAATAACGTGTCTAAAATGTGTCTCAAAAAATAAACATCTAATATCGAAAGTAATGAACCATAAATAATGTTTTATTGTTTTATATGATAGAACTTTGATCCACACATTCACTTTTAGTCAAAGTTTCGAAGTTACGAGTAAAGTTGGTAACAAAGTTGTGCCAAAACGCCCGAACTCATAAGGATCGCGGCCGCAATGCCGATTCCCAGAGAAAAAGCCACAAGAATGCCATTAAAAAAAATTAAAACCGAACATTTTTTTCTTACCAACCGAACGGACAAATCTGTTTATTTTTTTCAACCAAAGCTTATCGGGAAAAAGGCGGGACGGGCGATTCCATTTTTGAAACGTATCATTTGGATTTGGAACCGGCTTTCAACGTCAAAAGGTGGTCATTATGGTTTCTATTTCTGAATGTTGTCAGACTTGCCAGAGATTAATTCGAAACGAATCTCTATGGTGTTCAAAGGTGTTTTTTATTTAAATAATCTTGGAATGAATTACATGACCTGCCTACTTAATAAACTCAAATTTAAATTTTATAGTTTCTTTTTTTAATATTTGTTTTCATTTCGTTAGTGTCGATTAATGTCACTAACAAGCACATACCTAAGTATTTTTGTGGATAAAAACGTCTTTACATACTAAATAGAGTTGAACCGGTTTAGAGGTGTCAATGCTATCATTATAGAATTTTAATTACCCGTATCCCTCAGTACGTGAAAGAATGCGACCTAAATAAATATGGGAAAATATTTTATATCATACATTGATAGTTTGCGCACGTTTGCTGTTAGAATATATTTTTACGACTATTTCCTGACTTTTTTGTCCCTTTTTTTAACCGGAAAGGATTAAGAGAGCTATAAAACGCCTAAACCTGTTTTCATTTCTGATTTCTCTCTTTTACATTAACAAAAATGAGCAAAAACAAATTAGGTACTTCAACTTTAAAATCTCCACCTGTACATTGCAGCTATCTCTTTCTAACAAATCTAGTTTGAAAGAGACAGTTGTCCTTAAGAACAGCGCTAGGTCTCGTGTTCACTACATTCGAAATTAGAATAAAGTGATTTAAACGAACAAGGCACATGTAACGCCTACGGGTGACGTCACCGCGAACAAGCATTGATTGATCGTTCCAAAACAAACTCAAACAAGGAATTATTTTAATCTGTGCAGCTGTTCCACATTCAAATTGGAGGCGAATGAGAAAAAGCACTTTAAGGTTATTGAGGTTGGCACAATTGTCGGAGCGCGCTTTAACGGACCTCCGCGTGGGTGTTTCGAAATTTGAAATACATACTTATGGAGATGTTTTTTTAAACTTTTTGTAAGTCTAAGACAACTGAAAGTTTAAGCCACACCTTTATTTTTGCATCATCGCTTTGATCTTATTTTAGATTTGTTTAATATTTGTAATGCAATTAAAAACTATTTACTTGATTATGACGCATGTATTCGCGCCATGACGCTCTGCGGCTACATTTCTTAGAAATTAATCTATTTAGGTAAATCCCTTACGTCATTTTCTTGTTAGTTGTAAATTTGTCATATATTATGATATTAATATCTCTGTGGTTAGCAACAATGCAGCAGTTAGATAGAAACGTTGGCTGAATAACCACTTAATTAGATTTCCTTGGTACTTTTTTAGTTATGACATTTTATTATTAATGTCATAGTAATTTGAATTATAACAAGAAAGTAAGTGATAGAATCTAGGCAAGTGTGAAAGGTCTACCCCTTTGGGACTGTGCAGGTGCGTGCAGAGTCAGGGTAGGCACTATTCAAGTATTCATTGTATCTATACCTATGGTATGCTTTCCCTTGTTGAGTTTATTCTCGATTCTTCTCAAGAGGTTTTTTTTTTTGCTGAATCGAAAAAGAATATTAATTTTAACGTTGACATTCACAAGTGCCTGTAAGAGCCTAGCCTGAATAAATGATTATTTGAGTTTGAGCTTGATAGTGAGTATATTGTAAAATAATACTTTATTGTCAAAAATGCAATTTACATAATAATATATGAGAATTAAAAAAAACTAATTATATAACAAGTAGTCACTAGAATTTTGAAAAAGGTATATTTTTTTGTGATACAGTCCTTGTAAAAACATGCCCTAGGTATAGGTAAATTATCCTATAAAATAACCTTAAAAAAATGTAACCATTAAAAGTTTTCTTTTAGGTACTTAGTCATAGTAATTTCTAATTTGTTATCAATTTCATTATATACTTACATGAGAGATTGAACTTCTACGGTAGGCAGGTTCCTTTGTTTGTTTAAAGAAATTTGTAACTAATTTGTAGCTACAATTTATGTCCGCCATTTTGAGCATCATATAATTTAGGCGCCATTTTGTTTACTATTTTATAGTCCAATCTTAATAGGTAATTTTATGAGCAAACCTTAAATATTGTTTTTTTTTTATAATAAGTACCTACCTACATAATATAGAAATAAAGTTTATGCATTAAAATATGAATTACACTGCTACCTACATTTTTTCTTTATTTACTTATTAAGGCTAAGTGTTAACCATAGATCGTCTTCGATAATAATAAATAGCAGTAATTAATTAAAAAATAAAATTAAAATATTTCTATGCAACTTTTTTTGACAGTCAAATAACTGTTTTCTGTACGTTTAGGTTAATTAACTAGTTAGTTAGGTATAACTAATGAACAGAATTATGACATTAAAGTGATAACACTATCACGACATCTTTATATCTGATAGATAAGTTAAACTTAATATAATCAAATGTTAAATATTTAGTATTTATATACATATTAGCAAATTCACTTAATGATAACGTTGAACAAAGGTTAAATATTTGTATGATAATGTTTCATACATTTTGTATGGATAATTATACGTGCGATGTTAATCGATTAATGATTATATTAATTAGTGATTAATTTTTAGTAAATAAAAATGGCGTGTAATAACCAAAGAAGCTTTTGTTAGGTTCGAATTCCGTAAGGGGCAATTTGTATGAGAACCAGGATCTGTAGAATTTTATAAATCAGATATTTTTTTAATAATCTTATTATATAATAATTTCTGATGCCTTCGCGGTTATTACACATTGGAATGAAACAAATATTAACGGATTTAACTCGCGTATTTTTATTTTATTTTATTTGCTGACGTTTCGGATTCTTTACAGTTTCCATAATCGTAGCATGACTGAGCTGACAAAAGTCTAACGCTAAAAATACGCGAGTTAAATCCGTTAAT
Organism: Polylopha cassiicola; assembly: GCA_038024825.1. Classification (NCBI taxonomy): domain Eukaryota; kingdom Metazoa; phylum Arthropoda; class Insecta; order Lepidoptera; family Tortricidae; genus Polylopha; species Polylopha cassiicola. The sequence goes on from CP149061.1 coordinate 1,030,446, forward strand.
ATCTGTTTCATTCCAATCTTATTATATTTTCTAAAAACATGAAACGATATCAGAATCATCATAAATATTATTTCCATACATAATTACATATAATCATACATTACGTAATATGCATGATTACGGTTGTATGAAGGTTCTTCATTGTACACACAGACGGATATAATGATTTCTAATATACCTAGTTAGTAGATATTTAAGTAGGTATAGTCAGTACAGTTGGCAGTACAGGTGCGTGCAGTGAGCGAGCACAGGGTGGGCACTTATACGCTAACATTTTCACGTTATGTCTGTATACAGGCGCGTGCAGTGAGGGAAGCTTAGGGTAGGCATGCCTAATTTACTTAGACGAGTCTCATCTTGCAGTTCGCTTATAGTTCGGTCTTGTAGTAAAGTTCTACCTACTGCAGACCTACTGCGCTTCGGTATTCAGTTCTAAAAAAAGGTAGACATTTAGTTAATTGTGCCTGTATGTAATGCACGCCAATGGAGAATATCAACTGACAAAGTAAACATATTTAAATTATTATTAACACCCATAATGTTATAATGTTGTTCATTATTCTGCAAAATAATACATTCAAAATGAAGTCGTCTTTTTTCATGTCTCAAACAGCTTAAAAAAGGTTTTTCACACCATAGACAATTCAAGACTGCTAAGTTATTTTCCGACTGTACCAGTAGGTTAACTACATAATAACCAGAATTATTTTATTATCTAAACTCCATTCTGAAGTTATTGCAAATGAATTGTTAATAAATTGTGCCTAATGAGTACGTAATGTTGGACAACCTGTTACTAGTTAGATGTGAGATGATTTTATACGTTATGCTTATTAAATATGATAACAGTGAGTTTAAGTAGATTATTACAGACTAATAAATAAGTTTGATATACAAACCATGCCACTTTATTTCGTTTAATTAAAAAAAAAACTGCAAAACAATTGAATTCTGTATTCAAAACGAAATTGCGTTCTTAACTTCTTATATTCGAACTTTAAATTCAAATGAAACCATAGACAATAACGTAACAATACATTAGTGTTGCCAGTACAGGTGCAAAAAGAGCAAATCATTGCCACACTCAATAATTTCTAATAGGGGGGATTTTAAAGTAAGGGTAAACGGTACCTAGATTGCTAGGTGTCCTAACTGGTACTTATGTTACATGGTTTTTATAAGCGGTTATGAATCATTACCAGTACTGTCATTAGTCATTACCATCAGTATAATGGGGAGTGATTTTAATTCCCCTTTCTTTGGTCTGTAATTTTTAGTTAAGTTTAATTTGAATCGTCATTTATTGGGTAGGTATGTGGGATCATTTAGTTGAATTGTTTCATTTCCATTTTGTATTTTTTTTAATTAGTTAGGTAGGTATCGAGATTTGTTAATACCTACATCCCTACTAATATTATAAATGCGAAAGTAACTCTGTCTGTCTGTCTGTCTGTCTGTTACGCTTTCACGCTAAAACTACTGGATCGATTTAAATGAAATTTGGTACGAAGAATGTCTGGAGCCTGAGAAAGGACATAGGCTACTTTTTAACCGACTGCAAAAAAGGAGGAGTTCCACGCGGATGAAGTCGCGGGCAGAAGCTAGTACTTAATATATCTGAAGTTTAACACTATAAACCTTTAACAGTATTTTTACAACTCGAAGTAGGCGTAAATTTTAGTGGTACGTTTGCTACAATAGCTAAGTAAGTACTAAAATAATAAAATATCAAAATTTACCTATTTATTACGAAACGCAGCTTAGAACCATAATAAAAACTTTATTATTTTCCCCGGCGTAGTTTACTGTTTTACCCGATCTCTAGAAAACAATTACAATGCTCTCAACATCAATATACTAATAAAGTGACGGCGCGCGCTATAAACTGCGCCCGCGCATGTACCGACAGCAACCGCACAGACACACAGTAATCTACCAGTCTCTTTGTAATTTACAATGAATTCTTCCCTTAAAAAGTACCTTTACACGTCACATGAATCTACTAGGTACTAGCATCTTTGGTCACATGAAAGAACTCAGCAGAAAGTTATAAAACTTTGTCTTACGTACTAAACAATAAGAAAAGATAAGAACAAAAATTCTTATATTATTATACCTACTACAATTATATAGTACAAACAAAACCAGAAATGTAATATATAAGAAAATATAAGAATTACATGGGATAGCTGATATAAAAACTTTCTTCAATAAAACATAAAAATTTAACACACGAAATTATGTGGACAAAATAAAATATATATAAAATAATATTGATGCTGTCGCTACGTTCTATGTATTGTTTACTTGCCGTTTGCGCTAAGTAGCAAGGGAAACCGGTAACAAGAGCTAGTGTTCATGCCGTGTCGCTATCGACTGAAATTGATACTATGCCTACTTATATAGAAATCATATAAAAAAGTTACGCTCTCATTACCGCCCACTTTCAAGGGGATTACTATAAATATTTTATTATTTTTGATAAAGTTACATTTAACAATATGCTGTAAAATTATAAAAGGGATACAGTCTGAAATATGCCTTAGTAATGACAGTTCATAATTCAACATTGAAGACATATCATTACCATCTTAAAATAATAACAGTATTTATTGACATTTATGACAGACACAGTAATAAAAACGCTTATTCGCAGTTATTTTCTTGTTGAATATCGCAGTATATTTTTTAAAACATTCCCCTAACTTAAACTTCCCGAAATGTCTGTCATGCCTACCACAACAAAAATGTCTACTAACGTTTTAGGTGTGGTAATGACGGCGCATCGATCGGTCCGTATTGCAGAGTCACTGTATTTGATAGCGGACCGGGCCCTTCAAAACCATCTATTCATAACGCGTACTTTGGGTACGCTGTCTACGATTCGGACCGTATACATATCTCAATTCGCAGATAAGGTTTCGGTGCGCGTCAGCTTCAGGCCGTTCCAATTTTCAAATTCAAAAATAGAACGTGGAAGCTGGTGTAATTTTATGACCGCGAAATCACTCGAGCGGAATAAGTTAAGCTCGCATGTAATTAACAACTAAACACAATATTTATTTACGAAAATACGCAACAAACTTTGGGCATTGTCTCAATTCATTATAAATAATTGATCCCACACAAAAGAGCACTAAAGGGCCTGTCAAATAATTTTAAAGTCGGTAATCTTGGATGGAATATATTTTAAAAGCTTAAGCAAGTTTAATTGATGGGAGATAGCCATCGATGACTTGACTATTTTAAATGCATATTCAACGGGCGTTCGAATTCTTTTTGGATTACTTAAACTTTTTAATTGTAAGAAGGTGTAAAAGGATTTTGTCCGGCCTTTTTTGTGGGCTCTTAAACACGAGTACTATAAGTTGATTTTGTTTTGATTTGTAAGGCTCGGCATTCAATGTCGGAACTATTGAGTTTCGTGGTTAGTCTATGGTTAAAAATCAATTTAACTATCTGTATAATTACGCAGACAGGTGTTCACACTCCAAATCATCATTAAAAAATAAATTAAATTTTTGTGGCTCTAAAAAAATTTTTCACTACAGACGTGTGTGTCAAATATTTTCAGAGACTCCTGCGCATATTACTACACACAAAAACACAATATTACTTTCACATTTACAATATCAGTAGTCTAACCTCGAGAGGCATAGACAACAGACAAAGGCGTTCTCTAACAGCCTTTGAAGCTTAAGAGTAAATAAATATCTTCAGACAATTCACACTAATTGATCTAGTCGCAATTTAAGCAAAGCTATGGGTAATCGCCAACGGATAAACAAACATAAATACATATAAGAGACCCAAGACTCAGGTACAGATGCCAGCTGACATTGACATCTGCACTGCAGGATTCGAATCCGCAACCTCCGGTTTCGTAGTCTGACCACTAGACCAACAGGCCGTTAAATATTACTTAGTATAATCTCGAGAGGAATAGACAACAGGTTCTAATACAGCCTGCGAAGCTTAAGGCCCAATTGCAATTGGGCGTAAGAGGCAACAAAACTAACCTATTAATTTCTGATGCCTTCGCGGTTATTACACATTGGAATGAAACAACTATTAACGGATTTAACTCGCGTATTTTTATTTTATTTTATTAGCTGACGTTTCGGATTCTTTACAGTTTCCATAATCGTAGCACGACTGAGCTGACAATAGTCTAACGCTAAAGTGATTTATACAGTTATGCAAACTACCTTATATTATAAAACTAACCTATTTCCCAATCTTCTTCCAGTACGACGAGGGCCTCCACGGCGGGGGCTACATGGAGGGCGCGATGTACCACGAGCACCGCCTCTCCCACCCCCACCTGCCCGCGGTGCACTACCCGCCCCCCGCGGCGCCTGCGCACGCGCTGCCGGGCGAGCCGCTAGTACACAAGCGGGACAAGGATGCGATATACGGGTGAGTTGGGGGTAACGTGTTCATTATTACACCTGGATTTTGTTACACCTGGAAGTTCCACCTGGAAGGTACACCTGGAAGTTCCACCTGGAAGTTTTTGCACGTGGAATTTGGTGAATCTGGAAGTTTGTTGGTGCACCTGAAAGTGTTTCGTTAAGCCTAGATGTTGTTGGTACATCTAGAAGATTTTTGGTACACCTGGAAGATTTCATATATACTTGTTTTTGTTATACCTGGAATTTGTTGGTATATTTGATAGTGTTTCTTTATGCCTGGATGTTGTTAGTACTTCTAGAAGATTTTTGGTACACCTGGAAGTACTTATTACTGCTGGATTGTTGATTGGAAGTCTTTATGTTGGTTTATATTAGAGAAGTCGAAGTTATCTTAAGTTTTAGTCACGTCTGGGATTTCATCTGGAACAAATTTTTACTCCTGGAAGTACCTAGCTTATTTTGTTGAGTTAAGAGAATTCATTTTGGAAAATCTTGAACACCTGGAAGAAGCATGAATGTTTTGTAAGCTTTGCTTTTCCGAAAAGTTAGTCAAATCTTATAGTTTTAGAAAGATCCATATCTTATTCGCGTTTATAAAATATAGCTTCTGCTCGCGACTTCGTCCGCGTGGAATTAGTCCTTTTTTGCAGTCTGTTAAAAAGTAGCCTATGTCCTTTCCTAGTCTCCAGACTTTCTTTGTACCAAATTTCATTTAAATCGGTCCAGTAGTTTTAGCGTGAAAGCGTAACAGACAGACAGACAGAGTTACTTTCGCATTTATAATATTAGTAGGGATGTAAATCAATACGTCACATGCCTTCTATACCTACAGCTGTCAGTTCTATATTAATCCTTATAGTTGTCAAGTCAGTGTCGATAAAGTAATTAAATTGAAACGTGAATAGTAATCGATAGTAATTAAGTGTAAGTAATTTAACATTTATTGTTATCGCCTTGTAAACTGGGCGAGGTTATCTCTACGTCACTCATAATCTGGATTTGTTTTTTATTTTGATATCAAAGTTGGATAATGGGTTATATAAATATAAAATGTAAGTAAACAATACTTGGCGCCAATTTGAAGAGACAGTTCTACGCCCTTGACGTTTGCAATGTCGAAATCATGAGCCCGAACTGTAAATTAATTTTTGTGTGTAATTCGGGCTGATGCTTCCCCTGCCTCGTCCCGCAGCCCCAGCTATGGTAATGTCTAGATGTATGTTTGTTACACTTTCACGCAAAAACTACTGAATGGATTTTGATGAAACTTTACAATAACATAGCTTATACCTAGGTAGATCAAAAAGTGCGCAGACGCAGTCGCGAACAGACGCTAGTAGTAAAGTACTAATTCTGCTCAGACGAAGTCACGAAGCAGAAGCTAGTGATACATACCTAAAGAAAACATTAGACAGTAAATCGATATATATAAAATGTAATATAACATATTAAGAGAATATACAATGTCGATCGCTATCTACTGCTCCGGTGTGTCTGTCTGTCACCCGTTATCGCGACATTAATAGCTGTAAACCCGTTAATTGATTAAAATAGTACATTTGAATAATTTATTGTCATTTGATAAAATAAATTTGATTTTGATTAAATTTGGAATGAAACAACTATTAACGGATTTAACTCGCGTATTTTTATTTTATTTTATTTGCTGACGTTTCGGATTCTTTACAGTTTCCATAATCGTAGCACGACTGACTTTAGCGTTAGACTATTGTCAGCTCAGCTCATTCACTCGGGAATAGTGTAGCTTCCCAACAGTGAAAGAATTTTTCAAATCGATTTTGGAGCCTATTCAATCCAAACAAAACTTTCCTCTTTATTTATAACTAGCGGCCCCGGCAGACGTCGTCCTGCCCGTCCGATTGTTTCGTCAAAGATCTGTCAAAGTCTTCTGTCACTTCTTCATAAGGCTTCATATTTTCCCGGTTTTTTACACATTTTCCACTGTTTCTTCGCTCCTATTGGTCGCAGCGTGATGTTATATAGCCTAAAGCCTTCCTCGATAAATGGTCTATCCCCAACAAAAAAAGAATTTTTGAATTCGAACCAGTAGTTCCTGAGATTAGCGCGTTCAAACAAACAAACAAACAAACTCTTCAGCTTTATAATATTAGTATAGATATTAGTATAGATAGATTTTTATTCTTGACACCCTCTTCCCCTATACCTATATCTTTTAAATTTTTTGGTCTTCCATATATATCATGTTTAATAGTTTGTTATCAGTAAATCTTACGATGAGTGGTGTATAATGGCGCGACCTGCGACACTTCACTCAACTTATCGGTAAACTTGTTGAGGTTCAACTCTTTGTCTGTAGGGCTCGAGTGACAGCGTTTGACAACATGTTGGTGGATTTTTGATTTGTGAGATATTTGTTTTCTTGGGGCTGAAGTGATAGGGGTGTTTGTCAACATGTTGCTAGATTTGTTTTTAAAAGATAATATGTATTAATTTACTCTCAACAGTAAAATACCTAGATTGTATTTTATTGGAAGAGATAGTTCTGTCACTTATCAAAGTGACTTATATGCAAAGAATCCTTTAAGTAAACTTGACCTTTTAATATTCAGTTTGTTTCCTCGTCTAAAGAATTGTCTTAAGCATTATAATTTCTGATGCCTTCGCGGTTATTACACATTGGAATGAAACAATTATAACGGATTTAACAGGGGTACCTGTTCTATTTGCTGACGTTTCGGAAACCACTTTAGTGTTAGACTATTGTCAACTCTGTCGGCTACGAATATGGGAATTATAAAGTCCAACCGTCAGCAAATAAAATAAAATACACACTGGAATCCATGATAATTGTTTTATTACAATAAAATGCTAGTCAAATCCGTTATAGACAATAGCTTCTGCCCGCGACTTCGTCCGCGTGGAACTCCTCCTTTTTTGCAGTCGGTTAAAAAGTAGCCTATGTCCTTTCTCAGGCTCCAGACTTTCTTTGTACCAAATTTCATTTAAATCGGTTCAGTAGTTCTAGCGTGAAAGCGTAACAGACAGACAGACAGAATTACTTTCGCATTTATAATATTAGTAGGGATTCCTTAAGCAGTTTTATAGTTAGAAAACTTCGAAAAATTAAGTATTCATAACTGTATGGTCGAGTGGAGGCAGCCTGTAAACCACGTCCAACTATGATATAAGTACTTGTATTTTAAATTCCCACTCTTCCTGTATTTAGCTACTATTTTAAAGGTCAGCTAGTATAATAGCTTTCACTTTTGTGGTTAAACATGGGTATTGAATCATTTTTTTGCATATATTATGATGCATATTTATGTTATTTGTTATTATCTTGTTCTTTTTATTTTTTAATTCACTTCACGCACTAGCTAGAGATCTTTTAGATAATCGTTTTTTTTGTACAATAAACTTTAGTCCATATACTCAATGGCCAACATAAAGGGATAATAGGAATGAAACAACTATTAACGGATTTGCTGAAGCTGACGATTATTCGTGCTACGAATATGGGTACTGTAAAGTTTTGGAAACATTAGCAATTAAAATAAAATACGCGAATTAAATCCGTTATAGTTTTTCATTCCAATGTGTAATAACCGCGAAGGCATCAGAATCCTAATCCTAACTAATATTATAAATGCGAAAGTAACTCTGTCTGTCTGTCTATCTGTCTGTCTGTTACGCTTTCACGCTAAAACTACTGGACCGATTTAAATGAAATTTGGTACAAAGATAGTCTGGAGCCTGAGAAAGGACATAGGCTACTTTTTAACCGACTGCAAAAAAGGAGGAGTTCCACGCGGACGAAGTCGCGGGCAGAAGCTAGTTTATTATAAAGGGATATTTTTTAGGTATTGAAGTTTAGTTGTATAATGAGTTTACATATTTTATTTGAACAGCGATGAAGTTTCTGCGTGTGCGCAGCGACGCGTGCAGAGGAAGCGTTTTTACCAAACACGCTAGTTTTATGATAATCTGTAATATATCTTCATAAATATTTGTTGATAACTGACGTATTTTCTCTTAAACGTAGTTTCTTTTTAACGGCCACCATAAATTGTTGTTTTGATTTATTGTCGTGTTCGCTTTTCTTTTAATATTCTTATTACCTGATTGCGGTTTCATTATGAAGCAAGAATTCATTGGTTTTCTTTTTATCCAGTCCATATAGGCACATTGTTAGGTGTAGTGCCTACCCTGGCTAAACCTGCACGCACCTGTGTGTTTCATCTAACAAAAAATCCCTTAAAAACTAACCAGGTTTTTGTCGCGTTAGAAAGCATCTGTCAATGTCAGTTTTCTCCCGCGACAAAAACCTAGCTGGGGTGAATTCGATCAATACTAAAATGTACACTCGCGGTAATGATGTATGTAAACAATACACGTATAAGGCATTGACAGTTGCAGCAAAACCAGTAAAAGTTACTAATTAGGGAGGTTCATTTTCATCTATTATGTGTACTTAGTGTTAATTAATACATTTATGTATGATTAAAGAAAAATTAAAAGATGCGTGTAGCTGAAACGTCCCTATATGGGATGAGTTTATAACAGATGGTAATGATATGCGTGCGATGGTAATGATTGTATTTGTCGGATTAACTGCGTAAGTTGCCGGTTCGAATCCTGTTACGGACTGATTTGACGATTTCTAAGAATCTTGTGTGTTTTAAATATTTAGTCTTTCACGATAGTCTAACGCGACTATCGTAAGCTCGAGTGCTACGAATTTGGGAAATGTAATTTTTGCGAAATAAAATTAAATACGCGAGTTAATTAACTCGAATGAATCAATTAAAACGGATATATGTCCGCTTTAATTGTTTTATGGTAATGTACATCCCTACCCAACAAGCAAAATCAGTACTTGTAGTGCTCTTGAAGCCTATTTTTATTAGACTTATAAGATACTCCAAGTATGCTACAAACAAGGATTTGGGCGCAGTTATAGGAGCATTCTTTCTTATAACGATCTTATAATGAACTAGCGGAACGTCAATAGGCCCTGTAATACGCTTACAATTGTTTTACCGTAGTACAATTGATCCTATAAAGTCCTGAGACTACCCATTTATGAGTACTATAACTCTTATTACTATCTGAGATGAGTATCATACTAGAGCAATTTTAGTTACAAAGTATCTCCTACGAATATACTTAGTTATTTTTTGTGGCCGTTTTCTTTTTAATTTATCTAATACAATTAGTAAGTAGTGAAGAGTATATCTAAGTATTGAAAATTACTATATGTTTAGTGTGTGAAATTACCGGGGAATTCATTTTTATTGTGAATGTCCACCATAATTTGTTGATTTTAACAATGCCCATGGAAAAAGCTCACATAATCATAGATGTTATTGAAATAATATTCGTACATTAATTGAGAACATTCGCCATTTTCTAAAAGTACTCTGCATTGAGTATATTATAGGACAATTATAGGTAAAGTTGCACCTATAGCAGTTTTGATCCAGAGCAATCGCCGCCATATTTAAACGTATTAGCGTTTCGTAACACAAATTCAAACAATGATTGAATGACATTACTAGTAAGGTGTTTGGTCAAGTAATTTATAGGATTGTTTCATCTTATAAGGCTCTAACCAAGTACAATTTGGGTTATAAGAGCATTGGACAAGACTAATAGCGATGTACACTTGAAATAGTCTCAGCTTAGTATAATATAATGTCTTGTACTCTTACAAAATGCTACTATAAGATCAATATTATTCAGGACTATTTGCTCTTTCTGCAAACTGTTATAGGAGACTAAATCCTATAACTGTCTTATAAGACGCTCTTGTAGCTTACTACAAGCATGTAAAATAAAACCAAATGATCTTAAGACTATCTTCGCTTGTATAATGTTACTATAAGTAAAAGTATCCTATAACTGTTCTGTGCTACAATCTTGTAGCATACTATAAGGATGAATTATAAACAATAATGCTCTTGAGTATGTTACCGCTTATCCAAAGCTATTATAAGTAAATGACTCTACATCAATGCCTTTATAGGAACGTTATTAGCAAATTAATACTTATAGTCTTTACTTATAGGAGTACTTTGCTTGTTGGGTACTATCCCTACGAATATTATAAATGCGAAAGTAACTCTGTCTGTCTGTCTGTCTGTCTGTTACGCTTTCACTCTAAAACTACTGGACCGATTTAAATAAAATTTGGTACAAAGAAAGTCTGGAGCCTGAGAATTTTTTTTTTTTTTTTTTTCTCTGAGTGACTGTTTGCAGTTGGCCCTGGGGCCGTTACTGCTCCACCGGACGAATGGGGAGCGCTCCGAGGTGCGCTCACCCTGAAGCCTGAGAAAGGACATAGGCTACTTTTTAACCGACTGCAAAAAGGAGGAGTTCCACGCGGACGAAGTCGCGGGCAGAAGCTAGTTTTATTATATTTAAAAAGGCATAACATCTGACGAGTTCTCCGTATCACCAAATCTTATGGACATGTAAAAGTGTCAAATTTATTTTTACCTTTTCTATTAATATTATCCCGTATCCCGCGGTCACTGGTGCTCCAGCCTCCAGCCTCAGCTCGAGACGTCTCAAACAGAGATGGTATCGTCTCACGTCTTTATCACGCAGATGACATCTCATCTCGCTCGTGCTCACTCAATTGTGCCTTTGTCTGTAATATTAAAGGATTCGTTTGGCGTATTAAAATTGACTGTAGTTGACTGGTAGAGAAGGTTAAGTTCGCCTTTTGTACACTTCTCTTAAGTTTTGCGTAATCCCTACTATTATAAATGCGAAAGTAACTCTGTCTGTCTGTTACGCTTTCACAAAAACTACTGGACCGATTTAAATGAAGTTTGGTACAAAGAATGTCTGGAGCCTGAGAAAGGACATAGGCTACTTTTTAACCGACGTACGATGCTAGTAAAGTATAAATAACTGAAACAGGAAATAAATGGCTTGAAACATTCACACAATTTATTTAGTCCTTAAGGGAAGTTATACCTATAGTCAGGGGCCCTTGGCTGCACTAGTTTAGAGCGGCTAAGGCCACCCACCACTGCTTATTCAGACTTGACAGCCTGACCCATAGCTAACCCTCCCAATCTATTCGTAGGCAGTGTTCCCACTACTGTCTCCCAATCTATTGGGTCTTACCTATTTGTAACCCTCTCAGTATATTCGCAGATACCCCTTCCTGCTACTGGGTCTGACCTATCTCTAACCCTCTCAAAGGCAGGTACCTACCCTCTGTTCCCGCTACTGTCTCCCAGTCTCCCATCTCTAAACCCCTCACTGTGTTCGCAGACACCCCCTGACTCGCTGTTATCTTCCAGTCTGACCCATCTCTAACCCCCCTTACTGTGTTTATAGGCACCCACTGTCCCGCTACTGTCTCCCAGTCTGACCCATCTCTAACCCTCTCCATATATTCGCAGGCACCCCCTGTTCCCGCTCCTCGCGCTGATCTTCGAGAAGTGCGAGCTGGCGACGTGCACGCCGCGGGACCCCGGCGTGGCCGGCGGCGACGTCTGCTCCTCCGAGTCCTTCAACGAGGACATCGCTGTCTTCAGCAAACAGGTACGTGTATTATTTGAATAGGTCAGTGACCCGTTACTGAGGCACTGCTCAAGTGCATTCCATATAGGCAGAATGGTATAAATGTATGGAGTGCCTACCCTGACGTAGTACATGCGCGACCTTCACTGCACGCGCCTGCTCTGCTGCCCGTCCGTCTGTCTTTCACTAATGGGATCTCATGAACCGTGATAGTTAGTTAATATTTTAAAACATTTTAAATGGAATTAGTGCTAGTAAAATTACTATTACACATGTTAATATAAAAAGTCAACGGTTAATGTATTCAAAATCTCTCGCCGCGTCCATTATTTAATTCCATTTTCGTTCAAAGAGTTAAAACGGTATAAAAACTCCAATCCCGATTTCCATACAGCTATTCTACATTCGAAAATTAAAAGGAACAGCCGGAATCCACCTGCCGCCATTACGCGTCAGAATTAAAAAGAAAAAAGCGACGCATTCGAATATTAAAATGTCGTGCAAAATGGCGGCTCGTAAATCAGTGGGAGCAATTTCTTACAGTAATGGTTTAACTAAACGCAATTAGTAATGGTAAATCTGTGGATTGGATTCCGATAGGCTACCGATTGTTCACGCGTCGCTATTTGCTCGCGTATTGCCGATTGAATCGCTCGTGATGCTTGTTTGTAAATTTTATCGCCAGTAAATTAAATTTCGTATCGGCGGGTCATAATCGATCCGTCTCGTTTTTGTTTTTAATTACCACGAGGCGATGGTTGCCTGTATTCAGCCAAGTTTTTTTTTAAACCTCTAGATTCTGATGTAAAGTCGTTCTCAAAACTGCAGAGGACATGTCTTAATGATAGCAAAAAGTGACTTTTCTTAATTTCTGTAGCAAAAACTGTCCCTTTAACGGATCGTCCGGACGGTTTCGTGGAAGGTCAGAATACAAAAAAAAAACAAAAAAACAAGTAATTTTATATAGAAAGCGGCCCCTAACCAATATTTCATTACGCAGCCCGTAATAACATGACGAGGCAACTGCCTACTAACACCTATTATTTGAACAACAAAAAACACTCATAAATAGAGTCATTTTATACCAATCGCTTTCGTAAAACAGGTAATCTGAATACAAACCGACAATCAAAAACCGTGTAATTTCATAAACGTTTTAATACCGCAACTTGTTTGTGGGTTTTATTTTCGTTGGCACAATAGGCGTTGACAAGGAGTGCAATTTAAAAAAATAACATTTGACGTCTCAACTGTCAAGTGCTCCTCCGCCGGAAGTGACTTTGTACCGGCGTCGATATGAAATTTCACTTTAATACGTATAATAATGTTATTGATTCGTTATCAGTCAAAGACTTCGTTGTGTGGTAATTATTGAAGTAAATTGTATTTATAGCCGATATATTGTAAATGGTTGTGACCCCTGTCTGAGTGACGCGAGATAACCGGTGTCAGGGAACTGACCACGGTTATTTATCACCGCAGTCTATTGACTTAGGTTTAAGGAAGTGTATTACAAAACAACTAAGATTACGCTTCGATATGTTTCTGCACTTTTACGTCCATACTCCAAGAGTTTAGCAAACTAGTTTATATTTTAATTTCCTCTATAAAATGCAGAAAGTTTTATTGCTTAAAAAACAGTTGCATCTTGTTATAGATACGGTAGCCACAAGCCATTCATCACGCTAAGACACCGCTAATCACCGTAAATTATTTAATTGCGCCAATAAACCGTATCGTAAAATCGCAAGTCGAGATTAAACTCGAACTCAGATTCGTCGAGTGACGTCCATCGAACTAAATAAATCATAAACGGCAAAGTGTTTATTCTGAAGGTACTTAATATGTTATAAATTTATTTAAGTGGCAAGCGGTGCGATTGTGCGTGATTGATATAGTGCTCTCTGGGTGATCGACTCTATGTCGCGAGTGCTCTATGGTAGGGTTGCCAGTAGCGAAACATGTTTGTTTAGAGTTGCCAGTGTTGAAAACATTCCGTTATTTATTGAAATATCATCTATTTTTAGGATTGGAGTCATAATAATTATTATAAATCAATATGACAACAAGTCCTTTAAGTAAGTTCGTAATGTTTAACTTGACAGTTTTTACAACGTCTTGCATAAGTTTTTACGATAAATATGATAAGTGGCAACCCTACGTTCAAGTATCATTATGATTTAGTAGCTCTTTTTCATCATTAATGCACTTTTATTACCATTTTTTGCGATGTGCATTGACATCCGCGGTCTTAATTAACTCATTCTAACAAGTTCCAGTTCATGCTAATTATTTTACTATTAATTCCTGCTTCATTTCATTTGAAAAAAGTTTTATGGATTTCACAATTACCTATGGGATAGAGCTAGTAACTACAGGCTTATGCATCCCATCTGGAATCTCGCCTAAAGTACGGTTTTACAGTAAAGGCCAGTTGTAGACCAACTGCGCTTCAGTGTTCAGTACGAAATAAAAGATTTTCGGGAGAAAAGAATAACCTAAAACGGATTCTAAGTATTGAAGAAGTTAAAAGTCCTCGAGAGAAACCATCGTATTTAATATGTCAAAGCTAATTCAAGAAACGTCAACAGGTAGATTGAGTTTAATTGGTCCGTTTATTAAACGCGGGATAATGACAGATAATTAAACAATAATTGCAAGAATTTTAATACGCCATCGATGCGATCACGGTTCGGTTCACATTGTTTTTATGAATTCATAATTGTAATAATTGTTAAAAACGAGGAAGTTTCAATGATAAGGTTAATTAAAATGTCTGACATTTTGCGAAGGCAATCAATAACCGAAAGAATTGGATAGGTTAGTTTGTGAAAAAAGGAAAAGGGTTTTTTGTATAGGTTTATGTAGATGACGTAATGCTTTGGGCGCTGTTTTGTGCAAAGAAATTTTTTAATAAAAATGAAAATAAATATTAACAGTTAGTTTAGAATATTATGTAGTTTTTTATTTAAAAAGATTATCTTTGGATATAATAGAATCCGCGTGGAAAGTAGCCGATTAACTTGACCGACTTTAAAGCAGGTTATTTGATCAGAAGCCATTTTAATGTTATCTTCAAATCCATTGAATACGAGTAACAGTTTATTCTGTGGGATTGTTACTAGAATAGTGTGAGATTCTTTAAAGAAAATATCACTTCACATTGCGTGTTACTGTTTTTACTCATTTACGTCAAGAACGAGGGTTCTGTTTTTACGCCAGTTCTCACAACTATAGTTTAATATAGATATCGATTCTGTGCGGAATCTACATAATTATTATTAATGGACAGCGATTGTCATTAAGAGTTTATGAATTTCCTTATGTTGTGTTTGTATAATCAGTTTTATTTCTAGGAATTGTGTTCTGTTTATATGTAAATAATACACGGTCGTTAAAAAATATACTTCGTGTGTAAGCACGACAATTATTATAACGTTTTACTTTTATAATAAGTATTTTTTAAATTCACTTCTTGAACAAAAGTTAAATCCTAACTAATATTATAAATGCGAAAGTAACTCTGTCTCTCTGTTACGCTTTCACGCTAAAACTACTGGACCGATTTAAATGAAATTTGGTACAAAGAAAGTCTGGAGCCCGAGAAAGAACATAGGCTACTTTTTAACCGACTTCATAAAGGAGGAGTTCCACGCGGACGAAGTCGCGGGCAGAAGCTAGTTTAAAAATAAAAAGTATCACTTACCAACATTTTTTACGATCAGTGCATTGTAAAATTGGGTTAAGATTTCCATAAAAGGTCGGTTAAATTTAAAGACGCAAGAAATAATTAATAAATGCATAAAGCGAGTTAACAACGTATCAGTCTTGGCGCAGAACGCTCACTGCAATTTCTTTATGTGCACGGTAGTTTAAGACGCCAAGTTCTAATATTATTTAATAGGCATTTCACTTTCATGTAAGTGAGTAAATACAGCGTTAGTAGTACAGTAGTATAAAATATATGAACTATCAAGTTTTGTAACAATCTGAGAGGCAGAAATAGGCAGAGCTAATATATATGCGCTAAAGTATCTAATGATGTACACGTCACAACATTTTATTAGGAAGTAATTCTAGATAATTCTCAAATTAGTCTACTTAAGGAAGGTACATTTTAAAACTTGGCTTACAACTTCACTCCCAATACCTCGCCAGTTTAATTTCAAACGCGAGTAGCGCCGTCGAAAAAACGTCGTCACGGACCGGCGCGCGCGCACCCCCTACTTGCGATGATCTATTCGTAGATAGCTATGATTTATTGTACACTCCACGCGCGATCGAGTATGGATTGTTTGCCCAAGTTTATGGTCGTGACGTCATTTAAAGATGATAGTAACTGTACCATGATATACAAATATGACGCGGATGACGCCCAAAGACAAGTTTCATATTGATTACGTCACTGAGGGCCAAGTATCCAAAACAAGTTTGATTTCTAATTCCGATATTGACCTGATAAATATTTGCAAAACAGATCCTTATCTGTGTTTTTGTTAGTCGCTGACGCGTTTTTTAACAAGATATGTCTGTGCGATGACAACCGCTGCTCTTTTGCGTGTGACATTGTATTTTGTTTACATCTGTCGCGGCGACACGGCAGTAATTGTCGATTGTCATAGGATTTGGACGCGCAATTTAACCTCTTTTGTCACCCTGATCCAATTCAGCTCGGAATGGAATAAATGGCGGAGTTTCGCGCAGCTGCTCCCGCGCATGCATTACCCGCGCGTTAGAGTGGAACGGCGATACGATACGTTTTTTGTCTCTCGCTCGCACTTTGTTTTTTTGTCGATAACGCATCGGCGATTTCGTTTTATCGTCCCCATCGAGTGGTTTTTGCCGTTCGGAATTCCTTACGCATCTTGTTTCGGGTTTATTTGTGGAAATTGTGGGGCACTCTCGGTTTCGAAACTGTAGACACCAAGGATAAAGGTAATTTCGATTGCACTTAAAGACATTAACGTTTTTTAAAGTCCATTTATAATCAAACGCTTGGTTCATCGAAGCGCGAGATCTAAGAACATATTCAAATGAGCTGCACACGGCTAGTCCAAATGCGGCCATTTTCATTAATTACGGAAAGAGACGGCGACATAAATAGACCGCGCGGGAGTGAGATGGCTGCTATTGCGTAAGAGTTTAAATATGGAGCGTGCGAAGATAATAGAATTACTGAAACGTCCGTACAAGGTTACGTCATGCAGAAATTTTCTTTTTTTAATCGTTTTCACCTGAAAATCGAAATTTTTCCAATCAATTTAAACGGTGTTAAAATAAAATTGTTGCCAATAAATAGTTCAAATTTAATATAGGTTATTGCGATTATTTTAATATAATGTAAAATGAAAATAAGTTGTTATTACTTAACTGTGCAATTTACCTCCGGCCATTATTCCTCGTTAATGAGCTGGTGCATTATTACAATATTAAGTTAAATGTGATATTCCTTGCGAGATGTGCGCATGCGTGTTCGGAGTCATACACGATATGCGTTTCGCAACCGGTCGTATGATTTCAAATCCGTATCTCGATGGTTTCAATTAAAACTCTTCAAATGATCATGAATAATTTGTTTAATTCTGTGACGTCATCAGACTTGCCTTATACTTAATAGCTATCGAAAAAGTCACATACCTACCTAGTTATATTTCCACTAATATTCAACTATGATTTATGTAATACTAGCGACCCGCCCCGGCTTCACACGGGGGCTATAAACCTTCCTTAACAATCACTCTATCTATTAAAAAAAACCGCATTAAAATCCGTACAGCGAAAGCGACTTTGTTTTATACTATGTATTGATAGGTATATTTTGCATATAGGGAAACAATTAGGCAGATACCCACTCTATACTTCAAAAAGTTTCGTTGTTATAAACACATAAAGTGACGTCATTCATAAGTAGGTACACAACGTTATTTAAAATTCGATTTTCAAACTTATTGATTTAACTAACATCACCAAGGATGCCAACATTATTACAAGATCGCGTCCTTTCATTCGAATTTCGAATTTGGAACTGTTCTACTCCACTTCGTTCCGAAATCAGGCCACAAAAGAAAACAATATCGAACATTGACGGCGGCCGGTTACACCATGCGATAGCGTGCGCCGCTCAATTAGTGCTGACACGCCGGCTTCGCAGCGTTTTTGTCCACTTAAAACGGCTTTAATATGCCGATGAACTAATCATTACGCTATTTCATCACTAGTTCTGTTTGATTAAAAACCTAACATCCAAACGCGTAGACGAAAGTCCCTAACATCCAAACGCGTCGAAAGTCCAGGTTTTGAAAATGGAACGCGATGGGGAGCGTTTGAAAATTTGAATTCGTGAGGGTTCGACATTTGAATAAGCCAATGCGACAGCCCCGTGACGTGATTGGTCAGCCGGTTGCCGACGTTTTAGGGTTGCCACAGTATGTTTAACAAGTAGGTGTAATGGAAATTTCTGTTAAATTTACCTGTGACTTTTTTTTTCAATTTAAGTGCAAAAGTTTTAAAGGGTTATTTTGAACATTTATTTTGATAAGGAAAGTGTTTTATTATGCATAATTGCAGTTAAGTATGTACTTATCGTCGTTAAAGCACTAATTGCTTGACAAATAAAAAAAACACTAAATATCGCTTTAAAACAGGTACCTAATTGGAATCCTATCTACAGGTAATAAAATAAATTTACTCAATAGGCGACTTTTTTTTAATTCTCAACAATAATACCAATTTATCGGTTCTAAAATCATGGTTAAAAAAGGCTATAAACCCAAATGTACCGTTAGTAAAGATCCTTATGTACCACAATACCGATTAGCGCCGTTTTTGGCGCTGCGGTGCGCGGGCGCAGGCGGCGTTTTTGCGCGCGAGAGAACGCCAAATGAGTATTAATTCGCACCGGTTAATAATGACATAAATACGCTAGGTGCGCGCCGAACTACACAGGCTGAGACTAAAGTTATAATTTTTAACTAAATACAAATATATGCATCTTTTTGTACAATAATTATGTCTTAGCGGTTTTCATACTATGTACTAGTAGGTATATATAATTGAAATATTATGATAATGAGGTCTAAACTTAGATTAAGAGCTCAAGGAAAAATCTCATATAAACTATGAGATTTGCGTACTACGTCTATGGAACTAAAATATATTTATATACCTACTTACTTACCTATATCAAATAATTAATCTAACTTTAACTCTTTGATATTACTTATGTTAAAAATATTTATTTACCTACCTAAATGTACTATAAAAAGCTGGTTGTCTAAATTGGTTAAAATTTGGCTTCTCTATGTTGGTCGGCATCAGCCTGTACATCCATCGGTGTAATTATAAGGTCCGCGGCACATTCCGAACGACACGTCTCGTCTGCGCGTCGGCCAGTGTTGCCATGCTCACTCTTACTTGCCATATTAAAAAATACGTTATATCATATTCAATCTAGGTACTGGGGTTTATTTTTAATTTGTGACGTCAAAGTAGTCGCCATTTTAAAGTAAAAGTAGCCATTTCGGCGACTTTTTGTTCGCTTCCGTATTTTTAAACCTATAAACGTTCGATTTGTTTTCCTTCCATTTTTAAATGTTTAATCATGCGGTGGTACTATGTTTTGTCGATTGAGTCGTGACTTATTTATTGAGTGAGAAATGGAGTATAAAGAAAAATGTTCAGATTTTAGTTTATACTAGCGTCTGCCCGCGACTTCGTCCGCGTGGAACTCTTCCTTTTTTGAAGTAGTAAATCCTTTTTCAGTCCAAACTTTCTTTAAGAAAAGTCCCTAAAATGGGGTTTCATTTTTTTTAAGTTGGGCGTACGTAGGTACCTACCTATGTATTACATATAAGCAGGCACAATATACTAATATGTATTAGTAGGTATACATATAAATGTATTTTTAATAATAAATAATTATGGTACCTACAAAATAAAAAATGATTTTCCTATTTTACTAATAAATTTAAAAATATAACAAAAATTTCCCACGAGTACTCAGTCCAAAATAAACAGCTAATATGTTTACATTACAAACCGTCCGTACGTAATCTCATTACCAGATACCACCCTAACTTGGCGAGCGGAAATTCGCGACCGCCATCGATTTAAGCGTAGGTACCAACCTAAAAATAAAAAAATACTCATTATGTATTTGACAGGACGGCCAGTGCGATAAACCAGAATATCATGAGCCCTAGCGCCCTTGAAACACATTTTACAACCGTGTCATGTTAAATTGGTTTTGCGACCAGGATATCTTGAGCTGTGTTTTAGTGTAGAGTAAAGGTGGTGAAGGGTCTATAGGTAAATAAGGGTTTGGGGTGAAGGGAGGGCCAGTCAGAAGCAGCTGACGTGGATTAGAGGGTGTTTTTACCTACAGATGTATGTAGGTATTTTTGTTATAGGGAAGGTTTGTTTTGTCTGTTATGAAACTGATAGGTATATACCTATACTAGCTGTTCGCCCTGCTTCGCACGGATCCCTTTTTTATAGCCTATGTCACTCGAAAATAGTGTTTTTTCAAATCCAGTCGTTTTGGAGCCTATTCAATCCAAACAAACAAACCTTTCCTCTTTATTATATTAGTATAGATACCTACTTACGTTGAAATAAGAAGTAGAACGGATATATCTCGCGTTTATTATGTTTTATGCTGATGATTAGAATACTTTACAGTTCCCATGTTAACCGACTGTTATAATTTAATTTGTGTAATAATATGAGATATTGTAGGAATTGCGGATATATTTTTTTTTTTCAATTTCAACTGAATTTTGAAATATTTTTTTTACTGTTTATTTTAATGTGTTTATTTATTTTATGAATTGCTAGACTCCCTGTGATTTTATAGCAACTGGCGTTTGAGTAAAACGTGAAAATGCGACAATAAAAAAATGTCGTTAAACTTAGTAACGCTGTAGGAGGCGTTTGACAATTAAAAAAATAACTCCGCCATTTTATGAACACCTGGTACTTTGACGTAGTAAAATATTAAAAAAAGTATTGCTTTAAATAAAAAAAATGCTTGATCACGGGTACAAATTTTTCAATAAAAAAAAATACCCCACTACGTTAAGTCTTAAAGGATTATGATTTTAAACCTATTCAAGTAGGTACCTAAAAACATAATTATATAATTTTCAAAAACATATATTTATTTAACGCGTGTGACAGACAGACAACGCTCCCACTATTGATATTAATGTTTCTACCGTGATTGGACAGTTTTGTAACAAAATTAATGATATTTCTGTATGTTTGTGAAAAAATAGGTCACAATCAAGACAAATGTGTATTAATGAACGAAAAGACAACATATATAATTATCTATACTAATATTATAAGAGTTTGTTTGTTTGTTTGTTTGAACGCGCTAATCTCAGGAACTGCTGGTTCGAATTCAAACATTCTTTTTTTGTTGGATAGACCATTCGAGGAAGGCTTTAGGCTATATAACATCACGCTGCGACCAATAGCAGCGAAGAAACAGTGGAAAATGTGTAAAAAAAACGGGGAAAATAACTATTCCACGCGGACGAAGTCGCTGGCAGAAGCTAGTATAAAATATTTATCACTAAAATTATATTATAAAACTCGTGTTCGCTGTCTGTCTGTCCCTATGTATGATTAGATCTCTAAAACTACACAACGGTAGGTAATGGATTTAACATAACGTTAGACTATCGTCAGCTCAATCGGCTACGAATATGGGAACTGTAAAAGACATTTTCTTTTATATATAGTTAATACATGCATAATATAGAAGAGAAACACTGATTAGTAACAGCTTTGCATCCAGGCGAAGTCGGAGGGGTCGCTGGTATATATAAAAAATATATTTATAAGATTGACATGTTGAAAATACTAAAACCTTCCCCCAAATATTAAAACAGAAATGTTCATAAATATTTTATTAATTGTTACAACTTAAATATCTGACTCATGAATTTGTAACAATATTTTAATCCGTCACAAAACGCAGACAAACCCAGCGATATTTCATATAGCCATTTTTGTATGATCTATAAAGTACACCTTATTGCAAGGGAATAAGGACTATTTTGGTTTATCGAAGTGTCTTTTCATTTTGGTCCGGATTAACGGGCATCTGCCATTGGAATTCAATATTTTTGAAAAAAAAATCTTTTCGTAGTATAATCCTTCTTTTATTTGTTATTTTGTTTGTTGTTCTTTGGATAGTAGGTAAGGGAAGTAAGCACGTAGGTACTACCTACCCTACTTTTATAAATAAAGAAAATAATAAAAAAGTTTCATTAAAAACGATTAGGATTTTTTTTAAGAGAGAAAAACAAGACGTAATTTCAAACTTTAGGTGTACATTTAAATGTTATGAAAAAAATGCCATACCTACTTATTTATTATATTTTATTAATGACTAGCTTCTGCCCGGCGACTTCGTCCGCGTGGAACTCCTCCGATTGTTTTGTCAAAGATCTGTCAAAATGTAGCCTATGTCACTTCTTCATAAGGCTTCAGACTTTCTTTTTACCAAATTTTCCACTGTTTCTTCGCTCCAGTATTGGTCGCAGCGTCATGTTATATAGCCTAACAGCCTTCCTCGATAAGTGGTCTATCCAGACAAAACAGAGTTACCTTCTGCATTTATAATATTAGTTCCTGAGATTAGCGCGTTCAAACAAACAAACAAACTCTTCAGCTTTATAATATTAGTACCTATAGATTTCTAACATTTTTGCGTTTATTAAGTAGGTAGGTACAAATTGTAATTAAACGGCTAAAACGGATTTAACTCTCGTATTTTACTTTGCATTAGATTATCGTCAGCTCTGTCGTGCTACGAATAGGTATGGGAACAGTAAAGTTTTCGAAACGTCGAAAAAAAATACGCGAGTTAAATCCGGTAAGTAGGTACCAAGTAGGTATAATTTCATTCCAATGTGGAATAACCGCGAACCTGAAATTATAAAAGTACCTACATACAAATTAACTATAATTTTTTTAACGACATTTGAACTTAAAATATAATACAACCTGTCAACATTTAACTACAAATTACACCCGTCTTTACCTCATCAAACGTCAATCAAAGCGACCAGAAATTCCCTATAATTCTAACCCCAATACAATTACCAACTCTATATTTTAATTTTTAACAACGATCAAGACCTATCGTTTATACTATTCCTGTAATTTTCAAAATACTACCTTCAAAGCTAACATTATCAAAAATGAACTCTATTACAATAGCTATAAGAGTTACCTAAACCGCATATGAAAGTTTCTTGTAACGTCACAGGCAGATTTTTTATATAATTTTATTTTCAACCTTATTGTTTGAAGGTTAAGGTTCAAATTAGAAATGGCTTATGTACATAAAATCGCACAATATAATTAGCGAATAGACCTCTTATTAAATAGTTGTGGTATACGAAAATGGTCTTTATATATAGAGGAGTTAGGTGCAAATTGAAAGCACTATTGTGCTTAGGTCTCCCTAGGTCGTAATAGGACTATAAAGGATGTTTTATTATTTAAAACTGCGTTTAAACGATCGTTGATGGAAAATTGCAAACTGATATTATAAATAAATAAATGTGAGAGTTTGTCTGTCTGTTACCTCCCAAGTAGCAAAACTAAGTCGTATGACAGTTGAGAGCACGTTTTTATTTCCACTTAAAGCTGAGAAAAGGTACTTTAAACTGTCGAGAAATAGATCTGGAAACGTTTACTCGACGCAAAAAGGGCACATTTTACTCAGCTTAAAATGCTATAACTGTCATAAAATAGTTGAGTTAGGACCCAAATAATGCCATAAAGGTCGAGAAAAAGCGACATACGGCACTATTAATTCTATAATAGCAATAATTTCACCTTTAATCGACTTATATGTCGGTTGAATGCAATAATGTTGCTTTTACACGACTTAATAGTGCTGTGACAGCTACTGCATCGCATTTACTCAGCTATTTAGTGGACTAATCGCAAAAAAGCGAGCTTTATAGAACTAAGTATTCCAGCTCTTTGCGGCGTGATGCACGGGTGATTATTTTTTTTTTCTTAACAACTATTGAAATTGAATGGTAGCCATATTATAATATGTTCTTTAAAATAATTGGTTTTCGGTGTTAGCTATCATTCATGTAAGATAGCAAATTTCAATGCGAAATTTTATTTGTCGATTAACTACCTTATATTTCTAGTTAAAATTTTAATGGGTCTCCTTATTTTTGTGTTATTGTAAAATCATTTAAAAAATAAAATATTAAAAGGAGTTATTTCGCCATTATAGAAAAACGTTTGCCATCTTACGACCTTTACTCATCCTTTAGTTGAAAAATAGAAAATATATCACATTTACATTACTATACCGACGCCATTACTGTCAATATTGGATTCCTTATTGCATATGATAAATCCGCAGTGTTTGTAAACAAAGTACCTAAGTACCTAAGTACTGTTTCATTTTTATATCATCTCACATCTTCTTTTGAGTTTCTTCCACTGTTCATAATCCATTTTCTAGAATATGTGAGCCTCAGCACGATACGTATTAAACAGATGTAATTAGAATTTGGTGTTGTAAAAGATTTCAAAGATCATTTATGTCACTTTTTGCTGCATGGTGGCCCTAAAAGTGCATTAGAATTGCTGTAGGTGTTATAACAATCACTTTAAAATCTTTCTCGCGACAAGTGCTGTAATAGAGAATCGATATATTTTATACTACACTTAGTACTTTAAGAGTTACTGAGAAGCTATTTTGTCATATAAGCAGCATTTTTAACATTATAATGCTAGCTCAGGAATTATGTCGAAGGACAGTGCTGTAAAGACGCCTCTTGTAGCTATTTAGAAAATACGAAGCAGTTATACAGTCAATTTAGAACTTACCGTTGTATAAAAGCGAAACTTGGTACTATTATACAATAATGCAATAAACGCTCTATAAACATGTGGAGTGAACGTTTAGTCGACAGAGTTTACCAGCTAAAATGAGAAAATGCTAAATAGTTGCGTCTAGATCTTTTATACAATGATTTGGCATCTTTATCTCCTTTTTACTACTATTTCTCGATCGTTAGCTGTAAAAAGCCTTGCTTATACGACTATTTTGCTGGTTGGGCTATTAACAATTAGGTAAATCGCTGAACCGATTTCGATGAAATTTGGTCTGGAGTAGGTAGGGAGTAGTTTGAGTCCCGGGAAAGATAGATAAAATAGAAATCACGAAATTCACCCCATAAAGAATTTAATAAGTACTAAAATTATTAGGAAACTTAGTAAAGTAGTTTTTAATATAGGAACGAAAGACCTTTACAGGTTACATATTCGTAGCCGTTACTACATTATTACCTAATCGAAAAAAAAAATCAAAATCGCTTCAATACCTATCACTTTACAGACAGACAGACACACATACACGTCTTACTTATAACCCCTCTTTTAGTATTAAAAACAAAAACATTTTCGTGTAAACAAATCGCACGAAAAGCGCAACCAACCCTTTCACTGCCGCTATTAGCGACCAATGTTATTTGCAACCAATATAACGTAGATCTATCAAGATTATGTCAAACCCTTCTGGGCCGATTGTTTCGTCAATGAGGGGTTAATGTGAATATCTTGTAATTAGTTTTTCTTTTTCGAAGGGTTGGATTTCACGGTGAGGCTGCGTTTATAGGGTTAAGATTATTTAGGAAATGCCTGTAGGTATTTCTACTTAAATAATATCTGATACGTGACATTACGTAATTTGTTTAAATGTAATCATTCATAAGTTTTTTTTAATAAGAAATAGCAAACTTACCTTACCTTTTTAACCCCCGACGCAAAAACGACGGGGTGTTATAAGTTTGACGTGTCTGTGTGTGTGTGTGGGTATGTGTGTGTGTGTGTGTGTGTGTGTGTGTCTGTCTGTGGCATCATAGCTCCCTAACGCATGAACCGATTTTGATTCTGTTTTTTTTGTTTGCAAGATGAATATGTCGGGAGTGTTCTTAGCTATGTTTGATGAAAATCGGATAGGTAGTTTAATAGCTAGAGGGGGGTGAAAGAGGGGATGCAAAAATAAATGTCGACAAATATACTCGAGTGGGGTATCAAATGAAAGAGGGTCACGAGTACATTACAAAATCGAAATCATAATGAAAATCGGTTGAGTCGTTCCAAAAATATTGGGAATGAAAGTGGGGATGGAAAACCAAATGTCTACAAATATGCCCGAGTGGGGTATCAAATGAAAGAGGATCGCGTGTACATTACAAAATTGAAATCATAATGAAAATCGGTTAAGTAGTTCAAAAATTATGGGGAGTAATAGTGTAAATGGTAAGCCCAATGTCGACAAATATACCCGAGTGGGGTATCAAATGTAAGAGGATAACATGTACATTACGAAATTCCATGTGAAATAAAATTAGTTAAAAATAATAATATGTAGTAGGTACCTACGTACCTACTTACAAAAAGTATGAAATAAAAAATAAATTAAAAATTTAACAAACCCCCGACATAAAAACTAAAAGGCCCTCTAAAAAGTATAACAATAATAAAATCTTAATATTAGTTACCTAAGTATTAATATTTCTACAAAGAAAACGTCATGTCGGGGGGACCGTAGGTTTAGGTAGATTGTAAATATTAGGTAAGTAAGTAGGTACACCTAAATGAAAAGCGGTCCCCCCGACATGACGTTTTCTTTGTAGAAATATTAATACTTAGGTAACTAATATTAAGATTTTATTATTGTTATACTTTTTAGAGGGCCTTTTAGTTTTTATGTCGGGGGTTTGTTAAATTTTTTTGATACATTTAACCACAAATTAATAGTCAACAAGTGCAAAAAACTACATAATAACATACTGCAAAAAACTGTTAACAAAGAACTGTAACTAAACTAGACTATCGTCTACGAACATGATAACTATAAAGATTTCAAAACAAAATAAAAAACATTCCAACATGCAACAACGAATAACAATACCTAAATATTTTCTGATTCACGGTTATTATACATTGGAATGAAATAACTTTTATTATTCAGCGTTAGACTATTGTCAGCTCAGTCGTGCTATTATGGAAACTGTAAAGAATCCGAAACAGCAAATAAAATAAAAATACGCAAGTTAAATTCGTTAATAGTTGTTTTTGTGAGCAATAACTAAAGTTAATCGAAAGAAATCACCACAGAAACCAACCAATCCTTAACCCTTCCAAGTTAATTTTAAAAATAACAACAAAAGCCAAAACACGTCGCAACCCGCAGATAAGTTATTAAACAACGCGCCATTACACTTTAATTCCTGCCCCGCTGGGAGGGGGAATTAAAAAAAATAGGGTGCAGAGAATATGTTCACTTATTCATACTTTACACTGTTTATTTTCGTAGTTATTCCAGTCTCGAACTATTATATATTGTATCGGGGTTGGCGAAATTTTGACCTGCATTTGGCTGTTTGTTTACGGAGCGTGCGTGCTCTTGAGTTTTCGTAAACATTCTGGTTGTATGTTTACAGCGTGGCGGTTGGAGGGTTAATAAATTGGATGTCGGCATCGAATTATTTTGATTGTGGTTGAATTATGTGGCGTCTTGGCGCGTGTGACTGTTTTTGAACTATTTAAAAATTCTCGTTAATTTGTTTTGAGTTTAAAAATAGCGGCAATTATCGTCTATTCTTATTATCTTTTAGAAATAAAGTTATTAGGTACACGACGTATACCTTACTTACTAATATATAGAGCACAATAGGCTATGAATCTGGGAACTATAAGGTTTTCGAAACGTCAGCAAATAACATAAAACTCGCGAGTTAAATCCGTTATAATACAAAGTTTTTTCATTTCAATAATTAAATATATAAGTAATTTCAATGTGTAATTAATTTATTTCTTAAAAGTCTATACATTCATATTTAGTTGGTTAGGTATATGTAGGTATATATGTTTATTGTATGTATTGTAAAATGGTATTAAACAGATTGTATTGAACTCCGTCACGATGGCTATTCCGTTCTCACATCCACTAAGCCATTCAAATCTTAGAACAGATGTGTATTTTTTAATCCGAGGGTCATCTAAAGAAAGGTAGATTAAATATTTTTTTCAAAATTTATAAAAACTTATTAAGCCGCATTTAATGTGTTTTGGAGCATTATGGGATACTTTTAGATTTTTTTTAATGTTGGAAGTTTCTTTGATTTTGTTTTTTGTATATTTAGATACTTATCTTTTATATTGGGTTTATAAAAAAAAATGTTTTGACTTCGGCAGTGGATTCGAATCTTGCAACGGTCACTTATTTATATACCTACGTAGGTAAGACTTAAGTATTTTTTTTATTGTTGTATATTATTTCCTTACGATGTTTTCTGTCACAACCTAATCAGTGAGAACTTCTTAATTACTCTGTAATAAAAAAACATTCACTATTGACTTCGTCACAAAGTATCAAAACATGCAATTATCAACCCTAATCCAAAGTAATAAGGTGCTTCGAAACTAATATCTCACTATTCATAGTTAAAATGGTTTGTTTTAACTGTTTGTCGTAAAAGTTGAGAACTACTTGATATTTTTGTTATTGGATTTTGTACCTTATTCCTTTAAGTTAAAGTGGGTATTAGACGGCTGTAGTTGTGATGATTTAACGTCAAGGTATTTGGAAGTGATTACACTTACAAGTTGAGATTGTTTAAGAAGTATTTAAATAAAAAAAAACTGCAGCTTTATTTTTTAGTATAGCATTAAGTCAAACAAAATACATAGTTACGAACTAGTACCTACCTACGAAGTATCATAATTTATTATTAGCATAGGAATATCTGCAGTTCTGCACAGTGGTACGTCGTATTACAAAAATCAGACAAAAAAGGCCATATTTTGCGTCGGATATTTTTTATGATGAAATACTACATAGTGAAATAATAATATAACAAGCCTCACCATAATATTACCTACATAAAAATCACGGAGTTAGTAGTCGCATTCCATCGAAACGACTCGACGATATAAACGAAATTTGTATGTTAGGAATGAGAATAGGTCGTAAAGTAAACTTCATACCAGTCAGCTAGTTGTAATACATAATAAACCACTATATTCAACCTTGACACGTTAAAGACATTAAATCGTATACGCCAATAAAAACTTTCCAACTTCCAGCATTAAGCTAAGGATAATCGCATACGCTCAACCGACTGCCCCGAAGTGAGTCATTAACCTCTAGCACCTTTATGCTGTTTATACGCCCACTAATTCTTCCCCCGGTTAATCTACGAAAAACTGACCTCACAACGACCCTCCAGGGACCTCTTAAGTACTTTACTATGTCGAGAATTGACGCCCTGAGCTGTGGGATAATGAA
Source organism: Polylopha cassiicola (assembly GCA_038024825.1). NCBI lineage: Eukaryota > Metazoa > Arthropoda > Insecta > Lepidoptera > Tortricidae > Polylopha > Polylopha cassiicola. The sequence goes on from CP149061.1 coordinate 1,059,729, forward strand.
TATTTGGATTTCGTGGTCCAATTGTCGGTTAAGAGAAAATACGCGTTTAGTTTAATAAAAAGGAAATAAACTGAGGGAATTATGCATCCCACTCGGTTGTAAAGTCATGGAGGAAATTACACGTTTCTAATGACGAAATGACTGTAATGTCAAGACGAAATGATCGTCGTTTATCCCCAAAGGTCTCCGTCTAATAACATGTCCGAAACACAAAGATTGCAGGCTGCGTCAACTGTCAAAACTTAAGAACGCCTCCGCCATTTGTAAATTAATAAATCATGCATCCGAACGCGAGTGACAAACGTCGCATCAAAAATTACAGGTCACAAATCGTCACACACTGCAGCCATAAATCAACTCGAATTCTTTGTGCTATAAAAAAAACTGAAACTAAGCAAATACCCGGCCCGTCTACCTGCCCTCGTATCTTTTGAATACTTTACTTGTATTAAAATAAAATTTCTGAACGCACGGATTTCGGGGCAAAAAACGCAAGAAAAACGGGCCTTTCATGCTCCCCGTCCCGCTCCGTCGCAGCAAGCCGTCTCGCTCTAATGGGGATGACGGTACACAAGACAAAACTGAAGCGTCATTTAGACATTTTTGCCTCGGGTTTAAGTGTTCAGAGGAAGTGGAGAATAACTCTGCTGATTGGCAAATCGCGATGCTCAGATAATATGGCTCGTACTTTGGCACAAAAAATAGGTACGAACAGATTAGCATAAACTATGTAACAAAACGTCCCATTATAATATCCCTTTCAGTGGTCCCGGGCACCCCTCGCAGGTACCACACGTTGCACATTTGACGACACAAAGCGGGGCGCGTTAATAAATTCCGTTATGAATAATTTTCGATCATTTACATATTTACAGCGGAGTCCGCGAGCTCCGCAAACAAAAGGAACGTCCCACGTCTAAGTTCTTTTAATTCCAGCACAGAGTCAAACAAAAGGTAAACAACCAAACCTCATTTTATAGACCTTCGTTTATGGCCACAATATTCAGTAGGAGTCATTTTGTTAAGAATATTTATGGCATTTTTTGTGCGCCCCGAGGAGAAATGACTGATATTTGACGTTTACAAGTATACCATAAAGACATTTGTTCATTACGTCGCTTTATGACCGGCCGTAAAGCGGACGATATAAATATATTCGCACGTCGTTCTGTCAGTGAAACAGGTGATTGTGGAGAGACGCGACAACGATGCGACAACGATACGACACCGCGCCGCGCCGCGCCTTGTCGCGCCATGACGCGCTGCCGTCGCACGCGCAGGCCATAAATAAATTTTCGTAACAGGAACGCGTCATATTAATACACTATAATTTTAAATTCCGAACTACTTCAGTAGCGGCTCAACCGGCCAGCATTTTTTCGATAAGAATGAAAACCAAAAAAATAATCACCTGCCCGCCATCGACTTAATAAAAAGTTATTAAATAGGAGGCGACTAACTAAATTACAAAACTCGACCTTTGCGCATTATAGAATAATTTACCATTAAAGCGTGCGACGCATACGTACGATTTTAAATCATATATTGGTGTGTGACAAGCGTCAAAATGGCCTGATCGGCTGATTTATTAAAACTCTGACGAGATCGATCAGCCGGCATCTTAGGTAGCGTTTCGGTGCTTTATTTTATCTTATAAATAGATTTTTTATTACAAATTACAGGGTACCACGTTTGGTAGCGATTTTGATGCCGTCACTTGTCCACCGCGTATGGTAATAAGTATCGTCGACCCGTTCCATTCATTATGCGTTCTAATTTGTGCGCTATAAAGTTTACTCTTCATTGTGGGCTGTCAAAATTCCTCAGCACTGGATGAGGACCTCAGCATTTAATGACGGGTTCCGTAGTTTTTACCGGAGCGCAGGTAGCGCAGGCATTTTGGAAGACAAACTCCTTTCGGGCAGAAAGTCGCACAGTGCTCTTTTATCAAATTCTCACGGGCAAAAATAATAATTGCATTGTTGAATCGATCATAGTAGGACTCCGGGTCGATTGTGCCGGTCCACGCGTCCCGCACCCTCGGCACAATGCGTACACGAAGGCATTTATTCAATTACACAAACAATACTTTATTTCGACCGAAAGCGCACAAAGCGGAGCATAAAAGATTCAGGTAAGTGAAATGAATAGAGAAAACGACGATTGTCGTCGGACAAAGATTTTAGGGACGAGTCAAAAGTTACGGCTGTTTATTTTTATGAGACATAACGACGAATAGGGAATAAAAAGTCTTTTGAAATAGTTTTTGAGTTAAATCGCCGGGATACGAGTGTGGCATCCGATGCGTCGATGGATGGCCGCGCCGCGGTAAAAAGCGGACGGCATCGCTGCGATTCATAAAGGGGACACTTTGTGTCGCCATCGACACCTACCATTTTGTCAGCGACGCATGGTTTTTATGGAGATATCAAATATAATGGGACCATTAAGCGTGCCGAAGCCATACCGACTCTCTAACAGATATATTCCATATAAACTGTCTCTTTTCCATTTTATTTGATTGCGGCGAAATGTCCTCGATAAAAATCTCCAATCAAAACAAGCAGTGGAGTGCCGCGGAACGAAAATTCAGGCACAAAAAACAGGTTCTTGACTTCTTTTTTGTTTACGAAAAACATTCGAAAAATACTTAAAATCGACCATTTCCAGGCAAGACGGTATCAGACGATCAGCCTTATTAGCATTTAATTCGTGGTCGAGGGAGGGGGAGGTCACGGGCTGCTGCCCCCCAAATGACGGACTTCCTCGGGCGAGGGAGGGCCGTGTTTATGTGTTTCATATAATTTCGGCTGTGGTCAATTTCGATTGGTTACATTTGAGACCAATATTAGGGACCGCGCACCTTGAAGTATCGACGAAATCTTGATACCGTCGAAACCCCTAACTTCACCTAGACTACCATACTTCGCCTAATTTTACATAACTTCAAATTTACAAGTTATTTCTATGGCAGGCTTTATATAATAACTCTAAGTATAAAGTATTTTTTATGACTGGCAATATTCTGTGGACAATCTGTGGCTAACTTCATATGGTTGGCGTCTAGTGCAGTTTATTCGTGACGCCGACCGCACGTTTTTTTCAAGACGTGAATGAACTTTGATTTTAAGGAGTGTTGCAGACCAGATAAATTTATTTTTATTATACAGGTATATGCTATAACTATCGCTTTATCAATTGACACTATTAATTAATATATATATTACGTTTTTAAGTCATAATAAAAGTAATTGTTCATTAGGGCATTTGGTCATCATGTTCGTGCCAAACTTCGCCTGCCCTTAGGGATGGCAAATGTACTGTACAAAATTTATATAAAAATTATAAGATTTCAATTAAATGAATAATAAGACTTGTTTCTACTTGTAAAGTGTAGTGGAGTATTTAAAATTATCAGATACTTAGAACCCAGTGGAAAACGTTCAATTTTAGCTGATAAATTACCCGGCAGAAAGTGGGCATACCGTTTTTTGAAGAGATACTTACAAACCATAAAAAGCAACCGTGCAAAAAAAAAACTCCTTTTAAAATAAATGAAATGAAATTATTTAAAAAAAATAAAGTTAAATAAAACACTATACCCTCTTTTTTCTTGGCATGCTAGATAAATGCGTGATTTTTGGCAGCCCTAGCTTCGTCACTGTCAATGTATGTAACTAACGTCATATTGCACCCATACTTCGCCTACCCCTCTTTTCTAGGAAATAACAGTAATCTGACGTTGTTTAAGTTCATACTATATTATCACACTTCAAACCGAAGAGACTTGTCGTGAGTAGATCCCATCAATGTTTATTATAAGCGGTCAGGCATACATAGGCGAAGTTAGGGAAAAATACCCATTCTTCGCCTAGCACCATTTTGTCCATTTTTTGCCATGTTAGCCATTGAAATTCAATGCTCTAATGGTCTCTAAAGATGGACAGGAGTCCTTTAATTAGTTTTTTTCTTTGAACGGTCTAGAATACTTTCAAATTAACAAGTTATGTTGCAAAATATGCCAAAATCCAGGCGAAGTTTGGGGTCTCGACGGTATATAAGTAGGTACCAATTTTTTAAACCAACAGTTTTATACCTATTTGTGAACACATTAATGTAATTTTAGGATTTCAAAAATATAATTTAGCTTCTATTACGAGATAGTGTCGTTATAGATCTATAAATGCGACTAACCGAAACTCGTATGTCTAGGATGGAAAAAAAAACCTTATCTTCAATCTTAAGAACCACCTGCCCAAGAGGTCTCTGTCCGAGATATCTCGACATCTACACAGTTGTTTTTATCTTTTTTTTAAATACTTCAGGGCGCTTTTAATAAAGAGTCACTTATTGCGGCTAACGTTTATAAGTATTTTCTTTTTTAAACGCCACATATATGTTTTTAATAAAGTTTTATTAAAAATGTTATACTTAGGTAAGTATATAAATCAATTTTTGACCACGTGACTTAAACTGCCCACTGTGCACAAAAAATCGTTTCTAACTCACACATAGCTTTTTTTCTGTAATCTTAAGACACGTCTATGACATTACGGTTTATAACACGAAATAATGACAGTGTCAAGAATGATGGCCATTACGTTGTGGGCGGGATCGAACCCGCTACCTCGTCCACGTTATAACAGTTATTATCGATATCGATCCACTATTTTTTATAAAAAAACCTGTTTTGTGACAGTGATACTACATAGCTTATTTAATTTGAGCATTTACATACGCCATTGAAAATTTGTAAAATGAAATTTAAAAATGTGATATAGTATTTTTTTTCAATGCTAAGAATGTGGTAAACGTCAATTATTCCCCATAATCAATAAGTCTTAGATGACATTTATGAGGTAGAGATCTTAATCGCTTTTATAAATATTTAATACCATCCGTTGAAGCGATAAAAGGTCAGTGGAATTTATGTCTTATGCCGCTGTAATAAAGGTCATATTCTACTCGCGTAACGGCATTATGCATCTGTTGCGGCGAGTTAAATATCATGTTATGATTGTTATTAAAATGAGCTGTCTTCATTAAAAAATGTGATCAGTAACTTGAAATTTCTGTTTGCAAATTTATTTTTATTACCCAAATCGAACGTCTATGTTACTGTTTAAAACTTGATAGTAACAGAAAATTAACACAAATTAAGCATTCGTACTTACAGGCAGCAATAAAAAAAATACACGTAACAAAATCAGTAGCAACAGCCTGTGAATCCGCCATAAAACTCACAAGTATATCTAAAAACTCCAAACACCCGTGTTATATGTTAATGTCTTTATTGTCCGCGCTATCCACTTTTTGTCCATTTAATTTTGATTGTTTTGTCCAACGCCTCGAAACACTGTGCGAATGTGGATAACCGAAAACTTTATTATGTGAAAATTCGTGTAGCTTTCAAATTAAAGACACGGCTTTTGATATATTACAGTTTGTTTTCTAATTTTTATGTTAGGCGTTAACTTCGCACAGTGCTTTGAATGGCGGCATTGTGTACAAAATTTATTGGAACGATTTTTATGTTTGAAAGTAACGTTTGGGATCGTATCGAGGCATTGTTGTTTTTTATGAACATCTAAACGAATTCTAATATAATTAAACTTTCATGTAAGTAGTAGGTATATTTAAAACGTGAATGAAAAATTATACATTAGTAATTGTAAGCTTTGAGCTTCGTTTTAAAAAATCCGTCCACGATGTATGATAGTATCGCATATCCGGTCAAGCTTCAATGTCGAAAAAAGTGTTTCTTAAGTATTCACAATGAATAAACAAACAGACGCTACATGTAGGCAAAAACAAACACTACACCTACCATCATAAAGAACATAAGTTGTAAATTTGTAATACATAATTAGCTTTAATAAAAATAACTGATACTTTCGCAACTATTACGCATTTGGATAAAAACAATTATTAATTTTACGCTAACGTTAGGAAAAATATACAGTGCCCAACACTATACAGTGTTATATTTGTACCTAAACAAAAATAAATTTGTTAAAATTGCCGTAACTACCTCAAAAAGTTTGTCTTACAAAAATGAATGACAAAACATGATGACTGGTAAGTTATGTGACGCGACAATAAAAGGTTTAATCAAAGTTGAAACAAAAACAGTTTTATTGGTCCCGAGCTCGTAAACCGCGCCGCGTGCATCCATCTCTCAAACCTTTCCATAAACGTATATCGTTTATTGGTATTAGTATTTCATTTCTTGTGACTTTGTCATTTATGATGGTTAAAAGATGAAATCTAAGTAAAAAAATGCCGTTTAAGCGAATTCATAACAATATGTTAAGAGGATTGTCGTGTCTGCGCGTTCTGTTCGCTGTGCGCGTGCGCAGCGGAGCGCGAGCATTTTATTACCGCGTCTAGCATTACGACCCGACTGCGCTCGTCGTTAATCCACCATTATAAATCCAAAAACACTATAACTGCATTAAACTTCACCGTGTTTACATAAAAATATATATTCTTTTGCACCAGTACTTATACATGTTTTCTCTCTGTCCACAGATACGCCAAGAGAAACCTTATTATATAGCGGACCCTGAAGTCGACTCATTAGTAAGTATTATTTAATTTTATTAGATTCCTCAAACTGAGGAGATAAATTAAACGCGAGGGATCAGTTTAATACGCCATAAAGTAGTGAACATTTTATAGTTGCCCGACTCGCCTCCAGCGGCTGAATAATTTACGATTTGATTAGTTAAAAAGCTGTCTAAAATTAACCACAGGTAAACGAGAAATATTTCTCGGAACAACAAAATAAAGTAATGCGACTAAAAAAATATATATTGTCACTCATAAAAAGCTGAATCGCACCGTGCGCCTCCCGTCGCTAGCCGGACAAAAAGTGAAATAATAAAAGCAAGATGGCGGCCACCCACCGCCGCCGTTCGACACGGATACTTAACCGATTTTTAACAAATAAAATCTTAGGCATTACGAATCGCCGGGCAGCGGGGGCGACGCGCCTAATATTTTGACTTTGTCAGGAAATCGACGATCCATGAGTCACGGCCGCGAGAGTCCGCCTGTTGACGCTCGCTCCGACTAGCGCGCAGTAACTGCATACTCCGAGATACGGAAGGTTATCAAGAAAGCCGAAAGCCTCCAGCAAGTTAACACATTAAAGCGTTAAGTTCTTCAAACACGCAGCAGCTATCATAGACAAATTTAACCATGCAAGTTTGAAAACAGTAGCTCGACGTGACGCCATAAACTAAGATGTCAGCCTACCTGCCGGTGATAAGCGCCATTCATGCTGATAACGGACCCAAACAAACCGCGACATCCGGCCGGGGCGAACGAAAAGGTGAACTATGTTTTTGTCCCGAGAGCCTGACATGTGGTGCCACCGGGTGCATGTGTTTGTCTTGATAAATTCCCCAAATTCAAAAGTCGCTGCTAAAATTATGTCTGTACATCGACACACTTCGAGTTAAATATGTTGGGAAACGGCCCAGAATCCATTCAGAGGCCAATTGAGTTTTCAATGAGTCTTTAACCGGCAGAGTAATTTGCATCAATTTAATTAAAATTACTCTTTCTCCTTAACTGGGTTCTTTTCACGGGTGTTTCTTTATATGCGCCATATGTTCCGTTGCGAAACGTTCTCGTATTGAGCTTTATTGCATTGACACAGTCCGCTGTTGCGGGTGAAGGAGCCTCGGTTTTTGTGCGACCATCTGACAGCTAGCTGGTTCTTAAATTATATTTGCACATCGGTTTATTGTGAAGGACAAAGCGGGAGCATTATTGTTAACGAGGGCCGCGGGCGCACGCTTGCAATGTGTCCGTGACGTCACCGCTCGTTATGGTCAAACACCATGTTCGGGCTCACGCCTGCTTATTGTTATCGACTATATTTAGCTGACTCCTTGAACACACCGTTAGTGAAACAACAAACAAACGCGGATCGTCAGTCACAGGTCGCGTTACCGGTTAAACAATGAAAAACGCCTCAAACACTCCATGACACTATAAAACAAACGATTCCAAATTCAAAATCAAACATCGATCGCGTGGATCGGTCACGGTGTGCGCGCCGTGTGCACACGCGGGGCCACGCGCGTGTGTGCACGGATGCTGTTTGCCCGTGGCATCTGTGTTTGGTCTGTCACAGCCTTTTGAGACGTTTAAACTTGGTCAAACACACGGGCGGTAGCGACAGCAAACAGAACGCAGCTCATTCGTTTTGGGTGGATTATGGTATTGGAGCATTTGGATGATCAACGCGACTACACGTAACCAAGATTCAAAAACTTATAAACCGTATGGATAACACGATTCAAAACCAGGACATAATAGAATCCAAGAGCTTCAAGAAGGTCTGTGGCACAAAACAAACAGCAGCAAGTGTACACAGTGAAAACATATTTTTATCTGTGGTTAACGCGCCTGTGTCAACGCGACTGAGCAAACAGCTAGGGTGGCGAGGTTTAATTGATATTGCCTCTGCAGATGTTATGCGCTTCTGGTGCTGCCGATGGCGTGATGAATTCAAATCGTGTTCGATGTCGATGTGTTCGAAATTTGACTTGTTCTCGGTGTAAGGACTGAATTTGATAGCTCTTTAGGTTTTATGAGCTCCTGGTACTTATCTGAAAGTTTTTTAAGGTATTGGAGGAATCATAAAGTTAAATTATAATATTACTAGCCTCTGCCCGCGACTTTGTCCGCGTGGAACTCCTCCTTCTTTGCTGTCGGTTAAAAAGTAGCCTATGTCCTTTCTCAGGCTCCAGACTGTCTTTGTACCAAATTTCATTTAAATCGGTTCAGTAGTTTTAGCATGAAAGCGTAACAGACAGACAGACAGAGTTACTTTCGCATTTATAATATTAGTAGGGATTTCTGAGATGGATTAAGATACGAAGCATAATAAAAGTGGTATTAATACAATCGAAACCACGTGTAAAAGAATAAGACTTCTTGTTATCTCAAAATCTGAAAGCTCAATAAAGTCTTAAGTACAGAATCAAAAGTCGTTAAAACTGTAAGTGCCCGAGACGAGAATATGTCTACAAATAGGCAATTAAACATCTAATAAACATCGTCTCGAATAAAAATATGATTTATGACGCAATTAACGTCGGAATCACAAACGTTACTCTTAATCGATTAGATTGAAAAATCTTGCGCCGGCAAATAGAGATGTAACGAACAAACCTACTTACTTGATATATTGTTGATGCTTTATGGCAACCTCAAGTTTTTTTTATAAAATCGATTTAATTCTGGAAATCCCTACTAATATTATAAATGCGAAAGAAACTCTGTCTGTCTGTCTGTCTGTTACGCTTTCACGCTAAAACTACTGGACCAATTTAAATGAAATTTGGTACAAAGAAAGTCTGGAGCTTGAAAAAGGACATAGGCTACTTCTTAACCGACTGCAAAAAAGGAGGAGTTCCACGCGGACGAAGTCGCGGGTAGAAGCTAGTATTACATATAAGTAAGTACTAAGTACACGTCCAAATTCCTAATTTAAAATCTAAACTTACTATTATTCCGGCAATTTAAATCAAAATAGAAATTCCAAATTCAAACCCGTGTTCGAATTCGGCGTGCGTCTCGACCAATCAGAGTCGACCGCCGCATTAGAGCAATCGATGTATCGATAGCGATTGTATCTAAACAATCGAACAATGGCGAGATACGATCGATGCGAGACCCGAATACTGAACTAAATACCTATAGTGGAAATTGTGTGTACGTAATAATGGTTCGCAGGAAAATATATATTTTATATGATGTTATAAAATTGTACTCTACGTAAATAATACTTCCCGTAGCTTTCTGCGATACGATACTAGGTATATTGACGTCAATTCAGCTGCAACCCAAAACAAGCCTTTATTGAATCTCTCCACATGACGTCACTAGTTACTCAACCGCCCTTTCCAGTCCATTGTTGTTCAGTTGCTTCGCCAAACAATTCAGAATACACGGAGCCAATCATCCAACTACACGACTCGCGTTTACTCAGTTCTATGCATTCACTAATTTATCTCGTTTCCTCCACAGATGGTGCAAGCGATACAAGTGCTACGGTTTCACCTATTAGAATTAGAAAAAGTAAGTACAAGCTTTTTATTTATATATCAAAGGGAATGCATCACGACTCGCGACGGAACCTGTTCTGGAATATCACCTAACATCGGCCGAACATAATATCGTTTCGATTATCGAGCCGAGTATCGATATACGGATCGGCTCACGCACACACGCGACGCGGACATTCGAATTTTAAATTTAGTAAACTATATCGAATTCGAGACGAGATCAGGTGTGCGGCGAGTGAGCCGGGCGCATTTCAAACGTCCCTTTTTACCTTATCTGCCGTTTGGCCGCGGCCGCATTATGCCGGTAACGGGACCAGGACGCTTTTTGCACTCCGCAATCAAATACGACAATCGTAATGGAATTAATTACCAGCTCCGTTCAAAATCTTCGCCCGAACAGAAATTACACTAGCTCAATATTATGGTCACGTTTCGACTAAACTAGTTTCACTAACGTCTATATCGAGATCTCGGGATGCCGACGCAGTCGCTCCCATAGCGGATTCCATAAATATCCGGCGCCGCGCTAGGAACCGGTAAATTCGGTTGAGAAAAAGTACAAATACAAAAAAGTCGTAACGAGATAACCTGTAATGCGATACCTCTGTACGAATCGTTGGCCGGAGGGCGAGATAAAGGCCATTTACGAAATAAAAATAATGCGCCGTTCGAAATTCAAAATAGCGGCCCCGAGTGCAGTCGCGGAACACGGCCAACAAGGCGAGGAACGGAACGCAGCGAACGCGAACGGCTCGTTCCTAGGTTCACAGTTTACCTGTCTCTCCGCTATCGAATTTTTTTGCTCCGTGCCCATATCCCATACGCGTCTGTTCGTATCTCGTCTCGGTTTTTGTCGCGGCAAAAAACGCCGTTAGTTCGATCCATTTCCGCTCCACTACTCCGGCCACAGGTGATGGTTTTCGATGTTAAAACTAATAATTAAAAATAAAAATAAAAACCCCGTCCCGCGCACAATGAGATCTCGTTGAGTGCACAGTTTTTTCCTCCCGACCGCTGTAATTACTTCGCTTTTTTGATAAAAGCATTTTATGAGCGACGCTATATAAAGGGTATTTTTTGTACAAAAAATGTCAAAGGCATCTTTAATGAATTGTAATGAGATTGTTGTTAAAAAACTGGTCCTCCCAAACGGTTTTGATTTTAACGAACCAAATCATATTTACATTATGATATCCAATAACGTTTTTTGATTTATGTTTTTGATATTTTAAATATGGCCGCCGGCGGCCCGGCGAGTCCTGTTCCACGCAACTGGTCACTCGTCTCTGGAGGTTTTTTAACGTGCCTCTGAACGTTCACTATTCCTAATTACTGAGAGACTTAGTTACTTTTCAAACTGCCAAGATTACCTCTATAAAGCACTTAACGAGACAAATTTAAAATTCGAACGCGAACTGGCTCAAATCGAATTCGGATTGCGTTCTAAATTCAAATTCACGCGTTTAATTGCGAGGCGTATTAAAGCGCCGTTATTAAAAAGTAACAAAATGCAGGGTGATGTTTTTTTTGATATTTTGTTTGTGAGTTGTAAACGTTATCTGTGCAACGTGGCTAAGTGATTTACAGCCGGGTCAGATTTGTTGGTTTACGGGCCTCGAACCTGGGACCGCGTTTACGAGCGGTTTTATAACTTTTATTAAACCACACTAATTCTTTGTCTGGATTACGGCGACACGGAGTTCGCGCTCGTTTAAATATAATTAAATTTAGTTTGATTAGCTAATTGGATAGTGTTACTGTGGAAAAAATGCGTCGATAACCGCACTAAAACTTTTTCTTTATTGATTGGAACGTTTTTAAATTATGTTAACATAACCAATGATGAAATCGCAGGGATAAAACAGTTTACAATAATATAGTAATATTATTCATTTAATTGTTATATATAAATTTATATAAGATAACATCTCATCCGTTCCAGATCCTATATGTTTCCAAGTTAAATCTGACAGGTAGAAATCCTTCGTGCATTTGATATAATAACAAGTACAAAAGTAAAGACAGATAATGAAAATAAAGCACCGAAACTTTTACCCATAGATTTTGGATAAAATTCTTTAAACGTCAGATGATTTGTTCTTTTTTCGAAGCGAGTGAGGCGAGGTGCCAACCAATCCCGATTTGAATGCGTCGCATTTGTATGAAAAAAGGAATAAAACCCGCAGCGATGGCCGACCAAATAACATTATGCAATGCATTTACATAAATATTGCTAATTTAGGACTTATGCGCCCTTTTTTAAATGGTATTTCCTCTGATTAACTTTTGAGATTGTGCAAGTTAAAAAACCAATTTAAAATCTTATTAAAAATTTAGTTTTTATTATTGATTTGTGTTTCGCTTGTTTTTTTATTTAATTCGACCATGTAACCAAATGTAAATACCTGATTTTAATACATACGGGAATTTTTAATTTATTATTGAACCAAAACATTGTCAGATTGCAGACAAAAACCGGAATGTAACTACTTAGTGAAAGCTAAACATTCTTAAGTCGCCTTCATCCATATGAAGATACCTATATTATATAGACTATAAATTTAATGGTTTTGTATGGATTACTAATAATTTATAGCATATTGTGTACCTAACAGATCCTTAACTCATATACAAGTAGGCATTGGTACTTGCATAATTCTAAAAGAAATAAATCGCAATTCAATTTAGTATTTCAAAATCTTGAACGGACCGTCGTGCTCAGTCACAATCATGAGCTAATACTCTGGAATCACGACACGGCGATAATATAATAAATATTATAATTAACCTCAAACGCTGTCGGATTAGCGCAGGAAACGGCGAGAAAAACCCTTTCGGACCGGCCGTGGCACCGATCGCCCACGCCACGGCGAAACACTAATCACAGCAAAAACTTACAGTCGCCTTCAACTATAAACAAAATAAAATTAAACACCAACAAAACACGAGGCCCGAACGATATTCGAATAGAGAACGTCCATACGTCAACGAACCACCATTATATCACATTTCATTCCAAATTTAAATAAAAAGTATACATTCAGAAACACCCCATATCTCAATCCGTGAGTCGCTCATTCCAAATTTAAATTTCTGGAAAGAGTTTGATGTTCGAAACGATAATCGGCCCGAACCCGACTGTCGGAATGCCGTAATATCTCATTAAAAGCATTACCTGTTAATAAATAACGTCGTATCGGCCGCACCGCTCCGAACGACAATAACTCGTAGCGTCGAAGATATATGGCTCAAGACGAGGCGCGCCGCGGCCGCGTTCGAACCTTCCCCGGCCCGGTTAGGAAACAGTTCCAAATTTGAATCTCCGAAGAGTTACGATGTCAAATCTTAGTCGCTGTCACTTAAATCGAAAATAGTATCGGCTTCGGTCACCGGCGCGGGATTAGGGCCGAAATGTTTGATTTTATTTCGAACACTGTTTACTCTGTCATCCGCGAGCTTATGAAAGCACTCTCAATCAAGATTTTGACATTGACAGCGCGGCCGGTGCTTGTAAAACGCGCAGTAGCGTTTATCCGTTGTAGTGTCAATAAAATTCTCACAGTCATAAATATGAATTTCAACGGGCGGTTGTAAAATTCAAATTATGATAAACAAACCGTAGTGGCCACACGGCGCGTGCGTGCGGATCGATGTGTAATTTGGAAAAAGCTGTCGATTAGGAAATTAGTATCCCGAAGACATAATTAGCTGTCAACGGCGGGAGCACCGTTTCCGCTTCCGGCGCTCGGTTCTATTTTCAAATCCGCTAAGACGCCCTGCGTGTTCGCTCCTCGAAGAGTTCGATTTTGTTTTTCTGCCGAGGACGAGGCCGCGGCACCTGCCGGTTTATTGCCTCCACAGTGTAAATGTTATCTAAAAATTTCGTTAGTCTTTTTATGGGCCCATGTTAATTTCTAAACTAATTATGCCTACGAAATATGCGGGAATTAATACGCGCCGGCGGGGGCCGAAAAAAAGTTTCGTGCCGTTTTTACGATTCGTTTTGAGTTTTTACAAGTGAGTGAAGCGCGACAGTTGGCTCGCGAGTCCAAATGAATTCCCTTTGTTTCTATTGTTGTGTTTTTTCCTTAGCTTTGTATGCTGATATTAGTTTAAAGGTCGCATTTAGTTATCCACGGACAGACGATACTTTCGATGTATTAATAAGCATAATAATTTTACAGTGTAATGTAGATGTTATTTTTTGCCAAAATTACGAACGATTTGAATACACGTGTCGCCAATATGGCTGGTGACATCATGGCTTGTTGTTCACGAGGAACAATAGAGATGTGGAAGAAAAAAATACAAATTATAGATTCAATAAAGGACTTCTATTACGCACACGTCACTAGCGTAATGAACCGTGGAACAAAACAGACCTTTTTCCTCGATTTTCAATGCTTATTACTTTATCGATTGGTTTCGAAAATCTGCCTGAACTTCACTGTTCAGTAGCATACCAAGGTCATTTCAGAATCTGCGTCCTCGATACACTTTTCAGGGCGACAATTGACATGGAACCAAGAAGGAGAAGAATTTCTATCGAATCATTGATCATCAATGCCTTGGATCAGTCTATTCACACCCTGAACAACGCTGACTGACTTGAAGTAAAAGAACACTTTAAACATGATGATTTGTAAGCCTATGATGAATTGTCGACAAATACAAATCAAGTCGACAAAGTAACAATAACAATAAATATATGACAGATCACCGCGAGAATGAACTTAATCATGAGAAAATGTCATCTCGACAATACATCACAGGCTTGCTGTAGGTTTATGCGACACGAGACATGTCATTTTTAAAAAGAGAGACTTGTCAAATTAAATATCAACGGTCTCTATCGATAGAGACCTTAGATACCCGAAGGATTTAGCGATGACCAGGATTGAACATCTCTCGCGTCGCAAAACTCCTTACTACCTAAGGAGGCAGGATTCCACCGAGTCGCCGAGTTCTACAAGTGGTGTTCTCTGCGCAGGTGCACGAGCTATGCGACAACTTCTGCCACCGCTACATCAGCTGTCTGAAGGGCAAGATGCCCATCGACCTGGTGATAGACGAGCGGGAGTCCGCGCGGCCGCCCGACGCCAACGGCGAGCGCTCCGCCCCCGACTCCAGCCACGACGGCGCCTCGACCCCCGACGTCGTGAGTACCCCCTATAGCAAACCCCATCTTATTCAGAGGCGCGATCCCCAGCTAGCACCCAACTCTACCACGAGCTACCTCGTGCACCCCTGCTCTTAGTTTGGCCATTGCAAAAACGAAGTACGAAAGGGGGTGCTCGCATTCTAGTTGTATGTCTTTCCGCCTCCGCTTGTAACGCTCGGGGAGCCTCGGCGACGCCCGACGCTCCCCGAACGACGCTAGTTTAAATATTTTCCGTTAGAACAAATCTTCGTTTTTGCAATTGGCCAACCTCTAACACTGTACGATTCAACTAGCATTGAATTTTTACTTTGATTGAGATCCAAAATTGAGACACGTTACAGTGAAGGGGTGAAATGATGGGTGCGAACACTTGATAATTTGCCGGCGGACGTTTTCGGTTTTTCGACTTTACGCTTGCGTTCGGAAAAATTCTGCACCGAAATTTATGTATACGATTTAAAAAAACATACGTATAACGTTGATTGTAATATGTGTATACTAATCTCTAGTTAGTGTGTAACCGCCTCCGGAGCGATCCGGAGCTTAGGATATGACGTAATTAGATGTATGAAAAAAAAAACTATTCGAAAACGAAGTATACGTAAAAGATACAATTTTAACTTGCCTAAGTGAGAATAAGGTATACTTAAGAATTTTAAATTATTGTAATTGATTTGGGGAGTAGTTGGTAGGGTGTTATTGTTTCGGCTAGTAAATACAATTCATATACGTAAATAGACTAAATTAATCCGGTTACGTTTACTAAGATAGCGCACGGGACGGTGGGAGTGGAGTATGATACGTACGCAGTATACGCTAGGTGTGGCGCTTCAGGCTTCACGGATAAATGTTTGTGCGTTTAATAGAATAGATGCTTCGGAGTAATTAGTCGTGCCGTTCCTTTCACATAGTTATCGACATCTTTCTCTTCACGTCGACTAAGTATAATAAGATAATTAATTTTGTACGCTACGTAAAGTTTTAACATCCTCGTGGTCAAGGTTCCTTCCAATATATCGATTCTATACAGAGTTAGTTCGGTTTTTGAGACGCGGTAGTCGATACTGGACTCTGATTTACGAGTTGACTCACTGTTAGATGTCGCTATACTGTGCGTGTAAATGTAATCTCAGCCAATAGTAAGAAGGGCTGCATCGTTATTGTCCAATCAGGAAACATTTAGATCTCTAGCGGCAGTATAGCTACGTCTACCAGTGTATCAGTGTATTCGAGTCCAAATTCTGGCTCCTCGGACTCGCATTAGAAAGTTCTCAGTCTTTGTTTATATTGTTTAAGGGATATTTTGGGCGTTGAGACTGAATTGTTTTGTTTGTGTTATATATAATTTCCCATATTGTTAACATTAAAGCCATACTTAACTAATTTAAGACCATCGACATCGTCAAATGTTGACTCGGGGACTTAATTTTTATTAATCTATTAAAATAGTTATTTTTTGTCTGTATATGAGTTTTTAACATAAATATTGTGTAGTTGGTTCTTATCTAAGTTAGGTTTTAGTATAAACGAGGTAGGTTTCTTAAAATGTTCGAAACTTATTTTCTTAACTTGTAAATGTGTATTAATATGCTATATATGGTGTACGTCCATCTTGTATGTCAATGTGATTAATTTTATAACATTATTTTCTGAACGGATTAAACAATAAAATGTTCTGTTTTCAAATTATGATGGCAGTTTTGTTTCCCACCAACCTGGCCGTCGAAACAACACATGAAACAAATGACAGTTCCTAAACGGCAGACACTAAAGATTCAATACACACTCGCAATCACTATAAACAAATGATCACAAGAAATCAACACAACACTTCACGCCAAAATGGTCGCAAATTAAAAAGAAAGCCGCGTCGTCTGGAGAATAAGAAGCGGTGTATCGCATTTTTATCACGGCGTCAGTCCATAAGGCGGGTAAGCGGAGAGAGTGCGGAAAAACTGGGGAAAAGTGGGGAAAAGCTGGAAAATTGTTTCTTTATGGCACCCCGGCGCTAATCCCCGGGTAACCCGCGGGATCTCGCGACAATCTGATATTTTATTTATTCTTTATCGTCTGCCATTGACGTCTGATGGATGCCGATTGCTTGGGGTAGTAATTGCTTTGAAATTTTTCGTTAAATTTCACCGGGTGCTTTTGATTTGTATACCTTCAGGGGGGGTTTATCAATAATATCTTAATTATGTTCAGGTTTCTTGTATTATTTATTTTTTGATAAACTGTTTACATGAGAAGTGGTTATCTAATGTAAAGTAGGATTGGGGCTTAATGCTAAAAACAACATCTTTTAGACAATCTAGGTAATGTAAGAACAGCAACAGAGGTCTGCAAATCTATCTAGTATGTATGTATGTCTGTGTGTACCTCTGAACCGATTAGCACATAAGGTATTTCACAACTTTAAGGAAGCTTGATTAAAAAATAGCTTTTTAAAATCACCAGAGATCGCAATAGGTAGTGCCTATTTACCTAAACTTGGCGGGAGGAGGTGACTAAGAGTGGTTACAACCACCAAAAATATTATTTATTTTTATCGATCGCGGGATTTCCCGGGATTTATAAGAAATAGTTATGATTGTTAGAATCTCCTTGTTTTAACCTTCTGGCTAAATAATTATTCGACACCTTGTTCACCAACATACGTTCCCTCTCAAACTCCACGCCAAAAGCCCTACTACAGATAATCCATACACCAAACGCTCACACTACTACCACAGACAATAACATCAATCCATTGATCATTAAACTCCTTTAACACATAGAATCTTATATAAACCTCGTTCACACTGTTGAATCGCTAACATGATGTTAATTAATACTTTGTAAATCTGTACCATTAAGTAGTTCAATACATTACAAATGAAATCTGAAAGATACATTCATGATAACATAATTTAAAATAAATCAATGCAACAAGATTTACAAGTAAAATAAAACGTAAGTATTAATCCTTTTGAGGAATATAGAAAATGTTTATATTCCTATGCCTGACGGACCACTCGTATGAGTCACCTTTTGAGTTCTCAACGTAAGTTTCGGCATTAAACAATTACATTTCATTAACCATTACACCCTGAGTGTGAATCTATATCGATTATGTATTCTTATAAATCCCGGGAAATCCCGCGTTCAATAAAAATAAATAATATTTTTGGTGGTTGTAACCACTCTTAGTCATCTCCTCCCGCCAAGTTTAGGTAAATAGGCACTACCTATTGCGATCTCTGAAAATCACTAATTCTAAGCACACGAAGTCTTGGACAAAAACTAGTAATATAATAATCACCATCTAGAATCATCTAGATTGATATGAAACTTTATACCAATCTAGATTACTAACAATATAGGTAATAAGCAAGATTTGGAATAAAGCAGTTATTATTAGGTAGGTTGCAATATTTGTATCAGACTGGTAATAGTGATCAAACACAAAATCCTTACTAATATTATAAATGCGATAGTAACTCTGTCTGTCTGTCTGTCTGTCTGTTACGCTTTCATGCTAAAACTACTGGACCGATTTAAATGAAATTTGGTACCACAATAAAGTCTGGAGACATCAGAATAACATATAGGCTATATTTTATAACGATATTGTGTGAAGTACTCATCGTGCGCAGACGAAGTCGCGGGCAGAAGCTAGTTCTTTATAATTATTTCATTTCAATGTACAATAACTGCGAAAATATCAGGAATTATTAATTAAGAATTTATTTCTTGTTATACGACCTCCTAGTTACTAGGTACCTGGTCAGAAACTAAGGATCTGTCACTATGGAATTGTTTAGGGAAGAACCAATAATGAAAATATATATGAAAATACAACAAAATATCTACAGCATAGACAGGACAAAACTGACAAAACCATCTACAAGTTTCACAACAATTTTCAAACAAAACTCCTAAACTCTAGAATTCCTAGAGTTCCTAGGATCCTAATATTGATTACTAGCCAATATAACGCAGTTCACACGAGTCAAACCTATCCAAATAGATTAGCGACACCGTCCATTATGAATAATGGATGTGGATGGATAAAAAGTGGATAGAATAAGGGGAAGGGCCCGGGATCAATTCGTCCCGGATTCGTCACGGATCTCAGCCCCGGATACGGACGCGGAACGAATTTTGGATGTGAATGTACAATCCTGTATTGGGATATTAAAATTTGGTGTAATAGGAGTACTAAATCTACTCTAAAATTAGGTATGAGCTAAATTAATCTCGAGATTCCAGAGTTAATTTAGGTAATTAACTATATATTGGAATGAAACAACTACCTACATAATATAACGCTTATTTTATTTTATTTGGAAAAGTTTCTAAAACTTTACACCACTTTAGCGTTTGATTATGACCAGCTCACTGTGCTACAGATATGGCTAGGTACTGTAAATTTTTCGAAAAGTGAGCAATTAAAATAAAATACGCGAGTTAAATCCGTTATAGTTGTTTCATTCTAATGTGTAATAACCGCGAAGGCATCAGAAATTATTACGTAACTAGTCAATGAGTTTGTAAAACGTTCTAAAATTAAAAGATTTAGGTACCTACTTAATTTGAAATTGGAACGTGTTCTTTATATATTCCAAATTTAAATGTCATAGACTAGAAATAACATTAATCACAGATACAATTCCAATTTTAAATGACAAATACGTGAATAGAACACAGTTCTACATTTAAAAGGATTGTGTTCCAGTCTGTGAAAGCGTTGATGTGGTAAAGATTTGTGGTCTATGACACATTCTAAATTTAAACATAGCGGATTTATTAGAATTTTTGTAGAACGGAAATTCCAAATTTAAATTGTAGAATGTGTATGTTGGCTGTGTTATCTATTCTATACTAATATTATAAAGCTGAAGAGTTTGTTTGTTTGTTTGTTTGTTTGAACGCGCTAATCTCAGGAACTACTGGTTCGAATTGAAAAAATCTTTTTTGTTGGATAGACCATTTATTGAGGAAGGCTTTAGGCTATATAACATTACGCTGCGACCAAAAGGAGCGAAGAAACAGTGGAAAATGTGTAAAAAACGGGGAAAATAACTACACGCAGACAAAGTCGCGGGCACAGCTAGTAATAAGATATTAGGCGAAAAAATTAAATTGAAATTAAACATAAATAACTAATTATAAATATTTACATAACTTATAGAGTTCAAGTTCATGGGGGCGTTATTGGTATTTCCTTAATATTTAACATATCATTTACATGAAAAAATATTGACACAAAATTATCACTGTCAAAATTGTTTTGTTCTTCCAATTGTGTTTTTTTTAGATTCGTAAACTATTTTTTGTTTGTTGTCCGTTAAATTAAAATAATTTAAAAATAACTTGTTTTTAAGGTTGGAATAATGGAATTTGAACTGACATTCTTTACTTCCTACACGTGTAGGTACATAAAATAAATAATGTGTGTTATTTAAACATTAAACAAAAAAATATATAAATACATCTACAGCATCTTATAAAACTAAAAGTCGCAGGTTCAAATCCTGCTAAAGGACCTGACTGACACAATTTATGTCTTCTTATAAATAAAGCCTACAAAACTTGCATAATAATGCTCGTCGCCATTTTTAAATATAGATAAAATAATTATATATCAAAGTGCGGTTATGAATTCTTTCTAACTGTCATTATAACTAGGACGCCATTAAAACTCCACTGGTCTGTGACAGCGCCGGGTCCCGCCGGCGCACGCGCAGCATGCTCATTAGCCGTCCCTCCGTCTGTCTGTCTGTCTGACTGCTTTATTACATTGTAAATTCCAACCCCGTACTTTACATACGTATAAATTTATATATTTAATCGTTTGGACCTTTTTCATAATTTCTTAGTAAGTACTTAGATAAGTTAGGTACTTGGATAATTTAGTCAAATTATCGCCAGTTAGTTAAAGGATGATTTATTTATTTTATTCATATTTTGGAGTTTTTGAAGTTGGAATAACGCAATAAGAAATATTTACTTAACTTGTGTAGGTACCTATATTAAATTTTATGTGTTATAAGCGAAAGCATCAGAAATTATTAAGTCTCAAATAGCTTACTCGAAATAGACATTACATTACAAAGCCAAGCAAAGTATAAATAAGACCATAAAGTCACTACCATAATTTAGGATAATTACGTACTTATATACCTACTCCTACACAAGTAGGTACGTATACAAAGAGCTAACTACTTCAAAGTGAGTATTAAAACACGAAAGGGCAAGGATCCAACGGTCGTTTCAGAAGAAGCAGATGCGTCAAACGGCGTCCGCGGCGCCGCAGCATCAACAAATCTGACCCAAAACCGCCTGCAACACTTACACATATCAATTTTGGCGCCAAAACAGCAAAAAGACGGCTGACGGTCGTAAACCGTCGCTTTCAAATCTGGAACACGCGGCCATTGGCTGGAAACTGACCAATCGGCGGACACAGACAGATTTTATTGCCTCCCATTGGTCGGTGTGCGCTTACTTATTTACGACGGACCTAAGGCTCACTCGCAAAATTTCTATTAATAAATTAGTCGTAAAACCTGAGTAATTTATTATCATTGCGCTCAGCGTAATTATTTCCTTTATAAGAATAACATCATCATGTGCCGTGTTTAATAATCGATCGCGGATTGGTATTCGAATGTTCGAACTTTGAACTGTTTTGATTAGCTTCGATATTTGAATTTAGGATGTTTGCCTTAGGGTTGCCGTTTAGGTCCTAGGGTTGCAATCTGTAAAATACATTGATTGTCTATGCTTTAAATAATTGTAGAGGAGTATTTATTACAATATATTCCAATTAACATTATTTCATGAAAGGTACCTATTTAAACAAGGAATATTTATTAGTATTTTAATAGATATTTTTGTCATCATTATAGTAGCGGGTATTCCTGCACCTACAGTCATAGCTATTTAGAACTAGGTATTAGAAAACCTAGTATTTCAACAACAAGAAATAGAAATATCTTAGGTGCCATAAGTTAAGTAATTTTAATAAATTCGAGAGCATGACGCATGGCATGACGAGGATCATGACGTAAGGCATGACAAGTAGTAGGTACATATCACACTAAAGTCTTGCTTTCCTCAGTAATCTTGCACAGTGTCAGGGAGGTTCAGCAGTAGGTAGGCTTGAGGGTTGTGTCGGAGGGTCACCTGTTCGCTCCCGGCGTGATGCTGCGAGCCGCGGGGGGTCCATGTCTTCATCTGGAACATTATTGCTTTTCTTAATTCGAACCTCTTTAGAAATAGCGGGAGATTTTTTGAAATGATAAACTTAATATTCTTTGATCGTTGGATGGCGGATCGTTTATGAAAGAGTAATGGAGTAACTGGTGAAATTACTTATTGTTGTGGTTGAGTGGTTTAATGACAATGAAGCTAGAGAAGTTGCGGGTTCGAATCCTGTATGGGTCACATGTTCCTTGGAGAAAGATTGATATTTTGTAATTTCAGACTACAGTACTTATCTATAAGCTTAGGTACTAATATAATTAATCTGTGGCATATAAAAATAACAAGTTAAAAATAAATTGCCCATTAATCAAACTTCCTTTTACTGTCGGAAAAATAAAAAAATATTTTCCCCAAAAATATGAATAGAAACATCGTATTACCTCGTCTCCCCACGGCCGGGCTCCGCGCCCCGCCGGGCTATTTGTACCCAACCAGGGATTTCCGAAACATACCCCCCCTTCCCCCCTTTAGGCTTCAGTGAGTTGTAAAAGACGGACATACACTTCCCGGATGGATTTGGGGAAATATTGTGGATTGTAAGAAATCATAATAGCTAGTAACTCAAGATGAGTTGTAGGGAGTATCTGTTGGAAGAGGAAAAGAAATGCCAATAAACTTTATAGTACCGATATTATGACGTTTAATCTATTAATTTAAATAAAATTCCATCGATAAACTACCTCTAATTACAAACCAGAAATCAGAACACAGATTGGAAAACATAAAAGCACATAAAAAAACCATAAACGTGATTAAGAAAAAAAAATCGCCATAAACGCGGACACAGTAACACCAGAAGTGGAAATGCGTTCCGAATTTAAAATTCCAATTCGAATTCTAAAGTTTAATTATGGAACGACTTCCGTAAAAGAGCATCTTCGAACACATTTTCTAATTAGCGATTGGTCACGCGCTCGGCAATAGGGATTCGTTCGAAATTCGAAATGGGTGATTTGGATTCGGAACGGCTTGCCACTGGCCAGTGTGAATTACAATCGAATCAGGAACAAAATGGAAATAATAACGATGTAAAAAAGTTGTCTATGAATTACGGGAGCTGAGGTACCTGTGTGCACGCAAGTGTTTAGTTTTTTCTTTATTTTAGGTACTTATTAAAGATGAAAGTTACATATTCAGTATGATATGATAGAAAAGTTGCATATAGTCCCCAGACGACGATGTCTTGGAAAGTCAATTGTGCGAGGGCTGCAAGACAAACCTAGATAGATATCAATGACAGGAGTGATAGCTATACAAAAAAATGTTTGCAGTTTGGGACAGTTCACCATTTTCACAATATTAAGGGCGAGACCTACTACAAAATGTTCTACATAATATGGCCTAACCTCCTGGTAAATATGACGTTAAGTTCTTTATTCTTCATAAAATCTTTGCAAACATTGCTCCCAATTAAACAGAAATACTTCAGTCCATTTGTCAAAACTGCCCCGCAAAATGCCGTCACAATTTACACTAACAACACGCTAATTTAAAAACGGAATTCCAAATCAAACGCAATCCTGCCAACTTAACTGGCGCACACTAAATAAAGAGATGTCGTCATACCAATTAAAAAAATTATCCCCTTTAATAAGTGTCAATTCTTAACGAATGTGTGCATACGCATGATTTTTATTTCACACGTTTCTCACTTGGATATTAAATGAGAGACATCATCATTTGATATAGTACTCTATCGTCTTAATCATAAAGTTGGAAACGGAATGCTCGAGAAGATTTTTACGACTATTTTTATTGACGCTTAGTCTGGACACTCATGTTTAGCACTTGCAGCCAATGATCATCATACAACTGGAGAAAAGCATCGGAAAATGAACTCTATTGTTAGTGAGTAAGATCGAATGTTAGGTTGGATACAAGCGTTGTATGTTTGGTTTATATGGGGAGCCGCAGCGACCCGAACTCTCCCGAAGATGCCCGAAGAAGTGGACATCAAATTTTAATTGTCCGTTAAAATAATAATCAATGAGGCGACGCGGCCATTTGCAAATAGAACGCCGTTCAAATTCGAATCAGTTGTAATTTCGAATGGTAATGTAGATAAATAAATGGTGATGAATGTATTCTGTTTATGGTTAATTAGATGAATTATTAATTGGTTTCGGTCGTGATTAGCGTAACTATTTGAATAATTAATGCGGTATGAATTTTTTGCTCCAACTATTGTATATGTTGAAAAAATGTATTTGGAATTCATTATTTCAATGGTTTTTAAGTGTGGTGACGTCATATTATTATACCTAATTCGAGTTCTTATAATTCTGTTAGATTAAGTGGGTACCATAATATTATGTAGTATTTTCTAGGCTTTTGTTCATATTATGTATCTACATCTAGTATGTACATACTATTACAAGTTTTTGTAGGCATTTACTTAAGAGACAAGCGAAATATGGTACAGAAATATAGAATAAACTTTATATTAAGAGATCGACACTTGTGTACACGCAAGTACATGAGGTCAGGTAACTCATAGACATTTTTTTGGAGTAGGTATTACTGTTTTCATAAAGCCAAGACAAAGAAATAGAGAACTAGACATCTGATTACTTTAGTTACATTACAGAGTATTTAAAACCAAAATATATAAAGAAAGTTATTAATCCAAATGTCAAATAATGGGTTAATTTACGCCTCATTTGGGTCAAAATAACCCGACATAGAATAAATATTACAAATGCTAATATATGTAGGTATGTTTGTAACTGCTGAACCAATTTAGATGAAATTTGTAAGTAAGGTTTTATTACAAAAATCCTATTAAAAGGTGAAAAAAAAGTGGAATTGATTAAGTGCGATTGTATTTCTTTATATAACCAGAACTAGCTATCCGCTCCGGCTTCGCCCGGATCCCTTTTTTATAGCCTATGTCACACGGGAATAGTGTAGCTTCCCAATAGTGAAAGATTTTTTCAAATTTCGTTTCTATTCAATCCAAACAAACAAACCTTTTCTCTTTATAATATTAGCATAGATTAAATAATATAGACAAGAAAAGTCTTTTGTGGTAAATATATATAATTTCATTCCAATAGTTGAGACGTTGGCAGTCTGTCGGTATGTCCGCACGTGCGCGCGCGCACTATGATAATAATAAAATGTTGGCGCATTATTTATTTATAGTCCGCGGCTGTCGCTCGTCGTCTGTCCGTCTCAGTATTATATATAGCGAGCATGTCTCTTTGTCTCGTTACGGATTTTGGTCGTTTTGTTGCCTTTTTCACCAAAAAAATCTTCATTTAGAAGTTCATTTAGATCACATGAAAAATCATATAATCACGTCACGTCATTAGTATTACAGAGTAGCTGTCCGCCCCGGCTTCGCCCTGTTCCCTTTTTTTATAGCCTATGTTACTCTTGAATAGTGTAGCTTTCCAATCGTGTAAGAATTTTTCAAATCGGTCCAGTCGTTTAGGAGCCTATTCAATCCAAACAAACAAACTTTTCCTCATAATTTCTGATGCCATCGCGGTTATTACACATTGGAATGAAACAACTATTAACGGATTTAACTCGCGTAGCTGACAATAGTCTAACGCTAAAGTCTAGTTTAGCGTTAGACTATTGTCAGCTCAGTTGTGCTACGATTATGGAAACTGTAAAGAATCCGAAACGTCAGCTAATAAAATAAAATATAAATACGCGAGTTAAATCCGTTAATAGTTGTTTCATTCCAAACTTTTCCTCTTTATAATATTAGTATAGAGTATATAGATAGATAATCGCTATTTTGAAATTATGATTCCTTCCCAGTTACCTCAAAGGTACATTTTTCTCTTATACCATTCAAACTTCCAACCGACCATTAGAAACGAAATAAACTTGCATTTCTGTGCATATCATCTGGCATTGTTTTGCTCGGAGCTATTTGCGGGATGCCCTCCCCCCTCCCCCCTCCCCGGTCACCCCCCCGTCTGAACACAGGCTATATATTATCCGTCGTGAACTGTCAAAACTGAGATGACTGGTTGTTCAACTTACATTTTGAGGTTATGTTATGGTATAGTTTTACTTTAAAATTTTTAGACTATGGTTTCTAAATTACAGATACGGCATAAATCGGTGTCATAAAGTATTTACAATCTTATTTATATAAAGAATAGAAAGACAATAGATTATTAATAGATTAAGAATAGAAAATCTTATAGACGTTACACTGTGAGACAGTTCAAATATAACCACAGACTAATCAGAGTAAAGGATGACAACAATACATTACCCGTGTCTACAATTAAAAAAGAACAAATGTCACCTCCAAGCGTGACACATTAACAACCGCAATAATTGGGCATAACTCATCGAAACCAACGCGATGCATTGATAAACAGCGCTCATATCTCAGCGAGACGCGGCGAAAACGCGCTAATACGCGCAAGATTGATTTCTGAACTGGCCACTGTCAGCGGCCATGATTTACGAACGATATGTGTAATTCAAAATGCAATTGCTGATTACATTTGAATACCGAGTTTTTGAACGGGTTCTAAATACGATTTAGCGGACGTTCGAAATCTGAAAACTGAAGGATTGTGTAAATACAGATTATATTTGAACGTGCGTTCAAGTAGACTCGTTTTAAACGTTTTGTCGCTGTGGTCTATCGCCGCCGAATGCGGTCACTTATCCATTACCCGTAATGAGGTTCATGAATGAGTGCTTGTTTACGACAGTGCAGCGACATCCGCCCGAGCCATAAATTATATCTCAAATCACATCTGATGCGTACACATTCGTCTACAAAAAGCCCATGTATCTTTCTCGATCTTCACGCAACGACAAATGTGTAACAAATAAATTATAAAATCAACGGCTCGGGTTTTTATACCCCGGGTGTCAAGTGCCGTCTCGTTCTCACGCGCGTGCTTTACGGGTCATCTGTCCCGCTCGCTCGCGGTTGTCGCGCCGCGGCGCAGTTTGTCATCAGCTGTCTCCGGACGATGACGTCTCTATTTATCTAGATAGTTTCAGTGCTTTGAGTAATTTCCAAAGTATTGATATAGGACCTTAAGGTTTCGGAAGCGATTAAAATGACATTAATATACCGGCCGTAACTCATCTTGTGAGTAAATCATGTAAATTTTGAAAGGCAAATTTAGAGCATGTCAGGGAAAAGAGAAATGTTTAGAAGGGACTGAATTTAATTCTGAGAAAATTGGTAAAACAGAAGTCATTAAAATGAATAAGAAGAAAATATAATCTTTTTCAACTTTCATTTTATCAATCTTCAAAATACATTAAGTGAAACCTTAGTCTTGTATCCGAAACTTTAATAAAAAATAAATGTATCGAGGGGAAGATCTAAAAGTAGATCGTCGCCCAATTAATTAGCGACATGCGCAGGAGTCGAGACGGACGTCTTTGAACTCGCAGCGATTTATACGCCCTTTAATTCCCTCGCGAGCTTCTGGATCATTTCTGGAGATCAATGGAGGGCCTCCGAGATTTGGGAGAGATATTGGTAGTCGGGATTTTAACATGATTATGAATGTGAGGTAATACGTCAAGTCGTTTAGGAAAGACATTAGATAGGCATTTAAGGTTCAACAGATGCTTTACTTTTACATAGTGACGTGCATATATTAGGTTAGTGATGAACGACAGTGATTCAGGCTTCCAACCTTCCTAAATGAGTCTCAAGTACAACTCGGCAATTTAACGAGGTGCCAATGACTCGAACACTCCGTCAATTAAGTAAAAAGCGACACAATCAGATGTCAAAGCACTGGACAGAACCGAAGCCCATACCAGAATCGGTAATCAGTCGAAAAAAACTCGAAAACTCTTAGATTGAGTTCACGATATGTCAATCCGATATATGTTATTGACAAATTTATTTATACAGCTCCGTCTGAGTTCGACAGTTTAACTTTTTACCTTAAGCCAGTGTTAATAGAGATGTTAATTTGTTTTGACGGTGGCAATGTTTTGTTGTGTTTTTAATAATGCTCGTCTCGTCCTAACGACGATTTAAACTTGTTTGTCGGACTGTTTGCAGAACATGTACGGAGAGCTGACATGTGACCTTGGTACTAAGTATCACTTCTAGAGGTTCGAAGTGAGAAGCAGGGATTTGCATAGATGACACGATATTTGAAATTGATTTAGGCAATAAAGATAAATAGAAGATTTATGTGACAGTTTGCATCGATGCTGCATAAGTTAAAACACATTTTGAAAGCAAAGGTCTTGACAGCAAAAGCAAAATCGAATATGTCAAGGTATTATAAGCAATGAATCTTTAATCAGTGTTAATTCATTCGGATTCAGAAAAAGCAGTTGTAGATTTATCTCCTAAGTAATAGTCGAAGTCAGCGCGAGTCCTTATACCAATAACCGAAAGGTATCTCCTGGAAAAAACGCCGAGTTCCTAAGAAACGTCAGATGGTGTGATACCGGGAAACCAGCGGGCGGCAACGACAATGCATTGCGTTTCTTTTCTTCTAGTGGACGGAGTTTCCAACTTCTTATAGTGTTTTCTTGGAGACAATTAAAAGAACAGTGGGTGGGTGTAATTCCATAGACACTTATGGTGTAAGTGTCATGGCGGAACTGTTGATGAAAAACATGGCGGATTGTTAAGTGAAGATGGACGTGTACTGTTTAAGAAGCTTATGGAAGTTATACATCAATTATATAGAAACAATATTACGTACTTATAGGGTCTAGAATGATGTATGTATGTACTTATAGGGTCTAGAATGATGATGAATGTTTCAGGTAGGTATGTGAAATCAAATCAAATGAAGACATTTATTGTTTGTCACATATATTAAAAACAATAGTATCACTAACATGTCATCTAGACATAAAATTCAAGCTCAAAAATATTTTGCAATATAGGACATTTTATAACACAGACTTTATCTTTCAACTTACGAATCAAATAATTTTTCCAAGATCGCATGTGCGTTCACAGATCGATCAACTCTTGCGCACAAGTCTAGACGCGGCGCTGCATTATGTATCCTAGATCATTCGCTATGGAAATCATTTGAATTGGAACACGACATGGCCGCCAATAGGAAACGTTGAAGGTAGATAGTTTCAGAAATACTTGGAGCTTTGGTTTCTATTTCAAATTTGATTCTGTTTACTAGTAATTTACTTGGTTTTTATGTTTATGTTAAAACTTTAAAGTCCAAAACGCACAATCGTCGAATGGCTGTGGACATAACATCACAGAGTGAAACATGAAACGTATTATGAAATTTCAAAAACAAAAGAGTGTAACCAACGTTCCAAGAAAGGGTTTACATTTTCGGGGCATCGCCATCTTCGGGACGAGATCTCCGTGGGAGCGCGCCGGCGATATGATACCGAAAGGACTTCATTTTTGTCCTTTTATCCAACAAAATTCGCACCAGGCGCCAAAATGCAAATACTTTGCACTGATATTGTATTTTGTATTCCAACAGCACAACCACAGCTAGCTACGTCTCTCGTCAACTTTACTGGGGAATCATGTTAAAATCCGCCATTTTAATTCCGAACGCGCACACCTGATTGGCGGTTCCCATGCCTTTAATTTTCGCTGATTCTTAAAAAACAATAGTTGTCTATGCCCAGTGACGGACGAGGCCGCGCTCCGAATGCCCGCGATTCGAATTGAGAACACGGATGTTCCGAATTCGAGTTATAAAGTTCAGTAAACTTAGCGGAGTAACAGGACACCTACATAGTACATCGGAGTATGCCGGAGTGTTTACGAGATACTGATGTCACGCAACTCCGCCGCCGTCGCTATAAAAAGGTGCTTCGTTACTAATTCCCCACCCCCCCTCCCCCCTCGCGCCCGTTCTAAATTTACCCGAGAAACGAACGGGACGCGCACGTGTGTTCACTTACCACACTAACTTGAACAAACTTTAAACGTCAGTTTTTGTCCGAGCTTATACAAAATGCATACCCCGATATGCCGTTATACCCGAAATTATACAAGTAACGAATCAACGTTTTATGACAATGCAAAAAATTATCGAAACGACAGCGGCTCTAAAAAAGTCCCGATGTATTCATTCGGGCATTGTATCGAAGGTCAATCGAGATAATCGTAAAATTAAAAAGTATAAGTGGCGTCCGCGAACGGGTTCCATTTATAAATTTCAAATATTACTGCGTTCGATGATATTACAATTTCAAATTTGGAACGCGGGAGCTGCTTCGCCACTTTTGATTTCGAGTTGACACAATCGAATACTTTCTCTTGAAAAACTTCAACCGATCATTTCAATTTGGAATGCTCGCAATTTGCACTAAAAGTTTACGCTAAATTACCTTTTATTAAATAATTTTTAACTTAAAATTCAATGTTGCCACTATTCTAATAAATTGATACTTATATACTACTCGTTTTAAATTATAAACTAGTGCTTTAAATGCAACAATGAGTCTTAACTTCACATCTAGGCAGCTGGATGAAGAAATAAATTTGTCCGTGGGATTCCAGCGGTTTTTGCGCGCACTTGACTCGATAACCAATGAATGATTGTATTGGTATGAATGTAAATGTAACATTTGCCACTGAAAAACGTTGACTGATTCTTTCACAGTTTCAAATAAATGATGTCACATGAATAACATTGTTGCCAACAAGAGATTTGGGACGTGACGTCATTTCATTGAATTTGTTTATCACAACGTCCACTTAGAGAAAGACAACTTTTAATCATAACCGTTTGAGCGATTGTTTGGAACTAAAGAAAATAAATTACAATGTAGAATGTGATGCATCGCCACTCGGCGAGGCGTCGCTAGCGTCGAATATTTTCATGCGGATCGTTTTTAAAATAAAATCTGACAGAAAGTTATTACAGTATCCAAATAGGAAATTTGATCCCCAATAATTTAAACGAGCGGAGCCACAAACAAGATTCAAATCCACTCGAAAGCTCAATTTGCTTGTTTCGCGTTCGTTTTGTTTTGAACACAGAGCGGCCATATCTGCGGAACTATCTCGGGAATAATTCACTCGTGCACCGCGCTGCATGCGTCTCGGACAATCACAGGATCACGCGTGTGTGTCGCACACACCCGCGCCGCCCCGCGCGACCCGATATCGACTCACCGACACTGCATTTAAAGTTAACTTTCCATCACCCCACCGCAAGGGTTGATTCCTTTTCGTTTTGTTCTCGCGAAAGAATCCGAGCTTAAAGATGACCGCGCGACGATTTTGAAAATACGACGAGCGAAATCCGAACGCCAGATAGCTTTTTGCCGCCACCGCTCGAATAATATTAACTCGCTTTTAATTATTACTGCCGCTAATTAGTTGTTAGGCTTCCATTCCTGAATTGATAAATCCCCTTTTTCTAAAGGTGACAGATAAATAAGACGCTCTTAAACGTTTCGAGAGTTTTCGGTTTTTCCCGATTTCTCCTGAATATGTGAGTTAATTAAAGATCTTACGGGGAGTTTTTGTGATCGATCGGTCCTCGGAGCGAGAAAAAGTTCTTATACAAGGATCTTAAATTAAACCTTTTTAATGGTCGCGGAGGTGACATTTCCTCCGCATATGCGACTGCGCATTCCTCGGTTTTTGGCCGTCGGAAGCTGATTCGGGTCCGGCGGCATTTTATGGCTTCTTCCCGCGCCTGCGCACCGCAGTTAGCGAGTTTTTGCGATCGCTCAGTGTTAACTTATAAATCTCTAATAATATAATTATCTGGCAACTAGGGATACGGTTGATTTACCGTCAATAAGAGAACTGTTGTTAAGCCATAAATTACGGAGTAAGTAGGTGCGAGTTCTGCCCGAGCAGTGATTATAGCGTGGTCGGACTCCGCAATTAAAATATTACTTTATGGGTTGTTTTATATCATCCGTCTTCGTTTCGAGTAAATAAGGAATGCTGATCAGAAGCCAGAACGCGACTAAAATATGTCGTAGGAAAACAGCGTAACGGGAAGAAAAAAATCATGTAAATGGATACTCCTGAAGGTACCAGGCGGCCTGAATAGCCGAGGAGGCTCCTAATGAACGGATCGGTGGCGCGTCGCGTTACACTCGTTAGCGATGCTCCGTTATTGTCTCCTGATACTCGCTACTCAAATAACTAGTTACCTCACATTTTAGAGAACACACTCAAATTCTTGACGATTTTGTTTACTCAGCGGTGAGATAAACGTCTAAGCGTAATCCTAATAGTAATATACGATAATGGTACGTAACAGTGAATGATCGTCCGTCTAGATGCAGACGAGTGGTCGTCAGTGGTCGTGGTGTGTGTGTCCATTGAGTCGGCAGCGGCGGGCGCGGCGGCGGCGCCTGCTCGCGAACAAATGGGTGTCCGAGCCGAGCGAGCAGGTGATCGGCGCCGTTCCGGTGACGAGCCGTCAATTTGTCGCTGCAACAAAACCCTGCCACCACCCCGTCAGTCAGCGAGCGCTCCCAACCAGCCGAGGAATGAACCTCGATGACGGCCGCGGAGATATATGCGAGCTCGACACTCGACGATTAGGCCCGATGCCAACCCGAACGCGCCCGATGATTCACGAACGGGTTGAACGAACTATCCCGAACGTGCGATTGTGTCAATTGTTTTCTTAAACGGACAGGCATTAATTCGAACATGCGGGCTTGAATTTCGAACGTTCGTCGGATAATGCCCGAATTAGACGCACTATTGATGCGCACTCGTTAGCCGCGTAATTGCTCGGGTGAAATGGATTTTTCCTTGTTTTTGAGCTAAATCGAGCATTTATGGAGTGCATAAAGCCACCCTTTACAGACAGCGGCGGCTGTAAGAATGCAGCGGGACTAGAATTAGATTTATAATTGCGAAATTTTCGCCTGGCACGGCGGGCGGCGATGACATCGCGTCACTAGATTATTTTGGCAGCCGCTCCCTGCATTCTAGGTCGGCGTCCAAGATCACCTTTGTGTCGAAAAACATTGTCGATTTCCAATGTGAGTTTTATTGTTTTCTAATCAAGGTTGAGATATCCTTGCGCGTGTTTTAAATCTCGGAGATGACACGAGCGACAGTGGACGAAGGTCGGTCGGATTCATTAACATTCGGTGGCTCGAAGCGATTCTTTCTAGAACGTGTTTTGAACATCCATACTGATTGCAGAAGTGGAAACATCAATGAATCGTTCACCCGAGGGAGCGGAAGCTACCAATTTAGGCGGAAAAAATTCATATTGAAACGAATGTAAAAATCGACGCACCTACGACTTAACCGGGAAGTGCTGCCCAAAAGGCGTAATTCGACAACCAATTACAGAACAATCGTTCATTAATCTAATTGTTAACTGCACTGTCTCCACGCGAGTCGATAAGTCGAAATCGATGTTAATAAATCGAGAAATAGAATCGATGCCCATCTATATTTGTGCGAGACAATGGTCGGTGCGCGCGCGTTGATTTACGCTCGCTCGTTACGAGAGGTAATGAGTTGCGCGGACGCAGCGTCGATTATGCGCGGCCATTTTTAAATTAAGAACAATCATTTTTGAAATGAGAACAGAGTGACGGATCGACGATTTGGGAAATTAAAGCTTTATGAGCTTAGATGTTAGTTGATGAATGCGATGCAATTAACTTGCTAATGCGCTTTGTTATTAAACTGGTCTTTACACGCTCTCGCGTCTCCCAAATAACAATGTAGTTAGTGCTAATGACGCAGCTGAAAGTTGAAAAAATATTAACAGCCCCGTTTCCCCTCTCGAATATGATCTGAGTCTTTCTGCGTTCCCAATAAAAAGCATAAAGTAGCGAGTTCCTCGCACACGCTGAGTCAGGCCGCGGTGTCCCTAAGGGATCTATTCTGGGTACCCTCGTCGTTCATTCTCTATTTTTTTTTCTTAAGTGATGTATTTATAGAAATAGACGGCAGACGCACAGTTTTCTGTTTAGCTTTATCTTTGGTTGGATATTTTTTTTCTATGACGTTATTTTGTTTTAATAACTCCGTCTCCGTGATGTTTTTACTCGTCGAAATGTCTATTCGGGAGAAAACATAAATACGAGCTCACTTGAAACCGCGAATAGCGTCGTAAAATGATCATAAAACTGGAATTTGCACGGATCCACAACATTGTTACAGAATTTTGAACTAAAAGAAATCCGATGACTAAATAACATCGCCATACAATAGCATTTACGATAATTACAGTCTGTTCCCCTGTTTCTGGTTCTTCAGCATCTATTTACACAATATAAGATCCATTAGCAATAAAAACAGTCCCATTACACCGGTGACTCTCATAACCGATATTCATTAAGGAAGCACCATCAATTCCTGTAGTACCATTACGCTCATTCCTTACCAAAACAAACAAATCCTACAATTATTCTAACCAAACAACGCTATTAACAGCGTTAATGTCCTCGAAAACAGTCCTTAATTACATGACGTTAGAGTCTTCGTTAGCTGCAATTCAGATTTGATCTCTTGCATTCCCTACTGCAGTAGAAACGGCGTCAACATCGGAGCCATCTTTAAAATAGATTCTAACCGTATAGATATAAGGTTGTTTGCGCTCGAGTTAAGATTCGCAAGATCCTTATAATACGATGTCCCCTGGAATTCTGAAAATATTGAAAGATTAGCAGTGGGTTCCGTACGTCCCCATAAATAATACATTGGAGGGGGACCAGTGATGGATTGTCTGTCTGTCTCTCCGGTTTCTATTAGTCGGGAATTCTTAAAGGGTGCTCTAGGGTTGTTATTATTAGTGACGAGCATGTTGGCGCGATATCCTCGCGTTCATTAATTCTCGGAGTGGTATTACCGATGTCATTTGCCGAGATTTATTGGACTTGCCACGGTGTTATTTTAAACCTGGTTACAGTTACCTTTGTCCCATTATAATATCGAGGAGCGTCTCTGGAAGGCAAAGGCGACGGATTGCAATTGACAAAGCGATTGCCCTATTCAACTCGGTCGCAGCGTGTCGCTGTCGTGCCTACAAGTTGATTTGAAATGCTTGATACCGCGCAATTTGTAGGTGCGTATTTTCCAACTTTGTAAATTGAAGTGTCTGCGTTTTAAATTAGTTAAGTAAAATAAACAATCCCAAAGTCGTAAATCTTTCGAATCGCTGCTCTCAAATATTTACGCAGCGAAATTTGATAAAATTCGTACTCGAACTATATCTAAGAACATGGGAATGTTTCGTAGATATCGGCTGTCGAGATAGCGTAGATAAGATCACGTCGAAATGTCGAGTGACCGATAACAGGCCGAGTTAAACGTCTAACGAAATAACAAACGTTTTGGGAATATCAAGCAGCTTTTTGTCGAAATGCATGTTAACATTGTTAGCGACTGCGTTGAATTTATTACACGCGGGCTTGTGTCAAGAATTTGTTTAGTTCTGTTTAATATTTACAAGAGCAAAAGGTCCTTTTAGTAAATAATCTTATTCTATAAACATGTCAGAGTTTTTAACGCAAGTTTCTCTGCCTTAGGTGATCATCGTTACTGATGATCTAGGATCTATGGGTTAAGTTTTAGAATTGTCAGCAAATTGTTGTTTCATTTCAATGTGTAATAACCGCGAAGGCATCAGAAATTATCTACCTAAAAATCTATTAACATATCGACTAGGTAAGATGACATAACTCCCTTACCGAGTCGACACTCCGCTTGATTCCAATATTTAAACAAAAGAACAAAGCTGTCAATCGAACCTCTATTCGAAGAGTAAAACAACGTATCTTGAAACTTGAGCATTAAAAGCGGAACAGGTCGGAACAGGCCCCGGGACCCGTTATCGTAATGCATCCTGGAATTTTCCACATCGCCTCCCGGGGTCGCCTGTCAAACTTACAGGAGTTTTGGAGGGTGGAAGAGCGGGAATACAGGCGGTTTCATGTGTGCTTGAAGTAAATGAAGAATATCAAATGTATATTATAGTAGCATGTGAATAACACATATGTACCTAATATGGTAAATATGTTGTTTGAAGTAAGCATATTTATGATTCATCCCAAAATATCTTGGATTACTATTTGAAAGTATAAAAACAAATGAAGGCGGATACTTAAATGGGTTTTGGTTTCTGAAAATGTAAAACTTAAGACAACTTCAAGATGTGTTTCTTGTAATTCATACTTGACGCATGAGATAAGCTCAAACTTTTTCAAGGACTTTTTGAACGACGGATGTCATTGTAAAATGTTTTCTCTCCGAATATCACAAAAAACTTGCAAATCAAAATACGGTTAAACAAACGGCGATCTCTCGTGTTTTGAGCCGCAGCAGAACCCAACAATATCAACTTTTTATTACTAAAAATATTTATATTATTTCACTTTGTCTCCTTTCACTTTTTACAAAAGTTTAGGCTGTTTAATACACTTTAGGGGAGACGCGTCCTGAACTTTCGTAGAGTTTGTTTCAATCATCCTTTTTGTCAAGTTTCCTCTTAATATCGGTGAAAGTTTCTTTTTTATTATGTACGAGTACACTTCGCTTTTAGACAAGAACGGTTTGAGTCACACAAACAAACATTTACTTTTGTGCGGTGAACCAATAACTTCCTAAATTTAAGGACTCGTGCAACTTTTTGAGTTTTATCTGGTACTTTATTATTCCGTGCCTCCAATAAGCAGTAACTTATATTATTTCGATAAACCCGACATTCTTATTAGACTCAGTTGTTTGTCAAAAACATTTTCTAATTTGGCAGATTGCCTATCTTTGATGAGGTTGTCAGCCATTTGTAAACGCAGGTTAGTCTCGGCTCTTGTAAGTTATTTATATTTTTGTTTCTACGAAAACACTGTTTTGTAAGAAAAATATAAACAGGATTACTGAGGATTCCGTCATTGATTTAACGGATGCCGTTTGTAATTCTAATGCCGTGATGAACTGGCTACAATATCATGGACACAGGTTGCTGAATAGAGTTTGGGTATTTATGTTGTGTGTAAAGTAGTTTTGTGATATATTGCTCTAGCTAATTAGTAACTATTAATTGTAAACATTCTACGTTCAAAAGTGTCCTTTGTTTTTGCTAAGTTGAGTCTTCTAAGTTCTAAGGCGCTGATAATTTCAAAGCTATATTGAGAGTACGTGTTGGAATATGTTTAGTATATTGAGGGTAATGCGCAAAAAATAAACGATTATTGTAGATTTCCCTCCACTTCCTTTAACTCATTCAAACCCGATAAATCCATATGTTTTACAAATAACAAAACAAAAAGCGAAAGCCATGAATAGAAATCCGCGTATTGTGAATAACCCTGCGTTTTACAGTTATGGTGAAGAAACTCGGGTTACGGGGGAGGCGAGACAATAGGGGTAAATCTATAGAGGTGTCGGGTTACAGACAAACACACAAGAATGTGATTTGAAACTAGAAATGGATATGACATTCTGATATGAT
Organism: Polylopha cassiicola; assembly: GCA_038024825.1. Taxonomy (NCBI): domain Eukaryota; kingdom Metazoa; phylum Arthropoda; class Insecta; order Lepidoptera; family Tortricidae; genus Polylopha; species Polylopha cassiicola. The sequence goes on from CP149061.1 coordinate 1,097,585, forward strand.
TTTGCGAACGTGCTCAAACAGGTTTTTGGATAGAATGAGTTGGAATATACGCTAGCTTTCTCTTAAAATTAGATATAATTACATAATTATAAAAAAGAACGATAAAAAAGGAAAGAATTTAGTAAGTATCTATATATTATTAAAAAGAAGCTACAAACGTTGGAGATATAGTGTGATAAATTAGTTCCTAAATTCAAAATTCCAAGTTTTTGATAAACAAAAGTAACTGTACCTAAGCATATCTATAATATATGTTATATTAGTATCAACGTATACAGTGCCTAATCCAAAAACGAAATCTTTTAATTCAGATTACTACATATCCTAACTAATATTATAAATGCGAAAGTAACTCTGTCTGTCTGTCTGTCTGTTACGCTTTCACGCTAAAACTACTGGACCGATTTAAATGAAATTTGGTACACAGGTAGTTTTAGCGTGTAAGCGTAACAGACAGACAGACAGACAGAGTTACTTTCGCATTTATAATGCCTAATCCAAGAACGAAATCTTTTAATTCAGATTAATACATATTATCTTTAAAACAACGATCATAATGCATCGATAGACACACAGGTTGTACAATAGTTTATTTATAATCAGATAGCCAATTAGACAATCAATGAGTACAGTCAAGATCTAATCACTAATTACTAATTGATTGCATTTATCTTCAAGCCTACTATTACCTATGCTATTACTGACATTCATTTCGGTGCCGTTATTGATCGGTTATCGATTATCATTACACTTAACATATGTAACTTATAATCATTTGTTTTTGTATTGTTCTCATAATATGAATCTTCGTTTTGTTATGTACCATCATCAGTACTCTTAGATAAGTGCTTAACGTTACTTCAGTTTTCGTTGCGTGTGTCAATTTCATACAATTTTGCATTAGTTTCATTTTGTTGCTATTTATGGATTGGATTGTCTAAGGATTCTGTCATCATCATGACAACTTCTATCAATTCTTTTAACATAACTTTTGTCCAAACTTTTTGATTTTACATTGTCATCTTTATTGCTCATAATGTTTTAGTTAATATTCATACCGTAATAGTTTAATGAAATTCCTCAACCAAACCAAACATTCGTTAATTGTTATTCCCACTCAATATTTACATACCCCTGTACCCATAGCCGTCAGCCGTGACAGCCGACATTCGTAATCTCACCCGAGAATTGTACCCGCTACCCTCTGGCTCGCAGCCACAATAATGGCGGCACACTCCAGAACAGTTTTCCTTTGTGATGATCTCTCCCCTAATGATTTTTCCTAGTATTTGTTTTTGTGCGGTAATTGCTGTTTGGTTCTTGGTTTGGGGTGGGCTTCTGTTAGGGATGTTTAGTTCTTCTTTGTTATGGTCAATGTTAATTTGTGGACTTTGGAGTTAATTTGCCTCATCGTTTTCATCAGCTACTTCTGAAACAAGTTTACCTGTTGTATTCTCAATTCCATGAATGTTGATTTCTGGAATTAATTCATCGAGGTGTTAATTATATTGAATATGTTTATTTACAATGAATATTCATAGTGCGATAATGTCTTGCGCATTCATAGAACTTGGTCTTTAACTATACATACAGTCTACATCCTATAATAGGTATTGAGCATTTAAATTCCTTACCTAAAGAACTAATAAAACCCCCGCAAACCGTTAATCCTTCCACAATAACCGAACATTTCAATATGAATCGGCGGACACGTGTACCGAGCTTTCTCACAATTAAGCTCTCGGTTAATTAAACCGCCCTTTGCAGCCGAAGGAGCATTGAAAGCTTTTGACGAAAGCACTTTTATTCGAATGGGATTTGCTGGTTTCGAACCGGCTTTGTTTGATTCGCTGTTTTGAATGCGGTTGACAGTATTGACTTGGGCTCTGAATAAATTATTTGAAATGTTTTTCATATTTATATTTCGTCGTTATCGGTTTTAACAACGGAATAGTAGCAGGGCGATGTTATTAAAATAGTATTTATGTGTTGCGTCTTTCTTAAATGAAAGGAGGTGTAAATAACACGACACTCGGATTACCCATTTCAGCGAGGAAATCTCCGAGACATTGAAATCATGCGACCAATTAGGCAAATCGTTCCGCCCACGCCCTGGATCGTAAAAACCGGGCGAATCGCGACCGAGCCCTATCCCGGGTAATAAGCCTAATTCGAGCCCAAATCTAGCCTCATTTGAATAACAGCACAATAAAATAATTAAAGAATCAATTAGGGAATCCGGCGGAAGACCGGAGGAAGGCGCGTATGGAGGTAATAGGAGTGTCTTGACCACGCGGAGTGAGCCCTTGCATTATTTATACGAGTCCGTTCCGTTACATTGAATAACTAATGACGTGCGCTTGTGGCCGTCTGTCTATTTACATAGTTAATATTAATGCCAGCGACGGCGTGCCGCGACTCGCGATCGCCTCCAGTCTACGATGCGTCTAAGACAACGCCACTATTCCTAAGCCCCTTCTCAGAATGCGAGGCTATTTTTAAACGTAGTTAGTGTTCATGATAACGAGGTGGCGATGGTATGCCGCGATCGCACCGCGCGGCCTAACGAGCCGTGAGCGGATGGCACAAAATTCACACCGTGAAACGACGTTGACGACTCCATTCCGTTTAATGAGAACGACGATCTAGATCGGAGCGACGCGTGATGCTTTGCAGATTTTAAATTAAAAGCACCAGGCGAGCAGCAGGGCGCGGCGGTGACCGCGCGCTGTCCCGCCTGTGCCGCCTGTGCCCGCCTGTACCCGTCGCCGCTGCACCGCCGGGATGCCGCCGCGCTGGGCTCACGGCGGCGTCCCGCGGCGCCGCACTCGCATGCCCTACGTGCGTTCGATTGCTCTTTTTCAAATTATTTGTAGACGATACAAATTTGTAAGTAGCCGCTATAAATCGTTCGAATTTATAGACACCGTTTGTATATCGACTTTTATGAAGCGTGTTAAGGAGACGGGCGCGTATAAAGGTTTATATCACGTTTAATGGCCGCGGTCGTATACGAAAGAAAACCCGCTTCGGGGAAGGCGTGGAAAATACACGGTGTTTAGTTATGGAAGGGTGATTGTGATCATTAAATAATAATTCGTGGAGCCTTCACATTTCCCTGGTTTCCCTCGGGCCGCGCCGGCTCGGGTTACGCGCACAATGGAGATCGGATCGCGACCCCTGCATCATTGTACTACAACACAATTACTCTTGATTAGCTATTGAAACTTTGACCCAATTTTCTTTTTTGTCCGCCGCGTCGCGCGTTGGTTTTGGTTAACTTTTGTTTGTTACACTTTCATTATTTCATTAGAGAGTAACAGGGCGTTCAATGAGTGATATTGAATCGTAAGTAATTAAAAAAAGTTGTATGGATTTTCTACTCATTGAGCGAACATAACGAGGTTCAAAAACCTATTGAATGGAAATAGATAAAATAAAGATTACGTTAATGATACTAGGCGGCAATAAATTGAGGTACCGAGGCGGCATGAGAGTCAAGGAGGTGAGATTGCACGAGATAGCCGGCTTAAAGGACACTTTGATTGAACGGACCGGACAACGAGATAAGGACCGGCTGAACTATTTGCATATTAAATGAGACGATATTAATTTTCTCGCGACTAGCGCAGGCGCGATGGTATAACATTTTCAATTGAGTCTTGCGGTGTTCTTAATTCGATCTTTTCTATTTTTTGCGAGCCTGGTACCTGCGTTTAATTAAACGATAGCGTTTATTTACTTGCGTCCTGTTTCAGATGGTCCCGAGTAAACTAAAACAAAACAAAAACAAAGACACTTTATCTAGTAAAATTTTGAAAGAAATTCAGCTTTAAAGCGAATTTGTTTTATCAGTGAGAATTGGGACAGTAAGAAATCACAAGTTCGATACGCGAAAAGATAACTCACGCACCATGTTCCCATGGGGTCATCGACCGGCGCCTCAGAGTGTCAAATAATTATTATGCTCATCACAAAAATCCATAAACATATGACATTATATGCATCGCCTAATGACAATAAAAACTGACCTTGGTATAGGGACGTGGCATAGTTTATAAGCAGTTTTCGATTAATTATGATCATAAAATTTTATGTCCTGTATTGACTTTATTTGGGCGTGATTTAAAAAGGAATAGTTTTAGTCGATTGCTTCCGGCTTTTTATTTAAATGGTACGCAGTTTCCGTGTTTGGATGATAATTGTTGCATTTAAATTGTTTTTGTTTGGATTGGATGTGTTGTAACTAAATAAACTAGTGGATAGCAGTGTATTTAACATACACTTATAATATTCAGACAATCAAGTTATGAATAGTTTTAATACTAATATAACAAAGTTGGGATAGTTACGCCACGCCATCTGAACTCAAGAGATGCACAGATTTTGAAGAAATTTGATATAAAAGTAGCTGGATTAACCTGAATTCGTAACACAATAAGACTGTCGTCAGTTCATCGCCTATAAATGTAGGTAGGTACAGTAGTTTTGGAAACGTCAGCATAAAAAATAATATAATTACCTACTTAAATCGTTCAAGGCATGAAGTTCGCCTTTTATTCACTAGCTACCTTCTGTTAACTTTTAAACAATAAAGTATAAATAAATGAATCCGTTATTTTATTCCAATGTGTAATAACCGCGTAAGCATCAGAAATGTATAAATTGCGAAGTAAAATTAATACGTAAATAATAGATAAACATTAACTGTGTATTGGTGAAGAATTTTAATTGGATCGTGCAATAAAAATGCTGTTAAAATATTATTTCTTCATTTTCATAACACGATAAAATTAATAGCAAACAATGATACTGGGAAATTGATAAATTAGAACCGTACTGAGAAACTAGGGTTCCGTCATAAAAACGTCAATTAATCTAGTTAGTGGGTATATTGTTTTGAATGCTTGTTGGTCTAGTGGTCAGAGCTCCTGAGTATAAAACTGGAGGTTGCGGGTTCGAATCCCGGTAGAGATTGTCAGTGTGATGAGCATTGCCTACCTGAGTCAAAATCAATATTTCTGACCGTCATCGAATAGAGATTTTTCCTCTGATAATAAAATAAGTAAGTAGGCGTGTTACTTAGCTGACTAAATATAAGCTTAGGTATATATCCCTACTAGTATTATAAATGCGAAAGTAACTCTGTCTGTCTGTCTGTCTGTTACGCTTTCACGCTAAAACCACAGGACCGATTTAAATGAAATTTGGTACAAAGAAAGTCTGGAGCCTGAGAAAGGGCATAGGCTACATAGCAACATAGGCTACTTTTTAACCGTCTGCAAAAAAGGAGGAGTTCCACGCGGACGAAGTCGCGGGCAGAAGCTAGTAATTATGTATATGGCTCAACACTTGATATGTACTTTATAATTGATATATCTAACTATTCATACTGTGATAAGTATATACCTAAATGGAACAGATTGGATTAACCCGTTTTTTAATAATAATTAAATACAGTTCGATATCATAGTTTGTGAACCCATTTTTTTGTATAAAAGCTTCGTAACGTAACCTTTAATCAAATCGACAATGGCATATAAAGGCAAAAAAACCGAGGGTAGTTGAGACAAAACGTGTCATGCGCACGCGCCGGTAGAACAATACAAACAGCGAGGGGGTTGCGGCGGCGGCGTGAGGCCCGGGTGACAGCATGACGGACAAAAAAAAAAGAATACCTAAAAGAATGTTGAAATCTGCAGTAATAAAAATCGAGAGGTATCGTAAGGTTAATCCTTTCAGCACAAGAATAAAAAAAATAGATAGATAGGTATCGTTAGGTATAGTTATAGGTAAGTACCTATATTTCGAAGTATTTTTACTTTAGATTAAATTAGTTTACTTTTGAAAAGTCATAAACTCATAAGTACATTATAATTATGTAGGTACCTACCTACATTATTACGTCAAATTTACATGCACTCATATGGAGATTGTGAAAACGGACAAACAATAAAATTTAACGACAAACAACAGCAAAATCACTTTGGTCAAAAATTTTACTAATAAAAAAACTTTTTTAAACTTTATTCGTAACTAAGCAAAAAAACTACAAAACACACAAATTAAAAAAAATAAAAATGATCCAATAAATAAATTCAACATTTTATTAAAAATAGCGATTTGATCCATGCAGCATTTAATTAGGTATCGTTTGGTGCGCAGTGTCACGGCGCGGCGGCGCGGCGGCGCGCGCGCAGCGTGGGAACGCGGATTGTGGATCTAGCTTGATTAGTAATGTGATATGTTTGATAGCGAATATTGGCGACGAGTGTAGCGAGGTCTCAGATTCGGCTTAGATAAGGGCGTGTGTTTTTGTATAATTATATGTATGTGAAAAGAATTAAAGCATATACATTTGACGACCTGCTGGTCTAGTGGTCAGAGCTCCTGGCTACGAAACCGGAGGTTGCGGGTTCGAATCCTGCTAGGGGCAGATGTCAGTGTGATGAACACTGGCATCTGTACCTGAGTCTTGGATGTCTTATATGTATTTATGTATGTTTATCCGTTGTCTAGTACCCATAGTACAAGCTTTGCTTAGTTTGGGACTAGATCAATTGGTGTGAATTGTCCAAAGATATTATTATTATTATTATATAGCTTACTAACTTTTGACTCCTATTTTACGTTATAAGGTGATTTTTTGAAAATCCTTTTTTTAGTGCTGTCTTAAGTTGTAAAAGAAACAGAGTAAGTTGTACATAACAGCTGTTTTTTTTCTGTACGACTTTGAGGTTGACCAGTAGAGAATGCCTTAAGGCAAGTGTTAGACTAGTGTCAGTCGGTTACGTATGTACCTACCTATATGGAAACTGTAAATTTTTCGAAACTTTAGCTAATGAGATAAAATACGCGAGTTAAATCCGTTATAGATGATTCATTCCAGTGTGTAATAACCGCGAAAGTTTCCAAAATTGGAATTCCTGAAAGCATTTAATTCGCCATTTGTAGGTATACTAACCTACATAGCTGTTAATTTTTGTGAAAGAAAGTACCTAGGTACATATAAATCTATACTATATAATATTATAAAGCTGAAGAGTTTGTTTGTTTGTTTGAACGCCCTAATCTCAGGAACTACTGGTTCGAATTCAAAAATTGTTTTTTTGTTGGATAGTCCATTTATCGAGGAAGGCTTTAGGCTATATAACATCACGCTGCGACCAATAGGAGCGAAGAAACAGTGGAAAGTGTGTAAAAAACGGGGAAAATATGAAGCCTTATGAGGAATTACTATTCCACGGGGACGAAGTCGCGGGCACAGCTAGTAATTCAATAGAATTGAAATCTACTTTCCTATATCATAACTTTATTTAGTATCATTTCATTCAATCTGAAAGAAAACATTTAACTAACAAATCGAGATAACTACTGACAGTGTCCACTAGGAGTTAGGGGTTGGTAGGGGCTAGGGGCTAGGGGGAGGGCTAGGGGAAACCGGACTTTTCCATTACCATTAATATGGCCAACGAGAGTTTACTGCTCATCTTGAGATCGTATGTCTTACTTGAAATGTTTTATTTTTTTTCTCGTCGACTTTGTTTTTGTATCTTTTGAAGCTACGTATATAATGTCAGAGTGAATTTGCAGAAGTAATTGCGACTGCTGGTAAGATATTATGGATCAACCTAAAAAGGCATTAAAAAATTATATTTTAATAATTTTTGGCGCTTTTGTGGTTATTACACTTTGGAATGAATCGGCTATAACAGATTTAACTTACACAATTTTTGCTGACATTTCGGAAACTTTACAGTTCTCATATAAATAGCACTACTGAGCGATAGCTTGACCTGGCGTTAGACTAGGTAATTCTACTTTATTCTGTAGTTGATTGATAGAGAATATTTTTAAGCACTAAGTCCGCCATTGGTACATATAATTAATGAACATTTCTAAGCATTCTGGTATTAATTAAATCGTATCTAATTATAAATAATAATTAATTAACGAGAAACTACCAGGGTCCCATAGCGACAGAACAGTTGACGCACAGATGTGTCAATTCTCACAAGACGACAAAAACTTTCACTTACACTCTTCCGGGAACAAACCCGGGACAATGCGTCGGCGGTCGGCCTAAATGCCTTGCAAATATTTGGGCTAAATGTTATTATTAAGTTATCCTTGTTGCTAAATGTATATTTTTACGCTTAAAGTTGCCATATTGTCAACTTTGTAACAACAAAATTACTGGACCGATTTCGATAAATATCATTGTCTATAAGATATGGCACATAGGTATTTAGAATCTACTAGAAATACAAATCATTTATTACAAAATTGACCTTAAAAGTACTTTTACACCTCACATGCACCTACTAGCGCTTGGGAAACATTTATACCTACAATACAAGTGTACATATAGTGCTATGCGTCTTCAAATACATTTTTCTGTCCTCCGGCCAGAAAGCGCCTACTTTGTGGCCGCTTCGCTAAATGAAATTTCCGCTTTCTGGCTTCGTCGAACAGAAAAATAGTATACTGACTTCGGTCAGTAAAATAAAAAGCCTCAGATCACATTTTTGTCAACCTCGGCTTCGCCTCGGACGACAATTACATGTGTTCTGAGACATTTTTTATTTTACTGGCCTTGGTGCGTAATGTACTATTACACCTCACATTAATCTACTAGCGCTTCGGAAACATTTACCTACTATAATACAAGTAGGTACATATAGTGCTAAACTTATCTATGAAATATAGAATAATCAAAAAATTTAAATCTCAACACTTTAATAACCATCTTGTATTAATAAGTACAACGCTCTTAAACTAATTACTTATTATGTTCCACACATTACTCGTTACCGTTAAACAACGACAGATATTCGCTAACGACGTGAAATAACAACTTACGCCTGAATACACAGAATTACAACAATCATACAACATAACAACAATGTTATAATGACGCGTTCGATTCCGTTCCATATGGTGTGAACGCATTAACGCTCTTTCCTGCCAACATTCAAAAAACGTAGGTAACTTTAAATATGGAACGCTTACGATTGTTCTGGAAAGGTTTCGAAGAGTTAAAAAAGTTACTTTAAATATGGAACGCATTTGATTTACGAATACTTCCAAGCACAACATATTTTAAAAATGGAATAACTTGTGTTTAAAAAAAATAAGCTGCGTTTGTAATTAGAATGGAACAACTATACCTAATATTATTATTTTACTCTCGTATATTAATTTTTATGCTGATTTTGCGTAATGTCCCTTTAATGTTAGTTTTCGAAGTCGTCTTAAAAATAATATATGTACTATTAAATCTATTAGGTATAGTTGTTCCATTCCGATGTGAAATAATCACCATTTTGTCACTACAATTTTTTATTGGATTTATACTTAACTAAAATTAACTTAAATAACTATCTTAGTGCTTAACTTTACAAGCAGAAAGGACTTGTGTCTAAAGCCAGTTATTAATAAACCAAATTAAAAAAGTTATCTAGGTATTTATAAGATAATCGAGAATTCGAAACAATTTTCAAAATTGGAACGTCGTATTCAGCCTTGAGCATGTGTTCGATATTCAAATTAGGGAATAGATCTAAGCTGATCCGGATCGTAATTGAAAGCGTCTGTTCCAAATACAAATTGGAATCCACCATGACGCTTCCATTGTTCTGTAATGTTACCATTACTGGTTTGGTTAGAATTTCCTTCAGTTTGTTCTAACTAAAGCATCGATGGTTGGCATTTGTTGAGATGCATTCACGTCACGGCCGCGGAGTTTAGTGCCTCATCCAGGCATTTACCTTTGAAATTTTAGTATCGCGTGCTAACGTCAAAATGTCAGCGGTTCTGCGTTCCCCGTAGATAAATATCTGCCTACTTGAATTTCTAAGTGATTTTAATACAAGTCGGACTTTCTGTAAGTCGAATTTTCATTTAAATGACGCATTTGCTTTGATCCGTTCACGAGTCGAATGGAGATTTTGAAAATGTTCTGTGAATACATTTATGAAGTGAATGTAGGTCGGCGCGGTTCATAAATACTATAAAATACTTATGATGTTGTATTTTAGCAGAAATGTCATAGTAGATAAATATTTTACAGCGAAGTATGTGTCTATGGTAATACAAAAAATACATATTTAAAAATCGAATAACTTAAAACGCAAGCGTCACGCCAATCGATTAAAAAACTTAACGCTATTCTCAATTCAAACAGTTTTTAACCCTAATTAAATTCCAAGGCTCCGAACGCAAATCCTCATTATCTATGTTCATAATTCGCTTTTAATTATTTATAATCTGTAATCGACACCTAGAACCATGAATATCTATGTCCGTAATCAATTTTCCGTTACACGCAGCGATTGTTTTTTTTTTCGGTCATTACCTCGGATTGTGGTCAGCTATCCATCACGTGTCTATGGTAATGAAGTCTATGTTTATAATCTATGGTGTTATTGTCTTTGACCACCTTTACGAATATTTTGTGTTTGATACAACAGTCAGTCTATTTTTACTTCTTTTAATTATCATAGGGAATTGTTATAGATTTTGGAGTAAAAACAGCCTTTGTTTATAATAATATTAGGTAATAAAAATTTATAAAACACAAAAAAACATACAACCCAAAATTTAGCGTACTTACCTAGTTTTAAGAACTGTAGGTCTGACATCGGCAGAGGAAGGGGCGCCGAGAAAGGCCTGGACTCCGATATGAAATGAAGAATCCAGCATCATTTTAATGACTTACCTACTCTATCATTTTCATAGTTCCGTATCCAAAAGGCACTAAGACCTCTTTGGAGATATATTTTACCAGTGGCATTTGCAGTCATCTATTCTATACTAATAGTATAGGTACATATTTAATCATAAACAAAATTTTTTTTTATAAGTTCCTACTAAAATATGAAAATCGTTTTCTTTATTATAAAGAGGAAAGGTTTATTTGTTTGTTTGGATTGAATAGGCTCCAGAACGGCTGGACCGATTTGAAAAATTCTTTCACTGTTGGGAAGCTACACTATTCCCGAATGACATAGGCTATAAAAAAATCCGTGCGAAGCCGGGACAGCTAGTAATAAAATAAAATATTGAACACTAGAATATTACAAATCATTAGGCACCTACGGGAAGTAGGTACGAGGTATTTCATAAGAGTCTCGGTTCATTAGCCACAGCTGGTCTGTTCCGGTCTATTGGCCACTTGTTAATGTTTTAGGGTTACATTGAAAATATATTTCAATTCTACTTATACACGCCACTTACGTATTAGCGGAAAGTATAAAGAATTGCAATTTATGTAGGTAAGTATAGTTATTTTCTGTCCTCCGGCCAGAAAGCGCCAACTTTAGGGCCGCTGCGCTAAATGAAGTTGCCGCTTTTTGGCTTCGTCGAACAGAAAAATAGTATACTGACCTCGGCCAGTAAATAAGAAAGCCTCAGATCACATTTTTGTCAACCTCGGCTTCGCCTCGGACGACAATTACATGTGATCTGAGACATTTTTTATTTTACTGGCCTCGGTGCGTAATGTACTTTAGATATTTATATGGTGGTACTTTAGGTTTTCTAAATAGTAAACAGCGCAGTATAGTTATTATATTATTATTATAGGTATGTTTTAATATGTGGAATCTTATAAAGAATATTGCGCATATATACAGTACTAAAGTGACTCAATTAAGAATTTCTACTACATAATTTGAATTCGCGTAGTGACACTTTTTGAGTTAGGTCACTTTAGTACAGTACATGCGATTGTATTTCTGGTCATCATCAGCTGTTGTCAGAACTCGAAGACCGAGTACATGCTACCGCACCTATCTATTTGACTTCTTTAGGTACCAGGATCTATGAACTATATAAGAGGTTCAAAAGATTTGAGAAATCACGCTGCAGTAACTTAAGATTTCAATGAATTTTGTTCTTGATCGCGTTAATCTTTATAAGCGTTCTTTTAATTGTAGAATCTTAACATTCCTCAACTCTAAGCGGCTATTAAACCTAGCTCTAATTTCAATTACACCGCAGCATATTATTTATTATAAGAAAAACGCCTAACAATGCGTGCTACAAAAGAAACTGTAACTAGTAATTAAGTAAATAACAGTTTTAAAGGCGGGTGTGCCGGGAGCTCGGGTGTGAAATTATTGTTTTATAAATATTTCAAATCATTAAAACATGACTTGGGATCGCTGAATAACAAAATGGAGCTAAACGGTTCCTTCAGCATCCTTGAATTCAAAATTGCGCTACCAGGCGATCATAACCAGCTTGTGTTGTCAACAGAGACCGCCCTCGTCGTCTCTATCGTACGGCGGAGCGGTGAACGACGACGTGCGGTCGCCCGGCTCCGGCGGCACACCCGGTCCCCTCAGTCAGCCCCCGCCGCAGACCCTCGACGCGACAGATCCAGGTGAGCTGCTGCTGCCTTATGTTGACCTGGTGCAGCTGGGTCTTCTAGCCAATACTTACTTACCTAAGAAAACTGTTTGAACCTGGGTACTTCTGGGTCCTTTAGCCGCTGATTACCAAATAAATTCTCTGATGTTGATGTTCAGACTAAACTGGAAGTCTGTGATCTGTAGGATCTGTCAATGATTTCAGGAAATAAACATAGTTACGAGTATACTATACTTTAAGACCTATAGCGTCCAGTGCCATGAATTTCTTCATGTAATAATTTCTGATGCTTTTCCTCGTTTAGTTTCTTCACCAATTTAACGGTCGGTTGCACCGAGCCACATTAGAAACGAGAATATTTCAAAAGCAAGCTCGGCTGTATAGAATGTTTAAATTAAATTTCCTTTACCTATATCTATAAAAATCTGACCTGCCAGACCATAACAACTAATACCGCCAAAATCATGTCTAGATGATTGATTGACTAGGAAGTAAGTAATACCATTACCTACTGATTACTAATAAATGATAATTAGTAGTATACGGTAAACACATTGTCGGAAACGCAATGAAATCTAGGATATTGCCGCTTTCCTGGCGTTTACGGGTAATTGACTAAATATGGCGGGTTTCTTAAGACATTTAAAGTGTCGCTTGTAGTCGGACTCCCACGCGTCCTTCGAACAATTAACCTGTCGACACTCGGATCTAGATGCGACGCGTCAACGCCTCTCCAACAGTGACGGATCCCGTCGTCACATTATCTACTGTCACCGGAGTCAAGAGAGATGAACTCGCGCTCGTCAACGAGAGCCGACTTGAATCATTCGACGTGTTACCTCGCCGTGACAAATGACGGATCGCCGACACAGTTATGACGACTGCCACCACAATAGGTATTGAAACCGACTATCGCCACATCAGATTATCACCACACGAGCGGTAATTTGTGAGATTACATTCTGTTATTCAAATCGATCGTCCACAAAAAACTGGTGCAAAGTGAGGTGTGACGTGACAAAAGACGCAACTATCGATGGCGTGACAGCTGTCGGGAGCGGACGTTTTTGCACATTTCCACTTTGTTTTCGTGGAAAAATTATGCTTTCGGCACACGTTTGTGTAATTGTTTGGTTTGTCGGCTCGTGTCGCGGAATGGCGCGGGATTGAATTTTGGTGAGCCGCGTCGCACTGATCTGTAGATTAAAAACATTTTTTTTGCGGTGTGTTCGGTTGCAACGGTTGTTTTGTGTCCTACCCTGCAGCTAGTCGGAAGGAAATTATTTTTATTTTATGTAGGTATGCGAGCGAACTGCTGGACTAATTTTAATAAACGACTGAATGGGAAAAGATTCGATCGGTAATGTGACCCGGGCTTAGCGGGTTATAATCGCGTTGCTGTCTCTATTCAATTATTTGTCACTTCGCATAAAATTACGAGCGAGTCTGAGTGATTACGCATTCGGGCGCCATAAAGGGCTAACTCGGTGAATAATTCAAAATTCAAAATTTCCCTATAATTCAATCAGCGCCCCGGGGGAGAGGGGCCGATCATTTGCGAATTTAATATTAATTAACCGTCGCCGGGGTAATTTCGTTTTTCAATTACAATCTGACAATTAGGTATGCTGCTGTTGATTGTTTAATTGTCAATCCGGACCTCGGAAACAATCGGGCCTTCGGCGGTGAAATATTAAAAAACAATTAGCTTGCTTCGCTTCGGAACGCGCTCATGTCAATTATATACCTGCCGGTCCAAATAGCGGAAGATTGTTTGCGTTGGAATAGTTCAAAATAGCAATGGGAATTGTTATAAAAATATTATTTAAAAAATAATAATAAAAAAGTAGGTAGTCAAAGTACAACAATTGCGAAATTAAAAATATATTCAATATTAGGTGCTTTAAAACGAGATATCAAACTTTTTAATTTCTAAAATAAGGTAGTTTGCATGATGCTAAATCACTTCAGTTAGACTATCGTTACCTCCGTGAGTTCCCAATATGAAAACAGTACATTTTGAAAACGTCAGCATAAAACAAATTTAAATCCCTTTTAACTGTTTTCACTCAATCTGTAATGACCGCGAAATCATCAGAAATTACTATTACTAATTACGATACAACTTAAGACCTTCATTATTTAAAGAACACTCGAGCACCGATCATTAATTCGTAACCTAAAACGCGTCGTCGTCAAAATATGACGATTATTGTGTTAGCCCCCTCGTGGGGTCCTAAATAAAATTACCGCACCCCGAACTTGTTGGGTCCTATTATCGTCATAAGTTCGCTTCGGACCGTTCCTTTACATTCTGTCCACGGCGCGAGTGACCGCCGCGAGGTCCGAAATGTGCACAGAATTGTTTTGTTCATCCGGGTTTTTAATATGTATCTGGTCTGTGATGTTGGCGCGATGAATAAGTTATCTGTGGTACTTAGCTGTCATGTGAATGGGTACCTTTGGTTAGGTAAAATTATTTTATACGTAAGTATAAAAATAATACCATGATTTTATACATTTTCATTTTTATTTTTCTTATTACGTTTTGTAGAAATACCTACTATTATTAAAATATGTGATTTAAAATAATTACTTAGACTAAATAAATCCAATTCCAATTTTTTTATTACATTTGCCTACCTATAGCCATTTTAAAAAATATTAATTATAATAAATGTAGGTATTTATACACTTAGATATTTTTTAAATAAACATACAAACTATTAATTTCTGATGCCATCGCGGTCATTATACACTGGAATGAAACAACTTTAGACGGATTCAGCATAAGACTATTATATTGTCAGCTCAGTCGTGCTACGATTATGGAATCTGTAAAAGTCCCGAAACGTCAGCCAATAAAATAAACGTGAGTTAAATCCGTCTATAGTTGTTTCATTCCAACATTCTAAATGTTATTAAAATAACTATCAAATGATTTGGTAACTACATTTCTACAGAAATAAATGTCAAGATGGCCGCCAACTGTCATCCTGTCATGACAGTGTCAAACAGACGGCGCGGCCCATCGAGTTTATACATGACACTACGAAACATGACCAATTAACATAAATGCTTATCATAACTACTTATCTATTATAATATAATTATAGTATTAATGTTCGTTTGTTTCGCTTCTGAACGACTGAGCCGATTTTGAAATATTGGGCAAAGTTTATACTATATAATATATAGGCACTGTGACTACTGTGAGGATATTTGGAAAATAGGTATTACAAGAAAAAAAAAACATCCTAAGTGGTTATCCTAAGATGATAAAACTTTATAATATTGAGTATGTCTTATGAACAAAAATCCCTTACCCATTGAATTAAAGAAAACAATAACAAAAAAAAAAATACAAAACAAATTACGAAAAATTTGCATAAGGTAGGTAAAACCAGTGTTAGACTATTGTCAAATGAGTACCTATGTTACGAATATGGAAACTATAAAAAAATCGAAACATAAAATTCCAACTTAGTATTCCATGCTAAGCGGAAACCTCAAATTATTACGTATTTCAAATACACACCCCACGATCTCCAGTTCATTTATATTTCACTAACCGAATTGAAAACTTAGACCTATAACACAAGTCAAATCTATCGGAGCCAATAAAATATTGACTAGCGATTTGCCGCCATTTTTCACCGGCCATTTTCATTTCTCGTCACGTACCGATTGCACTCCTGTAAATATAATCGTAAAATTGTTGTTAATATTTCATGGAGCGGGAGGGGGGACAAGTTGGAAAAGGGGGGGAATCCGGGAGGGAGGGGGGTTATTAAATTTCTGTGAATGTTCACTTTGTATCTAATATCCGAATGTGTTTAATATTAGATTAGGGCGCGCCGCCCGCCCCTGACGGATCGTCGTGAGTTACGATTGGGCGGATCTTCCGATTCGTACCTGCCCGCTTGTTGATTTTAAATACCGCTTTTGTTTTTTAGACTATTACCTACATAGTCCAAGTTGCAGTTTTTTGTAGGAAAAAAACAATACACGGTATTTCGCGGTTATTATAAATTGGCATAATATAATTATAACGGATTCAATTAGTGTAGGTATATAAATTTTATGCCGACGTTACGAAAACTTTACAGTACCTATCTTCGTAGCAAATTGAGCTGAAGTTGGTCCAACACTGATCCGTTTACTAGCGTAGGTACGGCAGTGCTCTTGCCAAGTCGAGAAAACCATGTTATGATTTCCTCAATTTATTTTAACATCCCGCATTTTTGGTAGTTTAATACAATTATATTACAAAATTAAATGTATGAAGAGTTTTTTTAAATATCCTAAAACTAGCGGTCCCGGCAGACTTCGTCCCGCCCGGCAAAGAAGCAATGTAGCGGTATTAATCAATCGATTTGACAGCTGTCATTGTTGCGTTTTGTTATACTATTTTTAACAAATGAGCTAAATATTTTTTTTTTCGGATTTTTACGGATCGGGATGAAAAGTATCCTATGTCTTTTCTCAGGCTCTAGACTTTCTTTGTACCAAATTTCATTTAAATCGGTCCAGTAGTTTTAGCGTGAAAGCGTAACAGACAGACAGACAGACAGACAGAGTTACTTTCGCATTTATAATATTAGTAGGGATATATTAGTAGGGATTACTATGTATGAAGAGTTTTTTAAATATCCTAAAAGTTATTCAACAACATAAAATTATATAAATTTGTTCAAAATCGATGGCGTAGATTAAATTACGTATAGACTCGTAATTCTGAAATCGTGTTTGTCTAAAGAGGCCGAAACCGCAGCGACTCCGTTACGACGAAGCCCGCTCAAGTATCGCGTTACGAGGTTTTTAAAACAGCGGTTTTCTTTGTTTTTACGATGATTTTGTTGTAACAGAAGTATTTTAAGGTTGACAAGCTTCTAAAGAAACAAGCGTTCTAGGGAAGTTAAAAAAAAATGGAATGAAACAACTGTAGACGGATTTAACTGGTGCATTTTATTTTGTTGGCTGACGTTTCAGAACTTTTACAGATTCCATAATCGTAGCACGACTCTGCTGACAATTAGTCTTATGGCTTATGCTAAGACTCAGTCAGTTCAGTCGTGCTACGATTACGGAAACTGTAAAGAATCCGAAACGTCAGCCAATAAAAACAAATACGCGAGTTGAATCCGTTAATAGTTTCATTCCAATGTTTAATAACCGCGAAGGCATCAGAAATTATTAAATATTATTAATTTTAATTTTAACGTTAAATTAGCCATGTAGGCTTGCATTATCTATTGATAATGCACCTTTATTTGAAGTAAGTAAGAATACAAAGATATTTTCATTTACCGAAAGCAATAGAATATTAATCAGATAGTAGCGTGTCAAAGTTTCTTTCAAGCTTTTAGCGAAATTGCCTCGTCACAGATAACTCGTATACTTACCGCCAAGTTTTAGTTGATCTCGTGAATCCGAATCTATATATTGATTAATCTATTATTTAAGCTTTTTTTGTATACTCACTATATTTATAAAATACCTGACAATCTGTATTTTATATTAACTTTTTTTAATACGTTTTCAATGACTATTTAATGCTAAAATAAAATAGTTTTTTTACTAGTTGTTTTTTTAATGGCCTAGGAAACAAAATAAAACATAAAAAAGGTTCGCCGACAAACGTAGTCTAGTGAGTGGTAAAAAAGTCAAGTACGTGTGCTAATAAAAATAAACTATGCCGTAATAATTATTCCCAGTTTCATAATATCATAACAATACTGTACACTCGCAGATAAACTTTATGAATACATAATAATATTAAACACCATTCACTATTTGTCAGTTGAAAAGAGCGATGCGACAACGCGTAAAAATACATTTCTGCATCTGTCAAAAATCGTGTCAAACAATATGGCGGAACGTCAAATTGTAAGAGAAACAACCCCAAGCCGATCCCCAAACAAATATCCTGGTGTTATCCATACATTAATATAATACGAAGGGGTTTTACAATAACATAATCACGGCATTGCTCTGTGAAAGTTTTGAGCCATTGTGACGCGTCTAATATTTTTATTTATTCTTGTCAAAGCTGATGTGCTTTTGTGACGGTATTTTATGGACGTGGATACGTCTTTAAAATTACGTGGCAATCCAAAAAAACGAATGATAACAAAATCGGGGGACACAGTTTAGTGTTGTAGCTACATATCTATCATCTCCATCCAAATTTCAGTTACTCCACTGGATAGCTAAAGAATCAAAGAATTTATTACGCTAAGTAAGGACTGTATAAATAATAATATTTTATTTAAAAACTATTACCCGTTACGAGACGTATTCACGTACAGCAATCGGCCGTGTCCATAACACAGCCACACCCCGTTTTTATTTGAAAAGTAGGTATTCTTAACCATTTTTAGTAATATTTATATTTTTATTAAAAAATAAAATATGAGCTGTCATAGCCAATAAGTATTGGTCATTTAAAAACTGCAGATTGATGTTAGAGACTTTTAGTTGTTAAGTTGTTAATTACGTATTAGACAGCATTATAAGTGCATAAAATTGATTTCGTAGATAGAAATGTAAACCACCTGCGTGTAATCATTTAAATAAATCATAGAAAAATCAAAGCGTTATTTAAAAGCACCTGGCGAGTTCACAAGCTGAACAAATACAAAGTGGCCATTAAAAAATGCATTGAAATTATGTAAATTGCATTTTAACTAGACCAAACGAGTGCATTGTCTCGAATCCATGATTTATTACTAGTATTTTAAGGTCTTTGGACAAAACAAACACGAAAAGGCTACCTAAATAAATATTTCAACGTTAAAAAATGCAAATAAGCAGCCACCGTAAAATGATCTTCAGAATTTTTACTAAATGTGTACTAGGCTTTCATAAGTAGGAAAGTCTTTCGAGAGTGGTACTTGTGAAAGAATATGTAATAGAAAGAAATACAGTAGCTAGGTAGTAATGAGAAGAATGCTTCTCGCATCTTGTATATTTATGAGGTTCTGGTACCTTTAAAGACTAAACGGGAGCCATGAGGTCATACGGGTCACTTTTAAGTATTTAAAAATTAAAGATAGGTAAGTAATATTATGTATTCTCAAAATAAAAAAACCTATACTTATTAAGAATGTTGATCCAAGTACTTAGTATGGGTTATATTTTAAAAGCTTTTATTTAACTTGCGATGTATGGATGTTTGTTCGGGTGGAATCTTGCAACTTAATTTTAGGGCACTTGCCCTCAACCGATTTTATTATATAGTTAGGTAAGCAGGTAAAGAAAAATAAAAACAATCACAATCAAAAGTACCGCCATATTCATGTAATTGTCAATTTGTTCGTTATTTTTTGTCCCTCTCGCACGCAGCCGTCACGCGGATGACGAATCACTCTGTCACACTGACAGCTTTTTGTCCCGACGTCAATTGTAATCTCACCCTTCAATGTGCGTATTAACTATGAATTTATGGTATGCTTAATTCTGTTTGACTTTCGTATGCAAGCTTTTTGTTATAATTTATTAAAGTCTTCCAAAGGGTTCGAAAAGGGACCGCTCGCAACCAACATTCTTCAGTGACAATTACGCTGCATACAATTAAGAAATTATTTCATATTTTGTTATTGCACCTTTTTATTATCAATACGGACCGCAACCACTCAAGTTCTCACCCACGTTCATTGCCAACGGTCCGAATAGCTTCTAGAAAATAGTCCTTATTCGAAATGCAACGCAGTGACTTTGTAATGCGTCGCGCTGAAGTATGGGAGTGGAATGCGCCTCGCAAGCACACCGCTGCAGTGTTCGGGGAAAATTAGATTCCTGTACTAACAGTTCGCTACGTCTGAAGGAATTTCAAATTAAGTGTTCCATTTTTGAAATTTTTTGATGATAGCCTTTGTACAGTTTTGTATGCAAATTGTCAAAGTGGTCTCGTTTTATGACAAGTTAATATTAGCTCGTCGTGACGTCACCATTTTGATTTAGTACGGCGGTTTTTGTTAGATTTTTTAGGTTAAATGTAATGAATGAGTGAACCGCTTTCATTGATGATTAGTCGCGCTTTAATTTTGTTAAATAGCATGCTTATAAATATTCACAGAGATATTCTTTTCTATGGTAAAATACAGGTTTCAGCGGGCGTGTCGAATTATTACAATCGCCTCTTGTCTATGCCCAGACTCATTGAAAATTTGAAATACATTTTACATATGTACATAACTTTCACGGTCCAATATTACTTAAATTCGTTTTTAACACTTGTTAACGTTTTTAGAATTAATAGCTCTTTTGTTCTCCTTTTATGTGACTAGGGTTTTATTGTTTTAACATTTCCTCAGTATTGTGTGACGTGGTTTTGGAAATGTATGTGATTAAGTGATGCCAGGGCAATGGTTTATAAAGATACAATAATCAATTTTACGAGAAAAGTGGCAACACTGGTCTGAATAAAAATTTACTGTCTTTGTAGGACTTTCGAATAATGTTACCATTTTAACCTGTAGGTAGGTATATTTGTGACTGGTAACTTTGCAAAAAATGATTCTCATTTCAAAATTCTTTCGTGTTTTTTTTAACTTCCGCTAGCAATCAGAAAAATACTAATCAAATAACAATTAAGACACCTTTCCCATACGTAATAAAATTAACAAAATGATTATTCAAACACTTTTTGACTCACACACCCACAAGTTAACTTCGCAATAAAAATATTAACATTCGAGGGGTGTTATTTTGATTAAAAATTGTCGTGAAGCGGCAGTTGAATCAAGGAATGAATGATAATAACCAAAATATGCAGCCAAAGGGTTTATTACAATAGGAATATAAGTATGTACAAGGTTGATATAAAAATATTAACAATTAGATTATAAGAATATTTACAATGAAGATGTTGGTGTATGTGTGTGCAGTGGGTATGAGAGAATGAGAGGGATGAGCGTTGAAGAGGTGGCTCGGCGTAGTCAGCAGGAGGCAGGCTCGGGTCGTCGGCGTTCCAGGCCCGCCGCCTCGGCAATTAGGGTAGCCAGGCGGACTGGAAGGGCCCGGGTCGAGCTCCGCTGCAGCCGCAGCGCAGTACAGCAGGTAGGTGCAACAGGTAGGTGCAGCAGGTAGGTGCAGCCCCTCAGGTAGTGACGGTTGAAGGTTGACGATAGTGACGATGAAGATGTGCGCGGTGACTTTGAAGACTTTAGTTTTTTAGATTAAGGTTTTAGGTTTTAGATATTCTTCTTGTAGGTCTTCAGAGATAGGTCACACGCGAGGTCTAAACGTGGTCAATTTTGACTTTGGACCTGTAGAGTCCGGGGCGAGCTGGCCCCGGACAAAGTGCTAATTTCGGGTGCTGAACTAGGCTCAGCTGCCGTCGAAATGAATGAAGTGAATGAATGAGGCGAACGGTGATGGTGAATGGAGATGTAGTCGGGCTCTCGAAGTTAGCCCGCTACATTTCCCCCACAACCCCAGAAAATTTTCGACTCAGAGAAAATTTTGAACTTGCTGGTCTAAAGAAGTTTAGGGAACACTACTTTACAAATATATCCATCCACAGACATGTCCTTGCATTCTTCTTCTCATATCCTATTCCTGTCATACTGGTAGGGGTGAAGTTCACATTCAATGACTATCACTCCAAAAGGGTGTTCCATGTGACGATTAGGGCTTATTTAAGGAGTTGTCAGCCGCTCCATGTATGGAAATAAATTTGTGACCTAAGGCTTATTTAGCGAGTAGTCAGCCGCTCGAAGAGGTAGCAAGTAGTTACCTTATAGTAAGAAGTTTAAGATTAAGACTTAGAGATAGTCTCAGGTTTAGTAACAAGCTTTAGGGCTTGAGTGAAGAATAACCAGGACGAGATCGTCACTGGTAAGTATTTTAGAATTAGAAGAGAGAAAGAAAAAGAGGTTTAAGCTTAAAAGCTTGGTTTGTATATACATAAATAAAAATAATAAATGATGTATGTGAATGATAATGAATGAAGTGATAATGTTAAGCAGACATGAATTATGAATGAATAAAGTTACGATTAAATGTCCTTGACATTTCACGTCCAAGTACCAGGAATGATTCAGATGGGGTAAATCCCGTCACAGCGTTGACGCAATTATTCATAGCGTATTTGATTTTCGGTAGGTGTAGATCCCAAGATCTATAATCTTCGCCAACCAAGGAAGCCAGAGCAGTACTAATCGTTTTGTTGTATCTCTCCGTGGGGTTTGCTTGAGGACAGTAGAATGGCGAGTAAGATGCAAAAGGAACTTTATATTTTTTTTAAGAAAGTATTGAAGAGTCGAGACTGAAATTTTGGTTTACAGATTATTAAAAAAATAATGATGTGTGAATTTAGTAGTGACCTAATGAAGGTGACGTGACAATGTCAGTAATGTTTTTAAAATAATATGATTGTAAGAAGGTGAAGTGCCTAGAGGTTTAGCCAAAAGGTGTAACACTAGATGAAGTGTTGTTTTAGAATTTAGAAAAGGTGAGGTGAAAGGGACAGACTATTTTAGTAAAGGTTTAGAAAGAGAGAGAAGTTGGGCGCCAAACTGTCGTGAAGCGGCAGTTGAATCAAGGAATGAATGATAATAACCAAAATATGCAGCCAAAGGGTTTATTACAATAGGAATATAAGTATGTACAAGGTTGATATAAAAATATTAACAATTAGATTATAAGAATATTTACAATGAAGATGTTGGTGTATGTGTGTGCAGTGGGTATGAGAGAATGAGAGGGATGAGCGTTGAAGAGGTGGCTCGGCGTAGTCAGCAGGAGGCAGGCTCGGGTCGTCGGCGTTCCAGGCCCGCCGCCTCGGCAATTAGGGTAGCCAGGCGGACTGGAAGGGCCCGGGTCGAGCTCCGCTGCAGCCGCAGCGCAGTACAGCAGGTAGGTGCAACAGGTAGGTGCAGCAGGTAGGTGCAGCCCCTCAGGTAGTGACGGTTGAAGGTTGACGATAGTGACGATGAAGATGTGCGCGGTGACTTTGAAGACTTTAGTTTTTTAGATTAAGGTTTTAGGTTTTAGATATTCTTCTTGTAGGTCTTCAGAGATAGGTCACACGCGAGGTCTAAACGTGGTCAATTTTGACTTTGGACCTGTAGAGTCCGGGGCGAGCTGGCCCCGGACAAGGCCTTTAATTTCGGGTGCTGAACTAGGCTCAGCTGCCGTCGAAATGAATGAAGTGAATGAATGAGGCGAACGGTGATGGTGAATGGAGATGTAGTCGGGCTCTCGAAGTTAGCCCGCTACAAAATGTATACCACCAGTACCGCGTGGGGTCAAAAACGACCCCCGCCAGGGGTACAACTGACATCTGTCAATCTGCGAGGCGAGAAGGGATGCTGGTTATGGGTTTTTTTTGACTTGTTTTTTTCTGGTCTGTTCTATTGTAGGCATAGACGTTGTCTATGGCGTATAGATAATTAACGTTTATTGTAAGTGGTTAGATGGTTTTTTAATAGGTACTAAAGGTGCTAAATATCCAATTACTTTTTTGACCAGGAAAATAATAAATATTAAGTACTAGCTTCTGCCCGCGACTTCGTCCGCGTGGAACTCCTCCTTTTTTGCAGTCGGTTAAAAAGTAGCCTATGTCCTTTCTCAGGCTCCAGACTTTCTTTGTACCAAATATAATTTAAATCGGTCCAGTAGTTTTAGCATGAAAGCGTAACAGACAGACAGACAGAGAATATATTAGTAGGAATAAATTATTATATCATTCACTTTATTAAGACAAATAAATGTATAAATATTCTTGGACAATTCTCACCAATTTATCTAGTCCCAAACTAAGGTGCTAACTATGGGTACTAGCCAATAGATCACATCTAAGGCTCAGGTTCAATTGTTAGTGCTCATCACACTGACATCTGCCTCTAGCAGGATCCGACCCCGACTATCTTTAAAATTATTCCTAACCACTCAACCATAAAGTAATCATAATATTAAATAATAACTACGTAATTAATTTACGGGTAACAAAATTCGACATTACCCTATTTAGTTGCATCGACCCTCACGTCATTGTCAGTTGCAGCGCTGCATCGCTGCAACCTATGATTGCATTTGACAGTTCGTTTGTGTGCACTCGACAAAAATGGCGGGTGTTGCCAATTTTGAATTAGGTATTATTTATATTTTTTTGTACAAAACTTATCATAAAGTGTGGAGAACTTTATGCCTGGTTATTTTCTACCAGTCAACCTGCAATGTCCATTTCTTTATTGCATTCTAAAAGAAGACAGATCATACAGAAAAAAAAATATTTTATGCTGACGTTTTTAAACATATCCTAAACTTTATTCAGCTCAATATGCGATTATGGGATCTGGAAAGTTTTAGAAACAGCGTAAAATAAATTTATTCCAATTGAATCGGTACCTACTTAGGTAATTGCCGCGAAAGTATGAGGTTTTTTTAATATGTAGGTATACAAGTAAGTTACTTGCAACTAAAAAAAAAATTAAGTAAAAATATTAGACAAGGTTAAATATACATATTAAATTTCCTTAAAGACATACCTACATAATATAAATTTCGTTAAAATACATTTTTCTACAAAAACCTAAGAATTCTGACATGGGTTTAAGAGACATCAATAAAATAAAAAACATACCAACTTTAACAAAAGGACCCTCCAATATACATATATAATAATATACATTATAAACATAATGTAAGGAGATATATGTAATACATGCGTGTTCTCCCGGAATTTGCCCGGATTCCGTTTTGTTATTAGGTACCCGGGGAATGTAGCGTTGGCAAAAAAAACTAAGAAATATTGAAGCAGAAAATAATAAATTTGCATTGACGATATATATTGAATTTAGAGCGTAGCCAGGTATAATATAGCTTATAATTTCTAGAAAAGTGGATAGTTATTTAACTAGCCACGTTTCAATAAAAAATATATAACAAATGAATATTTATAATAAGTTTAATATTTTTAAGATTTAAAAAATGATTGAAACGACCTCATTTTATTAGTGATAAATATCTTACCACTATAAATCTTTATAGTTAAAATTTATACCTACTTTGAAGATTCACACGAAGAAGTAAGTTTGTTTATAGCGGTGTGACGTCATACAGCCACTAGATAACGATTTGGCTCGAAAATTTAAATGAATGAAAATGTGACTTGCATAATAAGTAGCAAAAAAGATTTTTGTTTTATATCTCTTCTTAATACTTACCTAGTTTAGTTGCTAAAAAATATCACTTGAATATTATTGCCACAATTAAATAATTAATATTAATACTTTTAACATTTCTCTACCGACCCTCCTTTATTTATTCGTACAGAATCGCGGTCATTTTGCGGAAAAAATATAGGCAATAGTTTTTCCCCGAGCATTGTGAGTCCCGCGCTATTAGGGCAGAATAACTACAAGGAGCTCTGAAATTTGCCTGCGCATTGTTGGATCGGACCGAGAGGTCTCCTAGAATGATATGTTGTCCTGGTACTTTTTAAGGTTCTGTGCTGCTGCCCTGATTGATAAACGCAGTATGTATATATTACTTTCTATGTACTTACTGCATTTTTAAAATACTACCAACAGAATCATTAGTATATAGATAGACTTTAAAAAGTACGCTTATACATCATATGAGAATAATGCATCAATGCACAAAATGCATTTATCGGAATTAAAAAAATATATATTAGGTAGATATACAAGTATAAATATAATGCTGACTAACAAAAATATCACATATGTAACAAGATACTACGATGTCTCCAGGAAAACCAACAGAACATAGAATATAGCGTTAATACTTTTTTATCTTTTCTTTTTTGAAATGTGCCGAACCCTTCATATGTAAGACCGATACGTTCTTGCCTGTTTTTTTATTATTTTGCTGACGTGTGTTTTCTTTTCGCAGGTAAGCACGAAATTCAGTTTCAAAGAGGAACCTGGCGAGGGTAAGGAACTATTGAATGTAGTTTTTCAATTGAATTAATACATAAACGCTCAGAAAGTTTTTACATGAAAAAAAACAAGTCGCAATTTTTATTGAAGCTAACGAACTGACCAAAATCGTGCATAAATATATATTTTTGTCAATATTATCAAGTACGAGATGACCCAGCGAACTAATCCTAACTAATATTATAAATGCGAAAGTAACTCTGTCTGTCTGTCTGTTACGCTTTCACGCTAAAACTACTGGACCGATTTAAATGAAATTTGGTACAAAGAAAGTCTGGAGCCTGAGAAAGAACATAGGCTACTTTTTAACCGACTCCAAAAAAGGAGGAGTTCCACGCGGACTAAGTCGCGGTCAGAAGCTAGTTTTTTATAAAACAATATGTTGATGGTAGGCAGTATGATGAAAAATTAGGGTTGTAGGTAGGTAAGTACTACTGAGTCACTAGGTACATAGTATAAAACAAAGTCGCTTTTTCTGTCCCTGTATCTCTATGTACGCTTAAATCTTTAAAACTACGCAACGGATTTTGGTGCGGATTTTTTAATAGATAGAGTGATTCAAGAGAAAGGTTTATAGCACCCGTGTGAAGCCGGCGACTAGCGACCCAGTAAAAAAATGAAGACGATTTTGTCCAACAATAAAAAAGACTTTGAGCTCAACCACCCTTAATATTTAGAGATATGAAACATAGATGTTAGGCGATTAGTGCACTTTCAACCAAATCATTGGATTGTCTCTAAAATCCACTCTATTTTCTAGCAAGCATTGTTTATGTGTCCCTGGTAATTCTTATCACGTCTTTCCCCCGGGACATTTTATTTAATCAACACTTTTTAAAATTCATCCAGCGAATCCGCAGGTAATGCTCAGTTTTTCATTTTGTTTTGAATTCTTTTTATCCTGTCTTTAATCTTTCGAGGTTCAACAACTTTGCTGTCATTTCTTTCTTTGATAAGTACTTAGTAAGCAATTCGGTTTTAATTTTGTTGTCTGGTGTAATTCATTTATTCATTCATATATATTTTAGGAGATATGGTAAAAATTACCTGTTGTTTTTTTTTGTTGATGCAAAGTATTCTTTTCTTTTGAAAAAACGTATTTTCTTGGAGTCATTTCTTATTTAAAATCATAATTTTATGTATAAATTACAAACGGCGAGTTTCGTAATAAAAAAGATGATCCCAGTTTTAATTCCCGCGTTAAAGTTAATTAAAATGAATTTTCCCGAATTCCACCGTTTACTGCGCTATAAAACGTTTTTTCCTCTGTCCCACCATTTTACCTCCAAAAGCATAAATTTAAGATTTTGTCAGATTTATTAACTAGGTCTGCGTGAATTTGTCGTAAACGTCAAATACTATTTTAATGCTCTATGATTATTATTATTTTTTTAAATACACCTGACATGGACGTATTTCATGTAACTTTTTGTGGTCGTAAAATTTTGGACACCACCGTCGCGGTCAGAATTTGATAAAGGCCGAAATATTTTCCATCTTACGCTTTATTGGCTCGCTCGTAAAAATTTAATTGTTGTTTAATAATTTGGGACCATCTTCAGTACAATGATGTCGTAAAAGAGTATCGTACAGGAAACAATATCCATAGAGGACGTAAATCAAATAGTTCCAAATGACGCCGTTTCGATTAGAACTTTAGTGCCTTTTTATTGTCTGAATTCAAACTAGAAAATGGAACGTTTTATTTCAAAACAAAAAGTTTCGAATGCCGTTTTAAATTTGGAAGGCGAACGCGGCATTTTTCAAAATGACAGGCGCGCCCCCACACTTTTATTCGTACAGGTTTTCTTACTTTTCCCGCGTCCCCTTAAAGTCCCTTAATGACTTACAGCATTAGTTATCTTAAAATTACTGATAGGTAGTCTAGGGGCAAGAAAGAAAGAAAAAGGGACGTCGAAGGGTGAAAGTATCAGACGCTGATAACGAGGACTCGAGCTCTTATCTCCCTTTTTGTGATAGCCAGAGAGAGTAATTAAGTTTTTTGTTTTGAAGAAATTAGATTTGGAGCCGGTGCGTTCCGCTAATGTGTTTGTGATGTAATCGTGATTTGTGCCGCCGTGGTGAATGTTTAATCGATTATTCGTTCATTGTGAACTCGATCAGCGATTAGTGTTCTTTCGATTGTTATTGACTGCCGCATTAAGATTCAGGAAAAAAATAACTTATGCAGCTAGATAGATACTTAACACTACACGTGTTGAATACTGACGACCGATGTAGGTAATATAAACAATTATCCATTGTGTGGTAAAATATATTCGGTATACTCAATAAGCTTTCATAGATTTATATGGTGTTATTCGGTTAAATTAGACTTAAACATAACTCCCCGAGGAATTCCATATTAATAAAACAGTTCTGTAATTAAAATGCACACGAAATCGTCCGCAGATATCTAAACAAAGCTTTATCGTCAATCTAATGTCGCTATTTCGTTCCCCAACGCCGGCTTCCTTCCAAATGCGAGAGAGGCACAGATATACGAAGTAGGTGCGCGGGAAAGGGACGGGGAGGAACAGGGGGCGCCACTCGGATGCAAAGAAAGTATTGTTTTAAAGACAGTTTTAATTTCCCGAAGGTGATTTATCACTCGGCTGTTCCTCGCCGGAACGTGTTCGAATCGATATTTATATTTTTTGGCGCGCGCGAGGGAACGCGCCCCCGCGACGCTTTCAAATATAGAACACGTCTTCTGTTTTCGGAATAAAAAAAAAAACACATTATTTTGAATTAAGAATGCCTTCGCGGGTGAGGTAACGGCGTTATGAATATTTGAATTTGGAAACGCACCACGCTACAAGGCAATTCCTTACGTTATTACTCGATGGTAATACGACTCAGTGACTCGAGTTAAATTCAGACTCGTTTCAACTTTTGAATTCGCACAAAAGTTTGCACTCGCGTTCTTTTTACGAAACTTTTTGAATTACGGCGACTAAGTAGTATTTATACGGCTAATGCGAGCCGCGGATACAATTTAAGGCGCCATTGAAATAGAGCGTGTAGGCAGATCGTACATAAGCCGTCATAGGAGATTAGGCGCGATCACCATACAATCGTCACGTCTCACTGTTTGCAAATCAAGGCGGGAAGACGCCATTGTTGTGATTAGCGTTCTTTTTTCAACGCATTCGAATTTCAAAAGTTAACGGCTGTTGGTGGTCTCGTTGTGAAATCGACGTAATAATATTAATAATTTATCGATTAACTTGCGAATGTCGAATGCAGACACGCTGCGTGGTTATTCAACGCGCGTTTTTTTTGCAATTTTCTTACATTTACGATTCGCGTTTTATGTATTTAAGTTAACATTCATATTTTAATTACTGCTTTTTTATTACTCTCGTTTTTGTTTAGAATCTGGGTTGAGTTGTGAAAATGGCTAAGTATTTACTTAATATTGTTGTAAAAAGTGAAGTTGTGTGTTAAGTTTGAACTGTGCGGCTCCAGTCTTGCTAAAGTCTTGCTTTTAGAGTAAGCAGCTTTACGCGGCTTATTTCTCGCTTTCTGAGCCGTCAGTTCGCGTTACTTATAAAATGTAACTTAATTGAAGCAAATAACAGTACCGGTCTAACATTCCTAAGTACCGTCGAGACCCCAAACTTCGCCTGGATTTTGGCATATTTTGCAACATAACTTGTTAATTTGAAAATATTCTAGACCGTTCAAAGAAAAAAACTAATTAAAGGACTCCTGTCCATCTTTAGAGACCATTAGAGCATTGAATTTCAATGGCTAACATGGCAAAAAATGGACAAAATGGTGCTAGGCGAAGAATGGGTATTTTTCCCTAACTTCGCCTATGTATGCCTGACCGCTTATAATAAACATTGATGGGACCTACTCACGACAAGTCTCTTCGGTTTGAAGTGTGATAATATAGTATGAACTTAAACAACGTCAGATTACTGTTATTTCCTAGAAAAGAGGGGTAGGCGAAGTATGGGTGCAATATGACGTTAGTTACATACATTGACAGTGACGAAGCTAGGGCTGCCAAAAATCACAAGTTTATCCAGCATGCCAAGAAAAAAGAGGGTATAGTGTTTTATTCAACTTTATTTTTTTAAAATAATTTCATTTCATTTATTTTAAAAGGAGTTTTTTTTTTTGCACGGTTGCTTTTTATGGTTTGTAAGTATCTCTTCAAAAAACGGTATGCCCACTTTCTGCCGGGTAATTTATCAGCTAAAATTGAACGCTTTCCACTGGGTTCTAAGTATCTGATAATTTTAAATACTCCACTACATTTTACAAGTAGAAACAAGTCTTATTATTCATTTAATTGAAATCTTATAATTTTTATATAAATTTTGTACAGTACATTTGCCATCCCTAAGGGCAGGCGAAGTTTGGCACGAACATGATGACCAAATGCCCTAATGAACAATTACTTTTATTATGACTTAAAAACGTAATATATCTATTAATTAATAGTGTCAATTGATAAAGCGATAGTTATAGCATATACCTGTATAATAAAAATAAATTTATCTGGTCTGTAACACTCCTTAAAATCAAAGTTCATTCAAGTCTTGAAAAAAACGTGCGGTCGGCGTCACGAATAAACTGCACTAGACGCCAACCATATGAAGTTAGCCACAGATTGTCCACAGAATATTGCCAGTCATAAAAAATACTTTATACTTAGAGTTATTATATAAAGCCTGCCATAGAAATAACTTGTAAATTTGAAGTTATGTAAAATTAGGCGAAGTATGGTAGTCTAGGTGAAGTTAGGGGTTTCGACGGTATATCCACTTTTTTAAAAACAATATCATTTATAGATACATAATTCAGTTTAGTCATTTTAGACAGACTCGAGTAACGCCTACATAGCCAACAAATAGAAAATCTATTCATGTGACACTACGGAAAAAATTAAAAAATATAATACAAGATTTGAACCACTGACCTCCCGATTACTAATCCATCGAGCTATAATGAAACAATAAACAAATCCGCTGCATACAACATCTCGATAGTTCGAGAAAGTGTGGCGTGCAATTATTCCACCCAGCTGGCTACAACTATGTGTTTTTGCTCGTTGAGCGAATTTATGATCTGTGGACGTGGCTAGTGTTTTTACGAACGCGCGTTCGGATTTAAAAGTGAACTATCTATTTTGAATTCTGTGCATTTTGTGTGGTTTTAGAATATTCTGGTATTTGGAGCAATTTTTAAAGATTTTTTCTTGGTTTAGAATTCTACGTATTAAGGTATGAATGTAAATAGGTGTGTAAACTCTTTATTGAGCAACATAATAAATATGCATAAAAAATAATTGAATCAGATTATCAAATCCCAAGTTTTCATCATTAGATAAAAACTAGGTAGGTACCTACTCATTGCGTATCTTTATTTCTCCACGGACATTATTGTGAAATGTCAAACAGAAACAAATGTCACTTATTTTAATAAGTCCGCATTTACATTTTAAAACTGTCACTTGGAATTCGAACGTCAAAGAATCTGGAGCGACAAACTACTATTTTTACTTAAAAAAATACCAGTAGCAGTGAAAATAATAAAGAAAAGAAATATTTCTTCGTACTACGGTACCAGGCTGGCATGCCCGCTCAGGTGGTCATTTGCATACGTAATGCCGAGACAAAGGACTAGCTGCCACCGCGCTTATGCGTCCCTGGTACTTACGCATTGTAATAACTCTTAACTAGCATAAATAATTAAATTGTTTGTGCATTTCTTGAGTAAGAAGGTAGCCAGTTCAAATCCTGGCCAGTGACCATGTTTCATTAAGCACATATCCCTTCTAATATTATAAATGCGAAAGTAACTCAGTCTGTCTGTCTGTCTGACTGTTACGCTTTCACGCTAAAACTACTGGACCGATTTAAATGAAATTTAGTACAAATGAAGTCTGAAGCCTGAGAAAGGACATAGGCTACTTTTTAACCGACTGCAAAAAAGGAGGAGTTCCACGCGGACGAAGTCGCGGGCAGAAGCTAGTTCCTTATAAATGCTCATACTCAATACACAAACATTTGCCTCTAGAAGGATTCGAACTTGCCAACTTCAGTTGTACCTAACTAATTATAACAAAAATGAGGGTAAGAAGTAGTAAGGTTTTAAATTATGAACATTTTGTATCAGAAAATGATTATTTTTTTATTTGAAATAG
This sequence comes from Polylopha cassiicola, assembly GCA_038024825.1. Lineage (NCBI taxonomy): Eukaryota > Metazoa > Arthropoda > Insecta > Lepidoptera > Tortricidae > Polylopha > Polylopha cassiicola. The sequence goes on from CP149061.1 coordinate 1,130,036, forward strand.
ATTGGACCAAAGAATCACATTGTCCTATAAGTACAAACTATTCCTTTTCAGGATAGAATTTCGAAAAATGTTCTCATTCCTTAAAGTTTCATGTCTCTACGACCTGCAACCCATCAGTCATTTCGGACAAAGCCAATACGTAGAACGACTAAAAAAAAGCAAAAAACGTATACCTACGTTAAATTCTAATTTCTAATTAAAAAGTTAACAATGGTTTCAGACAATTAGTTATTAAGCGTGTCTCTAGGCGACTAGTTAATAACGTCTTTATGCACCGGCCAATAATCTATAGTAAAATTACAATTTCTTATTAACATTTAAATGAGATACGGCCCACTACGGTAACTAATAGGCTAGTCGACGAGGGGATTTATTTTGTGGATAACTGGACAATTGTTTTGGTAAGGTATGATAAATAAGGAATTGTAAAGTTTACAGTATTGTATAAATATTTTCACGTTTTAAGAAACTTATATATACATAATTATTAGAAAATACCAAATATCATAAAAATGCTCAAATATAATAAGCTTATTGCTAATAATCAATCTTCTAGACAATTAAAAAATTATATATGTACCTATACCTACCTTTAAATAATTAGGTACTTGTACTTATGTTCATATATATTTTAAAAATGACCGCTCTTCTTGTTAGATCCTTCGTTAGACAGCAAACTGAAAAAAAAAATACAAATTTTAAAATAAAATACAGAAATACATAAATATAAGTCTGAAAAAAACTAAACCAGATATAATAAAATTGAGTCTTACATGTATTTATGCAAGTTTATCCGCTGGATACTAATCCACAGTATAATCTTTGCTTACATAATAATATAACTTGTACTTGTATAAACGTAACTCGTACAAGATTTCCTTAGATTAATTGGTACAAATTGTCGAAAGGTATTTTCCATATTTTCTTACTAACAATAAGAATTTTTATCCTAAGATCATTAAATAAGATAATACTCGTTTAAATGTGTTAGTTGATTGGACTATAGCTAAAATTATTTCTTAAGGATGGAATTCAATACCGCATCATTTTTAATTAGTGCCGCGGGTCATATAACATGAACAGACCAAAATTACATTATTATTAAGTATAATATTCTAACTAGCTTCTGCTCGCGATTTCGTCTGCATACAATAAACACCCCCGTTTTGCCCCTTTAGGGATACATTTTCAAGAATCCTTTTTAGTGATCTGTCTATACTAACATAATAAAGAGGAAAGGTTTGTTTGTTTGTTTGGATTGAATACCTAGGCTCCGAAACGGCTGGACCAATTTGAAAAATTCTTTCACTGTTAGATAGCTACACTATTCGCGAGTGACATAGGCTATAATATTATCATATTTAAAAAAAAGGGATCCGGGCGAAGCCGGGGCAAACCGCTAGTTACGTTTTAAAAGGAACCCTTGTGCAAATCTATGTCAAAATCGAAGAATCTAGTTTTAACTTGTTTTATTTATATATTATCATATTTTAGTCCTTAAACTAAAACATAAACCGTTAAACCTATTTCAATGCCATTCATATACACAGAACCAACCTCAGAATAAAAAAATCCAAACCCCGTCCAAAGATAGTCCAGTCCCCACGCATGCAATATTCCACAGAACCATCCGTCCGTATATCATGCCTAACACAGATTCAACCCTCCAAACGTCCAAATCTCCATAAGAATTGTCTACGGGCAAATATCGTTTTACCATACGAATAGCGGTTAAATACGGGCCGTACCACGGCGTGCTATCGCAAATTCCTCACAGCTCGAAATAACAAATAACTTAGTGTTTTTATTTAGTTCGTGAAGGAGGGTTTGTCGAAAACCGCAAGACAATAACCAAATTCATTACACGCACTCTGAGATCCTTGGAATTCACAATATTGGATCCCCCCGTAGATTTCGTAACGCCGCCATATTGCCTTACTTAGGTACATGTAAGTTGGTAGTACTGCTTGGGTTGGTTTGAGCGCTTGAAAAAACTGTTGTAGAATGATTTGTTTTTTTTTGTTAAATGATGAAAAAATATGATAGTGTAAGACTAGTGATTTTACATTGTAAAAACTACCATACAATAATATTTGTGTTTTTTTTAATTAACGGTGAATACGAATTGAAATTAAATGTTGAGGAAATCTTCGAACGGTCACTAATAAGATACAAACATAATTATTTATAAAAAAAATACAATTTTGATTTCTGATTCGCATAATATTAGGCACGTTTCTTCATATATTTTTATATTTTTTTATAATGAACAAATTAAAAAAAAATAGTTTAAAAAAAAGAAAGCAACATCTGAGAACTATACTCATCAATAGATACATGTGAAAATCATATTCCACAATTATGACAATATTCGAATCACAAACAATGAACATATCGTAAAACAATTTAGCTGTAATCCGTCGTAATTTATGGCTAGTAACATCGACCGGGAATCAGTGGTAAATCATAAAAAGAGCACTTAAAGCCGTATTAACTACGGGCAGCCGTTTAATAACTATTATTAAACTCTTCACTAAATTCCACAATAATAAAATTGAAGTGCCCGGCTTCTGTACGATGTTCACGTCGCTACTAGGTTAGTAGATTTAAGAACGGAATTCCAAATTTAAAAAGTTTTTTTTTATTAACCGATGCCGATGCTCTCTCATGATTCAGCCACGCTCGTTCCAAATTTGATTTGTATCCCCAATACTTAGTTTATTGCCGCTCGCAGTGATCAGCGAAGTGGTTAGGAAGCTACAAGTTGTAGGAAACAGATAAAAGTGTATCATCATCCGCGAGGTCGTAAAGCGAGCGGCGCCGCGCGCGAACACATGTCGTAAAGAGACCTCTTCGGCTAACAATTTCCTGATGGTCTGTAAATAGTAAGTTTATTGTCTTTTTATGAGGTACTCGGACCGTAAAAAAGAAATAAAAGAGCACCGCCGATGGTGATAATAAAAAAAATAATTTTCGACTCATCTTCGTGATTATCTCTCTCGGTTTTTACGAGGGATTCGCGAGTGCGAGCGGGACGGCGCGCTGTGACCCTTCCGATGGGGGTAAAGGTCGTAAACTGGGAGCATAAGGATAATGTTTTGGGTCTCCTATACTTCGGTTCATTCATGATTTCGTTTTAGTACGCAGCCGGTAGACATGTAAATCCGATCGGTTTTACAACGTCGATACGAGTGCTCGGCTCCCCATTACCCGGTGTCTCGGGGTAATACATCGGTAATAGGAACTCCGCTTCCATTCCGCCGCCGTAACAATAACATAAAACAAACGATGACACTTACACATTTGTTTTGTGCCGTGATTCGCGTTCCATACACGTGAAGGAACAAATCACGCGTTCCGAAGAAGAAAGAATGGAACGGATATTCAAATTTGGAACGATAACAGTCCGGTTAATTCGCGCGTAGAGACGGGCGTCGCGGGGCCGAGTTCCGACTCCCAAGTCCGAGTCCGACACTCCATTTGTTCGAGTCGAGTGCGCATAACGCGGCCACGGGACGCATCCTAATTCTTAAAGGGCCATCACCAGACCTTTATGCGTTAATAAAGCTGCGATATAAAAAGAATGGAGGCGGCCAAGGGTGAACACGCAAAGGGTACGGCTTAAGTGCGCGTTTAAGACGATGTAAAGGGCGTGCGAATTTGTCAGTACACTGTGACGATTCTATTGTGATGATTAAATAAGGGAAGTGGGATGAATTTCGTCTATTGTTTTGGCGACGGGAGATTTTGTGACTTTGTTCGAGCGTGTTAAGGAGTTCCAGACGGTTTAGTCGCTATGAAATATAGATGTTATCTGTCGAAGTTGTTCCAAAGTTAAACCGAGCCGGTGTCGGAATCAAGATTAAAGTTCGGTCGCATACGATATTTACTTAGTGATTAACTTAAGATTTTCTCCAGTATGAACTAGTCCTATGTTAAATCTGCACAACGCTGTATCTAACATCCTTTAACAAACACTTAAATCTATATATAAAAAGAGGAGCGGGAAGCACTAAGAAAGTATTTTTGGAAATCCACTTCCTATGTAAAACCGGGGTCTCTATCGTGCGCTGTCCAAGTCGCGGGCAGAAGTTTATTATCAGAAAAAGATCAAAATATTGATGGCTTTAACAAATATATGCAAGTTTACTGCTCCGTGATAGGCCATAATCGGTGAAAAACTCCTCAAGAAGCTCACCTGAACTCTTACGCAAATACAAAGCATCCCCATCAAAACGGTTACAGCCACTTTTACCATCAATAAAATTACACGGAATGGATCATAACCTCAAAACCACCATTGACACGGGGTTGCATAAAAATGTCCCTAATCTTAACCTAGCGGCCCTAAACAAAGGCCGTAAAGGAAATGTTTTATGGTCCATTCGGGCTTTACTTAAGGCCCTTACAGATTTTATACGGCGACGGCTCGTCTGCCCTGCCTCGTAACCATACGGAGGTGCAATAAGCCCTTTATGATGGGAGATGCTTAAGTGTATTAAAATTGGAGGTTAGAAAAGTTTTCTGATTGAGAATTGATGAGTCTGCTTCAAATGTTGAATATAATTGGTTTGATATGCTGGAATTTTGAAGTGAGAAGTCATTCGTCCCTTAAGTGCCTATTTGACGTAATAAGATTTGTAATATGGTGTAAATATTCTCAAATGAGATAACTTTTAAAGTCGATTTGAAATATACCTACCTACCAGCAAATTACGAAATGTACATCACAAATATTATTTCAATAAACCGCTTGTTTATATAATAATGTTTTTTACGACGCCTACTATCACTCAACATCAAACATATATAGACGAGATCTAACAATTCCCAACACAAGTCGAAGCGAACCCAAACACCAAACCGAACAATTCAAACCAACAATCAAATCACACAACAAACCGAAAAAAACGCAACAAAACGAGTTCTAAAACTCAAGAACACTTACGCATTGTAATCGGCGGTAAATCGAATAATCGGGCACTCGAGGAAACCGAGTTAGGCCCCCACTAGTGCGTAATCGAATGAGACCACTTCACGCGAGTCCGTTACTCTGTAGCCGAGAGGCCGGAGGGGCCGAATTATGCAAAAACCGGGACTTGCCAACTCGGAGTGAATGTTCGAGGTTGGAAATGGAATACGGTTTAAACTTGTCGAAGTTTCAAGTGGAGATAAAAACGTGAGGAAATAGAAAATTGTCTTTTGTTTTAATGCAACCGTCGCCTTTAAAAGATATTGAATTCAGTCTGAAATGAAGCGTTTAAACAAGACATTATCATTGGCTTAAGGTGATCTAATGAACTGCCAAAAAGTGTCTAGAAAAAGAACAATGCGCGGAACGATCAGACGAAACCTTCGAGTGACAAACGACACGGCACTTTAATCGATTCCCAGGAGAGCCCCAGAGCACTCGCCACCGATTGTCATTCAGAGCGCGCTAGAGACGCAATAGACGTAAAAATTAAGCACAACGCAACATGCAAACAATCGGTTCGGCGCCGAAACCGATGCTAACACCTTGTAATCGAATACTACGTGTCATTCCGTATTCCGATGACGCGCTATTCGATTTGAATATTTCGCCTCGTCAGCCGCGAATACTAATGGACACAGTTTAGCAAATTGTTACTTATTAATATTGCTCTTTTATGTTTTATTTATGATACGCGTCAGTAAATTTGATTTGTGTCAGAATAAGTGACGTGATACGTTCGCTGCTGTACCGATTTCAAATTCGATTTGGACGTTTTAACTCGAATTTTAAAAGGCCCATGAGGCTGCTCTTTTCTGAGCTATTTGAATTTCATGTAGCTGGGAATGTAATATCTAGTTCCCGTCACATCTCATATCAGTCACTCGTCATTCATTAAAGATCTTCTAAACAGATCCAGTTAATGAATGGCTGTTTCCATGTACCGATATAAAGGCGTCGTGGATCCCATTTAACTTCTCCCATTCACGCGCATTCGTTCCCGAAGCAACTTTCTCGACGGTAAAATTAATTAACAGTCACACCGAGACACGAGTTTTGGCAGGAGAAAAACTTGGAGTATCGGAAATAGGAGAGTGACTTATGAAGTGATAAAGCTAATGAACGCCGAGTGACACTTGACATACGCATCCATCTCGCGCACAACACCGACACCGGTACATTTGTATTTAATTATCTCGCGTAAAAATCCTTTGACATTATATGAAAAGAGTAACAAATGACGGGGAGCCCGTGAGAAATACTAACAAATTTTTGTCGCTTTTACAAGTGTTTAGTTTTAATATTTTAACCGGATACGGAGATAAAACACTCGACGTCGAGGAGTCGAGATTAGATTTTTCTGAATAAATAGTGTCGAGTATTTACCGAGGGAGGACAAGAGGGCCTGTTCTCTCTGTTTGTTTAAAACACTCGAGGCTCAATGGCGGTGGCTGCACTAATCTCCGGCGATACTCGACTGTATAAATATGCAACCACTCCAAGTCGTTTCGACTCGGAATCGGTTTGTAAAGATCTCGTCGGTGTCACATCACTATCCCGCGGGTGTTTTGTTTATAGTGTGAAAATATTTAAGTGACGATGTAACGAGGCTAGTGTTTGCTTGAAATCATCTCTCAAAATACCCTCACCGTCAAACACGAGTACTTCCTAATTTAAAATAAACTGTACCTTTCAACTGTCGTAGATTTAATGTTAGCTAATAATATGGTTTGTTTCGAAACGTATTATAAAACGGATTTTCCCAAATCCTTGACGGCTTCATCTTGTCTTAACCGGCGCCGGCCGTTATCTATTGATAACGCGGAGGCTGCGTGACGTCACTGTTGGCTCTGATAACTGACCACAGATTAGATAGCGGCTTCTGATCTTACTCTCGATTCCGAGAATACTGTTCATATCAAAATGCGTTGCTTTTTTCAATTCAAGGATGATGCAGATTTTCGGTTTATTCTCATATTTTAAATAATGACCATTGCACTGTTTCTAAGGAATCGGTTTTATAATCGGAAATCACTAGTCGCAACGTTCTTTTTCAAATTTAGAATCCTAAAACAACCAACTTTAAAATAACATTCGATTTCAAATTAGGAACGCGTTAGGGTGCCCTGTTCAAACAACAACTACCGACATATGGCTAACGACGCGAAACTGCATTATAATGACGTATTAAAATAATACAAAAAAGGTGCGAACAAACCGATCTTCCCATTGGAAAGTAACGCACCGACAGATAATGTGCTAAATTGGAATTATCGGCCGGCACGTAATTGCCGGTCGCACGCGAAGTGTCTATCAAAATTATTTTCTTTTGGGGTCTTTTTTTTTATGCACCCCTGGTACACGGGGCACGCAATACATAATTGTTTCATTATTCTTCTATTAACTCCACTCACCGTAATTTCTCTTGGATTTCGCAGCTTGGTCCCAGTGTGATCTCGAATAAATAGGGGAGGTACCACAATTCTGTGATAATAATATTATTATTATTTTACTCTACGCGATAATAGCCTGCTTGCAAATCCTTCTGCAATTCGGTAAGCGCATACGATTTGAATCGTACCTAGTAGGTACTCCTTGTAACTAAGCACTAAAAGATAGAATAATTTTAGTAAGTACCTACTAATTCTAGCTAGTAGAGGCATTTAAAGAGACAGGCTCTCTGGTTAAATTAGCTTCCTAAATAACAACCCTAGCCCACTATATCATTTTATCTAAATCTACAACAGTTAAATTCAGTAACATTTTAAAAATAAAAAACAAATGAAACATTTTTAACTTTAATTCTTCCATTTGTAACGTGCGAACTTATTCCTGCAGAGTCGTAAACTGTTGGAGGCGGGCGCCCCGCCCCGCCGCCGTCTCTATTAACCACCAGCCAGGTTATGACCTCCTGGTACCATACCACTACAAACTTATGCAAAATTTTATGGCTATATGAAGTCCTTTTAAGATCACCAACCACCATACGTTTTTTTTTAAATTAACGAATTATCAAAACGCAGCCTAAAAAATATGGTCGATGTATTTAGGCCCTAAGCTAAAAGTGAACCACAATAATATGAAAGTTTTTAAGTTTGTCTTTCCACTAATTTTAACCAAAATCTACTTAGCATAGTTGGTACTGGGGTATAAACAGATATAGATAGACTACCGTTTCCCCCCGGCCTCGCGTGCTGTAATTGGCACGCCCTCTGTTAGAAGCTAATTCATCAGCAGAAATAGCGCTAAGGATTTCATTACTATATTGGGATTACTTATACTTGTGTCTTTTATGGCGGGAAGGTGGAGGAATTTCCGATTGGATTAGTTTTATCAAAATTGAGCCAGTCGTGTTACTTTGTTAGTCTTTTTTAAATTCTTCTTTTCGTCATCAGTTCTCGTTATAAACTTCTGCGTTACATTTTAAACATATTTCTGGACAGAATATGTGACATATACATGTTCTGTCCAGAAATATGTGGAACATCGTGTATTTTCATTTTCACCGTCACATTGTTTTGAAAATCCATCAAGAACAAGTGACAGTAGCCACGCCATAATTAGCACCACTTCAAAGAGCTTGTTAGCGTATGCTGCCCTGGTGATTCCGTGGTCGACGGGCCGTGCCGAGGCACCGCGGCGACACGATTTCATCTTCATTCTCGATGAAAAATAGGTGTGAATCTTGAAAAGACGCCGTCAAACTAAAACGCTGCGTTCAGAACACATGCTTGGCTTGTTTATTTCCAGCGATAATTTTAGTTCTCGTTTCATAATCTGACATTTGGAAACTTTTAGCAAAGTCACGAGAAAATTCTTCATGATTTAAAACTGTATCTTTTGAAGTCAGTTTACTCTAATGAAGCAATGTTTGTATTTCCCTTGAAAGATTATCCAAAGAACGTGCCACTTTATCTAGTATCAGTAGATAACGAAGACGTTTATTCTTAGTTCAGATAGTTCTTATGGCATTTGAAGTCTTTGTTTTAAACTTCGTTATTTCACGATTTAAAGGTTACAAAGGCGGGCAATCAACCAGGATCCATTTTTGACAATTTCTTAGAACAAACGCAACACGAAAGTTACATTTATTTGTTTTCTATAGCACCATTGTTTTCCAGCAAGTACCAGGGCGGAAGCATCTGACGGAGTCTATTTGTTATTGCAGCGATATCAAAGGATAGAACGCAACGGTTCGTGGAACGAGTTCCTTTGTCGTTACATGGTTTGAAATAATTCGGCTATTTTTAATTAGTTGTTCGATTTGAATATAGAATAACAGCCGAGGATTCAACTTGGATGTCGTCGTGTTTTGTTTTGTGTTTTATTTTGTTTAAATTATTACCAGATCACAATAGAAAGCATCTAACTTTAGAGCCTCGTTTCATAGAAGAAATGTAAAGTGGCATACTACAAAATGTGTATTTTCAAGTACCTTATTAACTATATCTAATACTCAGAATAGGTAGACCAGGTGCGTTTCATTTAAACACCTCGCCATGATGTCTGTCTGTGCACAATAGTTGCCAACACCAACTTTCCATGAACATCAATTATAATGCAGAATTCTGCAGAGACAAGCATTTTGCCATAAAACGGTTTAATAACGAACTAATCGTCGGGAACAAAGAGTACGTTAATTCTCGCCTTTGTGCCGTAAATAGAAAATTTCGCCTTTACAGCGTCTTTTCGAGTAAATCACTCAGCTTTGTATTGAGTCCCTCACCTATTTGCGCTCTGCGAAATTATTTGCGCGCTCTCAATTTAAGAACCGAGTTAACCGAAGTAATTTAAAACACGACTCTATTTCCAGAATATGCGTAGCGCGTGGTATTTAAATTGTTTACTTGTTCAATTAAAAGAAAACTAATTAAAGCTTTTACTATTAACGATACAAATGGGGTTAGTAGTAAGACAGGCTAGATACTAGGAATTCAGGAGGCCGAGGAGCTTTGATTCGAACGAGCTGCCCAGAACTTGGTGTTTGTTTGTAGCTGTAAAACCGCGCGTCGTAAACGGTCGTGTGTGGTCAGCCCTTACGACGAAATCCGAACAGATGGGCAGACATCAAAAGATTCCGAGGCGATAAAAAAAAGTTAATGTGATTTAAAACTTAGTACTAGAAACTGACACGTTACGTACGACGTTACGGTTACACTCGACGTATTCCGGCGCGGCATCCCATTTTCCAGGTATTTTCCGCACTCCATATTGGCGGGATTTGCCGGGATCATTAGCCGAGCTCTGCCCTCGTATGAGGCCCTGGTGCTGAGGGAACTATTGCCGAATTTTCCGGGATTTTCTTCTTATTTCCACTCCCCTAGTTTGTTTTGTGAAAAACGAGCGGAAAATACGGGTTCGCAGGGCGACCTCAAAATAGAGCAAAACATCGTTCCATTTTTAAGCCGGTAGCGTGTTCCGCGTGATTTTGGAGTTCGGTAAGTCGGTATCGAGCGTTCCATCTTCGAATCTGTGTCGTGAATGTGGTAGAGGCGGAACACCCCTCGCAATCGGCAATAATAACTGAGCAATTATAACTCGCACTAATACTCCATTATCAAACGTCTGCGGCACCCGGCGCCGGCTCGGGACGGCGTTATTAACCGGGATTACCGGATCCCTACCCGGATACGGGGATTTGCTCGGATCTCGACCGGTGGAAATGATATAAGGTATAGACGGGCTTTTTGTACGCAATGTTTTTTACGTTGCGTTATGGATTTAGGAGCTCCGTGTGTATCCACGCATAGGATTACTGGGGAAATGTACCTGTTTATTTTCATGTGTGTTTGAATTATATTGCGTAGGTATACCTTTTTCCCATAGAGAGAGCATCTGTATTAACAAACAATACGATGACGATTTCTGGATACTTCCACTAAGCACCACTACAGCTAAAATCAATACCTATTTAATTACTAAAACTCACCCTAAAAATCTAACTCCCATTGGAAAACATGGTTTGTATTTTCGTTGGTCGGTACCAAGGCAACATAGGCGTAGATGTCGCGTAGGCCGAATCTAGGGTTTCTGCTCGAGATTTCTCGAAGCGGGAATTCCCGGGAAATCTGGCCTGACTCGAGACGGGAAAAATCGCGTCGAGAAGTCGAGAAGTCGAGAAATCGCACCTCAAATTATCACGCGTGAATTTTAGATTAAAATGGCCTTCCGCAACACTTTTTGCAATGCGTTCTCCTTCACGCTAGTTCCTTGGATTCGGCCGATCCCGATTTTGACTAGGGGGAAGTACCTAATTTATTGTAGGTTTTTGTTTAATGAAAAATTTCAAGATTATTAAAGATTTGCTGTGTTAAGAGATGACTGAGAAAGACGAATTATTATTTTAGTTGCTAAACTTCCTAATTATTTAACTTTGTCGATTGTTTGGGTTTCCAAACAATCGACAAAGTAATAATATTTATATCTCTTAACAGTCATAATACCCAAAGTGATAAAAGGCTTGCATCTCTAATCGAAAGACGTCAATATGTATGTATAAACTCTTCTAGAACTACGCATGGTTTACAGGGGAACATGCAGAATAAAATACAGTATCTATACTAGTGCTAACTTTGTTTGTTTGGTTGTTATGATAGGCTCCAAAACTACTGGACCGTTTTTAAAAATTCTTTCACACTACCTTTCTACCTATAATATAAAAATATACAAGCCACGAGCAACATAGACTATGAAATATTTTTGAATATTTTTTTTTTTTTGAAAAAAAAAATAGGTATCCGTGCGAAGCCGGGGCGGATCGCTAATTAGGTAAGTACCTATATTATTTTAGTCTTTTAAGTCAAGATTCACATTTATATTGTATATTATGATACAATGTTTAGTGCAATCTCAAATGCTAATGGTTAAAAAAGCAATGTCATTTAGTTTATTATTTTTTCATTATGTCTAAGTATTATGTATGAGTCGCAAGTAGGTAGTAGTAGGTACATTTAGTTGGTGATCATAAAATAGCGATGCTAATGATATTGAAGCGTTTTTTTCGCCTTATATTCATGATTTGTAAATTTCTCGAGATCCCGGGAATTCCCGGGAATTTTTAGTCGAGAAATCTCGAGCCCCGAGAAAAAAAATAGGTCGAGAAATCAGAAACCCTAGCCGAATCCCATGGTATCGGCGAACAAGCGATCGCACTTAGCGGCGTGCTATCACTCAGTCTTGCATTAGCTTGTCGCGGCGATAAATTATACCGCGGCTATGCGACCCTGGTAGATAATGATGGAAAAAGGGTATTTATTATCAATTTTATTTTATTTTTTATTTAATGCCGGGTATAGAAGATATTTTTACTGTAAAAATGTTTAAGAATTCATTAAATATAAAAAAAAAAAAGATTTTAAGCAAAATTAAATTACAGATGAACAGGATTCCATCAATTTCGAAGTTCTTAGAAAGTATCCAATAAGAAAATATAAATGTTAGAGCAATAAATAGGTATTAGTCGGCAGCCAGCAGCGCGGGCGACGGCGATGCGGGCCGGAGCTGTTATAGCGCTGTATAAGAGTTACATTCTTAGACACTCGCTGTATAACAGCTGCTTATTAAGACTCGCTCGCTTGAGGCACGCAACCTAGTAAACCATGTCTTACATGCCAACATTTTTTTTATTTTTTTTTGGATTTTCCGTTTTTATTTTTTAGATATGCATCTTCGCATGTTTATTTAATATAAAATGCAAGCAATCTTTTAAAGTTATTTGTCAGAATGTACGTTTGAATAGGTAAACATGTAGTTTTTGTTAAATTATGAACGCTGATATAAGTAATCTGGCAAAAAATAATATTATAATACCATGTTATTTTGCTCCGTAATAGCTGCTTGTAAGTTCCCAGCTAAATTCTATTATAACATTTCATATTTGTTTTTTGTTATATATTTTATGTTTCGATCGCATGTATGTACATATTTTACATCGAGCTAAGCGAATATTTTAGATATTTTATTAACACGTACAAACAGTTCAAATACTTTAAAATACAACGTTCAGTTATTATTTAAGTATGGCAATGCTTTAATAAAATGGCAATCTAATTAGGCTGCTGTTTAATTAATTAACAAAAAAACGTACTTAAAACACCTGGTATTTTTTAATATTGTGATTATTATCAAGCAAACCGTATCCAGTATTTTTATAAGAGTTTTTGCACCGTTTCCCGCTACGCCATTATTTTTTAGAAGTGTTAGTAATATTGACGTCTATTTATTTAAATAAAAAAACATTTTCATGTATTTTTGAGTTGATGCCTGTAATAAGCAAAAACTCATGACCAATACCAAGGGCGTGCATTGCATATAGGCGTAATGGTATAAATGTATGGAGTGCCTACCCTGACGTAGTACATGCGCGACCCTCACTGCACGCGCCTGACTAATACAAGTAACAAATCAAAATAACTACATAACGCCACATAACAATGAAAAAATACTCATTTTAATTTTACATTAGGCAAATTATATATTATTCCGGCTTCAATATTTGCTTAATGATCAATAAATAAATATATTTTTTTGGCGTGAATTCCCGGCGGCATGTGAACCCGGGGCGTCAGTAAGTGGAATCGTACGTACATTTCCCGGTACGGAGCGGGGCCGGTCGCACCGCGCTCTGTTACAGCACAGTGACGTCACCTGTTAAACTACGGCTAACCGGTGACTCAAACGTAATTTTTAAAGCTTTCGCGGTTTGACATTGGAATGAATCGACTGTAATAAGTATGGGAACTGCAAAACAGCAAATAGAAAAAAAAAATCCCATGCATACGCTTAAGATTTGTATTTATTTCTTTGTATGGTTTTTTAATTTGAATTCACCCATATTTAGTATCTATAAATTACATTTTGTTTTGAAATGGAGCAACTATAACAGATTTAACTTGGAATTAAACAATTTTAAACGGATTTAACTCGAGTAGTTTATTTTATTTTGTGACTTTTGCATAACACTACTGTCAGCTCAGTCGTGCTACGATTATGGAATCTGTAAAGGGTCCGAGACATCAGCCAATAAAATAAAATGCGCGAGTTAAATCCGTTTAAAGTTGTTTCATTCCAATGTATAATTATTAGATTTAACTTGTTTATTTCGAAAACGTCCGTATTTATAGCAACTGCGGTCAAAACCCTAATAGTTTCATTCCAATATGTAATAACTGCGTAGGCATCAGAAAAATATTTTTCTGTTTTCTATCTTAGCTCGGTATCCAGCTAGATTTCCTTTAATTGAATGAGCTAGAGCGTTGATAACAGCTCCGGCTGTCACTGATAACGATAAACCGCGACATAGCACCAACTGTCTAACTTCTCAGAGAGATAAAATGGACACTCGACCTTTTTTAAAATGGCTGCAAAATGTATTTTACTATGGATATGTAGGTAGGTACTGGTCGCTACAATAAGCAAGTAAGAAATTGTAGCTATTGTCAAATTAGTTGGTGATGAATATGGGAACTGTAAAGTTTTCGAAATTCAATACAACAAAATACACGAGTTAAATCCGTTATATTGTTTTAAGGTTAGTACCTATTTAGTGTATTTTTTTATTTTAATTAAAATACATATAGGGTAAGGTTTACTAAAAGGTAGTTACAATATTTTTTGATGCTGTCGTTGCTACATACCTACTTGAACAAAGCAATTTTAACACAATTAACTAAGATAACTTTATAATCCCCATATTCGTAACAGATCCGTAAGAATTATAATCGCCGCGTTTTTACAGTCCTTTCATCTTCCTTGAAATCTAATAAAGTAACTTTAAAAGCTGTGTAAAAGCCAAATCTCGATCGACTTAGACTTTGAATTTGCCAAACTAGGGCGTGCATTCCATACACAGTGTCACTAATGTATGGAGTGCCTACCCTGGCTACCCCACTGCACGCCGATATCAAACAGACAGTTTAGCGTGTAAGGGTCGTGCCACCGGGCGGTCGCGCCGCGGAATGTAAATAGAACAGAGCTAGCGGCACGCTCGCGTACTCGCTTTTAATTATCGAACACTACGCTACACTATACGACACTAACGCTACACTTATATACACTGAACAACACTACACTTTTATACACTAAGGGCTGCACTGGCTCATGTTAGTTGGGAGAAGTGATTTAAAATCGTGAATCGTGAATGGGTCCGAATAATTGCAAATTTACTCGTAAAAGATCAATTTTAAATAATATTTTATATTATATTGTAAATTAGGCAAGTGTGAAATCACATTAACAACTTATTACGCCATAAGTTTTTAAATTATGTTTATAAAACCGACTTTTGAGAGAGGTTGCCAAGCAGCACACAAGCTCTATATAAGCAGTACAAAGGCTGAATAAGAACAATCACCCTTGTACCGCCTTTACATAACTTATATAGACCTCGTGTGCTAGCAAGGGCGTGCATTCCATACTTACGTTCACTGCACGCACCTGTATAAAAGGGTTAGTTTGATTGTCAGCCCGTGAACTACACCATTAGTAGGGTGACAATTTGTTTTGATTAAAAACTATTTTTAACAAAAATAAAATCAAAAAAATACTTTTTTCCATATAATTGCAATTTTATCATAATTGTACTGAAATAGAAAGATTAGTTTCTAATTACCAATTAATAGTACATTACGCGCCGAGGCCAGTAAA
This sequence comes from Polylopha cassiicola, assembly GCA_038024825.1. NCBI lineage: Eukaryota > Metazoa > Arthropoda > Insecta > Lepidoptera > Tortricidae > Polylopha > Polylopha cassiicola. The sequence goes on from CP149061.1 coordinate 1,145,652, forward strand.
ATAAAAAATGTCTCAGATCACATGTAATTGTCGTCCGAGGCGAAGCCGAGGTTGACAAAAATGTGATCTGAGGCTTTTTAACCCCCGACGCAAAAACGACGGGGTGTTATAAGTTTGACGTGTCTGTGTGTGTGTGTGTGTGTGTATGTGTGTGTGTGTGTGTCTGTCTGTGGCATCATAGCTCCCAAACGCATGAACCGATTTTGATTCTGTTTTTTTTGTTTAAGAGGTGAATATGTCGGGAGTGTTCTTAGCTATGTTTGATGAAAATCGGACCAGTAGTTTAATACATAGAGGGGGGTGAAAGAGGGGATGGAAAAATAAATGTCCACAAATATACTCGAGTGGGGTATCAAATGAAAGAGGGTCGCGAGTACATTACAAAATTGAAATTATAATGAAAATCGGTTGAGCCGTTCAAAAAATATAGGGAGTGAAAGTGGGGATGGAAAATCAAATATCTACAAATATAACCGAGTGGGGTATCAAATGAAAGAGGATCACGTGTACATTACAAAATTGATATTATAATGAAAATCGGTTAAGTAGTTCAAAAAATATAGGAACTGAAAGTGTGGAAATGGTTAACCAAATGACTACAAATATAACCGAGTGAGGTATCAAATGAAAGAGGACCACACGTACATTACAGAATTCCATGTAAAATGGAAATTGGTTAAAAAAATAATAAGTTACCTACCTACTTTCAAAAAGTATGAAATAAAAAAAATAAATTAAAAATTTTAACAAACCCCCGACAAAAAAACATAAGCCGTCTAAAAAGTATAAAAATAATAAAGACTTGATATTAAGTAGGTACCTAAGTATTAATAGGTATTTCTACAAAGAAAACGTCATGTCGGGGGACCTTAGATTTCGATACATAGTAGGTAAATATAGATAGGTACAATTAGGTAAATGATGAGCGGTCCCCCCGACGTGACGTTTTCTTTGTAGAAATACCTATTAATACTTAGGTACCTACTTAATATCAAGTCTTTATTATTTTTATACTTTTTAGACGGCTTATGTTTTTTTGTCGGGGGTTTGTTAAAATTTTTTATTTTACTGGCCGAGGTCAGTATACTATTTTTCTGTTCGACGAAGCCAGAAAGCGGCAATTTCATTTAGCGCAGCGGCCACAAAGTTGGCGCTTTCTGGCCGGAGGACAGAAAAATATATCTATAGCTACATATATCACTCTTATTTTATACTAAGTAAGTAAATCAATGAAGCAAAGTTAGTGACATAAAAGCACATACTGTTCTATATATAGGGTCCATCAATCATCTGTCAAACACGGGCTGTCACGAGCTGTCACCAGATCACTCATGATAAGGCTGATAACGATAACAATCCTTATCACTATATACAGAATGATCCTGTTTGTTTATTTATTTCAAGGATATACACATAACGAAAATTATTAAATTTTATTCAAAATATATTGTAGGTACGTCTATCTTTCTAAATATATATAAGAAATAAATTTAATACCTAATCCATTATTTAACAAAAAAACCTTTATTGCGTGATTACCTTATTATTTAGTTTTCATCCACATTTTTTAACTACCTACTTATTATTTTCTTTTTTTAATTATTTAAGTAAGTACCTAATTACGAAAATAATGTCTTTGGTATCATATTTCTATTTTTCAAGACTTTTTTATGAATGACACACGTACAAAACTAGTAAGTTTATTTTGTCTCGTATTTTTCTAAATGTTCTTCTCTTTTGTTACAGATGCGATGGGTAAGTGCCATAAATCAAGAAACGCGTAAAGCGGCCATGTTAACAAAAATTCCAATCTTCATAAAAACTAAAAAAAAACATTTTGAAAATACTTTTTTAAACCTCAGCCTCCATCGGAAGACTAGGAGCACAGGAGTCGGTGAAGATTCGCCGAGCGTCATAAACCTTGATTGGCCCATTAAAACATGCTAATTTATTAACGTTCGAATATGCAATAAACAAACTGAAATCGACCATAACTAAATCGGACACGGCCCGTTTTCCCCTAACGAAGGAACGAGAGTTACGACGTTAGGCAACGGGCGGAGGCGTGTAATCGAAAATCACCTCTGCGGCAATTAAACGCACGGCCCAGAACTGTAAACTCATAAAGTGACGCGTTTTGAAATTGCTTATTTTACAATTATTGATTGTTTTTTTTGGGTTTACTTTTAACGTGGGCATAATATGGAAGTAAAAATCATAGTCTCAAAATTGAAATATTTACAAAGTTAACATTGGGCTTGCGTGTAAAACGAACACTGTAATAATAGCTCATATCGAAGAGATTTTATCGAGAACATCATCAGGTGAGTAACTGTACAGATACAATCGTCCAAATAAACGCTGTGTAAAGAAAAAACTAAACCCAAGGGCAAAGGTCATTCGGCGGTGATCGATCAGCCGTGTAATATTAAAAACAAATTCCAAACGCAATCTAGAATCAGCCGATCGCGTCATAAAATACCTCGTCGCGTTCCAATATCAAAAAATTAAAATAAAAGAAGCAAAACGGTCGCGTTCCGTTTTCATTTTCGAAAATGGAACATTTCGGTATGAATCCGCGAGGTTCACACGACGCGTAAAATAAATTAAAATCAAACAATATCAATCGAACATCGAAACACACTCAGTTATTTATCATAAAATATGGACGGTACGAAATTGAAAGCGTCCGTCTCTTTTTATCTCGTCGGGAGAGACAGGGATGTTTTAAAGTCGTGTTGATTTGTTCGTGTTGCGCCGGCCGAGTATTAATTACTGATATAATGAGCTTTGTTTCGTTTGGACCGATTATAATCAGGTGTGGTTGTTCCTCCACCTTGAAGGGTTCTACGGAAACGTTTTTTTAAAACGTTAAATATAATTTCGAAACGAAACTAATATTAATTAATAGTAAGGTGTCGTGAGTGAATGTGGAGAATGCATTCTAACAAAACTAAATCACTTGATAATTATAATTGCGTACTTGAGACTCTAAGTTCTGTTACACTCGAGTTATTTTTATTATGACTCGCAATTAATTATAACGAACAAAAAGCTTTTATTGAACTTTTTCAGGAATACCGGGTTTCTGTTCACTTATTATTCTCTTTAGTCGACTTTTACAACCGATAAATAATAGTTTGAGAACTAAAAATACGCTTATTATAAAGAATTTAACTCGCGAAGGTATTTTATGAAAAAAATTCGAAAACTAACAGTTCCTATATTTGTAACAGATTGAGCTAACGATAGTCTAACACTGAAAAAAAAACTTACTTTTACGCAAGTTAAATCTGTTATAATTGTTTTATTCCGATTAGAAGTAGATAACTACTTAGTTTAAAATTTCAAGATTTTATTACACTAAGCAAACAGTTACAAAAAGGTTTAAAACCAAATTTAAAAGTAAAATCCAAAGGATCTCTATAAATGATAAATGGAGTACAAAGCCAATAGATATTCCTCGTTGATCGATACATCGGTAATATATACCGTTGTTTTAATTTGTTAATTAAACTCTTGAATATAATATATGGTCCGTGTTTAGCATTAGTGTTTCAACCCACACCAAGCTAGTTTTGAGATATCGGCGCTTAAAGTTTTTTGAGAACATTCTTCTTTTTCCGCTTATTTTAAGCAAAAAAAGTATTGATATGTGGTATCATTTTTTTTGTTGAAATGCATAGATTAAGGATATAAATGTATTTATTGGAATAAATTCAAAATTTAAAAGAAAAAGCAGAAAAATGGTTAATGCTTAATGGCTATAAGGTTTATTACATTTAGCATTTATGTGCTAACCCACATAACAGTATGAGAAATTCTCATTTGTTGTTTTAAAATGAATATGTTTTACACAAATTTTTGGAAAACGTAATAAAATAAACTACTAACGTATTAAAACTTTAATGTAAGTACATATTTATGGAGTTTTTATTGTTTTAACATGTTTCAAATAACATTATAAGTTCTGCTAAAAATCTGAAATAGGTACAACAAGTTAACACTTATATTATTTAAATTACTTAAAAATCTTAACCAAATTGATTTATTATTATTATTTTATCATATTGAATTAAACCAATAATATATACTTCCGTACCTAAAAGCTTAATAAACCACCTAAAAACCATTTTTCGAATAGTTGATAAATTGTGGAGACAAGTCGGTCTGCCATTCTATAATATTATTATGTGTAATATTCTAATTTTTGTCACACACGTTTTAATCTAATGATGGATATAAAAAATATCGGTTAAGTGCGAGTTAGACTCGCGCACCAAGGGTTCCGTACTATAAATAACCTGTAGGTAGGTATATATTTTTTAATGATGTCATTAAAAATGTATGGTTTTCGTATTTTTTTCTTTATGTGTGCTATATGACGTTACCTCGTACTAAATTAATTCAAGATCACGAGAAAACTTTTGTCAATTCGCGGCATAAACGGCGGTTCTTTTGATTGCGTTGGCGATTTTTTTGTTTTTTACAATTCCAAGGGACGGTAGTCCTGAGTATTTGATATTACTCTGAATTTTAGTTTGATACCTACCTCCACGCGTTACTGAGGTAAAGGATCACACAGACAACAAAGTAATCCTGTAAGGGTTCCATTTTTTTTCCCTTTAAGATACGGAAACCTAAAATGTGTATTGATTTTATTTAATATGATAAAAATAATAATAATAAAAAAATAGGTTTGGTTAAGATTTTTAAGTAATTGAAATAATATTTAAGTGTTATTTTGTACATTTCTCATTTTTAGCAGAACATATAATGTTATTTGAAACATGTTATACAACAATAAAAACTTTAAATAAATGGGTACCTACTTACATTAAACTTTTAATTCGTTAGTTGTTTATTTTGTTACATTTTCTAAAAATGTTTGCATAGATAATATGTATATTCATTTTAAAACAACAAATTAGAATTTTGCATTAATGTGTTAGGTATGTGGCTTAACACATTAATGCAAAAATACAAATCTGACATGGGAAATAAGCAATAATGTGTTATATGTGGCTTAACACATTAATGCAAAAATACAAATCTGACATAGGAATTAAGCAATAACCGATTTTGTGCTCTAGAATATTCTACGATTTTTTAAAAAAAAAATGGATTTCACTGCTGTATTCCTCATGATCTATTTAATAAAACTGCATTCATAACTCAAAACCCGATTTTTTGTGGGTTGACACACTAATGTTAAACACGGTCCATATGTGTTGTTTACAACGTGCTTCGATTGTTATCGAGATATAGTCTATGAGATAACACCAAGGATTCTTTTGTAATACCTACTTTTATTAACCTATAACTGAATCTTAGATATCTAAATAATGATGATTTGTAAAAAAAGAAAAAAATCTAACATTTCATAATAATTTCTGATGCCTTCGCGGTTATTACACATTGGAATGAAACAACTATTAACGGATTTAACTCGCGTATTTTTATGTTATTGTATTGGCTGACGTTTCGGATTCTTTACAGTTTCCATAATCGTAGCACGACTGAGCTGACAATAGTCTAACGTTAAACTAAACTAAGACTTTAGCGTTAATAGTTGTTTCATTCCAACTAACATTTCGTTAAACATAAGTACCTGCTTATATTATATACCTACAAAACTAGCAATATTTAAAGCACACAGACACAATGTAGTAAATATATTATATATTTTGGAGAGCCAAGTAGTGCCTACCCTGGCGCAGTACATTTGCAATCCACACTGCACGCGCCTGTTAATGATATTATGTATAACAAAAATCTAAAATTTCATAAAACCACGTTCCGTTGAACGCTATAAATTACCGCAATAATTAACCCACTAAAATTGGTAAAACGAGTTTTTTTTTAATTTTCGCAAAACATAATTGCCCTTATCTAGACCGTAATAATTCATCTTCAATTACGCAAAATTATTCAAATCAAAAACTTAATAGCCTTCAATGTACACAAATTAACAATTAAGTACAGTTGAAAGAAATGATAGTACAATTAGCGAATCGCATTACTCTAGATGACGTGATACGCTGTCAGATTGACACGATAGCGGCCGTTTTGCTAATAATTGCTTGACACGAATTTTACAATTAGCATTGTTGAGCTACAATTAGTACCTAAAAGACCCGAGGACTGTACACTTTATTACACAAAAGCTTACGCGACACATTCATTTTTGTACACCATCGATAGTTGACTCGATCACCGTGCGAGCGTGTGAACCAGGCTTCACCAAAACAGCTCTTTGTGCGTTCAAAAACTGGCTGAAAACAAGAAAAACTAAAAAGAACTACACAAACCACGTGTGCAAAAACCAAAAGCGCGGCAAACGTGCAAAGATTCAAATTTGGAACACAACAGGCAAGATGGCGACCTTCGCGAGCAGTATATCAATCGTGATTTACGCGCCACGGCCGAGGTCGCCGACCGGCCGAATTTCGTTCAGAAATGCACTCGCGAGTAATTTATTTGTGACCATCTATTATTTTGTAGACTTACGAGGTCCTAAACGCAGCTGACATTAAATATATCATTTTACGCGGCGGCGCTACGTTGTTTCCGTTTCGTTCTCGCGTGGGGTTTCGGGCGTCGTGCGAGCGAGACGACACTACGGGGCCAGAGTAGTTTACGTTTTCACTTTTTATAGTAGCAATATATTTGATCAGCTGATCGTAGTGACGTTTACAACTCGTGCCTAGTGTAATGTTTTTCATAATTTATATAAGTTTTTATTCTTCGGGTAGGTCGCGGTTTATTTATGAGTTATCTAACGGCCAGTATTGGCGGGTATGCCCAATAAATTCAACGGCGGTTACGTTAATTTCCCGTTTATTTATTCGGTGAAACAAAACGTCACTTTATTTTAATTAATGTCTAAAATCGGCGGCGCGTTAAATATGGCGCTATACTTTTATATGGACGTTTTGGTTGTCGTGGTTTGGCGTATTTTGATAATTTAAAATGATTTAAAGTGTTGGTTATTGTAATGTAAAACATTTTTTTTAGAATGTAAAATAAATGCGAATTTATGCAAGTCACTGTACTATATTTCCGAACTGCAGGCGCGTGTAGAGGCGGAAGTGCATATATCACGTTAGGGTAGGCATACATTTATCACATTGTGCCTATATGGAATGCACGCCCTTGCTGAACTGATCTTATACCGAAAACTTATATAACAGGTAAAATCGTGTTCAAAAACCATAAATTGTATTGAAATGAATGTTAAAATATTCAATAAGCAGTCGTTAGCAGAATAATTAGAGTAACATAGTATGTATATATGTATGTATGTCTGTACATAAACACGTGTCGGCGCATGTGGCCGCGTATTTTTGGAACATTTGGAGGCAATCGATTTCGGAAATCCATTCTCTGGCGCGCGGCTTAGTGTGGATGTGACTTTACGTTATTTTTTTTATTTTTTTTTGGTTGTTTGATTCGTTTTCTAATTTTTTTTACTACCAACATATAGGTAATCATGGTATACTGTTTCTTACTTTGTAATTATAGTTAAATAAAATGGCTAGTTTAGCTCACTTTACTGTCATATCAAATACGTAAATGCCTAAATTGTACTTCATTAGAACTTGATATCCAACAAATATGTATGTCATGTTTTTATCTCGGTAATTTTTCTAATATAGTACCTATTTCATTTTTATGGCACCAGGAAGTAGCATAAAATATAGGTACCTATAATATTTTTTTTACTTGACGATTTTACACTAGAACGACAAAAAAAATTACACAGTTTCATACACATACTACTTACAAATATCATCACTATCACCTAATTCACAGAATAAAAAAACAAAAAAAAAACCCGCTAAAGGAACATCCACACAACCCAACAAGCATTACCGTATCGCACGCTCTGGCATCATTAATCTACGTGACAGTTCAAAATTTAGTTACAGAGGGGTCCCTCCCCCCTCCCCCCTCGCGGCCCCGCTCGCCCCCGCGCCCCCGGCTACCCCGCGCCCCCGGCTACCCCGCGCCCCCGGTGCCCCCCGACGGGGCAAGTTTTTGAGCGATACCTGCCCTTAGTTTGCTCATTACTGTTGAGTTATGTATCCTTAAGTTTTGGTAGTGTCAGCTGATTTTTAAATTCAGTTGTTAGACTTCTGCTGAAGTTTGAATTTGAAGTTGTCTGCGATATTGTGTGTGTTTTTAGGGCTATTGAAGGAACTAAATAAAAATAAGAGAAAAGAAAAATTTAAATACATATTTATAAAAAAACGCTCTAATGCTAATTTGCTTTTTTAACCATAAAATTTTCTATGCTTTTTCTATGGTCAACAATTTTTAGCAAAGAAAAATGATTTTCAACTTTGTATAGGATTTGTACTTTACCCAATAAGTACAGAAATTACAGCCAAATACCGTAGTTCCTAACTAAGCAAAGCTTGCACTACATAACAATATACATCCAAGAATCTGGTACTTATATATTTATGCTCGTATTCATAACACTAACATCTGCCCTTAGCACGTTACGATTCGAACCCACTACCCCCGGTTTCATAGTCACTACTAGACCAACAGGCCATGCATTAGAAAAGTAGAAATGCTTAGGATATTAAAAAAGGCCAATTAATAAAATAATTTTCAAACTAAATCATACAATGTGAAACTCATCACCAGGGCATCATAGAACGGTGCATGTGGCAGACAGCACCCGCGGCGCGTCAACGACAGCCTAATTACCTCCCTTATATGTATGTTGCCCTGGTAATTACGATTAGTAAGCGTATCGGTATCGGTCTTAGATAAGGCGATTCACATAAATTTAAAATATTAAATAAAACAATAAAATTAGTAAATAAATTATAATACAAAATAATCACAATAATAAAAATGCATCGAAATCAAATTGACTAGACATTTGTTCTTTGTTGATGACGTAACTTATTACGAAATAATAAAGTAAATAATGTTTTAATTTAAACTACATTTCGTTTATAATTCCTCTTTAAAATCATCTGTAGGCGTTTGTTGATGATTATTCTGATATAGCTTAGCAATGATTGGTTGAATTACATCTTCTAATGACTTCTTTTGCTGCTTATACTCCTCAGTAGAAGCGTCAAGGTTATTCTCTAGCCAATTAATTGCCGCTTCTATAGCTTCTTCCATTTTTGACGTTTCATCTTCAGATATCTGTGGATAATTGGAAATATATTTATAAATTATGAACTCTTTAAAATATATTGCTTTATAAACTAACGATATTATGATACATACCTTAGCGCCAAGCTTTTCTTTATCCTGCAGTTGATTCTTGGTAGAGTAGGCATAGCTCTCCAACTCGTTCCTAGCTTCAACACGTTCTTTCAACTTCCTGTCCTCATCAGCAAACTTGTCAGCGTCTTTGATCATCCTCTCAATATCATCAGGCGTCAGTCTATTTTGATCATTCGTGATGACTATCTTTTCTCTATTACCAGTACCTTTATCTTCAGCAGATACTTGAAGGATACCGTCCCTGTCTATTTCAAATGTTACCTCAATTTGAGGTACTCCTCGGGGAGCGGAAGGTATCCCAGAGAGATCAAACTGTCCAAGGAGATGGTTGTCTTTGGTCATTGGACGCTCTCCTTCGAACACTCGAATTGTGACCGTACCCTGGTTGTCGCTAGCAGTTGAGAAGATTTGGGATTTCTTTGTGGGAATTACTGTGTTCCGTGGAATGAGTTTAGTCATGACACCTCCTACAGTCTCGATTCCCATGGTTAGGGGGTTAACGTCAAGAAGGAGAACCTTCTCTGTATTCTCTTCACCACTCAGGACTCCGGCTTGAACTGCAGCACCGTATGCCACAGCTTCATCAGGATTGATGCCTCGTGATGGTTCCTTGCCGTTAAAGAATTCTTTGACTAATTGTTGAACCTTAGGTATACGAGTAGACCCTCCGACAAGCACTATTTCATCCACATCATTTTTGTTCATATCGGCGTCTTGTAAAACTTTCTGCACTGGTTTTAGTGTCGCTCTGAATAAATCCATGTTCAACTCTTCAAACTTGGCTCGAGTAAGGGTCTCTGAAAAATCTTCACCCTCGAAAAAGGATTCAATCTCGATCTTGACTTGATGGTTCGAGGAGAGCGCTCGCTTGGCCTTCTCTACCTCTCGTCGGAGTTTCTGTACGGCACGGTTGTCTGTCCTAATGTCTTTACCTTTCTTCTTTTTATAAAGTTTAATAAAGTATTCCATGACACGTTGATCGAAGTCTTCTCCACCCAAATGAGTATCGCCGTTCGTGGCTACCACTTCAAATATGCCGCTATCGATAGTTAACAGAGATACATCAAAAGTACCGCCGCCTAAATCGAAGACAAGGATATTCTTCTCTCCATCATTTCTATCAAGACCGTAAGCGATGGCGGCAGCTGTGGGTTCATTGATTATTCTCATGACATTTAGACCTGCGATGACTCCTGCGTCCTTAGTGGCCTGGCGCTGAGCATCATTGAAATACGCCGGTACAGTGACAACTGCATGAGTGACATTCTTACCGAAATACGCTTCGGCTGTTTCTTTCATCTTAGTGAGGACCATTGCGGACACTTCTTCAGGTGTTAAAACTTTAACTCCTTGGGAGGTCTTGACAGAGATTTGCGGCTTGTTATTCTTTTCAACAACTTTGAATGGGAAGAATTTGGCGTCATGCTGAACGTTTTGGTCTGTCCATTCTCGGCCTATGAGGCGCTTGGCGTCGAAGATGGTGTTCTCCGGGTTGGTGGTGAGCTGGTTCTTGGCGGCGTCTCCGATGAGTCTCTCGCCATCCTGGGTGAAGGCCACGTAGGAAGGCGTGATGCGGTTGCCCTGGTCGTTGGCTATAATCTCCACACGGCCATTTTTAAACACACCGACACTGTAAAGTGGAAGTGAAAATTAGAAGCGGGCCCTCCCTAAATATATATATATATGTATGTTCTTAATTTCGGTTTGCAAAAGTGTGTTCTGATTTAATACTTACACCAAATGAGAACACTTACCAAGAGTATGTGGTCCCCAAATCGATACCGATGACAGTTCCAATGTCTTTTTCTTTCTGGTCTTCGGCAATCGAGGCTGTGACCGCCAGAACACAAAACAGCAAAAAACACAACCGCATTTTGTTATTAGTCCTTTGCACCATCATAAAAAGTATAAAGTCAGTCTTAAAAAGTAAAGTAGGTCAACACTATTAACACAACGCAAAAACTTTAAGAAATATTCTTTAACAGCGCGATAGTTATCAATAATTATGAATATTTTAAAAACAGCACTCGATTTTCTAATATTTCAATATCTACAATATTATTTTACTGATATTTTTGAAATAACACCGCGATAAATATCAACAATTATGAATATTTTAAAATCACTCGATTTTCTTATTCCAATACAATATTATTTCTCTGAAGTTTGGGAGTGAACTGAATTTTCTCTTCCCGCCGCCGCTATTTGTAGCGCTAGTGTCGATCGTGGCCGCTCGTGATTGGTTGATATAAAGCTGACGCAACCAGCGCGCGGCGCTGATTGGTCCAAGTGTCCGGCGCGGTGTAAGAACCGACATAGTTGCGTCACTCTAATCTATGACAGATAGCGGCGACAACACGTCATGCCAAAATATTGTTGTTTGTAAACATTGTGCAAATGGTTTGCAATGTAAATATAAAAAATGCAATTATTTTTACTTACACCGCATATAATATGATTGTGTATTTCTAATTTAGATATTGGTTGTAATTTATATCTTTGAATATATATTTCTTATTTATAAAAATAATTATGATATTATTATGTAACTCGCAATTCATAAGTTATTTGTCGTGGATTATCATAGAAATTTCGCATTAGGTATAAATGTATAAATAATATATGTGTTGTTAAATATATTAATAATTTAATAATACTGATCCGATTTGCGGTTATACATAGCAATGACAATTTAAGTATAAATAAATTAAGCAAGAGTGTTTTTTTCCGAGTCAAAAATTAGTTCAAGCTACAAAAATTGTACCTACCTAAGCTAAATTACTTTACAGTAATTTTGTATCTGAATTTTCTAAAATAATCCAGTATTTTACATTTGTGGTGAAAAAAAAAAAACTTGTTTAAAATAATCACAATAGAGACTAAACAAAGACTATACTTAAATTGATGAACAATCAAGATGGTCACATCCAAAATTATTTATTCAAATATTTATCAGATGATGTCTAACCTGCAATCAGCGATCGTTGACCTATAATCTCTAACCTCCCATATTCCGAAAAAACCTTCCTGCCTCGTCATACTCGCTTGTATTTTTTTCTCAAACTCGGCATGAATAATCACATTTTTCTATACGTTCCGCATTTATTCGAGCGTTACCCTCTCCAACCAAAAAGGACACAAACAACCATCCAAAAATATTATTAAAAAAAGCTTTAAATTCGAGTGGATAGAGCTTGTTTTTCAGTGCAAGGGAACGGGGTAGTGAAATGTATGGAATGGTTGTGTGTAGCCGTGACTGGCACAATTTGACGTCGTAGTGTATTTTTACATTTTTTTTTATTGCCTCGTGATCCCGGGCTTTTAGCGCATTCAGACGATGCAGTTCATTTAAAGTACAAATGTAATACTTTAATACTTTAGCGTTAGACTATCAGCTCAGTCGTGCTACGAATATGGAACTGTAATGTTTTCGGAACTTCGGCAAATAAAATACGCAAGTACCCTGTGTGAAAAATATGATATACAAGCTTCAGCCCGCAACTTCTAAATATTAAAAACGTGAAAGTTTGTAAGAATGTATAGGTACTCTTTCTACTAACTACAGAATGGATTTTAATGACACTACAATAATACGTACATCTCGATATTGAGTAGAGTAGGTATCTACTCATAGTGCGTAGACGAAGTCGCGCGCAGAAGCTAGTGTACTAATTATATTTATGTCCAAGCAGTTCATAGCTACAAGTCAAGTCGTACGTATTTTTTTTTGTATAACAACGATTAATTTTTTACAGAGTACCTAGTTCAATTTAGATAATTCTTTTATACTTGCACTTGTTCATAAGGTGCTAGGTCCACCGGGCATTCCCCCTCATAGAGTTAAAACAGCAGGTCACTCGCAATCACATTAGGTGCCCGCTCCATCAAAACACCATTACTGGAACACGCCCTAAACCGTTTTTTACGCTTTTTTAGCTTGTTAACAACTATCTGCCAAATTGTGGAGACAACTGTCTTGGCAGGAGTTTGTTTTTTGGAATTGTTAGGTTGGTAGCAACGCGGGGGAGTGAAAATGGGCAAAACTTTAAGTGTAAATGATAAATGATCGATTTTGGTCAAACTTGAAGTATTTTGTATTGTATAAAATTGGTGATTTTGAAATAATTATGACAACGTGACTGACTGACGTACTATCGCATGCTTTCGGGGTGCGCCATTTTAGAAAAAAATTGCTTGCACTTGTTGCTTCACACACAGCCGCCAGGTACCAGGGTCGTTCAAGCGATTATTGCCTTAAAGGTGTAACATCGCCAGCACAGTTGATAGTACCTACTCGTAAAAAAGTTTATCAGAATTAAGGCTTTAGGTGAGTATTTGAGAGAAGTACTTAAATCAAATCTGTGACAAGAAAATGACAGACAAACTGCTCATAAACCATTCAACCATTTAATTAAAGGCTAAATATCGTTTAATATGTCGTCAAGAAGCCCCTCCACCTACCGCAAAGCCAATGAATTTTAACGACGTAATCTCGTAATTCTGCCGTTATTCAAATCTAATATTATCGTATTTATCATATTATGCCAACGTCCTGGCCGTGAACCTCAGTGATCAATTGTCAGGCTGTGTCAAGGCCGAGTTTGACAGCTGTCAGCTGTCAAAGTCGAGCGGGCGGCGAAAAACGCGCGCTCCTGTCACAAGCGTTATGGATAGCCGCCGCCATATTTGTTTCGGGGCCATTGAACGTTTAACGGTTTCCCATGTTCGATGTTTGAATTTTTGTTTTTGTGTTTATTTTGTTTTTAATTTGCGCTGAGTGTGTTTTGGCTGCCTGTTGTTTTTTAATTTGGAAATATTTACATTTCGCGCTGTTTTTATTTAACACGCTATTCGTCCTTACGTTATGTACCTACCTACCCGACGATTCCAAAGACTAAACACATAGACAAAGCCACATAAATTTCAAATGATGTATAGACATTTATCATCATTTACAACGTATTATTGCTAAAATGTCAAGAAAAACCCCATCAAATGCAGACAAATACCTATCGTAAAATACCTACTCATCTCGTAATACCTACAGATCACACAGACATAAGAAAAACAGTCCTAACGGGCAATATCGACCCGTCGTACCTATGATGATATACTGGAACCACCCCTTAAGGCGACCATCGACCCTGTTCGCCCCCACCCGAAAAGCCAGCCTACCCCAACAGTATAAAACTCACTTTCCTTTGACAGCCTTCCGACATCTTGTGACGTTTTAAAGTCTGCGGCCGTTTTCAAGTTCAGTAAGGTAGTAAGAGGGTGAAAAGTGTATGCGATTGTGACCGTTATTGGTTCTGAGGAATGTTTGGGAGGGAGCTGTCTTGGGCGGAGACGATTAGGTAAGTTTCGGTGTGAGGATGTACTGGTTCGATTGTTCTTTACATTAATGAGAAATGGATTCGAGGTGCCTATGTAGGTATAAGACATTAGGTACATCTAAAGTGCCTTAAGAATATCTTGACGAATAAGTTAGTGCCTGAAGCGAGTTTAAAGTTCTTTAGAAGAATGCAGTTATTCTTATGTTCTCGGGATAAAATTTATCTTCCTAGTTAACTTTGTTTTTTAGTTGTAGGTACCTAAATATAATGTTAACTATACTTACCACAATCATCCCACTGGCCACAAACCTTTAAATCCACTACGCTGTGTTTAATACATTATATGATTTAAAACCTTATTAAAATCCATTTAAGCATAGTTTTGCATTAAAGGGTAAGTAAATCAACTAAAATAAATTCAGTAAATAAAAAAACACTTGGCGTTACCACTGCCGT
This sequence comes from Polylopha cassiicola, assembly GCA_038024825.1. Classification (NCBI taxonomy): domain Eukaryota; kingdom Metazoa; phylum Arthropoda; class Insecta; order Lepidoptera; family Tortricidae; genus Polylopha; species Polylopha cassiicola. Next base: position 1,160,699 of record CP149061.1, read on the forward strand.
ACTTATTCATGTAACCAATACGTTTTCCATTTATAATAACCACAATTCGAACAGACAAGTATAATATCCGACAGCAGATATGATCAATTGCTAATAACAATTTATTTTTTATCCGGGAGCAAAATTAAGAATTGCCTTAACACTTAAATGTCTAATTACATCCCTTTCAGTCATACAATCAGCCAATCAAAATTGAACTCAACTACATAAGTATTAAAGTTCATATTTAGTTATTGAAGAGCTCCTATAGTTTTTGTGCTAATTGCGCCAGCGCACCGCAAGGTGTTAATTTTTCAACCTTTCAAAGTTATTACGAATTTATGCGTTTTTATGCGAAATTCTTGACGTATAAGGAATATCGCTCAATAGACCATTTTTATTGCGAGTGTCAAGTGTCAGTAAATTTTTTATTTTTGTTATTTCTGTTAGAAATGTATGTACAATGACGCGTTACTAATTCATACATTGAAACGTTAATCCTTATAGAACATTTATATCATTGTCAGCTCAGTCTATTACGAATATGTGGATAGTAAAGTTTATGAAACATGCGTAAAATTTAATATAGGTACTTATGCTTGTTAAAACCGTTACCGTTTGTTTATTCCATTGTCATATACCTAAAGTTATTGGGAAAATATACGAATTGGTTGGTTTGAATAAATAATAATAGTCAATTTTATTTTTTACTCTATATTATGATTTTTTTCTTAAAGTAATTAGTTGAAAGACGTTTCAACTATATATTTACTTTTACGTTAGTTAAGAACATAAAGCACATATAGTATAATTTGAATAACACAACATTTTAAATTAACTCTCAATAGTCATAAACTTGATACATTACCAGTTCGAATCCCACTGCCCGGATACGTACCTACCTACTAAAAAAATATCTACACAACGCACAATTTACTTAAGCACCTAACCTTTCAATATATAAGTTGTATGTATGTAAGTGTGTTCCCTCAGGCTCGGGATCATCGATGGCCATTAAGGAAATTGCTTTATGCCAAGGATATTGGCCCGCGTGTACATGCCTACCTACAGTTTATGTGGGGAATTAAAAAAGTTTTTTTAACTGAATGTTTTTATTTTTAAAGCATTTTTAGGTTACTTCGTGGTTTAAATTTTTATATTTTGTGTGTTAATCATTTTATAACTTGGCTGATGCACTACCGTGTGTCTATTTCTTTCAATATAAGGGTTTTCAAGTATTCATAAATGTATTTACAAATTATAAAATTGCGTTATAGTAAAACATTCTAGCGATTTTGTTCATAAATGCGGGTTAATCCTACATAAGTTACTTGACTATGGATAACAGAAATGGTTATAATGCACCTATTTTGATATAAAAAGTATAGTTGAAAGTATACTTAGGTTTTATTAAATTGTTAAAATATAAAACCGGGACACTGAAGAAGAATTCACAGTAGTTCCCCAAACTTCTTGAAAATGCGGAGAACTTTGTTGTTGACAATTATTTAAATCCTAGAGTTTCTAACGTAAACTAAAGAAAGATGAAAAAAAAAACCCAAAGAGCCTCGCCAGCTCTAAACCAGGCTCACATAAAACACGGGGTGTCTCTCGAGCGCAGAAAAAGTCCGAGTGATTTATCGTGAGAAGAGGGACATCCTCTGCCTTTATATTTCGGATGCTACTCCTCGCAGGTGCTGCCGCCCTGGTACCTGCCGCATAGATTTATGTATACTGCACGAATTTTTATTGATTTCTGTTTGTTTCGACGATTGATGGCGATTTTGTGCCAGTTTATCTTAACTACCCGGCGGGGTTTCGTAGATGATTTAATTGGACATGTTTTTCTTATAATATTTATCTTTAGGTAAAAAATTAAGTACCTATTTAGGATTAGGTATCTATGAAAGAAAAAATCGCATTATGTTTAAGAGTGCTTTTTAAGTTTAAAGAACTTGCAAACTCTGTAATTACTGTAGTTTTTAAAATTCTTTCGTTTTCCTTTAAAAAGAATCCTCAATAATTTTACTTCTGCTGATCAAGACATTCGGAGGTATTTCAAGAAAAGGCCTAAACCGAATGAAATGCACACAAAAAGCAAAAAATGCAAAACACTGACGACCCAACAATGAAACAAAATTAAAACAAAAACTAACGTTTCTCTGAACCGGAGCAATTTTAGCCCGAAACAGCTACAATGGAACCGAGAGAATCGTTCGGGCAATAATTAATAGTAATTATCGAGTAAAAATAATTGTAGGTTTCTTTGAATTACGCCCCCTGGGAAGATCTAATTCCCGATCCACGCAATCACTGTTATTAAACTCAAACACGATTGTTGCCAGAACACAAATCCGCTGTTTTACGAATGATAGGAATCAAAACAGCTTTCGAGCCACCAATTGTTTTAATTCGGTATCGTGAAAAAAGAATTATGAATGTGTAATTGCTATGTTTTGAACGAAATTCGACCATTGTATTTGAGTGTAATAGGAGTTTCGAGAGGAGGTATCATTTTGAAATTAGAACCGTTTGAACGTGACGAGTCGTTCTTTTATGGTGGAATTATACGGGGTTATAACTCTTTTAAAAGCGAATGTGTTATTTCCTGCGTGGATGCGACACACATGAGCGGCTCGCTGTAACGGGCATATTTAGACAATTTCCTTAACAAATCCCCCGGCGGCCGGGCGCGGCGGGCCCTACTATAAATAACGCCGCGCGTCGTGCTGATATTCGCCAGGTTATTACAATTTTTCGCGTTATGAATATCGCCGTGAAGATCCCCTCGCCGGGGGAGTCACACCTCAGCAATTTTACTTTAATTCTTATTTAGAGTGCCTCCTTATTTCGGTTACCAGATTTTTAGTATTTGTTTATGGCGTTAACTTGTTCCTCGCCGCCGTGATGGGGTAATTTTCGCTTTCTTTCACGATGTAATTTTACTTTATGCTCATGAAAGCTATCCGCGTAATTTTGGGGTCGGATAATACGAGGCGACGGTAAAAATAAATCGTAACCGTTACTAGGATAGCGCGAGTGCAGAGGAGGTAATATATAATGTATTTGAATAACAAAAGGGAGCAGAGGTCAAGGGCTTTTATTTTCAAAGATCGAATGTTCATTTCGCAGCGCGACGCTCCGCTATCAATCATACATGCACCATTGCGCCGCGCGCTTTTGTTCGAATTACGAATTCCGAAAAAGGAACACAACGCGAGAGAAAATTATGGCGGTTGCGTTCTTTTCAAAAATCGAATTCGAAAACCCCCCGCGGTGTTGCCTGCTGCAAACTAACGCGCCGCACTATCGTATAATTATTCGTCAATTAAAATAAAAAGAGCATCGGGTTTTGTTGTGTTTTTTGATCATTTTATTCGTGTAACCGAATAAATAATAATTTAGATGCGAGTAGAGGGTACGAGACATGCGACTCAATTTGATATTGTGAGTATTTTGGAACGTAACGCCACAGAATAAATAACGTGGCGCGATGTGATCCCCTAAGCTGGAATTGTCATCACGCCCTTGCCTGCACCTCGCGACACCGTTAAAAAAGTAGGAAAATTGCTAATGGTGTATGATATTGCCTCCCTAAGAAAACTAGGGGTGGCGACACCTTGGAGCTCCCAGGAGTTGTTTTTTTTCGTTTTTTCGTAATGACGCGTCGGTCCTGCGAGAGTTGGAGGAATCCATTAGATAGGCGGGAAGAGCTTAATGTAGCAGTTTTTTGCCGGAATCGAACCGGGTCCCATGTGTCGCGGGCATTAGAACGACTCGTAATGGGTTTTACCGGGGGTCACGTTGATTGCCTGACGTATAGACACAATGACGTAATGTCACTTACACTGGAACATACCTACAAATAAATTATTTCTACCTATATGAGTTTTTCGGTATTATTTCTGTTGTTTTTAATGATATATATTTATATGTGCGTTTGTTTGTCTGCAGGCAAATGGTGTGGGTCGCGGCGCGAATGGTCCTCCCCGCCGGATGTGGCGCGGCGGGTCTACTCCTCAGTGTTCCTCGGCAGTCCCGGAGAGTATCCAGGTATGTGCACTATGTTGACTAAGAATGATACTTAATAATAATATCATTTAAGAAAACAACTCAAAGACGAAAGAGTATAAACGATTTTGTTCAGGATAAGGGCTTATCGGTAGTAGATACAGTAGACAATAATTGCAAAAAACAACTAAGTATTATATACCTATAGTATAGTATACCTATAGACAGTTGGAAAATGGCGCCCATTCATCATGGCGGACAAACGCAAATTCTTACACAAGGTCTCTGGCGAGATTATAAACTACAAATAACATAAAAATAATTTAATCTTAAACCCTTTACAACTAAAAAATAAATCAAAGTTAAATCATCATTGTATTCACACTTCAATCAGTTTAATTAATTCATAATAATTAATAAATGAAAAGCTTACACAAATTCTTAACCACAAGCTTACAAACTGAAACAGCCATTTAAAGTTTATGCAGTCCCCGAGGACTTACAGACAGCTTAACTGACAAAATCATATCCAACAATCGATGCGATGACAGCTAAATCGATGACGCGAGCGCCGCCATTGTTGTTGTGACGTCACGGTGCGTAGATCGCATCGCGTGCGCCGATCTTGAGACGTCAGTGTTGCCAGAATTGAGAAAATAAATTAAATTGATATTTAAATAAAATGTCACTTTTATGAAGTTGTTTCGAGCTGAAAATTGTTTGTTGAAAAAAATGTTCGGGTTAATACGCAATTAAATTATTATTTAGGTACTTAAGTTATATAGGAAGTAACTTAGTCATAGGTAGGTATATTAATTTATAATAAGTAGGTACTTAAGTGCCCGGTTCATAAAAATAAAAAGTAAGTACTTACCTAAACTATACCTACTTAGGTAGATAGGAACCTAAATACTTATTACATTTGAATGCTGTAATTCTTGGTTAGGTACCTAATTTAATGATAATGTACTTATATAAGAAATACACGACAACCTGAAAACATTTTTTAATGATTCCTTATTTATACCGAGATCCTTAAAGGTGTGGTTAGAAAATGTATGTGAGAAACTTTACAATATAAATAAAAGATTAAAAAATCGATTAAAAATATATACTTAGCGATAATGACGATCATTATCTCCAAAGCGTTATGTAAAATGAAATACCAATAAAATCACAACTGTACCTATTTTACGACAAAAACAAAACGTGTGTCTGCAGACATAAACAGCAAATCTAGTAATTAACTCGACTAAGCACCGAAATAACCTGCAATTATCGTTCGAAACACTTTTCAAACAACTTTACTATGTCATCAAACCTATTTAATTTACTGAGTAACCCAGCGATCCCGTGGCGCCATCTATCGGCCGCGAGTCGTAACCCCGCCGCGCGCCCGTCGATCAAAATTAGACCCAACCACTTCATATTTACGGCTACAATTACAACGAGGATGTATTGCACTTGCAACGTTCCGGCACTCGGCCGCGGACCATATCCATTTCGCTCTCGCGCGTGTGATTGGCGCGCATCTGTCTTCCTCTTGTTTTAACACGTCAACTTCATTGCCCGTTTCCATTACACTATATCAATTACCGGCCATTGCTCAGTTGACGGTCATTTTCATTACGCACCCAACTCGACGCGATGACGTTCTCCGTGTAAGACAAAGCTTAGGCGTAGGAACAACGCCCGAGAAAGAATACCCCGTCAGATAAAATATAATAAAGTAGTAGAATCGCAAATGGAATCGGAAGAAGCGCAGTCAATTTATTCGGAGGTTCGTTACAATAACGATTTTATCTGACGTCTCGAATGAACGCCGAAGACGGATAACCGTGGATCGCTGCAGGCGCGCACAAAAACCCGCCGGAAAGAGATGCCGCGGGAAATCGATTCCGTCCTCAATAAGAAAGGCCGGCCGCGAGGGAGCGCGCGAGATCGCGTCTTTACGACGTGTGAAAGAGATAAAACAATTCCTTATGTCGCTATTCTTAAGTCGTTTGAGCATTCGAAACGGCACTTTACTGACAGACATTAAGGTCGCAGTTTCATTGTTACAATTGCGTATTGACGAGTGCGGGGCATCGTAACGTAATGTTATAACTTCATTTAGCGGTATTTGTGATTAGATCCGTTTGCTGTAAAAAATAAGGTCGTTATTTGTTCGGTCGCGCGGGGGAGGATGAGAAGCGATGCGGCGGCGGTTGCTATAGTAACGCCGTGGAATGCCGCCGCTCGGGGTTGCCCGCCGCAGCTTTGTTTTTACCCCGATTACCAGGAGAAATATCTACCTATAGAGAAATAATAATTAATTACATCGTCCGTTAATGAGTATTGTAATAAATGTCTCGACTTTTTGCCGAAGTTGACATTTTTAGCGAAGGCTTTTCGCACTTCAGATATTAAGTTGTAGTTATCCATTTATCAATAGCATAAACATGAGTTGGAACGTAAATACCTACTTGCTTAACATGGCTTTATAAAAACTTATTTGCGTTTATAATTAATGCTAATGGCGGTTTGTTTTAAAAAGTTTATTCATTAGCCATTACTTTTTATCTGTTTAAAAGTAAATATTAACATTTTTAGATGTATTCTGAAGATACGGCTTATGTTAAATTACTTATTTAACACAGTTCGTTGCTTTAGTGTTTTACATTATCTTTTGTTTAACTATGATTGTTTTCATTTGAATAGTAATTACCTACATATATATTTGTACCTAATAAATAATAGGTAACATAGCTACTTAAGATAATGCCTAGTGGTTGTAAATACCGTATGATATGTCGCGTCGGCCATCAGTCACCGGCTGGATAATTACCTCCCTCGAGCTAAACATGAAAAAACGAACTAATTTTTAATATTCTCATTTCGAATTCACCTTCGATATTCGAAATTAGAGACAGAGACGGCTAGATGGCGTTGCGTGCGCGCGAGCAGGAGAGCACTAAATTGCTCAATTTGTGCCTCGTCTCATAAGGTGCCTTGGGTTTCCTTTTTCAAAAGTCCAATGAGATCGATCGTTCGCCATGTCCGCAAATTAGAGCTGGAATCGTTGTTCGTTAGCGCGCCGCTCGGGCGAGAAGGGCCGAAGCGCCGTCCACTTGCGATCCCAAAACCGATCCACCTCCGTCCGTGTTAGGGGCACATTCTCGTGCTGGTGTTTAATCTTCATCTACATTTCGAGAAAGTCAAAGCTCACCGCCCGAGTGCGCAGAAATGCATTTTAGTATAACTAGTGGTCTCGGGGCACTCATTTTGTTTGAACCTTTTAAGGTGCAGGTCATGGCGATGAAATTGCGCGGTTTCATTGCGCCGCTGGCTGATCGTACTCCCTTCGTTGGGATATATTTCACAATTTTGCCTATAGCACTGATTTTTACTACACAGAACCCATATATACCTACACCTACTTAGGTGCCTAGGTGCCAGAGTTTATCGGCGTTTTTAACGTGTAGTTTAAAATCCTTAAAAACAAACCTGCACAATCAACAATCAAGATAACTACAACCATTAGCAAGGGACGTGTGTACAAATTTCGTACATTTAAGCTGTAGACTGGCCACACTTACCTGCCATTCCAGTCTTACATTGTCGCTGTAAGACTAGACGTTTAGCAAAGTAGCTATTAACCGAAGTGACTGTATATCTAGATGCAGCTGATAATGCAGTTTGCAACCGGTCCCATATTGCATTACACGTGGATTCCAACCTGCTTAACTTTCAACTTGCATAACGATCCTATGTTTTATGTTGGGAGTTTAACGGACCTTTACATGTCACGATTATACCTACCTATATATACTGTATAGGATAGGTATATATGTAGGTATGTAAACTTCGGAACAAACGAGTTTTGTCTAATATACTTAAGAACATAAATTAGTACCTATGTAAACGCAGAAACGTTTAAAAACAAGGACATGCCTTGTATGTATATAGCCTGTACCTCTTGATATATGTATACGGAAAAATGTTAGTCATCATAATTAAAAAAAACAGAATTGGACAGAACAATAAAAACGATCCAGAGGCGACGATAAAAACAATCGATTTAAACAACGATATTTCAGTATTACTACCCACGCTCATAAATCCAACATTGACAGTTATGTAAATGACGTCATAAAACAACGATCACCTTAATCAACGCAATCAAATATACCAACGTAACAGAAATAAAACATAAACTACCCTCCTAAAACACTTTACGTCCGTGTCAGCCGTCAATTCGTCCAAACGAGATAATATTTTCGCTAAGTAAATGGTACATGTTGTGGATCGTAAAACGCATGTACCACACGCTAGCTCAATAAACCGACAGGAAGCGAGGTGCAAGAACTGCGGAACAGTAAAAACGTCGTAAAATCTGGCAATATTAATAATGAGCCGCTTCGGTGGTACTTTACGGCGAGGGATTGTTCATCTGTGATGTTTCTATCGCCGTTACAGTTCGATAACGCTGCGTTATCTATTCCATAGTGACTCATTACAAGAAAGAGGGCACGGAATTGTCTGTTGATTCCACAACTCCTTCGCAGTAACTACTGAAGTGGTATTCTATACTTTGTATGCTGCATTACAGTTTGAACAGAGCGGCCGAGTACCCATTAACCTTGCCCAGTGAGATATGAATGCTATGCGATAATTTGTGCAGAACTTTATGTCGATTTTCTTTGGGCGTTAATTTTGAACGCGGGTCCGCGTGAGAATGCAATTTGTACGTCTCACTTGCTCGGGCGACCTCTCACCCGCGGCGGCTCCGCTGTATGCTAATGCCGAGGTGAACAGAGTTTATCGGCGTTTTTAACGTGTTTCAAATGCCTACGCGGGGAAATAGTTGTTACGCGCCAGCAACACTGCACTTTACGAGCTTTACGGTGGCACTTTAATTTTGAAGGCTAGCTCCCCGGCGGGTGCGGCGGGTGCGGCGGGCAGCGGCCAGTAGGTGCTGCGGCGGCAGTGCGGGGAGCAGCCGACGCTAAAAGCTCCAGTCATTAAACCGGGCACACCCACGTCTTCATTAGAAGCATTGCCTTATCGTTAAAATCGATCTCGTTACAAACAATGAAACGCGTCGAAACAAAAACCGGCCGACCGGTAAAAGAATACGAGAAACGTAATCGGAGCGAACGTCGCGCCAAATAAAATAAAACCTCAATCAAAAATCTAAAGGCATTCGGTATCATAACCGGAGCGGTGCGTCGACCCGGCCGCCATATGAAAACACGAACCGTGTGGGTTACACGGCCGAGACGAAAAAAAACAAAACTATAATAATGTAACGCACTAAGTATCCGTCTTAAAAATACGCCTCGATCTCCGTTGCGCGCGTCGGGGCATCAACGCGGGCGCGGCGCAGCGCAATACGGACCGCAGCGCGCGGGAGGAAGGTTCGATATCGCCGCGTGGAGTCCCGCGGGCGGGGGCGCGGGCGCGGGCGCGTGATGGATGGCCCAATCAGGCGGCGTGGCGGTGCCGGCCGCGCTAATCGAGCAGTGCGCCCTGAGAGCCGGAGCGCCGCACACAGACGCGGCGGCGCACACAGCCACCCGCCGCCGCCGCCGAGTCCGCAGCCGCCGCCGCACCGCCGATACCGACGACGATTACACGTAAAAGCGCATCGAGAACCTTTTCGGAGATAACGCATAATACCCTCCCGCGGCTCGGCATCGGCATCGGTACCGGCCATCACTTATATCTATATCCACGTAGGTCCGGCGGAAAATCGATGGAAAACAGCAGAGACGACAAAAACGAGGGCGGCGGGCAAACAAAACGGGCGTTCATTCGATGAATAACGCCGTATTTACGTCTATATCCGGGCGGATCGATAGCCACCAACTGTTGTAAACAACCGTACTAGAGTTGGGGAAAAAAGCGACGAGTGCGCGGCACCCTCGCGGGGCTATTAACGGCCACGTGACTAATTTCGGGAGCTGTCACGAGCAGCGCCGGCACACGTGGGCGCTCTCCGCCGGCCGGCGCTCGCTGCGAGGACTCGCTCCTCCCGGCTCGCTCCCGGCTCCTCCCGGCTCGCTCCCGGCCGCGCTGCACCTGATGCTGCAAGCGGCGATAGAACACGGGACGATTAATTACCCGCTCCTAATCGTCCGACGAAAAGAATCCCTATAAATCAACGGACATCGCATTTTATCCTTAAGAGACCTTTCTCCGTCTAATCCCGACGGAATTGAAACGAATCTAATGAAACGGGGATACGAGAAAAAAAACAACGCCACATCGAGATGCCCTACAATCATTTTAACTTTTTTCCGACGTTCGCTCTCGAGTTGAATTTTTTTTATTATTTTTAATTCTGTCTCTGGAGTTATTTTTTTCTTTTTTGTTGCCTTTTCATAAATATTTTAAAATCGGATTCAGTCGGGGACAGGCGAGGCGAATGGATTAGGATTTAGATATTTTCGGGCGAGTAATTTATGCCCCTCTTTGTTGCGATATGAATAATGAGGCAGGCCACGAGCACGCCGCCGCGCCGGCCGATAGTTCCGCTCGTACCTATTGACTCCATCTTGATTGAGCGATGTTTGTTTTTCTACTTCATTCATACACTAAATTACTTTAAGCCTATCCCAAAACACAGCGTTCTCAAACACATTCCTTCTTCATTCATGGTTAAGTATAATTAGTTATAAGGACATACATGGTTGTCTAAGGACTTATATAGTTATCTACCCACCGATAGAAAGTAGGTACCTTCACCTATTCTTCAAGTATGGTTGCGTTATAGTTGCGAATAAGTAACGCAGAGATATCTTCATTGTCTTGATTATGAGAGATGAGTCACGGCGTCGTGGCTGGAGTGCTGGAGGGATGGTGAAAGGCAGGAATTCCTCTCGTTTATAATCCACTTACCAGATCCATAAAGTACCCATCAGCAGCTATTCCAAATATGTAGCTCGTTTAAAAAGCCCTTAAAGAAATTATTAAAGTAACAAAAAAGGGTCAAGCCGATGATTTACCGACCTCAATTTTGACAGCTCGTAGTTATGTTTGACCAAAATTATAGTAATTTGACAAAATAGCCATCTACTTAAAATAAACGTTGTTGAAAAAAATGTATCGAAAACGAGTATTTCGTAATAGATAAAGTATGCTAGGAATGTAGGCCGCCAGACCTGACGGCTCTCCGGAATGTTATAATGCCGAGCCGTCGATGAACCCGCTGCCAGGAGCCAATAAAGCATTTAATATAATTGAAGGAGCACGCTTAAAAAATACCTCTTTTTATCTACCTCGTAGGTATAAGTTTTTGTCAATGACATATGTCATCGTAGCGGAGGATTTCGCTTATTACACGATTTTATGCGGTCGATAAAAACAGAGTTATCCCTGCGCCTACGCCGCGCCCGCGCTGCGCCCGCGCCGCCCGCTCGGCGATAACTTTTTGTCGGTTAACAATATTTTTGCATCAAAATAAAGACAACTTTTTATTCATAAGCGGCCATTTCAAGCTCAAAAATAATAATGAGACGGTTATAAAAATCGCGAATTTATATGAGGCCTCAGCCCTCCGTCCCGGACTTTAATATGATTTCTTATAGCGACTACTCCTTATTAAATAAACTTTGAAAACGAAAATTATGTCCCCGTACGCGACCGCCGATCGCAATAAAAACGGGGATTTGACAAGATTAAAATTGTAATTCAAGTTATTTCTGACGTGCATCTTATTGGTTGTTCGCTACGGTACCTACCTACTGATTATTTCACATTTTTATTGTAAAAGTTGCGGGGAGCATCCTCGACGTAATCGGACATTGAGACGGGTTTTAATTAAAACGCACCGAGTAATTTAAGTGGCATGCCCGTAGTGCAATCAAGGGCATAATTCACATAAAAAAGAAAGATTTTTCGAGGCATACTTTTTACATGAAATTGGGTATAATGACGACACTACTCGCCTGCTGAGTGAGTAATTCGAGAGCGGATAAAAAATAAAAATAAATATAAAAATATTGATACTGGCATAAAGCGCACTCGCCGTCGTCGTGACACTGGGATTAAAAAGTAAAAAGTGTCGCTTGCTTCGCGCTTTCCCGCCTCGCTGTCAATATCCATTCTGTCCTCTCGCATTCGTAATTTGATAATAATGAAGGAGAGCTTTAAGTATTGTTTCGATTTAAATTGTTTTGATTTTGTTATTTTTAATACCCGTATAAATAAATATATTAACATAACACAATAATCCAAAAGTATAAATAAAAATTCTCCCGCATATTGGGGTAAATCTTTCCGCTGGCAACACTACACGTCCATTGCGGAGATTACGCGTAATGTAACGCGGGTCATTGGAAATAATCACACAGATTAAACATACATCGTCTAATGCCGCGTGATCGATTTCTAGCGATACGAGCTATTGGCACTGTATAGCGTATATTAGCGCCAATCGGTACCAACTTGGTGATTGAAAACGTTCTTGCTTTCAATTTAGTTTGATTATAATTTAATTATGTCTTCAAGTTTATTATGTATGTTGTAATGGCGTCTAATTTTACAATGGGACTATTTTGACAGGTAATAGGTAACCAAACCCCAATAAGTAACGACTAAGCATTATAGTCGGTTAAGACACCGCAGTGTTGCGGTAACAACGCGACTTGTTAGAAAACTATAAAAAAACAAACGCACAATAAAACAAGCACTAACAAGAACTAGTAATGTTTAACAAGCTGGTATAAACGCTATAGTGCGAGCTGCGGTCTGTGACGCGACCGCAGGCCATTTGTCGTTTAAAAAGAAAACTCGTTTTAGAAAATGGCCGACCATTTGAACCGCGTTCTTTATTTAAATTATCAAGCCTCCGGTAATGTCTGGTAATCGGAATGGGTGAGAACTTTGAAATCGATTTTCGAACGTCACTCCGCTACTCGGCGGTAGATGGCGCTGGTGGTTGGGGAAAATATTCAGTCATTCTTATGATGATCCTATAAGAAGATTGGAACTTAACCAGCCATTCCTTATTGGAATTGAAGCATATGAAAAAATCCTCACTTCTTTAAACGTTACTTATAGGTACTGTACTACTGTTTTAAACTAGAAGTGAGCTATTTATATATCTAGGAAGCAAAATCGTAACCGAACCGAAAGTTTGAAACTTAACATTCAAGGCGTCTCTACTCGTTTATTTTCTCTGCAACGAGCTCCATTTTCAGGAAAATTCAAATTTTCTTTTATGCAAAAAAAACCATCCCGCAGAAACAATCATGCGGATACCAGAGAAGCATAACAATACACGAAACTGGCTATAATGCTTCCATATTCCCGGATCGTAATTGAACATCGTATGCAAATGTGGCGCGGGCCGACTCTTTAATATTTATGCTACCCTAGTACATTCATACAGACTACCAGAGCAGGTGTACAACCGCTCGTGTTTGTTTTAAAAGGATAAATTAAATGTCAAAGTAAATAAACAGGATAGACACTATTTAAATATAAAAAAAAATGTTAATTTTTGTAAGATGCTAATAGTTAACGGCGTGCTTATCTTAATCCAGTCACAACATTGTCGCCCGCCAACATTTCCCAGAAGTTTGTACATCATTAGACGCATCACATAAATCTCTATGATTTCGCATAAATTTACATTTTAACGGGCGCTGTCGCGAGGCGACACGGGCTCGAAAACATTTAGCACTCCATAAAATTAGAACAAAAGAGTCGAGAGCAATCAGTCGGCGACCGCAGCCGCGGGGCTTCGTTTTAAATAAGTGACGCACCAAAACCAATGGATAAATTAAACGGCGATCGGGCCACGGCTTTAAACTAATCAGTTTTTAAATTAAGAACGATCATAGATCATACGGAGCCTCTAGCGTCGAGATACGAAATTGCCTTTTAAGACTGAAATTGGAACGCTATCTGCGCGTAACAATCCCGTAACGTATTCGACGGCGTAAATAGTGTCCGTAAACTTGAGTGTTGCCAGCGTTACGCGTTGACACTCAATTAGCGTTAGGAAGAGCCGACTGGCAGACTAGAGCGCTCCACGCCAAATCGGCGTAATTAAAAATAAAACTGGCCGTGTTTACAGCCACGCCACAGATACACGCTCGTTTTCAGTTTATTTTTAACGTAAAGTACGTTGCGTAACGTGCAGTTTTGCGTTTGGGCAATTCGTAAATAGAACGTTAATAAGTATCGATCATAAAATTTGAGTTGATGTTTGTTTTAACGGTTGTAAAATTTATGGCAACATTTTATTAGTTTCGTTTTTAATCGGATCACCTGCCGTGATTAACAGGCCAGTTAAAGAGAATCGATTAAAGTTATGGTTCTCGGTGTGCTGAAAATGAACTCATTTTGGTCGTTTATGATCTGAGCACGACCGGTGACACTCTATTATTTTATTACGACCACTTGGAATAATTATATTTCTCATACGGTGACGACTAAATATATTTACGTACTATAGACTATTGTTTTTTATAACATAAAATTATAATTGTATTAAGCGATGTTGTGTCAATCAAAAACATAAATAAATCTGTATTAACGAAGACGGTTTACGAGATTTCGGTTCGGAGAGTATTACTTTTATTAGTTTTTAACGAACTTTTCTTTTCAGTTTTAAAAAGTATCCAAAAATCCATCAAATATCAGGTTATAAATTAAAGATTCCTAAGTACTTGGACAGTACAGAATTGTTTCTCTACAGTTCTATATTATAAGCTGTACATTAGCTTATTATGGTGTCTTATACAGCTTAAGTTTATAGAACCTGTGTAATAATTTCCAGCACTCTTAACTGTAAATCTGAGTTAATTGACGTGATAGCTATTTGATGTTTAACTATAATAATAAATAAAGTTTATTTGTATGCTTAGTTTTTTCTTTCCAAAAGAAAAGACAGTGGATGATAATTTACTGCTGGCAACATTTCTTAAACGTCATTTGTCAATGCGATGACGTCATTGTCACAGCTGATTGATGCAGTTGATGAAACATCCGAATTAATGGCGTGTAATTAGGAGCAAGCCATGCCAAGAAACGAGATTACTCGCCAACATATCCATTTATTAGGTCCCCTAAAATAATCCTGTAGAATCAGAGCGTATGTTCAACGAAAATAAAGGTCACTTTAAAAATGTATCAATGAAAATAGAACGTGTTTTCTAAATTACAAGATATATTTTTGATTTGTTTTATTAAGAAATAGAAACATTTTCACTATGTCACTATGATTTCTCTATGTTTTATAGCGTTGTTTTATTCAAATCATAAACGCATACATCAAAATCATTCCTCTATTAGACAGCGCGCTGTAACCGAGGCTGTAATACGGGCCGTCAGTGTTGCCAGCGCGCAGCCGACATGTCGCCCGAAATAAATCATAGCGGCAAGGCGTCGTGTCGCGCCGATCTGTCAGATCGGTATTATTACGGGGTGGCCATGTTTGTTTTGGCGCTTTTTACCGCTACCTCGGAGGTGGGCAGGCCGGCCATTTGTATCTCTCCAATTACCGACGCCCACAAGAATCGAGTATTATTTTATATTCACTTAAATAACTTTTATATTATAAATGTTTATTTAACGCCGCAGAAGCGATAAATAATAGTAGGACTTAATTAAGCCTCCGTCGCACCAGGAAAACATAAGCGAGCAATTACTATTCGGCCGGCGAGCTTGTTACCGCGAATATATTCGTTTATTTACGCGCAAGACGCACCAAAAACGCACGCCGACATCAATCCGACGTTAATCTGGGATTACTTGAGCAAAACTGCATTTTACGAGGCGACACGGCGCGGCTGCGTTTATTTTAGTCCGAATAAATGATTGCGAATACCTCGGCCGTTTATGACGCGCGCCACTGACAGTAATATTTGTGTTGCACCTGATTTATCCGCGGCTAGTGCAGGCGGGGCGGCGCGTGTCGTAAACCGCGCGGTTTACGTCCGCCGCGATCACCGGCGACTCCGACCTCTCAATTAGACGATCGACGCCGTCAAATGCGCATCTAACGTTGACACTCCGTCGCGCCGTAAACCCTGGCTCGCTGCGATTCTTGGCAGAGCGGCCGTTTAAGTCGTTGGCGGGCGATTTCCTCTCCACAGACGTGCCAACTCTCCACCTCTACGCTTTTTAGTTTCATCGCGGGAATATCTAAGAGATTTATAGCCGGGCCGGCGTCGATGACGGAATGCGCCGCGCGCTATTATAATAACAATTAGTCACTAAACGCATTCACGCCTTTTTAGCATTCACTTATAAGCTCCGGCCGGATCTGTAGTCTTCGGTGGCTTTGTTTTGTTCTTGGAGTTTTGAAAAATAATTGAATTGACTGATCGCTACGCATACCTGAGTATACTTTGTATTTAACTTTTTCACAAAATTAACGGATTTCTTATGTCGTAAGTGGTTGGAATAAAGCCGGGAATCCCTTAACGTGCCGAGGCGGTTGAAGTATGTGATTGTATCGTGTGCGCGGGCGCAGTATCGAGGATCAGCGCGAGGCCGATGACATCGTGCGGTTTTTTGATAAAATTTCCAGTTAGCTTCGTTTTGTTCAGGTATTAATTTACCTCTGGAGATATGAAATGATACTGCAGGTACCCACAATTATCTGTCATCATTTGACAGTCGCATCTTTGGTACATTTTCCTAGATAATTAAATTATTTACGATCAATGTTTAAACACCTATTGAAACGAACCATACTGTATAGATGTGAAGAGTGCACATAAATTCTCCTGACGTCATAAATTATCAAAACTGACGTTTATAATTAAGTTGACGTTTCAATTACGAGTGGCATGTGCGGATACAGTTTTTTTAAGAGCTCCGCGTCGCGCGTCACTGGCTAGTTGGAGCTGTCAGCTAATATTTCAGAGACTTAACAAGCTTATTTTGTATAAACAGATCCGTAAATAACAAAACCAGGTGAAAATGTACTGAGTCTTTCAAAAAGAATTTACATGAAAAATAGTGTTAGCCAGCTGATGAAAACGATAAAAGATGAGCATGTCAGGTGAACAACACCCAGGGACCCCTAAATTAATCACCGACACGGGTATAACGTTACCAGGCGATCATGGCCGGCCGGTGTTCATAAATACGCGATATGAGCGGCCGCACACGGCGCTCCTTCGATTAATGTGCCCCTGGTATCAACCGGTTGTATCCACCAAGTCGCCCGTAGGTCTTAGACGCGTATTTTTTTAATATCCCTACTAATATTATAAATGTGAAAGTAACTCTGTCTGTCTGTCTGTCTGTCTGTTACGCTTTCACGCTAAAACTACTGGACCGATTTAAATGAAATTTGGTACAAAGAAAGTCTGGGGCCTGAGAAAGGACATAGGCTACGTTTTAACCGACTGCAAAAAAGGAGGAGTACCACGCGGACGAAGTCGCGGGCAGAAGCTAGTTAAAAATAAATCCGTAATTTAATCTATGATCTATGAACATCAAAAGGATCTCGAAGTCAAAATCAATTGCTTTTATAGCGACGATAAAGTTTTCCCAAATCTTTATTTCACTATTAAACAACCCTAAAAATCGCGTAAAAGAATATAGCACAATCAAACGGGTACCTACTGAGAGTCGTTTATCCCCCCGCCGCCATCCGTAATGCCAATTTAAGATTGCATGTCTTTAAAACTCTTTTATTTCGTTGTAAATTGCTAATTTTGATGTTTACAATTCATATTGGCCGCTATATTTGTTTGATTGATTTGCTTCTCAGACTAGTGTATCATTTTGACGTTTATGTGTCGTTAAATTTACGACGTTGTCAAATTTTTGGTTTGATTTCCGTGGCTATTTACGCGTGAACGGTCTCATTGGGAGTCTTGCGTCGTCGTCTAAGTGTATTTGCATTTTAATGACCTCGCAAATCAGAATCGAATCACGTCATGACGCGACGTGTTCGTCATAAACGACCCTAAGCGTTTAACCCTGTTTAAATCGACGGTGCACGGCCCGACGAATCCTAATGCATATTTTGTCGTTAAATATTCCGACTTTTGATTTTGATTAAAGTTGATACAAATGAAGAAGGTTCTGATTTTTGATTACTATTCAAAATGCATTGTTTACCTATGTTTTAATTAATATATTTTTAAATAACTAATGTGAATAAGTATAAAAGGTTTTATCATTAGTAAAAAATAAGAGCACAATATTGGCGTAGCGTACGCACATTAAAATGTCGATGTACCTAAATAGATTAAAAAAGGAGTAACCCCGCTACTTCTAAACAGCGAGGAAAAAGTCGCAATCTGAGATTCCACAATTTAAAGACGTTCCAGAAAGCTCCGGCAATAAAATACGACACCTATCTCACCCGTATCGGGTTTAATGAAAACCGTCCGACTATCTGCGCGCAAAATCCGGCCCTCTCTTAGTTAATATATGCGATTTTTATCAGTCCCACCCGCCCCGGGCGGCCGTAGGGTTAAAAATATGCAAAAATCAGCGCCCGGGGTGAATATTAAGCAATGTAATTTTGTATAATATTCCGCAATTAAAATTAAAATTGAAATCAATGCGCGGATGAATGGTGCGTCGGCGGCGGCGGCGGGTTGCAGCTAGGTGCCGCTTGCATTAATCTTTTAATGCGAAGGAGGGGTCGCGTGTAATATGTTTATTGTATTTTATATTAAGTTGCAAGTGTTAATCTGTTTATGCTAAATGTACCTACATGATGGACAGTGGTCATACCTACATATTTGTTTATATTAATAACTAGCGGTCCCGGCAGACGTCATCCTGCCCGTTCGAAATTCAAATTAGGTAACTTTAGTTATACAACGTTTGTATGGGAAAAGAAAAGGGCTGTTTTTACGGTTTTCCCGGCAAGTATTCGTTTTTTTCTCACCGTAAGAACCAACAAATACCAAGAAGAAGAAGAAGAAGACAAGATACACAATGTATACCATATTATAAATAAGTAAACTTACAACTAAATTTGTAAAATAATGAAATATTTCATTCATGTAATAATGCGAAAGTAACCTTAACGATGATTTTGTACATACTTACCTATGAAGGTACTATGTTATATATATACCATAACCAGTATATCGAAGACATTTCCACGTTAATTAATAATTCCCTCCCGAAACAGCACAAATCCGAAATAAAACCACCTGTTCCAAACGTGACAGATGTGACATAAACAAGCCGCACTGTCATAACTATCAAAACGACCCATTAAAATGGCTGAACAACTTCTAAATCGGTTCCGTATCGTAAAAGTAATTCTGGATTCGTGCATTTATCGTGTACAAAATATTCAGTCCCGAGTAGGGCTGCCATTTCAAAATTTGCCAAACCCGGACAAAGATTTTAAAAAAGCCGGACATTTGACGTAAATCCCATTTTTTCCCCGGACGAGTCTGAAAATGATATTATGAAAAAAAAACTTGGGTGAGACGGAGACGAAGGCGGTCAAGCGTTTTTCCCGTGTTACACTAAATGAAGCTAGTGCCATGGTTGCGTTTTGTATTATTTATACCGTTCTTATCTACTTATACACATTAAGGCCGGTAAAATACTTAAATACAATGTTTCCTCACCTGAAAAGTGTCCGGGTTTTCCCCGTACACTCTTTATAACCTCCCCCCCCCGGACGGCCTCCAAACTGGGACAAATCCGGAGAAACCCGGACGGATGGCAGCCCTAGTACCGAGTTACTGGTAATGGGTCATAAAGGCCCGGTAAGTTGGTATCGCGCTGTCTCTGTTATTCCCTCTTAATTGGTCGTTCCGGGCGGAATCGTCAATTTGAGATATTAAGCTAATTTTCAATGCTGTGTAATCGCGGAGACGTGAGCCGCGTAAGGGTTATGCCGCCGTGAAATTATATTTTCAAGTTTTCATACGCGTTGAAAGGGTTAATATTGTGTTGCCGTTTGAGGGTTTTATTATTTTATAACTTGTCTATTTGGGTGTATATTTTACGTATTATTTTTTTCTTTTTGACGTGAATACGGCTTTAAAATTACGTGGCAATCGAAAAAAACGAATGATAACAAAATCGGGGGATACAGTTTAGTGTTGTAGCTACATATCTATCATCTCCATCTAAATTTCAGTTACACCACTGGATAGCTAAAGAATCAAAGAATTTATTACGCTAAGTAAGGACTGTATAAATAATAATATTTTATATAAAAACTATTACCCGTTACGAGACGTATTCACGTACAACAATCGGCCGTGTCCATATCACAGACACACCCCGTTTTAATTTTGAATATAGTTTTCTATAAAAGATCACATATTTTCTTTTCATACCTTACCTACTTACCTCAAATTTTCCTAAATTTCATACATTTTGAAATTTATTAATCTCCATCTAAACATTAATAAATTGAGCGAATTTAAATTAAATGAGCGACTCGCTATAGACTGTCAAGTGTCAAGTCACTGAGAAGCGATTAAGCAAGCGAGCGGTTTTCAAAATGCTTGGTGGTTTTACCCATTCTATAGTATACCTGACTAAGGGATCGACATTGGAAGGGTTAACATTTTTGACGAGTAAGTTTTAATGAGTAACGCAATGGGAATCTGTTAATTTTGTAATAGTAACAATGTCTAATTGTAAGTATATACATAAATAAACTATATTTTATTGTATGTACATACCAACAAAATAAAATTAATAGTCAATAGATAGGTAAATTAGTTATTTGACAGTCAGCATTTATTCCTAATGTGGGATTAGCTGTCTTGTTCATAATAATAAAATATAGTCGAATAATTTTGGTTATTGCAAATTGGATACAACGACATTTTACTCATAATCGTGCTACGAATATGGCAACTGTAATGTTACCGAAAAGTCAACAATTAAAATGCGCGAGTTAAATCCGTTATAGCTCGTTCATTCCAATGTGTAATAACCGCGAAGGCAACATATATTATACTAGGACTTAGGAATCCCTTTTTTACAGCCTATGTCACTCGGGAATAGTGTAGTTTCCCAACAGTGAAAGAATTTTTCAAATCGATGCAGTCGTTTTGGAGCCTATTCAATCCAAACAAACAAACAAATCTTTACTCTTTATTATGTTAGTATAGATATATTATTATAAAAAATATACAAGTCCCTAAACAAGTTGCAAGCGATCTCAGACACTCCTGACGCCGACACTCCGACACTACGACACTACGACACACCGACACTACGACACTACGACACACCGACACTACGACACTAGGACACTCCCGCGAGATTTATGTCGTCCATTACATTAGTGCAGCGTCGAGTTACAATCAGCTGAGTGCGACACCATATTGTTGTCGATATCGATAATTCAACTATCGATAAATTATTCACGAAATTGGGGTTGTTTTCGGTTTTGAAAGTTAGGTTTTTATTGAAAGATAGAGTCGTGACGTCATTGGATAGGAGTTGGATAGTAGGTACCTAGTTGTTTTATTTTTAAAATTGTATGTAATTTATAGAGAAACGACAGATTGTAAAGTATTATAATTGCTAGGGATCCATGTTTTTTTTAATCAAAAGAATAATGAATAAAGAAAATGTTTAGAATGTGCTATTTTAAAACGAAAAAAATATTGAATATAACGTATCGATGTTTAATGCATCTTGTAAACAGTAGGTAACGATACCTACTAAATTATAGGCAAAGATGTTTTTATTAAGTTTTATCGACATTTACATTCCCAATCCCTTCATGCGACGGTGTCGTAATGCGCTAACCTATTTGATGGATTGGCTTCTTCGGGTCCCTATTTGCAAACAGGGCCCGGGTTCGAACCCCGGCAGGGGCTAATTAAAACTGGCACCCAACGTGGGGCACAACACTGTACACTCAAAAACAAACCTTAACTAAACAAAACACAGTCCAGATTCCAACACACACACAACTGCATTTAAACAACACAAACGCTTACAAAAAAGGACTCAAAGTTGTTAAGATAGAGTTGAAATTGGTTTGACATAGTGTTGTGTTTGGTTGCATCTAGTGAAAATATTGGTTGGTGACGTAATGACGTCATTTGCGTCGAATCGCAAGTGGGTAGGGGGGAGGGGGGGTATTAATCAAACTTCAGCTAAGATGCGGGTTTTTGTAGGGTAGCTGGTGATTTGTGTAATGACGGAATTTTGAAATTGTAGGTACCTATAGAGATCCGTGCGAAGCCGGGGCGAACCGCTAGTTACTTATAACATAGATCACTGGGTAGTTATTCAAAATCATCGTTGAGATATGTCAGTTAAATCATTGATAATAATTGACTGAGCTTATATTTTAGTGTAAGACTATCGTCAGCTCAATCTACGAATATGAAAGCTGTAAAGTTTTCGAAACAGCAGCAAGTTAAATAAAATACGCCAGTTACATCCCTTAGGTATTGCTGTTTCATTCCAATGTGTAATACCTAACCATGAAAGCATCAGTTTTTTTCAGTTACCCTTTGATTAGGTATATGGGCGTGAATTATGCTAGTCTATATCTATACTAGCTATACTAATATAAAAAAGAGGCAAGGTTTGTTTGTTTGTTTGGATTTAATAGGCTCCAAAACGGCTGGACCGATTTCAAACATTCTTTCACTGCTGGAAAGCAACGTTTACCTGAAACATAGGCTATAGAAAATTAAAAAAAAAATAGGGATCCGTGCGAAGCCGGGGCGAACCGCTAGTTACTTATAACTCACTAGCTTCTGCCCGCGACGTCGTCCGCGTGGAAATCCTCCTTTTTTGAAGTCGGTTAAAAAGTAGCCTATGTTCTTTCTCGGGCTCCAGACTTTCTTTGTACCAAATTTCATTTCAATCGGTCCAGTAGTTTTAGCGTGAAAGCGTAACAGACAGACAGACAGACAGAGTTACTTTCACATTTATAATATTAGTAGGGATATTAAAAAAATACGCGTCTAAGACCTACGGGCGACTTGGTGGATACAACCGGTTGATACCAGGGGCACATTAATCGAAGGATTTATAATATTAGTTAGGATAATAACTACTTATCAATTATGCAGTTTTTCCCAGCATCATTAGAGGTAATCCACATCGGGTCCCACAGTAATACGACACTGGTACCCAGAGGCCCACGCGTGGGGTTCACACAATAATTGGCGAATTTTGTTTCATCTTTTTGGGAGCTTGATTAACTATACAATCGTTTGTAGAAATTGTGATCGTCATCAATTTGTACGACGCGGGATTTGAACCTGTGACTGCCAACTCGTCAGTCTTCAAAGTACATAATTAAGTATTCTGTCTATACGAGGTATCTAGCGGATTAAAGACACGCAACGACCTCAAATGAATGAGGAGAAATAATAAAAAAGTAAATTTATACATAAAAATATTTATTATGTATTATAATTAAACAACTTAAAAAATATATCCACATTGCAATGAAACAATTATTACCGGATTTAACTCGCGTATTTTTATTTTATTTGCTGAAGTTTCGGATTCTTCACAGTTTCCATAATCGTAGCACGACTGAGCTGACAATAGTCTAACGCTAAAGACAGCAAAAATAAAAGAAAAATACGCGAGTTAAAACCGTTAATAATTGTTTCATTCTAATGTGTAATAACCGCGAAAGCATCAGAAATTATTAAATATATTCACATTTCATAACAAAGTTAGAAATATTCAAAAACAGTGTTACCACCGTCTTTAAACTCACGCGACACTCACCAACTCGACTCGAAAGACAAACAAAATGAGCAAATGCAAACAGTTGCAACCATTATCGCAAGTTAATTTATACATTCTCTTGACTTTTCACACGCACTGTTTATATGCATTAGTGGGCCTTAGGGTGTGTGCATGTGTGTGTGTGTGCCTCGTAGACGAATTAGGGGATTACATTGCATCCAGCCACTGCACTCTGATTTGCACGGTGCATATACAGGACGACTATTTTGAAAAAAAAAATATCTCTTAAATATGTAGGTAAGTACCTCTATTTCCCAAAAAAAATAAATTGCATTTTTTATCAATAAAATTCCTACTAAAATAAAGTGAGTATTTTTTTTACTACCGTAGTAGTAGCAGTAAAAATATACCTAAACAGTTTTTTTTTATTTCTTTCAAGCTCTTTTGCAGTTAGGTAGAAAGTTACAGATTTTTACACTAAATTAAGTTAAAACAACAAAAAGATGAAGAAAATTAAAAAGATGCAACAAAACATTCACCTCAACCACAACTTCTTAACAAAGTATCATAATAATTTAACCCATAACCTGACTCATAAAATCCAAACTCAAAAACCGAAATAAATCTCGTCGAGAAATAAAACAATTACACAGACGATATGCAGTTGTTTTCGGTACGGTTTCGCCTTGTAGCACCCTATAGCGCTATGGGGTGGCACGTAATGGCGTAAGAGTAATTTTATTATAGTACCATTAACATTACAATGCCACCGGCGTATCGCATCGCATGACACTCGATACCCCTGGTTGCGATACTGTCTGCGAAAGAAATAAATGCTATTATTTTTTAGGCACCAGTAGTAACGCTGTACGTCAGCTTTTTATTTGAGAATGACTAGCGAATGCAGTTTTGTAATTATATTATAATATCATGTTTTGGTATATACGTGATTGGTATAAGTTTAGAATGAAACAAGGAAGTTCTACACCTAACGTTTTTAGCAAACGACGAAAACGAAAGAAAATTGTTGATACAGAAAAACGCCATGTCGATTTAAACCCACGAGGCTACGAGATAAATATCGCATTGTCTGTAGGATTTAAAAATACGTTTTTACGAGTATTTCCAAAGAGGGAAGAAATAAGTGAACAAGAAACTTTATTATTTAAGGGAAGGTACAAGGAGCGCAAAAATAAGATAGAAGTCGGCCTGCTACGTACTGATTCGATTTGTTCCTGTTGCGATGAATTTTTGATGCGGCTCACTGCACGCTAATTTGTTTATCGTGCTCACTTCTGTTGCTCTGGTACTTGCGAATTACACTTTGCGTAGGAAAAGTTTCTTTAACGAAAACAAATTAGATCATGTCACTCTCCTGTCGATATCAAAACTAATGGGAGCTTTTTCTGACATCAATACCTATTAAGTTTTTACGTAAGACAAATTTAGGTACTAACATGTCATGACTGGAAGGCGTTTATCAGTTCTGGTGTCTAAAACAAAACGCAATGTCAAACACAAATGATGTATAAGGTAGCAAATATGGATAATCATCGGCTATCAACCACGTATGATCTTACAATTAAACTTACCTCAAAATGCAAGACGCTACAAATTAATTAAGCGCACCTAAGATAGGAATCAGTGCCGTGGCAGGTGATTAAATAAATACAAGTTGGCTAATTAATATGCCAGACGCACGGTGATAACGTGACATCTCCCGAGAATCCTGCTCGCCTAGTACCCGTGCCGTGATTAACATTATTGTTATAATTTAATCAAAACGTTGAAATTTGTTGCAAATATGCGTGGCGCCGATTTCAGAATATTACTGGAACTTTTGGTTAACCCAAAATCACATAAAATGAATAAGTTATGCCATTCACATTTTGTACTGTTTTATTTCTGAGCTTAGAAATTTCTTTCTTTAGCACCTAGAGTTGTTTTATATTTTACAATAGAACCGTATTTTTGTCAACAGGGGATGCAAGTAACGCGAGTATCGGGTCCGGCGAGGGCACGGGCGAGGAGGACGACGAGTCCAACGGAAAGAAAAACCAAAAGAAAAGGGGCATTTTCCCAAAGGTGGCCACCAACATTCTACGGGCGTGGCTCTTTCAGCACTTAACGGTGAGTACCTACACTAAGAGCGAGTTCCTAGCGAGAGTTCGTAGTTGGAAAACTGCGTTCCACATTTTTACATTCTGTCTATACAGGGTGTCGGGGGTTATTTAGGCAGTATTTCAACTTAGAAACAATTGATGAAAAAGCCATTTGTCACCTATTCAACCGAAATCAAGACGCGTAACGATAAAATTTCTAATGAAAAATCCGTACAACATTTATGCGAACGTTTCGGTATCGGGCAGGATTTACGCTGGAGCCGTTACCATTAAATTGGTCCATGAAAAGGCTTGAAAAACATTTACAGCACGGCTTTACGCATGGCGGGCGCTCCAGAACAATTGTGACGCAGCCGAGCGCTCCGCCCGCGGTTTTCAATTAAAATTTCCCGCGAGAGTAATAAATTTTTCATTGCGTAGACAAAGAACGATTCAGAGGGCACTCGAAAGACACTGGAAATACAATTACCGAATCCACGGAAATGGAAACGTGTGTACGTGATTTATGACGTTCGTACAGGCAAAAAATTAAACATTAGCATAAGACAGAGATACCGAGGCATCGGTGCACGAGGAGTACGAGGAGTACACAGTGTTGCGTAGTAATTTCTAGGAGGGCGCGGGGAGGGGGAGGGAGCGCAATTTCATTACCGGTCCGGATCCGCGGCCATAAATCACCAGGGCCGAAGAAGCCGAGCGCAGTTCAGGTGACGCGCGCAAAGTCTCCTCTCTACTCCTTTGAGCCAGGGTATTTGTGTTTCATTCGTTGCGAGCCGAATCCTACTTTCTTTATGGCTATGAATTCCGCGTATTTCCTACGCGTTCTCGTTGAATTATATAAGTTTTAATTACAGCTGAAGAGCTTTTGCCGGTGGTCCTCGCTGAAATATTGCCAACGCAGTATTGTGGTGTGGCTGCGAATTCAATAGAAAATTAAAGTCGCAAAGTTTCTTTCATTAGCACCGTCGCCAGTGGATGACATAAGTCTGCAAAATTTTTAAACAGCTAACGGTTCGACTGATTAGCGACTCATTCGGACCTATTTAATAAAGAGCTGATCGCTTAGCGTTAATGAACAGGTCGCGTCAGCCGCGCCGGCCGGCGCAGGACGAAGTTCAGCTCGCGGTCGCACTCCTCCGATCAAAAACTGAAGTATTTTTTATTTCTGAACAGTTCTGGATTTCGAAGTTTAAAAGTAACCATCGAACAATCGAATTAAGGGGCTTTTAGCGCGTTCAGTTTGTCGCGTTTTTGCGCGCTGTCCGCGCCCATTACCGCGTTCCAAATTACTTATAATTGCTTCGCTTAGCGCTAAGTGCTTTCATTACGCTCCCCGTACAGCAGTTCCGGTATAGGTCGGGACATGTCAAAGTTAACTCTTAACAGATGCCACCGACCCTCCCTAATCCATTTTTAAACAGTTCCGAAGCGAAATCGCGTTTAAAGTTCTGAATTTCATTTGGCTCCGTCGATGTAAATTCACACGCGCCGAAAGCGGTCGGACATAGACAATAGTTCAAATTGGCGTCAAAAAGAGCATCCGACCTATATCGGGTTGGAAACTGCATAGCTGTCAGCGTGACGCTTGTAATATTCATTCGATTACGCGCCGCGGGAAATGGAACACCGCCGGTGACAGCGCGGCACCTGCCGTCACCTGCGCGCTGATTGCTCGCCGCCGCTGCACCGCGTCCCGGCTGCGACGAACGAACGCACCGATCGAACCCGCGGCCGCAGACCTTCACAATTCAAATATGGAGTTTGATTTGCGATTACGTCGTTTGATTCTCATGACAGAGCTGAATCGCGTTGAATTAATTCCGAACCGAGCGAGACCTAAAAGGAGCTGATCGCTCTCGCCGCGAGTGCACGATTTAAATTCAGCGCACTGCGGACAATATTGGTAACAATCTGGCCGCATGACTGCAAAAGATTTGAATTTTAAAACGGTCGATGTACGTGTTACGATAAGCGCATTGGACTCGAGCGGCGGCTAACAGACGTTTCAATTCGTCGCATCAATCATGCGGTATGATTTCGGGCGATGCCGTTAATCGTTTACTTATCCGCGTCGCGCTAAAGCCGAGTTAAGACTCACCTGCCGCCCTAAGAATTTTCCCGGGAAATAATATTGAGCAACGTGGCGACTTACGACAAATCCCGCTTGCGCCGGTAAGCCCTTTCGGGGGCTAAAAATAATTATAAGTCTGGTGGTAATCCCGCGGCGCCCGCGGCGCGTCTGGGATATTGTTTTAGGCTGTATTGTGCTTACACGTGTTTATGATTGCCTGGCAATTTACATTGTTCTTATAATAGAAAATAATATTTGAAGTCAGTTTTCGTTATGAATACTTAAATTGCTTAGGGTTTTGAAGTATTGGCAGAGCTGTTAAGATAGCTGTGTACCTACCTGAGTTTTTCAGAGGATAATATTATGTTCTAGACAATTTCTCAAATAAATGAATCGATAATGGAACTTTTGCATGTAAATAGATGAGAATATTATTATAGAACTTCTCGATAACATTCAAATAGGTATCGACCAATTTACATGCAAAACTTACTTCAAAATAAACAATTTCTTACCTAATATTATTCTAATAATAATATGTAAAACCAGGACATCATAAATGATGCTGAATTCCTAAGTATTGAGTTACGTGGTATCAGGTTCGCTTTGTGCCGCCGCTCGCGGTCAAACGGTTTTGCGTTATTTACTACAATGTCTCATTCGCTATGATGCCCTGGTACCAGCTGATGTTTATAGAAGTGATGTCATAAATAATCAAAGCATTGCTGAAGTAGTTTTTAAGAGATAGATGACAAATTAAAAACTATGTTTTCTATTCCAAACTGTTTTACAATTTTTTTCATGTTTCCCTAAAGCAACCTGAGCATGATGTTATCACATAACTTTCCCGCAAAATAACTCAATTCACTTCGCGTTAAAAATCTCCAGAAAGTTCCGACGTTATTTAAGGAAGGGCGCTCGTAAGTTCGGGGCGCGGCAAATTGCTGGCAAATCCTGTGAATGAGAATTTATTAATATTGGAGACTGTGTTGTGACTGAGGGACCGAATTAAACCGTAAACGATGTTATTTGGTGCCAAAATATATAAAAATACGGCGCAAATGAATATACGAGGGTCGGCAAATTGGTGTTAGCTCTTCATTCAGCGTTGACGGGTTTGCCAATCTGTGCCTTCGCGTAACTTGTTCTATATCTGTGGTTCTATGATATCCTGGTAAGTGGAGGATACTATTTAAAGACATGTTTACCGACTACGGCGAGCAATAAAGGTTAAGTTATCTTAAGGGGTAGTTGTCCCTGGTCACGAAGCTGAAAGGTTCCGGGTTCGAATCCCGCAATGGGCAAATATATTTTGTCATTATAGTCACTTATGTTATTTCCAATGACAAATTTCTGTCTGTCGCTAATTAAATAAGACATGTACCTAATATGAAATGTTATTGTGACCTTTTCCATTTAATTAACAAGACGGGAATTAAGTTTAGGTAGCAATAAAATAAGACTCAACACGTAATAATTGAATTAAATTACAATTGTAATCAATTGAGAACAGTTAGAGACCATTGACCAATATCACCGTGTCACCTAACCTACACTTAAACCATTGTTAATCAATAAGTAACCGGTAGCTATTACGCTAACTACGGTTCACATTAACCGATAATTAAAACCGTTGATTAGCTTCATAACTCGGTATGAGCTCAAGGCGGGCCCACCTGCTGTAACTAATGGCTGCAACGGGCGCAATTGCATTAATTTCGGTACAACCGATATTTAAAGTTGATTATAGACAAAATACAGTAGCCACGAAAGATAATAATCTATTTAAAATGGCAAGGCGTTTAAAATAATCATTGTTTTATTATCTTGTTCTTTGTTTACTAATATTAATTATACGCTGTTTATTTGCCTTGAAAGCTTCTATGTGCATATAATTATGTTTATCCATTGCATTACCAAGCTTTGCCTAATAGATAGGATTAGATAAATATTTTTTTTAAGTAATTCTTACGACATTGCGCTACTTTACAGCTTTTATGAATCTTTAAAACGTTGCACATAGGTTATAGAACATCATACACAATAAATACTGTCTTAGTTTTATCAAGTTTTATGTAGAGAAAGCTTTTCATGCGTAGTACATAGATAGTTTCCTGCTCGCCGTAGAAACCGCTTTAAAAATTCACAAGGGCCCATACAAATCTTGGTGCCTTTCGAGAGCCATAACTATCATCCCGAAGTCATCCCGCGACAGAAATCATTTCCGTACATCCGGCGTATACGAAAACTATCCACTTTTTAACAGACGTTTAACGCGCTGCGCTACCGGTCCGAACGGAAATTCGAACCTCCCGGAAATAGAGTGTGTAGGTGAGACGGGTATAGTCAAGTCCTTGGATTAGAGAGAGACGGATGTGTTCTGAACGCTTCTTAAATGCGATAGTGGCTTTTGAATTTGGAATTAAGATTTCAAACTTGGAAATACGTGCGTAATGCATTTTGCGTAATTCTTATTTTGATTGTAAGAATTTGAATTTGGAAATCGGAACTCGGTTTAGAAATTCCTTTTAAAAGTGGTATTTAAATTTGGAACTCAGATTCCTATCGAGCTTGAAAGATAATTTTACGTATTTTTTACTTTTATCAATATAAATGTACATTGGAATGAAACAACTATTAACGGATTTAACTCGCGTATTTTTATTTTATTTCCTGACGTTTCGGATTTTTTACCTGCTACAATTATGGAAACTGATCTTCGCTGAGCTGACAATAAATAATAAAAATATAGTTTTCCGTCCTCCGGCCAGAAAGCGCCAACTTTGTGGCCGCTGCGCTAAATGAAATTACCGCTTTCTGGCTTCGTCGAACAGAAAAATAGTATACTGACCTCGGTCAGTAAAATAAAAAAGCCTCAGATCACATCTTTGTCAACCTCGGCTTCGCCTCGGACGACAATTACATGTGATCTGAGACATTTTTTATTTTACTGGCCTTGGTGCGTAATGTACTATTTAGCTGGAAATACTTAAATAATTGCTTTTAATCTCGATTTTACTTAAAGATTTAATTATTTCCTTGCATCTTAAGATATTTCTATAATTATATTATAAGGAAAGTTTGCTTAGTAAACTAATACGTCACTAAAAGCAAGGGGTAGCAGGTTCGGTTCCCGGCATCAGATGCTTAGAGCAAATCTTTACTGATGTTATTAGTAGGGGTGAGAAGGGTATTAACTACCAATATTGAAATGTTATTATGATAACTTTTACCCCTTTCATTTCTTAAGGGTTAAAAATACTTCTAATGTGTTTTTTGGTTTTTAAAAAATTACTTTTTAATAATTTCTGGTGCCTTCGCGGTTATTACACATTGGAATGACACAACTATTAGCGTTAGATTATTGTCAGCTCAGTCGTGCTACGATTATGGAAACTGTAAAGAATCCGAAACGTCAGCAAATAAAATAAAAATACGCGAGTTAAATCCGTTAATAGTTGTTTCATTCCAATGTTTACTTTTTTAACTAAGCTTAAATTTATTACCTATTACAGTTTTCCACATGGCGTAATAGTACATTACGCACCAAGGCCGGTAAAATAAAAAATGTCTCAGAGCACATGTAATTGTCGTCCGAGGCGAAGCCGAGGTTGACAAAAATGTGATCTGAGGCTTTTTTATTTACTGG
Source organism: Polylopha cassiicola (assembly GCA_038024825.1). Classification (NCBI taxonomy): domain Eukaryota; kingdom Metazoa; phylum Arthropoda; class Insecta; order Lepidoptera; family Tortricidae; genus Polylopha; species Polylopha cassiicola. The sequence goes on from CP149061.1 coordinate 1,192,155, forward strand.
CCGAGGTCAGTATACTATTTTTCTGTTTGACGAAGCCAGAAAGCGGAAATTTCATTAAGCACAGCGGCCACAAAGTTGGCGCTTCCTGGCCGGAGGACAGAAAAGATAATTATATATCCGTCAAATAAGCTGCAAGTACATTTAAAAATGTCACGAACTATATATATATTGAATAAACAAACTAACACAATAATTCTTTATCTCAAAAAACGTTTTATTATGTATATTCAAAATGCGAGAAATCGCAACATACAAACACAACAACTGTCGTAAAGCGAACATAGTTAACGGACTTGACCAAAATTACCCGTTTCATATCTACCCCCGTGGGGTCACCGGCCCCCCCTGGGGTCACTCCCCCCAGGGGTCACTCCGGATGCCGTTAAGATAGTATCGCGAACCTCTCAGGTTACTCTGATGCCTTGGTATGTGGATTTAATGTGTATTGGAAAACTATGTTTTTTACTCGATTACGAGGAAGGGTTTAGTATATTATATAGATACCAAACTACTGAACCGATTTCTATAAATGTGGTGGTATCGCGAACCTCTTAGACTACTCTGTTGCCCTAGGTACCTGTGTTTAATGTAGGTATATTGAAGAAGTATGATTTTGCTCGCATAAGATAGGGAACCGCGATAACAAATTCGCGATCAAATTGAACCGATTTTGATACCGTTTTTAGTTCTTTTGTTTTAGTACATATATCTACTTGTACAAAGAGGAAAAACACGAAGCCTAGTTTCAACTCTATCGCTGCGGTCCCCAAAAAATTATATAAAATTTCCGAAAAACTAAATCGTTTGTTATTCAAAGATGAACTCTTATCACGAGGAAATCATAATCCCGAAATCCTCGTGAGTTATTAAACGCGACACCAGGGCACCATAAGTTACAGACGCAATATCCTACAAAAACCTGCCGTTTGATTAATGTATTCGAATGTCGCAGTTATTGCGCGAAAACCCCTTACAGCTAGAGCCCCAGAGTGTTACGGATCTAGGGTATATTAAAAAGGGCATCTCTATTTATGCGTTCCTGGTATCACCTGCTCCTGTAAGGAGATAAATTGTAGGAATATCTTGGTTATTTTTCCCATATTAAAAAAATCCAAAGAAGAAAGATAGGAGAATTTAAAATTATTATAAACATTTTTCAACTTGAAACGCTTGACATCTTTTTAATTTGAAAATGGCCATAGTATGAAATTTGTTTATCAGTAATTAAGTCAGGTGACCTTCAGAATAGATTACTGTCTTTTTCAAGAAATTTAATTTTATATATTTTATTCAGTCCTTGTAATTTAACTTCAAATGGAAAGTAATTATGCAGGAAAATTTACATTCGTTAGTATTATAGGAGCATAAATTTATAATAATATTTAATTGCTAGTATATTTAACTCTTTAGGACATTAATAAACAATATTATTAATTACAGATATTTACATTTCGCACCTGCTTAGGGAATGAAGTTATTATAACATAACGGCATTTTCATTATAAACTTTATCTTCCAATCTATAATTCATATTGCATAAAAGTGTTTCTAATTAAATATAGGTGTTAGGTACTTAAGTCACGTCCGACGAAAGGTCATCACGATACCTGGCTAGTAACAGGCAGGGAGACTTAATGCCTCTTAATCTCCGCCAATCAACATATGAACCTAGTGCACTGAGGCATAAGTGACGTAAGCAAACACCGCAGACATTAAGAACCCGCTCGTATTGTTTTGTAGCAATTTCTTTAATGTAAATACTTTTTAATTCACCCCGCAACATAAAAAAGTTTGTATTCAACCGCCTCGGATTACTCCTTGTCCGCCGGCCATTTTGTTTTCCGAATGGAAAAAAAAATACACCCGGAAACACTTTCCGAGTTCGCTCTCCGAACTCGCGCAATCTAGATATATGGCGGAGTTAAGATGTGCATCTAAATAGCCTCTGCCGCCCTGGTACCTAACTTTAGATTACTTGCACAACTTCACCGACTTTCCCGGGAAAATGGTAAGTCCGCGAGGAAAATTTTTCCGCGTGTAACCCATTCAGCTCGGAGCTAATATACTGCAGAAGTTTCTTGTTGCTATTATTGCAAATTGTTTTGAGATTATTTACAAAAAAAACTTAGCGGTCGGTTTCGAAAATTTCGCACAGGTGCGCCCCGGCGCCGGTCTAAGTTTTAGTTAAGTAGCCGTCAAAAGTACTTAGCAAGATGGCGGATCCGAGCGAAGTTAGTTGCGAGTACGTCTGATACGGAAGTACAAAGAGCGGTGTGTCGTTATCTCTAGTTTTTCGCACTGAAAACCATCTATTTTGCACTATCGAAATCCTCGACAGCGCACATCATAAATATCAACTCCGACCGAATGAAACGGTAAGTTTAATACGCTCAGCGGTGTATTTGTATTATTTTAATAAACTCACATTAGCATAGCAAACGCTGTCGGGTGCGGGTCACTGATAATGCGACATTTGCATCTCGGCTCGTGCGGGTGAATTATCAGGTGCGGCCGGTGTTTGCCAACTGCGATCATTTTTGGTGACATTGGAAGTTCAATGGTAAATTAATGGGGTTTTGAGTAAACAGCACTATTGTGATGGAAACTAGCCGGAGTAGCCACACTCAAAAATAATTAAAAAGGTAGACTATAGTACCTATGGGGACGACTGAGGCTTGTTCGGCGATAACTTGAATATCGTGGATCTTTATGACATTTGGTAAGCGAGTAGATGACCTTAACATAATTGTCAAGGTTGAACATGTAGTTCAATAAAGGGTAAGAAAGGGAAAGAAAAAATATTTTTTAAGAAACATGGTCGAGTGAGGTGTCAAATGAAAGAGTAGATAATTGAGAGTTCAATTATATAAATAAATAATGTACTTATCGGGTAATAAGATACAAATACGTTTCCATTAAATCACACCAGTCAATATAACCACAATAGGATAACATGAATACCAAATTAGTCCCATCCTTTTATCATCACGCCACTATATCTGTCGGGGGTCAAAAGTCCACAGCAAGTCGTGCCTGCATAATTCCTACCGGGGGGGCAGAGAGGCCGGGAGCTTAGCTAATCAGGGCCGTAGGCGATTAACTGAGCCGCGCGATAATGCCTCTTGCGCGATTAGGCACGCTGACCAGTGACCACCCTGGGACTTCTGACCGCCTGGTATCTGTTACCTATGGGATGAAGTTTGTTCTTGCATTAAATCCGGTTTGTTTGGCAGTTTTCATTTGCGATATCAGGGGTGGTTTTAAATATAGCTTGAGTTATTATGGAATCTGTTTTAATAAAAACATTTCTTTTGTTTCAGGTACGTATTTCACAATGTCGCAGCTGCCGACACGCCCCTCCATTACGTATGAAATTCCGACACAATTTTGGCAAACACTATGTATTTTTAACGCTCATAACTCGTAAAGTTTAAGCCGCCATTAGCGGATTGGTCCGAGTTCACGTCAGACCGGATTTACTTCCCTCTGAGAAGTACACAGGGTTGCATTGTAAGTTTACAGTTAACTAAGTACTCTGTGGAGCTGTAAAAGTGACGCAAAACCAGAGCTACCAACATAGAAAAACATTACCGCCTTGTCTATGGAACTTTTGATTACTCGAATGCCTTTGATAAAAGGAACAGACAAATTATACAGAAATGTAAATTGGAATTTAATTTTGAGATCCGTCAATGATAGTGAATGATGGATGAATGTATTGTTTTATGTTTATGAAAAAATAGATATAACGGTTAAGACTAGGTATATTGTATCCCCACATAGTAAAAGAAGCATAAGAACATAATAATTTTTGCACTATTAAGTAAATTTAACGCCAAATGGAAAACTGACCTAACTTAAAAACATAAAAAGCTCGCATCAAATAACCTTTTTAAATCCACATCTAGACAAAGTCTATGAAACAATTACTTAGTCTGCGGAGGGTGGGTGGTGGGGTGGAGCCATTTTCATAATGCCGTGCACTCTTCTTAAACTTCTCACTTTAAATAATTGCCTGCACGATACCAGGTGCCGACTGTTCTGAAAGGGTTCCAAATACTTTAGTTTAAGTTAAATTTATTGCTTAGTTGAGAATTGGGAATATTTGGATATTCCTCTAAGAATGATGAGGTCTTAAATTCAATAAACATTCTTAATTTAGTAAATAAATGTAGCTTCACAATCACTATACTTACATAGTATAAAATAAAGTCACTTTCCGCTGTCTGTCCCTATATATGTTTAGATCTTTAAAACTACTTAACAGATTTTGATGCAATTTTTTTGTAGTGTGATTCAAGAGGAAGGTTCCATCTGTGCGAAGCCGGGTAACAGATAGATAATAAACAAAAAAAACTTCTTAATAACTTTAATTCTACTATTTTCGGTTAACTAGCAGTATTCAGCATTATCCTAGTCCGCTTACGCCATCTTGTTCCCTCCATCGCCGCCATTTTGATTATCTGGAACAGCGGGAATTCGTTCCCAGACGAGCTGTACGTGCTAACACTATGTTATCGAGAGATTGAACCTAGTGCATTGAAGACGTTTTACTTTTGAGTCAGTTTGGTTTTACTTGTGGTTTCTACGCCTCTTTTAAATTTTTCAGTTTTGAAGTAGACTCTTTCAGTATATTGCCAATATTTTAGATTAAAAGAGATCCAGATGGTCTAGCGTTGGTATGCTTTCAAAATACAATTTTACTCTATGTTGAAAAATAAATAGGTACTTACATTTGATTTGCCCGTTTATGAGAACAAAAATACACTTTTTGTTAACATTATGGAAAATGTTACTTAACCAATCAAATTCAATAAAAATATAAAACTTTTAAAAGAATACAGCATTCTAAAAAGTTTAGGTAATATTCTTTGCGAAAGTATAACTTTTTCTCATTTACGTGAATTTGAATATATTATTGTTAAAAGAAATAAATGTCGTTTAAGTCGAAAACATCTCATGGGTGGTCCTGCATTGTTGTAAAATTTGCATACATGTCAGTTTTGTGGTAAAAGTGTCACAGACGCAATAATGACTACTTTCACGGTTACACAAGTTTGCCTCGCGGCGGGTCCGGCTTGACTAATCTTTTCAACTAAGAAAATTACTTAGTGATTTTTGTTTTTTTAATAAGTAAACATTTCATGGTGTACAACCTTTCAATTAAAATTAAATGTTTCAAACTACGGCGGTGATTCGGTGACAGTCAATTACCTAGTAGGGAACTATTTCAAATGTAGAATATACATCCCACCAAAATTAAAAAATAATGAAAGTATAATCTAATCACGTCCCAATTTCTAAGACTTAACTCCGGAACCTAAAACAGCTGACAACATTAATTAAGCTCAAGTACAAAAAGAACTAAAAGTTAGGTTCTTAGCAAGTTTATTAGGCGTTTTGGAAGGCTAGCCTCGTAGGTAAGATAGCATCGCATCGCGATACTGCGCTTTCAGCGGAGACACGCCCCCGCCGATTGAGACGTGCAGTGAGCCAGTTGCAGTCGAACTGCAGTACGCTTAGTAATAAAACAAATTAAATAGTAGAATTAAAATAGGCTTCTATATATTGCTAACTCAAAGACCTTGGTTTGAGTTATGCATTGCATTACAGCAGCTACGATTAAAACAGATTTAAGCTACTAGCCTATTATGAACTGGCAAAAGCAAAAGGTTCATCGTTATGATATTATTTTGTTATCGACATGCAGAAATAAGAGACGACATCGACATGACAAGATTTCTCGTTGTCGACAACGTTGATTTTTGACAAATCATCGCGAGAATAAGACGATATCGACATGGCGAGATGTCGACTCGACAATTCATTATAGCCTATATCAAAAACTGTACAGAAAACTCCTGCGTGCATAGGGACATATTAATTAGTTTTTCACCTCTCCTGAAAAAATTACTTTTTTGAGCTCCCTTTAGATCTAGGTGTACGATCTATAAAAGGAAAAACTGATTTGACGCAGGGCCAAAACTATAGGGTTTGAAACTTGAAATTTTACACAGCACTTCCACTTTTATAACGCAGGGGACCACTAAGAAAGGATTTTTGAAAATTCATCTCCTAAAGGGGTAAAAGGGAAATGGGTAGACTAAGTCGCGGCTGAAGTCTTTCAAACTATTAAATCGATTTTTAATAAGGATACTTATTACTGCAAAGAAAAACACAAGTCTGCGTATCCAGACTTTTGTTGACTGTAATAGAAAATCACAAAGAATGTCAAGGCAAATTAGCTAAAGGCCATATTAATGAGATACGCGACATTTCGTCCTACAATCACATAACATAAATATAATATTAATACACCAGGCTGGCAGAACCGCCCTGTATGTATAATTGCACAAGTCGCACCGCGGACCAATCAAAACTTAGACAGCTGTCTCACAACAACCAATCACAAATCTGGAAACACGAGGAAAATCGAGGCGTGTTTAACAAGCATAGATAATATCTATAATTGTTTATGTTGCCATTTTTGGCGTTTTCTATCAGTCACATTTATCTATTTGTACTTGAGTTTAATGTTTTCATTATGCGAATAGTTTATGGTTATTTGACCAAATGAGTGGAACAAGGCGGTAAAATTGCAATAGAAGTTGGATATTTATGGTTGAATAGAATTTTGTCTTGGAACTGAGACAGATATCCATATATTGCAAGTACGAAACCTGTGTTGTGAGTATGACGTCAATTGGTAAAAACTAGACTCGAGGTGTCGATATGGTTATAATGAGCAAATCGCAACTTTGATGCTCATCTTTGCATCATTATTACTCATAGATTGTTTTTATTGAACGGAATAAAGAAACCACAAGTTTAATAGGTTATTACTTGGTTAATTAAAATTCAATTTTAATAATTCTTTGTCCTGTATGACTGATGGATACGCGCATAGCCTAAACCGCTGTTGTAGACGTATGAAACTTGGAGGATGTGTTTTTTTTAAAAAGTTTTCCGGATATTATTACCCCTAAGGGGGTGAAAACCGAACGAAGTTTGTAAAACGTGATCCTTTCTATTCATGGAAGCCGTATTTCGTTTTTTATCGAAATTTACCTCCCAACGGGGTTAGAAAGAACGCGGACGAAGTCGCGGACAAAAACTAAATAAGTATAATAAAACCGTTGAATATTTTCTAAACACTGCAGCCATTATTTAGGAAAACTCTAGTTAACACCCCTAGCAGGTACCAGGGGCTCATGAAGACGTCGAAGCTCAACAATAGCGCTGATAACCGCGGCACTCCGTCACGCGCCGACAGGGTTATCGCACACAATGCCGCGGTGGAAGCCACAGGAAACCGACCCGGCGCACAGGAACAATGTGTGCACGTCTCGGATGCCTGTGAAAGAACCTAACTTCAGACAGGTTCGGCAGCTGGGAAATGCATTTGAAAGTTATAGAGTGTTGGCTGTTCGAAATTTATATTTGAATTTGGCTGGATTCTGGATCGTTTTTCAATGCTATTAGCGATATGCGTTGGTTACTGAATTATCAAAATCGTATGTTTAACATAAGCTCTTTTAAATAGGAAATGGATAAAGTTTGCAAATATGTCGCATTGAGAACCTAGGCTCTAAAAATGAAAAGAAACTCTTTCTGCACGGGTAGCATCTCGCTCTTTAGCTCATTGCAAAAGTGACATATTCTCTCTATCGCAACAAATATACCGCTAGCCTCTCTAGTCTCTGGTATTTAATATTCCTTTCTGTCCTCCGGCCGGAAAGCGCCAACTTTGTGGCCGCTGCGCTAAATGAAATTTCCGCTTTCTGGCTTCGTCGAACAGAAAAATAGTATACTGACCTCGGCCAGTAAAATAAAAAGCCTCAGATCACATTTTTGTCAACCTCGGCTTCGCCTCGGACGACAATTACATGTGATCTGAGACATTTTTTATTTTACTGGCCGAGGTGCGTAATGTACTATTTGTGAATAGTTACCCGCACTCGCTCATCCCTTGTTCCGTTATCGTTAACACGCTCGTGAATTTCGGGTGCGAGCGAACAACGCCTCTTTACGTTTTGTCTTCCGATTGCGCCCATCGCCCAACGGCCGGCGTATCGATTATGCTGCGTCCAATATTGTCTCGTGCTCCGGCGTTAATTGGGTGCGATTGTTTACCTTCGTATGTGGAGGATTCTGTTGTGAATTCACCAATATACGTACTGATGCATTTATCATTAACGACGGGATGTTCTGAATCTGTCGATACTTCCTGCAGATGATATATTCTAAAACAAGGATTCTGATTTGAAATGTAGGGTATCTTTAGACAACAAAGACCAAACCAAGTTCCAGTTTCAAGAATTCATTCTTTGATATAGCTATCATGTCACGGCATACCAGGGCATCATATCTGCCGCGGAGCATCAAAGAAACTACAAACAAAGTGAAAACAGGACTTTGTACGGTTGATTAGGCGTTCTTAGCATGCCCTCGCCCGAAGGCTCGCTTTGTTACCTTTGTTACAAGCGCTCGGCTCGCAATCAAAACGCTTTGATATCGTTTGTATTCAACCTCTTGTCGATTCATGTACTCCTAACTTTTCTTGAAGCGCTATGGTTGAAATAAAGAACAGGCCCAATAACATCATTTGATTTTAATTGTTCAGGTATTGTACCTACATTTGTCGAAAGGTCGTTTCATTGCAGATTTCTAAAGAAATAAAGATATCTTTTTACATTGTTTAAAAGTTCATTTTTACATTTTGCTTAAAAGTTATAATGTGTTTAAAGAAATGACACACTTAACTTTCATGTTCATGTATCTTGTTAAATTAGGCAATTTAGCAAGATACATGTCAAATGCCGAAAAGCCAAAAACATGCATAAAGCCGTATCTCTTAATGTAATTACGAATACTCAAGTGAGTAGGATATCATAAAAAGAGAGAGTTTCCCCAAAACGGTACAGTGCAGTGCAAAAAAAGTGGAGTGTCAATAAAATTTGATGTTTACGCGGCGCGCGCGATATCTGCCGCGAATAACCGCCGCGGTAAATGTTTTGTCCGCGCGAGTTATTGCGCCCGCTTTGATGCCACCACGACCATTGTCAAATCAATTGATACTCGTAAAAGTTTCCGATCTTGCTCGTAGGTGGAAATATGGTTTAAATGTAAAGTTACCGTTTTATGTTACATGCGACCATGACTCGAGAATAGAAAGAATTTTTCGTTATAAACTTAACATGTAACATATTTATTTAAATAAACCAAAACGTTATATAAATTGTATTCGATCCCTAAATGCGGGACAGTAAACGTGGAAAAACTTCAAATATTTTCCAATCCAGTTTTCAATCAACGACCGACTTGGAAACAATGACTTTAAAAAAAAAAAGCTCCATTTCCTATTTTTTTTAATTTCCGTATATACCGGAATAGTGTAAATTTAGGCGGCGGTGAGTGACGGTACGTTTTAAATACACTTTTCGGGGGTTCTTTTTGCTTTTGGCGTTTTTTCGATGGCGTCGGCGATTGACAGCGCCGCGCGGCGCTTTGTCGGAGAGGCTTTTATTTTCGAGTCTAGACTAGACAGTGATTAGGCAGCACATGTTCGTGTCCTCAGCTCGAGTTGACATCTCTGTCGCCGCTCCGGCTGTTTTATTTCAACCCGTATCGGAGATGTCAGGTGATTAGGCGTTCGGCTCCACTCGATATCGTAACACGCTCCGGGCGTTCATGTCATACTATTACATCGATCTATTACAAAGCAGCTCCACAAAGACGCCCCCCGCCGTCTCGCGTGACGTCACCCCCCCATGCTCGTACTAAAAGCCCCCGCTAGAACAAAATGGACCATCAGAATTATAATATCAATTACCGATGCATTAACAATTCATATCAGAAGTCAGACGTAGCAGAAACTGGAATCTCATACACGTAACGTTATTATTGCGGGCGGCGGGCGGGGACGGGGGGGCGACGTCGGAGAGCTGTCAAAATGTCAAATTTCAGAACGGAGCTCGGCGCAGCAACTTCAAACGTGCCCCTACCGTTGGAATGCAGTGTACGAGCTAGCTCTAATATAGTTATGGCTCCCCGGTACCCGGCTGCGTTAATATTCATGCATCTCATCCGACTCTTCGTAGGAGCAGCCATTTTCGTGAAAGCCTCGCCGTTGCGCCACTATGAATATGAATGAATGATTTTCTATCCGTTTCTTGGATTAAACTTTTTAGATGCATCCTTGCGTGGCGGTCCGTATGCAAAAACGCGAGCGCTCGGGAAATTGCGAATGTAGATTTTTTTATGCGCGGCTTTAAGTAATGAAAGCGTTGTGTTATGTAAATCCAAGCGAGCGCATATTTGATATCCGATACCGCTCCGCGTGCGAATCTAACTCGGCGAGCAGCGAGTAGCAATTTTCCTCGAAAAACCCCAACACTAATCCCCAGTCGGCTGCATATCAACTGACACGTCACTTTCCGAATTCTTCCTACCGAAAGTAATCAACCTGCGCCCATTTGCAGCTCTTCAGTACGTAGACAACTAAAAATGAAATTGAAAATTCCAATTTCGCGTCTATTTCCTGGAAACAGTCCGTTCTCTATTTCATCTCCCGGCCCGCCCCGGCGTCCGTCTCGTGACGTGTAGGATATTGGAATTGGCCGAAAATGAGAAGTAAAAGAAACACTGATTTTTGACGTTTCAATATGCAATCATCCGCGGCGGGCGCGGCGGACAGGGAGTTAATTAACATTACCCGAAGACGCGGTCCTAGCACGCGAGCGATACTGAGCCTTCCCGCGGCGGCACACGGCCCGCGATTGATACATTCCAATCTAGAAAACGCAGTGACATCAAAAGCTCTCCGTCTTAATAAAAAACGTTTCGTACATTTCTGAACGGAATATAACAAGCTCTCACTCGGCTCGCGGTATTTATAAACGTCAATCACGACTGTCAGAAGTGACAGTAGTCAAATCCCCGCCCAGTAATAACGGCAAAGGACGGTCCCAATTTGAAAAACACACGTTCGGAGTTCCCGCGCGCGTGCTCGATTTGCCGATTAGTGTTATTTTTGAAAATGGAATCAGGGATCGTGTCGCCTTCGGGTGTGCCCGCCCACAAGATGGCCGCTCTAATCACCCGGCGCGCTCGCGGGAAAGGTACCGAATGATATACAATTTTATTGAAGTGATATGTTATTACCGAGTTTAACCTATAATTACGCGCGAGCTTAGCGCGTGGGAGCATTAGAAAAAGTTGTGTTTGGACGCGTTCCGGAGCGGCTCGTGCTCTTTAATTGGGGTGTAGCGAATACGGAATCGTGGGAGCTGTGATTGGCAAGAAAGTGCGTTATTTGTTTCGAAAGGTCTGTTTGAGAGGTACCCTTTGATTGCATTTGGGGAAGCGACATCAATTATTATGTGTCTGTGGGAGTATTCGGGCTGATTTATCGGCGTCACATCGTCGGACACGTCTCGGATCAGAGGCCGACACCGTCTTACGAGGGATTACTGCGGGGGATTCAATAATAAATTGATACAATGCCCTTCGGTTCAATTTGCTAATGTACCTGTTTCCTTATTCGCCTGTTTCATATCACTCTTCTAATAAGAAAAAATGTTGAGGGATGGGTTCCCTTTTTCGCTAGTGGTTTTTTATTTTGTCGATCTTATAAGAGAGTAGTACCCACTTAAATGTTATGGGAATTTGGTACTAACTAGAATTAACACGCTTAGATTAGTACCTGTCTAATTACAGTACCGTTACTCAAGGAATACATATTTCGCCATAAAAACAACCTCAAAATAAGGTACTCCAAACTTCTTATACAAAACAACAGTATCTCTTCACCCTTACACAATTACAACAATGTTAAGAGCATTTTTTGGAATAATTGCAGAAATATAGATACATCATACAAGTTAGTTACGCACAAATGTCATACGCGTTTTATCAACTACCTATTAAATAAGTTTGAAATAGCTCCTCGCTTTATCTCCGTTCAGATTTGCCCTCCAAAAGTCCAAACACCATTGGGTTTACACCCAACATCGGGTTCTTTCTCAACACGGGGCGGTCTGTCGCCGCCGCGACACTGTTTTGGCGGACCCGATGTCGTGTTCGACGCCGGGCCGTGACGACCCGATGAGGTGGGCAGGCACGCAACGTGTCATCTGATTTGTGTATCGAGTTCCAAAGACAATGGACTACCATCGACAAGGAGTCTAGTTTGTGATATGTCATGTATTCTCGATTGTACGTGGTATATGTGGACTTTAGAGGTGTTTAAACGAGTTTAGTTTTTGCTATTAGGGCAAATAATAGCTTTTGAAAAAAGGTAGTTATGCCGTTTAACTACAAATCCTTGGTCACAATTGGATAACCAATATGTATTCAAAAAGGTAGATCTCAAAATTAGAGCACCAAATATTTCTGAATCCCAAAAATCTGTACCCAGCCTAAAAGTAACTCAACAAAGAGTAAATGCGTCAATAGAAAACTTTTATCGAAAAAGGTTGAAACGTAAAAAAAGCTTTATCTTATCAAACGGAGGCACTTATTTGAGACCAAATGTTTGCTCGTACCAGGGTAGCAGCGGGAGCTATATCCAACATAGCTATGTACCAGGCAAACATGGGACGGATGTGCTGTACAAATATTTGCCGGCTCAGCGCCGGGCTTCCCTTCGCATTTCGACTAACTCCTAACTTTTATGCTTTCCGGATAGATGTTTGAGTTGAACCCTGGATTAGATAAGATCTAGTTATTCTTTTGGATTTTAAAACAGTTTACTTAGAGACGGTAGTAGGAGCTTGTTAGCAAACTTTTAAAACGCCATGGTGCCATCAATCAAGCAAAAACGACAATCAGAAGAGCGTAACGCATTCCAGATCGCACGCTAAAAAGACATCCTTCACGCACTATGAAATAAAGCCGCGTTCACACCGATAACTCACGCGGCGACGTAAAGGCGGGCGCAGACCGGCGATGATTTACGCCGCATCGATATGTGTTAGATGTGAAATTTGTCAAGTAGGCACGCCTGCTTATGCGAGCGCGCGGCCGCTGTATCGCACTTGTATTAGTAAAGTTAGGTTTTGTGACATATTGGCTGTGGGTATGGTTACCAACATACAGAACCTTATCAGAGATCTTTATCTTTCTGAACATCTTTCAAGAAATATGAAACCAGAAATATCTCTGCGCATAAAGATCATATAAAATCGATTGCATGTCTCATTATTAATAAATAAAATTTTGACGATCCATAAAGATTCATTAATATAAAGAAATATTTCAAACGCAATACTTAATCGGACGATTGGTGCACCGTCGCATAAATTTAACAGAGCTGATTAGTGCCGCGAGCCAAATAAATAATCGCGACGGGATCGTGCGAATGAATGGTACGTACGAGCGAAACGGACGAGTGGCTCGTACGAACCGATCGTGCTCGGTCATCGCAGTTTACGCGGTTGACGGCGCGTTATGAGATAACACGTTTCGTATTATGTTTGTTTGTATTACTCTGTTTCCGAAATACATAAAGACAATATACATAAGGACGTTAATAACTTCAACTAGTAAATTACGCCTGTCAATTGATTCTAAAAGTAACCTCAAAATTTTAAATTATAACAAGCACAGATTATAAATATCATAGAAAAACTAAATGTCACTACTGTATTGTATCTGTGTATAGTCTGTGGTTATAGACCGGTGCTGTTTTCGGCCACCATTTTAGCGACACGGAATCGTTTTATATAGTTTTTATCGGCTGTATCGCCGTTTCCGTTGTTTATTGCACCCGTTGTATGCAAAGCTGACGAGTGCCGTCGCAGGGCTGATACTACCTTTCGGTTCACTAAATATATTATTTACAAAGTTTTCTCTATTTTTTTTCACTATATTATTTTTGCGGATAAGGAAAGGACTATGTGCCTACCTATCTATCTGCAACTTGGAATTGGTCTTAAAAATGTTTGTAATGATTATTTTTTTATATTTGGATCATCTGTAATCTATGCTATATCGATAGCGTCAAGATGCCACTGACAACCGGAAGAATTAATGTAAATTTCCGGTTTACCGAAAAAAAATTTGTACTGTTGACGCCCTTACAACAACTTTATTAACTCAAATTTACGCTTTAGAAATTTATTTTTCAATTTGATTATTATTGTCATTATGTTCATTATGTTTATCGTCTGTTATCAACTCATCTAAGTATACCTTGTCAGATTATGTTGCCCTGGTTTGTCTAGGTCGCCCTTACCACGGCCCCATCAAACTAACTTCAAAAACTTTATTCCTCCTACGCATACCTATCTCAGAATTATTACCTCAATTGAATGTAGCTACCTAAATAATAAAATTTCAAATGTCAATCGGCATTTTTGTAAGAGATACCGTCCATTACAGGTGCCCGCTGTCCTCGGCCGCTGTGCGCGTCCAATGATTTCAATATGACGTGCAGTTTCCATTCTCGTAGGCTGTCGCAGCCCTGTTCATTCATCCCGCTCATGAATATATCTTGCTCGTTTTGCCGCCGTTTGACTCGCTGCGCCCGCGCTATTATTTCGTACACAATCGTTTTTTGCTGTATTTAATGATACGGCCTCCTTTGAAGTCCCGATTGATATGCAAAATCCAGTACTTATGTACTTATATCAATGTTGCATTCCTTTGCGGCTTCAATCTCCTTTCTTTGCGTGGTTAATTGTATTGAATTTATTGCCAAAGTTGACGTCGCAAGGCCTTTTAAATCGAGCGAATAGGCTCGTCTTGTCCCAATTCCATGAAAGCCTCGCAAACGTCACATTACAGGTACCAGGCGAGAAGCGAACACTAGGAGTTGTGAACGCACCTATCTCATTTCCTAGCCCAGTTGTGGTTTCCGAACAGCCGTCAGCGCGGCCTCTTCCGGCTCCCGAGATTAGTATCGACGCCATTTACCGTCTCACTGCTTTTGTTTCCATTGCTCGATTCACGCGCACCGCGTCATGCCGCAACGGCCTCTCAAATTTCAATTTCGATTTTGCGAATCCCGCATTCGGCCGGCACGCGACGGGTTTCGGTTAGCGAAATGCGATATTGTTTTTATGAATGTGTCGAATTAAATTCTGCCGAAAGAGCGATTTGTTTTCGCGGAAACTATTTTCACCTGGTGAAATGCAGAGCCGCTCGCCGTCCATTACAGATGTGCATAATTTAAGAGCTATCCTGTCGCGGTAACTCCCGAATTGGACCTTTGAATTCTTTATCTCCTCTGAATTGTGCGCTCCTGGTAAAAATGTAGGGCCTAGCGGAAATTGGCAGGTGTCGTTCAATTAACCCTCGAATGCAGGCAGGTATTTTAGTTCCAACTATTCCACTTTAAACTGTTTAAACTTAATTTATTAGACAGTATTAACACATTGTTAAACGCTCGGAGACAGATTCATTTTCGGAAACGAAGTCGTATTGGCACTACTATTTTAGGATACTGAAAACTGCAACTCGCAGGATTCGCCCCGAACGAGCGATGCCTGAAATGGAAATCTGAGAGTACTCGATAAGGGCGTAAAGAAAGCAAAACGACACACTTAAAACAGCAAAAAGGATTGTAAGGTTTAAGATTCAAATAGAATGGTCGTTCCGCAGTCGTTCGCACATAAACAAGATAAATAAACAAGAGCAGTGCGCGGCGCGGCCGGCGGCGGCGGCGCGGCCCCGCGGCCCGCTGCCATCCATCAGCCGCGCCGCTTCGATAGGGTTAGGGCCACCTCCGCACCTTTATGTCTCCCTGGTGAGAAATAAAGGCCCCATACTCGGGGACCCTACTTTTTTGACATCTATTTGTGGTCGGCCTCTTGCCCTCCGACGACGTCTACTGTCCCACTAACGGCCTCGGCGGCTCTAAATAACGCTTCATAGTTTATTTAAACCGCAAAAGAAAACCGAAAGTTTTTTTCAATTCGGTGTAAATTACAAAGGGAATATAGTTGAGTATTCATATACGTTTTGAGCTAACACGCGGCGCGGCAAAGCGGCGCGTGCATAATTCACGACTCAATCCGAAACGTCACGTCGCACTACCGAAAAATTTAATCCATCATAGTGGAGTTCGAGACGACACTCGTTCGGGAACTGAGGCCTGATGTTCCTCGGAGACGCTATGATTTTTACGACACGTCCGGAAATCACCGGGGCCTTGAATATATTATTATTGTTATGGCAGCACCGAACGCTGGCGAAATTGTAAAATACGCCATACACTTTCCTCTGAGTATCGCGGAGCGTATCATTAGGGAATTTCGGTTTGTACGTTGCTCTGAATTTTTCAACGCATATGCATAGAGATTTATTACTTATTTACATCGTCGGCTGACAAGAGTTATCGCTCGGTATATTGTAAGTTAGGTTACGTCGCTATGGGAGAGAGAAACCGAAGTGAGAACTTAAAAATGGAATAGTTAAGTAGGAGTAGGAGAGGAGAGTAGAGCGACAGGAGCGGGAGGAGGTCGCGGGTGTTCGGCGGCTCCTTTGTAATTTCTTATTACTGCTCGCCGTTTCGGGTCGAGATGAATGAATGTGAAATCAAGACATTATCCAGTTCCTCCGCGCGGGCGGGCTCGTATTTACATATCCCCATTCCGGCACCCCATAGATTTAGGTGCCAACAAATGGATTGTTTCTCCTCCACATAGCGAAACAAAATTTATAGTCTGAGAGGCGAATTTTTCGCTGCGGGCCTCCTCGGGCCCCTCGGTCGTGCGTTTTTTCCGATTTCGATTTATTGCAAACTTATGCCCGGGATAATCGTGATTTTAATGCGAACAGTGATTTACAAGCGGGATGAGAGCGGAACGGAATTGCTTTTCGAAACTTGATATCTCAATGGCGTTTATGACGGTGCAACCTGCCGGGCCGCGCCGCACCGCGCGGGCTGTTCCTGTATGCGATATAATTGGCCGTCGTCAGTGCGGTATAAATTTGACAAATCCCGTTATCCGGACTGCGGCTTATCATTTTTCGGTTTCCATAATAGGGTTCATAAATTTTTGATATCGTTTTTGCGATGTTCGATGGTCGCGGACAAAAAGTGGATTTAATTATTATCAACTTTTTATACCTGTCTCGATTATGTATTAAAATGTGCTGCACAAAAAACAATTACAATGTCGAGCTCCGGACATAGAGCGAAGCAGAACATATCAAAGAGTTACCGCAGAAGCAGAATGGGAAGATTTAATAACTACTTTATAAAAACACCCCACAGATATACATTAATGAATAATCTTGCATTGTATTTAGAGCGTCTGCTTGATCTAAACAAGATTAGTGAATCGTAAACAGTGCATCCTGTGAGGTGCATCTGATGCATTAGTGCAACAATAGGCAAATGCAAGTAATTGTAATAACAGACCTCCCACGCTGCCAATGGCCTGTCAAGCGAGACGTCACGTCACTCCAGATGGATTGACAGACAGTTTTACTAAAACAATCACAGGTGTTTAAAATTCATATTTTTTTAGTTGCGCGTTTTGCTTCCATTGACGAATGATGAAATGAGGTGATGAAAATTTTCGTTTTTCCTTTGTTTATTTTCGCAGTAGCGATTCTCGAACGACGTGACGCTGTCACTTGTCACGCCGTTACTCGAGTTGTTGACGGGAGATTTTGGAAAAATAAATAATGAAGTTAAATGTCTGGCTCATTTACAATCGATAGTTTTGGGTTGACATTTAATTATATTGAAACAGGCACAATTCTAATTGCTATTAAAGACTCGAGACTTAATAGGGTATTTGACATGTTTTTAAAATCCATTTTATATTATGTAGTAGAGTCTAAGGAACCCAGCGAAAGTTGTTTTTTTTAAATCTGGTATGTATTAGCTGAAAAACATCGAATTAAAAATTCAATATTTAAATAGTGTGCCAAAACGCTACTTTGACAATATGGCGCCGCAATGAGGTCGGTGACGTCACATGCCTGTTTGACAACTAGGCGCAACACAACTAGGTAAACAAATTTTACGGGCATGTGACGTCACGAAAAACTCGGCCCAGCAGGAGCGTTTTGTGTCACGTGACAAACGTTTAAAAAATGTAATTTTTATTTAAGGATTTTTAAATAAATCAATCATTATTTTCAACTTACGTTAATGAATAATCATTTTTTAACTCTTAATTTAATACTGTTAACAGTAATTTACACTTTATTTTTCGCATTGTCTAAAAGCCTATTATAATGAACAAACTCTACTAAAAGTTAAGTTAATAGGAAAATTCCCACCTTTATACAAACATTGGTATCGACGTGTAATTCGCGCTTATTTTACGAGGCGCATTACATCTCGGCCCGTGTAATGGCGTGCTCAATGACGTCACAGAAGGGGTGGCTTCCGAACGAGGCATGTGTCGTTTGAGATAGATCTTACTATGCCGTGTTTAATGTTTATATTTTGGCAGACCGGTAAATTTTAAATTGACTTATATAACACTAAGTTAATTGAGACCACCGCTGAATGCGCTTTAGAAATAGATAACACACACTATTGCATGGTGTGTGTGCGCAGCCACCGCTGCCGCTGCCGATAGGTATTCCACCCCCGCGCGCGCCGCCGCCCGGCCGCCTATATAAACGGACCGCCGCTGCGCTCCAACCAGTTCGCCTTGGTCAGTTGACCGCTTCCGATGACTCGGAACGACCACTGCACTTAGTCGAGCGCACAACAATACGACCGCCCGGTAATGCTTACGTAACACGGAACGTGCCGAGCAGCCGTATCGTTGTTTTTAGGTTATACTCTAAGCTCTTATTTACTGTGCTTTATTACGCATTTGCTTAATGCTCGCACATAGCTAACTATTGTTAAGTGTTAGGTATATAAATCAGCTGTGGGGTATTCTACTTCCGTAACACGGAATAGTCTACCAGGCACTGTTTTATTTATTTGTTCCGCTTATTGCACAGTATTTAATTAAGTAAGTAGTAGATTGTTTTAGTAGTTATTAAAATTATGAATTTTACAGTTTTTAAAGTAAACCTTATCAAAAGATAACTAGAGTTGCAAGATACAAATATTACACATAATAGCAAAACAAAGTTGCGTTGTAATTACTGCAGGAATCCAGGTCATACGTTCGATATGTGTAGGAAAAGATTGAGGAATGAAAGGGCTGCCTTAAATCCTGTGGCACCTGTAGCTCAACCTTCATCGAATGAACTTGAAAAACCCAAGTTCTCTTGTTATGGCTGTGGTGAACCTGGCGTAGTTAGAAGTCGTTGTCCGAAATGTAATACACAGAAGGTAAAATTAGAAAATATTGGCTTCTGCTCTATCAACAATACTTCTGATAAACGATTAAGACCAACTGTCCCTATCAGTATCGGATCGATAGACACAGTGGGATTTGTTGATACATGTGCTAAGTCAAGTGTTGCTTCGCACAAATTATATAAAAGCCTTTTAAAGGAAGGATATAAATTCCGGCAAGAAAGAATGTACATTACCTTTGCCGATGGTATAGCTAAAATGCAAAATGTGCACACAGTTATTGCACCTGTTGTTATTTATGGTAGAACTGTACCTACCTCTTTTATTGTTTTACCCGAAGCCCAAGACAATAAAACTCTATTAGGAGTTGGCTTCATTCAAGATGCCATGATGGTCATCAATCTTCCTCAGCTCATATGCCGTTTCCTGGATGAACCCTCTAAAGCCTTTGATTTGCATCAAGAAGAGATCAGTGAAATCATAACCGAGGAAGTAGTCTCTGAAGTTGACGTGCCAGAACTACTTTCACCAATGTTATTGACCCCAGAGAAATGTGATAATACAAGCAACCTTGTGACTCATGAAACTGAGATGAATTTAAAACGTCCTTATGGACCATCCTTCAGCGTAGGATTAGTCGTATCCCCCAAGGTAGCCACTAAGCAGCACCTTGAACCACAGCTGGCTGATGAAGCACCAACAAGTGTACAAAATATGAGTACCAGCCAGTTGTCAAGTACAGTTACGGATTATGGGCCCCTCATCCCCATCGATCTACGAACTCCGCCTAAAAAACGTCGTACTATACAGTTGGATGGTTACTCACCCATTATAGATGCCCTGTATTACGACGCCGTTCAGGCCTTTGAAAGAAATCCGGTAGAATTATCGCCTGTGTCTAGGAATCTATTTGGATCTCCAAGAACAGACATAGCATCGATAGACGTTCAAGACCGAGTCCTTAATAATGAAGAAGAAAAACTCTTAGAAGACTTATTAACAGAGAATGAAAACGTTTTCATTACTAACGGCAAACCTACTACGCAGACAGAACATGTTATTGAGACCGGAAGTCACCGACCAATTTCTGTTCCGCCGTATCGTCTATCTCCCGCAAAGACACAAACTCTAAAGGAGGAAGTACAAAGGATGCTCGACGAAGGGATTATTAAGCCATGCGTGTCGCCATGGTCTGCTCCTGTTGTGATGGTACCCAAAAAGGATGGAGGTACACGAGTCTGTATCGACTATAGGCAACTCAACTCCATCACCACACCAGATACGTATCCCTTGCCGCGAATTGATGATCTGCTTCATAACGCGAAGCCTACCCCTTTTATGTCCACTATAGATCTTCGTGCCGGTTATTGGCAAATTAAAGTCAGGGAGGCAGACCAACTCAAAACTGCTTTCGTTACACCTTTTGGTGTTTACATGTTCCTAAGAATGCCATTCGGACTGCGCAACGCGCCAGCCACTTTTCAACGTCTTATGGACGGTTTCCGAGTATCTCTCAGTCATATTAGACTCTTGACATATCTCGATGATTTGATTATTATGTCTTCTTCATTTAATCAACATTTGCAAGACCTACAAGACGTCTTCAACAAATTAAAAGAATTCAATCTGACCGCTAACAGAGAAAAATGCAAATTTTGCTGTGCAAAGATAAAGTATCTCGGACACTATATTACTCCTAAAGGTCTTGAACTAGACCCAGGAAAGGTCGACTCGATTGTCAATATGCCAGCACCTTCTAATCTAAAGCATCTTCTGTCGTTTATCCAAATGTGCTCCTGGTATCGTCGTTTCATACCCAACTTTGCTAGAGTTGCCGAACCACTCACTCGCCTGACGAAGAAAGATGCGAAATGGTCATGGGAAAGTGAACAGAGAGTAGCTTTTGAACAACTACGTAGCCTGCTTGTGTCTGCTCCCGTACTAGTTCAAGCTGATGATACCAAGTCGTATGTTATTAAAACTGATGCAAGTAATTACGCAATCGGTGCAGTTTTAGTGCAGGGGGAGGGAGAAAACGAACATCCTGTTGAATACGCCAGCCGACTCCTTATTCAAGCAGAACGGAATTATTCCACTACAGAACGCGAGGCCTTGGCTGTTGTATGGGCTGTAAATAAGTTTCGGGGGTACATAGAAGGTACCCCAATTACGATAATGACGGACCACCAAGCACTGAAATGGCTTATGACTCTTAAGTCCCCCACCGGTAGATTAGCTCGATGGGCTCTGCAACTCCAACCATTTGATATCACAATCAAGTATATTCCCGGACGTACAAATGTTGTTGCAGATTCACTATCCCGACCTAAATGTGACGCAGACTCTAAAGAAATTTGTGGGATTTGTAGTATTATTGCTGATTTACCTAGAAAAAGTCCTAAAGATATAAGAGAGGAACAGATGAAAGACGGAAATATAGAAAAGATTATTAAAGCTTTAGAAGGAAATGTTGAAGAAGAAACTAAATATTGGATCCTAAAAGGATATATTATGAATAACGGACTGTTGTATAGATACAGCCCCGACAGTGAATCCGAAGATAGTCAGCTAGTTGTCCCTTTACATGAACAGACTGATGTCATTTCTGTCTACCATGATGAGCCCACTGCTGGACATTATGGTGTAGATAAAACTTTTAATAAGTAAATCCTGCTATCCATCCAACTTGCCGTTTATTTCTCTCTAAGAAATATAACTTGACGTGTCTACGATCAATATTAAACTAACATACTAAGTTACAGCCATATGATATTCCTATAATTTTAGCAAAGTGACTACCTCGTTTTCACACGCCCACCCCATTCGCAAATACAGTCGTGAACATATCGTGTGACAATGGCGGCGCTGTCACGGATAACGTATCAATTTCCTGCGCGCGCGCACTATCGCGCCCCGACATCTAGCGGTCACTTTATGAACTTTACTTCGAGTTTGACGTTTATGTCTTTCTCTTAAGATATGAATTATTATGTCGGACGGATAACATTTATATATTAAATTTGATTATTGTTTTTAATTTGTAATCGATTTTAACAAACTTAGGTACAAGGTGCTTTTCTTTTGTATCTGTTTGTGTTCTTTATAACTTTTTAATTGTGACAAAATTTATGTCAAACTGTCAAATATTATCGCCTGCCACTCGTACAGTATTGTCATATATACGAGTAGGCACTCGTTGTCACTTATAAATGTCATATTTAATTTATGAAGAGAGCTTTACAATGACTTAGCGTTTTTTGTTCTTCCAGAACCCTTCAGAAGAAACGCAGTTCTTCTAAAGATTATAAGTTAGACTTTGGCAAAAGGTGTACAGCAATATTTGCTATGTAACCTACCTAACCACAAACAAATATCTAGACTTGAATCCAAGTTACGATAGAACCCAAATCAAATACACCCAACCCCAGATATTTCATAATAGAAACATCATTTTCTATCCATTAAGCTGTACCCATCCCACTGGGCGAAGACAATAAAACACGTCCACTAAACATCCCTAATAGTCTTTCATTGTACCCTGAATTCGTCCGGGAATCGAACCGGCACCTCTTAATAATTCACGTGCACGTACCAAGAATACCAGGGTAGGATAAAATAGAGGATCTCTCCAGAGAATTGGAAACCACGTAGTAAGGTAACCCGGTGTTAGTGTCGAATTGAAATAGCTGCGGTAGAATTTCACTTGTTTTAATTCTAAGTTTGTTTTTCGTTTCGTAGGATTTAATAAGAAAAGTGAATATGGTACTTATTTGATAGAGTAAGTGAGATCTTTAAATTATATGATACCTATATCGTACTGTAGAGGGTACGTTAAGGATGTCGAATAATTTAAAAGTGATGTTTTTGGAATAGAACGGGATTGTCAGAGAAAGTGTAAAATCGTACAGCGAAAGAATAATATTATAACCTAATCTCAAAAAGTGTGTTGAAATTATTGGCCTCCTTATAGTACCTACGTAACTTCAAAATCTTATATTCCCAAAATGAATATTTAAACTGCTTAAAAAGGTTATTTTTTGTGTATTATTTATGTCTGAGGTCAGAACCGGCAGATGTCTCGCAATTTGCAAGATTATGAATGCAGAATTAATTGCAATCGTGAAAGTTAATCACTTACGAGGCGACAACTGCACGTTTAATAAGTTTTAAGTAGGTAGGTAGGATTGGCGGTAAAAATAATGATAACGGTATTTATAAAAAAATACTATATAAACTATTCAGTGCAAAATAATTTGTATTTAAAATCGAAGTATTTAAATTTATTATGAAGCTTAAATGACCCGTATTTATTGTTGTTGTTTTGACATTTTGTACCAACACCAAAGGAATAGGATCGATGTATGTAACTCTATTGTGATAAAACACTACTTCAAAGAAATCATTCCAATATGGAATGATGATGAGTTCATCATTCCAGATCGGAATGATGTAGTACGAGTTTTATAGTGTTTTAAGAACTTTTCTTTTTAAGTATTATTATTGTATGAGTTGTGGTTTCGACTATTTCTGATATATTGTGCCAGCCCTTATTTGTTGTTACCAGTTCACTACTTATGCCCTTTGACTCAAGAAAGGTCGAAATTCTTCCGGTTATTTTTGAGTATCCAAGTAAATCAAAATTTCTCTTTTATTTTATGGATATTAAGTTTCGTGTGCAAAGGTAATTGTCGTGCGGAGATAAACGTATACTTTCTCTCGTGTCTCATTTGCAATATAGCAATAATTTGTCGACATTGTTGCGTATTATTGTCTCGTAAATTTTACGTAATTGGCATTTTTGAATTATTACTTATTTAATTTCTGATGCCTTCGCGGTTATTACACATTGGAATGAAACGTATAGCGTCAGACTATTGTCAGCTCAGTCGTGCTACGATTATGGAACCTAAAGAATACGAAATATCAGCAAATAAAATACGCGAGTTAATCCGTTAATAGTCGTCTCATTCCAATATTAATGATTTTTACAAAAGCTTTTTGTCAGAGTTGAGTTTTTAGAAAAGTTGTCCCAATCTGAATCTTTGCATACAAATGCGTTTCACAACCCCACAGTATCTTTCGTATAAAAATCTAAATTAGATTTGGAAATCTGCAGGAGCATTCGGAACAAAGCGCTCATCCCACCTCAATTAGTACTTGCACAATTGAATCTGATTTTGGCTTGTTTTTCTCTAATTACCTTCCTTTTGTTCACATTTTTGCATTAACCTCTTTACGAGATGCTTAATCGTTTCCATTTACTTGACATTCAAATACTTTTTACGAGAAATGTTAATTAAAATGTACCCATTTGACATTCTATACATCGTTATGAAAATCGTTCACGAGATAAGTTGGAATCAAAAATATATATTTTTTTATTAGTAATGTTATGTTATGTTATTAGTATTAGGCATATTGTTAATTTATTTGATGAACAAAGTTTTCCTCTTTATAATATTAAGTATAGATAAATATATAATTTTAATTTCTGTTTGTTACAGCATCCGTACCCTTCGGAAGATCAGAAGAAACAATTAGCACAAGATACAGGGTTAACAATACTACAAGTAAATAATTGGTGAGTGTAACAATTTTATAATAATACTAGCTATCCGCCCCGTCTTCGCACGGAAGCCTTTTTTTAGTGTAGCTTCCCAACAATGAAAGATTTTTTCAAATCGGTCCAGTCGTTTTGAAGCCTATTCAATCCAAACAAACCTTTCCTCTTTATAATATTAGTATAGATTTATTAACTGTCCTGGCGAACTTCGTACCACGTTTTTTGATAATATCGACTGCGGCGCCATCTACCCGGCTGATTTGTGAATTAAAACCATCCATAGTGCCACTCAAAGGCATAAAAAAAAATCAAAGATTTGTTGCAAACTGATAAGTAAAGGCGTCGCGGGAGGTCGCGTGTTCGAAGCCTGTTTAGTACAAATATTTGTACAAAATAACTTAATGTAGGTACACACCTACTTGAATACTACTACTACTCTACTACACATATTTTTGTGTTGTAATTTTTGGACACTTGTCTATATAAATATTACAATAATATTTTAAAACAAAACAGCAAATAAATAAATAATTAATTCAATTCGGTAAATTAAAATAGATAATAATATAGGTAATATTGGAATGAAACAACATGAGCTGACAATAGTCTAACGCTAAAGTTAGCTTATTAGCTAGTTAGACTATTGTCAGCTCAGTCGTGCTACGATTATGGAAACTGTAAAGAATCCGAAACGTCAGCTAATAAAATAAAATAAAAATACGCGAGTTAAATCCGTTAATAGTTGTTTCATTCCAATGTGTAATAACCGCGAGGGCATCAGAAATTAATAATATAATATTCATAAACCAGATATTTAGATCTCTAACGATGATATATCTGCTATATTACACGCAAATATCTTACCTGGAACTTAATCGGACATTTTAAAACAGTCATATTTATTCGATAAAATAACCCAGGTGTCTTATGACACCTTATTTACATAAAGCCTAAGTAACCTAACCCGTGTGACCTAAAATTCTAGGTCTCGTTTGCAAAGTACTCATTAGACGAAATGACAAATATCGTAATAACTACTTGTTTGAACGCCGTTTGACTCTGACGTTATAATAAGAATAGTATACAGAATAAATAGTACATTACGCACCAAGGCCAGTAAAATAAAAAATGTCTCAGGTCACATGTAATTGTCTTCCGAGGCGAAGCCAAAGTTGACAAAAATGTGATCTGAGGCTTTTCTATTTTACTGGCCGAGGTCAGTATACTATTTTTCTGTTCGACGAAGCCAGAAAGCGGCAGTTTCATTTAGCGCAGCGGCCGGAAAGTTGGCGCTCTCTGGCCGGAGGACGAAAAGGTTATTTAGGTCTCTTTATTCTATTGTTTATATATTGAGAGATAACGGTTGTACCTATCTATACCTATGCCCTAATAAGCATGTCTCTTAGCTATTCATAGAATCCTGGTACATGTCGGACGGTCGCAGCCGGAGTGCAATATAGATGCATGTTTACGACTGCACCGCATGCACTTTGCAAAGAATGCAACTAGTGTGACTTCACTTTGCTTTTAAGATAGTTGATTTTGATACTTGTCATTGTAAAGAATGCATTGTGCATATACTTGCTCTGTTCATGTTTTTTAAGTTCAAATAAGTAGAGATTTACTGTTCTTTTTATAAGTACTTTTTGAAACGTAGTAAAAGAGGTTATTGTTGTACTTAATAGGTCTCAAAGTCACTAAGACAGACATATTGACTGACCAGACAAAAGTATATAAGTTTTCTTGTTAATTAGTTTACTAAATGTAACTTTTAAAATGACGTCATGAAAAAAAAAGAAAATAGTTCTTTGCCCCGTGTTGTAACTGAGAACTTAAAAAAAGCTCAGTGGAAAAAAAAGTATCACAAAAAAATCTGCATTTTGGGTCAAAAAAATAAATACAGTGAAACCTGGTTAACTGGGACTTCCAAGGGACCTGTAAATTAGTCTTACTTAAAGAGGTATTCCACTTACGCAGTGTCTCAGATATCTAGGTATAAAAAAATACCTGTCTCATTTAGAGAGGGTTTCATTAACAGAGGTAAGAAAAGAGGTAATCTCTGTTATAGAGGTGTATTCAATAAAGCAACGTATTTATTTTGTTAACAATTCATTATTTTCCATTATAAATATCAAAAATGTGGTTTAAAGACAGTTCTCCTGAAGCTAATAAGCAATTCGTTGTTGACGTTTGCAAAATTATTAAAAGTTGGAGGCAAATTATTTTACTGATTCAGGCACTAAAATTAACATTTTAGTTCTTTTCGTAATAATAAAGACTTTGTCTTCGTTTCGGCCTTTTTTAAATAAATACCCGATTACTAGAGAAACCGCATTAAAACTAAGTTATAAAAGGGCCGATTTAGAGAAGTTCGAGTAAAAGAGAGAGGACACATCCGAGGTCCGAGGTAGCCTATGTGTACCTACTAACTTTATCCCAGTTACAGAGATAAATACACGCGTCTTCTCAATTATAGAGGTAATTATGACAAGAAAATAGAAATAACTTATCCCAGATAAAGAGGTTGCTTTTGTCTTACTAACAGAGGTCATTCATAGCCAAGGTGCCGGGACCTCAGCATGTGCTCCAGATATGGAGGTTTTTCACTTATCCAGGTCCCTCTTAAACAAGTTTCACTGTAATCGTAACAGACTACCAGGCAAATATGGCACTGCAGGAGTAATTTAGCAATGAAACCGCCCCCGCTGCATATTTCGCGTACACTCGTGCGTGGGCGCCGCCCGGTACCAACATAAAATGTCAAAATAACGACTTGCACCTAAAAAGGGAATTTAAAGTAATTTTTGCAAGATTGTATCTGTTTAAGGTTATGTGTTTTTTTTTTCGTTTTGCATCTCGGGCGTTCTGTATTTAAAACAGACTAATGACATTTTTGAAAATACTTTAATAAATACGTAAAGATATATTTCTAAATACCTATAGGTACTTGTTCTGCATTTTAAGTCAATTTTAAAATATTTTTTTATCTAATGAATCTAATGAAATATATATTTTGTCTTTCTAAGTAGCAAAATTACCGGTATTAAAAAATATATTATGTTATAGCAAATACTTTTATTTTCACAAATACATTGTTGCCATAATTGGCACCATTGTTAAATATCTCAGCAACGAGAGTGACATGTAGTGGATCTAAATGTCAATTAGTATTAGCAATTGTCAGTTGATTTAAGGGCACTCGAGTCAATGACCTTTTGAAATGATAGCACTTATTGCGATATATCATTACTTTCTAAAACATTTTTTTAATATTTTCGATTTAAATTGAATCTGAATAATCTTAGAAATCAGTTCTATAGAACACAATCCAAATGAAATATTTTTGTATGAATTATAATTCACCTGACATCTGAATTATAGATATTACTAGCGACCCGCCCCGGCTTCACACGTGCTATAAATCCTCCTCTTGAATCACTTTATCTATTAAAAAAAACAATTCAAAATCCGTTGCGTAGTTTTAAAGATTTAAGCATACATAGGGACGGACAGCGTTTTTGTTTTATACTACGCAATGACAATAATTTCCATCACTACAAAAGTACAAGAAGATCCGTTAAACAATGTATATATTTTATAAAAAACAAATAATAAACATTCAACCATTACATACATACATAACACATACAAATGTGAGTTAATGGTCGCCGCAGGCGCAAGTAAACGAACCAATCACAGCGTAGATGTGGCAAATGAGGGAAACGAAAAAAAATCAAGTACTTTTACATTTAGCCTTCGGCAGGAGAATACAATCCTTTGTACATAAATTACTATCTACAATACCGAGCCATGTTTAATAATAAATAAAGTAAAAAACACGCTTTAACGATGTTTTGAAATCTTTACAGTTCACATATTCGTAGCACGACTGAACTGACAATAGTTTAACTAAAGGTTTTTTATTCCAATGTGTAATAACCGCGAAGGCATCAGAAATTACTAAAGATATTCTTTTAGATAACTCCTAAATGAATGACCGTGTCAAATATGTCATATTCAAGTAGGTTAGGTTACATTAGTTAGAGTGCTTATTTGAAATTCAATTCCAATTTACAGTTATCATCGTCCAAACAGCATTCTAATCAATTCATAATTCCGCTATCAATTTTATTTAAAATGGCCACATTGAATGTTATACCTCCATTACTTCGAGATGGACTGACGAGGTCACAGGTCATCGAGGCTTTGTCTACCGCCTGCCGTCCATGCCCGCCTGGTACCGCTAGCCCATTATAACACTGTAATTATACCTACCCGTCAATCTAAATGATACTCACAAAATAATCTCAACAAAAACTCAAAGACACCGCTTCATAGATCCCATAGCTGTATTCGTTTTAAAAACAAAACAATTCAGAATCCCTATTAGGCGCATACAAATTTCATCACGCACCTCCCCCTTTTAAAATCCTATTACACGAAAATCAAAAATTCATACCCGATTGTTCCGGTCAAACACTCCAAATATTAATTCCGGGTTAACATTTTTACGTCCACTAAAACCATTAGGAAGGGTTAGGCCCCTTGTATAAACAGGTGGCTAGATCCCTAGTTGATTGCTCTTGTTCGCCTCCTGAGAGCAATAACAGAGTAAATATTTTATTAGTACTCTTGTGGATTTATGTCGCTCCGGTGCTCCGTATCTCGTCGCGAGCCTAAATGAACTATTTGCATGATAAGCTGCAGTCGTTAGGCAATTGTTCTGGGTCCATTCTGTGGCCGCCTAATGCGGCTTTACGACTTTTACGAGATTATTTAACCGACTCAGAAGATGGAGGCACGATGTTTAATAACGGTATTATACCGGAGCATCCATTCGGTCTTTAATTCTTACGTTAATGGCTATTGATAACAAAAATAATGCCAACATAAACAAAGCTATATTTGCATATGACAACGTTGTATTTGCTCGGACTTCCATACGGGGAGATTATTCTAATCCGATATTGAATGTAACGGTTAGTTAGCTATCAGGCTCACATAACATTGATGCAAATGTCCCATAATTATATAACGCTCGCACCGACAAGGTTGTATCCGAGCTCTATCAAATTGAAACGACTGCGGAGGCGTTTCGCCTCTGGGACCTTGTCGAATTAATGAGCGCGCCCCTAATTGCGATTGTATGGAGATGCAAATTCGGCAAAGAATGGGAATAAGGAAATGTCGCTACCTCTTATTGTTGGGCCCCTAGTACTTGTAATTGATAAGGCGTCGGATGAGACATTTAAATTTTAAATTCACTCATCCCTCCTGATTCTATTTTCAAATTATCAGCCTGTTTTGCTGATAAACTAAACAGGTTAATTTACATTCTGTTTTCTCGAAACGTCCACAAAAACTATAATCGCTGTGAATTTAGAAATCTGCAAATAACAAACAGCTACGAGCTACGAAAGTGCTACGGCGTAGCACTTGTATAAAAAAATCACCCATAAAATACGTGTTTAATCTCTGGCTCTAAATTAACTCCTTACATTTTATAAACCACTAAATAATCCCACATTGTAACTATAGCAGGCGTCTTACTAAATCAACAGAATTACAATATGCTATCAATTTCCACGGAATAGCCCTCAAGCTAGACAATGGGCCAGTCTAGCCGGAATTGGGCCCACAATGAGTGCCCAGTAGGCCCCTTTGACGGCTCTGACGTTGCACAAATTGATGGGTATGCAGCTTATACGATACTGTTGCACTTCTAGGACAATTATAAACTCGATGTGGATATTCTTACAGTTCAAATACGAAGATACTATTGCATAATTCAATCGTGCAATTGGTAATAGGGTATCTTAGTAACTGTGACAACTTTTAGCATTTTTCCTTAAGGTATTTAACTAGCTTTTTTCTCCCGACTTCACCCGCGTGACTCTAACCTTTCATTTTCGAGTTAGCTCCCTTTAGATCTAGGTATACGATATATAGGTTAAAGACGTAACTATTCTAGGATCCTAGGGTTTGTAAGATATACATAAGTACCTACTATATGAGCTTAAGGCGAGCACGTCACTGCAGTGCGGATTAGGGGATTACACCAGCTTACACACGATGCACCGATAATACCGACGCGCCTCATTGATTACACATAGACGGATTAAGTAATTATTTATATATAGCTAGGAAATTAATATTTGCATCCAAGATTGTATTATGTCTTCGATTAGGGTAACATAGCTTAGTCATTTGAGGAGGTTAATTGCGCTGTCAAATGTGTAACTACTTCGCTAGTTATGATGTCCTGGTAGTTGGAACTGTATGTACCAGTTTAAAATGTATTATGTTTGTATAGAAGTTGTTGTATTATACAAGTAAAGAGTTCCACTGGTTAATTATAATGGCTGCTGTATTAATTTTTGTGCTTCATAAAATTCATTATCACTTCATATATGGCCCCGGATTAGAACTAAATGCAAAAAATAAATCGACCAACTCACACTTATGTTGACTTGAACTTTGGCCACTAATGAGCCGATTTTGCAATATGAGCTTTTCAAAAAATATCATGCTTATTTTTAGATAAAATTTATATCTCATGATAGTTAGTAGTCAGTTAAAATTTTCACACATACCTAGGTATGTATTTCGGTTTCCACTATAATAAACAAATACCAAAAACCGAAATAAGGCATTTAAAGTGGCTTCCATATTACAAACGTGATTTTCTTGCCGTGTTATAGATATATAGTAATATACCCTTCATGGACGGGTCCTACTCGCACTTTGCCGGTTTTATGAAATACTTTTACACATTGAATAGCGTTCACTAACTTTATTACGTTGTTCTTGACAAGTTCGTAAAAAGCGGCCAAGTCCGCTCATCGTGCGACGAGCTCGTAAACCGGAGACCATATGCGAGCAATAACGATTGCCCTTAGAGTTATGAGGTCCTAGTGAGAGCGGTTATGAGTGCAGAGATATCTTGATAAGGAGTTACAACTAAGAGACTCGAATATAATTGTCAAAATTTTACATGTCTCCCACAAGGGTCTAACAAACCATTTTATATGATATACATAAACAATGTCAAGTTTGCCTTAATAGTACATTTAACTCATACTTAACTGATGCCAGGCCCTTGTGCAATAAAACCGGGCGTTATTCGCGCAATTACAGCTCACCTGTGCGAAATGAAATACCAGGGCGACATGACGAGTAGGGCGGTCAACACCTACCATGTTATGGGCTCTTGGTACTTTCTAATATAAACAGTAGTAGTTAGTGATTTCAAGAAAATTTCGAAATAAATTAACCCCTCTGAATTATTCATCTACTCCAAAACGTTTACTTCCAAGTTATAAAACACCCTTAAACCCTCAAATAGTCTGTTGAACGTCAAAACAGATAAACGCAAATGCAATTCACGGAACGCATTGTAAATGTACAAAAAAGGTGAGCGCAACAGTAAAACGGAATAGCTCTTAAAGGCAACCAGATAGCGGCCCCCAAGGCTTTTGGCGCCCCTGACATCGCTGAAAACTCTCAAATTGTCCATCAAGAATCACTGTAGGAGCGGGCCGCGGTTTACGACCGCCGTAAAACAACGCGAGAACGACACTTAGCTTTAATACCTCGGGATTTTTGTAAGACACCGTTTAGACAGATCATTTGGGATGTGGTCAGCTTTTTGTTATGATTGCCTGGTATACCTAGACTTATATTTGACACAGTTTATCAGATGAAAAAACTAACTATCGGATAAGCGATACTAGGTTACGAGTTTAGATCCTACTAAATGTCAATGTGATGAATACGAGCATTTGCACCTGAGTCTTGGAAGTCTTAATAGGGAAATTATGAAATATAATAATTATCTTAACTTATTTCCAACTAGCTTCTGCCCGCGACTTCGTCCACGTGGAACTCCTCCTTTTTTGCAGTCGGTTAAAAAGTAGCCTATATCCTTTCTCAGGCTGCAGACTTTCTTTGTACCAAATTTCATTTAAATCGGTCCAGTAGTTTTAGCGTGAAAGCGTAACAGACAGACAGACAGAGTTACTTTCGCATTTATAATATTAGTAGGGATAAGGATAACGAGCAAATAGATAATAATAATATGTTATGAGAATCATAAATAGTCGTATACTTTTCCGTATCATACCAAGGTGTTAGGAGTGCGGAATAATACGGTTGCCGTATTGCTTATTCAAAAAATAGAATCGTATTGAAAAACAATATCCAAAGAAAACACCCTACTCAAAAAACATTACCCGATACCTGCTCCAATAATCTCATCATTACACAAACGACTCACATATTCAACAGTCGACGGAACCCTCGCAACAACATTTATTTTATCATCCAAACACCATAAGACGTACAACAATCACGCCGTAGTGTGATCTCCATACTGCTGTAACGCGCTACCTCCTCGAGTTTCTGGCTCCCTTATGGGGAATTTATGCGGCGCGAGCACGGGGGCATATGGATGCGAGAATGGAAGGAATTTTACAAGAAAACTTCTATTTTAAAAAACTTAAGCTTCAAAAGTGCAGTTGAAATGTAGTCACAGATGCATACTCAAAAAATAGTTTTGTGATATTAAAACAAATGGCTGGTAGGTTACAATCTGTGCCTCTATGAATGAAACTGAATAATACTTTTATAAAGCCACTAATGGATTGTCTAATCTTCTTACTCAAAAGAAGATTACATAATAATTATTATGTCTACTGTAAGTAATGCTCCAAAAAATATCTTAATACAAGAGCTGTACAAAACACATCTTCAATTGGCTGGCAAGTTATGTGCAATTTTTTGATAATATTATAGTCAGGATGTCGTCTTAATTTTTCCAAACCTCTTCAATACCACTGCGCCCCTGGTGCGCCGTATCCCGCAAGATGCGAGGAGGTGTGATAAAACACCCATTTCCGGGCTGTAATCGGAGCTGAATTTTTAGCCAAGATACTATCGGAGCGGAACGACCCATTCCACCTCAATGGGACATTTTCTCGCTATTGCAACGCTCCTAGTTGATTTTTTCGGTTTCTTGAATGTTTATTTGCGTTATTGCTCCTATTGGGGGGTCTGCTATTTTGGATACAATTTTACGTCTTTATTCAATCCACTTTTCGAGCCTTCGAAACGATTACTTCCTTCAAAAAATTAAAAGAGGAAGCGCAATCATTCTTACTGAAGACAGGTAGGTATGGTATGTATTTCGCTTACAGGTTTATCAAAAAACACGTCCGAATTGTTCAGAGGTGAATTTTATCTCAATGAAACAACCATAATAATCGCATTAGGCCGTAAACATCCCACTAGTTTCAATGACAAAGAGCCACACGCCATTCCGGGCCAACGCGCGCGTTAACTTAATTCAACGGCGCCAATCCGCCTAACTAGCGCTAACGAATAATTACACTCAAAACAAGCTTGAATTAAACGCAAGAAAAACAATTACCCATTATTGCGCCATAACAATTCACCTCCCGCTCGTAAACAGGGGGCTAAGCCTCAAAAAACCCCTTACACTCGTCAAAATAATTCATTTTAATTTTCTTTACGGGCTAGTAAACCTTTATTTTTACGATGGTACTACCCGAGATAACTCGGGGACTCCCTTAAAGGCTCTTATTTCTAGACCCTTTTACTGCCTCGCCTCCGTACCACGCTACTTCTCTTTATCACCGGACCGATCCGCCCTCGCCGTTTCCCTTGTAAAAGATCAACCCTATTACGACATAACGATAATAAATCGTCTCGTGGTGCGCGGTCTTTATTCGGATCTCAGTATTCTTGAAGCGCGCGTTTCGTCTAATTTTTTCTCGTCTTGTAAATATTAATTTTAATTAAAAGAGCTTTTTGTGTAAATAAATTATAAGGTTCTTTGTAATGTTAATTAAATTTTTCCTTTCCTTTGTTACAGGTAAGTGGGTTTCGCTGTTTGCTGCGTTCAGGTGTCAATGAGGTATTTGTGATCGTTTAAATTGTGTTAATTAAGGTAATCCACTCGGAAGACATTTACTAGGGAGAGCTGAATGTACTTCAACAGGAGTATATTATGATGGATTTGTACTAACAAGGACGTGCCGCAGTTTTTTTTCTGTCAGTAATTTTCCCGTTTATCGCTTAGGCAGCGGTCGAGGCGTGTCAAGGACCCGCGCACTTAACAGCGCATTAGGCGACCTCCTTGCGATCTTTACTGCCTTAGTAACGCCGGCCAACCCCCATGAGAGCGAAAGAAAAAGGGAAATTCGGGATAAACCTACAAAATATATCTGACTAAACGTTTTGGAAGCGTGGGTGCGTAAACTGAAACATCTTATCTTTATTAACTTAAAACCAAATACCAAAACTTATACACCCACATTAAAATTGCCCAAATCTACATTAGAGTCCGCACGCAGTAGCTAAGTCAACAGGACGGGCAGCGTCACGAAAAACAAACAACGCTCCCGAAATTCATTCCGAAATTCTTTTTTGTTGTAGCCGAAGGTATCGCTGGAGTCCCTGTCCAAACACAAAGCCTGACCCAGTGCTGTGACCCTTTCAGCCGTCTTCCGCGCGGGCGCGTCATCATTTTTCACCGCTCCTCCATTTATTTTATCTGCGCGCCGCACGCTCCGACGGGAGACGATAGCGACTCCGCTGTTTCGAATTTCGAACATCAGCTGAGACGCGGAGATTTATGGCCGCAGCCTTTGAATATGGAACGTCAGTTTTTTCGAGATGTTCGATTTTTGAATTCGGCCGGAAAATGTCATTTAGATAACGCCAGTCGAATTTAAAAAGATATGGAACGTTTTTAGTTTTTTTTTTAATTTATACGAAGGTAATACGTTTAAAGACATGTCATGGTAGTTTTAAAATTAAATAGAATAACATCTTGTATGAAACATTTCATCGTATCTTAACCGCTTCATTCCACACGAGACCGAGGCGGCACTCGTTTTAATTAAATGTCAACATTCCTTATTGAAAAGGGCAATGCTTATTAGAGCGTTTAATTAATTCCTATGTACTCGGTGTAAGTAGAACTGGGCCGTTTAGCGTAATCTGGATCATTTATCGGGTTGGAAAAGCTGAGTTTTTATCGACGGGGTAATGAAGTATTCGCGGCATCAGCGAAAAGGTCGCATTCAGCCGTCGCTACATTTCCCTATCTCATTTTCCATTTGACAAACATCATTACATCTTCCTGCGCCCCCCGACGCGCTCGGAAGCGCTCGGCGGCGCTACCCGGCTTCCGGAATCGCTCATTGTTCAATACCATTTTTGAATTGTCACTTTTTTATTAGGTACCTACTTCTTTGAATGCTTCGCGTTTAGCAGTCTTATCCAAAAGTTTCTTTTAAGCTGTGTCTAAATGGCATTTATATCCCCCGCGACAAAAATACTTACCGTCCCGAAGGATTTCGTTCTGAATTTTTTGCTACACGACAAATTAATTACAGTTTAGCGAGCGAAAATAAATTACAAACAAAACGTAGTTTTTTGCTCATTCAATTGTCTATATTTGTATTCGAGCGGCCGGGCCGCGGGCACGTCGAGTTTTTGTTAAGTGGCTGAATGAGCAATTGCCGTGGTATTTTTCTCTATTAAAAAAAGGTGGGATTGTCTGTGAACTAGCGCATGGAAAACAAAATGGAGAGAGGATTCAAACTTTTGAAAGTCGAATGCAATTACTGTAATGGCGTTACGTTTTGCATGTTGGTCAGCTTGAGTGAGGAAGGGTTGCCAGTAATTAGGAAAAAAGCGACGGTCGGCAATTTGTCAACATTTAATTAGTCAAGTTCTGGACACGGGCTTAGTGCAGGTTAATTGACGAGCAAGTGTTAATTGGGAAAGGGGTGTACTTACAACACTCGTAGTTTATGGTTTAAGTACTTTTAAAAAGATAGGTTTTCATATTGATAAATAAATATAACATCAGTGTCTTAAAATAAATGACAATCTCAAGACATCGTTTACGCTCACGCTAGTATCTTTATAAGTTCAAGTTAAACAGTAAATTGGCAGTTCAGAAAGGATATGTATTTTTTCTGTTAATTTGTAAATATGCCATTAATATATAAATAGTGACAAACTTGCTAGCGTTCCGTTTGTTTGGAGCATTTTGACCTCGGGAGAGGGTACGGGGGGTTGATTAATTGTCTGTAGAGAGGAGATATCTTTACTTTGTATATTTATATATTATTATATAGAGATACAGTAAGTAATGTAAGTGATATTGTTTGTTTGTCTCTAGCTAACCTAACCTAGGTATTAAAAAATGGTATAGTTGACTTTTTGTTTTATATATCTATATTATAAAAAAACAAAGGCGGGTTACCTAATTACACTTTTTATAGTACAATTTCGACTGAAGCTATTTTCATGTTTTTAGCTTTATAATATAACTGCGCTCCAAATGACAGAATAACTATTAAAAGTTAGGGAAGAAATAGCAAAAAATTAGTTTAAAAAAAAAACAAAAAGTTGAAACGATGTTCTTTGTTGTTCTGTATTGTTCTAGTAGGTATTTAAATATAGGTATACGACTTTAATAATTTAAGAAATATAATTAATAACTACCTTTTCTCTGACTTTTTTTAAAAGCAATTCCAATTAAATCTTACACAGAAATCATCCTATCAATAAGCCGATGTACCAACATTATCAACTCTTGTTTCGTATAGTCTATGCTTTACCTTATCTGTGGCCGGCGGCCATGTTGTGACGTCAACCAAGCAGATAGTACTGTCATGGGTTGACTCGACTTAGCTTAATTGTGAATAGAGATTACTAAATAAAGTGTTTTTGTTTTAATAACATTTATTTAAAACATATACCTACAACAATGATCGTTCATCTTACGTATCATAATAAATACTTACATATAATTTTAAATTTTAAAAGCATTGTGTACTGATTTTAAATTTAAACTGTTGAGTAAGTAGTTTTAGAACTATGGCTAAAATGTTTGTAGGCTTTGACATATACGATCACAACTTCATAAATCCATAGACAAGCGGAATACAAGCTACGTATTATACTCTGTGGCTCGTTACACGTTGTTATCTGTGGCCGGCGGCCATGTTGTGACGTCACTGCGCACCAGCCTTACGCTGATCAAACAAGATAACGCTAGATTTGACTAAACTTTCATTATAATTGAGATTTCAAATAAAATGCATATAAAAATATACCAAAATAAAAATCTTTGCTATTATTACTTTTAGAATTTTTATCTCGACGGTCGTTCCAGTTAGATTATTGTTAGGTACAACTAATTCAACATAAATTAACTTGTTAAATAACTAGTTTTACGTAACTTTTAACTCTACCGTGTAAATTGCATGGACTCTAAATTGAACAAATGTTAACAAGAGACAATCGCACGCTAAGAAAACACAATTATGTACTAACCCATCAAAAATAAGGGAAACGTAATTAAAACTACAACATACCAACATACAGAGCGGCGACCCCAGCCCCGGGACCCCTCGCCGCCGGGGGCCGCTCAGACCCCTGCGTGTATGGCTGCGTGTAAAAACAATCCAAGCTTATAAACCGATTCCGCTTGTTTTGATATTGATTAACGTAATGTTCTTTAATTATATGAACGTGGATTAAATTGTGGATTCGTTTGTTTTATTAGGCAACACTGTGTTAGTTTAAAAAAATAGAGTGTGTTCTTAAACCAGTATCCGATTGCAATGAAAAATACACTTTGAAAAATTGCTCGTACTATGACTTGATCAAATTGACTGTAGGTACTTCAACGCTTTATGAATTCCCAGTTTTGAATGAAAGCTATTCGTGAAATGTGTGTCTTGTAAAAAGACACTTAACTTAATAAAGAGTTAGTTTAACAACCGAGTAAGTTACTATTGTCGTAAACGCGTAAACCCGTGACAGTCTAGCTAGCAAGATTCACCCCGAATCGGTTTATGACGTTTTAGTGAGACGTCAGTGCAGACGTTTATGACATCGTAAACCGACCTCTGTTCACTTGTTGAGTTTATGGTCACGACAAATTTATGACTGACAAACTTTTCGAAGACCTTATGCAAACAGAATAAAGATCATTTTTCCGTACAGGAGAGCTCAGATATTTTTTGTATGAAAGACAGAGATTATTTCAAGTACATGTATTTGCGTAGGTTATAATTACATACACAAACGATCTCAACCATTAAAATAGGTAAAGTAATTAACTAACAACCATTGAAAGACAAACGGGCCGGCACTAGGCGCACAGAGACAGCGAGAGGTAACTTATGCTCGCCGGGGCGCCGGTTAATAGCTAATATCGCTGCCTAATGACCATACTCGTCTTGAGCGTAATGCCCCACATGGGATCCCAAACTACGGTAAAACACGTCGCGCTTATGTTCTCCCGGTCGCTCGGGTAATTTAGGAGTGATCTTTCAGCGCTACCAGGAGGAATTGGTAGAATTTTTAAGTCAGTAAATAAATCCCAACGAAGGACACCGAAGCAAATCAACATAACAAAAACTCTCGTGATTCTGAAGCATAAAGATGGTGGCTTATGGCAATTTTATTCCGCGTCTGACCTCTACTAACCCCACGTAATAATGCCCCAAAGGCGTTTTTAAGGCGTTCATAAAACTTCAAAAACACGAAACTAATCGAAACGGGGAATTAATTTCGAACACGATAAAAATAATTTAACATCCAAAACAAACTGAAAACATAAACGACATAATATTTACTGCAAATAAAATGTCATTCACTATAAAGAGGAGCGTTGTAAATCATTCTAAAATTATAAACCGAACCCGCGAGGCGCCTAGTCCTCCGAAAATGACTTGAAAAAGAACCTCGAAATATACCCATCGCTTATACGAGACGTTTTTACGCGTTTAAATTTAATAGGCTATACTATTACAAAGGATTCATTGTTTTGTTAAACTGGCTGATTTATGTTTGACATAAAGAAATGCGTTAAAATCAATTTTATTTCAAATAAGAACGAGCGTTCGGATCGACGTCCGTTGACCGAGCAGTTGAGAAAATATTGTGTTAACTACCGGGCTTGATATATTGGGCATCGGGTCTCTTTGATTTCCACGCTTTATTGAGATAAGTGTTGTATTTTTGACAGAGCTGTGTTATTTCAGAGCTTTTTAACACATCGATTGAGTGACAGAACGCATGTCGTCAGAATGTACCTACATCCTTCCACAACCAAAAAGCAGTTCTTTTTTAAATCGACATTCTAAAATTTCAAATAGAGAATAAAGCAATCAGCCAACAATTACACATAGCATAGAGCAAGGGGAATCTTGCCGATGTTATCTGTGGTTATTCATTTCGTATCTGTATAAGATAGTGTATATTTGGAGAACAATGAGTTGTCGCAATTTGCAAGCTCAGCGGGCGTCGCCTTGTACGGCGCTATGCATGTCCGATACATTTACATACTTATGTTTGCCTGGTATTAGATAAACGGATGGAGAAATATGTTGGTCTATTTTCTAGCTTACACTTGTTTTAATTTGAATATAGTGGTGACATTTATACTGTTTACTAGCTTCTTCCCGCGACTTCGTCCGCATGGAACTCCTCCTTTTTTGCAGTCGGTTAAAAAGTAGCCTATGTCCTTTCTCAGGCTCCAGACTCTCTTTTTACCAAATTTCATTTAAATCGGTCCAGTAGTTTTAGCGTGAAAGCGTAACAGACAGACAGACAGACAGACAGACAGAGTTACTTTCGCATTTATAATATTAGTAGGGATGTGTTGGTGACAATGTACGAACATTGTCAAGGAAAATCTTTGAGTTCTTTTAAGTATGCTAAATTATGATGATAGTGCAGTATAATCACAGAGCATAATATAGTTAGTTATTAGTGATGCACCGGATGCAATTCGTAATTACGTGCATTCCCCCCCCTGGAGATGCGTTGTGTTTGTCGTCTAATCAAGGTTATGGCCAATCATTACCTCGTATGATACCTATGTAATGATACATGCTGCGTTGATAATCATTTCCTCGTTCGAAATGATTCTGTTTCTTGTACCTACTTACTTGATTACATAAAGTTATAAAGGTTTTTATAGTTGAAGAAATTACCAAACGTAATATCTTTTATTATCAGGAGTAACTTACCTAAGAACTGATTACGTTTATTTATAAATTTTCCTTGAATTTTAATTATTTGAACAGAAAACGTGGGAATGTATTGCTTATGTACCATCACGGTAATAAGGTAAATGAAACGCCTCGTATCGCTGAATTTAAATATAAAACAATTAAATTTGAAATCACGTCCTTGGGCGAGGTGGGCATTACCACGTCACCGCTGCACTCGGCTGATTACTCGATTACCCTCATTACAACGATTACCAGCATTACCATTACCGGAGCCATTACACGCCTCCTCTCGATACCTGCCCGACCTCCTCTTCATTCCTCATAGCATAGCAATTTATAGCAAAACTAATCGAAATCGTAAATACTTAAACGGCGAATTTCCGTTATTCTTACCTATCCGAGGCGAAATTACGTCCAATTACGCGCACACGGACCGAAACGCGTGCGCAATCAAAAACAATTTGGCCAATCGGCGCGGAGATCCTGCGCTAATGTCACGATGTTTTCAAGTCATTCACCGCGACCGCAAATTGGCCTATTTTGACCCGCACGAAGACCGCAACGATTATTACCCGAATAGTGCACTGTTTGAGCCAAATGTCAAGTCGTTTGTGAATTTTTTAAACGGCGTTGCGCTGACCAAATTATCCGCTGCGGTTGCGGTTGTCGTGATTCCGAATTCAAAATTTTCGGTTTGACAATGTGTTCTAATTGGCCGAGTTCCGGTCGCGTAGCCGGCTGTATGCGATACCTAATTGGGGTTTGTCGAAATTTAAACCTTTCCTTGCATTGTGCCGGCGCAGCGCCGTTTTCAATAACCGATGCGTTCGACATGAATCCGTGTTTATGGCGGCGGATCGCTGGAATTTGTTTCCACTATTAGCGCCGCCTTGCAGAACGTGCGTTCGAACCGATCGGCTATTGAATATTTATAAACGCACGTCCCATTATAGTGTCGACATTTTGAATAATTAACGAGACTTTCCATTACGGCGCCCGGCTGAAATTGCTAGACATTCAGTAAATAACCCCTTTCTTTATGAATATTTAGAGTAACAATCGATGGCCGCCTAATAGCTTTCCGTACAGGAATCGCGGCGACGGTATCCCTTTTTCTAAAAGCAATATCGCGGTAACAAAATAGATCACGTACTAGATTCGCATAAGCAAGAGGCAGGTGTGTTCCGCCACATGAGGCGGAATGTGCGGTAAATTTTCCGGATGCCTTCCCAATGATTTCCTCGGAGACCGCCGGCCCAGATACGGTGGATTTCGATACGATAACGCTTCTCAATTTCTGCTCGCCTGGTATTCTGGAGATATTGTGGCCACGCCCCGCTCCATTAAATATGTATAGGTACGGGTAGTTGGTTGATATTTTTTCAGAGTACAGCGTCCCCCGGGAGCTCATCTCGGGGTATCAATCGGCGATACCCGGCTGGCCCGCGTCTGACAATAATCTCGCGATGTTTCTTGTTATTTCTAAGTTATGTCTTGTTCATGTCCCGGTGTTGGTTTACTTTCCAATAAAGTATGGTACCTTAATGCCTTTTAGTTACTGATAATCTCTTGGGAGGATAAAGTACTGCGTTCGGTATTGGATATAACTGGCGTTATGCTGTATGTTTTTTATACGAATTAGGTATAGTTGGTTCATTCCAGTGTGTAATAACCGTGAAAGCATCAGAAATTACTTCTGGCAAATTATAAAAATATTTTTTTACACGATCCATTGACTTTAAAACACTCATTGATTTTTTTTTTATTATAGTTTATACACTATTTAAAATCAACCAATTATTTTACGAGAAAGCACGCCATTATCAACTGTATTCATTATAATGCTTGATATTAGTTTTTGTTCAAATATAATTTGAGACCTCACAGGGACTACACGTAAAGGTTACATTTACATGAGGTCTTATTACTTTACTGTCTTCGAACACGGCAAGTGTTCATTTACCCCCCGCAAGCTATTGGTTTTAAAATGGCTTCATACTTTTGAAAAAAACTTATCATTATATCTTTAAAAAAAGTTACCGCAAAGAGTTTAATGGAACTTTTTAGCCCACTGTTTAACTAACTGGGAAATAATGAACATGACAAATGTTTTCACTCTTAACTTAGTTTTATACTCTCGCCTAGGTCTCAAGGGAGCTAACTCAAAAACCAGAAAGTTTGAGTTATGCACACCATCAAAATATACCTACTAATAAAACAGATTTCAACTAACTCTTCTAGCTTCATATAAAAAGCATAAATCTACACAGAAACCTTATTCAGTGCACATTGACATATTAATCAGTTTTTCGCCTTTCCTATAATAATATATTTTTGATAATTTCTGATGCCTTCGCAGTCATTACACATTGGAATGAAATAACTATTAACGAAACGCTAAAGACTTTAGCGTTAGACTATTGTCACCTCAGTCGTGCTACGATTATAGAAACTGAAAAGAATCCAAAACTTCAGCAAATAAAATAAAAATACGCGAGTTAAAATCGTTAATAGTTGTTTCATACCAAACGAAATTTTTGAGTTTGAATAAACGGATTTAACTCTTTATTGGCTGACGTTTTTTTGAGTTAGCTTCCTTTAGATCTAGGTTTATGCTTTGTCTATAGGTACCTACAATTTGATTTTCAAACTATGGCCTTGGGGATAGATTTCCGAAAACCTGCAATTGGCAGATCAAACAGGTCGATTAGATAGAAACGCTACCCTTACGACTGCTAGGTGGGGTGGCCACAGGCAATAATATCAAATACAGACAAAGCGGGTTACTCGATCAAAACATAATACGTCATCTTATCTTATGTTATAGGTAGGTATTATATCCCTACTATCCCTACTAATATTATAAATAAATAT
Source organism: Polylopha cassiicola (assembly GCA_038024825.1). Lineage (NCBI taxonomy): Eukaryota > Metazoa > Arthropoda > Insecta > Lepidoptera > Tortricidae > Polylopha > Polylopha cassiicola. The sequence goes on from CP149061.1 coordinate 1,235,884, forward strand.
CTATGGACAATTCACACCAATTGATCTAGTCCCAAACTAAGCAAAGCTTGTACTATGGGTACTAGACAACGGATAAACATACATAAATACATATAAGACATCCAAGACTCAGGTACAGATGCCAGTGCTCATCACATTGACATCTGCCCCTAGCAGGATTCGAACCCGCAACCTCCGATTTCGTAGTCAGGGCCTCTGACCACTAGACCAACAGGCCGTCAATAATGCGAAAGTAACTCTGTCTGTCTGTTACGCTTTCACGCTAAAGCTGGACCGATTTAAATGAAATTTGGTACAAAGAAAGTCTGGAGCCTAAGAAAGGATTAGGCTACTTTTTAACCGACTGCAAAAAAGGAGGAGTTCCACGCGGATGAAGTCGCGGGCAGATGCTAGTAACTATATAAAATCCTTTGTCCTGAATGACTGACGGATACACGCACAGCGACCGCTAATCGTAGAGACCTAACTTGGAGGGTGTTTTTTGTATGACGAAAGGATTTTCCAAAATTCTACCCCTTTGGGGTGAAAAGGGGAGTAATGTTAGTATGAGACAATATATGTGATTCTTTGATTAAATCAATGTAAAGTTTAGCATAAATATTCTTTAACAGAATATGATAATCCTAATAATTTCTGATGCCTTCGCGGTTATTACACATTGAAATGAAAGGTCAGCAAATAAAATAAAATAAAAATACGCGAGTTAAATCCGTTAATAGTTGTTTCATTCCAATGATTCCTAAATCAAGAATGCTTGTGTGGAAAATAAGTTTATTCAGTAATGTTAAAATATACTTAACTATTTAATTTATTAGCAATTAGTGTTTGAAATTAAAAATAGGATATCGTTTTTAAAATAGTTTTTCCAATTTTGTGAAAATTATTTCCTTAATGAGAAATTTGCGCAATGAAATTAAAACAAACAATAGGTAACGTAACGAATGAAATGCGACCAATTAGCGATGGAAATAAAAACAGAACTGCAATTATAAGTATTACAGAATATACTCGTAATAAAAAGATATTTAAAATTCTTGAAAGTTGTAAAAATCGCCATTAATTATTAACAACTTAGGAATAATGGATGAACAACTATAACGGATTAAACTGGAGTATTTTATTTTATATGCTGGCGTTTGGAAAACTTTACAGTTCCCATATTTGTAGCACGACTGAGCTGATAAACGTTAATTAAAGCGATTTTTAATCGGTACGAATATGGTAATTTCAAAAGTTTTCGAAACATCAACAAATAAAATTAAATAGCGAGTTAAATCCGTTATAGTTGTTTCTTTCCAATGTGTAATAACCGCGAAGGCATCAGAAATTATTAATAAACAGGAGACAAGTCCAATATTGTTTTTCATATGAATTAAACTTCAAAAATTACTAATATAAGAGTGTTAAAAATAAATAATTTAAAAAGTGGTTTCACACCCAGCGTGCTATGTTGGATAAAATATAAAAATATAGCATTTATTGTAAAATACCTTGTTAAGGTAATGACGTGTCGTAAATATTGTCGAACGCAGCCGGGAGGCATTTTTATGCGTCTGTATGTATGTAGGTATGTTCCTAATTAGTTTATAAATACTTTTTTTTTTCGATCATATATTTATGGGAACGTATTTCTTGCCTTTGTATATTCTCGTGTTTAATTAATGATTGTTATTGTTGATGCTAATTAGAGTATATTTTATTAACGGGATTTTTTTTAAACTTACCTTACCTACATGTATTTTTTGCCACCTTTAAAATTCCATTTTTTTATTGTTGAAACAAATATAAATAACTCTCAAAGACATCATTGAGTACTGTCTGCGACGGAAATGCAACCTTATATCGTATATTTTATGGTGTTATAATAATATTAGCTAACGTTAGCCCTTATCATTATTTCCAATATCATATTGCCTATCGTATCTTAAAATATTTCTTAAAATAATTTCAATAATGTTTTATTAGTAAGTACAAAGTGACATGATTTTCACGTCAGTTCATCTACCCGGCGGTAGATGGCGCTTCACGCCGAGACTCCTTCCCGAAACCGTCGAGTCAGCGTGACGCGGCCGCCACGGCTCGTTAGCCCGCCGTCACGTCACTCTGACACTTCTGACACTTTTGACACAGACATCGATAGTGCTTTGTTATACCACCTCACTCCTCAACGCTACGCACTCAGATATAAAGACGATTTTACAACGACAGGCGGCATCTTACACGAGCTTATATTTGATTTAGGACTAAGCTCATTGTTATTTGTTAAACTTTCGTTTTATTTCTGATGCGTTGATAAAACTGTACCGTCGCGGCGACAAGCAATTTAAATCCGAGAAAACGAATCGCGGAATAAGGAAGCAGGTGCCTCTAGTATTCATAGCGCGGTATATCACGCGAAAAAACCGCGGACGCCCTGACGTTCAATTATAAAGATAATAACGCTGCCAGCGTTATTTGTCGCTGATTTATACAGACGAGTTTACATTTGGATTGCGTCGCAGCGGTCCTTAAAAAAATAAAAAACGCGTTCCCACGACCCGTCGGCGATCGACGCGTAAACTATTTTGATTAGAATGGCATTCTGCCTCGTAAAAAGCCTGCTAAAATCTTAATTCGGAACTTCTCGGGAGACCATAAACATTAGGACGATCTTTTATAGACGATGACACTATGCCCATTCATTTAGTGACTCTCTGGTAAATCGATTTTGAATTTCGATATCGAATACCTAAATGAAGTTTGAAGTTATTTTATAATGAGAATTCGACTTTTACGTGCGACAAATTGGACGATTTAATAAAAACGATATTTGTTCATCCGTAGTATTTCATAGTAAGTAAGTAGATATGTAGAGTCAGTGCATAATTTATTTAGGGTTCAATTAGTCTACCTATAGGTACCCAAGTTATTATAAGTTGGGTCAATCATTAATTACGTGCCGAGGCAATGTAACCGCGACATTATCGTAAATATAGTTTAACAAAACGGCGCACTTACCGCGCCGAAAAAAATACAACCAAGACCGCAGGAATTCGCGGCGATCGGCGCATTATCCGAACATACACCGTAATAACGAATAACCTAATCCACGGGTCAGTGCGCTTCTTTTTTCAAAAAAAGGAACATTCGAAGCGGGGAAACAAAGCGTCGATCAAACCCGCTCACTCCCACATAAATCAGCCGGACGCGAAAGAGACAGGTGCAAGGACGGCGCAGTCGATTTTACAAATGGGCGGGGCGCGAGCGAGATGTCGACATAGTTGAAACAAAAGAGAGAAAAGGAAATAATCAAGTGCAAGGTGCACGCGAGAGGGATGGGGAGAGTTTTTTTTTAAACTCGAGGAAATGTAAGAAAAACGTGGAAGTCGCTCGATGCTCATAGTTAATTAGAGCATTGTAGCCGGCCCGTGCTTTACGAGCTAGACTTGGCGATTCATAATTACACTCGGCCAACTTAGCCTTATTAAAACGATGCAATTTGTCACGAAAAGTTTTCCATTATCCGAAAAATCATGAACTTTATAAACAAAATAAATCATTGCACATGTAATTTCACCTATTGTTACGCGGCAATCATACATAATACGGAGTGCTATTAAACACAACAATAGCCGATTCAATTGAATTAGTTGCAAACGGAACAAATTGGGCGATTAGTCGCAATTTACGTATCACGCCGAGTGGCGGCGACGGCCGTAATCACAGATGAGGCAATTTTCTTTAGCAAACATAAATAAATACGTATATAACATCATTAATGGTTGGTACATGGATACCCAAACGAAAAACTCCATTGTTTTTGTAAAAGTCTCAAACCTCAATTCCTAATTTAAAATTTCGAAGCGTATCGAGATTGGCAAGTTATAAATTTTCAAGTGTTCGAAATTCAAAAAATGCGTTGCGCACCGGACGGGTTCGAGGAAACATAATATCGTGATTGCCATCATTAAAAATGTTTTCTCAAATGCCACGTTCTCGAGACTTTAAAACTATAAAAATCAGTGTTGCCACATAACACAATTGTTATTATTGAATTGATTTTTTTACTTTACAAGATACAAAACTCCTGTGAAAAATCTCACGTGTCCAAAACTCCGAACGAGCGGCCCTTTTAATAAAAATCGGAATCAAATTACCCCAACGGCAATTACGCCGAAATGGCGTGCGAATCGATCGAGTAGTTGAGCCGCGAATCAAAAGAAAATTACTAGTTGTGGCGAATTAAATTATTGTTTCGGCATAAATCGTAGTGTAAGTTGTCATTACTGTGTTTTCACCACATCGAGACAGAGTATCATTTCTAAATTGCTCTAATTTCCGTGCACAATCATGGAACGCAAATTAGTGACTTTGCCATACATAAGTGCTTAATTTAACGACTGACCCAAGTATGTAATTTACAAGTTTTTCATTCTTTAATTTTTACCATTCTTAGTACCTAGTCATTTAGTTATTAGTCCGTAAATTGTGTTTTGAAGTAGGTGCCTACTTACCTACCTAAATAGGCAATATTGTATTATTAATTGTTATTAGAATAATAATACTAGTCATAGTGATTTTGTTGATCTAGACATGATAATGATTTTGGGTCTAGCGCACAATTCATGAAACTGAAAAAACTGAAAAATATGCTCTGATTTTTTTACAAGCCGATAATAGTTCAATATATGAGATATATAAAAATAAAATACATGCACATTGAGAACTTTCATGAATACTTTTATACTTATTCGTAATGGCATTTGACGTTTGCAAAGCTCGCTTGTGTTACAATAAGCATTTTTCCATTTATTTAATAATTTCAAAATAATTAATATGTTTATTTCTTTTTCAGGTAAGTAACTCTACAAACATCTACGTACCTGACAAGTATGGTAAGACAAGAGATTTTGACAACAGTTAGCGGAACTTATTCAATGCAACCTACCTAGGTCTTGTTTCGAACCTAAAATCAACTGATTAATACTAGAAAACAAATCCTACTATCTATACTATCGTCAGCTCAGTCGTGCTGCAAATATAGGAACTTTAATGTTTTCGAAACATCAGCAAATTAAATTACGCGAGTTAAATCCGTTATAGTTTCACTCCAATGTGTAATAACCGGGAAGGCATCAGAAATTATTAATGTTTATCTTATTTTGACCTTATAAGATAGTTAGGTGCAAAAAAGCGACCTATTCTTATCAGTTTTCTAGTACTAATCAAGTAAAATTAAAGACAGATTCAAGTTACAAAAACAAACCCGAAGTTTCCCGAAGATAGCCGAACAGATCCGAAGCGAGATACCATCGACACGAGCTCATTTGTCTGTTTGTCTGTGGCTAGAACCAGTTGCGGTGGTTTATGTGGGAATTACGTTACGTTGGTAACAAGAGATGTTTGGCTTTTTTGTTTTGACAAATATAAATTAAACCTGTTGTTATTTTTTAGGAGTAGGTATGTACTGTTATCTGACTTATGAAAGGATATAGGTAAAACAAATAGATAAACAACAAGTTTTTTTTTAAATCAATTGGTTTCTACTTGTAAATTATATACAAAATAACTTAAATAAGTTATAGGTTCTGATAAGTTATATATGTGTAGGTATACCTACCTAGTATAAGTGCGAGAACTGTACAAACTTAATTAATAGTAATAATAGTATAGGTAGTAATTTTGTTTCCGAATGTCTTGTAAATGATTCAACATAACGTATATAAGTAGGTAGGTATATAACTTGGAATATGACTGATACATGACCTTTAGTAACCCAAGAATTAGCTACATCGACCCGTGGGCTGCGTTTACCTGCAGACCACATGCTGATTTTAATGCGCTCAACTTTTTAACAAAAAAATAATTACAAGTATTAATTGGCTTGTAAGAGCATTTTAATGACGACAGACTGGGAGGTTCCACCCGTCATTAAAAAAACTATTTAATCACCCGGTGCAGTGTTTTATAATCTATTTCCACAGCCGATGCGTTCAATAGTGGATTTTCACACAAAACCGCGTTCAATGTGTTAGAATTTATAGCGCAGTTTACTGAACGCGTCCGTAATTTATGAATTTTCTGACAGATGACAAACAAAACGGCGGGCGGGCAAGCCAAAAAGAATTTTGGCAGCTGTCAAAAATGTTTTATTTTACGCTTTGGACCGTTTTCGATGCGATGCGTTAGAAGCGTGGAGCCAAACATCGGATTATATTAATAGTTTCACAGTTTAGTCGGATCGTTGATCTTTAAAAAACCCTAAAAAATATTCCTCCGATGTCGTTACGAAGTAACACACAATTACAAATATTCATAAAGTGACATTTGATTCCTTTTGATTCGAATTTACGCGTCCAGCGGGGCAGCGCGTTTTCTTTTTTATTTTTTTCCCTTGTAAGGTTTTTTATCCCGCCCGGTTCTTTAGAGCTTGAATTTCTGATTTGATCTCATGGACGTCGCATACCGAACATATTTGATTATTTTTTTCGTTTTGGGCGACGATATAAATTTGATTGTGGTACACGTAAGGTCGCGGCGCGCGGGTGCCGGCTCGAAATCGTTACAGCGTTCGAGTGAGAATTACAACCTCGCTGTGTCTCGTAAAATTGCGTGCAGAGACAAAAACGGCGTCGAGGAATTCGCTTTGATTTCCGGTAATTCTGCTTCAGCTATGCCATTAACTTCTTGCACGTTTTTTTCGTGCGGACTTAAATTATGTAATTTTAACTGTCCAAATATATGAGACGCAATTTCGGCCCGGAAAGGCATAGCGGTCGCGCGGCTGAAATGTCTGGCATCGGTTTAGTGCTTTAGAATTTCAGCTGTCAGTGTGACATAGTGGAGCGTCCCGGCACGCACTAGGGCGGCATAGATCGCAGCGGTCAGCATATCGCGCGCGCGTCACGTCACGCGTCCAGACGAGCGGGCGCGCACAATACTCGCCCGCCCCGGCTTGCGTTATTGTCCAACAATGCGTGAAATGCTCTGACAAACGATGACAGCCGCCCGGGCCGCCTGGAACCGACCTACTGCAATTTATGATATCCTATTACGAGATTTAATGATACTAAACGTCGAGACTCTTTGTTTTAGTTTCGTCGATGACTTTTCCGGAAAGAAAAAACGTTTCCAGTTCGGAGCCACGCCGCGCCAGCGAGCGCTGAAAATGGAACGGAACCGTGAACAGAATCCACTTACAGAGCGGAAGGACTGAAAAATTACCATATCCCGTTGTGTAAACAGTTGCCGACAATCTTCCCGTTGTCAGCCGACAGTGAGCGTCCGAACTCGGAGCGCCAAATATTTGCCGGAGTCTCATAAATTCAGCGCGTCCTACCAGGATAACATACATAATGCGCCGCTCCACGGATCGGTAAACATATTGTAATGGAAAACGCCGTCATTGTTTACACTTTATGATGTCCTCGCGCTGTAAACCGATGCGGTGCAGATTCGCCCTCGCTCCCTTCCGCGTCGGGCAAACAAAGAATAATTTTGCCGAAAAGAGGAATGAAGAGAAGATAAAAGCAAACAGATTATATTGTAACACCAGCCGGCGGTGAGAAGGAATTAAAGCGCGAAGTAGGTATCATCTCTCGTCGAGTATCAGCGGATGTATAATTAAAGCTGGCAGGGTGGTAGGTACATTCATACGCGCTAGCAGCTGTTCGGAACTCAGACAGTAGCGAGTCGTCTTAACCGCACAGCAGCAATTAAGTCGGAGTTGCGTGGAGCGGAGTCGGGCCGCAGCGCGCCGCAGCTAATATAGCGCAGTGCCGCCGCCTCGCCGCAGCTGCAGAACTAAGAACTGTAGCTGTAGTTCCACTTAAATAATCATCGCCTTATTAAACCGGAGCGGGCTGCGGTCGCGCTACGAGCGGCGGGCTGGCTTCCACGGCACCCCCGCGCCTGGAATCTACACGCCCCCGCCTGATCTTATGATATAGGTACCTAAAAACACAAAGGCGGGTCATGTATAGAATGTCAAGAAGACCCCAGTCTTCTTCTTGAAATTTTATACATGTCTCGTCTTTTCCATTGTCGAAATCTCAAGAAGGACGGCGCCGTGGTAAGCCGGTGCGGCGGTGTCGTAACTCCGTCTAATCCGGGCCCGCTGCTAAAATATTCGAAATCCGTCAAAAGCGTAAATCGCGCCCTCCTTTGTATGTGCGCCGTATTTACGAGGCGGCGCGGGCGGCGAGATAGCCCGAATTAAACTTGAATTTAAAACCATTTTATATTAGCTAAGCTAGCTTAGATCGCGGCTGCGCGGCGCGCTCGCGATAAGAGAATTGGCCTGTCAGCCACCGGATGATATATTTGACCAACATTTCCATGCCCCCACCCTCGCGCGCGCCCCTATTTTCATTTTGTACGTGTCTGCTCGGTCGCGTATCTATAATGTATCCTCTCTGTTTAGGAGTTACATTGAATAAAAATGCGAAGGTGAGAAGGGACGGTTAAAATTTAATAGACTACATTCTGGGCTGTCAAACTGTGACAGAGGATCGTAGTGCCTTTGATCCGGGGTTTTATTGCTCGCTCGTGAGCGGCGGGCGGTATGCGGGGTATGTAGGTTATTATTCATGGCTGTTTTTGGAGCAGTTATTTGAATAATTAAAAATTTGGCAGCCGCGCCGGCGGGGCTGGCAGCCAGTTGCTTGTTCGTCTGCGAATGGCTAATGAGGATTATATCTCGCGAGCCGTGAATGCCGAGCTGGCTGCAAGTGAGCGCTGCCCAATGAAAACGTAATGCATGCATGGCTTTAGCACTGCTATGCATATTTGGGGTAAACGGCCGGTATTCAGCCATAATGACGTGACTTAATAGGATAACGACAAACTCAAGACGGTAGTCGATGTTTAAAGACTGAGTGTTCAAATCACACGCGTTCTTTTCAAGTCTTACTGCAAAATAACTTCACACTATGTAACCTGATATTCACATCAATATGGTAGCTACGAGTATTTGTCAGAGGCACATATCAAACGACTTTCAAAAGAAATGGGAAAACTAGCCAGCTCTTGATGAACCACTGTTTGCGGCCAGAGTGTCGCACCAACACCGAACCATCGATATGTAAAAACAAGGAAAAACCTCAGCCCCTGAATAGTTCCTGAAATCCTTTCCTTATCCCGTCGTCGATAAATCAGCAGTCCATTGTGAAAGAGGCTAATGCACGGAGCATTATTGCGGCGCATTGTTACGGGGCGGCTAGGATTTATCGTCCAACGCGATACGTGACCGATGGTGATGTGTTCATTTTTTTTTGCCGCTGGCCATGGATTGATGAAGGCCGTGTTAGTGCCTGTGATGTGCGGAAAGCCATGTTGGAAATCATGTAGTGCCATAAAGGATTCTGGACGCTTTTCTGGATCTTTGATATGCTATATACGATTTTGCTATGACGCTATTACGAATTTCTTGCTTTTGGCGAGCTAATCATTGTTAGTCGGATCTCTAGTCAATGTTTTAAAGATGGTCAATAATCTCATTGTATTTAACCATAGGTTGATTACAAATAGCATTGGTTCAAATTTTCTCGCCTTGTGTTAAACTTTATAAAAAGCAAAGATAACCATCCACTTTCGTTACCAGTTGAATATTCCAATTTGTATGCAGCCAAATCGTACATTCTTATAAGCTGTATCAGATTTTATCTCTGGATGCACTGCAGGTATGCTAAATGACATTTACAGCCGCAAGCTCATTCATTGCACTTTAAATAATACATTCAGAAGCGCCAAATAAAGCGCATAGCTTAGAACAAAGCTTTTCACGACGCGAGCTTTTAACATAGCCCTTGGCGTCACTCCAAACACTGACATCGGTAGATACCGCCGAACGAAAATTCAGCAAATACGGCAAATACTTGATACCTAATACCTACTCCCTAATAACCAACTGCACATAACTACAAGCATAAAGCGCACAAACCCAAGGAGCGCTGAAAAGTAAACTCTAAGACTCTCAGAATAAGTCTCACACGCCCATGATGTCTGTGACACCGTGAAAATATACATCTATCACTTTCCAACGTGGAAAAATCGGTCAAGTGTGAAAGAGTAAAATATTGTATTGCTGCCCGCTGAATGTCCGTGGCAGTTTTCGGTTTTAGCAAACAAAGGAATTAGAGCGATTCGCACCAGTCGAGCTGGATTTATTGCCGGTCGCAGTGACCAAATTCTCTTTTTCTCTTTTCCGTGTTTGTCCGCGGAGAAGGAAAACTGTATTGATTTGATATGTGACTTTATGGGCTCCCAGTAAATCTGGCACATAAATTTGACGTTCACATTTATATTTCAGCAGTTTGTAGATAAACATTAATAAATAAATTACCGTAGGTATACTGAGTATTTTCAGAATAGCCGGCCTGAACTTCTCGATACATAATTAAGTGGAGGTAAAAAAAGACAGAAGTAACATCGAACTCGGCTTAAAATTTTATTTTTATTCCCTCGTTACAATCAGATTGCGCGAGTCTATTAAAACTTCGTACCGACTTGACGTACCTTTAAATTCAAACGGTAAGCCATCAGATAACTTCTAAAAAAAGAAAAACGCTGACTGACTTTATCTATGCCCCGTTAATGCTCCAATTAAAAAAAAACAAGAGGACCCTCCGCTATCAATCTCGTGACTTTTTGATCGTTTGTTATTTTTAAAAACCGTATCGCAGAATCTGTGAGACTCAAATACTTCGAATGCTTTCTGACGCATTGATCGCTTTGTCGTTTGATTAAATATACACATATTTATCTTTCTCTCTTTAAATATGTTTTATTATGTCTTAAATGACCCCAAAATGTCTGACAATCATTGGCCGTCCCATCGCTGGTGATGGATGGGATCTATTAGTGAAACATTATCGGTGCACCTCGTGGGTGTCAATACAGTTAGTATAAAGTATGGACATTTTTAAGAGGTATATCGTAGTCATTAATGAGTGTCTGACTCGAGATTGGTAAGTAAAACGGTGGATTCGCAGCATCCATCTTAGATATCGGCCTACGTGTAACTCATGAGAGCCTGGTACTTAAGTGATTTGTTTTTGTTAATTAATTTAGGTTTGATTATGCTTTTTGATTAGTTACGAAAAAAATACATACCTACTACATACATTTGTGCTAATACTAACGAATATGCTAATAAATACAACACATGGCGTCCCAAACTCTCAAAGTTTAGCATATTTATGGCTCTTTTAACATCAATTTTTCTTTTATCACCATTTTTATAAATCACTAGCTTCTGCCCGCGACTTCGTCCGCGTGGAACTCCTCCTTTTTTGCAGTCGGTTAAAAAGTAGCCTATGTCCTTTCTCAGGCTCCAGACTTTCTTAGTACCAAATTTCATTTAAATCGGCCCAGTAGTTTTATCGTGAAAGCGTAACAGACAGACAGACAGACAGACAGAGTTACTTTTGCATTTATAATATTAGTAGGGATTGTACACACATAGTCAGTGTGACGCGAAACGTCAGCCGGCGAGGCGTCGATGACGATGCATTTCGTCATCGAGTTTTTACCACGTCATTTGACAGTTGGACTAAACCGACTATTACTTCTGTCAAAATTGAAAGGTAACACTTAATAATTTCTGATGCCTTCGCAATTTACACATTGGAATGAAACAATTACAACGGATTTAAGTCGCGTAGATATTTTTTGTTGGTGACATTCAATTTGTTTATATATTATGACGGATCGTTTTCGTTCGTATATTAAGTTGTTTTAACTTTATGAAATGAAATATGTATAAACATATCAAATTATTTCAGTTATTACAGCTATAGGTATAATTATTTTAATAACTAAATCCAGAAATTAATTGATATTTAAAGTCATTAGACAAGCCATTAGACAAGATGTTAATCATTTTATTTCAATAATTACTTAAGTATTTATTACATCGTGCACAGCTAGAAAAGAAATAACATATAAAATGCTGAATTTTTATATATATGCATAAAGTAAATAAGCGCAGCTTGCCAGTTTATTTACGATTCATTCGTATCTCATAAAAGAAACATAAATAAATACGACCTAGATTGTAATCTAAATAAATATAACCGTTAAAACACAAACCCGAAGATCATGTCATTACGACAGAAGAAAAAAGTTAAACGCCTGGTGTTAATGCATGTTCCCATGTCCAGTTATTAAGTTTTTCATACAAAATCCATCAATCATCACTCCAAATTGCTTCAAACAACGTAGCCAGAAATCTCCAAGATATATAACTTTCTTTACAAACGATTTCCAACCTTACACTACCTCAACAAGGCTGCATTTCAACTGTCGTCGTTAGAAAGCGCCATCTGTGTTCGGAAACGCGAACAATCAAGTGTCATCGCGGTTTGACAGCTGTCAGATTTTAAGGATATGCCTTTACGTTGTAATTTTGCCGTCACCGATACAAGCCTTTGCGAGATTATAATTATTTATAATAGGCTTAGAAAATTTGTAATTATCGTTCAAAATATTTTTTTACAGATTGACAGCGTTAATTATAATTTCGCTTTTTTTAATGTTTATGAATAATAAATGACTTTGAAGTATTTATGTTGTCATGTCGTGTGTATCGAAGGAATATGACACAAGATGAATGGTAAAATTGATATCAAAAATTAAGCGTTGAATAAAAATGAAGTTTATTTACAAAATTACTCATTTTTTCAATGGTGTTTTGTAACAGCATACTAGGTTACGCTATATCACTACATAGTATAAAACAAAGTCGCTTTTTTGCCCTATATCCCTATGTACGCTTAAGTCTTTAAAACTACGCCGCGGATTTTGATGCGGTTTTTTTTAATACATAGACTGATTCAAGAGAAAGGTTTATAGCACCCGTGTGAAGCCGGGGCAGATGCTAGTAATTTATAAAGCCGAAATTCAAACTGTATTACAAAAAGGTTTAAAACCCACCCAATTCCAAAATTAAGCACCATTAACACAAATAAGAAACACTGAAAAAATCCCACTACTCCATTTCCCGGCATTGTCCGCGTCATGCGCCTGCGCACCGTTCCGCTCTCCAATTGAAAGATACACATTACCCCGTCATTGCAATCATAGTAATAAGCCTAATAACAGTCATTAGAAACGTAATCGTAATCGCCATTGTGGGTAATCGAGCTACGGTCACGTCAAAACCGAAGTGACATGTGTTGTACGTTTTTGAATATGTAATTTTTGATTTGTTACGATTATTGTGTTTTTGTATCGTTTTTGTATTGGGTTATTTTTTGACTGGGTTCATAGGTCAGACAGGTACTTTATCTATATAAATAAATATGAAAAACTGAAATGTATGTACGCGCATAACTTCCGAACGACTGCACCAAATTGACTAATATTTTTTTTATTGTGTTCGTCTAAGTTAGGACAATGTTTGTAAATATCCCATGCAAAGCGGGGGCGGCCAGCTAGTTATATAGAAAAGGTATATGACTAACTAATATCAATACATTGTCAAACCTGTTCAGTTTAGAAGCTTCTCTTTATGAGGTGAAAATTTGTATGGCACTTTTTATTCCTTGAATAGGTTTAGGTACTTACTTGATAATGTACCCGTTTACTCAAAAAGCAGCGGGTAGAATGCTTCTGCTATAATATTATATTCTTCTAAAAATATGAACACTTATATTAATACAAGTATTAAAAATAGGCTTAAATTCTGCACAATTATACCCACTTCCCGATTTAAACGAGGAAAAATAAACAAGAGGGACGCACCCTTATCATAATGACGGGTATTAAGAATTCACGAATACTCAACACCTGAGCCCTTTGAATATATAAAAAGTTAAACAATTAAACAATAAACGTTTTTAAATATGAACGGCCATTTTTGTGGGTGTTCTTTTGATAGACTTCTGGCTTGGTACTGTGGAGAAAAGCAAAATATTGATAGATAGGTACTTTATAAGTACATATTATGTATTTAATTTCTTGTTTTTAGTAGGTACTTAATACGTAATTTAAGCTTGTTTACTGATCACAGCCCAACTGCGTAAACAGCTAAAATGCAATAGTACATTACGCACCGAGGCCAGTAAAATAAAAAATGTCTCAGATCACATGTAATTGTCATCCGAGGCGAAGCCGAGGTTGACAAAAATGTGATCTGAGGCTTTTATATTTTACTGGCCGAGGTCAGTATACTATTATTCTGTTCGACGAAGCCAGAAAGCGGAAATTTCATTTAGCGAAGCGGCCACAAAGTAGCCGCTTTCTGGCCGGAGGACGGAAAAAAGTATTCTTAAGTATAAAAGTAGGTACCCTACCTACTTAGAAATAGGTAAAGAATTATGACTAAATTTAAAGTCGTTTTAGCTTCAGGAAAAACCATTTTCACTCCCAGTCCAAGCGATCCGATTACCAGGAATTCATAACTTGCGTTAAGTCAACAAAGAAGTACGCAAGACAGAACAACAATGATTAAGACTTTAAACAATGCCGCGCGAAAAAGGACAAACAAAGCGGGCTTTGTGCCGAAAATTTACGTTTAAAAACAACGTAAATATAAATAAATACCTAAGCGGGATCCGTATCTATCCTATTTAGATATTAATCTAAACGAAAAAGCAAAAGCAATTCAAAATAGGCAACAAGCTAACAGAAGGGACGGGCGGGCCGCTGTAATTGGCCATTTATCAAACTGCGAAGGGGTTAGGGAAACCTCCTGCCGGCGATGCGGCCCTAGTACTCGCTGCCACTGTGCAGAAAACGACTTAGTTAACAAACAAACAAACATGCAGCTGAGGGACAGATTATGTATAAAGTTAAATTTGAAATGGAAATGTATATACGTACCTAGCGATCTTATCTATAGAATGTATTTATTATTGCACTACTATACTGTACTGAACTTATACAATCCTTTTCTACAAAGGAAAAATATTACAGACTGTTTAGCTAACCTGTAAAAAGAGGCTCAAACATTATATGAATGCCCATGTACTTAACATAAGATCTAAAACAACCAATTTCAACCCTTTCCTCACAACACCAGGCCACACCAGAGAGCAAACCTCCATAATTACAAACCATAATTTAATCCCGAATGCGAAATTAATCTAATAACCAATACAAACGAAATTTTCGCAAAGTAATCCTCCCTAAACACACAGGTGGGTTATAGTAGGCTTGATTTTGGATAAGCCTCCATAAACTTGATTAAGCCTGGTTTTAAATTCAACATTTTGGGTAATGAAACTTTCTTATCAGCGGCCTCTTGTTTGAAATATGGCCGGTGGCGGCCCGACTCTGTTGCTTGGACTTTGGGTAAAGTTCGCGCCTGCCCGAGTTTAATTAACTTAGGACGTTTAAAAACACTGTTAGGTGTGAACCGAATTGTGTATTTATGAACTGGTAACACCCATTTACATACTGTTTCACTATGTATTACATAAAGAAACCTGCTATCAAAAATACACGAGTTAAATCCATTGTTCTATTCCATAAAAACGTTATTTTAGAATTAGGTACCTACGTAGTAGTAAAAAATCTAACTCAAGATAGGTATTTATTTCATAATTCCCTTCACAGACATCTTGAATAATATTTATTATCAGATACATAAGAGAATATCTTATTCACGATAAGATTACAAAACCATACAAACACATTGCACACATGCAAATGTAAATAACCGAGTGCATTATAATGAACGACTGGTTAGATAACGGGCGAACAATTTGTCATTCTCCCCGCTCTCAAGATCTGTCAAAGGGTGGAACTTTAAACCACCAATCTAATCCAAGAAAAGTTAGTAAGCGCCGTGAAGTGCTCATTCCAATTACGACACAGTTACGTAATACCTCAAACCAAACATTTGTGATAATAATGAACCCCATTACGGACTCTATGCAGTCACTCACCTAATAAAACCACTATACCCCAATTAAAATCGACTATTAACAAAATCAACGTACCGTACTCGAGTAGTACATCAACGAACACATTTCTAAAATAATTAAGAACTTTTACGAGCGTGATTACGAAGATAACTTGTAAACTGGTTACGATAAAAAAAGCCACGGAATAGTTAATGAAGCTAATATCTTCCGAGAAGATGATAAGCGGGAGATAAACAGAAATGGCGAATTGAGGACGTCACGAGGCTCACTATGCAAATACACCGCTTAATTGCTTGATATATCTATACTACGATCTCGAGTAGCGTACCTTTTGGAGCCATAATGTCGAGTTATCATTTACAATTTAAAATATACCGTATAATAAGGCATACATTATCAAAAATTTTGAAAGAAATGAGAAAGAGCGCGTCAAAGTTGTTAGGAGAACTTTAGCATGCATCTTAATTGATATAAGAAAAACAAGTGTAATTTTTGATAATCTAACTTGAAAAATACTCAGGGTAGTGACCTGTCGTTATGCGCTGAGGTCATACAAGAGAGATTTAAGAGTGGCTCCAGCTGCGTTGGTACATCGCAATCATGTAGGTATTAGACTGGCTCAAATTAATACAACGCCGCCACCTGCGCCCGGTTCTTTCTGTATTAACTCCCAGTTGCCAACAATGAGACGGCCGGGGAACTTTTGCACTGTTTTTTTCTCCGTTGGTTATATTTCAAACTGTCATACTTAATCTTTTTATCAAAGTTTGTTAAACGCTGTAAGAAGTGCACACAAGTGCCGTGAGGCTTTTAATTGTGTTTGGAACATTGTGGATCGATTGATTTTTATAAGCGACTTGTTAGTTGGCGTGGCGGTTTATTCTTTGTTGATAACGGCAATTTGAGTTTCACAGGATATTTCTTAAGTCATCAGCGTATGTGTTAATGATGATTTAGTTCAGCATATTTTCATCAGATTAATCATCAGCTCACTTAACTTAAATAATTAAAACTACGACGATTAAACACAAACATTATTAATGGAAACCGTCGGTTTCGCAATTCGCGCACCAGGAGTGCAGCGGCCTAGAGGCGAATAATTTATATTTAATTTAAACAAGACGACATTGGTATTCGAAATACGAGTGCGTAATTAAAATTCCAGTCGTGGTGGCCCCCCGCCCCCGCCCGCCCCGGCCCGACAGTTTTCGCGCCAATTTCCCGCGCCCGAAAATTAATTGTGACAGCAAGACGCGACAGTCTCCCGGCGACACGCGTCACCAGTGACGACAAAAATACTATACAGATTTTATGCGATCCTGATTTATCGACTTCGATTACTTAAAACGGCTCACCTGTCATTCGGAACTGGTATAATCATCTCTATAATGGAGGCGAGACGAGATTTTTCGCCATTAAAAAACGTCTTAATGTTAAAACAATTAATAAGTGTCAAGATTAACATTTAATTAAATATTCGGCAATAAAATCGTCATAACGTATCCGGATGCGGTCGTATTTGAATTTATCTACACAAGTCGCAGGTATACAGTTATTTATGTGGTTTCAGATTGGCTTTTCAAAACGTAAATACATTTCGCCCGAGCCCGGTTCAATGGCAATGATGCAATTGAGTTCCCCGCGTTCCATTCATGCGTTCGAATACCTCTAAAATGAAATCGGTTCTTTTACAAGTCGTTATGGCGGATTTCACGCTGGCCGGTAACAATTGTCCGATCTCGGCATCTCGGAGCAACACATTCGTTACCGCGCTAAGGGCCTCTAATGGCCTGAACCCGAGCGGCCCTTAAAATTTTAACCGTCCTTTTATTTATGGTGGCCTTTGTCTCTGCGATACAGTTATCGACCGGAGGCATCTATTCGTTATGATTTCGATTTTTGAACGTGCTTTCGATTTTCAAATTCGGAAGGTGTTGCTGAACGATTGCTACTGTTGAAAGCGAATTCCATTTTCAAATTAGTTCTCTATGTAACGAATCTGTTTTTAAAACAAAACATAATTGTCTATGCCTTAAAGAACGCGGCGTATTTTCGTCTACCAGAACCATAGAGTTTTTACGTCGTGTTCCAATTGAGTGTGGATTGTAATTAACGTAATAAATTGTAGTCCTCGTAAATCTGTGTTGTGAGTGGTTGTGGCTAATCGCTGCATGACGGACGGACGGTATCGCGGCATCGCTCGTTAGAACGCGTCGTCGGCAATTAGAAGGACACTGTCTCTGGTTTATCGTGTTACGTTAGTTTTAACTTTTTAAAACGCCGTTAACACAAATGACTATGATTTATGTTGGATACAGCATGCGACACGTTTTTTCTTTTGAGAATAGTGAACGTATCAACTGTATTTTAAGCCAAAGTGGTCCTTTCTTGTATAAAAGAGATATGTACCCAAATAATAATTTTTACCTCAAATTAAATAGTACCAAAATGACGTACTTATATCAAAATCTTAGATTAGTATTTTTTCTTTTAAAACGGAATATTTTTGATGTATTTTAGTTGGACCGTCATATTGTAATCTCGAGTTTAAGTGCGTTAGGGCAGCGTCCATTAAGTGTCCTCGTTGATATCGCTTCGATACGAGCGTCTCCGATCAATGGTGTCGCCACATTATAAATTACCCGAGGGTCATAGGGTTGCCAGGGTAAAATGAAAACATGCACTTAATATTTTTTAAATAAGTATCTATAATGTTATGTTTAATGATTTAAAATTATCGCCCATAGCTTAGAAAAGTAGGTACCTACCTAAATAGAAATATCGATTAAAATCGCTATTAACAAACATTGTTTTCTGAAATATTTTATTAACTTGTTATATTTCATATACCTACATACTTGAAATAGGTATATAATAAAATCCAAATCATTTTTATAACGTTTTGTCTAACAGATTGCCAGTGTATAGTCAAGAGATCAACTAATGTGTCGGAACGTATGTTCTTATCGTACATTAAATCTTGAAAAACATCTTCATCATTTCACAACGGCCTAAATCCCTTGAGACCCACGCAAACATTTCACATTTTAAATCCAAAGAATGATTCACGGCGGCACAACGCTTAGATACCTTTATCTCTATAAAATTAAAAAAAAACCGTGCTTTGGCATCATTCAGCCATCTTTGTTTACACGCCTTCATTGAACTTCAAACTTTAATTCGAAAGTATTAAGATTGAAATTTGAGAAAGTGTCGTGTACAAGATTGTTTTAACTTAAGCATTGTTAGTGTAGATTACAATACCGTGATTGCGCTAGTGTGGCTTACACGCGATGACGCCATTACAGAAATTTAAAACGAAATATCGAGGTCTCGCAGTTAGATTGCTATTTTATGAATTCGAAGAGCATCGTAAAACCGCAGATGATGTGGTTTTTATGTTGGTAATTCTTATTAATTTCTCACAACAACCACGAGATTCCAAATTTAAACGAGTGTTTATTTACATTTCGACAACGTCACTACCATCAGGTGTATAATTTTGATCCCGTTTGTTTGACAAATGGAACGCGCCCATGCCAGCCAGTGTTACGTTCGTTTAGCAATTTATTTAAATTTCGAATTATATTAGAATTTAATTTCGCTAAAATTTAAAATCTGTTTTATCCGAGGCGGTTATTTCTTTATTGTATGCAATTAACTGTGTAATTACTAAGACGTCATAAAGCAGGACGTCGTGTATGGCTGTTGCTGTAATCCATCAAAGTGCGAATTAGTTCCCGCTCGCACCGCAGCACATGGCGTCGCTCATTAACTATCTAAATCTAAAATAATCGCAAAATTATCTAATTAACGATATCCTTTCCAACTGTTAACTCGTAAATACACGCACCTCAACCCTTCCTTCGCCGATACGAAATAAAATTGCCTCGCACGTCAGGCAATCAACGCAATATGGCGCAGGGTCGACCTATTACCAGGATTGCATGAGTCGCGACCCCGTCGAGCCAGGGCCACGAAATGAACAAGTTGAGGGCAACTACGATCATAGACCCTTCGCACTCCTGACCGCTTACTTCGCAGCCCTACGACTGTTTTGACACCATCTGCGACACTTTGAGATATTTACTGCCGATTTATGCCGCCTTGGTGTCTAATTAGGCGTTAATTTGTTATCCGGCAGGTTGGATTAAATTTTAGACGGCTTATTGGCATCGTAAAATGTGATAGGAATAGTTGCAGATTGCTTGATAGAACTATCCGTATTAATTATTTTGCATATTAAAAGAAGGATTAGACATGCTATTGAAGAATCTCATTTCACCACTTGCGACGTCGACGTTAATCGATTAGTCAAACTCGACTCCCCAACACAATTATTAGAATAAAAACATTCCAAATCTGTATTGCAATTGCCCCAACAATTAACTGAGCAGCATGTGTTGCGTAACTCATTTCGAGTGATGAGAGGACCCCAGAGGTCGGGGTCGAAGCGGCGATATATTGCGCCCAGTAATTACACCCACCGGCTACCAGGCGGGCAGCGGATTAAGGAGCTTACTCCTTAAAATGAAGCATTTTCCGCTAGCGTAATTTATGGACGCGACTTTTGCTACTCTATGTTGCCCTGTTAATTCAACGGTGAATGCTCCTGGTAGATTTATTTCGATACTTGCGCAAATTCTAAACTGGCTAGGGGCCTATAAAGGTAATAATCGTCCACACAATCCTCTATAGCAGTTATGCAGTGGCTATATCAAACTAATAAGAATAATTGTCAGAAAGGAAAGCTCAATATCAAATAACGAAGTCCGAACCGGCGTTATCCTTAACAATCCTTATTCTGACCGGCCTTTACTCCTGATCCCCTGGTTATAGTATTTACTGGTCGCACCTATAATTGCCTGATTTAGGGCAGTTTCTATGCGCCGCCTCAGCCGTTGGATTTCATGAAAAATATTTATTGTCCACCAAGGGGATCGCGTATGGATTAGATGAATTTGTACGTGATATCGCTCCACGGTCGGTCTTTTGTTTTCTGCCTCCGATTCCAATTGTTCGAGATACTCGACATGATTTTCATTATCGTTTATCGTTTTTATTACCGTCGGTTTAATAAATCTCATTTTTGTGGAAACAAGCTGGTTAAATTGGACGGAACCGCAATCAATCACCAAGGCAGCATCGGCAGCGCGGATATAGCAAGACATCAAAACGCGATCTGTCGGTCTGTCCGGAGTGGATTTAGTGGATCGCGCAGCATTTGTAGCAGCTGAATTATTCACCCTTTCGACTGGTCCGAGATTTCTATAGCCGGCTCAAGCTCCGGTGCGTTACAAATCTTCAAGATTTCGCGGCTTTTGTTTGGGGATCCTTTATTTTGATATCGAAATTAAGGGAACATTGCTAACGCGGTTATTTGTTGTTTTCTTCTTAATTTAATCTACCCTTTCCATTAAGTTGAGAAAATACATTTCTAAGTTGCTTTTAGTGTGCGACGTCTCGTTCTGTCGATAAATCGCGACTTAGCAAACACTAGGGAGCAAAAAACAAAGCAACGTCGCTGCCAACACCAAAAAGGCAAAACATTCTAGCCGCAAACACATCATGGCAAAACTAAAACAGTTTTGCGTCAGTCCCACAACTGGCGACAGGAAAAACAAGTTGGTAATAATGAATTATGGGAGTGGCCGGACCCTTGCACGCCGCCGCCGCCGCCCGCCGGCCGCGGCGATTGTTCCAATAATGTGTGTACTTTCTGACTCTCGTAATTAGTGATTAGTATTACTACTTTCTGTTGCGACCATTACTATTTAGCCGTAAGCTTTTTATCGTTGTTTCTTTTTCAAAAGCCGATTCTCTGTTTGACAAATAGCTTCAATTTACATTACTATTTTTATATACCTTACTTTCCTTAAAAGGATCTGGCATTTCCTTGCCAGTAATATTAGCGTCAATTTATCAATCTTTAGATACTAGGCTCGTAGCCCCACGAAGAAGCCTGCGGCAGAAGGGCGACTGACCGGGGGCTATCTCTGGTCGGCTTTATGAAAACTAATGCCTTCATTTGGCGGCGACTCGGCCACCGGCGATAAGCTATGTCACCCTGGTCCCGGATTACGAATTCGGGATTTGCCCGACCGAGGGTAGGCAGATAAAAGTTTTTGGAACGATCGTGTCCGTAATTTAAATGATTTGAAATTAGGCGTTAAGATCGAGTGTTCTGGTGCCGGTGTGAATTTATAGCAGATGAAATGGGCCGTGAAATACAACTCAGAGTTTACCATTATTTCGAATTGATTTATAGAAAATAAAGACAATAAATAAAACAACACGGAGGTCGAAAGTGATTTACAATTTCTTGCTTTATTCAAATTTGAAAACAAACACAGCATTAGGAAGGCGAAAAACTCAATCTACTTAAGACAGGATAGAAACAAGTTGCAGGTGAGGCCCGGCCGGCGACTCGCAAGGAATTAAAGCTTAATTAGGGAAAAACGGAATTTATTGCCTCGGCTAATACCTCACTTTGGCCCACCTGCCCTCTGTTTACTCGCTCGCTCGCCCAAACGGTGAACGCTGAAATTGCGTCAGTAATATTATTAGTCGGTTTCGGACCGGATCATTAGTCATTCAGACGTGTGACATGTCACAATACTATTTCCATAATGTTCTTGTTATAAATTTCTTGAAGTGCGAGTGACAGCCGTCCGCGCTCGCGTCTCGTCGAGTCTATTCGCAATAAACCCGCTCCACGTGACACAATCTTGTAGAAACAATAAATTTTAAATTACTCCAGTGTTCAGGCGCCCCTGCTCATTCGACTAAGAATTCTCAGCATTACTGTAACGGAATTCCTTCACTCAACCCTCGCTCGTTATTTAATTTGCCTTCAGGTAATTAAAATCCAAAAACTTGTGAGTCGAAATTAAATTTTATCCTTGCCGGTGTTACGTATTCCGGGGCGGAGGGCGGCGGGCGGCGGGGCGCGCGGGACTGCGGACGTGTCCCCAGAACCAAATTACCTTTTTAACTTTTCCTATTTAGAGAAAGCTAAAGGAAATCTCACAATAATAATAATAGATCGGGCGCGACGCACTCTCCCGCGCGGGTCTAATGAGAATGGCGACCATAAGTTCCTTTCAAGGAGGGTGTCGTGTTTGACAGTGTAATGCTTAAATCTCATTACAATTAGTCGAATTTGCATAGGAAACAGATGAATCAAACGCATGTGCATTCCGAGTGCAGGACAATGCGCCGGCGACCCCCGAGCCTGTCCCCCCTCAGCCCGCGGCGCGAAATTAACAAATCCAGATCAGTTGTTATGATTTATGAGCCCCTGGTTATCGGGGGTCGCCCATTATGTTTGAAATAAAATAATAATATACAAATGTAAATTTTGTGTTGCGTTTGTAGAACTGCTATTTCATTTTGTAGTCGCACCCGCGTTATGGACGTTCCGTGTATCACCGAGATAAAGGGGATTAAATTTTAATTCCTAGTCGCTATTTCCAGAACAATGATTATTCAACACATGCATAAAATTTACACAATAACATTTATCATGTGTCACTTTATTCATAAATTGTTTTTATCGTGTTTTGGCACCTTTCCACGAGGAGTACCGAGACGCCTTTCAACTTTGCCTATCGACCTTGTTTGTTTGGACACGTCTCGTATAAATCTTTCCATTTCACCTAAAAAGATCTGTTGAACTAAACACAAACAATAACAGTCGTCGGAATTAATACAAAGCGCGATTTAACAGATCCCGAGCGTCGTAAAATTTGGTGCCGTTTTTATCTCCCTAGCATAAGAGTCGTAGGAGCGAAACGGCACAAGTTACCAGATTGCGTATGTGCTTACGTCGTTCTGAAATAGTTGGAGCGAAGGGCTAAAGGGTGCAAGAGCCCCGTATGAAGAGTTAATGAACTAATCTTGATATTAACAATACATTAGTCGCATCGGCCGCGGCCCGCTGTAGCAATTACGCTCGCAAGGGACAGCCCCGCCCGCGCCCGGACCTTGTCCTGCGCTAATTTCGAATGTCCATTCGACTATAAAGTTTAAATTGAAGATAATTTTAAATGCTTATTGCGACTGAGCACCGTTTCGGATATTCGAGGCACGTTACACTTAAAATTATTATTTTCACGTACCCAATTAACGTAAGTGTCAATTAGTCATTTTCATGAGTAACATTAATCAGTCCACCGGGGTGTTATTACGGGAAAACATTGTAATCACATAATTACGTGAAAAACTAATCGAATCACAAAGCAATCGGAGAATATCTGGGAATTCGTGCAAAATTCATAATGACAGTTAATTTGGGAATGCATCGCGCGGCACCAGGGGCGCAGCCGGCGCGGGGAGATTACTTATTCAGCAGACGCGGAACATATTGCACTAATAATTGATTCAAATATAAACTTCATGATTCACTCACAACCCACTGTATTATTATGTCCTAATATTCTAATTTCTTTGTTACAGGTTTATCAACGCGAGACGTAGGATAGTGCAGCCAATGATAGACCAGTCAAATAGAGCAGGTAACATTTTTCTTGTACATCCATTACTTATAAGTTTACCTAGGTTTAAAATTCTCTACGGCGATTCTCTGTGTGAGTACAGCAGGTTTTAAAATTCTCTAAAGACGCGGGGGTTGAACGTTTGACCCTTTCAGAGCTATAATTCCGATCCCCCATCAATACCCATTACGCTCACGTTTGAAATTGGAAGCCACACGTTCCGAAACGACTTTGAAGTCGAAAATTGAGTTTGCTGACCACAGAGATCGTGGAGTGGGTTCATACAGTATGCAGGCGGTCGCATGCACCTGAGTAACGTCCCACGAGACGCCACGTCTTCCCGTGCCGGCTTTTAGCGCTGACCGGCCAAGAGTTATGCGCTCCCGGTGCCGAGCCCAGCTGCGCTCTTCAAGTAATGACTAGATTAAACAAAATAACTACGAGCCGGTCTAGGAGCCGCTACCTACTCGCAGTAAGTAGTGAGTGGCCAGCCCTCGCCCGCCCGACTTAAAACAGTTGCTAGCGAAAATAAAATGAGAAAGTGAACGGCCGCAATTTATGACGAGAACCTTTTATAACCGTCGTCGCCGACAATACGGAATGGAATTACAAACGGCCAATTCTATTTTTACTTTGTAATGGTCGCGCACAGTCCATAGAATGTTCCCGGGACGTACGCGGCTAACAAAAATTCTACCCTGGAAAAAAAAGGACATCGCAGAAAAAGGGCTTACTCTTGCGAACGCCGGGAACGCAAGAAGGGTAAAAAAGAATAATGTCCGAATTCGTTGACCCGTCCCGGGCGATCCATCACTCGCCCCTCCGGCGACTATCGCCGATGTATGCTCGCCTGCTACCTTTATCTAGATGTGTGGATGTATTCGAGGGCCTGCCTATTCGGGATTACAGATCTTTTTCCCTTTTTGTCTGCCTGTAATTTCGTGTATAAATCGTACGAGAACCGTCTCTTAATTCGTAGCTCACGTTTTTAATAAACCGAGCGGAACGAGCGTGTGATGAGAGCGACACAATTTAATCCTTGCGAAAAGCTCAATAAACGATCGGTCGGAAATAGCGTGCGATGGCCGCGCTCGAACGAATTGTAATTTACAGGCTGGCACGGTAATGGCGTCGCATCAGAGAGCAATTTATGCCCTTATAATAAATTCATTAGCCGACGCCGTCGTTCCGCGCTGAAACACGGCGAGCGGCGAGCCAGCATCGGCGACCACCGCATGCTCCGGCGACCGACGACACGCGCCCACCTCGCCCTATTAATAACCACCTTGTCCCTTGTAACCGACGTCGCGCCACCTGAGTAGGTGGTGTTGCATCAGATCAGCCGCAGAGAATACGTTATTGACGTATGACACTAGTCGAATGCGAATAAAAACCGATTGATTGAGTCGTCTCGGAGTCGGTCGAGCGGCGGCCGCCCGGCGTACGCACGGCGAATAATAAACGCGAGGCCGCACCACATAATATAGTGATTGGAAAAGCGCCTTTTGGCTTGACCACAGGAAATGCGGTGGCCATTTTCTTTAGTCCATTGCCAAAACAATTTTCCATCTATCCTTCCACCCTCCGGTTTTTCCATTTTCCGTCGTCGGCAAACTTGGCGGCGCTCGCATCCGCCGCTCGGCTGCCGGGAAATTTAGAATTCGCCCCTGTTTTATGTCGTCGAGCGTGCCTGTTTTAAAGTGCAGCATCGCCGCCAGAATTTTGATACCCCGGTACTTTAGACAATTGCATTACGTTAGTCAGATTAGAGCTTCCATTGTACGGGGCCATAACAATAACGTCATCAAGGACGCGTCCCGAGGATTATATCGTACTAAATCATAGTTTCCTGGTACACGGCGCTGCGCCCCGGCTCCTCGGGGGCTCCGTTATTGCTTCCTGCCGTCCTAGTCGCAGGAACCGCGCTCCACCGGGCCCGATGTCTCAATATCGACGACTCGTGCGAGTCGTAACTCGAAATAAACTTTTGCCTGTAGACTTCATATTATAACTTCAAATTGAATCTCTCGACGAAACTTTTTTGCGCAACAAGTCGTAATGGGCATGATTGATTATGGCCGCTGTCGGCGATAAGAGACAATGGAGGTCTAATGGCGACACCGGCGGCCGCGGACGAGGCTATCTGTCTGATTAAGGAGGACAGAGACTCGTTCGTTCGCGAGCCTAAAAGGCGCGGTGCAAAGTTAGCGAAGAAAACCTCCGCTAATATTATTTGATCTAAGGGTAAAAGCAAGACATTAAGGATCGATCGTGTTTGTCCCGAACTCCTGGCGCAATGGCGCGTGCCACCATAAAGACCCCACGAGGATTGCGGAAATCGCCGTCTATAATGGACGAACACCATTACTTTACGATTGATAATCCCCGACGAAATATTGCAATCGGAAGCCATAACAGTTTTGTGGTAAAATTGAGCGAATTCCTACGTTTTCGAATGACAGTCGGCCTTTTTTTTAGTTTTGCATCTCTGTATCTGGAGTTTAAATTGAGCTATTCAAAGTTTAAATCGCTCGTCTCCCAGTTGCCACTTCCAGGTCGGATGAAATATTCTCGTGCTTTTGTATAGGTCCTAGCTTGTGTTTTATATATCAATTTAAGGTAACATTACTACCTGCTGTACTTATTTATCAATGGAACTCCTAAATTAGGATATGCCGTAAGTTTTTAAGCCATTAGTGCACAACATTTCAGTTTCCTAATAATGTTTAAAATAGTTATCTGATATAATTATATATCTATTTAAATAGAAGATACTGGGTAACCCATCAGGGTGACATAACCAGCAGCAGCTAAGTCAGCCAGCGTGATTAACCGTCCAGTGTTCTACCCCGCAGTGTTCCCCCACGCGGGCCCCAGCGGCGCGTACAGCCCCGAGGCCACGATGGGCTACATGATGGACGGACAGCAGATGATGCACAGGCCGCCCACGGACCCCGCCTTCCATCAGGGGTACGCGCACTACCCAGCGGAGTACTACGGACACCACCTCTAATGCAGGCACCTTTGTACATGTGAGTATTACTTACCTAATTCATTCCTTGATGACGCCATAAATCATGACAAAGTCTCGAGTGCAGCTCAGTATAGTTAGTAGATTTAAGTTCAGTATTAATAATTTCGTTGCTCTTTCCGTGACACGGTTGAAAATATATGTATGGTACGTACTTGACCGATATAAAGTTTCAAATGACTTCCATCCAAAACGTTGACGTGTGATTAATTTTATCATGTAAATTGTTCCAGACATGAATAACACTCGCACGGTTCGGGCTTCGGTCGGCGGAGGGCCGGGCGAGGCCGAGGCGGCGCCGGGCGGCTCGCGCGGCCTCATGTGACACGGCGACGTGTCGTGTCGCGCCGTGACGTGTCGTGCCGTGCCGTGCCGTGCCGTACCGCGCGTGACGTCACGTGACGCGAACAAACAGGAGAACGGATGCTACGTGTACATAAAGCGAAAACATTTTTGTAATATTTGAAACAGTATACGATCTCCTAAATTAAGATTTAAAGTCAACTTTAATGTTTAAATAAATGTAAATTTACGCGAAGTGACAACGTGGACGCTGTAACATGAAACGGTGCAATCACCTATTATAAATAAATACAACGGTTTTATCACTCGGAAGTAGGAGGAAGTCGATGAATGTAACAATAAAAAAATGGTTTGATAGTTATCGTATAAATATTTATAGCTAATTGTGTATTGTTATTACGTAAATATAAATAAATTGATTAGTTGTAAGTCGTAATGTAACTATCACTGGAAGTACTAGGGTCGCAGAGGACAGAATATGATAATAGAAATGGTACATTTTTAAAGGCGTTATGTATGTTGAGTAGGTTTATTTATGTTTTGGAAACTTCTTATTGCATAAGGACCGGGGCAGACGGATACCAGGAACACATGAAGCTCTCGTGGTTGTATTAGCGAGTACGGAGTATAGCGGAGGGCTCGTCGGTGACTCACCGTATTTCGTGTGCCCCGGTCATTATCCATACTTTGCCAAGCCATCGAAGGTTACTATGTAACTGTTAATATTGTATCGGTAACCGTCGGTTACCGCCCGGTTATTTATTCAGTTCACCCATCACGCTCAAGTCGTACTTCTAGATGAATGTCAATTTCTCAAAATTACCTTTTAATTGGCCGCGACAAGTTTCGTGATTTTGCTTTACAGGTTGAATACATATCTTTGAATTATATATACCTATCTATATGTACTATTGTGATGATATTGTGAGTGGATATCATTGTTTCACCTTGCCTTGGTGTTCAGTAATGTAGCACAATTTGTAACCGATGTATACGATGACAAAAATATATTTTACGATGTTGAACAAAGAGATTTTACGTCTATATTGTCTTGTAGCTGATACCTGACATCGATTGCCTTCACACCAGGAGACCATGAATGTTCACAAGTAAAGGCCTACAAGTTAAAAATACGCTCACTACCATTGAATGAATACGTGAAATTTTCTATAATTTCCATTTGAAATTGTAACGCGCTTTTTTAATTGTAGCCCTTTAAATAAATGATATTTATGAAATAAATTTTAACATGATTGTGTGATTTCATGACTGATACGAAGTGAGCTTTTCATAGATTACGAAATGCGTTCCGTGTTCATGGCACTTGTTTCATTTATAACATAACCACTAGATATTGTGAGTCCAATCAGGAATAACAACAAACTAAATAGCCATAAACAAATACATCGTCAATTATGTAAGTAGCGGCATCAATACAAAATGGCGGACACCACTTCTAAACTCACGTAACATAAAATAAAATTAAAAAGGAACATTTAACCAAAGCATTTTTGAAAATGCTTCTACGGAAGAAAGGCGCAAATCAAATACAACTTGTATACGACTTATGTCATTGTGACAGGTTATTCCTGATTAGACCGAAACGCGGAACTTTGGATACAATAAAAAATAAGTAATGCCCTGCATTACAGCCTTATGCAATGTATACGAACGGGATGTTGTCGAACTGTCCTGCTACGAATATGGTAACTTGTAGGTTATCCGGAACAAGCTTTATACCTAGGATAAACAGTCTTGTGAATAAGTGACACTATAAGAAATTTGTGCCACCTTTTATCAATATTAAGACAATATTTATATGTAGTGCAATTTGCTTGATCGCGCCAACGTCACAAAACAAATTTGATGCAATGTCTTAAAATAGTGTACTGAAAAGAATTTGTTTAGTGACGTTTTTTATTTAATTTGTGTCGTCGTAAAATGAAAAAAATTGTTTCAAAAATATGTTAATTAATAATAATATCAATTGTTTACGATTACTTTATTGACGACATATTCTTGTGATTTTTCAAAATATTTTATTAGACAGAATAGCAAAAGTGTTGCCATATTTCTTATTATCACTCTTTCAGTCATTGCATAAATATGGCAGTGACAAAAGTATGGTAACATTATTGCTATACCCCGAGCTAGTATTAAATTTAATTTTATCTCGAAACTTATTACAATTTGAACTTGTAACCTATATTATTTTAAAATAAAATCAACGCTCAATTTGTATTTCAAAAGGTGGTC
Organism: Polylopha cassiicola; assembly: GCA_038024825.1. Taxonomy (NCBI): domain Eukaryota; kingdom Metazoa; phylum Arthropoda; class Insecta; order Lepidoptera; family Tortricidae; genus Polylopha; species Polylopha cassiicola. Next base: position 1,265,817 of record CP149061.1, read on the forward strand.
AATATTTGTTTACACACTAACCGTTGACTGAGTTGAAATGACGCTTATAATTAATCCATTATAAAATTTATAATTTGTGAAGGATTATTAATATGGTCAATGTGTTTCTTTATTGGATGGATCTTCGAACGTGTGACAAGCCATTGTCATCTTTAGCTATATCTGTAATAGTTGCAAATCTATCAATTAAAAAGTGTACCAGTACCAGGAGATCAGGAGAGGGGAGATCATTTTTTATTGATACTCTTCTTAAATATGGTCTGAGACGACAAAGACGGCGTTTTAAATTCTCGAATATCCACCTTTTAATTTAAAATCCATAGCGTCATCTCGCGTCAGTCATCGGTTAGTGTCAGTGTCACATTTTAGAAAAAAAGGTTTGTTAACTTTTGTAAATATATCATCAAAATTAAACGTGACGTCATTTCTTTGTATTATACTTTCAGTTCCAGTGAAGTCTCAGTATTATATTATACAGATATATTTTCTAAAATACTTATTTCGTTCAACGCCCGACTTTGTTGATATTTCCCCATTATTGTTATTTACATTGCGTGTAATATATTTTTTATTAAGAGAAAAATCTTAAATAATAGTTGTTAGATATTAATGTATTAATTCATGAATTTTATTTTGATTTTTCTCTTTATTATATATGTATATGTACATTATACATATTGATTTGAAAGTCATCAAATTATTGTAAATATAGGATAAAAGTGGTAACAACGTGCGTCTCTCAGCATTCATTCAATTATAATAAACGGTTCGAAGAAAAATGTTAATTATATATTTGTATTGTATAATTTCATTGAGGCACATTATATGAATATAAATATACATGGATATAGTGAACTGGTTTATATATGTACGCACCTCAGAGCTGACGGGGCGCCAGACGGACAGTGTCGGCATTATGAATGCTACGAATTGTGTAAAAAATATTAAAACCTTTAAAAAAATGTTTTTGTTTCATTTAATTATTATACTAACAAAAACCCTTAACTCGCAAAGTTACACCACAGAGAAGCTACATATACACTAGTTATGACGATTTTACAACACCACAATACATATTTATTTTACTGCCTACTTATGTATGAATTACATTCAAAAACAAAAAAAAACACGATGAGATTTTTTTATCTGAAAAAATTGCTTTTTCTGTCCTCCGGCCGGAAAGCGTTTACTTTGTGGCCGCTGCGCTAAATAAAATTTCCGCTTTCTGGCTTCGTCGAACAGAAATAGTACATTACAGACGGCGCAGGGAAGTGACGGCTTGCGAGCCGAGTATACAGTATAGACGGCCGACCGAAGGGAGGCCGGATATTGTTACGAGGCTTGCAAGCCCCTTCCCGGCTAGGCATGTATAGTGCTTTTCTCAAAGTAATGCAATGAAATAAATAAATACAACATTCAAATAAAATAAATTACACTTGAATAACAGAATTTTTTATTTTTTTACACCAAATACAACTTGATTACTTTATTCCGTTCTTGAGAATCACAACTTCTAACATGTACCAGTAAATCCCTTTACTTAACAACTTCTAGTTATCAATCGTATTAGCGTATAAGTCTTGAACAGGCCGTTAACTTCCAACCTCTAAACATTGCGAATTCATTTTACAATATTTGTCCAAAGACAGCCATCTCCTTTTTCGTTCCCGCGACTTCTACCATGACAGCTCTGATTGCTGCTCGCCGCTGATTGGCCACGCTCGCTCGTCCGCCATTGGTCAAAATATACAATAGCCAATCATAGATCAGCGCGAATGTTGCCATTCGTAACTTAAATATACCAGTAAAACTAAACAAATAACAATACTTTTTAAAAATCATGACAAGTATAAAATTGAAATTAATCTAATAATACAGATTCTTTTTTTATTCTCAGTTCGTGTATAATATAGGCATTAACGTGAATATTTTTAGTACAATAAAGTTCTAACTTATTAAAAAAAAAACGGTTTTAAACTGTTTATGAAGATCAACGCCATGTTGATATTCAAATTAAAAAGAAATTACTTCCCGGCCTAGGCCAGGAATGATATATTTCCTGGCGTGTTTTGACGCACGTAAGGACGATATTTCATTGCATGTTTGAGAAAAATAGTATACTGACCTCGGCCAGTAAAATAAAAAGCCTCAGATCACAATTTTGTCAACCTCGGCTTCGCCTCGGACGACAATTACATGTGATCTGAGACATTTTTTATTTTACTGGCCTTGGTGCGTAATGTACTATTCTACTAAAGTTAATCCAGAATCAAAGTCGCGAATTACTTGCTTATTATGCGTTCCTAGTACTTCATGGATCCCTTGTCAATAGTTTCACATGTACGCCTGGTACTTACGCTTACACATAAAGACCAAGCGCTACGTTTCTGGTATTGAATAACGTTACTTGTATGTACGCCTGGTAAAAAAAATTAAAAACATCTTGATGCGTTCCTAGTAGCATGATAGCTTTGCATGACCGCCTGATACTTAAAAACTTTCTTCGTTGACGTTGCGTAGCCTCCTTGCTGCATTCCTAGTACTAAGCATATGGACAGGTTCTCATTCAACCCTGGTACTTATAAAACTTTCTTCGTTGGCGTTGCGTAGCCTCCTTGCTGCATTCCTAGTACTAAGCATATGGACAGGTTCTCATTCAAGCCTGGTACTTATAAAACTTTCTTCGTTGGCGTTGTGTAGCCTCTTTGTTGCGTTCCTAGTACTAAGTACATGTACAGGTTCATGCAAGCCTGGTACTTATAAAAGATAATTCGCGAGTGTTGTTTAGCCACCTTGTTGCATTTTGCATTAATGTCTGGTATAAGACATACCTCTTGGTTAACGTTGCTTTCCTTGTAATTTTCCTGTATTTAATAATTTAATAAAAACATTCAAGGAGTAAAACCGAAATGAAAGCATTTGAAACCGCGGACACATTTGTCCATGTCCAGTTTTAACATGGTTTAATTTATAAAACAGACGAACAACGATCATAATCAAACTACTCTCTTCGCAGAATGCCTAAGTTAACACTTTCATCATAATGGAATTATTCCGAAAGTTATCGACGAAAATAACTTCCGAAAGATGTTTGCGCAAACACTTGGGATAGTTCGAAACTTTCCGAATTTATATGCGGGGAGGAAAAGCTTTATTGTTCATTCAATTTACTTTGTCTTTTTATTTACTGTCGATTTTGCTATAGTGAACTTATTCCAATAAAAATATCTTTGTAATAATTAACAAAATTACAGCTCATATTAATAATACATAATTATAATTACAACTAGGGGGTTCATCTCCATTTTTGATTAACCGAAATCTCAATTAACTCTGAAATACTAGGGTAACAAGCATTGGTAGAGGAGATAGCGTAGCGCTACGGCGTAGTCCGTAGCCCGTAGCGTCGTAGCGGCGTAGCGGGCGTGGCGCCTCGAAAATGGCGGCCGACAGTGAGTAATGGCACGCTGGGACGAGTCCAGTGACGCGTGCCGCAGGGCTGCCAACCATGACGATTGTCAAATTACAATACAAATTATTTTAGCGACTGCTTTATAATAAAAATAATATTATTATTATAGAATTAGTTTCTCCCCTCCAGACACAGCTGTGTTATATGTAGTTCAACGTTCTCTAGCGTTTATACACACTAGCAACACCATGTAGTTCTGGTAATTTTCTATTTTATAAAAATGAGTAGGGGTTTCTTTCCTGACGCTATAACTCCAGAACGCTCGAACCGATTTGGCTAATTTTGGTCTTGAATTATTCGTGGAAGTCCAGGGAAGGTTTGTAAGTAGAGAAAATTTAAAAAACATCTTGAAAAAGTGTAAAATCAACATCTTTGTATACTCCCATATACAAAGTGATTGACGAAACAATCGGACAGACAGGACGACGTCTACCGAGGCCGCTAGTTAAATATATAAAGAGCTTTTTATTTCATAAAGTTACTGAGCTTACTTAATTGCAAAAAACAGTAATCCTAAGATGAATCTACCTATATCTTAAAGGCTAAACAAAGTGACTAACTTGAGGCTTGAAATGTTGCATTGCGGAATCCCTTCAACCTCTAAGGAGATGAAAATATGCTGTATCTTTTTAATACCTTCATTTTTTGCTCATTTTGATTTGATATGGGAAGTCAACCTGCGCCTGTTTTTAAAAACTTTGCACAACATTCAAATGTGTTTCCACGTCCTACCCACAAATTTAATCGGTGACAGATGCTTAGTCCTTAAAATATCGCGTGCCAGCAGTGACAGGTGGTAGCCCTGATTTTTTCCAGGGAGCACAGTAAGCAACGCACCGATTGTATCGCGCGGATGCTCGGAGCGGCCCATTTGTCACCCGCTCACCCCTCCCCCGCGACAAAGAAACCGAATTGACGGAGCTGAAGCTGTATCAATTTATGTGCGCCTGGTGTTTCAGCATCTTGTTTTCGACGAAAACTGGAGAAAATTGGAATTGTCTAGAAAAACTTGTTTGCACGATTAGTCCTTCATTTTCTTTTAATTCTTTTATGGACAGTTTTCTAAACAACTTTTTAATAATTTGCTCTTTTATAATAATTTCTGATGCCTTCGCGGTTATTACACATTGGAATGAAACAACTATTAACGGATTTAACTCGCGTATTTTTATTTTACTTTATTTGCTGACGTTTAGCTCTTTTATATTAAGATTAGTAGGGAGAAAAAGAGTTCTGAAAATGATAATGATATACTATTGAAGAAAACATATTTCAGGTACAATTTTTATCAGGCAAATTTTGCGAGTAGATTTTTCTCAATTTTAAAAATGTTTACATTCTAATATCTCACTACATTTACTCAACAAATTTTATGACAAAAACTGTCTTCAAACTGAAAATAGAAGCGGAGGCTGATGTGAAAATTCCCTTAAAACCAAAACAATCAATCTAATGTGAACTATTCGAAGGCTACCAGGGTGTCAGAGCCTAGCGGCGGTGTATCGCAATTTTCCGGGCTAATTTAAGACGGGACCGCGGGCGACATGTTTATTGGTTAATTAAAGTTTTACGCGGAAACAAACAGGTACCGGGGGCGCAGCGGATCGCAGGAGCGTATACAAAACGAGCCATCGAATTTGGATTATGGCATAGACTTATAAACTGAAGAATTATTGGTCTCATCCTGTGCTGAAAAAAAACCATCAAATAGGCGAAAGAGCGTGCAATATGATTGGTCGTTTTTATGGTACCATTGACATTGAAGCAAAACATATTTTTATTTAGGTAGTTTTACTTCGTACTTGACTATTTGAAACCCTAAGTGAACATTTCAGGTACCTGAATCCCTCGCTATGCTCAGGATTCGTAAACTTTAATAAATGTTGTATTTTTAAAAAGAAATATGACTTAGTAACAAAGAACCGTCAAAAAGTAACACATTCAAGCTGATTTGCGTTCTAGCAAAAATACTCAAGCTATAAAACTACCCCAAAATGTGTATTCCAACCGGTGTGCAATATCTTTGGAATGCTGTTATCCTGGTACTCGGAAAATATAAACAATTTCCTTTGCTGTCGCTACTATGGAAAACACCTGAATCGCGGGTCGCGAAACAATAAGCAGAGTTTGCAATTTATTCGCGCGATTACGCGCACTTTCTAACGCCTTGCGCCTCTGCTACCCTAGTAATTAACGGAATAATGGACAGCCGGCGAAATCGGGCTTTACGAGATCTTCGAGAAATAATTACAAATACAACCAAATTTCGTTATTAATTTTATTAAAATTTATTACAGGAATGTTACCCGTGATAGAGAACAGGTAAGTAGGCATATATTGAAATAAAATAAGTAAAGTATAACGGATTCAACTCAGGTATCTCATTTTAGTTGTTTATCTCCTTAGGGGATTAAATTTTCAATAACACTTTCTTAGTGTTCCCCTACGTTATATAAGAAAATGTGCAATATTTAAGTTTCTAACCCTATAAATCAGCTTCTCCAATATGACATACGTGTCGTGTTCTAAACAAAATACCATTAAAATTATAAAACTAACATAGAGGTCTTAAATATCATATTCCACATATGGTCCGTGTTTAACATTCGTGTGTCAACCCACACCGAGGTAGTTTTGAGATATCGGCGTTTAAAGTTTTTTGAGAACATTCTTCTTTTTCCGCTTATTTTAAGCAAAAAAATATTGTTATGTGGTATCATTTTTTTTGTTGAAGTGCATAGATTAAGGATATAAATGTTTTTATTACAATAAATTCATAATTAAAAAGAAAAAGCAGAAAAATGGTTAATGCTTAAAAGCTATAAGGTTCATTACATTTAGCATTTATGTGCAAAGCCACATAACACTATGCAAAATTCTAATTTGTTCTTTTAAAATGAATATATTTTACACTATTTTTTTAGAAAATGTAATAAAATAAACAACTAACGTATTAAAACTTTAATGTAAGTACTTATTTATTTAGTTTTTATTGTTATAACATGTTTTAAATAACATTATAAGTTCTGCTAAAAATGAGAAATAAGTACAACAAGTTAACACTTATATTAAAATTTATTTATTCATTTATTTACACTTTATTGCACAATAAAAAACAAATGTACAAAAGGCGGACTTAATGCCATACGGCATTCTCTACCAGACAACCTATATACCTATATTACCTATTTCAATTACTTCAAAGTCTTAAGCAAATTGATTTATTATTATTATTTTATCATATTGAATTAAACCAATAATATATACCTACTTCCGTACCTAAAAAGTTAATAAACCACTTAAAAACCATTTTTCGAAGAGTTGATAGGTAAATTGTGAAGACATGTCTGTCATTCTATAATAAAATATTATTATGTGTAATATTCTATTTTTTCTCACACACGTTTTAATCTAATGATGGATATAAAAAATATATCGGTTGAGTGCGAGTTAGACTAGCGCACCAAGGGTTCCGTACTATAAATAAACCTGTAGGTATATAAGTTCAAATATATATTTTTTAAATGATGTAACTGAAAATGTATGGTTTTCGTATTTTTTTCTTTATCTGTGCTATAAAACGTTACCTCGTACTAAATTTCAAGATCCTGAGTTCACGAGAAATGCCCTGTAGGTTTAGATTCCCTAGCGAGTGTTGAAAATTTGCGTCAATTCGCGACATAAACGGCGGTATCTTTTGATTGCGTTGGCGATTTTTTGTGAATTTGTTACTATTACCAAGGGACGGTAGTCCTGAGTATTTGATAATTACTATGAATTTCAGCTTGATACCTACCTCCACGCGTTACTGAGGTAAAGGGTCACACAAAAAACAAAGTAATCCTGTAAGGGTTCCATTTTTTGTAAGATACCAGATACAGATATATCTTTATAAGATACGGAACCCTAAAATATGTATTGGTTTCATGTAAAATGATACAATTAATAAGTTTTGTTATGATTTTTAAGTTCCTAATTGAAATAATATTTACCTAAGTGTTAACTTATACCTACAGCAGCAGAACTTATAATGATATTTGAAACATGTTATACAACAATAAAAACGTTAATTAAATAAGTACCTAGATTAAAGTTTTAGTACGTTTGTTGTGTATTTTATTACATTTTCTAAAAATAAGTGCATTATAGTTATATTGGTTTTAAAACAACAAATTAGAATTTTGCATTAATTAATGTGTTAGGTATGTGTAGGCTTAACACATTAATGCAAAAATACAAATCTGACATAGAAAATAGGCAATAATGTGTTATGTGGCTTAACACATTAATGCAAAAATACAAATCTGACATAGGAAAAAAGCAATAACCGATTTTGTGCTCTAGAATATTCTACGATTTTTTTTTTACAAAATGGATTGCACTGCCGTATTCCTCATGATCTATTTAATAAAACTGCATTCATAACTCAAAACCCAATTTTTTGTGGGTTAACACACGAACGTTTAACACGGTCCATATATAGTTTATGTTTTCATAGTCACTTTGGACTAAAATAAGAGTAACGGATTATCTCGCGTATATTTATTTTTCTGTCCTCCGGCCTGAAAGCGCCAACTTTCTATCTGCTGCGCTAAATGAAATTGCCGCTTTCTGGCTTCGTCGAACAGAAAAATAGTATACTGACCTCGGCCAGTAAAATAAAAAAGCCTCAGATCACATTTTTGTCAACCTCGGCTTCGCCTCGGACGACAATTACACATGATCTGAGACATTTTTTATTTTACTGGCCTAGGTGCGTAATGTACTATTATGTTAACGTTACGAGAACAGTTATTTTTTAATCATTAAAAGTTAAGATCAATTTATTATCAAAATAAAAATGCACTAAAACTGCATTCACGCAGTGTGAAGGCACGCGGACGCGCGATGCATCAGTGTTGGCCACCGACAGTTAATCCTAGCCCGCGGACTTCAATCAACGAACTGCATGTGGCTGCAGCTCACATGCATCAGGACATACTGCACTATGAGAAACACACAAAGAGTTTAGGAATGCGTACAATGAAAAAAAAAGTCATATATCAAATAATATCTGATGCCTTCGTGGTTATTACACATTGGAATAAAACAATTATGACGGATTTGAAACTATTTTGATAACGTAACAACGTACAAGCGCACGGCAAAATTCTGCTATATTATATGCATGCATATTATATTTTATAGTTATATAATTATCTCTTTAATCACTCTGTCTATTAAAAAATGCATAAAAATTCGATGTGTAGTTTTAAAGATCTGAGCATATTTATAGGGACAGTCAGCGGAAATAAACTATTGTTTTATAGTTTAGTCATAATATGTACCCAAATACCTACTAATAACTTTTTCCAGTGATATTTTTTTTTCCTGTGATAATATTGGTTACCTACCTATTATAGTCGCTCCTGACTATGAACCGGATTTGAGTTCTGCAAATTGCAGATACCATATTTTTGGTAAATTATGTACTTAACCTCTTGGATATCCAATTTTTTACCTGTAAGGTTTGTTTAATTTGGAACTATATCAATTGGTATTAAAAGTCCAAGCTCCACAAAAAAAACAATCTCAATAATCAGTACCAGGCAATCATAACCGTCGAGTAGCAATAACTCACGTAGAGTCAAAATTTTACACCGTCCCCGGTAGTACCGCGAGTAGCCGCTAGCGATGACAAATGGTGCTCCTCGCGATAGCGATCGCTAGATGAACTTTCATTACCGAACAGCCGCGAGACTATCGGCTACTAATGAACCGTCTTATCCGACACAGGGTGATCTTAAATACATTCTATTGTAAGATAATCATGGTAACATTCAACCGTGGTAAGTACCACGCTAAAAATTAATGTTTTTATAGGTTATGTAGGTACTTAAATCGATTTTGTCAATGTGCTGGACTACAACGTCATTGGAAATCTATTAAGTACTAGCGGTTCGCCCCGGCTTCGCACGGATCCTTAATTTTTTTTCAAAATATTCTATAGCCTATGTTACTCAGGGTGAACGTAGCTTCCCAACAGTGAAAGAATGATTAAAATCGGTCCAGTAGTTTTTGAGCCTATTCATTACAAACATACAAAAATAGGTACAAATCTTTCCTCTTGGTGTAGATTTGGTGGTTGTGCAAGTAGAAACTCCTAGAAATTATGTAAATGTCCTAACTTTCAAGACTAAGGTTTTCATTGCATTACTTGTAATAACCGTTAAATAAACGATAGGTACTCATATAACAAAAGGAAATAGTTAAGATAAACATAATATACTAGTAAGCTGTTATTTGATCTAGGCACGTGTGGTAAAATTATATGGCAAATAATAATTACTTTTATGGACAGGAAGGTACCTACGGCTCTAACGATGAAGATAGGATAATGTTTACTACATTAATTAAAACGCAATGGTCAAGTAACTCACCACTCCCGGAATACATAAACCGCTAATTTGCAATCTACATAAAAGCTTTTATGGACGAGGATCAAAATAGATTGGCCGATGTTATCTTAGACCAGGATCGTGTTTTCTGCGTAAATCACAAAAATAAATGCATCCTATATCAGAACAAGAGGAACGGTGGACGGGCGTATCAAAGCGCGCGCCCCGCGGCGCACGAGCGGCGCGACACCGCGCGCCTACCAGGCTCGCAGCGCCGCACAGCGCCGCGCAGCGTGAGCCGGCCTTTAAACCGCTGATGCTGTAATAAATCGTATTTTAAAACCTCCCCCCTGCCCCTGCGCGCCTGGTACATCGGCTGCAACTATTTCAAGTTAAATGGACCAAATAACTGCTTTGATAGCCAAGCCGGACTGTCCGGCGGCGTTTTTAACGATTTTTCGCGAGGAAATCTCCGTTTTCGGTGAAATTATTTTTATTGTTCCATCGTGGCTCGCAATGTTTTATAACGGTTAGTCTCGTTCGTTGTCTTCCGCGTCATTAAATTTCCCGAAGCACTACCGCAGATTACCTAAAACATGGTTACTGCCGGCGTAACTTAGCGAACTGCCCGACTTGGCAAATATTATTACAAAATTTCGCGCACTAATTCCGCCGCTGGGTTTCCAGCATGTCGCCAAAGGTCGAGACTTTCGATTTATAATTGTGAAATTGAAACACGGCGCCAATTTTCGAAGCACGTTCCACATTTAACGTTCCATCGCATCAATTCAAAAGCCACATTGAGCATAATTTCCGGCTAAACAAAGGCAGCAAACGGGGGTACCAACCGCACGCGTTCTAAATCGCGCGCGTCGGTACATCGCTCTGCGTGAAAAACGCCCGGTCGCCATGTCCGCGGCCGCGGCTGACTAACGGACAGCCCGGGGAGTAACGACAACACCAAAATGGCTCCATATGCCCTGTCTATTCACTGAAAGAATATTTGAAAATTTACTTCCTACCAAAGGGATCTATAGTGACAAAAAATAGTATAACCCTCAAGATAGAAGTAAATAATTTGATAATTAAAATACATAATTGTTCTCGTAGTGTGTTGTCTGCAGTCGCTACTGCCAGGCGCGCGGACGGCTGCAATCGCTCCCTGAACGCGCGTGAAAAACACGCGCGACCCGCGGCAATGACCACTGACGCCATTTGTATCGGCAACATCACCAAATAATAATATAATAAATAATTCAGCAGATAAACTATAATATGTCTACATAGGTAATATAATTACCTGATATAAAAAACTTTGATGGTTAAAATTTTCCTTATATTTTCTCGACGTAGGCAGTAGGTACCTAACCTACGCGTTTCTTCGATTCATTCTTGATTTTCTTACATATTGTTTTTTTTTTGCATAAACCATATTTTTTACTAGTTATCTACATTTCCTTATTTGGAAAAAAATATCGATAAAGAAAAAACCTTCGTACTTACTGTTACTTTTGACTTGTTTTGTAAGTAAAATATTTTGATTTCTTCTCTGAGACTCAATTTGATCAAAACAAAAAACAAATGGAACGGTAGCATAATAAAAATAACCAAATACTTATTATAGATCGATTATAATAATATATATTCAGATAGAGCCCTAAGTGTGTTAGATAAGCATATATCTATGCTAATCATAATTAGAACATGTAAATTAAGGTAATTTACCTGTTTGCCTCACCCACCCGAAAATTGGTTCCAGCCAGGTCTAGGCGTCCAATACGGATCAATTACTACATTTGACAGATGTCATACACATGACAGCTATAATTATCACATTGCATATTAAATTAATGGATTACATTTTTAAAAGTAAGTACCTACTGTCGTTCGTTATCAGTGAAGTTAAGATACTTTTAACATCTTATTGTGTATTTTACAAATAACAACCAAAATCGTATAACATTATTCTTACTATCCTATATATAATATATTATATAAAAACCAATTAGTGTCCGCTGTAACGGAAGCCAACCGCAAAACTAAAGCAAACTTACCTTAAAGTAAGAATCACAAACTTGATTGAAATATCTTGGCTTTAAACAGTACTACGCCGTAATAAATAAAGCAAAAAACAAACAAACACGTGCACAAAATACATTAAAGCTAGTCCTCGGAAGATGTCTGCGGCCCCACAAATGGGGCGGCGGCCTCAGAGATTATTCAATTAGGCCGCATTCATTACAGCCCATCACCGATGTAAAAAGATACATAAAAGGAATTGCAATTTCTTTATTACCTCATTCCGATTCCGAAGACGGCCATGTCGATATAAGAAACGCAAGATCGATGTCGGCACATCACTACTCTTACTGACTAATGAAAATTGACTGCCGCAACGCACATCAAAATCGACCTTAGACGTACATCCTAGAGTTAAAAATAGAACGATGACAAACTGTCACAATTGAACAACAAATTTTCCAAATTTGAAATAGGAATCTTTCACGCGATTCCCATTGTTCAACCCGATGACATAAAGCATAAAGTCGTATGCGATAATAAATGAATAACGGCTATTCATTACGGAACTGCACGTTGTTTGTTGGTTTTGTCTCTTTCTCGCGGGGTGTCGTCGTATGTTGCCGTCTCGCCTGTACGGATACGTGACTGGACATTAAGTTAGCCGCTGGTCGGATAATGGCTCGGTTTGACAATAACATTAGTTCAGTAGGGACTGCTTTGATTGGATTATTAGAAGATATCGACGGCTAGTGATTTATGGGTGCCTGGTACTCGCACATATTGGATGCTTATGCATGGTCGTAAACGAGGTGGTCAAAATACATAATGTATCACATCAATTGATTGCTTTTTTATGTCTGTTCCATTGAGCTGAAAACTTCCATTCAGTTAGAATAACTAAGCCAATACCTTAATACCACCTTACTCAGATAGGTACTTGACATATAATCTCCTTGCAGATATTGTCTATGGTAATGACACCCGCCATACGACAACCATATTATTATATCTGTCGAATAACTTTTATTTCATTGTATGCCTTAATTTTATTAGTTGATTAAAGCCAAGTTCTTATTTGGTAATTCGTTTAATTATGTCAATTTAATCAACTAATATTTACATTATGACTGCACCCAAAGAAAAAGCGGAGAACGTTCATCTCAATACTATGGCCAGGTACCTAAGACCCGACAGGTTTGAAGTCGAACCCAACGCTCCCGGAGCTACGGAACAATGGTCGCACTGGCATCACACATTTACCAATTTCTTATCCGAAGAGATCTCCAAAGACGCTACAGATGAACTAAAACTGAAACTCCTTGCAAACCATCTTACAGCTAGAATTTTCATGCACATCAAAGATTGCTCGACATACGAGGATGCTATTTCTCTTTTAAATAAAAATTACCTCAAGCCTAAAAACGAGATTCTAGCTCGTCATATTCTCGGCACGCGAAAACAAAAATTTGATGAAACAATTGCTGATTATTTTCGGACTTTAAAACTTCTTTCGCAAAATTGTGACTTTAAATCAGTCACAGCCGAAGAACATAGAAACCAAGCGATACGGAGTGCGTTTATTGCGGGAATTCATTCCACTAAAATAAAGGAAAGACTGCTGGAATCGGGCCTCTCTCTCAAAACCGGAACATCTACAACCCTGGACGAAGTTTTTAATCAAGCTGTCACTCTCGAAACTGCTGAAAAAGACTCGGTGACGATGAGCGTTAGTATGCCAAATACATTGAATGCCTTACCAGCACCTATTCCACAACAAGAAATTTCACAACCCTTTCATTCATGTCCGAATAACGCCGCAGTTCCTGCTCAATCGCAATCACCAACTCGACGTTGTTTCTTTTGCGGTGGAAACGTACACCAGAGAATCAAATGTCCGGCTTTTCGCGCCCACTGTCAACTTTGTTCAAAGAAAGGTCATTTTGCTTCTGTTTGCCGTTCTCGTAATAATCCCTCCACAAGCAATGCTATATATTCTCCGAATACTGTCCCTCTGTCTGAATATCAACAATCGCCAAGTTCTCCCGAACATATCAGCACCGTTTACTCAGCCGCATCGCCATCTAGCTTAGAAAAAGCAACGATTGCTATCACTGTCAACGATACTCGCGCGGACGCGCTAATCGACACTGGAAGTTCGGTCAGCTTTATCGACCGTAATATAGCGCTGATGATGAACTTAAAACAAAGACCCTGTGAACAAACTATAAATCTCGCTTCTCTAAATCACAAGTCACACGTTGACGGGGTGTGCTTCGCTACGCTTGAGATTAACAAACATGTGTATAAACAACGTCCTCTTCTTGTAATCAACAATTTATGCGCTGACGTCATTATAGGTCATGACATACTGAGGGACCACGCTAAACTTGAATTCGAGTTTGGTGGTACTAGAGAACCCTTGCAAGTATGCGTTATGGAAGCTGCAGTGCCACCGGCATCAGTTTTTACGCATTTATCTGCTGACATCACTCCCATTGCTGTTAAATCTAGACGCCATAACACTGAGGAAGAAAATTTTATAAAGTCTGAAATAACGAACCTTTTACAAAATGGGATAATTGAACCGAGCGTATCGCCGTGGCGCGCTCAGGTCCTCGTAGCTGGCGGTGGTATTCATCGGAAACGGATGGTTATTGATTACTCGAGGACTATTAACAAATATACATATTTGGACGCTTTCCCTCTGCCGAATATAGAATCTATAGTTTCTAAAGTCGCTAAATACAATTACTTCAGTCAAATTGATCTGAAGAGCGCTTATCATCAAGTACCTATATTAGCATGTGAAAAAATTTATACAGCTTTTGAAGCCTGCGGTAGACTATATCAATTCAAAAGAATCCCATTCGGTGTGACGAACGGAGTTGCTGCGTTCCAACGTACTCTTGAACATATAATTCAAAAAGAACATTTGAAAGGGACGTTCTGTTATCTCGATGACGTCACCGTCTGTGGTAAGGATAAAGAAGAACACGATGAAAATTTACAACAATTCATGGCTGCCGCGGAGAAGTATAAATTGACTTTAAACAAACAAAAATGTAACTTTAGTAAAACTTCAATTAATCTCTTAGGTTACTGTATTAAGAACAACATGATTGAGCCTGATAAAGAACGGCTCGAGCCTCTTATAAAGCTGCCCTTGCCGCGTAACGCCACTGAGCTTAAGCGGGCTATGGGCCTATTCGCTCACTACGCCAAATGGATTCACAAATTCTCTGAAAAAATTCAACCGCTTGTGAATAATGTAAACTTTCCTTTAAACGATAGTGGACGGCATTGTTTCGAGCTCTTGAAAGCTGACATAGAGAAGGCGGCATTGGTTGCTATTGATGATAAGGAAACTTTGACGGTAGAGACTGACGCGTCAGAGTTTGCTATAGCTGCGACACTGACCCAAAATGGCCGACCTGTTGCTTTCTTTTCTAGAACGTTATCCGATGGCGAACGTAAACACGCCTCTGTTGAAAAAGAAGCCTACGCTATCGTTGAAAGCATTAGAAAATGGCGTCATTATCTCATCAACAGACATTTTCTACTTATCACAGATCAGAAATCTGTAAGTTTTATTTTTGACCAAAATCATACTAGCAAAATAAAAAATGATAAAATCGAGAGATGGAGACTAGAACTGTCCTGCCATAAGTATGATATTATTTATAGACCAGGAATCGAAAACGTGGCCGCGGACGCACTTTCCAGAGTCTGTGCACTATTGACAAATAATAAATTGTATGAATTACATGACGCGCTCTCCCATCCTGGCATTACAAGAATGTATCACTGGATTAGACTAAAGAACCTGCCTTTCTCTCTAAACGATATCAAAGAAATGACTGCTTCTTGTCGCGTTTGCGCGAAGTCAAACCTCGCTTTGTTAAAGCTAAAGGAACTCTTATTAAAGCTGTATCGCCGTGTGAAAGATTAAAAATTGATTTCAAGGTTCCTGTACCTGCGAATACAAATAACAAATACATACTCACGATTATTGACGAATTTTCAAGGTATCCATTTGCGTATGCTTGTCCTGATACAAGTTCAGCAACTGTTATCAAGTGTCTAAGAGATCTTTTCTATGAATACAGTCAGCCATTATACATTCACAGCGATAGAGGATCGTCATTTATGTCTGAAGAAATACAACAATTTCTTAGAAACTGTCGTATTGCTACTTCTCGAACAACACCTTATAATCCTCAAGGTAACGGACAGGTGGAGAGACTAAATGGAACGCTTTGGCGGACAATACAGCTAAACCTTAAATCAAAGAACCTGTCTATTGAAAACTGGGAGCAAGTTCTTAAGCCATCTCTTCACTGCGTACGTTCGTTGCTCTGTACATCGATAAATGCTACTCCTCATGAAAAGTTATTTAATTTTCCTCGGAGAACGCCAGTCGGTGAATCGCTCCCGTCATGGCTCGTTCCGGGACCGGTACTACTGAAGAAATTTGTTCGATCGAAAAATGACCCTTATGTCGAAGAAGTAGAGCTACTCCAAACAAATCCTAGCTACTCTTACGTTCGAAGACGTAACGGTCAAGAATCAACTGTTTCAAACAGACACTTAGCGCCACTTCCAGAATCGGAGGAGGTGCCTAGTGGAGAGGGAGTACACGATGATGACATATTCGGAACTCCTCCACAAGGAGATCCAGAGCCTTCACAGATCAGACGGTCAACACGACCCAGGAGGCTGCCCGTTCATCTGAGTGACTACGCCCTGGACGACGAAACTATCGAGGAGGAGAATGACATATAATCTCCTTGCAGATATTGTCTATGGTAATGACACCCGCCATACGACAACAATATATCTGTCGAATAACTTTTATTTCATTGTATGCCTTAATTTTATTAGTTGATTAAAGCCAAGTTCTTATTTGGTAATTCGTTTAATTATGTCAGTACTGATATTAGTAGTACCTAAGACCAAGTCTGTGTTTAAATTACAATCAAAAGCTCAAATTGAACCAAATCATTAAATCGGAATGGACTTCGATTGACAATAGTATGAAATCAGAAACCGATTTTAATTTTGATTGGGTTAGTTATGCAATTGAAGATCTTAATGCTTATTTTAAAATATCCAAGTAAGTACTTAAACTTAATAATTGACACTTTTTATCATATTCATTTATATGCCTCGTCAACATGGACGTCAGTTAATATTGGTAACATTGATTTATTTTAGTAATAACAAATAAACAGTAGGTAGCAAACAACGAAACGTATCTTATCTGTGTACTTTTGACGTTTAACTATCAGACAATAAAAATCTTTTTTCTCTTTCATCTCCGGCTTGCACCGCCCCATCTCGTTTATTTGAAATCCTATCATACGAGTATTTATTGAACTTCTAAATTAAAGCTAGAATAATGCGCTCTATTTGATCCTGACCAACATTTTTTTGTCTCGTGGAAAATTTGAACTTGCCTGTTATTTATCTAATAATTTCTGATGCCTTCGCGATTATTATACATTGGAATGAAGCAACTTTAAACGGATTTAACTCAGTCATTTTGACGTTTCGGAGCCTTTACAAATTCCATAATCGTAGCACGACTGAGCTGACAATAGTCTTATGCTAAAGTGACTATGGAATCTGTAAAGGCTCTGAAACGTCAGCCAATAAAAATAAAATACGCGAGTTAAATCCGTTTAAAGTTATTTCAGTCCAATATTTTATTTATTAAGCAATCACACTAGGAAATTAATACTTAATTATGATTTCTTTTCTGACTAATACTAGGTAAGCATATATTTAAGGAGGTACATCGTAAGTTAGGTTCGAGCGGCGCGGGGCGAGGGTTGACTCGACGGAGTCTCCTCTCACAATCATTGTAGCAATTTTCCGGGGCATCCGTCGCGAGACGCTCCAGCCAAGTACTGTAGCCCGGGAGCCAAGGATAGCATAAATATAAAGAACTTTAAAATAACGTCAATAAGAGACATTATCTAATTCTTCTTTTTGCTGGAAGTTTCTCGTAGCTTCATGCAGCAGGGTGGTTGCAACAGGAAAACTGGTGTTAGGTACATGTTAGCATGTCATGCTCACCTAAAGGGCTGTCTTACAGTGGCGATGTTTATCGGTACGCCACCCTTCTTCTGATAAGGTGAGAGCCAAGATACACGACATAATCGTGAACCAGTGCTGTTGGGTCCGGTCTGCTCAGGTCGGCAAGAGAAAATTTTCTCTTGCCGACCAACTCATGTCTCCAGAGACATCGTAGTGTCTTAATTTTGTTCTGTTGTTGTATTGTATACTTGTTTAATTTAGTTCTTTGACATCTGAAGACTAAGAAAATTATAAATATTCCTTTATTGTTGGTACCCATTCGCTATGTAAAATGGTGCTCCTAATTTATTTACTTTGTAAGGATATAGTTATTGTAAGTACCTAATAATGTATTTGGTAAAAGTTATAGTACTTCATTGAGTTTTTTCGTTTTTCTTGAAGAGAGAGAGACTTGACTTTTTGTGAGACTAGAACGAAAAAATATCTAATCTAATACAATAGCAATACGAAGAACTTACCTACTTAAACATTCACAATTTCCAAACAATTAATACCGCATAAAATTGTGAAAAAGACTTCGTTGTCAAAATTTAAAAAAACCTCAGTATTTTTCGTTCCATGTCTAGCTTAAAGACCACGACCTAATTTCCGCTTAGGGTCCCTAGATATCGGGTGGTATGGAAGACTAATTATTTAGCTAGTATATGTTCGGTTAGGGCGGGCGGCTCCCGCGCCGTGGGGGCGGGCGGGGACGTCGCTTGAGCGTGTGAAAATTACATTCCGACGCCGGGCGTATCTATCACTTGCAAATTCGCTCTCCGCTCGCTATTGAACATAGTTTCATGGAACCTATGAACAATACAATATATTACATATATATATGTGAAAGATAAACTGTTAACGAAGCATGGACTGTGAGATAATATGAAGGAATTCAATATGAATTATATAATATACAAACAAACAATCACAACGTAGCAAATTAAAAAATCGTAACACAACTTAAAACCAACTGATTATGAAAAAAAAATTAAAAAGGAACGTAAAAAGACTAATAAAAAGTAAAATTATGTACTTATATGCAAAAAAAATAAAACATAAAGTTTAAAATACATAAATAAATATAAATAAAATGGGAGAGTGTACATAAATATGAATATAATCAGTTAGATGAACAAAAATTATTATTGGCCTGAAACAACTATTATAACAGATTTGGTGCACGTATTTTATTTTAATTGCTGACACTTCAATAACTACTCAGTTGCCTATGAATTCGGGCATTAGTGTTTTCGGAATCCCTTATAGGTATTAAATTGTTTCATTACAACGTACCAGTCACCAGTAGCTCAGTCGAGCTACGGACATGGGAGCTGTAAAGTTTTCAGAACGTCAGCAAATAAAATACTCGAGTTAAATCCATTGGTTTCATTACAATATGTACCTAATAACTGCGAACACATCAGATATTGTTATTTTTGTTTGACCAACAAAAAAACACGTGACCAACATTTCTTACAGTGTTTCTTTTACTCAGATCAAAAGTATAAATATACCTACAGTAAGTTATTAAAGCCAATTAAACGCATAAGCGTAGGTACCATCGATGCAGCATTAGGTACCTACTACTAACTTGCAACTGACAGGCATATACCTAACAGGAGGTACCCAGTTACTAAGTACATCTATACTAATATTATAAAGCTGAAGAGTTTGTTTGTTTGTTTGAAAGCGCTAATCTCAGGCACTATTGGTTCGAATTTAAATAATATTTTATTGTTGGATAGACCATTTATCGAGGAAGGCTTTAGGCTATAAGTATAACATTACGCTGCGACCAACAGGAGCGAAGAAACAGTGGAAAATGTGTAAAAAGCGGGGAAAATATGAAGCCTTATGAAGAAGTGACAGAAGACTTTGACAGATCTTTGACGAAACAATCGGACGGGCAGGACGACGTCTGCCGGGGCCGCTAGTTAATAATATAGCTTTAACATACAGGCTATATTTTATAACGATATCGTGTAAAACAAGTTTCTCGGGCAGAAACTAGTCGCGAATACAGTGCTACCGATAGCCACAATATGTGAATTTTTGACTTGCGAATCGATACTGCATAACCACTGCTATTAAAACTCGCCATAAATAATATAAACTACCTTTCAACGAACATAAAATCTATAAGTATTTGCCTATTTTTAATGCAGGTAGTGCACCGTCACCGGCGGTAAATAATAACGGGGATGCAATCAGAAACACATTACTGCAGCTCATTTGCCACTAGACCACCCCCACCCCCCCTCCTAGAAGTTCCCACCCCCCAGGGAGACCTAGGTGGCTTTCGGGCCTCTTTTTAGTCATTAAAACCCAACGGCGAGAAGTGTTTTAGCGAAATTGTGTTTAAAATGCATTAAATTTTATTTGTATTTTGATCGAGCTTTTATGAGTCTTCATTATTTATTAAGAGGCTTTATTGCCATTATTCTTCAAGGTAATAGTATTAAAATTGTATTAAACAAGGTACGTAGGCTTGCCTTTAATTTGCCTACTTGTCTTTACTTTGTATCTATAGTAAATACTACATTTAACAGCAGGTAATATTTCTTCTGGTAGCTTTATGACGAAAAATAATTTCGTTTTAAACTTTCTCGTTCTTATTATCTCGCATACTATATTCAGACCAATTTTTGAAGTGAAAACTTCTTTAGCGGCGCTGAGCACTTTTTTTTTGTATGGGTAAAAACTTTCAAACTCGCGTCAGGGTCACGTGATGCCTCGCGTCAGGGTCACGTGATGCCTCGCGTCAGGGTCACGTGATGCTGATCGAAAATGCGTAAGATGGGGAAGGGAGAGGAACTAGTATCTCCCACTCTTTCTACCGTGCCTGAGTGTGCTACTCCGTTTAGGTGGCACAGGGAGCTTGCGCGAATGTCGTGTGTGTTTATGTACAGCGTGCCACGCGTATCCAAGGATGGTGACAAATTGTCATATTTGTGTACGATAGCGCAATAAATAAACATTGTATTCTACCTCATAAATGATAGTACTTTTGTACTTATAATTAAACACAACGTTCATATTGAAGTTTTCACTTCTGCCGGCACTCCCGGAGTTCGAATACTATATTCAGACCAATTTTTTTAAAGAAATTATGAGATCTAAAAAGTATCTGGTCTATTCTTCTTTATCTATATGTGACTACATCTATGTAAAGAGAAAAAACTCCAAAGACAATTGGAGTACGACACTTACCTAACTCAATTTCAAATCCAGAACGTTCCAATCCACATAAAGCACTATGGAAAACAAATAGCCACCTTACAAAATCCAAGTCTCACTCCTTACAAAACCCCACGTAAAAACAGGTACACCAACATAGAAGAATAAAAGGCTCGTGCCACAGATACCGTCACAAGCAGAACGTCACGCGCGACCGGTTGCCTACATTTTAAACGTGAATATTTAATATAGGTGGCGCGCAAATCGCTCGCTTCGGAAAAGTCACTCAATAATGCATAACTCACGTTGTTTAGGGTACCGATGGATACATTGTCTTACATTATAGATAATGCATGGTAGGTTAAAATATACCTGTGTTGCCATTTAAATTTTGTAAGGTCAGTGTTGTAAATTTTTACTTAGTGTTGCCATACGTTAAGTGTTAAGGACACCCCTAGTTTTATGTTAACGTTTACAAATTCGTCATAAAGTAATTGATATTAATGTTTCATGGATTAATTACGTACCTGTCGAGTCATTTTAAATTGGCTAGATTGTAATTAAGTTTGAATACGAAATGGCACGAACGAGACATTGTATCAACTACCGAAGTAAATATATAATAGGTACCTAGTGTATTAAAATGTTTGAAACCTGCCGTGAAATAATTATCTGATATGAATTATATCCTGTAGAGTGTATATAATTTATCCATCAGACAGTTACTGCGGTTGTATAAAGTAGGCACAAATTTTGTTTAGCGAATAAGCTACATTTACCAACCTTTAAATAACCATTATTGGAATAAAGATTATACCGGATAGCTTCTGTCCGCGACTTCAAACAAAAAGCACCCCCTTTTTACCCCAATAGGGCTGAATTTTCAAAAATCCTCCCTTAGTGCTCCCCTACGTTATAAAAGGAACCTCTGTGCAAAATTTTAAATTTCTAACCCTTATAGTTTAGGCCCTGCACTGATATGTCAGCTCATTATAACCGTCTGAAAGATTTGCTGAATATTAAACCTAAATACCTACTTGGTCACCTCTAGAGCAACAAAGCTGAAAAGCTATATAATATATTATTTTAACACAATTTTGCGCAGGTGATTGAATTTCCATATTTAATTCTAACACGAGCACATCAATGAAAAAACAATATTGGTTATCTCTGGTAACTGAATGGTAAACTTTCTATTAAAAATAGGATAAAAGTAATACTTAGTACCTGCTTCTATCAATGACTGGATGGTGATTTTATGCACTTTGATTCCTATGTTAAATCTCTTGTATGTGAATCCTATGTACCTAACGCTACAAAAAAACAAAAACTGTTGTAGGACAAGTTCACCTGCCCAACATTTGAAAATGACCCTTATAACAATTAGAAATACTTACGTAGATTTTTGTTTCTTGAAATAAGTTCTTGGCAGCATGACTGTTATTTCTTCTTTGTCCGTCAAGTACTTAAGTATCTAAGTAATCTTATCAAAATATATTAAACACAAAAGTATAATATTAGTGACGCACTAAGTACCTACCTGCTTAATTAATACAATTGCCTACCTTTTGTGTCACTATAAAAAAATAATAGGTAAGTAATTAAAAAAAACTTGGTCACAAATCCAGATAACAAACACGACCATAGACCCAAAAATTTGATCAAAAACACGTATTTAACAACCCGACACAAGTGGGCATTACTGATAGTTTTATAGTTACGACGGCATAAAGCATAAAACGAAACGTAAATATCAGAATGAGCGTAGTATAAAACGGGGACGCAATATAAAAATGGCGCCGGTACTTGCACCTGTTCTATTCTGAGTATGTCAACTTTATGATCTTCACACTATTCTATATTATCTATGGAATTATATTATGTATCGATATTCACACTATTTTATATTATCTATGGAATTATTGTATCTGTGGACTCGGTTACAGTATCTATGGTATGCGCGTTTGGATTATAAATTGTACGTAATCCAGTAAGCCGAAATTTATACTCTGTGCGCTATTAGAAAATGTAGAATTTCTGAGATTTAATAAAATGTCTTAAATTATTATTGGATTACGTGAATTATCAGTACTAGACTAGTGACACTACGTGTCTTCAAAAGATTAAGTACCTACCTACTTAGGTTGGTCACTATGGTATTACGAACTGTTTTTTTTTCTATATGACTAAGGTTGACTAGTTGAAAATGCTTCAAAGCATAAAGTTCGCGTTTTGTACACTTCTGCTAAGTTTTGATCAATTATGTAGAAAGAAATAATTAAGTAGAGAGGTATGTAGATAAAAAAATCATAAAACTTTTAATTGACCACTTTAGATAGCAATAGATAATAAATAATAATATAACCACAATTGGTTTTTCATTTTTATTTACATAAAATGATTTTTTATTTATTTAAAAATGTTTTATATAATATTAAAGAAAAATAGGTAAATGATAAAATATGTTTGGTGCATTAATATTACCTACTTGCTATAACTGCGATTTTACAAGCTAAGATATTTTTATATCCAATAAATAAGTATATCTGGCACTATAAAAGAGTATTGTTCGATGTTTAATTAGATACCAAAAACTTTAACAATAAGTAAATCAAAAAATATCTGTTTGAATGAAACAACGGACTTTTTTCGCGTATTTTAATTGATTTGCTTTTCTAGGGCTCTACAGTTCCCATATACGTAGCACGACTGAGATGATGTTTTTCTAATGCTAAAGTTATAGTGTTAGTATAAGTTAAAGTTGTTTCATTCCAATGTGTCATAACCGTAGAGGCACCAGAATTTATTACATAAATATCCGTTTTAATTTGCTATATTTAAAATAGGTCAATTATTATTTATAAGTTACTTTTAAGTATAATATAATAATATATTAATTAATTATGCCTTTGTAAGATATAACACACGAGCTTACAAAAAATTTAGTTAAAAACTATACTCTTAACGCCATCTATCGTCGAATAGCGGAACTTAAACGGAACAACACTGACTATATAAGCGCTCTGGTATGAATCCAAGCTTTGTTAAGTTTAGAATTTTATTTTTTTAAATATATCTAATTGGACAGTCCGTTAGCCGTTATTAATAGTCACTTTTTGAATTAAAAAATAAAGCTCTATTAGAATCTGTTTCGTGTTTCGCGCGGTTATTATCACTTTTCGGCGTTCAAAAGGTAAACTGTAATTGTTAGATACTTAGGTAAAGCGATTTCATTTAAGTTTAATTTCGTAATATTATTATGTCTTAAAGCTAAGAAATAATTTAAATAAAAAAAAAAATGTAAAGTCTACATACTGACACAAATTACATATGTAGTTGGTTACAGGTCGACCAAATAAATATATACACATACTTATAATAATAATATATAAACTCCTAAGTTTACTTAATGGCTAACATTGTTAGTAAATTGAAATTTTGCACAGGGGTTCATTTTATAACGTAGACACAAAGAAAGGATTTTAGAAAATAATAATCTTATTATTGAAATAAAGAGAATATAATATTTACCTATTATTATTATTTTCATATATCGCACACCTAGATCTAAAGGGAGCTAACTCAAAAATCTGAAGATTTAAATTAAACACACGCTAAAAAAAGGATCCGATTCCTTACAACAATTTCGCTTCTCCCGAAAAAGTTACTTTTTTTTGAGTTAGCTCCCTTTAGATCTAGGGGTGCGATATGTACCTACATAGTTATTTTTACTCATATACATAGGTACCTACTCAACCTTTAACACAGAGTTAAAAGCTCGAACCGTCGGCGGCGTCAAAGGTGCGCGCGCGCATTGTACGCTAATGCGCAGGAGACGGATCTACGAGCCGCGCTGCACCGGGCCGCAGACGGGACTCGAACCTGGGACCAAGACCGTATGTACCCGACAACCAAAGTAGTCATAAAAATATCTGGAGTCTAATTTTAGTATTAGACTATTGTAATGGAACGAAGTATGATAGGTATTAAGAAACAAGAGAAAATACGAAACACCATCATAAGAAGTAAAACAAAAGTCACAGACATACCTACTTACTAGAATAGACAGTTTGAAGTGGAGATGGACTGGGCACATGCTGTGTAGTTCTCAAGAAAAATGGAGTAACATCATAACAGATTGGTACCCTAGAGATGGGAGAAGGAACAGAGGAAGACAAAGTAAGAGATGGGATGATGAACAGAAACTGACAGTAGGCCCAAAATGGAGAAGAGTTGCTAAAGACAGAGTACAATGGAAAGTGTTCCAAGAGGCACACTGAACTTAGAGATATCTTATAACTAAAGAGACAACAACAACACAAAGAAAGAAGAAAATAGTTCAGGATAAGAGGCTTATTCTTATTATTATTGTAATGAAACAACTGTTAACGGATTTAACTCGCGTATTTTATTTTATTCTTTGACGTTTCGGATTCAGTTTCTATAATCGTAGCACGACTGAGCTGACAATTTATAGTCTAACGATAAAGTAAAAAAAAATATTATGTTACTTGCCAGGTTAGTGGCTAGGAAAATGGGAGCTGTAAAGTCTTTAAGAGAACTTTTCAGTTAAGAAGGAAGGAATATGATTGAAATTTAAAAACTTATACTTAGGTAGACTTAGTTTTCGAAACGTTAGCAATTAAAATACGCACATTAACTCCTTTATGATTGTTTCATTCCCATGTAATAAGCGAAGGCATCAGAAATTATTTCGTATTTAAAATTACACTACTTACCTATAAATGTACAAATAAATAATTCACGTGACACATTTCGAGTTGTGTCACTGTTTTGTTAAAGCAAGTTCTAAATAAGGTGTACAAAGGCTGCATAAGGGTGTAACGCCCTTCCTTACGGTTTGTTTAATGTAAATCCTCAATGTAACTTATCTGATACGAATGTAAAATTTATCGAAACGTCAACAAAATGTATCTATCTACGCTAGTTAAATCCATTATAATTGTTTAGTAGTTATTATTTTAATACAAGAAAATAAAAACGTCATGCAAAATAACTTCATACTTTAACCAATAACCATTACAAACTATCAATAGCAATATCCGTAAACGCCCTGCAGCCATCATTAAAAAACTAAAACAGTCATAGACAATTTACATAAAATTTTAATTTCTCTCCTTAGGTTGGTAATTATAATGTACCTCGCGGCAAGTAATTAGACGTTTGATTATCTGTGGGCGATAATATAAATATAATATTAACAACAATTAAAATGTACAGGCATTTTAGAGTTTGACGTTTCAAATATGACCATCTATTGGAAGTGGTTTGGTAATTTTAATATTCTTTTTAAACAAGGCAGCTTGCGTGTTTATTTATTTATAGGTACCTATTTATTGGAGAACTATTAATAGCTGAATATGTTACAGTAACTTATTAAATATCAGAACAGCAATTACGAGTTCTCACCGATAGCAAGAAAGTACCTAGGTCTTAATAAACACGCAATTGGTCGACTGTTGACAGAGTATTTCAGTATATGTCATTTCTTAAGTTTAATATTATTAACTCAGTCTGCTACGAATATGGGAATTGTAAAATTCTCGAAATATCATCAGTAATAATTTCTGATGCCTTCGCGGTTATTACACATTGGAATGAAACAACTATTAACGGATTTAACTCGCGTATTTTTATTTTATATTATTAGCTGACGTTTCGGATTCTTTACAGTTTCCATAATCGTAGCACGACTGAGCTGACAATAGTCTAACGCTAAAGAAAAAAACGCTAAAAATAAAATAAAAATACGCGAGTTAAATCCGTTAATAGTTGTTTCATTCCAATATCATCAGTAAATTAAATAAAACTAGTTTAATTCGATATAGTTAGGTATTTTCCTATTCCATTCTTACCTACCAACCGACGAGAAAAATCTCATTTTTGATGAATTTATTTACGTATAGAAACATTAACTTTCAGCAGTGTTTTTTTTTTCTAATAACAAGTAGATAGGTATTTGATTCTTCGAAACGGATTCTAGAGTGACCTGCGCATTATGAACTTATAAAAAAACCGTCCCCAGAGATGGTTGATATAAGTGAGACTGTCGTCACAATATTAAAAGAAAAACTAGAATAAAAACAACTTTGTAAATAAATAAGAGATGAGGCAAAGTCTTAACTTTTCCTTATGAAATTTCTAAGAAACAAAATAAAACTGCAAATCCGTTGTATGAATTAAAGCAAATTATTAAAGCGATGTGTACCTGAGTCTTGGATGTCTTATAAGTATTTATGTATATTTATCCATTATCCAGTACCCATAGTACAAACTTTGCTTAGTTTTGGAATAGATCAATTAATTAATTTATCCCAGGATAGTCCCTAGAATATCTAATGGGATGGAAAGTTGTGTAAGTACCTATAGCATGACGAGAATTACGAGGGTAAATATAAATCGTAGGTACTTAAATACTTACCGAGTACATAGATCAATATAATAGCAGTAAATAAATTCATCACTTTATAATAGCTATTCTTCAAGTATCAGTTCATTACCGGCTCCAATCATAACAGGCTCTAGCTTTCATCTGCTGTCAAACATTAGCGTTCGTGAAACAAAGCACAAAAAGCTTAAATTTTAATTACAGACGCCTAATCACGCCGCGGGGTCACCGACCCCAGAACAAAGCCTCCGCGACCGATCGTGATAGCCTATGTAACTCATTATATCAGATTTAATTTTATATTTCCAAGCGTCCATTAAGCCTCCATTCACAGTCCGGCATCGAGACAGCGCGCCCGTGCCTCGCGCACACAAAAAAAGAAAAAAAAAGCGCGCGCTCGACCTTACCAACATACGCTTCTCTGGTCTATGGTCTCGGCATACATCCATCCTTTTCAGACGGCGTGTTGGTAATTTCCTTTCCTCCTCTACGTATAATAAAACATAATTGGTTTTAAATGGATAGGATTGGCGATGGGTAGAGTAATAACCGAAGAGGCAATTTAGCGTCCGCCGGAGCGGTGCACTTATTAAGTGTTCCCTTCAAAAATTACTCTATGCATATTTATAAGGTGACCATAGACGTTTGTTTTTGTTACAAAGCGTCATGGCGAAGGTAATGACTGTTTCAACCGCATTGCCGTTCTTTTAATATTTGTGTGCTGGAAACAAAGAATGAATCATACCTGTAATTAAGCCTAGTAATGGATACGAAATGACTTTTATTTGCGAGTAAACGGTTACATTAATGAAGCGGTTGTTTTTGAATAACATCGTCCTTCCCACTTTCAGTATAAATGACGTTTATTTATAAAGATCCTTTACTTTTAAAAATGTAAAAAACATGCGATAATTGCGGTTTAACTACCTACTTGTACTACCTACCTATAGAGCAAAACTATCATAAGCTTAGTCTGTTACAGATACTATAGAGTAGTTTTTGAAACGTCTATATAAAATAAATATACACCTACTCGATATTGTCAGCTCAGTCGTGCTACGATTATGGAAACTGTAAAGAATCCAAAACGTCAGCAAATAAAATAAAAAGACGCGAGTTAAATCCGTTAACAGTTGTTTCATTCCGATGTGTAACCGCGAAGGCATCAGAAATTATTAAATATACTCGAGTTAAATCCGTTATAATTGTTTTAAAATCATCAGACATTATAATACCTACCTGTATATAAAACTATTAAAGTAACCTAAGCACGTCCGAGGGTGGCATTGAACGTTGTAATCATTTCAAAAACGTAGTAAAAATATGTTTATTTTTGTAAAATTGTCTGGGCGTGGCGTGCGCGGGCGCACATAATGGCGGGTATTGTATTTGTAAGTAAATTATTCCAGAACGAAGGCGGCAATTAGGAGTAATTGCAGCCATGCTTGATGGTGCACAGATAAAACACTTGTTTATGCTCCTTGCTCTCTGGTTCCATGGCATGGAAGGGAAAGGTTTATGGACTAATCTAGAGCTATTAAGTATGCCCGTGACGTTGCTCACCAAATCTCTTACTTAGTAAATCAGAATTCGATAATCAATTACCTACTAGTAAAAATAAGTCTTTTACCTTAATTTCTAATGTCGATACCTACTTAATCATTTTCAAAGTTCATAGCTCTTAGAGAACCTTTTCTGGTTTAATAAAAAAAAATATTATGAGAAGCTGTATGAAATAAATACAATACCTTCTTAATTATAATGATAATCAAGCAAGTTAAGCGATTTAAAAAAAAACTCCATATTAACCATAGACAATACAGACGCGTCCTTATTTCAAATCAACGTACAACTGTCATTTTAAAAGAAACAGCGAATAGAATTCTTGAATCAATAATCTGGAGAATCGTATAATACCCGAACAAACGGTACCACGGCACGCGAACATCGACCGAGGATATAATTGCAATCGATTTATTTTAATATACCTTCGGAATACATTAAACACGATATACCTTACTCGGATTTTACTGTTAACTTAAATAAATACATAAAGTTATTTAACTTAAATTGAAATCCTCTCTCTCAAATACCTATAAGAAAAAAAAAAGAAATTTACTTTGCAAATATTCACATGCTTAATTATAATAAAATAATAGGCACTTAAAACTATGTAGCTTTTAACTAGTGTTTTTTTTATATTTTTGGACATTTCTTTTCCCATCCCTAATTTCACCCCAAATAACAATTAACCCATTTAAAAAAAACCGGAGACAACATATAAAGTGTAAACAAGAAAAACAGAACACAGATGCGGTCGCAACTATGCATTTTCAGGGGCCAGACAAGTTTGAGGGGGTCATAGAAGCTTGGAGAATCTGAGAAGCTTCGGAGAAGTTTGGGGGATCGTGGTAATAATTATTCTCCAAGAGCTTTTTAAGGTTTTTCTATTTGACGTTTACAATTATGTGGATTATAAGTATGAGGATATCTCCCTCCCCCCTTTTCGGGCCATTCTTGGGAGATACACTCATCAAAAGCCTTAATAAGAAAAAAGTATTTAGGTACGTAACGTATTTACGTAGGTGACGCTTAGCCATTGTAAACAAAAAACATCTCAATTCAATAACTGTATAAAAAAATGACAGCTGTCAATATTGCCGTAACGCTCAGACACGTCTTCATTGTGTTTGATTTATTTGGTCCTTCGAGCCGGATCCGACGTAACTACAAAGCAAAACGTGATAGTCTACTTTGGAGGAGTTTACTAGGTATTATCTGATCGAAGTAACGGTATTTTCTTTGTAAGGTTTGTTTGTTTGTTGTGGGCATAAATCAAAAAGGTAATCATAGACAAAAAGAAAGATAAACTTTTATCAACCGCTATACCTATTTAATTATATAAAAGAAGAAACTGACTAAAACTTAAACTACTTATAAAGCACTGACGTGCATTCCATATAGGCACAATTTCAAAAATGTATAAACTGGCTACCCTGGTGCCTACATGCGCATCTTTCACTACACGCGCCTGCTATAAGGGGTACCTTTTATAACGTAGGGGAGCCCTAACAAAAAATTTATGAAAATTCACCTACTACCGTTGGATGTGACTAAGTTAACATTATAATATAAAAGAATGACTAGCGTAGGTAGGTGGCTATGCTATTGATCCTCTAGTGTTGCTGCATATAATAGCTCCAAATCTATCAATTTGCAAATTAAAATTTAAATGGCGACTTCGAATTCGAGTCAACATTATTTGGAATTGTGTCACTACAATAATATAGGGCATCATTAGCGATGCCCTAGAACATTACAAACACGAAATCAACCAACAAGTTATCAAACTGATCTCAATATCAATTTTACCTTCGGAATGAAACAACTGTAACGGATTTAACTCGCGTATTTTATTTTATCTGTCGAAGATTCGAAAGCTCAGTTCCCATATTTGTAACACTACTGAGCTGACGATAGTCCAACGCCATCATCGTAGAATTTGAAACTTACCTCTGTAAATCGGTCACAAGCCGGTCAAAAACATTGCAATATGGCCGCCACAACAAACCACAGACTCGGTCAATCAGCTAAACGCCGATCAAAATGCAAATGTACATTTAGTCGTCGCGGCGAGGCACTGGCCCTCCATAAACTGCCAACAAATTATACACTGCTTTTATTTTTTAATTGCTATGGACGAGCCACCGTCTACGCCAGGGGCCTTGGTCCTTCCATATTTGAATTATTGCACGCTCGCACGTGATTGGCCGGTGCGGACGCGTTAACGTTCCGTAGGGTTGTTCTAAATTGTAATTTATGCTGGCTGAATGTTATTAGTGATTGAGATCTATTGGGCCTCCTCACCCATGCGAAGTTTAGTGGATTCTCTGCGACCTATCTTACTGAACTCAAGTTGAAAGTATTTTCTGAATAAGACATAATCATTAGGTGTAAGTGCCTACTGGAACTTATAGTTATCGTAATATTCTGGTGTTACCTTTAGGTACATTTATTATTATTATTATAATAATCCACCTTAATTCATAATATGATACTTAGGTATATACCTACTAGCTGACGATAGTGTTACATTATCAAATAAAAAAGCTAATAAAATACCTACGCGAGTTAAATCTATTATAATTGATTCATACAACGTATAACAACCACAAAGGCATCAGAAATTAAAAATATTATATTTATTCACTGGGCGAACTATCAATGACAGCTTAGTGAGAAATATTACCTGCGCGTCGCGTGTGTTATTTGGTAAGGACGTAACGTAGGTACCTAAGTTACTTTGTTAGATAATCTTTATCAATAAGTATAATATTATTATTATTGAGATTGTTATTTCAAACTTTGTTGATTAATCCATAAAATCACCTGATGATCCTCCGCAACGAAATATTTATTTACGAAGTACCTACTTACTGCGAAGTATTTATTTATTGAAATAATTAGCACTAACAGATCAACCTTACGCACTAATTTACGTCTTACTTACGTCTATGTAAATAATTAAATTGCCTACATCCGTTTAAAAAACCATTATTGAAAAAAAATATTGCAAGTAGCATGCATTAAATTTCTTTTAGGTCTGAACTATAATTTTATATACGTAACTAAATAA
The DNA here is from genome assembly GCA_038024825.1 of Polylopha cassiicola. NCBI lineage: Eukaryota > Metazoa > Arthropoda > Insecta > Lepidoptera > Tortricidae > Polylopha > Polylopha cassiicola. Next base: position 1,297,991 of record CP149061.1, read on the forward strand.
TAATTATACGATTTGAAACAATATTATAGAATGACTTCCTTTACATATTACATTTCTAAGCGAAACATCGGAAGTGTAACGGGGTAGGGTGATCGTGTTTCTGAACGGAGCGCAGAAACGTCAAAATAAATGTGACATAACCACAACCGCGATCAGCAGTTTCAGTACAGTACTTGCCATAATCGTCAATATAAACTCATAAACTAAATGTGATAGTGAATAAAACAAGTTTAAACATAAAATAAACAATCATGTCGTACGCCTTAATACGTCATTTGCGCCGTACAGCGTTGTTAACTCAACAAATACGCGTCGAAAGCACCATGACCAACCTGACTCAGGAAGACTTTCTTATCCGACCTCCGTTTGCCCAATGGACCAAAGTTATAAGGGAAGCCGAGAAGATAGTTGGCTATCCGACCTCCTTCATGAATCTGAGATGGTTACTAAGCGACGAATTCGCCAATGTGGCCATGCATTTACGAAAAGTAGTAAGTATCATTATTCAGTGTTCTTTGGAGTAATTTGACATGTTAGAAGCTAAAATTAAGTGAAATAATTATAAAAAATAATATTTAGGCTTCATTTATCTGTATTGCACGAAAATTACTTTGTAATTATAAAGGAGGAAGTATTTTTTTCGATTTATTATGCAATATGGCCATGTGATCACAAGTACAAGGTTACTTCTCAAAACAAGTTGAACAACAGGTTTAACTTGAATTTGTGCAAAATGATTATATCATAAAGACATTAATATAATTTCCAAGGACAAGTGGTGCATTGATGCACCAAATCTTTTGACTACTAATTTAAATTGAATAACTTAAATAACATAATTTGAAATATTTTGATGTAAGTATTAATTTAGGTCATCATTTTGATTATACATTTTTATCTTCAGAGACTTGATATAAAATAGTTCTATCTATAGCATTAAAAAAAGTACTAGTTGATAAATAAAAAAGTTTTTAGAAAACAATAAATTATTTTTAAAATGAAACTTTTTATAGTAATTGTAATCTGTTGACTATGCATATTACACAAATAAATAATTTTAACATTTACGTCAACACATGTCTCTAGCTGTGTTAATATTTAAAATGGGAATTTAGACACATTTGTTATAACATTTTTATTTTTTCAGGTTGGCAGTAACCACCCAATCATCGAAACTGCCAAAACAGTTCTATACAATGAGCACAACAATCTTCAACCATGGGGCCTAATCATTTTACTTCTCTCAAAGGCTATCAGACCTCAAGCCAGCTCCTTCCTACATGCCAACCCTATTGATGAGCAGCAACGGACCCTCGCTGAATTGACCGAAATGATAAGAACAGGTCACTACATTCACAGAGGTCTGCTCAATATATCCTTCGAGGAAAGAGGTCAGCATACAGAGACATCGATGTTCGCAAACAAAATTGCCCTCTTAATAGGTGACTACTTGCTGGTAACAGCCAATGGCATGCTAGCTCGGTTAAAAAACCAAAACTTGTCATACTTAATATCAACAGCATTGAGAGATATAAGCGAAGGAGAGTTCTTTGGTGAAAGGGACAAACAAAACATGCCGTTACCAGGGAAACCAAATATTAGAAGTCCTGATGAATTCCTGCTGTGTACAGACACATTGCCTTTAGCTGTTGCTGAGGTGTTAGGGTCTCCAGTGAAGGAGTGGACGTTACGGACTATGTACAATGGTGGATCGTTATTCGGGAGAGGTTGTCAGGGAGCTTTATTAATCGGAGGCAAGGAGTTCGAAGAACAAGAGAAGGCTTATCTCCTAGGGTGCCACTTGTGCTTAGCGTGGCAGTCAGCCAGTGAACTACAAAAGTTCACAACACAGAATAAAGACGTTTATTCGTTAGCAAGTGCACCGGTGTTGTTTGCGTTGAACGAAAAACCTGAATTGTACAAATATATTGAAACATATAAAGATAACATAGCTGAAGTGGACTTGGAGTTTCTTAAAGATGAAGTGTTGAAGACTGATGCATTGGAACGGACTAGAATTTTACATGAGGAAAATGCCAGCAAAGCTGAAAGTTACGCAGATATGTTCGGCCAAAATGAATCAGTAGACACTTTAAAACAATTAATAAAAACTATATAATATATTTCTTATTGTAATGTAAGTGAATGGAAAGTTTTGTAAAAGGAAAAACTTCTAATTTTATGGATTGAAGTTCCTAAAAAATGCGAAATTTGTTTTAGATTTAGAACAATAATACTAGTTGAAAAAAATGGTAGGTGTTATAGAAACAACTGTTATGTTTTATGTATTTTTAGTTTTCATTTTAGTTTAATTCATTTTAAATGTTATTCATTTGCCGTAAATATTTTATAAGCAAATTATTTTACGCACGCACTAATTTAAACAGGGAATAAGAGCAACTCGCACTCACAAATTGTGTATTATGGGGATGCGTGCTCTTAATAAATAAATCCATGTTAAAACAATGTGCTTTAGGGTACTAGTTTTGTGTGATTTACGGCACTAGTAGTTCGCTCCAAACGTTGACCTCGCGATACCTACTTTATTTGTATGTCTTACCATTTCCAACCCCTATTTACCCCGTGTATCTTTGTAACCCTTTGCCCCGTTGAGATCATATTAGTTTATAAATTTTATACATATCCGATCAATGATACTCATATTATCGACGAACAAACATACCTACACAGCTCAACAGTCCCCCTAGCCAAGCAAAATGTAAAACCTCGCTTCACTTGTTTTGTATAAGTAAGTCACAAAATGTTACCATTAAAATTATAATTACTATATTGGCCCTCAGCGGAAAACTAGCCAAACCACAAAATTAATACAAATGAATAAAGACTTTAGTTTCAACACGATACAGTACAAATTAGCTTGTACGCTGCAAATCTAAATTATTAACTAATATGAACCTGTTATATTTGAAAAATATTAATAATAGCTTATATAACTTTAAAGCGAGGTCAAGCCTAGCCAGTTTATGATAAGTGCTAGTAGATAATTAGCGAATGAATGCAAAATCGTCTGGAATAGACGTAAGCTAAACGAAAGACACTTGGTTAGTTTTCGTTTTCTTATGTCAATTTCGCATTCGTTTCGTTCGCTCGCTAATATCGATTGACACTTGTGTAGTGGGACAAATGTATATCACAATATGTTTTCCTACGTTAAGTGTTATTTTTTTATTGAGCTTGCTTTTTTTTTAAATTACTTAGGTATATTGTGGTTTAGCTCACTTTTCCTCTGATCGCCTCATATTAAGTTTTGAAAGCATTTATTTTATAAGTTACTTTAGTATTTGGTGTTTTAAAGATTTTACTGTCTGTTAAATAAATGAATGTTGAATATTTTTCTACGTTTTATCATTTTTTAATAATTAACTATTAAACCTACTTTGTTGAAAGCATTGTCAAATTAAGATTGCAAGTAGAAAAGTATAGATTTTTTTTGCATTTCTACATTTAATCTATACTAATATTATAAAGAGCAAAACTTTGTTTGGTTGTACTATCAACTGTGCTGGCGATGTTACACCTTTAAGGCAATAATCGCTTGAACGTCCCTGGTACCTGGCGGCTGTGTGTGAGGCAACAAGTGCAAGCAATTTTTTTCTAAAATGGCATACCCCGAAAGCATGCGATAGTACATTATCCACGAGTAACATAGGCTATAGAATATTTTGAAAAAAAAATATAGGGATCCGTGCGAAGCCGGGGCGAACGTCTAGTTTTTAATAAAAACGGCAAAAAAAAAAAACATGTATGTTGTATGGGAGACAGTATCCTGTTTATTAGCTAGCATTTTTTGTTATAGCAGCAACAGACATAGATGATCTGATAAAATATCAATTGGCTAACTATCATAGTTTACGACATACACCCTGGTGACAGATGGACGGATTGTCAATAATAGGGTCCCGTGTTACCCTGTTAAAAACTTAACCCAAAAGGAAAAAAAGCCCTTTAAAAAGTATAACAATAATAAAAACTTGATATTAGTTACCTAAATATTAATATTTCTACAAAGAAAACGTCATGTCGGGGGGACCGCTTCTCATTTAGGTGTTACTACTTAATACCTGCAATCCTACCTAAACCTACGGTCCCCCCGACATGACGTTTTCTTTGTAGAAATATTAATATTTAGGTAACTAATATCAAGTTTTTATTATTGTTATACTTTTTAAAGGGCTTTTAGGTTTTTATGTCGGGGGTTTGTTAAATTTTTAATTTATTTTTTTTATTTCATACTTTTTTAAGTAGGCATCTACTACATAAATTATTATTTTTAACTAATTTCCATTTCACATGGAATTTTGTAATGTACATGTTATCCTCTTACATTTGATACCCCACTCGGGTACCTACATTTGTCGACATTGGATATTAACCATTTACACTTTTACTTCCCATAATTTTTGAACTACTCAACCGATTTTCATTACAATTTCAATTTTGTAATGTACAAATGATCCTCTTTCATTTGATACCCCACTCGGGTATATTTGTAGACATTTGGTTTTCCATCCCCACTTTGACACCCTATATTTTTTGAACGACTCAACCGATTTTTATTATAATTTCCATTTTGTAATGTACACGTAATCCTCTTTCATTTGATACCCCACTCGAGTATGTTTGTAGACTTTTATTTTTCCATCCCCTCTTTCACCCCCCCTAATTATTAAACTACTGAGCAGATTTTCATCAAACATAGCTAAGAACACTCCCGACATATACACCTTTCAAACAAAAAAAACAGAATCAAAATCGGTTCATGCGTTAGGGAGCTATGATGCCACAGACAGACACACACACACACACACACACACACAGACAGACAGACAGACACGTCAAACTTATAACACCCCGTCGTTTTTTCGTCGGGGGTTAAAAACAGTGGTCGGTACCTATTTTAAGACCAATGTGAATCCTAATCCTTTCTACTCCAACAAAAACGCATTTAGATCCATTATGTGACATAGAGTACTACTTACATCATAAATGAAAAACAGACTACGCGATTTTTCATTTTACCCCAAATATTTTCTAGCAAATAGAATTGAACCCTATAGTTAAGTCCACAAGGCACATTTTCCTGTGGACCTACCGACGGGGTTAGCCGACAGCAGTCATAAAAACGTAAGTAGGGAAATAAAATAATTTCGCGTCGCATTATCGGTGACGGGGCATCAGCTCATTTCCCGCTCGATCCACATCGGCGGGGCTACGAGTGGTTTTTAACCGACTTCAAAAAAAGGAGGTCCTAGAATGAAACAGTTATAACAGCTTTAACTCGCGTATTTTATTTTATTTGCTGACGCTTAGAAAACTTTAGTTCTCACACTTCTCGCCCACTGAACTGACGATAGTCTAACGATAAAGTGATTTTACAGTATTGAGGCGGTTCTTAATTGGACTGTATTTTTATGTACTTGCTTAAAACATTCTCGCCGGGCTATTCAATTTTAACATTAGTAAGTTTTTAAAACGTTCGTGATTAACTCCCGCCGCTAGGTAAGTAGGCAAAGCACTTCTATACCAATTACATTCTAAATGATTATTTATTTTCACCCTCGAGGAAACATTGGTAACCCTCAAATGCATTTAAATGCATCGAAATTTAACGCAAAATCACATCCGTAGTGCGATGACTATTTGACACCTGACTGACGCCCGATAATTTAAAATTATTCCACTTGATTGGTAATTATATTTATATCCAGACGCAGTTTTCACTCGCTCGCATTTTACAAATTTATGAACGAATTATTGAATAATACCTACGACAAAATATATACCTAGGTAGGTAAGTACCTACTAGCTAAAGTTTAAGAATAGATATTACCTACCTGTTATAGATTATAGCGCGCGTCAAGCTCTTCTTTTCAATGAAATCACACTACTGATCCACTATGATACTACAAATCCGTATAATCAACAACGCGACGGCTAATGCTGCGTAACTACCTACCCAACAAATATATCAAATTTATTTGAGTTAACGCGTCTGTAAGTAAAATGACAAAATACCTACACAAATAGGTAGGTTAGTACCTAGGTAGGAATATTAAGTAATTTAATGCTGTCCTGTAAAATTTTATGAAGGTTAATTAGGTACTTAAATCAGTTTGCAATTATTGTTGATTAAGTACGTGGTATTGCATGATGTGAGTGTTAATTAACTACCTACCTATCCACTTACGTAAGTAAGGTATATATAATGTTATGAGACATTTAATTTAAGCAGGTTTTTCGTTGAACTAATGACTAAAGTAAGTTTATGAGATAACATTCAGTTAAATAGCTTCTTTATTTAGTTCTCAATATATTGCACGGTCTCGTTGTGTATTGTCACCGCCATTTTCTGTAACGCCGCTCTCGCGTCATCGACCGGAAACCGCTCGCTATATTTCAAAATGGCCGCCAACTCGTCGTCCAACAATGATGTTAAATACTCCATAGCCCTCGTGCTTCTTACTGCGTAATACAGTTGCTTGTATTCAACAGGCTTCTGCTCTAATTTAGACTCCAAGATATGTCCATAAATTGTGGGATATTCCCATAGACCCAAAATAACTGGCGCTCCAACCAAAGAATACGAGTATGGATGTGTGAAGAAGTCTTTAACATCTAGATAGAGTTGCCATATTAAGGCCAAGTGCCCGCCAAGTTTGTACGCGTCCGCCTCCATCTGTTCTCCTTGGCGGGCAAGTTTCATGGCGCCTTGGCAGCCTTTGCCAAGTAGGCTGCCGGATGTGAGCATGGTCCTGAGGACCCACTCGTCCTTGCCTTGGCCGAGGAAGTCGTTCGAGCCGAGCTTGTTCAGGTTATACTCGTCTTCCCAATTGTAGTGAGCTTTCACGTCGTTTTCAGCTGTTGGACAAAAATCATGAACAGTTCCAACTTCCAACACTTTGTAGTGAACACTGACATATTTATTTTAATCTGATATTTTTTTTGAATCTGACACTTCTGCCCTCATTTGTAATTGATTAAAAAAAAATACGATGTATCAATCGAAATTCGATCGATATTTTTGGTTTAATACCATTAGACTTTAATTATAATTATATTTTTGAAGGTGCTAAGACTTTCACCACATGACTTCTAATTACAATGTAACGGCTTAGAATCTTAAATGGAGTAACAACATAACAATATTTTAGTTTGTATCACTATTCAAGCAGCGATGATGTGCTTATTTCGTTAAGCCGGAAACTTTGACCGCACCTCTTACTTAATAGAACCACCACTGATCGCAGGCAAGGGCGTGCATTCTATACAGGCACAATTGTATAAATGTAAGGAGTGCCTACCCTGACGCAGTTCATACGCGACTCTCGCTGCACGCGCCTGCAAGGGCGTGCATTTCATAAAGGCACAATGGTATAAATGTATGGAGTGCCTACCCTGACGCAGTACATACGCGACTCTCACTGCACGCACCTGATCGCAGGGGTCTCTATCTTACCTTTAGGGTAGGTCGGCACGGGGTTGTTCTCCTGGTCCTTCTCTCCGAGGAAGTCCCCCTCGACCAGGTCCCGCAGCCCCGTGGAGATCAGCTCCGTCACTTCGTTGTTCCGGAGACCACCCAGCTGCTGCAGACACGTGGCCAGGAGGTAGTCCCCTTGAGTAAAATACGCATCCACTATTTACAACTCTACTTTATTAAATATGGTGAATGGTATTTTTGGATCTTTCCCTTATTAACTAGGTAAGTGCTTAAGGATCTCGAAAGGTATTCAATTATACCTACCAAATCCCTTATTTTAAGCACCTTGGTTATTGGTGCTTAAACAACTAGACATCTGATAATTTCAAATGCTTTCGCAGTTATTAGGTATCTACACACATAATAACAGATTTAACTCGTGTAAACTTATATTAATTATTAAAATTTCGAAAACTTTACAGTTCCAATATTCGTATCGGATTACCTGTGCTGTTAGGCTATCATTAGAATATGGGAATATTAAAGTTTTCGCAAGGTCTGCATAAAATTAATATACCTACGCGAGTTAAATTCGTTATACTTAATTGTTTTATTACAAGTGGGCAAACACCTGTTAGGAGTACGATCTTATTCCCATAAAGCAGATCCTGGAACTTCTCCCCGACCTTCTCTTTCTCCTGAAGGTTGGCCATGGTCTTGTGTATCATGTGGCCAGTGCGCTTCATCTCCACGATCTCGGCCAGGGCTCTCTGGGCGTGCAGGATCCCAGAGTCGTACTGGTCCCGGGGGTAGTCCTGGGGGTTGAAGCCAGCTGCCTTGGAGACCAGCAGGACTATCAGACCGACGGATTGGAGGTTACTCTTCGACCCGATTAGGAGGCTCTTCGCTGATTTTAGAAGCGGGTGATTGGTGCTAACCTAGAACCGATAAGTTTTGGAAAATATTATGTACGTAATGCTAATTTCATAAACGATTTTAAATATAAGTATGTATGTGTAAAAGTTCCTCCAATCTAGGTATAAGTGTTTGGTGAAAAAAGGGAAAGAAGGCTAAGAAAATTTGTTAATACACCTTAAAAGTTGTAATACCTAATAAGACTAAAATTTACTAAGTAATTTCTCAAGTCATTCTGTCACGAATTACAGTTTTGTATGACTTGGCAATTCATTTTGCATTCAGGTAAGTATTCAGAAATAATTGCCTGAATCGAATGAGATGGGTATCACATTTAAAATCTGTATATCAATATGGCTAAGACTCTCAATTACGTAAGTATTTTAAATTAAGGGTAATTTTAACGCACCTAAATAGGTACCATTTAGACTAATGTCGAGTTATGATATTTATATTACTAACTAGCTTCTGCCCGCGACTTCGTCCGCGTGGAACTCCTCCTTTTTTGCAGTCGGTTAAAAAGTAGCCTATGTCCTTTCTCAGGCTCCAGACTTTCTTTGTACCAAATTTCATTTAAATCGGACCAGTAGTTTTAGCGTGAAAGCGTAACAGACAGACAGACAGACAGACAGAGTTACTTTCGCATTTATAATAGGTATTAGTAGGGATACCAACAGGCCTACGAGTTGTACCCTTACCAATTTCCTCAAATGTATGGCCGTGTTGGCGATCTCATCATTGAAGAGCCAGCGCAGGTTGAGGAAGGAGGTCGGGTAGCCGACCAGGTGCTCCGCCTCAGAGACCACGTCGCGCCAGCCCAGCGCCGGGGCGCCGCCCAGCCCGAGCCCGGAGAACTCACACCTGGTTACAGGCATGGACGTGTATGCCGTATGGTAATATGGAAAAAATATTTGAGTGCCTGCCCTAGCGTAATGCACGCACCTGGTAGGAATATAGGACTAACAATTGTCTAGAAAATTCTAGATAGCTTCAAGACGTTACGCTTAGTATCTTGAACTCAAATTTAGAGATAATGTCTGATTGTTATCCACCTACTTAATTTCTGATGCCTCCGCTTAACTCGCGTATTTTATAATTTGCTGACATCAAAAGTTTTCGACACGTCAGCAAATAAAATACAATACGCGAGTTAAATACATTACCACTTATAATTGTTTTATTCCTAAGCCGAAAATAATATAATTATACCTAAGTACTTATAGTTCTCTCAGAGTCTTACATAATGACCTGAGTGCATAGATACCTATATACATATTTTTTAAAATACTTACTTTTGTTCCTTCACAAAACTTTTAACTCGTATGTTATTGAAATTGCCACAGCATTTTTGAATAGCTTTGGTATTTCCATAGGATAGGACAGGATCAAGAGGAAAACAGCTGAAACTTAATTTATTTACGTCTTTTATTATAGTTCGTGCTGTTTTGGAAAACATATTTCTATACAATTAAATTTAAACGAAGTTTCGGTTTTATTTTAGAAATTTCGATGACTGCATGTCAACTTTATGACAGAAATAGGTACAGAAAAGAAAGAAGCTTAAACGAACTTTTTAGGTCAATATTTTTCAATAGTGCCAACGTACCAACAAGAAAAAGAGACGTTCTTGACCCAAATTCTAATGGTCCAAGATCCCAGAGCATACCGAGTCGAATGAGCCTAAACATGATATGCTTATGTTCATCCATCTTTGAGATCCATTTTTTGGGTAGCTTAAAAGCGTCTGACAAAAGTTCTGGTCAATCAAAAGTGTCCGACACTTATATACATTACTTTAAAATAATATTCTACATGATAGGTATATATAAATATCAGCCATGAGAAAATAAGTAAGATAACTCTTATTTTTAGTAACCTTTCTGACCTGGTACCAGCCCTGGTGTCACTCTGACAGTTTTCACAAGCCCGTAGATATTCAAGGCACTCTAGACGCTACTGAAATCTTAAGGTTTCATTCGTCAGAAAATAAGTTACGTCTGATCGCTCTGGGATCTTACTCTATAAATGGGTGTCCATTTTTTTTTAATTACCTAATTGAAAAGTTTATTGTGTGTGTGTGCCCTTACCCACTAATAAACTATTTTCATAAAACCTACTTACACAATTTATTCTTAAAATAATGGGTGTTCCATCGAATGTTTGAGTCGAACGTCATTGTTGTCGTTTCAGAGTATTAACAACAGAATTGAGAATAGATAACAAAAAAAATAATACTTCACTGAAATTATCTCCTGTGTCTCATTATAAGTAAAACATATCGTATTTTAGTATTTTGAAAAAAAATAGGGATCCGTGCGAAGCCGGGGCAAATTATTGATATAGATGTAAAATCCAATTTACCTTCTATCTTAACAATATTCAAAGACTCGATTGATATGCCCCCCGTGCAATTTATTCCACCAGTAGGGCACATTAGGTCGCAAATTAAACCTTGCCCGCGGGAGCCCCGCCGCGGTCGATGAAGCCCCGCTGAGACCTCCCCGCTATGGTCATTAACATTAACCTTTTGACCAACTGCATTCGATTTTTGTTATTGGCAATGGATTTTTACCTGGGTAGAAAATTAAAAGGATTTTATTTTTATTGTTGCGGCTAATAAATATTTTTGCTGAGTTTCTTGCAGCTTTAAGCAATAACCTATTTAGGTAGGTATACTTAGTTTTTCGCAGCGCAGACTCAGACTCATCCTAACTAATATTATAAATGCGAAAGTAACTCTGTCTGTCTGTCTGTCTGTCTGTCTGTCTGTCTGTTACGCTTTCACGCTAAAACTACTGGACCGATTTAAATGAAATTTGGTACAAAGAAAGTCTGGAGCCCGAGAAAGAACATAGGCTACTTTTTTACCGACTTCAAAAAAGAAGGGGTTCCACGCGGACGAAGTCGCGGGCAGAAGCTAGTAGGTACATAATATATTTTTTTAAGGTTTATTTACTAATAGATATTTTTTATTTGTAGTAGGCATATTTATTGCAGGTTCGAAAGAGACGTTTATGCGAAGAGCACTGATTAAGAGAGCCTACTAAAATAGTGCGTTTTTATTAGCCTGATATTAGGTAGCTAGCTGTACCATTAGAATATTTTTGACTAAGTTCAACAAACTTTTCTATTTACTAGGTACTTATGTAATGATACCTCAGATACCTAGATTTAGGTATAATATTTTAAAGTTTAACGTTATTAACCGAAACCTGTATTCACCCGCATGATTTATTCAAATAGGTAACAAAAATTTCTTCATTCAAAGTAACGTTTTCGAACGCTCCTTGTGTTGCCATAATTAAAAACGAGCACGCTATGATTAAGTCACGTTTAAAACCGTCGTAATTGCGAACGGCTCAAAACGCCGCGGTGAGGTTATTCTATAATTACACACCCCTTAATCGATGGAATCCAATGATATTCTTTTTTATTTAGGGGTCTATACGTTGTAAGGAACCATAGACTACATTTTCTGAAGAGTACGTTAAGTAATAGGTACCTAACTACTATTTTTTTATTTAATTTTGAAAAGGCACAAAGTTTGTTTCTCCCATATTATCTTTTACAAATTAGTTTTGAATAAATTAACGCTTCAGTTAAACTTATTAAAGCAAATCGAGTCACTAATTAATTAAGATTATTATTATAATTATGTAATAATGTATCATTTAATTTTATTATCTTTTATAACCGATATACGAAAGAGGTACTTACCTACAATTTTGTTACCTATCTAATTATGTAAATATATAATACCTATATATCTTTTACGTAGGTATTAGGTATAACTTTATTTTCAACTATCCTACTACTATTATAAAGGCGACGAAGTTTAGTAGGTAAAGTATTTAGGTATTTAAGTAAATATTTCACGTGACAAAAACCCGACCTATAAATAGCGAGAAAAGTATTGCCTATAATAATATAGGCAATACTTTTCTATTAATTTAATAGAGAATACTTCAGATTAATAGCGCTTATTAAAATAATTTAACTATATTCTTACTAAACACTAAGATAAATAAAGGATTGATTAAAATGAAACCCTCCGTGCGCGTGAGTGTTTTAATCGTTTCTTTGTGCGCGCGCGCAGATCTGCGTCAATCTTCTTTTAATTTTGTTTCGCATCAGTTCGCATCTCGATTTTATTCTAATTCGTTTCGATGCTTATCAAAATGAAAACAAAACGTAATACTTACACAAGCACCGACTTGATATTGAAATCGTGCGTGTTTTAAAAACGTTCGAACTTTGAACTTTAATTTTGATTGTGGTCCTTATCCCTTCCAAATTTACAAAATTTTGTCAGTAAAAAACTACATTACCTATAATAAAGTAGTGTAACTAGGTAGTTCTATTTATTATCAATAACCTACCTACCTACTTACTTTATTGTAGTTTTATGTAAGTATCTAAAGTACCTAAATTTTCAATTTTTGCGAAATATGGCGTTAAATTTAAAATGGCTAGCGGTTCCTGCCACGGCAGAACATAAACACGCTTCCTACGAACAATATATTATCAAAACTATCAACATAAAATACTACAGCCAACATACGTGTAAGATCTACGTAACATGCTAGTACCAACGTAACCGATCGGCCCCATGCCGCGACTCCTGCGCAGGTTTAACGATGTTGTAAAATCCACGGATTTATCGAGCGACCAGTCAACGCAATCTGGCGTTATTACGAGGAAATGCAATGGCGTACTACCCTGGAAAAATAAATATAGTAAAATTAGTAATTATATTTAAAGGTAGGTACATATAATTCAAAAATAGTTTAGTGCTCTTTAAATTACCGGATATTTTCTGGAAAAATCTTCGATCATCAGTTATTTATGTTACTGCAACGCTCCAATTGGTCACTACAAAAACGACAATTTTTTTTTTAAACTTCACCCTCTTAGACAGTGAATTTTCAAAAATCCTTTCCCAATGGTCCCCACTGCCTTATAAAGTTTCTAACCCCTAAAGTTCAGGCCTTGCGTTGAAATGTCGATCCTTAAGTCAGTTTCTCCTTTTATGTAAGTACCTAGTAGGTACCTATACCTCCATTTAGGTTGTACTATTATCTATTCTGTGATTTAGGCATTAATTGCATTAGTAGGAGGAGGTAGGAGTAAATATATAATTTCGTTCAGCCACCATCGCCTTACCATATTTTGATTGCTCCCGTGGATTCCTCGATGTTGGTAGCATCCATTATTTATACCGTTTAGAAGAACATAATTTTAAAAATGGAACGAGACGTTCGATTTACGAGCGCGCAGGCCAGTAGGCGCGAGCCCCGCCCAGTTATTATCTCAACCTTTTTTTATAAAATCTCTTGAAAATATACTGGCCACATAGAAATTAAAAACCGATTAGATGAACCGATTACCGGCCTTTAAGAATAGGTAGCCCAGAAATAACCTCCTAACCTCAAAATTAACTTTTTTTTATACATGTTGCGAATTCTTCACCCTAATTCACACAATTATTTTGATTAATTTAACTTTAATATTGTTGTGACATATAAGTAATAGGTAGTAAGTAGGTACCTACATAAATAGGATATCGTTATTTTCAAAATTTGAATTCACACGGAACTAGTTGGCATCACACAGATGTTTTATACCCGGATTTTACTTAGATCCACAATTTTGTGACGTTGGTAGCCTTGCTTACAAAATCATCTATTAGATACTCTATAGCTTCGCTTACAGAGTAGATTATAGTTTTAAATTCAGGAGCAAAAACGTTACAATAACCCTTCCATAGCGACGCAAGTAAATAGAATAAAAATGGCGCCGCGGGGGGGCTTTAATAGTCTGATGCGTACAGGCTGTACTTTAGATCATGTTGTAATCTACCGTAAATAAGCCCGGAACGGTAGCAAAATAATATACCACTTATAATATCATACTTAGTATTTAATTAGTAGTTAATTTAGATAATTTATGGGTTAGACTTAGAATGTTTCCAACTCTAATGACGAACGTAAGTAGGTACTTAGGTACCTACCTACTTAAATATACCCTAGCAGTAGCCGGACTTACCCGCAGGTATCGGTGCCAGGCGCCCGGATAAAGCGGAACATAAGGCTTTTTGATTGCGTGTCCGGCCAAAAAAATCTGATAAAATGTTAAATTAATTGAATTTAACATTTTATCAGATTTTTTTTGCTATCGTTACTTGTGTGTAAGTTGTATGAGGCATGTTATACAGGAACTGCTGGACGTCGCGTGGTGGTTGCTGGTGTCAGAGACCGGGAGGTTTCAACCTAGATTGGAGCAACAGAACGATCTCAGTCTTACTTCCTAGGCACTGACGGTAGCTATGAACAAGACATGCTACTTCGACACGTCGTCTCACTTAAATATCCTTCACTGTCTGGATACTAACATAAATAAGTACCTATTTATATAGGTACCAATTCATTGACTGGTCCTGGATTCAGATGTTTTGCGATTTTTATGCTTTAACTACGGCACTCCGCTAATTATGTTATCTAAAATTTTGTCCAGTACCTACGTACATATTAGATAGGCCTATATTTGAAGGCTTACATTAATGCATCTAGCTATATACTTACATACCTATCTGTTTAGTTAGAAAAATAAACCACAAACAATGAGATAGGTACAGACCAAAAATAGTAAATGTTCAAAATTCCATAGTCTTCGGCAGTGTTGCCATTCTTTATTCACTAATTCAACAAAGTTCTGCCCAGTTCATCAATATCAACGGATTATATTATTATTATTATGAGAATTAAATTGATATGAACAGGGATTATATTATTAGTATTATCGGAATTAAGTATTATAGCAAAAAGTTAATTATAATACACTTAACCATTATCTAAGAATACCATAAGCAACGATATCGCATTAAATTACAAGAGCTCTGTGTCTATAAACTAGACTTCCCATTATTAAAATCCGTAGTTTATTGAATTGCATTAGATACCTTGATTTAAACCCAAGGCCGGTATTAAGACGAGAATCGTGGGAACACGACACTCTTTTACTACAAAACTATTAAAACTTTGAGGTTATGTTTGCAAAGCGGGACGCACTTATGTAAATTGTATAGCGCTGTCCTTTTCCCTTTTTACTGTTAAGTTGGCAGTGCCGTCTGAGGTATGTAAATTGCGCGGGAAAGGATAAATGTCACCCAACCGCCATATTTTACTGTTTCGCTTCGCTATTCGTGTTTTGTGTGATTTATCTGTGTGAATTGAATTAATTGTGCCGATTGATGGACTGGTCAGGTGCAAGTCTTAGGTACTTATTAAGCTTTATATCTAAGTAGGAATCTATTTATTCCTACTTACTTCAGATCAAATAATACGATACCTATTATTAATTTTCCGATCCATTACAAAAAAATCTTCTCAGAATACATTTATAAATGATGGTAGGTAGGTAGTTAAATTTCATCCCTACGATGTCCTTATAACATACGGTTTCAAGTTTTTTAAGCCTTTCCTTTAGTATATTACCTATCTACCTACATTAGGTACTTGGTCTAATTGTTAAAAAGTGATAGATTATTTCATACCCAATTAAAAGTAGTGTAAGTATGTAGATGAAATAGGTATCAGAAAATTCTCCGAGTGCACATTGAAAATTATTACGTTTAGGTACTCATCGTATATTATTATATCTTACGTGACTTAGCACATAGGTACATCGATAACTTCGCTTACCTACCTATTACCAAACAAGCCTAACAATACGTATGACCATTATAAGTATATTCCAAAGCTGAAAAGTGTTTATGTACAGACACAATGCCGGTAAATAGAGCAAGAGGGGCTGCGTCAGCGCGCCGGCGGCGCTTTTGAGGCCGCCATTTGCATCCTATCGGAGGACATCTTGTTTTTTTAGCGAACTGTCATGCAATGCAGGCTTAGGTTACACTGAGAGATGAATTTTGTATTGTTTACTGTAGTTTTCATTTTTTATAGAAATGGCCCGTGCCCAAGCTCGTACGTAACTGTTTGGTGCCAGAGTAGGTATGTATTCATAATATTAACTTGATATTACGCCTACGTTGAGTGAGTGCAAGACCTTGGTCAGTGCGTAAACTTTTTCTTTTCTGAACATGGATGACGCACAGTAATTGTAATAACTACCTAATTGAAAACTATTTAGATTGCCTACTTATTATAAAAATACCTAATCTTTGAATAAGTAGGTATTTTATTATTTTTTTACTAAAATATTCTAATGTAAATTATTACAACGTCAGAGTTAGACTAGTCTTATTTGGAGTTTTACCGTTTCTTACATTAAAAAACACAGTTACGTTGGATTTTATTCAGACTTTTTGAAAACTAGTTTCCATAGTCGTATCAGAATAAGCTGACGATAGTCTAACCTTGAAATGTTCTCTTACTTGGTAGCGGAAAAATGTATAAAAATCATGTTATTATTTCGTTGTTCTCTCAGTGTGCCAGCAACTCGCACGCATCCATTCCCTATATTCGGTGGCGGCTGCGTAAAGGCTTCTATTTATACAAAGCAAAGTGATGCCTATCAAATGTCACAATAATTGGTTGTAAATTTCGGGACAGCGAATAAAAGAATATTTACCTTTGTAATTGTTTATTTACATTTATGGTACTTAAGTTTAATGCATTTTAATAATAGTCTTTATTGAAAAAAGGTGCGAAATTATACAGAGGTATGCCAGTTAAAAGGAATAGCTTTTTTTATTTAATGTATGGACAAACTATAGCTATACCTAAATAAAACATACCAATAAAAAATACTAGGTACCAATTATTACGTGGATTTTTTGAAACTTTTCAGGTTACCTAACTAATTAAGTATATCAATTTGATTATTCCATATTGACTTTAAATTTTCTTCATTTTGACGTCACTTCGTGGAATAGGTCTAATTGTACCTAATAATTAGCCATTGGCAAATTAATGATTAAACAATTCTTTGATTTTATTCGATAAAAAACTTAAAAAATGTCGATGACGACCTCCTCCGCATCAAACATCACAATCATAATTGCTTCCAAAATTATTTAAATACAATCTTAATTCCTAAACTAATTAATTATCATCATCCTATAACATTAGAGTATTTACTAACAATGTCTCTGTAAAACGCGAATACGACCTCGCTGGCTGCGCGGCATCGTTCCATCGCCTCCTTGTACGTATCCTCGCCGTAACTGCCTTCGGTAAAACCTGGAAATAGATACGTTTGAAAACAAACCTTATACACAGGACGTAAAGTCGAAAATAATAGATTGTAATGAGACGTTTTACTGTTTGATAACAACGCCATCTAGCGGGGAGTGGCGGAACTTCGATGTTGTTTTGTTAAACTAATTGCTTTTATATTCTACTAATGAAGGTTTCGTTTATTTTTATGTAGATAATTTAATTTACTATCAAGATTATTCCTGCAGGAATAGAAAAAGTTACAAAACAAAATAAGAACGAATTGACGACTTTCCTCAATGCCACTCCTTAATTTTTGTTTTATTGGAATAAAATTATTATAACGGATTTAACTAGCAGATATTAAAAATCAGTTTTCATGTACGTAGCGGACATTATACACAGGTTGTTGTTTTATCCCCATGTGTGTACAGAAGTTATCATATTTCATTGTTAAATATTTTTACGCACTATCTCATAAGACCCAAATTTTCTATACATTTATTTATTACTAGCTTCTGCCCGCGACTTCGTCCGCGTGGAACTCGTCCTTTTTTGAAATCGGTTAAAAAGTAGCCTATGTCCTTTCTCAGGCTCTAGACTTTCTTTGTACCAAATTTCATTTAAATCGGTTCAGTAGTTTTAGCGTGAAAGCGTAACAGACAGACAGACAGACAGACAGAGTTACCTTCGCATTTATAATATTAGTAAGGATTAAAACCTCACCAGTGACAAGGCTCTTGTCCCTCTCATCGAAGACGAACGTGAGTTGCGCCGGCGCCTCCGCGAGCTGCGCCCCGGTGGGGTCCAGTACCACCTCCCCACTGCGGTCCACCGTGCACGTCACCGCCGCGAACACGTGCCGCATCGCCACGCCCGCGTTGATCAGCGCCAGGCACACGCAGTTCACGCACGTGGACAGCAACTAGGGGGTAGAATTTACATGTTAGTCCTCGAAGCAAGAGCGTGCATTCCATAAGGGCACATTGTCATTATTGTTTGGAGTGCACGCGCCTGCCTCAAAGGGTAAAACGGGATCCTATTGTGATTGATTCCAGTGTCCGTCTGTCACCAGGCTGTATCTCATGAGTAGGCATGACAAATATTTTTTTTCATTGTCCATCAAGTAGATTGCCAAAAAATATTGGACACATATTTTTTCTTTTCTCATTCGAACAATAAATCCGAAGATAAGCGCTTCCAAAGTTCGTGGGGGCTCGTGACGAGCGTGGCTCCCGAACTTCAGAAGCACTTAACTTTAGCATTGTTTATTTGTTTAAGAAAAGAAAAAATGTGAATAATAACTGATGAGCTAAGTATGGTAAGTAATTAAGTATGGCACCAGGCAAGGGCATGCATTCCATACAGGCAGTGTCACTAATGTATGAAGTGCCTACCCTGACGCCATACTTAGTAGGCACTTTATATTATTATGTTAGTGACACTGTGCCTGTATGCAATGCACACCCTTGCACAAACAAATCCCCACTGCACACCTACTTAAATAACAAATTTGTATGTAATCAATACTAACTCCACCATAGTCCTCAAGCTCCTGCACGGAGACGGTGATACCGGTGCGAGGATACAGGCTGCTCAGCACAGCCTCCTCGCATGTCTTCCTGATCACATTCTCCTTGTATCTAAGATAAAAAATCATAATGACATATTGAGATATTTAATATGGTATGTATAAGAAGAGTAATTTTATAACAAATATAATTCTTATTATCCTTAAAAAAAAACATGAATCAAATACCTTTTTTTCCTCCTGATGGATTTGAAAGCATGAATTATAAGCACATGAAAGCATACAATTAATATTAGCAAATTTTTATTGTAATATGATATGAAGTTAATATGTAATTTTGCATTTTTATGCAAATAATAACCTTTAGTTCCAGAAAAATGCACACAATGTAAAAAATAATGGTAGTATGGTATCCCACATGATTGTGTAGTCAAATAAATAGTTTTATACGAAAGCAGAGGCGTCACTATAGTAGGACTCTTACCTATCTTTCACTGAGGGCTTCCCGCCTTTACTACTAAATAGTACTTCAAATGTAGCCTTCTCTATACTCTGGCTTTGCATTTTTACATCTAGAGGCCCATTTACGCTTACTAGGACCACTGTCTCACCTACAGATTAAAGTGAACGTGTCAAATTACAAAAATAAATTAAAACTTCAACAAAATAGGAATAAATAACAGCAAAAACATACCTTGAGATAGAATAGCGGATCCATCAGATTTACTTAGAAAATTCAGTTCACATTTCATAGGTTTAAGTTTGAATTCCTTTACTTTTGCATCTTCAGAACCCATTTTAATATTTAAAAAGATTTTTACCCGAAACTAACCGATACTTTATTCAACTTAAGTAAAATTTTTAAAAAAATAACCTAACACGTGCAAATGACAGATCAACAAACTTCTTTTTTTCTTGTTTTGATTTGGGTTTAGACTTTGATATGCTTGGGAAACATTACCGCTATTAAAATGAGCAATGGTTTTTGAAGAAAATTAACAAAAAAATGAGACAAGTTAGTTCGATATGTTGCAGAAAAAATGTATTTATTCTTTTGTAAATTCGTGATATCAACTAAGTATGATATTTATTTTCAGGTTGAAACATTGTAGAAACCCGAATGAAGCAGACTAAAAACAAAACTCCTCAAAAGTCAAAAGTGTCAAATTTATACTACGTATGTCAGGTGTCAGGTGTACGATTGACGTTGCCGATATTTTGCCAAAATATCGTAAATTAATTAATCGTAAGACCTAATGTGATATTATTCTATCAATATGAAGACGCGTTTCAATACATACGATATAATATGCATGGTTACCGAGCTCCAGAGGTAAGTACTAATACAATTTCATGTTTTTTGTACACTTGCCCATTTATTTTTAATGTTGCTATACAATGCTTTCTAGGAAAAGATCCAAGATTTCTTAATGATTTTCAGTAGACATATTATAATATATGCAATAGAATCTGAAGATAATATTCTATCAAATATTATAACTATAGTAGGTACCGTCTTAAATTAAATTTGTGAGTCCAAGTACACATGTTTTTTTTTTAGTTTTCTATTTCATTCAGGTATAGTATTTAAGTTAAATTAAAAGATGACATCATTGTAAAGTGCTGCTTAATTACTTATTGCAAATTTCAGAATACCAATTTAATTTCAAAAGAACACATTTTCAATTGTTTTCTTTTTGTTCAGGCTCATTGGTATGCGAGTAAACCAGGTTTATGACATAGACAACAAGTCCTACCTAATCCGTCTGCAGCGCTCCGAGGAGAAGGCGGTTCTGCTGCTGGAGTCAGCAAATCGGTTCCACACCACACAATTTGAGTGGCCTAAGAATGTAGCCCCATCTGGATTCACTATGAAGGTAAATATTACGATAATTTTAGCAGACCAGCTTCAAAATAGTGTTTTAATATTGTATACATTTCTGTAAAATCCTTTCTTCCATTACACTATAAAAGTGCTACATTTATAGTTTGTTTAGACTTTAGAACCTATGTTGATATGTAATCAAGTCAGCTTCTCCTTTTATATACTAGCGGTTCGCCCCGGCTTCACACGGATCCCTAATTTTTTTTCAAAATATTCTACAGCCTATGTTACTCAGGGTGAACTTAGCTTCCCAATAGTAAAAGAATTTTTCAAATCGGTCCAGTCATTTTGGAGCCAATTCAATCCAAACAAATGAAACATTTCTCTTTATTATATTAGTATAGAGTATAGATATATATATATATTTTAGTTATGGTGTTCACCTATCAATTTTTTCACATGAGGTCTCTCATTGTAGCTCAGAAAGCATCTCAAGAACAAACGTCTGGAGAAGCTGACGCAACTTGGTGTTGACCGGGTCGTCGACCTGCAGTTTGGCAGCGGTGAGGCAGCATACCATGTGATACTGGAGCTGTATGACAGAGGAAACATAGTGCTCACAGACTGCGAGTGGACTATACTGAATGTGCTCCGGCCGCATGTGGAGGGGGATAAAGTGAGGTATGAAATAGGAGAGTAGATAAGTCTATCAACGATGAATGAAAAAACTTATTCAAGCTAGATCAGATTTTTTTGGAGAAGGTAGATTGAAATAGACCTTAGGTCGCTTAATACACTTTTTTGTTAGAAATTATATAAGTGCAGTGTAGTACATGCCAATTCCTTGAAATTGTATGTATATGACAGAAAAACCTTAATAAATAAATGACTTATTTAATAATAGCTCATTCAACTAGTTAAATCCAATGCAGTTGTTTCATTCCTATATTGAGTCTTACCTACTATACTTACTTATATTTTGTAATTGATTGTCAGGTTTGCTGTAAAGGAGAAGTACCCGCTAGACAGAGCGAAGGCGAGCTCGGAGCCGCCGGACCGCGCGGCGCTCGAACAGATACTGGCCAAGAGCAAGCCTGGTGACAACCTCAAGAAAATACTTAATCCTAACTTAGGTAACATACTATTAACTTAGTAATATTTATATAGAATCACAATATTCAAAAATGTCCGCCCCAGCTTCGCACGGATCCCTTTTCTTTTATAGCCTACTAGCTTCTGCCCGCGACTTCGTCCGCGTGGAATTCCTCCTTTTTTGCAGTCGGTTAAAAAGTAGCCTATGTCCTTTCTCAGGCTCCAGACTTTCTTTGTACCAAATTTCATTTAAATCGGTCCAGTAGTTCAAGCGTGAAAGCGTAACAGACAGACAGACAGACAGAGTTACTTTCGCATTTATAATATTAGTAGGGATTAGTAGGGATATCACTCGGGAATAGTGTAGCTTCCCAACAATGAAATATTTTTCCAAATTGGTCCAGTCATTTCAATCCAAACAAACAAACCTTTTCTCTTAATATTATTAGTATAGAAAAACAAGTGAATCAGACACACATACACACCAAGGGTGTGCATTCCATATAAGCACAATGGTATAAATGTATGGAGTGCCTACCCTGACGTAGCACATGCGCGACCCTCACTGCACGTGCCTGGTACACACACATATCCTCATACACGGAACCAGAACTCGCACGTTCTTCCTTTCTCTCACTCTCTCTCTCTCTCACCCACACACACAGGCACTATATTTATTACACCTAAATTCATTATTATATAAAGCTACATATGTACTTAAAAAAAATAAAACATTCATATGATACCTATCTGAATTACTCGTTCTCTTTTAGAATATGGTCCATCGATCATAGACCACGTGCTCCAAGAGTGTGGTCTCTCTGGCACCATGAAGGTCAGCGCGGACCCTGAGAAAGGGTTCCAGGTGGAGCGGCACCTCGACCGGCTGCTGGCGGCGCTGCAGGCCGCTGAAGCGCTCATGCAGACCGCCAAGACTGAAATAGCTAAGGTACTAGGTACTTTGGAATAAAACAGCTATTAACGGATTTAACTCGCGTATTTTTATTTTAGTATATTTGCTCGTCTAACGCTAAAAAGTCACTACTAGACTATTGTTGCTACGATTATGGAAACTGTACAGAATCCGAAACATCAGCAAATAAAATAAAAATACACGAGTTAATTCCGTTAATAGTTGTTTCGTGTTGTGTCGCGTATGTATTTTTTTTATGGTGACATATCGAAATCTTTACAGTTTCCGTAAGTATATATATATATATATATATATATATATATATATATATCATTTTCCAAAAAGTTAGTAACAATTGAATTTTGATAAACATGTTTTTTCTTGCAAAAGTGTGAATTGACAAAATAATTTACATACTCTCTGCAACTCGCGCTGGTAAAACTAGCTCGTATGTATGAAAAAAACAACTATAACGGATTTAACTTGCGTATTTTATTGTATCAGCTAACATTTCGAATACTTTACGGTTCCCACATTCGTAGCACGAGTGAGGTAACTACAGTCTAACACTTCATTTCACATTATTTATCTATGTACCAGGGCTACATAATACAGAAGAAGGAACCCCGCCCGGTGCCCGAGGGCGGCGGCAGTGACTTCCTACTGACCAACCAGGAGTTCCACCCGATGCTGTACAGTCAGCACAAAACGCAGCCCTACGCGGAGTACGACACCTTCGACAGGGCTGTCGATGAATTCTTCTCGGCTCTGGAGGGACAGAAGATTGACTTAAAGGTATTCTAGACAAGGGCGTGCATTCCATATAGGCACAGTGTCACTAATGTATAGCGTGCCTACCCTGGCGGCATACCTACGCTCCCCTCACTGGACGCACCTGAATTCTAGAAGGATAGAGTTACCGATTCGATCACGGCTGCCATAGCGGCCGCGCCCCCTCCCACGGACACAAACCGTACACCGACACACAGGCAGCTGCCGCGCGGCATGCGACCTCACCCACGCCTAGCATACTCGATAGTGTTACAGCGGCCCCGCTGGCGGGGTCGAAGACGTCCACATACACCCGGCGCGCGTCGGACCTCTCCGCCGGGACCTTCTGTTCCTTTGCAACACAATAGTCGTGTCAACACACCTCCTGACGGGCCGAGCCGAGGTGCGACCCCCACCTTGGGGGGCCCTCGGGTCGGCCAGGGCTAAAAACCCTAAACCCAACCCAAAGGCTTAAAAGTCTCCTTTCAAGAGTCTCGCCACCCGTCCGGTTTTGCAGTGAAGGCCCATTAGCTGGCCAACTGCGCTTCAATATTAAGTTCGAAAAAAAAAAAGGATAGAGTTAAAATGTGTGACGTCACGTGTTTTTAGTGTCATGCGCGTCTGTCGAACGAAGTCTACCAATCAGAGACAAGCTGATGCTGTATGCTTGCCTGTGATTGGTGGAATATGATAGCTCTAACATTAGGTACTTAAAAATGAAATAAAAAAATCATTTATTGCATATCAGTGATACAAGTATTATGACGTAATAATGAGTTACAACGACAAATCTTTGCATAATAAAATGCCAACATAATTTTTTTTGTCAAAATACCTGTACAATTTCTGTAGCATTTTTTTAAGTTTATATAGAATCCATATTTAATATGTATATAAATAGTCACATATAAAACTAACGGCCTGCTTGTCAATATCTTTGCGTTTTTTTCTACTTTTTTCATAAATATATAAATAATAAGTTGTTTAAATAAATATATCAGCGATACTGGGTGATATTAAAGCTAAGGTTAAATTTACCCATAAGTTAATTAGACATTACGAAATTTTTCTTTATCATCCAAACTCTTTCTCAGACAATTCAAGTGGAGCGCGAAGCGATGAAGAAACTACAGAACGTGAGAAAAGATCACGAGAAGAGAGTGACAGAGTTGGAACAAGTGCAGGTGACAGACAAACAGTCAGCCGAGCTGATATCGAGGAACGAGCCGCTCGTGGAACAGGCGAGGATGGCCGTGCAGAACGCCATCGCTAACCAGGTGAGAGAAGCAAGTGTGTCTGAAAGAAGCATCTGAGTTTTAAGTGAGAAGTTGATTCTCACTAAGCTCTACGTCGCGTCAGCTGTGTAGGCTGGTATTTTATCTTCTTATTTATTATCAAGAAATAAGAAGCAAGTGTATCGGAAAGAAGCTTTAAGTCTTTAAAGTAAGAAGTTGATTCTCACACACACATACACACGCGCGCACATACAAACACGCACACACTACTACGCAAGGCGCAGTTTAAATTCAATATAAAAAAAATCGTATAACGTTTCTCAGCGCGCTTATAGACTCATCTGAAATGTAAACATACTTGTTAAGGTCCTATTTACTAATAAACTTTTTCGCGTTGCGTTGTAATATTCATCATTATTATCCAGATGTCATGGGACGATATAAAGTTATTAGTGAAAACGGCCCAAGAGAACAACGACCCGGTAGCGTCGTGCATCAAGCAGCTGAAGCTAGCTACTAACCACATGACGCTGCTGCTGTCCGACCCGTACGAGGAGATCAACGAGGCGCGCCCCGTCTGCGTGGACATCGACCTGGGGCTCACCGCGTTCGCTAACGCCAGACGGTCAGTCTCTCTCTGTCTCTCTCTCTTCCTCTCTCTCTTTCTCACTCCCTCTCTCTCTTTCTTTCTTTCTCCCTCTCTCCCTCTTTCTCACTCCGTCTCTCTTTCTCCCCCTCTCTCTCTCTCTCTCACTCCCTCTCTCTCTTTCTTTCTCTCTCTGTGTATGTTTGTGCGGTGAGATACACAAAACTGTTCACCTAACACTATAAAACCTTGGAATGAAACAACTTTAACGGTTTTAACTCGCGCCTTTACAGATACCATAATCGTAGCACCTCTGAGCTGACAATAGTATTATGTTAAAATAACTTTTACTCAACTTTAAAAAGCGAGTTAGCGTCAGCTAATAAAATAAAATAAAAATACGCGAGTTAAATCCGTTAATAGTTGTTTCATTCCAATGTGTAATAACCGCGAAGGCATCAGAAATTATCAGTTATAGTTGTCTCATTCCAATGTATAATAACCGCGAAGGCATTAGAAATAATTACTATAAAACCTGTTTCAAAAATAAATATTTTTAATTTGAAATTAATTTGTATTTAATACAGGTACTACGATCAGAAGCGCAACGCGTTCAAGAAGCAGCAGAAGACGCTCGAGTCTGCGGACAAGGCGCTGCGCAGCGCGGAGCGGCGCACGCGGCAGACGCTGCGCGAGGTGCAGGCCATCAGCACCATCAGCAAGGCGCGCAAGACCTACTGGTTCGAGAAGTTCTTCTGGTTCATATCTTCAGATAATTATCTGGTGAGTTGCAATAATTAACCCTCGACGCAAAAACGACGGGGTATTTGACGTGTGTATGTCTGTGGCATCATAGCTCCCTAACGCATTAACTAATTTTGATTTTGTTTTTTTTTTTTGGAAGGGTGACTATGTCGGTAATGTTCTTAGCTATGTTTGATGAAAATCGGTTCAGTAGTTTAATAATTAGGGTGGATCAAAAAAAAAAAAAGTATACAAATATACACGAGTGGGGTATCAAATGAAAGAGGATCACGTGTACATTACAAAAATGAAATTATTTTACAGCAATTTTTTAAACTGGGTGAACTGACGGCGGTTGAAACGCCCTTAAAATCACCTTTTAGTATTTATACGTATTTGTCGTGTCGCTAACTAGTCGGGTGGTGTGATTACCTACACAGGTGATAGGCGGACGGGACCAGCAGCAGAACGAGGTGGTGGTGAAGCGTCACCTGCGCGCGGGCGACGTGTACGTGCACGCGGACGTGGCCGGCGCCGCCTCGCTCGTGGTCAAGAACCCGCGCGCCGCGCCCGTGCCGCCGCGCACGCTCGCCGAGGCCGGCCAGGCCGCCGTGGCCTACAGGTAGGACACGCGGCCGGGGGGGGCGCCGCCTCGCTCGTGGTCAAGAACCCGCGCGCCGCGCCCGTGCCGCCGCGCACGCTCGCCGAGGCCGGCCAGGCCGCCGTGGCCTACAGGTAGGACACGCGGCCGGGGGGGGCGCCGCCTCGCTCGTGGTCAAGAACCCGCGCGCCGCGCCCGTGCCGCCGCGCACGCTCGCCGAGGCCGGCCAGGCCGCCGTGGCCTACAGGTAGGACACGCGGCCGGGGGGGGCGCCGCCTCGCTCGTGGTCAAGAACCCGCGCGCCGCGCCCGTGCCGCCGCGCACGCTCGCCGAGGCCGGCCAGGCCGCCGTGGCCTACAGGTAGGACACGCGGCCGGGGGGGGCGCCGCCTCGCTCGTGGTCAAGAACCCGCGCGCCGCGCCCGTGCCGCCGCGCACGCTCGCCGAGGCCGGCCAGGCCGCCGTGGCCTACAGGTAGGACACGCGGCCGGGGGGGGCGCCGCCTCGCTCGTGGTCAAGAACCCGCGCGCCGCGCCCGTGCCGCCGCGCACGCTCGCCGAGGCCGGCCAGGCCGCCGTGGCCTACAGGTAGGACACGCGGCCGGCGGGGAGGGGGGAGAAGGGGGCGCCAGAGTTTACATAGCATTGTAAATATACACGCATACATCATTAAAATATATTTCGTATTCTCGTCATCGTAAAATCTTTTTAAAATGTATCCTAGGAATGTGTTTTAGTATAGTACACTAACGATCAATACGTCCGCGTGTGTATAAAGCGTGGCGTGGGAGGCGCGCGTGCTGCGCGGCGCGTGGTGGGTGTGGGCGGCGCAGGTGTCGAAGGCGGCGCCGAGCGGCGAGTACCTCTCCACCGGCTCCTTCATGATCCGCGGCAAGAAGAACTACCTGCTGCCGCACCACCTGCAGCTCGGCTTCGGGTTCATGTTCCGGGTCGGTACACCGCACACACCGTACACACCGTACACACCGCATACACCAACACACACCGCACACACCAACACACACCGCACACACCGCACACACCGCACACACCGCACACACCGTACACACCGCATACACCAACACACACCGCACACACCAACACACACCGCACACACCGCACACACCGCACACACCGCACACACCGCACACACCGCACACACCGTACACACCGCACACACCATACACAACGCACACACCGTACACACCAACACACACCGCACACACCATACACAACGCACACACCGTACACACCAACACACACCGCACACACCAACACCGTAACAAAAATGACCGACAGGGCCGCCACAAGTGTAATTGTTTAAGTCCCACTATGGTCTCGAATTTTTCAATTTAGTTATTCTGTTATTCAGGAAAACCAATTTAGCCATTCTTAACTTGAGAATGAAGTAACGATATAACCCTTTCTTCTATTTATGTAAATATAGATTTATTTATTTCTGAAGATCTCCTTTTAACCTCACGCAAGAACTACGGGATGTTATAACTGGTATAAGTTTGAAGTGTCTGTCTGTGACATCGTAGCTCCCGAACCGACGTACCTATTTTGATTCTGTTTATTATGTTTGATAGGTGAATAAGCCAGATTCTTGAAATTGTTTTATCAAAATCGATTCAGGTCTTTCATAGTTATTTATTGTGCGTGTTATTGTTCTGCAGCTGGAAGACAGTTCCATAGAGCGTCACCGCGACGAGCGCAAACCGATCGCACTCGATGACGGGCCCGTGACGTCAGACGCGCCGCCAGCTGCCACCACCACCACCTCTACCACTGACGTCACCACCAGCGCCACCAGCGACGCCACCACCACCAGCACAGACCAAGTCCCGGGCGACGCGCCGGAGGACGCGGAACAGGACGAGGAGATACCCGTGTCTGAGGATGGTGAGTTTTGATAAGATATGCTGTGTTGCAAAAATATGTTTTTCTGGACTAGGTATTTAATTTTGGATATTTTTTAAGCAAGGTAGTGAACAGTTAATAATGTTGGAATAAAACAACTTTACACGGATTTAACTCGCGTATTTTATTATTTTATGAAACGTCAGCCAATAAAATAATAAAATTCGTTTAAAGTTGTTTTATTCCAATGTATAATAACCGCGAAGGCATCAGAAATTATTAAGTTAATAATGTTCTTTACTTATAATTTTGTTAATTAATAATTTATAATTTTTAGATATGTTATTATGTATTGTCTTTCAAATTGTATATATAAAGTATTGTATTTTAAAAAAAATCCTATGTTATGTCTATTTTTTTATTTTATATACCCAGTCTCGAATCAAAAAATCTCGAAAAACATAATTCTCCCTAAACTTCCCAATTTTTTTTTTATGTAAAAACATAAATATAACTATTTTCTCACACAGAATCCGAAGACCAGTCTCCGGACGAGGACGACCCGTTGAAGTATGTCCAGGACAAGCGCTGGAACGAGCACAACAACCGGCTCGCCGCCATCGAGCAGATGAAGCGAGGCATCGCGCCGAGCATAGACGACATCATAGAGGAAGCGGACAGCGACGCGGAGGCGTTCCCCGACACACATATCAAGGTGACGAGTAATTTATGATGATTTTACGGTTATTACACATTGCAAATAAAACAAGCACAGCGCCCGGCTCGCCGCCATCGAGCAGATGAAGCGAGGCATCGCGCCGAGCATAGACGACATCATAGAGGAAGCGGACAGCGACGCGGAGGCGTTCCCCGACACACATATCAAGGTGACGAGTAATTTATGATGATTTTACGGTTATTACACATTGCAAATAAAACAAGCACAGCGCCCGGCTCGCCGCCATCGAGCAGATGAAGCGAGGCATCGCGCCGAGCATAGACGACATCATAGAGGAAGCGGACAGCGACGCGGAGGCGTTCCCCGACACACATATCAAGGTGACGAGTAATTTATGATGATTTTACGGTTATTACACATTGCAAATAAAACAAGCACAGCGCCCGGCTCGCCGCCATCGAGCAGATGAAGCGAGGCATCGCGCCGAGCATAGACGACATCATAGAGGAGCCGGACAGCGACGCGGAGGCGTTCCCCGACACACATATCAAGGTGACACGTTGGCATTTATAATGATATCGCGGTAACACAAGTATAATCGTATTTTGTTATAATTTATTATTTGGATAAAATCTTGATATATATAATGATATTTAACTCATTTTAACTAATATTATAAATGCGAAAGTAACTCTGTCTGTCTGTCTGTTTATCTGTTTCGCTTTCACTCTAAAACTACTGGATCGATTTAAATGAAATTGGGTACAAAGAAAGTCTGGAGCCTGAAAAAGAACATAGGCTACTTTTTAACTGACTGCAAACAAGGAGGAGTTCCACGCGGACGAAGCTAGTATGAGAATATTTTCTAAGGATTATTAGAGTCATTCTTAAAATTTAATCCTCTGACACACATACTAAAATAATAAAGAGGAAAAGTTTGTTTGTTTATTTGTTTCGATTGAATAGGCTCCTAAACGACTGGACCGATTTGAAAAATTATTTCACAAAGCTATACTATTCCCGTGTGACATAGGCTATAAAAAAGGCATCCGTGCGAAGCCGGGGCGGACCTCTAGTAATATATATTCATATACTTAGGAGAACTTTGTTAAAAAATTGATAAATCATTGTGTCGTTCTTGAGATTGAATCCATTAGTATATAATATTATATAAGAAGCAGCAATACATAATGTTCTGTCTGTATAACAGGTCGACCATGGCACCGGACAAGTGATCATAGAGTCAAAAGTGCGGACGACCTCGGAAATGTCCGACAGAAGTATGTATGAAATAATTATTAATTAAATGATGCGAAAGTACTGAACCAATTTAAATTAAATTTGGTACACAGATAGTCTAGAGCCTGAGAAAGGATATAGGCTAGTTTTAATTGCGAAAAAATGGTAGTAGGTATATACAGTAATTTTTTTTTCGTTGTCATTGTTACAATCTGGAAAAGGTTCTTATGTAAGAAAAAAAAAAGCTCAGAAAATTATAATTCCATCAATACCTATTACTACCTATTACTACCCGGTTTAATATGGCCAAGGAACAGGCATAGGTTTAA
The DNA here is from genome assembly GCA_038024825.1 of Polylopha cassiicola. NCBI lineage: Eukaryota > Metazoa > Arthropoda > Insecta > Lepidoptera > Tortricidae > Polylopha > Polylopha cassiicola. The sequence continues at coordinate 1,328,926 of CP149061.1, forward strand.
GTCCCATTAGGTCCCAATCGTTTCTACGCTCGTCTTGATACATATCTATATTAATATAATAAGGAGGAAAGCTTTGTTTGTTTGGATTGAATAGGCTCCTAAACGACTGAACGATTTGAAAAATTTTTGACTGTTGGGAAGCTACACTATTCCCGAGTGACATAGTCTTTAAAAAAAAGGGATCCGGGCGAAGCCTGGGCAGACCGCTAGTAATTTATGAAAAGCCTACTTTAATACAGAAATTTATATTACAGGCGACGATAAACTACCTACATTCCCGGCGTTACCAAAGAAGCAGAATCAGAAGTCTGGCAAGAAGCCAAACCAGAAGGAGAAAGAAGTAAAAGAAGAGAAGCCGAAAGAGCAGAGCATCAAGAGAGGGCAGCGCAGCAAGCTGAAGAAGATTAAAGAGAAGTACAAGGACCAGGACGAAGAGGAACGAGCGCTGAAGATGGAGCTACTGCAGGTGGGAATTATAGAGATGAAGTTGTGTACTGAAACTACCGTGAATATACATTTTTTTTTTTGTCTTAATAACAAAAATAGGCGAAGTGTGAGTCGGACTTGCACACGAAGGGCTTCGTACCATATCGAGCAAAAAACAGGAAAAAATGACGTTTCTTGTATGTGAGCTCCCCTTAGATATTAATTTAATTCTGTTTTCTAGTATTTATTTGTTCTTATAAAGACAAACAACGTTCGTAAAAATTTTAACTGGCTCATTGTTACGTTTTGACGGCCTGTTGGTCTAGTGGTCAGAGGCCCTGACTACGAAACCGGAGGTTGCGGGTTCGAATCCCGCTAGGGGCAGATGTCAATGTGATGAGCACTGGCATCTGTACCTGAGTCTTGGACGTCTTATATGTATTTATGTATATTTATCCGTTGTCTAGTACCCATAACACAAGCTTTACTTAAAATGGGACTAGATAATTGGTGTGGATTGTCCAAAGATATTTATTATTATTACTATTTATTATGAGGTACAACCTGGTGACAGATGGATGAACGGACAGCGGAGTCTCACTATTAGGGTTTTACATTTTGGGTGCGAATCCCTAAAAACACCAGTTAAGTTATCAAAATGATCTTGGTCACTTTTTTGTTCGACTGTCATTTAGATAAAAAAAAATTTACTCGTTCGTATACGAGATTTTTTACAAAATGGCGTTTGAAGTACATTTATTTACTATTATTTATAATTTATATAATGTCTTAATTTTTTATTATAGTCTGCAAATACCGCTAAAGACACGAAGAAAGCTCAGAAGAAGGCGTTAGCTGCGGGCGCGGGGGGGAGGCAGGGCAAGACGCGCGGCGCCAAGATACCGCAGCCCGCGCCCCTCATACTGGAGGCCGAGGACGACGAGCCGGACCTCGACAACGAGGTGACTGCCCAGCTCATTACGACATGATATTAACTTACAAGATTTACACACATCGCACACCTAGATCTAAAGGGATTTAACTCAAAAACCGGAAGATTTGAGTTATGCACACCATCGGATTCCAGCTAAACCCACCTACACTAAAACAGATTGCAGCTAATATAACTCTGCTAGCTTTAAAATAAAAACGAAAAATTTATACAGAAAACTCATGCGTGCATATGGACACATTGATTTTCTCGCCTCTCCTGAAAAAGTACCTTTTTTGAGTTAGCTCTCTTTAGATCTAGGTGTACGACATGGGGCCCTAGACAAGTGCCCAACGTTCAACGTTAACGCGAACGACTGTCACGTACGTCACAAACGTTCGCGGATGTCAAATCCCATACATTTTGGTCCTAACGTTAACGTTGAACGTTGGGCACTTGTCTAGGTTCCCAGGTCATAGACCTGAAGTAAGGTGGATCTACACTGTTTTGTAAAACAGATGAAAGGTCGTCCTTCAGACACAACTGTGTCAGGCAGATGAGGGTCATATTTTAACGAATGAAATAGGTTTCTTAACATAATTTTATATATTATGGCAACCCTGTTAAAATGTTCATCGTCATAAATGATAGTTATTATAAAAAAAACTAAAAAAAATTGCCAGCGTCTAGTGTCTACCATATAAATACTACTACAAAACAGAACAGTTTTTTTGGAAACAGTTTTTAATATACATAACATGCAACACCTCAGTAAATTACCTCCTGGTCCCTATTAACTAGCAGCTGCGTTAAAACAGGTAAGTTCACTCTTCTGTCAACCAATAGATACTGTTATGTATAATAAATACTGTTCACTGGAGTTTGTTTTCTATTCTAGGCACGTCGGGGAAAGATTAAGATTTTTTTAATAATTATAACCATGAAACGTTTCTTAGAGGGTTGGGTTGAAATAATAAAAAATATGCAAATTATGCGCTACAATTTTTGTATTAAGGACCGAGAAATCCTCAAAAATTACATCAATTTAATTAGGAGCAGCGAAAAGGTGGCAACAAATCCCCATTTTAATCAGGCGCGTGCAGTGTGGGGAGCGAAAGTATGGCGCCAGGGTAGGCACTTCATGTATTAGTGACATGATTAGTGCCTCTATGGAATGCACGCCCTTGATTTCTATGGTCTAAATACCACTTTACAAGCTACTTTAAACCCTAACTCCATTAAAATAGAGTGTACATTCCCAGCCGGAGCAGCAGTCGGCGGCGGAGACGGAGATGCTGTCCCAGCTGACCGGCTGCCCGCTGCCCGAGGACGAGCTGCTGTTCGCGGTGCCCGTAGTCGCGCCCTACTCCGCCCTACACAACTACAAGTGAGATTGGACCTTATTACTATAACTTTAGAGTTCAATTTGGAATACACAATAAGTATTCAGTGCTGAATGATTGCAAGTGAGATTATACCTTGTCAACTACACAACTATAAGTGAAATTTTACCTCATTACTATAACTTTAGAGCTCAATTTGGAAAGTTTCAACGATTATTTAAATACTCATCGATGAACAAGTATAATTGTACCTTATTACTGTAGGAAAGGAGTCCAAATTGGAATAATTAAGTGAATAAATTTAAATGTTCACCATCGCATGTCTACAAGTGATATTATACCTTATTGCTATCATTGTAGAGTTCAATTTGAAATGAGTTAATGAATAATATGTATACACTACTCTACATAATCACAAGAAATAAAATTCGATGCTAATCCGTTACTACGATAAGATATATAGGTACCTACTGGTACCTATATATCTTGGAGACTTGTTATTTTTAGGGTTCCGTATTAAATTTACCACATGTTTTAAAAAAAACTAAACTAAATTAACGCTCTCTAGCGTAAAAAATATTTCAATAGTGCAATCGGCAGCGCGACTCTCCCGCGAGAGTAGACGATGCGGATTCAATTCCTACTGGAGCCCTACATTTTTTTCTACGCTTGTCTTTACATAAATATCATATGTCATTTATATCCAGGTACAAAGTGAAACTGACCCCGGGCACGGGCAAGCGCGGCAAGGCGGCCAAGACCGCCGTGCAGGTGTTCATCCGGGAGCGCGGCTGCACGCCCCGGGAGCGCGACCTGCTCAAGGCGGTCAAGGAGGAGGACGTCGCCCGGAACTTCCCCGGGAAGGTCAAACTGTCCGCCCCTCAACTGCACAAACACAAGAAGTAGACAGGTATATCACTACATAGTATAAAACAAAGTCGCTTTTTCTGTCCCTATATCCCTATGTACGCTTGAATCTTCAAAACTACGCAACGGATTTTGATGCGGTTTTTTTTTAATAGATAGTGATTTGAGAGGAAGGTTTATAGCACCCGTGTGAAGCCGGGACGGGCCGCTAAAAGCTATAAACGGTTTTAACTCGTGTATTTTATTTTATTGGCTGACGTTTCGAAATTTGGTCATAATCTAACGCTAAAGTGCGTTAGGCTATCTTCAGCTCAGTCGTTCTACGAATATGGGAACTGTAAAGTTTTCGAAACGTCACCCAATAAAATAAAAATGCGCGAGTTAAATCCGTTATACAAAGTCATTGTTTAAATTCCAAATATGTAGTAACTTAATTATAAAAAAAAACATTGGCTTACACATAACAGTACTTTACTTAATAACTGCTTTTCTGGAATAGTGTCACAATTTGAAATGTGTCACCATTCTGAATTGAAATTTATATGTGACGGTTCACAATCTAAAATGGAGTAACAAATTATTTCGAGTTGTGACACTATTCTAGAAAAGCAGCGTTATATGGATATAGAGACGAGCCCTTCGACAGAAATAGATATTAGATAGATATTATCTGTATGTGATAAATAATATGTAATAATTACCAAAAACAATGTATACATGTATAATTAAGGCCGTTTAAAAAAAATTCAACTCTACAACATTAATTTGATGTCACTGATTGTATCATAGTAAAGTAGCGACGAGTTTGTATTGTTTAAAAAAATAACTAATCATTTTCAACACACCGAAACTGTAAAATATAAGGGGGCCTAGACAAGGTGCGAACGTTCAACGTTAACGTTAAACGAAACGACCAACACGTATGGGACTTGACATCCACGATCGTTCGCGATGACGTCACAATCGTTCGCGGATGTCAAATCCCATACATTTTGGTGCCAACGTTCAGGGCACCTTGTCAGGCCCCCTGTTGTATTTATTAAATAGGAATGTAATATAAATACAATGATAATTAATGATTCCTATTTAAAAATAGGTATTTAAATATGAAAAAAACAAGCTATGTATATATATATATATTTCAATGAGAAAAGTGTATGTTAACTGAAGTAATCTGTTTTTGTTCATCTTTGTTATTCGTTATTATAAATATCGATTAATGTAAAATTAAATATAAGAAATCGTAATTGTTCTTTTATTACCTCTTTATATAATACCTACCTACATCGAAATCTCCTTTTTATGTATTTTTTTACAAATGAAGGAGTGTACTGCTGATTTAATAAAATACATAAACCAAAATAATACCATTTAGATTTGTAAAAAAGCGCAAATGCGTTTCATTTTAGCACAATAAGGGCCACCGCGTGTCAGAAATCCACTAGATGCGCTACTGTAGAATGAGGTCCAGCTATCATATACCACCAATCACAGGCCAGTAGCTTGCCTCTCATTGGTGGAACATGACAGCTAGACCTCATTCTACACTAGCGCATCTAGCGGATTTCTGACACTCGGTGGCCCTCATTGAAAATGCGCTATTTAAAACTTTTTTTAATTGGCATACCGAGACACAGGTTATAACCACTCAGCATTTATAAATACAAACGTGAAACTGATTTTTTATTATAATTATTTATTTTCGAATATATTCTCCAGCTAGTTATATTTTTATTACTTATTATAATATAACTCTATGGCAATGCATATAGTTGATCGAACAGAGTCATCATGTCTGTCTGTTGCGGTGTGAGCGCGGACACGTTGTACCGCGGCGCGGCGGTGTGCTGGTAGCGCAGCGGTGACGACACCGGCGACCACGACCCGCACGACGCAGGCGAGCATGTCGGCGAACTAGAAATATATTTAATCTATATAAGTTTTTTTGAAAACGTAGGTATAAATAGGTATTCAAAAGCACAGGTGAAACAGAAGCTCACGTAGTTTTATATTTTGTCTTGCTTCCGGAAAATAAACGAGTTATTGATTTCCACCAGCCCTCATTTAGAAGCTTATCTTAATTATGTATCGTATTGTCTGAAAATGGATACCTACTAGCAAAAATATAACGCATACTAAAATGTTACTCCCACATACCTGCACCGCATGAAGTTAGCAACGATCCCGGTCATCCACTCCATGACGCGCTCGTCGCGAGCCGACAGCCTGCTGCCGCCCAGCACGGAGTTCACTCTGAACACGTAGAACAAGTCCTCCATATGACCTGCGCCCTTATACCTCAGACCATAGTTCCTCTTGATGACACTGTCAGGGCTGTCATACGAGAAATCCTGCAGATACGCCGGCGCAGAGTTAGAGTATCCAGCTCTATACTCCGCCACTTTAAGTGCAGAATATATGAAGAACGAATCCGAACAAGCTACTATGTACTTGTCTAACGTAGGACACCCATTGAAGTACCTTTGGCTCATTTTCTCTGCAGCAACCAACGCAGACGTGTTCGATATCTGATAAACCAACTTCGGGGGCAGTACGGCTGTAGGATTGCTCGCTATGGTCCCCATCATATTTATCTCTTGTAGTCTTCTCTTTAGCGTCATACACTCTAAATTTGTGAAGCCTATAAGTATGGGGTAGTCTCTCCCCCGACCTTTAGCTAATAGGACTTCGGGGTAGTCATCGAGCATTCTTGTGACGCCAGGGAATGCTGTCTCCTTGACAGGTGCAAAAGGATCGAATCCTACATTGTCTTGTAGATAAGAGGTGACGTCAATGAGTTCCTGTGTGGTCTTAGCGAGCAGTTGTCTGTGAATCTCGTCGGGGTCTGCGGCGGTGATGCCCAGCCGGGAAAGGAAGATGCCCTTCACGTACTGCGCGTACTCCGGAGCCGGGCTGAAGAAACCGCTGAGAGCGTTACCGCTCAATGCTATTACCCTGGAATTAACTGTTTTGTTATGCCTTATCTTATTCTTATGTAAGCAAATTGATAACAATTCGCACCTTTGTTAGAAAAGTATGACATCTTCAATAAATTTGTTACTACACTTAAGACTCTAGGTCTGTACATTTACATGTCATATGGTGACATGTTTATGGCATTAAATGATGTTGTTTAGACTAACCTTTTGAAGAGACCTCGAGTAGCACTCGTCATAGACAGTAATTGAACGGCACTGCCTGCTGCACTCTGTCCCATGAACGTGACATCATCAGGGTTGCCTCCGAAGGCGCGTGCATTTGTCTGAACCCACTGGAGAAGCGTGATCATGTCACGTAGCCCAGCGTTACCAGGAATGTCAGTTGAATTTAGAGATAGGAAACCAAATGGGCCTAGTCTGAAAAGTACACAAGCTTTTAATCAACTCATCAGAAACTAAGTTGAAACGTGATTCAAATTTTAGTAGGTACCTACTTACCTGTAATTAAAGGTGATGACGACAACTCCTTGATCGATAATGTACTCCGGACCGTGCATGTCCGAGTCTCCAGAACCCGAAGTGAAAGCACCGCCGTGTACATACACCAGCACCGGCAAGCAGACCCGACACGACACAGCTCTGCAGGCACTGTTCTGAGGCAGCGCCGCCCAGGGCACGTGCACGTTGGCGAGTATGCACTCCTCGCTCATGCCTCGTGGGGTCATCATGCCCTTGAACAGCACGTCTTTCTGTGGGCACACTGGCCCTTCGTCTATTGCGTTGTAGTATAACCCGTACCATGGTTCCAAAGGTTGAAGAGTCTGGGAAAATGTAATTAATGAATGATGCAAAGTGACACAAAGTGGTGATCGTTGTGTGTGAAATTATTAAGTACTCGTTTACAGTTTCGAGATAAGACTATCGACGACAAATGTAGGGAACTACGAAGTTTACGAAATTGCAGCAGCACACAAGTTAAATCGGTAGTATTTTATTCCAATATCAATAATGTACCAGGTATCTTAGAAACAAACTTAAATAAGCTACTCATATATATAATAACATCTAAGCTAGGTAAATATGTATTTAAATATGGTGATACCACAAACACCTACGACAAAAGTAGTTCACCTGATAAATTAAGGCAATGTAAGATGTACATATCGCACACCTAGATCTAAAGGGTGCTAACTCAAAAATCTGAAGATTTGAGATAATATGCACACCATCGGATTCCTTACAGCGTAACCCACCTACTAAAACAGATTTAAGCTAACTCTTCTAGTTTCATTACAAAAAGCATATGTCTATACAGAAAACTCATGCGGTGCGTATGGACATATTAAACAGTTTTTCGCCTCTCCTGAAAAAGTAACTTTTTTGAGTTTTTAGATCTAGGTGTGCGATATCTACCTTAAAGCGCAGGTCTCCGACCGGCTGCTTGGCGTAAGGCACGCCGCGGAAGCTCGCGTACGGGGCGCCGGCGTAGCTGGTGCGCCGCGCGCCGCACACCCAGCCCGCCGCCGTCAGCGCTGGCACCGCGCACAGATGCCCTGGCGGCATCAGCCGGCTCTCCACGAAACCTGTTAGATGTTAATGACGAGATACTTAAGTCTATATTGATTTGTGATGCCGACTGATGCCTTCGCAGTTATAAGACGTTGGATTGAAACAATTATAACGGATTTAACTCGCGTTATTTATTTGCTGACGTTTTGAAAAGTTTACAGGCTGGGCAGGTGATAATATTATGTTGTTATATATTTATGGTTATTCTATTGATTTCAACTGTCACAATTCTCACTCATAATATAGGTACTTAGGTAGAAAAACGGGACGGACAAAGAGCGACAAAAATTAAGAAGGGAAGGGCGATGACCTCGCTCTAGCCAAATCAAGGGCTAGGGCCGGCGCTAGCGGTCTGTGAGGTCAAACTTACTCCCCCTGCAGTTTGCAGAAACTTCCCCTGCAGTTATAACTATTGCAAACACTGCAAAACTCAGCACCGAAGAAAACATATTGGTACCTATAACTATGAACTATTGTAGTAATTCAAATATCAAAGGTTTTATAGATAGGTATTTGTCTTACGATATTAAGTACTTTATCAATAAAACAATACTATGTATGTACAGTATGTATGAAGACTAGGTATTTACAGACACAACACGTAGGTACATAAGTATTTGCATGCTTGTCATTTTTTTAAATTAGGTTTTAATGTTTTAAGAATGTTGTACTGTACCTAAATCAAAATTTAAAACTATTTAAACAATTGATTTCTTTACGTACTTATTATGAAATAAACATTTTTATAATATTCTTTTTCTTACAGTCGACTATACAATTCCGATCTACTATCTAGAAAAAGGAAAATAATCTAGAAAAATAAACTGTAAATCTATGGCTCTTAGTCACAATAAAACTCAAGAATGAACTGCTGGACCCATTTAGCTAAAATTGCTTTTGAGATAATTGGATAATTGCGGAAATCCGGGCAAAGTTTTTAAATACTATAAGGAAACTTGAAAAAAAAAAGTACAAAATAAGGATTCACAAAAAACGCGGTAGGTGCGAATTTTGCGGTATAAGCTAGTCTTTGATATTTTTTTCTATTATGTGTAAGTAAACTTAATTTTTTGTTTGCGCAAGTGCATACTGCAACCTTGTCTTAACTATTTATCTACCAAAGTTAAATGTTTTCTATTTACCTCGCTCAATAAATTTACATGAGTTATTTATATTAATATTCAACATTACAACATCTATCTTAGTATAAAGGTCTTGTTTTTGTATTAAAAAACATCTAAGTGAAAAACTGTAAACGCATTTGTACCTAATAGATATATAATAGGTTGCTCTTAAGAGGATTGTGAACCTGTTAATTTTCATACAAAAGGCGATAACGTTTTACACCCAGTAAATATAGTTAGATTTTTATAATTTTTGGATATGTTGTAGATATAATGAGAAACTACGTCTGTACGTTTTGATTTTTAAGAAATATTGCTTACGCTAAAATTTATTAGCATCTAAAAATCTATATATAGATCTAAAAATCTGAATTTAGATCTAGCGTAAGCAATATTTCTTAAAAATCAAAACGTACAGACGTAGTTTCTCATTATATCTACAACATATCCAAAAATTATAAAAATCTAACTATATTTACTGGGTGTAAAACGTTATCGCCTTTTGTATGAAAATTAACAGGTTCACAATCCTCTTAATGCTTTGAACAAAGTACTTCGTATGGACTTATTTGTTAGTTTTCTATTGTCAAAAGTGTGATTAGCTATATCAGTCAGTCATGTTACAATTTGTGTTAATTTTTGGAGTCCTTGAGGTCGCGTTATCTGCAGCTGGTCACACCCAGAGCTGCCAGGACAGTAAGTAACACACTCTATTTTGATAAGAAGACAAAATACTATGGATTAAGAATAGGTAGGTAGGTAGGCCATATGTGTAATGAAAATTGAATTTACTATGTAGGTAAGTATGTAAGTAACTACACGTCAGCATTAAATATAATAAATAACTTCAGACAAAATTGTATGCAATTTTTTTTAGGTAATTTATTGCTTTCGATCATGGCTGCCATAATGTGTAGAACGTTGAACCTATTGATACAAATCCTTACTTCCTTATCCTTACTAATATTATAAATGCGAAAGTAACTCTGTCTGTCTGTCTGTCTGTTACGCTTTCACGCTAAAACTACTGGACCGATTTAAATGAAATTTGGTACAAAGAAAGTCTGGAGCCTGAGAAAGGACATAGGCTACTTTTTAACCGACTGCAAAAAAGGAGCAAAAGAGTTCCACGCGGACGAAGTCGCGGGCAGAAGCTAGTATATTATAACGGATATGTCCGTTGTTGTCGTTAAACGTGCCTATATTTCTAATATCCAACAGGTCTCGTGGAGAGCCGGCTGATGCCGCCAGGGCATCCGTGCGCGGTGCCAGCGCTGACGGCGGCGGGCTGGGTGTGCGGCGCGCGGCGCACCAGCTACGCCGGCGCCCCGTACGCGAGCTTCCGAGGCGTGCCCTACGCCAAGCAGCCGGTCGGGGAGCTGCGCTTTAAGGTTTAATAATAAAATAGGCATAAGTATATTCGAGATAACTAACTTTCCACCTTCGTATGTAGATTTAAGGTTCAAAAGTGTTTACATAACCCCAACCTTAATTTAACTCGATTGTGTAGAAGAGTTTTATACAATTTGGTACCTGTTCAATTAAAATACATAGTCTGCTACTGAACATAATGTGAGCCTCTCAACAAATATCTAGAGTGATTCAGACCTCTAGAGCATCCGTGCTGGTCTAGTGGCCTAGAGGGACAGTTTATGTAGGTGAAGGTTCTCAATAAATTCAAAAGGTTGTAAGTACAACTTGTAACGGACCTATAGCTATTTCATACGAGCTTCTAATATACCTAGAATTTTTGGGTATACCTCGAACAATCTTATACCTCCGCGACCTTTCCAGACTCTACGACCTCTAAATCCTTGGAACGGTTACTACAACGCCACAGTCGAAGGGCCGGTGTGTCCGCAAAAGGACGAGATATACAAAGGTCTCATGAAGCCAAAGAGTATCGGCGAGGAATGTATACTTGCCAATATCCACGTCCCTTGGGGCTCGTTGCCAGGCAACGCTGGCTGCGGAACAGAGTGCCAGGGTGATTGCTTGCCGGTGCTGGTGTATGCTCCAGCAGGAGGCTTCACTTCTGGCTCTGGAGACTCCGATATGCATGGTCCCGAGTACATGATCGATCGAGGAGTTGTGATCATCACTTTTAACTACAGGTAGATAAACGTATTAAGTTAATGTTGTTAAAGTTTCTACTAATTATGCTTTAAATACGGCAGCATTAAGAGCCCCATATCAGGTAAAAGGTTTTTGCAATTTATTTATCCAAGAAAAGAAGCAAACAGTCTAAACTTGTATTTTGCGAAACACGCCCCAAGACTTTATTCGCCTTACCCTTACAGAGTTGGTCCTTTTGGATTCCTATCACTGAACTCAACTGATATTCCTGGTAATGCTGGGTTACGTGACATGGTCACGCTTCTCCAGTGGGTTCAGACGAACGCACGCGCCTTTGGTGGCAACCCTGATGACGTCACGTTCATGGGGCAGAGCGCATCAGGTGTCGCTGTTCAACTGCTCTCCATGACGAGCGCTACTCGAGGACTATTTAAAAGGTGAATCCTCGAACGATAAGCAGTATATAGCATAAGAAGAGAAAAATACTGACTCATCAAGGCAGATGACGATGACGAAACCCGCAAAATTATTCACCATGTATTAATTCCAGGGTAATAGCATTAAGCGGTAACGCTCTCAGCGGATTCTACAGCAGTTCCCCAGAGTATTCGCAATACGTGAAGGGCATCTTCCTCTCCCGGCTGGGCATCACCGCCGCAGACCCCGACGAGATCCACAGACAACTGCTCGCTAAGACCACACAGGAACTCATTGATGCTAACTCATACCTCCAAGACACAATTGGACTCGTCCCATTTACCCCTGTCAAGGAGACAGCGTTCCCTGGCGTCACTAGAATGGTTGAAGATTACCCAGATGCTCTACTAACTAAAGGTCGCGGGAGAAACTACCCCCTCCTCATAGGATTCACAAACGTAGAGTGTATGACGTTAAAGAGAAGACTAGAAGAACTTAACATAATGGAAGCTATTGAAATTAATCCTATCGCTGCACTGCCTCCTAAAATGGCCCATCAGTTATCGAATACTTCTGCTTTGCTCGCTGCAAAAAAGCTTGGAGAAAGATACTTCAATGGAAAACCTACATTAGACAAATTTTTGGCCGCTTGTACAGATACATTTTTTACATATCCATCACTTAAAGTGGCGGAGTATAGAGCTGGATACTGTAACTCTGCGCCGGCGTATCTGCAAGAGTTCTCGTATGACAGCCCTGACAGTGTGATCAAAAAGACATTTAATCTGAGCTATAAGGGCGCGGCTCATTTGGAGGACTTATTCTACGTGTTCAGAGTGAACTCCGTGCTGGGCGGCAGCAGGCTGTCGGCTCGTGACGAGCGCGTCATGGAGTGGATGACCGGGATCGTTGCTAACTTCATGCGGTGCAGGTATGTGGAGGACGCATTTTAGTATGCGTTATATTTTTGTTGGTAGGTATATATTTTGAAACAAAATGATACACATTTAAGATAAGCTACTAAATAAGGGCTGGTGGAGATCAATACTCGTTTATTTTCCGGAAGCAAGACAAAATATAAAACTATTTATGTGAGCTTCTGTTTTACCTGTACTTTTGAATAGCAGCCTATTATTATACCTATGTATTCAAAAACTTTTATTTTACTTATATAGATTTAATATATTTGTAGTTCGCCGACATGCTCGCCTGCGTCGTGCGGGTCGTGGTCGCCGGTGTCGTCGCCTCTGCGCTACCAGCACACCGCCGCGCCGCGGTACAACATGTCCGCGCTCACACCGCAACAGACAGACATGATGACACTGTTCGATCAACTATATGCGTTGCCATAGAGTTATGCATCAATAAATAAATATATAATAGAATGAATATTTATTTTGTATTGGTAGATTTCTGCTTACCTATATACCGCTCATATGAAACTCCTCATAAGATACCAAGGGCGTGCGTTCCATATAAGCACAATGGTATAAATGTATGTAGTGCCTACCCTGACGTAGCACATGCGCGACCCTCACTGCACGCGCCTGTATGATACTATTAATCTAACTGACCCACTAGACATTTAAGAACTCAAACTGGTTAAACTCAAGTATTTTTATTTAGATAAACATAAAATAAAACTAAACACTAATTCAGTCTTCCTCTTCCTCCTCTTCAGCGAAGCCCTCCCCCTCACCCGGCAGCTCGGGCGGCGGAGGGGGAGGCAAGTGTGCGATGCGATATGCCTGGAATTACAACACTTAATAAAGCGGGTAGCAAAGTATTACTAGACAAGCTGAATACTGTATAGTAATCAAATCTATTGTCAAGACAATATGGTCTGTCATAAAAATGCCTTATAATCGGAACACGTTCATATTTAATGCTGACTGTATGTAATATAATTATGTATATTTAACCAACTGTAACCTATAGACATAAAGGTAAAAAAAGATCTAATTTAAGCCAAAATAAATTTCCGACTTCCTACAAAGTAGATAGACAAGTACTTATTTAGAAAAAAATCGGAACTGTGACATTTATAGTTTAAAAAGATACATGACCTTTTTCATAGGGCCTTTTGCATACAATCATGATAAAAAAACACCTATGTTGTAATCATTGTTTACAACTAACCTCTTCATCAGCAAAGGTGGGGTCCGCCATCTCCATGACCTCGGGCCCGATGGGGTACTCCTCCTGGGGTCGCGGCAGCTGCAGCGGGGAGAAATTCGGCGGCTGGAACTTCAGACCCCACCCAATGTACATACACTCGGATTTCCTGTAATATAACATTTATAAACTTAAATAAATACGGTATCTACATAATCCTAACTAATATTATAAATGCGAAAGTAACTCTGTCTGTCTGTCTGTCTGTCTGTTACGCTTTCACGCTAAAACTACTGGACCGATTTAAATGAAATTTGGTACCAAGAAAGTCTGGAGCCTGAGAAAGGACATAGGCTACTTTTTAACCGACTGCAAAAAAGGAGGAGTTCCACGCGAACGAAGTCGCGGGCAGAAGCTAGTATATTATATTATTTCGCCTCTATAGCCAGCGAGGCTGCTGTAACACTATAGGATTTGCTAGGTGCGTGTGAGGCCGCATGCTATGGCGCTCGTGATCGAATCAGCAGAATCCTATAGGACGTGGTGTGGACGTCTATGACGAAGACTACAGTCAGCGCGAATCGTATTCAGAGGCTTGTACGATTAACGGATTTGGAGGTCCATCCTTAAGAACTATTGCCAGCAGGCTTAGCTGAGAATCTAACATTGAAAAAACAAATAAAAATGCTCTACCGTGGTACGTATCGTACCTACGTAAAGTAGTAAAGTCCAAAGACATTATTTTACAGCCTTATTAATTATCCTACATTATACAAAAACAAAAAGACAATGACGTCAGGGCACATAAATATCAATCTATATAAATAAAAATGAATTGATGTTCGTTAGTCTGACTAAAACTCGAGAACGGCTGAACCGATTTGGCTGATTTTAGTTTTAAAATGTTTGTGGAACTCCAGGGAAGGTTTAAAAGATGAGAAAACTTGGAAAAAAAAAAGAAAAAAAAAACTGTGTACGCGGTACGAAGTTCGCTGGGTCAGCTAGTATATTATAACCTTGTCTTACTGCTAAAGCTTATGTACTCACTTGCCGTCAGTAGCGTACGCCACAGCCCCCGGCCAGAGGTTGCTCCTGAGAACTGCTATGGCCCTGGTGGGTGCCAGCAGCGTGCTGCAGCGCGGAGTCCACGCCGACAGACCCTCGACCCTCGCGTCCTCAGACAGAGGTGACATTAGAGTCGGCCCCGTCTCCGGCTCAATGGGCGGGGGACCCTCGTCTTCCTCTTCTTCTAGACCTTCCTCCTTTGGGAAGAATTGAAATGACGGTAAATGGGTATCCATTAGGGAGTATGTGTTTCCGCTATTTTAGTATATATTTTAATTAGTAAGATTGAATTCATTATAAAGATCAGGTGATAATGTCACGCCACCCCATGATACCTCCCATGATGTCACTTATTTGTCGAATTCTATAAAACGGCCCACTCCACTGCAACTGTCAACAGCTCAGACGTTTAACCTTGGGCGCGGCACGACTAGTGCATAGTGTCGTTATTTTATGATCTTAAAAAATAATATTGTTACTTTACTCCTTCTCCCACAAGTCTGGAAGTATGTATGTTAGTTCCTCTTTCACGCAAAAACTACTTAATGGATTTTAATGAAAGTTTACAATAATATAAGTTATACATCAGAATAACATATAGGCTATATTTTCAGCTGTGGCTAGTGGGTTAATAAACATGTTCTCACCATTCCAGCATTGGGGTTCCACCAGATGGTGCGGCCCTGCGGCAGTATGTGGCGGCCGTGGTGCACCCAGTACGTGAGGTTCGAGTCCAGCAGGTCCTTGATCGAGTGCCCCTGGTAGTATGGGTTGGGATTGAAATCCAAGTCGCCTGGGGTCAGACACAAAATGTCAAATCACTTATTAGTTAGTAGACCTTGAAAAAATACTACTAGCGCTTTGGAAAAACCGATCCATTTTTTTAAGTGGGTAAATCCTCATGGATACCTTTCGACCTAGGGAAAGCGAAAGGTTATGCCAGACTCCTACTGGCTAAAACCCCACTGTGTTCCCCTTCGACGTCATAGGCCAAGGACCTGGGAGCGCTTGCGCAGTCTTCCACATTGTATGACCATCTCTAACACAAATAATGTTGGAAATGAGAAAGAAGGTATGGTAGGTATATCTGTCCTTTCGATTCTTATATGTATATAGTCTTCAGGACTACGTTAAGCCGATTTCAATGAAATTTGATAAAGAAACAGATTGAGACCCTGGGAAGTTAGTAGCATGTCATTAGCATGCATCTACCTAAGTTACAGAATCCGTAAGGTAAAGGTAAAGCATGAACGCGTTACTTGTCTTTTTGCATCAACAAATTTTCAGGCACCGTCGAGGAAGCGCTTTATTCTCTACATTTGTTTATAAAATTTGCCTTAATATCTTGACTGACCCATTCCCTCCTCCATGTCGATGTCCTCCTCCTCCTCGCCGGAGCCGAACGTGTAGAACCCTTGGGGGGAGATCGACGTGGAAGCCTGGATGCGGGCGATCTGAGCGCGCAGGTAGTTCCGCTCCGTACCCTCGAATGGGGGGAACAATTGTACCTGGAATGAAGTCAGTAATGACCCCTGACCTTTCTTACCTTGTATAGCTCTGTTCATTTAAAACAAAGTCAGTTAGTTACGTTTATAACTCGAGAACGACGGTTTTTTTCCGTTGAATATTTCCGTACCCGAAATAGCTGAACTATTATAAAGTTGACATTAAAATGAAACAATTGTAGCTGATTTAACTCGAGGCTTTTCTTTTATTCTCAAATTCGTAGCGCGACTGATCTGACAATAGCTAACGCTACATTATTATACTAAAAAAGTTAGATAAATTTAGAAAAAAAATAATAGAATTAGTTTTCTCATAGATTTTGTATTGAACACTTTTTAACCTGTTTTTTATGTACAATAACAGGACGTCAATCGCTATAGCCTATGTACTTCAATTCCTTTCTTCTGGGATCTCAAATGCCCTTTTGAAACGCCAACTACTATAATAATAGTGTAGATACTGTACCTCACGCCATACTACTATAATAATAGTGTAGGTGGGTGGATCTTCGAGCGTTTAAGACGCCGTCATTGTCCTCTACATCGATATTTAAGAACAGAGTCAATAAGTAACAAAAATTTGAGTGATATTATACTACCTGTACAAATACTATATCAATCGATATTTAATAATATTATTTGCAAACATTATAGATATAAATGTAGAGGACAATGACGAAGTCTCAAGCGCTCGAAGATCCACCCAGGTACTGTACCTCACGTCATACTACTATAATAATAGTGTAAGTAGGTACTGCCTCACGCCATACTACTATAATAATAGTGTAAGTAGGTACTGCCTCACGCCATACTACTATAATAATAGTGTAAGTAGGTACTGCCTCACGCCATACTACTATAATAATAGTGTAAGTAGGTACTGCCTCACGCCATACTACTATAATAATAGTGTAAGTAGGTACTGCCTCACGCCATACTACTATAATCATAGTGTAAGTAGGTAGTGCACCTCAGAGTCCAGGTTCCCGGTCATGCAGCGCACGGTGAGCCGCGCCACGCGCACGTGGTCCGGCGTCAAGTCCGGCAGACAGACCCACTGCTGGCCCGGCATGTTGCACACCCAGAACACCTGGACAACACCACTTGACAAGGGCTTAGCTATCATTTTGTTAAGGGAGGGTAGGCGTAAATAAACTAAGAATATACGTAAGGTAATTTTCGACACTCGCAAGGGAATCAAAATCTTACTTCTAGGGGGGAAGATAGCTTGAATAGGTTCTTAAATTCATATTTAAGTTTATAAGTAGGTTATGTATTATTCATTTTGCGCTTACACATGTCATGACCTCTGTTTGCTTCAAAAGTTGTCTGGTAGAGAATGCCGTATTACCTACATTAAGCGTAAATATATACATTTTGCCCAAAAAAATCTTAGATTCAGCGAGAAGAATGGAGCAACAGCATCACCTGGCTTCACGAAACGAAAATTGTTTTTAGATATATTGCAGATTACCTACCTATATATTCCATAACACAATTTTCATTGTGACCAATCTGTATTAGACAAATTTTATTCCTTTTTACAACCATAGACACAACAATTATCCTATTAAATGTTCTAGGTAAGTACCTTTTTGTTCACGCCCTGTCCGGGGCGCTCGACGGGTATGGGCGGCGGCGGCTGCCAGGTGGACTGCGGCTCGGGCGGCAGCTTGGGCGGCACCGGCTCCTTCGGCTTCAAGTCAACACCCTCGCCTTCACCCACTGAACCACGATTACAGACATAAATCGACCTTTACTAGAAAAGCGAAGGTAACAACTCGAAAAGCAACACCACATGAATTTGAATTGAAATGTGCAGACTTAGAGTTTTAAATGAAGTAACAAGATAATTCAAGACACACTCTCTTCTAGTACCTATTAGAGTGTACCTATAGTGATTATAATATTCTGCTTATATTATTAAACATACGAAAAAAAAAAACAAACTACGGAATTAATTTTCACACGGCTTTCGCAAATAGAGTGACGCAGTGTTAAGTGAGGGATGATTTATGTGAAATAATTAATTGAGGATTTAGTGTAAATTGGCTGAAATATGTCTAAAGTTATGGCGACCCGCCCCCACCTTCCTCATAAATCACTCTGTTTATTTAAAAAAAAGTGTTTCAAAATCCGTTGCGTAGTTTTAAAGGTATAAGCATTATAGGGACAGACAGACAGCGACAACGACTGTTTTATACTATGTAGTGGTATTAGATAAATAAATAAATATCTCTTACACAACTTCACTATACACTTAATAGGTACCTACGAGAACACACTTATACGAGTACTCACGCTCTTCTTTCTGTTCCTCCAACTCCTGCGCAGGTCCTTCTCCCTCGCCCTCCCCCTCCCCCGGCATGTCTTTCAATTCGAACTCCTAAATATAGGTAGGTACAGTAATGACATTATTCTGAACATAGTCGTTTATTAGGTCAGCAAAAGCGGGAACAGGTGTAAGAATGTATTTACTGAACGAGAGAGAAAGTTTAATGAGTTCCTATTTTATTTAATGTATAGTAATTAAATTTAACATAGGTATTAATTTAAAGATAAAACTAAAATACAAATGACATAATAATTTTTTACATACATAAAGATAAAACTAAAATACAAATGACATAATAATAAATACAAAAACGTCAGTCAGGCAATAACAAATCAGCAAACATCAGAGTCAGTCTAGAAATATAAATATTTCAAACTAACCCTAATTCTTCTGTCCAACTCCTCCACGGTGAGGTCTGTTTCGGCGACGTAGTAGTTGGCTTGGGTGCCATATATTTTACCGAAAAATCTACAATAACAAGATTTAATAAGTGATTTAAAAATAACTTCATTATACTGATAAAACTGAATCCTATTGCCAAAGCGTAACGTCTAAATTTGTCATGATATTTATGTACATAACCTACACATTCCTGGTCACTTTACTCGTCAACAAGTAAAGTGACAACACGAATCTTCTTTCCTCGCTGCTTCACTCGCCTCTGCTCGAAGTGTGGCGGTGGCATTATATTTAGATAGGTACGTAAGTTAATTTATACTTCTTTCAATTGAATGTATTATTAACCTGACAGTCGCGACAGGTTCCTTGATGGCCAACATCTGAAGAGCAATGAAGACCGCGTAGCACTCGCTAGCCGCCAGACCGTAACCAGCCTGACAAAGATTAAGTAGGTAAGAGGGTAAGTTTTGTTTACCCTAAAGTAAGTAGTGTTTTGGTAAGTTTAGTTTTGTGTCGTTTACTTTGACGTATTAAGTACCTATGTTACCTATATTTAAATACTAATAACAGGTACTAATGCAGCTATTACCTATAAAAAAATATTGAAAAATAAAGGCCCGAGTTCTAGAGGTAAGGATCCATTCGTGTACCTCGTACTTGAGTTTGAACTTGTTACCTCTCTGAAGTAGTAGTTGTGTTCTATAAGGTCAGCGACTCTTGGCTTCACCAGGTCCTCTTCCAAGTCCAGCTCCTGCTCCTCCTCACCCATGTCCTCCATCTTCTGAGCCTTGCTGGCCACCAGCTGCGACAATCATATATTTAAAGGCCAACTACACGTCACAATTTCAACGGACTTAGACTTTAAAAATAATAGAAAAGGTTGTAATTAGTTGTGTATATATCTTACTCTGTACATCTCATCCTGCATCCTGACAGTGGCCAGCTGCGGCGGTGACAGGTATATGTCATTCAGAAGGTCGAAGTTCGGGCGGAACTTGTCCTGTTTCACCGCCCACGAGTACTGTTCGAAGTTGTCCACCACATCCGGGGGTTTTTGGGTCAGAATCTTTTGCACGATGTCCACTAAGTGATCATATCTGTTGAAAAATGCAGATTTATAGTACTTACTAGCTATACTCTATAATATAATTAAATCAGCTAATATTTAATAATCTACTTTAGGAACTTACAATGAATCGCCAGTAGCAGCACTTTGTTGCTTGAGAAAGTTCTTGGCTAGAACCAAATCGTTGTTGAGTTCCGGCATAACATTCTCTGCGGCTGCGATAATATCTGGCTCCAACATATAAGAACAGTCATTCTTTTTCTCCATTTTTACGTTTGCTTGTATGCTACCTAATTATACAAAAATATATTTAAACGTAACGAAAAATATTAATTATTTTTGTTAAAAACGATTGTTCAACTAAGTGAAGGTTACTTTGATTGGCAGTAAGAGCTTTTTTTAAGTATTAATACAAATAGTTTAGTTTAAAAACAAATATAAATAGTTTTATTAATTTCTAGTAACATGTGACGCAATTAATACCAAGGAATTTTAATTAGTGTCTCAAACACACTCACTTCAAAAATAAACAGCTGATTGTCAAGTTAAAGGATTTTGCATATTTCTGTTGGTTTTCTGTTATTTAATAATTAAAATATTGTCCTACTCAATTACCTAATAATTAATTATTGCCCTAGTGTTTTCGCCGAAAAATGAGTATATAATACATTACCCAAGTCATAATTTTCTCATAACCTTAAAACCAAAACAACCATGGCCACAAAATTCAACCCAGCTTCTTACAATTTTCGTCAAAAATGTCCGTTCGTGAGCAAAGATCTACTCCGGTGGTTCCCTGGACACATGAACAAAGGCCTAAAGCAAATGCAGCGTAAATTAGCGTCAGTAGATTGCGTCATAGAAGTACATGATGCCAGAATTCCATTTACAGGTCGAAATCCAATATTCACCAACACCGTAACTAGTGCCAAGCCTCACATACTAGTACTAAACAAAAAGGACTTAACGATAAGTACCTTGATACCTAAAATAAAAGACCAACTCAAAGCAGAGCAGGGTTTACAAAACGTTGTATTTACAAATAGTAAAGATCAACATTGCCGCGGTTTGAAGACTCTCAGACCGTTAATGGTGGATCTTATAAAGGATTCAAACAGGTATAACAGGAGTGAAGAGTTGGATTATAATGTTATGATTATTGGTGTGCCGAATGTGGGTAAATCATCATTGATAAACATGCTCCGGTCAAGGAATATGAAGATTGGACACAAACTCCCGGTGGGTGCGGTAGCTGGCGTCACGAGAAGTGTTATGATGAAGATCCGGATCAACAATGACCCCACCATATTCATGTTAGATACACCTGGTAAGTTTATCATGGTGGCTACATTTACGTCATATAAATATTATTTTTTTAGTATTAGTCTGATGAAGATACATTGTACTAATGTCCAGTTATTAATATGTACTTACATATTTACAAATGTAATTAAAATTTCAGGCATTTTGGAACCATCAGTGACTGACATGGAGATGGGTCTTAAGCTAGCTCTCTGTGCGTCTCTGCAAGACCACCTGGTGGGTGAGGAAGCCATTGCGGACTATCTGCTCTACTGGCTTAACAAACATGGCTGCTTCAATTATGTTGATTACATGGGATTGGAGGAGCCCTGCGACGATATTAACAGGGTATGGTAACCTAAAAATATTTTTTCATCTCACCGTAACAGGATTCTAACCTGTGTATGCCAGTATAGGTTCTGACCATTAGATAGATCCACAGGTACCTAGTTAAATTGCAGATCAGGTTTCTGTATTTAACAAGGGAATGTAGATTTTATTTTATAACTGATGGATGTGGGTTAGGTACTTAAAAAGCATATTAAACATACCTAACTTTTTAATTTTGACAATAATAAAAATCAACACAAACAAATTATGTAGTACCTTTGTCATTAGTTAGTAGGCACAATTGTGCACTTTGAGGCATTGGTATAAAGTTTAATTTCTAATTAAGCTTACAGTATTGTCATTTGGTAAGGTCTAATTATTATATCCATTATTTTCTAAAAGAAACCATTATTTTCTTTATCATCATTTTTATTTTGATCTTATTACGTAGTGGAGGTAACCAATAAAAGGAATACGCATATTTATGTTATAAAAATATTAGATGAGTCCAAGCTAATTTGTACTTTATTTCTTTGTTATTAAGAATCACTATTTTTTATGAAACTATTTATTGACCTTAGAACTCATTAATTACAAATACAGAATAACTAATGATAATTTCAGAATGTTTGTTTGTACAATTCTGTAGGTATATTATGTCTATAAAATTACGTGGAGAACTAAAGTTGTATTATATTATCCAAAATCTGTAATTTGTGGGTCAAAAGCCATATTTTGGGAGTTAACAACCCTAATATGTTAATTTACTAATTAATAAACATGTATTTGTGTCTAGGTCTTGATTTCGGGCGCGGTGAAGTTCAACCGAGTGCGTCGGACACGTGACTTTGACGGCACGATGCGAGAGGTCCCGGATTTCATAGAGGTCGCCAGGACAATGATCAGAGCATTCCGAACAGGGGAACTGGGCAGGACCTTGCTGGATATTGATTTATTGGATATGGGAGGGCAGAAGGAAAATCTTATGGCGTAATCTGTGACCTTCATATTGATTTATATACCTACCTTTTTCTTTAGGTAGGTAGGTATGACGCTCTGGTGTATTTTTTTCTGACAATTGGAATTATATCTTAATTGTAATAATTAAATGAATCATGATTGCAGTTGCTATTAAGTTTGATAAAAGCGTTATTAGATAAATGTAAACGATTTTAGTTATCACATGAAAAATATAGAAAATTGTTACTTGTAAATACTTAGATATTGTGTAAATATAGTTTAAGAATTATAAATTATCTGAAGTTTTCTTATCTATTTCGAACCTATCTAGATATACTACTTAGTTTTAAACCTCTTTATAATCAGTTAATATTTAATAGCAAAAAAATAAATCTGTCATTTTGACTGTACCTATTCATTGACAAGCTCTAAATTTCATATCAAATCATACAAAATTAGCTACCTCCCTAAAATATATATGTATATAAAATTTTGCAGAATAACTTTAACTATAGTTACCTGCATTATGTCTGTGTAACAAAAAGCATCATTTAATTATTAAAAAGTGGGATATTTACTCGTATTCTTTATCATAACTCGGATAGTACCAAACAATGAATCCATTGGACTACATAGAAGACTTCATCCAGTCCATCGAGCAGTATCGCTGGCTGATCGTCATGGCGACAGACTGCTATCCCATCAGAATGCTATCAAAAATTCACACAGCATGATGTAAGATGGTATCCTGCTTTGAATTCCGAAAATACTACACAAAATTTTCCATCCATCGAGCGGGCGTCAGAAGCGCTGGCGATATTAGAGTATTACCGGATTTATCGATAAACAAATCGGTGGAAAATTTGACTGTGACGCAGACTTCGGAAGATACAAACACGTGTTGCAGCTCGTTCAGTCTCACCTCATCGGCGATTGAGAGTCAAACAGAAGAGAGCTCGTACTCTACCCTGGATACGCTAGCCATGATAGAAACTCCATGGACCACAGAGTCCTGGAACTCTTTAGTGACCCAACCGTCCTACGAACAAGATCTGAAGCCGCCCGTAACTGTATGGATGAGCAGCCAATCAGATTTGAATACAACATTCACAATCAATCCAAAGACGTCCTCCAGTTGTGGGTTCCCGAGTCCTTCACTGCTTACCTTCTCCAATAACACTTGGACACTTTACGAATCTACTTGCTCTTGGGATACGAGCTTTGCTACTCTTCCTCCAGTGCAGAATACATTGCCATCTGAAACATACAGCTCCTGGACGTTGGAAAGTTTCACCAGCTTCGGGTGTCTCAGTGAGGACGACCTTGATGTGGTTAAAGTGAAATACCCGTGGAGTCCCCGTACTCTTCAAAGTGGCTTGTGTGAAGAGTTATCAGAGTACCCCAGTACAGAAATAAGTTACCCTAGCAAGATCTACAGAATGCTTCATTTCTACAATGGAACCTTAGCGAATACAGTCAGTGCAGTCAGCGCCTCTGATAAACTCTTTTTTAGGTGTAGGTAGCACTCAAAAAATAGCAAAAAAAGAGAATAACGATCAAAAAAATTTATTAGAAACATAATAAATTGTATTAACTGTACATCTAAGACTATTCTTTATGGACTTAAAAAATACCTTGTGCATACATTTCTCGCTATAATAATATAATCATTTTTTTTTTTTGTAAATATATTTTCTGTTACTTGGGTACATTAGCTATGCCAATGACAGATTTGTAGTACTTGGACTGGCTGAGTGAGTCTACCAAGAATGCTCCGAGGTCCCACTTGGAAATAGACCTGCCTGGGGACTTCTCTGGGTTGACCTCGATGATCATCTCACGGCTGGGTTCATCTGACAAAACAAATAGGCTGTTAATAATTATGTTTATTAATTTATTTGTAATTATCAATATTGAATCAATCAGTTTAAATCAACAAAAACTTACTAATGTGTTTTAAGTTTTATTATCTACCTTAAACTCAATCTATTGACCAAATACATTTTTATATAATAATATTGTCTAAGAAATAATAGATTCGAAAATAATGTGTTAAGGAAACTTTTTAATTTTCGATAACTAGCTTGTTTAAAAGCCAGAATGGAAGCTCACTTACCAGCAATGTGCGGAGGGAATACAGCGACATAGTTCATGAAGCTGTCCTTCACTGCTTGGTACATCCTCTTATGGTCCTCGTTCAGGTCAACAAACCTCGGAGGCACCTTGTCAGGCTCATAGAACAAGAAAGCAGACAGACAGACTGACAAAGTCTTAACATTCTTAGCTCTCATGGCTTCAATGATATTCTTTGTGCCTTCCGACATATCTGAAGTTGGCTCCAACTTGTTATTTGTGCCAAGAGCTATGACAATACCGTCCATATCTTCAACGGCATCATGTACAGAGTCTGGTTCAAGGACATTGCCTTCGAAAATTTCCACTTTGTCCTTCAGATGGGCGGGCACCTTTGCTGGGTCACGGACAAATGCGCGCACCTGCAGACCTGGTTCCAAAATAAAACGATAAATGGTAGAACTTTTTATATGCTTCACTATTTGGTAATTATTTTATTAATCTATCTGAATTTACAGTCTCAAATGTATGATTTCTCTTTTTGGGCAGAGTCCATTATACACATGGAAAATCACGGGACATGTCAGATAACATTATATTGGTTAAATCCATCTTTATTATGTGTGGGTACTTTTATTTGTAATTTTAATATCTTACCCTTCTTGACAGCGGCCTCCAAGGCACAGACGCCGGTCATTCCCGTGGCACCGAATATTACAATTTTCTGCATTATGATGTTCAACAGTACTAAAAGCAAACCAATAATGAACTAAACTACTTTGTAGATATTGAGAACGAACATTAATAATTACAAAACAGGTTAGACCGGTATCACGGAGAACTTGTACGTTAGTTATCTAAATTGATAAAACGAGATAATACGCAAACCGAATCCAACCTCAGGATGATATGCAGGAATTTAAAACTTAACTCCTGTTATAAAGTGATTGTGTGACGCACGTATCAATTGAATAAATTAAATCACCTTCGGAAACAATTTGTTATAACTTAATCCCTTACCGGACGTTTATCTATCGTGCAAGGCGGCACTATACTGGTATTGGTAAATGCAAAATAGAAATCAAATTATAATAAATAATGGAATGATTACGCTAATTGACCACAAAACCGGTAACCGGTTGTCACTTGTCAATGTCAACTGTCAAGTCAAAGTTTTACTCGAATTAATGTATATGCTTTGATTATTATGTTTTGTTCTGCTCTTATATGGAGTGCACAGAGTAAGCACGACCGGAGTAGCATGCACGTATTGGAACTTTTGAATTTGGTCGGATTTTAAAAGGTCTGAACAATAATTCAAAGGCGAATATCAATATAATTACTAATACAGGTATAATATAAAATTATAAATATAACGTACTTCTATTAATATTATTATAATTTTGAAGAATGAATAAGATTGTTAATTTCGATTTCGTAGTGCAGTACTACTGGACTACTGGACACTGGTTGGTAGAAGTAACAAATGTCAATTGCGTTTAGAAAAAGCCAAAAAGATTTTAAAGTATATCGTATGCAAAGGTTTTTTCACATTATAAAATATACACGTTTGTATTTTTTTTTTTAAGCAAAAGATCGATTTTAGTTTAAAGATCAACTTGGACTAATCTAATTGAAAGATCAAGTATACTATAAGATTATACTTATTATTTTTGACATTTAGGTGACAAGCAGTACCTAAACGTAATAATAACCTCCAAATCTCGCGTGTGTACATACAGTGCGAGACATAAAAAAACTTAAAATTAATGTCGATAAACTAAATAGTATTAACAAATATGGGTGATGCTGAGGAATACTTTCCTCGCGGAGGGAAGAAGCCAAATGTTACATATTTTAAGCAGAGCAGTAACGTAAGCCCCAAATTTGATCCTTAAAAAGTGTTTAATTAAACTGCGCAAATATCTTACTGTAATGTTTTCGCTTTCTTCAGTTCTTGGGAGCAGCTGAAAAAGGAGAAAGAAAGAAAAAGAAGCCAAAGAAGAGATCTGAGGATGATGATGGATATTTATCGGATGAAGCGGGTAAAGAAGTGGACCAATCTTACAGAATGTGTGCCGCTAGTCTTTCCTACAAGGTATTTTGAGTAATCCAGTAATCACTACTATTCTTTGATTTGCATTAAATCTATAGAGTATTCAGAAACTTGACTTTATATATTATCCACTTAAAGATTGTCTCTTTAAGATATTTATAAATACTTTAACTTGTATAATATTCTTATTCCAGATAGCAAAACCAGGTGTATTAATACTCGGCAGAGTGTGGAAAGTGTTTGAAACTAAGATCAATGTGATGCTTCCATGCAAGATGCAAGGGTGTGTGATGGCATGTCACATCAGCGAGCCATACAATAAGATACTGGAGGCTTATGTCAATGATGAGGTCAGTTAGTAATTAAAAAAACTTCATAATTTTTTTTTATTCTTGTTTTGTAGGTAAAAAGTGTATATAGTAAACTCAAACATGTTTTTTTACTAAGAGTAAATATTGGCGAGGAATTGACTGTAATTAAATGCAATAGATTGGAATGAAACAACTGTTAAGTGATTTAACTCGCGTATTTTTATTTTATTTTATTAGCTGATGTTTCGGATTCTTTACAGTTTCCATAATCGTAGCACGACTGAGCTGACATTCCAATGTGTAATAACCGCGAAGGCATCAGAAATTATTAAATGCAATAGGTTTATGAATAATAGAGGAATTTAATAAGTAACTTTACAAACGAACACAATATCACAACACAACTCAACCAAATCAAACTAACAAACTAAGTGACAATAGAAAAACAATTGATATATAAAAAGGGCAATAGCCAATTAAAAGTAAAACTATATATAAATGCAAGGTAAACAGTAAACCTACAAAGAGTTTAAGTCATAAAATTATTTTTCCTATGCCATAAAAAACATTGTGCCAAAAATGTTTTCATTCATATTTGGGCATTTCTCTACTAAATGGAAAATCGCTGTCCCAAGCAAAATTTGTATAATAAACTCTATCATATCTATTATTTATTGGATTAATATGGGCATAAATTTGGTACTCTTGGTTCGCAATTGCTTATTAAGTAAATAAATATAATTGTTTCTGAGAAAAACAATGTTAAACACCTCAAAACACAGTCCCCTGGTATGTCCTTTTTCCAGAATTACAAGCATTGATACCTATATATTGAATACCTTGCCATTCATAACGGAATAATAATCATATATAGATTAAGAAAGACTGTAAGCATCTTTTAATATTACAAATGATATGTCTATGATAGAAATTTACTTTAAAAAATATGTACGAAGGCTGTCCTTAAAATTTGAAAACAGTCCCCTGATAAAATTTGAAAACGGCACGATATTCAATTTAAGCATTGTTTTAAAACATTATGACCGTGAAATGGAAAGCATTTGGTGTGAAGTTTGTTCGGTTATATAGGTATACAGACAGCTGCCTTTTTTTAAGTAACGTCACTGTGTTTAGTAGTGAAACACGCGTCTCGAACGTTAGAAGGAACAGTCCCCTGGGTGAGTATATCTTCCCCATTTCAAAAGTTTTAAATCATATAATTTGTTTAAAATAGTTTACTTACGAGTATGTCTTCACATCTGTTTTACAAATGTGATATGTTTTAATGATTTTGTGTTATTTCGTTTTTAAGTAAGAAAACCAGTCCCCTGGTCAACAGTCCCCTGTCATTTCATTGCACACTGGGGACTGTTCTTTATCTCTATGCTGTAACATTGATAATAATTACTGTTAGATCCTTGAAAAGTACAAATTTTGTTAAAGTTGTAATCCAATATGTTTATTGTGATAATTAGGTAGCAAAGGTAATGTTTTTTTTTTTGTTTTTTTTTTAATTAATAACATTCTAAAAGCTGATTTAAGTCATACAATCAGTATTTTAGAAGGACTGTTTAGTAAGAAGTTGATTTTAGTCAGTTTGTCACAAGTGTTATAAAAATGTCTTTTTTTTATAAGTGTACTTCGTTACGATCTCATCGATTACTTATATAATAATTACACATTGTAAGTGCTAATAAAAATAAAGTTTTAATTATTTATACAAACAAAAATACTAGTTTTTGTTCACAAAAACAGTCCCCTGTCACAATTTTCCACAAAACCGTCAATAACTCAAAAACCCAGAGGAAAATGCGTGGGCTTCTTTAATATATATATTTGATATACTATTGCCTTTCTTTGTATTAAGAGACATTCTCAACATTTAATAAAATTTGCTCAGGACAGCTCTTGTATGGACGAGTTTCCAAATAGCAGAGAAACACCCATTTACATGTATAATAAGTATATAGTTAAGTTAAAATGTATAATATATAGTTAAGTTAGTGTAATTTAAACAGTTTTGTTAAATTCAAACACTACTAACATTCTCAGACGGAGAAAGTCCGAGAGTTAAGCGAGATGTTCCGAGTGGGGCAGTACGTAGCTATGAGTGTGCTGGAACAAGATGGATCTAACCTGATGCTGTCCATGATGCCGCAGCATGTCAACGGAGGGATAAAACATTCAGAAATAAGCAAGGGTGAGGTTAAAAAATCTATCACATATCAAGGAGTATATTAACTTACCTACATACAATTCATTTATAAAAAATCACATCAAATAAAAATAATCTCTTACGAAAATGCTCAGTATAATTTGAAGTCATATTCAATCAAATTTATTTTATGCCATATTTGAAAGTGTGTATTGGTATTTTATGATGGAGCACCATTTGCAGGCGACATCCTGCAAGCTGCGGTGTCTTCGGTGGAGGACCACGGGTATGTGATGGACCTCGGCGTCGCCAACACCAGGGCGTTCCTGCCCAAAGACTGCGCCAACCCTGACATTCAAATGGGTATGTATTATGTGACAAGTATTAAAAATAAGTTGGATCTAATATGTTACATACATATAAAGTATTAGGGCCTAATTATTCGGAATTTCCATGGCCAGCTACAAAAAGTCAGTTCGAAAGAATATGCCAAGAGGCAAAGTAAACTTTGGGACATACTTTAACATATTGGAATTAAACAATTATAATGGATTTAACTCGCGTATTTTATTCTATTTCCTGACGATTCCACAACCACAGTACCCATATTCGTAGCCCATGAAGATAGTTCATTATAATTGTTTCATTGTTTCATGTGTAATAATGACGAAGGCATCAGAAATTATTATATTTTCACAAAGAATACGAGACTTATTAGCTCGGAATAAAATGTATAACATGAACACAGAGGTGGGCACGCTGTCGTGGACGTGCGTGAAGTCCGTGCAGGCCGCGGCGGACAACAGCATCGTGTCGCTGAGCGCAGCCCCCGGCGCGCTGCAGGCGGCGCGGCGCCGGCGCCCCGGAGCGCCCGCGCCCGCGCCCGGCACCGCGCTAGAGTTCACCGTCGACAAGGTACTGGCGACTGTGGATTAGTTATACCGTACGATGCTTTTCTAGAATAGTCACATCTCGAAATGTGTCACCATTTGAATTGAAATTTATATGTGGCGGTTCACAATCTTAAATGAAG
The DNA here is from genome assembly GCA_038024825.1 of Polylopha cassiicola. Classification (NCBI taxonomy): domain Eukaryota; kingdom Metazoa; phylum Arthropoda; class Insecta; order Lepidoptera; family Tortricidae; genus Polylopha; species Polylopha cassiicola. The sequence continues at coordinate 1,359,323 of CP149061.1, forward strand.
TAAAAAATTATTTCGAATTGTAACACTATTCTAGAAAAGCATAGCGAAGTATTTGCTTTTACTTGCGACTTCGTTGCCTAGAGTGAGCGCCTCTCGATGCGTTACCCACCCGTACGGTGGAGCACTGAGCAGTGACGGCCCCAGGGCCAACTACAAAATGAATGATTCTTATTATGTTTTACTATTTTTTACCCTTAGGGGGTGAATTCCAATAAACCACGAGAGACGTTTTCAGTGAATTTTTTTTAAAAGTATGACTCATTTTTTTTTAAAATGCATTATAAAAACTTTTTTGTGGGAAAGACGATATAAAGTGATTTAGAAATCTTGCAATCTATACATATAAATGAAATATTGTGATATTATTATCATAATACCTACAAGTACCTTTTCAACCGGTCATACTTTCCTGATAGTTATCAAGCATTTGCCTGTAGGAAAGTCTTTATTCTTATGTACCAAATTTCATTTAAATCGGTCCAGTAGTTTTAGCGTGAAAGCGTAACAGACAGACAGACAGAGTTACTTTCGCATTTATAATATTAGTAGGGATTTAATATTTTCATTAGATTTATCAAAACTCAACCTTAACAATGGGTATTAAAGTCCATGTTTACTTGTCTATATAGCCTCTAGAGAACGGCATCGAGGGCCACGTGCTGGGAGACACGACGGCGTACATACAGCGGTTCCACACGGACTCTGTCAAGGGGAAGAAACCGACGCTCGGACAAAAGGTAACATAACAAGAAAGCGCTAAATTACGCATATCATTTATTACGAAACGACAGATTTTCATCGAATTTTTGTATGAGTATTTGGGTAGAAGCAGAACTACGTTGGCCAGGTCAGCTAGTAATTAACGGGAAATATTAAAATCATATTTATTGATTGATGCCTCTCAGATAACCTAATTTAACATTGAGTTTTAATATAGTATTTTTTCATTGACATAAGACATCATTTGTTAAGAATCCAAGATAAATAATGTTCATTTTATGCGTAAAAGATTAATAATGAGACAACTAAAAGACGCCGAGCACAGCGAAAAATGGGCGTTGTACTTTTTCTATTTGTCTCTGTCGCACGCGCGTAGTAATAGTGCCCTCACGCTCGCACAGCCTTCAAGGTTTTTCGCTGGCGACCGTTCTTTATAACGTATTTAACTCGCGTATTTTATTTTATATGCTGACGTTTCGAAAACTTTACAGTTCCATATGTATAGCTCGACAGTTAGTCCGTTATTGTTTCATTCCAATATGTAATAAACGCGAAGGCATCACAAATTATTACTTGTTATAGTATAAATTTTAATCGTGTGGCGAAGAAACATTTTGTTACAGTATAAATTTTATTTGTGTGGTGATGAAACCTAATATGTATTGTTTACAGATAAAAGCGCACGTGTTGTACGTGATCCCGACGCGCAACACGCCCTTCCTGACTATGAGAGACATCTTCCAATCGCCACCGCCGGCTCTAGCCGACGAGATGATCTACAAGGAGGGAGACATCGTCGAAGACGCGAAGGTAAACTGATACCATACACATTCGTTTTTTACTATTTTATTTACTATTTGTTATATCTTGAATATGTTAACTGGTATTAAACATATATATAACTGGTACTATTTAAATAAAAACAGCGGAACGTTGTTACTGTCACTTTAATTAGAAAATAACTAAAAAAAAATGTTGCCAGTATACAACACTATTGTTCACATTTATTTACTACTAGCGATTCGCCCCGGCTTCGCACGGATTCCTAGCCTATGTTATTCAAGGTAAACGTAGCTTCCCAACAGTGAAAGAATTATTAAAATCGGTCCAGTAATTTTTGAATTTATTCGTTATATACTAAAATATAAATCGTTCCTCTTTATAATATTATTTATAAACTATTTTGCACAGCAAAACTTTAATGTACGAGGACAAAAAGCGAACTTAATACTTAATACCATTCGGCATTCTCTACCAGTCGATCTTTGAAGTAAATCTGAGAGCATGCGTGGGCGCAAATGAATTAGTTATTAATTTACAAAGCAGCACTAATTTAATGAGTCGATTTGACAGTGGTAGGTCATTGTTGCGTTTTGTTGTACCATTTTTAATAAAACTGCTAGACTGATGTGTCTAAAACGGGATAAAAAGTATCCTATGTACTTGTCCTGGCTTTAAGAACCCCGCCGATTTAATTCAGCCGTGTTTGTGTACATAACTAAAATGAATCTTCACTACATAGTATAAAACAAAGTCGCTTTTTCTGTCCCTATATCCCTATGCACGCGTAATTCTTTAAAACTACGCAACGGATTTTGATGCGATTTTTTTTAATAGATAGAGTGATTCAAGAGGAAGGTTTATAGTCGTGTGAAGCCGGGGCGGGCCGCTAGTTTATATATTTATTTTATATCTTTAGGTGTTGAAAATAACTGGGCGGTCGATCCACTTCAAGCTGGGCGCGCGCTCGCTCGGCACCATGAGCCTGAAGCGCATCCAGGTCGACGAGAACCTCAGCGACGAGGACGTCATCGCTAAATCTTATCCCATAGGTAATAACGGCTATTATCGAATATCATGTTACTTTTGTCCGACTGAAGCGACTAATAATGGTATGCGAATTGAAAAGAAAAAATGTGTTATTAATATCTATTGAGACAGTGCAAGGTCTGTTTAAAGATGTAACGTTCAGGTTCAGTTGAAAAACAACACTGTGATTAAAGGACGGTCGCGGAGCACAGTGAAAAACGGACGTTGCCCTTTTTCTATTTGTCTCTGTCGCACGCACGTAGTAATAGTACCATCACGCTCGCACCTTCAAGGTTTCGCTGTGCTCCGCGACAGTCCTTTATACGTTGCAGCATTATGCTGAGCTGGTCGCCTTTTTGGTGCTGACATATTGACATCTCTCTCAATGTCTACAATCTTTACGTTTTTGTCAGTATGTGTATTATAAAAGATGTACCTGCTTAGTTTGTAAGTAATTATGTTGGTACCTTGTTTTAAAAAAACGATACCTCGTTGAGTTTCTTGCCGTTTCTGCTCAAGTGAGGTTTTTTCGATATTTTCTTCTGACCTTCATAAGAGCTTGTAAAATCCTTCTTTGAATTAATTTGACTTTGATTTTGATTTTCGTTAAGACCGCCTTTTGTACATTTTGTTTTTCAACCGACGAAAAAAACGGAGGAGGTTCTCAAGTCGACGCGTATATATTTTTTTTTATGTATGGCCTCGCATAACTTTTTACACACTGGTTCGATTTTTATAATTCTTTTTTTTTCTATACTAATATTATAAAGAGGAAAGATTTGTACCTATATTTGTATGTTTGTAATGAATAGGCTCAAAAACTACTGGACCGATTTTAATAATTCTTTCACTGTTGGGAAGCTACGTTCGTACGTAGAAAAAAAATAGGGATCCGTGCGAAACCGGGGCGAACCGCTAGTGTGCAATAAAGTGTAAATAAATAAACGGCCTGTTGGTCTAGTGGTCAGAGGCCCTGATTACGAAACCGGAGGTTGCGGGTTCGAATCCCGCTAGGGGCAGATGTCAATGTGATGAGCACTGGCATCTGTACCTGAGTCTTGGATGTCTTATATGTATCTATGTATATTTATCCGTTGTCTAGTACCCATAACACAAGCTTTGCTTAAAATGGGACTAGATAATTGGTGTGAATTGTCCAAAGATATTTATTATTATTTATTATTAAATGTTGACTACCCAGGCAGCAGCCACCGCGTGCGGCTGGTGGTGTACCAGCTGGTGGACGCTGCGTGGTCGGTGTCGGACGAGCCGGGCGTGCTGGCGGCGCGGTACTTCCGCCTCGAGGAGCTGCGCGCCGGGCTGCTGCTGGCCGCCGCCGTCACCGCCGTGCGGGACAACCATCTAGTGCTCGCCGTCGGACGGCACCAGGGTATGTAGAAACATCCCTACTAATATTATAAATGCGAAAGTAACTCTGTCTGTCTGCCTGTCTGTCTGTCTGTTACGCTTTCACGCTAAAACTACTGGACCGATTTAAATGAAATTTGGTACAAAGAAAGTCTGGAGCCTGAGAAAGGACATAGGCTACTTTTTAACCGACTGCAAAAAAGGAGGAGTTCCACGCGGACGAAGTCGCGGGCAGAAGCTAGTAGGTATATATGTACGTACATAAAAGTTTACAGATATAAATTATTATTTAGCATACCTCGTCCATCCTGTAAAAACAGTTGTAAGTGTAGAAAATAAATAAATAAATTTGTGGTTATTACCATCTCAATATACCTACTTGATATGTTTGTATTTCTACTACGTTCACATTTTCGTAGTTTTCTTAAGTATTCTAATTTTCTGCGCAGCTTCTTTTTTTAACATAAAAAGAATTAGTAAAATCGGTCCAGTCGTGTGGAATTCGACAAAAGGACGTCTCGAAATCTTAAAACTCTGGGTTTGATATTAGGTTGTGTTGTTCTCTTAGGGATCGTGCCGCAGCATCACTTGTCGGACGCCGGCGTGCTCACAGACCCCAAGAAAGTCACCGTCTCCAAGATATCCAGGAAATACAAGGTAGGTACGCTAAAGCTGTTAAACATGCGAACGGTGACATTTGCTCAAGATAGATATCATTTTATTCAAATAAATCGAATGCGGTCTATTGTCCCTTGGAGCTGTGAAAAATCAATCTTCCAATTGACCTAAAATTTTGAAATTTGCCATAAAGCAATGTTATATAGCAGAGATAAAGGAAGAATCCCGAAACCCACAAATTTTGAGTTACATCTTAAAATAAAAAAAATAAACTTATATACATAAACTAAACTTAATTTTCAAAAAAAACTTATTTTTATTTACATTGGAATGAAACAACTTTAACGGATTGTCAGTCGTGCTACCATTATGAAATCTGTTAAGGCTCCGAAACGTCAGCCAATAAAATAAAATACGCGAGTTAAATCCGTTAAAATTTGTTTCATTCCAATGTATAATAACCGCGAAGGCATGAGAAATTATTATTTTATTTATATACCTACAGATTGTCGCGGAATTGTTGATGCGCGAGTCCGACTCGCACTGAGCTGGTATATATATATATATTTCATTTAAATTGTATTTCCTCCCAGGTGGGCCAGCCGGTGCAGGCGCGGGTGCTGTCGCTGGACGCGGCGCGCGGCCGGCTGGCGCTGACGCTGAAGCCGAGCCTGCTGGCGCCCGCGCTCGAGCCGCTCTGCTCCTACGAGCAGGCGCAGGTCGGGAAAGCGTACACCGGCGTCATCAAGGTATAATATTATTCTATAAAAAATACTGACTCAATATATATGTAACTAGCGGTTCGCTCCGGCTTTGCACGGATCATTTTTTTAGCCTATGACACTCGGGAATAGTGTAGCTTCCTAACAGTGAAAAAAAATTTGAAATCGGTCCAGCCGTTCTTGAGCCTATTCAATCCAAACAAACAAACCCCTCCCTCTTTATAATATTAGTATAGATATGTGTGTATATCGAGATCGAAGTAAGGCTTGAACACCGTCGGCGTCCAGTTCGAGTTGGCAAAATTTGCACCGTCTTTGTACTTTTTTGTTTACAAGCGACACCGACACCTCTCGACGATTAGTGACAACTGTAAACTTATCCAATTGAGTGCTGCAATTCACTACACACAGATGGCGCTAGAGCGACATTTTAGCAGGATTTGAACCCGCAGCCTCCGTTCTCGTTTGTTCGCAGTTCATCCGGGACTACGTGCTGGTGTCGTTCTTCAACGAGGTGACGGCGTTCGTGCCGAAGCACTACGTCACGCGCCCGCCCATCGACGACCTGCGCGCCGCCTTCCATCTCGGACAGATCGTGAGTGACACACAAGTTATACTATTTTTTTATTTATAAAAACTTTAATAAAATGTCGTGAAGTACAAAAACAAAAATATATCTTGCAGTATTTGTTTACAATTACATTTTGTTTATTTATAGGTTTATCTGCTGGATTTCAGATTCAGAGATTCAGAGTTTTTGATAATATCCATGTATGGGTAATATCCGTTAATAGAAACGATGACTAAAAAAAAAACGAAATCCATCAGTTAGATTATTAAAAAATATATATATTTCCTCAGGCAGTACAGTAACTTTTTTGATAATTTACTTAATGAACAAAGAAAAAAAACGGTTATACCTGTTCCTCACTTTTAAGAAGTGCATCATTGTGCTGGTATTATTTTCAAAACCTGTAGTTCTGATTATATGTAAGTATTCGGTCTCATGTATTCAAAAAGACAATTGAAAGAATATCTGATTTATCATGTAAATATTTTTTTCTAGGTAAACTGCACCATTCTGTCGGTGGACGCCGAAAATTCCAAAATGTCCGGCAGCTTCACCACGCAACCGTTCTGGCCGGCGGTGAGTGATTAAATATCTTCCACGATATCCAAATTAAACCTTGTTTGTATTTCTATAAGGGTCGAATTCAAATGAAGATTTTATTGCAGATACGATTTCATCTGATAGTATATGAACTACAAGGGCTTCTTCCATATCATATTTTGACTTCAAAACCTTTTGCATAATTATATAGCTGTCAATTATATGGTATCTGTCAAATGAAGCTAATATCTATATTATTATTTAAGACACTTTTATGTGCAGCTAATATTATGCATATGGTTTTTATTAATGATTAAATGTGAAATAAAAATCACTTTTCAGAAAAGACGTGAAAATACCCAGAAACGCAAACAACAAGATGACTCCAGCGAAATACCAAAAAAGAAGAAAAAACCTACAGCTGACATAGAAAATACAGATGACACAAAAGACACAGACACTAAAAAGAATAAAGATAGAACAAAAGAAGACAAAGACAAAAAGAAGAAGGAAAAGAAATCTAAAACAAAAGAAGAACCCAAAGTTTCAGAGGAGAGTGACGCGATCGAAACCGATATCCAAGAGGACGATCAGACCCTCACTCCAGAAGACCTAGCACTCCTCGACATGTCCGAGTGTGACACCGCGAAGAAATGCAAGAAACGAGTGGTTTCGTTAAAGAAATCGATTAACGCAAGAACGATGAGGATAAAAAAAATAAAACAGAAGATATCCAGAATAGAAGAAGAAGGACTTAATGCAGATAATAAGAAATACCACACCGCTATGCATAGAGAGATATTAGTTATAGAAGATAGAATAAAGAAGTTAACAGAAGGTTTACAATTAGCGGAAAAGAATTTAAAGAAGTTTGATAAAGAAGAATATGAAGATGTAGAGTATAAAAGTAAGAAAGCAGCGAAAAAGGAAGCCAAAGAAAAGGCTAAATTAGAAGAAGAGAAAGCAATATTAGAAAAGCAACAAAAACAAAAGGAAAAATTAGAAGCGAAAAAGAAAGAGAAAGTTAAAAAGAAAAATAAAGATAAGAAAGAAGTTAATTCCAACAAGAAAGAAGTTGTGGAAGATGAAGAAGAAGATGAATTGGATTTAGAGTTACTCAAAGAGTTCAAAGTGGCGGACAGCGATGAGCCGGTGATAGAGGTGCCGAGTGCGAAGGATTTCTGGAAACTAAGTGCAGACAGTTCCACGAAAAATGTGCAGGAAGAGGACTCTAGTAGCAGCGAAGAGGAGGTATGTTGAACTTTTTTTTTAAATGTAGAATGGTGTTTTTGTATGTATTTTTCACACTGTTTTTTAATGATTAATTAAGTTATAAACACACTAGTGATTAGTTTTGCGGTTATTGAACATCGGTATGACATAACTATAACGGATTTAACTCGCGAATTTTTCTACTACATAATAATTGAATAAAAACATGCAAAAAAAATCTGATCCCATCGCGATTACATATTGGAATGAAACAACTAACTAAACGGATTAAACTCGCGTATTCTATTGGCTGAGCCGTTTCGCGTTAGACAATCGTGTCTAACGCGAAACGGCTCAGCTCAGTCGTGCTACGATTATGGAAACTGTGAAGGTTCCAAAATGTCAGCCAATCAGTCCTAATTGTTTCATTCCAATAAACAAGTACCCTACTGCCCAGGCGCGTGCAGTGAGGGTCGCGCATGTACTACGTCAGGTTAGGCACTCTATACATTTATACCATTGTGCCTATAATATATATTATTATATTGTATGTATTATATTTACTAGAAGATTCCAACCTTAGATTATAGTTAATGTAAAACTAGATAACGCAATAAACTTTTTTCATTTTTCATTTTATATGGAACTAGAGGTCCCGGCAGACGTAATCCTGCCCGTTCGAAATTCAAATTAGGTAACTTTTTAGTTAGACAACGTTTTATGGGAAAAGGAAAGTGCTGTTTTTAGGGATTTTCCGGCAATTATTCGATTTTTTCTCGCTGTAAGAACCATCCTTAGACTTCAACAACATTTAAAAAAAAATTGGCCAAATTGATCCAGGCGTTGTCGAGTTATGCGCTTACCAACACACTTTTCGATTCATTTTTATATATAAAAGAAGAATCACGCCTTGCTACTGCCTACAGGAGCAAGAACAGCCGAAGAAGAAGCGCAAGAAGCAGTCTGGCGCGGAGAAGGAGGCGGCGGCGCGCGCGGCGGAGGCGCGGCTGCGGGCCGCCGAGGCCGCCGCGGCGCAGGCCGAGGGGGCGCCGCGCTCCGCCGACCACTTCCAGCGCGCGCTGCTCGCGGCGCCCGGCTGCAGCCAGCTGTGGATCGCGTACATGGCCTTCCATCTGCAGGTGAGATAGCTACCCAATAAACTAATGTTATGTGAGTTTCACTAAACGACCGCAATGATCGTAACGCCCTGTGCAAGGCCCGTGGTCATCGCGAGCGATCGGTCGACGTCATAGATGACGTCACTATTCGCGACCACATCGCGCCCACTCTCATTGGTGGGTCGAAACGTAGCAGGAATTCAAAAGAACAACAATGGCGACAAGATAAATAATAATTTCTGATGCCTTCGCGGTTATTACACATTGGAATGAAACAACTATTAACGGATTTAACTCGCGTATTTTTATTTTATTTTATTAGCTGACGTTTCGGATTCTTTACAGTTTCCATAATCGTAGCACGACTGAGCTGACAATAGTCTAACGCTAAAGACTTTAGCGTTAGACTATTGTCAGATAAATAATGTTTTACAATCCTAAAAGTAACTGCTGTGGAATGGACAGTATCAGTGGGTTCAATTTTATTCCAATCTATGCGAAATGTTTACGTTTTCACCATGCCGCCATATTGTGACCACAGAGCGCTCACGATGTGCGTTCCACCTATAACATTCGCCTACAACGTCCGCGGCGTTTTTACGCTAGTGGTGCACACGCGTGCAGAAGGCAATGCGCTTATATGGCGCCAGGGTAGGCACTCCATACATTTATGACATTGTGCCTATATGAAATGCACGCCCTTGGTGGAACGACAATTACACCGGTTGTGGTCGACGGCTTTGTAGTTATATGAATGAACGGCCCGTCCCGGCTTCGCACGGGGGGACTTAAGATTTTTTTCATAGTTTTACGTTTTATTTATATTTATTCTCAGTTTTTTTTTTTTATGTAGGAAGTATTTACCTTTGAATTAATAGTCTAAACCATTTACTTCGAAATCCCGTCGCCAAAATGACATTACTTTGGAGCAAACATCTAAATCATTAAAACGATTGTTATGGGTAAACTATAAAAGATAGACATATGCTCTCGCAGACTTTTTTAAAGATAATGTTAAGATGAACAATTCACCCATAAAGCATTTTTGTATAACTTTAACTATATGCTCAGCGCACGACACGGAAGACCTCAGAAACGATACTTTTCCCCCGTTTTTGAAACATTTTCGGTTACTGCTCCGCAACTATAAGACCTAGCGTGATATTATATAGCCTATGTTACTCGGGGATAATGTAGCTTTCCAAAGGTGAAAGAATTTTTGAAATCGGTCCAGTAGTTTCGGAGCCTATACATTACAAACATACAAAAATACAAATCTTTCCTCTTTATAATATTAGTATAGATGAATGATTGTCGTGTATATTGCAGTCGGGTGAGATAGACAAGGCGCGCGCGGTGGGCCGCAAGGCGCTCGCCACCATCCCCTTCCGCGAGGAGCACGAGAAGCTGAACGTGTGGCTCGCTATGCTCAATTTCGAACACCGGTTTGGTACTAAAGTAAGTGATGTTATTTTTCTTTCTATTATAAGACATATTTAATTAATTATGTATAATTTTAGAATTTCATATTTATGTAGTACTAGCGGTCCCGGCAGACTTCGTCCCGCCCGGCAAAGAAGCGCTGCATTAATCAATCGATTTGACATTTGACATTTTTAACAAATGAGATTAATATTATTATTTTTTGTACTGGAACGTGATAAAAAGTATCCTATGTCCTTTTCCTGGCTCTAAGCTACCTCCCCGTCAATTTTCAGCCAAATCAGTTCAGCCGTTCTCGAGTTATAAGTGTTGTAACAAAGCCGACTTTCTTTTATATATATAAGATTAGCGCCCGGCAGACGTCGTTCTACCCGTTCGATTGTTACGTCAAAGATCTGTTAAAGTCTTCTGTCACATACCGTTTATAAAAAGAAACTGATCAAATCATCAATCTACAATTTTTATGTTTATAGAAATTTTCTTATAAACACACTTTGTCATGACAATAAGGAACACATGAAAAAAAATCATCCAATTTTGTGCATTAAAAAGAAGTTAGGCGCATACATACAATTCGATGATTCATTTTTATTTTATGGATTCTCTATTTTTCATTGTATGTACTATCGGATGCTTTCGGGGTACGCCATTTTAGAAAAAAATTGCTTGCACTTGTTGCTTCACACACAGCCGCCAGGTACCAGGGTCGTTCAAACGATTATTGCCTTAAAGGTGTAACATCGCCAGCACAGTTGATAGTACAATATCCTTTTTTTGCTTAAAATTTAAACAAACGTTCCTACATAATGACTACACAAAAATCACTCCAGGAGTCCCAACAAAAGACCTTAGAAGAGGCACTGCAAATGAACGACACGTTCGAGGTGCACTCCAAACTCCTCGAGGTCCTCGTGGAGACCGGCAAGCCGCAGGAGCTGGGTCCGCTGGTGGAGCTAATGCTGCGGAAGTACCGCCGCGCGGCGCTCTGCTACGCGCGCTGCGGGGCCGCCTGCTACCGGCTCGGGCTGCAAGACAAGGCCCGCCAGGTCATGCAGAAAGCGGTGGCTGCGTTGGAGAAGAAAGAACGTAAGTGAATAGTAAATTGATATGTGTGTGTGTTCGTTATTCACATTTAATACGGTGATTGTTGGTTTTTCGCAAAATCAAAAATGTATGTATGTAATGTATTTTTGTACCAAGACAAGAGTAGAAAAATTTTAGACCCCCAGTGAGATTCGATCCCACGCCTATGCCTTTACTAGCGGCAGCGAGGTGGCCCTTACACCATAGGGACCACTGATGAACCGTCAAATTTCTCTACTCCTTTCAATTCAGTCTGGTACTTTATTGTTTGCATGCGAATTTCCGCTTCAGCGCCATCTGTGTGAAATGCTTTGCAGCATTTAACTCACACGATCGAATTTCGATTGATAGATTGTAGTAAATATCAAAAATGTATTTATTCTTTATGTAGGTGACCTTTATAGAAGCCTAAACTGAATAAATATAATAATTTCTGATACCTTCGCGGTTATTACACATTGGAATGAAACAATTATAAACGGATTTAACTCGCGTATTTTATTTTATTGGCTGACGTTTCGGCACCTTCACAGTTTCCATAATCGTCGGTGCTCATATACCTACGAGTTCAAACCGTTAAATATATAGTACTGAAGCTCGCTTTAGCGTAAAAAATCCGAAACGTCAGATCACATGTAATTGTCGTCCGAAGCGAAGTCGAGGTTGACAAAATGTGATCTGAGGCTTTTTTATTTTACTGGCTGAGGTCAGTATACTATTTTTCTGTTCGACGAAGCTAGAAAGCGGCAATTTCATTGAGCGCAGCGGCCACAAAGTTGGCGCTTTCCGGCCGGAGGACTGAAAAAAATATTACACCAGTTTTATTGTACCATCTTTTTGTATTTTTCTTTAGACGTGTCGGTGTTGGTACAATTCGCTCTGCTGGAGCGCTCGCACGGCTCCCGCGAGCGTGCCGAGGCTCTGTTCGAGCAGGTGCTGGCCGTGTACCCGCAGCGCGTTGACGTGTGCTCTGTGTATGTGGATATGCTCATCAAGGCTGGAGATTTGGAGCAAGTGCGGTGAGTACTTGGCGGTGCGCTGACGTGCACCCTAGGCACTTGTAAGGCACAGCATAGAATTAAAAATAAAAAAAATAAAACGACTTGTACGTTAAAAAAATAGAACTTCAGAGCCCCAAGACAAATGCCGATAGATGCAAGTGAACGTAACAAATGAAAATCTCTATGGAATCGACAATAATAAATACTGTAATCCATCACACAGGTCACGATATTTCGAGATTAAGTTAAATATTTTTAGTAGGTACTTTTAATATCATGAATTCGGAAAAACTACTAGTTAGGGGCCTTAGACAAGGGGCTTTAAAAAAAACTTAATTGATGTGTTGTTTCTATACAGGCAAGTGATGGAGCGCATGACGTCACAGAAGATGCCAGCGCGGAAGATGAAAGTGCTGTTCAAGAAGTGGATAGAAATAGAAGAGAAGAATGGAGACGAGGAGCAGACAGAGAAGATCAAACAACGCGCCCTCGAATTCATAGACAAAGCAAAGTTTTAAATTATTGCCATGATAATAAATGAAATTTCAATAATAACTTATTTGTTTTTATTTCAATAACTAATCCTAGTCTGGTAGCAAATAGTAGAAAAAATATATTATTGTAAAAATTACGTCAAATATTTAAACATGTAGGTTTTGCTTGTTTTTATGTTGCTACTATTGTTATTATTCCAAGTATATGTTGACGTCGGTGGGAGGGGCGGCGGAGGAGGCGCTCCCGCTATCGGCGGTGGCGAACTCTTCTTTTCTGGCACTGAATTTTCAATCTTATGGCTGCTAAGAGAAAGCTTAGAATTGGCTGGCAAATAACCACCGTAAATAGACACTGGTGCGCAAACTTCGTAATCCAGTTTGGCATAAAATTTCTCTTGTCCCTTTGTCGATAGGTGCACCATTTTTAATTTGAGCACATTTTTACAGTGTTCTTCAGCGTGTCTCATTAATAATGTACCTAATTTTCGTCCGCGCAGGGCTTTGTCTATCACAACTGTTTCGATAAAACAACTTTCCGGTATACTAGGTATCGGTGTCAACTTGCAATGTCCCAAAACTTGTTTTCTGTCCTTAACTAATATTAAACTGGTCGGTAGGAGGTCGCAAGACGCCTGCAGAGACATCATTCGCACAGTTTCGCTTCGAGGCCATTCCTCATTTATTAAATCGATACTTTGTTTCAAAAATTGTGGGTAATGATGAAGAGGCAGAACTTCTAAAACTTCCGTTGATTGTTCCATGTTTATTTTCTTAACCTGGCAACATAATGGTAGAAATTAAAATCTTATAATGGTATCACTGAAACCATCTGTCAAAAGTGTCAAACAATATAGACAATAGCGTCAAATGAAAATGAAATTTATAGCATAGTTAATTAGCATATTTTTGTTAGTTGTAAGTGTAAATAAACGTAAATTTTCTATATTTTACCTTGGTGCACACATTTGACGATATTATAATTACATTTTCGCACTATAACTTTGGTAAGTCCATTTATAATATTATTTTTTCCGCCGCAGCTCTTGTGCGCGGCGAAGGCAGAGCTAACCTATTTTTAACTGTCACACGCACGCTCGGTTTACGTCCGTGTTGCTTTATTTCGCGCAACGTAATGTTTATAACAGCTTCACATCTGGGGCGGTTAGGTAATAACGCAGAAGTTATGTACGATGGAATGCAGTAGGAAGTAAACAAATATTAATTAATGTTTTCAGGGTGTTTATGAAAGTGAGGCACTGGTCGCGGCGCTTTTATGCCACTAGTGTTCTTTTGCTTCTTAATGCCTTTTATTGTTTGCATTATAAAAATAAACCAATTGGTACTTATTGCTCGAGAGTATCAAGAATCTTTAGTAGGTAAAAGTACCTACCTAGACAGATCAGAACTTTTAGTCTTCAGTCAGTTATCTGTATAAAATGAGTTGCAGATGTAAAAAATTCAAATCAAAATATGTGGTCTAGTCCCATAATAATGAAACAATTACATTTTATATATTCATAAATATGTCCACTTTAGTTATAAAATGGAGGAAGACGATGATGTCCCAAGTCTGTCTGCGGAGACATTCGCAGCACTGCAGGAGTTTTACACGGAGCAACAGAAGAGACAGGAGATATTTGTCAAATTGGAGGCCGATAACCAGCTAAAGGAAAACATACTCTTTGACGAGGACTGGGTAAAAATAACACAAATTTATATTAACAAAGTATTCATTTATTATTAAATCTATAGGTAATTTATATTTTTAATAATAACTAATATTATAAAGAGGAAAGATTTGTATTTTTGTATTTTTGTATGTTTGTAATGAATAGGCTCCGAAACTACTGGACCGATTTCAAAAATTCTTTCACCTCTGGAAAGCTACATTATCCCCGAGTAACATAGGCTATATAATATCACGCTAGGTCTTATAGTTGCGGAGCAGTAACCGAAAATGTTTCAAAAACGGGGGAAAAGTATCGTTTCTGAGGCCTTCCGTGGCGTGCGCTGAGCATATAGTTAAAGTTATACAAAAATGCTTTATGGGTGAATTGTTCATCTTAACATTATCTTTAAAAAAGTCCGCGAGAGCATATGTCTATCTTTTATAGTTTACCCATAACAATCGTAAAACTATGAAAATCTTAAGTCCCCCCGTGCGAAGCCGGGACGGGCCGCTAGTATTTTTAATAAAAATAACTGTGATTCTGAATTACATTGGAATAGCAATTTTTCACATGCTTACCTTCTCTTACTGATTACAGTTAAGTAAAATAATATTTTTTCCCTGTAAATGACTTTTGTAAATCTTACAAAAAAATAATTATCTTAAACCACAATATGAGTGTGATACAAGCATTGTATTGTCATTGTACAGCAACTGAGCCAGTTCTGGTACGATGAAGCGACGGTGCAGTCCCTGGTGCGGGTGGTAGACCGGGTGCTGCCCGACGGCGGCCGCGCGGCGCTCGTCTCCTGCCCCACGCTGTTCGTGCCCGTCAAGAGACACCTCGCCGGCAGGGCTACTGGTAAATCAATATAGTGTGCTTGTGAATATACGAGTTTTACGTGTGAAAGCGTCTGTCGCTGTCGCTCCTGCATTCATTGCATAAGTTTGAGTGTTAAATGATTTCTGGTGCGATTATAATTTTATGAAAATGTAAAAATTTCTAGTAAATTACTCATTTGAATTTGTGTGATACCTAAATTTGATATTTTATTCATAGCTTAGTTATGTAATAGAGACTGCCTTACCGCATTCAGTCCGTTATTTTTACATTTATTTAATTTATTTATTATTTATATTATTGTAAATACTTAAAGGGTCTCCAATACAAAAACATGTTTTTTTTTTTTGCCGTTTTTATAGATAGGTACCTAATCGAAAGGAAGACTTCATGGTAGTCAAACTCGTACTCGGCCATCTTTTTTACCATTTATAACTTGAAATTTCCTATAAAAAATATTTCATAACAGTTCATATTCTTCTTTCCAGTGTCCCTTCTAGAATACGACAGAAGATTCGAGATCCACGCGCCCGATTTCATATTCTACGATTACAACTCCCCGGACAAGTTACCGGCGGACCTTGAAAAGTACGATTTGGTTGTCGCAGACCCTCCCTTCCTCTCTGAAGAGTGTATCACGAAGACTTCGGAAACCATCAAACTATTGGCCAAAGACAAGATCATAGTTTGCACCGGCGCTGTTATGAGGACCAATGTGGAGACTCTTCTGGGGTTGAAAATGTGCGATTTCCAACCCCACCATAGGAACAATCTGGCTAATGAGTTCTGCTGTTACGCTAATTTTGACTTGGATGGAATTTTAAGGTGATTTTGTAGGGTGCCTAGGTTTTATTTCACTTTTTATTCACCGATCAATTACATAGGTAATTAAGAATGTAGAATGATAAAAATGTTTAAAGAAGCCTATTTCTTTAAATATACCTATACATGTTAGTTATTTTTTGTTTGTTTAGTTTATCAGTGCATTTGTTATGTTACTTTTAGAAATTATCATAAGTTATAATTGTAATGGAATTCCAATATACAGGGATTTTGATGCGAGTCGATTATTTTACCACCACCAGGTTAAACCACCAGGTTAAACTTTTTGCCATATGGAAGGAATCATTAAAGTATCATAGAATGTCGTCAATTGTAAGGGATAAATACTTTAGTGTCATTTTGGCCAATATTTATATATTATTATTATTATAATATAGTTAGAAAGCATTTTTCTACGTCAATCTGTCAAGGTTTCTGTCATTCTTTTGGCAATTAAGAGTTGTGAATATTCAAACAATTGAATAATAATAATAATTTTAAGGGTATATATTACATTTAATAAGGTTGTAATACAGTCGTGCATTTATTCATAAATAAAACAAACAGTTTTATAAAACACATTGCATTTTATTGTTCTTAACAGACGTACCTTGTTACATTATGCTGGTTAACATTTTATTAAATTCTCTCAATTTCAAACCACTTTAACTTAGCATTCCATTACATATTATATATTTCATTTCAAAATATTGGGTTTACATAAACATTTGAACATAATAAAGATTCTAAAATCCGCTAGATGTCGCTAGTCTTATATGAAGTCTTTCATGTATGTTTTACCAATGAGAGACAAGCTATTTGCCTGTGATTGGTGGAACATGACAGCTGGAACTCACTCCATACTAGCGACTAATCTAGAAATTAATAAAAATAATCGCAGATATGAAAACGCATATAACTTCCGATTGACTGAACCAATTTAGATAATTCTTTTTTTGTGTTTGTTATAGTCAAGACAAGGTTTGTTTGTATAGGATTTGATTTTAAATAAATAAAGCGGTAGGTACGAAGTTATAATGAATAGTAATTTGTTCTATCCGGTTTAGTAGTCAGGGACTCTGATCACTAAACCAGTAGAACACTAAGCGTCAGAACAACACATTTGCATTTTTTTTTAATATTTGTATTAAAAAGTGTTATATAAACCCACATTTTGTCATTTTTATGATAACTGTCATTCAACTACATATTAATTGCAATTATCTCATACAGGATCAATAATGTAATAAAATATTTCATGACAATCCATTTAAAATAACTAATATCTTGCTTACATATTATAATAAATAATTCAATTTTATAATTATTATTAAAATTGATTAGGTCGTTTGTTTAAAATTTTGGTGTTTTAATACCTATATTTTCTATAGAGGAAAAAAAATATTAAAAATACGAGACACCCTTTTTTACATATTTTACTAATAACAGAAGAATATATCTTATACATATAAGAATGAAAATAAGCGTCGTAATCTAAATCGAAGTTATGTTTATATAAGCTTAAAAAATACCCCAAGCAGCACACAAGTTCTATATAAGCAGTACAAAGGCTGAATAAGAGGAATCACCCTTGTACAGCCTTTAAATAACTCATATACAACTCGTGTGCTAGTTGGGACATATCATTTATACAGCCATTTTCCTCGCAAGCAAATGCACAAGGGTGTCTCTAAATAAAACACAAGATACAAGTGTAAATATACCTACAGTCTAACAGTGCGAAATTTGTACTAAAAATAAAATTATCTTAACATTTTTTTTTGTCAAATTTTTAAACGTCAGTTCTTAAAACTAATTCCCGCAACCGCAGCAGACATATATACAGAATTTATATATCTATCTAGCATTTATTTGGGTCTATCTACAAGGCCATGTTTCTACTCTGTGGTTGGCTTGGAAGCCATTTTGGAATTAAACTCTGTAATTATGTTATCAAAGACAATTAATTGTATATATATTTTGCCATAGTTTTAGTTGTTTCGTTCCAATGAATATTTCAACAATTATTAAAAACAACATATTGAAAAAGTTATTTAAAAACAGTTCTGGCGTGTGTTTGCGTTATTCTACAATTTTATTAGTCACTATACTAAATCGTGAACACAAGACAAGTAAATGATTAACTACGATCTATCAATCGGTAATTCGATTGATATTTTTGGTTCAATACCATTAGTTTTTAATTATAATGATATTTTTGTACAAAGACAAGAGTAGAAAAATGCCTATGCCTTTACTAGCGGCAGCGTGCTGAACCATTACACCATAAGGACCACTGACAGGTCATCGAATTTATCTACTCCTTTCAATGCGGTCTTTGTACTTTATTGTTTACTTGCGAATTTTCGCTTCAGCGCCATCTGTGTGAAATGCTTTGCAACATTTAGCACACACGACTGGGTGACTTTACAGTGCAACCACCATCGATCGAGAGATGTCGCCTTCACTACTCAATATTAACTACGATCTATCAATCGGTAATTCGATTGATATTTTTGGTTCAATACCATTAGTTTTTAATTATAATGATATTTTTGTACAAAGACAAGAGTAGAAAAATTTTAGACCCTCAGTGGGATTCGAACCCACGCCTATGCCTTTACTAGCGGCAGCGTGCTGAACCTTTACACCATAAGGATCACTGACAGGTCATCGAATTTATCTACTCCTTTCAATGCGGTCTTTGTACTTTATTGTTTACTTGCGAATTTTTCTTTGTAAAAAATTGTTCTTTGTACAAAAATATCATTATAAGTAAATGATTGTCCAATACATTTGTAAGTCTTTGAAAACATAACCACAGAATTATTCAACTTGAAGCTACAATTGAGATATAAACTACCCGTTTTAATAATATAATCCAGATTATCTTTGAATGTGGATTATTTCATAAAACGGTAAAATATTATAAAAAATAAATAATAATATAATGAATACAAATACCTCACGATGCTCTAGTACGCGTGCATTATGGCTTTCTAAGGCAAAGCTCACAGAAGCGATACCGTCGCGAGACATCAACAAAACAAAACGAAATAAATAAATTAGCATTTGTGCTAATAAAATAAGAATATCACAACCATAGTTATAATCAACGACAACAATGGACTCCGAGAAAGTGGGCGGGGTTTATGTTCTAACTAGCTTCTGCCCGCGACGTCGTCCGCGTGGAAATCCTCCTTTTTTGCAGTCGGTTAAAAAGTAGCCTATGTCCTTTCTCAGGCTCCAGACTTTCTTTGTACCAAATTTCATCTAAATCGGTCCAGTAGTTTTAGCGTGAAAGCGTAACAGACAGACAGACAGACAGAGTTACTTTCGCATTTATAATATTAGTAGGGATTAGTAGGGATGAGCCAATTAGCGGCTTGCATTCTGCTAATGACGTCATTCAGAGTCCATGTTGTTTGCCGTTACATACATAAATAACTATGTCTTTTGGGGGTACTAATGCTTTAGTAGGCCACTTTAAGCCACTTTTAAGATCATACAAAAATACATTATCCATACATACAATTATAATTGATATTAGGAGATATTATTGATATTGCAAGGCCCTAAGTTTTTTTAAGCCGTTTATATGTCTATGGACATTCTAGGTTTAATATAATTTCGCTTAATATTATTTGATATATTTTAACTATAGTAATGATAGTCTATTTAATACCGCTGTTTTAATAGAATAATGACTTAAGTCGAAACAAGTCATGGGAATTCAAATTTAAATGCGACGATTTACAATATTTAATTGAGTAAGGACATATTTTGATTTGTGTCACTATTCTTTTAAAACAACGTTATAAAATTTGTATTAATATATTATTATGATTTTGCTATTGTATTCAGGAGGAAACACTAATTAAGAATATATTGTGCCCATAAATTTATTAAAATCTATATTTAAGAATCTTAGGCAGAGTTTAAAATAATCAACCTAGAGCGACCGTAGACATACACACCCTGTTCGACTGAACATTACGAACAAAACTAACTAGTACAGTCAGCAATAGTACATTACGCACCAAGGCCAGTAAAATAAAAAATGTCTCAGATCACATGTAATCGTCGTCCGAGGCGAAGCCGAGGTTGACAAAAATGTGATCTGAGGCTTTTTTATTTTACTGGCCGAGGTCAGTATACTATTTTTCTGTTCGACGAAGCCAGAAAGCGGCAATTTCATTTAGCGCAGCGGCCACAAAGATGGCGCTTTCCGACCGGAGGACTGAAAAATATATTTCAGGCTATTCCATAGGCGTTTCAATATTGAAAAATCTTTACTGTAAAATCGAACGGTTGGCGAGTCTCCAGATGAGAAGCTTAAAAGCTATATTGAAAGTATTAAATTAAATTTTATATAGACCAAAAATTGCACATAGTCAGTTTTGTTCATACAGGTACACAATTATAATACCTACATGGTGAAATTTGAATGAGCTTCCAATGTTTTTTAGGCATTGGGTATGGTTTAAAGTTGTTAAAAAAGATGACGTCAAATGAAAAAAATTCGGTAAGGCGCCATATATTATTGTATTGTATAAAAAATCTCAATAAAACGCGGTAAGGATTTTGCCGGGTCAGCTAACTCAGCTAGTTATTTCGGATTTTTCACTGAAATTTGGAAATTAAAACATTAAAATTTGAATGGTCATACAAATTTCACCCTGTATAATTTCTGAAAAATACTATATAATACAAATATATAACAGATCTTTGAATATATACAAGAGTTCTACCACAGTGGTGCTACATACCGACGACCTTGATTGCAAAAAATTCAAAATCACGGCATTTGTGTTGTCCCGAATTGCTAACAAATCTTTGTTAGCAGTTCGGGACATAACATACCTTCTCCGGCTGTATGTAACTCGACTGCGATACCACATACATATGATAAAAAAACTTAAATCTACCAACATGAAATTAAAACGGAGTCAAAGTATTGCAAAAATATTTGAACATTTATATCACATTACTATAATAATTAATCTACAATTAGCTAATTAAGATTATACTTTACCTTTGTTAAGGGCCTATTTCACAATTTTCGAGTAAGCTCAGAGTAAGGTAGATTACACCGTTTTAGGTCATTAGTTTACAAATTCAATATATGTATTATACAACGGATAAGTGTTAAGATTTGGTTTAATATGATGTTTCGAAAACAGTTCTACTGTGTAAATAGTCTATCGCTAGCTCAGACTACGTATATGAGAACTGTAAAGTTTTTGTAAAGTAGCAGATAACTTGCTCGAAACTTAAAATTACGACACAGACCCTTAAAGAAGGAAAGAAATATAAATTTATTCAATACATACTCAATAATAATAAAACATTTTTTTTATTATTAAACTTTTTTACTACATTGAATACGTATTGAAAACCTATCAAATCTTTAAAATAAAAAAAATAACAATTATAATACTATTCAAATATTAAACCTATCGCTTAATTAATTTTGCTCTTTGAACTTTCCAAAGAGATTTACCGTTTCGGAACTCGCCACGTGAAAAAATATATCCACTTCGGGTGCTTTACATACTACATCGACCTTACTGCGTGGACGTAAGAGCCAAAATCGAGTGAACAAATAATTAAAATAAAAAACGAGAATGTCCTCAAATTATAAACAAAGAATATGGGACCAGAGCAAATATAATCTGATTTTATTTTGACTTACCTATCAATTATTTTATTTTACATAACAGAGGCTGGAAAGGACTCGGAAATGTAAAATAATGCGATTATATAGAATAAGAATAAGAATAAGAATTCGTTTATTCAGTAGACACAATTTACAGTGATTACAATATCTAATTTAGGTAATAACGATATCAAGGTTCATGTCGACTGAAAAGGCTTAAGCTCAGCATTATTGTTGCGACCGGGGGGTCACAACGCTGGTTTTCAGCTTAAACCTGAACGGATGACACGCGGAGAGAATAAAAATAAAAAATACAGAAAAGGCACAAACACAGACAACAAGATATTTTACATTACAATTTGTGATAACAAAGGCATTGCAGTGTAGGTGTATATGATCGTAACCTTAAATTTTATCAAAAAAGCCGAAATATGTGTATGCAGCAATCAAAGACTTAACCTCGTATCAAATTCAGTAATCACGACACTTTACAGACGTTCCTTAATGTGATAAATTCGCCTTACATTTGTATTTCTATCGCTTTAACCTCTGTATTTGTTTTGTTGTGCAATAAAGAGTTTACATACATACATACATACAGATATTGCAATGATTATGATTACGAGATAAGTCATAATACTCGTCAGATAAATTTGCTTCTGTCCCAAATTAAGAACAATTGACTGAAGATATAAAAAAAAATGATCTCACTTAAAGACCGTATTAACACATAGCAAGGGCGTGCATTCCATATTGGCACAATGTCAGTAATGTATAAAGTGCCTACCCTGGCTATGCTATGCTACCCCCACTGCACGCGCCTGATACATAGGCATTGAGTGAGACGCTCATCTCAAGATAATATTAAGAAGAAACATTTTCCTTTTTCAATACAGGCCATTAGATCGATTGAACATATTCCATACAGAAATATTCCAAACATACAAAATGCGGGAAGACACCATACTCTTAAAGTAAATAGCACAAAATATACAGAGAAATGTAATACTAAATCAAATATAAAAAAAAATCGGAAACAACGATAAAATCATATTAAGGACAATCCCAGGACAGCACCGTATAGTATACCTTAACGTTTACAAAATAGAGTTTCAATTTGTTAAAACACAACATGACGCTAAAGTTACTATACTGTGCTGTCTTAAATATTTACGACAATATTAAAATACAAATATAATTATGAATTCATTAAAAATAAACTACATATACAAAATCATACGTATCTCAGTATAAGAAGTTCATACGAGGTCTAAGACATACAAATTAATAATACGTGGTCGGAGTCATATCGTATTATAGCTTTAGAAATAAATAAACAGACGTAGCATCATTTATAATTAGTTCTTTACCTATACGATAGAGTAGTTAAACAATTCAGTAACTATCAAAAACATACCTATAAAATTACTTCAAAACCACTATTACAAACAATGTGATACCACTTAAATAACATATACGAGGTCTAAGACATAAACTCACGACCAAGTTTACGAGATCCGACTCATATGACCCAAGATAAAAAAAATATATAAATCTGAATTGAAATATTGTCGTAAATGATAACAAAGACGCGTAAAGTGAAAGGCACCCGTGGTCGCGCTTGCTTTACTCTGCCACACTGCTTTACCTCGCTGCTGCTTACACCAATTATACTATGACGATGACGTCACACGGTTGTCATGGCAACCGGAGACAACACGATAGTTTAGTACACTCGACGTTATTTTGCTCATGCTTGCTTTTAATTGAACAACGCATTATTAAACATTCGTTTAAATTTATTTTTTGCGTTTTCAAAGTACTCAATATTCACATTCCGTTTGGTTTTTATGGAATATGAGAAAGTCGCTTAGTTTCATATATATACCTTTTCTAAAAACAATATGTCGCGTTAAAAGAAATTACTTCAGTTAATACATAAAACAGGTGTTTATACATTTGTTCGTATTTTTTAAAACATCACACCTTTACAAGAAAATTGTGATAACTCGATATAATATGGAGTAACAAAATATTTCGAGGCACACATTTCCAGTAAAAGTGCGATACCTATACATAAACATAATTTATATAAAATATAATGATATTTGTACCAAGAGAAGAGTAGAAAAAATCGAGACCCCCAGTGGGGTTTGAATCCACGCTTACACCTTCACGCGCGACAATGAACCTATTACACTATAGGGACCACTAAATGAGTCGACGAAATTCTCCACTAAATCAATTTGGTCTTGGTACCTTCTTGTTCACAAGCGTATTTTTCACTTCAATATTCCTATTACGTATATATAAAAAAAACTGCTGGTAAACATACAAAACTAAGCGACTCACAGCGCGCTCACCGCCGGCGGCGGGGGCGGGGCGGCGCCTGGTGTGGGCGGTGCGGGAGGTGCGCGAGCGGTGTGAAGAGCAGCACGAGCAGCGTGAGCAGCGTGAGCAGCGCGGCGTGCGCGAGGAGCAGCGCGGCGCGCGCGGCGCAGCGCAGCGCGGAGCCGGCCAGCGCGCGCGCGGCGAGCTCCGCGCCGCATCATCCCGTGCCGCACTTGCCGCTCTCGAACACGCCCTGTAATCATAATAATAATAATATATACACACGTTCATAGAACATTCTCGACTTACTTGGCTTATGTCCCCTGGATGTAGAGCTGTCATCTCTAAAATTTGGCGACACAGACAAGCCGCGCGAAATCGCCGGATTATGAGAACCCGGACATGTAATCATTCGTTTATCGTACTCGTTTTTACGCGAGTTAAATCCTCTATAATCGTTTCAATCTAATGCAAATATTTAGACGGCCTGTTGGTCTAGTGGTCAGAGGCCCTGACTACGAAACCGGAGGTTGCGGGTTCGAATCCCGCTAGGGGCAGATGTCAATGTGATGAGCACTGGCATCTGTACCTGAGTCTTGGATGTCTTATATGTATTTATGTATAATTATCCGTTGTCTAGTACCCATAACACAAGCTTTGCTTAAAATGGGACTAGATAATTTGTGTGAATTGTCCAATGATATTTATTTTTATTTATTTAAAGGCACCAGATATTAACCGTGACTCTCTGCCTCACAGTGAATAGTGTTAAAACGAAGTCTTCAGTAATATACTACTGAATTACCGGGTAGTATAAAAATTTAAATATCCAGAGTATACTACTGAAGTATCAAATTGTGTTTAAAGTGAAATACTCTAAAGTATAGTCCTAGAGCACTAGCTAGTTGTTGACAGTAAAATATCTCGTAGCATACAAGTGCAAGGTGTGTGTGTATGTGAATGTGTGTGTGTGCGGGTTTGTACGAGTATGTTTGATCTTCAGTAATATAGGTATTAGACTATGGGCCCATGTTAAAAAAATGATGGGTCATTTGAACCACCAGATGACCTATGTAGAACGATATAAGAGCATAAAATAATAAGATTTAGCATTGTGCCGTCACTTGTAAGCTGTCCAACTGAGTGCAGGTGAGAATTCAAAAGTACAGGTAGAGTGAGTACATTTTGGTCATATATTTTTGAACGGCATTGTTACCATCGATAGATCCATGAAAAATAATACTAAAACGCGTAGTGCCGTAAAAAAATGGTGATCCAAAAAGTCGGAATTTTTTTTTGATTTTCCGACAATTTCCAGGGTGAATTTGGTCATTTGATACAGTACGGCATCAGTTTCATACTATTTCAATACTGCTTCTAATCCATCATTCCGCAACGCCGTAAAAAAATCAAGCGACAAGGGGAAAAAACCGAAGGTTGCAACCCCCTCTCTTTCCGTGGTCCAGGGGGTGATTTGACACAACGTCAAATTAATTTATTTCGAAAGTATTTTATGCATAGATAATATTTTTTCATATGCCGTATATTTTCGTTTGTTCAAAAAGTCTGTGACATAACGGCACCGGATAAGGAACCGTTTCACTTCAGTTAGACGTCATAGTGATTTTATCATATTATCAATTGTTCTCTTCAAAAATATGTTAATGCCGTACTGTATCAGATGGCCATAAAGTACCCTTAAAATGGTAGCGTCATTTTCATGAACCTAAAAGATATGGTCTGCATTAAAATGTACTTACGGCATCATTTTTTCCTAATTTATTTATGTTAATACTATTTAAAACATGGGATACAATGTAGAAAACTGCTATATTTCATTAATATATGATATTTAAATTACTGCAATAATTTGCAAAATTTCAGTTTTTGTATTTCTCCATAATTTTTTTCAGAACAGTTTCTTTTGAACGGAAAAACTATATAACAATTGTATTTTACAATATTATGTTAGAAAAATAGTTCCCGTACAGGATCAAATGATTTTACAGCTTTATAAATCAAGAATACGATGAAATTAAGATAATTATTGATATACATTCAAATGAACAATCATTTCTTGACGGCATTATTTTTAATAGTACTTTTAAGTGCTAGATAATGTTTTGGAACCGAAGCCGTACTTTATCAAATCACCCCCTGAACCACGGAAAGAGAGGGGGTTGCAACCTTCGGTGTTTTCCCCTTGTCGCTTGATTTTTTTACGGCGTTGCGGAATGATGGATTAGAAGCAGTATTGAAATAGTATGAAACTGATGCCGTACTGTATCAAATGACCAAATTCACCCTGGAAATTGTCGGAAAATCAAAAAAAAAAATCCGACTTTTTGGATCACCATTTTTTTACGGCACTACGCGTTTTAGTATTATTTTTCATGGATCTATCGATGGTAACAATGCCGTTCAAAAATATATGACCAAAATGTACTCACTCTACCTGTACTTTTGAATTCTCACCTGCACTCAGTTGGACAGCTTACAAGTGACGGCACAATGCTAAATCTTATTATTTTATGCTCTTATATCGTTCTACATAGGTCATCTGGTGGTTCAAATGACCCATAATTTTTTTAACATGGGCCCATAGTCTATATATACTACTAAAGGACCAACTGGTGTTGAAAGTGAAATATCCAGTAGTGTACTATGTGAGTGGTGTATATATGTATGTGTGTGTAAAGAGTGTATGTGTGTGGGAGTGCACTCACCCGTCGGAAGAAGGGCGAGAAGCTGACGAGCGCGTGCGGCGTGAGCGGCGCGCAGTGCAGCGGCGAGCGGCGGTCGGCGGCGCACACACACAGCAGGCGGCGCAGGAACGCCTCCAGCAGCGGCCGCCGCGCGCGCGCCACCGCCTCCGACTGCCACAGCTGCCGCGGCGGGAACGGGATCGACGACACCTGCCAGTTTATAATCACTTTTAATACTTACAATCACCTTAGGGTATCTCAAAGCTTAAAAACCGCAGAAAATTAACTATTTTTTTCTACTGAGATACCGCTCGTATCCTTATGACGACACTAGTAGCATTATTTCTTAAATATGCCATCGTATTCATAAATGTTATGTTCAATTACATTGAAATAAAACACTATAACGGATTTAAGTTAGATTGAACTATCGTCAGCTCAGTCGAGCTGCGATTATGGGAACTGTAAAGTCTGCAATTAAAATAAAATACGCGAGTTAAATCCGTTATAGTTTTTAATTCCAATAGGTAATAACCGCGAAGGCATCAGAAATTATTAAATTATTTTCATTGTCAATAATAAATATTCCGTAACTTAGTTTTAAAAAATACACTATCTCAATCTTCGTACGTCATAATATTAAAATGTAGACGCTACATACATATTCGTCTTCCTCCCCTCGCCTCGTAGAATCCTCGTATTTAAGTAACGGTCATAGGAGCGATATACTGTTAGCTCCTTACACGCCTTGTTGTCCAATATTAAAATGATTGCATTTAACATGTCTACTATAATATACGTAAGGTATATACACTCGCCTTGGCGCCGTAGAGGCGTCGCATGGCGAGGTAGAGGTCGCGGAAGCGGCGGTAGCGGCGCAGCAGCGCCCAGCGGCAGTGCGGGCCGAGCCGGATGCGCACCTCGTACTCGTGGTGCGTCGCCGCGCCCGCGCCGCGCGTCACCCAGCCCGGTATGCTCACCACCTCGTCTGCACAACGACACAACGACACAAACACATTTCAATACATTCATCCCATACATTAATTAGATTTTAATTATACTCTCATCCTACTTACTGTGCGTCGCTGGGTTTAGTTTTATATATACGTAATTAATTCAATAAAACCATTACATTTTAATCCTTGACAATTTAATGACAGACAGACTTCTTTATTTCTTTTCTATAATCATAGACACGACACATAATTATTTTATATTTGAGAGCTATTAGAGCTCCTAGTGAGTCTAGGGAGCGTTAACCACAGACCAAAATTGTCATCACTTAGTGTCTACTGAACAAACTGATTCTTATTCTTAATCGGATAATCACCCGTCGTAAAACTTGTATTTCGCGGGGGCAACGATCAGCTGTTTCAAACCGAATGCTGAATTTCAAAGTGACAAGTCTGACCACAGCAAAGTGTCGACTAGCGCGCGAGTTCTTCGTTAGGAGGAGGGGTAAACTAGGGTCACTGATTGACCCTAGTTAGGTCATAAGTGTACCGGACCGAAAAAGGTTAAGGACTGCATTGATCAGTGAAAAGGTACTTCTTATACATATGTATTAATATAATATTATATAAAAGTTTGCATATCATACTCACTAAAGTCGATGGGATGCATAAGACCCGGAGTTATAATAGGATCCTGAAAACAAAAAGAAATGGTGTAACGTAAACATTTGAATGGACTAAAATAAATATAACTACGCCCCCTTAGTTGATGCACGACAACACTATCTTTATCATATTATCGTATGTAACTATCGTCAGCTGAAACGGCTACGAATATGGGTCCATATGGGGTTTCATTTCAATGTGCAATAACCGTGAAGACATCAGAAATTACACCGTTTTAAATAGTTCTTCATTATAAAAATACGTTTTTAAGTTATGCTACTGTTATTTCTCGGTAAATAATAATTAAAGAAATACAATATAAGTCCAATAAAATTCCAAATATAAATGTGGCGGTCCGTAGACACGCAACTCTATACAATAATGCCAACATAACAGCTACATACCGGCGCCGGCAGGTCGATCTGTTCGTCATCGGTGTTTACATCCCCGGAGCCTATTTCCCTGGGGTCGCGGGGGTCGCGGGGGTCGCGGGGGTCGCGGCGGCGCAGGGGGTCGTCCCACACGGGGTCGCTGTGCTCGGAGGGCAGCTCGTCGTTCGACGTCGACACGTTGTCCGACGCCTCCACCTCGGAGTCTTTTAACCTTGGAAACACATTTCATGTGAGTTAAAGGTCAATGAACCTTTATGTTAATATTTTGAAGATGAGAAATATCCTGATATAATTCTTATGTAAAAATATTGACTCAAAAAGTATTTATTGCGGCGAAAGTGTCCCGACCCAGGACGAGAACTTGGAACCGTCATGTTCTGATTTTAATCATGATATTCGTTTTAATTTACTTGTAAGTATACAAATCTTGTCCTCGCAACACAAAAAAAAGAATAACCTATCTAAATTGGAGCAGTCGATAGGAAGTTATGTATACCTACATACATTTCAGTGATTAATTTTTATTTATATCTAGATAGCGGTCACGGCAGACGTCGCGACGGCAAAAACATTAAAAGAGTTTGATGACGCTTTTTTTTATGGGATTAAATAATATTAATCAGTTCCTCGCCTCTCCTGAAAAAGTACCTTTTTTGAGTTAGCTCTCTTTAGATCTAGGTGTGCGATGTATCAAAAAAATCGTGATTACATATTGGATACCTGTTAATATCGTGTCCGTTCCGGTCGGCGACGTGCATGTCGCTCTCGGAGAGCGTGAGCGAGGGCGTCTCCTGTATGGGCGTGACCATCATGCCGCGCCGCGCGTTCTCGCCGCCGTCGAAGAACGAGTACTGCAGCGCCATCTCCAGACGGACGTATTTCTTTTGGAGGTCTTGGAGCACCTAAATGTATGAGAGAAAATAGTTAAATGGTATTTTAACTTCATTAATAGTACAATACGCACCGAGGCCAGTAAAATAAAAAATGTCTCAGATCACATGTAATTGTCGTTCGAGGCGAAGCCGAGGTTGACAAAAATGTGATCTGAAGCTTTTTCAGTATACTATATTTGTCAGTATACTATTTTTCTGTTCGACGAAGCCAGAAATCGGAAATTTCATTTTGCGAAGCGGCCAGAAAGCGCCAACTTTGTGAGGAGGACGGAAAAAATATTTAATGGTTTGAACAAACCGTTCATAGTGGCTCGTTCTCCAGTGAACAGTTTGCCTGTAATATTTTATGATTTGGTACGTAATATATTAATTATTGCGTAATATGTGTATGTGTGTGTGACCGAGACATATACTAGAGACGAGACGAGAATAATGTAATAACCGCGAAGGCATCAGAAATTATCAAATTGATGCAAGACATATTTTGTTTCTTGTTTATATTCACATCATACCGGGGTCAAAAAGTACGCGGAAGGACCCTGGGGAGGGGCCCGCAACTATATAGATGACGTATTTTCTAATGTACAGTTGCTCACCGCGATCTGCCTGTTGAGGTCCTCCTTGGAGCAGTCGTTCTCGAGCGAGGAGATGACGAGCATCTTCTGCTGCGCCACGCGCGCGCACAGCCGCTGCATCGCGCGCAGCGCCTCCGCCTCCGTCACCTGCCGCCGCCCGCGGCCCTCGCCTGCGTGCGGGACAAATTGACGGGTTACAAATATTTCACTCTCATTTTCACCCCCTTAGGGGTTAAAAATAATTCACCACAACCCCAATTTGAATCGTAATAAATTTATACTAAGTTTCACGAAAATCTGTTGAAAAATCAAAAAGTTGCATACGAACTTTCAGGGGTTAAATTTCCAAAAACTACCTTTTTATAAATAAATAAAATAAATATCTTTGGACAATTCACACCAATTGATCTAGTCCCAAACTAAGCATAGCTTGTACTATGGGTACTAGACAAAGGATAAGTATACATAAATACATATATAAGACATCCAAGACTCAGGTACAGATGTCAGTGCTCATCACATTGACATCTGCCCCTAGCAGGATTCGAACCTGCAACCTCTGGTTTCGTAGTCAGGTCCTCTGACCACTAGACCGACAGGCCGTCAAAATTTTTATTATTATTTCATCGTATATTTTATAGTATCATATCCGCTGAAGAACCACCAAGTTGCATAGAAACTTTCACAGGCGAATTTACTTGGACGAATTTGAAACTTCTAGACCCATTGGTTTAGTTAGCCAGACAGTCAATAAGCTCAGTCTATTATACATACCTGTGATCCTTCTCCTGTACTTGGCCCTCTGGTGCCTCTCCTCGGGCGACCTCTCCACCGAACTGGATGACTGTCCCTCCACTATTCTTGGCTGAAATAAAATAATACCTATCATTGTGAATGTTGCCACAAGACTCTAGTTTTTACACTTATGCAAATGTCATAAAAAAAAGGAAAATTGTTTAGTTTAATCTTATAGTACAAATTTTATAACAAAAAACGTAAAAGGGAGTATAAGATGAAAATTTATAATTAAGAACATTAGATATTAAAAAATAATTTATAATAAAAATGTAACTGTGTACTGATAAATAATGAATAATATAATATAAAAAAAATTGGCCAAGTGCGAGTCGGACCTATAAAATCGACAAAAAAATCACGTTGGTTGTACGGGAGCCCCCTTAAATATTAATTTTACTTATTTTTTAGTATCTGTCAGAAATACAGTCATCATGGATTGTAGACAACCCTAAAAATTCGATTCTTTTTATTATCTAACTTTACGTACCTACATTTGTTAGAAGTTAGTACCTGATATTAAATATATTACCTGATGATAATCCTCAGTGCTGGACATGTCATCGCTGTCATCGGGCACCGGTCCGAGGCGGAAGTTGGGCGTGGGCGTGTCCCCGCCCGCCCCGCTGTCCCCTCCCTCCCCGCCCTCCTCCTGCCGCGCCGGGAACGGCTTGGGGGAGGAGGTGGCCGTGTGGAACGTCTCGTCAGTCGGGAGTGAGGAGTTTGGGGACGCCAGCGGGTCCAGGCTGAGGCTTAGACTAAAAAAAAAAGAATATGTATTTAGAAGTTAAAATTTCGAAACAAGGTATTTTTTTTTCCGAACTGAATACTGAAGCGCAGTTGGCCAGCAAATGGGCCTTTACTGCAAAATCGGACGGATCGGGAGCAGACATTCCAATCATAATAAAAAATAAAAACAAAATATATAATAATTTCTGATGCCTTCGCGGTTATTACACATTGGAATGAAACAACTATTAACGGATTTAACTCGCGTATTTACTCGACTTTAGCGTTAGACTATTGTCAGCTCAGTCGTTGCTACGATTATGGAAACTGTAAAGAATCCGAAACGTCAGCTAATAAAATAAAATAAAAATACGCGAGTTAAATCCGTTAATACTTGTTTCATTCCAACAAAATATATGTCTCTGTCACTGTAAAATCATCATAATTATATTCTACACCAAAAAACCAAACTAATCTCTTACATAAATAAAAAAAAAATTAACTGCACTACCTCAACCTCTTATTCCTGAAGACCTCCCTTTCATCAGCCGAGAGCGGCTCGAGCGCCTCCTCGCGCGGGGTCAGCCGCAGCACCAGCTCGGACTTGCTGCGCTTCACGCCCGACCCCGGGGTCAGCTCGCTCTCGCCCTCTGCACATAGAGCAATGCTAACTTGAGTACTGCGGCGGCGTGGATCCCATTGTCACGTAAGGCACGTACCAGATAGATCGAGCAGCGATTTGCATTGTCTCGATATAGTATATAAGTCATGTGTTTTATTAAATAAATATAATTTAGAAGTAGTAGTTATTCATTAGCAGTCAATATATAATATCATTCCTCATATCATAACATTTTTATCCTGCCCGGTAAAAGTACGTATACGCGAGGTCACGAGCCAAGCGCAATTTATAGCGCTTAGTGCGACCTATCTCTCATGTCTGGTAAGATCTCAGTAAAGACAAATCAGATTAAGTTCAGGCCCTACTCGGTCCTAAGCGAGTGTTACTTATTTGTAGAAAAAAATACGTTTCGTTTTCAAGCATAGACAATGTGTGGATTGTCATTTGTATAAAAAGTAAATAGCTACTGATGACGTAATTCCCACCTTCCATGTTATCGAAAATAAACAAAGTACAGACACCCTGTGCTTACGTAATACTTGAGCTGCCCCGGTATAAACTTATTATTATTACCCCTCAGAAATGGAAGAGCTAAAACAGTGGAATAAAAAAATGTATTTCATGGACAAAACCATTAATAAATTTGAATATGCAATTTATAATAGGTAATTAATGCTTCTATTGAAAAAGCAATACGCGAGGCCGCACGCCGAGCACACTTCGCCAAGTGCACTCACCCCTCCTGTCTCCCGGGCTCAGGTCGGACGCGAGCGCGTGCCTCAGCCCCAGGTCCTGGGTGCCGAGCAGCGACAGCTCGGCCTGCAGCTTCTCTATCTTGACGCGGTGTGAGGCCACAGAGGCTACGCGGCTCTGGAGCTCGCCCTCTAACCCTAGAAGCTTCACCAAGTCCACTCACCACTCCTGTCTCCCGGGCTCAGGTCGGACGCGAGCGCGTGCCTCAGCCCCAGGTCCTGGGTGCCCAGCAGCGACAGCTCCGCCTGCAGCTTCTCTATCTTGACGCGGTGTGAGGCCACAGAGGCCACGCGGCTCTGGAGCTCGCCCTCTAACCCTAGAAGCTTCACCAAGTGCACTCACCCCTCCTGTCTCCCGGGCTCAGGTCGGACGCGAGCGCGTGTCTCAGCCCCAGGTCCTGGGTGCCCAGCAGCGACAGCTCCGCCTGCAGCTTCTCTATCTTGACGCGGTGTGAGGCCACAGAGGCCACGCGGCTCTGGAGCTCGCCCTCTAACCCTAGAAGCTTCACCAAGTCCACTCACCCCTCCTGTCTCCCGGGCTCAGGTCGGACGCGAGCGCGTGTCTCAGCCCCAGGTCCTGGGTGCCCAGCAGCGACAGCTCCGCCTGCAGCTTCTCTATCTTGACGCGGTGTGAGGCCACGGAGGCCACGCGGCTCTGGAGCTCGCCCTCTAACTCTAGAAGCTCTTTTTTCTGGATAAACAAAATGGAGGGCTATTTTTGATGTTTTTGTGGTATGGAAATTGGAATAAAAATATGGAAACTGTAAAATTATAAGGGTTATATTATAAACTGCTATCCTAGCGAGCTATCATCCAAGAATGTGTGAGAAAACAACTTTTTTTTAATTTTATAAAAATCGATCCAGTCGTTAAGTTCAAAATGATGTGGTTGGTTACATCATACTGAACTTATTTATAGATTTCTAGCGTTTTTGAAGTATCCACACATTGCATTTTTTACAAAACGCAGAAAAATGTTTTAATGATTTAAATATATTACAGTTGTTCCATAAGATATAAGAAACGTTCATTGTATACAATGTAATATATATTATCGAATAATAAAATTATCTATTAATACGTACAAAAGGAGGAATAAACTTTTATCTACAATTAAATGAATTATTTAACATCGTTAAACAATAATAAAGCTATTATTTTTATATAAGTTGCTAGACTCGAGAAAGAACAAAATATAAACGAAAAATAAAGAATTAATAAGTACTTTACACACTAACTACTAGCTTTTGCCCGTTACTCCGTCCGCGCGAAATTATCTTGTAAATAAAAGTAACCAATCTCATTTTAGTAGTTTTAGCGTATAAGCGAAACGGACAGACAGAGTTACTTTCACATTTATAATATTAGCTAGGAAGTTCGAATTAGGATTTATTTAAGTCCCCGACCCTATTAAAAATGTTTAAAAAAATATCACGTAATTAATGGACGGCACCTTATAGGAATCGCTGACTTACGTGTCTATCGACGGTGTCTCTTATACTAGCGGCGGCTGTCGGCTCGCACTGCAGCAGTAGGTGCATCAAGCTCTCTGTCGACGTTTCAGAGTCCGGACTGACCGGACTGATTGGACTGTCCGGACTTGGTGTTGCACTCTGTGAAGAGAGATCGAAGAATCATATGAATTCTTTAGGTTATGCAGTATGATTGGATTATGGTCGTTAGAATCTGTGTCTTATATCTAGACGTCAACGTTTCAATTTGGTTCGGCAGTGAATTGAAGATTCGAAATGGTTCTACGATGTTTGTTAAGATTAGTTTTTAATAAAAAAAAAACGATCAAGCATGATTATATTACAGCAACCAACAATTATTTTTATATGCGTAATTGTTTATTTCAATAAAATGATTAATTATTATTGCTTCGCATTAAATACAATGTTTTATGATGATGAAATCTACAGGTATATCTATTTGAATATACTGAAATATATAGAAAAAAAAAACAACTTAGTACAGTATTTTTCCATGCTCGTTGTACGAAAATACCTATATAAACCACTAACAAAAGCTAGCGTGCACTGAAAAAAAGTACGACTAAAAGTATAGGCTATATTGAATCTTACATTTACATTATTTAAATAAAAAAACGAGAAGGGTTTTTGTTCATTATTACAAAAAAAAAATGGATTAATTTTAAATTGGAGAAATAACGTAAAAGGCATGACGATTGTTTTTATTTTACTTGCACCGTCAAGTAGAATAATACAATTATTGGACACGTATTGGAATGAAACAACTGTTAACGGATTTAACTCGCGTATTTTTAAGACTTTAGCGTTAGACTATTGTCAGCTCAGTCGTGCTACGTTTATGGAAACTGTAAAGAATCCGAAACGTCAGCTAATAAAATAAAATAAAAATACGCGAGTTAAATCCGTTAACAGTTGTTTCATTCCAATGTGTAATAACCGCGAAGGCATCAGGAATTATTATATTGGACACTCATTTTTTTATTTTTTCAATCGAACGATAAATGATAAAGATAAGCACTACTAAAATTTGAAGAAAGGGCTCGTGACGTCACATTATGGTATAAAAATTGTACCGTGTCAAATCATTTTTAACTGACGGACCAAATATAATTAAGTTTTCTATACCCAATCGCCATCCTTAACATAATATTTTTACATATTTCATGGCTGTCTGCTAAGGTTTTTTTTTTTTTTTCGAACTGAATACTGAAGCGCAGTTGGCCAGCTAATGGGCCTTTACTCCTGAAAGGAGACTCTTAAGCCTTTTGGGTTGGGTTTAGGGTTTTTAGCCCTGACCGACCCGAGGGCCGTCAGGAGGTGTGTTGACACGACTATTTTGTTGCAAGGGAACGGAAGGTCCCTGCGGATAAGTCCGACGCGCGCACTGCTAAGGTTTTTTAATTTATACTGTACGTAAGTGTCATATACTGTCAGAGCAAGCGCGTTACCTGTAGGCCCCTCGAGGCGAGTTCTTCCATCCCGCTCTTGACCGCGTCGTTCATCTCCCGTCTCTTTCTCTCCACGCGCTCCTTCAACGCGGCCACGGTGGAGTCCTCAGTGTCGGCCTAGTAGCGTAAATATGAGCAAAATAAATAAATACTTTATGTGGAGTTTGGAAACTAATAACATTAACTAAAAGTCAAACAGCGACTTATATTTAAGAAAATATGCTTACCATATTTTAAAAAAATATGAAATTTTTCCATTAAAACTAAAATACAATCTTCAAAAAAAATGTTTAGTTAAAAAACATATATATATACGTAATAATATATTTCCAACTCCACACGTCAAAAAAAACATCACATGCCACTACAGTTACGAGAAAAATGCGCGAATCATTAACTACATGTCGGTAATGAAAAATCCCAATCATTTATACGTCGAAATCAATTTTCAAAATACACATAATATATTTAAAAAAAATATATATCACCCTAATATGAAATTGACAGAATAATACAATAAAGTCACAATATTTATTAAAAAAAACTATAGAGAAAAACAAAATATTCACAAAGACAATTTTCTGCTTTATAGACTAGGTAGTTCAATATTTATTTTATGGAAAGTACTTTTTATCCAGGAAATAATTAATTATATTTAATTTTATAAGCAACCACACAACACAAACTAAGATAGCCTATATTAAATGAACTATATTTTTTAGACAAATGTAATAATTGGGATATTCATTACATTTACAATTTAGCTATAATCTACTAGATAACGTGCAGCGACTGCAATACCGAACACAAGCGGAGTCTGTGAGAAATATAAAAACACATGGCACATTGTAATAGATAAAAAGTGATAAACACTACTATCGATTCACGAAGTACGTTAACTTAGTAAAAAAATAATTATTTCGTTTTACATTAGATAGACACTATAACGGAATTAACTGGCATATTTTATTTTATTTGCCGACGTTGCAACAACTTTACACTTCCCATATTCGTAGCACGACTGAGCTGATGGTAGTCCAACGCTAAAGTATCAACTAACCGTTATTGTATTTCAACGTGTAATAACCGCGAAGGCATAAAAAAATATCATTTGATTTTATTCAAGAATTTTAGTACTGAATACGTAAGCGCAGTTGACCTGCTGGATTTTAAATAAATTATAATAAATTTATATTACTATAATACTAAATTTATATGCAATAAATGATTACTGATTACTAATTTTTGTGATAATCAAGATATAAACTTATATTAAGTATATATTGTTTCATAGATTCATTATAATAATGTAGTCATTAAAAACTTTTAGTAGTTTTTGCGTGAAAGAGTAACAAAGATCCATCTATATAAACTTTCTTTTTTCGAACTGAATACTTAAGCGTCGGACTATACTATCCAAGTGTTAGTGTAGG
Organism: Polylopha cassiicola; assembly: GCA_038024825.1. NCBI lineage: Eukaryota > Metazoa > Arthropoda > Insecta > Lepidoptera > Tortricidae > Polylopha > Polylopha cassiicola. The sequence goes on from CP149061.1 coordinate 1,396,800, forward strand.
TAGTATATTTGTTGAGAATTTGAATTCTACATAGAAACTTAAAGCTCGCTTTTGTGTTTATATCTAGCAAATATATACATAAAAAAACTTGATGAAATTCGAAGGAGTTCGACCACAAACACGACACGACTCAAGACACAAGATTTTTATAAATTCTCTTTTTATTTTTTTACAGTTCAGTTCGAGTTCGAGAATCGGTAGTAGCGTCTGTACACAGCATGCGTGACGTAACGAGATAATATGACAAGAATGTTCATTTACAATTCAATACTTCGATCACAATGTTCGGATGGATAAGTCACTATGAACGAGTTTACTGACATGTATCGAATGAAAGGGAAAACACTGGTATGTTAATAAAGTTTGAATTATATCGCACACCTAGATCTAAAGAGAGTTAACTCAAAAAAGGTACTTTTTCAGGAGAGGCGAGAAACTGATTAATATGTCCATATGCACGCATGAGTTTTCTGTATAAATTTATACTTTTTATAATAAAGCTAGCAGAGTTATATTAGCTGAAATCAGTTTTAGTGTAGGTGGGTTTTGCTGGAATCCGATGGTGTGCATAACTCAAATCTTCCGATTTTTGAGTTAGATCCCTTTAGATCTAGGTGTGCGATATATACAAGAATGTGTTTATTTTTATAACATTTTTTCTATGTAGACTTATCTATAATATTTCACCTCGGATGTATTAATATAGAAATAGACTCCACCTACCTAGGTCATGACGTCATCATCCTCTTTCAAGATGGATATGTCTAGTAAATTCAGGTTTTGCCTTGTAATTTAGTTCTAAAAATGAACCATGCTCTAATTTGAGCTTTTTGTTTATTCTCCTCAAAAATGTCATAGAATGAATTACTGCCCGCCTGGCGGGGTATTACAGATAGAACTCACGACACGGCCCGGCCGGCGGGGTTACAGGGTGTCCTCACGGTGCAGCACAGCACAGTCGTCACAGTGTACTACAGGGTGAACTTACCGGCGTCGGCGGGATGTAATACAGGAGGATGTACTTTCGATGCAGCACGGCCCGGCCGGCGGGGTGTGTATACAGGGGGTGTACTCACGGCGCGGCGGTGCGCGTCGCGCAGGGCGGCGAGGCGCGTGGCGCGGGTGCTAAGCTCGCGGCGGCGGTGTGTATACAGGGGGGTGTACTCACGGCGCGGCGGTGCGCGTCGCGCAGGGCGGCGAGGCGCGTGGCGCGGGTGCTGAGCTCGCGGCGGCGGTGTGTATACAGGGGGGTGTACTCACGGCGCGGCGGTGCGCGTCGCGCAGGGCGGCGAGGCGCGTGGCGCGGGTGCTGAGCTCGCGGCGGCGGTGTGTATACAGGGGGGTGTACTCACGGCGCGGCGGTGCGCGTCGCGCAGGGCGGCGAGGCGCGTGGCGCGGGTGCTGAGCTCGCGGCGGCGGTGTGTATACAGGGGGGTGTACTCACGGCGCGGCGGTGCGCGTCGCGCAGGGCGGCGAGGCGCGTGGCGCGGGTGCTGAGCTCGCGGCGGCGGTGTGTATACAGGGGGGTGTACTCACGGCGCGGCGGTGCGCGTCGCGCAGGGCGGCGAGGCGCGTGGCGCGGGTGCTGAGCTCGCGGCGGCGGTGTGTATACAGGGGGGTGTACTCACGGCGCGGCGGTGCGCGTCGCGCAGGGCGGCGAGGCGCGTGGCGCGGGTGCTGAGCTCGCGGCGGCGGTGTGTATACAGGGGGGTGTACTCACGGCGCGGCGGTGCGCGTCGCGCAGGGCGGCGAGGCGCGTGGCGCGGGTGCTGAGCTCGCGGCGGCGGTGTGTATACAGGGGGGTGTACTCACGGCGCGGCGGTGCGCGTCGCGCAGGGCGGCGAGGCGCGTGGCGCGGGTGCTGAGCTCGCGGCGGCGGTGTGTATACAGGGGGGTGTACTCACGGCGCGGCGGTGCGCGTCGCGCAGGGCGGCGAGGCGCGTGGCGCGGGTGCTGAGCTCGCGGCGGCGGTGTGTATACAGGGGGGTGTACTCACGGCGCGGCGGTGCGCGTCGCGCAGGGCGGCGAGGCGCGTGGCGCGGGTGCTGAGCTCGCGGCGGCGGTGTGTATACAGGGGGGTGTACTCACGGCGCGGCGGTGCGCGTCGCGCAGGGCGGCGAGGCGCGTGGCGCGGGTGCTGAGCTCGCGGCGGCGGTGTGTATACAGGGGGGTGTACTCACGGCGCGGCGGTGCGCGTCGCGCAGGGCGGCGAGGCGCGTGGCGCGGGTGCTGAGCTCGCGGCGGCGCGTGCGCAGCGCCCGGCGGCGGTGCGTCCAGCCGCGCTCCAGGGCGCGCCAGTCGCCGCTCAGCCGCCGGCACGCCGCCGCGTACTCGCGCTCCATCGCCTCGCGCTCCTGACGACAATATAACGTTGAAGCTCTGGCCATTTAGCGGCTTTCGATTTCATTGGTTCGCCAACTCTACTAGATAAAGACAGGACAGAACAGTAGTTTAAGAAACTTCTCACACTATAGCGTCTTTTGAACGTCATTGGCACCGACTACACACTATATCTTTTTAAACTTCTCACCTCGTCCAGTTTCTTCTGCGCCTCGAGCAGCTCCTCCCTCTCGCGGTGCCACCGTCTCTGTCTCTCCTCCTGCTGCAGCATGAACTGCTGTCTCTCTCGCTCCAGCTCCGCGCGCTGCGCTGATATCCGCTCGCAACGGATGTCGCTCTCCAGGTCACTGTTTGACAATACAGCGTAGTGACGTCATAAAGAGGAGGTTTAAAATATATACGCGTACTACATACGCGTAATTACGCCGCCCAAATCTAATTATAGACGTTTCAAATATTTACTTATAAATGATAGTTGTGTTTAGGTTCTCAGTGTTAGTTAACCAGGTATGTGGTGGACTAGGAGAGCAGAAGTGGCTGGAAGTATCCATAATTTGTAAGATACGTACTACCTTCTTGTCTTAGTCTAATTTCGACCTTATTTTAACTTACGATAAGGACCAGGAGAGCAGACTGTCAGGAGGAATCGCAACTATCTTCTTACCTCGCACTTCCTCAGTCTAATATAGACGTTGTATACTTACGATAGGGTTGTATTCAGGTTCTCAGTGCTAGCGGCCAGGTCGGTGGTGGACCAGGAGAGCAGGGACAGTCGGGAGAGGTTCATGACGGAGGCGCTGCCCTCCTGCCGCAGCTTGGCCGCCTCGGCGGGGTCGTTGTAGCGGAACATGTTCGTGCGACCCAGCAACAGGATGCAACCTAAACAATAATAATATTTTATTATTGAACGTGGTACAATAAAAATAAGTAGACTTTTAACATTGATCGATTTAAAGATTAGATCCGGTGGCATATAATAAAATAGAATACAAAATAGTTTATTTGTTACCAGACCAGATACCAATAAAGTCCTTAAGTATACTAATAACTTAACAACTAGAACGAGTTAAGACTTAAACAGTATTACTTTGGTATCTACGTACAGCCTCAGCAAACCTCAGCACGTGTCAGACCCGGCGGCCGTGCAGTAAGAGATCTAATACAGCAAGGTCACGTCACTACGTGGGTGTTGTCAACAGTGCGCGGGGAGTGACGTCACGCGGGGGGTACCTTGGCTGAGCTTGGCGGGCTTGTCGAGCAGCACGGTGTTGAGCCAGCAGTGCGCGGGCGGCGCGGGGGGGTACCTTGGCTGAGCTTGGCGGGCTTGTCGAGCAGCACGGTGTTGAGCCAGCAGTGCGCGGGCGGCGCGGGGGGGTACCTTGGCTGAGCTTGGCGGGCTTGTCGAGCAGCACGGTGTTGAGCCAGCAGTGCGCGGGCGGCGCGGGGAGTGACGTCACGCGGGGGGTACCTTGGCTGAGCTTGGCGGGCTTGTCGAGCAGCACGGTGTTGAGCCAGCAGTGCGCGGGCGGCGCGGGGTGCAGCGTGGCGACGCCGTCGTGCAGCGTGACGCGGCAGTGCAGCGGCAGCACGCCGGCGCCCGCCAGCACGATGTCCGGCGTCGGCGAGTGCTCCTCCGTGCCTATCACCGTCTCGCCCTCCTGCATACAATCACAAAAACATTCAAAAATACTTGAAAAAAAAAACTGGTCTACCAAAAATATAATTTTATATTAAATTTGGGTACATACATTAAATTATTATTATAATAACTATTGAACTTGCGGTTTACTAGCAAGTCACATTTAGCCAGCATGAAAAAATGAGGTCACTCTACAAATCGATCAATGATAAAATCATATTCCTATACTATGTGATCCTAGAAAATCGTTTTAGACACTACAATTACCTTCAAATGATACAAAGTGACTCCGGTAGACAGTAGATTATCGTCTATGCCGACTAGATGCGGCATGTCAGAGTCTAGTAGTATTACGCCCTGTACCTTTGATTCCTATAATAATATAGTCCAATATATGTGTTAAGAACAGTATAATTACCTTCAAATGATAAGTGACTCCGGTCGACAGTAGATTATCATCTATGCCGACTAGATGCGGCATGTCAGAGTCCAGTACTAGTTACTACGCCCTGTACCTTTGATTCCTATATCTATCTATACTAATATAAAGACGAAAGGTTTGTTTGTTTGGATTGAATAGGCTCCAAAACGGCTGGACCGATTTGAAAAAAAATTTCACTGTTGGGAACCTACACTATTCCCAAGTGACATATGCTATAAAAAAAAGGGATCCGTGCGAGGCCGGGGCGGACAGCTAGTAGTCCAATATATGTGTTAAAAACAGTATAATTACCTTTAAATGATACAAAGTGACTCCAGTCGACAGTAGATTATCATCAATGCCGACTAGATGCGGCATGTCCGAGTCCAGTACTACGCCCTGAACCGAGGCACGTGCAGTGGGGGAGCGTAAGTATGGCGCCAGGGTAGGCACTCCATACATTAGTGGCACTGTGCCTGTATGGAATGCACGCCCTTGCCTGTACCTTTGATTCCTATATAGTCCAATAGATGTGTTAAAAACACTACAATTACCTTCAAATGATACAAAGTGACACCGGTAGACAGTAGATTATCATCTATGCCGACTAGATGCGGCATGTCAGAGTCCAGCACGACCCCGAGGCCGCTCTTCCTCAGCCCCAGCGCCTTCTGCTCCTGCAGTATCTGCTGCGTCTCCCGCCACTTCTCCGTCCATCTCTCTGTGAGTACTTTCTCTTGCGCTTCCTTCCTTTGTAATGTCGCGAGCACGGCCGGTTCCGCTTCTATTGGATCCTGTAATAGAATTTGTTATAATACATTATGTATACAAAAGCCATGTTAATATGTAGCGCAAAATTTTAACATATTTAAATGGTAGCCGTGCTTCTGATATGTTTATAGATATAAAAAAAGCGATGGATATTGTCTTTTTGAGTGTCTCTAAGATTGGGAGCGTATTTTAGGAATGATTTCATAATATTACTGTTGTATATTAATAGTTCGCCGAATTTCTATTTCTTAAATGACGCTAGTAAAAATAAGATAGTACAAAGACAATACAGTGGTGGAAAATTTATAGTCTCACTGGGGTTTCATTTTTTTCTACTTTTATTTTGGTTCAAAGATTGTTATCATTGAAACTAATGGTATTTCTTTCTCGTCCTAACAAGCAATCTTGCAGGCCAATAGGCCTGTGATGAGAGACACACGACGTGAACGCATCTGGAATCATCTATGACACATCGAGAAGCATCTAGAAGCAACTAGACTCATCTAGAAGCACCTAGAATCATCAAGACGCATCTAGAAGCAACTAGAAGCACCTAGAATCATCTAGACGCATCTAGAAGGATCTAGAAGCAACTAGAAGCATCTAGAACCATCTAGACGCATCTAGAAGCAACTAGAATCATCTAGACGCATCTAGAAGGATCTAGAAGCAACTAGAATCATCTAGACGCATCTAGAAGGATCTAGAAGCAACTAGAAGCATCTAGAAGCAACTAGAATCATCTAGACGCATCTAGAAGGATCTAGAAGCAACTAGAAGCACCTAGAATCATCTAGACGCATCTAGAAGGATCTAGAAGCAACTAGAATCATCTAGAAGCAACTAGAAGCATCTAGAACCATCTAGACGCATCTAGAAGGATCTAGAAGAACCTAGAATCATCTAGACGCATCTAGAAGGATCTAGAAGCAACTAGAAGGATCTAGAAGCAACTAGAATCATCTAGACGCATCTAGAAGGATCTAGAGGCAACTAGAATCATCTAGAAGGATCTAGAAGCAACTAGAAGCACCTAGAATCATCTAGACGCATCTAGAACCATCTAGACGCATCTAGAAGGATCTAGAAGCAACTAGAATCATCTAGACGCAACTAGAATCATCTAGACGCATCTAGAAGGATCTAGAAGCAACTAGAAGCACCTAGAATCATCTAGACGCATCTAGAAGGATCTAGAAGCAACTAGAATCATCTAGACGCATCTAGAAGGATCTAGAAGCAACTAGAAGCATCTAGAAGGATCTAGAAGCAACTAGAAGCACCTAGAATCATCTAGAAGCACCTAGAATCATCTAGACGCATCTAGAAGGATCTAGACGCATCTAGAAGGATCTAGAAGCAACTAGAATCATCTAGACGCATCTAGAAGGATCTAGAAGCAACTAGAAGCACCTAGAATCATCTAGACGCATCTAGAAGGATCTAGAAGCATCTAGAAGGATCTAGAAGCAACTAGAAGCACCTAGAATCATCTAGACGCATCTAGAAGGATCTAGAAGCATCTAGAAGGATCTAGAAGCAACTAGAAGCACCTAGAACCATCTAGACGAATCTAGAAGGATCTAGAAGCAACTAGAATCATCTAGACGCATCTAGAAGGATCTAGAAGCAACTAGAAGCATCTAGAAGGATCTAGAAGCAACTAGAAGCACCTAGACGCATCTAGAAGGATCTAGAAGCAACTAGAAGCACCTAGAATCATCTAGACGCATCTAGAAGGATCTAGAAGCAACTAGAATCATCTAGAAGCAACTAGAATCATCTAGAAGCAACTAGAAGCATCTAGAACCATCTAGACGCATCTAGAAGGATCTAGAAGAAACTAGAAGCACCTAGAAGCATCTAGAACCATCTAGACGCATCTAGAAGGATCTAGAAGCAACTAGAAGCACCTAGAAGCATCTAGAACCATCTAGACGCATCTAGAAGGATCTAGACGCATCTAGAAGGATCTAGAAGCAACTAGAATCATCTAGACGCATCTAGAAGGATCTAGAAGCAACTAGAAGCACCTAGAATCATCTAGACGCATCTAGAAGCAACTAGAATCATCTAGACGCATCTAGAAGGATCTAGAAGCAACTAGAAGCACCTAGAATCATCTAGACGCATCTAGAAGGATCTAGACCATCTAGAAGGATCTAGACGCATCTAGAAGGATCTAGAAGCAACTAGAAGCATCTAGAACCATCTAGACGCATCTAGAAGGATCTAGAAGCAACTAGAAGCACCTAGAATCATCTAGACGCATCTAGAAGGATCTAGACGCATCTAGAAGGATCTAGAAGCAACTAGAATCATCTAGACGCATCTAGAAGGATCTAGAAGCAACTAGAAGCATCTAGAAGGATCTAGAAGCAACTAGAAGCACCTAGACGCATCTAGAAGGATCTAGAAGCAACTAGAAGCACCTAGAATCATCTAGACGCATCTAGAAGGATCTAGAAGCAACTAGAATCATCTAGAAGCAACTAGAATCATCTAGAAGCAACTAGAAGCATCTAGAACCATCTAGACGCATCTAGAAGGATCTAGAAGCAACTAGAATCATCTAGACGCATCTAGAAGGATCTAGAAGCATCTAGAAGGATCTAGAAGCATCTAGAAGGATCTAGAAGCAACTAGAAGCACCTAGAACCATCTAGACGAATCTAGAAGGATCTAGAAGCAACTAGAATCATCTAGACGCATCTAGAAGGATCTAGAAGCATCTAGAACCATCTAGACGCATCTAGAAGGATCTAGACGCATCTAGATGGATCTAGAAGCAACTAGAAGCACCTAGAATCATCTAGACGCATCTAGAAGGATCTAGAAGCATCTAGAAGGATCTAGAAGCAACTAGAAGCACCTAGAATCATCTAGACGCATCTAGAAGGATCTAGAAGCATCTAGAAGGATCTAGAAGCAACTAGAAGCACCTAGAACCATCTAGACGAATCTAGAAGGATCTAGAAGCAACTAGAATCATCTAGACGCATCTAGAAGGATCTAGAAGCATCTAGAACCATCTAGACGCATCTAGAAGGATCTAGAAGCAACTAGAAGCACCTAGAAGCATCTAGAACCATCTAGACGCATCTAGAAGGATCTAGACGCATCTAGAAGGATCTAGAAGCAACTAGAATCATCTAGACGCATCTAGAAGGATCTAGAAGCATCTAGAAGGATCTAGAAGCATCTAGAAGGATCTAGAAGCATCTAGAAGGATCTAGAAGCAACTAGAAGCACCTAGAACCATCTAGACGAATCTAGAAGGATCTAGAAGCAACTAGAATCATCTAGACGCATCTAGAAGGATCTAGAAGCATCTAGAACCATGTAGACGCATCTAGAAGGATCTAGAAGCAACTAGAAGCACCTAGAATCATCTAGACGCATCTAGAAGGATCTAGACCATCTAGAAGGATCTAGACGCATCTAGAAGCACCTAGAATCATCTAGACGCATCTAGAAGGATCTAGACGCATCTAGAAGGATCTAGAAGCAACTAGAATCATCTAGACGCATCTAGAAGGATCTAGAAGCAACTAGAATCATCTAGACGCATCTAGAAGGATCTAGAAGCAACTAGAAGCACCTAGAATCATCTAGACGCATCTAGAAGCAACTAGAATCATCTAGACGCATCTAGAAGGATCTAGAAGCAACTAGAAGCACCTAGAATCATCTAGACGCATCTAGAAGGATCTAGACCATCTAGAAGGATCTAGACGCATCTAGAAGGATCTAGAAGCAACTAGAAGCATCTAGAACCATCTAGACGCATCTAGAAGGATCTAGAAGCAACTAGAAGCACCTAGAATCATCTAGACGCATCTAGAAGGATCTAGACGCATCTAGAAGGATCTAGAAGCAACTAGAATCATCTAGACGCATCTAGAAGGATCTAGAAGCAACTAGAAGCATCTAGAAGGATCTAGAAGCAACTAGAAGCACCTAGACGCATCTAGAAGGATCTAGAAGCAACTAGAAGCATCTAGAACCATCTAGACGCATCTAGAAGGATCTAGAAGCAACTAGAATCATCTAGAAGCAACTAGAATCATCTAGAAGCAACTAGAAGCATCTAGAACCATCTAGACGCATCTAGAAGGATCTAGAAGAAACTAGAAGCACCTAGAAGCATCTAGAACCATCTAGACGCATCTAGAAGGATCTAGACGCATCTAGAAGGATCTAGAAGCAACTAGAATCATCTAGACGCATCTAGAAGGATCTAGAAGCAACTAGAATCATCTAGACGCATCTAGAAGGATCTAGAAGCAACTAGAAGCACCTAGAATCATCTAGACGCATCTAGAAGGATCTAGAAGCAACTAGAATCATCTAGAAGCAACTAGAAGCATCTAGAACCATCTAGACGCATCTAGAAGGATCTAGAAGCAACTAGAATCATCTAGACGCATCTAGAAGGATCTAGACGCATCTAGAAGGATCTAGAAGCAACTAGAATCATCTAGACGCATCTAGAAGGATCTAGAAGCAACTAGAAGCATCTAGAACCATCTAGACGAATCTAGAAGGATCTAGAAGCACCTAGAATCATCTAGACGCATCTAGAAGGATCTAGAAGCAACTAGAAGGATCTAGAAGCAACTAGAATCATCTAGACGCATCTAGAAGGATCTAGAAGCAACTAGAAGCACCTAGAATCATGTAGACGCATCTAGAAGGATCTAGAAGCAACTAGAATCATCTAGACGCATCTAGAAGGATCTAGAAGCAACTAGAAGCACCTAGAATCATCTAGACGCATCTAGAAGCAACTAGAAGCAACTAGAAGCACCTAGAATCATCTAGAAGGATCTAGAAGCAACTAGAAGCACCTAGAACCATCTAGACGCATATAGAAGCAACTAGAAGCAACTAGAAGCACCTAGAATCATCTAGACGCATCTAGAAGGATCTAGAAGCAACTAGAAGCACCTAGAACCATCTAGAAGGATCTAGAAGCAACTAGAATCATCTACGACGCATCTAGAATCATCTACGACGCAACTAGAATCATCTAGAAGCATCTGGAAGCATCCTGAACATTTATTAAATAGACTCACGGTGTTGTGCGATATCTGTTTGCGCAGCTTGTCGATCTCCTCGCGCAGCTCGCGGATGAGCTTCACGTTGGGGTCCTCGTTGATGGTCGGCTTGTTGATGATGTTCTTAGCTCGGTTCGCGTACCGCAACGTCGAGAGCGTCTCGCCGTAGTTGCAGTCCGCCGGTGATATCTTAATATACACAATAAGCATTTAAATAAAACAATGATGTAACGATTTAATTCGCGTATTAGTATAAAACAAAGTCGCTTTTTCAATCCCTATGTCCTGTACGCTTAAATCTTTAAAACTACGCACGGATTTTGATGCGGTTTTTTTTAATAGATATTGATTTAAGAGGAAGGTTTATAGCACCCGTGTGAAGCTGTGGCGGGTCGCTATTTTATTATATAAAAAAAATAAATAAATATCTTTAGCGTTAGACTATTGTCAGCTCAGTCGTGCTACGATTATGGAAACTGTAAACAATCCGAAACATCAGCAAAAAAAAATTAAAAATCGGATGCTTTACAGCTCCCATATACGTAACACGACTTAGCTGAAGATTTTGTAACGCTTTAGTTTTTAGTTTACTTATGAGACACCCAAGAGTCATGTACTAAAAGAGAGTTTTAGCGAGACTAACGAACAGGATTTTTTTATATAGATTATATTTTGGAGCTGAGCTGACTAGCTGAGCTGCTCAGTCGTGCTACGATTATGGAATCTGTAAAGGCTCCGAAACGTCAGACAATAAAATAAAATACGCGAGTTAAATTCGTCTAAAGTTGTTTCATTTTAATGTATAATAACCGCGAAGGCATATGAAATTATTAGATTATATTTATTAAGATAATATGGTCCGTGTTTAGCATTAGTGTTTCAACCCACACCAAGCTAGTTTTGAGATATCGGCGCTTAAAGTTTTTTGAGAACATTCTTCTTTTTCCGCTTATTTTAAGCAAAAAAAGTATTGATATGTGGTATCATTTTTTTTGTTGAAATGCATAGATTAAGGATATAAATGTATTTATTGGAATAAATTCAAAGTTTAAAAGAAAAAGCAGAAAAATGGTTAATGCTTAATGGCTATAAGGTTTATTACATTTAGCATTTATGTGCTAACCCACATAACAGTATGAGAAATTCTCATTTGTTGTTTTAAAATGAATATGTTTTACACAAATTTTTGGAAAACGTAATAAAATAAACTACTAACGTATTAAAACTTTAATGTAAGTACATATTTATGGAGTTTTTATTGTTTTAACATGTTTCAAATAACATTATAAGTTCTGCTAAAAATCTGAAATAGGTACAACAAGTTAACACTTATATTATTTAAATTACTTAAAAATCTTAACCAAATTGATTTATTATTATTATTTTATCATATTGAATTAAACCAATAATATATACTTCCGTACCTAAAAGCTTAATAAACCACCTAAAAACCATTTTTCGAATAGTTGATAAATTGTGGAGACAAGTCGGTCTGCCATTCTATAATATTATTATGTGTAATATTCTAATTTTTATCACACACGTTTTAATCTAATGATGGATATAAAAAAATATCGGTTAAGTGCGAGTTAGACTCGCGCACCAAGGGTTCCGTACTATAAATAACCTGTAGGTAGGTATATATTTTTTAATGATGTCATTAAAAATGTATGGTTTTCGTATTTTTTTCTTTATGTGTGCTATATGACGTTACCTCGTACTAAATTAATTCAAGATCCTGAGTTCACGAGAAAACTTTTGTCAATTCGCGGCATAAACGGCGGTTCTTTTGATTGCGTTGGCGATTTTTTTGTTTTTTACAATTCCAAGGGACGGTAGTCCTGAGTATTTGATATTACTCTGAATTTTAGTTTGATACCTACCTCCACGCGTTACTGAGGTAAAGGATCACACAGACAACAAAGTAATCCTGTAAGGGTTCCATTTTTTTCCCTTTAAGATACGGAAACCTAAAATGTGTATTGATTTTATTTAATATGATAAAAATAATAATAATAAAAAAATAGGTTTGGTTAAGATTTTTAAGTAATTGAAATAATATTTAAGTGTTATTTTGTACATTTCTCATTTTTAGCAGAACATGTAATGTTATTTGAAACATGTTATACAACAATAAAAACTTTAAATAAATGGGTACCTACTTACATTAAACTTTTAATTCGTTAGTTGTTTATTTTGTTACATTTTCTAAAAATGTTTGCATAGATAATATGTATATTCATTTTAAAACAACAAATTAGAATTTTGCATTAATGTGTTAGGTATGTGGCTTAACACATTAATGCAAAAATACAAATCTGACATAGGAAATAAGCAATAATGTGTTATATGTGGCTTAACACATTAATGCAAAAATACAAATCTGACATAGGAATTAAGCAATAACCGATTTTGTGCTCTAGAATATTCTACGATTTTTTTTTTAAAAAATGGATTTCACTGCTGTATTCCTCATGATCTATTTAATAAAACTGCATTCATAACTCAAAACCCGATTTTTTGTGGGTTGACACACTAATGTTAAACACGGTCCATATATATGTATATGTATACTCACAGCTGCGATCATGATAGTCTTGGAGTTGCCGCCGAGCGAGTCCTTGAGCAGCCACGTCAACACTGAATCTCGGTACGGAATGAACACGTTCTTCTTGCTGCCCTTCTGACCGCGGTCTGAAAACAAACAAGAATATTAGATAGAGCCGTTCAAATATTACGCAGATTAATTACAATTATTAACCCCCCCGTCCTCTGTGTGAATATAAACAAGTAGGGGGGCCTACAATACTTACGTAATACTTGAAGACGCCTGGAATAAAAATATCTTATGACCTTTTCCGGGACTGAAAACTATCTACCAAATTTGTTCAAAATCTGATCAATGGTTTAAGTGTGTTGTAGTAACAAATTGACATATTGTTTTTTTGTTTACTTAAGAATTTCCAAAAAATAATAAAAAAAAATCTATCTTCAATTTTGAATTAAATATTTCCTTTGAATTCTTGCAAAATGTTAAAATTTGGTTTAATTAACATATTAATCAAATGTACTTACTATCAACGGGTAACTGGCTGGACTCGGCGAGCGCGGATATAACAGAGCCGAGCGTGACGAGGGACTTGTTGATGTGAGCGCCCTCCACCAATCGCTGGCCAGTGGCGCCAGTCGCGTCCGCGCGTTCACTAGAAAATATACAAGTTATTACTAAAAATATAATTTCGTCCGCGTGGAATAGTTATTTTCCCCGTTTTTTACACATTTTCCACTGTTTCTTCGCTCCTATTGGTCGCAGCGTGATGTTATATAGCCTAAAGCCTTCCTCGATAAATGGTCTATCCAACAAAAAAAGGATTTTTTAAATCGAACCAGTAGTTCCTGAGATTAGCGCGTTCAAACAAACAAATAAACAAACAAACAAACTCTTCAGCTTTATAATATTATTATAGATTACTAGCGGTTCACACCGACTTCGAGCAGATCACTATTGTTTGTTCAAAATATTCTATAGCCTATATTACTCAGGGTGAACCTAGCTTCCCAACAATGAAAGAATTTTTCAAATCGGTCCAGCCGTATTAGAGCCTATTCAATCTAAACAAAGAAAGAAACCTTTCCTTTTTATTATATTACTAGATGTTCGCCCCGGCTTCGCAGAGATCCCTATTTCTTTTTTTTTTTTTAATATTCTAAAGCCATAAAGTAAATGTTTAAAAACGGTCCAGTATTTTTTGAGCCTATTCATTACAACCAAACAAACAAAGTTTTCCTGTTTATAATATTAGTATAGATTACTATCTGTAGCTGACCCGGCTTCGGACGGATCCCTGTTTTTTTTTATAAATTTAATTAAGACATAGCTGTGAAGCTTTACAACAGTGAAAGGTTTTTTTAAACCAGTCCAGTCGTTTCAGAGCCTATTCAATCAAACAAATATACAAAGAAGCAAACAAACCTTTCCTCTTTATTTTATTAGTATAGATATAGATTTTATTTATTTATATTACCTGCCGGCCAGGTCGACCAGGTGCACCTTGGAGACGGTCTCGCTGGGCATGTTGTTGTGCCGCAGGTAGCTGGCCTGCACGAAGGTGATGGTGAATATGGCGTGCGAGCGGGACGACACGTCGTTCATCTGCGTCGACGCGGTGGTGCGGTGCAGGTTGCCGCGGTGCATGCACTCCTGGTAACGAATGGGATAAACATTAGGTTATTTGTATATAATTATAGGAGCATTTAATTTATAATGTACTCACGCAATATATTATTATATTAATAAATGTATTGTTAAAATGTCACCTTTATAGATTGCAGTAGAAAGGATCTCTTTCTACCTACAACTACTTGTAAGTAGAATATATTTTTCTGTCCTCCGGCCAGAAAGCGCCAACTTTGTGGCCGCTGCGCTAAATGAAATTTCCGCTTTCTGGCTTCGTCGAACAGAAAAATAGTATACTCACCTCGGCCAGTAAAATAAAAAAGCCTCAGATCACATTTTTGTCAACCTCGGCTTCGCCTCGGACGACAATTACATGTGATCTGAGACATTTTTTATTTTACTGGTCTAGGTGCGTAATGTACTATTATTTTATGAAACTCTCATTATTATTATTTATAATAACGATCATACATACTTTATAAATAAACGCGCGCGTGATAATATCATAACATGATAAATACCTATAGTATAGTTCACTTTACTTTTCAATTATTTTCCCAAAAAAAAATCTCCTATCTTAAAGTCACAATTTTAAAACATTCACTGGGTATATTGTACCAAACGAAATTTATTTATTAATATATCATATACTAAACACATAACATATTATTATAGTAAAAAAACACGATACTTCGCGTTAAGATATAAGTGCGCCTCAAGTCCCAATAAGGCTCTTCTTTTTTCTACTCTTGTCTCGGTACAAAGATCAAATTCACAGTTTTATTACAACACAAACACAATACATATCGCACACCTAGATATAAAGGCATCTAACTCAAAAACCGAAAGATTTGAGTTATGCACACCATCGGATTCCAGCAAAACCCACCTACACTAAAACTGATTTCAGCTAATATAACTCTGCTAGCTTTATTATAAAAACTATAAATTAAATAAATTTATACAGAAAACTCATGCGTGCATATGGACATATTCATCAGTTTCTCGCCTCTCCTGAAAAAGTACCTTTTTTGAGTTAGCTCTCTTTAGATCTAGGTGTGCGATATATAATCTCACCTGTATATCATCGTAATCTGACACCAAGTGCTTAGACAAGTCCTGGACATAGGGCCCCAACTTCGGATGCTCCCTGACCCTGAGCGAGTGACCCGCGTCTGTGGCCAGGAGGTCCTTGACCCGCTCGTTGTATATCTCGAGGTAGCTGACCTCGGTGCGGTACGACGCGCCGGACTCCTTCCCGGCCGCCACCCGGGAGAACAGCTGACGGCATATCCGGGGGATGAGGCCTTGGCATTCCTGTGAAATGTTATTAAATGTAGGCCATATTATGACAATGTTCAAGCTAGAATATTGACATAGTATATACTCGTAGCTCATTGGAATGAAACAACTTTAATGGATTTAACTCGCGTATTTTATTTTATTGGCTGACGTTTCGGAGCCTTTACAGATTCCATAATCGTAGCACGACTGAGCTGACAATAGTCTTATGCTAAAGACTTTACACTTTAGCTTTTAGATGATACTGAGGCGAATTCTAACTAAGTTATAAATGCGAAAGTAACTCTGTGTGTCTGTCTCGCTTTTACGCTAAAACGATTTATATGAAATTTGGTACACAGATAGTCTAGAACCTGAGAAACGACATAAGACTACTTTTACTTGACTGATTACTGTACATGATAATCAGACTAATAGAATCTAATGACTTAAAAAAACTCTCACTCGACTCTTAAAATTTATGGGCGGGTCAGTTAGTTAATAATAAAAAGTATCTTACAACATATTTGTTCATATATTTCTCATTTAATAATGTTTTATCATAACGTAGCCTAATGACCACGACATATCTTTAGCATCCCACACTTAGGTACCTACTCAATGCTATCGCAAGGTAATAAATAACCAATTAAACTACACAATACCACAGCCAATAAAACATAGAATTATGACAACGCTAATTAAATGCAGATATCGATGCGATTGATGTAATAAAAAAAAACCCGGTCAAGTGCGAGTTTGATTAATGAGCTGAGTTTATTTTATTAATTTACCTCAAAGTCACTATTTATGTACCTATGTTGTATGTATATCTTTATTATTACATAATTATGTGACATAATGCCCTGATACTTTTTAGCGGATTTAATTTTTATTTTTAGTATTTATTTGACGGCCTGTTGGTCTAGTGGTCAGAGGCCCTGACAACGAAACCGGAGGTTGCGGGTTCGAATCCCGCTAGGGGTAGATGTCAATGTGATGAGCACTGGCACCTGTACCCGAGTCTTGGATGTCTTATATGTATTTATGTATATTTATCCGTTGTCTAGTACCCATAACACAAGCTTTGCTTAAAACGGGACTAGATAATTGGTGTGAATTGTCCAAATATATTTATTTATTTATTTATATTTATTTGCACCTACGAACTGCTTTCTTTTAGCAGTGGCGGTTATAGCTATAATGCAGTAGGAACATTGTACCTATATAGAATGCACGCCCTTGGGTAATTATACTTATTCTTCCAGGTGGCTTTCGTATAGGTCAGGGCTAAAACTCTAAACAATCATATGCTTTGAAGCCTCCCATCTGGAGGTTCGCCAACCGTCTGGTTTTGCAGTAAAGGACCATTAGCTGGCCATCTCCGCTTTAGTATTCAGTCCGAAACAAAAAAGGATGATATTTTTGTACTAAGACTAGAGTAGAAAAATTAAGACTCTCAGTGGGACTCGAACCCACGCCCTTGCCTTTACTAGCGGCAGCGTGCTGACCTTTACACCATGAGAACCCACTAATGAGTCATCAAATATCTCTCCTTCAATTCGGTCTTGTACTTTCATTGTTTACATGCGATTTCTAATGGTATTAAACTAAGAATATCGATCGAATTTCGATTGATAGATCGTTATTAATAAAAAATACACACACTTGAATAAAGGTATTTTTTTTTATTTTCCCTCTAATCCCGCCAAAATGTATTTTTTACACAAGTTATCCATTTGTTAAAGCATAAAATTGAAATTAATCTAATAATACAGCTTTTTTATTTTTATTTTCAGTTCGTATATAAATGGGAAGTACATATTTCCCGGTCGCGTGTGACGCACGTAAGACTTCTTCAAATTCCTTCCCGGCCTAGGCCAGCAACGACACATTTCGCGGCGGGTTTCGACGCACGTAAGGATGATATTTCATTGCATGTTTGAGAAAAAGATGATTGGTGTATACTCACAGGCGAGCCCATCATGGTGAACGTCTTGCCGCTGCCGGTCTGTCCGTACGCGAACACGCACGCATTGTACCCCTCGAACGCACTGTCGATCACGTCCAGGCCGAGGTCCGAGAACACCTGGAAACAAATAATAATGTATTTATATTTAGTCACAAAACATTACATAGTTATTTTCTACTGTTGAATGTGTCACACACGGGTGCTATAAACCTTACTCTTGAATCACTCTATCTATTAAAAAAAACCGCATCAAAATCCGTTGCGTAGTTTTAAAGATTTAAGCGTACACAGGGATATAGCGTCAAGCGAAAAATGTAGTGATTATGACGATGGTGTATGTACGAGTAGTGCTGTTGTCTACCCCTAACTTAGCTTAGTTTGGGTCAATTAGATCAATTAGTGTAAATTATCCAAAATTATTTATTACTAGCTTCCGCCCGCGACTTCGTCCACGTAGAACTCCTCCTTTTTTGGAGTCGGTTAAAAAGTAGCCTATGTTCTTTCTCAGGCTCCAGACTTTCCTTGTACCTAATTTCATATAAATCGGTCCAGTAGTTTTAGCGTGAAAGCGTAACAGACAGACAGACAGAGTTACTTTCGCATTTATAATATTAGTTAGGATTTTCATTACTTTGCGTCATTTCTTTTTCTATACAAGTAATTAAACATTTGACTTTGACAAATAAATCTCTTTGTTAACTTATTCTCAACAACGCAATGTTATTTTATTCCCAATTTATAAATTAACACCAACAGACATTTTTCTCAAGGTTGTCAATTTAAAAAAAAAAAGTCAATAATATTAACAAGCCATCTAAACCAGTTTTAATCACAACGTGTATAATACCGTCGCGCTAAATTGCATTTGGACAAAAGGTCGTATATTTGCATACGTTTTGAATAAAATCTACAACAATGGCCCCGGCCTCGGTACAGTTCGATAAAGTAAACGATTCACGTATTGTAGCATATTTTCAATATATTTGCTAGCAACGTTATCTAACGAGAAAAGTACCTACTTAGTTTCGACTTAAGCAAGGAGAAAGAGCATTGTATGATTTGTATGTTATATTTCACCGATAATTTTAGGGTATTTATGAAATAAGGTCAGTAAAAATACTACAAGGTCGTTAACCTCTTTTAGAAGGTTAAACGGGGGTTTCAAAAATAATCTTGAAAAATAAAGACTGGTATAATAATTTGGTCGGTCTGTTGGTCTAATGGTCCCTGACTACTTGACTGGAAGAAATCGCTTAAAAGAATAAGTTCGCCTATGTACATTTATATTGTTTTTGCTTCTGTACTTGTTTTGTTGTTGTGCAATAAAGACTTTACATACATACTACGAAACCGAAGTTTGCGCGTCCAAATACCTCTTAGAGGATAGATATCAGTGTGATGAGTATGAGTCTTGAATGGGTACGTTCCACTTAACGCTCGCAATGCCGTCGACCACGACCGCTGAAATTGCCGTTCCACTAACGAGAAAACACCGCGGGCGTTGTAAGCGAATGTTTATAGGTGGAACGCACATCGTGAGCGACGAAAGCCCACTCTGACCCACCAATATTTTGTGGGCGAAGTGGGCGCGATGTGGTCGCGAACAGTGACGTCATCTATGACGTCGAGCCATCGCTCGCAACGACCACGGGCGTTAAGTGGAACGATACAGAGGGTGTCACGAGCGTTGCGGGCGCTTAGTGGAACGCACCCAATGTCTTTATGTATGTTTGTCCGTTGTCAAATACCGATAGTAATACATAGATATATGTATTATATTTTAACAATTCACCCCAATTCATCTATACCTAAACTAAGTAACGCTTGTACTAGGGGTACTAAACAAAAGATAAACATAAATAAATGCATAGTATTATTTATTATGGCTTCCGAGCAGTATTTACCTGCTCCTGAGTGGCGAAGTGTGGGTCGTCGTTGTCGTACGACCAGTAAGAGTGGTCGAACGTGAAGTCCTTGTATTTCTCGCGGCTGCCGTCATTTTGCTCTTTGCTATTCTGAAATACAAAATAATCACATTAATTTTTGGCATATGCAATGCAATGTATGAATAAATAAATAAATATTAATTTCCGATGCTTCCGGAGTAGGAATGAAACTACACGACGGATTAAACTCGCATAGTAAACTGATTTTATGATGACCCGACGCGAAATTTACATATTAAATTTTGTTAGACGTTTTGAGGACTGTAAAGTTTTTGAAGCGTCAGCATAAAATTAATATACCTACCTACTAATATTGTTACAGTCGATTTATTCCAATCATAAATGCACAATTTCTACGATACAAATATGCGAACTATTAAGTCATCATTTTCTTTTAAAAGTGTAATATTTTTAACTTAATACCTAATACCTAATACCTAACTATGTGGTTGGATAAAAATAAATCATTCAGAGTGAAATACCCCGTGAAAAATGGCATGTCTAATTGTTATACAGTTCTAGTACGTACAAAAGAGAATTGAGTGTCATTATGCATTTCAAGGAATAACCCTTCAAAAGGACTTCAGAATTTATAAAACAATATCTTGGAATTCATAATAAGTATCGTACAGTCTCTCGCCGTTACATTCTCCTCATAACATAATATTACATAATGACATCACTAACGTTACGTAATACTTCAATTACCGTAGAACTTATATCACGTCATATCAATTTTAAACAAGCTGACCACCACGGCTTTGCACGGGTACTATTATATATATACAAACACTAGCGACCCGCCCCGGCTTCACACGGGTGATACAAGCTTTTCTCTTAAATCTAGTATCTATTAAAAAAAAACCGCTTCAAAGGCCGTTGCATAGTTTTACAGATTTAAGTATACATAGGGTAGGACAGACAGCGACATTATTTTATACTATGTAGTGATTATCCTGACATAAACGAACATTATAAAAGGTATTATTCAATTTATTGCAATCGTTCAAAAGTTATGCATATAGAAGATTGAAAGTGGATTTACCGTCCATTTAATCATAAAATGAAAACATAACATATAATGGTAAATATGACGCCGTTTTAAAAGAATTGTGATACAAACCGAAATATTTTATTACTAAGTACATTTAAGATTTATTTTATTAAAGATTCTAAGTCTTCACATTTAAGTTTAAATTCCCTTGATAACAGACTTCGAGTTACGTCACTATTCTATTAAAACAGGGACATATTTTCATAGTTGAGAAAATGTCTATAGTTATAAAAACATTCTATTAAAACATAGTTATAACTTAGCCAACATGTTATTTATATGTATGAGTATGACCTATATTATTGTAAATCTTTAAAATCAAGGTCTCAAGCGCCATATTCTGTGTCCTGTCTAGTGATGTGCCGTTCCCGAGAATATTCCCACCCAAAGGGAACATTGGGGAATTTTCAAAGTGTGTATTTTTACGTGTTGTGTTATCGGAAATTCTATCAAAACGTTATGAATTCAACTATTTACTGAGACACTAAACAATGTAACTCACCTACGAAAGTAAATTCCCAATATTCCCGGGAAAATTCCCAATATTCCCGAGGAATATTCCCAATATTCCCGGTAATATTCCCAATGTTTCTGGGAAAGTTAAAAACAAAACCAACAAAAAAAAAAAAAAAGTATATTTTAATGAACGAAAACGGAACAAATCATCACAATTTCATTAGAAATCACAGTAAACGGACAATATATTTTTTCTAGGAACAATATAGTACTTAAAAATTTAGATATTATTATAAACATGTATTTAGTAATTTTTATTCCATTCTTTGGTTGGTAAACCTTAGTTTAAACTTTTATTTGTCTAATCAGAATTGCAATATTCCCTCGTTTTGGGAATATTCCCGGAAAAAAGGGAATATTACTGGGAATATTCCTACTCCCAGGAATATTCCCGCGGCACATCACTAGTCCTGTCCCAAATATCGAACGAATACCTAAGCGATTAAGATTCAAACTCAATTAATTCTGACAATATTTACGAGCACTGTACACCGTTGCATCAAAACGTAATGCTTAGTTACTCATATCTACAATATTTAGAACTAGGGACTGTACGATCCATACATAAATATCTGGCAACACTGTCAGTCTGTTCCGACCTATATGCGATTAGGCTACACATCCGCCATTTAAAACGAATTAATTTAATATACAGTCCAGAATTTAAATGTAGGTGTTTCATTTATTTACAATAACAGCGACCACGAAGCCTACAGGGACTGAGGAAGATTGAAACGCCCGTCGAATCACCCTTTAATATGTAACCTTTCTTAGTTAATCTTTGATAGTAACAGCGTTACTATCAAAGATTGTAGGTATATGTAGGTATTTTAAGTGCAATCATTCGGAAATTTCTTATCAATGACCATAAAGTGATAAACCTTTTACAGTTCTATTGTAACATTTACAACTGACAGATGTATAACGATTGAGATAAAGGTGATAATACAGTTCACTTTTAGCAACAATAACCTAAATAATATAGATGCAAATTGTCTTAAAATATGAGAGCTATTTTACTATAACACTATGTACCTTAATGTTTTTGAAGCTTTGAGGAATGATATATTAAGTCAAGTTACCTATTTCGTATTAAGGAAAATAAATATTTATCTGAAGATATAAAATAGACGACGACAGAAAGATCGTCCAAGTGCGACTCGAACTGGAATACAAGGGGTATCATCCTACTACTATTATAAAGGCGAAAGTTTGTAAGTATGGATGTATGGATGTTTGTTACTCTTTCACGTAAAAACTACTGAATGGATTTGAATGAAACTTTACTACAATATAGCTTATACATCAGAATAACATATAGTCTATATTTTATAACGATATAGTGTAAAATACTAATCATACGCAGACGAAGTCGCGGGCAGAAGCTAGTAAAAAATAAAAATGGCTAACTATTTATTGCGGAAACCATTTATATGATGCAATACTGATTCATTGCACCATTATCAATTATTTGTATTTCTATCAAACTTTTTTTTTAATTAGATAAAAGTTAGCACGTAGTTTTTAGCATAGATTAATATAATAAAGGCTACTATAATTTATTCGGGATAAATATAAGAATCCTATAGGATGATTGCAAGTTTCAAAGTATCTATTTTGAAACAGATAAAATAGTGCATAGCGATATGAGTATCTAATAATGTATACTAATTATAAAGAGGTAAACTTTGTTTAGTTGTAATGAATAGGCACAAAAACTACTGGACCGTTTTTAAAGTAGTGTAGTATATATAAGCTAGTGTAGTATATGTATAAAATTTCATTACTTACTTTCACAGTGAGCAGTCTGGTTTTCTTTCCTTCCATCTGGACAATCAGTTTGGCGTTCATGTCCTTCTCCCTGCAACAGGAAATATTTCATAGAAACTCAAAACACACTGGGACAATATAATAATTTCTTATGCTTCACAGTCTTACTGGAATATAACAATTGTAAGGGACTGAACTCAAGTGTTAATAAAGCTTATTTTACACAAGATGATATTGATCTTAATTAAAGTAAATAAATATCTTAGGACAATTCACACCCATTGATCTAGTCCCAAACTGCTGTAAGTACTAAATAGACGATGGAAAAACATACATAAATACATATAAGACATCAGCCCTTTGCAGGAGTCCATGACATCAGCCCTTTGCAGGATTCAAACCCGCAATCTCTGGTTTCTTACTCCGGATCTCTACTAGACCAACATTCCATTCATAAATGGACTTATGTATGTATATGTTTCAAATGCAATTTAATTTTTTCAATGTCACCATACTCTTAATAACAGATCTCATTGATTCAAACCCATAAACTACAATATTAATGTCCCCCAACAAAATATCTACTCATACATTTTTTTTCACGCTAAAATTGTTGTTGTTTTCCCTTAATGTACATAATTTTAGTTCAATTTGTGCATAATAATGAGTCAACATTTTCGACTTGGCAAAAAGTTCTATCCAGTCCTTTTATAGAGAACACCAGACAAAAGTCAAGTTCAGTTGATCAATGACTCACTCCTTTGTATCGCAGATCACATGGTAAATATTAGTTTTAGACTTTTATTACTGTCTGCCAATAACTACACATATACTTTACTATATGTTGGTTCTTGTACATATGACAATAGAGTTCAAATTGATATGATATTGCTATCAAGTTGTTTTCAAAATATTCTATTTCTATTTTTTTTTTAGATAGTATGTTCTAAAAAAACTAGTCAGTAATTTATATTATAAATAAACATTATAAGATATGCAGACAGAAAGATTTTACATAACTACTCATCATTGTAGCTATATTTATACAGGTGTAGAGTAGTGAAGAGTTATTATTACAAGATGTTATCTAACTGCATACTGAAGCCATAAATAATTTCCTATTCCCGCGAAATATGTTTATATTCAAACATCCGCTTAGTAAACAAATAAACAATTATATAGCCAAATAGTTCATTTCTATAGCTAATTATGTTTATGTGGGTCGCATTTTTTGTATGTTTTCCGCAACTTTCTTCCAAATGGCCCGGCGCAGGTACAGTTTGTGCTCCAAATGCAGCTGAACCGTGAAAGTCATTGCCATTTGTCGTGACATCATTGTTTTTTTTTTGCTTTCAAATATTCCCATTAGAATACACTTGTAGCCAAAAGAAACTTCATTCAAGCTTAACAAGTGGTTAATAACACCGCAATACGATCATTCGATATCATAATACTGTCAATCATTCAAGATAATGGGCGTGATTTTGTAAAAATTACATTGTCCCATACAACAATAAGGAGTAATAACATTAGAAATATTTCCTTTCTTTATTATAATTAACGACTAACCTTTGGTTGAATGGGCGAACCCTTACAGCCACTTTTACCGAAGCCATTGTCACACATTATATTGTCAATAGATTTAAATTTGAATTACATTTAACCACACAAATACGATACCACAAAGCAGGTTGACATTTTTTACAGCTTGAATGAAATGACATGACAGCGAAAGAAAAGTAGTTTTCGTTGTATATGATTTACTTATATCTACCAATCATGTTAAAGAAGATTAGAATCTCTTGTTCCTGATTGGTGGATGGATATAAAATATTCGGCGTAAAATATTTCACATATTCCGTTCCATTACTACAAATTTTCTGAAATATTCTAGAATCTAGAAAGTGTTATTTTTATTTCAAAATCAATCAATCAAACAATCATAATTACTAATTATAACAAGGGTGAAATTATAACAACATTTAATAATGTAAGCAATGATTGTATCGATTGCATTATAAATGAAGCATACAAAACGGCAAAGTCTAATTTTATTGCACAATTTTTCACTTCTAATATAACAATGCGATTGCATTAACGTTGTTTTATTTTTTACTTGAATTTTATTTTAAGTAAATATTTTACGTTTAGGAGTTTAGGACTTAGGTACATAAGTAACGTAAACTGGCAACATTATTCAGCTGTCGATTTTCCTCCGTAATTGCAGGTTAGGATTTTTATATTTCGTATTTTATTGTAAATAATTTTAACCGAATAACAATCATTATTAATAACAAGATTACTTCTGTAAGAATTATCACATTAAAGTTATAATTAATGCAAGAATCTAACGTTGAATCCAAAATTCAATGTCGTAGGTTGGTAGTGTCATTACATAATGATTTTGTTTTCCTTTGCAGCCGTAAACCGTCACGATGTCTGAGACTCCCGGCCGCCCCATGAAGTACCCTTACACCCTGAGCGCAAAGGTCGCGCAGTTCCCCTTCAAATACTACGTGCAGAACCAGTGGATCTGGCGCTACTGGATGGTTGGCATTGCCGTGTCAATCCCAGTCTTCTACAAAATCCACAAACTGGGTAAGTCTTATTTTTGTTTAAAAACACTATTTTATGGTACTGACTTACTGATGGAGGTAGTAGATTAGTTGAGATTGTAATCTGCTATGTGACTCCTAAATGGTTTTTAGGAAAGATGTAGGTACTTTTCACTGACGTAGGTAATACAAGTTTATCATTCATGTCTACATGCATCCAATTTAAATGTTTTAATAAAAGTGGAGTACACTCAATCTAATATATAAAGTTCTTGTGCTTGCTGTGTTTCTTGCCAAACTCTTCTGAAGAGGCAGAATCAGCCCTGTATAACAGTACAAAGTTCGCCAGGTTGACTAGTATTTATGAAAAAACTAATTTTAAACATTTTCTTTTCAGCTAACTCTCCCGAGAATGTGAGCAAGTGGGCTGAGATCAGGAGGAAGGAGGCAGCCGCCCACCATTAATATTTGATATATAGCTGAGAAGGCATCGTAATCAAACTAACAAATGGTGTATGATACATTTATGTTGTAAGCAAAAGTGAATAAATCAAGTTAGTCTAAACTTTGTTGTCACTTATTAGAACATCTCATAAGACTCATCTTTACTATTTTATTAAACTGTAATGCAATAAAGCATGTTAATTATCTAGCCAATCACAGTCTACTTTTTCACTAGCTCCTTTCACACTTACATTTTATATAGCTCTTTCATTTTATTTCCCTTCCCAATTCCAGCATTGTTAAGGGTTATTACTGAGAGTAGTTGCAATGAAAATCAGAAATGTTTACCATACGGTGCTTTATTTACTACATATGTAAATTATTATAAAACTTATAAATTACACCAATAAATTAATAATCGCAAATAAAAACATTATTATTAATTCAAACCATGTATGGAACATTAGACAATGCTATTCTGATAAAAAGGAATGCATTTTGATCGCAGCATAATCATAATACTAAACTAACATTAATTTCAAATAAAACAACTGATCACCAGAAGAATTGGTTAAAAAAACAAACAAAAATATAATTTTGGAAACAAAACAAAGTCTTTAGAAGCAAACTAAACAATAGAATGTTTGTGGGGCTTATAAATAAGGATACTAAACGAAACTTATGATTTAGCTTTAAAACTAGATTAAACACTATGTGGAAATAAATACTAAATGTCGGCATAACACAAGCCTTAAAAATTAAACTAATAACACTGCTACGCCTGTGCCCGCGCTGTTTGTCAAATGCACACATAATCACAGTTGGCATGTAAGGCTCCTTTAGAAGGCAATCCATCTGAGGTGGCTATGTAGGAACAAAACTAAAATGAAGGGGGGATGTCAAGGGTGGATTTGGTGGTTATAGAGACCGTCCAGAACGCAGATGCCGCCAACTGGTGTCGCCAATCCGAACCTTACATTCACTACTTGACATTAACAATTTTATAAAGAATAAACAGAATTAATTAAATTATCATTCATTATTGAATTGAACCCATGTTTTATTAATTTTATCAGTTTAAAAATAAAATACTTATTTAAAGGGATAATAATATTTTTTTATGCCTTCGTGGTTATTACACACTGGAATGAACATTTATTTGAACGATGACAGCCATAAATAGTTTCCTTTGCTGGTGTCTCTTTTGACGTTCCCTGTACCTATCATATTATACTATACTGGGCAGTATAGTATAATATGATAGGTATAGGTACAGGTTTAAGTTGGTAGGCCTGGCGAAGACAGAGCATTTAGAGTATTTTAGAGGGTTACATGCTAGCGTGCAAATTTTAATTATAACAAAGAGTGTAAACAGTATGCAATCAATTTGTAGAAGTCTTAACAATACTGTTTACATTATGTTCTTAGGATTACAGGATTACCTAACCTATTACAGGTACCGTTTCATTTACTTTTGGTATTCATTATCAGGAAGAGTTGGTGAAGAAATTCTCTACAATATAAAAATACACATTTCAAGCATAAAATTTTGAGTTAAGTATCTGTTTAACAGTAAAATAGTCAACTTTTCACGGACACAGGATATAATGAGTCTGTGACATTAAATGCAGGCACATTTTAAGACAATCGGTAAGTGCACCTGGGCCAGCACGTATTGTTTTTACGCACGCGCGTTATTGATAATATCTTGACTGTGACGATAAAAACCTTACGTACTACGCGTGGTGTTTCATGTAATAATTTTAAAAAACTTCTTAATAACAGACCTATATCTAAATAGATGATACCTCCGTCTGTATGAAAATCAAGCGTGCCAATTATTTGTACCTGCAGTTGTCATGAACTTGTACTCATTTATTATGAAAGTAGACCCTAGAAGTTATTCAAATAATTACTTGACGTGACGAGCGTTATAGTGATGTGAATACTAGCTTAATCTATTAAGGTATAGGTCTGTGTTCTCAATTGACATTCTGAGAATTATAGGAGCTTCATCTTAACCGAAATGTCAACTTAATAATGACAAATGAGTAAGATGAAAATTGGGTCCAGCCATTGTTCCTACTTGCAACAAAATGGAATTCAAAATTGTGATCAACAGAATATACTTACACAATCAAAACGTTAAGAAGGCTAACACCTAAGTTTCTTGTCGTGCGTGAAATCTTTTGTCTCTGTCATACTTATGTAATGAGTTAGAGAGCGATGAAGATAGATGCTTTCTCGCGCGACAAAATCCTTACGTAATGATTAAATAGTCAAAATTATAAATTTATGCTATCTCATATTTTTGTAACGATATTACGCTATATTACAAAAATATTCTACTACATTTTTGAGGCAACTACAGTATCATACAATAATTTCTATGTAAGACGTAAGAAAAACACTTGCTGGTCGTCTATTTTCAAGAAATCTATGTTTTATTAAAAATTTAACTTTATTTTTCATTGAAAGTTCCACAACAATCATCTTTCCTAATTTAATATACGATATTAAAATATTAAAACGAATTACATGCGAAATTTTGTAACATTCCATCTAAAGCATTAATAATATTGAATACAATTGACATTTTTTTATTATTCCAAGAACATACATACCTAAATCTAGACATTTTGTGCATATTAACTGACACTAAAAAACCGTGAACAATTTTATCCACAATATAATAGCGAGAGAAATCATCAAAATAAATTTAGAAATAACAGAATCAAATCAACATTAAAAATTACCCAATGATGACCATTACAATATCTCACAGTAGTACGGCATGCGGCAACACTTCACATTTATTTTAACACAACTGTAACAACTCGTGAAGATCACTGAAACACACACACTGTGGTCGCCTGGTCCCGTCGCCGCACTGGCAACACTTTATATATTGTTAGCATCACTAGCCTCAGTAGCACAGGTACTCGCTGAGATGTCTCGGCGCGACAGGCGGTCACTTGAGTCGTGGTTTCTTGGGCTGCGGCGCGTCGGGCTCGGCCTCCTTCTCCTCCGTCGCCTCGACTGTCTCCAGGTCGATCTCGGGCAGCGCCGGGAGGGAGAGCTCCGAGCACCGTTTGTTTATGAATTTCTCTAGGCGAACGCCCGCTCTGAAAAAAAAGGGGAATGTTAGAAATCTTTATAGTCGGATCAAGCGGCCCGCCGCGCCGCGGCTATAAACGGGTGGACCTTTTTTTTATGGAAAAATAGTTATTATGACGTAACTGTTATAGATAGACATATGGGATCGGGGACTTTACTAGACATTGATGTCGTCTATAAAACTATAGTACCCAAATACAATCGTAAATGAATAATTTTGATATTTGTCACTAATTAAGTTGAAAGGGATGCTGTTATGTAATACAGCGTCAACCCTTAATATTTTCATTTTCTCAAAATCGTGTTTAAAATATTTTTTTTTAGCTTAAAGAAGCGAATTTGAGCTCTGTTTCGATAATTTGGTGCTGTCAGCTGTGAATTAGCCTCTAATCACGCTAGCTGTAAAAAATAATGTTACGTCATCTAGCACTGATAATAAAGATGTAATCTAACTGACCGATATTACCACAGCTAGACTTGAACAACCATGTCTAATAACGCGTGGCGTTGTGCTTCCAACTACACCACCCACCCATGGTGTAACCGGTAGCACGACGCGTCGCATATATTTCTTTTTTTATATAATAATATGTATACTGACTTGGCGACGGGATGCGTGTCCTTGTTGTAAGTGTAGCAGTTGAGGAAGACGAGCGAGGCGTCGTCCATCAGCTGCGCGTCGGCGGCGTACTCGCCCGCGGCGAGCTTCTCCTTGATCGTGGTGAAGTCCATCGGACTCGATATCACGTCCAGATAGTCAGGCACCTAGTGGCAATCACGAGGATAGATAAAGATAATTTATTTGTCAGAACATGTGTAGGTACATCCAGTTATTAGATCTTATACATATTATAATTTTATGTAGTCCAACATGTCCAGCCGTGCGGCATACAAATTTCATAATAATACTAGAATTACTTTACATAGTAAACTAATGTGCCGCAAGATTTCCCCAGGGCGCTCATGGGTTCGGTGATTCATTATTTTTTTCCATTATAAAATTAAGTATTTCTAAGGTAAATAATGCAAGCATATACATATATTTATTGAATACAATAATATTACAAAAAAGAAATATTCCACAATTGATCTAGTACTCACGCTATCTAATCATAAATAGAAACCATAAATTAATGTTTAAGTTTACAACACCTACTCATTTAATCAAACGTCGGAATTTTCACGGAAAAACAAAAGACTATCGCAAACATATTTTGCAGATTTTAAAATGAACCGTCGCGTATAATTAACTAGCGGCCCCGGCAGACGTCGTCCTGCCCGTCCGATTGTTTCGTCAAAGATCTGTCAAAGTCTTCTGTCACTTCTTCATAAGGCTTCATATTTTCCCCGTTTTTTACACATTTTCCACTGTTTCTTCGTTCCTATTGGTCGCAGCGTGATGTTATATAGCCTAAAGCCTTCCTCGATAAATGGTCTATCCAACAAAAAAATATTTTTTGAATTCGAACCAGTAGTTCCTGAGATTAGCGCGTTCAAACAAACAAACTCTTCAGCTTTATAATATTAGTATAGATAATAATCTATATTGTTAAAAACAGGATTCTAACACAAGGCTAGTTAGACTGCAACAGTGTTTTGTTTTGTCGTGAAAATTCCTCTGTTCATTAAAACCTTCTAGGGACATAACTCATAAGCCAAGTCAAAAACACAGATTATCCAAATTATCTTTAAGCGTTAGACTATTGTCAGCTCAGTCGCGCTACGATTGTGGAAACTGTAAAGAATCCGAAACGTCAGCAAATAAAATAAATATAGGCGAGTTAAATCCGTTAATAGTTGTTTCATTCCAATGTGTAATAACAGCGAAGGCATCAGAAATTATTAGATAATTCAAAATTAGACAAACCATTTCTGTGTCGACCGGTTCGTAGAAGGGCCAGCAGTCGCGGTGCTTCATGACGTCGGCGAGCAGCTGTTCCAGCGCCTCCGCGTGGAGTTGGGTCTCCTTGATGCCGCGCTTCCTCGCCGACCGCCCCTCCTCTGTACAACAACATAACATATTATGTAATGATATTTTCTGTCCTCCGGCCGGAAAGCGCCTACTTTGTGGCCGCTGCGCTAAATGAAATTTCCGCTTTCTGGCATCGTCGAACAGAAAAATAGTATACTGACCTCGGCCAGTAAAATAAAAAGCCTCAGATCACATTTTTTATTTCCATTACATGTGATCTGAGACATTTTTTATTTTACTGGCCTTGGTGCGTAATGTACTATTGTATCAAGGCAGGAGTAGAAAAAATCGAGACCTCCAGTGGGACTTCAACCTAACTCGGCTTAGCTCGAGGTATCGTGCTTTATATCAATTACACTATGGCCGTCAAGTCGACGAAATCTTTTGCTATCTTGTTAACCTTCAAATGATTTAATGAATGTGAAAAAAAATACAAACATTTGGTTAATTGATTTTGAAAAACTAACTACAAACTAATTTACGTCTGTATGCCCATACATAAACAAAAATTAAGCTACGCACCGTGAACACCGTTTGTTAATGAGGTTTTTGATTTTTTACTCGTACTTGTGTTGACGTCATCTTTTGATCTGAAAAAAAAAAAAAATGAATACATTTTATCGTTTTAAAAATTTACGAAAAGTTACCAGAGACTCAACATAGTAAAATCCATGAGTTTGTTCCTAGTTTTTAATACAAAAGCTTTTTTATTTTGTTCTTTTAGTTAGTACAGTCAGCATCAGAGATATCTGACCTAACATAGGAACAGTATATCTTAGTAGTAGTATACGGCTATTAGATGGGGTCAGATATCTCTGACGCTGACTGTACCTACTAATATTAGATTAAACTTACAATCTTAGTAGGTACAGGGATATCTGATCTTCCTAAACCCCGCCGCATATGCACACTCGCATTGGCGGTCACGAGCCGTGTACCAGTGGCAGTATTTAAAACCTAGGGCGCAGTAGCAAACTCCGCATTTGCTCTCACGTGTGATGGACGTGGGAGCAAAATTTTACTACCACATAGGTGTGATTTCGGATTATTATTTTTTTATATTATTACTAGCTTCTGCCCGCGACTTCGTCTGCGTATGATTAGTATTTTACACTATATCGTTATAAAATATAGCCTATATGTTATTCTGGTGTATAAGCTATATTGTGGTAAAGTTTCATTCAAATCCATTCAGTAGTTTTACGTGAAAGAGTAACAAACATCCATACATCCATACTTACAAACTTTCGCCTTTATAATAGTAGTAGGATAACATACTTGCGACTTCTCCTATTGGTGGGCGTGTTTCCATTGAGCATGGGCGACGCCTCCTTGCTCGCCCTGGTCCTTGACTTCTTCAATTTTATCAACGACGTGTTGTCATCGCTGTCGTACGAATCTGCTGAGATAATATAATAATTAAACACGAATAAAAACATATATTCTGGAATATTTTCATCACAAACAGTAAGTAGGTCACTTTTTACTAGGTATTAAAGCAAAATTGCATGTAATTTTCTGTGAATATTATTTTGTCTATACAACAAAATAATATAAGTACGTTTTTTTTTAATGGAAAATATAATAGGCAAGGCGACTCTTTTTTTTCTTAGTCCATCAATTAGATTACCAAAAAATATTGAACACGTATTTTTTTTTCTCAATCAAACAAAAAATGACAAAGATACACGCTTCTAAGTTCGGGAGTGGCGGCTCGTGACGTCACAATATGTTACAATTTATACCTTAACGTGACGTCACTAGCCCGACCCCTGAACTTTCGACTCGCCTATCTTTGTCATAATAATTTAACTGACGGACTAAATATAATTTAATTTTCCCAGTCTTTATCCCTATAGTTTCTATATTAACGAAGCCTTTGCTGTTAATATTATGTTTATTAAAGCGTCATGCTTTTTAGTGTTCAGCTTATAAATTTTACAGTAGAATTAAAGTAGGAAACATGTTAACAAATTAAATTAACACCCAGTACACGAAGTGAGATAAATAAACCACTCTGAAGAAATAAAAAGAATGAAACATTTAAGTTTACAGAATGATAAAAAAAAGAATGAACGGCGAAGACGGTACGTGCCAAAACAATCGTGATTTAATACTACAACGATTAATTAGGAAAATATAAAAGTTGTCGTGAAAATAAAAGAATAAATGATTGATGGAAACAAGAATAATGTTAGTGAGATAATGACACGACTGAATTACGTCCAAGAAATTACTTATTTACCTATCGACCATAAGAATAAGTAGCCAGGGTGTCGTAAGCTTATGAAAATTTATGAGTGTTTTTTTTATGGTCATAAACCAGCCCAATTATATATGTCATTAGTCCTGCTATAATTTATGACAAGCCCCTTTACCAACGAAACAATAGTAGCCGACAATTGACAATCGAATTGCTTACCGCGGCTTCGTCTGCGCACGATAAGAATCCCCTGTTTTACCCTCTTAGGGGGTAAATTTTCAAAAATAATTTCTTAGTTCTTCCCTATGTTATAAAAGGAATCCCTGGGCAAAATTTCAAGTTTCTCTAACCCATATAGATTAGGCCTTGAGTTGACATGTCAGCTTCTCCTATATATAGATTTAAAAACCAACAAAATCAAGTTATCCGACATAATACCAGGAGATCATAAGACAGTCATGACATATAAAGTACCAGTTTACGTATGCAATGTTAATGAGAGTAAGTGACATCAAATAATCAAGCAAAGAACCGACCCTATGTCTATATGAATAGGATATTAAATCGAATGAAATGTTAAAATAGAGTGCATATTCTATATAGTGGTGACGCACCGGTGCTGTCGGGCCTGGCTTGTAGTCGCGCGTACTCGTGGATGCTGTCGAGAGCGGCCGCGGCGCACCGTCGGCCCGGGTACTCTTCACAATGATATATCATAACATTACATATATTACAATAGTTATTAATTTCGATGACGATCGCTGAGCAGCGAGTTATATTATAGTTAAATAATATTATTCTTAATTGAGCGAAACAAAACAAGCGTTCATATACATATACACATATTATATGAAGTAAATTTTATAAATGTCACGACGAGTTTAGTGACAGACATATTACAGTAATTAATATTAAACACGGCTTAGAAATAATAATTGGAAGATTTGCAGTTCGGAAATTAGACAAATTTATAACATGTAATAAACGACAGCAAAATAATAGTGAATGTTGGCTGATCATTATAATTATTGTAATTTTATACTTAAAAATATATACCTCGTATGTAGAGCACTGATCTAAAGATCGACGAAGAAAGTGAATCGATAATATAATAATAACATGGTTAATTTTTTATATATTTTGATTTTAAAACATCGAGACTATTTTGAGACCAAGACGAATCAGAACCCATAAACCATAATTTCATTCCACTTGAAAGGATTAAAATTCGTGTCACATATTCATGTGCCAAGATTTAAAATTCAATATCTACTAACAAATAGTAGGTAACATATTATTTAATACAACTCAAGATGAGAGACGTACCGAATTTTCCATAGATTATAAACAACATTAAGTCCTATGCTTCAGTTAACGTTGTTAAAATGTTTACTTATTTTCGAGCATAGCTCAGTTTACCAGCTATACTATCTCATTATGAACACTATCCCATACAGGCACAATGTTACGTTCCCTGGCGGTGCCTGCAAGGGCGAGATGGCACTACATGTGGTGGTGTATATATACCTCTGTGTTGGTGGTGGTGGTGGTGGTGCTGGGGGTGGTGCGGGTCGCGGCAGGGCGGGCAGACCCAGCGCTTGGCGGCGCGCGAGGGCGGCGCGGCGACGCACTCGGCGTGGTAGCGCGCGGCGCACAGGTGGCACTACATGTGGTGGTGTATATATACCTCTGTGTTGGTGGTGGTGGTGGTGGTGCTGGGGGTGGTGCGGGTCGCGGCAGGGCGGGCAGACCCAGCGCTTGGCGGCGCGCGAGGGCGGCGCGGCGACGCACTCGGCGTGGTAGCGCGCGGCGCACAGGTGGCACTACATGTGGTGGTGTATATATACCTCTGTGTTGGTGGTGGTGGTGCTGGGGGTGGTGCGGGTCGCGGCAGGGCGGGCAGACCCAGCGCTTGGCGGCGCGCGAGGGCGGCGCGGCGACGCACTCGGCGTGGTAGCGCGCGGCGCACAGGTGGCACTACATGTGGTGGTGTATATATACCTCTGTGTTGGTGGTGGTGGTGGTGGTGCTGGGGTGGTGCGGGTCGCGGCAGGGCGGGCAGACCCAGCGCTTGGCGGCGCGCGAGGGCGGCGCGGCGACGCACTCGGCGTGGTAGCGCGCGGCGCACAGGTGGCACTACATGTGGTGGTGTATATATACCTCTGTGTTGGTGGTGGTGGTGGTGGTGCTGGGGGTGGTGCGGGTCGCGGCAGGGCGGGCAGACCCAGCGCTTGGCGGCGCGCGAGGGCGGCGCGGCGACGCACTCGGCGTGGTAGCGCGCGGCGCACAGGTGGCACTACATGTGGTGGTGTATATATACCTCTGTGTTGGTGGTGGTGGTGGTGGTGCTGGGGGTGGTGCGGGTCGCGGCAGGGCGGGCAGACCCAGCGCTTGGCGGCGCGCGAGGGCGGCGCGGCGACGCACTCGGCGTGGTAGCGCGCGGCGCACAGGTGGCACTACATGTGGTGGTGTATATATACCTCTGTGTTGGTGGTGGTGGTGGTGGTGCTGGGGGTGGTGCGGGTCGCGGCAGGGCGGGCAGACCCAGCGCTTGGCGGCGCGCGAGGGCGGCGCGGCGACGCACTCGGCGTGGTAGCGCGCGGCGCACAGGTGGCACTACATGTGGTGGTGTATATATACCTCTGTGTTGGTGGTGGTGGTGGTGGTGCTGGGGGTGGTGCGGGTCGCGGCAGGGCGGGCAGACCCAGCGCTTGGCGGCGCGCGAGGGCGGCGCGGCGACGCACTCGGCGTGGTAGCGCGCGGCGCACAGGTGGCACTACATGTGGTGGTGTATATATACCTCTGTGTTGGTGGTGGTGGTGGTGGGGGTGGTGCGGGTCGCGGCAGGGCGGGCAGACCCAGCGCTTGGCGGCGCGCGAGGGCGGCGCGGCGACGCACTCGGCGTGGTAGCGCGCGGCGCACAGGTGGCACTACATGTGGTGGTGTATATATACCTCTGTGTTGGTGGTGGTGGTGGTGGTGCTGGGGGTGGTGCGGGTCGCGGCAGGGCGGGCAGACCCAGCGCTTGGCGGCGCGCGAGGGCGGCGCGGCGACGCACTCGGCGTGGTAGCGCGCGGCGCACAGGTGGCACTACATGTGGTGGTGTATATATACCTCTGTGTTGGTGGTGGTGGTGGTGGTGCTGGGGGTGGTGCGGGTCGCGGCAGGGCGGGCAGACCCAGCGCTTGGCGGCGCGCGAGGGCGGCGCGGCGACGCACTCGGCGTGGTAGCGCGCGGCGCACAGGTGGCACTACATGTGGTGGTGTATATATACCTCTGTGTTGGTGGTGGTGGTGGTGGTGCTGGGGGTGGTGCGGGTCGCGGCAGGGCGGGCAGACCCAGCGCTTGGCGGCGCGCGAGGGCGGCGCGGCGACGCACTCGGCGTGGTAGCGCGCGGCGCACAGGTGGCACTACATGTGGTGGTGTATATATACCTCTGTGTTGGTGGTGGTGGTGGTGGTGCTGGGGGTGGTGCGGGTCGCGGCAGGGCGGGCAGACCCAGCGCTTGGCGGCGCGCGAGGGCGGCGCGGCGACGCACTCGGCGTGGTAGCGCGCGGCGCACAGGTGGCACGTGGCCGCCAGCACGCCGCCGCTGCCGCACGCGCCGCACACGCCCGTGTCCACGCCTTCCTCCTCTGACTCCGAGCTACGGATTATATACACCGGGTAATAAACACTGTACATTACTGCAGACGGTGAGAACGAAGCGGTGGCAGTTTATCGCGTATATGATCAGATTTTTTTAGATGCGCGACGTGTTCTAATTTCTTATTCCGCCAATTGCACTTCATTCTACATAGATCTTTCCCTGGGCCGATTGCTTAAAATTTACGTTAGTGAATCGACTTTATTTATTTTAAACTAAATTTACATACTTGTAAATTTTATTACTTAATTTGGTTCCAAAAAGTTATCCACATAAAAAAATCTCGCCTTTTGACAATTCGCCCAACCATCTCAATAAAGACAAAGATACGCTTGACATAGTTTGAATACAATGTACAGTCGTAACCCTACTTATGCATACTTGTGTTATATTTACTAACCTTTTGCTAGAACTGTCTTCTTTTGGTTCCGAGAATAGTTTCCTTCTTTTCCGCGGCGTCCTCTCTTTGGGCCGGCACTGCTCGCAGAACCAGTCGCCCTCAGGTACTTTCTGCACAAAGCAACATCAAAACATTAGTTAACTTTGATAATAATACAGCCCTTAATAGTTCACCGCTAGATTCTACATTCATTCTTCTTCTATAATAGACAATTATTTCCTTGTCACTTATTAGTGGAATATATAAATAAAAACTAGACTTAAAAACTAGCGACAACCTTATATTTTTGACTAGCGATAACCATATTGTGTCATTCTTTGCCAGAAAGATGTCAAGATTGGACCACAATCGCTGGTCAATATTACCGCTAAAGAAAATAACAAAACACAATTTATTTACCTTCCGTCCTGCTTCTACGGACCAAGTTAAATTGGCCTGACAGCGTGAAAACACAAAACATAATTTTTTTTCATTGTAATTGCAACATTATTACGTCACATTATCATAATCGATTAGATTTTTCTGAAGACTTCGTGTTCATAGAAGTCGATAATTAATAATTCTTATATTTTAAGTTTCTAACACTTAGTTTAGGTCCTAAATCGATATGTCAGTCATTAAGTCAGCTATCTATACTAATATTATAAAGAGGAAAGGTTTGTTTGTTTGGAATTTGAATAGGCTCCAAAACGGCTGGTCCGATTTGAAAAATTCTTTCACAGTTGGGAAGCTACCTTCACTCTGAGTAACATAGGCTATAGAATATATAAATAAATAGGGATCCGCGCGAAGTCATGGCGAACGGCTAGTATAGGTATATAGATACAGAGAAGACAAATTTTTATTACACCTAATATTTTTAGCAACCAATTTCCCCAGGTCTTACCGTCAGTTTAGGCTTGAGGCAATACAGATGGTGCCCCTTATTGCACCCGTCGCAGAGCAGCATGTTGTCCGGGTCGGTCTTGCGGCGGCAGAGGCGGCAGCTCGCGTTCAGGATGCTGGCAGACCACGTCACGCTGGAGTCAAGCGTGAACAGGTGCAGCACGATCTGCGCGAAGCTGCGGCACTCCATCAGGGAGACCTCCCACCTCTCGAGGGTCTCGAAATCGAGGGGTTTGTTTTTCGCTTCGCGCTCCTTGCGCTCTTTGTCGCTGAGGCCTGGATTTTTTTTTTCGTTCATGAATACATTCAGTTTCAAAAATTCTTACGATATTGTAAACGGT
Source organism: Polylopha cassiicola (assembly GCA_038024825.1). NCBI lineage: Eukaryota > Metazoa > Arthropoda > Insecta > Lepidoptera > Tortricidae > Polylopha > Polylopha cassiicola. The sequence continues at coordinate 1,435,310 of CP149061.1, forward strand.
CTTTGATTAGGTACTATACTAACAAGTCGTCCATGTTAAGAATTATGATTTTCTTAACAATAAATTTATTTATTTATTTATGAAAAGGTCAGGATTTATCCCCAGTTTCCGGAAACATATCGCACCCCTAGATCTAAAGGGAGCTAACTCAAAAAAAGTAACTTTTTCGGGAGAGGCGAAATTGTTGTAAGGAATCGGATCCTTTTTTTTAGCGTGTGTTTAATTTAAATCTTCAGATTTCTGAGTTAGCTCCTTTTAGATCTAGGTGTGCGATATATATATAGTGACAGCACTAATCGCTTCTCTCTAATGTCTATCTGGCGGACGCGACTCGTGACTATCGCATCGGAATGACGAGATAAAGCTGCCACAATGTGGACTGAAGATTAGATAAATCCATACATACATATATAGTACTAGCTTCTGCCCGCGACTTCGTCCGCGTGGAACTCCTCCTTTTTTGCAGTCGGTTAAAAAGTAGCCTATGTCCTTTCCCAGGCTCCAGACTTTCTTTGTACCAAATTTTATTTAAATCGGTCCAGTAGTTTTAGCGTGAAAGCGTAACAGACAGACAGACAGACAGACAGACAGAGTTACTTTCGCATTTATAATATTAGTAAGGATGAATGTGTCGGCGTGGTGCGGTGGTAGGCGGTACTCACCGAGCGGCCGCTTGAGGTACTTGTGGTGCACGCCCTGCGCCACCTGCAGCAGCGCGCTCGCCAGCCCGCGCGCCGTGCCCCCCGCCCCGCCCGCGCCCTCCGCCCCCGCGCCTCCCTCCGTCTTCACGCCGTTGATGCGCGCCTCCAGGAAGTGCCCCGGGTCGCGGTACTTGTTCTCCGGTATCGATGTTATGTCCGTTTTGTCGTCTGTTCAGAAATTATTAATAGGTATTATATTATAATAAAAGTTTATAACATTGTAAGTGAGAACGTTTCATGACGAGAGACAAGCTCCTAGCCTGTGAGTGGTGAAACATGACATGTGTGCGTGTCTCTGTGTGTAAGAGTGTATGTAGGGTGTGTTTTGCGTGTAAGGTGCGTCAGAAGTGTGTGATGCGTCAGGCGTATGGGGTGTGACGGGTATGTTGGGGTGTGTCGGGTGTCTGGGGTGAGTCGGGAATATGGGGTGCGTCGGGTGTCGCGGGTGCGTCGGGTGTGTGGGTGTGAGGGGCGTGTCGGGTGTCTCGGGCGCGTCGGGTGTGTGGGGTGCGTCGGATGTGTGGGGCGTAAAGGGTGCGTCAGGTGTGCGGTGTGTGTGTGTGTGTGTGTGTGTGTCCGGTGTGTGTGTGTGTGTGTGGTGCGTACCGGGCAGACGCAGCTGTCCGCGCGGCAGGTGGTAGTCGTCGCGGTAGCGCCGCGCGGGCCCCCAGGCGAGGTACTCGGCCTGCTTGTCGTAGCCGCGCAGCATCAGCGTGCCGCGCCACGCCTCGCGGTCCTGAGGGGGAATTTACGAAAATACTTAATATTATAAACGCAAAAGTTTGTAAGAATGTATAGATGTAAGGATGGACGATTGAAAGTATATAAAACATTGGAATGAAACAACTATTAACGGATTTAACTCGCGTATTTTTATTTTATTTTATTTGCTGACGTTTCGGATTCTTTACAGTTTCCATAATCGTAGCACGACTGAGCTGACAATAGTCTAACACTAAAGTGATTTATACAGTTATGAAAACTATCTTATATTTAATATACCTACAAATTTTGAAAAACTACCCTATTCTGAATTATGAAATACTAAAGTTACATTTCACGCAAAAAAAAAATACTATTATACAGTACAATTACTAGGGGGCGTTACTAGCGCTTAGGAAAACCATCATCACTGAGAAATATAAAAATACGCAAGTTAAATCCGTTAATAGTTGTTTCATTCCAATGTGTAATAACAGCGAAGGCATCAGAAATTATTATAGTATATGAAACGATAAAATGAAACTCTCAGTGTGGTTCCGTACCTTGACCTTGAGCACCCCGAGGCACCCGTGGAAGATCTTCTCCTCCAGCTCGAGGATGTGGTCGCGCAGGGACAGCTCGAGCGCCTCGGACAGCGAGCAGTCGCTCGGCACGCTCAGCGACAGTTGGAACTTGTGCTGCCGCGTCGAGTGTACCGGCGGCGGCTAAATACAACAAAAAAAATGTTTATCTTCAAACCATGTAGACTAAGAAAATATCTTTGGACAATCAATTTATCAGTTTCAACACAAGAGAGCTAGTTTTTTACCTTTTGTTTTCAACCAGCCGTTCATTATTTTAGGTTCCATTTTGGTGCAACTTTATACAGGGTGATATAAACTTGAAAACCTCTAAACTAATGTGTGGAATTTACTAAATGTCTGATGCAACTTATGTATCTGAAGAAAATATTGCATTCCTCTTATTTAGATATTTCAATATATTGTACTAGTCGCTGTCTGTCCGCCCTTTTGTATACTTAAATCTTTAAAACTACGTAACGGATTTTCGAGCGGTTTTTTTTATAGATATGTGATTCAAGAGGAAGGTTCATAGCACCCATGCGAAGCCGGGGCGGGTCGTTAGCATACAATATTTGTATTATTTATTGTTTAACTGCGCCGCCACACTACGCTACTTACAACTTGAATACTCACCGCTTTAACGGTCGGGTTGAGCAAGTGCAGCGGGCACTTCTGAATGTACTCGAGTATGTTGTCCTTGTCGAGCTCGAGGCCGTGCCGCAGCTCGTTCTCGCGGACGCCGCGCTTGTTCAGCGCCTGCAGCAGCGCCTCCACCTGCTCCGCGCTGTGGAACACCCACCACTGCGGCCGGTGCTCCTGAGAACACATTGATAATCCTTACTAATATTATAAATGCGAAAGTAACTCTGTCTGTCTGTCTGTTACGCTTTCACGCTAAAACTACTGGACCGATTTAAATGAAATTTGGTACAAAGAAAGTCCGGAGCCTAAGAAAGGACATAGGCTACTTTTTAACCGACTGCAAAAAAGGAGCAGTTCCACGCAGACGAAGACGCGGGCAGAAGCTAGTAATAAATAAATAAATATTATTGGACAATTCACGCCAATGAGGGCCACCGCGTGTCAGAAATCCGCTAGATGCGCTAGTGTAGAATTAGGTCTAGCTGTCATGTTCCACCAATGACAGGCAAGCTACTGGCCAGAATAGAATTAGGTCTAGCTGTCATGTTCCACCAATGACAGGCAAGCTACTGGCCAGAATAGAATTAGGTCTAGCTGTCATGTTCCACCAATGACAGGCAAGCTACTGGCCAGAATAGAATTAGGTCTAGCTGTCATGTTCCACCAATGACAGGCAAGCTACTGGCCTGTGATTGGTGGTACATGACAGCTGGACCTCATTCTACACTAGCGCATCTAGCGGATTTCTGACACGCGGTGGCCCTCATTGATCTAGTCCCAAACTAAGCAAAGCTTGTACTATGGGTACTGGACAACGGATAAACGTACATAAATACATATAAGATATCCATGATTCAGGTTCAGATGCCCAGTGCTCAACACATTGACATCTGCCCCTAGCAGGATTCGAATTAGCAACCTCCGGTTTTGTAGTCAGGGCCTCTGACCACTAGACCAACAGGCCGTCATATAATTTATTGTACTTAAAACACACAATATATAAATAAGCATACACATAATTAATTTATACATGTATTACACTTCGAATATGTCGGATGTCTAGCTCCTATCGTTGGGAGGAGGGTTAAAATCAGAAACCCTAGTTAGGTCATAAGGGTAACGGACCTAAAAAGGTTAAAAACCCACTATCGTCAGTTCAGGCGGCTACAAATATGAGAACTTTGAAGTTTAAACAAAAAAAAAACACGCCAGTTAAATCTTCCGCAATGTGCAATAACCGCGGAGGCATAAAAATTATTTAGTAAAATATAATTTGTCTTCTAATACCTTTCCATGCACGGGGCAGGTTCCCTCGTCGCCGCTGCACAGCATGAGCTCGTGCGCGCGGTCCGGCGCCGGGAGCGTGCCGAGCGTGCCGAGCGCCTCGAGCGAGCCGAGCGTGCCGAGCGTGCCGAGCTTGCTCGCCAAGCCGTTCAGGTGCGCGAGCGGCTTCTTGGGAGAGCCGTTGCGAGAGTTCGCCGCCGACTCGTTCTCTTTGTCGCTGCCCGCTATTTGACATAATAAAACCAACATTTTAATATAAAATCCCCACTAATATTATAAATGCGAAAGTAACTCTGTCTGTCTGTTACGCTTACACGCTAAAACTACTGGACCAATTTAAAATTTAAATGAAATTTGGTACAAAGAAAGTCTGGAGCCTGAGAAAGGACATAGGCTACTTTTTAACCGACTGCAAAAAAGCAGGAGGTGCACACGGACGAAGTCGCGGGCAGAAGCTAGTATCCTAATAAAGATATAATAGTTAACATGAGTATGTCTTCGAGCGTTTGAAACGTAAATGTGCAGACTTAGAGTCTTAAATTGAGTAACAAATTTTTCCGAGATGTCACGCTTTTCTAGTAAATGTGCAATATAAACGGCTTAACCTTATATACATATATGTAGAAAGATAAAATAATAATATGTGCACTGACCCCTGTCCCGGTGTTTGGCGGCGGGGCTGCAGGGCCCGCGCGGCTCGGCGCCGGCCTCCACGAACAGCCCCGCCACGTGCTGGTTCAGCCAGTAGCGCCGGTAGCCGCGGTCCGAGCCTACGCACACACGGACACATCTATATCTATACTAATATAATAAAGAGGAAAGGTTTGTTTGTTTGGTTTGCATCGTCGATTGTTTGTGAAATGGTATGATTATGGTATCGATCACAGACCTATTAAAAATACATTATATTATCATTGTATATGCAAATAATTCACCCTGAGTACCGTAGGCTATTGAATATTTTGAAAAAAAAAAAAGTGATCCGTGCGAAGCCGGGGCGAACCTCTAGTATATAAATAAAGTGTTACGGTAGACTCGATCAAAGACCTTTTAAAAAAAAATACCATAGTATGAAATAATTAAGAACATACATAAAAAAGAAACTAAACGAACGATAATACAACTTAAATAACCTCAAACGCATCACACATTATACAATTGACACTATTCACCAAAATAAAAAACATCTACAATCAAAACAAAAATCTCACTCACCGACATAAGACACATAATCGAACAGCTGTATCTTGACCTCCTTGACCTTCTTCTCGTACTCCATCTTGGCGCGCTCCCCCTCCTTGTTCAGCTTCTCCAGGGCCGCCTTCAGTTCCTCGTCGGCCGCCTTCGCCTTCTCCCCGGTCAGCTTCTGCTCCGTCTTCTTCGCAGCGCACTCCTTCTTCAGTTCTTGTCGTGACGTAATCAGCTGTGCTTCGCGACGCCGTTCATTCACCTGTAACAAACCAAGAAAAAGAAATGTTACAAGTTGTAATTACTACTTATTTACATGTATTTGTTTGCATATTTCTTTAAACTTTTATATAGGTATTTCATATGTAACTGCTGTGCATAAGTCTTGCAAGAAATCCAAAATAGCTATTATAAAATCATAAAATCAGGTACACTTCTATACTAATACAATAAAGAGGAAAGGTTTGTTTGTTTGGATTGAATAGGCCAAAACGACTGGGCCGATCCAAAAAATTCTTTCACTTTTGGGAAGCTATACTATTCCCAAGTGACAAAGGCTATAAAAATAAAAAAAAAAACATTTCTTGAACAGAATGCTAAAGTGGCCTGCTGGTGGGCTTTTACTGCAAAACCGAACGGTTGGCGAGCTTCTAGATGAGAGGCTTCTGTGTAAAGTCTGCTACGCTGTGTTTTAGGGTGCATTCCAGTATCAAGTGATATGTTAAAATACCCTGTACTTACGTGTAAGCTCCTGAGCGCCACCTTGGTGTTTCGCATCTCCTCTAGTTTCTCCTCGATGACGTCACGCACAGTGGCGTAGCTGATGATCTGGTTCATCAGGCACTGCAGGATTAGGAACTTGTCCTCTGCACAACAGTAGAAATACAAAGGTCAATATTATAGTAGGCTAGCGTTATAGATTAGATTAATTTATTTCTCAATAGTTTATACATAATATATGTATAAAAGGAAAAGCTGACTTAATGACAGACATATCAACGCAAAATCTAAAGTATGAGGGTGAGAAACTTGAAATTTTGCACTGGGGTTTCGTTTATAAAGTAGGTGAGCATTTTTGGGAGCGACAGACAAAGTCGTGGACAGAATCTATACAATACTACACGACGAACAGTACAATTTAGTTATAATTAATAATATGCACATATGTACTATCAACTACGAACAAGTATATATATTTAATTTTATTATTATATTTATCGCATTGCTTAAAAAACATATTCGTATTCGTCATTGTCTGATTGGCAAAAATAATTTCTAATATCGGTTGCATGTGAACCATTTTAATTTTTTGTTTTTTAGTTATAGCAGCAAATAGTTGCAAAATTTAAATCGACTATCACGGTTCATGAGATACAATGACAATGACAGGGACGGTCGGCGGAGTCTCATTAGAAGTGTTTACCTATGGGCAGGTCGGCGACGTGCGCGGCGGCGAGGCGGCGCAGCAGCGCGGGCCGCGCCTGGCGCAGCTGCAGGCCGGCGTCGTCGGCGCTGCTGTAGCCGCCGCGCTGGTGGTAGCGCCACGTGGCGCAGCGCCGCCCCGCCGCCGCGCCCGAGGACAGCAGGTGCAGTCTGCAACGTACCCGGACTGTTAGCCACGCTAATCAAGCACCTCGGAATAGACTACCGATCGTAGGTGATTTTGATTTAACACAGATTCTTAACACCTGGTAATATAGAAATAGACGAAACATTGCAACAGGAAGTTAAAAAATGACAATGCCAATAGCCAAGTGAGTCGGACTAGCGCACGAAGGGTTCCGTACCGAGCAAAAAAATCACCTTTGTTGAATGGGAACCCCATTAAATATTTATTTTTCTCTATTTGTTGTTGTAGGGCAGCAACAGAAATACTACATCTGTGAAAATTACAATTGACTTTATTAAATATTTTTTTTTATATTTACCTAAGTACTTCGCTGACTGTAGTTGGGTCCAAAGGCAGTTTGCTGAGCGGAGTACCGAGGTACGTCTGCGACCACTTACTGGCCTTCGTAGCGAGCTCTACCGCTTGGTTTGTACCTATTTCTGCGACTGGCTCTATCTCTGGAAAAGGTAATATAAGGGCCTTATTTATACTAACTATTCATCAGGTTAAAAGTCTGTTAAATATCTGATAATTCTATTTAATGACTACCACGATGAAGAGAAAGACACATACCGAAAACTTATATGAATGGGTCCGCCTTAAAAAACTATCAAAGAGTAGGTGCATTATTTAATTTAGCAAATTTTTGCTTTAGCTGGACATAAAGCTCATTAATGTCAATGATAAATACGAAACCCTAAAGAGTGACGTAAGGGTTCATCATTTTGTAATCACGAAGTTAAGGGCACAGAAAGGCACACATTTTTTGACTTGGATTTTGGTTCTAAAATGTGAACATAATTTGTCCCATATCTTACCTGTAGACTCCTGAATGCCTCCACTTTCGTTATAATCCTCGGCCTCATCCTCTTGCAACGAGAATATCGTCGTGAGGAACATCTGTATAAGGTCACTGAACACGCCGGCGTGTTCTTTCAAGGTCAGCGCCTTCCTGAACGTCTCAAGGTCGAGTCCGTTGTGGAACGCGTCCTTGACCTTGAGCGTTTCCCCGTGTATGTGTACAAACTCTAATACAGAGAGGAAATCGCCGAAATGCTGGTGGGGAATCCCGTCGACTTCCACTGGCGTACCTTGTGGTAATATCTGTTAAGAAATATAAAATGTTATTAAATTAAATACTGTAGTAATTTCTGATGTCTTCGCGGTTATTACACATTGGAATGAAACAACTATTAACGGGTTTAACTCACGTATTTTTATTTTATTTTATTAGCTGACGTTTCGGATTCTTTACAGTTTCCATAATCGTAGCACGACTGAGCTGACAATAGTCTAACGCTAAAGTGAAACTGTAAAGAATCCGAAACGTCAGCTAATAAAATAAAATAAAAATACGCGAGTTAATAGTTGTTTCATTCCAATGTTAAATACTGTTATCAAAATAAACTATATTCATTGAAAATCTACTGATCCAGTCAAGTTTTAATTGTTATCAGTCTATCATAAATAAATAGGGCCGTGTCTTTAATCAGCTAGATGCGCATCATGTAGGTACAACAAGGTCAAGCTGTCATGTTCCATTAGTAGAACAAAAGCTAGGATTAAAACTATGTGACTCACATTTACTATGAAATAGTCTATTGTGTACTTAGGCTTATAGGTGTATCTAAATTACTAACCTTATGATCTTCCAAGTCCAAATCCTCTTTGATCTTCTGCCACTCCTTGAGGTATGCTTTCTTCTTGGCTTTCTCTTCTTCTTTACGCTGTCGCAGCTGGTCTTCTGCTCTTCTCATCTTCTCCGCTAGTTCTTGTGCATTCTTCTTTGCTGCGGGGTCCGCTGGGGTCTTTGGTTTCGGTGCTATGGGGAGAAAATGTCCGTACAGATTCTGTATGTCTTATGTATTCTTTTGTGATGGCGTAAATAACTTAACACCAACAGAAATGTTTGGCAGGACGCCGTAAGATGATGATGATTATGAACTAACAAAACTCCAATAATTTCTGCGGCCTTCGCGGTTATTACTCATTACAATGAAATAAGTATAACGGCTTTAACTCGCATTTTTTTTTTTATTTTACTTGCTAATGTTTCGAAAAGTTCCTATATACATAGCATGACTGGGCTGATGATAGCCTAACACTAAACTACTTAAGCATTTTCGAAACGTCAGCAATTAAAATAAAACACGCGATTTGAATCCGTTATAGCTGTTTCATTCCAAAACAAAACACCAATTTAAATAGCAAAGTACTCACAATCATTCTTATCAGTTTTCTTAACAAACTTGTCCATGGATTGTTGTCCTCTCTTGTCGGGCGTGTGTTTCTTGGCTGACTTCAGTTTGGTGGCGGAGCCCGGCTTGCCGGGGGCGTGGCTCGGCGGCGACTTCAGCAGCTTCTTGGATGGAGAGAACAGCGGCGGCTTGCCGGTGAATATCTGGTCGAACACCACTGAACTGATTTTGTACTTTTCCAGGGCAGATTTCTGAAAAAAGTAGAAATAATTTCCTAAATTAGAATATTAGTTCTATATAAATAAAAATTGAAGAATGGTTGGATAGTTTTTGATAACATATGGTATGGTATGGATGTAGCTGACACCCTAGATTAACATAGGCTATATTTTTACCCAACTAACCCAAAAATGGAAGATAATGTTTGACCATATCTACTGTGCCGAACAGGACATCTGTCCAGAAAAAAACATAAAGGAACAATAGCTCAAAGATGTTTGAATAGTTAATTTTTCTTGACTATACTATTCTTATAAGCACTGAGTACGTTATTTGCAACAAACATACCAGATAAACATGATCATCAAATAAGATCCCGATGTATTACACATTATCTGCTGTTAATTTATACAAAAGATTCATTAATCATTTAGAGTGTTACTTAGATCTTAAAAAACTCTTCGTTTTTCAAGATTGCAATAAATAAGAATGCAATAAAGAATTACTTGTTAATCAAAACACAAACCTTAATAGTAATAACGCCATCCTTCATTTCAACAAACTGCTTGAGGAACAGCCGGTTCTTGTCTCTGGAATAGACACCCTTGCGACGCCGCACGCGGTCGTGTGGCGCTAAGCCCACTTTACCGCCAGCCGGGTTCGAATCCTGATACTGTTCTACTTCGTAGCAGTATGCCGACGCGGGTAACACTACTTTGCTGTAAGAATCAATATGATACCATTTTTATATGTTATGCTGATGCCTAAACAAGGGCGTAGCTAGAATTTTGTTGAGGGGGGAAGGCGTTGACAAACTAAAAATATATCGAAGGTAATTTTCGACACTCGCAAGGGAATCAAAACCTACAGGGTACTTCTAGAGGGGAGGAGGCAGCTGCCTGTACCTGGCTACACCCTTGTGCCTCATCATGATTATTGATTACAAATTACGTATGTATAAACACTGAAAATGTTAACAATTTCTGATGCCTTCAGGTTATTACACATTGGAATGTAACAATAATTTATTTTTTATTTTTTTAGTTATACATTGTCAGGGTAATTTATGAAATAATAAAATTTTCATATTATTTCACAATATTATTAAACAAATGAACAAGTTACGAGTCATTATCAGAATTTAATATGAATATTGGAATAAAAAATGTATAACGGATTTAACTCACATATACCATTTTTTTTTGTAACGTTTCGTAATCTTTACAGTTCCCATAATAGTAATTCGTATAAAATTAGTATTATATTTTGACAGATTTATATCCATCATATTTTTTTATTCCAGTGTATGTATGTACCTATATTTGGAATTGTTATAAATAACAAGTGACATATTTTATTAAACATACATACAGTAGTGCATAGTTATCAATAATGTTCAAATGACAGCTCTTTGTCCTTGAACTTGTATTTAAAAAGAAGTGCAATCTGGCTTATCAGGCTTGTGAAGGGCAATTGTTATTTGATGCCTATAGTTACTACAACATTAAAAATATGAAGTATAATAATTTCTGAAGCTTTGGCTGTGAAACAAGTACAATGGATTTAAGTCCCATATTTTAGTTTATTTTCTCACATTTCCAAAACAACTCAGTCAAATATGGGACAACACATACCCAGATATGAGAATTGTAAAGTTTTTGAAATGTCAGCAAATAAAATGAAATACACAAGTTAAATCCCTGATAGTTGTTTCATTCCAATAGGAAACATAATTTACCTTAGCTCATAGACTTAAGTGTATTATTAATATATTACTAAATAAATAAGTATTTTATCAGCGTAGAATAATTAATTAGTTAATCAACTATTATGCTTAAATGGATCTCCCTACATAATAATGTAAAGAAATAGCATGATACATAATTTTAAATTAGAATTGACGATTTGTGTGCTTTTTTAATACTTTTTCATTATTTACAAATATTTTTACAGTATGTAACAGCTTGAAAACCACCACACTATGTTGTGATTTATAACATAGTAAACAAATTAAATTTGCAATAATTCATATGAACTAGTACCTACATCAAATGAATAGAAGTGAATATAAATTCAGTAACCTACATCAGAGAAAAAATGTTTATGTAGACTTAAAATAATTGAATGAGTCATACAATAACATTAAAACTGTTTAAATATGGCAGTGTTCCTATCAAGGCAATTAAACTTTATCAATACTGGTAACTTGAAAATATGAGCTTATCTCCTATTAGATACAACTTACCTCTCTGGGGGCTGTTTCTGTGATGTGATCGACAGGATATTGGCCTCCTCCCAAGAATCTCCCTCCAGGCAAGCCTCCACCATCTCCCCCACAAAGAACCTCTCCCTCACAAAATTAAACACATCTTCAGACATCTCTGCAAATGAACTTCTTTTAGTCAAAGAGGCCAGGTACAATATTGGTGTGCGCAGTATACTGGGAAAGTCTCTGAGTGACCTCCGGGCAGCCTTCTCACTGTCAAGTGCCTCAGCATAGGTCAAATTGTTCTTGCCTGTCATCTCACATGACCACACCATGGAATTAACCAAAATGATCCTTTCACAGTACTCTCTGTAAAAGAAAATAACAACAAAACATCAATAAAGATGATAACAGAACGCCGCGAGACGTCGCGGTTGTGAAACATCGTGTCACGCTCACGTAATTATAAGCTGCGGCCCGTTAACAATGTCAGCGGTCTTTCTAGCTAGCTAAAAACACAATTATCTATCGTTGTTTGGAAAATGCGCGGGACTTTTTGTTTACACCCGTACTCACTCATAGTCCTTGAAGATCTCGTCGGTGATTTCGCAGTGGAACACCTCGTCGTCATCCCGTAGGTATCCGGACGCCGTGGATTTCTCAAACGCTTTTCTTTTCAACAGAGGCATGTTAAAGAGTTCGCGGGTCACTCCGATAGAACGACGATTTTCTCCCCTATTTACGAGGACACCGGTACTACACTACATGCAACTTTATGTGGTGCATCTATAGCAATGCTTTTTAGAATAATACATCAAGAAATAACTTTAAATTACAGCAAAATTCGAGAGAAAATGTTGCGTGGTTTCGATTGACAAGCCAAAAAACGGCGCGCTGAGCCACAGATTAAGCAGATGGCGCATTATTCCTTTTTTTTTAGCGGTTTGAGTCGGAAGTTCTAAAGACTTCGGGAACTTAACGAAATATTATTAAAGGGTTCTCTTTATCTAAAGATTTGGAGTTATTTATAAGTTGTCATTATTTAAATGTAAATACTAATAATTGCCAATTAACAATATTATTTTTGAGTTGTTCTAATTAGATTTTTGATGATAAATCAAATCTTATAAACTTATTGTTTATTAGAAAAATTTCTATAATACGAGTGGATTAGTCTAGTTTCTTACTTTTATAATTTTATCTAATAACTCTACATTAAAGTTTAAAAGACAGACAAACGCAGTATTTACATGAATTAGTATCGTATTGGAAAATAAACATTAAATCCTTAAAATCTTCTTTTTTGTATTTATTATTTTTTGACTACCCATGTTAAAAAAAGGTTAAATACTCTGTTGATTCAAATAATATACTCACTACACGACTCTGATATTAATATTATCTTCTAAACTTAATATAGACCTGTGAACACTTTTATAGGGAACCCTAAAATTTATATAGACATAAGTATAGCTATAAGTAAATGCTATACTTAGTGTTTAATCAAATGACTCAAACATTTCAAAAGTCAGCCGGCAAATAAAATGACATTTGATGATTCCAATTGACAGAACGATCACTGAATAAACCATATGATTTACTTTGTTATTTATTGCTTTAAAACTTATTCTAAATGTTAAACTTACGTGACAAATTAGTTTAGAATGTTAAGCATTCATTAATAAGAATGCCTAAGGAGCAATATCGTGAAACAGACGTCGGGAGGAAAATGTAAGTTTGGTTATGTTTACATCTATGCTCAAGTATAGTTATGTTTATTTTACAGTTATTTCTGTATGAAAATGTAAGTGTCCTTATATATTTTAATTAAATAATAAGTACATTAGATCCAAATGAAACGCGACATCGCATTTTAAAATTGCTTGCGTATTTTACTTCATTAATCATGACTTACAAAAGTGTGTTATATTTCTAAATTACACCATTTTTCCTGAAATTTCGACACATATTTTACTGTGGATGAACTTCAAATACCGACTTATCCGCAATTGAATAATATCTTTTTATAAGTAAGACCAAACATTACCATATAATTGTAAATAACTTTATATATATGTTTCAGCTCCCACGTCACATTTAATGTTGATAGTGGGTCAGATATACAACAGGCAGCACACATTAGGGTCATCACCAAGAATCTATATGCTCAGGATGGTCAGCGAGTACCAGCAGCTTATGGGGTACTCGACAGGAGGATGGTAAAATTAAAAGTTTATTATTTTACTCATTATAAAACTTATTAGCAAATTTTGTTATCTGTACATCAATAAGGGGGATAAAATATATAAAGAGAATTATTATTATCTTAATACAGGGCCTTAACCATTAACAACAGGTTGTAAGGAATTTCATTATTAATAATATAAAATACTGAGAAATTGTCTATGCACTGCAGGCACCACTGTCCTGTGAAAGGAGGTAAAGTGGTTATATGTTCTACTGGGGGCATAAATATTTTTCATTGCTACTCTATGTATTAATTACTATTAATATCATAAACATGAAATGTACTAAACTAGGAATATTTTCAGGGAACAAACCAAAAGAATGCTAATTGCGAGACATGCGGGCTGGGTCTGGCGGAATGTGTCGGCCATTATGGGTACATCGAGTTGGCACTTCCCGTATTCCATGTTGGGTACTTTCGGTCTATCATCACCATTCTACAGACCATTTGTAAGGTTGGTGTTACAGTTAAGGTCATAGTAAATTATCTGAAAACATTTAATTACAATTATCTTAACAGTAAATGCAGTATGACACAATATCTGAAATAACAGCCACTCTCCCCAATACCTTCATTGGTACATATTGCTATCATGAACTGATATTTGTCCATTTTACATGAAATAATTGTCTCTGCCCACTAATACCTAAGGATTTTTTATCTGTCATAATCATACATTACTAGTATCAGTTACTATCTCACATTATAAAATAAATATCGGAAACCTGAGAACCTGTGCTTTTATGCCACAACAACTAGGCGTGAATGATTCTAACTCCCAAAGTACCTTAATATTTTTTTTTAATGCAGTCCAATTTAGATATTCTTAATGCTTAGGAATGTGCCAAAGTGATGCTGCCGGAGACCCTAAAGAGATCCTTCCGCCGTAAGTTCTTGAATCCTGAACTGTCTTACTTGCACAAGAAGAGTCTTCGAGCAGCAGTTCTGAAGAAGGCGAAGACTTGCACCAGGTGCCCCTCCTGTGAGGCCCTGAATGGTATTGTCAAGAAGAGCTCGGCTGGTATACTGAAGATCGTACATGACAGGTATAGGTATGTATCTGGTAAACATCAGTAGACAGTTGGAATGAAACAACTATTAATGGACTTAACTCGCGTATTTTTATTTAATTCGGATTCTTTACAGTTTCCATAATCGTACCCAACTGATCTAACAATAGTCTAACGCTAAAAAGTTATTCAGTAGAGTTTCAACAACAAAAACAATGGCAGTAATTTAAAAAAAAAGTCTTGCTGTAAATCTAATTTCTGAATGAGAGAGAATGAAATAATATTACAATAATTATGTTAACTCAAGTAATTCTTGAGTGCACAGATTCTTTTGACATCATAAAAGTACAAAGATTATTTACCAAGAAAATGAAGATGCAACAAAAAGCATTTTTAGAGTAGGTTTGTACATAGTAAACTAACAAGGAACTTATACAATTCACAAAAACCCAAGTCCTGTCTATCTACTCTAGATACTAGTCCTAGTATGTATAAATATATACTTTTTTTTTCTGTGTAGAACTAAGAAGCAATCAGACCCGATGGTGCAGAAGGTCTTGAAACGCTTCCACGAGGCTAAGGAGTCCAACAAGGAGCTCGCCAGCATGATCAGCAGCGGGCTTATCATAGAGATGAGCCCCTTGCAGGTAATTACCGTATAAAATTATGATAAATAAATTAGATCATTAAAATAATCATTAATAATACTTTGACGACATCTAAGTCGTACATATCGATGTCATCAATACACGACATTATTTATTGTAAGGGTATAGGGCCTGTTAAAAATCCTCTAAATGTCAGTAGTATGATTGAGCTCTAGATATTATGTTCCACCAATGAGAGACAAGCTTGCCTGTGATTGGTGGAACATGACAATTGACAGCAGGAACTCACTTCAGACTACAGGTGTACAGGTACAATCATATTTTATGGACTACCAACGTACGAGAAATATTCACACATGCATTATTGTACGACGACGGCCTGTCGGTCTAGTGGTCAGAGGCCCTGACTACGAAACCGGAGGTTGTGGGTTCGAATCCCGCTAGGGGCAGATGTCAATGTGATAAGCACTGGCATCTGTACCTGAGTCTTGGATGTCTTATATGTATTTATGTATATTTATCCGTTGTCTAGTACCCATAACACAAGCTTTGCTTAAAATAGGACTAGATAATTGGTGTGAATTGTCCAAAGATATTTATTTATTTGTACTTATTATCTACCAGGTGATGAACCTGTTCCGCCGCATCCCCGACGAGGACATCCCACTGCTGGGCATGAACGTGAAGATCTCCCGGCCCGAGGACTTGATCCTCACCAGGCTGCCGGTGCCGCCGCTCTGCATCAGACCCAGCGTCGTCTCCGACATAAAGGCTGGCACGTGAGTTGATATTCATTATTTGAGGTTACGTAGAGCTTCTGAACTTATTACTATAACTAGCGGCCCGCTTCGCCCGGATCCCTTTTTTTATAGCACTTAGGCTATAAAAAAAACGGTGAAAGAATTATTAAATTCGTGAGTTTATTTGTTACATACAAAAATACAAATCTTTCCTCTTTATAATATTAGTATATTAGTATAGATTATTAATAATGGACGCCATTTTGTTTTTTTTATTGATCGTATTTCTACCAAATATCGATATTCTTTCGTGCTAATCGCAAACGCAGTAAGTATATATGAGTTTCATATGTACTTACTGCGTTTATCGTTAGCAGTATTTTAAGTTGTACTAAACTAGCCACCTTATTGACGTATGTTTGATATTTGTAAGCCATACAGATACAAATATAATACAAACAACAAAAAAAACATCATTTTCGTTATTATATCGTTTAAGCGCAAAGATATGTAATTATTATGTACAGCTCAGTCGGCTACGAATATCTTGTTCTGTAAAATTTTCGAAACGTCAGCTAATAATCTATACTAATATTATAAAGAGGAAAGGTTTGTTTGTTTTTTTGGATTGAATAGGCTCCAGAACGGCTGGACCGATTTTATAAATTCTTTCACTGTTGGGGAGCTACATTATTCCCGAGTGATATAGGCTATATCCGAGCGAAGCCGGGGCGGACAGCTAGTCTATTATAGAAGTTAAGTGTTAGCATTTGATTAATAATCATTGACAATATCTTCCAGCAACGAAGATGACTTAACAATGAAACAGTCTGAGATACTGTTGATCAATGACGTCATCGCCCGCCATATTGCCAGCGGCGGCAAGAGCGAGCTCGTGCAGGAGGACTGGGACTACCTGCAATTACACGCGGCCTTGTATATCAACAGCGAAATGTCCGGGATACCGCTCTCTATGCAGGTGAATTTGAGCTTTATTGTCTAGGGAATAGAGTCGGTTTTATAACCATCTGCCATGCTTCATGTAAGCAATTGTGAGTTTCTTCCAGTTCGAATTCGCTAGCTTATGTTATACCTACTAGAATTTTTCCAGCGATTCCGTCAGCGTACTTTTTAACCCCGTCAGGAGGAGCATTTCAATGAGGGCCACCGCGTGTCAGAAATCCGCTAGATGCGCTAGTGTAGAATGAGGTCTAGCTGTCATGTTCCACCAATGAGAGGCAAGCTACTGGCCTGTGATTGGTGGTACATGACAGCTGGACCTCATTCTACACTAGCGCATCTAGCGGATTTCTGACACGCGGTGGCCCTCATTAGAAACACACCCACATCATAAAAAAATAAATCCTTCAAGGTTACTAAGATCAACGGTTTGGGCTGTGCGCGAATCTGTCAGTCATTCAGGACTAAGGATTTTAAAAGATTATAATATACCCAAATCAATGGTACATGTGATTTTGGCGTAAGATAGAACTTCGTTACCACTTTTTTTTGTGAAGTCTGTAATTTTAAAACGCAAGTTTTAAAAATCTGCACATTTTAAAATTTGATTTCTTGTGCTGACACATTTCAAGTTGTCACACTTTTTTTTATTATAGGTGTGTAAGGTTATAATTGTATTGTTTCAGCCTAAGAAGCCGGGGCGCGGGTTAGTGCAGCGGCTGAAGGGCAAGCAGGGCCGCTTCCGGGGCAACCTGTCCGGGAAGCGCGTGGACTTCTCCAGCCGGACCGTCATCTCCCCGGACCCCAATCTTCAGATACAAGAGGTTAGCTTATAAGTTGGTTCTTAACGTTTTTAGGTCCGTTACCCTTATGACTTAACTAGGGTCTCTGATTGTACCCCTCCTCACAACGACGACCTTGCGCGCTAGTCGGCGCTACGTCATTGAAATTCTGCGAAATACAAATTTTGCCCCCTGCGGCAGTAATTACCCACATGTGTTACAGGATAAAAAAGCCCTGGGCTTTATAACCCAAGATAAAAAAAGTTGTATTATTATCAATACAGCCTTTTTATCTTCCTAGTAGTGACCTGCCTCGGTTAAATTAACTATAATGGATTTAACTCGCGTATTTTATTTTATACGCAGACGTTTCGAAAACTTTACAGTTCCCATATTCGTAGCACGACTGAATGTCCTTGTCGATAGACTATCATCTGAAAAGTTTCGAAAACGTCATCAAATAAAAATATATAAGTTAATTCCGAAAGTTGTTTCATTGCAATGTTAGTAATCTTCACAACAATACCTAACAGTTAAATTTGTTATAGTTGCGTCATTCCAGTGTTAGTAAACAAAAATACCTACAACAAAACCCGTATAAACCCAGGTGGGCGTGCCCGTGCACGTGGCCAAGATCCTGACGTACCCGGAGCGCGTGTTCCCCGCGAGCCTGCCGTGGCTGCGGCGCCTGGTGGCCGCCGGGCCGGACGCGCACCCCGGCGCCAACTACGTGCAGCAGCGCGGCTCCGCCCACAAGAAGTACCTCAAGTACGGGAACCGGGAGAAGATCGCGCAGGAGCTCAAGGTCAGTCGGTTACCTAGCTGCACAGCACGCGCTTGCTACTAACCCATTTTGTAATATTACCCATAAAAGGGCGCGTGCAGTGGGGGAGCATAAGTATGGCGCCAGGGTAGGCACTTCATACATTAGCAAAACTATGCCTGTATGGAATGCACGCCCTTGCCTATAAATGGGAAAATGGGAAAATATGAAAATTGAAATCGAAAATACATGAACTACTAATACTACGGAATTCTTCAAAAGAGGCGAAAAACTGATTATTATGTCCATATGCACGCAGGAGTTTTCAATATAGATTTATTATTTTTATAAGCTAGAAGAGTTAGCTTAAACGGTAGGTCGGTTTTGCTGTAAGGAATTTAATGGTGCGCATAACTTAAATCTTCCGGTTTGGTGAGTTGATTCCCTTTAGACCAGCGGTTCTCTATCTTTTTTGGTGACGGAACCCTTTTGGATAGCAAAATACTTGATGGAACCCTACAATAAAACAAAAGGGATTGCGCGGTCACAAGTAGCTATCGGCGGTGGTGGCATAGTAAAATTGTCTGTGAATCGTGATACGCCGCGTCAGAACGGTCGACCAGAGGGAGGTTCCGCGGAACACACTTAGAGTATGGCTGCTTTAGACCTACGTGTGCGATGTATCATTTACTTTACGGCAATGCACAACCTCCTACGGAATGTACTCGTAATTGACAGTAGAAATGTACGTTAAGTTACATGCAAGGGCGTAGCTCGTAGTCGTAGACAAACTAAAAATATATCTCAGGTAATTATCGACACTCGCAAGGGAATCAAAACCGACAGGTTAGTTCTAGGGGGGGCAGTTGCCCCCCTTACCCTGGCTTCACCCATGGTTACGTGTGTATGTTTGTGTGTCAGTGCGGCGACATAGTGGAGCGGCACCTGGTGGACGGCGACGTGGTGCTGTTCAACCGGCAGCCCTCGCTGCACAAGCTCTCCATCATGTGCCACAAGGCGCGCGTGCAGCCGCAGAGGACCTTCAGGTTGGTATTAATAAAGGCTATTTTTGTCTGACTGAACGATTACCGAACGAAAAGAATGATAATTTGTAGACTGTGACACTATGAGTTATAATTCTGCTAATGTTTATTTGATAAAACATAACACTTTTATGTAAACGACAATTAAAGTTTCATTCCTCTATATAATTATTCAAATCAGAAATGTCGATTTGTTCAAAATAAATTAAGTATTTAATAATTCAATTAATTTATTTACAAAATTAAAATGACGCACTAAAAAAATGTTTGTCAGTTGACACCAAAATATTACACAAGTCAGATTTTGGACTTTATTATTAAGAGACTATCCAAATCTATACTTTTACGTCATATCATTTCTTTGTACCAAGTAAAGCCTGTTTACATTGTCATACGATTATGAGTTCTCTGTTCTATACAACAAGGTCGTAATTCTAGATTCAATGAATGCGTATGCACTCCGTACAACGCGGACTTCGACGGCGATGAAATGAACATGCACCTCCCGCAGACAGAGGAGGCGAGGGCGGAAGCTCTTATTCTTATGGGGGTAAGGTTCAAAATCAAATGCATTGCTACTGTCTATTGCTTGAGATGCTTTATTTATTTTTGTCTTCTGATCAATTTTTCCTTGTATGATAATTATTTGGGTTGACAGTGAAATTTTGCACAAAACACTTTTGTTACGTTATACAATTCTGTTACCATGCATTATTCTTTAATTTATCAAACTCAAACTCAAACTCAAATAATCATTTGTTCAGTCTAGACTCTTACAGGCACTTGTGAATGTCAACGTTAAAATTAATATTCTTTTTCGATTCAGCAAAAAAAAAACCTCTTGAGAAGAATCGAGAATAAACTCAATGAGGTATAATTTTTTCAAAATAATATTACAATTTCACTTAAGTATAAATTATGTGCAAATTACAATATGTATGTACTTAATCTAATTACATTTTAAAAAAATTATAGGAGAAAAAAAAAAAAATAACAATAGGTACTGGAGATGTATAAGGTCTCCAGATGTCAAAAGACTAAATTTAATTTACTGGAAATGTAAAGGTTTCCAGGAGTCAAATAGCAAATTTATAATATGATGACTGCGAAAAAAATACTAACTACAGGACATGTTTTTCCTTGCATGATTTGACAAAAACCTAATTTAAAAAAAAAGATATATTCACATTACGTTATAATATTATAGAGATACAGTGATATTTGTACCAAGACATAATTAAAAACGAATGGTATTAAACAAAAAATATCGATCCATTTCCGATTGATATATTATCGTAGTTAATATTAAAAAGATACGTTTATATTTTTAGAACAAATCCAACCTGGTAACGCCGCGCAACGGGGAGCTCCTAATCGCCGCGACCCAGGACTTCATCACCGGGGGGTACCTCATCACCCAGCGGGACTCGTTCTTCACCCGCGAGGAGGCGCAGCAGCTGGCCGCCTGTCTCCTCTCGGGGCCTGACTCCACTATGAGGATCGATATGCCGCCGCCGGCGATACTCAAGCCACGGCGCTTATGGACCGGCAAGCAGATATTTAGGTGAGCTAAGTTGGCTAAGTGTCACATTGGAGGTGTTAGGTGAGCTAAGTTGGCTAAGTGTCACATTTGAGGAGTTAGGTGAGCTAAGTTGGCTAAGTGTCACATTTGAGGAGTTTGGTGAGCTAAGTTGGCTAAGTGTCACGTTGGAGGAGTTTGGTGAGCTAAGTTGGCTAAGTGTCACGTTGGAGGAGTTAGGGGAGTTGGCTAAGTGTCATATTGGTGGAGTTAGAGGAGTTGGCTAAGTGTCATATTGGAGGAGTTAGGGAAGTTGGTTAAGTGTCATATTGCGGGTGTAAAGTGAGCTAAGTTGCCTAAGAGTCACATAGGAGGACTAAGGTGGGCTAAGTTCGCTAAGAGTTACTTTGAAATATTCAGATTAGCTAAGCTGGTTAAGTAAGTGTGCATCTTATGAAACGGCGCAAATGATTTAATCTTATTAATGTACTTTTTTACTGCAGTTTAATAATGCGACCGAACAAACGGTGTGAAGTGAAAGCGAACTTGGAGACTAAAGGGAAAAACTACACAAACAACAAGGACATGTGTGTGCAAGATTCTTGTAAGTATTCTATTATAATGTAGCTATTTCTTAACTATTTACGCCTGCAGTTTTGCTCGCATGGACTATAAAATAGGGATGTTTGACTGCTGGGTAAAGAACAGAAAATTCTATTTAGTCCGTCAGTTAGTTTATAAAAAAAATATTGGATAGGTATTTTTTCTCTTATCAAACGTTGGTTAAAAATGATAAATATAAGCATTTCTGGGGGCTCGTGACGTCACGTTATGGTACAATTCGTACCAAACCGTGACGTCACTCCAGAACTTCTGAAGCGTTAATCTTTGTCATTAATTGTTCGATTGAGAAAATAAAAAATGCTTGTCTAATATTTTTTTGCAATTTACACAAATAAAAAAAAAACAACAGTCGTGACGCTTATAGTGTATTTTAATTTTGTAGGTAGGTACCTACTCAATAAATATTATTCCATTTCATTTTCAAATAGAATTAGGGCGAGCGCACCTCGGAGCGCTCCCCATTCGTCCGGTGGAGCAGAGACGGCCCCAGGGCCAACTGTAAACAGTCACTCAAGAAAAAAAAAATTTTTTTCAAATAGATTTCTCTATTTTTTTTCATTGTGACATACGACCTAAATATAATTCAAGAAGCAGTCCTTTTTAAAAAAAAATATTAAAACGTATTTTGTACCTCCAAACTAACTAAAAACGACGAAGCTAAGCGCTTCTAAATTCCGGAATAGGGGCTCGTGACGTCACGTTATAGTATTTTTTTTTTTTTCTTTTTTGACGTCAGACGTGATAATCCGTAACTCTGAGCTGATGTGTGGCTCTATGGACAAGAGCACCCTCGGCTCCGGCACCAAGACCAGCATCTTCTACATATTGCTGCGGGACTGGGGGGAGGACCACGCCGTCAAAGCCATGTGGAGGTAAGAGACAAGGGCGTATCTAGGATATTTCTGAGGGGGGGAGGAAGGACAAACTAAGAATATACCTATCTAAAGTAATTTTCGACACTCGCAAGGGTATCAAAACCTACAGGTTACATTTATACTTTTAACACTCTGAACATATTGGAGTGAAACAATTTTCGACATTTGCAAGCAAGGGCGTGCATTCCATATGTGCCTGTAACTAATGTATGAAGTGCCTGCGCAGACGAAGTCGCAGGCAGACAGTACTTATTACTGCACGCGCCTGTTCGCTAGGGTATCAAAACATAAAGCTTATATCTAAACTTCTATCACTCTGAACATATTGGAATAAAACAATTAAAAAGGATTTAACTCGCGCAATTTTGTTAAAGTATTCGAAATTTCTAATAAAATAAAAGATGCGATGTTTTTTTTTTTCGTAGGTTGGCACGAATGGCGTCTTACTACATGATGAACCGCGGGTTTAGTTTCGGCATCATTGACGTCACGCCCGGCAAGAAACTCATTGATGCTAAAAACAAACTATTGGAGTCTGGGTAAGAATTATTATGTTAATACAGTCTATGAATCGAAATTCGATCGATATTTTTGGTTCAATACCATTATATAATGAAGAGAATTGAAGGAGTACAGAAATTTGGAGACTCATTAGTGGGTTCTCATGGTGTAAAGGTCAGCACGCTGCCGCTAGTAAAGGCAAGGGCTCGAGTTCCACTGAGAGTCTCAATTTTTCTACTCTTGTCTTAGTACAAAAATATCATTATAATTCGTATGTTGTCAAGGTTGTAATATAGATCCCACCAAAAACATTCTGTAAAAAAATAGCCAAGTCTCGATGTAGCTGCTTGTTTATCCCTAAAAAGTAATGAAATTAAATACTGCGAGTTTTTTTTATTATAGTCAATATTGTATTGTACATGTATTTTAAAAAAATGAACTCCCTAGTTCAGCGTTATACATAGCTGTTTTGTTGACTACTAAATAATAAAGAAAATGAAGAGATCCTTTAAAGGGATAAGATCGCCTTTGTACATTTGTATTTTCGCTTCTGTATTTGTTTTGTTATAAAATAAAGTGTTTACATACATACATAATGGGTTTATATAAATTTAAAATTAATCAAAATCTAACTGTTTTTTTTATATGTTAGGTATTCAAAATGCGACGCGTATATCCTGGAGATGGAAAAGGGCACGCTGCAGTGCCAGCCCGGCTGCACCATGGAGGAGACCCTGGAAGCTGTGATGCTGAGCGAGCTGAGCAGCATCAGGTAATGTGTTATATTAAATTATCAAGATATAGCGATCCGCCTGGCTTCGCACGGATCCCTATTTTTTTTCCAAAATATTTTATAGCCTATGTTACTTGTGGATAATGTAGCTTTCGAATGGTGAAAGAATTTTTAAAAACGGCTTAGTAGTTTTTGAGCCTATTTATTGCAACCAAATAAAGTTTTCCTCTTTATAATATTACTAGCTGTCCGCTTTTATAGCCTATGTCACTCGGGAATAGTGTAGGTTCCCAACAGTGTAGAATTTTTGAAATTGGTCCAGCCGTTCTGGAGCCTATTCAATCCTAACAAACAAACAAGCAAACAAACCTTTCCTCTTTATAATAATAATAACAATTCATTCACTATTGGGAAGTTACACTATTCCCGAGTGATCTAATATAATTTTATTTAACTAGTATGTATTGTTTCAGAGAGTTGGCCGCGAAGGCGTGTTTCCGCGAGTTGCATCCGACCAACGCGCCGCTCATAATGGCGCAGAGCGGATCTAAAGGTTTTATAATTTATCTTTTATATTTCGCACACCTAGATCTAAAGGGATCTAACTCAAAAACTGAAAGATTAGAGTTATGCACATCATCGGATTCCAGCAAAATCCACCTACACTAAAACAGATTTCGGCTATTATAACTCTGCTTATTTTATTATAAAAAGTATACATTTATACAGAAAACTCATGCGTGCATATGGACATACCAATCAGTTTCTCGCCTCTCCTGAAAAAGTACCTTTTTTGAGTTAGCTCCTTTAGATCTAGGTGTGTGATTTGATAACCATATTATGTCGATATTGAAAGTATACTAAACGTTCTGTATTTACACGCAATTAAGATTAGGTAAACATTTATTTATTATCAAAAAAAATTGGGAAAAATATTTTTTTGAGATAGTCATTTCTGATGCTTTCGCGGTTTTTAAAAGCTTATATTACACATTAGAATGAAACTATGACAGATTTAATTTGCGTATTTTTTCTTCTAACGTTTAGAAAACTTTACAGTTCCCATATTTGTAGCACGATTGAGCTGACGATAGTCTAATGCTAAAGTTTAGCTTTTATGATTATTTCATTCCAATGTGTAATAACTGCGAACTCATCAGATTTTTTTGTTCTATCATTTAATGTTGTAAATTGAACTGTATCTCGTTGTTTATAGGGTCGAATATCAACATATCTCAGATGATAGCGTGCGTCGGGCAGCAGGCGCTCAACGGCAAGAGAGTTCCGAACGGCTTCGAAGACAGATCTCTGCCGCACTTTGAGAGACATTGTGAGTGCTGTTCGATTTGTTATGGGTTCGAATTCGACCTAGGGCTAATATTTTAGACTGGTATGATTTTTTATGTTTTTATTGCTATTAAAAGCATCTGACTTTTGACAATTAGTGAAAGACCCTTTTTGCGCTACAAAAACCATACGTGCAAATTTCTTTTCGTTCAATTTTAAATTACTGTAACGTTTTCTTGTGAACCTTAACTAACAAAAACGGTGCCTTCATAAATATTCATAATTTTAGACAATTTATAAACTCGGTGTAATAACTGAGCTTAATTCTTAATCACTTCTTGTCATCCACAGATTGAAAGTTTAATTCATTGTTTCTTTAGACGTCGTCTCTATTTTTCTGTAGATGACGAAAAGATTAAAAGTAGGCTTTTATAATTTTACAATGTACATGTGATCCTCTTTCATTTGATACTTCATTCGGGTTTATTTGTAGACATTTAGTTTTCCCCACCCCCTTGAACCCCCCTTGATTTGGTTTTAGAATGACGTCACATTTAACCTTGAATTGTCATTCAAATCAAACGCGTGTACAAAATTTCATCTCAATCGGTTAAAGTTATCTCCTTCAAAATTGAGTTGCAAAATTTAACCCGTACATACTTATATACTTATTTACATTCCAAGTTAAACAATAGCTTTTAGAATACAAGGCTTACTAGCACTGCCAAAAAACACTTTTGTCACTTGTAAAACTAACGGTTACAGCAAAAATACCAGCGGCGCGTGGTTTCGTAGAGAACAGCTTCTACTCCGGCCTGACTCCGACGGAGTTCTTCTTCCACACGATGGGAGGGCGAGAGGGCCTCGTGGACACCGCCGTCAAGACAGCGGAGACCGGCTACCTCCAGCGGAGACTCGTCAAGGTATGATTACCTAGAAAAGGAAGACCATTATTCAGTGGTTACATTTCATCTTACTTATACAAATACAAGCGGTCCGCCCCGGCTTCGCACGGATCCTAATTTATTTTCCAAAATTTAATATAGCCTATGTCATTCACAATTAGTGTAGCTTCCTAACAGTGATTTTTTAAATCAGTCCAGTAGTTTAGGAGCTTATTCAATCCAAACAAACAAACAAACTTTTCCTCTTTATTATATTAGTATAGATAAATCACCTAGTGGTCCCGGCAGACGTCATAGTAAGGTTACGTTGATGAATCGATTTGACAGATAATGTCATTGAGTTGGCACTATGGTAATATTTTTGTATTTTTTTTTAATTGTTTCGTCATAACTTCTCCTGATTGTAACTAACACAATAAAACATCGCCTTAGCCTTCGTACATTTGTGCTGTTGTCGTCTCAACCTCTGTATTAATTTTGTTGTGTAATAAAGAGTTTACATACATACATAAAAAAAAAAGAATAAGTGAAATCAGTCCAGCCTATAATAATTACAATCTAACGTGATTCATTTTTAGTAGATCGTAAAAAAAGTACATTGACACGTCAGATGAATCTTCTAGCGATCCGATCGTCATTGCTGAAACGTAATAACACAGAAGAAAGTTTTTTTTCAAGGTCAATATTCAATTTAAACCTACATACAACAAATTTAAGATAACAAAAAAAAAATCACTTCATTCTTTTACGATATTAACATCATTGCCAACATGTATTTTACCAAATACAACTTAGCTGCTACCTAACAGCTGACTCAAAACTTTGATAAAAGCGACATCTAGCGTATTCTGTCTCCAGTCTCTCGAGGACCTAGTCCTCCATTACGACATGACGGTGCGCAACGCGACGGGCGAGGTGGTGCAGTTCTCGTACGGCAGCGACGGCCTGGACCCCAGCTACATGGAGGGGCAGGGGCGGCCCGTGTCGCTGCCCCGCGTCATGGCTGACGTGCGAGCCCGATGTTTGCACAGGTATGATAAGCTTTCGTAAACAAAAAAAAAACGTTAATAATTTCTGATGCCTTCGCGGCTATTACACATTGGAATGAAACAACTATTAACGCTAGACTATTATATTAGCGTTAGACTATTGTCAGCTCAGTCGTGCTACGATTATGCAAATTGTAAAGAATCCGAAACGTCAGCAAATAAAATAAAATAAAAATACGCGAGTTAAATCCGTTAATAGTTGTTTCATTCAAAAAAGACGTTAAGTTAAGTAGACGCTTTTTAAAATTTAGTCAGCTGTCATAAGGAAAAACAAACTGGATTTTTTTAAAAATACAGGTTTATGTATTACTAGCGATTCGCCCCGGCTTTGCACGGATCCCAATTTTTTTATTATTTAATACAGCCTATCTATGTTACACACGAATAGTGTAGCGTCCCGACAGTGAAAGAATTTTTCAAATGGGTCCAGAAGTTTAGGAGCCTATTCAATCCAAACAAACAAACTAACTTTTCCTCTTTATTATATTAGTATAGATGATTTCGAAAGGAAAAAAGAGACATAATAATTTCTGATGCCTTCGCGGCTATTACACGTTGGAATGAAACAATACTTTGGACTTTAGCGTTAAAAAAGAAGCACTTAAAACTTTTTTTAATTGAGTTTCATGTATAATTTGAGTCATTAAAGAAGATGCTTCTAGTAGTATATACTTCTACTAATTATTTCTTTTTATGTCACTCGAAATAATTTTGGAATAATTATACTGTTACACTTTATCTACCTATGATATTCTGCATAGGTATGTGGCTCTGCTGTCACAAGGAAAAACATACTTGACACCTCTTTTTTTTAATATATTTTTTTAGTGCTATGTTTTACATCGTCAATCATTTTTGTACCTTGTCTCGTATCAATAAGGTTGATTGTTGCAGGGACGAGGAGCCGCTGGACGGCGACGGGATCGTGGTGGCGGCGGAGGAAACCTTACGACTTGACGACTTCAAAAATTGCACAGAAGAGTTCAAAAACGAGATGCTGTAAGGAATAATGCATAATAATATGAAAATCTATGTGTTCAATTTTTGTTGAATTAAAAAAAAAAAATTGAGATCGAAATTATGTTGCCATTTCAAATTTTAATATCGATGACGAGTCCGGTTGTTTGTCGTAAGATATATTTTTACTAGCTGTCCGCGCCTGCTTCGCCCGGATCCCTTTTATATACCCTATGTTACTCAGTGATAATGTAGCTTTCTAATAAAAATAATAATTAAAATCGGTCCAGTACTTTTTGAGTTTATTCGTCACATACAAAAATACAATACTACGATATACTTTTCCTAATCTCTCAATCGCCCAAAGGTTAACTGGAAGAGATCCCTTAAAGGGATAAGTTCGCCTTTGTACATTTATTGTGTTTTCGTTTATGTATTATTTTGTTTTGTTGTTGTACAATAAAGAGTTTACATACATACATACATACATACAATACAAATCTTTCCTCTTTATTATATTAGTATAGATTTGTATATAAAATATCTTTTCCAGCACGTACCTCAAGTCGATAGCGTGCAAGGTGCGCACCCTGCGCGCTCGCTACGCTCACTGCGGGCCGGTGGGGCTGCAGCCGGAGCGGCTGACGCTCACGCAGCTGGTGAAGTTCCTGCGCGTCTGCCACGACAAGTACCAGCGCAGCGTCATCGAGCCCGGCACCGCGGTCGGCGCGCTCGCCGCACAGGTATATGAATACACAACACGGATCCGCATGGATACCTAATTAAAAAAAAAAAAAAACAAACCAGTCGTTTTTAGAGTCTATACAATCCAAACAAACAAACCTTTCCTGTATATTATATTAATACTAGCGGCCCCGGCAGACGTCGTCCTGCCCGTCCGATTGTTTCGTCAAAGATCTGTCAAAGTCTTCTAACTGTCACTTAATGAATAGTAATTCTTCATAAGGCTTCATATTTTCCCCGTTTTTTACACATTTTCCACTGTTTCTTCGCTCCTATTGGTCGCAGCGTGATGTTATATAGCCTAAAGCCTTCCGCGATAAATGGTCTATCCAACAAAAAAGAATTTTTGAATTCGAACCAGTAGTTCCTGAGATTAGCGCGTTCAAACAAACAAACAAACAAACTCTTCAGCTTTTTAATATTAGTATAGATAAATAACGTTATCAGACGTCCCGTTTTGACGCGAAATTGTCCCTTTTTTCGAAAACTAAACACTTTTACGCAGTTTTGATAACGGTGGTCAAGAATACGATAGTTAATAGTTAATTTATACGAAGAATTAAATCTAAATATTTTGTATTTGGGTAGTTTGCGTAATGTATAAATTAATTTAGCGTTAGACTATCGATAACCCAGTCGTTCAACGAATATGGGAACTGTAAGTTTTCAAAACATCAGCCAATAAAATAAACTACTCGAAGTAAATCCGTTTACAGTTGTTTCATTCCAAATAGCATTTATGTATGATATATTATGCAAGAAAAGGTAAAAAAAAAACTCATTTTCAGAGTATCGGCGAGCCTGGAACCCAGATGACCCTGAAGACATTCCACTTCGCTGGAGTAGCCTCCATGAACATCACCCAGGGGGTGCCGCGGGTGAAGGAGATCATCAACGCCTCCAAGGTGATCTCCACGCCCATCATCACCGCTGAGCTGCAGCAGCCGCTGGACCAGGAGTTCGCGAGGAGGGTCAAGGGGAGAGTGGAGAAGACTACTTTGGGAGAGGTGAGTTGGGGGGGGGGTTGAGAGATGTTCTATATAAGAGTGATTTCTTTAAAAAAAGTAAATATGTGAAATTAAAATAATTATAAGTTTTTAACACCTGTTCTACTCTTTTAGGAATATCAATAAAATTTTAAAAAAATATATATGTACACAAAAATAATTATACCTACATAAAATTAAGTTGAACGATTATTCAAAATGTAATATAAATCCATTATTAGTGCTTATTTATGTCATATATACGATATTGTCGTATATAGTCAGACAATTAGTTTAATCTTGTATACTAACTCGAGACAACACTAATCGTGACTATACGTCACACAAATTAAAATGAAAAGTGATGTCACGAAACTTAAGACCTTTTGTCACGTCCCCGCCCCCCACAAATGTGTGACGTACTTTATGGAGTCCCTTTGCAATGTTTTTGTATGTGTTGTACAGATAACGACGTACATCGAAGAGGTGTACCTCCCGACGGAGTGCTTCCTGCTGATCCGCCTCGACGCCGAGCGCATCCGGCTCCTCTCGCTCGAGGTCAACGTACACTCCGTCGTGTATTCGTAAGTACTTATACCTGTGTGCTATTATTACTATTACTAGCGGTCCAGGCAGACAGACAACGCTACATTAAATAATCAATCAAAAGAAAAAAAATATATATATATCAATTGAGGCTTTTACAAGCTCTATGACGGTCAGAAGATACCGTATCCGAAATAACCTCACTTGGGAATAAACGGCAAGAAACTCAAGTATATTTTTTTTCAAAGTATCTAGGTACGTTAACAATTTATACTTGCGTCAATAAATCGATTTGATAGTTGTTGCCATTGAGAAAATATTAACGTACGTACCATACATTAATATTTTCATAAAGTTTTCTTAAATTTTCAAGTGTTCCTCGCAATATTTTTTTTTACAATCTTCTCCTGATTATATCAAAAAAATTATAATTTGTGTAAACAGTCCAGCCGTGCTAGCGTGTTGCCGTGATCAACGAAAGAAAAAGATTATTGAAAAATAACTAGCATAAATAATTGTCATTTACATTGTATGGAGCCGTAACAATGCGAGCTTCTACGGAACTTTTGGATTATTACCTAACTAGCTGTGCCCGCGACTTCGTCCCCGTGGAATAGTAATTCTTCATAAGGCTTCATATTTTCCCCGTTTTTTACACATTTTCCACTGTTTCTTCGCTCCTTTTGGTCGCAGATTGATGTTATATAGCCTAAAGCCATCCTCGATAAATGGTCTATCCAACAAAAAAAGATTTTTTGAATTCGAACCAGTAGTTCCAGAGATTAGTTCGTTCAAACAAACAAACATACAAACAAACTCTTTAGCTTTATAATATTAGTATAGATACACCAGTTTGAACACCAAGAGGTAACCTATTTATCATATTTATAATGTTAGTATGGATAATGTATTTTCCCCAGTATGTGCACATCCAAGTTAAAAATCAAGCCTGCCAACGTGGAGGCGGTGTCTGACTGGGCCATCAAGGTGTACGGCGAGCCGCAGAAGACAGGCGGCTGGCTGAACATGAGCTTGCAGCAGCTAGCCAGGCTCCTGCCAGGAGTCGTCGTCAAGGGGCTACCACAGGTCAGTTAAAACTTTATCTCCTAGAGTATAAGGTTCATTTTGTATTGGTGTGAAAGCTAGGGACTTTTACGTAAGGGACTTGAAAAAGCTGTATTTGGTTTGGTGCGTATGGTCAGTTGCAACCTTGCCTCATAGAGTGTAAGGTTCATTTTGTATTGGTGTAAAAGCTAGGGACTTTTACGTAAGGGACCACTTGGAAAAGCTGTATTTGGTATGGCGCGTATGGTCAGTTGCAACCTTGTCTCCTAGAGTGTAAGGTTCATTTTGTATTGGTGTGAAAGCTAGAGACTTTTACGTAAGGGACTTGAAAAAGCTGTATTTGGCATGGCGCGTATGGTCAGTTGCAACCTTGTCTCCTAGAGTGTAAGGTTCATTTTGTATTGATGTAAAAGCTAGAGACTTTTACGTAAGGGACTTGAAAAAGCTGTATTTGGTATGGCGCGTATGGTCAATTGCAACCTTGTCTCCTAGAGAGTAAGGATCATTTTGTATTGGTGTGATAGCTAGGGACTTTTACGTAGTGTAATCCGCTGGTATATTATGAGCTCTACTTGCAAAATCTGTATTTGGTGTGTAAATAATTGTGGAGTAAATATTTGTGAGAATTCTGCTTACGTAATATTTGAATGGTCTCTATGCACGCATGTTATATTCCACCTTGTATCCTACTACTATTATAAAGGCGAAAGTTTGTAAGTATGGATGTATGGATGTATGGATGTTTGTTACTCTTTCACGTAAAAACTACTGAATGGATTTGAATGAAACTTTACCACAATATAGCTTATACATCAGAATAACACATAGGCTACAATTTTTGACACTAGACTAGACGGGACGAACCTGAAGTCCACGCGAACGAAGTCGCGGGCAAAAGCTAGTGTTAATATATAAGGCTAGTTTTGGATTGTTACCCAATTAGATAGGCAACTATAGTAATATGATGACGTATGTACTGTGCTGTAAAGAAGTTTTTTATTTAACAGGTTGCGCGTTGCGTTATCGCGTGCGATGACACAGGCGGCGACGTTAGGTAAGTATTATACGTTCCATGACGATTATTTAAAACTGAATAATTGTTAATTAACATTGGTATGAAACAACTATTAAAGGATTTAACTCGCGTATTTTTATTTTATTTTATTTGCTGAAGTTTCGGATTCTTTACAGTTTCCATAATCGTAGCACGACTGAGCTGACAATAGTCTAACGCTAAAGTATACAAACTACCGAATGAGTAATATTTAGTACATTTATAATTCTTTGATTAATTATATGGTAACTAAGAGTATATTTTATTATATTCCTTCAGGTACAAGTTGTGCGTGGAAGGCGACGGGCTGAGAGACGTGATGGCTACGTATGGAGTGGACGGGAGAAAAACCACTTCTAATAATATTTTAGAGGTAAGTCCTTTATTGAAATATTATTATATTTAGGGAATTTAGTAAGCAGGGCCGACCAGACTGTCAATAGTGTGCTCTGCGCTTGTTTGTCTAAATTATATATTGAAAAATAATTATAATATATGAAAAAAATTGCCGGGTAAATCCGCAAGACACATTTAAGAATATAAAAAAAAATAATAATAATGCAACTCAAACCGATCTATAAAAACAGCAAAAATATAATTTCTGTCATAATATTTGTTGTTGTAGCCGCATCAAATTACGGTTTATGAGGTACAGCCTGGTGACAGACGGACGGACAGCGATGTCCCATAGACTAGAACCTGAACCCTAAAAAGCCTATTTATCATATTCCAATATTCATTTAGGTATTTCACTATCCACTCAAAACTCTAACCTCAAAAACCAGGTGTATTAGATATATTACTACCCACTCAAAACTCCATCAAAAACCAGGTGTACAACACGCTCGGCATCGAGGCGGCCAAGTCGACGATCATCAGCGAGATCCAGGCGGTGATGGCGGGGCACGGCATGAGCGTCGACCGCCGGCACGTGGAGCTGCTCGCCGGGCAGATGACGGCGCGCGGCGAGGTGCTCGGCATCACGCGCTACGGCCTCGCCAGGATGAAGGATTCCGTACTCAACTTGGCTAGCGTGAGTGTCTAATATCATAGTTATCCTCGGCTCAGTCATGCTGCGACGTGAGTGTCATATATCATAGGAAAGACTAGCGTTATACTCAGTTCAGTCGTGCTACGATTATGGAAACTGTAAAGCGCGCTACGGCCTCGCCCGGATGAAGGATTCCGTGCTCAACTTGGCTAGCGTGAGTGTCAAATATCATAGGAAAGGCTAGACTAGGGGATGTGACAAAATGTCTTAAGTTTCGTGACGTCCAAAATCGTTGCTTTGGTTGCGTCGATTATGGAAACTGTAATGGTAGCGAAACGTCAGCCAATGATATAAGTATGCGAGTTAAATCCGTTTGTAGTAGTCTCAATCCAACAGGAAAGTCTGTTTGTCAAATATAGGCTGCTATAGGCATGACTGGCTTTTTTCTCTATCTATCAAAGATATTCATGATTTATGATTTTCTAAAATGCTAGTGCGAGTCTGACTCGCGCACTGAAGGTTCTGTACTAACTTGAAGGTATATAAGTTTAGATTTTTTTTTATTGTATGATAAATAATTAAACTACTACGATTTTCACAATGTTCCCCTTATCTCTTCTACAAGACGTTGTTTATCGTAGGTACTAAATTTCATGATTCTGAGTTCCAGTACGGGTTTTGATTCTCTTGCGAGTGTCGAACATTTGCGGCATAAACTATATTTTTGGCTTTGGCTTACAAATTTGATTTTTTCCGCAGATCCGAGGACAGTAGATCTTTATGTCCACGCGTTTCTGATAAAAAGGGTGTTTACAGACAGATAACAAAGTGATCTTAAAAACGCAAAAGTGAAAGAAATCTTTTCACAAATAAATACGAATTTATACTTGTTTCATTAATTTTAACTGCACATATTTCAACAGTGTTTACATAAGAATATTATTTACAGTTCGAAAAGACAGCAGACCATCTCTTCGACGCAGCATACTACGGCCAGCAGGACTGCATCTCAGGAGTGTCAGAGTCTATTATACTTGGCGTGCCGTGCGCGCTCGGTACGGGGTTACTGCAACTGTTGCAGCAACCGCAGCCCGCGCCGCGGCACACGCCGCCACGCCTACTGTTTGATAGGCCAGACTATCATACTTCTATATGGGAGTAGGATGTTGTATTTTTTTTATTAAATGTATATGTTTATTAAATTAGGTGTTTTATTGGATTTTGTAAGTTGTTTATGAGAGCTTGTGTTCGTTTTACACGTATTTTTTTAGTGACAGATGCTCTGGGAAATCTTGTTTATAATAGGGTATGCCAATACCGTACATGATTATTTTAAACAAAATACTACGTTGATATACGATATTTGTTATTGTAACAACTATACTGGATTTAACTCGTATAAATTATTTCGTGATGGTTGTATTATTCTAAAATATACAAATTATTATTTATAATATAATAAAACAAAAAAACACCGTTTTAAAGTTATTCATATTTTTATTAATTAAAATCAACAATACTAACAACTACTTAAATGCATAAAATGCTGTACATGAACGTTATTTTTGACATATCTATAAAACTGATAGTCTTTCCATCTAAAACAAACCTTATTTCCTATCGTATAAGGCTCAAACTCAAACGAATAATGACGACTCATAGGGTAAACAGAAATGTCACGTTCTAATTTCGATTCTGTTTATGTAGGAACAAGAGTCGGTATTGCTTTTCACTAATCTACATTCAACTCAAAATAAATAAATACACTCATGGAAACATTTTAAAGTTAAATTTCTAACGTTGGGATCTATTTCACAATGCTAATTATTTGGGACTTACAAAGACATTGTGAAACAGGTCCAAACAGAAACAAATTTTTAATAGACGGACGTCTATTAAAAATTTAAACAAGCTAACTAATTAATCGCAAACCCGCTAGATGTCGCTAGTAGTATGGAGAGAGGTTCAGCTATCGTGTTCCACCAATCACAGGCGAGTAGCTTGTCTCTTATTGGTGGAACATAACAGCTAGACTTCACTAAAGACTTAGAGGCATCTAGCGGATTTCTGACCCCTTTAATAAGAGTGGGTACAGTCAAAGTCTAGTTATTTTTTTAATAAGAAAAATATCTACTGTTGTTCTGGGGGTCATGACCCCCCCCACTCCCCCCTAATCGGTTGAGTTGCTACGCCGCAGTCGCTTTAGCGATTTGTGCTTTATATTCGGCCAGGCGAGTCCACTTTTCGCTCACTTTCCACAACCACGACGCCAGCTCGAAGTCCTGAGCTTCCTTCGAAGCCTCTTTTACCTTCATATCACTGAAATAAAAAAATATCAATCCGCCATGAATATGGAAGTAGGCGTGATGACTGTTTTCTATACTAATATTATAAAGAGGAAAGTTTTGTTTGTTTGGATTGAATAGGCTCCAGAACGGCTGGACCGATTTTAAAAATTCTTTCACTGTTGGGAAGCTAAACTATTACCGAGTGACATAGGCTATAAAAAAAGATGATCCGTGCGAAGCCGGGGCGGGCAGCTAGTTTGTCCATAAAGTACATTATCAAAAAGTATTGGACTCGTAGTGGGGACTTGTGACGTCACGCATCCCATTTAATAAAGAAGTGTAACGAAATATCCTTTTTACTAGAAAGTGTGACATCTCGAAATATTTTGTTACTCCATTTAAGACTTTAGGTCTGCTCATTTCGATTGAAATTTATGTGGTGAAACGGTTTGACTTGCCACATTGTTTTAGTAAAGGTGACGTGACTTATACTACTATAGGCGACAAGACTCGGGTACAAAATTTCGTGCATATCACCAAATACTTACGCAAAGTACTCCCCAGTAGTTTTAGCCACGGATTCATCCAAAGCGGCGTGGAGGATGACCTGGGCGGCCATCTTTGGACTCTTCATCACGGGCCAGAAGAGGGGGTAGATGAAGAACCGAGTTATACTTTTACTGACGGGGAGGTGCCGGGTCAAGTCCGTGTCGGCCAGGCCGGGGTCAACGGCCGCCACGGTTACACCTGTGCCTGAAAAAATATTTTACTTGGACAATTAAACAACAGATGTGACGTCATTTCACGGCGAAAAGTACATAACTCGGAACATGAACCGGTTACTTATATTTTTGTTAAATTAATAAAATAATATTTTTTTAATGTACTTGATAAAAAAAACATGACAAAATAGAAAAACCGTACAAGTATAAGTCGGATTCGCGCGCTAAGTCACACACAAAAAATCACGTCGTATGGGAGCCCCTAAAATATTTATTGTGTGTTCCGTTATATGTCCGAAGTCTTATAGGAGTCACGTCACCTCGTTCGGCCACAAGGCCCTAGATGTCGCTAGTTCCGTGTCGTTTCCCGCGCATATTTCCCACCTATTTCACAAACCTGCTTCCGTTAGGAGCTGTCGTCGAACAAGCCGCCATATTATTAAGCCATTATTGCGTCGCTCTCTGAGCTGTGCGCAAGGTTCGTAAGTCGCTAAAAATTTCAACATGAAATTTTTATAAGTAATTTAAATTTAAATTATTTAAATTCTGGTAAGTAGAATTTATCGCTGAACGTTGTGTTCTTAACTTTAATAACGTTTTAAAGCACCGTACTTAGAATCTATTCTGAAAAGATTTCTCTTTAAGTACCTTCAATAGTTTAATAAAAAAATATTGTATATTTTTTTTCCGATCTTTCGAGATGGTAAGTAGAAAGTTGGTTTTTTGTTTAAAGTGTTCCGTGTGGTTATTTGTTTTTTCATGAATAACACGTGTTTTCCCGCGCCGGCGGAGGTAGTGCGACTACGGGGGACTTGCGCAGAGCGCGTAGTCTCTCCTTCAGTTTCTCTGACGAGGAACGCTCTCGCAGCCGGTGTTTACGCCGCCGCCGCCGCCGCTCCCGCTCTCGCAGCCGGAGCCGCGGCGGGCGGCGTCAGGCGCACCGCGTCTTCGGCGTCGCCGCCGCGTGGCGGCCGTGTGGAATGCGCCACGAGCCACGTGGCGGCCGCGTAAATTGCGCCACAAACCACGTGGCAGATGCGGCGTGGGCTGCGCGGATTGCGCCACGAGCGGCGTGGTGGCTGCGTAGATTGCGCCACGAGCCACGTGGCTGCCGTGGCGTCAACCGCACCGGTCGCACCGCCTCGCACCGCTTCGGGTCCACGAGCAATATCGAGCAGAGGTTTGAGTTTCACCAACGGCAGCTGGTAAGTCAGCTATACAATATTTTGAGTGACGGCATACCGGGCGGGTTTCGCGCGACTCCGCCGCGTCCGCCGCGCGCACCACCGCAAAGCCGCCGGCGCCGGCGCCGGCGAGGCGAGAGCCACGTGTCGACGCGGTTATGTGTCCGTGTCTGGCCCGCGTGCGCCGTCCGACCCGCGTGTCGTTATAGCTGTGTCCGCGTGTCGTCGTGGCTATGCGCCCGCGTGTTGTAGTGGTTATGTGCCCGCGTGTTGTCGAGGCTATGTGCCCGCGTGCCGTTGTGGCTTAAAATTTGTGCCCGCGTTCCCTTGTCCGTGCGTCGTGTCGGTCGAACCACGTCTGGTCGCGTATATGTGCCCTTCAGGCCGCGTTCGTGTCCGCACCACGTGTCGTCCCCACTATGTGAACGCTTGCGGTTAGCCTGTCCGTGTCGCGTGTCGACGTCGATCCACGTTGGTCGCGACTATGTGCCCGAGGGCTGTCGCGTGTCGACGTCATCGCCACGCGTTCTTCAAGTTGTTTGCCCGATTTCGTACCACGTGTCCCCGTTAATGATATGTGAGCGGGACGATATCGCTGCCTCTGTAGTCTCAGTCCAATTCTATTCATTTATTGCATTCTATATAACATGTTATCGATGAAATAGTTTCTTTGAAGGTTACTGCCATATTTCAGTTTCGTAACCTAATGCGTTACTAAAATTAGTATCTATCAACCCCTTAAATGAAATGATAAATAAATGGAACCGTCCGGGTTGGTTTCTGAAAAGAATGCGTTTCCGGCCTATTATCGCATTGAACGTATTGTTTCTTTGTGTATTGCCTTCTTGCTCTAAAGCTATCTTATTATCTATCTATAAGCTATCTTATAATCTTATTATCTTATATAGGCATTAAAATTGGATCGGTAAAACTGATGTTGATCTTTCGCGTCTTCTTTGTGTAACCAATTAATGAAAAAGTATTCGGAAGATATAGAAGTTCTATAGTCTGCAGAATATTTATTCAACCCGTCGGGTTTGTCCGTTTCTTTAAAAAAAAAAAAAAAAGTCTTTTTTACACCGGTCGAAAATCGACCACGAAAGGATGTCGTGGTCGATTTTTGACGCCCAACAAATCAAAACAACCTTATTCTTTTTTGTTGATACATCAGTCTAAATTAATGTTGGCTTAGCACGTAGGTAGTTTGCATCGAAGCTCTTAATCGATCTCGAGTGGAACATAAACTTCTACCTTGGGGATCACATGGGACATACGGTGCAAAACCAAGTTTATTTGAAACGTAAGCCGATTCGATTGTTGCTTCGAAATTCTCCCAGGTCATCTTTGTTTGCGTGAGACTGGATCGAAAGGCACATAGTATATTTAGTTTTAAGTATTAACTCTAGTTTTAAGCTTTATTTCAGGTTTGAACTGTGCGTCATTAGTATCATAATTTTGCTTCTTTCACCGTTCCTCGAAATAGACTGTAGAGATAGCACAGCAGAGGCATTGCAAACTGTTCTAGTCGTGCGAGCGATCCAGATACACCTCGAGGTAAAAGAGCCAACCCACATCTTGACCGATGCCTCCGATCAGAGCTTATCGAAAATTTTAAATATTTTTTTTTTCTGGTGCTTCGCCGGCCGCTGCCGCGGCACGCTCGCTTCGCTCGCTCGGCTCGCACGCTGTAGGGTCGCAGTTCTAACCTAACCTAACCCTCTTTTCGCTCGCCGTCATACCTAACGGGTTACCCGGTCGACAGACAGAAATCCGAGCTCCATAAAAGATTGACCTCGATTTTTTTTTCTAAGTGTCTGCATCCCCTTTGCTACACCCGCTTGCCATCTGCCTCTTGCTGCCTGTCGCTTGTCGTCTGCTGTCTGCCACCTGCCGCATGCCGCCTGCCGATTGCAGCTACCTGTTTCGGCACTGGGGCTCTTCTGCGATTGACCTGTACGTCTAGCAGACCGCTTACGTTGTGCCGGAGTATGTCTCATCATTGAATTTCTTGCCGTTTCTTTTCAAGTGAAGTTTTTTTTTCGGAAACGATGATATCTTATGACCTTCGTAAGAGCTTGTAAAAGCCTAAGTCGAATAAATATATTTTTGATTTTAAATGACATAACGCCTCACTTTTTACACTCACCCGAAATTTGCTGGTTGTCGTTTGAGATTCGCTAGTCCCGAACGCCATCTCAAGATGCGTTCGGCAATCGCTGACTGCAGGGCCTAGTTCCGGCGTTTTCACCCCCGGGTCTCATACCGTGTCTCCTTCGGCACCTGAACACTGCCTCCGGCCTGTTCATCATCGTTGTGCCGGAGTGGGAGCGACCCCGCTGGTAGCCGGACCTGAGAGCCCGAGCAGTGACGCGCCCCCTCGGAACCTTCGGTCTGTATCTATAGGTGGACATCGCGACGGGCCCGCAGACTAAGCTGGTGGACGCGACGGTCCTGCGGACCTCGCTGACGGAGTTGCCGCGACGGTCCTACGGACCTCGCTGACGGAGTTGCCGCGACGGTCCTACGGACCTCGCTGACGGAGTTGCCGCGACGGTCCTGCGGACCTCGCTGGCATGGTCGCCGCGACGGTCCTACGGACCTCGCTGGCGGAGTCACCACGACGGTCCTGCGGACCTCGCTGACATGGTCGCCGCGACGGTCCTACGGACCTCGCTGGCGGAGTCGACGCTACGGTCCTGCGGACCTCGCTGGCGGAGTCACCGCGACGATCCTGAGGACCTCGCTGACGAAGTCTCCGCGACGGCCCGCATTTCTTGATGGTAAACAACGGGCTACTCCCGCTGCAACGAGTTCAGGACCTGAAGGTAAGGGCTTATCTCATGTCGGGAGAGACTCTGACGAGCGATTGCTCTCCAAATAAGAAGGCCCTCCTAGAGCTCTGGTGGCGACCTTCTACAATAATTGTCTACCCATTTGATCAGGTTAGTGCTCTTAGAACGATATTTCTTAGCAAATACCTAACCCTGAACAGGCCACGATGATACCTACTCAATTTGCAGGTGCGGTAATAAGTTAGCTTTTAGAATAGCTCTTGTTCACAAAACGATTATCGCTTCAATTTGTGAGCTCTTCTCAAATGTAAAAAGAGCATCTAACAGTACAGCCAGACATGTTATGTTACAACGGTAGCGATACCTTTACCTCCAAAACAGCAAGTTTTATATGCGAGAATGCTGATTAAATTCTGAAAAGAAACCTTTGATGGCAGTACCTTGTACGATATTTCCAGAAGGACAGCGGATCTTCTTTTGCTGTCATCGAAACGTGAGTCCACAGCTCTGTTAAACTCTATCTCGATTGGTTCGTTGACAACGATCATTCTATAGGTAACCTTGTATCCGGAATTCGGCTGTATAACTGACTCTGGTACGTACCTGCCGTTAATCGAGTTAGTAGCTCTAGATCGCAACTCTAGTTTATTGACTTCGGAGATTAGCCCACATTCCTAAAGAAATTAAGGGCTCTACTAATCTATTTTTATGTCCTAGAATGCCTTCGCAGTCTGCCAATTCGACCATGATCGGAGGCTGGATGAAACGGCTTCTCGCCGAGGCTGGTGTTCGTGCTGTCTCAGGTAGCTTTCGGTTGGCCGTTAAGTTTTTAAACTGGTATGGAAGATATTTATTAATCAATTTATTAATCATATTTTGAGAACTCCGATTATCATTACGAGTCTACCTATCGCAAGTACCGGTAAGATCAAATCCTTATTGCGCTTATATTTCAGAGCCAATGGTAGGTACTGTTTACTCGTAACCGTTTTCTACAGAGTCTGTAATTTATATTACTCCCACCGCTCTGGGGTCTGTCTATATTGTTTATGATTTTATTGCGGTATATCATATCCTCTAATTCTGCTCATGCTGATAATACTAACGATTCAACATAATACGTCATGTAATCCGTTAACGCTAGTTAGCTTTTTGGTACCGCATTTTACCTTTATTGTAAAGCGGCTCATATTGTTACTAAATACAATATGTAATTAAGAAATTAATGCAGCTATATATTATGTTTAGAATATGTTTTTTCTCTCTCACGTATTAAAGTTTATGTTGATAGACCTATAGTATGCCGATTTAAAGCTGGTTATCTAATAAATACACATCTCTGAGAACTGAGCACTGCCCTCAGTTCATCTTATGTACTTTTTACAAGTAGGTAACATACTTGCTCTGCTGTCCAATTTATGAAAAATCTCATGTTTTCATTATTTTACCGTTTTTCTTTCCTTGAATAACAACATTATTGCGTCCTTACATCGATCAAGCCACCAGGAGATAATAAACAAGTCTCCTATAAGACTTCGGACATATAACGGAACACATAATATAAAATTTTACCTTCCAATAAAATTGTTATTATGTTTCCAATATGTCCGAAGTCTCGGCAATGCCTTCCTGGTGATACAATTCTCACCTTGCTTGCAATAATGGCTTAATAATATGGCGGCTTGTTCGACGACAGCTCCTAACGGAAGCAGGTTTGTGAAATAGGTGGGAAATATGCGCGGGAAACGACACGGAACTAGCGACATCTAGGGCCTTGTGGCCGAACGAGGTGACGTGACTCCTATAAGACTTCGGACATATTGGAAACATAATAACAATTTTATTGGAAGGTAAAATTTTATATTATTTATTTTATTCTGATTATAATCATCTGTGAAGATTTCAACAGGCTAATTATTACGGTTCATGAGATACTGCCTGGTGACAGACATTGTGTCAATGTTACATTCATTCTTATCTTACCTAGAGTCTTAATCGCTAGTTCTTTGACAAACAGCACGTTGGCGAGTTTGCTCTGGTTGTACGCGGCGGCTGCGTCGTACTTCTTCGAGTAGTTCAGATCTTCCTTGTTAATATGACCCTTGTAGTGGGCACTGCTTGATACGACCACTACCCGACTGGGCGCTGACGCCTGAAATATGGACCCAATGATTAGTGACGTAGAGTTCAAAACTATTTGCACTGTTTGAGAAAAACACATAATATTGCGAAGACGAAATAAAATATATAAGTACATCTACATATTTACAGTTAAATTTTAAATTATATATACCTATTTTACTTAACAATTTATTGCTTTCGCGGCTGTTACACATAGCTATTAAACAAACTACCGTCAGCTGAGTAGCAGCGAATATGGGAACTATAAAATTTTCGAAATGTTAGCAAATAAAATACGCGAGATAAATCCGTTATAGATGTGTCATTCAACTC
Organism: Polylopha cassiicola; assembly: GCA_038024825.1. Taxonomy (NCBI): domain Eukaryota; kingdom Metazoa; phylum Arthropoda; class Insecta; order Lepidoptera; family Tortricidae; genus Polylopha; species Polylopha cassiicola. The sequence goes on from CP149061.1 coordinate 1,478,073, forward strand.
TGTATACCTACTAGTTGAATATGATTAATCAAATGTCATGTTGTATTTTAAAAAAAATGTCTCTTCTTTGACACTGATTAAGTACCTACACATTGTTCTTAAGACATACACGAATTTAATTGAGAATCATAATAAAACACAATAATTAATGCCTACGCAGTAAACACATTAGATTAATTTAACTTGCGTATTTTATTTTATTGGCTGACGTTTCGAAAACTTTTCGATTCCCATATTAGTTAGCACGACTGAGCTAAAGATAGTGTTACGCTAAAGTCTGCATAATAAAACACATTAAATGCTCACTAACCTTCAACGTGTCAAGCATTAAGTTGGTGAGCAGGAAGTGTCCGAGGTGGTTGACCCCGAGCTGCGTCTCGAAACCGTCCTTGGTGACTCCGGCCGGCGGCTGCATCACGCCCGCGTTGTTCACCAACACGTGGCAGTTGGGCTCCTCCGATTTGAACCTATAACAAAAGATGCCTACGAATTGAGAACGGAGTCGGAGGTAAGGGCAGGCTAGAAGTTCCTTGTAGGTTTTGATACCCTTGCGAGTGTCGTAAATTGCCTTAGATATATTCTTTTGAACGGAGTTACTTTTTATGAAGTCGGTTATTAAATATGTTTGAACAATTCATATATTATGGAGCCTTAACCTAAGCATGCTTATAAAAAAGTACAGTCTAAGTTTAAACTCTTTCTTTTTTTATGTGTTACTTAATACCAGTACATTGTTTGTATATAAAACTTTACGAAAATATTAACATAGAAGATCTTAATGACAACACCTGTCAAATCTATTGATTAATGTAGCGCTATATTTTCACTCTCCGGGCAATATTTTTGGACAATTTACACCAATTAATGTGGTCCTAAACTAAGCGAAGCATGTACTATTAGACAACCAGTACTCAGCTAAAAATGTTCACGTACATCAGACTACTTCCTTAATAAATAAAAAAAATATGCTAACGTTTCCACGAAAGAGGCGATAGAGGCGGTGGAGGCGAGGTCGCAGGGGCGGCAGTAGACGAACTTGTTCCCCGTCTCCAACACCACCTCGCGCCGCGTCGCCTCGCACTTCTCCATGTCGCGGCATGCCATGAACACCTGCATCAAAACACATTCTTAGCTTTACAGCTACCATATTCGTAACACGACTGAGCTGACTATAACTTTAGCGGAAATGTAAAGTTTATCGAAAAAATAAAATAACCGAGTTAAATCCTTTTATAGTTGTTTCATTCCAACGTGTGATAACCGCAAAGACATCAGAAATTAACACAATTATTGAAATAAAACCGGCCAAGTGCGAGTCGGACTCGTGCACGAAGGGGTTCCGTACCATAAAAATGCCATACACATACCATAAAAATAAAAATGCGTCACCAAGCGAATTCAAATTTAAATATGCAGACTTAGATTCTTAAATGGAGTAACAATAGTACATTACGCACCAAGGCCAGTAAAATAAAAAATGTCTCAGATCACATGTACTTAATTGTCGTCCGAGGCGAAGCCAAGGTTGACAAAAAGGTGATCTGAGGCTTTTTTATTTTACTGGCCGAGGTCAGTATACTAGTTTTCTTTTCGACGAAGCCAGAAAGCGGCAATTTCATTTAGCACAGCGGCCGGAAAGTTGGCGCTTTCTGGCCGGAGGACAGAAAAATATATTATATGATGGTGCACCTTAGCTCCTCTGCGAGCGAACTCCCAGACTGCAGCCTTCCCGATGCCATTGTTGGCGCCCGTCACGACCACAGTCTTGTTCTCCGCAGACACGTTCTTATCGAACGGAGGCCCACTGTACCGGTCCCTGTAATACCACACGAAACTCTAAATTTTCTAATGGTGATAAAGAGTGAAGTGAGAAAGAGATTTGCTGTGTTCCTAATGGTGATAAAAAGTGAAGTGAGAAAGAGATTTGCAGTGTTTCTAATGGTGATAAAGAGTGAAGTGAGAAAGAGATTTGCAGTGTTTCTAATGGTGATAAAAAGTGAAGTGAGAAAGAGACTATTGCCGTGTCCTAACACGGTTGCTATGTACACCTGTCATAATTTAAGAGCTAGGTAATGTAGTATAATGCACATAAGTCAATGTTTTTTTGCTTCTTAGAAAGCGGGAGGAAATTGGTTTTGTCTATTTAGGTATAAGTATAGAAAAGAGGTGGAACTTATAACCGAGCTGGTATGAATCCTGTATAAAATAACCTTCTAACTACTCATTTTTTGCTCCACTAAAGGACGAATTTCATTAAAATACGAAACAAGTCTTCCATCAACTCTGTTAATGAGTGCTTATGCAAAATTTGAAATAAATTGGAATAAGGTTGTTCCACACAAAATTTGCCCCTCTTCTTCAACCCTTTACGAGCAAATTCTGTTTTTTTTTTAATCGGATGCATAATAATATAGATCTACGTCATACAACACACCCTCTAATTTTCAACTCTGTAGGGTCAGGCAGTTTAGGCTGTGCGTAGGTACCTATATATCAGTCAGGCAGTCACATCTTCGAGCCTATAATGAACTGTCGAGTCGACATTTTATCAACGTAATATTGAGAACGTTGTCGAGAAGGTTGATATTGTTTCTTTGTTGACATGAAGAAACAAGAGACGACGTCGACAACGTAACCCATTTTTGACAGAACACCGCGACAATAATACGACATGGAAATGACAATTCATCATAGGTCTGTCGTGTTCTTACTTGAATATACAGACGCCGCCGGCGGTGGCTGCCACCGCGCTGAGTACCGTGATGGGCAAGTTCGGGACCCACATTGTGTCTGAAATAATAAAACGCAATTTACAAACACATTCAAATAGTTTTGCACCTACTTACCTATTTATCGGGAATATTTTAGATATGTATCCGAATATCTACTCAATAAAATAATGCTCAAATGCATTCGTTTTTCAGTACAAATTTCTACTTTAAAGATATAGATATAGGGTTCTTATTATGTGGTGTAAAAGTCATGGGGAGAGGTGGGGTCCTAGTAAAAAAGGGTTAAGTGCTTCATATTAAATGCAGTAGCCAGTAGGTACCTTTATACCTTTTTTTCTAAATTTAATTTGAGGTAAACTGTCAACTTGACATTATCAATTAAATGCTAACTTCTCGAAGAACTTGGTATCTAAGTAGCACATAAGAAAATTTACTTTTTAGATTTGGTAGGTAAGTACGTACTTTTACCATCAGTATAGAATTAGGTACTACAATTCCGTGGTTATTACACATTGGAGAGAAACAACTAAGTATACTTAAAGAATATAATTCGCGTAAGTATCTGTTGTCGGTTAAGAAACTTTACAGTTCCCATATTCGTAGCTGCTTGAGCTGACGAAAGACACACTAAGCGTTAAATCCGTTATAGTTGTTTCAATCCATAATTTCAATGTTAAGATATAAATTTTTGATGAAGCTCGATTTTCGTTCGCTTACTACTTAATAATAAATTGCCCGGCCACTGGCAGGGTAGATAATGGGTACAAAAAAAATTTTTTCCACGATGGATCTCTTGGGTAACAAATAAAACGCAAATATACTTGTATAATTATATTCTGTCTTACAATTAGAGTGTAAGGCTAACATTGTGGTGTCCTCGCGTGTAAACTAACAGTGATCAAATTAATACATTCTCAAGTATATTACAATTATAAAGCATTTGGTAAATTGAAGCAGTCAGTAGGAACCATAAATGCCTATTGCCTGTAAGAGGGCGTCCATTAAAAGTTTAATAAAACACATTTTTAATCATTAAGTACATAAAAAGGTAGGTCAGTCTAATCAACGGAAGATTCTTGAATTAGGTTTCTAACATAGACGAATAAAAATACGGCAATAGTGAATATTTGTGCCGATAGTAGGAGTTACATGTCGCTTAACATCTCTACCTATCGCATATATTAACACAACAATTTTATGGAGAGAGTAGGATGTGTCGAACAGTGAACCACTCAGCAACGTTGCCATTCTTCCATATCTAACTGGTTCACTGTTCGACTACCGACTCTAGAAACTGCAATATTTATTGTGTTTACAATAACCTGACCTAGACATTTTTCATGACACACAACTCCTATTACAAGCAGAAAGTTACCCATTGTAGACCCATTCTTTAATTACGGAACGGGTCAACGAGTACCATTACCATACCTATTCACATAACGACACTATGGCCGTTTATTTGTCCATGGTTAATACATTACGAGGTTAGCAAGCAGTCACTATCAATAGCGTTACGTATATCAATTATTAAACTATAAAAATATGTATTTATACTGGATATTCAGGTGCATAGTTATTTTACTTAGCATTAGTGACTTGTGATTACATTTTATTCTTCACAAGGAAGTGTTTAAATTAGTTTTTTGTGCACATGTCAATGGTACACAATGGGTCAAAATAGTCTTCAATGAGGGCCACCGCGTGTCAGAAATCCGCTAGATGCGCTAGTGTAGAATGAGGTCTAGCTGTCATGTTACACCAATGAGATGCAAGCTACTGGCCTGTGATTGGTGGTACATGACAGCTGGACCTCATTCTACACTAGCACATCTAGCGGATTTCTGACACGCGGTGGCCCCTTATTGTACAATGATGACCACGAAGGCTAGTGCGTAAAAATCTTGTCGCGCGAAAAGTTATCTGTCACTTTTTCACTCATGGAGTTAAATATTTTTTTCGCATGACATAAATCTTACGTGCTAGGACATGTGGTGACATTATTATAGCGGTGTTATTAATTAAAATTGACAGTTTGTTATTTATATTCTAAGATGAATGCACACAAGCAAAGCAACTAAACATTAAGACGAATACGCTAGGTACTTATTATAGAAAATCAAAATTGAATCATCATATTATGTTATATGATGTAATATGGATTTCATCAAATCTCAATTGATCAAATCCTGAATATTGGTAGATTAGATTTTTTTTTAATAACATTTATAAATCATGTAATTATAACGCTAAGCAAACTAAAGGAACCTGTGAGTTATACCAAAGTGAATATGTATGTTTATATTAATGTGCTTTATGAAATGAAATAATTGTAAGGGAGTGTTGAAAGAGTAATTATGTAAAAAACAACTTGTTTGTGTGCATTCGGTTTTAATAAAATATTTACTTACTGATATTTTATAAATAATTCAGTTAGAGATCTGTAAGCTTTAAACAATACTAAGAAATAACCACAACATCAAAACTATTGTAAATACTCAATGTTACGTATAACGGTCGGTCGAAATAAAAGTTATACAAACCAATATCTCGCGTTTACTTTATATTTCAGACCAAATAAATTCTTGATATTAATACAACAACCATTGTTAGTGTTTATAAAATAAAAACAATACTTCCGAAAGTGTTACAACACAATTAATATAGCTGTAGGTCGAATAACGCACTGAGATATAGTCACGCCAAGGAAATGATTTATACCAGAATCAGCAACCCACATGCGACAGTTCATCAAGATCAACAATTGTGTAGGCTACTAATTACTAATTAATCTTAATAGCAGTTATCATTTAAATTTTAAGCATTGAACCAATCAAAACACATTAAATAATCGGCACACAGTGTCTAATGCTGGCCCACTAAAGGCCATCACCACTGTGTACAGCGTCCGTTAAAGTAGGTACACAATGGACCTACTTCGCGTCATTTACTTGGCGTAACTACCACGTCTTATTCTTCCATTTATCACGAATATTTATAAATAACATCCATATCACAATGTGCTCTTCTATTTATTAGTGCACGTCCATATACTTCTTAATTGTATCAACAATCTTACATAATATTAAGTGCTAATTTAACAGATCCATACCAGAGGGTTTAGACAAGATGCCAACGTTAACGCTGAACGTGGGTACCAAAATGTATGAGATTTCACATACGCGACTGATAGTCACGTACGTCACAAACGTTCGCGGATGTCAATTTACATTTTGGTCGTTTCGTTTAACGTTAACGTTGAACGTTGGCACCTTGTCTACGCCCCGGGTGTTGCAGATAATAATGCGGATGTGGTACAAAAACGACGCGCACGTGCTCTGTATTTTTGCCACTGGCAATAAGTATCTTGATACGTTTTATGATTTCAATCGAGCATTTTCTGTCTCTACAACGTCAGTGACAAAAGGTCGTTCGTTGAGCGAACGATCATTTATGATAGTCTTTTTATGTACCCAATGTCACATCTGCACCTACATCTGTATCCGCGGATGTCAAAAAAATCTGCAACATCCCTTACCCATACTAAACTTAAATTAAGCGATGCAAGTAAAAGTAAAGAACATTTTATATCATACACGCTTTTAGATCACTTGTAGGTAAATGAACTGGCTGATACACATCAGTCATTTTTAATGATTGCAGAGTGTATTTGCTCGATAACTTACTTAGCAAAGTAAATGATGAAATTAGATAAACATTCCGTCTGACGTATCGTACATGTAAATTTTGGTTTTTATACCCATTTTGAACCCCTTAAGATATCACATGCGGTTGGGTAGTTACGGTCAATAATTCGCGTATAACTACTTTTACTGCAAAATAAAATTTAAAAAGACCTTTTAGAGAGCAAAATAATTAAACATAATCTTAAGCAGGTCATTCAGTACTTTGTGTTATTTCATTTACAAACTTTAGACATGAAATCAGCAACGTTAAATTTAACGAAATCACTAAAATAATTACATACCAGTTTTACTTTCAACGTCATTAATGATCAACCCAAAAATGATTTACAATTACATGATATCATTACATTTATAAAATCGTTACAGTTTATCTCACTAATATTATGGCAAGAAATCAATTCAATTTCAAATCCTGCAGTCATTAAATCAGATTTAAAACTTGACAAAATTTATTTACATAAATTTCATTTCATATTTCTATAATTGCTCCCTTAGGTTAATATCTACAAATTTGTGATTTATTTCTAGATTTTCTAAAAAAATCTTATTTCATATTTAAGAAAACTTGTTCTGCGTATAATTTATAATTATAAATACTTATCTATATACCGAAGGCATTGTGCAGAAGGCCTAAAACTACGAAATAAATTGCCTTTTAAAATAATTCCGAGATACACCTCGATATAGCAAAATAAACCTTGCATCAAGGGAATAAAGTATAATAATAATATAAAATGAGTATTCAAATTGTATAGGTACAATAAAGTAGTTTTAAGATTTCGTAATTAAAAGATCAGAACCCCTGCAAAAACAAAAGGTTTCAAGAGATAATGTGCATTACAAAATGTTTACTGAACTTCTTATGAATATATTAAGTATATCTAGTAAAGCGTAAATTATTATTGTATTAAAGAGTTGAGCTGTCTCTCTGAGGGCCTTCTGGTTGCCCTAGGGACTGTGCGACGCGTGGCTTGTACCTCCAAACTATAAACACCACTCAGTAGATCACATAACCTAATTAATACAATGTATTCTTCCTACAAATTTTTGTACAAAGAAACTTTAGTGTCCAAAGACAAGAATATAGCTTTATTTATGAAAACTTTTTAGTTTAAAGGTATTTCTAGTGGCCTGTATTCAATAAGACATTGGAAGATTTAATTTATTTGAGTGGTATTCATAGTCTCAGGGGCTGGACAGATCAAGCGTCAGCCGACGCTCGATATGTGCTGAATCGTCAACATTAAGCTAAGACTGATATGACTTTAACAGTGACTAGTACAGGGTTAACAGAGAGTCTGCATTAACTCGGTTTTACTGTGTTTAGGGTGCTCGTGCTCTTGGACTTGGTGTGTTCGTGCGGAGGCAGCGGCCGCGCGATGCCCACGCGCACCACGCCCCTCGGAGCACCCTTCAACGCTTGCACAGCCTGGTCCAACGTCGCATTCTTTATACTATTGCCATTCACGGACATGACGCGATCTCCAGGCGAGATCTCGCCATTTTTCTCAGCTACACCTCCCGGAACTAAGCTCCTCACGACTATGACCGTCCCCTGAGGATCAATAGGATCCTGGTAGTCTAGAATAGAGAAGCCCAGACCCTGATCTCCTTTCACCAGTTCAACTATATCCTCCTTGCTCTGCCACATGGCTAGTCCCGATACACACTCTAAGGAACGGGATTTCTTTGAATGTCCCGAATGGTTTGTTAAGGTTGCCGTACTGGAGGTGTTGATTGAGGTGTCCGACTGTGCTTTCACCAGAGTTGTGAGGTTGTTAAGACTGCCTGATATTATTTTCCGGGCTTCGAAGCCTTCTCGGTCAGATGATAAATTAATCACAGGTCGAGGACCACTGTCCGTCCTGGCGACCACAAGCCTCACTCGGTCTGGCAGCTGTTTGAGGATGTTCACAACTTCAGTGTGAGTCAGACCATGCAATCTGTACTCATTTGCTTCTAGGAGTTCATCTCCTGCAATTAGTGTACCTTGTTGACCAACAGGCCCCTCTGGCAGCACAGACCTGATGTAGTGATGAGGTCGGACCTCCTGGCCTCCCTCGACGTCCACAGTTCCCTCAAGGCTGATTCCGAGGCCTCCGAGTTTGTTTACTTCTGCCACTAAAATGTCCTTTTCAGTACCTATCTGGTCCACCCACTTTTTCTTTATTTCTTCTTCACTTACGGCTAAGATTTCATCCAAACGCCTGTCCAATTCTTCCTGAGTGGGTTCCGCTATTTCACTCTCCCCGATTTCTAGTACACTAGAGTCTATGGTAGTATTTGAGTCTCGTTCGGGTTCTATTTCAGTCGTGCTGTTGTCAGCTTGGGAAGGCACCGGGAACCAGGACAGGGTTGTGGTGGTTGGGGAGGGCGAGGCGGGACGTTCCTCATGGAAAATTGCAAGTTGCAAATGCTCAAACTTTGGACCCCTCAAATAACGCTCTAACACTAAATGCACCGAGATTCCTGTGTTCCTCAAAATGTCCACCGCCTGAGGATTGCTCTTGTCCGCCAGAGACACACCATCCACTTCTATTATCCTATCATTGAGCCTTATTTGCCCACTTTGTTCTGCACTACTGCCTTCAATGATGCTCTTGACAAATATGCCTGACAGCTCCTCCTTTTCACATACATAACCGGCTACTGTGATCCCCAAACCATACACATTCTTATTCAAATCTACATGAACTATCTCCACCTCCGGTAAGTCAGGCAGCTCCACAGGAACACTGATAGTTATAGAGGGGGAGACAGGTTCAGCAACGACAGGGCGTTCGGGAATCTGCAGCGGATTCTCGCCGAGGACGCTCACGGCGGCAGCGACGACGTTTGGCTCATCCCCGTTCTGTCCTTCGAGATACTCTCCATAGCACTCAGCAGAGAGGTCGTAGACGGCAGCCAGCCCGCTCTCGACGAGGTGTCGGTCTAGCGCCTCAGGGTCAGCGAGTAGTTTCGTTGGCACGAGCGCCGTCCCGAGTGGCGGGGCTCGCAGCGCCAGCGCGGGCTCGACGGGGCGCGCCACTAGCAGGCGCGCTGCGGGCGCGGCTTGGCGTAGCACGGCTGCCACTTGCTCGGAGGTGAAGCCACGCAGGTTGACGGCGCCGAGCTGCAGCACGTGGTCGCCGCTCTGGAGGCGGCCGTCGCGGTCTGCGGCGCCGCCAGGCACCACGTACTTGATCACGACGCCCGTGCTACGGCCTCCGACGAGGTTAAACCCGAGCCCGTTGCCGTCGTTGGTGAGCTCGACGACCTCCACTTGTGCCCACTCGGTGCTCAGCACCATCGCCGCCGCGGTCGCCGTCGGCCGCTCCCGACGTTACGTGCCGCGCCGCCAGAGCGTCGCGCCGAGGTTATGAGGCCTCGACGTCAACATCGCGACCCGCCCGCTAGTTCGGGGATTTCGAATCGTACGCGAATCGATGAAAATATTAATGTAGGTCGCGATAAACGTTATATTTTTGTGCGATAAAGTATAAAAAATGACATTTACATACTTGCTGAAACGGAGGACAGCAGAATGTGGCCAGCTCCTCGCGGGTGTATCCAGTGAATAATTTTAACGTCAAAATGTCATTATTTTCTATGATAAATATATTTGTTTTTTAAACGGTTTCTGATTTTTAAATAAATAATGTAATGCATGCATAAATCATAAATAAAGATATATTTAAATATATAGGCAAAATATTATGGGTATGTGAATAGATTTTCTTGAGAACGTTTTTAACAATACCTCAAATATACTTTGACAGTTACAACATAGTCATAGCCATAGTCACTATATAGATATAGCGCGACATAGTACTTGCACTACTTCTAACAGATTTTCTATTCGTCGACAGATGGCGTGGCGGTTGCTATGATAGCTTCATGTTAGTTCATCGTAATTTCTTCTGTTAGCCAAGAGATGACAGGATGTGCTCTACGATAAATAAATTTATTTAGGCAGTTTGTATGATTTTATTGTAACTAGATCATACTAATATTATAACTACAGTAGAATCGGATATAGCGACTTCGCTTATAAAAACTTACAGATTTTAACGACAATACTGTTTACTCTTAGCATTCAGTATACAATAGTACCAACTTACCTAAATAATATAGTGTAGGTAGTCGGGTTTTTATTTCTACGTAGGTATATAAATATTTTAAAGACATTTGGATGGAGCATCATGAGGATGATATTATTGTCTAATTCAATAACAGCCTCAGGATGCTGTTACTCTAGTCGCTAGTCTGGCAAAGTACTGCAGTATATCCGGTATGTTCGCGGAGGCTAAAACGGACGACTTATTGCCATTAGGTGTACCTACCTAAGTCAATAACCTCCCTCCTCAAACGGGTAGGTGGTAGCAACAACAGCATGCTGAGGGGGTAAGCCGAGCGTCTCGACAGCCCGCTTATAAAATACTGTTGAGGTCACCATTAGGAGGGCCAAATAGACCAGATAGGACTGTTACTTATAAGTGTAGGCATCGTGGTCGCTGGTATCCCAACTAATAATATAATCCCTACTAATATTATAAATACAAAAGTAACTCTGTATCCTGTCTTTCACGCTAAAACTACTGGACCGATTTAAATGAATTTTTTTTACAAAGAAAGTCTGAAGCCTGAGAAAGGACATAGGCTACTTTTTAACCGACTGCAAAAAAGGAGGAGTTCCCCACGGACGAAGTCGCGGGCAGAAGCTAGTTTCATATTATAAATTGTGGACTGTATTTAAATTAGGTAAGTAGGTATTTAGTTTTTGCATATACGGTAGAAACAGACTGGCAGAGTTGCCAGATATTTATGTATGGATCGTATAATAAGTTTTTATGTTTCTCTATTATTGTACTCTGTATCTCTAACATATAGTTACATATTAAGGAACTACTGTTAAGTACTAACATTAATATGGATCTACAAGGTCTGAAACAAATCGTTATACCTATTTATAAGGAACTACTGTTACTAACATTAATATGGATCTACAAGATCTGAAACAAATCGTTATATTTACTTATTTTATATTTTATTTATACCTTACCTATATTATTTCCTTGGTAAGTCTTAATCTGTTTTCGACCCTGACGAGTAGGTAGATACCAAAACATAGGTAATACCGAGGTAGACATAGGTAATAATATTGTATGAATACTAGGTAGGTAAATAAATAAAAAACAATTTTATTAACACTCATTTTATTTATTACACCAAGTATTTTACTTATTTCAACCATGCTCATACAGGCAATTAAAATTACAGTAGATAGGTAAGTAGGTACACAGCCAAATTGATATTTTTTTTTCATCTTTCGTACCTAGCTAACTACCTACTTGTGTCTAAATTCTAGCTTAGTTACGATTATTTATAGCTTAAAATATATAATAACATTATTTATTATTTACTTGGTAAGTATATAAGTAGTAAACCTATAAAATATGTTTACCTATGTAAGTAAGTATATAGGGAGGCTCTTACTTTATCATAAATGCTTACAGACATTGCATAAGGTAGGTACCTAACTATTTTCTAAAGAACTACGAACTACTTAAGTAGGTACGTACCTATTTAGTGACGGAATTAAATCACGTATTTTATTTTATTACTGACGTTTCGTTTCATTATTCATTACGCTAAAGTCTTTAGCGTTAGATTCTGAAAGTTTAATTGTGCTACCTAAGTGTAAAACTGGGAACTGTAGAGTTTTCGAAACGTCAGCAAATCAAATAAAATACGCGAGTTAAATCCGTTATAGTTATACGTGAAAGCATCAGAAATTATTATTTTTACAAATCACTTTCAATACTAATAAATAATTTTTTAGTAATCTGTGATAGAGGCTCTCTAAGTAGGACTCACCAATTTAAACCGAAGTAATAAGAAGCTTCCTTTACTTAAGTACAAGAAGTAATAAACATAATAATTATGCCCTTAGATTCCGAAAGTAACCTACTTAGTCATTATTCGCTCCAGCTACCTATAGATATATAACTACCTACACTATTATCTAAGTAGGATAGTTGCAAATGCAATTATTATTAAATAACAAGGGAAACAGTTAACTATGAAACAGTTAATATGTTGTACCGGTAACCGACGATAATTTCACCTGAGATTTTATTATATACTTAGTCTGAAACGGGAAAGAATTTTTTAAACGCCCTACATATTAATCTCCAATTGATTTAAAATTGATCCGAATTAATTTATTGAAATTTGAAAATACCTATGTATGGAATATGTATACCTACTTATATTAAAATACAATACGGCGCCACTGTATCGAATTTGTTTTCCCATAAACTTTACCTGACTTTGCTCGGTTTTGTATTTAATTGACCTTATTTGTCATAAAATACCTATATGGGGATAGGGACTTTTATTAAAGGCACAATAAAAAAATATCTACCTAGGAACTTATACGTATACCTATGCTACAAGTACCTAGGTACTGTCGCAATTAATACTCAGTAAAAAAATATTTGCTACCATTAGGTATAGGGTACCTAGATATAGGTAGCTAGTTGTAGGTACAATGACGACTTCTCAAACCTTCAAAGATTCGCCGGTATAGACTATTTTCAACTTCAGTCTGCTGTATATGAATATCTACCTACTTATATTTACTTACAAAGCTTCAAAAACAGTAGGTAAGGAAAGTTATCGAAAAGTCAGCTTAAAATTAATATATACCTAGAGTATGTACGAGTCAAATCCGATAGAGTTTCTTGCGGCGTTTCTTCTCAGTAATGATGGTCTTTCCGAAGCGCTAGTAACGCCCCCTATTAGGTTTTAATTGTAATGTATAATAGTAAAATATTTTGCGTAAAATGTAACATTAATATTTCATGATTCAGAATAGGGTAGTTTTTCAAAATTTGTAATTGAAATATAAGGTAGTTTGCATAACTGTATAAATCACTTTAGTGTTAGACTATTGTCAGCTCAGTCGTGCTACGATTATGGAAACTGTAAAGAATCCGAAACGTCAGCTAATAAAATAAAATAAAAATACGCGAGTTAAATCCGTTAATAGTTGTTTCATTCCAAAATCCGATAGAGATGTTATATATTATTTCAATGAGTAGGTACGTAATAACTGCGAAAGTAAGGAAGTACCTATACCTAGTTAATACATTATTAGGCATAACAGTTTCTCACAATGTGCATTAATAGCCGTTACACTTATACCTGCTAACCTAAATGACAAATTATTTTAAAAGAAATCACAAATAAAATTTGCTTTCGTATTATCCCACTTTAATACCTATCTATTTAATAACCAGGCACATTGAAAAGACAGAAAATAATCAATAAAAAATAACTAGGTAAGTAACCTACAAGAAAGTTTTTCCGACATTGTGAAATAGGCCCTATATTCAGCGTAACTCTAGCGTTAGACTTAGGTACCTCAGCTCAGTCGTGCTACGAATATGGAAACTGTTTACAATAACGCTTTTGAAACGTTAGCAAATAAAATATAATGCGTGAACTAAATCAGTTACAATTGTTTTATTCCAAGGCTCTATATTATCAACAAGACTATTGTCAGCTCAGTCGTGCTACGATTATGGAATCTGTAAAGGATCCGAAACGTCAGCCAATAAAATAAAATGCTCGAGTTAAATCCGTGTATTATTATTTCATTCCAATTATTTCCAATGTACCTGCCTATCTGCAAAGGCATCAGAAATTATCAATTAAGACTTGCTAACTAACTTTAGAGATAGGTAGGTAGCCACGCACTTTTGTTTTAAGACAAGAGACGTGTTGCATTTTTTTATAATTATGTATGGGTATATATAAGTAGGTATTTATGTTTTCTTTTATTCCTACGTTTAATTACCTGGGTCTACTAATGTTCATTTATTTTTTATTAAAGTACCTAAGTATAAAGTTTGCGTGTAAAAATACAGTATAGGAAGGTAGGTATATTTAAAACAAAATGCATTACGTATCTTTAAGAAGGTAAATAAGATTTTTACAGTTCTATGATACATAAGCGGACCGGCAGCCACAGTAGGTAAAGTTCTGCTTTTGTAATAGGTAGGTAGACTCTAAGTAGTTGGTACACTTCTAACTTGAAACCCGTACAAACGATTTAAAAAAAATGTTTTTAAAGCTACTTATAGATTAAAAACAATAGCTTTAGTTACATATTTTTTTAAATCGTAGACACCTAATAATTTCTCATGCCTTCGCTGTAAGGTACGTATTACATATTGGAATAACATCATTTTAGCGTTAAATTATCGTATCTTAGTCGTGCTACGAATACGAGAACTGTTAAGTTTTCAATTTGTCAGCAAATGAGCTAAAATACGTGAGTTAAATTGGTCATAATTATGGTCTATCTCAAATACTTCTCTATGACAAGAACAAGATTGTCTTAGGTAGTCTGTAGGTCGGTACCTACCTGGCTCGCTTAAAATGCTCTGCTCTGATAAATTTGTTCGGAGTTCATTCTGCGGCCACGGAATTACTAAGGTACCTACTAATTACTTAAGTAGGTACCTACAAATTACTTTAGTAGGTACCTACAAATTATTATAGAGGTAGGTGTGTATGTTAGTAACGGTACCTGATTACTTAGATCAATTTAAATGTATAACAGCTACCTAGGTACATTCTAAGCAACACGTATAAAAATACAGAGCACCAAAGTTTGAGAAGTACCTAATACCTAAGTTAGAGAGGTACTACCTAATTAGAAACCATTATATTTAGGTAGATAATAACACTCGCGAGACTCTCCAAAGAACATGACTTACCTACTTTTACTTATTAGTACTTTAACAAAAACAAATAAATAATATGAACTGTAAAATATCATTACCAGTTGAGTAACAAAAGAGATTAAGCCAACGTTACGAATATCGCACTATGTATCGGGTACGTAATTAGACGCGTATGCGCGTATCAAACGCAAGTCAAATCTGTTTCATTAGATACGTTCACAGCGAAATAATTCGTAGCCGTTGAGATAGAGACGCGCTAATTAGCCTCGGAGCGGCGCGACTGACGGCGAGCGACGCGGCGGCGGCGCGGCCGGCGAGCGCGCGGCGGCCAATAGCGGCCCGGCGGCGCCGCCATAGGGCCGCGGCCCGGGGGCGGGGCTCGAGCCCGGCCGGGCGCGCCGGGGGCCCAGGCCGCCACTCTCGCCCCGAGAGCCACTAGAGGCTGAGCCGTCGAGTGGCGTCGAGTGTGGCCGGTCGGATGTCCGCGCAGGGCGGCGGCTACTCGCCGTGTCCGGCGGAGGCGCTCCCGGAGCTGAGCGCCGCGGAGCTGGCGATGAGCCTGTCGCCGAAGTCCGCGCTGCTGCAGCAGAATCTCTCGCAGCTGCACCTGCAGCACTCCACGCCGTTCTCCGTGACCGACATCCTGTCTCCCATCGAGGAGTATCGCAAGCTGGAGCTCGCCAACAACCCGCCGTCGCCGTACAGGTGCGTGCATCGATCGCGGCCCCCGGCGCCCTCCGCCCGCTGATTTTTCGAGTGGCGAAGGTCCCGCCGAGAGTGCTCGAGCGGCGCTCGCCGTCGAAGGATATAGTTCGGTGACGTTTGTTTGTGCAGGTATGTTATGTTGTGATCGCCGGTCAAGTGCTGATGCGGTGTGAGTGCTTCGCGACCATGCATAGGTGCCCTTAGGTAGGTCATCGCCTTCGGACCTTCGGTTAGGTTTGTGATAGCGATTATTTCTGATATTTTGGGTTTTTAAAAATGACTTAGTGTTTTTTTTTCGTAATTGAATCTTACCGGACCTAGTGTAGAGCCTTGCGGTATGCTGTGGTAGCCCGCGCGTCGGAGCGCCTCGATGCCTCTTGAACTTTGATAACATACGGATTAATATTTCTACATTTTTGTGACTTTTCCTGAATTTTAAATTAAACTTTTTACGGAATGTTAGGTATCCAAGATTATTAGATAACTATAGGTATTTTTCTAGCTTTATTTATAAACCTTTATTAAATACTTTAGGTAAGTACTTAAGCAGTTTAGTTTATTTAGGGTACGTCTGTAGTAGGTAATAACGGAGGATATGAACTTTAATGGTTTGTCGATGCATTCCTTTTCACTTTTTCGAAAAATATTTTTTATTTTAGTTTCCTTCGTGAATTTAAATGAAATTCTAATAAGATAATATAGGTAGTTTAATTACTTACCTATACCTTATCGTAGTTTCTGTTCGTTTAAAAAACATTAAAAGGCTACAATCAATAGGTAGGTAGGTATCTAAGCCATTCCATATGTACCTAGTATACACCTAACAACTTTAATCGTCACCGAATACTTACAAACCTTCGGAAGAATATTTAGTTATTTTGATATTAATTAAATAATCGATATTTCAAGTCAGTGATTTCTATCTAAACTATATAACACGGGTCCTAGTATAGATCCTTGCGGCATGCCGCATGCCGCCTTTGCTCATGCGCCGACGGCAATGATGCTTCTTGAACTTTTTATTGAGATTTACTTGTTTGATTTTATAAAGTTTTATGATTTTAAGTAGGCACTTAGTAAATCGATTGTACCTACTTACTTAAAATAATTATATAGGTACCTACTTACTGAGATAGTTAATATTTATTGTATACCGTTCACCTACCTATCTGCCTATATAAAAAAAAATCTTTTACAGTTACGTTTAATAAAATAGGATCAACGTTTTATTTAGACGTATTGTAGTTATATTTCACAATATTTTAATATATACTTTGTCGTGTTCCATCGTATCACTCATAAGACGTTATGAAAAGGAAATGAAATGAAATTGAATTTATTTATATTAACAGCTTACAAAATTAGCTCTTAATAAAAAAAAATACTAATTTATATTTACATATTAGTCTGACCAAAAATCCGACGGGTTATTATTTTGTGACCCTTGACTACTTACCTACGTGTAATTGTTTGACTACCGTCAGCCAATTTTGCTACGAATAGGGGAAATGTGTTTTCGAAAAGTAAGGATTAAATTAATAAAGGTACGCGAATCAAATTTACAAAACTACACTAATAAAATATAATATTGCTTATACCTAGGTATATAAAACTACCTAATGATTATTGTCATTTTGAATTCGAATGAAGTCCTCTGCTGGACATAGGTCTTTAAGACCACAAGTGGTCGTAGGTAACATGAAAAAAAAATCTTGGGGATTTTAATTGTCCCGCCTACCACTTATATTTAAGCTAAAATCGATTAATATCTATAGTTTTAAATATGAGTTAGATATCTAGGCAGGTATATACCTACTACCTATACCTACCTAGGCTACCTAAATAAAAGGTGAAATATCTAGGTACCCCACGGGCACAATCATTCCCGCTAATACTAGAAACATGAAATTTGGATTTAGACAGTTGTTTTATTCAAAACGCGTACGCACACTAAGAAATAATTAAAAAAAAATCCTAAAGGGATCAAATAGGCGTTGCAAGTTTGTATGTATCTCTAAATTAACAACGATTTTTAAAACGTAAGATTAATGCTCTTAAAGACATTACAAAAATACGTGTTTTATGGTCATTGGAATTCACCCCCTAAGGGTGCAAAATTCAATATAGGAGTTAAAACTACGCAGACGAAGTCATGAGTATATACTAGTTTTAATGATCTACGTAAGCAGATGGCAATGACGCAATACGTCAGCTTTTTAAAGTCATTACATGCGCGGGAGTGTTTGCTCTGCGTTGAGTGGGGACGCAGTCACACCTATGAATATTTTTGCCTTATTTGGGTAAACAATTTATATTCAAATACGATAGATGAGTTTGGGAACGTGTCGCTTCGATGTGAGTGGAACTTATATTGATTTTTTGTAAATTTTTATTAGGTAGGTACCTATAGATTCACTAGAAAAAAATATAATAGAGTTAACTCGCGTATTTTATTTTATTTCAGTTTTCTTATTTGTAGCCGACTGAACTGACGATTATCTAAGGTAGACTATGATTGTTTTATTCAAATGTGTAATAAGCGCGAAGACATCAAAAAATATTACCTACTAGCTTCTGCCCGCGACTTCGTCCGCGTGGAACTCCTCCTTTTTTGCAGTCGGTTAAAAAGTAGCCTATGTCCTTTCTCAGGCTCCAGAGTATCTTTGTACCAAATTCCATTTAAATCGGTCCAGTAGTTAAGGCGTGAAAGACAGACATAGTTACTTTCGCATTTATAATAGTTAGGATGTATTAATTGTGAATATTTCAAAAGTAGATATTCGTATTATAACCTACCTAACACAAAACTCTGAAACTGGCGTTCGGTTGACAACTGCGTAACATCCGGCTCGAAGGACCATTTAGTTAAGAATGTACTTTTTTATTATAATTGGGATTGTAATCCTCAGTCTTCAAAAAATATCTCTACTTACCTCAAAATACAAAATGCGGAAGACAAGATTTGTCTAGATGTGTATATTGTAAAACAATGTTCTCTCATTTAGCATTTAAATACATTTTAAATTATGTAATGGTTAGGTGGATGAGATTAATTAAAGAGATAAGCTTGTTAGTGTCCTTGTTTTATAAATTGTTTATAGTAGTACCTAAAAGACAAATAACTACCTACGTCATACCTAGCGCCTGGCAAATCAATTAAAATTGATTGCATTAATCGTAGATACACATGCTTGGGACACTTTTGTAGGTATACGTACCTACCTACATACCTCAGTAAAAAAATGCGTTTTAAAATTTAAAAAAGAATTACAACGTACCTACCTACAGCCAATTGGTAGTAGGAATTACTTTAACAGTTTATAGTTACTTAAATTAATAATTTTATACTTATATGCAATATTAGTTATTCCTAACTATTTTAACATTATATTTAACATCTTTCAACGTTAACGTTAATTTTTTCATTTCATTCACGAGTAGTAAATGGACCGTATTTTATAAAGCAGCTAAACTATTAGCTACTAGCTTATGCCCGCGACTTCGTCCGCGTGGAACTCCTACATTTTGAAGTCGGTTAAAAAGTAGCCTATGTTCTTTTTCGGGCTCCAGACTTTCTTTGTACCAAATTTCATTTAAATTGGTCCAGTAGTTTTAGCGTGAAAGCGTAACAGACAGACAGACAGACAGACAGAGTTACTTTCGCATTTATAATATTAGTAAGGATAGTAAGGATAAGCATTATGAGTTAAATTTTAACAAATAGGTAGTTTTTTACCATTGTTGACGACGCAACCTCTTTTTGTAGTTTTATACTTTTTTATTCTTTTATGATTTTAGAACTGTTTTGTATTTGTCTTTTGTTTTATGTTCGAATTTATAGCGTCAGTTTTCAGTTGGTATTAAACAGTTAAAGAAACCACTCGCATTTTAAATGTTAATAGTTAAGTAAGAAGATTAGTTAGATACAGTCCACATTTTGGTCCTATCGTATCCGGATTTACCAGCGCTATCGAATTGGTCACCGTTAACACAGCGCTAGTAAGTAACAAGACTGCGGCTCGCGAAGAAGCGGCGGGGGCTCCTGCGGAGGCGCGTCTTCAGCAAGCCCCCGCGTCGGCATACCCCGAGCCTGGTCTAAGGCGCCCTCTCATTGTGTCTCGCGAGGAAGCGGCGGGGAGTCGCTGCGGAGGTGCACTTTCCGCCGGGCTACACTGCCCGGGCGTGCCTCCATCCAGCCCCCGTGACTGCATGCCCCGAGTAATGAGTGATAGAAGTGTTACAGTTCAAGTGTCCATGACCGCGCGTTCTGCCCTACATGCCTTCATTGCGGCTCGTGTTAAGAAGCAGGCAAACTAGCCAACGACCCATCGCGTCCACTCATTGCGTCTCGCGAGGAAGCGGCGGGAGAGTCGCTGCGGAGGTGCAATTTCCGCCGGGCCACGCTGCCCGGGCGTACCTCCAGTCAGCCCCCGTGACTGCATGCCCCGAGTGCAGTGAGCGAGGAGGACAAGTGACGCGATGGCTATGCAACGGACTCCGCGAGTTCGCCACGAGCTGCTGCTGCTGCTGCTGCTGTTTTATTAAAAGAGTGGAGAATGTTGACGACGCAACCTCTTTTTGTAGTTTTATACTTTTTTATTCTTTTATGATTTTAGAACTGTTTTGTATTTGTCTTTTGTTTTATGTTCGAATTTATAGCGTCAGTTTTCAGTTGGTATTAAACAGTTAAAGAAACCACTCGCATTTTAAATGTTAATAGTTAAGTAAGAAGATTAGTTAGATACAGTCCACATTTTCAAAATGTGGGCTGTATACTAAATAACTAACATTTAAAAGAAAGCGAGTGGTTTCTATCACTGTTTAATACCAACTGAAAACTGACGCTATAAATTCGAACATAAAACAAAAGACAAATACAAAACAGTTCTAAAATCATAAAAGAATAAAAAAGTATAAAACTACAAAAAGAGGTTGCGTCGTCAACATTCTCCACTCTTTTAATAAAACAGCAGCAGCAGCAGCAGCAGCTCGTGGCGAACTCGCGGAGTCCGTTGCATAGCCATCGCGTCACTTGTCCTCCTCGCTCACTGCACTCGGGGCATGCAGTCACGGGGGCTGACTGGAGGTACGCCCGGGCAGCGTGGCCCGGCGAAAATTGCACCTCCGCAGCGACTCTCCCGCCGCTTCCTCGCGAGACGCAGTAAGTGGACGCGATGGGTCGGTGGCTTGTTTGCCTGCTTCTAGACACGAGCCGCAATGAAGGCGTGTAGCGCAGAACGCGCGGTCATGGACACTTGAACTGTAACACTTCTATCTCTCATTACTCGGGGCATGCAGTCACGGGGGCTGGATGGAGGCACGCCCGGGCAGCGTGGCCCGGCGGAAAGTGCACCTCCGCAGCGACTCCCCGCCGCTTCCTCGCGAGACACAATGAGAGGGCGCCTTAGACCAGGCTCGGGGTATGCCGACGCGGGGGCTTGCTGAAGACGCGCCTCCGCAGGAGCCCCCGCCGCTTCTTCGCGAGCCGCAGTCTTGTTACTTACTAGCGCTGTGTTAACGGTGACCAATTCGATGGCGCGCTGGTAAATCCGGATACGATAGGACCAAAATGTGGACTGTATCTAACTAATCTTCTTACTTAACTATTAACATTTAAAATGCGAGTGGTTTCTTTAACTGTTTAATACCAACTGAAAACTGACGCTATAAATTCGAACATAAAACAAAAGACAAATACAAAACAGTTCTAAAATCATAAAAGAATAAAAAAGTATAAAACTACAAAAAGAGGTTGCGTCGTCAACAACCATGACTTTGGAAAATTCTTATAGTGCTTAGATCATTAACATATTAAGTAGGTAAATTATTATTTTCTCTCTCTACAATAACCCAGGACCTACCTCTCAATAGTTTCCTTCAAAGTCGGCTCAAAATACAAAATGAACGGTTAATCAATTAATTAACAAATAGAACAATGTCCCAAGTATGTCCCAACTTTGCCAGGCGCTGAGGAGGTCCATTCCGGAGACAGCTGAATCCCCGGCGCTATGCAGGACTCCGTTTGGTTCGGGCATGATCTCAGCCGAGGCCTCTTGTACCATATCGATGCGAGCGAAAACGCTAAGTAAGTTTAGAATTAGGAATCTGTTTTAGGTCTTTGGAAAGTTGGCTGTTGCGATCAGGCTTTCTTATCTGTGTGAAATGATTTCAATACTTAGATATGATTTTTTTAGACAGTTAGGCTTCCAGGGTTAGGAATAAGTTATCATGCATGGAAACTTTTTTAGGTAAATAGGTATTTCAAGCTGGCATGTTGTAGGAGAAATTGCTACCTACAATATCAGCACACGTTTTTAATTTATAAGTTCCTTATTTTTGATCTAACGTAATTAACCATAATTAAATTAACATAACACCAATTTGCAAAAGCAACAAAACACGAGAATCGAAAGATAACAAAGTTGAATCAATTAAAATTATCCCCAATTAAAACCTAACCTAAAACGGTTGGCGGGTATTTTCCCGCCCTGTCAAAACTCAATTTGTCAAGTCAAACACCGTAATGGCGGAGGGTTCTTTATCGTGGAACGTTCGCTAATCTGTATTTGGTTCCGGTAAGGTTTAAATTCGACGTGTGAATGGCGTCCGTTAGAGGGCGCGAGGATTAAATTGTGTAAATACGGATTAAGCAGATAAGCCGAGTATTGTTTGAGTGACGAGTTGGCGCCATCGACAACAGTTGTCTGTGTGTGGCAGATTTGGGTCAAATCAATGGAGTGTGCGTCATAGACACTTAGGCTTAAGTTGACTTGCTTAATTAATAATAAAAATAAGAGCAAAGTTATACTTAATTTAAAATATGGGTATAATAGATAGCCGTCTGATAAAATTATATATTTACTCGTACCCGTAACTAACAGCTACCTATGTCATTTCGTTCAACTACCTAGGTCTTTTATAATAAGTACTTGTCTACTTTGTGATGTCTTAAAATAAGGGTAAGGTCATGCATCCTTACCTATTGACAAAGTAGTTATTATAATAGGTAGGTAGGTACGATATTCTATTTCATCGTAATTTTTTTTAGATTAGGTTATGTACATACGTATAGCATTACCAAGTCGTTCTCTAAAACGTTACAAGCACTCAAACATAACGTACCTAGTACATTTTAAGCTACTATCTGGGTATAATGAAAAATTCACGCAAATTCTAGTGAACTTCTGGCAGACTTCAGCCCAACGAATGTCATTTAAACTATAAACTATTAACACTAAAAACCATTTGCTGCGAGACTATGATGAATTGTCAAGTCGACATTTTGTCATGTCGATGTTGCCTTATTCTTATAGAGATCTGTCAACAATCAGTAACGTTATCGATCGACAACGAGAATTCTTGTCATGTCGATGTCGTTTTTTATGTCTTCATGTCGACAACGGAACAATATCGGCATGAAAAACCTTCTCTTTGTCGATGTTCTCAATATTATGTCGACTCGACAGTTCATCATAGGGTACGTTCCACTAAACGCCCGCAACGATCGAAACACCCTCTCTACCGTTCCACCGACCCGTGGTCATCATGAGCGAGCCTGACGTCATAGACGACGTCAATGTTCGCGAGCACATCTCACCTCGCCCACTAAATAATGGTGGGCCAGAGTAGGCTTCCATTTCCTTTAATATTCGCCTACGATCGCGGCGTTTTTAATTAGTGGAACAGCAATTTCAGCGATCGTGGTTGATGGCGTTAAATGGAACGTACCATAGGGTCGCAGTATAGTGTGATTTCTAACAGGCGTTTTTCCACAGGTCTAACTCTTCGGGCAGCAGTATAAATTCGCCGCTGGGCCCGGCGGCGTCGTGCGGTATGGCGGGCAACCCATACGCCGTTCCGCTGTACGGCGGCGCCCCTGTCCAGGGCTATGGGTGCGCGCCCTCGGATCTGCCCCACTATGGGGACATGAGGGGCGCCAGCTGGTACCCAGCCTCGAACGACCCTAGGTTTGCCAGTGAGTCTGATGGTTATTTTCCTTTTTTTTTTGGTGGTTATTTTAGTGTGTAGATTGTGTGATTCTTATACTACTCTAGCCTTACAAGACGGGGGATTTAGTTAAAAAACAAATTGATATTAGAAACTTACCGGAGAATGAATTCAAAAATTTAATTGACAAATGCGAGTTCCACCAAAATCAAATGTGTAACGTCTTTCTTAAAAGTGTTAAGGTATCAATTAAAGAATATAAGTAGGGTACCAAAAATAACGAGTTTGATATTCTTACAACAATATCGTGAGAAACACTTCATGAACAGAAGCCGCAGAATCACACAACACCATCTAAAGACACATTAACACTTTAAACGTTCAAAAACCTGATAGGCCCGTTTAAATAGGTCCAAAGGAGGTCGGATATATTTCCAGTCGTGTAAAAACTTTTTGCTTATTCAAAATGGCGCCTGCTTTGACGCATGCGCGGTGTAACTCGATACCCTGGCAAGTGCGTACAACTGAGCCAATTTATCGTTTGATCAAGTTTCAGTGTAAACTTTTCCCTGGCTGTTAAATTTGTTACTTACGTTACCTACTATTATAGTTTGTTGAGTGTAGGTGTCAAAATGAAGTGAAGGACCTATCTATTTGGGTTGATGTCTGTTGATAATTGCAGAGGGGACTTTGTTACAAAATAGATTAGGTAATTGTATGAATTTCCTTTGTGGAAAATGTTTATAGTCTAAGATTAAAATTAAATAGGAATGTTACTGAACTACTGCCATAAAAAAATACATCAATTAATAACATTTGTTTCCGTTGTTTGTAGAAATGAATTTCCTTTACCTTTCAAATCTTGAGATTGTTTAGCGTTATAATTAAAAAAAATATACTTATACATCGACCAGGTCTAGTATAATCCAGTTTAAGTTAATTTCGTAATTTCAATAATCGGAGGCTACCGCGGCTGTTTGGAATGAACCCAAGCCTGTGTCAACACCATTAAGTAGAAAAAGTAAAAACTTCGTGCGCAGGATCAGCCCCGAGGTCTTAGTAACCTTAGACAGTAACGTACACGTGATTTTTTAAATGGCTTCCATTTTTCTTTCTAAATTTGAAATGTGACGACCGCTTTTTAAATTAGGAAGCTATTTTTTGGAAAGAATACAAAATTATGGCATTTTTAACTATCTAGATGATACTTACATGTCTGTTATTTTGCGTTTTATATACCTTAGAGACATGTACTTACCTACCTACTCTTCGTGGGACTCGAACCTGTGGATTATTCACACCAATTACCCAATTCAAAACTTAAAATCACATAAACCAACTTACCTACTCATGGCCACCGCAAGAATATTTTCCCCTCTTTAAATTCGAACACATAACCTCCCAGCTTCGTAGTCAGGAGCCAATCACTATACCAACAGATCGTCAAATGACCTACTTTACCGGTAACTCTACACCCACAGGAGCTGCAAGCTGCAGGTGCATTCGATTGCATTATCTTGTCTATAATACAGAACGATTATTTGTCTAGCTACTTGATAAACACGGTGCATCTTACTTAAAATGCGGTCGTATTATTACCGTTCGAAAGTTTATTATTTTTGTTTAATGAAATAGAAACTAGTCAAGGTGATATTGTTCTGCGTTAATGATTTAATAAACGGAACGCATCAATATATAATTATAGAATTAAAGCTAACAAAAAATACGTAGTCATTTTTAATTTCAAATAAATCTGCCCGTATTTGCCATTTTAATCGAAAATGAAATCGTATTTTTTATGATTGTCTTAACTATAAAATAAATTACGGTACCAATTGCAATACACAATTATCTTCAAACTTAAGTACTCTCAGAAACAATCAGTTTACAACTATAGATTTCTTTTTCATTTATATATAAGCAGACTATCCACGTCAGCAGCGCATTGACACTGCCGTTATTTAATTATGATATTGAATAATTAATTAACCACAACAGAGACCAGCTAATTAGTCCATTGAGCTAAAATTATCTGAACAAACACCTCACTTTTGTTTATCCAAACTCGAGAGCGAAAACAAACTTGATTTATTTTTCAAGCGTAAAATGGAACATTATAAATTCTAACCGTAAACTAATTTCAAATTTCGAACACTCGAGAGACAAGATGGCGTCTCCGTCACCCGACACTACTCGAACGCCGGTAGACAATACAAAGCCAAAGACAATAATTGAGAATCCAAAACTTGATTTCATAGAAAACCCAGTAGTCTGAGTCGGAGAAAGTCCAAACAAGCTGATTGAATAAACAATAATAAACTGTCTGCAGAGCTCGCGAGCGACGCATTCGAGACAAAGATGGCGCGTAATCTGTAGATAATTAGGCGCGAAACATTTCCTAACCGTTTATGAGTTCCTCGTGGGACGGGACGTGTGTTGAATGGGACCAATTTAATGGCTTGTGCCTGGTAGGTATATTCTTCCAGAGCTTACGACTACAAATTCCCTTAGACGAGGTGGTGAAAGCACGAAATTAATTTGAGTCAGATATACTGCATAAATGAGGAAATTTTATAGAACAAACGCAAATACTTAATTCCTGGATTCAACGATGACCTATGTAGGTAACTTCTCATTACCTACACTTACGTAAATACGTTAAGTACCGCTGTTGTTTTAAGTTTGCGAATAACCAATGTGTTTGTTTAAAATAGGTACCCAAGTTATTGACTTATTGTAGTATGCAATTAATTTCGGCGTCTATAATCATCTGAAGGTACTTGATTTATTTTTTATTTTACAACTAGGCACGCAAACAAAATAGAGTGGACAATGGACTCGATTATAAGATCAAACAAAAATGTTCAAATGATTAAACACGCTTCCGCACAGATAAGCATCTTTAGAGCAGATTAAAACGGTAAACCTTAGCAGAGTGCTGTCTGAGTACAAAAAACATGCACTCGAATGCCGACCACCGAATTATTACACGCGATAAAAAAAGAAAAGAGTGGCCCCAGATCGCTACCCCGGGGCACGCCGGACTCCCGTACCTGTACCGAGGGAGTCGTGTAGGCAGAGACAAAATAAGCAATTCCGTCCGATCGGTCCCATGTTTGTTCACCACTAGAGCTCTGGCTACGTAAACACAAGGCCTCACGTCTGCAAATAGCATGAGGTCGATGCAGTCGAAGGCTCCAGCCCGGTCACGAGTAGGTAAAATTATTTTATCTATGGTAATACCACGCGAGGAATGTACAAACAAAGCTCTTCACTCTATGTTGTTACTTTACTATAAGAACTTCTTCAGATTTAAGTGCGTACGACGCCCTCGAAGTTCAAACTTGACACCTTTACCGGTTGAAATTCGAAATTAATTTCCACGATACGGTAAAAATGTTGCCAGTTTTTAAGTGTTGCTATACATCAAACGGCGTCAGTTACACTCGCACACGGTCAGCTAGCTAAAATTAAAATTGCCGCAGGGAAAAAATAAGTGTGTGACACACTTAGTTGCCGTGTAGGCGCGCCTAATGCGCGGCGAGTGGACGCGTCAGCGGCAGACGGCCGCAGTTTATCTTTCTTTAGTGTGGCAACACTGAGGGAAATAGCCCGCCGCGAAATTGTTTGCTATTTCATTTCCCAGACTCTCGGTCCGTTTTCATACATTAAAATTCTTTGCATATGAGAAACATTTTTGTCATGACAACATTCTTTAAATGCTTTGCAGGAATGTTAGGTACCTACTCGAAAATCTTCCTGAGATTTTAAAATAGCCTTATATCATTTCAAAGAGCTTTGTTGGCTTTTGTTTCATCCACAAATTACTCTAGAAATTTTTAAAAGACAAATCAAACGCGGATAGGCAGGTACATACTTACACATTCTGACTCAAATTTCAATTTAAAATAACATATATTTAAATGATTTATTCTATCTGGTAACCAGCACACCTTAATCAGAGCGTCATTAAGCAAGATCTCGTCTCGATCAGCCACTGCTTCCGATCGAGATGCGATCTCTGTTTTCGCAGCAGCCCGGGGGGGTCGCACAATACCGCTATTATTTCGTGTTTATTCACGGACAATTTGCTGGCAGGCGCGTTTATTTAGCGCTGGCAACACCGAGGGGCGTTTAGAAGCAGTTGTCAAAATTTAATGCGATTATTATGAACTATCATTTTTGCAAGATAGTGGGGTTGTGGAGTTTCTGATGCGTTTTATCTGTTGGTGTACTGCTGTCTATTAAAATCAAATTATACTTAGTAAAGGCTATGTTAAAGGCGGTAAAATTAAAAACGGAGACGATATTTCAATGTGTTTTGGTATTGTTCTTACATTGCAGTACCGGGCTTACAACGACACAAATCCTTACCTACTTATATAGACCTTTATTATAAATAAATAAATGCAAAACATATACCTAAGTAGGCTATATTTTATAACAATATTGTAAAAAGTACCTACTTATTATGCGCGAAGTCGAAGATATAGACGAAGTCGCGGGCAGAATCTAGTAGGTACCTAGTGCTATAATTTCACTTTTAAGTCAGTGACGTTTTTCGCGAAATCCATTAGTTGTAGACAAATATTTGTTAAGCGGAGTCACGGTAGCTGCGTCACGTACTATTCAACAAATTTAAGTGTTGGCAATGCTAGTCACTATAAATACACAAAATTCGTAGTAGACACACAAAGAAGTGTAATAAAGTAGGTATAAAAACTTTGCATTTTTTGTGTGAATGTGAACATTCATATGAACAAAAATATATTTATTCAATTTAGGCTTTTACAAGCTCTTATTAAGGTCAGAAACGTAAAGTAAGTAATTAATTATTATCTTTGGACAATCACACTAATTACTTTAGGACTAAACTTTCTAGAGCATTCGTTTTCATCATTTCTGTCATAACTTAGGTGTTTTATATAATAATAAAACGACCGCCTAAGTAGCTCGTTTATTTTTTTTTTAAATATTACGTTACAAAATATCAAAATTACATTGTCTCAAATTTATTTTTGTTTTTTTTTTTTAATTTTAGACGTAACTAATAGTTATTTAGTACCTACCACCAAAGCTTTCAATTAATTTTACCTCGACAACAGTTAACCCAGCTAATTCCCGAAATATTAGCCACCATTTTGAAAATTTATCGTGTTTAAATTACCCCATTCTGGGGTAATTATACACCGTGACCGCGTGTCAAGAACAGGCCATAGACAACTGACCCCGGCAATTACACGCTCCGCGATCAAACGCAATGCCTTGGCTACTGCAGTGACGGGAATTTTGAGAGCTTAAACATCACTAGCAAATTGGAATGAGACAAGTATAAACGGATTTAACTCGCGTATTTTATTTTATTGGCAGATTTAGCATTAGACTATAATATTGTCAGCTCAGTCGTACTACGAATCTGGTAACTGGAACGTTTTTGAAAGGTCAGCCAATAAAATATCCTAGTTTAATCCGTTTATAGTTGTTTCATTCCAATGACTCCAATGTTTAGGTAATTACCGCGAAGAGATAAAAAAATATTATGTAAATACCATTGGCAAAGTCATCTAAAGAACTGCTTCCTTTATTTATTTACGACATTTATTTCACATTTTTTAAAATAAACCTTCCCTAGACCACATAGGTACCTACACTTATTTCAAAACGAAAATTAGCCAAATTGTCCAGCAGCTCTCAAATTTTAACTAGTATATAAATTGGAATGAAACATCTATTAACGGATTTACTTAACTCGCGTATTTTTTTTTTATTACCTATTTTATTTGCTGACGTGTAATTTAATGACAATGTAAACGTTATGTACCAACATAAGATGGCACGATTCCTAATTTATGATAAGTAGCTCCAAGTTATTCAGTTACTAGCTTAGTTTTCTCTTATATTTGTTGTATATCGTCAGAAAATTGCCTTGAATTATTCGAGTTGGCCGGTCGGACTCGTGTAAACTGCGTGTTGTCGTCCATATCTCCCTTGGTTCAATTACAGCTGTATTTGTTGTCAAAATATGCACTGACCCCCGTCAGCAGTCACGCTGACATCTAATCATAACACCTCACGACCCTTTTTGCAATTCTAAGAGTATCCGCCATCTTTACTTCATTTGAATGAGTTAATGGATATCTTTGGGCTAGTCTATATATTTGTGAAATCGTTTTAGGTGACGATTGTTACAGTAATTGCTACGGGTAGTGTTTTGAAATCAAATCAATATTACAGTGTACCTATTGTAAAAGAATTTTCAAATAGGTAAAATGTTAGTACGTGTTAGTGGGATTGTATAATACTCCGGTTCAACGATGAGTCTACAGTTTTTATTAATTAATGAGAAAATAACAAAAGAAAACTAGTGACAACGTAATGATTTTACTCTGGAGCATAATTTAGTTTATTCATGATCATTTTCTAGACTATCAAAGTATATTCTAGTCGTCTCATTCTCAGAAAAGGGACAAATTAGGCACAAATGATCAACAGTCAACAGCACAATATCTAACTTTTTTCTAAATAAAGAAAATTAAAAAACAATAGTAACAGGATTAATATTGTTTAATTATCCAAAGCAGACGAAATTATAACATTGGGCACCATTGCACGATTAAGCATCACGTCACAATTATACCAACCGAGATCTATCGATAACAAAATGTCCGCCGGGCATAGACTAAACGCAAACTTTTTCGAAACCGATGCGAGGCAACGATACCACGTATTCAGCCATCACAATAGAGCAAGTAAGACAGAATGGGGCGTAATATTTTATTGAAAGACCCTTTTCGATGCTTGAGTGTTGTGTAAATAGAACAAGCGAGTTCGGCCGAGTAATGTGAAATATACTGCTGCGTTACTGTTTTAGGTTCCGAGGGGTAACGACAAAAATGTAAAGTAGGTGAACAATATGACGTAGACGTTAGCGAAATTGAAGCTCTCATATTTTGGCAGAAATTTCTATTTCTATAGCCAAGTTTAGTGACCTTGAATATGGAGTTGTGTGACGCTTTTGGTTTGTAAGTTTAGTTTCACATTTCGTTACTCTTAGGTTGTCTTGAAACCAATTCAATTGACTTCATTTGAAGGCTATCGAGGCAATACGCCAAACCAATTCCATTGACTTAATGTGAAGGCGGACTAATAAAGAAATAATAGTGGACGTTTAAGAGTCAAGCATAATATACCTACCAATTGAGATTAATTTTTAAACCAAATGCATGTGTCATTCTAGTCAGTATCGTTCATGTATCAATGTTATGATGGTCTGTTGGTTGTAAAGTCTACTAACGACACCAGAGATTTTGGGTTTGAATCTTGACTCTGTGTCTTCTATACTAATATTATAAAGAGGAAAAGTTTGTTTGTTTGGATTGAATAGGCTCCTAAAAGACTGGACCGATTTGAAAATTTCTTTCACTGTTCACTGGAAAGCTACACTATTCCCGAGTGACATCCTAACTAATCCTAACTAATATTATAAATGCGAAAGTAACTCTGTCTGTCTGTCTGTCTGTTACGCTTTCACGCTAAAACTACTGGACCGATTTAAATGAAATTTGATACAAAGAAAGTCTGGAGCCCGAGAAAGAATATAGGCTACTTTTTAACCGACTTCAAAAAAGGAGGAGGAGGAAAACATAATGTTGTCAACAGAGTTGAACGTATCCCAAATAAATCCCTACTAATATTATAAATGCGAAAGTAACTTTGTCTGTCTGTTACGCTTTCACGCTAAAACTACTGGACCGACTTAAATGACATTTGGTACAAATATTCATCTGGAGCCTGAGAAAGGACATAGACTTTTTAATCGACTGTGAATAATGAGGAGTTCCACGCGGACGAAGTCGCGAGCAGAAGCTATAATATATACATTTGACCATTTTCGCCACCATTTGCAACCACCTTAGCAACCTTCTACGATATAATAATATGTGATACTGACTGTACAATATAACGGTTCAAAGTTTACATAAGTATTGATAGGTTTAAACACAATTGTTCTAGAGAATACAACTGGCCAATTTGATAGTTAGATAGGCGCGGTTGTCGACCCGACAATTGCCAAACTATTGGTACATCCTGTAATCTAAATTACTACTGTATTTTATAGGTATAACTAAGTACTCGAGTTGAACAAAACTTTTTAATTACCCGTAGAAAGGTTGTTTCAGAACGAACACTATTATACAGCCTTTGTAAAACTATTTCTTAAAGTCACATCGGTCAAAGTCAAACGTCAAAGTGTAAAGTCTTTGTATAAAATTATACGTAAATAATATAATAAGTAATTTTATATTATTATGCCGGTGCTTATTTCATAATGTCCGTAAATCTGAAACATTTTTAAATTTTTACTCACTGCAAATGCTACGACGTAGAAGGTCTACGGCGTAGCAAGATGTTTAGTTTCATATTGCTACAACTTAACTTATTAACCTATAATTAAACAGTAATCTAATGATACATTTAATAAAATATCTTTAGTAACAAAACCAAGTGCCATTACAATTTTTAATACAAATAGTTAAAGGAAAATACTGTACATGACCAAAATAAATCCACTGAAGCATCCTTTCTAAGCTACAAAAACAGGATTGCGTCAATTGAAATGGAGACCAAGTAATTACTAGCAAGTATCTCAACGAAACAAAGTAACTCGAATAAAAATGTCCTATCTAGAAGCACCTAGCACTATGGCCAGTACGGATATCGTCTACAAGCTAACAAAGTTATGCGGTGCGGTTTACAAAGCTTGAAACTAGCTGAGCCCTCTACGAAAACTGTCAACGTCGAGTAGACAGCGGTGCCGCTCTCGACGGCAAAGCAACGTTGGCCAGCCTGTAGTGTCATTAGCGATACAGCCGCGCGGGCACTTAAAATGTTGCCAGGGCGAGGGATTTAATTCTACCATGCGAAAATAATTAATATTTTATACTTTTTTTTTTCGCTCGGGGCGGTAAATGTGAGATACTAAAGCTACTGCAATTATTGTCGTGGATTAAAATAGGAGATTTATTATGAACGCGCTCATCAGGCATTTTTGGGTTTTTAACGTGCTTGATGAAGTAATTGCGGCGTGATTATGTCAGATTTGCGATGCATTTTTCTCGCTGATAATAATTTTAGATTACGCTGTTTTGTCGTATATTTGCCGAGTTTTATTCTTCCTTTCATAAAATGTAATATGAGAAGAATGTAAGAATTTTTTGGTGGAAATCGCATTTTTAATTAGGCAGGGAGTTAGGTAGAAATTATTAATACATATACATATTATGACTAAGTAAGACGATATTATGGTAATCATTATCATATTATGTGAATGGGCATTATCCGTACTCAGATGATAAAACAGTACTTTACCTAATGGTAAGAAACTTTTTTAACACATACACTGCTAATATTATTATGTATTATCAATGTGAATGTAACTCTGTTTGTTTGCCTTACGATAAACCACTGAACTGCTTTAGATTAAATTTGGTATAGAGATAGTTTAAGTCCCGGAGAAGGACATAAGTTTTTATTGCTCAAACCATTTACGGGGTGAAAATTTTTCACTTTTACCCCTTTTTTCTATTGATGCATCAATTCACTTAGCTATCCAAAAAGTACTTATTCTACTTAGACGAAGTCGTGGGCAAAAGTTAATGTTGAATATATTATTTCCAATATCTAGCACGGGCGTGCATACAGACATGTTTCATAAATGAAGTGCCTACCCCATACACATTCATTGCCACGCACTTGTTACCTAGCATGCTATATCGCACCTTTACTAGAAAACTGTGACAACTCAAAATATCACCACACGAATTCAAATTCAAACCCTTAGACTTAGAGTCTTAAATGGAGTAACAGAATCCAGATGTCACAATTTTCTAGTAGTTTATTTCCCCTATATGCGTACCTGAGCGGCTGCTTCAGTTTCCAGGCTGATGACGTCATCGTCTGGCGGGATGGGTCACGTGAACAACATGGGCGGCCTGGCTGCCTGTGCAGGCCCTGACGCCAAGCCCATGCAGTTCCCTCTGGCGCAGAGACGGAAGAGGAGAGTGCTGTTCACGCAAGCACAGGTTGGTTTCACATTTTGTTCACGCATACTTTTCATTTTTTTAGGGTTCCTTGCTTATGGATTACTTTGCTGTCCGTCTATCTGCCTGTCAAGGCCCTTTTTCGTAAGAACGCGCCGAGATGTAGAATACTCAGTTCTACTGTTAAACTTTTAAGCCAACGCAATCAAAACAATCAAACAATGTTTATGTCTCAAATTGCTGCAAATTTTCGACACTCGCAAGGGAATCAAAACTTACAGGGTACTCGTGTAACCCCGTAAACTCAGAATCTGAAATTTGGTGTGAAACAACGTATTATACGTACAGATAAAGGAAAAATTACGAAAAACAACCTTTTAATTATGTCATAAGTAAATAGGTAAATAAAAATAATGTTACAATTTTTATGTACTTATTAATTTAGTTTCTAAAGTCACATCAAATCAAATTAATATCAGTACAGAAAAACTTAAGATAATCACAGTCACATATAAACTATGTCTCTTTATAATTTTATTGTAGGTATGTACCTCTAAAATCAAAATGTTGATAATTTGCCGACGGCTGTGGGCACTGCGTTCATATAAAATGGGCCTACTTACTTAATCGGTCAAATAAAATGTCACCTTATTTTATATTTGCTTTGGTACGTATTTGATTGATTAAATTAAAGTCACAAATAACGGCAACTTTGAATAATTATTACAATTTATACTGCTGGCCAATGTATAATAACTTTGAAAGCATGAAAAATACGATGATAGTAGGTATTAACTTCTTTTTTGCAAAACATCGAACACCTATTTACCTCTATCCCCTAGTCCTGGGGTATGATATTTGCCGATCATTTATAAACAAGCGCATACAGGGGTGCACATAATATATAAGTTTATTTGAGTACATTATAAAACTTGCTTACGTAGCAATTTTATTTTGAATTTTTTGTTTTATTTTAAAAATAAAAAATAAATGTGAAGTAGGTACACCTGTTTTGCTATCTAGTATACAAATTAACAAAATACTGCATTAACGTGTATAAATACTGTAACTAATGGTCCAAAATCCCATTGAGACGTTACTTATTTTCTCACAACTAATATGTATTTATATTATTAAGATAAAGTAGTGTTATTCACTTAAAGTGTGTACCTGTTACCTTATATAAACGGCTAATTATCATAATATATCAGGTGCTGAAGGTAATTACTTTTCTTAAATTCTGTTTTGATTCTTATTTAATAAGTACCTATTACATTGCAAAAAATACTGTTAATAATTAATAATAAATACTACCAGACGAATCGAGTCTGACCATTAAACTAAGAAGCATACTAGATAATAATTTCTGATGCCTTCGCGGTTTCTTCTCAGTAATGATGGTCTTTCCGAAGCGCTAGTAACGCCCCCTATTAGGTTTTAATTGTAATGTATAATAGTAAAATATTTTGCGTAAAATGTAACATTAGTATTTCATAATTCAGAATAGGGCAGTTTTTCAAAATTTGTAATTTAAATATAAGGTAGTTAGCATAACTGTATAAATCACTTTAGATTTAAACTATTGTCAGCTAAGTCGTGCTACGATTATGGAAACTGTAAAGAATCCGCAACGTCAGCTAATAAAATAAAATAAAAAATACGCGAGTTAAATCCGTTAACATTTGTTACTCAAGCATTTACAAAGTATTAAAAAATATCACAAAGAATAACTAAAAAATGTACTTCACTACTGTTAGCGCTGAATAGCTAAAAAATCTTAACTACTGTTAGAATGTAACAAACATCTATCACAGCAATTACCTCTTTCAAATCACCATGAGGGATGTATTCAAAGCGCGTATCTGTTTCTTTGTCTCGGTATATATTGATTGGTCCTCGACTCGGCCTCCGGGTTCGTCTGAGTGCGGCTGAGGGTGAGCGGTAAACGTATTTTTATTGCGGACGTCTGCGGAAATATCGAAACGTGACATTTACTGTATCGAGACTCTAAATAGAATATTAAATTTACCTACTTATTTCTATGAGTAAATTTTTTATAGTTATATTTGTTGAGTTTGTGCAGTTATAATAATAATATTATAAAGAGGAAAGATTTGTATTTTTGTGTGTGTGTATGTTTGTAATGAATAGGCTCAAAAACTACTGGACCGATTTTAATAATTCTTTCACTGTTGGGAAGCTACGTTCACCCTGAGTAACATAGGCTATAGAATATTTTGAAAAAAAAATAGGGATCCGTGCGAAGCCGGGGCGAACCGCTAGTGCAGTTATAAAGATAGGCGTTGATTTTGTTCTCTTTTTGTATTAAATGTTTGTACCTACAGCATTTTCCAATGGGTATTCAATGTAGGTAGGATAATATTTAAACTCATTAGCCAAAGCAAAAATTTAAAGGTTCCGGAAGGAAGGAATTACAAAAGTAATATTTGTAATGTTTTAATTCGCTCAAATAAATATTATTTATTTTTAAAATTTCGTGGCTGAATACATGCAACCACAGCAATGACAGAACAGAGTTGCCGCATGACAAAAAAATCTACCAATTTAGTAGTTTCCCTTCTAGGAGATGCATATAATGATTAGGGACTCCCGCTGTTAGACGTAGGGGAGACAAGAGGTCGGACGTGACTGTTGACACCTAGGGAGGCTTCGTTAGGCAGGGTTAACTTCACCACCGACTGCAGATAAGTTAAACTATAGTAATTGCTGTTTATTTAACATGTAGGTTTAGTTACGAGGCGTAAACAAATGCTGGATTCTCGATAATAAGGGCCTATTGGGATAACTACACTCTAATGAATTTTATTTTCTTTACAGTTTCCATATTCGTGGCCGACTGAGCCGATAGTATGACACGTCTTTTACTGTTAGGTGTGTGTTTTCTTTGCAAACAAAATACGCTAATTAAATCCGTTATAGTTATATCATTCCAATGTATAATAACAGCGAAAGCATCAGAAATTAACACATAAATCTTTAGAAAACTAGTGTCAAGATTCTTTATAAACACAAGCTGCAAGCTATAATCACAAACCGCTCCAAGAAAACCAATTCCAAACAAATAGCAAAATGGCTTCAGAAAAAACCTTTACGGCCAGCAATCAAAGTTCCCCCGCATTATATAAATCCAAATTACTTACGTATAAGGCTATTTAATTGTGAGGCGCCGCCCCGCCCCTTCCGGTGTAAGCTCCGCCCCCCAGACCCTAGTATACTTGTGTATGTACGTGTATTAGGTGTATTACACAGACTGCTGTAATTAAATCGTGCGCGCCAGTGTGCGTGCACAAAGGTTACGTTTTTGGCTGAATTCGTGTCTTGTGGTAGTTGACCGGTGGAGGCTTGACTTGTGAAACGATGCGGTTAGTAGGCTACAGTACCTACTGATGCTGGATGGATTGTATGTAGCCATTTTGTTCTGTTTCTATAAATATGGGTATTGTTATTATTATTTGTATATAACGCGTGTACTTCTATAAATAGTTATGAGCGCTGGGGTTTTAGTGAAAAAGGAGGCTTCAAAAGCAGTATTTCAGTCTTTCTCTTTTTAGCATACTTGTGATCAAGTATGCTAAAAAGGGAAAGAGTAGACTCAATCTTATTAATATAACGCTGGTATTATACGAATAAGATTGAGTATTCAAGTATCGACTGCAAATATAAGACATGGTACTTCTGATACTTTTGCGGTTATTACACATTGAAATAATATACACTCATTGGTATAGTCATATAGTCTTAGACTATTGTCTGCTCAGACTGCTGTAAAGTTTTCGAAACTTCAATATAACATTAATATAGGTACGTGAATTAAATCCGTTATACATTGGAATGAAACAACTATTAACGGATTTAACTCGCGTATTTTTATTTTAATTGCTGACGTTTCGAATTCTTTACAGTTTCCATAATCGTAGCACGACTGAGCTGACAATAGTCTAACGCTAAAGTGTTTTATACAATTAACTAAGTATGCAAATTATGGAAACTGATGGTTTCGTCAGGTTAGGTTATAGTTGTTTCATTCCAATGTGAATAACCGCGGAGGCATCAGAAATTATTAATTACTAGCGGCCCCGGCAGACGTCGTCCTTCCCGTCCGATTGTTTCGTCAAAGATCTGTCAAAGTCTTCTGTCACTTACCGTCAATCACTTTGTATATGGGATTATAGAAAGATGTTGATTCTACACTCTTTCAAGACGTTTTTTTAAATTTTCTCTACTTACAAACCTTCTCTGGACTTCCACGAATAATTCAAGACCAAAATTAGCCAAATCGGTTCGTGCGTTCTGGAGTTATAGCGTCAGGGAGGAAAACCCGATTTATTTTTATATAGTAGATTACAAACCTTCCCTGGACTTCCACGAATAATTCAAGACCAAAATTAGCCAAATCGGTTCGTGCGTTCTGGAGTTATAGCGTCAGGGAGGAAAACCCGATTTATTTTTATATAGTAGATTACAAACCTTCCCTGGACTTCCACGAATAATTCAAGACCTTAATTAGCCAAATTGGTTCGTGCGTTCTGGAGTTATAGCGTCAGGGAGGAAAACCCGACTTATTTTTATATAGTAGATTAATTAATGGGCACATATATTATTATTTAATGTTATTATTTGTTTAGGTATACGAATTGGAGCGACGGTTCAAGCAGCAGAAGTATCTGTCGGCGCCGGAGAGGGAGCACCTCGCTTCGCTCATTCACCTAACGCCTACGCAGGTCAGTATCACTGTATTTACAAGCTATATTGAACCTTATTGATTACGCAGTACAGACGGTAATGTTGTCTCATTATAATAGAGTTATGACACATATAAGTAATTATTTATCTGTCGTCACTAGTCTAGTCGTTTAATTTTAATTTTTTTTGGCTATTCTTTCAATAAATCATAATAATAAAGGATTTTATTGTATTCTCTGTAAGTATAATAAGTTTTTAGGATAATAAAAAAATTACGAATTACACTATAGCAACAAAAGAAATACAAATTATTGTAATAAAATATAACATAATCCCTAAAATTATATAGGTAAGGTATTATTGAACAAAAATATCAAATAATATTTACTTTTTTAATGGTATGGCGTGCTACGAATTGCTACGGCGTAGCGTGTAATTGAAACAGTTGCAAGGTGCTACGAAAATTGTCTAATGAAGTTCGTAGCTCGTAGAGATCTACAAAATATTTTTAGAGCACCTCTCATCTCTTTTAACATTACAAAGTACTTACTTACCTACTTGTAAATTTAAACTGTTATTTTCTTGATAATAATATTTGTATCTACAGTCCAGCGAGAGTATAATTAGAAGCACATCCTCGCGTTAAGAGTTAAGGCATAGGTGTGGGTTCAAATCCCGCTGGGGTCTCGTTTTTTTTTACTCTTGTTTTGATACAAATATCATTTTTAAAATGAACTGACTTCGTCCGCGTGGAACTCCTCCTTTTTTGCAGTCGGTTAAAAAGTAGCCTATGTCCTTTCTCAGGCTCCAGACTTTCTTTGTACCAAATTTCATTTAAATCGGTCCAGTAGTTTTAGCGTGAAAGCGTAACAGACAGAAGACAGAGTTACTTTCGCATTTATAATATTAGTAGGGATGTTATTAAACCATAGATAAAGATCTTCAAAAAAAAATACTATTTTGCTTACGTTAATTTACATGCGTACCAGTCGAAATTCAAATCGATTAACCAATTACACCGTAACGAGGCTCTCGCCTACAGCTACCAGCGATCAAAACCATATTGCGCTACAGTCACAAATTACAGATCAAGTGTCGTAGGGTGTCATCGCCCGAGGCGGTATTGCGGTAAATCACCGCACAATGCGATCCGCCCCGAGCCGCCCCTATCGCCCAGATTCAATTACTCACGACCTCCACGGAGGGCGCGCCGCAGGCTCCATGTCCTACAACTTCCGTTTGTTATTTTACCACTGGCAACACACGACATCGCCGCAAGACACCGCAGGTTAGCTCGTTACGGCCATCTTGTTTCACGCGCCGCCGACCGCACGGTTCGAGGGACCTTTGATTCTCGAGAGCTTGGATTTTTACTTGTTTGATATTTTTTACCGACTCGAGTGCTGTC
The DNA here is from genome assembly GCA_038024825.1 of Polylopha cassiicola. Taxonomy (NCBI): domain Eukaryota; kingdom Metazoa; phylum Arthropoda; class Insecta; order Lepidoptera; family Tortricidae; genus Polylopha; species Polylopha cassiicola. Next base: position 1,518,051 of record CP149061.1, read on the forward strand.
TTCAAATTAGAGACGCACTTTGAACGTACAGTACTAGCGAGCTTTATTAATATCTGTCAACGGCACGCGACCCGTTTTCCCACATTCGCGTTCGAAATTCAAATCCTTCATAACAATGACTCGATAATCTCGGCCGTGTCAATATAAATTTCATAAACTCGCCGCGTAACCCCAACAATGGTTCGCAAACATCCATGAATAATCTCCATTTTGAGGGTGTCAACACCATTTACGCGACGTTTGAATTCGCGCCAAAACAAACGTCACGCGGCACAATGGCGGCGCGCGGCGTCGCGGCGATAATTCGCGTATTATAATGCTACGCATTGTCACTGCATTAATTGGTTCGCGTCGGACGCATGCAGCCCGCTGCATTGTATGCGTGTCTAACGAGAGTACTGGCGATTATAACATTGCTGACCACGTCATGTCTAACTCTATGTTTAAGGTACTATATTGTCTATGGTAGTGCATTGTGTATATTGGAAGCTGTAAGTCGTTTTTCATCGACTAGTTCTCTTTCACAATGGCAAAGAAGACTTTCAAATAATTGATTAGGTAATAAATAATCTATACTACAATAATATAAGTAAAGTTGCAGTCATCAGTCTGTCCGATTTATTTTTACTAGCAACAAAATTGTTAAACAAACATAAGTTACAGTCTTAAAGAAATTAAGAAGAAACATCAATAATTAAAAATCACAATATACTTTTATGGACAACAAAATATTTACAGAAATTAAAGACAGCAAAGATCATCCAGTAAATATTAACTTTTCTGTCCTCCGGCCAAAAAGCGCCAACTTTGTGGTCGCTGCGCTAAATGAAATTGCCGCTTTCTGGCTTCGTCGAACAGAAAAATAGTATACTGACCTACTACTATTATAAAGGCGAAAGTTTGTCAGTATGGATGTTTGTCAACCTCGGCTTCGCCTCGGACGACAATTACATGTGATCTGAGACATTTTTTATTTTACTGGCCTAGGTGCGTAATGTACTATTAATTTTCATCGTAAGCGTATAGATAGAGAAATATTCTCAATATAAGTATCTATAACACATGTAGTTATCTTGCAATAATATTAACCCTTCTGCCGGCGAGCTCGCAGCGACGCGTGCGGTCGTCGGCTCACAGCACATATTGAGTTACTCTTTGTCATTAAGCACAAAGAAAACTATATTTATTTGGTTAATATTATAATATTGTATCAAATTACGGACAAAGATTTTAAATCAAAGTTGATTTTATATTTATAAGTCTTGGGAAGTGCAACGTAGATAGTGGTCGTTGATTTAGTTAAATAATGACTGTGTTAGGTAAATAAAGGGATAATTAAAAATGAAAAGTATACATATTTACAAAACAACTTATAGAGTAGGTAGGTACATATACTCATAGGTAAGTGCTCAAACCCAACGGCAACTTCAAACAACCAGTTAAGAGAACGATTTGTCATTAATTACCCCCAGCAATTGCACAAAGCGCAGCGTTCCCGTTTAGAAACCGAAATGTAAGAGCGAAATGCATTTCGCATATTCATAGCGCAGTCTAAAGCAATAAAGGCGAACCTGGCCCGCCACAATATTCCGCAGTGTTTGACGTGCCGTGCAAACAGAGGGCTCGCGTTTCGTTATTTAACTTAAGTAAATTTCGATGTTCGCGACGCACCGCCACTGTTGATACTGTGGCCCGCTGCCCGCTTCCATTTTCAAATGGAATTTGAGCCTTTCTTTTTAATAAGACTAATGGCTATTTTGTGCTCAAACGCAAATTGCCTGACATAGTCTGTGCAAATTAACTGTCAGAAATCTGTTCGTTAATGTTGCCAGTAAGTAGGTAGTTACTGGCAACATTAATGAATAGATTTTACACTTCCGGTTCAAACTTTTAAATCTAATCTCACTGAGTAGCTTCCGTTAAAAATGAAAAGCATAAACACATGTTCTATTAATTAATAGGCGGTCGAAAGGTCGATGAACCGCGTGTGAGCCAAAAAAATGGAAACAAAGAACAACCGAAGCATCCTTTTCATTGTCTATGGTCACGACCTCTTCGCTGTTGTCTCTGCTCCGGATGCGCGCATGCGGGTGATCGAGAAATTTAATGGGAGTAATAAGATAATGGCGGCTCATGAGCAGACTGACGGCTGTCAGTTGTCCGCGCGTCGCTGAAGTAGCAAATGGAGTCGCAAAAAAAGAAACCTCTGTCAATGAATGAGTATATTGACCACCCGAGATGATTTATATACCTGCCTACTGTCAATAGTATTTGTTGTTTAAGAGTGAATCGACATTTAGTTTATAAGTAGGTACAGCAGTAATTTCTAACCATAATTTCCAAAAATAGATAGGCCCACTTTACATCAGCTTGCATCATTTTTTTCCGTCGGCCCTCAACAACCCCATAATTTTCCAATAATTCCACTTCACTCTTTTCAAATCCCTAATCTCCGTGAGATCAATACTCCCGAATCAAAGGCTGGCCGCAAATAATCATCCTTATTTCTTTGATAAAAAGTAAAAATTGTTTATGGTATCGTTGTCCGGATGCGCTCTATTCAGTGCGGCCAACATGTCAAAACAAATTTAGTTGAGAACTTCATTCGGCTGTGATTGTGTAATAAGCGCGAAAAAGCGAATAATTTTGGTTGATATAAGTGCGGGCTTATGGTTCATTTCTGGCGTAACGTAAGCGATTCGTTGGAGATTATATTTTGATGAATGGCCAAGTTTTTGCGCTCTTTGTGAGATTAGGCGGGATGATGCACCTGATGCATTGTAAGGCAGGTATTCACGTTTTTTTTGTCATTTGTATTAAATCCATTATGCTTTGCGGTGTTTGCGTAGGATGCTCGATATGATTTTTTTTTATTTAATGCCATATTGCAATTGGAATAGTTTTGGCAGAATAGAATTATGTTCTAAGCCCTTTAAAGTATTTTTATCTGGTTTTTAAGCGTTCTTCATAGTGGATTGTTGTTATATAAATCAGTTGTTTAAGTCATACATTACATAACAAAGTGTTTGCAATCCAGAATATTATGTAACAATGCGTACTTAGGTAAATAAATATTATTTAATTTTGAAATAGGTACCTACGTAATAACGCGTGTTATAAAAAATACAATAAATAAGTACCTACTATAGTCACAAAATCAATTAAATACTTGATCAAAATAATTTAACATGTCTAATAACAAATCATAAACAAGAACGGCTAGCGAACGTTTAAAATTAATCCAAAGTTTAAAGAGACTTAAATCAGGGTATATTAAATAAATATTAATTTAGTGAATTGGCGTGTAAATGTTTGGCTTAAACTTCATAACGCACGGGCAGCAGGGGCGAGGGCGGGGCGCGGGGGCGGTGCAAACACGGGTTTTATTATTTTAAAATGTTTAAAACGTAAAGTGCCGGGAATGTAATTAATAAGGCTATGTAATATGTTCCAAAATATTAATGTACTTTGGTATTTTTAAATCGTTTATGAGTACCTATACGCACCTAATAGGTACCTATGCCTTTTATAATATTACTAGCGCCTCACCTCGGCTTCACACGGGTGCTATAAAACCTTCCTCTTGAATCACTATATCTATTAAAAAAAACCGTATCAAAATCCGTTGCGTAGTTTTAAAGGTTTAAGCGTACATAGGGATATAGGGACAGAAAAAGCGACTTTTTTATACTATATAGTGATAACAGCTTCGGCCCGCAACTTCAACAAAGATATCGCACACCTAAATCTAAAGAGAGCTAACTCAAAAAAGGTACTTTTTCAGGAGAGGCGAGAAACTGATTAATATGTCCATATGCACGCATGAGTTTTCTGTATAAATTTATACTTTTTATAATAAAGCTAGCAGAGTTATATTAGCTCTGTTTTAGTGTAGGTGGGTTTTGCTGGAATCCGATGGTGTGCATAACTCAAATCTTCAGGTTTTTGAGTTAGATCTATGTGTGCGATATATGAATTCAAATTCTAGTCTGACAAAGTAGGTACTAGCGCCAGTCTTATTATACTCGTTTCTACTAATCTACTAACTTAGTCTTGCAAAAACGACGATTTTATTAAACCCAAAATATCTGCATTATCTGCCACACCTGTAAAAACACAAACTAAACAATTCACCACAAATTTCAAATCTATTTGTAGCATTGAATCACATCACGTTTGCTCTACAATAACCAAGAATTACCCGCATTTAACAAAGTTAATTTTCTATGTACGAGTCAAATTTACATTGAAATAAGGTCCATATTTAAAAGGCTAGGAATTCTGTGAGCGCATTAACATTTTTTGCTCGTGTATTTTTGTAAGTTACTAAATAAATGAAGCATTGAGCGGCTGTCAGTCGTTATGTTTGTACAGTCGTTGATTGAATACAATTTTTCTTATAATCGAAGGCGGCCATTGTCGCTTCGCTGACAAATCGGTGACATACTGACACTGAAATTATAATGATATTCTGTACGCGCACAGAAAATATGACGAAATTGAATTTTGTTGCTTATTTTCTTGTGAAAGAAAAAAGTAAAATAAATTACTCTTGTTACGTAACAGCTGAAACGCTACCAGTTTTAAAATAATTAGCGTTTAAGTTTCAAAACTTTTAAACATGAAAGATTTTAGAAATCATTTTATGACGCTCGAACATACCGATAAAAATAAGAAACACTCTTAGACGACTTATAATGGATGGATTTCATACATAAAAGTGGTATCCCAAAAACGAATAACAAACATTTAAACATGGGATTGAATGGAACAGTTTACAAAGAACTTAATATCTTCACTAAAGACAATTGACTGTCATTATGTAAATAACGAAGCGTCATACAAACGGAGCCAGAGATACGACCTCAAATAATTATTAGAATTAAAACGTAGAATCATCGCGCCGAGCGACTGCAACAAATGAAGAGCTAAACAAACACGAGACCATCTTTATTTATCATAATTGTGGGCCGAGTGTTGCCAGTCATCGTTCACGGAACGGAACACCTACGTCAATGTACCCAGCCTCCATGTTTGTCCACGATATCTTAATAGATGATTCAATAAACACCCTTACGCTACACGTCATAGAACACATTTAAGAAATCAAATTATAAATGGACCCGTTTTTCTACGCATTGGCGCCAAAATTGACTTGTATTGTCAGGTTGACAGCGGGTTGGGTGGCAGGCATTTCAGTCGTAATGACGGGAAAAACGATTTCAAGAATGTCCCAACCTTATAATTGGGAAACGGGATGGATAACTACTGCTGCAGTCAAACACGGGCGATATTAGCTTAAGCACGCGGGCATTAGAAAAACATTATGGTCGGTAGCCAAGTGGGTGTAGCGTGAAAGCCCTTGGACACACCCGAAATGTCGCATCACACGTCGGACACAAGTCATTTAGAAGTAAAACAAATAAGTGAATAGCGCTCTCCGGTGGAGAGCCGCGGAGTGCGTGCGACGCGCCGGCCGGCATTATGCACAAGGAGATTGAAAGAAAGTGCTCGACACGAGGACGTCCGAGCCGAGCCGAGTGCAATAAGCGACGCCCGCCGACGGCTCCCGTTCATTAACTCTCACCTTCTCCATAAATAATCTAGCGAGTGCCATTCCTGAATGCCGGACAGAAGCGCGCGTCATGGTCGCTAGCCGTTCTCAGCTAAATATCCGCACCTTCATGGTAAACAAAAAAAAACAAATAAGAACAACTTCCTATAAGTCCTCTAACTCGCGGTTCGAGTGGACGCGTTTCGTAGTAGCCATGTTAACGATAGCGTTTTGTTTTTCTAACGGATCTCGCTACTCTGTATCGAGACAAAATGGCGGGTATTTATGCGCGAACGAGCGTCATAACGGAACGGCGCGAGAAACTCGACTCTGGGGAGGGGCACACATCCATTTCAAAGAATAAACACGGAGGAAACGCTCTCGATGTATAAATAATAAATAAAGAGTATATTTTGCTGCGTTTCGAGCGTGCGTAGACAAAGGCTGCCCGCCGGAGCTGGGGGCAAACATCGCATGAGCCGTGTTTATTCTTTCGTCATTAAGATGGAGTGTTGACTGGGTATACTGTAGCATGCTCTAGCGCTAATTTCAGGGAGGCTGGAGGAGGGTAGGCGTTATAGTTGACTTCACCTCGTAATGTCTGTTATTGGCCTTTCCATCCTTCCGAACAGAAAGTATACTTAAATTCTAACCTAGACAGGACACCACTTCTATTTATCAGTAAGGTCGTACTTATAGAGAGTTCACTCTTATATTTAATGCAGCTTAGGAGTTGCTTGTCAATATTTTCTTCTTACGTTGACATTACGACAATCCTAACAGTTGAGATGTACTGAAGAGTAGTTAATAACTTCCTGAATGTCATGTATGAAGCAGTCTCGTTAATTAACCGCGCCCAGCTGCCTTTCCTGCGGTCGGTTCATTAAGAGCGAGATCGCGGACACTCTATTCACCTTGTAATGTGTTTGCGACGCTGCCGCCATTTTCCATTACGCCGTAGTGTTGGTACCTACCTAGTTAGTTATAGACGCGTTCAAGTTAGGCAACAAAACGCAGATTTCAGTAAGCTTTTTGTACTTACGTATGATAAAACAAAGTAAATGTAGAAGCAATGATATGGAAAACTATTACAAAATAACCATAGATTGTTTTGCTTAACGTATTACCTAAAGGAAATTCTAAAATACCCGACTGTTGAAGTATGCTGTGGGTGGTTTTTATTAGAGTTATCTTATTTCATTTACACACTTACGCCTGTGCACCTCGTGGAGACTGCAGGAGTAGATAGGTACCTACTACCTATCATAGTCTCATTTTATTTAGTTACCTACCTTCTAGGTTTGGCTCCGGTTGCAAAACCAACATACTGATTCTAGGGACCCTTCGTCTTACTTCCTGAAGTGTGCGGATCCGGCATTAGGTTAAGACTATTGGATATCCTAGTTTAATGGTTTTGTTTGTTGCAGGTCAAAATATGGTTTCAAAATCACCGCTACAAGTGTAAGCGGCAAGCAAAAGAAAAGGCCATGGCGGAACAGAATCAGCACAATCAGGTATAAATACTTATTATGAAAATAAGAAACAACACAATACTTATTATGAAAATGAGCTGTTTATAAAATACCTACAGTAAAATATTAACTACTTTGCAAGTTGTTGCTCCTGAAGTATACAATTTGAAACCACTTTTTTTGTCAAAACGCTTCAATTTGACCCACTGGGAACTTTCGTCCCCAACACACCATAAAGTTATCCAAAACGCATCTAACCCTATCACAGTCGATCTTCGTCACAAAGCACGTTTAACGCCGCGCTCCTAAAAATGTCCTTTCAATAATGCTAATGAATAATGAATATTAAAGACGTCAGCGATAAAAATCATTCGCTGACGCACGGAGACCCCTGTTCCCCGGTACGGTCCCTTGTTTGCAAAGGCGATAGACTAGACTTTGCCCACTTGATACCAATCTCCCGTGGAGAAATGGGAAACAAAATACGGGACCCGCACCGGCTGAACCTGGCAACCCCACGCCAATTAGAATTATATTTCGCGAATAAAAGTCAGGGTTGCCGCTTTTGTTTCCGCCGGGGCTCTCGTATTGTTATTATCACGTGCATCTCTAATCGGTTTGTCTGAGATTCTGTTGCGATTTCTTGTGACGACAAATTTTATATTGTTCGATAATCTTTTATAATCTATTTGGTTTCCTGTTTGGGAAATTTCTTTGGATAGTTTCGTAACCTCATTCTTAAACGTCGAATTAGTAGGCTTGTAGATAATTTAAAAAATGATTTTTAAACTTCTCATATAGGAATAATTGAATGTACCTACCTAATGAATTATTCCGCAATTATAATGCTTCCATAGCTAATTGAAATTTGTTCAGTGGGCACTAATAAATTGCTGCACAAGTCAATATTTAGCTACCTAAAAATAATCGTAATTCAGTGATTTTCAAAACAGTTTTTCTTTCACAGTCCTCGTCATCACCGCGAAGGGTGGCAGTACCAGTTCTAGTAAAGGACGGGAAGCCATGTGGGTCGGGAGAGTCGTCCTCACCAGCCCATAGCCACTGTGCGACCCCCACGTCCGGTTACTCAGCTCCTCAACCCTCGGGGCTCAGTTCCCAGGCTGCTTGCAGCAACCCCCTGGTGTCTTCGTACCGGCAGCCAGCCGCGTACCAGCAGCAGTGTTCAGGATACCTGCCGCTCCAGGGCCGGGCGTGGTAGAAATTCCCCCAGCTTTATCACGAGACAATGTTCAAGGAGGAGATGTATTTTGATTAAATGATCTTCACCCGTGGTTTGGCTGTTTGCTGGGATATCTAAGTCTGTTTCCTTGAAGTGTTAAATGTCAGTTTATGAGTGTTGCAAGGTTTTTGCTATTCAACTGTTTTAGTAGATTTGTCTTTTATTGGTAATTTTATGTAGTTTAGTTATTTATCAAACCACGGAATGTAAAAAGAAATCTGCCCCAAGAACATTGTCTCTGGTGAAGCCTGGTGGACGGAGCTGCCAACACAAAGACAATTGTAGAGTTTAGTGAACTATGAAGTGAAGTGAAGTGAATAAAACTATAGGAATGAAATAAAATCTTATCGGGAGGAGGGTATGTGTAAATAGTTAGACTTAATTAAGCGCAATTAAGGATTTGACTCGTTTTTTCTTTGTGATAAATGGTATTATTTTGAACTTTTTCGGGAAGAATAACGCTTTACTTTCAGACGTCGCATTACGGGAGTGTATCTGCAGTTAATATAAATGAAAAAGGAGTTTTTATTACACATACACATAATATTTCCAATAGTAATTATTTCCTAGTTAACATTATGTATCTTTTGAGTCTAAATGTATACTGCCTACTTGGAAAGTAATACTGAATGATGTATCTATTTGTAAAAGACAGATATAAAAATTAATAAAATTAACTGTGTACTTTCTACACCGGTCATTATTCTAAAACAGAAATAATATTTATAATTTAAATAATTATAATAAAAATTGAGCTTAGATACTTTTAAAATTATGTTTATTTAAATGGGTTCTAGCAAAAAAGGGTGTAAGTGAACGTTTAAAGTGGCAAAAGAGTATATGTGAGATACTGAAAGTAAATAACTTATACCTTTTTTAATAGTACCTCAGAAAGTATGACAGTAAAACAGCAATTTGCGTGTAAAAAAATCCCGTTAATGCGGTCAAAAGCAATAGTAGGTGTAAGTCATGTGTCACTTTTGATTTGCCTACAAAGTTCTAGATAAAAATACTCGAAGTATTTTTCCAAATTCACTGTAAATAACTGATACTTTACTAGTTAAGTGTTGTGTGAATAGTATGCAGTCGGTGTCCGTGTGTGTAGATATATATTACTATGTACTTGTACATATAGCGTCCTGCTAGGTAGGTGCCTAAAGTATCGAAACGAAGACCAGTATTGAAACTACTTTATATTATTTATTTTATTTTAATAGTGAGGTTTTTCTTAGAATAAAAACACTTAGTTGAATTTTTTTTACCACTTTTTTTTATGTCTTAACTTTTTAAAACACCGATGGAATTGTTTTATATGCCAGGCTATAATTCTATCTGGTCATAGTTTCATAACAACGAATCAAATTTGTGTCAATAATTTACGATAATTTTCAATTGTTTTGATTTATTACATTATGTAAGTACCTGTGGGGTTCTAAAACCCAATTCAAATAATTTTATAACAAGCTCCATACTTACCACGAATGGTTGTTTTGTACTTAAATATTTTTTTTTAGCATTTATTAGACATTCCTTAAATTGCCAGTTTATCGTAGGAAATAAAAATTAGTAGAAATTTTACGAAGAGTGCTGACAACACCGCGCTCCGCGAAAATATATAGCAATAAGCCCCTTATTGTAATTAAGAGTTACTCCGCACTCGTAACAAATCGAAGGAAATTGTAATTAATGTTTTCAAACTTAATTTATGCGTTCTGAACTAGATTGATGTAATTATGTAGGTATAGGGGAAGTTATTATTAAAATAATTATAAATAATAGTATTAATAATGAAAAGGAATTTGTAACTATAATGTGAAAACGGAAGTGTAATGAATTTCAATTTATAAAATTAATAAAAATTAACGAGTTTTATGTGTGCCTTTTATTCAACTGCTGTATAATTCGAAAACCGTTCAAAAATAAAGACTCTGTTTATAAAATATTTTGAATTCACATAAGCATTTCGTATTGTAGGTTCCTAAACAACACCAAAGCAAAGCTAAAAAAATAACAAATATTTGATACACCTTTGTTCCCATTTTCACCCCTGCTTGAACCTCGTAAGCTCATTTTATTGTCTTCAATATTCCCAGATTACCCCATAATCTCTCATAACGCGCATAACAGTTTATTCCGCATGGCAACATCGACTTTGTCGAACGTCACTCACGACCCGCCAAAACGAAATAATAACATGGCCGCTGAACGCGTCGTTCTAACCTAACTTTTCTGGATCGCCAATGAAATTTCTACTTTACTGCAGGTAGGGAGGATCTAAATTGAATCGGACGAGGTTTATTGATTAGCCGTTTCGCTGTTGCGAGGTAATTTCGATAGAACAAAGGCGGAGAGGATTGCACGTGCGCGGCATTACGAGGGCACGCTAATAAAATGGTGGATTAACCAGAGGGACAGGTGAGGGCGGGAAGCGAACTATTGGCCTCTTCACAATAAAATATATCGTCTCGTGTTACGGATTTACGTCAAGTTACCGGCGTAATGAGAAATATTTGGGATACCTTTCACCCGTCTACTTAAAGCCCTCTGATTAAATTTAGAATGTTGCTCTCTAGAAAATGATCTATTTTGGGAATAGGTACAAAGAACTAATCCTTTGAAAATAGGCTAATTTCGATCTCAATCATAATAAGGTACTTAAGTATATAGATTTAACTAGCAAGTCCATAACAATAAGTAATACCAATTTAATGGCTGTAAAGTTTGATATCCTAGTCATATACAAGTTTTAAAAACAGTAGGTATATAACTAAACAATTTCGTGGTCCGCTAATTAGACAAAGGCCCGCTGATTGCTGTCAGCCAACATGGCGGCCGCATCGATCGTGATACGGCACGCGTGGAACTGGCAGTTTGACAAAAAAACACGAATGGACAAGTTTTTATGAACAATTTAATTTTGATGATGCTTCCGATTGGTAAAAGGTTATGATGAAAATAACGTAAGAAGAGAGATCGATATACTTTCATAACGTACCTACTGAACATACAGCTATATCTGCTACGATAGGTAGGGGACAGGAGTACGAGTTGACTCCTGCGGGTAAGATGTTCCTTTGCGATTGCGCTGAAACCACTAACCCCATCTAGTTGATTTCACTGGTAATACATAGCTCCGGACACCTCCACGCCTCAGTCAAATCGTAATGGCGGCGTGAACAATACATCGATTTTGACGAGAAAAAATAAAAATTGTGTACGGCTGATCTAAGGTAGGCATGACTTTGAGCTTATGTTACTTTTATTCAAATAATGTTAAATGTAAATACTGTTGACTTCTGGCTTTCTGTTATGCTTAATTTTAATATTTTGGCCACGTGAACATATCCGCGTGCTTGTAGGTTATGTTAGCAAACATTGAATGAAAAAGTGGGACTTGGGTCAAGATGATTCCTTTCTATATGTACAAGATGATCCCTAGGGATCATCTTGTACATATAGACTTTACTTTTAAATATCGAATAATATTATAAGCCACTCGCTTCAATCTGTTGGTTTGTCTGTGCTTAGTCAGTCTGTCTTCAGGGTTATTGTAGTCTATTATTTTGTCAATATTTCTGAGTTTATACAACTTTTATTTTATTTACTTTCTTTTAGATAAACGTGATGCCACGTAACTATAAAAGAAAAAGGAATCAATGACAGCCGCTCTTGATGCTGTGAAAAATGTGGAAAATGGGGCCATGAAGCATGTGCTCGGATAGAGGATGATGACGCTGGTGAATTTATTTGTGATGAAATTAATAACTAACTAAGAAGACTGTTTTATTTTAGTTTTTATTTTTATGACTTTTAAAGTCATCTGACTGTTGATTTTGTTAATTCTATTACCTTACTTAATATGAAAATAGTCATACATATTAATGTATGACTATTTTAAATAAATAATATGTTTTATGATTGCGTTTTTTTGTTTTTATTACATTATTCCTCATAAAAATATTTGTTTACTCGGATTGGGGGTAAGATGATCATACGGATCATCTTAACCCGACCTGGGTGATCATCTTATCCACAGGGGTGTACAAGATGATTACTTTGTAAGGTTTTTAAAAATAAGACATATTTTAATGAAACCTCAATTAATTGCTGGTTTTGAATATTAGGAAAGTTGGATAGATATATATACTAGTAGTAATCGCCTTTATTTTTGGTTTACCTTGAAAAATATGTATTTTACAGCGATTCTCGCTTAAGGTGATCATCTCGTACTACTTTCCCCTACTTACTTACTAAAAATAATCTTATCGATGTTTAGCCTATAGAAGCTTTATATATTCGGATAGAAAAAAAATACTTTCAAATTTTACTAAGTAGGTACTATATAGTAAATAGGTAAGTGAGTAAGTATATAAAGAATGGGTGCAAGTATGGTGTAATCTTCAAAAAGATTACTATTTATTTTTGAAATCGCGTGTATACGAGTGTACGAGTATAGTGAATCTAATTACAGGTTGAAATTGAAAATAATACACAATTTGTAATTTGTATTTCAAGGTTAAGTGCTTTTTGCTTATATCCAGACCTATGGAAATAGCGCTATACGTCTCCCTCGCATTGATTTGCAAAAAACAGCATTTCCTTCCCCCTGGAATCGCGAGCTGCGTCGATCGGTAAACAAATTTGAGAACATTATTCGTGTTTACTGCTGCCATCATGAATAACCCCAGAAGGGTGCTATTAGGGCGTCTTAAGATCCCCATTCATGGCCCTATAGAGCCTTCGTCTTAAATACATGGGATGTAAATGCAAATCTTGCGTATTCTAATGTCTGTGCATTTGTGTTGCTCGAGTTTTGGTATTCAAAGCTAGGCTAAGCAAGAATGGGGTTTTTGAGATGTAGGTATTGAATACAGTGTATCTAAGGTCACTCGCCACACACTTGTCCACTTTTAGCGTAAAGATCAAACCATACGAAAATACATGATGATTTATGAATTTTGTCGCTCGATAAAAAACTATGTCAATAGATATATCGTCTATTGAACGAGAAAAATGGTGAAATAAAAACTACTTAAGTTAAGGTTTTACTTGTTTAAATATAGAGCACTACCTATATTCCTGTAATGCTAATGTTATAATGATGTAGTTAATTTAGTGTGCCAAGAGAACATGGCAATATTTTCTTGTTGTAAAGCATTTGATAGATATGCTATACCTACCTAGTAACAATTTTTGCGACACCCTTATCCTACACTAAAAAGCCAAGTTCACTACATCAGATTTGTCTTCGTTCATCTCAACAAGAGTTCATCCCATTTTAGAGTTATAAGGGTAAAAAGTTACCCATTTTTTACATCCAAGCATACTAGTCGAGTGGGTTGTAACGACAATAAAATAAACAAGCCAACATAGTTGTCAGCGGCGTGTCATCGGCGGCGGACCGGCTGCGAGCGGAATAAACCGTGCAAGGTCTCCTCGAGGGGCGACTAATTAGAACAAAAAACGCGGGAAAACACAAGTACGCTTGACAGCGAGTCAGAGACAAAGAGCGCGAAATTTCCGCCAAAAAGGTACTATACCCTACCAGGACTCTGCCCAAAATTTTGAGCTCTATGCTAACAGGACAAGGTAACAATTCGCATCAGTTCGAAACCTGGCCTGAAACATTTTGTTTTGGCATCCCACATGACCGCTAGGTAACAAATCGTTGGAGATGCTTTGCGAGGATTCAACCTTAGAGCAATGGAATAGGATTCCAGTTTGATTTTTTGGTATGGTGGTATTTAAGTTGTTTCTGTGGTGGATGAGGTTGCGTAGGGAGAAGCGCCATCGCGTCGATTGTCTCCGGCACGTTCGGGCGAGAGGCCACAATCGATAGAGCACGGGTGTGCGTTGTAATGAATTTATTACGGAACCACGGAGGATGCTTGTTTGTTTCGGAAATACTTTTAAATGAGATGTTTTTAAATGTGTTAGTTTCTTGTGAATATAAATAAATAATAAATAAATAAATAAATATCTTTGGACAATTCACACCAATTATCTAGTCCCATTTTAAGCAAAGCTTGTGTTATGGGTACTAGACAACGGATAAATATACATAAATACATATAAGACATCCAAGACTCAGGTACAGATGCCAGTGCTCATCACATTGACATCTGCCCCTAGCGGGATTCGAACCCGCAACCTCCGGTTTCGTAGTCAGGGCCTCTGACCACTAGACCAACAGGCCGAATATGAACCGTTATCTCTTGGAATGTCTACTCTCGTATTTAAAAAAAAATCTCTACGTCGAGTTGCTTTCAAAATAACTGCTTATTATTTCGAATGCCTACATTGAAGGGTAGTATCATGTTGTATTGCACTTGAGTCTTAGTCTGTATTATTATTGGAAATATAATAAGAGCATTTCAAAAAAAGTCACAACAACTTAACATTATAGAATCTTTGCAGTCGTCATTCATAGCATTAGGTAGGTCAAATATGGAATAAACTCTAACCGTATACTTAATGCTAAACAAAAAGACAACAGTTTATAAGAAGTTAATAACCTTAAATTGATTATTGGAATAAGATGTTATGCCAAAAGTGTGTGAGCGGGCTGTGAACTCCGTTCTTCTCGATCCCTCACTCTTAGTATTCCTCTTCACCATACTAATTTCATTTCCAACTCTTTCGCCCTTCAGGCAATCCGTCTCTGGAATTATCTCCCTCTATCTATCAGGCAAGCACCGAGTAAGCTAGCATTCAAGCGTTTGTTACGTAAGCACTTTTTAAATCTTTAGTTTTCATCATCTATCATTGTAGTTATTTATGTATTTTTGTATATCTATATATTTTAGTATATTTATGTATTGTATTTATGTAGTGTAATATCTTCCTGTTATATATTGTATCTATTATATTATATGTATTATTCTTTTTGCGCCTACACATGCTCTCTGTTTGCTTTAAGGTTGTCTGGTAGAGAATGCCGTATGGCATTAAGTCCACCTTTTGTACATTTGTTTTTTATTGTGCAATAAAGTGTAAATAAATAAAAAAGTACATACACGCTTAAATCAAAACCCTTCAGTCAAACCCGTAAGCCATGACCTAAAGATTAGATTAGATTAGATTAGATTTATTTATTTCTCAAAATTCATACAGTACAATTACACTATTATGTCGAATTATATGCATTCACATTGAGATCGTCAGAACAAAAATAAAGAAAAAATAATATGAACAAATTACATTATAACATTAAAAAATACATTATTACTTATGTCAAATTATATTCACTCATATTGAGATCGTCAATACAGATTTAACTTACAGTATTTACAGTATCAGCAAAAATTATAATTTTATTACAATAAATTTCATTATGCATAATATAATGTCAAATGGCTTTTAGTGTCAAGTAATTTAACATTAATAATAAAAATAATTTATTTATATTTTTGATTAAATTCGTCAACAGAGTAAAATGGGTTTTCCAATAAAATGTTTCTCAGTTGGCGCTTAAATGCTTCGTCAGACGGCTCGTTCTTTATCACGTCAGGTAGGCGATTATACAGACTCGGTCTAAGAACACGGGGATTCTTTTCTGCAAGGGCCATGCGACGGGGGACCGTTCTCAAACGTCCAGCAAAACGACTTACTTTACCAGAGATACATACCACTTTAAATTGATCTAAATTATTTCTTACAAACATTAATAACTCGAATAAGTATAATGAGTAGTGCGTCATAATGCGTTGAGCAATAAACACGTCTCTGCACGACTGTCTATGTTTCGCCCCAACAAGAGCACGCAACGCTCGTTTCTGGATCACCAGCACCCTACCGGCTTCGGTGGAGTTTCCCCAGAGGAGCGTCCCGTACGACATGATGGAGTGAAAATGTGCAAAGTACACTTGTTTAAGTGCATCGGCAGAGATCAGTGGTTTAAGCTTACGCAACGCAAAGACCGCACTACTCAACCTATCACAAAGTTTGTCGACATGGCTCTTCCAGTTGAGGTTCGAGTCTAGCATAAAGCCAAGGAACCTGCTCTCACTGCATAGCGGCATTGGACTGTTCAGGATGCATGGGGGTAATTTAACGCTTCTTCCATTAAATACTATCACATTTGATTTTGCCATATTCAATATCAGTCCATTTGCAGAGAACCATGTCTGTAGTTGTTCACTGGCTACACGTATCCTGAGACTCAGCTCCTCGTAGTTACGAGCGCTGACCACCACGGTAGTGTCATCAGCGAACAACACAGACAGGCCAATGGAAATGGACGATGGCAAATCATTGATGAATGATAGAAAAAGCGTATTCCCTAACGCGGATCCTTGAGGTATTCCCAATGACACTAACCCAGATTCAGAGGTAGTGATTTTGCCTTCAATCGTCATCCTAACGACTTGTTTACGTCCCATGAGGAACGACGCAAACAATGCATGGGGAATATTTTTAATACCATACAAATCTAACTTACTTAATAATAATTCATGCGAAATCACATCAAAGGCTTTGGATAAATCACATAAAATAGCAGCCATTTTATGCTTTTCATCCAGGCCAGTCAATATACAGTCAAATATTTGGTGTGCTGCAATCGTCGTCGACTTGTTTTTTCTGTAGGCGTATTGTCTGTCCGTCAGTAAGTCATTTTCTTCGAGATGACGCATTAAGTGTGACGATAGAAGGGCCTCCACTACTTTAGAAATAGTGGGAACAATCGAAATCGGTCGGTAGTTATTGACATCACACTTGTCACCCTTGCCTTTATAAACGGGGCACACCCTGGTATTTTTTAATACCTCAGGGTAGACACCACACTCGAACATGTTGTTTACGAGAGCCACCAATATGTCAGCGATAACTGGCCAAATACATAGTAACAAGTTCATCGACACATCATACACATCCACTGTTTTTCCCGACCCCAACATTGACTGCAATATTTTGCTCAGGTCATCGCGGGTGACGGTTGGCAGTGAGAACGCAGGTACATCAATGTTGCACAAATGTTTACATACATACTGCATACATATCGATTTATCACTTCGCAATGCAAACTTTGTAGCTACACCCAAAAAATGCGTATTAAATGTATTTGGTATGTCCTGGTGTGGGATGTTTACATTACTCGCTGGATCCGTTAAATAAACATCATGTGACCTTGACTTCGCGCCGATCTCATCATTGACGATACCCCATATATCCTTCGTAGGATTTTTGCTCGCTGTCAGCCTTCTTTCTATGCAAAACTAGGAACTAAAGAACTAGGTACCACATTCCTTAGGTCATCTTTGAACAAAGACATTGCATAGCGAATGCTGTTAACACGTCAATAACATATATAACGTCAAGTCACGGCGATATATGCGTTTGTCCATCATGCGGTCTCGTTAGCGACCACCAGTGGAAGACGATTGAAGGGTTGAGGGTTCCGTGCTGACTGGTGACCAAATATGGGGATTATATCCCTTCTTCCCTACTAATATTATAAATGCGAAAGTAACTCTGTCTGTCTGTGTCTGTCTGTCTGTCTGTTACACTTTCACGCTAAAACTACTGGTCGATTTAAATGAAATTTGGTACAAAGAAAGTCTGGAGCCTGAGAAAGGACATAGGCTACTTTTTAACCGACTGCAAAAAAGGAGGAGTTCCACGCGGACGAAGTCGCGGGCAGAAGCTAGTAGGTAATAAGTGTTCTAAAGTATGTATGGATTACAATTATGTGAGTAAAGGTACTTGGAATTGGCGACATCAGCAACACAACACATACCTAATAACACTTATTGTTGAAACTTGAAAAATTTTTTTGTTAGCTATAGGGATCTGTCTACACCAAAGGCGGATCCAGTAGTGGGGGTCGTGAACCCCTCCCCGCCGGGCCTGTATGTTATTTTATTTGCTGACATTTCGAAAACTTTACAGTTCCCAAGTCTTCTACAAATTTATTGCAGGATTGATCCTATATAATGGAAATTGATATCCATAAGCAGTTTCACGGATCTCCAGAAAGACGCCTAGTCATTTGGACCTCTTCAATAAAATGCCTTTTATTTTAATCCATCCTCATTCAATCGGCGTGTTATTTTGACAGGTCGCCGGCTGACAGGTGCCGGCCATTATCCGACGTAGGGAAATCTACTTGTTACCCGTGAGAATTCTTTAACATTTCGTTCTAATGATTCTAATTTTCAGACAAAAGAGATATCGAGTTTATTGTTTAAAATAACAGCTTGAGGGCTTGAAACTTGCTTGCTGTCGGCATTAAAGGGCTCTTGAATAACTAGACACTACATGACAGACATACACGCAGTATAATAAAATGTTTACTTAATCTAAGGTTAGGTGCGTAAACTTATTAAAAAGTTAAAGAATGTACTGCTTTTCTACTACTTATATACCTAACTAGCTGTCCGCCCCGGCTTCGCACGGATCATCTTTTTTTATAGCCTATTTGATAGTTACTCGGGAATAGTGTAGCTTCCCAACAGTGAAAGATTTTTTGAAATCGGTCCAGCCGTTCTGGAACCTGTTCAATCCAAACAAACCTTTCCTCTTTATAATATTAGTGCCTTTAGACAAAGTATCGAAACAAAGAAGCATCGAAAACCATTAAAATTGTATGAAAGAGTTTTATTTTTAAAAGGCACAGCCACGACTTTCATCCTCTTGTGAAAAATGGCGCGATCTGACAGTTCGGCTTTGGCGGGAAACGTGAGATTGTAATGTTGCCAGCTCTAATGGCGCGGGCGAAACAATGGGAAATACACAATCTTACACACAAAGGATCCGTTTGATGTGAATTGCTACTGTGCTTTCACAATTTATATATCGCATGATGCATTGCGCGAGTTTTATTATGTAAGTTGGTACCTTTGTAAAATGAAAGAGCATTCGTAGAATTTATATACCTCCCAGTTTATAGTTACAACTACATGTCGAAGCAAAACTACACAATACCTAGGCATTACGACAGGTTTGTTTTTCTTTGTCCATCAAGTAGATAGATCAGGTAGGAAGGTTCTTACTAAAAAATATTGGACAAGTATTTTCGCTATCAAACAGAAGATAACAAAGATAAGCGCTTCAAAGAGTTTGGACTCGTGGCGTCACGATGTGGTATTTATAAATTGTACCATAATGTGACGTCACGTGAGTCTCCACTACCGACATTTACAAAAAAATCTTTGTATTTTTTTGTTTTTCTGAGATAAGATATATTAATAAGTGTTCAATATTTACTTAGGTACTGAAGGACTAATTACTGTTTTGTTATCTTTATGACGTCATCCCTATTCACATGCCTACTTAAATACAAAAAGTGAGCTTTTAAAAATATGAAAATTAGGTAAATAAAGAGGGTTGTCAAAATGAAATCTCTTTCATTGACACTCTGACAGGTAATAATTAAAAGTAAAAAGGTCAATGAGACGGGCAATAATATTTCTCGAAACAAAATTATTAATTCAAGAAAGACCTTTAAAAATACTGTCTTTCGTGTGTAGGTAAGTATACATTTTATACGCCAATCATAATTGTACATATCTATCTACTGATTAAGTATTGTACTTACTCAACCAATAGATAGGTAGGTATAATTCTGACTGACCTTCCTTAAAATAATATATTGTGTAGACTGGTAGCAAATGCCTTGTGCCATCAAGCATCCGCCATTTCTACGTTACCCATTTGTATTTTACACGAATAGTTCAAATAAATAAATACACGTTATTATTTTAATCCAACGTAGGTACCTACCTATCGAATATTTTACGCGACTAAATTACAATATAAGCACTCGAAACTCTTCAAAAAACGTTTAATGTTTAAATAAGCAATAAAAAGCTGCAAGGGCGAGTCTTTTGTGTGATTACATAATATATGTTGGCACCTTTCCGAGGGCACATGCGTAATACATAATAATTGCATCGTACAAAGCGGAATATCTCGATGGCCCTTCAGAGCAAGGGAGATTACGAAACAATGGATTTTTCCAAAATACATAATAATTCGTCGCGTCAAATGGCGCGGTTTTGTCGCGGGATTAGAGGTCCGCTGGACGGGAACTGTTCAGTGGGTTTCAGCAAGGCTTGTGAATTAAATCGGTTAAATTATTTAAGCTGTTAACTCGTCCTATTTTCTGTATTGGAGAATTTGTAAGTAATGAGTTTGATGTGCTAGCAAAGGTGTGAAATCACTTATCGACAGCTTGGTTTAGTTAATTTTTGGCAACGTCAACGTATAATAATTATAAAATACGTGAATTACTTAAATCCGTTATGGTTGGAACAATCCAAAGTATGTACAAACATATTTGTTTATAAATTTTATTAGGTAACCTGTAAAAGGCATAGGTAATAGATACATGAATAAATAAATAAATCAGGGCGACAGATCCCTACAAAAGACAATGTTGTTTATGGCATTTTATGTAACTGGTCAAATATGGCAATATTTTCTCTTAAAAAATTGCTCGTTGCAATAATAAATGATTCTAGTTATAAATTTAAATGGACTAGACCGTGATTATGCTCATTTATTTTATAAAATTAGTTCCTTTAGGTACACTAGGTACCTAGTTATCCATGCCTTGTGTACCTACCTAAACCTTATCTCCACATACACTTGCAACTTTTTATTCTCAAACATGCCAAGGAAACGCGGCGGTAATTAAATTAGCCGTCCAAACCCTAATTACAATAGCCAAGTAGGAAGAGAAAACTTGAACGGCGGAACCCTTATAAATATGCCTGACTCATTGCGACACATGGGTGGTTTTTCGAGATTTTTTTGGGTCCGTGCTCAAGTGCCGTTCGCCGCCGCGCGAATTATTAAAAAGTTTAAAATAAAAAATATATAATGTCTACTGGCAAAATGCGGCCGTCCGTAAGTATAACGTGGATGCTTAGTCACGGCCAAATGGTTGAGTGAGTTACACGCTGACTTTGATTATACATATTTTGACAAACTTTGTTAGTTATCTACCATGTTATTAGTGTCATGATTTTAATCTAGTTATTACCGGCTAGAGTTTTAATTGGTGGAGAGACTGGGATATAAGTAGTAAAGAGAGCCTGAGTTTGCTATAAATAGGTACTTTGACTACTTTGATAGGTATATACCTTTTTGTCTCCTGGAAAGATGTCTCGAATAAGTTTTCTGGAAAACTTAAGTCTGAAGATCTAAATTGGGTTCAGTTAGATAGGTACTTAGCTAGGTTTAGTTTCGTAACTTAATGGAAGATAGTTAAATTCAAAATTAAGAATCTATTTCAATAGGTAGGTAGGTACCTACATATAAAAAGGTCAATTAGTCTAGTTGTAAATAGGTAAGTTATGAATAAATTATTTCAATTCATACAATTAGAAAACTTTACCTTTCCTAACATTATGGTTCTAAAAATAAAAAAGATGTTATCATTTCAAAACGCATTATTAATAATGATATTGCTATTAAAACAAACATTGCACAAAAACTTTAAAGACCAGTAGCGCTTAACAAAAACGGGTCCAATGAATTAACCCTCCCTCGACAGATAAAATCTAACCAACCGCACGACAAAGGAATTAGTCAAAATAATACAAAAAAATGTTACACAATAGCGTTCGAAACGAGTTGTGGGCGAAATTGTTACTAAAGTGTAGCAACATCTGTCCAGAGGGGAGAACGCCAATTCCAAACGGGCTTGACTGGTAACTGATGACAAACAAAAAAGGAACTTAAAACGAATATCCAAAGGGTCGAGTTTGTATTAGCGTTAGATATAGCTTTGCGTAAGTTTGAATAACGAATACAGAGTTAACGCCATTATTGTCAAATTGTGGGCCAATCAGCATGAGGGAGCGCCGACCAATCAGCGCGGCGTGCGTTTCGTGTGTAGAATGCAAAATTTGGGGGAAACTAGAACAATTTGTAACTTTTTTGTGCAATTGAGTGGCGGTAAATTATGTATTAACGAAGAATGAGGTTTCTTGTGGATACCGCGTAACTTTGCGGTGGTGATGTTTTCTGCTATTTAAAAAACAACTTTAGAAAACTTTATTTTAGTTCTTTCGTTCAGATTCACGGAACGTAAGTTAGATAGTGACTAGTGCTTATGTCAAATCTAAATTAAGATGAATTAAATGGCCTACGCTTTACTGATCTCATTTTCAACTGTCAATTGAACTAATCAATCGTAGGTAGGTACCTACACAATAAACGGAAGTCATTAATTTCTTAAAAAAAATATTCTTGGGTCAACAATCACAATTTGCAAGCCCCCGCCAGAATAGTTCTCATGCCCGTCAAAACGTCGCAAAAATCAAATTCCCATAACATCCGAAATTGCTCATTCACACTCGGCAGCGTCCAGTCAAACGCCACTTAGACGGTCTCAAGATAAAGAAGTCAAAATCATCTGTCAAACGGAATCTGAATTTACCACGGGGACACTCGCAGCGAGCGCCGCGTGGCGCCTTTGAGCGTCACGCGAGCGCTGCGTGACATCGACGCCCGCTGTGTTGCCAGCCCTAACACAATCATTACTACAAATGAGTAGATTTCACAATAAGACAAACCTTTGCCCACCTCTAACACATTAATGCACGGTAAAGTGAGCAAGATCTCGCGTTTATGGGAAGTGAGCAGGGACTTTTGCGACATTTGACTTGTAATTCACGCTCGGAATATGATATTGTGGTCGCGTGAGAATTTTAGGGAAATTAGCGAAATGGAAAATGTGAGGGAATTTGGGACAAGTTGTTTTGTTAGGGTTGATTTGTAATATTGTTAAGATGAATTCTATATCGAATAAGTCATCTAAGTTAAATTGAAAACTTACTGCAGGTAAAATAAGACTAAACATGGCCGTTTGGCGGAAAAATTTGTATCGCCATGAAACTTTGTTTATATTTTTATCTTGAAACTAGAAATGAGGATCTACCGAGTCCAGCCAAAACCCAGTTGTCCTATTTTTCCCGTATCAGCCAATAACGGCAATCAGTTGCCAGCAGTCAGTAGCGAACACATTATTACCGCCCCATTAAATGCTTACCTGGACAAAAAAACCGAAAACGCCGTTAAGTTCGTACCTCATTCACGTTGAGTGGCTTCCAGCGGCCCTAATTTCCTTTCATTCGACATTTGTACCGAACCTTCGGTGCAAAAAAGAAATTAAAAAAGAAAAAACTATTGATCGTACAAACGTCCACTTGAGGTTCTTTGTCCGCCATATTGGAAAACGTTTTGACAGGCCGGCACAAAGGTGCGCGTTTAATAATTCGAGAGCTTTTTAAGGTTATGTTGCAATTAGTTGCAGCTTGATCAAGCGTGAGAAATTGTAAAAGCGAAAATTTATTGCATTTCTTTCATTTAAAACATCTGTGTTATACTTACACTGGCTTCTGCCGGCGACTTCGCCTGCGCACCATTTCTTAGTGATTCCTTTATTATAAAGCTTATCTCTCAATGTAACTAATAAATATATTCGAAAAGAATATTATTTTACGTAATGTCTACCTTTTGTAGTCATATTTTTTAACGACATAGGTTTTTTCATAAAAAATCATAGCCAAATAAATAATGGTGGGTTTAAAAACAAAACATTTCAGAATCATTTCATTTATTTTCCAGTTCTATAATTGTTTGTGTTGAATTTTGCTATGGACAAACATTGTCTTTAAAATCGCTGTCAAATTTACATTAACATAATATTTGTTCTAATTGCCATTAATTTTCCAACTTTCTAAACAAAAAGCCATTCTAGTACAAAACTACAAAAGTGCAGTTTCTTAGCACAATCCATCAAAGCTATTATGCTGATTCTAAAGTAGATTATGCTGACATTTCGAGCAATTTACAATTAACTTTCATAGTTAAGAGCGCTCCTTTGCTCGGCGCTTCCATACAAAACGTAATTCCTCATTCTTTCAAGAATTTTGAATTAAACATTATTATTTTTTTCTGCAATTATGATCGGATATGGCATAGCTAGGTCTGACTGTCGTTATTTTTATTAGATTATGTAAGATATTACAATCAGAGATGATATTAGATTCGTAATTTTACATGAAAAATAGACACATTTTCAGAGGACTTGTTCGCATACATTTAAAGATTTTCATAAAGATTTCAAAACATAGAAACATCGGAAATATCCTCAAGATTGAAAATAAACCATAACTACAGTATTAATATAACAATTAATAATTTACAACGGGAATTCGTACTTTCGAAATAATTTCTAATGAAATGGCGATATTAGAAAATACTCATTTCACGCGAGTCTTGATACATGCGTTTGTGTGCGTGCCCGAATTATTCCGACGGCCGCCGAACGTTTTGACAAGAACAAAGGTCAAAGACGAATTGCCAGTCGGTCATAGACTGTCATTGTGCAGATTTTTTGACGTTACGTTTACTAATTAATAATTAATTCATAAATAATAGTAACTGAAACAACCACGGCTAGATTAACGGACTTCTGAATTATTACAAAGTGAATTGGTTTTATTGCGACGATCTTATATACTTAGCTACCTACGACGACTGTGTGACAGCGGACTTGGAATTACATTTCATTACGATTGTTCATTATGCGTAAGTACTAATATCAATTTATATTATTATTATTTATTAACAATTGGAACCTATCTAGATATACCTACTTTATACTTAATCACTCGAAGCGATCATGTCTTTTCATTACTTTTCAACTTAAAGTGTCTTTCACTTGATACTCGAACGTCTATATATAATATCGATATGTAATATCATATGATATATTCAGTAGAAAATGAAAATTTAACGGTGTGGATTTTTTTTTCACAGCAAAACCTAGAAAATCTTGTAAAACGAGACTTTGGCTATCAGCTCGTCGTAAAAAACCAAGCGCATGGATTTACAAGAAACGAAACATGTGAGCATTCATTTTATAATTCACATAATGTGCAATCAATCAATAAGTCATAGCGAAGTTTATAATTATGTTGTAAATTAAATTTACAATGGTGAATTTAAAAATTTTGATTACCTATGTATCTCATAGTTACTGTTTGTACAAATACTATTAAGCACAGTCTAGTAGCATTAGATAAATATAATTTGTTGGAATGAAACAACTATTAACGGATTTAACTCGCGTATTTGTATTTTATTATATTTGCTGACGTTTCGGATTCTTTACAGTTTCCATAATAATTTATTGTTTTTTGTAGGATAGCGGAACAAACTTTACAAGATGCCGCAACAGAAAGGTGATTCTGTTCTGTTCGGGTGGACTGTGAATGTGATCTCTCTTATATATAGGAATAGATCGTTATTCCTATTGTTTTTTTTTTAATAAAATTATTTTTTTTTGACAAAGAAATTTTATGGGTAGGTATCTATATTCATACACGGTGCTATCTACTTTTCAAGATTGATTGTTGTTTGGTGTAGGTTCTCCATTGAAATGCTACATTTTTGGGGTTAGCTTGCATTTGTCAGAGGCCTCAATTTTATTTTTTACTACCTAGCGATTCGCCCCAGCTTCTCTCGGATCCCTGTTTTTTTTATTTTCTATAGCCTATTACTTGTGTCAATTAACGTTTAGTCTTAATAGAACCTTAAATATAAAACTAAAAAATAATAATCGAAAA
Organism: Polylopha cassiicola; assembly: GCA_038024825.1. NCBI lineage: Eukaryota > Metazoa > Arthropoda > Insecta > Lepidoptera > Tortricidae > Polylopha > Polylopha cassiicola. The sequence continues at coordinate 1,543,899 of CP149061.1, forward strand.
TCCATGAAAATTTGAGAAATAAATACAAGTCCACGATATTATATCTAACTTTCTTTCAATCATTTTACAAACCCCCACAAAATGTAACTTATCTATGGAGCAATGACTTTTTATATACATATACTAAGCATTATCTATTGTAAATTATGCCTAAGTGAGCTATCAGATTATTAAGTCAATACAATAATAATGTCTGTATTTTCTTTGGCGCAAGATTGATGTAAATAATTATACCTATCCATTGCCAATTTATTATTTCTTATCCCCAAATTTATGCTGAACCCGATTATGATGATAATGTAGCTTTCGAATGGTGAAAGAATATTTAAAAATGGTCCAGTAGTTTTTGAGCATATTCATTACAACCAAACAAACAAAGTTTTCCTCTTTATAATATATTATTATTAAGTATAGTATAGATTAGTATCATCAATATTTCCTTTTCATTTATGGCCAGCCATGGGTGTTTCAAGATGTCTCGGTTGTATGTACTTATATCTGTATACTAGCCTCTGCCCGCGACTTCGTCTACGCTCGATGAGTAGGTAACTAGGTAGGTACCAGGTACTTTACACAATATCGTTATAAAATATAGCTTAAGTATATATTTTTCTAATGTTTAAGCTATATTATTGTAATGTTTCAACAAAATCCATTCAGTAGGTAGTTTTTACTTGAAAGATAAACAAACATACCTACCTAAAATTTTTACATAGGTACCTACATCCATCCATCTATTCATAAGATTGTTACTACCTACTATAATATTTTGCTTATATTCGACCTGATGCTCTAGTGCAGGGTTTCTTAACGTGGGGTCCATGGACCCCTTAGGGGTCCGTAGCTTGTGTGTCAGGGGTCCGCAGTAGGTCAGTCAGTCTAAACATATTTATTAGGAAATTGTGCAGTAAACTCATTAGAATCGTAGTAAGTGTAAAAAAGTGCCAATAAAAGAATTTTTGATTGATATAAATAAGGCTTTTTTTTTATTGCCAAAAATATTTATGGGTGGGGTCCGTGGTATAGTTTAAATTGTAAAAGTGGTACGTGACTGCAAAAAGGTTAAGAAACCCTGCTCTAGTGGATAGTAGGTAGGTACTCCTGGTTTGAACTCATCACCTTCTGGTAAGTACCTAACGTAAATATTCCAAGTAAATACCTACCTGCCTATTTTCAATTTTTACCCGTTTTAGTTAAACCAGAGGACTCGTCGAACTTTGTGCAGTGTTCTAAGAAAGTAAATTGTCTTTATATTTTTTTAAGTTAAACATTATAATTATGGTAACAAGCAGAATTCCTATATATGTAAGTATATATATTTATATGTAGGTATTATGTTTACTCTACGTACTTACTTAAATATTTTTTTTATCCAAAAACGTACCTATTTACTTGACATCGACCAAACCAAAATAAGGTACGGAAGTAGGCATTTCATTTAAAGTCAAATAAATTTTGTAAAGACTCGCTGTCACACACACACTAGCATGAATATTGGTTACGACATTCCCTCTCGCTCGCGCGCCCGAAGGCGGCTGACCGATGCAAGCGAAATTGACCCTTCGTTTTCTAAACCTGAGAATCCATAGCCGACTTCGCGGTACAAAAAGGTGCACTCTTAAGGACTGTAACAAAAGTTACACATATAATGGGGCCTAGACAAGGTGCCAACGTTCAACGCTAACGTTAACCGAAACGACTAAAATGTATGGGATATGACATCCGCGAACGACTGTCACGTACGTCACAAACGTCAGCGTTGCCAGCGATTAACGTTAACGTTGAACGTTGGCACCTTGTCTAGGCCCCAAGATTGTTAGAACAGAATGTCATACAATACAATTGACGTAATATTTTAAGGCTGCAATACAATTGACGTAATATTATAAGTGATTCTACGGGCGTTTCAACCGCCGTCAGTCTCTTGCCCTGAATATTGAAGGAATAAGCTGCCAGCTACAATAAGATTTAAAACTAGATTAATTCTGACAAGTACGAGCGTAGTATGTCGTTGCATCTAAATGCAATACAATAACTTAAGCAAGGAATAAAAACGCGATAGAAACGACCTTGTTGATGTAGCTGTCCTTATAAATTTTATTATTAATTACATAGGTATCAGGCAGTTCGTATTAACAATAATGTAAAACAAAATAAGAGTAAAGTAGATAGTAATATTTGAAATAGGTTAACATTTGTATGAGTTTCATTATATAGAAATGATATTATTTCATACAAGAAAAACAATAAGGTTTATGTATAGGTACCTATATAATTAGTCCATTTTATTGAAACTTGCAATTAAATTCAGTTTTCAACTAATGAATTAATTATTATTTGCAACGTTGTTTTTTTTTAATAATTGTTCAATAACCGTAAATATTTTGTAATATACAAACATTGCCATTGATGGATAAACAGAAATAACACTTTAGTGATATGACGTCACTTTTAATGTCAAATGTGTCACTTTAAATGTCAATGCTAAATAAACATAAATTGTGTAAAAGAAGGGACATGTCGACATTTGCAATATATATTTGGTCATAGGGAGACACCAAGTCAGCTTTTATTATATACCTAGGTATAATAGGGAGACACTAAGTCAGTTTTTTTTATATACCTAGATGCTATAGATGTAGTTATTTCAGACTGAAATATTTACAAGTATCAAGAAATCATCGTAAGATATTTGACATTACAAAACAAAAACAAATATTTATATAAAATCACGTCATTGTCACGCCCAATTTCACAAGTCACAATAATCAAAAAAATCATATAGCAATATAACTTCCTGTCGCTCAAATTTTGCTTAAAGAAAATAAATCATACCTATATTATATTGGAATGAAAAAACTTTAAACGGATTTAACACGCGTATTTTATTTTATTGGCCGACGTTTCGGAGCCTTTACAGATTCCATAATCGTAGCACGACTGAGCTCGCAATAGTCTTATGTTAAAGGTAAGTTGTTTCATTCCAATGGATAATAACCGCGAAGGCATCAGAAATTATCATACCTATATGTTATATATAATTATATACAACGTTGTTACCTCCATGTAGACCTGCCTTGGTTCCCAGACCCCCTATTGGAACCGTAACCTTGGCTACTCTGATGCTGATTCTGCGAGTAACCTTGCCTTTGATTCTGTCCGTAATTTTGCCTGCCCTGCTGACCATCTCTCTGTTGGTACCCTTGGTTCCCTTGGTACCTATTCTGATTGTAACCTTGGTTTTGGTTGCCGAACCTGTCTCTCTGTGGATTGTACCCGGAGCGGTTGTAGCTCTGACCTTGGTTGTAGCCCTGGTGACCTTGCTGTCCCTGGTTGTGACCTTGGTATCCCTGGTTGTGACCCTGTCCTTGGTTGAACGGTACGTAGCCGCCACGGTACGGACCTGACGAATGTGATCGACCTGTAACAATAAAGAACAACGTAAAAATAATATAATAATATTGTACATTATTGTATTTTGATTCACATGTTAAGAATTAAATGTCTTCTGCCCGTGATTAATTAACGCAGGATTAGTATTTTAAAGAATATCTTTATAAAATTAAAACCCACTCAGTAGTTTTTGCCTGAAAGAATAGAAAACATCTTTCCATACAAACTTTTACGTTTATAATATTATACTAGCGGCTTGCCCCGGCTTCGCACAGATCCCTATTTTTTAAAATATAATATAACCTATGTCACTCACGAATAATGTAGCTTCTAGTCGTTTTGGAGCCTATTCAAACCAAACAAACAAACCTTTCCTCTTATTATATTAGTATAGGTAAGTAGGAATGGTTGTGGGATTTTGTCTAAAGGGGAGCTTATAAGAGAAAAACTAATAAGACTTTTCAATATATAATTACGGGTAGCATAATTTATTAAACTTTGACAACAGCTCGCTATACAAAATCAGTCAAAATTAAATTTCACACAGACTTAACTTGACACCAACACATACCAAAAACTACACATAAAAGGACACACATGAAGGTAGGTATACAGAAAAAGAAATTTCGCACACCTAGATCTAAATGGATCTAACTCAAAAACCGGAAGATTTGAGTTATGCACACCATCGGATTCCAGCAAAACCCACCTACACTAAAACAGATTTCAGCTAATATAACTCTGCTAGCTTTATTATAAAAACTATAAATTTATACAGAAAACTCGTGCGTGCATATGGACATATTAAACAGTTTCTCGCCTCTCCTGAAAAAGTACCTTTTTTGAGTTAGCTCTCTTTAGATCTAGGTGTGCGATTTCAAAAATTCGTTCTCACTTCACCACCGACTCTCAAACATCAACAAAGCTTGACTATTTAACATTTAGGCTGACGGCACACCCTAGACAGTATTGATGCACTCGACATAGAGGCCCGTGAGACACCAAGTGTTTAATCTCTCGCTTGCGACGCCCTAATGTAGCCAACGAGATAAATCTGTCGGAAGTGGCTCTAATTTTTTTTAAGGCTCTGAAGCATCAGGAAGCTCTCCTAAAGTCCGGTTTTGCAGTTAAAGCTCGCAGTAGGCCAAAAGCAATTCAGTGTTCAATTTGAAAAAAAAAAAAAAAAATGGCAACTTCATAGTTGCAGCATTCAGTAGTTAGTTAGTAATTGACAATTTTGTTTTCGGATTTAACTTGCGTAGGTATATTGGATTTTATGTTGACGTTTCAAGAATTTTGCAATTTCCAAAGATGTACTAAATTGAGTTTAGGTTAGTCTAACAAAATAGTTTTTTTTCTTGTTGTGTTTACATTCTGTTTTTAATAATTACTTAAGAATGTGTTCTGAGTTGTTTAGAAATACCTGTAACACCTTAGCTAGAAATAATATTGGCACCAGAATTATTTAATAAGTATAAATAATTTAATATTTATATTATTTAACAATTCACACCAATTAATCTAGTTAACAACGCATGCCACAAGACTAAAATACAAATACTCGTGTTTATCACGCTGACATTTGCTCCAAGTAGGATTCAAACCAGCAATCTCCGGTTTTGCAGTCTGAGTCTCTGATCACTAGACCAACATTTAAATTTAATTTATACTTCACTAGCTTCTGCCCGCGACTTCGTCCGCGTGGTACTCCTTTTTGCAGTCGGTTAAAAAGTAGCCTATGTTCTTTTTCAGGCTCCAGACCTTCTTTGTACCAAATTTCATTTAAATCGGTCCAGTAGTTTTAGCGCGAAAGCGTAACAGACAGACAGACAGACAGACAGAGTTACTTTCGCATTTATAATATTAGTAGGGATTCACAAAGCAAAATGCTTAAAGATTTTTTCTTCATGAAAGTTTTTAAAATAACCCACAAGGCAATTCGAGTAAATTCGTATGCATTATGACCATTCCAGAACCTTTATCAGCGTGGCATTTTAGCGTTTAATCCACGGGTTTATAGCCACGGCGATACCACGGTGGGACTTTGAGCTTTTTGTACATGGAGTTTTCTTTTAAAGGGATTCCATGCCGGCAGTCATCGACGAGTAGCTTGCTTATGGTATCAGAACAGCGGTAAACAAAGCATTACGGTGTTCAAGAGGCTTAGAATATTCAAAAATGCTGCGAAGTGTTTGTAAATAACGCGAAATAATATTTTATAGATTTTTTTTCTGTAAGAAACAAAAGTATGTACAATTGGCGGCCTTTTATTTTTAATATAATATGTAGGTAGGTATATTAGTGCTGAGGAAGATGAAAAAATCACAAGAGTACAAGACAAGAAAAACAAAATAAATATTGTTGGAGATGTATAAGCACTACATGTTTTAATTCAAAAGTACTTTTTTATAAAAGTCGACTTTTAATGACCTTTAGGTAGGTACTGCTCCGTCGGTATTTAGTTAGGCCACTAAATTGATACTTTCGTAGGGTTATAAGTCTTATAAAGAATATAGTCCACTAGAACCCCTTAGAATATTACCGCTCCAACCCTATTATAATGGCTTATATACCAATAATATTAAAATGAAGTGCCATTTTTAAGGACAATTATTGTCAAAAGTGGCGCCCAACTGGTACCGATAAGTTTCAGGCTTAGCTCGACACATTGACGGCGACTGTTAAGACGCGTCGCGGTTAATAATTACAGCTGCACTCAGCGCTGCGTCGAGAGCGTAACGAGGCTGCCATTAGCACTATTGTTAGTTGGCGCCCAACGTGGGGCCGATCGGTTTGCTCCTTAGGCTCCTATTTTTTCCATTTGCCTAGGTGCGAAGTCAGCAACTTTAGATGTACTTATTTCCTTTTATTTTCAATTTTATAGTTTTATATCGGTAAAGCAATGTAAGTGTATGATGAGACAAATGGGTTGGTGGTTCTGATTTTATTCGAATTACACGACTTTAGTTAAACCGCAACTTATATTGTGTTAATAAGTAAAAATCTAGACTTTTGATAGATCCGGTTATAAAATAAATCAACCTGATTTTGACTAAACAAAAATCCATTTAAACCTAATCGAATCGTAAAATGAACAAGACATATAAAATCAATATACGCGAGTTAACTCCATTACGATTACTTTACTCCACGTAAAAAGGTTCGACACGTCATAAAACGCTCATTATTATCTTTCAGAGCAAACAGCTTATTCGTACCGAATTCCAAGCACACGTCACATGCATGCACTTTCAACAGCAACACTTTGCGCCAGTCTTTGCATCGCGCCAAAGCTCATCACATATGTAGTGGAAAAGTAGAAAAAAATAAAAAAACACGTCGCTCCACCAGCAGACATAATAGGCATCTAATGGGAGCGGCGTGGCTTTCACCGCGTGAAAGCGCTGCAAATAAGAGCTTTGGACGCGTGGCGAAATTATGAGTTTGATACTTTAATCAATGGTTATGCACTAATAATGTTAATAAACTAATAGGTACAGGTACACCTATTGGCTTTGACTGCGTGGAATTTAAAACCGAAAATTTCAAGGTTGTTGTGCATTTAAAAAAAAATACAAGATTAGACTACTAAAGAGACTTAGAAAAGGAGTTGGGTCAAACTGCAGATTATATATTACCTACTATCATTTATAAAAATACCTACAATAATCGAAATTCGATATTTTTGGCTCAATACCATTAGTTTTATTTATAATGATATTTGTACCAAGAAAAGAGTAGCAAAAAATGAGACCCCCGTTGGGATTTGAATGAAACTTGCGTATTTTATTTTATTGGCTGACTTTTACGTTATTGGTATAAGTGTAGGTACCTGTTAAGCATAAGACTATTGTCAGCTCAGTCGTGCTACGATGGAATCTGTAAAAGTTAGGAGATGAAAAGAAGGATTTAACAATCCGTCTATAATAATTTCCTATGCCTTCACGGTTATTACACATTGGAACGAACCAACTATTAACGGTTGTTTCATTGTGCAGTTGTTTAAATCCAATCCGTCTATTGTTGTTTAATTTCAATAGACGCTAAACATTTGATTCCCAAAACGAAGACATCTCTTCCGGCCACAGTCATTTGTCCTTGGGTAAGAATAAACGAGGTGTCTCGGTCGCCGGGATCGTGATAATTAGAGGCGGCGCCGGCGGCGCGTGCTCAAGTGCCGGAGACACGAGGCTAAAGTTGCGAATTTCAGTTTTTACTATCCCTTCATGTATCTATGGGATTCGGTAGTGTGGGTTGTCTTGCCAGAAAACGGTGTGCCATAGGCATTTAGCACGACTTTTTATTTGGATCAAGTTTATCAAAAAGTTTTGGATAAGTTTTCTTTTCTTAATCGAAAACAAAATACAAAGATAAGCTTCTTTAAAACTGAGCGAGTAAATTATTCATACAGTAAATTGTCATTCCTCTGTTTATTTTTAGGATTCCGTATTCATAGTAACCCCCATACAACAAACGTGATTTTTTCCCGTTTTTATAGGTACAGAACCCTTCGTGCGCGACTCATAACTGGCCGGTTTTTTTCTATGTTAAACACTATAAACACTAATGGTTAATTTGGAAAGTTGAAAAATCTCAACATGCCTAGTAAACAGTCCTTCTAAATCACGAATTTAAAGTAGTTCATCATTATTCATTTAGGTACCTAATTTCTTCGAGAAAGTTCACATACAAAATACATATTACTAAAGGTAATCCAGGCAAAGCCGGGGCCTGGCTAGTATAATGTAAGTGGTATGTCGTCTCACAGGATTTCAATATAACGCTATCGAGACGGGATCGAGCCGCCGAGAGAAGTGCCCCTTTGAAGATACACTCGCCTCTGTCGAATCACTTGGAATTTTATCATTTCCCTATTTATGTATAGCAGATATTATAAATGCGACAGTATCTCAGAAATGATTTAGATGGATTTTGCTATAGTTATGTGATAGTTTATGAGATATACCTTATTACCTATGATATTTTTGTACCAAGACAAAAATATATCGATCGAATTTCGATTGATAGGTCGTAGTTGATATTGAGTAGGTATGTTTGAATCCCGGAAACTATGACAGCTTTGATCAAGGAAATCATCTCTTAAATTCAGACACTCGATATAATAATTTCTGATGCCTTCGCGGTTATTACACATTGGAATAAAACAACTATATCGGATTATGTTACTTGATTGTTGTTGTAATGTTTGTTGACTTTAGTGTTAGACTCTCGTCAGCTAATTCGGCTACGAATATGGTACTTGTAAAGTTTTCAAAACTTTAGCAAATAAAATAAAATACTTCATAGTTGTTTCATTTCAATTGGCAATTATAGTTACACAGAAACAGATAAACTCAGACTCCTTACATTACATTATTGTTATTTTATTTTACTTAATTACTAAAATAAAAAAAATAATAAGTTCTCTGCATTCTTGCCGCAAATTGTAAAATTGTACCTTGCAATTGTATACCTCTTACTGTGTTCTGAAACACAGAAAATGCCTAGCACAGAACTCAGTAGCTTTCATACATTATTGTATCTTATATATATTTTTGAGTGAATAAACTATTTCTATAGTAAACTGGAATACTGACCATAATAATCACAGATAAAAAAAACTTTCCGGTAGCATAACGGGTTATTAAAAGTCAGTAGTAATCAACCCAAATTTATTTATACACACGTCAGTCGCAAAATCAAATAAGCGTGTTCAATTATGAAAACCCTGCAGTTTGGGGGCGTTCGGATAATTGGGCCACGTGGCGACCCCTGTCGGCGGAACCAACTATTCAACTTACTGTACCTTCAATCCGAACAACTCTCGACCTTATTACAGGTAAATAGGAGTGTTGTCAACCGCACAGGAGATTTAAATTTGTGTTTGATTGATTTGAATGCAATGCTAAATACGAATTAATTGGAAGTCAACGTTAAGTGATTTTGTTTTTCCTGCTTTTGGAGCTAGCCTTGGGGCTATTTTTATGGGATTTGGGAGTCGATTCCTAGTGCATTAAGTTAACAACTTTGCTAGACTATTACACTAGGTACTGACTAGATAGCAGGCGCGGGCAGTGAGAGTCACGCATGTAATACTTCAGGGTAGGCACTTCATACATTTATACCATTGTGCCTATATGGAATGAAGGCCCTTGCTAGATAGTAGGCTATTACTGTGAAATGAACAGAATGTTTATCAATATAATATAATACCTATTGACTAATCTAATTAATACTTAGGTATATAAAAGTCTTGTAGTCTACTTTTTACCCGACTATCCAAAAAAGGAGGGTCTTTAGTTATTAGCCAGCAGGACGACGTCTGATAAGTACATTTTTGAAAAAAAAAAAATAATAATTGAAAAACGATTTACACACGTAAGTATATTATTTTTATAATGTAGGTAGTAAACACGATTACTTATTAAACGATTACTTCGATTACTTCCGCAGTTTACAAATAATTAAACAAACAAACACTTATTTACCTACACGATAAATATAGAACAAGAATCCTCTAAACGTTCTCTAAAGTATATTTTTAAGAAAACATAATCCCAAAAAGCTTCCGCGTGCACATTTTTCACTTCCTTAACTTTACGAGCCATCGAGATTATGGGCTATCTTTATCGGATTATAATAAAAAGTGTATAAAATACGCATTAAAACACCTTCGAAGCCACCTGGTTAAAGAGCTGCAAAAAAATCAATAAAAAACCAACATTGTAGCTGTAATCCTGGCTGATAATAGGAAGCACTTGAGCCGATCGACCCGTTATTTGAAAAAAAAAAGTACCCCATTGTACTGGCAACCCTCGATAATTATTATTTTCGTAGTTGGCGACACTGCGTCGGACAATGGCTTCCCTTCGCACTTCCTGTTTGCCTTCGCGCGCTATTACACGTCAATGCCTTGCGGGACGATAGGCCAATTTGAATTTCGAATTTAGAATAATGGATTCCTTTTAAGCGCTGCGATTGGGTGTAATTTTGTTTTCTTAAATCCGATGGCTTGGAAGGTACGCATAATGCCAGTGTTTCTGCTTTGTTGTCATTGTAACTTATCTTGTCTATGGGATTGCATTAGCCTTCGGACAGCGACGAATAATTTTATAATTATACTTAATATAAATTCAGCGGATGTGCATTGTCGTGTTGCCCAATACAACTCTGTTTATAAATAGATATAGAAAAAAAAACTTACGACCATTTTTAGAATGTTAAGTAATCTTTTTGGCACTTTTATTCAGGGCTTCAAGAGTGTTCTTATCTGCGAGAAAAGTTGCATATAACTAACCCAAGACTCAATTATATATTGCGAAAAGGCTCTATAGTAAAATAAATTAATAAACATAGTGCCTCCATGTCCGTGAAAAAAATATTAGTTATTTATACCTAATACAAGATGGCGCCGTGCCGAAACGTGCATAAATTATAACCGGCCAGCATTCTTTTTACCTAACATTTTTTTTTTCGATCACGGCTCTGATTCCAGCCAGTTATTTATGAGTTTTATGACAATACAAAGAGAGTATAAAACTAGCATTTTTAATTGGCACTTCGCTCTATTGGCTGTTACCACGCACTAATGACTGCACTTCAGGGCATTCGGGGAGTCGTTGCAATATGCATACTATATCGTCAAAGTATATGAACCTTAATGCCTCGGTTTTAAAAGCGACGATCGCACGAATATAGCATATCGTTGTTTCATGAATGACTGATATACTTTCTCTTGTGGTTGATTGCGACATGAAGGGGTTGTCACTATAGGTTTAATTTTATATACTTTTTGTATATAGGTATATCCTTAAGCTTTTCTATTTAAATAAACGATGTTTTATTGGTTAAAATGAACTTTTGTGGTATCTATATAAAGTCTATTTTCTTTTGAATAGTTCTTTACCCATGATAAAGTAAGCAACGGATTAATTACAATAATATCTTTTATTACTAATTTCTGATGTTTTCTTGGTTATTACACATTGAAATGAAACACTAAGGGATTTAACTCGCATATTTTATTTTATTTGCTGACTTTACAGCTCTCGTATTCGTAGCATGACTTAGCTGACGACAGTCTAACGCTAAAGTAGTGTAAAGTTTTCGAAACGTTATCAAATAAAATAAAATACGCGCGTTGAATCCGTTATAGTGCTTTATAATAATTTATTTTAATAATTTGGTTTCGCTTATTATTTTTTAGAATAGGTTATGTAAAATGTTACTTATTTTACATAACCTATTAAAAAAATATATAATTATAATTTATTTCTGAGTATGTTTCCCAGCTAGTTATCGCAGTGAAATATCATTAAATATGTCAATTAATTTCATATGCAATTAGTGCATTCCTCAAAAGGGGTGTGTCCGACGGAGTGCAATCACGTCATACGAACAATGCGTTTATATTGCACGCTGTTTGCATTGCTTGACATGTTTGACATTTGACATTAATTGACGTTTAATCTCGTGTATTTTATTTTCTACTTAGCACACACGCGTATTCACACACACTGTCGCTTGTCCTTCTTTTATGTCATTTATGTTGATTTTTTTATTGGAATAGTTCCGAAAAAAGAGTGAAGTAAGAGGTACTTTATTCTTTTTTTAATCTCCTTATTAAAATTATTATGGTTTTAAATCATATAAGATTTAGATCAATTATACAGATTATCATTTAGCAAAAATAAACAACTATAAAGAAGGAAAAAAAAAATATTGATTTCAACTCCATCTATGTATCATGCGCCGAACTTTAAAACTGCAAAGTAAACCTTCAAGACAGTGAACAGCGACATCTAGTGACATTCCTAACACATTCCATCTGCACAAGTGTGTGGCGACCTCACAAGCAAAATCAGTACTTAAGACTACATGGAGCGTTTTTAACACTACTTTTGTTTCCCTCCAGTCCCGGCTTCGCACGAATCCCTATTTAGTTACGCAAGGTGAATGTAGCTTTTCAACGGTGCACACAGGTGAAATTTACTGAAAAGCTGGCCAATATTACGTTAAGTGTGTAAATTGCTGTAGTTTGTCTAAATTAATAGTTTAAAGGTGCTTTAGAAAAAATAAACTTTATTGATACTATGTTTGATTGATATATTTAATCTTACAAGTATTAAAAAGAAAAAGTTAAAAAAAATCAATTAAGATAAAGAAATTATTATACTTCTGGTTCTTTTCAAAGGTTTATTACATCTTGAGATGCTACGATTAGAATGCGACGCTGGGAACTGCCTGAAAAATTGTCAAAAGTATTTTTTGAATTCATAAACGTTGTTGAGTTTTATTCTATTTTGTTTAGGTGAAGCAGGTAGGTGCAGCTAATTTTATTGTCATATGAAAGCTATAGATATGTTCTTTCGAAATATGTAAAATATACTGATTGAGTGCGATTGAGTATGAACTATTTCACTATGTAAAAAAAAACTAAACTGTTAAAGTATAGCCTTCTATTCAAAACTATTTAACTATGAAATCGTAAGTTTTATAAGCGTTTTAATTATACAGAAATAAGATGCTTACCTGAAGGTATAGACTCCATAATTTTTTTCACCTAATATCAACTAAATAAAAACTAAACGTTGTTGTTAAACTTATGTTCAAAATTCTAATAAATTACTCCATAAGTAAAACTGTTTAAATCGAGTGTTGTGGGTATCTGAATAAAAAGTATCAAACGTTGGACAGATAATTAATAGATGGCGTCATATGTCTTGTTCCTAAATAAGTTTACTATTTTTAAATCGGAGTAACTTTGTCTTTGGCAATATTGGCCATGAATTACGTAAATTTCACTTGTGTGCGGTGAAAGAAATTTTTAAGTCGGTTCGGCCGTTTTGGATCCTATTCAATCCAAAGAAACCTTTACATCTTTATTATATTAGTATAGATTAAAAACAAAAAGATAAGATTTGTTTGTTTGGATTGAAAAGGCTCCAAAACGACTAGTCCGATTTGAAAAATTCTTTCACTATTGGGAAGCTACACTATTCCCGAGTGACATAGGCTATAAAAAAAGGGATCCGTGCGAAGCCAAGGCTGACAGCTAATCTTATCTTATCTTCTTATTTTATAAAAGAAAGTCGTGTTAGTTACTCCGTTTATAACTCAAGAACGGCTGAACCGATTTGGCTGAAAATTGCTGGGGATGTAGCTTAGAACCGGGAGGACATAGGATACTTTGTATCCCGTTCCAGTAGAAAAAAAATCAGCTCAATTTTTTAAAATAGGTAGTTAAACAAAACGCAACAATGACAGCTGTCAAATCGATTGATAAATGCAGCGCTTCTTTGCCGGGACGAAGTCTGCCGGAACCGCTAGTATCATTATAAAGAGTTATGATGATGGTTGTTCACTCACCGTGTCCCCGGGCGGCCTGCGGCGGCGGCACGGTCCCGTAGGCGCGGTCCCGCGGGATGTGGTGCCCGAGCATGCGGTGTCCCGCCGCCTCCAGCGACGCTATCGTGTTCGACCGCACCATACCTGGAACAAAACGGCGTTGTACGAAAAAAAATCTGATAATTACTAAGTTATAATGATATTTTTGTACAAAGACAAGAGTAGAAAAAATCTTAGACCCCCAGTGGGATTCGAACCCACGCTTATGCCTTTACTAGCGGCAGCGTGCTAACGGGCCAAGTGCGGTGGGAGAGTAGCACACGTAGGTACCGTCCGTAGCATAATAAAAAAATCCACGTTCTTTGTATAAGACCCTATTTAAATATATATTTTATAGCTGTGCACGCGACTTCGTCCCCGTGGAATAGTAATTCTTCCTAAGGCTTCATATTTTCCCCGTTTTTTACACATTTTTCACTGTTTCTTCGCTCCTATTGGTCGCAGCGTGATGTTATATAGCCTAAAGCCTTCCTCAATAAATGGTATATCCAACAAAAAAAGATTTTTTTAATTCGAACCAGTAGTTCCTGAGATTAGCGCGTTCAAACAAACAAACAAACAAACTCTTCAGCTTTATAATATTAGTATAGATTCTGTTTAAACCATGATAACATAATATACATACGTACTGTTTTATTCTGTTTGTCCATCAAGTAAGTACTTTTTCTTTTCTCAATTTAACAATAAATGAGAAAGATCGCGACGTGAAACTATATTATATTTTGTAAAGTGACGTAACGAGCTCCCACTTTGGAATTTCAGAAGCACATATCTCTATCATTTACAGTTCGATTGGAAAAAAAACACGTAGGTATCCAATATTTTTTAGCAATCCTATTTAAGATGAAATTAATTTGTATTTTTAACGGTTGACGTAATGTACATTTGACATTTCAATTAATACTTCAATGTTTTTAAAAAATACTTGACGACTAAGAGAAAAATTATCATAACGACCTTTTGTTATTTTCTAAAATAATGACTTGTTTGAATTTTGTGTATTTCTCTGTTTTTATATTCTTGACGATCTCACTATTAGTACATAATATGACAATGTAATTATACTAATATTATAAAGAGGAAAACTTTGTTTTTTTTGGTTGTAATGAATAGGCTCTAATACTACCGGTACCGATTTGAAAATTTCTTTCACTGTTAGGAAGCTACACTATTTGTGAGTGACATAGGCTATACCAACTAAATAAAAAAAAATAATAGGGAACCGTTTCAAGCCGGGGCGGACCGCTAGTGACGTATAAAATATTGAGAAATAAATGAATCTGAATCAATCCAACTCAATAGAACTCTATACTCATTCTCACTCACCGATCTGCGGCCTCCAGTTCCTGTTCTCCTGGTGTGACAGGTCGCCCGGCTTGAGCACCCGGCCGGGCTCCACGGCGCCTTTGAGCCTCCGCGCCGGGAAGATGAAGTCTTCAGGGTACTGGGGGTCTAGGTACCGCACGCAGATCACCTGGTTGCCCAGCACTGGGGACAAGCCCACTATCGGCGAGGGGAGTTGCCTGGTGGAAGACGGGTCCGTTAATGATTGTGGTCTCATGGGAATTTAGGAATACAGTACATAATATAAAGGAATTTATATCTATACTAGTGGTCCCGGCAGACTTCGTCCCGCCCGGCAAAGAAGCAATGTAGCGGCATTAATCAATCGATTTGACAGCTGTCATTGTTGCGTTTTGTTATACTATTTTTAACAAATGAGCTAAATAATTTTTTTACTGGATCGGGATGAAAAGTATCCTATGTCCTTTTCCTGGCTCCGAGCTACCTCCCCGCCAATTTTCAGCCAAATCAGTTCAGCCGTTCTCGAGTTATAAACGGGGTAACTAACACAACTTTCTTTTATATATATAGATTTGATAGTAAACTTGAATCTGCTGATGCGAAACGTGAATGATGTTTATCTTTAAGTAGGGAATAGGTTTAAATTTGAAGTTTATGTCATTGTAAGTATGCTGTGTGTCAGCGAACCATTTCATATAAGTACAATTAATATTATAATTGTTTATGATTTTATATGATACTGTTTTGTTTTACTATTAAGTCAGTCTTTTAAATATACTTCCAACGAGAATCAACTATTTTATTTTAGCATCCAAATAGTGGTTGAAACTGTGGTCACCTATAATTGGGAGATCCATTAGCTTTATTATATTATATTGTATCTTCTGTTGGTGATCCTTATCTAAATAAATAAAATCGACCAAGTCCGTCCCGAGCTGGGTTCCGTACTATCACTACCCAGTATAAAACAAAGTCGCTTTTTCTGTCCCTATATCCCTATGTAGGTACGCTTAAATCTTTAAAACTACGCAACGGATTTCGAAGCAATTTATGAGTAAATAAGAGTGATTCAAGGGTAAGGTTTATAGCACCCGCGTGAAGCCGGTGCGGGTCGCTATTAGACCATAAGTTTACAAAATAAAATAGGCTCACCCTCCAATAACAACATTGTCGGCACAGAGCAACACGTCCCCTCTCACTCCGTCGCTGCGGTACGGGTATGCTTGCTCCTTGTCTATCAAGCTCCTAAGGTTGTGGCCGGCCTCCTTATACAACCCCAGTAGCACCTCGAAACTCTTATTGCCAGTCGACACGTAGAAACGATCGTGACCCCTTGTGTTGCGTTGGACTAAAAAACAATATTATTTTTATAAAATTATAAGTGATTTAATAGGAGGTAGGATAGAGGATATTTTAGTTTTAGACTATCGTCAGCTCATTCGTGATACGAATATGGGAACTGTAAAGTTTTCGAAACGTAAGGAAATAAAATATAATACGCGAGTTAAATCCTTTATAGTTGTTTCATTACAATGATGGTGGTCATTAGGACTATTGTCCTAATGTTATTATTATCCTACTTCCTAGAATAATTCCTATTGGAATTATACTGATAATTATAGTAGGATAGGAGAAAGTAGGATACATAATATAATAGAAGGCAGTAGTATAATTGTAATGTATAAGGATAATAAGAATAATTTATTATGTATTAGGATAATAAGAAGTAGGGAAAGCAAGATTATAAAGAGCAGAAACAATAAAAAGTAGACAGAAGCAAATAACACAAAATTAAGAGTCTTAGATGCCATAGTGCACTTACTCTCAGTCTGCGTAAGGTCCTTATAATAGGGCTCCAGCGCCTTGAAGAGCCTCCCTTCGTCCACGAAGGGCAGCAGCGCGACGCCCTGCCACGCGAACTTCTTGCCGTTCAGATCTATTTTGAAATCCGTCGGGTAAAAGTCGATAATGGGGGAAAACTGCAAAGAAAAAAAAATACATAATGGGTCAAATTGTTTGTTACTAATAAATAGGTACAAAAGATGTCATGATATTTATCTGTTAAAACTCATGGTATACAATGCTACGCGGGTTAAATTAAGCTAATTTACAATACTAGTTCGGCTAGCATATTTGGAAGTGGTACAATAAGTAAGAGTAAATAAGTGTGGGAAGTAGGATAAGAGGATAGGATAGTGGGACAGTAAGAAGGTGAGTAGTAGGAAGTATAACAGAAGGAAGGTGGGTCAGTAGGAAGTTTGGTAGAGAGAAGTAGAATATGCAGTAGGGAATAAAAGTATAGTACCTAAATAAATCAGTAGGATACCTCCTACTGCCATCGTAATGTCTATTATTGGCCTCTTATTCGGTAGAATGGAGTAGTAGGAAGTAGTATAAGAAGTCGACGGTGACATTATAAAGCGAAATAAAGATCTATATATTATAATGGGAGATTAGGAAGAGCACATAAAGTGCAATCTATATGAACACAGTTGGATAGATTTTTATATGTAAACTAGCTGTGCCCGCGACTTCGTCCCCTTGGAATAGTAATTCTTCATAAGGTTTTATATTTTCCCCGTTTTTTACACATTTTCCACTGTTTCTTCGCTCCTATTGGTCGCAGCGTGATGTTATATAGCCTAAAGCCTTCCGCGATAAATGGTCTATCCAACAAAAAAAGAATTTTTGAATTCGAACCTGTAGTTCCTGAGATTAGCGCGTTCAAACAAACAAACAAACAAACAAACAAACAAACTCTTCAGCTTTATAATATTAGTATAGATATGTACTCACGGGATCGCTCATGAGCGTGGCCCAGGGCTTGGGCACGTGTGTGGAACTGGCCGCCGGGAACACACCCATCAGCTGTTCCAGGGGGCGGAACTGGAACAAACAGACGAGTCAACATATCCGTTATTCATATATGTTAATAACCCTATATAAAAACATATAGGAATTAATTAGTGAATCACGATCTGATAAAATATATATAATTTGTAAAAGGGAGTTTATTAAATAACGATACAGTCGTGTTATACACATACACATGTTGCCTTTTGAATTTCGATTTGACATCTTAAAATCTTTGATCGAGTAACGGACATAATATAGGTTTGTTTTACTATTATACTGGCTAAACTCGATATGTGCCACTACGTAAATTTAAATGCTACCAACAACATGTACTAGAGTAACGACATATTTTGGTTTGTGTCACCATTTTACCGGTCTAATACGAAATGTTGTTCTACATAAATTTTAATTGGTTTACTTACAATCTCTAATTCAATAACGACATATTTTGCTTTATTTCACTATTTAATTGGTCTAATTCGAAATATGTCACTACGTAAACTAAAAATTAAATGCGACTACTTCCAATCCTTAATTGGATAAAGACATACTTTGCTTTGTATCACTATTTAAACTAAAAGATAGACTGAACAGCAAAAAAGAAAATCTGGGAACTGTATCCAAAACACTTCCTCACCGGTTTCGTGCCTCTCTCGAATTTCGTGCTAAGTCCGGATATATTGACGAAATCCGACGCGAACGGCGCGTAGTGGTACGGGAAGTACCACTTCCAGGAGGCGCAGCCCTGGTAGTAGTAGCGGAGCACCCAGCACAGCCCGCGCACGTACTGCAGCGCCACGCGGTACCTGAAGTAAAACGAAAATATATATTGGAATGAACTGACTGAGCCGACAAAAACCTTATGCATAAGACTACTGTCAGCTCAGTCGTGCTACGATTATGGAATCTGTAAAGGCTCCGAAACGTCAGCCAATAAAACAAAGTAGTAATAAAACATGTTGATTCACGTCAATGGATAGAAAAGATGGGTTAATTTTTTTATTTCAATAAACTCAAATCATCAGAAATTATTGTTCTGGAATGAAACAACCTTTAAAGGATTAACTCGCGTATTTTATTTTATTGGCTGACGTTTCGAAAACTTTACAGTTCCTATATTTGTAGCACGACTGAGCTGACGATAGTCTAATGCTAATGACACTTTTTGTCTAGTTATAGTCTCACCTGAACTCCAAGTTGTCTCTAGCGACCTCGAACTTGCTCTCGTAGTATCGCTCCTTGAAGCCCTCCTCCCAGAGGCGCACCTCGTCGTGTTTCTCGTCGTCGTCATCGTCGTCGAGCCCGGCAGCGGTCGATGACCTTTTGCGGCCGCGGCCATCTTGTTCTTGCTAAAAAGAATCGTATATATGATAAAAGACGGTCGCCGAGCACAGCGAAAAACCTGCAAGGTTAATGTGCGAGCGTGAGAGCACTATAACTAGGCGTGTGCGACAGAGACAAAAACAAAAAGGGCAACGTCCTTTTTTTCACTGTGCTCAGCGACCGTCTTTTAGACTAGTGACTCGCCTAGGTACGGGGTATATTATTATGGGTATATTATTAATAATAATTGTTTATTTTACCTCGGCCTCGGCTTGCATGCCAGCGCGGCGCATGTTGGCCGCCTCTTGCCTAGCGTTCTCCACTGGCTTCGTCGACGTACCGTACCCAACTACGGCCTGAAAAACAAAAATACACACTAAGAATTGTAGGTATTACATTAAATAACTGTGATACTTGACGATTTACGATGTTTCGTTTCGATTACTTATTTATTATCAACACTTATTACAAATATTACTTTGTTTTTACGGATTACTATCTCGGTGCGAGAGTTGGCTATTTGGAAAATTGGTATCAGGTCTATCTCGGAGCAAAATAGTAACTCAACCTGAAGCGTGCATCATACACAAGCACAATTTAAGATTGTCTACAGTGGGGCCCTACATCAAGGGCGTGCATTCCATATAGGCACAATGGTATAAATGTAAGAAGTGCCTACCCTGACAGCAATACATTTGCGACCATTACTGCACTCGCTTAGCCTACATAAGCACGAACCCACTCCTCAAATTCGCTGTCTCAAACAGCCCTTTCCCTGTACCTCTGTTAAATAAAAAAAAAACGCTCACCATCGGCGCGAACTGAGTTTTCTCCAGCATGTTAAAGTTAGGCCGCTGTTGCTGTCGTTTCTTCGCTTTGTCCCGCGCCTTGAAGTTGAGTTCGTTGGTGTGTCGCCGCTTGAAGATCTCATCTTCGACGTGGCCCAGCTCGTCCATTATCAACTGAACTCTGTCCAGGTTCACGTCGCCGGAATCCGTTATCCAACCCTGGGGTGAAAATAACAGTTTTTAATGTTTGAAGGCTAACAGACTTAGCCTAGTTTAGGGAATGGCAGATAATGTGCGCTGTATATATATTTAAACTTTGTTATAAAATTGTGAATAAAGTATTAAATAAAAAAAAAACCTCTGTCAAGAGTGAGTTTAAGTGCTGGATAGTCTAGATAAGTACGTACGATAAAGTACGTCACACGAATTTCATGAATTTTTTACCCTTCTTTGTCACATAATGGTCATATTAGTAAGACCCCTCCATCCTAGTGTGACGTCACATATTTTGCGCAAGCGTAAACTCGCCAACAAGCCAATTTATACCTTACATCGTTATATATAAAGATATTTTTAAGTTTGTCGTTAATAGTTCAAATTCGACCTATTAGATTATGAAATGTGATGTCATAAAACTTAGGAACTCCCACCCCCTATAAACTTACCCGAGTCTTAAAAACGCATTTCTTGTACAAATTCACCAGTCTATCAACAGCGCCCTCTCTGATCTCCAAACTTGGCAAATGGGGCAAGAAATCATTGCCAACGAAGAAACACATGAACACCCAGTCATCCAATGCCCTCTCAAAGTCATAGGGGAAGGGCAAATTTGGCATCTGTAGTTCTTTTTCCAGATATTCCCTTAGTACCGAGAGTCGGACGAAAATGAAGTTATCTTGGTTTCCGAACGCTGGGTCGGAGCGTTGGAGGGACGCTTCCGGCGTGCTGCCGGTGCATTCTTTCATCTCGTGACCTTGAATAAATGATAAATGACACGTTAATAATTTGTACATAGTTTTATCTATAGGGTGGTGAAGTTATTATGTAATTTCATTCTGATATGCCCCTGTATATGATTTTCCGTATAAAATCTACGAATATATATAAATAAATCAAAATAAAGCCGAAATTTAAGTGCGCTCATTAGTTCCGAAGGAAACAAAAAAAAAAACTTTTTCGTTCAAATCAGGACAATGTTTGCGCTAGTAGCAGCTAGTAGCATTTAAAGAAATCGCCTTATAAACAATTAACAAAAGAAATCATAACAAGTACACCACTAAAAAACAGGATCCCATAGAGTAGCATTGTATAGCAACATGTAGGTTTCTCGCCAGTCTGGAGACGAAAACAATGTTCATTGCTAACATTATTCTGTAGGAGAGTTGTATCAGAGTGCTGTCGAAACTTGCTAACGGCACTCTTTCTTTATTCTCCATTTAATTTAATGTACGTATATAAATAAAAAAATGTTTATTATCATAATTAAATTTGATTGCACTCGTTATAATGCTACTAGCTGACCTGACATACGCTCTACTGACCAGGCAAACACTGTTCTGCCCCTACCCATATCAACAGTCAACTAGCCCGCTAGCATATGAATTATACTTTAATATCCTTACTATTATTACAAACGTGAAAGTTTGCCAGAATGTATAGATTTATGGATGTAAAGATCATAAGGATGGATGTCTGGATGTATGTCTGTTCCCCTTTTACGCAAAAACTGCTGAATGGATTTTGATGATACTTTGCAGTATTATAGCTTACACATCAAAATATCACATAGCCTATATATATATTTCATAATGATATTGTGTAAAATACTCATCATGAGCAGACAAAGTCGCGGGCTGAAGCTAGTACCAAATAAAAGAGGTAGACCCATTTTGGAAGTGTGCGATCACAGACACCATAACACGAAACTTTCCTATATTAGTTTATACTTACCAAGTTGTCCACAGAGGTCGCAAGGCCTGGGCTTGTTGGGTTTGAACTCCTCGCGTATGATCGTGAAGTTAGGCTCGTGTGTGGCGAGACCCAGCATTATCAGGTCGGCGTCTGCGCCGCACAGCACGTGTTGCGTGTTCGGGTCGTGGTCAGGTTGGGCTGTTGATGATCAATAGGTACTATTATAATAGGGTATTTGACATGTTTTTAAAATCCATTTTATATTATGTAATAGAGTCTAAGGAACCCAGCAAAAGTTGTTTTTTTTAAATCTGGTATGTATTAGCTGAAAAACATCGAATTAAAAATTCAATATTTAAATAGTGTGCCAAAACGCTACTTTGACAATATGGCGCCGCAATGAGGTCGGTGACGTCACATGCCTGTTTGAAAGCTGGCATATGTATTTGTTTGTTGTAAACAAAAAACGAAAGTGCGATTGGATTTACATTTTATCAGTGATATATGTAACAAAATGAGTTACAAATGGTGTGCAGTTCCAAAATGTACAAATACGTCGTTAAAAACTCCGGAAAAACTATTTGTATGTGTTCCAAAGAATGTCAAAGTGCGCCGAAAGTGGTTGCAACTTTCTCGGAGGGATCCTAATGACATAGCGAATAGTACAAATATTTTCTTTTGTGAAGACCATTTCGATGTAAGTAAACATCATATTTATATTTTGCAATAATTAATTACATTCAGAATGTTAATATTTTCGTTATTGATTTGAGGTTATAATATCTCTTAATGTTCTTAACGGAATGTAACTTGCAACTTACTTCAAATATTTCCGTTATTTTCCATAATATTTGTTCAAATTTGTAGCTACAGAGTCCTATGATTTCAATAAGCAGTATACTAAAAGATCCCAACTAATGTTTGTTTGTTACAGATGGAAAATGACATGGCAAATTACTATCAGTACAAAATGGGTTTCAGTAAGAAAATACTTTTAAAAGATAAAGTTTTGCCTTCTAAATTTCATTGCCAGCCAGATCGCATTAAAAGAATGTGTGATGCTGGTACTTCCCGATCTGTATTTGTCAAACGGGAAAGAATGGAACTTGTTAAACAATGCGAAGATATTCAACAGCCTATGTTAACCAATGATGAGCCTACTGCTACTGTAGTTGAAGCTTGTACAAATGGTAGGCAAACTTAATTTCTAAATTGTACTGAAATTATTTCTACTCTTCCAGAGCCTTATCCCAGTTAACTAAGACAGTAATATTAGATTAATATATAATTTCTGCATTATTCATAAATTAATAAATCTATTTTATTTTCAGAATTATCCCAAAAATGTGACAAAAGTACATTAACAGAACCTGAAAGTGTGAAAGATATAAAGAAAGTGCACATTAGAAGCAAGGCGGTGCAAGCTAAGTCCCTAACAAGAGATACAGCTATTTCTCCTCTTAAACCTACAGTTGTGTCTAGTTACACTTCTCCATTTAAGATTAATCCATACTTTAGTCGTGAAAAGCCATCTACTGGTGCTATTAATATAAAGAAAAGACTTAACTTTATGGATGATGAAAAATCAGAGAGTGATGTATCTTTATATAATGAAAATCCTCAACAAGATTCTTCATCACTTGCAGGTACTCCATCAAAGGTGTCTGAATCAAGTACAAGCATTGCATGCACAAATAAAGATATTGAAAAAATGCAATGTTTGCAGATTACTTTGCGCTTAATTGTAAAAAAAGCCAATGATGTATATTGGAATCCCGGCTGACTGCTATTTTTTAGTTCATTTAATAAATAAACACACCCACATACCACATGAACATATATTAATGTGTTTGAAAAAAATTAAATTAAATAGTACTTTTTCTGAACTTGAAGATAACTTTGGACAGTCATTATCATATAACAGCAAATTATTCCTGAAAAATATTCCAATTATAGCTAGCTTTTTACGTCCTTTTATTGTAAACTTAAATAAACAATCCACCAGAAAGACATTACCAATTTCATTTCGACACAACTATTACAATGTAAGTTGTATTATTGATTGTCTGGAAATTGATATACAAAAGCCTTCTAAAGCCCTCTTTCAAGCGTTAACTTGG
This sequence comes from Polylopha cassiicola, assembly GCA_038024825.1. Classification (NCBI taxonomy): domain Eukaryota; kingdom Metazoa; phylum Arthropoda; class Insecta; order Lepidoptera; family Tortricidae; genus Polylopha; species Polylopha cassiicola. The sequence continues at coordinate 1,568,002 of CP149061.1, forward strand.
TCAGATTATAAGAAAGGTAATACTGTTAAGTATTTGATATCATGTACGCCTAATGGTCTGGTCAATTATATTTCTCCTGGTTTTGGGGGCAGAGCAAATGATGTCACTATTTTAGAAAATTGCAACTTTCTAGATTGTCTAGATCCAGGTACTGTCATATTAGCTGATAGAGGTTTCAAGCATGTTGAACAAACATTGAGTAAAAAAGGAATCAAACTGTTAAGGCCTCCTAGTGTAGCATCTGGGTCAAAGTTATCCAAAGAAGAAGTACGGCAAACAAAAATTATTGCCAGTTTACGAATTCATGTGGAAAGAGTCATAAGGCGTATAAGAGAGTTTAACATGTTAAAGCAACACTCTGTCATTAATAGAAATTTCTTAAGAGTACTCAATGATATTATTGTTATATCATGTGCACTAATAAACATTCAAAACTCTCTTATTAAATAGTTACTGTTTTTCTGAATATGCCATTATTATATCCTTTACCAATAGGACTAGACTAACAGCATTATAACTAATCCAACTGCAAAATATCATGTACTTTTATTACAGTTGTGCAAACTGCATTCAATGTTTCTGAACTGCAATTTTGCCACACGGAGTGATAAATATGTAAAGATAGGGTATCCAATCACTTATTTATGCATTCTGTGTATATTTGGGGATTTATATAATTTATTAAATAAAACATTTTGAAAACCTATTGTTTAATTTTTTAATTATCCTTCATTGTACCCATATTAAAACATGTACATTTATTATGAACTTAGCCTAAAATATTTTTAACTAAGTACTGTAACACTACGAATTAATAGTGGAAAGATATTACTTTTCCAAAAAGATACAACATTTCCTAACAAATTACTCACATATTCACTGTCATAGTCAACTAAATAAACATCCACTTTTTTTGAATTTTCAAAGTCAGGGTGAGCTACACAAAAGTAACCTTTCCTCATTTTGGTAACAAACATTTGAAGTTGAATTTGAGCTCGGTATTTTTCTGAAATACTTCCATTATGAATGTAATTTGTTTTGGTACTTTCACTGGTCGGACACTTAACCTCTATTACAGCATCTTTACAAATTCCATCTGGAGATGCAGCAATCATGGGGTACTGAGATGACAGAAACAGTCCGCAGGGCTTCACTCTCCGTTTTAGTATATTTTGCACAGATTTAATCACTGAACATTCTAGTCTTCGGCCCCTTTTCATGGCAGGTGTGTCTGGGGTTTTTGCTCCCATGATTGCCGCTACTAAAGATCCATCCTTGGTTTGGCAGCGGCTTACATCAAAAACTCTGGACGCGGTGATGCGAGCATATCGAAGTTCATGCCACAGAGGATTGTCACACTGATTTTTGTAGCGGTTTCTATTTCAGCAAGAACACTGTCGTTTAGAGTTTCTGTTAACGACCCTAATAATTTTTCAACATCATTATTGAACTTATTTCTGGCTTGCATAAAAAAGTTGTGAAAAGAAAATTGTCTAACATCACTATGCTGAAAATCTGGTTGATATTTTAAAAGTTCACAGTTTGTTAATTTCCTTTTCGTTGCCTCTTGAACAAACTCTGTGAAGAGGCTAGTATTTGCTTCACATTGTGGAGCCTGCTTGCACAACTGTTCCACAGTCACATATTTTAAGGTCGTACCTACTCTGGAGAGCCTTGGTTTTTTCCAGAAACATTCCACCTCAGTGCAAGAAGGTTCCTCTGTGCGACGATGGGTCCACATGAGGAATGCCACTGCATGTTTACAGCCACCAGCTGAAGCTGCGCAGTCCAAGCACTGACAGCTCACAACTTCACCCTTATTTTCGTCTATCACCATCGTGACGTTGTACGAGCTGCTTCTGACCTTGTGCTCAGGACAAATCTTACACTTTATTGTGCAAAGATGTGACTCACGACGCAGTTGCACATATCCAATGGCATCATCACCATATGATTCCCTTGCAGACCTGCAAATGTAAACAAATTATCGTTTATGTTCACGAAATTGTGCCAAACAAACTGAACAATTATTTATAACCTATATAAGTTCTTGCGGAAGTTCATCATTATTTCACTTTCTTATTTATGATATAATTTAAGTTACCAGTAAAGTGTAATTATACTTACTTTGCCGTTTTTACATTTTTTAGCTCCGAAGCATAAAAGTCAGAATTATTTTTGAAAAATAATCCGACCATGATTGCGTCGACTTTGGGCAGGTTTCTGCTATCTGCTTTTACAAAATCGTTGTCCATGGTTCAAAGTACTTGTAAAATAGTGCAAATAAACCAAAAATAACAATGGATAATAAAGAAAAATCTTAATATAACGGAGATAATCTACCACAACTAGGCGCAACACAACTAGGTAAACAAAGTTTACGGGCATGTGACGTCACGAAAAACTCGGCCTATCAGGAGCGTTTTGTGTCACGTGACAAACGTTTAAAAAATTTAATTTTTATTTAAGGATTTTTAAATAAATCAATCATTATTTTCAACTTACGTTAATGAATAATCATTTTTTAACTCTTAATTTATACTGTTAACAGTAATTTACACTTTATTTTTCGCATTGTCAAATAGCCTATTATGGGGATACTGGATATGTGTGTTAGTTTGTCCAATTGTTGTAAAAATATATTTTATATACTTTTTTGATTATTGAGACAGTAATCAAAATTAGAGAGCATTGTCATTGAATTAAAATTATCCCTTCAATTAAGTTTATCATTTTAAAATATGGGTTTCATCAATCAATAATTATCTTAAGAATAATAATTCTCACTACTATAATTAATTCGTTTATTCCTCATAAATTTTAATGTCAAGTAGTGAATGCAAGTTTCAGATTGAGAACCATCATCGACCTGCTGCATTGTCCCTATTACTGTTTTATACTTTTTTTTTTCTGAATACTGAAGCGCAATGGGCCAGCTAATGGGCCTTTACTGCAAAATCGGAAAGGTGGCGAGAGGCTCCTGAGAGGAGGCTTTTAAGTCTTAAAATATTATACCAATCCTTAAGTCTCATATTATGAAATATTACCTCTCTGTCTACGTATATAGTCCATGATCTTGTGTTCTCCCTCCCCCGGCACGTTGGCATCAGACAGGATCACCTTAATGCCCTTCCAACCAGGGTCATTGTTTAATCTTAAAACAAAAGAACAGTGACACATAAATATTCAAGTCTTTTTATTATAACAAAAACAATGAGAAGGTTTGCTACAATTCACTTTGCATTTTTTTAAAAAAAGAACTTAATGTCATGTCAAAAAATAAAAAAAATCTTTGTTGTGTACAATCTTTACTGATTATAGTCAATAATATAATGTACTAGCTGACCAAGCATACTTCGTACTGCTTTTTTCTATTTTTTTTTCCATGTTTTCTCACCTTTTAAACCTTCCCTGGAGTTCCACAAACATTTCAAAACTAAAATCAGCCAAATCAGTTCAGCCATTCCCGAGTTTTAGCTAGACTAACAAACAGCAATTCATTTTTATTTATATAGATAGAAGATAGATTAAGATTAATTACCTGTCATGTATATAGTAATGAAGGCATTTGCTAAGCCTGTCCATGAATGGAGTACCCGGTGTGATACAGTTAGAGTCAAAGTGGGCCTCCTTGGGCCTCTCCGGGGGCAAGTAAGCACCCTTCGCCAGCAACTCTGATCGGATGCGAGCCACCTCCTCAATCTTCTCCTGGGTTTCCTTGGAAGCTCGGAAACGACGAGAACGCTGTTGGTTCATTTTCGCTCTTGGGGCCTAAGATTACAGTATACAACGATAAGTCAGGTTATAATGATATTTTTTGTACAAAGACAAGAGTAGAAAAAATTTAGACCCCCAGTGGGATTATTAAATATCATTATAATTAAAAACTAATGGTATTGAACCAAAAATATCAATTAATAGATTGTAGTTAATAATAGTCAGGTTATTAGTGTGGGTATATAAAATATTATCAGGACACTTGGTTTAAGATAATTTTTCTAAAGCCAAAAAAAAAATCTGATAAGATAATTATATGTTCAAAATAACCCTACCATGCTTAATCTAAATAGGCACTAAAATAAGTAAAGTTTTTATCTCCAATTAGAGATAAAGAGGGAACCCTCCTAATAGGACTTTCTAAGACAGAACTGCTCTAGACAGGGGGTCGCACCTGTAATTGAGTTCAATTGGACTAATCATTGAATAATGAATTAGCCAATTGGAACTAGTTAGCTACTTACCACTCCGTCAATGGCCATGTACAACAGCTTCCTGGGGCGCACGATGCGGAACAGGCGGTCAATGCACTCGAAGATAGCTACCATCATCTCATCCTCATCCTTCGGCGGCGGTTTGTCTTCAGGATGAGTACAAGGATGGATAATGCCATTCATGTCCAAGTATAAATTGTCAAATTCCACCATATTAGGGTTTGGCAGTGACGAATCTGCGTATATCAGCTCACCGTCCACATCTGTAGGCTAGAAATAAAATAAAATTGGCTTATGTTTTGGGTTGTTATCAAAACTAAATACATTTTTAGGTTATAAACACTTTACCTTTTGCTCGATACATTCTACGATTACGCTCGGATACTTTCGGCTCAGCCAACGGAAGAATGCCGGTACTCCCATTTTATCGGGATTTTTCTTATTCTAGTCAATTTTGCTTATAATTCAGTAATATTTGAACTTTTGTCACGTATTCAACACAAACAAATTATCACGGATGCCATTGTTAGAACGAGAAGGACGATTACGTGTGAAAGAGACAGACGTTATAAAATGTCAAGAGTGTTTCATGCATATTTAAAAGCGCCTATATATTGATCTTAGGGTTGCCAGAAGATGTGTAGCCAGGAACGAAAAGAAATCAGCTGGTTGACTGAACTGTCATCTAAATGTCACTTTGACTTACAGTTACTTCACTTTATCGTGTATTTTGTAAGCGGCGATGGCTGAAATGAGAACGTTTTGTTTCGTAAACTATTACAGGAAACTATTGAAAAATGCACAATTACGTCGCTTTTGCAGTCAAACTGATGCCAGTAAAGTATCGATAGAAAAGATACGGAATATCGGTATTTTAGCACATATAGATGCAGGTTAGAACTATTCAAAACAATACTCTGTTTTATAATGCTTGGAGTATTACTGAACTAATTAATCTTGCCCTTTTCAGAATTTATCTATATAATTATTTGCAACCACATTTAAAAATTTGCTGAGAAAACATTCCTTCTTCAAATATATATTTTAAAGTTACACAAAATTTAAAAGAAATTGAAAATAGTAATTTATTCTAGTGGTTTAATTTTAAAATCATAAAACTATTGGTACAATCTATTATTATTTATTATCTAGTTATACTGTATATTACCATAACAACAAATATTTCTTAAATGTAAAGGTAAAACCACAACAACAGAGCGTATGTTGTTCTACTCGGGTACAATCCGGACGATGGGGGAGGTGCACCATGGCAACACTGTCACAGACTACATGGAGCAGGAGCGGCAGAGGGGAATCACCATCACTTGTAAGATTTATTTATACTAATATTATAAAGAAGAAATGGTCCCACACCAGTGGACTGATCACCCGACCTTTGCTGCGCGGTCGTCCCCAACTAGAAATAATAATAATAAGAGGAAAGGTTCATTTGTTAGTTTGTTTGGATTAAATAGGCTCCTAAAGGCCGAACCGATTTATTTGAAAAATTCTTTCACTGTTGGGAAGCTGCACTATTCCCGAGCGCAAAGCCAGGGCGAACCGCTAGTAACTAATAAAGGGGAAAGGTTTCTTTGTTTGTTTGGATTGAATAGGCTCCAAAACGACTGGACCGATTTGAAAAATTCTTTCACTGTTGGGAAGCTACATTCACCCTGAGTAACATAGATTATAGATTTTTTTTAAAAAAAATTAGGGATCCATGTGAAGCTAGGGCGAACTGCTAGTTTATTATATTGAGCTTATATCAGCCAGAATATTAGGAGTTGCCATTTATGGCCCCCTAGATGAGTTAGTGAAAAATGAGGTCCACTACATGACAGCTGACAGCACTACAGGACCTCATTAGGTTGGTGTTTATTCCACACAGGTTCAAATATATTTTTAATTATGTATTCTATCTAGTTCTCCTTCATTGGTGTTAATATTTCTATACTATCTATATTAATATGGAGAAAAGATTTGTATTTTTGTATGTAACAAATAAACTCAAAAATTGCTGGACCGATTTTAATAATTCTTTTTTCATTAGAAAGCACCCACTGTATCAACTGTATACACTGTATAAGCATATCACTTAGTAACATAGGCTATAAATAAAGGGATCCGGGCGAAGCCGGGGCGGGCCGCTAGTATTTAATAATTCAATATCATTGTTCTGCATAGCTGCTGCGGTATCATTCCCATGGCGCGGCAGTCAGATCAACCTGATCGACACACCAGGACACATAGACTTCACCATGGAGGTGGAACAGAGCCTCGCCGTGCTCGACGGAGCAGTTGTAGTGCTCGATGCATCTGCTGGTAAGAAGAATCCTTATCCTTACTTCCTTACTAATATTATAAATGCGATAGTAACTCTGTCTGTCTGTCTCTCTGTTACGCTTTCAAGCTAAAACTACTGGACCGATTTAAATGAAATTTGGTACAAAGAAAGTCTGGAGACTAGGAAAGGACATAGGCTACTTTTTAACCGACTGCAAAAAAGGAGGAGTTTCACGCGGACGAAGTCGCGGGCAGAAGCTAGTACAATATAATAAAAAATCAAAAATTTCTGGCATTGAGAGAGAGAGAAAATATGTTATGTGTCTGTTAATACTAATCACCTCACAACCCTTTTCCCCAATGAAAAGTAGGCTATGTCCTTCTGGCTTTAAACTATCTGTGTACCAAATCTAATTTAAAAATCGGTTCAGTAGTTTTAAGTAGAAATCGAGACAGAATTACTTTCGCATTTATAATATTATAGTATTAGTTACTATCAGGATGTCACAAATCAGTAAAAAAAAAAACAAATTGCCTCATTCCAGGAGTCGAAGCTCAGACCCTGACGGTCTGGCGGCAAGCTAGCGGCTACCGTGTGCCGCGCATGCTCTACCTGAACAAGATGGACCGAGCCGACGCGAGCACCGCCCTGTGTGTCGACTCGATCAGAGACAAGCTGCAAGCCACGCCGCTTGTGGTACACGCGCCTGTGGTGTACGAGGGAAGACTGGTTGGTTAGTATGTAGCAAAAAATGTAGGTATATTTTAGATTAGCGGCTCGCCTCGGCTACGAACGGATCCTTATTTTTTTTAAATATTCTAAAGGACTGCGAAAAACGGACTTTGCCCTTTTTCTATTTCTCTCTGTCGCACGCGTGTAGTAATAGCGCTCTCACGCTCGCACAGTAGTCTTGGAGGTTGAAAAGGGCAACGTCCGTTTTTCGCTGTGCTCGGCGACCGTCCTTCATAGCCTATCTATCTCGGGAATAGTATAGGGAATACGAGTTCAATTCGTTTAGTTCATTCCAATACTTATATACTGTGAAACTGGGTATTTTTTAATGAAAAAATTAAGAGTTTTGCATTATATATATTAGTAAGGTAGCCCCTTGGCTTTTTTACTAAATGTGATCTAAATAAAAAAAAAAAGTTTTATTTTATTTTTTATAAAGATTATGTAGAAAATTTAACTCTAAATCCAAACAGTACCATTATGTTATAGCCTAATTTTATACTACAAAAGAAAATTGTATAATTCCAGGTCTCATAGATTTAGTGACAAAAGAAGAAATAATCTGGACCCAAGGCCGCGGGCAGAACTTCACACGACGCAAACTGACAGAAAAGGAAGATGGCGCCCGATGGGAGACCACAAACAACGACCACAGACAACTCATAGACACGATATCATCCATAGACGACGATTTAGCAGAGACAATCATACAACAGGAGTCTTTAGACAATTTGGACAGTGACGTAATAAATGCGGCGATACGAAGGTGTACGGTTAAAATGGCCGGATTTCCGGTTTTGTGTGGGAGTTCATATAAAAATATTGGTGTTCAGACACTTATGGATGGAGTAATAAGTTATTTACCATCGCCTTTGGAAAGTAATGAATTGTACCAATGTTTTGGTACAGATCTTTCGGCGCGTGCGTTTAAAGTACAGCATGATGACCAAAGAGGGGTTTTGACGTTCCTACGACTGTATACTGGGGAGGTTAGTAAGGGACAAAAGATTTATAACCTGGGACAGGATAGGAGTGAGCAGGTGAGATATATTTTCTAGTTTCCCACTTATTTATGTGTGAACGTTCCGAATATTTTTATTTGTTTGAAAATTAAATTCATGATTTTTATACTAGTTACAGTGGTTTTGAAATAAAGAAATAAAAATTGAAAAAAAAAGTTAAATACATGTATTTCAGACCAATTTTGTCTATATTGTGTTAGTCAAATTCCTTAAATACTATGGTGACTGGCAACACCTTTGACAACAGATAACAAAAACTATAGCTACATATTTCCGGTCATGTGTTTCCATGCTGATAAAACTTTTCAGAGGTTTTAAAAAATAATTAAGTTTATTTATTATAATAATTTTTTGATGTTGGCAATTTATAATTTTCTTTTTGTGCATAGACTGGAGCGATGTACGTTGCACTGGCTGACGAATACAAACTAGTCGAGAATGTTACGGCTGGCAACATTGCCGTCGTTAGTTCGTTAAAGGTAATTTGTATTAAGTATTTCAGAAATGTTATGAATATGTTTATAAATACTCTTTGACACATAGAAGAAGTATTTTTTTATTTATTTTGAATTAAATTATCATACTCGAAACCGACTGAGCTGATGTTAGTCTAACACTAAAGTCCCGCAATGTCGATTTGACAGTTGTCATTGTTGCGTTTTGTTATACTATTTTTAACAAATGAGCTAAATATTTTTTTTTTACTGGATCGGGATGAAAAGTATCCTATGTCCTTTTCCTGACTCTAAGCTACCTCCCCGCCAATTTTCAGCCAAATCAGTTCAGCCGTTCTCGAGTTATAAACGGGGTAACTAACACAACTTTCTTTTATATATATAGATATAGATAGATAGATTTCTAGCAATAGCAATGACATACAGTTAACTAATTTCACCAAATTATGATATGTAATAATTTTTAAACAATCTTTTCATCTAAGTTATATACTTTATCATCTCCAGGCCACGATGACAGGAGACCTCATAACCTCAACGCAGTCCTCAGCGACTCGTGCCAAGTCCCGTCTCTCTTCGTTACTGAAGGATCCGACCAATGCAACGCGTCTGCTCTTGCCGAGCGCGCGGCAACGACTGAGCGCGCTTGAAGCAGAGCCCACTGAAGATGAGATGGCAGATGTACTGCTGGGTATAGGTGAGAAAGAGATAGCCGTAGGCAGGGGCGTGCATTCAATAGAGGCATAAAGGCACTGCCTACCCTGCAAAAAACTGCCAAACGTCCTTATTAACAACCCCACATTTAATAAAAAATATAACTTAATTTTATTTATTTTTTCTACTCACTAGGTAACGTTAAATTCTTTACGTAAAATGGAACGTAAAACATAATTTATATCCTACTTATTTTACTAAAACCATAAATACACTTCTCTATTACTACGTTTCAACTAAACTTCGGTAAAACGGAACGTTGCCGGGTAACATTCGCGCGCTATTATTACGTCACGGATCCTCTCTTAGGCAAAGCCTAAGCCTGCCTTCAGAAATTGCAATAGTGTGAGTAAAATTTCATATCCGTGACACAAATTGAAGTTGCACACACGCTTATAGCTGCGAATCGCTAGTAAAGCAACTCCGGCCGCCGGTGTTGGCTATCTCATTTACACGTTCGGATATCTAGATAACGCTGTCCCGCTTGCGTTAGGTGTTTAGAACGTTCTGATTTTCGTAAAACTATAAGACAAGCTATCTAATTTTTTAACTTATTTTTTAAATAAATTATAATTTATAAAATGAATAAACTGCTCAAAAATAATAGTTTTGTAAGAAACCTATTTAGTTTTTATGTTTTTCTATATTAAGTAGTGTTATTTTATAAATGATTAATTTCAAAAACAGGCAAATGGTTTTTAAACAGAGGTAACAAAACGCTAACGGCTGTCAATTGACGGCTATTGTTGCGGTGACAGACGCGGTAAAAGATAGTTTTGGATTTGATTCGAATAATATCATTTTCACTTGTAGGAATCAAATAATTACTACTATTTGATCATTTTAATTTTATTAAATGGAACACTAAGTGAAATAAGTGTTAGTAAGCTGTGATGTTAGTGTGATCTATTGAAGTTGTGTTTAAACTTTGAATGGTGCGTTGACTTTGTGTTTGCACAAAAAAGGCAATGAAAAGCTTCTAAAACTTTATTTTAACGATGAAGGTACCGCAGTCCAGATAGGTAAGTACCCGAGCTACTTAATTATTTCATAAGATAGGTAGATAGGTAATGTAGATAACTCGTCAATGACATTCAAATGTTTTGTTTATTTTGTTTTCCATGTACTTAAATAAGTCTGTTATTTTCGCATACTCAAAGTATTTGGAACTACAATAGTTATATTGAATTGAAAGTTTCGTCTTTCGCTGTAAAACGTGAACAGTCTGAAAAACATTTACAATCTTACTTCAAATGTTTGTCAGTAACAGAATAGAAGTTGGTACCTTCTTACCAACTATTGAATACTTATACTTAGTACTTATTAACCATCATATTAGAACTGCAATTCCAAAATCATAATAAGAAAGCAATATTTAATTACTATTTGATGAGTATATATATATATATATGCACTTATTAAAATGTCTTATGTGTAAAAGACAAAGAAGTTACTTAGCTATCTACACATAATAAGAAACTCTTCTAAGTTGGAAAGAATACTTCTCTCAGCTCTTAAAAAAACATAAACCAGATAATAAAATATAAAGCGGCAATGCTATATTTAATTTTGACAAAATCTACTTTAAAATGAAATGTTTGCAACTTGGCATAACTGCCTAAGTAGGTACCACAAGTATTATTTTGTATATTATTATGTACCTAGTATATTATTCATTTAAGTATCTAAGTGCTATTTTTTGTTTGAAATTATAGCGAGGAGGTATTTGATGAAGTAAGAACTATGTAAGTGGTATACTTCCATTAGATATAGGTATATAATATTGTTAGAAGTTTAATTTGGTATTATCTTGATTACTTATTATTATTTGATACAGTTAAATGTATAATATTCCTTTTTGTATTGTATGTCATTACATACAAGTCACACTGTGCCGGTATGGTAGATTCATAGTTTTGTTTAGGGAAGAGATATAAAATATTTGTACATAATACATATATATCAAATAATGAAGAAGTAATGTAGTTTTTTTTTTTTTTTTTTTTTTTTTTTTTTTTTTTTTTTTTATTCTGCCTTTTTTATTTTGCCTACCCTCATACGAAACCCAGTGCACGCCCCTGGCCGTAGGGTGCATAGTTGTTGCCAGGGTTTTTCTGGTGCAGCGCGCTAGAAGCAGAGCCCACTGAAGATGAGATGGCAGATGTCCTGCTTGGTATAGGTGAGAGAGAGATAACCGTAGGGTGCATAGTTCTCGCCAGGGTTTTTCTGGTGCAGCGTGCTAGAAGCAGAGACCACTGAAGATGAGATGGCAGATGTACTGCTGGGTATAGGTGAGAGAGAGATAGCTGTAGGGTGCATAGTTCTCGCCAGGGTTTTTCTGGTGGAGCCCGCTCGAAACAGAGCTCAATGAAAATGAGATAGCAGATGTACTGCTGGGCATAGGTGAGAAAGAGATAGCTGTAGGGTGCATAGTTGTTGCCAGGGTTTTTCTGGTGGAGCACGCTTCAAGTCCACTGAACATTGGATGGCAGATGTAAAGCTGGGTATAGGTGAGAAAGAGATAGCTGTAGGGTGAATAGTTGTTGCCAGGGTTTTTCTGGTGCAGCGCGTTAGAAGCAGAGCCCACTAAAGATGAGATGGCAGATGTACTGCTGGGTATAAGTGAGAAAGAGATAGCTGTAGGGTGCATAGTTCTTGCCAGGGTTTTTCTGGTGGAGCCCGCTCGAAGCAGAGCGCAATGAAAATGAGATAGCAGATGTACTGCTGGGCATAGGTGAGAAAGAGATAGCTTTCTTAAGGTGCCGTTCAAGTATTACGTAAGGAGATTTATCACAATTATTTACCCTCTCCCCGAGCTTACGTGGGCGGGTGGTAGGTAGTTAGGTATATGCACTTTTTTTAATGTGTTCTGTTTTTTTTTTATGATGAGCAGCAGCAGCACCTATGCATTATAGGAGAGAGTACCTAGACGTATGTCTTAGGTATTTGTAAGAAAAAAAATCCTTTTCAAGCATAGACAATGGATTACCATTTGTGTAAAAACGTAAACTACTGCTGACGTCACCATCTTCAAAATACTCATTTCTGACTAGGAACTACAATTCCCGAGCCAGTATTCCTCTGCTCCATCGAGCCGCCGAGCGTGGCGTACCAGAGTGCGCTGGAGACGGCCCTGGCGGAGCTGGCGAGAGAAGACCCCAGCTTGAGGGTCTCCACTGATGAGGAGACGGGACAAATGGTGCTGGCTGGTGAGCTGGTCACTTCATTTAATAACTTGACGGCCTGTTGGTCTAGTGGTCAGATACCGTGACTACGAAACCGGAGGTTGCTGGTTCGAATCTTGTTAGGGGCAGATGTCAATGTGATGAGCAGGACATCCAAGATTCACATACAGATACTAGCTGTATCTGAGTCTTGGATGTCCTATATGTATTTATGTATGTTTATCCGTTGTACATACAAGCTCTGCTCAGTTTAGGGCTTGATCAATTGGTGTGAATTGTCCAAAGATATTATTTATTACTATCTTTAGAGCACTATCGTCAGCTCAGTCGGCTACGTATATGGGAGCTGTAAAGTTTCCGGAACGAAAGCGAATAAAATAAAACACGCGAGTTAAATCCGTTATAGTTGTTTCATTCCAGTATGTAATAACCGCGAAGGCTTCAATATGACAATATGACTATTTAAATCACCTTAGCGTTGGACTATTGTCAGCTCAGTCGTGCTACGATTATGGAAACTGTAAAGAATCCGGAACGTCAGCAAATAAAATAAAATCAAAATACGCGAGCTAATTTCGTTAATAGTTGTTTCATTCCAACCCATATTGTAGTTTTACTTATTTTATGCTATATTTTTTTCAGGTATGGGAGAACTTCACCTAGAAATAATAAAAGAACGAATAGTACGTGAGTACAAGATCGACGTGGAACTTGGTCCGTTGCAGATAGCGTATAGAGAGGCGTTGCTAGGCAGCGGCAAGCAGACGCTCAGCGTCGACAGGAAGATCGGGGGACAGAGACAGACTGTCAAGGTCACTCTCTCTGGCAAGAACGTGAGAGGGGTTACCCAGGATAAAATGTTAAAGTAAGTGTAATATCCCTACTTCATAAATTGAGCCACCTTAAGATGCGACACTCATTACGTATTACGCAGTAAGCTTATATAGGTACATGGAATTATACGTCACAATATGACGGTCGCGGAGCACAGCTTAAAACGACCGTTGCCCTTTTTCTATTTGTCTCCGTCGCACCCGCGTAGTAATAGTGCCCTCGCGCTCGCACAGTAACCTTGAAGGTTCTTTTGCGAGCGTTTTTCGCTGTGCTCCGCGACCGTCCTTTACCTTCTATTATACTTTATCGCGAGTACCTATTATTAAACACGCCAACCATCATAGCAAATACATAGTAATTTCTGATGCCAGTCGTGCTACGAATGTGCGAATTGTAAATTTTTCGAAATTTCATCAAATAAGTAAAATTAAATACGCTTTATATATTAATTAGAATGAAACAACTGTAAACGGATTTAACTCAACGTGTATCAACCGAGAAGGCATCAGAATTTATTACAAAATACGTGAGTTAAATCCGTTATTACAAACATTCTGATGCCTTCGCGGTTATTACACATTGGAATGAAATAACTGTAACAAACTAGCCTATAGCTACGAATGTGCGAAGAGTAAAGTTTTAGAAACGTCAGCCAATAAAATAAAATCGATTTAAAGCCGTTGTCATATATGTATTTGTAGGGTACTTGTTTACTTTCTTGTTTTATAAAAAGTGAATTAAGTGGGTAGGCTGACATGACTTTAGCGTTAGACTATTGTCAGCTCAGTCGTGCTACGATTATGGAAACTGTAAAGAATCCGAAACGTCAGCAAATAAAATAAAATAAAAATACGCGAGTTAAATCCGTTAATAGTTGTTTCATTCCAAACCGTTAATATTTGTTTCATTCCAATGTGTAATAACCGCGAAAGCATCAGAAATTATGACATTCCTTTCTTAGATTAACACGGTGTACTGCTCCTGAGCTCAACAAAGTAATTACCTAATTATACGTGTTTTCTTCTAAGTGTTTAATTCTTTTAGTCCAATACTACTATATTTTTGTCATAAAACTGTTATTGTTGTAGGATGGACAAGACGGCGGAGAGTGCAGCGAACCTGTCCCACCTGCATCCGCGGCACCTGCAGGCCATCCGCCAGGGCGTGCTCACCGCCGCGCTGCACGGACCCAAGCTCGGCTGCCCGGTATATCTTATCTTATCTTTTATTAGCTTAGTTTAGCTTTCACCCGCAAACTTTTTAACCCTTTTTAACCCCTTCCAACCACTATTTGGATATTAAATGAAATAGTTGTTTCTCGTTGAAAGTATATTTTAAAAGACTGACTTAATAATAAAACAAAACAATATCATAAAAAAATATAAAATATAAAATGTATATAAAAAGCTTAGCCGACAACTCCGTTAAGAGGTGAATTTCATAAAATTACATAATATGTTTTATTATTAACTAGCTTCTGCCCGCGACTTCGTCCGCGTGGAACTCCTCCTTTTTTGCAGTCGGTTAAAAAGTAGCCTATGTCCTTTCTCATGCTCCAGACTTTCTTTGTACCAAATTTCATTTAAATCGGTCCAGTAGTTTTAGCGTGAAAGCGTAACAGACAGACAGACAGACAGAGTTACTTTCGCATTTATAATATTAGTTAGGATGTTTCCGTAAAATTTTATAGGTCGTTTAGGTTTTTTGTCCCAGGGATTCATTTTTTTTAATTTCATATAATTTGTAGATAGTACCTGTTATATACTATTTTCAATCAATCGAAAGCGAGCCTCTTTCATTTTAATACTTCACTCAGGTACGTTTATATAGAACCGTTGAACAAAACATTTCTAATATAAAAACTTTTTTTTTAACTCGTATTTATGTATTATCAGGTGGTGGATGTACAAGTGACGTTGCACTGGTTCGAGGTCGGTCGAGGCACTTCCGATTCCGTCGTCAGCGCCACTGTGGTGCAGTGCTTGAGGAAGGTAATTATTTTTCATACTTATGAAATAACTTGCGGTTCGCCCCGGCTTCGCACGGATCACTAATTTTTCAAAATATTCTATAGCCTATGTTACTCAGGGTGAACGTAGTTTCCCAACAGTGAAATAATTATTCAAATCGTCCAGTCGTTTTGGACCAAATTTCATTTAAATCGGTCCAGTAATTTTAGCGTGAAAGCGTAACAGACAGACAGACAGACAGAGTTACTTTCGCATTTATAATATTAGTAAGGATTCAACCTATAATACCACTGCTGTGCAAGAAGCGCAGTTAAGCGCCAGGTAGGCATTCTAATGTTATCACCTTGTGTCTATATGAAATGCCCGCCCTTGCTGATCACAGACACCTAAAAATGTAGATAGAAAAAAACACAATCGGAATTCGATTGATATTTTTGGTTCAACACCATTAGTTATTCTTAGTCATGATATTTGTACCAAGACGAGTGTAGAAATATCATTGTATTTTATTTTATACTAGCTTCTGCCCGCAACTTCGTCCGCGTGGAACTCCTCCTTTTTTGCAGTCGGTTAAAAAGTAGCCTATGTCCTTTCTCAGGCTCCAGACTTTTTTTGTACCAAATTTCAATTAAATCCAGTAGTTTTAGCGTGAAAGCGTAACAGACAGACAGAGTTACTTTCGCATTTATAATATTAAGTAGGGGTTCTGACAGAAAACTTTACGCAACTCAAGTCGTGCTACGAATATGGGAACTTAGATTTTTTTTAATCAGTCTTACTCGGTGCGTGTCAGGTGTTCGAGGAGGCGGAGGCGGTGCTGCTGGAGCCGGTGATGTCGCTGCAGGTGGTGTGTCCGGAGAGTCACTCCGCGCGCGTGCTCGCCGACCTGTCGCGCCGCCGCGCCGACATACAGAACATATACCTCAGGAAGAACAACAAGGTACGCCTTTAAAGACTAGCCTACCCGCGACTGCGATGTGTTTTCACAATATGAAAAAAGTTATAATTAGTTTAACCGGACTGGGTCTACTTTAATTAGACTGTATAAAATGAATATTTCAAAGGTTGACTGGTAGAGAATGCTGTATGGCGTTAAGTCCGCCTTTTGTATATTTTGTTTTTTTTGTGCAATAAATATAAAATACTTAGACAATATAAAATAGGGCCAGCTTAAACTGTATAAAACACTCATATAGACTTTGCGACAAAGGCCCACCATACATAGACATCGATTTAACAGTTGTAATTGTTGCGTTTTGTTTTACTATTTTTAACAAATGAGCTTAATATTTTTTTTCTTTTTTTTTTTACTGGAACGTGATAAAAATATCCTATGTCCTTTTCCTGGCTCTAAGCTATCTCTCCGCCAATTATCAGGCAAATCAGTTCAGCCGTTCTTGAGTTATAAATAGTGTAACTAACACGACTTTCTTTTATATATATATATATATAAGATATAAGATAAGATAAGATGTATGTATCACACAGGTGGTAGATTGCTTGGCGCCACTGTCGGAACTGCTCGGCTATTCCTCCACCCTCCGCTCGCTCAGCTCCGGACTGGCCACCTTCACCATGGAGTTCCACTCCAACAGGCAGATGTCGCCGCACGACGAGGAGAAGGCCATCAAACACGTCACGGGATTTTAAACCTTATGCCAACAGTGTAGAGTTTAACCTCTTCTTGGTGTTTGCGTGTTGAGCTCGGTTTGATTAAAGTATCTTATTTATAGATGACATAGGATTTTGAACCTTATGCCATCAACAACAAAGTGTATACTTCAACACCCTTTTTGTGATATGTTGGGAACTAAATCAATAGAGCTGATTTTTGAATACCTCTCGTGGCGTTTGCGTGTTGGGCGCAGTTTAAAACACAATGTATATCTCATATATAGGTGACATGGGATTTTGAAGCTTATTATATGTATATTATGTATATATGTTAAA
Source organism: Polylopha cassiicola (assembly GCA_038024825.1). Lineage (NCBI taxonomy): Eukaryota > Metazoa > Arthropoda > Insecta > Lepidoptera > Tortricidae > Polylopha > Polylopha cassiicola. The sequence goes on from CP149061.1 coordinate 1,585,359, forward strand.
AGACTAGTTGTTTTTTTTAACGTCATGCCTCTATTTGGCATAATAAAGATATTATGTATTTATTATTACATGATTTGAAACTTTATGATGACGATGTAAATATTAGTTTCCAACGATTTCGATAGCCTTTTTAATATAGCATGCTTTGCTTAAAATACTTTTTTCTTTTTGTAAAGAAATTTAGTAGTCGTAATGAAATAGAAAGGTAAATAAACTAAAATACGACAGCAAAAGTGTACAGTTTTTATTATTGAGCATGACCAAAAAATGCACCATTTCTAATTGACAATTAAACAAATTGTATTTAAAAATTCTGTTATAAGGTAAAACAAAAATAAAATATTAATAATGATTTGTTGTTTCAATTATTTGCTCCTGTTGTACAATAATCCTCGGAGATTCTGAAAGAGAAATATAAAATACACTTAAAAAATAATACCAAAAGAATCTCTCCGGCGGGGAATCGAACCCCGGTCTCCCGCGTGACAGGCGGGGATACTTACCACTATACTACCGAAGATGTTGACTGCGTGTGCAAAAATATGCATCTATAGTCAAGTGTCAACGATGTTAGTTATATTAAAATGATGACATTTTATTATTTACATAATTACTACGTTATTATCGTAATGTTAAACAGGTACAAAAGAGATAAAGAATTTTTAATTACGCATGGAATTAAAAACAAGATTTGCTTATCATTATAAGTACCTATTCTATTTACTTGTACTTTATTGCACAAAACTTACGGAAGTAAGTGTACAAAAGGCGAACTAAATACATTCAGGCATGCTCTACCAGTCAATCTTAGAGCAAGGGCGTGCATTCCATATAGGCCTATGATAAGTGCCTACCCTAGAGCCACACTTACGCTCCACGCGCCTGCCTTAGAGTCATACGGGTAGAAACAATTCGTAGGTCCTAAAAACGAAAAAAAATATTCATAGAATTTTATAATTATAGTTAAACTTTACCAGAGCACGTAAGTATTAGGCGTCGGTGGTGACATTGAATATGTTCCGCAGCTCGTCCAGGAGCGTCTCGTGCCTGAAGGAGAGCCGCACGCCGGGCACGTTTGTCCGCGTGATGTCGTTCCCCTCGGGACCCTCGCGCAGGTACTCCGACCCCAACCAGTATTGCTTCAGCTGGAACAAGGAATACTTATCAAATTTTGAGAAATTTGAGTCATGTTCCTCCTATTACTTGTCTGTTATTACAGGCCAGTATCTTGTTTCTTATTCTATACCACGAGGACGAGCATCTACCTTTTTTTAATATAAGTACTGACATTAGGTATATGTGTTTTCTTTTAAAATGCTTGAAGGTCAGTATTATAAGCATTTTATTATAATAAAAATGTCGGAACGCATAGAGCGCGTACAAAAAGTCAAGAAGAAAAGAATTAGTATAGTACCTACGTGTATATCGGGTAGGTGTGAGAATCAGCCAACATCTACCATTACCTACGCCTAAATGTTAATTGACGGACAAAATTCATTGCTTTTATGTTTTCATGATTCAGTACTGAAAAATACATAAAATTTTTACCCTTATAAGATTAACCCCTGTAGATATGGTAAAAAATTCGCCTGGTCAGCTAGTTATAATTACTATTCTGAATGTGACTTCACCTCGTGTGGGAATCCTGACATGATGACGGAGTTCCTTGCCAGCTCGCACATGTCGCAGGAGCTGAGTTTCCACGCCTGCGCCGCGATGCTGTATTCCTCCATCAACGGCTCCTGTCAATACACAGGCGCGTGCAGTGGTAGATGACGCTAGGGTAGGCACTTACGTTTATTACATAGAGTCTGTACGGAATGCGTGCCCTTGATAGATAATACAACACAAAATTTCTATCACGTAATGAATTGTTGAATTAAGAAATTCCCGAATGTCTACTTTTCCATTTGGGAAACTTGCTTTTGTTTAATGTTGGTACCTAACTGTAAAACTTATCTTTTATTCAAATAGGTACTCTCGTTTTGATAAATATGAACTATGTCATTGTATCATTTTACGCAAAAAATAGGTACATCGGTAATTAATATTAGGTACCTATAACAAACTTGAAAACATGTTCATTAGACTGTAAAAAAAATATTGTTTTCCTATTTACTATATCTACTCAACGCCGGCTAAACAAAAATTTTGGTTTCTTACTATCTGTCGCCTAGTATTCCTTGCACCATATTCTGCCCTGATGCATACCAGGCGCGTGCTATGTATCAAGGTAGGCACTCCATACAATTACAAGTTATTGCTTGCATCGAATGCACGCCCGTGCTTACCGACTTACCCTAGTGTAATGAAATTGTAGAGGATCGTCAGTACTAAGTGTAACACGTAGGCCTCTAGCGAAGAAGTCTGGCAGAGGGTTGCGATGGTAGCGGAGAAACAGCGAATTGTTGCTCAGGGGAGACATGGCGATGAATATTTGCGCTAAGTAGTACATGTACTGAAGCACTGGCACCTGTAATTAATATATATGTATAAAAGGAGAAAATGACTTAATGACTGACGTATCACAACGCAGGGCCTAAACTATTTAAATAAGGGTTATTGAAAATTTGCACAGGGGCTCTTTTCACTTTCAGCACTAAAAATTTAAGGGGGTAAAACGGGGGTAATTCTTATCGTGTGCAGACAAAGTAGCGGGTGGTAGCTAGTATGAATCTTCTTTCTTATATATAAAAATGAATCGCAAAATGTGTTGGTAAGCGCATAACTCGACAACGCCTGGACCGATTTGGCCAACTTTTTTTTTAAATGTTCGTTGAAGTCCAAGGATGGTTCTTACGGCGAGAAAAAATCGAATAATTGCCGGGAAAACCCTAAAAACAGCCCTTTTCTTTTCCCATACAAACGTTGTCTAACTAAAGTTACCTAATTTGAATTTCGAACGGGCAGGAGGACGTCTGCCGGGACCGCTAGTATATAATAAATGCAACTTAAGTGCGCGGTCCCATACCCAGCAACCTACACCCTAGTCCCTGGGAGTAAAACTTGTAGGTATTTTGCGGTGGTAACAATAAGTTGGTAGTTGTCTCGAATGCCAAATTTCAAAGTGACAAGTCTGAACACGGTGCCGACTTGCGCGCAAGTTCGTCGTTAGGAGGAGGGGTAAAATAAGTGACTCAAGTTAGGTCATAAGGAGTCCAAAAAGGTTAAGAACTACTGCCCTAGTGCAAAGGCCATCGGTTTAATTATATTTATTAGGTATCTTACTTTTCTGAGGACGAGTCCGTGAGAGATATTCTCGGCGAGCAGAAACCCGGTACTGAGATGCGTCGGCGGGCCCGCCTCGCCGCAGTGCGGTCGCAGCACAAACGTATTCAGACCTTGGGCTCTGTAATATATTTTTATTAATTATTTTTTACAACAAAATATAGCGTATATAAGTATGTAGGTACCGACAGATATTTAGTAGTCCCGAAACTAGACTGAACCGGAGTCTAGGAGAATACGAACTAAACATACTTAGGTACATATTATACTTTTGTGTGCCTTGTGGGAAAGGAAAAACCAAACATACACTTTGGATTGCCATTTGTGTAAAAAAGTAAATAACTACTACTGACGTAATCACCGTCTACACCCCCCACCACCCGTATCATCCGAAACAAGCAAATTAAAGACCCCCCACCCCCTATAGTAACAAATAGATACATGTATTTGGCGATTTATGTAGGTATTCAATATGTTGATTGCTAAATTACAACTAGATTAACTGACATTCGAAGGCATTCGAGTACCCACCTAATTATATCCATACATAAATGATTACTAACTTGCGCAGCTGGTTCAGCGTGACCATATTGGCGAACATGTAGTAGAGATAGTACGCGTAGGGCGGATTCTCCTCGTCGTCCCACAGCGCTGGGCGGCGCATGTTCTCGTTCAGATGAGGGTTCTCAGGCTTCGTCTCGTCGTCCACGCTGTCGAAGCCGATCACGTACTGACGAAATCAAGAGCTATACGATTTTGTTGAAGGGGGGCAGGCACATATAAACTAAAAATATATGCAAGGTGAATGTTCCGTGACCTAATTTTCGACACTCGCAAGGGAATCAAAACAGGGTTTTATATTGCAGCTGGCTGGCCCCTAGCCATTACCAACGTTACAAGTCCAGCCCTACACTTATTTTAAAATTTTTGTACTTACCTACTTACAAAATTTTTTGTCTTTATTTATTTATGATTCAGCATTGAAGAATACTCACAATCCTAAATTTTCACTCTCCTACCATCAACTTCTATTATTTATTAAATCTCAAAAAATACTGTACTAAGCCCAGCTCGCTGGATCAGCGAGTATATCTATAATCTCTACTTTTATGTAAAACGAGAATAAGTACAATAATTATTGATAGCTTACCGTGAGGAATTTATGAAGGTCGGGGTCAGAGCTGGGGTCCACGGAGACGCGGAACAGCGGGTTGAACAGGTTGCTCAGGAACTCCTGGAAGTTCCTTAGCAGCTTGTTGATGCGGTAGATATCGCTGGAGAGAACAACAATAACATAATGTCCGATGAAGTTTCCAATAAGGCATTTGTCAATAATCTTGTGTACTTCACATAGGACAGTTTAAGAGTAAGTACCCACCTACCAGGCGCGTGCACTGAGGGGAGTTTAAGTATGGCGTCAGGGTAGGCACTCTATACATTAGTGATCCTGTGCCTGTATGGAATGCACGCCCTTGCTACCTACTAAAGAGGTTACGTTTATTTTAACTAGCTTTTGCCCGCGACTTCGTCTGCGCACTATAAGCGCCCACGGTTCATCTCCTTAGGGAGTGTATTTTCAAAAAATCTGTGCTCCCTACGTTATAAAAGAAACCCCTTGAGCAATATTTCAAATTTCTAAGCTTTGTAGGTCAGGAACTGCCTTGGAATGTCAGTCAGCTTCTCTTTAGATATACCTACCTATACCAGACTATACCTATAGAGGAGTTATGAAAATAAAGGTAAATAGTATAAGTAAGATCAATCCAACCATTAGTCGAAATGAATGTGAGGTAAACGCACCATAAACCGCGCCGGTAATTTAGCAAATGACAAAAAAATCTTCTTACCTTAAATCTCAGTAATTAGGGTAAATGCTCACTCACTATAGTCTAGGAACCTGTACCATCCACCGCACATGTGTCGAGTATACATTATTGCGTAACGCCCACGTGGCTAGCTTGCTCCACTCCACTTCACTCTTACAGTAGATGGAGATCCGGGGCTCGATATACGTGTATTTGTTCTCTTCAAGGTCCACCATCACCTCCTGTGACCCGGGAATATCGTCATTAATATCGCTAAACTCATTATCATCAAAATTAATATTGCAAAAATAACTAGTAGTATTTTTAACTCAACGAAAACGACTTAAGCGGTTGTTAGCTAGCAGTATGTATAGCTAGTAATGAGTAACTTTAAGTCTTTGGGGGGTTAATAAAAAGGTATCTCTGACGCTGACTGTACTGCAAATCTATACTAATATTATATAGAGGAAAAGTTTGTTTGTTTGTTTGTTTGGATTGAATAGGCTCCTAAACAACTGGACAGATTTGAAAAAATATTTTACTGGATTTTAGGATGCTACACTATTCGTGAGCGACATAGGCTATATTAAATTTTGAAAAAAATAGGGATCCGTGCCAAGCCGCGGCTGATCGGTAGTTTGAAATAAACATGGCCTTATTAATGGGCGTAGCGTACGGGCAGTAATTGTTTTTGATACCCTTGCGAATATCGGAAGTTACCTTAGATATATTCTTATGGTTTGTCTGCCCCCTCTTCAACAAAATCTAGCTACGCCCTTGGCCTTATTTGTAGCAGGGATTTGCATAGGTCGTATACTTACTGCCTCTTTTGACTATTTAGTGCTGCCATCTACCGTTCATACACGCCGTTCCTTATGGTTCCCCAATGAGGGCCACCGCGTGTCAGAAATCCGCTAGATGCGCTAGTGTGAGAATGAGGTCTAGCTGTCATGTTCCACCAATGAGAGGCAAGCTACTGGCCTGTGATTGGTGGAACATGACAGCTGGACCTCATTCTACACTAGCGCATCTAGCGGATTTCTGACACGCGGTGGCCCTCATTTTCTTTAAATGTCAACGTCTTTGTTTCATCAACTCGCCTTGATAATTCTAGCGAAGTAAGCACCCGTCATGTAGTTGTCTGTCTTGAGGAACACCTCCCGCAGTCTGCTCTCCCCGACCGGGTTGTACTTAGCGTTGAACTTGTCGAATCGATGGAACGTATTTCGATCCTGTAAGCATTTGAACCTTCAGTTAATCGCAATAAGGTCGAAAATAAAAATTAAGGGAAATTTAGAAATCAAGTTACTGTGTGATTAATGGGGATGACGACTGGGTTAAGAAAATGAAATTCTATTTAGAAATTCTAGTTAGATAGCCGGACAGACCAGCCAGTTTGGTACGACATTTAGGTGGAAAGGCCGAGAGAGTTGCTTTTTGATTATCGTAAAAAGCCTAACAAATGCCGAATATCGTTTCTTTAGTCCGGACATCTAAACTAAAGGCCAGGCTTTCACGGGCGTGCATTCCATATAGGCACAGTGTCACTAATGTATTAAGTGCCTACCCTGGCGCTATACACTGCACGCGCCTGCAGGCTTTATCCGGACGCCTGACAACGCAAGTACAAAACAGTTCTTTACAATCTAGACTAATCTAGAGAAAACTGAAGCTAAATTTCAAGGCACAGATTAAAAAAAAACCATGCAACAAATAGTTTACCGCATGAACATCCAGAATGTCCACATTGAGGTCATAAGCGTCGAGCTGCATGCTCTCGAAGACAGACTTGAGGGTCATTGCCATGCCGTTGTGGAGAGCCACCACCTCGTTGGGACTCTGCCGGAGCGTGCGCTTGATGAAGCGGAGCAGGTGCTTCTGGTTCATGCACGACGCGGCGTGGATGTGGGTGTCCACTTTTCTGAAACGTTATGTATGATGTTTCATACAAAAACCAAAATTCGACTGGGTTTTGTTTATTTGTACTTTATGCGCAAAACTTAACATAAGTAGGTAGGTAGGTACTTAAGTGTGCAAAAGGCGAACTTTGATACTCGAACTCAGGGTTCGAATCCTGCTAGGCACATATTATGGCGGTGTGATCGACACGAACATATTATTAGTTTTACCTTAAACGTTAGTCTTTCATACATCGATTATTAGGTAGGTAGTAATGGCGCCACTTGTACCTACATATTATGAGAAGTTACATTGCTTCAGTTTGCTAAACTTAAATAAAAATATGGTATAAAAAATTCCTAGGCTAGATCAGGGATAGCGAACCGTAGGCATATTTTACACGTCAATCATCTACACTAATATTATAATTAAGATGAGAGATTTGTTTGTTTGTATTGAATGGACTCCATAATGACTGAACCGATTTAAAAAATTCTTTCACTATCTGCATTATTCCCGAGTGACATAGGCTATATTATATTAAAAAAAGAGAGATTCGTGTGAAGCCGGGACGGGCCACTAGTCCCTACTAATATTATAAAAGCGAAAGTAACTCTGTCTGTCTGTCTGTCTGTCTGTTACGCTTTCACGCTAAAACTACTGGACCGATTTAAATGAAATTTGGCACACAGAAAGTCTGGAGCCTGAGAAAGGACATAGGCTACTTTTTAACCGACTGCAAAAAAGGAGGAGTTCCACGCGGACGAAGTCGCGGGCAGAAGCTATTTGTTATAAGTCCCCTGTTTATTGAGACGGGTATCTTACTTGATGTTATAGAAGTCCCTGTGCGGAACAGCTTTCTGCAGCGCCAGCTCGTGCAGCTCGTTCAATAGCACGTGCATCTTGAACTTGGACGACAGGTAGCTCAACCGACGGAAGCAGAACGACTTCCTGCGATACAAACTTAGGTATACATAGGTACCTAATCTATACAATATAGCTTACTCAACATAGCTTGGAATCCAGTAGTCCACCTCATGATATAAGCGGACAGAAGGCTACATAGACTTAGTAATACCTTCCCTATTATTTCAACTAGGTAGTTTTTGTTTATTTACAAAATGTTTAAATATTTTATACTTATATGGTGTTATTGTACATTTAAGTAAATATCCCAAAAATGCTGAGTCTCTTCTCGGCAATGATGGTCTTTTCCATGTGCTCGTAGACTCATCTGATATTTTATTGGTATTTGTAAAATAGTTATTAATGCGAAGAATGAAACAAATAAATACCTACCTTTTCCACATTTAAAAAAATAAGAGTAGGAACTTGAAATTATGAAATTTCTAAAATATGGTAAGTAGGTATGTAGGTAGTTTGCATAATGTAAAATCAATTTAGTGTTAGACTATTGTCAACTCAATCGGCTACGAATATGGGACTGGATAGTTAAAACCATGTTACATTCCAATACTACATGTCACAGTTAAATTGCTCTCACAGTGGTCCATCCTCAATCATGTCGCTCAGTCTCGCGAGATCGTCGACGTAGGTCTTGAACGTGACCTGCTGGTAGGGCAGAGGCCGGTCTGCATCAGCGTCCGCTTCAGTGCGGTACACGCGTATAGTGCCGTCCACCCAGCGCGTCGCGTAGCGGCGGTCCGGGGGAGTGGGGCAGCTCCACGGATCCAGGTGGACGCCTAAGGGTACAGTTACCTTGCTTACTACCATCCCTCTAATATGATTGAGGCGATGGCTGAGATTATATGTATGACAAAATCTTATTGTAATGAAATTGTGATTTTGCTGTTAATTATTATTTAATCTTATTGTTCTTTGTTTTTGTTTTTGACGATCTCAATATGAGTAGGTACATGTAATTTGACATAATAATGTAATTATATTGTATACATTTTGGGAAATAAATGAATCTAATCTAATCTAATCTAATCTATAGGTACGCATGAACAGATGCTATTTGTGTGTCACAACGTGCCGTTAATTACTTTTTTGCTATGTAACCAGTCATGTATCTTGTTTTGAACTTTAATACCTAGTAAAGAAAAACATTTGTAGTTACCAGGGTTACTAGCTTTGGTTGGTGGGAGCTTAGGTACGTCCCATAATATATACATACCAGGTATTATCGGAGCCAGCAGGTCCTCGTGACTGTCGTATGAGGTCCTCATGGTGTCCCCTGGTTTGATGGCTGCCACCGTACCGACTACGGGCACTGACAAAAGAATAGGTCAAAGAGAAATAGGTACTTTTCAAGACTAGATACCTCATATATACCTACCTATTTACTTACCTACTTTTATTTTCTGCACTAGGTAAACAAGGATTCATTCCAATATATCTGAGTTATTATGTAAACAACTTATACCTACTTAAATAACATGTTAATAAGGCTATCAACCTAAGTAGGTATCTACTTGAGGATTGGATTTTACAATACCTTTATATTATAAGAACGTTATTAGTAATTCCAGGCTTATAATTTCTTTTATAGGACTACCTACTTGCTATACTTGTTGGTACTTAAAATGTGTAGGTACCTATTCGTTAACGGAACCCTCAAAAACAATATTTCGCAGCTTTAGGAGATAAATGTAACATCTTGAAATATTTGGTTACTCCATTAAAGACTCTAAGTGTACACATTTAAATTTAAATTCATGTGGCGACGCGTTTCGATATGTCACAGTTTTCTAGTAAAGGTGCGATTTGTAAATTGCTTACTATTAGGATCGGAGTGTACCGGAGTCCCGATACTGAACTCATGTCGTCGATGAAACTCCTCCGAGGACGTCGCAGACAGCTGCAGGTACTGCCGCGCCGCTTCCGCTGAAATTTGTAGCGTTGGATAGAAATCCGCCTAAAGACAATTTTTAAAGGCAGGCCCTTCAGAAAATGTTTGTCTTTCGGCAGATTCGTATCCAGTTGTGGGGGCGAGAGACGCTCTTGCACTAGGCGTTAGATAGCTGGGAGAGTCAAAAAATAACAAGAAATACCATTTAGTAGATTGTATTTGAACGCCCACACACATAGATCACACACAACTCACTCACCCACATACACTAATGCGCACACAGAGACGCGTCTAAAGTAAGTATAGCATTTTCCTTTAAATTACTGTTGCAGTGAGCCCACCGTTGGGCGCGGATGCCAAAAGATCAGGCGCGTGCAGTGAGAGTCGCGTATATACTGCATCAGGGTAGGCACTGCACAAATTTATACAATTGTGCCTATATGGAATGCACGCCCTTGCAAAAGATGGTCCTTAAACTAACCTACAAATCACGAATGTCTATTTACGATTAATATCCATGAGTGCTTCATTGAACTCTGAGCTGGTGTGCCGTCGCGTGGAGACCCCGTGACCTCCGCTGAGGTGAGCCGCGACCTCCTCCGAGAAGGACTGGCAGGACATCGCCATGTACCGCCGTCGCATGTTCAGTGCCTCCATGAGGATCGTGGCTGCACGGTTCAAGTCCTCGTATGGTACCTTTTTGTAATATTTTATACAATTAAGCGCCACAGTCCTGCGCAAGGGCGTAGCGAGGTAAGGGCAAGGAGGGCAGCTGTCCTTCCCAGAAGATCCCTTTAAGTTTTGATTCCCTTGCGAGTTAGCTTATATATTCTTAGTTTGTTTACGCTTTTAGTATCCTGGCGCCCTTGGTCCTGCGAGCCTATGATGAACTATCGAGTCAACATTTTGTCGATACTTATTAAGTATATTATTATTGAAAATGTAGTCGACAAGGACAAGATTTGTTGCGTGTCAATATCGTTGTCGACATGAAGAAATAAGAGACGAGACATGCCTGTATGAAATGCACGACCTTACTGCTCAGCCAGGGTGATCATAAAAATTTTAACATTTAAGGAAAATTAACCTAATTTTCTTGACCCAATCGTTCCTATATAATATATGATTTTTAAGGTGTTTACCCCAGTGCTATGTATTCCTGTAAACGCGATGCGATGGAACGGCACACTAGTGCCTCTGTCGCCCGGCACGCCCGCCACCTGCGCCTGCGATGGTGCTGGGCCAACGCCGCGCTTGTGATCGCTACGAAATTGTTATAACAAATATATCTATACTTCTATACTAATATTATAAAGAGGAAAGGATTGTTTGTTTAGATTGAATAGACTCCAGAACGGCTGGACTGATTTCAAAAATTCTTTCACTGCTGGGAAGCTACCTACGTTCACCCTAAGTGACATAGGCTATAAAAAAGGGATCCGTGCGAAGCCGGGGCGAACCGCTAGTAATATGATAAAGAGGAAAGGTTTGCTTGTTTGGATTGAATAGGCTCCTAAACGACTGGACCGATTTGAAAAATTCTTTCACTGTTCGAAAGATACTCTATTCCCGAGTGATATAGGCTATAAAAAAAAGGGATCCATGCAAAGCCGGGGCGGGCCGCTAGTGCTATATAAGAATATTTACTTACAATCGAGTCCATTTTCTGCTTGTGTCCTTTTTCAATTCCCTTGGGACCGGTTTCGTGCCTATCGGCATTGTTATGAATTTGATAATAAAGGCGTTTATGTCATTGTTTACTATTTATTGGTTTATTATGTGTTGCTTAGAAAACTGTGCACTGAGACTTTTGTTTTGACGTTTAGACTGGTTAGGACATTGACAGGATACCTGGGTCAGTGTCATTTCTAGTTAGTTGGGTTGACATTTGTTACTTTATGAAATTCTAATCATTCGACCAAACAAACAACGTGAGTAGGTATGTAGGTTGGCAAAAAAAGTTTTCTATTATTTCGACTGATGGACGTTTAGCATCCAGGTCAAGAATAAATAAAAAAAAAAAAAAAAAAATTGAAAAAGTTTAGTTTTTGCTCTATTTTTTTTGGCCTCATATAAGATTGCAGATATTTAAATATAGGTAAGTACCTACCTATCATTATCTATCTACCTATCTATACCGCTGTTTTAGTCAAATTTTAATAGTGTCCAAACCAAACGTCGTTACTTAATCCAATATTTTAATTTGTCACTTTTAAATTTGAATTCACGCAGTGGCACATTTTAAGTTAATTCACTATTCTGTTAAAGAAACTATAAATAAGTACTTATGTAATAGTAAAATATGAAAATTATAAAAGTTCAAACACATCTTTGTCCTTATATTTTATTACTATATAACAATAATAATATGCTAATAGCTACTATGAGGGTTAAATGCTTTATTCTTTTACGAACTAATTAATATAGATTTATCAAATAAAATTTAATTCATAGATTTCTAATACTGAGTAATTCGTTACACTTTAGGAGGTTAGCTGTTCAATTTTTTTGTCATCATTTGTTTTTCCAATTCCCACATTTCTCTCTTATGTTTTCTTTCTTCCTCTTCAAACTCCCATCTAATTCTCTGCTGTTCTCTTTCTTTAGCTTCAAAGTACCATTTCTTTCTCTTATTAATAAGTTCCATTTCTAAAGTCCTCCTCTGTATTTCTGTGACAGCCAGCTTCTCTTGCGTTATTTTATCAAACAGCCATTTAGACTTTGGATCACCTGAAGAGTATAAAAGGTTTTTATTAAAGTTTCAATGACTAAATTACTAAATTAATATGACTAAATTCGCATTTTGGCATTACTAGACACATATTTTTTTTCTTCTCTCAATAAAATAATAAATAACAAAGATAAACGCGTCAAAATTTCGGGAGTTGGATCTTATGTCATGTTGTGTCAAGAGAGATCTTATGTCAAGTATGAATTGTGCCATAATGTGACGTCACCAGCCCCCACTCCCGAACTTTAATATTAGATCTTTTCAGATATTTTTTCCTCTTGGTGTGTTCAGATTTAATTCAATAATTGCTGTTCTCATATTATTATTAAACAAACTAAGAGTATATAAGGTAACTCGCAAGGGAATCAAAACTTAAAGGGATCTTATATTAAAGCATTTAATAGCATGTATCTTTGTCATTTTTTATTTAATAGCATGTATCTTTGTCATTTTTTATTTTCTTGAGAAAAGAAAAAATACGTGTCCAATAATTTATTTGATGGACAAAAATTCAGTCCTAAAGCCAATTTATATTATAGTTGTGATATTCATATTATTATTTTTTAAAAGAACTTACACAATGCAGGATGTGACTCGTTCATTAAGGAAGTCTGCTGTTTCCATGAACATTCGTCACTTTCCGTTTCTAATTCCTCCATTTCTTCCATTTCAGCCATGTTTCCAACATCGTTCGAGAGTGGGTCGTCAACTGCAAGCAAAAGATTAGATTATATTTATTTTTGTCTTATTATTCTATACATTATAATAACAGTCCTGTGTTAAATTCAATGTGAGATTGTCAAAAAAACGAAAAACAGAGATCATAATATGAAATAAAAGTACTTATTATTAGAAATTTACAAAGCAAGGAAGAAGGTAAATATGTTAAAATAAATGTTGTTCAAGAAACCGGACAAAAGGTTTTGAATTGATTGTTAAAATAACCGAACTACACATGATAGTTTAGCTGAAAGTTTAGTAAGTAAAAACTGGGAAAAGAAACTGTCTCATTACCATATTGCTTTAATTAATAGAATAATGACATATCTTGAAATGTGTCATATCTATACTAATATTATAAAGAGGAAAAATTTGTACCTATTTTTGTATGTTTGTAATGAATAGGCTCAAAAACTATTGGACCGATTTTAATAATTCTTTCACTGTTGGGAAGCTACGATCACCCTGAGTAACATAGGCTATAGAATATTTTGAAAAAAATTAGGGATCCGTGCGAAGCCGGGGCGAACTGCTAGTGTAAAATATTTTTCTCAAACATGCAATGAAATATCGTCCTTACGTGCGTCAAAACCCGCCAGGAAATATATCATTTCTGGCCTAGGCCGGGAAGTAATTTATTTTTAATTTGAATATCAACATGGCGTTGATCTTCATAAACAGTTTAAGCAACCGTTTTTTTTAATAAGTTAGAACTTTATTGTACCAAAAATATTCGCGTTAATGCCTATATTATACACGAACTGAGAATAAAAAAAGAATCTGTATTATTAGATTAATTTCAATTTTATACTTGTCATGATTTTTAAAAAGTATTGTTATTTGTTTAGTTTTACTGGTATATTTAAGTTACGAATGGCAACATTCGCGCTGATCTATGATTGGCTATTGTATATTTTGACCAATGGCGGACGAGCGAGCGTGGCCAATCAGCGGCGAGCAGCAATCAGAGCTGTCATGGTAGAAGACGCGGGAACGAAAAAGGAGATGGCTGTCTTTGGACAAATATTGTAAAATGAATTCGCAATAATTGCAGGTTGGAGGTTAACGGCCTGTTCAAGACTTATACGCTAATACGATTGATAACTAGAAGTTGTTAAGTAAAGGGATTTACTGGTACATGTTAGAAGTTGTGATTCTCAAGAATGGAATAAAGTAATCAAGTTGTATTTGGTGTAAAAAAATAAAAAATCCTGTTATTCAAGTGTAATTTATTCTATTTCAATGGTGTATTTATTTATTTCATTGCATTTCTTTGAGAAAAGCACTATACATGCCTAGCCGTGAAGGGGCTTGCAAGCCTCGTAACAATATCCGTTTCACGTCTATACTGTATACTCGGCCTGCAAACCATCACTTCCCTGCGCCGCCTGTAATGTACTATTGGTTTGTATGACTATTCAATTAGAACAGCAATATATCATTGTAAACAAGAGATAAGAATACACCTTACAATCAGACTGGAATTTCTAGTAATTAGTTATATTAAATAAATACAAAATAAAATAACTTAATGAGGGTTGATCAAACATATTTATAGACAGGTCAATGAACTGGACAACCTAAAGAAACAAATTGTAGTATAGATAGAAATATTATGTGGAGAGATGATACACAATATGTTTGCCGGAACAATGTAACATATCAAAATATTTTGTTACTCCATTTAAGACTCTAAGTCTGCACATTTAAATTTGAATTCAGGTGGTGAAAGATTTTAATATGTCACATTGTTATGGCAAATGAGATAATACATAGACTCCAAGATAGGTTCCAGATCTTGATCTGATAGTAATTTCTTACTGGTAGAGCCGTCTTTGCTCTATGTTTTTTCTTAATGTAATTATGTATTGCTTATTTGGAACTAGGCTTTCTCTGATAATCATAATCTGACTAATTTTATAAATGTGAAAGAACACTGTTTGCTTGTCTTTCTCGCTTTTATGCTAAAACTACTGAGCCGATTTTAATGAAATTTTGTACACAGATAGTCTAAGGCCTGAGGAAGGATATAGGCTGCTTATAATTGCTGATTCCACACAGACGGAGTTTCAAGCTAGTTATTAATAACTTATTAAAAGTTTCTCTACCTATACCCAAAATGTATCTTAAATTCTCAGTAGCTATTCAACCATTTGAATTTCCATAATAAAGATTGCATTTCATTCAAGGGACTTAGATAACAATTCCTACATCAGATAAAAACCTGTAATCAAACTTGTAATAAAAGAAATATACTTTAATTTAATTGTACATGTAGGTGAGAGACTTACCTGTTACACTAGGTATATGATCAGGATCAAAACTGCTCTCAACACCGTCAGCAGTTGCCGACATCATTTGTTTAACTTTCTCCTCATTAGGAGTGAGAGATTGCGAATGGATAGCCTTTTTTCTTATGTCCCTCTTAATGCCTTCATACTTTAGTCTCAAGGTCTTCGCACTACGATAAGTAACGCCGCTAGCAAAATTAAAACAAGCCTCAATCGTCTTCCAACATCGCTCTTTCTCGTTCCATGTTTCGGCGTCACTTTTTTTATTTTCAATAACATGTTTGTATTCTTCGACTAGCTTTATTAGAACGTCTGTTTCTTCCCTCGTGAAATTAATGCTTCTCTTACGTTTTAGCGACATTTTGAAATTATTAAACGGAGTATTCATAATGGAATAATTATAAGCACTGAAGCACTCAGGCACAAGTCTGTTGGTCAGCTATTTTCTTCAGTTAATAGCGCCTCTAGGGCTTGTGCCAGGTTTGGTATTTATAACACAAGTAAAAATTACATTTAAATAAAGTTAGATTTCAACACATAATAATATATAACAGATCTTTTGGTAAGCTAATAAGATAGCTAGCTCATAGCCGACAGATTTGACAGTTCTGATTTCGCTTCAATGCCTCGTTTAGTTACTCTAACGTCATGCGTTTCGTCGCACGATAAAAAGTAAGAAAATTTGATAATGACAGCATTTTTTATTTCTCCAATTAAAGATGTATTTTACGGAGTAGTTTTACATAATGTTTTATGCTTTTTATTAAAAAGGAACGTAAACATTTGTAATAGAAAAATAAATATAAAAAATATATACAATTTTATTTCAATCGTTTCGTTAAAAGGAACGTCACAACTCACACAGCTGGTAACTGGCTCTATCATTTTTGTTTCTTCCCAGTAACTAATAAAGACTTGAATAAAATTTAGCAATAAATTAAGAAGACTGCAAAACGTAAATTACTATGTATAATGATAGTATATAGGTATTAATAATGTGTGAGTGATTTCTGAAGTCCATTTTCATTCTCACAATACATTAGCCCGTAGAAACGGGTTTCATCAGTATGCGTTAGCAAAGGCCTCTTCAAAATAATGTACTATTTGAGAAAACGTTTTTTTTTTCATTCATGGCATATTTAGAGGTTTTCAAGAATTTAATTGGCATATCATTGAATATTGCGACCACCCCACTGTTGTTAACTCTTTTCGTAAAAATATATAAATTACTAGCTTCTGCCCGCGACTTCGTCCGCGTGGAACTCCTCCTTTTTTGCAGTCGGTTAAAAAGTAGCCTATGTTCTTTCTCAGAGCCCAGACTCTCTTTGTACCAAATTTAATTTAAATCGGTCCAGTACTTTTAGCGTGAAAGCGTAACAGACAGACAGACAGACAGACAGTTACTTTCGCATTTATAATATTAGTAGGGATTTAAAAATAAATAAAATACGTACTTGACGCACTGAGTAGATGGTTTGAAGTCAAGAACACTGCATTTAAATGGAACAACAGATTGCTTGCCCTAACCTTATTTATTATTATATACACGATAATAACTAATAATAAATTAATGTGCAACCTCTTACTTTATCGTCGGTCAGTCACAGCTCGGCTTTCAGTCGTGTCGATGTAATTAGTTGATAAAATAATTATTTTATTTTAATTATTAATACTTATTATTTTTATAATGAAGTGATGGATCCTGAGAGGCAGCCGTTGTTGCGTCAAGATGTTAGAATTCAGAGATACAGGTATGTTTTTAATTAGGTATAGGTACGTACCTACCATGTCTTATTATTAGTCTTTAATTTTACGTTATTTTTTATAATAATATGATGTATACCACTAATAATACAAGTAGGTATGAACAAGAATGCGTTCCGTAAATAATAATATATTTGTGATTATTATTTATTTATTTATGTTATTTGTCAAATTTTAAGCCGTTCCTATACCTACATATAATTGATAGCATTATTCTATGCGCCTATAGTTATATCAACTTATTTATTATCAAGGCTTTATTCTATAATAATTTTAGCCGTTATTATATATTGAAATGGATTAATCGGGCATATTCATTTTAATGTTTCGACAACTCTACTAGGTACATTCGTAGCACATTGGGTTCATGATATTTCAAATTGGCTTGATTTTAATTTATAATTATCAATAATATTATTAAAAATACGGAGTCTTCTGTCAACGTAAGACACTTCTTAGTGTCGCTATTATTATAATTAATTTAAAAAGAATCGGTATAGTTAGTCGTTAATTATTGGTCATTTAGAAAATTACATCATTTCTTTTATCTCAATTAGCATAGTAAAAAACAATCAAAAGTAAATTAAATATCTATTTTATATTTAATCACCATAATAATATGTACCCAATTAAGAGTAAACTCGTTTTACATGTGCGCGCATTTCATATAGGCGAGTATGGAGTGCCTAGCCTGTCCTAAGTCTACTCTTATAGAATCGACAATCGATGTCAGTGTGACGAGCATGAGCAAATGCACCCGACTCTTAAATCTATACTAATAATAAAGAGGAAAGGACTATGGGCCCATGTTAAAAAAATGATGGGTCATTTGAACCACCAGATGACCTATGTAGAACGATATAAGAGCATAAAATAATAAGATTTAGCATTGTGCCGTCACTTGTAAGCTGTCCAACTGAGTGCAGGTGAGAATTCAAAAGTACAGGTAGAGTGAGTACATTTTGGTCATATATTTTTGAACGGCATTGTTACCATCGATAGATCCATGAAAAATAATACTAAAACGCGTAGTGCCGTAAAAAAATGGTGATCCAAAAAGTCGGAATTTTTTTTTGATTTTCCGACAATTTCCAGGGTGAATTTGGTCATTTGATACAGTACGGCATCAGTTTCATACTATTTCAATACTGCTTCTAATCCATCATTCCGCAACGCCGTAAAAAAATCAAGCGACAAGGGGAAAAAATCGAAGGTTGCAGCCCCCTCTCTTTCCGCGGTCCAGGGGGTGATTTGACACAACGTCAAATTAATTTATTTCGAAAGTATTTTATGCATAGATAATATTTTTTCATATGCCGTACATTTTCGTTGGTTCAAAAAGTCTGTGACATAACGGCACCGGATGAGGAACCGTTTCACTTCAGTTAGACGTCATAGTGATTTTATCATATTATCAATTGTTCTCTTCAAAAATATGTTAATGCCGTACTGTATCAGATGGCCATAAAGTACCCTTAAAATGGTAGCGTCATTTTCATGAACCTAAAAGATATGGTCTGCATTAAAATGTACTTACGGCATCATTTTTTCCTAATTTATTTATGTTAATACTATTTAAAACATGGGATACAATGTAGAAAACTGCTATATTTCATTAATATATGATATTTAAATTACTGCAATAATTTGCAAAATTTCAGTTTTTGTATTTCTCCATAATTTTTTTCAGAACAGTTTCTTTTGAACGGAAATACTATATAACAATTGTATTTTACAATATTATGTTAGAAAAATAGTTCACGTACAGAATCAAATGATTTTACAGCTTTATAAATCAAGAATACGATGAAATTAAGATAATTATTGATATACATTCAAATGAACAATCATTTCTTGACGGCATTATTTTTAATAGTACTTTTAAGTGCTAGATAATGTTTTGGAACCGAAGCCGTACTTTATCAAATCACCCCCTGGACCGCGGAAAGAGAGGGGGCTGCAACCTTCGATTTTTTCCCCTTGTCGCTTGATTTTTTTACGGCGTTGCGGAATGATGGATTAGAAGCAGTATTGAAATAGTATGAAACTGATGCCGTACTGTATCAAATGACCAAATTCACCCTGGAAATTGTCGGAAAATCAAAAAAAAAATCCGACTTTTTGGATCACCATTTTTTTACGGCACTACGCGTTTTAGTATTATTTTTCATGGATCTATCGATGGTAACAATGCCGTTCAAAAATATATGACCAAAATGTACTCACTCTACCTGTACTTTTGAATTCTCACCTGCACTCAGTTGGACAGCTTACAAGTGACGGCACAATGCTAAATCTTATTATTTTATGCTCTTATATCGTTCTACATAGGTCATCTGGTGGTTCAAATGACCCATCATTTTTTTAACATGGGCCCATAGTCTATTTGTTTGTTTGGGTTGAATAGGCTAGAAAACAAGTGGACCAATTTGAATAATTCTTTCACTGTTGGGTAGCTACACTATTTCCGAGTGACATAGCTTAAGTACTTATATTAAATTTTGAAAAAAAAATAGGGTACAATGCGAAGCCAGGGCGGATCGCTAGTATCTTAGAAACGGTTCTGGCAGTATACATGAGTATTTCCTCCTCCAACGCAAAAAAAAAAGTATATAGATCAGGCGCGTAGTGTGGTGATCATTAGTATGGCGAAAGGGTAGGCACTACATACATTAATGACACTGTGCCGGTATGGAGTGCACGCCCTTGATATAGATCTATGTATTTTTATATCAAAAGCTTTACTTCAGGACAATATCGATTGTTTTTTTCAGACCGTTGACTTACGAGGAAGTGGTACTAGCGCGACAGCACAGCATCTGGGGGCGCGCTCGCTTGCTCCTAGTATTAATATTCTGGGGTACAATGGCCATGTTTCTGTCAATCATAGCCAGTTTACTGCTCACAGCGCGGTGTGACATAGAAGATACTGCGCCCGTAGTACCGCCTGTTCATATGACGTTTGCGCCCTTACTTCGCCGTACTACTCACGAAGCGTATATTTAAGTGGCTTTTTAATTTATTGTTGACTTGGATTCTATGGACATCAGCCGAAGTGAGCCTTTGCAATATTCTAAAACTTGTCAGATCACGCTAGATGGCGCTATTATTATTTTTGGATAATTATAAAAGACCATATATTTTTAAGATTTTTAATATTGAAACGATTATAAAATTACAATTTAACTTAAACATTATTCAAATTTAGTATTATATACCTTCTGTAACATTCCATAGAATTATGTATCAATTAGTAATTATTACTTTTTTGGAAACAAATCATCACGTTTAATAAATGGCTCACTGAATAAAATTATCACATCAATTAAAGATAAGAAAGGTCTAAAAAAATTAAGTAATAAAAAAATATATAACGAAACATCTTTTTTACTTAGCTATTAAAATAATGCCGGGCTTATTAACAAAACTAATCTAAAATAACTGTCAAAAATGACAGTTGACAGTGAGTTATAAAACATAATGTCAGAAGACATTACTTGTCGGGTTTCATATTTAAGATCTACAAATACGGTTCTTTATCGTCAGTAATATTTTAAATCACTTTTCCAAAATCGTATTTAAAAATGCTTATTTCTAGTAGCAATAGGAATAATGACTATTTTTTTCCTTCAAGTAGATTACCAAAAAATATTGGACACATTTTTTTCTTTCTCAATCGGACAATAAATGACAAGGATACGCGCTTCAAAAGGTCGGCTATGGGGGCTCGTGACGTCACGGTATGGTATAATTTATAACGTGAGGTCACGAGCCCGCATAGGGTACGTTCCACTTAACGCTCGCAACGCCGTCGACCACGACCGCTGAAATTGCCGTTCCACTAACGAGAAAACACTGCGGGCGTTGTAAGCGAATGTTTATAGGTGGAACACACATCGTGAGCGACGAAAGCCCACTCTGACCCACCAATATTTTGTGGGCGAAGTGGGCGCGATGTGGTCGCGAACAGTGACGTCATCTATGACGTCGAGCCATCGCTCGCAACGACCACGGGCGTTAGACTACTGTCAGCTCAGTCGTGCTACGATTATGGAAACTGTAAAGAATCCGAAACGTCAGCAAATAAAATAAAATAAAAATACGCGAGTTAAATCCGTTAATAGTTGTTTCATTCCAATGTGTAATAACCGCGAAGGCATCAGAAATTATTAAACAGATTATTATAATTTTATTTTTTAACCAGTAGTTTTTACCTGAGTCTTGGATGTCTTATATTTATTTATGTATGTTTATCCGTTGTCTAGTACCCATAGTACAAGCTTTGCTTAGTTTGGGACTAGGTTAATTGGCGTGAATTCTTCAAAGATTATTATTATTATTAGTCATCCCTATTAGTACTTTGCTTATATCAAGTGATAAGCCGACACAGTGAGTCGGGTATTGAATATAAAGCGTAGAGTTGAGTTTCGTCCGTCGATCTGCTCTGGTTGTTCTGTTTGGTGATATTCATTAACTCTTCTGCCGCCTCGTCGAGGATTTTCTGACGTTTTGGGAATCTAAAAAAAAAAAAAAATTTAGTACGAACGTTTGGGGAATCTAAATAAATAAATAATTGGGATCACTTTCACGGATTTAACTCACGTATTTTATTTCATTGGCTGACGTTTCGAAACCTTTACTTTATCTTAAGACTATCGTGAGCTCAATTGGTTATGAATACGGGAACCGTAAAGTTTTTGATACGTCAGCAAATAAAATAGCAAGTCACATCCGTTATAATTGTGTCATTGCAATGTGCAGGTAATAACAAAATGCCAACATTTTAATAAAACAATTATAATGGTTTTAACTCGCTTATATTAATTTTATGCTGTTTCGAAAACTTTCCACTTCCAATATTCGTAGCAAACTGAGCTTTCGCTCGTTGTAATTCATTACTGTCTGTTCCGGTGTATGCTTAGATCTTTAAAACTACACAACGGATTTTGATGCCTTTTTTTTATTAGAGTGATTCAAAAAGAAAGTTTATTGTATTATAAAATTGTATTGTAATGATATCGTAACTTTGTTGTTATTTATTGTTAAATCATATTGTTTTTTGTCTCTGTTTTGACGATCTTAGTATGAGTGCCTGTAATTGGACATAATGTAATTTTTAAATTATAGGTCTATAATCTATTCTATATGTATAACACATGCATAATAACCGTGCGAACCCGGGGCGGGTCGCTAGTCTCCTATATAAAAATAAGTCGGGTTTTCCTCCCTGACGCTATAACTCCAGAACGCACGAACCGATTTGGCTAATTTTGGTCTTGAATTATTCGTGGAAGTCCAGGGAAGGTTTGTAAGTAGAGAAAATTTAAAAAAACGTCTTGAAAGAGTGTAAAATCAACATCTTTCTATAATCCCATATACAAAGTGATTGACGGTAAGTGACAGAAGACTTTGACAGATCTTTGGCGAAACAATCGGACGGGCAGGACGACGTCTGCCGGGGCCGCTAGTTATAGATAAAAAAAGTAATTTCATACTAACATGTTGGCAACGGCGGTGACGGCCGCGGGTATGTTGTGGTCCAGCAGAGGCGTGGCGAGTTGAGAGGCGAAGCACCGCACGCAGGCGGCGTCGCAGGCGAGCGCTAGTGTCGCTACTCGGACCCGAGACAGCTGAGGTTGCAGTCCGAGCGACACGAGGATCGACGTCAGTTGCGTGTTGATCTAACATAAATACGACAAATACTTGTACTAAGTTATATATGTACTAGCTTCTGCCCGCGACTTCGTCCGCGTGAAACTCCTCTTTGTTTGCAGTCGGTTAAAAAGTAGCCTATGTCCTTTCTCAGGCTCCAGACTAGAAAGTCTGGAGCCTGAGAAATGTACCAAATTTCATTTAAATCGGTACCGTAGTTTTAGCGTGAAAGCGTAACAGACAGACAGACAGACAGAGTTACTTTCGCATTTATAATATTAGTAGGGATTAGTAGGGATTAGTCTAAGGACGATAGTACACGGCGTATTATAAACGCGCCGACGACGCGCGTTTCAGGAACGCGCGTCTTCGGCGCTGTGGACGCTGCTTGTTGCGTTTACATTGATGAAACAAGCGCGCGCATGAAGCGCGTATACTCGCGTTTGAAGCGATACAAACGCGCGTACAAAGGAGCAGAGTAGGGGCAAAACGCGCTGTATCTGCGCGCATAAGCGCAGTAGAGGCGCGTTTTACGATCGCCCCGTGTGCTTAGGTTACTAGGATGCGTTCAAATTGCGTTTGAAGCGCGTATACGAGCGTCGTCTGCGCGTCGTCGGCGCGTTTAAAATACGCCGTGTACTATCGCCCTAAGATCCGAACCTACGTCGACCATTACCGAGCCGACGATAAAATAAAACATATTTTATAATAAACTAGCGACCCGCTCCGGCTTCACACGGGTGCTATAAACCTTCCTCTTGAATCAGTATTAAAAAAAATTGCATCAAAATCCGTTGCGTGGTATTAAAGATTTAAGGAGTCTGCCCACTACACCGTATCATACCATGACTGTGCTATGAACGTGTCAGGCAAAAAAATATTCTTTGTATAGAAAAGCATGATACTATGTCCACTAGACCGTTCCGTCACCGACTCGTACCGTCTTACGTATTACCTTCCGTGCTTGATACGTTCATAGCACGGTCATGGTATGATACGGTGTAGTGGGCAGACTCCTTTAAGCGTATATAGGGATATAGGGACAGAAAAAACGACTTTTGTTTTATACTATGTAGTGATTGTGTTTCATTCTACTATCAGTTCGGTGAAGGTCGATATAGGTTCGGATCTTAGACTATTCAAGAAAAGTTTCGACGTTTACTCGAGATTTGTTTGGACTTTGTAAAAAAGGCCCTATCTGTAGTTCATTACCATGTAAAGGTCACAGAATCAGATTGTGTTGCGGCTTTAATGATATTGTTTTGTAAATATATATTATTGTACGCTATCACGTCTCTTGAAGATTGTATATATATATTATAAAATAAACTTTATTTTGAGACCAATAAGGTTTCTAATCGTAAATTATATATATTTTAGTTACTTTATATTGGAATTATGTTCCGGGTGATAAATAAGATTAAATGGGATTTATAACGTAATTATATGCAGTTTTTGTAAACATACAGAATAACATTGTATGTGGAATGTGGAATATAAACATATTAAGCTATATCTATACTAATATTATAATCTATACTAATATTATAAAGCTGAAGAGTTTGTTTGTTTGAACGCGCTAATCTCAGGAACTACTGGTTCGATTTGAAAAAATCTTGTTGGATAGACCATTTATAGAGGAAGGCTTTAGGCTATATAACATCACGCTGCGACCAATAGGAGCGAAGAAACAGTGCAAAATGTGTAAAAAACGGGGAAAATAACTATTCCACGCGGACGAAGTCGCAGGCAGAAGCTAGTGTGTAATATATAGAGACAGTTCACTTGGTTATCTTATATTTATATAAGGTGCAGACTTAATGACGGACATATCAACGCGGGGCCTAAACTATAAGGGATAGAAACTTAAAATTTTGCACAGGGGTGACCACTAAAAACTTTTGTAAAATTCACCCCCTACGTCTTATATATATTCTTATATTATATAGTTACATTGATTTCTAAATCATTTATATAAAAAAATCGGGTATGTCTGAGAATCGGTCAACATTATTTTCATACCCCTAAATATTAAGTGTGGTCCACCCAAAATACTATTTTTATTTTTAATCAAAAACAACTAAAACTAATTAGTTTTATGGTTTCATCATTCACCATTGAAACATACATACAACCCAAAATTTTCACTTTTATACCATCAACCCCTATTTTTTTTAAATCTCAAAAAACGCGGTTCGCTGGGCAGTTTTATAATACAAAAAAGCGATACCTGATTTTCGGCGTATCTTTTCGCGTTTTTAGTCATCTTCTCGCTGGCGGTGATAAAAGTGACAGATATAATCGGACTGTTCGACTTGTCAACGTCATTCCAGTTTTGATATGTCATTCTGCTACTCGAACCTGTCAAAAAAAAATAATTAAAAGGGCCGGTTTCACAGTATCCAAGTAAGTGTTAAGTAAGCTATATGGAAGCACTAAGAAAGTTTTTTTTGAAAATTCACCCCTTATTATGGGTAAAACGGAGGATATATTAAATATAAAAATTCACGTTTGTTATATGGGAGTCCTCTTCAATACAAATTTTATTATGTTTTTTTTATTATTGGATGTTACAAAGGACGGTCGCGGAGCACAGCGAAACCTTCAAGGTTACTGTGCGAGCGTGAGGGCACTATTACTACGCGTGTGCGACAGAGATAAATAGGAAAAGGGCAACGTCCGTTTTTCGCTGTGCTCCGCGACCGTTCTTTAGCAGCAACAGAAAACTATCACGGTTCATGAGATTGTAGCCTGATGACATACGGACAGACAGACAGCGGGGTCTCAGTAAGGTCCCTTTTTTGGTACGGATGAGTAATAAAAAAAGATATTGAATTTACCTTCAGGACTCCTTAAAGTTTCAGGGTTCAGTTTTTGTTTCACGAAATCAACGACATCGACGTATGGCACTTTGGCTTCTACAACCCTGAAAAATAAATGTCACAAGTTTGAAATTTGCGAAGCAATATGCACCATATTATATTAGTAATAAAGTTAGATTTGGGTTTGTCAGTTGTCCTGTTGGTAACCCTAGCGTTATCTCGCTCCAGCAGTAGACTCTCGTAAAAGTACACACACCACAACAAATTACACCTTACTCTCAAAACAATAGAGTTCATATTCACCTGTCTCCAGTTCAGTAGGCGACCCTTACATTTACGTCATCTTCCAGGAGAAGTCTCTCGTAAAGGTATACACACTACAGCAAAGCACACTTGTTTTTTTTTTCTGAACTAAATACTGAAGCGCAGTTGGCCAGCTAATGGGCCTTTACTGCATAACCGGACGGGTGGCGAGCCTCGGCTTTCAAGCCTTTAGGTTGGGTTTAGGGTTTTTAGCCCTGACCGACTCGAGTCAGGAGGTGTGTTAACACGATTATTATGTTGCAGGCGAACAGAAGGTTCCTGCGGATAGGTCCGACTGACGTGCCGGGTGTAGGTGAACGTCTTCGACCCCGCCGGCGGGGCAAAGTACACCTTACAGTTAACGCAATACAGTCCACACTCACCTGTCTCCAGTCCAGCAGGCGACCCTTACATTTACGTCATCTTCTAGTAGTAGTTTCTCGTACAGCAAAGTACACCTTACAGTTAACACAATAGAGTCTACACTCACCTGTCCCCGGTCCAGCAGGCCACGCGCACGCCGGCGGGGTCATGCTGCAGCACGAGGCGCGCGGCGCCGGCGTCGTGCTCGGCCGCCGCGCACGCGCACACGCGCAGCCCCGCCGCCCACAGCGCGCGCGCCAACGACGCGCCCTCACGACCGCCGAACACGTTCACGCAGATTAGGTTTGACTGAAAAGAAGTGATAATAATTTCTGATGCCTTCGCGGTTATTACACACTAGCTTCTGCCCGCGACTTCATCCGCGTGGAACTCCTCCTTTTTTGCAGTCGGTTAAAAAATAGTCTTAGTATCCTTTCTCAGGCTCCAGACTTTCTTTGTACCAAATTTCATTTAAATCGGTCCAGTAATTTTAGCATGAAAGCGTAACAGACAGAGTTACTTTCGCTTTTATAATATTAGTAGGGATAAACGGATTTAACTCGCGTATTTCCCGATATTTACAACAACAGACATTTGCAGTAAACTTTAAACTATCGTCAATTCAGCCTACGAATATGGGGACTGTACAAACAGCTTTCTTAGGTCAGTTAATATAGTTACCTCGACAGGTTTAACTATATGAGGCATGTCAGTTTCCATTTTTTTAATAATGGTCGCCATTCTCTCCAGAGACATAGAGAAGCCGACGCAGGAGTTCTTGATCTTGGTATTGTCTATGTCTTTTGTTCTTGCCATTTTGCGGAGATCCTCCACTAATGCGTCGTATCTGTAAAGATTATGCAATTAAAAACATGAACAACTTGTAAAAAAATAAATTCGTAACTCAGTACTTCTATCGTAAAATGTGAGATCAAGAAACAAGTCGATCAATTTATTTAGTCCCTATTTAAGCTTCCTTCTGTGAGCATATTAATATTTTTTTATAAATATAGAAATTTTACCTATGGTCGTAAAAAAATTAACGGTCTCTACTAAACATCCATAAAATTTAGGCTTTTGTAAATAAAATCTTCATTAATTGTACTAGAAGCTCCTTAATTCAATATAGTATTTCATATGTGCATTGACTTATATACTGCCACCAAAAAATAATACGCATTATTTTTAAAACACAAAACTATTTGGAAACAATCCGATTCTGCATTGTATTGAGACCTCGCTACGCTCACCTGCCGCCGGCTGCGATGACGTCACCGGAGCGCCGCTTAGCGGACTTGTGCTCGTCCTTCACAACGGACATCTGCCAGAAGACGCCGCTGTGCTGAGTCGCGTTGTACGCCAGAAATGGCGCTACCGTTATTGGACACTGAAAAAATGCCTATATATAAAAAAATATTTTTCGTAAAAAGTAACAAAACATTTCGACGAGACAATTTTTTGTTGCTCGACTTGGCGGGGTCACTGCCGTGCCCCCAGATAGTTCTCTGCTATATTATTCGCAAACATATTTAATTGGCAGTTTCTTAAGTTACGTAACTGGCAACACCGCAATCAGTTAAAAAAAATAAAGTTCCTAAATTATGAATTCAAATTTCGAACACAGGTGCTCCAAATTTGAAATACTACACCAATGAGAACATTCTACACCAGTTAACTCGAATTTCGAACACAAATGCAAAATCTACCCAGAACCTCACTTAGCAATGCGCACTCAGTTCCTAAAGCATTACGCTTCAATTTCGCTTAACCATATTCAAGTTTTCTGTCATTTGAAAACCTACTTAACCACAATACAAATAAGGTTCAATTTAGCATACTCACATCACATCCAAGTGCTTTAGCGTTCCTACACACCGCCTCGACATCGTGTACCGCAGTATCCACTGCTTTGCCCCACTTGGCTCGCTTGATTGTCTTACTGACGAGCTCTTTCAGCTCGTACGGAGCAATATCCATTTAAAAACCTACTTAACCGCAATACAAATAAGGTTCAATTTAGCGTACTCACATCGCATCCAAGTGCTTTAGCGTTCCTACAGACCGCCTCGACATCGTGTACCGCAGTGTCCACTGCTTTACTCCACTTGGCTCGCTTGATCGTCTTACTGACGAGCTCTTTCAGTTCGTAAGGGGCTATTTCTGCATCCATAAGGCGTAGCAAATTGGTGACGTCACGAGTTGTGATGCACAGCGATGTGAGGTGGGTCTGTAGTTGCAGGCTCGATATACGACCTGTAACGTTTAGCTGTTGGTAAATCTGTATGAAACCTCATTGAGTTTTTTGTCTTTTCTTCTCAAGTGAGTTTTTTTCGGAAACGGTGATATAATATAATATTCATATTTTTGATTATGATTTTGTCTGCCGCCAACAGCCTTGTTTTGGTTTGATTTTAATGGCGTACTTAACCATTTTTGAAAATCGTTTTTTATGTATTAAATACATATGTGGTAAATTTAATAAAAACACATTTTTCTTCTATGTGCATTTTTATGAAATACATTTTTTTATTTTAGCGCTAAAATGCGAGTTACGAAGTGATATCTGTCATTTTGATTAAACTAGAATAAAGTGTAGCGACAATTTTAACAGAAACTCTTTATATTGGTATGACGTCACTAACAACATGGCGTCGTTCCGGTCATTTGAGTCACAGATAAAAAATCTCCAAATCATTAAAATAATATTTATTTATTAAATCATTTTTATTGCAATGTAAGTTTTATAGATTCTCGGATCTAGTAGCACAATTAGTGTAGCAAGCTTAGTCAAGAATGTTAATAAATTATATATTCTGCCTATCTTAAGAAAAAAGCATCTGACATTAACAAATTTAAGAGTTACTGGTTACATAATGTCGATAAAATCCAATACTTTCGCGGTTATTAAAAAAAAAACACATATAATATTTTTTTTTTAAAAACTTACCAAAACTAACATCAACAAGTACAGGGTAAATGTCCGCATGTTTGTCCAGAGGCACGCCACAGGACAACAATAGTGTTTTCAACAACTCAGTGTGGTTTAGTTGAATGGTCACTTTTAAACCACTTTCTATGGCCGCTTTGCTCGCCACTATTAATAATTCTGCATCCGCCCATAGAGAGTCTACAATAAAGACAGTATCTATACTAATATAATAAAGAGGAAAAGTTTGTTTGTTTGTTTGGATTGAATAGGCTCCAAAACTGCTGGACCGATTTTAAAAATTCTTTCACTGTTGGGAAGCTACACTATTCCCGAGTGACATAGGCTATAAAAAAAGGGATCCGGGCGAAGCCGGGGCGGGCAGCTAGTATAAAATAAACTTAGAAAGGAATATAATACTCGTTAAACTGAAAGTGGAGCCGTTTTACAGGTAGCAGGTATAAAAGGTGGCAAAAAATCATGCTATTTTTTTGCAATGAAAATGGAAAAAAAATATAAATCCTTCCCACCAATTTTCAGCCAAATTTTTTATAACAAAATATACGTTTCCAATGATTATTGGTTAAATTACTTGATGAAACAGTCGTAATGCCTATAAAACACATATTTCTTGCAATTAAAAACACACTCTACTCACCTGACTTAGGGTTGAAAATGTCGAAAGCGCTCTCGACCATCTCCCTCGGATGGAACCCCGGCACGTGCTTCTCTCTGAACACGCGGTCGATGACGTAGCGGCGCATGTACTTTGTCCCGTAGTACGCCACGTGTCTGGAAAGTTTTTTTTTTATTTTACTAAGGGCAAATTTATTACAATTCTTGGGTGTACCCCTGTTCGAAAAAGTAAGCAAAGGAATCTCGATTTTTTTCTACTCTTGTCTTGGTACAAATATCAGTATCATTACATTATGGTCAGAGCCCCCTGACTACGAAGCAGAAGGTTGCGGGTTCGATGATGGTTTTTGCGGCGAGAAAAAAAGCGTACAATGTGATGAACACTGGCATCTGTACCTGAGTCTTGAATGTCTTACGGTTGTCTAGTACGCATAGTACAAGTTTTCTAACTAAATGTATTACATTAATTGGTGTACTCGAATAAATATACATATCCTCTATAGTTTAGTTTTGCTGCGAAATTTCCCATCTCTGGTAATTATGTACTATAGACAAGAACTGCTAGTATTATCAGAAGAGTATATTACCTAGCGAAAGGCAGTCTCAGGTCGTGTGGCAGATGACAGACGGTGCCGGAAGCTGTCATCAGCTTGACAGCGTTCCGGTGCTGCTCCCAAGCGGCCACAGTGGGTGTTAACAGGGGCGGGTTGAACTCTATGGCGCCGTGACGTTTGAACACCTGTCAAATGTAAAGTAATTTTATTTTTTACTAGCTTCCGCCCGCGACTTCGCCCGCATAGAACTCCTCCTTTTTTGCAGTCGGTTAAAAAATAGCCTATGTTCTTTCTCAGGCTCCAGACTGTCTTTGTACCAAATTTCATTTAAATCGGTCCAGTAGTTTTAGCGTGAAAGCGTAACAGACAGACAGACAGAGTTACTTTCGCATTTATAATATTAGTAGGGATAGTAGGGACTAGCGACCACCTTCACACGGGTATAAACCTTCCTCTTAAATCACTCTATCTATTAAAATAAACCGCATCAAAATCCGTTGCGTAGTTTTAAAGATTTAAGTGTAGATACATAGTGATATAGGGACAGAAAAGCGACTTTGTTTTATACTATGTAGTGATTTGGAATACTGAAGTGTTGTTGGCTAGCTAGTGGGCCTTTAGGTACTGCAAAACAGAGCGGTAGGTGAACTTCTAAATAAAAAGTTTTGAAGCCTGTAATTTATTTAAGGTTTTTAGCCCTGACCGACCCGAGGGCCCCCCAATAAAGAGTAATAAAGAATATTAATTAGGTAGATATACAAGAATAGTGACAGCGAAGCTCTTTAGGTATAGGTTTTACTGAAAATCAGCGTAGTGTAACTGACGGTGTCTAAACATTTGCTGAGTGGAGTCTTTTTTAGCAAAACATCACTAATTATAAGTCACTTGTGAATATCTGCAATCGTACATTACTCACCTAGGCCAGTAAAATAAAAAACGACTCAGATCGCATGCAATTGTCGTCCGAGGCGAAGCCAAAGTTGACAAAAATGTGATTTGAGGCTTTTTTATTTTACTGGCCGTGGTCAGTATACTATTTTTCTGTTCCACGAAGCCAGAAAGCAGCAACTTCATTAAGCACAGCGTCCCGAAAGTTGGCGCTTTCTGGCCGGAGGACAGAAAAACACATTTCTTTTCTTTGTTTTTTTATAACATTATTACATATTTAGTTTCTAATAAAAGGGGAATTATATCTAATATTGAACCTCGAGTATAAGTGACATCACATTTAATAAAACTTACTTCTTGTACGCGCTGAGTCAAACAATGCAACAAGTACGGCTGCCTCCTCATGCCATTATGGTACGTAATATCTTCAGCCGTAGGGTTAGTTTGCTGTAGACACGCCGCCACCAGCCTCTGGTAGCCTCTCGAGCCTCTGTCGCTTAATGTATGAGACAAGAGGCCGGATAAGGCCCCTTCGGCCACTGGGCGTGGTACATGGGAGCTTGATAGCAATTCTGCACATGTTGGTCGGATACTAGCGTCGTGGTTTAAAAGCCATCTGTAAGAAATAATATATATGTAATTCTTCTAAACGTGTGTTTGTCTC
This sequence comes from Polylopha cassiicola, assembly GCA_038024825.1. Lineage (NCBI taxonomy): Eukaryota > Metazoa > Arthropoda > Insecta > Lepidoptera > Tortricidae > Polylopha > Polylopha cassiicola. Next base: position 1,617,420 of record CP149061.1, read on the forward strand.
GTATTCTGTGTTTTTTAGGGTTCAGTGGTCAGAGGGTAAAACCCTATTACTGAGACTCCGCTGTCCGTGTTAGTACTCGCTCACGGATGGTTCTGTAACATCCTATCCTAACTAATATTATAAATGCAAAAGTAACTCTGTCTGTCCGTCTCGCTTTCACGCTAAAACTACTGAACCGATTTAAATTAAATTTGGTACACAGATAGTCTAGCCTGGGAAAGGAAGGCTACTTTTAATTTCACAAAAGGGAATTGAAAAAAAAAGGGTTGTAAGGGGTTAAAAGGGGGGATGAAATGTTGTAATTACGTGTTGCGGCGGGTATCTTTAAAATCATAAAAAAAAACTTATAGCAGCAGAAATACATCATCTGTAAAAATTTCAACTGGCTAACTATCACGGTTCACGAGACACCTGGTGACAGACGGATGAACAATAATAGAGTCCAGTTTTAACCATTGGGTATGGGACCCTAACAAATCATATGTCATGGTGCGTGTTCAAGTCCAGACGGGGTCACATCTTTATGGCCTATTATATTTATTTATTTACACTTTATTGCACAATAAAAACAAATGTACAAAAGGCGGACTTAATGCCATACGGCATTCTCTACCAGACAACCTTTAAAGCAAACAGAGAGCATGTGTAGGCGCAAAAAGAATAATACATATAATATAATAGATACAATATATAACAGGATGATATTACACTACATAAATACATACATAAATATACTAAAATATATAGATATACAAAAATACATAAATAACTACAATGACAGATGATGAAAACTAAAGGTTTAAAAAGTGCTTACGTAACAAACGCTTGAATGCTAGCTTACTCGGTGCTTGCCTGATAGATAGAGGGAGAGAATTCCAGAAAAAATATTATACTAACCTAATCACGTGGATTTGCTTAGCATTATCCTTTTCAAAGTCATCGGGCATCACGATTTCTTTTGTTCTTAATTTAGTAAGTACTATCATTCTCTCCATGCCAGTGTTCAGGGGCGGGTGGAACATTTCAAATAAAATTATACCTAGTGAATATATATCCACTTTCTGGTTGTATATCACTTTGCTTGCCGATTGAAGTAGTTCCGGGGCAACATATAAAGCTGTGCCTATCTGAAATATAATATGAAATATATATCGTGTTAATATTGTGTATAGATGTCTGGATTAATGTTTGTTGCTCTTTAAGGCAAAAACTACAGAATGGATTTTTATGAAACTTTTCAATAATCTAGCTTATACATCAGAATAACTTATAGGCTATATTATTTAACGCTCATTGCGTGCAGACGAAATCACGGGCAGAACCTAGTATTGAAATATAATGACACCGAAGAGCGACGCCATGCCTTGGCCATATCGCATCACGGTGTTTGTGGCGGTCGGTCTAAACTGCATTTTGCATGCTTAAAATGATATATTTAAAATTAGTGATGTTTTGCAAAAAAGACTGCACTAATAAAATGTTTAGGCATGTATTTATTGTAAATAAATTGTATTTCGAATTGTCACTTTTCACTGACAATTGTCGCTATAGATTGCTTATAACAGGGCTTCCCAAAGTGTGCGTCGCGGCGCCCTGGTGCGCCGTAGAAAGTAAAGAGGGGCGCCGTAAGTTCTATCATTATACGAAACCACAAATATTCGCGAGTACCTATTTGTGTACATAATTTACTTACCTACTCTTTTTCGACCGTGATTTTAAGTTTTTAAATTTACAACGATGGTAGTAGGTAGGTGTAGGTACCTAGCAAGGGCAGGGCGCTGTTACAAAATACTAAACTTGTAACTGCGCCGCAGGTTGAAAAAGATTGGGAACCCCTGGCTTATAACATACCTGTCCAGTGAGGGAGCCACTAACGTCCTCTTGTTGTTTGTTTTTATCTGAAAAAAATATACAGTCAGCACAATACAAACATACAAAAAACCTTAAACACAACCTAAAGGCTTGAAAGCCGAGGCTCGCCACCCGTCCGGTTTTGCAGTAAAGGCCCATTAGCTGGCCAAATGCGCTTCGATATTCAGTTCGAAAAAAAAATGTTGCTTCAGCGCCATCTATATGCAAAATGCAGCACTTCTTCACTTAAAAGTTAGCTTATCATTGTTTCCAATGTGTAATAACCGCGAAGGCATCAGAAATTATTACCTTCAACAGGCAAACAGCTGAAAGCCTTGGTAGCGAGACCAAAGTCACCAATCTTGACGTGATCTTGTGAGTCCAAGAAAATGTTGACAGGCTTCAAGTCTCTATGGATCATGCCTCTTTGGTGTACGTGCGCTAGACCTGGAAATATATATTTTTAATATCTATAATCTATATACATATATTTTGGTACCATTTTGGTGCCTACCACTAGGTAGGTAGAGTAAAACACTACTTTTCTCGTTGTTATTAGTCTAATTATAAGTACCTACTTAGTTGTTAATATCTGGTCTGGTAAAGGACGGTCGCGGAGCACAGCGAAAAACGGACGTTGCCCTTTTTCTTTTTTTCTCTGTCGCACGCGCGTAGTAATAAGGTTACTGTGCGAGCGTGAGGGCACTATTACTACGCGCGTGCGACAGAGACAAATAGACACGGCTGTCAATTTGGGAACGGTTATATTACCGGGTTAAATTGAGAATTCCTCTTTAACAGATAACTATATCGGAATGAAACACTATAATGATTTTTTTATTCAAAAACTTTTCAGTTCCCATATTCGTAGTAGGTAGGTCTGAACTGACGATAATCTCTATGCAAAAGTGATTTATACAACGCCATATTTAGCATAAGACTATTGTCAGATACGTCATGCTGCGATTATGGAATCTGTAACGTCAGCCAGTAAAATAAAATACGCGACCGCATCAGAAATTATTAACTAGGTACTTACCTTATTTTACGAAATACATTTTTAAAAATATTACGTACCTTCAACAATCTCCCTGAACAACCTCCAAGCTCTATAATGCTCTTTATACAGACAGTTGTCTATGGCGTGTCGGAGCGTATTCTTCTCACAGAACTCCATCTGTATGTACAGCACTTGTTTTATCCTCTCGGACGGCGGTCTTGTCTCTGGCGTGGCCTCGGACGGTATTGTCTCTGATTTATTATCGGAGTCCACTTCGAACTCTATGTCGTCGCTGGATTCATCTTCCGGGCTATAAAAAAAGATATACATAATTGTGATGCTTTCGCGGTTATTGCATATTAGAATGATTAGATTCGATTTATTTATTGGAATGAAACAACTATTAACGGATTTAACTCGCGTATTTTATTATTTTATTTTAATTGCTGACGTTTCGGATTCTTTACAGTTTCCATAATCGTAGCACGACTGAGCTGACAACAGTCTAACGCTAAAGTCGAACCGGAACGTCAGCAAATAAAATAAAATAAAAATACGCGAGTTAAATCCGTTAATAGTTGTTTCATTCCAATGTGTAATAACCGCGAAGGCATCAGAAATTATTCGATTTATTTATTTTTCAAAATTAAAACAGTATAATTACACTATTATGTTAAATTATATGCACTCATATTGAGATCGTCAGAACAAAAATAAAGAATAAATAATATGAACAAATTACATTATAACAATATAAAAAATATTATTATGTCAAAATGAAACAACTATTAACGGATTTAACTCGCGTATTTTGACTTTAGCGGTCCTGCTACGACTATGGAAACTGTAAAGCAAATAAAATAAGAGTCAGCAAATAAAATACGCGAGTTAAATCCGTTAATAGTTGTTTCATTCCGAGATATATATATATATATTATGATATCGTTTCTAATACTAAATTTATGATTTACTACAGAAAACCAGCCAAGTGTAGCGAGTCGGACTCGCGCACGAAGGGTTCCGTTCCATTATCTTTATAAATGGTAAAAAATCACGTTTGTTTTAAAACCCATTAAACATTTACTTTATTCTATTTTTTAGTAGCACAAAGTAGTACAAGAATAGGTAAAAAAAACGAAATTCTATATAGTCCGTCAGGTAGATTATTAAAAATTATTGAACACGTCTTTTTCCTTTTTCAAATAAACAATAAAGATAAGCGCTTCTAAAGTTCGGGAGTGGGGGTTCGTGACGTCACTTTATGATACAACTAGCGGTTCGCCCCGGCTTCGCACGGATCTCTATTTTTTTCAAAATATTCTATAGCCTATGTTACTCAGGGTGAACAGTTTCCTAATAGTGAAAAAAATTTTCAAATTGGTCCAGACGTTTTGGAGTCTATTCAATCAAAACAAACAAACAAACCTTTCCTCTTTGTAATATTACTAGCTTCTGCTCGCGACTTTGTCCGCGTGGAACTCCTCCTTTTTTGCAGTCGGTTAAAAAGTAGCCTATGTCCTTTCTCAGGCTCCAGACTTTCTTTGTACCAAATTTCGTTTAAATCGGCCCAGTCGTTTTAGCGTGAAAGCGTAACAGACAGACAGACAGAGTTACTTTCGCATTTATAATATTAGTAGGGATAGTAGGGAAGTAGGGATTAGTATAGATAACATAACATATTATTATTAAGGCCCTTACCTAATTATGTTAAACCAAGGGTCCGGCTCGTCGTCTTCACTGTCTGAATTGCTCTTCTGCACTATACCTTCGGACATAGACCACTCCACTTTGACACCCTGTAGCTTTGCCACTATACCTGAAATAAATATTTAATGAATAACTCACCCGAATTTAGTACGATTTTGATAATCTTATTTACATTTAATCTCATTAAGCTAATTTCTTTTTTAATTTTTGAAGTGAAAACTTCTTTAGCGGCGCTGAGCACTTTTTTTTGTATGGGTAAAAACTTTCAAACTCGCGTCAGGGTCACGTGATGCTGATTTTTTCTCAAATTTCCTCGTCGTACTATCCTTTCCGTAACTTCAACATAACTATAAAAATAATAGCTGTTTGTTTATCTCGCTAAAACTCGAGGAAGGCTAGACAGATTTGGCTAAATTCGATTTTAAATTCGTGGAAGTCCAGGGAAATATAAACTTTATAAATGTATATAAAAATATTAGCTGACCTGCAACTAGTATTTTTATATATATTTTAAATTTCACTATTATATTATTATCAAAAAAGTAAAAAACATCACCCGCGGCCTGTTTTTTCTTTTCTTCATTTCACATTTTCACAGTTCAAAATCGTAATGAGACAAAGTGCACAACAGGGTAGGCACAACACCAAGCCTACATGCAACGCACGCACACGCACACAAATATCAAGTAACATACCTTCTAAGCTCCCATCGGGTTTCTTCTTAGTCGGTGTTTTTTCCTCACTAGGGCTGTCTTCGGCCTCAGTAGTCGACTCAATCCACGCGTTGTAATACCGAACCACGTTTTCGTGGTTCAACCGCGAGAGAAGTTTCACTTCGCGAGTGATTTTTTTATTCAAGTTCACGTTTTCTGGATTCAGTTGAACTCTTTTTATGGCGTAGAAACCGCCGTCCAGTTTGTTTTTCACCTGTTATATAGAGAATTGTTAGAAAAGTTATCTGTATATTTTAAATTATTGTCTGGTTCTTAATGATATCTTTATTAGAATTAAAGTAGGTATACGAGATTTGTTGACAATAGTATTAGACTATCGTCAGCTGAGTCGGCTACGAACATGGGAACTGTAAAGTTTTCGAAATGTAAGCAAATAAAATTAAATACGCGAGTTTAATCCGTTATAGTTGTTTTATTACAATGTGTTATAACCGCGGAAACATCAGAAATTATAAATCATCAAGTTTATATACAAAAAAAGAAACAAAACAGAATTGAAATTCATAAGAGCTCTTTTAGTATTAAATTCTGACGTTTCGGATTCTTTACAGTTTCCAAGCTTTAGCTAAGCTTTTGACTTTAGCGTTAGACTATTGTCAGCTCAGTCGTGCTACGATTATGGAAACTGTAAAGAATCCGAAACGTCAGCAAATAAAATAAAATAAAAATACGCGAGTTAAATCCGTTAATAGTTGTTTCATTCCAATGGACATCAATAATATCAACTTATAAGAAAATTATAGATAGAGACCTAAAAGTTCTTCAGGTATATATAATTTAATATTCTTAATAATTATCCAAAACTACATTAATTCCACTTCTTGATATTCAAATACTTCTAGTTTAATTAGTATATTACCTTTAACACATCACCAAAAGCACCTTTCCCAAGCCACGTGAGCACTTCAAACTCCGCATTGAGACGAGAATGTCCGCTGTTTTGGAAACTTGTCCTTTGGATCTTCTTCACCGCATCGTCATCCTAGCCACAAAATGCAATAACAACTTAATGACATTGAAACAAATTGAACCTTATCACGTCGGTTTATGGTTTGAAATCCTACCTCGGAGCCGCTAGTTTCGTCCTTCTGGTTGCTAGTAGGTTGTACTGTGGGCGCGTCGACTAGAAAGCCATGGTTACATAATTGTTCAGCTGACCATTGTGATCTTTCGTCTTCTGTCAAACACCTAATAAATAGGAAAATAGATATGTTAATTTGTACAGGAAATATCTTCATGCCGCGACAGCCTCTTTGTACGATAAGCACCCCCGTTTTACTCCGTTATGGGGTGAATTTTCAAAATTCCTTGAACCACTGTGCAAAATTTCTAATCCTTGTAAGTAGTTTAGGCACTGCATTGATATCTCAGTCAGTAAGGAAGCTTCTATTCATGGGTGTGTCTGTGAGTGTGTGTGTATGTGTGTTAGTGTGTGTGTGTGTGTTTGTGTGTGTGTGTGTGTGTGTGTTACTTATCAAAAGATATTTATATCAAATGGACAAAGTGCTAGTGACACAGTGTACTTTTATTACTTGTAATAATATTCATACCTTGATAAAAAATCTTTGGCAGAACTAGGTATGTCTGATGGTATATCGCCAATTCCCTCTTCTTCGGTCACAATTGATAAAAGCATCTGCGCGCATGCATAGATATCTTGGGCTTGAGTTATTCTAGAAATATGAGAACAAAAAAATGGCGGTTATTCTCTAACACCGATTTTGTTCATTTTGAAAAATAAAATCGACTATCTTGCCTTTTCCTTTACCAAGACAGTAGTAGAAAATATCTTGACCCCAGCGGGATTTGAACCCACATCTATGCATCGCAAGGCGTTGTGCTTGCCAACTACACCATGGACATCACTAATTGACTCGACGAATTTTTTTCACTACTTCGACTCAATCAGTGACGAATTACACCATGGGTGTAACTGGAAGCACAACACCTCGCCTTAAGTAATATATTGGTACAAGTATCACATTAATGATAAACCATAAATATTAATCAAATCTCTATTGATCCAGTAAATATTTATAAAACAATCAAATATGAACAACTTACCGGTCACAATAGTCCTCACCATCCACCAATTCCGCCAACCTAGCATCAAGACTCACACCTACCAACCTAACATTACCAACTTCATCCAAAAACACATTTTCACTTGTCACATCTTTATGTGTCACATTCACTTCATGCAGTTCCTTCAAAGCACTGTACACTCCTAAACCAACATGCCTCAACAATTTCAAGGCTTCAAACCTGTCACTATACACTTTCAACTTATTTTTTAAATAATTTAAAGACGAGCCGAGAATAAAATCTCTGAACACATATATACTTGTTTTTATTGTTCTTTTGGTTGTTTCTTTTGACATTTCCATAGCGACGTAGGGTGTTAGAGACGGGTGGGTTATTCTGCACATGTTTTTGAGGTCTTGTTGTAGGGAGTTTAACTGACGGTTTCTTGTTTGGAAGTCCGAGGCGGCCGGTACGACCCATTTTTTCGTTATCATCTTGTCGCCTGTTTCGTCGTCTATCGCTAGGTAGGTTATTGTGCCGTTTGGTGAATGTCCTAAAAAACAAATATTTTGAAAATATTATATTTTTTAATTTATGTTCCGTGGCGTGATCCCAAGATATTAGACAACAAGGGTATTAGACAACAAATAAATAAATAAATAAAAAGACTAGCTGAGTACGGAGCTACACTAAAAAAGAGCTTTTGTAGTATTGTAGTGACTAAATTCAAATTATGTCGTTATTCCATTAAGGATTCTAAGTCGTAAATTTGGATGTTGACACATTTTTAGTTATGTTACTTTAACACCACATTAAGCTAAAAAATATAAGAACGTAGCATCGTACCCGACTGAGCTGACGATAGTCTTACACTAGTCGTCAGCTCACTCGGCTACGAATATAGAAGCTGCAAAGTTATGGAAAAGTTTGAAAGTACTGACCTAAACAATTTGAAATGTACACTTTCTTATTGTTCCTTTGCGTTATTCTGACAATTGTAGAATTCTTGATATTGCAGTTGCATGCGACCTCTTCACCTCGTCTACGCGACAGCTTTTTGTTTGTTGGCACCTTATTGTCAGCATAACTATAAATAACAAACAAAAATAATGTAGTGCAAAGCACTACACACAGATAACGCTGAAGCTAAATTTTCGCAAATACAAGGATCATAAAATAGCAAATTTCGTCGACTCAATCAGGGACTCTCATGGTGTAAATGGGAGCAAAAAGCCTCGCGTTAAGGCATAGGTTCAAGTCCCGCTAGAGGTTTCGATTGTTGTAAAAAATATTATTCAGTTTGATGCAGTTATTGCTTTTTCTATTCCGATTAAATACTCACACAGATAATATTGGAATAAAATAATTACAATGGATTTCACTCTTTCATATACTTATATTAATAGGGCAGTGGTTCTTAACCTTTTTATGACCTAGCAAGGGTCACTGATTTTACCCCTCCTCTCAACGACGAACTTGCGCGCTAGTCGGCGCTACGCTGTCTCACTTTGAAATTTAGAGACAAGACCAACTAATTGTTATCCCCATGAAAAACAAGGTTTACCCCCGCGGGGATAATTAGGTTAAGAACCTACCTTGGTGATAGGGGGTTTTAAGGTAGGCATCAAATTTTGCCTATATGAAACGCACGCCCTTGCATGAAGTGCAGTTATGACATACTCACTAGACAAGTTCAGGAGTTTCCAACAATGCGTCCCCGCTGGTGTCCAGACTAGCGCTGGATCTATGAACGCGGCGACTGGCTCCCTTTAGAATCTCCTCGCGACGTTCTATTTCAGCGTTAATTTTTTTACGCTGTGGAAAATGACGGTCAAGTAAGTATTTTTAAACGGTTTTATTTAGCTTACCCCGTTTGTTTTATTCTTTTTTTAATATTGTAATGAGTAAGTATATAAAAAAAGCGAATTATTATTAGTAGGTAAATACTACTATTTAAAAACTAACTAGCGATTCTTAGTGAAATAATTTCTATCATGAATACGAGTCACTTAAATTGTCATTTCATGTTATTCTAAATCTTAACTAATATTATAAATGCAAAAGTCTGTCTGTCGCGCTTTCACGCTAAAACTATTGAACCGATCGTTAAATGAAATTTGGTGTGGCTGAGAAAGGACGTAGGCTTACTTTAATTGCGAAAAAAGGCTTGTAAGGATTTAAAAGGAGGGATTATTAATTTCACGTAGACGGAGTCATAGGCAAAAGCTAGTATAATATAAAAGGTAATTTACCTCTTCATCCTCCTTCACTTGCATGTCATGTTGTTCTAATTTCTCCTTTTCTTTCTTCTGCTTCAACATTTCTTCGTAGAATGATAAAGTGGGTTTGTTGTGGTCATGGAGGAATTGCTTAAAAAAAGATTAAATACATATTGTTGTGAAACTAAGTTATATAAAAGCTGTATAAGAAGGTCCATTGAAGCGAATAGGTCTGAATAAGGCAAATAAACAAGAAGCCTATTTATAAGGAAAAACTTTGCACAGCATATTAATTATTATAATATTTTTTACACAATTATTTTAAATATAGAGTCAAACCCTAGTTCTGGTATCAAAACTATTAACAGTAAAAAATAACCTACCTGTGCATGTTGCGCTAGTTCAAAGATCATCACTTCACCGCATAACTTCTGCGCCAGACTCGACAACGCATCAAGCAGTTTAGATGCATTTTCAGTTGACAGCCCATGCATTTTGTGGATACTGATTTTTGGCGGCCTGGAATGTTGTAGTTTCATAATATTAATTTAATATAATATAAGATTATTTGACCTGAATGACTGACATATATGCGCACAGCCTTAACTGCTGATCATAGAGACCTGAAACTTGGAGGGAGCTTTTTGTATGATGTAGGCATCTAATAAGAAAGTATTTGACCGAAATTCTACTCCTAAGGGGGTGAAAAAGGGGAGCAAAGTTTGTAAGTATAGAATGAATACTTCCAGGAGCATAGGTGACCAATCAATTATCTCATATTTCATTACCTCATGGAATGATTTATATTATGATAAAATCTATGTCATTCCTTGGTCTAAAACTAGCTTCAATTAGAGTGTGAACTCATTAACTTTTTTGATAAGTTTGAATTTGGGATTTTAATACTTCATTAGTCTCCCAAATTAATAATTAAACTACAAAAAGTAATCCACTCTCAGGCATTCAAAAATATAGATCCGAAACAATATTAAATTAGCAACAAGCTTCGTCACAATGAACATACTTAAACTAAATACATAAAACGCTATTAGTTCTTGAAAATGTGAATGTGGAACTTCATCTATCTTATATTGATAATATCTTAAATGACTTTATAATACTTACTCATCAGGATAGTTATGTGAGCATTTTATATGCAACGTGATGGAGCAGTGTACACCCTGGACATCCGAGTTGTGCAACGGATGCAGAGTCAGCATCAAGTCCAATGGCCGCCACACTTTCCATGCTATTTGTTCTCTGTTGTCAACTACAGCATTAGCAAAAATTGACTGTAATTAAAAAAAAGCAAATATTAACTGTAACTTAACAAAAAAACCGAAATCTTATCCCAAAGGTTACTAGGAATTGAATTGGATTGATATATAAGTGTTAATAATAAACTCTATTCATATTAAAGGTCTATTTATTGAGCATAATTTGTGAAATTATTTGCATATCTTAAAACTTTTTCTGATTGGAAATAATCTAATCATTTACAGCTTAAATTGCAGCCACGATTAAATCACGGAGAATTATTTACGTAAAACATCATAACGATTTTATATACGATTAGACAGTATTAAAATACCAGTAACTTTTCAAAACATAAACAAACTAAATAATAACTAACCTCTAACGCCGCAAATTCGTTGTCTTGTCGCTCTTCTTTAGTTTCGTCGCACATTTTCTTGTCATAAATATAACATACTTCAATCTGTTTTTAATATTACCACGTTTCAGGTTTTATTTTTGCTTTTACAGCTAATTTTATATCTATTTTGCACTTCCAGCTCAGGCAGGTAAAATATAAATAAATGACATAAACCTAGTGTTACACTATTGACAAGTAAAAAGTCATCTTGGCGCCAAATTATTATTCAACAAAATAGTACTTTTCAGTGAGGAATACCTATTTATAGTTTATATTAATTATTGTGTGAAGAAATAGTGTAATCAAAAAGTATAATGGATAGTTTTACAAAATTTTATATGCAATGGTAAATAAACGATAGTTGTATTGTGTAGACTATGCCTTACTCTGCATTTGACGTTTCAAAAGCGTTTTTTTAATTATTTAACTAAAAATGTTATTCTTAAAGCTGAATAATCAAAAATGTTTGACGTTAAAATACATAATATATTATTTATATTATATTATGAAGATTTGAAAATCATTCTGAAAGTCAAACTTTAACTATTTTTTAGGATCGTAAAGAAATATTGCAATTGTTAGAAACGTGGAGCATTTTTCAAACGACGAAAAAAACGGAGGAGGTTCTCAATTCGACGCGTATATTTTTTTTTTTTGTTTTTTTTTTATGTATGACCACCAACTTCAAAAATAACAGACATTACAACCAAAATAATAGTCGTTATAAAAGACAAAATTATTATTTTTCTCTTTTCAGTGCGCTATTGTTTTTTGTTGCCTTTTAGTTTTTTTTCGGCGGTTAATTTGATAATAGGTACATAATAAATCTTTGGAGTAGGGTAGGTAGGTATACAAATGATACAGACATGAAAATTTTAACGGTTTATTATTAAAAATTATAAAGTATTTTATATAGGTAGGTACTTAACGGAATCATAATATTAATTAAACATTAACGTGGTAAAATAAAATAAGAAGGCACCTACCAAATTGAACTAATTGAGAACTTTAACATAAGGTACCTAATACACACATATTTCCATTTAAATGCTCTAGATACCTATATACCTACATAAATTTCAATCTACTTAATAGTAGGTACCTACTTATCTAAGTAATAGTTATCAGATAGGTAAGTACCTAACTCAAATTTTACAGAAAACTAGGAAAATACAAATAAAACAATTTATAAGTAGTCACCTAGGTACTTAAGAGCTCTTCAGCAAAATCAGATCTATCAATATAATTAATGAATACCAAACAATCATCTGAATATTCTATTGGCAACTTACAGAGTTAAAAATAACTAAGTATTTTTATTTTTTACAATTCTCACCCTATTGTTATTATAATAATGATCAACAATTACTTAAACAAATTTCTGGAAATTTTACTTTGTTTGAGGCTATATCCAGTACAATAGGGTTGAAGACATTGGTACACCATCGGTTGACGCTAAAGAAGATTCTACTCGGTACATACTGAAAACAAAAAGATGGAGTTAGTATTAGAATCTATTTTTACTGTTACAATTTTAAATATTTCTTTCATCGTCATTGGACACCTAATTACGTGCATGCAAACTTTTTAAGAATTTAATTTAATGTTTTTGAGTATGGCTAGGTAATCCTGTTATTACCTAATATTTAGAATGGTAGGGGAGCTGAAGAGGGGATTTTGAGTGTCAGAAACGTCAGAAAATAGTATATTACTTATCTAGCGAAACCTTACTCCCTGTAATGTACCCCTACCAATTAATAATTATAGGAGCATGAGAAGGCAGCGGATAATATTAGTAAAAAAACGCTCCTCAAAAAATCTCGAGCGTCTCAAATTAAGGCAAGGTAAGTTAAGTACATGGAGAATAGTATATTCAACTATTTCAATAATCTGACAATTTGAGTTGCATAAGAAAATGTCATAGGTACCTATATTATTATAAGTAGTAAGGTACCCTATAGGTATGATTTTTTGACGCGCTTGGGTAATACACAAAATTCCCTCTTCGGCTCCCTTAGTAACCCACAACCCACTGACTAGCGGAAAAGGAAAACATGGAATGTGACAGTTCAATATAAGGTTAGTAGGATTAGTAACTGAACATTATTATTTCTCTAGGGCATTACAGTCATTACTCTATGATAATACCACGTATTTATTTCACGTGCCCTTAATTTGTCCTTAACGACAAGAAAGTTCAATGACCTGCCAATTTGTTATCGGTTAATAGAACAGTGTTACAGACATTTTAATAAGATTATTAAAATTGATAAGGTCTACGTTAGTTCTACTAGGGTTACAACCGCTACCTATTACTTTTCAGGTCGGAATAACGTATGAAAATGATTATTAGCATGAAATCTAAGTATCAACACTATTCTTGGAATGAAACAACTATTAGGTATTTAACTCGTGTATTTTATTTTATTTCCCGACGTTTCGGATTATTTACAGTTCCCATAATTGTAGCACGACTGAGCTGACAATAGTCTAACGCTTAATTCTATACTTACCTACCTACCTGTCGGGAGAAGCCTGGTGACGTCACGTTAAGGACGTAAGTTTTCAAAATGACAGCAAATAAAATAAAATACGCGATTTAAAACCGTTATAGTTGTTTCATTATAATTATATTAGTAAGTATCAGGCGCGTGCAGTGGGGAGAGCGTAAGTATGGCGCCAGGGTAGGCACTCCATGTATTAGAGACACTGTGCCTATATGGAATGCACGCCCTTGGTAGGTATATGTACTTACAGATCTGGAGAGGACTTCGCTTATATTATTGGCTGGCAGATACATCATCCTGTCGGTGTTTTCACTGCTCAGGTACAGCAGTGTACATTCCACAGTGAACTCGTTTGAGTTCAAATTTTTCTGTATCTGAGAGAAAAAAGTAATTTTGAGTTCCTGTCATAAGCCCTGCAAGGTAGTAGTTACACCTACAGCTTGCAGATAATTCTTTTTTTATTACCTAGTTAGTAGGTACCTAACTAATTAATGACCTACTTTGGCACACATACTAGCTACATAACACATTAAAAAAAATCTAAATTTATACTCATAATAATTTCTGATGCCTTCGCGGTTACTATACATTGGAATGAAACACTATAAACGGATTTAACTCCGTATTTTTTATTGGCTGACGTTTCGGCGCCTTTACAGATTCCATAATCGTAGCACGACTGAGCTGACAATAGTCTTATGCTAAAGTTAAATCAGTTATTGTTTCATTCCAATAACCGCGAAGGCATCAGATATTATTAACTTCTTATATACTTAGGTACCACCCTACCCACCTACCCGGTAAATATTAAAGACTTACCCAAAACTGAAACCACACTTTCTCATGGTCATAAATACCAGTGTACATATGATCGCCATCACTTAGTTCAGCTTTAACATCATATCCAATATTCATGTGTTTCAAATTTAATTTCCCATGAACTGTGGCAATGGTGTTTTGGCGACCGTCGACTGTTCTCGTATTAATCTGCTCTGCTATTTCGAACAATTCCAAATGTTCAATCGATACTACGAAGCCGTTTGAGTAAGTCGCTTTTCCTGTCACGTGCCAGTTGTACATAAGCTCGCTGAAATTAAAAAAAAAGGTTGTGATAAAAAGCAGAAAGAATGTGCAACCATAAAATCCCTAATAATATTATAAATGCGAAAGTAACTCTGCCTGTCTGTTACGCTTTCACGCTAAAACTACTGGAGCGGTTTAAATGAAATTTGGTACAAAGAAAGTTTGGCGCCTGAGAAAGGACAAGGGCTTCTTTTTAGCCGACTGCAAGAAAGGAGGAGTTCCACGCGGACGAAGTCGCGGGCAGAAGCTAGTTGCATGTAGGTAATTGGCTTAGGCAGTAAATTAAATGTCAATGTATTTCGATCACGATTTTCTCAAAATGGCGGCGTTTCAAAGGGCTGACAAAATGTTGCATAAGTGTCTTTAATTTTTTTTTATAAAATTCTGAGTTCTCTTCATATCACATTTCTCTAATTATAATAATAGGTAATTAACGAAAACAAGAATACAAATGGAATGGCCGATGAGACCAGAAAGTTCTCGAGTGTGTCAGTGTAAACGACTTGGTAAAGGTCTCTGACCTTTTTTTTTCGAACTGAATACAAAAGTGCAGTTGGTTAGCTATTGGGCCTTTACTGCAAAACCGGACGGGTGGCGAGCTGAGAGGAGGCTTTCAAGCCTTTCGGTCGCTGACCTCTGGATGCTGGACTGATCGCTTAGGATGTCCCTATCTTCGTCTCTCTCTCGTCTCATTATCGTCATGTATATGTCTGATCTCCATCACGTCACCATCTCTTCTCAGTCTCGTCTCCGCCTCTTCACCGTCTCGTCTCCATCTCGTCTCCAGCACTGAAGGTCTTCCAGTTGAATGACGAAATGATATTCTCCATGATGAAAATAATTAAGGTTCAACTTACTTTATCGTAATTTCTTGATCATCAACTTTCAAGTTGCACCACTCTAGGTCTTCCAGTCGGTGCGCTGTCTCCGTCATAACCTTTTTGAAATAGTCCTGATACTCTATCAGACTGACGCTGACTGAAAGAAACAAGGTGAAGCATTTAATGTATTGATTTAATTATCTAAGAAAGGTAATATGAATATTGAATTGTGGACTTCTTCGCATGAATGACGACAATAATGAGAGTCGAAGCAAAAATATTTTTAGAGTAAGTCGACATATAAGAGAACTCAGTACTTATACCTTTTCTTGTTTTTAACGGAATAATATTTATAGCCACATAAATAATTAATCTGCAAAAAGTAATTTAAGTAGGTTCATGTAGATTTCGTCATAACGATTGGTTAAGGCGTCGTCAAAAAAAAGTTTATTTGTAGGAACTAAGTTAAAAAAAATGTAAAAATAATAATTTAATTAATAGTAGGTACTTATTTATATAGTATACTTACCCCAGCTACTAGTACACGAAACATCGTTGATAGCAAAATATAAATAAAAAATAATAATATGCTTATACATCATGTTGCCTTACGTCTGAGCGAATGAATTATGAATTAAAACTTTCAGACGTCCATATCAGAATACGAAAGCTATTTCGATCCCGCGTATTCACTTGTTTATATTTTTAAACGATAAACACACATTTTGTCCGATTTTTATAGTTTTTATTATAGATATTAATGTATTAATAACTTCATTAAATTTGCATGTGAGTAATAATAGTTATGTTTCTGCATTTATTGTTTATGTAACAATATTATAATTGAGAATTAGCTATGCAGGACTTGTGTGAAATATTATAAAAACAATGATATTATAATACTTAAAACATTTATAAACTTAAGGGTTACATTTACTCTTTTTTTACAGTTATTTTCGTATTTTGTTATATAATACTCTACTTTAAAACAAAAATAAGCAAATGTAAGTAGGTAGGTACCTACAGTTTTATGAAATACATAATGATAAGGTCTATTTGACATCGAAAGTTTGTCGCTGTCTTAGGTAAGTACCTACTTTAGTAAACACTGAAAGAGTGACAGTGGCATGCGACAAAAACCTACGTTTTAGCCAGACTGGATCTTTTCACCATTTGATACGGTTATTATAATATAAATAACAACGAACAGGCATACAGTTTTAGAATATTTTTTTAGTAATATAGATAAAAAGAACCTCCAGACTATGCATTTGTTATCTTTGCCTATTCGGATTACCTGCAACAATTTAGTAAAGTAAGTAAGTAATTATGATAACATTATATCAAATGATTAATAATCAATACACGACATGCGATATGTATGTGACTATTGCATGACTAAAATGTGATCATTACTAGAAAAATCTGGTTTTTGTAGTATCTTATATTTTGTTTAAAATACTGACATGATTAGAAATATTTACAGTATAAATTATACAAATATTAGGTATGTCGAATAAAATAGGTATGGTACTTATAGGCTTTTTGTCAACCTCTGCTTCGCCTTGGACGACAATTACATGTCATTGTGATCTGAGACATTTTTTTATTTTACTGGCCTAGGTGCGTAATATTCTATTGCTGTGTGGAAGAACTTCTTAAACATTTACTAAGTACATATATTTCGTTTTCCAGTATTTGGTTTAAAGGGTAAGGTATGGGTTTAAAGGGTGCCTACCGATGATGCGTCGCTTAGTCCCAGTTGATGTCTGTGATTAGTATATTTTTATTTTGATCAATAAGTCATGTGAAACTGGTAGTAGGTATTGTAATAAACCAATATGGGAGTTTCACATAGCTTTACACAATTAGGCTGCAGAGCTTTCCACAATCGCGAGACAAAAATAAGTATAGGAACCTACTTAAAGTCTATTTTACAATGTAAGCGGCAATCACATTCTGATAAGATCTGCTTGATTAAGGTACGAGTACCTATACCTACGTTTAAAAGTATACCTAAGGTTAATGATCCACTAAGTGTGACCGGAACGACTTTCGTTTTAATAATCGATCAAATTGATTATTTCATAATCGTACTTGTCATTGAAATCATAATATCGTCGACCGTAGGTTCAATTACGGTAAGGGACAAAATACGGTTTTTCAGGAGAGGCCGACAAAGTTTTTTTTCGGACTCAATCGCTTGTAACTTTTTTTGTAATTATCCTTTTTTGGATCTGATTTCACAAAAAACCTTATATTGTAGTGCTCTACCAGTCCTTGTAACGTTTATTTCAATATCCCATCTATTTTAGAAAATAGATGTCCCTTACACTAGCGTTTTTCGAAAATTACGTCCCTTACATTGCAAGTATTTCGTAGTCACGCCCCTTACATTAAATTGACTTCTAAGTTAAAATCAAAATATTTATTACAAATAGTGTAAAAGACGTGTTAAAAATAAAAATTAAAGATAAAATACTGTAAGACAGTTGTTGCAAAAGAAATTAATGGAAAATTTTATCGTAAGGCTAATTTTAAATCGCAAACAGGTTTAAAAAATATTTAAGGAACATGAAAATGTATAGAAAGTGCATGCTGAGTGTTTTTATATTATTATGCAATATTAAAATATACCAATATTTCTTTGCTGAAAGGAAAATTGACTAAATCCTAACAATTTTACGTATAAAGCTATTATGAAAGTGCGTAAAATAAACACAGGATAGGATTTTATATAGGTACTGCCTTGTAGATTTTAGCTGCGACATTGAGAAGCACCTAGATTCTGTACCTAATAACAACAGTCCAAGACTTGACCGTTATTGGTTATTTGTAGAAGATGCTTCAATCACAAGTTTTGTTCTTGGAGGTTTACTCCTCAGTTAGATCTACTAGTTATGGCTCTGGAGAACTCCATTAAAATAAATTTATTGAATTAATCGAACCAGTGTAATTCAAATACTGCTTTACAAACTAGATGCCATCACACAAATAGACCGTTTTGTTCAAAATCAAAGAATATTCAGTGATGTTTATTACGATTGTAAAGAAACAGCACTGAATATTAATGCAAAAGTAGACAACAATAAGCGGTATATCGATTTTAACGTTTTTGGTCATATTATATTATAATTAAGAATTGATTGGATGAAAGACTTAAGAAAAGATAATACCGGAAAAGTGACAGTCGAAATCTTTGAGACAATAGAAAATAAGTTAAGATGATTCGAATTAGATTCAAACCCTAATCGTGTAAAGAAAGTAGTAGGTTTTACTGTTGTTTTTGATAATTCTGGTCGTCTTTTTTATGTATGGTATTAATAAATATACTTATGGTATTAATAAGTATTACTTGCATGAATTCGAATGAATATAATCAATAGAGTAAACTGAGCAAGCTGGAAAAAAATATCCTAAAGCATCCTAAACATTACTCATTCTTCTTTCAATGCTATTTTTTTTACTCTAATCTTGCATTTTGCAGCATATCTTATATAAGCACAAATGTATCTTATATTATAAAGTTAAAAACTTGTAAAATGAAGATAATTATATCGCACCTTTATTAGAAAAGTGTGTCATCTTGAAATATTTTGTTACTCCACTTTAGACTCTATGTCTTAGTTGTTTAAATTTGAATTCATGTGGAGACACATCCCGAGTTGTTATGATAAAATTAGTGTAACGGTAACATCTCCTTCGGTACGCTAATGTAAATTAAGGTAAGGGACAAATATTTTAAAACTTATGCATTTTTTTAAGGTATGGGTGATATTTTTTATTTTCTCTTTATGAAAAACAATGTACATGTAATTAATAGAATGCGAAGACCCTTACCTTATTTAATTTGAGTTCACAGCGGTAATTACACTATTCCAAGATGCTATTGTTCAAAAATTATCAGATACATTATTGGCCGAGGGATAATTTGACTTGTGACCCCTAAAAATCACTATGGTAAGGAACATTTTTTTTGAGCTAGAATTTTTTCGAATACACCATTCGAAAAAGCGCAAAATTCTGAACAAAACTGTATACTTAACTCATTTTCGGCATTTTGTCCCTTACCGTAATTGAACCTACGGTCGACGATATATCTATAGAAAGACGTGCACTTATGGATGGCGGTCTTCCCAAAGGAACTCCATAGAATCTGGTCTCTCACCGCCTATATCCAGCCACACCCAGCCGACCCAAGTCCAAGAACCACGTTGTATGCCCTGGGTTCTTAACCTGGGGGTAATTAACCGGCTAACCATCATGGTTCATGAGATACAGCCTGGTCGCCGATCGACAATATTAATCGTATTAACACATCTCCTGACGGCCAGAGCCGAGGTGCCCCCACTTTGGGGGGCCCTCAGGTCGGTCAGGGCTAAAAACCCTAAACCCAACCTAAAGGCTTGAAAGCCTCCTCTCAGGCTCGCTACTCTTCCGGTTTTGCAGTAAAGGCCCATTAGCTGGCCAACTGCGCTTCAGTATTCAGTTCAGAAAAAAAAGCCGAATTTCACGTGACAAATGAGAATAAATCATAGTACCGACTAGCGCGCAAGTTCGTCGTTGGGAGGGGTAAAATCTGTGACCCTAGTTAGGTCTGTTGTAGGGTTTATGTGGGGCCTACCTATGAGGCCTGGTGTGAGACGGACGGACAGTGGAGTCTCAATAATTGGGTCCCCAAAAAATGTGGACACCAATGTGTTTTCGCCAAGCATTGTATGTAGGTAGGTTAGCTGTTTTATTTAATTTGTCTAAAGATAATATAGAACTCTGTTTAGGTAAATAGATAAAAATATCCCTACTAATATTATAAATGCGAAAGTAACTCTGTCTGTCTGTCTGTTACGCTTTCACGCCAAAACTACTGGACCGATTTAAATGAAATTTGGTACGAATGAAGTCTGGAGCCTGAGAAAGGACATAGGCTACTTTTTAACAGACTGCAAAAAAGGAGGAGCTCCACGAGGAAGAAGTCGCGGGCAGAAGCTAGTAAGTAATAAAACAAAAATGAAATTAGCATAAGGATGTTTATTATTAATAAAATTACGATTCTGAATTTATGTGAGATCCAGTATTACAATAATCTAAATATGTTTTTATTTATTTTTATGAGTTTCTGGTAGCGTTTCTTCTCTGCAATTATGATCTTTCCTAAGCGCTAGTAGACAGGTATTCTTTGTAATTTCTGATGCCTTCGCGGTTATTACACATTGTAATGTTTTTTCAAACTGCACAATTGTAGCATAACTCTGGAAATTCCACTTTGTTTTTTATTACGTCCAATAGTAAAGGTTGTAGCATGTCCGGTCCCCAAGCCGCTATGCTATCAGATAAAGTGGTTGGTCTGAACTGAAAAAATAATAATAATACGGTAATTCTTTAAAACCAAGATAATTATATCATAATAATTCCTAAATTTTAAATCCGTTGTTATTGTTTTTAATATACGATAGATATAAATCATTTGAATTTCAATAAAGTTTATACGTAGGTACCTAACTTTCAAAAATAAATTGTCTTTGACTCTCGAGTCTCTATTAAATATTTCATGGTGTTACATTAATTTCTGTAATTTAGATTTAGTCTAAATTAAAATGTGGTCTTTAAAATAGGCAAGGGAGTTGTAAGTAAAATTCGTATCCAAAATTTGCCAAGATATAGTAAAAAAAATAAAAAGATGCGTACCGTAGAAGATAAAACATGTGTGAGATTATTAGAAGGCACGTAGATCATTTTATTGTCATATATTTCCAAACGGTTCATAATCACCGTTGCACTCATTTCTTCGGTCATTACATTTTTGATAGCCTGAAAAAAATACAGTCATACTTTTAGCTTTTGGTATTTTTAGTATCTATAAATTTATATGTGTAGGTATTTCTGTCTGCACTTTTCCGATTATGTTCATATTCAAACTCAAAAAATGTGTTATGATCATCTACTGGACTAGGTAAAGAAAACTACTACAGATTAGGCACTGAAAATTATTCGTTTCCCGAAAAAATACTAAGATACCTAAATTATCTAAAGTTTGGGAATGGGGGGTAATGGCGTCAAAATATATTATGTTAAAATTTATACTATAACGTGACGTCATAAACCCCCACTCTCGAACTTTTGAAGCGCTTATCTTTGTACCGGCTTCAAAAAAGAAGGACGTTCTCAATTTGCCGGTACCTATACTTTTTTATTGTTCTATTGAGAAAAGAAAAAATACGTACTTATCCAATATTTTCGATAAGTAGGTGATGTATTTGATGGACAAAGAAAAAAACTGTGCTTATTCGATTGATAAACTGTAGGTACTATTTTGCACTAACTTGATTTTCCAGTCAACTCAATGAGGGCTACCGCGTGTCAGAAATCCGCTAGATGCGCAAGTGTAGAATGAGGTCCAGCTGTCATGTGCCACCAATCACAGGCCAATAGCTTGCCTCTCATTGGTGGAACATGACAGCTTGACCTCATTCTACATTAACTTGACAGTCCTAAAAGAACACATCTGTCTTAAACTTACTCTTAAATTCAATACGTACCGTAAAAGTAAACTCCACAGAATCAAACACAATCTTCCCAGTATGGTGCACAGTTTCTTCAGGTAGTGCAACACTGACATCGAATCCTATAGCAACATCCAACATTCTCAAAGTACCTCTGAGGTTTACTGACGCAGTACTATCTGTATTGTTCCACGACCAGACTTGCTGTACTGTATGTTGGTAAACGTCGACGTGTTGTAATGAGACCAGGAACCCATTCTTATATGTCACTTCGCCAGTTATATGCCAGTCGAAGATGGTTTCACTGCAAATAAATGTTTTTGGTTATGTTTGTAGAGTTAGGCAATTTTTAACAGTATCAATAATTTGGAATGAAACAACTTTAAACTGCCTTAGACTTTACATATTAATTAATCACTTTAGCATAAGACTATTGTCAGCTCAGTCGTGCTATGATTATGGAATCTCTAAAGGTTCCGGAACGTCAGACAATAAAATAAAATGACGCAAGTTAAATCCGTTTAAAGTTGTTTCATTCCAATGTATAATAACCGTGAAGGCATCAGAAATTATTAGTATCAATAATTTCTGATACTTTCGTGGTTACCTATTGCAAAACTATGAAATAAAAAAAAAACTCGGACTATCGTTAGCCAAGTCGTGCTACGAATATAGAAAGTGTAAAGTTTTTTAAATGTCAGAAAATAAAATACGAATTAAATGGTTGTTTCATTCCAATGACTAACTTATGCTCCTGACTTTCTTTCTGCTCCGTTCCTATTAATCTAAGCGTGATGATCAGAAATTTATACTAACTTTCCTCGACACCTAATTGGGCTATCTAACACAGAGTTTAGTTTTAAATCAGACCAGTAGTTTCTGAGGTTAGGGTGGATAAGCAAACAGACAAGCAAACTCCTCAGTTCTATAATATAAGTATGTGTAGATTTAATTTAAGTAATACTTACTCTAAATTTTCTTTAAAATCTGGTATTTTTAAATTGCACCATTCAACATCTTCCATCTGCTTCAGGGTTTCTTCTATAAATTTTAACACGTAAGATGTTGGGTCTACTAAGTTGATATTTCGAACTGAAATAATATAAAAATAAATAGAATCAGGATATATGACAAGTCATTGATTTAAGAATACGTCGGTATTCTTAAAATACTTATCTCTTCAGAAAACCTTGTATTTTTTATTGTCTTCCCTATATAAGTAGTTCTATTCTATACTCAAGTATATTATTATATATAGGTACTTAATTGTCCCGATGTCAATATTTTAAAGCAATTAAAAACATAAATTTAAATATTAGCTAAATATCGAAAAATCGGACTGTTTCTGCAAATAGAAAAAAAATACAAACTTCTTTTTGTTCATAAGTTTCGTTGTTTAAATTACAGCCAATAAATATAATTAAAAAAAAATATAGGTAAGTACCTATTATAAAATTACTTTAAGTTGATACATTAAGTAAGTACTTTAAATTCTCTAATTGTACACTATACATAAACAGTTTTGATTCCGTGTGTAGGTACCTATATTTTAAGTGATGTAAAATATAAATTAGTATTCGAAAATATAGGCAGGAGCTTACCTGTGCCTGTGAGTTGACTCAAAACAAACACTGCATTTAAAAAGAAAATAATAAATTTAAACATTTTTAATGACAACTTGTGCTTTGGATGGAAAATTGTAAAATAAACTAATTATCAAGAGATTATTGCAAAAGATAAGATAATTTGTAGGTAATAATCTCATTAATTACATATACAAATACATTGTTACCTTCTTACAAGCTGTTAATTTACTTTGGATATTTGTAGAAATAAAAAAATAAAAAGGCAAAAGCATTTTAGGATATCAATAAGTATTACATTGGTCTTATGTTGTCTTTATTCCTTTCTAAGTTTATTTCATACTAGCGGCCCGCCCCGGTTTCGCACGAATCCTTATTTTTTTTCAAAACATAATGTCCTATGTCACTCGGGAATAGTGTAGCGTCTCTACACAGTGAAATAATTGTTCAAATCGATCCAGTCATTTTGGAGCCTATTCAATACAAATAAACAAATATTTCCTCTTTATTATATTAGTGTAGATGTAGACTACCAATCCTAAAAATTTCATTCTTCCTAGAATCACGTGGGTAAGTCTGGGGTGACACATTATAGGAGTTTTTTTTTAATAACAAGCAGAAACCGCTACTTTTTTTATTCCAAGGTATTAACTGCGTCATCAAAAATTAATACGCGATAAACAATACTCAGCAAATGCAACAGTAAGCCAAATAAATAATAATTTCTGATGCCTTCGCGGTTATTATACATTGGAATGAAACAACACTTCGCTTTAGCACTTTTACTTTAGCATTAGACTCACACGTCAGTCGTGCTACGATTATGGAATCTGTAAAGGTTCCGAATCGTCAAAGTCGGACAATAAAATAAATTACGCGAGTTAAATCAGTCTATAGTTGTTTCATCCCAAAATAAGCCAAATTCCCTAATCCCTAATAACCTCAGTAAACCTCATGTCATATTTAAGAGATATCCTGAATTTTAAAATGACAGATCAAAGCCTCTTATCAAGGGATGTTATGAAATGACATTAGGCTCAGAATTATCCTGTCTGTCAATTGTTTGAGGGTAGACAGGCTGTCGAAGTTCTGTCAATTCACAGCCCTCTGTCAAGTTTGAATCCGTGTCATGGTTTAAAGAAAGGCTTAAGGCAAGAGAGAAGGAATAATGTTTAAGTGACGACGTTTTTGCTAATGCAATTATTATTAGCTGTAACTAGTAAACTCTATATTTATACTTCTATACTATAATATTATAAAGAGGAAAGATTTGTACCTATTTTTGTATGTTTGTAATGCTCAAAAACTACTGGACCGATTTTAATAATTCTTTCACTGTTGGGAAGCTACGTTCACCCTGAGTAACATAGGCTATAGAATATTTTTAATAAAATGGGGATCCGTGCGAAGCCGGCGTTTACCGCTAGTATAGTATAAAACAAAGTCGCTTTTTCTGTCCCTATATCCCTATGTACACTTAATTCTTTAAAACTACGCAACGGATTTTGATGCGTTTTTTTTAATAGATAGAGTGATTCAAGAGGAAGGTTTATAGCACCCTTGTGAAACCGGGACGGGTCTCTAGTTACTTATATACTAGCTTTTGCCCGCGACTCCGTTCGCGTGGATTAGCAATTGAAAGTAGCTTATTCTCAGGCTCTAGACTATCTGTGTACCAAATTTCATTCGAATAATTTTCAGTAGTTTTAGCGTGAAAACGAGACGGACAGCTATTATCGCATTTATAATATTAGTTAGGATTAGAATCCTAACTAATAGCATAGGTATTCCATATAGGCACAGTGTCACTAATGTATGGAGTGCCTACCCCGACGCCATACTTGCATTCCCCCCACTGCACGCGCCTGTTATTAAGGATCAAGGACAGATAAAACAACTTTCAATTTCAATTCGCTTCAATCTTACATTTTGCACCCGTAAAATGAACACCTGAACCATTCTGAATACTAATAAACTTTTTGTTTCCACCCTTTCGGATTAAGGGGTTAACTCGTCAAATTGGACATTTAGCGGGCATGCTTAGGGTTGAATTAATAATTACTTGACTTACGTCCATTTGCGTTACACCTGGGTAACTACCTAATGGACCAGGGGATAATCTATGTTAGAGGAAGACCAAAGTCAAAGTCAAAACGAAAGTCAAATTGAGGTGAGACGTTTTTGTAAGTAAACTGACATGTTGAATAAGGGTCACATTGACAGTAATATTTTCTGATGCCTTCACGGTTATTACGCATTTCCAAAACTTTACTTTAGCAAGACTGAGCCGACGATAGTCTAACGCTACAGTCGTCAGCTCAGTTGTGCTACGAATATGAGAACTGAAAAGTTTTCGGAAAGTCATCAAATAAAATAAAATACGCGCGTTTATCTGTTATGTTGTATCATTTCAGTTTACTTGATGGACAAAGAAAAGTAGGTTACCTATTATAGGTACTTACAAAATCCATTAAATAATATTCGTCATACGCAAGGGCGTGCATGCCATATAGGCACAATGGTATTAATGTATAAAGTGCCTGCCCTGGCGTGGTTCCGTCACTGCACGCGCCTGCTCATACGGTACTTTATTTTGAATGCTTAGATAATGCTCTTTAAATTTGGCAAAATGTCAAATTCAAGGGTCATTACGGGCGCGGTTTTTGCAGTCATGGCGTTGCGTAGGCCTAAGGGTAGGCACTTTGCATAATTCTATAGACCTTTCGCATCAGCGTTTTAACGTAGAACAATATAGTTTACATACCTAACACTAATTTACATAGGTCTACACTTATAATCGCTATTTAGTGATAATAATGTTATGTTAAGGAGAAATTTTGAAAAGGGCTTAGACAAATGCTAGTCGCTAATAGCAATCGAACGACACGAAGTCAACATAATAATGTTCTGAAACTAATCAAAGTAATTGTTCAAAACATTTATCAAAATCCAATACTTTTATTTTCACTGTAAAATATTATTAAGTAGCTTTATTTAATACTAACTATGCCCGCGACTTCGTCCCCGTGGTATAGTAATTCTTCATAAGGTTTCATATTTTCCCCGTTTTTTACACATTTTCCACTGTTTCTTCGCTCCTATTGGTCGCAGCGTGATGTTATATAGCCTAAAGCCTTCCTCGATAAATGGTCTATCCAACAAAAAAAGAATTTTTGAATTCGAACCAGTAGTTCCTGAGATTAGCGCGTTCAAACAAACAAACAAACAAACTCTTCAGCTTTATAATATTAGTATAGATAGTAGTATAGATAATTTTACGATACAGTGCATATCTAACTAACATAATATGAATAATAATATTACGAGATACGCAACAAATTATAGCTCTATCCTAGCCATAGGTATAATTTGTGGCGTATTATTCAATATTCGATGCAATTTTATACAAACTCCAGCGTTCCCAATCGAACTTGCTCGAACACAAACGAGCATGTTCGAAGACTTCCGAATGAGTCCAACAGATGTCCGCAAATGTACGATTAATTGCAGTCGGACTGATTCTATGAATATTTATGCTGAATAATTTCTCCGACGCCGCCGGCGCTAGTTGCAGTGATCAAATCGGGGATTGGCTTTGCTGTGCTTTCGGAGGTTTCAATTGAATTACGATTTCTCGTCTATGTAGGGTTAGGATTTACTATGTATGAGGTTTTCTAGTGAGAACACTAGAATGGGTACTAGCTTACCCGCTACGATGCGTGCGTAGAAACGCAAGCACTTTCTTTATCTTTAGTTTTCATCATGCGTTGTTTGTTAATATTTATGTAGGTATATACGGTTTAAGACATTTATTTCTCAAAAGATTTACATAAATCACTTACTGAGAAAACAATATATTTTTTTTTGCTTAAGTCTAGAAAGGAGAGGGTAGTTTGCAAAAATAATCAACGACCAAAGTACAAAAGCGCTTAGTTCTAACACACAATGTACCTAATATCGATATTTTACTACATTTACATACATAATAATGCTATTCATGTCATTAGTTTGTTATTTGTGTTAAGTATATTTATTTGCGCCTACACATCTCACTCACACTGTCTATTTCAAAAGTTGTAAGGTAGGTAATTTCGAATGGCATTATGTCCTATTTTTGTAGATTGTAGTTTTTGTAGTGCTAAAAAAACTTACTTATTTATATATATATCTAAGGAATTAGCAAAAAAAATATTACGCACCTATCAAAATTTTATGCATATAAATGAATATATATCTAAGGAATCAGCAAAAAAAATATTACGTACCTATAAGAATATTCATAGAGGACGAAAACCAATATACCTGATGACACATGATAAATGCTTCGAAAAACCAACGACTTTAAAAAAAAAATCTTTTTCAAAATCTGCTTGAAATTGAAACGAATTCTCGAATCCCACGAGACCGTATAAAACGTATTTTTCTATTCAAATGTATGCGACAGTTGGTAGGATAATCGGGGGTTCAATTAAAACTCGTCCGATTGAATGTCGCACGGTGTGAATATTTATCACTGATACCGCAGCTATGAAAATATACACCTCCTAGAAAGGACTGCGTATTTGACCTATGAAGCAAAATATAACTACCAGGTGCGTGCAGGTACAGGGTAGGCAGTTCATGTACTAATCATGATGTGCCTATATGGAATACATGCCTTGGTAGCTTTTATTCGTGATTTAGTTTGCGTGAAATTAATACCTAATGTAGATAACTTTTTTATCAGGTATGAGTAAATAAAATCAGGTAGAAAACATTAAAATAAGGCACAAAATTGGGTAATGATTCTCACCCCTTTTTATTTTTTTTAAAAGTTGATCTCTTGTGGCTTTACAGCAATTTTATTTAAAGATTAGACTAATTCTCAATTGTCATACAATATAATTACATTATAATGTCAAATTACATGCACTCATACCGAGATAGTAATATCGATAGGGGCAACAAAGCAATAAAACAAATTACAACATTACCAATATATAAATTACAACTTTGTGTCAAAATAACAGAAAATCAGATTTTTTAAATATACGGTCGTATGCAACGACATTTCCAAGATGGCCGCTAGCAGCAGATGTCACTGCAGTCTAGACGATCCGTAGAATATTTTGAGGGGAACTTTTTTACTATTTGCTAGACGAAGGAAGTTCGTGAATGCCAAATGTTGTCTAGGCTTTACAGTGAGGCAAATAGCTTCCTTTATTGGAGACCTTAAATCCTTACGTACGTTTTTTAACCACAGTTTAAATAATACTTGATCAAATCAAAAATGGTGAGTACAATTTTTTATTTGGTCAAGGGAATATCTCGGCATACGTTTTAATATTAATCTAGCGGTCCGCCCCGGCTTCGCACGGATCCCTTTTTTTTATAGCCTATGTCACTCGGGAATAGTGCAGCTTCCCAAAAGTGAAAGAATTTTTCAAATCGGTCCAGTTGTTTAGGAGCCTGTTCAATTCAAACAAACAAACAAACCTTTCCTCTTTATTATATTAGTATAGATAATAACCATAATAAGCAAATTTTATATAGACAGTGTTGCCAATTAGCGACTTTCTGGCGACTTTTGACTTTGAGTTTAGCGACTCGAATTTCTAGGAGTTGGCAACACTGTATATAGAGCCTGTACTAATATTATAAATGGGTATGTGTGTCTTTCTGTACCTCTTCACGCTTGAACAGCGCCTAACAACGGAACTGATTTCCATAAGATTTGCTGTGGGTAGTTCTAGAAAAGGCTACCCAAAGTTCTTATTCTAATACACAAAGTTTTAAACGTTTTTTTTAAAGCATCCAGTATGTCACAAATTAACAACACTATAAAACACCTAGCACTAATTAAAACGTGTAAATTTTAATAAAACCCATCCTTTAGGTGTGTAAATATGGAAAATGCATGCATAGAGCTCTCAGGCTTTTTATTTTCACGGCTCGTTTGCCGTCAAAGCCTGTGAATGCAGTCTTGTCCTTTTAAGACTGGCGTAAATGTTTAAATGGGTAAAAATCTAGAGCCTTAATGAAAGGGGGTCTCAGTGGGATTTCCTTCCACTTTTCTAACATGCTTGTTAATGTGTGATGCCAGGGCGGGTTTATAACACGTCCGCCATTCGGGAAGTTCATGTGATATGGTTACTTTATCATTTAGGTTTCTTGAATTGAAGTTAAAGTTAAGGTTTATTTAAATAGTTTTTAATAAATTTCCATTTGGTTAGATTAGGCGTGCTTGAGGAACATACACCCAGACATGCGAACAGAAATTATTTAGAATTTATAAAATTACTAGCGACCCGCCCGGCTTCACATCGGTGCTGTAAACCTTCCTCTTTAATCACTCTATCTATTAAAAAAAACCGCGTCAAAATCCGTTGCGTAGTTTTAAAGATTTAAACGTACATAGGGATATATAGGGACAGAAAAAGCGACTTTGTTTTATACTATGTAGAGATTTTTGAATTATAAACTATAAGATACGAAAATATATTAAAATGTCAGTAAGTATTCCTCCTAGCTAGTCCTAAGTGATCTATTTTAAGTTAAATTTATAAATTTCAACAATTTACCTCAAATTGTCTCTTAATCTTGATACTTGTAGTATTTAACAGAATTTCCTTAATTAACTTATTAATATTCATCCTATCTTAGAATATACTTCCTTAGGAGTTTCCAGTAATTTCCCAAGAGTTTAAGATGACACTGAGATATGGTTCACAGAAATCCAAAACGATATATTTAACTATGTAACTTTATGGGTGATTTTGGTCGTAGCGTGAACTTTTAATTATTTAATTTGTAGTAAGTATACGAAATCGCTGGCAATGGCGAAGTTTAGGGGAGGCCTATGCTGGAAGGCAAGACAATCATCACACACCGGTGTCAAACCATTAAATAAAATTATTGTAAACTAGCTTCCGCCCGCGACTTCGTCCGCGTGGAACTCCTCCTTTTTTGCAGTCGGTTAAAAAGTAGCCTATGTCCTTTCTCAGGCTCCAGACTTTCTTTGTACCAAATTTCATTTAAATCGGTCCAGTAGTTTTAGCGTGAAAGCGTAACAGACAGACAGACAGACAGACAGAGTTACTTTTAGTAGGGATAGTAGGGATGTATTGTAAAAGATTGTTAAATAAAGGGAACTACATATATTACTATTACTTAAGTATACGAAACTCATAAATTGGATTATAATGCAGTATGGTATTGGTTTTATACTGACGTTTCTCCATTATAAATATAATAATATGATAGGTTTTAAAAAGTATCTATACTTATAATATAGGTAGGTACCAAGAAAGGGCGCGCATTTCATAAAGGCATAATGGTATAACTTTATGGAATGCCTACCCTGACGTAGTACATGCGTGACCCTCACTGCACGCGCCTGGTACCAAGTGACGGGTTTTGCGATATATTACTTTCGTTAACGCTACAGAAATGTAGAGAATTGACATCATATTTGATGAGCTTCCAGACAAATGCCAATCGGTAATTTTAATAGCAACCGAAAAAAATGATTGCACTAACACTAAAGTGATTTTTCGTAAAGTTTTCGAAACATCATCAAAAATAAAATAAAATACGTGATATAAATCCGTTATAGGTAAGTACCTAGTTGTTTCACTCCAAAGTGACAATTTTGTCAAGGTACTGGCCGGTAAGCTTCATACTAATAACGTATTACAAATTGTCACTTATCACCGACAATTCGTTAGTAAATAAAATAGGGGCGTTGCCTAATAAAACATTTGAAATTTCAAAGGACAAAAGATTGAATAAAAATCCGGTTTTTTATTATTTTCCAATTTCACATGTGCCTTGAGTAGAGGCCACCTCAAGCAATCATCCCGGCATTGTGTATGACAGACCAATAATTGAAAGGTTTTCGAGTGTTCCTAGGGTACTGTGAAAGGAAACCTTAGGAAACCCGCAGCATGGGGTTTATAATAACGAATAACGTACTGGCTGGGGTTATAATTTGATTTCGGTACAGGTAAGGGCAAGTACTTACTAATAATAATAATATGTTAGAATGATTAGTGATTTTAATAACTCGTAGCCAGGCGCGTGCAGTGAATATGGCGCCAGGGTAGGCACTTCATACATTAGTGACACTGCCTATATGGAATGCACGCCCTTGCTCGTAGCACTCAGTAGATTGACAATCTTAGTATGAGTGCATGCAGTTATATTTACCTGATATCTATTATTGTGCATGTACTTAAGTATTTTGTGTAATGTTTTTTTTTAAATTAAATAAATACTGAAACGTTGACTAGCTGGTGGGTCTTGACTGTCAAACCGAACGGTAGACGAGCCTCCAGAGAAGCTAACAGAAGGTAACATAAATTTATCATATTTATAATATAAATAAAAATATCTACGGGACCCTTTATTCTTATTATATTTCTATCTTAGCCGGTGTTAACATGTTTTGCCCTCCATCCATAATCAGAGGAATCTATTGTACCCATAAAGGTTATTCAATTTTGCTTTTCACTGCACAAATTGTACTTTCAAATGCATGGCCCCTCTTTGAGCCTTTTAGGTGGCCATTGAAAGCGAAAGCGAAAAATAAGCAGCGGATTAAAGAAAATTGGACCTTAACCAACAAATCATAAGGTTTTACATAAAACTTTTGTGGACGTATGTACCTGTACCGCGGCCATTTTCTTTTTTGGATTGAAACCTTTGAGAAGAATTAAAAATCCATAGACAAATGCTAATCTATACCTACCTAATATCAAATGAAAACTGACCACGTGATCTTTCTGTGACAATTCCGTACAATTTTGCATTCGATTCGTACGGTTGCTAATATCGATTAGTACTTGTCTAGGGGCCCAGTTACTGCAACGATAAAGGAATAGACCAAAAAATACATGAAAGAATTCATTAAGTCTGTGGGTAAATATTATGCCTTCAGTCAAATTTTATCCCATGCAAAATTAAATGTTCTACAGACTATAAATTGAGTAAACGACTCGTGATTCGTAATCCGTAATTTCAACCATCGATAATAATTAAGAAACCAAACAATTAACACATAAAACATAATTACATACCTAATCCCTACTAATATTATAAATGCGAAAGTAACTCTGTCTGCCTGTCTGTCTGTCTGTCTGTCTGTCTGTCTGTCTGTCTGTTACGCTTTCACGCTAAAACTACTGGACCGATTTAAATGAAATTTGGTACAAAGAATATCTGGTCCCTGAGAAAGGACATAGGCTACTTTTTAACCGACTGCAAAAAAAGAGGAGTTCCACGCGGACGAAGTCGCGGGCAGAAGCTAGTAATCCATATTTTAATAATCACAAACTATTTAATTTGAATAGAAAAAAAAACGAGGAAACCTTATGCTCTTCACCACAGAAGCGTTTTAAATTGTACCTCAAACTTACCGCCTGTGTTGCCAGTGACAATATAAGGCGGGGTTTATCCCGGCGGAACATTATGGCGCCAAAGATTACCACGAGAGCAGAGATTAAAGAGCACCACGCTCCCTCCACGTGTTGAGGGTAATTCCGATATGGTACCAGGAGCCTAAGGGATATGTTATGTTTTTTTGTATCCATAATGTCAATTGACGTTTGTATTAATAATCTCTTAAATCTATTGTATCACTGTATCAAAATATTAACATATAATCGGTTAACTAGATTCCCTAGTGTGTGCGCAAGTGTAGAATGATCCAGTGTCATATTCCACCAATCACAAGCCAGCTTGTCTATTGTTGGAACATGATAGTTAGACCTCATCCTAAAAAATAAAAAGATTAAAGTTTATTATTATTATCAGCAATATTATTGATTTAATTTATCGTTTTCGAACATTACTCGGCGGTCAGGGTATTTGAAAAACGTGCTCAAAAATAATCCCTACTACCATTAAGAAAAAGTTTCTGATTGACTATATGAGGCTAGATTGCTTAGAATATAATGTGAGCTAAGAGCATAGGCATTTATTTAATATGCTCTTCTACCCAAGCCGATGCAGCTCGCTAAAAATTTTCATATTTTATATAGCCGCCTGCCCCGGCTTCGCACGGATCCCTTTTTTAGCCTATGTCACTTGGAAATAGTGTAGCTTCTCAACAGTGAAAGAACTTTTCAAATCAGTACAGCCGTTTTGGAGCTTATTCAATCCAAACAAACAAACCTCTCTATTTATTATATTAGTACAGACAACTTCCAGTCCCACACCGTCACAACCCCAACTTAGGGGTGATACAGGGTGTTTTAATAAACGGAAAACTGATTTATATCCAGAATAGGAATTTCCCGGATGCGGTGGCGATGCCGGGGCGATACCCGTAATTGCACAGTCATCCGGGTAAAAAATTTAGGGGAACTTCGATAGAAGATTTTTCAAGTACCTTTTGAATTTATGAAATGTAAACGGAATTGATGCGAGGCTTGTTCGCTGAATAACCCCGTGATTGGCTGTTTTCTTTGTCGACGGGGGAATTAAGTGTTTTTCTCACTTGGTCTTTAGAGATTCGCGCCTTGTAATGTTTGTAAATGTGCCGGGCAGGATAAACAAGTTATGTCCCCGAATTCCGGGGACATGGTGAGAGGAAATATACGACGTAATGACACTAAGAGTATTGATTGCTACTGTTATAATAATATTTATTACATAAAAGATAACACTTATATACTATATCGAGACAGGGCATATCGCCGCTCGATCTATCTGCTACGTGAGTTACGTGACTGTGGCAATCTGCTGACATGGCCGCCACAGTAAAAAAGTGTTTTTAATCACAGCTGTAAAGCCCTTGTCCCGTAGACAAACGAAATGGAATGAAACAACTATAACGGATTTGACTACAGTTATTATATTTGCTGAAGTTTCTAAAACTTTACAGTTCCCATATTCGTGGCACGATTGAGCTGTCAATAGTCTAATGCTAAAGTGTAACGTTATTGTTGTTTCATTCCAATTAATAACCGCGAAGGCATCAGAAATTATTATAGTTAGGTATTTCGAGAAAGTAAAGTGACCACGTGACGTTTCTTTCACGTACCAATGTCAATTATGTTCAACTAGCTTCTGCCCGCGACTTTGTCCGCGTGGAACTCCTCCTTTTTGCAGTAAAAGTAGCCTATGTCCTTTCTCAAGCTCCAGACTTTCTTTGTACCAAATTTCATTTAAACCGGTCCAGTAGTTTTAGCTTGAAAACAGACAAACAGAGTTACTTTCGCATTTATAATATTAGTAAGGATTTGCAGTCGTGTAAGGAAACCAAAATGTAATAGGTGGCCGCTATTTGTTTAAGTATAATTAGGTAATTTTAGGTATGTATTTGAAATGTATTTGGCAAACTGTTATCGCAAAGGTAGCTCTAATATAACAAAAAAACATTAAAACATTTTTCAAAAATGTATTTGAAGCCATGTGCAATTTTAATTTTGTTAAACTACAATGTTTAAATAACACAATCCTACTAAGTAAGTAAGTACTTCACTACATAGTATAAAACGAACTCGCTTTTTCTGTCCCTATATCCCTATGTACGCTTAAATCTTTAAAACTACGCAACGGATTTTGATGCGGTTCTTTTTAATAGATATCTTAGAGTGATTCAAGAGAAAGGTATAGCACCCGTGTGAAGCTAGGGCGGGTCGCTAGTTATATATATATTATTATATCTTGTTCTTACTATCCTTTTTCGAGAGCTTTTATGGTTTACTTATGGAAAAGATACTACCTACCTATATTTGTATATGATAGGTATTTAGTAACTAAGGTACAGTAACCGGCGGGGCAGGAATGTGCAGCGCGCCAGCCGGGACGTCGCTAGGATCACTGGAATTCTCATATCTGGAATATTCGATACTGTGGTAATTACGGTATCTACTCGATAAACTGGGTAAATAATACCGACAAGTATATTACAAGCAAGGGCGTGCATTCCATATAGGCACAGTGTCTTACGTATGGAGTGCCTACCCTGACGCCTCCCAACACTGCACGCGTCTGATGCAAGCTTTTATAAATTTAACTAGTAATGTGTAGTCGGTAAGTAAGTATATGTAAAGTATGTGCGGGTAAAACCTTGCAACTCAATTTTGAAGCAGATAACTTTGAACAATTGAGGTGAATTTCTGTACACTTGTTTACTTTGGATGACGGTGCATGGTTAACTGTGTGACGTCAATATCAAATTAAAGGAGGAAATCCAAATTTCTACAAAATATACTGAATTGTACTTAGTCTTGGAACGTTACCATCAAAATGAGCGTCTGCTACGTAAGCACTTTCTTGAACATTAGTTTTCATCTTCCGTCATTGTGGTTATTTATGTATTTTTGTGTATCTATATATATTATTAAGTATATAAATTTATGTAAGTATTTATTTATGTAGTGTAATATCTTCCTATTTTATATTGTATTTATCATAATATTATGTGTATTATTTATTTGCGCCTACACATGCTCTCTGATCATTTCAAAGGTTGACTGGTAGAGAATGCCATATGGCATTAAGTTCGCCTTTTGTACATATTTTTTTTTGTGCAATAAAGAATAAAGAAATAAAATGAATATCCGTGATACCTTTGACTTATTGAACTGAAATTCTGTACACTCGTTTAATTTGGACGACGATGCGTGGTTAACTGTGTGACGTCAATATCAAATTAAAAGAGGAAATGAAAATTTCTACAAAATATACTGCGTTTAGCCCTAAAACGTAAGAACTGTACTTAGTCTTGGAACGTTACCATCAAAATGAATATCCGCGAGTTAAATCCGTTATACTGTTTCATCATCAGTCATAACAAGTTCTACAATTTTTTGTGACATTTTATTATCATCGTATTATCTATTATAGATTGCTAGCTTCTGCCCGCGACTTCGTCCGCATGCAGTCGGTTAAAAAGTAGCTTATGTCCTTTCTCAGGTTCCAGACCTTCTCTGTACCAAATTTAATTTAAATCGGTCCAGTAGTTTTAGCGTGAAAGTAGGGATTATTTTAAAATTATACACATTTTCTTGACGACTAAGAGAAAAAAGTATTTTAAGATGACATTAATTTGTATTTCTAATGATTGATGTTATGTACATTCGACATTTTAATGAATACTTACCTCAATGTTTAAAAATACTTGACGACTAAGAAAAAAAATTATAACGACACTTTGTTATTTTCTTAAATAATGACTTGTTCCAATTTTGTGTATTTCTTTGTTTGTACATTATTGCCGATTTTACTATTAGTACATATAATATGACAATGTACTTAATTATAATGTATAAAATATCTTTAGAAATAAATGAATCTGAATCATAATAAAAATACGATTTCCAGACAATCGGTTAAAGGTTCATAATAAACTCCAAAAGAATACACCTCGTATCGCAACTGTCACAACATTTCATTTTTTACCCCACAAGTTGTGACTTTGACGTTTATAAATAGGCATCGTTTATCCACGTTGTCACCTGCGTAGGATACATTATACGGAATCTCTTGTCATCTGCAATGTTTAAAAACACTCAATTCTGAGCCTTATTCACTTAAGGGCGACCATTACTGTTTGATACGCTGTGGACATAGAGTTAAAATGTATAGAACCGGCTAATATGGATGACGATAAAGAAAATGAAACGAACTTCTATTTAGTCGGTAAGTTGGATTTAGAAAAAATATTCGACACGTATTTTTTCTTTTCTCAAACAAATAAGCAGTGCCAAAGATAAGTGCTTCTAATATTCTTGTGACGTCACGATATAGTACAATTTATACCTAGCCGTAACGTCATATGCCCCCCACACCCGAACTTTGGAAGCGCTTATCCTTGGCATTTATTGTTAGATTGAGAAAAGAAAAAATACGTGTGTAATATTTTTTGGAAATCTACTTGATAGAGAAATAAAAAAAAAACTTTCCTCACACTTATTTAAGGCTGCAGCCGAGTTCTATTTGATCAGAAATTTTATTATAGGTTGAAAAATAAATGATCACTTGCTATTTAGGATTTAGATACATTAGTTTATTACAGGTTGTTGTAATGAAAAGCGTGTTAAAAAAAACTTTCTCGTTGGCTCATTCATTAGAGGCCTGTCTATATCTTACACTAACTCTATGGCTTCAAACAAGGCGGCCTCTACGTAAATGTATTCGCTTGTGAACATAATTAAGAAGCAAATAAACTCTAAATCGTCAGCATACAGTTCTTTTTCGATTGAAGGGCATAAGCACCGTGTCGAAGTGTCAAGTTTAAATGGACGAGGGTGTGAATTGGTTTATATCGTTATGTTAATAAAGTCCAATTTGGCAAAACCGTGAACCCTTCAATAGAAGGACAATATTTTGCAACGATCATCTGTCAGACTCTTGAGGTTTGCTTATTTATGGCTTTAAATTTGACGTTTGTGAAGTTTGGGGTTTAGGATATATTGCCGTGGTTCGATTTAACTTTGGGTTCTGTTTACTTTGAATCAGGTGTTGAAAGGGTTGGAATTTCTCCACCTGAATTTAATTGAAATTATTAATTTAATATAATTGTTATAAATATAAAATTCTCGTGACACGGTGTTTGTGGCTGAAACGCCTGGCCGATTTTTATAACATTTTGTGTGCATATCGGGTAGGTCTGAAAATCGGCCAACATCTATTTTTCCAAATCCCAAAATACATACAACACAAAATTTTCACTCTTCAACCATCGACCCCTATTAAAATTTAATAAAAAAATTACAGTAGGTACCAAGTTTACAAAGTTAGTTTTTTTTAATAAGATGTATAAGATGGTACCTACCTATCTCTTAAAATGAAAAAGTCTTATTTCTATTATTTTAACTGCCATGGTTTCAGTAAATAGTTAGACGGTTTTATATAATTAGAGGTATAAAAATAAAAAGAATCCAACAAAACGATATTTTGCAAAGTCAACTAAAAAGCATTATTTTAATAACTCCCATTGCAGAGTTTCCTGTTTTTATTTTTTTTTTCACCCTTCAAATTGATGTTTTCGACGCACCCTCCAAGATCGATATTTTTGTTATTGAAAAATTCAAAATGGCGTTTTTTTCACACTATATTAACCCTTGTACTGCCCTGGGTTATGTTGTGGCCCAAGTTTGTATTTGTATTGTAGAATTATAAACAACATACCTAATACCTATTATACTTTACGCTGAATAGTTCTATTAGTTCCGTGTTTAATGAACAAATGGACAAAAGACTGACACCCATATTATTATGATAGAGACCAGCGAGGCTATGATGAATTGTCGAGTCGACATCTCGTCATGTCGATATCGTCTTATTCTCGCGATGATCTGTCAAAAATCAACGTTGTCTACAACGAGAAATCTTGTCATGTCGATGTCGTCTCTTATTTCTACATGTCGATAACAAAATAATATCATAACGACGAACCTTTTGCTTGTCGACAACATGTTGTCGACAGTTCATAATAGGCTCGCAGGTATCTATACTTGATAATTATGGACCCGTCTTAAAATTACAGCTTTAGTACCTTCATAATTTCTTTGGCATTACTTGAGATAAATATCGTATTAAATAATAAAAATGCTAGATTTTAAAAATTCTCCACACATTCACAGATTATGCTAATCCTAACTAATAATATAAATGCGAAAGTAACTCTGTCTGTCTGTCTGTCTGTTACGCTTTCACGCTAAAACTACTGGACCGATTTAAATGAAATTTGGTACAAAGAAAGTCTGGAGCCTGAGAAAGGACATAGGCTACTTTTTAACCGACTGCAAAAAAGGAGGAGTTCCACGCAGACGAAGTCGCGGGCAGAAGCTAGTAGTAATAGTAAATAAATATAAATACGAACTTTCTATCCGTTATCTATCTTCTATTAAGTATCCAATTTCTCAACTAACGTAAATATTTTATTTCCAAAGTCAATTTTGATATGCTTGACTTAATGCTTTTAAAATATTTACCGATTTGCTTGTACCTTGTACCAACAAAACGGCAGTGTGACTGACACTTCCAAACAAGAAGCTCGCAAAAAAAATATTTGAAAGGTAACAAAATATGCGAATATTTATTTTTGCAGATAAAGCAACTTACGTTCATTGTATTCCTAATACAATGTACAGTACATAAAATTATATCGAATGGGTTAAAATTCTCGTATCTTTTGTAGGTGTCTTGTAGAATACGGTTAACTTTTACAGTTCGCCGCTTGTAGAATGAGGTCCAGCTGTCATGTTCCACCATTGAGAGACAAGAATGAATGTAACAATTATATTAATTTAACTTTTTTGTGATTTTGTTATAGTGTGTAAAATTACTTTGGTCTACGCTTTGAAAGCTTTGAAACGTCAGTAAATAAAATAAAATACCTACGCGATTTAAATCTGTAATAACTATTTTATTCCAATCTATACTAATATTATAAAGCTGAAGAGTTTGTTTGTTTGTTTGTTTGAACGCGCTAATCTCAGGAACTACAGGTTCGAATTCAAAAAATCTTTTTTTGTTGGATAGACCATTTATCGAGGAAGGCTTTAGGCTATATAACATCACGCTGCGACCAATAGGAGCGAAGAAACAGTGGATAATGTGTAAAAAACGAGGAAAATATAAAGCCTTATGAAGAATTACTATTCCACGGGGACGAAGTCGCGGGCACAGCTAGTCCGTAATAACCGCGAAGGCATCAGAAATTGTTGATTACGTTCTTTTAACTAAGAATAATTTACTGGTATTGTTTATATACTATATTCAATTATCATTAATAATCTCATCATTTTCATTATTTTTTGTAATTTTTTCGGATTTATTAGTCGCAACAGGTTCTTCATTAATTTCTGTTACCACAGGAGCAGTGGGATTCCAATAGTATTTTTCATAAACTTCATTCCAAAATGCAAATCCGTCTTCAAATAGGTTTTTAGAGATTTTGGGTTTCTTTTTAATTTGCAAATATTTGGGATCTTCGTTTGTGTATGGAGACCATTTGTATTCAATCAGCTGACTCTCATAAGCTGTGGGGTTTCTGAAATTATATAAATAAATTGTTAAATACCATTGACATTTAAATTTAATGAAGCACTTCACACAGATGGTATTCTAGAAAAAAATATAAAACTGAAAAGTTCCTTTTGACTTTACTTTTACTTATTCACATACCTAGTGTTTATTTAAGAATCATTTTAGTTTACGTAATCTATTTAGACAATTCGCTTGATTATCATAACATATATTATATTATTATTACTCTGAACACCTGACTAGTTATCACGGAAACAGTTACTATGTAAAAAAACTATCTCTCAGGAAATGAAAGATAAACCAACACGATAACGCCAGTATCAATACTTAAGATATTTATTAATAAAAAAAATATATATGTCTTTAAATTGTCAAAGACAGAATTTTAAAAAGACAAGTATTGACTTAAAACTTTGTGCCATTAATCAACAATAAAGAGTACATCCAAAAAAAGTTGCTCTAGCAGGATGCGAACCCGCAACTTCCCGAGAAGCCTAAAGCAACAGATCTTTCAACCGACCTTGGCACAAGACATTTGATGAGAAAAAAATATTAATTCATACTTACTCGAACTTCACGAAATCCGACCACATGGTTGTCATGCGATCTCTCATATCCATATCACTATGTCTATTAGTATATCCAAAGAAATCCAAAATATAAGCTGTTTGGTCTCTATGACTAGCACCTTTTATCCTTTCCA
The DNA here is from genome assembly GCA_038024825.1 of Polylopha cassiicola. Classification (NCBI taxonomy): domain Eukaryota; kingdom Metazoa; phylum Arthropoda; class Insecta; order Lepidoptera; family Tortricidae; genus Polylopha; species Polylopha cassiicola. The sequence goes on from CP149061.1 coordinate 1,658,790, forward strand.
TGTAATGATGCTGCATATTAAGCTTTCCAACATAAGAAAATTCATACAAAAATATAGGCTTCACCGCTTTCTCTGCGTGTGCCTTAATCGATTTCATTATCGAATACTTAAACATCGAGTCCGAGAAGTATTCGACATATTCTTCTAAAGTCTCCGTCGATAATTTCTCATCTTTAAAGTATTTAGTTATTACTTTCTTGATGAAATCCTCTCTTGTTTTCTCATCACTGAAAGTCAAATCTGCAGGAAGAAAATCAGAAAAGTTCTCATTCATCATTTCTCTCCATTGTGGAAATTTGACTGATCTGCTCAGTCCTTCCATATTGGAAAAACCTGTCAAAATTGCCACTTGCTTGTTCTTTTCTTTATTAATTATGTCAAGAGGGGATTCTGTTAAGAAGGGCTCAATTCCTTCATGTACATTCTCAATACATGGTGAAAAACCAAACGTACTATTGGGCAAAAAGTAATTTTGACTTTTAGATGCCAGATCCTTTGCAGTCGCATTGAAATAAAATTCAGTCAAATCCTTAATACTTCCCGTATCTTTGAAACCAAGAGAAACTGCTATACTTTTCGCTGTATTTACAGGATCTCTGTTAATTGCAAAAGGTGACAAAGCCGATCCACTTTCGAGAATTAGTTTATCAATCAGTCCATCTGTCATTTTGGAAAGAACCAATAGTTCTGCCATAGAAGCACCAACACTAAATCCAGCAATAGTAACTCTTTTAGGATCACCTCCGAAGCGGGCAATGTTTTTGTTAATCCATTTCAAGGCTGCTACTTGGTCCTTCATGCCTGCATTACCTGGTATTTCTTTTGTACCAAGACAAGCAAATCCAATGGCTCCTAATCTGTAGTTGAAACTAGCCACAATTATGTCATGCCTAGCTAGGTAATGGAATTGTGCCATGTTCCCATTACCACCTGAAAAGGCTCCACTATGCACGTATACCACAACTGGTACTAAGTTGTCTTGGCTCGCTAGTTTGGGTACAAGTAGGTTCATGAAGAGACATTCTTCTTCTCCGTCCACAACAGGTTCCTCTTCATCTGGAGTGAAGTAAGCTTGGAAACATCTGGAGCTTCTGGAGTTTGCTAACTTCATGTTGTTCCATTTTTCTGGCGGCAAAGGGCCCTGGAAACGTTCAATATTATAGTGAAAATAAGAAAAAAAATAGGTTTGAAAAACAAAAAAAGCTTCAAGAAAAGACTTATTACTGCTTGTCTTGACAGGTAAAAGATTACAGATCATTAATGTTTATTTGATAATATTATTTGATGGAATTTGAAATTTCAGCAGAAAATTTACATAATTCAAACAGTACAACCAGCAAGCACGCCAGGGCCCATAGACAAACGCCAATCGATAATAGCAACCGAACGAAACGAATATAAAATCGTACGTATTTGACATACGAAAATGAAAATTGACCACCTGACGTTCGAGTATGTTATGGATTGGCATTTGTCTAGGAGCCAATAATTTTGTCGCGCGAGAAACGAGAATCGAGAATCTGACAATGTCATATGTAAGCAGTGAGTGAATGCGTGTTCATGACAGCTACTTTTTCGCACAACAAAAACCTTACGCATGCCGTTCAGATTAATAGCAATAGTACATTACGCACCTAGGTCAAAAATGTTTCAGATCACATGTAATTGTCGTCCGAGGCGAGGCCGAGGTTGACAAAAATGTGATCTGAGGCTTACTGTTTACTGGCCGAGGTCAGTATACTATTTTTCTGTTCGACGAAGCCAGAAAGCGGCAATTTCATTTAGCGCAGCGGCCAGAAATTTGGCGCTTTCTGACAGGAGGACAGAAAATGTTAATTACCAACCTGAAATCTATCACGGCCTTCGGGAACTTTCGCGTACGGTATCCCATAAAACTCATAAAATTCTCCATTCCAGTACTTAGCACCTTGTACACCACCTTCTTCTAGAATAACTGTTTTAGTATCTTCTTCAGCAAATACAACTATTACAAAACACAGTAACATGTACCGCAACATGTTGTATAAATCAATTTTTAATTCGTTCTTATCTGTTTGTAGTATTAAGAATTGTGATTATTTTTGATATAGCTTTATCGGGTACTCCCTTTTGATAAGTTAATGATAATGGAAGATTATTACTGTATGAAAAATAATTATAATTTATTTTGTACAATAATTAACTAATTTAAGCCGTTTGGAATTTGTCATATTGAAATACTTTATTTTATAGTACTGTAATATAATTATTTGTCATTTAACGCTGCGCAGAATAATAAGTAACCTTTTATTATCTTTTTTTTAACGTTAATTACATGTACCTAATTAAAAATCACGAATAAATACAATACAACCCCGATTAGGCATTTTTTTTTAAAATATTATGTTAACTGTTAGCAACTTAAGTAAAAAGAAAGTGAAAAATTGCCTGTACTATGCGCGGAAGTTATTATTTTTTTATAATAATATTGTGTTACAAAAATAGTACTTACTTTTAAATTAACATATTTTCTGTGAACATTAACAGACAAAAACAACACTTGAGTAAAACCGAATGTAGATTTAAAGTTATGTATTCTTTTTTTCATATCGTGGTAAAAAAAATATGCAGTTATCACTAAAAATATATTCGAGTTGTATAATATAGAAACATTCGGGGAGGAAATAACACAGATAGGGAGTGCAAATATATATTACCATAAGAAATCCTGTGCGGACACATTTCTGCTGTCCGGCAGCCAAAAGAGGCCTTCACACTGTACGACAAAGAAACGTCAGCATAAAAATTTCTGATGCCTTCGCGGTTATTACACATTGGAATGAAACAACTATTAACGGATTTAACTCCTTTTTTCATTTTATTTTATTTGCTGACGTTTCGGATTCTAATTCTTCGGATGCTAGACTTTAGCGTTAGATTATTGTCAGCTCAATCGTGCTACGATTATGGAAACTGTAAAGAATCCGAAATGTCAACAAGTAAAATAAAATAAAAATACGCGAGTTAAATCCGGTAATAGCTGTTTCATTCCAAAGTCAGCATAAAAATTAAGTTTCAAAATCAAAATCAAAAATACGTTTATTCAATTTAGGCTTTCCCAAGCTCTTATGAATGTCAGAAGCTACCATCTTTTCTGAACAAACCTCATTTGAGAAGAAATGGCAATAAACTCAATGAGGTACAACTTTTTTTCCACATCTTAGGTAAGAATTAGTTCTGGAAACCTATACATTTTCAGTGTGTTTAATCTAAATTAAACACACTGAAAATGTATAGGTTTCCAGAGGTCATAAATTAAGTAAAATCTAAAATATAATATAAAAAAAGATACCTGAAGATGTGCAGTTCTTCAGGAGTCAAAAATAATATCTAGTAAGTACCTAAATAAATGGTTTGACGTTGTTTTATAGTAACGACCAGACTGATAAAAATCTACTTTTCTGTCCTCCGGCCAGAAAGCGCCAACTTTGTGGCCGCTGCGCTAAGTGAAATTTCCGCTTTCTGGCTTCGTCGAACAGAAAAATAGTATACTGACCTCGGCCAGTAAAATAAAAAATCCTAAGATCACATTTTTGTCAACCTCGGCTTCGCCTCGGACGACAATTACATGTGATCTGAGACATTTTTTATTTTACTGGCCTTGGTGCGTAATGTACTAATGTCTACCAAAATCGTAACATATAAAAATATATTGCACGCCTCTTTATACGAAATATATTCGGTTTAGTAGGTTTTCATGTAGCCCTGTGCATAATATACGGCGGCACTCACCGCGGCGGCTTGTTACAATATTATTTATTATTTTCTGTGCCGTTAGAGTATGGGAGAATTTACATCTTTTAGATTTTTTTTAATATGGATGGAAGTACTTTTTTTTGGACTCAGAAATATTTTTATTTAACTCATCTCTAGTGAAATTCGTATAATTTTTTTCGTAGGAACATTGTTTTCAAAATAGCTTTATATGCCACGAAAATTTTAAAATTAAACTTAGTCAAAGCAGTCCGGCTGTTGTTAGGTTTCAAAATAGGTATCTACTTAACCTGTTTAACTTTTTTGAAGCGTATTATTTTAGTTAAGCAAATTTTTTTTTCATAGATAAATGTGTTGTTAACAAAAAAATGCTCTTTTAGGCAAAAAAAATCTTTTGTAAATTTTGGCTTAGTACTTTTATAAAAGTTTCCTTACATAATTGTAAATCATTTAAACATACTGATTATAAAAACAAATAAATAATACCTATCTACATAAATTCATCGCCGTTATTTGTATACCAACAGTCCTATTTACCTCTAACTAATAACTACAAAAAATACATTAAAAACAAGTAGAAAATATAACAGAAATACGAACTTAACTACATGCAGGTAAACATTACCGTAGAGAGAGCGTTCATGTGTTTTAGTTAGTTTATGGAGTTAAAATTGGCTTAAGTCTCAAACAAGCTTTACCTAGCAACTAGTTGGAAAAAGCTAATTTTCCACCCGTACCCGCTTGGTTTATTCCAGTTTTATTTCGCTACTTTCTAAAGCTTTTGTCGCATGTGGGATTAAATTAAAGTTTTCTTACCGGAAAGAACTATAGTGGTGATAAATCTTTTTTAAAGGTTTTATAAAGCAGTTAGGTGCAGTGAAGTGAAAAACTGAAAAAAAAAAGTTTTTTGTGGATGACGTGGTCTTAAACTTTAGGCATGAAGCACCGTTAGGTATATCAACAAGTACAGGAATGACTAGTTAATGAAAAAAAAAAATTATATTCAGTCCGCCAGTTATCTAACAAAATAATGTACACGTATTTTTTCTTTTGTCAATCTTCTTATATATAAAAATGAATCGCAAAATGTGTTGGTAAGCGCATAACTCGACAACGCCTGGACCAATTTGGCCAATTTTTTTTTTAAATGTTCGTTGAAGTCCAAGGATGGTTCTTACGGCGAGAAAAAATCGAATAATTGCCGGGAAAACTCTAAAAACAGCCCTTTTCTTTTCCCATACATCGTTGTCTAACTAAAGTTACCTAATTTGAATTTCGAACGGGCAGGATGACGTCTGCCGGGACCGCTAGTAGAACAATAAATGACAAAAATAAGCGCTTCAAAAGTTCAGGAGTGCGGGCTTGGTGGTACAACTTAAACCATAACGCGAAGTCACGTAATCACGGAATATTTTATGGTAATCTACTGGATTGACATAAAAAAATAGTCATCATGCCTATTACCTTAGATGAAAATCCCATCGAACGATATTTTTTTCGTTGGTCCAATTATATGTCGTTACATAACAAATTAAGACATAAGTATTGAAAAAAATATCTAAACTAATAATATAATAAAGAAGAAAAGTTAGTTTGTTTGTTTGGATTTAAAAGGCTCCTAAACGACTTAACCGATTTGAAAAAATCTTTCACTGTTGGAAAGCTACACTATTCCCGTGTGACATAGGCTATAAGAAAAAAGGGATCCAGGCGAAGCCGGGGGGGCCGTTAGGATTAATAATAAATGGATCACGCCTAACTGAAAAAAAATATAACTCAATTCGTAGCAGAATGAATCAGAAAGTAAGTTCGCATTCACGGTATATAATTAAAAAATATCAGCGAGTGTTAGCTCGAAATTTATTCGAGGTGCTTCTAATTGGTAGGAGCGGTAATTTCCCGTAGGACTACTGGCGTCGAGTCAGGAGCGATTTGAGTTTCTTTTACAGTGAGCTGTAAAATAATTCATTCAAAGAAATCTATACTAATATTATAAAGCTGAAGAGTTTGTTTGTTTGAACGCGCTAATCTCAGGAACTATTGGTTAGCATTGAGAAAATTTTGTTGGATAGACCATTTATCGAGGCTTTAGGCTATATAACATTATGCTGTGACCAATAGGCGAAGAAACAGTGGAAAATGTGTAAAAAACGGGGAAAATTATTTATCTTTGAGGGCTTCCGTTGCGTGTGGAAGCCTATATAAAGAATCTATTACCTGATTCGACCACGACTGCCATAACAGTTACCGTTAAAAAGGCTAACAGAATAATTGAAAACTGTTATCAGATTCTAAAGAGAAGTAGTTAATAATGTGGATAAGAAAAAAAAAGTGTTCTTTTCAACCACTCTTCTTAGATCTAGGTGTACAATTTGATAGTACACAAGTTAGTGGTCCTACGTCATCTTGGTTTTTCTAGTGTGTAAGAGTGTTTGGTTCTACTAGCGTTTCATCGACTCTCACTTTCCTGGCTGTGCCCGCGACTTCGTCCCCGTGGAATAGTAATTCTTCATAAGGCTTCATATTTTCCCCGTTTTGTACACATTTTCCACTGTTTCTTTGCTCCTATTGGTCGCAGCGTGATGTTATATAGCCTAAAGCCTTCCTCGATAATTGATCTATCCAACAAAAAAAGAATTTTTGAATTGTCGAGTCGACATCAGTCTCGTCATGTCGATATCGTCTTATTCTCGCGATGAGAGAGTGATCTGTCAAAAATCAACGTCTTCAGCTTTATAATATTAGTATAGATTGTATAGTAGTTGTAGTGGTTGAAAAGACCACTCCCTTTTTCTTAATAATGTGGATAAGAAAAAAAAAGTGTACTTTTCAACCACTCTTTTCAGTCCCATTATAATAATATTGTACAGTAGTTGTAGTGGTTGAAAAACCACTCCCTTTTTCCTGGCCACTTTATCTATAGTAAAGAACGGTTGCGGAGCACAGCGAAAAACCCTTTTTCTATTTGTCTCTGTCGCACGCGCTTAGTAATAGTGCCCTCACGCTCGCACAGTAAGGTAGGCAACGTCCGTTTTTCGACTTCGATTCCAATTACTTATTCTGATTTCGACGTCATCGTTTCCCATGACTTGCCCCATAACCCACGGTAACCCGATAGTATAATTCTTAAACCGCTTGAATTATTTCCTAATGACTCAGTAATGGAGGTTACTTTTGATTACGATTAACCGTTTCTGCAGTAATTGGTGGGGTTCTGTTTCTTTGTGAGAACTCCTTAGATTGGTATAATTTAATAATTGCGTGAATTCAATGGTGTGTGGATTAAATTCTTTGTCTCTAAGGTATTGTGTAAAATTTTCTGTGTAATAATTTAATTTGAATCTCGTTGCTTTGTTTCATTATGTGAAGTTGAAATCTCGATATTCATGATTTATTAACTAGGCTATATACCTAACTGTGACTACCAATAACAATAAAATAGATAGATTTCAATAGTACATTACGCACCTAGGCCAGTAAAATAAAAAATGTCTCAGATCACATGTAATTGTCGTCCGAGGCGAAGCCGAGGTTGACAAAAATGTGATCTGAGGCTTTTTTATTTTACTGGCCGAGGTCAGTATACTATTTTTCTGTTCGACGAAGCCAGAAAGCGGCAATTTTATTTAGCGCAGCGGCCAGAAAGTTGGCGCTTTTTGGCCGGAGGACAGAAAATTAATTTTAACTTTCAAAATTAAATTCATCGTTTTCAATTAATCATTTCCTATGTGGACTTGATCATAAATATATCATTACATGGTTACAATATGTAAGGTTTTTGTCGCGGGAAAAAGTATACATGTGTCAATGTTATACTTTTGCAAAGAAAGAGCGAGAATGACAGACGCGCGACATAATCCTTATCTTGAAAATTTTACACAACTGTTTTAACAATTTAATTTGTTTCGCATGTACCGAGTACTGAGACAAGTTCGAAAATAAATGTTTTTTTAAAAGAAACAGCATTAATTTTGACTCTAAAGCGGTCAACATTGCCTAAACTCCTAAATAAGTTTTTGAATTTCAATAATGGAGAAATACGTATGTCAGTAGCTTTAAATAATGCTATGAACTGATCTTTCCCAAAACTCCATTAACATTTGTGAATGTCGTATGCGGCCTAAAAGTTTTGTTGAAATATTCTAGGCAAGGAGCCGACTGCGTAAAACTAAACTTTATTGAATCAAGCTATTCAAGAACAAGAAACATATGGATATTATTATACATGTAAGTAGGTAGGTACGTGAGATAATTACACTTTTCTCGAAGTGCGTACCTATAAAAAAACACATACCTACATTTAATTTAGGCTTTCACAAGCTCTTATGAATGTTATAAGCTACCACTGTTTCTCAAAAAACCTATACAGTGAAAAGAGCTGAGCAAGTGAGTTACAGTTTTCATACTCGTAGCACGACTGATCTGACAATAGTCTAACGCTAAAGTGAGAAAATACTTCGAATGTGAGATTAGTTAAAAAAACAAAAAACAGTTCTTACTGTCGGCTCCTGGTCTATTCTTCGAACTTTCCATTAGAATGCGAGGTCCGGTGTGACCACGGGACGAAGCTAGCTCTAATTAAATTCAGCTACTTTGCAAATTCTCGTTGACAGTTCTCAGTGTTGCCATTCTTAATATTACGTCATAGATAATAATAAATCTTTAATTCTCATTTTAATTTACTATGGTCGTGTTTATGTTAGACTGTACATAGCTTTACCAGATAATATTATATTATTTTATAACATAATTAACGATGCGACCGATGAAACAACTATCTTCCATAACATCGTTTAGGTTTCTTTTACTTCAAACAGATTTATTATTGTAAAATGAACTTCAGTCTATTGATAAAAAATACCGTGAATTTACTGGGTACAAAAAAAAACATAAAAACGCTGCAAAAATAGTAGAAAATATTCTTTAATCTTATATACCTACAATTCTTATTTAGATTTAAGTACACATAATAAATAGCACTATAAAAAATATAATTTTATGCATAAGCGACAGTACACACACATTAGAAATAATTCAGTAGGTACAAATAATTGAAAAATAAACACAAAAAAAAATTGTGATGAAACAACTATAAACGGACTTAACTCGCGTATTTGATGTTATTTGCTGATATTTCGAAAACCTTATACTTCTCATATTCGTAGCACGTCTGTCATTAAAGTTATATTATCCGTTGTAGAACACTACAAATAATCAATCAGAAAATTTTAAACACTTTTTTTTTATCTTCATTTAAGATTCTGCAGTACACGATGTGTATGAATCTCCCGCATAGCCTGCATCGCAAGTGCAAGATGCAACGTGGTTAGTGACGGTGCAGGTTGCATTGGTACCACATGCACTTGTGCACGGGTCGCTGCAGGAACTACTGCTGCAGGCCAACGTCGATGAACAGTCGGAATTGGATGTACACGATCTGGCTTGACCTAGGAGAAATAATATTATGAGTAATCTCAAGAACGATAGGCTATGTTCACCGTTCAGTGTATGTGCACTATTTTTTAGGAGATATGTATCAAAAAAATCTATATAACCTTCCAAACGATTAGCTGAATTTAATATCTTTTTTTGTTGTTTTTTTAACATTACGAGAAGGTTCTTATGCATAAAGATATTAATAATCTATACGGAATATAAGAAAACTATGAAAATATTTACGTAGTACCTATCAATCATCTCAATGACAATCATCAGTCGATTTAATAAGGTAAGTACGTGATTTAAGGTAAAATGAAATTTTTGTACCTACCTATAAAGTAAACATACTCGCTGAAAGCGGGGCCGTTTTACAAATCGCACACCTAGATCTAAAATGAGCTAACTCAAAAACCTGAAGATTTGAGTTATGCACACCATCGGATTCCTTACATCAAAACCCATTTACCACTAAAACAGATTTAAACTAACTCTGCTAGCTTCATTATAAAAAGCATAAATCTATACAGAAAACTCATGCGTACATATGGACATATTTATCAGTTTTTCGCCTCTCCTGAAAAAGTAACTTTTTTGAGTTAGCTCCCTTTAGATTTGTAGGTGTGCGAAATATTAAAGGTGGTGACAAAAATCAATTTTTAGTTCACTCAAAAGGGAAAGGTATAAAAATAGGTAGGTATCCTGTATCCGTCTTCTGGTTCATAATTTAACTAATACTTTCTTTATACAATACTTGCTTCTGCCCGCGACTTCGTCCGCAAGGAACTCCTCATTTTTTGCAGTCGGTTAAAAAGTAGCCTATGTCCTTTCTCAGGCTCCAGACTTTCTTTGTACCAAATTTCATTTAAATCGGTCCAGTAGTTTTAGCGTGGAAGCGTAACAGACAGACAGACAGAGTTACTTTCGCATTTATAATATTAGTAGGGATATTAGTAGGGATACAAACTCATATCTATATAAAAATCGTTTCAGTTACATTATGTAACTTAAGAATGGCTGAACCGTTTAAGCTGAAAACTGATGCGGTAGATCCAGTAAATGGAATCATCTTTCTAAAAATCACAACAACACTAGTCAGACTTTGATCTTGGGACAAAACAAATTAGACAAAAATTTGGTTGGAAATGTTACCCCTTAAAATTAAAATACAGTTTACTTACCAGTCTGCCTCGCACACACCCCTGCAATCGCTAGAGCGAACATGAACACTGTAATGTATTTCATTTTGCACTTGTTACCAACTTGAGTACATGAAAATTAAATTATGGGCATATTTATAGGGCTGTTGCATTAAAATTAGTTCCTTATCATCACGTGTTTACTGCAATATGTCATAAATTTAAAGATAATTTAGATTAAACGATATGTATTATGATACTTTGTTTCCACTATATTCATGTGCCTAAAAAGAGTCCGTGATTCATTAACGTGAACTGTAAAGTCTTCGAAACGTCAGCAAATAAACTAAAATTAGCGTGATAGCGTTATATATGTGTTTTTTCAATAATTTTCCTACAGTTAGGAATGTAACAACTATAATTGATTTATCTCGCGTATTTTATTATATTTGCAAATTTCAAAAACCGCTTAGGTACTTTTGCACTGTAAAACTGTGTCTTCAATTTAATTGTGTTGTTATAAAATAAACTTTTTATCTATCCATACCCTTTTCCAAGACTCAAAATTACCTCTTCTTAATTTTATCTAAATAGGTCCTAAGGGACATATATTATGCAGAATTCTTTTCATTATCGTATAGTGGAAACAAGTTAATTCCGAATGCATAATCCTAAGATATATTAATAATATAACAATTAAACGTGACTCTAAATGACGTTTCAAAGTGATATTATTATTTTTAATCGCCCAAGGTTAATGCTAGGCCGAAAAATAATAAGCCTTTTAGGCCGAGAGCTGGCACCAATTTTTGGCAAGTGGAAAACTTGTTATATAGCTCTCATACTATAATACTTCGACACAGCTGATCTAACTGGTGGTGAAGTAGCGGGCATAATACCTCTAGCTTACAGCGTATTTTAAATGCGCATTCGACACGCCGACGATGCGCATAATATACGCGCTTCAAACGAGATTCAAACGCAACCTTGTAAGCCTAAGTACCTATACGCAGTGTGATCGTAAAACACGCATCAAGAAGAATATTATTTGTTTTTATTCTCATTTTATAATTCAAATAATTCAATAATTATAAGACTTAAGAATAGTCCGTTTTGTTTTTAAGACATTCTGACAATAAGACACATTTGCCAGTTGTATCAAAAATGCGCACTGTGGGTGTATCACAGAAGCAGTCTGGGATGTCAGGTGATCGGGCCCAATCGTCAGAATATTCGTGCACATAATTTATAAACAAAAAAAAACAAGAATCTATCACTAATTATTATTATTCTAATCAATAAGACTTAAGAATAGCTTGGTTTGTTCTTAGGGCACTCTGACAGTGGCACACACTTGCCAGTGTCAAGATTGCGCACAGTGAGTGTATCACAGAAGAAGTCTAGAATGTCACAGGCTCGGGCTCTGCCATTGATATACTCATACACACATTAAAATTGTAGGTATAAAATAAATCTAAACAAAAGAAAAAGAATATAATTTATATATGTAATATCATTCTTTAATATTTTATTAATCAATTAGACTTAAGAATAGCTCGGTTTATTCTTAGGGCACTCTGACAGTGGGATGCATTTGCCAGTGTCAAGATTGCGCACAGTGAGTGTATCACAGAAGAAGTCTAGAATGTCACAGGCTCGGGCTCTGCCATTGATATACTCATACACACATTAAAATTGTAGGTATAAAATAAATCTAAACAAAAGAAAAAGAATATAATTTATATATGTAATATCATTCTTTAATATTTTATTAATCAATTAGACTTAAGAATAGCTTGGTTTGTTCTTAGGGCACTCTGACAGTGGGATGCATTTGCCAGTGTCAAGATTGCGCACAGTGGGTGTATCACAGAAGCAGTCTGGGATGTCACAGGCTCGGGCTTTCCCGTCATCGTACTCGTGAACACTCGGGATGTCGCAGTCGGGTTCCGCTTTCCGGGGACAGTATAAAACTGAATGCTCGCCTTGGGGACATTTTCCTGAAATGGTTAGTTGATTAGTATAGGGAACTGAACTTATATGAACACGGGTTACGGCCATTATAGGCGAGTGATAGGTTATAATACAGATTTGTGAAGATTATTTTTTTCCAGACCTCTATAGCATAATAGTGAAGACTCAATACCTATTGTTTCTAATATTGGCTTATCTCGTAAATATTGACTCAGGCTTTTAATATTATCCACAGGCAGTTATTGGGGGTCGAAAATGGCCTAAACCGTTTCGAGAAAATTAAGGTACGGCCGAGCCTCCAAATCTAGTTGTGTTTATAAAATAGTTTTTCTCAAATAAACTGTAGAGCAGGTACCCATTCATTTCATATATCAGTATGTTTTAATATTAACTACAATCTATCAATCAAAATTCGATTAATACTCTTGGTTCAATACCATTACTTTTTAATTATAATGTTACTAGCTTCTGCCCGCGACTTCGTCTGCGTATGATTAGTATTTAACACTATATCGTTATAAAATATAGCCTATATGTTATTCTGATGTATAAGCTATATTGTGGTAAAGTTTCATTCAAATCCATTCAGTAGTTTTTACGTGAAAGAGTAACAAACATCCATACATCCAAACTTTCGTCTTTATAATAGTAGTAGGATATAATAGTAGGTAGTAGGATTTTTGTATAAAGACAAGAATGAGTAGATCCCACTGGGGGTTTAAAAAAATTCTATTCTTCTCTTTGTACAAAAATATCAACGAATCAAATCATTGGAATAAAAGTATACATATTAGGATAAAAAAAATCTTACTTGTTGGAAAGCCTTGTCCACTCACGGCGACAGCCACAAAGGCGACTAGAAACACAAAAATCAATTTCATTTTTTTTATATATTTTTTAAATGCTTGAAACGTCTTTACCAGTTAGCTCGGCAGTTTATTATTCTACAATTATTTTAGTGCGAACCCATTTTATACTCTGTATGTTGGTTTGCTTCCATTGTCTAACGTGACGATAAAAAAGTCGTGATATTTTTTTAATGTAATGATAAAAAAATGTCTTCGTCGTTATACTGATATGAGCAATTCTTGTTTATTATGTAGGCATATATTATGTGTGTCAGACGATTCAATCTCTCATTTTTTATTTGGATTAACAACAAGTTAATGTAGGTATGTAGATCCGTAATTGTTTAAGCTATGCATTATTTTCACTATTATGAAATATTTTTGGTAATAATAATAATATATAACGGATTAACACGAGTCAGTAAATTAATTTATATAAAGACGTTTCAAAAACTTTACAAGTAAAAAAGTATACCTTTTATATTAATAACTAGCTGCCCGCCCCGGCTTCGCACGGATCGCTTTTTTATAGCTGTCATTCGGGTATAGAGTAGCTTTCCAACAGTGAAAGAATTTTTCAAATCGGTCCAGTCGTCTTGGAGCCTATTCAATCCAAACAAACTTTACCTCCTTAATATATTAGTAAGTATAGATATAGATTACTATACTATAGACAATGGAAACAAGCACACGCTGTGAATAATATTAGCATAAAAAGGGGGATTTACAAATACCAGCTGTATCACTTGACACAATAAGTTCCTGCACTCTGTGGACTTAGTAAAGTCCCGGAACATTCAAATAATATTTCCAGTGGAAATTTTATCCTTATTTTTAAAAGTATTTTAACTTTTTTATGTTGTCATAAAATTTATTTAAACAGATGTTGACATCAACGGTACGATTTTGTAGTTAATTTAAAATATACAAAAAAATAAGTTTTGGGTATAATACATTGGAATATTTTATCTATACTAATATTATAAAGCTGAAGAGTTTGTTTGAACGCGCTAATCTCAGGAACTACTGGTTCGAATTCAAAAAATCTTTTTTTGTTGGATAGACCATTTATCGAGGAAGGCATTAGGCTTTATAACATCACGCTGCGACCAATATGAGCGAAGAAACAGTGGAAAAAACGGGGAAACTATGAAACCTTATGAAGAAGTGACAGAATACTTTGACAGATCTTTGACGAAACAATCGGACGGGCAGGACGACGTCTGCCGGGGCCGCTAGTTTTTAAATAAAAATAAAATATGCGAGTTAAAGTTGTTTCATTCCAATGTATAATAACCGCGAAGGCATCAGAAATTATTTAGGTAAAATAAGTTCTGATGCCTTCGCGGTTATTACTTTTATTTTATTTTATTTTTATTTTATTTTTATTTTATTTTTATTTTATTTTTATTTTATTTTTATTTTATTTTTATTTTATTTTTATTTTATTTTTATTTTATTTTTATTTTATTTTTATTTTATTTTTATTTTATTTTTATTTTATTTTTATTTTATTTTTATTTTATTTTTATTTTATTTTTATTTTATTTTTATTTTATTTTTATTTTATTTTTATTTTATTTTTATTTTATTTTTATTTTATTTTATTTTTATTTTTATTTTATTTTTATTTTTATTTTTATTTTTATTTTTATTTTTATTTTTATTTTTATTTTTATTTTTATTTTTATTTTTATTTTTATTTTTATTTTTATTTTATTTTTATTTTATGTTAATTTATTTTGTTCTGTTCTGTTCTGTTCTGTTCTATTCTATTCTATTCTATTCTATTTTATTTTATTTTATTTTATTTTATTTCATTTCCTTTAATTTCATTTCAATTTCAGTTCCTTTAATTTCCTTTAATTTAATTTAATTTCATTTCATTTCATTTCATTTCATTTCATTTCATTTCATTTCATTTCATTTCATTTCATTTCATTTCATTTCATTTCATTTCATTTCATTTCATTTCATTTCATTTCATTTCATTTCATTTCATTTCCTTTAATTTAATTTAATTTAATTTAATTTAATTTAATTTAATTTAATTTAATTTAATTTAATTTAATTTAATTTAATTTAATTTAATTTAATTTAATTTAATTTAATTTAATTTAATTTAATTTAATTTAATTTAATTTAATTTAATTTAATTTACCTAATTTAATTTAATTTAATTTAATTTAATTTAATTTAATTTAATTTAATTTAATTTCATTTCATTTCATTTCATTTCATTTAATTTCATTTCATTTCATTTCATTTCATTTCATTTCATTTCATTTCATTTCATTTCATTTCATTTCATTTCATTTCATTTCATTTCATTTCATTTCATTTCATTTCATTTCATTTCATTTCATTTCATCTCATCTCATTTTATTTTATTTTATTTTATTTTATTTCATTTTATTTCATTTTATTTTATTTTATTTTATGTTAATTTATTTTGTTCTGTTCTGTTCTATTCTATTTTATTTTATTTTTTCAGTTTCATTTCCTTTAATTTAATTTAATTTAATTTAATTTAATTTAATTTAATTTAATTTAATTTAATTTAATTTAATTTAATTTAATTTAATTTAATTTCATTTCATTTCATTTCATTTCATTTCATTTCATTTCATCTCATCTCATTTTATTTTATTTTATTTTATTTTATTTTATTTTATTTCATTTTATTTCATTTTATTTTATTTTATTTTATGTTAATTTATTTTGTTCTGTTCTGTTCTATTCTATTTTATTTTATTTTTTCAGTTTCATTTCCTTTAATTTAATTTAATTTAATTTAATTTAATTTAATTTAATTTAATTTAATTTAATTTAATTTAATTTAATTTAATTTAATTTAATTTAATTTAATTTAATTTCATTTTATTTTATTTTATTTTATTTTATTTTATTTTATTTTATTTTATTTTATTTTAATTTTATTTGTATTTTATTTTATTTTTATTTTATGTTCATTTATTTTGTTCTGTTCTGTTCTGTTCTGTTCTGTTCTGTTGTATTTTATTTTATTTTATTTTATTTTTTCAGTTTCATTTCCTTTAATTTAATTTAATTTAATTTAATTTAATTTAATTTAATTTAATTTAATTTAATTTAATTTAATTTAATTTAATTTAATTTAATTTAATTTAATTTAATTTAATTTAATTTAATTTAATTTAATTTAATTTAATTTAATTTAATTTAATTTAATTTAATTTAATTTAATTTAATTTAATTTAATTTAATTTAATTTAATTTAATTTAATTTAATTTAATTTAATTTAATTTAATTTAATTTAATTTAATTTAATTTAATTTAATTTAATTTAATTTAATTTAATTTAATTTAATTTAATTTAATTTAATTTAATTTAATTTAATTTAATTTAATTTAATGTAATTCAATTTAATTCAATGTAATTCAATGTAATTCAATTCAATTCAATTCAATTCAATTCAATTCAATTCAATTCAATTCAATT
Source organism: Polylopha cassiicola (assembly GCA_038024825.1). Lineage (NCBI taxonomy): Eukaryota > Metazoa > Arthropoda > Insecta > Lepidoptera > Tortricidae > Polylopha > Polylopha cassiicola. The sequence goes on from CP149061.1 coordinate 1,675,422, forward strand.
CAATTCAATTCAATTCAATTCAATTCAATTCCATTCCATTCCATTCCATTCCATTCCATTCCATTCCATTCCATTCCATTCCATTCCATTCCATTCCATTCTATTTTATTTTATTTTATTTTATTTTATTTTATTTTATTTTATTTTATTTTATTTTATTTTATTTTATTTTATTTTATTTTATTTTTATTTTTATTTTATTTATAATGAAGCTAGCTAGCTATAATGAAGCTTCAAATGGATGTCAGATTAAAATCTGTGCCTCAGTCAAATAAGAAAAAAATAAAGAACATTTTTTTTGTTAACTAACGGTGTTATCAGTATTTATAAACCGTTACAATGGACGTAGATGTAAAGGTTATTGACCTCAGGTTTTACAACAGTTGAATTATCATAATCAGTACATTACTCAAGTTTATTAAAGCCTTGGTATATTTTACGGCAGGCTTTTAGAATAAACTAGGTATGTTAACCTATTGGTCTAGTGGTCAGCTGATTACGAAAACGGAGGTTATGGGTTCGAATCCCGTTACGGACAAAAATCTTTGTGATTAATATAAGTAGGTATATTGGAATGAAACAACTATTAACGGATTTAACTCGTGTACCTATTTTTAAAAAGTGTGCTAACTTTATGGTTAGACTATTGTCAGCTCAGTCGTGCTACGATTATGGAAACTAAAGAATCCGACACGTCACCAAATAAAATAAAATAAAAATACGCGAGTTTAATCCGTTAATAGTTTCATTCCAATGTCCTAGGTTATTTACTTATTTCCTTCCAACTGCTAAAATTAGTAACCCTAAACCACCCCAATTTGTATTCCACAGTTTGTCAAATCAAAGTTGTAACAATTATGTATGTTCGTGGAAGTCCGGTGATTATTCGATGAACCCCTGCGGACCTGATTTCAATTAACCAAGTTTTGCTATTCCGAAACAACGCCTCCACCTTATTAAATGTTCCAAGTATCGTTTGTAGTGTTTGTTTAAATCCCTTGTCACAGATCACTTATTATATTAATGCAATCCACACCGGCTCGACAATGCCCTCGTATTCGTAACTACACTTTTAATACACCTCGCCCGCGGCCATAGTATGACTTAAGTGACAGTTACTTTTTACGGCCTTCCCGCCAATACAGGGACACCCGAGACAGCGTATGTATGCTATTTAAGCTACTCGCATAAACGCATACACTACATCCCTCCCTTGGAATAAAATGAAATTAATAACAACAGGTAGTACATAGCCAAATCGAAATATTTTTCCAATAAAGTAATCAGTCATTTTAAGTTAATCATTAACACAGCGCAAATATAAATTAATCAGGCATTAAAGTTCTTAAAGGATCAATGTTATAATACCACTACAAAACGCCAGGCGCGTGCAGTGAGGGTCGCGCATGCACCACGTCAGGACAGGCACTCCATATATTCACACCATTGTGCCTATATGGAAGCACGCCCTTGCAACAGACTAAGAATAACATAATATTAATAAATCATGGCACATCAATCAGACTCTTATTTCACTACTCATTTCACTCTCATATTATCTTACAGCTTTCCATTGACCTTCTACTCTTTCCAGGTGAACAACATTCCTTCTCATCACTTGTCCTGTTAGATCATTCTCCACCATGACATTTCTTTGTTAGAACTTTGTACTGTATGAAGTGTTGAGCTATAGTTTGGTTAAGCTTATTTGCCTTATCCATATTATTCTTATCTACTCCAGTTAAACTATACTCAATAGCTCTCCTTTTCTTGTCAGCATATTACTTCCCCTTCTCTTTCTGCAATTTGGCTCGCTCACGCACATCCTGATTAGCTCTGACGGCAACTTGCCTGTGGATGCATGAGGTATGCTGTTGTACATTAACAGGTCCTCCATCAGACTGTCCTTAATGTTCTTTTCCTTCCAATGAGTTATTTCGAGCTGTTCCGTTATATCCCTTATATTGTAAACCTTTTAGTTAGCATAGGCTTTGAGCTTGGGAAATGGTTGCGGTGTGAGCCTCCCTCAATAATATAAACAGTTTCATGTTTTTCTGGTCCATTTACTCTTATTATAGTTTTGAATGATCCCTTTACATTCAGTTTGGTGCTTGTTTCATGTTTCTTCCGTAATCAACTTTATTATACAGCCTGAATGAACAAACATTTTAATCTTAATCTACGGTGTAATAGTGCACTCAATTATGTATCAATGTTAAAAAACATAATTAACTTCAACTCTTTCTTTTTTGTTTCTTTTGGTAGACTGATTGTCATATTTCCTTTTTGAACCTCCTATTTTGCAGTATTGGCGGAAATGTCCCGGTTTGCCGCATGTAAAACATGCTTTTCCTAATGCTGGACATTCTTTATAATCAGTTTGATGGTTATTATTCCCACAACGTCCGCAGGGTTTAAAGTTTTTGTTGTATGTTCATTCCTTTTTTGTTTTGAAAAATCCATCTTTTTCATTCCTATTGTATACAGCATTTACTTCCTGGTTATCTTGCTTATTACTATTATGGCTATCTTCTTTCTTCTGTTCATATATTTCTAATTAGTCATTTACTACTTCTAACATATTAGCCTCTGTGACGATTTTCTCCAGTGTAATGTTGTCACCTACTGTAAGAATCTTCTTACGTAATTCAGCCGAATTGCATTTTTCAGTGATCTGGTCAATCAAATGGTCATCCTTTTTATCAAAATTGCATTTTTCAAACTTTCAAATTTCTCTTTATCTTCTTGCTAAATGAGTCTAAACATGTGACGTTCAAAATCTTGGTTGGTTTTAGGAACAAAGTATACATCCAGTTTTTTTTTTCTTTTTTTTTTTTTTTTTTTTTTTTTTTTTTTTTTTTTTTTTTTTTGGCTATGTCAAAAACATCAACTCCATCTGTAGCTGTGACATCTGCACCAGGTATGAGCTGTCTCCTTCGAGTTCCAGCTTTTCTGGTCCCGGCATAAAATTCGCCATGATGTCGTTGCTTCTTGGCTTAATGGGGTGACCTGTAAAGTAACGAAATCACACTCCAAATTTATTGACAGTATTTTGACATGTACTACCAATTTAATGGCAGCATTTTAATACCCTACCAATTTAATGGCAACATTTTAATAGCCTACCAATTTAATGGCAGCATTTTAATAGCCTACCAATTTAATGGCAGCATTTTAATACCCTACCAATTTAATGGCAGCATTTTAATACTCTACCAATTTAATGGCAGCATTTTAATACCCTACCAATTTAATGGCAGCATTTTAATACCCTACCAATTTAATGGCAGCATTTTAATATCCTACCAATTTAATGGCAGCATTTTAATACCTACCAATTTAATGGCAGCATTTTAATACCTACCAATTTAATGGAGGCGTTCATTTGAACTACCAGACATTTCCCAATTTAATGGAGGTCATGTCTACCAATTCCAATTTAATGGAGGCATTCATTTGAACTACCAGACATTTCCCAATTTAATGGAGGTCATGTCAACTAATTCCAATTTAATGGAGGTATTCATTTGAACTACCAGACATTTCCCAATTTAATGGAGGTCATGTCAACCAATTCCAATTTAATGGAGGTATTCATTTGAACTACCAGACATTTCCCAATTTAATGGAGGTCATGTCAACCAATTCCAATTTAATGGAGGCATTCATTTGAACTACCAGACATTTCCCAATTTAATGGAGGTCATGTCAACCAATTCCAATTTAATGGAGGTATTCATTTGAACTACCAGACATTTCCCAATTTAATGGAGGTCATGTCAACCAATTCCAATTTAATGGAGGCATTCATTTGAACTACCAGACATTTCCCAATTTAATGGAGGTCATGTCAACCAATTCCAATTTAATGGAGGCATTCATTTGAACTACCAGACATTTCCCAATTTAATGGAGGTCATGTCAACTAATTCCAATTTAATGGAGGTATTCATTTGAACTACTAGATATTTACCAATTTAATGGAGGTCATGTCAATGAATTTTCATGTTTTTTTTTTTTTTCACTTAATTCATTTAAATAAAATAAAATAAAATAAAGTAAATTAGTAAATTTAGTATTTTTTTTTTTTTTGTTTTTTTTTTTTTTTTTTTGCGTAAAATGTAACAGATATAGAACAGGGTAGTACTTAAATTTTGTAATTTAATAAATAAGGTAGTTTGTATAGCTGTATCAATCACTATAGCATAAGACCTTTGTCAGCCCAGTCGGGCCCCGACTATTGAATCTGTAAAGGTCCTGAAACGTCAGCCAACTAAAATAAAATATGCGAGTTAAATCCGTTAAAGCTGTCTCACTCCAATGTACAACAACCGCCAAGGCATCATTATTAAAATATATTTGCCATAATTATTAAAATATAATTTTATTACAAATTAAATACTTTAAATTTCTTAGCTCAATACAGTTTCCTTAAATCAAATTCTTTCATTAATTAGTAGGTAGACCTTAAAATAGAAAAGTACTTTTCAAACAATTTAATTAATATATGAATAGTATAATATTATTGTTTATAGGCTACCCATATAATTCATGTCACTATTTTCGTTTTACCCTAAAACTAAATATTCAAGAATTTATTAAATTAGGAGTACCTATGCATAATAATTTTCCCGCGTCTTAATTCTTCGACCAGTTGCTATGACCGTTGTCGAAACTATTTTATATAGGTACGGCAGAAAAGTATTAAATACAAATGTGATTATTCCTTTTCCTTTCTTTAACAAATCAATTAAAAAAAATAGTATTCGTCAATAGTTTTATTCTAAAATACCTAAGTACATAATATTCTTGAATTGTGTGAATGCGACAATGTTCTCCCGCGTCATATTGCAATGGCGTTTGTCAATTTTAAACGACTGTTGTTAGATTTCTAATCTTAACAGGATTAAAACTCCGTTTTAATGTTATTTAATGCCAATAAAGGCAATCTATTTATACCAGTGAAACATTAAAACAACAAATATTATCGATTGATTACGGTACCTAGGTAGGTCTTAAGTTTCTTACAAAGGTCTAAATCGCTAAATATTTTGCTACGAAAATCACTATTAAGTACGTAGGTATAGGTGTACCAAATTTACTTTTTTACTTTTGAGATATATTATGACATTGTAAATAAATTGTTTAGTTAATCAACGGGATTAAATGGTATAATGAAACACTTTGAACCAAAAACTGTTCATCTGCCATTATCGCGATTTTAGTCATAAAATTTACCTTTTCCTCGTCGCCACTTGTAGTGTTTGTTTAAATCCCTTGTCACAGATCACTTATTATATTAATGCAATCCACACCGGCTCGACAATGCCCTCGTATTCGTAACTACACTTTTAATACACACTCGCCCGCGGCCATAGTATGACTTAAGTGACAGTTACTTTTCACGGCCTTCCCGCCAATACAGGGACACCCGAGACAGCGTATGTATGCTATTTAAGCTACTCGCATAAACGCATACACTACATCGTTGTTGGGTTCGATACTAGCTTGATCATATATTATTAAGTAGCTTCTGCCCGCGACTACGTCCGCGTGGAACTCCTCCTTTTTTGCAGTCGGTTAAAAAGTAGCCTATGTCCTTTCTCAGGCTCCAGACTTTCTTTGTACCAAATTTCATTTAAATCGGTCCAGTAGTTTTAGCGTGAAAGCGTAACAGACAGACAGACAGACAGACAGAGTTACTTTCGCATTTATAATATTAGTAGGGATTTAGTATTTAATAGCTTTTGACCGTCTGTAGAAGAAAATGGTTATTATGGAAATTCAAGTTCTTATGTGTGTGCCTTTTTTTAATTAAATTGGATTTAATTTTCTAACCTGTGTTAAAGTATTTTGAGACATGTTTGAAAAAACATAATTTTATTTATTTATTCTTTAATGCATAAAAAAACAACTAATGTACAAAAGGCGGACTGATCCGAATTTTCAATTTAGCACTACATTTTTTTAACAGAATTGACGGTACCTATTTTTTTGAAATTCATTCCTAGAGGGGTTAAAAAGGGGTAGAAGGTCATTTTGGCTTTGCTTCGAAAATGATAATACCTTATCTTTAGTGATTTTGCTTAAAGTGACACCTTAAAACTTGAAGCCCTATTAGAATCATTTTCGACTTCAACGCGGATGTTTGAAGCTTATATATATTTTAATCGAGGCATTCAGAAAAAAAACAACAAGTCAGCTTGTCGGTCTAGTAGTTAGCACTTGACTTCTAAGCCAGGGGTTGTGGGTTCGAATAGGTACCGCTATATGCAGATGTCACGTAGTCGCGGGCAATAGTACATTAGGCACTTAGGCCAGTAAAATAAAAAATGTCTCAGATCACCTGTAATGAGGGCTACCGCGTGTCAGAAATCCGCTAGATGCGCTAGTGTAGAATGAGGTCCAGCTGTCATGTACCACCAATCACAGGCCAGTAGCTTGCCTCTCATTGGTGGTACATGACAGCTAGACCTCATTCTACACTAGCGCATCTAGCGGATTTCTGACACGCGGTGGCCCTCATTAAAAATTTGATCTGAGGCTTTTTTATTTACTGGCCGAGGTCAGTATACTATTTAATTTTTCGACGAAGCCAGAAAGCGGCAATTTCATTTAGCGCAGCGGCCAGAAAATTGGCGCTTTCTGGCCGGAGGACAGAAAAATCTATTAGTATACCTAATTGGAATTTATATCAAATATTACAACATTAATAAGAGTATACCAAACCCTCGAAGGGACGGTGTACGTCACAAAGTTAGCGCAGGTGCGTCCGCGGTCCTACTTCATCGAACCCGGCAATTGTACTAAAATACTATTTAATAAGGCCGGGCAGGTTTATAATTAGACAACCTAACTTATTAGTTGTATAGTTTTCGAACCGTCAGCAAATAAAATAAGATAGGCGAGTTTGATGGCGGCAGGTTTTTTGTCCAACAAGTTGATTAATGCCCGGCTACACGAGGCTAGTTTTTCGAGCTAGGTTAGCAAGCTAGTTTCTGACAAAACTGCCCTGGCTTGTTATCCTAGCTCGAAAAACTAGCCTCGTGTAGTCCGTGCATAAGTGCTTCTAGAGGTTGGTCTTGAAACGTCACGTTATGTTTATATCATAAATCATATATTTATCTTTTAATGCTGGGCCTGCCAAAGGTTGTAAAAGGTTTTCCTAGGACTTATACGGAAGATAATGAAGAATCTCCAGAGTTATAACTATAACGGATTAATTTCGCGTATTTTTAAAAAACTTAACAATTGCCATATTCGTATCGCGAGTGAGGCATAAGACAGTTGTCTTATTCCAAAGATTCTTAAACCTAATACTATAGTAAAGAATCTGGGTAATAAAACAAAAGATAGTCAAATTTCAAACAACAATACTTCTCAGTCAACCTCGGGATTTAAACCAGGGAATATTTAATTTATTTTCATAATTAAATTGCAAGGTTACGAGAAAAAGTTTGTAAAGGCTTTATCTCGCTGTTTACGAGATGTCGTAAAACTAATACTTTTGTTCTCTCCCCTTCAAAAATGGGGGAAATTTTGAGAAAAATTGTCGATCTCCGTGATAAGGCTGTTTTCTATTGCCGCACTCGGAATACAAAAAGCTTTGAAAGCTCGAAATTAGGGGCATTTAAAAAGTCAAGAGGATTGTTTTAATTAAAAGCTCGGAGTATTTGGTAAGAAAATAGTTCAGTAAATAAGAGAGGTCATCGACCTCCATCTGTTTGAAAAAAAATACTATATTAAGTACATATTTACTACAATGTATTGATATCTATGGTTTATTACCATTGATTTAATAACTTAATTACAGATTTCCTTTTTTCATTTACTTACGGACTAAGTAATTTATTTGAGATATACACGTTTTGTCAAGTAGTTTGAGTACAAATAGGCTGACAGACAGACAAAAACGAGTGTTATCTTATAAAAGAATCACATTCTTTTATTAAAATTAAATGTCCAAAAAAGTACCAATAAGCATTTTGTATTATTTTGACAAAAGTGGATCTGCTAAAAGTACCTAGTAAGTACTTATCAAAAATTGCAGTACCTAATCAACTTTCAAAATAATTTAAGTAAATACGTTACACAATAACATATATTATATATATATATATATATTATATAAGCTTTTATGGCTCAATATTTGACAGCTACCATTTTTTAAAAATTCTTAACTCAAAGCCATAGCAGTAATTAAAATCTCACTAACCTAATCTTCGTTCAATTCTTTCTTACTATTTCCAGCTTCATCCCGTTTAAACCTTTAAAAAGCCATTATACAGCTAAAAGCGTCACAAAGACAGTATTTACTTCCTCTGAGAGTGCCGCCTGTAAAACACTCACACGTCTATAAATATTTTATCGATATATTGGAGTCAAAGGCTAGCTTTTAACTCTATTTTTGTCGTCGAAGTAAATTCAGGCTAATAGGTATTACCTATAGGTTGTTATAGGTAGGCAGTAAAGAGGTATCAGTCACTAATAATATAAGAAAATATAGATGCAAAATATTCTATAGCTTCCCAACAGTGAAAGGTTTTTCAAATCGGTCCAGTCGTTTTTGAGCCTATTCAATCCAAACAAACAAACAAACTTTTCCTCTTTATTATATTATATTTATATTACTAGCGGTTCGCCCCGGCTTGGCACGGATCCCTAATTTTTTTCAAAATATTACAAAGTCACACAGGGTGAACGTAGCTTCCCAACAGTAAAGGACTTTTTAAAATCGGTCCAGCCATTAGTATAGAGCACAGCATATTAGTATAGAATATTATTGGAATACTTCCCATTATATATTTTCCAGATCTCTGACCCCAACCCCTGCAAAGGGCTCCAAAGAAATATAAAATACTTATGTTTGTACAAGTTACGAAGAATGAAACCGTTTAACTGAGCGGGTCGACAAAATGGCGGGTGATCGTTTGGTGTCGACAAAGGATGCAATTTGTCAAATCAAACAACTCTTTGTTGGGTGATATACGGTTATCAGTTACTAGCGGTCCGCTTCGGCTTCGCACGGATTCATTTTTTTTTAATAATATATTTTTTTTTTTTATAAATATCTTTGGACAATTCACACCAATTATCTAGTCCCATTTTAAGCAAAGCTTGTGTTATGGGTACTAGACAACGGATAAATATACATACATACATATAAGACATCTAAGACTCAGGTACAGATGCCAGTGCTCATCACATTGACATCTGACCCTAGCGGGATTCGAACCCGCAACCTGCGGTTTCGTAGTCAGGGCCTCTGACCACTAGACCAACAGGCCGTCAAAAATTTTGTAGGCTATGTCACTCGGGAATAGTGTAGCTTCCCAACAGTGAAAGTTTTTTTTTCACTTAAAAAGTACTAAATGGATGGTAATGAAACTTAATAATAATATTAGGTATAGCGCGTCGGATCATTGCTGAAAAGAAAGGTCGGAAAAATTTGGTGGAACTATTGTTTTCAAAGTAAAATTATACTGATTGAATTAAGATACACATAATCAACAAAAAAAATATCATCAATTAATCTATAGCTAATACAAGTTAAGGTACATACAACGCAAAAAACAAAACAGAATGCAATATAAGCAAGACACTATAATGTCTCCAGTCGGATTTCGTCCCAAAGCAAAAGAGTGGTTATTTTTAAAGTCCCTTCTGCCACAGAATATGTAATAGTTGCTTCTGCAGGTTTGAATAATAACTACCTAATAATTTCCGATGCCTTTGCGGTTATTACACATTTATATGAAACAACTAATAAATATAACGGATTCAGCTCGCGTATTTCATTTTCTTGCTGTCTGTTTCGAAAACTACAGTTCCCATAATCGTAGCACGACTGAACTGATGATAGTAGGTACAACTCTAAAGTCAATATCTATGGTGTGCCCGTCCGAAACACATCTCTGTATGTTTTCACCTTTAGAAAAAAGTAAAATCGACTATAGGTTATTGAGAAGTTGGCAATCGGATTTGAAGGAAAGAACCCAATTTCATCCTCTGATTCATTGAATGTTAGTTTAGCTGTAGACTATTTACTATAAGTAATTGAGTTTCGAAAGGGTAAAAATGTTGAACACTTTTTTTTTTGTTAGATAATTATGAAATAAATGAAAATATAGCCCGCTGTGCAAATGACGTGAAACCTTGCCACAACGTTTACAGCTAAATGACGTCACTAGTCCCCACTCTGGAAGTATATCTTGGTCTTTAGCATAAGCCTATTGTCAGCTCAGTCGTGCTACGATTATGGAATCTCTTTTCATTTAGGTGTACTTACTTACCTAATATTTACAATCTACCTAAACCTACGGTCCCCCCGACATGACGTTTTCTTTGTAGAAATATTAATACTTAGGTAACTAATATTAAGATTTTATTATTGTTATACTTTTTAGAGGGCCTTTTAGTTTTTATGTCGGGGGTTTGTTAAATTTTTAATTTATTTTTTTATTTCATACTTTTTGTAAGTAGATACGTAGGTACCTACTACATATTATTATTTTTAACTAATTTCCATTTCACATGTAATTTCGTAATGTACATGTTATCCTCTTACATTTGATACCCCACTCGGGTATATTTGTCTTTTTGACAAATCGACTCCCCATAATTTTGGAACTACGTAACCGATTTTCATTGTGATTTCAATTTTGTAATGTACACGCGATCCTCTTTCATTTGATACCTCACTCGGGTATATTTGTAGACATTTGGTTTTCCATCCCCACTTTCACTCCCAATATTTTTTGAACGACTCAACCGATTTTCATTATGATTTCAATTTTGTAATGTACTCGTCACCCTCTTTCATTGGATACCCCACTCGAGTATATTTTTAGACATTTATTTTTACATCCCCTCTTTAACCCCTCCTAATTATTAAACTACTAAGCCGATTTTTATAAAACATAGCTAAGAACACTCCCGACATATACACCTTTCAAACAAAAAAAACAGAATCAAAATCGGTTCATGCGTTAGGGAGCTATGATGCCACAGACAGACACACACACACACACACACACACACACACACACACACACAGACAGACAGACACGTCAAACTTATAACACCCCGTCGTTTTTGCGTCGGGGGTTAAAAATACGCGAGTTCAATCCGTCTACAGTTCTTTCAATGTATTAAAACCGCGAAGACATCAGAAATTATTACATATTGGTATTTTTTTATTTTATTCCTTCAATGATTTATAAACTCTGGAACAATCCTTTGTTTAATTTATTTCGTCTTACTGCGTTTAAAATATTCACCCACATTTTATCGAAAACTGTGAAATTCAAAGCGAATAGTTTGTTGAATTTAATTACGCCCGATCGTAAATATGTCGCTTCGCAACAGGCGGTCGCCATTTTATCTTAGTGCTTGAGTCGGCCATTTTGAATTTTCTTAATGGCCATAGGTATTTTTTAATCTGTAGTTTTTTTTTCAATTATTAAGGTTTAGGTATTCGTGTATCCTGATTTATATAATAAATAAATACTGTTTTAAGTATCTTCTAACTTTAACTAACTCCATAGAGTTAGTTAGTATTATTGATTGTGCGATACAGACTAAGACATATTTTTAACAATGATTTTAAAAAATATATATTATTTAAAACTAGATAATTAATTTATTTACATATACATACATATATTAGGTAGTTATAATATATAAATCATTTATATTATTTCTAACATGTTAAAAAAAAAAGAATGAAATGAAAAACGCGACAAACATAAAAAATGCAAACCGATTCAATACGTATTTGCTTTGAACCTTTTATTATTTCCTTTGTACGCGATGTAAGAAGATTAAATTCATATAGCTTTTTGTATAAATAGCAACAAAGAATATTTTCTATTCCGCATTTTCCGTATCCACCACTATTTTAAAATTATGAGAAAAGCGTAAAATTAATCATGATAATTATTTTTCTTTGATTTTATTATTGGGCAAATTTGTATGTTGTTAATACTTACTTTATATCATAAGATAAAAAATCAACACAACACAACATAAAAAAATGTTTTTTTATGTGGTGTTGTGTTATAATATAATATATTGTAATATATGTATATTTTAGGCAAGGATACTTGACGGTTTCGCCTTTGTAGAAAACGCAATAACTACCCTATCTTCATGCCGTTTTTTTAAAGAGGCGAAACAGTATTTGCAATAAGGATCCTTGCCTAAAGATTAAAAAAAAGTACGCGCGAAATTGTCACATCCAAAGTTTACAAGATTACAAGCCCAAATGCTTTCTGTTCACGCACAATTTGAGTGTTCTTAACCGAAAAAAAGTTTAATGCTCTTACCGCCTTTACAAGTTTAACATTGTTTTCGTATGAAGCGCCCTGAATAAGTAATTCGAATCTCACAATCTTTTCCCCTTAAGTTATATTGAAGGAAAGATTCTTGAGTTCAAATCTTGGTTTTATTTTTAGGAAGTGAAAAGTTGCCATTGACACTGATTTAGATGGGAAGTTATTTTTTAATAAAAAAATTGTTACGATTTAATAATATTTCCTAGAATTGTTGCCTAAAATAAGTTAAAGACACGCGTTATCGCGCAATACACGAGGTAAATCGTTGTTTCATTCTAATGTGTAATAACTGCGTAAGTATCCAATATTATAATATATCTTTGTTAAAGCATTATTCTAATTTTAGTAGGTATGTATTTTTACAATACAAATTTCAGATAAAATTACACAAATAAATCCTTACAGACCGACCTTTCATTTCAAAATCAAGCAACCTCCTTAAAGGGGACACGTTCGAAACAAATGCAATTTAAAATTCCCGATAAAAAGTCAAATGAACCCCTAATTTACAAATCAGAACGTTCAACATGGCGCGTTTCAGAACGAAAGTTCTAAATTCAAAATCAACCAATCACGTGATATTCATCATGGCCGAATTCGAAAATTAAAATTTCGGTAAAAATGATTCGCACGAGAAATTCAGAATTGTCTATTGAAAGACGTTTTAATGACGTCACGATTTCATATCTCGATATTGTTTGAATTTGGAAAATGTTTTTCCTTAATTCTGTACACGTGTTTTTTTGGTTTGTTTGAACAAATGTTTTTGTTACTGTTGCTGTGTCGCGTAGTTAATATGCAAAGAAAGGAAAATAATATCGCATGCCTAGATCTAAAGGGAGCTAAGTCAAAAACCTGAAGATTTGAGTTATCTATACTATCGAATTACCTACCACTAAAATAGATACCTATTAGCTAACTCTTCTAGATCCCTACTAATGTTATAAATGCGAAAGTAACTCTGTCTGTCTCTTACGCTTTCGCGCTGAAACTACTGGACCGATTTAAACGAAATTTGGTACAAAGAGAGGAGCCTGAGAAAGGACATAGGCTACTTTTTAACCGACTGCAAAAAAGGAGGAGTTCCACGCGGACGAAGTAGCGGGCAGAAGCTAGTTCATTATAAAAAGCATAAATCTATACAAAAACCTCCTGCGTAAATATGGACATTATATTTAAATCTGTTTTTATTATGTATATTATTCTTTAATAGAGCCGCTAATATAAGTTTTGAAAGGTTGGTAGGTACTAATAGATTGTCTATGGTTTCCACTAGCGGGTATAATGTAAAAGGTAGAAATAAAAAAAACAGTATTAATGCATTCGTGAACACGTAAAAATGTGAATGAAAATGGATCCATTATGGCGCTCTGAAATTAAATTGGTGTATTCGAGAGGTAACCAAGTAATAATATTAAAAAAATGTTTCTAGCACTTAGACGCGTGAAAATACTAAGGTAAAGTGTATTCCTTGTATGACATAGGCACCCGATAAGATTTTCCGAAATTTTACCCCTAAAGGGTTGAAAAAGTGAAAAATAGTAAGAACGATTTTCCTTAGTATAGTTTTTTTCCCGTAAATTATCCATAATGGCGGTGAAAAGATGATGGAATTTACTAAGAAAATACTATAATAACTACGCAGGCGAAGTCGCGGGCACAAATATACTTACTAATAGAATAAAGAGGATATGTTTATTTGGATTGAATAGGCTCCAAAACGACTGGTCCGATTTGAAAATATCTTTCACTGTTCGAAAGCTAAACTATTCCCGAGTGACATAGGCTTTAAAAATAAGGAATCCGGGCGAAGCCGGGGCAGGCCGCTAGTAATAAAATAAAATTAATACCAACATTATCGTAGGTATTGCATAATGCGATCCCACATACTCTTGTACCGCACCCGGTCCACAGATTATGCAAACTAGATTCAATTAAATTTCCCATTTTATCAGGATTTTCAGGAAATTAAATACCATAGTGCATTTAGGTGATTAATATTTTACGTGTTTTAATCTCTATAAAATATTGGTGATTTTGTGATTTTAACTGCGTGTATTGTAACGTAAATTAAGTTAATCGGGATGATTTACATTATGAGTTTTCTGCCAAATTATTCAGTTTTAATGATGGCAACACTGCTGTGCGCCATGTTTGATTTTTTTATTTCAATTAGGTACCTACAATAGGCATTTATTATTATAAAGTAAATACGTGATGCATAATAATTTCTGACGCCTTCGCGGTTATACATTGGAATGAAACAACTTTAAGCGGATTTAACTCGCACTTTACAGCTATTGTCAGCTGAGTCGTGCTACGATTATGGAATCTGTAAAGGCTCTGAAACGTCAGCCAATGAAATGAAATACGCGAGTAAAATCCTTTTAAAGTTGTTTTATTCCAATACTTAGCTGTTATTTTCATAATATATAAACAGTTAAGTATGATAAATATTTGTAAACTTGTGTAAGAGAGATGTGCTGAACAATTATTAATCATTTATGTTACCTTCAAATTCTACTTCTCTTGAAATTAAATCAATTTGATTTGATTTACACCCTGTCGCATTAGGACCTATAGTAGTATAGTATAGTAGTAGTAGTAGTATAGTATAGTAGTAGTATAGTATAGTATTAGTAGTAGTAGTATAGTATAGTAGTAGTAGTAGTATAGTATAGTATAGTAGTAGTAGTAGTATAGTAGTAGTAGTATAGTAGAGTAGTAGTAGTAGTAGTATAGTATAGTAGTAGTAGCATAGTAGATCCAGTCCCTCATCCCGTTTTCGTCATTACAATTCTTAAAATCCATAGTATTACTAAGTTTCTTAGTTAATGGCCCTAATTAAATCGTGTTATAAAGTATAAAAATATTATTATAGTGCGTTTTAGTTCATATTTACCTTTATAATCTCTGTCTCTTACTTTCTATTTATACCACTTGTGCCAGAACACCCTGTTTCTATAACGCTACGCGGTTCACAAAATCTGTAATAAAAAAAAATATTACCAACCAAATTTAAATGTAAGATTACGTGACAATAATTTGGAGAGATTTTGTTTATTTTATCATCTGATAAATTAATCTGCCTTGATAATTGCCTATTAAAATATGCTTCCCATTAGATAATGGAGTCCACGGCACTTGGCTTATTCATATTGTTAGAACATGGAGTCTACCGCATCTTGCCTATTTATTTTGATAGAAAATTAAGTCCATAATGCTTATTCATACCTACTATTAGGAAATATACTATATACTATATATACTATATAATATATATAGTATATACTATATAATACCTATCTATAATCTTGCCTATTCTTATTGTTAGAACACGAAGTCTACGTCATGCTAATTCAGATTGTTAGAAAACGGATGCCTATAAGGGATCTTATCTATTTTTATTGTTAGTAAATGTAGTCCATGGCATCTTATCTACTCTAATCTATTCATATTATTAGAAAATGGAGTACCTATAAGCCATCTTGACAATTATTCATTTTAGAACCCTAGTCTAGGGCAGTTTGCCTACTCTTATTGTTAGAAAATGGGGTCTAAGGCATACCTATTCTTATTGTTAGAACATGGAGTCTACCACAATACATCTTACCTATCCATCTTGTTAGAACGTGTAGTCCTCATCATCTTGCTTGTTAATAATGTTAGAAAAGCGTATTCCACATCTCGTACCCTTACAGTCTTCCACGTGGGAGGTCAGAGGAGTGCAAATAAGAGGACGTCGCACCTCTTATTTCCCCGGAGGCCCTCATATTAGGCATCTAACCTATTCTTATTGTTAGATCATGGAGTCTACCACATCTTACCTATCCTTGTTAGAACGTGTAGTCCTCGGCTTTTTACCTGTTAATAACGTTAGAAAAGCTTATTCCACATCTCGTGTCAGTGCAGTCTTCCACGTGGGAGGTCAGAGGAGTGCAAATAAGAGGACGTCGCACCTCTTATTTCCCCGGAAGCCCTCACTCATATTAGGTATCTTACCTATTCTTATTGTTAGAAAATGGAGTCTACCACATCTTACCTATCCTTGTTGTTAGAACGTGTAGTCCTCATCATCTTGTTTATTAATAACGTTACAAAAGCGTATTCCACATTGGAATGAAACAACTATCAACGGATTTAACTCGCGTATTTTTATTTTATTTTATTAGCTTACATTTCGGATTCTTTACAGTTTCCATAATCGTAGCACGACTGAGCTGACAATAGTCTAACGCTAAAGTGATTTATACAGTTATGCAAACTACCTTATATTTAAATTACAAATTTTGAAAAACTACCCTATTCTGAATTATATTATTCCACATCTCGTGTCAGTGCAGTCTTCCACGTGGGAGGTCAGAGGAGTGCAAATAAGAGGACGTCGCACCTCTTATTTCCCCGGAGGCCCTCACTCATAAGTCGCCGCTTTGTTTACCGCGCTCTTATAAGATGTTTCTCGCGTAAGCGCTAGAATACGTCACTTAAACTGGAATAGAAAAAGTTTCTGTCACTGAAAGGTATATGGGATTTGAAATGCTGATTATATATTGGAATGAAACAACTTTAACGGATTTAACTCGCGTATTTTATTTTATTGGCTGTCGTTGAGGCTCCAAAATAACCGCGAAGGCGTCAGAAATTATTACCTATGTTGATTATATGTTAGTGGGAGATGGTATTTAAACAACTGGTAATACCTATTAGAAAAAAAACATACATAATTATACGATTTTCCTGTATCAAATTCAGGAGGTCTATAAATGGAGACAAGATTTTATTTATTAAAAAATATGGTACTTATAACCATAACTGCTGTCTTAAATACCATTTCCATTAGTTCTTCATTATAACAAATTTGGCGCAACCTAGTAGAACCGAAGCGCAGTGAAATGAATGAAAAATGAAAATCTTTTCTTAAACTTATTCCTTCACAATCGAATTATTTCTCATCTCATTATGACGGAGGAGGGTACTGTCACAAAAGACAAGGCAATACAGTAGGCATTGCCTATACTAATATTATAAAGAGGAAAGGTTTGTTTGTTTGTTTGGATTAAATAGGCTCCAAAATTACTGTAAAAAAATAATTGAAAAATTCTTTCACTGTTCGGAAGCTACATAATTCTCAAGTGATAGACTATATTTTATTTAAAAAAAATGTAGGGGTCCGTGCGAAGCCAGGATGGGCCGCTAGTATAAGGTATAATTGATTAATAATTTCTGATGGCTTCGCGGTTATTACACATTGGAATGAAATAACTATTAACGGATTTAACTCGCGTATTTTTATTTTATTTTATTAGCTGATGCTGAGCTGACAATAGTCTAACGCTAACGCTTTAGCGTTAGACTATTGTCAGCTCAGTCGTGCTACGATTATGGAAACTGTAAAGAATCCGAAACGTCAGCAAATAAAATAAAATAAAAATACGCGAGTTAAATCCGTTAATAGTTGTTTCATTCCAATATATAAGTGATTGTTATTTTGTGAAGTGTTAACCTATCCTACCGTGCTTATTAATTTAAATCTAATCCATAACTTTTTTTCGGAACATTTTTTTTTCCAAAATTATTTAGTCAATTCAAGCTGGCGTTGTGCCGTAATATTTACGCATAGATTATAACAGACTAGTAGACGTCAAACTTTGACACACGCAACCTTCAATAGCTTAATTACAGTTTAGCCCTGTTCTGTTTTCCAGCTAGTCGATAATGTTCTACTGTGCCTGTTGCAGTGTCATTCAAGGCAGGTGCATTTAATATCCCGGCGCATCCCGGGTAATGCGGCGCCCGGGTCACTCGGAAGACGGGGCTGCGCCGGAAACTGCATTAATAATTTGCAATTATAATTATTGCATAGTTTGCTGCACTTTAATATCAATAATCATGAAGTAATAGCACTATATCAAGTACCTGGGGGCGTAGACAAGGTGCCAACGTTCAACGTTAACGTTAAACGTTAGCACCAAAATGTATGGGATTTGACACGACCGACTGTCACGTACGTCACAAACGTTCGCGGATGTCAAATCCCATGCATTTTGGTCGTTTCGTTTAACGTTAACGTTGAACGTTGGCACCTTGTCTAGACCCCTGGTTTTGTAAAGTACGTCCGAATCGGTCAAATGTTTCGTAATTATTAAATTAAAATCAAAAATGTATTAATCAGAAGATACAGTTAGTTATTAACGGTCCGGGAAACTTCCTGAATTGTTTTCTTTAATTATAATGATATTTTTTGTACAAAGACAAGAGTAGAAAAAATCTTAGACCCCCAGTGGGATTCGAACCCACGCTTATAAACAATTAAAGTACAAAGACCGAATTGAAAGGAGTAGAGAAATTCGAAGACCTGTCAGTTGATTCCCATAGTGTAATGGTCTGCACGCTGCCGCTAGTAAAGGCATATAAGCGTGGGTTCGAATTAAAAAGTAGCCTATGTCCTTTCTCAGGCTCCAGACTTTCTTTGTGCCAAATTTCATTTAAATCGTTACAGTAGTTTTAGCGTGAAAACGTAACAGACAGACAGAGTTACTTTCGCATTTATAATATTAGTTAGGATTATATTTTTGTTTCTAATATTATAACCTTCAAACAACAACCTACCTAGTACCTTTTGACCTCTCCCCGATCCCGGCTGACGTCATTCATAATTTTTAAACCAGCATAGTTCATGAGCGGATTCTTTAAGAAAAATCTCTTAAAATAACTTGCTAAAACTGCATTTCTTAAGGAAAATATGCTAAAATATTCTCGCGAGCTTCTTTTAACGTTTTATACTGAAGTATGAAAGGCAAGAAAGGCAAGAAAGGCAAAAAGGCAAGAACCCGCTGTTCTACACGTCATACGGGAGAAAAAGGCATGGAATTTTAAGGCTGTTTATAAACCCATGGAAAGATAAAGAATGGAGGAGGTATGAAAATAGCTACCGCGCTGTTTTTTACACCATTTTGATTTTAAATCCAACATTAGTAACTATGACTGTATCTCTTGTGTTTTTAATCTGTCTTAATTAAATTTTCTTTGTTACTTAACATGAATCCATATTTTTTAAGCTTAATCCAATGCCTACCTTATTTTGGCCAAAGGAGAATCACATTACCTCATTAGTGTCTTGAAGTTATCCATAGTAAGGTTTTTAAATAGTTTATCAATATACCATATCCACGAAATATACCGATTTGTGAAATTTCCACAGCCCACAAAGAAATTCTCCGCGAAATGAAAACAGTAGGTAACTTATGACGTACAACTCATCTCTGTACTGTACTTCTTGTATTCATTTATGTACATTTTGGAATTTAAATTAATACTTAGTGTTTTTTTCTAGTGCATATATCGGCACTCACTTCATGGTAGGTACTAATTTCTGATGCCTTCGAGGTATAACACGTTGGAATAAAAACAATTATAACAGAATAATTTCTGATGCTTTTGCGGTTAAACATTGGAATGAAACAACTATTAACGGATTTAACTCGCTTATTTTTATTTTATTTTATTTGCTGACGTTTCGGATTCTTTACAGTTTCCATAATCGTAGCACGACTGAGCTGTCAATAGTATAACGTTATAGTAAAAAAAAGCGTCCAATTATAACTTTAGATTAGACTTCAGATTTAATTCCAGATACTCATTCATCTTTTTTATTTAATAGGTACCTATAATTAGACAGTCGTTAGTCAAATTTCTTACTTGACTATCGTCAATATGGGAACTGTAAAGTTTTCGAAACGTCAGAAACGTTATTAAATACGTTCGCAAGTTAAATCCGTTATATTTATTTTTTGTTGTATATATTTTATTGTCCTAGTCAGTTATTAGAATCGATGTTTATATAATTAGTAAAGGCAAAATATCCTGGAATTACTTCAATAGTTTTTCAGTACTAAATTCAAAAAACACAATCAATATCATTTTACCGCGAATCCATCATTGTTACAACCCTAGTCTATACCACGTTAAATTTACCGTCAAATAACAAACAGTTCATTCAAATTGAACTTTATAATTATAAGAATACAGTTCTAAAGTGCACAGTTGGTGTAAAATAAATTTTGTCAGTGGAAAGCCATCTGTCACGCAGAATGACGGAATTGAGTTCTTATGATTTATAACTGGGTTTTGATTGGAGGACCATTGTTACTTAATCTTGGTCGGAAAATTGCCTGGCATTGATGATTTCTATTCGAAAAAAGAAAAAAATGGTACGAATTGTAACTTTAGAATTTAGAATAAACTAGCGGCCCCGGCAGACGTCGTCCTGCCCGTCCGATTGTTTCGTCAAAGATCTGTCAAAGTCTTCTGTCACTTCTTCATAAGGCTTCATATTTTCCCCGTTTTTTACACATTTTCCACTGTTTCTTCGCTCCTATTGTTCGCAGCGTGATGTTATATAGCCTAAAGCCTTCCTCGATAAATGGTCTATCCAACAAAAAAAAAATTTGAATTCGAACCAGTAGTTCCTGAGATTAGCGCGTTCAAACAAACAAACAAAATTCAAACTCTTCAGCTTTATAATATTAGTATAGATTTCTTTAATTTCTGATGCCTTTGAATATATTACACATTGGAATGAAATAACTAGGTATAATGTTATGGTTAATATTATCGTAAACTAGCTTTAGCCCGCGACTTCGTCTACGCGCGATGAGTACTTTACACAATACCTTTCGTTATAAAATATAGTCTTTCCAGTCCAAATTATTTACTGTTCAAACTATTTTACCAGCTTTGTACGCAAAAAAAAAGAATAATATTAGGTAGGTACAATGGTACATAATAATATATATTATACATATGTATACTTTTATAACCTCGATACTTCATAAACTTTCAGTTACCACCTAACTAGGTACTATTAGATTAAAAAAAGGTTTATTAAAACTAAATTGCCTTTTATAAAATAAAACTTGTCGTGCGCAGAGCTTTCTCCGCAAAGCTTAAATTACCTTCCGTCAAAGCCTCGATTTTAATTAAAATGTAATTAATTAATTTTAGCTTGGTGCCTACATAGGTACTTACTATAACTAGGAAACTAGTTTATTGGAATATAAATTATAACGTATTTAAATTGCGTAGGTACCTATAATTATTTAAACTACTTTATTAAAAAAATAGTGCCCATAACGTAAATTTTCAGTAGTTGTCCATCGTCAGCCCTGCACGTTATTGGCTGACGTTTCGGAGCCTTTCCAGATTCCATAATCGTAGCACGACTGAGTTGACAATAGTCTTATGCTAAAGTGATTAATACAGCTCCGAAACGTCAGCCAATAATACTTTTTACAACAATACTTTTCCTCATTTATAGATCTATGAAAATATAAAAAAAAGGCGAATAAAAGCCAAAATAGTTGATATCAATATCCAATGCAATTTTCTGCTGAATTAAACAAAATAGGACTAAGCTAAAGATTTGCTGTGCAAAAAAACAGAACCGATGTACAGTCGTAGAGAAAAATACTTAGCAAAAAAGTTTAATAATTTTTGATGCCTTCAGGGTTATTATTACCTACATATTGGAATGAAACAATTATAACTGATTTAACTCGCGTATTTTAATAATTTCTGATGCCTACGCGGTTATTACACATTCGAATGAAATAACTATAGTCGAATTTAACTTTAGCATAAGACTATTGTCAGCTCAGTCGTGCTACGATTATGGAATCTGTAAAGGCTCCGAAACGTCTGCTAATAAAATAAAATACGCGAGTTATTCCGTCTATAGTTGTTTCAATCCATCGTGTATTTTATTTTATATGATGCAAAACTTTACAGTTCGACTGAGCTGACGATATTTTGACGCTTAAGTTTATTATTACTATTATTTTTTTTATTTGAGCGATCAATTTATTGTAGGTACATCAAAAATATCCGCAACAAGCTTCGTCTTAAAACATACACAAACAAAAACCTATACTGCCCGCGCCTCTAAAGTGCCCATAATGCTAGCCGCGTTTCCTCCCTGGATTACTATTATTTTATTATTATTTTAATTTATAGTTTTGTTTTATTTTAGGGGCTTAACGTTAGACTATCTTCTGCTGAGTTGTGCTACAAATACCTATGGGAACTGCAAAATTTTCGAAATGACAGTAAATGAAATAAAATACGCGAGTAAACCGTTATCTGCTGTTCTATTCCAAAGTAAGTTTATAACAAAACTAGCTTCTGCCCGCGACTTCGTCCGCGTGGAACTCCTCTTTTTTTGTAGTCGGTTAAAAAGTAGCCTATGTCCTTTCTCAGGTTCCAGACTATCTTTGTACCAAATTTCATTTGAATCGGTCCAGTAGTTTTAGCGTGAAAGCGTAACAGACAGGCAGACAGACAGAGTTACTTTCGCATTTATAATATTAGTAGGGAAGTAGGGATAAAACTTTCGATCAAGAATGTACAAATAGTGGATCATTCGCATCAGAAAGAGGTTGCTATTATAATAGTATTCGATACTTCGATACAATATTCGTGGACGATTGGTTCAGAAAAAGTCGAACGGATTTGATGATTTCGCGTTTTAGTATTTTGTATGATTGTAGGAGTAATGGTTATAATTTTATTTCTAAATGTGCTTAGTTAGTATTTTTTAGTTCGGCCTTTCGAAGTATGATGATATATTTGAAATAAATTTGAAATAAAGGTACATTATGAGACTAATTTTTTGATTAAGATTAAGTACCTAAAAAAAACTTTGCCTTGAGAATAACTCGCATTTTATGGTAGGTTCCTCATAACAAATGTTCCTCATAACGTGTTTGTGTGTGTGTGTGTGTGTGTGTGTACGCACAAGTGTCTGCTTTTGCAGGGAAGAAAGAATTGATTGAATAGGTTCCAAAGTATTAACAGACTTAACTTTAAATTTAAATTCGCGTATTTTTATTTTATTTTACTTGCTGACGTTTCGAATTCTTTACAGTTTCTATAATAAATGCGAAAGTAACTCTGCCTGTCTGTCTGTCTGTCTGTCTGTTACGCTTTCACGCTAAAACTACTAGACCGATTCAAATGACATTTGGTACAAAGATAGTCTGGAGCCTGAGAAAGGACATAGGCTACTTTTTAACCGACTGCAAAAGAAAGAGGAGTTCCACGCGGACGAAGTCGCGGGCAGAAGCTAGTAGGCTATAAAAAAAGGGATCCGTGCGAAGCCGGGGCGGACTGGTAGTATTGCATAAAAATAAAGTCCCAATGAATTTTCTTCAAAGTTCCGTAATGCATATTTCCGCATGCACACGCAAAGCAGAAACTAAAATATTCACTATTGCAATAACCTTGAGTGCAGCTTTTAGACATATTGTATAAACACTGGTTATTTAATACCAACATAGAATTTACATGACTTAGGTACGTTTACTATTCCCTTCGGTTTCTTCGGTATATTTACTTGAGAAGTAAAGAGTTAATTTTGATGGCTTACGCATCTAATAACTTCTAGGCTATATTTTACAAGGATACTAGCTTCTGCCCGCGACTACGTCCGCGTGGTACTTCTCCTTTTTTGCAGTCGGTTAAAAAGTAGCCTATGTTCTTTCTCAGGCTCCAGACATTCTTTGTACCAAATTTAATTTAAATCGTTCCAGTAGTTTTAGCGTGAAAGCGTAACAGACAGACAGACAGAGTTACTTTAGCATTTATAATATTATATATATATAGAAGGGATGGTATAAAGTAGGTACCTACTCATAGTGCGTAGACGAAGTCACGGGCAGAAGCTAGTTTTGTATGATTAATCTGATACCAACCATATCATAAAGTCTGATAAAGTATATTTTATGCTTGTTGATGAAGGCAGGAAGCAGAACTACATTTATCGGGTCAGTAGTTTAATAAACAAAGCTGTCATCGTAATGTCTAACTCTGGTGTCACCAAGCTAAACCCACAGAGACATCAAATATTTAAATTCCTAGATAGCTAAAAGTAGCTAACTCAACAACCTGAAGATTAGAGTTATGCACACTTTTGAATTTCTTACAACCCTACCTACCACTACAATAGATTTATTCTCTTCTAACTTCATTATATAAAGTACTAGCGGCCCCGGCAGACGTCGTCCTGCCCGTCCGATTGTTTCGTCAAAGATCAAAGTCTTCTAACTGTCACTTAATGAATAGTAATTCTTCATAACGCTTCATATTTCCCCCGTTTTTTACACATTTTCCACTGTTCCTTCGCTCCTATTAGTCGCAGCGTGATGTTATATAGCCTAAAGCCTTCCTCGATAAATGGTCTATCCAACAAAAAAAGAATTTTTGAATTCGAACCAGTAGTTCCTGAGATTAGCGCGTTCAAACAAACAAACAAATTCTTCAGCTTTATAATATTAGTATAATAATTTCTGATGCCTTCGCGGTTATTACACATTGGAATGAAACAACTATTAACGGATTTAACTCGCGTATTTTTATTTTATTTTATTTGCTGACGTTTCGGATTCTTTACAGTTTCCATAATCGTAGCATGACTGAGCTGACAAAAGTCTAACGCTAAAGTGATTTATACAGTTATGCAAACTACCTTATATTTAAATTACAAATTTTGAAAAACTACCCTATTCTAAATTATGAAATACTATTTTTGCATTTTACGCAAAAAAAATTACTTTTATACATTACAATTAAAACCTAATAGGGGGCGTTACTAGCGCTTCGGAAAGACCATCATTACTGAGAAGAAACGCCGCAAGAAACTCAGTAGAAAGTAATTTTTTAGGACACTTATATATTTACAATTAAAAAATTTTATGACATTAAAATTAAAATTATACAAAACCAAAAAATTCAAAAAATTCAATTAAATTAAAAATGAAAACTAAGTCTATGCAGTCTTCTGTCCGCTTAGGATTTGATGAGGTGGACTACTGGATCCCAAGCTGCTGGAACGGAGAAACCATCTTCCCTATTGAAATTCGGGTGTTTTTGAATTTCAATTGCCTCGCGAAGCATCCTAGGTAAGTAACGGACTTCCTTCGCAAGGACCTGGGCTTTATCAAATTGGATAGAGTGGTTGGGTTTATCCATGACATGTTCACAGACTGCAGACTTCCGGAAACGGCGGTGTTTCACATCAGCTATGTGTTCCTTCACACGAGTAGCAATACTCCTCTTTGTTTGCCCTATATAAGAGAGACCACAATCACAGTCCAGCTTGTATATCCGTTAATAGTTGTTTCATTCCAATATTAGTATAGATAAATTTATACCCTGGGTCTTTAACCTGGGGGTAATTACCCCCGCGAGGGTAACAACCAGCTGTTAGTTGTCTTGAACGCCGAATATCAAAGTGACAAGTCTGAACGCAGCGTAGCGCCGACTAGCGTACAATTTCGTCGTTGGGATGACGGGTAAAATCAGTGACCCTGTTGGAATCAAACAATTATTAAATTAACGGATTTCACTCGCGTATTGCTGACGTTTCGGATTCTTTACAGTTTCCATAATCGTAGCACGACTGAGCTGACAATAGTCACTATTGACTATTTACGTTAGCAAATAAAATAAAATAAAAATACGCGAGTTAAATCCATCAATAGTTGTTTCATTCCAATATGTAATAACCGCGAAGGCATCAGAAATTATTAGTGATCCTAGTTATAACGGTAACGGACCTAAAAAGGTTAAGAATTACTGATCTATACAGTTAACTCCTACGTGCGGATGTTATATCTATCTATTATATAAAAGAAAGTCGTGTTAGTTACTCCATTTATAACTCGAGAACGGCTGAACCGATTTGGCTGAAAATTGCTTTGGATGTAGCTCCGAACCAGGAAAAGGACATAGGATACTTTTTACCACGTTCCAGTGAAAAAAAAAATATAATGACAACTGTCAAATCGATTCTTTGTCGGGCGGGACGACGTCTACCGGGACCGCTATTTAGTTTATATTTTCAGTTTACCGCCTCTCCTGAAAAAATAACTTTTTTGAGTTAGCTGCCTTTAGATCTAAATGTGCGATATTATAACCAAACTATAACGCTATCAGAAACGGTAACAAATTGCAAACCTTTGGGAATATCTGTCAAAAGTTAATATGAACATCGGAACCAACTTTGACGTTCGTAATAGGATATATTGACGATAATTTGGAGGGCGTTTTGACATTCCTAATCTATTATGATACGTGTCAATAATAGATTAGATTAGATTCATTTATTTCACATTAGTTTTGATATAATTGCATTATTGAAAAAGTAAAAGCGAAGGTTCTAGATAAGCGTTGAATGGAACAATATATTTTTATAAACTTCATCAAATAAAATAAATTACTCCAGTTAGATCCGTTTTAAACGTTAAAGTTATCGAAACGTTAACATAATAGTACATTACGCACCGAGGCCAGTAAAATAAAAAATGTCCCAGATCACATGTAATTGTCGTCCGAGGCGAAGCCGAGGTTGACAAAAATGTGATCTGAGGCTTTTTTATTTTACTGGCCGAGGTCAGTATACTATTTTTCTGTTCGACGAAGCCAGAAAGCGGCAATTTCATTTAGCGCAGTGGCCACAAAGTTGGCGCTTTCTGGATGGAGGACGGAAAATATATATTTACAACGGCTTAAGCTATATCTATACTAATATAATAAAGAGGAAAGGTTTGTTTGTTTGGATTGAATAGGCTCCGAAACGACTATACCGATTTCAAAAATTCTTTCACTGTTGGGAAACTAGACTGTTCCCGAGTCACATAGGCTATACCTACTATATATAAAAAAGTAGGGATCCGTGCGAAGCCGGGGCGAGCCGCTAGTACCTATTTATAGACTTAGTGACCTATATCTTATATTATATTACGAATTGTATATGACCGGGCCGTGTAACCGCACTTACCATTTAACGCTCTATGGCTCAGACAACAGGCTAAATACTGGCACAGTAGACATTGTAGAGGTTACAGGTTCGCAGGCGCGTGCAGTGAGGGTCGCGCATGTAGGCAGGGTAGGCACTCCATACATTTATACCATGTTACCTTTATGGAATGCACGCCCTTGCAGGTTCGAATCCTGCTGTCTGTATATAAGTATATATAAAATGAGAAGATGAATTAATGTTTGGCATTAACGCAGTGCCTAAACTACAACATAGGGGAGTACCTACTAGGAAGTGGGTAGGTAGGTTTGGCTGCAAGGAATTCGATAGTGTGCATAACTCAAAATTTCTCCCTTTAGATCTAGATGTATTTTAATAGGTACACTATAAATATATAGGTAGTTACCTATATATCTAGCTGTCCGCCCCGGCTTCGCATGGATCATCTTTTTTTATAGCCTATGTCAATCGGGAATTGTGTAGCTTCCCAACAGTGAAAGAATTTTCGAAATCGGTTCAGCTGTTTTTGAGCCTAGGTATTCAATCCATACAAACAAACAAACCTTTCCTGTTTATAATATTAGTATAGATAATCATATCAAACTGCTTTAAAACTCATCAGAAAATAATTATACTCGCTTATAAAATATATCATACTGTCCATAAACTATATGATATAGCAAAACCCATCTGCCTTAGGCTGGCTCGCCAAGATATAAACGCATATGGGCTGAGTATAACTCGATTTCGTCATATGGACGAATGGGTCGAAAATTCACCGAATTATAATATAGGTAAGCGATCAAGCGAACAAACACCTGATTAATTAGTTTATAGGAATATTGCTAGTGCGTGCAGTGAGTGGTACTGTGAGAATTATATGAAAATAGCTTCTTCCCGCGACTTCGTCTGCGCACGATGAGTACTTCACACAATATCGTTATAAAATATAGCCTATATGTTATTCTGATGCATAAGCTATATTGTGGTAAAGTTTCATTCAAATCCATTCAGTAGTTTTTACGTGAAAGAGTAACAAACATCCATACATCCATACTTACAAACTTTCGCCTTTATAATATTAGTAGGGATATTGCCAGTGCGTGCAGTGAGTTGTACTTTGGTAATTATATGAAAATTAATTTATTAAGTAAAATAGCACGATAAGCCTCCGTATTGCGTTTAGAAGATGAATTTTAATTTTCTAAAATCCATTCCTAGTGGTCCCCAACGTTATAAAACGAATTCCGTGAAAAATTTCAAGTTTCTTATTTTTACCTATAGTTTAAGCCCTGCGATGATAGGTGAGTCATTATATCAGCTTTTTCTTTTATATACCTTTATATTATTATATAGTTAGGACTTAACATATATTTTTATACGTCAATAGGTACATGTACATGCGCTTTAGAAAAATAATGGCACTGCGAGAAGAAACGCCGCAAGAAAAACTATTATGTCTTTTTTAAAATAAAATAATAAAGCTAAAGTCTAAATATCTATGTACGAAACTTCATTCAAATCGGTTCAGTAGTTTTAACTTAAAAGCGAGACAGAGAGACAGAGTTGCTCTCGCATTTTTATTCGTTAGGATTAGGATGTTATTCTTAAATAATATATTTAATTTTGACAACAAGAAATTGTTCAAAACCCTTAGAAACTTGTTACATTTTCAAGTGAAGCGTAGTGTTACGAGCAACTTCAATTAATCTGATACACGAAAAGGCTTTTACGTAAACCTTACAAGTAACGTACGTCAAATTACCAACTCGCGAAGTGTCTTTGACATTTCAGCTTCAGAAACACATAATATTATGTTACGAAGTAATTTAATGAAAGATGATGGAGCATATAGCATACCTAGATCTAAGAGGAGATAAAAAATCTGAAGTTTTGAGTTATACCTACACACCATCGAATTCCTTAAAGAAAAACGTATATATTTCTCATAAAAACGGTATAAAAAGTATCCTATGTCTGTTTCTTGGTTTTAAGCTACCTTCCCACCAATATTCAGCCAAATCAATTCAATCGTTCGTAAGCTTAGAACCAGAAGATGGACATAGTACTTTTTCATACCCTTAAAAAATGTACTTTAGTTAGACTATTGTCAGCTCAGTTGTGCTACAATTATGGAAACTAAAGTTTTGAAATGTCAGCCAATAAAATAAATACGCGAGTTAAATCCGTTTAAAGTTGTTTCATTACAATCGCGTATTTTATTTTATTTTATTTGCTAACGTTTCGGATTCTTTACAGTTTCCATGATTTCACGGCTTACATGACAATAGTCTAACGCTTAAATCCGAATAGTTGTTTATACCAAGTCTTTCTTTGTTTACCATCGCAAAGGCCAACAGTAAATCAGTAAAAGTTGCGTGTTATAACTTGTATTACGAAACCAATAAAAAGTTAATACAAACAATAGCCAACTGTAATTAGGTACAAAACTCCGATACAGTTAATTAGACAACTTCAAATTGAGTTTGTAAATGGAGCCTCATTAATAGCTTGTAAAGTATTTGTTGTTTTATGTTTTACTTCATATTTGACTGACGGGTTGAATAAGTGAAAAAAAATGGAATTATATAAGATTATAATTTCTGATGCCTTCGCGGTTATTACACATTGGCATGAAACAACTGTTAACGGATTTAACTCACGTATTTTTATTTTATTTTATTAGCTGACGTTTCGGATTCTTTACAGTTTCCAAAGGAAACTTTCCATAATCGTAGCACGACTGAGCTGACAATAGTCTATCGCTAAAGTGATTTATACAGTTATGCAAACTACCTATATAGGTAGTTTGCATACCTATATAGGTAGTTTGCATAACTGTGTCAGCTAATAAAATAAAATAAAATAAAAATACGCGAGTTAAATCCGTTAACAGTTGTTTCATTCCAATATATAAGATTAGTTTTGCACCCCTGTTTTTGTCCTAGGGGGGTGAATATAAAAAAAAACTTTCTCCCTGTGCAAAATCTCAAGTTTATAAACCTTATAGATTATGCCTTGCGTTGATATGTGAATTGTCAGCAATTAAGTCAGCTTGTACTGTTATATATTGTTATTATACATTATTTCTTCAGTTGTTTACATAATAATCTTTAAAAAAAATGGCGGTACGAAATCCTGATCAGCACTAGCTGATGTTTAGAGAATCTTACAGTTCTTATATTTGTGACAATAGTACATTACGCACCAAGGCCAGTAAAATAAAAAAAAAAATGCCTCAGATCACATGTAATTGTCGTCCGAGGCGAAGCCGAGGTTGACAAAAATGTGATCTGAGGCTTTTTTATTTACTGGCCGAGGTCAGTATACTATTTTTCTGTTCGACAAAGCCAGAAAGCGGCAATTTCATTGAGCGCAGCGGCCACAAAGTTGGCGCTTTCTGGCCGGAGGACGAAAAATTTATTAACCCTACCTTCTCTTACATTATTAGTATATTATAATGTAAGAAGAGGTGTGGTTAATAAATTTGTCACAAATATAAGAACTGTAAGATTCTCCAAACATCAGCATAAAATTGTTTTATTTCATTTCAGTTGTTTTCAGAAAACATCAGAAATTATTACACATAAGGTTTAGAAATAATATTTTGTGATACAAAGCTATTTTATGAGGAAAATAATATCGTATTCAATTTGTGTATCGCTAACAAACTGTTTGGTTTATTTATTATGCTTTTCCGAGCTTACTATATTGTGTGTTCAATATTTATTGTATGTGCCGTCGTTAATTGATTATTGCTTACGTAAAGATACCTAACCTCGACGTACGAGATATTATTACGTGTGTATATACATACCTACATACAAATATATATATATATATATATATATATACTAGCAGTCCGCTCCGACTTCGCTCGGATCCCTACTTTTTTTTTTTAAGTTTAATATAGCCCATGTCACTCGGGAATAGCGTATCTTCCAAACAGTGAGATAATTTTTCAAATCGCTCGAGCCGTTTTGGAGCCTATGTCCTCAGGCTCCAGACTTTCTTTGTACCAAATTTCATTTAAACCAGTCCATTAGTTTTAGCGTGAAAGCGTAACAGACAGACAGACAGACAGACAGAGTTACTTTCGCATTTATAATATTAGTAAGGAAATAGTAAGGATTTACCACTTAAGTCATTGTCCCTTTGAGTTAGCTCCCATTAGACTAGTAAATTGTCAATTTTTTTTTATTGTAATCAAACAATCATAATTTCTTTAACTCGAATATTTTATTTTATTTGCTCGAAATATTTACAGTTTCCATATTCGTAGACGACTGAGCTGACGATAGTATACAATTATGAAACATTAATAGTTGGAATTAAACAACTAAACGGATTTAACTCGCGTACCTTTATTTTATTTTCTGACGTTTCGGAACCAATAGTCTAACGCCAAAGTCAGACTTAGACTATTGTCAGCTCAGTCGCGCTACGATTATGGAAACTGTAAAGGTTCCGAAACGTCAGCCAATAAAATAAAATATGCCAGTTAAATCCATTTTTAGTTGTTTCATTCCAACGTGTAGACATCGGAAATTGTTATTCCATAAATAGTTGTTTCATTCTAATATATAATAACCGCGAAAACATAAAACAAAAGATATAATATATCTGTTTATATGAAATAGAAATCTAAATAGTAACAAATTCCTTTATCATTTCGAAATACTTTGAATGATGATGCAGAAATAATGAATAATTAATTTATACTCAACAAAGACTAATTGAACACAGTTCGCAAATTCATCCATAATCCAAAACGACAAATCCAACATTTACAAACACATCAAAATTACTAATTCTTCATAACAATATTCTAATCCACCATCTGCGCACACGACAATAATATCCAAAACTTTCCAATGGTTGTATTACGAGACAGCAGGCGCCAAAACTTTATCACCCTTCAAGCGCATAGGGCGCTATATTGCATGTATAACTGGCTCTCATCGGAGCCAGAGGCACTTTGGCCGTTCGAAAGGGGTTCTTGCTTCCGATAATTTTAAGCGAAGTCGCTTAAAGTTTGCATCATATCAACACGGTTTTGTGTGTGGTTTATGTCATGAGATATATTCATTAAAAAAAATACAATTGGATTAAAACAACTTTAAACAGTTTTAACGTATTTTATTTCATTGACAAAAGTAAGGATCGGGAAGAACGGAGTTCACAGCCCAACCGTGCAGTGTGAAGAGAGAAAGGGAACTTTTAATAATCAGGAGAGGAATTATCAAAAAGAATAGAAAAGAGTATGCAGAGGGTACGGAAACTTCTATAGTCACGGATGGAAAGCCACTCAAGGTGACGCCGGTAGGATCACGCATGGTCATATTTTCATGGAATTCCATTTGGCAACTCAGGAAAATTTTATCTATCGAATCACCACAAAATATATGCAGTTATACAATATGATATAACCTTCCTGATCCCCACAGAACTAGAAAGTAGGCAATAAATTAAAAAACAATTGTATGATAGCTATACTAATATTATAAAGCTGAAGAGTTTGTTTGTTTGTTTGAACGTGCTAATCTCAGGAACTACTGGTTCGAATTCAAAAATTCTTTTTTTGTTGGATAGACCATTTATCGAGGAAGGCTTTAGGCTATATAACATCACGCTGCGACCAATAGGAGCGAAGAAACATTGGAAAATGTGTAAAAAACGGGGAAAATATGAAGCCTTATGAAGAAGTGACAGATCTTTGACGAAACAATCGGACGGGCAGGACGACGTCTGCCGGGGCCGCTAGTATAAAATAATAGTGTTCTGGAGTGGAGACCGCGTCTCGGCAAGCGTAGTGTAGGACGTCCTCAGGCAAGGTGGAGTGACGATTTGCGTAAGATGGCTGGCAGGAGCTGGATGCAAGCAGCCGAAGATCGAGCACAGTGGCGTGCAATTGGAGAGGCCTATGTCCAGCAGTGGACTGCGACAGGCTGTTGATGATAATGATGATAAAATAGTATCATAATATTAATTATTTAAGGTTTATTTTTATTTAAAGTAAGCTACTTACACCACGCGACAGGCACACGTTGTCTCTCAACACTCAACTAATCCAGCGCGTCACGCCTTACTCTTGTGGAAGTTCTGCCACAACGCGGCTGAAAACAAAATAACAATATAATATGTAGGTACTTAACAACCTGAGAAGGTAATAATGAATTCTTGAATATTTTGTAATGAAACAACTATTAACGGATTTAACTCACATATTTTTATTTTATTTTATATGATGACTTTTCGGATTCTTTACAGTTTCCATAATCGTAGCACGAATGAGCTGACAGTCTAACGTTACACTTTAAAGTCACTTTAGCGTTAGACTATTAGTCTAATCTATTGTAATAAAATAAAATAAAAATATGCGAGTTAAATCCGTTAATAATAGTTGTTTCATTCCAATGTGTAATAACCTTTTAATAAAACTACGTTTTTGAGTTAGTTGAGTTAGTCCTTTAGTGCGATATCTATATCTATATTGTATCTTCTAAACCTTACTAATATAATAAAAAGGAAAAGTTTGTTTGTTTGGATTGAATAGGCTCCTAAACGACCGATTTAAAAATTCTTTCACTGTTGGAAAGCTACACTATTCCCGAGCGACATAGGAAAAAAAAAAGGATCCGGGCCGCTGGTGTGTAATAACTGGAGCATAATTTTTCATATCTTAACATGTTTGTTACTTTAATAGTGAATTAATATGCTTTTTAAACTCGGCTTAAGTTCCGATGTTTGCGTTCAAAGCTCATCGGCTTAAATACTCTGTATAGGAAGTATTAGGCAAACAAATTGGTTTCCATTAGCATAAGTCTCTGTCATGCTACACGCCGCATTACGCCGTACTTGCATTTAGGGGGTTATAAACATATATATATCGCTATATTAATATATGTCGCTGTAAGTGGAGGTGGATCTTCGAATGTTTGAAACGCGTTTGTCGTCTCAGGCTTAGAACTTAAGTGTGTCCTGGTACTGGTACAATGTTTTAATTTATATTTAACTAGCTTCTGCCCGCGACTTCGTCCGCGTGGAACTCCTCCTTTTTTGCAGTCGGTTAAAAAGTAGCCTATGTCCTTTCTCAGGCTCCTGACTTTCTTTGTACCAAATTTCATTTAAATCGGTCCAGTAGTTTTAGCGTGAAAGCGTAACAGACAGACAGAGTTACTTTCGCATTTATAATATTAGTTAGGATAATTATTAGCAATAATGATTTATACTAATAATATAAAGAGGAAAACTTTGTTTGTTTGGTTGTAATGAATAGGCTCAAAAACTACTGGGCCGTTTATAAAAAAATCTTTCATCATTCAAAAGCTACATTATCCACGAGTAACATGCATGCCGGGATCCGTGCGAAGCCGGGGCGAACCTCTAGTTACTAAACTAGACTCTAGAGTACTACTAGAGTCTAGTAGGTATTTAAAAGGAGAAGTTGACTAAATTACTGACATATAATAATACTAGCTTCTGCCCGCGACTTCGTCCGCGTGGAACTCTTCTTTTTTTGCAGTCGGTTAAAAAGTAGCCTATGTCCTTTCTCAGGCTCCAGACTTTCTTTGTACCAAATTTCATTTAAATCGGTCCAGTAGTTTTAGCGTGAAAGCGTAACAGACAGACAGACAGACAGACAGAGTTACTTTCGCATTTATAATATATAGAGCAATAGAGCAATAGAGCAAATAGAGCAATAGAGCAAAAGTCCCAACCAAAACGACTTAAAATCACTATCTCAATTTAGTTATCTGCCTACTGCCTACCCCCTAAGAACGATGGCGTGATTATTTATAGCCTATGTCCATTTCTAGGTTATCATCTATTACCATACCAAATTTCATCAAAATCCGTTCAGCCGTTTAGGCGTGAAAGAGCAACAGACAGACAGACAGACAGAGTTACTAACGCATTTATAATATTATCATCGCAGGGGTTGAACTAAAATATGTTTTTTTATAGGTTTATTTTCATAATGGAAAACAACTCTAACATTGTATTAAACTAGCGTGTGTTATTTTTTAGACGGTGTAAGACTTTGTTAACTCTGTTGTTTACAAATATAAGAACCGTAAAGTGTTCAAAATTGCATAACAATATTAATTTCATAGTGATGCGTACTTAACGCATATCTAAGAGAAACATATTTTATGTTTTAAATTATTAATAAGTATTCATTTTGACGAAGCTTGTTGCTAATTTAATGTTGTCTCGACCTATATTTTTCACGAAGACTGCGAGTGGATTTTGTAGTCCTATTGTGAAAAGCCATTAAGCTAGATTTTTTTAATTAACGTCATTTACGAGTATAATAAATTGAAAGCAGTACCTGGTCTACCCAATCATTTCAGTTTCTATCATTACACTTTTCTTTGTCAAATCATTGAGTATATAATATCATTTCTGTTTCACACATCAAATATCTTATTCCTCTAAATGAAACTGCAGCATAATACATTATACCGGATCAATCCGACTTGTGCCGATATTACGACACAAAAACATATTAAAATGATAAAAGTAAACTAACTTTACTGGTATGAAACAATTTTAAACCGATTCGGAGCATAATCGTAGCACGACTGAGCTGATAATAGTCTTATGCTAAAATGATTAATACAGCTATGCAAACTACCTTATCTATCTATACTAATATTATAAAGAGGAAAGATTTGTATTTTTGTATGTTTGTAATGAATAGGCTCCGAAACTACTGGACCGATTTCAAAAAATCTTTCACCTTTGGAAAGCTACATTATCCCCGAGTAACATAGGCTATATAATATCACGCTAGGTCTTATAGTTGCGGAGCAGTAACCGAAAATGTTTCAAAAACGGGGGAAAAGTATCGTTTCTGAGGCCTTAAAAAAATCTTAAGTCCCCCCGTGCGAAGCCGGGACGGGCCGCTAGTTTATTATATTACAAAATTTTAAGTAGGTACTACCCTGTTCTAAAATATAAAATATGTCTGTTACATTTTACGCAAAAAAAAACTATTTACTGAAAGACCAACATTACTGAGAAGAAACACCGCAAGAAACTCAGTAGAAAGTCATTTTTGGGACAACTATGTACAATGTGAACAAATATTTACCTAAAATTAAAATTTATAAAAACCAAAAGCAAAAATTTTTATTAAAAAAAAAATGCCTTTGTTTTGTATATTTTTTTTTCGATGTCTACTTTATCTAGCACACTTCAATCTTAAAGACTATAATTTGACCGACCCAAAATGTTAAATGCAAAAATTTTTTTTTTTTTTCGAACTGAATACTGAAGCGCAGTTGGCCAGCTAATGGGCCTTTACTGCAAAACCGGACGGGTGGCGAGACTGAAAGGAGACTCTTAAGCCTTTTGGGTTGGGTCAAAAATGTTTTGCCGATTGCATGCTACTAGAAACATTATAATATGCAATCTACCGTTCAGTGCACAAGTTTAAAGGTCCGTCGTAAACCGGTTCAATTTTACAGAGCCGTAAAATTTTTAAACAATTTCACTCCACTTGGAATATTTTGTGAGAGTGTATTCGATTTGAGGGGCATCAAACTTTATGCAACCTGCAGTTTACTGTTTGATAATAAATATTTACAATTGAAATCTATGAAAGTTATTTGTTGTATCTTCTATATCTATACTTTGACGGCCTGTTGGTCTAGTGGTCAGAGGCCCTGACTACGAAACCGGAGGTTGCTGGTTCGAATCCCGCTAGGGGCAGATGTCAATGTGATGAGCACTGGCATCTGTACCTGAGTCTTGGATGTCTTATATGTATTTATGTATATTTATCCGTTGTCTAGTACCCATAACACAAGCTTTGCTTAAAATGGGACTAGATAATTGGTGTGAATTGACCAAAGATATTTATTATTTATTATACTAATATAATAAAGAGGAAAGGTTTGTTTGGATTGAATAGTCTCCAAAATGACTGCGCCAATTTGAAAAATTCTTTCACTGTTGGGAAGCTACGCTGTTCCCGAGTGACATAGGCTATAGAAAATTAAAAAAAAAAATAGGGATCCGTGCGAAGCCGGGGGGTCCGCCCCGCTAGTACTAATATAATAAAAAGGAAATGTTTGTTTGTTTGGATTGATTAGGCTAAAAATGACTGGGCCGATTTGAAAAAATCTTTCACTGTTGGGAAGCTACACATTTCCCGAGTGACATAGGCTATAGAAAATTTAGAAAAAAAAAATGCCTTCGCGGTTATTACACATTGCAACGAAACAACAATTTAACTTGCGTATTTTCTGACGTTTCGAAAACTTTAAAGCTCCCATATTCGTAGCATGACTGAGCTAAGTTTTACTCGTATCCCGGGAACAAATAATGTGCCGGTACGTGGGTGAAATTCGGGAAGACATCCCGGGATCAGCATCCATCTGCCCTGATTTATTATCCCATTTGCATTCCTTTCGAACCGGATAGTTTTTGTCCAACTCACTGAATTACAACCATTCTTTTAAGAAAATCCTTTTTTCACTCATAATTCAAATTATTTATTTTTTTGACATAGTAAAAAACAAACTATAATATAATGCAAAATAATATATTGTAGGTGGGTGATTCCACAGGCGTTTAAACCGCCGTCAGTCCGTTGTCCTGAATATTGAAGAAATGAGCTACAACAAGAATTACGTTTTGATGCGGCGACATACTGCGCTCGCACTTGTCGTCAAAATTAATAGAGTTTAAATCTTATTGTAGCTTAATTCTTCAATATTTATGGCAAGGGACTGACGGCGGTTGAAACGCCCGTGGAATCACCCAGGTACTGTATTGCATTATACATTTAATGATTAGATAAGATTATAATTTCATTATTATGCCAAATTCTGTGCACTCATATTAAGAGAGATGAAACAATGAACAATAACGGTCATTGAACCAATTAAAAAAAATGGTAAAAAAAAATCTGCCAACATTACATAAAATTTTATTAAGGACTTTCTCAATAAACTAATACCTACGTAACATTTCTGATGCCGTCACGGTTATTGCACATTGGAATGAAACAACTATAACTGATTTAACTCACGTATTTAATTTTGTTTGCTAACGATTCAAAAAATATACTCATATTTGTAGCACGACTGAGCTGACGACAGTCCAACGCTAAAGGCACTATAAAGTTTTCGAAACGTCATCACACAAAATAAAACACGCGAGTTAAATCCATTATAGCTATTTCATTCCAACAAATACGTAACTAAAATTTTCAAATTGGAATACCGCCTCTTCTTTACGCACTCAAACTGGTAAGTAATTTGTCAAAGGATTTTATATAGTTGAACATCTGTCTGCCTAACAACCGGATGCTGGGAACCAATTCCCATCCGTTTCCTGTTAGCAGATTAAGTTTCGATGCACATGTGTTTGGTGTAGTTTGGTACTGACAATAGAGAATCATAGGACAATGTACTTACTATATCGCTTCAAGATATATCCAAAATAAACCTAACTTTAATCATAACTAATATTATAAATGCGAAAGTAACTCTGTGTCTGTCTGTTTGTTACCCTTTACGCTAAAACTACTTAGATTTAAATGAAATTTGGTACAAAGAAAGTCTGGAGCCTGAGAAAGAACATAGGCTACTTTTTAACCGACTTCAAAAAAGGAGGAGTTCCACGCGGACGAAGTCGCGGGCAGAAGCTAGTAATAATGTAAAGAAAATATTCTGGGGGTAAATGTAACTGTGGAGAGCACTAGCATTTGTATTTGAGTCGTAGATGTTTTACATCATAATAATATTATACTTAAACTTAACTAGAAAGTTTGTAAGAATGTATAGATGTCTGCAGGTATATATGTTACTCTTTCACGCCAAAACTGCATAATGATTTTGATGAAACTTTACAATAATACCTAGGTTAAAAAATTACAATAAAATATACTTAGGTACACTATATTTTATTACGAATTTCGATTTCGAAAATTCTTTCACAGTTGGGAAGCTACACTATTCCCGAGTGACATAGGCTATAAAAGAAGATGATCCGTGCGAAGCCGGGGCGGACAGCTAGTTTAAAGATAAAATGATATTTGTATAAAGAAAATAGTTGAAAAACCAACCCCAGCGGGACTTGAACCTACACCTGTCATAACACGAGGCGTTGTGCTACCATTTACACCATTTGCGTCACTGATCGACTCGACGAAATTTACTACTACTTCCATACTCTTTTGCAATCAGCCAAATTTGACTGACGTCACGTGACGTCATCACAAGTTGAAATATTTCTCACAATCTAGTGGAAGAAGAGAACAAACGCAGTCATTAACGGCACTAGAAGGGCAGGCAAGTGGTTCATTGTTCACCCCTTTCCCTAGGGAACCTAGGTCTAGGGGCGCGAGAGTACTGGGCGCGTTTAGACTTGGTAGCTGAATATATTACCTATTGGAATTAAACAACCGGGTTTCACTAGCGTATTTTATATTATTGACTGACTGCTACGAATATGGAAACTGTAAAGTTTTGAAAAAGTCAGAAAATAAAATAAAATAAAATCCGTTATAGTTTGTAAAGATACTTATTAGAAACTATTATATTAAATGGTACCTATTGAATCAAAAATATTAAAAAAAAATACGATTGATAACATCGTAATTAATATCCGTTATAAGTACCCGGTTTATTTTATTCCAATGTGCAATAATCGTGAATTCATCAATGATTATAATAATATTTATTTGACAATTTTCCTTTTATAAACAAAGCTAGTCATTAGTGTTAGAATTCATTCCAATGTAATCCCTACTTCCCTACTAATATTATAAATGCGAAAGTAACTCTGTCTGTCTGTTACGCTTTCACGCTAAAACTACTGGACCGATTTAAATGAAATTTGGTACAACGAAAGTCTGGAGCCTGAGAAAGAACATAGGCTACTTTTTAACCGACTGCAAAAAAGGAGGAGTTCCACGCGGACGAAGTCGCGGGCAGAAGCTAGTCTAATATAATCATAAAGCAATGCATAAAGAAACTAACGAATAACAAATAAACAAGTAGCCAATATCATTCGACAACACTACTCTTATCCTAACATTTGGCAATTTTAATCAGAAACGTTTCATCAAAGCTCTGAAAAGGGTTCCACCCTCCCCCCCTACCCCTAATTTTACGATTATAGCATCAAGTCAAAATGCATTATAATGATATATTTTGACTCGAAAGTATCAACGTAGATTAAGTGTAATATAAAATTATGAACAAATTACAAAATACATGAATTATAAATTTATTACTGATGCTTTCGCGGTTATTACAGATTGGAATATAACGGATTTAACTCTCGTACCGTAGGTAGGTATATTATTAGCTGACGTTGTCCATAATGTCAGCTTAATCGGCTACGAATATGGGAATGTAAGTTTTTCTAACGTCAGCAAAGTAAATAAAATCCGCTAGTCAATTCAGTTACCTATAGGGTTTTTTCACATTATGCAAACTACCTTATTTTACTTGTATTATAAATTAAAAAGAATATTTTCTTCATTGGAATCTAAAATGAGATGCTATTAAAACATAATTAAAAAAACAAGTATCCCAACTTAGTTCTTCTATCAATATACCTACAAACTACTGATTTAATAAAAATTTAGTAAAAATGCATGATAATTATTCTACTATTTAATTAAGGTAGCAATTTGTTTTTGACTATGACCTAATTTTCAGCTACTTATAAAGAGAATGGTCAGAATATAATAAACGGCGCAGTCTGCATTGGACGTAATGGCTGAATAAGAGCGGCTTTTGTTACTCCTTTACATCATTTATACAGCTGAGTGAATTCAATGAGTCATTCATTGTTCTTGTTAAACAAGTGCAGTATTTTGGCTTCATACTTACAAATTAACATATTATTATATTCATAATTGGAATGAAACAACTTTGAACGGATTTAACTCGAATATTTTATTTTATTTGTAGACGGATTCTTAAAATACGGGAGTTAAATCTGATCATAGTTGTTGCAATAATCGGGATAAATTATTATATTCATAATTGTGTAAGTAAATAATAATTTCTGATGCCGTCGCGGTTATTACACATTGGAATTAAAAACTTAAAGATACATTTTATGTGTGTAATAGGTAGCAGTTTTCATCATTTCAATTTTTTATATATTTACCTATATAAAGGGAGCTAACTCAAAAAAAGTAACTTTTCCGGGAGAGGCGAAATTGTTGTAAGGAATCGGATCCTTTTTTTTAGCGTGTGTTTAATTTAAATCTTTAGATTTTTGAGTAAGCTCCCTTTAGATCTAGGTGTGCGATATTTCCAATGTGTAATAACCGCGACGGCATCAGAAATTATTATTTACTTACACAATTATGAATATAATAATTTCTTAGCGATTATTGCAACAACTATATATATACATACATTTATATATATACATTTATAAATGAATTCCATTCGTTAAATAATCAAAACGTACAAAATTTCAATCCCTTTTTTATGGTTTTCAGGAGGTATTTCAAAAACAATAGTTTCCACTTACGTCATACAAATATGATATACTAACTTCTGCCCGCGACTTCGTCCGCGTGGAACTCCTCCTTTTTTGCAGTCGGTTAAAAAAGTAGCCTATGTTCTTTCTCAGGCTCCAGACTTTCTTTGTACCAAATTTCATTTAAATCGGTCCTGTAGTTTTAGCGTGAAAGCGTAACAGACAGACAGACAGAGTTACTTTCGCATTTATAATATTAGTTAGGATTATATTTTGAAATCGGTTTGTTCGTTTGCTAATATAGATTGGCATTTATCTAGGACCCTACATAATACAAAAGATCTAGACTTAGTGCAGTTACTGTATTTGACTAGAATAAAACACTATACGTCTCGCAGTAACATATAGACGTGGGTTCGAATCCCACTGGGGTCTTGTATACGTTTCTCTTAGTTCCATTGCTGGACATAAACCTTAGGAGGGAATTGCTTGGTTTAAGTTTTTTTTATAATTGTCTTTTCTTTTCCCTGCACGTTTTAAGTTTTTTTTTGTAATTCTTTTTGCTTGCTTTGTTTTTAGGGTTTCGTACGCATAGGGTAAAATAGGACCTTTTAATGAGGTTTCGCTGTCCGTCGGTCTGTCAACCAGGGTTTATCTATACCTTACCATGATAATCAGCCAGTTTTAAATATTCACAGATCATCATCATCATCATCATCATCATCAGCCCATCGCAGTCCACTGCTGGACATAGTCCTCTCCAATTGCACGCCACTTTGCTCTATCTTGGGCTGCTTGCATCCAGCTCCTGCCAGCCATCTTACGCAAATCGTCACTCCACCTTGCCTGAGGACGTCCTGCACTACGCTTGCCGAGACGCGGTCTCCACTCTAGAACACGTTTACATATAATAACACAGATAATAATATAAATATTTCTGTACTAATATATACAATTTAAAATCTCCCATACAGCAAACTCGATTTTTGGCTGATTTTATAGATAACGGTCGACTCACGCTTAGCCGGTTTTTAGGTAATATTGCATAATGTGCCACACATATTTTCTTTCTTTCTTCCTTCAATAGAGTGAAAATAGCGTTTGTCCGTCTGTGTGTCTGTGAGCACCGCCATTTGAACCTTGTTTTTAACGCACGGACCGAAGATTGAGCCGATTTGCATATTTATTGCCTCCCCGACTGTATTAGCACTTCGAGAATCTTATTACGTGTGAATGCTATTGTAATTACTATCAAAATTGTCTATAATAAGAACGATAGTGTTTTTATCAGTGTCGTAAAAATGTACGGAAATAATCTTTAGTTGTCCGTTAAATTAAATAAATGAATAGTTTTGTAAAGAGGTACGTTCAAAAATTTAAAGGAAATACCTTGTGGTGGGTCCTTCCTTAACATTTTGTGATATGAAAATAAATGTTGGTGGATTTTCAGAACTGCCCGATGTGCACAGAAATTTTCATAAAAATCTGTCCAGCCGTTTCGGAAGAGTTTAGCAACAAACACCACGACACGAGAAACTTATATTTTTATAGATATATCACCCATTAATTGTTGAAATTGAAAATACTGTATTGCCATTATAAAATTTTAACGTTTCAGATAAAAAAAAGTATTCACGTAAGCTATAATGATAAAATTAATGCCGAATTTTCATTTAAAATCTTAGTAATTAATGTCACCAAACTTAATGATAGACTTATAAAAAAACTAGCGGTCCCGGCAGACTTCGTCCCGCCCGGCAAGA
The DNA here is from genome assembly GCA_038024825.1 of Polylopha cassiicola. Classification (NCBI taxonomy): domain Eukaryota; kingdom Metazoa; phylum Arthropoda; class Insecta; order Lepidoptera; family Tortricidae; genus Polylopha; species Polylopha cassiicola. The sequence continues at coordinate 1,718,795 of CP149061.1, forward strand.
GCTTATTTTTTTTTACTGGAACGTGATGAAAAGTATCCTATGTCCTTTTCCTGGCTCTAAGCTACCTCCCCGTCAATTTTCAGCCAAATCAGTTCAGCCGTTCTCGAGTTATAAGTGTTGTAACAAACCCGACTTTCTTTTATATATATAGATAGCACTCCGAGAGTGCCGGCAGAAGTGAAAACTTCAATATGAACGTTGTGTTTAATTATAAATACAAAAGTACTATAATTTATGAGGTAGAATACAATGTTTATTTATTGCGCTATCGTACACAAATATGATAATTTGTCAACATCCTTGGATACGCGTGGCACGCTGTACATAAACACACACGACATTCGCGCAAGCGCCCTGTGCCACCTAAACGGAGCAGCACACTCAGGCACGGTAGAAAGAGTGGGAGATACTAGTTCCTCTCCCTTCCCTCGATCTTACGCTTTTTCGATCAGCGTCACGTGACCCTGACGCGAGTTTGAAAGTTTTTACCCATACAAAAAGGTGCTCAGCGGTGCTAAAGAAGTTTTCACTTCAAAAATATTTAAAAAATCCGATAGCGATTGCCAATATATATTCAAGCCCAGGTGATACGGTTTTATGTCAGAGAATAATGCAATTCTGAATGAAGTGCCGATTAACAGGGTAATTTGGAATCGAGTTATTTGAACCGATTCCGAACGATACTTCGGTTAAGATGTTTGAAAACGTTGAATTTGCATAGCTCTCCGGCCATTTTGTTTCCAGAGTTGATAGGAATTTTGATTGTCAATTTGCAACGGTTTTCGATGTAAATGACAGTAACGTAATTAGGCAAATAATCTATACTAATATTATAAAGCTGAAGAGTTTGTTTGTTTGTTTGTTTGTTTGTTTGTTTGAACGCGCTAATCTCAGGAACTACCGGTTCGAATTCAAAAATTCTTTTTTTGTTGGATAGACCATTTATCGAGGAAGGCTTTAGGCTATATAACATCACGCTGCGACCAATAGGAGCGAAGAAACAGTGAAAAATGTGTATAAAACGGGGAAAATATGAAGCCTTATGACATTTAAAAAGTATGTAATTATGCATAGCAACGGTTGCTAATGTCATTCCTGACATTAAATAAATACCCAAACTGTTACGTGTATGATTTCTTCAGTGGTAACTAAAATGGGATTATTACGTAATAACCCGTGGATGGTGTAATCAGGACCATTTAATACTATTCCTTGGTAAGCAGACCCCGTTTAACTTGCGAGGGGAAACTGGTGCCATTACGTAGAGAAATAGAAGTGTTCTTCGCGACCAAGAGCTGACATAATAAAATTATACAATATATAAAAAAGCAGTGATAATAGAAATGGCGGACCGGGACGAGACGGAGGTGAAGCAAGCTCGCGCGAGACGACCTGAACATATCCTCAAGACCGAGTGAGCTTATAAGGAGTATGCTTTGCGAGATTTCGTGGATGCGGAACTGGATATACTGGACACTGGTATCTCATTATAGCCAATGAGGCAAACTGGGAAATGTTTTATTACGTAAAACCACTATTATTGTATTTAATCGGTATAAGGTTTTATTTGGATTGAATTGTAAAATTGTTTTGTTGTTTTGTAAGATCTTGATAATAAGTGTGGTAATCATTCCTTTAAATAAATAGCCACCTAAACCTCACGTGTATGATTTCTTCAGAAACTTTGTCCGATTTAAATAAAAAAATGTTAAACTCAGTGGTAGCTGTATAAATTATGCAATTTCAAAAGTAAGGTACTTTTGTTAGTTTCATTTATTACGAATGCCTAACACGCAGCGGCCGGCGAAGCGTCAGAACCGGTACTTCTAATAATATACTAATTAATTGAACTACCACCCAACAATGCGCAAGGCGAGCGAGCGAAGCGAGCGTGCTGCGGCAGCGGCAAATGAAGGTCTCCCTTAGGTACGACGACGAGCGAAGCGAGGAGGAGTGTTAGGTGGAACTGCGACCTTCCAGCACGCGAGCCAAGCGAGCGAAGCGAGCATGCCGCGACAGCGGCCGGCGAAGCGTCAGAACCGATACTTTTAATAAAAATATATTTACGACATAACATTAACAAACCAGGTTTTGTCAGTATACTAATTAATTGAACTGCGACCCAACAACGTGCAAGCCGAGCGAGCGAAGCGAGCGTGCCGCGGCAGCAGCAAATGAAGGTCTTCTTTAGATGCGACGACGAGCGAAGCGAGGAGGAGTGTTAGGTAGAACTGTGACCTTCCAGCACGCGAGCCAAGCGAGCGAAGCGAGCATGCCGCGAATGCGGCCGGCGAAGCGTAAGAACCGATACTTTTAATAAAAATATATTTACGACATAACATTAACAAACCAGGTTTTGTCAGTATACTAATTAATTGAACTGCGACCCAACAACGTGCAAGCCAAGCGAGCGAAGCGAGCTTGCCGCGGCAGCAGCAAATGAAGGTTTTCTTTAGATGCGACGACGAGCGAAGCGAGGAGGAGTGTTAGGTAGAACAGTGACCTTCCAGCACGCGAGTCAAGCGAGCGAAGCAAGCATGCCGCGGCAGCGGCCGGTGAAGCGTCAGGATCGGTACTTTTAATAAAAGTATATTTACGACATAACGTTAACAAACCAGGTTTTGTCAGTAGGTATACTAATCAATTAATATTGAACTGTGACCCCACAGCGCGAAAGCCGAGCGAGCGAAGCGAGCTTGCCTCGGCAGCGGCCGGCGAAGCGCCATAACCAATTAGGATTAGGATGAATAATCAATATGGCAAGTGGGAAATACGTTAGGGAAATAACTATGTGGAAAAAAAACGTTTATACGATGTTGGGAAAACGAAAATATTGGTCATAAGAGTGTTAGGATCATTAATTACGACATAAAGCGTTAAGGGAATGCAATAATAGGTTAAAAAACGTTAGGGATTCAGATATAGATCCGTATTCTAATGAAGTTCGCCCCATAACGGGGTTAAATATCACGCGGACGAAGTCGCGGGCACAGCTAGTAATTTATAATCGGAGGTATCTTATGATCAAAATATTTATAATAATAATGATTTGAATGACACAACTTTAAACGGATTTCACTCGCGTATTTTATTTTATTGGTTGACGTTTCAGAACCTTTACAGTTTCCATAATAGCTGACAATAGTCTAATGCTAAACTACACACACTACAAAAAAATACGCGAGTTAAATCCGTTTATAGTTGTTGTTGTTAATAATCTATTTAACGCAAGTAAAACCTCAGTTCACAGTTAGTATTAATTAAATATTATTTTCCATTAAAATTAGTTTTTACGACAGCATAAAACAAGATAAAATTTCTGACCTTAAAGTCGGTAAACAGTTCATTACAATGTAAATGGAACAGTTAAAATCCTAATCTATATTAACTGCGCTGTTTAATTAACATTCTTAATTACCTTTTGTTTAATTATAACATTGGCTATATAAAAAATTAAGTTTTAGCTTTCTCTAGCTGGAGCCCTATGTTTAAAAAAATGGAGTATGGGGAAAAAATTATACCTATGGGAAGGTACGGGAAAAAATTGCATTTCACCCACCCTTGATACCTGCTACCTGTAAAACAGCCCCACTTTCAGCTTAGCGAGTAGGTAATCCATTCCTTTCAAAGTCTTATACTAGCAACCCGCCCCGGCTATACACAACTATATAAGCCTTCATCTTGAATCATTATATCTATTAAAAAAACCGCTTCAAAATCCGTTGCGTAGTTTTAAAGATTATTAGCATACATAGGGACGGACAGACAGTGGCATCGACTTTGTTTACTACGAGTATGTAGTGATTAAAAACCAATCCAAAAAAAAAATATCTTAGTTAGTTTTTGGTGACTGGGATTTTGGTAAATATAAATATCTAAACTAATATAATAAAGAGAAAAGGTTTGTTTGTTTGGATTGAATAGGCTCCAAAACGACTGTACCGATTTAAAAAATCTTTCACTGTTGGGAAGCTACACTATTCCCGAGTGACATAGGCTATAAAAAAAAGGGATCCGTGCGAAGCCGGGGCGGACAGCTAGTATAATATTTTACTAAGACAATGATGGCGTCTCAAATACTCAAAGTACCCTTTAATATATTTCACAATCATAAATTTCCTTTTCCATTCATCTCCATTGTAAACGAAACAAAATGGAGTGCACTGGAAGTTGTTGTAAACAAGTTATTGTAAAGAACCGACAAAGCGTACTCCTTACCAACTACAAACTTAAAGACGTACAGTCAGATGCAAATGAACGCCACACATGCTCAGGGTCAGAGCGGATTCAACCGAGATAAGAAAAACAATAGCTGACATAATATAGAATCTACTAGCGGTTCGCCTACTAGCGGCTTCGCACGGATTCCATTTTTTTATAGCCTATGGCTCGCGAATAGTGTAGCTTTCCAGCAGTGAAAGAATTTTTCAAATCGGTCCAGTCGTTTTGCAGCCTATTCAATGCAAACAAACAAACTTTTCCTCTTTATTATATTAGAATAGATAAAGATTAGTATAGATAACAGCTTAAACAGTATTTAAGTTCTATATGACCTGTAAAAGCATCTGTAACAGCTTAAACAGTATTTAAGTTCTATATAAGTTGTATAGAGGTTGTGTAAAGTGAATGTGAGTTTTGCATGTTCTACTTTTCAAAATATAACAGGCTTCGTCAAAATATAACTACTTAGGAAATGTTTTCTAGTCCATTAGTTAGATTATTATAAAATAATTCACATGTTGGAATGAAACAACTTGTCGCAGTTTTATAACTCTTAACATTTTATAAAATAATCCACTCGCAGACTTCATCAATAATACCTATAGGTCGAGACAGCATTAAATTAGATAGATAGATAATGATTTATTAAAAAACTAGCTTCTGCCCGCGACTTCGTCCGCGTGGAACTCCTCCTTTTTTGCAGTCGGTTAAAAAGTAGTCTATGTCCTTTCTCAGGCTCCAGACTTTCTTTGTACCAAATTTTATTTAAATCGGTCCAGTAGTTTTAGCGTAAAAGCGTAACAGACAGACGGACAGACAGAGTTACTTTCGCATTTATAATATTAGTAAGGATTAGCAACAAGTCAGTCGTCAAAATAAATACATATACTTAAATACTAAATACATAAACAGAGATCGCAATAGGTAGTGCCTATTTACCTAAACTTGGCGGGAGGAGGTGACTAAGAGTGGTTACAACCACCAAAAATATTATTTATTTTTATCGAACGCGGGATTTCCCGGGATTTATAAGAATACATAATCGACACAGATTCACACTCAGCGTCAAATGATTAATAAAATGTAATTGTTTAATGCAAACATGTGTGTCGTGGTGTTTCACGCAGTGGTTTTGAAAATCGATCAAAAATGTAAGGTGTGCAAATTAAAACTCATTAACTTATGTAAAAAACATTTATTAAATACAATGTTACATTATGAAAACATTTTTAATCTGTATCATCATCAACATCATCAATATCAGAAGTGTAATCATTATCACTACTATTGTCATCATTGTTTAAAGAATTATAATAAATAACCATTGTCCATTACACCCTGAGTGTGAATCTATATCGATTATGTATTCTTATAAATCCCGGGAAATCCCGCGTTCAATAAAAATAAATAATATTTTTGGTGGTTGTAACCACTCTTAGTCATCTCCTCCCGCCAAGTTTAGGTAAATAGGCACTACCTATTGCGATCTCTGTACATAAACCATATCCGCAACACGCTTCATTCAGAACATTGGCATCTAAACAAGGTCAGTACAATTCATGCGCGGCTCAAACGTGCCCATAATTAACATTTTCAAATATTTATAAGTAAAATTTAATTAGCGTATTATTATAGTAGAATGCGAAGTCACCCGTTAAACTTGGTAGCGCGATCTCTTGTAAATTAGTTTGAACAATGCGGGGAACTTTGGGAAGTGGTTACACCACTATAAGCATTTATTCCGTTGACGGAATGGTAATGTAGCTTGCTTTGTAATAAATTAAATGTCTCAGACAACTGTTAATAAATTAGAGAAAATTTAATGGAAGATAGGTACGAATAAGTGCATTTAAACTATTTTACTGGTTTTGTTATACTTAACTTCCGGCGCAAAAACGATGGGGTGTTATAAGTTTGACGTGTCTGTCCGTCTATGTGTGTTGTGTCTGTCTGTCTGCGGCATCGGCATATGTCCTAACGGATGAACGTAAGGGGGGGGGGGGGCGCTACTAATTAACAATCTACTTAGGTAGTAGGTAATTAGGTCTACAAGTTTACGCGAAACTTTCTATAAAGAATTATAGGTACCTAATATTAAGTTGGAATGATAAAACTGTAGATGGATTGCGCGTATTTTATTTTATTGGCTAACGTTTCGGAGCTTTTATAGATTCCATAATCGCAGCTGAGCTGATATTGTCAGCTGTCGTTATATCATTCCAATGTATAGTACTCGCGAAGGCATCAGAAATTATAATATTAAGATGCTATTATTATTTTTCTTTCAAACTCTAAAGTGATCTATATATACCTATATTATGCAAACTAATTTATTTTAGTTTAAATAATGTTACACTATCGTCAGCTAAGTCGGCTATAAACATAGCAACTGTAAAAAATTCAAAACGTCACCAAATAAAATAAAATACGCGACATTAATTCATTATACCTAGTCGTTTCATTCTTCCATTATAGTAGTTACATTCCAACGTGAAATAACCAAACGATTACTTACATATTATTCAAGTACTAGTGGCAGTATGCAGTTTTATTGCAGTCTTAATTCAAGCTAACGTTAGTGCTGTTAACAACAGCGGTGTTGCCCAAAAGTGTTGTATTGTTAGCGCTGTACGTTGGCCACGTACAGTGTTGACGATAATGTGGTGGTTAGAATGTAGAGTAGCGGGTTATTAAATATATAGATTATAATGATATTTTTCTACAAAGACAAGAGTAATAAAATTTTAGACCCCCAGTGGGATTTGTCTTTGTACAAATGGTATTGAACCAAAAATATTAATCGAATTTCGATTGATAGATCGTAGTTAATATTAAATATAGATTATTAAGTACATCCAAGAGGAGGTTGCCAGCGAGCCTGTGATGAACAGTCTAGTTGAAATGTCGACTTAATATTATTATAGGCATGACGAACGACGACTGCTTTATTCTTTGTCCTTTGTCTTTGTCAAGTAGATTACGCAAAAATCATAGGACGCCTATTTTTTCTTTTCTCAATCGAACAATAGTCATAGAAAAGCGCATAAAAAATTTCAGGAGTGGGAGCTCGCACGAGTCTCCACTCCCGAACTTAAGAAACATGTACCTATCTCTTAAATTTTTTTATTTTTTTTAAAATAGAAAAAAGTACCTATGTGTCTAATAACTTTTAATATATACGAGTTCGAACTCTTTACCCAATCGTCATCTAGTGATGACATTCTCAATAGTTTGAGAATGTTATCGACAAGGAGAAGGTAAATAATTGTATGTAAAATCAAGTTTTTTCAATTATTGTAAAAAGCCTAACAAAACCGGAGCTTACCCGCTAATCGCTCAGCTTAACAAAATCCACGCCCTTGCAGCAGTGAAGCGGTCCACGTATTCGGCTGTTAATTCTGTCGTGTTAGTACACTTCTGTCTACCCCGAGCTAAATGTCGTGAGGTTGTAAACGAAATATATGAATATTAGCTGCTTAATTCTGTTTAAGACTTTCGTTACATATTAACAAGTGCCAAGTAAGTTCAAGTAACTATTATTACAGGTACCTACTTATAAGGCTAGGGTCCCTTATAAGTACTTATAATAATAATAATTTCTGATGCCTTCGCGGTTATTACACATTGGAATGAAACAATAATAACGGAATTAACTCGCGTATTTTTATTTTATTTTATTTGCTGACGTTTCGGATTCTTTACAGTTTCCATAATCGTAGCACGACTGAGTTGACAATAGTCGTTAGACTATTACCTATTTAGCGTTAGCTAAAGTCGATTATGGAAACTGTAAAGAATCCGAAACGTCAGCTAATAAAATAAAATAAAAATACGCGAGTTAAATCCGTTAATAGTTGTTTCATTCCAATACTTAGTGTCAATTACATGCAATCATACCCAGATCGATTATAATTTAAAAGACTTAGGTATGGCTTCTAAAGTGACGTCATATTACTATGGTATAATTTAACGAGCCCCCAGTCTTCAACTTTATAAGATTTGACCGTTCATCTTTGTTATGTATAGTTCAATTATCGATATCTATACTAATAAAATAAAGAGGAAAGGTTTGTTTTTTTGTTTGGACTGAATTGGCTCCTAAACGACTAGACCGATTTGAAAAATTGATTCACTGTTGGAAAGCTACACTATTCCCGAGTGACATAGGCTATAAAAAAGGGATTGGGGCGAAGCCGGGGCGGACCGCTAGTTATATAGGTACCTATAAATACATATAAACACATAAAACCATTTCGCATCAATCCAGGTTTTATCCAAACTAACAGACAAACGTAACGACAAAAACAAAAAAATACATAAGCAGAGAGTAAAATGGAGGTCGTTAAATTTCGCTACACCCGTGTAAGAAGATCTTGCATCCCTTTAAAGTAACGCATTAGGGCGAGGACTCAAGATGTTCAAAAGAAAATTGTTAACAGACATGCCAACACCGCGTGCACTGAGAGTGTGAACTTGTTCGAATTTAGCTTTGAGTTTATTTAAAAAAAATAATATCGCGGGTATTAACATGTACTTAATAAACATAATTATGACGTACCTAATCATTTCTGATGCCTTCGCGGGTATTACTTACACATTAGAATGAAACACAGGTTTATTTGAAAAGAAAATCACTGACGTAACAATTTCTTATGCCTTCACGGTTATTACCTAAGTACCTACACATTAGAATGAAACAAAAAGCTCCCCATTTATATATAAGGAACCCCTGTGCAAAATTTCAAGTCTATCCCTTATGGTAGGTAGTTTAGTCCCTGCGTTGATAATAACACTTAAAATGATTATTATGTTAGTAATTAAATCAGCTTATTAATATACTTTTATATACATACTAGCTGACTGAAGAGTGAAAATTAAGTGTATTTTTCAATGCCTAATAAATAAAAACAATGTGTAGGTACATATTAAAACAAATTAGAGATACCTATGAACAATAGATGTTAGCCGATTCTCAGACCTACCCGATAACCGCACAAAATCTCAAAAAATCTCTTTTCGGAGGAGTTTAGCAACATACACCGCGACACGAGAATTTTATATATAAGATATATTTATTTATATCATTTGCATACAAAAATATTATTTTTATCCCAAGTCGTCAGTTAAAACTGTCGTACAGCTAGTTAGACTATGGCTTGGTTCACAAAAGATTTCTTCCTGCCGATTGATTCGCCTACAGGCAAATACGAAGCGACGCAAATGATTGCCGTAACTTTTCAACAGGCGTTCGTTAGTAATATGATACCGAAAGGATTTTATATTTGGCCCAGGATATTGGAAACTTATCATTTCAATGATAATACACATTTCCAGTAAGGATTTTTGTTTTTGGTATAATGAAACCTACTTATTTCTATCATAATAATATTAGAATGAAACAACTATTACCGGATTTAACTCGCGTATTTTTATTTTATTTTATTTGCTGACGTTTCGGATTCTTTACAGTTTCCATAATCGTAGCACGACTGATCTGACAATATTATAGTCTAACGCTTAAGTGATTTATACAGTTATACATACTAACTTAACCTTAAGAATCGGAAAAGTCAGCAAATAAAATTTTAAAAAAATACACGAGATAAATCCGGTAATAATAATTGTTTCATTACAATGTGTAATAACCGCGAAGGCATCAGAAATTATTACTTAAGTGTTCATTTGGTTTACCTGGTCTATTGATAATAATTATCATCAAAATTTATCAATATGATTACTAAATAGGTTTAATACCATTAATTAAAATAATGATATTTGTACTAAGACAAGAGTAGGAAAAATCGAGACCTCAGTGGGACTTGAACCCACACCTGTACCTATACGCATGGCACAGTGTTTAATTCCAATTACACTATAAGTGTCACTGATTGAGTCAAAAAAATTGCTACCACCATATTCTTTCTGCCTTGGTACTTTCTTGTTTACAAGCAAATTTATCGATAATTTATAATAATAACGTCAAATTATTCACCCAGTACTAAAACTCGATACTAATCTTACCCAAATGACAATACATGCTTATCAAATTTGTCTCATGGGACCACAAAATCGACCACAAACCGTTTCTGTACTAACATTGATTCTCACTTAAAACTCACGTAGTTAAAACTCGTGAGGAACTCGATTGGGCATTGTTAGTTGTTACAAGTGGAAACAGGTGCAGAAGTGTTTTTTTTAACTTAGTTACTTACCATGGTCGCTTTTATAATAAGTAACATCATAATAATAGGCACCTAAAAAAATTGCTAAGATTCCAGTCACCCCAGAGCTACGTGATTTTAGGAATATTTTTTAGGTCGTATAAAAATATAAACTTAGAAATCAATGGATCAAAAGTATCCTATGTCTGGCTCCTGGTTTAAAATTCTAAGGGGTTGAAAAAGAGGGGGCAAAGTATGTATCGGACGACGTGATTTTTTGGTCCTATCTATTTAAAATTTAAAAAAAATTAGCATAACCATTCTTAATCAGAATACCTAGACGGAAGACACTTTTTCATTTAGGTAGTTTTTTATTGAAAATCGCCTCCTATCAACTTTATTAAATCATCTCAATGTTACCTCTAAATTATAATATTTATAAAAGTCCCATCAACAATACACAGACAATAATAAGTATGAGGTACTTACCTACGCCCAAAAACAGTAAAGAAAATATTCAACATTTAAATCTAACCAAACTTTTTGCTACGGGATTTGAACCTAAAGGTTACGTCCGAACCTATTCGGTTAGTCAAAATATACCACAAAAAGGGAACCTTTAGTATCTCCATGTCTATACAAAGAAGATATGCCTATACGTCTGTGGCAGCAAGCATACAAATGGTGGAATTATGCAAAATATTATAGGCGTACAAACATAGTTTGCTTCCCGTAGTTTTGGTACAAAATTATTTATCGCCAGAACCACAGTAGTCCCTTTATTGTTTTCCCCCCTTATTAACGAGTTGTTTAAGCGTTTTTGATTCTGTAAGCTTTGGTTTTGCTGTGAAAATTTATTTACCATGTTCTATAAACTGTACGGTACCTTTATACGATCTTCGTACAGCTGCATTTGTTCTTATAAAGCCTTTAATATGCATCTCTATAATAATATATTTAAAAGGAGAAGTTGACTTAATGACTAATATCAAAGCAGGGCGTAAACTATAAGGGTTAGAAACTTTTAATTTTTCACAAGAGTTCCTTTAATTTTCCGTAAGATGGCTGGCAGGAGCTGGATGCGAGCAGCCGAAGATCGAGCACAGTGGCGTGCAATTAGAGACGCCTATGTCCAGCAGTGGACTGCGATAGGCTGATGATGATGTTCCTTTAATAACGTGATACACTAAGAAATTATTTTTAAAAATTCACCCCGTAATGGGGTAGGTACAGTTTGCCTTATAGGTACCTACTGAGGAGGTGTCACTCTGTAAGATACTGGCTTGTAGATGAATATATAGGTTATTATAAATATGTTATTTGAATATGGAACAGGATTGTTATAATAATATTAGGAGTTTAGACGAGTGGATAAAAATAAATTAATTAACAATTAAAATCCAAAAGTGTTTCTATTGAAGATAACCCTATACTATAGGTACCTTATAGTTTACCTATATTGTAACTACATCAAGTTTTCTACGAGATATAAAAGGATTCCCCACTGCACTTGTGATAAATCGCATAAGCGTATGCTAAATGGCTCTTCATACAATATGGCACTTCAAAGAAATTTATTCTCTTTGATGTTTTCTCAGCAATTGTTGCATTTGTTCGCTTTGTCAGTGCCATTGTTAGATGACTTTATGACGCTTCGTGGATGTAGTGAAAAACTTATTCTTCACTTCGATCCAATATAAGTGGTAGTTCATCCCTAACGGTGATCTTGCATTTCTAACAACGTATATCTTCGTAATCCTTTATTTGATTACGCTGATTTTCGTACTTAAAAATTATGTAAGGGTCGTCTACTCGTTTGCCAAATTTTATATAGATCAGATTAAGTCGAACAAACATACATTGTAATTTCTGATGCCTTCGCGGTTATTACACATTGGAATGAAACAACTATTAACGGATTTAACTAGCGTATTTTTATTTTATTTTATTTGCTGACGTTTCGGATTCCTTACAGTTTCCATAATCGTAGCACGACTGAGCTGACAATAGTCTGATGAGACTATTGCTCAGCCGTCGTCCTAGGTCAGTCAAATAAAATAAAAAACCTCGTTTTCGCTTAGTCCAATATTGTACAATGAAAAGATCACTGTAATAGTAAATTAAACAAACAATTTAGTTCTTGGTCATTATAATTATTATTGAAAAGTCTATAAAAAACTATCTTCATCAAACTATGTACTCAACTTTTACGTTACCAAATTTCATCTAAAATATTAAAACAAATTTCAGAGTGAAGATTTTCCCACACAGAATAGACCAATTAATATTATAAATAGAAAGATAGGTACTTTCTATTTATAATATATAATTTCTAGTACAAGTTTATTTCTATATAATATATAGATTATATTAAGTTATGGTAACAGAGCATGCTGCAGTAAGTTAGTTAGCGTACCTATTATTCTGTATCACTACCTAATTTTTAAAACAGTCTATAGTACTCTCAGTAAACAATTGAAATAGAATGTACTCACTATAGAATGTACTTACTACTACTAGGTACTTACTTAATACTTAGTTACCGTTGAACCAAGAGATTCAATATAGGTACCGTTGTTGTACGTCGAAGTGCAGTCTGCCATGAAAATTGAAGAGAAGTAAGTCAAAAATAATGGTCTGTAAGCTTCTTAAAGGACAAAGAACTACCTAGCGTTGGACATTTAGGTTCTAGATCTTTGTGACGTCACAAGGTTATTCTTAGAATTTATTTTATACACTTCAAATAACATGAATCAATAATAACCTATATTACTCGCGTGTTTTTTTTGCTGACGTTTCGAAAACTTTAAAATACCCATAGTCCTGTTCCGAATCCTACTACTATTATAAAAGCGAAAGTTTGTAAGTATGGATGTATGGATGTATGGATGTTTGTTACTCTTTCACGTAAAAACTACTGAATGGATTTGAATGAAACTTTACCACAATATAGCTTATACATCAGAATAACATATAGGCTATATTTTATAACGATATTGTGTGAAGTACTCATCGTGCGCAGACGAAGTCGCGGGCAGAAGCTAGTATGGGAATACAATCTTCGAACGTGTAACAACCGCGAAAGCATCTGCAAAAATTATTTTATTAAGTACTTTTAAATTAAGGATATTAAAGTAAATTTGCTCTACAATACATAATGTTTATCATTTTATTGAAGCGTTACTGACTACAGCCTTGGTTTTAAAACTCAAATTACTTCGAAATTTTAATAGGTACCTATATTTGTTAAGAGATTTTATTCCAAAGGCAATAAAATCCTTATAAACACCCTTAACACGCAGACATACGTATATCTTGCACAAATAAACTTGTATGTTAACACTTTATTTGTCATATTGTTCTGAACAAATAATGATAACAGTCCCTTCAGACGGTGAGACATTTTAACTTGGGGGGAATTAACTAATAATTTGTTTGCATTCATACTTTAAGATAATATTTCATTCGACAAACAACTTAAGACTAACATATTCAGGCGCGTTTGTTTTGTTTTAATATTATTATGCTTTGGCAGACAATGGTGTTCATAGCGTTATGGTTTATTAAAAGATAACAATATTTGGGACAAATAGGGTTTTTAATGTAATTTACTTAAGTCGCGTATGCAGTTTTATTTGATGATGTTTTGGAAACTTTATAGTCCCATTCGCGTGTATTTTATTAGGTGCAATAATTTCTGATACGTTCGCGATTATTACCAGATAAATTATTATCTTTAAAGGAATTAACTTACCTATACTATTTTATTTTTTATTTGACTACCTAGATATTCATAAAATAGCATAGGTATTTCAATCAATATATAATACCTTTTTCGACTAGAGCCGTAGAATGTAGAAATGTACTTCAAAAATATTAGAAATCAAAAATACATCAATTTCTTGTAACTACATTTTTGCTCTAGTATTTGTTCCAGGCGTTTAATTTTTTACTTATTTTGTTCATACATTTTGTTATAATATCTCAATTGTTTGAAAGTCCATTAAATGAGTAAAAATCGCTTTAACCGCTTCCATACAAACGTACCTATCTAAATTTCGTTCAACATTTTTCTTCATGTTACGTAAAGTCATTAAAATTGACCCCCAAAAGCTCAAGCGATTTCATAAAAGCTGTCAAACTTTGAGCTTTCGTGCATCCTTCAAAACTGTCACTGTCTATTGGGTCGGACTGACAGGCTTTTACTGAAAGTGTGACGTCATCAGTGGTAAGTTTGCAAACGTCACTTTACTTCAAATTTGACAGGGCATTGTCAAGTCTTGATGAGAAAGTTGGTAGTTTTAAAGTGCTTTTGGAGTTTAAATTTGATACTACAAGTATGGTATGTTATTTATAAGTACAGTATATTATGCCTAATGTAAAGTACTATATGTGTAGGTACAACTAGGTATAAGTAAGTATGAACCTAATATAAGTATAACAGAATAATTTCTGATGCCTTCGCAGTTATTACGCATTGCAAGGTACCTAACAATTATAATGAATTTAACTCTTTTTTTTGTACTTACTGATATTTCGAAAACTTTACAGTTCCCATATTCGGAGCACGACTGAGCAATAATTTAGGCTATGAAAACCATACATAATAATATGCACGTCACGGTGCAATATCATCAGATGCAAGTTAGTACTTAATCGGAAATTGAGCTCCTTTTAAGCAAAGATAGTAGAATTTAAATTTAATTTAAAATACTTAACGGCAGGTGGTAGTTTCGGTTCCTTCCCGCGATACTTAGCGGGGCGTAGCAGCCTTAACATCGACAGACCGGCCGACATACAAATAAAATCAAGTAATATATATTATACTAGCGGTTCGCCCCGGCTTCGCACGGATCCCTATTTATTTCAAAATTTTATATAGCCTATGTCCGTCGGGAATAGTGTAGTGTGAAAGAATTTTTCAAATCGGTCCAGTCGTTTTGGATTCAATCCACCAAACAAACAATTCTTTCCTCTTTATTATATTATTATTAGTACCTATAGATAATAATATAAAAAAATCTAATGTCGCGGAATTTGATGTCAAACTCCTCCGGAAGCTACGTTCATTCTGAGTAACGTAGGCTCTATAATATTTTGAAAAATAAATAGGGATCCGTGCCGGGGCGAGCGGCTACTACATTGGTTATTATATTGAAAATACTCATATTATCAGTATAATAATATTATTATTTATTCCTTTAGTTTTTTATTATGTATCGGCCGTACCTTCCAAAGCTTTGTGCCTCTTAAGACGTTAGACTGGGATTTGCAAGACTTAAGTGTTGAAAATGTAGTTACCTGGAAACTACCGCAGGATACCTAACGTAGAGCTAACCTGGGAATTAGAACATGTAAACAATTCACTAGTCGGTTTATTTACTTACTTATAAATCTATTCATATAGCTAAAATCTGTTCACTAGTTTGTCAGTTTATTTACTTACTTATGTGGTTTAAAGTAGGTATATAAGTATGTATTTCCTTTATTCCAATGTGTTATAATCGCATATATATCACAATTTATTATGAACTCCAAAAAATCATTTTTGATATATCGAGCCCTGAGACAATGAGAGAAACATAGAATGCAATCTTCTTATATATAAAAATGAATCGCAAAATGTGTTGGTAAGCGCATAACTCGACAACGTGTTGACCAATTTGGCCAATTTTTTTTTTAAAATATTCGTTGAAGTCCAAGGATGGTTCTTACGGCGAGAAAAAATCGAATAATTGCCGGGAAAACCCTAAAAACAGCCCCTTTCTTTTCCCATACAAACGTTGTCTAACTAAAGTTACCTAATTTGAATTTCGAACGGGCAGGATGACGTCTGCCGGGACCGCTAGTTCTTTATAATTTTAAGGACTCATTCACTTAATATACCAAATGTTTTTATAAACAAATAGGTACCTAATGAAATTTTATCACCTAACGGAGTTTAAGGGGTAAAAGTTGTAATGAAAGTAAACCTTCAATGTGGTTACACTTACCTACTGAAAAAAAATGTTGTAACATGCTTAAAAGTTTATGCTTGAAGGTAAAATTATGTACTTAGATTATTGTTCAATTAATCAAAGTTTTCATGATTGATTAAAAACTTTTTAAGATAAATAAAAAAAGTCTAATACACAGTTACAACAACTCATCATTGTCAAATAATCAACGACAACGTATGAGAATCTTAAGTACGTAATCAACTCACAAACATACATTGACATTTAATTAAAATAATTAAATTATTACCTCCATACATCAGTGGGGCGGCAAGCGACCTATTTCATTTTATAATTGATTGTACGCGGTCGATTCCCCATTTGTATTGGACCTACACATTTGTGTCTCTGTGTAAGGCTGTGTTCCACTTGCAACCTTACGGCTTCATAAAATCTAGCACTTGGGAAGTTAGCTTTTAAATAAAAAAAGAATTATGAAAATCGGTTCACCCTGGGGAAAGTTAAGGGAACAAACATAAAAAGTACAAGATATATATAATACATACGTATTGTTAAATTAATTACTGGACATTATTTTTTTCTAAATTTAATTAAACTAGCGTAATTTTTTATAAGAATCTGACTTTCGAAATTTTTGTTCTTTGACCTTTTAGGTATATCTTCAGGAAGAAAATTATATTTTTTTCTTTTTAATTATTGATATGTAGTAACGTGCTCTTATTTTTTTATTTATTTGGTTTGTAACGAACGATAAATTGTAGGCACCTGACTATGTATTTTCAAAAAATATACACCATTTGAGTTTTTTGCCGTTTCTGCTCAAGCAAGATTATTTCAGAAACGTTTATTTATATCTACTGACCTTCATTAAAGTTTTTAAAAGCTTAAATTTAATAATTTATAAATATTTTTATTTCGGTTGCTCAGAGAGTATAAATAATAATAATAGGTATATTGGAATGAAACTATTAACTGATTTAACTCGCGTACTTTATTTTATTGGCTGATGTTTCGCATTATTTACAGTTTCCATAACAGTAGCACGACTGACAATAGTCTAACGCTAAAGAAATTATTATAATAATAATATATTATATTCTACCTTGGTAGGCTTAAGCGGAAGGCACCGTCCAACCACATCTGGAGGCGACCGCAAACCTCCACTGAAATTAATTGTAAACCCCGACTCCCATCCAAAGATATTACAAACCGTATATATTTTTAACAAAGCAAACTTTACACATTTAATGACATTACTACTAACTAGCGGTTCGCCCCGGCTTCGCACGGATCGCTATTTTGTTTTTAAATATTCTATAGTTTATGTTACTCAGGGTGAACGTAGCTTCCCAATAGTAAAAGAATTATTAAAATCGGTCCAGTACTTTTGAGTTTATTCGTTAGGTACCTACATACAAAAATACAAATCCTTCCTCTTTATAATATTAGTATAAATGAGCGACAATGAAACGATTACGACACGACATGATATCGACTCGATCATCATAGGCTTGCTCAAAATAACGATTTTAAGCTTCTACCCATTTTTGGTGTCCACATTCACAGCAGAACGAAACGACAATAGTGTAACGATGACAGAATATTCCTGAATGTTCCAGAAATTCGACAATAGTGTTACGCTTTCTAGAAATTTCCAGAACCTTCCAGAAATTTCCATTTTCGCTCACAAAGACAACGCGCCCGAACACAACCGCAAAACTGAGGGTTGCCTTTCAGCACCAGAACTTAGGAAACCCGAGATTGATTTAAAACGAGACTGGGCTTGTCAGCTGTTATGAGTCTCGGAAGTTCGGAGACGCTTGTATTGTTTTATGAGACTAATTAATGTGTTTTACACTTGTATAATAGTATATAATTATGTTTGTTAGAATACAAAATGAGTCGTAATAATTGAAATGAAACAACTATGTACGGATTTAGCTTGCGTAGTTTTATTTTATTTGGTGACGTTTTGGATTATTTACAGTTTCCATAATCGTAGCACGACTGAGCTGACAATAGTCTAACGCTAAAGTGAAATAATTTCCGATGCTTTGGCGGTTACTAATTACTACGCATTGGAATAAAACGACTATAACGGATGTAACTAGCGTATTTTTATGTTGACGTTTTTAGAACTTTGCAGTTCCTATATTCGTAGACTGAGTTAAAACATCACTCGCGTCAGCATAAAATTTTATACCTGCTTACACGAGTTAAATCCGTTTAAAGTTGTTTCATACCAATGTATAATAACCGCAAAGGCATCAGAAATTATTACATTAATTAATTTATTAAACTTAATATTTAAAGTGTTTGCAGAAAAAGTTAACCTACAAAAGCCTACTCACTAAAAAAGGCTCTAAATGGAAAACCCCCGAAACCTCAACGTGAAAAAACCGTGACGCAATGTGTCACGGGGCATTTGTTTTATTTTTATTGCGTCAAATCTTCCTTGAAAGCCTCCCACGTCGGCGTTCTTCCGCCGATTTACTTTTACTGTGTGCTTATTGGCCTTCGGAGGCTTTGCGACTTCCGGTTAAACGCTTTTAAAGTTTAACAGCTTTTCCTTGTTTACAGTTTAACAGGTGTAAATATTATATTAAAATTCATATAATATACTTAGGTATAAGAGGAGAAGCTAAAGACTGACATATTAACTATAAAGGTTAGAACCTTGAAATTTTGCAAAGCATTCCTTTTATAATGTAGGGGAGAACTAAGAAAAATTTTTTGGAAAACCCCTTGAAGGTTAAACAGGGTGATTATCTTGTGCAGACAAATTCGAGGGTAGAAGTTATAATATTGTTATGTTTGATATGAAATCTCTATACTAAACTGTATATATATACTTACACTTTTTTTTTGAACACTTACGTCGATTTTATTTGTAATATTATGCCTGACATTAAGTCAGCTTCTCCATATAATACATAGATTAAAAGCCTTTTTATGTTTCGCCAGTTAGTACTAAAATATCAATTTTAACTGAACACGTATTACATAAAAGCCTTCATCACACTTACGGTACTTTGTCAAAAACCTAAACAAAATTCATTCGCAAAAGTAAAATAGTGACACCTGCATTTGCCTATAGCAAGTTACGTATTTAACGTGCCGTAATAGATTTACCGTCTTTCTGTTCGCTCACTAATTCACCTTTGTTCGTACTTTCCAGACGGTGTCATTTGAACCATCGGGTGGAGTCGGGCCAAGTCATAAGACTTGGAATATGGTATATCAACTATCCCAAACTATGAATCGTACAAGCTTCCGAATACACAATTCGCGCTGACGATAGTCTTCGTCATAGACGTCCACAGCACTTGATAGTGCTACAGCGGCCCCGCCGGCGGGGTCGAAGACCCACATCCGACCTCGGACCTTGCACTAAGACACCTCCTGAGATGGCCCGAGCAGAGGTCCCTACTCTGGAAAACCCTCGGACCGGTCAGGGCTAAAAATCACAAAAGCTTTGAAGATTCTCACCTGGAGGCCAACCGTTTGGTATTGCAGTTAAGGCCCAGCAGTCCAACGCTTCAGTATTTAGTTAAAAAAATGATGGAAAATCACACTTGTAAAGCCGATCAGGGTTAAAAATCACAGAGGCTCTGAAGATTTGAAAAAATCACAGAGGGGTGAAAAATCACAGAGGTTCGTCAACCGTTCGCTTTTAAACTTCTCATCTGTAGGCCAACCGTTTGGTTTTGCAGAAAAGGCCCGAGCAGATTTCCCCACTCTGGAAGGCCCTCAGCCGGTCATAGCTAAAAGTCAGTGCTTTGAAGCTTCTCATCTGTAGGCCAATCGTTCGGTATTGCAGTAAAGGTCCAGCAGCCAACACGACAACACTTCAGTACCTATTCATTCAAAAAAAGATGGAACGTCACACTTGTTGGCCCGAGCAGAAGTTTTCACTCTGAAAAGCCCTCAGGTTGGTCAGGGTTAAAAATCACAGAGGCTTTGAAGCTTCTCATCTGTAGGCAAACCGTGCGGTTTTGCAGTAAAGGTCCGAGTAGAGTTCCCCATTCTGGAAGGCCCTCAGCCGGTCATAGCTAAAAATCAGTGCTTTGAAGCTTCTCATCTGGAGGCCCACCGTTCGGTACTGCAGTAAAGGTCCAGCAGCCAACGCGACAACGCTTCAGTACCTATTCAGTTAAAAAAAAGATGAAACATCTCACTTGTAGGGCCCGAGTAGAGGTCCCCTCTCTGGAAGGCCCTCAGCCGGTCATAGCTAAAAATCAGTGCTTTGAAGATTCTCATCTGTAGGCCAACCGTTCTTTCCAGTAAAGGCTCACCAGCTGGCCTACGCTTCAGTATTCATTTCAAAAAAAGACGTCACACTTGTTATTTTTTAATCCGCTCCCTCGTGACGTCGACGCCGTGCGCGCCGGCAAAGTTCATCAGTCTTGTGACTGTAACGATGTTACCCAACTCAATCAACGCCCATTGACGAGACGACGTAAGCTCAATTCGATTATGAGATATTATTCCCGACTCACAACAGATATAAGAAAATGAGTTAAAATTTTGTTAAAGCCTTGACGTGATATGGTTGTTTTGGTGAGAAATCGTGCAATATTTTAACTGCGTACGGTTGAAATCCATTGTTAGCGTTATATTATATGTCTAAAATTATGTTGTTATTGAATGTATTTATTTAAAAAGGCGGATCAGCGATTAGCCGGATTTTCATTGCAATATTTTTTTAAATAATTAATGAGAAAATTACAAGAAAAAGAAAGTTACCTTTTTTATTTTCGTAGTAGGTAGGTATAAGCTTTGCTTAGTTCGGGGCTAAATCAATTGGTGTGAATTGTTAAAGATATTTATTTAAATACGAAAGAGTGTCAGTGATAGGCAGGCGCGTGAAGTGACAGTCGCGTATGTACTGCTTCAGGGTAGGCACTCCATACATCATACATAGAATGCACGCCCTTGGTGATTGCTTTGGCTGAATGGCCCATGGAGAAGTGCCAATTGATAATATAAATAACAACCGAACAAAACATATGCAAGATTGTACAGAACTGACATACACCAACAAACTGACCATTTGATGTTTCATTCTCGTTCTATTCCAATCTCGTTCAGTTTTGCATTTACTTCGTTCAGTTGTTATGGATTGTCACTTGTCCAGGGGCCCTTGCATAATCAGAGGCCAAGCCACTGAATATTCTAATACCCCAGTCGACTAATGCAACAATATCTGACATATTAACTAGTTTAAATTATTCAACGGGACCATGTCGTCAGATTTGTCAACAACGTCACTCGCCATCAAAGTTTATACATGAACCAAAATACTTTGATCTCCATAAACCGACAATCCTAACGGAGACGAAACAAATTCAGAGAATTATAGGCAAAAGGAGAGGTCTTGACCAACTGGTGGACTACGAATTTAGTATTCCACTGGTCAATATGTAGAACCGTGAATAATTAGTGTACGCTTACCGCTAAATAGAGGGTTCCTTGTTTAATATTTAACAAGCGAAGGGACAGTATTTTGTAGTTTGATAGGGTTAAACAAAAGGGTTCTTGATTTCAAAGCAAAATGAGGGTTAGAGTAATAAAGCTTGATATATTGTTTCCTATGGAGAAACGCAATAGTCGGTTTTGTATATTGCTATTGTAAAAGTTATTGGGCGAGGATTATTTTGAATATAATGGAGATTTATTCGAGTTTAACATAGTAAAGGTGTTATGTTACATAATATAGTAATAATACTATGTTACGTGAATTATTGTAAACTTTGCTAAATAATTGCTTTGCTAAACTTATGCTATAATAATTTCTGACGAAACAACGATACTTAAAGGTATTTAACTCGCGTAGCGTACCTAGTTGTTTTATTCCAACTTTGTACTTATGTTATAATAATAATAATAATATCTTTGGACAATTCACACCAATTGATCTAGTCCCAAACTAAGCAAAGCTTGTACTATGGGTACTAGACAACGGATAAACATACATAAATACATATAAGACATCCACGACTCAGGTACAGATTGCCAGTGTTCATCACACTGACATCTGCCCCTAGCAGGACTCGAACCCGCAACCTCCGGTTTCGTAGTCAGGGGCTCTGACCACTAGACCAGCAGGCCGTCAAGTAATATGCTTTTTATAAAACTCATGTACCTACGTATTGATATTTACATTGTTTCTTAAATTGTCATAGTGTCTGGTTGTTAAATATATATAAGTATATATATTATAGAGGTTTGTCCCGGCTTCGCACGGATCATTATTTTGTTTCAAAATATTCTATAGCCCATGTTACTCGGGAATATTGTAGCTTCTCTACTGTGAATTCTAATTAATAAGTGTAATAACTTTGGATGAAACAACTTTAATTCCTACTAATTCCTACTTTCCTACTAATATTATAAATGCGAAAGTAACTCTGTTTGTCTGTCTGTCTGTCTGTTACGCTTCCACGCTAAAACTACTGGACCGATTTATATGAAATTTGGTACAAAGAAAGTCTGGAGCCTGAGAAAGGATATAGGCTACTTTTTAACCGACTGCAAAAAAGGAGGAGTTCCACGCGGACGAAGTCGCGGGTAGAAGCTAGTTACGTTATATACTCCGATATTTCAAAAACTTTACAGTCCTCATATTCGGAGCTGACTGACGATAGACTAACACAATAATATTTTTTTTCTGTCCTCCGACAATTACATATGATCTGAGACATTTTTTATTTTACTGGCCTTGGTGCGTAATGTACTATTAACAGCGTTAAAATATCAGCACTTAAGAGCCTCAAAATTTCACAACCCACGACAAGTAAAGTAACGCATTGTCAATCACTTGTAACCCACTATATTATATTTCAAAGGGTTGCCCTCACGTGTCTGTAACTAAGTTATCGTATCCCTCATCAGAGCTAATGAAAACATACATGGTCTGAATACCTTATGAGGGCTTTGGTTATGGATGGGCGAGAGTAGGTAAAGGTAGAATGTACACTTTTCAAGGTAGAATAGGGATGACGTAGATCTTTAGAAAAAATATTAAAAATAGTCCGTCCGGGATTTTTTTAGCCTACCTTACCTACTAAATTTATTATAAGATATTTTATTATGTTTCATTCCATTATCAGCTCGGTGAAGGACGATTTAGGTTCGGATTTTAGACTAGGTATATTTAGTCTTTCTATAGACGATTGGCCTTTTAATATAATATTTTGTATACTTTTAAATAGTTCTTTTTTTATTGGTGTTATGTATTACATATTGTTTTGATATATAATATCATCTTTCCTAGCTTAGCTGTCATTGTTTGCTTGTATAATTAACATTAAAATCCCTAATTGTTTATAAATATATAATAAAAATAAGTGATTTATAAAGATAGTATAGGTTCTTTATAAAAAATATTATGATAGTCTCTTCTGTATAATCTTTATACACAATATAACGTGAAATTCGGAATGATTTTGTTCATTTACCCCTTCGTGCGTAGGGGATCCTATTTGTACATTTCCAAAGTGTTTTCAGATTTAGAATTTAAAAAATAAATTTCATATTTTATATAATGGACATCCTTTTTTGTTTACAATTCAATTAAGGCTTTGAAATGTTATTGCGCGCGCCCGTAAGTACGTGGGTGGATCAAAAAGTACCCGCGTTAAGACAGAAAAAACTTATTTTTTAAAGATTTTTTTTTTATTTTTAAACATAATTTCCTTCGAGGTCTTTACGCATAATCCCACTTTTTGCCACTTTTTTTATTAATATGTTTTTTCAAACCCTTTAAAATACGCTGATTGATAAAATATCTGATTGATAAAATATCTGATTCGGCAATCACCTCTTCGTTTGAGCTGATTTTTTTAACCCCCGAGCCAAGTTTTCATGTTGAGGCACCAAAAGACGTCGTAGGACGTCAGATCAATTGAATATGGTGGGTGCAGCAATAATTCGTAGCGAAATTTCACTAATTTGACAGCGACAAACCTGGATGAATGTGCTGGTGTGTTATCGGGGCCATACAGCATTTTTTCCTAGCCAAATGGGGCCGTGTATTCTTAAGTTTTTTATCGAATCGGTCCAATAATTCACTATAATATTGCCCTGTGATTGTTCTTCCTTTCTGTAAGATGTTAATAAGGAGTATTCCCTTCGAATCCCAAAAAAATCGTGGCCATGACTTTTCCGGCAGATGGGACCGTTTTCGCCTTCTTTGGAGGAGATTCATATCGGAAAATCTTTTGTTTGGACTCGCTTGGTCTCTAGCGTATAATAATAGACTCAGGTTTCGTGAACAGTCATAACTTGAGACAAAAACTCCATCGGGTTTCTCTTAAACAGATCCAAACATTGCTTTGACATTGACATTGAATCCGATTATTTTTATTTGTGAGTAAACGCGGCAGCCAAAGGGCGGACATCATTTTCTTGTGCAATTTATTACATAATATACTGAAAAATGTTCTGTACGACACACCTACAATGTCAGCTAATTCGCAAACTTTAGTTGGTCGATCTGCGATAATCATGTCATGAACTTTTTTAATGACCTCTTCGGAAACAACGTCTGAAGGGCGACCTGGCCGGTCTTCATCAAAAACAGTTGTGTGCCACGTTTAAATTCATGGAACCAATATCTGACGGTTGTCACAGAAAGCGAAAGGCCCCCATAGACAGCATCCAACTTTACTTTTATTTCATCGCATGTTTTTCCTTCTAAAAATAAAAACCGAATTACGAAACGATATTGATCTTTTTCCAAGTCACCGCGAAATACAACACTCTTGTGATAAAACTGGCCACTAAATAAAAGGTAATGTATTGTTTTTTAAAAAATACATATTTTTTAATTTCTAAATACCTCAAGTACACCATGATAATAACAACATATCTCAACGACATCATCTGTTTCCGAACGCGGGTACTTTTTGATCCACCCATGTATTTTGGGATTAAAATAGATATATTTAAAAAGTGTTTTAATGGCACAATAATTTCATATATTAAATTACACTATCGAAGTCATTAAAATTAAATGTAGTCAATGAAAGACTTTAACAAAAGTTCTCACATCGGCTATAGATTATAGGTACTTAGGTATGAAATCTATACTAGCTAATATTGTAAATGCGAAAGTAACTCTGTCTGTCTGTCTGTCTGTCTGTCTGTTACGCTTTCACGCTAAAACTACTGGACCGATTTAAATGAAATTTGGTACAAAGAAAGTCTGGAGCCTGAGAAAGGACATAGGCCACTTTTTAACCGACTGCAAAAAAGGAGGAGTTCCATGCGGACGAAGTCGCAGGCAGAAGCTATATACCAATTTGAATATACCACTGTTGGTCGTTAAAATAAAAATTAGGAACTTAGTTATATATGTCGATACATCGATTACACATTGGAATTAAACAGCTATAACGGACTTACCGGACTTAAATCACCTATAAAATCACCTATAAATCACCTATTAAATCACATATTTTTTTTTATGACAATCCAAAAACTGACAATAATCTGACACCAAATTATTAGCACAGTATTGCTACCAATATAAAATTTGCAAAGTTTTCGACAAGTCATCGCAAAGTATAAAATACACGAGTGAAATCCTTTATAGTTGGAATGAAACAACTATAACGGATTGCACACGCACAAAGGCCCGACCTGCGGATCAAGTGCGGAAAAAGAGCCCACCACCAATACCAATACCAACGGATTGCAGACGCGTATTTTATTATTTGCATTCTTGCGAATTTGGTAACTGTAAAGTTTTCGAAACATCAGCAAGTAAAATAAAATACGTGAGTTAAATTCGTTTTAGTTGTTTCATTCAAATATGTAATAACCGCGAAAGCATCCGGAATTCCATCGATACTTATGAAGTATGTTCAAAAACTCCGCTGTGATTGGCAAAGCCTCTATTCTCGATAATGCCAAATCTCACCCTTCCGAATGGCACAATAGGTAATGGGGTGTCGTGAGGGTGTAATTCTAAGAATTCTCCCCTTTATTGTAAGATGATTTTGCTTGAGGGGTGAACGTGACTTGTAGAATTTTTACGTTACTTTGTAACTGGATATGGCAATTTTCTTTTTCAAGTTTTTTTGCCTTTGAACTCTTGCTGCCTTGAAATACATGTAACTTTAACTAATAGAGCCTTTTCTGTGAGTCTTGGATGTCTTTTATGTATTTATGTATGTTTATCTATTGTCTAGTGGCTTAATTTTGGACTAGTTTAATTGCTGTGAATTGTAGTAAGATATTTATTTAATAATTTCTGATGCCTTCGCGATTTAAGTTTGTATAACTGTATAAATCACTTTAGCGTTAGACTACTGTCAGCTCAGTCGTGCTACGATTATGGAAACTGTAAAAAATCCGAAACGTCAGCTAATAAAATAAAATAAAAATACGCGAGTTACATCCGTTAGTAGTTGTTTCATTCCAAGATATTTATTTTAGCTCGCATATTTTTACGTAGAACTATTTATCGTATTGTAAGTTTGTTTGTTATGTTTATTGAAAATTTTATGATTATAATACATTACCTATAACTATAGAAAAACGGGACTTAATGGCGTATTTTAATAATTAAATTAGCGAAGAACGACTGCTATAATTTCGGATACCTTCGCGGTTATTACACATGGAAACGAAACAACTACCTATAACGGATTTTACTCGCGTATTTTATTATATTTGCTGATGTATCGAAAACTTTACAGTTCCCATATTCGTAGCACGACTGATCGTCAGCTCAGTCGTCGACTTCAAAATAAGGTTATCAATTTGTTACAGCTTTGTTAAATATGATTTCATGAACATCCGATACTGGTTGAAACTTTGCTTGTAAGTATTTAAGATTTACTCATTATTAAGTGTCGAATTTTAGTTTTGACATTTTGACAACTTAAGCTTTACAAACTTTGCGTCTTGACATGCAATGTTAATTAATTAGGTACTAGGTACTTAAAATAAAATACCTTGTTCAAACCGAACACTTATTACAGAAAATTGTTCAATTTAAAATAACGTAATTATTATTTTAAATAATCGAACTTGTGGCAATTACCAAAAGTTGTTTTATAAGCAATCAAAAGTTGTTACATTCTAAATGGCTGTTAAATAGAGCCTTGCCTTAAAACAGTAAATTAAATTTTGACAATCTCAAGGAAAATAATTCTCACCGGTGAAAATCTATTAAAATTATTGAAAACCGCATCAAAATCGCATCATTTTAGAAGATAGGTGGGAACATTACTTTGCAGAAACGTGAACACACAGACAAACATTTCTCTCGCTGAACACATACTTAATATTATATTATACCAGCTCCGTTCCATCGTGGGTAGAAGCAAAGAATTGTTTAAGTCGAATTATCGTTAAAATGCCATATCCAAGTATTACAAATCCTCGCCCACACGTTTAAGGGTACGTTTAATAATACGGAAGGCTAAACTGATTTATTGTCATCAAATTCGTTGGAAATTTTCGCACCTCCATAAAATAGCATACATTGTTCTCATAAATTGTGATGCTATTAGTTCTTTGTTCAATGGGAACTCCTTAACTGCGTTTTGTTTTGAACTCTATGGTCTAAATAATAGTGTCGTGATTTGCTTATTAATTAGAAGTCTAGACTATTAAATGGGGTTTTATGGGGTAATTAAGATGCATTAGGGGAGCTAGGTTAGGTATGCTTGATAGACTTAGTGTTTATGTTAAGAAAGTAAAAGGTAAGGTACAAAGATAAGATTACTTTGATTACACGGTATGGTAGGTAAGGTACTTTTTATTACACAAAATTTAAGAGACTTTTTGCCTCCTTTTAGCTGATATAAAGGTAAATCCAGTTTCAATTACTTATTGATACTACTAGTTAATTTATTGGTTTCATATTTGAAGCATTTTTAATGTTAGAAAAGTCTTAAACTTAACCGCGACTTACGTGGCCAGTTATCAAACTCAAATTACATTCGTTTCCTTATTGGAATTAAACAACTATGAACAGATTTAACTCACGTATTTTATTTTATACTAGTTGACCCAGCGAACTTCGTACCGCGTACACAGTTTTTTTTTTTCTTTTTTTTTCCAATTTTTCTCACCTTTTAAACCTTCCCTGGAGTTCTACAAACA
Source organism: Polylopha cassiicola (assembly GCA_038024825.1). NCBI lineage: Eukaryota > Metazoa > Arthropoda > Insecta > Lepidoptera > Tortricidae > Polylopha > Polylopha cassiicola. Next base: position 1,747,254 of record CP149061.1, read on the forward strand.
TTTTAAAACTAAAATCAGCCAAATCGGTTCAGCCGTTCTCGAGTTTTAGCGAGACTAACGAACATCAATTGATTTTTATATATATAGATTTCGTTATACTATTCTCAGCTCAGCCGTGCTACGATTGTGGAAACTGTAAAGAATCCGAAACGTCAGCAAATAAAATAAAATAATACGCGAGTTAAATCCGTTCAAAGTTATTTTTATTCAAATGTGTAATATCCGCATCAGAAATTATTTCGTTTCCTTAGTTCGCTATTATCGTTTAGTGGTAGTGCTCAATGCACCTAGTAACACAATTCTTGTATTCCAACGCGAATTCCGAACGCAAAATTGGTGTTAAAATCAACACAAGCCGGACAAATTAAAAGTTAAAAAAAGTGCGGATTTAAAAAAAAAACCGTGCATTTGTTAACCAGCTGCAGCCAAATGGGAAGTGTAATTGTTTTCCATTTTACATTAATTGACTCGCGACCGGCTGATGGAATGTTTTCGGGTTTAATCGGGCGGAATTGGAATCGCACGACGGGTTTCACACGGTCGTGCTTTTGAAACTGTCGATGTTTTTTGTGATTGGTACCCTTGGGTAAAGTTTTTTAGGTGTTTGAAATCAAAATCGAACGCTTTTTAAAACCTACGTTTTGTATGTATACTTCTATACCATTAATAATAATAATAATATATAGAGGAAAGATTTGTATTTAACGAATAAACTCAAAAAGTACTCGATTTTAATAATTCTTTCATTATTGGGAAGTTACTTTCACCCTGAGTAACATAGGCTATAGTGTATTTTGAAAAAATAGGGATCCGTACGAAACCGGGGCAAATTTAACTGCTATAATGTATCAAAAAATAATCGTTTAAGTACTGAATAATATTTGATACCTTCGCGGCTATTACACATTGGAATAAAACAACTATAACGATGTGCCAGCATTTTATTTTATTTGCTGTCATTTACAGTTTCTATATTCGTAGCACGACTGAGCTTATGATACTCTAACACATCACTGAAGTGCGTTTACGAATTGAACTCGGTTATTTTATTTTATTTACTAACTTTTTGACAGTTAAACAGTTTCTATATTCGTAGCACAACTAAGCTGACGAGTTTTACACTGATGTGCGTTTATCGTTTTATTCCAATGTAAGTATATGTATTTATTTCTATAGGATTTGGTTCTATAAGCTAGCAACTTGTGTCAACAAGCGCCTAGTTAGTAGGAGCAGATGTAAACTAACCATTGTTCATTATAATATATTCACATCCTTACCGGGATCTTTAGACCTAGAATTGTGACTACGCAATACCTATCTATACTAATATTATAAAGGTGAAGAGTATGTTTGTTTGAACGCGCTAATCTCAGGAACTACTGGTTCGAATCCAAAAAATATTTTTTTGTTGGATAGACCATTTATCGAGGAAGGCTTGAAACAAACAAACAAACTCTTCAGCTTTATAATATTAGTATAGATGTATAAAATATTAAGAAATATACGAATCTTAATCTGAATATGAGTACGTAGTACCCAAAAATCCTACCGTAATTTAAATGGTCGCCTTTCTCCGGAGACTTGAAAGAAATGCGACACTTCTTTCACAGTTTTCTATGCAAGAAAGAGCTTTTCAGAGAACACGTGTCTCGCAAAGAGGGAAAATAAATAAAAGACGACTCTTACTCCCGTACTGAGGTGATTTAATCTTTTACAATACTTACAAGACATATATATTTATGTAAATTTAACTTATTTAGTTATTTAAGGGATATTCAAACAAAAAATTAATCCGCAACACGCTTGGCCAAAAACAATAGTTACTTTATATTATTTTTTTGGAAAATATAGAGTGAATAAAGATAATGCATTATTTTTGATGCTTTCGCGGTTTACATTATTATTATTATTTAAGTGAAACAATTGTAACCGTCTTAACTCGCATATTTTATTTAATATGCAGTTTTTAAAAAAAATACAGGTCGGCTAAGAAGTCTTTCTTTAATATATTTGAAAGTGATCCTGTTGCGAACTCCTTGCTGTGTGTGTATATAGTTTTACAGTTTTACTTTTATTGGCTATTGCCCTTTTTTATAAATCGATTGTTTTTGTATTGTCACTCACTTAGTTTAGTTGTTGATTTGATTGTGTTGTACTGTTCGTTGTAAAGTTACCTAATTAAATTCCTCCTATATTCCATTATCCTATTGTTTACTTACATTCCATTACTCACCAACAGATCCTTTAAAAAAAAGTCCTTCCTAAACTTATAATTAAATAAATGTTTACTTTACACATCTATGAACTACCAGGTACCATAATAATTTTGATGCTTTCGCGGTCATTACACATTGGAATGAAACAACTATTGACTTTAGCGTTAGACTATTGTCAGCTCAGTCGTGCTACGATTATGGAAACTGTAAAGAATCCGAAACGTCAGCAAATAAATAAAAATAAAAATACGCGAGTTAAACCCGTTAATAGTTGTTTCATTCCAATACCAGGTACCAATTTTCACTGTAAATTGGTTTTGACATACGGAAGTAGAAATACGTTATCCCATAAGGTTTCGATGTTTCATTTGCAGATACGAAACTCTCCAAACAAAAAAGGCATAAAAATCTCAATTATTACTAAAGAATGTTACCGAACGACATATTCTTATTTACGATATTCGTTAACCTCCTGGGTACATTTGTACTTTACGTAGTACATAAACAAATAAAAATTCTGCAGTCTCCAATTTAAATAGCAACACCGAAATATTTTACTAGAGTCATCTAGTGGCTTTGCCGGTTACGTTAAGACATTAGATGTCAGAATTATCACCTGTTATATAATTAGGAATGTCATTAGTGTGCACACGTGATGGTGTGCGTCTGCGTTACATTAAGTTAATCCGATTTCATCCAAATTTTTACTTATTATTGAATCATTATTTGGTTTCAAATAATATAGCAAAGCTTCACACTAGTAGTTTGAGATATTATTTCCATAAGATTAATAAATTATTGACTTGAAATGTAGATTCTACTATTTATGTCCTTTGCAAAGTACAACCGCATCTAACTAATATTTTTTTACATTGAGTACCCTTGTACTATGTGAAGTACATTAGTAGTTTTCTTGCTTGTTTTCAGCATTAACAGGCATTAGTAAAGCGAAAGACTTAAATTACTATGCATTTGATTATTAAAAAATACAGAAGCATGTCAGTGGTTCCAATTTTCTGACCAATACACAGATAACCATATTCCTAACCCTATGGTTAGATTTACCAATGAAACACATATTTATTTGAAATTCTATGGGACGTACTCTGAAATATCTTTTAAATATATATAAATTATAAATATTATTGGTATCAATATGATTATGGCTGCAATATAGTACTCAAAAATAACCATTTACTAGTCTAAAAAGAGACAAATTGTAAATAAAAACAATGGCCATAAGTTATTAGACTGAATTTATATAATATATTTACATGTTTTTTTGAATAAAAATGAAAATTAATCTCATATTTATGTAATCAATGGACGATCAATTAGCATTCTGTTATATTTTGTGCATGTCTCGTATTAAAATAGAAAAATCTAATTGAAATTGGACGTCATGAATATGATCGTCTAAATGAACTACCATTTTTTTCTGTAATACTCTAAGATTGACTGGTAGAAAATGCCGCAAGGTATTAAGTCCGCCTTTTATACACTTACTTCTTTTTAGTTTAATGCAATAAAGTATAAATAAATAACTTAGTATTGACAAAATGATTATCCCTTTACATGGAGACGTCTGATGCGCCGTTTTTTCCTAATTTTTATCCTAATCCTGTTGGTCTAAAAGTTTTTTTCCTTAGCTAGAAAGAAGGTGTAGTTGGTAATATGGTAATTTATGACAGAGAAACTACATTTCTACACTTGTTCCGTCAATAATTTCTGCTGTATAATTCAGTTAACAGGACGTTTGGCTCCTGAACATGTGCTATTTTTTGATCTTTACTTATGTTATGTACGCCTAATCGTATTGTTTCTTAGTTTCTTACGAAGGTTTTTATATTTTACGGTTATATATATCTTATTTATCTCCATAGTTCCAATATTTAAAGTATTTGAGTCCAATAATAGTAAGAAAAAAATGTTTTTCGTCTAATAAGTTGACAAATTTAATGATTTTATGTTTTCTTAAAAAATAAAATTGTTTTTGGTAATTTTGCAACTTCCATGAACATATTACCAAGGAATCTTTAATTTTCCATTGATTAGTTACTTTCAACATTAATCTACATCGGGATTAATAAGAAAAATATCTAATGTCCTTTACAAATGACATCTTAGTTGCATCCCCTTGTTCTTTGAGAAGGACATAGTGAAAAACCCGATTTTCCAATGTTTGATTTTTTTAGGTATTTTTTTCTTAATTAGCAACTATTAAACAGAGTACATGCAAAGTTTTGAAAAGATATCTCAAAAAAAGTACGTCTGGAACTCAGGAGGTTAAAACAAAATTCCAACCGCAAAAAGGTTTGAGAAGCCATTTCCTAATTTCATTGTAAAACTTCAAACAAGTTCTCCTTTTCACTTTATAGGCCATTCCGGAGAAACCAATGAAACGATCAGGCAGTGTCATGTTCCCTAAATACTCGTCAACCCCGTAAATCATTAAAGTTCTTTAAAATATAACGGTTTGTGTACATATTTGTTGTAGCATCTGTCCGCGGTTACGTCTGCGTTATTTTAAACCTCGTTAGGAGGTTAATTTCAATAAAAATCAAATAGGTAAGTACATTAATTAATTTATTATTAATTATGTTACATTAATTATGTTAAAGATAGATTAAGTATGCTAAAGTTTTAAATAGATTGAACTAAAGAATCACGTTACCCCCTTTTCACCCCATAAGTGTAGAGTTTTGGGAAATCTTTTCTTATTCAGATTTAGTTTATCCACGCATTCATCATTCAAGACAAAGGATTTTATATATACCTACCTATATAAGATAAGCATATATTATATCAGATGCTTATCTTTTAGAAGCGTTATGTGTAAAAGAATATTTAAGCTCTATTCACTAATAATTGATTTGTAAATACAAATCATTTTTAAGTAGGTACCTATTATTTTGTCAAAGAAACGATTAAATTAAAGACTAAAATTTATTGACCTTCTTTAACCATCATTAGTTTGAAATGTTACATAATTATTAGAAATCAATACTTTAATTAGTTTTCCAATTAGTGTCTGAATTAAAAAAAACCGAAATCTGTACTCGCACTTGATTCCAATGCCTTATTTAATTATACCACCCCAAAATACAATGGACGTAAATTCAAACATTTAACTTGCAAAGATGTCGAAATGTTTCTGGCAATTTTCTGAGTTAATTCCTCTGGACTGACAGGTTCTCAGAGAGGTTTTAGAGCCCTCTTTCACGCTATTTTAGTACTTAGAATATTTTGTTACATTAAATAATTCATTAGTGCTTTGATTGGCGAGAGTAAATTGTGTTCTGAAGTTTGAATGGACGTTTTTGTTATGAATTCTTCTTGGGTTTAGTTAATTCTGTACTTTCAAGCTTCTCGGAATATTATAATTAGCGATGCCTTCTTGGAATATCTTAATGTTTGCAAAGTTGAAAATTAATACTTACAGTAGTTATTAAATGTTAAATTTTGTTTATCAAGAAAGTCATTAAAATTTCATAATCATTTTTTTAATTTAAATTGTATCGTTTGCAAGTTTGAGATGTAAATACTTAATAATTCTTATTACTCTGAATTAAATTAATAATGAATTAACAAATATCTTCGGATAATTCACACCAATTGATCTAGTCCCAAATGAAAGCTTGTACTATGGGTATACCTACTAGACAAATGATAAACATACACAAATACATATAAGACATACAAGACTCAGATACAGATGCCTGTGCTCATCACATTGCCATTTGCCCCTAGCAGGATTTGAACCCGCAACCCTCGGTTTCGTAGTCAGGGTCTCTGACCACTAGACCAACAGGTCTTTATGTATTTGCTTGCACATTGTGTAAAATAGCGTTTATTTTAAAAATTCTAACATCGACAACACTGAATTATTTATTTCAATTCCTGTGCAATTCTTTTAGCATATATTTTTCATTCGAATTTATAGTCGTAAGTCTCAATAAAATACATCGCACGGAGACACGTGAAAAGTTACTATCGACCAAAATGCATGCATTTTAGAAAAAGATTAAGTTAACAGACTTGTTGATAAATATCACCTGTCGACAAGTCGAATTCTGTTTCGTGAGAAAATACGAAAGAACGAACTTTGGAAAGAGCGTTCCTTTTTCTTGTGTGCTTTGTTTCTTGAATAAGCTCATGATTGGTGATATAATTGAGCTTACTTCTCAAGTAAGATTATTTTTGAAAATTATGGTATCTACCGACCTTCATAAGAACTTGTAAAAGCCTAAATATTTTGATTTTTTGGCCGTAATCAGGCTACTTTGACCCTAAGCCATAGGGGTCATAGGGGTAACCCAACCCAATTTTTGTTATTGTCTATTAGACTTGTTCTATAGAACTATCCATCTGATTATTTTAATTACATTCAAGACTAGCCTTACTAATATTATAAAAGCGAAATTTTGTAAGCTTTCACGCAAAAACAAATAGATATTGTTGAAACTTTACATTTAGCTTACCTACCTAATTTATAAAAAGTGAAAGAAAGAAAGAAAGAAAGAAAATATTTATTTACCACACATTACATAAAATTACAGAAATAACAAAAAATAAAAATACTTAATCTGCAATAAATGCGGTAAAAGGGTCTCCAGCTCAGCATTTTGCTGCGACACGACAGTGCATGCCACAGCGCTGATCTTCCACTGGAGCCCGGCCGAGGGTGACGTGGTATTCGGCCGATACAGATCAAAGTGATAGTGTGAATAGTCCAAAATATTTATCGGAAATAAAATGTCTTGTAAACATCACAAATTATTAAAATAGTGAAAGATAAAACGTGTAATCAAACTAACGTTTTGACAATAAACAATAAAAGGACGTGTGAAACCAAAATAATTTCATAACGAAAATCCCGACGCAATATAAAGTTAATGATACCATATAAACTCCCCCTATCCCCCCACATGTGTGGGTTCCGTTACATTTAATTTACGCCCCACTGTGAATCACATACATAACCCTACTTATAACTCGACCGCAGTCTAAGTAAGTCCTATAGCTTTCTCTTACAATCTGCCAATTGTTTCTTTTTCAAACATGTTATTTTTTTATCTGCATGAGGTACTTTAGTAAGGATTGTCACATTTGAGTTTTAAAATGTTTAATAATCATAAACAGAGGTTGTTAATGCCGTGTCGTTTTTGTTTGGCATTTTGAATTTAAATGGGCTTAAGTGGCTAGAGTGCTGTAAAGGAAGTAAGCACGTTAGTAATGATATGTTATAATACACTTTACGGCATAGTGAAAATTTGAGGTTTTGTAATGAAACAACTTTAACGGATTTAACTCGTGTATTTTATTTTTATTGGCTGACGTTTCGGAGCCTTTACAGATTCCATAATCGTAGCAATTAGAGGTTTGTCTCCTAAAATTAACCCACTAATATTTTTTATGCTGCCGTTTCGAAAAATACGTTATATATTCATTCCATATTTGTTATTGTTTTATTTCAATGTGTAATATCGGTGAAAATATCAGAAATTAAGATTTCAAGCGTAAGTAAGTTTATCCAAGCACTTTTTTTGATCATTACTTTTTATCATAAGAATCTAAGTCTGCACATTTAAATTGAATTCGTATGGGGATACATTTTGACTTGTCATACTTTTAAAGTTTTCGGAGCCTTTACAGATTCCATAATCGTAGTACGACTGAGCTGACAATCTTATGCTAAAGTGATTAATACAGCTATGCAAACTACCTTATTTATTCAATAACAAATTTTAAGTACCTACTACTTGTTCTAAATATTAACCGTTATTAATAAACCGTTCGATAACCCTTAATCTTTTTCTTCTTATATCGCACACCTAGATCTAAAGGGATCTAACTCAAAAACGGGAAGATTTGAGTTATGCACACCATCGGATTCCAGCAAAACCCACCTACACTAAAACTGATTTCAGCTAATATAACTCTGCTAGCTTCATTATAAAAAGTATAAATTTATACAGAAAACTCATGCGTGCATATGGACATATTAATCAGTTTCTCGCCTCTCCTGAAAAAGTACCTTTTTTGAGTTAGCTCTCTTTAGATCTAGGTGTGCGATATATAAAAATAAATCGCAAAATGTGTTGGTGCATAACTCGACAACGCCTGGACCAATTTGGCCAATTTTTTTTTTAAATGTTCGTTGAAGTCCAAGGATGGTTCTTACGGCGAGAAAAAAATCGAATAATTGCCGGGAAAACCCTAAAAACAGCCCTTTTCTTTTCCCATACAAACGTTGTCTAACTAAAGTTACCTAATTTGAATTTCGAACGGGCAGGATGACGTCTGCCGGGACCGCTAGTAATTTAAAAATTCATTGACAAATGACATTGGAGTAGTCTCCTTAACACGACTTGTGCGAATAACACGAATGGATGCGACTTATAATATTAAATTTAAGACGTGGGAATATACATAAACCAGTTTATCTGCGGACGGTATCCCACCCAGGAGGAATGCGGCGAGCGGCGCCGGCGCACCGTGCTCTATCCCGTGGAATTATGGCAAATGAAGACATTATCCTGCCGAGCGAATAACCACATCTTGGAGATCCTTGGAATGAAACAACTATAACGGATTAAACTCGCGTATTTTTTATTTATTTTACTAGCGGTCCCGGCAGACTTCGTCCTGCCCGGCAAACGATTTGACAGTTGTCATTGTTGCGTTTTGTTATACATTTTGTTATTTTTAACAAATGAGCTTAATCTTTCATTTTTTTTTACTGGAACGTGATAAAAAGTATCTTATGTCTATTTCCTGGCTCTAAGCAGGTAGCTTAGAGCCAGGAAATTGACATAAGATACTATATATACCCCGCCTATTTTCAGCTAAATCAGTTCAGCCGGTCTGGAGTTAGGTATAAATGGAGTAACTAACACGACTTTCTAATATATAATAAGAAATAAAAGATAAGATAAGATTTGCCGTTCCTAAGATCGTCCGATTCGCCTAATGTCTGTAGTGAAATTGAGCGTGAGGTATTACTACGCGCGTGCGACAGAGACAAATAGAAAAAGGTCAACGTCCATTTTTCGCTGTGCTCGGCGACCGTCCTTTAGTTCCGATATTTATTTGTATTCTATAGTTGATTTTTGCGTAGAATGAAACATAATATTATAATTATGTTTCATATTTTAACAGGGCAGTTTAAATTTTGTAATTTTATAAATAAGGTAGAATTCGTAATGTAAAAATCACTTTAGCGTTCAACTATCGTCAGTTCAGTGCTACAAATATGGGAAATGTAAAATTTACGAGGAAGTTTTCGGCCTTTTTAACAGGAAAAAATATTTTTCCGTCCTCCGGCCAGAAAGCGCCAACTTTGTGGCCGCTTCGCTAAATGAAATTTCCGCTTTCTGGCTTCGTCGACCAGAAACATTGTATACATTGTATGTATCAGATCACATTTTTGTCAACCTCGGCTTCGCCTCGGACGACAATTACATGTGATCTGAGACATTTTTTATTTTACTGGCCTTGGTGCGTAATGTACTATACCATGGCGTCATCTTAAACTGTGCCTAATTAATTTATTATTACAATAACAATCTAGCGGAATACAATCTTGATACTAAAGATTACCTAATTGACTTTTTGTGTCATTCTTGAGATTGAACCACTGGCATACATATCCATGCTCATGTACAGAACCCAGATAGTAAAACAGCATTAAAAAGGTAATTGTGTATACAAGGGCAAAGTTGAATGACGGTCGAGATCGTACTGTACCCGCTTGTTCTACCCACGTTCAAACTGCACAAACCTGTATAGACGCTGCATTAGGCCTGTATATAGGTTTTATTAAGGTTGTATAACGGTGGTAATGCTCCTTTTTATGTAGGTTTGTCCTATATACCTTCACCGTGTCTGGATATAAATGTCACTATTTTTTTTATGCGAAAGGATTAGTTTATGTATGTATTTTTGTAAAAAAATAAGAACATAGGCTCATCTAGAAAAATATTTACTCTAACTGGAATTTGAACCTTTAGTCTATGTATTTAAGAACCAAAAAACAACTATTCTACTCGCGCGTATAATGTCGTTTATATACTACGCTGTGTTAGACTATCGTTAGCTCAGTCGCCTACGAATATGGGAACTGTAAAGTTTTCAAAACGACAGCATAAAGAAATACATACGCGAGTAGAATTCGTTAATGTCCCTTTGGAATAAAACAACTATATAGAATTACGCAAACGAAATCAATAAAAAAACCAAATTAAAATTTTTGCTACCATCTTGACTATTAACCTGATTACCCCCATTTAAATTTTATTACATATAAAAGCTCAATCACTATAAAACACTATTTTATTATAAATCAACACAAATTGGACTCGAACCTGCAATCAAGTCGTCTGTATATTTTGATTCAGTGGAAACTGACGTAATTGGTATCTTGGTGTTCGTGTACACTCAAATATTCCCGCTTCCTATTCCGTTCAATCAATCCATCAATAATTCATTCCATTTCATTCCTCTCAATCAATCTATACATTCCATTCAATCTCAATCTCCCACTCTCTCTCTTGTCCACCCCGGCGTCGTAAGCGCCGCACGCGTTAATCATCAAACAATATAAAACAAGAACAATAACATATCAAAAGTGCAGTTTCCAAGTGAAAGTGTTATCAAGCATCATCATCAACAAACCATACATCATAATCGTGGGTTCAGGCGTCCCACATCCTTTGGAGTCACAATGTGCATCAGTTTCCCGTAAGAATCAAACCTATACCTACCTACAGTCCATTCCATTTGCAGTAAGTACTTCGAACAACAACATTTTTGGCCCGTTTTCGAACCGGATTTTTATATTTTTACCACATTTTGATTTTTTCGGGAACATTCTTATTTCGATTTTAAACAGCCATTAGCAAAATAACAGTCCATCATATCATATTTCAATAGTTATAACATATTATCGTGTCTATACTGTTATATTCAATTATCATCATTAACTTTAGCATCATATTTCTATCATTTATTCATTTTATAAAGTTTCAATTTCGTTCTACAAAGTAGGTACCTATAGCGGCCTCTTTGTAGTTTATCAAAGCATAACAAACAAGTATCATCTTGTCGTACCATTCTCGTTTACGGAACAATTTCTGTACTTATATTCATTTGTATTATTCAAACATTGTGTCAAAGTTATAAACAATTTATATCATAAATTTAATGGTAACACGTGCCATAATTATATTTTCGAAGAATTGCATTCGTGTAATTTCTTTTGTTTTAGTGTAACATACGACATTAAAACATATCATACATAAACATCAGTTTTTATTCAAATATTTAATTCAATACATCATTTCAACATTTTGTTTAACAAATATCAATCATATATTTTATCATTTATAACATTATCAAAACATTTCATTCGTTTTCAGCCAAGTGGATTTAACGTATTCTGTTAAGCCATTTGAAATTTTTATTCTTTCCATTCATTACGGTCCTTCGATTATATCATAACATTCATAACATTTTATATTTTATCTGTGAACATTTTCAGATTAAAAATTTTGCCAACTTAGTCATCATAGACTAAAAACTATTATCTGTCTCAAACATTATCAATCTTTTCATAATTCATTCAGTTCGTTTTGACGAAACATCACGATTTATATTGTGACTCAAACATCACGCCATTTATTTTGACAAGTGACAGCTGTCAAACGTTTCGTAAATATTATTGTTTACTTTTTAGTGTTTTATTCATTTCAAAGTGTTTTTCTTGTTATAAAAGTGAATTTTAATAATCAAAATGAGTGAAGCAACGCTTAATCATTATGTGTCGCAGCGAAATATCGCTTATAAACGTTTATCAGACGCCGTAACATGCGCGCGTAATTGTAATAAAGACGAATCTCTTTTACCACGCTTCGAAACATGGTTATCACGAATAGAATCATTTATGGATACATTTATCAACGCTCACGTAAATGTTATTACGGAATTAACAAATCTTGCTGTTGATGAAAAGCGCTTAAACTCGGAAAATATTATTCAAGAACAAGCAGACTCCATTTATTCAGAAATCATTGAAACAAAACGTAAGCTTTTTCCTATTAAATCAGTTGAAAGTAGTTTATCTCCACAAACAACAATCCCAACAGCACCAGTTGCAACAACTGGTGCAGCCAGTAGACTTCCAGTCATACAATTACCTCGCTTTTCAGGTGAATTCAAAGAATTTCAAGGTTTTATAGACCTTTTCAATACATTAGTTCATGACAAGAAAGATTTAACAAATGTAGAAAAATTTCAATATTTGTCAACATCATTATTTGGTGAACCACAAAAGATTATTCACGCATATCCTATTTCAGATGGAAATTATATCAATGCATACAATGCTTTAGTAAAAAGGTACACAAACAATAGGTACCTTGCATTCTTATGTTGGGAACAAATTATAAATTCAAAATCCATGAGCAATGGTTCAGTACATAATTTGCGTGCTTTATTAAACACATATGAAGAAAACATTTCTATGTTAAAATCATTAAAATTGAAACCAGATGATTGGGACTTTGTATTATTTCATTCATTATTATCAAAATTAGATAAACAATCACGTGAGGCATTTGAACTGTCAAATAGCACAGATGATTTTCCAAAATTCAAAGATTTGACCAAATTTTTAGAAGATAGATGTACCGCCTTAGAGCGATCAACAATATCATGTTCTACATACAATGCTTCTTCAGCTGGTCTGGCAGTAATTCATAACAACAATAATTTCAATAACAAACGAACCAATTTGTCTTTTCAGCCCCAACAAAAGCCTCGACCAGCACCTACCATGCTTTTAGCCCATACTTCTCATTGCATACTTTGCAAAGATAATCATGCACTTTTTTCATGCCCATCATTTTTATCAAAAAATCCTAAAGAACGTTCTCAGTTTGTGAAAGACAATAAACTTTGTATAAATTGTTTCCGTTCCAATCATTCAGTTTCTCAATGCAAATCAATTCATAGTTGCAAAACATGTAACCAACGGCATAACAGTTTATTGCATTTTACATCATTACCATCAACATCAAGCAGCGGTCCTTCACAGCAGAGGTTTCATCAACCTTCACAGAATGACAGCAATCAAAAGCCTGTAACACAAAGTAATATTAATCTAGTAGCTACAGCTCCTGGTGTTAATGTTGGTGTAGTTTCTCATGCTACTCCATCTACAACTTCTTCATCTTTTGTTTTATTAGCGACCGCTGAAATTGAAATCAAAGACAACTGGGGATCATACCAAAAGGTCCGGGTTCTCCTGGATCCTGGTAGTCAAAGTCATATCATAACAAATTCATGTGTTCGTCGTCTTGGATTGGCAAGACACAAAATCAATACACCAATGTCGGGTATCGGACAAATTCCTACCCAATCATCAAGCAAAGTTTTTATTGAATTTCGTCCTAAGGGACAATCAGAGCCATCATTTACAGCAGAGGCTGTCACTTTAGACAAAATTTGTGGTGAAATGCCTTCTTATCATATTGATAGAGATCAATATCAACATATTTCAAATATCAAGCTCGCTGATGACCATTTTAACATTTCACGTCCTGTAGACATTCTAATTGGTGGAGAAATATTTCCTCAGATTTTACTTCCCGGTAAAATTGAGAGTATCAATCAAACGGCTACAGCCATTAACACAATTTTTGGATGGATCCTCATGGGTAGGACCATCATTAATACAAATCTCACTGTTGTTCCTCCATCTATCAATCATCTCTCTCTAGACACAAACTTGGACTTAGCTGTACAAAAGTTTTGGGACGTTGATAACATACCTAAACAGAATACCTACTCTAATGATGACTCACGTTTTGAGGAAATTTTTTCATCAACTCATGAACGTGACGCCGACGGTCGTTACGTTGTTCAACTTCCCTTTCGAGACACTGAACCGATTTTTCGTGGCTCATATAACATAGCACTTAGACGTTTTCTTCAACTTGAGAAACGTCTTGAACATAATCAATCATTTGGTGATCAGTACAAATCACACATCAGGGAATATATATCTAGTGGGCAAATGGAACCTATTCCACCCAACGATCATAAATCAGAAACAGCATACTATATTCCGCATCATGCCGTAGTCAAGCCTGATAGTCTTACAACAAAACTCAGAGTTGTCTATGATGCCTCCGCCAAGGACGCTCATGGCAAATCACTTAACGACACACTTTTAACTGGTTGTAAATTACAATCTGACATTAATAACATTCTTTTACGTTTTCGTTTGCACAACGTTGTATTTTCAGCCGATGTACGCCAAATGTACCGGCAAATCATTGTTTCAAATAATCATACAGACTATCAGCGCATCATATTTCGGTTCTCTCCGTCAGAGCCTATTCAGGAATTTCGCATCAATCGTGTTACATTCGGTGTATCATCTGCACCATTTTTAGCTATTCGTACCATGCATCAATTAGCTCATGATGAGCAACATACTTACCCTCAAGCGGCTAACGTGCTTTTAAACGATCTTTACGTAGATGACGTAGTTACGGGCTGTCAAAATAATCAAGAAGCACAAGAATTACAAAATCAGCTGATCAACATCATGTCCGCAGGAGGCTTCGAACTTAGGAAGTGGTCTAGCAATAATGCTGACTTACTTGCTAATATTCCTGAAGAGCATAGAGCTATTCCTGATTTAACCTTTGATTCAGATACCAATTTCGTTAAAGTCCTTGGCTTAGCCTGGAATTCAAAGCATGACATTTTCAATTATCAAGTTAATCATACTCCAAGAGATTGCACCAAACGCGCAATGCTGTCAGAGCTTGCTCGTATTTATGATCCCATTGGTCTTCTTACACCATTAACATTTTTAGCAAAATTTCTTATTCAACGTTTGTGGCTTCTGGGTACTGCTTGGGATGAGCCAGTCCCTGAAGACATTAATCAAATATGGAGTAAATTCATTGAACAATTACCACATTTATCTCAACTACATATTCCGAGACGTATCACGCGTGACGATTGTGTAGTCTATCAAATTCATGGTTTCTGCGATGCCAGCGAATCTGGATACGCAGCTGTAGTATACCTTCGGTCTACTGATAGCCAAGGTAATCATCATGTTTCACTTATATGTGCTAAATCACGTGTATCACCTATCAAACGTATGACATTACCCAGATTGGAGCTTTGCGGAGCATCATTGCTCGCAGAACTCATGCATTACATCATTAACATTTATTCTCCCATTATTAACATTGACAGCATACATGCATGGTCAGATTCCATGATCGTGTTATCATGGATTAAATCACCCTCATCAAATTTTAAAGTCTTTGTGGGCAATCGCATTTCTAATATTCAAAAGCATCTTCCAAACGCTATATGGCAACATGTTTCTGGCAAACACAACCCCGCTGACTGTGCCAGTCGTGGCTTAACTCCAAGTGAGCTCATCAATCATAACCTGTGGTGGACAGGTCCTGAATGGCTTTCTCGTGATAGGGATCATTGGCCTTCCGAGTCAGCTGCTCGGAATCAACCATTTCAATTACCAGAATGTGAATTACGTAAACTTGTACTCGTAAATTCTTTGAACACAGATACCATTGATCATATTATAAACAAATATTCTAATCTTCGAAAAATTCAACGCATTCTAGCGTATTCCTTAAGATTCATTAAAGCTTGTCAGAAAGTTCAACATACAGATCATTTTACTGAACATGAGTTACACAATGCACTTATGTTTTTAGTCAAGCATGTTCAACAATCCGCGTTTAGCGATGAAATACAAAAGTTAAAATTAGACAAACCATTATCAAAGACATTCAGAAAACTTAATCCTTTTTTGGATCAAGCCGGCGTATTGCGTGTGGGGGGGAGGCTCGCTCGGTCGGAACTTGACTATGAAGCTAAACATCCTGCACTTCTTCCACGCAAACACCGCTTGACCCAACTCATCATCCAGTGCGTTCATAATGAGAATCTTCATCCAGGCCAACAAACACTACAATATTTACTTCTTCAACATTTTTGGATTTTATCACCAAGACGAGCTATTCATCATGTTATATCAAATTGTTACCGTTGTTTTCGTGTCAATCCTAAAATTCTTCAGCCTGAAATGGCCGACTTACCACGTTCACGTATCACTCAAATCAAAGCATTTCAAGTAGTAGGTTGCGATTATGCAGGACCATTTAACATAACATTTCATAGATATCGAGGTTCTCGAACCATTAAAGCATATTTGTGTCTCTTCGTTTGCTTTGCGACGAAGGCAGTCCATCTCGAGTTAGCATCAGACTTATCAAGCGAAGCATTTTTAGCAGCTCTTCGCCGCTTCATAGCACGAAGAGGCCGTTGTAACATAATTCATTCCGATTGCGGAACTAATTTCAAGGGTGCAGAGTCCCAATTAACTAACCTCATGCGTCAAGCTTGCGCAGAGGAACATATAGCACATAAATTTAACCCGCCTGGGGCGTCCCACTTCGGTGGCCTCTGGGAGGCCGGGGTAAAATCCGTTAAAACCCATTTATATCGTGTCGTCGGAACGCAGATTTTGACCTACGAGGAACTCAACACCTTGTTAATCCAAGTCGAAGCAGTACTTAACTCAAGACCACTATGTCCACTAAGTTCAGATCCGAATGACTTGTCGGTACTCACACCAGGTCATTTTTTAACATTAGCACCTCTTACCACATTACCATCACCAGATTACACTAACACAAATTTAAACAGATTAACGCGATGGCAGTTATTGCAACGTATGCATCAAGACTTCTGGTCTCGATGGCATAAAGAATATTTATGTACATTGACACAACGTTTGAAGTGGAACCAATCCACAGACAGTGTTGACATTGGTCAAACTGTTATCATCAAGGATGAGTCAACTCACCCATTAAAATGGCGATTCGGTAAAATCATAAAATTGTTCCCTGGACGTGATGGAATCTCTCGATCAGCTACAGTTAAAACTGCAGAGGGGTTTCTAGATAGGCCTCTTGTGAAACTATGTCCCATACCTAGTGGATGTGACTAGTCTTAGCTTCATTAATATCATCAATTACATTTTCATCATCTATCTCATCCTATTCAATATCTTTTATATATCTTTCATTACTATTTTCTTTATCATATTCACATAACTCTTATATTGCTAATGGCTCGCGTTTTTTAACATGTTCTTTGTAAATTTTTAATTGGCTTCTGGCTCTTTTTATTCGCCAGCAGGGGGGCAGAATGTTCGTGTACACTCAAATATTCCCGCTTCCTATTCCGTTCAATCAATCCATCAATAATTCATTCCATTTCATTCCTCTCAATCAATCTATACATTCCATTCAATCTCAATCTCCCACTCTCTCTCTTGTCCACCCCGGCGTCGTAAGCGCCGCACGCGTTAATCATCAAACAATATAAAACAAGAACAATAACATATCAAAAGTGCAGTTTCCAAGTGAAAGTGTTATCAAGCATCATCAACAAACCATACATACAGTTTCCAAGTGAAAGTGTTATCAAGCATCATCATAATCGTGGGTTCAGGCGTCCCACATCCTTTGGAGTCACAATGTGCATCAGTTTCCCGTAAGAATCAAACCTATACCTACCTACAGTCCATTCCATTTGCAGTAAGTACGAAGATATAAAGGCTTTGAATCATAAAGTTACTTGGTAGCCGAGCAAAAGTGCGGTGTTATTTATTTTTTAACTAGCGGTCCGTCCCGGCTTCGCACGGATCCCTATTTTTTTCTAAAATGCTATATAGCTTATGTCACTCGGGAATAGTGTAGCTTCCCAACAGTGAAAGATTTTTTTAATTGGTCCAGTCGTTTTGGAGCCTATTCAATCTAAACACACAAACCTTTCCTCTTTATGTATAGAGAATAAGATAAGTAATATTTATTTCGGACATCATTTTTTATCCATAATTGATTAGTAACATTATTGACTTAAGAAATAGTAGGTTAGTAATTGTAAAATAAAAATATTAGTCTACATTAATAATTTCTGATGCCTGAGAAAGGACATAGGCTACTTTTTAACCGACTGCAAAAAGGAGTATTACCGGACTTAACTCGCGTATTTTTATCTTTATTTTATTTGCTGACGTTTCGGATTCTTTACAGATTCCATAATCGTAGCACGAATGAGCTGACAATAGTCTAACGCTAAATTGAAAATATTTAAGTACTTACCTACTTACTTAACAGTTATTGTGTAGGTATATAATACCTAATCTAATCTTTGAATATGGTTATTCCGCTCATATTATACCAAGCAATGACAGAAGAAAATAAAAGAAATAACAAATTGCGCGGTATCTTATCCTTTCACCAAAAAAAAGGATGACTCAACATATTCTGTACATTTCACACGTAAGCGACTGAAATCACAAAAAACACGAAACACCTTACGTAATACGCTTTTTGCCAACCGTAACCTAAAAAGGGCATTAGGTACAACCGGCAAAACAAGCAGTACAGACACCACTTATCCATACATTAACCAGAAATTTGTGTGGTCCACCGTAATAATTTTGCGGATGTACAGATACATAGCTGTCTCGCTTTCGCCGTTGCAATTAAAATGAGACAGGTATGTTTATGTTTTTGACCCGTTTTTTGACCTACGTGGTCGCAAAAACTTGACAATACGCTATTACTTGAGGTCGTTAAGTGGAAACAAAGCGACGCCGGCCTTAGCACCTATCTGATGGAAGGAGTACGTTGAATATTTTGTACTGGAAATACACGGCTTTATATATTTATTTTATTCCGTCTGCTACTTCGTTTGCGTATTTAATTCTAATCCTAACTTCCTAATTCTAATGCTTAATCATAGCCTAACTATAATATCCTAACTGTTGACGACGCAACCTCTTTTTGTAGTTTTATATTTTTTTATTCTTTTATGATTTTAGAACTGTTTTGTATTTGTCTTTTGTTTTATGTTCCAATTTATAGCGTCAGTTGTTCAGTTGGTAATAAACAGTGAAAGAAACCACTCGCTTTGTTTTAAATGTTTATAATTAGTTAGTATACAGTCCACACTAACTACAGCCCTTTTTTCGCAATTCGAAGAAGCCTATGTCTTTTCTTAGGCTCTAGACTGTCTGAGTACCAAATTTCATTTAAAATACAGTAGTTTTAACGTGAAAACGAGAGAGAAAGACAGACAGAGTTACTTTCGCGTCATTATAATATTAGTTAGGATTAATTTATCTATTTATTTATTTACACTTTATTGCACAATAAAAACAAATGTACAAAAGGCGGACTTAATGCCATACGGCATTCTCTACCAGACAACCTTTACTTTATTAATTACTAGCTTCTGCCCGCGACTTCGTCCGCGTGGAACTCCTCCTTTTTTGCAGTCGGTTAAAAAGTAGCCTATGTCCTTTCTCAGGCTCCAGACTATCTTTGTACCAAATTTTATTTAAATCGGTCCAGTAGTTTTAGCGTGAAAGCGTAACAGACAGACAGAGTTACTTTCGCATTTATAATATTGGTAGGGATTGTGGTTTCGATGTATTCCCTGTCACTATACGTTTTGTTTCCAATCTTTTTTCAATACTAATAAGGAGGAAATGTTTGTTTGTTAATTTGAATTGAATAGGCTCCATAACGGGTGGACCGATTTTAAAAATTCTTTCACTGTTGTGAAGCTATACTATTTCCGAGTGACATAGGCTTTATAACATTTTGAAAAAAAAAATAGGGGTCCGTGGGAAGCCTGAGCGAACCACTAGTTTTCCACTGCTTTTCCTAGAATAGTGTCACAACTCGAAATGTGTCACCATTCTGAATTGAAATTTATATGTGAAGGTTTACAATCTTAAATGGAGTAACAAATTATTACGAGTTGTGACACTATTCTAGAAAAGCAGCGTAGTGTATAAAACTGAACTGTCACATCCAGTACGGTCAAATCCAAGATGGCGTCGTGATCCCTAATGTCTGCAGACGCGTTGTAAATACACTCGTTAGCATTTATCCAGGTAATGACTTTATTACGACCGCCATCTTTGTTTTACGACTATATTGCCTTTGGACACGATTTCGTGTCAATAATGTTGTTTATAAATAAGAGGAAATGTTAATGGAATGGAGAACTGTAGACGGATTTAACTCGTGTATTTTATTTTTCTGTCTTCTGGCCAGAAAGCGCCAACTGAAGTTGCCGCTTTCTGGCTTTGTCGAACAGAAAAATAGTATACTGACCTCGGCCAGAAAAATAAAAAAAATGTCTCAGATCACATGCAATTGTCGTCCGAGGCGAAGCCGAGGTTGACAAAAATGTGATCTGAGGCTTTTTTATTTACTACGTGCGTAATGTACTCTTATTGGCTGGCGTTTCGGAACCTTTACAGATTCCACAATCGGAGCGCGACTGAGCTGACAATCTTATGCTTATGTAAAGGTTCCGAAACGTTAGTTAGTAAAATAAAAGACGCGAGTTAAATCAGTCTATACCTAGATGTTTTATTCATGACAAAGTTTAAGATAATTACTGTCTTGATAATGTGACGTCACTCTTGTTTATTATAGTCTGTATAATTTTGTGGACATTTTATAATGTAACATTTTATAGTGATGTGGTTATATATTATGATTTTATCGATATCGACTTTTTTGTGACTTTTAATGGCATCAAGTATGAAATCGCGGGCAAAAGCTATTTCGATAAACTTTAAAAATTTTTATAAAGAAAAAAAAAACAAAATGGATTACAGCTCTATATCGGTGATCGCTGTTATAAAAAAATAAAGGTAATGATAGGTTTGCTGTTAAGGCTAGTTCTCACAGGCGGCTTATTTTTTTTTATTATTTTTACCTACTTATTGACGACGACTGGGTAAAGAAAATGAAATTATATTTAATCCGTTAGTTAGATTGTTAAAAATTATTAGGCATCCTTTTTTTCTTTACTTAACAAACAAACAATTTATACCATAACATGACGTCACGAGCCACTACTTCTGAACTGTTGAAACGTTTATTTTTGTCATTTATTGTTCGATTGTGTAAAGAAGTTAAATTAAAAAACAAGTAAGTAAATACCTTATTTTTTAAATTTCATCAGCTCAGTTTACGAAGAAAACTTCTTTAGCGGCGCTGAGCACTTTTTTGTATGGGTAAAAACTTTCAAACTCGCGTCAGGGTCACGTGATGCTGATCGAAAATGCGTAAGATCGAGGGGAAGGGAGAGGAACTAGTATCTCCCACTCTTTCTACCGTGCCTGAGTGTGCTGCTCCGTTTAGGTGGCACAGGGCGCTTGCGCGAATGTCGTGTGTGTTTATGTACAGCGTGCCACGCGTATCCAAGGATGGTGACAAATTGTCATATTTGTGTACGATAGCGATATGTAGAATATCTGATCTCATAAATGATAGTACTTTTGTACTTATAATTAAACACAACCGTTTCATATTGAAGTTTTCACTTCTGCCGGCACTCCCGGAGTGCTATTTTTTTTTTAAATCGGTTATAGTAGTTTCATTCCAATGTGTAATAAAGCATCAGAAATTATTAACTTCCGTTTAAAATATCATTCAATAGTGTGGCTACAGCTTTATTCTCAGAAAAATCTTCGGGGTTATTCGTTAAGCAAATTCATAAACGGTTTATTATTTTTAATGACTTAATTTAGATAAAAACGTGTTTTAAAAAAGTATTTTGTATAAAACGCTTAACTTTGTATGTGCTCATAATTACGTAGTTTTTATAGTAAATTGGAATCAAACAGCTATAATGGATTTAATTCGCGTATTTTATTTTATTTACCGACGTTTCGGTTAAAGTTTTCGAAACGTCAGCAAAGGAAATAAAAGCATGCGAGTTAAATCCGTTAAAGTTGTTTCATTCCAATGTGTAATAACCGCGGAGGCACATAAATTATTATATACTTAACTAGCGGTCCACCTCGGTTTCGCACGGTCCCCAATTTTTTTCAAAATTGTCACTTGAGAATAGTGTAACTTTCCAACAGTAAAAAGATTTTTTCAAATCGGTCCAGTAGTTTTGGAGCCTATTCAATCTGCACAATCAAACCTTCTGTCTTTATTATATCAGTATAGATAATCACTGTACTAATCACTAATCACTTATCACTTGTACTTGCGACTTGACTAAGTGTAAATCAGGTTTAACCTGTTTACGGATTAAGTAAGTGTAATCATAGTTCTAATTCGGCTATTAAGACTGAGATGCTATTGTCTCGAGCTGTCGAAAGGGCTCTTAATACAACGTAAACAGCAGGCGTAAAGGACCTTTTACAATCAGTGGGATTGTATGTTACTAGCTATAAGCAGCACACGAGCTTTATATTATTATAAGCAGTACAAAGGCTGAATAAGAGTAATCACCCTTTTACAGCCTTTACATAACTTATATAGAACTCGTGTGCTAGTTAGGTTGTGTATGACTTAGCATATAAATAACTAATATTATAAAGAGGAAAGGTTAGTTCTTTGGCTATATAGGCTCCAAAAAGACTAGACCGATATTCTTTTACTGTTGGGAAGCTACACTATTCGTGATTGACCTAGGCTATAGGTATTACATTTTACATTCATTACAAAATGGATCCATGCAAAGCCGGGGCGGAGCGCTAGTTGATAATA
Source organism: Polylopha cassiicola (assembly GCA_038024825.1). Classification (NCBI taxonomy): domain Eukaryota; kingdom Metazoa; phylum Arthropoda; class Insecta; order Lepidoptera; family Tortricidae; genus Polylopha; species Polylopha cassiicola. The sequence continues at coordinate 1,770,127 of CP149061.1, forward strand.
ATTCGGGTAGCTGGCTGGTGTAATTATAGTTGTTTTATTTAAATCTTGGTTACAGTTATTTTTTTTACATTTTCGTTACGTATTGATTGATTCCAATATCCGTTACAGTTGTTTTAAAATTTCTGTTATAAATGTTTAAGTCAAATTTCCGTTATATAACATTTTGTTTTTTTTCAATCATCGTTATAGGTACCTAGTTGTTTTATTTTAATAATCGTAAGTGTTGTTTTATTCCTATAATCGTCGGCGTTTTATTCCAATGTCCGTTATATTTTTTTTTATTCCAGTGTAACCATTTTATAGTTGTTTTATACCAATCTCTCTGTGCATTATTCCAATAATCGTCATCGTTGTTTTATTCAAACGTCAGTTACGTTGTTTTATTAAAATTTCCGAAGTTATTTCAGTCAAATTACAGTTTTAGTTGTAATGTTATTCCGAGGTTCTTAATATAATAATATGTAATAACAAGAGCTTTATAAATTATTATTGTAAAGCCTCCTTAACATGCGTCTCTTGTTAAGTGGCAGTTATCACGTCGGCACAGCGCCTCGTAAGCCTGCCGCTGTTTGGAGCAATTTCCTACCGGAAGAGCTTCTGCTTAGGTAAATTCAGCACAATATGGACTCCGTCTTTAGTAATGCTTTAGAGTATATTATAACTAGCTTCTGCCCGCGACTTTGTCCGCGTGGAACTCCTCCTTTTTTGCAGGCGGGTAAAAAGTAGCCTATATTTCTCAGGATCCAGACTTTCTTTGTACCAAATTTCATTTAAATGGTTCAGTAGTTGTAAAAGCGTAACAGACAGACAGACAGACAGAGTTACTTTCGCATTTATTAGTACATATTAGTTAGGATATCCTAAGCAAATATATATAGGTATATTTACTTTACAGTTCTCATATGTTTAGCAAAGTGACGAAGTTTTCGAAACGTCAGAATAAGATTAATTATAGTAATATGTATTAATTTATACGTTATTACTAAAATCATATTATGTATGTACCTTAACAAAAGGTGAAATTAATGTTTTGAAGCATTTCTAATAGTCAACTGTAGAATTCGTATAATCAATTAGGTACTAAAAATACCTACTAAAAGGACATAATAATAAGTATAGGTACTATAATTATAATTCGCACACCAAGATCTAAAGGTATCTAACTAAAGTAATTTTTCAGAAAAGGTGAAAAATTGCATGTAAAATACATCACACACCTAGATCTAAAGGGATCTAACTCAAAAACCGGAAGATTTGATTTATGCACACCATCGGATTCCAGCAAAACCCACCTTCACTAAAACAGATTGCAGCTAATATAACTCTGCTAGCTTTATTATAAAAAGTATAAATTTATACAGAAAACTCATGCGTGCATATGGACATAATAATCAGTTTTTCGCCTCTCCTGAAAAAGTACTTTTTTGAGTTAGCTCTCTTTAGATCTAGGTGTGCGATATAGATATACGAAAGTTAAATCAGTAATAATATTTAAATATTTATCACTAAATTATGTAAACACAATCCAACCATAATTCATGCAAACAAACCGCGCGGAAGCGAAACCAATAAACAATAAATAATGGATAAAAAAATATTTTCACAGCTTAAAGTTACCAACATACTGATAATTTCAACAAAATAAACACGGTTATTCAAGCGTGAAGTCGATAACCGTAAACATGCTAAAATGACACAAAGCAAAATATGTCGTTATTGCATTTACGATTCTATGCCGTCGTATTTAAATTTGAATTCACGTGACACATTTTGGTTTGTGTCATTATTATATTAAAGAGTATAAAAATTAAGGAATATAATAATATACGAAAATAAATAACGTTTTGGTTTTGCTAAACTTGCTTTGTAAAGTAATAATAAAATGCGTTATTTCTGATGTTTTCGTAATATGACGATAGTCTGACAGTTATGTGTACCTACCTACTGTACAATCGGCTACGAATATGAGAACTGTAAAGTTTCTGAAATAATATAAAAAATTAGGTAAAAATTAAGTACCTATTTCATAAAATTAATAAAGAACGGCTGCTAAATGCTCTGCAGTGCTGGTATCGATATTATCTTGTCTGTAATTTAATAAATGCGTAGCGCAGAAACGGTTATCGATAAAACTATTTTATCGATAGCAAGCACGGCATTAGTTACTTTCTTGGTGTAGTTTAGTGCTTTAGGAATATTTTTCTGTTTGTGTTTTACATTTCGGTGAGTAAGTAGTAGTCTGATCGAGAAGTGAGTTCTGTGAGAAAAATCGATCCAGTTGTCTTAAAAATATGGGGATGTTGTTGCATTAGATTCAGAATTTAATTTCGAGAAGGGGGTATTTTTTATGTAAGTAAGTATTTATAGGTAGGTATTGTTAATTTAAATTTTTGGCGTGTTTTGTTTTACTTGCTGACGTTTCGAATGAATTTAATCTGTCAAAGTTGTTTCATTCCAATGTAATAACCGCCAAAGCGTCAGTAAAAATATAATTGAAAAAAATAAACTATTGTGATAACTTAAATCAAACGAGATTTAATGAGCAAAGGAAATAATCCTAACTAATATTATAAATGCGAAAGTAACTCTGTCTGTCTGTCTGTTACGCTTTCACGCTATAACTACTGGACCGATTTAAATGAAATTTGGTACAAAGAAAGTCTGGAGCCTGAGAAAGGACATAGGCTACTTTTTAACCGACTGCAAAAAAGGAGGAGTTCCACGCGGACGAAGTCGCGGGCAGAAGCTAGTTATGTATATAATACAGATGATATTTATGAATTAAATATACCTGAGAATAATTAATAAATAAGTAAAAATTTATTGATGTAAATTCCATTCAAGGCATTTCAAACACCTGTTGAAGGTCATTGAACCCTGATGGAATACGGTGGCGCCCATGGTTCCAGCCCTTAGGGAACCAAAACGCCTATCGGAGACGATGACGTCTTAAACAAATGACTATTGACTAAAACCGGCAATTCAATTTCAGTGACTCAGTGACACCCATGGTGTAAATGGTAGCACAATGCCTCGCATTAAGGCATGATTATCATTGAATAAATGGTATCACACCATAGATATTGATCACATTTCTATTGATATCGTAGTAAATATTAAAGCCAGCAAATCATACTACAAGATGTCTAACAAAACCTATAATGACATACTTTGCGAAACCTCAGAGCTTATAGGAGAAGCGACGCAGGCTGATGAAGCAGTCTTCGCTTCAGGAGCAGCTGAGAGATCCCAGCTTCAACCACATTTATCAGAACTAAGAGTGAGGTATACTATACTTGTTAAAAGACTTGATGATGCTTATGATCAGTTATTGCAGCCACAGAAGAGATTGATCGTAAGGAGACTGCTTGAAGCCTGTCTTGGACGACTTATTGAAATTAAGCATGATTTGGTGGAGTTGCATTTGTCGGATTTCACTTACGATGATGATGAGGTAAGATGATTTTTAAATGTACCCGATTCTATATAAAAAAAAAAAAACAAAATTCCTGATGAAAAAACACAAGAAATAGAAGACTACCTACTGTAAGGTTAATATTAGTAAAGCGCTAAAGTCTAGGTATCTAATTTTTGATCTGTAAGTCCTTAATCATCTTAAAACATGAGATCTAGATATATTTACACGAATCTTCTCTTTTAGATGTTGAATATCAAATCAATGTTTTCAGGTCCTTCAAAAACTTCAAGTAACGCCCTGTGAAGCAGAACCCTGCGTTCCTCAGTTCTTTATAAGAGAAAGAGAGGAAGAAGTGGAAAGTCGTCGGCAGTTTGTCATTGATACTTTGACTAAGCTTGGACACGAGCCGCCAAAGCCTCGACCATTAGTTTTGACTGAACAGCAAGCTGTGTTAATTATACAAAGTCATGAAAGAGCCAGGCAAGGTAGACTTAGGTAAGAGGTTAATTTTCTTCTTTAGACTCATTCTAACAAACACCCACTTTAAACTTGGCATGTCAATAAACGTTATTGAAGGTTTAAGAAGACTCAGATGGATGCATAAGATATTATCTGGTACAGTGATACAAATTATAGTAAATTCCTGAAAAAGATTGCGCCCTAAAAGGACACCATTTATAATTACTCTTTTCATTTCTTTTGCTTTAGAGGACAATTTATGAAAGAAATCCGTTTGTTGAAAGAGAAAGGAAGAGATCAGAAAGGTGAGATGTCACCAGCCGCTGCAACTGCTATTCAACGAGTGTGGCGAGGGTTTCTAGCAAGAAGAATGACAAAGAAAAGGAAGCAAGAGGAGATGTTACTTATTGGCATGGAATTGCCTCCGTATAGTGAATCGAAAACCATCAAAGAAGCTGAAGAGGTGAATCATAGTACTTTTGTCATTTGTTCATTTATTCATAAATTTATAAAGCAGCAGTAAATACATAGTGTCATCAAAATTATGAACGTTTAATAAAATAATAAGTTTATTCTTAATTAAACTTTGACTCTTGATAAGGATATATTTTTATCTCTAATAATGTATAATATAATTAGTTTGGACAACAATTATTCTTATTAAATTATCAGATTAAAGACTACCGTCGTAATTTACAAAAAGAGCGTGAGAAGGAATATCAAGAAGCTCTAGTTTCTATGGAGGAACAGCTTAGAACGCAGCATGGTGTAAGGCTTAATGAACAGATTGGAACAGAACTGAGGAGATACATTCAAGAATATTATGAAAGGACTGGAAGGTTTCCTGATTTTCCTTCTGAAGAAGGAGGTGGAAGTCGAGCTATGTTTAGCAGACAAGGTATGTTAAATTAATTAAATATGTACGTTTAAATTGTCCAATACTTACTAAGCTTATCTGGTTTTTTTTAAAGGTACAAGTCCAGAAAGTTCCTTAAGCAAATCATCACCTGTGTCATCGAAAGATTCCAAGAAAAGCAAAGAAAGTAAAGATAAGAAAAACAATAAAACTGAAGAAAATAAAACAAAAGAGGAAAGTGATGACATACAGATGTTTAAATGCACACCTTCAAACTTTTTGCAAGACTTCATCAACGCTAATGAGGAGTACGTAAGAAACATAGTACCTACTAATAACATTTGAATAAGATCTTTGTTTTAACACTTTTAACCACTTCTAGGTTCGAAGATATATGGAAATTTAAAGATGACCATGACAATCCACATGAAAGATATTACAAAGATATGATAGAAAGAGATAAAATGGTCAAAATAGAACAAGAAATAAGAAACATTGTTGACGAACTGATGAGAACTGAATTGGAACAACTACAAGCCGCTTTTGATCGAGATAGAGCTTATAAGGGCAAAAAGTCCAAAAAACCTCAAAAGAAAGTAAGCATGAATTATAATAATAATAAAACTTAAATAGATGATGTAATCAAAATTAACGAGATATTTATTTCTACTTCAAGGTTCGTCGCGGAGGTAAGAAAAGTAAGAAGAAGAAAGAAAAAGACCTAACACCAGATAGGACAACGGAATCTCTGTTCGAGGAGTTGGTATCAAATGGTATAATAAGACCTTATCCAATAATGAAAATAGACGATTATACAGGAGAAAAATGTTACGTTGGAGCAGAATGGAGGAAAGAGGGTCGGGAACCAGATCCTTGTTTAGGTGATATCAGGCAGTTGATTAAAGAATACTGCATCCTGCCACTTGGATCAGAACATGTTAGGAATAACGCGCCATTGGTCAGATCAGTTCTTCTTTCTGGTAAGGTTTATTTTAAATTACAAAAAGCCTAGTATCTCTTTTTTAAGACAGTACTTTAGTATCATGTCATCTCAAATCATAATTATTTTCATTTTACTAATTGACTTTCCATATATATGTATATTCATAACGTATAGATTGATCTTCTAATTTTGTAATCTCCAATATATTAAATTTTGATACTATTATTCAAGAATTAATTTTGAAAAATACCTAAGTACCTAATATATTTTTAACTATAGGTCCATCAGGTAGCGGCAAGAAGATGCTAGTCCACTCTATTTGTAGTGAAGTTGGTGGTGTACTATTCGATTTAACACCAGCAAACATCGTTGGAAAATATCCTGGAAAATCTGGTCTAATCATGTTAATACATTTGGTGATAAAAGTATCGAGATTACTCCAGCCTGCTGTTATATGGATGGACGATGCTGAAAAACCATTCGTCAAAAAAATACCAAAGACAGATAAAACAGACCCAAAGAGATTGAAAAAAGATTTGGCAAAGATTATCAAAGGTATTGTTACAATTGATAAGATTACAATTGATTTTGATTAGGTGTTTCTCTAAGGATCTGAGACGCTGTCACTGTCGTTTCAAACTATGTTTAAGAACAGGATCAACAAGAAAATAAAACAGTAGTGAAATTTTATTATCTTTTGTACTTGATAATAGTATTTGCAATCATTACAGATATTTAGGTATAGCTGAAGAGGACAATGTCGTCGTCCTAGCAGCGTTCATGTTTGATCCACTATTTATCTTTAAGTTCCCATTATAAACAACATGATTATGCAATAAATGATCACTGATTACTAAAATGCGCTTAGCATCCTACTGTATTACTCTTCATTTGTGTAGACATAGATGGCGCTGAAGCGACAATTCACTTGTAAGCAAAAATCATAAAGACAGAATAGAAGTACCTATGCAGTAGAAAATTTCGTCAACTAAATTTTTGACGCCCATCGTCTAATATAGAAGTCTATACTTCTATTATATATTTCAGGTATTTGTCCAGAAGATCGTGTCCTTTTTGTCGGCACATCCAGGAACCCATGGGATGCAGAACAGAAACTGCTCTTTCAGTGTTATTCCAAAATAATCCAAATCCCTAAAGCTGATTATGGGAGTATATCCTTGATGTGGAGAACACAGCTGCATAAGGCTGGTGCGTTAACGCCAAGGTTGGATTTGTCTTGTTTGGCTCGAGTCTCCGATTCATACACGATAGGTAATTTACCTTGGATTATAATTATATAGGGCTGTTTATAAGAGAAGGGTTTAAAGATGTGGAATTTTTGTTTAACCAAAAATGATCTAGACATACCTATTACTGAAAAGTTAATTTAGAAACATCGATCGAATTTCGATTAATATATCGTAGTAAATATTTAGTAACAGAGAGTGAGATCGCGAAAACGATGAGCATTAACTGCAAAGTTATCCAAGCGTGTGTAGCAAATGCTGCAAAGTACTTCACACCATCTATGGTGCTGAAGCGATATTTCGCTCGTAAGCAAAGAATACAAAGACAGAATAGAAATAGTAAACATTTCGTCAACACAATCATTGACGCCCATAGTCTAATTAGAAGAGTAGGAACATAATTCCCAGCGGGACTTGACACTCCTCAACGCAAGGCTTTGTCCTCGCGTTGAGGAGTGTCAAGTCCCGCTGGGAATTATGTTCCTACTCTTATCTTTACAATTATCATTAAACCGTTCTTTATCATTTTTAACTTTTCCGTTAGGAACTTTACTATCAGCCTTGGACACTTTACTGACGACGAAAAGGAGGCTTCAATTGCGTGTAAGAGCACTAACAGCACATGAAGTAGCCGTCCAATTGAGCTCTCGAGAGCCTGTCTACGCTGAACAGGTAAGTTTTGATCACTGTTGAAAACTATGTAGGTAATACGAGTATAGCGGCCCGTACCAGCTTTGCATGGGTGAACATTCTTTTTTTTTTAAATATAATTCTCAGTGATTTTTGAATTTATTCGTTACATACGTACATACAATTTTTTAAATAGATAACGTAAAAGAAATAAAAGCAATATGAACTACGAAACTCTGGCAATTAGCAGAGATTTTTACAAACAATTATGACGGATTTAACTCGGTGGTATTAATTTTATTTGCTAAACTGTTTTATGTAATTGTTCGACTATCGACAGTAAAGGCTAAAGGCTTAAGAGTCTCCTTTCAGGAGTCTCGCCACCCGTCCGGTTTTGCAGTGAAGGCCCATTAGCTGGCCAACTGCGCTTCAGTATTCAGTTCGAAAAAGAAAAAAAAAAAAAAACTATCGACAGCTCAGTCTACAAGGAAGAGGATATCTAAGATCCGTTGTATTATCAATTAGTTGAAATCTTAAGAAATTACACTTTCTCTTAAATTATTTTTCCATTCTGCTCTAATTAAGGTTATAATTTTTAGTGACGCCCATAGTTTGATGTTCTAGACCTACTGGGGTCACAATAGTTGTATTTAATGGAATAAATAGTCATTAAAATATATATTTCAGGATGCATCAGCAGAAGCTTGGTGGTCTAAAACGCCTTTGGAGAGACGTCGACTGAAGGCTTTGCAAAGGCTCGAGGAGTTACAGAAAGAAGAAGAGGAAAAGGCCAAACTTCCCTAAAATAAATATACATAATAATTTCTGATTCCTTCGCGGTTAATAAACATTGGAATGAAACAACTTTAACGGATTAAACTCGCGTATCTTATTTTTATTGGCTGACGTTTCGGAGCCTTTACAGCTTCCATAATCGTAGCACAGTCGTGCTTAAATCCGTTAAAGTTGTTTCATTCCAATAAACATACCTAATTTAGTATGTAGAATAATTTGTGTCTAAATAATATTTAGGCAGGTAAATGTAGTTAAGATAAAAGTAGCCAAAAACTAGCCGTCCCCGGCAGACGTTGTCCTGTCCGTTATCTTTTTGTATTAGATTTAAAAAAATAATTCTGATCAAAAGTATTTTACATATTTTTTAATACAAACCTTATAAACCTACCAATAAGTTCCACATACAAAAAAGTGTTGCAGTCGTTCAGAAGATAACACGTAAGTACATATATTTTCTGCGATTCATTTTTATATACTAGCTGTGCCCGCGACTTCGTCCGCGTGGAATATTATTCTTCATATACCTAATTATTTTCCCCGTTTTTTTACACATTTTCCCCTGTTTATTTGCTCCTATTAGTCGCAGCGTGATGTTATATAGCCTAAAGCCTTCCTAGATAAATGGTCTATCCAACAAAAATATTTTTTCAATTCAAACCATTAGTTCCTGAGATTAGCGCGTTCAAACAAACAAACTCTTCAGCTTTTTAATATTAAATCCCTACTAATATTATAAATGCGAAAGTAACTCTGTCTGTCTGTCTGTTACGCTTTCACGCTTAAACTACTGGACCGATTTAAATGAAATTTGGTACAAAGCAAGTCTGGAGCTTGAGAAAGAACATAGGCTACTTTTTAACCGACTGCAAAAAAGGAGGAGTTCCACGCGGACGAAGTCGCGAGCAGAAGCTAGTAGTATAATATAGAAAGAAAGGTAATATAATTTCTTAGACTTTACTGTTTTCAATACACGACTTTCCAATCTCGCACCGGCTTTAATTTCACCCTTCAAGAACTACCGTGGGACAGCCCAGGTGTGGGCACGGTCCTGCAAACCCTTCTGCTTAAGAACCGTAATGTAACTTTCATGAGAATCGGATTTTGAGATTTTTTTGGGTTTCCGACTTACGGAGTTTTAAGTAGGATGTATTGATTCGTTAGCAAATAAAAAATCCGTTTAATTTAATCCTTAAGTGTAATTAATAACTGTGAAGGCGCCAGAAATTTTAAATCTAAGACACAAAGAAGATTTTTTTTCAAATTGAATGAGTACTGAAGCAGTTGGGCAGCTGGTGGGTCTTTAATAGAAAATCAAAAGATAGGCGAGCCTCCAGATGAAAAACTTCAAAGCCTGTAAAAAACTTAAGTAAGTAATCATTTCTGATGCCTTCGCGGTTATTACACATTGGAATGAAACAACTATTAACGGATTTAACTCGCGTATTTTTATTTTATTTGCTGACGTTCGGTCTTTCCGAAGCGCTAGTAACGCCTCCTATTAGGTTTTAATTGTAATGTATAATAGTATTTTTTTTTGCGTAAAATGTAACATTAGTATTTCATAATTCAGAATAGGGTAGTTTTTCAAAATTTGTAATTTAAATATAAGGTAGTTTGCATAACTGTATAAATCACTTTAGCGTTAGACTATTGTCAGCTCAGTCGTGCTACAATTATGGAAACTGTAAAAAATCCGAAACGTCAGCAAATAAAATAAAAATACACGAGTTAAATCCGTTTAAATTTGTTTCATTCCAACTTAAGCAACAACTAATGCAGTGGCGGATTTACAAATTTGCCGCCAGTAGGCTATTCAATTTTTTCCGCCCCTATTTACCTCATACGCTAGTTAAGTTCACAATCATAATACCTATACGTATTTAATTTAATAAATGGATCAAAGTTCTTTGTGTAGGTATAAAATTTTATTTTATTTTTGTAAGACAAAATAAAATGTTTGGGCCAAATTTGCCGCCCCCTAAAATCTGCCACCCTAGGCTCCAGGCTCCAGCCTACTCAGCCTGCTGGTAAATCCGCCACTGACTAATGGTAAAACAACAAACCACAAAAGCCCATTTTATTACAAATTTCCTTTAGGATAGGAAAAATTGCAACAGTGAAAATAAATCAGTTACCAACGTGAAAACAAGTTGGTATTTTTTCGCGTTGTACAAAGGCTAACGGGGCGTCAAAGGGGTTAGGAGTTTCCGAAAGGCTTGTTTGTAAGTTTTTGTGTCAGACTATGGGTTCTGTAGCACTTCTCTTATCATCATCACTACATAGTATATCATCTTATGAAACAAAGTCGCTGTTGGTGTATGTCCGTTCCTATGTAGGTATGCTTAAATTATAAAACTAGGCAACGGATTTTAAAGCGGTTTTTTAAAGATAGAGTGATACAAGAGGCTCCTGTAATTTAATTTTATATTTGACTCCTGGAAACCTTTACATTTCCAGTAAATTTAATTTAGTCTTTTGACATCTGGAGACCATATACATCTCCAGTACCTATTGTTATTTGAGATAATAGAGTAAATGATTATTTGAGTTTGAGTTTGAGGAAGGTTTGTAGCACCCATGTGAAGCCGGGGCGGGTCGTTAGTAAACGTACCTGTAAAACACTGATCTCAAACTAAAGTAGGTTATAAACATTTCTGATGATTTCGCGGTTATAAAACATTGAATTGAAACTACTATATCACATTTAAATTGCGTTGGTACTTTATTTTGTTTACTGAATTTTCGAAAATTTTACAGTTTCCGTATTCGTGGCACGATTGATCTACATAAAATGACTTAATCGTTAAACTATCGTCGTGGTACGAATATTTTCATAATAATATTCTTTCGTTAGAAACATATAAAATACACGAGTTAAACCCGTTATAATTGTTTCATTCTAAAAATATAATGTATTAAACACAAGTAAAAAGAAACGTCCAAACAACAGCTGTGCTTAGTTTATTAGTCATATAATAAACTGAACCCTAAAAATCTAGAAAACGCGTGAATTTGTGTACCCTTTGTGGATGAACTGTGAATTTTACTCTATTTTTGTAGCTGTGTTACTTAAAACAACTCCGACAAAACACAACAGAAAATATACAAAGACTTTAACCCATTGCGGGTTCAAAATTTTAAAGAACATTGAGGCACATATTTTTTTTCAAATTATTGATGTATGACGTCACTATAATATGGTATAAATAGTACCATAGCGTGACGTCACAAGCCCCCTCAAAAACTTTAGAAGCGCTTATCTTTGTTATTAATATTTTGGTTTCTGTTTCTTCATAGTTTCCATAATCGTAGCACGCCTGAGCTGACAATAGTCTAACGCTAAAGTGACTTTTAAAATCGTCAGCAAATAAAATAAAATAAAAATACGCGAGTTAAATCCGTTAATAGTTGTTTTATTCCAATATATCCTTACTAATATTATAAAAAAAGTTTAAAAGAATATATGGATATAAAATTTCAAAAACTGCTTATTGGATTTTGATTCTACTTTTCGATATTATACTAGCTAGCTAGACTATTGTCAGCACAGTCGTACTACGATTATGGAAACTGGAAATAATCCGAAACGTCAACAAATAAAATTACGCTAGTTAAATCTGTTAATAGTTGTTTTATTCCAAAGTGTAATAACCGCGAAGGCATCAGAAATTATTAGTATAGATATGTTAAATGCAGTAACCAGCAATGTACAATGTTTTAAGAGATAACCCCGACTAAGCTGATCCTAGTAGAAGAATTTGCTTATACCTATTCATTGGTTGACTTTTCTAGTTAGTTTTATTCTGTCTAGCAATGAAATTAAGTCCTTTATTATTTGAGAAAGAGTGCTTTAACCTGAGACTGGTATTATTTTACGGCTTTTGTAGTATTTTTATTTTGCTTTTTGAGTTTGTTGTTTATGTAAATAGCTTCAAATGATATTGTAGTTTTGAAATTTTAAAGATGGTTAATTATTAATTTATTTGATATCATTTTCACTTTACTTCTTTTGTGATGACAATAAACCGAGGTTTTTCTGAATTTTTTATTTATTGAACTATTGATAAATGTGGTTTCGGTGTACGATTTGAAAAAATAAATTAGTTTGATTTTATAAGGACTAATTAAAATTACTTAAAGTTTCCTTTTCACCAATTCTGTTCTTTTAATCGTATTTTTTTATAATTAATGTGACATAGTGGACTTTTTCAGCGGATACAAAATTTTGGTTTAGTTTTATTTCTACTGCTCTGTCACGACATTAGGTATACCTAGGTATGAAAAACAAACGTATAATAATAGTACATTACGCACCAAGGCCAGTAAAATAAAAAATGTCTCAGATCACATGTAATTGTCGTCCGAGGCCTTTGCCTCGGTTGACAAAAATGTGATCTGAGGTTTTTTTATTTACTGGCCGAGGTCAGTATACTATTTTTCTGTTCCACGAAGCCAGAAAGCGGCAATTTCATTTGTCGCAGCTGCCAGAAAGTTAGCGCTTTCTGGCCGGAGAACAGAAAAATATATTACAGGAAGTGAAAGTGAAATATATTACAAAATATTAATATATTTTTATATACCTAATGAAATAATTAAATGGACGTTTATTTAAACATTATAAAACCGTAAACATAATTATCAAAACTATAATGGAATGCTTTAACAAGACCTACAGGTTATCGAAATGAAACAACTTTAACGGATTTAATCGTAGCACGACTGACGTGCTACGATTATGGAATCTGTAAAGACTCCGAAACGCCAGCCAATAAAAATAAAATACGCGAGTTAAATCCGTTAAAGTTGTTTCATTCCAATGTGTAATTACCGCGAAGGCATCAGAAATTACTACATTGTCAATTTTGTGCTTTGTAATTTTGTGCTTCACTACTAAATAATAATGAGGTAAATTGTTAAAAGTTATAAATACAAATATGTACCTATACAATCAAATATGTACCTACCTTGTTATTAATATCTACCTAGTTAATAAGATAATAAAAAAATATTGTTCGCCCGAAATGGGCAGCTGTTGATTCTTAAGTAGGTATATACCTATGTTATAATATCATAATGTACACAGTTTTTACAATAAAGGTTATTCTATTCTATTCTATTCTAATAAAAAACGACCTATAACATGACGCCAGTCATTTCACAATAAGCGGAGCCTTTAAATACATCGCACGAATTCCCAAACCAAGCACTGACTCGAACTGAAATCAAGTTACCACTCCCGTTACCACACCGTAACAAGATGGACGGTAACGCAAATGTAACCTAGGACATTTCGGTAACGCCCATGAATATTCTATGGCCGATGATGGAAGGAACCCAAATAGTGCAGTTTGCAGTTTACGGTTACACTGAACGGTTACTGCAGCTGTAAAATTCGAGTATAGACATGTGTGAGAATTTCTGTTACGTATTATGTCTCTAATTGAAAGAAATAGTTCTGTCTTTGGTTTGTTGATGTTTGTATCAATACATAGCGGCCCGCCCCGGGTTCGCTCGGATCCCTTTTTTATAGCCAATGGCACTCGGGAATAGTGTAACTTTCCAACAGTGAAAGAAATTTTTTAATCGGTCCAGTACTTTTTGAGTTTATTCTTTACATACAAAAATATTTTTTTTCTTCTTTATAATGTTAGTATAGGTATTATTTATTAGAATGAAGGAATTATAACGGATTGAGCTCGTGTAATTTATTTTATTTGCTAACACTTTAGCGTTAGAATATCTATTAGAAACATAATATAACGAAACTGTAAATTATTAATTTAGCAAATAAAATAAAACACGCGAATTATATTCGTTATAGTTATTTCATTCCAATATGTAATAACCGCGATAGCGGAAATTATTCTGTAAAAAGTTATTAAAGGTACTAGGAAATTATTTTTTTGGTATTAACTCCCAAAGCTGCGAAGAAATTGTATGAAAGCTCATTTTTAATCAAAAGGCGTATGGAAGTAGCCTAACTTGTTTATACTGCCTGTAAAGTACCTACCTACTAATAAAATTAAACCAATTATTATTTCCTGTACAAACACTTCCCTTGAATCAAAACAACAAAACTTCAAAAGATCACAAGATAATACCTATACCTTCTTAAATTAATTCATTTCGATTCGATCCTTATTACCTTTTCCATTTTAAATAGAACAATTGTGCCATCTGCCAACTAAATTTAATAACTCTAGCATGTAAGGTTTTTGTCGCGTCGAAAGCATCTGTCACTTTTGGCAAAAGTATAACATTGACAGATGCTATCTCGCCTAAAAAAAATAACATACTTAAGTATTATACGGGCAGCCTATGATGCCTTGTCGCGACTTTTACTAATTTTGTCGTGACTTTTTGTTAATCGACACTTTGTCGCGTGACAAAAGTGCGTATAGGTTACTGCGCGTCATTGCCACGTCGATATGGACACAATTTGTTTTGTTAATATCGATTCACTGTCGGCTGGTTTATCTTATATCGGTAGTATGGCCACGTGGACATGGACAAAATTTGTCGTTTATTGTCTTTGGTCGTAACTTTCATTGATCAAGAAAAATGTTAAGCAAAGCTTGTATTATAGGTACTTGACAATAGATAAATATACATAAACACATAATAACAACTAAAACTCAAGTGTAAATGCTCGTGTTCATCTAGCAAGATTCAAAGCATTAGACCGAGAAACCGTCTAATAATATTTATCGACAAATTTTGTCGCGCGACAAAAGTGGTCATCATAGGCTTACCATTTATTACCACTTAAATATTTCAATGAACCCTTTCAACAGAATTTAATTAATTCTTAAAGTCACTATGTCAATCACGAGCCTCAATTAAGACTTCCACAATTACATTTGGGATGCAGAAAGGACGTAACTCCGTTTTCAATTAGGTTAACTTATGACGTTACGCTTTTCTAATGTCGCGAATGGTGTTAAAGGAAAACGGTCGTATGTGATTTAGTTATTGTGTTGATATACGACTTTTTGGTAAGTGGGTGTTAATTTGTCCTTTTCGAGGGCAGGTAAAATTAGACGCGGGCTGTTGGGCGTTTTAAAGGATTTAATTAGTTTTTTCGGTAACAATTGGATTTTAGTACTTAGTGTTTTTCTTCTACATTTTTAATGGAATATCTTTTGGATGTTAAATACTATGTACCGTAAAATGGGGTTACTTTGAGTCCTGGGGTTACTTTGATAAAAACTTGTTTTCTTACTAAAACTGGGACTAGTACTATTTCTGAACGCATTTATTACATTTTTATTTTACATTTAGCAGCATCGATAGACACTACAACCATGTGAATTATTGTAGCGCGATCGTGCTTCTGGTTTGATAGTAAAAAAATAAAAAACATGAGAAGTTGTTTTTGGTTATTTTCATACCATGAATAACTTCTAAAGTAGTCGTTAAACTATAGCAAAAACATTTTTTTTACTAATTTTGCTATATCAGAAATGTATCAATTTATAATAATCAATTTCATCAAAAACGATAACCTTTACGACTATTTTATTTTGGCGGTATTTTCGGCAAGGGGTGTCTCTGATCACTACTACGGGGCTACATTGATCAACTGATCTGTATCATTTCGTACTAGTAAAATGTGTTAACCCTTTCAATTATCTACTTCAAATAGGCTGATCGATCATTTATACTTCATTGGTAATAAGACCTGACCATAATTATTAGTTAAAATTGACTGAAACCATTCTAAAAAATAAATAAAATAATTTCTATAAAAATACTGTGTAAAATTATCAAATAATGCTATTTAAGTATAATATATGGCAAAATAGCACAGCACAAGCATAAGAGATAGAAGTTAAGGGCATACGAACAAATTATTTAAAACAAAATAAATCTTTCTAAAAATGCTCTTATTTTTCCTTTGTCAAAGTAACCCCAACCAGATAAAAATCATTCTAAATTCCAAACCTGTGGACGGATTAATTTGGTTTCTTGGGATGATTTACTCTAAATCAGGGATACTATCGAACCCCATAATAAAAAGAGGGGGTATCAAAGTAACCCCAATCATAGTATAAACTTGA
The DNA here is from genome assembly GCA_038024825.1 of Polylopha cassiicola. Classification (NCBI taxonomy): domain Eukaryota; kingdom Metazoa; phylum Arthropoda; class Insecta; order Lepidoptera; family Tortricidae; genus Polylopha; species Polylopha cassiicola. Next base: position 1,786,535 of record CP149061.1, read on the forward strand.
TCACGAACTTTTTATTTTTTTTCTCGAAATGTATTGATGAAAAAAAATATTTTAGTAACGGATTCGGTAGTATGAACAAAACCGATATTCCCATTTTTTTTATATTTTTTTTACATTATTGTATAAGGAGAAAAACACATTTGAATTTTAAAATTTACTAAAGTCACCCCATTCCACGGTATAGGTAATTAAGATGTACCTAAGGTTCGTATTTTACTTTATTTGCTAAGGTTTCGAAAGCTTTACAGCCTAGTGAGTATAAAGTGATTTTACAAAAAAAACTACCTATTGGACTTTAGCATAAGACTATTGTCAGCTTAGTCGTGCTACGATTATGGAATCTGTAGAGGCTCCGAAACGTCAGCCAATAATATAACATACGCGAGTTAAATACGTTTTAGTTGTTTCATTTCAATGTGTAATAACTGCAAGGCATCAGAAATTAAAACTACATATTTCGAGAATGTGTTACAGATGACGTCATCAATATTATGTATAGCAAGTATACCGTAATCTATACTAATATTATAAAGAGGAAATGTTTGTTTGTTTGGATTGAATAGTCTCCTGAACGGCTGGATAGATTTCAAAAATTCTTTCACTATTGAAAAGCTACACTATTTCCGAGTGACATAGGCTATAAAAAAGATGATCAGTGCGAAGCCGGGGCGGACAGCTAGTGTATAGCGAAGGCATCAGAAATTAAAACTACATATTTCGAGAATGTACACATGACGTCATCAATATTTTGTAGCAAGTATGCCGTAATACGTGAATAAAGACAGATTCCTTTATTTACGTTCGTCTTGTGATTTATAACTCGAGTCGCGAGTCTCGCAAAACACTGAATATAAATCAAAACGCAGATGGTGTTAACGTTTCTCTGGATGTTTTTTTGACGATTTTTTTTCTACTTCCGACTCCTTTACGTGCGTGTAAATATTAAATGTTTGCGTATGTTTTAACAGAGCTTCTGTAGTGGTTGGTTTCAAAGCGACATGAATAAGAGTCAGAATGAATAGTTGTTTTCATTCCAAATCTTACTAATATTATAAATGGAAAAGTAACTCTGTCAGACTGTCTGTCTCTTACGCTTTCATGCTAAGACTACTGGACCGATTTAAATGAAATTTAGTACAAAGAAAGTCTGGAGCCTGGGAAAGAACATAGGCTACTTTTTAACCGACTGCAAAAAAAGAGGAGTTTCACGCAGACGAAGCCGCGGGCAGAAGCCAGTGTGTAATAACCGCGAAGGCATTAGAAATTATTATAGTGAGAATTAAGTAAAGAAAAATAAATTATATTTAGTCCGTCTGGTAGATTATTGAAAAATAACATTTAAATTAAAATTTTTAATATAAACATTTAAAGTTCGGGAGTGCGGGCTCGTGACGTCACGTTATGGTATAAATCTATCTATATATATAAAAGAAAGTTGTGTTAGTTACCCCGTTTATAACTCGAGAACGGCTGAACTGATTTGGCTGAAAATTGGCGGGGAGGTAGCTTAGAGCCAGGAAAAGGACATAGGATACTTTTTATCACGTTCCTGTAAAAAAAAAGAAAAAAATATTAAACTCTTTTGTTAAAAATAATACTTTTAACAAAACGCAACAATGACAACTGTCAAATCGATTGCCGGGCAGGACGACGTCTGCCGGGACCGCTTGTAAATTATATAGTGCAGGTATGTCAATCGACCATTCTTAATTAAACCGATGCAGTTGCTTTTTTAAATAGTGTCATAGAGTTTTATACGATTATAACATCATTTCGAAATAATTAAATTGTTCCCCTTTAATTATGACAAATAAACGCTGAGTTTTCTCGTAAATGTGTTGAAAAACTTCGTATTAGTCGTGTGGATTGATAATTACGTAGTCGGCTAACTAACCGCGCCCGTCTGCGCTTATAGCACCGCTTCATGTGCAATTATCAACTTACTACAGTTGTAATATAATATCAAGAAGTCTGCAACAATATCTTTTTAAATAATACTAGCGGTTCGCCCTGGCTTCGCACGGATCCCTATTTTTTTTATCTAAATTTTCTATAGCTTATGTCACTCGGGAATAGTGTAGCTTCCCATCAGTGAAAGAATTTTCAAAATCGGCTCAGTCGTTTTCGAGCCTATGCAATCCAAACTAACCTTTCCTCGTGATTATATTAGTATAGATACTTACTTACCTCGCTCGAAATGGCAAAGTTAAGTTATAGAGAGTTGTACAATAGTATATATAACACTTCAGGTTGCAATCGATGCAAGTCCCGCTGCATATGGTGTCTAGGCCGGATTATGTTTTGGTACAAATATAAATTTCAAGCGAGAAACAAATTTTATTCATGAATATATAAAAATCGGTTCATGCATTAGGGCGCTATGATGTCACAGACAGACACACACGCGCACACACAGACACACACACAGACAGACAGACTCGTCAAACTTATAACACCCCTTCGTTTTTGGATTGGGGCTTAAAAATGTAAGATAAAACTATTATAACGGAACCTAATCTCTGATGCTATCGCGGTTATTACACATTGGTATGAAAAAACTATTGCAAACAAGTTTGTATAAAATTTTCTGCTTTAAGATTGAGTTTCAAGATTTGACACATGCATACATCATCATCATCAGCCTGCACTGCTGGACATAGGCATACATACATATTATTATTATTTACTTACATTGCAAGTAAAATATTAATAATTAATACTTTTTACTGTACCTCTTATAGCTTAAACCATGAACATTCATACGTAAGACGCGCCCATGTTCCACAATAATTCACAAAGCAGACAAAAATCTTAAATAAAATATCTCCCTCTCGCTTCCTCTGGCTATGTTGGAAAGAGATAGCATTGGGATAAAACTGGGTATTTTGGACTTAAAGATATAGACGTAATATAAAACTAAGTTACGTAGCAAATATGATCAAAACAGTATTTATAAACAGGCGCGTGCGTAAATATGGCTAGGGTAGGCACTTCATATAGAAGTGACACTGTGCCTATATGGAATGCACGCCCTTGTTAAATACAAAAGGTAAACAAACATAAATTATATTTAGTTAGTTAGATTATTGTAAACTATTGGACACTTGTTTTTCTTTTCTATACAAGCAAAAAAATACAGATAAGTGCTTCTAAAGATTGGGAGTGGGTTTGTGACGTCACACTATGGTGCAACTTACACCGATTTCTTTACCCTGTCGTTATTCTTATTTGTCCTAAGGTATTTATTTATCCAGTACTCAAAATATTTTCTAAATTCTGTGTACTGTGACTAAAGTCCGAAGAATTTAGTCCACAGAGAAATCAAAGAAAAAAAAATGTATCTTCGTATAAAAATATTGAGCTTTCTGAAAGGTACTAAAATCTTTAACACATTTTGGTAGGATTCAATGCAAAGTGGATTTGACTTAAATTTACGCCCAAATAAATATGGAGAGATTTTTACTACTTAGGATATACTATCATTCTTGTCCATTTGAATAAGAAATGTTTATTTCATATTTTTACGGCACAGACAGGCTTTATTTTTTTTATAAGAAAAGTCTAAGTAACTACTGTAACGGATTTTATTCGCGCATAGTAACTTCGCACTTTTTGAAAACTTTATAGGTATTTATAGTCATAGAAGATTGGTTTAAAGATCGCATATACAACAACTATTAACAGATTTAACTTGCGTATTTTTATTTTATTTTATTTGCAAACTTTTCGGATCCTTTACAGTTTCCATAATATGCAAAACCGGACGGGTTGCGAGCCTCCTGAGAGGAGGCTTTCAAGTCCTTAGGTTGGGTTAGGGTATTTAGCCCTGACCTACCCGAGGCCCCCCCAGAGTGGTAGCCGCTGGAAAAAGACGTACAAATGGTTTTAATAGTTAATCTGATAACTATAAAAAAAAATGTTGCAAATTAAAATTATCTACAACTTTTGTCAAGTAAGTTTTAGTCGTAGAATCATAATTAATTACTATAAAATAAACCATAAGAAGCATTTGTACATTTTGAACGCCTTTTTCCAAGATGGCGGCGGTTGTAATCCCAAAAACTTGGATTTAGTACTAAATCCCCTTTGATATCTAAAAATTAAAATTGTAACCTTGGATAATTTAACGCAAGCTTGTTTCTGAACTCGATACGTTTCAAAACTAAATTTCCTTATCCTAAGGAGAAACACCAACTAAAATGGGATACCGTAAAATTATTACTATAATACCACCTGCCAGTTCTGGGCTAGATAACCAAGAAAATATGGCGGTCGCCCTTCAAAAGGACCAGTTACAATAAGCGGTGCAAGGGAGGTTTTCAAGGCGGTTCAAACGCCGTTATCTACACTTACTTAACCGATTTTCATTATAATTTGTTTGTTGTACTGTACACGTGATCCTCTTTCATTTGATACCCCACTCGAGTATATTTGTAGACATTTATTTTTCCATCCCCTCTTTCAACCCCCCTCATTATTAACACACACACACACACACACACACACACACACACACACACAGACAGACAGACAGACACGTCAAACTTATAACACCCCGTCGTTTTTGCATCGGGGGTTAAAAATGAGCAAAACGGGTATGAATGAACACTTAGCAGTTTTAATTGTGAAAAATGATATACGCTTTTTAGTATTTTCGTTTCGTTTTCGTAAAATGTACGTGGGCGGTTAATTGTGCCTCTGATTATATTTCTAAATATAAAAAAAATAAGCTACAAAATTATTTAAAATTAATTAATTGTGACAACAAGTACTTGCACAGTATATTGCTGAATCAAAACTTAATGCCTGGTGTAGCTCATTTTATTAATATTTAGGAATAGGTAATGACGACGTTGGAACTCTATCAAATAACCTTAGTTAAAAAGAAACAAAATCTTTCTGATGACTTGTTTACGCATTTAAGATGTGTATTTGATTTGATTTTCTGATGTTTCGAAAGCTTTACAGTTCCCATATTCGTATAGGTACTTAACCTTATATAAAAATGAAACAAAATATTTCTGATGACTTGTGGTTATTACATATCTGGAATAAATCAGTAACAACGCATAGGTAATTAAAATGTATATTTTATAGGCCGCCGTTCCCGAGCCTTTTTTGTTCGTTTAGGAGCGTTTAAAGTTGTTTCTTTTCAATCCTAACTAATATTATAAATGCGAAAGTAACTCTGTCTGTCTGTCTGTCTGTTACGCTTTCACGTTAAAACTACTGAACCGATCTAAATGAAATTTGGTACAAAGAAAGTCTGGAGCCTGAGAAAGAACATAGGCTACTTTTTAACCGACTGCAAAAAAGGAGGAGTTCCACGCGGACGAAGTCGCGGGCGGCCGCTAGTGTATAATAACCGCGAAGGCATCAGAAATTATAGTGTGATTTATGTTACGTTATTCTGGCGTTTCAACCGCCTATCGTAACCAGGATATAAGGGATTACGGGTCATAATGTCATATTATTGTATTTTGGATAATATGTGGCTTTAATACGGATAAGGGTTTTTGTTTCGGTTCATTATCGGTTTTGTTAGTTATTGAAGGATGTTGGTCATAATATATATTTATTATAGTTTAACCTTTTTTTTGTCTATACTAATATAATAAAGAGGAAAAGTTTGTTTGTTTGGATTAAATAGGCTCCAAAACGACTAGACCGAATTGAGAAATTCTTTCACTGTTGGAAAGCTACACTATTCCCGAGTGACAAAAGCTATAGAAAATTATGTAAAAAAAAAGGTGGATCTGTGCGAAGCCGGGGCGAACGGCTAGTTATTAGTAAAAAAGGAGAAGCTGACTTAATGACTGACATAATATCAATTCAGGGCCTAAACTATTAGGGTTAAAACTTGAAATTTTGTACAGACGTTTATTTTCGTAACGTACTTAACGAGCACTGAAAAATATATTTTGAAAATTTTACCTCTAAGGGAGTAAAACGTGCGTAGATGAAATCGCGGGCAGAAGCTATCTATACTATTATTATGTACCTAGTTCAAGTTAAATATATAGCATAATTAATTATTAATTACTTACTTTAGATAATTATATTATATTTTATTACTTTCTCTCGTAGCAATCATGTATACTGCGTAGCACCTACATTGCTACGGCGTAGCTATGTCAAAGTTTCGTAGCACTCACCAAGTTCCCAACAAACTCCGTCAAACAATCTGCTACGACAAATTTTAACAAGGAATTATCACTATGTACTGTGATATTATGTGGGTAGATTGAATTAGTTTATAAGTGTTACTTGTATCCACCCTCACGGAATATAGAAATGAATAAAGATCATTGCTTGCTGGAACTTGGACTTTGATTGTTGTGTCTCGTAACTAAACATGGCGCAGTCGGTATATTAAATAAAAAGCACCTAATAGAAAAGTGTTATTTATATAAGTGCAGTGTATCGGATTATAATCATGGAAACAGTGTTAACTCCTCCGAAACCGTTTCACTATGATGAAAATATGATGGATGTCGCGTCGGGTAATATGGCGCAGAATTGGGAAAAATGGAAGAAAGGATTTAGGATATATGCCAAAGCTTGTGAGCTACATACAAAAACGGAGGATATTCAAATGAATATATTATTACATATAATTGGTGAGCAATGCCGGGAAATTATAGATCAAGCACAAGAAAATTTCACAACAATGGAAAAAGTTCTTACGGAATTAGATACCCACTTTAAAAAAAAGAAGAATATTACAGTCGAGCGGCATAGATTTTTTACACGACAGCAAAAAGAGGGTGAAACGATTGATCAATACGTATTTGATTTACGCAAGCTGGCAAAATCTTGTGAGTTTGGAATAATAAATGACTCACTGATAAAAGATAGGCTAGTGTGTGGTGTCACTAGTCCGGCTATTCGGGAACGACATCTTCGAGAGGACGAATTAACATTAACCAAAGCATTAGAGATATGCCGTGCGGCGATTATTTCGCGAGTGTATTCAGAAGATATAAAACAAGAAAAGGAAAGTGTCCATGAAATTAAAAACAGTGAAGCAGAAAATATTAAAGAAGTGTGTGTGCTGCAAAATAAAAAACTGCAATTTAACAACGCGAGTCGTGGAGGTTGGGGTCACAGCAGTGGTATGAACGCGGGACGAGGCTGGCGCGGACACGGTGGTATGCGGACGCGCGGGGCCGGGAGTCAGGCGCGCGCGGTCCCGCTCAGGCGCACGTTCCCGCCGGCGTCGGCGCGCGGTGCGGTCTCCGGTCCGACGGGCGGGTGCGGGCACTGCGGCGGCGTGCATAGGCGTTATGAATGTCCAGCCTACGGTCAAAGGTGTACCAGGTGCACCAGAATGAACCACTTTGCACGCGTTTGTGGTGTCTTTCTTGTGGAAGAATCGGAGGAGCAGGTAGTACATTTAATTAATAAATCTTATAATACATGGAATGTAGACTTAAAAATAAATAATGCTGTAGTTACCTTTAAATTAGATACTGGTGCGGACGTTAATGTAATACCGGAAAACTATTTATCGAAAATTGGAATTACACACAAACAATTGATAGAAACGACTACTAGATTGCATGGTTATTCTGGTGCAAGTATTGATGTAATTGGAAAGATATTTCTGAGGGTTTATCATAAAACTGAAATGTATGTATTAGAATTTAAGATTGCAAATGTTTCATCAATGCCTATTCTGGGTCGTGTTGCGTGTACTGAGTTAAATTTGGTCAAACGTGTTATGTCTGTACAACAATCGTCTGAGATGGTCCCAGATTTTATAAAGGAATATAGCGATGTTTTTAAGGGCATAGGATGTTTGCCTGGAAAATATAAAATACAGTTAAAGCCAGATATAGATCCTGTCGTTCATTCGCCGAGAAAATTACCTTTTGCGATTAGGGACCAAGTAAAAAATAAGTTGTTAGAAATGGAATCGCAAAAAATTATTGCTAAAGTTGAAGGGCCATCGGAGTGGGTAAGCAGTATAACGGTTGTTAAGAAGGCAAATGGTGACTTACGGATTTGCCTCGACCCTAAAGAATTAAATAATGCCATAAAAAGAGAACACTTTAGGCTTCCCACAATAGATGAAATAGTTTCAAATTTGTCAGGTGCGCGATACTTTAGCACACTAGATGCTAGCTCAGGGTTCTGGCAGGTATGTCTTGATGAGAGTAGTGAATACTGCACTTTTAATACCCCGTTCGGACGTTATAAGTTCTTGAGAATGCCATATGGTATATGTTCAGCTTCAGAAATATTTCATAAAAAAATTTATGAAAATTTTGATGATATTGAAGGAGTCTGCATGTACATAGATGATTTGCTTATTTTTGGTCGTACTAGGGAGGAACACGATGAAAGATTAAAACAAGTATTGGACAGATGCGTTAAAGTTAATTTGAAATTAAATAGAAACAAGTGTAGGTTTGGCTTAGAAGAAATAAAATATCTAGGTCATCGTATAAGTAAAGATGGGCTGAGTCCCGATGATTCTCACATTTCTGCTATTAAGAACATGCCTACGCCACAAAACAAAAAAGATATCGAACGATTTTTAGGACTAGTCACATATGTAGGAACATTCATACCTAATCTTTCAGATAAGACGCAGCCCTTGAGGCAATTGTTAAGGAAGGAAATTGCATGGCATTGGAATGAACAACAAGAGAATTGCTTTAGAGATTTAAAAGACTGCCTATCAAAACGTCCTGTTCTACAATATTACAGTCTAAACAGACCTATTACAATATCTGTGGATGCTAGTAAAAGTGGACTTGGTTGTTGCTTAATGCAAAACAACTTGCCGGTGTGTTACGCATCGAAATCGTTAAACACAACGGAGCAAAAATATGCGCAAATAGAAAAAGAACTGTATGCTTGTGTATTCGCCTGTGAGCGGTTTTATCCTTACATTTATGGTAGATCGGACATAACAATCGAAACCGACCACAAGCCATTAATTAGCATTATAAAAAAACCAATTGTAGATGCTCCGTCCCGCCTTCAAAGGATGTTGCTAAGGTTACAGCGTTATACATTTAAATTAATTTATAAACCCGGTAAGCATTTATATATAGCAGATGCATTGTCGCGCGCATATGAACCGGCATCAGCTGATAAGACGGCCTCCACTGCGGAGCACTGCGCCGATAGCACGCTGCACGACGAGGTGTGCGCGGTGCAGCGCGCACTGTCCGTTGGCGTATCGCGGCACATTAATGACATGCAATTCATCAACACGCAAAAAGAAACGGAGGTCGATGAAGAATTAAAGCAATTAAAAAAAATATATTAGTAATGGTTGGCCCAAAGATAAGAAAGAATTAAAAGACGCAGTAAAACCCTACTGGAATTACAGGGATGTATTGAGCGTGGCTCACGGGTTAATTTGGAAGGGAGACAAAATTGTAGTTCCTAAAGCATTACGTAAAGATTTTTTGCGGAAAATACATATTGGACATATGGGCATGGAAAAATGCAAGTTACGGGCTCGTGAAATAGTATTTTGGCCGTGCATCAATAATGATATCGATAATTTAATAAGCAACTGTAACGTTTGCTTATCTCATAGAAAAATTAATCAAAAAGAAAGATTAATACCTCACGAAATTCCAAACAAACCCTGGGCTAAAGTAGGTATTGATTTATTTCAGCTAAATGGTGTAGACTACCTGTTAATGGTAGATTATTATAGTAAGTTTATTGAAATCATGAAATTAAAAATTACAACATCAGAACACGTTATATCTAAAATAAAAGACGTGTTTTGCCGTCAAGGAATACCTAATATAGTAATGTCAGACTGTGGTCCGCAATTCTCGTCCATGAACTTTAAAAAGTTTTCACAAGATTGGAACTTTATGCATACAACATCGTCTCCGCATATAATAGAACGTACTGTCCAAACCATCAAAAATATCATCATAAAAACAACTGAAGATGGTTCCGATTACAGACTTGGAATATTAGAATATTTAAACACTCCAATAGCCCATAATCTAGCATCACCAGTCGAACTATTACAAAGTAGGAAAATAAGAAGTATTATTCCCACTCATGAAAAACTATTAAAACCAAAGGTACAGAGAAATATAAGAAATAAGTTAATAGAAAAGCAAATTAAACAAAAAATATATTATGACCGAACTGCAAAAAATCTGTCTAATTTAAATGTAGGTGATAAAGTTAAGGTATTACTAGATGTTAACAAAAGAACTTGGATATCTGGGATCATATCTCGGTTGTTAAATATGCGATCTTACGAAATCATGTTACATAATAACAACAAAATAGTCAGAAATCGCAGACACATCAGGTATGACTCACAATCGGCACGCAACTTACCTACAGATTATCAATTCGATTATGATGACGTTACGCCGCGCTCATTCCCGCTTCCAAATGTAAACAATAATGTACAGAATCATAATAGTACTAATGCCTATGTAACTCGGTTTGGCAGGACAGTGAGGGTTCCGGATAGATGGGGCTACTGACCTGATGAAACCGCTAACTACACAAAATGAGCCAGTGCATCTACTGATCATTGAAATAATTGATTAAGGTCAAGGCTTCTAATTCCGTCTACGGGGCTATTCCGTCACGTACACGTTTTTGGCGAATCTAAGCACAGTTCGCCGCTGCCGGCTCAGTTGGTAAAGCAGTAGGGTTTTCTCATTCAAACTAAAAAACACCCATGACGCTGTGCAATAAAGGAAGAAAAATATCTGCTTTCAAAGTTCAGCTGCGTTTCGAAGTCGAAGTGCGAGTATAGTACTATGCAGTTTGATCGAAGATAAATATGAAATAGTTAGACTTCTAGGCTTGTTTGTATGATTATTACAACGTCTATGATATGTATAAACGTGTCTGCCTGTTCGTGATGCGTAAAACTCCGATAGTTTTTAGTAATTCACCATGAAAAATTAACAACTTCAAAATAGTCAAGTGGGAAATTCCGTCTATTTTTTAAGGGGCAAAGCCGTCATATGCCGGTATTTCCCGATTCCAGACATCGTCAACATTTTTTTAGTGTATTACATTTTAAAATAGGTACACTTGTCAATCTGGCAATAATAAGCTTAGCTGTGACGAAACATATGAGTAGGTAATTCAATATAACGTAGTTGTACGATATTTTGAATGGACTGTATATTATAGGTAAAAAAAAAGACTTGCATGCGCCTCGTTACCTGGATTCCACCGTTGAGCTTATATGACCTTTTGGGGCCCCTGGTCTGTCTCCTGAGTATCTCCAGCTTGTCCAGGGTATACGGACACCAACAGTGGTTGATTAACAGGTCGTAAGACGCTTGCACGCAAATATTAATTTCCAAAACTACGGAGCTGTTACTACGCGTGTGCTTCTAATCGAACGACATACCGGAAGACGCTTCCATTTTTAAATTGTAAGTGACGTCACGTCGTAGTGCTACAATTAAGATGCGCTCCTACATACGCACCATAGACAATAAGAAAAAAAATAAAATAGTTTTATACTAAATACTAAACATACCGCCCGCCTTAGAGTCACCAGCTCTAACAATACAGACGGTAACTGAACATCTAACATCTAAGCCTAACATTAACACGAAGATGAGTCCGGTAAGGGACACACCTTAACAACCGCGCGCTTAAAGGTTCCGCGAGCGGTGCGTACAGTGACCACGCGCACTACACCGTCGGCGCCGGGGTGCGTTTCTACTATAACACCGAGTCGCCACTGCATCACCGGCACATTGTCTTCAATAAGAACCACTACCGAACCGACCGTCACGTTATCTTTCGACACTTGCCATTTGGGACGCTGCTGCAAAGTGTGCAAATATTCTTTGCTCCAGCGTTTCCAATAGTGCTGGACCATGTTAGTTAACAGTTGCCACCTAGTCAACCTATTAACGTTCGTATCCGTAAGGTCAGGCTCCGGAATAGCTACAATTGGTTGCCCTATAATAAAATGCCCGGGCGTCAGAGCTTGCGGATCACAAGGGTCGCTACTAAGAGGGCAAAGCGGCCTCGAATTCATGATAGCCTCTATTTGACACGATAGAGTGTGAAATTCTTCATAAGACAACGTCTGTTGTCCCACTACGCGTTTCATATGTTCCTTAAAACTTCTAATTTGCCTTTCCCAGTAACCGCCCTGATGGGGAGAGAGGGGAGCATTGAAATGAATTTTTATCTTTTGATTAACGCACTCTCTATTAACCTCTTTGCAAAATTCATCCGACCCGCACAATTCATGGAACTCTGAGAGCATTTTGTTCGCCTTAACGAAATTTCCTCCACAGTCGCTATATAGATCCGTACACACACCGCGACGGCTACAAAACCTCTTCAAAGCTCCGATAAAGGCCTCAGCTGTCAAAGAATTTACCATTTCTAAATGCACAGCCCGAGTTTGACCACACACGAAAAGACAAATCCAAAACTTTGTTAATTTTGAACTTCGTTGTTTACCTAGCTTGATAAAGAAATGACCACAATAATCTACACCGACCTTCAAAAAAGCACGACATTGATTCACACGGAATGACGGCAGGTCGCCCATCATGGGTTCCACATTTCTTGGTTTGTTTCTAAAGCAAGCGACGCACTGAAATACTCGATTTTTAATCGCACTTCGTGCCGATAAAATCCAGTATTGCTGTTGCAACAGATACTGCAGAGTTTGAGGCCCTACATGCAAATGAATTTTATGAAAGTAATCGACAATTAACACAGTCAGAGGGCTTCGTTTTGGCAATATCAACTGATGTTTAGCATCATAACCTAACGATGACTTAGACAACCGCCCGCCCACACGCAACATGCCTTCGTCGTCAACAAATGGGTTCAAACGTTGAATAGCTACGTTACATGGCTTATTCTTTTTTAAGCACTCGACCACGTCAGAGAACTCATTTAATTGCACGATTTTAATCAAACGTAAAAGCGCGTTGTCTAGTTCACGGATAGAAATAAAACTTGATGTGCTATTGTCAATTTTCAAACAATTATTTTTAAAACGAAGACACCAAGCAGTGACCTTCAAAAGTTTAGTCAAATCCGAATATCTGGTTATTAAATCGGTAAAACTCGGGAAGGAAGTGAACGATCGAACCGGTCTTTTCTCGCTAATAATCACGTCCATATCGACGTCACACATCTGAGACTGGGACACAGATAACGGCCAGTCACTATCTACCTGCGACAACCACTGCGGTCCGCGCCACCACAGCTCATGCTGCACGAGCTGCGAGGGCAACACACCTCGCGACGCACAATCAGCAGGGTATTGACTTGAAGGCACGTGATACCAATTCTCAGGCGAAACATTACTCTGACACTCACTAGCCCTATTAGCTACGAAAGTCTTGTACTCATAAGACAGGCCTTTGATCCATGCCAAAGCAATAGTGGAGTCAGACCACGCGTAGATCTTATCGATTTTTAATTTCCCCTCATATACACACGAAACATATTTTAATAACCGGGACATAATCACGGCACCGCACAACTCTAAACGTGGTAAACTGACACGTTTGAGAGGAGCGACTCGTGATTTAGAAATCAATAGGTGTGTACTCCACATACCATCACTATGTAAGACTCGCAGATACACTACTCCTGCGAAACCAACTTCAGAACTGTCAGAGAAGCCATGAAGTTCCGCCTTCACAAAATCCTTTAGAACAAACCTATCTAGCGCAAACTTCGAGACTAACGATAATTCATTGACGTAACGCAACCAAATAGTTTGCATATCATGAGGCAGTGGCTCATCCCAGGTCACACCTAAAACCCACAATCTTTGCATTATACACTTTGCAAACAATGTAACCGGACACAACCATCCTAACGGATCATAACATTTAGCAATCTGCGACAATACTGCTCTCTTCGTACATTCCTGACTACCAGGTGAAATATTGTAGACAAACTGATCACTTTGCGGTCTCCATTGCACGCCTAACACTTTAATGACACCTTCATCTTCGGCGGCTAAGAACGAAACACAGGTTTCTTTGTCGCAGTCTGGTACGTCATCCAGAAGAGAAGGGACGTTACTGGCCCACTTACGCACTGAAAAACCACCCGCAGCGCATAATTGAACCAGCTCCCTTTTAAGCTCGCACGCAGACTCGAGGTCCGCGGCTCCGCTGACGACGTCATCAACAAAAACATCGTTGATGAGTACAGCGGCCGCGCGCGGATATCTCTCGCCTTCATCACTAGCCAGCTGCTGCAGCGTCCGTATCGCGAGATACGGAGCCGAGGAGAGACCATAGGTGACGGTGCGAAGCCTAAACTCCTTCACTGGATCAGAAGGAAGCTCACGCCACAATATGCGTTGGTAGTCGCAATCGTCTTTGGCAACTAAAATGCCACGAAACATCTGCTTTATGTCAGTAATAAAGACCACCTCATGCAGTCTAAAAACTAATAATATCTTTTCAATACTCTGTTGAAGTTTTCGACCTATCAAAAGTTCATCATTGATCGACACTCCGTTACTAGATTTCATCGAACCGTCAAACACGACACGCAACTTTGTCGTGGAACTCGATTCCTTGATAACGCAGTGATGAGCAATGTAGAACGGCTGAACAATACTCTCAGACGGATTCTCCACAAGTTCCATATGACCCGACTCTAAATACTCTCTGAGAAAATCAGAATAAGCCTGTTTCAAAGAAACATCACGCGCGAGTCTTCGCTCAAGAGAGTATAATCGCGACAGGGCTATCTCTCGGGAGTCACCTAAATTCGGACGATCCGATTTAAAAGGGAGCCGCACTACATATCTTCCCGCTGCGTCACGATAATGACCATTCACAAAGATATCTTCGCAACGTTTCTCCTCGACACTAAGAGGAACATCGCTGGTCGGCTCCGCTTCCACTTCCCAAAACTTCCTTAAAAGATCATCGAGACTATCTTCAGAACACAAAGAAGTAAGAGAAACACTTTCGAGAGGTTTAAGATTCCTACCGGATGTCCCACCTATCACTAGCCACCCAAACACACTATTGATGGCAGATGGATAACCCTCAGGACCTAACACACGCCCATCTCGTAAGATTCGTGGATACATTTCCGCACCTAATAAAATATCAATCCCAGCAGGACAATAAAAATTGGGATCAGCAAACTTTAAATTATCTAAATGTGACCACTTGCCACGTGGTAAAATCGTACTAGGCAAAAAACCAGTTATATTGTTTAATATTAAACAAGAAACATCAAATTCGTCATCACCGTCAGAAGGTAAAATCACACACGAAACGACACCTTTCGCTTTACCTACTTCAGACATACCGAGACCACTAACCGGCACACACACACGCCGACGCCGTAAGCCTACACGGTTTACAAATTTAGATGTCATAAATGACGACTGAGAACCGGGATCCAACAAAACGCGAGCGGATTCTGTGCCGCCATCACTACGACGTACACGCACCACACAGGTCGACAGCAGTGCGACCGAGCTCACACACATCGAGCTCTCAATGGCCGCATGGTTCACCACACCCTGCTGCGTCCCCGCGTCCGCACTGCCGCTGGACTTGTCCCCCTCGGTACTCGCACGAGCCACACTGGAGTCACACCTTGCCCTTGAATCGGACGCCTCCTGCCCGTGAGAACCTTCACGCGAGAAATGAAGAAGTTTGTTGTGCGGCCTAGCACACTTATCACACAACGAACCCGAGTGACAATCATGCGAGGCATGTTTGTCACTAAAACAATTGAAACATAAACCAACACGTTTCACTAAATTCATTCTTTTGAAAGGAGATAATTTCAGGAACTTCGAACATTTATTCAGCGAATGCTCATTACCACAAGAAATACACACTCGATTGTAGTTCACATGAGCCGCGAAAGAATTCGTGCCCCTGCTCTTACTCGAACCCGCGCCGCGGTGGTACTCGACTGTGACCGCCGCTAGCCTAGTACCTGACTGAGACGCCTCACACGCATGCAATTCCGACCCTAAGAATTCCATGAAATCGGCATAAGTCGGATAATCTTGGCCGTTAGGTAACGATAATTCATAACGACGCCTCGAATCACTACCGATTTTTTTCAAAACAATATGTAGCAATAAAAAACTCCATTGGTCAGTGGGAAAACCTAATGCTTTTAACGCACCTACATTGTCAATCAAACTATTTAACATACGTTTCATGCCTTCAATATCACTATCACTACGCAACGGCACTAAGTTAAGCAGTGCGTCCACATGCTTGTTCGCTATACGGCGCTTATCCGCGTACCTATCTGCTATAGACTTCCAAGCGACACTGAAATTATCACTAGTCAATGGTAGGCATTTAATAAGATTATACGCTTCGCCTTGTAGACACGAACGTAAATATTGGAATTTTTCAATGTCCGATAAACACATATTATTCTTAATGGTTGAGCAGTAAAAATCGTTAAAGCTATTCCATTCAGAATAATCACCGGAAAATGATATTAAAGGTAATTTGGGTAATCGTACATTAGTTTTATTGCAAGTAGTATGTGCATCTAAATTCTTATCACACTTATTTTCACTATCAGATTTACTTTCGGTTACCGACTTATTTACGGAGTCCGATTTCTGGTCAGCATCTAAATACTCGCAAACAGATTTACGTTTATTCACGAGCTTCGTATACCTAGCACGAATGTCATACAACTTATCCATAAATGTATCACGTATTGCCTCCTGATCAGACTCGTTAAATGCCTTTTGAGAGATAAGCTTTTTCTCGATTTGTTTTTGAGTCTCTTCAAACTGCGAACGAATCAAATCTAGGTCGCAATAACCCGCTTCAAACTCTTCGATGTGATTCGTCTTTTCATACTCTAAAAGTCTATCCAACTGTTTACAAATGAATTTCCTATGATAAACTAGTTGTTCTAATTCCATTTTTATAACGGCAAACGATAACGAGATCAAATAAAAAACTGTACTCACGTAAAACTTGTTAACAATCCAATAGGTAATAGATAACGTGACACGGCACTATTATACGACACTTTCAATTTATAAGTAAACATTCAATATGGCGATATGCTTAGGCGAAACTCGTATAATAAAATAAAATATCGTAATTGATATCTGTTCACGACACAAAACAATGAAATAGGCGGTCACTATACGCACTACACAAAATAAATTTAATTTATTATTAATCGCGTTATTAAACTTCACAATTTATATGAGAATATTACGTTAAACATTAATAACTTATGCGATGGTAAACACAAACCGTTCGACTAGCGAAATAACAAAGCACAACGCGCCGCACCGCGCACGTCACGGACATGCAGTACGCGAATCTACCCCGCACATTCCAAATTTAAAAATTATGAATTATGTTATGTTCGGAATCAAATTCGTACTTATTTATTCATAAACACACACGATAAATAAGTAATAAATTTGATGACAACTATCGAACTTTTCTATTATTTAATTGCAAAATGTACACACAACGCAATTCAACACTAAATAATTACACATGAAAAGTCGAAATAAGAACAACGAATAAATTCAATATGGACGCCGCGGTCGTACGCAATATTAATCGTAACACAAACGAAAACGTGACGTAAAATTTGGAAAATGAAGCACTTGATTTTTAATAAAATCAAATTTAAACAAACATCGGATCGTAAGGACCAAAATTATGTACGATATTTTGAATGGACTGTATATTATAGGTAAAAAAAAAGACTTGCATGCGCCTCGTTACCTGGATTCCACCGTTGAGCTTATATGACCTTTTGGGGCCCCTGGTCTGTCTCCTGAGTATCTCCAGCTTGTCCAGGGTATACGGACACCAACAGTGGTTGATTAACAGGTCGTAAGACGCTTGCACGCAAATATTAATTTCCAAAACTACGGAGCTGTTACTACGCGTGTGCTTCTAATCGAACGACATACCGGAAGACGCTTCCATTTTTAAATTGTAAGTGACGTCACGTCGTAGTGCTACAATTAAGATGCGCTCCTACATACGCACCATAGACAATAAGAAAAAAAATAAAATAGTTTTATACTAAATACTAAACAGTAGTACGAAAATACTCCGGACTGCAAAATGCATAAATCCTTACTTTATGAAATAATATATATAAAAAATATATATATTAGTAAATTTTTAAAAGGTTGAGCTCATCAGATTGGCAAAACATGCCGGAATAGCCCCAAAAAATTGTGTTTGCGGATAACTCCTATTGTAAATCTTATATCTAAGGTCTAATAGCACATATTTGATTGAAATCAACGTGTCTTCATTTTCCGCTAGTTAAGACTTGAAAAAACTGCGTAGTTCTAGGAGAAACTGCTTGCATGACGGAATAGCCCCACTCAGGCGGGAAACTCCGTCTACATGACTATTTTTTAAAAAAAATATATAATAAATTAAGCAACCTAGATACAGGGAATATTATACTATTACTTGATTGCCAAGTAAATTGTTGGTCTAATACATACGCGCCATGGGTAAATAGTTAAAAATAAACGTCTCAAAATTTTAACCAAAGTTGATCTAGCTCAAAAATATGCCGGAATTAGAAGCCTTGACCTTATAGAAATAAATGCTGTTTAATGATTTGTTATGAATAATGAAGTCATGTATGAATTACAAATAAAATCATAGGTATGTAAATGTAATGTATAAGAACTAAATAGATACAATAATTGTGTAGGTAAGATAACGTCTTAAACATTACGTTGAATAGTTAAGTAGGTATACGTTAAATAATGTAAGTAATTATAGAACTAGTAAACTCATAGATGTATTAATTTACAAATTACAATAGTACTTCCTAATTTATTTATAAATAACAACTTATGAAATGTAAATAAAGGTTTGTTATCGTACTAGATTAGTATACCTACCTTGTAAAAGTAATGCATGCAATCAGACTTTAAGTCACTAATAAATAAATTAATGTACCTATTTCATGATAAATAATTAGTTATGATATTAATTAAATAATATACCATGGTAAATAATCTTTTATAAAACTTATTTATGTAATGTCGTAAACATTCACAGGTGGTGTTATTTTAAAATCAACTTGCATGGTTACACAATGATGTTAAAGTTGTGTTAAGTATAATAGAATAAATAAATAAAGAAATTATAATTAGTTTATACCTAATTCACTTTAGGTTAAAATAAACTTTATTTTGTTTGATTAAGAAGGAAGATGTGATATTATGTGGGTAGATTGAATTAGTTTATAAGTGTTACTTGTATCCACCCTCACGGAATATAGAAATGAATAAAGAAATTAACAATGTATGTACATAGTACATGCCTTATGTAAATATACAAATAAATAGCAACTCTTTGCGCTTTGTAATAAAGTCCAAATTAAATGTCACGGTCTTACTAATCATTTAAAAAAAAATGTGTGTATGTAAACAACAAAACAAATATATAAACGAAAACAATAGAATTGTACAAAGACGAACTAATCCCTCTAAGGGATCTCTTCCAGTTAACCTTTGGGCGATTGAGAGATAATAAAAAGGTTATATCGTAGGTAAGACAAAAATATGTAAACATCTTGAAAGGTAGAGAAAATAATAGAATAATTTGTAATAAAACAAATAAACAAATATCAAAAATATATACGCGCGGCCCGCCCCGGCTTTGCCCGGATCCCTTTTTTATATAGCCTATGTCATTCGGGAATAGTGTAGCTTTCCAACACTGAAAAAAAATTCAAATCGTCCAGTCGTTAAGGAGCCTATTAAATACAAACAAACAAAATATTTAAGTGTAGATACATATTTCATAAAAATAACAACATAAAATAAACAGTTCATTCGTCAATTCAATACTTTTTCAAGCGACAATTGAAAACGGTGATAGATTGCAATTTAATAAGACTTGGAAAAATACAGACTACCTCCAAAATAATATAAACGGAAACAAGCGATTTCATTATAAAATCCTTTAATTGCGACATTTGGGACCCCTCGTCTCGGACCCCTGGGGACGCCGGCGACCCCAGTGACCACGTAATGAGAATTCTTGCACTGACCCCTGTGTACTTATTGTTAATGACTGTACATTTGTTTTGGAAACAAGGGGTTACATTTATTTTATATCGGGGGTTTAGTGCCTATTTCCTGTTGTAAGAATTTTACTGGTAAAATGTTAACTTCAGAACAGAAGAAAAGAAGGGTAAAAAAATGTATAAAGTTTACTATTTTTACCTTAAATCTTCCTTATTACCTAGGTAGAATAAATTTACCTACTCTATAATATGGGACGCTTAGATTTAAAGGTAGCTAACTTAAAAAAATTTTTTTTAGGGGAGTTTAAAAATGTTTAATAATATACATTTTGTAGTTTCCTGTTTAGATTTATGCTTTGTATATAAAGCTAATAGAGTTAGCTTTAATCTGTTTTAGTGGTAGGTAGTTAGCAAGGGCGTGCATTCCATTCAGCCACAGGGCCACTTATGTATGGAGTGCCTACCCTGGCGGCATACTTACGCTTCCTCCACTGCACGCACCTGGTAGTTAGGTTTTGTTGTAACCAATTCGATGGTATATATCGCACCTTCGGTGGCACAAGGGCACAATTGTCAAAAAATCCAAAATTGAGTTAAGTATACAGAAATGTTCCAAATTTTTTTTGGAACATTTCTGTATACTTGGCTCATGTTTGGATTTTTTGCCAATTGTGCCCTTGTTCCACCGAAGGTGCGATATATACGCGTACATTCAGGTTATTGAGTTGTAGGTGTGTTGTGTGTTGTAGGTTTGCGATATATAAAAGAAGACGGAAACGTACCGTAAAATTTATAGCCAACTAGCTTCTGCCCGCGACTTCGTTCGCGTGGAACTCCTCCTTTTTTGCAGTCGGTTAAAAAGTAGCCTTTGTCCTTTCTCAGGCACCAGACTTTCTTTGTATCAAATTTCATTCAAATCCAGTAGTTTTAGCGTGAAAGCGTAACAGACAGACACAGTTACTTTCGCATTTATAATATTAGTAGGGATATACAAGAATACTTAGAACACTTTCCATACGCAATTACCCATCCAATTATACTCTTAAAGATGTCGCAGACCGTTCAACAGATAGCACAAAGGACTGAATTTGAGTGTTCAAAGGATCGAGAATTGAGCACTGAGTCGTACAAATTGGCACTCAATGATCGACGGCAGTGTTTACGACTTTCGCTCAAAGACTTCGATTACGACTCAAAGGTATCTTGAAATTCGGCTTTTGAAGTGTTGAGTGGGCTCGGTTTCACTCAAGTGGAGGTGAGTTTTCACACGGTTTTTTGAGTCGATTTGTGATAGTGAGACGTTGATAACTTTACTGTTCCCATTGTAATTGTTTGTTCGATACGAATATATGGGAAGTGTAGTTTCCGTGACGGCAGCAGATAAGCGAATTGGATCCGTAATAATTATTTCATTCCAATTAAACTATGTAGAAACTATACTAATATTATAAAGCTGAAGAGTTTGTTTGTTTGTTTGTTTGAACGCGCTAATATCAGGAACTACTAGTTATTACTACTATTACTACTACTACTATAACAACTAGTAGTTGGATAGACTATTTATCGAGGAAGGCTTTAGGTTATATAACATCACGCTGCGACCAATAGGAGCGAAGAAAATGTGTAAAAAACGGGGAAAATATGAAGCGTTATGAAGAATTACTATTCATTAAGTGACAGTTAGAAGACTTTGACAGATCTTTGACGAAACAATCGGATGGGCAGGACGACGTCTGCCGGGGCCGCTAGTGTAGGATAATTTTCTAAATTTGCTAAAGAACTACTCTGCTACACTACTATTTGCTAAAAGCAAGGGCTTGCATTCCATATAGGCTTATTGTCATAAATGAACGGAGTGCCTATCCTGGCGCCATAGAACACCTCACTGCACGCGCCTGGCTAAAAGAACCGTCTGCTAGTAAACTCGTAAACAAAACCCGTACAAAGTCAACAAAATCACTTCACACTTCAGCAATGACTAATCAACTCTGGAACGTTTAGGAAATCAGAATCCAGGGCAATCAGAGCCTGGGTAATTAGTGCACAAAGGCCAGGTCTGTCCTGGCAATGATTTGTGCATCAAAACCTATCAAATGACAGAGGCTTCACGTAGAATCCGGGTAGATTTTATCTCGAATTAAATTGGGAAATATGGTGAAGTCTAATTGATCGTCTATTACAGAATAGATTAGAATAGATTTATTTGTTTTTCAATAATCACACAGTCATCTTTGAAAAGGTCACGGTTATAGTTATTTAAAACTAGCGGTCCCGGCAGACGTCATCCTGCCTGTTCGAAATTCAAATTAGGTAACTTTAGTTAGACTACGTTTGTATGGGAAAAGAAAAGGGCTGTTTTTAGGGATTTCCCGGCAATTATTCGATTTTCGCCGTAAGAACTATCCTTGGATTTCAACGAACATTTAAAAAAAATTGGCCAAATTGGTCCAGGCGTTGTCGAGTTATGGGCTTACCAACACATTTTGCGATTCATTTTTATGTAATTATAAGATTATTAAACAAAAAATATTTTACAAACACCAGAGAAAAGTTTCGGTAGGTAATCATATTATAATAATAATCATTTGTAATGCCTTCAAGGTTATTACAGATTAAAATGAAACAATTATAACTGATTGAAATGGCGTATTTTATTTGATAACGTTTCCTAAACTTTACAATTCCCATAATTATATATAGTAGCCGACTGAGCTGTCTGTGATGGACTATAGTCAGATCAGTGGGCTATGAAGTTTTCGAAACGTCAGTAAAACAAATAAAATAAGCGAGTTAAATCCATTATAATTTTATTCCAAACATGTCACATAAAGACAATCGAAAGAAATTTAATAAAAAAATATCTGTAATATCGTATACATACGAATTTTTTCAGGTATTTTCATTGAACGCGGATGAAACAGAAAACATAGTCTGACAATATAAATGTACCTACAACTTTTCATATTTTTTACACTCCAGTAGTTGCGTACCTTATCACGACCATTGTCTGGCAAAATAAGGGTATATTCGAGGATTTTCGCAAACCCTACTAGGATAACATAAAAACGGAACCTCAAAAAACTGAGCAAAAAGTCATTTATTGACTTTGAAAAGTTTGAGTTTTTTTGCGGAGTTTTTTCAGCAATGATAGTTTTTCTGAAGCGCTAGTAAATGCATATAAAGTTTAAAAGTATCTTTTTAAGATCTATTTACTAATTCATTATTTTATTTTATTGTCTATTTATTGTAAAATAGGTATTGTGTTTTCATGTCTTTATTTAAACTAAAAATATGTTAAATTTTTAGCACTTACCTTTAGATCCATATTGGAAATCCGTAAATGTAGTAAAAATGTCGTTTATTGCGCTTGTCGTTTGCTAAAATATAATGCTATTTTCATATATTATTTTATTTGCTGACATTTAAAAAACTTCACAATTACCATATTCGTAGTCGACGAGTGTTTTGTGTTAGACTATCTTATGCCTAGTTCCAGGGATTTCTTATTACATAGGAGAACACTGAGTAACGATTTTTGGAAATTCACCCAATTTCACCCCCTAAACAGATAAAAGTGCGATAGGTACCCAACTAGCATAGGTACTTATCGTGCGTAGACGAACTCGTGG
The DNA here is from genome assembly GCA_038024825.1 of Polylopha cassiicola. Lineage (NCBI taxonomy): Eukaryota > Metazoa > Arthropoda > Insecta > Lepidoptera > Tortricidae > Polylopha > Polylopha cassiicola. The sequence goes on from CP149061.1 coordinate 1,810,168, forward strand.
AGAAAAACTATGTCAAATTAAATTATGTACCTATAGGTAGTATAATAGGTATTTAAATAACTGTTATTCAACGTCTGATATTTCATCAATACAATTTACAGGATACCCTTCGCTGTAACTACAGTCGTGAATAGACTTGGTTGGTTACAAGGATGTAATAGGTACTGTATACTAAAACCACAGTAAAAATATAGCCAGTAAAAAATACTAGCTGGTAAACTGAATGTTTGAAAAATAATTTCTGATGCCTTCGCGGTTATTACAAATTAGAATGAAACAACTGTAACAGTTAAATCAGTTAATAGTTGTTCATTCCAAAATGTTTGAAAACCTTAAAATGAATATTATTAAAACGAAATGTAAAAACTTTCTAAGTGTGAGTCGGACTCAGGTACAAAGGGTTTCGTAGTATCTATAAATACCGCTACAAATCTGTATGAGAGCAAAATTAAAAAAATTCATATCTTTGGGGCGTTAGTAAGTAAGTAAAAATGGCGTACCTATGGAAGTTGCCAGGGCAAACTTACAGTAGTAAACATAATATGATTAGGTATATAAATCTTGTGTTTGCTCTTAGTCCTATTACTACCTACTTATCTGCTTAGAGATATTTTTCAAAGCAGTTGGTAGCTACACTCCAAGTGAGCAAGCAGTCATACAAGATACGTATATATATGACTTCCCAACAGCGAAAGAAGTTTTCAAATCCAGTCGTTTTGGAGCCTATTCAATCGAACAAACAAACTTTCCTCTTGAATCACTCTATTTATTAAAAAAAACTGCATCAAAATCCGTTGTTTAGTATTTTACACTATATCGTTATAAAATATAGCGACTATGTGTTATTCTGATGTAGTGATAAGTATAAATATTACAATATAATATTAAGACTATATTATTATACATCCAAAAATAGTTTTTTTTTTTTTTTTTTCTGAGTGACTGTTCACAGTTGGCCCTGGGGCCGTCACTGCTCCACCGGACGAATGGGGAGCGCTCCGAGGTGCGCTCACCCTAGCCAAAAATAGTCCTGTCTTTTTCATATTTATACTGTCAATGTTGTACTGTGACAGTGTGCTTTGAATATTGTAAACTAGCCTATGAACAAGATATCAGACGTAACGCTCACGCTATCCTTATAACTTTGATATAGGCTGACTATTACACCGAGGGAAAATTGAAAATTCGGAATAATTTCTAATAAATGCCGCGGTAATTACATTTTATAATGAAATAACTATAACGGATTTTATTATTTAATTTGTTGACAATTCAAAGAAGCGTTATAGTCTATTGTTAAGTTAAGTCTGTAAAATTTTTAACTACTTTAAACGGATTTAACTCGTGTATTTTATTTTATTGGTTGACGTTTTGAAAACTTTACAATTCCCATATTAGTAGCACGACTGAGCTGGCGATAGTCTAACATTCATTTTAGTTGTTTAAATCCAATGTGTTACGACTTCGAAGGCATCAGAAATTATGACATATATTATATAAAAGTACAAACCAAAGATTTCAAAAGACCTTTCACAAAGTTATTTTTAAAAGGAAATTTATCTGATCATCTTTTATTAGCGTGTCTAACCTGTTACACGGAGAGACAGGTGCACTCCTTTTTGAAATAGGTGTCATGATTAATAGTACTAGGTTTAGAGGGAAAATGTTCAAGAAAATGTTTTCTAAGGAAAATCTCTGTTTATTGAGGTGTATGATTTGTTGGAAAGCGTTTATGTAACCTTGCGTGTTTGACTTTGGTAAGGAAAAATTGAGTACCTAAGTGTAAAAGTCTGTAATTTTATAATGTTTTTTTTACCAAGACAAAAAAAGAAAAATTGAGATCCCCAGAGGGATTGGACCTTGGCACAAAATATCATTTTATTTAAAAACTAATGGTATTGATCGAATGTCGATTGATAGATCGTAGTTAATATTCTGTGAAGATTGTTATATTAGAGTAAGATCCCAGTCATCCCAGAATAATGACTTTTTAGAAAAGATGATTTTATGATTGGTATTATCTTCTTCTTCTAATATATAAAATTTCCCTGTCACAATGTTAGTTACCGTACTCCTCCGAAACGGCTTGACCGATTCTTATGAAATTTTGTGAGCGTATTGAGTAGGTCTGAGAATCGGCCAACATCTATTTTTCATACCCCTTAGTGATAAGGGTTGTCCACCCTTAACATTTTTTTGCCGGGCGGGACGAAGTCTGCCGGGACCGCTAGTAATAATATACCTAATATTCATACCTACTTAAAAAGGAATTAATACTTGCTAAGCTGAAAGTGGGGCTATATAGGTAATCGGTACAAAGGTGGTGGTGGTCATGCTATTTTTTCCTCACAAGAATGGGATAGAAACTATCCTATGTCCGTCTCCTGCGATCCTATGATGATCTGTCGAGTCGTTATTTTGTTGACATAATATTGAGAACGTTGTCGATAAAAAGATCCGGCGTGTCGATATTGTTTCGTTGTCAACATGAAGAAATAAGTGTCAACATCGACATGTGAAGATGTCTTAGAAGCAGCAAGCCTATGATAAATTGTCGAGTACCTCCACAACAATTTTCAGCCAAATTGTTGCGCCGTTCTTGAGGTACAATTAGCGTCAAAGATATCGGACCTCGTCTACTTAATATGATATTAAGTAGGCGGGGTCCAAATATCTCTGACGCTTACTGTACCTACTTTATATAACTAAAACGACTTATTTTATGGATATGCAAGGAAAGTAGTTTACCTATTTATATAGATTTGTACGTTTCGGTGTACACATGATCCGCGACCGTCCCTTTTCATTAGGCTAGTTCGGTTTACAACCTATGAATAAAACATACAAAGGGCTAAGAGCAATAATTAACGAGTTGTTTAGAGGGTTCCGTACGTTTCGGATAATGTTGCCATGTTTAGAGATAGCTTGTCAAAGTTATATTGTTATTTTGTATCGAATTTTGGGGTCTTTAGTTTATTATCTGTTACTTTGAAGTGTTTGTTGTCTATGATGCTATATTTAATACAATGTTTACAATCTTGTGAACGTTGAAAATTGAGGAGTAGGTATTAAGGTACCTTTTTGTTAATGATTTTTGAAAAAATTATGATATTAGGTATCTTTGATCATTTTTATTTTTAATAATAATATGATTGACGTGAATAAACACTATTGGTATACTTTATTATTTTTGATTTTGTTATGTTATAATGCCAACAGTATTTTATTGCAAAAACTAACTTTAAGACAATCTGCAAGATTTTAAGTAAAAATAATATTTTAATAAACTTATAACTTTTGAAACAAAATGACGTATCTACCAAATACATTCATCATACAGGAATAATTGATCCTATAACTGCCTAAATCTTCGTTCAAAGCACGTTACAAGTTTCTAACAAGTAAAAACAAAGTAGTCTTAATAACGCTGTAAGTATTGATTTTACTTGTTACGTTAAATTTAGCTACTTGAACCCCTAACGTGGAACCGGCGAAAGTTTTAACACATCACGTCCGGTATCAGAAAGGAAATTCAAATGTCAAAGTTCAGCTAGCCTATAAAGTTTTATAGACGCTATGTACATCGTTTGTGACCACGACATAATCCATTAACAAGTTTCTTGTTCAGCTTTCGTACCCTAATTTACCCTCTAATTTGTTGTCATGTAACCCTAAACACATAACACAGAGTAAATTATTTCAATACAAATGTTTTAACATCTGTAGTTGCTGAGGATTTTAAGAGTGTATTTTTGTAGACTGTGGCTAAAATTGAGATAGGGTTGGCAAAATGCGTAGCCTCACTAATTTGTCTGACAAGTCAGGACAAGCGGCAAATTTAATTTTCTTAATCGTTTAAATTTGTTTGGCCGATTCGGGGACTTTCTCGACGATTAATTTCGTTTGGACAAGATTATAAATTTTGTCATTTGGTAAATTGTCTTGATGCGATTAAGTGTCTCGGGCCGGTTTGTTTGGTAAATAAAAAAGGAAAGGTTTCATTTTATTCGGCATTGAAATAAAACCGATGTTATTTAATTTGAGTCCACTCTAAATCTTCATAATGTACCTATATATAATATAGTAAACCTTTCTTCCCTACTAATATTATAAATGCGAAAGTAACTCTGTCTGTCTGTCTGTTACGCTTTCACGCTAAAAGTACTGGACCGAATTAAATTAAAATTGGTACAAAGAAAGTCTGGAGCCTGCGAAAGGACATAGGCTACTTTTTAACCGGCTGCAAAAGCAAAACGAGTAGTTCCACGCGGGCGAAGTCGCGGGCAGAAGCTAGTATTAAATAAATTAAGAAACTACTAATACCTGTTGACGGCCTGTTGGTCTAGTGGTCAGAGGCCCTGACTACGAAACCGGAGGTTGCGGGTTCGAATCCCGCTAGGGGCAGATGTCAATGTGATGAGCACTGGCATCTGTACCTGAGTCTTGGATGTCTTATATGTATTTATGTATATTTATCCGTTGTCTAGTACCCATAACACAAGCTTTGCTTAAAATGGGACTAGATAATTGGTGTGAATTGTCCAAAGATATTAACTACACTTTTTTGTTTTCTGTATTGTCATCAATGTTATTTTTTTATTTTTTTTTCTTATCAAAAAACCCTACAGTAATATTATACACCAACTTTCTATCTATAATATTATTATTTAAAAGGAGAAGCCGATTTTAATAAAACTTAGGACCTAAACTATAAGTGTAAGAAACTCAAAATTTTGCACAGGAGTTCCTTATATTAACATAAGAGTGCACTAAAGAAGAATTTTTGGAAATTAACCCCCTAAGGGGTGCTTATCATCCGCAGAAAAATTCGCGGACAGAAACTAGTCGTATTTCTATACTTAGGTAGGTATATTATAAAGAGGAAAGATTTGTACCTATTTTTGTATATTTGTAATGAATAGGCTCAAAAACTACTGGACCGATTTTAATACTTCTTTTACTGTTTTGAAGCTACGTTCACCCTGACTAACATAGGTAGGCTATATGATAGAATATTTTGAAAAAATAGGGATCCGTGCGAAGCCGGGGCGAACCGCTAGTAATAAATAATTAAGCAAACAACATACAAACATCAAAGCCACAGCCCACAAAATATATAAATTCCTACACATTGTGAATATGAAATAGTACTCAAATTTTGGTCAACAACACTCCAAAAGCTATTTTTGGAAGTCCGTTCGCCAATTAGTCCCGGTTCTGTGTCAAAGCTCGCCACGTCAAAGCTCGGAGCTTTCGTGACACTCACTGACTTTTGGTAAATATCAGCTGATTTGAAATAACTATATGGTGACCAGGATTATGTTAAAATTAATTAATATTGGTGTTAATATTTTATGATGCCTTCGCGGTTATAATTCATTGGAATGAAACAACTTTAACGGACTTAACTCGCGTATTATATTTTTACTTTAGCATAAGACTATTGTCAGCTCAGTCGTGCTATGATTACGGAATCTGTAAAGGCTCCGAAACGTCAGCCAATATAATAAAATACGCGAGTTAATTCCGCTTATAGTTGTTTCATTCCAATATATAGTAACCGCGAAGGCATGAGAAATGAATAAGCTACTAATTACATAATTTATACGTTGATGCCGTAATTTGACCTTAATATAGGTCCAAATTTATCACATCTCACTGAGCACACGTTTTGACAAACAAAAGCGACCTATACAAAGGCCTTATCCAAAAGCAACAATGGCGGCAAAATAAAAACGCCCAAATCATGGCCTGACAAAAACTCATCACAATCAAACTTTTTCCATTTTCAGTAGAAAATGCCTTCAGAACTGGAAGAATGTGGGTAGCTTTGAAAGTTTCTGAGTGATGACGTCACCGCGGGCTATCTGATCTTTAGGCCGATTGTACTTTTAAAAGTATTTTAATTTGAAGCTGATTGTTTTCACGTCGCTATTGTTTTCATAGAGAAATTTTTAACTTTGAATTGTATGAACTTTTTATTTAAAGAGCTAGTAAATTTATGTATTTGTATCATAAAAAAAATAATTTATGCGGAAAATTCAATATATTTAAAGTAATAATTTCTGATGCCTTCGCTGTTATTACACATTGGAATGTTTACCGAACGCTTCTTCAGAGGGTGTGGGTGAGAATGGAAACGCTTTGACAGCTATTTACAGACTGCTTTATTAGTTGGAATCGTCAACACTATATACCTAATTCTATCGCTAATCTGAACCGTGTTGTACGTGATGATAATGATTAACGATAGAACTGATGCTGCAGTATACAATGTTGAGATTATGACAAAATATGTGGCGAGGGTTCTTTACATTCTCCATAATCGCAGCACGACTGAGCTGCCAATAGTCTAACGCTAAAGTATATTTAAAGTGATAACTATAATGTTTAAAAGTTTATTGACAGTCTTATTTCACCATCGTAACTAAAAATACCAGCCAAGTGCGAGTTAGACTCACGCACCGAGGATTCCGTAAGTATATAACTTTGAAAGTATTTTTATTATACCTATGATGCACCTAAATGTATGATTTTCACAATTTTTCCTTTAACTGTGCTAAGACGTTGCTCCGCATCAAATTTCAAGATTGTCCGTTCACGAGTAGGTTTCGATTAATTTGCAAGTGTCAATAAATTGCTTCATGAAAGGCTGTATTTTGGCTGTCTTAAAAGTTTTTTTTTTTTACTGTTCTAAGGGATAGTAGTTTCAGATTCATACTTCAACATGTTCCTGAGAAAAAGGGTTTTTATATACAGACAAACGGATAACAAAGTATTCCTACAAGGGTTCCTTTTTTGAGGTACGAAACCCTAGACATAATGTCACACAAAAAGGTCCATTTAGAAAAAAACTAAACACTCTCGCAATCACAGACTATAATGTCCTTTAGGTAGCACAAACAGGTCTATGAAACATGTTCATTCAGGCGGTCCATTCATCAGCCGGACAAGTCCTAAGGGGCAAACAAAATATTGTGTGGACTGAACAAAAGCAAGTGGTTGTGGATTGGCTACATTACAGGTCCTACCATGGTTAGTATCTTCCATTTGGGTAATAAATTTAAAGTGACATTTTTAATTTTAGATGTTATATAAAGTCATGGTTTGGTAACATTATCTGATTCTATTAAGTAATGACTAAAATAAGCTAATTAAAATTTTTAGCATTCTTGAAAAGAAATAACAATTATAGCATTGAAACTAGCACGTTGTGGCAAATAATAATTTAGCGTTGGAAATAGATATATAAAAGTGGGGTAGAGTTAAAAAAAGAACTTTTATAAGAAACCAAATGTTGGAAACCATTATAAACGTACATAATAATAGTTTTACACTAAAGCTTATTGTCGGCTCAGTCGTGCTACAATTATGGAAACTGTAATGAATCCGAAACGTCAGCAAATAAAATAAAATAAAAATACGCGAGTTAAATCCGTTAATAGTTGTTTCATTCCAATACCTAATAATATTTAAATAACAGAAATTTTGAAAAAAAAAATCAATAAAAAAATTGTACTTAATTTAAATATAAGGTAGTTTGCATAACTGTATAAATCACTTTAGCGTTAGACTATTGTCAGCTCAGTCGTGCTACGATTATGGAAACTAAAGGTTCCGAAACATCAGCCAATAAATTAAAATACGCGAGTTAAATCCGTTTAAAGTTGTTTCATTCCAATGTATAATAACCGCGAAGGCATCAGAAATTATTAGACATCAATTATCTCAAAGTCCTTAGTAAGGGCCGTAAACTCTTCAGACATTCTAGCTAGTGTTTGGAAAATGTACCCGGATTTCCATATCCCGGGCAGTTTGCGTTCCTCCGTGCCAACCCCGGGAGCAACTAAAATAAACAGAAAAATATTGCATCAAAAATTTTTCAAATTCGTTTCGACTATACCTATATCTGTATTTGGGTTTCTTTGTTTCGAAATAAATGTTTGGTGTCGGCTAAAATTGCATTTATGCAATATGCTCGGTTATATTTCGCTTCCGTACAGGAAATTGTGAATTTTTTGTTTATTTTTTAGATGTTTATTCTTTTGTTTTTATGCAGTTTGGTGTAGTGCATTAAAATTTAAGTTCTGTTATGACTGTCAGTTTCCAAAATTTTTTATTAAAAAACTGATATTTTATTAGGATGATGAATTAAAAAAAAAATGACTTTCCGAAATTTATTCAAATATCAATGCAAAGAAATACTTCTAGTACCTGCTTACATGTTGTTATAATCAATAGCTTAGATATTATTATAAAGATTATTTGAGACAAGGTGATTATTTAGTTCCATCTGTTTAATTTTTTTTATTAAACATTCTTTAACATAATTAATGTAAGATGTATTTTATAAATGACTAAAAAGTAAGGGCACGTAGTCGCCGACAGAAGCTAAGTATCCTCTTATATATAATATAATAAATGCGAAAGTAACTCTGTCTGTCTGTCTGTTACGCTTTCACGCTAAAACTACTTGACCGATTTAAATGAAATTTGGTACAAAGAAAGTCTGGAGCCTGAGAAAGGACATAGGCTACTTTTAACCGACTGTAAAAAGGAGGAGTTCCACGCGGGTAGAAGCTATTACCTATATATGTCGCAGTGATATGATGAAAACAGGGATTTGATCAACTCCCTCAGTGATATGATCAACTCCCGGTAGATGATAAAAATACCACGCGTTGTGTCATTTTCCTAGCGAAATTTAGTGATTTGATCAAATCTCCAAGTCATTTTAGGGAAATGAAAGAATCATAGAAATGGCTGCTAGATTTCTTAATTTCACTTAGTTATTTGATCAAATGCCTGAGCTGTTTTAGGGACATGATAAAACGAGTAATTAAGTCAACTCAGTTTTAACATTTCACTAAACACGTCTAGTGATTTGATCAACTCCCTAAACAGTTTTAGGGAAATAAAAGAATCACAGCAATAACTGGTGGAATTCTTCATTACCCTTAGTGATTTCATCAAATCTCTAAGCTAGTTTAGTGAAATGATAAAACAAGTCTTAGAAACATGATAATATCCTTTAGGAAATAGGTATTTCTTTCTCGGCTAACAAAATAATAAATTAGAGCCCAATTTTTTGTGTCATTGTCTATTAGCCAAGCACGTGACATACCTTTGATATTCTGGTTAGATCGTTCAATTGACACTCGACTGGCTGGATGTCTAGGTCTGCCATTAACTATCTTGCACGGTGGTCACAATTTTTTTAGTTCTTTCCACACTATTTATTTTCTATAATATTCATAACCCCTATTATTTTATGTCATAGCTATTATTTGCCATAATTACGAAAAAAGCAAATCCAGACTGTTTCTTTGTGCGCAGTGGGTATAATGTAGGGGACATCTTATTTATTGGCAATTGAAGGTCTCCTTTAGGTACGACGGCATTTCCTGCAGCGCGCGAGCCGAGCGAGCGAAGCGAGCGTGCCGCGGCAGCGGCCGGCGAAGCGTCAGAACTGATACTTTTAATAATAGTATATTTACGACATAACATAAACTAACCAGGTTTTGTCAACTAATAATAATAATCACTAAACTTTGACCGTGTTATGGCAAATAATTATTATGGTGATTGAATTCTATGGCATAGGTATAATTTAAGCACATTTAATAATAGGGAAAATGAGATGTATGGCACACGTATAGCTATGACACTTATGGTTATGGCAAATGAAAATATTGCAAATGACCATTATGGCATAGAATATAAAATTATGGCAACTGAAGTTCGAGCATGTGAAATTATTGCACTGCGATAACGGCCGAGAGTTAGAGCAAAAAATATTGGGCTGTAGGTAGCTTGTTGTTTATTTTTTAGCCGAGAAATACCTACTTCCTAAAGGGTATTATCTTGTTTCTGAGACTAGTTTTATCATTTCCCTAAATTTGCTAAGAGATTTGATGAAATTACTAAGGGTAATGAAGAATTCCACCAGTTATTGCTGTGATTCTTTCATTTCCCTAAAACTGTTTAGGGAGTTGATCAAATCACTAGACGTGTTTAGTAAAATGTTAAAACCGAGTTGAATTAATTACTCGTTTTATCATGTCCCTAAAACAGCTCAGGCATTTGATCAAATAACTACGTGAAATGATGAAATCTAGCAGCCATTTCTATGATTCTTTCATTTCCCTAAAATGACTTGGAGACTTGATCAAATCACTAAATTTCGCTAGGAAAATGACACAACGCGTGGCATTTTTATCATCTACCGGGAGTTGATCATATCACTGAGAAATTTGATCAAATCCCTGTTTTCATCATATCACTGCGACATATATAAAGGAAATCATAACTTTATTTACAGCAGTTTTGTAGACTTGTTCCAAAGAAATATAGTTCCGGAAAGATTATTAGGGATTTGTTTGGAATCATTCTTACCCCTTTTTATGGGTACAATAACGGATGGCCCAAGTACTGAATCAAAGTGAAGCCATGGTCCAAGTATAAACGCTAGCGGGGTAAAAATTACGATAATTATAAATTATAATTATGGTATAAAAAAATAAACCTCATCAGTGATTATAATTTATAATCACTGATGAGGTTTATTTTTTTATCGCATAAAAAGAAAAAAAATTGAGACAATTGTTGACCTATATTTTTGGCGAAATCTGCGAGTGGATTACTTTTTGTAGTTTAATAAATTAAAATAAATTATTTAACTGTAAAAATAGATTTTTAAAAGTATTTAAAATATGGATATACTTAACATAAATATAATATTTATGCAATTTAAATACGTGAATAGTTTACAATCAGTCTGAAGATTAGTCAATTTAAATACGTGAAATTCCAATGTGTAATAACCGCGAAATCATTAAAAACTTATAAAAAAGCAAGTTTTACACCATCAGTAATAAAAAAGCAAACCTACCTAATAAAACAAAACTATAACGAATTATCGCGCATACCTATTTACAAACTTATTATCGTTTTTGCCGTTGTATAATATTATTTCCACACCGTTCTTATAACCGATACTATAAGTGTATTGACGCACGACCCACAGTTTCCACCTAATGGGTCAATAAAGTCGTTCGGCATCGATACAAATATTACCGTTGGATCGTAAAAAACACGCGGTGAATGTTTTTAAAACGTATTAATTTTTTTTTTTTAGAATTGGTGCTTTTTTTAAAATATGTGATGACTATATTCGGCACGTTACATATACAAATCCATGTAAAATAAAAAAAACAATTATATTTTAGAATGAAACAACTATTAACTAAAAGTTTCTTCATTCCAATCTGTTATAACCGCGAAGGCATCGGGCATCAGAAATTATTAACAATTATATTTTTTACTGATATAGTATATTTTTTAATGATAAATGTTTCTTAATTACATGTAATAGAGACCTACCTACAGAATAAAAATAAATAGCATGACATTTTCCATTAAGTTGATTAAGTACCAAAAATAATTGGACACTAATTCGTCCATCTTTCATTTAAACAATAAAAAGATAATCTCTTCAAAAGTTCAGGACAGGGGACTCGTGACGTCACAGTATGGTATAAATTATACCACAATATGACGTCATGACTACCAAACTTTACAATCATTTATCTTTGTCTTTTTTTGTTTGATGAAATAAAATACTTGACGGACAATGTAAAAACGTCTTGCCTTTTGTATGTGATTCTGTGTTAAATATAAGGTACATCTATACTAATATAATAAAGAGGAAATGTTTGTTTGTTTGGATTGAATAGGCTTCTAAATGACTGGACCGATTTGAAAAATTCTTTCACTGTTGGGGAGCTACACTATTCCTGAGTAACATAGGCTATAAAAAAGGGATCCGAGCGAAGCCTGGGCCTGGGCTAGTACCTTATATAACTGAACCTAACATAACTGTTCCTAATATAACTAGTATCAGGACATTTTTTCACTCTGCTCATGAGCAAAGTTAAGGAATTTGGAAATTATCTCTCCGGTAGAACCTAATATAACTATAAGCAGAATATTTTTTCACTCTGCTCATAAGCAAAGTTAAGCAATTTGGAAACTATCTCGTCTGTACAGCGCTCGACTAAATTCAAATTATGCGAGACAACTTCGGCACGTTTTAATATAATTTTTGCATAAGCTCTGAATCTCGGTTAGGTACATTTTGACACGTTCCAGGTGCACGTTGTTCTATAGAGTTATACCAAAGTGATAGTACTAGGCTAGTAGACTATTTAGTTGGGAATTTTAATAAGCGTCTTTTTTCAACGGGCTTTTTGTTCCTTATGTCAATTGTATACAATTTAAGCGACATTTCGTGATTCAACAAAAAAATAAAAAAAGACATTTTAACCTCTTACAGCCTATGTAAAGGACATAGGCTGTAAGGGGTTAAAATGGCTCTAGACTACCTGTGTATCGAATTTCATTTAAACGGGTTAATAGTTTTAGTGTGAAAGCGAGACTTACACAGACAAAGTAAGTTTCGCACTAATTATATTATAATATAACTAGCTGTCCGCCCCGGCTTCGACCGGATCTCTTTTTTTAAAGCCTATGGCACTCAGGAATAGTGTAGCTTCCCAACAGTATTTCAAATCAGTCCAACCGTTTTGGAGCTTATTCAATCCAAACAAACAAACCTTTCCTCTTTATAATATACAAGATAGGTATTAGGTATTTCATTATGCTTTTTTGGTAAAAAAATATTTTTTAACTGTTCGTTTTATATTTTAGTGAAAAGGCTGCATACACTGCAGAGGTGGATTAACCTGCAGGACGCTGTGGACTTTGTTTGAACTGAGAAATTGAGTTAGACTATTTCGAGTTCGGGATAGCGCATTGTTTCACATTTTCACTATTTTCAGAATAGAGGTTTGTGTCTGGCGTTTTGTATAAAAAGTTTTTTGTGTTTAAATGAGAGATGAAATAAAGTGTTTATGTCCTAACTGAGGTTTGTGAAGAGCGTTTTGTTTCTGAATATTACTTAATATATAATAATATCATGAATGACATAGCCAGTATTTATCAAATTCATTATATTCATTAAATAGGTACGTATTGGCTATAAAACCAATACCTAATGATAATTATTACGAAACAATACATTAACATTTCAAAATTGCATTCTATTATTACTTAATTCAAGATGGCCGTTGCATCGCTGTTTAATTTTTTTTTAATTTGGAAACAGGCCCAGATAACCAGTCATCAATTTAAAAGAAACAATTTGAAGTAGTACAATTTTTGCGTAAACCCTTTTTTATATACACGTCGTTATCCCAGCTAGCATGGGCGTGCATTCAATATAGGCACGTTTTCATACATTTTGAGTGCCTACCCTCGCGTCATACATCTACCACTGTACCTGCTACATTAAAACTGAAACGTACATTTACGCGTCCTTTCTAAATCTTTTCCACAATTTAAAAAACATCACGTACGTACGTATGTTAGCAATAAATTTTTGGGGTCCCAAACACTGATTTACTTACCGACGTTTTGTAAAGAAATCGAAAAGGGGAGTTGGTACAGCAAAATTTTACACAGTTACCTCACTGATACACGTCATAAGAATGCGCTGTTTATGGGGACCGGTCTGTTTATGTCTGTAGGACTTACTTTGAGATGACAACATACGCTTTTGCTTTTGACGAAATCTGACTGGACACGTTATATAGTGTAGACAAGGGCGTGCATTTCATATAGGCACAATGGTATAAATGTATGCAGTGCCTACCCTAACTTAGTACATGCATGACCCTCACTGCACGCGCTTGAGTGTAGGTCACTTTAGGTAGTATTTAAATGCTTCAAGCTTAGTATTGATTTTCTTCATTGCAATAAATAAGATTTATATTTCTTTATAATGTGTAAATTGACCTTGAAAAACTACTGTGCTGAATTTTGCGGCGTTTCTACTCAGCAATGGTCTTTCCGAAGCGTTATTAGATTCATGTCACGTGTACTTCTTAAGATCTTTTTATTAATAACTAGCGACCCGCCCCGACTTCACACGGGGGCTATAAACCTTCCTTAAGAATCACTCTATCTATTAAAAAAAACCGCATCAAAATCCGTTGCGTAGTTTTAAAGATCTAAGCATACATACGGACATACAGCAGAAGCGACTTTGTTTTATACTATGTATTGATTTCTGATGCCTTCGCGGTTATTACACATTGGAATGAAACAACTAGCGTTAGACTATTGTCAGCTCAGTCGTGCTACGATTATGGAAACTGTAAAGAATCCGAAACGTCAGCAAATAAAATAAAATAAAAATACGCGAGTTAAATCCGTTCATAGTTGTTTCATTCCAATCTTTTTATTAATAAGTAATTAATAAAATAATGTTACATTAACAAAAAAAAATGCTATCATTAGTGTTTCAGAACATAAACAAAATCATTATTATAATTGTTATAAATTATACCATGTTGTTACTTTATTACATTTAATCGTAGTTAATAATGAAACAGCTTGTATACTTTAGGCTGTTGCCTATGGGTTAAAACATTGCATTTTCTCGTCCAACCCCCCGGAGAGAAATCTCAACCCCTGTGTTTTTGTTCATGACAAATATTCTGAATGAAGTTTGCATTTATTATTTTTTATAATGACGGAGGTTTTATTTTGAATTTGAAAAAGTTCGTATCTAGTCGTATAATCATTTCTGATAATTATGAGGTTATTACACTTCAATGTGTAAATAACCTCGAGGAAAATATCACGTGGCTAATTTTCGTTCGCGTCGATTGCTTTAATAGAATTTTGCTTTCGTTTTGCGCTATCGCTACTAGGATTGTGGTTTTTTATTTCAGTTAATTTAGCAATTACTAATTCCGCGTGAAATTAGTAACCTATTATTTTTGCAATAAAAAGCAGCCTATGTCCTTTCTCCGCCTATAGACTATCTTTGTACAAAATTTCATTCAAATCGTTCCGTACTTTTAACGTGAAATCGATACAGACTTTCTTTCGCATTTATTCAAAAATATAAATAAACTAGCGGTCCCGGCAGACGTCATCCTGCCCGTTCAAATTAGGTAACTTTAGTTAGACAACGTTTGTATGGGAAAAGAAAAGGGCTGTTTTTAGGGTTTTCCCGGCAATTATTCGATTTTTTTCTCGCCGTAAGAACCATCCTTGGACTTCAACGAACATTTAAAAAAAAAATTGGCCAAATTGGTCCAGGCGTTGTTTAGTTATGCGCTTACCAACACATTTTGCGATTCATTTTTATATATAAGAAGATTATTGATTGTCTGTTTAAAAGTATTAAATTGTATTCAATATAAATTATTCCGTATGACAAATTGTATTGACGACTAATGAGAAAAATCTATGATAGTTAATATAGGTACCTACCTATTTGACATTATATGTATGACAAAATCTTATTGTAATTTTGATCTTTGTTTTTGTTTTTGACGATCTCTTGACATGTAATTTGACATAATAATGTAATTATATTTTATGAATTTTGGGAAATAAATGAATCTAATCTAATCTAATCTATAATATTCATTAGGATTAGAAAAAAGTTCAATCAAAATATTACAAATAACCATGTCGGGTTTTTCACGTAGCCCTTACCATTTCCCATTTCTCTTGATCACTATTTAAGACAAGTACCTATCACCCTAAGCCTCCTAATAAATTCCACTTAGCTAAAGACTAGCCAAACAATTTTTAGACCCTCCTAATTACTAAGAAAACTTGATAAGAACAAATTGTTTTAGGAATTAGGGTTCCGTATGTATAATTCTTTTTAATTTATGCTAGCTTAGGTCTGCGAATTCGTCAGCGCGAAATAGTACTTTACAGGAACAAGTTGCTTAAGAAACAAAGGTTCTGTGTGTACTTTTTTTTAAGTTTATACTAGCTTCTAGCTGCGACTTTGTCTGCATAAAATTAGCCGTCTTTACAAAATATACATAGGTAGAATATAAATAATCTGCCACCCATGTAGAAATTATACAATATACGGTATACAGTGTTATACTAATGTATAAAAATGATAATAATTTCTGATGCCTTCGCGGTTATTACACATTGGAATGAACAACTATTAACGGATTTAACTCGCGTATTTTTATTTTATTTTATTAGCTGACGTTTCGGATTCTTTACAGTTTCCATAATCGTAGCACGACTGAGCTCAATTACGGAATTACGGACGATTATGGAAAGTAAGTATAAAAATGTAAGTATAAAAAAGTGAGTATAAAAATTATGTTTACTTAATTATGATTGTAAATTTTCATTTAATTCCATTCAGTACTTTTTGAGTAAAAGAGTAACAAACATATATAGGTACATTCATACTCATAATTTTGCATTAAAATGTATCTTACTTTTTTAGGTTTTTAGAAAAAAAAATAGAAACCTTGAACTTTGTTGCTCTGAAGAATCCTACTACTATTATAAAGGCGAAAGTTTGTAAGTATGGATGTATGGATGTATGGATGTTTGTTACTCTTTCACGTAAAAACTACTGAATGGATTTGAATGAAACTTTACCACAATATAGCTTATACATCAGAATAACACATAGGCTACAATTTTTGACACTAGACTAGACGGGACGAACCTGAAGTCCACGCGAACGAAGACGCGGGCAAAAGCTAGTAAATAATAAACGGACCCCAAAAAAAATCTTTTCACAAATCACCTCATTTGTTCGGCGCTTTGATTAATTTGTTTGCTTAAAAGAAATCTTAAGAAGACTAATTTCTCTTGTCTAGAGGGATCAATGTGAAAGCCTTTTCAATTTGCACGGGAAAATATATCTTTTTTTCAAACTGACTGTACATTCGGACACTAAACTTGTTTGTTGTTCTTTATACTAATAATATTGAGTAGGAATTCTATTCCTTTAATAATATGCAATATGAATAGGTAATCATTATTATTACTAGC
This sequence comes from Polylopha cassiicola, assembly GCA_038024825.1. NCBI lineage: Eukaryota > Metazoa > Arthropoda > Insecta > Lepidoptera > Tortricidae > Polylopha > Polylopha cassiicola. The sequence goes on from CP149061.1 coordinate 1,827,064, forward strand.
TTCTGCCCGCGACTTTGTCCGCGTGGAATTCCTCCTTTTTTGAAGTCGGTTAATAAGTAGCCTATGTCCTTTCTCAGGATCCAGACTTTCTTTGTACCAAATTTCATTTAAATCGGTCCAGTAGTTTTAGCGTGAAAGCGTAACAGACAGACAGACAGACAGAGTTACTTTCGCATTTATAATATTAGTAGGGATTGAGACAATTTTAAACGGATTTAACTCGCGTATTTTATTTTATTGACTGACGTTTCGGAGCATTTACAGATTTCATAACTGTAGCACGACTGAGCTGACAATAGTCTAACGCAAAAGTTCGCTTAGGTATTTTATTTTTTTTGCTGACGACACTTTAGGTTTAGATTATCGTAAGCATAGTTACGAATATGGGAGCTGGAAAGTTTTTGAAACGTGTAATTTTTCAAAAATAGCATCAGAAATTACCTAATTGATTTATTTAAAAATAAATAAAAGCCACATTAAACATTAACTATTATAATACAAGTACTTTTAAAGAAACACAATCTGAAAACTACATTTTCCGCTTAAAACCCCTACACTAATTTACTAAGCCATTAAAAGCGAAAGAAACCGGAAGTGACGTATTCTTCACATACCTGAAAGCTTTAGTGAGAGTTAGCAGGAATACGCCGCCATTTCCCACAACTTCCGGTAGCTTAGTGCTGCTAGAAGTTTAGGATCCCGGTAGGAAATACTCTTCACCTACTTGTACACCGGATGCTAACTATTTTAACTTTGTTTACAAAAATAAAACCATACTTACACAATATTATGGATGAACAGTATACTTAAAATATAAGCACTTGTAAAATAATACAATTCATTGAGAACCACATAAATTCGCGAGGACCTCGGGAATTCGCGAGGACTACAGGAACCCGCGAGGATAACGAGGAATTCGCAGCGACCTCAGGAATTCGAAAGGACCACGAAGAAATCGTAAGGATTTTGTGAAAACTTCAATAATACATCAGGACTACGCGGAATTAGCAAGGACCTCAGAATTTCACGAGAACCTCAGGGATTCGCGATCACAGTGAAGAATTAATGAGGACCTTAGGTGTACGATACATACATAAAGTGGCAACATTAGTAGTCTTGTTCCAAGGATGCGATGAGGCAACTCATCCGCAATCCTATTTAAAATTAATAATTATTATACAGTCCACAAATTAATGTAGGTGTTTAATTTAAACCCAGCGACCACGAACCCTACACCTTAGGAATTCGCGAGGACCTCAGGTGTTTGCAAGTACCACAGGAAATCGCGAGGATCTCTCAAATTTGCGAGGATCTCAAATATTCGCGAGGATCTCACAAATTCGCGAGAAATTTGCTACCACCGGAAAAAATATGGGATCCTAGACTAACACAGCTTTTTCTGCGGCAGTAATTTAAAATATGAGCTTTAGCTGCGTAGAGAAAATTGGATTGTCGCGGTATGTAGGATAACTTTTACAGTTCATGTTTGAACGTAAAAGTTCCTGCGTTTAATTCAGTTGGTATTATAAGGTACTTTTGATAATTTGTTTAAATTTAACACCCAATTTGCTGAATAAGTATATGAAACCAATTTGATATTTTGATATCGATATCAAGTGTATAAAAAATTATGACGTATTTTGATAACGGTATCAAATGAAGGTAGGTATATGACTTATATCAAACTTTTTCAAAATACTTGTTTTTTTTTTGTTGGGACCGCAGCGACGGAGACGATGAAAACTTGGCTTTTTTAACTAGTTTAATCATAAAATAGATCACTATATATACATAAAAACGGAATTAACTTGCGTATTTTAACTTATTGGCTGACATTTCGGAAACAGTTTCCATAATCGTAGCACGACTCAGCTGACGATAGTCTAACGCTAAAATATTATTCATTTATATCACTGGACAGAATTCTCCGAGCATTAAGTACGTGAAAGTAACTTCTAATAAATTACTAGTTTATTTGGATATCTGGTGATAAATTTATAGAGCCTTAATTGAATCGAAACAAATGGAGAACAAAGATGTACATGAAACTATTAAAACGGACATGTCCAAAAAAAAGATAAAATATTTATCTACTTGAAAATTGGAATGAAAAAACTGTCAATAACTGAATAGTCGTATGCAAAAGTTTAGCATAAGACTATTGTCAGCTCAGTCGTGCTTCGATCATGGAATCTGTAAAGGCTCCGAAACGTCAGCCAATAAAATAAAATACGGGAGTTAAATCTGTTAATAGTTGTTTCATTCCAATGTGTAATAACCGCAAAGGCACCAGAAATTATTAGTATTAATAAAGTGTTTTCAAAACAGAAAAACTTAACAGATAGTTAATCTTTGACGATATTATTTGACAGTCATTAATAATTTCACAGTTTTCTAGAGTTAAATCAGTCTGTACTCTGTACCTAGTTGTTTCATTACAATCAAATCAATCAATCCAATCAATGCAATAGCTAAGTTATCCTAGTAGGTTAGTACTTTATATTATTAAGTTAAAAAAAAGTTTACTTATGATATAAAGTTTTTTTTTTTGGAAATTGCTAAAATAAAACTTTAACCATAAAAGAAATGTTAACAGCCTCTTCCATAGACTAAATTGTATCTTTATTTCCATTAAACGGGGAGTTCCCGTTATTTATGGCTAGAAAGAGTTACTGGGCCTACCTTCAGATGCTCCTAATGGTTACTGTCTGCGAAAAATAAAATATGGCCGCCATGTACCATCGGCAAATACATCTTAACAAAATCTTAGGACAAACCGGGGAAACCCGGACAAGTTTACTAACTTGTATAGACAATATTAACTACGATCTATCAATCGAAATTCAATTTTTTAGTTCAACACCATTAGTTTTTAATTATAATGATATTTTTGTACAAAGACAAGACCATAAGGACCAACTTTAGTTGGTCCCTATGGTGTAATGGTTCAGCACGCTGCCGCTAGTAAAGGCATAGGCGTGGGTTCGAATCCCACTGGGGGTCTAAAATTTTTCTACTCTTGTCTTTGTACAAAAATATCATTATAATTGTATAGACAAGTTAGTGTTGCTTGTCCGGGTTTCCCCGGATTTATCCTAGTTTAGAGAGCGTCCGGACCTGACCTTTATTGGCCTCCAAGTTTGAAAATGTAATTGTAATAATAATATAAACTGTAAAAAATCCGAAACGGCTGTAAATTAAATTAAATAAAATACGCGAGTGAAATCTTAAATTAAATATTTGTTTCATTTCTATTAATAGTTAAATTTATTATAATATATTTTTTTAATTAATTGTATTTGGCAATTCTATGAAGGAAAGAAAAATATTATCTATATATAATATATAAAAATCAATTGCTGTTCGTTAGTCTCGCTAGAACGGCTGAACCGATTTGCCTGATTTTAGTTTTAAAATGTTTGTTCTCCAAGGAAGGTTTAAAAGGTGAGAAAACTTGGATAAAAAAAGAAAAAAAAAACTGTGTACGCGGTACGAAGTTCGCTGGGTCAGCTAGTATTGTATAAAATAATGAGAAATCAATTAATCTAAGCTACAAAATATTTTAATGTTCTTGTTAATGGATTGTGTAGGTACCGATATATTTTATGTGCTGACTGTACGAGTAAGCTCTGCCGTGTTTTCGACTTGCGGTTTTATTAAATTTTGTATGTTGTTTTATATAGTTTAGTAAGCAAAATTCAGAAAAAAATAATATTGCTGAATAATTTCTGATGCCTTCGCGGTTATTACACATTGGAATGAAACAACTATTAACGGATTTAACTCGCGTATTTTTATTTTATTATATTTGCTGACGTTTCGGATTTGGGTAGTTTTTCAAAATTTGTAATTTAAGTATAAGGTAGTTTGCATAACTGTATAAATCACTTTAGCGTTAGACTATTGTCAGCTCCAACTGCTACGATTATGGAAACTGTAAAGAATCCGAAACGTCAGCAAATAAAATAAAATAAAAATACGCGAGTTAAATCCGTTAATAGTTGTTTCATTCCAATAAATAATATTGCTGATTTATGATCGCACCTTTAAATGTGTCATGACATGAATTAAAATTTAAATGCGCAGACTTAGAGTCTTAAATGGAGTAACAAAATATTTCGAGATGTCACACTTTTCTAGTAAAGGTGTGATATAGGTTTTGGCGTTCTTCGTAGTCTGCTGCGACTATGACAACTGTGCAGTTCATTTCGATACATCTCATATTTAACCTTAACAAAATTTGGTCCTTCGAGCCGGATACCGAAAAATAATATTAGCAATGTGTGTAATTACATATTATGTTTAAAAAGTAATTAAAACCCACATAAAATAAATATTAGAAGACGGATAGGTCCGGAGTCCACTACAAGGAACTCCACTTCGAAACCGGAAGTGAGGAAATGGCGGCACATCCTGCGGTATCAGCTTTATGTTTGTTTGAATTAAAAAAGTTGGCTTATACTTAATACGCGAAGTTACGGGTTTAATTCCTGTTAGCGGCAGATTTTATTGTGATAAGCGTTATTAAATAAATATCTTTAAACAATTCACACCAATTGATCTAGTACTAAACTAAGCAAAGTTACGAATGTGGGTACTAGATAACGGATAAATATACATAATAAAAATAAAAATAAAAAATCCTTTTATTTCTTGCCAAAAAAAGTAAACAATTAATACTTACTAACTAATTACATCTTAGAAAACTATATTTTACCTACTAATCTTTATGCTACTTGTGTTTTATATATTATACTACATTTTATACATTACACATACATTTTATTTAAGTATTTATATATTGAGCACAAAATATATATTTCCTAAATATTTTTTATTTTTAAATATACATAAACACACTAGCGGCCCCGGCAGACGTCGTCCTGCCCGTCCGATTGTTTCGTCAAAGATCTGTCAAAGTCTTCTGTCACTTACTGTCAATCACTTTGTATATGGGAGTATAGAGAGATGTTGATTTTACACTTTTTCAAGATGTTTTTTTAAATTTTCTTTACTTACAAACTCTACTTACTTTCCCTGGACTACCACGAATAATTCAAGACCAAAATTAGCCAAATCGGTTCGTGCGTTCTGGAGTTATAGCGTCAGGAAGGAAAACCCGACTTATTTTTATATAATAGATATAAACATCCATGACTCTGGTACAGCCAATGCTTATCACACTGACTGCCCCTAGCAGGATTCGAACCCGTAACCTCCGGTTTCATAGTCGGTTAGGTAGGTTATAATAAAACTTAAAAAGAAACAGTACCAAAGCAATTTCTGATGCCTTTACGGTAACATTAGAATGAAACAACTATTAACGGATTTAACTCGCGTATTTTATTTTATTTGCTTCGGATTCTGTACACTTTAGCGTTAGACTAATATCACGTCGTGCTACGATTATGGAAACTAAAGAATCCAAAACGTCAGCAAAAAAATCCTTACTAATAATATTATAAATGCGAAAGTAACTCTGTCTGTCTGTCTGTTACGCTTTCACGCTAAAACTACTGGACCGATTTAAATGAAATTTGGTACAAAGAAAGACTGGAGTCTGAGAAAGGACATAGGCTACTTTTTAACCGACCGCAAAAAAGGAGGAGTTCCACGCGGACGAAGTCGCGGGCAGAAGCTAGTAATCTATAGTTGTTTCATTCAGTGCCAAAGGTTCGAGGGAGGTACTTGAATAAAAATGGCCGCTGTACACTGTATGCCATGTAAAAGTACAAGAGATAATAGAACTGGCGAACTTCCAAGTCGTTTCACGCGCCGACTGACGACGCCGGATTAACCTGTGTAATACTTTATTTTGCACTGATGTGTATGTCAAAAATTAACCTATGCGGTGCTTACACGTTATTTTGCACTGATTTGTATGTCAAAAATTATAGGTACGTAACAACTTTAAACGGATTTAACTCGTGTACTTTATTGGCTGGCGGAACGTCCAGCCGAAATTCCACAATCGTAGCACGACTGAGCTGACAATAGTCTTATGCTTAACTTTTGCATAAGACTATTCAGTTATTGACAGTTGTTTCATTCCAATGTATAATAACCGCGAAGGTATCAGAAATTATTAGGTACCTACGTACTAACGATAAATGTCGTAAGTGAGAATTATACCGATATGTAGTTACTGCGTTTATCGAATAGTGGTCCTTTGCACGGATCCCAATTTTTTTGAAATCTATAGCCTTTGTCCCTCTGGGTGAATGTAGCTTATCAATGGTGAAACAATTTTTGTGGTGAAACAATAGGCTCCTAAACGACTAGACCGATTTGAAAAATTCTTTCAATGTTGGAAAGCTATACTATTTCCGAGTGACATAGGCATAAATAAAGGGATCCGGGCGAAGCCGGGGCGAACCGCTAGTTTAATATATAACGAGGAATATACTGATAGATTGCTCAACCTAAAACAAAATATAGCTATTAACAGGAACAAAAAACATTTTGTAAAATAAACGAACAGAACACAAAAGTAATTGGCAATCGAGCCGAAAAATTGTCGCAATCAAAACATCACATGCGACAAAGAAATGGCGAAGTAAAATAGACAAATCATTTCCGAATGAAATATGATCGCATAAAGCGTTTCCGAAAGCAATTAGTTGCGGCCGGGAACGTGGGTTTGGAAAAATATTATTAACGCAATGTGGTTCGAGATTGGGTGGTTTTTGGAAGCGTTTTTGTAATGTAGGTAAAGCTTTACTTTGGAGTTAGCTCATACAAATTATTTGCTGACGTTTCTAATATTTTGCAGTTCCTATATTCTTACGACGACCACGACTAAACTCTAAAGTGGTTTTTACACTCCACACCACCTTAATTATAACATTACAAACCACGTTATTTGTAAAATTACAAAATTTTTCTACTTCATACTATTTCATTATATTACTACTTATTTCATATTTTATAATAGGGTTATTATAAAATACTAGCTGACTCGGCGAACTTCGTACCGCCCTATAATCAAGAAATATCTGTTACCTTTTTATCTGAATGATAGATTTTTTTTCTTACATAAGAACCTTCTCCTAATAATAACAAAAACAACAAAAAAAGAATTAGTGAAATTGCTCCAGCCATTCACGCGTGATGTCGTGACAACGGAAAACGGGTTTCATTTAGGTATATATATCGCACACCTAGATCTAAAGGGAGCTAACTCAAAAATCTGAAGATTTTAATTAAACACACGCTAAAAAAAAGGATCCGATTCCTTACAACAATTTCGCCTCTCTCGAAAAAGTTACTTTTTTTGAGTTAGCTCCCTTTAGATCTAGGGGTGCGATATATAGAAGAAGATGAAATATTAATATTACATTCTACGCATAAATTAACTAGCAAATAGTTCTATGGAAGTCTATTTTAAATTACTTACTTTTATTTAATGTGTGGAAACGGGCATTTTACCCGCTGCGTGTTTAATACAAATGCGAAATAGACTTAATAAAAATAAATATCGTATCAGAGAACGTTGTAGGTTTACGATACAGCCGAAATAATTTAATACCGTACGTGGCTGGTGTTTATTCAGATACCAATAACCGTGGAATTGTTTGGCTACTTTATGATTAGGGTTTGGGTGTCTTTAATCAAAATTTAGAAAAAAAATCGCGCGAGTACGGTACGTAGAGCAACATACATCTATATATAGAAACTAGCTTCTGCCCGCGACTTCGTCCGCGTGGAACTCCTCCTTTTTTGAGGTCGGTTAAAAAGTAGCCTATGTCCTTTCTCAGGCTCCAGACTTTCTTTGTACCAAATTTCATTTAAATCGGTCCAGTAGTTTTAGCGTGAAAGCGTAACAGACAGACAGACAGACAGACAGAGTTACTTTCGCATTTATAATATTAGTAAGGATAGCTGTCCGCCCTGGCTTCGCACGGATCATCTTTTTTTTATAGCCACTCGGGAATAGTGTAGCTTCCCAACAGTGAAAGAATTATTATAATCGGTCGAGTCGTTCTGAAGCCTTTTCAATCCAAACAAACAAACAATCCCTTCCTCTTTATATTATTAGTATAGATAGTGTAAATATGTTGCGCTCTACAGGGTTTCATAGAGGACAAAAATGTTATTTTTCTGTCCTCCGGCCAGAAAGCGCCAAGTTTGTGGCCACTGCGCTAAATGAAATTGCCGCTTTCTGGCTTCGTGGAATAGAAAAATAGTATACTGACCTCGGCCAGTAAAATAAAAAAGCCTCAGATCACATTTTTGCCAACCTCGGCTTCGCCTCGGACGACAATTACATGTGATCTGAGACATTTTTTATTTTACTGGCCTCGGTGCGTAATGTACTGTTCCATCTAATAAGTAGGTAACAAATTAACTCGCGTATTTTATTTTATTTGCTGACGTTTCGGATTCTTTATACTTTAGCGTTAGACTATTGTCAGCTCAGTCGTGCTACAATTATGGAAACTGTATCTCTTTATTATATTCGTATAGATATAGACAAAATGTGCATATTACAAAGGTACAAGGCATAAAAAATAATATTGCATTTAACATATAGGTATTATAGAAAACAAAGTGTATTAAAAAAATGTTCTTTATTAAGCTAAAGGTTTCATATTTTCTTTTTAGAGTTCATAATTAATATGGGAAAGCATGTGATAGAAAATTTATAGAAAATGCAATATGGCGTATGGAATTTTCCGACACCATTTTGTTGAGGTACGACTTTACTGTCAGCGATTATTTATATATTAATAATTACATATATTAGTTATTTTGCAAGCATATGAAGGACTCTCTTGTCTCGCGTCGACATTATATCTATAGCTACTAATATAATAAAGAGGAAAGGTTTGTTTGTTTGTTTCAATTGAATAGGCTCCGAAACGTCTGGTCCGTTTTCAATAATTCTTTCACTGTTGGGAAGCTACACTATTCCCGAGTGACATAGGCTGTAAAAAAAAGATAATCCGTGCGAAGCCGGGGTGGACAGCTTTTATAATAAAGATATTGCTTTAAGTAAGGCCGCACCTTAAATACCATTTTAATTAACTACAGTGCTGGAATTCTGCTAACCACCGGATAAGGGAGTGTTAACTGACAAGTTGGAAATATAAGATATTAATTTTGTACATTTTCATTTTACATTTTTTTATATTTGGCGACTGTCACAGTGCTAAAGTACCTAAGTCTCTAATAAGTAATGTATAGTGTAGACTGTTTTTAGGATAAGGTTTTTTTAATGGTATTTGTGACAGAAAAAAAATATAAAATCTTTTAAGTTTTTTTACTTTTTTTCTTATTAAGACTTCAATTGGATAAAGCACCTTGTGAAAGATCTATATGACGTTAGTCTAACACTAAATATTAGTATGTGTTGGAACGAAACAACTATAACGGATTTAACTCGCGTACTTTAGTTTATTGCTTGTTATTGTGTAATAACCGCGAAGGCATCAGAAATCCCTACTAATATTATAAATGCGAAAGTAACTCTGTCTGTCTGTCTGTCTGTCTGTTACGCTTTCACGCTAAAACTACTGGGCCGATTTTAATGAAATTTGGTAGAAAGAAAGTCTGGAGCCTGAGAAAGAATATAGGCTACTTTTTAACCGACTGCAAAAAAGGAGCAGTTCTACGCAGACGAAGTCGCGGGCGGAAGCTAGTTATTAATAATATGTAATTTATCATCTGCTATGAATAAGGGAAATGTGAGTGTCTCGAAATGTAAGCATACAATTAATATACGCTAGTTCACTATTAATACTCTAGAAATCTATTATAAGTTTTATTTTTTCCAATTAGATAAGTATGTAAACAAAATAACGACATTCCAATTATATAAACGTTTTAACTCGGATAAAACGCGACCTGTAAAGGATTAATAAACATTAAATAAAAAGGGGTAGCTATTTCAAAACAATAACAAGATTTAACGGCCATTTTTAATCCGCAAATAGATTACCGAACCGTTTTCCAAAAGCCAATTTGTCATAATTAATATCTTAGCTTTAAATTATAAGCGTATGGCGATTTTTTTATTTTAACCTACTTCGGCGAACTGGAAAAAAAGGTTATGACTAACACTAAGTAAACCTATACCTATCCTATGTAAACTCTTTAGGTACCTATTTATGTGTTTAAACTCTTATACTGATGCTTTTGAATCGATTATACCAAAACTTCGATAATTTTACTGACAGACTAATTATACCTAACTAGCTTCTGTTCGACATATGAAGCGAGATAATACTTAATTCAGGTATGTTACGATTCACAAATAATTGATTGTGTACATAATACTAATTAAGTACAGATATGTCCCAATTTACCACTTATTAAATTGTACCACGGAACACCAAGGAGGTACCTACATGCACAAGATAAATTAACACATAATACTTACTAAGTTCAGATATGTCCCGATGTACCACTGTATAAATTGTACCACGGCACATCAAGGGTATATGCACGTGATAGTTTTGTACATAATACTAATTAAGTACAGATATCATGTCTCGATCTAGAATTTGTTGATTGTTTACATAATACTAAGTTCAGATATGTGCCAATCTACCACTTTATAATTAGGTAATAGCTTCTGCCCGCGACTTCGTCCGCGTGGAACTCCTCCTTTTTTGCAGTCGGTTAAAAAGTAGCCTATGTCCATTCTCAGGCTCCAGACTTTCTTTGTACCAAATTTCATTTAAATCGGTCCAGTAGTTTTAACGTGAAAGCGTAACAGACAGACAGACAGAGTTACTAACGCATTTATAATATTAGTAGGGATTGTACCACGGCACATCAACGGTATATGCACTTAATAATTATGTACATAATTTAAGTACTTTTTTAATTCAGATATTATGTTCCAACGTACCCCTTTTCAAATTGTACCACGGCACATCAAGGGTATATGCACGTGATAATTTTGTTTCCGCAATATCACCGAAAATCTACGATTAAACGAGGATTAACCGAGGATATTGTGTCCCGGATAATTGGAAAATATGAGAATGATCGTATAATTGCCGGGATCGGGTTCCGCTTCGGTCGTAAAATAAGGCTGGATGAAGAGGTGTATTATTTATGACTTGCTATATGCCTAAATTAACGACAGGATTTACCTATAGTTATAATTGAGGGTGTTATGGAAATATTGTGTACTAGCGGCCCGTCCCGGCTTCGCACGGGGGGTCTTAAGATTTTTTCCCCCCGTTTTTAAAACATTTTCGGTTACTGCTCCGCAACTATAAGACCTAGCGTTATATTATATAGCCTATGTTACTCGGGGATAATGTAGCTTTCCAAAGGTGAAAGAATTTTTAAAATCGGTCCAGTAGTTTCGGAGCCTATTCATTACAAACATACAAAAATACAAAAATACAAATCTTTCCTCTTTATAATATTAGTATAGATATAGATTAGGCGACATTTTAAATCCTTTCTTTCCCCTAAATTGTATAACAGCACAGTAAAAAAGTTTTTTTTTTTTTTTTCGAACTGAATATTGAAGCGCAGTTTGCCAGCTAATGGGCCTTCACTGCAAAACCGGACGGGTGGCGAGACTCCTGAAAGGAGACTCTTAAGCCTTTTGGGTTGGGTGGTTTTTAGCCCTGACCGACCCGAGGGCCGCCCAAGGTGGGGGTCGCACCTCGGCTCGGGCCGTCAGGAGGTGTGTTGACACGACTATTTTGTTGCAAGGGAACAGAAGGTCCCTGCGGATAAGTCCGACGCGCGCCGGGTGTATGTGGACGTCTTCGACCCCGCCGGCGGGGCTGCTGTAACACTATCGAGTATGCTAGGTGTGGGTGAGGCCGCATGCCGCGCGGCAGCTGCCTGTGTGTCGGTGTACGGTTTGTGTCCGTGGAAGGGGGCGCGGCGGCCGCTATGGCAGCCGTGATCGAATCGGGCGAGTAAAAAAGACATTTCACATCGAAGTATGAAAACCTGTCTGAACAAGTTAGGTTTCCGTAATATAGTTTTGAGTATCTAATGAGCCATCAAAAGCCGTACTGATGTCGCGTGGCGTGCCTATTTAATAAAGGACTGATGCAGAGTGACATTTCTTGTCACTTACGTCATTACAGTTGAAATACTTTTAGTGACTAAAGGAATGTAAGTTAAGTAAATTTTAGTTCTTTGCCAAGTATTTCAAATAGTTACTAAATCATTTTATTTACAACTAGCGCGAGCGGCCCCGGCAGACGTCCTGCCCGTCCGATTGTTTCGTCAAAGATCTGTCAAAGTCTTCTGTCACTTCTTCATAAGGCTTCATATTTTCCCCGTTTTTTACACATTTTCCACTGTTTCTTCGCTCCTATTGGTCGCAGCGTGATGTTATATAGCCTAAAGCCTTCCTCGATAAATGGTCTATCCAACAAAAAAGGATTTTTGAATTCGAATTAGTAGTTCCTGAGATTAGCGCGTTCAAACAAACAAACTCTTCACCTTTATAATATTAGTACTTATAGATAATATTAGTATAGATTTAGATTTATTAGGAGGTTCCATAGCCATAACTCACTGAAGGTAATTAGACGGGTTTTTAGAGCCTAGAAACTAGATTTACAGATCTTTTGATCCATCAAAAGATCTGTATTCTAGCGTCCATAATAGAATATAGTTGAAGTGACAGTGTTTAAATAAACTATATAAATTGGAATGAAATAACTTTATTTTATTTTATTGGTTGACGTTTCGGTGCCTTTACAGTTTCCATATTCGTAGCACGACTAGCAAATAAAGTATAATAAAAATACGCGAGCTAAATCCGTTAATTGGTAGTTTTTTTATTCCAATGTTAACATCCCTACTAATATTATAAATGCGAAAGTAACTCTGTCTGTCTGTCTGTTACGCTTTCACGCTAAAACTACTGGACCTATTTAAATGAAATTTGGTACAAAGGAAGTCTGGAGCCTGAGAAAGAACATAGGCTACTTTTTAACCGACTGCAAAAAAGGAGGAGTTCCACGCGGACGAAGTCGCGGACAGAAGCTAGTTTCCTATAAAACAAAACCCTATTTAATAAACGCAAAATCCAAATAGTAAATTTTCAAAATACGATATAACGACATTAAAACGAAACGGTAGAAAGAAACTTGATCACCAATCAATGTCACCGATAAAAAACATTTAACTAGTAAATTTTATTGGCCGTTGGAAATTTATTAGTTATATTTTTAATTTGGGACATAAAGATTTTAGGACTACGGAACGAGTTGGTAGGCAATTACGTTTTTTACTGCACTTTTTTTAAAGTTATACAACCGGAAGTAGGTTTTATACCTTTGGAATTAAAGTACCTATTTTTATTATAAGCTGGAATTGTGAGCTATGGCTCGAAAATATATCTTAACAAGCGGCCCGCCCCGGCTTTTCCCGGATCCCTTTTTTTTATAACCTATGTCACTCGGGAACAGAGTAGCTTTCCAACAGTGAAAGAATTTTTTCCAGTCGTTTTGGAGCCTATTCAATCCAAACAAACAAATCTTTCCTCTTTACAATATTAATATAGACTAAAGACCCGCCCCGACTTCACATGGGTGGTACAGAAGAGGATGGTTCTCTTGAATCACTTTATTTATAAAAAAAACCGCTTCAAAATCCCTTGAGTAGTTTTGAAGATTTAAACATACCTACATAGGGACGGACAGACAGTGTCAGCGACTTCGTTTCATACCAATGATATGATAATATATATAATTCTAGTGTCGTGTTTTTTATCAAAATCCTCCGAAACGGCTGAACCGATTTTTATAACATTACCTATATTGTGCATTTATGATCACCGCGCTATAACAGCTTATTTCATTTTACAAAACTTTTCGAAAATATTAACGTAGTAGAATCTCAAAGACAACTGCCAAATTTATTATAGAATTTGAAAAAACATAAAAAATTAAGAACACACAATATTTCCTGGACATTTTAGTCTTTTTTAAACAAGGATAATGTTGGATTAATTTTGATTTAATTCCGATATAAAAAGTAAGACAATTTATTACACATAAAAACGATAAGTACATAATTTTACACGGAAAATATTTGTTTTTAATTTCCTCATTTTAAGTTCCGAGGGACTATAAAAAAAGAATTTACAACCTTCTTTATAACAATCGCAATTTATATATTAATCAATTGTGAACTCTACGGTCTTTGTTTTAAGGGCTATTATGTTTAATGAGATTTCAAACAAATAAAGTAACACTGCTAATTCCAGTAAAGATTTTTACAAGAACATCGTAATAAAAACTTAATGGTAAAATGAAATTGGGTTTTTTATTTATTATTCGAGTCATCGCAGATACAATGTTTCGGACACTTTTAAATCTATAAAAAAACTGGTAAACACGAGTGTTGATACCTGAGTAATTAGAATAAACTATAACAAGTCCGTTATAGTTTATTCTATTTACGCTTTCACGCTAAAACTACTGGACCGATTTAAATGAAATTTGGTACAAAGGTCTGGAGCCTGAGAAAGGACATAGGCTACTTTTTAACCGACTGCAAAAAAGGAGGTGTTCTAAGCGGACGAAGTCGCGGGCAGAAGCTAGTTAATTATATTCCCTATTTGAAATCATTATAATAATATTATATTTATCTAAGCAAAAAATGTATAATAATTTCTGATGCCTTCGCGGTCATTACACATTGGAATGAAACAACTATTAACGCTAAAGTAACTTTAGCGTTAGACTATTGTCAGCTCAGTCGTGCTACGATTATGGAAACTGTAAAGAATCCGAAACGTCAGCAAATAAAATTAAATAAAAATACGCGAGTTAAGTAAATCCGTTAATAGTTGTTTCATTCCAAAAAATGTATAGGCCAATATCTACTTGCATCTTGTGAAACAAGTATTTAAAGTGTAACGATCTTACAAATATTCCATTCAAATCACCATACATACAGTAGCACATTTTTCCATACAACCAACCCATCATTTAGTGCCACAAATCACTCCCACATAGCAATTTACAAGCCGACAATAGCAACGTCTTCATTCGAAACAGCTTAATTATAGAAGCCTATTAATAAAATGCTGGCACATTAATTTAGTATGTAGGCTGTAACCGTTAGGCGATTAGTTGTCGGATAAGTTGGTTGCGAAATCGAGCGATTTGTTTGTTGAAAAGTTTAGGATTGTTATATTCTTGGCCGACTGGGTTGATGATAGTCTAATGCGAATATGGAGGCTGTAATTAACCGTACACGAGTTAAATCCATTATAATAAGGTATAATATTTCAATTCCAAAACACATGATATTTATGAATTTAATAAAAACCATAGGTATTTAATAAAAATGAATCACCGATGTGTTTGTAGATACGCGTAAGTTTAGAATAACGGTACCAAATTAAAACTTTTTGTTAATTCTGATGCCTTCGCGATTATTACTCATTGGAAAAAAATAATTATAACGGATTAAATTCGCACATTTTATTTGCTGAAGTTTCAAAAACAGTTCCCATATTCGTAGCACGACTAAGCTGACGATAGTAAACCATTAAACCTTTTTTTGAGTTTGTTTTTGTCAATGTTTGTTGGCATCCATGCAAAGCCGAGGCGGGCAGCTAGTCTTAATTTTAACTATAACATTATAAATATAAAGGTAACTCTGTCTGTCTCGCTTCCACGCTAAAAATACTGATCGATTTTAATGAAATTTGGTACAGTCTAAAGCCAGCAAAAGGTCATAGGCTACTTTTAATTGCTAATTCCACGCGGACGGAGTCGCAGACAAAAGCTAGTACACAATAAAAAACTAAACAATTCAATATGCATTAGATCGGTCATAACTCAAGTACAGCCTAGAGGCGTCACGCCCAAATAATAATTCAACGGAATAAATTGTACGTGTTATTAAAATGCTGACTTTATCTTTAAACCCGTTTTGGCATAAATAATATTAGAGAAGACAAGTTAAACTTTACGGGTGCGTAACGATGGCTATAAAATTTTTTGGTATAATATTAGTAGCAATAACGCTCATTTGATATAATTATTAAATCATATAACAACACTTAATATATTTACGTATGACATAATTATCATTTCTTATAATGATCATTTGATATAATATAATTTAATATAACATTATTTTAGTATAATTCTTAATTCCTATAATGAACTTATGGTATAACGTTATTTTAATATAAAATACAATTGGCATAACCATTCTTGATATATTGTATTAGAGACATAATCACAAAACGAACTGCTATCAAAAAGTAGGTTAGGTTAGGTTTGAACTGCGTCCCCCTACCAAAACGAATGGCTACCAAAAGGAGGTTAGGTTAGGTAAATAAAATACAATGTGCAAAAGTAAATTAAATATAATATTGTTAAGTATATAAATCCCAGGCACATTACTTTAGATTTAAATTTGAAGCAATTGCTCGTAAAAATTCACCTTCGTTGTATTCTTCTTTTCGATTAAGTATATTATCAATTCTTTTTTGTTGCTCCATATGTATTTTCTTTTTTTTCTGGCGGTTGCCCATTCATATATGATTGTATATTTCCAAGAATAATAGTAAATGGTAATAAAGATTTACAAACCTATTATACCTCTTGATTGTTATATATTATGATTTGTATATAAAATGAGCGTTATACCATATAATCTTTATAAGAAAAAAGCGTTATACCAAACGATAAATATACGAAATAAATTTATATATTTTAAAATTATACCAAACGTTTATTATACAAAATGAGTGATTATATTAAATTATATCAAATGAAATAATTTGAAATTATATCAAATGTTGATATATCAATAGAAAATATATTAAATATTTTTATATCGATCATTACACACCCAAACTTTACAACATTAAAGTAGGTAGGCAAGTGTAGTGTAGGACGTACTCAGGCAAGGTGGAGTGACGATTTGCGTAAGATGGCTGGCAGGAGCTGGATGCGAGCAGCCGAAGATCGAGCACAGTGGCGTGCTATTGGAGAGGCCTATGTCCAGCAGTGGACTGCGATAGGCTGATGATGTGATGTGTGATGTGAAAGTAGGTGATTTGGATAAATCAATTAAATTGGGATGACGACTGGGTAAAGAAAACGAAATTCTAATTTCTGATGCCTTCGCGGTTATTACTCATTGAAACAATTAACGGATTTAACTCGTGTATTTTTATTTCATTTTATTGACTGACGTTTCGGAGCCTTAGATTCCTTAATCTTAGCACGACTGAGCTGACAATAGTCTAACGCTAAAGAAACGAAACGTCAGCAAATAAAATAAAAATACGCGCGTTAAATCCGTTAATAGTTCTTGCTTTCCAAAACGAAATTCTATTTAGTCCTTTAGTTAGATTGGAATGAAACAACTGTAGACGGATTTAACTCGCGTATTTAATTTTATTACCTGACGTTTTGGTGCCTTTGCAGATTCCATAATCGTAGCATCATATCAGAGTCTCGGTAATAGGATCCCATTTTATTCTTTGGCTAACACTAAAAACGACTTTAATGCTACAATTTAAAATAAAAAAATCGTTTAAATTGTCTATTTGATGAT
The DNA here is from genome assembly GCA_038024825.1 of Polylopha cassiicola. Classification (NCBI taxonomy): domain Eukaryota; kingdom Metazoa; phylum Arthropoda; class Insecta; order Lepidoptera; family Tortricidae; genus Polylopha; species Polylopha cassiicola. Next base: position 1,844,584 of record CP149061.1, read on the forward strand.
ACGACAGACTTTACTTTATCTATGTAAATTAATTAAAACTGAATATTTTAATATTTCACCGTTAAAGGTTTTAATTCTAAGAATTAATTCTAAATTGTAATCGATCGAAATTATTACAATATTTGATTACATTGTTAATAACGAATAAAGAATCTTTTCTGTCCTCCGGCCAGAAAGCGCCAACTTTCTGGCCGCTGCGCTAAATGAAATTGCCGCTTTCTGGCTTCGTCGAACGGAAAAATAGTATACTGACCTCGGCCAGTAAAATAAAAAAGCCTCAGATCACATTTTTGTCAACCTCGGCTTCGCCTCGGACGACAATTACATGTGATCTGAGGCATTTTTTATTTTACTGGCTTTTTATATCAACATTGTAAAAGGTATTTCTTCAAAATTACTCACATTAAGAGCCTTAATAAAAAAATAATGACTTTTAAGAATAAAAAGCGGTGTTAAGGTTTTGAAAGGTTAGCAAATGCAATAAAATACGCGAGTTAAGTCCGTTATAATTGTTTCATTCCAATGTGTAATGACTGCGGAGGCATCAGAAATAATTATAGACTTAGTGGCTATAATTCATAAAGATATTATGTACCTACTATGTCGCAAATGAAGTCGCGAACAGAAGCTAGTATTATATATATGTTTTAATAACAGTTGATAATTGTTATATATTTTAATAACGACTTAATAAACTTGTCATTTTAATTTAAATTTGAAACTTCTAAGCCCGCAAAGGAGAAATTAATAATTAATAATTGAAGTATATACTTGATATTTCATAAAACTTATTAATACCCCAAAATATTTAATTTACGTGCGCGAAATTTGATATATTAAATTTTGACTCGAATAAAGTTTCGTTTATATTAATATTCGGTGCTATTGTTTTTTAATTTGTCAGAGTACTGAAATATATCGGTTTTAAAATAAAATATTTCGTTGATTACATGACACGATAATATTATAAAAGGTTATATAACAGTATTTTTAAATAAATATTGTAAACTACAAAGTTTGACATTGGAATGAAACAACTATAAAAAAATATCCAATTAATGTTTATTAGGTATACCTTATTTCTTGAATACAAGTCATAAATACACACAACTACCAGATTACTTATTAAACGAGAGTTAAAATTTCTAGATCCTTCGCTTTTTTTAAATCGCTTAAGAATTTTCATTTTCCTTAAAGTCAACTGCGAACTTGTTTCGATTAAGGCTCTTCTGTTTGATCGAGGCACGTTATAACACCTACGTGGCACTCGGAGACACAGAGCAAGTTATTAAATGAAGTAGCCCTTTTTTTTACATAAGATTTTTTTACTTATTGCTAGTCTATACGCCTGTTTTTCACCAGTGTATGTTCCTAAATTTGACTATTTTAATTACTAATATCTCATTTTACTATGTACAGAATAAAACTACTGAAATTTTATTATAGGCTATAATTGTTTTCTCCAGTTTGCGTACGTAAAATAAGCAAAATTAATTAACCTGCAGATACTCGTGTGAGTGAAGTCATCACAAATAGGGACAGTTAGGGATCATAATGCAAGCAATCACATTGACACATACAGCTATTACTAGCAACTTTATTCACAATGCAATCATTACGAAGCATTTCTACAGATACCTACTAACTTGAAGCCATTTATACAGCTACTTGAAGCCATATGAAACTCCGGTCCCATTTTTCTCCAGTCTGTGTCCGTAAATGACAAAATACTCGAGCAACGGTGCGAAAACTGCAGCCGGGATTGGCTCCGCTCTTTGTGAACGCCGATTGCACCTCGTAATAGAATCATTCGATTAAATTGTATAGAAGTTGATAAAACTGTCATTGTGTGGTGAAAATTGTATACTTAAGAATCCTTCTTTAAATTGGAAGTGAAGCTAAACAATGATATACTGAAAGTGAAAGAGAGATTGTTAATATAAAAGGTGTGGGTGTTTTTACTGATATTTCAGACGCTGTTCTTATCAGGTTTAGCCATATCTATAATTGGAATAAAAACATCTGAAACGCTTCAAAAAACACCTACACTTAATACATTTTAATAATAAATTGATCAAGTAGTTTACAAAACATATCCTTTTCAGAGTACAAATGTATGTTATCACTACGTATAAAACAAAGTCGCTTTTTCTGTCCCTATATGCCTATGTACGCTTAAATCTTTAAAAGTACGCAACGGATTTTGATGTGTTTTTTTTAATAGATAGAGTTTTTTTAATAGATTCAAGAGGAAGGTTTATAGCACCCCTATGAAGCCGAAATGGGTCGCTAGTTTTAAAAACAATCATCATCATCATCATCATCATCATCAGCCCGTCGCTGTCCACTGCTGGACATAGGCCTCTCCAATTGCACGCTACTGTGCTCTATCTTGGGCTGCTTGCATCCAGCTCCTGCCAGCCATCTTACGCAAATCGTAATCGATTAAAATCGATAAATCAATTTTTAAAAACAATACAATGATGTAATACAGTAATATTATTATAATAAAAAATAAGTCCTCATCCTAAACAAAACCGTTAAAGTACACTTTAACGGTAAAACCCCTTCACTATTTCAAAGTAAAACGAACCGGAAAACCGGAAAACCGTAACGCCGTCTCTATTTAAATCAGCTAATTTAAAAATTCCATTCGCAAACTGTCCGGGTTTATTTCAGAAATTTCGAATACCTGAGACGGGACGAGATTTTTGTTAGGATTCGGATACTTCCTTCAACGTTTCCTCACCTTATAAAAACTACAAGCAAAAACCTACCATAACTCAAAGCTCATAAAGTCTAAAAGAGGTACAAGAAAATCTTAAGACCTCGCCGCAAGGATGGAATTCTATGTCACTGGGAAATAGACTCTGTATTTTTGTTACTAAGATTGGTTTTTCTTTGTCATGATTAAGGAACTCTGGTGTTGGAGCAAATTCAATATATTAGACGTGAATTCGTTCTAGTTTCGTGGCTTTTCTATGTGTAAATATACTAAGTTCGCAAATGGACGTTTGGATTTCATATTTACCTTCGTCTTGCGTCTTTATTGCTTTATGGATAAGAACTATTTTCTATTGGTCTAAATTAATTGATACGCCTTTAAGAAACGATTGAAAAAATGTTTTTAGAGATCTAATTATTAATTAAGCTTTATCTTACTCTATATACATTACTATAATAAAGAGAAATTATTAGTTTTTTTGTATTGAATGGGCTCAAAAACGATTGGACCGATTTGAAAAGTTCTTTCACTGCTCAGAAGCTAAACTATTCACGAGTGACATAGGATATATTACATTTAAAAAAAAAGGGATCCGTGCAGAGCGCACCGATAGTATATAAAATTTACAAATATAGATTATGACTAGCTGTGCCCGCGACTTCGTCCGCGTGGAATACTTATTCTTCATATTTTCCCCGTTTTTTTACACATTTTCCACTGTTTCTGCGCTCCTATTGGTCGCAGCGTAATGTTATATAGCCTAAAGCCTTCCTCGATAAATGGTCTATCCAACAAAAAAAGATTTTTTGAATTCGAACCAGTAGTTCCTGAGATTAGTGCGTTCAAACAAACAAACAAACAAACGAACTCTTCAGCTTTATAATATTAGTATAGATAATATGTGGAGGTAAGTCTGTTTACAATATAATATTGTCATCACAAATAACTTATATTCTTGAAAATAAACTCACTTTAATATGATACCTGTCTAAGACACGTGGAAAAAAGCTGCTGTTCAAATGCATTTTGAAAAATCTGACATTTTCAGGCAAAACGTTGAGCTAACAAGCATTTTAAGATAATATCTTTCTATGAAAATATTCCTTTGAGTACAAAGGGTTAGCTCCGCTTTCAGTTACGTGGAATTATTTTAGGGACCAGTATTGAGAAAAGTTTAATAAAAAAAGATTGTATAGGTACCTACTCTCATGATGATTTGGAATGAAACAACTATGACCGTATTCGACTCGCGTATATAACTACACTAGCGGCCCCGGCAGACGTCGTCCTGCCCGTCCTATTGTTTCGTCAAAGATCTGTCAAAGTCTTCTGTCACTTCTTCAAGGCTTCATATTTTCCCCGTTTTTTACACATTTTCCACTGTTTCTTCGCTCCTATTGGTCGCAGCGTGATGTTATATAGCCTAAAGCCTTCCTCGATAAATGGTCTATCCAACAAAATAATTTTTGAATTCGAGCCAGTAGTTCCTGAGATTAGCGCGTTCAAACAGACAAACAAACTCTTCAGCTTTATAATATTAGTATAGATTTTATTTTATTGACAGGACTGAGCTACACAATCTAACACTACTATTGTCAGCTCAGTCATGCAACGATTATGGAAACTGTAAAGAATCCGAAACGTCAGCAAATAAAATAAAATACGCGAGTTAAATCTAGTCATAGTTGTTTCAATCACAATAGTATATGCTAAAGTACGGTAAAGTTTAAAGTTGCTTCATTCCAATGTATAATAACCGTGAAGGCATCAGAATTAAATTATTAATATATTATAGACTAGCGGTTCGCCCCGTCTTCGCATGGATCCCTATTTTTTCAAAATATTCTATAGCCTATGTTAGTCAGGGTGAACGTAGCTTCCCAACAGTGAAATAATTATTAAAATCGGTCCAGTAGTTTTTGAGCCTATTCATTACAAACATACAAAAATAGGTACAAATCTTTACAAATCTTTCCTCTTTATAATATTAGTATAGATAATATGTATTTATAAAGAACTTTGCGTATTTTGTTTTCTTTTAGTCTTCACGAATTCCTTATCGTACATAATATTGTAGGTAAGAATTCTTATTAATATTTTCCTCAAAAGAAAACAATAAAATTAATATCGATACGGTTTTTTGTGTCAAAGCATTTATGGGATTTCTCAAGGAAATATTAAAACTCAGTAAAAGAAATATTGGCGGAATTTAATTACACAGGTTATATAATATTTGACATTTATTAATTTTGTATGTTTTGATAAAGAAATATTTATTATAAATAGATATTTAAATATTTAACATAATAATCAAGTAGGTCTTATTTTCCTGGTAAAATTCGCATTCTTAACTATTTACCTGCATAGTCTGAAAATAATTTTAAGTTGGTTATTAAATCGTACAACTAGATCTGTTGTTAATTTTCTAATGTTATTTTCAGGAGAGGCACAAAACTTATTAAAATGTCCATATTATAAGTTTTCTATATAGATTTATGCTTTTCATACTAAGCTAGAAGAGTTAGCTTAAATAAAAAGATAATAAAATGAACTGACAAATTTTTAGTTTCTTTAAATTTTGTATAAACCTATAATTTAGATCCTGCATTGATATGTCAGTCATTAAGTCAGCTTCTCCTTTTCTATACTAAAATATAATAAAGAGGAAAGGTTTGTTTGTTTGGATTGAATAGGGTCCAAAACGACTGAACCGATTTGATAAATTCTTTCACTGTTGGGAAGCTACGTTCACCTTGGGTGACATAAGCTAGAGAATATTTTGAAAAATCGGATCCGTGCGAAGCCGGGGCTGGCCGCTAGTATTCTTATATAATTATGTACTTAATTGACAGCGTATAAGTGCAACGAATATTACTATATTAACCTATGAATATAAAATCAATTTCATTTCATTTTCATATGAATAGGAAAATGAAAACTCTCACATTGCATGTAAGTTGCAACTGCAACCAGACTCCCTTGAAAGTCTAAATGCACCCGATGAACATGAAAAACGGATAAGAATTTCCGCGAACTCGCGAGGGTGTCGACAAGATTTTTCCATTTTTCCGTTTTTAGCTTTATGAATATTTTACTTCGTTTCAGATGTGGGCGCTCGGTTTTACTTAGAGGTGGGTCAGACGGGCGGTCTGACCCACCTTTAAGTGAAACCGCGGTTCACCTGGATTAATTATTTAATTTATGTACACACGCTCTCACTCATTTCGACACAAGGGCGTGCATTCCATAAAGGCACAATATATAAATATATGGCGTGCCTACCCCAGTACATAAGCAACTGTCGCTATCGCGCCTTTTTCTGTCATTTTTGTTTGCTTGATAAAATAAAATACATGTCCAATAGTTTTAGATAATTTATTTGATGCACAAAAAAAATGTTGAACCTAGTAATAATTTCTGATGCCTTCGCGGTTATTATACATTATAATGAAACAATTTTAGACGGATTAAACTTGCGTATTATATTTTATTGGCTAACGTTTCGGAGCCTTTACAGATTCCATGATCGTAGCACGACTGATCTGACAATAGTCTTATGCTAAAGCTTTTAAAATGAAATACGCGAGTTAAATCCGTTTAAAGTAGTTTCATTAGTTTCATTACAATAATTGTCGTATTATCCTTTGAGATGTTTTAAACGCCAGTCTGCTTACTATAGTCTTACAACCCGTCTTATTGACAGACAGATTGACAGTGCTTTTCCGTGATATATTCCGATGTGTTCTGAATTTAGACAACTCAAGATGTCGCAGAACCTGACAATGTATCGCTAATATTAAAACATGTAGATTATTTATTATTTACTAGCGGACCCGACAGACGTTGTCCTGTCCCAAAAAAAATCTTCAAAATCGGTCCAGCATTGTGAATGTTAACCATCCTCAAATCCCCTGGAATACACACAAAAATTTATCAAAATCGGTCCAGCCGTTTAGGAGGAGTTCAATGACTAACACACGTACAGAAGATTTTTATATATAAGAGATTATATTATTTTACAATAACAATTTTACAGTATTACAGTCTAGATGTGCTACGAGATACCATCATATGAAGGCCTGGACAGATCTGGGCACCACAGACTACTAAGTCGAACAAAACAGTATCTTTTATCATAAGCGTGCATTGCATGTAGGCAGTGTCTAACCTGATGCCTGCTACCTGTAAAACGGCCCCACTTTCAGCTTAGCGAGTATCCATCCCTTTTTGAAGTTTTTGTTATACTACCAAACTAAAAATATCTTAATAATTTCTGATGCCTCCGCGGTTATTACACATTGGAATGAAACAACTATTAACAGATTTAACTCGCGTATTTTATTTGCTAATTTTTTGGATTCTTTACACTTTCCATAATCGTAGCACGACTGAGCTGGCAATAGTCTAACGTTAAAGCTAAGTTGTTTCATTCCAATCTGTAATAACCGCGAAGGCATCAGAAATGTTTATGTTATACCTTAGTAGGTATGTAGGATTGGTAGGTCAATCCTAAAAATAATTTTCCTAAAATCATGTCAGTCTGGGGTGCCTGGGATCTTAGATCATTAGCTTGTTTCATTATTATTGTAGTAAGTTTTTTAAATCATCAGATAAAAGAATGAAGAAACCGCCAAATAAAAGCATGCACATAAATGCATTTTTTTTAATCCCATAATCCGAGACTGAATCCGATAAATACGTTGACCGAACGAAACTTAATTTAATTTCAATTTGGTACATGTTCAATGTTATGTTAAATAAATCGAATATTGTGTGTATTTTGTTAATAATTCTCTGTTTTTGGTATTCGTGTATTTATAATTGTGATAATGTATTTTGAGTTTATATGAATGGATTGTTTAATTATAGTTCACTAGCTTCCAGGCGCGTGCAGTGAGAGTCGCAAATGTACAGCGTCAGGGTAGGCACTCCATACATTTATACTATTTTGCCTATATGGAATGCACGCCCTTGCTAGCTTCTGCCCGCGACTTTGTCCGCGTGGAACTCCTCCTTTTTTGCAGTCGGTTATAAAGTAGCCTATGTCCTTTCTCAGGCTCCTGATTTTATATGTACCAAAAAATAATTTTTCGGTCTAGTAGTTTCAGCGTGAAAGAGTCAGTCAGACAGACAGACAGAGCTACTTTCGCATTTATAATATTAGTAGGGATTAATCATTTTGAGGAATGGCTGTGAGCCTGTGATACACGTTATACTCGTGAACGGGTGCTGTTTTGTCCGGTTTGTTCAGATCTGCAAGAGTGCCTTTTGAGATAACCACATGCTTTTGCTTTGGGATGAAATTCGACTGGAGAAATCATCGTGTCTTATGTTACATTCTTTGTTTTATTTGTATTGTGTACTTGAAGTATAAGATACTTTTTGATGAGTATGTATGTACGTTCAAATCGTATAAATTGGCTTCCAAAAAAGAAATTCTGTTGAGCACTTTGTGGCGTTTCTTCTCTGCAATGATCATAAAGAACTAGTAGATTGATTCGATTTATAAGATTGATTTGATTTGATGGACAAAGAAAAAAAATATGCTTTACGCGTACCCAACGCGGCTAAATATTTACAATAACAAACCCCCGACATAAAAACTTAAAAGCCCTCTAAAAAGTATAACAGTAATAAATGATAAAAACTTAATATTACTTAGGTACCTAAGTATTAATATACAAAGACAACGTCACTTCGTCACTATTTGTTACCCTATTTGAGTAGATTTGTAATTTTTTTTTCCATCCCCCCATAATTATTAAACTGGTGAACCGATTTTCATCAAACATAGCTATGAAGACTCCCGACATAAGTACGCACCTTTTGAACAAAAAAAACAGAATCAAAATCTCTCCATGCGTTAGGGAGCTATGATGCCACAGACAGACAGACACACACAGGTAGTTATACAGGCAGACTCGTCAACCTTATGACATCCCGTAGTTTTTGCGTTAGGGGTTAAAAAAACAATGGTATCTTTGTCTTGCAACTAATTTCATTGATAGGTATAAAGACAATTTAAATCTGCTCTATCTATACCTTAGAGAATATACCTACTGGAGTACGCTTCGACAGGCGTTCCCCTCTGCCAAGGTATAAGATAAATTATCTAACGCGTTTGTAAAAACTGTTTTCAAACAGGTCACTATGACAGTGTCACAATCGATATCGAAGAGAATAGAGCTCCCGAAAAATGTCTTCCTGCGCTAAAATAAATTGCAAAAATCCATCCACTGTATCAAATATACAAAAAAACAGTATTTCCTTTCATCTGCAGTAATTTTTTTTGTTCGTTAATTGTTATTTTTCAAATAATTATTTTCTCATTAACCACGCGAGAAGCATCGATTTACGCATCGATTACGTTTTTATTCGTTTAAAATCGTTTAAAAATTTTTATGATAGTCTATGGTCAACAAAGAGTAATGACACACATGTATAAAAATTTTGCAGAGTAGTGTATCCGATATTAGGCGTTAATTATTTTAAGTTAAAAGCGATAATAGCATCCATGATCAAAATACGGTTAGAGATGTACTTACTGGACAATATCAATGTCGATAAATTTACAGTACAGATGATAAGAAGTACGCGTATATTTCAGTATATCAGGTATTATTTTATTAAATATTTTATTTCTTTATTCGAATTTCAAATGGTTTAAGCGTACCAGCAACTTGGGATTCGGTTGTCTACTTTGTAATTTTTTTTTTAATTATGGTTGTTGATATTATTATCTCTCCAGCTCAGCTGTAATAGACATCTGCCTGTTTTTTCATGTTAAACATAGTAGGTAATTGTTTAAGCATTATTATTAAAAGAAAATGACTTGTTTATTGAACTACGTAGTAACTAATGTTCAATTCTATAATAGTATGAATTGGAAGAAGTAAATACATTATTATGTATGAAGTTAAAATAATTATATTAAAATATAAATTGGTTGATCCGCCATTATGTGTCAAATATAGATAAATGCATCGACGGCCACTTAATCAAGCACTATGTAATCGGTTCAGTTTGGCTACTAATACATTTCAAACTTGTGTACGGATACGACGTTTATAGTCTTGTTATTGCTAGTGTGAATAAATTCCGCCTAGTGTTGACAGTTTCTATTAGTATGCGTGTGTAACGATGAGAATTATTTTTACATCAGTGTGCAGTTTTTTGTATGTGTTCCTACCTCGTCCCCCGCTAAAAGTGGCTAAAAATTTTGTATGACGAATAGTGTCGAAGCGTACTCCAGTAGGTATATTCTCTAAGATATATACTAATATAATAAAGAGGAAAGATTTGTACCTATTTTTGTTTGTTTGTAATGAATAGGCTCAAAAACTACTGGATTTTAATAATTATTTCACTGTTGGGAAGCTACGTTCACCCTGAGTAATATAGGCTATAGAATATTTTGAAAAAAAATAGGGATCCGTGCGAAGCCGGGGCGAACCGCTAGTATATTATATGATTTGAATTCCCTCGTGTGGAGTAAGTGGGTAGTTACTTTCACGAAAACCAGACATAAAACATATTTCCTTTTGAAACTCGAATAAAAACAGAGATTTTATGCAAAATTAGAGAACTGTTTTACAGAAAATTTATTCCGCACATGTGCTGCGTTTCTTGGAATGTGCCGTGAATTTGTTATAGTGTTGTACTTTGTGATGAAACATCGATATCGATAAATTGATTTATTCTTTTTTTAGTATTATAATAATATAATGATATGAAAAATATAATGATGGTTCTAGAAAGGGCCCAAAGAGCGTTACTCAAGGTCATGCTGCGGAAACCTTTTCGCCACTCCACTGATGCCCTCTATAAGGAAGCGGGGGTTCTAAGAGTGAGCCAGCTATTTGTATTGAGGGCAGTGCTCCGAACACACAAGCTGTGTCTACAATCTCCGCTATACGAGAAATTAATCTCCAAACGCACCTATAGAACTCCCATCCCTCCGGTCAAATCGTCACATGCCAGACGGCTTCCATCTTTCTCTCATCCCCACACTTACAATTCCGTTTGTAAAGCCTGCAACATCAAAAAATTAACTTGTACCAGGGCCAAGGGAGCTTTAAAAAAGTGGTTGGCATCCCTAACTTACTTAGGTACTGAAGCACTTCTCTCTTCCCTGCAATAGTTAAACACAGCACACAAACACACACACACGCCGGCATACTCACACGCATACACAATCTCTCTCCCCATCTCTCTCATTCCCTCACACACACACACACACACACACACACACACACACACAAACACACACACACACACACACATTAAAATGAATCTAATCTAATCTAATTTACAGTTAGTTGTTTTTAAATATATATATATTTCTTTTTAATCCTATAATTGTATACATGTTCTTTCCTTTAATTCATTTTGTCTAGTTTATAAGTAAATCAGTTTGTCTAGTAGGTATAAATTTTATGTTCCTACCTATCATTGTAAAGAACGTTGTTTTGTTTTTAATTCGTAGGCCCCAAGATACAGGCTCAGCCTAGTTTGGGGACTACCAGATATCAGTATGTGTATATATATAAGAAAAAAAAAAAAAAATGTACCTAATTGAAAGATGTAATGTTATAGCTTTTTAAACACTGTGTCTTAATAAAGTCATTATTATTATTATTATTATTATTATTTTATTATTATGAGTGTTGAAAATTCAGCTGGCTGCTTATCACTGTTCATGTAGAGTAAGATCCCAGAGCGATCTGACGTAACTTATTTTCTGACGAATGAAACCTTAACTTACGGGCTTGTGAAAACTGTCAGAGTGACACCAGGGCTGGTACCAGGTGAGAAAGGTGACTAAAAATAAGAGTTATCTTACTTATTTTCTCATGGCTCATTTTTATATATATCATGTAGAATATTATTTTAAAGTAATGGATATAAGTGTCAGACACTTGAGATTGACCAAAACTTTTGTCAGACACTTTTAAGCTACCCAAAAAATGGATCTCAAAGATGGATGAACATAAGCATATCATGTTTAGGCTCATTCGACTCGGTATGACGAGCACTTTCTAAACAGAATATGATGATGGTAGTGTTGATGATGAATCCTGAAGACTACTATGGATCTCGAAGTTGGATGATCATAGGCATATCGTGTTTGGGCTTATTCGACTCGGTATGACGAACACTTTCTAACTTTCTAACATATATAAATAAAATTAATGAAATTGCCGCTTTCTGGCTTCGTCGAACAGAAAAACCTCACCTCACCTGACCTCAGATCACCTCAGATCACATTTTTGTCAACCTCGGCTTCGCCTCGGACGACAATTACATGTGATCTAAGACATTTTTATTTTACTGGCCTAGGTGTGTAATGTACTATTAAATTAGTGTTAGTTTAGTGTACCTAAATACTCTCAGCAGATGACACGTACATAAGTTTCACACGGAACTAAAACTTTTACGTAAACGTTAAAATTTTAAGACTCAAACACAATTTCCTCAATATTCCAGCGTAAGATTTCGAATTCACCGTGACGTCACACGTGAACGTAAACCGAAGTAGTTTACGTTTTATGACGTCATAACACATCAGAGCCGTAGCTCGAGGGAAATTAGCCCGAGTTTACCACTTGTTACAAGTTGATATCGTTAGTTTGGGATTTGATTGTGGTCGTGAATTTTGTGAATAGGTATGTCTGGGTAAAGAACGAAATTATAGTCACACTAGCTGTGCCCGCGACTTCGTCCCCGTGGAATAGTAATTCTTCATTTTCCACTATTTCGATAAATGGTCTATCTAACAAAAAAAGAATTTTTGAATTCGAACCAGTAGTTCCTGAGTTTAGCGCGTTCAAACAAACAAACAAACTCTTCAGCTTTATAATATTAGTATAGATTTATTAAAGTGAGGTCATGACGTCACGAATTTTGTTACTAGCTGTTGCTGTTTTATACTTCTTAATCTAAAAAAAATATTTTGTACTATTTTATGTCATTGTAAATCTGTCATAAATAATATCTCTAAACGTACAGTCGTTGGTTTGATTTAAATTAACATCTCAATTAATATCACAAAGAAATTTAGTAGGTATATAGATAGTCTAGAGGCTGAGAAAGGACATAGGCTACTTTTAATTGCTAATTCCACGCGGACGGAGTCGCGGGCAAAAGCTAGAGTTAAATAATTTTCTTTCTAGCGTCGGTTGGCTTGATAAGGATAATTTAATAGGTACATTGTAAGAAAGCGCTATAATACTTGTATATAATTTGTGCTAAAGTTCTCGCTAGTTGTTGTGACTTAAAAGTGTCGTATTTTGCTGAAGTTCTGGCAATTGTACGGAAAGTTCTTTTTAAGTGAGAACTAATGTAAAAGCAGATAATTTGATGATAAATTATACCTCCAAGAAGTATCCGGTAGTAAGAGATAAATTCTTTGCAAGCAACTTAGTTAGAAATCTACTATATAATTTAGAAGTTCAAAACGACGTATCTGCTAATTTATTTTTATCCTAAAATGGACTTAGATGCACTGTATTATTGCTCATTTTCTATTGATATGATAATGTACAAAGTGAGTTTTGTTTCTGAATACAAAACATACTTTGTTGTTAAAGTAACTTTGTTGTGACTAGAAACTATTAACTTAGCTCGTGTAAGAATAACTAAGTAGAAGCTTAAGAACTTAAGAAAAGCTCGAAATCTTTTAGGTAGGTAGCGACTTTGTTACTTTTTTAGATTTTTAATACTTGTAATAATGTACTTAGTTTTTAAGTTTTGCTTAAAAAAGATACAAAGTAGGACCTATTAAAAATCTTAGATGCTGATACTAAAAAAAAACAGTAAGTCGTGTTAGTTACACCGTTTACAACTCGAGAACGGCTGAACCGATTTGGCTGAAAATTGCTGGGGATGTAGCTCAGAGCCAGGAGAAGGACATAGGATACTTTTTATCACGTTCCAGTGAAAAAAAAAAAGAAAAAATATTAAGCTGATTTGTTAAAAATAGTATAACAAAACGCAACAATGACAACTGTCAAATCGACATTGCCGGGCGGGACGAAGTCTGCCGGGACCACTAGTATTATATATATCTAACTATGCATAAAGAGTAACAGCGGAAAATAACATTGTTACATTCTATGTAGTGATTATGATATTTGGTCGTCCGTTGTTGAAATAAAATATGTGAAAAACTCAACAATTTTTTTTATTTGTTAATAAATGATTATGATTGAAAAAGATGTAAAAATATAAAATAAAAAAAAAATGTTTATTCCATATTTAATAATTCACTCTCACATTTTTACTCTTAGACCACCTATAGTTTTTATAAGTAAGTAGGTAAATCAACAAAACATTATTTTATCCAACATATGGAATATCGATATAATTATCGATAGAATCACATCACTACGTAATTTTGCGTCACAGCCAACACCGAAGACACGCGGCGTGTTGTGTGTGGTTAGCAGTCTTGTTCCACTTGGCTCTTAAAACGTTCAAATTCAATCCCTACTAATATTATAAATACGAAAGTAACTCTGTCTGTCTGTTACGCTTTCACGCTAAAATTGAATGAAACACTATAACGGATATAACTCGAGTTTTTATTTCATTGCTGACGTTTCAAAAACTTTACACTACCTGTACTTTTCTTAAATACGGTTTATAGTGCAGTCATTGAAGCGAAAAATAAGGCCTTACCTCCGATTTTTTTTACTGTGAACCGATTTGCATGAACTTTTTGGAATTAGGCACACCTTAACCTTAACTTCAAAAGTGAAAATGTTCTGAACTCCGCCTATTATTTTTAAGGGGTGTAAACAACCCCTTAATGGAAAAATTGTAATTGATCCATTTTGTCGCTAGAAAACATGTCTAATAGTAAGTGGTGAAATGGTAAAGTATTTTCTAACATAATTACCTCATATTAAAATTATTTTCAACCCCTTGAAAATCGTACAACCCTTGCAAACAACCCCCAAATTGGAAAAATCTGAAAAAAATACTTTGATAAGACATAAAAAGATGTAACTATAGAGTAAGTAATATTTTATATTCTCTATAATAATTATCAAATTTTTAACCCCCTTTCCACCCTTGAATACTACCCCTTGATATATTTTTTTTTTTGATAATATGAAAAAGATTTAAATATTATTCCACACTCTCGAAAATGATTATCATATTCTTAAGCTTTTCTACCCTTAAAACTAACCTAACCTAACCTAAAAAAAAAACCTAACCTAACTTTTTTTTTTTTTTTAGTGGGGAAATCCTCATTGATACCATGCCCTGGGGAAGGCAAAAGGTTTGCCAGACTCATACTGGCTCGCGGAAACCTAACCTAACCTATGTCTTAAATGTTTTACATTTCCGATTGCGATTTTAGGAATTACATACATTTCCTAGGAATTGTATACAATGACGGATTATATACATTTCCGTAAACATATACACATTACAATAGTTGTGGGTCTATATTATACTGCGTACCTTCACATTGCTCCAATTATTCACACTCCGTAATTTTCAGTTACTAAGTAAAAAAAAATATGATAAGTTTTTGGACCATAATTCCTTCAATTTTCACGCTATCACAATTTATAAAAAACCATTGTAAAGGTAATTAAAAGAGCTACAACATCCTGTATTGCAATATATAGTAAAAAACTTTTTTCTAAAACGGTGAAGGGTTAAAGGGCTTAAGAGAGGCTGTGATTGCGCTGCCATGCGCTCTTCAAACAATCATATTTCCGTCAATTTTTGTTTGACAGAAAAAACAAAAAAACCAAATTGTTTGTCAGAAAAATACCTACATTTTTTATTTATACACTTTTATACGTATCTGTCGTCATTATTGAAATATAATGAAATAAACGTGGGATTTTTAAAAAATTGAAATTTTGTTTTTTTAGTTAATAGTGACTTTTTTTGAAAAATATGTGTCCTGAAGCAGCCAAACTGATACTATCTATGAAACTCTTCATAATGAAGTTAATTCTAGGTGGAATTTGATTAATTTTAATTATGGTGGAAATGGCACTTATGAAACCCATTGATTTTAAAGAAAAAACATTAGTTGCTCCCCTTATTTGGAATACAGCTCACTTATTTTACGTGCAAAAGACTTTTAATAGTGCTCATTTTAAAGCTTATTTCAAGCACTACAAAACCCTTTTGTATTAGAATGCATACAATGCATCTGCTCGCCGCTAGATGGCATTGACCACATCGATTAAATTTTAGGCAAAATAAAAAACGGCTTTGATCTTTAATTTATAGCTTAATATTGCACTTAGAATACTGTATAAAAAACCAAATTGTTCATTGTTTTGCCTGCTACAATTTTGTTCGTTATAAAATTTTCGATAAAACGTATATTTTTGGAGATTTTTACAAAAAACCGATTAAAAAGGTGAAAAAATTGCGAATTTTCAATTGCATATAACTTAAAAAGTATTGGATTTTTTGAAAAACTTTACAGATGATTTTTTCCTTAAAATTAGGCCTTCTATCGATATCCGAGGTTATTTTGAAAAAAAAAAAATTCACCCCCGAGAAGGGGTGGCAATCACCCCCAGGGTGGTAGCGGAGTTCAAATCATTTTCACTTTTGAAGTTAAGGGTAAGACGAACCTAATTCCAAAATTGTATGCAATTCGGTTCACAGTAAAAAAATTCGGACCCATAATGCTTCAATGACTCCACTATTAGTTTTAGACTGTCTAAGGCGTTAGAATCGTCAGTCTTGCTTCGAATATGGTAAGTGTAAAATTTTTCCGAAACCTCAGCAAACCAATAAAACAAATCTAATTAATTTCATACTTAGGTACATTTTAATTATTATTACGGTTACCTATAGTACCTACAATAAAATCCCATATGAAGGCACTTCTTTATTTAAGTTAAAAGTGGAACACATCTTCTAATACTACTTACATAGAATTTGCTAAGTGCCAAAACGTTGTCTTAGGTGCCTTAATATCATGAAATACGATATAAATAATTCAGCGTACAATATTTTCACTTCTGAGCACAAATCTCTCTACAAAATTGAAATGAACTATTAACGGATTTAACTCGCGTATTTTTATTTTATTTTATTTCCTGATGTTAAGGATTCTTTACATTTTCCATAATCGTAGCACGACTGAGCTGACAATAGTCTAACGCTAAAGTATTATCCATACTTTACACTTATAAAATAAAAATACGCGAGTTAAATCCGTTAATAGTTGTTTCATTCCAATCATTAGGTATGTTTTTTTGCTTATTTTAGAGATGGTCCCACCCGTACCATTCGTGCGCAGGTTCACACTTGGCTGATTACATTTTTTTATACCAGTCAGTAAAACGTGTTATTTAAACTGTAGGTACTGTCTTAAGACGTTCGTGTTAATCTTATCCAAGATAATATTAATATTTGAAGGCGCTTTCGTTTAACGCTTTCGTCTGGTGGCCTTTAAATAAGCGATTTTAATAAGAAGTCTAGCGGTTCGCCCCGGCTCCGCACGGATCTCTATTTTTGTTTCAAAATGTTCTATAGCCTATGTCAGTCGGGAATAGTGTAGCAGTGTAAGAATTTTTAAAATCGGTCCAGTCAAGTAATTTTTGTTGTGATTGTTATGATCAGAATTTTCTTATGCAATACTAGCTGTCCGCCCCGGCTTCGCTCGGATCATCTTTTTTTATAGCCTATGTAACTCGGGAATAGTGTAGCTTTCCAATAGTAAAAGAATTTCTCAAATCGGTCTAGTCGTTTTGGAGCCAATTCAATCCAAAAAAACAAACCTTTCCTCTTTATTATACTAGTATAGATATAGAAAACGTCCCCAAAAATAGTCATATAAGACAATCGTAAGTTTGAAATATTCAAGCAGGTTATAAGGCTTATCAAAAAGTATGAGTTGATACCAGGTAGGTAATTCTTTTTTGTTGTGATTGTTATGATTAGAAAGTTCTTCTGTAATAAAAAAAAGTAGCGCGAAACAAAAATTATAAAAATTAATATAGTACCATCTCAATGATATACCATGATGTACCTACTTATGTAATAAAAAAAAAGTAGAGCGGAAAAAAAAAATAGTGTCAATGATACACCATGTAGCCCAGATTTATCTCCCAAACGCAGTTTCTATACCCTGACCAACAAAAAACAATAGCTGTACAAAAACAGGTCGATCCTATGCGCGCGCGCATGCGATACCATCAAGAAGGAATGCGTTGGTTCAAATGTTACTGTATCACTGACATTCACTGACATTCACTGACGCTTCTGACGTATACTTATAAAATGACGTTTCACACTCACGCCTGTCATTTTTAGGGCTCCGTACGATAAAAAAACGGGTATTACTGATTCCTTATGTCTGTATCTCATGAACCGTGATGTAGGAATGTATAAATTTTAATCCTAATCCTAACTAATATTATAAATGCGAAAGTAACTCTGTCTGTCCGTCTGTCTGTCTGTTACGCTTTCACGCTAAAACTACTGAACCGATTTAAATGAAATTTGGTACAAAGAAAGTCTGGAGCCCGAAAAAGAACATAGGCTACTTTTTAACCGACTTCAAAAAATGAGGAGTTCCACGCGGACAAAGTCGCGGGCAGAAGCTATTTTAATATATACTAGCTGTCCGCCCCGGCTTCGCACGAATCATCTTTTTTATAGCCTATGTCACTCGGGAATAGTGTAGCTTCCCAAGAGTGAATGAATTTTTGTAATCAGTCCAGCCGTTCTGGAGCCTATTCAATCCAAACAAACAAACCTTTCCTCTTTATAATATTAGTATAGATAAGTATTTAAAAAGGCAAACACAACATACGTACGTACGTATTTTTTTATCGTTTTTATTGATAAGTAGGTAGGTAATTAATAATCTTAGATGACTTCGCGGTTATTATACATTGGACTTTATTTTATTTGACTTTAGCATAAGACTATTGTCAGCTCAGTCGTGCTACGGTTATGGAATCTGTAAAGGCTCCGAAACGTCGGCGAATAAAATAAAATACGCGAGTTAAATCCGTCTACGACTTAAATTTAATTATAATTTCGCACACCTACATTTACATGGTGCTTACTCAAAAACCTGAAGATTTGAGTTTATGTACACCATCGATTTGCTTACAGCAAAACCTACCTACCAATAAAACAGACTTAAGCAAACTCTTCTAGCTTCATTATAAAATGCTTACATCTAAACAAAAAACCCACGCATATGGATATATTAATCAGTTTTTCACCACTTCTGAAAAAATAACTTTTTTTAAGTTAGCTACCTTTAGATCTAGGTGTGCGATTTATATAATGTAGTTCTATCAATCACTAGCGGCCTCGGCAGACGTCGTCCTGCCCGTCCGATTGTTTCGTCAAGGATCTGTCAAAGTCTTCTGTCACTTCTTCATAAGGCTTCATATTTTACCCGTTTTTTACACATTTTCCACTGTTTGTTCGCTCCTATTGGTCGCAGCGTGATGTTATATAGCCTAAAGCCTTCCTCGATAAATGGTCTACCCAACAAAAAAATAATTTTTGAATTCGAACCAGTAGTTCCTGAGATTAGCGCGTTCAAACAAACAAACAAACTCTTCAGCTTTATAATATTAGTATAGATTTAGCAATCCATTCTTTAAAATGTTGTACTAAAAGGTATACCTGCATCTTATTTTCAATTTTAATGAAGATTAACGTACCTTAAGCAAAGTGCCGTAATTACCAAAAGTTTTCTTTTATGCTGATAGTTTAGTTTTTAGTATGGTAATTATTTTCCAGGCTAATACTTTTAACAGCTCCCCAGCTGCATACTTTAGTTACTTATAGCTTTATTTCAATCTGCAACAGCTGGCACGGCTTCACGAATTAAGCTATGCTATAAAATTGAAAATACAATTTTGACTGTATGAAAAATATATAATGTCATGTAAAGGTGCATCAAAAAGATATAGGTGTATGTCACAACTACATTTTAATTTGTAAACATTAGTACATTACGCACCAAGGCCAGTAAAATAAAAAATGTCTCAGATCACATGTAATTGTCGTCCAAGGCGAAGCCGAGGTTGACAATAATGTGATCTGAGGCTCTTTTATTTTACCTACTGGCCGAGGTCAGTATACTATTTTTCTGTTCGACGAAGCCAGAAAGCGGAAATTTCATTTAGCGCAGCGGCCACAAAGTTGGCGCTTTCTGGCCGGAGGACGGAAAAATAATTTTATGTCACTAAAATTATAATATAAACTACCTATATATTACTACTAGCGATATCTGAGCTTATCTGGGCACTAATCTGAGTCACGGTTTTAATGCTGGCTAACTCAGTTAATATTATGTTTTAAGTTAACTATAGGTTATATCTAGCGACAGCTGAGCTTTTTTTGTGGGGTATTACTCTGCGTTGCGATAATATTATGTGACAGTGCCCGGTAACCTAGTTTCGCTTATGTTTTAACTACTTACCTAAATTATAGCTTACAACTAGCGATAGCTGAGCTTTTTTTGTTGGTGTATTAGTCTGAGTTGCGATATGACGTGTAATGCTCGCTAGCCCAGCTTCAATTATGCTTTGATTAAACATTAGCTTACAACTAGCGATATTTGAGCTTTTTCGGTGGAGTATTAGTCTGAGTCGCGATATATTTTAGTACCTATTAGCCCAGCTTCAATTATGCTTTGATTAAACATTAGCTTATAACTAAGCTTTTTTGGTGAGGTATTAGTCTGAGTCGCGATTTGTCAGTGATTACTAGTCCAGTTTCGATTAACATTAGCTTACAACTAGCGATAGCTAATCTTTTTAGATATTGGACTGAGTTGCGATATGTTATTGATCGCTTTGATTATGCTTTGACTAAACAATAGCTTACAACTAGCGATATCTGAGCTTTTTCGGTGGAGTATTAGTCTGAGTCGCGATATATTTTAGTACCTATTAGCCCAGCTTCAATTATGCTTTGATTAAACATTTGCTTACAACTAGCGATAGCTAATCTTTTTAGATTTTGGTCTGAGTCGCGATATGTTAGTGATCGCTTTGATTATGCTCTGACTAAACAATAGCTTACAACTAGCGATAGCTGAGCTTTTTCAATGGGGTTTTAGTGTTAGTCGCGATATGTTTTAGTGCTCGCTCGCCCGGCTTGCTCGTCCAGGTACAAAATGCGATTACGAGCCTAATGCGCCTCTGAAAGCTCTAGCTAAAGTAGAGAGTAGTTGAAATACAGAAGCGACATATTTAAATTGATTATAGATATATATATACGCACAAAGGCGCAACCTGCGGATCAAGTGCGGAAAACGAGCCCGTCAACAATATCTACTATTATAAAGGCGAAAGTTTGTAAGTATGAATGTATGGATGTATGGATGTTTGTTACTCTTTCACGTAAAAACTACTGAATGGATTTGAATGAAACTTTACCACAATATAGCTTATACATCAGAATAACACATAAGCTACAATTTTAGACACTAGACTAGACGGGACGAACCTGAAGTCCACGCGAATGAAGTCGCGGGCAAAAGCTAGTAAGTTATATTTTCTGATACCTTCGCGATTACTACACATTGGAATGAAACAACTATAGCCTAACGTTAGACTATTATCAGCTCAGTCGTGCTACGATTATGGAAACTATAAAGGTTCCGAAACGTCAGGCAATGAAATAAAATATCTACGCGAGTTAAATCCGTTTATAGTTGTTTTATTTCAATGATCAGTTATGATTATTTATCGCACCTTCGGTGGCACAAGGGCACAATTGTCAAAAAATCCAAAATTGAGTTAAGTATACAGAAATGTTCCAAATTTTTTTTTGAACATTTCTGTATACTTGGCTCATTTTTGGATTTTTTGACAATTGTGCCCTTGTGCCACCGAAGGTGCGTTATAATAAACACATAGGTACTGCAGTCACGCTACGTCGAAACAGAGAAGTGTCCCGTCTATTTTTTTATTATCTTTCACATAGATAACCGATTTTCAATATAGGTCTTAATAATAACTCCTCGGTGCCGTTACTAGGTTATAATCTATTGAAAATTCGCTAGTTTTAAAGTAGTTTCAGATAATGGCGATTTAGACTGAAAATTTTGTAAGCTACAAGCTATTTGGTTGTATGTTTGCCTAGCTTGAAAAGGCTCATTTAGTATGTTTTGGAATGAAACTATAAACGGTTTTAACTCGCGTATTTTATTTTATTGGTTGACGTTTCGTAACATTTACAGGTTCCATAATCGTATCAAGCCTGACGGACAATAGTCTTAAGCTAAAGTTTTGTATTTAGTATGTTTTATTTGGTATTTTAGTTTATTATAACTAGCGCCTTAATTATGTGATGCACCTGGCTCGAAAACGATTCTATATAAATATATTATTATATAATATATATATATATAATATAAGTATTTGATATGAAGATAATCCAAATGTCAAGAATTGAAAAAGCGATCGCTTTAGCTTTTAGATAGAAAATATTATTATATTATCTGTCAAATGTTTAACCATATTATTATATTTGTCAACTTTTGAGCATCTATTATCATTCTACTTGTTCTCTTATCAGTACATAAGTAATTTAATCATTTATCTATATCAAAAAGCATTGTATTTAATTCACTTACATAATTTACTGGCAGACCGCCATAGGAATAGGTCGTGCAGATAATTTTCCGAATTAATATAGGGGACCTAAGAAAACAAGATTTAGTACTAGAAAGACCTAAAATATAGCCTTAGGTTAATCTAGATGTGCCTTAAATGCTACATACGGAGCTGCGAGCCTAAGATAGACTGTTGAGTCGACATTTTGTCTACATTATCGAGAATTTTGTCGACAAGGACAATATTTGTCGTGTCGATGTTGCTTTGTTGTCGAAATTTAGACATGAGAGACTTCAGACATAACTACATGTCATAATAATATAATAATAATAATAGCTTTGGACAATTCACAGCAATTAATTCAGTACAAAATTAAGCAAAGCTTGTACTATCTCTAGTACCTACTAGTAAACGGATAAACATGCATAAATACATATATAACATCCAGTCCTCAGGTACAGATGCCAGTGCTCATCACAATGATATCTGCCCATGTAGGATGGTCGCCGAGCACAGCGAAATACGAACGTTGACCTTTGCAACCGTCCTTTAGCAGGATTCGAATCCGCAACCTGTGGTTTCGTAGTCAAGGGCTCTGACCACTAGACCAACAGGCCGTCAATATATTAATTTAAAAAGGATTTAAAGTACGATACATGTTACTTACAAGAAATAATAAAGAAGTCTTGAGAACGTTGTACTTAGGTACTAATTGTGCTTAAATACTCAACAGTATTCTGTTTATTCTAAATCCGTAACCAAATCTAAATCTGCGGTCGGGTATGCAATAAAAAATAATAGTCTCAGACTTGGGCACGATCCAGAAAAATATAGACTTTCTTTGCGTATGTCCGTTTAATAGATATGATGAAATTTCGTCTTGTTTCTCCAGTTTTTACGACACTATTCGATTATAATCGTCATAAGTTATTTTCAACTTTACTGTCTAGATGATAGGCTTTTAATTTGTAGTGACTATAATATTAATATACTGCGTGTAAATGTTGTAATGATAAGAAGTAAAAGTCATTTTGTATTTATGACATTTACTTGTATATTGTTTTATCATTGGGTACTTGTTGGTAGGTAGCGCATAATATATAAAAGCTTTTGTGTCATAGCGTAATATTTTTAGGGGTGGGGCAAAAATAAACTCAGTAGTAGAAGGATTTTTTTGACTGACTTATAACTTACTAGCTTCTGCGCGCGACTTCGTCCGCGTGGAACTCCTCCTTTTTTGCAGTCGGTTAAAAAGTAGCCTATGTTCTTTCTCAGGCTCCAGACTTTCGTTTTACCAAATTTCATTTAAATCGGTCCAGTAGTTTTAGCGTGAAAGCGTAACAGACAGACAGACAGAGTTACCTTCGCATTTATAATAGGACTAGTAGGGATACTGCATTGTTTCGTGTATTTAATTTTTTCCTCATTAGTTATGGTTCAGAGTGGTTCAAATGCCCCACTTTTCCCCACAGTGGGTTTAATGTAGGTACCCATCTATTTATATTATTTGTTTATGGTCGATTGTCAACTTTTTGTTTTACGTAATACTTACATGAATAAATTATGTTTTTTTAAGACCTGTCTGCAATTAGACCTTACTGGGTATGATTAATAAATAGGTAAGTAGGTATATATTACATTTTTGACCATATTCCATTGTTTTTATTCCTTCTTTTTAGTTATATAAGAAGGAACAAAAATCAACTGCGAACTGAAATTCAAATTTGGAAATAAAATGTGTTTTTAAATCGATCGTTGTTCTTTTTAACCCCAGACGAAAATTAACAAGTTTGTCATGTCAGTGTGTTTCTGTGTTTTAATGCATAAATAAATTCCATCAAATTATACTTATCACATGCTATTGAGCAAAAAAGGTATCTTTTACGACCTCGGGCCGTAAAGAAACGTTAACCGGAAAAGCTCATTTTTACGTTTTTTTTACTGTTCTTCGAGTGGAGGTGTTTTTGTAAATTGGGTTGTTGTTTAGGAGAAGGGTTAACGGTTTTCCTTTTAAGGTTATGGCTTTTATTTTTGTCTTATTTACTCTGTGATATATGCCATGTCGAAAAAGAGTTATAAATATATAGTGTGATTATTTAAAAAAAACAACTTCGTTAAGGGTGCTGAAATAAAACAACTACCTTTAACAAATTTAACGTACCTATATTAATTTATATATTATAGCTTCTGCCCGCGACTTCGTCCGCGTGGAACTCCTCCTTTTTTGCAGTCGGTTAAAAAGTAACCTATGTCCTTTCTCAGGCTCCAGTCTTTCTTTGTACCAAATTTCATTTAAATCGGTCCAGTAGTTGTAGCGTGAAAGCGTAACAGACAGGCAGACAGACAGAGTTACTTTCGCATTTATAATATTAGTTAGGATGCTAAAAGTCCTTATTATAGTGAAGTGACTATCGTCAGCTTAGTAGAAATCTAACCCACGATACCACCCCCGTTATACCCACTTAGGGAGATAATTTTCAAAAATCCTTTCTCAGGGCTCCCCTTTGTTATAAAAAGAACCCCTGTGCAAAATTTAAAGTTTCTAGCCTTTATAATTTGGCGCCTAATATCTCTGTCATTAAGTCAACTTCTCAACTGTCTATCACGGTACATCTTGGTGACAAACGGACGGATGGACAGCACTATAATTTATAGGGTTCCCTACCACCCTTTGGGTACGGAACCCAACAGCAATATGATCGACTGACCAAGTGAACTCACACCGAAACTATCAGTCAAACCCATTCCAGACGTGGAATGGATTTCTAAAATTCAAAAATGCACCCGTGTCCACCGGAAATGAATCCGCCCTGGGGCGTCTGCCCTGATACAGATCTGATGCCGCCCGAGTTCCGCCCAGTTCGCGCCTTTATAGGTTCCAATTTCCAATCGACACGACGTGATCTAGTCTGTGGAACGTGCGAGTGCCGTTTTTGAAAATGGAACAGGTTTTTTTTTTGGAATGAAACAACTATTAACGGCTAAAGTGTTAACGTTAGACTATTGTCAGCTCAGTCGTGCTACGATTATGGAAACTGTAAAGAATCCGAAAGGTCAGCAAATAAAATAAAATAAAAATACTCGAGTTAAATCCGTTTATGCTTGTTTCATTCCAATGTGTTTAATTATTGTGTATAGTATTAATTAAGTGCAGATGAAGTCACTGGCAGAAGCTAGTTTCTAAAATACTTAATGGTATTTTACAATACTTAAATATCGATCGAAGTTCATTTTCACCGTAACAAACATTATTTGAAATTCAATGATTCTATTACAACTTAAACTAGTAATTTATAAATATGTACCTATATAAGATGAAGCTGTCCGCCCCGGCTTCGCACGGATCCCTTTTTTTTATAGCCTATGTCACTCGGGAATAGTGTAGCTTCCCAACAGTGAAATAAATTTTCAAATCGGTCCAGTAGTTTTAGAGCCTATTCAATCCAAACAAACAAACTTTTCCTCTGTATTATATTAGTATAAAACACATCAAAATACGACAGTCTTACATGACACACTAACTCTAAAAACAATTTCAACACACGTCAAAAAACATAACCTAAAAAAACAACCTCAAAACGGCAACGTAACAACAATAAATTACACAAGCTGGCCAACATGGCCGCACATACGTATGCTTCAGTTGGCAATAGATTCCACAGATAAGAATCTAACAGCGGGTGTTAAATCTTTACGCTGAACATATTTATGTGGCCGAGTGTACGTCGGTTTATGTGGTCGACTGTCTTAGTAGATAGAATAAGGAAGCGTAATGTATTGTTTGGGAAAATTGTTATCTGGTTTACTGTCTTTGTTTAACGTATTAGGATTAAATTCTTGTTTCTATATCCTCCTGCCGCCCAATGACCTATTTAAAGGTCTTCAGCTGAGTAGTGGTTCCGGCCCAAGCGTGTTGCTGATTTTTACAGCTTGACGCCCAACGTCCTTTTAAAAGGTCTTCAACTTTGACTTGTCATAGAACTTTAAATTTACCGCATATTACATTTAAATGATTTTAAAACGCATACGTCATATTTAACGTTCACACTCGATGTCAGTCTGTTAAACATCATCTGTTAGTTTTGGCGTAATATTCAAAACAATTTCGAGAGGTCGTCTGTGATTTTCTTTGCTATCTCGGCAGATTGCGTGTTGACATTGTCAGCTCAGTCGTGCTACGATTATGGAAACTTTAAAGTATCTTCGGATACTTGCGTCAGCAAATAAAATAAAATAAAAGTACGCTAGTTAAATCCGTTTATAGTTGTTTCATTCCAATGTGTAATAACCGCGAAGTTTTGAAGTCTTTTACCTCTATGACTTAATTAACCCCTCCTCCCAACAACGAACTTGCGTGCGTATTCGACGCTATACAGACTTGTCACTTTAAAATTCAGACCTTGGAGACAACTACCAGCTGATTGTTAGTACGAAATACAAGTTTTACCCCCTTGGGGGTAATTGACCCCAGGTTAAAAACCCTTAGGGTCAAAGCAACCCGATTTGCCGGTATAAATATAGAAACAAGAATTTAATCCTAATACGTTAAACAAAGACAGTAAACCAGATAACAATTTTCCCAAACAATACATTACGCTTCCTTATTCTATCTACTAAGACAGTCGACCACATAAACCGACGTACACTCGGCCACATAAATATGTTCAGCGTAAAGATTTAACACCCGCTGTTAGATTCTTATCTGTGGAATCTATTGCCAACTGAAGCATACGTATGTGCGGCCATGTTGGCCAGCTTGTGTAATTTATTGTTGTTACGTTGCCGTTTTGAGGTTGTTTTTTTAGGTTATGTTTTTTGACGTGTGTTGAAATTGTTTTTTGAGTTAGTGTGTTGTGTTTGACTCCTATTTTGATGTGCGTACACGAGTTAAATCCGATTATAGTTGTTTCATTCTAATGTGTAATAACCGCGAAGGCATCAGAATTTATTATTGAGCTAATTTAGTAGGTAACAAGTGAATCCATTATTGCCTATCTAAGTATATTAAATTAGGAAAATATAATAGTGAGAAACGAAAATGGACAAAAAATAATGCTTTTATTATTGAATTGTACTCAATCATCTCTTTTATTATAATAATGGAATTATTTTCGTTCATTGTTGACTTGAGAGGGCAATTCTCAGAATTCCCTTTCGATTCCTTTCCACCAATTCAAGTGTCTCGTTATTTATTTTTTTTAATTTGTCTTCCAATATTCATATTAACATTGACATCTGTTTAGTGAAATAAATATAATAATAATATATAAAAATGGTCATCATGATTTTAAAACTTTAAAAAAATTGCGATTTTGTAAGAAAATATTGGACTGCAAACACTCGGGTTTTATTTTATTTGCTGAGGATTGGAAACTTTATAGTTCCCTTATTAGTCAAATGAGCTGACGATGCCATGGGAACTGTAAAGTTTTCGAAACGTCAACAAATAAAATAAAATACGCGCGTTAAATCGGTCACAATTTTTTCACTGGAAAGGTATAGTATTTTTCTTAAAAAGAGATGGCAATTTTTTTAATATTAAAATAGTTAAGTAAAACACGCTACTTATAAGTAAGTATAACACTGTATTAACTACAATCTATTAATCGAAATTCGATTAATATTTTTGGTTCAATACCATTAGTTTTTAATTATAATAAAAATAAGTATAACACTGCTTTTTATTAAGCCAAACCATGGAAGAAAAATCAAAATATTTCTTAAAATGTTTCAATCTTGTAGCAATTGACAACATATTTTATAATAATATAGTGCCGTCAACAATCCTATCTCCGGAGTTATCGATAGTGATCATTTTAAAAAAAAAAACACCGCCGTACTGGAAACAATATGGCGGACGTGCGTGATTTACGCGCCGCTCGGATACCGTTGAAATTCGCGTCGATAGCGCTTTTGTTTCACCGTCGGCCTTCTTATCGATGAATGGGATGAGAGTATCGATATTTTATATATTTTATCGATACCTACTGTGTTTTTTATTATTTTATACTCAGAAAATCTGTGATTGTTCTAGTTTAAGTATATCTTTCTATTTCTGTGAATAGAAACAGAAAGATATCATTTTTTATAATAATTTGGTTATTCTTATATACATTATTAATAATTCGTCTGAAGTGCATGAATACCTACTTTAAAATTATCGATACGTCAGCAAAAAGTAAGCAAGAAATCCGGTATGGATAAGTAATCGTTTTATACCTTACTTAGTGCGTATTTTTTTTTTTTTTTAACCATTTTATTGAAAATATTTCCTAGATTATCGTTTATATTGCCTATTATGTTTAACAATAAAAAATGTGAATAAATACAACGACAATATGTACTTACTTACTTTCTTTCCTTGTACTTATCCACAATATATTTTTGAAAATGAAAACTTAATTAAATTTGCCAACATTATTATTAAATACTAGCTTCTGCCCGCGACTTCGTCTGCGTGGAACTCCTCCTTTTTTGCAGTCGGTTAAAAAGTAGCCTATGTCCTTTCTCAGCCTTTAAACTTTCATTGTACCAAATTTCATTTAAATCGGTCCAGTAGTTTTAGCGTGAAAGCGTAACAGACAGACAGACAGACAGAGTTACTTTCGCATTTATAATATTAGTAGGGAAGTAGGGATAGTTTATTTTGTAAACTATCGATAGCACAAATAAGGACGTCACTACGCACGTGATACCGCGAAACAGCAAAATATTAAAATACATTCCATGTGATAATAGCGTAACGCAGTATTCCCAATATTTCAGAATTCAATTTAATTTTTGCATTTCTGGAACAGTGTTGAAGTTTTTATTTTTATTACATCGATAAATGGTATTGACAGTGTGAATTTTTAATCGAAAAATATTGAATTCTAGCAATTAGAAAAAAATAATAATAATAGGATTACATTGGAACTACAGTGGTATGACGCCGTTTGCAAAAAATATAAAAACACTCAATCATTACTGTTGTCCCGAACTGCTAACAATAGTGTATGTAGTTCGGGCTGTTCTTCCCCGATCAACCTTTCAAGATGTCGATCTTGAATATAGCTAATAAAAAAAAACATGTTAAAAAACATTTCAATAGGTATCTTTTATAAAACTCATTTTTGTCTTGCCTTCAAATTAACTTTAATAAAACATAAAAAAAATATCCATTTTAATAACAGGAAAAAAATCCCAAATTACAAAACAGATCCCAATAAACTTGATCTCGGTAAATCTCAGAAATTCCGTATTACCCGCAAAGAGCTCAACCAAATTATCTTCACATTTTCCTTCGAAGCCTCCATTGACACTCTAAATGTCCATTAAAAACATTCCACAGCCTCCCTTACAGAAATAAATGAATCATTTTTCACCCTCTTAAAATTCCCGAGCTCTTTAAATTCTATAAAAACTCGACGTCTATCGACGACAGCGGCGTTGGAATTCTATAAGTAATCCACAGAATAGACTGCATACTTGCTTGAAATTTCAACTTTATGTCATAAGAATAGAGTTTATTTTTTAATGAATAGGTTTTGAACATTGGCAGTCTATAGGATGAACCGAGAAGCCTGGTAATGACGTTTACAGCTAAGAATGACGTCATAAACGGAACGTCGGTAATGCGTTAGGTCACCAGCTTTTACTATGGATATAAGTGAGCGAAGCGAGGTTTGACATTCGACTTTATATCTTAAACTAGCGGTCCCGGCAGACGTCATCCTGCCCATTCGGAATTCAAATTAGGTAACTTTAGTTAGACAACGTATGGGAAAAGAAAAGGGCTGTTTTTAGGGTTTTCCCGGCAATTATTCGATTTTTTCTCGCCGTAAGAACCATCCTTGAACTTCAACGAACATTAAAAAAAAAATTGGCCAAATTGGTCCAGGCGTTGTCGAGTTATGCGCTTACCAACACATTTTGCGATTCTTTTTTATATATAAAATAAAAGAAGATAAGTTTGTGTAAATACCTAGTTGACTATGAAATGTCAGATCATAATATGAGTTACAGGTCACGACTGTTTTGAATGTAGTGTAAATATATGCAGCAAGTAAGTATCTATTGTAATGTTATCAAACAGAAAATTTATATGCATTTATAATACCTTCTAATTAGCTCACTGGATAAACTATTGTAAAAACTACCCCCTAATCTAGTTATAAATTTCTCATGTACTTAATAAACTTTAAAAAATATTATACGACCCTCAGAACCTATGTTTGATACGAGGAAGAAGAAGAAGCATCTAAGTCGAATACGACCTCGCTTCTTCCATTCAAGTAGTAGGGGTTCTTATTTACCAGATACGACCTTTAATTATAACCATGAATATTAAAATCCAGCCTTTCAAGATAATAAAATAAAAGTAGGAAAAATAAAAATATAATGAGTGAAATAAGCAGTTACTTCTCATGAAAAGCTGAATACAAAATTCGTGTTTCAATTTCTTTTAATTTAATTTTGTTTTGTTTATGTAAGCTGTTTATAAGGGCGTATTATCCATAGAACAGTTATTGTAGGTACTGCACTGTGAATTTAATTTTGTGGTGTAGCACATTCAAAATACTGTTTTTCTTACGAGAATAGACATAGAAAAGTTCTCGAAACGTCAAAAAATAAACAATATTTCATTTGCTTACGTTTTGAAAGATACGATATTCATTCAATAACTATCATTCATTCAGTCGTGCTATGAATATGAGTATTGTAAAGTTTTTCAAACATCATTAAATAAAATAAAATATGCGACTTAAATCCTTTATGGTTAATTCATTCCAATGTGTAGTAATCGAGAAGGATTAAGAAATAACAATAATCCCTACAGTTATGTTGGATTTATGTGATAAATCTAGTTTGCGAGCCTACTGCCCATTAAACTAGCATTTCTCTTACATTTTGATGTAGAATTTCGCATACAGTTTACTCGTCATTAATATTAGTACCTAATAAAACTAAATTGCACTTGCACTAGTAATCTAACAAAATGTCAGCTGCAGCAAACACGTAGTAAACTAAGCGCTAACTAAAAGCAACATTATCGTGAACTAATCAATTCTGGAACAAACGGGTGCGTCCCGTGAACAGATACCCGGATACGATCGCGGTCCGTCTGTGGGCTAAATTGAGGGCGTATTGACAATCAGCTGTGACTGTTGCGCCATTTTGTTTAATTTATTTTCAAAATGGCGAGAATAACAATATGAAACTCTGATGATTAATTTATAGCGTCTATGCGTAATAAATTTAATGAGGGATAATTAACATTCTTATTTAAAACATTCCTTTTTTAAAAACACTTGAATAATATATAGGTATGTACGCAGGGATAAATTAAGGGCGTATTGACAATCAGCTGTGACTGAGGCGCCATTTTGATTAAAATATTTTTTTTTAAATTGCGTTTTAAGAACAGCTGATCGATATCAAACTGATTTTACTGTGCTTTTTATAATAATATTGTGTAAATTACAGATACTATCTTGAAACGCTGGAATAAATTGAGGACGTTTTGACAATCAGCTGTGACATAGGCGCCATTTTGTTTAAAGCATTTTTCAAAATGGCGTTGTTTTAGCAGCTTATTGTTAGCAAATTGATTTTTTCACAATTTTAATAATACCTTAAACTGAAAGAAATTTATGGCATCTATACGGAATAAGTATAATGATGGCTAATGATTATTCTTAAGTGAAATTAAAATCTAAAATCGCTAATAATTCCTTGAAACTCAGAACATGCCCATTATTTAACTGTAAAATAAATCTGTATTAAAATCCTAAAACGACTACCGCTATCTTCTTAGCCCCTTATATCTTGCACCAAACATTTATCGCGATACTATGAGACAATAGCGCTATTATTCCTCCCCGAGAGTTAACAATGAACCGAACGCTGATTAAGCGGTTTTGAGATCTTAAATTATTTCGTTCTTTAACATTGAGGTAAGCTCTGTTATCGCAAAATGTATAATACTAGCCGTCCGCCCCGGCTTCGCGCGGATCCCTTTTTTATAGCCTATCACTCGGGAATAGTGTAGCGTCCCAGCAGTGAATGATTTTTTCAAATCGGGTCCAGTCGTCAAGGAGGCTAGTCAATACAAACAAATAAACAAACAAACCTTTCCTCTTTATCAATACATAGTATAAAACAAAGTCGCTTTCGCTGTATGTCCGTATTTATGCTTAGATCTTTAAAACTACGCAACGGATTTTGATGCGGTTTTTTTTAATAGATAGAGAGATTCTTAAGGAAGGTTTATAGCCCCGTGTGAAGCCGGGGCGGGTCGCTAGTAATATAATAAATAAATATAGATTGGAGTTTATTTATTTTTAACTATCGGTCCCGGCTGACGTTATTCTACCCGTTCGAAGTTCAAATTGACTTTAAGTTAGAAAACGTATGGGTAAAAGAAAAGGGCTGTTTTTTGGGTTTTCCCGGCAATTACTCCATTTTTTCTCGACGTAAAAACCATTCTTGGACATCAACGTACATTCAAAAAGAGCCAAAATAGGTCCGGGCTTTATTGAGTCATGCGCTTATCATCACAATTTGCAATTTGATTAATATTATGATCAGCTGATCGGTTTTAAAATCTGTATTCAATATCCTTAAGGTCTCACGTTGCTCGTATCTGACATGCGTATGCGCTGATTTATGCCCTGGCTGGCGACAAGCCGGTACCCAGTGATAAATATAATTGTGCTCTGACCCACCCAGGGAGACCGGCAAGTGTATAAGGGCCTTTATATACTGGTGTTAAATTTAAAGTATTATAATTTCTGATGCCTTCGCGGTTATTATACATTGGAATTAAATCTGTATCAATAAAACTGAAATGGGCGCGCATAATATTATAATTGATAACAAAAAAATACTTATAGGTACACATTTCGGTGCAGTCGACTGAATTGGATTATTTTTCTTTTTGTTTTGTTTGTTGTTGTTAGAGCAAGATTTGTATGGAAGGAAATCAAGAAAATATTATTATATGGCAATTCAAGCAAGTTTTTAAAAACATAGTACTTAGTTAGGTACTTATTTTGATTTTCAGTTGTAACCTTAACCGGAACTATTTTTTTTTGCACATTTAAAAAAAACCTTTATCACATAACTAATTAATTCTGATGACGAACAAGTTAAATACATTCATATTTTTTTATCTATTTATCTAAAGCTTCTGCTAATTATGATTCAGACGCTGATAAAATTAATTATTTTTTTGTATGTAAAAATATGATAAGTGATAAAATCTTAAACCAGTAATGACTAATGAGAAGGTTATTTTATGATTTTTTTTTTAAATTTTAATTTGCATTTGTTATAGAAGTAGGTACCGTTATGCCATCCAATATAAAAGTTTTTCTTTATTATTATAACTATTATTTACACAATAAAAAATCTTTATACGACACTTGACATTCAAAAATTTTTGACGATTTTTTTTAACATTTATATTTCGGTTGTTTTTTTTTACCTCATAATTTTAAATGATATATAATCTTAATCTTCTTGACGATCTCGACATGTAATTTGACATTTCATTGTTATTATATCTAGATTTATATTATAGAAAAATAAATTAATATAATCTAATCTATAAAATATTTTACCTATGTGAACACATCTTTACTTTACGAATGTACCAGCAATACTCCAGGAAGACTCTTACATCTGCGCGGTTCGATATTGCAAAATTGTAAAACAACCACACAAAGCAATATGACTCTTATTTCCCTGATAAAACAGTTCAAAACAACTGCATTGATAACCTTGCGTATCCCTGTTCGCGACTTGTCCAACATGGCTGTATTTTATTTTGTGTCGCAATATTAATGTACTTATGGATTTTTGATTTTTTTTTGCATTATTTAACGTACATACGAAAGTTTATCAACTTTGAAGATCTTTTATTTTTAAAGCTACGAAATTTGGTTTAGGAAAATAAAAAAATATTTTAGAAGATTTACTTTGATAGCTAATAGTGTCATGCTATCGTTAGCTCAATCAGCTACGAATATGGGAACTGTTAAATCCTAATCCTAACTAATATTATATAAAACTACTGACTACGCAAAATAAAATTTAGTATGTGTACCTACCAAATTTCATATTATAATATTTCATAGCCTAGAGCCTGAGAAAGGACATAGGTTACTTTTGGTTGCATAAACAGGGTTGTAAAGGGTTAAAAGGGAGGATGAAATGTATGTTTTTTTTTTATCAACACTATTACTATTTTGGAAATGATTACAAAATTAATTAACCGGTTCTCTCGAATTAATCAGATAATGCAACATATTGTTGATTAGATTAAAAACCAATAATTGAAAAAATGTCTGCAACTGATAGGAATTCGCTCAAATTATCAGAATGATATTGAAAATTCCATGAGCAACAATGGATTTTAAAGTACTCTGTTTCTTGTTAATAGTTTCAACAGCAAACGCAGAATTGAGAAATTATGAAGGATTCAAAGTGTACAAGGTTATACCAAAAACAAATGAAGAAGTATCGAGCCTGATTAATATTCAGAAACTTGGTATCACCGAATTTTGGGATGATGATTTCAATATCAATCATGATGTGAGAATCATGGTGTCAACTGGTAATGAGCCTGAGTTGGTAAAGGAATTCGAGAAAGCTGAGCTTGAAGCCAATGTTGTAATTGATAATGTACAAAGGTAAGTAAGTCATCAAATTTTTAGACAAATACTGAGTAGGTTAGCCAGCTAGATTTTTTTTATAAAAAAATAGACATTGATGGTAGAAGGATGAAAGTTTAAGGCACCTATGTATTTTTAAATCCATTATAATTATATTATTCCGATACTAAGAAAACTGTATTATTTTTTAGAGCTATTGATAATCAACTGGACCCAAATAGACGACCAGGTGGTGGCAGTTCTGGTGGTAGCTCAAGTGGCGGTTCTGGAAGCTCTGGGGGTAACTCTGGTGGCAGTTCTAGTTGGAAACCCGGAGGAGGTGGCTTCAGCTTAAGACCCAAAGGTCCAAGAAGATATCGCAATCGCAACAGACGTAATCCGAACACAGAATTCTCCATAACTTGGGACAGATATTATGATCTAAATGCCATATACAATTGGCTTGATGAACTAGCAGTTATGTACCCAAATATAGTCAAAACAGTAGTAATAGGAACAACAGTAGAAAACAGACAGATTAAAGGGGTAATAATAAATTTTCATCCAGAAAGGACCAATAAGTTGATAGGTATGTTCGAAGGTGGTCTACATGCAAGGGAATGGATCTCACCAGCTACTGTAACTTGGATCATCAAGGAATTTCTGGTCAGTGATGACCCTGAAGTGATTGCTTTGGCTGAGAATTTCGAGTGGCATATTTTTCCAGTCGTCAACCCTGATGGATATTCTTATACTTTTACTAATGTAAGTAACAATATAGATATTTAAAAATATGAAAAGGCTCTGATTATGATCATGGAGTAATTAACGAGCACTTTTGACTAATAACGCTTGGGATGTGAGTACTAGTTTCACTGGTCAATCGAATTTAGTTCTATATTTATAATGTGTATTGTTAAATATTATGGCCAAATAAAATTCTTAATCGTGTTGCTCTGAAAAGACAGATATATTTTGAATACCATATTTAGCTACTTAATATTACAAAAAATGTTTTAAAGAATGAACTAAAAACCTGAAAACCCTACCTGAAAAGCGAAGCAAGCTATTCCATTATTAAAAATCCTAATTCTATTAGGTCTAAAATCATTACATATTTATTATATGAAGAAGGTACCTAATGCAAAAAAGGCTTTTTATTTCACAGCACAGGATGTGGAGAAAAAATCGCAGCAGAGTTAACACCACCTCCTGCGCCGCATCTGGTGTTGATGATGACATGAGCAACGGGGTAGATCTTAACAGGAACTTCGAGTACATGTGGATGAGTAAGTGAGCCCATCGCATTATCTTAAAACATAAGACTTTCTTTGTTTTTAATCATCTTTTCAACTATATCTCAAAGATTTGGGATCTTTTTTAGAGCTAGGTGATATTTAAAGTCTTCTGTACCAAATCCATAAAATCCAAGTGTGATTTGTTATTTATAAGCAAACTAGCTGTCCGCCCCGGCTAAGCGCGGATCATATTTTTTATAGCCTATGTCACTCGGGAATAGGGTAGCTTTCCAACAATGAAAGAATTTTTGAAATCGGTCCAGTCGTTCTGAAGCCTATTCAATCCAAACAAACCTTTTCTCTTTATAATATTAGTATAGATAATGATGCTAATTACATTCGCAAGTGTCAAACAGGGCTGACAGAAGTGATAGTTGCTTAACAGGTATATTAATAACGAGATTTACATAAGTACTTTATCATTAAAAAAATACTTACCTATTATAAACTTTAATCACACCAACTTCGGGATTATATTTTGAAAAATCTTAATTTTCTCAGTTCTCACTAACACTTAAATTAAGTCAAGCTCAGTACTTCATACGTAAATTATTAGTAAACTATTTAATTTTAAAGTCATTCGAACTTTGTGAAATAGTGTTAAATTAGTTCAGTGATGAATCCGTAAAAAAACAGTTGCAAATAATTTGGCCCATTTTATCTTCTCGGCCTCTTGTTACAAGAATTTAATATAACACTTTGAAAAGTTTTCAAAGTCAAAATAATGTATTTGGAACATTTAATTTGGCAACAACAGCTTTATTTCTTTTACTATCTAAGGATCTAGAAGGACAAAACAACTTGTAAGTTTGATTAGCAATAAAAAAAGATACAAATCAGTCTAGACACTATTACAAAACGATAAAGCATGTTTTAGAAAATCGCACGTTTATCTGTTAATAGGTTACAATTACAACGCAATAATTAGATACAGATAATTTTATCAATTCCTCTTTATATTAGAACTAGCTGTCCGCCCCTTTGCACGGTACTACATTTTTTTGAAAATTGAATATAGCGTATGTCATTTACGAATAGTGTAGCTTCCCAATAGTGAAAGAATTTTTCAAATTGGCCCAGTTGTTTTGGAGCGTATTTAATCCAAACAAACAAACCTTTCCTTTTTATATTAGAATAGATAATTTCAGACTTAGTGCGATTATTACACATTAACGGATTTAAATTTATGTTGACATTTCGAAAACTAAAGTTTCCATATGCCTATCTGACAACAGTCTGACACTAGGGGGCGTAGACAAGGTGCCAACGTTCAACGTTAACGTTAAACGAAACGACCAAAATGTATAGGATTTGACAGCCGCGAACGTTTGTGACGTACGTGACAGTCGATCGCGGATGTCATCTATACTAATAAGAGGAAAAGTTTATTTGTTTGTTTGGATTACAAAGGCTCCTAAACAACTGGGCGATTTGAAAAATTCTTTCACTGTTGGAAAGCTACACTATTCCCGTGTGACATAGGCTGTACAAAAAAAAGGGATTCGGGCGAAGTCCCTTACATTTTGGCACGTTGCCTAGGGCCCAAATTGTTTTAATCCAAATTTTTCAGCCGTCGGAGCATCAAATGACCCTTGTTCCAATACCTTCGCTGGTCCTTCGCCAGCATCAGAACCTGAAACCAGGGCCATAGCCCAATATGTCCAGGACATAAACAATCAAGGGACATTCATCTATTACATCGCCTTCCACTCCTACACCCAGCTGATGATCATTCCGTACAGCCATCTTACTTCTAGTGATGACGTCTTGCAGGCTGAAAATTATGGCGATATGGTAATTTAAATATCCACTAATTGCTTAATCATTTCTGATGACTTGCGGTTATTACACACTAGCGGCCCGCCCCGGCTTCGCTCGTATCCCTTTTTTTCGCAAAAAAATGTCGCTATATCCCTTCTCAGGGTCTCAAGATTGTCTGTGCCAAATTTCATCAAAACCGGTTGAGAGGTTTAAGCGGGAAAGCGGAACAGACAGACAGAGTTACTTCCGCATTTATAATATTAGTAGGGATTGTAACGAAACAACGATAACGGATTTAACTCGCGTATTTGATTTTATTTGGTGACGTTTCGAAAATTTTGTTGTTCCCATATTCGTAGTCGACTGAAGTGATAATACTAAAGAAATTTAATTGACAAAAGTCACTTTAGTGTAAAGTTTTCAAAACGTCAGCAAATAATACAAACAAGTTAAATCCGTTATGACTACTTAATTCTAATGTGTAATAACCGCGAAGGTATCAGAAATTATTATAACTACTTGCTAAATAGTACGACGTGAAACTAGTGGATTAAAGAAACCTGATGAATGACGTTTTTGTTTCCAGTATGAGATTGCAATCAGAGGTGCAGACAAATTGCAAGAAAGATACGGAACGACTTACAGTGTTGGGATATCAGCGAATGTTATGTGTAAGTATATTAGGAACTAGCGGCCCGCCCCGGCTTCGCCCGGATCCCTTTTTTTAAAGCCTATGTCACTAGGGAGTATTATAGTGTAGCTTTCCAACAGTGAAATAATTTTTAAATCGGTCCAGTCGTTTAAGAGCCTATTCAATCCAAACGAACTTTTCCCCTTTATAATATTAGTATAGATACGTAGGTACAACACAAGCTGTATATAAGCAGTATAAAGGCTGAATAAGAGCAGCCTTGTACAGCCTTTTTATAACTTATACAGAACTCGTGTGCTAGTTGGTATAGATGCCAGTGCTCATCATACTGACTGCCCCTAGCAGGATTTGAACCCGCAACCTCCGGTTTCGTAGTCAGGGGCTCTGACCACTAGACCAACAGGCCGTCATATTATTATCATCATTTAATCCGTTAAAACTGTTTCATACAAATGTGCTCAATGTGATTTTCGTTGTCACCGACAGGATTTGAACTTGCGGTCATTAGTCTACTCAGTACCTTCTACTAATAGATTTTAGCTAATTTAAATTTCTAACTATGTATGAGTTTACAACTTTTGGAAAATCCGTTAACTAGTCTAGCTTCTGGTCTGCTCAAAAGTTGCCGTTAGCTTTATGTTACACTTTCCTAATTTGAAGTTGGCCAAACTTCAAGGATTTTGTTTACATTTTGACGCATAATGTAATACCTTGTGCAAAATGCATGAATAGCTTAAATAAATAGATACGATCTTACGTAAATTACCTTCCTTAGTAAGAAAACATACCTTTTGCAAATAATTATATTGAACACCAGCGTTCCGCCCTGGCTTCGCCCGGATCCCTTTTTTTATAGCTTATGTCATTCGGGAAAAGTGTAGCTTTCCAACAGTAAAAGAATTTTTCAAATCGGTCCAGTCGATTAGGAGCCTATTCAATCCAAACAAACGAACAAACCTTTCCTCTTCATGATATTAGTATAGATAATGAAGTCAGCAGAAAAATTACGTGAGCTCGTAACTCCGTTTTTTGTACTTTGAACCTTATTTCAAAAACTCAATCTTGTATTTTACCCTGTAAATAAACTACGTTTCATATTTTATCTGCTTTTAAATATTAAAAGATTGGAGACTTACCTAAAAATGTTAACTTACAGTTTTTTGCAGTCTCTAAAAAAATTGATATAGCTTCGAACCACATTAAAAATCACCCTTCTTCACGCACCATTTTTATTTCAAAACAAATTGTTTTACAGACCCCATGAGCGGCACCAGTTTCGACTGGGTCAAAAATGCAATCAATGTCCCAGTGACATATTTAATCGAATTAAGAGATTTGGGAAACTACGGGTTTCTGCTACCAGCTGAAGAAATCATACCTAACAATCTAGAAGTGATGGATGCTCTTCTAGAAATGGATAGAGCTACAAGAGAACTGAACTACTACACTGCATCGGCAAATTCTTTAACACCACTGTTTGCATTGACTTTGGGAACCATGTTCCTATTTATGAGATGAAGATCAATAGATTATAATATATGTTCTTTGATGTTCATTTATTTATTTGTTTTCCTTGCAAGTGTGTTGAAAAAGCTGTGTTTCTTAACGCGCTCGTGTCAATCGCACTTATGGTACCGCCTCGTGTTTTATTATAAACCAGCCATACTTGTATTACTATACATATAGCCTTTTCGTATTTTTTATTTCATTACAGTTTTATAATACTGAAGCGTGGTTTTATTTAAATACCTAATACTTAAGAATGGTATCAAAATTTTAGCAGCTACTTATTTGATAATTGATACGAGATTAATGTAGGTAATTGAGATAACCTTATTTTATCCATTGATAACGTAGATAACTCAAATATTTGACAAGTTTATAGGACCTTTTCTCGACCTGAGTCTTTCAAAATTCGAATGAGTACTTGGTTTTTTATAGGACTTTAAATAAATTCTATTTTGAATTTGATTCTGATTTTGAGATATTTAAACTAGAGATAAAAAACGTAAATAATAATATAAATGACATCTCAGCAAAGCTAAATACATAGTTTAAATTAACATCCTAAATTTACATGAGATTATACTACCTATATTCAGTCACGAAGAACCGACGATAGAAAAAAAAATTACCAATAAAATGAAAACTAACTAAAATCAATGTATCAGAAAATTATCTTATTGTAATGTTTACGACATTGTACATCGATAATTTATCGGTCGATCATTAACCAGCACTGAAAGGTATTAAATAAATAAGATTACAATAGATAACGATAATTCCAACAAAATTTATAACAGCATTTATGAAATTATTACAATCTTACAATACGGGTGAGATAGTCACACCTAAAATGAGTTTTAAAATATTAATAGCCCTTTTAGGGCTTCTGGCTTTAACAAATGCCATGAAAAGTTATGAAAACTATAAAGTATACAATATTGTGCCAAAATCAGAGGTACAAGTGCAAATTTTGACCGACTTGAGAAAACAAGGATACGAATTCTGGACTGAAATTATCAAGATGGATAGTGATGTAAGGATAATGGTTTCACCAGATGAAAATGAAGAATTTGTTAAATACAGTAAAAGTGTTGGATTAGATGCTGTTGTTAGCATTGAAAATGTTCAAGAGTAAGTACTTACTATTAAACTGATCTCTTTCATTCCGGATGAATTTGAGAAAAAAACTTAAAAAAGCTGTTGTGTTTCCTAATCAATTAATAAAATATAATGAGCAAATTGTACAAGTGCAAGGAAAAATAATTAACAAAACTGCGCTAGCTTTCAAATAGATTGAATATCATCCAAATCGATTCATCCAGTTAAAAGTTATGAGGTAACAAACATCAAAAAAATGCCGTCGAATTGTATTTTTTTAAGTCAGTAAAGGAGTTATTACATAATTATTACGACAAATCCTGTGTATGAATCGGTGAGAGATTTATATTTGTTCTTACAATCTCAATTATTTTTCTACAGTAAAAATAGTAATTATTATTTGACGTCAATGTCATGGAATTAAATATACCTACATCATCATCAACTGAAAGAGGTCCACTGCTGGAATTAGGTCTTCGAAGACCTCCACAGTAACCGGTTTCATCACGCCCAAATTAAGCACTTCTATTTACAATATTCCAGATTAATAGACGCTCAACTAAAACCATCCACAAGTTCCCAAAGAACTAGCTTAGCATCCCTATCTTGGGATAGGTACTACAACCTAGATGAAATCCACGCCTGGCTAGACGAACTAGAAGTTTTATACCCTGATGTAGTTACAACAATCACCATCGGAAATTCATATGAAGGTCGCAGCATCAAAGGAGTTGTTATAGACTTCAAGCCTAATGCGAGAGGTGATAGACCTCTTATTGGTATGATTGAAGGTGGTATACATGCTAGAGAATGGATCTCACCAGCCACAGTTACTTGGATTATCAGGGAGTTTCTTACAAGTGAAGATGCTGATGTGAGAGCGATGGCTGAGAATTTCATTTGGCATATTATCCCAGTGGCTAACCCTGATGGATATGTTTACACTTTCACCAATGTAAGTTCTAAAATAATATAACTGTCTTTATCTTTGTTTTAATTGCAGTCAGTCTGGATAGGAGTGTCCTAAATATTGATAGATTAAGATTTAGGTATATTGGATTAATGCTGACAATATGTACGAGCACAGTATATTGTTGCATCTATACAAATTCTTGGTGTAAGTAACTCATTTGTTAAATTTTCTGAAGTAGAGACTGACGGCGGTTGAAACTCCCATTATCACCTGTTTATATTGTTCATCTAGATTTGATAAATATCTTTGGACAATTCACACCAATTATCTAGTCCCATTTTAAGCAAAGCTTGTGTTATACTTACTAGACAACGGATAAATATACATATATACATATAAGACATCCAAGACTCAGGTACAGATGCCAGTGCTCATCACATTGACATCTGCCCTTAGCGGGATTCGAACCCGCAACCTCCGGTTTCGTAGTCAGGGCCTCTGACCACTAGACCAACAGGCCGTCAAAGGTGCTTAGTTTGGGAGCAGAATAATAAATATTTATTATCTCATTGTTTAGAATCGGATGTGGAGGAAAAATCGAAACCCAGATAACTTTGTTACTTGTGGAACCAATACTGATATTGGCAACGGTATCGATTTGAATAGGAACTTCAATTTCGTGTGGATGTGTAAGTGTTTCTGTCTTTCTTTCATTTACTTTGATTAATTTTTGGCACTTGTGATAGTCTTTATCCAATTTTGCTTTGGGACTTGTTAAAATTTCACTCTTTCGTTATTTATTTAGGTTTTTTTTACTATCGTACAACTATTAACGGATTTAACTCGCGTATTTATTTTCTAATTTATTTGCTGACGTTTCGGATTCTTTACCTACAGTTTACATAATCGGAGCATGACTGAGCTGACAATAGTCTAACGCTAAAATAAAAATACGCGAGTTAAATCCGTTAATAGTTGTTTCATTCCAATGTTAAATAGACTATGTTCAACAGTCATCATCATCATCATCATCATCAGCCCGTCGCAGTCCACTGCTGGACATAGGCCTCTCCAATTTCACGCCACTTTGCTCTATTTTAGGCTGCTTGCATCCAGCTCCTGCCAGCCATCTTACGCAAATCGTCACTCCACCTTGCCTGAGGACGTCCTACACTACGCTTGCCGAGACGCGGTCTCCACTCTAGAACACGTTTACTCCAACGGTTATCGGTTCTTCGGCTAATATGGCCAGCCCACTGCCACTTTAGCTTGCTAATCCGGTGGGCTATGTCGATGACTCTGGTTCTCTGCCGAATCACCTCATTTTTGATTCGATCCCGCAGAGAAACGCCGAGCATAGCCCTTTCCATAGCCCGCTGAGCGACTTTTAATTTGTGAACCAGCCGTACCGTCAGTGTCCACGTTTCGGCTCCGTATGTCATGACGGGTAGGACGCACTGATTGAAGACTTTCGTCTTAAGGCACTGTGGGAGTGACGATATGTTCAACAGTATAATTATTTTTTTTTATATCACTTGTCCTGTTTACAGCTACTGGTGCTTCAAATAACCCTTGCGCGGAAACTTACGCTGGACCCGTAGCATCATCAGAGCTGGAGACCCAGGCTATCTCCAACCATGTCTTAAGGCTCCAGCAGAGCGGTGAACTCATTTACTACCTGGCCTTCCACTCTTACTCACAGATGATCCTCGTCCCGTACAGCCATGCTTCAGGATTTGAAGTCCTTCAAGCGGCCAATTACGCTGATATGGTGAGTAAATGAGATGTATTCAATATTTAAAACCTTTTAAATATTTATTTTATAACAGAGTTTAATAATGGATTATTTATTATTTCAACAGTACGAGGTAGCCATTCGCGCTGCTGATAAACTGACAGCCAGACATGGAACCCCTTATACTGTGGGCACTTCTGCAGATATCCTTTGTAAGTAATAATAACATTAAGTATATTACTAGCTGTCCGCCCCGGCTTCGCACGGATCATCTTTTTTATAAAGCCTATAAAATATCACTCGGGAATAGTGTAGCTTCCCAGGTTTGTTTGTTTGGATTGAATAGGCTCCAGAAAAGCTGGACCGATTTCAAAAAATCTTTCACTGTTGGGAAGCTACACTATTCCCGAGTGACATAGGCTATAAAAAAAAGATGATCAGTGCGAAGCCGGGGCGGACAGCTAGTTTACTGTTAAATGGTATCATTCTATGCGATTTAATTTAATTAATTTGATTTTATTCGATTGGTCCAATTCATCCAATAGATCCAACTTATCCGATCGATCGATAAATTTATCAATCCATTTTTTCAGACGAAGTCAGCGGTTCAAGCTTCGACTGGGTGAAAGGTGTTGCCAACGTCCCTATCGTATACCTCTTTGAGTTAAGAGATGTGGGGCAGTATGGCTTCCTTCTCCCCACTGAAGAGATCATCCCCAACAATGAGGAGATCATGGATGGGCTGGTGGAAATGGATCGGGTTACCAGACAACTTGGTTATTACACGGCTTCAGCTACCGTGTTCAGTTCTGTAATGTCGCTGGTTATTTCGTTGGGGTTATTGGTTTTGATGCAGTAGTCTTTGTGAATAGGATTGTTTAATAAAGGTTATGACGTAAATTTTTTTTTTTTGAGGTAATTTCTAACCTTGAAA
The DNA here is from genome assembly GCA_038024825.1 of Polylopha cassiicola. NCBI lineage: Eukaryota > Metazoa > Arthropoda > Insecta > Lepidoptera > Tortricidae > Polylopha > Polylopha cassiicola. Next base: position 1,889,424 of record CP149061.1, read on the forward strand.
AGGGCTTATAAGGCTACATTGAATAAAATTAAATATATTTTTTAATTTTGAAATTGACCTTTTGAGCATGTCAGTTAATAAAGAATTTAACTCGCGTATTTTATTTTAAAATCATGCCCGAATTTTATACGTAAAATAATTATTACCTACTAATAAATTTAAATATCAATTTATGTAATTCAATTAATAAAATATTCCAGTAAATTATGTAAAAAGAAATACAATCATAATAGTGCCTTTTTCCTGTGTAAGACAAACCCTAAACCTTTTGATTAAAAAAAACTTTCCAATGATATATTTTACAGTACTTACCTATCTTTAACAATGAATTAATAAAATGGAAGCTATTGCTAAAGTTAAAAGAAAAAATATAATCGACTTTCCTCCAGTAGCGTTCCAGTTTTTTTTAACTTCATCCCAGACACAAAGCTATTGCGGGTTCGAATCCCGCGGGAGTCATTCGCTTTGTTGTCTTTATTGCTACCACTAATTAGTTAACAACTATGCGGAGGGAAAACGGTTTGTTTGATATAGTATGTCGTAAAGACAAGGAGAATAACGTAGCAGGCGCGTGCAGTGGGAGCGAAGGGTAGGCATTTACATTTTTGATATTGTCTAAAAACGCGGGACGAAGGAGTTAGTTGACAAACTCATAGAATATTTTTGTATTTTACTAGGTGACTCGGCGAAATTCGGAATGCATTTTTCAAATTTTGTAATTAAAAAAATAGAGGTTGTTGGTAGAATGGTGACAGTATAGTTATGTTTTTCAAGAAAAAATTAAAACAACATTTTTGACTTAATGTAAAAAAAATAACTTTAGTGTGAAGTGGTCCACCCTTAACCCCTTATGAAAAATAGATGTTGGCCGATTCTTATACCTGCCCAATATGCGCACGAAATTTCATAAAAATCGGTCGTCGGAGGAGCAACAAACACCGCGACACGAGAATTTTATAATACATTCTTTTAAGGATTATTACCTAACATTGGAATGAAACAACTATTAACGGATTTAACTCGCGTATTTTTATTTTATTTTATTTAGCGTTAGACTATTGTCAGCTCAGTCGTGCTACGATTATGGAAACTGTAAAGGATCCGAAACGTCAGCAAATAAAATAAAATAAAAATACGCGAGTTAAATCCGTTAATAGTTGTTTCATTCCAATGTGTAATAACCGCGAAGGCATCAGAAATGATTATTAACATTATAATAATATTATAATCGAGTTAATATAACTGAATATTACCTATCATTACAAGTAGCATAATAATGTATAACCCGTACGAAACTCCCCAGCACTCCCAAAATAACCCCCCGGATGACACAAGTCGGTAAAGGTAAATAATAATAAATTATGACTGTCCTGACAATCTGACGCTTGACTGAAATCACGTGTCACAACGGGCACACAAATCATAACGCCCTATTCCTTACTTTAAGAACAGAAAAAACTATGGACTTGGTTAGTTTATTTATTTATATGGAAATTGACTCAGAGTAAAAAACACCGGACCATTAGAGCAAGAAGTACCTATTTAATGTACACTAATAATAAAGAAGAAATATTTTGGAATTAAACAACTATTAACGATTTCAACTTGCGTATTTTTATTTTATGTGGAGGAAATATTTGTTTTTGTTTGTTTGTAATGAATAGGCTCCAAAACGACGTGACCGTTTTGAAAAAATCTTCCACCTTTGGAAAGATACATTTACCTACCCTGAGTAACATTAGCTATAGAATATTTTGAAAATCAGGGATCCGTGTGAAGCCGGGGCGAGTCACTAGTTCCTAATAAACGGTTCTTCGCTAATTTTAAGCCAACTGCACTCGTTACGACATGACACCACACTATCTTTCTTCTCGCTCACACACCATTCGTTTTCACCTTCCCTTTCATTCACTCCTACTTACACAATTATTTTTCAAAGGTCTTTTATTAAAAAGTTTAAGCACTAAATTCATTTTTTTATTGCGGCTCAATGTGTTTCCCTGTTACTTAAATCTTTTCAATTTATATGATAATATTTTGTAATGATCCTTTTTTATTGTTTTCTCTTATAACATTGCGTTAGAAATGTTACCTTTGTATTACTTGAATAATTGTATTTAAATAAAAAAAATGGTAAATATTTTAGGAGTCCGTTAAAAAATAGGTGTACTTAAATAAAAGAAATATGAACATCTGCCTTTTTACACTACGGCTAGCCGTTTTACAAAACAGGGCTGTGTGAAATACTTCGGTTGAACGATTAGCCGTAAGATACGTATCCAATAGGTATGTTTTGATCTATTTGATAGCAGGCGTGTGAAGTGAGGTCATGCAAGTACTACGTCAGGGTAGGCACTCCAATTTATACCATTGTGCCTATATGGAATGCACGCCCTTGCTTGAAGGAGAATACAAAAATAGTCATTATGTATACTTACTCTTAATTCCTGTAAGGACTTTGTAATACAAAAATCATTTCACAATTTCACCTCAAAAGTAAAGAAAATAAGTAAACACCACTAAAATATCAACAGAACACCTCATCATCATCATCAATCATTCAGAACCTGTTAATGAGCGTAAAAATCAATAACCAACATAACTGGACCCCAAAACCAAAATTAAACACAAGCAACAACGGATGCTTTGTAATTTGGTCAACCAACTTAAAGAAAACCCTGATCTTTAGAAAATTTAACAGACACGCAGTTCAAGTTACGCTGGGTGTGTTAAACTAAAATTAACTTTTAGTACATCGTATATGTCTAAACGCATTATAATATTAATATACTAATGTTAAAAGTCGTTAATTGGTACCTTTTAAATACGGTTGAGTTATTTTTGTTTGAAGGAAGCTTATTTGTTATAATTATCGCTCAAAGGGTTATTAAGGGCCGGATTTTGTGAATGTGTTTTGATTTGTTTATGAAATTTATAGTTTTTGATAGCGATTTCCTTTTTAACTAAATTTCAAAGACAATAACTTTTTAAATAGGTATTATCCTAACTAATATTATAAATGCGAAAGTAACTCTGTCTGTCTGTTACGCTTTCACGCTAAAACTAGGGTGCGTCGGGGTAACATGAAAAACAGAGTAAGATGAAAAACCCCTCATAGCTGCCTATTCCGTGCATATTTTTTAACACTGACTACAGAGTTTTGTAGGTAATTTCATTGCGCTCCTTATCTCAGTCAGCGATAATCGTCAGGTGTGAGGGCATATGTTTTTTTTGCACTTTTTCGACAAGGTATGTTTTTGAGCGATAAATGCGTTTTTTAATCTTCCCCCACGTTCCGTAGTTTTTTCTACACGCAAGTTAAAAATATGTTTTTTTGATACGTGTTATTGATAATTTTTTTTTAGTTGATACATAAAATCCGATTTTGCATATCTTTTATATTTTTGGAGTTTTTATATTTTTCAATCTTACACCGCTTGTAAAACCGAGGGGCAAGACGGCAATATTTTCTTTTCCAACTTACCCCGATTATGAAACCCATAGTAAAAGTCAGGGGTTGTCAAACTGTATGATTCGTTCATGAGTAGTGTAATATTCACAACTCATGAAAACATGTGTAAAAAAAAAGATTTTAAATAAAAGTTGTAATATATTTAGCTAGTTTAACTACCTGTCTATTTAAATAAAGAAATGATTACATTTTTTGTGTACAAGGTAGTAAAATTTAAATATTAGGATATAAAAGGAAAAGGTTGAGAACCGCATATCATCTGAATACAAAGTGGGGTAAGACTGAAATATTATATGTAACAAAATTTCATTTTGGTAGTTAAAACTAGGTATTTTCAAAATGTATTTATATATTTGAATAGAGAAAAAAATATGCTTTCGGTGCATATAATCCAAATGGACCTACAATGGATATTAAAGATTTTAAGAACTATATCGATCTTCCCCCCTCATCATTCCATCTTACCCCACGATTTTTTTGCAATAAGTTTAACTTTGCCATCGTTTTTATACATGAAAAACACCTTCAATCAGGCCCATTTGTGGAAAGATAGGAAGAACCATTCATTAACTTTACTAAAAACATCACTTCATATACGTCAGCTTCATACGATTCAAATTATGAGGCTTTAGAAAAAACATGGTTTATCTCATCGAAATCTCGTTCAACCTTACCCCGACGCACCCTACTGGACCGATTTAAATTAAATTTGGTACAAAGAAAGTCTGGAGCCTGAGAAAGGACATAGGCTACTTTTTAACCGACTGCAAAAAGGAGGAGTTCCACGCAGACGAAGTCGCGGGCATAAGCTAGTAAAATTATAATTTCTGATGCCCTCGCGGTTATTATAATACATTTAAACTGGAATGTATAGTATCTTTTTATGTTTCCTGTGTGTACATATGTATTTGTAAGTAAAAATGATTTCTTTCTTTCTTTCTTTCTGTGAATGAAAGAAAGAACTATAACGGATTATACTCGCATTTTTATTTTATTTGTTGACCTTTCGAAGTCTTTACAGTTCCCATATTCGTAGCACGACGTAACGTTAAAGCTAAATGCGAATTACCTTAATACCTAGGTTATAGTTGTTTCAATTAAAATAAAAACTGTATTATAATTATTTTTATTTTTAAAGATGAGTAGGTAGGTACTTACCTAAGATTTGAATATTTTTTTAAAAAATAAGTAGTTGTTTCAATTCAAATAAAAATACTTCAAAAAATATATTTTTTAAAGACGTGAAACTCAATATTTTTTATATCTTTTTGTTCCTAACTTGTAACGGTATAATCATAGACAGTAAGATAATATATTATATTCACACTCGAACAGTGCGAAATTCTAGAAAGGTGTATAATTTATCATGACACTTGGCCGCGTGTTGACTAGTCGCCTTATAGTCGGCAACATAAGTTGCCAACCCGCCCCTTGTACATTCTTCATACTGTCAACATTACTAATAAGGCCGACTGTACTGTGACGAGCTGTAGCGAGTATTTTGTTTAATGACTTTATCTATATCACTACTGGTATAAAACAAAGTCGCTTTTTCTGTCCCTATATCCCTATGTACGCTTAAATCTTTAAAAGTACGAACACAAACAACTTAACTTACAAAATTTAAGTACTACCCTGTTCTAAAATATAGTTTTTTTTATTCCAATGTACCTAATACTCAAATCAAATCAAATAAATTAATAGTAAATATTAAATAGATAATTTATAAAAGTTCTTTTACTCCAAAATAATATCATTGCTTATCTCTTGTGTATAAGAAATGTATACCTTGTTGTTTCATTGCAATCTATACTAATATTATAAAGCTGAAGAGTTTGTTTGTTTGTTTGTTTGAACACACTAATCTCAGAAACTACTGGTTCGAATTCAAAAATTCTTTTTTTGTTGGATAGACCATTTATCGAGGAAGGCTTTAGGCTATATAACATCACGCTGCGACCAATAGGAGCGAAGAAACAGTGAAAAATGTGTAAAAAACGGGGAAAATATGAAGCCTTATGACATTTAAAAAGTATGTAGTTATGCATAGCAACGGTTGCTAATGTCATTCCTGACATTAAATAAATACCCAAACTGTTACGTGTATGATTTCTTCAGTGGTAACGAAAATGGGATTATTACGTAATACCCCGTGGATGGTGTAATCAGGACCATTGAATACTGTTCCTGGGTAAGCAGACCCTGTTTAACTTGCGAGGGGAAACTGGTGTCATTACGTAGAGAAATAGAAGTGTTCTTCGCGACCAAGAGCTGACATAATAAAATTATACAATAGGTATATAAAAAAGCAGTGATAATAAAAGTGGCGGACCGGGATGAGACGGAGGTGAAGCAAGCTCGCGCGAGCTCCTGTGAAAACGACCCTGAACATATCCTCAAGACCGAGTGAGCTTATAAGGAGTATGCTTTGCGCGAGTTCGTGGATGCGGAACTGGATATACTGGACACTGGTATCTCATTATAGCCAATGAGGCAAACTGGGAAATGTTTTATTACGTAAAACCACTATTATTGTATTTAATCGGTATAAGGTTTTATTTTGGATTGAATTGTAAAATTGTTTTGTTGTTTTGTAAGATCTTGATAATAAGTGTGGTAATCATTCCTTTAAATAAATAGCCACCTAAACCTCACGTGTATGATTTCTTCAGAAACTTTGTCCGATTTAAATAAAAAAATGTTAAGGTAGCTGTATAAATTATGCAATTTCGAAAGTAAGGTACTTTTGTTAGTTTCATTTATTACGAATAAGGGAAGTGTTAGGCAGCGGCCGGCTAAGCGTCAGAACCGGTACTTTTAATAATATACTAATTAATTGAACTACCACCCAACAATGCGCAAGGCGATCGAGCGAAGCGAGCGTGCTGCGGCAGCGGCAAATGAAGGTCTCCCTTAGGTACGACGACGAGCGAAGCGAGGAGGAGTGTTAGGTAGAACTGCGACCTTCCAGCACACGAGCCAAGCGAGTGAAGCGAGCATGCCTCGACAGCGGCCGGCGAAGCGTCAGAATCGATACTTTTAATAAAAATATATTTACGACATAACATTAACAAACCAGGTTTTGTCAGTATACTAATAATATACTAATTAATTGAAGTGCGACCCAACAACGTGCAAGCCGAGCGAGCGAAGCGAGCGTGCCGCGGCAGCAGCAAATGAAGGTCTTCTTTAGATGCGACGATGAGCGAAGCGAGGAGGAGTGTTAGGTAGAACAGTGACCTTCCAGCACGCGAGCCAAGCGAGCGAAGCATGCATGCCGCGGCAGCGGCCGGTGAAGCGTCAGGATCGGTACTTTTAATAAAAGTATATTTACGACATAACGTTAACAAACCAGGTTTTGTCAGTATACTAATCAATTAATATTGAACTGTGACCCCACAGCGCGAAAGCCGAGCGAGCGAAGCGAGCTTGCCTCGGCAGCGGCCGGCGAAGCGCCATAACCAATTAGGATTAGGATGAATAATCAATATGGCAAGTGGGAAATACGTTAGGGAAATAAAACATTATGTGGAAAAAAAACGTTTATACGATGTTGGGAAAACGAAAATAATAGGTCAAGTATAATAGCAGGTAATAGGTCAAGAGTGTTAGGATCATTAATTACGACATAAAGCGTTAAGGGAATGCAATAATAGGTTAAAAAACGTTAGGGATTCAGATATAGATCCGTATTCTAATGAAGTTCGCCCCATAACGGGGTTAAATATCACGCGGACGAAGTCGCGGGCACAGCTAGTATATAATAACCGCGAAGGTATCAGAAATTATTTTTCCGTCCTCCGGCCAGAAAGCGCCAACTTTGTGGCCGCTTCGCTAAATGAAATTTCCGTTTTCTTTCTTCGTCGAACAGAAAAATAGTATACTGACCGAGGTCTGTTGGCCGAGGCCAGTAAAATAAAAAAGCCTCAGATCACATTTTTGTCAACCTCGGCTTCGCCTCGGACGACAATTACATGTGATCTGAGACATTTTTTATTTTACTGGCCTAGGTGCGTAATGTACTAATATAGAGTTTTTATAGCGTACCTACATACCTATATTATTTTTTATCCCATATTCATAACCAACTGAACTTAGTGATAATTCCAGTTATGTTTATTACAATGTGTAGGTAACCGCAAACGCATAAGAAATGAATGATTATGTAGACATACTTAAAGGACGATCGAGGAGCACAGCGAAAAACGGACGTTGCCCTTTTTCTATTTCTAACCTTGAAGGTCACCGTGCGTGCGTGAGAGCACTATTACTACGCGCGTGCGACAGAGACAAATAGAAAAAGGGCAACGTCCGTTTTTCGCTGCGCTCGGCGATCGTCCTTTAGCAGAAATAACGCTAAAGTACAAACCGCTTCGCTCATCACTCAGCCACCTCCCTAAACCCATGAAACTATGGTATAAGGGATCCTAACATTTTTTCCGTCCAAATTCCATTTACGCCCAGGGAATTCTCCGGCGCATATGAAAATAGTTATTTCCTCCATTTTACCTATTTTTTATGGAATTCTTAGAATTTCGCCGGTTTCCATTTTAGTTAATTACTTCACTAAATTAGTGGTAGTTAGTTGTGAGTAATAATTTTTAAGTCATTGCACCTTTGAGAATTAGTTGTAGTAAGGGGCCGTGCAAGTATTACGTAAGATGTACAAAAACTATGAAATTAAACAACAATAACGGATTTATCACGCGTAAGTAGATACCTACCTATTTTATTTAATTTGCAGACGTTTCGAAACATTTACAGTTCCCATATTAATAGCACGACTGAGCTGACGATAGTCTAACGCTAAAGTTTTACTTTAGTGTAAGACTACCGTCAATCAATGTTTAATACTTTACAGTTCCCATATTCGTAGCGCGACTTTAGTGTAAAACTATCGTCAGTCAATGTTTAATGCCAGCGAATATATTTTTAAAGAAACTTTCAGAATAATAAACACATAGGTACCCAAAATAAATCACATTGCAGATTTAATACATTAAACTTTACTGGTCACAAAAAAACAATTCAAACAGTACAGTCGGCAAAGTTAAACCAATTAGGAGGCGTACAGTCTGTCGAATGTTAGCAACTTAACCGCGGTACAATCGGATTCAGAAACTTGTGCAAATCTGGGATATTCTGAAATCTTCGTTACGGAATAGTTTGACCCGTTTCATAGGATAACGATTAATCTGTTTGCATTGTGTAGTTTCTAATAATTAATCTGTATCTATACTACTATAATAAAGAGGAAAAGTTTGTTTGTTTGGATTGAATAGGCTCCAAGACGACTGGAGCTATCTGAAAAATTCTTTCACTATTGGCAAGCTACACTATTCCCTAGTGACATGGGCTATAAAAGGTAGGTATATTAAAAAAAAAAAACCGTGCGAAGCCGGGGCGGGCAGCTAGTTAGGAAGGTATATAAACATATTATAATTATAGCTAACTGACTCAGCAAACTTCGTACCGCAAATGCGGAAATGAGGAAGTCCTCACCATATTCAAATTTGGTTAAATCGGACTAACCGTTTTAGAATTCTTAATTTCAATAATATACCTTAGTCATCACGATATGGTATAATTTTCTCGAATTTTCGAAGAGCTTGTCTATGTATTGTTTTGTTTGTTTGAGAAAAAAAAATGTGTTCCTTCAATTATTTTTGGTACCTAATCTAAATAATATACTAGAATTACTAGATGGACCATAGAGATATAAGACTAGAGTACGTGAGCCATAGGACTGTCTATAAGTGGAAGCGTATCACGGTAAAGAGAGACAGAAACTCTAAATAGAGGCACTGTCCTTGTCTTGCCGCATGCGCAATGGCAACATGCTGCGCGCCGTCCGTTGCTATGGTACCGTTGACGACGCAATACGAAATGTTCTAACCTATTATTTCGCTTCAGTTCGTTTACGCGCGTGCAAATTTCTCACTTATGTTTATTATCGATATTATTAAAAATAAAATATGAAAAACAAAGATGGTAATTGCTTGCATTTTGTGCAAAAAGGAATCGACTACACAATATACATAACCACAAAATTTTGACAGTCGAATGCGGAAGGGTCAGTACCATGTCAGTACAATACTGGAGGCGAATCGTTTACTGCGCATGCGTCATCAGACAAGGAGAGCGACCACTATTATGCCAATGCTCTTTCTCTTTCTACCATTATAACGCGTTTCTGGCTGGCTCACGTACTCTAGTCTTATATCTCTATGAGATGGACAAAGAAAAAACTTAGTTGTTATACTTACCTATTATCATAATGATTGTTATCTAGGTAGGTATATTGTTTTAATATCACAGTAACTACGGCATTTTACGTTAACTTCAAAACAATAAGAAACCATATTTAAAAAAAAATATAACAGTTTACACTCATCACCAAGTATAATATATTTTTGTTTATTTAAAAACCAACAAGTTTACTAAACAGTAGTTAAACGATGAGAAGTCCTGTCAGTGTTGTCAATTCACGGAACTGTCAAATTAGTTTTTTTTTCTAAAACGAGGTGCGGCCTTGTTAATGAGACTAGGGATTTCTTATTCCAGCCATCACGTGTTAAATATTTTTATTTTTAAATAGGTATACCTATAGAAACTGAATAATTGTATCTAGAATACCTATATTTACTATTCATAATATGGGAATTAATTTTTTTTTTTTTTTCAAATCGTATCCTTGTTTTCTTCCTAATTTACAAACTGTTTTAATTAACGTAATCTTTGGAATGAAACAATTAAAGACGGATTAACTCGAGCATTTTATTTTATTGGCTGACGTTGCGAAAACATTGTTTTACAGTTCCCATGTTCGTAGCACGACTGAGTTGACAATAATTTAACGCTAAAGTATGACAATGCAGTTCTTATAAATCGTAAAATAACTGTCACTTAGGTAGGTAAGTGTTCACGAAGGATTACAACCTGGGGGCCTAGACATGGTGCCAACGTTCAACGTTAACGTTAAACGAAACGATCAAAATGTATGGGATTTGAAATCCGCGAACGTTTGTGACGTACGTGACAGTCGTTCGCGGATGTCAAATCCCATACAGTTTGGTGCCAACGTTCAGTGTTAACGTTGAACGTTGGCACCTTGTTTAGGCCCCCTGTACAGTACGAGTAATGTTCTCCATAAAACAATCCTATCAGTTTAAAAAACAAGGAAATAAATAAAAAAAAATATAACCTAAAAAAAGATATTCACACGTCTTCAATCTTGACACACTGAACGCATAAACGTCAAAAACCAATTCCCAATTCTCTTGCCACCATCTCGGTAACCGGAAACCGAATCCGGTAGTAACCCAAACGTTAATTGATAGGGATGTGACATTTCAAATGACGTGTCGTTTCATCAGCTGTCACCGCGCGATGACATCCGAGATGACGTTTTAAACCGGTGCTTTTTTAGGCGTTTTTTCACCTTCAACTGGGGAAAGTGTTTGGTTTAGGCGTATTTTTAAATATGCTTACATGTTTTCGTTCTAATTTTAATGGGAGTGGTATTTTTTATTTATCTATTTTGACAAAAATAAATACTAATTATTGCATTAGGTTTATAATATTAATATCCAAGTGCGATTAGTTATCTTATTATCTTATTAACTTATTATCAAAACTTGGCCTTATTTCACTAATCCGTGACAAGTGACAATTATAATAATTTCTGATGCCTTCGCGGTTATTACACATTGGAATGAAACAACTATTAACGGATTTAACTCGCGTATTTTTATTTTATTTTATTTGCTGACGTTTCGGATTCTTTACAGTTTCCATAATCGTAGCACGACTGAGCTGACAGTAGTCTAACGCTAAATAAAATAAAATAAAAATACGCGAGTTAAATCCGTTAATAGTTGTTTTATTCCAAAGTGACAATTATGTTTAAACTCAATAAAAATCTACGTCGGTTGGCTTCATCTTGACTTTGATTAATTGTCACGTTGGTTATTGTTGTGGGTTCGAATCCTGCTAAGGGCATGTGTTATGAACAAAAGCATTTATACCTGAGTCATGGTTGTCTAATATATTATTATATTTATGTAGGTATGTTTGTTCGTTAACCAGTATTTATAGTATAAGCTTAAAGCTTTGATACCAGATGAGTTGTAAATTGTCCGAATATGTTTATGATAAATAAATAAAAAAAAAGTCATTAGGAATGGCCCTAATGACTTTAAAAAAAAGCAATTAAACATAAATCGCCCACTACAAATTAGAAAAGTTAATTGCAAATTGTATTAACCATAGAAAAATCCCATTATATAAAGGAAATCGCTCAAAACGCAAATATTGCCGCTTATAATGTCCTTTTCTACCAATGCGTGCCAATACTAAACGACCTTACTATACCAACGTATCAAGCGAAAAAGAACTCAATCACCAAGCACTAAAGTCCAATTTCCGTTGGAAGCTAAAATAGTAACTCCCGTTTTAATATTTGACGTTTGTAATGACAGTAATAAATCATATGGATCGTTAGGCACGCTCCCCTAGTGGTACTCGGTTCGATTCCTGGCCGAAATGGCATCATCTGTCAATATCGGAATGACTTGACATGATTTTGTAATGGAGTATTCGTGTTGCATTGTTCGCAATGTCAAAATGACAGCTACTGTCGTTGCGAGGTTTGATATGATTTTAATGACGTCAATAATTTATAAGGCTTAGGTTTTGATAGAGGAGTCATTAAGGGGGTTAATTGTTTATTTGGGATGTTTGAGCGTTTGAGACGCTATCATTGTCTTTGACAAGGTAGAAAAAAAGTAGTAGGTACCTATAAAAAAAGTTAAATGAAATTATCTCCTGCAAATACTGTTTTAAATTACACTTAAATTATTTAGTATATCTATTAAGATATGCTAGAGACGATAAAAAAAAACTTAGTTCAAATATTTTTATAAATAAAAAGATCCAGACGAATTAAGAACCTCCTTTTTCCTAAATCGGTTAAAAATATTTACAATTTTATTATTCTCTTCTGTTTGAAACAAATGTCACTTTAATTTGCTTAAAACGGAAAATCTATATCTATACCTACTAATATTATAAAGAGGAAAGATTTGTACCTATTTTTGTTTGTTTGTAAAGAATAGGCTCAAAAACTACTGGACCCATTTTAATAATTCTTTCACTGTTGGGAAGCTACGTTCACCCTGACTAACATAGGCTACCTATAGAATATTTTGAAAAAAATAGGGATCCGTGCGAAGCCGGGGCGAACCGCTAGTAATTAATAAAGTCAGGAATAAAGAATCATCATTTCAATTTCATAAATGTGAAATAACAGAGCAATTAGTAAATATCCCGTTTCAGACGAAAAAACAACTCAAATTTCAATTTTTAATTAATAACTGCAATTCGGACCAGATAGACAAGAAAAGGGTTTTTACCATAGATTTAGAATTATAATAGATGCGGTCAAAATTATATTTTATTGTATTACTAGCGGTCCCGGCAGACTTCTTCCCGCCCGGCAAAGAAGCGCTGCATTATTCAATCGATTTGTCTTGACAGGTGTCATTGTTGCGTTTTGTTATACTTTATTTTTAAAAAATAAGCTGAGTACCTATTTTTTTTCCACGGGAACGGGAATCCTATATCCTTTTCCTGGTTCTAAGCTACCTTCCTATCAATTTTCAGCCCAATCAGTTCAGCCGTTCCTGAGTTATAAATGTTGAAACAAACACGACTTTCTTTTAAATAATATATAGGTAAGTAGATGGGTCTATATTAAAACGCATAAAATAAATCGTCATAATTTGAATTAGCATAACAATTCTAAGCATAATTGTAAATCAGCATAACATTAATAAGCATAATTGAAAACGCATAATTTTAATACGCATAATGTAAATACTCATAACGATAAACTAGCATAAAAATAAAAAGCCTAAAATTATTTTTTATAAATATGAAAAAATATAAAAGTTTAAGTGTCTGTTCACAACCTCGACTGATTTAAATATGTTTTTTGTGTGCATAATGTATACCAAATTTTCAATATTAAATATTGAAAAAAAAAAAGTTTCCATATTTTTCTTTTATTTTCATCTATTGGGGCCAATAAAATGAAAAAATATGTTTAAAAACTGATCTACTTTTCTGGTAGCAAATCGATCCTGCAAGTGTCGCAGTTTTAACCTAACCTAACCTACTTTTCTGATAATTTTGGAATAAAGACAAGTATGATTAATATTATACACGACACTAAATGATATGTCTAAGAATAACTATTGAAAGTTTCTAGAATTGTTGTAATAATTTATGATGAAAAACTGTCTGAGATAATTTTCGGTATCTCAATAATCGACTTTTCCATTTTATGGAAACTGTGGTGCCCCCTTGTTTATGCATTTATTTTATTATGCATATTAAAGTTATACCAGATAAAGTTATACTATTTAAAATTATGCTTTTTCATTATTATGCATTTTAAGCAGTATGCCATTTTATAATTATGCATTATGTATGTTATGCATAATATTGTTATGCCAAGTCTGTTATGCGTTTTCAATATATGACATTTAATATTATGCTATATAAGGGGCACCCTAAGTAGATTCTTTGCACGAAAAAACCCAACTAATGTACAAAATGCGGACTTAATGTCATACGGAATTCTCTACCAGTCAACCTTCGTTATAATGTAACACTAAGCAGGGTCGATATACAAGTTACCACGAGAATAGTACATTACGCACCTAGGCCAGTAAAATAAAAAATGTCTCAGATCAATGGATTGATTGGGAACAATGATTGGTCTCTATGGATCACGTAGACCGTCTATTAAATTGTAACTCTATGGCTCTTTCTACCTAAAAAAGAAGCCATAGAGGAAGTTGCTAATTAAATCCAAGTCAGATTTGTGCAGATAATAAAACAACCTATTTGTGTGTTTTGATGAAAAAGTTTATAAGTATTACGGCTCTAATGAAAAAGAGTATAAGAGTAAAGAGTATTAGTCCTATAAAAGCAATATGACACTTATACCTTTTTCTTTGAAACGGTATGACACTTAAACCCTTTTTCTCCAGGACTCAAAATTTATTACAAGGCAACATTCACACGAGTAAAGTTTCGTCGACTTTGGAAACTCAGGTCTGAAAGACGCTTTATCGCGTTGGATGACAATATGCAATCTGTTAATTAATAATCACTACCTACATAGTATAAAACAAAGTCGCTTTTTCTGTCCCTATATAACTATATACGCTCAAATCTTTAAAACTACGCAACGGATTTTGATACTTTTGTTTAATAGATAGAGTGATTCAAGAGGAAGGTTTATAGCACGCGTGTGAAGCCGGGCGGGTCGCTAGTCTATAATAAAAATTAAATCCTTTCTTTTTATTTGAATAAATATATATAGATATTGTATTAGAACCAGGGGGTAATTACCCCCGCGGGGATAACCATCAGCTGGTAGTTGTCTCGAACGCCGAAAGTCCAAATGTCAAAAAAAAAAATGTTAGTTACACTATTTATAATTCAAGAACGGCTGAACTGATTTGGTGGGGCGGTAGCTTAAAACCAGGACATAGAAAAGAAACTTTGTTAAATAGTATAACAATAGCTGTCCATTCTGGCTTCGTACGCATCATCTTTTATCATAGCCTATGTCACTCGGGAATAGTGTAGCTTCCCAACAGTGAAAGAATTTTCGAAACCTGTCCAGTCGTTCTGGAGCCTATTCAATCCAAACAAACAAACAAACCTTTCCTCTTTATAATATTAAGTATAGATAGAAAACGCATCAATGACAACTGTCGAATCTATTAAATAATGTAGCGCTGCTTTGCCGGGCGGGACGACGTCTGCCTGGACAGCTAGTCTATATACTAATATAATAAAGAGGAAAAATTTGTTTATTTGTTTATTTGTTTGGATTGAATAGGCTCCTAAACGACTGGACCGATTTGAAAAATTCTTTCACTGTTGGGTAGCTACACTATTCACGAGTGACATAGGCTATAAAAAAGGGGGATCCGTGCGAAGCCGGGGCAGACAGCTAGTTGTTTTATAAAGGTACTTACTTAATTATAATTATTTTAGTAATATTTACTCGGTAACCCAACAACAGACTGTTACATATACCAATAGTAGGTCAAGTGCTGACCATGCAAGATACTCCGCACACGGCACTTGGCTGACGCAACACTACGTACGTGGGATAAAGTGCTGACCCAGCAACGCGTGAGCGCCGCCGGAACCGTTGGCGCACTCGGCTGACGCAACTTTGTACATGAGATAAAGTGCTGACCCAGCAATGCGCGAGCGCCGCTATAACCGTTGGACACCACCGAGGGGCGGTACTTCGTTTCTCACATTGAACGGGTCACCACCCTTTAGGTTTAGTTAGTTATAGTTAAGGTGACTTCGTTTCTAACATTGAGCGGGTCACCACCCTCTAGTTATAGTTAATTATACGGAGACTCCGTTTCTAACATTGAGCGGGTCACCATCCCTTTAATTGTAGTTAATCATAGAAACCTGTAATTTTAATGAATAAATCTTAATTATAAGTAAATCGGTTCTTCTTTGAGTCCTCCTGTCGCTGACATTCGTAACTGGCGCAGTCGGTAGGATTCTCGCGAGCCGGTCCGCGATCGCGTAAAGGAAGTATCGCATATTCCTCGCGTCCTGTCGCCGGTGGAGGCTACTAAGTCTTTCAACGAGAATCCTAGAACCTACGAAGCAGCCCAGGAGTATCCAGAAATCGATAGCAACTCAAAGAGGCCGATGTGTTCAAGTAAGTACACTATTAAGATTTATTCGTAGTGTTGCTTTCCTTGAAACCTTTCTTTTAGTAATTTTTTCCTTTCTTTTTTTTATATAAAAAGAATTATTTTTATTACTTATCCAAGATTGCTCAATCGAGAGTATCTAGGGAACAACTATGTCGAATAGAAAAGACATTTTCTTTCGTCCGTGCATCGAGCACACATCAGTTGGTATTAATATTTAGTGATAATAAGACAGACGAATGAAGCTTCCAACTATGTAGAATAGAAAAGATATTTGCTTTCGTCCGTGCATCGAGCACACATCAGTTGGTAGCTATTCATATTTAGTGATAATATAGACGAATTAAGCTTCGAACTAAGTAGAATAGAAAATATATTAGCTTTTATCCGTGCATCGAGCACACATCAATGTAGTATCTTAGGAATCAACGCAAAAGCTATTAATAGCACGTTGAATACACTTAGTAATATAATATAAAGTAAAATCAAGTATTAGATTTAGACCCCAGAGAATATTACGACGTAATCATATCAGGCTCATATTACAGCGATAAAAAGATTCTTTTAATACTCAAATTTCCTATTGTAGCTTGTAGCACCACAGTCTTATGAACTATTTAAACTTCCTATATTACCTAATAAATTTAATCAATCCCTTATTCCTCCATATCCTATGATAGCAACTTGCGATAATTCTTATGTGTACATAGAGACAGAATGTCCGAAGTATAATATTCAGTACGATAAACTGAGTCAGCAAATTAAAAGCACAGCCAGACTGTATCCACAGACTCATTATGAAACAGATTTTGCACAAATCCTGCCACATGATCACCATAGCCTTAGCCAAGAAAACTATAGAACCACTGCACGATGAAAACTATGGTATAGTGTTCCCCGAGCCGACTAAAGGACGCTGACCTGTTCCCGAGATGACTACAATACGAACTTTAAATTTACCCACGGACTTCGAGCCCGCCGCCGCAACCTACCAGCAACATTTTTTGTAAACCTGAAAAAATAGTTGCTGTTCTTCAGGAGGGAGGTGTTACATATACCAATAGTAGGTCAAGTGCTGACCATGCAAGATACTCCGCACACGGCACTTGGCTGACGCAACACTACGTACGTGGGATAAAGTGCTGACCCAGCAACGCGTGAGCGCCGCCGGAACCGTTGGCGCACTCGGCTGACGCAACTTTGTACATGAGATAAAGTGCTGACCCAGCAATGCGCGAGCGCCGCTATAACCGTTGGACACCACCGAGGGGCGGTACTTCGTTTCTCACATTGAACGGGTCACCACCCTTTAGGTTTAGTTAGTTATAGTTAAGGTGACTTCGTTTCTAACATTGAGCGGGTCACCACCCTCTAGTTATAGTTAATTATACGGAGACTCCGTTTCTAACATTGAGCGGGTCACCATCCCTTTAATTGTAGTTAATCATAGAAACCTGTAATTTTAATGAATAAATCTTAATTATAAGTAAATCGGTTCTTCTTTGAGTCCTCCTGTCGCTGACATTCGTAACTAGACTATTAGACAACTTTAATTACAAACAAAAAAATAAGTAAAATAAAATAAAAATACGCGAGTTAAATCCGTTAATAGTTGTTTCATTCCAATGTGTAATAACCGCGAAGGCATCAGAAATTATTCACTTTAATTAAGTTCACGAAATATTCGAAAGATTATTATCAACAATTTTGCATAAAGCCATACAGTTTGGATAACAGAGACGTCACCAAACGAGTTACTTTTCAAACAATATATATATTAATAATCTCGACGGAAATTAATTATAAAACAAAAAAGATACGCCCCCTTTTATCTTGTTTTCCTAGAATGTTGACTAACTTTGGAACTCCCGTTAAGTGCCAATTAATTACATTTTCAGAGTTGTTACATAAATTTTGTCTGGAATTCAAAAACAAAATATGGAAGCTTTTGTGTCAAGGGTGAATGCAATGTTTGGAAGTTTGTCTGATATTGTTTTGGAATAAAGTACTGTCTTATAAATTGTTAAGTAAGGCAGATTTTGATGCCGTTAATTGCCGAGCGGAATGAGGTGTAGAAGTTGTAGTGAAATTTGTGTGAATGTTAAATGGGAATAAAAGCAAAAAGTTATCTTTGTCAAAAAAATTCGATGGTTGACTAAAACATAACTAAATTTTTTTAAGATTTTGGTTTATGTTAAACGTTTCAGTAAGTCGTTGAAAAAATTATTAATTCAATGTCAGGGTATCTTTTATAATGGTTAATTATATTTTATCTTTAGTATTAAACTATTAACGGATTTAACTCGCGTATTTTTATTTTATTTTATTTGCTGACGTTTCGGATTCTTTACAGTTTCCATAATCGTAGCACGACTGAGCTGACAATAGTAAAATAAAATAAAAATACGCGAGTTAAATCCGTTAATAGTTGTTTTTATTCCAATGTGTAATAACCGCGAAGGCATCAGAAATTATTTAGTATTAAGTTTAAATTAATATAATAAATATAATAATTAAATAAACCATTTATTTCATACCAAGTCTATACAACAGGTTTAAGTTAGGTACACTGAGATATTTTAGCTGTTCAAAAAAACATTTTTTTGGAATAAAACAATTATGTACGTACCTTATATAATATATATAGGTGCATAATAAAAATTTTACAGTTCCCATACGAAGGTTTTATTAAACCAGCGAACCGGTTTTCAGGAAATTAAAAAAACCGTTTAATTTTAAAAGCCGTTTCATGACGTCATGCAAAAAGGTCCCAAACGACCTTTGATTTGCAATTCCCTTTGAATTTAATTGTATTATTTATGAAAGCAACTACCTATATTATAAAAAGAGGATAAACAGAATTTTTCATTCACATTTTCAATCGAAATAAATATATTTTTTAATAAAATGTACTCATCAGGAAAGTAAACATGAACCAGATCAGGATGTTTTTCGTTATATAAATTAAAAGCCCAAGAGAAAATAAGACCCCTTGGATACGAAAAAATAACCATGTAGCACTGTAATAGATATTAAACACATGTTTGTTAGGGGACAACGCCATACAGCTATTTCTTCTAGAGACGCAGTCGTGCGCTTTGCAAATGCAACGCGTGACTGAATCGATGCATTATCGCGACTAGCGCTTATCTATATTGATGACCAATCGCGACTAACACACGTCTGTAAATGAACAATCGCTACTAATACGCGTATGTAGATGAACAATCGCTACTAATACGCGTATGTAGATGAACAATCGCTACTAATACGCGTATGTAGATGAACAATCGCGACTAATGCTCATTTCTATAGATGAAGAATGGCGACTGACGCTCATCTTTATTGATGAACCATCGCGACTAACGCTCATCTGTATTGATAAACAATAACGACCCAAGTGCGTCTACACCGCAGAACAATCGTGATTAATGCGCGTTTGTATTGATCAACTATCGCGACTAACGCTCATCTTTATTGATCAACTAACGCGATTAACATAGATCTGTATTAATAAACAATCGAGACTAACGTGCATTTTTATTGATGAGATATCGCGACTAATTCAACCCTGTCTCGTTGACCTATAGCGACTAATTCGCAATTATATAGATGAATCATCGCGACTAACGATCATCTATTTTAATGAGCTGTCCCGACTAAAATGCATAATATCTGTCTCGATAAATTATAGCGACTAAAATGCACACCTGTTTCGACTAACTATAGCGACTAAAATGCGTAATATCGATACAAGTTTGCTACCATTGTATGCTTCGTACATAAAAGACTATATATCGCTACAAAGACTTCAGTAAATTTTTGACCTGCGACTGAATCGTTGCTGTCACGCGACTATATCGCGACTGCATCGCTATAAAAATGTTGTCCAACAGCAAGTACCTAATATTTTGTACTCGCCATTTATTAACATTGTCGTGACAAATAACAGGAGGGCGTTGTAATGAGTTTATGAGCTATTTACCACTAAGTGTTTTATTATTAGGTTGTCTGATAGATATAGGAAGAAAAATATAACAAGTACCCTTATGTATGTGACGTGAATGTTAGTTAATATAATATGTTGTGTTTGTTACTTACTTTTTAACGCAAAAACTACAGAATCAAAAGGACTTTAATGTAGGGTGAGTTCTGGTAAGATCGGACACAGGTTAACATCGTACGAAGTGAATTCACGCCTATCTGGAAGATATTTTTAGCAATGGCAACATGACATTTTCATGGCACTATGAAATGGCGCGTTATGTCATGTTGCCAGCACTAATAAAATCTCCCAGATTAGGCGTAAATTCACATCGTACTTTAATGGTCATATATTATGTATTATCTATGTTTATAGATGCGGTTTTTTTATAGGAAGTTAATTGCACCCAAGCGAAGCCGGGGTGGGACGCTTGTAGGTAGACATTAATAAAGATGTTTAATTTGTTCAGAATACTACGGAAAGTGTCATTTAAGAAGGAAAAAAAGTCTGCCATTCAAATAAAAGTATTTTTAATGTGTATATTTTATATTAATATTTTATATATATATGTTATATTTTATATATGTTAATATTTTATATAAGTTAAAAAAAAGTTTATTCTGTAAAGCACTAAACCAGCGCAGACGAAGTCACAGGCAGAAGTAATTTTGTCATATTTTCATTCCAAGTAAAATATTACATTATCATATTTTGGCAATTTTACTCAAATACCCCGGAAGCGGTTTATGGATTAATTCAACAATTGAGGGTAGTGGTCATAAAATTATATGATATATTAGTAGTGTCCGGTTTTGCTTGAATAATTGTTGTTTAACACGCCCCAATACAAAGGGCGGTTGGCAGTTAAAATAAGACCAAGAGCGTGCATTGCATATAAGTATATGTACAAGCACAGGTCATTCTAGTGTTATGATGTCTTTTTCTTTTTTTATTTAGGTCTTATTTTTTTATTAATGTTATTTTGTGTATATATCTTTGTGCTTGTAAGAACCAAATAAATGTTTTTATTCTAATATTGTCTGATGCTTTTGAACAACTACATAATTGTAACGGATTTAACTCGCGTATTTTATTTAAAATTGCTCTTTGATTTATTTGCTATAAAATGGAAAGTCATTATTAATAAATCAACAATTGTTAAAGAACACTACAATTTCAATTTTTATCACGAATGTCAAATAAAGTGATTTTACATTAGATATGTGAACTACCTTATTTTGGTAAATGACTATATTTAAAAAATCTGTTTTATCCTGTTTTGATTTAATTAGAATTAAAGGACGGTCGCGGAGCACAGCGAAAAACGGACGTTGCGCTTTTTCTAATTGTTTATGCGTATGCGTGGGAGCAGTATTACTACGCGCGTGCGACAGAGACAAATAGAAAAAGGGCAACGTCCGTTTTTCGCTGTGCTCGGCGACCGTCCTTTATTTCTTATTAAATTAAAACAAGGTAATACAGAATTCTTAAACATAAGTCTTTCTTTACTAGCGCTTCTATATAAACTTTGACTACGGATCTCTAAAAATGCTGTCAATTTGTAAATAAGACAAATTGCTCGTGAATGATGAAGTCATATGATTTTCATGAACAAGATGGTAATTTGTCAGCTTTTAGTGATACGTCACTAAAATTGTATTACAATGACGGGGCAATGATATTCATCTTTGGGTGATTTCAGAATCTACCTAAATATATTTTTGTTTTTTCGGCCACTATGGTTAATTTTTTTTTTTTAATTCCTTAAAATAATGTGTTGCTTTATTTATTACACAACTAGCTGTCCGCCGCTTTGCGCGGATCCCTTTTTTTAGCCTATGTCACTCAGGAATAGTGTAGCTTCCCAACAGTGTTTTTTTTTAAATCGGTCCAGCCGTTCTGGAGCCTATTCAATCCTAACAAACAAACAAACCTTTCCTCTTTATAATATTAGTAGGTATAGACGACACAATTAATCTATATATATAAAAGAAAGTTGTGTTAGTTACCCCGTTTATAACTCGAGAACGGCTGAACTGATTTGGCTGAAAATTGGCGGGGAGGTAGCTCGGAGCCAGGAAAAGGACATAGGATACTTTTTATCACGTTCCAGTAAAAAAAAAAGAAAAAATATTAAGCTGATTTGTTAAAAATAGTATAACAAAACGCAACAATGACAACTGTCAAATCGACATTGCCGGGCGGGACGAAGTCTGCCGGGACCACTAGTTAATCTAAAAAGAAAGTTGTGTTAGTTACCCCGTTTATAACTCAAGAACGGCTGAACTGATTTGGCTGAAAATTGGCAGGGAGGTAGCTCGGAGCCAGGAAAAGGACATAGGATACTTCTTATCACGTTCCAGTAAAAAAAAGAATAAAATATTAAGCTGATTTGTTAAAAATAGTATAACAAAACGCAACAATGACAACTGTCAAATCGACATTGCCGGGCGGGACGAAGTCTGCCGGGACCACTAGTTATTATTAATATCTACTTATATAAATTTTGACGTGTGTTATTTACCTAATTAAAATGTTGTATCGGTGAAAAATTGGAAAACAAATAAAGCATTGAAATTTGGTTAATTAATTTTTGTATTAATAGGTACAACATGTCATGTATCTGTCGCTAAATTATGTAGTCCCCAACTAAATACAATTTGTGTATTTGTCCAAACTTATTTATTTTAGTTCTATTTTCGATTCGAAAGTAGTGAAAAATGGTAGAGTATAAAATAACCCAAACTAGAAAGACCTTTTTGTAAAGGGGCGCGCACAATGACGTATTACCTTATCCATCATATCTCGCCAGTGATATACGCCTTTGTTTTAGTTGATTACCAACGTATACACGCCCTTAGCATTTAACTAATGAATGTGGATTAATTGGCGGCCATTTGTAAATTTTGACATAAACTATTAATAAACATAGATAATATCTAAACATATTATTATTCTAATTTCTGATGCTGTCGCGGTTTTAAAAATGTGTAATGGTATCAGAATCAGAAAATGTTTTCTATACTTCTATACTAATGTAATAAAGAGGAAAAGTTTGTTTGTTTGTTTGGATTGAATAAGCTCCTAAACGACTGGACCGATTTGAAAAATTCTTTCACTGTTGGAAAGCTACACTATTCCCGAGTGACATAGCTATAAAAAAGGGGATCTGGGCGAAGCCGGGGAGGGCCGCTAGTATTGTATAATTGTATACAAAGGATACAAAATTTTACCATACAGTGGTTTAGTCTCCACAGTGACCCAGTTTTAGGCATACAATATATTATTATAATTAATATTTATCTACTTAAAAACTTGCACTTATATATAATTATTTTTATACCATTTGATTTTTGTGCTGATAAAATTAACTTAAATTATAAAAATCCATATCAATAATTTCGTAATATATTTCTAAATAATTTTCCATTAAACTTTTTTATTCCTAAGGGAGAACTTTTTTATTTCATTGAAAATTCATATACCAGATAATATAAAAGCACTATTTCATATCTGGTACTTATACAAATTTCCAATGGATTGACAGGTGAGATTCTTGCGGCGGTACTACATGAACAGTTCCTTATTAAACGTTGTTAGTATAAAAATAGGGACGTAACGAGATATTGTTAGAAAAGAAATTAATCCATGATCGAAATGAAAAATCGAAAATTTTTGCAAATCGTAACTCCTCCATATAATTAATATTATAATCGATTTAACTCGCGTATTTTAATTATTTCTGATGTCTTCGCGGTTATTACACATTGGAATGAAATAACTCATAACGTGTTTCACTTTAGCGACAATAGTCTATGTCAGCTCAGTCGTGCTACGATTATGGAAACTGTAAATAATCCGAAACGTCAGCAAATAAAATAAAATAAAAATACGCGACTTAAATCCGTTAATAGTTGTCTCATTCCAATGTGTAATAACCGCGAAGGCATCAGAAATTATTAGAGTATCTTGGACATATAATGCGTAGCTCAAAATATAATTTCCTGCAGCTAGTTATACAAGGAAAGATACAAGGAAGACGAAGTCCGGGAAGAAGAAGAACATCTTGGCTTAAAAATTTGCGCCAGTGGTACAATAAAAGCACGCGTTCGTTGTTCAGGGCTGCTGTGTCAAGGCTCCAAATTGCAATGATGGTCGCCAACCTTCGCTAGAAGATGGCACCACAAGAAGAAGAAGAATAACCGCGAAGGCATCAGAAATTATAATTATACCAAGATCGTCAATACTAAGTATTTCGGACTCAGTTTTAAATATCGGTCACGTCCCTATTCTTCAAAACCTTGATGCTAAGTCTCTTCAGAATTAAACTTTTCATATTATTCAAGAGAAAAGGTGGGATTTTATTTAACTTCTTAATCTACTGTCACACTGACAGCTGACAGCACCTTAAAGGGATTCCGAACTTTACTCGTTTAACTGACAATTCCAAGAAATTAAAAAGTCATTTGACATCTTTTGTGTTTTGTTGTTGTCCGTCCGAATTTGGCGGTTTGAACAATGTTAACCTTTTCAAGTTTTAACCCCTTAGGGGTTGAGTTTTCGAAATCTTTGTTGTAATTCCATTGAAAGTTTCAGATTGACCTACATTTTTATTGCCGTGTTTAATACGTTGTTCTTAAATGGTGTTTTTGACTTGAATTTTACTAATAAATAGGCATTAGAAATAATATAAAGTAGGTATTGAATTTTACTTTGAAGAATCGTTAGATGGAATGGATTAAGTAGGTATAAGGTAAGTACCTAGATAATAGCGAACGCAACGAATGCAAAATCGTACATGTATTGACGTTAGCAAACGATAACTAACCACGTGACGACAGTTAAATGCTGATAAAAATAGAAAAAGTAAAATTAAAACTATTAGTCGTGCTATTTGGGAATAGTAAAGTTTTCAAAACATCAGCATTTATAAATTAAAATACGCGATTGTAATGAAACACAGGATTAACTTATTTACCTAACTCGCGTATTTTTATTTTATTGACGTTGTGGAGCCTTTACAAATTCCATAATCGTAGCACGACTGAACTGACAATAGTCTAACGCTAAAGTAAAATACGTTAATAGTTATTTCATTCCAATGTGTAATAACCGCGAAGACATCATAAATTAATAAAATACGCGAGTTAAATCCATTATAGTTATTTCATTCCAAAGTAAGGGTATCTCATTAATTATCAAAATAATCTTGAAAAAGATACAAAAATCCGCTGCTAATTAAAACTTGGTCTCTAATGAAAATAGCACCAACTTCAATGGGCACAAGTTTTGAATAATGCGAAAAGTTGCCGACGGAGACATTACGACTGACTTCAGATTTTTTTTGGCTATTAATTAATTACCCGAAGTCGTGACAAAGTCGTTTCTTCTTTAATATACGAACAAACATCGTCGCTTATTTAACAAGTTATCTGCCTGGTATTACGCACTATATTTTGGTTTCATCCCTTCTCTCTCATTTTCAACCCATTAAGATTTGATTTTCATTGTGAATTTCGTTTTCAAACACTAGGGTAAGTATAAAAAGTTTCATTGCCATTTTACTGTAAGAGGCAGGGATTGAATGAAAATTTATAATAGGTATTAATTTTTTGTTTGTTTTATAATATTTTACAAGTAAAAATGGTTCAATTTGTAGATTGTAGGAAGGTACTTAAATAAATCATTACTCATTTATTAGTAAAACAATTAAAACAGGGTAAACTGACAATAATTGTAAAATACATCAATTAGGTATAATTACACATTAAAATTTAAAAAAATCTATCACCTCGACCGCTATTCTATCGTCAACTCAGTCTTCTACGATTATGGAAATTGTAAAGTACTCATCATAGATCGAATTTATTTTATTCCAATACTAGCTGTCCGCCCCGGCTTCGTACGGATCATCTTTTTTTAGCCTATGTCACTCGGGAATAGTGTAGCTTCCCAACAGTGAATGAATTTTTTAAATCGTTCCAGTTGTTTCGGAGCCAATTTAATCTAAACAAACAAACTTTTCCTCTTTATTATATTAGTATAGAAATACGAGTACATTATGTTTCCCAGGATTTCGTTATTTCTATTTTAACAGTTAATATTTTTCCAAATACACTGTAACTCAATTCTGCGCCACTAAATAACATAACAATGAAATTGGGAAATAAAAATAATGCGCCCACAAATGAGCACAATATTATTTCACAGCGTCACAGTAGAAACAATAAATAGTAGATCTACAAATAAAACAATGTCATAATTTCTGATGCCTTCGCGGTTATTACACATTGAAATGAAGGAACTATAGCGGATTTAACTCACGTATTTTATTTTTATAGGCTGACATTTCGGGGGCTTTACAGATTCCATAATCGTAGCACGACTGAGCTGACAATAGACTGACTTTAGCGTTAGACTATTAGACGTAATAGATTAGATTAGGTTAATTTATTTCTCGATAATCACACAATATAACATTGAAATGTCAAATTACATGTACCTAATCACACCGATATCGTCAATACAAAAATAAAAAAATAAGATAATAGAATCAAAACTCAAGTGTTAAAAAATATTAAATGTACAAAATAGGTTTTTCCGTCCTCCGGCCAGAAAGCGCCAACTTTGTGGCCGCTTCGCTAAATGAAATTTCCGCTTTCTGGCTTCGTCAAACAGAAAAATAGTATACTGACCTCGGCCAGTAAAATAAAAAAGCCTCAGATCACATTTTTGTCAACCTCGGCTTCGCCTCGGTGCGTGGTTACTGGCCTTGGTGCGTAATGTACTATTTCTCATTAGTCGTCAAAATGCTTACAAATGTACCAACATACAATGTCCCGTTGTTCTTTTCATTAGAATAGTAGATCCTATAAAGGTTCCGATTTTACACAATAATTACGAAAAATATCTACTACCATGTTTTTACTACGTCCATACGCCCTAAGATGATTTCGAGATATTTAATGGCCCAGAAAAGGGCCAAGAAAATTTATCGTTCTACTATAAATCCAACGAATTGGGATACAGCGTACGGCACTTAGTCCGATTTGGTTTTTCGTCAACGTTAATGTGTGAGTTGACATGTGTAGCCTACACACACAACAATACAGTCAAGACTTATAGACTACTAGCTTCTGCCCGCGACTTCGTCCGCGTGGAACTCCTCCTTTTTTGCAGTCGGTTAAAAAGTAGCCTATGTCCTTTCTCGGACTCCAGACTTTCTTTGTACCAAATTTCATTTAAATCGGTTCAGTAGTTTTAGCGTGAAAGCGTAACAGACAGACAGACAGAGTTACTTACGCATTTATAATATTAGTAGGGAAGTAGGGAAGTAGGGATTGTCAGCTCGGTGCTACGATTATGGAATCTGTGAAGGCTCTGAAGCATCAATAAAATAAAATACGCGAGTTAAATTGGTTTAAAGTTGTTTCATTACAAAATACAGTCAAGGTTATTTAATTTTCTTTTGCAATTTTTGCATATACTGTACGGGTTAATTTGATCCATGTGAGGGTTACTCTGACCCATTTTTTTAAAATATATTTTTGTTTTTTTTTTCATAATTATCTTTTTTTTAGCAATTTGTGCTTATACTGTCAGGGTTACTTTGACTCATATGAGGGTTATATTGACCCGTTGTTTTGGCTACATTGTATCATAATAATAATAAATCCTTTTCACATTTAAATTCTTAAATACCAATGAATGTACCTAAATTCATCAGGTGGTTAGTTTTATAGAACTAGCTCATTAGACAATTAAAAATGGGTTGGGTTAAAGTTACCCCTTAGGGTCAAAGTAACCCTAACTGAGGGTATCTTTTTTGGTTCATATTGTTGCGGTTATTACACACTGGAATAAATCAAATATGTATAAAAGACTAAACTTACATAAAAATATATTTATTAACTTCAAACTTAAAATCAAATATAGCTAGGTTCAACGATGCCTACCCAAATTACCGTCGAACAAACACACCTACTTACAATTCTTACCCGTCCCCATAGACGTGGAATCTAAAATCTAGTTTTACAGTCGATTAATTACATTTGCGGTACTTACATATAACTTAATTCAAAAAGGAAAATGTAAAATCTGGGTTCTTTTGTCCCATTTTCATACAATTCCGAAGCACGTCTTAAAGGAACAATGGGACTGTCCCGCACAGTGTGGTCACTGAGTCCTTATAGTTGAGAGGATTTATGGTCACCCTATAAATCAGGAAGGGACAAAATTTACATGCCCATAAAAGCCTTATGTTATACCTTATATTATTCATTAATGGTAATATTATGAAAATCGTAAAAAGTATGGTTATTATGGGGTCTCGGTCAAGAAGGCTGTAAGTGTCATAAGGTCTGGGTGAAAAAGGGAATAGTTCTTCACATGCAATATTACACATATGCTCTTTTTCATTACGTCAGTAAACACTTATAACCTTTTTCACTAGGATTTCAAAATTATGGGGATGTATCTCTCACGGCTATTAATTTGGGTAAATTGGATATTTTCTAAATTGTACTAAACTAAGGTTTTGTAAACGACTTCTTCACGTAAGTATTCACAAATTATCTTATACTAGCGACCCGCCTTGGCTTCACACGAGTGCTATAAACCTTCCTGTTGAATCACTCGATCTATTAAAGAAAACCGCATCAAAATCCGTTGCGTAGTTTTAAAGATTTAAGGGTACATAGGGATTAGGGACAGAAAAAGCGACTTTGTTTTATACTATGTAGTGATCTGTACTTATATTTATACTAAATCCTTACTAATATTATAAATGCGAAAGTAACTCTGTCTGTCTGTCTCGCATTCACGCTAACGATAATAAACCGATTTAAATGAAATTTGGTACACAGATAGTCTAGAGCCTGGGAAAGGACATAGGGTTCACTTGCTGTAATTATTAATCCACGACATCGGAGTAGCAAGCAAAAGCTTATAATAATATAGTAACTTATTGATCTAGTTGACTTAGACCATAAACATTGTGTAGAAATCTACATGTAGGTAAAATAAAAAGTTTATATAACATTGTGCTTCTTATAAACTTCAACTGTCATTAACGACAGAAGTTCAGATAACTGACGCATTGACATTTATTGCACAAATTCGCTTCAAGACATTTTCAAAAATAACAATGAGCACAAAATTCCTTGCAGTGCTTATATTTTTGACAAACTTCAAACTTTGTCAATGTATAAAATATACGAATTACACTCTCATCAAGATATTACCAGTGGAGCATGAACACCTGAAATTCCTGCAGAACCTAGATTCACAGAAGTATATAGACTTTCAGTTTTGGACTAAATCTTATAAATTATATTATGAAGTTCATATGATTATAAATCCTGCTGATATGAATCTGTTTATAGAAAGAGCTAACCACTTTAAACTACAATTTGAAGTCTTACAATTTGATATACAGGAGTAAGTGTATTTGTCTATTTCTATCCCTACTAATATTATAAACAGTGTTGCCAATTTAGCGATTTTGTCGCTAGGACTAGCGACGTTTGCTTAAGGCTTAGCGACCAAAAAAAGTTTTGACGACAAAAATAGTTTAGCGACTTATCTGGCGACTTTTGGAGTACAAATTAAAACAGTTCTAGAGCCAATAATAGATAATTTTTTTATCAAATCGACACATAATTATTCCATGCCAAGAGATACTTAATATGGAAAACGACAAACGCGATAGCGCACCAAATTAAAAATTTATTTAATTGAAGTTCCATTTGTATATCATTATGGGGGGGGGGTCCCCGAACTTTTTATGGTTATGTTTTAGTTTTAGCGACTTTCTGGCGACTTTTGACTTTGAGTTTAGCGACTCGAATTTCTAGGAGTTGGCAACACTGATTATAAATGCGAAAGTAACTCTGTCTGTCTGTTACGCTTTCACGCTAAAACTACTGGATTTAAATGAAATTTGGTACAAAGGAAGTCTGGAACCTAAGAAAGGACATAGGCTACTATTTTACCCGACTGCAAAAAAGGAGTTCCATGCGGATGAAGTCGCGGGCAGAAGCTAGTACTTATATAATAAAGAGGTTTTTTTTGTCTATATCTATACTCTATGCTAATATTATAAAGAGGAAAGATTTGTTTGTTTATTTGGATTGAATAGGCTCCAAAACGATTTAAAAACTCTTTCATTGTTGGGAAGCTACACTATTCCCGAGTGACATAGACCATAAATAAATGTATCCGTGCGAAGCCGAGGCGGACAGCTAGTCACTAATATTCATAATAATTTCTGATGCCTTCGCGATTATTACACATTGGAATGAAACAACTGTAATTGGGTTTAATTCGCGTATTTTATTTTATTGGCTGACTTTCCGGAACCTTTAAAAACCTTACAGTTTCCATGATCAATACAATAGTCTAACACTAATGTACTAGCATTAGACAACATATTGAATATTGATTAAATATAATTTGTTATGCATGTAGATTTGTTTTTGTAAAATATTTAAATCATGTACCTTATTGATGCGATAAATAAACAAAACAGAACGTTCAAAATTTCAGCTCAATCGGTTGAAGTTATCTAATTCAAAATTGATTTGCAAGATTTCATCCGTACCTGCCTACTTAGCAAGTAAAAAAAAACTTTTTAGAAATAGAATCCTTACTAGTACTACGGTACAACTATTCTGATGATTTTTTTGTGTCTCTTGTATCTTATAAGGTGTTTTAATAAAATTAGATTTCACTACACCAAAGATTTTTTTTTGATTTCAGAGCATTCGATCAACAACACATCCAAACATACATACGTTTGAGACCGGAATCTTTTTCATTCAGCCATTACCATACATTAGACGATATTTACCAATGGATGACTGATATATTCCATGAAAATCCAGAGACAACACAATTAGAAATCATCGGAAGATCAGCAGAAGGCAGAGAAATTTTATGCCTCTCCATAAACAAGAATGATGCTAAAAAAATTGCTGTTGTTGAAGGTGGTATGCATGGTCATGAATGGATTACGACATCGTTTGTCTGCTATTTAATAAACAATCTTATTCATTCAAGAAATAATCCGTTAATTTATCACTTAGCAGACAAGTATCATTGGTACTTGATACCAGTTGTTAACCCTGATGGGTTCGAATACACACATAAATCTGTAAGTTTTAAAAAAATATAATTTATCTATATATAAAGATACTAGCGGTCCTCCCCGGCTTCGCCCGGATTCCTCTTTTTTTATATATAATATAGCCTATGTCACTCGGGAAGAGTGTAGCTTCCCAACAGTGAAAGAAACCTTTCCTCTTTATTACTTTATTCTTTGTTTGGATTGAATAGGCCCAAAACGGCTGGACCGATTTGAAAAAATCTTTCACTGTTGGCATGCTACGTTCACCCTGAGTAACATAGGCTATAGAATATTTTATTTTATTAAGGATTCGTGCGAGGCCGGGGCGAACCGCTTGTTCACAAATGAGGATAATTGCGATAGCCAATGAAAACTGACAAATTTAAATTAATGATTCTAGGATCGATTGTGGAGAAAAAACAGAAGAAATCATGGCAATGGTGTGGGTATAGACTTGAATAGAAACTTTGACCACAGTCATGGAAGTTAGTATTTTAAAATAAGTACTAAGATGATCAACAGGCCTTAAAATCTTTTTTAATTAATTCTGAAAAAACACCTTTTTTAATATCACTTAAGTCTGGTGTCAATGGGATCTTGGACCAATGCAAGGGGAGACATTTCTACACAGTTTGTTCTTGTTTCGTTTGTATATTCTATTGTTAATTTTGTTTCTGTAATACTATGATTTACTGTGTTCACCAAAATAATTTACCTATATACTTATTAGCATCTACTGAGGTTTCAAGGTTAGTTATTTCATCGTATCTCTTTATGGGTGCTTCTTGCGTATTTTTACACACATTATTGTATCAAACTCTCACAAGAGCATTTAGTGTTTTTTTTACATGTTGATACCTAATAATATGGTACCTATATTTTCTAGAGTTCTCTTCGAGTAAAGACCCCAAAGACGATAATTACTGTGGTCCCGAACCGCTGTCAGAGCCCGAAACAAAAGCATTTGCGGCTTACATCGCAAATCTTGGCGAAGATATAAAATTTTATTTCTCCATTCATGCTTATGGACAGAAAATTATTTTGCCCTACGACGATAGGATAAATCACGTGGAAAATTTTAGTGAAATGGTACTTACTTTGTTATATATAATGAGAGTTTTTATACTCTAACTATTTCTTATAGATCGAAACCATTTTCTTTGACTTGCTGCTATTTCACACGAAATTTCAACGTAAACTTATTAAGAATCGAAGCTTAATAAATTTATGCTGAAATTTAGAGAACTTAGCAGTCCTCATATTTATAGAAAAATAAGTTGGCTACAGTCTAACTTCAGACCAATAATATTTACTTCTATTTAAACGGACTGTTGTTTGAAGAGAAAATTACTACAATTATCTACATACTTAGAGAGATCCTGAGCAATATATTTGTCTCCGAGTACACACAATGACATATATATACAAGTGTGTACGGTTATAATCATTCTAAAAATATCATCATCATCGTCATCATCACATCAACTGAAAGACGTTCACTGCTGGACACAGGTATCCCCCAACGATGACCACATCGACCAATCAAAAAAAAAAATTACCTACCTATATTTAAAGCCATAATTATTATCGTATGTTTACAGGAAAATTATGGAAGACAGGCAGTAGTAAAGATGTATAGAATGAATAAGACAAAATACGCTATTGGGACAACTTACGACAGGCTGGGTAACAATTCAACATATAATCTTCTTAATCCCTACTAATATTATAAATGCGAAAGTAACTCTGTCTGTCTGTCTGTCTGTCTGTTACGCTTTCACGCTAAAACTACTGGACCGATTTAAATGAAATTTGGTACACAGATAGTCTAGAGCCTGAGAAAGAACATAGGCTACTTTTTAACCGACTGC
This sequence comes from Polylopha cassiicola, assembly GCA_038024825.1. NCBI lineage: Eukaryota > Metazoa > Arthropoda > Insecta > Lepidoptera > Tortricidae > Polylopha > Polylopha cassiicola. The sequence goes on from CP149061.1 coordinate 1,922,644, forward strand.
AAAAAAGGAGGAGTTCTACGTGGACAAAGTCGCGGGCAGAAAAATATAAGCCTCAATAAAATTATCTAGAGGGTACCCAACCTAAAGGCTTGAAAGAATCCTCTCTGGAGGCTCGCCACCCGGTTTTTCAGTAAAGGCCCATTAGCTGGCCAACTGCGCTTCAGTATTCAGTTCGAAAAAAAAATCTAGGATTTTAAACCAAGACAAAATTTAGACCCAACGTCGTTAAACCATAATCAAGGAGTTTCCAAATCAAATACATATTTGCATATTTATTCTTAAAATTTAGGTATTTATAATAATATGTTTATACACATAAATATGATTTCTAATGTTTTTAAGGTGTAAGAAAGTCCGGAACCAGTGCTAGTTGGGTTAAAAATAGGATCCAAAAACACGTGCCGTAAGTATTAGTTTGTTTGTTTGGATTGAATAGGCTCCAAAACTATTGTGCCGATTTGAAAAATTCTTTCACTGTTGGGAAGCTGCACTATTCCCAAGTGACATAGGCTTTAGAACATTTTGAAAAAAAATAGGGAGTCGTGCGAAGCCAAGGCGAACCGCTAGTCTAATCTATATCTATTTATACTAATATTATAAAGAGAAAAATTTTGTTTGTTTGTTCGGACGGAATAGGCTCCGAAACAACTGGTCCGATTTAAAAATTCCTTTCACTATTGGAAAGCTACACTATTCCTGAGTGCATAGGTTATATAAAAAAGGGGTCCGTGCGAAGCCAGGGCGAACCGCTAGTAATACATAATACATATTATATTTAATCTAGGTATGTCTTCACGTTCCTCCTGCAAGACAACGGCACATATGGCCATGCTCTACCCTCCAGCAGGATCCTCCCGGCTTGTCAGGAAGGCCTGATAGGCCTGACAGAAATCATGACAGCCAAGCCAAAGTACGTCAGGATGTTATACGACAGCCATGCATGTAGAAACGAAGTGAATATGTATGTTGTGATGTTCAGTTTTGTTGTGATTTTCAATAAAGTGGTTTAGTGTTTTGTTTTGACTTTTAAATTTAATGACAAAAGATTTCAGTGAGGATATGAAGATTTTTGTCGCGTGAGATACCTAGCTGTCATGTTCTTTTACTTATTGTAAAGGTATGTCAGTGATAGAATTTAATGCAGATTTTTTTTTTGGCAAAGTACTAAGTACAGAGATTTTTGATGATGGTTGCGACGAATTTTCTCTCTTGACAAATGTTGTCAAAAATAATTACATTTTCATTGATGCTGCGAAAATTCAAAAAGTAGGAAACTATATTTTCAAGGCCTAAAATTAAGCCTCGGATGCTATAGGGGAGAAGAACTACACTAATAAGAATTACTAAGATTGGAATGAAACGTAGCACGGCTGAGCTGAGTTAAATCCGTTAATAGTTGTTTTATCCCAATGTGTAATAACCGCGAAGGCATCAGAAATTAACCACAAAGATCTATAATAAAACTTACATAGATCTATGGTCAGGCTGAATAGAAGAAAAGGCAATTGACAAACTAATGCTAATAATTATGACAGCAGTAAACTTGACATTTGTTATAAAAAATTACTCTTCAGTATAAATTTTTATTTCTTTACCTACTTCGATTCAGAAAAAATGTTTCTGAACCATATTTTCATTTTCTTCTGTTATTTCTCAGATTGTTTTGGCAAGAAATATGACAATTACACGTTGTTTCGAGGTGTGCCGTTGAATGCCAAGGAATTATTCTTCTTCCAAAATTTGTCCCATTTGTATGATGTGTGTTTTTGGAGAGAGCCAGGAAGTATACATAAGCCCATAGACTTTTCTATTGGACCCGATGATGTGTCGGCATTTTTGACAGATACTGAGAATAATGACATACACGTTGATACGATGATCGAAGATATACAAAAGTAAGTACCCGTCTTAGGCCTTTAAATATGGACCTTCAGACTCCATAACTTAAAGTTAACTTTCAGTTGACCTGCATAAAGCTTAAAATGAAATAAGTTTGTGATAATAAAAAAGGGATGAAGTTTGATAAATTAAATAAATTAATAATGATAGTTTCATTCTAGATTTTTATTTATTAAATTTTTATAAAATAAATAACCTTTTGGCAATCCACTGGTGAACTAGTCTCATACAAATTGGAGCTTGTCCTATAAGAACTAGACGACGGATAAACATACATAAATACATAATTATGTCTATCTATATCTATACTAATATTATAATAAAGAGGAAAGGTTTGTTTGTTTGGATTGAATAGGTTCCTAAACGACCGATTTGAAAAGATCTTTCACTATTGGAAAGCTACACTATTCCCGAGTGACATAGGCTATATACCTAAAAGGGATCCGGGCGAAGCCGGGGCTGACAGCTAGTATATAATATAAGACTTAGGTAAAAATGCTCATCACACTGACACCTGCCAGTCGGATTCATACCTGCAGCCCAGTTTCGTAGCCACTAGCTCTAACTACTTCACCCACATGGTTTTCCGTATAATATCTTTTTTTTCGAACTGAATACTGAAGCGCAGTTGGCCAGCTAATGGGCCTTCACTGCAAAACCGGACGGGTGGCGAGACTCCTGAAAGGAGACTCTTAAGCGTTTTGGGTTGGGTTTAGGGTTTTTAGCCCTGACCGACCCTAGGGCCCCCCAAGGCGGGGGTCGCACCTCGGCTCGGGCCGTCAGGAGGTGTGTTGACACGACTATTTTGTTGCAAGGGAACAGAAGGTCCCTGCGGATAAGTCCGACGCGCGCCGGGTGTATGTGAATGTCTTCGACCCCGCCGGCGGGGCCGCTGTAACACTATCGAGTATGCTAGGTGTGGGTGAGGCCGCATGCCGCGCGGCAGCTGCCTGTGTGTCGGTGTACGGTTTGTGTCCGTGGGAGGGGGCGCGGCGGCCGCTGTGGCAGCCGTGATCGAATCGGGCAGTATAATATCTATTTTCAGGGCATTCGACCAACAGTCAATCAAAACTTACATCCGACGTAACATGGATTCTTATGATTGGTCCAACTATTTCCGTCTAACAGACATGTACGAATGGTTTCAAGATCTCACCAAAAAATACCCACAAGAAGTAACATTGATAAACATAGGGAAGAGTCTGGAACAAAGGGACATTTATGCCGTACAAATTGTCCTGAAAGGATCAGCTAGGAGGTATGGTAATTAAAGCTATGCTAAAACAAATCAAGTCGATACAAAGGAAATATAGTGGATGATTTTGTCGATCCGATTAGTTGGGTATTTTTATTCATAACTAGCGGTCCCGGCAGACTTCGTCCCGCCCGACAAAGAACCTCCCCGCCAATTTTCAGCCAAATCGGTTCAGCCGTTCTTGAGTTATAAACGGAGTAACTAACATGATTTTCTTATATAATAGATAAGAAGATATAGGTATAGAAGAAGAAGAAGAAGAAGAAGAAGACTATATATAGATATATTATTATAGAAGATTATTATTATTTTATCAACTTGCGTATTAAAAATACGCGAGTCAAATCGGTTAGTGCGTTCTGGAGTTATAGCGTCAGGAAGGAAAACCCGACTTATTTTTGTATAGTAAATTATTATAATAATTTTATCTATATATATATATTTTGCGTTAGACTATTGTCAGCTCAGTCACGCTACGATTTTGGAAACTGTATATCCGAAACGTCAGCAAATATAATAGAAACGCGAGTAAAATCCGTTAATATTTGTTACTTTCCAATACTAAATTCTTTTACAGATCTAAAGTCCTCATAGAGGGTGGGATTCATGCTAGAGAGTGGATATCACCAGCGTTTGTAACCTATATGATGAATGAAATATTACGTTCTTCGGAGTGCGATGACATGGAGTTGAAGACCATAGCCCTCACCTATGAATGGTTCTTCGTGCCTGTCATGAACCCTGATGGCTATGAATACTCACACACTCAGGTATATAATATACTAGCTTCTGCCCGCGACTTCGTCCGCGTGGAACTCCTCCTTTTTTGCAGTCGGTTAAAAAGTAGCCTATGTCCTTTCTAAGACTCCAGACTTCCTTTGTACCAAATTTCATTTAAATCGGTTCAGTAGTTTTAGCGTGAAAGCGTAACAGACAGACAGACAGACTAGTTACTTTCGCATTTATAATATTAGTAGGGATATATACTTCTATACTCATTTTATAAAGAGGAAAGGTTTGTTTGTTTGGATTGAATAGGCTCCAAAATGACTGGACTGATTTGAAAAATTCTTTCACTGTTGGGAAGCTGCACTATTCCCAAGTGATATAGGCTATATACCATTTTGGAAAAATATAGGGATCCGTGCGAAGCGGGGAAGGACCGCTAGTTATTATATATACTAGTAGTGATTCCGGCAGACATCGTCCCGTCTTAGACAGATACATTAAAAAAATGTCCTCCTATTTTTGGTAGTACCTACGGTAAAAATTGCCTATAAATTAATATAGAGTTTTAGCTACCTCCATACCAAATATCATCATCAAAATCTGCTTTGTTTTATTTGTATAGATATAATTTAAGGTTATTATTAAAATTTGGGTTCAAAAATTTGAGTAGGTATTTGAACGATTTTGTTTAATTTGAAGTTAAGGCTTTTAAATTTTTTGATTATGCTAGTTTTCCTGAAGCGTTATTAGACTCGCGGTTAAATCAATACATAGTATAAAACAAAGTCGCTTTCGCTGTATGTCCGTATGTATGCTTAGATCTTTAAAACTACGCAACGGATTTTGATGCGGTTTTTTTTAATAGATAGAGTGATTCTTAAGGAAGGTTTATAGCCCCCGTGTGAAGCCGGGGCGGGTCGCTAGTTAGTAATAAATAAATCGCTTTGTGAATTAAATTCTTAGGATCGTCTATGGAGAAAAAATCGTAGAGGTGGATATGGTGTCGATTTGAACAGAAATTTTGATGTGGCTTTTGGTAAGTATTTAATCTTAATTATTAGTACAACTGGATCATCCAGACAGGCTTTGATATGCATTGAATTGCTAATTCTCGCCAAGGTCTAAAGAACGCAAAATCTGTAGCTTCTACACTAACATCCTCAGATTTTTTTTACTATGAATATCAACTTTTACTTATTGTATTGTTCATTGTATTGTTTTGGCGGGTATTAACATTTTTTTTATTGCTGTGACTTCGCGGTTATTACACATTGGAATGAAACTATATATGAACGGATTTGACTCGCTTATTTTATAAAGTGTCGGATTTATTCAGTTTCCATAATTTTAGCACGACTGAGCTGACAATAGTGTAACGCTAAAGTCAATCAAGGGCGTGCATTCCATATAGGACAATGGCACGTGCTAATGTATGAAGTGCCTACCCTGGCCCCATACTTCCGCTCCCCTCACTGCACGCGCCTAAAGTCAATATAATTTTCTTTTGTTCCTTTTAAAAGCGGGTTATGGTGTGTCTGACAACAAGAACGATGAGCCTTACCCTGGAGAGAAGCCTTTTTCTGAACCAGAAAGTGTGGCCATGGCAGACCTAGTTAGAAGGATCAAAGATAACTTGGAATATTACGTATCGTTTCATTCCTACGGGCAATACTTCATACTTCCTTATTCGTTTTCAAAAGAACATTTGGACAATTACGACGAAATGGTAAGACTTTAATTCCTGGTTCTTTCATGGTCATTACACATTGAATGCAATAACTATATCGACGGTGAGGTACCAAGAACTCCAAACTAACATTTTAACGAATTTGAGATTTTTATGTGGTTACGCTCGAAATTTAATTAGGCATCCTGACTGAAGACACTGGTTTAATACTCTTTTTATTTAGCCGCGTAATAATATATTACAATACCAACTAAGTCACGGTAACTTATTTTTGCATTAACTCCTATGTACACTAAACATAGGAGATAATGTCAGCAAAAAAAAATATTTTTGTCATAATTAAGCCTCCTAACTGACTACCAATACTTCCTAACTTACCTAACTCTGCCTCTAACGTCCATGTAAGAATGGCAATACCTCCTATCTACTTTTATCTCGTGAACTAAGCAAGTTAACAAAAAACCTATAGTGGCAGTCTATTTCGAAGGCATATAAAATACATATAGTATAATCAAAGTTTATATATATTTATATATAAAAATATAAAACATTTTTTTTCATCTCCTGTAAAATTAGGTTTTCGTAGTTAGGTGTTCTTTGTACTTCACAGTCTATATGGGATTATGACCATGTGAATTTTTATGCGTTTTGAAAACCTTTTCTATATATTTTCAGTCGACTGAGTTCTAACGGAGATCTAACACTAAAGTGAGTCTTGGACTATCGTCAGCTCATTCGGCTTAATTTTTTTTTCCAACGACATGCTATCTATACTAAATTAATAAAGATGAAAGGTTTGTTTATATGGATTGAATAGGCTCCAGAACGGCTGGACGATTTGAAAAATTATTTCACTTTTGGGAAGCTACACTTTTCCCGAGTGACATAGGTACATAGGTACTAAGTCTATCTGAATATTTTGAAAAAAAGAGGTATCCTTGCGAAGCCCGGGCGAATCTCCGAAGTTTCTTCTTTACCATTAACTTTATACTCATAATAATTATCATAATAGCATCCTGTCATAATAGGGTTTTTAAAAAGACTTTTTTTTTAGAAAGTAATGGGCGACACTGCTGCAGCGATGATTCGTAGACGTTACGGTACAGAGTATATTGTTGGTACAGGATTTGATACAATAGGTAAGTTCTTATACATCGTAGAGCAAGGCTTCTTTATTCATATCTTTACTAATATTATAAAGCTGAAGAGTTTGTTTGTTTTAACGCGCTAATCTCATGAAGTACTGGTTCGAATTGAAAAAATATTTTTTTGCTAGATAGAACATTTACCAAACTCAAACAAAAACTCAAATTCAAATAATCATTTATTCAGGCTAGGCTCTTATAGGCACCCAGGAAGGCTTTAGGCTATATAACATCACGCTGCGACCAATAGGAGCGAAGAAACAGTGGAAAATGTGTAAAAAAAACGGGGAAAATTATTTTGTGAAGTAATATAATAACTATTCCACGCGAACGATTTCGCGGGTTCAGCTAGTTGAAAATAAAATATACAGATAATTTATTAGGAAAATATTCCTTACCATTACATTACTTATAACACATCTGATGAGTCTACTAGCGTGACCAAACGGTCAACTTTTAATAAAACGTCACATTGCGATGTTTTGTCAACATTGATTTAGTCGCACGTCTATACTTTATACTAATACTAGCGGCCCCGGCAGACGTCGTCCTGCCCGTCCGATTGTTTCGTCAAAGATCTGTCAAAGTCTTCTAACTGTCACTTCTTCATAAGGCTTCATATTTTCCTCGTTTTTTACGCATTTTCCACTGTTTCTTCGCTCCTATTGGTCGCAGCGTGATGTTAATTAGCCTAAAGCCTTCCTCGATAAATGGTCTACCCAACAAAAAAGGAACAGGAACTACTGGTTCGAATTCAAAAAGAATTTTTGAATTCGAACCAGTAGTTCCTGAGAATAGCGCGTTCAAACAAACAAACAAACTCTTCAGCTTTATAATATTAGTATAGATAATAAAGAGGAAAGGTTTGTTTGTTTGTTTGAATTGAATAGAGTCCAAAACGACTGGACTTATTTGAAAAATTCTTTCACTGTTGGAACTACACTATTCGTGAGTGACATAAGCTATATTACATTTTGAAGCCGGGGCGGACCGCTAGTCATACATTTTAACACTTTCAAGAGAAAGAGCTATAAGAATAGCTTAGGTACTAAGTCTATCTGAATTTGTCGTTTATAGATTGTGTAATTTTTTTTTAGGTTACATGGCATCAGGAGTCAGTACTTGTTGGGCGAAGAAGAATTTTAAAATCCCGTAAGTCATTGGAATGAAACAACTTTAAACGAATTCAACTCGCATATTTTATTTTATTTGTTGACGTTTCGGATTCTTTATAGTTTCCATAATTGTAGCACGACTGAGCCGACAATAGTCTAACGCTGAAGTGTTTTATACAGTTACGCAAACGAGTTAAATCCGTTAATAGTTGTTTCATTCCAATTTGTAATAACCTCATCAGAATTTTTTATATTACAATCATTTGTGATTTTCTTTCTCAGATATGTAGGGACTTTTGAATTAAGAGACCGGGGCCAATACGGTTTTGCGCTACCTTCAGAACTCATCCTGCCGACTTGCCGTGAAACAATGGATGGCATGATTTCACTCCTTACTCCAAGAAATAACACGTACACTAAATTGAGAAAACATTATGCTCTTAATAAGCAAAACCGGGTTGTTTATGATAGCTTTGCTATTATTGTCTTTGCTTTTATTTCTGTTGATTTGAGTGAGTTTATTGCAAATTTGTGATACCATTATATGCAATAAGTATTCAAAGATTTGGTTTTATTCAACAAGCTGTCTTCGTAGAGAAACTGTCTTTTAGTGTCACTAAAAAGTGTTGTTTGTCTTGTAGGGCGACATCTTTGCTCATCATTGCTTTCCTTTTTTGAACAGTCGGGTAAACAGTAATCTATACCTATGTTAATTTAGAGTGTCAGCTACCTTCATACAAATTTTATCAAAATCTGTCCAGACTTTCTTTAGTTATAAATGGTGTTAATCCGACTTTGTTTTATTTTCAAATTTCATATGAGATTTGTTTTTTATATCATATGTACATTATTTAATCAAATTACTTTTCGTTACCTTCCTAATATTATAAAAATATAAATGTTTTATAGGGTTCATCCAAATCTAAGCATTTTTCTATAATATAAATTCTATATTTTCAAACATAATAATATTAATATTTATTTTACTGATGTTAGTTTGTATAGAAATGCAATAATTACCTACCCTTGAGTTTGAATAATCTTTAATAAAAAGAACAATGATTTAGTTGGTCATGGTAATGTCATAAATAATACATATTTTTGAGTTACAATTTAAATAATGTATTTATTTAATACATTATTTCTTGCACTTTTTTGTTTCGTTAATTGTGTTGTTAAGAAATATGATAATTACACTCTATTCCGTGGCGTTCCTGAGAACAGGGAGCAATTGAATTTCCTTTTAAATTTAAAAGAAAAATATGATGTAAATTTTTGGAAAAAAACTGGTTTGGTAAATACGTCTTTTGACTTTTCTATGAGACCCGATGATGTTGATGCGTTTTTGGAAGATGCACGTGGACACAATATAACTGTGACTACTATGTTAAAGGATATACAAAGGTAAGGTCAAAAATATATTATATTAGCTGAGTCGGCAAACGTTGCTCTTCTCCTAGTGTAATCACCTTATACAATATTCTTTATGACCTGTATAATTTTGGTAAGTACTTAACGACAAATCAAAATCCTTTTATCTGCAAAATTTATTGGATTTCGTTGAACGCGAAGCAGGACTAGTCATTGTAGCGATGGTAATGATGATGAAAGTGGTGGTGATGGTGATGAAAATGATGATGGTGATGAAAATGGTGATGGTGGTGAAAATGGTGATGCTCATGAAAATGATGTCTGCGACGACGGTGACGATGATGATTGACAATGACTAACGATACTGGTTATTTTCGATAGTATAAGATTTATTTCAGAGCTTTCGATGAACAAACAGTCAAAACCTATATAAGAAGAAATATGGATTCTTTCAACTGGAGACATTATTACCGCTTGAAAGATATATATAATTGGCTGCTTGATTTGTGTTCCTTACATGATGATGAAATGGAAATGATTAAAATAGGAAAGACTATCAATAACAGAGATATCGTCGCAATTAAACTGGTTTTAAAAGGGTCTATGAAAAGGTATACATTTATTGAAGAATACTTACTTAATATAAAAAAAAAAAATGTAATTTAATAATTTCTGATGACTTTGTGGTTATTACACATTGGATTTACACAACTAAAAACTGATTTAACTCGCGTATTTTATATTATTGGCTGACATTTCGGAACCTTCACTGTTTCCATAATCGTAGCACTAACTTTTATCTTTAGCTTTCTTTAAACTTTTACCTTTAGCTTTCCTTGAACTTTTCTCTTCAGCTTTCTTTAAACTTTTATCTTTAGCTTTCTTTAGAGCTTATATCTTTCTTTTTTAGATCCAAAGTTATTATCGAAGGCGGCATTCATGCCAGGGAGTGGATTTCCCCTGCATTTGTTACATACATGATAAATGCATTGGTAAATGCACCAAGATCAAAAAATAAAGCCTTAAAAACGATTGCACTCACATACGAGTGGTATTTTGTACCTGTTTTGAATGCTGATGGATACGAAATCAGTCATACTAAGGTATGTTTTGTTGTATCATGCTTTTGTTTTTTTTAAATTGCTTTCAAAATAAATTTAAAAGTAGAAACCTTTTTTCAAAATCAAACTATTATACTTTTAAATATAGCCTGAGACACAATTATGATTTAACTAGTGTATTTTATTTTGTTGGATGACGTTTCTAAAACTGTACTGTTCCTATATGCGTAGCACAACTGCGCTAATGATAGCGCTGGCACTTTAGTGTTAGACTATCGTCAGCTCAATCGGGCTATAAATATGTGAGCTGTAAAATTTTCAAAACTCCAGTCAATGAATTATCCAAATTTGAATGTAATTTCATATTAATTTCATTTTAGGATCGTCTGTGGCGGAAAAATGCTCGTGGAGGCTATGGAGTAGACCTAAATAGAAATTTTGGAATCGCATTTGGAAGTAAGTAGATTTAATAATTTACGATGCCTTCGCGGTTATTATACATTGGCATGAAACAGCGGACAATATGCTAAAGTCAGTTCTATCGTGAATTATGAAATCTGTAAATCTGTGTTTTCATTCAAATGTGTAATAACCGCGTAGGCATCAGACATTATTAGGTATACAATATATCTTTATATCTTTTTGGACAATTCACACCAATTATCTAATCCCATTTTAAGCAAAGCTTGAATTATGGGTACTAGACAACGGATAAATATACATAAATACATATAAGACATCCAAGACTCAGGTACAGATGCCAGTGCTCATCACATTGACATCTGCCCCTAGCAGGATTCGAACCCGCAACCTCCGGTTTCGTAGTCAGGGCCTCTGACCACTAGACCAACAGGCCGTCAATATACATACTATGTTTAATGTTTTTAGCTGTTGGTGTTAGTTTTAACAAATATCGAGACGATTATTGCGGAGAAACAGAATTTTCTGAACCAGAGAGTATGGCCATGGCTAAATTTGTCACGGAAGTACAGGATAACTTGGAATATTACATAGGTTTCCATTCCTATGGGCAGTACTTTATCCTGCCTTATGCCTATTCTATGTCACACCTCGATAATTTTGACGTAGTGGTATGTATAATACTGATTATTTTTATATATTTCATTATTTACACTAGCAAATAATGAAAAAGAAATCTCAGCTGATGTCGTTTTGTCCGGAAAACTGATCAACAAAAAAGTAGGAAGCTGATCTTAAGGACATTTGATGGAAGTAATTTATTTACACCAATGAGGGGTGATACATTTTGTATGGGTCGGTTTGGGATTGGGCTTATTAAACATAAGTATAGGTATTATTATTATTATTTACTTATTTCAGCACAAAATGGGTTTAGCTGCTGCAAAACAGATTTCAAAACGATACGGTACAAAATATACTGTTGGAACAGCATTTGACACTGTTGGTGAGTATTGATATCCTAGAACACACTAGAATACGTCAGGACATGCTAGAACAAGTCAGGACATGCTAGAACAAGTCAAGGTATGCTAGAACACGCCAGAACACACTAAAACACGTCAGAACATGCTAGAACACGTCAGGACATGCTGGAACACGTCAAAACATGCTAGAACACGTCAGAACATTGAAAGCACTAAAACACGTCAGATCATGCTAGAACACGTCAGAACATTGAACACAATAAAACACGTCAGAACATGCTAGTACACTTCAGAACATGCTAGAACACGTCTGAACATGCTAGAATACGACAAAACATGCTAGAAAACGTCAGAACATGCTAGTACACTTCAGAACATGCTAGAACACGTCAGAACATGCTAGAATACGACAAAACATGCTAGAACACGTCAGAACATGCTAGAACACGTCTGAACATGCTAGAGCAATCATAATTGATATCATTATTACTTCTGTTAGCGACTGTTCAACCTATGTTTAGGAATTGTTTTTAATTATTATAATATATTTGAGATTTGAGTTTCTTATTGGATATTTGAGTTTCTTTTCATATTGTTTGATTATTGAAAAATAAATGAATCTAATTTAATCTAATCTATAAGGGTTTTACACACGCTGCGTCTTTTAATTCACAATTTTCAGCCGTTCACTTTTCGAAAAATGTTATTTTTTTAATCTTTCAGGTTACGTTGTATCTGGTGCCAGTACCTGTTGGGCCAAGAATGTTTTTGGTATACCGTAAGTATCATATATATGTAGGGTATTCAAAATTTTAACCCGATTAATGATAATCTTTGTCAAAACCAATTTAAAAAGTCAGTAAATTCTTTAATTATATTTATCTAACCATTTTATTACTAGTTACATCCCGAAGCATTTAATAATAATTAATTAACCATGGATCATTGTAACCCATTAATGGGGCAAAGTAACCCAAATTTACGACTTTTGTTAAGGTACGCGGCAACGTTAGAACTACGCGATGAAGGTGTCTACGGGTTTGCGTTACCCCCAAGCCTGATCTTACCGACTTGTCAAGAGACAATGGATGGTCTGATCTCATTCCTCACTCCTCGTTCAGGCAGATCACAGATTATGAGCGATTCCTACAACACTACAGACAAGGCTGGCAATATTGTGGCGAGTGCAACGCTTGTTGGTTGTTTGGTTTTGAGATTTTTATTGTAAATTGTGAAATTAAAGTATTAATCTTTATTAATCTTGTGTTTTTTCCGTTACTGTGGGTGAAAATGATGCATAGGTACAAATCATACATATTCATAATTATCGATTAACACACCAATACGATATTTAAATATTCTAGTAATCAAACCTCTAGTTTGTTATTCATAAAAAAAAAATATAATATTCGATTGCAGTGAAACGAAAAAAATTACTGTATTTTTGCATGGTCGATGCTTTGAAGTGAGCAAAACGCATGGCTTTATGCAATTGACTGGTGAATCTAATATTGCATTTGGTGCAGCGAGAAGTGATTTTTTTTCAGTTTACGAGTACAGTGAAAAAATACGGTTTACGATAGATTTGTTTTGTAGCAACAAGTGAAATATATGATATTTTTTCGATTTTGAATATGGATAAAAAAAAAGATAATTTATAATTCTTTATGTACTTTTCAATGCTGAATCTTGTAAAAATAAAAACAAAAAGCCACCCTTAATATTTAGAGGTAAGAAAAATAAATCTTTGCTGATTTTCAGACCTATCAGATATGCACATACAATTTCATAAAAATCAGTCCAGCCGTTTCGGATGAGTTTGGCATAAACATAGAGATATAAAACAAAGATGGTAATTGCGTGCATTTTGTGCAAAAAGGAATCGACTACACAATATACTATAACCACAAAATTTTGACAGTCGAATGCGGAAGGGTCAGTACAATACTGGAGGCGAATCGTTTACTGCGCATGCGTCATCAGACAAGGAGAGCGACCACTATTCCAATGCTCTTTCTCTTTCTACCATTATAACGCGTTTCTGGCTGGCTCACCTTCTCTAGTCTAATATCTCTATGGGCATAAACGTCAATAAAAGCGACGTGTGAATTTTATTTATTAGATCGTATCACTTTTTTGGTAAAAATGCTTTTCAAACTATAATAATTAATCGTAGGTACCTAATCTACGAGTAAAACCTTTGGGATATCAATAGGCAGATTATAAATAAAATATAATTAATAAAAATGACATAAAATTATTTACACAAAATAGGCAAAAACAACAGCAAAGATGACCAAAAACGATCCAGTGAGACCAGAGGCGCTGTTCATGTATCCAAACCTCTTGGCCTGATGGATGAGGTCCACGAGAGAGTCCATGGTCTCCTGGTTGTTCGGGAGGATCTGGTCCGTGGGTAGGAGCATCCCGAACTGTCCCCGGTCCCGGAGTTCATAGCAATACACCAGGGGAACCTTGAGGTGTTCCTTCACCCAATCCACAGAACCGCCTGACGCCTCGTCTGAAATTATTATTCACTTTACGAAACATAATAGGTAACTACGGTTTGACGGCCTATTGGTCTAGTGGTCAGAGCTGACTACAAAACCAGAGGTTGCGGGTTCGAATCCTGCTAGGGGCAGATGTCAATGTGATGACCACAGGCCTGAAGGCTGTACCTGAGTCTTGGATGTCTTATAATATGTATTTATGTATGTTTATCCGTTGTCTAGTACCCATAGCACAAGCTTTACTTAGCCTGTAACTCTGTCTGCCTCGCTTTCACGCTAAAACTACTGAGTTTTGATGAAGCTTTACCTACTACATGTTTACTTATACATCAGAAAAACATTTATAGGCTACTAGCTTCTGCCCGCGACTTCATCCGCGTGGAACTCCTCCTTTTTTGCAGTCGGTTAAAAAGTAGCCTATGTCCTTTCTCAGGCTCCAGACTTTCTTTGTACCAAATTTCATTTAAATCGGTCCAGTAGTTTTGGCGTGAAAGCGTAACAGACAGACAAACAGACAGAGTTACTTTCGCATTTATAATATTAAGTAGGGATATTGTATAACGATATTTCGTAAAGTACTAATTTTGTGCAGTCGAAGTCGCGGGTAGAAGCCAGTATGTATGTACTTACATATAACTTCTGCTATGTTCCCCGTAACATATTGCGTCCCGTACCTAACTGACAGCGCTCCCATCGCACGGCGCCCGATGTTCACCTGGAGCACAAACAAGACTGCGAATTGTATATTTTTATACGATTACCGGCCCTTCAGCATCGCGACAATTGTCGGTGACATTTGCAATGGTACTTTTGTACCAAGACAAGAATAGAAAAATTTTAGATGCGAACAACAAACTAACGGTAAGTATTGAACCAAAAATATCGATTGATAGATCGTAGTTAATGGTGATATTTGTGTTTTTTTTTACAAACTTGACAAGAATCTACATTGGCTGGCTTCTTTTTGACTACAAAATGCAACTAGAATTGTCACGTTAGTGAAAGGAGTCAGGTATCTTAATGAAAATAGATAGTGTAAATGGGTTAATTTATTTCGATTTCGATTGCATCACCATAATATATATACTCTGTTATTTATAATTTCACTCAATTCAGCAGCTTTAAGCTACGTTTTTTCAAAATTCGACTAATTTAGACAATTTTTCCGCCCAGCAGTAGTATTGAGTGAGGTGAGTAGACCGGACCAAACCGGACTATAATAATATGCGAGCGGTCAGGTGAGATCCATCTGAAGAAGTAAATTGGAGTGTTTAGCCTTAACCGGCCATAGTGGAGGTAGTACCTTAGCTCGGGTCATTTGAGTCATTAGAATTATGATCCAGGTAGTAGAAGATTCACGACCACATCTTCGACCCCGCCGGCGGGGCTATAATACAATCGTGTTAATTAAACGTAAATCTTACAGCATCATCATAATTTGCCAAGTGCGCCGTAGAGTTTCCAAACGGCAGCATCAGCAGTTGACTGAACGAGTGGAAGGATAGGTACAAGTCCAATTGATCTGCCACTCCACTTATGTACTGGGAAAGAGATCTGGTTTCAGGTTCGGAGAAAGGTCCCGGACCAGCGTAGATATCTGTTGCTGGGTTAGTACTTGCACCGGTTACTGAAATCAAAAGCGTACTCAAATTCATTAAAAATTCTGTTTCATGTAGGAGTAGCCATTTTACTGACGCCAGTCGAGTTTTGCTATGCAGTAGTGTAATAGGGCAAACAATAGACACGGCGATTGATAATCATTCATAACTAGCGGCCCCGGCAGATGTCGTCCTGCCCGTCCGATTCTTTCGTCAAAGATCTGTCAAAGTCTTCTGTCACTTACCGTCAATCACGTATATGGGAGTATAGAAAGATGTTGATTTTACACTTTTTCAAAATGTTTTTAAATTTTCTCCACTTACAAACCTTCCCTGGACTTCCACGAATAATTCAAGACCAAAATTAGCCAAATCGGTTCGTGCGTTCTGGAGTTATAGCGTCAGGAAAGAAAACTAGACTTATTTTTATATAATAGATTACCTACCAAAAATTATTACGTGGACTCATTTTTTATTTTCACGAACAAACATAAATGACAAAGAAATTCGGGAGTGTGGGCTCGTGACGTCACGGTATGGTATAAATAATACTATGACAGGTTACGAGACCCCACTCCCTAACTTGAGAAGTGCTTACTTATTTTTTTGTTTGTTTGAGGAAAGAAAAATTACATATTACTATCAGATATTTTTTACTAATCTTACTAATGACCTAAATAGAATAACATGTTATTTACCCAATCATCATCGCTATTATGATAATAGATTAGGTAACAACCGTTAAACAATATCAATCAATCGATAATTTGACAGACGTCAAGTAACATAAGACATGGGTGGAATTAGGAATAACGTTACAGGTTTGACAGGTAATATTATTATAAATAATGCAGATTGGTATGTAATACCTGCACGCTTACGTCATAAAAGCTCATTTTAGAGCTAAGCATCAATATTAAATACTAGCTTCTGCACGCGACTTCGTCCGCGTGGAACTCCTCCTTTTTTGCTGTCGGTTGTCCTTTCTCAATGTCCTTTCTCAGGCTCTAGACTTTCTTTGTACCAAATTTCCTTTAAATCGGTCCAGTAGTTTTAGCGTGAAAGCGTAACAGACAGACAGACAGTCAGACAGAGTTACTTTCTCATTTATAATATTAGTAGGGAAGCAGGGATTCAACATACCCAACCAATTGTTATTCCAGTTTCTATTCAGATCGACTCCAAATTCATTACCAATGGGGCGCCGATTCTTTCGCCACATTCTGAACTAAAACAAACAAACAAAACCTGAGTAAGTAATTGAATACATGCTTATTCTTTACTAGCGGTGACTTCGCACGGATCTCTATTTATTTTCTAAATTTTCTATAGTCTATGTCACTCGGGAATAGTATAGCTTTGGGAGCAGTAAAAAAAAATTCTAATTGACCCAGTAATTTTGGACCCTATTCAATCCAAACAAACAAACCTTTCCTCTTTATTATATTTGTCGGAGAAACGTTCCAGCCGACATCGTCATTAGTGGCTGAGGGCTTTGTGGGCGTCATGAGGGTAAAATGCGAGCACAAAACAACGATCACAAGTTCACAGTGGTTTATTTTAGATTAACACAATAGTTCAAATTATTTCAAATTAAGACCGAGCAGCGGGTTCGGGGCGCCGATCTTGCTTCCTATTTCTTAAAACACTTATAAAGAACGATCCGACTCGATCGTTAGCTCACACTCCAGAAGTCTCGAAATAACTGAACGCTCACCGACTTCACCAAAACCCAGATGGCGCCTCGACCCCGCTCGAGGCACATGCTCCGCTCTGATTGGTCGTTACGTAGTATTATAATCAAATCATGACTTTTATTTAATTTTTGAGATTTATCATTCCAAAATAATGTAACAAATCAATTTAAATTAAATTAAGAATTTTAAAAAAATAATTACAATGTTAACAAAAGCAATATTATCTTTTACGTAATTATGTAAACAACAATCAACTTGACTCATAGCTTCCTCCGACATATTATTATTAGTATAGATTATTTATTAGCCTTCAATGACAATCAATGCAATAAAGATAAAGCGAGCACGAGTGAAAAAGTTAGTGGCAGAACAGAATTGTCATTAAAAGGTCAAGCACAAAGTTATCATAACTGATAATCACGACGTTATTATATGCAATATATTATTAAATGCAAAAGTAAATGATAAGAATGTGCTCTTTCCAAAAAAACTTCTACTCAAAATTTAGATGGAATTGACAATGAAGAAAATTCATGAATTCAAAGAGAATCTAAATAAATTTAGATTTCTAAAAGAGATTTGAGTCCGTATCCCTTATATCGCTTAATTTGTATATAATAATGTAAATAAGTTGATCTTTAAGTATATTTTGAGAAACTATCCTTGTCGCCTCTGACTATTATTAAGAACATGATAAATAAGTAAAAACAGCATGAAATGATCTCCTATTACTGACATGTCTTAATGACTATGTTTGAAATGATCGAAAAAACACTGAAATACTTAAATTTACTAGCTGTTCGCCCCGGCTTCGCATGGATCCCTTTTTTATAGCCTATGTCACTTGGGAACAGTGTAGCTTCCCAATATTGAGAGAATTTATCAAATCGTCCAGTCGTTTTGGAGCTTAATCAATCCAAACAAACAAACCTTTCCTCTTTATTGTATTAGTATACATAATCAGTAACGCAATGAACTCAGTTAAATTTAATAATAATTACATTGTTATAAAAACTTACCGACTCATGGGTCCAAATATATCCATCAGGATTAGTAACTGGGAATATATACCAATCAAAGTCACGGGCAGCTGCCATTGTTTCAGCATCACTGCTTGTCAACAATTCACTAATTATATAACAGACAGTCGATGGTGAAATCCATTCTCTGGAGTGTATACCACCTTCCACAAATATGGCTCTTTTATCACTACCATGGGATATCTTGATGCCTACAATATCGCGGCCCTCGTAGGTCACTCCGCCGATGATTTTAGTGACTATATTTGGGTACGTGGCTATCAAGTCATCGAGCCAGGCGTTGATGTCTTCCATTTTATAGTAAGCATCCCATGTCATACTTCGGATGTTGTTTCTGTTGTAACGCTTGACTGTTTGTCTGTCGATGTGTCTAGAATGAGAAAAATAATTTGTTCTCATTTTATATTTATGTTATTGTTAATTGTATTTTAATTTTAACTTAAATTATCGAAATTGATTAAAGTTTTTGGTCGTTAATGATTCCTATTAAGTTATCTGTTTTATGTAGGTATGTACAAGAGATCTATTTTAATTCCGTTAAGATTTTTTTTTATTTTGAATGTGAATATTAAGTTTTGTCCAAAATACAAAATAATTCATCGCCTAATTTCAAATATTAGATGCATAGTACCTACTACCTAATCAAGCTAAACACACTTTATTTATCTATATCAATTGTTGTACCTAAATATTGTCAAAGACAAAATAAAAAATAAACACGTTATCATTTTTTTCTACTTACTCTTGCACGTTATCCATTGTTATTTCGGCTCTGATTTTATTAGTATCCAAAAAGTTTTGAAGATCTATTTTGTCTTCAGGTTTTGTCATAACGGAGACGAATTCCGCTGAAGGCACAGCTTCAGTCCAAAAATCATATTTCAATTCATTTTCTTGAAGATTTTGCAGCAATTTCAGTTGTACTTCATTTTGTGGGTAAATTTTGAACACAGTGTAATTGTCAAAACGGAATTTCTCACTCAAAGCATAATTTGTAAAACAAATCAGTAGTATTATAAGTGATTTCATTTTCACTTGTTACCTGAACAACGTTCACTAAAACAATATGTTTCAATTCGTTAATGTCTACATTATTTACTATATCTAAATAATCGATTCTTTATCAATTATTTCAATTAATCTTTTAATATATGATATCTGTCAACGATTCGTCTTATGATAACTTTATCTTTGTAGTACATACTTTAGTATTGGTGTTGAAATTCGGTCACCTTTCATAGATAAGTCACTTGTAATATTGTACTTGAACACGTTTTTGACATTGGTCTATCTGGAGTTTTTGCAATGAGTCCATTTTCACACAATATACTTAAATACACATAAGTAGGTAAGTAGTTCTAAATTTAGCATACCTAATCTATATTTTAACTTTCATAGAAGGAAATCATCAAGTATGAATGTGGATGGAAAATGTATAAACATTGAAATGAAACATTTTTAAACGGATTTAACTCGCGTATTTTATTTCATTAGCTCATGTTTCGAAGCTATTACAGATTCCATAATCGTAGCACGACTGAGCTGTCAATAGTCTTACGTAGAAATATTCAATAGTGGAAGAGATGATTTGACTGTGTAAAAGAGGACATCATAAAAGGTATACCTACTGATGATGAAAATGAAGATGATATTGGAAGGATGATGATAAAGATAAAACTGTAAATTATCAAAAATTTATTACAAAACTAAAATCCTAATCTAAACAAAAATCACAGTTAACAATAACCCAAAAAATCCTAATATTGAAATCTTTACAGTAGTCCCAGCATTAAAATATCCGAATCTTCGTCCTTGATGGATAATGTCTAGAATCCCATCCATGGTCTCTTGGCCAGTTGGCAGGATCTGTTCTGGTGGTAGGAGGAACCCATAGGTTCCAAGGTCGCGAAGTTCCAAGCAGTACACTATGGGTACATCTAGGTGTTCCTTTACCCATTCGTCGCTTCCTCCAGTAGCTTCATCTATGAAACCAAATATATATTATGGTACGTATTAATAATCTAATCCAAAATTAATAAAGTAAATTGTTTTAAAATCTTCATAAAATGACGGCCTTTTTGCCTAGTGATAACCGGAACCGGAAACCGGAGGTCGCGGGTTCTATTTCTGCTAGGGGCTTATTAGTGTTATGATTTTTTTATCTTTCTAATACTTTGGGTTACATTATCGAAATTTTTATACCTTTGGGCTTTTTTCAAAATATGCCTATGATAATCTAGAACAAGGCATTCAAATGGTGATTGAATTTTTGAAATCGGCCCAGGTCTTACTAAGTTTATTCTTAATATATGGTATACAAATATTTCCTTTTTATAATATTAGTATAGATATAGAGAATACGTACACAAAACTTCGGCTATATTTCCAGTTACATATTGAGTTCCGTATCTAACTGACAAAGCTCCCATTGCTCGTCTACCGATGTTTAGCTGAAAAACAAAAACGGTTTTTTTTATACTTCGAAAACGTTATCTTTATAACTAAAATGAAAGGAACAAAATGACACGGGGTCAGTTTTTGATCGCGTATGTCAATTCCTGTATCATGAAAGTAAAAAGAACTGAAAACGTTTCATAAATAATTAGAAATAAAAAATTACATTTTTCGTAGGTATAATGTGTCATTATATATAATTTTTATATATAATAACCCTTAAGTGAGTAAAATCAATTGAAAACCATTAAGGAATAAAACAACTAACTAGGTACAGCACATTTAACTCGCGTACCTATATTATACACTTAAGTGTTAAATTATCGTCAACTCAGAGGGTTACAAAATATCAGCACTAATTAATAAATCCGATACAGTTGTTTTATCCCAATGTATAATAATCGCAAAATCATGAGAAATCATTTGACATTTTAAATTTAACTAATAAACTTACCGCGTCATCATAATTTGCCAAATGATCAGTAGTGTTCCCAAAAGGAAGAAGTAACATCTGACCATAAGAGTGAACAGAAAGATATAGCTCAATCTGATCTCCAATAGAACTGATGAACGATGATAAAGATCTGGTCTCTGGTTCGGAGAAGGGCCCAGGGCCCGCGTAGATATCTGATGCTGGGTCAGTACTGGCACCAGTAACTAAAAATTAAATTGAAGTTTAAACTAATGAGCTACAAAGATACAACAAAACTATAGAAATGACCACATTTACATATTTCATTATGCTTTTCATATTGTAAAAATCCAAAAAAAATATTTACCTATCTGTTACCTAATGGTAATACATATTTACTTTGATTCATGATAGGTAACATTCGTAGTCGTTTTATAGATATTTTATAAATGATGGCTTCATTATTTTATATTCTTTCCTCAAATTTTTGGATTAGGTAAATCTTTGTGCGGTCCTACTTGGGTCATAACTGGCGTTGGATTAAAAATTTAGATGGTGATGAGATCACTAAAAACTTACCAAGCCAATTGCTATTCCAGTTTCTATTTAAATCTACCCCAAAGTCATTACCAAATGGACGTCTATTCTTGCGCCAAAATCGGAACTAAAAAAGACAATTGAAACTAAATTGAAAATCTTTGAAGGAATCTCGATGTTAAACAAAAACAAGCGTCACGACCATTCTTTTCTCGAAGCAGTTTCGGCCATTATAGTTTTACTTGAAATAAAAACCTACCTCTTCGTGACTCCATATATATCCATCTGGGTTAGTAACTGGAAAAATATACCAATCAAAATCGCGTGCAGCTGCCACTATTTCAGGATCATCACTCGTTAGTAATTCCGAAAGGATAAAACAAGCCGTAGCCGGTGAAATCCATTCTCTTGAATGTATACCACTTTCTACAACAATAGCCCTTTTTCCATCCCCATGCGATATTTTTACCCCTTTTATGTCGTGGCCTTCGTAAGATTCTCCGCCAATTATTAACGTTGCTATATCTGAATATGTATTCACTATATCTTCCATATACAGGTTAATATCATCAAAAGTGTAATATGCATCCCAATTCAAACTTTTTATATTGTTTCTCGTGTAGCGTTTTATTGTTTGCCGTTCAATTAATCTGTAAGAAAATTTATTTTGAATCATTGTTTCGAGATGACTTTTTGATTATATATCTTTAATTGTTACTTACTCTTGCACGTTTTTGATTGTTACTTCCGCTTTTATATTATTTGTTTTTAAAAATGTTTCAATTTCATCTTGATCTTCAGGTCTTGACATTACATTTACGAATCTATTGGGAAAAGTAGGATCAGTCCAGAAATCGAATTTAGTTTCCTTTTCTTGCAAATTCCTTAATAGGTTCACTTGATTTGTGTCTACGGGGGTTATTTTGAACACCGTATAATTGTCAAATCTAAATTTCTCACAATAGGCATTTATGCTTAAAAGTAGTAGTAAAATTATTTTATTCTTCATATTTGAATCTAACACACAACAAAATACGTCTAAGCGATTACTAAATTGATATGAAATAGAGTTATACCTTAGCTTATCTTTCTGCATCAACTGATAACAAAACTATTTTATCAACCAATTATCTCGTTATTGTAGGTAATAATATCTTATAATATAGCAATATATAGACTTTGTGCTGAATGATTGCCGAATACACACAGGGTGTGATCTTTATATGACTTAAGCATAAGTACGATAAAAACTAGTGCCGAAATTTAACCCTTAAGGGGGTGAAAAAGGATGACAAACTTCGAATGGGACAACGATTCCTTCAATTTCAAATTTTGCATAACCGTTACTATCTAACAGAATTGATGGATCTGACGTCGCGGGCATAATATTATTAGTGTTATGATAAAATATAATAAAAAAAACAAAATTTTATTTGTCCCATCGAAGGAAGAAGGTACCCTTTGAGTACGGAAACCTTAGAAAAACAACATATTAGGAAAGACCATAATTTATTTACTTATATTTTGTCTGATTACATAATTGTACATGAAATCATAGAGCCTAATCTCTCGATATAGTCAATACTATAACTTTAAGTTCATATAAGTAATTATGTACTGATCTAAAGGAAAAAAAACAATAATTTCTGATGCCTTCGCGGTTATTACTCATTGAAATTAAACAGCTATTAACGTTATTAACTCGCGTTTTTTATTTTATTTTATTTGCTGACCTTTCGGATTCTATACAGTTTCCACAATGGTAGCACTACTGACTAACGCTAAAGTGATTTAAGTATACAGTTATGCAAACTACCTTATAACTATTTTTTTTTTAAATACTACCCTGTTTTAAAGTATGAAATATTATAACGCGAGTTAATAGTCGTTTCATTGATCAAAAAAAAACATTATAATCTGAAAAGTAAGATCACAATGTATCAAAAAATCAATACAATACAGCCAAAGCCATAGCTAATACAACACCAAAAGATGCAACAAGAGTAGATCCTGAAGAGGTGTTAAAATATCCCAAAGCACGACCCTCCCTTATAAGAGCTAGTACTGAATCCATAATTTCTAGATTATTCGGTAAAATTTGTTCAGCTGGTAATAAATGTCCATATTCTCCTCTATCCCTCAACTCGTAGCAGTATGACAGCGGAACATGCAGTTTTTCTTTCACCCAGTCGATGCTAATTCCAGTCGCTTCATCTTTAAAAAATGAAAAATTTTAGACGAGCTGTTGACGACTTAACATATTTTTCAACTGACATTTAATTGAATGAAAACAAAACAAATATAAACATAAAAAGATAATAACAAAAAATAAATCAATTAAGTAATAAAATGTTTTGTCATTTCTTCTGCAATATTTATCCAATTGATAATTAATTTATTTTGTTTCAATAAATTTAGGTAAGTAAAATCACTTCTGGACAATAAATTGTCTTTAGTATAACAGTATGTAATATAATTATATTATTATGTTCATTTATATTTATTACTTCTTTTCATTCTTCCTTAATATTAAAGCGTAGTTGGTCTGCTACTACTACTGCAAAAACCGAACAATAATTTCCAACTTACATATAGTTTCGGCAATATTTCCCGCTACATATTGAGTTCCATGTCTTACTGCTAAGGAACCCATTGCCCGTCTCGCAATTTTAACCTAATGCAAAAAAACACATTTTTTTTTAAAGTTTTTAGTCTTATCTAGTGTCAAGGTTCAGAATCATACTTAGGTATACATGAACTTACTGCCACAAAATAAGGTATAGGACGTAGACGTTTATTTTGTATATATTTTTATGCTATGCATTATTATACTCGTATATTATAAAATTGTATGTATTTTTTCTTCTATACCAATTTCAAACAAAAAAAAATTAAACAACGTGACGTCACGATCCTCATTTCCGAATTTTCGAAGCGCTTATCATTATCATTTATTGTACGGTAATCCACTTGATGGACAAAGAAAACAAAAGTCGCCATGCCTATACTGTAGCTGCGTCTGATCTCACCGACGCGACTGATTTGACAGTGGATTGGCCACCAGTACTTTGAATTTAGACTTGGCATAGACAAGTCATCAAGACAAATGAGATTGAATTCATGACTGTTAATGACTGGAAGCTTACTTGTATAATAAAAAAGTCCCTAACAAAACCACATATTTCATCATCATTTTGAATACTTACAGCATCATAGTAGTTGTCTAGGTGATCAGTAGTGTTGCCATAAGGTACCATCAACATTTGACCGGAAGAATGGAAACTAAGGTACATTTCCATCGTATCAGCGAGGCTTTCAATGTAATTAGCCAAAGTTCTTGTTTCAATTTCAGAAAATGCTTCAGGACCAGCATAATTAAGACTGCTTGGATCAGTGCTTGAACTTTTTACTAAAAATAATGACGAATTTGTTACAATACCACCACACAAAGCTGAGCCTGAATTTATTTAATATGAACAGGAAAAAGACGAAGTAGCAAAAGATACTGAATCAGTAATTACGAAGAACAAACATCAAAATGATAATATCTCAACGATAAAAAGTAGGTACTTACGGAGAAAATTGCTATCCCAATTTCTGTTCAGATCAATTCCAAATTCTGTGCCAACCGGTCTGCGGTTTTTGCGCCATAGTCTATACTAAAAACAACAATTAAAATGTTTAAGAGACAATAGTTAACAATTGAAAGTTTGCATTACGGATAATAATATTTGTACCAAACAGACCCCCCAGTGATAGTTGATACGACACCTATACCTTTACGCGCGGCAGCCTACATCTATATAGGTCGACAAAATTTTCCACTACCTACTATAATATTATTCAGTCTTTGTACTTTTATTTTAAAAGCGAATAAGTCGCTTCTGCGCCATTGAACCATTTAGGTATATCGATTGATATTTCGTAGTAAATATTTAGTTTTCATTACTGTAAAAAGTATTCTGAAAGAATTTTAGTATATTTGAAAGTTACCTCCTCGTGAGTCCACACATATCCGTCAGGGTTGGTGCAAGGGAAAATATACCAATCAAAATCATGAGCTGCGGCAATTGTCTCAGGATCGTCACTGTATAACAGTTCGCTTATAATATAATTTACTGTGGCAGGTGAAATCCATTCTCTAGAATGAATACCTCCTTCAATGAAAATGTTTCTGCGACCACTACCGTGTGATATCTTTACTCCTTTGATTTCCCGTCCTTCATAAGACAAACCTGGATGTAGAATTTTAAGAATAATTACTATCATATCATTATTTTTTTATTGAAAATACAAGTATGACAATGTGTTGTTAGGAAAAGATCACAGTCACTACAGATTTACGTTATTTTAGGAAAGATGATTTTTTTAGGGTCGAAATTGGGTGCCCGGTTTTTTTGGCTGAAAACTGGTGGGGGCGGTAGCTTAGAACCAGGAGACAGCCATAAGTTACTTTTCATCGGTTTTAATGAGAAAAAAAAGCATGATTATTAAATTATGTAGGTATGTCTGAGTTGACAGAAATCTTGGCCTATGTGCTCTTAATCGAACGGATGTACAGTTTTGTTTAAATTATGAAAGAAATAATTACCTCCTTGAATAATTGTAACAACATCACTGTTACTAGCAGCAAGATCGTCAAGCCACGAATATATATCTGCTAAATTGTAATAAGCATCCCATGTCATGGAATTGATATTTCTTGATACATATTTCCCAATCTTTTCATTGTTAATAACTCTGCAAAGATATTTAACTTTCCAAGTGAGACATTCATATTCAAGTTTAACAATTCTTCTTTTTTTAAATATACGTTTACTTACTCCTGTAAGTTTTCGATAGACACCTCAGCATCAATGTCATTCGCTTTAAGTATTTCATCAAATGTTTTTCTGTATTTGGGAGAAGTAACTACGCTTACTAGTCCATTAACACTAACAGGATCTTCAAAGAAATCTAATTCAGGATTGTCAACTAGTCCATTGAGCACATCAAGTTCGCCTCTAGTGCTTGGCACAACTTTATACAAAGCATAATTGGTGAAGTTAAATTTTGCACTACTCAAGTAACAATTGAGTAATGTTAGGAACAAAATAGCTTTAGGCAACATAGTGACTCTGAAAAATAAAAGAACTTTATAAAGTTGTTGTTGTACGACTGATATGGAAATATTTTTTGAAATAAAAATTGATTCTTACTTACTGCCGTCGCTGTCCCTTCTTAAATGAATGATCTAATGGATACTTTATAATTAAATATTATCAAAATCTATACGACAGATAAAAATCTTTATTATTAAGCTTATATATTAAGCTTGTAGGTAGTATATTTATCCCTTATCAGCCTCACCTAATCGTTCATTTACGATCGATAGTGTTTTCTAGAGTTTTTTTTATAACTATCCTTATAGTTTTACTATTTTAATTTATTGTTATATAATTATGTAGGTAGATTAAGCTTGTAGGTGGTAAGTACATTTCCATTATCATTATCAATGTTTGTTTTTATCATTTACATTTTAAATACATACCTTAATCCGGCTCTGGTTAACCTTCTGTATTTTTTTATTTGATTCAAAATATATGTTTTATTTAACCTAATCAGGTAGACAGGATTTTTGAAAAGGCACCCCCTAATGGTTAAGCGAGGGTGATTATCATCCGCAGACAAAGTCGCGGGTAGAAGCTACTCTCATTATTTAATAATAATATAGGTATTATGTTGTAACATAAAGCGACAAAGTAAATATATCGCTAATTGCATCGGTAATTATCTGATCAACCTATTTATATCATGAAATCAAAAAAAAAATAATAATAATAAATCCTATTATTATTAGTAATATCATAGATTAGATTAGATTCATTTATTTCTTGTTATTTTTATGTCACGTTATATCATCTTCCCCTATTATATATTTATATGAATACTTGCTGTCCGCCCCGGCTTCGCAGGGATCCCTTTTTTTATAGCCTATGTCACTTGGGAATAGTGTAACTTCCCAGCCGTTTTTGAGCCTATTCAATCCAAACAAACAAACAAACCTTTCCTCTTTATAAAATAAGTATAGATATATAATAATATGTAGGTATATAATATAAAAGGGGAACATGACTTAATGATATTATATTATCTAAAAACAATCAAGCTTATAAATTTTATTTTTTTCCCAGGGGTAGCTTACCTTTCATAACGTAGGAGAGCACTAAGAAATGAATTTTAAAAATGTATCTCCCAAGAAGAGTCAACGGGAGTGCTTATCGCGAAGACGAAGTCGCGGGCAGAAGCTAGTCGCTGATAATCCGAGAAAAACATCATTTCAAATTCGAAAAAAACATACGCTCCCCATTCGTCCGGTGGAGCAGTAACGGCCCCAGGGCCAACAATTTGTAAACAGGTCACTTTCAGAAAAAAAAAATCGAAAAAACATTATATTCAACTGAAATTAAAAACTTACATGCAGAGTAATCCACAACGCAGGTTTCGTCAACAAAACTAAGTATTACAAATGTCATGATATCCGAAGAAGTTTCGTCAAAATAATAATTTCTGATGCCTTCGCGGTTATTATACATTGGAATGAAACAACTTTTTCGTCGAAATAGGTAAAATAAAACCCACACATAAGGAAATCCAGACCACGCTTCGTCAACTTTATATTTAGAAAATGTTTACAATACGTTTAACAATTTAGCTTCTCTGATTATTGCTATAACAGAATCATAAGTTTCCTCACAGGAAGGTAGCACTTGGGCCACAGGCAGTATGTACCCCCACACTCCGTTGTCCCTTAACAGGTAGGTAGCTACGACTGGTGGGTTAAAACGGTACTTCGCCCAATCTGCAATATTTCCCGATGCACCATCTAGAAAAAGAATTATTGAGAATAAGGTTTCAGATTCAAATAAAACAACATTACCTAATAATGATATCAAGACAAGAGTAGAAATGATCGAAGTACCTAGTGGAAGATTGAAGTAGTAGAACTGATTACGAAACTGGAGGATTCCTGCTGAAGGACGGTCGCGGAGTACAGCGAAAAACGGACGTTGATACGCTCGCACAGTAACCTTCAAGGTGAGGGCTCTATTACTAGACCGGTCAAATTAGGAATTCACCTCGGAATGCGAGATACCCGGCTGTAATTTTGTAAATAGTTGTATATTGACATCCTTAAAGTTGTCTCAAAACCTACATATGGTAGGGTGTGAGCAACTATTAAATTTCAAGGTCAAAGTGTCAAAAAATCGTTGTTTTTGTAAATTTCTCATTTCCTATGGGTTTTAGCTTTTTGTCTTTGTTGGCAATATTGTAGAATACAAAATTCTCTACAAATTTTGTTTAAAAAAAATTTTTATACGGTGAACCGTTTTTGAGGTAGAGGCCGTAAAGCGCGCCGTCACAGCCAACAGGTGCCACGGTCGAAATCACGCCATATACAGTTGATGAACTACAGATATTATTAATTGTTGATGTTTACGCATGCTACTGTGTAATGCTTATACTTATATAGTTATATGGAAGTTTTTCACTATATATAAAATGAGAACATAATCATACTTACGTAATATTATAAAATCAAAAGCAAATGATGAATGTGCATAAAAAATGTTAATTTCTTTAATTAGTGCTGTGCAATTAACCTTAAAAGCTAAAACCCATAGGAAATGAGAAATTTACAAAAATAACGATTTTTTGACACTTTGACCTTGAAATTTAATAGTTGCTCACACCCTACCATATGTAGGTTTTGAGACAACTTTAAGGATGTCAATATACAACTATTTACAAAATTACAGCCGGGTATCTCGCATTCCGAGATTCTTATCTAATATAAGCTAAAATGACCGGATTATACTACGCGCGTGCGACAGAGACAAATAAAAAACGGCAACAACTCAGTAAAGGCATAGGCGTGGGTTCGAATCCCATTGGGAGTCTAAAATTTTTTAAACTCTTGTCTTTGCAAAAGAATATCATTATAATTAAAAACTAATGGTAGCTATATTATTATATTGAACCAGAAATATTTATCGAATTTCGATTGATTGATCATAGTTAATATATTAGGTAATGTCAATAGAATAGAAGTCGTACCACTGACAGCTCCCGAAGTTCCAACCTGGTACTGTGTTCCATATTTTACAGATAACGAACCCATTGCTCTGCGTCCAATTGTAACCTGGAAATTGGATACGTTATATGAATATAATTGAAATTCATTATAGTACAAATCAATCATGATATATATGTAAAAATAATATAATCGGATTTAATAATCTCTGATGCCTTCGCGGTTATTATACAATGGAATGAAACAACTTTAGACGGCAGCATCTATTGGCTTTCTTTAGCATAAGAGTTTGTCCGATAAGCCGTGCTACGATTATGGAATCTGTAAAAGCTCCGAAACGTCAGCCAATAAAATAAATTGCGCGAGTTAAATCCGTTTAAAGTTGTTGCATCAGAAATTATAAGGACTACTTTGCTTAGGTACTGTATCAGTGAGAATCGCATATCATAAAATTATACTAACCATATCATTATAATTATACAAGGGATTGGCTTCAGTAGTATGTGCAAAAGGTATAAGCAGCCTTTGGCCAAAGCCTCTGAAGGACAAAAGACCAGCTAGGTTATGACCTATGTTTTCAATATAGCGGGATAGTGCTCTTGTTTCGGGCTCGGAAAATGGTCCAAGACCAATGTAGCTGGCATCTGCAGGAGTTACACTGCCTCCAACAACTGTAAATAAAAGGAATATTAAAACCTCTTATGAGACTTATCTATACTTCTATACTAATATTATAAAGAGGAAAGGTTTGTTTGTTTGTTTGGATTGAATAGGCTCTAAAACGGCTGGAAAAAAATTTTCACTGTTGGGAAGCTATGTTCACCTTGAGTGACATAGACCACAAAATTACTGAAGTCGAGTTTTTATATTTGTACCAAGACAAGAGTAAAAAAAAAATGAGACCCTCAGTTGGATTTGAACGCCTGTACCTTTACGCGCGGCAGCGTGCTCTCTACACTATAGGGACCACTGATGAGTCATCGAAAATCCTCCGCTACTTCATTTCGGTCTTTGTATTTTCTTGTTTACAAGCGAAGTTTTCGCTCCACCATTTGCTTCCTTAAGCAATGAAACTATACTGATAACTATTGACACTGTATTGCATAACAGCGTCCGATTTACTCTTCTGAATAGGTACCTACTTACTTTTAGTTTTTTTATGTTCATGTAGGTACAATATATTGATGTAGGTACTTGCCTCCCCACTGAGAATTCCAATTCCTTGTAAGATCTACTCCAATTGCATTACCTCTCGTTGGTCTACGGTTTTTGGTCCAAGCTCTGGCCTAGAATAACCAAATGTATATTGAATTATTTAATTAATATAATAGTATTTTCCATATCTTAAACATTTTTGAAAAGCTTTTATTTAACTTGCGATCAATGTAGGTATGTAAATCTGTAAATATGTAAGTATGCACGAGTGAAATTTTGCTACTAAATTTTAAAGTGAGCTGAGTGACTTTAACCGATTGAGTTGAAATTTTGTACACATATTCAGTTTGGACGACAGTACATAGTTAGGTCTGTGACGTCACTCTAAAACCAAATTAAGTGGGTACAGGAGGGGGTGAAAAACCATATAACTACAAATACATCCGTCTGGAGTCTGGAGTAAAATTATAAAAGCTAGTTCTTAGAAAAACTTAATCCTATAGCTCATTTAGGTATAATTTACTAGCTTCTGCCCGCGACTTCGTCCGCGTGGAACTCCTCCTTTTTTTCAGTCGGTTAAAAAGTAGCCTATGTCCTTTCTCAGGGTCCAGACTATCTTTGTACCAAATTTCATTTAAATCGGTTCAGTAGTTTTAGCGTGAAAGCGTAACAGACAGACAGACAGACAGACAGAGTTACTTTCGCATTTATAATATTAGTAGGGAAGTAGGGGTAGTAGGGATTGGCTTAACA
Organism: Polylopha cassiicola; assembly: GCA_038024825.1. Lineage (NCBI taxonomy): Eukaryota > Metazoa > Arthropoda > Insecta > Lepidoptera > Tortricidae > Polylopha > Polylopha cassiicola. The sequence continues at coordinate 1,954,542 of CP149061.1, forward strand.
AGGTATACTTACGACATTTTCTGAAAACTCATGCCCATCAGGGTTAGAGAAAGGGAAGATATGCCATTCAAAGTCTTGAGTAGCAGCCAAGGCTTCTGGATCTTCTCCCCTCACCAGCTGATCCACAATATAACTGACTACTGTTGGTGACAACCAGTCGGCACCAATTTGACCCCCTTCAAGGAAGAAAGCTGGTCTTCCAGCCCTTCTTGATATTTTGACACCCGTTATATTTCTACCTGTAATGTAATTTATTTGTACTCGACTGCTGATACTCATTACCTACATATCTGTACAAAATATTTTTTTATTTTTGTTGCATTAGATGATGAAGTGACCAGATTACGAATATATTAATTATTGAAAGTTCAGAATGTATTATTTTGACCAATCATCGGCTAATTAAAAATTAAAAAGAAATCAGAGCAAATCCTTTTACGAATTGTGGGCATAAATAGTTAAACCTAAAATTATTTTTGTATCTAGGGCATCAAAACCACTGTAGATCCACTGGTCCGACACAGATAACACTTTATCAGTGTATATTATGCATGTTGTACTTATATAATATATTATACATAATATAAACTTTACACTGTAATCACTCAAAGAGGCAAATGGTCTCCTAAACATGTTGTGATAAGATAAAAGTTATATTCAGATTACTAATATAATGTCAGTGCTTATATAAAAATCAGAATTTCTTTAACTTTCTTATGATCAAATTTTTTCCCAAATTTTCAATCTTCTAACCTTTAGAATGTGTGATATCTTTTTCAAGATTTAAGTGTTAAGTACATGAAGTAACATATCTATCCCTTTTATTAAGTTTCTTGATTTCTTCACTAAATCAAAGCTGATTTCTAAACTCCTTAAGTTAATAATAAAAAGAATACCTTCAAAAGAATTGCCAGCAGTAATAATTGTAACTACATCACTGTACTCTTCTGCCAAATATTCAAACCATTCATTAACATCTTCAAGAGCTTGGTAACTGGTGAAGAATAATTCATTTCTTGTATCGCGTTTTCTTCTGGTATATACTTGGGCATCGAAAGCTCTGAAAATTTCAAAGAAGTAGATAAAGATTGACTTATGTTAATATATTCCCTAGATGAGATAAAGGGCTTCTACAGTGCAGATATGAACAATATTGGAAAACCTCATTATATAGCAGCAAGTAAGTATGTAAGTAAAATTTCAATCCCTGATGATGCTTTTATTAATACACCAATTATGAACGTAAATGTTTTAGAAGTATTGATTATAGATAAGTAATTACATACTATGATTATGATTCTGATTTTCAAAGAAATTTTGTTATATTATTATAACAAACAATAGAAATCGCTTAATTTTATTAGGTATTTTGCAGGCATTCATGTTAAGCAAAAAAAGTTGTTTAGGTAAACAAATATTTTTATTAACTACACAAATTTAGATTTTTTAAAAACCTTTCTTACAAGATATTTCATAAACTTCACAAAGTCAAATATTGTATCAAAAAGAAATTCAGAGATTTCGGCAATGATATATAGATACTAAGTATCTATCAACTTTATCCATGTCCATGGATAATTTATTACAAAAAGTAATTTAATAAACACTTACTCTTGAATATTTTCCAAAGTTATTTCACTTTGAATACTGCGTTTAGACAAAGCATGATCCAATTCTCCTCTCTTTTCAGGAGAAGCTACAACATTCACGTAATCTCCCACACGAGCGGGACTTTTCCAAAAATCAAGGTCTTTATCATTTTCTTGTAAATCTTTCAGAAATTGCACTTGATATTCATTTTCAGGAACAATTCTGTACAACGCGTAATTGTCGTACCTAATTTTTTCACTTATAACCACACAGAAAACATTAAATAAAACTAATTTGAGCAACATCTTGATTCAATTAAAATTAATTATAAATGAATAAATTTTCCGATTGCCGATGTTATCACAATTAATCAGATAATCCTTGAATAATATTTCAATGAATTTAAGCTTTATTTATATATGTAGAACGTTAAAAATCAATTGACACAAATGCAGTTGTATTGTTGTAATTTCTTGTAATCAATAATTTGTATTAAGTATGTTATCTTTTTTATCAACTTTGATAAAGAACATTCCAATTTCGTTATCTTTTAAAACATTGCTTGATACAATAATCCGTACCATTTTTAACCATACATCGAATAATGGCTTAATGTGATAGTTATGCTTTTCGAATATATACTTTATGTTTTCAAGCCAAAGGTCGAATTTGATTTGAATATAAATTAGACTCACGTCATTTTATGCTGCTAGTTTCATTTGATATTTAGTGTTTTATGCTAAGATAGTTTCTAATTAAGTATTTATTAAGATATACTTTTCCTATTCTCTCAATCGCCCAAAGGTTAACTGGAAGAGATCCCTTAAAGGGATAAGTTCGCCTTTGTACATTTATTGTGTTTTCGTTTATGTATTATTTTGTTTTGTTGTTGTACAATAAAGAGTTTACATACATACATAATCATGCGATTCAAATTACATACTGTTAAAAATAATATGAGAAGCTGTCTTAACGACTGGAAAATAAACGCAGGGCCTAAACTATAAGGGTTAGAAACTAGAAATTTGACGCCCGACCTTTTTTACCATCGGGGAGCCGAAAGAAATTATTTTGGAATATTCTCCCCCTAAGGGGGGAAAACGGCGGTGATTATTAGAAGCTAGTATAATATACACAAATTTTTTTTTACCGCTACCCAAAATCCCAACAGCCTCAAATTTTCAACCGACGAAAAAAACGGAGGAGGTTCTCAATTCGACGCGTATATTTCTTTATTTTTTTTTTTTTTTTTTTTTTTAATGTATGACCACGCATAACTTTTTACAGAGTGGTTCGATTTTGATAATTCTTTTTTTATTGGAAAGAGTATACTCCAACGTTGGCTCCCATTATAATTTGGAAAAAACTTCCATCCTTAAGGGTAGGAAAATAAGGGATGATTAATTTTTCACGCACCGATTGTATCGTATGACCACGCGTAACTTTTTACAGAGTAGTCCGATTTTGATAATTCTTTTTTTATTGGATAGGGCATACCTCAAAGTTAATCCTATAAAATTTTCGAAAAAAAAATCCTACCCTAAGGGTGGTATAATAGGGGTAATTTATTGTTTACTGAAAGTTAATAGCAAAAACAAGGTAGGTAACTATTTCAAAAGTATTTAAAAATTAAGCATGTAATAATTTGTATAAATTATGGTCACAGAAAATTATAAAATAATAACTTTTTAATAAAAAAATTTAACCGCCGAAAAAAACTAAAACGCAACAGAAAACAATAGCGCACTGAAAAGTAAAAAATAATAATTTTGTCTGTTATAACGACTATTATTTTTGTTGTAACGTCTGATATTTTTGGAGTCGGTGCCAGCCTCAAACAAACTTGAGCACCTTAGTGAGTTGAGAGTGTAGAGTTGCTGCACCAGCTGGCACCGACTCCAAAAATAACAGACGTTACAACAAAAATAATAGTCGTTATAACAGACAAAATTATTATTTTTTACTTTTCAGTGCGCTATTGTTTTCTGTTGCGTTTTAGTTTTTTTCGGCGGTTAAATTTTTTAATATCATATTGCTTTATATACGAAATATCGTAACCTACTAGGTACCCTACATATCACCGTCACAGTAAATCCAGCACAGTAATCCGTTAATGAGTATCGATAATAAACTGAGCACGTCACAGACAGCCACAATCACAATTTATTGTATGGACGCGACTTCAGAAGATTGATAGCTGTATAACAGTTTTAATTCAGTATGGAGTAACTGAAAATGTTAACTTTCATCTGCTCGAGTTGAGCAAATAAAATAAAATACGCAACCTAGTTAAATCCGTTAATAGTTGTTTCATTCCAATGTGTAATAACCGCGAAGGCATCAGAAATTATTCAATTTAGGATACCACCTCAAGTTTTACGACCTCACTTGAGGAGAAACGGCAAACTCAATGAAGTATATTTTTTTTTAAAAAATACCTTCATAGTTAGATAGGTACAATATATTCTTACAACTTACATGGCGCCGGATAAGAATTATTTCGTATTTTTTTTTTTGTCTGCGCACGATATACACCCCCGTTTTACCCACCTACGGGGTGAATTTTCGAAATCCCTTTCTCCGTAACGTAGCACGAAGGAAGGATTTTTGAAAATTCAAATAAAATCAAGGGATATAGAGTGCACTTCGTGTCAAAGAGAAAGTGCACTTCGTTTAAATATGTCATGTTAGTCATGAAATAAGCTTCTTCTTTTTAAATATTGGTTTAAAGATATAGGGTATAAACTCTATTGAATTTAGTCTTGATATCGATGTTTTTTTCTTTAATTTTTGGATGTTTTTAACAAGCAACCAATATTCAAACTTCTCCATCCTTAAATGCTATAAAGGAAATAGCTTTTTTGATTTATTTGAGACGACAAGAAACTTAACTTTATTTATATTCTTTTTCCCCGTAAATAACAATAACATGCCGATAAATATGGAATATGGCACTTTAAGCTTTCCAAAATAAAATGAATCATAATAATTTCTGATGCCTTCGCGGTTATTACACATTGGAATGAAACAACTATTAACGGATTTAACTCGCGTATTTTTATTTTATTTTATTAGCTGACGTTTCGGATTCTTTACAGTTTCCATAATCGTAGCACGACTGAGCTGACAATAGTCTAAAGCTAAAGACGTCACCTAATAAAATAAAATAAAAATACGCGAGTTAAATCCGTTAATAGTTGTTTCATTCCAATAAAATGAATCATTTATTAATATATACTACCCACCTTAACAATTATTGTCACATAATTAAATTCAACCAAAATCTTAAGCGTTTATATAAACTAAAGTTTGTGAAAATGTGCGGACGTATAATGTTTGTTACTTCGACTTAAAAGGTACTGAACGGATTTTGATAAAACTTTCAGAATAACATAATTAATTATTATAGGCTATATTTTACAATATATTTTTGTGCAGACGAAGTGGCGGGCAGAAGCCAGTATACATGTAATATGCGCAAATAGTACACAAGTTATTCATTTGAAAATTCATTGTCATGTAAGCAAATGCAATCGATGCGATATGTAATTATTACTAGCGGCCCACCCCGTCTTCGCCCGGGTCCCTTTTTTTATAACCTATGTCACTCGGGAGCAGTGTAGCTTCCCAACAGTAAAAGAATTTTTGAAATCGGATCAGCCGTTCTGTAGCCTATTCAATCCAGAAAAACACACCTTTAATTATTTTATAGATTACTAGCTTCTGCCCGCGACTTCGTCCGCGTGGAACTCCTCCTTTTTTGCAGTCGGTTAAAAAGTAGCCTATGTCCTTTCTCAGGCTCCAGACTTTCTTTGTACCAAATTTCATTTAAATCGGTCCAGTAGTTTTGGCGTGAAAGCGTAACAGACAGACAGACAGACAGACAGACAGACAGACAGACAGAGTTACTTTCGCATTTATAATATTAGTAAGGATAGTAAGGATGTCACTGGCAGAGTGTAGTTGAGTTTGACATACTGCACCCTATTTTGCTACTGCGGTGATGAGTATCGGATCGGCTAAGCCATTTACTGTTAATTTTTAACTGTTGACACTTTGACAGGTGAGCGAGTATTTGCCTGCAGCGGAAATTAACAGCTGTCAAAGTGTTTAAACTTTCAGGACTACGATTTATCTTAGGACCTTTTTCATAGTGACCGAGTAAGTATGAAGTAAGTGGTAGGTAAGATTATAAGCAGATTAGGTTCCAGGTATTTTAATACAGTATTTAATACCCCTGTTTACGAGCATTTTCACAAAAAAATTAAAGGTTAAATTAATAAAATTTCACTTGTCAGTTTTGTGACGAAATTTACCCATACTTTTATACGGAAAATTTTCTTCACAAAACTGACAATTGAATTTTAGCCCGCGTAAATACACGCGTTTTAGTGAAAATGCCTATACGCGCATTTCAAATTTTCGCGCAAAAATGTCAGTATTACGCGCTCGCTCGGATTGGTCAAATTAAAAAAAACATGACAGAGTTGCGTGAGATATTTAGGCAAAGCCTTGCGATTTATTTCTTGTGTCGAAGTTAGTTAATTTACGTCAAAAGGTTGTGTTTTTTTGAAAATAATTTAAGTGTGAAATGAAATAAGATAACGGAAAGAAAAAGTGACTTGGAATTGAAGTTAAGAGAAGTTAAGTTGAATGGAAGTCCTATTTTTCTCGCACAGTAGGTTCTTGTGCAGTTAATTCATTAGGTGTCTGGAAAGATAAACCTTTGTACCTACATCATTATAAAATTGATTATAAGAAATGCTCTTAACAATGCAGCAATGTTGCCAGCACTTTACTTGGAACTAACTGCGGAATCATAAAATAGTCCTGAAAAGAACGAAGTTCATCTTTCCAATAATTTAAATAAAACCCAGTTTAATATTGGTAATATTAATCATATAAATAATGGTTAATGTCAAATGTTGAGCCTTAAAAGCCTATAGTAGATGGTTGAGGGAGGTGATGGCTGAGAACACGTCATACTCGTTAACAGGTGCTGTTTGTGGGGTTCGGTCTGTTCATGTTAGGACTTTAGAGATAAATACATGTTTTTGCTTTGGGGCAAAATGTAACTGAAGACATCATAGTGTCTTATTGTATTTTTGTATGCTTATGTATAAATATGTTTTTTGGTTGTTTGTTAGAATTTAGTTACTGTATAATTATACAGCATAAGTAAAGCATCATCCAGGTACTTATTACCTTATTGTTAATAAAAGCAACTTGTATAAGTAGTATGTGGGTCATTCTACTTTTTAGTGCAGGTTTTTGTCTAAAAGAAAAACAACGATGTTACTCTAAAACTCCACTTTGATACCGTTCATATTTTGAATTATATACAATATTTAAATTGAAATGTTAACAGAAGTTAACCCTTTCCACCCGACTTGAGCTAATCGTGCATAGTCCTTTTCAAAAATCTGGATGATACTAGAATTCGTTTTGCGGCACGCAACCGAGGCCGATCCCGCGTGCGGGACCTCTTGTGATATAACAAAAATAGCACGCGATGCAGCGACACTTTGGTTGTTCGGGAGTCGTCTTCAAAGATGGCCGCGTTTTTTGACGGGAGAGGCGCGTCGCGGAAGTACTTATTTTTAAATAATCAAGTGGTAAATTAATCATGAAATAGCGTTTTTATGTCAATATAATAATACTTTTATCATATGCAATATAATAAATATTTATATCTTTGTATATTTTTCTGGAACCTTGATGGAAAATTAATGTTGCACGATCGTGGGCTTTCGGTGTTAAGCAGTGAAGTGAATTTGTATCTAAAGTCTTGTACTTTCAGTTTTATTTGCTATATTTTCTGTCATTTCGACCAATATCAAGCTGATGATGCTCTAGAGGTTGTTTTTGAGTCCATGGGAGATGGAATTGAGCCCAATATTGAACAATTTCGTGACTTTGAATATAATTTCAATCCTTAATTTTACGATAAATTGCTGTCGGATAGTACAAACAAGGTTGTAAATAAGGAAAACGAGGAAGATACACCAGACAAAGAGATAGAAGAATTCCAGGAAAGCCTAGTATTTGAGCAAGAACAACGTTATCCATCTCTATTGACTGTAAGACCTGTACATGCGTCTGTTGAATCTTCTCAGGTGCGCCCAGCAGCCACTCGTTCGCGGTTTCCTGTACCGTCTCATTCACTAAGAGTGACTCCAGATGTGAGAGTAGGGACCGCCCTGTTAAAATACGTGATATCCCTGATGATACTGCTGATGATATTCCTGTTCAACACACGACTACCCCCGAATATTGTGTTTCAACGATACAAATCCAATTCTCAAGTGCGCGCCATTTACTCTGGAAGGAAACGTCTTTCGAAGACAAATTACTCAATTGCTCTTCGTGCTATAGGTAGACTTGTTCGAACAATTTAGTATCGACTAGGTACTACGATGGATACTTTGATCATGAATTCTTTGAACAAGTAAGGAGGGTCGTCACACAACATGGCACAGAGTTAAAACAACCAGAGTTGATTTTATGAAGTTTATTGGTAAGTTTTCATATTTATAATAACGTACGTACATATTTATTATAATATAGATACGGATCTTTTCAAAATCTTAGAGTTCCAAGGTACTAGTATTTAGAAAAAAAATCTAGCAAACCATCCCGAGACCTCTTTTTAACTCTTCGAAATGCACGGCATGTTATCGATACGGACTTTCAACCGCCAGGAGTGGATCCATCCCTGGCGTTTGGACCAGCTTTGGAAGGTCTAACTGATACTCCTTCCATGATTTGACGATATTCAGCCACCAAGAGCTGGTGCCGGCGAAAATTGCAAGAATTCTACAAAAGTACGTTGCATTTTGATGCAATTCAACGTCTACCTTTACATATCATGTGGCCAACACTGCTTTTAAGACTCCCATTAATTAATAAAAGAGTTACCTGTGTTCTGATAGAAGCAAAATTATATTTAGTTGTTTATAAAAGTTAAATCGTGGAAAATTTAGAGAAAATTTTAAATTAATTCATTTTAATCTTTTACGGTGACAATGCTTTGTTCCTGTGAGGTTTATTTAATTAAGACATCATTTCAATTGATTTAGTATTGTAATAATTTTTATAAATGTTCATTTTCTCAACAATTTACGTATAAGTTGCTTAGATATACCAAAGTTGCACGGACGTGCACATGTCAAGTTATTCCTGAGACGCACGATCGTGCACGCGATTTTCCGGGAAACGGAGGTTTTCCGATTTTTTTTACTATTTTTCCTAGAAACCTTGGATCATTACTATTAGTGTACGTAAAGTCATTTTTCAAATTTCGTAACTTTATGTTCCCGGTTGTAAAGGGTTAAAGAAATAATGCGGCAGTTTTACGTACTGTAAATTTTTCTTATATTACTATTGTTTATATTCGTTTTACATGATTTTTTGTGGGGGACACAAAAAAAAGTTAGTGAAAGTTTATAAATATAAATTTGCTGTGTATCATATATAGCATCACGGACTGGCTGGCCCGAAGTCACTAATACTTTGCTTTAAAAAAAAAATTGGAATGAAACAACTAGCTAACGCTAAATACTTTAGAATAAGACTATTATCAGCTCAGTCGTACTACGATTATGGAACCTGTAAACGCTCCGAAACGTAATAAAATAAATCCGTTTAAAGTTGTTTCATTCCAATTATGAAAATATTAACAAACTAGCTGTGCCCGCAACTTCGTCCGCGTGAAATAGTTATTCTTCATAATATAGGCTTCATATTTTCCCCGTTTTTTACACATTTTCCACTGTTTCTTCGCTCCTATTGGTCGCAGCGTGATGTTATATATAGCCCAAAGGCCTTCCTCGATAAATGGTCTATCAAAAAAAAAAAAATGTTTAATTCGAACCAGTAGTTCCTGAAATTAACGCGTTCAAACAAACAAACAAACTCTTCAGGTTTATAATATCAGTAAAGATATTAACGTAACTTCTTTGCTTAATAATTAAATTTGTTTTCAAATGTATTCTCTTTTAATACGATATATCAATGCCCCACAGATGCGTCTTGATTTTTGAACCAACCGTAGCGACTGTCCGCTAATTGTGATTAATGTACGTTAAGTCGTCACTGCGTCGTTTGTCTTGCGACCCATCGCGACAGATGGTTTACTTTTCACTCTGAAACTGAGCGCAGTCGTGCGATTATAAAACGCAAGTACGATTTGGAATTTTTTGCTGTTTAAACCAACGAAAAAAACAGAGGAGGTTCAAAGAAAAAAACTAAGGTGCTCGAGTTTCTTTGAGGCTGGCTCTGACTCCAAATATACAACGGATTGTAAATATTATGTATATAAAATCCTCGATACAAACAAGCGTTAAATATGATTAAAAATCATATTTTAAAACTCATCTAAAACAATTAACATAAATAAACGTGACTTCGAGACCAAAATAAAATAGGTATACCTACCAATTAATTTGATAAGCGGGTGTTTATAGTAGGTACCTATATATTATGACTAATTTGTTTTAATTAATTAGGTAGGTATATAATCACTTGGTACTTTTTATATAACTATAATTTTCTGTTATTTTGCTATCTTGCATTTTTGTAATTGTTAATCAAAACAAAATAGGTAGGTAAGTAGAAACATTATTCACTAAAAATACAGCCATTGAGGTTTAAAAAAGTTCCAGATAAAAAAAATATTAAATCAAAACAAGGAAATTAATTAATATCGAAATCCGCCCGCCTATGTAACCAAAGCCCGCAGTAAACTAAATGTTCAGCTAAAACCGCACAATTACGCCGACCACGGGATTCGACTAAAACTAAACATGAAAATCGACTAAAACTCATTCTAATTTACAACACGACTATAATTCAAATTAAATTGAGATTTAAATGAGTTCGACGTTGAGATAAATTTGCAGTGTATTTATGGATGATAATTAAGGTAAAAGTGGCGTGCAATTGGAGAGGCCTATGTCCAGCAGTACGATTATAGGCTGATGATGTTATGTGATGTGATGATAAATAAGGTACGGTATTTTGATGAAGTTTTTAACAATTACCAGCGGTCACGGCAGACGTCATCCTGCCCTTTCGAAGTTCAAATTGACTTTAGTTAGACCACGTTTGTATGGGAAAAGAGGGTTGTTTTTAGGGTTTTCCCGGCAATCATTCGATTTTTTCTTGTCGTATAAACCATCCTTGGATTTCAGCGAACATCTAAAAAAAAGAATTAGCCAAATTGGTACAAGCGTTGTAGAGTTATGCGCTTACCAACACATTTTGCGATTCATTTTTATATAATAATATATAGAAGAAGAAGATAGATAGATAACGGATTGAACTCGCGCATTAATGACGTTTAAACGCAGCTTCTTTGATTGTTGCTGACCTAGACTGAAAAGACGACGAAATCAAAATAGGTACTACTACAAAATTAATACCTACGGAAATTAAATCCGTTCTTATCTATACTAATATTATAAAGAGGAAAGATTTGTATTTTTGTATTTTTGTATTTTTGTATGTTTGTAATGAATAGGCTCCGAAACTACTGGACCGATTTCAAAAATTCTTTCACCTTTGGAAAGCTACATTATCCCCGAGTAACATAGGCTATATAATATCACGCTAGATCTTATAGTTGCGGAGCAGTAACCGAAAATGTTTCAAAAACGGGGGAAAAAAATCTTAAGTCCCCCCGTGCGAAGCCGGGACGGGCCGCTATTGTTTTATATTTTACTAGCGGCCCGTCCCGGCTTCGCACGGGGGGACTTAAGATTTTTTTAAGGCCTCAGAAACGATACTTTTCCCCCGTTTTTGAAACATTTTCGGTTACTGCTCCGCAACTATAAGACCTAGCGTGATATTATAATTATAGCCTATGTTACTCGGGGATAATGTAGCTTTCCAAAGGTGAAAGAATTTTTGAAATCGGTCCAGTAGTTTCGGAGCCTATTCATTACAAACATACAAAAATACAAAAATACAAATCTTTCCTCTTTATATTTTTAGTATTATTAGTATAGATATATATTTTGCTTCTGACCCCCTTTATAAGCAAATCAATTGGCACAACGGTTTTGGTTGTTTATTGATAATTAAGTCACAAGTAAAATATACATATAAATTGCATAATAATATAGTATGGAAATATCGACTTCAGAAAATGATTTATGACAGCCGTTATTCGGATCCCTGAAAGGGGTGAGAAAGGGGTGAAATTGGGATAATAAACCCATAACCTAAAGCAATGATTCCACAGAAATAAAATCACACGTAATCTGTACTAATATTATAAAGAGGAAAGGTTTGTTTGTTTGGATTGAATAGGCTCCAAATCAGCCGATTTGGAGCCTATTCAATTCCAGCCGGACCGATTTGAAAAATCCTTCACTGTTGGGAAGCTACACTATTCCCAAGTGACATCCTAACTAATATTATAAATGCGAAAGTAACGCTGTCTGTCTGTTACGCTTTCACGCTAAAACTACTGGACCGATTTAAATGAAATTTGGTACAAAGAAAGTCTGGAGCCTGAGAAAGGACATAGGCTACTTTTTAACCGACTTCAAAAAAAGGAGGAGTTCCGCGCGGACGAAGTCGCGGGCAGAAGCTAGTAAGCTATAAAAAAAGGGATCCGGGCGAAGCCGGGGCGGACAGCTAGTAAATGATAAAATTAACATTATCGAATAAAGCAAATGAAATCACGCGTGCCTTAACCGCACAAGTCACTGTCCCTTCCGCAACGTACAAAACAAAAGGACAAATAAATGAACAAACAAAAACTCTAGTGTAAATTACACGTTGCATTAATCAAGTGTCCTGCCACAATAACATGGCTGACTTCATCTTCGAATAATTCTCTTTGTTCAAAGTAGTCGGCTTCTGCTGTTTGCCGTCTTGGTTCAATTCAAAAGTGGGATCAAATTTTGTTAACGTTAAAAGTGAGTTTCATTTAGAACTGGGATCATAATTTTTAGATGACTTACCGTTAAAAGTAAGTTAAATTCGGAATTAGAATCCCAATTTGTAGATTAAAATTCACAAAATAATCAAAATTTAGGGACTAACGTTAAAAGTAATTTAATTCAAAACTGGGTTCATAATTTGTAGATGACTCAACATTAAAAGTGAATTAAGTTTGGCAGTGGGATCAAAATGTAGATAACATTAAATCAATAAAATTCAAACGCTTTATAAGAATTTGTAGACATACGTTAACAGTCAGTTTATGTCAGAAGTGAAGTTAGCATTTGTACATTAACGTTAAAAGTGAGTTAATTTCAGAAGTGAGAACAACCAATTAAAAGAATTGAAAATTGTATTAGCACACATTCGTGACGTTTTATTAGCGTATGTCAACTCCGTACAAATCCTTTCATTTCGTTCAGTTTCTACTAGCGATTAGCACTTGTCTACGAAACAATGTCCGGGTGTTTCAATATTTTCGAGTGCTTTAAGCAACGCACGCAGATTGGAACCGGTTGTAGATATTTCTCTCCGCTTCCTCTTGATCCCTTGGACCACACATAGCAGCCGTACATCACGCCGTGTCGTTAAGGGCAGGAGGTGGTCCAATAAATCAAGCGATGTCGTCTGCGCCGCTCACTGCGCCCGCTAATGCGTGCCGGCGTAATGAATGAGATCGCGATTTTTAACGTTTAAATTGAGTTATCGTTTAATGGTTAGGTTACAATAGCGTTTCGCGGTGATATTGGTTTATCTATATTAATATAATAAAGAGGAAAAGTTTGTTTGGATTGAATAGGCTCCTAAATGACTGGACTGATTTGAAAAAATCTTTCACTGTTGGAATGATAACTATTCCCGAGTGACATAGGCTATAAAAAAGAATCCGGGCAAAGCCGGGGCGGAGCGCTAGGTGTAAAATAAATTGATATCTGGTAGAGGTTGTTTGAGTTGTTTGAGGGATAAAATAGATGTAAAGGAAGGCTTTACAGTTCCCATATTTGTAGGTAAGGTGACAATTATAATAGCTTAGCATGACAGTACCTATACAATTTTCGAAAATTTAGGATAAATTAATATCCGAGAGTTAAAGCCGTTATTTAATTGTTGTCGCAATCCATTTAAATAGGTAGGTAAACGAGAAAAAATCAGAAATTATAAAGACAATATAATTTTATTTACAGTTTTATTTCTAGTCATTTAAGTATTCAGAAAACTAGCAACTATCCAAGTACCTACATAATGTAGGTAGGTATGCAAATTGATATAATTACAAACTTCCTTATCTAGGTAGAAAATTTACTAAACTTTCTAAAATACAGAAAAAACGGCGTTTTATTAACACAGATGGTTTCAATAAGAGCTTTACCAAAAACCAAAATGCATTTCAATACCTTTGCCAATCCCAAATCCATCCTAACCATTACATTTTAGAAGCAGGTAAATGCCAATTCTGATTAAGGCATCAATTTACCACAAATCAAAAGGCATACAAACCTTTACTCGTCCTATAAACGTCCAGTTACTCAAAGCCAAAACTACATACTCTAAAGCAATCCATCAAATGGACGCATTTATTCATGTCCTATGTCCGTCTGTATCGAACTCCCTATTCACAAAACCTAACACCTTTAATCTTCAGACTTTTATCTTCTATCCTTTTTTAACTTCAAAGTTAGAGGAGTACGGATGCATTGAGGTTCAAGTGTTGCAGTATCGAATAGGTAGTGGTGTTCTGCCATTGTTTTAAGCACGTCAGAAGCTGGAATAGCGCCAAACTCTGCCTGTAATTGGGATTTCGATGCTTGTCTGGTTTACTTCGATTTGTTACTTTTGGTACAGATCGTGCTATTTGAAGTGGCAGAATTGAAAAGCGAATCAGATTTTGTCTTTGGGTTTTTACTCTTTTGGACTGTTTTGAATTTGTTGTTTTTTTATGTTTCGTTAGTAGTAAAATGAGTACCAGAATAACCCTAGTACTTAACAAAATATAAATAGTTCACAGTTATAACGGTTTTTGAACGTTTTTTTTTTCCTACTTAGGTATTTTGCAAGCACTTTAGTTGAAATTTCAAGAAAATTCTAATCATGGAATATAAAGGTAAGAATATTAATTAATTTGTATTTAATTACAAATTGACAATCGGATTGAGACAATTATAATGGATTTAATTCGCGTATTTTATTTTATTTGCTAACATTTCGAAACTTTCAGCTCCCATAGTCGTAGCTGACTGAGTTCAAATAACCGCGAAGGCATCAGAAATTATTATACAAATTGACAGCTTGTAATTGAGTACCATTATGAAATAACAGAACAATTCAGTCAAAAACAACTCCAAACTAACTTAAACTTTTTGACAAATGTCTAGGAAACAATGTCCTTTGAGAGTTTAGTCCTAAATCTAGCCAGACATCCTGTCCCGAGTTGGTTGGGAAATAATAATAAATTCATATGAGAGCTGTTACGTTCGTTTCAGGACTATGAGTAGCAGACACACTGAATAATGCCTGTTGTTTTGGTCGAAATAGGGAAAGGATGATATTTTATTTTCACTAGCTAGGAAAAATATACAAATATTCTATTTTACTCTTGTAAGTTCTCGATCTAGGTATTAATCCGGTCATTTAAGCTAATATTCGATAAGAATCTCGGAATGCCGAAATCGTTATTTTTGTAAATTTCTCATTTCCTACGGGTTTTAGCTTTTTGTCTTTGTTGGCAATATTGTAGAATACAAAATTCTCTACAAATTTTGTTTAAAAAAAATTTTTATACGGTGAACCGTTTTTGAGGTACTTAAATAACGATTTTTTGACACTTTGACCTTGAAATTTAATAGTTGCTCACACCCTACGATATGTAGGTTTTGAGACAACTTTAAGGATGTCAATATACAACTATTTACAAAATTACAGCCGGGTATCTCGCATTCCGAGGTGAATTCCTAATTTGACCGGTCTATATATATAAAAGGATATGCTGAATAATTTCTGATGCCTCCGCGGTTATTATATATTTGAATGAAACAACTTTAGACGGATTTAACGCGCGTATTTTATTTTATTGGCTGACGTTTCGGAGCCTTTAAAGATTCCATAATCGTAGCACGTAGTCATAAGATTATTGCCAGCTCAGTTTCATTCCAATGTATAATAACCGCGAAGGCATCAAAAGTTCGGAAAAAAGGCTGAAAGGACATCACGGTATGGTATAAATTGTACAATAACATAGAAGAACTCATCTATATAATGTTTCGTTTGTATGACAAAAATAATAGTGTCCAATGTTTTTTAATAATATGTCGGTCTGAATCGTCGTTTTCTTTACCCATCCCTATTAACGTATCAAATGAACCAGAACAAAATATTGGAATTAAATAACTTTTTCCGTCCTCCGGCCAGAAAGCGCCAACTTTGTGGCCGCTTCGCTAAATGAAATTTCCGCTTTCTGGCTTCGTCGAACAGAAAAATAGTATACTGACCTCGGCCAGTAAAATAAAAAAGCCTCTGATCACATTTTTGTCAACCTCGGCTTCGCCTCGGACGACAATTACATGTGATCTGAGACATTTTTTATTTTACTGGCCTTGGTGCGTAATGTACTATAGACGGCTTTACCTAACTCGAGTATATTATTTTATTGGCTAACTTTAGCATAAGGCTATTGTTAACTCAGTCGTGCTACGATTATGAAATCAGTAAAGGCTCCGAATCGTCAGCCAATAAAATAAAATACGCGAGTTAAATCCATTTAAAGTTGTTTCATTCCAATGTATAATAACCGCGAAGGCATCAGATATTATCAAAACAAAACAGCTCCGATATTCAACCGTACTGAAATTCAAATCCTCCCCAGGATTAATTTGTGCATCACAACAGGGACTCAATTACACCAATCAGATTGAAACCTGGACCTATGCCAGATGTTGTTATCTAATTGCATCCCATTGCATTGTTTATCTGGTGTTTCGGAGGCTTAGAGGATTGTGGGTAACGTGGAGGCAGTAATTTGGGGGTACGGGATTTGTCTCGTCGATAAATTGTCACGTTTTCCGAAAGACTTTTCTAATGACCGAATTTTCATGTCCCATGTTGAGCTAAGTGTTCCTGATTATGCACCTACCTGTCCCAGGGAACTTCATACCGCATTTTTCAGAACCGACTGCAAGCAACTCCTTTATTGTCAGTTTCTTGCATAGCTTACTAAATCAATGAAAAATAATCTCCAATATTGAAATAAATTCTGTCATATACAATGAATCCTCTATAGTACATACATATTAATATATTGTAATCGAAAAACCATATCAGTTAAAAATATTTTTTATTATAAGAGTCAATTATCTAACGAATCGGGTTTGTTTGAAAATTATATTTACAATTAATACAGAGTCTATTTCAAAAATCGGAAAAACTTAAAGATGTCATGCATCTCGCTGGTGATACCATAAACTTAACAATATACAAGACCAGGAAATTTTCCAAAAATACACTCAAATACTGCAGTGTTATCTCAACTGCAACTGTCTCGTTAGCTTAATAATCAGAGGCAACACGAATTAAAGAGAAATTGAAAGACACAGCACTATTCTTGCCAACGGTAGAGAGCGCTTCTTCGGTGCTTGAATACTTGGCCGTTGGACAATGGCCGTTTAATTCCAGATTTTAACCCACTTTTTGCACTCTCTTTAGTCCTTTCGACTATTTGAAAGCTTACAGAATGAAGAAGATTTAAGGTGTGTCTCTGGTACTAGATTTCACGGGCGAGCATTCCATAGAGGCACAATGGTATAGATATATGGAGTGCCTATCCCGACGTAGTACATGCGCGACGCTCACTACACGCGCCTGCTAAATTCAGCCACTTAATGTGATGAAAGGTTACAAGAATGAAAGAGGTTCAAGGTGTATTCTGCAGTGGTTTAATAATTTACATGGTCAGTATGGTTGAAAAAAAAAAGTATTAGGTACCTATTTTTTTTTTTGCAGTGCACAACTGTACAGTTCGTGTACGTGTGGTAGTGATTTTGGATGAAATTAACAGATTTATTTCCAGGTACATTTGATGAGTCAAAATAATATGAAGATTTGAGTGAGATGAGTTGTAAGGTTTTAAAACGATTTATGTAATTGGAATGTTACAACTATAAACGAATTTAATTTGCTTATTTCATTTTATTTCCTGACCTTACGGTACCTTACGACTTATCTAAGTTATCCGCATTATCCGCACTATTGATAACCAATCAAAAAATATAAATAAAAATAATAATTAAGCTCTTAACAATTTCTATTTCTGTATAACAATTAGAGGGGTCTTTTTAATCCGGTTGATGCAACGAAAATAAATGGGCTCAGATCACGTGATACGACTATTTGTCGTGACGCCTCGACGATTTCACGGATCATTACTCATATTACCACCTCTGATAATATCATTTTTGCTTCCATTATAGCACGTATTGAGAAACGCAGATGTTTTACGTGAGAATAGTGAGTTTTAAAGTTTTTGACACGGTCTATTACTGTCGCGGTGTGTGGTTACACTATTAGAGAATATTTGAGTATTATTATATGCTTTGTAGGAGGTCTAGGTCAGTCTAGGGCCTTTTTTTTTACGTGGGGAAATCCTCATGGATACCCCTCCACCACGAGAAGGCGCAGGGGTTATGCCGGACTCCTACCAACTAAAACCCCACGGTGTCCCTCTCGTTGCCTTGCAGTACGGGTCCCGGGAATTGCATAGAAGCTGTCTTCCGCAACCCGACCAGCAACTGTCCACCTGAGCGGACCCATCACATATGTGCCTCGGGGCACTTTACACCGCAAGTGGTGTACCGGAACACTTGGCACGCCATCCTACTCGAGGACTACATCTTAAAGGTCAGTCTAGGGCCTGGGTTAACCTCGGAGTAGTTACCAATTGGTACCCCAATCAGCTGGTAGTTATCTCGAACGCCGGATTTCAAAGTGACAAGTCTGAGCACAGCGTACCTAATTCTAAACTTACAGGTAAGTCATATAAGCTAGTTGGGCGTATCTACAACCGTTTGAGACGCCATCATTGTCGTCTACACCTATATTTAAGATAGTCAATAAGCAACAAAAAATTAAGTGATATTATCCCTTGCTACTGGTACAAATACTATTTCAAATGATATTTTTAATCATTAAAGATATAGATGTAGACGACAATGACGGCATCTCAAATGCTCGAAGGTCGCCAGTTACTGATGGAAAACACGGTAAAAATGGAAAGTAAATAATTTTATTAAGAAATTATAGAACTGTCAAAATTATCAGTACAGAACAAAAAATTGCCATTCCACTAGGCACATCTTTGAAGGCAGCATCTTGTGAAATAGGTGGATCTCTTAATTTTTTCAATGTTCTTGGACGTGGTGTGAGAAACGAAATCACACCATCCATAGTTTCTTCACAGATTGGAAGTATTTTTTTTGATGGTATAGCATATCCGTATTTATGTTTGCCTGGTAGAGCTAAAGATATCGTGTACCTGAAAATGTTCATTGAATTTTAGGATTAACATTTTACATTGGAATGAAACAACTATTAACGGATAATCGTAGCACGACTGAGCTGACAATAGTCTAACGCTAAAGTCTACTAGACGTACGTAGACTATTGTCAGCTCAGTCGTGCTACGATTATGGAAACTGTAAAGAATCCGAAACGTCAGCAAAAAAAATAATACGCTAGTTAAATCCGTTAATAGTTGTTTCATTCCAATGTGTAATAACCGCGAAGGCATCAGAAATTATTATATAACCATTTTATTCAATCGAAATTCGATCGATATTTTTAGTTCAATACCATTTGACTTTAATTATAATGATATTTTTGTACTAAGACAAAAGTAGAAAAATTGAGACTCTCAGTGGTACTCGAACCTATACCCTTGCCTTTACTAGCGGCAGCCCACGCAGTGGGTTCTCATAGTGTAGAAGTCAGCACGCTGCCATATCATTATTACTTTTTTTTTTTAAATAATGTCAGTGGTCCGAAACAGATTCCGTAAAACACACTACTTTAGCAGTAAAGTAGCGTGTTTTTGCGAAATCTGCCCCATTAAAAATTATTACAATATGCTTTAAAAATTATTTTGACGGAAGGCCATATATTTTCCATATAGGCCTATTCCTGAGAATCAATCGTAACAACGTAACTACGACTATGGAAACTGTAATAAATCTGAAACGTCAACAAATAAAATAAAATAAATATACGCGAGTTAAATCCGTTAATGGTTGTTTCATTCCAATTTGCAATAACCGCGAAGGCATCAGAAATTAATAGTCAAATAAATATATTATTATCTTTACTTACGGAACCTCAAACACAGCTTTTACCCAGGAATAACTGGAACCCGATATGAGTTGACCTGAAATGTATAGCAATTTTAGGGTTCTGTTCTCAAACAAACAAACTTTACCTCTTTATTACATTATTTATTATTAATTTATTATATCCCTGTTTTTTTCTTAAAATATTCTATAGCCTAAGTTAATCGTGGAAAATGTAGCTTATGAATAGTGAAAGAATTTTTAAAAAAGGTCCAGTAGTTTTTGAGCTTATTCATTACAACCAAATAAACAAAGTTTTCCTCTTTATATAAGTACTTATAGATAAAAAACTTAATAAAATGAATATTGAAGGGGGCTTCCACATAACAGAGATGTTTGCTTGTAACTGTAAAGGCTCCGAAACGTCAGCAAATAATATAAATAGAAATACGCGAGTTAAATCCGTTAATAGTTGTTTCATTCCAATATGTAATAACCGCGAAGGCATCAGAAATTAATATTGATGGTGATGATAATTGAAAAATTAAGATAAAATCTTCCCACCGGTTATTTCGAATCCTGTTCCAACGGAATACTTAGTTTTATTTCTTTTAGAAATCGCTTTCGCTGCCTTTAATGCCATTTTGCGCTGTAAAAAATATAACTTATTTTTGACGACCTGTTGGTCTAGTGGTTAGAGGCCCTGACTACGAAACCGGAGGTTGCGGGTTCGAATCCCGTTAGGGGCAGATGTCAATGTGATGAGCACTGGCATCTGTACCTGAGTCTTGGATGTCTTATATGTATTTATGTATATTTATCCGTTGTCTAGTACCCATAACACAAGCAAAGCTTTGCTTAAAATGGGACTAGATAATTGGTGTGAATTGTCCAAAGATATTTATTTATTATTATATAAAATATACAAAAGAATTATTTTATTATATATTTACACTTTTTCTATCTCAGGAGTCCGATAACAAAAGGGGGCGTAGACAAGGTTCCAACGTTCAACGTTAAACGAAACGACCATAATGTATGGGATTTGACATCCGCGAACGTTTGTGACGTACGTGACAGTCGCGGATGTCAATCCCATACATTTTGGTGTCAACGTTCAGCGTTAACGTTAAACGTTGGTCTAGGCTCCTAGGTATTAACTAATCTCACTTTACAACTATTATACTCTAATCCTAACTAATGTTATAAATGCGAAAGTAACACTATCTGTCTCGCTTTCACACTAAAACTACTAAACTGATTGAAATAAAATTTGGTACACATATAGTTTAGAGTTTATTTTAAAGCGAAAAAAGGTCGCAAGTGTAACCCCTGGCCAAAGGGGCATATGAAATGTTGTAAGTTTTTAAAGTGAAAAGTTTAAAACTTAGACTGCTGTAATAACTAAAAACGGACGGAGCCGCGTGTAAAAGCTAATGCAATATTCCTTACCACTTCATCATAATTACTAAGATGTGCCTTCGAGTGACCAAAGGGTAAGAAAATAGACTGAAAATAACTATGCATAGATATGTAGTATTCCAAATCTTCTGCGTTTTCAGTCACAAGCGCTGCCATCGCCTTAGTTTCTGGTTCAGAAAATTCTAATCCACCATTATACGTATTACTTGATTTATTAAAACTTGAACCGACGGCTGCAAGAACATAATTTACTTAATAATTTGTGATTTCAACGTTAGAACATAATACTGTGAAACAACTGAATCGGGGCCGCCGTGTGTCAAAACGACTACTGTTCGATAGGATTAAAGATAGTCGTTCATTGACGTAGTCGTGTCAAATGACTGACAAGTAGCTTTTTTTTTTGGTGAAAAATGCCAGCTAGACCTCAATCTGCACGACGCGCATCTAACGGCTCATTTATACACGGCGTCCCTCATCTGGTTACGGTTGCTTTATTCCAGCTAATGTTGCCCCGTTATAGCTAACGGGTTGAGATACGCCTTGCGTCAATGAGCCGGTAGATCCGCGTCGTGCAGGTTGAGGTCTAGCTGGCATATTTCACCAAAAAAAGTTAGCTACTTGCTAGTGATTGGTGGGAATTGGTACTTACTTCCAAAGTTAACACCGAAATTTCTATTTAAATTTACACCGTAGTTGCCGCGGCGGTTTTTCCTCCAAAGACGATCCTAGAAACAATTGCTCTGTGAGTTTAGAGGATTGCGAGTAGGGTCCATTAATATCATCACTATTAACTACCTTGGTATGAGTATATTCGTATCCATCTGGGTTAAGTATTGGAACAAAGTACCACTCGTACGCAAATGCAACAGTTTTCAATTCTTCGTTATTCGAATATTTAGCATTTAATAATTTATCAAACATGTACGTTGCAAATGCTATTGAAATCCATTCACATCCATAGGTGCCAGCTTCGATGATAACCTTGGACCTATGTATTATAATAATATTAAGAATACAAACAATATAATTCACATAATTACTGACAGCTGATGACGTTGCTGCATTTACATTGGTGAGCGGCATGACAGGCGCTGCAGCTATTACATACATGTTTCGATATTACCGCTCAACGCTCGCCACTTACCGTTCATCGCTAACTATTTTCGCTCGCGTTGGTGCTCAGTGTATGTATATTGAACGAATTCGTTAATATTAATATTAACGCAAAGTGAATCGATTGAAAAAATATTATAATAAAATACAGTACAATACAACGCGTTTAAGACTGAATCATTTTTTGTTGAATGGTATGTGGGACTGTAGTGAAATTAATTACGTAAGTTAGGGACTTATTAAGTCCCAATAATGTAGATTTAAAATCAACTTACGGATCACTTTTCTATGTCTGATTGAAGTAATTAATAATTATGGTTAAAATTGCAAATATTAAGACCTTGTTCTTTTTATAGGCTCTTGCAAGGCAAGCTTAACAGCAACGATATCCCTTCCGTGAATAGATTTTCCTATTATTAATAATTCCGTGTCTAGAGGATTTGTGTAACAGACATCAATAAGCCAATCATAGATCTCTCTTAAACGGTAATAACTCGTCCAGTCAAAAGAACTTGATCTTCGTTTTATATAGGTTTTGACAGTTTCCTCATCGAAAGCCCTGAATCGAGGCATAAATTATTATATTATACCTAATTATTATACCATAAAAAATGTTTTTAATAATATTATATTATGTACCATTTTATTTCAAACTATTGTGAGCCGTTGTGTAACTTTAATTTGTTAAACGTATGTCGTGTACAATGAGCCAACTGTTATATTTCACCAATGAGAGAATTATGACTACTGTGGTCTGCGATTGAATGACAATTGGACCACATTCTACACGACGCCCATCTACAAAATGGGTGAAAGATACACGACGTCTTCATGGATCTAGTTTCAAAGTCCCAATCCTATATTTCTTGCATTAAACAGCTCACAATTCTGACTATACTATAATACGGATACGGAAAAACTTACTTTACCTTTGTATATTCTTTGATACGATATTTAACTTAACGTTGTGATCATTTGCATCTTTCATGAATGCATCAATGTCTTCGGGCCTCATAGTGAAATCAAAGGTTTTGTTAACGATACTTGGTTTTAACCAAAAATTTACATCATATTTTTCGTCGAGGCTCAACAAAAAATTTAGTTGTTCTTCAGTCTCTGGAACTCCTTGGAATAGAGTATAGTTATCATATCTTTTGACGTCACAACTCGCGAAACAGAAAAGTGTAATAAACAATATATTCTCCAAATACATTTTTTATAAAATATAAACATTTAGAAAGAAATCGAAATTTCACTTGTTGAGTATGTCACTCCGTTAATCGTGACCTACTAGATGGTTTACTCGTATAATATTTACATAAAAAAGTATAATACTAGGTACACCTATACACATTTAAATCAGTGAAATTTAAATCAATAAATTATTAATTAAAATAAATTACATTTACACGTCAGATAATTTATTGGCGCATCGTAAAGATTGTTATTACTGAGAAGAATCGCCAAAAAAAAACATTAAAGGATTTTTTTTTTCAAATAGAATAAGATCCCACCTTTGGTACCTACTACTTGTAAAACGACTCTGTTTTCAGTTAAACATTTGTTTCTAGATTTATTTTATACTACCTCTTCTGTCACCGATTGGAATCTTGCATGCAATAATATTATTATTTAAAAAAAATCTAATGCAATACTATACATAATTATGTATTTTAAATTGGGTTAATGTTTGTATGGAAGAGTTCCATTTAAATTATGAAAATCAAATATTTACATATTAGCTTTTTTTTCTTAAATATTTATCTTGATTATATTTATATGTTTGAAAATGTACCTAATTACTGTCGGCTGTTTCAAGCTAAAGAAAAACCAGAGTAAAAGGAAAAGCAATAAATTTTATTTAAAAATTTACAGATCTTCAAATTATCAAAAACATTAACACACAACAAATAAGAGCAATTCCGCTAGATATATAATTGGCGGCATTATCTTTTGAAGTACCGAATTTGTTTAGTTTTACAAACGGACGTGGTGTAAGAAATGAGACCATGCCAACCATAGTCTCTTCACAGAGAGGTATTATTGCGTCTGGCGGTATAGCAAATCCATGTTTAAGTCTACCTGGTAGTTCTATGGATATCGCGTACCTGAACAAAAAATTGGAACATTAGAATCAGTAAGCTACTCGACTAAAGATGTACAGAAATTTTTGTTAGTCTAGAGTTCTAGAGAAAAATATATGAGGCAAAGACTACCCTGACTCTATACTTTTTTTTAATTAACCTCTTAATATTATTAAAGACAGTGTAGTTTAAATATCTTTGGGTTTGGTTAAATGGTCATTCTTTAGTTAGATACGCATAGCAATTCATATGCGTTTTCTTTTGTGAGGACGTTATGACGCAGAAAGAGGTCAATAAGCGAATAAGGAGGACATAATAGAAAGTAGCTTTCTGAAACCTTCCTCAACTTAACAATAATAGTATAATAAATATATATTTCTGTCCTCCGCTGCGCTAAATGAAATTGCCGCTTTCTGGCTTCGTCGAACAGAAAAATAGTATACCGACCTCGGCCAGTAAAATAAAAAGCCTCAGATCATTTTTGTCAACCTCGGCTTCGCCGCGGACGACAATTACATGTGATCTGAGACATTTTTTATTTTACTGGCCTTGGTGCGTAATGTACTATTTACTAACGGAACTTCAAACACAGTTTTAACCCAGCATGTACTAGTACCCGACAGGAGTCGACCTGAAATGTAAAGCAAGCATTTTTGAGTTATCGATCCAATTTTGATCAATCTTAGATTAAGAATGAATTGTATTCCCACCGAGGGCTTTGAATGATGTTCCAATAGTATATTTAGTATTGTTTACTTCTGAAATCTTCTTCGCTGCTTCTTTTACCATTTGGTACTAAAAAATATATAAGAATTTAAAAATCAACAAGTGATTATTTATACGAATAATTGATTTTGTTGACTGGTAGTCAGTCAGTTGGAGATCAAGTCACAAGTGTTTCGTAACTCGTTAATATGTTACAAAACCCCAAGCAATTAATTGTATTGTAGTATTTATTATTATCTTTTATAAGTATTTACGGTTAAACAGCTGTATATTCAGCCAGTAATAATGTATGAAACGAATCAAAATTTAAAATAAGTGGTGTATAACAAGTAAGTATAACAAAAGGTACTATCTACTATTTTTATAATAATGCAACATAATTATTTATTCCTTACCACTTCATTATAATTACCAAGCTGTTCCTTGGTGTACTCATAAGGCAAGATTATAGCCTGCGCATAATTATGGATACTTATGTAGTATAGCAAGTCTGCTGCATGTCCAGTCACTAGCTTCGCCAAAGCTTTAGTCTCTGGTTCAGAAAATTCAGTTTGCCCACAATAATACAGACTCGATTTATTGTAACTTGCACCCGACGCTGTAAAAACATAATTTACTTCATTATTTCTGTGATAGCTATAATATTATAGGATAAAACAACTGAAACGGGGCCATCGTGTGTCAATAAGTCGTTATATATGAGTCGTGCAGTTTAAGGTCCTGGTATATAACACCAAACAGAGATAAACTACTTGATAGTGATTGGGGAAAATCGACAGCCACAACATTAGATCGAATAAAACGACCGACGCCGTGTGCCAATGAGTTGTTAGATGTGCGTCGTGCAGATTGAGATCCTGGCATATTTTACTGAAAAGAGGCAAACTACTAGCCAGTGATTGGTGGAAATGGACATAAAATATGGCTGGAATACATAGGAGAACCGTAAATTTAAATCACAGACATTTTGAGTTAACTCAAAAGAACGATTTAAGAAAGGAGAAAAGAAAAGGAACTCACTTCCAAAGTTAACACCGAAATTTCTATTTAAATCAACACCATAATCGCCGCGGCGGTTTTTCCTCCAAAGACGATCCTAAAATTATGTAAGACCATTCATGAGTAGAGTTATGAGTAAGAAGGAAGAAGGTGCAGTCTAATAATATTATTAACTTACATGAGTATGAGTATACTCATATCCATCTGGGTTAAGTATTGGAACAAAGTACCACTCGTACGCAAATGCAACAGTTTTCAATTCTTCGTTATCCGAATATTTAGCCTTTAATAACGTATCAAACATATACGTTATAAAAGCTATAGTAATCCATTCTCTTGCATGGGCGCCACCTTCGATGATAACCTTGGGTCTATATGTTATAAAAAAAATACAGTCAGTATAATCAAAGAATTCACAAGCAAATTTAAGTACCTAGCCTTAAGATGAAAAATTCAATAAATTGACAAAATCGGTTTACTACGAAAGATACCAAATTCCAAGAACGTGGAGTTATCGAATTAATAATTATGGTTGAAATTATTGCAATTAATAATACCTTTTCCTTCTTATTTTTTCTCTCAAGGCAAGTTTAATAGCAACAATATCCCTTCCGTGAACGGATCGTCCTATTTTCAATGCACCCGTTTCATGAGGGTTTGCATAACACACCTCAGTAATCCACTCATAGATATCTCTTAAACGGTAATAGCTCGTCCAGTCATAAGAACTTGTTCTTCGTTTTATATAAGTTTTGACAGTTTCCTCATCGAATGCCCTGAAACAACGCATAAATTATCGAGAAAATCGACGTAAAATGGCCGTAATGGGCTGTTATATTTTGAGGTCCATTTATTACGTTCCACTGAGTAATGTTAACAATAATAAGTGTCATTATACTTACACTCGTGTGGGCCGTTCTGAGTCTTTAATCCGTTAGGATTAAAATCACACGATGGCCCACAATTGTATGCACGTCGTATAGAATGAGGTTTAGCTGCCATGTTCCAGCAATGAGAGAATTGTGACTACTGTGGTCTGTAATTGAATGACAATTGGACCTCATTCTACACGACACCCATCTTTTAGGATAAAGACACACGGTGTCCCCATGGATATATTTTCTATGTCCCTTTCCTTTGCGTTAACCCTTAACTATCCAGAATGCCTTTGTGACGTAACTGACCAGTAGTGTCCAACAGACTCATTTTATTATGTAAGGTATGATGAATGAAAATAAATATATTTTAAATGAAAAAGACAGTATAATGTATTTCAATAATGTATATTTACACTTATTTAGTTACAGATATTACAATTTTTTTTTTTGGTTTACGTATTCCCATAATTCTCTAATAGGTGCAAGTTTATCTTTTGACTTTCTCAGAGACCTAGTATTTTTATCATGGAATCTTAAGAATCGTAATAAAGAAGCAAATCTATTTTTTCCCATTGTAGCTCGAAATATTGGATTGCCAAAGATAGGGTCCCAGTATTCTCTAAAATCCACACCTCCCTGTTTATTGACACCTATAGTCAACAAAAGACCTAGAAACGCTTGCATTTCGATTTTGTCTCTTGATTTCTATCGATTTTGTAAAACTCTCAGACCTTCAGTATTGGTATATTTTACTATTATTCCTAATAGGTGTTCGTCGAAAAAAAGGCTGAAACTGTCTATCGGATCTATTATAGCTTGCCCCGGAGGAAGAATCACCTTATGAATACCACCGCGAATTATGTTGTGTCGAGGCGTTCGGCTTTGCCTGTCAGGTTCTGATTTCCAAGTTGTTCCATCTCTTCTCTTTCCTTTATAAGTGTCAATTGAGACGTATTCTTGTAATGGTACATCATCACTCTCACTCCATAATTGTTCATCATCGTTTTCAGATGCTGGTTCTGTCACATTACTTTCACTATCAGAACAGCTGTCGACAGAAAAATTCTCATCATCACTATCGCACTCACGCACAAAAATGTTTTCATCGTCACTTTCAACAAGGGCACGTTGAATTTCACTTTGTGTTAGTTGCCGTTTAGCCATATTTTTGAATAATAACGAATTAGAACACAACTTCTTTATGACAAAAGTTTCTGATCACTGATACGTGATACGATAACAAAGACTACGATTATAACACAAACAAAGGTCTAGCAGCCGCTATTGCCCACCCGACACCGGACACCATAAGATTATAAATAAATGTAAATAAAAAGCAATCTACCTTCATACTCAAATCAAACAAAATGTTATTGTGTCTGTTGGACACTTCTGGGTTGATGAAGTACTATTTTTGTTTATTAACCGGAAATAATAAATTATCCACGTTACAAATATTTTCATTGCACATTTAGATTCTTAAAACATTGGAGATAGATTAGATAAAAGGCCGATTTATAAAAATAAATACTTTAGTTTTTATGAAAACATAAACGCAAAATTGTGTCCGCAAGACACTTGTGGGTTGTTAAGGGTTAAACAGATTACAGTTCTTATTGTAGTATAGATGTATTTATAAAAAAAGTACTTTACCTTTGTATATCGTTTGATACGATATTTAATTTTATGTTGCGATAATTTGCATCTTTCATGAAAGCATCAATATTTTCGGGCTTCATAGCGAAATCAAAGGTATTGTTTACGAAACTTGGTTTCGACCAAAAATTTACATCATATTTTTCTTCGAGGCTCAAGAAAAAGTCTAATTGTTCTTCAGTCTCTGGAACTCCTCGAAAAAGAGTGTAGTTATCATACCTTTTGACGTCACAACTCGCGAAACAGAAAAGTGTACTAATCAGTATTATAATATCTAAATACATTTTTTCTAGGTTAATATTTAATAATAAATAAAAATTTCACATGATACAATCGTGACCAACTAGATGGTTTATATATTTATAAGGAACTAGCGGCCCCGGCAGACGTCGTCCTGCCCGTCCGATTGTTTCGTCAAAGATCTGTCAAAGTCTCCTAACTGTCACTTAATGAACAGTAATTCCCTACTAATATTATAAATACGAAAGTAACTCTGTCTGTCTGTCTGTCTGTTACGCTTTCACGCTAAAACTACTGGACCGATTTAGATGAAATTTGGTACAAAGAAAGTCTGGAGCCTGAGAAAGGACATAGGCTACTTTTTAACCGACTGCAAAAAAGAAGGATTTCCACGCGGACGACGTCGCGGGCAGAAGCTAGTTCTTCATAAGGCTTCATATTTTCCCCGTTTTTTACACATTTTCCACTGTTTCTTCGCTCCTATTAGTCGCAGCGTGATGTTATATAGCCTAAAGCCTTCCTCGATAAATGGTCTATCCAACAAAAAAATAATTTTTGAATTCGAACCAGTAGTTCCTGAGATTAGCGCGTTCAAACAAACAAACAAACAAACTCTTCAGCTTTATTATATTAGTATAGATTTATAATATTAGTATAGATAAAATATGTTTCTTTTCAAAAAGTTAGTTTTTGTTGGATAGACCATTTATCGAGGAAGGCTTTAGGCTATATAACATCACGCTGCGACCAATAGGAGCGAAGAAACAGTGGAAAATGTGTAAAAAAACGGGGAAAATATGAAGCCTTATGAAGTATTACTATTCCACGGGGACGAAGTCGCGGGCATAGCTAATGTATTATATTATTATAAACTAATTTAATATATTATTATTACAATATGTAATTTACTCATAAAATGTAGTAGGCAGTACTACCTAAATAAATCAAATTTGAAATATCT
The DNA here is from genome assembly GCA_038024825.1 of Polylopha cassiicola. Lineage (NCBI taxonomy): Eukaryota > Metazoa > Arthropoda > Insecta > Lepidoptera > Tortricidae > Polylopha > Polylopha cassiicola. The sequence continues at coordinate 1,984,471 of CP149061.1, forward strand.
TGGTCACTTCAAAATTAAAGTGAGCCAAAGTACTTATTTCCGACGAAGCGAAGTCGCGGCAGAAGCTTAGTGGGTATATCTAGGTACGTATAAAATATAATATCAGAGTCTTTGTATTAAGTCGTTACCATAACCATCATCTTTGTCCTACAGCGATGCATTACCCATTCAAGCTACGGAGGTACAGTCAGCTACATATTATATTATTTAACAAAAAATATATAAATTTAGAAATAAATCCCTACTAATCCCTACTTCCCTACTAATATTATAAATGCGAAAGTAACTCTGTCTGTCTGTCTGTCTGTTACGCTTTCACGCTAAAACTACTGGACCGATTTAAATAAAATTTGGTACATAGAAAGTCCGGAGCCTGAGAAAGGACATAGGCTACTTTTTAACCGACTGCAAAATTGGAGGAGTTCCACGCTAGTAGTCCTAAAATAGGTATTCTGCATTTTCCTAAATGATAATAAATATAATGATCTATAGGTACTAATATAATAAAGAGAAAAGGTTTGTTTGTTTGTTTGGATTGAAAAGGCTCCAAAACGGCTAAACCGATTTGAAAAATTCTTTCACTGTTGGGAAGCTACGTCCACCCTGAGTAACATAGGCTATGTTATATATATTTTGAAAAAAAAATGCGTTGAATCCATTTACAGTAATTTATTTCCAATTTGAAAATATTAAACGACAGAAATTTTATAGTCAGTTTATTCTTTTATGTTCCACATATATAATATCTTAACTAAACTTATATACCTCTATATAAAATCCTTAGTAATTTAAGATTGACGAACAAAAATGTCAGGTTATCCTTTTACGTAGAGATATAATTCCCAAAAAAGTACAAAATGTAATTTTCAAGCTGACTGTACCTTATTGGATGCATGACCGCGAGAACTGATAAGGGTCTTAGTAAATACGGTACTACTTTTGTGATTAAAACCAGTGTATTGAGGGCTGCTGTAAAACGCCATGTGAAGATTTAGCTAAAGGCCATTAGGCTATGGGGGGCGGTCAACGGGTTGGGGACGGTGTTATGTGAGATGCACCAATTTAATTATAATTTGGAATAAAAAAAATTTTAACGGATTTAACTCGCGTATTTTTATTTTATTTTCTTTGCTGACTTTTTGGATTCTTTACAGTTTCCATAATCGCAAAGCTCAGTCGCGCTACGATTATGGAATCTGTAAAGGCTCCGAAACATCAGCCAATAAAATAAAATACGCGAGTTAAATCCGTCTATAGTTGTTTCATTCCAATGTATAATAACCACGAAGGCATCAGAAATTACCAGTTCAACCGTTATATTATACTTCTATACTAATACAGTGAAACTTGTTTAAGAGGGACCTGGATAAGTGAAAAACCTCCATATCTGGAACACATGCTGAGGTCCCGGCACCTTGGCTATGAATTACCTCTGTTAGTAAGACAAAAGCAACCTCTTTATCTGGGATAAGTTATTTCTATTTTCTTGTCATAATTACCTCTATAATTGAGAAGTAGCGTGTATTTATCTCTGTAACTGGGATAAAGTCAGTTGGTACACATAGGCTACCTCGGACCTCGGATGTCTCCTCTCTCTTTTACCTACTCGAACTTCTCTAAATCGGCCCTTATATAACTTAGTTTTAATGCGGTTTCTCTATTAATCGGGTATTTATTTAAAAAAGACCGAAACGAGGACAAAGTCTTTATGATTACGAAAAAAAACTAAAATTAAAGTCAGTGCCCGAAGCAGTAAAATAATCTGCCTCCAACTTTTAATAATTTTGTAAACGTCAACAACGAATTATTAGTTTCAGGAGAAATGTCTTTAAACCACATTTTTGATATTTTTTATGGAAAATAGTGAATTGTTTACAAAATAAATACGTTGCTTTATTGAATACACCTCTATAACAGAGATTACCTCTTTTCTTACCTCTGTTAATGAAACCCTCTGTAAATGAGACAGGTATTTTTTTATACCTAGATATCTGGGACACTGCGTAAGTGGAATACCTCTTTAAGTAAGACTAATTTACAGGTCCCTTGGAAGACTCAGTTAACCAGGTTTCACTGTATTATAAAGAGGAAAGGTTTGTTTGTTTGTTTGTTTGGATTGAATAGGCTCCAGAGCGGCTTGACCGATTTCAAAAATTCTTTCACTGTTGGGAAGCTACACTATTCCCGAGTGACATAGGCTATAAAAAAAGATGATCCGTGCGAAGCCGGGGCGGACGGCTAGTGGTGTAAGATTGAATATGCTATGTCTTGCATAAACCGGTCCCTAACCGTCTCGTGGCTCGCTATCGCGATCAGCTCTTTGAGTCCAGCCCCCGGCGCTAGGAACCACGGATTCCACCTCGTATGGCGCAAGTTGTACCGCACTATGCTTCTAATAATATATATATATATATACTAGCGGATCGCCCCGGCTTCGCACGGATCCCTATTTTTTTTCAAAATATTCTATGGCCTATGTCAGGGTGAACGTAGCTTCCCAACAGTGAAAGCATTATTAAAATCGGTACAGTAGTTTTTGAGACTATTCATTACAAACATACAAAAATAGGTAGAAATCTTTCCTCTTTATAATATTAGTATAGATGACTTTGTCCTTCATTGTTTAAAAGCGAATATTTTTATGTCACTTCAGCGCCATCTACATATGTAAGGCGCTTTGCAGCGTCTAGTCTAGTGTCAAAAATTGTAGCCTATGTGTTATTCTGATGTATAAGCTATATTGTGGTAAAGTTTCATTCAAATCCATTCAGTAGTTTTTACGTGAAAGAGTAACAAACATCCATACATCCATACTTACAAACTTTCGCCTTTATAATAGTAGTAGGATTGGAATGAAACAACTTTAAACTAGTAATGCCCTATTAGTCTTTAACTGTATTGAAAATAGTAAATTTTTGCTTATATTTTGTAATAAAAAAACAAGGTAGTTTGCATAGTTGTATCAATCACTTTAGCATAAGACTATTCACCTCAGTCGTACTACGATTATGTCTGTATCGGCTCCGAAACGTCAGCCAATAAAATAAAATACGCGAGTTGAATCCGTTTAAAGTTTTTTCATTTCAATCTATATACTTAGTTCCTTTTGAACGTTGGTTTCTAATACCTAACATACTATACAGCTAATGTAAATAGCGAACGAGCGGAGTTTCTCTTAGAAAACCACAAGTTGCTTTATACGATCCGGTTGTATAGGAAATACCTAGCTTGTTTGAATGAAACAACTATTAACGGATTTAATTTGCGTATTTTTATTTTATTTAATAGTCTAACGCTAAAGTTAAGTTAGTTAAGCTTTAGCGTTAGATGTCAGTGTCAGATTAACCGCGAAGGGCTAGACAAGTGCCCAACGTTCAACGTTAACGTTAAACGTTAGCACCAAAATGTATGGGATTTGACATTTGTGACGTACGTGACAGTCGTTCACGGATGTCAAATCCCATACATTTTGGTGCTAACGTTTAACGTTAACGTTGAACGTTGGGCACTTGTCTAGGGCCCAAGGCATCAGAAATGATTAACTTTAGCTTGCTTTGATATCGGTTCCCTAAAGCGGTGTTGTATCGCCTTTTTATTATTCGAAAAATTATTTCGAATCAGCCCTATCATTAAATCCAAAAAAATCTCATGTACAACATTTAAAAATTAACAAAGTTGTCTTTGTACCAATCTCCGAAAATGCAAAATCCAAAACGTAGGTAAAAGGAACGTAAACGTACACGTTATTGTTAGGCAACAGTTTCACGGCAAAGCACTCTGCAGTAATGGATTCGTAACAAATTAATTATTTTCAACGCTCTCTAGGTTCGCTCGTGTTCTAGAAATTTCGATGTATGATATTTGAGTGTTCAACCAAACGAATTCCGACTTTGACCCCATGTAATACAGTTTATATTTGACTGTTGGAAACGTTTAGTTCCTACTAGGTATTCCATTAGTTGTCGTTTGCATCTGTTTGTGGTTTATCATTTGTGACTCTAACACTAGTAGCGTATGGTTTAGGGAATGTTATGGAAATTATTTCGAATTGAACGTATTTCTAATTAATTACAAAATGTCAATACGATTAATTATATGGTTGCTATACTTTTATTATGTTCAATACAATTTAATCTTAACTAGCTTTTATCATATTACTAACGGTCCCGGCAGACTTCGTCCCGCCCGGCAAAGAATAGATTTAAGTATCCTATGTCCTTTTCCTGGTTCTGAGCTACATCCCCGGCAATTTTCAGCCAAATCGGTTCAGCCGTTCTCGAGTAACTAACATGACTTTCTTTTATAAAGATAAAAAAAAAGATAAGATTATTTAAGTATAGGTAGTACCTATTAGGTACTAGCGGTCCCGGCAGACGTCGTCATGTAAGTTAGATTGTTTCGACAGACCATAAACTGGAATGAAACAACTATTAACGGATTTAACTCGCGTTTCGGATGTTTTACAGTTTCCATAATCGTAGTACGACTGAGCTGACAATACTCTAATGCTAAAGTGTCTTTATCTTTGTCTCGATCCGAAACGACAGAAAATAAAATAAAATAAAAATTCGCTATTTAAACCCGTTAATAGTTATTTCAGTCGTCCGGCCGGAAAGCGTCAAATTTGTGGCCGCTGCGTTAAATGAAATTGCCGCTTTCTGGTTTGGTCGAACATAAAAAAGTATACTGACCTCGGCCAGTAAAATAAAAAAGCCTCAGATCACATTTTTGTCAACCTCCGTTTCGCCTCGGACGACAATTACAAGTGATCTGAGACATTATTTATTTTACCGGCCTTGGTGCGTAATGTACTATTTCCGTACTCCGGCCAGAAAGCACCAACTTTGTGGCTGCTGTGCTAAATGAAATTTCCGCTTTCTGGCTTCGTCGAACAGAAAAATAGTATACTGACGTCGGCCAGTAAAATAAATAAGCCTCAGATCACATTTTTGTCAACCAGCGCTTTGCCTCGGACGACAATTACATATTGTGATCTGAGACATTTTTTATTTTACTGGCCTTGGTGCGTAATGTACTATTTCCGTTCTCCGGCCAGAAAGCACCATGTTTGTGGCCGCTGCGCTAAATGAAATTTCCGCTTTCTGGCTTCGTCGAACAGAAAAATAGTATACTGACCTCGGCCAGTAAAATAAAAAGCCTCAGATCACATTTTTGTCAACCAGCGCTTTGCCTCGGACGACAATTACAAGTGATCTGAGACATTAATTATTTTACTGGCCTTGGTGCGTAATGTACTATTTCCGTTCTCCGGCCAGAAAGCACCAACTTTGTGACCGCTGCGCTAAATGAAATTTCCGCTTTCTGGCTTCTTCGAACAGAAAAATAGTATACTGACCTCGGCCAGTAAAATAAAAAGCCTCAGATCACATTTTTGTCAACCTCCGCTTCGCCTCGGACGACAATTACATGTGATCTGAGACATTTTTTATTTTACTGGCCTTGGTGCGTAATGTAGGTACTATTTAATTCCAAAGAGCATATTCGTTCGAGAACCAATAGTGGCGAACCAATCAAACATGTTTCGACACGCGACCGCTCGTGGTTTTCGATAAATGCCCTGTACATATTTTATTGTATGTTTGTTTGTACACCCGAATATGGCGGTGCTTGTTTTCTGCACGATATTGCATTTGAATTTTTTTTTTAGTTTATATGAGAATTGCTTTATGTTGAATATGTTTCTCTTTATGGAGGTTTAGTTATAAAGTATAGCTGTGCCCGCGACTTCGTCCCCGTGGAATAGTAATTCTTCATAAGGCTTTATATTTTCCCCGTTTTTACACGTTTTCCACTGTTTCTTCGCTCCTATTGGTCGTAGCGTGATGTTATATAGCCTAAAGCCTTCCTCAATAAATGGTCTATCCAACAAAAAAAAGAATTTTTGAATTCGAACCAGTAGTTCCTGAGATTAGCGCGTTCACACAAACAAACAAACAAACTCTTCAGCTTTATAATATTAGTTTAGATTAGATTTTACCTGTGACTCCGTCCGCGTGGAATTAGTAAGTACGTCACGACCTTGAAGGTTACTGTGCGAGCGTGAGGGCGCTATTACTACGCGACAGAGACAAATAGAAAAAGGGCAACGTCCGTTTTTCGCTATACTCCGCGACCGTCCTTTAACAATGAAGATAACTTTATACAACATTTCATTTCCACTTAACCACTTTACAAGCCTTTTTTCGAAATTTAAAGTAGTGTCCTTTCTCAGGCTCGAGACTATCTGAATACTTAATTTCATTTCAATCGGTTTAGTAGATTTAGCGTGAAAGCGAGATAGACAGAGTTAAGTACTTTACCTTATTAGATATTTTGACTTTGACTTTGACTTCTTTATCTCGGAATCCAGGGACAGTTAAAGTCGTAGTAAGTAGATCTAGTTAAATTGCCGACTTACAAACGGATCGTAAACAAACCGATTATTATAATAATTTCTGATGCCTTCGCGGTTATTACACATTGGAATGAACCAACTATTAACGGATTTACTTTAGCGTTAGACTATTGTCAGCTCAGTCGTGCTACGATTATGGAAACTGTAAAGAATCCGAAACGTCAGCTAATAAAATAAAATAAAAATACGCGAGTTAAATCCGTTAATAGTTGTTTCATTCCAAACCGATTATTATTGAAAATACCTGAGTTATTATAGGATATTAAAGCTGTGAATTATATTATAATATCTTTTTTTAACTTCTCCATCTGTTATAAACATCATTATCATTTAAAACATCTTTGTTTCATCATGATTCGACATGTTTTAATGCATATTAAGATTAAAACTCATGATATACCAAATGGGTTTTTTTTATAAGATGTGTTTTTAACATAATACCTATGACATGTAGCAAAAACACATTTATGTTTTATTTTAAAAAATAATATAAAAAAGCTATAGGTACTTAAAGGATTTAACTGGCGAATTTAAATTTAATTTCTGATGCCTTCGCGGTTATTACACATAGGAATGAAACAACCATTAACGGATTTAACTCGCGTATTTTTATTTTATATTACAATATTAATCTTTATCAGCGATTTACAATATTTATCAGCTAATAAAATAAAATAAAAATACGCGAGTTAAATCCGTTAATATTTGTTTCATTCCAATAAATTTAAATTTATTTACTGGCGTTTTGAAAACATTACAATTCCCATATTCGTGTCACAGCTGAAATGACTCCTTGTAGTAGTTTCATTCCAATGCGAAAGCATCAGAAATTAAAAAAAGATTAACTACTGCTTGTTTACTTAAATACAAGCGCGAAACGTAATCAAAAGCAGATGGTTCCGTATAATAATCACATAGTGATAATCGAAGATCCGGTATAAAAAATATACCTATAAGTACTTACTTATCCATGATAAACATTTATATAACAAATAGGTTCTTTAGCTTAATTGCGTGCTAATAATGCGAAAATAATAATAATAATAGATAATAAATAAACTAATATTATAAAGAGGAAAACTTTGTTTCTTTGGTTGTAATGAATAGGCTCAAAAACGACTGGACCGTTTTTAAAAACTATTTTACCATTCAAAAGCTACATTGTCCACGAGAAACATAGGCTAAATTTTATTTTGGAAAAAAATAGGGATCCGTGCGACGCCGGGGCGAACCGCTATAATAAATAATTTGAATTTAAGACAGGTAAGTTTTATAATTAGTAATTTTCAATTTCTTCAATATTAAAAACTAAATATTGACGGTTGAACACAAAATCACTAAGTGTATAAAACAGAAGGGCCGCCATACAAAAACTTATACAAAAACATTAATGCTAAAGCTATCAGCATATCGATCAATTACATTTGGAATAAGAGCATTCCTTATCAATAATGGATCGATCAAAATAGTAGGAGCAAACAGAACTGGCTGCTTCTTATAATTGTTATAATAAATAAATAATTAATATCTTTGGACAATTCACACCAATCGATCTAGTCCCAATTCAAGAAAAGCTTGTACTATGGGTACTAGACTACGGATAAACATACATAAATACATATAAGACATCCAAGACTCGGGTGCAGATGCCAGTGCCCGTCACATTGACATCTGCTCCTAGTAGGATTCGAACCCGCAACCTCCGGTTTCGTAGTCAAAATTATTGACTTTTTTTTCAAAAACGAGTAATAATTTCTGATGCCTTCGCTGTTATTACACATTGGAATGAAACAACTATAGCGGATTAACGCTAAGTTTTACGTTAGACTATCGTCTGCTCAGTTGTGGTACGAATATGGGAACTGTAATTTTCGAAACGTCAGCCAATAAAATAAAATATAAAGTCCGATTATAGTTGTTTCATTATTTTATTGTAGGTACTTCTCGTCTCAAAATATTCTAAGTACCTAAGTTATTACACATTGGAATGAAACAACTATCAACTTATTTTTAGCGTTAAACTATTATCAGCTCAGTCGTGCTACGATTAAGGAAACTGTAAAGAATTCGAAACGTCAGAAAATAAATAAAAACACGCGAGTTAAATCCGTTAATAGTTGTTTAATTCCAAAGTAGTATAGGTATTAGTTCTTCAGTGAACCTACATTATATTTACCTGCAATCTAACAATTTACAGAAATACCAAATAAATATTAAACTTTATAGGTCATATTTTAGATCTAAAATCTACTTTAAGGATTTGCATAAGTTACTTGAAATAAAACTCATTTTGAATATAAAAATAATGCGTTTGTCCAGTATTTGCCCTCACGCTGTGAGGTAAATAGCTATAAGCTTCGGATAAAACTTGTGCACAGTAAATGATCGCGCTTTTGGAAAAAAAATGTCACAATAATTCGCGGTTATTACACATAGCGGCCCGTCCCGGCTTCGCACGGGGGGACTTAAGATTTTTTTAAGGCCTCAGAAACGATACTTTTCCCCCGTTTTTGAAACATTTTCGGTTACTGCTCCGCAACTATAAGACCTATCGTGATATTATATAGCCTATGTTACTCGGGGATAATGTAGCTTTCCAAAGGTGAAAGAATTTTTGAAATCGGTCCAGTAGTTTCGGAGCCTATTCATTACAAACATACAAAAATACAAATCTTTCCTCTTTATAATATTAGTATAGATTGGAATGAAACTATAAACGGATTCAACTCGCGCATTTTATTTCATTAGGTACTAACTAACGAAAACTATCCCAAGCAGCATACAAGTTTTTTAAAAGCAGTAGAAAGGCTGAATAGGAACAATCACCTTTGTACAGCCTTTGCATAACTTATATAGGACTCGTGTGCTAGTTGGGATACAGTGACCATAAGCGAAACACGACTGAGCTAACGTCAGCCAATAAAATACGCGAGTGAAATCCGTTTAAATCGTTGTTTCTTTCCAATGTAACCACGTAGGCATTAGAAATTATTAGTTTTTTTTTTGTTCTTATTTATACTTCTATACTAATATAATAAAGAGGAAAGGTTTGTTTGTTTGGATTGAATAGGCTCCAAAACGGTTGGACCGATTTGACAAATTCTTTCACTGTTGGGAAGCAACGTTCTTCCCTCAGTGATATATAATATGACTATAGAATATTTCGAAAAAAATAGGGATCCGTGCAAAGTCGGGGCAAACCGCTAGTTAATATTAAATGCAACAAAATTAAACTGCATCTTAGCTTGCAGTGTGATGCAATAACCTCACAAGAAACTCCATTGTATTTAAGTGTCAATAAAGACGTTCGGTGCACTCGCAATAATAACTTTTGCATTGTTAGGGTCAGTTATATGCACTTATATGCATATTGGTTATACCGCCATGAAACTTTATTTTACGTCCTTGCCCTTTAATATTAAAAGTTCAATATATATTTTACAAAAATCAAAATAAGTAACATTTTCTATGACTTACATTTAATTTTGACTGGCGTGTTTGTTAAAGCTTTTCTGCATTAATGAGGAAATATTATACTAATCTGATTTTGCACTATATTGTTAATACTTATTACTCATCCTACTACGATTATAAAGGCGAAAGTTTGTATGTATGGATGTATGGATGTTTGTTACTCTTTCACGTAAAAACTACTGAATGGATTTGAATGAAACTTTACCACAATATAGCTTATACATCAGAATAACATATTATAGGCTATATTTTATAACGATATAGTGTAAAATACTAATCATACGCAGACGAAGTCGCGGGCAGAAGCTAGTATTTAAATAAGTAGTAAGTATAATTATGTTCAACGTGGGAACTTAATTTAAATATCGTTTTACTCGACCATGTTTATTAAAATATTCAGTGAACTCAGGCTTATTAGGATTTTTAATGAGGTCTCTTTTGATCAAAAACGCACCATGTTTAAAAAAATATATCAATAAACTAAATTAATAATTTCTGAAATATTCGCAGTTATTACTACATTACATAGTATAAAACAAAGTCGCTTTTTCTGTCCCTATATCCCTATGTACGCTTAAATCTTTAAAACTACGCAACGGATTTTGATGCGGTTTTTTTTAATAGATTGGGAGAGTTTATAGCACCCGTGTGAAGCAGGGCGGGTCGCTAGTTTACATTAAAAGAAAATAATATAAAAAATAAAAATTGTGCCAATAACCAAAGACGCTACTATAGTTACCTAGTAGTTTATGTGCGATCAATCGCTTCCGACGCTAGAATATGTATTTTTTTAAATATAAATCAATAGGTTTATGCATTTAAATTCAAATTGTCAAATTCAAATTCACTTAATTTGGTACTTACTACGTAATAATTACTGATGCCTAAAATTTCTGATCCTTTCACGGTTATTACACATTGAAATGAAACAATCAAAACTAATTTAACTAAGTAGCGTATTTTATAATTTGCTGACATTTTGAAAACTTTACAGTTCCCGTATTCGTAGTTGACTGAGCTGACGATAGCCTAACATTTAAGTGTAATTTTAAATTAGGTGTATTATGCACCTAGTTAAAACATTGTAATTCCGAGATGAAACTACTTTTAGTGCTTTTCGACTATCGTTAGCTCAATCGGGTGCGAATATGGGAGCTGTAAACTTTTCGAAATTTTAGCAAATAAAATATACGCGAGTTAAATCTGTTAAAGTCGTTTTATTCCAATGTGTAATAACCGCGACGGCATCAGAAATGATAATGTTAATTTCGTAAAACAACACTGATCAAAAGGTAGCATTTTATTGCATGTTAACATCACGTTAGTCAAACAATAATAATAACAATAATAAACAAACAATTTTACAACATTACTGCTTACGTTCCCATAGTTACGTTTATTCACTTACAAACTATAACGACAATAATGCGTGTACAAACAGACTACTGGTCTAATTTTTATTAACTGAGCTTAAAGTCGAAAAAAAAATCTATTATGGTAAGTATGATTATTAGCCGCGAATTGTAAATCTAATTAACCTATTATTTACTATTGCGAACCCTTTGTTACCTATCTTTTTAACCCCCGACGAAAAAACGACGGGGTGTTATAAGTTTGACGTATCTGTCTGTCTGTGTGTGTGTGTGTGTGTGTGTGTCTGTCTGTGTGTGTGTGTGTCTGTCTGCGGCATCATAGCTCCCTAACGCATAAACCGATTTTGATTCTGTTTTTTTTTGTTTGAAAGGTGAATATGTCGGGAGTGTTCTTAGCTATGTTTGATGAAAATCGGTTCAGTAGTTTAATATTTAGGGAGGATGAACATGACGTTTTCTTTGTAGAAATACCTATTAATACTTAGGTACGTACCTACCTAATATCAAGTTTTTATTATTATTATACTTTTTAGAAGGCTTTTAGGTTTTTATGTCGGGGGTTTGTTAAATTTTTAATTTATTTTCTTTACATTTATTTATGTTACCTCACATCGAATGGACGGAAGTTAGTTTACAAAATAATTAATAATTTCTGATGCCTTCGCGGTTATTATACATTGAAATGAAACAACTTTAAACGGATCTAACTAGCAATTTTTTATTTTATTGTCTGACTTTTCGAAGCCTTGGGCCCTAGACAAGTGCCCAACGTTCAACGTTAACGTTAAACGTTAGGACCAAAATGTATGGGATTTGACATCCGCGAACGACTGTCACGTACGTCACAAATGTCAAATCCCATACATTTTGGTGCTAACGTTTAACGTTAACGTTGAACGTTGGGCACTTGTCTAGCCCCCCTTTACAGATTCTATAATCGCAGCACGACGTTGACAATAGTCTTATGCTAAAGTCTGTAAGGCTCCGAAACGTCAGCCAATAATATAAAATACGCGAGTTAAATCCGTTTAAAGTTGTTTAATTCCAATACAAATAATTGTTATAATTGATTGATCGAGTTGAATAAAAGGTCTGAAGCTAGTAATTGATATAAATGGAACTGAAATATTTTTAATGTAATTTATCTTTTATTTCAGTTAAAAAGGTATTTCAGGTAACTTACGACCTTTCGACCGTCACGCTCGAGTCTGCAGACGAAATCAATCGCAACTGTCTTTTACTTTGTCTGAGGTATAGAGGAAATAAAATAGTATTTTATATATAGCATAATATAATATTTATAATAATATTACTAAAATAAAGGAAATGCAAACCAAGGTAGGTCGTTGCAATGGCACAACTATGTATGGATTTAACTCGCGTATTTTATTTAATTTACTGACGTTTCGGATTCTTTGCAGTTTCCATAATCGTAGCACGACTGACCTGACAATAGACTAACGCTAAAGTAGGTAACGCTAAAGTTATGCAAAAAATGTCTAATTATGCATCGAAACACCACCTACTTTGATAATTTCTGATGACTTCGCGGTTATTACACATTGGAATTAAACAACTATTAATGGATCCAACTGGCGTATTTTTATTTTATTTTATTTGCTGACGCTTCGGATTCTTTCCAGTTTCCATAATCGTAGCACGACTGAGCTGACTTTAGCGTTGACTTTTGCATATTATTATGTACCTATATTCCAATGAATAATGCTATATAATATTATTATGTCTTTCATAGATCCTATACAAGTATTTCTTGAATGGTGTAAGTAAGTTTATTCTTAAACAACCTACTCTCCAAATTTTTACTATGTTTAGATTGACACCTCAATAAAGTAAAAATATATAATAAAATAAAAAGGATAAAAGCCTAAGCTGAATTGTAGATATTTCTTGGAATCAATATAAAAACTAATGTAAGTCAAGCCAGGCGTAACTATTTTCAAAAGAGTGACAGTAAGTGATCTTAAGAAAATAGATTGTCTCACGCACTTACGTTAATAAAAAATATTTTATAATAAATACATTGAATATAAATAAGGACTGTGTAAAGAGAACTAAATTCTAATTCGTCATTTAGTTGTTAGAAACGTATTGTTTCGTAACAAAGAAAAAGTTACTTAAATGATTTTAAAGTTAATGAGTGGGGGCTTGTGACGTCACACTATGGTACAATTTAAACCGTGTTTATTTCTAACTAGCTTCTGCCCTCGACTTCGTCCGCGTGGAACTCCTCCTTTTATTACAGTCGGTTAAAAAGTAGCCTATGTCCTTTCTCAGGCTCCAGACTTTATTTGTACCAAATTTCATTTAAATCGGCCCAGTAGTTTTAGCGTGAAAGCGTAACAGACAGACAGACAGACAGAGTTACTTTCGCATTTATAATATTAGTAAGGATATTGGAACTATGGACTGACGGTGGTTAAAACGCCTTTTTGTCATCCATTAGTTTCTCTAGGTATTTAACCTGGGGGTTATTACCCCCGCGGGGGTAGAACTTGTATTTCAGGAGGGTAACCATCAGCTGGTAGTTGTCACGAACGCCGAATTTCAAAGTGACAAGTCTAAGCACAGCGCGCAAGTTCGTTGGGAGGAGGGGTAAAATCAGTGACCCTAGTTAGGTAATAAGGGTAACGGCTATAAAAAAGTTAAGAACTTAAAACTGATTATTTCTAATATTAGCTTTCGCGGTTATTATCCATTGGAACGAAACAACCATAAACGGATTCAACTCGCGTATTTTATTTTAATGGCTGACGTTTCGGAGCCTTTACAGATTTCATAATCGTAGCACCAGTAAGCTGACAATAGTCTTATGCTAAAGTGATTTTAGTTAAATCCGTTTAAAGTTGTTTCATTCCAATTTAAAACTGTATAAGTAAGTGTGAATACTCCAGATACTTTTTTTGTGTAAAAATGCAATTACCAAAACTGGTTCAAGCATAAGGGTGATTCCACGGGCGTTTCAACCCCCGTCAGTCCCTTGCCATAAATATTGAAGAATTAAGCTACAATAAGATTTAAACTCTATTAATTTTGACGACAAGTGCGAGCGCAGTATGTCGTCGCATCAAAACGTAATTCTTGTTGTAGCTCATTTCTTCAATATTCAGGACAACGGACCGACGGCGGTTGAAACGCCCGTGGAATCACCCATAAGTAGACCCAAACTAAGGTAATACCGTTATGAATGGAGACCTCAATTATAATCGAATTTCCGTACATTTGGAATAACCCGTCGTTAGTCGGGGCCTTACAATGGTTTATACTATAAGGATGTAGGATGTGGTAATAATTTTATGAAGGTTTAATAATCATATTAACGTGATTGTTAACAGTGGAAGTGTATGTTTAGTTTATAATGTAATTATTGTAAATAGTTGTTAAAGTCAATGTATGTATATATATGTACCTAAACAACTATAACGGATTTCACACGCGTATTTAAGTAGATATACCTATATGTCAACTGTAAATTTTCTAAATGTTCACACCTAAAATAGAATACGCAAATGAAACAACTATTAACGGATTTAACTCGCGTATTTTTATTTTATTTTCCGTTAATAGTTGTTTCATTTTAATGTGTAATAACCGCGAAGGCATCAGAAATTATTAGAATACGCGAATTAAATCCTTTAAGTATAATCTTACATTCCTACGTGTAATTACTTATTTTAGAAGTTTTTTTAAAGAAATGTATGGATTTTCCGAAACATGATAAATTATTGTGTCAACATGCTGTAATAATAATATTAATAATATTATATAGCGGTTCTGAAAAAAAAATCAATGAAGAATATATAATAATATGTTATTCCTTAGGTATTTAGTTCCTAAAATTCGTAACAAATTTGAAACTCTTATCAATATACTAATTTCTAATATTTTTAATTTAATTAAATGAAATAGCGTGTCCATTCCTTTTACTCCCCGTCTAAGTAAGCACAATAGATTCTTACGAAATCACTTGAGTCTCACATTTGTATAAGTAGGTATATATTTTCGCCAATTTCCACTTAATGAAATGTTATCTTATTGGAATGTTAACTTAAGACGGATTTAACTCGCGTATTTTTTTTTATTCGCTGACGTTTCGGAGCCTTTACCGATTCCATAATCGCAGCACGACTGAGCTGACAATAGTCTTATGCTAAAGTGAAGTTATTAAGTACACGTAGGTACTTCGCAATGAAAAAAATAGAAGTTAGACTACCTACTAAATTTAGTGTTAGTGTGGTTCAAAACAAGTGTATACCTAATTACTATACTTAATATTAATAATTTCTGATGCCTTCGCGGTTATTACCCATTTTATTTTAATATTTAACTCGCGTATTTTATTTTATTGACTGACCTTTACAGCTTCCATAATCATAGCACGACTGAGCTGAAAATAGTCTAACGCTAAAGACTTTAGTTTAGACAAAATCTGATATAAGTAATGATTGCTAATATAAAACTTGAAAAGAATGTTTTGATCTAGTTTTTCGATCACTATCACGTAAGTACAGTAAGCGTTAGAGATAATAATATGTGTGACCCATACATATATGATTATATTCCACACGGACACGTCTAATAAAATTACGAAGAAATTATCGCTAGCGACGAAATTTCATACGGTTTGACTCTAGTACATAAGTAGTTAACATTACAAAGAAAATGATGTATTTTGCATAAAACTACACACTTAAATAGTTGGCTTCATTAGCAGCAGCAAGGTTAAAAGACAACTCCTGAAAGCCTATTACTTGCTTTCGTACCTACCTACTATATAAGTTCACTACTGTCACGCATTTTGCAATTTATTTACCGTGAGAACTAAAAATATGGCTGCATTAAATTCTTCTGAAAAAACCTGATATCAATTTGCCAATCTTAATGGTAAGCAACATTTTTTTTGAGCTAGAATTTTTTCGTATACACCATTCGAAAGAGCGTAAAATTCTAAACAAAACTTAACTCGTTCTTGGCATTTTGTCCCTTACCATAATTGAACCTAATGTCGACGATATGCGGTTTAAATTTTTCTGATGCTGACTGTACCAACAAAAATTCTCTTATCCAAAGCTGTTAATTCGTCTAAAGAAAGGGTTTGGTCATTCCAGCGCCCTTTTCTCTTATCATTACAGTTTCATTTCAATTTGACAATCTTTATCAGCCATCTTATGAAGCTCGCACAAAAGAATTTCTTTTCTGACAACCCCGAACTTAAACTTTTCCAAAAGTAAACATAAGCTTACTTTATAATTTCCGATGCCTTCGCGCTTATTACACATTGGAATGAAACAACTATTAACGGATTTAACTCGCGTATTTTTAATCACTTTAGAGTTAGGCTATTGTCTGCTCAGTCGTGCTATGATTATGGAAACTGTAAAGAATCCGACACGTCAGCAAGTAAAATAAATAAAAATATGCGAGTTAAATCCGTTAATAGTTGTTTCATTCCAATAAGCTTACTTCTACAACTTATTTTCCACTTATAGCATGTTGGCCAATTAAACATTTTTTTCGTAATCAAGATTAGATTAGATTAGATTAGATTTATTTATTTCCCAAAATTCGTACAATATAATTACATTTATTATTATGTCAAATTACATGTACTCATATTGAGATCGTCAAAAACAAAAACAAAGAACAACAAGATTAAATAATAATTAACATCAAAATTACAATAAGATTCTGTCATACATATAATGTCAAATAAGTATATTAACTATCATAGATTTTTCTCATTAGTCGTCAATACAATTTGTCATACGGAACAATTTATATTTAATACATACAATTCAATACTTTTAAATGGACAAATCAATAATTCATTTATATTTCTGAACGAGCAAGCCATTGGTTCTAACTCTTGACTATTTTGCTTGCCTCTAAACACGAATCAAGCCTTACCTACCAGGTCACAGGACCAGGCCTGTTATTCAATTACACCCGATATCAGGCCTGTAGCTACGTCATCACATAATTGCCTTACCCTCAAATGTTACAAGCAACCTCCAACCCTACGTTTTGCTGTTAAGGTGCATTTTAGATTGTAATTATTCGTCTTTGAGATCGAAGCCTTTTATTAGATAACCTGACACGAGTTGCGTATTCGGTATTAAGTGATTGTCTTACGTTTTAACTTAGGTACCCACAGTATAATCAATGAATCTAATCAATGAATTAATTCGTGATACATTTAAGAGGTGAAAATTCAGATTTTGTTAATTTTTAGGATTCCGTTCGAACTCAAAAAAAAAAAGGAACAATTATAGGATCACTTTGTTGTCTATCTGTCTGTCAAGACCATTTTTCTCAGAAACGCGTGGCTCAAATTCATAATATTATGTTATAAATACTTAAGTCCTTTGGAGATGTGAAAAAAATCTAATTTCTAAGCCAAAGTAAAAAAATAAATAGTGCCGTTTATGTCAAAACTGCCGCAATATTTCTACACTATATAGGTACTTACACAGGTATATTTAAGGGCATAAATAGATCCTAAATCATTTTCATACCTAGGGCAAGAAAACCATAAAAATATAAAGAGGAAAGATTTGTATTTTTGTATGTTTGTAATGAATAGGCTCCGAAACTACTGGACCGATTTCAAAAATTCTTTCACCTTTGGAAAGCTACATTATCCCCGAGTAACATAGACTATATAATATCACGCTAGGTCTTATAGTTACGGAGCAGTAACCGAAAATGTTTCAAAAACGGGGGAAAAAAATCTTAAGTCCCCCCGTGCGAAGCCGGGACGGGCCGCTAGTACATAATATACAAACTTTTATAAACACAACGTAAGTGAAACTACGAAGTTAAACTAGTATACATACATATACCTAATTCTTAAAATAGGTACGAAAAACAATAATTTCTGATGCCTTTGCGGTTATTAGGTACCTAAACATTAGAATGAAACAACTCTGGCGTATTTTATTTTATAGGCTAACATTTCGGAACCTTTACACTATCCATAATCGTAGCACGAGTGAGCTGATAGTCTAACGCTATCTATAGGTACTAATATTATAAAGACGAAAGGTTTGTTTGTTTGTTTGTATTGAATAGGCTCCTAAACGACTGGACCGATTTGAAAAAATCTTTCACTGTTGAAAAGCTACACTATTCCCGAGTGATATAGGCTATAAAAAAAAGCCCGGGCAAAGCCAGGCCAAGACCGCTAGTGGCTAATAAAATAAAATACTTAGGTACGCGTGTCAAAGTTGTTTTCTAGTTTATAGTTTTTTCATTCCAATACGAAAAACACTTAATCACTCGTATAAATACAAAATTCTATGCCTCATAAATCTGCCCACGAAATTATCCACGCCATTGGGCCTTAAAAGCGATAAGGTTCTATAGAGGTTCCATAAAGGTCTTATAATGGTTACAGATATTCAGCCATTAGCATTTGAATGGGAGCTGAAAAACTCCCCAGGTGGTTGAAATGGATATTGGTGCTAGCTTTACTTCCGGTGACTGAATTTCCGGTGTTGTGACGTAGAAAAAAAGTATTTTTGATTTTTATTTCTGATGCTTTTGTAGATAGATATTACACATAGAATGAAACACGAAATTAACGAATATAGGAACCGTAAAGCTTTTGAAACGTCAGAAAAAATAAATCGCTCGGATTTAATCTGTTATTAAGTACTTAACTATGTCTTTTTTACTGTTTGGTTTGAATTTGATTAAAAAAGGTAGATAAGTAGGTAAGTATTATATATAATGGAAAACTTTTGGTGTGATAGTTGATTAGAAATATTCCTTACATAGATTAGAACAAAAATTATTAAGATATCTTGAATATATATTCAAAAAAATATTAAATTATTAAAAATCTTTAAATTACAAAAAATAGCGTTTATAACATTTACAACTAGTAGGTAAGTTCTAGCAGTAAAAGTTTTTTTATACTTTAAAGAGAAAAAGTACTTAATAAAGTGCCTAGAAAGTAGAGAGCGGCTAAAAATCTAATAATATCTAAATCTGTATGTCTGTCTATGATCACAACTTCTGAACAGTCCAACCGATTTTCATTTATTTGCTGTTACCACCCACGAATAAATCAAAAGTCAAAGTAGATCAAAAGATCCGCTTATAACCGTGATGTTAATAAGTAGGTGAATCCATTATGAATACAGAGTATAGGAGAGATATAGAGAGTATAATAATATTTTCCGTCCTTCGGCCAGAAAGCGCCAACTTTGTGGCCGCTTCGCTAAATGAAATTTCCGCTTTTTGGCTTCGTCGAACATAAAAATAGTATACTGACCTCGGCCAGTAAAATATAAAAGCCTCAGATCACATTTTTGTCAACCTCGGCTTCGCCTCGGACGACAATTACATGTGATCTGAGACATTTTTTATTTTACTGGCCTTGGTGCGTAATGTACTATTAAAATAATTATAGTTCAATGGCAGAAATATTACGTTACCTCCATGCGTCATGTACAGTTCAATGCCTCGTGTATATTATTTTTTATGCTTACGTTTCGAAAACTTCACAATTCCCATATTCGTATTATGTTTGTCGGTTACAGAATATATAGGTATAACACTTTACTTTTGCATAATTTAAATCTATAATATATAAATAATATTAATAATACCTACATTTATAGCGAAATACTGACATAACTTTTAAAATTCTAAGTTATTTCCTTAACAAATAATTATTGTTTCAGAACTGTACAAGGGGCAAGTGAATATAATATTATGATAAATTTTAATTTAATCAGTACCTACTGTAGTTTATGAAAAAATTCTGCTCCTTCAGACAGACAGACAAACAAGGTAGTAGCTATTATAGTTTCAAATACTTAACCAGAGAAATACTAATAAAAACTTTTTACACGTTCTCTCTAATATAGTCTTAAAGAGATACAGAACCAATTATAAAAAAAAAGAATTATCAAAATCTAACCACTCTGTAAAAAGTTATGCGTGGTCATACATAAAAAAAAAATACGTGTCGACTTGTGAACCTCCTCCGTTTTTTCGTCGGTTGAAAATGAGTTGTCTCTAACATTCCCTACTCTACACATACTCCCTTACCCGAGTTACGTAAATAGGGCTAATGTGTTTACTAATATTACATTAAATTTAAAACGCACTAAAATACTATTTAAAGTCCACATGGGGTAATCTCACGCGTTTGTTATTTTTAGACATAATTATGTTTAGAGAAGTCAAAAGTGTTTATGTAAACAATAATTAGTTTTGTAACTGTGAATAAGAGTTTTTTCGATTCCTAATCGTCTTTAGAAAGTTATTAGATTATATTGGAATCGTTTATTTGTCAAAAATCATGCAATATAATTAAGTACCAATATTTAGTATGAAATGAAATACCTACGCGTTACCTAGTTGGATCCTTTATAATTATTTAATTCCAATCTTTAAGAAAGATGGAACAAAAAAAAAATCATAATTCTTAATTCTTTATTGCATTATGTTGTACAATTAGGTCTTAAAAATAAATAAATAATATGCTTCAACATAACCCTGCAAGGGCACTGCAATTTAAATATGGAGCATGTATATTTTATACTACTTACATTACATTACATTAAAATATATTAACTAAATATGTTTTATAATTATTAAAATAAGACAATTATTACTTAATGTAGGTACGTCTAAATTCGTGCGCAAATCCGACTCGCACTTGGCAGGTATTTTTTTGCACTATAGCAAAATTACTTTTCTGGCCGGAGGACAGAAAGCGCCAACTTTGTGGCCGCTGCGCTAAATGAAATTTCCGCTTTCTGGCTTCGTCGAACAGAAAAATAGTATACTGACCTCGGCCAGTAAATTAAAAAGCCTCAGATCACATTTTTGTCAACCTCGGCTTCGCCTAGGACGACCATTACATGTGATCTGAGACATTTTTTATTTTACTGGCCTTGGTGCGTAATGTACTATTATTCGCGAAAATTTTAGAGAGATAAACCGATAGTGAAATCTATTTGCAAAATTGGAGTAGCATTGCTATTAAATTAACATACTAATATTTCGCGCGTAAAAACCTATATCGCTACAGTCTCATTATAATAGACTAGCATCCCACCCCGGCTTCGCACGGATCACCTTTTTTTATATCCTTTGACGTTCGGGAATAGTGTGGTTTTCCAACAGTGAAAGAATTTTTGAAATCGGTCCAGGCGTTCTGGAACCTATTCAATCCAAACAAACAAACAAAAAAACCTTTCCTCTTTATAATATTAGTATAGATTAAATTAATAATTTCTGATGCCTTCGCGGTTATTAGACATTGGAATGAAACAACTATTAACGGATATAAATCGCGTATTTTTATTCAAAAACGTCAGCAAATAAAATAAAATAAAAATATGCGAGTTAAATCCGTTAATAGTTGTTTTTTTTATAATAGATTATACTGTTATACAACATAGTGCTTTAAACATTTTTCATAGGTACACTTAATGAACCAAACTCCGCCATTTTCTAAGCCACAGTTTCTAAAATGGCTGCTGTCTGTTCCCCGAGTTCCCAACTAACTGTTAGTGTTTATTTAGATCTCATTTATCGCTTTAATAAAATAAATCAACGCGTCAAGACAAGACTAGTTTAGCGCGTGGTTGACACGTCGTTACGATAAGAACGGCCGCAGACGAGCTGTTTTTAACTATTACTAGCGGTCCCGGCAGACGTCATCCTGCCCGTTCGAAATTCAAATTAGGTAACTTTAGTTAGACAACGTTTGTATGGGAAAAGAAAAGGGCTGTTTTTAGGGTTTTCCCGGCAATTATTCGATTTTTTCTTGCCGTAAGAACCATCCTTGGACTTCAACGAACATTTTAAAAAAAAATTGGCCAAATCGGTCCAGGCGTTGTCGAGTTATGCGCTTACCAACACATTTTGCGATTCATTTTTATATATAAGAAGATTAGACCTTACGTTATATTTAAAGGCTTGAAAGCTTCTCAGGAGGCTCGCCACCCGTCCGGTTTTGCAGTAAAGGCCCATTAGCTGGCCAACTGTGCTTCAGTATTCAGTTGAAAAAAAAGACAGCTGTAGGTACCTATATAGATTACTTGCAAAAATATATTATGTTATGTTGTTTTAAATGTACGTTGTTGTTGTTGTATGTTGTTTTAACCTATGGATTTGAAATGAAACAAATAAACTAACTCGAAAATTATTATAAGTATGTATAGTTGTTTGCTTAATGTAATTTCACTATTTTTTTTTTTTTCGAACTAAATACTTAAGCGCAGTTGGCCAGCTAATGGGCCTTCACTGCAAAAATGGAGGGGTGGCCAGACTCCTGAAAGGAGACACTTAAGCCTTTTGAATTTCACTATCAGTCTGCTACTAATATGGGAACTGAAAAGTTTAAAAAAATCAAAACATTATATTTAGTAAACGTTTTTGTTAAAATTACAAACACGCCCGTCTGCGTTATACTTTATACTTAAAATAGAATGACAGCAGTTTCTAACTTTCGTCGAACGACTGTTATATGCCCAATGACGTCATTATGCTGTTTAACTACGGCAGTTAAATATACTGCTAAGATGTGGTTATTACATGGTATTTTATTAGACAAAGTTCTCGATACCTTATTGAACTTTGAGTGGGTTTTATGTTTTTGTTTGTTGACCGTTTACCATAAACTAAAACTTTTGGTCTAAGATGAGAAATATATATCTGCCCTCATATTTTTTTTTTAATGTCATAATGTCACTAACTGACCTTGATGAGGATTTTTGAGAATCTCTTTTTTTTTTAGTTTCCTTCCTTGGACTTCCACCAATATTTCCGAATTGAACTAGGCGTACTCGTATTGTACCTATTTGTTATTGTCAAGACAGCAAGAAAATCAAAAGGTTTCCGGAAATTTAGAAAATATTTATAAAGAAAATTACGTCGGCACGAATCCCGACGCCCCGGCTTCGCCCGGATCCCTTGATTTTACAGCCTATGACACTCGGGAATAGTGTAGCTTTCCAACAGTGCAAGAATTTTGCAAATCGGTCCAGTCGCTTAGGAGCCTATTCAATCCAAACAAACCTTTCCATTTTATAATATTAGTATTCATTCCAATAAATAACATATCTACAATTTATATACTATTCCAATTCTACTCTGTTAACTTAAATCACAATCCCGCTATCCGTGAGTGTAGAAACAAAGTTGTGATCTCTAAATAAATCTGCAAAAATATTCTGAGATAAACACCGACTCCGATAGAACGGATGTATGAAAGAATTTACAGGACAATGCGGTATTTATTTATTTTGTATTAAACTTGCGGTCCCGGCCGACTTCGTCCCGCCCGGCAAAGAATCGATTTAAGTATCCTTTGTCCTTTTCCTGGCTCTAAGCTACCTCCCCGCCAATTATCAGCCAAATCGATTCAGCCGTTCTTGAGTTATAAACGGAGTAACTAACACGACTTTCTTTTATATACTAAGATAATACCTATATAAGATATAAGAAGAAGAATAAAATTAATGATACATAATATTTTATAATTTCTGATGCCTTCGTTATTACACATTGGGATGAAACAACTATTAACGGATAGTTGTTTCCCCGCGAAGATATCATTATTATTCCCCTTCTATTTCGAACCACCATGTCCATTTTTCACACATCACCCAATGACATCCTCCACGACAAACTTGCGCCGCTCGCTATTTGCATAAGATCTTAAAACAGCAATCGCTTGATCGCTACATTTTAGCCTCGAGTCAACTTTGAGATACTTCTAGGGGGAATATTTATTCAGAGGGTTTTAGAAGCTATTGACTTGGCTTAGGAACATACCACAAGGCAATTTTCGTAGCGAAATCTAAAATGGTAGCGAAATTGGTAACATTAATCGTTTTATTAACATAGTACTGTTTCGCGCGTTAAAACCTGTATCGCTACGATTTAATAGATTTGATTAGATTCGTTTATAGATCTGTCAAAAATCATTAACATTGTCAATAATGATTTTTGATCACCACGAGAATGTGACGACATCGACGTGACAAGCATATTAAAAAATGATCAGAAGAACTAATAAAAACAAATTACTTTATCTGGATACCTAAATAGTATTTCAATATTGAGATAAGACCAGAGTAAACAGACTGATCTCTAAAACACCGTGTTCATAAGTTATCAAAAACATTAAAACATTTATCGCTATTTATTAAAAGTATAATATTTAAAAGTATTATAGGTATTTAATAAAAAGATGTTGTAGAAGTTTATGGTGTTTTATTTATGAATTATTTGTTATTAGTTATATAGGTATATAGTTATATTTGTAAAAGTTACTCAAAACATATCTACTATCTGCTATCAGATCCAGAGAATAAGCGAGTGATAGTTATGTTTAGGTTTTTTTTAAAAAAAATAGTAATGGGTACATTCCGTTACAATAGCTATCTTACTAACCTTGAGACGTAGACAAGGTGCCAACGTTCAACGTTAACGTCAAACGAAATGACCAAAATGTATGGGATTTGACATCTGCGAACGTTTGTGACGTACGTGACAGTCGTTCGCGGATGTCAAATCCTCTACTACTCTCTATTTTGGTGCCAACTTCAGCGTTAACGTTGAACGTTGGCACCTTGTCTAGGCCCCCTTAAGTAGGCAGTTGATTGCAGAAGTAAATACTTCCTGTACAGCAAATTCTATTTTATTTAAGAAAACAATTCGACAATATTTCTTCTCACCTCCTTATATAAGTCATTCGGTTGAAAGCTAGGATGCAGTAGGTACTGCAGCACTGCAACTGCAGTCTAAATATATGGCGCGTATTGTTTGCAGTCGACGTGGTATAAAATAATAATAATTTTACATTTTACGACCTTTAACAGAAAACTTGGATTTGAGAAAGTATTTTTATTCTATGAAAATTAGGTGGGTAGATATCTTATCTAATATTCTTATAAGATAAGATAAGCTTATCTTATATTATCTTATCTATATCAAACGTATCATAATAATTCTTTAGTTGATTTTAAAAGACGTATTTTCGAAACTTACCTCCTAATGGGGTTGAAAAGTAAGCAGACGAAGTCACAGGAAGAAACTAGTTTATATAAAGGCTTGATTTATCGCGTTACAGGGGCGTGCAGTGTAGGAGTAGGCACTAGAGTAATTGCATTATAACAATAATTAGGTACCTATAACTACTAAATGATATCGTGGAACAACATTTAATTTTAACTAACCAAACACAACAATGAAAATCGATCAACCGTTAAAATGCTATCGCCACTTTATGCGTATCACGCACTTTTGCGTGCCCATTGATGTACACTGATTGAAATTAATAATGCACTGCGTGTTAGATTGTATCGAAATAGATTTTTGGTATTTTGAATGTTATTGGGCATGTAAATGAAAATCATTTTATATTGATTTGTGACTTTTATTTATTCATAACTAGCGGTCTCGGCAGACGTCAGGTAACTTTAGTTGGACAACGTTTGTATGGGAAAAGAAAAGGGCTGTTTTTAGGGTTTTCCCGGCAATTATTCGATTTTTTCTCGCCATAAGAACCATCCTTGAACTTCAACGAACATTTAAAAAAAAATTGGCCAAATTGGTCCAGGCGTTGTCGAGTTATGCGCTTACCAACACATTTTGCGATTCATTTTTATATATAAGAAAGATATAGATAAAATAAGATAAGATATATTTGGAATATTTGTGCAGTGGGGGGAGCGTAAGTATGGTGCTAGGGTAGGCACTTCATACATTAGTGACACTGTGCCTACATGGAATGCACGCCCTTGACAGTACCTATTATAGATACAAAGTAATAATTTCTGATGCCTTCGCGGTTATTAGACATTGAAAGTAAAATAACTAACGGATTTAATTCGCGTATCTTACTTTAGTTGCTGACGTTTCCAAACTTTACAGTTCCCTTATTCACAGCCAATTATATTCTTAACTGTATTTAAACTATATTTTAATTTTTCTGTTATTTGTTGTTGCATCTTTATGGTTTTTTTCGACTATCTCAATGTAAGTGTGGTGTCAAGTATTTTGACATAATTATATTGTGTTTTTTTTCAGAAGTAAATTAATCTAATCTAATCTATTTGTATTCAAATCAAGTTTGTCTACAAATATCGGAATTGCAAATTTTTCGAAACGTCAACAAAAAAAATATATACCTACGCTGATTAAAACAGTTATAGCTGTTTCATTCCAATGTATGATAACCACGAAACCAAAAAAAATATTAACATATTGTCGGGAAGCGGCAGTTGAATAAAGGGATGAATGTTAAAACAACCAAAATAGACAGCCAAAAGGGTTTATTACAATAGAATAGGAAAATAAAAGTATTTTCAAATAAATTACAAAATAAGAATAAATTACAATGAGGATGTAGGTGTATATGTGTGTAGTAGGTAGATGAATGTGTGAAGGGCAGAGGGATGAGCGTGGTTATGAATTGAAGGGGTGATGAAGAGGTGGCTCGGCGTAGACAGCAGGAGGCAGGGCTCGGGTCGTCGGCGTTCCAGGCCCGCCGCCTCGGCAATTAGGGTAGCCGGGCGGACTGGAAGGGCCCGGGTCGAGCTCCGCTGCAGCCGCAGGTAGGTGAAGCGCAGTGCAGCAGGTAGGTGCAGCAGGTCTGCCTCTCAGGTAGTGAAGGTTAGATGAAGATGCACGCACGGTGACGTTGAGAACTTTAGTTTTAGGTTTTAGATTTAGTTTCTTCAGAATCGTTTCTTCAGAGGCAGATCAAAGCGCGAGGTCTAAAGGTGGTCAACTTTGACTTTGGGCCTGTAGAGTCCGGGGCGAGCTGAACTTGGCTCAGCTGCCGTCGAAATGAATGAATGTAAATGAATGAGATGAACGGTGATGTGGAAGTATGGAAATGTAGTCGGGCTCTCGAAGTTAACCCGCTACAATATATCATACATATATATCATATTCTTATATACTTAACAATGTACAAATATACAAGGTGTACAAAACAAACTGTTAAACTTGAATATTCCCTAACTAGATGGAAACAATCACACAAGTCTGCGTTTGCTCGCAGCTCGCAGTTCTGTCTTTAGTTAGTTTCACAAACAAATTAACTGCGTTATGTGGTTTTCGTTAAATACAGCTCCTTTGTTTATTTTATAGTGTATAATAATAACTAGATATACTGCCGAACCTTGTTCTAATTATGATATAAGTTTCAGGCGCGTGCAGCGGGGGGAGCGTAAATATGGCGCCAGGGTAGGCACTCCACTGTGCCTGTATGGAATGCACGCCTTTGATAAGTGTGGTGTACTAGCGGCCCGCCCCGGCTACACACGGGTGCTATAAACCATCCTATTGAATCACTCTATCTGTTTAAAAAAAACGCTTCGAAATCCGTTTTTATTAGTTTATTAGTGTTAGTGTTATTTCTTGTTAATTGGATAAAAATATTACTTTACTATCTTTATTACTAATTTATATAAGTTTTGGTAAAAAAAATAACAAAATATCACCATGCAAAAATAACTTTTGTTGATTTTATGTAGGTAATATTTAAACGAAAAATTGAAACCCAATAAACAACACCAAAAATTATGGCAAAGCCTTACATCCACACGAAAACCAAGAAAGGCGAAGATCGAACAAATAAACATACTTACAAAGTGGCTAGTCTATAGATTTATGATTATATAGACACGGCCATGAATTAATACAACGATGAGCAGTACAGCGCTATACATGTCAACTCTAGTAAGATAACATTTGCTACCTACACACATGGATTCAATGAGTGACCACACATACAAATTTACACTTCTTCGCATGGATCATCTTTATTTCTAGCCTACCTATGTCACGTGGGAATAGTGTAGCTTCCCACCAACAAGAATTTTTGAAATCGTTCCACCCGTTCTGGAGCCTGTTCAATCCAAAAAAACAAACCTTTCCTCTTTATAATACTAGCGGTCCCGGCAGACTTCGTCCCGGCAAATAATCGATTTAAGTATCCTATGTCCTTCTCCTGGTTCTGAGCTACCTCCCCGCCAATTTTCAGCCAAATCGGTTTAGCCGTTCTTAAGTTATAAACGGAGTAACTAAGACGACTTTCTTTTATATAATAAGAAGACTAGCGGTCCCGGCAAACTTCGTCCCGCCCGGCAAAGAATTGATACAAAGTATCCTATGTCCTTCTCCTGGTTCTGAGCTACCTCCCCGCCAATTTTCAGCCAAATCGGTTTAGCCGTTCTTGAGTTATAAACGGAGTAACTAACACGACTTTCTTTTATAAAGATATATGTCGACTCAAAATCATAAATTTAGATTAAGAAATTACCTACTTTAATTTACAACTATGTTTATCTAATTATTACTGTATATGTGTATTGAAATAGTATGATAAAACATCTTTATGTTAACTTGTTTACTGGTTGAAGCATGGGGCGACATCTATCGTCGTGATGCTTCAACTAGTCTAGAAAATTATCTAAAACCTAAAATCTAAAATTTCTATAATTATCAATGTAATTAAAAGTTATTTTCTAAGTGTTTAAAAATCTACGTAAAAATAATTTCAATTAAAAGTTATGTGTTGATTTCCGTAATCTCTCCCACCACCGAGCGCCATCTTTTGACTTGGCATTCGGTGGGAACGGTAACAGTGTAAAACATTCTGGTTCGAGCCTTGCTGGGAGTAAGACTCTGTGAGTATCTAAATATTCATTTTGTGTTATAATTGTAAATTGTGAAATATAATAAATCGAGTGTTATCAGTATTCGTGTGCATTCATTTATTTGCTATGTGCGAACCCATGGGTGGAGATAGTGTCGTCGGTAGCCCCGACGACCCTCCCTCTACTCATTTGAGAGACCCTGTCGAACAAACCCCGACGTTATCAGAAGTGGGATACGCCACTACTTGCCCTTCTGATTCAAACAATCAAAATAACACTTCTGTGATTGGGGTTCCGACAGAGTTTTTCTCGCAGATGTTGCAAATGATGAGGCACGTGTCCGATCGTATCACTACACATTCCGATGCAAAAATTAAAATTAATGATGTGTTCTTACCGTCATACGATCCGGACGCGAATATTGGAATACGAGAATGGTGTCAGCATGTAACCACCGCTATGGAAACTTATAACCTTAGCGACTACGATGTGAGGATGAAAGCGAGTAGTCTCTTGAAAGGTCGTGCAAGGTTATGGGTTGACAATTGGCTCGTTTCAACCACGACGTGGCAGGAATTGCGCAATGTTTTAATCACGACTTTTGAACCCGAGAACAGATATTCCCGCGACGTTGTTCGTTTTCGGGAACATAATTATGATAGCACGAAGGACATTGCGCAGTACCTTTCACAGGCCTGGGTATTATGGCGACGTCTTACTAAAGATAAATTGTCCAATGACGAGGCAGTAGAGGCTGTAATTGGCTGCATTGGAGATGAACGACTGAGAATTGAATTGTTAAATGCCAGGGCCGCTTCTGTACCGGAGTTAATTTCAGTAGCCTCATCCATACGACGTAAGCGGCCTATTCAAAGTACATCAAATTTACAACAGGGCCCTGCGAAGCGACAGCGCTTCTCGGACCGATCATTTCTATTCTGTCAGATTTGTAAGAAACCGGGTCATGATACGCGCGAATGTCGTTACCGTGATAAAAATGAAAATGAATCTCGTCTTACGGATGTTAAAACTATGCCTTCTACTGATAATAAAAGTGCTCCTAGTAGTATGGATAGTAAGGGTATACTTCAAAAGGCTAACAGGCCCACGTGTACATTTTGTTCAAGAGTAGGCCACACGTATGACGTCTGCTATAAACGCGAGCGAGCTTTAGCTTCAAATGTTTTTAAAACTAATTGTGTCGGTACATCCAACCTAAATTCTATACCGGTGGTAATTGGGGATTTAAGGGTATTCGCAATTTTTGATAGCGGTGCAGAATGTTCTTTGATACGCGAATCATTGGCAACAAAATTACCTGGAAAACGTGTAGATGTTGTTAATTATCTGAAAGGTATAGGTCAATTTACGGTTGTTTCATTATCCACATTGTTAACTGTTTGCATAATAGATAACATGCGTGTAGAACTACAATTTCACGTGGTCCCAGATTACGAAGTATGCTCAGACATTTTGATAGGAATGAATCTTGTTGAAAACACGAACTTGAGTGTGGTAGTTAACTCTCAAGGAGCAAAACTGGTTCGCCAACCGGTGGTCTACCATATGCGATCACAAAATGAAAAATTTGACAATATAGATTGTGATTTGACTAATGATGACCAAATTAACGAACTAAAAATATTGCTAAACAAATTTGAATATCTTTTTATTCGTGGCTACCCCAAAACACTCGTTAATACTGGTGAGCTAGAAATACGCTTAAAAGACCAGGGCAAGTGTGTTGAACGTAGGCCGTACAGATTAAGTCCATTAGAACGTGAAAAGGTACGACGTATTGTAGATGAATTGCTTGAACACAATATTATTCGAGAGAGCAAATCACCATTCTCTAGTCCGATAATATTAGTAAAAAAAAAGAATGGCGAGGATCGCATGTGTGTGGACTATCGCGAGTTAAATAAGAACACCTTACGGGACCACTATCCGCTGCCAATAATATCCGATCAAATAGACCAATTGGCTGGAGGTCTCTATTTCTCTACACTCGATATGGCGGCGGGGTTCCACCAAATACCTATCGCTGAGGACTCTATTGAAAAGACCGCTTTCGTGACTCCAGATGGTATGTACGAGTATATTACCATGCCGTTTGGACTTAGTAATGCATGTTCTGTATATCAAAGATGTATTAATAGGGCTTTGGGTACACTTTTAAATTCAACTGATCAAGTTTGTCAAGTTTATGTTGATGATGTGCTCTCAAAATGCAAAACATTCGCTGAAGGTCTCTCTCACCTTGAGCGAATACTCAATGCTTTACAGGAAGCCGGTTTTTCAATAAACATAGATAAAACTGCTTTCTTTAAACGCTCCATTGAGTACTTGGGCAATATAGTATCAGATGGGAAAGTCAGCCCCAGCCCAAGGAAAGTGGAGGCTTTAACGAAAGCACCGGTACCGCAAACAGCTAAACAAGTTAGGCAATTTAATGGCCTTGCTGGATATTTCAGGCGTTTCATTCCCAACTTCTCACGCGTGATGGTACCTCTTTATGAATTAACAAAAAAGACGCTAAATGGGAATGGAACGAAAGACACGACGAGGCTCGTAACCAAATTGTACAGTATTTGTCTACCGCGCCTACCCTTGTACTATTTCAGGAAGATGCCCCTATCGAGCTCTATACAGATGCGAGCAGTCTCGGCTACGGAGCGGTACTAATACAAACGATCGGGAACCGCCAGCATCCAGTTGCGTACATGAGCCAGCGCACCACAGACGCCGAGAGCCGCTATCACTCGTATGAACTGGAGACCTTGGCAGTGGTGAGGGCGATAAAACATTTTCGGCATTACTTGTACGGCCGAAAATTTAAGGTAATAACTGACTGTAACGCCCTAAAGGCATCCAAGCATAAGAGGGATTTGCTTCCACGAATCCATAGGTGGTGGGCCTTTCTGCAAAATTACGACTTCGAGGTCGAGTACAGAAAAGGTGAGCGACTGCAACACGCAGATTTTTTTAGTAGGAACCCAACATCAGTAATTTCAGTGAATATCATTACAAGAGATTTGGAGTGGCTGCGGATTGAACAACGACGTGACGATGATATTCGTTCTATAATAAATATCATGTCCACTGACAATCCAGTTGAAGGGTATGTACTAGAAGAAGGAGTGCTCAAGAAAACCTTCAGTGACCCTATAATCGGTATGTATAAACCAATAGTAGTACCCAAGTCATTTCAATGGAGTTTAATAAACTCTTACCACACAACATTACAACACCCAGGGTGTGATAAAACTCTACAAAAGCTGAAGGAGAGTTACTGGTTTCAAAATATGTCTACTATTGTGAGGAGGTTTGTTGACAATTGCGTAATCTGCAGAACTTCAAAAGGGCCCTCTGGTGTAGTCCAAGCTCAGCTGCACCCGATAGAAAAACCTACGGCAGCATTCCAAGTCATCCACATGGATATCACAGGTAAGCTTGGTACACGAAACGCCGAAGGCCAGGATGAATATGTAATTGTCGCCATCGACGCATTTACTAAATACATTTTACTCAGCTATTCTAATGACAAAAGCCCAAGCAGCAGCCTCGCGGCCCTGAAAAGAGTCGTGCATTTATTTGGTACACCGGTGCAGATCATAATTGATGGCGGTAGAGAATTTCTCGGTGAGTTTAAAACTTATTGTGATCGTTTCGGTGTAAATCTTCATATAATAGCGCCAGGAGTAAGCCGAGCGAATGGTCAAGTGGAACGCGTAATGGCTACCCTGAAAAACGCGCTAACAATGATTAAAAACTATGACACTGAGAACTGGCAAACGGCATTGGATACGCTTCAGCTTGCTTTTAACTGTACTCCACACAGAGTAACTAAAGTGGCTCCACTTACTCTCTTGACACGCCGCCAGCACTGTGTACCACCTGACCTCTTAAGACTGGTAAATCTTGATACTGAATCTATAGATTTTGAAACGCTCGATCAGCAAGTTCAGCAGAGAATGATGGCTGCGGCTCAGTACGATAAACAGCGCTTTGACAAAAACAAGGCCAAAATGCGTCCGTTTCAAAGAGGTGACTATGTCCTTATTAAGAATAATCCCCGAAATCAAACTTCCCTTGACCTTAGGTACAGTGAACCGTATGAGATTCATAGAGTCCTGGATAATGATCGATACATGGTGAAACGTGTGACCGGCAGAGGACGCCCACGTAAGGTAGCTCATGATCAGCTGCGACGAGCACCACAACCTGGTGAACAAGTAACCGTGTCGATGGACAACAATGACGACGCCCAACAACAACCCGCAGCTCAGCCCGTTGGACCAAGCGAGTCACTACCATCGACATCCCAAGATGCCAGTTCCGCCATCACGGATGCATGATGAAAAAAAAAAAAAAAAAAAATAAAAGGTCAGTTATCAGTTTATAACTTTTATTGTTATATTTTTACTGTTACACGATTCTGATTAACACAAAACCTACCATGAGTTATTTAATTATATCCGCAACTCTAAAAGTAAACATCTGCCATAATCTTATAAACATCGTTCTTTGTTTATGTGCTTTAGGGCCTTTGTGGACCACGGCGAACAAGACCGCTTAGAACCACAGTTTCAATTGACTTTAAGTTTTACACAGCACAAGTTTTATTTTACATACGCATATAGACGTTTCCAGAGCCCCTGGGGACCACGGTCACAAGACCTAGGCCCCAGCTATCGACCTAGTACCATTTTCCTTTAGAGCCCCTGTGGACCACGGCGTAAATGACCGCTCAGCACCACAGCACCACCTCTAACTATTTATTTTATACTCATGCATGTATGCGTGTAGCATATGCATTGACATAATAACGAAACTAAACTAATCTACACAGTTCGTAATTACGACAAGTCTGATACTAGTAACCCATCATAACATTAAACATTATGCTATCTCACTTATCTATACTGTTATGAAAAAGTGTAGCTGATATCTTGGTTGGTTATGTATCACTATGCATACGGATTTTCTACTTCTAGTAGTATTTCCATTGAACCAGTTTATAACACGATCCTTGGTAACCAAGTTATCAGCTAGTGTATTAACGGATACCTAGCTCAGAGACTTTGTTTATTTTCCAGAATCGCGACTGGTGCAGAGCACGCACCGTCTCGCCGTATGGCCGTGTCGACTCAAAATCATAAATTTAGATTAAGAAATTACCTACTTTAATTTACAACTATGTTTATCTAATTATTACTGTATATGTGTATTGAAATAGTATGATAAAACATCTTTATGTTAACTTGTTTACTGGTTGAAGCATGGGGCGACATCTATCGTCGTGATGCTTCAACTAGTCTAGAAAATTATCTAAAACCTAAAATCTAAAATTTCTATAATTATCAATGTAATTAAAAGTTATTTTCTAAGTGTTTAAAAATCTACGTAAAAATAATTTCAATTAAAAGTTATGTGTTGATTTCCGTAATCTCTCCCACCACCGAGCGCCATCTTTTGACTTGGCATTCGGTGGGAACGGTAACAGTGTAAAACATTCTGGTTCGAGCCTTGCTGGGAGTAAGACTCTGTGAGTATCTAAATATTCATTTTGTGTTATAATTGTAAATTGTGAAATATAATAAATCGAGTGTTATCAGTATTCGTGTGCATTCATTTATTTGCTATGTGCGAACCCATGGGTGGAGATAGTGTCGTCGGTAGCCCCGACGACCCTCCCTCTACTCATTTGAGAGACCCTGTCGAACAAACCCCGACGTTATATAATATATAATATATAATATTATTATAGAAGAAGATATAGATAGATAATAAGACTAGTATAGAAGATACACTAGGTATATAAGCTGACTTTGGCCGTGTCTATATTAAGCTCCAAGTTCCTAACTCTACAGGTTAGTTACTGCGTCCTGCGCACACGCAGCCTCAAGTGGCGACATCTCATAACGAGCGCGTCAACTACCTATACCAATTGCTGATACATAAAACATTATTGTAGGGCTGTCAAATGTCACTTTTTTTAGCGACAAAACTTTTTAAATTAAAAATGCTATTATTATAAATAGTATAATACTAAGTCTCTGTCGATGTCTGCTATGTATGCTTAAATCTTTAAAACGACGTGGATTTTTTTTAATAGATAGTGATTCAAGATGTTTATGCACCCGTGTGAAGACACGGGAGCTAGTATGTATATAAAATAATTTCTGATTTCTCGGTTATTACACATTGGAATGAAACAACTATAACGGATTTAATTTAATTTTCTGATGTTTTGGAAATCTACGGTTCTCATATTCGCAGCTAGCGATAGACTACAACTAATGATTTTACATTAATAACCGCGAAATCAGAAATCATTATCAAAAGAACGTTACAACTTGAGAGAAACCAATAAAAACACTGCCTCCATTATGCAAAAAACTTCAAGGCATGATTCATTCGCTTATCAAGAATGAGATATCATCCATAGAGTTGTCATCGAACTGACTTCACAATACCGCCTCTATATCTACAGAAATAAGGTTGAATATACAAGTTGCAGATAAAGCAATGAGTGATAGTTATGAGGCAGTCTCGAACACACGATCTGTCAAGTAGTCAATGAGGTATTTAAAATAGAAACAATGCGGTTTAATGGCTTCTGCGGAATTTCCTGGAACTGGGAATTACTGGATGAGGTTTTTGAATTCAGAAAAGAAATTTAAAAACCTACCCTCAGGGGGATAACAGTCACTCAATCGTCAGCTTAGCTGGCTACGATTATAGGAACTGTGAAGTTTTAGAAATATCAGTAGGTATACAATGAATATACTGTAAATTTCGTTGTACCTAACTTTTTTTTAATGTGTAATAAACTAATAACCGCGAAAGATATACAAGTATATGGACAGTAGGTGTTTTTACCAATTTTTGCCCTTTTATAGACCTACTTAATGGTACGGAACCGTTAGTGCGAGAGTCCGACTCGCGCGTGGCCGGTTTTTGAATGCAGCTCCTAAAATCTTCAAATTTGATGACATACTTTCAAATAACAAAAGACAAACGTCAAGTGTTGAACATTTTTCTTGACTGTCATATTAATTACTTTGGTTTTTCAAGAAAGTACAAAACAGCACTATTAGGTAATTAAAGATAGTGGTGCTTTTAAGTTTTAGTTAAAAATAATTAAAATACTTATTTTTATCTAAAAGTACTACAGAAATAACCACATCCAAGACTTAGCACTTCAGAATGTCTAGATTGTTTCTAGACTAGACCATAGATCCCTTAGCAGATTTCCTAGTGATAAATAGGTTAGGTCTTAAAGTCCATTTTAGTAATTACTACAAGACGGATGGTTGAGATGACGTCCTTTTGCAATGTCGAAAGCTATTTCAAAGTCATTAATATAAACTAGTCTAAGAAAGTAAGAAACGTTCTTTAAAATAAACTTTTAATGTTAAGTACTTAGGTACCTGTTTTACATCGAATAAGAAGGAAGATAGCTTATATATACTAATCACTACATAGTATAAAACAAAGTCGCTTTTTCAGTCCCCATAATAATATCCTTAAGTACGCTTAAATCT
This sequence comes from Polylopha cassiicola, assembly GCA_038024825.1. Classification (NCBI taxonomy): domain Eukaryota; kingdom Metazoa; phylum Arthropoda; class Insecta; order Lepidoptera; family Tortricidae; genus Polylopha; species Polylopha cassiicola. The sequence continues at coordinate 2,020,940 of CP149061.1, forward strand.
TTAAAACTATGCAACGGATTTTAATGCGGTTTTTTTTAATAGATAGAGTGATTCAATAGGAAGGTTCATAGCACCCGTGTAAAACCGGGGCGGGTCGCTAGTATAATTATATAAGTTTTTTTAAATTATTAATCTAACTTTTCTTTGTTTACAGTTAAGATAGTGTTTTTTTATAATAATGTATATAGTTAATTTTAATGAAACCTGTATTAATGAAAATATAAAATGATCTTTGTTTACAGTGTTTATTTATTTTATTTGCCAAGCCTAGATTAAAGAATCCTCTTCCTTATATATATACTTAGAAATCCTAAATACAAAAATATGCGCCTGCGCAGCCCTAAACTTTACGCGCGATTTTAAATTCCGAACGTCCATTGTTGTCGCCTATCCGCCTCTATATCGACTATATTTATTCCCCACCGCCACCAAACGTAGAAGACACGTGTAAACTTTGTCTAAGGTAACCTGAGGGCGTAGACAAGGTGCCAACGTTCAACGTTAACGTTAAACAAAATGACCAAAATGTATGAGATTTGACATCCGCGAACGTTTGTGACGTACGTGACAGTCGTTCGCGGATGTCAAATCCCATACATTTTGGTGCCAAGATTTCAGCGTTAACGTTGAACGTTGGCACCTTGTCTAGGTTTCCAGGTATTCCGGTTTCATATGAGGAAATGTTAAAATAGTATGAAAAATATTTTCTGATACCTTAGCGGTTATTATACATTGGAATGAAACAACTTTAACAGATTTAAATAGCGTTTATTTAATTGGCTGCCGTTTCGGAGCCTTTACAATCACTTTAGCATAAGAGATATTGTCAGCTCAGTCGTGCTACGATTATGGAATCTGTAAAGGCTCCGAAACGACAGCCAATAAATTAAATCCGTTAAAAAATGTTCATTCCAAAAGTATGAAATTCAAGGATACTTACGCATATGTATGACATGTAAATATCCTTGTATTTTGTTAATAAAATTATTTTTCCATCCTCCGGCCAGAAAGCGCCAACTTTGTGGCCGCTTCGCTAAATGAAATTTCCGCTTTCGGTAGCGTGAAAGCGAGACAGACAGAGTTACTTTCGCATTTATTATTTTTATTACTTAGTTAGAATTAAAATATTATTATTTATTATTGTGTTGAAATAAAATAGATTATATTTTTTAATGCTTTTGCGGTTATACATTTAAATGAAACAACTATTACGAATTGAAACAGCGTATTGTATATTTAAATTAGAGTATTCTAAAAAAATAATGCTTCGTGTTACCTTTAATAGGTATGTTTTTAATTGAAATGACCTGCTATGAAAATAATTTAAAAACTAGGTAGGCACAAAACCCAAAAAAAGCGTATTATTAGGACCACGATAGTGCAGATCGCTTTTAAAAAAAAATATACTATTAAGTTATGAAATTAAATAAATATAATTAAAAATGGTGGAATAAATTAAAATAAACTTATTATTAAATGAGCATTTTTTGGTGCAAATTTAATCAATAATTATAATGCAGACATTTTTTTATCTACTCCACATTCTTCATTCAGCCCTAACCTTTATATCCAAGGTCTAGCAACACTGGTCTAGTCTGTTAGTGTTTACACTGGCAACACCGTAAAAGGAGGTCCCAAAGCGAATAACTCCTCGCATTTGGTATTGGTATTAGCTGTGCGCATTGTTGGAAAAATAGTGCGAAGTGTTGGTATTCCTGTTGAATATTATTATGTTGGTAGGCTGCGAAAGTATTTTAATTTGGTAACATTCAGATTTTAAGGCGTTGAATTATTAAAAAAATAAGTTAAAGTAAAATAAAGAAAGCTCTTGGAATTGTTTCACTGTGTGCATTTAATTCTCTGTTAAAAATTTCTTTAAATTCGAAATAGGTATATAATTAAGTAGGGTTAAAAATTATAATTACAATAAAACTGTTTACGGAATTGACTCGAGTATTATAGGTATCTACTTATTGATTTTAAGTTAATATTTACCTGTAATTTTATGTTAAGCTATCCTCATTTCGGTATGGAACAAATATAGTAACTTGAATGGTCTTAGCCGAGAAAAAACAGTTAAGTATTCAAAATTGATACTTAGGTAGGTACTAAATTTATAGGTACTTAGTAAAAGGTTACAATAAAACAAGAAAAAAAAAACATAATATTACAAATAAAATAAAATAAAAATACGCGAGTTTAATCCGTTAATAGTTGTTTCATTCCAAAAAACATATTATTATAAATAGGTACACTTAATTTTAAAAAAAACCTACTGATAAAATATTGTGCTAATAAAAGCGGCAACACTAAATTTCATAAAAATAACTGGTAACATTTTCGAACCAATTTATTCTTTCAAACTATTCCAGCCAGGACATCTTCCAAATTCGAAATTTTGCAAAAAGAACGCGACCGTTATCGGCGCGGCGGTCGGTGCGTTTATTTTTGACAAGTGCCATCGATACTCACCGCCGCCATTGTTCTTGGCTCGCCGTCATTGCTTGTTATTTTAGCCCTCGCTATAGTGGCCACAGTATTTTGTTGTAATATTAGTAATTTATGGAATCAAAAAGATATTAATTAGGTACTTACCTGGTTTATACATTAAACATTGTTGGATTACACATTGTTTATATTTAAGAACACGTTTACATTGTATTTTTACGAGTGATAAAAATTATAATTAGATTTTGTATAAGGTCATAATAAAATGTATATTTAATATTATGTTAATAAAATTATACTCGCTCGCCAAATTTTATACTCAAGTTATCGTCGAACAAACATACAAATTCAATGGTCAGCACTACTCAGCAGTCTATAGGGGAACGGAAGGTAAGACGGACCCTGTGGGTAAAACGAACCACGGCATTTATTCTGAAACTATTAGTGCCATCTATTGGTGGTTGGCACCCACTAGATAGTCACCACCCGCGTAATTGTGGTCAGTGTTCTCAGAGTTGCCATGCGTCAGTACAGGTTTTTATCAGGAAAAGTATTTTTTTGTGTATTTTTATGTAAAAAACGCGATTTTTGACCTACCTTCACTTTTTATGCATTAATAATATAGATTATTAAGTTTTTTGCTTTACTTTATTGTTATTTTACTTCATTTTGCTGATATAAAAGCAAAGTTCTTAGGCGATTTAACCTCACAATATTTAAGTATGTTCGTACCTACCAAACAGGCAAAATGGAACGGGCAAAATGGACCACGATTCTATAAGGCTGCCGAAACGGTTAATGTCCAAAGACTACATTTCAATGTGGAAACTGGAAAATATAATTGTACTGAAGATTTGATCAATACTACAGACAAGTAAATGTGTCGGCGAAGCAGAAGACGATGTCCAATGTCTCTATTGTCCTCATCTATTTTCAATATCCATCATGTACATTATGGGCACATTGCAGTTGTGCTGGTGTGAAGTACGATGACGTAGAGGTCCAATATGTTCGTTAAAAGTGTAATTCTGAGTAAATACATATCTTGCTTGAATTTCTTTATAACATTTTGATAGGTCCATTCTATCTACATGCGTGGTCCATTTTACCTTCCTATGCAGGCAAAATGGACCAAATGGAGGCTATTGGAAATCACCCAATATCTCTTATGTTTGAAATTAAATGGAAGAATTAATCATATAGAAAGTAACACAAAGAGGTGCTTAATCATTTAATGTTAACAGAGTTATAATAAAGCTGTTGGTTATTTTTTTATGTTGAATTCTCCTTAAGTGGTCCGTCTTACCTTCCGTTCGCCGTCTTTAAAACTCGCTGTGTCAAAAATATTTTCACATCCATTGTAGAACAACTCTTGCGCACAAGCATCCGAATCTGCGCCAATGGCGATCGCGATTCGATGGAATATATTCTGACGTGTTCGATTTTCAAAAATTTTTTTTTCTTTTCTCCGACGCGAGGACAATGTGGTCGGGGCGTAACGAATAAGATGCTTTATAAAAACCAATGTGCCCCGGGCTTCGAAATAATACCTTGATTTGTTTCCAGTAATGGTGGAATATGGCAGTATGTTGGTATTAACATTTTATGGCCGCGTTTATGTCGGTTTCTTATGTTACTCTGTGGTAATTACGGATGGAACTTTGTGCCTTTTGTTGTTACACCTGAAATTTAAAACTTTAGCGCGTTTTAAATGTGGAACGTTGACGTATTTGACAGATAAGTGCGTTTTCGTTTTGTTTTGTTTAAGAACGTTATTATTTGATGCGCACAGTCGTTAGCGTTTAGTTTTTGGTAAACTTTATAATATTTAATGCACATAATAATATTTATTTGCGTTTTCTTTTTTTTTTGGAAAAACTTACAATAGGTATTACCTATTTAATGGAGGTACAAGTTACTTTAGTTACATTAATGCATACTTACTTACGTTTGCGTTTTATTATAACGTTATAATATTGGATCAAACAGTCATCTGCGTTCCGTTTTTGGACGTTATAAAATTTGATGCAGTTTTAATAAAAACTGTTTTTAAATTGCTCAAGTTCTGTGTGGGGTCGTCATTGGCGTTGTCCTGTCAAAATTTACAAGTAAGATCAAAATATGAGGTGTTCCGTTGATACAAAAAATGTAACATTAACATGCGAAATGTGGTTCAATTCCTGTTACGGTTTGTAAAAATAACAATTCCTTTATATTAAATCCAAGCAAAATATAATTATAATAATATGTACTTAGTTACTTATCTATATAATACATTAGGTATTACGTGTATGTATATAATATTATTATATGTACATAGGTACCTACTTACTTCTTTGCTTTATGATGATTGAATATGTTATGGTAGGTATAGCTTCGTAATTCGTATTCTTTAAATTTTAATAAAATATGTGCATAATGTAAAATCACTGTAATTTGTAAGTGTTTAGTGGTAGCCAATCGGCTACGAATATGGGCACCGTTAGGTTTTCAAAACGTCGATAAATAAAAAAAAATCGAGTTAAATCCTTTTTTTTTGTTTCATTCCAACCGTCTCCATTTATAAAGTCAGTCAATCTATAGATAAGTATAATTAGAAACTTAATTTTTTGTACAAACGTTGCTTTTGTGTCGCAGGAGAGCACTAAAAAGGATTTTTAAAAATTCACCCCCTAAGGGGTAAAAGGGGTTGCATATCGTCGCATCGCAGACGACGTGGGAAGCTAGTTAATAATAAATTCTTTTTGAAAATTCCCCGTAACACTACACCACAAAATTACATACAATTCACATTGACGGCATTATGCAGGCTTATACGGCCAGGGAAGGTTGAATACAAAAGTGAAAATTATAAATTTAAAACGCTCCTCGTTAAAATATCAAGTTTAAAGCCGTATGTTTGTGTAAAATGACAAGGAATAAAGGTGATATTACACATACCTAAGGAAAAAAATGGCAGTTGGAAATTGACTTAAGTACCTACCTATACTTTGAAGAATCGGTCTCAATAATACTTTTTAACTTCTTAATCTATACTTCTATACTAATCTATACTAATATTATAAAGCTGAAGAGTTTTGTTTCTTTGTTTGTTTGTTTGAACGCACTAATCTCAGGAACTACTGGTTCGAATTCAAAAATTCTTTTTTTGTTGTATAGACCATTTATCGAGGAAGGCTTTAGGCTATATAACATCACGCTGCGATCAATAGGAGCGAAGAAACAGTGGAAAATGAATAAAAAACGTGGAAAATATGAAGCCTTATGAAGAAGTGACAGAAGACTTTGACAGATCTTTGACGAAACAATCGGACGGGCAGGACGACGTCTGCCGGGGGCGGTAGTATTATAATAAAGAGGTCTGTTGGGATTGAATAGGCTCCTAAGCGACTGGACCTATTTCAAAAATTCTTTCACTGTTGGAAAGCTGCACTATTGCGGAATGACAAAGGCTATAAAAAAAGGGATCCGGGCGAAGCCGGGGCGGGCCGCTAGTTATAGAATAAACATAAGTAACTTTAGCGTTAAACTATTGTCGGCGCAGTCGTACTACGATTATGGAATCTGTAAAGGCTCCGAAACGTCAGCCAATAAAATAAAATACGCAAGTTAAATCCGTCTACTGTTGTTTCATTCCAATCAGTAAGATAATATAATATTACAATATTTATATATTGTGTAACTCCTTTACAGATAAACAAAGACTCGATAGCTTGTTACAGTATCGATTTTATGACGGGATTTTTATTAATTCATCGATCGAGAGGAATAAATAAATTATAATAATCTTCTTCTCTTATATATAAAAACTAGCTTCTGCCCGCGACTTCGTTCGCGTGGAACTCCTCTTTTTTTGCAGTTGGTTAAAAAGTAGCCTATGTCCTTTCTCAGGCTTCAGACTTTCTTTGTGCCAAATTTCATTTAAATCGGTCCAGTAGTTTTAGCGTGAAAGCGTAACAGACAGACAGACAGACAGAGTTACTTTCGCATTTATAATATTAGTAGGGATGAATCTCAAAAAGTGTTGGTAAGCGCATAACTCGACAACGCCTGGACCAATTTGACCAATTTTTTTTTAAATGTTCGGTGAAGTTAAAGGATGGTTCTTACGGCGAGAAAGAATCGAATAATTGCCGGGAAAACCCTTAAAGCAGCCCTTTTCTTTTCCCATACAAACGTTGTCTAACTAAAGTTACCTAATTTGAATTTCGAACGGGCAGGATGACGTCTGCCGGGACCGCTAGTTTCGAATAACTTTGGTCTGTAATACGAAAAGTAATAAGTGAATAATGAAGATACACGTTAAATAGGAACACACTACTGAATTTTAATTATGATATCGATTTATAATAGCACTAGTTGTCCGCCCCGGCTACACACGGAATATCTTTTTTTAAAGCCTATGTCAATCGGGAATAGTGTAGGTACCTAGCTTCCCAACGGTGAAATAATATTTAAAATCGGTCCAGCCATTCTGGAGCCTATTCAATCCAAACAAACAAACCTTTCCTCTTTATAATATTAGTAATTATTAGTATAGATTAGTATAGCTACAACTAGCACACGAGTTGTATATGAGTTATTTAAAGGCTGCACAAGGGAGATTGTTCTTATACAGCCTTTGTACTGCTTATATGCTGCTTAATCGACCTTCGTCTATGTCTATCTCCGTACTTACATCACCACAGTCGAATGCGCAAGTTATCCTGTGGTGTCCCATACTGACGGTGAGGGTAGACGCTGGTTTCTAGTGGGTAGTCTGGGTATCATCTCAGGAGTCCCACATAACCACCCGACGCTCCCCCGGGCTAGGGTGGTATGCGTAACGCATTTTCCAGCGATAAAAAAAAAGGAGGTACTTACATAATATTATTATCTTTGTTGTAAATTTTGTTTTACTAAACTCATCATACTATGTATCTATATATTCGAAAGCTGACTAACTAACTTATATATCAACGCAGGGCCTAAACTAAAAGGGTTAGAAACTTGATAATAATATTTACCACAGGGGTTCCTTTTATAGCATACAAGAGCATTAGGAAAGGATTTTTGTAAATTCACCCCCTAAGCCGCCTAACGGGATAAAAGGGAGTGTTTATCGTGCGCAGACGAAGTCGGGGGCAGAAGCTAGTTATTAATACAACCTCTACCAATTCTTTCAATGACCGTTCTGTAATAAAAGATTACATTATCGCACCTATTCTTAATTAATGATTTAATTTCGAATGACTTCTAAAATCGAATTTGACTTCAACGACTGGAATGGTCATTAACCGTAATTTACCAATGATACAGGATTTGTATTTACTAGCTTCTTCGCGCGGGTTCATCTGCATAGAATTTGTTTTTTTTTTGTTTACAATAGACCTTGAGATTTTTATTTCGGGATAAGAACTATCTATCCTTTGAATCTAATCAACATGTTGCCTTTTTTGGCAACTATAGAAAAAAAACATAAAAAAATATTTTGTACATTTAATATTTTTTTTTTACATTTGACATTTGAGTTTTAATTCTATAATCTTATTATTTTTACTTATATTGACGATCTCGGTATGATTACATGTAAATTGACAATTCAATGTATAATATTGTGTGACTATTGAGAAATAAATTAATCTGATTTAATCAAATTTCGAACCTTCTGAAGCGCAGTTACAGCCTTTTCTGCCAAACTGAATGCAAGACAAGCTGCTAGATGAGAACCTTCAAAGCCTGTAATTTGTTCCAGGGTTTTAGCCCTGACCTATCCTAGGACCTCCAAAATGTGGGTCGCACCTAGCCGTCAAGAAGTAGTCTTATTATAGTTACATTGCAGGGGAACAAAAGGTTCCTGCAGATAGGTCAGAAACGTGCCGGGAGTCGGTGCACGTGTTCGACCCGCCGGCGGGGCCGCTGTAACAATATCGAGTTTGCAAGGTGTGGGTGAAGCCGCATGCCGCGCGGGAGCTGCCTGTGTGTGTGTCTTCGACCCCGCCGGCGGGGCCGCTGTAACACTATCGAGTTTGCTATGTGTGTGTGAGGCCGCATACCACGCGGGAGCTCCCTGTGTGTGTGTCTTCGACCCCGCCGGCGGGGCCGCTGTAACATCAAGTATGCTAGGTGTGTGTGAGGCCGCATGCCGCAGCTGCCTGTGTGTCGGTGTACGGGTGTGTCGCAGGTGTTGACAGTCGCTCTAGCTGTCATGATTGAATATCCAGGTTCCAGAAGGAAGTGCTATCTATGGAAGTCTAAGAATAATATTATTACAATAAAAAACGATTTTTCCTCATTGACTGGTCTCTACGATCAGCGGTTGAGACTGTGCGTTGATCCAACTGTCATTCAGGACAAATTTTATGTATATAGATTAATACAATGAAATAAACAATAATAAGGAAAATAATAATTAAAATACTTTCTGTTGTCATTGCAGTATCCTCTTAAATAAAAAATAATAAATTATATTATGTACCGTCTGCATCAATAGCAGAATTTGTTGCTAGGGTGTAATTTATCAAAAAGAATTATGCCTTTATGTTGAAAAAAGCGCATGTAGATACTTTATTTTTTTTTAATTGTTAATTTAGCAATATTGGTAAATGCATTATCAAAAATACCTACTGATAGATGCATTTTTCAGTGATTCTAAACATAATATACCTATTGTTACGTACGTAGGTAAATCAATTTAGGAATTTGTATCAAATATTTTTTAATAAGTGGAACACTGACTTTCCTAATAATATATTATGGTGGAGTGAAGCGATGATACATGTCATACTGGTGAACGGGTGTTAAACAAAAAATCTTTAGAAAAGAAAATTAAAAAAAGTCTGTCATAATAAATTTATTATAAAATAATATGTTTCATTCTATTATCAGCTCAGTGAAGGTCGATTTAGGTTCGGATCTTCAACTATATTATTATATACTTATAAATTATTTGCACAATTATGTACTCTGACAGCTTAATAAATTCCACCCAATCTTTATCCCCTTAAAATTTCCATGATAAAAACCAAATTATTCCCCAAAACTAATTTGCTAACGTTACGAGGAAAACGAAATTTTGGCACAAAATGTATGTCCGCTTTTTGAAAAGATCTGATAACTCGATAAAACTTTTATCAATCACATCGTAGTTATTAATAATTAATCCTATCACCACGTGATTTGGTTAAATAAATACAGTGGTATGAAAGTCCAAACATTCAGTACGGTTTCATAATGAAGTCCTTCACTGTTCTCCTGGTAGCCCTGGTGGGTCTGGCGACGGCTAAAAATGTCCCCATCTTCCGAAACTACCATACCGAAATCGGTATTCCGTTGGCAGAGAGGTTCAAGGCTGCTGAGGAAGCCATGGACTTCGATGGAGCCAGGATCATAGGTGGATCTCCATCGGAAATTGGGCAGTTCCCTTACTTCGTAAGTTTAAATCAAGATTTTTTTTAAATGTCAATTTTGCGTTCATTGGTTTCTGGGACGTTTAGAGAATTTGACTGTTCAATGTCGTATGGGTCTTATGTGAAGATAATTAAATGACTAGGTATTATCAATGTAATCTGCTAAGAATACTAATAAAAGAACCGTTATAATTTTCCGTATTCTTTATGTTGTGACAAATTGGTGTTAGCATGATGATAGCTTAGAGAATACAGGATGATAGTTATAATAGTTTACTTTGACAGAGGTTTATTGAGAGAAAATACTTCTGTCAGTGCTATTTTTAACGCTTTCGAGTCTAATCGGGTAAAAAATAAATGCAAGCTTTGTTTAATCTGTGACTAAATTAATATAATTGAAATCGTGTTTGAGATATTGGTAAAAAATATGTAGATAATGCACCCCTGATTTAGACAAAGAGATTCATTTGTTTATAAGCATGGTTCATTTTCATTGCGAACATTACATTCATACCAAAACAACTTTTTAATTACCATTTTCCTTTTTAAATTTCAGGCTGGTATCTTGGTCACCTTCAATAATGACAGGACCTCATTCTGTGGTTCTACCCTGATCACAAGCACCCGTGCCTTAACCGCCGCTCACTGCTGGTTCACCCTTGGAGTAGGCTTCAGTGGTCGTGAGTTAACCCTGGTCCTCGCCTCCAATCTCCTTTACTCTGGAGGCACCAGGATCCCCACGTCTGATGTCACCACTCACCCTGAGTACAACAGGTGGACCCTCAGAAATGACATCGCTGTTATTAGGTTCCCTGAGATCACATTCAATGGTAAGCTTTTTCAATTAAGTATATTATTATGTTGTATCAGATCGAAGTGAACGGATGTCTAGAAAACGTGTTCCCAAACAGTTGATCTTTGAATTTTATTCCGACAGGGTTTCGTTCATGTATTTTTATTATATTATTGTTATGTTTTAACTCCTGATCAAGTCAAATAATGGGGGCTAGACAAGGTGCCAAGAACACTTTACTAAAATATTTTATCTCTTCACTCTTTTTAAGTAAACGTATTTTCAAAATTTCAGAAAATATTAGAAGCATTCAGTACGCGACTGGCGATGACCAATATGAGGGTGTCTGGGCAAACGTAGTAGGCTTCGGAAGAACCGCCGATGGTAAGTGCAATAAAAATCAAAGTAAAAAAAGGCATAATGAGAAAAATGAAGTATGGTATACTAAAACGACAAGAAATATAATGGCGAAGCGTAAGGACGACAAAACGAGTTTTGAATGAAAAAAATAACAAATAAGAATGTTCATAATAAATCCGCTACGTATATTAAGCTTGTGCTGATATTTCGAGTTTCCAAATTCGTAACAGACTGAGTTGACGATAGTCTAATACTTAACGTCAAATCTAATACGAATGTGGAAGTTGGAAACTCTGGAATAGTTGGAGTTAAATTAAAAAATCAATTTGGGTGAGTTAATTTGGTTATACGTTGCTTATTCAAGGGGGGCTTGACAAGTGCCCAATGTTCAACGTTAACGTTAAACGTTAGAACCAAAATGTATGGGATTTGACATTTGTGACGTACGTGACAGTCGTTCGCGGATGTCAAATCCCATACATTTTGGTCCTAACGTTTAACGTTAACGTTGAACGTTGGGCACTTGTCTAGGGCCCAAGGTCATCTATAGAGTCGATATCCTAATCATGGTTTCACTTCTAAACCTGAAAATAACATGTTTATATCATCTTTCTAGGTGCTCCTATTCCCAACGATGCCTTCTTGGCCCATGCTAGCGTTCAGGTTATCAGTAACGAATTGTGCTTCGAAACCTACGGTGAACAAACCGTATTCGACTCAACTCTTTGCGTTTCTACAAGCCACGGAATGGGAACCTGTGGTGGAGACTCTGGTGGTCCTCTTGTTGCCAACAACCAGCTGGTGAGTGTTGCAATATTATTCTACACTTACATCTAGCTTTGACTTGAAGGACTGGCGGATATGCGCATCTATAGCCTTAACCACTAACCGTAGAGACCTTGGAGAGTATGGTGTATGATAAGAAGGGATTTTCCAAAATTCTAACTCTACGATGTAAAAGAAAAGGGGGGAAAATTTGTATTAGACAACTTGATTTCTTGGTCTAATATTTCAAATTTTGCGTTGAGCAGAATCTATGAAAGACCTTTTTCAGATTTTATTAAAATGAAGTTTTAAATACTTTGAGTATTACCGTCTCAATGAAACCGACAGTCAAATCGAATAATGTAGCTGATTTCCCGGGCAGAATGAAGTTTACCAAGACCGCTCGTGACCTATAGATTGGTTATCTATACTATATTAATATTATAAAGAGGAAAGATTTGTATTTTTGTATTTTTGTATGTTTGTAATGAATAGGCTCCGAAACTACTGGACCGATTTCAAAAATTCTTTCACCTTTGGAAAGCTACATTATCCCCGAGTAACATAGGCTATATAATATCACGCTAGGTCTTATAGTTGCGGAGCAGTAACCGAAAATGTTTCAAAAACGGGGGAAAAAAATCTTAAGTCCCCCCGTGCGAAGCCGGGACGGGCCGCTAGTAATATTATAAAGAGGAAAGATTTGTATTTTTGTATTTTTGTGTTTGTATGTTTGTAATGAATAGGCTCCGAAACTACTGGACCGATTTCAAAAATTCTTTCACCTTTGGAAAGCTACATTATTCCCGAGTAACATAGGCTATATAATATCACGCTAGGTCTTATAGTTGCGGAGCAGTAACCGAAAATGTTTCAAAAACGGGGGAAAAGTATCGTTTCTGAGGCCTTAAAAAAATCTTAAGTCCCCCCGTGCGAAGCCGGGACGGGCCGCTAGTATAATTTGTTTATTGCAGATTGGTGTGACATCTTTCGGCCATGTGTCCGGCTGCGAGTCCGGACTTCCTAATGGATTCGCCAGGGTCACCTCCTTCGTCCCCTGGATTGAACAACACTTGTAAATACTTTTTAAGCTGGACCGCTGTTAACTTCAGTTCTAAAATTGTACTATCTAAGAACTGTTTCTAATATCATACTTTCCTGGTATCTTCAATATCTTCCAAAGTCTTGCAATGGCAAATCATATGATGTGACGTAACGATTTCTGTTGGATAATTAACTATCCCATACCTATGATCAATATATTATATTCATAATAATATACTATCTTTTATTTATCACGCTCTGCAACGAATATCGAAAGTGTAAAGTTTCTAAAAATTTAGGGAGTTATATACGTGGGTGGATCAAAAAGTACCCGCGTTAAGACAGAAAAAACTTTTTTTTCAAAGATTTTTTTTTTATTTTTTAACATAATTTCCTTCGAGGTCTTTACACATAACCCCACTTTTTTAACCCCTCGAAAAGTATGTTTTTTCAATCCCTTTAAAATACGCTTCTGATTCGGCAACCATCTCTTCGTTTGAGCTGATTTTTTTAACCCCCGAGCCAAGTTTTCATGTTGAGGCACCAAAAGACGTCGTAGGACGTCAGATCAATTAATTATGGTGGGTGCAGCAACAATTCGTATCGAAATTCCACTAATTTGACAGCGACAAACCTGGATGAATGTGTTGGTGCGTTATCGGGGCCATACAGCATTTTTCCTAGCCAAATGTGGCCGTGTATTCTTAAGTTTTTTATCGAATCGGTCCAATAATTCACTATAATATTGTCCTGTGATTGTTCTTCCTTTCTGTAAGATGTTAATAAGGAGTTTTCCCTTCGAATTCCAAAAAAATCGTGGCCATGACTTTTCCGGCAGAAGGGACCGTTTTCACCTTCTTTGGAAGAGATTCATATGGTAAAATCTATTGTTTGGACTCGCTTGGTCTCTAGCGTATAATAATAGACTCAGGTTTCGTTAACAGTCATAACTCGAGACAAAAACTCCACCGGGTCTCTCTTAAACAGATCCAAACATTGCTTTGACTTTGACATTGAATCCGATTATTTTCATCTGTGAGTAAACGCGGCAGCCAAAGGGCGGACATCATTTTCTTGTGAAATTTATTACATAATATACTGAAAAATGTTCTGTACGACACGCCTACAATGTCAGCTTATTCGCAAACTTTAGTTCGTGGATTTGCGATAATCATGTCATGAAAATTTTTAATGACCTCTTCGGAAACCACGTCTAGAGGGCGACCTGGCCGGTCTTCATCAAAAACAGTTGTGTGCCACGTTTAAATTCATGGAACCAAAATCTGACGGTTGTCACAGAAGGCGAAAGGCTCCCATAGACAGCATCCAACTTTACTTTTATTTCATCGCATGTTTTTCCATCTAAAAATAAAAACCGAATTACGAAACGATGTTGATCTTTTTCCATGTCACCGCGAAATACAACACTCTTGTGATAAAACTGGCCACTGAATAAAAGGTAATGTATTATTTTTAAACAAATATATATTTTTTAATTTCTAAATACCTTAAGTACACGATGATAATAACAACATAGCTCAACGACATCGTCTGTTTCCGAACGCGGGTACTTTTTGATCCACCCATGTACATTACTCGTATATTGTTTTATTCCAATGAAAAATACTATAATTAAATTTTCCAGCAGACTTATTTGATAAAATTTAAACAAATCTGCTGGACCCTATTAATAGTATTTAGTAACTTTCTGAAGAGTTTCTTCGTGCAGTCATTGAAGCGAAAAATACGGCCTTACCTCCGAATTTTTTTACTGTGAACCGATTTGCATGAAATTTTTGGAATTAGGCTCATCTTAACCTTAAATTCAAAAGTGAAAATGATCTGAACTCCGCCTATTATTTTTAAGGGGTGTAAACAACCCCTTAATGGAAAAATTGTAATTGAGCCATTTTATCGCTAGAAAACATGTCTAATAGTAAGTGGTGAAATGGTAAAGTATTTTCTAACATAATTACCTCATTGGAATGAAACAACTATTAACGGATTTAACTCGCGTATTTTTATTTTATTTTATTTGCTGACGTTTCGGATTCTTTACAGTTTCCATAATCGTAGCATGACTGAGCTGACAAAAGTCTAACGCTAAAGAAAACTTTAGCGTTAGACTTTTGTCAGCTCAGTCATGCTACGATTATGGAAACTGTAAAGAATCCGAAACGTCAGCAAATAAAATAAAATAAAAATACGCGAGTTAAATCCGTTAATAGTTGTTTCATTCCAATGTGTAATAACCGCGAAGGCATCAGAAATTATTATAATTACCTCATATTAAAATTATTTTCAACCCCTTGAAAATCTTACAACCCCCAAATTGAAAAAATCTGAAAAAAATACTTTGGTATGACATAAAAAGATGTAAGTATAGAGTAAGTAATATTTTATATTCTCTATAATAATTATCAAATGTTTAACCCCCTTTCAACCCTTGAATACTACCCCTTGATATTTTTTTTTTGATAAAATGAAAAGGATTTAAATATTATTCCACACTCTTGAAAACGATTATCATGTTCTTAAGCTTTTCTACCCTTAAAACTAACCTAACCTAACCTAAAAAAAAAACCTAACCTAACTTTTTTTTTTTTTTTAGTGGGGAAATCCTCATTGATACCTTATGCCCTGGGGAAGGCAAAAGGTTTGCCAGACTCATACTGGCTCGCGAAAACCTAACCTAACCTATGTCTTAAATGTTTTACATTTCCGATTGCGATTTTAGGAATTACATACATTTCCTAGGAATTGTATATAATGACGGGTTATATACATTTCCGTTAACATATACACATTACAATAGTTGTGGGTCTATATTATACTGCGTTCCTTCACATTGCTCCAATTATTCACACTACGAAATTTTCAGTTACTAAGTAAAAAAAAACATGATAAGTTTTTGGACCATAACTCCTTCAATTTTCACGTTATCACAATTTATAAAAAACCATTGTAAAGGTAATTAAAAGAGCTACAACATCCTCAGTATTGCAATATATAGTAAAAAACCTTTTTCTAAAACGGTGAAGGGTTAAAGGGCTTAAGAGAGGCTGTGATTGCGCTGCCATGCGCTCTTCAAACAATCATATTTCCGTCAATTTTTGTTTGACAGAAAAAACAAAAAAACCAAATTGTTTGTCAGAAAAATACCTATATTTTTTATTTTTTACACTTTTATACGTATCTGTCGTCATTATTGAAATATAATGAAATAAACGTGGGATTTTTAAAAAATTGAAATTTTGTTTTATTAGTTTTAGTTTATAGTGGCTTTTTTTAATGACCTTTTTAATATTCCATCTTTGTCTGGTACTTCCAACCTATTTCTACGTTTTGCAATGGCGAGTCACACAATATGAAGTCACTTTTCATTGTGAATTTGACTGTCATCTATTAAATGTTCATTAAATAATACATGTTCCCATGTTCTCTTATTTATTTCTTCATCTTTCATTAAACAACTCTATTAGGAGATTTTGCTGTAAAAAGTAACATACAAACTTATTCGCTTTTTCATTTTATATTAGTTAGTCTTAAAATAAACAACAATAAGGATAGATTAAATTTACGTTGTCATTGTAGGTATCGTCTTAAAACGATATTAAGATAATAATTATGTTTATATGTATATGTTAAAATTACATATGTTTATGATGTACCGTCTACATTAACAGTAGAATTTGTTGTTATGCTGAAAAAAGCGCATGTATTTTTTTTATAAAAGATGCTATACCTACCTTTACTTTTTACTGACTTCAAATATAATATTATTATATACATAGCTCAATTTCGAATTCGAAGGACGAGATAATTTGTCTTTGTTAAAAGGACTTAAAGTTTCTTCTCAGCAATGATGGTCTTTTCGGAGTATTTGTAAAATCGTTTGACAAATCCATGTTCAAAGGGTAGGTACTTCTTTAATGTCTATATTTATAATTTTTTTTTTATCCTCTTAAAATTTCTAGGATAAAAACAGCCCAACGTTCCTCGAAACTAATTTGCTGACATTACGAGGAAAACAACATTTTGACAAAATCATTTTCCGCTGTGAAAAAGCAGATAACCCGATAACATTTATCAATCATTTGTTAATCCTATTAATACGTGATTTTTAAATAAATATGAATGAAACAAACTTCAGACAGTCATTACGGTCTCGCTATGAAGTCCTTTACTACCGTTCTGCTGGTGAGCTTGGTGGGTCTAATAGGCCTGGTGAGGGCTGAGGATGCCTCTCCCTTCCCAAACTACCATACCACCATCGGCATCCCGTTGGCAGCCAGGATCAAGGCTGCCGAGGAAGCCATGGACTTCGATGGAGCCAGGATAGTAGGTGGAACTCCGTCAGCAGTTGGGCAGTTTCCTTATTACGTAAGTTTAAATGGCTTATCTTACTTTTTTACTGTTATAATAAACGTGAAAGTTTGTAAGAATTTATGGATAAATGCATGTATGTCTGTTACTCTTTGACGCCAAAACTACTTAATGGATTTTGATGAAGGTTTACAATATTGTGTAAAGGTCTCATCGTCGTCCTTCAACATTATCAGGCATGAGAATAAATAAAGCTCAGAAAGACAAAAAGTAGGAAATTCAGTATAATTTGAGATGGCGTAGTGCTCAATTAGTTGACTTCTAAATTGTATGTAAGTTCTTTTCAAGTGACGTTCTTCTTTTCTGATTTAAGGCGGGTCTCCTTATTACCTTCGTGAACGATAGGAACTCAATCTGTGGATCAACCTTGATCTCGAGCACCCGTGCTATAACCGCCGCTCACTGCTGGCTCACTCTTGGAGTTGGATTCAACGGTCGTGAGTTCACCCTGGTCCTCGGCTCCAACCTCCTTTACTCTGGAGGCACCAGGATCACCACTTCTGATGTTACCCTTCACCCTGAGTATGACAGGTGGTTCCTCAAAAACGACGTGGCTATTATCAGGTTCCCTGAGATTACTTTCACTGGTAAGTTTATTATTGTCTCCTAATTTCATTAAAATGTTCAATAATCCTTGCCTCGCTTTTTAACGAAAATATATATTTTTTTAATTCCAGAAAACATTAGAAGCATTCAGCTCGCCACTGGCAGTGACCAATATGAGGGCGCCTGGGCAAACATAGTCGGCTTTGGAAGAACCGGCGATGGTGAGTGTGTTTGTAGTCAATTACTCATTTCTGAGGTTTGCGATCTTGTAACCTTGTCGATTTGTCTCCAACGGTCTCGATTTATTGTTGCCCTTGCCGCTTTATGAAATTTGCTCAAGGACTTGGCTTCCTTAACTTATCATTTATTAGCGATGGCCCTTGGAGACTTGTTCGACTTTTAACTTTAACTTTTAACGTTTATCTTTTGACTTTGACTTCCACTTCTACTTCTACTTTTACTAGAAAATTTGTCGACTCAAACACTGACGCCCGTAGTGTAATAAGTGTGAAGCAAGGCATAGGTCTATGTGAGTTTAGTTCCGCACCAGTCTCCATTTTTATTCATTTTCATTCATTTCGATTAAAACATCGTAACAGATATTTATAAACAAATTGTTTTTATCATCGTTCTAGGTGTTGCTATACCCAACGATGCCTTCTTGTCCCACGCTACCGTCCAGGTCATCACCAACGCCTTGTGTTTCGATACCTACGGTGAACTCTCCGTTTTTGACTCAACTCTTTGCGCCTCTACAACCAACGGAATGTCAACTTGTGGTGGGGACTCCGGCGGTCCACTTGTTGCTAATAACCAGCTGGTGAGTGAATTTTAATTAATATGCCTATTGGAATGAAATTCACATTTTAATACATCTATTATCATTTTATATCGCACACCTAGATCTAATGAGAGCTAACTCAAAAACCTGGTTTGAGTTAAACACACCATCGAATTACAGCAAAACCTACCTACCACTTAAACAGATTTTAGCTAACTCTTATAGCTTTATATAAAAAGGATATCAAGAAAAGTCCTCCAGTGCACAAGGACATAATATTATTCAGTTCTTCGCCTTTCCAGAAGACTTTTTCCAATAAATCCTGTTGAGATCTAGGCGTTTTGAAAGAGCTTAAGAGACACAGGTCTCCGTATCTCTTAAGCTTAAACCCGACCAGGTCAAACTGTGTTTAGCCCTCAAATCGCTCAAGGCCTAAAGTAAAACCTGATTGATTTTTTGCAGATTGGTGTCACATCCTTCACACATCTGAGTGGTTGCGAGTCCAGGCTTCCTATTGGGTTCGCTAGGATCACCTCCTTCGTCCCCTGGATTCAAGAACACCTGTAAATAACTCTAGGACCTGGACAGCAGTCAAAAGTTATCACGCTCTTTACCAATTTTAATATCGTTTACATAGCGACCGTTCTAACCATTACATCTAGCAATTGAAGGAACACCTATGAATTATATGGTGGTAGAATTCTACACATCATTTACTGTTGTTTTATTTAAATGTCAATTATAAAATTACTAGATGACACAGAAAACTTATAATCGCGTTTTTGAAAAATGGGGGTTGACTGTAAAAAGTAAAAATTTAGGGTTGTAAGTAGGTATATCAATGTCGAAACAATAAATAAAAAAAATTAAAAAGCATCGGGCATGATCATTTATCATCTATATCTATACTAATACTAATATACTAATATACTAATACTAATAATACTAATACTAATACTAATATACTAATACTAATACTAATAATAATATTATAAAGAGGAAAGATTTGTATTTTTGTATTTTTGTATTTTTGTATTTTTGTATTTTTGTATGTTTGTAATGAATAGGCTCCGAAACTACTGGACCGATTTCAAAAATTCTTTCACCTTTGGAAAGCTACATTATCCCCGAGTAACATAGGCTATATAATATCACGCTAGGTCTTATAGTTGCGGAGCAGTAACCGAAAATGCTTCAAAAACGGGGGAAAAGTATCGTTTCATACTAATATTATAAAGAGGAAAGATTTGTATTTTTGTATTTTTGTATTTTTGTATGTTTGTAATGAATAGGCTCCGAAACTACTGGACCGATTTCAAAAATTCTTTCACCTTTGGAAAGCTACATTATCCCCGAGTAACATAGGCTATATAATATCACGCTAGGTCTTATAGTTGCGGAGCAGTAACCGAAAATGCTTCAAAAACGGGGGAAAAGTATCGTTTCTGAGGCCTTAAAAAATCTTAAGTCCCCCCGTGCGAAGCCGGGACGGACCGCTAGTATTGAATAAAATAAATGTTGGCCGATTCTCAGACCTATCCTATATGCATAATAATTTCATATAAATCGGTCCAGCCGTTTCGAAAGGGATTGACAACAAACCGTGACACGAAAATTTTGCATAATATGTTTTATTATGATTTCTAGAATGAAGAAAGTATACTTTTGGACATAATAATATGTGAATAAAATTATTAATATTTATTAAAATTAACATATTCCGAACTCGATAAATCAAGATTATTTATTATCGATTGTATTTAGGATTACTTATATTAATCATACGGATAAAAGATAAAAATAAACTTTGAAACTTCTTGTTGGTTAGATAATCTAAATATAATCTTTTAATTTATGACGTTAACAATATGATACGAGATAAGTATTTTCTCTTATAAATTAAAATTCTATTTATAACAAAAAATATAACATAGCTATAAATTCCAGATACTATCGCGGTTATTACACACTAGCTTTTGACCGCGACTCTATCCACGTAGAATAACATTTTAGTTCACCCCCTCTTTTAACCCCTTACAACGCTTTTTTTTTCAATTAAGTGTAGCCTATGTCCTTTCTCGGACTCGCAACAAATTACGCATACAGTGCTGTATATACCTACTAGTATATAATACTTAATTAAATATTAGCAAAAAATAAACCTAAGATAAAGAATGTACTTACCTAATAAAAACACGACTGAGCTAACGATAGCCTTGCTACGATCATGGAAACTGTAATGGTTTCGAAACGTCAGCCAATAAAATAAAATACGCGAGTTAAATCCGTTTACAGTTGTTTCATTCCATTGTGTAATATTTTAACCGCGAAGGCATCAGAAATTATTAAGTAGTTAGGTTATACAATAATTTCTGATGCCTTCGCAGTTATTATACATTGAAATGAATCAACTTTAAACATAAGGCTATTGTCAGCTTAGTCGTGCTACGATTATGGAATATGTAAAGGCTCCAAAGCTTCAGCCAATAAAATAAAATACGCGAGTTAAGTTCGTTTAAAGTTGTTTCATTCCAAAAGGTATGTTATAAAGTCTTTATGAATCTGACTAACAAATGAAATCATACGAATTGTTTGAAAGATCAATATTGACGTATGTGTGATAAATGATTATTGAATTTATCGGGTTAAGGTCAGGAACCCTGAATGCCCAGGTTTTTATTTCACCGAGATATCTGTGTTTTTGTAAGGTTTGCAAAATAAAATATCTTTTCTGTCCTCCGGCCGGAAAGCGCCAACTTTCTGGCCGCTACGCTAAATGAAATTGCCGCTTTCTGGCTTTGTCGAACAGAAAAATTGTATACTGACCTCAGCCAGTAAAATAAAAAAGCCTCAGATCACATTTTCGTCAACCTCGTCTGCGCCTCGGACGACAATTACATGTGATCTGAGACATTTTTTATTTTTCTGGCCTCGGTGCGTAATGTACTTTTGGACAATTATAAATATCTTTTGGACAATTCACACCAAATAAAACGCAAACTAAGCAAAGCTTGTACTATGGGTACTAGACAACAGATAAACATACATAAATACACATAAGACATCCAAGACTCAGGTACAGATGCCAGCGCTCATCACATTGACATCTGCCCCTAGCAGGATTTGAACCCGCAACCTTCTTTCGTAGTCAGGGGCTCTGACCACTAGACCAACAGGCCGTCAAACTTTAAATGGATTTAACTCGCGTATTTTATTTTATTGGCTGACGTTTCGGAGCCTTTAGATATTCCATAATCGTAGCACGACTGAGCTGACGATAGTCTTATGCTAAAGTAAAAAAGTTCCGTTTAAAGTTGTTTCATTCCAATGTATAAACCCCGAAGGCATAAGAAATT
This sequence comes from Polylopha cassiicola, assembly GCA_038024825.1. Taxonomy (NCBI): domain Eukaryota; kingdom Metazoa; phylum Arthropoda; class Insecta; order Lepidoptera; family Tortricidae; genus Polylopha; species Polylopha cassiicola. Next base: position 2,042,807 of record CP149061.1, read on the forward strand.
AAATTCGGAATTGCTAAAATTAATGGGTGGTGTAATAAATATGGTGAAGCATTGACGGTCCTTAGGTCCATTAAAAAAAAGGCATTCTATTAAACCACATTAATGTAATTTCAATAAAAATGACGACTGGGTAAAGAACACAAAATCCTAATTCAACACATTATTAAAATATTTTTTTACTTTTCTCAAGCAAACTCAAAAATTAATGACAAAGTACTTATCCAATATTTTTGGTAATTTACTTAATAAAAAACAGTCGTTATGCCTATTGACACTTCATATCTATACCTAGACCTAATATTATAAAGAGGAAAGGTTTGTTTGTTTGTATTGAATAGGCTCCGAACGGCTGGACTGATTTTAAAAATTCTTTCACTGTTGGGAAGCTACTTGTTAACCCTGAGGAACATAGGCTATAGAATATTTTGAAAAGAATTAGGGATCCGTGCCGGGGCGAACCGCTAGTTAATCTTTACTAATATTATAAAGAGGAAGGGTTTGTTTGTTTGGATTAAATAGGCTCCAAAACGGCTGGACCGATTTGAAAAAATCTTTCACCGTTGGAAAGCTATGTTCACTAAGTAACATAGGCTATAGATTATTTTGAAAAGAATTAGAGATCCGAGCGAAGCCGGGGCTAACCGCTAGTTAATCTATACTATAATTATAAAGAGGAAAGGTTTGTTTGTTTGAATTGAATAGGCTCCAAAACGGCTGGACCGATTTGAAAAAATCTTTCACCGTTGGAAAGCTATGTTCACTAAGTAACATAGGCTATAGAATATTTTGAAAAGAATTAGAGATCCGAGCGAAGCCGGGGCTAACCGCTAATTAATCTATACTATAATTATAAAGAGGAAAGGTTTGTTTGTTAGGATTGAATAGGCTCCAAAACGGCTGATCCGATTTGAAAAATTCTATCCCTGTTGGGAAGCTACACTATTCCCGAGTGACATAGGCTATAAAAAAAGGTTCCGTGCGAAGCCGGGGCAAAATGTTAAGTACTTAATAAATAAAATTATTATACCTGGGATGTTGACTGTACTTAGCACGCGGTAGGCACCAAAGCTAACCGGTTCGGCCCACCAGACTCAATACCTTGTAACATATGCTTGCCGTTTATAAAATGCGGGCCCTTATCGGGTGCAGTTTTTAACTTATGGCATGTCTGTGTTTAAGGGTCAGTCCGGCTCGAAGGACCAAAGGGTCCGGCTCGAAGGACCAAGATTTTAGGTGTTTGATTGTGGCTTATTGGTTATGTTATTGTTTATTTTATGTTAAGCGTTGAATGTTATGTACAAATAAAATAATTTAGAACTATTTTGCTTAATTTTACTTTTTATGATTTAAGTATTTTTATTAAATTTTCGTAATATTTAAATAGGTACTAAATTTCTGTTTTTGTTTTAATTTATGTACCTAGGTATAAATAACATTCCTTTTAACTATAACAAAAACTGTTTATTAGAAACGGATAAAGCTTGTTATGTTTTATTGGATACTAGCGGATCGCCCCGTCTTCGCACAGATCCCTATTTTTTTCAAAATATCCTATAGCCTATGTTACTCAGGGTGAACGTAGCTTCCCAATAGTATAAGATTTTTTCAAATCGGTCCACTCGTTTTGGAGCCTATTCAATCCAAACAAACAAACAAATAAACAAATAAACCTGTTCTCTTTATTATATTAGAGTAAGTATAGATAAAACATCTAAATTCTTATGTATATTTTTACATACATTAACTACTTATAGTAGGGGTTTAAAATAATGCTATAGTGTTGGCGAAGGAATCAGATTGAAGATTACAAGGGCGTGGGCGAGAATTTTGGGCGGGTCAGTTGAAATAATTTTTATTCATTCGATGATTTTATTTACAATCTGGCTCCAAGAATAATGATTTTGGAAAGATTAATAAATTGATTGTTTGCAACTTCGATTTTGTTTTTAAAGTATTTATTCACCTCGTAACTCGAATAACATATCCATACTTTGGAATGAAACAACTATTAACGGATTTAACTCGCGTATTTTTATTTTATTTGCTGACGTTTCGGATTCTTTACAGTTTCCATAATCGTAGCACGACTGATAAAATAAAATAAAAATACGAGAGTTAAATCCGTTAATAGTTGTTTCATTCCAATGTGTAATAACCGCGAAGGCATCAGAAATTATTATATCCATACTTATTTTGTGAGTAAAAAAAGGTTCCGTTTTTTCTTTTGAGGTACGGAAACCTAAAAATAAGTTGTAAGTCGTTTTTCTGTAAAAAAATTGGTAATTAAAATATTAACATTAACATGATGATTATGTTTATTATGGGTTTCATACAACATCTATGTATACTAATATTATAAAGCTGAAGAGTTTGTTTGTTTGTTTGAACGCGCTAATCTCAGGAACTACTGGTTCGAATTTAAAAAAACGGGGGAAAATAACTATTTCTGTCCTCCGGCCGGAAAGCGCCAACTTTGTGGCCGCTGCGCTAAATGAAATTGCCGCTTTCTGGCTTCGTCGAACAGAAAAATAGTATACTGACCTCGGCCAGTAAAATAAAAAAGCCTCAGATCACATTTTTGTCAACCTCGGCTTCGCCTCGGACGATAATTACATGTGATCTGAGACATTTTTTATTTTACTGGCCTTGGTGCGTAATGTACTATTCCACGCGGACGAAGTCGCGGGCACGTCAAGCAAACAGCTTTCTTATTTACCTTTATCATCATATAACATAATTTTAGTGAATAATTAGGAACGATTGTAGTGAATAATTGAGATAAAAATACTAGCTGTTTAATAGGTTTAGTGAATAATTAGGAACGATCGTAGTGAATAATTGAGATAAAAATACTAACTGCTTAATAGGTTTAGTGAATAATTAGGAACGATTGTAGTGAATAATTGAGATAAAAATACTAACTGTTTAATAGGTTTAGTGAATAATTAGGAACGATTGTAGTGAATAATTGAGATAAAAATACTAACTGTTTAATAGGTTTAGTGAATAATTAGGAACGATTGTAGTGAATAATTGAGATAAAAATACTAACTGTTTAATAGGTTTAGTGAATAATTAGGAACGATTGTAGTGAATAATTGAGATAAAAATACTAACTGTTTAATAGGTTTAGTGAATAATTAGGTGCAATTTTAATGAATACTTAGTATCAGATTTATTAAATTTATTGATTGTGATCAATTTTAGACGATAAGGTACTGGGTGGTGTAGTGTTAAAATGTAATATTACCTATAATACTAGTTCTTAATTTATCGATTTGGATTAATGATAAATGATAACTAGCAATTAGTAATTATTATTCAATGATAAAAGGATAGACAAACAGTAGCTTATCTGGTGGATGTTTTTAATCTACTTCACGATTAAATGTATTTATTTGGTAGAAATTCCCTTTCTCACAACTTGTTAAGAAACAAATAACTTATCGCGGATTAAATAATAGTCAGCGATCATGGGCATTGGAAAGCTTTCGAAACGATCGCATAAAATCAATATACTATTATTATTATAGTCCACTAACACTTGAAAACTTTAAAGTTTACCTTCACTAGCGGTCTAAGAAGTTTTTTATAGTACATCATGCTATCAAAATATAAATAAAAGGCAGGTTTAAAAAAATAAATAAATTGGATACAAACCAAAATTACCTACGTAGTAAGATTTATTAAGTTTTTATAAAGAAGATTAAATGCGTAGATATCATTTGCTAATCAATTGTTGAAATATAAATTAAAAATCGGCATTTAATTACGAAGACAAAAACTAAGCAGTTTTGGTCATGACTTAATTACTACTCTTTATTCGAAATACAATCTTAATGCAAACAATTAAGGTTTATCTTTGAATGCAACTGGATAATATATCGTAAACACTAAGCGACACAGAATGACAAAAAAATACACTTAATTATAATCGAAACGACTTAATTAAAAGACCGAATCGAAGCGAAGTTTTCGAATAAATTATTCTTACGTCGTGTTTAAAAATAACATAGGACTTTTTTATATAAGTAATTGAGCGATTCCCACGCTAAAAGGGTCACTTTTATAAATCTGAGTTTGCAATGAAACAACTATGCACGGATTTTTATTTAATTTTATTGGCTGACGTTTCGGGAACTTTACAGTTTTCATAATCGTAGCACGACTGAGCTGACAATAGTCTAACACAAAAATCTGAGTCTCTCAGTTCATTGGAATAATACCTTTTAATACTAAAAATAAAAAAGCGTCCACTGTCTATTTCCATATGATTATGTTAAAAAGGTTAGGTTATTTATATTTTTTTGTTACTAATGTATAATATATTTAAATATTGTTTCCATGTATCTACCTAAGCAGTTTTTAAACGTCTCTCAATTTATTCAATTACATTTTTGGTAGTCAAATGAAATTATTAATAACAACGCGTGTAGGTAAATCACTTTATCGTTGCCTTCTAAACACAATTACGTAAATATATCTTTAAGATTATGATTATTAGATATGAAATAAAATCAAAATGTTTATATAGGTGTATTCATAAAATTCAAATTGTCCCCTAATCAAAATTCAAAACTAAAATTAAGTAATCGTATTTGATAACGAGAATGCATCATAATAAAATAATTATTTTATCATCTAATTAATACCCGACAAAAATGTTTATCGTTCAAATATTTTGGGTTCTTATCATGTTTTTGGTAAAACATTATTTTTGGGGTCCCTCTTTCAAAACTTCTGCAAGATATTGAAAAATCTCAATTTAACGATTCCTATCTGTTAATTGAATTCCATTTTCGTTTTACGCATTTTTTTCTTTTATCATTTCATTACTTAAATGAGAAAACTTATTTATCATTTCGTCACTTCGTAATCTTACTATGTCATAAAATTTACTTATGGATCTTAGTGTCCTGTTATAACTTAACCATTATTTAAATTAAATCTTTATTTGTTTTAATATTTTAAATTCATGAAAAAGATTAATATCTAAGGTAAGTCGTCATTGAAGTAATTTTGTATGTATATTTGATAAGAATAAGCATGAGAGAGTGAAGTAGGTATATTTTATACCGCTAAGTAATTAGGGCAGGAGGAGAATAATCTTTAGCTGGTCAGTTAGTTAAACACAATCCCTACGAATATTATAAATGCGAAGGTAACTCTGTTTGTCTGTCTGTTACGCTTTCACGCTAAAACTACTGGACCTATTTAAATGAAATTTGGTACAAAGAAAGTCTGGAGCCTGAGAAAGGACATAGGCTACTTTTTAACCGACTGCAAAAAAGGAGGAGTTCCACGAGGATGAAGTCGCGGGCAGAAGCTAGTCATATATAAATTATATCAGTTGATCCGTTGATCAATATTATTTGATCCGTTTGGGAACTACGAGACAGACACACAATACACACACTTAATAAAAATACCGAAAAATTATAAAGATACACACACATAGTTTTTGCACACACATAGATTCATCTGACTGAACCCTTAGCATATCAAGGCACTCACAAGTTTGTCCTCGTGTTGACAGGCACGCACGCCAAAGATTGCTATCAGGCGACTAAATGTACATACCTCCCACACGAGTCGCAGAGGATTTTATGCAAAAATTAAAAGGCGAGGCTCATTAGCATCGGCTTAAGTCTTTAGGTTATGCTAAAATGAGAGCGGATTTTAAGTATTTGAGGGCTTTTTTACATTTAAAAACGGAATATTGAATGTCGTGTTGTGTTGATTGTAGTAACAATACAATGGCACAAGCATTAAGTTTGTAAATGAAAATTGAAATGATAGTTCCAACTATCATTTAAATTTTACTTGGTAGGTACACCAAGACAAATAACTAAAACAACAATAATGCAACACAAAACAAGATAAATGGTATGTTTATTGTTTTTAAAATTAACAGAATATAAAAGTGCACGCAATATTGTTTAGAATTAAAAGAAAATACCGAAAAATGTTAAAGATCCTTTAGTATTGTAGTGATCGTTAGGTTCTGACATTTACTATCAAAATGTGTCATCATAATTTTTGATAGCAGTAAAAGTTATATTAATGGACGATATGAATACATTAAAAAAATCCTTTTAAATTCCGCTTCATCTTTGACCATATACAGAACATCTTAATCTAAATTCGGAATTCGTTAAATAGTTTTTTTTATCAAGTAACACGGGAGTGCATTTGCAAAATCGACGAGAATGCTTTTAAAACATCGTTTTATAAAGCAAATTGAATCAATTAAGGATAAATTAAGACAACCGTTTGTGCTAGAGTGGAGTTTTTTTTAGCACAGCCGATCGGAGGTAATTAAAATATTTAATGCAATAGTTCCCGTATTGGTGCTTTTACCCTATTTATATCCATGCGCGTGCAGTGGGGGGAGCGTAAGTATGTCGCCAGGGTAGGCACTCTGTAGTACAAAGTAGATAAGTTAATCCCTACTAATATTATAAATGCGAAAGTAACTCTGTCTGTCTGTCTGTCTGTTACGCTTTCACGCTCAAACTACTGGACCGATTTAGATGAAATTTGGTACAAAGAAAGTCTGGAGCCTGAGAAAGGACATAGGCTACTTTTTAACCGACTGCAAAAAAGGAGGATTTCCACGCGGACGACGTCGCGGGCAGAAGCTAGTATTTATATAAAATAAGATAAACCTTCATTAAGCTTTTCATAATTATTTTAAGGGTAGGTAATTGACAAGTGATTTTAGTAAAACGGAAAATGTTGTCAGCCCTTTCTAAGTTTTCCATATAAAATAATAAATGTATTTATTGATATATACCTACATCCCATTCTTTGAAATCCATACCTACATTTCAACAAAATCTATGAAAAAAGATGAAGAATTAACCACTCTTACTAGAATTTCGAACAATTCTGAACTTCATAAAAGAGACCAAACAATCCGTACAGCGATTTCCAATCAAAGTCGGTAACAAAGTTTGTATCGGAAAAATTTGATAAAAGGCCTGAGGTCATGCGACCTCCACATTTGATCCAAAGTGGTTCTAAATAAACTGTATTTGGAGTTTAGAAGAATTTTTGAGGAAAAACCGATTCCAATATAAGCAACATTCTTAAGAAACTTGGAACGCTGAAGTGAAAACTCTATTTTGACGGCCTGTTGGTCTAGTGGTCAGAGGCCCTGACTACGAAACCGGAGGTTGCGGGTTCGAATCCCGCTAGGGACAGATGTCAATGTGATGAGCACTGGCATCTGTACCTGAGTCTTGGATGTCTTATATGTATTTATGTATATTTATCCGTTGTCTAGTACCCATAACACAAACTTTGCTTAAAATGGGACTAGATAATTGGTGTGAATTGTCCAAAGATATTTATTTATTATTTATTTTATTAATGGATAAACCCTGAATGTCTCTTTTATAGTTAAATCAATTCTACTTTTATTATACAAGTAGGTACCTACCTAATATACCTACAAACTAAAATACTAAAGGTATAATCATTTGTAATTCCTTCGCGGTTATTACACATTGGAATAAACCAACTATTAACGGATTTAAGTCGCCTATTTATATTTTATTTACTAATAAAGGTATATTTTGTTTTATAGGAATTTTGTACTAAGATAGTACCTAGTCCTGATTCCTCTGCTAATACTACTACTGCTACCAAAACTACCAGTATTGTATTAATAGTAGTAAGAGTAGTCGTAAATGTCAATAGTAGTAGTGATACAAGTAGTAAAAGTAGCAGTAGTGGTAGTGTTAGTAGTAGGAGATACTTTAGTAGGTACTAATTGAAAATAGTACGTAAATATACAAATACCATGTTAATTTTTATTATGTGTATTGTAATTTTGAATTCTTTCTTAATTTATTTTAAATGCTATCCACTCCAAAATTGTCATGTACAGATATATTTATTTTATAATGCTATTCTTGTTATTGAATGTAATATATGTGATGTGGGTGTGCTTTTTAATCTATATATATAAAAATCAATTGCTGTTCGTTAGTCTCGCTAAAACTCGAGAACGGCTGAACCGATTTGGCTGATTTTAGTTTTAAAATGTTTGTAGAACTCCAGGGAAGGTTTAAAAGGTGAGAAAACTTGGAAAAAAAAGAGAAAAAAACTGTGTACGCGACACGAAGTTCGCTGGGTCAGCTAGTAAATAAATATAAATATCTAGGGGCTTGTGACGTCACATTATGGTACAATTTTACCATAATGCTAATCTACTTGATGGACAAAGGAAATCATGTCTACTACATTATTCTAAGTTAAGTTATATAACAGAGTATTATTACGTCCAAAATAACACCTTAACAAGTGCCTCGGCATCGCTGAGTAGCGCCGCGGGCTGTCTTTATAGTCTTTATACAGCTTGATGTGACATTAGCAATTTAAATGACTTTAGCGTTAGACTATAATATTATTGCCAGCTCAGTCGTGCTACGATTATGGAAACTGTAAAGAATCCGAAACGTCAGCAAATAAAATAAAATAAAAATACACGAGTTAAATCCGTTAATAGTTGTTTCATTCCAATTTAAATCAGCTTAATTTTAAGCTATATTTGTTATAAGAAAAAATTATGTGACGATGATTAAAAAAATTTGCTAGTAATAGGTAAGTAAGTACATAATACATATTTATGGTCGAGTATTAGTCTAGTGACTTTAAAAAAAAACTTTAAAAGGAAGCGTTTTTGGAATGAAACTATAATGGATACAGCTCGGGTGTTTTAATTTATTTGCAGACGTTTCGAAAACTTTACAGTTCGTATATTCGTAGCTAACAGAGCTGATGATAGTCTAAAGAAGAAATTATTCAGTTATAGTTGTTTAGTTCCATGTGTAATAGCCGATTCCATTGTAGGTCGCTTTTTTGTGTATTTAATAAGTTATTTTTTATTGAAACAACTGTAACGGATTTAACAAGTACCTAGTTATTTTATTCCAATGTGTAATTACCGTGAACTGCAGGCGCGTGCAGTCCGGGCAGCGTAAGTATGGCGCCAGGGTAGGCACTTTATACATATGGGTGATCCCACGGGCGTTTCAACCGCCGTCAGTCCGTTGTCCTGAATATTGAAGAAATGAGCTACAACAAGAATTACGTTTTGATACGACGACATACTGCGCTCGCACTTGTCGTCAAAATTAATAGAGTTTAAATCTTATTGTAGCTTAATTCTTCAATATTTATGGCAAAGGACTGACGGCGGTTGAAACGCCCGTGGAATCACCCATTACTGACATCGTGCCTATATGGAATGCACGCCCTTGTCGCGAAGGCATTAGAAAATAAGTTTATTATAAATTATTTTAAACTTACCACCTTTAAATTAAACACCTTTTATAAGACTAGACGTAATACGATGGAGAAGCGAGATCGGATAAAAGCGATATAGGCGGTTTTATTCAACCTGCTTGATTTATATCTTTATTGTGAAGTTATCTCATACTAGCCTTGATCTAAACACTGCTACTAAAACCTGTTAGAATCTAGATTCCGGTTTTCTAATCTTAAAGGATTGAATGAAAATTAATCAAATACTTAATATCAATAAATTAATATGCACTATAATTTCTGATGCCTTCGCGGTTATTACACATTGGAAGGAAACAACTATTAACGGATTTAACTCGCATATTTTTATTTTATTTTATTAGCTGACGTTTCGGATTCTTTACAGTATCCATAATCGTAGCACGACTGAGCTGACAATAGTCTAACGCTAAAGTGATTTATACAGTTATGCAAACTACCTTATATTTAAATTACAAATAAAATAAAATAAAAATTAGCGAGTTAAATCCGTTAATAGTTGTTTCATTCCAATTAATATGCACTAATCAAATTGGAATGAAATAACTAAAATGGATTTAACACTATTTACTGACTGTTAGAAAACTGCTCCCAAATTCATAGTACGACTGAGCTGACGAATGGTTAACGCTAAAGTTGAGCTACGAATATGGTAACTGTAAAGTTTCCAAACCGTCAGCAAATAAAATAAAGCACGCGAGATTAATCCGTTATAAGTAGTTGTTTCATTCCAATATGTAATAACCGCGAAGGCATCAGAAGTTATTATTATAGTAATCTTATTTCACTATGTCCCTTTTTAGGGTCTGTAGGTACCAAGGCACAGTGTCACTGATGTATGGAGTGCCTACCCTGGCGCCACACTTGCACTGCACGCACCTGGTAGTTACTAGTAATTAGAAGCGAATCTACCAATCACAAGCTAGTAGCTACTAGACGTTACAGCTAGACCTCATTCTATGCATCTAGCGCATTTTTGACTACATTGATAATGCACCAAAGTGCATAAGACCTACTTTCGAATGCACCTAATCGGGTAGCCAGATTTACTTAAATATGCCTAATGGTCGAGTTTTTTTGTCATAATGCAGAACTGGGGCCATTAAATGCATCATTTACTTGCCATGTACAATCGCCAACAAAAGTGCATTCGTTTAATAAATGCAATCAACTATAAATTATCTCGTATCATTATGCGGTTGCAATTTACGGGTGTGATTAACTTTGGCATGTCATTTATTTTCGCTTTTTACTGACTGCATATTGCTGTAGGATACAGTATTTTGAGTGTTAAAAACATTTGTCTCTCTACGGAGTTTGTCCCAGAAATATATTCAAATTAACTACCTATAAAAAATGTATCTTTACCAAGAATAAAAATATTCATTAAGTAAATGCCTAAGTATAGTGTTAGATTGTGCTACGAATATGAGAACTGTAGTTTTTAAAACGTCAGTAAAATTTATTATAATTTTTTCCTTCCAACTTGTAATAATTATTAATTAGTTTAGTGTTAAACTATCATTAAATAATAATTTCTGATGCCTTTGCGGTTATTATACATTGGAATGAAACAACTATTAACGAATTTAACTCGCGTATTTTATTTTATTTAGCGTTAGACTATTGTCAGCTCAGTCGTGCTACGATTATGGAAACTGTAAACAATCCGAAACGTCAGCAAATAAGATAAAATAAAATACGCGAGTTTAATCCGTTAATAGTTGTTTCATTCCAATATCATGTAGCCGGGAGTCAGTTACCTAGGTACATTATTATTACTATGTTTATTTCTTATATTTGTCCGCCCCGGCTTTGGCCGGATCCCTTCTTTTTATAGCCTATGTCACTCGGGAATAGTGTAGTTTCCCAACAGTGAAAGAATTTTTCAAATCGATCCAGTAGTTTTGGAGCCTATTCAATCCAAACAAACAAACATCTTTATAATAATATATTATTTATAATATTATATATTATATTATTTATAATATTATATTATTTTTGTACAAAGACAAGAGTAGAAAAATCTTAGACCCCCAGTGGGATTCGAACCCACGCTTATGCCTTCACTAGCGGCAGCGTGCTGACCATTACACTATGGGAATCGACTGACAGGTCTTCGAATTTGTCTACTCCTTTCAATTCGGTCTTTGTACTTTTTGTTTATATGCGAATTTTTCGCTTCAGCGCCATCTGTGTGAAATGTTTTGCAACATCTAGCACACACGAAAAATATCATTATAATTAAAAACGAATGGTATTGAACCAAAAATATTAATCGAATTTCGATTGATAGATTGTAGTTAATACTATATAGATTATAGATTATTATTATATTATTTCTTATCATAACACTTCACTGCACAACAGTACTTAAGTACGGACCCCCGACGACATTGTGCCGCCAAGTTCTTTATCTCTTTTTACAGAAGCTTGTGAGATCGACCACGATTAACCTGTCTTGGCGTTTTTTTACCCGTGTATCTGCAATGCGGCTTGATAAAGTTATGACATAGGACGATTTTTGTAAACTTATGTATCTAATATCTATAAGTACTAATATAATAAAGAGGAAAGGTTTGATTGTTTGTTTAGATTGAATAGGCTCCAAAAGACTGGACATATTTTAAAATTTGTTACACTGTTGGAAAGCTACACTAATCGTAAGTGACATAGACTATAATATTAGGAAAATTATTTTATAAGTTAATTAAAAAAAATAGGGATGCGTGCCAAGCCGGGGCGGACCGCTAGGTCAATAATATTATATATAGGTAGACCTAGTATAGTAAAATTGTATTACTTTAGCGTTTAACTTTTGTCAGCTCAGTCGTGCTACGATTATGGAAATTGTAAAGAATCCAAAGCGCCAGTAAATAAAATAGAAATAAAAATACGCAAGTTAAATCCGTTAATTAACATAGTTCATTCCAGAGTTTAATATCCCTTTCACGATGAAGTGTGTTGAAAATATAACCGAATTTCAGTTTTTGTCCACACTCCAAAGTCTTCATAGTCTGAGTACCTCATTGTATTAAGACGTTAATTTTAATGTAAAACATGAATTATTTATGTTTTGACTACCTTTCATAAATTAAATGGCGGCTGGTTAAAGCCTAGGTTTCGACGGTGGCCCATTAAACGTGTGTTTTTCTCGTGTACAGATTCTGTTTTTGTATGGGTGAATATTTTTGCATTGTTTATTGTTGTATTGTTAGTTGTATTGATTTGTATGTTTGAATTATTGAGTGAGGTAAGGAGGATTCCTTGTAAAATGTCATTTGCTAACCCAAGACGCAAAAACGACGGGGTGTTATAAGTTTGACGTGTCTGTCTAGGGATGGGTGTGTGAGTGTGTGTGTGGCTGTGGCCATGTAACTTACCAGGCGCGTGCAGTGAGAGTAGCGCGTGTACTGCGTCAGGGTAGGCACTCTATACATTTATACCGTTGTGTTTATATGGAATGCATGCCCTTGATAATGACTGTTAGCATAGTGGATTTAGCCCACAGTCCGCAGGTTCAGGGTTCGAATCCTGCACATTAAAGTTTGGGACTAGAGCGATCGGTGTGAATTGGGGTATCATCATAGGTCCAACGCATGAACTGATTTTGATTCTGTTTTTTTTATGTAAGTTGGTTTTTATTAGTAGTGATCAGAGAGTCTGCGATGAATAATTTTATTTAATTGGGTTCAGTAGTTTTAGTGTGAAAGCGAGACAGACAGAATTATTTTCGCATTTATAATATTTGTTAGGTTATTTAGGATTAGGATTAGGACGAGGAAGGTTTATAGCTATATATAAACTTTCCTTTTAAAAACCGATTTATATGAAATTTTATATGCATAATTATGTACCTAATAGGTTTGAAAATTGGGAAATATCTATTTTTCATACACCTCAAAATATTAAGGGTGGTCCGTCCACCCCAAAATATTTTTTTTTTATTTCTGGACATTTTTTTTTCACGATTCAACATTGAAAAATACATAGTCACAAATTTGATCCCCGTGACATCAACATCAGTGGCGTCACAAAGTTTACCGGATCAGCTAGTAAATGTATTTTTTTTATCCATGTTTAAAATAAAAAAAGGACCATATATTTCACTTGTTGATAAAAAACAAATCGAATGCCATATTAGTTTTACCAGTCAATTGCATAAAGCCATAAAATTTGCTCACTTCAAAGCATTGGGCATGAAAAAAACTGTAATTTTTTTCGTTTCACTGCAATCGCATATTTTAATTTGGATTTTTTTTATAAATATTAAACTAGAGATTTGACTACCAATACGATACGATAGTTTTAAAGTTGCCGCGTACCTTTACTTGAGTCGTAGGTTCGGTTTTGCTAGATCAATTGTCTAAAGATATCTGTATTCATTTGCTAGATCAATTGTCTAAAGATATCTTTATTCATTTGCTAGATCAATTGTCTAAAGATATCTGTATTCATTTGCTAGATCAATTGTCTAAAGATATCTTTCTTCATTTGCTAGATCAATTGTCTAAAGATATCTTTATTCATTTGCTAGATCAATTGTCTAAAGATATCTTTATTCATTTGCTACATCAATTGTCAAAATATATCTTTATTCATTTGCTAGATCAATTGTCTAAAGATATCTTTATTCATTTGCTAGATCAATTGTCTAAAGATATCTTTATTCATTTGCTAGATCAATTGTCTAAAGATATCTGTATTCATTTGCTGGATCAATTGTCTAAAGATATCTGTATTCATTTGCTGGATCAATTGTCTAAAGATATCTGTATTCATTTGCTAGATCAATTGTCTAAAGATATCTGTATTCATTTGCTAGATAAATTGTCTAAAGATATCTGTATTCATTTGCTAGATCAATTGTCTAAAGATATCTGTATTCATTTGCTAGATCAATTGTCTAAAGATATCTGTATTCATTTGCTAGATCAATTGTCTAAAGATATCTGTATTCATTTGCTAGATGAATTGTCTAAAGACATCTGTATTCATTTGCTAGATAAATTGTCTAAAGATATCTGTATTCATTTGCTAGATCAATTGTCTAAAGACATCTGTATTCATTTGCTAGATCAATTGTCTAAAGATATCTGTATTCATTTGCTAGATCAATTGTCTAAAGATATCTGTATTCATTTGCTAGATCAATTGTCTAAAGATATATTTATTCATTTGCTAGATCAATTGTCTAAAGATATCTTTATTCATTTGCTAGATCAATTGTCTAAAGTTATCTGTATTCAATAATTTCTGATGCCTTTGAAGTTATTACGAATAAATATTGGAATGAAACAACTATGAAGGGATTTAACTCGCGTTCTTTAGCGTTAGACTATTGTCAGCTACTGTCAGTCGTGCTACGATTATGGAAAATGTAAAGAATCCTACACGTCAGAAAATAATATAAATTGAAATACGCGAGTTAAATCCGTTCATAGTTGTTACATTCCAAAAATCTGTATTTATTTTATTTAGGCACTAAAATATTTCTTCATTACAATATCGATCCAAAATTTTCAAAAAACATTTCCAATGACCGGAAAATTATATATGCGTACCAAAAAGGCGACTTTTCACCAGGCATCCTATTTAAATCTGCCAGTTAATATATGAACCTTTTCGCTTCAATTCTCTACCCTTTACGGTCTACCCGGTCACAGAGACAACTTTGGGTACGATTTTGTTGTTACAGATAAGGGCGTGTGCAGGGTTAAATCACATTTTAATGATAAATACGTATATTATAAGTACATACTTTTGAATTGGGTAACTACGACCTCTTTGATCATGGTAACCCAATATACTAACGGGTTACCATGATCTCAATTCCATGAATTCAACACATTTTAATTTCCGATACCTTCGCGGTTATTACACATTGGAATGAAACCTATAGACGGATTTATCTCACGTATTTTATTTGCTGACGTGTCGGAATTTACAGTTCCCGTAAGCGTAGCACGACTGAGCTGACAATAATCTTATGTGTTAAGTTCCGAAGCGTCAGCCAATAAAATAAATACGCGAGTTAAATCCGTCTATAGTTGTTTCATTCCAATCAACACATCTATACTAATATTAAAAAGAGGAAAGGTTTGTTTGGATTGAATAGGCTCCAGAACGGCTGGACCGATTTCAAAAATTCTTTCACTGTTGGGAAACTACACTATTCCCGAGTGACATAGGCTATAAAAAAAGTTGATTAATGCGAAACCGGACAGATAGTTTTAATAATAAATTTATCGTGTTCCGTAGTTTTTTAGAAACATACAAACATACAATACTCAGCTGTTTCCTAACATTACTTAAATTTAAAACATTGCACAATTAACAACTTATTTTTTTCATAATAATATGAATGCACCTTTACGGACCAACCTATTCAAACAGATATGGGTACAAGAAGTACGTTTCAACTTTATTTATATAGAAAACTAGTTTTATTACAGTCATATGACATTAGAAAGGATGTATTGACACGAAAATATTAAATTAAAGTTGTGACATTGCTTCGAGGAAGTTACATAGAAAATGTAGAAATATACGTTTTGTCGGAAACAAGGTCACTGCGGATGAAAGGTTTGATTTCTTTGGTTGGATGATGACAGATCTATTTGAAAACTTGTTTTCTCATTGATAATAAAATAAGTCATCATCATCATCAGCCTATCGTCGTCCACAGCTGGACATAGGCCTCTCCAATTGCACGCCACTTTGCTCGATCTTCGGCTGCTTGCATCCAGCTCCTGCCAGCCATCTTACGCAAATCGTCACTCCACCTTGCCTGAGGACGTCCTACACTACGCTTGCCGAGACGCGGTCTCCACTCCAGAACACGTTTTCTCCAACGGTTATCGGTTCTTCGGCTGATATGGCCAGCCCACTGCCAATAAAATAAGTAGATTATAATAATTACTGATGCCTTCGCGATTTTGCACATTAGTAAGGAACAATTATAATCGACCAGTTTTTGCCCGCGACTTCGTCTGTGCATTATGAGTAGGTACTTAAGTCATTCTTCTTTTATGTTGACAATGAGCCGACGTTTTCCGGTTATTACATTTTCACAAATATCGTTTTTTATCGTTAATTTATTTAAAAGTAGCGGTCTGTCCCTGCTTCGCACGGATCCCTAATTATTTCATTTTTTTCAAAATATTCTATAGCCTATGTTACTCGTGGATAATGTAGCTTTCGAATGGTGAAAGAATTTTTAAAAACGTTCCAGTAGTTTTTGAGCCTATTCATTACAACCAAACAAAGTTTTCCTCTTTATAATAATAAGTATGAATAAACTATTAATAATATATCTTCTATCAAATGTTAAAAAGACCTGAGTATATTTGATGTTACATTTTCGTCTTTAATATGTTTATTTCATTTTATTATAAGTACCTTTTTACTACCGAAGTTTCGAAATACAAGAAGGACACAAAACTTTCCCTCAATGCAGGTTTCAGATTCTCTCGAGGTCCGTACTTATTTAGTCGACAAACGACGAAGATTTTGGAGGTTATTTTGTATTTGGATAAGGTATAATTCAGACGAATAAATATATTTGAAGCAGTATTTCTCTATATTAAACTTCATAATATGGATTACTATCAAAACAACCATAAACGAAACGTAGGCACCTATATTTATAACAATTTATTAAAGAGGAGAGGTTTATTTGTTTGTTTGGATTGAATAGGCTCCAAAACGGCTGGACCGATTTGAAAAATTCTTTCACTTTGGGAAGCTACACTATTCCCGAGTGACATCTAGGGTATACCTTTTATTTAAAAAGACATTTCGGAGCCTATACAGATTCCATAATCGTGGCACGACTGAGCTGACAATAGACTAAATTAACTAGCATAAGACTATTGTCAGCTCAGTCGTGTTACGATTATGGAATCTGTATATCCGTTTATAGTTGTTTCATTCCAATATTTCAGGTTTAATAGTGTATTACGCACCTGGGCCAGTAAAACAAAAAATGTCTCAGATCACATGTAATTCGTCCGAGGCGAAGCCGAGGTTGAGAAAAATGGAGGCTTTTTTATTTACTGGCCGAGGTTAGTATACTATTTTTCTGTTCAACGAAAGTTGGCGCTTTCAGGCCGGAGGACAGAAATAGTACATTACGCACCAAGGCCAGTAAAATAAAAAATATCTCAGATCACATGCAATTGTCGTCCGAGGCGAAGCCGAGGTTGACAAAAATGTGATCTGAGGCTTTTTTATTTTACTGGCCGAGGTCAGTATACTATTTTTCTGTTCGACGAGGCCAAAGCGGCAATTTTATTTAACGCAGCAGCCAGAAAGTTGGCGCTTTCCGGCCGGAGGACAGAAAATTTAATTTCAGTACTAATAATCATTACCACATCCAAATATATATTTCCTTTGGGGTATCGTTTTAAAATCATTCATCATGTTACAGGGTGATGTTGTTTGCGATTTATCTGCGGCCTTTGTAAAGGCCCTAATGGCCTCAGAACCGCTGCGTCACGCTTACGTAATGTGGTGAAAATAGTGCGGTTTGTATGATTGTTAGTTGTGTATATTTTTGATGCAATCTCATATTATTTCTTATGTACAGCGCAGAGGCAAGGGCGAGGGCGAGGAGAGGCAGAGTATTTGTGTGGCCACTCTACTCGTCATGCTCGTCGTCATGATCGTAGTCATGCTCGTCGTGATGCCGCTGGTTATGCTTATCGTCATGCCGCACGTCAACTCTCAAACTTATGTGTTTTATTTATAATTTATTGTTTAACTTGCAAAAGTAACATACATGGTAATAATTATTATGATGTTTTTGCGGCTATTACGCATTGGAATGAAACAACTTTAAACGGATTCAACTCGCGTATTTTTATTTTATTTGCTGAAGTCTCGGTTTCTTTACAGTTTCCTTAATCTACTAGCTGACAATAGTCTTATGCTAGAGTGTTGTTTCATTCCAATGTGTAATAACCGCGAAGGCATCAGAAATTATTATGGTACCTAAAGTTTTCAAAACGTCGGTTCAACAAAATCAAATTTGATATTCGGTATCAATAGTAGATGGACGAATCTTCAAGCGTCAGAGATGCCGTCGTTGTCTATACTAATATAATAAAGAGGAAAAGTTTGTTTGTTTGGATCGAATAGGCTCCTAAACGACTGTTCCGATTTGAAAAAATATTTTACTGTTGGAAAGCTACACTATTCTCAAGTGACATAAGCTATAAAAATAAGGGAAGCCGGGGCGGGCCGCTAGTCGTCTATATTGCTCTATATCTACAATGATTGCGAAGAATATTACTAACTATCAATCAAAACAGAAGATAATTTCACTTAAGCTTAATTTACTTATTGATTCTGTTGTAAGGTATAGTCTGAGACGTCAATGACGTTTTAAACGCTCCAAGATCCACCTAATTTTTTTCTAACTGAATACTAAAGCTGGCCAGTTAATGGTCCTTTACTGCAAAACCGGACGGGTGGCGAGCCTCCTGAGGAGAGGTTTTCAAGCCAAGAACATTTGATAGTTGTAGAAGCATTTATAAAAGAGAGAAATATTAAAGGTTTGGTTACGAAACAAAGTTTCCTCAAAGGGAGCCGTGCAGTGAATGCGTAAGAATCGTGTGAAATCTGATAATTTCTGCAAAGGCTTAAGAACCGGACGGGTCACTCGGTGCCTTTAACACTCATTGTGATCACAAAGGGAGGGACAACAAAAGATTTTGTTGATATAAAACCCGCTGGAAACGTTAAAACTTTTATATGATAATGATTTAAATGAAATAACTTTACAATAATAATTTCTGATGCCTTCGCGGTTATTACACATTGGAATGAAAAAACTATTAACGTTACAATAGTTTATTTTATTATTAGCATAAGACTACTGCTAGCTCAGTCGTGCTACGATTATGCAATCCGTAAAGGCTCCAAAACGTCAGCCAATAAAAGAAAATACGCGAGTTAAATCCGTTAAAGTTGTTTCATTCCAATGTATAATAGCCGTGGAGGCATTAGAAATTATTATGATAATGATTCTTATATATTATAATATAATACATTGGGTGTTTTTCAATATACCTACCATAACATTGAAAATGTGTTTAAGTGCATGAATCTCAAGTTTTATCGTTGCTAATTTAGATTTCATTACACACAACCGCTTTTTCATCAATTTAGAGTTTTTTCGAAAACGAAAACTGACTACGTGACATTTCGTTTGCGTACCTTTGTCAATTCCATAAAAGTTTACATTCGTTTTGAGGCCATAGACGCTATATTATGTACAGTATTCAGCGATTTTTTTTAACATGGTCCATTTAGGATATTTGATAAAACTGCATTTTCTATGATGATATTGAAAATAATCTAAATACCATATCTAGTTAGGTACTTTACAAACGTTAACCGTCTCACAACAAAAGAACCCCACATTATGCGTTAAGAACACCTCAAGGAGGCCTTATCCGAATGCCACTTGTAATGTAAATGCCATTGTGGGTTTCTTCCAGAAAACTATAGGTTTTGCTTTTGTAGGTGTGAATTATGGGGCGAAAATTTAAATTGTTATTTTAGTATATGAGTTTTTAGGGATATGTTAAATGGTTTTTGTAGCATACATTTGCAGTAGAGTTGTGCAAGTATCTACCTATATACTTACTACCTATAGACACAGGTCAAAATTTTGACATGGTGGCTGATGCGTTTTGACACGTCGCGACACACGTTTTGACACTTATGGACTAGTTTACCATTATAAATAATAGTGGAATAATTGGTTGACCACCAGTGACACTCATCATATGGTGCAGTTAATACCTTTGTTTTTATTTTTGTTTTTGCTTTTCTTTTTCTTTTTCCTTTTCTTTGTCTTTTTCTTTTTCTTTTTCTTTTTCCTTTTCTTTTTTCATTTTCTCCCTCTCTTTAATATCATTTCACTCGGTCTACTTAACATAACTCTTTGAAATGTGAGTGAAGTTCTTAGTTATAAATAACAACGCTGACATTTTTATGTCCCAAAGACAATAAGTGAGTCAGAAATTGTTACGAAAATAAATTCATTGTTTTGAAGAGCTTTGGGATACTTCAATGTCGGTCATGATGTAGGCGGTAAGATATTATCATTTATAATTAGACTTCTAGCTTCTGTTCAAAAATCAATCCAATGATTTATAAAGTTAAAAATAGTACATTACGCACCGAGGCCAGTAAAATAAAAAATGTCTCAGATCACATGTAATTGTAGTCCGAGGCGAAGCCGAGGTTGACAAAAATGTGATCTGAGGCTTTTTTATTTACTGGCCGAGGTCAGTATACTATTTTTCTGTTCGACGAAGCCAGAAAGCGGCAATTTCATTTAGCGCAGCGGCCACAAAGTTGGCGCTTTCTGGCCGGAGTACAGAAAAGTACTTTTACGGATCATTTGAGTCTACTAGCATTTCGGGAACCATCATTGCTGAGAATAAACGCCGCAGGAAACTCAACAGTTTTTTTAATACACTATTTATTAACAATAAAATAATTTAATAAAATACAAGCATAATACCATGTCTCCCAACGTTAACTATTAACTTAACATAAGGTCATAAGTGAAAATTCAAAGACATTACTTATTTCTATTGACTCCAAATTTCAATAAAAGACATTCAATTTGACCAAAACAATTCTAAAAGGTTACCTTAAGTTTTGCTATTTCAAAACAGCAAATAGTCAAAAGTAGTAAAGTTAGCCATTTTAAAAGCAACATGTGACCTTTTTCTCCGAAAATACTATAGAAAGGCAACCAATTAGTTACCTTTCAGGTATTAACTATTTACCGTCTGTTTTGGGACGAATCTATCCATAATAGAGTAAGTTTTGCCTCAGGGAGAGAAAACGCAATTTTAGATGAATTTGGTTGTAGAAGATTCTGTGAAGATAATGTTGTACAGAACAGTTTTAAAGGTGTTACAAGTGGCACTTGAGTAGTATAAGAGTGTATCTGATTAGATTCGTTTATTTCTCAAAATGTGTACAGTAGGTATAATTACATTATTATATCAAATTATATGCACTCATATTGAGATCGTAAAAGAAACAAATAACAATAGGATTTGTGCCGTATAACGAATATTAATATTATAAAAAGGAAAGGTTTGTTTGTTTGGACTGAATAAGCTCCAAAACAGCTGGAATGATTTTAAAAAATCTTGTACTATTGGGAAGCTACGTTCACCCTGAGTGACATAGGCTATAGGTATAATATTTTGAAAAAAAAAAATATACGCGCCGACTTGAGAACCTCCTCCGTTTTTTTCGTCGGTTGAAAATAGCGATCCGTGCGAAGCCGGGGCAAACGTCTAGTTATTTATATTTTTAGATAGAAGCCAGGGCGGGTGGCTAGCAATATAATATAGGTACCTATTTGAAATACTTATATCTGACTGAGAAAAATAAACAAGAAATTTGAACTGCATTTATGATTTATGCACTCGTAAATTTTTGCCATAGAACTGAAAAAGTGCAACAGCAATCACCTCGTGTCTCAGAGGTGGGTGATTTTTATGAACTGACAAACAGACGAGTGCTGCGTGCGCGCATGTAACGACTACCGGTCGCCTGTAGGAGAAGTGTCATAAGTACAAAATAATAATTTCTGATGCCTTCGCGGTTATTACACATTGGAATGAAACAACTGTTAACGGATTTAACTCGCGTATTTTTATTTTATTTTATTTGCTGACGTTTCGGATTCTTTACAGTTTCCATAATCGTAGTAAATCCGTTAACAGTTGTTTCATTCCAATGAGTACAAAATAAGTTAATTTGAGTATAATAATAACCGATTTTTGTAAAATTTAGTAAAGTTTGCAATGGGTATGACTACGGGGTCGCCTGTAGGAGAATTGGCGTAAGTACAAAATATTTCTTTTTGAGAATTTCTAAGCTGACGATGTTCCAACATTAAAATTGTCAGAAGACAAATATGGAAATTAAAGTTTTCGAAACGCCAACATAGGAGAAACGGCGTAAGTACAAAATAAGTTTTTTTAACAATTTCTAAGCTGACGATATTCTAACATTAAAAGTGTCAGTAGACAAATATGGAAATTATAGTTTATAGTATATGGAAATTTTAGCGTTAGACTATTGTCAGCTCAGTCGTGCTACGATTATGGAAACTGTAAAGAATCCGGAACGTCAGCTAATAAAAATAAAAATAAAATAAAAATACGCGAGTTAAATCCGTTAATAGTTGTTTCATTCCAATGTGTAATAACCGCGAAGGCATCAGAAATTATTAATTATAGTTTTTTTTGCACTATTTCTCACTTATCACACTCCTGCGCATCGTCATATTTTTTTGTCAAATTGGGAAAAAAAATGTTCAATACCTAATTTTTCATAATTTCCCACTTACGCCTGTTCTCCTTAAGGTCGCCATCTCGTGACTCCCGCGCATCGTCATAAATACGCAGCTTTACTCTTCGCCGACTGTACATAATACACTGTAATGCTGAATTGGAAAGTAATCCTAGTATGGTGTAGAGTTTCAATGACGTATAAATAATTATCAACAAGCGTTGTTTAACAAACAAACCTTTCCTCTTTATTATATTACTAGCTGTCCGCCCCGGCTTCGCACGTATAATTTTTTTTCATAGACTATGCCACTCGGGAAAAATGTAGCTTCCCAACAGTGAAAGATTTTTTGAAATCGGTCCAACCGTTCTGGACCCTATTCAATACAAACAAACAAACAAACTTTTCCTCTTTCTTATATTAGTATAGATAAGTATAGATTGGAATCAAACAACTATAGATAATCTCTATCTTTAGCTGGCTATTATCAGCTAAGTTGTGCTACGATTATGGAGTCTGTAAAGGTTCCAAAACGTCAGCCAAGTAACTTACCAGGCGCGTGCAGTGAGAGTAGCTCGTGTACTGCGTCAGGGTAGGCACTCTATACATTTATACCGTTGTGTTTATATGGAATGCATGCCCTTGCTAATGACTGTTAGCATAGTGGATTTAGCCCACAGTCCGCAGGTTCAGGGTTCGAATCCTGCACATTAAAGTTTGGGACTAGAGCAATTGGTGGAAATTGTTCAAAGATATTTATTTATTCCTTAAGTAGGTAGGTACCTACACTATAATTATTTATAGGAATTTTTTTTGTATTAGTACCTGGTCTATTTATTGTTTGTATGAATATTAAATAAAATCAGCTTTGAGAATATTTCTCTTCCATTACCTACTCTAAAAATAAATCTATTTACGCCATACTTGTCAGGGACAAAACCTATTGAAAAAAATATTAACAATAAGAAGTTATAACGGGGATTGCTTGTCGTGCGCAGACGAAGTCGGGGGCAGAAACTATATATAACTATATATAGATACAGGCTGTATTTAAGTATATTTCTTACCATCTAACAATCTCAACAGTATCGTAAACACCAAAACAAAATGTCAAAACAAATAAATTAAAAAGGAAAACCATAAAAACTGTCAGTACTTCCATGTAGAGATCAAAATGGCAATATAAAAGCGATAAAAACGAAGTCGAACCGTTTACGACACAATGTCAAAGGTGACCAAATGCAAAGAAATGCACTGAGCAAATGTTGCATTAGGTGCGTACTTATTCGAAAATACGTTTAAATATTACGAAAATAATTTAATTGTTTTCAACAGCAAATTAATTCATTGTTTTTGGATATAGGTATAACTTACTTGAATGTCGGTTACATGTAAATGGATGTAAGTTTAAACAGGTACTTATATTATTATTATATTAAATAATTTCTGATGCCTTCGCGGTTATTACACATTGGAATGACACAACTTTAACGGATTTAACTAGCGTATTTTATACAATTATGGAAACTGTGAAGTATCCGAAACGTCAGCAAATGAAATAAAATAAAAAACGTGAGTTCAATCCGATAATAGTTGTTTCATTCCAATATAAATATAATAAGTGTCAAAAATTAAGTTTGAGATAGGACGCAAAGTTGTTTCATTCCTATATAGTATAATAATATTATTAAGTGTCAAAAATTAAGCCTAAGCTATACGCAGGACTTGGTAGTGAAACTAAAGTTTCGATCACTTTTCTGTCTCTTTTTCTCTCCTTTAGCTAAAGCATTGTGTGATAGAGAGGTATGTCGAATTGAACTCGGGTTTTTAGAATAATTCTCTGCAATAAAACGATCGCCCACGCATCTAATGTTTCGTTTGTGCAACATTAAGGTCCGAGTTTATATAGTTAACTGTGGGCGACAAGGTTTCTTATAGAAAAGCGACTTATGCAACTTAGTCGTATGCGACTGTTTGGGGTTAGTAGTACAGAAGTTGCGTATAGATGGCGCTGTACCGGCCAGGGAGTTTTCCTGTATCGCGCTATAGAGATTACCCTTAGTTTATATATATAGGCTCTTTATATTTATTAAATGTGCACGCCGGCGGGGTCGAAGACGTCCACATACACCCGGCGCGCGTCGGACTTATCCGCAGGGACCTTCTGTTCCCTTGCAACAAAATAGTCGTGTCAACACACCTCCTGACGGCCGAGCCGAGGTGCGACCCTCACCTTGGGGGGCCCTCGGGTCGGTCAGGGCTAAAAACCCTAAACCAACCCAAAAGGCTTAAGAGTCTCCTTTCAGGAGTCTCGCCACCCGTCCGGTTTTGCAGTAAAGGCCCATTAGCTGGCCAACTGCGTTTCAGTATTCAGTTCGAAAAAAAAAGGAAAAAAAAAAAAAATTAAATGTGCTTCCAAAGTAACGAACGGGTTTTATTTCTAGTAGCAATCAACATCAACACAGTGCCTCTTTTTGATGTAGGAAGTACATACAGCGACTAAGTCGCAAGTCGCAACTTAGACTAGTTTGTCACACGCGGTTTCGTAGTAGAGATATCCACCATTTCTGGTATTTCGTATTCCTTAACTTAAGGGTAAAATGGGACCCTATTACTGGCTCTCCGTCTGTCTGTCTGTCACCAACTGTATCTTATAAACTTGATAGTTTTAGTTTTTTGACGGCCTGTTGGTCTAGTGGTCAGAGGCCCTGATTACGAAACCGGAGGTTGCGGGTTCGAATCCCGCTAGGGGCAGATGTCAATGTGATGAGCACTGGCATCTGTACCTGAGTCTTGGATGTCTTATATGTATTTATGTATATTTATCCGTTGTCTAGTACCCATAACACAAGCTTTGCTTAAAATGGGACTAGATAATTGGTGTGAATTGTCCAAAGATATTTATTTATTTATTTATTTATAGTTAGCCAGTTGAAATTTTAATTTGCTGCTATAACAACAAGATACTTGTTATAAAAAACTATAAAGTAAATATTTAGGGAGCTCCTATATACCAGACATGACTTTTTGTTAGATAATGGCACGGAACCCTTCGGGCGCGTATCTGACTCGCACTTGGCCAGTTTTGACCAAGAGATTACAAATATTTTCAGTATGCCGATTGGAGTATAAAAAAGGTTTAATATACTACCACCTTCAATTTTAACCCATTAGGGGATGAAATACTAAACATACATCGCAAGTTAAATAAAAGCTTTTAAAAATTCCCTTTTTCAGTAGGTAGTAAATAACGATGGTGTCCCGAACTGTAAATCTTTGTATGTAGTTCGTGCTAGTGCCATCCCCCCCGCAATCCTCGCACGATTGACTTGTCGAAACCCCGTCTCGACTAAGGTACTATTATCTATACTAATATAATAAAGAGGAAAGGTTTGTTTGTTTGTTTGGATTGAATAGGCTCCAAAACGGCTGGACCGATTTGAAAAATTCTTTCACTGTTGGGAAGCTACACTATTCCCGAATGACATCCCTACTAATATTATAAATGCGAAAGTAACTCTGTCTGTCTGTCTGTCTGTCTGTTACGCTTTCACGCTAAAACTACTGGACCGATTTAAATGAAATTTGGTACAAAGAAAGTCTGGAGCCTGAGAAAGGACATAGGCTACTTTTTAACCGAATGCAAAAATGGATTAGTTCCACGCGGACGAAGTCGCGGGCATAAGCTAGTAGGCTATAAAAAAAGGGATCCGTGCGAAGCCGGGGTGGACAGCTAGTGTATAATAATATTACTATTTTTAATGTAGTGGTAAGTAGGCGGTACTGATGTAATGTTTGTACTTATGATCTCTTGGTATAATTTCAACACAGTAAGGTTTTCAGTGTTCATTAATGAAGTGATACTCAGGACCGACGGCTCTCAGACACGAAACACGCTCGTCCAATAAAAGTGGCTACGGAATACAGTGCAAGTCATGAAAGAATGACATTTTATTAATAACTACTGGCGACCCGCCCCGGCACACGGGTGCTATAAACTTTCCTCTTAAATCACTCTATCTGTTAAAAAAAAGCATCAAAATCCGTTGCGTTGTTTTAAAGATTTAAGCGTACATAGGGATATAGGGACAGAAAAAGCGACTTCGTTTTATACTATGTAGTGATATTTTTTTTGAAAAATTCGCAGGTAAAACAATGAAGTAGGTACAATACCGAATTGAAGGTGTAGAGAAATTCGACACATCAGTGTTTAGATTTTTATATGTATTGTGTTCTTACTGACCCTGTGAATCGTATCGCATACTGACTTTTTTGTTCAAGGGTAAATAAATACTTAATAAATCGCTTTCTCACATGGCTTGTACTGTATTATAAAACTGCATAAAGTGGTAATACTCCTACGTGTTAGTCACCGATGACTGGGTACAGTGCAACCTTATTAAGATGGACAGTTAACATTTAATCTTTATTTAGTTTTAGTTTAGTTTAACATTTACTGACTAGAATCAGTAACGCAAGACGACTTAATAGTTTATCTTTGTTCATAAAGTAGATTAGCAAAAAATATTGAACATGTATTTTTTCTAGAAAGTGCGTACAAAATATCGGGTTAATGCATACCTATTAGTAATTAAAATAAATAAAATAGTATCCATCGTTTATTTTGGTCGACTATTTTAATGCAAAATAAAAATCTTTTATTTCGCAATTCATTGTAAACCATTATAAATAAAAAAATATAAAACCATAATTAACTCAATAACATACAAATTCGAGAAACAAATATATAAATATAAGTATAATTAAGAACCTTAAATCCATAGAAATAGAAATAAACAAAAAAATATTATTATTTTCGTTAATATAGTGAATGTTAGGCGACATCATTTATTCGACTTGTCAGAGTTGGTGACGTATGGCTGTCATACAGTTTTTGCGTTATTACTCTTGTTAGCTTTGACAAATTGAATGTGGAAGTTGGATAATGGCTACATGTAATGTATGAAAGACAAAACTAATCTCATTTTGTGTTTGATGTATGTACTGTTTTTATGGCTTTTTTGTAACTAGCTGACCAAGACTTTTTTGTATATTTTCCAAATATTTAAGAATAAGAATAAGAATAAGAAACGTTTATTTAGTGCTATAAAACAAACATAGGTACATCTTTCAATACATACAAAGAAAAGACGTAGATACTGTCGACATTGTAAGAGATGTGAATAGGACAGCACCAAAAGGGCGACCAGCTCAGCATAATGCTGCAACTTATAGTCACAGCGCTGTTTTTCAGCTGGACCCGAGAGTTACAACATAATATCTTGCACTGTCGGTATCTTAAAGAATTAAAAAAAAAAAAACAAAAACAGAATACAATACTAACAACAGACTTACAGGTAAGCTACATGGGTACACTCGATTTCATGTCATTCAATATTTATTTAAGTTCCTCAAAAAACTTTACATAAGATGGTCTTGTATGCCGTCACACTGAAGATCGAGTAATTTCGATTTTAAATACAATTTATATTTTGCTACCGTATAATCTCTTGTGGGCGGTGGAAGATTATTCCATATTTTGGTGGCGGCATACTTAAAACTACCCCTAAAAGCGGCCGTTTTATGAGGAGGAACTAGAAGCCGACAAAGTCGGGTCCGAGTAGACCATTTTAGTTTGTCAGAGAGGTACGAGGGACACTGATACTTTACAACGCCAAAGAGAAGGGTAGCCAAGTGAAGATAACGTCTTGATGCCATGTTCAGTATCTTTGCATTGTTAAGATGGGGCGATATATGATTCCTAGGAGGAATATTAAAGATGAACCTGCCGCAGGCGTTCTGCACTCTTTGGATTTGACACTTTGTTCTAGACAATAGTCTGGGACCGAACACTGTGTCAGCATAATTCAGTTTGGAGAGGACCAGCGAATCAACAAGATTTATGCGCAACTGAGTACTTAAGTATTCGCGAACTTTATATAAAACTTTTAAACGATAAAAACATTTACGAACAACATCCAAAATGTGTGACTCGAATCGCAATTCACCGTCCATAAGAACACCCAAATTACGTGCCTCATTGACTCGTTCAATTTTCTCCGTGCCTAATATAATTTGAGGTTGTTTAGATTCTAGTTTTTTTATTTGTGATTTCGAGCCCATAATGAGAAACTTTGACTTTTTAGGATTAAGAACAAGACAATTTACTTGAGCCCATTTTGCTAATCTATCCAGATCCTCATTAATTAGAGTTATACCATCATTAATATTATTGAGATCTATGGGAAAATGCAATTGTAGATCATCTGCGTACATATGGTATTTACAATTTTTGAAACAATTAACTATATCTGCACTGTAAATTGTAAATAGCAATGGACCTAGTATTGAGCCCTGAGGCACGCCGCGCTCGATAATGCTCTTGTTAGAAATATCTTTAGAACCATCAACATTAGTCAATTGCACATATTGCCAGCGATTATTCAAGTAACTTTCAAACCAACGCAATGTTTTTGAGTCAAAACCATAGTACGACATTTTTGACAAAAGCAATGAGATATTAAGTGAATCAAAAGCGCGAGAAAAATCCAGCAAAATTAATACAGAAGGCTTTCCTGAATCCTGCGCCTCCAGAATATCACTAGTGACATCCAAAAGCGCAGAAGACGTACTATGCTTCTTACGAAATCCCGATTGCCTATCAGGTAAAATGCCTTCCGACTCTATGAACTTTAAGACCTGTAGATAAACTATCTTTTCGACTACTTTAGACAAGCAAGGGAGTATACTAATTGGCCTTAAGTCACTCATGGTGGTAGGGTTATTATGCTTTGGAAGAGGCCGAACTACAGCCACTTTCCACGCTTCTGGAAAACATGATGTCTGGATTGATTTATTAACAATGGACGTTATTACATCAATGATATGAGGCAAGCACATTTTGATCATATCTAACGATACAGCATCATCGCCTTCGGCTTTTGACTTCAATAAGCTGACTATTTTCAGTACCTCTTGCTGACTAACACATTTCAGTCCAAATTGTCCAAAAACTAATCGTCCAAATTCAAAAAATGTCAAACTTGATATATTAACCACTGTGCTACCAGGGACATTTAGGAAATGTTGATTCAACATTGCTGGATCGTTAAGATGAACTGGGAGCTGACTATCAGGTTTTGGTGCAAGAATATCCAGTTTCAGGTTTTTCCAAAGAGCATTAGGATTTCTTATATTACAATTTATGTTATGTTTAAAATATGCTGTTTTTTCACTGTGTATGGCTTTGCTTAGTATTTTTTTTAAATCTTTGAAATAGGTTAAATGGGCATTGCTTCGAGTTTTATAGTACTTATCAAGAGCATTGTTCTTCAGCTTAATCATAATCTTAATATTATCGGTAATCCATGGACATGTACGTTGTTTAATAACAGCGGTTTTAGTAGGGGCATGAAGATCGAAGATTTGCATCATGAATTCATTAAATACATGTACCATGTTGTTGACGTTGTCAACAGATAAAATCGTATGCCATGGCACAGCAGCTATATCATAATCAAATTGGCAATGATCAATCTCCCGCAAAGGCCTATATGTAACATATTTGGGTGGAACAATTGGAGATTTAAGATTTAACCTACATGTAATAAAGGCGTGGTTCGTCATTTTATTCCCGATTAATTCGGTAGTAACGTCTCGTACACGAGCATCGGTGCATATAACATCTATTAATGTCTCACTGTGACCCGTGAAATGCGTTGGAGTCTCCACCACTTGAGTAAGTTGAAATATGCTCAGGAAATTCTTTAATTTACGTGTGTTAAGACTATTTGTATCAAGTACATCTATATTAAAGTCACCTAATAACATCACGTGATCACAGTAAGTAAAATGATTAACAGTATCTGATAAAGCACCAAAAAATTCATCAACATTTAGCCAAGGTGGCCGATATGCGGTCCCAATAACTACTTTTATTTTATTTACACTTAGCTTAATCCAAAGCTGTTCCACTGACGGACAAAAAGGATAATCACAAAAGCGTACAGTACAATTTCACAACTAAATTTACCCAGTTCAGTCGTTCTTGAGTTTTAGCGTGATAGGCGAACATCTACCTAATTATATATATATATATTAGATAATAATGTTTCGTAAATTTCTTAGTTATTATATAGCAGATCGATTTAACGATATTATAACAGCCGATTCTATTATCTGATATTAAATAACTGCGAAAATATTAGATAAATTTACATTTATTTTTTATACTGTACATAGTTTAATGAAAATATATATTATAATATTATTCCTGTACGCATCCAAATTTTTATAGATTTTTTAAGGAATACTCAAACAAAAATATTTTTTTTTTTTAAGGAATAAACAAAAATATTTCCACATTACTTTTTAACGAAAAAACTTCTACTTAAAACCTTCTTAAATAGGCGATACTGTAAAATAATTTGATGCATTATAAATTAGTCCAGTGTTTTATTTATCCGGGCATAAAATATGAAATAATATATTCAAATCATACAAACAGACCGGTGACTCGCCAACAATGGATTTTGCATATTAAACGCATTTCCGCAGAAGTGCAAACTAACTGCATGTGATTATTATTAATATTAAATGACGTCATTTATTTTGTAACTGTATTGTATGCAGTTTTATAAAAACATGAATTATTGGAATGGAACAACTTTAAACTGAGCTGACTTTTAGGAACCTTTACAGTTGACGACTGAGCTGACAATAGTCTAACGGTTTCCAATTATATCATACATGTAATATTATGTGTACTAAAATTATTGATATAATGTTTATAAAGTATAAGCTTGTTAAATTAAAAAATAGTGCATTACGCACCAAGGCCAGTAAAATAAAAAATGTCTCAGATGACATGTAATTGTCGTCCGAGGCGAAGCCGAGGTTGACAAAAATGTGATCTGAGGCTTTTTTATTTTTCTGGCCGAGGTCAGTATACTATTTTTCTGTTCAACGAAGCCAGAAAGCGGCAATTTCATTTAGCGCAGCGGCCAGAAAGTTTGCGCTTTCCGGCCGGAGGACAGAAAATATTATTTTATATCGACTCACTTTATAAATCTATACATATAAAAATCAATGCCACTTTTCGTTGTAATTGTATAACTCAACAACGCCTTTACCGATTTGGCTAATTTTAGTCATGAATTATTCGTGGAAGTCCAGGGAAGGTTTGTAAGTAAAGAAAATTAAAAAAACATCTTGTAAAAACGTCTCTAAAAAGTGTAAAATAAACACCTTTCTATACATCCATATACAAAGTGATTGACGGTAAGTGACAGAAGACTTTGAAAGATCTTTGATGTAACAATCGGACGGGCAGGACGACGTCTGCCGGGGCCGGTAGTAAAATATAAAATCGATTATTTATTAAAACTAGGTTTGCAAAACACATTGCATGTATATCAAATAGTAAATGGTCTGTCAAATATATTTTCACGCCACAAAACTGCCTTGTAAACTTCTATGTCTGACAAGGGAAAATAGGACATAAATATACCATTGACATGAACGTTAATTGCTTGCTGTCTAACGCTTACTATGGGTAATAGTTCTTTGAAATAAAGTATGTTACTTGTCATAATTGTTAGGTTTCTGTGGAAAAAGTTTCGTTCTGTGTTCTAGCGCAAAGGCCATAAATTTAATACATGTGACTTACCTACCAGTGTTGGCAAAAATGTAATCACGATTAACGATTGACGATTAGGCGATTACATGTAGTTACGATTAGACGATTGACGATTAGTTGAAAGTAACCGATTGACGATTGCTAACTACTGTAATCGCAATCGTTAATTTCTAATCGTAATTACTAACTACTTTTTCAAGGAATAAGACTTTATCAGCGAGCAGTTACTAAACATATGATGTTGGTAGTGCTGATGATGAACCCTGAAGACACTACTACGGATCTCAATGATGGATAAAGATAGACATATCGTGTTTGGGCTCATTCGACTCAGCATGACGAGCACTTTCTAAACACATGATGTTTGTACTGCTGATGATGAACCCTGAAGACTTCTACGGATCTCTAAGATGCATGAACATAGACATATCGTGTTTGGGCTCATTCGACTCGGCATGACGAGCACTTTCTGAACACATGATGTTGGTAGTGCTGATGATGAACCCTGAAGACTTCTACGGATCTCTAAGATGCATGAACATAGACATATCGTGTTTGGGCTCTATTGACTCGGCATGACGAGCACTTTCTAAACACATGATGTTGGT
Organism: Polylopha cassiicola; assembly: GCA_038024825.1. Taxonomy (NCBI): domain Eukaryota; kingdom Metazoa; phylum Arthropoda; class Insecta; order Lepidoptera; family Tortricidae; genus Polylopha; species Polylopha cassiicola. Next base: position 2,075,699 of record CP149061.1, read on the forward strand.
AGTGCTGATGATTAACCCTGAAGACAGCTACGGATCTCTAAGATGCATGAACATAGGCATATCGTGTTTGGGCTCTATCGACTCGGCATGACGAGCACTTTCTAAACACATGATGTTGGTAGTGCTGATGATGAACCCTGAAGACTTCTACGGATCTCTTAGATGCATGAACATAGGCATATCGTGTTTGGGCTCATTCGACTCGGCATGACGAGCACTTTCTAAACACATGATGTTGGTAGTGCTGATGATGAACCCTGAAGACTTCTACGGATCTCTTAGATGCATGAACATAGGCATATCGTGTTTGGGCTCATTCGACTCGGCATGACGAGCACTTTCTAAACACATGATGTTTGTACTGCTGATGATGAACCCTGAAGACTTCTACGGATCTCTAAGATGCATGAACATAGACATATCGTGTTTGGGCTCATTCGACTCGGCATGACGAGCACTTTCTAAACACATGATGTTGGTAGTGCTGATGATGAACCCTGAAGACTTCTACGGATCTCTAAGATGCATGAACATAGGCATATCGTGTTTGGGCCCATTCGACTCGGCATGACGAGCACTTTCTAAACACATGATGTTGGTAGTGCTGATGATGAACCCTGAAGACACTACTACGGATCTCAATGATGGATAAAGATAGACATATCGTGTTTGGGCTCATTCGACTCGGCATGACGAGCACTTTCTAACACATGATGTTGGTACTGCTGATGATGAACCCTGAAGACTTCTACGGATCTCTAAGATGCATGAACATAGGCATATCGTGTTTGGGCTCATGCGACTCGGCATGACGAGCACTTTCTAAACACATGATGTTGGTACTGCTGATGATGAACCCTGAAGACTTCTACGGATCTCTAAGATGCATGAACATAGGCATATCGTGTTTGGGCTTTATCGACTCGGTATGACGAGCACTTTCTAAACACATGATGTTGGTAGTGCTGATGATGAACCCTGAAGACACTACTACGGATCTCAATGATGGATAAAGATAGACATATCGTGTTTGGGCTCATTCGACTCGGCATGACGAGCACTTTCTAAACTCATGATGTTGGTACTGCTGATGATGAACCCTGAAGACTTCTACGGATCTCTAAGATGCATGAACATAGGCATATCGTGTTTGGGCTCATGCGACTCGGCATGACGAGCACTTTCTAAACACATGATGTTGGTACTGCTGATGATGAACCCTGAAGACTTCTACGGATCTCTAAGATGCATGAACATAGGCATATCGTGTTTGGGCTCATTCGACTCGGCATGACGAGCACTTTCTAAACACATGATGTTGGTACTGCTGATGATAAACCCTGAAGACTTCTACGGATCTCTAAGATGCATGAACATAGGCATATCGTGTTTGGGCTCATGCGACTCGGCATGACGAGCACTTTCTAAACATGATGTTGGTACTGCTGATGATGAACCCTGAACCTTAGAGATCCGTAGAAGTCTTCAGTCATCATCAGCACTACCAACATCATGTGTTTAGAAAGTGCTCGTCATGCCGAGTCGAATGAGCCCAAACACGATATGTCTATCTTTATCCATCATTGAGATCCGTAGTAGTATCTTCAGGGTTCATCATCAGCAGTACCAACATCATGTGTTTAGAAAGTGCTCGTACTACCAACATCATGTGTTTAGAAATTGCTCGTCATGCCGAGTCGAATGGGCCCAAACACGATATGTCTATGTTCATGCATCTTAGAGATCCGTAGAAGTCTTCAGGGTTCATCATCAGCAGTACCAACATCATGTGTTTAGAAAGTGCTCGTCATGCCGAGTCGAATGAGCCCAAACACGATATGGCTATGTTCATGTATCTTAGAGATCCGTAGAAGTCTTCAGGGTTCATCATCAGCACTACCAACATCATGTGTTTAGAAAGTGCTCGTCATGCCGAGTCAATAGAGCCCAAACACGATATGCCTATGTTCATGCATCTTAGAGATCCGTAGCTGTCTTCAGGGTTCATCATCAGCACTACCAACATCATGTGTTTAGAAAGTGCTCGTCATGCCCAGTCGAATGAGCCCAAACACGATATGCATATGTTCATGCATCTTAGAGATCCATAGAAGTCTTCAGGGTTCATCATCAGCAGTACCAACATCATGTGTTTATAAAGTGATCGTCATGCCGAGTCGCATGAGCCCAAACACGATATGCCTATGTTCATGCATCTTAGAGATCCGTAGAAGTCTTCAGGGTTCATCATCAGCAGTCCCAACATCATGTGTTTAGAAAGTGCTCGTCATGCCGAGTCGCATGAGCCCAAACACGATATGCCTATGTTCATGCATCTTAGAGATCCGTAGAAGTCTTCAGGGTTCATCATCAGCAGTACCAACATCATGTGTTTAGAAAGTGCTCGTCATGCCGAGTCAAATGAGCCCAAACACGATATGTCTATGTTCATGCATCTTAGAGATCCATGGAAGTCTTCAGGGTTCATCATCAGCACTACCAACATCATGTGTTTAGAAAGTGCTCGTCATGCCGAGTCGAATGAGCCCAAACACGATATGTCTATGTTCATGCATCTTAGAGATCCATGGAAGTCTTCAGGGTTCATCATCAGCACTACCAACATCATGTGTTTAGAAAGTGCTCGTCATGCCGAGTCGAAAGAGCCCAAACACGATATGTTTATGTTTATCCATCTACGAGATCTAGTACCGAGTCATCTTTAGTGTCCAACATCAACATCACCAGGAGACATCATGATGAGTGAAAATTATATTCACCCCTCTACGACATCTCTTAAGCTTTCACGCGAATTCAGATATTTGTATGGGAATCAATGAAAAAGTAATCAAATAATCGTGATTACACGATTACACTAATCAAACTACTTGATTGCTCAGTAACCGATTACTAGAGTAACCGGTTACTTGACTAATCGGTTACTTGAGTAATCGGTTACTGAGCAATCAAATTAGTAATTGGATTAGATTTGTAACCGATTGATGCCAACACTGTTACCTACATACTTTAATAGGATCCCAGTATATTAGGTGCCGAGTAGGCAACAATATTATTTTAATTAAAAAAATTAAGAATGCAATCCTTTAAGTGGATTGGGGGCGACCCATGACTAAACAGGGGTGGTATTTTGATTAAAATGATGAATAAGAAAAACTATTAAAAAAGTTATCAAAACCTTGTAGGTAGCCTAGGTATTTAAAAAATAAAAATGAATAACCGAAATGTATGTACCTACGCGCATAACTTCCGAACGACCGCAGCAAATTTTATGTTTCTTACTTTATCTGATTCTTATTGTCAAGACAAGGTTTATATACTTAAGTTTATAAGAAAATTTATAAAATAATTTGATCAGAATTAGGTAATTTTTGTGACACATTTTTGACGACACAATCGGACAGGCAAGACGACGTCAACCGAGACCACTAGTTTTGAATATTTTATTCCAAAATTTTACTCCTTTCGTCACACTATCTTTAGCTCAGTCCGCTTTGCATATAAAAACCCTAAAGTTACCGAAAGCTAAATAAAATACGCAAGTTAAAACCGTTATAGTTGTATCATTCCAGAAATGGAATAAGCTCATCGCTACTAGTAAAATATCATAAGCACATCTGATTGATCCGACTTTTTATTGAGAGCTTAAAAATATTTTATGTTATGTTAGAGAGCTTTGCGTCAACATGGCCGAGAGCTTTATAAGTTTGTGCGTCTGTTTGTTCAGCGGCTTATACCTCTATAAAAGAGCTTTTCAGTGTCTGCGAGTTTAAAACCTTATTCCATATTTCTTCATAAATTTTGTGTCAAAGCTTGGTGTGAAATTATTCGGCTTCAATAAGTCTTAAAAATTCAGGTTTTAAGTATAAATTGTTAAAAAAACTAATTAAAATCTCATTGAATAATAAAACAATTGTAACGGCTTCAACTCACGTATTATTTTATTTATTTCGAAAACTTTACAGCTCCCATATTCGTAGCACGACTGAGCTGACGATAGTCTATAGCTAAAGTTACAGTTGTTTCATTCCAATGTGTAATAACCGCGAAAGCATCAGAAGTTATGAATTTCATTGAAATTATGGTATCGATTTCAAATGAATGAATAGTAAATCGCATGGCGGCAGAAGTTGAATATCTTCATATTATTCAATACCTATATTATTTACAAAAACCCTAAACTTTTCCTCCAACCATCCATATTTATAACAACGACGTTAACAAAAGAAGAATAACACCCAAAAACAATAACCAATAATGCAGTTCCCAATCAAGAAAATAGGTGCCCATATTTGTTTTATCTGTATCAATCAATCCTAATCACGTAATAGCTTGATTGACCTGAATCGCGATCAATTTTATTGTTGTCCTAATTGACCCAGCACGAATCCCAAGCCCGTCACAGACAACCGCTCATAAACGCATGCACTTCGAATCTCTCAACCTGCATAGACAAAACCCTGATGCACCCACCCCACCTGTTCACCCGTCCCTTTCCCTCCCCGTGAAAGTGTGACCCGTCTCGTTCACACCTCAAAATCCCATTCGGCCGTTTTCGTTTATGCTCGGATGCAATAGCCGGTGATGCCCGTAGCTAAACAATTCCGCCAGTCGCTCTCCGAACGTCGGGGAAGGCGTATCGCTGCCGGCAGCCCGTACGCGCTCGAAACATCGTACCAGTCCCCTGTTTGTATAGGGATGTTTGCCCGCGATAGTGCGGCCTATAAACGGAAGGATTTGTGACTGTGCTGTGAAGAGTGTTTCTGGCGTTGCTGTGCCGGTTTGATGGTCAGTTTTAAATAGTGGTATAACGGATGCGGTTAATGTGATATGTTTGATTGTAGAAAGTAAACATATGCCAGATGATATTAGTGATGCCGACATTGTTGACGGCTGACAACGTTTTAATGGAAGCAAATGCATAACGGAAACATGAAATGATTCGGTTACAGAGAAATGTTATTATGTTCAGCAACATTTTAGTGATAGCGTAACTTGATACCAGAGTGAGATTAATGTTTCAAACTAGATAAATTGTAAATGAAATGCAGCATCTTATTTTTTTTGAAGACGGAGCGGAAACGGCAGTTGTCATAATGAGCTGATTGATTTATAATAATTCAAGTATTATTCAAATTCGAAAGCACGTGGGTGGAATAAATAATAACAATGAAATAGCGTTTTCAAGACGAACACATAACAAAACAATTCATTATAACAATAGAGTATTGTTTGTGATTGGGAGTTTTTTATAAGTAATTACTTGTATTTGTGCAGGTTAATGGAATTATATGGGTGGGTTGTACAATACGGCATTAAGCTTTAGAAAATTAATTGTGGGTTTTTATTATACGTATTGTAAAAATCTAATGTAGCTTTTGATGATAAAAATATTAACTAGCACCTCGTATGTGAACCTTTCGCTGAAAATAAACGTAATAAAACTTCAGGTGTTGGTAATGAAAGTTGCAAAAATAAGTCTGAAATGGCTTGCACAGAAGTGATTCAACTTTTTGCAATTCCTTGCACCGGTGCAAAGTTCTAACCTAACTTAGTCCACTAGAGTTAGCACTAAGTTAGGAAATAGAAAAACTAGGGAATCCGACGCGGAGTAGCAATAACATTTCCAAATAGGGAAACAAAAGTTGCATCACTAAAATTATATAAAAAATACACAAACAACATATAACATTAACTCACATGTGACCAATCAAACCGCTAACAGAAATTTCATTTGTTTCCACAGGTAGTGATAAAACAAAAACAGTTGAAGAAGATATAAGTGACATTATATATTTGAGAGACAGTAAAATCTAAAGGAGAACATTAGGAACAAACGAGTAAGTTAAATTGCCTAATTACGACAACGGTATTGTTTATTTTGGAATGTCTAATTTCTGAATTGCACGCTCTGAAGAACTTTACTGAATTTGTCGTGACACTGTTTGGAGTCCTTTTGTTTGCTGAGTCCACAGGGATAATTATGTCGGTTTCGTTATTAGTACCCTTATTTGACTTTAATTTAATAACGATTTTGGAGGTTTCTGTGTAACCGAGCAGAGGTTGTGAAAGAAAAGTTACGACAGGAGAATACGTGTCTTTGGAATGAAACAACTGTGACGAATTTAACTCGCATATTTTGCTGTGTGAAAACTTTTCTGTTCCAATATTCGTAGCCGACAAAGCTGACAATAGTCTTACACTAAACCACTCCAAAATATTTTTTGGTTACTTTAGTGTTAGAGTATGCAGAGTTAAATCCGTTGAGTAGGTATAATTAATTCAATCCAATGTCTAATAACCGCGAAAGCATCAGAATTTTTTAGTGTTTGATCAAAATTGCAGTCTTAAACCCTATGGTAGGGTTAGGCATAAATATTTTTTACTTTCTTCATTATTTATACATGAAACACGAGCAAATGATTACAATGAAATATGTTTTAATACAAACTCCAATATTTCCTCGTACATTTCATTCAAATAAATAACATTCATAGGATTTTTATCGCTAAAATCCGTTCACATTCCGTTTCAATAGTTTTCTACACAATTGAATGAATTTTTGCATATTTTACTAGTCAATATGGAAACATTGTAAATGTAACTGTAAAAATATGGAGATTAGATGCTTGTTGTTAAAATACCACATCATTACCAAATATTTCAAAGTACCTAAAAAAGTCTAAGCGATAGATTTATCATGGTCTTTCGGAGCATAGTTTTAACAAAATGCAGTGCTTGCTTACATACCTGTACTGACGTTATATGATGGATGCATCCATTTTATCAATGTGTACCGTAATGGCAGTCACTTTCACGTTGAAATGTTAGCCTTTTATTTTTAGTGCCTTTTGAAAGTTCGTTAATGATAACTGTCAATTTACTAGTTAGAATTTGATGGTCGATTTCTGTTTTTATGGCATGAAAGTGTTTTTGCTCAAGCCCGTCGCTTTAGGTTGTAATATAGATTTGTCTTCAATAAGAGACGCGATTTTTTAAATAGGACTATTTTAGGACTTCAAAAATAAAGAGCATGTAATACACGTATTCAATAAGAAAATTAAAAAGATCCGTTACAAAATATGTATGATCATTCAACTATAAATAATAAGCCAGGTTGAAAAGAATCTTTCAAAGTACTGGTGAGGCCAAAGAAAAAAAAACAGCCGTATCGGCTTCTTTTCATTAAAGATCATTAGAGTTTCGAGGACGAAAAATGAAAAATAAATAAAAAGAAGGCTTTCGTTGGAGGCTTCTGAGGAAGTTTGTAGAGTTCTATTATGAAAGAATTTCCTTGGTGACGACTTATGGACTTTATTTTTATAGGTTCTTAATTATTTACTTATTTGGAATTTAGAAAATCTTCTTGATGTTGTTACGACTGGAAAAGTATTTGAATCCTTACAATTTTTAGTTATTCCGAATTCTACTGCAAATGTAAAAGGTGTATTAAGGTATTTTCTTTTCATTTCTATCTTTATATTTTTCAACCGATAAGGTACCTTACACATCTGAACTACATTACCTATTTTTAAGAATGAAACAACTCTAACGGATACATTTTATTTTAGCGATAGACTATCGTCATTACAGTCGTGCTATGAATGTGGGAACTGTAATATTTTCAAAACGTCAGCAAATAAAATAAAATAATTGTAACCGTTATAGTTGTTCCAATGTGTAACCACCGAAGGCATCAGAAATTATAACAATTTTCTTTCACTCAAAACAATACATTGAACTTTCCAGAAATTCTAATAAGTAAATTCTAAAGAAAGCAATGCGCAACAATTATTCACCATTTCCAAATCAGATTTATATTCTCACCATACCATAATCGGACTTGATCTGACTAGAAATAAGTAACTTAATGTTATTCAAAACGTGTCTCTATATTTATTTTAACTGGTAGATCTAGCACGACTTCACCGACAGACCAACTCTGTATAAATCTTAGGAATACGTTTTAGCTTAATGGCAAGGAAACAGATCTGAAAATCTCACCTGGGGAGAGTTGAAGGATTTAGTATGAAGTATCGGAGATAAAATGGAAAACATTATTTAAATTAAATTTGGAATTTACCTACCTTCTGTTCGCGGTGTTGGGATCTGTTCAATCTTAAGAATGGTTAACATGTTTCTTTGTATTTCTTTACACACACCTAAGTCAATATTGTCGTCTTAATAGGTTGTTATAATATTTTTTCTTACTTACTCTTCACTATTGCTGTCTTTAACCTAATATACATTAGGTATAGTATCGTTAGACAAAGTAGTAAAATTTTGACACTTTAAAACAGGATAGTAGTTAAAATATTGTAATTTATAAAATAAGGTAGTTATCATTGTAAAAATCACTTTAGCGTTAGACTATTGTCAGCTCAGTCGTGCTAAGAATAATAATTAATAATAATAATAATAATATCTTTGGACAATTCACACCAATTGATCTAGTTCCAAACCAAGCAAAGCTTGTACTATGGGTACTAGACAACGGATAAACATAGATAAATACATATAAGACATCCAAGACTCAGGTACAGATGCCAGTGTTCATCACACTGACATCTGCCCCTAGCAGGATTCGAACCCGCAATCTCCGGTTTCGTAGTCAGGGGCTCTGACCACTAGACCAGCAGGCCGTCAATGAACTATAAAATTTTCGAATAGTTTGCAAATAAAATACGCTAGTTAAACCCGTTACAGTTATTTAATTCCAATGTGTAATCAGAAACAACAAATTTCATTCAAGCCGACTTAAAAATAAAATTTAACAATCACAAACTCAACAAAACCATAAATTGTCGTGCTAATTAACCATTTCTAATCTGCATGCGGTACTAGGAGTTCAGAAACAGCAAGAGGTTGATGGTAGGTCTCAAGATAAAATACGACACGAGCTCCATCTAGTTGAATAGATACCCTATGTCCGAGATAATGATGCAAGGATCCTTCTCATTAGTAAGATTCAGACCGTGATTTCTAGTCAGGCATATAACGTGACCATTTCTTTTTTGACTCTAAGGGACATTGGTATGTTTAGTTCAATTAACAGGTTGAAAGGATAAATCAATTTCCGTTTTTTAGCTGCTTTATGAAAATCGGTTCAGACTTAATAGTTGTTGAAAAAAGGTCTACAAATATACACGAGTGAGGTATCAAAAGAAGATTATATGCATTGCAAAATTGAATGTAGCTGAAATTTGCGCGCTGTTTTTGAACACACTTTTCGGGGAAAAATTCTGTGTAAAACTGTTCTGTTTTCGGAAAACCAATTTTGCGTCCTGGAGATTATTTCGAGGATACCGGGACTCGTAGTTACAAAAGGGGACTGTCCTGTTAAAAACGGGACGTATGGTCACGTTAGGCATATGGTTACGTCTTGTGACTTGGTCTGACTTGCACTTGGTTCAGTGACATTGCAATTTGTGGTATCTATTGTAGCGATGGTAAATTCTTGGCAGCTTTGGAATTAACCAATTTGTGAATATATAGGTAATCACATAATGATACCTACCTATAATTGGAATGAAACAACTATAATGGATTTAACTCGAGTATTTTGTAAGAACGCTAAACTAACTTTAGCACGAGTGACGAGAGTATTATAGATTATCTTCAGCGTTATGCTATCGTTATTTCCGTCGTACTACGAATATGGGAACTGTAAAGCTTTAAATCTGTTTATAGTTGTTTTATCCCAATGTGTGAAAAGTTTGCAAGAAACATTTTGACAAAAAATATTAAATTGTACGTTAGGGTGTCCCTTATTTTTCAAAGTTTTTATTTTCCAACGCATAGGTCTTAGTTTTGTTCATTTGGTTCTAAAGTACTCGGAAATAAATTTTTAACTTATTTGGATTACGATAACCCGTGCCGACTTGTATTGAAACATGTCCGTACAAGTTGCGCGCATGTAGCGGCGCGTACTCGCGGTACGTGTCATCGGTGTCATTTGTTCTTAGTTATTCTTGTGATTAACACGTACTGTTTTAAAGTTTAAAAGATGGCAGTGGAATTGAGAAGCAATAAAAAAAGTATTTTTTTAATTGGTGACGTAAATTATCAAATAACAGGCGCCAAGTTACCGTCTAACCGTCAAGTTCTTGCAGTACTTTTTTATAACATTCGCGAAGTTCAAATGACTGTTAGTGAAAGCGCAAACTTAGTCATTCGAGAGTGTGTTATATTTTGGGAAAAAGCTAGGATTCCTACCAGAGCTATACCTAACTGTGTAAAAAAACTTGTGGATCTTCACCATGCTTGGAGGGAATTGCAAAAAAATTCAAAAAAAATACAAGATATTTATAAGCACCGTGAGCAGGACTTTCAAAATAGTTTAGATAATTTATTTGATATAGCTCATGCGGATGCTTTAGAACGGATGAAAATAGAAGAAGACAAGATATTTTTACGAAAACAGAGAGAACCAGGGCGTCCAGGATGTTTAGCAGGTGTAGACAAAAAGTTAGCTGAAAAAGAAGAAAGGACCAGACAGAGAAAATTAATAGAAGAGAAAAAAAGACTTGAACAAGAGTGTTACGGGAGTTTATCGTCATCAATTACTACAAACTTTATACCAGTGCAAGAACATGATTATCAACCTAGTAGTTCTGATGAAAGCCTTGAGGAACCCATGCCATCCACCTCTCAAACAGTAAGTTCTGAACCTATTTCTCGTACAAAAAGAGGAAGGCAAGACTTTATCACACCTAAGTTAGTTGCGGCGTTAGATAGATGTCAATTAAGCATAAGGGATTCTGTTTATATACTTCAGGCTGTTGTGGAAGCACTAGATCTTAGCTGTGATGATTTCCCGATAAACAAATCGTCTATTCAACGCATTCGCACTCAGGGAAGAAAAGATAGAGCGGAATCTATAAAATCAGATTTTCAGAATAATATTCCTGAATTGGTAACCGTTCACTGGGATGGGAAATTGTTACCTGGTCTGGACGTGAGAAGTTCTAAAGAAGAACGCCTGCCAATTCTCATTTCATTTGGAGAAAATGAACAACTACTGGCTGTACCCAAACTGGAGAGCTCTTCCGGCCAGGATCAAGCTAAAGCTGTGTTAAACGCGCTTTATGACTGGAGCCTCGATGACAAAGTCGAAATAATGTGCTGTGACACAACTGCGTCTAATACAGGGCGATTGAAAGGAGCTTGTGTACTTTTAGAACAAAAATTAGACAGAGAATTACTACTCTTTGCTTGCCGCCATCACGTCTATGAACTGGTTTTAAAATGTGTATTTGAAACCAAAGTCCACCAAGTCACAAGTAGCCCTGATATCCCAATATTCAAAAAATTTAGAGACAACTGGAAAACTATTAATCCTGCTGCTATTGAATCGTACACCGATATCGTCACACAATATTTTGGTAATAAAAGAATTATTGACATTTTATAATCAAGAATTACAAAAAAGCATTGTACGTGACGATTATCGCGAATTAATTGAACTATCCATTATTTTCTTAGGAGGAGATAGTGAGAAAAACATTAAAATTAGGCCCCCTGGAGCGATGCATCAAGCAAGGTGGATGGCTAGAGCTATTTACTCTTTAAAAATATGTTTGTTACAATCGCAATTCAAAATTAGCGCCAAGGATAAACGAGGACTTCAAGACGTTTGTTTATTCATTACGGTTATATATGTGAAAGCGTGGCTTGGATGTAGTCTGGCAGTGAAGGCGCCAAATCAAGATTTGTGTTTTTTAAAGAGACTCAAGGAATATGAAGCTGTTGACAAATTTATCTGCAAGGCAGCCCTGAGCAAGTTAAGCCAGCATCTTTGGTACTTGTTAGAAGAAATTACCGTTTTATCACTCTTTGATGATGAAGTTAATGAACAAACCAAGGAAAACATTGTAGCGAACTTGCAAAGAGAGAGTTTGGATGGTTCCGGGAAGAGATACATTCCATCGAAAGAAGATATGTCTGATTATTTTAATGGTAAATAGAAGTTCAATTTATTAGTTTTATTTATATTGTTTTCACTAAATTAATATTATTAATAATGCCTTATTTATTGTTGCAGGGAAATTATTAAGTGATTTTGTGTCTGTCAAGAGCAGAAATTTATTTTCTCGGTTGAAAATTAGTGATACTTTTCTCCACCGACCCGTTTCTACGTGGGACGAAGATGTTGCCTATTTAGAGGCCAAAAGAAAAGTTTTTTCATTAAAGGCAGTTAATGATACAGCTGAGAGAAGTGTAAAACTTATGCAAGATTTTCATGGTTTGATCACTGCACAGGAAGAACAAAAGCAATTTTTATTACGTTGTGTGCAAGAACATAGACATTTGTATCCAGACTGTAAAAAAGAGACCCTCAAAAGAAAATATCCTGCCTGATCTGTATTCACTTTCTTAAATAAATATTTTGTAAAAATCTAAATATATCAATTTATTTAACTATATATCGGTTAGGGTAAAAAATAGCATTTTTTCAGATCTTAAGGGTTCTGTCGGCACGGCTTAACGTTGACGTAGAAAGATATAATTTTGTATTTAAGTATGTCTAGGTATTCTAAAAAGAAATAGGGGGTATGCGTTCCAATATCTAAAAAAAAAAAAAAAACAGTCATATAAGGGACACCCTATTGTACGTGTCGTTGAGATATTAAATCATAAAAAAATAGGTTTTGATATCAAACCTCTATAACCAACCTATTTATCACATATCCCGTCATAAAGTATTGCATATTCAAGAAGCGATGTTTACAAACTGCTCCAAACATTTATTTTATCAGATCCGGACATTTTGTAAACAGTCTAATTTTATTCCTTTGATGCCGCCATTTCACTGACTCGAGGCGGTTGAAAATTTAAGATTGTTGATGTCAAAGGTGTTTTGTTCAAAAATATTAAAGTAGATGTAATAATACTTACTACTAATAAAGGTAAATCTGATGTCCAAGAAAATAAACTAGTTGATCATTATGAGTTAGGTGGTCACAAAAATATAGATCATAGTGATTTACGATACAAATATTGAACAAATTTCGTCATAAAACCGTCATGGTTGGTTGTACCGAAGTCTCCCGGTATCATATTACAATCTTGATTAAATTATGGCCTCCATAAACAACTTTAAAGGGAATCCATGACATAAATGGAACCAATTACGGCAATAAATATTAAATTAAAATTTACCAAACCAACTTCCCTTACTAAATGACAATTTTGAAACTTGTTGAAATTTTGTTAAACACAAAAGTTAGTAAAGCATCCGGGTTGGGTTTTAAGTATTTTATTTGTTAGCGAATTGTTGTGAGAAAACCCGCATGCTGAACTTGGAGCAGCCACTCGAAGGATTGCTGTGATTAATCCAATAGGTTCCAATTTGACCCCAGTAATGAAAACGGAAATTTAAGACCATTCCAAAAGTCCTAATATTAAAGAACGTACGTCAAGTCAAAAAGGACAAGAGGAGACCACTATTTTTCCAGTAATGTCCAATAATGTCGCTGATTGGCGCTAACAAATTTTTAGGAGCTCGTAAAATATGTAGCGGCTGGCGCTTCTTCTAGTACATTTTTTATTAAAAAAGTTTCATGTCCTCTCACCGCAGGTAAGAAATTTGGCTCACTCAAGATGTCAATCTTGTCATATTAAATATTTGCCGCGCCAATCTAAATTGGCAATATTGTCGAGTTCCGGTCTCTGACGTCAGTTATTATTTTTAGGATAAAAAGGTCGGAATTCTTAATATTTTTTTGTACGGATGTCGTCATTGTGAAAATAGGTCAAGGCCATGGTTAAGAAAAAGACCAGAGATAGTCAAAAGCATATTTTAAACTGCGAGATATGAAATTAAGATAAGTAGGTAGGTCTTTTTTCAGCAAACACAGAAACTGAGACAAAAAACTAGAAATGTTATAAATTTTCTTCCTAATCATTAAAAACATAACGCACCTTGATAATCAAAACGTCATTATACAAAAAAGTCGATTTTTGGCTACGAGGGTTTGAAGTTTACAATCAGAAAAAATGTGACAAACATATACTTTTTTTATAAATTCGTATGTTTAAGTACGGTTTTACTAACTACAGGATACCTTTTATTATCTTAGGTATCCAAATATTTTTTTTATTCATAAACGGCTTCATTATTAAGGTTTATGTAATTTTTTAGTGTCAATATTCCACAAATTTTTACATAGTGTCAGTTTTCCATATTTTTGTTTCTACATTTTTTATATTTTATGGGCAATAATGACATCATACCTTTTAAAATGTTTGCATTTTATTTAAAACACAGTTTAAAAGTATTTAAACAACTTTATAAGTAACGGATTTAACTTTAGCGTTAGACTATTGTCAGCTCAGTCGTGCTACGATTATGGAAACTGTAAAGAATCCGAAACGTCAGCTAATAAATAAAATAAAAATACGCGAGTTAAATCCGTTAATAGTTGTTTCATTCCAATGTACCTAAACCTGACAAAGCCTTTTTAGGACCTAATCTTCTTAATGAATTAGGTAGGTACACATAGGTATAATATTATGTCTTACAAATGGGGTGTGTATGTGTGTGATATATAATTATAGTTTTAATCATGTCCAGTATTAAAAGTAATATTAAACTCCTCGTTCAATACGCCATGAAAAATTAATCAAAAATGAAAAAAAATCTCCAATGCTGATTTATTAAACATCAAGGGCGAACTTGTAACGTCGTTACAAAGTTTTGCTGAAACTTTGAAAATCGTCCATCTTCGTGTTAAGATGAAAGGTTGATTATAAGTATTTTGGTTTAATATTATATTATAACGAGATCAGCAAAATCCACATTTTTCATATTTAAATGAGTTTCAGTATTAATAATTTAGATGTTAATATTTTTATTGACAGTCGTAGGGTCTTTGTTTTTTGTTTGTTTGTCTCTTAAGCTCAGGCTGTATTGATAATAATTTCTAATGAAGACTGTATTTATTTTTACACTCTGATATCCTAAAATCATATGTTATGATCACCTTAAAATCAATACTTACGCAAGTCAAATCTATTATGGTATTTCATTCCAATAATGTAAAAAGACAGCCTCCAAATTAGAATAGAATAGAAAAATTTTATTTGGTACCAGAAAGTTATTAACAAATAACTTATAATTAGACATGTAACTTAACTTAACAACTAAAATAGACAGGAGTAAGACACTAGGTAGGTACCAAAATTAAATTCTCTATACCTAGATATTAATTATTTCAATAAGAAAATCAATAATCGGTAGGTAGTTTAGAAATTATGAAAAATTTAATTAAGAAAATGTGAGAGGTTAAGAAGTCATAAGAAATAAAAAAAAAACATATTGCGTGTTGTGTAATAGGTACGTAGATTTTCAATAATAATAATAATAATTGATTATTTTCACCTTTAATAATTTCTGATGCTTTCGCGGTTGTTGCAAACGTCATCCAATAAAATAAAATACTCAAGTCAAAGCCGTTATAGTTTCATTCCATATACTCACCTTAATTTTCTTATAAACCTATTATGACAAAATTAAACATACTTAGACACGAAACTACATCCAACAGTTCTGTCGGAATCAAATAGATAAAAAAAAAAGTTTTTTAATTGAAGAAAGATGTACAAATGAAATAGTTAATTACGACCCGATGTACATAAAAGGATTAAAGGAAGTGTCTATTAACACATCCTCATTAGGGGACTGTAAAGGGCTCAATAAAATAGTAAAGGAAAGGGTCTTTCAATATAGACCAAAGCAACGCGAGTACTTTCCGCAATAAATTGTTTTATTACTTTTGAGAATGTTCCAATGGTTTTTAGAACTGGTTGTCTATTCATTGGTAGTATATAAATCATTGCTAATAATATATCTTACGGATTTGTTGTGCTCATGAAATTTATTTATATCTATACTAATATTAATATACTAATACTAATATTATAAAGAAGAAAGGCTTGTTTGTTTGGATTGAATAGGCTCCAAAACGGCTGACCGATTTGAAAAATTCTTTCACTGTAGGAAAGCTACACTATTCCCAACTGACATCCTACTACTATTATAAAGGCGAAAGTTTGTAAGTATGGATGTATGGATGTTTGTTACTCTTTCACGTAAAAACTACTGAATGGATTTGAATGAAACTTTACCACAATATAGCTTATACATCAGAATAACATATAGGCTATATTTTATAACGATATAGTCTAAAATACTAATCATACGCAGACGAAGTCGCGGGCAGAAGCTAGTAGGTTATAAAAAAGGCATCCGTGCGAAGCCAAGCAAAAAGCATCCCAGTTTTACCCCCTTGGGAGTAAATTTTCAAAAATATCTATCCTTTATAGTTTAGGCCGTGCGTTGATATGTCAGTCATAAAGTCTGCTTTTCCTTTTATGCAGATTTCATAAGAATTGGCTACTTTCGTATCTATAATATTATTTCGTTAACAATGATATAAGTACAATGAAAAGTACTCAACGCGCCTGTTGACTTTTATTACTTTATTGTAATTTCAAGTGTCTTTAAAAAAAAGACAGCAAAAATAACCGTAACTCTAGTGTCCCATTGCCGGACTTGTTATTGTACAAAAGAATTGTTTTTTGTTGTACAGCGTTTTTCAATTGTTTAAGTTTTTTTTAACTGCCTGTCGATAAAAGAGTTGTCAGCAAGGGTTGTTAATAATAATAGGGTTAGTGGTTAAATGTTCAGTGGAGGTCGCAAGTTCAAATCTCGTGAGAGGCAATGGTCATTAATGTGTTGAGTACTAGTATTAGCACAAGTCGCAGATAACTCAAACATAATTATGTTTTTATATCAATAATCATGTTCATCTGTTTTGTAGAATTCTTACAAAAAAAAAGTAAAATTCTTCTCTATGTTAATTGCTAAAAAATATTTCTATTTTTGATGTTCAGATTAACATTTAAGTAATCAAATTTTTAAAATACGTAAAAGTGGTAAAATGTAGCGGTATTTTTTATGAGAAATTATAGTTCCTATAATGTCTATATGTATGAGTAAAGTCGGGGGACAACTAGTGTATTCCTTCTTGTAAATCAAAATGACGTTACAAACACACAATGAATTACCCTAAAATAATTTATGCCATTCGTTTTTACGAGTCTAAAATATTATAACACAACCTAGTCATTCCATAACTAACAAGGAATTTGAGTCCATCAAATAAGTTTCAGCATTTGAGATAGCGAAGTATTGAAGTGAATGAATTATTAATATCATAAGTGTCATGAAGTCAAAGGCATGAAGTTTGTCCTATAGAATGAAGTATGAAGAAAGGAATGAATTTTCATTCATTTCGAAATATAATGCTGGCGTTAAATTTCTGGTCAACGATTTCCATTTGTTAGGTTTCTAAGGTATTGCATAAATAATGCATAATGATGTACTAAAGTGCATTTAATGTTTGGATAACCGTTTAAGTTGTGACAGTTAAGTTCCGTTGTTTTTGATATAAATTTAATTAATTTTGAAGATTGGAATTTCGTGGTAGTTAGGTGTTTTGTTAGGTAGGTACATTTTTTTTTAATAAATCTCGAATAAATATCTTTTAGAAGCATTGAAATGTAACAACTATAACGGATTTAACTCGCGAATTTTTAGCGTTTGACTATCATTAGCTCAGTCGTGCTACGAATATGGGAATTATAAACTTTTCGAAATGTCAGCAAATAAAATAAAAACTGCGAGTTTAATCCGTTATAGTTGTTTTATGCCAATGTGTAATAACCACGAAGGCATCAG
The DNA here is from genome assembly GCA_038024825.1 of Polylopha cassiicola. Lineage (NCBI taxonomy): Eukaryota > Metazoa > Arthropoda > Insecta > Lepidoptera > Tortricidae > Polylopha > Polylopha cassiicola. The sequence goes on from CP149061.1 coordinate 2,093,460, forward strand.
ACATAATTATCTTTTTCAAGACTTCTCGACTTAGTATTAAGAACTTATTGTGAACCTATATTGCCTATTGAAAGACTAAAAATGTCGCAAAAACTCTTACAAAAATATCGCATACCAAGGCGATCAATTGAGAAACACAAAAAATATAGTTGCTATATTTAATATACGTAGTCCACTATGCCACCTACTAGAATAACCTCCCAGTATCAATAGGTAAATTTAAAGTAATATTCGTCGACAACACAACCGGACTTGATCGATATTTTATTACATCGATTAGTAAAGTTTATAGATCGATACGTATTATAATCGATGTAGATATTTCGACACTCAATCAATAAGTCATTAAAGACACGGCTATCGGTAAAGTGCGAAAATTTATTTGAATTTTAATTACGAGACTATTTTAAAAACGTATCGGAATTTTATTCCATTAAAGTTAATAACTTAATTAGAGGCAATTATGGCGGATTTTATCAAATTGCATTTATAGGTTTAGCAATTAAAGAAATTATCTACAGAGGAAACTGAGCTGTTTGGCATAGTTTGATATTAACAGATGAATCACTACGGCAAAGATTTTTTCTGTCCTCCGGCCAGGAAGCGCCAACTTTGTGGCCGCTGCGCTAAATGAAATTTCCGCTTTCTGGCTTCGTCGAACAGAAAAATAGTATACTGACCTCGGCCAGTAAAATAAAAAAGCCTCAGATCATATTTTTGTCAACCTCGGCTTCGCCTCGGACGACAATTACATGTGTTCTGAGACATTTTTTGTTTTACTGGCCTTGGTGCGTAATGTACTATTAATTACTTTATCTCGGCCAGTTTATAATTACTTTATTTACTTTTTAATGCACAAAAAATGTACAAAAGGCAGACACATACCATACGGCATTCTCTACCAGTCAAATTAGCATACCTACTTACTAATAACATGCAAATAAAAGTGTCTGTCTGTAATTATAACGTATTTAACTCGAGAATAATAATTTGATGCTGTTTAGGAAACATTACAGAATCCATATTCGTAGCCAACTGAGCTAACACATTATATGCTTAAGATAATAATATTTTAAAATGATGGATGGGCGCAAGAGTTTAATTAGTTTTGTTAGGTATACATAGTTTTAAATTTAAAAATTTAAATAGTTTTTATTATATCATTGATTTGAAACTATTAAATTTGCAATTTCTAATTAAAATCACTTTGAAATTTTCTGCATTTGAAAGTTTATTTATAAATGACATTAACTAATTATTCTATGTTTACAGGTACAAAGGATTTGTTCGTGATCTCCTCAAAACTTCCAATTACTATATAGGTAAGCAAAAATAAAACATAAATAACTATAAATATAGCAAAGGATTAAAGTGATTCAGCTGTGTAACCTCGGTTGTAACATTTTCGCCATAAATGTGCTTAATAGCTTATCTAAACGTTTTACGTTGGTGTGAATATTTTATTTGTATCTAAAATAATTTTATTTTACTGTTAAACTATCAGAATTGGTCTATAAATGTAGATATCTGTATTTTGAATTGAAATCCAAGATAATAGAGAACGAAGGTAAAATTTATAGAATTGACATTTAATATACTTAATATAATATTCGCGTAATTCGGTTTGTTGCGAAATTCCTCCGAAACGGCTAGACCGATTTTTATGAAATTTTGTGTGCATATTAGGTAGGTCTGAGAATTAGTAACGAAACGGCTAGACCGATTTTTATGAAATTTTGTGTGCATATTAGGTAGGTCTGAGAATTATTAACACTTATTTTTCATACCTAAAAATGTTTAAGGATAGTCTGAAGTTTTTTTTTAAAAGGTATTTTATATTTTTTTATAACTCAGGATTGAAAAGTACTAAATTTTCACCCTTCAAAGTTCACTGGGTCATTCATTTTATAGAAGTTAAAAATTAAATTAAACCAATTATCTTTCAAGTAATAACATTGCGATATTGAAACAAAGAAACCAATTAACTTGAACTCGATCGGTAAAATAAAAATTTTAAATTGCACCGACCCACTGGGTAAACAGTATTTTAAAATTTCAACGATTCTTAAAACTGCAGTCGTAACGAACAGCGAGTGGAATAATTTTAAAATATAAAGTACGCCATTTTGTGCATTTATTTTAATTGGCACAACTAAAATGGCCGCCATAGTTGAGGTACTATGCTGCAGGTTACTAGTTCGAATCTCGCAAAGGGCAACTGTTTGTTAAACACGAGCATTTTAAAGAATGATATAATATACTATAATATATATATATATATATATATGAATTTTAGTGTTCTTAACACGAACACCGCATGCTTTTCCGTCAAGCTTAGATAAATAATATTTAGTGATATTATATCATTTTAGGTCAGAAAGTGATTTTTTCTGATATATCATTTTAGATTGGAATGAAACAACTATTAACGGATTTAACTCGCGTATTTTTATTTTATTTTATTTGCTGACGTTTCGGATTCTTTACAGTTTCCATAATCGTAGCACGACTGAGCTGACAATAGTCTAACGCTAAAGAAAAATACGCGAGTTAAATCCGTTAATAGTTGTTTCATTCCAATGTGTAATAACCGCGAAGGCATCAGAAATTATTATATCATTTTAGGTTAGTGTTTTTTTATCTGCTTTCTTTTTACGGGCCTTTACTGCAAAACCGTTCTATAGGCGAGCTTCCAAATGAGATGCAATAAGATAATCACCAATCATCATCATCACCACGGTGCTGATGATAGGCGTGTGATGATGTCTTACAAGTCCGATGACCTGGTGACCATCGCTGTTCAGCAGGCGCGTGCAGTGAGAGTTGCGTACGTACCACTTCAGGGTAGGCACTCCATACATTAATATCATTGTGCCTATATGGAATGCATGCCCTTGCTGTTCAGGTCATTAGGGACGATATATGTCTAGAAGTTTTGGTTGATGATAGATTTAAAAAGATACAGGTAGAGTTCTTACAATACACCGCCTACACATGCTTTCTGTTTTCTTTAAAGGTTGTCTGGTAGAGAATGCCGTATGGCATTAAGTCCGCCTTTTGTACATTTGTTTTTTATTGTGCAATAAAGTGTAAATAAATAAATAAATAAATATTTTTGATAGTAAAACTTTTATAATAATTTTATTATATTATTATCTTAATATACTTTAGTAAACCGTTATCTCTCAGAAGATAATGGCCAGAGGAAGGAATTTTCAATTATTACTAGTTCAGAGGATTTGCATAAAAGCCGTTGCGATGCATTAGTGTATTAAGTTGGGAATTAATTTTACTGGAATAGTTTAATGTTTTATGTTATGTATTTGGTACCAGGCGCTTAGGTAAATATGGCGCCAGGGTAGACAGTACTAGACACTCCATACATAAGTGACATTGTGCATATATGGAATGCACGCCCTTGGGTTACTAAATTAAATAAAAAAAAAGACTTACTGCTTTCTCAATCTTGTGGAGTTTCTTCTCAATAACGATGTTCTTTCTAAAATGCTGATAGAAGAAACGTAATATATTATTAACAGATGTTTTTATTAAATATGCGGACACTAAGAAGGGATTTTAATAATAATATGTAACGTAAAACTTGACATTTACTCTCTTATATACACGTATTCAATGAAGTGTTTATAAGAGTTATGGTTAGGAATTCACCCCCTAAGGGTGCAAAATATTAAATTATAAAAATGTTTCATTTTCGACTTCACGCGATGTCAAAGGCGAAGGCTAAGTACCTATATACACAAATTATTCGTATCATAATATGATATGTATAACTAAGTATCTGACAGACCGAAAGCGAAAGTCCAGTCTGCAAAAGTGTAGTAACTAAAAAATACAAAAAAACACTCCTGAAACGCGTTAATTCCGCGTATTTATTTCCTATACTCAATACATCGGTAATTGTTACGTTATCAGTGCCAATAAATTAATGGCCTATCCAGGGTTTTATACGAGGGGAATATATCAGACTCGATGTGGGAGATTACGCCATCTTGTTTTATGGTGTCGACTAAGCTTGTGGTCGAGACACGTTTGTCTTTACTGATTCTCGAATGGTTTGGGAATTTACGCACGTGTTCGATTTTGGAATATGCATGTAGGTACCTACCATAATATGTTCGATTTTGAAATATGCATGTACTTATTATTGCATACCTAGATGTAATGGGAGCTGACTTAAAAAGCTGTAGGAATAAGTTATACGCACCATAAGATTAGATTAGATTAGATTTATTTATTTTTAAAGATTCATACAATAGGTATAATCACAATATAATATGTATAATAATATACTTAAGTATAATTACATTATTATGTCAAATTACATGTCTCATATTGAAATCGTCAAAACAAAAAAAAAAGAACCATGAGATTTAACAATAATTAACAGCAAGATTACAATATCATTAAAATAAGATTTTGTTATATAAATACACACAATGAATTCCTTACAGCAACCTACCTATCAATAAAAGATTTTAACTCTTATAGCGTCATATAAAAATGACATTTTAATCGTTTTTTCGACTTTCCTGGAGAAAATATTTTTTTGAGTTAGCTCCCTTTAGATCTAAGCGTTCAAAATTCGTTATGATTGTTTCATTGCAATGTGTAATAAACGCGAAAGTAGAATATTTTATATTTATAGGTATATGATTTATACACAGAAATTGGATTTTAAGAAATCAATTTCAATTTCTGTATTTATTTTAAATATAACTCGATTGCTAGATTTCAAATAAATTCTGGATTTTCTTTAGAATATAGTTTTGTAAAACCGATGTTGTTTCAGTCGGATTTAGTAAAGTACTAAGCTATTTTCTAGAAAATAGAAAATTTTAGTTTAACACAAAAAGGGTTTCGCCAAAGAATTTGATTTAAAGGAAAACTTTTTAAATGAACAGACCGATTCAAATTCGGTTTCAGTAAATGCTAAAAGATTTCGGAGGTCTGGCGTTTTATATATAAAACTAGCTTCTGCCCGCGACTTCGTCCGCGTGGAACTCCTCCTTTTTTGCATTCGGTTAAAAAGTAGCCTATGTCCTTTCTCAGGCCCCAGACTTTCTTTGTACCAAATTTCATTTAAATCGGTTCAGTAGTTTTAGCGTGAAAGCGTAACAGACAGACAGACAGACATACAGAGTTACTTTCGCATTTATAATATTAGTAAGGATACGAAAAAGATATATGTATATAATATATAAAAAGATCTTGAAATAATATTATGATATTATTATACTTACCTAACTTTTAACAAAATTATATGGAAATAAAAAAAAGAACTAACACATTTTTTATCTTATCACTGATTTTAACTTACTTACTTCTCTGGATTTTTTAAAATTCCAGATAGACATATATCTCTGCTTGTATAGAAAAGTGACACAAACCAAAATATGTTTTCAAGTCCATTCAGAATTTTAAGACGTTACCTACATTTAAATTTGAAAGGACGTGTCACATTTATTTTTTGTCACTACTCAATTAAAAAGAAATACCATTACAATTTATAAATAGGTACCTACGCTTACATACCTACATAATAATATGTCACATTATCCCACTAATTTATTTCTCTGGCAGACAAGATATATCCGAAAATGAAATCCGAAAATAAGCTAAAGCAGTCCCTATTCATTGAATTATCTTCATCTACACTCTTATTTATCGAAACCAATACTTAAATACAAAACGGGTGAAGCGAGAATACAGAATCGATAAACCTTTGTTAAAGCTATTTGAACCGTTTTCCAACATTTCCTTGGGCCAGGGATTGCAATGTAAAATACTCGGAACTCGGTAACCGAAAATGTTTTAAAACCCAGTTTTATACACACATAACATTGGTTCGTAACACATTAGACAGTGGAATAAAACAACTATAGACGGATTTAACTCGCGTATTTTATTTTATTCACTTTAGCATAAGACTATTGTCAGCTGAGTATACTGACCTCGGCCAGTAAAATAAAAAAGCCTCAGATCACATTTTTGTCAACCTCGGCTTCGCCTCGGACGACAATTACATGTGTTCTGAGACATCTTTATTTTACTGGCCTAGGTGCGTAATGTACTATTAGTTGTTTAATTCCAATGTATAATAACCGCGAAGGCATCGGAAATTATTACATTAGACAATTTCAATATTAATTATTTTGTAAGTGGTTGGGTAGTATAAGGGTTTCCGATTTTTAATTCACGTAGATGTATTACTTTTGTGCTGACAGGTACCTACAATAAATCTACACTATAATAAAGAGGAAAGATTCGTTTGTTTGTTTGTAATAGTCTCCAAAACGTCAGCCAATAAAATAAAATACGCGAGTTAAATCCGTCCATTATTCCAGAGCAACAAAGTTTATAGAATACTAGCTTCTGCCCGCGACTTCGTTCGTACTCCTCCTTTTTTGCAATCGGTTAAAAAGTAGCCTATGTCCTTTCTCAGGCTCCAGACTTTCTTTGAACCAAATTTCATTTAAATCGGTCCAGTAGTTTTAGCGTGAAAGCGTAACAGACAGACAGAGTTACTTTCGCATTTATAATATTAGTAGGGATTAGTAGGGATTTTGAAAAGCCGGTGCGGACCGCTAGTGTCGTGTAAAACCGAAACCGATTCTCAGCCAATCCTCAGATCCGTTTCTCTTTTCAAAGTAAATTGCACATACCCTTATCTACAATGCGTGGATCCTTCAGCTTTCGCTAAGTTATGAACTCCCTGTACGTAGCATAATGGTAATGAGACCGATAAAATTGGACTTGCCCTCATTTCGGAGAAATTCGGTTTTATGAATTCGGTGTAATAGGATGCGGTGTTACTTTGAAGTGTTTTTGGCATCGGTGTGTAAAGTAACGTTTTTGAATATGGAAAGGGATAAATGTTTAGCAATATGAGATGGTAAATGAATAAGATTTTTTGATTCCGTAGCTGGTAAAATATCTTATTACTGAGACTCCTCTGTTCGTCCGTCTGTCACCAGGGTCTCATGAACTGTGATAGTTAGCTCGCTGAAATTTCCACAGATGATATAGTTCTGTTGCCGCTATAAAAACCAATACTAAAAAACAGAATAGAGTGATTTTACTACTAATATTATAACTCTTCAGCTTTATAATACTAATATTATAAAGCTGAAGAGTTTGTTTGTATGTTTGTTTGTTTTTTTGAACGCACTAATCTCAGGAACTACTGGTTCGAATTCAAAAAATCTTTTTTTGTTGGATAGACCATTTATCGAGGAAGGCTTTAGGCTATATAACATCACGCTGCGACCAATAGGAGCAAAGAAACAGTGGAAAATGTGTAAAAAACGGGGAAAATAGGATGCCTTATGAAGAATTACTATTCCACGGGGACGAAGTCGCGGGCACAGCTAGTGTTTATACTTATAATGGACAACAATCGTTCGCGGGTCCGACTCGCACTTGGCCAGTTTTATTTAAATAAAGATTTATATTGTGTACTTACCTATATGGTTTTCATTCTGTTTCAAGTGGTATACAGTTCTCATATTAGCCTAACGCTGTGAAAATTTTACATATGAAACATACCTAAGTACTTCCCAATAAATTTGTATTATGTCAGAGTATAATTACCGCGTCAGTGCCAAGAGATATCAGAAATTGAGTTAAAATATGAAGCAACTAAGGATTAAGTTTCGGTTACCAAAAGTAGTTAAATTTCTTATTCATAAAATACGAAAAGTTTTTACATAATTACGTGCAAATCTCTAACAAGTCGAGAATTATTTATAGCGCCCATAAAAAAACTATATTCAAACTTAGCATTAAAACGGAATAAAAATCAAACGAAATTTACGACTTCGTTACAAAAATTTAAAAATCCGATGATACTGTAATAACTAATAAACTTAAACTCGTTGATACGAAAGTCAGTATCGTATCAAATTTCAATCAAAGCTTTAGTGATGATAATGATCTTTAAACTCCAGCCTTACCTGACCTTCCTGGTCCTATGACTTCTAGCAACGAAGAAGATCCGAGAATAGTTGATAGATCCAACGCAGCTCAAGATATAATTGTCGTTGGTTATAATTACTACCTTTCGAAACCAGTTTCCCTGAATAAGGCTTTCATAATGATGTTTGCGGTAAACGCAAGTTTATATATAGCGAGTTAATTATTTAGAAGCTGTCATTGTTCATTATTCCTTAACGTCGTAAATACTGGAAACTATGTTGGCATCTCGCATGGTATTTATGTAATTGGTAAGCGAAAATTTGATAATGGCTTTGTGTAATTGTTATCTGGTTTGGCTGTGTTATAAATGTTAGTAGGTGAATATTTTATTAAAGTGAAGATGTTGGGTAAAAATTATCATTATTACTATTGGTTTATGTCATAAAGATATTTTTCATAATCGGATATAGCTAAATCATTCTTAAACATCTGATACTTCTTTATCACCTTCATTGTCATTTTAATCTTAACATGTCCACTGCAGCACATGCCACAAAAATCCAGTGACCAACGAACGAATTTCAGCGACCTTCTTTTATAAGCTCCCGACATTTTTTCATACAAGCAAAAATAAAGAATCTGACATAATTTCTGATACTTTTGCGTTTTTTACTCATCCCAAAACTTTACAGTTTCCATATTCTAAGGACAGTGTAACACGATTTCAATTTCAATTTAACGTCAGCAAATAAATACACGAGTCTGCTATAGGTTCAAGAAATGTGACAGTTTACCAAACACACACTTTACATCGATCTAAACAGCACATCGATAAACCCAAACAGGATTTAAGACTTCAGACCACCTAAGTACACTTAAACCCACGCCAAAGTCGTGATGAACCCGTCTCATGCTTCTGGCGATCAAGGTAGTAATGTCGGGAATAGTTCACGCTTACATCCGTGTTCCCCTTTTGGACATATCTGGGCAATTTGAGTCTACGCTTTATATACGGGAGTATTAAAATCTGCGAAACCTAACGGGTTATTGGAAATTGTTGGGTGTTGTGAGATAGTGTTTTGTTTATGGTGGTGTGTATGTAAGCTATTGTAGGTATATGTACATTAATATGTTAATACAAACATAATGCCAGATTGACGAGTATAGCTTGAGTTAATACATTAAGACAAATTTAGCTGAGTAAGTTGAATTTTGAGTTGATAAGTGAGCACAGAATTAGGCAAAAAAATATAATTACGTATTATATAAACATGTGAATAGATATACATGCTAAAAAAGAAATAGTTCATAGTATTTAAGAGCAAGAGTCAAGGCAATTTTTCTGGTACCATTAGAAAAGAGCAATAGATTTCAATTATGTAATACCTAAGTACATAATGAAAAGGACTAAAAAAATACACGTACCTACCTACCTACTAATTAAAGTTGAATATTCATCTCATAATGATTGAAATCTACAAACAAGTTATAACAAAGGGTATTAATATCAAAATCCAAAAGCCTATAAGCGAGCCCTTTGAAGCCAAAACTTAAATTAATTTGGAAGCCGATACCTAATTGATGAATTGTTCAGGACCTAACTTTACCAAGATTCAGAGATAACTTGCATTATGGCCAATCAACTTTATGGTATGTGCATGGGAAATAACAAGCACTCCAGAAAAGGCTAATGGAACATTTACCCTGAGCATATTCACTCTTTAAGAAGCAATTAAGCTACTTTATTTCTTTCATTAGATCGCGATTCTGTTAACGGTTTATTTATGGGGGAAAGTTTCTTTATTCCTCGAATAGTTTGCTGGGAAAGACGTTCATCAGAGAAGTTTGTAGTATTGTCCGTCGCACTTCGCTTAGGAGTGTTAATTGAATTAAAAGATACCCGGATTTGAGTGTACTAGCGTTCTAACTAACGCTTTGTTTTGTTTAAACGGCATAACAGTTTCTTTTCTGTATTCAGTTCAATTCAAATTAAAACGCATTTACATATCAGCATATTCCGGGACAGATTTATGATTCGTATTTTAATAATTTAATTCGGAAATTTATAAACAACGTCGGTGAACATTTAAATTTCAGCTCTCCGGATTCCGTGATATCGCAAGATAAGACTTGTAGGTCAGATCTGAAACAAGATTCGCTTTAAAGATTTGTTTGATAAGCGGATCAAACAAAGGTTCACTGTCCAACTTTCAGAGAGTTTCATGCGTTTCTCACGCAACAGAAAATGTCCTCAGAATACTAATAAGTTAATCTTTTATATCACGTTTTTGTGAAACAAAGAGATGAGGGCAAGTATGAGATAAAGTGGCCAATTTAGATTGACCCGTCGTTAGTAGCGCACGTGTTCTTATTGTCTCCGTATTCTAAATAGATCAGGGGGGCGAGGGAGGTCTTTTATATGGTTTTGAACCGCGGTGGTCGAGTGTGAGCCTGTATTAAGCAGAGCACTGGAATTATGAAGCATGTGCTCTTTGAATACTAAACGACCATTTTGAAACGGTCCGAAGCAAAGAGCGTAGAAGCGGCATTCATAAGGGAACGGGTGTGACTAATGTTGATTTTTTTTCTAATACGTTTGATTCATATGTTAATAATTTTAGTGCTGTAGATAAGGAAGCTGATGTAGGTGTGTATTTTGTTGGAAATGTGAAGGCATTTGTTGGTTTGACTACTGTTGAGAGAATTGATGATGCACTATTTAACTTTACGGCACGGCGATGCTTGTTATAGATGAAGCGAGTTGCTTAATTGAAGTAGAACAAATAGTACCATTACTGTAAGTACTGCCTTTTTGTAGTTAATTAAAGCAAATTGTAAATAATAGAGATTAAATATCTTGATCGTTCATTTATAAATTTTAATATACCTATATCTATAGAGTTCTAAAACAGTAACAAATCTCAAGGCACAAAGTAGAACTGTCCTTAGATTAATACATTTGAAATATTTTTGTAATCACCTTATAATTTAAATTTATACAAAAAAGGGAAGTTTGAATTTTTTTAGGTACCTCTTCTTCAGTATGTTGATACAACTTTAACCAACGAATAACCCTTCGCAAATGTAACCAGAAATCCGAAACCTAATCAATTTTCGCGATAAAATCTCACTATACAACCCAAAGATAGTTTAAAATGTGATCATGAATTTAAAGAGCCTTAACCATCCCAACGTCACAGAAGGCCCTTGCTCCTGAGGGAATAGAAAGGTCCTCTAGGATAGATGCTGGGTCACAAAAGGGTAGCAAAGGGTTGATACCTTAGACTAGGAATCATGAGGGTCGGATTTATTGAAATCTACTTAATTCAACGGGAACCGTGAAGTCTGAATTCTGAAGTAATTAGTATAAGTGTTTGGAGTGGATTTGCAGTTGAAATTGATTTATGAGCAAAATTTTGGCTGAATCACAACTACGTAACGTTAGAAGATATGTAGATCTTATATTTTTTCATTATTTCATTTTTCATGTGCTTAATTAAAATACTCCTAGACAAGTGCCAAACGATAATTATGGCTTAATTAACATTTAAACAAAAACTGACCACGTGACAATTCGATCTTGTATGTCAATACATACAATTTTGCATTTGTTGCTTTTACCGTTTGGTACTTGTCTAATGACCTTTATAAAAATACTATTTTCATTATTATAAATATATTTTACACCTCTAAAATAGCTACCTTTTTGTATTTTTTCTCAATTCCAATTTAAAAACTCATTTCATAGAAAACTTCAAAGGTTTCGTTCTACGACTTCCATTTCAAGTTCGCGTTCGGACCAATTACATTTCTTTATTGAAAAAGACCTACAATACCTTATTCAAAACACAACTTAGTATTCCTCATCATTATCGCAAAATAAATTATTTAAACATGCTTCCTAATCAGCCATCGAATCAAAATTGAACCAATAAAAATTCGTGAAAAGAACTCGCAAAACTCAAATCAGCCAATCACGTTGAATCTCTGACCCAATCATCCAATCCCGATTCATTTGTATGTAAGCCGCGAGTGTAACGGCTGTACTGTTTTGAATAAATCTTCAGGTTAAATACTAACTCAATAAGAGCTCGTTTGGCCCGTGTTGAGGAAAATGCTTAGTGGATTGAAAAAGGTTAAAGTAATTTGCATTTGGTTCTGTATCAAGGAGATACGCGTGATTAACGGAATCGTTTGAGAAAAAGATAGCGAAATTGTATTCTTGTCTTTGAAGTTGTAAGATGTTTTAAGAGTTTCATTATTAATTGATGACTTTTAACCTTTTCGTGGACAATGACAGGATATAGTAAGACAAGCCAATCGCTTATAGCAACTGAATGAAATAAATTCAAAATTGTATTGACAATACAATTGACATACGTAAACGACACTTCATAATAATTATGATCATTGGAATGAAACAACTGTTAACGGATTTAACTCGCGTATTTTTATTTTATTTTATTAGCTGACGTTTCGGATTCTTTACAGTTTCCATAATCGTAGCACGACTGAGCTGACAATAGTCTAACGCTAAAGTATAAATAAAATATAAATCACTTTAGCGTTAGACTATTGTCAGCTCAGTCGCGCTACGATTATGGAAACTGTAAAGAATCCGAAACGTCAGCTAATAAAATAAAATAAAAATACGCGAGTTAAATCCGTTAACAGTTGTTTCATTCCAATGTGTAATAACCGCGAAGGCATCAGAAAATAATTATGATCATTTTTCATTTGTGTGTGACAGACACGTGGAATTGTCGAAAGCTAACGAGAATTCACGTGATGCTTTGTTCGCTTAGGTATATCAATTTTATACATTTTTGCATGGACACTTGTCTAAGGGAGACAATATGAATTTAATTCAAGCAATATTTTTAGGTTGAGGTTCTCTATTGGAATGAAGCAATTTTAAACGGATTCAACTCGCGTAGTATTTTATTTCATTGGCTGACGTTTCGGAGCCTTTACAGATTCCATAATTGTAGCACGACTGAGCTGACAATAGTCTCATGCTAAAGTTATTAATACAGCTATGCAAACTAAGATATTTCAAGAATCAAATAACAATCCCATTGAACAGTCTTCAGTATCTAAAGTGGGACGTTCTCATAAAAATTACTCATCAAAATCATATTAACGATATTGAAGGAATGACGCCATTCAAATTCAAACAGTGTGATTCAGAAGTTCTTAATGACTGTAAACTAGCAGCGTCACGTAAAGATCGTTATGTCATTAGCGAAAATCAAGGCAGATGTCTCATTAAGTATCTAGGAAATACCACACGGGTCAAAATGACTCCGTATGACATAGAATGTCAGGTTTTTTCTAACTCTACCATGTATAGTTATAAATTTATTTATTTGAACATTACCAGTCTCATTAGTATTGTGAATTTGAAACACTTTCTTTGTTCATATCTACCTTGTGTCTTTTATAAATATATCGATTTTGTGCTTTTTCTGATGCTTTCGTGGTTAAAAAATAAAACCGACATTTGGAAAACTACAGTTACCATGATCATCTGAGCTGATGACAGTCTAACGAAGAAGTCGTAAAAATACAAGAGTAAGTTTTCGAAACGCCATAACAAAATTTCTACAAGCGAGTAAAATTTGTTAGAGCCTTAAATGAAACAATTATAACAGCAAATACATTTGCTAACGTTCCTAAAACTTTTCAGTTCCCATAATCGTATCCTGAACTGTCAATAATCAAACATACTTAAATTTAAATAAAATATCGGTCGAAATGCGAACACACCATTTTTACCGCTGCTGGCATTAAAGAATTTGAAGATGCTGACTCACACAGTACAATTACAACTAATGAATTGTAGAATTGTTCAATTTCTAGCACTGGACATTGACAGTATATTAATAGGCTCAGTTATGTTTGTATGAGATTCCAAAGTTGATGATCCCTTGTGTTGATAGGTTATCGATAGCTTTTGTTATGAAGATTTCGATGTAAGTATTGAAGTGAATACTAATAAGGGACTTGTAAATACGGAAGGTTTGTGGAAAGGCGGTAGTTTGAATTAAGAATTGATTCTGTTAAAAAGAAACATGTAAATTTGAGTAAGAAGGAAAAATAAGGAGTTGGAGATATTAACAATAAGGTAATGGCAGAAATGAGAACAGAGTGTATTGGACATTTCACAATAATAGATCTAGTCCTAGACTAACTATTAGTACTAGGTATACGGATAAACACACATGAATGCATGTATTATGACATCAAAAACCTAGGTAATAATGCACTGACATTTGCACCAAACAGGATTCGAACTTGCAACCTCCGGATTCGTAATCAGAGGCTCTGACCACAGGTTACAAGAAGTTACTCATGATAGGTAAAGTCATTTTAATGATTGAAGCAGTTAAATTAAATGACATTCTTGAAGAAATAGTTTTCGTCATTAAAATTAATGTTGATGACGGAATTATTATTAAAGAGTTCAAAATTTACAAATCATCAGTTGCAAATGATTTTTTGTTCAATGTAGAGTTTACTTGTATGTACATAAAAAAGGATTTGTTTATTTTGTATATATTAAAACTACATATCAACAAAATCAATATATTTACGGTACAAAATATAAAAGCATACCTCATGAATAATACTTTTGAATGCGCCCGGCTGCCGTCTTAGAAACGTGGAACTGACAGACAGACAAAAACTCTTTTCTGTTTCATATAGTTCCTTAGCTTTATGTTGTAAATATTTCGTTTTCATAATGGAGGTACATTTATATCTTTTGGTTTTTTTGGTTAATTTAAACGGCGATTAAAATAGATCTATCATCACATTTGAGTTATTTCTCATGTTTAATTATGCTTTGATATAGTCCCTATTAAGATTTTATTTTTATAATCGTTAGTTTTGATGAACAAATTATTATTATTATTTATGTCTTATTATCTCGGTATGAGTGCCAAGATCGTCAATACAAGAAACAATTACATATATTATATAATCTAAAAACATTAAAAATTATTAGATAAAAAATTCAACCCAAAAAAGCAGATATTTTTCCTAACGGCATCCTCACCCATAAGACCAATTCTATTCCCTAAATCCAAAACATACCAAAGCAAAACCAACAAACAACGAACCCTTGAAGAAGACATCAGTATTTTGAGAGCAAAAAATTCTATCACGACTCTGTATAAACCGAAGTCAGGTAGAAATCGAGAACCGCTCGGGATCATTCGACCCATCACGTCGCGATCAGTCGAAGTGAATCAATTGGCTGTAGTAATGAAGACATTACAATCCATTGCAAGATAGATATCTCTGTAATCACTTGCATCGTACGGTTTGCAGAACAGTGTGGTTTGTGTATTATAAGCTTTTGTTTAACTTGTAAGGGCAAAATTTTGCTCGATTTTGAAGATATCTTTAACCAATTGAGAATTTTGGATACCTACATGTTCAATTTGGATGAAGTTATGATATCATGTAAAAATCACTTTAGCGTTAGACTATCGTCAGCTTAGTCATGCTATATGGTAATATATAGGTGTGCGAATATGGGAACCGTAAAGTTTTCGAAACGTTAGCAAATATTCTAATGTGTACCTCAAAGGCATCAGGAATTATGATATTTTCAATTTACAAACACAGTTTCAAAACTTAACTATGATTGAAAATACATTTCCTGATTTCAAATTTGAAATGAGTTTTCCTAAATACATCCGATATTACGTTCACAACTTCAAAGTCCTCTAGTTTTCCTGAAGAGATCCCTTTGAGGCCGAATCCCCCCTTTCAATGCTTTATTAGTATTCGGTAACTTTAAGGGTCTTTGATTTATATCTGTATACTTAATAATATACGTGATTCGAACGTTTAAATTGGTCTGTTTGTTTCACATGTCTTTGATTCCGTTAATTAATGGAATATGTTATAATATTTTGAATTTAAGTAATTTAATTAAGTCTTTGCACAAATTATTTTACTTGCATATCTGTATTCTTTTCTAATTGAATTCCATCAAATTTAATTAAGTATATAAAGAATAAGTCGATTTATTTTTAATTTGATCTAATGTTGACGAGAAAAGCCGAAAACCTACTAGGTACCTAATTCTTAAAACTAGTTTTTTTGTTTTGACGTTCTCAATATTACATGAATGCATTAAATTTGTAATTATCTAATTTCATATGTACTACTAGGATTAATTATAGGTTAATAATTAAATATTTCAATTTCAAATTAAATTAGCCAAAACAGCAGACACTTCGAGCAATGGCAACCGCTTCAAAAACCGTACTCGAAAAAATCTTGTACCGTAATGAACAAGACAAAAGAGTAATCAATGCAATAAAAGAAAAGACTGACAAACTTTTTATGTTCGACACTTGAAAACCTTTTCTGCGTATCGAAAAGAACACACGTACAACAGGCCAAATTAACAGACAACTATGACAAGTTACAAGTGTTTGTAACAATACCCATTTGCAATCTAGACGGTGGTGGTGAAGCCTTATTGGTTGGGGATAAAGTTGAAATTGCAATCACAGTTGATTTGGGGGCTGGCGGTGACGTATTGGTTGTTTTGGAGCACCATTGAGACTTTTGTGTCCGCTTTTACAAAGACAATGAGTAAGACAAAGAGGTCTCAGCGAGTGGTCATTCTCGTCACTGTTCAGTTTTGAGTACGTGACTAATATTGATGCTTGTGACGGTACGGAACATGTTAATAATGTACAAGAATGTAGCAATAGTCGTGCTATCAACAAATTTGATCGAACATGACAAATTTAATTGATTATTGTTGACGACATGACGACCTGTTAGTCGAAAGCCCACGTGGTGTCGATAGTTACTTGTTCGGAAAACAGCTGGGATTCGAAACATTTTGAAAGCTTTTGTTTCAATGTACTTCTACCTACATTGAAAGTATGTTTTAGTTCGGGACTAAATTAATTCATGTAAATTTTCCTGAGTCATAAATTATTATGTCTTAATTATCAAATACTAAATACATAGTTAGATACATAAATCCATATTGACATCATTCGATTTTGACTAAATTATGTTCCTTTAAAAATACCTATTTATTAAAAGGAGAATGTTTTTATTCTGTACATAATAAATATTATAAAGAGGAAAGATTTGTATTTTTGTATTTTTGTATGTTTGTAATGAATAGGCTCCGAAACTACTGGACCGATTTCAAAAATTCTTTCACCTTTGGAAAGCTACATTATCCCTAAGTAACATAGGCTATATAATATCACGCTAGGTTTTATAGTTGCGGAGCAGTAACCGAAAATGTTTCAAAAACGGGAGAAAAGTATCGTTTCTGAGGCCTTAAAAAAATCTTAAGTCCCCCGTGCGAAGCCGGGACGGGCCGCTAGTTCTGTACATAAGTTTATAAGGTAGCAATGTCAGTAGCAACAATACAAGCGAAATATCCCAAAATAAAATGGGCGTAATGTAACGTAATGTCATAATTCGATGTTATAATAAAACTATGAGATGGTCGAGATGATGTTACTGAAATATAGACTCTAAGCCGTTACGTTTAAATTAGAATTCAAGTAGTGCAAGTTAAGGAGATCCTATTAAATAAGCGATGAATCCCAAACAGTATCAAAATCACAAAAGAATCAAGTGACTGAAATAAACTGATTTTTTTGTAAATAAAATGTATTGTTATAAAGATGTTAATCTGCCGATGGGATGAAATCCAGGTACGAAAAGGTATAAAAAAGTACCCGAATAGTTTTTACGGCACCTTTGAAAACGTTTGAGGGCAAACTCGCTTTTACGCTAAATCAGTTTGCGCGAAACCCTTTGATTTCAAAAAAAGGAAAGCTCCGATTAAAAGCTGAGCGTTTGTAAAAAAACAAGGGTAATACTATTAATTTGTATTTAAGAGCTTTTTGTGATTGAGCCGTCAGGTGAGTTGAGGTTTTAGAGATTTTGCGGTTTTTTTTAATCAAAAGAGTCTTAGAATTCGTAAAATAAGATGATGATGTTACGATCCTCTTCCATATTCTTATACAGTAAGTATTAAATAAAACAAATTTTTGAAAGCATTTTTAGGTTCAATACACACATACCTACAGTCTGCAAATACCTACTATGAAGCTATACATTTATTGTAGGTACAGTTTTGCGCTTATATAAATTATTATTTAATATATAATAGGTAGTCAATCAATCTAATTTGATCTTTGAATTAAATTAAAGGATGAAGACGATAGTACAAAATCGAGTACAATGGGATTTGAACCCACACCTATACTTTATCACGAGGTATCTTACTTTTTCCAATTACACTATATACCTTACTAATCAAATCAAAATCTTCCAATACCCTCGGTACCTATCTTACAAGCGAATTGTCGCTTGCCGACATACCTTATTAAGTAATTCAACATGGACAAGCCACATTCGAATCAAAACACCAATGTACCGATGTCAAAGATCGCAGTTAATAAATTCATTGCTCAAATAGAGTGAGCCATTAGAGTAAATCAAAAGTAAAGACAAAAGACGGTAACAAAAGGCAACGATGGGAATGGTATCACGATATCGTCGGACCTGGGATCGTGATAAAGTAACTGTGGGGCGGTCACGAGTCAAATTTATTTGCTGTAACCCGTTTATAAATCAACAGTTTTACTGTATTAAATATTTATCGGTGATACAATTACTGTTATGAGGTTGGTTTATTGGGTTTTGAGATGCTTGTGACTGTTAGTGGAATAGGTGCTTTGCTTACTGGATAATTGCTGTAACATTGTTGGACAATCTGCACTAATGATTTAGTCCCAATCTAATAACATTCTTGGAGAATCTGCACCAATTGATTAAGTCTCAATTGAAGCAAAGCTTAAGTTTAAGTAAAGAACAACAGATAAACTTACATAAATACATATAAGCACCTAAGTAAAGATTAATTTGCAAGAATAGGTTTTTTTTATTTTTCGAACTGAATACTGAAGCGCAGTTGGCCTAATAGGTACATATAAAATGGTTTTACGTCTACAGTTACACTAACATCTGTTCTTAGCAGAATCCGAACACGCAACCTCCGGTTTCGTAGTCAGGGGTTACCAATACACCAACAAGTTGCCAAAATATAGAGACGAAATTTACTAATACCAAAAACACAAACTTTGAAGAAAAATCAATGCTATCATTCAAGCTAGTTTTTAAAAAACGGAAAAGCTGACAGAGCGAAATAGAGAATGCATACCTTGTAACTCGATGCCGAGAATCATGATGTTTTTGAACAGCCTTTGGTGGCCATTGTCGTATATCTCTATCGGTTTTTCTGTACATACGTAGACAAAAGCTGAATGAACTCTCTCGTTTATAAATAAGACTTTGGGGACTAGGTAGCATGTTTTTGTAGTTGGAAATTGTGTTTTGAAATTATGAATTGTTTTAATTAAAGTTAAAAGTCCGAAAATATCTAGTTCTAAACGGAGCTAACTCAATAACCTGAAAGCTTGAGTTATGTCACCATCGAATTCCTTACAGCAAAACCTACCCATAAAACAGATTTAAGCTAACTCTTCTAGCTTCATATAAACAGCATAAATCATATTAATCAGTATTTCGCCTTTCCTAAAATAAGCAACACTTTTTCGAGTTAATCCTCTTTAGATCTAAGTATGGGACATGTTAATTTCTGTCACCATTAAAGGAGGGTGTTACAACGGCTTTTTTTTATAACAAAGGCGTGTTTATAAAATCTGTACTAGTATAATAAAGAGGAATGGTTTGTTTGTTTGGATTGAATATCCAAAACTACTGGAAAAATTATTTCACTGTTGGAAAGCTACACTATCGCGAGTGACATAGGCTATATTCAATTTTGAAAAATTAGGGACCCGAACAAAGACATGGCGGAACGCTAGTCCCTACTTAATATTATAAATGCGAAAGTAACTCTGTCTGTCTGTCTGTCTGTCTGTTACGCTTTCACGCTAAAACCACTGAACCGATTTAAATGAAATTTGGTACAAAGAAAGTCTGGAGCCTGAGAAAGGACATAGGCTACTTTTTAACCGACTGCAAAAAAGGAGGAGTTCCACGCGGACGAAGTCGCGGGCAGAAGCTAGTATAATATAAAGAGGTTAGAAAGGAGAGTCGACATGTAACCTGATTCCAGGGTATCACAATATTTATTTACCATCTAAGGCATTACACTATCTTTGTCTTTTGCGTCGCGAAATATTTTGTGTACCGTCGGAATATTAGGCGTATCCTTTATGTATATATCTAGAAATATCATGGAGAACTTCGTACGACGTTTTTTTAAAAACACCGACTGCAGTGCCATCTGTCAGTCTGATTTGTGAATCTAAACGTACTAAACACATACAAAAAATCATTCAAATCAGTCCAGCCGTTTAGGAGGAAGTTTTTTTTTACCTTATATCTGTAGACTGCTATACTTATCTAAAAAGCTAATTTATTACGTCATGTTCATTTTGTAATATTAGTACATATAAAAATGGTATACCTACCTAAAGTAAATTTTAAGACTTAACCAATACTCTACAATTTGAGTTGCAATTTGAATGAGACTCCTAGAATTTGTGTCAAGACGGTAAGGACTGTAACAAGACCAATTAGTCTTTCTTAAGACGAGTTATCTTCTTTAGCAATTCCCTCTTTCATTAAAACTATCTAATACAATTTAAATATAAAGTAAAAAAAAAGTCCCTACTAAGAGGAGGTTTTTAAATTCCACCCTTGTCAACCTATTATGGGATGATTTCCTAAGGTTATTTAATAGGTAATTTCTCATTTATAACGTATTTTCAAAACTTTACAGTTCCCATATTCGCACGACCGAGCTGATAATAGTCTAACGCTAAAGTGATTTAACAAGCAAACCACCTTATTTTATAAACAGTAATTAACTACTACCCTGTTTTAAAATATAAAATAAAATATGTTTTTCAAATGTTAACTACACCATAAACTCAATAATATACTTGAATAAAAACCGTATATTTTGATATAAACTTTTTTATAAAAGCGTAAAAGAACGTGTGGGAACTTCACGCCTAGGGTAATCTAGAATAGATGAGAGACCTAGAAACGACGTGAAATATAAAATATCATTCGATTAAAGGCCGACGTGTGTAAAGGTATAGACTATGGGCCCATGTTAAAAAAATGATGGGTCATTTGAACCACCAGATGACCTATGTAGAACGATATAAGAGCATAAAATAATAAGATTTAGCATTGTGCCGTCACTTGTAAGCTGTCCAACTGAGTGCAGGTGAGAATTCAAAAGTACAGGTAGAGTCAGTACATTTTGGTCATATATTTTTGAACGGCATTGTTACCATCGATAGATCCATGAAAAATAATACTAAAACGCGTAGTGCCGTAAAAAAATGGTGATCCAAAAAGTCGGAATTTTTTTTTGATTTTCCGACAATTTCCAGGGTGAATTTGGTCATTTGATACAGTACGGCATCAGTTTCATACTATTTCAATACTGCTTCTAATCCATCATTCCGCAACGCCGTAAAAAAATCAAGCGACAAGGGGAAAAAACCGAAGGTTGCAGCCCCCTCTCTTGCCGTGGTCCAGGGGGTGATTTGACACAACATCAAATTAATTTATTTCGAAAGTATTTTATGCATAGATAATATTTTTTCATATGCCGTATATTTTCGTTGGTTCAAAGGGGTGTGTAATGATCGATACAAAAATATTTAATATATTTTCTATTGATATATCAACATTTGATATAATTTCAAATAATTTAATTTGATATAATTTAATATAATCATTCATTGTGTATAATAAACGTTTGGTATAATTTTAAAATATATAAATTTATTTCGTATATTTATCGTTCGGTATAACGCTTATTTCTTCTAAAGATTGTATGGTATAACGCTCATTTTATATACAAATCATAATGAATTATTAGCTGAATCTAACATTATTCTTGGAAATATACAATCATATAATTATGAATGGGCAACCGCCAGAAAAAAAAAAGAAAATACATTAATATGGAACAACAAAAAAGAATTGATAATATTATATTTAATCGAACGAAGGTGAATTTTTACGAGCAATTGCTTCAAATTTAAATCTAAAGTAATGTGCCTGGGATTTATGTACTTACTTAATAATATATTTAATTTACTTTTGCACATTGTATTTTATTTACCTATCCTAACCTCCTTTTGTTAACCATTTGTTTTGGTAGGGGGACGCAGTTCAAACCTAACCTAACCTACTTTTTGATAGCAGTTCGTTTTGTGATTATGTCTCTAATACATTATATCAAGAATTATATTATACTAGCTTCTGCCTGCGACTTCGTCCGCGTGGAACTCCTCGGTTAAAAAGTAGCCTATGTCCTTTATCAGGCTCCGGACTTTCTTTGTACCAAATTTCATTTAAATCGGTCCAGAAGTTTTAGCGTGAAAGCGTAACAGACAGACAGACAGACAGAGTTACTTTCGCATTTATATATGAGATATGGTCTACATTAAAATGTACGGCAACATTTTTTCCTAATTTATTTATGTTAATACTATTTAAAACATGGGATACAATGTAGAAAACTGCTATATTTCATTAATTTATGATATTTAAATTTCTGCAATAATTTGCAAAATTTCAGTTTTTGTATTTCTCCATAACTTTTTTCAGAACAGTTTCTGCTGAACGGCAATACTATATAACAATTGTATTTTACAATATTATGTTAGAAAAATAGTTCCCGTACAGGGTCAAATGATTTTACAGCTTTATAAATCAAGAATACGATGAAATTAAGATAATTATTGATATACATTCAAATGAACAATCATTTTTTGACGGCATTATTTTTAATAGTACTTTTAAGTGCTAGATAGTGTTGTGGAACCGAAGCCGTACTTTATCAAATCACCCCCTGGACCACGGCAAGAGAGGGGGCTGCAACCTTCGGTTTTTTCCCCTTGTCGCTTGATTTTTTTACGGCGTTGCGGAATGATGGATTAGAAGCAGTATTGAAATAGTATGAAACTGATGCCGTACTGTATCAAATGACCAAATTCACCCTGGAAATTGTCGGAAAATCAAAAAAAAATTCCGACTTTTTGGATCACCATTTTTTTACGGCACTACGCGTTTTAGTATTATTTTTCATGGATCTATCGATGGTAACAATGCCGTTCAAAAATATATGACCAAAATGTACTGACTCTACCTGTACTTTTGAATTCTCACCTGCACTCAGTTGGACAGCTTACAAGTGACGGCACAATGCTAAATCTTATTATTTTATGCTCTTATATCGTTCTACATAGGTCATCTGGTGGTTCAAATGACCCATCATTTCTTTAACATGGGCCCATAGTCTAGTATACTTATTTTAATTTTCTGGGAAAGATATAAAAAAATTCTGAAGCCTTCGCGATTATTATACACTAGCTTCCTGCCCGTCCGATTGTTTCGTCAAAGATCTGTCAAAGTCTTCTGTCACTTAATGAATAGTAATTCTTCATAAGGCTTCATATTTTCCCCGTTTTTTACACATTTTCCACTGTTTCTTCGCTCCTATTGGTCGCAGCGTGATGTTATATAGCCTAAAGCCTTCCTCGATAAATGGTCTATCCAACAAAAATAATTTTTGAATTCGAACCAGTAGTTTCTGAGATTAGCGCGTTCAAACAAACAAACAAACTCTTCAGCTTTATAATATTAGTATAGATTGGAATGAAACAAATTTAACGGATTTAACTCGCGTATTTTATTTAATTAGCTGACGTTTCGGAGCCTTTACATCTAATCTATTCTATGGAATCTGTAAAGGCTCCGAAACGTCAGCTAATAGACATGGCTATCCAAAAGACAGCAGTATTGCCTCGCAAAGATAAAGACACAAATATATAAAAAATATAATATACTTATATCACTTTTTCTCACACCGTACTCCCTTTTATCCCTCCTAAATATGATACCCACAGGAGTGGATTGCTAACAAAAGACCATCCTGATTTTGTTTTGACTAAAATCGAAAAAGGGAAGATCTTATTTCACGAAACTTGTTTGCTATCATAAACATTCCTTGCATCGTATTACCGTTTATTTTTATTAATACCTTAGGGATGCAGAAATCATTATTATGCTTATTTTATAAATCGATACATCACCTTTGATCATATTTCTTTTCTTTGTACAATTCATATTGATCTGGTCCCAAAGCTTGTACTGTTGGTGCTTGACAACGGATAAACACGTAAAACATTATAAAACATTCATAACTCAGGTACAAATGCTCGGGTTAATAACATTAACATCTGCCTCTTGCGCTAGTCGTCTAGTGACCTACAGGCTATGATATGGTAACACTGAGCTTCTAATCAGAAAAAAAAACAGATTTGTGTTTGTTTAAACTTACAAAAAGTAAACACATAAAAGCTAATGTAGAAATGGGCAAACTTTTCAAACAATACATTTTACTCTGTTTTTATGTTCTATTTTTAAGGCATTGTAGGTATAAATATTATTTATTTACGCGATTCCTCCAAAGCTTATATAACAAAATAACATACGGACATGCTCTCGTCAAGTGCAAAAAATATATATATTTTCACCTTATCAATAGGGCTTATAAACTTATATATACTTTATCGTCATTGTAGTAAGCTCATTCCCTACACTTTTTTTACTTCTTTACAAGAAACGGAATAGTCCTATCGCATAAGTACTTCAATAATTTCCAAAGCGACAGTCCATGAATTTTGGCTTATCCTATCAATCTTCTATAGAACATTCTTCCTACAAATTTGAAATATGTCGTTCCGGTGTCCAAAACTTTGTGGTCTGATACCTTGATGCAACATCACCGACGTCTACCACTATTGTATTTCCACAATACTCCGGAAGTCCGCAAAATGTTCCGAATCCAACAGATTCCGCATAAAAACATAAATGACAACAAATAGACATTGTCCCATATATTGACAATCCATAGGTCATGAATGGTCCCACAACATGGGCCTGTTTTTATCCTCTTTGTATCAGCGCTTCCTTCGGTTCTTTTGAATAGATCGTTGCATTTTTTTTATACTATCATATTGTCAGTGGAATCCAGTTTTGTAAGGGTAAGACTGGATTTGAAATATTGATTCAAACGTTTAAATCTTATGAACACCCTGTCTTTGAGTAATCCGGTATTTTTATTAAAGCTTCAGATATGGGTGTTTATATAATAATACTAAGATGTTTTTTAATGTGATGAATAGGTACCTGATTCTCATATTTGGGGTTACGCAGTATGAAAGACTTATTGTGAAATATATTAGGAACTTTATTAACTCACCAGTGTAGTGAATAAGACATTTATTTCCTACTAGCTGTCCGCCCCGGCTTCGCACGGATCATCTTTTTTTTTATAGCCTATGTCACTCGGGAATAGTGTGGCTTCCGAACAGTGAAAGAATTTTTGAAATCGGCCCAGCTGTTCTGGGGCCTATTCAATCCAAACCAACAAACCTTTCCTCTTTATAATATTAGTATGGAAGAGATATTAAATAATTACAAATAGACTACTAAAAAGTAAGAGACAATTGGTAAAATTAAAAAAACAATATGCAATTTTAATAATATTGCCGATACAGTGCCACCTGTTCGAGTATGCACTTGAAGTAACTAGAATCTATTTAAATATGATTTACGAGCTACTGTTCCTTTTTTAGGTTCAAGTGGACTCACAAAGCTTTTAATCTAGCCGACTTATTACAAAACGGGAGATAAAACGCAAGAACAATCTTAAAGACTTAGGTACACTTTGTTTTTTAACAGAATAAGTTCCCAATGTAACTGAAAAAATACTCAAGTATGAAGCAAGAGTGTCTGCAGTCAAGTTGAGGAGATACCACATTCCAATAAAACAGCGTTCTTTGTAAACCTTCAAAATGCGATTTCTCCATAAAAACTAGCTGGCGACACTCATTTCAAATCATGCAGAAACTGACAAACGTCCAGAGGAATATTCTTTTATATCGATTGAGAATATCAAGTAAACCAAACACAAAAGAGCGTATGTGTAAAGAATCTCTTATGATATCTAAACTTTTTGATATTGCCCTGCCACCGGAGCAAATTGTCGGGGCGGATCGGGTGTGTCACAGTTTTTTTCTTTCTATTCAGTCCCTTCTCAGCTTGTTGACGTTTTGATGCATGATCGGTTTCTAGCTTTGGATCGAGTATGAACGACCGTGCCGCGTTCGGAATATAAAACGACGCCAAATATTTGTTCTTGCATATATAGGAAAAATTTTACGTATCGGCCTCTTTAATATTCTTGCTTATTGGTTTCTGTCCAAGATATTATTAGTGGATTATTTACTGAAATTAATCATTGCCGAACAAAGAAGTAGTTGATTCTAGATAAAATGAATATACATTCGGGGTATTTTTTACAGTCAATGACAGAAGCAATGGATGAAGTATTTTCAATTTGAGACAAAGCAAAGATTTTTGGAATAAAATCCCAATGAGAAAGCGAAGCTGAATTGAGACCGATGGAGACAAATCACCGATGAGACAAAACCAGACAAAGAATACATGCACTGTATTCTGAGGCAAGAAAATGGTTTATCTTACCTGAAATTTATAAAGGATCTGAATTAGGTGCCATCACAAATGACGGTATGCAACCGCGCCCCAAGCTATGTACCTTGTACACATATTACGAAATGAAAAAAGTTAATACAGCCGTCTATAATCATAGTACATCCTCGATCAAATAGAAATAATTCCAGAATTCCTGAGCTTACCTTTTGGGTCTTTCCAAAGCAAACTCATTTTATTTATAGTATTTATCATCAGTTTCATCATCGATGTATCCGTTGGTATCCATAATAATTTCAAACTTTGCTTAGTTTTGGACTTGACAAATTGGTGTGAATTGCTAAAAGATATTTACCTACTGGTAATATGTTAGTCTGTTATATACATTTAATATAAGACGAAAAATTCAAATGATTTTTTATAAAAATCTACAAATCACCAGGAAAAAATTTCATTGATGTTAATTAATTGATTCTTATAATTAGCAAAGCGGTCACTAAAGAATACATAGCAAAAACGCATAATCCATCTAACATTCATAGAAATCTAACCCATCTACATGATATCAAATTCACAAACGATTCTAACGGCAGATTTTTATACGAAATCAAATGTGCAGGCCACTGGATATTTAAATCGAACCAAAACGCAATTCACCGTCAAACAGCCAATATCAAATTCTCGATAAAAAGTCAAACCTAGCCGAGTTTGGAACAGTCCGAACGACCAAAGCTAAAACACTGTTTGAACTTAGTTGAATACATTTCAATTCAATATTTGTACTGGTACCATTTGAAAGCTGATCAAATAAAGTTGTGACATTATTGCCTTAGGAATTCGTTGGAATATTGTAATTGAAATTGTTTCTTAGGATATTTTGGGAAGTCCTTACATTGAGTTATTGCTTATGTGTCTCATTCCAATAACGTGTTGGCGAATTTTCTAGGAAATAAGACAATTGGTGCTTCAAAATGAAAAATAATATTTGTATAGGTTTACAAGATAAGCGATATACCTATTACTGATTAAGTATCTATAAACTTCAAGTTAACTTCAGACGTTAATTGGGTACTTGATACATCTAATAAATAAAATGTATTAGTTACATTTCACTTAAAATTATGTAAGGAATGAATACGTAAAAATATGAATTCCATTGTAAGTATGAAAAATGTTTCATAAGTATTTTAATAAACGATGTTCTTAAACAAGCTAAAACCAATTTTTAAATATTTTGATTTCGTTTTTAAATGTCTTTGAGTGCATTTCAAAAAAATAAGGTCAAGGCTTCTAATTCCGTCTACGGGGCTATTCCGTCACGTACACGTTTTTGGCGAATCTAAGCACAGTTCGCCGCTGCCGGCTCAGTTGGTAAAGCAGTAGGGTTTTCTAATTCAAACTAAAAAACACCCATGACGCTGTGCAATAAAGGAAGAAAAATATCTGCTTTCAAAGTTCAGTTGCGTTTCGAAGTCGAAGTGCGAGTATAGTACTATGCAGTTTGATCGAAGATAAATATGAAATAGTTAGACTTCTAGGCTTGTTTGTATGATTATTACAATGTCTATGATATGGATAAACGTGCCTGCCTGTTCGTGATGCGTAAAACTCCGATAGTTTTTAGTAATTCACCATGAAAAATTAACAACTTCAAAATAGTCAAGTGGGAAATTCCGTCTATTTTTTAAGGGGCAAAGCCGTCATATGCCGATATTTCCCGATTCCAGACATCGTCAACATTTTTTTAGTGTATTACATTTTAAAATAGGTACACTTGTCAATCTGGCAATAATAAGCTTAGCTGTGACGAAATATATGAGTAGGTAATTCAATAGAACGTAGTACGAAAATACTCCGGACTGCAAAATGCATAAATCCTTACTTTATGAAATAATATATATAAAAAATATATATATTAGTAAATTTTTAAAAGGTTGAGCTCATCTGATTGGCAAAACATGCCGGAATAGCCTCAAAAAATTGTGTTTGCGGATAACTCCTATTGTAAATCTTATATCTAAGGTCTAATAACACATATTTGATTGACATCGACGTGTCTTCATTTTCCGCTAGCTAAGACTTGAAAAAACTGCGTAGTTCTAGGGAAACTGCTTGCATGACGGAATAGCCCCACTCAGGCGGGAAACTCCGTCTACCTGACTATTTTTAAAAAAATATATATAATAAATTAAGCAACCTAGATACAGGGAATATCATACTATTATTTGATTGCCAAGTAAATTGTTGGTCTAATACATATGCGCCATGGGTAAATAGTTAAAAATAAACGTCTCAAAATTTTACCAAAGTTGATCTAGCTCAAAAATATGCCGGAATTAGAAGCCTTGACCTTACCACATTTATTTATACAAAAGGAAAAGCGACCTTAAACACAAAGAGTCGTATAACCAGTACTAACTGTTAGTGTGCTACTTTAGGTCTTAAAGTACCTTAGAATTTCTCGGTAGATATCTGCAATCTAGTACTAGAAAGCGCCTTTTATCTAAGCGTAAGCCAGTAGCGATTTCTAAATTAATAGCAATATAACTAATTTTATATTCAAATAAAATTTATCACATCACAAATTTAGTTCTCAACGCTAAATGATAACTACGAGCTAAGCTACTAAATGCTAGCTAGCTAAATGATAAGCTACGGCTCGACTCGCATCTGGCGCAACTGGAGGTGGAACTTGAGAAGATTAGGTGGCACGTATTAGGGTTATGTGAAGTCCGAAGAGAGGGGGAGGACACCATATCTCTCGAATCAGGCCACCTAATGTACTTCCGAGAGGGAGACCAACAATCTCAAGGTGGCGTTGGGTTTCTGGTCAATAAGTCCCTGGCTGACAATGTTGTCGAAGTGTCCAGTGTGTCGAATCGGGTAGCGTACCTCATCATCAAGCTCACCGAGAGGTACAGCCTCAAGGTGGTGCAAGTGTACGCACCGACCTCGACACACTCGGATGATGAGGTGGAGGTTATGTTCGATGACATATCGAGGGCCCTTCACTTCACTACTAAGACCCATTACAACGTTGTCATGGGGGACTTTAACGCTAAAGTGGGAGTACAAAATTGTAACGAATCGGTAGTAGGATCCCATGGATATGGGAGCAGAAATCATAGGGGGCAAATGCTCGTCAACTTCCTGGAACGCGAGGGGCTCTTCTTGATGAATTCCTTTTTCAAGAAAAAGCCCCAAAGGAAGTGGACGTGGCAAAGACCGGGCACTGTGACAAAAACGAGATCGACTTCATCATGACGGACAAAAAGCATATATTCAGAGACGTCTCTGTGATCAATAGGTTCAATACCGGAAGCGATCACCGACTCGTCCGAGGCTCTCTGAATATTGACTTCAGGGGCTGAACGTGTTCGCGTGATGAAGGCCAGGCTCCGACCAACTTTGTTCCAAACTATGATGGGATCTGAAACGTTCCAGTCCAATCTGGAGAACCGATTCGCTGCCGTGGAAACCACAACTGACGTTGACCAGAACCTTGAAAATGTGGTTCGGATTCTCAGGAAGAAGGTACGAGATTCTGTAAAATGCAACGTAGTGGCAGGAAGTCGAAGCTTTCGGAAGAGACTTTAGGGCTAATGAAGAAACGACGTGAAAACCCACCCGTCACTTCGTCAGAGAAACGGATTCTAAACCGAGAGATTAGTAAACGCGTACGACACGATCTTCGGTCCTTCAATACTCTTTCGATCGAAAGAGCGATCGAGCAAAACCGGGGAGCAAAAGTGTTTGTACAATCTCTTGGAAGAAGCCACCTGACGAAGTTGACCACAGAAATTGGAGAAGTCGTTGCTTCGAAGCCGGCAGTCCTAACCGAAGTGGAAAACTTCTATGGCCGGTTGTACGCTTCGCATGCATCTCGACCTGATCCCGGAAATGAGGATTCTAGAGCCACTTTAACACGCCACTACAGCGAAGACCTGCCAGAAGTCAGTATTGGCGAAATCGAGATCGCTCTTAGACAGCTCAAAAACGGAAAAGCCCCTGGAGAAGATGGCGTTACAACAGAGTTATTAAAAGCAGGAGGTAAACCTATACTTAGGGAGCTCCAAAAACTCTTTAACGCCGTCTTGTTTGAAGGGAGAACTCCAGAGATGTGGAGTAGAGGTGTGGTCGTCTTGTTCTTCAAAAAGGGAGATAAAACCCTGCTGAAGAACTATCGACCCATTTCCCTTCTAAGTCACGTCTATAAGCTGTTCTCAAGAGTAATCACGAACCGTCTTGCGCGAAGATTTGACGAATTCCAACCACCGGAGCAGGCTGGGTTTCGGAGCGGATACGGCACCATAGACCACATCCACACAGTGCGGCAGATTATACAGAAGACCGAAGAGTATAATCAGCCCCTGTGTTTAGCATTTGTGGACTATGAGAAGGCCTTTGACTCGATCGAGATCTGGTCTGTTCTGGAGTCCCTGCAGCGATGCCAAGTCGATTGGCGATACATCCAAGTGATGAGATGTTTATACGAAGCCGCTACCATGTCCGTCCAAGTCCAGAATCAGCAAACAATGCCTATACCATTGCATCGCGGTGTGAGACAAGGGGACGTTATCTCCGCGAAATTGTTCACAAATGCAATGGAGGATATGTTCAAAACGCTGAACTGGCAAGGACGTGGCATCAAAGTAAATGGCGAGTACATCTCTCACTTGCGATTTGCTGACGATATCGTCATCGTGGCAGAAACGCTGCAGGACCTACAACAGATGCTGAATGATCTGGCTGACTCTTCTGTACGCATTGGCCTACGGATGAACTTGGACAAAACCAAGGTCATGTTCAATGAACATGTACTACCGGAACCAATTGCGGTACACGGCGCCGTTCTCGAAGTTGTTCAAAAATATGTCTACCTTGGACAGACATTACAGTTAGGTAGAAACAACTTCGAGGATGAGGTGGATAGAAGAATTCAGTTAGGTTGGGCAGCGTTTGGGAAGCTACGTCAAGTCTTCATATCGTCACTCCCACAGTGCCTGAAGACGAAAGTCTACAATCAGTGCGTCCTACCCGTCATGACATACGGAGCCGAAACGTGGACACTGACGGTACGGCTGGTTCACAAATTAAAAAGTCGCTCAGCGGGCTATGGAAAGGGCTATGCTCGGCGTTTCTCTGCGGGATCGAATCAAAAATGAGGTGATTCGGCAGAGAACCAGAGTCATCGACATAGCCCACCGGATTAGCAAGCTAAAGTGGCAGTGGGCTGGCCATATTAGCCGAAGAACCGATAACCGTTGGAGTAAACGTGTTCTAGAGTGGAGACCGCGTCTCGGCAAGCGTAGTGTAGGACGTCCTCAGGCAAGGTGGAGTGACGATTTGCGTAGGATGGCTGGCAGGAGCTGGATGCGAGCAGCCGAAGATAGAGCAAAGTGGCGTGCAATTGGAGAGGCCTATGTCCAGCAGTGGACTGCGACGGGCTGATGATGATGATGATGATGCTAAATGATAAAGGTTTGACATAATCTCGGTATAATCTTTATTATTTCACTTGATTGCGTCATAAAAGCAAATATAGGTAAGGTAAGGTTGCGGGTTCTAATTCTATTGTAGGCAAATGTATGCTTGGTTACCTCGCTCCTTTAGTATTATAGTGACCTAATTCGAAATATGTCAGAACGTGAATTTGAATTTAAATGTGATGACTTTTATTAACCTTATATGACTTTTATGACCTTTATTAAAGTAACGACATATTTGGGAATTGTAGTATTTATGTTTGTTAATTGGATCGTATATGCCTATCTTAATCACTTTAACAAAACTACTTGTTTCATAAAAATGATTATCGTCAGCTCAGTTGGATTCGAATATAGGAATTGTAAATATTTCGAAACCTCAGCAAGTAGAATAAAATACGCGAGTTATATCCGTTCTGATTTCATTGCAACGTATAATAACAGCGAAAGCATCAGTAATTATCACAATATCTTAATCTTCATCTTTATTTTCAAATTCTTCATTATTATACGTAGCATTTTTAACATTATATTCGTTACTTAGTGTTTAATTGAAATCGCTTTGAAATTCGATTTTATTTTTAGCACAAACTTGCAAATCGCGTGACGTAGGTCGTTTCCCTTCGAGATGAACTTATAAAACGGCCCTTAGGACCCTGTTAACTTCAATTAACTTAAATGCGTGGGCTGATAGTTCCTTTTTTCTTCGGCCACTCTTATCCTTTCTAACCCCAATCAATTCCGAAAAGCAACCTTAAGTTTAACCAATTAGGTCTCGTTTACCTTGCACATCTAGACGGATATAGCCGTCATTGGATTTCAGAAGGTTCATTAATGGTAGATGTTTTATTTTGGAATTCGCAAAGGTGTTCTCTTAATTATCGCTTAGTTCTGTATTTATGGTAAGTAAGTTTATTCATTATCGTTGTTTCTAGTCTTCTTAACATTTAATTATACATTTCAACGTGCAATTTCAAAGTCAAAACAAATATTTCTTTTGTGATAACCAAGGTCGCTGTTCTTGAATAGTCTATTAAAAGTCGTATAAAACTAAGTATGACAAAGACTTTAGCATAAGACTATTGTCAGCTCAGTCGTGCTACGATTATGGAATCTGTAAAGGCTCCGAAACGTCAGGCAATAAAATAAAATACACGAGTTCAAGTTTCATTCCAATGTGTAACCGCGAAGGCATCAGAAATTATGACTCCTATAGAAGTTAAGAATAAACTTCAATTAGTAGAAGGACATAAACTTTCCTATTTCTTGTAATTCAAATTCAGACCAGTTTGATTGCGCAAACGCATTGAATCGACTAATGAAGCTGTCTCAGCTGAGACTTGAGGTATTTTATGCTCAGGCGCAGGTAATTATACATAAGTACTGGTACATTCTGTATCTAGCAATTAAGAGACTGTAGTATAAATATCTCCATTGAGTATACAAGGTGTTATTCAAGGAACTTTTAAAATATTATTGAACTTTAGAGTTGTATTAATAGCGAATCACAAACTAAAAATTATTAATAAAAAATAACTTTAGGGTAGACACCCTTAACATTTAGGCATATAAAATGACCTGCTCGATATGCACACAGAATTACATAAAAATTGGTCCAACCGTTTCGGAGGAGTTTGTCAACAAACACCGCGACGAGAAAATTGTACATATATTATGTATTAGAAGATTATACCTAATACATCTTTTTGATTTTAAAATGTTGAATTGTCGCAAGGTAAAAATGCTGTGTATTATTAAAGACAGGTGTTACTAAAGCTATAAATAAGGCAATCAAAAGTTTAAAAAGTATTGTTGTACTCTAAGATTAGATTAATTAATATATCTTATTTCTTTACATTTGACATGATATATCATCAGATAATTAGCTCATGTCTTCCGTTGTATATAAAAGATTTTCTTTAAAAAAAATACGGCAAACTATTTAATATTAAGTAGTCTACATAACTAGCAACACTCTGTACAATCCAGAAATACTTGTTCCAAGCGATAATTGCAGATACACTGTCTATTTTATCTTTCAAAGTATTTTAAACCATCTCAAGTCGTAATAAAAGATATTATTCCTTGAAGTGCTCTTATAGATGCTCTATTTACTTTGTCCGACTTCATCCAGTTTTTTTAATAAGTTTGAGAAACTATTATGAACCCTACTTTCTTTCTTTTCGTTGGGTTACCAGTTCTCGTGGCCGAGTTTGCAACTAATTATTTCTTAGATGATGAAAAAGTCAGTTATTAAAATCACCTTTTATGCAAAAAAAAAATAGAATCAAGATTGGGTCATCCGTTCGGACATACACTCACACACACACGCGCGTACATACAAACACAGGTGAATACAGACACAATCACGCATATGAGAGAGAAAGAGAGAGTGAGGGAGAAAGAGACGTCGAAATCATAATATTAACACCTCGTTCTTTTAAAGTCACCTAGAAAGCCCAACTTTATAAACTTAAGTAGTGACTACTTAAGTCACTACTTAAGTTTATAAATTCCTAATCTTCAATTGATATAAAATCCATCTTATTTTGAAGCTTACTTTAAAAGTTAAAAAAATCTGTCACCTTTCCCGCTTATCAGAAGAGTGACGCCAATTTATTCCTCTCTGCACCAGTTAATGCGTACCTGCCAAAGAATAATTAATTAAAGCGAAATTAATAATGTAAAAGACCAATTCATTTGATATAATGAAACCTTGATAAAAAAAGTTTTAAATAAAATTGTCCTTTTTGGTAAACGACAGTATTGATTCATCTTCTTAATTATTTGATTCTACCAAATTTGGAAAGCACTTAAGGTCGAAGTGTTTCTTTAACTAAAATATGTTTGGTTGAGAGTATTTCTGAATTTGTGGAAAGAGATGATGACAGAAAATAATGAGTATTTAAACCGGTAATGTAACTATTAAAAAATATTAATTTGTTTACCATCATAAATACGAAATTTTGTATCGTTTTGACACTTATACAGTAATCAGGAGCTCTGATCAAGTAAAAGAACAAAAAACTAGATACTAAATTTGCTAATACCTACTAAGAATACAAACTTAAAAAAACACAGTGTTCGCAAATTCAAACCAGAATTGCAGCATTTAAGCAATGACAAAGCTGACAGTGCGAAATAAAGCGGTACCTTATGTACCTTACGATCCCGAGAAACATGTTTCTGAACATCTACTGCCTTTACCGTAATATGTACTATAAGTCTTTCATTACCACACGGAGACACAGTAAGGCATGAACCTATAATAGTAGTTCCGATATCAGTTTTTTATCAATTTGTAAATAAGACGAAGGATTCTATTAACTCAGGATGTAATGGATTACGGCACACGTGGGAGTGATCGATTACGTTATCAATGTTTGTTATGAAGTAGCTTCACGTTGTTTTGACGCCTGTCACACTCTTGATTTGATAAAGGCTTGTTTTAAACTGATAAGTGTTATATTACGGCTTGTGATGCTACTGGTGGATTAAGACTTAAGTGCTTACGATCACTTCAGAAAATAGTAACGCGTTTGGATTAAAATTCAAGTTGTATTTGGTGTATACATTGATGATATAATGTTTTCCTTTAGAGAAAGATATTATGTAAGTTTGAAGAGATTCGGTATTGTCCCTTTAAACTTGAACATTTTGGTTAGAAACTTCCTACAACGTTGTTCTAGGATTAACCCTACTCCAGAATCTATTCACAGGAAACTTTGTACTTAGAAATTATCGACCACGCAATTAATATAGGTCAACATGTTAACCTTGGAATATACATTTTGAGTCTTACATCTTGTATTGTGTGACGGTTTGTATTGATATGAAAAAAAAAGAACTGCAGGTTTTGCCAAATTCAGATTTCCAAATTGTTTCATTCAATAGTTTTGATTTAAAAGCTCTTTGCCTTATAATATTTAAACATTGATGCTTCCATCAAATCAGTCGATAGCTTATTTAGTAATAATAAGCAGTCAAGATACTCCAAGGAGATTTAGTAAAATTTACTTTGATGATTTTATGCTTGTACCTTAATAGTGAAATTACTAATTAAGTCATTGAATACGTATTCAAAACTCCCTGCATACTTCAATTAATTCATATTAAGGAGTATCTACATGGATTTTTTTTATATTCATTAACTTCAGTAGCGATACTACTTAATTTATCATTCTCTACTCATGGGTTTTTAACCAGACCACCAGAATTATCATAATTATGTACTATCTTGCGATCACACCTTTTATGTTTTGAAATATATTCACTTGTCTTATTTTAATTACTTCTTATCATTGTAACACAAAGGTGTAATTCAACAGAGCTTAATCATAAAATTTTAAACAAAAACTGTTTACCGACCGTGACGGAATATTAGCATATTCTCATATTAATGTGTTTAAAATATTAAGTTTATTATTGGTCGTTGACAGTGAATTCATTGTTTTGAATGGGGAGACTTTGGAATCTTCGTGTGAAAGTGGGATTTTCTTTGTTCAAAATACTGGGTGTGTCTAATTGGATGGTTTGACGATTTTGGGCGGTTGAATTAAGTTGAAACGGTTACATACTTGTACATAAAATTTTATGAGTAAATTTGTATTTACATTGACGATATATTAACTATTCAGAGGGGGAAATTTAATACTTTGAGTCATCAAAAATATTTCAATAAAGAACATTTAGGATTTTCATCTTCGGTTATGTACATTATTGATTTAAGTAATTTCAACTCTATTTTAATCGGAACACTAAGTATATATAAAGGTAAAGTCTCCATCGTTATAAGTTCAACTTGTTCCCGTAGTTTTACTTTTTAGTCAGATACCTTTATAACTCTATAAAAATACACCGAAGGAACCAAATCACGGGCAATCTGGTTGAGCACCGAATAGGTACTATAAAAATAATAATTCGTCTCAGGCCCGAATCCGGCTCAAAGGACCAGCGATAAGCGTTTTCACTATTCTAAAGTTATTCCTTTTACTCTAATTATTTTAGCTATACTGAAAATGGCCTCCCTTTATAACTGTAAAGACACCGCGACTCGTATTTAGGTACTATTTTTTTTTTTTCTCAGTACTATCACGAATAAAATTTGTGAATAATGATTTCGCTTTTCTCAATATTTAATTTAATATTTCATATCGCAAACCAAATTTTCTTATATGTAGGTATTTATATAATATAGATATTATACGTAGGTAGGTAGTCTGAAATGAGATACACATTTAAATAATGTGAACTATATTTTTCTTAAACTTAGAATAATTCTTAAACAATATTTTCTTTAGACCAATGCACAAAACGCGGTCGTGATCCTGGGACCAACCCCCATATATCCTTTTCAGAGCAATCTTGTTTTTACATTGATGATATTCGACACGTAGAACAAAAACGAACATTGACAGCTAAATATTTTTGTACTGACATTAGAAATGATGCGAATAAGATTATAGCTTTGTTCTACTGTATTTATCACAACATTGTAATGTGCTTACTTCAGTAAAAAGTAGGGCAAGAAATCGTAAGAAAGAAACGTTGTATAAAGAATCATAAAAGCAAAGCGCTTAATGAAGAACAATATAATTAAGTAGTAAAGAACTTTTCTCCCAGAAAATAATTTCTTGAAACCGCTGTCGGCATTACAAACAGCCACGGTTAGCCACTCTGACCTTACTTTGAGAAAAAAAAGACCGGTTTCTTACGAGCAGGCGATTAAGTTATCTTCCCGCTATTTCACCGATTTCGAGTTAATTTCTTCATTTTGTTGCGCCTCGTCTGGACTTGTTCCTTTTTCCGAAACACTTTACTAATATTTATCAAAAGTCGAACGGGCAATTTTTCTAATGGTCTTTGATTGATCAGGGAAAGCTTTCATGTTAATTTTCTTAAAGGCCTTTTTGTCCCTGAATCGAAGGGACTTTTAAATAGTTACTCCAATAAATGTTTGACAGAAAAGGACTTTAAGCTTGATTGTTCGCAGAATTTTACATTAACAATTCTACCCTGAAAGCAGCTTTGATAAGCGGAAACTTCTATGTTTAGACAGAAAATCCTTTTAAAATGAAAATGTATTCTTGGAACATATTACGATGAATTCGTATGAACTTGATTTAATTTTTTTTTGATAAGATAATTCGAGGCAGGCAATAAACCTTTTGCTCCATTTAACTCACTCAGTAATATCAATCTCGCAAACACGAGCTGTGACCTTGTCAAGAAGTTGAAGTTCATGTCTGATGGAAGAGTCAGATGTAACGTTTGACAGCATTACAGATTCCGATGTGGTCGTGAGGCGAATGTCATTCCCATGTCTTTATCTACGATGGTCTTCAAATTTTTATTCCGACCTCGTAACTGTTCTTAGCGTTACAGTAAATGCTAAGAGGTTCATACATTTGTGATTTCTCAGATTTATTTAACTTTTATACAGATGACACTAAAACCAGAATTATCTTTTATATTTGAACAGATTTATATCAAACTTTAAATCTGAATATAAATCATTTGCTCCAGTATAGTTGTAAATAAATCTAAGGAAAACATGTTCGGATAGTGATAGATTATTTATACGACATCCGATACCCCAATACGATTATATTGCTCAGTATAATCGTAAATTTGTTAGAGTAACCAACAATACTGTTGAGTGGGGCCCATTTTGTTAATACCGTATTCTCCGACTTTTGTTTTGCTCTGACACATTCGAATAATAAACGAGGTGGCGGATCGTAAAACTTGCCTTTATCGGCGTTTGTCCAAGATTGTTTACTGCTATACAGGATCACTGTTCCTGATTGATTCAAGATCTTTGAGAATACATTTTGAGTAAAACACCATTGTACGGATGAACGTTTGTTTTATACCCTCATATAAAATTGTGAATTAAATATGCCTCGTTAAAATTTACGACCTCAGATGAAGGAGAATAGAAATTTTATCTCACAATCTGACAGATTCATCGATTTACTAGATTTTACGATACTATCAAAGGGTT
Source organism: Polylopha cassiicola (assembly GCA_038024825.1). Lineage (NCBI taxonomy): Eukaryota > Metazoa > Arthropoda > Insecta > Lepidoptera > Tortricidae > Polylopha > Polylopha cassiicola. The sequence continues at coordinate 2,132,466 of CP149061.1, forward strand.
CAATGACATTCTATTTAAAGGAATTTTAATTTAGTGACGTATCAGAATTAAGTGTCGTGGTACAATAAAATTTACAAAAATAACTTCTAATCAAATCGGTCTAAAGCAAATGGATATGCGTTGCCGACAAAACGCATGTAGACCCACTACCAAGAAATCTAAAGATTAGCGACCCACTGCACTGCGTTAATGAAGTTATGATTATGAACCTTAGGAAGTATAAAACAAAGTTTAGTTTACATAACGCTATAGAAAGTAAAACGAACGGAATTCTACTGATGATACATTTCGAGGTACCGGCCTCTCTCTCGCTTAGTTAATTAAGACATGGATTATCAAACGTTTTGGAGTAGTAAATAAAATTGTAATCTTTCACCGTAGAGTAAAGGCGTCTCCATAACACGCCTTTATCTTGAAATGGTAAGCCGAAATGCATAACGTTTCTTTGATCCCACACCTACGCACACATTTAAATAGTAATATCGTACAAATAACACTAATGCACTGTCAATTATGTTCTATGATACAAGAAAGCCTAAATGTTTTAACGAGAGATGGTTCCATATTTTATAACGATACGCGTTGTCAATTATTAATATGTGTTTATTTGTTTACAGGTATACTTTCACCTCGAGCTATCGACTGAGTTAATTTTCAAGTGAGTGGTATATATAGACGATGTTAGGTTTTCCGCAGAATTATATGCAATTTATTTGCCTTCGAAATGTTAATTTGTTTCTCCCTCTTCTAACACTTTGTACCCTTAATTTAAAACAAAGTTCAGCAGATATAAGTCACGTTGAAACTTTTTGTAAACAAGTCAGAGGAACGCGAACGCTAGAACAGACTGATTTAATACTTTAAGCTTTATTTACTGAGACGTCTGTACCTATAATTTTCTTGTAGGATTTATTGCACAACTTCTTAATGAGTTGAGATGAAGTTCGGGAACGAGAAACTTTAATCGTTATTATTAAAGTAGCGAATTGGAGTGAGTATTTCTGCGTTGCAAATAAGCAACATTTGTGTAATCTACACGGGGTAAGAGTGTACCGCAATCTGTTGAAGGGTTTTTATGCTCGACAATCGCTGGAATTTCCATGAGACAGGTTCTTTTGTGTCTTAGCTTAACGTAATCTATCATTCCTCCGTCAACCTCATTACCCACAACTCCACTGGCAAGTATATCAATACTTTTATTTTTAATACATGAAAGGTTGCCTAATGGAGCAAGTAGCCAGACATGACTGCTCTCATGTTTATCAACACCGAACTCGTCTTTATCATCATCGTCATAAGAGCGTTATTGATTTCCACCGATGGTAGTGTAGAAATTGTTTTAGTAAAGTGAAGAAGTCATTTTGTCGTTGTCACTGATGGTTTTTCAAATATTGACCGGTCGGACCATTATCTGTGGGAGCGTGTAGGCCGACCTCTGCTTTGATAACGTACTATGTGACGCCGCTAAAAAAAAATTGTTTATTTTCTGTCTGTGTTTGTATTGCTTGCGGATATTAAAAGCGGGGTTTGGTTTATTGTCATAGGACGTTACCATTTATATTATGAAATCATTTTATATATATATGAACTTTTGGATATCGTGTTGGGCTTTAAACTACTTTAAAAGTCTTTTGTTGGTGGAGTTATTTCAATTTTAATTTTAAACAGGTTCATTCAAATTAGATTAGATTAATTTCATTCACTATAGATATAACATTGAATGTGTTATACACTCATACCAAGATCATTAAAACTAACAACAAAAAGATGAGGTAGGTAATTGAATCTTCTTTATATAATATATACCTAAATCTTCTGTTCGTGTGTTAGTCATTGAACTCCTAAACGGGGTTTGAGGATAGTTTACATTCACAATTCTGGACTGATTTTGATTAATTTTTTTGGGACAGGACAACGTCTATCGGGTCTGCTAGTTACATATAAAATTACAAAATTAAAAATTATCAAATTATTCTCTAACCGTCAGAAAAAACCTAAATAAAATGACAACGACATAAATGAAAAGAACGCAATAAATAACAATTTAATTATAGTGATAATGTGAGTCAGTTAATCAAATATAAAATAAGGTATAATGCAATAAATCTGAAAGAAGACTCCACATATGCGATCCCGATGAGTGGGAACGTTCATGAGTTAATGAAGACATCCGAGATGAGTCTGTATTTCAACGGTTTAATTGAAAACAAATGTTTGGTGCTTTTGGTATAGTTTTTCTATGAAGAACGTGGCTGCTAATTTGTATCCTTTGCCTTAGTGTAGATCTTGTTTAGCTTATTGTAATATGTTTTTATTAAAATACTTTTTATAATTATAATATGTATTATAATAATATAATAAAGAGGAAAGATTTGTTTAAATTGAATAGGCTCAAAAACTAGGATTTAAAAAAATATTTCATTGTTGAGAAGCAACACTATTCCCGAGTGACATAGGCTATAATATTTAAAAAAAAATAGGGATCCGTGCGAAGCCGGGGCGGAACGCATATTTCATAATATCTATCACAGTTATTTCACATACGTATGTGCAACAGCCGCAAAAACATCTATAACGTATTTTATTGTAGTACCTACTAAATGCTTTCTAGATTCAAAAAATAAATGTGGTTAATTCATTTTTAATAAAAATAACTTATAAGAGAAATTAATTTGTAATCTACACTGGAACTCTAGTAACCTAACAAGTGCAAATAACATTATAATTACCTATATTGCGTGATTATTTTGAAATAAATTAATCTAATCTTAACTCTGGTGCCGACTGTACCTAGGTTATTTATTATGACAGATCCCAAAATGGTTAAAAGTAAACAAGGTATGAAAAATGTTGGAAACACGCTTGACGTAATGAAATATTCATTGTCTTAGTAAACTGAATTCAAAAAAATATATTTCTTACGAATTTCTCGGTAGAAATTACGTAAAAGATAAAAGGGAAGATTACTGTCTTTTATTATTTACGTAATGGGATAATATTTGAGTACATAATGGCTTTTTTATATCAGATGGAATATTTTATAAAAAAAAATACTAAAAACTAACCTATTGAGAATTTAGTTACTAGTGTCATTCGATAATAGCGAACGCGAACGAAACGAAGGAAAAAAATATGGACTGACCACGTGACTTTTCGTTTCCTTGCGTCAATTCCATAACAAATTTAACTCGTGTATTTTATTGTATTTACGGACGTTTCGAAAACTCTACAGTACAGTTCCCATATTCGTAGCACGACTGAGCCAACGAACTAACGCTAAAGCGTAATAAATTGAATTATCATTTTTTTTATCTTTTACTCATCACTTTAGTATGACTATTGCCAGCTCAGTCGTGCTACGATTATGGAATCTGTAAAGACTTCGAAACGTCAGCCAATAAAATAAAATACGCGAGTTAAATCCGTTTAAAGTTGTTTCATTCCAAAGTATAATGACCGTGAAGGCATCAGAAATTATTATAATAATATCATTTTTTTTTCAATGTATAATTTTTACCTATTAAAAATTCATTCGAAAATTACAACTCAAACCAGTTCAGCATCAGATACGAATACGACTGTTTAAATTTATCACCAGCCCAACAATTTATACAGTGCAGTTATCTTTTTATTAAAACCATACATAAATCTTCGGCCCAACATCCAATAAGACGATCTTTATCTCCCATCAACGTATGCCTCAATACAAAATCCGATTAACATAACAATGAAACTAATTGCAAACCCAGAACTTGAATTAAACAAATTAAAACGTTAAATTTCATTAAAAAAAAAAGGTTATAACTAGATACGTTGTATGGTAATCATGGAGTTAGATAGTGTAATTACATTTTGTAGTGATGTATGACATGGGTAAAATTTAATTTGGAAATTTGTGTGTGTAATTAAATATTTTGTAACATTACGTTGTTCATACGTTGAACGATGAGTCCAAAAACATGTTTTTGATTACAATAATTACTAAAGTTGTCCCTCTATTGGACATAAACATTTATAGAAATAGGTATACAGAGAAAATGCTCTCTAATTGTGTAAAACACTTGGTTTGAAAGTAATCGCAATTGGTATGTTTCAAGACGCTCAAGTGCTTACGATGGCACTGCGTTGTCTTCAGTGAAATCAATTGAACCATTGGGATAAATAATTTACCTATGTGTTATACATAGGTAAATTATTTATCCCACTTGGTTTTGAAGCATACCAATTGGTTCACTTTGAAACCAAGTGTGTTATATAGTTATTTACCACACTTTAAGGCCCTGTTTAGCTTTCTCGGAAAAAATATAAGCATGTCCACGAAATGTGCATTAAATTTTCACTACCTAACAAAATCTTGTGACCTCACAATCGTTTTAAAAATGAACTTAGTTTTCCCTTTTTTTATTTTTTTTTCTCAAATAAACACTGGCAATCGTTTATGTATCGTTTAGTGACGTAGTGACACAAGCGTCATCACCCGACCTAAAGGCTTGAAAGCCTCCTCTCAGGAGGCTCACCACCTGTCCTGTTTTGCAGTAAAGGCCAATTACCTGGCCAACTGCGTTTCAGTCTTCAATTTGACAAAAAAAACAAGCGTCATCATTGAAATATTCAAATTTGGATTCACGCAGTGACACTATTAGAGTTAAGTCACTACTAAAATAACGTTATCTTATTGACATACTTATCTTAGTTACATTTCTTAGTCCAACATACTTCACCAAATAAATGACACAACAAAAACCAGGTTCAATAACCTTGGGCCCTAGACAAGTGCCCAACGTTCAACGTTAACGTTAAACGTTAGGACCAAAATGTATGGAATTTGGCATCCGCGAACGACTGTCACGTACGTCACAAACGTTCCATACATTTTGGTCCTAATGTTTAACGTTAACGTTGAACGTTGGGCACTTGTCTAGCCCCCCTTGTCATCATGCTTAGGAAACCAAACACTAGTTCTAAATTAGCTTATCGTATGCAGGTATTGATTAACAATGGTTTCGAAACACAAATAATTCCACTAAACCAGCTTTGTGCAGAGTTAACATAGAGTTTGAAGGAAATTATATGGTGGCTGTTGCATGCTCCAAATGACACAAAGCATTAATTAAACCAGGGGGTGTAGACAAGGTGCCAACGTTCAACGTTAACGTTAAACGAAACGACCAAAATGTATGAGACTTGACAGCTGCGAACGTTTGTGACGTACGTGACAGTTGTTCGCGGATATCAAATCCCATACATTTTGGTGCCAACGTTCAGCGTTAACGTTGAACGTTGACACCTTGTCTAGGCCTCCTTAAATACTAGAATGTATACTTTGATTTTCTGTATGCCTTCCTGCATAATAATATGTCAGGTTTATGTCGCGAGAGAAAACATCTATCAATGTCATACTTTTGCAATAAGTGACAGTGACAGTTGCATTATAGTGTGACAAAACTTTATATGCTAACCTACTTCTATATTTTAAAAGGTGGAAAGAGTTTTTCAGATTATTTCAATCTTAGATTTAGAACTAAGTACAAAACAAAAGTACTCAAAAAAATAGTTGTATTTATGGATGAAAAGTCGAGAATCATTGAAATAAGGACAAAACAAATAACAAGAACAAATTAAATTGAAAAAATCTAAAACTTCTTAAGATCTAAAAACTTCAAGTAAAAGCAAAAAGTCTTGAGTTATAGAAGTTTTATTCATTCAAAATTTTTACATAATAATTATAAGAATATTTTACCTACTTTAAGCTTATACCACATATTACCTAGAAAACATATACGCAGCAGACTTACTTGTTAATTCTGAAACGAGTCTTAAAATAACCAAGTCCTATGAACATGTAAATATAGTAAAATGCAGCGGTGTTGCTCGAAGCGCAAATTACATTGTACCCCGCTGGCAAGTATCGGACAATTGTACTGAACCAAACCGGTATAATTACCACTCGTTTAAACATCCTCTTTTAATATGTTAATAAGGAACGATTTTAAAAAGTTAGGGTTCCTTACTGAGGTTTATGTGAGGATACATGGATATGGGGAATTGTTAGTAGAAAGCAGGATTAGTAAATTATTTTGTACCTACTTAATGAATAATCTCACAGAGATATAATTTAGGTAATTTTATAGCGCCGATATACAAAATTACATAAATTTGGGTAAAAATGAGATTAAATTAGAAACCAAATTATAAACCTAAATACATACTTCTCGGATTTGTTTTTCTAAATCTTTATCTTTGATATAATCACATCAGTACAAAGGGTACTTATACTTTTTAATGTCTGAATAAGCGACAACGATATTCATGTTCTTCAAACAAATTTGTTGATAGGTAAGTACCCTATTTGACTATTTCCTTCTCCACAATAAAATCAATAAGTCATTTATCTATTGCTTTTGCTTTAATTGTAATGTCTTTTTCATTATCATTTAGTCTTCGTTCTAGAACAGTCAAAATGTCCGGAACCTTATCTGTATTATCACATCCGGAACCCTATCTCTTTTATCACATCCAAGGTCCTACAAGGGTCTGTACACCCATACTTTGTACAATGTATACTTTGGTATTTTAATAATGATCTCCTCTTTAAGTAATCGGCCGTCGTGTACTTCGTAATTAACCACTTGTGTTAAATTAACGTTATCAATAACTTGACTGAGTTATGTTTGGGCGTTTATATTTGCTTTCGGGGCTTAAGTTTGTTTAACATCATTAATTTTGTTATCGGAATCCGTGCGCGGTAATGAAGTATGCTGCGAAATTTGATGACGCTTTGTGTTCACTTTGATAGTCAATAATGATCGATACAATTTACTTTTTTCTTTTTATATTTTCGTGAGTTTTAAAGCTGAATATAAAGTTTTAGTAAACATTACAACCTTTTTTATATTGAAGTGGATCACTAAAGGTTATCTCGCATATTCTTTTTTAATTGCTGTCTAAGTGTCTTTAGTTTTATTTATTTACGCTTTATTACACAAAAAATATATACATAAGGCAGAATTAATGCTATACGGCATTCTCTACCAGATAACAGATTTACATTTAGACTATAATTATCAATGTATATAAATTACGTGAGTTCCGTTGTGGTTGTTTCATTCAAATTGTTTTCTTTCATTGTAAATTTATCTTCTACATCAAAATTTACGCATATACCTACAACTATGATACATGTAAAGACTAATATTTTAAACATAGCAAATATAAATTCAAAAACAGGCTCAGTTCATCTTACGCGCATGGACGGCATTCTAAAGAATGAAACTCATCCGAAACTGGTTTTGAAAAACAATGATCTGCGTTCCCCTGTTTTTGTCACCTGCCGTCTTTTGCTTTATTACTTTATTAATCCGAGGACGCGATGTCGGGAATACTAAATATTTTAATGTCGAACTCGATACGAGCCAAGCGAATTATATATTTGAGATCAATCGTTTGAAATTTTTAATCATTAAGTAAACTTAAGAGACTATGCGGTGATAGATAAAACGTGATCATTTTTTTAACAATAATAAAATACTGACTGACTAAATAAAATAATGACTTTAGCGTTAGACTTTTGTCAGCTCAGTCATGCTACGATTATGGAAACTGTAAAGAATCCGAAACGTCAGCAAATAAAATAAAATAAAAATACGCGAGTTAAATCCGTTAATAGTTGTTTCATTCCAATGTGTAATAACCGCGAAGGCATCAGAAATTATAATAATAAAATAGTAAGTACATTACGCACCGAGGCCAGTAAAATAAAAATTGTCTCAGATCACATGTAATTGTCGTCCGAGGCGAAGCCGAGGTTGTCAAAAATGTGATCTGAGGCTTTTTTATTTATTGGCCGAGGTCAGTATACTATTTTTCTGTTCGACGAAGCCAGAAAGCGGCAATTTCATTTAGCGCAGCAGCCAGAAAGTTGGCGCTTTCTGGTCGGAGAACAGAAATATCAATTTATTACATACTGTACCTAATGAGTAAGAAGTAGAGTTAAACAGCTTTTTTTAAAAAACAGTTTAGTATGACAGTAGTGTGTTATACCGCTTTTACTACTTCTGATAACACAAGTAATATCACACACACTAACAATATTTTTTTTTTTGCGAAGACAATATTATTATTATAGCTACAAAGTCCGGAATAAAATATTCTCTAGATACTTCTCGAGACTAGTCACTTTGATCTAGAATAATATTTTTGAACTCAAGTTAAAAATACTGTTTGCATACATTTGTGAGACAATTTATATTAAAAATAATCTACTATATGAATGTAATTTTTACTCTGTTCTATTATACATATCGGATCCACACGATTTTTAAAGATTGCTTAGGTATAGACCGTCGCGCCATACTTATTATCATTCTATTCTATTCAGAATTTGCATATGTCACAAACTATTTGGTTAAATACGTACAGCTCAAAACAGAATGTTATGCACAAAACCCAATAGTCTACTTATTCTATAGGAATATTGAAATCAAACATTCGAATTGCCGAATGCATTTAATCTCAACTGCAGTTTCGGCCGCAGCATGCGAACTCGAAACTAGTTCGAACCGGTATTAAGGGGTTGTTGAATAAACTTAATGTATTACTAATAAGGGTTTCACTGCTGCTTGTGAAATAGTACGATAAATCGAGAACCGTATTTGTTTCATCTATACCAATATTATAAAGCTGAAGAGTTTGTTTGTTTGTTTGTTTGAACGCGCTAATCTCAGGAACTACTGGTTCGAATTCAAAAAATCTTTTTTTGTTGGATAGACCATTTATCGAGGAAGGCTTTAGGGTATATAACATCACGCTGCGACCAATAGGAGCGAAGAAACAGTGGAAAATGTGTAAAAAAACGGGGAAAATATGAAGCCTTATGAAGAAGTGACAGAAGACTTTGACAGATCTTTGACGAAACAATTGGACGGGCAGGACGACGTCTGCCGGGGCCGCTAGTTATATATAAAGCACCTAACTAAATGAAGAGATTTTCATTGTAATTTCTGATGTTTTCGCGGTTATTACACATTAAAATGACACTACTTCAAATTGCAACTTGCTTCAACTGCATTTCAAAAACGCAGATCCCATATTTGATATTCGTAGCCGACTTAGCTTCTAGTTAATGATTGGTTACAATGACTGTGAAGGTCTGTTAAAAATATAATATAATTAAGTTGTTATTGACGAGTTGCCCCTTAACTCGCAACCTTACGACCTCTGCTCCCAAAACGTCAGAGCTTTAATTATTATTCGTAACATCATAATCATCCGAATCGTGAGTATTCACTGAACTATCTATCTATACCAATAACCAACATAACTTGAACTTTGCCTCACCTCTAGCATCTACGAAACACAAAATTCGTGATTATGATTTCTTTACAATTCCCCCCACTCGTGATTCTCTTTAAATTGGTCATCGATAAATTATTACGTTATCCTCACTACGAGACTAGTTTACTTGTAGCCACCCGCTGAGCGCGATGTGAGGCGTACACTCAGCACAGCCTTAATGATTCCATCGTCAATTATATCTACACAATTATAATCTTTATTGTGATCGTCTATGTGATCATTATCGCGTGCGTTTTCGAAACTTTCGACAACCGTATCCTCGTGAACGTTCCGTTCCATTACAATCCTTACATCATTTATCATACTTTACATTGCTATAATTTATTCATAAAGCAGATCTTGTTTTATGTCTTCGCTTTACATGGTGTTCTCAGATTTCTCAATACGTGATACGATTCCCTGTATAAAGTCGTCGGGTTGAGTTATTGTAGTTTTATTATCGATAACAATATTTTACACGTCGCCAAGTATGGCCTGTAAAGTAAAACCCGTAACTTTATTTATGTTACGGTTGATAGGGTTATGAATACTCCGTTGTTACGAAGGTGTCATTAACATTTTTTATATATCTACATCGTCAACGTATCTGATATCAGGCAGTTAATTTTGATGATTCAAAATTTATGCGCTCTTAAGTTTGTATCGGAATCATAAAAGCTACCGTTTGGTTTTAAATCGTTAAGTTTCTTGTTACTAGTGAAATTATCTTCTATATCACGTTTCATCATATCATATACATCATTAACTTTCTCAATCGGTTTATCTTCTGTGAATTTTGTTTCATCATCATCACTATTCTGGTCTATCATATAAGGTCCATAGCTACCGATCATACCCGATTTTTACCAATATTCGAACTACCATTATGATGGCCACTCTTGTACCTTCTTTTACCAACAGCTATCTTCCCAAATATTTCACCACCTTTATTTCCCATTTGAAATGTACATATCTCTCAGCATGTATGTATGTAAATCGACCCAAATGAGCCAATAGATCTCCCTGTCGCGTGTTTATTAGCGTCTTAATGATAAACTGTTATTAATGCAGTCGCTTCATCAGTAGGCTTCTAACATAAATGTCGTGTAGCATTAGTTTTGATTACGGCGTAATTAATTTAAGGCTTCGATGTTATAGTTAGTTTTATTACACAGTGTGGAAAATTAAATCTGTTGCTAACCAATAATTGAATGGTAATAGCTTTTGTTTGTAATGAACTAATTTGTGGCAAGTGCGTATTGAGTGTTAATGCATTTTTGATGTCATTATGTCGATTTGAGAATTTTGAATAAGTTACTATTTATTATGTTAAACTTAACCTGATAAATTATAAAGCATCGCTTAGAAAAAAAAGGCTTTTTTTATGTAGGTAAATATTAGATTTCGATTCATGTAAAATGAAAAATAACGTCATCAAATACTTATTAAGTAGGTATCTATATTATTATCTTTCCTGTAGAAATTCTACAACAGATTTCATTTTATAAAAAAAATGAAAGTAGCATTGACAATTTACAGCTCCTTGTTTTTTATCTTATTTCTTACCATATTATCTTTATTATATTTTCTGTAGAAACCCACAAAGAGCTAACAATTTTAATCCCTTAGAGTATACTATATATGTTAATACAATAAAATATGAACGCAAAAAGCAATAAAACACCGTATTTTTACTGCAAATCTTTAGCATTATAATATAAAGGCATGGGATTAACCAAATAAATTCATGCGCTATCACGATCCCATATAAATATTTATATTTACGACTGTAACATCAATGGGAATAGGCAAATAACACTCCTAATAAAAGTAAATCGACTTCAATGAATTTAAAGCAGACGTGAATTTAAATCTGTGTAGATTATTTTGTATAAACAGTAATTTGGGATTACTTGTGTAAATTAATGTTTGCTTATCTCCAGTATGTGTGCGTAAGATAATACGTTATATAATCATTATTGTTGAATAAGCTGCGATTCGATGTTAGAACTTGAGTTGAACTCGAACTGGAGAAATTGTTTGTCTAGAATTTGAAATCTTTGATTTTTTTTCTTTTTGCAAGCCTAGGATGATATCGTTTTATTACGGCGGTCTATCATAAATCAGTAAAATGACGATATATTGAATTTGACATAATTATAGTAGATATAATATCGACAATGTGTTGACAAGATTTGGACAAGGTCATCCACTTTTAATGTTTAATAGACGACATAATGTCGATTGACGTCTGACTAAACAATTCATCATAGGTTTGCTGATCAATGTACTTTTACATGCCTGTCATATAAAATTTCCTGCAATTTTTCACGTAATATGTATACTACATATTTCTTATTGTTCAACAATGAAAAACTGGTTAGTACACTCTAAGTCAGATGTAGGTTAAAACGATACCGCATAATACAGGGGGATTATACTGTCACGTTACATTTGCATTCATACTGGTCATACTGTATATTATTTCATAGCGAAACCCGGCGTTCCCGGATATGCTAATCGACTTGGCCGTCCAGACTTTAGTCATAAGAATTCTAGCGAAATTCAAAGAAAATTGTGTTTTGCTCTGCCTTACGTAATACATGATCTGTAAAATTTTACGCATCTCCAATTTATCCCCTTGTTTTACCATCTCCATTTTCATGCTTCTTTCCCATATCTCAAATTATATGATAGACTTTACGATCCTCTGCTTTGGCTTGAGTATCCTCATTTTCATAACCAATTTCATGATAAACATCAGAATATAGCTCAATTATCAAATTTCGTTTTGTCCGATCACATCAATTTATTATATCACCAATCAAACCGAATTGATTCCCCATTGATCCCATTAATGCAGGTGTAAAATTGCTTTTTCATTCAATACATTATATTTCTTAGTGTTATTTATCGTTAACATCAATTAACCCTTGTCTGGGAGTAAGATTTACATATTAATATATTTCGAAACCATAAATTACAGTCGTTTGAATATAATTCGTTTATTTTTTCGGCTCACGAGCGAGGTGGAAATTTAAGTCGGTTTCAATTAATATTTGGTGGTTCTTTGAGACTTGTTTTGGTCACTTTTTTGTCTGTTAATGAAGCGTCAGTTTTTACTCTACCAATCGTTATTTGAACCTAGCCATAATGATCTTATAACGATCTTGTTGACCTAAGCTCCTTCATTAATCTATTCACATACATTTTTTCCACACCAAAGCTGTTATAACCCCGAGTATCAAAATGACCGTTGAATTTTATACATTGTTTATCTAACAATATTAAAGTATCTATGTAAACATAACCGTCAAAATTAAACGCCAGACTACACGTAATTTTAGGAAAGTTTTTGAATCCAATCTCATTCAAAGTTCAAACACCCCATTTCGTGTTAACAGAGCAATAATTGGTCCTGAATTGTTTCCAAACTCCTCAACTATTCCATAACAAAAACCGCCAAACTCCAACATATTCGATTGAAACCTCCGACTAAAAATAAACTGAGCAAAGCAGCCGACAAATGTCTTAATTCCACGAATCCAATACGAATGGCTAACAATTTGTCGGTCTCGTTGGCTTGATATCTAAATTAGTATGGAGACAGGCCTATCCTTTTTTTTCGTCTTGCAAACTTGACGTCTTAATTAATTTCGTGTAATTTCAAAGATCTGCGCCGAGTTCAGTACTAAATGACACTCGGCACGAAGCGCCAATTTTCGAATATTCAGTTTATTATGACACGCGCAGTATCACTTTTTTAATCATTCTGTGTTGCTCCGTTTTTAATTAAGCTGTTCTTTATTTTCATTTCGGACCACGATGGTTCCTTCCGTTAATCGAATGCAACTCTTTGATACTTTATATGGTTACGGGACCGGTTTCTCGAAAATATCTTGAAATCATTTCAAGCTAAATAAGTAATTTGTTAGCACAAAATAACAAAGCCCAATTATGTGGACTCCGAGAAAAATGCAAAGTCACCGCATTATAAAATATACTTTGTCAAAAATTAATGCAAAATAATACAATTTGGCTGAGAGCTTTCGCCAGGCCGAGCCGGAGGTAGTAAAAACCCTAGCTTTTCTAGCCATCCGAAAGGACTTTATTTATTTTAGTACCTAATTTAAATAAGACAGGGTTTTAAGCTCTTTCGCGACTTTGTTGTGATTTGTAAACAAATTAGCTTTAACTGAAGGATAATTTATATGCTGTCGAAGACTTGAATCATAATGGACAATGGAAATGAAAATTTGAATTTCAAGCGGATTCCGAATAGAGCTTTGTTGGTTTCGTATTGAAAATTAACGCTTTAATTATCGCTTTAACGACATAAACGATAGTTAGGGACTAATGATTAGTAATTTAGGATGATAATCCCTCGGAGCGTTTAGAAACCCCTGAGAAAATGTTTAGAAAAAGAGAGTAATTCATCATAATAGTGCCAGGCAATTACTGCCAGAAGCGTTAATGACTAGCGTCCATTAATCCAGGAAACTTGTTTTGAACAGTGATTCCGATAATAATCTTGTTTTAATAATTACCGACTTATTTTTCTTCTCACAATCTTGATAAAGTCTATTTGTATGGCATTTTTCTTGTGGTGGTTAGACTTAATTTGGTGGGCTGACAACTCTTTTAGGAATGCTTAATTCGAGTGATTTTTCTTGATCACCGTTATCTGTAGGGGAATCTGTGCGTGTTCTAGCTAACGTTTGGTTTTTGTTTGCCCTTTTATTGGGACCAAGTGTGAGAATTGGAGCGACTACATAATTGGTCCCCTGATTTTATCAATTACAGACAGGTAGTTAAAAACATCTTAAAGTTCTAATGTTTGAGTTTGAGTCTGCGTTCGATCCGAAAGATTTCTATCAGTAAAAAAGTAACTGTAAACCAAACTCGTTTTCTACCTAACACAAATTCCATACAAACACACCTGTTTCTCAAATTACAAATTTAGCAGCATTTCTGCAGTAAATTAAAAAGGCTTGATGACTTAATTAACAAATTTTATATAATCAAGACTTGAAATCTCGTCCGTTTAACAGTCCTACCGTACCCAATGATAAATATTAATCAGTGCCAACGCGTATTTAAATGTTTCCTGCTACTGTTATGGCTATAGAATCAACAATATCGTGCTTAACCAGTTCTGTGGGTGTTTTAAGTTGTTTATTGCAAACATTTTGTCCAGTAATTTCTCCTGGATATCCTTTGTATTTAGATTCGGATTTGTTTATAACAATCAAATTATATTGTGTACCTATTGCTTCTTCTATTTTGGTGAATTCTATTATACTACCTACATTTAATAGTTTTTCTATATAAAGCGAAATCCCAGTTAGACATGTGATTTTAGAAAAGGTGAAATTTTTAGGATAGTACAAAACTCAGATATCAATGGATACTCGCTAAGAGCAGGTATTAAAGATATAAAAAAATCAAGACGTTAATTGGATAAGAAGTATCCTAAGACTACCTTAGTTCTGAGCTATTTCCCCACCAATTTTTAGCCAAAGTCGTTTCAAGCTAAGCATATAACTAAAGCATAGATACATAGAAAAAACATTTCTTATGTAGATACGTATGTATATGAGCTACGCCTAAGTCCTTAGCGACTTAAAGTCTGTATTTTTAAACGTACAAAGTAGGTACATAAATAAAATCACCCGCCATTTTGTTTTAAGCTCGTTACAGCTCGACGCACGCCACTGGCCCTCGTAATTATGATGTTGGGCTGAACGTGTGTGTAACAGCCCTAATGCGAATAAACATCTTGCTTGTGTGCGTGATGTGCGCACACGCAGCGTTGTGTGAACTCTTGTTTGTAGTGGTTTGTCGGCGTTTTTGAATTGTTCGTTGCTTGTCTAACATTAATTGCTATATACCTTACGGCGGGCGGTAAAAACGCCCTTCTCGGCTTTTTATTAGTTTTTTGTTTAACATCTTAATAATCATGCTTGATAAGATAGTACAAGCAAGGTTGTGTCCGAGTTCTTGTAACGAAACGGAAACCATATTTTGGTTTGGAAAAATGTAGCTTTGATAGGAACAATCGAATTTATCTAACTTTAATTAAACGTTTAAATTGGTATGAAAGTTAAGTTGGTAGGTATAAACCTTCTTTTGTTTATTATTATGTGTCGTTAGTAATTTATTGTGCTTTTAAGGTTAAGTATTACACATTCAACAATGAAACAATTATAAGTAATGAATTTGAATCGCGTATTTCATTCTATTTGCTGATGTTTCGAAAACTTAACAGTTTAGATGTTCGTAGTCGTCTGAGCTAAAGACAGTGAGTATAATACTAAATTAAATCCGTTATAATTATTTTATTCCAGTCTTGTGTAGTATCAAATAAATAATATTTGTGTTGCATCCATTAGAAGTACGTCATGATTAAAATCATCATGTTTGCACTATCGAATTTTAATATAATATTTACCTTATAATTTCTGATGCCTTCGCGGTTATTACACATTGGAATGAAACAACTATTAACGGATTTAACTCGCGTATTTTTATTTTATTTTATTAGCTGACGTTTCATGTAACATTAATATTTCATAATTTAGAAAAGGGTAGTTTTTTCAAAATTTGTAATTTAAATATAAGGTAGTTTGCATAACTGTATAATTCACTTTAGCGTTAGACTATTGTCAGCTCAGTCGTGCTACGATTATGGAAACTATAAAGAATCCGAAACGTCAGCAAATAAAATAAAATAAAAATACGCGAGTTAAATCCGTTAATAGTTGTTTCATTCCAATAATATTTACCTCTCACGGGATTAGAATCTCTATACCTCCAGCTTCTAAGCCCATCATAATTCCCTTGTTAATGAGACAATTAACAAAATTATTTATCAAAGATTCTAGCTCTAACCGAGTTCTGACTGTCCGAAAATTGGCGCCAAGCCAATATTTCGGATTCAACCGAATATTTCGGATTCGTTGTTTAATGGTTTCGATTGTTATCGGAATCCGATTATGACGGGCGTTGCTGGACGTAAATTATTAACAAATATTTGTTGAACACTTGTTTTGGTGTCTTTATAGTTTGTTTTGTTAATGACGTTTCTGTTTTAATATGTTGGTTGTATTTCTGTATATATATGTAAGGTTTTCATCATATATTTACTAGCTTATTCATTTTTAATTATTGGAATGAAACAATTGTAACGGATCTAATTCGCGTTCTTTATATTATTTGCTGACGTTTTGAAAACTTGATGGTGCCCATATTCGTAGACGATAGTCTAACGGTAAAGTAAGGTAGGTACCTACTAATCTTTTCTAATAATTTCTGATGCCTTCGCAGTTATTATCAGAGATCGCAATAGGTAGTACCTATTTACCTAAACTTGGCGGGAGGAGATGACTAAGAGTGGTTGAGGAATATAGAAAATGTTTATATTCCTATGCCTGACGGACCACTCGTATGAGTCACCTTTTGAGTTCTCAACGTAAGTTTCGGCATTAAACAATTACATTTCATTAACCATTACACCCTGAGTGTGAATCTATATCGATTATGTATTCTTCTAAATCCCGGGAAATCCCGCGTTCAATAAAAATAAATAATATTTTTGGTGGTTGTAACCACTCTTAGTCATCTCCTCCCGCCAAGTTTAGGTAAATAGGCACTACCTATTGCGATCTCTGGTTATTATACATTGGAACGAAACACTATAACGGATTTTTTTTTTAAATTGCTAACGTTTTGAAATCTTTACAGTTCCCATATTTACAGCTAGAAAGTCTTAGGGTTAGACTGTCAGCTCAGTCGAGTTACGAATGGTATAAAGTATTCTAAAGGTCAGCAAATAAAATAAAATACCCGAATTAAATCCGTTATAATTTCATTCCAAATGTTTATTTATAATTTTGAACGCTTTCCAGCGTTAAGGCACGACCCAATCGAAAAACTACGATTAACCGTGTAATGTTTTATTTTGGACAGTTAAAAAAAACTGGTCAATTTTAAACATTCCTAACGTGAAAATAACCACATAATAGATGTTTTTACCGTACATTTACAAACAGATTGTCGGTCATCAGTGTCTCTTTGTGCCCGTTGATTTGTACTAAAACAAAAAAACACTTAGTTTAGTAATAAGTACATATTTTGTTGTATCTTTACGGATTTACCTACTATAATAATTTTATGTTGACGTTTCGAGAATTCGAAATGCACAACACATTTTTAATAACATACCTACTAGCGGTCCCGGCAGACGTCATCCTGCCCGTTCGAAATTCAAATTAGGTAACTTTAAAAAATAAAATAAGAATACGCGAGTTAAATCCGTTAACAGTTGTTTCATTCCAATGTGTAATAACCGCGAAGGCATCAGAAATTATTAGGTAACTTTAGTTAGACAACGTTTGTATGGGTAAAGAAAAGGCCTGTTTTTAGGATTTTCCCGGCAATTATACGATTTTTTCTCGCCGTAAGAACCATCCTTGAACTTCAACGAACATTTTAAAAAATTGGCCAAAATGGTCCAGGCGTTGTCGAGCTATGCGCTTACCAACACATTTTGCGATTCATCAATACATAGTATAAAACAAAGTCGCTTTCGCTGTATGTCCGTATGTATGCTTAGATCTTTAAAACTACGCAACGGATTTTGATGCGGTTTTTTTTAATAGATAGAGTGATTCTTAAGGAAGGTTTATAGCACCCGTGCGAAGCCGGGGCGGGTCACTAGTTTTTATATAAAAGAATATTATAGGAGTGAAAACTGTTTTCTTTTGTTTTGTCCGTCAAGTTGATTATCAAAAAATATTAGATAAGTACCTACGTCGCGTCGTGTATATTTCTTTTATCAATCGAACGATAAGTTCTTCAATTCGAGAGTGGAACTCGTGAACTCACGTTATGGTATAAATCTATACTAATATTATAAAGCTGAAGAGTTTGTTTGTTTGTTTGAACGCTGAGATTAGCCTCAGGTACTACCGGTTCGTTTGAAAAAATCTTTTTTTGTTGGATAGACCATTTATCGAGGAAGGCTTTAGGCTATATAACATCACGCTGCGACCAATAGGAGCGAAGAAACAGTGGAAAATGTGCAAAAAACGGGGAAAATAACTATTCCATGCGGACGAAGTCGCAGGCAGAAGCTTGTGGTACCATAACGCGACAACTTTGTAATTTTTTGTCTGTTTTAGAAAAAAATCCAGTATTTTTTAATTAAACAGTAAGTAGCAAACAATTTCGTTTTCGTTACTTAGCCATCGTCCTTATTATAATGAAAACTATTTCTGTAACTGATACACGTCAAAACATTTTTATTTTATTTATTAATGTACTAGCTTCTGCCCGCGACTTCGTCCGCGTGGAACTCCTCCTTTTTTGCAGTCGGTTAAAAAGTAGCCTATGTCCTTTCTCAAGCTCCAGACTTTCTTTGTACCAAATTTAATTTAAATCGGTCCAGTAGTTTTAGCGTAAAAGCGTAACAGACAGACAGACAGAGCTACTTTCGTATTTATAATATTAGTAGGGATTTAAAAAAATAAGTTGGTTCAAAACAAGCGTTCGCAACTAGAACAAACCAGTAGCAGTCACGACGTATCGTTTTTATTTCCATTTTGTCCTTGCTTTTGTTTTTTTTACTTGTTGGTTTTGTTAAAGCGAAGGAATTGACGTCTTCATTTCGGTTCGTCGCGGTTGCCGCAATGACTCTGCGATTTTTTACGCTATAAAACAAATCCTTATCTACATTTGAAACTCAATCTTATCCCGCAATCTTAAGGTTTGTTTTAGAGTGTAAATTAATACGTGTGATAGGTCATAAATAGCATGCATGCATCAAAGTAAGATGGCTTAATTCTTCTTGCAATTGGCTATGGGTGAAAGAATTCGTGTTTGGTATTTTAATTTATTGCGACGGGTACAAAAAATTGCGATCGAATAACGTTTATTATCTGAAGTTTTTTTACATAGTAAATTAATTAAATGTAAATAAGTAATTACTTATTGTACGGATGGAGAGTGGAGCGAGACTTTAATAATATTATGGAAGTCAAAAATAATCCTCAACTATATATAAAAGGAGAAGGTAACTTAATGAGTGACAACAAGGGCTAGAAACTTGAAATTTTGCGCAGGGGTTCCTTTTATAAAGTAAGGTAGCACTAAGAAAGGATTTTTGAAAATTTACCCCCTAAGGAAGTAAAACAGTGCTTATCGTGCGCAGATAAAGCGGGTAGAAGCTAGTCTCTGTATAAAAAATGACGCTTTCTTTTGTCTCGATGAACCTCAAAAACGTATTATGCTAAATTTAGATTTGAAATATTCTTAAAAGTCCAGAGCAGGTACGATACGGAAATATGGAAATCCAGAGTAGATTTTCACGGTGAGGAAAAGTGGATAGAATAGGTACAAGGCAAAAAAACGGTGCTCAGAACACAGGGTCAGCTAGTCTATACTAACATTATAAAGAGGAAAGGTTTGTTTGTTTGGATTGAATAGGCTCCAGAACGGCTGGACTGATTTCAAAAATTCTTTCACTGTTGGGAAGCTACACTATTCCCGAGTGACATCAATACATAGTATAAAACAAAGTCGCTTTCGCTGTATGTCCGTATGTATGCTTAGATCTTTAAAACTACGCAACGGATTTTGATGCGGTTTTTTTTAATAGATAGAGTGATTCTTAAGGAAGGTTTATAGCACCCGTGCGAAGCCGGGGCGGGTCACTAGTAGGCTATAAAAAAAAGATGATCCGTGCGAAGCCGGGGCGGACGGCTAGTAATAAATAAAAACAAAAGAAAACAATACTCAAAGATACCAAAGTACACAAGCGGGCCAAAACAAACGTATTTATAACAATACAAAAAAAGCAAAATTGAATTTCGCGAGCATTATAAACCGCGAAGCGGGTCTCACCGCAATACCGAGTAATTTATGTGCGTGGGCTACAGATGTAATCTCACAAAATCCTGTGTATCCCACAGGGAAGTGCCTAACTTGGCATACCACTTAGTTTTAACTTAGGCCGTTGTTATATTGAGCCAGTTTAAGTGTCGCGTCGATCCTGTTTAAGAGATTTAAAAAAAAGTGTAATTTATCTCAAATTGTATCATAATAATACTAGCGACCCGCCCCGGCTTCACACGGGTGCTATAAACCTTCCTCTTGAATCACTCTATATATTAAAAAACCGCATCAAAATTCGTTGCGTAGTTTTAAAGATTTAAGCGTACATAGGAATATAGGGACAGAAAAAGCGACTTTGTTTTATACTATGTAGTGATATTATGTTAATATTTTGCCAAATTAAGTAGGTAGTAGCGTAATGCTATTTTTACTTAGTTTTAAAATAGGGCTATATTGCATTAACTTAAGTGTAGCGTCAAAAAAATACGAAAATGTGTTAATAATAGGTATTGTTTTTCAATAGTATTATTATATTAAACTAGCTGTGCACGCGACATCGTAATTCTTCATAAGGCGTATTTTCCCCGTTTTTTACACAGCGTGATGTTATATAGCCTAAAGCCTTCCTCGATAAATGGTCTATCCAACAAAAAAAGAATTTTTGAATTCGAACCAGTAGTTCCTGAGATTAGCGCGTTCAAACAAACAAACAAACAAACTCTTCAGCTTTATAATATTAGTATAGATTTAAAGCTATCGATATAACAAAAACAGTAATTATAGTTAAAATCTTAATTGGTACTTAGAGCTTTGTAATAGTGTGTATTTTTTTAAGTGTCGCGTCATTACAATTTCAATTCGAAACTAAATCTTCAATTTAACAAACTTTTCTTTTATTATCTTGCCACTTTTTTATTTATACCATGTTTATTTAACATAAATATTCTAATTAACTACTTCATTAAATTAACCCATGACTGCCATATTGGGTCAATTTACAAAAGTTATCATGCATAATTCTTATTATTTTTATCTTAGTCAAAGATATATTAAAATTCTGCGTATCAAACAGAAAACTGTATTTATAATACAACAGTAATACCCCTAAGTAATAAATAAAAAGTAAGTTCTGTTTAAGTCAAAGATAACATCGCCTACTGGTTATAAAATCTGCCAACAAAATTTACTATAGCATTATACAGTTTGCGACGTTTATATATATTTAATAGACATACCGCAGTGCCTAGTTAAAATAACATAAACTTTACGACACTCTTTCATACTCTATTTACAAGTAAATATACAACTACATATTCCGTAATGTTGGTGTGTAAAAGTCTTATATGATAATAAAAGCAAATGTATTTGATGCTAATAAGTTCATAATAATAATTAGCTTTTTTTATGATTATTACAGCATTGGAAGATCCTAATAATTTGCTTCAATCTTTTTCTTCATCTTCATCAAAAGCAGGGGCGTGCATTCCATACAAGCACAGTGTCACTAATATTGTATGGAGTGCCTACCCTGGCGCGTCAAAAGACTTGTAATACAACACAAACATATACTATAAACAACTGTAGACGGATTTAACTCGCGTATTTTATTTTATTGGCTGACGTATCGGCGCCTTTACAGATTCCATAATCATAGCACGACTGAGCTGACAATAGTCTTAAGCTAAAGTTTGAGTTCATCAGAAATTATTAAGAGGCAAATAGTCATAATATATTATGGATTTTAATTTATGACTCTTAGAGTCATATTACCCCCAAGTTTACTTTAAGTCTTACTTAGAAGATCTATGATACGATTTAGAATTTAAGGCATAGTCATAGGTACTAGATCTATAATAATAATATGAGTGTTTGCTTCCGTATAGCGCTGCAGTTATATGATTTCGTAAGCATCAGATTGCCTGAAATATATTCATAAGAAGCATAAACTGTTATGGATTTGGTATACCTTGGCCTGTTTACAGTAATACATACATACGTCTGCATGTAGTTGTCTAACTATTTTGTTACATAAAAGGAAACCTTTCGTTTCAATATTTGGTAATTAATGTAAAAATAAAATTAATGTAAAACTAGAGACTCTTTTTATGAGTTTTATTTTATGAGTAAAATAATATGATAATGTTACAAAGCTAATTATTTATCACACATATTTCAATATTGTTGTGTAATATCAGTTTTCCTTGAAAGCTCTTGTCTGTTTCCAATAATAATGATGCTATATTTAAATGGAAAGGTTCGTCGATAAATATTACCAAAAGTACGGGTTAATAAATATTAAATTATAATTAAATTAATTTTCCAATCATTCCAATATTTTCGGAATCAGCACTCCAATTGCGAACAAAGAAGTTTGACAAAGTTAATTAACGTAAACGGAACCCTTTTCGATTGGCTCGACACACGCTTGGCCGGTTTCAAATTTACATATCGTTAATACAAACGAAACTCGAGCATTTATCGGTGTGTTTAATGAAATTATTTGCATTTCCATACATTTGTTATCGAGAAATAGTGAATATAACACGGGAATTTCTTCGATGTCTTTTATCTTTTTGAAATATTTTTATTCGTTGTCTGGTACCCATCCTAAACTAAGAAATGCTACTTTTATTCTGCAAGGGCGTGCATTCCACTTAGACACAGTGTTACTAATGTATGTTGTGCCTACCCTGGCGCCATACTTATGCTCCAACCAATTTTTGGGTAGGTATTTAAGGCCAGCTGAAAACTTATCACATAGCTCTCCTACTATACCCCAACACGAAACTCCAGATCTCCACACGAAAAGCTTCAAACCCAGTAAGAAAGAATAGACATATTAAAATTTGTGAATTTGGCCGACTAAGGTATTTTGAGAATTAACTCCCATCAGGCGCGTGCAGTGGCGGGATTGGAAGTATGGCACCAGGGTAGGCACTTCATACATTTGTAGCATTGTGCCTATCACGCCCTTGCCATCACCAAATTTCAAATACTCTATCTCTTGGAATGAAACAACTATTAACAGATTTAACTCGTGTATTTTTATTTTATTTGCTGACGTTTCGGATTCTTTACAGTTTCCATAATCGTAGCGCGACTGAGCTGACAATAGTCTAACGCTAGAGTGATTTATAGTTATGCAAACTACCTTATATCTAAATTAGAGTAAAATCCGTTATAGCTGTTTCATTCCAATGTGTAATAACCGCGAAGGCATCAGAAATTATTACTCTATCTCTCTTATATTCTACGTCATAATGTAAGCTACATTTATATACAATATTAACTAAAATTACGCATATTAGTAACTGCCTAAACACGGAAATGTACATTTGTATTATAAATTGACATTATGCATGTAAAATGGTACTAATCATAGGAGACAGCGACTTCTAAAAACAAGCATTTTACACTAGATGTCGCTTGTTTTAACTACGATCTATCAATCGAAATTCGATCGATATTTTTTGCTTCAATACCAATACAAAAATGAAAAGTTAGCTGATCTATAGATCTCACTCAAGACTGTTTTTGTATAGTCAACGTCAGAGATAAACAGCGTAAACAAAGGTAGATATATTTAAAGCTGACTATGTATCTATATGATATCTATACTATGACTGTATAATGGGCGCAGTTACTATAACATTTATGAAAATACATGTCACAACACGCTTGGATTAGTCATATATAAATAACTAGCGGCCCCGGCAGACGTCGTCCTGCCCGTCCGATTGTTTCGTCAAAGATCTGTCAAAGACTTCTGTCACTTCTTCATAAGGCTTCATATTTTCCCCGTTTTTTACACATTTTCCACTGTTTCTTCGCTCCTATTGGTCGCAGCGTGATGTTATATAGCCTACAGCCTACCTCGATAAATAGTCTATCCAATAAAAAAAGAATTTTTGAATTCGAACCAGTAGTTCCTTAGATTAGCGCGTTCAAACAAACAAACAAACTCTTCAGCTTTATAATATTAGTATAGATATGCTTTTACTTGCGATACCTTTACGTACTTATTAATAACATTGAAGTTAAAAAACCCTTCAAATTAAAAGTCACCCCTCTAACAAAACCCGTTATCAATTCGATCCTCTTATCACTTGGCATCGCACAAATTAATAACGACCATTGCACGAATATGCCACTATTATAACAATTTGCATTCTAAACATAGCTATATGCAAATCAGACATGACACACTAAACTGTCATCCAGTTCCATAATGTTGGTATAATTCACTTTGACTATTCGTGAACAATTTGACAATCCACGTCATACTAATGAGCACAATATGGAACTGAATACTGGAGTTAGGTCAATTAATATAACGCTAATGGATGCTAGGCAAGGGCGTGCATTCCAGTGCCTACCCTGACACCATACTTCCACTCCCCACACTGCACGCGCCTGATGATAGGCTTTTGTTTTCAATGATAAGGTTACCTTACTCTTCAAGAAGATATAATTGATAATAACGATAATAATATCCTTGGACACATCAATTGATCTAGTCCTAAAATAAGCAAAGCTTGAATAGTATGTGACAATGAATGAATATTAGAGTATAACAACCAACCTCAGCAGAATTTGATCCTGCAACCCCTGGTTTCGTAATTAATGGCTCTTAACTCTAGACCAACAGACCGTTACATGAAATCTATTAAATGTGTATTAATTTTACTAAAGATAAAATCAATAAGATGGTTTAAAAAAGTTTATGTTGACGTTTTGACAATAGAAGAGTCACGTTTTACGTAACCACTTTCAAACGAAAACATAATTTCAAGAAGTCTAATGAAATAAATATCTATACTAATATTATAAAGCTGAAGAGTTTGTTTGTTTGTTTGAACGCGCTAATCTCAGGAACTACTGGTTCGAATTCAATTTTTTTTTTGTTGGATAGACCATTTATCGAGGAAGGCTTTAGGCTATATAACATCACGCTACGACCAATAGGAGCGAAGAAATAGTGGAAAATGTGTAGAAAACGGGGAAAATATGAAGGCTTATGAAGAATTACTATTCCACGGGGACGAAGTCGCGGGCACAGCTAGTATATTATAATCCCAAAATCAAACTAAGCCCGCACGATATGCCAACAATTTGAATACGTAACAACCTCAACTCTTGAACTAACTAGAGATGTACAATGTCCAACTAACCTAATTTGATACGAGAAGCAAAATCTGAACCTAATTTAAGATGAAAACAATTAGCCAGTCGCTAGGGACTGAGTTTCCAACAAGGACGTAACTCCGTTAGAACAAACTTATACAGCCGGGGTCGTATGGTACTGAAGAGCTAATAAGGCATTGGCTGATACACCTTACTATCAAGATTTGCATATCAAAGCGTCTCCCGTAGGACTCTGATACGAGAGTAATGTTAGGTGTGAGGGAGACAGGAATTTAGCTACATTAGACCGTCGTTTAGTTAAGATTGAGGTGCCAAGTCACAGGCATTAAGCCTTTGTTGGCTTTGTTACTCTAATTATCACACTTAAGGCGGTATTTAATTAGAAATACGGTTGTGTTTCTTGTACAAATGGTTGGGTTTCCTCGACTGCTTGTAAGAGTATGTTAATTAAAATAAAACCTTTCTCGTTCTAATACAAAGATATAGGTATCTACTATAAGGGTTCCTCTTAAGGCATATTTATCAATTCTTAAGGCGAGCAGCCGAAGATAGAGCAAAGTGGCGTGCAATTGGAGAGGCCTATGTCCAGCAGTGGACTGCGACGGGCTGATGATGATGATGATGATGATGATGAAGGCATATTTATCAAGATTGTTTCGTCAAAGATCTGTCAAAGTCTTCTAACTGTCACTTAATGAATAGTAATTCTTCATAAGGCTTTATATTTTCCCCGTTTTTTACACATTTTCCACTGTTTCGCTCCTATTGGTCGCAGCGTGACGTTATATAGCCTAAAGCCTTCCTCGATAAATGGTTTATCCAACAAGAAAATAATTTTTGAATTCGAACCAGTAGTTCCTGAGATTACCGCGTTCAAACAAACAAACTCTTCAGCTTTATAATATTAGTATAGATACACACTTATTCTAGTATTCCTTTAGACTCCTCTTATGACATTTTTTTTTACATTTGAAAGATATTGTCATTATAAAACATCTAGCCAGCATCTACGATAGATTGTAACTTCTATCTGATTCTGATGATTTTAGGACGTTAAAAAATCTCAACAAATCAAGCAAAGTTAGTCTATTAAATGATGATAATCATTCCATCGTCATTAATTTCTTCTGAGACAATGTTAAGGTATCCTACAAAACACAAAAAAGACATCTCGATACTGACAATTCGTTGAAAGACATTGAAAAAGTTGCATAACATAATACCGTAAAACTTAACAGAGACAGTAGTAAATTTACTGTTAATTTCTCGCTGTTCGCTTAAAACAGAGTAACAGTACACAACGATAATTCATCAAGACGTGATAAGGAACAGTGTGACATGGGTGCGTATTATGTTACTCCAAATGTACCCTAACAGCAATGTAATGTTATACCAACTGTACATTTGCCAACTAAGTATATAGATCTAATCAGCCTTATAAGTGACATTTGGCATTCGCGAATGTAAATTATACGGAATTGACTGTACTATTTGAACGCCAATTAAAAGCTTTAGGCTTCTCGACAAACGCCAATCGCTTTTAGAAACCGAACGAAATAAATAAAAAATGTATAGAACTGACATACTCGAACACGTCGTGGTCAGTTTTCGACCGCGATATCAATTCCATACAATGTTAAATTCGTATCGTTCAATTGTTATTAGCGATTCGACATTTCGAATCGAGTAGAATAAAAAATATACATATACAAGCGAAAACTGATCATTTTTTCATGAGTTTAAGCATTAATGAATATTGAATATCACCTTTTAACAGCATAAGTTAATGTAGAAGACAATTGATATGAAAATATTATTATAATAACATACATACAATTTGGTATAGTTTTAGTCTCTTAGGAGACGCAATAGCAAATCGTAAAAATATTTTTAAGGGGTGAAAAAGTACTCATTTTTATCATGAAAGTGATACCCGAAGTGCTAATTCTACAAAAACAAATTCTCTAATAGATTATAGTACTTAATAAAGAATTGTAATATTGTGAACTAAAAGCGTATGTATCTTAATAATTTAGCAGCTGTATTACTTTAGCATAAGACTATTGTCAGCTGAGTCGTGCTACGATTATGGAATCTGTAAAGGTTCCGAACGCGAGTTTGAGTTAAATCCGTTAAACTTGTTTCATTCCAACATATGTATCGATTCATTTTTGCATTTCAGCTATGAAGAAATAAATCTTCTAATAGATTAGGCCAGTAATAGGAGAAAGTATGACAGAATTAAACATCCTTATATTACTTACTGTAATTCCTTATAAATGTTAGTAACTTAATACTGCTGTTATAATGACTCAATTCCCCACGTTGACAGTTACAAGTTGTTTAGCAAAATTTACATACAGTTGGTTATTTATTTTTGCAAGAATATTTGCTTGTGAACGCGAGTAAGGAAGAAATAAATGTAGAATTTTATTTTTAACTTTATACTTACAAGTCTAATTAAACAAGTTTATGTAAATATGGTATAACTAGGTAAGTTTTACGTGAGTTATTTTAAAGTTATGAAAATATGAAGTTTTAAGTTATTTTAATGAGTTTGATATATTTTTTTAAATGGCGTCGAAGAATTTGGATTTTAAAACATGGCCGCACATTCACACAAACGCATTGTATTTTAATTATTACAAACTTATTAAGTTCTGTTAACAATTACGCACCGGAAACTTGGCTGGTTGGAGAGGCGATAATGATCTAAGCTTTTTAATTATACCCAATAGGCTCCACCCGTGTTATAATTTATACAAAAACGTCCAATCATATTAGAGCTTGTTGACGTGAAGTGTCATTCGAACGGCATAAAGAATATTAATCACCGTATTATGATTCAAAATTTAAACTCGACAGTTGAAGCCGGAATTGTTTTTCGAAAAATTTTAAATTCTCGAATAATTCGATTTGTGTTTTTGATGTCTTTTGACGTATGCAAATTTTAACGAGGGTTGAATTGGTCTGAATAATTATTTAGAAATTAATTTCCGTGACACGCTTTTTGTTTTTTGTTCGTGTTCTGTGCTGACACTTGAAATTTGAGATTATTTTAAAAAAAATGGTATTGTTGAGGTGTAAATAGGTACGTAAAATTTCCGATTTTATACCATCATACTGAGCCTATACTTACGCTGCGCTAGATTTCTCCAATAAATTATAGGCTATAGTGGAAAAGTATCTCACAGTAATTTTAGCACTTCGATTTTGCGGTACAACAAAAAGTTAAGTTTCCTAATCCATTATTACTATTATAACAGACAGTAAAGTCGCCCACTATTGTAATTTAGTTACAAAGCGTAACACTCTCAGTAGTCCATTAATACCTACTTCTATCAGGGTAAACGCACTTCGAAGTTTTAGTATATAATTTTCAACTGCTCAGGCGGATGCCTTCACACAAATTACGATTCAAAATAACACATTTCACCCGCCGACACGACTCTGCCTATAATACTGGGAGACTCGAAATTAACCATAATTGCTTAATTCAGAACGCATGCGTCGTTTGCTCAGATCACGGCGCCGCAAAGGGTTTGAGTAAAAGAGATGGATATAACGAAATTAATGATGTAGAGTGAGATGAAAGAACAGAAGATTGGCCTAAAGCTGCGCCTGATACCTTTGAGGTAATAGGAAGAACGTGTGAAGAGAATGAAATTGGAATCATTAGGTTCGATGTTTTTGCTCCAATATCTAATGATGGGGTAAAAGCGCTTTGTCATGATAACAAGGATGATTATATTTGCACGGTTTCAAGTAATATGTTTATTAAATAATTCTAAATTTATATTCTGGAGACCTTAATTACAATTTTGACATCATATTAAATAAATCTTTTTTTGTTTCAGATGTCGTTCATATTTGGAGAATATAGTTAAAATGTAAGTTACCTAATCATAAAAGTTTTTTGAAACGTATCGATGAAGTCTATATCACCTGACGGTAAATTTAAACCGAGTCTAATATTCCAGCTACGTAGCATCGAAACTTTAGCAACAAAATGGTGTTTAATGTATTCGTGCAAGCAATAATGTAGGTAATAAATATGAAGATCCAAAATGATTGCCTGACATGCTAACGATCCTTGTAAACAACCAAGAGTGATGTACAATCAAAGTTTGCCAGTATCTCGGAATTTCGGTGGCAGACAGAAGCCGTCGGAAATTGTGTGCCCCGGGCCGACCCCATTTTATTCTTTTATATTAACATAGCTTTCTTTGGTGTTTTTAAAAATAGCATTGTTCTTAATTGTGCAACAGCGAGGGTTGTTAAATTAGAATGCTATCTGGAAAGGGTTTTGAGTATATTGCCTTTTTTCGGCGAGAATTTTGAAACATAATCCAATTACTTTTCAAAAGATTATAAAAATAAACATGCATATGGTACAAAAGAAATCTAAAAATTAACAAAGTGACTTAACAAAGTGATCAACAACCTGTCAACAAATATACAAACACTCAAGAGACGAAACTGTAATCCCATTTTCCCCGAAGCCCCAAGTTCAAACTTTGAAAATACTTTATTAACTGCCAAGCTGACATGTTAAAACAGATGTTCCACCTTCGCGCTTGACGGATGGGTCAGGCGAGGTCGGCCATCTTGAGATCCCGCCAATCGCGTCTCGGGGTGCCCGTCAGCGAACAAGCGAAACAATTACCCGTGTGGTGACTTAAACAACACAAGTTAAACCTTATGGGTTTTTGTCAAATTAACTTTGAAATTAGAGAAGGCGTAAAGTGAGATGATAATGCGTTTCGTGTTAGGTGTTTCATATTTTGTTACCGTTTTATGGTTATATAAATCTGTTTTAGAGTTCTATTTATTATTTGGAATATAATTTGGGTGTTATATTTCCTAATAGACACTGAGTTTATGTAGATGATTACATTGTAAAAGTAACGAAGATCAATAAAGCTATTAGTTTGCAATCAACAATTATCTTAGCGGGTCGCTCGGCGGCGCTCGATCGTCGAAACGAAAAGCACCTGTTTGAACCTTCGCAGTTAATGAAGACGTTTTGTTCCTCGCAGGTGTCCGTGATCCCAAATCTTCTTATTAACTTCTTATTATGTTGTTTAATTCATTATGCGCTTTGTTTTCTTCTATCGTTTTTTCAACCCGCGAAACTTTATTGTCCCTGCCACAATTTATTGCGCCCTAAAGGTGCATTATAAATCGTACGTCAGTCTGTCCAATTTAACATATGTACGTAATTAAGTCGTAAAGTTTTGTACAATGTTTTTGTAGCCATCGAGGGAATAATAAGTGAATCGACGAATTGTTGCCGTCCGAACATTGTGTTAAACATGAAAAGTGTTTTAATTTACCTCCAACAATAGGGCCAAATTTCGAAATTTTTCGCATATTTGCTTGCTGAATAAATACATTGAAACAATGAATTATCCGTTGACTGGAAAAATCTTTGCATACTTTGTAAAATGTAGTACGTTACAAAGTTTGCGTATGGATTCTCACAATGCAAATATTAAAAATAAAAAAGTATCGCATCGAGGCTGCCATTAAAAAGTTATATCTGGAGCTGAATAGTTTGAATTGGAAACCTTTTGGAATCAGGTAAAAAAAGACTTAAAGTGAAACAGCCAGTATGTAGCGGACTTGCAATGGCATCTTGCTCTATTTTTTCGTTCGACAACATTTTGAACAGCGATGCTACAGACAACTCGAGAAACATCGTTTTACGTTTCGAATTTCGAATACTCATTGACGTTTTCCACATTCCAATCTCGATCTCAAAACGGCTTTAGCGTCTTAAGTGCATCAACGAAAACAGACAGTATTTTAATTTTATTAGAATCCAAAATTGGTTTTCCTTCTTTGTTTCTATACTATCATTTATATATTGAGTAATGTGGGCTCGTTTAAGATAATACACGAGATTCGGTTTGTGTTTTCGTCGAACCGTACACGGTATTGTCGCTCTTAATAAAGGTCAATTAGAGCTTTACATCGCTTGAAATTGTCGCCGCTTTGATCGGTTTCTCGATACTTCAAATAAAAGTTATTGAATGATCTCTGATTAGATGATTATCGGAGCGGAGTTGCGTCGGATCGTGGTTCTTGTGAGTACATTTTATATGGTAATTGAAATGTAATATAAGCATTTGCTCTCAGAGGTTCGTTATCAGTGGTTTATGATGATCAGTATCAGTTTTGTATGGCAGGGCGTGAGCTGGTACACGAGCTTTGTATGTTGAATCAAACATTCGTGAATAATTACGATCAACTTGGTATCGATTACATGAATTTTTAATGAGCGAATCGGATTTCGGAGGTTATGTTGTTTTACCGAGAACAACTTTTGTATATTGTTATTTCTTCCACATGAATATTAATTTAGTTCAATGACAACATTACAAGTTTTTGAATCAAATTCTGGATAATTTAAAATATTTTATTCAACTAACTGTAATATTAATATTGTGAAATGTTATGACGTTTAATTTTGTTGTATGTACACTGGTGTTTATTTTAAAGAATAAAATCACAAACAAGTCCTTTAAAAACATATTATCAAAGCTTTTATGAACTCGGAATCAGTACAGACAGAAACTTTATTTGCTGTCATGTTCACAAATAAGCGGGGCAGGAAAAAAACAACAATACCCGCGGCAGATGCAGCAAAGGACAGCACAATTAATTTTATACTAACATCTCTATCCAAAGGAAGCCATTTCTCCGAAGATTTGACGTGTTATAAATTTTTGTGTGAATCTTTTTTTGTTACCCTCGGCCATATGCTTTGGGGTTGTTTTATTCGGTAACGAAATTTTAGTTTCGCCCGCTGCTGACCACTTTGACTTGTATCAAAATGAGGTGCATCTTTTTTGGTCGAGTCTTTTGTTTTTTTCTGTCCGGTATACAAAAGGTCGCGTGCTTGATTTTTAATGGTCTTCATTTTATGGGTATCATTAAATTGTTTCATTTATGAGATAATAATTATGTCTTAGATTGTAAAGTGGTTGAAAAAAGCGTAGATCACTTTAATAAGCTCACATTTATTTATAAATGTCCATATGAAAATATCATTAAAATGAATAATAACAAACTATTGTTAGCTACATTAGTGACAGATGGTCGAATGCCCCGCACCAAATAGACTTTTCTATAGATTTTTTGCGGCGGGTACTAATCGTTTGGGTCAGAAAAAATTGGCAAAAGCAACTAAATGTTGAAATAGCCACAAAAATGCGATTTATAGTTCTGGACATATTTCTGCCCTTATTCTAACTTCAACTTATTTTTCTACCGATTGTCATAAATCATTTATACTGACGTCAATAATGTTTTCTCAGACAGGTGACCCCGAAATTCTAAGGAGATACGCTATTTTCGTTATTCCGACATTTTTTATATCCACTCCCACTTTTTTAAACATACGTATCGTAATATTTTTTATCTCTGTGCATTTTGCGCGCGCTAAAATTAAGGCATGGATTATTTTTAGAAACAAATGCATTCACAGTAACTTTTTATTGATGTATTACCTATTGATCATAATATTCCCCCAGTTTTACAAAAGGCGTTTGACTACACAATACTTTCTACTGATTGACAACAATTAGATTTATTTCACATAAAACCGATCCCTTAGGGAGACCTTTACCCTCCTATTCTATTTAAAGCTGTGCATTAAATTCTTTTATTTTCTATCTACAAAGGATTCCTGTAATTGTGGTTGTACTAGTATTTCTATACTCCCACGCTTACAGCTCAGTACAAGTATCTGCAATGTCGGGACAGTGCACATTACAATAAAACCCTTTATCCATTAATATATACTTATCTACACTCGTAAGCCTTCAAGGAATACTTACCTATAATATATCTTTAAAAAAATCATACCAATTGATCTAGTCTTAATCTTACCCAACCTAGTACTATGTACTAGAAGGTAAATATACATAAATACATAGAAGACTAAGATACAGAAGCTCGTGCCCCTAACGCAATTCGTACTTGCAAACCCCGGTTTTGAAACACTAAACCAATATTCCAATTATTTTGTTTCTGAATTTGTTCATAACTCCCTTTTGTTCATATTTCTAGAAATCCAACGAATACCATAATAACATAAATTCAAAAACTGTAATAGGGTTATTAAAACACACTTACAAAACTATATTCGTAAATAGTCAGAAATGGTATTATTGTCCAATAAACTTATGTCTTTAAACGGCAACTTCGTAAAGACCCACGACAACAATAGCAAGTAAAGCTAGATGAAAATTACTATATTACTATTGCAAATGCACTAAAACGATCGTATTCTTCGTTTAGCATTTTTTTACGATGATCGTAGTTCGCAAAGTTTTTACTGACACTACGACATGGAAACTAATAAAAAGTGTTACGAGTAATAAATTCCGTATTGTTATTCTTGAGTATCGGGGAAAAGATTCGATCATAGAACTCACAGGTTTCACCAAGATGTGAAGAGTCAGATATCGAATTGTAGGTACAAGTGAAGTTAAAGTTATTTTAGGTGCCAGGCGCCAAAAGATCCTCAAAGATTTCTATGCAGTTTATGGCACTCGACAGGAAACCCTTTTTTTAACAAAAGGGTATTTTTGTTTACTGTTGCACTTGACGAGATGACTCAACAGATTGTTAGCAACTTCAAAATTGTTTTCACCGAAATGTTTCTTAATGATGAATTCTTATTTACTATACAAAGTATTGAATATACCTTAAATCGTAAAATCATGAGCTTGCATTTAGTCATCTTTCACAATTTCATATAGAATCATGATTTTACTATGATTTATGAATAACTCAGGTAGAACAATGCATACTTAAAGAAAGACTTGACAGAAGTGCCATTCAAAGTTATATATCCTAGTATACTCCTTAAACGTTAAAGATACCTGAATTAACTAGTTTTGCGACGTACACAACGAAATAGCTTATTTGAAAGTTCTGTTGTAAAACTACTTTGTTTAATCTTTAGTTTGTTTCAAAATGTATGCTCGAGCGTAAGTTTCATATTTATTACCACATCCCATTTGAATACATCATTAACACCTTTCCTAAACATTCGAACATCATATATTCATCTAGCTTCTAGTAATTTGTTGGGTCATCAATCATTTCTTGATAGAAAAGCAATTTATGCCGCCATATGCCGGGATTTGGAGGTCTTTACCTGAGATTTTCGAAAAAAAAGGTGACAATAACGCCGACATGCCATTTAAACCAGACATCTCAATTTATGAACTCAGACAATCTAGGATTGTTCAAACGAATCAATTTGTTCTCGGAAGTCTACCCCAAAGTGACAAAAGTTCTTAAGAAAATTATGTCTTTATCAACTTTTGATGCTACCGAAGTTGGTATTAAAGGAACCGTGAGACCGTGAAACTGTTTTGGAAATAAAACTTAATGGGTAGAGTTTTGTTGATTCGATCTACATACGGCTCATTGGCAACCGATCCCCTGTCCGCGGCTAGCATTCCTACGTATCGAATGAGACTATAACTCACGGCGTATCTGATAAACGAACTTCAAACGCAACAGGCCTGACAACTCATTCTAATACAGAAAATTCAATGTTCATAAAGTGTGAACAGTTAAAGGTAAATTATGCAATAAGACAAACATTTCTATCAGATCGAAGTCAGTCCTTCAGGAGTGACTTCTAAGAATTATAGATTGTTATCGATTTTTTTCGCTTTGAATTTCGGCACCGCTAACGAATGTCGGTTTTGGTACCTGTTTGTTTTTTTGTCGTATCCTTCGGACCGTCAGTGGCGCACCCACACGGTGTCACGATGAGTGAGAGAGATAGGCTTTTATTGATGGCCACCGAATTGCTGTCAACAAAAGCGTGGTGCTAAAATAAATTTATTTTTTATTTTCTTTACGACGTCCGAGATTTAGGTGATACCTTATACGGCCCAAATGTTTACAAGCCAAGCGAATTGTCAGATGGAATGGACTGATATTCGGCGTCATGCTTGTATCGATCCATCTTCATTGCTCATAAAATTCGATGACAGATATTAACTCCAAGATGGCCGAAACAATCCAGAATCGCTGACTTTCCGTTATCAATCGACAGTAACGGTAGTGAATTTTATCGGACGTAACATGCTGGCGTCGATAATTTTATCTTCAAAGGCGAGTGCACATTTCAAAAACGGCGATAAAAACGTATCACCATAATCCTACTCGTTTTTAGCTTTTCCCCAACACATGTCGCACGAGTTAACGCTCTTTTGTAAACCGTATCAAAATTAAGATAATGTATAATGTCCGTCGAAATTTCTACTTTATTATTAGCGTCCCTACAACAGCTGTCGTGTTATATTTTTTATAGGCGAGTGGGCAGTGACCGGCCGTTATAGATCGGTGCGGTCTTATAAAAGCGAACAGGTAATGAGCTTCGAAATTGGTAATGACTATATAAAGTTGCCCATACGTTCTGATAGTGTAATTTCATATTGTAGCCTCATAATGATATCCTGTTGTGTGTTTTACGGAATGCTGCTATGTAAATGATTTGTCATTGTCGTTTCCGTCGTTCCAATTTTTCCAAGCAACAGTTTGTTTGTTGTCAGTGTAGAAAAACAAGTTTCGCTTGAGCTCTGGTTATTATTAATGCGCGTTGCATCGGGTCGTAGCGAGCGTCGACAGATGTCACAACAGCGCTGTTAATACCGATATTTGTTTATTTTCTTTCTGTATTTCGATTTTCGAACGCACGTATCCCCCAGGATTCGTGAATACCACATCGAATTTCATTTGTTTAATTGAGCAACCAAATATTTGGCCCGATTCTGTCTACGCTGTTAGTTCTGTCAATACGTGCACTAATAAAGGATCGCATTTGGACATTTACAGCTCCAAGCTATATTGGAACTTATGCGCGATAAATTAGGACGCAATTTGTAATTTGCAATTTTAATTTCAGTAAGTGAAATTCGAACGTCCAATTGGCAGCGGTTATATCGACCGTTGAGTCGGAGCTTCGTAATAATGGTAATTCACCTATCGCTTAGTGCTGTTGTAGGGAATTGGTATCGCGAACTAAAATCCATTTAATTGCTTCTAAGTGACGGAATGAATTGAAGTGGTTATATGCATTCAATTAGACAGTAACATCTATTTCAAGATTTACTATAGCAGCTGCATCGATTCTCTTAGTTTAGTCGACCCCATGGGGTCCCATGGGACATATTTGATAGTTCCCCAAGTTTAGCAGTTATAAAAAATTTATTATCACGTTTTATGTCTGACATGTCTTTATAGTCTACTTTATATGTCCAAGGCCTGACCGATAGACACGCGCCGTTCATAAAAGTTGTAATCTATTTGTTTTCCTATCATAACATATACTATAAGTACTATCAATGTATTTATGTTATATTTCCATTTTATTAGTACATATAAGTCCCGGTGCAGCTGTGTTATAATTTTTCTTCGTTTGCAAATCATTATTGGATATTGATATTTTCTACAGTGGACGTTTTTCGATTGAAATGACGATGATAATCAAATGAAAGTTAAGTTATTGATACTGTAGTAAATACTTTTCGGCATTGATTTAAATAATCAATATCTTTGGATAATTCACACCAATTGATCTAGTCCCAAACTAAGCAAAGCATGTACTATGGGTACAAGACAACGGACAAACATATATAAATACATACACATACATCCAAGACTCAAGTACAGATGCCAGTGCTCATCAGACTGACTTCTGCCCCTAGCAGAATTCGAACCCGCAACCTCCGGTTTCGTAGTCAGGGTAGACCACTAAACCAACAGGCCGTCAAATTTACAAAAACACCGTTTTAAAATTTCCCCAAAAGCGTGACTATAACGATACAATAAATCCTCTATAAATGGATGAGTAGTATCACAATAAATATCTGATCTAACACCGTCTTCCTGCCCACGCCCATAATTCAGAGAGAATTATTGGTATAAATTAAATAAACATTTCAAGTGAGACATTTACAACGAATGTCCAAGTCACCGCGAAATTATTTATAGAACTCTATATGTACTGAGAACTAGCTCGGATCCATTAAGTTGATGAAGCAGATGGGAATATCAAAGGTGGGAATTATATCGATTATATTTTTGTTGTGATGCTTCGCTTACTTGCAAAAACACATGAGGGATTGAAAATTTCCTTATATATACTGTCTTCATACGGAAAAGAGGCGCATTCTAGGTACAATTTTTGAAATGTTTTGTTAAAATACTGGTGCACCTCCCTTTATTAGGTAACTAAGTTTCGAAAATAATCTTAAAACCAATGAATTTAGTTCCAAACCGTGCAAAACTTGTTCTATGAGTACCTACTAGACTGATAAACATACATAAATACATGAGGCATCCAAGACTCAGGTATCTAGATTCCAGCTCATGACACTGACATCTATGAGGATTCGAACCCGCAACCTCCAGTTTCGTAGTCACCTCTTTTAGTATGATGGCCGCTTAATACAACCAGAGATTAATTTGATTTAAAATGTCTCAAATCAGGATGATTATCAAAAATTGTGAAATAACTCAAAAGAGCGAAATTTAAAAAACTTCGCACTTCGAGTTTCATCTTTTAATGAGCAATCTAGTATTCAATTTAATATACGGGTCCATTTGCAGCGGCGTATTTGAGTGGGCCTCAAGTCCCCATATTATTATCGTAGACATCTACAAAATCTCTTACTATAAAAGTGAGATTTTATTATACGGATTTCTCTAAAACATACGCCTTGGGTGGTCACAGGCATGTTATATTGTGATTCTATGGTCTAATAAACACTTGATGTGTTTAGCGCCAGCCGGTTCCCTTTTGTATGTTTATTTTCGAATAATACCAAAGAAAACCTCATTTGTTTGTACAAGTATCTTAATTCAAGAACTACCTATCACTTAGCGTAAGTTTCTGTGTTCGAATAAAGTTAGATTAAGCAGAAACAAACCTAATAGCGCGTAAACCAATTTAAATTTTAACAACACTGCAGATTCGTTTTATTTTGAACCTAAGCCGTTTGCGCTGTTTCTCCGAATTACTTACGTCCTTTGCCATTCCCGTCGACATGATATTTCTTCCAGCTGACATCTGTCAAGACGAGCGAGATCAACTTTGCTACCTTATTAATTTATCCTTGCTTCATTTTATTGCCTGTTATTGGATTATTTCCGTAGCAACTTTTCTCTTCCCGATCTAAAATAAGATGCTCCAATTTATTTAAATCTTCGTTCGTTTAGTATCCACGTTGAACTTTTTCGACGTGGTAATGTATGAATGGCAGATGTGGAAAACAGTCCTATAAACCTAGTGATTATTTTTAGATAAACTAATATTAAGAATCTTCATTTCAGTTATCTTAAAATCTTCAACTTGCTCTTTATTATTCTTTACCAGAATCATAATGAATTTGTTTTTTATTACACTAGACATTTATAATGCCCCTTTATTTATGTCTACAATCAATTTCCATATTCATGTATTGTCTTGCACAATTGTCATTCCGTTACTGTCGATAAAATAATGTACCCGTTAGTCAGCCAATTGTTCATTAGATACCTAATACACAAGGTGTGTTGATATATTAGATAAAGATACACAATAGACAGGAGCTATTTGTTTTTTGTCCGTCCATTTGTCTTACAATAAATCATTTGTCCAAATAGTAGCGGTATCGTACTTTTGTTCTGCTCAATATTCATTGAGTTTGATAAGCGTAATATTAGTAATGACGTCCATTGACAGTCAATTTTCATTCACATTTATTTTCATTGCAACATGTATGTAGGTGTTTGGGAAAATGGCTTTATTTTAATGAAAATAAGTAAACAAAGTCTTAAAGATAAGTTGCTTGTTATTGTTAATGATACAAACTCTCTCGAGAAAATATCAAAATCTATACGTAACCAAAATTATAGACACAATTCCAATAGTAGTTTTACTGAAAATGATCACGTCAACAATACACAACAATAGATAAAGTTCCAAACAAAGCGAAGTTTAAATCAAATTTATGAATAAACGTACCTAATAAGAAATTATTAAACGATGAAGAATTTGAAACAAAATTCGCAGATATCGCGAGAACAATTTTCGGACACTAAACTTTCGAGCCGGAAGAAAAGATAGAAACAATTAAGTCCTCAACGAAAAAGTTTCCTCAAAGTCCGTAACTAAATACGACGAAAATCACTTAAGACCCTAAGACTGAACATTGCAATCCGCCCCAAGTTTTTATACGTGCAAAAAGTGGCAAGAGGAACGGTGGTTGAGTGTCATACATTTTGATGCCACCGTTTTTATCCCTTGTTATTCTGCGAACAAAAACGACTGTTGTTCGCCTGTCGCCAGTTTTTGCCAACTTGACAAGTTACTCCACGGCCCTACTTTAATTTGTCGTAAATAATTACCTCGTTATTTGTCTCGATGTTGCCTCTTTAATTAGAATAACTTATGTTTTAAGTATTCCAAAACGGAGCAAGCAATAAAGTTTTAAATTTAACTCTGAATTTAGGTTTAAATTATTCGTAATTGGACGAGTTCTAGATAAACCGTCCGAGTTGTCTTCTACATAGTAAATTACGTCATAAATCTGACTGAAATGCTGCAAGTTAAAAAAAAACATTTCCAGTAATTGGCTTTAATTCAAATTAGCCGTGGAAGGACAGAAATAATAACTTTTCACAATCTTAACAAAACATGTCAGGGGGTAAAACGAAATGAACTGTCAACTCGAACGTCCAAATCCAATTATTCTTGGGCTTACAAACGCGGAGATTCAAATTAACCTGCTCTTTCTCCCTTTTTACAAGATATCGCTGGGTTCAGCGAAGTTTAATCGAAATTTCGACTGTAATACTTGATTAAGAATCGTTTTAATTTACACCTCTAAAAGTAGGCTCAATTCGCGTAACAGAATTCCAGAAATAATTAAAGTGTCCCTGGATCATTGCTGTATTTCTGGATTTCAACTCATCATTGGACATTTTAAGAGCTCTGTGATTTAAAATCCTTGTCAATTTGAATGGGATTCTGCTCTTAATAGTCTTGTTTATATTTTGGAGCATTGTTGTGTTGATTCGAAGCGGAAGTGTGTCTAATTTGATGTCTGTTCATGTGATTATTTCAAGTAGAGAATGCGTCTATTGTTTGGAATATTTCGTTATAATCTGGTATGAAAATTTTATTGCTTTGAAAACGATGAATTTGACAAGGGGAATTCAATAAAGTGTGATTTTGCATTCCGGTCACATAAACCCACAGCCTTAAAAGTTCTTAAGTTGTCTAAAGAAAGTTACTTCAAGTAAGTACCTAATTTAAATTTTGTTTTAAGAACTTAAGGTAACTCTTGTGCAGAATACGCATCATTAAGTTTACACACGAAGTTAAAGCTGAATTATTCACTTTTTCTATTAAAACTTCAATTGTGATTTCATATTACGTATTTTTTTACGGTTGTATTAATAAATTCTTTTATTAACATATTATAGTATAACTAGCTTCTGCCCGCGACTTCGTCCGCGTGGATCTCCTCCTTTTTTGCAGTCGGTTAAAAAGTAGCCTATGTCCTTTCTCAGGCTCCAGACTTTCTTTGTACCAAATTTCATTTAAATCGGTCCAGTAGTTTTAGCGTGAAAGCGTAACAGACAGACAGACAGACAGACAGAGTTACTTTCACATTTATAATATTAGTAGGGATGTTTCTGCGTCATCTTATTTTATGACTATTAAATAATTTTAGCTTAGGATTACTAACGACTTTTTACAGAAAATCTAAAAATGGTATTATTTACTTTTCGTATAAGACGCAATTAGTTACTCAAGTTTATTAATCACATAAATAATTAATAAATAAATAATACTCGGTTATGTATTATCTAATAGGTATATAAAGGTATTATGTTCAATTTATATACTTTAAATATACTTTGAAATTAAACAACTATTAACGGATTTAACTCGCGTATTTTTATTTTATTTTATTAGCTGACGTTTCGGATTCCTTACAGTTTCCATAATCGTAGCACAATAGTCTAACGCGAGTTAAATCCGTTAATAGTTGTTTCATTCCAATGTGTAATAACCGCGAAGGCGTCAGAAATTTTAAATATACTTGTTTAAAGATTTACGAAGCTTGTTATGTGCTCCAGACTATAAATTATAATTACATATGTACTTAAGTTAAACGATAACATGCAATGCCAAGATATACAGACTGTAATAC
Organism: Polylopha cassiicola; assembly: GCA_038024825.1. Lineage (NCBI taxonomy): Eukaryota > Metazoa > Arthropoda > Insecta > Lepidoptera > Tortricidae > Polylopha > Polylopha cassiicola. The sequence continues at coordinate 2,174,075 of CP149061.1, forward strand.
ATTTGTATATATAGTGAAGGAATGGACACACAGACGGCCAAAACAAACAGCTAGTAATGTATGTTTCTCGAATGAGGTAAACATTGGTTAGCTGACTTCACTTTGTATACGTAAATGTACTTTATGTATGACAGATTATTAAACTAACTTCTGCCTGCGACTTCGCACGATAAGCTGCTGTTTTACCGCCTTAGTAAGTGAATTTTCAAAAATCCTTAAATCCTTCATTTTTAAAGAAGTTTTTAAGGTTTGATTGTTTGGATTAAATAGGCTCTACGACAAGACTGATTTGAAAAATTCTTTCACTGTTGGGAAGCTACACTATTCCCGAGTGACATAGGTTTTATTAAATTTAAAAAATAGCGTGCGAAGCCGGCGCGGGCTGCTAGTATATTATTAAAGGAAACCCTGCGAAAAAAATCTAGTTTATTATCCTTGTAGGCTTCGTGGTCGCTGGTACCTATATAATAAATGAAACGCCTACATTTAAATTGTGGACTGTATTTTAATTTTTTTTTTAAAACGGCGGATGAGTAGCCTCATCGCATATAGCTCGGAACAGAATGGCAGTGTGGCCAGATCTGTATGAATCGTACAATCCTTAAACAGGCGTTGATATGTCTAGATTAGATTAGATTAGATTCATTTATTTCCCAAAATTCATACAATATAATTACATTTATTATTATGTCAAATTACATGTACTCATATTGAGATCGTCAAAAGCAAAAACAAAGAACAATAAGATTTAATAATAATTATCATCAAAATTACAATAAGATTTTGTGATACATATAATGTCAAATAGGTATATTAACTATCATAGATTTTTCTCATTAGTCGTCAATACAATTTGTCATACGGAATAATTTATATTTAATACAAGTTAGTCATTCAAGTCAGTCAGTCATTAACTCAGCTTCTTCCATTATATTTATAAATAGATAGCAAAGAATTAACCACTGAGAGACATAACTCTCACTGGTACTTCTACTAATAATTTCACTGAGCGGTTTAAGTACCCCAGTGTGAAAAGGGCGCATGTGTTACTTTTATGTATTGTTTTATTGACTGTTTACGTTTCATAGTATCTTTAGTTAATTTGTTTTTTATTACGCTTTTAACTTCAATGTTTCGCGTGAGAAAACATTTCTTTTTATCAATTTTTAATATCATTACAAAGTATTTACAATTTTAGCTTCAATCTGTTTTATTGGTAGATAGAAAAACTTCAGATTTTCGAGTTAGCCTCTTTTAGATCTAAGTGTGCGTACATTTGTATTGTGATGAAAACATGTAAAATTGCAAACAATTTAATTCGCACTTTATTACGCCTTACTAGAGTCAGTATTCACTTAACAGATCCTATGTACTATCTATAGTACTTAAGGCAATGGCTTAACATTTGAACAAGAATTTCCCTCAGATAACGATAGGAGCCAATCAATCAATCGTAAACCCGGAGCCTACCCAGATTGACGTGGACTCGGTGACAAATGGTATTGTAATTGCAAGTACTTTTTTTAGGACAGTTGGATTTTTTTAAAGGACAAAGATCGATTCAAACGAACTTACGATTGATGAGTTACGAGATGAATGAAGAACGAATGTGCTGGCATTGATTGCGGTAGAGTAGGAATTTTACAGAGATTGCAATCGAATAATTTTACTAGGAATAAATAATTTTATATATAATTTATTTTAGTTTTGACTTGCGTAAAGTATTAAAGTGAGGTTTTGAAAATGACAGATAGTCTACCTTTGGAAAGATGTTAAGTACACTATAGGTAACCGCCTATGTTTTTTTTTTCAGAAAATATACGTAATATTAATATCTTAAATATTTGTTTCATTCTACTTTTTAATGTAAATATTTAAAGAGTTAAATCTGTTATCATTGTTTTAATTTTAATATGTATTAACTTCGAAAGCATCAGATTTTTTTTTATGTTGTATAAAAGTTAAAAAACATACGTTATATTTACTACTGTAGAAAGGTATAAGGTATTTTTTTTTTGTTGCTAACCAATGAAATTTAGCTAAATATTCATGGTTGCAAATATTTCTAAACAATAGTTTTAGGGGTTTTTTAAACCACGATATTTCGTTTCTATTTTTTTAAATAAAATCCACCGTCTAAAAAGAGCATCAATATTTAAATTTATTCAAATCAAAAACAAGCAAATAAATTCACTGGGTATTTCAGATTTCTTACTTATTTTTCTGTATGTATTTTCAGTAAGTAGTTTCTTGTTCAAATGTCCATAAATACCAAACTATTCAGTAAAACAAATCGTTCTGCTTTATTAACGTATTGAAAAAACTCCTTTTTAAAAACGACCTTTTATAATGAAAAATAGTCTTCATTGTAATTTTTATTTTAAGATTTCGTCTTAAAAAGGGGTAATAATTTATTCTCTGTCAGCATACTCTGTACCAGGTGCACTGTTCAAGTATGCCCCAGCTTCCCCCAATCCGTGGCGACCCGAAGAAAAACTCAAAGATTTACGACTCTTTATGCCTCGACTTGGGGAAAAACTTGCCCTCAACGCTTTGCGATTTTTGAATAAGGAATTTTAAGTTTTTTTTGTCAAAGCTTTATATGTAGCGACGAATATTTTATCGTGATATTTAAATGTATGAGAATTGGGGATTTAAATTGAAAAATTGTGTAAGTAAATCAATAAAGGGACTTACGATTTCTTTGGATACTAAGTATACCTACATATAAAAAATTATTAAAATTTTAGTTTTGAAAAAAAAAACTTGCGACAAGTTTCAATATTTAACTAAGATAGTATAGATAAGTACCTAAACAATTTTAAATATTGCACTTTTTTTTAACGAAGACAATAAAAAATAACTTTATTCAAATATTAATACTTTTCATTTAAAATCTAAATAATAATATTATTATGTAAGTATTCTTCTAGAATTACAACGACATAAAAAATCAAAACAAAAATCACGCAGTATACACTTTCACTCAATTTTTAATGGGGGCATAAATTTGATTTTGAATTTGTATAAAAAACCCCTGAAATGGCGGTGGCAAAATTTACGACCGATCCAAGTGGGGTTTGTTTTTGCACCGACCACAATTTAAACTGGAAAATGTACGCATGCTTGGGGTAAAAACTTTACCGCTTTTTGGGGTATGCTTGAACTGAAGAGACAGAGCGGGTAAGTTACAACAATTTTATTAAAAATTATTCCAGAACTAAACAAGTTTTTATAGAATTTAAGAGACATAACGAAATCTGAAAACTAAACAACTTTATAAATATTAATTATAATATAATATTAGGATTTAATTACTAAATAGAACGAAATCTTTTATTAAAAAAAAAAACAACTTCTTATAAAAAAATATGTGAAAAAAACATGTTTTGCCTACTTGGGTAATATTATTAAAAAATATTATTAAATGGATTATTAAAAATATACTGTTATTATTTTATGATAAATTAATTGTTATTTTCACAAATAAATATTATCTATTCTAATTAATAAAGAGTAAAAGTTTGTTTGGATTGAATACGCTCTGAAACTACTGGGAAATATTTCACTTTTGGAAAGCTACACTATTCCCGAATGACATAGGTATTATATATTTTTTTAAATATGGATCCATGCGAAGCCGAGGCGGGCCGCTGGTGTTTATTAAAGCTAAAATTATTTTTATTACAACAGCAATAAAGGTGTTAAAAGTTACAGCAATCCGGTTTTAATAAACTCGAATACCCGCTTTCCGTTTGTGTTTTAAACAAGTGACGGTTCCTTTAAAATTACGCCCAAAGTTTTTGTTTTCGTGAATTATTGCGTTTATAATAATGAAACAGAAGTGTTTGAGCGACCAATCAGAATATTAAATGGGCTTAAATTTTTTATTACGTTTAAAAATGTATGGACAATTTATTTTATAGGAAGTTAGTTAAAAGCGCTTAATATAGATCTCTTTTTGTTTTAAACGACGAAGTTTTAATTTGGAAATAAATAATTGTGACATTTTGTATATATTTACCATGATCTTTAGTAAGCAAGGGCGTGCATTCCATATAGGCACAGTGTCACTAATGTATGAAGTGCCTACCCTAGCGCCATACCAACGCTCCCCACACTGCACGCGCCTGTTAAATAGTAAGGTAGATATACAGTACAATCATTTATAGCTTTTAGTTTCAGGTCGATCTGTAACTTTATATTATTATAGTTAGCTGAAGCTTAAGAAGCCGACTTTGACATACTATCAAATTATCATGACGTTTGGTAGGTACATTTAGTTCTGATGACAGTTGTCGGTGACAGGTGATAATTGTTTACAAACTCGACAAGAAGTTAAGTTGGCCTTATATAAACTACATTATTATTGCATTTCGTATTATTATACATTAATTTATCTCCTGAAGGCTCTTCATTGTAATATAATATTATAAATAGATAGTAGAACTGAAATTCAAATAATGTAGTTTATGAAAATCATTTCAAATCTACTAAAAAAACAGTTTCATTTCAACTAAGTAGATGTCTTTTTTTATTGCTAAGAATTAATCCAGAATAACTTCTGTTTTTGATTATTCAAACTTCGAAATATTTGTTCCAAAATATATGCAACCTAGTTTTCATACAAACTGTTAGTTTAGTTCAAAATTTTCATACACAAACTAATCTTACCCTATGCATGGAATTTTAGTTAGTTTCCAATTTTGCCAACGTAACAGACAAAGTTAGTTGCTAGCACTAAATTAGTAGGTACCTATATCATCGTACAGTCACCATCAGATATATCAGAACGGGCGAGGTCCTCAAATACATCTGAACAACATTAAATTTCAATAAATTCGTTACGGCAAATAAGGCCAATAATATCTGAACGTCCAATTCGTCACAAATATAAGAGCAGCAATTTTTCAATATAATCTGGACACATAACAACGCAAAAATATCTAAACAGTACAAGTGTTCATAAATATCTGAACACTTGAGGAAAATATACCTTAAGTCACTGACATATAGTTTACATTCTATTGTACAGATGTAGCGAATATTCTGTCTCATGGTATCATTACTAGGCTCTAATCAAACGTATATATACCTATCATAAATTTCAAACAATCTAATTAATACTGTCTTGGCTTAATGCGTAAGATATCGCTTAGTAAACCGAGCGTCATGGATCGAATCCGACTGGTCCACATGCATTTTATTTTTATTAACGGATGGGAAATATGACATATATTATTCTTTTTTTTAATTTCTATAATAAATTAGGTTACCTGCTATATTGAAATTTTATTTGTCGCAAGATTTTTAAGATTTTTTATTTTTTATTTCTTCATTTATTATAGTCTATAATACGGTGGCAGGACATTCGGAGATCGGACATACGTAAAATCGAAACTCGTATTAGTATTTGCAGTTCGTTTATTACCTACGGACTTTTACAATTGATGAAGTTGTTGCGTACCTAATTAAACGACAAAGTATGTAATTAATTAAGCTCCATCATGTCTCATCATTTTATCATCTGGTTACCATAATAATTTATACTTTACACAAAACGCAGCTTACATAGACTAAATAAACTACAACTGGAATATACACAATTTAACTAAGGTTAGTCTTAAAAGTGTCTCACCGACGTCTTCAATACAAAATAAGATCTGAATAAAAATACAAAACGAATAAAATTAAAAAAAAAACACAAATTCTTCCTGGTCTCGAACTTAAACCAGCCGCGTTCTATGACCGTGCATCCGACGTGTAAACCATGAGTCTAAGCAATCAATTATCAGGTTGACGAAAATTGCTTACCAATGTTGACAACGACTTGTCAACGACCATAATATATGAGATTCTTTCATAATTAAATAGGATACGAACTAAACAGTGACAGTTGAAGTTTGGCAACAGGAAACAATAGTAAGTATGACAACGTCGCAATTCACGTTTGCTTTGCTTACCTAGTAATGATACCATGAGACAGAATATTCACTACATCTGTACAATAGAATGTAAACTATATGTCAGTGACTTAAGGTATATTTTCCTTAAGTGTTCAGATATTTATGAACACTTGTACTGTTTAGATATTTTTGCGTTGTTATGTGTCCAGATTATATTGAAAAATTGCTGCTCTTATATTTGTGACGAATTGGACGTTCAGATATTATTGGCCTTATTTACCGTAACGAATTTATTGAAATTTAATGTTGTTCAGATGTATTTGAGGACCTCGCCCGCTTTGATATATCTGATGGTGACTGTACGTCTTGTTTTTGGATAATATATACCTATTAAAAATTTACCTATTGATCTTTCCAAACTAAGCAAAGCTATGGGTACTAGACAAGGGCGTGCATTCCATATAGGCACATTTCATTAATCTATGGAGTGCCTACCCTGGCGCCATATTTATCCATTATTTTGTTCATTGGACAAGACAAATCACAAAATGGTGGTAGATGATGCACAAGGAAAAATGGCGGAATTGTTTATTTATTAAGGTTCACTAACAGTTGTTACAGTAATACATTTACAAACATAGTAGGTATAAACAAGTACGTTTTAAGTTAAATGCACAACTAATTATAAGTAAACACAGCATGCAATGATTCACAGATAAACCAAAAGGTGAGAATGTGACATAACCTGGTGACCCCTATATTATCTATACTAGTCTATACTAATATTATAAAGAGGAAAGATTTGTATTTTTGTATTTTTGTATTTTTGTATGTTTGTAATGAATAGGCTCCGAAACTACTGGACCGATTTCAAAAATTCTTTCACCTTTGGAAAGCTACATTATCCCCGAGTAACATAGGCTATATAATATTACGCTAGGTCTTATAGTTGCGGAGCAGTAACCGAAAATGTTTCAAAAACGGGGGAAAAGTATAAACGTAAAACTATGAAAAAAATCTTAAGTCCCCCCGTGCGAAGCCGGGACGGGCCGCTATTATATAATAAAATAGGTATTCCCCAACAATCGAAAACCATAATATCTATTTACTTTATCATATCCGGTAAACGGCACCAAAACAAATAAACGTGCAACCATTGTCCCTAAGTTTTTATCGATTCTCGAATCTCGAACTCACGCCGAGTCGAAAAACCGTACGTGCGTGAAAAAGTCGTCTGTTTATTACAGGCGATGAGGTCTGATGTCGTAATTGTGAACGGTCTTTGAACTTAGGTTTTTGTCGCTTCCATGCTGGTATTTGGATAAGATTTCGGTTTAGTTCTTATTTAGGCTTTTTTGAGTCAGGCGCGTTGCAGTGACAGTCGCGTATGTACTACTGACGTAGTAGGGTAGGCACTCTATACATCTATAACATTGTGCCTATATGAAATGCACGCCCTTGTTTTGAGTGTTGGAAGAAAATCTAGGCGACATAAAACATATTGCTCGAGTCAGCAATAAGTTAAGCATTATAAATTAAGAACGTTTTATGTAAATGGATTATCTATATTATGGTGTTTCATTGAACCATCCACGTCGCTCCTCATATTTCAACCGGTAAAGTTCCATACCTATTTAGTTATTAGCAACCGTCTTAGCATGGGTGTAATGCTGATAGTAATTATAAGTAGCTACATTACTGGAGAAATTGATGTCCCTGGATTTTAAATAAATCACTTTAGCGTTAGACTATTGTCAGCGCAATCGTGCTAGGATTATGGAAACTGTAAAGAATCCGAAACGTCAACAATTCAAATAAAATAAAATACGCAAGTTAAATCCGTTAATAGTTGTTTCATTCCAATGTATAACAACCGCGAAGGCATCAAAAATGATTATTACTTTTTGCTTCAATATTCTACCTACCAGGCGAATTACCTATACCTACCTAGTTTAATTATTGCTTCTAAAATTTATTTTGCCTACTTGATAAAGCTTGTTAGAGACAATAATTTAGCAAGTTATTTGGTAAAATTGAGGAAAATATCCATAATAAAAGGAAGGTATGGGATAAACGGATTTACAAGGGTAGTGACCCTTTTGTCGAGTACCGCAAATTGTACGAGCATTTATTATCGAGATTTTCTTATAAATCTGACAATATTTTATACTGGTATTTATTTATAAACTTGTCTATTTATGGAAGTATTATAATAATATAAAACTCGTGTAAAATCTTTTACGGGCGCATTCCTCCAATATCAAATTTTCATTAAATTTTGAAAGTATATTTCATACCGCTCAAAATTCAGATTAGATTAGATTTCATTTATATCATGTTAAATAATCACCCATAATAGTACATTACGCACCGAGGCCAGTAAAATAAAAAATGTCTCAGAATACTTGTAATTGTCGTCCGAGGCGAAGCCGAGGTTGACAAAAATGTGATCTGAGGCTTTTTTATTTTACTGGCCGAGGTCAGTATACTATTTTTCTGTTCGACGAAGCCAGAAAGCGGCAATTTCATTTAGCGCAGCGGCCACAAAGTTGGCGCTTTCCGGCCGGAGGACAGAAAAGTATATTTCATACAGCAGGTGATTAGAGCACGGGTATTAGATTTCATTTATTTCTTAATAGTCATACAATACCTAATTATATCATGTTAAATGATCACTCATAAATTATATATTTTATCCCTACTAAAATGGTATTAAAATTATGTGACATATTTATTGTTAACTAGTTTCTGCCTTTCACTTCGCCTGCATTGAATAGTACTTTATGTAGCTTAGGTGCGATTATATTCCTTCCTTAATAAATTTCACCCCCTTTTTCATCCCCTTAAAGAATCATTTCCGTGATAAAAACTATCTTTACAACTAACTTTATTCTTCTTAGGACACCAACGTATTTTTTCATTATTTCGTACAAAAACGTCTAAACACAATTGGATAAAATTTAACACGCATCTGCTTTAGCGTTAGACTATTGTCAGCTCAGTCGTGCTACGATTATGGAAACTGTAAAGAATTCGAAACGTCAGCTAATAAAATAAAATAAAAATACGCGAGTTAAATCCGTTAATAGTTGTTTCATTCCAACGCATCTGCTTTTAACTTTATAAAATTGACTGTGACAAGGAAACGGACACATGAGTGGTACTACACCGGTTTCGATTTTTCTTCCTTGAATTCGCGATGCAGATTGTATAAAACTTGAATATATCTGTTTACGTTATCACTTACCACCAGTGTTGCCAATTTAGCGATTTTGTCGCTAGAACTAGCGACTTTTGCTTAGCGACCAAAAAAAAGTTTTGACGACAAAAATAGTTTAGCGACTTATCTGGCGACTTTTGGAGTACAAATTAAAACAGTTCTAGAGCCAATAATAGATACATTTTTTATCAAATCGACACAGAATTATTCAATGCCAAGAGATACTTAATATGGAAAACGACAAACGCGATAGCTCATTAAATTCAAACTTCATTTAATTGAAGTTCCATTTGTATATCATTATAGGGGGGAGGGGGGGGGGGGTCCCCGAACTTTTTATGGTAAGTTTTAGTTTCAGCGACTTTCTGGCGACTTTTGACTTTGAGTTTACTTTGAATTTCTAGGTTGGCAACACTGCTTACCACGGATAAAGCCACCGTTACACAAATCTTCAATATAAATAACAGTAAGAGACAACAAATCAACATTTGCAAGGACATATTTTGCACCGTGTCTGGAAAAAAAAGGATTGCTCCCTTTGATACTGAGCCGAGACAAAACCGCGGCAAATGCTTTGGTGACAGTTAAAAATAACACGAAGTTAATTTACGATTGTGACGTTCACTTGTTTTAATAAATGTTTAGCTTTATCTATACCTACTAATATTATAAAGAGGAAAGGTTTGTTTGTTTGTTTGGATTGAATAGGCATCTACACGACTAGGCCGATTTGAAAAAATCTTTCTCTGTTGGGAAGCTACACTATTCCCGAGTGACATAGGCTATAAATCCGGGCGAAGCCGGGGCGAGCAGCTAGTGATTTTATAAAATAGTTTTTACTTTGAGTAATAGTTGGAAACTTTTGGGTCTCAGTTTTGGCATGATTAAAAGAACGATGTTAAAAAATAGTCTGAAAATTTGGTGGCCTGTTTTTGGCTATGTCAGAAAGTTTCTAAAATAAATAATATAAAATCACTTCAGCGTTAGACTACCGTTAGCTCAGTCGTTAAATATGGGCACTGTAAACTTTTCGAAACGTCAGCAAATAATATTAAATACACAGGTTAAATCTGTTGTAGTTGTTTCATTCCAATCTGTAACAACCGCAAAGGCATTAGAATCCCTACTAATATTATAAATGCGAAAGTAACTCTGTCTGTCTGTCTGTCTGTTACGCTTTCACGCTAAAACTACTGGACCGATTTAAATGAAATTTGGTACAAAGAAATTCTGGAGCCTGAGAAAGGACATAGGCTACTTTTTAAACGACTGCAAAAAAGGAGGAGTTCCACGCGGACGAAGTTGCGGGCACTTAATTGTATTTACATTATTTGCTAATATCACAAAAACCATGAACATTACCTACATAAAAAAACGTATGCCTAGATAGTACAATACGCCAATATTACTTCATTGATCCATAAAGCATCAAAACTGGCCAGAGTACAACCAAACCACAAATTCAACAGTACGCAATGCAAACCACCAATTCATCAATCAAAAGTGCAATTTGCATCCAATTGCAACAACACCAATTACATCGGAGCCTTCAAGGATTGTTCGAGTGCATAATAATTTAAAAGCTAACTAAAATATGGCCGCGGGCGCCAATTTTCATCTCTCATACTATAAATATTGAAGGTTTTGCTTTGTTTTGAGTTAGCAACTAGGGTTGGCTTAGATGGACAAATTAATTGGTTTTGTTATTTTAATGTGACCATTATCACAAAGTTGAGATGGATGAAATTGGAGAATTTGATAGAGTATCAGATAAAGCAATAGATTTTTAAGATTCTAATGAAGTTTTATTATAATATAGTAGATTTAGAATGATTATAACCTGTAAATTATTGTGTACCTAAACGACTAAATATCATCAATAAAAGTTGCAGGCAAAAGCTAGTTTTTAACCGAATTAAAAAAAGTGGAGTCTCTCAATTTTTCGGGATCTTTTTTTAATACAACAGTACATACTGGAACAATACTTCATTGGTATCTAAGTCGCTACACTTACCATAAAAACTTAATATCCTTTTTACTATCTTGAAAATTTTTTTCGTTTGAAAATATATTTTTTATCTCAATAGTATACTCTCAGCCCTAACAAATCTTGTTACCATATTCTCGATTTATTCATAGTTTAATAATCCTTTTACTTTGTTTCTAGCCATCTCTGTCATTGTTAAGTGGACTGTCAATTCATTATGTTACTTATAAATAGTTTAGCTGCTAAGTATTTTACGACTGAGAGCTATTTTTAGTAATTTCAGTGTAAGGACCTTTGTCACTTTCAATGTTAGACGTGTTTTCATTATTGCTGTTAATAATTCATTTGTTTTATTAACGTCATCTTTGTCTTGGCGCAGTACTGTAAAGGATAGTCTGTCGGTAGCTGACTTGACGTTAGGTATTTGTTTTTTGTTTTATTGACAGTTGGCATTAGTTTGTCATGATCCTATTTTGCATCACCTGTTTGCTATTCAAGTACCTAATTACATTTGTTTGGCAAATTTTATGAAGATTATTTTTTTCTTCACTCTTTTTGATGTAAGTTTCTATAACTATTTGATACCCCAGAAATCTTTAAGTAAATATTAACGTAACTTTACGTAGTATCATCTCAATGACAATAGCTGTCAAATCATTTGATTCATATAGCACTGGAATGAAACAACTATTAACGGATTTAACTCGCATATTTTTATTTTATTTTATTACTTTAGCGTTAGACTATTGTCAGCTCAGTCGTGCTACGATTATGGAAACTGTAAAGAATCCGAAACGTCAGCTAATAAAATAAAATAAAAATACGCGAGTTAAATCAGTTAATAGTTGTTTCATTCCAATGTGTAATAACCGCGAAGGCATCAGAAATTATCATATAGCACTGTTTTGTAGGGTAGCATCAAGTTTCCTGGGGCTACTAGTTGGGTATAAAATTTCTGAGAAAAAATGTTCTATTTTGATAATGTGTTTCTTTTGAAATTTCGAATATTACATGTAAACAGGCTTAGTTATACCTGCAGAGTACTGCAGACTGTTCAGTTAAAATTGTTTTATTCCAATGTGCAGTAGCCGCGGTTTCGTCAGACCACTCCAAAGTGCACTTCTTAATCAAAATGCGGAGTTTTTCCGTCTCTATTGCAGGTTGCACAAAAAGCACACGTCTTGCTATTTCCATTCATGTTTATAGTCGGACTCCCCGCGCGGCTGTTCATTTTATTGACAACATAAATACTAGCTGCTGATGTTCTAGCCTAGGAAATGTATAGACAGGAAAAAAATATAGTCGAATAATTTAGGTCTACGTGATTGCCACATTGGAATGAGACAACTGTAACGGGTGTAACTGGTGTATTTTGTATTTGCAGACGTTTGAAAAACGAAAGTAAGTAGGTAACTTACCCTTTTTTTTTAAATGAGCTGACGAAAGACTAATACTATTGTAGCAGTCTATAAATCCTTCAAACAATGGTTTACCTATTTTGTAAGTATAAAAAAAAAGCAAAAGTAAAATAAATTACGTTTATTATAATAAAAATCAGATACAAACAATATGAACTCTGAATAGTTCCCAATGTAATATTTTTAATACAAAACTTTTCAACATAATGATTGCAATAAGTGTGCCAAAATTTTACAATGGCGTCACTTAGCATACAAAGTGTGTCAGGCAATAAAGCCAGAATGGGAATATTACCAAGTCACTGAGCTAAACTCCAGAGAGAGATGCATCTAAATTGCAATTCCGATGCACTCACGATTCTAATACCGAATTTGAGCACTCGGTTTACGTGCAATTATAAGTTGCAATCGACTAGAAAACTTTGGTCGAAGTGATGCAGAATGGAAATCAGATCAACATTGTAATAGGGACATTTATGAAATAATTAACGTGAATTTAAAAATGTTTTACAAAAATATCTGATAACTGAATGTTAAAAGTATTGTAAATGCGAAAAATGATGCTGTGAATGACAGTGTTTAAAAAAAAACTAGACACAAATGGCGCTGAAGCGACATTTCGCTTGTGAACAAAAAGTATAAACGCAGAATGGAAGTAGTAAATAATTTCGTTGACTCGATCAGTGATGCCATAGTGTGATTGTGGAAACACAACGCCTTGCGATAAGGCATGGGTGTGAGTTAAATCAATACAAATAACATTGAAATTAATGGCATTAAATCAGAGATGTCAATCGAATTTTTATTCATCGTAGTAAAATTAAAAATTGCAATTTCCATTTGTAACCAAAACAGAAGTGACAAAGACTTGATTGAACGAGGCAATCACAAAATCTACGATTCTCATTTCAAAAATCTCAATCACCTCAAATAGACCATCCAATTTGGCAACCCTCTAGTTTCCGCGTGCCTTATTTGAATCTCGATCTGCTCTAATAGCTTCTTAAGTCTGCGGGCACGTAAGATTCCTTCCTTGTAAATTGGCGTCGTTTGAGATCTTAATTAAGTCGCTACAGTTTTTAGCTGGCTCCGAGCGCGATCCGCTTGAAAAGGACGTAACTCAATACCAGTTTGAAGAGCCACGAGTACTATTAGGTCTTTGTTCTATTGAGTGAGTTCGCAGTCGTGAGTATATGGACCGCCCATACGTTAGGTCTAGAATGTTTACGTGACTTGGGATTTAAATGAAGAGGTCTTGTATTAATTGAGTAATTTTCGGTCTGGTGAGTTGACAGGAGGTTTTTGCTTTGACGAAGCTAATAGGCATTTAAGGGGTTACTTTGTAGCTGCAAATAGTCAGATTCTTGGATGATTAGTTAGTTATATCCTAACTAATATTATAAATGCGAAAGTAACTCTGTCTGTCTGTCTGTTACGCTTTCACGCTAAAACTACTGGAGCGATTTAAATGAAATTTGGTACAAAGAAAGTCTGGAGCCTGAGAAAGGACATTGGCTACTTTTTAACCGACTGCAAAAAAGAAGGAGTTCCACGCGAACGAAGTCGCGGACAGAAGCTAGTAAATTATAAAGATAAGACTGTTATAACACTTCGTCAATTATAAGTTCGTGTACAAAAGTTAAAGTAAATTGTGAACATTTTTATAATTTTCTATATTATTTGTTATGCCTGTATTTTTTTCAATGTTAGACTATCGTCGGCTCGGTCTGCTACAAATATGGGAACTGTAAAGTTTTAGAGACGTTGAAATTGTATAATAGTCTTATTCTAGTGAGTAAGCTGATAAGTAAGGACTTATTTATTTTGTGGACAAATTTAATATCATGAAACAAACATCATGTTTACAAAGAACATTCACGATAGCGAAACAAGAAATTTCATTCGAGATCAACAAAGATTTTCAACGCGAAATCTCAAATATTCCGATGCAGAATCTTCGAAAAGGCAAAAAAGACACCAATATATTTGCAACGCAACTTATCTTCACTCAAACAAAACGCTGAACTCAATATGCGAGTCCGAAATTGTTGCCAAGTCTTGCCCCCCAGAAATGGGGGGAGAATTTTAGGCACGCGAAGAGGCGTGCCATTGGTAACAGATACCGAAGCTTGGCACTCGAGATGCCTCTTGGCAAATGTTTGGCAATGCCAAGCAATGTAACGGGGCTATGTGAACGTTCTTGGTACATATTTGTAGCGTTTTATGCTGACAGAGAGTGTATTTGGTTTTAGATTTTGAAAGATTTAATCTTAGGTGATTTGGAAGCATGGGTTCTCTAAGCACTGTCATGTCTTATAAAATTACATTTGGATTTATGAAGATACTTCTTCCTGCGACTTCTTATGCATAAGATTAATTATAGCATATTACTTCTGCCCGTGACTTTGTTTACTCACGATAAGCACTACTTTGGGGGCAAATTTTTGAAAAACCTTGCTTAGTACTGTCTACGTTATACAAGGTACCCCTGCGCAAAATTTTAAACTTCTAATCCTTATAGTTTAGTCACTTGCGTTAGTATTTCAGTTATTAAGTCAACTTCTCCTTTTATATATACCTGTAGATGTTATGTATCTAAAATTTCATTAGATTAGATTCATTTATTTCCCAAAATTCATACAATATAATTACATTATTATGTCAAATTACATGTACTCATATTGAGATCGTCAAAAACAAAAACAAAGAACAATAAGATTAAATAATAATTAACATCAAAATTACAATAAGATTTTGTCATACATAATAATGTCAAATATATTAACTATCATAGATTTTTCTCAATAGTCGTCATTAAAACTAATTTAGTAGTTTTTGCCTGAGAGACTAACAAACATAGGCACATCCATAGAGACTTTCTCGTTTATAACATTAGTAAGATGCACCTTACAAAAAACGTCATCTTTAAAGCAAAGGTATTTGACCAAGAGACAAATATTGTCCGAGCATTTAACCAGTCTAAGTAATATGGCGTTTTAAAGTGATCTCCCTTGTTTGTTCTAAGCTGTGCCTCAATCGTGTTCACCCTAGATTTTTCTCCGTTCGAATACAATGTTATGGTGTTGTTTTTGTCAGCTTCCATAGGAAGGTCGTTTGCAAACTAAATTGGGTTATGCTCTTATTCTTTATTGCTGGCTCTCGTAAGTTTCGCATGGGAATCGTTGGGGACACTTTTTTCAATTATGGGAACTGAAATGAGTTTTACGTGAGGTTTGATTGGTTCTGTTTTGAGAGACATATTCTGTTTTGTGAAACCTTAATTGCCCTGTTTTGAAAAATATATACCTCATTGAGTTTTTTGCCGTTTCTGCATAAGTGAGTTTTTTTCGGAAACGGTATCTTCTGACCTTCATAACAGTTTGTAAAAGCCTAAATTGAATAAATATATTAATTTTGATTTTGCCATTCATTGGGTAGCTTGTAATAACGATTTTGCCGTTCATTGGGTAGCTTGTAATAATATTATAATATTAATATATAGCTCTTGTGGAAGCTTAAATTAAACAACCTTATTTGACTTTGACATATAATATAATATATTAACTCTTTTTCAGTTCCTTTACCAACGTCACTTATATCAGAAGTATTGCATAGGTCAATCACATAAAATACAAGAAGTAACTACCTATCAGGTTTTTGATAAATGTTGTGTATCTTTTAATATTGGGAAACACTTTTTAACGGTATTACAAATGTTATTTGTTATAGTTGTTTTCGAAAACGAATGCACTTAATAACATAATATTATTATGAATTAGAAAATAATTTCTTGTAACTTATTGCTTTTATGTTATCAGAATTGATGTCGCGTTATACTCAGAATCCGTAATTAGATGAGGAATGGAAGAAATGTATCCTAATTGGTATAATATATATTTTGTAGAGAGTATTTGACTTGTAATAATATTATTGCTAATCCAGCTTTGCGTGTAATCCTTACTCTACTCACAGAAAATATTAATAATATATGTTGTTTCAATATAGTGACATATTCCGTAATATGAAATTAAAACTTGTAACAAAAGGAATCGAATATCAAAAATATAGTATTTAGCAATTCAATAAAGTGACACAAAACAAATTTTGTTCTTACTCTTTTTAAGATTTTATTGTAGCTTACATTTCTGTAGTGACACATTTCGAATTCTGACACTATTTCAAAATTGCGAATAGCTACTTAACTTAAAAAAATCCTCAAATTTAAACGCTTAGAATCTCACTCCTATCAAATATTTCGTTTTATGTCACTACTAGCTGTGCCCGCGACTTCGTCCCCGTGGAATAGTAATTCTTCATAAGGCTTCATATTTTCCCCGTTTTTTACACATTTTCCACTGTTTCTTCGCTCCTATTGGTCGCAGCGTGATGTTATATAGCCTAAAGCCTTCCTCGATAAATGGTCTATCCAACAATTTTTTTTTGAATTCGAACCAGTAGTTCCTGAGATTAGCGCGTTCAAACAAACAAACAAACAAACCAACAAACTCTTCAGCTTTATAATATTAGTATAGATTAAAACAGCGACAAAAATATAACACGATACCCAAAGTTACAAAAGGGGAATATATCAATTTCAGACACGAAAAGGGAAAACATTTGTAAGACAGGAGCTCAAGAATCGAAACCTTTTAAGAGGGTTGGATGTTTACATATTTGTTCTGGTGTTAGCCACTGGCTGGTTAATGGTGCCGCCTTGTTCTCTTACTACCGGCTAAGGCTTTTAACTAATCGGCTGAGCCAACTGGGATCTTTTGTTGGCTTAGAGTATTGCTTTTATAGATGCTGCAGCAAATGTTTGCTAGGTTAGATGGGTTGATGTAACAAGATGAATACACGTGGGACCATAGATCTATACTATAATAAAGAGGAAAGGTTTGTTTGTTTGGATTGAAATAGGCTCCAAAATGACTGGACCGATTTGAGATTTTTTTCAGTATTGGGAAGCTACACAATTCCCGAGTGATATAGGCTATAAAAAAAAGGGATCCGTGCGAAGCCGGGGCAGTTAGCTATTATACTATAAATACCGCGTAAAAAAATATTGCTGTCGTAATAATCACGGTATTTAAAAACAAATTTGATTTGTGAATTGAATGCAGTTTTGTAATTTGTATTAATTGTTACATTTTTTAATAATATTGACCTGTTTTAAGGTGTATCTTCGAATGTTCAAGCCAAGACTATATATTATTATAAAAACAGAATCATAGAGTGAAAAAACTTAAGTAAATGACATTATCTCCTGGTAATGGCACAAATACTGTTTAAATTGATACTTAATAATATCATTAACAACCAAAGACATAATTATAGCTACAAACGACAATGACATCGTCTTAAACGCTTGTAGATACGCCCTTTTATTTTTTTATATATAAAATTAATACACGATAAATTGGTTTATACTAATGTATAATAACCACGAAAGCATCAGAAATTATTAAGTAAAGTTTTAATCAAGGATTTCCAATGGGTTGCCGGGCGTAAAGACAATATTACCTCCCTAGAGTGGGATTGTATATATATTTTGCGGTTTCACGTCGGTTTGTCTCGCGTGTAATCACATTAATCCTTGCCTTACTTTATACAACACAGAGTGAAGCAGTAAGTTATTTTAATCCAAACAATATACATGTAGTTACAAGTACCTACATTATAAATTAAAAGACAGAATCTTTCAAGATCTTTGTTTTTCGAGATTACCTTCTCCTCGAATAGCAGTGGAACTTTGGAATAACTATAACGGATTTTAACTCGCGTATTTTATTTTCTTTGCTGACGTTTAGCTCGTGTTCATGAAGCTAATTTACCCCTAGCAGGATTCGAACCCGCTACCTTGTTTTCGTAGTAAACGGCTCTGACCATCATACCAACTGGTTCTAAGCACTTGACTTAATTCCGAAAAAGCATTTGTCACTCTTGCTCTATTATTAATTGCAGAAGTATAACAGAGAAAACTGCTTCATTGCGTGAAAAGAACCTTACGTGCTATAAGGCCGTTAATAGACAAATATTTTCTTGCCTTACTGCTTTCATTCCTGTTACTATGTCTTGGATCAGTTAATTAGGTTCGTCTTCAAGATTTGCTCTCTAGAAATAACCGTGTAGGCGTATTTTGCTGTGTTAAGCCAAAAGGTCGTATGTGCTCTTACGCCCTCTTCACTTAAGCCCCTTACGTCGTAGTATGGATGTATTGATTAAATAAAGTTATTTTGTCTAATTATTTCGTATTTTGGGCTATGTTGTTTGTAACGTTGTTTATTTCCTTATAATTCAGTATTTTGTACTATACGACCTAGGGGCATAGACAACTTTTACGTTGATGATAAGCTAAAGCAAACAAAAAGTCACGTGATTTGTTTGCTTATGTCGATTCCATACATTTTTCACTCGTTTCGTACGCGTTCGCTATTATCGAATAGCACTTTTCTAGATATGCCATGGTCGTAAGCGTTTTATACCATTTGGGATCGCTTTCAAGTGTGTTACACGATTGGGGTTAAAAAAATCCAATTTTGAAAAAGAAACTTCAGCAAAATACTTTTACGTAATGTAAACATTGATAAAGTTAATTTATTTGTATTGATTAATTACTAAGATACTGTTAACAAGGCGCGCATGTTGTTTGCACGTATCTCGAATACAGATTGCAATTACTTGGGTTTTCAATTATTGTTGCGTTATTAGTTTTAGTGTTTTGATTGTATCAAAAATATAACATCAATATACAGTTGGAAAACACCGAGAAATGTTTGTAATACTAGCTTCTGCCTGCGACTTCGTTTGCGCAGAATTTTATATTGTATACTAGCTTCTGCCTGCGACTTCGTCCGCGTGGAAATCCTCCTTTTTTGCAGTCGGTTAAAAATTAGCCTCTGTCCTTTCTCAGGCTCCAGACTTTCTTTGTACCAAATTTCATTTAAATTCGTCCTGTAGCTTTAGCGTAACAGACAGTCAGACAGACAGAGTTACTTTCCCATTTATAATATTAGTAAGGATGTATCATTTTAACGGTTTTTGCAGCCCATGCCAGAATAACGCTCAAGTGGTTTGGATGTATATTTGTTACTCTTTCACGTAAAAACTTCTGAATTGTTGTTATTGAAACTTTACAATAAGCCTATCTAATAAGAAAAAAAATCTTTGGACAATTCACACCAATTGATCTAGTCCCCAACTAAGCAAATCTTGTACTATGAGTACTAGACAACGGATAAACATACATAAATACATAATAAGACATCCAAGACTCAAATAAAGCTGCCAGTGATCATGACATCTGCCCCTAGCAGGATTTAAACCCGCAACCTCCGGTTTCATAGTCAGGGTATCTGACCACTAGACCAGGCTCAAAGAAACAAAACAATACCCTTCAAACGCAATTCCAAGCCCTTCAAAGTACTTAGTCACATCCACAGTTATCGAGAGGTCGCAATAATTCACGTGAGAAAATCCGCAGAATAGGTTCGTTAAGAGTACGGAGTGCCCTTGAGTATTGTGCTCGCGTCAGACCGCGGGCTGACGTGGAGTACCTCTGAGACGCCGATAATGAGGTGCGTGGATTGAGCCGCTAATTTTGTGTCCGATATTGTATTAACAGAAATTGATTTGTTGTTAGTGATAATAAAAGTGTGAGGCGTGAAAGTATATGTCATTAAGTTTGGATTTTTTGATACCATGTTACGTTGGATTTAGGCTGTGATGAGCGTGGATTGAGGCGCTAATTTTGTGTCCGATATTGTATTAACAGAAATTGATTTGTTGTTAGTGATAATAAAAGTGTGAGGCGTGAAAGTATATGTCATTAAGTTTGGATTTTTTGATACCATGTTACGTTGGATTTAGACTGTGATGAGGTGCGTGGATTGAGCCGCTAATTTTGTGCCCGATATTGTATTAATAATTGATTTGTTGTTAGTGATAATAAAAGTGTGATGCGTGAAAGTATATGTCATTAAGTTTGGATTTTTTGATACCATGTTACGTTGGATTTAGGCTGTGATGAGGTGCGTGGATTGAGCCGCTAATTTTGTGTCCGATATTGTATTAACAATTTATTTGTTGTTGATAATAAAGAAAGTGAGGTGTGAAAGTATGTGTTAAGTTAGGATTGTCATTAAGTTAGGAGTGATTTTTGATACCATATGACGCTGGATTAAGTTGTAAGAGTATGTAATGGGTTTTTATGTGATGGTTTAAAAGAAGGTATAATCTGTTTTGTAGGTACATGTGCAGTCAGTCCTAATATTATTAACAGAAATTGATTTGTTATATAGTCTGTGTCATAATATAAGAAATTTCATTTGTATCCTATTTGAAGTAAATATTTGTATATTCTCGAGTCATCGGTTTAATTTAATAACAAGAAAGTAAACCTAACTTAATTAGATCTACGCTAAAATTTATAACTTTCAAAACAATACACTATAATACGACAACGATACCTCATTGAGTTTCTTGCCGCTTCTTCTCAAGGTTTTTTCGGAAACGGTGGCATCTTCAGACCTTCACAAGAGCTTGTAAAAGCGTAAATTTAATAAATATATATTTTGTTTTTTATATCGACACTCATACAAAACAGAACACCAACATCCAGCAAGAACACAATGGTATAGAGAAAAAAAATCAAAATCACATCAGCACTCGTGACTACGCGTATTTATATTCCTTTCGTATTCACAGATCCGCATATCCGTAATCATATTTCCTACGTCATAGTATGAAAATCTTACTCAATATTTTATACGAGGCCCTTTCTAAGAGAGCTATCCAACGCCTGTTGACCCCGACCCTGCCTACCTCTTCAGAAACATCTTACGCATGCATAATTGCGTTCGCATTTCTAACGTTCCCTAAGATATCTTCATCGGGTAATAGTAAATAATTTTCGTTTAACTTAACTAACTTAACTAACTGGGTACTGTTGAAGTTGGTGAGATCTGTAATGATAAATCCCTTTGTTTCAAATTAAGCGATTATAGCCTTCGTGGTTGTAAATTAAGACATAAATTTAAAATCGAACCGAATCCAAATCCCGACGAGCCCATAAAACCTGCCATCAAAATAATTATCACCTCAAACAGGCGCGAAGCAAATCATCAATTTGGACCATAAAAAAAAGATGAACTTTAAACTTTCGAAAATTTAAAGAGAGCATCGTGATTGTAACGAAATACCAGTGCATCGAGAGAAACCCGTCCATCCAATTGGAAACGATAAAAAATAAATTAAAATAAACCGTATAACGTTAGCCGATGATATCGCAACGAGTCCAGCACCCATTGTGTTCTCGAACGTAGTAGGGGATAATTGCGGCGGCTTTGTTAAACAAAATGAGGTGTTAGCTCTGCTATTGATTAATAAGTAGTTTGATGCTAATGTACCATCGATACGTCCAACGTCAGTTACAAAATTGGTTTGCCTAAAAGCTGTCTGATTAGATTGAAACAGTTTTTTATCGCGATCGTGAGTTTGACTACTTATGATGTCTTTCTTTTGTTACAGATAAATAAAAACCGCGCATGGCCGAACGATACGACAGCCCAACCAATGCGTCCCCGTACGCTTTTTGGACACGCAATGCTTCCAACAAATACGAAGCTAACGTGAATGAAAAAACCAACAATGATTGGAATAGAAGTTCTAATAGCAAAAGTGCAGAAGTTATAGCGGCTGAAGCAGCAACGGAAGATGAGGCAATCAGAAAAAACGTGTGGAGTGACGTCGACGATGAACTTTACATAGCTAAGTTGATTGAGCTGAGGACGCATGAAGTGAAACGTGAAATTCGTGATACTAGTGCTTATTTAAGTGTTGATATCAGTGATAAGGTTGTGAATAGTGATAAGTTAGAGTACGAGATGTGGGAGCTAGAGGCCACGGACCTCACGGAGTGTGACTGTATGGGACCACCTCCAGAATTCCTGCTGCCTCCGCCGCCGAGACCGCCGTTTCTGCAGTCGGAATATTATTGCGGTGATGACCCTATACCTGATTTGGAAACTTGCGACAATGAACCAGTAAGTTGTTGAGTTTTATTGTTTGCGTCATCTTTTGTAGGTATTCGATTTTATTGGAATTTTATGTGACTTTTATAGGTGAAATTTATAACCAAAATTTCTTTAGCAACATAAAACGTATATGCTTCTTTAATTGATCAAATGACTAAAGATTTTAATGTAAAATATTTTAGGACTTCTAATAATGAGTTATAATCATTTATTAAGTCCCGTTGGTGCATTTTAAAATATTATTTATTATTAATAAGTTTCACACCAATTGATCTAGTCCCAAGCTAAACAAAACTATAATAGTTACTTAAAAACGTAAAAAGTACACAAATACATATAGACACCGTAAAAACGTACACAAATACATGTAAAACATCCAAGACATTACAAATTCTCATGTTCATCACACTAACACATGCCCCTAGCAGGATTCAAACCTGTTGTATATTGCACCCGTATGTCTATAAATGTATTTTAAATATACGTATTAACAGTTCTCCCAAATAAAATACAAAGTAACCAGAATATAGGAAGCACTTGTGATTATTCTCACTGCAATTATATTCTCAGTAGAAATTGATTTGGCAAGACAATAAACATCTTTAAGCACCACATCAAAGTTATGAACTGCAATTATGTAGCTTCTTACAATGTATTAGACTCAAAGTTGCTTACCAAACTAAAGGTTACATAGTATTAAGCAATTTATAATATTGGGATAAAACGACAATAATTAATAATTAATTTTATTTACATGTAGCTAAACGGCCTGGTAGCTTAGTGGTCAGAGATCCTATAAAACCGGAGGCTGCAGGTTCGAATCCTGCTAGAGGCAAATGTCAGTGATGAACTTTGGAACTAGATGGATAGGTGATTGTGCAATGAAATCGTCTCTTCCGTTAAGACAGAATAATTATGATCGAACTTCACTTGGTAAGTTCGTTTGATTATCAATTTTTTATTAAATGCGGAGAAAACTAGACAGCGATTTTTGCGAAAATGAAACCTACGTAGATTGTTTTTTTTTTGTCCAGGTAAAAATATAAGGTACTGTATCGTCCAATAGTACCGTTAGACTCGTTTCCGACAAAGTATTTCTAATTTTATTTATTATTATAATATACTAGCGGCCCCGGCAGACGTCGTCCTGCCCGTCCGATTGTTTCGTCAAAGATCTGTCAAAGTCTTCTAACTGTCACTTAATGAATAGTCATTCTTCATAAGGCTTCATATTTTCCCCGTTTTTTACACATTTTCCACTGTTTCTTCGCTCCTATTAGTCGCAGTGTGATGTTATATAGCCATAGCCATAGTTATATAGCTAAAGCCTTCCTCGATAAATGGTCTATCCAACAAAAAAATAATTTTTGAATTCGAACCAGTAGTTCCTGAGATTAGCGCGTTCAAACAAACAAACTCTTCAGCTTTATAATATTAGTATAGATGTACCTAGTAGAAGACACATCTTAAAATTCTTTTCTTATTCTTTGTAGTTCAACCAAACACAACGACACTTGCTGTAACTGACCAAAAACGTTATCTGTACTGTGCACTTCGTCACGTGTGTTAACCAAAAATGGTAATGAATACTTATCTCGGTAAATATTTGACATATGCGGGCCCTAATGAACGTAAGCGACAAACGTTGCGCGTGTAATACCGCGAATGAGCACTTTGTACAACCCGTATTTGCAAATTTCTATTTTATCGAAGAACTAGCGGTCCTCCCTGCCTTCGCACGGATCCCTATTTTTTTTGAAAATTTAATACTTATAGCCTGTCACTCTAGTGTTGCTACCCAACAGCGAAAGAATCTTTAAAATCGTTTTGGAGTCTATTCAATCCAAATAAACAAACGAATAAACCTTTTTATTATATTATTAGTATAGAAAAAAAATATATCTTATCTATTTGACTATATTTTTCTAATTGAAACCTGTAGCTATTTCTTTGCGAAATATTGTTTATTTTGAAATGCATTGGGTAGGTATTTATCAAAAGGAAAACTTATTTATATGAACATTATAGATATAAATTTCTCAAAAAAACAACTTTTAATACCTAATAATGCGAAACTAACCATTTTAAAACACTTGTCATAGGCAATAATTTGATAAAGAAAAAAAAACAAATTTTTGCTTTTTGCTGTTACCCGCTATTTACAAAATGCTCATACGCGATTTTGCAGGCGCAACCACAAAGTCCCACTTATCGTACTATCTTTATAACTTTTTAGTGAGTACATGTCATTGTTTAAGTATGCAATGACTAATACTTTATCTAAACTGCGGGTATTGTTGAAAAAGAGGGATGTTTTTTAACTTGTTTTACTGATGACGACTGGTTAAAGAAAAATAATTTCTGATGCCTTCGCGGTTATTACACTTTACCGTTACTCTATCGTAAGCTCTGCTATGAATGTGGAAATTTTAAACTATAAAGCTATTTACCTATAATATATAAGTTCTTCTTCCTCACTATTTAATGAATTTAGACTAATTTGAAAAATTCTTTTACTGTTAGTAAGCTACACTATTTCCGATATACGCTAGAGAATATTTTGCAAAAAAAATTGGAACGAAGCCGGGGCGAATCGCTAGTAATATATAAATCAAGAAGTATATTCAATGACTCACAAGTTAAGCATATTATTACAATCCACTATCATCCATATCAGTGAGATTAGTGATACAAAGTGCTATTTCCTTCCTGGTGTTTACATCTCGTACTTAGCTTATAAAACTACACGAACATAACGGTGTAAGTACCTTGGCACTTACGTCAGTTTCGTAACTGTTGGGTTAACATTGATAGTAAGGGCTACGGTCCTTTGGCTAGCGAGTGCTATCTTACATAACGGTGTAAGTACCTTGGTACTTACGTCAGTTTTGTAACTTTTGGGTTAACATTGGTAGTAAGGGCTATTGTCCTTTGGCTAACGAGTGTTAGCTATCTTATATCTTATCTTTTAATTTATTACAATATTTATTAACTTCATTTTATTACATGAAATAACGACATAAGCAATTATATTCGTATACAAACAAACGTTAAGATGTATTTAAAAAAGTTTTCAGGTTTTGATATTGCGGCAGAAATTATAATCATTTTGTTTTTACCGTAAAAATATATAATAACTAGCTTATGCCCGCGACTTCGTCCGCGTGGAACACTTCAGTTGTTTCTCAGGCTCCAGACTTTCTTTGTACCAAATTTCATTTAAATCGGTCCAGAATTTCTAGCGTGAAAGCGTAACAGACAGACAGAGTTACTTTCACATTTATAATATTAGTAAGGAATATATGACTTTAGCATAAGACTATTCCCAGCTCAGCCGTGTTACGATTATGGAATCTGTAAAGGCTCCGAAACTTCAGCCAATAAAATAAAATACGTAAGTTAAATCCGTGTAAAATTGTTTCATTTCAAAGTATAATAACCGCGAAGGCATCAGAAATTATAACATAATTATAGCTTAGTATGTTATATGTATAGCTTAAAAATGGACGTCGGCCCAACATTAAGCTTTCTCTTTGCTCTTCGTGTTTGTTCCTAAAGTACATTTACCTGAGTATGTTTTTTTCTTAGTTTAACACGTTTCCGCTAATTCTGACTAAAATGACAAACAAACATTATTTGCATGTGTATAGTGACTCATCTTTTTTAAACCATATGGTTGAATTTGCTTGGGTATATTTATTTAATAGCTGTGCCCGCGACTTCTTCCGCGTGGAGTTATTCTTCATATTATATTTTCCCCCGTTTTTTTACACATTTTCCACTGTTTGTTCGGTCCTATTGGTCGCAGCGTGATGTTATATAGCCTAAAGGCTTCCTCCATAAATGGTCTATCCGACAAAAAAAGATTTTTTTCAATTCGAACCAGTAGTTCCTGAGATTAGCGCGTTCAAACAAACAAACTCTTCAGCTTTATAATATTAGTATAGATTATACTTTAGCTTTTGCCCGCGACTCCGACTGCGTGGAATTAGTAATACCTAACAACGTTTCTTCCCTCTTTTTAACCCCATATAACCCTTTTTTCGCAAGCTACTTTTGCTTGCGAAAAAAGGGTTATATGGGGTTAAAAAGAGGGAAGAAATGTTTATGTCCTTTCTCAGGCTCTAGACTATAATATTATTATGTGTACCGAATGTCATATATTATGATAACTTACTTTTATTGGCCTAGTCGCATATCTAAACTCTATACTAATAATTATTGTAGTGTTTGTTTAAATCCCTTGTCACAGATCACTTATTATATTAATGCAATCCACACCGGCTCGACAATGCCCTCGTATTCGTAACTACACTTTTAATACACACTCGCCAGCGGCCATAGTATGACTTAAGTGACAGTTACTTTTCACGGCCTTCCCGCCAATACAGGGACACCCGAGACAGCGTATGTATGCTATTTAAGCTACTCGCATAAACGCATACACTACATCCCTCCCTTGGAATAAAATGAAATTAATAACAACAGGTAGTACATAGCCAAATCGAAATATTTTTCCAATAAAGTAATCAGTCATTTTAAGTTAATCATTAACACAGCGCAAATATAAATTAATCAGGCATTAAAGTTCTTAAAGGGTCAATGTTATAATACCACTACAAAACGCCAGGCGCGTGCAGTGAGGGTCGCGCATGCACCACGTCAGGACAGGCACTCCATATATTCACACCATTGTGCCTATATGGAAGCACGCCCTTGCAACAGACTAAGAATAACATAATATTAATAAATCATGGCACATCAATCAGACTCTTATTTCACTACTCATTTCACTCTCATATTATCTTACAGCTTTCCATTGACCTTCTACTCTTTCCAGGTGAACAACATTCCTTCTCATCACTTGTCCTGTTAGATCATTCTCCACCATGACATTTCTTTGTTAGAACTTTGTACTGTATGAAGTGTTGAGCTATAGTTTGGTTAAGCTTATTTGCCTTATCCATATTATTCTTATCTACTCCAGTTAAACTATACTCAATAGCTCTCCTTTTCTTGTCAGCATATTACTTCCCCTTCTCTTTCTGCAATTTGGCTCGCTCACGCACATCCTGATTAGCTCTGACGGCAACTTGCCTGTGGATGCATGAGGTATGCTGTTGTACATTAACAGGTCCTCCATCAGACTGTCCTTAATGTTCTTTTTCTTCCAATGAGTTATTTCGAGCTGTTCCGTTATATCCCTTATATTGTAAACCTTTTAGTTAGCATAGGCTTTGAGCTTGGGAAATGGTTGCGGTGTGAGCCTCCTCAATAATATAAACAGTTTCATGTTTTTCTGGTCCATTTACTCTTATTATAGTTTTGAATGATCCCTTTACATTCAGTTTGGTGCTTGTTTCATGTTTCTTCCGTAATCAACTTTATTATACAGCCTGAATGAACAAACATTTTAATCTTAATCTACGGTGTAATAGTGCACTCAATTATCTATCAATGTTAAAAAACAAAATTAACATCAACTCTATCTTTTTGTTTCTTTTGGTAGACTGATTGTCATATTTCCTTTTTGAACCTCCTATTTTGGAGTATTGGCGGAAATGTCCCGGTTTGCCGCATGTAAAACATGCTTTTCCTAATGCTGGACATTCTTTATAATCAGTTTGATGGTTATTATTCTAACGTCCGCAGGGTTTACAGTTTTTGTTGTATGTTCATTCCTTTTTTGTTTTGAAAAATCCATCTTTTTCATTCCTATTGTATACAGCATTTACTTCCTGGTTATCTTGCTTATTACTATTATGGCTATCTTCTTTCTTCTGTTCATATATTTCTAATTAGTCATTTACTACTTCTAACATATTAGCCTCTGTGACGATTTTCTCCAGTGTAATGTTGTCACCTACTGTAAGAATCTTCTTACGTAATTCAGCCGAATTGCATTTTTCAGTGATCTGGTCAATCAAATGGTCATCCTTTTTATCAAAATTGCATTTTTCAAACTTTCAAATTTCTCTTTATCTTCTTGCTAAATGAGTCTAAACATGTGACGTTCAAAATCTTGGTTGGTTTTAGGAACAAAGTATTCATCCAGTTTTTTTTTTTTTTATGGCTATGTCAAAAACATCAACTCCATCTGTAGCTGTGACATCTGCACCAGGTATGAGCTGTCTCCTTCGAGTTCCAGCTTTTCTGGTCCCGGCATAAAATTCGCCATGATGTCGTTGCTTCTTGGCTTAATGGGGTGACCTGTAAAGTAACGAAATCACACTCCAAATTTATTGACAGTATTTTGACATGTACTACCAATTTAATGGCAGCATTTTAATACCCTACCAATTTAATGGCAACATTTTAATAGCCTACCAATTTAATGGCAGCATTTTTAATACTCTACCAATTTAATGGCAGCATTTTAATACCCTACCAATTTAATGGCAGCATTTTAATACTCTACCAATTTAATGGCAGCATTTTAATACCCTACCAATTTAATGGCAGCATTTTAATACCCTACCAATTTAATGGCAGCATTTTAATATCCTACCAATTTAATGGCAGCATTTTAATACCTACCAATTTAATGGCAGCATTTTAATACCTACCAATTTAATGGCAGCATTTTAATACCCTACCAATTTAATGGCAGCATTTTAATGGCAGCATTTTAATACCCTACCAATTTAATAATATAATATAATTTATATATAAGTAATGATCTCTTCCATCTCTCCCATTTAGTGCCAACTGAACTCCGGTCACCACCCAAATCTAACCCCTCCAGTGTCAGTGATGGATGTTGAGTCATGGTGCTTGTCCGGTTAGCACAACCTGAAATATCTATTTATATAACCTGAAATATTTGAACACCAGACTATTCTCAATTGAATGAAGGTTGTCAACCAGTTACAATTATTAAAGATGTTTATTTGAAACACCAGACATTTTCCAATTTAATGGAGGCATTCATTTGAACTACCAGACATTTCCCAATTTAATGGAGGTCATGTCAACCAATTCCAATTTAATGGAGGCATTCATTTGAACTACCAGACATTTCCCAATTTAATGGAGGTCATGTCAACCAATTCCAATTTAATGGAGGCATTCATTTGAACTACCAGACATTTCCCAATTTAATGGAGGTCATGTCAACTAATTCCAATTTAATGGAGGTATTCATTTGAACTACCAGACATTTCCCAATTTAATGGAGGTCATGTCAACCAATTCCAATTTAATGGAGGTATTCATTTGAACTACCAGACATTTCCCAATTTAATGGAGGTCATGTCAACCAATTCCAATTTAATGGAGGCATTCATTTGAACTACCAGACATTTCCCAATTTAATGGAGGTCATGTCAACCAATTCCAATTTAATGGAGGCATTCATTTGAACTACCAGACATTTCCCAATTTAATGGAGGTCATGTCAACCAATTCCAATTTAATGGAGGTCATGTCAACCAATTCCAATTTAATGGAAGCATTAATTTGAACTACTAGATATTTACCAATTTAATGGAGGTCATGTCAATGAATTTTCATGTTTTTTTTTTTTCACTTAATTCATTTAAATAAAATAAAATAAAGTAAATTTAGTATTATTATTTTTTTTTTTTTTTTTTGCGGTGCCCAGTCGGGCCCCGACTATTGAATCTGTAAAGGTCCTGAAACGTCAGCCAACTAAAATAAAATATGCGAGTTAAATCCGTTAAAGCTGTCTCACTCCAATGTACAACAACCGCCAAGGCATCATTATTAAAATATAATTGCCATAATTATTGAAATATAATTTTATTACAAATTAAATACTTTAAATTTCTTAGCTCAATACAGTTTCCTTAAATCAAATTCTTTCATTAATTAGTAGGTAGACCTTAAAATAGAAAAGTACTTTTCAAACAATTTAATTAATATATGAATAGTATAATATTATTGTTTTATAGGCTACCCATATAATTCATGTCACTATTTTCGTTTTACCCTAAAACTAAATATTCAAGAATTTATTAAATTAGGAGTAGGTACCTATGCATAATAATTTTCCCGCGTCTTAATTCTTCGACCAGTTGCTATGACCGTTGTCGAAACTATTTTATATAGGTACGGCAGAAAAGTATTAAATACAAATGTGATTATTCCTTTTCCTTTCTTTAACAAATCAATTAAAAAAAATAGTATTAGCATCGTCAATAGTTTTATTCTAAAATACCTAAGTACATAATATTCTTGAATTGTGTGAATGCGACAATGTTCTCCCGCGTCATATTGCAATGGCGTTTGTCAATTTTAAACGACTGTTGTTAGATTTCTAATCTTAACAGGATTAAAACTCCGTTTTAATGTTATTTAATGCCAATAAACGCAATCTATTTATACCAGTGAAACATTAAAACAACAAATATTATCGATTGATTACGGTACCTAGGTAGGTCTTAAGTTTCTTACAAAGGTCTAAATCGCTAAATATTTTGCTACGAAAATCACTATTAAGTACGTAGGTATAGGTGTACCAAATTTACTTTTTTACTTTTGAGATATATTATGAAATTGTAAATAAATTATTTAGTTAATCAACGGGATTAAATGGTATAATGAAACACTTTGAACCAAAAACTGTTCATCTGCCATTATCGCGATTTTAGTCATAAAATTTACCTTTTCCTCGTCGCCACTTGTAGTGTTTGTTTAAATCCCTTGTCACAGATCACTTATTATATTAATGCAATCCACACCGGCTCGACAATGCCCTCGTATTCGTAACTACACTTTTAATACACACTCGCCAGCGGCCATAGTATGACTTAAGTGACAGTTACTTTTCACGGCCTTCCCGCCAATACAGGGACACCCGAGACAGCGTATGTATGCTATTTAAGCTACTCGCATAAACGCATACACTACAATTATAATAAAGAGGAAAGGTTTATTTGTTTGTTTTGGAGCCTATTCAATGGCTCCAAAACGGCTGGACGATTTGAAAAATTCTTTCACTGTTAGCTAGTCTCCTATTAAAATTATATTGACATACATAAAAAAAAATCGTGTTTATGACTGCTAGTTAATATAACTGTCATATAAATCATACCTTATTTAATCAGAAACATACTTTTATTATGTTTTTAATTGAAAGTTAACCGTTATCGCCAATTTTGAACATACGTGGGTAGAATATAAAGACATACAAAATCTATGTTTTGGAATTCCGTAACAAATAAACGATTATTTATTAATCCCTACTAATATTATAAATGCGAAAGTAACTCTGTCTGTCTGCCTGTCTGTTACGCTTTCACGCTAAAACTACTGAACCGATTTAAATGAAATTTGGTACAAAGTAAGTCTGGAGCCTGAGAAAGGCTACTTTTTAACCGACTGCAAAAAAGGAGGAGTTCCACGCGGACGAAGTCGCGGGCAGAAGCTAGTTTATATATAATTTTTAAGTTACAACCATAAACGGATTTAAGTCGCGTATTTTATTTTATTGGCCGACGTTTCGAAAACTTAGTTTCCATGATCGTAGCACGAGTGAGCTGACGATAGTCTAACGCTAAAGCCATTAAAATAAAATACGCGAGTTAAATCCGTTCATAGTTGTTTCATTCTAAGGTATATTAATATATCGCACACCTAGATCTAAAGGGAGCTAACTCAAAAATCTGAAGATTTAAATTAAACACACGCTAAAAAAAAGGATCCGATTCCTTACAACAATTTCGCTTCTCCCGAAAAAGTTACTTTTTTTGAGTTAGCTCCCTTTAGGTCTAGGGGTGCGATATAGGTACCTACACTTTTTTTATAAATAAATTTTGTCAATTAGCTCTTAGGGGGCTGATTTCGTTCGCTTAAAATTCTATAAAAATCTCATTCGTTTCTTTAGCGTTCACGAATTTAGAATATCACTAATATAAAGACGCTTGTATTATCAAGAAATTATTTTTCCCTATGAATCATATGGCCACCGCAGTTGTTTGTGGTTTTGGTGCTATATAAATATTTGTCAGATACCGTGAAATACTTAATAAGATGATTAAGACATAAATATGTAAGTAATTGCTTTGGCATGGACACCTCGAGGTTATAAGGAACACCGTAGGTGTTCTTACTATATCTTATATTTACAAAGAATGTTTATTTAAATGAAATGACGTTTGAAAAACGCTCATGATAAAAGGATTTTCGCCAGTTTGTTAATGAATTATTTTAATGTGTATTTTATATTGTGTTAATTTATTTATTCAAGGCGTGGTTAATTGAGTTATTATTTTTATTTTAACTATTTTTTAAAATATTGTTTAAAGTGTTGCAAGTTAGAGTTCTAAACCACGTGTGAGTATATTTTCTTCGATAAAAATGGATGAAATTAGGACCGAAATATTTATCTTAACAACCTATTCTGATTGTTTAATGACAAATTAGGCAAATTTGAATTTTTAACTATTGTGCATTTTTTGTACCTAATTAATGAATACCTACTAATATCAGCTAGAATTATCAAATAATATACACGAGTTAAATCCGTCATATTTGTTCCATTCCAATGATGGATAGACAGTAAATTAGTTACCGTTATATCGCACCCCTAGATCTAAAGGGAGCTAACTCAAAAAAAGTAACTTTTTCGGGAGAGGCAAAATTGTTGTAAGGAATCGGATCCTTTTTTTAGCGTGTGTTTAAAAAAAATCTTCAGATTTTTGAGTTAGCTCCCTTTAGATCTAGGTGTGCGATATGTATTTTATTCCAATTATGGCTAGAGAATTTTTTTTTTTCAAAAACAAAACGAATGATGAAACGCCCGTTTATAACCAAAGTGTCTGCGCTGTTTTAAGCTATGGCATGATTTGTCACACTTCGCAGAACAATCGGGAGGTCTATAAAGTGATCGGGAACATAACACAGAGTTAATAAAAATAATATATTTTAAACACGTTATAAAACGCTCGTTTTATTTTAAGTCGTTAACATCTTTTGTGTTACTTTTATTTTTATTTTGTGCATTGAGATGTTTCTTAACATACTTAAATTCGTATTAAATTATAATAACTGAGGGTTGATAATATTTTATGCCTTCGCGGTTATAACACATTGGAATGAAACAACTATAACGGATTTAACTCGCGTATTTTTTTTATAAACTTTAAAGTTAACATATTTGTAGCCAATTGAGTTGACTAGTGTTAGACTATAGTTAGCTCAGTCGGCTATGAATATGGGAACTGTAAAGTTTTGAAATCGTCAACAAAGGAAATATTTAATAATAATAAATAGCTTCTGCCCGCGACTTCGTCCGCGTGGAACTCCTCCTTTTTTGCAGTCGGTTAAAATTTATGGATTAGTATGGATGCCTTCGCGGTGAATATCCCTTACTAATATTATAAATGCGAAAGTAACTCTGTCTGTCTGTCTGTCTGTCTGTCTGTTACGCTTTCACGCTAAAACTTCTGGACCGATTTAAATGTAATTTGTCACAAAGATAGTCTGGATCCTGAGACATAGGCTCCTTTTTAACCGATTTCAAAAAAGGAGGAGTTCCACGCGGACGAAGTCGCGGGCAGAAACTATATTTCATAAATTATTTCACCGTAAAATCATCACAAATTATTATCAAATACTCGAGTTTAATCTGTTATAGCTGTTTTTATCCAATTAACGTTAAAATTAAATAGTAGACAATGAACAAAGCCTATTTGAAAATATATAATTTAACGGATTACATTACTATTAATTGAATTGACATGTAAATATATTTAATTGTAATCAACAAAATAATTGAATTGTGTTGGAAAACAATTGAATTAACAAATAACGCTGCGCTGTTACAATGTTGAATCGATGCAGTGTATTTAAATATACGCTTTTCAAAGTACAAGTGTAATTACATGGGAATTGTTTAGACTAGTTGTCCTGCGGTTTTGTTTGTGTATAAGTACTTTTAAATTTATTTGGTTTACATTTTGGAATGAAACAACTATTAACGGATTTAACTCGCGTACTTTTATTTTATTTTATTAGCTGACGTTACGGATTCTTTACAGTTTCCATAATCGTAGCACGACTGAAAAGTACGCGAATTAAATCTGTTAATAGTTATTTCATTCCAATGTGTAATAACCGCGAAGGCATCAGAAATTATTATATTATTATGGTTTAATTAAGAATTTGATAAAAAGGTAGCCTAGCCTTTTTATCAATCTTGACACAAAAGACAAAAGTTCGTAAATTAATGTTTTATTAATAAGAGGGTCACTTTTAAAATTAAAAAACTTGATGTCTGATGTCACTATCGTCAACTCAGTCGGTAACTACGAATATGGGAACTGTTTTCGAAACGTCAGCCAATAAAATAAAATACTCGAGTTAAATCCGTTATAATTGTTTCATTCCAATGTGTAATAACCGCTTAAGCATCAGAAATTAGCCCGTTACTTATAGGTCATTGTTTTCTATACCTACTAATATAATAAAGAGGAATGATTTGTTTGTTTGTTTGGATTGAATAGGCTCCAAAACGACTGGACCGATTTGAAAAATTCTTTCATTTTTGGGAAGCTACACTATTTCCGAGGGATGAAAGCGAGTGAGGAAAGGGATCCGTGCGAAGCCGGGGCGGACAGCTAGTATTTCAATATAATGACATGACCAATTCTGTCCGTTTATATCCAAATGTACCTATTAGGCAGCTTTACTCGGTGATTAAAAAAACAAAACGGAGTGTGACTGTGTTATGGACACGGCCGATTGTTGTACGTGAATACGTCTCGTAACGGGTAATAGTTTTTAAATAAAAGATTATTTATACAGTCCTTACTTAGCGTAATAAATTCTTTGATTCTTTAGCTATTCAGTGGTGTAACTGAAATTTGGATGGAGATGATAGATAATTATGTAGCTACAACACTAAACTGTATCCCCCGATTTTGTTATCATTCGTTTTTTTGGGTTGCCACGTAATTTTAAAGACGTATTCACGTCAAAAAACGTCACGGGGCGTCTCTTCCAGGCAACAAACGATGTTTGTTCACTTAATTGTTCAAAATGAGTTGCAAGTTTGTTTATATCTATATGCGCATATCTTTATTTTTTTATGTAAATTAGACGAGTTTTGTACTTCACTCATAATATTAATAATATCTCTTTCGTGATGTGACACAATTCGAAATATGTCGTTATTGCATTTTAGATTCTAAGTCGGCGGATTTAAGTTTTAATTCGCGTGACATATTTTGTGTTTGGACAGTTTTTTTAAATAAAATGTTTAACTATGACGTGTCATTAGTGACTATTCCTTTTGTTCGTAGCACAGTTGTCTCTCTACGAATATAGGAACTGTAAAGTATTTGAAACGTCAGCAAATAATTAATTTAGGTACGTAACTTTAGCGTTTAGACTATCGTCAGCATAGTCGTGCTACGATTATGGAATCTGTAATAGTTTCGAAACGTCAGCCAATAAAATAAAATACGCGAGTTAAATCTGTTTAAAGTC
The DNA here is from genome assembly GCA_038024825.1 of Polylopha cassiicola. Taxonomy (NCBI): domain Eukaryota; kingdom Metazoa; phylum Arthropoda; class Insecta; order Lepidoptera; family Tortricidae; genus Polylopha; species Polylopha cassiicola. The sequence continues at coordinate 2,210,089 of CP149061.1, forward strand.
GTTTCATTCTAATCTATACTAATATTATAAAGCTGAAGAGTTTGTTTGTTTGTTTGTTTGAACGCGCTAATCTCGGGAACTACTGGTTCGAATTGAAAAAAATCTTTTTTTGTTTGATAGACCATTTATCGAGGAAGGCTTTAGGCTATATAACATCACGCTGCGACCAATAGGAGCGAAGAAACAGTGGAAAATGTGTAAAAAACGGGAAAAATAAATATTCCACGCGGACGACGTCGTGGGCACAGCTAGTGTGTAATAACCGCAATGGCATCAGAAATTATTATGTTTTAAACCCTTTTATTTCATTCCAATAAATATTCAATAAAATAACCAGCAACAAACCCTTTAACGGTAACTAATTCCCCTTCAAAATTTTCAAATTAATAATAAAAAAACCTCGCAAAGTTTTTAAGAACGATAATTTCAAAAGTTCACGCCGTGGGCCGGCTGAATTAATTATGGTTTTATTTTTTTTTACAAAAAGTCTTTTTTATTAATTAACCGAGGAGCATTGACAAATCGGCTACCGGTGCCAGATCGACAGACGGATAACAGTTTCGGAGTTTAGTTTTTGATGGTTTTAGAGTTCCCTTGTCAATGTACGTAAATATGGAAACACTGACTGTCTTTAATCTGTAGTAGACTTAGCTAAAAAAATGTGTTGAGGCTAGTCATCCGTATTTTTTTATTAATTTAAATACAGGTTACTTTTCGAACAGAAAAATAGTATACTGACCTCGGCCAGTAAAATAAAAAAGCCTCAGATCACATTTTTGTCAACCTCGGCTTCGCCTCGGACGACAATTACATGTGATCTGAGACATTTTTTATTTTACTGGCCTCGGTGCGTAATGTACTAATGTGAATCAACATCGAATTTACCGCAAGACGTCCAGTGGGCAGTCTCTTTCAAGAATCTACATAGTACCCGGTACAGCCGGAAAATTTGAAAAGAACTATCAAGGAATACAGCAATTATTTTTTGTATATAGTTACCTACCTATATTATTATGCTTCCGGAACTCAGAAAGAAAATGAAATTATCATTCTTATTAACCCTAAGTAAAACAAATAGTTATTACCATTACAGTTCTTCAGAAATTATTAATACCATCACAATAATCAAGGAACTTCGATTGTTATCACAGGTCGCGCTTGACTATATTTTTTACCCGATATTGTTTAGATGCTCAGATACGGCCAGGTCACTATGGGACTGATGACGGATTTCTCTCCAGATAGTGCCACTTTTGACAAATTGACGTCCCTTTTTCAGACTTAGTTTTGGATCGAGCATGCTCTTAGGGGACGCACACAGTGACTGCGTAGCGATGCTGGCGCGAGACTATACCGATTCCATAGCGATACAGTCGCGATATATTTTGAAGATAAATTGTATTATAGCAGTTTTAACAAACTTTCAACGCGTTTATAATATTAGGATAGAAATGCAACTAACTGGTAAAAATATCGATATTTCATTTTAAAACGATATGCTAGCACGAATATGCTTCTTTATCGCTACCAACACTGTAAAGCAATGTAACTAAGCTAACAATATCCATACTACATTTAATAGCGACATAGTAGCTCAAAAATGCTTTTTTATCGCTACCAAGACTGTAAAGCAATGCAACTAACTGCTGACAATATCGATACTACATTTAATAGAGATATGGTAGCACGAATACGCTTCTTTATCGCTACCAAAACTGTAAAGCAATGCAAGACGGTTGAAACACCCGCAGAGTCCCTCATAAAGAGTGTCAACTGCTAACAATAGCCATACTACATTTTATAGCGATATGGTAGCACGAATAGGTATGCTTCTATATCGCTACTCGCTACCAAAACTCGCGTGTCTTATACCTTAGATCTCTATCCGGTTTTATAAAAGATACCTGACCTTTGAATGCTCATTGTGAATCTTGACAAGTGCTCTTATCTCTGACTTCCCAATTTTTCTTATCTCCAGGTTACGGTATTATTCCAAATTGTGTTCTAAGAAAGCGGGGTACGATCTTAATTTGAATGGCGTTATCGCTGTTTGTTAATAGAAATTGTGAATTTTGTTTTGATTGAATAAGTTCTGTAGTTTTTACTATAGTTGTATGTGACTTGGGATTATGAACGATTATCTGGATATTATTATAGGAATTCCCCATATTTAATATTATTGTAAGAAGGTTCTAGTAAATCGTAATAAAATTAAAATTATATACCTAATTATCCTTCAGCACCCCTGGTAGGAATAATTTCTTAAAATCTGTAGGCATCTTTTTATCGCTGATAAACATTATAAGTCATACCTACATAAAGCATCTATTGGAATGAAATAACTATTCGACGGTTCGAAAACTTTACAGTTCCCATATTCGTCGCTCGACGTCGTTCTTTACATTATAGTTGTTTTATTCTAATGTGTAATAACCGAGAAGTCATCAGAAGGCGTCAGTTTCTTGAAACGTTTAATATTCCCTTTAATTATTATAAAATAATAAATACTCCACCTCCTATGTTAATATTAATTTACTCAAATTTTCATCAAAACAGTTAATTTTAACATTACGCTCCCATTTGATAATATCTTACCAATTATTACAAATATGTAGGTACGTTTTCTCCCTTGCTAATTACGTTGTGTGTTCAATTGTGTATTTTTAATTAGTAATTATAATGATAAATATACCCTTATTTATATGTATTTTTAAATATAAGGGCACGTGTTTATGTAGCATTAAAATGAAAAGCAAAATTGGGCGGATCTTCGAGCATTTGAGAAACTGTCATTTTCCAGTAGGTATATATTTATAATGACTGGAAATAATATTATTAAATATCAATTGAAACAGTATTTGCAGTCGTACCAGGAGATAATGTTACTTAAGTCGTTTTTATAATAACGCTGCTTCTCTGGAATAGTGTCACAACTCGAAATGTGTTACCATTCTGAATTGAAATTTATATGTGACGGTTCACAGTCTTAAATGGAGTAACGAATTATTTCGAGTTGTGACACTATTCCAGAGAAGCAGCGATAATATCTGATGCCTTCGCGGTTAAAACACATTGGAATGAAACAACTATAAACGGATTTAACTAACGTGTTTTATTTTAGTGACTGACGTTTCGTTTTTACTTATTAAATAATAATTAAGTATGTTCTTAAATATACCTAGTCTGAGACGACAATGATGGCGTGTAAATCAATTATTAAAATAAATACTTACGCGAGTTTGTTTTGGACCTAAAAGGCTATATCGCGAGAATCGCGATGTCAAAACGACACATCGTGTGAATTTTGACCTGCGATTCAATCGACGCTTTCTCGCTACTAAATCGCTATAAAAAGTTTCTAGCACGTGTGCACTTTCATTTGTTTTCAGGTACCAATATTTCTGAAACGATAAAACTCATACATTTATGTTAAAAGGAACCAATATATAATTCTAATATCAAACTGTATAAACAACAATAGCACCGGTCTCAGGGGAGTCGAAAAAAAAATATAAAAATGAACCACTTAGGGTAAGGGGAGGTTGGGGAAACTATTGTTCAATTACTTTTTTTATGTTTTTTTATATTAGTTTGCGTGACGCGTTCTACACTATAATATTAATATACAAACACCGACCCCTCAAATGCACCCTATAATTAACGCAATATGGCATGTGTTAACTGAAGGAAATAGATAAAGCAATAAAATTGGGATAGAGTTATTAAGTTAATTTTGTTTCTCAAACCCCTGCCTTTTATGTTTTTTTGTACAATATAAACACATGCTCTTTCTGAACTGTGTTAGATTGAAAATTCTTATTACAAATATATATTATACGACTTACAGAGTTTATAAGATTAGATTTATTTCTCGAAATTCATACAATAATATCATTCTTATGTCAAATTACACTCATATTAAGATCATCAAAACAAAATCTAGACTTGTTGTTTTTAAGTAAGTCATTTATTTTTTATTGTACCTAACTTTCCGTGATTACCTTTTAAGATGCCTACGTTTTAAATAAGCTAAGTAATAAAATACTAATTTAATATTTTTGTCAATTTTACGGTTATTACACATAAGAATGAAATATTGAATACGCGAATGAAATCATTTATAGGTTCATTAATTCATTCTTTTTTTTAACATGTAAGCCGTCGCATTTAAATTTGTTCTGTCACTGTATAAATTGACGATGAATAAAGAAATATAATTATGTATTCTTTCAGATAAAGATACTTTTTATAAATTGTTAGCTGCAATTAGACTAATGAAGCCGAAACAGCCAAAACTTTGAACAGAATATTTGGCAAAGAAACACTTTTTACAAGACAAATTAGCAATTACATTATTTATCGAAACATTGGATATTGTCCAAGAATTTGCTGAATATGGTTTTCTTATTGAAGTTTTTGCGTTTTTTGTCTAGATAATTGATTAGTTTTCAAATTATTAACTAACAAGTAAATTTGATTTGATTGAATGATAAAACTATTGTTTTCATCACAAAATTCAATTTATTACTATAAGCAGATAAAAAAAAATCTAATCTATTTGTGTTTACTATACTTAATAATAATATGTTCTGTAACTTATTTGGTCTTTTCTTTGCCAGATTGAATGTCAAAGACCAAAAATCCGTACCTAATTAAGGATTGAGTTCCTTACTTAATAGAATATACCAAACAAACTGTTTTCTATTCTATTCTAATTCCTGCCAAGTTCATTTATTGTCACTTCATTAAACTTTGCAAAGTGTCTTTTAATCTTTGCATCAACGAATTTCTGCAAAGTTATGCCTGAAATTAAAAAGATTTGATATTGTGACATTTCACAAGAGACCTTGCTTGAAGTTACTAATTTAAACCTACAACCAAGCAAACAATTTTCTATTCTAAATCCCGCCAAGTAAACCATTTATTGTCACTTCATTGAACTTTGCGGAAATTAGCAACGAATTTCTACAAAGTTACACCTAACCTATCCACATCTTCATCATGACCAATATTAATTCTTCCATCTCTTTCTAATTGCAGAAGATAGACGCGTACAACCACAGCGGGCCGTCACTCCAGACTTCTGCGGTCATCGCCCTTTGCTCCATAGTCCTCGTGCTGGGGATCTTCATTGGTGCTATCCTCGTTTGGAAGTAAGTCTTTGTTTATATTAGTGTCAAAATTACTTTGTCGGAGTTATCGTGTTTAGTGAAGTAGGTAGTGCAGTGGGGGTAAGTATAGCGCGAGGGTAGGCACTTCGTACATTACTGACATTGTGCCTATATGGAATGCACGCCCTTGAGGTAGGTTTAAATACTATACAAAAACTCAATCCTGTATATTTATTAAATTATTTTCGACGTTTTGAATGCGTAACTATATAGTATAATGTGTGATAATTGTAGCTACGAGTATATATTTTACTTTAAAATATTGCTAACGGAAGATGGATTAACTATTAATAAATTTAAATTATACATTTGTTACCTAAACCAATTGGGCCGTTACAATAAAAAAAATACCCAATATAGTTTATATTCAAGGAAAAATTTAATACGCACTTTGTCATTTTCAATATTAATAAAAAATATATATAATGCAGTGATATTACTAAGGTTTACGTGATGACGTTAACTTAATCATTGGTTAACTTCAAAGGTAAAACACTTATCTATTTATATGGGTACGACTGTAAGTAACTGTTGTATTACAATACTGTCAAGTTACTTGCGAAATATTGAAACCTTAGGAAATAATATATTTGGTGTTATAAAGGCGACAGTTAGAGCCGTATCAAGTTACGAATGATGTTGAAATATTTACACAATATTATTGTGATATTTGTTTCTATTTCAAAATAGTTTTAGATATAGCTTTCGGCCTTTTTACTGTTCAAGTAATTAAAAACCTGTTCGCAAGATAAAAATATTAAGCTCCAAATGACAGCCTGTTCGTTGCGGGTTCGAATCCTGTTAGGGGCAGATGTTAATTTCATGAACACGAGCGTTTGTACAAAACTACTTGAGCCTTGGAAGTCTAATATGTAGTTTAGAATCAAAAATTCTCGATTAAAAAATATTTAAAGACACTGAAATTATCTATGGCGGCTATAATTTAAAACGAAATCAAAATCGGTTGTTTACTTTCAAAAATACTTGCTAACCAAATATACACATATCTTGCAAAAACGTTATGACATCTATGAATAATAAATCAACATCAATTAACGAATTTAAAAGTCAATTTAAATACAAATAAAAAAATATTGGTCGTATAATCCCTAATTTAAATAACAACGAAGTATCTAGCACAAGTACAACACAAATTAACAGACAGTCAAGAAATCTGTCAACAGCCTTGTGTGTGACAGTTTAATCGGCGTAAAACCGTCGTCACAATCAACATAGCAAATTCACAGTCGAAACGCAACTCTATTGTGATGGGCGTAAGAGCCTGTAGTGGTGAATACGCCCCCCGTTGAAGGCAATGGTTTGAGAAAGTTGATTAGAGATGTCACCTATTCTAGATTTAATCCTTGGTTGACGTGTGACAACGGGCCTTGAGGGAGGAGCGGGAGAGTTGGTATATTTCTGGAAAATATATTGGTTATTTTTAATTGTAACTATTTATACGTTACTGAGAATTTTGTAGGGTTATTTCGGTTGTATTGAAATTAGATTAAATTGAATACCTACGTCCTAATTTCAATAAGATTGTAACAGAATTGTATATCCTTACTAATAAGTACCTATTATAAAACGAAAGTTTTAAGAATGTATGGATCTATGATTGTTACTCTGTCACGAAAAAACTGTACTTACTGGATTTTTATGACATAGAATAATAGCTTTAAATAGATAAGATAATCTATTTTTTATAACGATATTGTGTATAGCTCGAGTAACACTTATCATATTATTATTTTAACACTTTTATACGCCCCTAATTCCGCTACCCGCTACCTATTCGTATTTAGGCAGCAGACGTAATTAGTCGTGTCGGAATGAGCGTATTACAGCGTCGTATTACTGATAGTTTCATGACGAATTTAGTAACCGGATACGCTTGTGCGTTAAGTCGTATAATAGATGTATAATGGTCGTATAAGACGGGTGATTATGGCTACTAATTATAAAGCTTCCGTGCAGTGTTATTACTGGTTATGTCATCGGAGCCTTATAATATAAGTTTGCGTAATTAATAGTATAATAGGTAATTATTTCAACTTGCTTTAGCAACATACTTAATTAACTCTTTGTGGTGATGTAAACCCAGAAATCAGGTTGTATAGACACACAAATGTTTTAAAAATAAATAAGCTATGTTTATGTATAAAATAAAAAAAATCGGTCGTTCTACGATTATGTAAACTTTAGTTTCCGAAATGTCGGCCAATAAAATAAAATACGCGTGCTTAATCCGTTTATTATAGTTGTTTCATTCCAAAGTCAAAAAAATAAATTGAGGTAGGCGTATCCAATGTAGACAAATGAAAACGAAATTTCGGATTTAATGCAGCACTCTTATTTTTGAAGTGGCAATGCAACAGATCGAACAATAATAAATTATTTTTCGAAACGAAAGGAAACAAAACCCAAGTATAAATTAATAAAACCTAGACACGCTACTGCGTCAAGCCAAGTTACACGAACCATTTGAAGCCACTCTTGGCTCTGTCATAATTCAAAAACTATTTCGTTTTTAACTTATAAGCGTTATTGTATATCTAACAGAAGTAACGTCAACAAAACAGGTGGAACCGCGGGGTTCCTTAACTAATATTACTGATGTCATAACCACAAAATCAGTCCATAAATCGCCCGCGCCACCTCATTACGCCGGGAAACAGTAAAACTATTTTAAAACAATACGGTCACATATGGCGGTGTTTATTGTCCATAACTCATACTTCTGTCAATATGTTGACGTGAGTATTTCTGTCTGAGCTTGGCTTGAGTTTGAGGAGATAAGTTTGTTTATAATGGGTTATAGGTATTGATAAATGAAAGCGGCACGAAATGATAATAATATACCTACTTGACTTTAGCGTTAGACTATTGTCAGCTAAGTCGTGCTACGACTATGGAAACTGTAAGTAGTCCGAAACAAATAAAATAAAATAAAAATACTTACGCGAGTTAAATCTGTTAATAGTTGTTTCATTCCAATGTGTAATAACCGCGAAAGCATCAGAAATTATAATGTTATACTTTTTTAGATTCTGTTCGCGATGAGCACTGTTACCCCCTTAGGAGGTAAATTTTTGATTGTTTTTTGTAAGTTATAAAAGGAACCCATTACAGACCTATTTGTGTACTACTTAGGACAAATATAAAAAAAAAAATACTTTGACAAGAAAACGAATTCCTTGATGTTGCTAACTTTTTTTATTGTACTATATTATATTTTTTTCTGACTGTTATTACACATTGGAATTAAATAACTACTTATATCTACGAACCCACGACATTTTGAATTGTACTGAACGATATTTTCCAATTACAATGAATTACTTCCTATTACTTATTAGTATCATATTAGTTTTCTTTTCTTTATTATTTATTAGACTTAACTAAATTGCCTTTATAATATATATTACCTCTATTTTCCTGATAATAAATATGAAATTATTTCCCAGAAAACTGTATCTCATATAATACACTCATGGTCCCACGGCTACAAAAACTGGTTACAATTTCAACAGACGTTAATAAACATCCGAACCGGATAACGTAATTAGGCATCAAGAATGTCAAAGAAAAAACAAAATCCGATTGAATATGAAATCAGCTCAAAACAAATGCTAGCTTAAACAAAACAATTGTGAACGCAAAAACCGTTTTTGCGCCCTCATTACTCGATCCGTGACTAATTATGCCAAATTTATACCACGCGCTGTGAGCCGGCTTCTGATTGGCCAATTCAAAAATGGCCGGCCAATCAACGGCGAGGGCGGGCACTCCTGCGCAATGTCTAGTCTCACTTTGCGTATCAAAACATTCTGTATGAATATTCAATTATTGTGCTTCATTGTTTATTGAAGGTACGGTTCTTTTGTTAAGTGCCACTGAAATCTGTGTAAAAGGTTATATGCTACTTTCGTTGATGAAGTCATTCAAAATAATTTAATTATAAAATATCTCAAGGTAAATTTGATACGAAGCAAATAATATCAAGTCTTTAAAATGATAGTTCATCTATTTTTAAAGCATTTAAAAGAATGTCAATGACTTTCAACACTATCTAAAAATAATCAACACGTAAGTGTGACATCATTTAAGATCTCTAATATAGATCTCGTAAATAGCAAAATGTGTAAAGAAAGAACACGAAATTTGAGGCTCTAGACAAGTGCCAATCGATAATAGCAACCAAACGAAACGAATGCAAAATTGTATGGAATTGAGATAGGTACGAAAACTAAAAGTCACGTTGAAAAAAACGTGTGGTCGATGTCACGAATAAACCTCACTGGACGTCAACCATATGAAGTTAGCTTCAGATTGTCAGCAGAATATTGACAGTCATAAAGAAAATTACACTTAGAGTTATTACATGAAGCCTGCCACAGAAATCACTATACATTTCAAGTTAGGTACCTAAAATTAGGTAGTATAGGTGAAGTTAGGGATTTCACAGTATGTCGTGTCAATGAACCTCAAATTTTGTTAAGAATCTAATGAAATTGGTTTTAAAACTAAGAATCAATTAAAACCTCCATCTTGGCAAAGGAACTATGCAAAATATTTCCAAACATCAAAAGTAAATGAACCAAATAATGAAAAAAGACTTTCACCGACACTTTTAACTGCGGAAGTGTAAACGACCCTCAAAAAAGGGGAATTCACAAAAAAAAATTCCCGCATAAACTCGCTGAGGTCCTTAAGCGGAGTGGGGTCCAACACAATGGACTATTTACCAGCTCGCTTTGTTTTCTGAGGGCCTACGGGCCACAGGTACGAAAAAGATGGCTGGGTCACTTGAAACGACTGAACTCTCCGAAATTTGGGTTACCCTAAAATGAGCATAGTAAACGGTTATGAAGAGTTATCAAGTGGTCGCAGGTTTTGTTAAGAATCTTTATAATTTAATGACTGTTTTTTTTTTTCAATTTTAGAATTGATTGTTTGGTTGGATTCTGAGACTTTTTTTAAATCGATAATTTTATTGGAATGATACAACGATAACGGATATAACTAGCGTATTCTATTTTGTCTGTTGACGTTGCGAAAACTATATAGTTCCCATATTCGTAGCACGACTGAGTTGAAAGTCTATCACTAAAGATCAGGAAATAAAATACAATAAGGTTTAATCGGTTATAGTTGTTTCATTCCAATGTGTAATAACCGCGAAGGCATTAGAAATTATTAGGTAAATTTCAGTTAATTAATTAGTTATAATAATATCATAGTTGCATTGAGTTTTAACAATTAAAGGTGTTATTTTTATTCCAGTCCAGTATTTAAACGGCATTTGTTATTTATTAAATTTCGTACAATGATTCAGCTGTTCTCATAGTGTTGTGTTAGTTCTTAGTTTTAAACTCGTTTTTATTTTATTTTTCGACTACTTTTATACTTGTGGAACCACCCCTGTGCATATTTTTTCATGTTTGCGTTAAAACAATAGATTTTTAAATAACAAAGACTGAGGTAAGAGTACTCTTAATGAAAATTATTTTATTATAATAAAGAGCGTACACCTTTAGCAATTTAAAGGTAAAATTATTTTATAATTTACTTCGTTTAATAATCAAGATAAGATTTATATGGAATTTAAATTTATTGCTCAGCTACAATAGGTACTTATAATATTATTATTCTGAAACAGTCGGCTAGGAATAAGTCATCATAAAGTTAATATGAGCGGGTTAAATCTCTTATCGTTGTTTTATTCCAAAAAGCAAAATTATTTTTTATTTGTGAAAATTGACAGTGCAAATGAAATTTCCTTTTTTCTCGAAATCCCTACTAATATTATAAATGCGAAAGTAACTCTGTCTGTCTGTCTGTCTGTTACGCTTTCACGCTAAAACTACTGGACCGATTTAAATGAAATTTGCTAGAAAGAAAGTCTGGAGCCTGAGAAAGGACATAGGCTACTTTTTAACCGACTGCAAAAAAGGAGTTCCACGCGGACGAAGTCGCGGGCAGGAGCTAGTATTTCATAAATTCTATTCGTAAACACATCGTGCATTCACATGCTAAAATGTTTAACTTTACGGAACCCACGTAAAAATGTTCAAATTTCCCCAACTTTAAACATTTTAAAGGACAGTCATAAAAATTTGAAACGTACGTTGAATTTCAAATTGGACGCTTATTTCGAAATGTAACTTGGTTGTACTGTTAAGACAAGACATACAAAATTTCGCAAACGTGTCGTACATTGTACGTCGGTCTGTTTTCTATTTTTGGAATAAAACAACGATAAAGGGTTTCAACTCGCGTTTATTGTTTTAATAAGTTGTTCTTTTTTTTTAAGATATTGTTAGGACTAGATTGATGATAGTCAACTGTTAACTGTTTCAAAATCATCATCATTAAGATCGGTTTTTTTAAGAAACATCTTCCGACTTTTATTTATAAGCACTTTAAAAAGCCTGTATTTGGTAAACGGTTTTAATTAAAGAACTAAGAATTTATCTCGCTTATATTGGTTTGATATTTTTAAAGTACCTGCCTACAAGACTTCTCTCTTACTCTGTAATCGTAGCAAACTTTTATAGGAATGATATTTATATGTGAGTTCAATCCGTTGTACGTAGGTACTTAAATATAGTTGTTTTATTCCATTTTGTAATAACCGCAAGAGCACCATAAATCATTAATTGTGAAAAGATCAGCCATAAAATCAATATCGAAATTCAAAACAGTTTTTTATCCTAATGAGAAATGAAATATTAAAAACGCATCTCATTGAAATGAAACAACTATACTTAATGGATTTAAATCGGAAATTTTATTTTAAGTCAAATCCGTTATATTTTCTTTCATTCCAATGTGTAACAACCGCGAACGCATCCGAATTTCATTTTTCTTTACTCAATCCAGAACAGTTTGCAAAAACTTGTACAAATATAATTTTCTGTCCTCCGGCCAGAAAGCGCCAACTTTGTGGCCGCTGCGCTAAATGAAATTGCCGCTTTCTGGCTTCGTCGAACAGAAAAATAGTATACTGACCTCGGCCAGTAAAATAAAAAAGCCTCAGATCACATTTTTATTGTCGTCGAACAGAAAAATAGTATACTGACCTCGACCAGTAAAATAAAAAAGCCTCGGATCACATTACATGTGATCTGAGACATTTTTTATTTTACTGGCCTAGGTGCGTAATGTAATTTATGTACTATTCTGATGCCTTTGCGCCACATTGGAATGAAACAACTATGAACGGATTTAACTCGCGTATTTTATTATACGTACAAACAACTCTTTAACAACACGACGAAGTTAGAAATCATTGTTATTTATTACAGAATAGATATCGGGAACACGTTGTAGGTTTCCTATTGAAATTAGTTCAATATATTCTAAAGAGGCGTGGGTAGCGATTGAAATACCTAGGCTGTCTAGATAAAGGTACTGTTATCTAGTCTATATCTATATATCTATATAAAAGAAAGTCGTGTTAGTTACACCGTTTATAACTCGAGAACGGCTGAACCGATTTGGCTGAAAATTGCTGGGGATGTAGCTCAGAGCCAGGAAAAGGATAGGATACATAGGATACTTTTTATCACGTTCCAGTGAAAAAAAAAGAAAAAAATATTAAGCTGATTTGTTAAAAATAGTATAACAAAACGCAACAATGACAACTGTCAAATCGACATAGCCGGGCGGGACGAAGTCTGCCGGGACCACTAACTAGTAGGTACATAAAAATGAATTGCTGTTCTTTTGTCTCGATAAACCTTCTGATGCCTTCGCGGTTATTATACATTGGAATGAAAGAACAAAAAATTTCATCAAAATCGGTCCAGCCGTTTAGGAGGAGTTCAATGACTAACACACGTACAGAAGATTTATATAAAAAAAGATAGGTAATGGTACGTAACACTTTTTTACGTTTGTCTTGGTACAATTGTTAACGTACGGTAAATGACATATTATGAAAATATATGCATATTTTAAATGTCGCAGATTGAATTGACAATGCAACATTAATAAGAACTTACGTCACGTTTTTGACATTTCTCTTATAGTCTGCATTGTCTCAAGAAAGTGCAGATGTAGAAATAACTTAATCGAACATCATAAAGTTTATTATAATGTCAGAAGCATTTTAAATAGGTAGGGGACGGGTGCTCAAAGCGGGCACCTTAAGGGAAAGTTGAAAAATTTATGGTTTGTAACTTAGTAATATTATTAATTTCTTTACGACCAGGTGCATTATTTAATACTCTTCGATATCCGTATGTCCGTTTCCTCAAAAAAATAAAGACAAAATAATTATAACTGATTTAACTCGTGTAACATTCGCGTAAGGCTATTGTCAGCTTAGTCGTGCTACGATTATGGAAACTGTAAAACCGAAACGTCACCAAATAAAAACAAACTCGAGTTAAATCCGTTTATCTATACTAATATTATAAAGCTGAAGAGTTTGTCTGTTTGAACGCGCTAATCTCAGGAACTACTGGTTCGAATTGAAAAAATCTTTTTTGTTGGATAGATCATTTATCGAGAAAGGCTTTAGGCTATATAACATCACGCTGCGAGCAATTGGAGCGAAGAAACAGTGGAAAATGTGTAAAAAACGGGGGAGATTATTATATGAAGAATAACTATTCCACGCGGGCGAAGTCGCACACAGCTAGTCCAATATAGGTATATTTTCTGTCCTCCGGCTGGAAAGCGCCAACTTTCTGGCCGCTGCGCTAAATGAAATTGCCGCTTTTTGGCTTCGTCGAACAGAAAAATAGTATACTGGCCTCGGCCAGTAAAATAAAAAAGCCTCAGATCACATTTTTGTCAACCTCGGCTTCGCCTCGGACGACAATTACATGTGATTTGAGACTTTTTTTATTTTACTGGCCTTGGTGCGTAATGTACTATTGTTTCATTCCACGGCTAGCATTATTAGGTAGTAGGTTCAAAAGTAGATTATAGTTCAAGCCATTTCGATCGCTACTTTGCCATTTAAGCAAATCATTAAATCATTAAATTTATGCGCAATGTCTTTATTAAACCTATTGTTTAGTTCATTATGGTAAGATTGAACCTTTGGTTGATTTCAAACAACCGGCTTATTATTGGTAATCTGCATACAATCACTTATTTGCATAATGTCTCAATCTCCGTATATGTAGACTCGTTTATTCTTGTTGATTATATGTCGATGATGTATCGGTGCTTGAATAGAACTGTGACGCACAACAAAATGATAAACTGAAGTGTTCCGTTACTGAATTTTATATTGTACCTACCTAGTCATTTTAGAACGTGGTGACTTATTTCAATGAAATGAAATGAAATAACTTTATTCACTTGAAATGTGGTAAACATAAAGATCTTATGAGTAAATTACATAGTACAGCACATCTCGCCAACAATACTGGCATGCAAATATTTAATGTCAATGTAATAATTATAAATTTAAATTGATATGTTATGTCCAAAGATATGTTAATAAATAATGTCCCTTACAAATAATTAATAATATTACAGTGATAAAATGTACCTATACCTACATAAATATTTATGTCCATTTTATTTATGTCAATACATTACAATTATGATCATGTCCTATATTCAGTTTTATAATTCAAATACTCTTTAACTGAGTAGAAACATTTATCAATTAACCAACTATGTAGTTTATTAAACATTTTGTTGTGTAGGTAAATTAATTATATCAAAAATATCATATAAATTAATTATATCAAATATATCAAAAATGTCTAGAACCCGAAATATCTTGGGGCCTAGACAAGGTGCCAACGTTCAACGTTAACGTTGACGATTGGCACCAAAATGTATGGGATTTGACATCCGCGAACGACTGTCACGTACGTCATAATCGTTCGCGGATGTCAAATCCCATACATTTTCGTTGTTTCGTTTAATATTAACGTTGAACGTTGGCACCTAGTCATTTTAGAACGTGGTGCCTTTTTTCGAAAATGTCTTGAAACCAAAATGTGTTGTTAGTCGATAGAAGATTGTATGAGTAAGTCGTTATTTGTGTATTCGAATTTCCATATTTTGATTTGCTTTAATAGAATAACGACACAAAATACCTTGTTTAGTTCGCTAAATAGAGATTCGGACATAGGATTTTTATTCCGGTCCCGTGGAAATCCCTACTAACATTATAAATGCGAAAGTAACTCTGTCTGTCTGTCTGTTACGCTTTCACGCTAAAACTACTGGACCGATTTAAATGAAATTTGGTACAAAGAAAGTTTGGAGAGGACATAGGTTACTTTTTAACCGAATGCAAAAAAGGAGGAGTTCCACGCGGACGAAATCGCGGGCCAAAGCTAGTAAAATAATAACATGATTATTTTCCACGTTTGATACCTACCTGTAAAAACCGCTTTCAGCTTAGCGAGTATCCATTACTTTCTAAGTTTATTTTATAAAAAAAAATCAGTCTTTCCCAAAATCACGTAAGTTGGTCTGGGATCTCCACGAATATACTAAATAATATACATACATACTTATATATTTAACCTTTCAAAATTATATTATATTACAAAAGAAACTCATATCCCCAGTGGCCCAAACCTTCAAACAAAAGAAAGAAATCGTAACATAATATTTCAAAATAAAACTCAATAAATATACAATGAAGAAACAGGAAGTATAATTTAAATATTTATATGGGAAAATTTGAGAAAGCAATTTTCAGTTTTTTTTCCTTTTCAGAGTTTGTGAAGTTTCGCTAACTTCGATATTCCAATTCTACGATAAGAACTCCGGATAAAGCTAGGAACTGTTCGATAGCTTTTATTATGTCTTTAGTTTTTGATATTGCAATAGTTTGGTTTGATATTTTGTAATGTTTTTATAACGTTTTTGAAATCGATATGAATACTCTTTTTTTTGAAATCGATATGAATACTTCTTTTTTTTGGGCTCGATATTGATAATGTTGGGCTAATGCGTCATAATCGGTTCAGTGGTGTATTAGTAAAAATCGGGATAGCATGTGCATTTTTAAATAGGTACCTACCTACTAATTTGTTTCATTCCAAAGGTACCTACTAATTTGTTATTAAAATTTTGTTTCGTGAGAGACAATTAATACAATACTAAATAATAAATTTCAAATTATATTTTTAATTTATAATAAACATATTATTATTATGTTGTTATTTATGCTATAATTGGTATCATGTTGTATTTTATGACGTATTTTACACATCATAAAATTAATAAAAAATACATTATTTTCGTTAATTAAAAGAAAAATAATAAACTCAGTCACTTATTAACATAAAGTCGTAGCTTCCAGTTTTTTTAGAGCCTATTCAATCCAAACAAACAAAACTTTCCTCTTTATTATATTAGTATAGATTACTTTTCTCATAATGCAATTTAAACTCATAAGAATCAAAAATACAAAACGCAACGCTCACAATTCAAAATACAGAACACAACGCTCGATAGAATTCCGCATTCAAATCACGAAGAGAATTCGACAATCAAATCCATCGCATGCCGTGGGTACACGTACGGATTGTAACTTAATCCGCCTTTGTGTTCCAGCCTGTCTGTTAAACGCCTCACCCGGTTTTCGAATTCTGACACCTTCCGTTATCGCTGTTACGGCAATACCGGTCGCTATTAGTAGCCATGGCGATTCATATTGCCATTATGGCGTACTCTCCTTATAAGCAAGCCTAATAAGGCTTGCGTATTAGGAGAGTTGAGTTGGAGAGTTTGTGACGTCATTGTTGTCTTAACTATATGTTTGGTTGAACAAATTATTAAGTATCAATTGAAACAGATTTTTTGGACCAGTACCGAGAGAAGATTTCGAGTTAATTTTACTTACATATTGATTCTGTATTAGGTACCTATTTTTATAGTGTTTAAATACCTATTTATACTTTTTTTAATGACGTTTCAGTGGTTCGAATATCCACTTATTAATAAGCTCTGATCGCGGTTATTACACATTGGAATGAAATAACTAACGGAATTCACTTGCGTGTTTTATTTTATTTTCTGACATTTTGACTTTACAGTTCCCATTTTCGCAACCGATTGAGCTGAAGATAGTCTACTAATCCGAAAGTAGGAATAATAAAAATTCTATAGGTATTTAAATTTCGCTAAAAGCTTGTTATAAAATATATTAAGTAAGTACAAGTAATAATGAAGATTTAAAAAAATATTCACTTTTTTTAAATGAAAGCAAGACTGATAGCAATTTATGAGTTAACCCGTTCAATGCGATGTGCGTCAAGCGCCACCCGAGGCGAGTCCACTCGACTGTGTTATATTAGTCGATACACTAATTAGACCACCACGGTTATGTCAGAAAGCTGTCAAAAAATAAAAAAGTTAACAAGGCCCTGGAATTTTAGAGTTTTTTTTTTTTGTTGTAGAAATAATCTAATAATTTCTGATGCCTTCGCGGTTATTACACATTGGAATGAAACAACTATTAACGGATTTAACTCGCGTATTTTTATTTTATTTTATTTGCTGACGTTTCGGATTCTTTACAGTTTCCATAATCGTAGCATGACTGAGCTGACAAAGGCGTTAGACTTTAGCGTTAGACCTTTGTCAGCTCAGTCATGCTACGATTATGGAAACTGTAAAGAATCCGAAACGTCAGCAAATAAAATAAAATAAAAATACGCGAGTTAAATCCGTTAATAGTTGTTTCATTCCAACAGAAATAATCTATTCTCTTAGCGTTATGATATGAGTGTTTAATCTTTAGTGGAATAAAGGTATACTTACTTCAAGGACATTTATCGCATCATCGAAGCTACTCGTTTTAAACTTACAAAGTTAATAATTATACCTTTAAATACAAAAAATAATTGATTAAGCTCAAGTATCAGCTATTTTTGTTCTCCACAAATTAATAATATTTCAAGATAATTTTGGCATTCAGAAACCTCTAAAATGAATTTAATTCACGTTTCTTCTTTTTAAGTTTTGAAAGCTTTACAATTTCCGTATTTGCGATTATAGTGTAACACTGATCCACTGGAGACCTAATTTTTTTTTTACTCTTGTCTTGGTAAAAAATATCATTATAACTATGTAATATAATAATTTCTGATGCCTTCGCGGTTATTACACATTGAAATGAAACATCTATTAACGGATTTAACTCGCGTATTATTATTTTATTTTCATAGTCTAACTCTAAAGTATGTAGGTAATATGTAGTACGAAATAGATTTTTATTTCATAACTCTTCTTATACACAGTTAACTGAGACAACATATGAATGAAACTAAACATAGTGTATGTATGACTTATTTTAACGCTTATTTATTAACAAGATGTTATCAAAGATTAAGGCAATGCCGCGTGCAAATCCGGCTTAATGCCATGTATAGATAACTCATTCGTTTATCTGTGGCACGTCAAAATAAATCAATGAGAGATTAAAAAAAAGGCGTATTTTTAACGTTAAATATAGAATTGAGAGGTGTTTTAAGTGATAAGTTTGTATAGATTTTGTTTTGCGGAAGATTATTGTTTCGGTCAAATTTCATTTGTTTTTTTGTTTCGGTTAGTGTTTTATTTTCTATATTGTAAGTTAATGTTTTATTGTAAAAAGCGTTTGCAAATATTTTATCAATACTCAATAGATATAAAAATATTTTTTGTCGAAGTGAACATTTTAACATAAAGATTTAAACGAAAATCAACAATGTAAAAAAAAAACCTTCCTTATCCTCCTGCCGCCCAATGACCTATTTAAAGGTCTTCAGCTGAGTAGTGGTTCCGGCCCAAGCGTGTTGCTGATTTTTACAGCTTGACGCCCAACGTCCTATTAAAAGGTCTTCAACTTTGACTTGTCATAGAACTTTAAATTTACCGCATATTACATTTAAATGATTTTAAAACGCATACGTCATATTTAACGTTCACACTAGATGTCAGTCTGTTAAACATCATCTGTTAGTTTTGGCGTAATATTCAAAACAATGTCGAGAGGTCGAGGAAGGGGTAAGTAAATCTGTGATTTTCTTTGCTATCTCGGCAGATTGCGTATGAGTTTTTGGTGTGAGTGTTGCCTAAGATGTTCATCTTTGTTTCAGCATATTTATTTTATTCATTCAGTTGATATCATTATAAATATAACAACTAATAATCGGATGACCTATTAAAAGGCATATGAGCACCAAGGTATTCAAAGTTTTAAATAGGTCTACGGGTTATAACCGCTATTCTTGTTTTGATTACTGATCTTTTTGCTATGTTTATTAACAATTTGTAAAACAAAAGTGTTTCTATTGTTTTGTTTTCACAATTCACACCCATTATAACCTAATCATAATGATAAATTAGTGTTCCACTCGAATTAGTTGTTATGACTCTATGGGATTTTATAAAGGTCTATGGGCGGTTACCCCGTTTTTAGCCAAAACTTCGATATGGTCAAGTTTGGTGCCTAATTGTCAGCTCATTTTCCATTTTATTAATGTTCCATTCCGTTTCCGGTAATAAAGACATACTCTAGTCATAGAATTTGAATGTCACGAACGAAAAATTACCAGTATATGGCCAAAATTAATGGTAACAAGTGGCAGACGTAGTAAAAAAAATATATATTTTAAGAAAATATATAAAATGCGTTACTTTTATTGCAATTTAATAAAAATACACTATAGTAGCGTAAAAGACCAACACCTAGGCATATAAGATATCGGAATAAACACAGAAATATAGATTTTCATATTTTCATATTTTTTATTGTTATAACCCAGATACCTATAAAAAAGACATCGAATTTCGGTGTTTTTTTAGTCTCAAAGCCTTTTATACATATCACTTATGATACCATAAAAACAATACATTCATACGACAACGATAACTCAAGTTTTCATCTGCCGAAAGTCGTGGGCCGGAACCATGTAAACCTATAAAAAGGGATGTGGGCTGCTATCCCATCTTTGACCAAAATGTGCTGGGCGGCAGGAGGATTTAACAATTTTTTATTTCTTATGTTAATATGTAAGTATACCTACTTAAAGACAGACTGATAGTGACATACTTAAATAAATACCTTACTATTATTAAAATCTAAAAAAATGCATTCAACATGTACATAACTAAATAATACAGTCTATTGTCTAATAAAAAAAACTCAACATTTCTTACCCATTTTTTTTCTTAACACTAAAATGCACCTTCCCACATTAGAGACTGGCGATCACTTTAACACCCCAGCTGTCGGCCCAATATTGAGTGACGCCAATCAACTTAGTAACTTGTCTTAGTGTATTAGTGACGCGTCGGTGCGTCACCGGCGCGGAACAGGTTAGACTTTGGGATGCTTTGTTTTTTACTTTTGCTCAAAAAGAGGGGTTTTTTTGTATGTATATTTGTAACGGTTTGTATTAAATTATTATTATCTAATCTTATATATTTATCGTGTCGCAGTGCTTTTTGCCAAACTTCTAAGAAACTACTGGATTTTTATGAAATTCTGTGTGCATATCGGATAGGTCTGAGAATCTGCCAACATCTATTTTTCATACCCAAAATGTTAAGGGTTCCAAAGATTTTTTATGTTTTCATTTTTTTTATAATTCCGCATTGAAAAATACATACAATTTTTTATTTACCCCACAGAAACCAACCATTATCCAAAACCGCGGTACAAAGTTAGCTGGGACAATATATTATATATTATTACTATGTAATATCATTCGCAATTACACTTTTACCAAAAAAGCGTAATATATCGAAATTCCATTTAAAATTCCAAGTTTGCATTTCAATTTAATTTTTTCGAGTTGTCACATTTTTCTATTAAAGGTGCGATATAATAAGCCATAGTGCAACCGCGACATAAATTATAAGCCAAGTGTCAAAACTCAAAACCAATGACGTCATCCAAGTCATTACGAATTAAGATCAATTACAATATCAAGTGTCGCTGACTGTACTTTCTTTGCGGTTGTCTACAAAACGGCGTGTCGATGTCTATTTGGTGTAGCCAAGTACAGTCGAAGTCGTGTGGTTAGGTGTTGTGTTACGGTGTTTTGTCATTACGACATCCTTCAACTATTATAACACACTAGCGACCCGCCCCGGCTTCGCACTATATTCTTTAGTCTATTTAGTAAAATAATCACCATTACGTGAATGTAGATTTCCAATGGTGATATAATTTTAGTAATCGACACTGTAGTTTTTGAGTTTATTCATTACTAGCGGTCCGCCTCGGCTTCGCCCGGATCCCATTTTATCAAAATGTAATATAGCCTATGTCACTCGGGAATAGTGTAGCTTTCCAACAGTGAAAGAATTTTTCAAATCGGTCCAGTCATTTTCGAGCCTATTCAATACAAACAAACAAATATTTTCTCTTTATTTTATTTATATTCATTACAGTACAGTAGCCAGATAAAGGATTTCAATTTATTGCAATAAAGTTCATTATCATCATATTTTAATACTAGCTTCTGCCCGCGACTCCGTCTGCGTAGAACTCCTCCTTTTTTACAGTTGGTTAAAAAGTAGCCTATGTTCTTTCTTAGGCTCCAGACTTTCTTTGTACCAAATTTCATTAAAATCGGTCCAGTAGTTTTAGCGTGAAAGCGTAACAGACAGACAGACAGACAGAGTTACTTTCGCATTTATAATATTAGTAGGGATGGTTTAATTGTGATCCAACCATATTATGGTCCTTCGAACCGGATCAAGGCAGCAAACTTAGAAATGGCTAACTATAATAATTTCTGATGCCATCGCGGTTATTACAACTATGTCATAATTTTGTTACTGTCTCATTGTATACCTACCTACTTAATTTATCTTAATCACACATCTTTCCAACGTGACAAACAAACCGACCGGATACAGTATCATATAAAATCTTAAAACAATGTTTTATTATTCAAAAGCTTATAAATCCGTCTATTGATTTATTGTATTGATTTAACGACGAGTGGAATTTCGAGTATTTTTATCGATCTTAAACATCAAGTCTTATCTACGTATTCAAATGTATGAGGAATACCACTCTTTTATATTTAGTTGACAATGCTCTGTCATTTTTTATTTAAAATGGGTAAAAAAATATTATCTTTGATAAATTCGATAATAGATAAGGAATCGTCTTGGTGTAGTAAGGTTTGTTTCAATTGGACGTTGGAATATAACAGCGAGCTTTTTTATTTACAATAATATTTTTGATGCTTTCGCAGTTACACATTGGAATCTAATCAAAAAACTAATTAAAATAATAATTATATAGATGTTAAAAAGATACTTTTACAAGTCATAATTCTGCAAGTGCTTAAGAAAGACCATAATTACCGGAAATAAGCGCCGCATAAACTGAATAATTTTTTCAAAGTCATTTTATTATACACACTAAACGAAAAGAAAAAAATATGCAGATTATATTTAAACTAGGTATACGTACAATTTAAAATTACCAAAAAAATGTAAAAATCTCAAAAACGTCATTTCTAACTTGATTAATTCATTAATTTTACTAAAACTCACATAAAAAAATCTAAACAAAATAAAATATCTAACGAGGATCTTCTCTTTAACGTACAATTATAAAACGACACAAATAACATAAAATCAAATATAAACAGTAATAAAAATTAAAACAAAACCCACTGGCCAGTACAATGCGGTCGTTGTATACAGCATCCGTTGTGACATCCATGGGTGGTCCCGACATTAATTCAAAAACGTCCTATGTCATAACTACTTGCTTATAATGAGCGTCATTTGGTTTTAGCAAGTATAAACAGTACTTCAAACTTGTCGGATAACTTCCAAGTAAGTTATTTGACAGATAAAAGTGTAATTTGAATTCCACATTGAAATAAAGCATGACCTGACGATAGTTTAAAATTTAACTACTTTTCAATATAATATGAAGTAATACGTAATTACTGAACTAAACACCCCCATTTATTTGCCTTTTTTGTTCATTAATTTTATTTTATAACTAGCTGTGCCCGCGACTTCGTCCGCGTGGAATTTAAGTACTGGGACATAAGTATGGATAATTAAAGTTTTTTTTCTAAAATGAGTTACTCTTTATTACATAAGCTATCTGCCAGTGAAAGTCCCGTCCAAATCAGTCCAGCTGTTTTATAGATTAGCCGGAACACACAGATAGACAGACAAATAATATAAACAATATAATATAGGTATGTATTTAATATTTCAAATGTAAATTATAAAATGTCTTTATAAACCACATTAACAGTTTTTCCTTCTGGGGCTAATATGAAAAGGTTATCCGCATTACTAACCCGCGAGCAAGCCACGTATAGTTGGCCGTGTGAAAAACAATTCGACCTGAGATCAACTCCAACAGCCTTTAACGTCTGCCCCTGAGACTTGTTAATTGTCATAGCAAAGCAAACGGACACTGGAAATTGTGTCCGTTTGAATTGGAATGGGAAATTGTTGGGGATGATTGGTATTCGTGGTATGTATACAGTTTCACCTGCACTACATCCAGTAAGAATCTCAGCTTCGATTAAGTTTCTTTGTAAAGAAGTTACTCTAAGTCGGGTTCCATTGCACAATTTAGGCGGAGTAAGATTTCTCAATAGCGATGCGTTGTAAGCGTTTCGTCTGGGCATTTATAATACATACAATAATACATATATTTATTTCAATAAATCTACGTAGGCAATATTTTTATACTTTTCAGAGAAAAAGCTATAGCGCGTTTTAATTGCCTTGAGGCGCCATCTAGTACTATATTATGTAACTATAAAATCTCCTATAGAAAAATTACCTTTAAACTTTAAAAGACGATAGCTTTTTTATTTGACATCCGATTTTGATGAAACAAAGCCTATATGTTGCTCAGGGAAGAGCTTAATCTATTAGTGAAAGCCGCGTCAAAATCTGTTCAGTAGTTTTCAAGATTAGCGAATACATACAGACAGACAGACAGACAGACAGACAGAAAAGAAAATCTAAAAAATCATTTTTGTGTTCTGTTACTCTTTTATTATTGCCCACACCCATTTTTTGTTAAAAATTTCAATTGTACAGACACGCGGTTTCTACTGTTTTATTATATGTAAGATAAGATAAGATGTAAGAAGATTGTAAATTTGACATTATTATTTTTTAAAAGCTCCGATTTCTTACAATACAAGTACAAATATCGTATTTTTTTAATATAATATATTTACCTACAACACTATTTACTTATCATTCTTATTTTATTATAACCATCCAGCTTGAATAAACTTTTAAGAAATATTATTTTATAAAATTTCTGATGCTTCACGGTATAAACAAAATAAAATGCGCGACTAAATCTGTTATATCTAGATGTTTCTTTCCAATATTAAAAACTAAATTAATTTACCGTAGGACAATGGTCAAAATAACTTTCTAATATCATTTTAAAAGCATATTTTGCGATACCTCAATAATCGCACCCATTATAATAATATCATAACCGATCATTATGAAAGGCAAAATTAATATCAACCCGTCAATTTTTAATAAAACCATCAAATTTAATACAAGGCTCCGCTACCTGATCTTTTTATAGAAAACACAAAACATCTGCCATATTTTTTGTGAAATTACCATGACTAATGTGTTTATAATAATTGTATTGAAAGGTCCCGTATTAAACGAACCGTAGGAAGAAATCTTATTGTTATGATTCTTAATAGAAATACAATTACGTATTAAGTAGGTACTTTGAATTACCATGAAAATGTTGGGTTATCTATTTAAGTACGACATGTGAACATTTTGAAGAAGTTTTAATAATATATCTTTACTAGCTATCCGCCCCGGCTTCGCACGGCTCATCTTTTTTTTATAGCCTATGTCATTCGGGAATAGTGTAGCTTCCCAACAGTGAAAGAATTTTTGAAATCGGTCCAGCCGTTCTGGAGTCTATTCAATCCAAACAAACAAACCTTGGCCCCTAGACAAGGTGCCAACGTTCAACGTTAACGTTAAACGAAACAACCAAAATGTATGGGATTTGACATCCGCGAACGTTTGTGACGTACGTGACAGTTGTTCGTGGATGTCAAATCCCATACATTTTGGTGCTAACGTTAAACGTTAACGTTAAACGTTGGCACCTTGTCTATCCCCCCTTTTCTCTTTATAATATTAGTAAAGATAAAAAGAGAAGCTGACTAAATGACTGATATATCAACGCAAAGCCTAAACTATAAGGGTTAGAAACTTAATTTTGCACAGTTCCTTTAATAGCGTAGGAAACTAAGAAAGGATTTTTTATAATTCACCCCCTAAGGGGTAAATTGAGAGTGCTTATCGTGCGTAGACGAAGCCGCAAACAGAAAACTTGATTTATTAAAATGTAGATAGATTTCGCAATAAATCACTATGAAATTCATAATACATTATTCATTAAAAAATATTTTTTTTACAATTTTTTTATCTACAACTGCGCTTTGCTAGGTCGATTGCTTAATACAATTTATATATCGCACACCTAGATCTAAAGGGAGCTAACTCAAAAAAAAAACTTTTTCGGGGGAGGCGAAATTGTTGTAAGGAATCGGATCCTTTTTTATAGCGTGTGTTTAATTAAAATCTTTAAATTTTTGAGTTAGCTCCCTTTAGATCTAGGTGTGCGATATCCTAACTACCTAAACTGTTCATCCGATTTTGACGAATATAAAACACAGATTTTGAAAAACAACATAGTATTTTGACCCTGTTCCCGCAGGTTAATTAAATTCCACTTGAGTTAAACCGTGATAAATAGTTTACTAAATATTTATGCTTTAAACTCTACTATACAAGTTGTGGCTTTATAGAAGCTGTATAATGGACATATTTATGTTTAGGACTAACTGACTAAGCAGAGATTAATAGGTTTAATTTAGTTAAGATAGCGTATGTACATGATATATTGACGCAACTAACTGTCTAATTTCACAGATGATGGTTAATGTAGTGTAGTATGAAGCCTATTTTACGACGTATTTATTAGTACATTACGCACCAAGGCCAGTAAAATAAAAAATGTCTCAGATCACATGCAATTGTCGTCCGAGGCGAAGCCGAGGTTGACAAAAATGTGATCTGAGGCTTTTTTATTTTACTGGCCGAGGTCAGTATACTATTTTTCTGTTCGACGAAGCCAGAAAGCGGCAATTTCATTTAGCGCAGCGGCCAGAAAGTTGGCGCTTTCCGGCCGGAGGACAGAAAAATTTATTTATTGCATAATGTTCTTTATTTATGTGGCCTTAAGGAATGATGGTAGCTTTAAACTTGTCTTCATGTTTTAAAATAAATTCGTTACAATATCATATATGTATCATTTAACATAGCTTATGTTATAAAAATAATTACATTATTAATGTCGGTACCTATATTTATGGTATTAGTGATCCTGTCGGACTTACAGGTCCCTATAAAAGTGATAACTTAATGAGTTTTTAATAATTATGCAAACCTTATTCTAAACTCTTATTTAATGATTTATAAAATTCGCTACCAGTCTTAATTTTTTTTATTTTAGGATAACGTATCACCGAATCAGAATCAGAATCCTTATCACTCCTGTTGGTCTAGAGGTCAGAGGCCCTGACTACGAAACCGAAGGTTGCGGGTTCGAATCCTGCTAGGGGCAGATGTTAATTTGATGAGCACTGGCATCTGTACCCGAGTCTTGGATGTCTTATATGTATCTATGTATATTTATCCGTTGTCTAGTACCCGTAATACAAGCTTTGCTTAAAATGGGACTAGATTATTGGTGTGAATTGTCCAAAAGATATGGTTTTGTTTTTTGCATTTTTCAAAAATGTCGAAACATAACGTTTATTTAATTTAGTTACCATCGTCGGAAATACATATTTTTTACGTTAAAATTTCAATCAACCTAACGCTTGTCAAACAAAGTTGAAAAAGTAATCCAACGAATTTAATTAAAAAACAGTTCATGGATAAATAAACGGCTGAATACGTAAAAAATATTAATATTAAAACAGAGGCAATAAACTCTAAAAGTAATTAGAAAAACTCCCGTATTTACTTTCTTTGTGCCCTTCACGATGTACCTACAAACAAAGCTAAATAATAATTACTGATGCCTTCGCGGTTATTACACATTGGAATGAAACAACTATTAACGGATTTAACTCTCTCTTTAGCGTTAGACTATTGACAGCTTAGTCGTGCTACGATTATGGAAACTGTAAAGAATCCAAAACGTTAGCAAATAAAATAAAATAAAAATACGCGAGTTAAATCCGTAAATAGTTGATTTCATTCCAATATTCTTGAGTTGGGAATCGAACCTTAGACCCACTCTACGCCCATAATATCAGTGACTGAGCTATATCAACTCTTAGGTACCATGCGAAATTTGGACATAGTTTCTGAGTAGAAAATAATATGACTTTGTAAATTGTAATTGACTAACCTAACCTAACATCAAAAGTGCTGAATAGAAAAATTACAATGATAATAAAAATAATAAAATAATGTAACTATTCAAGCGATTCGTTTCTATCAATTTGCAATGTAGACATCATTAACAGATGAAAACTTTTCGATACGTAAATTTACTAATCAATTGAGCGAACATATTTGATTAATGAAATAATATACTCTTGAATAACTCTGTTCAAAAGGACAAATAACGTTTTGTGAAAGCTGAATATAGAAGTTTAATTTGCTGAAATAGATATTTTTACGCAAACGTCTAGTTATTTGCAAAAATCTTTATTATTTTTTGCACATCGAAGACACAACTTTATATAAAAAACATGTACCTATCTACAAAGGAGATTTCTTAAAGCAAAAATCTGCAATAAATATGAGCACATACACGAGTCAAATTTCGTTACAGTTTCTCTACAAGGACATAAGCTTTTAAGAATTCTTCTGTCTGTATTGATTAAGAGATGTTTGCTTTATTCTCAAGAATTATAACTACCTACATTTTTCCAAGTCTTCAAGACTAAGCATCTTTAAATTTTTATCTAATATATTATGTCTCTTTCTTCAACAGACACAAACGAAAAGTCACCAATCTTCTGCCATCGAAGTCTTCAGCCCCCAATCAGACAGGGTCCCAAAGGAGGGCACCACCTCCAGCACCTCTTTACGAGGACCTGCAGGATCTCCCGAGGCGACCTCCAATTCCTCATAGACCTGACCTGGAACCACAATTGGAGGTAAGAAATTGAGTATATCTACAAAACCTAGAAGAGCAGTTCTGTTGTCAAATGATATTACCTAGATATTACTCGTTTAGGCGATACGTTATCTTTTAGGAATTATTATGGAGCATCGTTAGTTTTTTTGTGATTGTTAGTTCCTGTTATAGATTCTAAAGTAATTGCGATTAGTAATGCAGCATCGAATGTCTCTTACCTAAATAGGGTTTATTTTTCTAATAAATGTTAAGTACTAAAAATAAATCATACTGTACATTTTAATAAGATTATTCTCCTTCGCAGATGGTCGAAACCAAAAGACCTGGCTGTCCTGGAAGAGTTTTCGTCTGCGGCTCCGGTGGTACCTGGCGAGGCGGCAACTCATGTGGTGGAGACACCTGCGGCGCCCCGCTTTACGAGGAACTGCCCCATCGATCTGATGATTCCTTACACAGCGACGACCACTTCGCAGAGGACGAACTAAGCCTCGTAGGAGAAGCAGCCCCATGTCGAACTTGCTCAAAGCCTCCAGCCCCTCAGTCGCTGCCTCATCGTCCTAGGCACCATCGCCTAGATCGACGGCCGAAGTCACTGGATAGACGACGAGCTCAACAAAGAATGCCAAGGCATATACACCCACCAGACCCTTCAGAGTTCCACGAAGGAGTATTACTGGATGCGCTGCTGAGATTGTATCCTCAAGTTGGAACAGTCGGAGCGAGGAACCAAGGACCTATGCCGGGTGCTGGAGGAGCGTGGCCAGGTGGTGATCTGCCTGGAATGGGGGGTTGCTGGCGAGGACCCAGAGCTTCTCCTAAACCTCCGAGCGGAGATTCCTCTTTCGGCTCAGATTCGGGGTATAGTAATAATACTTGCGGGACTTGTGGAACGAGGACGTCATCCAGGCATCGATTGTCAGCAGAAATTCCGATGTCATGAACAGTAAAGTGCTCAGAGTGAAGTGATAAAAGACTTGGTCGTGTGCCATAACTGTTCATTGTGATATGTGACATGTTGAACTCGTAAAAGAATAATCGAAGCAATTTAATAGTTACTGGTCTAAAATAAATTGGCCTCATCAATTTTCATGCCTTCAATTTACTAATTTCTGGTTAGTTGTGAATTGTTGAAACATTGAATAAAATTCGTAGTGTCTACTTTTGTACTGTAACGGACTGTAGGTTTTGGGTCCTAGTTAGATTATGGAAATCCACTTAATGAAATTATTTTCATGATTAACATGGATTTGTATTATGATTTTGTATATAATCATGGTGACCATATTTTAAGTAGTGCTAGAAGTTTTGTCCTAGTAAGTTATTTCGAACTAGTCCTAAAATTATCGCATTATACATGAATTATTAAAAGTAAAGTTCTTTTAGTGTATAAACAAATGTTGTAAATCGATTTCCTGATGTAGATACTGTACAAAATGTAGGTAAATAAATTACTTTAGAAGTAAGATACATTTTATAATCATATCATGAGGAGGGTTTTCTCTAATCATCAAAATAATTATTAAAATAAAGTGACTAAACTCTTTTCTTCCTAAACTGATAGTGAATAGAGAAAAATCGCCTTAAAGTTATTTAGGCATTGCAAAAAGTACTATCACATTTTTTTCCACAATAGGGTATTTGACATGTTTTTAAAATCCATTTTATATTATGTAGTAGAGTCTAAGGAACCCAGCAAAAGTTGTTTTTTTTTAAATCTGGTATGTATTAGCTGAAAAACATCGAATTAAAAATTCAATATTTAAATAGTGTGCCAAAACGCTACTTTGACAATATGGCGCCGCAATGAGGTCGGTGACGTCACATGCCTGTTTGAGATAATCTATCACAACTAGGTAAACAAAGTTTACGGGCATGTGACGTCACGAAAAACTCGGCCCAGCAGGAGCGTTTTGTGTCACGTGACAAAAACGTTTAAAAAATGTAATTTTTATTTAAGGATTTTTAAATGAATCAATCATTATTTTCAACTTACGTTAATGAATAATCATTTTTTAACTCTTAATTTATACTGTTAACAGTAATTTACACTTTATTTTTCGCATTGTCAAAAAGCCTATTACTTATAAACCCGTGCAGTTTTGTTTTCAATACTGGTGCTAAATTTCCTCTTACAATTGCGGTAGCTGTTTTTTAATAAGTACACTCTTTTACTTATTTTCGTCTTATTTAACACTTTTTTGTTTTTGTGAAATAATTATTATTTTCGTAATAAATTTCTGAACACAGCTTGTGTGAACATTTTAGTAAAGTTTGTTTCGGTAGTCGAAAATGTTGTTTTTGTTTACTGTTTTTTTTTTTGTATTTAATTTATTTTGTTTAATTTGTATTATATCACGAGTTGCATCACTAATGTAATTAAAATTTCGGACAAATGTCCAATTTATAAATATGAGAAGCACAATAAAATGAAAAATAAATAAATTTTTAAAGAAAATTTACGTTTTTTTTAATCTCCCCATTAATATGAAATTAGTATTTCCAATATACTTACTTAACTATTAAACAACGACTTTCAAACAAGAGTAAATGAAGAAAGTAACATAATTTGAATATTTATTGGTACACCATGTGATGATGATTTAGTAAAAGTTGAAAGAATATTCATTTAAGAAAATAAATTCAATAATTTTCATTTTAAACATAAGTCTATTTACAGAAGACTAGCAGCCCGCCCTACACGACTAGATCCCTTTTTTTATAGCCTATGTCACTCGAGAATAGTGTAGCTTTCCAACAGTGAAAGAATTTTTAAAATCCAGTCGTTTAGGAGCATATTCAAACCAAACAAACAAACAAACCTTTCCTCTTTATTATATTAGTATAGATAATTTACAGAAAGCAATAAACTACGAGTAAAGCAACGAAGTAATTTCCTAGGGGTAGCACTTAAATTTTATCTTTATTATCCATAGAACAATAGGGACAGCCCTTATTTATGGGGTGAATTGCAAAGCAAAAGGCTTTTATTGGGTGTAAACTGTAAACAGAGAATTATTGTGTTTATTGAAGATCTATTGTGTAAACAAATTGGAATTTTGCTACGGAATATAGATATTAATAATCAGAGCTTGGAATATATATCGCACACCTAGATCTAAGGGGAGCTAACTCAAAAATCTGAAGATTTTAATTAAACACACGCTAAAAAAAAGGATCCGATTCCTTACAACCATTTCGCCTCTCCCGAAAAAGTTACTTTTTTTGAGTTAGCTCCCTTTAGATCTAGGGGTGCGATATCTTAATTTCGAAAGTGTGACTTAACTAACAGTGGTTACAATCACCAAATTCTTTTAATTTAACCTATCTTTTTTTTCAAAACTGCGGCCCGGCTTTGCATGGATCCCTATTTTTTTTCAAAATATTCTATAGCCTATGTTACTCAGGTTCAACGTAGCTTTACAACAGTGAAAGAATTTTTCAAATCTGTCCAGCCGGCGGAGCCTATTCAATCCAAACAAACAAACCTTTCCTCTTTCTTATATTAGTATAGATGCTTAAAATCCTATGCCCGACGGGCCACTTATATAAGAAAGTTCTCAACATATTATATCTATTTAAATGTTCTGCATTAATTAACCCAACCTAACTTAGAAACTCCTTTTTCCAAGATGGCAGCCGTAAGCCAAGACCTAAAATAGAGACCTAGGTACCTACCTACTTATCTATCTATACTAATATTATAAAGAGGAAAGATTTGTACCTACCTATTTTTGTATGTTTGTAATGATTAGGCTCAAAAACTACTAGACCGATTTTAATAATTCTGCCGTCATTTTTAAAAAGGCGACCTTCTGACAAAACTTACTTTTGAGAAAATCGCAAAAGAAGTGCCCAACTTTATTTTATTTTTTTTCATTGGTTTATGAGGCGAATATGACTTACGTGAAAATTCGTACCTGTAGAGTGATGTCTATTCTATCTTATGTATATTTTTTTATTACCATTTTATACATTTAAATGAATAAAATTAATCAAAAAACATTTCTTTAAATTATTGGGATCAGTTTTTAATCGAGCATAATCCACTAAAAAGCCGTTTGAGTCCCGAAGCGACCTTTTAGTGGAGTAATTTTCACAAAAAAATATGCAGCCGGAAAATTTACTGTTCATAATTCTCTAAAAGGCAGTTTATCCACAAAGCGGCTTTTTTGATCAGTATTCACATTAAAAATGTTTCTAAAAAAATTATAAGAAAGACGTTAAAGTGCAAAAACTGCCATTTAAGAAAGCAATGACATTAGTATACCGGTGAAAAAAATCATTAAAAGCAGTAAAACTCAAATTACTGCTTTTAAACCAATTATCGTATTTACAATACTTTAAGTAATGCTTCTATAAGAGCAGTCAAGTGAAATGACATTGTCAAATCAAACCAAATAATTGTAGCAAAGTTATAGTTGTTGTGGGTTTATTAATAACAGGTTCATTTTTAAGCTGTTTTTTGAAAAAAATACTATTTTAGTATTTATAGGCAATGCAATACTGACAGTAGTTTAACTCTTAAAGTTTTTTTTGTGATATTATACTAATATCAAAGCTGAAACTATTTACTGTCTAAACTGTGTCTTTCAAAATATGAAACATGTTTACTTATATGTTGCATTCTAATCATAAATACATTTATTATTCAACAAAATACAAACATATCGAAATGACCACATTGATTGCTGAGAAGAAACGTTGCAAGAAACTCAGCAGGAATAACAAAAATAATTTAAATTGCCTTGGGTAGCACTCTAGATAAGTAACGAAGTTCCTTCGCAAGGACCTGATAAACATTGAACTTCATTGTATGGTTAGGTTTATCCATGACATGTTCAAAGATTGCAGACGTCCCAAAACGGTGGTTGTCTATACTCATAATGTTATCATTTTTGGAATGAAACAACTATTAACGGATTTAACTCGCGTATTTTTATTTTATTTTATTAGCTGACGTTTCGGATTCTTTACAGTTTCCATAATCGTAGCAACGACTGAGCTGACAATAGTCTAACGCTAAAGTTATCATTTTTGTTTTATGTACCTACC
Organism: Polylopha cassiicola; assembly: GCA_038024825.1. NCBI lineage: Eukaryota > Metazoa > Arthropoda > Insecta > Lepidoptera > Tortricidae > Polylopha > Polylopha cassiicola. The sequence goes on from CP149061.1 coordinate 2,243,452, forward strand.
ACATTCATAATCCATTTTAAAGCTATTCGAAAAAACATTATCTAACGGCCAGCTTTTACGATAAATTGCAACCTTTACAATACAGACCAATCTGTAGGAGTTTTCTTTCAATACATTGTGACTATGACCTATTTAGAAAATTATTATTAAGTTTTCCTTTAAGTAGAACATCTAATTAAGCTAAGCTATTGCTTAATTTTATTCTAACTCCATCGTAAATTGTATTTTACCATTGATGGAATTACAATATTAAGAAATACAACAACACTCTTTCGGGTTCTTTTAGTTGTTTTGTTCCAATGTATGATAATTAGTAAATCATCAGAAAATAGACAATATAACGTTCAAAATGACTAAAATGACACATCTTTTGTCGTCATACGACATTACGATATTCGATGTACCTACGTAGGTATTCGAAATTATATTAGGTAATACTTAAAGGATGCATTTCTTATTTCATTTCATAAATAACTTTTTCTATAACAGCAATAGATAAGAACCAACTATAACCTCCTGGGTACATTTGTACTTTACGTAGTACATAAACAAATCAAAATTCTGCAGTCTCCAATTTAAATAGCAACACCGAAATATTTTACTAGAGTCATCTAGTGGCTTTGCCGGTTACGTTAAGACATTCGATGTCAGAATTATCACCTGTTATATAATTAAGAATGTCATTAGTGTGCACACGTGATGGTGTGCGTCTGCGTTACATTAAGTTAATCCGATTTCATCCAAATGTTTACTCATTATTGAATCATTATTTGGTTTCAAATAATATAGCAAAGCTTCACACTAGTAGTTTGAGATATTATTTCCATAAGATTAATAAATTATTGACTTGAAATGTAGATTCTACTATTTATGTCCTTTGCAAAGTACAACCGCATCTAACTAATATTTTTTTACATTGAGTACCCTTGTACTATGTGAAGTACATTAGTAGTTTTCATGCTTGTTTTCAGCATTAACAGGCATTAGTAACGCTTAGAAGACTTAAATTACTATGCATTTGATTATTAAAAAATACAGAAGCATGTCAGTGGTTCCAATTTTCTGACCAATACACAGATAACCATATTCCTACCCCTATGGTTAGATTTACCAATGGAACACATATTTATTTGAAATTCTATGGGACGTACTCTGAAATATCTTTTAAATATATATAAATTATAAATATTATTGGTATCAATATGATTATGGCTGCAATATAGTACTCAAAAATAACCATTTACTAGTCTAAAAAGAGACAAATTGTAAATAATAACAATGGCCATAATGTATTGGACTGAATTTATATAATATATTTACATGTTTTTTTGAATAAAAATGAAAATAATTCTCATATTTATGTAATCAATGGACAATCAATTATCATTCTGTTATATTTTGTGCATGTCTCGTATTAGAATAGAAAAATCTAATTGAAATTGGACGTCATGAATATGATCGTCTAAATGAACTACTACTTTTTTTTTTAATACTCTAAGATTGACTGGTAGAAAATGCCGCAAGGTATTAAGTCCGCCTTTTATACACTTACTTCTGTTTAGTTTAATGCAATAAAGTATAAATAAATAACTTAGTATTGACAAAATGATTATCCCTTTACATGGAGACGTCAAATGCGCCGTTTTTTTCTAAATGTTATCCTAATCCTGTTGGTCTAAAAGTTTTTTCCTTAGCTAGAATGAAGGTGTAGTTGGTAATATGGTAATTTATGACAGAGAAACTACATTTCTACACTTGTTCCGTCAATAATTTCTGCTGTATAATTCAGTTAACAGGAAGTTTGGCTCCTGAACATGTGCTATTTTTTGATCTTTACTAATGTTATGTACGCCTAATCGTATTGTTTCTTAGTTTCTTACGAAGGTTTTTATATTTTACGGTTATATATATCTTATTTATCTCCATAGTTCCAATATTTAAAGTATTTAAGCCCAATAATAGTAAAAAAAAAAATGTTTTTCGTCTAATACGTTGACAAATTTAATGATTTTATGTTTTCTTAAAAAATAAAATTGTTTTTGGTAATTTTGCAACTTCCATGAACATATTATCAAGGAATCTTTAATTTTCCATTGATTAGTTACTTTCAGCATTAACCTACATCGGGATTAATGAGAAAAATATCTAATGTCCTTTACAAATGACATCTTAGTTGCATCCCCTTGTTCTTTGAGAAGAACATAGTGAAAAACCCGATTTTCCAATGTTTGATTTTTTTAGGTATTTTTTTCTTAATTAGCAACTATTAAACAGAGTACATGCAAAGTTTTGAAAAGATATCTCAAAAAAAGTACGTCTGGAACTCAGGAGGATAAATAGGTGTATCTATATTTACTAACATACTGTATAGCTACTATGAGTCAAATACCTAACTAAAGATAGCAGTTTTTAAGCATTTCGTAAATCAGTTGTAGTTTACACGGGAGTAAAACTCAGTATAGATTAGTTGAAAAAAACTTTAGTCAATAGTCATAGATTATATTAAAAACAAGTATAATATATCATTCAATTGAATAAGAATAAGAAAAGAATAAGTTTCATGCAGTGTGTAAGTAGTAGACAACTATCTTACCTCGACTTTTGGCGCACTAACATAATTTTATCGACGCATTTACAAATAGAAATGCACGTAATAACTCACACCTACACGTAACTTAACCGCTTTTTAATTAATTATTGCGAGAAAACTGCTTTTTAGTGTCCAATAGCCTACCAAAAATAGCAACTAAAAATGTATAAGAAAGTGTTAACTTCTTTCTTATAAGTACGATTAAAAATTTTAACCACTAAATAATTATTAAAAAGGCAGTGTAAGCGACATGACGACCTTTTAAGAAATTTTTGCTCAAAAACGGCCTTTTAATGAATTATTGTGTAGTTTTTGCTATTGTGAATTGGCAGCCAAGGGACTGAAACTGCCTTTAAATAAAGTAATGTAACATTACTGCCTTTTAGTAAATTTTACACTAAAAATAATGTCGCGTCACGGCCTTTTTGAGGAAAATCTGAAAAAATATCTCGAGAACTAAATAAGATAGAGAAAAACGGGTTGGATGGGTCGACGCGCCTTTTTTTTCTGATCACGCCCATGTATATAACTCAAAATCGGTAAAGTGTCAGAAGGTCGCCTTTTTAAAAATGACGGCAGAATTCTTTCACTGTTGGGAAGCTACGTTCACACTGACTAACATAGGCTATAGAATATTTTGAAAAAAATAGGGATCCGTGCGAAGCCGGGGCGAACCACTAGTATTACAATCCCTAATAATATTATAAATGCGAAAGTAACTCTGTCTGTCTGTTACGCTTTCACGCTAAAACTACTGGACCGATTTAAATGAAATTTGGTACAAAGAAAGTCTGGAGCCTGAGAAAGGACATAGGCTACTTTTTAACCGACTGCAAAAAAGGAGTTCCACGCGGACAAAGTCGCGGGCAGAAGCTAGTAAAATATAATATGTCAACGCCAATTCAACAAGTTAATTACCCATACAAAATTGTATGAACGAATTACGCTAAAGGCGTTTCTCTCATACAAATTGAAACGTAAACGCGACGGTGAAGTTTGCGTGCCATTTAACTCCCATTACGATCGGTAGTAAAAAAAAAACTTATTAATAGTAGACTGTATGTATGTCTGTGTAACCACCACAATCACGCCTTAGAAGCATCTTATGCTAGTAACATGGAGCGATAAACGCTGGATGTGACTATTAAATAATAATTTCTGATGCCTTCGCGGTTTTTACACATTGGGATGAAATAGTTGTAGGTACCAGATTTAACTCGCGTATTGTATTTTATTTTGAAAATCTTACAGTTCCCATATTCATACCTTACTGTGCTAACGATATTATAACATTCAAGTAATTTTGCATTATGCAAATTAGGACATTAGGTACTTAGCCTAATACCTAATACCGTGTTTTGAATATGAAAGATGTTTCATTATACTTACCTACTCATAAATTAACCATTTAAGAATACAAAATATCAAAAGGCGTTACTCTTTTGAAAAACCATTTTTAATGAGAAGAAACGGCGCAAGAAACTGTACGAATAAGGTATTTTTTGAACCTCACAAATTAAAGAAAAAAATAAAAATATATATATATCGCACCCCTAGATCTAAAGGGAGCTAACTCAAAAAAAGTAACTTTTTCGGGAGAGGCGAAATTGTTGTAAGGAATCGGATCCTTTTTTTTAGGGTATGATTAATTTAAATCTTCAGATTTTTGAGTTAGCTCCCTTTAGATCTAGGTGTGCGATATATGGATGAAAATGAAATGTTGTAATAACTAATTTCACGCGGACGGAGTCGCGGGCAAAAGCTAAGTAGGTATACTATTTAAGATAAGATATAGTACATTACGCACCTAGACTAGGTAATAAAATAAAAAATGTCTCAGATCACATGTAATTGTCGTCCGAGGCGAAGCCGAGGTTGACAAAAATGTGATCTGAGGCTTTTTATTTTACTGGCCGAGGTCAGTATACTATTTTTCTGTTCGACGAAGCCAGAAAGCGGCAATTTTTGTTTAGCGCAGCGGCCAGAAATTTGGCGCTTTCTGGCCGGGGGACAGAAAAGATAATTTGTACAACAATTTATTTATTAAGCCAAATCCAGTTAATTACAGCTATTTCTTTGTAATGGCAAATATTAATAAGCCGCTTAAGGCAGTGTTGATTTATGTGCTTAGGCGAGCCGTTTGCAATATATTTAACATGCGAATACACAAACAGACAAACATGGTGTCATGCTGTACTACATAAGTGTTTATTTATAGCGTGTTCGCTTTGGGTACCGTTTGCGTAAGTTTATGAGATTTTTTAATAATTTCTGATGCCTTCGCGGTTATTACACATTGGAATGAAACAACTATTAACCGATTTAACTCGAGTATTTTTTTTTTTTACTATTGTCAGCTCAGTCGTGCTACGATTATGGAAACTGGAAAGAATCCGAAACGTCAGCAAATAAAATAAAAAAAAATTAAAAAAAATACGCGAGTTAGGTAAATCCGTTAATAGTTGTTTCATTCCAATGAGATTTTTTAACTTTGAAATAGTGTTTAAATTTGATATATTATCTTTGGTTTCTGTACGGTGTAAATATGTTTTTTTAGTAATTTTATGGTTTACTAGCTTCTGCTCGCGACTTCGTCTGCGCACGATGAGAACACAATATCTTTATAAAAAATAGCGCTACCTATGTATTACCTACTCATGGTGCACAGACGAAGTCACGGGCAGATACGAGTAGGTAATCTGTAAAAACGAAAAAACGGAAAAATCACAATTATAATATTGAAGTTCAGTGTACAATAGCAAGGGCGTGCATTCCATATAGGCACAATGATATTTATAAATGTATGGAGTGCCTACCCTGACGTTATATGGGTCGTTCTCGCGAGTGGTTAATATTTTGACAAAGTTTTCATTTTTTTATTTTTTGCTTCTTTTACATTGTTCTTTAAAATGATGATATATATATTTATTTGGAGTAGGTACTTTATGAGAAGAGGCACCCATGTGAAGTTTATAATTTAGGATATATTGACCGGAATGTAATGAAGGTTAAGAGGGTAATAAAAAGTGAACAAAAGGTAATGAGTGTCTTTGGAAGGTAATGAGAATTTACAAAAAAATAAATAACTAAGTCAAAGGGTATGAGTATATAGTGGTTACTAATGAAATTGAAAAGAATATAATAAAATTTTTAATATAGGTACTTACTTCAGTATTCTTTCAATAAAATAACTCATTATTACAGAAATATAATATATATATGCATATATGCATACCTGTATGCGACCCTCACTGCACGTGGAGCTCGTTTTACCTTTTACAGTACCTACGGAACCATAAGAAAGAATTAAATTCTGTTTGTATTACCTATAAAGATCATTATTTCAAAGCACCCAGCACCACACTCGTGACGTCTTCATCACGTCGAAATTGACGCCGCTGGCTGTTTGTGAACTTAACGCGTAAAAAATAAAAAAAAATGCGAAGAAACAAATGAAATATGGATGTTATGTTAATTTATGACGTAATTTGAATCCTGGGGGAGTTTAATCCGGTCTTAGATGTATCGCAAGATCTCTATAAGCTTTATACCAAAAGGTTATTATAACCTTACTAGCTTCTGCCCGCGACTTCGTCCGCGTGGAACTCCTCCTTTTTTGCAGTCGGTTAAAAAGTAGCCTATGTCCTTTCTCAGGCTCCAGACTTTCTTTGTACCAAATTTCATTTAAATTGGTCCAGTAGTTTTAGCGTGAAAGCGTAACAGACAGACAGACAGACAAACAGACAGAGTTACTTTCACATTTATAATATTAGTAGGGAAGTAGGGATTACAACTCCTATACTGCCTTACAACTTATTGCTGGATATGTGAGATTAGTTTTGTGTATGTTTTTAGTTATCAATAAGGGGCGGTCAATTTAAAAAACATGTTTTTTATAAGTGAACCCCCTTAAATATTTTATTTTGTTTTTTTATCTGTGAAAAATTCAACGGGCTAACCTATCATGGTTTATGAGTTACGGAAAAACAGAATAAGTATAATAAATATTAAATGGGCTCCTATACAACAAACACGATTTTATTAAAGTTTCTATAGATACGGAACCCATTGTGCGTCCTACTCGCACTTGACCGGTTTGTTTTTAAACGTTTTATAGTCACTTTTATTACATATCAAATAAAACAACATTCACGCAAATCCAAAGCATTTTATTTTAAATTTATGTTTAACTTCACAGCAATTCCACGCAAGATTCAAACATTTTTCTATCCCGGTCACCTAAAATTCTATTTATACGAAACTAGCGGATCGCCCCGGTTTTGTACGGATCCCAATATTTTTAAAAATCCCTACTAATATTTTAAATGCGAAACTAACTCTGTCTGTCTGTTACGCTTTAACGCTAAAACTACTGGACCGATTTAAATGAAATTTGGTACAAAGAAAGTCTGGAACCTGAGAAAGGACATAGGCTACTTTTTAACCGACTGCAAAAAAGGAGGAGTTCCACGCGGACGAAGTCGCGGGCAGCAGCTAGTTAGGCCGAGCGCCGCGGGTAGAAGCTAGTTTTCTATATTATTTCTATGTCATTCGGGTATAATGTAGCCAACAGTGAAAGAATATTTCCTAGTCGTTTTGGAGCCTATTCAAATTAAAAAACAAACAAACCTTTCCTCTTTATTTTGTGTAGATAAAATATAACCCAAACAATGTCATCACCATATTTCAACGATAATAAACCTAGATCATAAAATATATAAGCTTATTAACGCAATTTCAAGAGTTTCTCGCTATACGTCCAGTATAGCTAGGCCTTCATACAGTCCGCCATTTTGAAATAGAAATGATTTGCAGAGGGACCGTTTGTTTAAATTTCTACTAACAATTTGGAAGATTCTAAAATCTACTAAATAATCTATACTAATATTATAAAGAGGAAAGGTTTGTTTGTTTGGATTGAAAAGTTCAGAGGGATCCGTGAGAAGCCGGGGCGGACAGCTAGTATCTTGATAAAAATGAGAATAGGTAATGCTTTTGGACATATTTTGTATCTATTCTTAGTTTAGGACTTAACTAAGAATATTGTGGAATATTTTGAGTGTGTACCTACTATCCCTACTATCCCTACTAATATTATAAATGCGAAAGTAACTCTGTCTGTCTGTCAGTCTGTCTGTTACGCTTTCACGCTAAAACTACTGTACCGATTTAAATGAAATTTGGTACAAAGAAAGTCTGAAGTCTGAGAAAGGACATAGGCTACTTTTTAACCGACTGCAAAAAAGGAGGAGTTCCACGCGGACGAAGTCGCGGGCAGAAGCTAGTATTTCATACTAAATATTGTTTGATAACTTCTGATGCCTTCGCGGTTATTCCATATTTGAATGAAACAATTGTACACTAACTTCACGGTACTTCACACAACTTCTGTTTTTTTAAAACATATTCTGGCTTAAAATATAATATCATAACATTACAGAGCAATAACCATTCCATAACACATTAAGCACTATAATTTCTGATGCCTTCGCGGTTATTACACATTGGAATGAAACAAAATTTAACGGATTTAACTAGCGTAAGTATTTTTATTTTGTTTTATTTGCTGACGTTTCGGATTCTTTACAGTTTCCATAATCGTAGCACGACTGAACTGACAATAGTTTAACTCTAAAGTGTAAAGTAATTAAACATTCACGTTGTTTTAAATTAACCAAAAAAAGTAAAAACCTAAAAGTGGCCACACTGTTCTTTTAATAGAACCGCAACGGGTCACGTTAAATTGGTCCTGTGAATCTTATGCCTGAATTCATCAAGACTGACACGAGCCCATATGTCTTGAGATACAGTGGTATGCCATTTGTTAGATACGAATTTGACTCGAAATCTGGTACGGTTTGATGTGCTATAAATAGGACGTTTTTATACAAAGTACCTAAAAAAACGTCATCACTACATAGTGTAAAACGAAGTTCCACTGTCTATCTGTCTCTGTGTATACCTAATTGGATTTTTAAAACTACGCAACGGATTTAGTTGCGGTTTTTGATAGATAGTGCAAAGATGGTCGAGTCGGTATTACTAGGTTTATTGCTATTATGATTTATTTAAGATATAGGCAGAAAATTCTTTATTAAAACACCCCCTCTTTAAAATAGTACCTACAACAATCTATTTGAAAAATATAGGTATATTTTCCATATTTTTTAAATAAATGTTTCTGTAAGTACTAGAAATTTCTCATTCTAAAAGTACAATAATTAATAAGCCTCTGGTATAAATACTCACGCTCGCCCCATTATTAATTCGCAGGATTTGAATGCCAACCGTTCCAGTCATCAAGTCATTGATTAAGAACGTCATTCAATAGACGTCAGTCCTTTTTGTAGACTCGTAACAGTACGTTGCCACTGTTCCCTTTGATATGTCCTATTTTTAGTACATTCATGGGTAGCTACAGGTGTCTACTTGTTTTTGTACTATAATTAGTCATGTGTCGGCGCTAAGTTTTATGTCTTATTGTAGTTATTTAAAGACAAATTTTTAATCTGTAAATTGTTTTACATTGTTTCTTTGTCTCGGTGAAATCAGTGATACAAATTAAAGGTACGTACCTACTCATACGGTCTACATGTTATTAAAAAATATAAAAATAAGTACTTTGAATAATTTTGTAGATTTAACTCTATGAAACATTTTTTCATTTTTGAAGAGATAAATTATAAATGAAAATTACTTACATAGTATTTTAGGTATAATTATTAAAGAACTAGCTGACTCAGCGAACTACATATTGCGTTTTTCGAGATTTTTAATCTTGTTTTTTTTTCGAAATTCTCTGGACTTCCACGAATATTACAAAACCAATAGCAGAGACAATCCAGTTTTAACGAAACAAACGAGCATTTATACATTTTTATATAATTACTTATATAGGTATATTTGATGTTTAAAAAAAAAGTCATTCAGCATAGCATTTATTAGTTACAATAACTCACTTACCAACTCAACAAAATGACTGTCAAATTAATGAAATCTCGATTACACAGAAACAAAAGTTGCCATATCAAAAACGAAAATCGCGTTAAAACCACGAGTGCGATAGCCTATAAACCACATAACGGAATAATATCAGGTAACATTCGAATTCGACTGGCAACACTGGTCCAATTAGCCATTTGTAAGTAATTACTGCTGACATGCCGAATTATGCTCCGTTCGGACCGATGGCTTGGACACTGAGATTGGCATCTCTCTTTTGTTTATGGAATGAGAGGGAGACCGCGATAATGGCCGCCATTGCCGCAACGCCAGCGGTCCCAATTGAGCTAATGATGTTACATATAAATATTAAAATGTATTGACATAAACGCATGTGAAACATGGATGCAATTAGACCAGTGATTAATAAACAGTGGAATTAAATGCTCATTTTTTATTCTTGATGTTTGTAAAAAATGCTTTTTTTTTCGGTCTGAATCTAAATGAAACCTGAAAAAGGAAATAATTATCAGGTTTTTTTTAAAACTAAATTGAAATGTTCTACCACAAAATTCATCCCCTAAAGGTAAAACGGGGTTTATCCGTACGTAGACGAATTCGCGGGCAGAGGCTAGTTGATTTATAAAAATGTAGATTTAAAAATAAGTTTTTTATTTATTTATTATAACATCTTCAATTAACACTTATGTGTCATGCTACACGTGTTAAAAGTCACTACCTATGCAAAAAAGATGACAATTTTTAAAAATTAAGTAGGTAATTAAGTACCTACATAGTGTGTAGGTACTTACGGACTTGACCAATTGTATGCATATAGTTTTTTCCCGTTATTTCACTTCACAATATTAAAAACGAATTTACCCACAGCTGGCTCCCAAAGGCCTTCAATATTAACATACATACCTTTTCCCATTGCGTGTACAGCTAAACCACAACAACTTCCGACGTCTCCCGTATTACCTGCTAAACAAAACAAGTCTAACGTAAACTTAGACTGCAATGTGCATTGTACGCCCATCAATTGCATATAAATAAATGCTGCACTCTGATTGGTCGAGAACAACTGGCATACGGTTGACGTGAAACATTCAATTTTAGCACAATTACTATTAAGTGGCTCGGAATGAAAGACTGACAGCTGTCATTGAGTCAAAATGACACAAAGAAGTTTTGTTAATGTGTTATTATGTTTGACAGACCATGGAATTTAAAAAGACCGTATATAATATGGTCCAAGTTTTAAGTAGTTATCAAAAACATATCATAGTTTGTATCAAACATAATTTATATTACCTACTAGCGGCCCGCCCCGGCTTCGCCCGGATCGCTTTTTTATAGCCTATAGCGGTCCCGGCAAACGTCATCCTGCCCGTTCGAAATTCAAATTAGGTAACTTTAGTTAGACAACGTTTGTATGGGAAACGAAAAGGGCTGTTTTTAAGGTTTTCTTTTCCGGCAATTATTCGATTTTTTCTCGCCGTAAGAACCACCCTGGACTTCAACGAACATTTAAAAAAAAAATTGCCCAAATTGGTCCAGGCTTTGTCGAGTTATGCGCTTACCAACACATTTTGCGATTCATTTTTATATATAAGAAGATAATAAATTTAAAAAATCACCTCCTATTGAATCTGGAATATTTTTTATATAGGTTACTACCTACTTTAAAATTAAATTACCTACCTACTACTACTTACTATTTATCGTAATAATTTCTGATACCTTCGCGATTATTACACATTGGAATGAAACAATTATAACAGATGTAACTCGCTTATCTTAATTTACTTGCTGGAGTTCCGAAAACTTTACAGTTCCAGTTTATAGCTCAGTTTACAGACTATCATCAACTCCGTCGTGCTACGAATATGGGAACTATTCTGTTGTTGTGAACACATTTATAGGACATTATACTAACCTTTCGCGAGCGTATAAAACGAGTATAATAATATTATAAATTTATAAATAAATGCGAAAGTAACTTTCCGTCTGTCTCGCTTTCACGCTAAAACTACTGAACCGATTTAAATTAAATTTAGTGCACAGATAGTCTAGAGCCTAAAAAAGGACATAGGCTACCTTTAATTGCGAAAAAAGGGTTAAAAGGGGGTATGACGTCATTTCGTAAGAAAATCCACGCGAACGGAGTCGTAGGCAAAAGGTATTATTATACTCTGAAGAGCATTTGCTATTATATTATTATATCAGTCATATTGCAAACTACTAATAGACTATAATTTACAACCGCAGTGTGTTGATTTAACGACATGCATAAATATAAAAGATTTAATTGAGTTATGATTATTGCCGAGTTATAATCTCCATTCCAGTATCTTTAGTAGTGTTGGGAAAATAGTTCGTGTATTATCGATATTTGATGATTTGGTCTAGTGCCTGGGTTCTTAACCTGAGGGTTATTAACTCTGCGGGGGTAACCATCAGCTGGTAGTTGTCTCGAACGCCGAATTTCAAAGTACCAAGTCAGAGCACAGCGTAGCGCCGACTAGCGCGCTAGTTCGTCGTTGGGAAAAGGGGTAAAATCAGTGACCCCAGTTTAACTATTTAGTTAAAAAGGGTAATGGACCTAAAAAGGTTAAGAACCATTGTTCTAGTGGTCAGAGAAACTTGGGATCCGGACGTTGAGCTTTAATCCTAGTCTCCAATAAGTTTGTACCTATATACAGACAAACAATTACATGTCCAACGTTCATAGGCAATCAGGTCACCCATATAAACTATGCCCCTCCATTTTCAGCCCCTTTCGGAAAATCTTTTAGTATCATATAAAAAATCACTTACTTAAGTTTCAGATCTCTATGATCAGCGGTTTAGGCTGTAAGCGTATCCGTTAGTTATTCAGGACAAAGGATTGATATAATAATATAGCCATATAATAATAAGATTATTACTTAAGTAAATGTAAGACTTGAAAGCATGCACATTGTATTAAATTTTACTATAAAAAGCAATTACAATTTTATTTTTATGTAAAGACATACAGAACAACAAATAGCTATCGATACAAACGCTATCGATCGCCCAACCCTATCCCGTCGTATTTCGGTCTCAAACCGGCGCGCGCGCAGCTGCTACAATTTGTCCACTCCTGCGCAGCGCCGTTCACTTGTCACTCCAGTGTCGCAAGAACTATGTTAACATCACTATGACGAGGGCTTCTGTATTTGGCTAGAAAATTAGATAGGCTTTTAAATATTGCCTAGGTGTGAAGTTAGCTTTTGTGGAATTTACTAATGCCTAGTATTTGTCAAAGGAGCAAATAATATGTAGGTATTATACATGTGGAATTTAATGTGTTATGGATGAGGAATGAGCGAATGTAGTAAGAAGGAGAACGAGTGATGGAATGACAGATGAGACTAGTTGTGTGCGTTGAGCGGTGTAGATGTGATATGTGGCTGTAATTTTTATTTAATTTGATTTTTTGCAATATAATTTGAAACTATAGTCTCCGGTTTTATTTCATCGATCGCACGTACTTACATAATTGTTAGGGTTCTGTTTCCAAAGGGTAAAATAGACCCTATTACTGAGACTCCGCTGTCCGTCTGTCACCAAGGTGTATCTCATGAACCGTGATAGTAAGCCAGTTGAAATTTTCACAAATGGCTGTATTTCTGGTACAGCTATAAGTGGCTATAACAACTAATACTACTACCTACTTGGCCTTTTTTTTTTAACCTTACTGCCACGGTGACTTGAACAAGTTTTAGAGTATTTACATTACTTTTTCTCTTTACTATTACTGCGCACAGAATGAAAACTGAACCGTAACTCACTTACAATTAAGTACCTAACTGTAGGTAAAAACTTCTGTCTCTAGTATAAATATTTAATCGCATTATTATGGTCTTCCTTACACGCTTAGGAATCTAATTTAGATTATCTCACAACCCTAAAAGTCTACCCCAAAGATCGACATAACTCTCACGTCAATCCTCACGACATCTACCATTCGGCAAAATTCGTGTAAAATTTCACGTCAAATTTGACATTGGTTACGGTACTTACCATAGAGATATTAGACTAGAGAAGGTGAGCCATAGGACTGTCTATAAGTGGAAGCGTATCACGGTAAAGAGAGACAGAAACTCTAAATAGAGGCACTGTCCTTGTCTTGCCGCATGCGCAATGGCAACATGCTGCGCGCCGTCCGTTGCTATGGTACCGTTGACGTCGCAATCAAATTTCTCACTTATGTTTATTATCGATATTATTAAAAATAAAATATGAAAAACAAAGATGGTAATTGCGTGCATTTTGTGCAAAAAGGAATCGACTTTCCTGAACGTAGGTCGTAGCTTTCACAAGTAAGTGGATAAAAACATTGTGTGTTAATTTTCCAAACTACCGGTAATATTATTTCTGTCAGTACAATACTGGAGGCGAATCGTTTACTGCGCATGCGTCATCAGACAAGGACGCGACCACTATTCCAATGCTCTTTCTCTTTCTACCATTATAACGCGTTTCTGGCTGGCTCACCTTCTCTAGTCTAATATCTCTATGGTACTTACAGAAAACATGAAAGTAATGTAATTTTTGCTGCGCTATTTAGTAAGCGAAGCTCGATAGCTCCTGATGGCTTTAAACCCACTTGCATATTTGTGAGTATTTTTACGAGTCTACAACGACACTTTAATGTGACGCGACCCGTTCCTACTTCAAAATATTATGCAATATTTATGTTAGAAATTTTGCCATGACTTTTTGACTAGGCGCAATTTTCACTTATACATTTAGGACTTTTTGTTAAAGTTATTTTTATTAGGCAATATTATAGGTATAAAAGCTAGGATAATTATATTTTAAACATGTTTGTACCTATTTAACATAACTGTACATTAATTTTAGGTAATTATGAAAGTCCCTACTAAATTTAATGACAAATGTAGTCATAATGAAGTGCTTATTTAAAAAAAATCTGTAAATGTACCTTTTGAAAAACTTTTTCTAAAGCAAAAAAAAAATTTCACAAAAATCAATTAAAAATAATTGGTATTATCCAATTTCGCTAATTAGCAATTACCGATCAGATCAAACAGCCGATTACTAGTCATGTTATTTCAAAATGGCCTCCATACCAAATGAATTTCCATTTCCGGTATTAAATGAGAACAGCCTGTATACTCCGCTTAACATATTAATAAAGGCTGTCAAAACATAAGCTATATCGTCATATAATATAATAAGTATAGTAAGTACCTATATATTATTCGTCTGCGCAGAATTAGTAACTAGTTAACTACTTTATTATATTAGTACCTTTTTAACCCTTTTTTCGCAATGAGGGCCACCGCGTGTCAGAAATCCGCTAGATGCGCTAGTGTAGAATGAGGTCCAGCTGTCATGTACCACCAATGAGAGACAAGCTACTGGCCTGTGATTGGTGGAACATGACAGCTAGACCTCATTCTACACTAGCGCATCTAGCGGATTTCTGACACGCGGTGGCCCTCATTAAAAGTACCTAGCCGATGTCAAATGGAGAAAGATTTTTTTGATATGTAATCTACATCAGTAAGTAGGTACTACATAATATTACAATAATTATTTATCAAAGAAAACATTTATATTTGTGTGTGTGTGTGTATGTTTGTAATAATGAAACTCAAAAACTACTGTGTCAATTTAAAAATTCATTCATTATTTCGGCGGGCCGCTAATGTAGGTATTAAGTAAGTATTTAATAGTTACATAAAAGTCCATTCATTACTTTCTTAATTAAACAGTACCTACCTAACAATCATTCATACATCTACCTACTTACAATCTTAAACTTTCACATTTATATAATTTCCGAGTTCTTTTTTTCACTACGTTTATGGGCCGCTAGGCCCCGGCAGACGTCGTCCTGCCCGTCCGATTGTTTCGTCAAAGATCTGTCAAAGTCTTCTGTCACTTCTTCATAAAGCTTCATATTTTCCCCGTTTTTTACACATTTTACACTGTTTCTTCGGTCTTATTGGTTGCAGCGTGATGTTATATAGCCTGTTATAAAGCCTTCCTCCATAAATGGTCTATCCAACAAAAAAAGATTTTTTGAATTCGAACCAGTAGTTATTGAGATTAGCGCGTTCAAACAAACAAACAAACTCTTCAGTTTTATAATATTATAGTATATAGTATAGATAACAATTGCAATTTCAATGGCAGAAAACAAAAACCCCCTTCTCGAAATTAAATTCTGAATCGAATGCAACAATCCCCATATTTTTAAAACAACTGGATCGATTTTCCGCAGAGAACTCACTTCTCGACCAGACTATTACCAAACGTGACAAAATACAGGTACCATATTTTACAGTACCTAATCACACTTCGCCAGAAGAATGGTGACAATTGTCCCAAAAGCTTACTGAAAAACGTGTCAAAATCGACCCTCTGTAAATTTTCCATTGTACTCACACCTATTGTTAGGGACGTGAGGTGAATGAGGAACTAAGGCATTCTCGACCGATGGCCGAGGAATGAAATTATTACCTGATTTTTAGGGTTCTTCAGATGTTACATAATCAGGAGTGAGGGGGGGGAGACATTTGAAATTGATGTAAGTTGTATTAAGGATATAAAAGCATGTATGATTATTTATTAATAACTAGCTTCCGCCCGCGACTTCGTCCGCGTGGAACTCCTCCTTTTTTGCAGTCGGTTAAAAAGTAGCCTATGTCCTTTCTCAGGCTCCAGACTTTCTTTGTACCAAATTTCATTTAAATCGGTCCAGTAGTTTTAGCGTGAAAGCGTAACAGACAGACAGAGTTACTTTCGCATTTATAATATTAGTAGGGATTTCTGATGTCTTCTCGGTTATTATACACTAGCGGTTCGCCCCGGCTTCGCACGGATCCCTATTTTTTTTCAAAATATTCTATAGCCTCAAGGTGAACGTAGCTTCCCAACAGTGAGAGAATTATTAAAATCGGTCCAGTAGTTTTTGAGCCTATTCATTACAAACATACAAAAATAGGTACCTACAAATCTTTCCTCTTTATAATATTTATATATACCTATATAGATTGGAATGAAACAACTTAAACGGATTTAACTCGTGTATTTTATTTTTATTAGCTGACGTTTCGGAGCCTTTACAGATTCCATAAAAACACTGAGCTGACAATAGTCTTATGCTAAAGATATACGCAACGATTAAAGAATCTGTAAATTTTGTAAAGTGACATAATATTTTAATTATGCTTCGAAAATACTTTTATAAAAGAATCTCAGAATAGACTAACATAGTAAATATGAATAATGAATAGACTAAAATAAATAATGTAACAAAAATTATCACGAACTATTTCTATTTAAGCTTTGTACGGAACACTAGTTTTAACACGACTCCAACTTGACTGTCACCTCCATTGCCTGAAATCATTAGAATTTCTCTCGCGTTTTTGGTCCTTCAGGCCCATTGTATATCATTTTGGATTTGGCTAAAAAAATAACTACTTTTTACTTTGGAATGAAACAACTATTAACGGATTTGACTCGCGTATTTTTATTTTATTTTATTTGCTGACGTTTCGGATTCTTTACAGTTTCCATAATCGTAGCATGACTGAGCTGATTTATGCATAACTGTATAAATCACTTTAGCGTTAGACTTTTGTCAGCTCAGTCATGCTACGATTATGGAAACTGTAAAGAATCCGAAATATTTTATTTTATTTTATTTGCTGACGCAAATAAAATAAAATAAAAATACGCGAGTCAAATCCGTTAATAGTTGTTTCATTCCAATGTGTAATAACCGCGAAGGAATCAGAAATTATTACTTTTTACTTGAAAGGCAATCAATGAAATGGTAATGACGACATCGTCATGACGTCATCAACTTGGTAGTGACAACCATTTTGGTTCTGTCCTTACTATGGAATGGTATGGATGTCTGGATGTATGTTTGTTCCATTTTCACGCAAAAACTACTGAACGGATTTTGATGAAACTTTACATTAGCTTATACGTAAGAATAACATAATATATAGGCTATGTTTTGTAAAAATATTGTGTAAAATATAGTAAACGGATCAAAAGCAATAAGCTTAGAGAAGTATACTACTATAATCTAGGCGCTAGTATATCTATACTAATATTATAAAGCTGAAGAGTTTGTTTGTTTGTTTGTTTGAACGCGCTAATCTCAGGAACTACTGGTTCGAATTCAAAAAATATTTTTTTGTTGGATAGATCATTTATCGAGGAAGGCTTTAGGCTATATAACATTACGCTGCGACCAATAGGAGCGAAGAAACAGTGGAAAATGTGTAAAAAACGGGGAAAATATGAAGCCTTATAAAGAAGTGACAGTTAGAAGACTTTGACAGATCTTTGACGAAACAATCGGACAGGCAGGACGACGTCTGCCGGGGCCGCTAGTATTGTCATAATTATGACATGTAAAACTATCTTTTTAAGGTCTATTTACAAATAAATGATTTTTATTTGTTTGTAATTATATCATTCGAATTACGATTGATAGATCGTAGCAAAAAAATACAATCAGACCATTTTTTGAGGACAGTCATTAATGACACTTGACCTATTTCAGTAAAATTGGGAACGGTAGTGACATTTCGCACACCTAGATCTAAAGAGAGCTAACTCAAAAAAAGGTACTTTTTCAGGAGAGACGAGAAACTGATTAATATGTCCATATGCACGCATGAGCTTTCTGTATAAATTTATACTTTTTATAATAAAGCTAGCAGAGTTATATTAGCTGAAATG
The DNA here is from genome assembly GCA_038024825.1 of Polylopha cassiicola. Lineage (NCBI taxonomy): Eukaryota > Metazoa > Arthropoda > Insecta > Lepidoptera > Tortricidae > Polylopha > Polylopha cassiicola. The sequence goes on from CP149061.1 coordinate 2,261,750, forward strand.
TGTTTTAGTGTAGGTGGGTTTTGCTGGAATCCGATGGTGTGCATAGCTCAAATCTTTCGGTTTTTGAGTTAGATCCTTTTAGATCTAGGTGTGCGATTTATGTAAATGACGAAAAATATCCCCTTATTAGAACCTATCATCATCGCCGTCGTATTTTCAAGAGGCCATCTCATTTCTGGAATCACCTCAGTCGTAATACTCAGCTAATGTACCATTTAACGACATTCCCGCGGTAACATTCCTTACTTTATTCTAAAATGTAAAAGTCAAATTTGATTTATTAAAATTTAATCTGTCCCTTTTTTCGGTTCAGAAAATCGGGGCGAGATTGAATTTAGTTCGGAAAGGTCATATAAAATTTAATAATAGAAGTGTAATTGCATGTTTTTGTCCTGAGGTACCGCGGTTTTTACCTAATCTCTTTTGTAATACTGGGTCGCTTTTGAAATAGTATTTTGTTTAATGATTTCTGCACCTTTGCAGTTATTGCACATTGGAATGAAACAATTATAACGGATTCGACTAGCGTACTTAATTTTATGTAAACATAAGTTTAGCGTTAAACTATCGTCAGCTCACTCGTGCTATGAATATGGGAACTGTAAAGTTTTTAATCTCAGCAAATAAAATAAAATACTCTAGTTTAATCCGTTATAGTTATTTAATTCTATTGTGTAATAATCGCGAAATCATCAGAAATTATTAAGTTTATTTATTATGATCTTACGTTCATTTAATTGTATTAAAACACAAACGGCAACAAAATGATGACAATACAAAATCCTTAAAAAGGATTCCAATAACACCGGCAGGAAAGACATTTTTTACAAAAACACGCGTCAAATAATTATTATTCGAACCAAAAACGCTTAAAAGCTTTCAACTTAAATACTTATCGGCTATAAACAAATTTTAAAGTCGAACCAAACATAAATAAACAAAAATCTACCCTCTAGTAGGTATTAATTAAGGCGGCATACTGTCACACCGACTTGTAACACAGATGATATTTTGTAAAGAAAAAGAAATTATATTTAGCCCGTTAGTTTTTATTATAAAAATATTGGGCATTTATTTTTTCTTTTCTCAAATAAACAAAAAAATTAGAGCGATAAGTGCTTTTTAAGAGTGGGGGCTAATGAACTCACGCTATAGCACAATTTATACCATACTGTGACGTCACGAGCCGCTACTATAAAACTTCTGAAGCACTTATCTTTGCCATTTATTGTTCGATTCAAAAAATACTGATATTAATTGACATAGAATGAACGACATACCTATTATATAGAAAATTTATCACTTCAAATATCTATGGTAGTGACATCATATAAAAAAATTGAATTAAACCAACTGTAGACGGACTTAACTCGCGTATTTTATGTTATTGGCTGACGTTATGGAACCTTTACAGATTCCGTAGTAATCGTAGCACGACTGAGCTGATAATAGTCTTATGCTTTTTGAATCTGTAAAGGCTCCGAAACGTCAGCCAATAAAATAAAATACACGAATTCAATCCGTCTTCAGTTGCTTCATTCCAATGTATAATAACCGCGAAGGCATGAGATATTATTATCATACTAGCTTCTGCCCGCGACTTCGTCCGCGTGGTACTCCTCCTTTTTTGCAGTCGGTTAAAAAGTAGCCTATGTCCTTTCTCAGGCTCCAGACTTTTTTGTACCAAATTTCATTTAAATCGGTCCAGTAGTTTTAGCGTGAAAGTATAACAGACAGACAGACAGACAGAGTTACTTTCGCATTTATAATATAAGTAGGGATTAAAAGTTATTGACGTGACTGTGTGAATCTCGGCTTTAATCAAATATCTGAAGCCGGTAGCTCAGTATAAACATTCGGGATTGGGTAAACGATATTAGGTAAGGGAACAAAATGGAATAAACCAGGTTTTGTTTACTTGATCTTATTTTAATTAATCTTCCTTTGAAATTACCGGAAACGGTATGAAAGGTGAATGATAAATATCAATATTCCATCTTACTTTTTTTTATAAATAACCTATTTATATACTGGATCCGATTTATTCGGATTCTGATCCTTTGTAAAAAAAATATTAGATACCTACTTTAGAAAAAATATCATAAATATATTTATGAAATTTTAGCTTTATCAGTCAACTTCCGGAACAAATTGACCGCGACAGGCAAATAATTCTAATATTACTAAATATAACAGGTATAAGTTATGCTTTTCAGACAAATAGGTATAGAAGCAAAATAATTGTTTTCTGAGTAAGCTTTTGTGATAATCAAATATTAATAATACCTAACCAAAACTTCTAATTTCTTCATACATACTATGATACTATTTATTTGTTTCATTATCGCTAATTGTAACAACAACCTGTTTTTATATTTTAATTTCCATCTTTAACGGTATACTTTTTGACATTTCTTCTTTAATTTTTATATCCTCTCAATCACCCTAGTTTAACCGAAGGTCACACTATACTAGTTTACATGTACATAATATTACATCATAACATTTTTACTAACTCATTCATACAACACAAACACCTACCAATCGACTATGGAAGTATCAATTGCTGTAAAGGACAAAATCCAGTTTTTCAGGAGAGCGAAAAGAAGTTTTTGTGAAAATTAATCTGGTCATAACTTTTTTTCTATTGGTGCTATTTTAACACAACCTAGAGCAAAATTGGTTAAAATTTCATCGTTTTTTAACCTATGACATCATCTCAAGTTAACAACGTATGGTTTCGGATTTAGCATGTCCTTTACCTTAATTTTTTTGTTACAGTTGGCGTTTACTTTAAAAAAGCTTAGGTTTTATGTTTTTACGCGTTAATGTAACTAACATGAGTATGGAAAACAATGAAAGTCATTTTAACGTAAAGGTCTTATGTAGTAGAATTTTCTTGGAGTTTATGTATCAAGCACCATTGAATTCACTACTCTATTAATGAAGAATAAGGATGACTTTTGTTTAAAATATTTTTCTTTAGTTAAAGAAGTTAATAATCAGAAGTAAACACCTTTGAACATAATTTAGAGTATACATTCCTTAAGTCGACTAGTAGTTAATACCATAATTTATTGAGCCATGAGAAGGTACCTACATATAAAGTAATACACAACCAGAATAATAATAATATAGCTTTATTATTATTAGTTGAATCAATTTCTGTATTTTTTTTCCTTTATATCTATGCAAACGTTACTTCGTACCACATTTTAAGATTCTGAGTTTACGAGAGGTACCCTGTAGGTTTTGATTATCTTGCCAATGTCGAAAATTGAGTATATAAGTTTAAATATTTCTTTTTATGGTTCCATACCTCAAAAGGAAAAACGAACCTTTATTTTATATGATGTGGCGAGAAATTTGTAGTTTTCGCAATTTTTCTTTTATCTGTACTAAAAGTGTTGCTTCGTACCAATTTCATGATTCTGAATTCACAGGAGGTATTCTGTAGGTTTTGATTTACATGTGAGTGTCGAATATTAGGTTTTGTATACTCCTAGACCAGTGGTTCTGAACCTGGGAGTAAATCAACTATTCTTAAAGGGGAAGCAATGAACTTTTATTATTATTGAGTTTGTGGGCCCATTTGTGGCGCTTCGACCATTCCTGATCTATTATACCGGCCCTTTTTGTTGTCTATAGTTCACTATTTATGCCCGTTGACTCCAGAAAGTTCCAGATTCTTTGGGACGTGAGTACTTGTATCTCTTCTGGAAGCACCACGTTTCTACCGAGATGGACACTTCTTCTCCGCATGAGTGGTCCACAGGAGCATAGTAAGTGCAGGGCTATCTTCTCAGACTCTTCGCAGAATCTACATGTATGGTCTTCCCTCAGGCGCATGTTTGTTGAGTTTGTAGTGACCGGTAATAATGTGGTTACTGCACAGGAATTTTGCCTTTTGAGCTTTAGCAGTTCTTTATATAAATTAATGCAATAGCCTTTAATGAGTTTTCTTAATTGTTTCTGTTCATACGTATATATCAGTTCCATTACTTTTTGTTTATGTTCCTCGTTGAGTACTTCATAGACTTGTTGCTTGATGATACCGCAGACTGGTTTAGAGCCTATTAGAGGAATATTGGCACCTTTTTATGTTGGAATGCCCTGGAACTCATCTAAGTATGACTTTTTTGGTGTTACCCAGGGCGTTTAGGTAATTCTGACAGAGTCAAACTAGTTTAGAGCTACATTTATTTTAAGTAAATCGAGTGCTAGTAAGCCTGCTTGACTGTCAGAGTTAATGTAGTTGTGCTGGTTTTGAAGTTTCCTTTCAATGCTAATCTCTGCAGAATTGTTAATAAAATAGACTTCTTCTTGAAAGATTGAGGCTATATTTTTGAGGCTGGCACTGATCCCGAGTTTCGGTCCTTCTCCATAAATACCGCACCGTGACTCTTGCTTTTTTGGATCACTCTGTATACCAGATATGGCTACCTTGTGGGAATGTTATTAGGCCGTTAAGCCATTGATTCCATTGAGGTATGTCTACAGTGTACAAAGAACTTAATAAGGAAAGGTAAATTTAACATAAAAATATATGTATTGTTTGTATTTTAAGGTCAGGGTAAAATCAGTTTTCCTACTAAGTCCCACGGGTGACAATATTTAAAAAGTTAGGAACCACTGACTTCGACTAATAGGAATACGTTGGCCACCATAAACGCAGCGGCTATTTTATTTATTTATTCTTTATTGCACAAACAAACTAAATTATGTACAAAAGGCGAACTTAATGCCATACGGCATTCTCTACCAGTCAACCTTTGAAATGAACAGAGAGCATGTGTAGGCGCAAATAAATAATACACATAATATGATAAATACGATAGAAAATAAGAAGATACACTACATAAATAAATACATAAATTTATATACTTAATAATATATATAGATACACAAAAATACATAAATAACCACAATGACGATGTGGTTATTTTAAAAAAATCCAACGCACGTGATGGTAGTTCGTTCTATTCACTCTTATTAAGTATTACCGTATGTTAGAAAGAGAGAGTCCGATTATAATCGTTATAATTTGTTGATGTAAAAAACAAAATACACTCTCCAGTTATTATCATATTAACGTAAAGGCCAACACGAATCGCATATTCACTTATTCTTTAAAGTAATTTACATTTAGTTAAGAAATGCGAAATTACCATTAATGTATAAGCCAAGTTTTCAGTGTATTGTGCTATACGTTAAATAATTTGAATGTAAATTAAGGATATGTCTTTTACATCACGAAATGAGAGAAAAATCATTTTAGAAAAGGTAAAAAAGTGTAAGGTAAACGACATTTTTTTCAAGATATCAAAATTTCAATGATACCATTCGAAAGAGCACAAAATTCTGAATACAACCATATAAATAACTCATTTTCGGCAAAATGTCCTTTACATTAATTGATACTTCCATAGTCGCAATACGTAATTTCCAAACTCCCAAATCAAAAGCACTCTACATCAATCAATAATGAAATTACCATGTCATCGCTAATTGATTAACTAGAGTCACTACCGTCGATCTCATTACCGTGGTCGGCAAATTTTCTCATTCCCGTTCCATTATGTGCGCCATAAGTAATAATTTAGGCTGTCAACGTGGTTTACTCAAGACAGAGGCAACTGACAGGCGCCGTGTCGCTTAATTAAGGGAACGTCGAGATAACCGTAATCAAAGGATGTGTGAACGTATTGCAAGGGCTACGGTAATGACGCAATCATTACGGTTGTGACTTAGTGACGAAATATTTTATTTGTGTATAATTTTGGGGAGAAAATTTAAATGTTCCGATTAATTTTAAGGATAAGTTTTTTCGGCTGTGATTTCGGAGCTATTTTGGTCGATTATTTTATAGTTGAATAATTTTTAATGCCTAAAAAAGCAAATGTTGAATGTAATACTTGATTATATTAAATGTTATTAATTGGAGTGTAAAAACTATAGGACGTAGATATTTAACTCGCGTATTTTATCTTATTTGCTGACATTTCAAAAACTTTACAGTTCCCATATTCGTATCACGACTGAGATGACGATAGTCTAACGTTATAGTTATTTAACTCGCGTACCTATTTTATCTTATTTGCTGATGTTTCAAAAACTTTACAGTTCCCATATTCGTAACACGACTACGACATATCTAACATTATCAATAAAACAAAATATCAGCATGTAAAATAAAACGCGAGTTAAATCCGTTATAGTTTCATTCCAATGTGTAATAACCGCGAAGGCATCAGAAATCTTCTTAATATTAAATCGGAATGTATTTGATTACACAAGCTCTGTATGCACTGAATTACCCATTGATTGTATTTCAAAATTTCAATAGTATCATACCTGAATCTAGAACGCTTTGATACGTTTCCTTACGCTAGTCAGACACAATAGGAGCTATTTCAATACATTTGAACCTATGAGCATATTGTGTAGGTAGCTGTATAAATTTATCTCATCCAGTGTGCATTGGCACAGCCCAATATATAAAGTTAATTAAGAAGTGTCGTACGGATCCCTAATTTTTTTACAAAATATACCTAACTAGCTTCTGCCCGCGACTTCATCCGCGTGGAACTCCTCCTTTTTTGCAGTCGGTTAAAAAGTAGCCTATGTCCTTTCTCAGGATCCAGACTTTCTTTGTACCAATTTTCATTTCAATCGGTCCAGTAGTTTTAGCGTGAAAGCGTAACAGACAGACAGACAGACAGACAGAGTTACTTTCGCATTTATAATATTAGTAGGGATAATATAGCCTATGTCGCTCGAGAATAGTGTAGCTTTCTAACAATGAAAGTTACATTTTTCAAATTAGTCCAGTCTTTTTCGAGCCTATTCGATCGAAACAAACCTTTCCTCTATTATATTAGTATAGGTAGCAGTGAGCGGCGAGCACTGAGCAGTGAGCAGTAAGAGGTGAGCAACGAGCAGTAAGCGGCAAGCACTGAGCAGTGAGCAACGAGCAGGGAGCGGAAAGCACTGAGCAGTGAGCGGAAAGCACTGAGCAGTGAGCGGCGATCATTGAGCAGCGAGCAGTGACCGGCAAGCACTGAGCAGTATGCGGCGGGCACTGAGCAGTGAGCAACGAGCAGTGAGCGGCGAGCACTGAACAGTGAGCAGTAAGAGGTGAGCAACGAGCAGTAAGCGGCAAGCACTGAGCAGTGAGCAACGAGCAGTGAGCGGAAAGCACTGAGCAGTGAGCGGCGATCATTGAGCAGCGAGCAGCGAGCAGAGACCGGCAAGCACTGAGCAGTAAGCGGCGAGCACTGAGCTGTAATCATCGAACATTGAGCGGCGAGCACTGAGCAGTGAGCAGTAAGTGGTGAGCAACGAGCAGTGAGCGGCAAGGACTGAGCAGTGAGCAGTGACCGCTGAATGCTAATCAGTGAGCGTTATTCTATTCTTTCGTATGTTATTATTTAATTAAATATTTATCCATAATTATATTATAAATAGGAAAGGTCTGTTTGTTTGTTTGGGTTGAATAGGCTCCAAAACGACTGTACCAATTTGAAAAATACTTTCAGTGTTGGAAAGCTACACTATTCCCAAATGACATAGGCTATAAAAACGGGATCCGTGCGAAGCCTGGGCGGACAGCTAGTTGTTTTATATAGATAGTAAGAAACGCCTGATCAATTATCATCGGGGGCAGGTGAGAAAATCTCACGTCTATTAGTGCCAGCCAATAACACGGTGTTGCCAAATTGTGGTATTTTAGACACGAACTCTTATCAGACACGGCTTGAGATACTAGATGTAGCGACATTAAATTTAATTATAATGATATAGCTTCTGCCCGCGAGTTCGTGGGAGTGGTTTTTTTTTTTGTAGGTAGTCGGTTATAAAGTCGCCTATGTCCTTTCTCAGGGTCTAAAGATTGTCTGTGCCAAATTTCATCGAAATCGGTTGAGAGGTTTAAGCGGGAAAGCGTAACAGACAGACAGACATAGTTACTTTCGCATTTATAAGATTAGTAGGGATTTTGTACCAAGACAAGAGTAGAAAAATTGAGACTCCCAGCGGGATTCGAACCCACGCCCTTGCCTTTACTAGCGGCAGCGTGCTGACATTTACACCATGAAAGTACCTAATGGTATTGAACCAAAAATATCGATCGAATTTCGATTGATAGATCGTAGTTAATATTGAGTTGTCTTCGTAGAAAATAGCACTCCAGGAGTGCCGGCAGAAGTGAAAACTTCAATATGAACGTTGTGTTTAATTATAAGTACAAAAGTACTATCATTTATGAGGTAGAATACAATGTTTATTTATTCCGCTATCGTACACAAATATGACAATTTGTCACCATCCTTGGATACGCGTGGCACGCTGTAGGTACATAAACACACACGACATTCGCGCAAGCGCCCTGTTCCACCTAAACGGAGTAGCACACTCAGGCACGGTAGAAAGAGTGGGAGATACTAGTTCCTCTCCCTTCCCCATCTTACGCATTTTTGATCAGCATCACGTGACCCTGACGCGAGTTTGAAAGTTTTTACCCATACAAAAAAGTGCTCAGCGCCGCTAAAGAAGTTTTCACTTCAAAAACATTAATACCAAAGGCCGCTTTCCATTGACGATATAATAATATAGGTATAGTGTAGCATTCCAACAGTAAAAGATTTTTCAAATCAGTCCAGTAGTTTTGGAGTCTATTCAGTCCAAACATAACATTTCCTCTTTGTTATAGTAGTATAGATTTCTCGCTGCGTCTATTAAATTGGGCCAAATCTTGCGCCGTCTGCCGCGTTAGGGGGCACGTGTCCAGAATATTACAACCTCAAATGAAGCAAAACAGAATTTTTCCGAACATCTGTTTAATTATACTGAATACCCTTAAGAACGTTTCGTATAATTTACCTCATTTTAATTATATTTTATTTAAGACTAGCTTCTGCCCGCGACTTCGTCCGCGTGAAACTCCTCCTTTTTTGCAGTCGGTTAAAAAGTAGCCTATGTCCTTTCCTAGTCTCCAGACTTTCTTTGTACCAAATTTCATTTAAATCGGTCCAGTAGTTTTAGCGTGAAAGCGTAACAGACAGACAGACAGACAGAGTTACTATCGCATTTATAATATTAGTAAGGATTAAAAGTTAATGAAGTATTAAAATGGTCATTACTCGCGATTCTACGATGAAATGTCGACATTTTGTCGAAATATTGAAAACGTCGACAAGGAGATTTTGTCGTGTCGATATTGTTTCGTTGTCGAGACAATATCTATAATATCTATAAAACAAATCTTGTGCTGCAATTAAGGAGATTGCGGATTCGAATCCTGCTAAGGGCAGATAATATATCAACGAGTTGTAGGTATAACTCATAAATTAACCGTTTAAAAGGTTTAATTTTAATTAAAAAACTAAAACAGTGTATTTTAATTAAAAATAACCAACACAACGACACCTCCACAAATAAACTACATCAAGAACTTAAAATTCACTTTAGTACCGACAAAATAGCATCAATCGTGGATATAAAGAAACTGAAAAAGGCATTTTTCTAAGCGACGCCATGTTGTGACGTCATACCGCTATAAACAGTTGCCGTTAAAATTGATAGTGTTGTAGCTTGTTTAGATTTGGTTGCACTACAAAAACGGATTAAATCGCATAATAAATAGGTATCAATAAATATATCCGTCATTATTTAATATCCTTTAAGAAATAAAAAAAATATTCACTTCAAATTTTAATAATCATCATCATATCAAGTCAAATCTTTAAAACTACGCACGGATTTAGAAGCGGTTTTTTTAATAGACAGAGTTAATTAAGAGGAAGGTCTCTAGCGTGTGAAGCCAGGGCGGATCACTAGTTTCATAATAACCTCCTGAGAACCAGAGATTTTTTTTTGAGGAATCTCATTAAAAACTATCTGGACCTCTTCGATATTGGACTAAATGTTGTCAAAAAATACATAAAAAATTTTCCGATGGGAAATCTGGATTTTCTCAATGTAGTATATATACAACATGAGTTCTGTACACCTACTATCAAAAATGTAGTATATTTACGACATAAGCAGAAAAATATCAAATGATGCTATTATTTATTTTCATTTGCTATATTTAAAGGTTATACATTTAATTCACAGTATATATAAAACAAATTTAAAATTAAGTAACGAGATTTATTTACTAATATTATGTTAGTAGGTAGTCTTACAAATCGCAGTCAGCAAATTGGCTTAAGTAGGTACCTACATTTTTGTATATTAAATCGCATTCAGCAGATTTGCTTGATTATTTTCGAAAACTAGAAAATTGAATGTACCTAAATCAATTATGATAACTTCCATATAAAATAGATAGGTATAGCTTAAAGAAAGTTAAAATAAAATAGCTGTAATAGCAATAACTTATTAAAAGTTATGTTTGCGAAATTTTATGAAACTTTTTTTTGTACTGTACGTAAATATATTATATTATATTTAGCACAGCATTCGATAGTATGATTTTTGCAAATAAAATTGGTTTATCTTATCTGTGTATCAAAATGAGCAACTAAATGTTCTGCTTTGTGGTAGCGAGAGTGACTAGCCGGTATCAGTTGAATTATACCCAATACCTACCTATCTGTTTTGCTACCAATACATACCTACTTATAGATGAAAAAATATAATAATATGGCATACATTCATGACTAGTTGAATGCCTATAAATGTTTTTAGTCCTTTTAACAGCACTTTAGTCTCCTATCCTTTTTTCAAAAGATTTTATGTATGTCCTATTTGTATCGTCATGCTTCTGTTCAAGAATTGTGTAATAGTTTTCTTGAAATCATCTTCAGTAACGTATATCTTGGGTGATGAATAGGTTTCTTTAGGGGAGAAATATTAACGGACCAAGTATTATCTGTAGTTGCCGATGATGGTAGGTACCGATATAGTTCTTTGTTCTCGACCACCTCTGGTTCTTGCACGACCTGCAGATCGACAACCACCCGTAGGTACGGGGCCAATTCTGATTTTGACACGACTACGACTACATGTGAGTAACAGAAATAGATAAGCAAAATGGATGTTCAGATTTTGAAAGGATTCTAGCTTCTATGACCGAAGAATTAGAAGAACCAGGGTCCGAGTTACTGATACTATCATTTCGCGTTGAGTGAACCCCTTGTGATGGGTTCTCTTAGTTGTTAAATCAGTCTCTTATTATTCTTAGATGTCTGTTATACCACAAACCGAACAAAAAAATTAAATATATGCGATTAATATAAAGTAAATCAAGTTTAAATGTCTTATGTTGTACTGTTACTACACTGGTCACCTCGTTCACACACACGTCGTTGAGAACCCGTGGATTACTGGTACGACATAAAACTTTTATTCGTGATTTCTCAGTGCTTTTGCATTGAAACTCATAAATGTAGGGAAATTAGAATAAATATAAATCTAAATAAACAAGCCGTAACTAAATTTTTGATTAAAACCACAGTACTTCATCAAAAATGTAAACATCCTTACCGCGCCGACCCGGTCCTGGAGCCATCGTCCACGTAAAATGAATAATTATAAAATCTGAGCAAACTTCCGCGGCCAATCACAACTCAGTATCGCAGATAGATACTTAGACTATCCAATAAAAGTAAAAGTGCAAGCATATTTTGTTAGATGGCGGTGTAGGATATTTTTCTTTCTATGTTGTAAATATACTACAAATTCACCCAGGAGGATAAAGTAAGTAGGTTAATTATAATGATATTTTTTGTACAAAGACAAGAGTAGAAAAAATCTTAGACCCCCAGTGGGACGTCTAAGATTTTTTGTACTCTTGTCTGTACAAAAAATTACATTATAATTTAAAAAAAAAACTAATGGTATTGAACCAAAAATATTAATCGAATTTCGATTAATAGATTGTAGGTAGTTAATATTAGGTAAGTTTACACAAAAAACAAAAATGGATTTTTTGTTCACAAATTGAAATTTATAACTTTCTCATAATATATTAGGGATTTAAAAAAAAATGTTTTTAAGTACGAGCATGAGTATTTTAGATCTCTGTTAAACTCAACTTATCTCAGTATGATATTCAACTTTTAATTAGTTCTTCATTAAGGCCCGGGGCAGTCTTAGTTTGTTTTCAGTTGCGAAATTGTTTTTATTACGTCTGGATTTTTAAGTTTTAGGTTTTTTGTACCCTTGGAATTGTATTTTCCATCTTTCTCCATTCAATTGTTAATTCAATTTTAGTTATTCGAAAAGTTTTTGTGATTAAAGAGATAATGATCATGTCTTTCTTAATCTAATTTACAATTTCTTTTAAGCTAATAACTATGCCTTAGTTTATGTTAATTATACATTATACAAACAAAAACAAATATAGGTAGGTAAAACATTTATTAGTAAAAAATTGTGTAATATTTAATCCCTACTAATATTATAAATGCGAAAGTAACTCTGTCTGTCTGACTGTCTGTCTGTTACGCTTTCACGCTAAAACTACTGGTCCGATTTAAATGAAATTTGGTACAAAGAAAGTCTGGAGCCTGAGAAAGGACATAGGCTACTTTTTAACCGACTGCAAAAAGGAGGAGTTCCACGCGGACGAAGTCGCGGGCAGAAGCTAGTCTATTATAAATCAATTATAAATTACTTACAATGATTTTATTAGGTACTATTAACGGTACGTAGGTACCTACTTAATCATCTCTACGTGATTATAAAGTCGCTTATCCACTGCCTGTCCCTATTTTTGTATTTATTTAATACATAAATGAGCAAAGTTTAAGTATATTATAGTAGAGAAACACTGATATTTAGTATCAAAATGGAACCCGTGCGAAGCCGGGGCCTACAATACAATCTCCATTTTCCAATAAGCAGCACCAAATTCTATTAACCAATGCATAAACAAAGCCAACTAATAAATGGCAAACCATAATTTAAGCATAATATTAATTCAAAGTTACTAACTGCTGCTTTCAATAATTGATTAAGCGACTACAATAAAGCCTGGAGCTATTTGACTTGGGTGTGTAAATGCTATTAAAAATTAACAGGCGCATATTGAAATGTGGGGTGGGACGGCATAGTCGTTCTATGTGATTCTAGCAGTGGAATTGCTTACCGATATATTATAGCTGTTTAATTTAATTAGGTACTTACCTTTTTCACAGTAATTGAGAAACTAAAAAGCTACTGGCAACTTTTCTAACTGATAAAAACATTGATTAAATAAGAGATTATTGTTAACTAATAGGTATTAAAACCTTTAATAGTACTTATACTTCTTCGTAAATTTATAATTTTACCAATTGGAGGGAAAAAAATTATAATGGATTTAATTCTGGTAATTTATTGTATTTGCTGATGTTTCGTAAACTTTACTATAAGTAGGACCTGCATATTCGTAGCACTACTGAGTTAACTATAGTTTAACGATAAAGTGACTTTTAAATATTGTTTCATTCCAATTTGTTATAACTGCAAAGGCATTATAAATTAAGAACGGACGTAGGTAGTCAAAACTAATTACCTACTATTAACTAGGTACCTTTGAAAAGTTATCTACTAAGTACTCCAAACACCAACCTACATAATCCTAAATCGGAACCCCATCAAAATTAATTCAAGAAAAATAATAATTTCTGACGCCTTCGCGGTTATTACACATTGTAATAAAACAACTATTAACGCAGACTTTAGCGTTAGACTACAACTCAGTCGTGCTACGATTAAACTGTAAAGAATCCAAAACATCAGCAAATAAAATATAAATACGAGAGTTAAATCCGTCAATATTTCATTCCAATCACTAAAAATATTCAGGAATCAAACCCATAATCTCTAACACCGCCGTCACTAACCTATAAGCCACTCAGTTATCACTACACACTGCAATGTCCATTTTAATATACGGATTAACTTTAGTCACATTGACAAGTGAAATCCTAAAATCCACTGAAATCCAGTCCAAAACGTCAATATAAGGCTGTATCAATAGAACCGCGTTTTCGGTATATTGAATAACAATAAGCTATTTTATAGCGAACGTGTACTGGCCTTAAGTTTATGTCTCGGCTTAGTCAGTAGTAGAAAGGTAATGACTAAATTCATATTATAGGTAACTAGCTTCTGCCCGCGACTTCGCCCGCGTAGAAAAACCTTCGAGAGGCACGTCGTGTAGAATGAGTTCTAGTGTTGTTCCACCAATGAAATATGATCATTAGACCTCAATCTACACGACACAGTAGACCTCATTATACACGACGTGCCTCTAGCGGATTTCCAACTTTGTCGCTATTAAATTGATAAAAACATCAAACGTACCTAATACGTTGTTTAAAATACCTGATAATAACGGTATGAAGTACCCTCGATATTACGGTAGAATATCGTCATGCAAATATGCGGCTTTGCTTGCAAGTCCCATAAATATTTGAGTTTTGTGTTTACACTCCCGGTTTTCAGTAGGTAGGCGCTGTACTGTTGAATCGAAAAGTCGTAAAATATATTTTTCTGTCCTACGGCCACAAAGCGCCAACTTTCTGGCCGCTGCGCTAAATGAAGTTGCCGCTTTCTGGCTTCGTCGAACAGAAAAATAGTATACTGACCTCGGCCAGTAAAATAAAAAAGCCTCAGATCACATTTTTGTCAACCTCGGCTTCGCCTCGGACGACAATTACATGTGATCTGAGACGTTTTTTATTTTACTGGCCTTGGTGCGTAATGTACTATTAATGGACATTAGTGTATGAGAACGAATCTTCAAGCAATTGAGACGTCATCATTGTTGTCTCTAGCTTTATCTATAACTAGATGTCCGCCCCGGCTTCGCACGGATCATCTTTTATAATAGCCTATATCACTCGGGAATAGTGTAGCTTTCCGACAGAAAAAGAATTTTTGAAATCGGTCCAGCCGTTCTGGAGCCTAATCAATCTAAACAAACAAACCTTTTCTCTTTATAATATTAGTATAGAAGTATAGATAGTTGCAAATACTATCATTAAGCATCGACAGAAACTGTATTAGAATTTAGAACCAATGCCAGGAGATAATTTCATTTAAGATTTATACTTACGATTCTTATGATGAATGTATACGAACTGTAGGTGGCAGTACTAAATTGTCAAAAGAGACTGTGACCAGTAAAGGAAGTATTTGACCCTATGATAAATTGTCGAGTCGACATCTTGTCATGTTGATGTCGTGTTATTCTCTAGTGATCTGTCAAAAATCGGTAACGTTGTCGACAACGTTGAATCTTGTCATGACAGTTCTATTTAATGTTGACAGCGAAAATATCGATACGACAAATCTTGTCGAAAAATTTCTCAATATTATGTCGACTCCTCAGTTTATCATAGATTCGCTGGTAATATTTTTGTCGTAGACGAAATTTTGTGTACATGTCAAATTTTGTCGTTGTTGACGTGTCAAAGTATAACATTGCAGAGATAATGATAACGATCTTAATTCTTCTGTGTTGCAATTTATACATAATATAATTATAATTAATTAGTACGGTTGAGACTGAAATCTTCAATGACAACTGGCTTTGACTGCTTTAACTAGAAACTATAATTATGTTGCCAATTAATTGAAAATGCTGATATTGACAGCTTCTTTGATAACTTGTTGCTGATAGAGTACTTTGTATATAAATAATTATAGTTTGTGTTTAGAATCAGTAATAACCTAGTTGAGATATTTTTTTTAATATACTACTTAGATACTTAAATTAGTTTTTAACCGATGTCAAAAACAAGGTTCTCAAGTCGACGTGTATCTATACTTAATATTATAAAGAGGAAAGATTTGTACCTATTTTTGTATGTTTGTAATGAACAGGCACAAAAACTACTGGACCGATTTTAATAATTCTTTCACTGTTAGGAAGCTACGTTCACCCTGAGTAACATAGGCGAATATTTTGAAAAAAATTAGGGATCCGTACGAAGCCGGGGCGAACCGCTAGTATTATATATTGTAATGAAACAACTATTAAAGGATTTAACTCGCGTAATACGTGAAATACGCGAGTTAAATCCGTTAATAGTAGTTTCACTCCAATGTGCAATAACCGCTAAGGCATCAGAAATTATTGTATAATTATACTATATATTATTTTCGATTAGAGTAGTTCGATTTACACCCTGCAAGGGCGCACATAGTCGTTATTAAAGAAAAAAATATTTTTCTGTCCTCCGGCCAGAAAGAGCCAACTTTGTGGCCGCTGCGCTAAATGAAATTGCCGCTTTCTGGCTTCGTCGAACAGAAAAATAGTATACTGACCTCGGCCAGTAAAATAAAAAAGCCTCAGATCACATTTTTGTCAACCTCGGCTTAACCTCGGACGACAATTACATGTGATCTGAGACGTTTTTTTTTTACTGGCCTTGGTGCGTAATGTACTATTTTTCTCTTTAGTGCGTTATTGTTTTTTGTTGCCATCTAGTTTTTTTTTGGCGGTTATTTTTTTTATTTTATGGACTAAGTTGTGTTCGCGTCTGTACCTCCGTGTGTAAGGTAGGCAAATACCAAAATTTCATATTAACGCACACATTTAATCAATTCCGAATTAGACTGTAATGTACATGTGTGTGAAGGCTTTTTGAAAATTGTATGAATTTAATAATTTCTTATTATGACACATTGGAATAAAATAATACAATTAGACACTAACTGTAAAGTGTACAAAATAGTACATTACGCACCGAGGCCAGTAAAAAAAAAATGTCTCAGATCACATGTAATTGTCGTCCGAGGCGAAGCCGAGGTTGACAAAAATGTGATCTGAGGCTTTTTATTTTACTGGCCGAGGTCAGTATACTATTTTTCTGTTCGACGAAGCCAGGAAGCGGAAATTTCATTTAGCGCAGCGGCCAGAAAGCTGGCGCTTTCCGGCCGTAGGACAGAAAATATTATTTTTGCATGACTTTACATAAGGACCAATTCAATGGAAACAATAATTTAATTAATCAAATGCACTCCTATCTCTTTCTATATGTATGTATATCTCTCTTTTTATCTCCTATTCAAAATGGTCTTAAAAGGGTATCTAATAGGTACAGAAAAGTCTTTGGAGTGATTTGTACAGTTATCACTAAATTGATTACTTTAATTATGGAATCTGTAAAGGCTCCGAAACGTCAGCCAATAAAATATAATACGCGAGTTAAATCCGTTAATAGTTGTTTCATTCCAATGTATAATAACCGCGAGGGCATCAGAAATCCCTACTAATATTATAAGTGCGAAAGTAACTCTGTCTGTCTGTCTGTTACGCTTTCACGCTAAACTACTGGACCGATTTCAATGAAATTTGATACAAAGAAACTCTGGAGCCAGAAAAAGGGCATAGGATCCTTTTTATCACGTCATATCGATTCTTTGCCGGGCGGGACGAAGTCTGCCGGAACAGCTAGTTATTATATAAAAGAAAGTCGTGTTAGTTACTCCGTTTATAACTCATGAACGGCTGAACCGATTTGGCTGGAAATTGCTGGGGATGTAGCTCAGAACCAGGAGAAGGACATAGGATCCTTAAATCGATTCTTTGCCGGGCGGGACGAAGTCTGCCGGGACCGCTAGTTATTAATAAAATCTTGTCTTATTGAAATCTTGGTCCCTTTCTATATTTCCATAAACTAAGGCTAAATGTAATAAGGCTTCAGCGTATGTATCTCAACTTAATAAAAATGTATCCGGGCAAAATAAAGGTTTCATAAAAAGTCCGGGGAAATTCTCATTTGAAAGGGCTCTTTGATTGATGACTGCCCTTATTAGAGGTCCGGGTCACTTGGTTGCTACAGTGTAACAATGGCTACCAGTAGAGATTGCACTTAGAAAACTTCGTAGTAGCATAGATGTTGACATAGCTTAGTAACAATGGCTACCAGTAGAGTAAACACTTAGAAAATTTTGTAGTAGCATAAAGGTGACATAGTTTAGTAACAATGGCTACCAGTAGAGAACGCACTTAGAAAAATTCGAAGTAGCATAAAGGTGACATAGTTTAGTAACAATGGCTACCAGTGGAGAACGCACTTAGAAAAGCGGCAGGATAACGTAGTTTATCGACCTATTGGTCAGATACCCTGAGTATGATTAACCAGAGGTTGCAGTTTGGAAGTCATAGAGGCAGATGACAGTGCGATGAGCATGAGCAATTTGTACCTGAGTCTGATGATGAAGGTGACTTATATGTTTATGAAATAAATCTCAAAAAATAGCAAAAATATTGATTACTTATTTATAGAGTACTAGTGACTACAATTTCAAAATATTATACTTAGAAAATTTCTTTGCGTCATTAAGAGGAAAAGTGCGTAAACGCTCATTAGTAATTACCAAAAGATTCTTAATCAAGTAAATTACCTACCTACTACTACTAGATTACTACTACCTACTATCTAACAAAACTTAATTGTTGAAAAATTACTTGACGACCAAGAGAAACATATTTCATAATTATATTTGTAAAAAAAGTTGATATAAAAAATCAACTCAGCTTACCAATTTTAATAAATCAATGAAGTACCTACTTTTCAATTCATTTTAAACACAGACTATGAAACCTAAAGTACTTTTATTAAACAACTGGTAGCGTAATACTATACTAATACCCAACGTAACCAGTATACTGTGACCTTCCTTACCCCTCGTGGTTCCTAAAAAGATATATTACCAAGGGGTCAAAGGTCAAGTTTCGAAAGGTTAACAAAGGTCAATATATTAGAAGGACAAACTACCGCTCATCACGCTATTAGTATGGCTAGGAGATAATGTCATTATTAATATAAGAGGCAATGAAAGCTGACGCGTGTCAAACAGTTGTACTTATATCTAAGTATATAGGTACTTTATTTGATTAGGTACCTACTAGCGGTTCGCCCCGATTTCGCACCCTATTTTTTTTTCAAAATATTCTATAGCCTCGGGAATAGTGTAGCTTTTCAACAGTGAAAACAATTTTCAAATCGGTCCTGTCTTTTTGGAGCTTATTATATCCAAACAAACAAACAAACCTTTCCTCTTTATTATATTAGTATAGATATGTAGGTACGTATGTTAATTATGATCCTATTTGACGGCCTGTTGGTCTAGTGGCCAGATCCTGACTACGAAACCGGAGGTTGCGGGTTCAAATCCTGCTAGGGGCAGATATAAATGTGATGAGCACTTACATCTGCCCCATGAACTTATGCTTGTTTTATGTACTTAATATAATATTATTATTATGTACTTATTCCCGTCTTTTATATTTTAAAGTACTTCCATTTCTTTCCTAAAAGCAACTTTTATTTATATGTCTGAACATAATTTTTTTTTAAAAAGCAATGACACCTAATGTGTTATAAATTATCTTCATTTATGTACTTAATTCTTTTTTATAACCCAGACCAAGATAATATAAAGACAAAATAAAAACAAAACGTAAAAGCTTCTGCCGCCCCAAATCCTTGGGTCAATAATATCCCACCATAAAGTACCCAATTCCTGTTTCGAATACAAACGGTGCAATAAAATACCTAAATTCGGCAAATTCTAATTTTGAATTCGGCCCCGTCGCATTGCCATAAAGCCGAGTACAGACGCTGCGGTAGTGAGTATTAAGAGGTTTTATGAATTTCGCCCGCTAGGTTGGTACACATGCGTTCCGCTCGGCCAGATGTCGCGCAGTTAAACCGTTTCCTTATTAAATTTAGCATTTAACGTTCCGTTTAATATAAGACATCTTGTAATAAGATTCCTTTAATATCTTCCCGGTACTTTAGATGAGTAATCGTGCGTGATATTTTTTACGGCTTTGATCTTTTGACGGATTAACGAGAATGAACGTGTTTTTACGTGAGTAAAAAGGGTGGAAATACGAAGCGATAAAAATAATTTACGCTATGTCAAAAAGAATTATGTAAACGTTATAAGCGACTTTTGAGGGTAATAAATAATCGAAAATGAAAATTCTACGTAAATAATTTCCTGGCGGGGAAATCTCAGGTTACCATCAAGAAACAATCGCGGAATGTTGCGAAAATTCAAGAAAATCCAATTTCCTTTTGAAAATGTGCCGTTGATGCAGGCAGCTTTTAAAATGATTTCGTTCCAACGACTTGCATATTTAATTTTGAATACAGAACTGCTTTCTAACGTGACGTTTGAAATTAGAACGCCTCGCGAGGAATGTTTTATAATCTCATGTGCCAGTGCTTTTATAAAATGGAAAAATGTTAGTAATTCTATGTGTAGTTTAAAAATGTTGCCATAATAAGAAATATGAGAGAATTCGAAGAAAATATTAACTGTGCGGAGTAATACCAAAGCAGTATGTTATGTTATGTAATTACTAAGAAGATTAAATAACACAGAAATAAAGTATTTACTTACTTTTAACCTCCGGTTTCGTAGTAAGTACTCGGCCATCTGAACCACCAACCACAACATAGAAAATATTTTGTTTCAAAGTAATATAAAAGCCTGTAGGTACCTTGCTTTTTTTTTCTTTCATGTAGACTAAAATAGACCACGGCGTTTATTGAAAACGTAAGGAAAATGGAGCACTTTTGATAATACCTTTTTGTATAAAGAAGAACTCGTGAATTTATTTGCGAAGATATATTTATCTATTTTAAATTAGGTAATCTTGTAAAACATAACTTATTGAAACATCATTTTTCTGTTGGAATATTAGCAAAAAATAATTAAATAGGTACTTAACCTACATCACAAAGCCTTTTAAACTAATAAGTGACTTTGTAATAAAAAAACACATAACATAATGATATAGTATATTATTCAGCTGTGAAAATCTATAATAAATTACCTACCAGAATCTATCAAAGAAGAACAAAACATGCATGCTTATCAAAAAAAGCTAAAACTATTACTGATAGAGAAGTGTTATTACTCTGTAGAAGAATTCCTAACAGATGATCTTTAAAATTGTAATTTTGTACCTATACTTAATGACATAATGTTAGGCTAAAATTGTAATTTGATTTGATTTGTTTTTTTATATTTGACAAAATAATTGATTTAAAACCTTTCTATTCATTACCTATGTGACGTTATATATATATATATATATATATATTCTTTTGTTTCTCTCTATAATCTTGACCTTAGTGAATTAATTTTGTGTATCTGTAGTCCACACAATGCATGTAATACCTTGACTATAATATAGATATAATTAATTAATCATGTAATTATATTGCAATGCCCTCAAACGGGTACATGTGAAACTAATAATTGTAAGAACACCTGTCAAATACCATGTATGCAATAAATAAATAAATAAATAAATAAATAAATAAATAGTGCTACTTAAAATATTGTGAATAAAAAAAATACATAACCTATTTTTCCGCTGTCAATGTTGCCAAGTAAAAAAACGCCTAATCTATGCGAAAGAGTTAGAAGAAAGAACCCAAGCAGCAAATGGAACACTTTTCAAAAATTCAAAAAAGGAAACGTTCGAATTAATCAATGTTTGCGTTCGCGACGTACGACCACGTTTTTCCATTAGGTTCTTTTTGATGGTACCATTGCTTTTCGAGAGAAGTTACACATTTTTGACCTACTCTGTCTGAGTGAATGAAAAGTGCTTTATAAATAGACTCGGTTGAACGCCTCTCCGAGATCGATTTGCCGTTCAGAAACTATTTTATTTCAAAATTTGTTTCGATGGGTATTTTTATTCGGAAACTGTATTCAGCTTTCCTCCAGTGTTTGTCGAGTTTAAAGTGATTTTTATATGAAAGTTTCGAGATTGATGTGCATTCTTTTCAAGTGTTATGTTCAGGTATTTTATCAAGTTGTGTTTTGATTTGAAATATTATTGGGTGTTTGAAGTGTTATTTTAAAAAGCAGAGGTATTTTGCTGTCACCAAATGAATACCCGGTTTGATTTTCACTGTATTAACAAAGCGGCCACACACTAGGTACTCCATTAAACTTATCTAAGTAGCTTAAGATGTCAAAAGTGAGTTCTATAATCAGCATTAATTCTTCATACAAATTAATCATCACCGGCATTATATTATTATTTTGATTAAAAACTGACTTTATTAAAGTCAAGAATCCTTAGTTTCACGTCTATCCCAGCTTACCCCTATAACTTAAGATGTCAAAATTTTTGTATTAATAGGTATAAATTTTTGGACTGCGACGGGCTGATGATGATGATGATGATGATGAGGTATAAATTATTTATACTGATACTATCTATCCGCCCCGGCTTCGCACGGATCATCTTTATTTTTGTAGCCTATGTCACTCGGGAATAGTGTAGCTTCCCAACAGTGAAAAATCCCAAATGTTTCTAATCGGTCCAGCCGTTTTGGAGCCTATTCAATCCAAACAAACAAACAAAACTTTCCTCTTTATAATATTAGTATCCTAATCCTAACTAATATTATAAATGCGAAAGTAACTGTGTCTGTCTGTCTGTCCGTCTGTCTGCTACGCTTTCACGCTAAAACTACTGGAAACTACTAAAACTACTGATTTAAATGAAATTTGGTACAAAGAAAGTCTGGACCCTGAGAAAGGACATAGGCTAATTTTTAACCGACTGCAAAACAGGAGGAGTTCTACGCGGACGAAGTCGCGGGAAGAAGCTAGTAGATTATATAAATTACCATCAACCATCATACCTAAGCCAAAACCTTAGTAGACTCTCAAGTTCAAATTAGTCTCCTAAATGTAATTTAGTCCCCAATACACGTACCTATACCTTGTAATTAATATCTACCTATAACCAAAGGGTTGGCATACTTTATATTCACATATACATACATACAACTTCGCAAAGGAACCCCTATGCTAATTGATAAAGCGAACTACCATTGAAAAGCGAAGCTATTTTTAAGCGGTTCAAAAAATCACTGGTAACAAAATAGGTAGGTAAGTCATTTTCAAATTTTGCGCAGGTAAATTCCCACAACAATTTTTGATTTTTATTTTTTAATAATTTCCGATGCCTTCGTGGTTATAGCACATTGGAATGAAACAACTATTAACGGATTTAACTCGCTTATTTTTGATTTTATTTTATTTGCTGACGGTTTGGATTTTTTACAGTTTCCATAATCGTAGCACGACCGAGCTGACAATAGTCTAAAGCTAAAGTAAGTTTTAATTTTTTGTAGCTTCGGTCTGTCAACCAATTTAATTATGTTTGGTATGCAGATAGTCTAGAGCCTCAGAAAGGACATTTTTTTTTAATAATTTCTGATGCCTTCGCGGTTATTATACATTGTCGTGCTACGATTACCTATGGAATCTGTAAAGGCTCCGAAACGTCAGCCAATAAAATCAAATACGCGAGTTAAATCCGTTTCATATTTTTTTTGCCAACATGACATTTTAATTGCTAATTCCACGCGGACGAAGTCACGGCAAAAACGTTGAGTTGAGAAATTAATAAATCAAATATAATCAACAAAATTAAGCTATTGTCGAGTAAGAAAGCATTTTTACTATTTATTACTATTTACAACATTATAGTAAGCCAATTTTTACTACGACAAAATAATGTTAGGGTATTAGCAAGGGCGTGCATTCCATATAGGCACAATGGTGTACATGTATGGAGTGCCTACCCTACATGCGCGAGCCTGCACGCGCCTAGTTATTAGCTTCGAGCTATAAATTCAATGGACATTTTAAGGGTTGTGACTGAAATAAGAATGCGAAATATTAATGCATGGTCCCCCATTAAATATTTAAATGTATAGGTGTGGGTTACGAGGGTCAGTCTTATGAGGTTCCAAATATGCCTAGAATATTAACACTTTAATTAATATTAGTATTAACGATATGTATGAGCATTCAAGCGTTTGTTACGTAAGCACTTTTTAAACCTTTAGTTTTCATCATATTCTGTCATTGTAGTTATTTATGTATTTTTGTAATATAATCTTCTATTATATAAAAATAAGTCGGGTTTTCCTTCCTGACGCTATAACTCCAGAACGCACGAACCGATTTGGCTAATTTTGGTCTTGAATTATTCGTGGAAGTCCAGGGAAGGTTTGTAAGTAGATAAAATTTAAAAACATCTTGAAAAAGTGTAAAATCAACATCTTTCTATACTCCCATATTGACGGTAAGTGACAGAAGACTTTGACAGATCTTTGACGAAACAATCGGACGGGCAGGACGACGTCTGCCGGGGCCGCTAGTTTAGTATACGTGGGTGGATCAAAAAGTACCCGCGTTAAGACAGAAAAAACTTTTTTTTTAAAGATTTTTTTTTTATTTTTTAACATAATTCCCTCCGAGGTCTTTACACATGACCCCACTTTTTGGCCACTTTTTTAACCCCTCGAAAAATATGTTTTTTCAAACCCTTTAAAATACGCTTCTGATTCGGCAATCGCCTCTTCGTTTGAGCTGATTTTTTTAACCCCCGAGCCAAGTTTTCATGTTGAGGCACCAAAAGACGTCGTAGGACGTCAGATCAATTGAATATGGTGGGTGCAGCAACAATTCGTAGCGAAATTCCACTAATTTGACAACGTCAAACCTGGATGAATGTGCTGGTGCGTTATCGGTGCCATACAGCATTTTTTCCTAACCAAATGGGGCCGTGTATTCTTAATTTTTTTATCGAATCGGTCCAATAATTCACTATAATATTGCCCTGTGATTGTTCTTCCTTTCTGTAAGATGTTAAAAAGGAGTGTTCCCTTCGAATCCCAAAAAAATCGTGGCCATGACTTTTCCGGCAGATGGGATCGTTTTCGCCTTCTTTGGAGGAGATTCATATGGGAAAATCTATTGTTTGGACTCGCTTGGTCTCCAGCGTATAATAATATACTCAGGTTTTGTTAACAATCATAACTCGAGACAAAAACTCCATCGGATTTCTCTTAAACAGATCCAAACATTGCTTTGACATTGACATCCGAATCCGATTATTTTCATCTGTGAGTAAACGCGGCAGCCAAATGGCGGACATCATTTTCTTGTGCAATTTATTACATAATATACTGAAAAATGTTCTGTACGACAAGCCTACAATGTCAGCTAATTTGCAAACTTTAGTTCGTCGATCTGCGATAATCATGTCATGAACTTTTTTAATGACCTCTTCGGAAACCACGTCTGGAGGGCGACCTGGCCGGTCTTCATCAAAAACAGTTGTGTGCCACGTTTAAATTCATGGAACCAATATCTGACGGTTGTCACAGAAGGCGAAAGACCTCCATAGACAGCATCCAACTTAACTTCTATTTCATCGCATGTTTTTCCATCTAAAAATAAAAACCGAACTACGAAACGATATTGATCTTTTTCTAAGTCACCGCGAAATACAACACTCTTGTGATAAAACTGGCCACTAAATAAAAGGTAATGTATTGTTTTAAAAAAAATATATATATTTTAATTTCTAAATACCTTAAGTACACGATGATAATAACAACATATCTCAACGACATCATCTCTTTCCCAACACGGGTACTTTTTGATCCACCCATGTATTTATGTATTGTATTTATGTAGTGTAATATCATCCTGTTATATATTGTATCTATTATATTATATGTATTATTCTTTTTGCGCCTACACATGCTCTCTGTTTGCTTTAAAGGTTGTCTGGTAGAGAATGCCGTATGGCATTAAGTCCGCCTTTTGTACATTTATGTTTCATTGTGCAATAAAGTGTAAATAAATAAATATGAGTTGGAATGAAACAACTTTAAACGGATTTAACTCGCGTATTTTATTTTATTGGCTGAGTTTTCTGAGCCTTTACAGATTCCATAATTGTAGCACGACTGAGCTGACAATAGTCTTATGCTAAAGTGATTAATACAGCTATGCAAACTACCTTATTTATTAAATTATTACGTATACAGTACTTGATTATAGTAATTTACTTAGTCTTATTTGTATTGTAAAATAAATAATTTATGCGTGTAATGAAACATAATTATATTGTACCTATATTTTAGAACATGGTATTATTTAAATTCAATCACTTTAGCGTTAGACTATCATCAGCCCAATCGTGCTACGATTATGGAATCTGTAAAGGCTCCGAAACGTCAGCCAATAAACTAATACACGCGAGTTAAATCCGTCGTAATTGTTTTATACCAAGAGATAAATTTTAATAAATAGAGTCTATTGTATTTCATGCTAAAATAAATAAAGAGTTAAATTTCAATAGATTTGTAAAGATCGAAGCCAATTAGTTATGTTTGCTAACAAGTCTTTAATTAACAGAGTTTGAAAAACTATTGAAATATTTCCAATTAAATAGCCTTTCTTACTATGATATTGAATAAAATGAAAAAGTTGAAAATATTTTCAACAAAATAATTGGCTGCGATACAAAGTTTATCTAAAGGCACGATGACTGTTTTTCAACCGACGAAAAAAACGGAGGAGGTTCTCAATTCGACGCGTATTTTTTTTTTTTTTTTTTTTTTTTTTAATGTATGACCACGCATAACTTTTTACAGAGTGGTTCGATTTTGATAATTCTTTTTTTATTGGAAAGAGTATACTCCAATGTTGGCTCCCATTATAATTTGGAAAAAAAAAATCCAACCTTAAGGGTAGGAAAATAAGGGATGATTAATTTTTCACGCACCGATTGTATCGTATGACCACGCGTAACTTTTTACAGAGTAGTCCGATTTTGATAATTCTTTTTTTATTGGATAGAGCATACCTCAAAGTTGATCCCATATAATTTTGGAAAAAAAATCCTACCTGTGGTATAATAGGGGTAATTTATTGTTTACTGAAAGTTAATAGCAAAAACAAGGTAGGTAACTGTTTCAAAAGTAATTAAAAATTAAGCATGTAATAATTTGTATAAATTATGGTCACAGAAAATTATGAAATAATAACTTTTTAATAAAAAAATTTAACCGCCGAAAAAAACTAAAACGCAACGGCACCGACTCCAAAAATATCAGACGTTACAACAAAAGTAATAGTCGTTATAAAAGACAGAATTATTATTTTTTACTTTTCAGTGCGCTATTGTTTTCTGTTGCGTTTTAGTTTTTTTCGGCGGTTAAGTTTTTTTATTAATGTGTGAATCAAGTAGAATATCAAAAATATCGTATATCTTTCTTTTCTCAATCCACAAAAAACGAAACAAAAGATAGACGTAAGCTCGGGAGCATGTGACGTCACGAGTATGTGACGTCACATAACATAACGACATTTTGAATACCTGTGTTGTTACTATGATGTTCTTTTGTTTAGTCAAACACATAATTTATTTTCGCGTAAAACGCACCTTATCATAATTTCTGATGCCCCACGCGGTTATTACACATTGGAATGAAACAACAAGTTTCATTTCAATGTGTAATAACCTTGAAGGCATCAGAAATTATTAGGAATTTTAATTTAGTTTAAATAATCGCCTGAAGCCCTCATGTTTACTAATCAGTAATCGTTAGATTATCATCAGCTCAGTCGTGCTACGATTATGGAAACTGTACTTTTCAAAACGTCAGCCAATAAAATAAAGTACGCGAGTTTAATCCGTTTATAGTTGTTTCATTGCAACTGTCATTGTCATCATTTCATAGAACAAAATATATAAGACCTCTGTCTTCGACTTTGTTGTCGACTATATTTTGTAGGATTTTGTCGTGAGAGATACACGACAAAATCCTTACGTCTTAGCATTTTGTCGTGTATCTATATACACGACAATCCTTACGTGTTGTACAGTCGACATCGTTAAAAACCCGCTGTCATCTAAATAAATCAGCGTCACAATATGTAATGAAATTTCCTTGGATCCTCAAAACTATATGGGTCGCGTCGGCGCGAGTCGCGCGTCAAATTGAGATGACAGAGGGCCTATGTGGTACTCGCAGTCTGGTAAACGGATTATATACCACTAGCTGTCCGCCCCGGCTTCGCACGGATCACCTTTTTTTATAGCCTATGTCACTCGGGAATAGTGCAGCTTCCCAACAGTGAAAGAATTTTTGAAATCGATCCAGCCATTCTGGAGCCTATTAAATCCAAAAAAACAAACAAATATTTATAATTTTAGTACGGACTAGCGTTAGACTATTGTCAGCTCAGTCGTGCTACGATTATGAAAACTGTAAAGACTCCGAAACGTCAGCAAATAAAATAAAAATACGCGAGTTAAATCCGTTAATAGTGGTTTCATTCCAAAAAATTTAGCCGTTTTACTGTACAAATTATGTTGTTTTACTTGAGCCTTATATTATGTATTTATGTATGTTTATCCGTTGTCCGTACCTATAGTACAAGCTTTGCTTTGTTTGAAGATCAATTGGTGTGAATTGTCCAAAGATATTTTTTTATTTATCTATACTAATATTATAAAGCTGAAGAGTTTGTTTGTTTGAACGCGCTAATCTCAGGAACTACTGGTTCGAATTCAAAAACATTATATAAGAACAAAATACAATGAAACATAATATAAATAACTGGCTGTGCACGCGACTTCGTCCCCGTGGAATAGTAATTCTTCATAAGGCTTCATATTTTCCCCGTTTTTTACACATTTTCCACTGTTTCTTCGCTCCTATTGGTCGCAGCAGTGATAGCCTAAAGCCTTCCTCGATAAATGGTCTATCCAAAAAAAAAAAATTTTGAATTCGAACTAGTAGTTTCTGAGATTAGCGCGTTCAAACAAACAAACTCTTCAGCTTTATAATATTAGTATAGATTACTATTCCACGGAGACGAAGTCGCGGGCACAGCTAGTTATTTATATTATGTTTTATTGTATTTTGTTCCTATATAGTGTTACATTACAATCAAAACACCAGTATCAAACGCACCATCCTAAACAGAAAACTAACCGCAACCACACTTCCATCTCGCCGGCATTTCGCTCCGTTGCTTTTTTCCTTCTATTTCGTATAAAACTAATTTTGTGCTTTGTTGACTTTCCTTGTGTTATTTCATTCTTGCCTCTTACTTGCGTGTGGAAGTGCCCTTGATAAGGTAGTCTAATTTCGCTGATGGATTGATATGATATTTGGTTGCTTTTGCGTTTATGAGATAAATGGAATGATAATAAAAGTATGTCGTAACATATAATAATAACCTAGTAACTTATGATGCCTTCGCGGTTATTACACATTGAAATGAAGTAGAATTCTCTAAAATTAGCGGGCCGGACAACCCTCGTGAATTCCCCGGATTTTGAAGCCCATTCGCCATGTCAACATAAACCGAGGACCATAGTTTTGAAGACCAAAAATAAAACTTATTAATGCGAAAGTAACTCTGTCTGTCTATCTGTTTGTTACGCTTTCACGTACTGGACCGATTACTAAATTAAATTTGTCAAGTGAGGTAATTAATATAACATACTTCAAAAAAGGACTTCAAAAAAGGAGGAGTTCCACGCGGACGAAGTCGCGGGCAGAAGCTAGGTAGTAGTTAAAAATAAAAATAATTTAAGTAAGTAAGTACCTATTTTTTCTTGTACAGTACTGACAAAGTACCTAAGTGATAAGTACGGAACCCTATAATAGACGCGAGTTGATATAAGACTTAACCGGTATTTTCCATTTTCACACTCCATTACGGTATGTTTGTTTTTCTGGCACCGAAAGGGGATAAAACACCGAATTTACGTTTTCCTAATTTGTTGAACTCGGACAACCATTAAATGTGTTCGGGGAATAAATAAAACCGATTAATTAGTATTCGGCGATTTTATAAAAAAAACACGTCGGCCAAAAATTTACGGTCTCTCCGGTAGCGTTTGTTTAAATAAAAGAATTTTGCGCTTTCACGTTTTAGAGGCCGGCTTTTACCATTTTTATAATTGTTGATAGATTTTACGTTTCATGCTTTTTGTTTTAAAAAGTGATAATAAATAATTAAGTTACAAATGTATAAGTTGCAAAAAAATATATTAATACTTTGCATTTTAATGAAACAATAACATAGGTAACGGATAAAA
Source organism: Polylopha cassiicola (assembly GCA_038024825.1). Lineage (NCBI taxonomy): Eukaryota > Metazoa > Arthropoda > Insecta > Lepidoptera > Tortricidae > Polylopha > Polylopha cassiicola. The sequence goes on from CP149061.1 coordinate 2,291,664, forward strand.
TCGCGTTTTTTTTTTTAATTTTCTTTTTCTTTTTCTTTAACTTTACTGTTCTCATATTCTTAGTACGACTGAGCTGACGATAGTCTAACTCTAAAGTTCATCCAAATGACTAAGGTATATAATTTCAATTTACAGTGGAAAGACAAAAAAGAAATATTTTTATTTTACCTACATTTTGAAATAACTTTTAAATCCAATAATTAATAAATATAATCAACCTAAGGTTATTATACCTACTTATAAATACTGAATTTTCAAGAACTATTTATTGATCTATATTTTGCCCGTGACTTGATCTACTTACAATTATATTGTATTAAATATCATAATAGCATGGCAATTTCATTTCTAATCTCCAAAACTATTTTTGATTAAAAAACGGTTTGAAAGCTAAACTTCCAGTTGATTTACGATTCAGGTATGGATTTTGCCAACTTTTCTTACAAGTTAATCCGTTACTGCGTCGCCTGCAGCCATTTTGTCGGAACGATGAAAACTCAAACAGGGCATTTTATTCATACTCGATAAATCAAATTCATGATAATATTATAAACGCGAAAGTTTGTAAGAATGTATGGATGTATGTTTGTTTCTATTTCACGCAAAAACTACTGAATTGATTTTGATGAAACTTTACAATAACTTAGTTCACTAGTTTCTGCCCGCTTCGTCTGCGAACGATGAGTATTTCGCACAATTTCGTTATAAAATATAATTTACATTTTATTCTGGTGTATGAGCTGTTTTATTGTAAAGTTTCATCAAAATCCATTCAGTAGATTATATTTTACTAACTCATATTATATTATTTATACTAATATTATAAAGAGGAAAGGTTTGTTTGTTTGTTTGGATTGAATAGGCTCCAGAACAACTGGATCGATTTGAAAAAATATTTCACTGTTGGGAAGCTACACTATTCCCGAGTGACATAATCATTTGTTTATTGGTACCTATAAACTTTGCCTTGTCTATCGTTTCTTGGCTCGGTGCAGTCGTGGTAATGACGTCAGAGATTTATGTGCAAATTCACTTAATGCACCGCCGGCGTATTAGATTCATCAGATGCAACTTATAAAATTAATCTTTAAATAACGCTAATATTATAAAGCTGAAAAGTTTGTTTGTTTGTTTGTTTGAACGCGCTAATCTCAGTTACTACTGGTTCGAATTCAAAAATTTTTTGTTGGATAGACCATTTATCGAGGAAGGCTATATAACATCACGCTGTGACCAATAGAAGCGAAGAAACAGTGGAAAATGTGTAAAAAACGGGGAAAATATGAAGCCTTATGAAGAATTACTATTGGGACGGGGACGAAGTCGCGGGCACAGCTAGTCCTTAAATAATGCTAATGGATCTTTGAGCGTTTGAGACGTCATTGGCGTTTACATCTAAGTATATTTAAGAACAGAGTCAATAAGTAACAAAATTTTAAGTGATATTATCCACTAGGTACTACTGGTATAAATAATATTTCAATTGATCCCTACTAATATTATAAATGCGAAAGTAACTCTGTCCGTCTGTCTGTCTGTTACGCTTTCACGCTAAAACTACTGGACCGATTTAAATGAAATTTGGTACAAAGAAATTCTGGAGCCTGAGAAAGAACCATAGGCTACTTTTTAACCGACTGCAAAAAAGGAGGAGTTCCACGCGGACGAAGTCGCGGGCAGAAGTAATATATATTTTTAATTAGCACACAAAGAGATAAGTTGTATAAGAATGAACAATATACAACTCCAATACTCAGAAAGGTAGCAGGTCTACGAGACCAAAGTCGTAGCTCATTCGTAGCACTTCGTAGCCTTACATAATTCGTAGTAGGTTATTAAAAAAAATAGGAAAAAAAGTACAGTAACTACTTTAATTTTACTTCAATAGGGACAGTTATAATTTGACCACGATTAGGTATATTTTAACAGTGTGTGTGTGTAGACGCTTTAAGTGAGTGAGTGTAAATGTGAGTGTGTGTGAGTGGACCCTAACAATAATTTAAACAAACATAACAAATTATACGTTACCATTAATACAATCAATGCAGTATAATTAATTGGCTATGTACCTATGTGGTCAATTATCATTATTTGTTTATTAGCCATTTGTGATAATAGCAAATGTTTGACTTCAAATTATGTTAATACAATCAATAGCGTATAGAGACCGTGCAACGAAGATACTTCAATATTACAGTGTTAATACATTTATACTAATATTATAAAGAGGAAAGATTTGTACCTATTTTTGTATGTTTGTAATGAATAGGCGCCAAAACTACTAGACTGATTTTAATAATTCTTTCACTGTTAGGAAGCAACGTTCACCCTGAGTAACATAGGCTATAGAAAATTTTGAAAAAAATAGGGATCCGTGCGAAGCCGGGGCGAACCGCTAGTTTTAAGTATAAATATACCTTGCAACGAAGATGCTGCCAATGCCAATACCATTGAGTTTCTTGCCGTTTCTTCTCAATTGAGGTTTTTAGGTAGATACCGTTTTCTTAAGACCTTCACAAAAGTCTAAACTGAATAAACATAATAATATCTGATGCCTTCGCGGTTATTATACATGGGAATAAAACAACTTTACAGTCTTGATACGATTGTCGAATCTGTGAAGGTTCCGAAACGTCAGCCTATAAAATAAAATACGCGAGTTAAAGCCGTTCATAGTTGTTTAATTCCAATATCAATGACTATCTATAAAAAGTATAAAATAGTTGTTTCATTTCAATGTGTAATAACCGCGAAGGCATCAGAAATTATTATAAAATAGTGGACAAAAGTACCTATTTAAAATGTATTTCTGACCCGCTAGCAAATTGCATGGCGCTCACATCGACAAACAATGATAAACAATTTACGGACATACATTAGCGCTAAACGCGCTAAACGCTAAGCGTGGGTATGTCATAAAGCTATTAACGCTAAAATTCCGATGTAATCAAGTTTATTTTCAGCAAATGCCTAAATTTGTCATTGTTACACACCGTTGCGTAATTAGTCGCACAAAAGTTGACTTTACATCTATATATCGCACCCGTAGATCTAAAGGGAGCTAACTCAAAAAAAGTAACTTTTTCGGGAGAGGCGAAATTGTTGTAAGGAATCGGATCCTTGTTTTTAGCGTGTGTTTAATTTAAATTTTCAGATTTTTGAGTTAGCTCCCTTTAGATCTAGGTGTGCGATATTTAAAAGGAGAAGCTCACTTAATGACTGACACATCAACGCAGGGCCTAAACTACAAGGGTTATAAATCTGAAAATTTGCACAAATTGGGGTCCCTTTTATAACGAAGTGCTCCCTTGTGTTATAAGTTGAACCCCTGTACAAAGAAGCGATTTTTGAAAATTTGCTCTTTTAGGGGGTAAAATGGGAGTGCTGAAGTGGCGAGCATAGGCTGTGTGTGTGTGTAGGTACATATAGAGCTAGTTAGTCCCAAATACGGTGTCCGCTAGCCAGCCTAGCTCCGTCCAGAAGTGCAGGAGACATGGTGTTTTCACAGGGTTTGTGGAATAACTTCAGTGTAGTAGAGAGCTGTTGTTAGTACGGTGTGACGCGTGACCGCTAAATTCGGGTCACACATCGATCACGGCCTTGTTTTCCTTTATTATGTCCATTCATTTTAGTTCACTTTGTCCCTTTATTGAATATCCGCTGGTAATGCATGGAACGTAATGCGATGACGTCGTTATGCGTTAGGAATTTACGTGTGGTTTGTGTTTGCTTTTGCTAGTTATTTGAAATGGCTTCTTGAATGAAAGCATAAGCTTGTTTGACAGCCAAGTATTGATGAAGTGTGGTAGAAGATGGTGAAGGAAGTGAGATATTTGTGAGGTGAATTATATAGCAGCTTTACTTGACGTGAGTTTAATAAGTAACAAAACAATAGGTGATATAGGAATGAAACAACTGTAAACGGATTTAACTCGCGTATTTTGATTTTATTGGTTGACTTTTCGAAAGCTCTGTAATAACCGCAAAGGCATCAGAAATTCATAGATGACATGACATACCTATTTGTACAAAATAGTTAGAATAAAAAAATAGATTGTAAAAATAGCCAGTATTATATAACAAGGTGTCACGTCGGCGGAATTATTTAAACGAATCGTACAATATATAATTAATTTGATAATTTACAAAATATTCCGAAACTAAGTTAATAAATGCTTTAGTGATGGTGGTACAAAATTAAATGTATAGTGGTTCTTAACCTTTTTAGGTCATAATAATATAGGTAACGACCTATAGGGTATATAATTCAGTGACCCTAGTCATAGGACCTCTTCTCTACTGATTTCAACCCTCCTCCCAAAGATAAACTATCGCTAGTCGGCGCTACGCTGTGCTTAGACTTGTCACTTTGAAAATTCCGCGTTCGAGATAACTAGGTACCGTTACCCCCGCGTACAACAAGGTTTACCCCCGCGGGGGTAATTTCCAGGTTAAGAACCTAGGGTATAGACGATCCATATTCTATATTTCATAGCATCATACTCGATCCAATATAGGTACCGCTATACTTTACAAACCTTATTAAATATTACGTAGCTATCCTTTACAAGCGGGGGCAACCTAACTAATATTTATGTTTGTATATTACCTGCAAAAACACTTTGTCCTAAGGTCACGTAAGGACCCAGAAATATTTCAGAGCAACTACTGGCTAGAGCCATTTTTACTTGCGTTCACGCTATACCGAATAATATTCACGGCACACGTCCTAACGTTACTCTGTTTCCATTGTGAAACGGTAAAAAAATATTAAAAAAAGAAAGTTCGCTCTGGCTCGTATTCTATTGTAATTCTGATCCGATAAAAAATAATTTAAAAACAATAGGGACCTTCTGTTTAAGTCGTAACTAGGTGTGTTTTAATTTCTGATGCCTTCGCGGTTATTACACATTGGAATGAAACAACTATTAACGGATTTAACTCGCGTATTTTTATTTTATTTTATTTGCTGACGTTTCGGATTCTTTACAGTTTCCATAATCGTAGCACGAATGAGCTGACAATAGACTATTGTCGAGTTAAATCCGTTAATAGTTGTTTCATTCCTAGGTGTGTTTTATTATTAAATTTATAAATGTGCACTCACTAATGTATTTTAATAATGAGATAATCTATAAATATTATAAAGAGGAAAGGTTTGTTTGTTTGTTTGTTTGGATTGAATAGGCTTCAAAACGGCCAGACCGATTTCAAAAATTCTTTCACTGTTGGGAAGCTACACTGTTCTCGAGTGACATAGGCTATAAAAAAAAAAGATGATCCGTGCGAAGCCGGTGCAGACAGCTAGTAATATTATATAATTACATAAAGATGTTTAAGTATTTCTCGTATTTCCGTATTTAGTGGTGGTAGGTATTTTACAATAATAAAGCGACATAATTATTTTCACACAAAACTTAATTGAAGGCTACACGTCACGGCAAATGTGTATCTTTTGACACCCTATTTAGCATAACGTGGCGACTTCAGTTTACGTCGAATACCTACTAAAACTAACAATAATATACCTAATTATTTTCACACAAAACACCTTACAGCAATCATCACGTCACGCCAAATTTTAACGTCACGTCAAAATGAACGCGAACGTATACCAAGTAACCCACTTGCTCGCCATCTGTTCACGGCGACGTGACAATCCGAGTAACGCCGCGTGCCGCTGACGCAGCGATTATGTAACTTCGAGATACATGGCGATTAGCGTCAAACGGTTTAACTCGGGTAATTAGGTAGGAGGTTACGACGTTAGGCTTTAGCTAAAGTGATAACAAGCACAACTAAGTAGCTATGTTGGGTAGGTAGGTACCTATATCTACAACAAGTAATTAGCTATGTTGGGTAAGGTAGGTATCTACATCTACAACAAGTAATTAGCTATGTTGGGTGGGTAGGTAGGTACCTACATCTACAACAACTAATTAGCTATGTTGGGTGGGTAGGTACTACATCTACAACAACTAATTATCTATGTTAGGTAGGTAGGTACCTATATCTACAACAACTAATTATCTATGTTAAGTACCTATATCTAATCGATGTAAAAAAATTTTGTAGGTAGGTATATATTTGGCAGCCGAATCATGATTCTGCTGACGATAGTCTAACGCTAAAGTGTTACTTTAAAACTCAGTTATGCTACGATTGGATTGTAAAGAATCCGAAACATGAGCAAATAAAATACTTATGCAAGTTAAATCCGTTTAAAAATAAAACAACTATAAACGATAGGAATGAAATAACTATAAAAGGATTTAACTGGATAAACGCGAGTTAAATCCGTTTATAATTGTTTCATTCCAATGTACAATAACCGCGAAGGCATCAGAAATTATTATTGTTTATGTAACTTTAGCATAAGACTATTGTCAGCTCAGTCGTGCTACGATTATGGAAACTGTAAGGGTTCCGAAACAATAGTGAATAAAATAAAATACACGAGTTAAATCGGTACAGTTGTTTTATTCCAATGTGTAATAACCGCGAAGACATCAGAAAATAACTGAACTAAGTACTTCCTAACTAATATTATAAATGCGAAAGTAACTCTGTCTGTCTGTCTGTCTGTCTGTTACGCTTTCACGCTAAAACTATTGGACCGATTTAAATGAAATTTGGTACAAAGAAAGTCTGGAGCCTGAGAAAGGACATAGGCTACTTTTTAACCGACTGCAAAAAAGGAGGAGTTCCACGCAGACGAAGTCGCGGGCAGAAGCTAGTAGTTAATAATTACAGATAATTGTTGATTGCAAATGAAACAGACACCAAATGTAAACTGAGATCTCTTGAAGATATCAAAGTACAGTTCCTAATGGATTGTAGTCCCAGTTTTGTAATAAAATAGATATTTATTTACTTACTACAAGGAACTTTATATTTTTAGTACCTTTTAAAACATGTTGTGAGTTCAACAATAACATAATTATCTAACTATCTTAATATTTTTTCATTTTAAAAAATAGATAAGTACACAAAACATACCTGCTTAGTATAAAAATCATAGTTAGCTATAACTCACTTCATATCTTGAAATTTTAGTAATCACTAATGTGCTAATTTTAGTAGTCACTAAAATTTTAGCAATCTTGAGATTTTTTTTAGTACCTAATCAATAAAAACCAGAAATATTGCTATGTTATAATACTCGTTAAGATTTTAGTAACCACTAAACTTAACTAATTACTAAAATTCTACTAGGTAGGTAGTCACTAAAATTTCAAGATAATATTAGTAAGACTCGAAAGATTAACTAAAAAGGCCTGTACCCAGCAGTTACGTAAAAACTAAATAATTATATTTTAGTTTGACATAAAACACGGAAGATAATGTTAAAACAGCAAAATGTCCTTTGACCACCATAATGTGGCTATTAAAACCGATAAAACTAACAGATAATACTAATGACCATCGTTTACCCACATTTTACCCATTCACATTATAGGTAAATGTTGGGTAATAATATTTACCCTTAAACTTAAGTGGGGTATTATCCCTTATAATTATGATTTGTTTCCTTCACACTATTATGGTTTTAAATAAATGTTATTTCGTTTCGACGTAGGTACAATTATTATTATTAGCATACATAGCTGCCAAGCCAAAAATGTTACCTTAAAAATATTATATACTTAGGTACCTACCTAAAAAACTTTTAAACTACGTAAGAATATTATATTACTAGCGGCCCGCCCCTGCTTCGCCCGGATCCCTTTTTTTATAGCCTATGTAACTCGGGAATAGTGTAGCTTTCCAAGAGTGAAATAATTTTTCAAATCGGTCCAGTCGTTTAGGAGCCTATTCAATCCAAACAAACAAACAACCAAACAAACTTTTCCTCTTTATTATATTAGTATAGATTATAGATAATCCTTAAAAGTTATAAAATACAAATTTATAATTGGAGTGAAACAACTATTAACGGATTAAACTCGCGTATTTTTATTTTATTTGCTGATGTTTCGGATTCTTTACAGTTTCCATAATCGTAGCACAACTGAGCTGATGTTTTATGCTAATTATTAAACCAAAAATGTACAATTTTCAAATATAAAATCCTAAACAAAAAACACCTTCGTTTTCCAACTATAAAATAAATTGCACGGATACCAAATAATTACAGCACTAAAAAACTTAAAACATTCGACACAAAAACGTTTCCACAAAAAAATAATGTCCATTTTCATTCCATTTTAAAACCACCCTCTTCCATGGCCTAATAAGCTAATCTAACTCTTTACTACCAACATAAACTTACGCTAATAGCTTTAACGATTTTCGCAAAATAGCCAAAAATAAAGTTAAAAAAAACAGGCCAAGAGCGAGTCGGACTCGCCAATGAAGGGTCCGTATCAGCACTAGCGTCTAGCAGCAGGTAGGTAATTTGATTTATGACGTTTAAAAACAAAACTACTGTCTAGAACTCATTCAAACCAATTTTCGTTAGTAGTTTGCATAGTAATATACATCATATATTTTTTCCGGTTTTATCATGCCCATTTTAGAAGTTACACACACGTAATTTACCACTTTGGAAGAGTCTATCGCGCAAACTATTCAGTTTAGAAAAAAATTATGTTAAGAACCTCAACATCATTTTAAAATACCTATCCATAGATACCCAACACGTATAGGTCTGATGAAAAAAAAAAATTTTGAGATTCAGTTCTATGTATGGGGAACAACATTTTTTTTGACAGACAGTCATGACGAGTCTATAAGGGTCCCGTTTTTGCCATTTGGGTACGGAACCCTAAAAACGGTTAAGTTAATCCGAACACGTAGAGAGCGACAAACCTAAAGGGTCGAACGTTTGGATTAAAATTCTGCGTAGGGTTTTACCTATCGTCTACGCAAAATATCCTTTAATTATGTCGGCCATTTTGTTGTGGAACGTCTATGGTAAGAGGTCGCGGTGAAACGATGAAATAATTAGACATCCCTACTACGAGTATTATAAATGCGAAAGTAACTCTGTCTGTCTGTTACGCTTACACGCTAAAACTACTGGACCGATTTAAGTGAAATTTGGTACAAAGAAAGTCTGGAGCCTGAGAAAGAACATAGGATACTTTTTAACCGACTGCAAAAAAGAAGGAGTTCCACGCGGACGAAGTCGCGGGCAGAAGCTAGTATTATATAAAAAGAATAATATTATTATTGACTATTATTCATTGGAATGAAACACTTTCGAGCAAGCGACCTGTGCCACCTAAACGGAGTAGCACACTCAGGCACAAAGAGAAAGCAGGTAGAAAGAGTAGGAGATACTAGTCTGTTCCTATCCCTTCCCCATCTTACGCATTTTCGATCAGCATCACGTGACCCTGACGCGAGGCATCACGTGACCCTGACGCGAGTTTGAAAGTTTTTACCCATACAAAAAAAGTGCTCAGCGCCGCTAAAGAAGTTTTCACTTCAAAATTAAATAAGCAAACGCTCTGAGTCTATCCTTTAACACATCCTATGCGTGTAAAAGGTATCACGTACCCAGTCTGAACAATACGTGTGTTTCACTGAACGCGTTCAAACAAAATGTATGGCTGACTGCAATGGAATTTTAATTGGTGTAAATTTGCGGTATATTCTTGGTTTGTGGTTGGGTTTATTGGGTGTCAGTATACTTAAAAGATAGGTGATGATAATATAAGTACGTTCACGTAAGTGCGCCATTTTGTTTACGTAAAGTTTTTTTAATAATTTCTGATCCCGCGGTTTTTACACATAAAAATGGAACAATTATAACGGATTAACCTCTATTTTTCATACCTCTACATGTTATTGGTGATCTTTCCCAATGCTCTTTTTTTTTAATTTTTGTTTTTTTTTTAAGATTTAAAAATACACATTTTCACTTTTCTACCATCGACACCTATTTTAATTCAATAAAAAAAACACAAAAAAACAAAAAACGCGGTACGTATTACACTGGATCAGCTAGTGTTTTTTTTTTTAGTTTTTACTCGTATATACTTAAGGCGTTTATTTTAGGTCATTATCATCATGTTATAATAATATAGGAAATTCATTATACTTATATAATTGTTTTATATATACTAATACAATAAAGAGGAAAGGTTTGTTTGTTTGGATTGAATACGCTCCAAAATGACCGATTTGAAAATTTCTATCACTGTTGAGAAGCTACACTATTCCCGAGTGACATAGGCTAGGTATATAAAATTTTGAAAAAATATTGATCCGTGCGTGTCGTGGGCCACTTGTTTTTATATAGAAAAGCATAGTCTAGGAAATTATAAAACTGTGTTCTCTATAATAATTTCTGATGCCTTCGCGGTTATTACACATTGCAATGAAACAACTATTAACGGATTTAACTCGCGTATTTTTATTTTATTTTATTAGCTGACGTTTCGGACTCTTTACAGTTTCCATAATCGTAGCACGACTGAGCTGACAATAGTAATATTCTCTGTCCCCAGCGAGCGTGAGGGCACTTTAGCGTTAGACTATTGTCAGCTCAGTCGAGCTACGATTATGGAAACTGTAAAGAATCCGAAACGTCAGCTAATAAAATAAAATAAAAATACGCGAGTTAAATCCGTTAATAGTTGTTTCATTACAATGTGTTCTCTATTTTATTTCCGACAGTTTTAAAACAATTATTTCGCAATAAACATTAAGTTAAACATCGCTGCTTTACTGCACGTTCAGAGAATTATAATATTTTATTCAGAAGTTAATTCCGACTTGGCAGGGTACCGGGTTCCAGTCCGGACTAATCCTTTTTAAGCTTTGCTATTTTATACATTCATATTTTCAAGTTTAACTTAACTGCGGAATTGTGATTTAGTATAGTGCATTTTTTGTGCAATTAAACATATGCGGTTTTACATGCGCGTGTTTTTCATGCAGGTATGATTTCAAAAATGTATTGCCTAGGTACCTCATACCTGCCAAGACACGCACAACATAATTAAAATTAATAAAATTAATAGAAAAGTAATATACAAAGAGAATCAAAATCGGTACATAAGCACACGCACACGCACACGCACACAAACACGCACACGCACGCGCACGCGCACGCGCACACGCACACGCACATGCACACGCACACGCACACGCACACGCACACGCACACGCACACGCACACGCACACGCACACGCACACGCACACGCACACGCACACGCACACGCACACGGACACGGACACGGACACGGACACGCACACGCACACGCACACGCACACGCACACGCACACGCACACGCACACGCACACGCACACGCACACGCACACGCACACGCACACGCACACGCACACGCACACGCACACGCACACGCACACGCACACGCACACGCACACGCACACGCACACGCACACGCACACGCACACGCACACGCACACGCACACGCACACGCACACGCACACGCACACGCACACGCACACGCACACGCACACGCACACGCACACGCACACGCACACGCACACGCACACGCACACGCACACGCACACGCACACGCACACGCACACGGACACGGACACGGACACGGACACGGACACGCACACGCACACGGACACGGACACGGACACGGACACGGACACGGACACGGACACGGACACGGACACGGACACGGACACGGACACGGACACGGACACGGACACGGACACGGACACGGACACGGACACGGACACGGACACGGACACGGACACGGACACGGACACGGACACGGACACGGACACGGACACGGACACGGACACGGACACGGACACGGACACGGACACGGACACGGACACGGACACGGACACGGACACGGACACGGACACGGACACGGACACGGACACGGACACGGACACGGACACGGACACGGACACGGACACGGACACGGACACGGACACGGACACGGACACGGACACGGACACGGACACGGACACGGACACGGACACGGACACGGACACGGACACGGACACGGACACGGACACGGACACGGACACGGACACGGACACGGACACGGACACGGACACGGACACGGACACGGACACGGACACGGACACGGACACGGACACGGACACAGACACGCACACGCAAACGCACACGGGCACGCGCACGTTCACGCCCACGCCCACGGACACGCACATGCACACGCAAACGCACACGAGCACGCGCACGTTCACGCCCACGCCCACGGACACGCACACGCCCACGCACACGCACACGCACACGCACACGCACACGCACACGCACACGCACACGCACACGCACACGCACACGCACACGCACACGCACACGCACACGCACACGCACACGCACACGCACACGCACACGCACACGCACACGCACACGCACACGCACACGCACACGCACACGCACACGCACACGCACACGCACACTTACACGCACACGGACACGCACACGCACACGCACACGCACACGCACACGCACACGCACACGCACACGCACACGCACACGCACACGCACACGCACACGCACACGCACACTTAAAACACCCAGTAGTTTTTGTGCCAGGGGTTACATACTTAAGACACTATATATATAACAGACAGATGTCTCTAAAAATCTATATATAGATCTATATATGCTAATAAATTTTAGCGTAAGCAATATTTCTTAAAAATCAAAACGTACAGACGTAGTTTCTCATAATATCTACAACATATCCAAAAATTATAAAAATCTAACTATATTTACTGGGTGTAAAACGTTATCGCCTTTTGTATGAAAATTAACAGGTTCACAATCCTCTTAAGTCCTTCCTATAAACCAGTAGAATAAATGTGACAACCCTATTTACTAATCTTCTAACTTCTATAGCACAATCAAAGTAATTCAGAGTAAGACAGGGTAATAAGCTACATATCAGGGCTGTCACTTTGTAGTTCCAGTCACGGTGGCGAGAAATGATTGTAGTCACTGCCCGTGAAGTACAGTTGGACACAAAATAACTTAAGTCCTACTAATATTATAAATGCGAAAGTTTATAAGAATAGATGTATAACAATTTAAACACAATAATTTAAATAGATAATGGCAGCTCTGTTCGAGAAACCGCTCTCTCTCTGTCTCTTACTGGCTCTGACGTCACCAGAAAAAAAAACTTAATTATAGATGTTTTAAAAAAATAAATTAAAAATTTAACAAACCCCCGACATAAAAACTAAAAGACCCTCTAAAAAGTATAACAATAATAAAATCTTAATATTAGTTACCTAAGTATTAATATTTCTACAAAGAAAACGTCATGTCGGGGGGATCACTTCTCATTTATTTCCATCCCCACTTTCACTCCCAATATTTTTTGAACGACTCAACCGATTTTCATTATAATTTCATTTTTGTACTGTACACGTGATCCTCTTTCATTTGATACCCCACTCGAGTATATTTGTAGACATTTATTTTTCCATCCCCTCTTTCAACCCCCCTAATTATTAAACTACTCAGCCGATTTTTTTAAAACATAGAACACTCCCGACATAGTCACCTTTCAAACAAAAAAAAACAGAATCAAAATCGGTTCATGCGTTAGGGAGCTATGATGCCACAGACAGACACACACACACACAAACACACAGACAGACAGACAGACAGACAGACAGACACGTCAAACTTATAACACCCCGTCGTTTTTGCGTCGGGGGTTAAAAAAAAACAACATTCGTAGACATCTTCCAATCGGGATGAAACAACCATAACGAATTTAACTCGCGTATTTTTTTTTTTGGAAAAGTTTACAGTTCCCATATTCGTACTTTAACATTAGACTCGTCAGTTCAGTCGTGCTACGAATATGGGAACTGTAAAATTTTAAAAATTCAACAAAAAATAATTTATTATGGTTATTTCATAATACCAATAACCACGAAGGCAAACGAAACTCTCACAGTCCAATAGTTACATAGAAAAATAGCCAATAGCTTTTTACATATTATTATTTCACATATAAATATCCCATTCGACTGTACAGCACAAAGCAACGCAACGTATTTCGACATAGCACACAGTTAATTAAGGGTTGTCACTGAACCGAGCGCGCACTTAAGACGGAATGAGCAAAAGGCGGGCCCGCCGCCGGCGAGTGACAACCCTACACGACGCAATTAGAAACGGTAGTTAGCTATCGGTTAGAAGCTATAGAAAATATAATCTAAGTAGCTTCTGCCCGCGACTTCGTCCGCGTGTCCTCCTTTTTTGCAGTCGGTTAAAAGTAGCCTATGTCCTTTCTCAGGATCCAGACTTTCTTTGTACCAATTTTCATTTCAATCGGTCCAGTAGTTTTAGCGTGAAAGCGTAACAGACAGACAGACAGACAGACAGACAGAGTTACTTTCGCATTTATAATATTAGTAGGGATATTAAGTAGGGATGAGGAATAGATTCTGTGTACAATAAGTAATGCACCAAGCATTGCACTGCGGGCCTATGATAAACTGTCGAAAAGACATTTTGTCCACATAATATTATTGAGAACGTTGTCGATAAGGAGAAATATGAGACATCGATATGACAAGATTTCTCGTTGTCGACAACGTAACCGATTATGGACAGAACACCGCGAGAATAAAGCGACATCGACATGATGAACTGTCGAATCGACATTTCGTCGACATAATATTGAGAACGTTGTCGACAAAGAGAAATAAGAGATGTCGACAACGTTACTGATCATTGACAGATGACCGCGAGAATTAGACGTAATCGACATGATAAGATGTCGACTGGACAATTCACCATAGGTTCGCATTTCATATACATGGAAAAACGAATTAGATTATAGGAAGAATGAAAAATTAAGAGAATTTGTAGTAGGTATAAAATAAATTTAGGAATGGATAAAGCTTGGCCGTTGCTGGCTTCAAAGGTGGAAAAATTGAGAAGGATTTTCGATCGTTTGAGATTGTCCTTGTCATCTGTAGCTATATCTATAATGGTTGCAAATACTATGATTAATCAAAACAGTATTTGTAGCAGTACCAAGAGATAATTTGACTTATTTTTTTTAATTATTGATTCTGTTCTTAAATATAGTCTGAGATGACAACGACGGCGTCTTAAACACGCTCTAAAATTTACTAGACATTGAATTTCCAGTATATTAAATATAAAAAAAATGTCCCAAAACTTATTCTAGTCTTACGTAATTACTTCTAGTTAAAGTAACACACGTCCATATATAAGTAAGATCGTTATAACTTTATCGAAAATTGGACTTTGATATCAATTAAATAGTAATTAGCGTGGGTGCAGTGACCTCCTAAAAGTTGCAAGTTTTCTGCGTAATCAAGTGTTTAAATGCTAGATCTACACAATATGGCATACCTATCTATCTATATATTATTATATATTTATATATATACTTGCTGTCCGCCCCGGCTTCGCACGGATCATCTTTTTTTTATAGCCTATGTCACTCGGGAAAAAAGCTTTTTATAGTTTTTTTTTATTTTAAAGTTTAATCGCAAAAACCTGAGTTTAATTTTCAATATTTTTTTCACAAACCTCACAATTCATTTTTTATCTTTCTCTAATATAATAAAGAGGAATGGTTTGTTTGTTTGTTATTTTGGATTGAATAGGCTCCTAAACGACTGGGCCGATTTGAAAAATTCTTTACAGTTTCCATAATTGTAGCACGACTGAACTGACAATAGTCTAATGCTAAATAAAATAAAATAAAAATACGCGAGTTTAATCCGTTAATATTTGTTTCATTCCAAAGTGTGATTCCACAAACCTCATTATTATTACTTTATATTTTTTTTAATTATATTTTTATTACCATTAAAAATATATCAACGATGTAGACCAGCCATTATAGTTAACTGCAGTATTCCACACGTGCATGCTTAATTAAGAATTTATTACGCCCACAGCGCGCGTCTAACTTTGGAAATTAAATCCTAAAGATTATTTCGTAATTAGCATTATTATGTAATTTTAACGATTCTCTTAATAGCACTGAAGAGTTGTCATAGCAACGGCTTATACCTAATATGGAAGAACGGCTAAGTGCGAGTCGGACTCGTACGAAAGGCTCTGTACCATCTATATTTATACAAAACTAGCGGTTCGCCCCGGCTTTGCACGGATCCCTATTTTTTTTTTAAATATTCTATAGCTTATGTCATTCAGGGTGAACGTAAAACATTTTCAAACCGGTCCAGCCGTTTTGAACCCTATTTAATCCAAACAAACAAACAAACCTTTCCTCTTTATTATATTAGTATAGATTAGTAGACTAGCGACCAGTCCCGGCTTCAGACGGGTGCTATAAACCTTCCTCTTGAATCATTCTAAAAACTATTCAAAATCCGTTGGGTAGTTTTAAAGATTTTAGCATACATAGGGACGGAAAGACAGCGACTCTGTTTTATACTATGTACTTAGTGATAGTGATATTAAAAACCGGCCAATTGCGAGTCGGACTTGCGCACGAACAGTTCCGTACCATCTATACATTTAAAAGAGGAAGCAGACTTACCCACTGACTTATCAACGCAGGACCTAAATAGACCAAGTAACTGGAAAAACGGCTAAGTTGGTAAATAAATTATTTTTATTGGAATAAAATCTATCTAAAAGCGTAACAGTTTATTTCCGGGCCGGAAGCCGACCTATTTCGCGCCGGCACTAGATTTGTTTGGATTAAACTGCAACCATTTAGAATATTGCCTTGATTGATACATTCAACTCAATTTGCGAAGTGGGTAAACATTTTATCGTATTGCTGATTTTGCCTTACTTTGTGTGAGATATTTACAAAAAACAAATTAGGCTTTGATATACCTACCTAAATTTTCAATTTTTAGTGTTGCCAATTCTATTGGTATGAATATATTGTTGCAAATGCCCACTTTATTATCACTAATAGTTGTTCTAGTGACACAAACGCTTACTTTATTATCACTAATGCTTATTATTTTGTTGCAAATGCTTGCTTTATTACCACGAATGCTTGTACTATTGCCACAAATGTTTAGTTTGTTATCATTAATGATTGTTCCATTACCACAAAAGCTTACCTTATTATCACTAATGCTTGTTCTATTACCACAGATGTTCAGTTTGTTATCACTAATGCTTGTTCTATTGCCACAAATGCTTGCTTAATTACCACGAATGCTTATTCTATTTTCTCAAATGCTTGCTTCATTACCACGAATGCTTGTTCCATTGCCACAAATGCTTACTTTGTTATAACTAATGCTTGTTCTATTGCCACAAATGCTAACCTTATTATCACTAAAACTTATTCTATTGTCGCAAATGCTTGCTTCATTACCAAGTATGCATACTTTGTTGCCACAAATGCTTGCTTTTTTTACTACGAGTGCCAATTTTATTGTCACAAATGCTTTGTTGGCATGAATGCTTTCTTTATTACTGAGAATGCTTACTCTATTGATATGTGTGCTTAATTGATTACAATTAATGCTTACTAGATTGCAAATCAATCTTAATCATTAAAACGTTAACACAGTTCCCTTTCTTAACAAAGATCATCATCACCTAATGTAACACCATTTAGTCGTAGCATTAACTCTTAAAGAATACCTCTCGTCAATAAACTCACCATTTATACAAACAAGAAAATTTGCTAAATTCCCAAAATGATCTACGAAAATACAAACACAACAAAGTTTCTTACTAGCAAATCGACATAACATTGGCGTCTATCACACCGTTACTAATTAGAGATTCCTCGCGTACCATTGCCATGGCGACCGATCGCTTAAGCATTCAATGTGCATACCCTCGTTAACTAGGGATGCCACTAACATTCGCATTCTCATTATGCGAATGTTTGCATATTTTTAAACATCCTCATTCTCATCGCCGGGGCTAGGTTGTCGCGTCTCACTCTGACTAATATGAACTACGCAACTTTACTCGCAACATGACGCTATTCTTAAATAAATTATGACTCATTTAACTTAGATTAGGGACTATTGTTTAATAATAATAATGTTGCTATATCTAATGCTACTACTATATGTATGCTATGGATGGTCGCGGAGCACAGCGAAAAACGAACGTTACCCTTATTCTATTTGTCTCGGTCGCACGCGCGTAGTTATAGTGCCCTCACGCTCGCACAGTAACCTTCAAGGTTACTGTGCTATTCGCTGTGCTCCGCGACCGTCCTTTACCAAGTAGTGAGGAAATGAGGTAGAGCATGTAGTCACTGCACTCATCATACCACTC
The DNA here is from genome assembly GCA_038024825.1 of Polylopha cassiicola. Classification (NCBI taxonomy): domain Eukaryota; kingdom Metazoa; phylum Arthropoda; class Insecta; order Lepidoptera; family Tortricidae; genus Polylopha; species Polylopha cassiicola. The sequence continues at coordinate 2,309,864 of CP149061.1, forward strand.
GTCATGCTTCTCGTCATGCACTACTCCCCTTTTTGTTGGTATTTTGGAGCGAGTTAAAGGGCTGCAAGTTGACACAACATTCTCTCACTCGTCAGCCTCTCTGATTAGCTTTTTGTCGGTACATATTAGTATTTTGGCTTAAGTCAAAACACCGCGAATCACGCGCGTAGAGTAGAGTGTGGCCAGACACAGTAACATCACGGCAGCACCACGATCAGCGCGAGGAATATATTGTGGCTAACCTATGATGAACTGTCGAGTCGACATTTTGTCGACATAATTCAGAACGTTGTCGATAAAGACAAGATTTGTCTTGTAGACATAATATCTTTGTCGACATTTAAGAAATAAGAGACAACATAGACAAGACAAAATTTCTCTCTGTCAATGCCAATTTTTGACACATCACCGCGAGAATAAGACATCGACAAAACAAGATGTCGCCTCGTCAATTCATCATAGACTTCAAATTAATATTATAAAGGTTTGTTTTTTTTTCTTTGTTTGGATTGAATACGCTCCAAAACGGCTGGACGATTTTAAAAAAATATTTTTATGTTGAAAATCTACGTTCACCCTAAGTGACATAGGCTATAAAAAGAAGGAATCCGTGCGAAGCCGGGGCGGACAGCTAGTAAGGGTATATATTCGTGATGCACGTTATATATATAATTCACTAGCGGTCCCGGCAGACGTCGTCCTGCCCGTCCGATTGTTTCGTCAAAGATCTGTCTAAGTCTTCTAACTGTCACTTAATGAATAGTAATTCTTCATAAGGCTTCTTATTTTCCCCGTTTTTTACACATTTTCCACTGTTTCTTCGCTCCTATTGGTCGCAGCGTGATGTTATATCTAAAGCAGGGTTTCTTAACCTTTTTGCAGTCACGGACCACTTTTACAATTTAAACTATACCACGGACCCCACCCATAAATAGTTTTGGAAATAAAAAAAGTCTTATTTATATCAATCAAAAATTCTTTTATTGGCACTTTTATTACACTTACTACGATGTTAATGAGTTTACTGCACAATTTCCTAATAAATATGTTTAGACTGACTGACCTACTGCGGACCCCTGACACACAAGCTACGGACCCCTAAGGGGTCCATGGACCCCACGTTAAGAAACCCTGATCTAAAGCCTTCCTCGATAAATGGTCTATCCAACAAAAAGAATTTTTGAATTCGAACCACTAGTTCCTGAGATTAGCGCGTTCAAACAAACAAACAAACTCTTCAGCTTTATAATATTAGTATAGATTAGTTACATCCCTCTTTAGAACTATCCAGCGTTCAGTGTAATTACTAGTGTGTTACGCCCGTTGTGTTTTCCGGTATCTTACGCAAACCAAAGGGTTTATTTGATACCGAAATGTAATTCGATTGTTAGTTTTTAGTTGTTTGAAAATGTTATATACGAACTTAGGAATAATATTTAACCAATGATAAAATAACCAACTAGTTTTAACTCAAAGTATTAGTTTATACCAAATAATTGGGATTTGGGTTTAAAATATAATTTAAATTATTATTGAATTACCTTAATGTTAGGTTAGGTTAGATTTAGCTTATTTCTTAGCGGTTATTACACTCGCATAGGTAGGTACTTATTATTTTATTTGCTGACGTTTCGAAAACTTCACAGTTTCCGTACTTCCAGCCGACTGAGCTTGAGCTTATCATGCCCCCTTAGACTGGATAGGAATAGATATTTTTCTAAACTTATTGCTTTAAATCAAATATCTTTTGGATTATTTAGAATTTGACTAAGTGACCCACATATTCAAATTCTACATAATTCTAAATTCTGCATTCTGACTACAAAGTCCACCCTTGGAGCCTAGACAAGGTGCCAACGTTCAACGTTAACGTTAAACGAAACAATCAAAATGTATGGGATTTGACATCCGCGAACGATTGTGACGTACGTGACAGTCGTTCGTGGATGTCAAATCATACATTTTGGCGCCAACGTTCAACGTTAACGTTAATTTTGAACGTTGGCACCTTGTCTAGGCCCCCTTAAGCATTATCTTTACGTAACGGTGTGACAGACACCCTACTAATGTTCGAACCCATTGTTTTTAATGTCGGTAACACTGTTTGGTTTGGGTACATCCGTTTTAATTGCCATGTACCTAAGCTATTGTATCTAACGGAAGCTTTTTCGCCTTTACCTGTATTAATTATTTATATTGCGGGCCTAAGCGGCTTTTTATTGTATTAAATTGGCCATTTTGTACGCTTTGTTGGCCTTTTGTTGAATTCATTGCTTTTAGCGTTTTTTTGCGCGCGATTTTATTTCGACATCAGTGCAGGTAAAATCCCTACTAATATTATAAATGCGAAAGTAACTCTGTCTGTCTGTCTGTCTGTTTGTTACGCTTTCACGCTAAAACTACTGGACCGATTTAAATGAAATTTGGTACAAAGAAAGTCTGGAGTCTGAGAAAGGACATAGGCTACTTTTTAACCGACTGCAAAAAAGGAGGAGTTCCACGCGGACGAAGTCGCGGGCAGAAGCTAGTCATTTAAAATGTGTTATATGCCTACTAGCTTTTTGTCATCAACTTGACATGCATGCAAGGGCGTGCATTCCATAAAGGCACAATAGTACAAATGTATGGAGTGCCTACCCTGACGTGGTACCTACATGTAAGACTCTCACTGAACGCGCCTGATGTGGGCTACATAAATATATTGTACTAGCGGTTCGCCCCGGCTTCGCACGGGTCCCTATTTATTTCAAAATATTCTATAGCCTATGTTAGTCAGGGTGAACGTAGCTTCCCAACAATGAAAGAATTTACATTTACGAAACCATCGTGAGTTCCTACTAATCCCTTTCACGCTAAAACTACTGGACCGATTTCATTGAAATTTGGTAAGTACAAAGAAAGTCTGTAGCCTGAGAAAGGACACTTTTTAGCCGACTCCAAAAAAGGAGTTCCACGCGGACGAAGTCGCGGGCAGAAGCTAGTTCTAAATAAATTGAACTGAACTAAAATATAGCATTTATTTTAATTAATGCATGAAACAGGTCGCAATTAAAAGGGTCTAGACCACAAATTAATGGACCCACGGTAACTGACCGCAGTGCCTAGCCTGGATAGACCTAACCGCAAAACCTTTTATACAATTTCGAATTGTCCGTTTATTTTTAATAATTAATGACATCGAACTCTAATACAAAGGATTTTAAAAAAATAAAAATAAGTACATTAAAATTTCATAAAAATAAAAAAAAATATGGTACTTTCGCGGTTATTACATTTCACACACTATCGATCGCCATGGCTTCGCACGGATCCCTATTTTTTCCAAAAAAATATTTTATAGTCTATGTTACTCATGGTTAATGTAGCTTTCGAATCGTGAAACAATTTTTAAAAACGGTCCAGTAGTTTTTGAGCCTATTCATTACAACCAAACAAACAAAGTTTTCCACTTTATAATATTAGTATAGATTGGAATGAAACTAAAAACGGATTTAACTCGCGTGCTCGCCAATAAAATAAAATACGCGAGTTAAATCCGTTTATAGTTGTTTCATTACAAAATACATTTAATAGGTACTCTATCTTCCACATGTACCTACAAGAAAATTACACTTTGATGTTAGATTATCGCCAGGTGCTAGCTGACAAATCCGCTATAAAATAAGTGATATGTTAAGTTTTCGAAACTTTACTATAAAAAATATATATTATTACTATGTGATATAAATCTGTAGTCTGTTTTCTTTTTCTCTTTTCATTTTATTACTACAGCAATGGAATTAATTTCATAAAAAAGCAATTTAAACTATAATCATAATATACAAAGTTTTCATCCGGTTTTCCTCGTACCATCCGGCTACCTGTTAAAATAACTAACCCCAATAATGGATTCAATAAAAAAAAAACAAATAGCAAAGATAATAAAAAACCAAAACGATAAAAAACAGTCGTCAAAAACGAACGTAAACTCGAAATAAGAGTTATTCTACTTTTATTGACACTTTAAAAAAAAAGTTTGATTAAATCATTGTAACGTGTAATAAAATAAATAGCATGTTTAAGGGTTATTACATTTTTACAATTCCGGAACTTTTCAGTTCCCATAACTTCAGCATAACGTTGTTTCGCAAAAAAACATTTTTTTTATACTTTCGCGGTTATTACATAATATACTATACGGTTATTTCTAAAAGCTCACAGTTCCCATATTCGTAGCACAACTGAGCTGATGATAGTCTAAAAAGTTCAACAGCTCAGTCGGGCTACGAATATGGATACTGTAAGGTTTTCGGAACGTCTGCCAAGAAAATAAAATAAAATACTCGTACTATCAACTGTGCTGGCGATGTTACACCTTTAAGGCAATAATCGCTTGAACGACCCTGGTACCTGGCGGCTGTGTGTGAAGCAACAAGTGCAAGCAATTTTTTTCTAAAATGGCGTACCCCGAAAGCATCCGATAGTACCTACGCGAGTTAAATCCCTTATAGTTGCTTCATTCCAATGAACATCTGCTAATAATTACCTTTCAAATAAAAAAAACAGAATCAAAATCGGTTCATGCGTTAGGGATCTACGATGCTACACACACACACACACACAGATAGACAGACACGTCAAACTTATAACACCCCGTCGTTTTTGCGTCGAGGGTTAAAAAATAGAATTTCACAGGAGCAAGATAATTAACAAAAATAAACAGACACTGATAATGATTTCCATGACAATCGTCATCTTGCGACAACAGACGACGGAACAAAAACAAAACTTAATCAATCAAAGTTTGAATCATTCTTGGCGTTTGGGAATTTGCTTTTTAGTCCAATCAAAGAGCACTCTTAATATAATAATTTCTGATGCCTTCGCGGTTATTACACATTGGAATGAAACAACTATTAACGGATTTACCTCGCGTATTTTTATTTTATTTTATTAGCTGACGTTTCGGATTCTTTACAGTTTCCATAATCGTAGCACGACTGAGCTGACAATAGTCTAACGCTAAGGTGACCGAGTGACATAGGCTATACTTTAGCGTTAGACTATTGTCAGCTCAGTCGTGCTACGATTATGGAAACTGTAAAGAATCCGAAACGTCAGCTAATAAAATAAAATAAAAATACGCGAGTTAAATCCGTTAATAGTTGTTTCACTCTTAATATGTCGTTTTTTTATTACTTACTGGCGGTCTGCCCCGGCTTTACACGTATCCCTTTTTTTTATTTTATTTTAATATAAGCCTATGTCACTTTTGAATAGTGTAGCTTCCCAAGAGTGAAAGATTTTATCAAATCGGTCCAGTCGTTTTGGAGCCTATTCAATCCAAACAAACAAACCTTTCCTCTTTATTATATTAGCGTTGTAGACTAGCGGTCCGCTCCGGCTTCGCACGGATCCCTATTTTTTTTTAATTTAATATATAGCCTATGTCACTCACGGTCACGAATTTAAACAAAAAATTACAAATACCAAAATTAAAATATAAATAATAATAAAAAAAATATATAAAAAATATATATTCTTATATTTATTCAAAACGTCAGTAAATATAACAAAATACGTCAGTTAAATTTGTTATAGTTGTTTCATACTAATGAATCAAAAATAATTAATTACACTTTTCATGATTTTTAAGCCCACTATTGACTGTACTATTTTGAAATAAGTAATCCATTGGCGTATTTGTACAGTTGTGATAACATTTATATACTTAAAGATTTTAATGTTTAAAAAGGAAGGATGATTAATTGTAAATTAGTATATACATTTTAATGTATATAGGTACTAATTTGAAATAATTCCTCTAAATTTTTTGAAAAGCTTTTTAGTTTTGAAAAAAAAATTTAAAGTCTAAACTGCAATTTTTTTTTCCAAAACTCATATTATTACTAGCTGTCTAAGCTGTTTTTTTAATACATACTGCAGCGCTATCTATCGGGCTTTTTTTTAAATCTAAACCATCCAGTGCGTCATCTAAACGCATACAAAAAAATCAAATCGGTCCAGCCGTTTAAAAAGAAGACGTCAGTGATATACTCACGTACACTAGAAACATACGAGTAAGTATATCTTTACTCTATAGTTATGTAATAAAGAGGAATGGTTTGTTTGTTTGGATTGAATAGGCTCCAGAACGGCTGGACCGATTTCAAAAATTCTTTCACTGTTGGAAAGCTACACTATTACCGAGTGACATAGGCTATAAAAAAAAAGATGATCCGTGCGAAGCCGGGGACGGACAGCTAGTATACTATCATTATGTCCAAAATACTATATTCGGATATCCGTTTTATCCTTCCACTACTCTTTCTCATTTATTGGCAATGTCTCTATTTAATACCTAATATTGGTTTAATACTGGTCATATATCAGGGGACCTCGGCGATAAAGAAATAGGGCTGGGCTCCTTAAGAAATAAGTATTTTTAACAGGTAAAAATACTCGTCTGTGTACAGACGTTTCTCCACTCTATGACAACCGATTTTACAAATAACCGATAAATTTCTTGATTTGACATAAAGGTTAAATTACTGAAATGAAAAGGCTATAACGGATTTAACTCGCGTATTTTAGTGGTTGACGTTTTGAAAACTGTACAATTTCCATATCCGTAGCCGGCTGAGCTGACGATAGTCTAACACTAAAGTCACAATAATTTTATATTTACGCTGACGTTTCGAAAATATTACAGTTCCCATATTCGTAGCCAACTGAGCTTACTTAACACTAATAATAAATAAGCTAACGAAATCCGTTATGGTTGTTTCATTGCAAAAAATTATAAAAATCCTAGTATTTTTACTAGCAAGTATAAATACTTCATAGTTACATTTTCCACTCTAAAAGAAAAGCCTACGGTAATAGGTTATCGATGGCGGCCATTTTCCTGTTATCGCCGCAATAATGGCTCTTTCCACTCTCCACTGCATCAATCAATTTAGCTGATTATTTATTTATTATGACTAAAGCCTTTTTCACAAATTCCAAATAGTAAAAACAATTTTAAATGTTCGTTAAAAAATGGAGTCCCAGACGATATTATAATACAAGGGACCCGCCCCGGCTTCACACGGGTGCTATAAACCTTCCTTTTGAATCAAAAAACCGCTATAAAATCAATTTACGAAATCTCATGGTTTTTTAAAGATTTAAGCATACTACATAAAGAAAAGAAAAGAAATTTATTTTGCAAATCTTCACATGCTAAATTATCTATACTAATATTATAAAGCTGAAGAGTTTGTTTGTTTGTTTGTTTGAACGCGCTAATGTCAGGAACTACTGGTTCGAATTCAAAAGTTATTTTTTTGTTGGATAGACCATTTATCGAGGAAGGCTTTAGGCTATATAACATCACGCTGCGACCAATAGGAGCGAAGAAACAGTGGAAAAAGTGTAAAAAACGGGGAAAATATGAAGCCTTATGAAGAAGTGACAGAAGACTTTGACAGATCTTTGACGAAACAATCGGACGGGCAGGACGACGTCTGCCGGGGCCGCTAGTAATAAAATAAAAGGCACTTCATATTTAAAACTACCTATCCCATAGCTAGTGTTTTTTTTTTTTGAAAAAAATACTCAACTCGGCAAATGTCGAGGCACTGTTAGTGACACGACGCTCATACAATTTTATCAACTACCAACCTACAGTACTTAATTGACAACTAAGAGAAAAAATATCATAATGACATTTTGTATATTCTCTTTTGTTTCATTTTTTTGACGATCTCACCATTAGTGGGTAAAAGTATGTAATTATAATTTATGAAATAATGAGAAATAAATGAATTTTATCTAATTCGTTAGCGTCAGAGATATCCTAGAAAAGTGCCAACGTTCAACGTTGACGCCGAACGTTGACACCAAAATGTATGGACTTTGACATCCGCGAACGACTGTCAAGTACGTTACAAACGTTGGCGGATGTCAAATCACATACATTATGGTCGTTTCGTTTAACGTTAACGTTGAACGTTGGCACCTTATCTACGCCCCAAGGTATGTTATTAAGTAGGATTACATAATATTATGTAATAATATGTCGTCAGAGATATTATCTCTTGACGCCGACTGTACCAAGGTTGAAACACCATGAAAAAAACAATTCGTACCCGTATTTTATTTATTTCCTAAAGCGAAACCCGCACAAAAATCTTGAAAACTCAACACAACTAGTTCTGTTTGCTCTGTCGGAACGAATTTAGTTTCACTGCGAGAGGCTTTGTCCACAATACAAATAAAATACAGTGACACAACCAAAAAAAACATCCACGTGGTAGTGGTTTTTTTGGTTAAATTATCCTAGCTATCCTATTCCAAGTCACAAGAATTGGAATAGGATAGCTATAGTTATAATTTATTTATTTATTTATTTATTGCCTGATGAGCTTACAGTATGGTTCAAAACGCTCATCAGGGAATTTATATAAAACAGAACAAATAATTAATTATCACTTTACAAACATTTATAGAACCTACATAAAATACAAATATAATAATATTATTATTATACTATGTTGGAATGAAACAACTATAGACAGATTTAACTCTAATATTTCATTTTATTGACTGAAGTTTCGGAATCATTACAGACCTAAACTAGACTATTGTAGACTATGCTGAATTGGAAAATGAAATACGCGAGTTAAATCCGTCTATAGTTGTTTCATTCCAATGTATCATCTAAGTCATCAGAAATCACTACATAGTATAAAACAAAGTCGCCTTTTCTGTCCCTATATCCCTATGTACGCTTAAATCTTAAAAACTACGCAACGGATTTTGATGCGGTTTTTTTAATAGATAGAGTGATTCTAGAGGAAAGGTTTATTGCCGGGACAGGTCGCTAGTTATTAAATGTACTAGGTTTTTATTTTCTACTAGCTTCTGCCCGCGAGTTCGTCCGCATGGAACTCCTCCTTTTTTTTGCAGTCGGATAAAAAGTAGCCTATGTCCTTTCTCAGGCTCCAGACTTTCTTTGTACCAGATTTCATCTAAATCGGTCCAGTACTTTTAGCGTGAAAGCGTAACAGACAGACAGACAGACAGACAGACAGAGTTACTTTCGCTTTTATAATATTATAGTAGGGAAGTAGGTATTTGCAATGAATAGACATTTTCATATTTTGTGTAATTTATTAATGAGTTCATCTACTGAATATAATCTGTATTACGGTTTGCTGTTCTTGTTTACATTTGAACCCCAAATTAGTTTTCTAGTACTATTAGCTGTTGCTAATGGCAAGTTAGTTGTGGAACCTTATTTATGATGCAGTTCAAAGCTTGCATGTACAAACTAAATCTATATTTATTGCGTAAATTTTGGTTAAGAGCACTGCATTTTTTTCCTTAATAATCATCTTCGCAATATCTAAAGTCTTCGCGGTTATTATACATTGAAATGAAACAACTATAAATAACTGATTTAACTCGCGTATTTTGAAATTTGCTGACGTTTCGAAAACTTTACAGTTCCCATATTCGTAGCACGACTGAGCTGAGAACAGTCTAACCATAAAGTAATTATTATTATATCGTTATTTCAAAAGTTATATTTTTACTATACGAATGTGAAGAGGATTGGATAATAGACGATACGATTATGGAAACTGTAAAGAATCCGAAACATAAGCAATTAAATAAAAATAAAAACACGCCAGTTAAATCCGTTAATAGTTGTTTCATTCCACATGCTTTTACTTAGTAAAGTATAATATAATATCTTACCCTACAAACCTTTCACACAATCGAGCCTATATACAAATAACATTTCAGTGTACTCGTAACTTCAAGGCTTTATAAAAAGTTGTTTTCACGATCCAATTGCGCTGAGCATATCGTAAGGACCCAGCATCCATCAATGCCAGCAGCTGACGGATGTGGACACGCCCTGTACTAGATTCATGATTGCCGCATACTCTTGTTACAGATAGAGATACATGTCAAATGTCTCAATTGCTTACGTTAACGTACGAATCTAGCGACTGAAATGTCACTTATCACTTGTTGAATAACTGCAATATCTTAAATCCTAATCCTAATATTAACTAATATTATAAATGTGGAAGTAACTCTGTCTGTATTTCACGCTAAAACTACTGAATGAAATTCGGTACACAGAATGGTGAAATGTTGTATGAAAAATCTCAGAAAACGCCCTTACAATGTTCACAGGGTTAGTGTAAAATTTAAATTAGAATTAATTGCCAATTACCGTGTCCAAGTTGGTACATGTTGTTTTTATTTATACTCAATACAATACGGAACGCTAATATTCCCAAAACGACACCTCCAAAGAAAACGTCGAAACACTGACGCCGCATAAAATAAAAAAACTATCAAAACAAGTGTTCAAAAACGGGTAAAATCCGCAAATTACTGTTTTCAATTACAAGCACTTAACAGTATTTTTTGCGCCAAAATAAACCAAGCAAACGCGTTAAAACTGAGGACTCGGGACGGATCTGAGGATTTGCATAGGAGATGAGAGGGGTTAACATTTACTATAAAATGTTCTAATTTAGCCAGTGTTGGATTTAACACTTCGCCTGCTACCATACAAAAGTGAGAATTTACCGAGTTATATTTTTATTTCTAGTGCAATGAATCACGGTTTTTAGCTAGATTTTTTTAAAGAAACATCACAGGGCCAAGTACACCTTGGCAAGGGCGTGCATACCATATAGGCACAATGGTATAAATGTAAGGAGTGCCTACCCTGACGTAGTACAAGCGCGACCCTCAATGCACGCGCCTGCTGACCTTGGCATATGGTAGATTTTGCTAACGCTAAAGTTGAGCGTTAGACTATCATCAGCTCAGTCGTGCTACGAATATGGGAACTGTAAAGTTTTGTAAACGTCAACCAATAAAATAAATAAAATACGCGAGTTAAATCAGTTTCATTCAAATATACATATAAATAACCGCGGAGGCATCAGAAATTAAAAGCACACAATTTAAATAACCTGCTTGCTTTGTTTTATTCGTTTTCAGTATTTCAGCTGGTTAATTAGACCGATCAAATATTAATTTGACCAGTATTAATGAGAACCTCTTAAAATAAGATATTATGAAAAGTTTTTGACAATAAGTCATTAGGTAACGCTGGCTAACAGAAAGTTTAATGAGTTCTAATGAGTTATTTTATGGTTTAACGGGAAATTGTTAATGGGTTTAAATTTTAATTACGTTCAATAATTAATATTTTCGTTGGACTGCTAACGGGCGGTTTTGGAGAAAACTTTTTAATCTAGACTATAGACAATTTTAATTTTCAAATATGTATATATGTATACTCGGAAATATGTATAGAAATATAAATATGTATACTCGGAAAAATATCAATTAGGTAAGTACATATTTTAAGCATTTTTTTAAAAAACTGGTCTTCTGTATAAAATTCACTTTTCAACGCTTTATTTTTGAGACTATCGTCAGCTCAGTATCGCTACGATTATGCGAGCTGTAAAGTTTTCGAAATCTATACTAATATTATAAAGCTGAAGAGTTTGTTTATTTGTTTGTTTGTTTGTTTGTTTGAACGCGCTAATCTCCGGAACTACTGGTTCGAATTCATAAATTCTTTTTTTGTTGGATAGACCATTCATCGAGGAAGGCTTTAGGCTATATAACATCACGCTGCGAACAATAGGAGCGAAGAAACAGTGGAAAATGTGTAAAATACGGGGAAAATATGAAGCCTTATGAAGAAGTGACAGAAGACTTTGACAGATCTTTGACGAAACAATCGGACGGGCAGGACGACGTCTGCCGGGGCCGCTAGTGTCAGATAATAAAATAAAATACGCAAGTTAAATCTGTTATAGTCTTTTCATTCCAACATACAACTGTAGTCTTAATCGGTATTGTTTAAATCGCTCACTACGCTCACTTGTTTCTATATATGAATTAACACCACATGGGTAAAAAAACAGTCCCTCTCCATTTATCTTTACGAGTATATCGCACACCTAGATCTAAAGGGAGCTAACTCAAAAAACTGAAGATTTGAGTTATGCAGACCATCGGATTCCTTACAGCAAAACCCACATACCACTATAACGGATTTAAGCTAACTCTGCTAGCTTCATTATAAAAAGCATAAATCTATACAGAAAAGTCATACGTGCATGTGGACATAATTAATCAGTTTTTCTTCTCTCCTGAAAAAGTAACTTTTTTGAGTTGGCTCCCTTTAGATCTAGGTGTGCGATATATTGCTATGATAAGGGTTCGTCGGTATGTGGGAAAAGATAGGCCAAATATTCGAATCTACTAATATTTATTTATAAGATATTTTTTCTATGCTATGGCTCATTGACTTAAATTAAGAACTTATAACTAAAAATACTTAACTAACAAAACCGAAATTAAGCCACTAGCATTCACAATAAAAGAGGAACAAAACATATAAAAAGAATAAAAGTAAGTAATAAAAAAAACGGAAAAACCAAATATCATTCCTGGGCTCGAACTCGAGTTAGCCGCGTTCTATGAACGCGCCTCCAATGCTTAGACCACCGGGCCAAACGTACGGTAAGGCAGCGGACGAAATTCCTCTACAATTGATACGGCTTATCTCGTCACCGCTTGCACGTACAATTAAAACCGAAGGCATTGACCAGAAAAGATTTCCGTAACGAAATCCCGGTTCGAATATTGAACCCTCAATCCCGCATCCTCAAGGGCATTCCCAAAAGCTGCGAACAAATTTTGATACTAAATAACTTGTACCCAAATCAGACCACCCATAGTTTAAAGCAATAAAAATGCTTACCCCATGTCAGAATATTTCATCCAAGTGCACAAAACGGAATTCTAATGGCAAATGTTTGTCCTTACACGGACATTTACATGTACATTACCGCGTTTTAACATTTATAATTCGTGATTTTTATTTCAACACAAAGGATTGCAGTCACTCCACTGACACCGCCTCTTTTTCTCCTCCACCCACATTATTCTTATAAGTATTATTTTTTTATCAACCTACCGCTCTTGCGCTCCTTTAATTGCTCGTGATGACATCTACCGGAACAGACGATGAACCATGACAATATCCTCTCACCCCGAGAGAATCCGACCCGGATTCTCTATATGACGCTGGGGCCTAATGCATTTCAGGTAGTGTAGGTACTTACTCGGATGTTTTAAATTATAGATCTCCGTTGGTTACAATAATCTTTTAATGTCGGAGGAGTGCCACTTGCCCAAATCCTTGCCTTTTAGGTTTACTAATCTATATATGTCAGTGGATAGTTTCTCAGCTACTACGGCTTTTTCATATTTCGGAGAAAGCTTGGCCATGAAGTATTTAGAAGCGTCAGACAAGGGCTTGGTCTTTTTCCAGACAACGTCCCCTATGTGATATTCACACGCGCGTCGTCTTTTGTTGTATTGCTTGCTACAGGTCTCATATGATTTTTTCATACGTAGGTTAATGTCTGCATAAATTTCATTTCTGTGTTTGTATACTTGTTCAATATGTTGCCTATTAAACGAAAGTGGTTCTTCGCTATTTAAGGTTTTTATCCTAGTGCCTTGGACTGAGGTTTCTCTGCCGAAAAATAGGTATGATGGAGTTTTACCCGTCACTTCATGTACAGCTGTTCTAATTGCGTTGCCTATGTGTGCTATGTATTTATCCCATTCCTTATGATTGTCATTTACGTAAGAGGCAATAGCTGTACCAATAACTTTATTCACTCTTTCAGTGGGGTTGGCTTGTGGGTGATAATAAGGTGTGTACCATACTTCAATCCCATAATTGCTTGCTAGCTCTTTAAAGGGTTTAGCGATAAATTGTTTGCCATTATCACAAATAATTACGTTCGGAGCACCGAAAAGTAAAATTACCTGTTCTTCTAAGATTTTTACGATGTTTGACGTCTTTCCATTGCGTAAAGGAAATAAAAGACAGAATTTGCTAAACCAGCATGATACCACCAACAACATGGTATTTCCTTGTCTGGACCGCGGAAAGGGGCCCATTAAGTCCATTGAGATGATTTGAAATGGCTTGGTTACCTCTCTGTGTCGTCCCATCAAACCACTTGGCGGTAGCTGTGAGCATTTATATTTGGCGCAAGTTTCACATTTCTTAATGTATTCCTTTACATCCTTTATGAGGGACGGCCAGAAGTAATGCTGTCTTACTCTATTTACTGTTTTTTTGACACCAAAATGGCCGGAGACTGGATTGTCATGGCATTCCTTCATGACCTGTTGGCGTAGTTTTTCTGGCACCACCAATTTCCAACTATATCTCTCGTCAGGAAATTGTTTCAATTTTAAATATTTCCATAACATGTCTTGATTTATTTCCCAATCCGGTGAATGAGTTCCCTGAAGAACTTTCTCTTCTTGTTCTTTATACCAAGTGTCCTTATCATCCAGTTTTATTTCAAGTGCTAGTAGTTGTTCAGCTTCGGTTGACCTGGATAACGCATCTGGCACTATGTTTTGTTTGCCCTTTCTAAAAATAATTTCATAATCAAACTGTTGTAGACGCATGGCCCATCGAGCTAATCGCCCATGAGGATCTTTATTTTTATGGAGCCACTGTAACGCGCTATGGTCCGTAATGACCTTGAAATGACTTCCTTCTACATAGGGACGAAACTGTTCCATGGCATGTAGTATGCTTAACAACTCTCTCTCTGATGCTGAGTATTTAGTTTCCCGATCCAATAATTTACGACTAGTATAAGCTATAGGACGCTCTACATCATCGATATTTTGAAGTAGAACTGCTCCTGTGCCCCTATTGGACGCGTCGCATTGAATTAAAAATTCTCTGGAAAAGTCCGGCACGTTTAATATAGGGGTGGAGGTCAGTGCTGTTTTTAAGCTGATGAAAGCCTCTTCTGCCTGTTCATTCCATGATATAAGCTTACCTTTTTTCCACATTTAGTTAAGTCATGAAGGGGTGCAGCCACCATGGCAAAGTTCTCCACAAAGCGTCTGTACCAGCTTGCCAATCCTATAAATCGTTTAAGCTCCGTATATGTAGTTGGTCTGGGGTAGTTTATTATTGCGCAAACCTTATCTGGGTCTGTCCGCAAGCCGTCTTTATCCACAATGTAACCCAAATATTTAAGAGATGGCCGCGCAAAGTTACATTTTTCCATATTTACTGTAAGTCCCGCAGTTTCTAGTTGATTCATGACCCATTTCAGAGAAGCGATATGGTCATCAAAGTGAGCATTACAAATGACGATATCATCTAAATACGTAAATATTTTACCTTCATACTCAGGTGGAAACAACTGGTCCATTAACCGTTGTTGAGTTTGGGATGCATTACTCAATCCAAACGGCATGACTTTGAACTGATATAGGCCCTTCCCTGATAAACCAAAGGCTGTCTTTTCTCTGCTTGAATGTTCTAATGGAATCTGCCAAAAAGCGGAACGTAGATCTACTGTAGATAAATAGCGTGCATTCTTAAGACTATCCAGTATAACCCCCACTCTGGGAAGAGGATATGAATCCTTTTTGGTA
Source organism: Polylopha cassiicola (assembly GCA_038024825.1). Lineage (NCBI taxonomy): Eukaryota > Metazoa > Arthropoda > Insecta > Lepidoptera > Tortricidae > Polylopha > Polylopha cassiicola. The sequence goes on from CP149061.1 coordinate 2,325,368, forward strand.
ATTTTATTTAACTGTCTACTATCGAGACATAGTCTGTTTTTCCCTGAAGCTTTTTTTACTAACAATACTGGAGATCGCCACGGACTATAAGAAGGCTCCATGATGTCATTGGCTAACATATCCTCTATTTCTTTTTCTAGTTCCTTCATTATTGGTGGCGCAAACGGATATTGTCGTTGTCTAACAGGCAAGTTATCCCCAGTGTCTATCTTATGTTCAATAAGACATGTCCGACCCACACCTGTGCCAATTTTCTGTTGCATTTCATTTACAAGTTTATTAAGTATAACCTCTTGATCTGACCCTAATTCACATCGTGATACAACCGGTGTCACAGTAGCCACTTCTATGACCTCCTTATATATGTCACTGTTTTCATACGTGGAAGCAATCGACAATTCAAACGCCCGAAAGAAATTCATACCTAGTAACATTTCTTGATTGAGCTTATCCATTACATAAAATCGTATAACCTTATATTTCCCAAGAAATTCAATTGGCACATCAAGAATCAAGTCAATGTCGTGCTTTGTGCCATCAGCTGTGGCTAATATGTGGCGCGAGCCGACGTGTGCTTCCAAACCCAATGACAATAGATCTTGATAAACTTTCTTTGATACAACAGATATGGTGGCGCCAGAGTCCAAGAGACCTCTAAAAGTCTTTCCTAGGATTATTATTGTTGCGTGAAAACGCTGGTCAGTGTTTTTTAGCTCAATCCTGTTAACGGTACTTTTTATAAAATGTGACGAAACTATTTTGAGCCATTCCTGCCATTCATCGTTTGGATGAGTTATTTCGGAAGTCCATCGGCAGGCCTGTCTTCCGACTTTGCATTTCCCGAATTGCTGCAAGAACATTTCTTAACCGTTTGACCAAACCTTCCACATTTATGACAAAATATTCTTTGTTTTGGGATGGTGCATTCACGGAAGCCATGTCCCACATTTCTACAATTCCAACATTTCAACGCAGCAATCGCTTTGTTTTTGGCTGAAGTATCATGTTTCATAAATATTGCGTTTACTTCTTGTTCACAGTAGGCAAGATCTGGTTCAATCGAGTAGCAGGACTGCGTTGGTTCTCGAAAATTCTCGCAATTAACTCTAGTGCGTTCGATTATTCTGAGAACCTCTATTAACTCACCAATGGTATTAAAACGATCGCGACACACCGCTCTCTGTAGCTCGGGTTGAATGTTTTTGAGTAAGATATTAAGTTTATGGTGCTCTGAGATCTTGTCGGGGAGTCGTTTAAACAAGTTCTGCATAAGTGCAATATAAATCAGAACGTTTTCGTTCTTTCCCTGGGTACGTTTCCTTATTTCGTCAAGAAGCTCCTCCTGGTAATGTGGTTTCTGAAAGGTAACCAGTAACTTATCTACTAGTTCGTCCCAGTTGGAAACTTCATCACGATTGGCCCGAAACCAAATTAGAGCATCATCTTCAAATAGATCGATGGCATAACGGTAAAGATCTGTGTCCGTGGCATTACGTGCATCTTTTAACTCTTCGATACGCTCCAGGAAAGCATTAATACTCATGGTGCCCTTTCCATTAAACTTTATACCCCAATCTTTGATTGGCACCAATTTCCTGTTTGAGTAATCAAGGTCCACAGTTGAAGAACGTTGTAGATTTGGTTTACGAGTATGGACATTCACAAGTGGTTTATCCCCTGAGTCATGTGTCATTACCATGTTGTGAGGCTCAAATTCGTTGTACGTGATTGACTTATTTCCTAACAGTTTTCCCGAAGTACTTGGTTCATCATAAGCTTTTTTAAGTTTAGATTTCTCATCTAATTTTCCAATTAAGTTTACTGCATTCTCCCCAAGAGACCTGTGCAAGATTTCCTTGTACTCCTCCGAAAGCTCCTCCTCTTGATCTTCTTCGTCCAGATCTTCCAACTTTTTCAGACATGTCAAGGTTTCTTGAATGTCTTTGGTTAGGCCAGAATGACGTTCTATAAGATCTTTATCACAGGGGATAATAAGAGCAACTCGATGTAGTAAGTGATGCAATCGTGATTCAAAACGCTTAAAAGTAGGCTGATCAGGTTTGGCCGTGATTTCGTTAATGGAAGTGCTAAGTGTGTTGAGCTTTGTTTCGCAGTATGCTAACTCTGACGAGGGATTCTCAACACATGATTTAGGGGCCTTTACTGAGATTGAGGATTCACCAGTCGATTCCTGATAAAATATCTCTTTAAGTATTTTACGCATAGGCGCTACTGTTTTAATATCATATACGCCTCGGCATGCTAACTCAAACTCCAGCTCATCTTTAAGGAGGAAATTTACATCCATTTTTTTTTTTTTGTTTTATCAACTATATCTATTGTTAACAAGGGAAAAATGTACGTATGTTATTATAATTATCGATATGTGAAGTCCTATAAATACCTAAAACAAAAATTATAGCCAAATCATTAATATTTTAACCGAAATACTTAAAATAGTTTAAGAGTAAAATTATAAACTCGAATAGCTTAGTAAAAAAAAATAAAGACACAATAATACAAAAAAAAAAATACTAATCTACCTAAAAATATAAGTTTGTTAATAGGAAATCCGAATATAATGCCACTCCTGTTCCCTCACCCGTAGGCGCCAATGCTATGATAAGGGTTCGTCGGTATGTGGGAAAAGATAGGCCAAATATTCGAATCTACTAATATTTATTTATAAGATATTTTTTCTATGCTATGGCTCATTGACTTAAATTAAGAACTTATAACTAAAAATACTTAACTAACAAAACCGAAATTAAGCCACTAGCATTCACAATAAAAGAGGAACAAAACATATAAAAAGAATAAAAGTAAGTAATAAAAAAAACGGAAAAACCAAATATCATTCCTGGGCTCGAACTCGAGTTAGCCGCGTTCTATGAACGCGCCTCCAATGCTTAGACCACCGGGCCAAACGTACGGTAAGGCAGCGGACGAAATTCCTCTACAATTGATACGGCTTATCTCGTCACCGCTTGCACGTACAATTAAAACCGAAGGCATTGACCAGAAAAGATTTCCGTAACGAAATCCCGGTTCGAATATTGAACCCTCAATCCCGCATCCTCAAGGGCATTCCCAAAAGCTGCGAACAAATTTTGATACTAAATAACTTGTACCCAAATCAGACCACCCATAGTTTAAAGCAATAAAAATGCTTACCCCATGTCAGAATATTTCATCCAAGTGCACAAAACGGAATTCTAATGGCAAATGTTTGTCCTTACACGGACATTTACATGTACATTACCGCGTTTTAACATTTATAATTCGTGATTTTTATTTCAACACAAAGGATTGCAGTCACTCCACTGACACCGCCTCTTTTTCTCCTCCACCCACATTATTCTTATAAGTATTATTTTTTTATCAACCTACCGCTCTTGCGCTCCTTTAATTGCTCGTGATGACATCTACCGGAACAGACGATGAACCATGACAATATATATACTATATTTTCTTATTCCATTAAGAACCGACTCAGCCTAAAATAAAAAAGCAACTAGCCCCAAGGTACAATATATCTAAACCGTTATCTATATACGTTTTTTCATCAAAGTTTATTACGAAATATCGGTGCTCTCCTGGATGGGGTCCCCCAGGACCTCTTTTGTTTCACCCGTAGATTTTACACAGGGGAAGTCAGCTTATGGCAGTCGTGTCGAAAACAGTATCACATTATAACACGGATCGATCATTACTACCGCCACAGATACACACGCAATGCACACACCCACACTTAGCAATCTTGATTGTATTACAGCCTGCGACACACAGGCAACCGTGCGGCATGCGGCCTCACCCACACATAGCAATCTTGATTGTATTACAGCGGCCCCGCCGGCGAGGTCAAAGCATCCACATTTAACACAAGCAGAATATAAAGAAGTGTTCCTCATTAAAAGAGTTGCAAAAACTGTTAAGCTACTTTTTCATATTAGGGAAAAAGAATTAAATTCTAGATACATTTTTTAACTGTATGAAAGAAAAGGTGATATATCAATACAAAAATTTTCGTCCAAGGGACATTATCAGATTTTGCTAAATTACTTACTTACTTGCTTTATTGTTTCTGTAAAATAATGGAATATGTCTGTCCGTGATTTTAAACTATATCATAACTAAAAATTGTTCATTACTATGTGAACACAAAATGGGCTACGTATTACCTAAGAAGTAAAGGTAAAACGAGAAGACAGTCGCGGGCAAAGTTATTCTGCGTAGGTACCTATTGTATAAATTAACTGCCGATCAACCATTATTTTGTATTTGTAAGAAAGAAAAAACAATCCTAAAGCACTCTACATTTCTATACTAATATTATAAAGCTGAAGAGTTTGTTTGTTTGTTTGTTTGAACGCGCTAATGTCAGGAACTACTGGTTCGAAATCAAAAATTCTTTATACCAAATTTTATTTAAATCGGTCCAGTAGTTTTAGCGTGAAAGCGTAACAGACAGACAGACAGACAGACAGAGTTACTTTCGCATTTATAATATTAGTAGGGAAGTAGGGATTTGTAAGAAAGAAAAAACAATCCCAAAGCACCCTACATTTAAGCCATCTAATATAACCTTTTCATACTACCCCACTCTGTCTACTGTATTTACGACAACCATGGGAGGGCAGGTCTAAATTGCAACAGTTTATCTGTTATGAGCCATGCAATCTGCCGTAAGACTTTTATGCACGTAACCTCCACGGAGGGTCATTTTTATTTATGACGCACGTTATTTTCTGAACACTGCACTTGTGAGTACAACCGAGTTAAATACAGTCGTTAGTTGTTTTAACTGGTCAATCTGCGGGGATGCGAGAGACAGCCCTAATTAAAAACAAGTAGGTATATGTTAGTGTCCGTGGACACTGACGGTACGGCTGGTTCACAAATTAAAAGTCGCTCAGCGGGCTATGGAAAGGGCTATGCTCGGCGTTTCTCTGCGGGATCGAATCAAAAATGAGGTGATTCGGCAGAGAACCAGAGTCATCGGCATAGCCCACCGGATTAGCAAGCTAAAGTGGCAGTGGGCTGGCCATATTAGCCGAAGAACCGATAACCGTTGGAGTAAACGTGTTCTAGAGTGGAGACCGCGTCTCGGCAAGCGTAGTGTAGGACGTCCTCAGGCAAGGTGGAGTGACGATTTGCGTAAGATGGCTGGCAGGAGCTGGATGCAAGCAGCCCAAGATAGAGCAAAGTGGCGTGCAATTGGAGAGGCCTATGTCCAGCAGTGGACTGCGATGGGCTGATGATGATGATGATGATGATATGTTAGCAGTTCGGGACAGCTCTTGAGAATTTATTGGCGTCGGAATACTAGGTACCTATAGCTCTACTGATTAGTATTTTAAAAGGACTATCATCCTATACTTGTTTCTGCCTGCGATTTCGTCTACTCACGACAAGCACCCACGTTTGAATTTAAAGTTTCTAATATTCATAGTATAGGCCCAGCATTGATGCGTCAGACATTATTATTTTAGCTTTTCCTTGAAATGAAACAACTTTTAAGTACAGATTTAACTCGCGTATTTTATTTTATTGGCTGACGTTTCGGAGCTTAAGACTATTGTCATCTCGCGCGCTCATACGCGAGTTAAATCCGTTAAAATTGTTTCATTGCAATGTATAATAACCGCGAAGGCATCAGAAATTATTAGCTTCACCTTTTATATAGGTTTAACGCCGTTTCACATAAAAGTGCCTAATTTTTACGAGAACTAGATTTTTTATTAAGTGACTTTTGAGCTCTAAAGGTAGGTACATAAGGCTCTAACAATCAAAATAAACAAACAACTCGTTAATTATGTAACCGGTGGCATTTAGGGAAATGGTAAAGTGAGTACAAAACTTTGCCTCCACGTATGTAGGTGTTACAATAACATTCAAAGTAATGGGGCCTCTTAAGAGTAACCCTCCGACCCTTAAGGGTGAACTGTTTAAGGATATGGAATGAGCGAAGCCGTAGACCGAGCAAAAATTATGGTAAGACAGAGACTTGGTAAGACATCTGTTGTTTAAGTTTTAGGTAATAACTAGCTGTCCGCCCCGTCTTCGCACGGATCCCTTTTTTTATAGCTTATATCACTCGGGAATAGCGTAGCTACCCAACAGTGGAAGACATTTTCAAATCGGTCCAGTCGTTTTGGAGCCTATTCAATCCAAACAAATAAACAAACCTTTCTACTTTATTATATTAGTATAGAAAAGTGCGTAGTCATACATAAAAAAATATTACGCGTCGACTGGAGAACCTCCTCCGTTTCAGTTAAAAATAGTTAGTAAACTAGATAATTTATTTTGTCAAAGCACGAAATAATAATTGTTTTAATTGAGAACAAAAAAACATGTATGTACGTACCTAAAAATGCATTATGCATAGCATAGTCATCCAAATTGAACGTGTGTACAAAATAATTTCTAATGCCTTCGTGGTTATTACACATTGGAATGAAACAACTTGAAACGTATTTAACTCGCGTATTTTACTTTATTGGCTGATGTTTCGGAGCTTTTACAGATTCCATAATCGTAGCACGACTGAGCTGACAATAGTCTTATGCTAAAGTCTTAAGTTAAATCCGTTTAAACTTGTTTCATTCCAACGTGTGTACAAAATTTCAGCTACCTAAAGAGGTTAGCGTTACCTGCTACAAAACTGCAAGATTTCACCCGTACTACATACTTATATACTTACTTACATAACAAGTTAAATAGCTTTTAATAAAAATATGAAATAGCATACCAAAGTCTCATTTAGTATTCAAGTGCTGAAAACATACCATCCGCAGTTTGCAGGGTCGTTATACCAATTGTTCTCGAAAAGACATTATCCACACGTTGGCATAATGACCTTTAGGGTATGGAATTGAATGGAAGGTTTTTAGAATTCGGCATTGTATTATAGGAATAAATTGAATAGGGAATTACTGTGAGATTGATATCATCAAAAACTGAAACTAAATTAAAATAACAATTTCTGATGCCTTTGCAGTTAGGTATTATTGGAATGAACATTGGATTTATTTATCAGTAAATAAAATAAAATACGCGAGTTTTAAATCCGTTCATAGTGCTACGATTATGGAAACTAAAGAATCAGAAACGACAGCAAATAAAATATAATAATACTAGCGACCCGCCCCGGCTTCACACGGGGGCTATAAACCTTCCTTAAGAATCACTCTATCTATTAAAAAAAACCGCATCAAAATCCGTTGCGTAGTTTTAAAGATCTAAGCATACATACGGACATACAGCGAAAGCGACTTTGTTTTATACTATGTATTGATGATACGCAAGTTAAATCTGTTAAAAGTTATTTCATTCCAATCAGAACAGTAGTTTTTGATATTGGAATGAATTAAATCCATTCATAATTGTTTTATTTCAATGTGTAAAAACCGCAAAGGCATCAGAAATTAGTCGTTTAATTATTAAAAACATACACACAGACAAAAATCTTGCCTTTTATAAGTTTTGCATGCAGATTTCATAATAATACTTGCTACTTTTATCTAAAAAATACACACATTGAAAAAACCACTTCGATTACAAACTACCACATAAATATTTTTCATGGCGATACACAAAAAACAAGGAAACTCCATACACCTGTGTTTTCCAATGAAACATGGCTAACTTTTTGTCGTTTAGAATTTATCTAACTGTGAAGTAGAGGCGAGACATATTCATTAAGTATCTGGAACAGGTATTTACAAGAGTATATTATTATAAACTCAATACCTTTGAAACAAGTACTTTTACATGTCAGATGGGTCTATTAGCTCTTCAGGTAGCCATTGGACTAAATAATATACCTAAGTTTAGTTGAAAATCAAGGAAATAAAGACTTTATTGCCAACGTTAACCAAATAATTTCACTGACCAAGCCTTTAATCACTATTTTCCTACATATTCTCGACGGCTCTGAACGAATGTAACCTAGAACATTTCACTTTCTTAACTACGTAATCAAACCTTTGGTCACTTATTTCATAGACGCATACTTAACGGATATGTACGAAGCTTACCAAGAACATTTCACCTTAAAAACTGACCTAGGCTATGGTCACTTATTCCATATATACGCATTCTTAACGGTTATTTACGAAGTTTGCCAAGACCATTATAACTTCGAAACTGACCTAGGCTTTGGTCACTTATTTCATACGCATACTTAACAGCTATGTACGAATTTTACCAAGAACATTTCACCTTCGAACTAACCTAGGCTTTGGTCACTTATTTCATACGCATACTTAACAGCTATGTACGAAGTTTACCAAGACCATTATAACTTCGAAACTGACCTAGGCTTTGGTCACTAATTTCATAGACATACTCGACAGCTCTGTACGAATTTTGCCCTGAACATCTCATCTCTACTGTGAAGAGAATGGATGACCGCCATCGTAAATCATTCATGGTTACATGGACTTGAATAACATAATTTATGCACTTCGGTATTTGAATTAAGCATTGATATTATTGCATGTTGATAAAATGATGACTTTTGTTTATTGACAAATGATGTTTATGATATCTAGGTAGGTATGTTTATTTTTACTGGCTGACCCTTGGTACAGCTTCATTTTTTGTGAATATTTTCTAAGTTTCCAAAAGACTTTTAAATGTTCTACAAACATACATGTCGGTGATTCATTTTTATATAATACTAGCTTTTGCCTGCGACTCCGTGCGCGTGGAATTTTATACATTTCATCCCCCCTTTTAACCACAACGTCAGTTTTTCGCCCAGTAAGACATACCTACATTTCTGTCTTACGTGTTCAACTTTTAGCTTCTATTTTTACTTCCTTACGGGTGAATGTTTCAGACCCCCTGCTGGACAGAAAGGTTGTAGGTTGTTTTTGGTTTAAAAGTCGCGGGTTTGACGAATAAATACATAAACGTGATACCTTACTACACCTCCCCAAAAATCACGAAATATCACAAGAGAGGTCTCTTGTAATATTTCGTGATTTTTACCGAACCCCTTCCCCCTCTCAGAGCCTCACGTGATTAATGGACGCCCCATAAGTTCGACTCTAAAGCCTATAATTCTTTTAGGTACCTAAAAGCCATTACAAAAGCTACGTGCAGTTACCAACTTTGAATACCAAGTTTGTTGAATAGAATTAATATTGAATATTAATGTTAAACCTATAAGCTGCCTAAGTCGGGTACAGTCTGAGCTAGATCACTAGTTCAGACTTAGCCTAAAATTCTAAGCTAAGTTAATTTTGAATAGAGTTAACCTATCTACAAATAATTTGAAAAAAAATATTCAATTTAGACTTTTACAAACTTTGATGAATGTCAAAAGATACTACCATTTCCGAAAAAACTTCATTTGAGAAGAAACAGCAAGAAACTTAATGACGTATAATTTTTTCAAAATACACTATTGCAATTTATCCTTACAAACTAGGTGAATAAAAATAAAAAAATGGAAAGCCTCAATACTGATATGTGTGTTAAAATTTTTTTTTAGTTTGCAACTGAATCGTAAATTGTTCCAAATATCTTTTAAAATTTCTAAATAATTACTTATACCTACTTAACTGATGTTTATTTAAATTTAAGTCAGCAACCGATAAGTTTTTATTAAATTAAAATAGCATAATATACCTAATAATGGCCAAGACCTAAACGGTTTCAAAAAAAAAAAAAACAAAAACCTGGTCCTCTCAACAAAGACATAAATTAAACGCAGAGCACTCAATACAAAACACGACCCTAAAAATAGTACCAACCGACGGGAAATAAATTAAAATTTCAAGGAAAATTCAAATTTAAAATACACGCTGGAGTAACACTTTTACTGAAGGTAAGCGGGGGAATGGAAAAAAAGGAATTTTGTTTCGCGTAAACGCTTTTATGCCGAGGCGGGTTGAGTGGTACTTCAATATTGAATGTTTGAAGCTTGTCTAAGTAATGTAGGTTACTGTATTGCAATCAATGTACCGGGCCCTAGACAAGGTTCCAACGTTCAACGTTAACGTTAAACGAAACGACCAAAATATATGGGATTTGACATCCGCGAACGACTGTCAAATCGTCAATTGTCAAACGTTGTCGGATGTCCAATCTCATGCATTTTAGTCGTTTCCTTTAACGTTGGCACCTTGTCTAGGGCCCCTAGTAACCAAATCTTCCAGGCAATCATCATTTCTTCTCTAAACTGGGTCTGCTGACTATTTCTGCCCTACTAACGATAAACGCAGTAAGTACATTTGAGTTACATACGTACTTACTGCGTTTATCGTTAGCATACGACTGTCACGTACGCCACAAACGTTCGCGGGTATCAAATCCCATACATATAATCGTTTCGTTTAACGTTAACGTTGAACGTTGGCAACTTGTCTAAGGTCCCTAGTAACCAAACCTTCCAGGCGACCATCATTTCTATTAGATAAGGTCTGCTGACTATTTCTGCCCTGCTAACGATAAACGCAGTAAGTGCTTTTGAGTTTCATATGTACTTACTGCGTTTATCGTTAGCAGGCAAAGGCTTAGGTGTGGGTTAAAATCCCACTCATGTCTTGATTTTGTCTACTCTTGTCTTTATACAAATATCATTAGAAGTATTATTCTCCTTATATATTATTATGTTTCCTTTCAACCTTTTTCCGCATATAATAACTTCCCATATATAAAAGGAAGCATAATAAATTTATGATAATAGTAATATAATAACACATAGAAGTAGACGTTGCAGATAATTAGAAATTACCATACAAGAGTAATACAAGGTAAAAGCAAGCAAAGAAAAGACCGTAATGGCATTACAGTGGCCCATTTTGTTAATGTAGTTGCATGCAGCTATAGATTCAAATAATTCACAGATACGTTATCCAATAGATTAGATTAGATTTATTTTCCAATGGTCATACAACTTTCTTTCAATATTTATACATACATTCAGTCAAATTAAAATAAAGATCGATAAGATTTAGTTGTAAACTTCATACAAGTTTCAATATCATTTCCTAAATTAAGTTTTTTAGAAATGAAATAGATTAGATTACTTACCTACATTGGAATGATACGATTGCGGACGGAATAACTCGCGTATTTATTGTGTCTGCTGACGTATCGAAAACTCTACATAATAATTTTATTGTTTCATTCATATGTGTAAGTAATAACCTTGAAGGCATCAATAGTACATTACGCACCAAGGCCAGTAAAATAAAAAATGTCTCAAATCACATGTAATTGTCGTCCGAGGCGAAGCCGAGGTTGACAAAAATGTGATCTGAGGCTTTTTATTTTACTGGCCGAGGTCAGTATACCATTTTTCTGTTCGACGAAGCCAGAAAGCGGAAATTTCATTTAGCGCAGCGGCCACAAAGTTGGCGCTTAATGGCCGGAGGACGGAAAAGATTATTATGCATATAATATAGTGTTTCGATCCCATTTCCGTGACCTTTATACATATACGGTATACTATACTATTAGTAATAATATCCGATTTAGTTAAAAAAAAAAACTAGTCCTTTTAGCAAAGAGTCTTAAATTAAATACAGAGCACTTTTCACAATTCGAAACACAATCCTAAGTAGGTATATACGCAAGAATAACTCATACAAAACGTTAAGTAATACTATTCTTAACGCATCTATGTTCTGTGATGAATCCTTAAGCTTATTCTAGGAAAAGGATCCGTTCACTTATAGACCTCACATACGTGTTGCCATTCTGAAAAATGCAGGTAATCATTTTAAAATGCAACATTGTGATATGCATTGACACTGGCAGTATTTTATCTGTGTGCACCCGCTCTCCTTCACACGCTCACACATAATAATATACTATAATAATATACACACACACGCACATACCTTTGACACAGGAAAACACACACACACACACAATTAGTTTTTTTTTTATAATGATATTTTTGTACAAAGACAAGAGTAGAAAAATTTTAGACCCCCAGTGGGATTCGAACCCATAATAAAAACATTATAATTACATTATAATTAAAAACTAATGGTGTTGAACCAAAAATACCAATGGAATTTCGATTGATAGATCATTTTCCATAACTTGGCTCTTATATAGACAAGTAGGCAAAAAAGTTACTCTTGTACCTATATTATTTCCTAGCGGTTCGCCCCGGCTTCGCATGGATCCCTATTTTTTTTATTTCAAAATATTCTATAGCCAATGTTACTCGTGGATAATGTAGCTTTCGAATGGTGAAAGATATTTTTAAAACGGCCTAGTAGTTTTTAAGCCTAATCATTACAACCAAACAAAGTTTTCCTCTTTATAATATTAGTATAAATAAAGAACGATGGAGCATATATGCATAACACATAATATTGTCAATATGTATATATATATATATATGAGATATCAGATTTTTAAATTTGAAATATTCGTACAAATCAGTGTTTTTCAAATAGTCAGATCAGGCGATAATATCACACCACCCAATGGCATGATACCTCCCATGACGTCACTTGTTTGTCGGGTCCTATAAAACGGCCCACTCCACTGTCGACAGCTCAGACGTTGTTCAACCTCGGACACGGCACGACTAGTGCTCTGAACTGTCTTTTATCAGAAACGTCAAGCGGATAGCTGGGACAAAGTCGGCATGAGGCTGGCAACTCTGTGGACAGGTTGGTAGGCCTGACTGTCAGGTTAGCCAACCGTTGTCTGTTCGGGCACGAGGTATCGTTTTTGCGCATTGACATTCTCAATCAAGAAATCGTGGCGTGCGGACGTGATTCTAGCCCTGTGCTGAGTTTGCCGCGTTTCCTGACATACCTGTGGATTGAAATGAAGGAATCTCCGACATATATATATATATATATATATATATATATATATATATATCAATGTATATATATATATATATATATATATATATATATATATATATATATATATATATATTGTGATGTATGTGACAGGTAATGTCACTCTTCTGTTCAGTCGTAAAATAAAGGCTTTGCAATAACGTCTTGCGTTTCTTCATACATATCAATTGGCGACGATTTGAAAAATCCGTGTCGTTTTATGGTAAATAAAAAGAACGGAGCAAGGAAAAACGCGTGCAACAATCATGTCTATTGGGAAGATTCGTGAATTCGTTGTTGGAGGCGGCAGTTGGAGCGCTTACTGCGAACGACTCGAGATGTATTTCAGCGCGAATGAGGTTGAAAAAGACAAGCGGCTGGCCACTTTAATTTCGGTTGTCGGTGATCAGTGCTATGACTTGATGGTAGACCTAGCAAGTCCGAAGAAACCCTCGGAATTAACTTATGAAGAGTTAGTAGAGCTAACGGGCGGCCATTTAAATCCGAAGCCGTCAATATTGGCGGAACGTTATCGGTTTCGGCTACGTAGGCAGGGAGCGAATGAAAGCATCGCTCAGTACGTAGCGGAATTAAGGAAGTTGGCTCGTTCGTGTGATTTTAAGGATACGCTGAACGACAATCTTAGGGATCAGTTCGTGTGTGGAGTCGCTGGAGATGTTTCAAGGCAGAGGCTGTTTGCGGAGGATAAGTTAGATTTTGACAAGGCAGTGAAAATAGCGAGTACGCTAGAGGCGGCGGAGCGCAATTCAGCCGTTGTTACGCAGCAGCATACTGGACAGTCGAAGGTCGAAGAAACAGGTCATTTACACGTCATGATGCCGGGCGGCGGAGGCCCAGCACGAGGGAAGCAGCTGCGTCCACAAGGTTATCAGGCGGCCGCGGGCCGAGATGACCGCGTAGTTGCTTGCCGTGCTTGTGGTGCGACGAATCATGATATGAGTCAGTGTAAATTCAAAAATTATGTTTGCAGTGCATGCCAGGCTACAGGGCATTTGCGGCGAGTTTGTCCTCGGGCGTCGAGGGAGATGCCGATGGCAAGTAGGGGTCGCAGTAAGGGTCGCCAAGCTCGCAACCACTTTGTTGACGAGGAGGACGACGGTGATGATGATAGCGAGTCTGAAGCGGAAGATTTTCTCTATAGAATGGCGTTAAGCAAACACAAGCCGGTGAGTCTCCCTGTGCGGGTGAATGGTACTGAGCTGGTCATGGAAATAGATACTGGAGCGGCTAGTTCATTTATCAGCAAGAAAACTTATGATTTGTATTTTAGTAGCATGACATTGAGCCCGTCAAATACTATGTTTAAGTTTTATGACGGAACTAAGGTGAAACCGGTAGGTATGTTAACACCGATTGTATCGTACGGGTCCGTAAGTAAACAGTTGGATTTGTATGTTGTTCATAGGGGCGAGGCTAATTTAATGGGTAGACAGTGGCTAGCGGAATTAGCGATTCAGATACCTGTATTGCGTTATGAAGGTGTCGTTAGTAGGCCTGATGTTCATAGTATTAAGCCCGCTAGTAACGATCTTAATGTCATCCTCGACAGACATAGAGAGGTGTTCGACGGGACTCTGGGGTGCTATAATGGTGGAACGGCGACTTTGCGAGTGCGGGAAGGTGCGACGCCCGTGTTCCGGCGGGCGCGGCCATTGCCTTTTGCGCTGCGGGCGCGTGTCGACGCCGAGCTGGATGCCATGCTGCGGGACGGTATAATTGAGCCTGTTGATTGCTCGGACTGGGCGACGCCTCTAGTGCCGGTTAATAAGAAGGATGGGGGTTTAAGGGTTTGTGCCGATTTTAAGGTAACGTTAAACCCTGCATTAATGGTAGACAGATACCCGCTTCCACGCGTGGAGGAGTTGTTTGCGAACTTGTCTGGTGCCAGATTTTTCACAAAAATTGATCTATCTCAGGCGTATAATCAGATTTCTTTATCGGATGAATCTAAAATGCTAACTGTAATCAATACGCACCGGGGTCTTTTTAAGTATAACCGGTTAGTTTTTGGGCTTTCGTCAAGTTCGGGAATATTTTGTAGAATTAGTGAGTCGATTGTAGCGGGTATTCCTAACGTACAGGTGTTCTGCGATGACATATTGGTATATGGTCGATCGGAGGAATCTCATATGATTGCACTGGATGCGGTGTTAAGCAAGCTCGCGATGTCGGGGATGAAAGTAAAAAAAAGCAAATGTACTTTTTTGGCAAGTGAGGTCAGCTATTTAGGTTTTGTTGTCAGTAAAGATGGCATCAAACCGGACGCGAATAAGGTGTCGGCTATAGTTAAGATGCCGCAACCTAGCAATGTGTCGGAAGTAAGATCGTTTTTAGGCATGGTAAACTTTTATGCGAAATTTATCCAGAACGCTAGTGATGTTTTGCATCCGCTCCATTGTTTATTGAAAAAAAATGGTCGTTGGAATTGGACCGAGCAATGTTCGGCAGCTTTCGGTAAAGTTAAGTCATTGTTGGTAGGCAGCCAGATACTGGCGCATTACAACCCTGATGCTGATCTTACGTTAACGTGTGATGCTAGTGCGCGCGGTGTCGGGGGGGTTCTGACTCAACCAGACGGACACGGCCGCGAGCGTCCTGTTGCATATGTTTCGCGTAAATTAAATTCAGCGGAGCAGAATTATTCGCAAATTCATCGGGAGGCGCTGGCGATAGTTTTTTGTACGCAAAAGTTTCACCAGTATCTGTATGGTAGGCGTTTCATCCTTAAAACAGATCATAAACCACTTGTAAGTTTGTTTGGTCCTCATTCTGGGGTGCCTAGTATGACGTCGAGTCGTATGCAAAGGTGGGCGTTAATATTAATGGCCTATGACTTCGATATTAAGTATGTGAACACGGCCTATAACTGTGCAGATGCGCTGTCACGTTTGCCAATAGGCGAGTGTAAGGAGTTCGAGCCTCCAGAGCAATCGTTTTTACATTTTGCTTCCAACGCGTTATTGCTTGATAGTAATGAGGTTAAGTTGTTGACGGCCAAGGACCCGATGCTAGGCCGGGTGGTGAATTTCATAAAAGGTGGGTGGCCAGATAGGGTGGAGATTGTTGCATTACGACCTTATCACAATAGGCGTGAGGAGTTGTATTTGGAGTTAGGGTGCGTTATGTGGGGTCACCGGGTGGTTATTCCAGAGGCATGTCGTGAAAGAGTTTTGGGTGAACTTCATGAACCTCATATGGGTGTGGTGAAAACTAAGGCTTTGGCCAGGAGTTATGTGTGGTGGCCAGGAATTGATGAAGCTATTGAAGCGCAGTGCGGTTCGTGCAGTACGTGCGCAGCTGTAGCGCCGGCGCCGCCGGCTAGCGCGCCAGTGCCGTGGCACTGGCCGGCTCGGCCGTACGAAAGGGTCCATTTGGATTTTTTGGGTCCAATTGAGGGTCAAACCTTTTTGGTGGCGGTCGACGCGAAGTCGAAGTGGATTGAGGTTTTTCGAATGGTTCGAACTACGACGGAGAGTGTTGTAGCGAAGTTGCTGGAGTCGTGGTCGAGGTGGGGTATTCCGAAGCAGATTGTTACTGACAATGGTCCTCCTTTTTCGAGTAAGGAGTTTAATGACGTCTTAAGTCAGAATGGTGTTCGCCATATATTTTCAGCCCCTTACCATCCGTCATCAAGAAGGCTAGGCATGAAAGAGCTAACGTTGACCAGGCTATATTGAAGTTTTTGTTGTTTTATCACAATACTCCCCATTGTACGACAGGTCAAACGCCGGCTAGAATACTGCAGGGTCGAGACTTGCGAATTCGTCTGGACGTGGTTAGGCCTGATAGTAATGCGAGAGTAGTTCATGAGCAGGCTAAGACTGTTCAACGGTCGGCTGGTGTCTCTAGGGAATTTGGGTTAGGTGACCAGGTCAGGTATAGAAGTTTCAGACCCGGTGCGAAATGGTTTGACGGTGTGATCGCCGACCGATTAGGAAAGTCTGATTATACAGTCTTGGGTAATGATGGGGTCTCTCGGCACAGGCATATAGACCAGCTCCGTCGGCAAGCGAGGAGTTTGATGGTTTGTCCTTCTCAGGGGTTAGAGGATGGTAATGGAGGTGACGTTTCGTCCGAGCAACCGAGTCCCGTAGTGGGTGAGAGTAGCCAGCAGGACGGTTTAGATTCCGGTGTGGGTTCGGTGCCGGCTGCTCTATCGGAGGCGGCGGGTGTGTCGAGTGACCGCGAGGGTGAGGTAGAGTGTGGTAACGCGAGTCCGTTGCGGCCGGGTTTAAGAAAAAGCGCCAGAGTTCCCAAACCCGTTAAACGCTACGGTTTTGATTTTGAAATTGATTAGGGTTAATTTTATTTGTTATATAAGGAGAGGTATTGTTGTTTTGTTTGTATTTGTTACATTTTGTTATTTGTTAAGAGTGTTTAGTCTATCTTTATTAGTAATAGTAATATGAGTTACGTTGTTTGTTTTGTTTGAGTTATTGTGTGTGTTAATTTCTATATAGTTGTTGTTTAATAAGTGTGAGGGTGTGATGTATGTGACAGGTAATGTCACTCTTCTGTTCAGTCGTAAAATAAAGGCTTTGCAATAACGTCTTGCGTTTCTTCATACATATCATATATATATGACAATGTGTGTGTGTGTGTGTCACACTGTAGGAGCATAAATGCACATCACATAATATTGTCAATATATTTTCTTCACCTCAACCAACAGACGTTTTTGTTCATAAATATCAAGTAAGAATCACTTTGCTACAAAAATTCTCGGAGCTCACACAAATTTCACTTAACCGGGCTTACCGTACAGTTTATATGCCGCTCAGAGACCATAAAAATAACAATACCGTAATAACGTATTGTTACGTATTTTGTATCGGTGGCGTAAAGTTATTTTTCCAGTATATTGCAAGTGTAATGTTGCAACAAAACAATTATAACGGAATTACTATAGTACATTACGCACCTAGGCCAGTAAAATAAAAAATGTCTCAGATCACATGTAATTGTCGTCCGAGGCGAAGCCGAGGTTGACAAAAATGTGATCTGAGGCTTTTTTATTTTACTGGCCGAGGTCAGTATACTATTTTTCTGTTCGACGAAGCCAGAAAGCGGCCATTTTATTTAGCGCAGCGGCCAGAAAGTTGACGCTTTTTGGCCGGAGTACAGAAAAATAGTATAAAACAAAGTCGCTGTCGCTGTCTGTCCGTCCCTATATACCTATGCTTAAATGTTTAAAAGAACGCAACGGATTTTGAAGCAGTTTTTAAAAGATAAAGTGATTCTAGAGAAAGGTTTATACTATCCGTATGAAGCCGGAGCAGATCGCTAGTATATATAATATATTATATTAGTCAACTCTAAATCCTAAAATAAAATACGCCAGTTAAACTCCTTTCATTCTAACTATAACATTTAAAGGCCTTTTGTCACTCTTGCAGCATTTTTCTTTTGACGAAATTGATAAAAACGTGTAGGTACCTACCTATTAAAAGGGTTATTTTTATTGGGTTAACTTTTTGTAAGCGTAATAATCTCGTTTAATTATCAGTTTATTTAAACTACTAGGCAGAAAGACATTGAATCATAAAATTTTAAATACTCCTTACTAAGCCATCAAGTAAGTCTAAAATTAATGAATAATAAGTACATTGAAATGAAACAACTTTAAACGGATTTAACTCTCGTAGGTATTTTATTTTAGCATAAGACTTGTCAGCTCAGTCGTGCTACTATTATGGAATCTGTATAGGCTCCGAAACATCAGGCAATAAAATAAAATACACGAGTTAAATCCGTTAAAGTTGCTTCATTCCAATGTATAATAACCGCGAAGGCATCAGAAATTATTAGGTACTTTTTACTATGCCATCCACAGGACCACAATAGGTGAGTCTAAAACGAATGAATAATACATAACAAAGACTATGCCTTCATTAGAAGCGTCACAAAAGATTATCTACCCTTCCATTAATTAATTTAAGGTGGTTATCTGGTTTACAGTCCAGTGCCGCCTATTGTCTATGAGCCTATCGTGTCCTCCCAGAGAGTACCAAAGAATAAATACTTTGTAAAAGGGACACTTTTCTGCCTAATTTATATAAAACTAGCTGTCCGTTCCGGCTTCGCACAGATCCCTTTTTTTATAGCCTACGTCATTTGGGAATAGTGTAGCTTTCCAACAGTGAAAGACTTTTCCAAATCGGTTCACACGTTTTGGAGCCTATTCAATCCAAACAAACAAATCTTTCCTCTTTATTATATTAGTACATAGGTACTAGCTTCTTCCTGCCCGCTTTTTCTTAGCACGATAAGCACCCCCGTTTTACTATCGAATTTAGATTGATTTTTTGTAGTACGTGAATATTTAGTAGTGAAAATCATCTATTAGTGTTAACTGTAAAGTTATTCAATCGTAAATGCTAAGTGCTGCAAAGCACTACACATAGATGGCGCTGAAGCGACAATTTCGCTTGTAAACAAGAAAATACCAGGGCAATATAGTGGTTTGCCGGGCAGGATAAAGAAGTTATGTCCCCGGATTCCGGGGACATGGTGAAATGGATGGTACTAAGTAGAAACACTGTATGTTGACTGCGACTATTATAATATATTGATTTAACAAAACACAACACTTATATACTATATCGAGACAGCGCAAATCGCTGCTCGATCTATCTATGTTACGTGATCTACGTGACTGTGGCAATCTGCTGACAGCGCCGCCACAAGTGGTATCATAATATTTCACTTTATTTCCACTCCAATTGGGACTCCCATGGAGTAACTGGATTGTAACCATTGTGCCGCGCGTACAGGCATAGGAGTGGGTTGAAGTCCCATTAAGGTCTTGATTTTTTCTACTCTTTTCTTGGAATGAAACAAGTATTAACGGATTTAACTCGCGTATTTTTATTTTATTTTATTTGCTGACGTTTCGGATTCCTTACAGTTTACATAATCACCATAAAAAAATAAAATATGCGAGTTAAATCCGTTAATAGTTGTTTCATTCCAATGTTCAATAACCGCGAAGGCATCAGAAATGATTACTTACTCTTTTCTTGTTACGAATTTCATTATCATTAAAATTAATGATATTGAACCATATCAATCGAATTTCTATTGCAGTTAACGTTTTGTCCATATATCCTTATATGTCACAGAGGTTCATTGAGAAAAACTCTAGCCATTTCTGCTATGTTAATTTCACATTTATAAAAAATATAAGATAGTATAAAACAGTGCAAGTTTCAGGGAATTTACATAATAGTACATTACGCACCAAGGCCAGTAAAATAAAAAATGTCCCAGATCACAAGTAATTGTCGTCCGAGGCGAAGCCGAGGTTGACAAAAATGTGATATGAGGCTTTTTTATTTTACTGGCCGAGGTCAGTAAGTATACTATTTTTCTGTTCAACGAAGCCAGAAAGCGGCAATTTCATCTAGCACAGCGGCCACAAAGTAGGCGCTTTCTGGCCGGAGGACAGAAAATAAGATTACCGGTGCTCCATACTAGGCTACGCCTGTCCCATGGCACTAAGATTAAGAATTCAATCTACATGTAGGTAAAAAAGTAAACTCCGAAGTTACTCTCCACTTTAGCCATCTCTTCTTTGACCTATATCAACCCGTATAGGTGTGATGCATGACTGGAGGCTGCGATGTCTGACCTCACCTCCCTCCATAAATAGCCCACCACAGGGAATACACCATTTGATTTAATTAGGTAAAGTTAATAGACATTATAGAGCTAGTCATATGAGAAAATCATACATAGATTAGTATATATATATATTATTATGTACTAGCGACGACCCGCCCCGATTGAAAACCTTCCTCTTAAATAATATCTATTAAAAAAACGCGCTTCATATTCCTTAGCGTAGTTTTAAAGATTTAAGCATACATAGGGACGGACAGACAGCAACAGAGTCTTTATTTTATAGGTACTATGTAGTGATATATACAAACATACACACACGCAAACATAAAAGGCGAGAGAGAAAGAAAAAGGAAGAGAAAAATATAATTTTGGAATATACGCACAGACATGACGCACACTGACGAACTCACACACTGTCAAACACACTCATTCGCACACACACACACACACACACACACACACACTGTGAGAGAGAGAGAGAGAGAGACGCACACAACATGAGTATATTATTATTAACTATCTTTAAAAAATCTTTTTCCGTCCTCCGGCCAGAAAGCGCCAACTTTGTGGCCGCTGCCCTCAATGAAATTGGCGCTTTCTGGCTTCGTCAAACAGAAAAATAGTATACTGACCTCGGCCAGTAAAATAAAAAGCCTATTTTTTATTTATTTTTATTTTACTGGCCTCGGTGCGTAATGTACCTACTATTAAAATTCAACTTGTTGGGTCACTGCTAAATTATAATATTATTTTTTCTTTAACAATACGTAGGTTTTAGGTTTTCGCGGGCTTGTTTTCCGCAACTCGACAACTTCTACTGCGCCTATTTTGCACAAAAAAAAAATTATAACTATAAACCACCTATATTAGTAATAAAAACCATTATTATTAGTGTTAAGTCAAAAACGATCCAATTTTATTTTAAAATTAATTCACTTTTATCAAATAATGATCCATTACCACACCTTAATTAGCATCTGTTCTTAATATTCAGAAGGAAAACTTGCTCCAGAAAATTTCATCCTAAAGATGATGTAAGAAAAGCGGATAGGCTACAAATAAATGTGGACTCTTAAATGTAGACCACAGAAAATATGACTTATCAACTGACAGGGCTACTAGTTTGACAGTTGACAGGACTGACAGGAAGGCATAGTTTAGGTTATTGAAATAAATCATAATTAACTAATTTTAGTACACATAATGTAATGAAAACATAAAATCAACTGCCTACACCTACCAATTGTGTTAGTTATAACTGAACATCGTACAATATACTTCCAAATTAATTAATAGGTACTGCAATGTACTTTATAAACGATAGTTCGTCTTGTCCATTTTATTTTTAGCTTTGTAAGCATGCTATCACCTATTTTAAGATCAAACAACTTTCTCTAATATTTTATGCATGTGCCTTTAGAATAAAAACGATTGATTTTGATGTTACTGATCCTTAAATAAATATGAAATTATAAAATAAATAAATAATAAGCGGCGGCCCTGTCAGCAATGACAGCATTTCGGCATTCGCCAGAGTAGATATGTCGTCACGTGTATTTTCTCTGCCCGGCAAAAAATAAATAGCGGACTATTTTATGTCACGGTTGCGTATCCCTCTTTTTATAACATCAATGTTACATCCCTAAGTATTTCGCTGTTAGTAGAATGAGGGATAAAAAAATTAATTACCATAAATTTACCTAAACAACGATCCGTATCTACCCAATATGAATATTTTAAGCCGCGTAATTCAAATATTTGAATATTTTCATAATTTTCGTGGTTTTGCTGTATTACGTTGAATTGTATGAATTTATATGAAAAAACTTGGACAAATGGGTAATCATTAAAGATTCATTTTAATAATAATTTCTGATGCCTTCGCGGTTATTACATATTGGAATGAAACAACTACGGATTTTAGTTTATTTGCTGACGTTTCGAAAACTTTACAGTCCCCAAAATCGTAGCACGCCTAAACTGATGATAGTCTACAGTAATAAAATAAAATGTGCGAGTCAAATCCGTTATAGTTGTTTCACTTCAATGTATAACGTTTCGAAAACTTTACAGTTCCCATATAATAATTTCTGTACCTACCATCAGGCGCGTGCAGTGAGAGGTGCGTAAGTATGGCGCCAGGGTAGGCACTCCCATACATTAGTGACACTGTGCCTATATGGAATGCACGCCCTTGCTTACCATATACCTGACAAATACAATTCCTGAAAATCAAAACATTTCGGAGGACAACAATAAACACTGTTACACGATTTTTTTATATATTAAAAGATTATAGGTACCTAGCTACAATTCTTTTACAACACTAAGTTTCCTAAGAGTTAAAATAGCAACTAAGTTTGTACTCTCTGGGCAGTTGTTGTACATTGTACGGCTACAAGTGGTCTTCCTAACCGGGAATAAACGGGATTTGTTCATGTATTTTAACAAAATAGACACAGCTTTGCGTTTTCTGGATTTTATTAGATACTACACCGTCCCGGCTTTTTCAAAAGCTTACCTTACTTTTATAAATATTCTATAGGCAAAATATTATATTAGTTTAAATATAGAATACTAGCTGTCCGTCCGACTTCGCACGGATTCCTTTTTTTTTATGGCCTATTAGCTTCTGCCCGCGACTTCGTCCGCGTGGAACTCCTCCTTTTTTGCAGTCGGTTAAAAGTTAGCCTATGTTCTTTTTCAGGCTCCAGACTTTCTTTGTACAGTCACCATCAGATATATCAGAACGGGCGAGGTACTCAAAAACATCTAAGCAACATTAAATTTCAATAAATTCGTTACGGCAAATAAGGCCAATAATATCTGAACGTTTAGTTCGTCACAAATATAAGAGCAGCAATTTTTCAATATAATCTGGACACATAACAACGCAAAAATATCTAAACAGTACAAGTGTTCATAAATATCTGAACACTTAAGGAAAATATATCTTAAATCACTGTCATATAGTTTACATTCTATTGTACAGATGTAGTGAATATTCTGTCTCGTGGTATCATTACTAGGCTCTAATCAAACGCATATACCTATTATAAATTTCAAATAACCTAAATAAGACTGTCTTGGCTTAATGCGTAAGACATCGCTTAGTAAACCGAGCGTCATGGATCGAATCCGACTGGTCCACGTGCATGTTATTTTTGTTAAAGGATGGGAAATATTACATACATTATTCTTTTTTTTAATTTCTATAATAAATTAGGTTACCTACTATATTAAAATTTTATTTGTCGCAAGATTTTTCTTCATTTATTATAGTCTATAATACGGTGGCAGGACATACGGAGATCGGACATACGTAGAATCGAAACTCGTATTATTAATTAGTATTTGCAGTTCGTTTATTACCTACGGACTTTTACAATTGATGAAGTTGTTGCGTACCTAATTAAATGACAAAGTATGTAATTAATTAAGCTCCATCATGTCTCATCATTTAATCATCTGGTTACCATAATAATTTATACTTTACACAAAACGCAGCTTACATAGACTAAATAAACTATAACTAGAAAATACACAATTTAACTAAGGTTAGTCTTGGAAGTGTCTCACCGACGTCTTCAATACAAAATAAGATCTGAATAAAAATACAAAAGGAATAAAATTAAAAAAAAAACACAAATTCTTCCTGGTCTCGAACATAAGCCAGCCGCGTTCTATGACCGCGCATCTGACATGTAAACCATGAGGCCAAGCAATCAATTATCAGATTGACGAAAATTGCTTACCAATGTTGACAACGACTTGTCAACGACCATAATATATGAGATTCTTTCATAATTAAATAGGATACGAACTAAACAGTGACAGTTGAAGTTTGGCAACAGGAAACAATAGTAAGTATGACAACGTCGCAATTCTCGTTTGCTTTGCTTACCTAGTAATGATACCACGAGACAGAATATTTACTACATCTGTACAATAGAATGTAAACTATATGTCAGTGACTTAAGGTATATTTTCCTTAAGTGTTCAGATATTTATGAACACTTGTACTGTTTAGATATTTTTGCGTTGTTATGTGTCCAGATTATATTGAAAAATTGCTGCTCTTATATTTGTGACGAACTAAACGTTCAGATATTATTGGCCTTATTTGCCGTAACGAATTTATTGAAATTTAATGTTGCTTAGATGTTTTTGAGTACCTCGCCCGTTCTGATATATCTGATGGTGACTGTACCAAATTTCATTTAAATCTGTCCAGTACTTTTAACGTGAAAGCGTAACAGACAGGCAGACAGTTGCTTTCGCATAAATTATAATATTAGTAGAGATGTCACTCGCGAATAGTGTAGCTTCCCATTAGTGAAAGATTTTTTTAAATCGGTCCAGTCGTTGAGGAGCCTATTCAGTCCAAACAAACATACCTTTCCACTTTATTATATTAGTAGGTAATGTAGGTATAGACTAGAACGTCCCGACTTCGCACCTTATTTTTTCAAAATATTCTATAGTTAAAATATTATATTAGTATATAGAATACAGAATAAGATTAGGAAAAACTAAAGACCAAGGCAAGATCTTAGAATTACCGTCATAAAATAGGAACTCAGTCCATCAAAGTAATTGGCAAAGTTAGTGTCTACTGCCGAGCCGGTTAACATTGCAAGTTTGGTAACCCAGGTCAACTCGCCCGGTTAATGTACCAAGAAGATAACTAGAAGTTAACTCTTCGAAGAGACGTGTTACCACTAAATAATACCCGAAAAATAACTATTATCCAAATGATTTCTGATGCCTTTGCGGTAATTATACATTGGAATTAAACAACTTTAACGGATTTAACTCGCGTATTTTGTTTTTATTGGCTGACGTTTCGGAGCCTTTACAGATTCCATTATCGTAGTACGACTGAGCTGACAAGTCTTATGCAAAACTATTATCTCGCTAATATTATAAACGCGTAAGTTTGTAAGTATCTATACTTACATCAGAATAGCATATAGACCAGGCGCGTGCAGTGAGGGTCGAGTTTATACTACGTCAGGGTAGGCACTCCATACATTTATACCATTGTGCCTATATCCAATGCACGCCCTTTATCTATATATATATCGTATATACTTTGTTTATACTAAATATACTAATAATATAAGTATAAGCAATCTGTTGGGAAGCTACACTATTCCCGAATGACATAGGCTATAGAATATTATGAAAAAAAACTAGCATTTAAGAAATATAATATACCTACCTACGATTAACAGGCGCGTGCAGTGAGTGTCACGTCAGGGTAGGCACTCCATAAATTTATACCATTGTTCCTAGGTATATGGAATGCACGCCCTTGCTACTATAACATATAATAAAGGTCATAAGTCCAGTGATATTACGTAGATATCTAGACACTGAGTTAGTGTGGCAATGTTGGCAAACGTGACGATGACGTACGTGACCTCTTTAAGGAAAGTTATGGTCGTGAGAAATGGTTATTTCTACGTATAGACAATTGTAGGAATAGAGTATAAGACTTGGCTGTTTTTTTATCTGCTCTGTTCTTGACAAGTGACTTCCGATTGTGAAAAGCGATCGATTAAATTGACTGAATTGACATAAGCAAACAAAAACTGACTACGTGACTTTGATAATGAAAAGTTATGATTAATAAGTATATACAAGTATTCTAT
Organism: Polylopha cassiicola; assembly: GCA_038024825.1. NCBI lineage: Eukaryota > Metazoa > Arthropoda > Insecta > Lepidoptera > Tortricidae > Polylopha > Polylopha cassiicola. The sequence continues at coordinate 2,351,499 of CP149061.1, forward strand.
ATATGTAAGTAAGTATAGGTATTGGAATAAAACAACTATTAACGGATTTAACTTAAGTATTTCTATTTTATTTTATTTGGTGACATTTCGGATTCTTTACAGTTTCCATAACCGTAGCACGACTGAGCTGACAATAGACTAACGCTAAAGATAAAAATACGCTAGTTCAATCCGTTAATAGTTGTTTCATTCCAATGTGTAATAACCGTAAAGGCATCATACATTATAAGTACCTATAGGTATATTATTATTTTGAAAATCTAAGAGTATAAACGTTTTATTTAAAACTATTCCAGTTTAAAACTTATATACCTACATGTATACGAGATGTATGGATGTATGTATGAATAACTAGTTAAGTAACTTGTCAAAAAATGAAAACACCCCAAAACGAAACATTAAAGTCCCACCAAAAAAGACGATTTGTAATCCTTTTGTCGAAACTTCATTCACGCGTTTTTTCCCTCTATTTCGTTTGAAAAAACTCATTTGTGCTTAATCCCTCGTATGTGGCAACTTTCCCGTGCCTCTAAGCTTATACAACTAAAATGCGGGGTTTCAGGCAAAATATTTCGTTGGGGAAAATTTTTAGTTGGAATTTTTCATACGCAAGCTCTCGGCTCTCCGCGTTTTTGAATGCCGTTTCGCTTTTGATCTTATGAATTGTTAAGGAATCAGTGACCTATATTTTTTTTTGTTTGAACACGAACTGATAAAGTTGCGGAATCGGGCGTTGTTTTCATTATAAAACTATTTAAATATTAACTTGTACGGTGGTATGGAATTCTGAACTTTGGAAATTTCCTATTATCCCAGCGGGTAACATTTTTATGTTCCTACATACTAGAATAAAAAAGTAAAACGTGTTTGACCCCGTATTACTTTTACAATAAGTAGAAATGTCCCAGTGGCTGTTCTTTATAAAAGATAAACAAAACTTTCCTACGTGCAATAGTGTCAAACAAACTTTAGTAAGTAGGTGTACACTTTAGCATTAGACTATTGTCAGCATTCTTAAGTGAAATTGTAATATTATTATAATATTGAAAAAATTATACCTCATTGAGTTTATTCTCGATTCTTCTCAAGAGGTTTTTTTTTTTTTTGCTGAATCGAAAAAGAATATTAATTTTAACGTTGACATTCACAAGTGCCTGTAAGAGCCTAGCCTGAATAAATGATTATTTGAGTTTGAGTTTGAGTTTGAGCTTAGTCGTGCTACGATTATGGAAACTGTAAAGAATCCGAAACGTCAGCTAATAAAATAAAATAAAAATACGCGAGTTAAATCCGTTAATAGTTGTTTCATTCCAATGTGTAATAACCGCGAAGGCATCAGAAATTATTAAGTAGGTGTATATTTATAGATAGATAGGTACATTTTGGAATGAGACAACTATAAACGCATTTAACCCGCGTATTTTATTTTATTGGCTGACGTTTCGGAACCTTTACAGTTTCCATAATCATAACACGACTGAGCTGACAATAGTCTTATGGTGGGTGCCCCTTATATAGCATAACATTAATTGTCATATATTGAAAACGCATAACAGACTTGGCATAACAATATTATGCATAACATACAATATGCATAATTATAAAATGGCATACTGCTTAAAATGCATAATAGTGAAAACGCATAATTTTAATTAGTATAACTTTACCTGGTATAACTTTAATATGTATAATAAAATAAATCGATAAAAAAGGGGGCACCACAGTTTCCATAAAATTGAAAAGTCGATTATTGAGATACCGAAAATTTATCTCAAACTTAAAATAAAAACTTTGAATAGTTATTCCGAGACATATCAATCAGTGTCGTGTATAATATTAATCATACTTGTCTTTGTTCCAAAACTATCAGAGAAGTAGGTTAGGTTAGGTTAAAACTGCGACACTTGCAGGATCGATTTGCTACCAGAAAAGTGGATCAGTTTGCATATTTTTTCGTTTTATTGGTCCCAATAGTTAAAAAATTAATTCTAGTAAAATTTAGTGTTACATTATGCACACAGAAAAATCTTTAAATATGTTGAGGTTGTGAACAGACACTTAAACTTTTTATAATTTTTCATATTTATAAAAAATAATTTTAGACTTTTTAATTTTATGCTAATTCATCGTTATGAGTATTTACATTATGCGCATTAAAATTATGCGTTTTCAATTATGCTTATTAGTGTTATGCCGATTTACAATTATGCCTAGAATTGTTATGCTACTTTCAAATAGGACAATTCATTTTATGCATTTTAATATAGACCCTCTTATGGTATATAGATACATTTTGTCTAACTTACCATATAGGCTTGTATTATACATTTATTACATAATTATACGCTTATATTATACAGTCACTTGTAGACTTCATCTTAACAAGTCAATCTGGGAGCCGCGGAACATCAGCCCGAACTGCATACAAAGATTTATATGCACTTCAGGGCCACCCATTTCTAATCAATTAGGTACTAATACCGACCCTAATTGATTAAACGGTAAAAGCAACTTAAAATATAGAAGCCCTACATATGATGCACTTTCGAGACAGTTGCTATAAACTAAAACTGCATCGAGTAAATCAACATGGAGTACGTGAGTTACTGTGAGTGCATCCGCGGCGACTTGTGGATGCACATTTCGACGTATCGAACATCCATTTGCATTTCCTGTGTAACTGCATAGATGCGTTTTATTGCATGGTGGGACATCGGGGTTGCGCTCCACTGCATCTATAACATATTGGATTTGTTTTAGGTAGTTATATATATTTGTTATTTTAATTAAATAACTAGTCCTATTTATTAGCGCATACATATTCGCGGTTATTACACATAGGCTTTAGCGTTAGACTATTCAGTCATCTCAGTCGTGCTACGATTATGGACATTGCAAAGATTCCGAAACGTCACCAAATAAAATAAAATAAAAATACGCGAGTTAAATCAGTTAATAGTTGTTTCATTCCAATGTACCAGTGAAATGGTTTCACGTGCATCAATTTAAGTACCTACATGCCAGTGTAGAAACGCCATGTATTTATATTGCTTACTAGCGGCCCGCCCCGGCTTCGCCTGGATCCCTTTTTTTAGATGTCACTCGGAAATAGTGTAGCTTTCCAACAGTGAAAGAATTTTTCAAATCGGCCCAGCCGTTTTGGAGCCTATTCAATCCAAACAAACCTTTCCTCTTTATAATATTAGTATAGATAAGGTTTAAATGGAGTCACCTTATATATCATATTATTATATATTTATAGCACTATTGCGCTGCCAGTTTCCCAACTTTATGGCGTAAACAAGTAACATCTGCTTTGTCTTATTGAGTTGGAAACTCAATATCGACTGTAGACAGAACGTCTCAAATATATAACTATATTGTCTGTCGATGCTCTCTGCACTCTGCAAGTGACTGAAAATGTTATCAATAAACTGCACTCTTATTAAATGCAGTTCTTTTGATGGAGACATCTCTGTCTGGATTTCTTAATATTGTAGAAAAGGTTCGATTTATACTTACTGTCGTATAGACAATAGGTTTTGCCCGCGACTTCTTCTGTGAACGACAAGCACCCTCAATTTACCCCGTTAGGGGGTGAATTTTTAAAAACTGTCATATACTAAGACTAGCGGTTCACCCCAGCTTCGCACGGATCCCTATTTTGTTCAAAATTTTCTATACTTACCCTATGTCACTCGGGATTAAAAGAATTTTTCAAATCGGCCCAGTCGTTTTAGCCTATTCAATCCAAACAAACAAACAAACTTTTCCTCTTTCGTCATCATCATCATAATATTAGTATAGAAAGGGTTTTTGAAAATTCACTCCTTAAGTTTTTCTTTTATAATGTAAGGGTACACTAAATAACTAACTTAGAAGTGTGTCTTAAGACTTTTTTACCAGATGATGACATTAAACCTAAGATTCATACCTACCAGGTAAGAAAATATTAATTTACACTAACTACTTTAACGTCTAGACAGTAATTTGAAAGCCGACAATGCAATTTGCAGTGCATTGGCAAAATTCTGTGCACTTGGCACGTTCCTAGGTAACGCAATTAGTCTGCATCTAATGATAAATTCATTACTGCATTTTATTATACCTGTGTGTAGGGGTTTTAATCCCAAAATATAATACAGTGAAACCTGCGAGCCTATTATGAACTGTCGACAACATGTTGTCAAGCAAAAGGTTCGTCGTTACGATATTATTTTGTTATCGACATGTAGAAATAAGAGACGACATCGACATGACAAGATTTCTCGTTGTCGACAACGTTGATTTTTGACAGATCATCGCGAGAATAAGGCGATATCGACATGACGAGATGTCGACTCGACAATTATCATAGCCTGGTTAACTGGGACTTCAAGGGACCTGTAAATTGGTCCCACTGAAAACCAGCGTCAGGAAGCACAAAAGCTGAGTGGGACCTTTTTGGCTATGTACCTATAGATAATTAGTATAATTATATATAGTATAGTATAGTAACCTTTAAGTTAAGCCTGTTTTTAGTTTTTAGGTTAAGTATCTTTTCATGTTTCCTGTGTGTGTTAGTTATAGCCAAATAAAATGATTTCTTTCTTTCTTTACTTAAAAAGGTATTCCACTTACCCAGTGTCTCAGATGTATATCCCTACTAATATTAAATGCGAAAGTAACTCTGTCTGTTACGCTTTAACGCTAAAACTACTGGACCGATTTAAATGAAATCTGGTACAAAGAAAGTCTGGAGCCTGAGTAAGGACATATGCTACTTTTTAACCGACTGCAAAAAAGGAGAAGCTATCCCTACTAATATTATAAATGCGAAAGTAACTCTGTCTGTCTGTCTGTCTGTCTGTCTGTTACGCTTTCACGCTAAAACTACTGGACCGATTTAAATGAAATTTGGTACAAAGAATGTCTGAAGCCTGAGAAAGGACATAGGCTACTCTTAACCGACTGCAAAAAAGGAGGAGTTCCACGCGGACGAAGTCGCGGGCAGAAGCTAGTATTATATATTTCGAGTTTATTTATTCCTCAAAGATTACAAATCACTTAATCGAGAAATAAACATTATTTGGTAACATGCAATCTTTAATTTACCGTAAGTTTGTTTATTAATTGCTTCATAATGCACTCCAATGCAATAAGTGCATCTACTAATAACAGATAGTCCACTTTGTAAGGAACGCCGCAAAGCTCCAGCTTTTTCTCAATAAACGCTAAATTCTTTTAATCTATTTTGAAACCATAATTCTTTGTTCAGTCAAAAGGAATCCTTTACTAAAGTATTGCGGAACTCGGGGCATCTACTTCAAAGACTGAACAAAGGAAAGGAAAAATAAGAATTAAAAAAAGGTTGTTTCTGTGTTATGAAAGCTTCGTTATTCCACTCACTATCGTTTTTGATTAAGTAATTAATACCTACTTGTTATATACAATATTAGTCATACAATTTCATAACTATACTATTACTAATTACTAATATTATAAAGCTGAAGAGTTTGTTTGTTTGTTTGAACGCGCTAATCTCAGGAACTACTGGTTCGAATTCGAAAATTATTTTTTTGTTGGATAGACCATTTATCGAGGTAGGCTTTAGGCTATATAACATCACGCGAAGAAACAGTGGAAAATGTGTAAAAAACGGGGAAAATATGAAGCCTTATGAATAATTACTATTCCACAGGGACGAAGTCGCGGGCACAGCTAGTTAGTAATATGAGCAATTCTTGGTAGTGTATATTTTTAGTTTATTCTTATGACATACCTACGTAAAATATATTTTTTTAAAAAGTTAACCTAATTTTGACAACTAATTGACGGAAAATGCTATTTATATTTTAGAGAAATAAGTCTTGTATTGTCTTGTATTCTACTCTATTCTATTCTTGTATTCTATCAAATATTGTATTTTATCAAACGATATTTTATGGTGTCTATTTTATGGCCCCTTAATGTTTATCCCTACTAATATTATAAATGCGAAAGCAACTCTGTCTGTCTGTCTGTCTGTCTGTCTGTTACGCTTTCACGCTAAAAGTACTGGACCGATTTAAACAAAATTTGGTACAAAGAAAGTCTGGAGCCTGAGAAAGGACATAGGCTACTTTTTAACCGACTGCAAAAAAGGAGGAGTTCCACGCGGACGAAGTCGCGGGCGCCGCTAGTTATGTTATATTTTTTAGTACCAACCTATTTGTTGTTATAGCGGAACAGTTCATGAGATACACCCTGATGACAGACAGACGGACAGCGGAGTCTCAGTAATAGGAATTACCCTTAGGGTACGGAGCCCTAAAAAAGGCCTGTAGCTTACGTCATTGGTTAAACATGACAGCTGGACCTCATTCACGACACATCTACCGGATTTTATTATTTTAAACACGCGGCGGTCCCATTTAAATTTGTATACATGTTCGACCGATGTCAGGCTTTTCCGATTCGATCACGGCCGCCATAGCGGCCGCCGCGCCCCCTCCCACGGACACAAACCGTACACCGACACACAGGCAGCTGCCGCGCGGCATGCGGCCTCACCCACACCTAGCATACTCGATAGTGTTACAGCGGCCCCGCCGGCGGGGTCGAAGACGTCCACATACACCCGGCGCGCGTCGGACTTATCCGCAGGGACCTTCTGTTCCCTTGCAGCATAATAGTCGTGTCAACACACCTCCTGACGGCCCGAGCCGAGGTGCGACCCCCACCTTGGGGGGCCCTCGGGTCGGTCAGGGCTAAAAACCCTAAACCAACCCAAAAGGCTTAAGAGTCTCCTTTCAGGAGTCTCGCCACCCGTCCGGTTTTGCAGTGAAGGCCCATTAGCTGGCCAACTGCGCTTCAGTATTCAGTTCGGAAAAAAAAAAAAAAAAGTCAGGCTTTTTTGTTTTTTTTAACAACGGGTTTTTCCGCAACAGGCTTCCCAATCAGCCGGGCCTAATAACTAACATGAAATAACAATTTAAATATGAGCATGTTTTCCATCAACCTCCAATTTGATGCTATTTTATCTTTTCAATTTTTCCGTTGACTACATATCGGGTGTATTTTTACAATTGTTTGTTTTCTGATGTCCATTTCCACGTGATTGTAGTATTTTGTGTGAATGAAATGAATGAAAAATGTATGGAATTGAGTGAACAAAAACTGTCCACGCGTTTTTAGCGTTAGCTGGCGGCAATTTATCATTCATATTTATGATTTTTTTTTTTTATTTATGTATTAAATAACCGAAACTATCATGTATCCATTAAAAAAACACACATCGTCCATCGTTTCTCTTAAATAATGTTTATGCAAAATTTTAAATAGATCAAACCAAGGAATTACGTAATCCCATACAAACTTTGCCAAACCTTTTCATCCCGTTAGGGAATGAATTTCAATAAAATACGACACATCGTTCAACAATTCTGTTAAATGTTATGCAAAATTTGAAATAGATCAAACCACGTAATTACGTTGTCTTATAAGCAAAACTTTGCACCCCTTTTTCATCCCGTCAGGGGATGAATTACGATACCGTTACCTCAACGATCAGCGGTTTAGGCTGTGCGTATACCCGTCAGTCATTCAGGACAAAAGATTTTATATCATCACTACATAGTATAAAACAAGACGCTTTTTCTGTCTCTATATCTCTATGTCCGCTTAAATCTTTAAAACTACGCAACGGATTTTGATGCGTTTTTTTTAATGGAGTGATTCAAGAGGAAGGTTTATAGCACCCGTGTGAGGCCGGGGCGGGTCGCTAGTAATTATATATAAGATAGTATGATAAAAGATATTAGTAGGATTATTGGAAACAAATTACCTACCGATATATTTTATATTTTTAAAGACTTCATTATATCGTTTTGAGTTTGAATCCTCAGACATAGGTACATATAAATTATATATATATATATTTATATACAAGAATTGCTCATATTAATATCAAGGACATTGTCAGTACGAAACAAAAAAGTAAAGATAGTAGGTATGTTTCGATTTTTTTTTCAGCACCAGCGTAGACTGTACAAATAAACTATGCCTTTCTGAAAAAGGATTAAAGCCATCCAATTTGGTGCATTGTTCCCGTGTTGTAGGGATTTTTCAGTGGACGCTCTGTTATTTGTTATGTTGTGTTGTGTTTTGTAAAATGTAGCACTGGTTGACGTTGATTGTTTATTTTTGCAGGTGTTCTGTTCACGATGCAATGATCTGTATTTGTAGATAAATTTTATATTGTCATAAAATTAATAAGATGTTGTTTTTTTTTTAAAGTGATTATGAGAAAATCTTTATTAAGTAAATAAATTATCCATCCATGTGCCCTTCTTAATAAATAGATTGTAAATAAATGCCTAAACTTTTTTTTGGATAATTCACACCAATTAACCTAGTCCCAAACTAAGCAAAGCTTGTGTTCACTAGATATAGTGCAGTCATTGAAGCGAAAAATACGGCCTTACCTCCGAATTTTTTTACTGTGAACCGATTTGCATGAAATTTTTGGAATTAGGCTCATCTTAACCTTAACTTCAAAAGTGAAAATAATCTGAACTCCGCCTATTATTTTTAAGGAGTGTAAACAACCCCTTAATGGAAAAATTGTAATTGAGCCATTTTATCGCTAGAAAACATGTCTAATAGTAAGTAAGTGGTGAAATGGTAAAGTATTTTCTAACATAATTACTTCATATTAAAATTATTTTCAACCCCTTGAAAATCTTACAACCCTTGCAAAGAACCCCCAAATTGAAAAAATCTGAAAAAAATACTTTGGTATGACATAAAAAGATGTAAGTAAGTATAGAGTAAGTAATATTTTATATTCTGTATAATAATTATCAAATTTTTAACCCCCTTTCAACCCTTTAATACTACCCCTTGATATTTTATTTTTTTGATAAAATGAAAAGGATTTAAATATTATTCCACACTCTCCAAAAAGGATTATCATATTCTTAAGCTTTTCTACCCTTAAAACTAACCTAACCTAACCTAAAAAAAAAACCTAACCTAACTTTTTTTTTTTTTAGTGGGGAAATCCTCATTGATACCTTATGCCCTGGGGAAGGCAAAAGGTTTGCCAGACTCTTACTGGCTCGCGGAAACCTAACCTAACCTATGTCTTAAATGTTTTACATTTCCGATTGCGATTTTAAGAATTACATGCATTTCCTAGGAATTGTATGCAATGACGGATTATATACATTTCCGTTAACATATACACATTACAATAGTTGTGGGTCTATATTATACTGCGTACCTTCACATTGCTCCAATTATTCACACTCCGAAATTTTCAGTTACTAAGTAGAAAAAAATATGATAAGTTTTTGGACCATAACTCCTTCAATTTTCACGCTATCACAATTTATAAAAAACCATTGTAAAGGTAATTAAAAGAGCTACAACATCCTGTATTGCAATATATAGTAAAAAACCTTTTTCTAAAACGGTGAAGGGTTAAAGGGCTTAAGGGAGGCTGTGGTTGCGCTGCCATGCGCTCTTCAAACAATCACATTTCCGTCAATTTTTGTTTGACAGAAAAAACAAAAAAACCAAATTGTTTGTCAGAAAAATATCTACATTTTTTATTCATACACTTTTATACGTATCTGTCGTCATTATTGAAATATAATGAAAAAAACGTGGGATTTTTAAAAAATTGAAATTTTGTTTTTTTAGTTAATAGTGACTTTTTTGAAAAATATGTGTCCTGAAGCAGCCAAACTGATACTATCTATCAAACTCTTTATAATGAAGTTAATTCTAGGCGGAATACGATTAATTTTAACTATGGTGGAAATGGCACTTATGAAACCCATTGATTTTAAAGGAAAAACATTAGTTGCCCCCCCTTATTTGAAATGCAGCTCACTTATTTTACGTGCAAAAGACTTTTAATAGTGCTCATTTTAAAGCTTATTTCAAGCACTACAAAACCCTTTTGTATTAGAATGCATAAAATGCATCTGCTCGCCGCTAGATGGCATTGACCACATCGATTAAATTTCAGGCAAAATAAAAAACGGCTTTGATCTTTAATTTATAGCTTAATATTGCACTTAGAATACTGTATAAATAACCAAATTGTTCATTGTTTTGCCTGCTACAATTTTGTTCTTTGTAAAATTTTCATAAAACGTATATTTTTGGAGATTTTTGCAAAAAACCGATGAAAAAGGTGAAAAAATTGCGAATTTTCAATTGCAAATAAATTGAAAAGTATTGGATTTTTTGAAAAACTTTATAGATGATTTTTTCCTTAAAATTAGGCCTTCTATCGATATCCGAAGCTATTTTGAAAAAAAAATAATTCACCCCCGAGAAGGGGTGGCAATCACCCTCAGGGTGGTAGCGGAGTTCAAATCATTTTCAGTTTGAACTTAAGGGTAAGATGAACCTAATTCCAAAATTGTATGCAATTCGGTTCACAGTAAAAAAATTCGGACCCATAATGCTTCAATGACTCCACTAATAACAGATATATTTATATACCTATACATAAATAAACGTACATAATATATCCAAGACTCAGGTACAGACAAAAATGTTCATTATAAATGTATTCTGCCCCTAGCAAGATTCAAACCCGCAACCTCCAGTTTCATAGTCTGCTCTTCAACAGACCACCATACCATACCTACCATACCATACCTACCATACCATACCTACCATACCATACCTACCATACCATACCTACCATACCATACCTACCATACCATACCTACCATACCATACCTACCATACCATACCTACCATACCATACCTACCATACCATACCTACCATACCATACCTACCATACCATACCTACCATACCATACCTACCATACCATACCTACCATACCATACCTACCATACCATACCTACCATACCATACCTACCATACCATACCTACCATACCATACCTACCATACCATACCTACCATACCATACCTACCATACCATACCTACCATACCATACCTACCATACCATACCTACCATACCATACCTACCATACCATACCTACCATACCATACCTACCATACCATACCTACCATACCATACCTACCATACCATACCTACCATACCATACCTACCATACCATACCTACCATACCATACCTACCATACCATACCGACCATACCATACCTACCATACCATACCTACCATACCATACCTACCATACCATACCATAATTGTTTGGTAAAAATTCAGCCTTAAATGTCAATGTTAAAATATAAAATCAAAATTGACAGACGGACGGAGAGCCAACTCTCAGGGTCCCGTTATGACATTTGGGTACGGAACCCTTAAAAGTAACCTCACCTGACATTTGTCGATTTTTTTTTCTGTATCCGAGAGTTTTGTTTTTCACCATTTATTCAGTGGTTCGTATTCGTCACGCGACCGTAGGCTTTGACGGCGGGACCTCTGTTGCATACAAAGGTGAGGGGTTTTTTGTTTATTTTTTTTTAACTATGGGTTTCTAGGGGTTGAAAATGTATTTAGGGGTGAGGTAGGAAACGGATGTTGTTTATTGTTTTCTGTTTGTATTGTACCCTTTATGATATTAGTATGACAGTTTCCGATGCCTGGTTATAATTATACATTGGAATGACACAACTTTAAACGGATTTAACTCATTTTCACGGATTTGTCGGCTCAGTCGTGCTACGATTATAAAATCTGTAAAGGCTCCGAAACGTCAGCCAATAAAATTAAATACGCGAGTTAAAGTAGTTTCATTAAAATGATATATTAGTAGGTATAACTTTTAAAGGGTTTGCATTTTATATTCATTCAGACCGATTTCACTTTTTCAGTATTTCCATATATCGGTAGGTACATACGTATATGTAACAGATTATTATTAAATTTCTATTTTAATTGTAATAATTTTATGCATGTATAAATATATACTCTTTCACACAATAACTGAGAACATTTTTTACTACATATACAGACGATTTAAAGTAAATAAGAGCCAAAATGAGACCTAAATACTCGTAATTTATTACCTTTTAAGCATTAGAACATTCTCTAGAACATCAAGATTTACCTATATTATATTGATGATTTAATGTAAATAAGAGCCAAAATGAGACCTAAATACTCGTTACTTATTACCTTTTAAGCATTAAAACATTCCCTAGAACATCTAATACTCGTTAGGAAATTCTTTATGGCCAATAGTAATTCGGGTAAATTTCCGTAACGACGTACTTTAGATAAACTTTGTAGCCATTCGTTTTTTATACTGCATTCCCCTTGAGGGTTCATGCGAGTGCACTGTAACCATATTGCATTTGTTCAAGTAATGAACTTTATGGTAAAGGTAATAAAGTTGCTGGTAGCTTGATGTTGTGGCAGAATTGAGTTGCATCGCTACATTGTCACCGGGGGTTGGTTTATAATGGTAGGAAATGAAGCGTCTTGTGGCTGAAATGTATTATTTTTATCTTTTTTTTAATAGATATATATTTTGTTATCTATACCTATATGTTACATGTAAATAAAAGGAGAAGATGACTTAATGACTGACATATAAGCGCAGCTATAAGGCTTAGACACAATTTTTTTTTTAATTTATAAAAAATAATGTTTGATTAACCCCCTCAAGGTGTAAAGGTGTAAACGAAGTCGCTGGCAAAAGCTAGTGAACCTATCTAAAAAATATCTACCTAAAAAATAGCTCAATTAATCTTTTTTTAGATTCAAAACTTAAATTACAGCAGTTCAATTACTTTACCTACCGTATAATCTTGTATGCACACATTTGTGTTAACACAATATCTGCTTGCTTCATCATCAGTGGTAAAATAATCTTTTACCATACTGCACATAAAAAATTGCTCTTTCTAAAACCACAAGTGCATTACTTTGGCAAACAAAATTGTTTATGCACAATGCAATTTAGGGTCACAAAGAGAGAGCGCTAAGCCGTTATAAAGAGAAAAACTTCATTTCAAACTTAACCGTATCACGTAAACACTATTATAATAAAAACTCCTAGCTCATACATATACGAATAAAAAAATGGCCAAGTGTTATTCGCAATTTCGCACATAAGGTTCCGTATCAATACAAGTAACATAATATAATATCTGACGCTTTCGCAAAATCAAATAAATGCGTTAATAGTTGTTTCATTCCAATGTGTAATAACCGCGGAGGCATCAGAGATTATATTTTTTTTTAATAAAATACATTTAAAATTGTTTCATTCCAATGTATAATAACGGCGAAGGCATCAGAAATTATTAGGTTACTAGCGACCCGCCCCGGCTTCACACGGGTGCTATAAACCTTCCTCTTGAATCAGTCTATCTATTAAATAACCCGCATCAAAATCCCTTGCGTAGTTTTAAAGTTACGTAGGTACATAGGGATATAGGGACAGAAAAAGCGACTTTGTTTTTTACTATGTGGTGAAGAACCACTAAATTAGGGGGACTAAAACTTAAGCCAATTGAAAACTTAGAAGAAATAAAAGAGGAAATCCTGATTGTTTGGCTCCGCATGCGGCTGAATTGGCTGTGAGGAAGGCGAGTTAGTAGCTTCGGTACCTACATGTTGATACATTGTCGCGTGGAACTGCGAGCTAAATACAAAAACAAAAAATAACAAAATATTTACTGACATTTTTCAATCAAAATTCGTTAGTCTATACTAATATAATAAAGAGGAAAACTTTGTTGTAATGAATAGGCTCAAAAATTATTGGACCGTTTTTAAAAATTCTTTCACCATTCGAAAGCTACATTTTATCAACGAATAACATAGGCTATAGAATATTAAAAAAAAAGGATCCGTGCGAAGCCGGGTCGAACGTCTAGTAATAATACAATAAAGAGGAGAGGTTTGTTTGTTTGGATTGAACAGGCTTCAAAACTGGACGATTTGAAAAATTCTTTCACTGTTGAGAAGCTACGTTCACCCTGAGTAACATAGGCTATAGGATATTTTGGAAAAAAAAAATAGGAATCCGTGCGAAACCGGGTCGAACCGCTAGTTATCTACATACTTAACATTAATTTCAATGATAATAATTTTTGTACCAAGATAAGAGTACTTAGGTACATAATCAAAAACCCCAAGAAGCCCAAGATGAATTCTTCTAAAGTTCGGAAGATTCACTTAGGTACATTAAATGCAGATATTTTTTTTTTTTTTGTTTTTGAAGTGAAAACTTCTTTAGCGGCGCTGAGCACTTTTTTGTATGGGTAAAAACTTTCAAACTCGCGTCAGGGTCACGTGATGCTGATTGAAAATGCGTAAGATGGGGAAGGGAGAGGAACTAGTATCTCCCACTCTTTCTACCGTGCCTGAGTGTGCTACTCCGTTTAGGTGGCACAGGGCGCTTGCGCGAATGTCGTGCGTGTTTATGTACAGCGTGCCACGCGTATCCAAGGATGGTGACAAATTGTCATATTTGTGTACGATAGCGCAATATACTTTTGTACTTATAATTAAACACAACGTTCATATTAAAGTTTTCACTTCTGCCGGCACTCCCGGGGTGCTATTTTTTATTTTTAGGTTTTTTTTATCGACTATGCGGCGTCACTGTGTGTCACAAATAGGATAAAAGAGAAATAAAATAACCAAACTGCAGTCGACAGGTATTTTCGTAATAGTAAACTTGGTCTTTTCACCTCTTAAAAGTATAAATACTTTAGATTCTTTTCATAAAATGTATTTATCCCTACTAATATTATAAATGCGAAAGTAACTCTGTCTGTCTGTCTGTCTGTTACGCTTTCACGCTAAAACTACTGGACCGATTTGAATGAAATTTGGTATAAAGAAAGTCTGGAGACTGAGAAAGAACATAGGCTATTTTTTAACCGACTTCAAAAAAGGAGGAGTTCCACGCGGACGAAGTCGCGGGCAGAAGCTAGTAATTTTATATAGGTAAGTAACTAAGTTCTGTCCGTAACTTCGTCTACGCATAATAAGCACCCCCGTTTTACCCCTTTTAGATGTAGGTATTGTGTAGTTTCAAAAATCCTTTCCACTATTTTATAAAAAAAAATGCAAACTTTAAGTTTCTAATCCTTATAGTTTACAGCGTTCATTATTTTGAAATGAAACTACTATACCGAATTTAGCTTGCGTAGGTAGATATATTATTCTATTTGAGCAATTGAATAAAACTTCAGCAATTAAAATACGCAAGTTAAATCTGTTTCATTATTATGTGTAATAACCGCGAAAGCATCATAAATAATGATAATCATTTATTCCGGACTCATCACTATATAGATACATATCATTTTTAAATAGATACATCTATATAAAAATGATATATAATATTCGTAAAATTATGTCACGCAAAATATAAGCAAAAAGAAAATTATTTAAAAATATATCCAAAGCTATTAAGTACAGGTGAAAAAGGTCTTAAAATTGGACCCTTTTCACAGTTTCCGAGTAAAGTAACTCTGACATATATTTAATTTGACTACTTAATCCCTCGCTCCCCTCGGGCCGCTCGTTCAATGCACTTCACCTGAATAAAATCACCGGCCCGTAATTCTTTGATTGACTAGAGTATGTCACTGGTGCTCAAACTTTTAATCCCTACTAATATTATAAATGCGAAAGTAACTCTGTCTGTCTGTCTGTCTGTTACGCTTTCACGCTAAAACTACCGGACCGATTTAAATGAAATTTGGTAAGAAGAAAGTCTGGAGCCTGAGAAAAAACATAGGCTACTTTTTAACCGACTGCAAAAAAGGAGGAGTTCTATGCGGACGAAGTCGCGGGCAGAAGCTAGTAAAATATAAAATAATTTCTAATGCCTTCGGGGTTATTACATTTTGGAGTTAAACAACTATTACCGGATTTAACTCGCGTATTTTATTTTATTTTATCTGCTGACGTTTCGGATTTTGTACAGTTTCCATAATCGTAGCACAACTAGGCTGACAATAGTCTAGGTAACGCTCTAATCAAGCTCTTATAATTTTAAAATAAACATGTGATCCTCATTCATCATTCGGGTATATTTGTAGATTTGAGTTAAAAAAGCCTATCATAGTTTGTTTCATTCCAAAAAGGTATTTTTTATTAAAACTTTATTTTTTCAGGCAGAAAGGTTTGCAAACCACTGGCCACAGGGGCCGACTCAGTGACGAGTAAGGCAATAAGACAGCCTCGAACTCAAACAGACAAAAACAGACCGTCCATTGCGAAATAGTACATTACGCACCGAAGCCAGTAAAATAAAAAATGTCTCAGATCACATGTAATTGCAGTCCGAGGCGAAGCCGAGGTTGGCAGAAATGTGATCTGAGGCTTTTATATTTTACTGGCCTGACCTCGGCCAGTATACTATTTTTCTGTTCGACGAAGCCAGAAAGCGGAAATTTTATTTAGCGCAGCGGCCACAAAGTTGGCGCTTTCTGACCGGAGGACGGAAAAATATATTTGTATCTCTAATGCCTTCGCGTTATTGAACATTGGAATGAAACAACAACGGATTTTACCCGTGAATTTTATTTTATATACTGACGTTACAGTTCTCAAATTCTTGGTCTAGTCAAAAACTTTACAGTTCCCATATTGGTAGTCAAGTAATTAGTCTAGTCATTGTTTATTTATGTTCTAGAGTAGGTACTTACACTATGTCTTTACTTTTATAAACATATTATATACTAGCTTCTGCTCGCGACTTCGTCCGCGTGGAACTCCTCCTTTTTTGCAGTCGGTTAAAAAGTAGCCTATGTTCTTTCTCAGGCTCCAGACTTTCTTTGTACCAAATTTCATTTAAATCGGTCCAGTAGTTTTAGCGTGCGTTTATAGCACGCGTGTGAAGCCGGGGCGGGTCTCTAGTTTATATATATTTAAGTAAATAAATAATTTGAAAGTCTGTCCTGTATATTATTTACAGTCCACAGTGCGTCGGTAAGAGTGCCGTCAGCTAGGGATAGCGGCAGTTTGCAAACTGCCCCGTGAGGGGAATCCACGATGTATCCATAAACTGTGTGCAGTGGCGGGACTAGGGTTTCAGAATAGGGCAAGCCGAAAGATATGATATTGGTATAAGATACCTACCGAAAAAAATACGGAATGCATGCGATTGACAATACATAACATGCCTTTTCATAACGCCAAATAAGTTATTCAGTCATAATATAACTAGGTACTTATATTACCTACGTAGCTACTTATATTACCTACGTAGCTACGTTGTAATACATAAGTTATTGCCGCCGAAAAAAATATGCAACACTAACAATATAATTTGTTTTAATAACAAAATACAATAATAATAAGAGGTACCGATCGTTTTAATACTTTCACCTTTTTCCAGATCAAAATTTAAATAAGTATTTTACCTTTGCTTCACGTACTTGCACCAAAACACACACTTTAAATCCCCATAAAGCACTATTTCTTTCATTTTGTAACACAATTATATGCCTACGTACTCACTGTTAAACTACAGTTAAATTAGAAAACTCTCGAACACTATGAAACCTTAAGAAGTTAACTAATCTTTAATCAAAACACAGAAAAATAATGTAAACACTTCACTCAATCAACCAAGTATTTAATAACTGACGCGAAGTTCAAACGTGTTGCAGAACAGACAACTGACAGTCTGACACTATTACGCATGCGCCAAATTGGTTCGCAGCTAATTTCGTTAGCAAGCCCTGGATTAAAATCAACGATTTGACTGCAATAGAAATATCAATCTCTTATAGGTTAGAAAGAGAAATAAACACTAAGAGACAACATGAACGCAAGCCTCATAAAAGCCTCCAAGTGCGAGCGAGAGGTCGCGATCAGTCGTGGTTTCGTAAGCATCGATTGGTGCGCGTGATCTAACATATTATTATTGGCTGGCGGCGAGCGAGTGAGCGAGGTCATTGCATTCAACTGATCGAATATTATAGCGCGAACTTTTAAACAGTTCGAATGTTGATATTCCTGATGGACAATATTTTTAGTAGGGCAATCCGGGCTTTTCGGCTTGTATGAAGGGCACGCCCCTGACTGTGTGTAAGGAACAACTGGGACTTATAGTTTGTAAGGGTGAAAATGTACCTGAGTTTCCCCTTTAAGTTATAGAACATTCTGGATCTGCTTGTATCGGTTCTTAATTAAAACTTGACATAAAATCCTATTATTGTTATAAAGGTGAAAGTTTATTTACCTCTTTCACGCAAACTAAATGGATTTTGATGAAACATTACAGTAAAATAGATTTTATATCAGAACTAGCTTCTGCCCGCGACTTCGTCCGCGTGGAACTCCTCCCTTTTTGTAGTCGGTTAAAAAGTAGCCTATGTCCTTTCTCAGGGTCTATATTAAAACGCATAAAATGAATCGTCATAATTTAAAGTAGCATAACAATTCTAAGCATAATTGTAAGTCAGCATAACATTAATAAGCATAATTGAAAATGCATAATTTTAATGCGCATAATGTAAATACTCATAACGATAAACTAGCATAAAAATAAAAATCCTAAAATTATTTTTTATAAATATGAAAAATTATAAAAAGATTAAGTGTCTGTTCACAACCTCAACTCATTTAAATATTTTTTTGTGTGCATAATGTTAATGTATACCAAATTTTCAATATTTAATATTTAAAAAAAAAGTTTTTATATTGGGGCCAATAAAACGAAAAAATATTTTTAAACTGATCTACTTTTCTGGTAGCAAATCGTTCCTGCAAGTGTCGCAGTTTTAACCTAACCTAACCTACTTTTCTGATAATTTTGGAATAATATTATACATGTCACTAAATGATATGTCTAGGAATAACTATTTAAAGTTTCTAGAATTGTTGTAATAATTTATGATGAAAAACTGTCTGAGATAATTTTCGGTATCTCAATAATCGACTTCTAAATTTTATGAAAACTGTGGTGCCCCCTTGTTTATGCATTTATTTCATTATGCATATTAAAGTTATACCAGATAAAGTTATACTAATTAAAATTATGCTTTTTCATTATTATGCATTTTAAGCAGTATGCCATTTTATGATTAGGCATATTGTATGTTATGCATAATATTGTTATGCCAAGTCTGTTATGCGTTTTCAATATATGACAATTAATGTTATGCTATATAAGGGGCACCCCCTTTCTCAGGCTCCAGACTTTTTTTGTACCAAATTTCAATTAAATCGATCCAGTAGTTTTAGCGTGAAAGCGTAACAGACAGACAGACAGAGTTACTTTCGCATTTATAATATTAGTAGGGAAGTACTTAATAGGCTCAATAATAAAGATTATACTGTGTAAAATAAGGAATGGGAAATACATGATTTTAATCATTTATACTAATATTATAAAGAGGAAAGATTTGTACCTATTTTTGTATGTTTGTATGTTTGTAATGATTAGGCTCAAAAACTACTGGATTTTCGATTTTAATAATTCTTTCACTGTTGGGAAGCTACGTTCACCCTGAGTAACATAGGCTATAGAATATTTTGACCGTGTTTGACTACAGTCATGTTTTCATGCTCGTATTATTTTACTTTATGAATCTCAAAAAGCGTATGAACATCAAATAGTTAACAAAATAGATCAAATACCTAATACTAAATGTTCGGTATTATATCCGCACATACTAAAACTCCCTCTTAATAAACTCACTTTGACAACAATCCATTTTAAACGAAGCACTCCACTTCATCTATATTCAAACACCGTAAAAAACAATAAACAACGCAACACCCAAAAAACTTTTCCGAAATCCGCTAAGTCTCGCAACTGTAGTCTCACAACCCATATTCCGAGAGATAGCATCAATTTTTGGGTAGGTATTTGAAGCAAGCTGAAAACTTGTCGTATAGCTCTCCTACTATACCTACCCCAAATTGGAACTGCAAATCTGGGTGATAAGTACCGGGACAAAAATAATACGGATTTGCCTACAAAATTTTAAAAATATATAATATGTTTGAGGGAACATGCAATTTTGATATTTTGTAGTTAAATATTTAAATAATACACAAAAAATAAGCCAGACGATTTAGTCGAATCTTTATACTTTAGTGCAAAAAAAAACGTATTATTTAACCCCAAGAACCAACTAAGAATATATTATATCTAAGGTAAACTTCGACACTAGCAAGGGAATCAAAACCTACGGGCACCGCCCTAGCTACGCCCCCTTGCCTTAATTCGTTCTCAAAATTGTTGCCAGCTCTCTGGCTAGTAGCTCGCTATTCAAAAACAAAATGGCCGCAGCAAAAGTGCACTTAACCACATTACGCATGTAAATCGGGACCTCTCGCGTCATCTGCTTGTAATCTGGGGTTTTGGGAGCTTTGTGGACCTCAAAATAGTGGATTACTTTAGGTTTATTAAGTTGGTAATGCTTGGTGATTTCAGGTGAACACTTTACTAAGGTAAGCTAAGATTAAACTGTGTGAATGAATATTTTTTTAAACACACTTTCTCGTAAAGGGTTGTTTTAAGGATCAGCTTTTTTACCACATACGTAACAAGTGATGTAATAGGTATATATTATTACTAGCGGCCCCGGCAGACGTCGTCCTGCCTGTCCGATTGTTTCGTCAAAGATCTGTCAAAGTCTTCTGTCACTTAATAAATAGTAATTCTTCATAAGGCTTCATATTTTCCCCGTTTTTTACACATTTTCCACTGTTTCTTCGCTCCTATTGGTCGCAGCGTGATGTTATATAGCCTAAAGCCTTCCTCGATAAATGGTTTATCCAACAAAAAATATTTTTTGAATTCGAACCAGTAGTTCCTGAGATTAGCGCGTTCAAACAATCAAACAAACTCTTCAGCTTTATAATATTAGTATAGATAAGGTAAATATGTCAATTTTAGTGTACGAAAACGAAGGCAGAAAGTTCGTTATGAAATTAATTGAAATACCAATATTACAGAATTGTTACAATATTTTGACAATGAAAGTGTGCAGTACAATTTATTTACGGTGCACTTTGTTTGCATTTTCATAGGGAAATGTATTTTCCGATGCAACACGCAATTCTGCCTCGACGCTGATAATCTGCTTGACGACTATAAATCCTTCAACGATGTGTTTAAAATTCATTTATTTACAACAAAATCGAGCATAATATCCCTTTAAATTGATACTAGCTTTTGCCCGCGACTTAGTCTGCGCATGTTGGTAACTTAACAACTACCTATATCGCACACCTAGTCTAAAGGGAGCTCAAAATAAAAGTTACTTTTTCAAGAGAGGCGAAAAACTGGTTAACCTATCCATATGCACGCATGAGTTTTCTGTATAGATTTATGCTTTTTATAATGAAGCTAGCCGAGTTGGTTTTGATCAAATGGGTTTTGATGTAAGGAATTCGATGGTGTGCATAACTCAAATCTTCAGGTTTTTGAGTTAGCTCATTTTAGATCTAGGTGTGCGATATCATTATCAATCATAAACTATATCATTATCAAAATAGCATATATGTTATTCTAATGTATAAGCTATATTATTGTAAAATTTCTTCAAAATCCATTCTGTTGTTCTTGTGTGAAATAGTAAAAAACATACATCCATACATTTTTGCACACTTTCGCGTTTATAATATTGTCTTTTTTACATTATTAAAAGTATCAGTTAAGGGCACAGTTCTACCTAACACTCCCCTCGCTTCGCTCGTCGTCGTACCTAAAGGAGACCTTCAATTGCCAATAAATAAGATGTCCCCTACATTATAGCCCATGTCCCTCGGGAATAGTGTAGCTTCCCAACAGTCAAAGAATTTGTAAAATCGGTCCTGCCGTTCTGGAGCCTATTCAATCCAAACAAACAAACCTGTGTATAATATTAGTATAATAGATAAAATATGAAATGGAACAATTATAATAGATCTAATACGCGTATTTTATTTTATTTGCTAAAGTTTCGTAAACCTTATTTATACCTTACTACAGTTAAATTCCAAATTAAGTGGATACTTACCTAAATCTCAGTTACACTATCTATACTAATATTGTAAAGAGGAAAGATTTGTACCTATTTTTGTATGTTTGTAATGAATAGGCTCAAAAACTACTGGACTTATTTTAATAATTCTTTCACTGTTGGGAAGCTACGTTCACCCTGAGTAATATAGGCTATTATAGAATATTTTGAAAAAAATTAGGGATCCGTGCGAAGCCGGGGCGAACCACTAGTATAATTATAAAGACCCACATCACTTAATCCGATTAGAGTCAAACAATTAAAGCACTTACTTAATTGAAAATCTGTTTCAACTAGAAAACCTCGTGGCTAGGTGCACTAAGTAAAGTGCAACTAGTAGGTCGACCTGTACGGCGACCAGTAGGTCAACCATTAGGTCAACGAGTTTATCATTTAACCCTCTCGGTGTTTTATTTTTCTTTGAAACTCTTTCTTTGCTCACTGTTTCTTAGTTTCGTGGAGTATTTTCAGCTTTGCGATTGTTACATTTTTCAGTAAGCACAAATGAGTTTAGCTCGAGAATATTATGCATTTGAATGAAATGACTATGGCGGATTTAAATTGCGTTTCGTACACTTTGCACAAACGTTGGCTTTTTTTATAATGACTAATATATTTACTTAGGTTAATTAAGTATTAGGTTTTTAGGTCTTTATCTGACTTTATCACTTGATTGAATTTTAATATTTAAAGTACGAGTATTCTTTCGAATTTATATGATTAAAACATTTTATTTATCTGAAAAACCTATTTTTTATGTACCTTTTAACAAGAAAGTAGCTTCTGCCTGCGACTTCGTCTGTGCATGATAAGCACCCCCATTTTACCCCTTTAAAAGGAGAATGTTCAAAAATCCTTTCTTATTGCTTCCCTTCGTTATAGGTACATATAAGGACCATCTGTACAACATTTCAAGTTTCTAACCCTTATAGTTTAGGCCCTTCTTATAACTACCTATGTTTACATTATAAGTGTGTAAGTTATGAAAGTTAGTAGTAGTATTATTTTATTAAATTCAATTTAGTTTAAATTTCATACTTATATATTTCATATATAAATATTTTTAAGCTAAGACTTACAAAGGCACTAAATATCCAAACAGTACGATTCTTGAAGCAACCAAAATCAACTTCCACGCCCAAGCCTAATTTAAATTCATTCCAAATTCATAAATTAATAATAAATTTAATAAGTACGTCGAAAATTTTAATAATACACTCAGACACCCACTAAGTAGGGTGGATCGTCAAAAACTGGGAACTTTCCAATTAAGCTTAATAACTGAATTAATTGAGGCCCAGGTGCGTTGAAGCAACTTCATACGCCAACAGACGGAAGAGACAGCCTTATTAAAGCTTTTAAACAGCTAATAGCTTTAGTGGAGGAATAAGATAGTCGATGTATCTAAGTGTTTGACTGATTAAGTTGCGATAGAGCTTTTTTACATACTTCATACGTCAACAGACGGAAGAGACAGCCTTATTAACGCTTTTAAACAGCTAATAGCTTTAGTGGAGGAATAAGATAGTCGATGTATCTAAGTGTTTGACTGATTAAGTTGCGGTAGAGCTTTTATACATACTTCATACGTCAACAGACGGAAGAGACAGCCTTATTAAAGCTTTTAAGCAGCTTATAGCTTTAGTGGAGGAATAAGATAGTCGATGTGTCTAAGTGGTTGACTGATTAAGTTGCGGTAGAGCTTTTTTACATACTTCATACGTCAACAGACGGAAGAGACAGCCTTATTAACGCTTTTACACAGCTAATAGCTTTAGTGGAGGAATAAGATAGTCGATGTATCTAAGTGTTTGACTGATTAAGTTGCGGTAGAGCTTTTATACATACTTCATACGTCAACAGACGGAAGAGACAGCCTTATTTAAGCTTTTAAACAGCTAATAGCTTTAGTGGAGGAATAAGATAGTCGATGTATCTAAGTGTTTGACTGAATAAATTGCGGAAGAGCTTTTTTACATACTTCATACGCCAACAGACGGAAGGGACAGCCTTATTAAAGCTTTTAAACAGCTAATAGCTTTAGGGAATAAGATAGTCCATGTATCTAAGTGTTTGACTGATTAAGTTGCGGTAGAGCTTTTATACATACTTCATACGTCAATAGACGGAAGAGACAGCCTTATTAACGCTTTTAAACAGCTAATAGCTTTAGGGAATAAGATAGTCGATGTATCTAAGTGTTTGACTGATTAAGTTGCGGTAGAGCTTTTAAACATACTTCATACGTCAACAGACGGAAGAGGCAGCCTTATTAAAGCTTTTAAACAGCTAATAGCTTTAAGAAATAGGCTAGTCGATGTATCTAAGTGTTTGACTGATTAAGTTGCGGTAGAGCTTTTATACATACTTCATACGTCAACAGACGGAAGAGACAGCCTTATTAAAGCTTTTAAACAGCTAATAGCTTTAAGAAATAGGCTAGTCGATGCTAGATACATCGACTAGCCTGTATCTAAGTGTTTGACTGATTAAGTTGCGGTAGAGCTTTTTTACATACTTCATACGTCAACAGACGGAAGAGACATCCTTATTAACGCTTTTACACAGCTAATAGCTTTAGTGGAGGAATAAGATAGTCGATGTATCTAAGTGTTTGACTGATTAAGTTGCGGTAGAGCTTTTATACATACTTCATACGTCAACAGACGGAAGAGACAGCCTTATTAAAGCTTTTAAGCAGCTTATAGCTTTAGTGGAGGAATAAGATAGTCGATGTGTCTAAGTGGTTGACTGATTAAGTTGCGGTAGAGCTTTTTTACATACTTCATACGTCAACAGACGGAAGAGACAGCCTTATTAACGCTTTTAAACAGCTAATAGCTTTAGTGGAGGAATAAGATAGTCGATGTATCTAAGTGTTTGACTGATTAAGTTGCGATAGAGCTTTTTTACATACTTCATACGTCAACAGACGGAAGAGACAGCCTTATTAAAGCTTTTAAACAGCTAATAGCTTTAGTGGAGGAATAAGATAGTCGATGTATCTAAGTGTTTGACTGAATAAATTGCGGAAGAGCTTTTTTACATACTTCATACGCCAACAGACGGAAGGGACAGCCTTATTAAAGCTTTTAAACAGCTAATAGCTTTAGGGAATAAGATAGTCCATGTATCTAAGTGTTTGACTGATTAAGTTGCGGTAGAGCTTTTATACATACTTCATACGTCAATAGACGGAAGAGACAGCCTTATTTAAGCTTTTAAACAGCTAATAGCTTTAGTGGAGGAATAAGATAGTCGATGTATCTAAGTGTTTGACTGAATAAATTGCGGAAGAGCTTTTTTACATACTTCATACGACAACAGACGGAAGGGACAGCCTTATTAAAGCTTTTAAACAGCTAATAGCTTTAGGGAATAAGATAGTCCATGTATCTAAGTGTTTGACTGATTAAGTTGCGGTAGAGCTTTTATACATACTTCATACGTCAATAGACGGAAGAGACAGCCTTATTAACGCTTTTAAACAGCTAATAGCTTTAGGGAATAAGATAGTCGATGTATCTAAGTGTTTGACTGATTAAGTTGCGGTAGAGCTTTTAAACATACTTCATACGTCAACAGACGGAAGAGGCAGCCTTATTAAAGCTTTTAAACAGCTAATAGCTTTAAGAAATAGGCTAGTCGATGTATCTAAGTGTTTGACTGATTAAGTTGCGGTAGAGCTTTTATACATACTTCATACGTCAACAGACGGAAGAGACAGCCTTATTAAAGCTTTTAAACAGCTAATAGCTTTAAGAAATAGGCTAGTCGATGTATCTAGTGTTTGACTGATTAGGTTCCGGTAGAGTTTTTTTACATACCTACTTCATACGTCAACAGATGGAAGAGATAGCCTTATTAACGCTTTTAAACAGCTAATAGCTTTAAGGAATAAGCTAGATAATGTATCTAAGTGTTTGACTGATTAAGTTGCGGTAGAGCTTTTTAACATACTTCATACGTCAACAGACGGAAGAGACAGCCTTATTAAAGCTTTTAAACAGCTAATAGCTTTAGTAGAAGAACTAGCGGCCCGCCCCGGCTTGGCCCGGATTTTTTTTTTGTAGCCTATGTCACTCGGGAATAGTGTAGCTTTCCGACAGTGAAAGATTTTTTTACGAGCTTAGGAGCCTATTCAATCCAAACAAACAAACAAACCTTTTCTCTTTATAATATTATTAGTATAGATATATAAATAGCTAGCAGCTAGTCGAATATACAATTATATGTTACGTAATAACTAGCAAATTAAAATAATTTTCTAGTACCTAATTAAAAAAACGAATTTAATTAATGAGCAAGCTAGCCCTAATTAAGGCTTTCGCGCTATTAAAAGCTGGTAAAAGTACACAATTTAAGTCTTTAGTCTTTCGTTGATGTGAAACTTATTTTAAATATACTTTAAAATTATTTGCACTGGAAATAAATTTTTAATTAATTATAAATAAATAACTTGTGTTGTTTTTCTTTCTACTTGTAATGAACGATAGTAAGTTTTTATCTTAAATCTAGATTCTCCCAGCGATACTTCATATGCGCATCATAAGTTTTACCCATAGGGGGTGAATTTTCAAAGATCCTTTCTTAGTGCTCCCCTGCGGTACAAAAAAAAAGGAAATTATGTGCAAAATTTCTAAGTAGGTAAGTCATTAAGTCAGCAACTCATTTTATATAGGTATTATATAGATTTCAGTTGCGTATATTAATTATACTGGTAATACATAGCAGTAATATTATTTGCTATTTTTTTTTTATTTTATTCTATAGTAGATAACTAATCGTTATTATTATTAAATTACATTCGAAATACAGATTCAATATATAAATAAAATATAAAACGAAATCCGTTTTGAAATCTTTTATATAGGCATTGTTTTTCAAATTTTTAATTCAGTCAATTGCAATACCGCCTGTACAATATATTTCCCAATTTGTATCAACGTATCGAATTTAATCCAAAATTCTCATTTTGTACACTCCGCTCCCAGTTGGGTGATTCCACGCGATATTGTTTTGGTATATGTTGGAATTATTGAGTCTGACTGTACCGGCGTAATTGCTTACAGGGTTCTGTGAAATGTATGAGAGAGTATAGTCAGCTCCACTGTACATAAAACAACCATAAAGGTTTAACTTGCTTATAAGTAGGTTTTATTTAATAATTTCTGATGCCTTCACGGTTATTATACATAATCGTAGCACGACTAAGCTCAGTCGTGCTACGTTTATGGAATCTGTAAAGGCTCCGAAACGTAATTGCGTCAGCCAATAAAATAAAATATGCGAGTTAAATCCGTTAAAGTTATTTCATTCCAATAGGTAAGTATTATTTTTTTATGCTGAAGTTTTGGAAAATGTGTAAATATATAATATTTAACTGCTAAAGCAAAGGAAAATGAATCGGATCGTCCCAAAACCAATTGAATTGGTATAATAAAAGTAATTGAATTGGTTCGAAGACTAGAAGCGTAACGGATTGCAAAAGATCACTTTAGCGTTTGGAAGCATACCAATTGGGATCAATTTAAACCAAATGCCTCAGCGGTTATTACACATTGGAATGAAACAACTTTGAAAGGATTTAACTCGCGTATTTAAAAAAAAAGTTACTCGAGTTAAATGCGTTCAAAGTTGTTTCATTTCAACGGTCTTTTTGTATTAAAATATATGAATTTGTATGACTTTACGTCTAGTTTTTCAGGTCCATTTGAAACTAGATTTCGTCCTAAATATTAAATCCATTTAGGTAGCCTTTGACACTGGCCATAATGAATTTCAGAGAGCTAACGGACAAGTTTTTAATTTAAATGTATGACATCATAGATGTTTAGAAATACTAGAAAGGACTGAAATAAAACTGAAATAAAACGGTCGCCCACATTATTATTATTAATTTACTGTGTGATAATAATTTCTAATGCCTTCGCGGTTATTACACATTGGAATGAAACAACTATTAACGGATTTAACTCGCGTATTTTATAATCGTAGCACGACTGAGCTGACAATAGTTTAGTGTTAGACTATTGTCAGCTCAGTCGTGCTACGATTATGGAAACTGTAAAGAATCCGAAACGTCAGCTAATAAAATAAAATAAAAATACGCGAGTTAAATCCGTTAATAGTTGTTTTACTGTGTGATGTTTCGACAACTTTGCGGTTCCCATATTCATAGCCGACTGAACTGGTTACACGATCGTCAGTTCTAATATACATCTTGAGCTAAAAGGATCTAACTAAAAAAAATATATTTTTTCAGGAAAAAAAGAGGCGAAAATCTGATCAATGTGTAAAAACGCAGGAGTTTTCTTGGAAGCTAGAAGAGTTAGCTTAAAACGGTTTTAGTGGTAGGTAGATTTTGCTGTAAGGAATTATATTAGGTGTGCGATAAAATATAAAAATCTTATGTTCGAAACTGCACTATCGGTTTTTTTTTTTTAATTTCATATATAATATATCTATGTATATAACGGTAGGTATGAGAATAGTGATTACGGCAGGGGCAGAATAACGTTTGCCAGATCTGCTAATTAAATTATCAATACGTTTGCATAGAATTTCTAGTTTATTTCTATATCTCAGTCTTCACCCGCATGCGGAGTTCAGTCAGAATTTTAGATATATCACAATAGAACCTGAGCCGAATAAAATGAATAAAAATCTAGACCAGGTGAGCATATTTTTTTATCTTGCAGCCTTTGTGGATACAATCTGTGCGTTTAAAATAACAAAGGATTTTTATAACGGTTTTCTGTATTAAAAATATGGAAACTATCGGTGAAATGAAAATCCTATCAAGCTGTGCTGTATTTTTTTTGCGTTCACCTAACCCAATGACCTGCTAGCCTATGATGAACTGTCGAGTCGATATCTTGTCGACTTAATATTGAGAACGTTGTCGACAAGGAGAAGGTTTGTCGTGTCGATATTGTTCCGTTGTCGACATCGACATGGCAAGATTTCTCGTTGTCGACAACGTTACCGTTTTTTGACATATCACCGCGAGAATAAGACGATATCGACATGATAAGATATCGACTCGACAATTCATCATAGGCTCGCTGGTGTAAGTCGCTGGGTAGGAACCTACTAACTACTAATTAATGAGGACTTTAGGGAAGACCTATATCCAGCAGTGGACATCTTTAACTTGGTCAAGACTGAGTGCCTCCACTAAGTGCTGCTCGCTGGGCATGTACTGTTATATGCATGAGTCGTAAATTTAACGAAATTGCCATTAAATATATCTAAGTCCTATATGGTTCAACATTAAAATTTGACAGATAGGTACCATTCATTGACAGATGTGTATTTAGCCAGGTATTTATAGGTTTATACCTACTTAGAACGATTTTTTAGGTAAGATAGCGGCATAATAAAGAAGAGCCCTGTCCGTAACTATACTAACCTATTTCTTTTCAAAAAACGACATCACTAACCCATCTTGTTATACTGTCAGTGTATTCATCAGACAATCGGCAAACAGTCCATTAACCCAATTGAAAACCCGGCAAAACATCAAGATACGCCAAAATTTACAACTAAACCGGGACATTAACTCTGCTTGATCAATCTCATCGTAAGACCAACATCTCAGAAAACGATGTAACACTTCACTATTTCACCTCCCAACATTACCGTAATCAACTCGTCTATACAACAACAAACTTAATACTGTCACTGGCAAACTGCAGTTGCAGCTGAAACGATCCTTAATCTGTAGAGATAAGGTAGATAAGGTTGTTTTTGAACGGTAGATTAAGTTAGCTAGATGGCCGAACCCGTAAGCCCACATTGGTGGGTGTGTAAAAAGTGCCATAAAAGTCAATGGGCGTCTAAACTTAGGCGAAGTTTCCCTTGAGCCGTAAACGTAAATTGCAAACTGTTCGGGTGTAATCATAATATGAAATCGTTGGCGATTGGATGTACGGTCCATAGATTACACTGCAGTGTCTCATGCGTTATTAGTAGATGCATGGGAATTATTCTACATAGTCCCCGCTAGAGAAGTCTAGCTCTGAATTGTGCATTTAACATACTTACACAATTAATACTGAAATGTCATCATCATCATCATCATCATCAGCCCATCGCAGTCCACTGCTGGACATAGGCCTCTCCAATTGCACGCCACTTTGCTTTATCTTGGGCTGCTTGCATCCAGCTCCTGCCAGCCATCTTACGCAAATCGTCACTCCACCTTGCCTGAGGACGTCCTACACTACGCTTGCCGAGACGCGGTCTCCACTCTAGAACACTCTAGAACTGAAATGTAGGTACCTATATTATAATTATCATATGAAATTAAGAATACTATGTGGTTGACTATTTATAAAATACTTACAACGACGGAGAGCGACAAGACGCTCTTCCTAGACCTAATAAAAATGACTACTTAAGAGAAAAGTGCGTCTCAATTCACAACACTCATTGAAGGAGTACGTACCTACCTACTAAAATAATATTTATTATACTTAATAAAAACATGACAATATTTAAGGTTTGCACACTTTGTGTAGTAAATTTTGGTTGGAACTTATTTTAAATATAATTACCTACCTAGGTACCATGTATTTTTTTGGGATTTTTTTACAAAGTGTTAAAGTAGGACAACAGATTTTTTTAAATATTGCACTTTTGGGGGCCGTACCCAACTATTAAATAAATCTTTATTAAGTACCTACCATATTAATATAAGTACCCAAAATTGTATGTACTTAAATCTTAAAAAATGAAGTCCCGAACTGCTAGAAAAGAAAGATTTGTATACTTAATAACATAGTTCAGGCTGATCCCATCTCCAACTCTGCTGTGATACAATTATTAAAACTCACCTTTATGTACTTATATCAACGCCATCTGTGTTTAAAAGTTAGTACTTACCTAAATAGAGAACTGTAGGAAAATGTCTGCAAAGCATTTTCTGTCGTGAAGATTTTAGTTCCGCCAGATTTCGATAGATGGCGTTTAACTCAAACGTGAGTTTGAATCAATTCAATAAGTTAATATTTATCTATATCTGCCCGTATTTTTTATTTAGCATAATATTATTATTTATAAAAATATTCGTAATAATATATAATTAGGTACTTACTTAAAATATTTTTATTTCACATAATCTTAAAACAAAATAAATATAACCAATTATAATATTCCTTAGGTACAATTACTAAAGCCTACCTAATCGACAGTAAATATCATACCTTACACTATTTTTGAATCCGTAGGTAAGTATAATATTTTTTATTTACTTTTACTTACTTAGGTAAGTACATATTATTATATTATTATACCTAACTACATATCGCTGTTTTATTATAATGCCGCAAAGCCGAAACCGCTGAATCTAAAAGGCTGAATTTTTACAAAAAAGTTTGAAATTTCTTATTTAGCAGAAGTGAATATTATAAAGGATTTCTTGAAATATAATCCCCTTGTGGTAAAATCGGGAAGAGTTTATATGTAGGTAATTAAAATTCTTAAATTAATAAATCAACTTTATAGACACATTTTTCAATTGAAATAATGGAGTCGAACATTTTATTAAGTAATTCAACCCCTAAAGGGGTGAAATTGTGTGAACATGTTTAAGAAACCTTTTATTGCTCCAGTGCCTTCACTAGAAAAAAATATGCAACTTATTTGTGCATGCAGCTCTTAAGGGGTTAAAAAAAAATAGGTTAGGTAATGACCTATCAATAAAATTTCCTAAATAACGCAATGGCGGCTGCTGACGTCATCACCAAAGAAGAATGCAGTTCATTGCCCCCGTTCCCTTTACAAGAGTCTTCTGTCGCATTGAAGTTCACAAAATTGGTATCTTGAAGTTTATAAGCGGCAATTGCTTTGTCGATTTTTTCTGAGTCTTGGTCTTTCAAATGGGGACTACGGCTGAGTTTCCATAATTCATCTGGAAACAGAATATTTAGGTAACTATTTAAAAAATATATAAAAATAATAAGGCGGGATCCACACTACAAGGCCGCTCATTCGCAGTCCGATCTTGGCCTGTTAAAATATTTTTAAATACCTATGTTAACTACTGAACTGATTTCATTCATATTAAAATACCTAAGAATACTACCGATTCATTCATATTTGTAACAGAAAAAAACAAAATCGGTAAATTCAGAAGCTATGATTTCAGAAACAGACACAGACAGACACGTGAAACTTATGACAACGAGTCGTTTTTGCTTCAGGGGTTAAAAAAACAAAATAATTATATTACCTATATATTATTATATTCACACTTACGCTATACTCCTACCTACTCTCAAAGGTACCAAGTTGCTGATAGAAATATAAACATACATATATTTGATTTACGAACTTTGTAAGATAACTTTAATTTGACCTTCCCAACTAAATCGTTTAATGACCTCACAAAAACTAACGAGAAGGGGTAATTAAAAAAATTGATTGACTAGTAATATCACGCGGTTTTCCACCTGAGAGAGCATGACCTCCAGCGGTGCGGTAAATTAGTTGAACTGCCGCATTGATGGATAAACAAACATAGGTATATCCGGAAAATTCCACAATATATTTACATATAAATTAAATGAAAGAAATATTTTTTGATGCGGTTCTGATACATTGGAAGGACAGAACTATAACGGATTTAACTCGCGTATTTTATTATGCTGATGATATATCGATGACTTTACAGTTCCCATATTCGTAGTACGACTGAGCTGACGATAGTCTTAGGCTAAGATTAACTAATACTCAGATAAACTTTAGCGTTAAACTATCGATTAATAATGAAATAATACTCAGAAAAAAAAAACATTTCTTTAAATACAGTAATACTGCATCATATATAATTATATTATAGTTATTGTATATACTTACAAGTACTGCTGTTCCCATCTGCATTATCGTTGCATGCAAAAATAACTGCATAATGTGCATAATCCACGTCCAGAAACGAATATGACTCAGTTTGTTTATCTAAAACAAGAAAATTAATAATATTCATACCAAATTTCGTCTAAATTATTTAGAAATTTGAGTGAAGAAGATTGCCTTAGCAATTAATCAATATAATATCACTAGCTTCTGCCCGCGACTTCGTCCGCGTGGAATTCCTCCTTTTTTGCAGTCGGTTAAAAAGTAGCCTATGTCCTTTCTCAGGCTCCTGACTTTCTTTGTACCAAATTTCATTTAAATCGGTCCAGTAGTTTTAGCGTGAAAGCGTAACAGACAGACAGAGTTACTTTCGCATTTATAATATTAGTAGGGATATGGATCATATTAAAAAATGCGCAAATAATTAATTTACATTTTTTGTTATTAACAACGACACAATCTAGGAATAAAATCTATGTTCAGTACATAATTTGTCGCAAACATGTATGAAAAAACAAATTGACCCTCACCAATTTCTTTAGAGTAACATTGTGGTTATCTATAGTAACGAAGTGGTAAACTTTCCTTTAAAAAATAGGTAAAAATAATTCTATTTATCTACGAGTAGCTATTCGAACCCATGACGCTACAAAAAATAAAGATCATTTTTTTTTTGTTACGTCGTAACTTTCTTTTCATCCTACATTGATAGTTAAATCAAAAGCTTCGAATCAATTATAGGTATTTTTACAAGATTCTTCATTTGTTTTTGATTTTCCAACTGGTGATGTACCTGTATAAGTGATCACCAACAGATCACCAGTGTTGTTGGGATCAGCAGCCAACGCAACAGACCCGTTATAGAAACTAGCCGTGTTGTTATTAATCCAGCTGATAGAGACGTCTGTCGTATTGTCGTTCTTGTGGTTGAATACCACCATGGCGCAATCGCCTTGGAGTGGTAAATCTGTCGCTGCCCCGGCTAGGTACCATTTTCCATCCAACTATAACAATAAAAAAAATTGAGAAGTACCTAATGAGCGGAGAATGACTGTACTAATTTGGCTGAAAATTGGCGGGGAGGTAGTTTAGAAGCAGGAGACAGACATTGGATACTTTTTATCCCGTATCCGCGGGAAAAAAAAATCATGATTTTTTCCACCTTTGATATCTGCTACTTAACGGCCGCTCTTTTAACTTTATTTTATAGGTACCAATCCTCAAAAACATCTTTCCTGTGAACACCTAAGTCTGCGATCTCAGTCTCAAACGCTCGAAGGTCCGCCTATTTGCAGTCACCATAAAAGCTTTATTTGAAGTATTACGAGTAACTTATCGATGTAATGACTCAAGTTGTGTTCATTGTATAAACTCCAAAGATAAGATTAATTGACGAAGAAAGTAATTAAAAGTGATATGCTAATCTTTACTGGAATGAGGGTATTAGATCATTTGGTTTCTGGAAAAACCAGATTTTTCTCTTGCAAATAAATTTGATTTGATTTGATTTGAAAACCTTAATAAGAAAACAGAGAAGTAAATATTCATTGAATGTTTATTGACTGAATTAAAAGACTCAAATGGAGATGGGATGGACAAATAATAAGTGGTCAGGACAAATGGAGTAAGAACATAATAAGTGGTCAGGACAAATAAATGGAGTAAGAACGTGACAAAATGGTAGAAACGGTAAAAGGAAGAAAGGTAGACCGCAGAAAAGGTGGGATAGTGATATCAGAGATGTTGCTGGAGTGACGTATATACAGTAAAGGCTTAAAAGGCTAAATAGTATATTACTGTTTTGTTAACTCCATTACGATCACAAAAGCTGCTATAAAATACTTTCAATATATTTTATGACATTTAATTCGGATAAATCACTATATTATTATTAAGATCAAAGTACATCTTGCAATACACACTTCACTTAATTCTGAAAAGAAAATTCTTATTAAAACAGCAAAGCAGGAAGGTATCTGCTTTTTGCGTAGGCACCTACCTAAAAACTTAAAAAATCAAAATGATATAATAATTTCTGATGCCTTCGCGGTTATTATACATTGAACTTTAACGGATTTAACTCGCGTATTTTATTTTTATTAGCTGACGTTTCGGAGCCTTTACAGATTCTATAATCGTAGCACGACTAAGCTGACAATAATCTTATGCTAAATAAAATACGCGAGTTAAATTCGTTAAAGTTGTTTCATTCCAAAATGATACTTACATCTTTCAAATCCAATTCTCTAGAAGTCACAATAGGACAAGTCACATTCTGTACCGCGGTTTCGACGCTAAAAACACAAAGTATTAACGCTAAAGCGAATGCAAACATTGTCACAGTTAATTGGGCACTATTCGACAGTTCACGCTAAACTGAGGCTCTTCATAAAAAGTAACCACATTTATACAGTTTCTAAGGTTTTTGTGGATATTTGATTAAGACTATTTGAACGATAAAGAAACGTCTTTTTTTAATAATAATTGTTATTTCGTCAACATAGATATCTAAGTATATAAACAAAGTACTGACTTAATGAGCCGATTATGCCTAATCTGCAAAGGCTCCGAAACGTCAGCCAATAAAATAAAATACAGTTAAATCTGTCTACAGTTGTTTCATTCAGATAGAGAAAGGAGGAGGGGTAAAATCAGTGACTCTAGTTAGGTCATAAGGGTAACGAACCTAAAAAGTTTAAGAACCTAAAATATAAATAGGAAGTTCATTAATCATCGGAAGCAATGATTCGATCACGTGATTATAATTTGTTGTCAACAAATAAATAAAAGCAAAGGCCATCTTTTGTTGCATCTATTTTAACATTTCTATAAAAAAAATAAGTAAAAAACTTTTCTACAACATTAACAATAAAGTTTAACAACGACGTACCTTTTTTATTTGGAATTCTTTTTGTATATTTTAAACATTGGATTATTCCATAGTTAATTTGATAATTTCTGATGCCTAAGCGGTTATTACACATTGGAATGAAACAACTATAAACGGATTTAACTCGCGTATTTTAATGGCTGGCGCTAAAGACTTTGGTGTTAGACTATCGTCAGCTCAGTCGAATATGGGAACTGTAAAGTTTTCGAAACGTCAGCCAATAAATTAAAATACTTGTAAAATAAAATGTTTTATTCAATAGTTATTTTTTTTTACCTGTACGATCTAGTTTTCCTTCGCTAAGACCTAACTTATTCATCACAACCAAAGAATGGTCATTGCTAGGTATCTGTCATAGGTCTCCAGGGATCTCCACATCAACCAGTTCCACATTCAGGGAAATCCAGTTACCTCCACCAAGTCGTGGGTACTTCTACTAACGCCTTTTTCTTAAATTGTGGATAAACTGCAGATAACTTGTGGGTCAAATATTTTTTATTAGATCTGTGATAAATAATCTTTTAATATCATTGATACGGAAGTAATGATAATGATTATCATGCTACTGATGCACGCAATCTTTGTTACAATATTCATTTATAGAAATAAAAGAAAGAAAAATATTGAAGGTTGTTTCTAAATCAGGGAATCCCATAACGTTATATATAATTACTAGCTTCTGCCCGCGACTTCGTCCGCGTGGAACTACTCCTTTTTTGAAGTCGGTTAAAAAGTAGCCTATGTTCTTTCTCGGGCTCCAGACTTTCTTTGTACCAAATTTCATTTAAATCGGTCCAGTAGTTTTAGCGTGAAAGCGTAACGGACAGACAGACAGACAGAGTTACTTTCGCATTTATAATATTAGTTAGGATATCTATCATCGGTCATATATTTTATAGTAACCGACCAAGTGCGAGTCGGACTCGCGCACAAATGGTATCGTACCATTATCTATAAAAGCAGCAGAAAAAAAAATATATGTTTGTTGTATGGAAATAAATGCTAAAATATTTAATCTATTCTGTTTTTTTAGTATTTGGTATTATAGCGGCATCATCATCTGTGAAAACTTCAACTGGCTAAATATCACGGTTCATGAGATGGGTGGATCTTCGAGCGTTTGAGACGCCGTCATTGTCCTCTACATCTATATTTAAGAACAGAGTCAATAAGTAACAAAAATTTGAGTGATATTATCCCCCGGTACAATAGTACATTACTGCAGGCGCAGGGAAGTGAGGGCTTGCGAGCCGAGTATACAGTATAGACGGCCGACCGAAGGGAGGCCGGATATTGTTACGAGGCTTGCAAGCCCCTTCACGGCTAGGCATGTATAGTGCTTTTCTCAAAGTAATGCAATGAAATAAATAAATACAACATTCAAATAAAATAAATTACACTTGAATTTTTTATTTTTTTACACCAAATACAACTTGATTACTTTATTCCGTTCTTGAGAATCACAACTTCTAACATGTACCAGTAAATCCCTTTACTTAACAACTTCTAGTTATCAATCGTATTAGCGTATAAGTCTTGAACAGGCCGTTAACCTCCAACCTCTAAACATTGCGAATTCATTTTACAATATTTGTCCAAAGACAGCCATCTCCTTTTTCGTTCCCGCGACTTCTACCATGACAGCTCTGATTGCTGCTCGCCGCTGATTGGCCACGCTCGCTCGTCCGCCATTGGTCAAAATATACAATAGCCAATCATAGATCAGCGCGAATGTTGCCATTCGTAACTTAAATATACCAGAAAACTAAACAAATAACAATACTTTTTAAAAATCATGACAAGTATAAAATTGAAATTAATCTAATAATACAGATTCTTTTTTTATTCTCAGTTCGTGTATAATATAGGCATTAACGCGAATATTTTTGGTACAATAAAGTTCTAAATTATTAAAAAAAAAAACGGTTGCTTAAACTGTTTATGAAGATCAACGCCATGTTGATATTCAAATTAAAAAGAAATTACTTCCCGGCCTAGGCCAGGAATGATATATTTCCTGGCGTGTTTTGACGCACGTAAGGACGATATTTCATTGCATGTTTGAGAAAATACTATTTCAATCGATACTTAATAATATTATTTGCAAACATTATAGATATAGATGTAGAGGACAATGACGGCGTCTCAAACGCTCGAAGATCCACCCAGATACAGCCTGGTGACAGACAGACAAACTAAAGGAGTGACATTGATGGAGACCCGTTTTACCCTTCTTATCTTTTACCTGGTACGGAACCCTATATACTAAAAACGAAAAGTAAAATTTATTTAAAAAACTATGTCATACCAAATGAAATTTGTACATATCGAGACCCCAGTGGGACTTGATCCCTTAGCCTTTACGCTAAACTAATGGTACTGAACCATAGATATTGATCGAATTCCGATTGATACATCTTAATAAATACTAGCTTCTGCCCGCGACTTCGTCCGCGTGGAACTCCTCCTTTTTTGCAGTCGGTTAAAAAGTAGCCTATGTACTTTCTCAGGCTCCAGACTATCTTTGTACCAAATTTTATTTAAATCGGTTCAGTAGTTTTAGCGTGAAAGCGTAACAGACAGACAGACAGACAGACAGACAGAGTTACTTTCGCATTTATAATATTAGTAGGGATATGTTACCAAAGTCAATCGTCATGATTTCATATCAGATGCGGTAGAATTTAAAAATGACATTATCTTAAATACTTATCAATGACTTCTCGATACAGATAAGACATCATCTAAACCAGTCGATAAAATATAACAATAGTCAGTAGTAAAACTAGAAGAAAACGTGAAAAAAAATGAAAAAAATAATATTAGTGCTGTTAATATGTTTCAATCAATATTTAAACGCACAAGTGTTGCAGTTTGGGACGTGTGCAAACGTTGACACTATGAAATATTTCGAATTGGAAAAAGTACGTAGAAAAATTTACGTGAATCTTAATAATTTCTGATGCCTTCGCGGTTATTACAAAATGGAATGAAACAACTATAACAGAACAATTTCTGATGCTAAAGGGAGACTATTGTCAACTCAGTCGTGCTACGATTATGGAAACTGTAAAGAAACCGAATCGTCAGCGAATTAAATAAAATAAAAATACGCGAGTTAAATCCGTTAAGAGTTCTTTCATTCCAATGAGGAAAGGTTTGTTTATTTGTTTGGATTGAATAGGCTCCAAAACGGACGGATTTCAAAAATTCTTTCACTATTGGGAAGCTACACTATTCCCGAGTGACATAGGCTATAAAAAAAATAGGATCCGTGCAAAGCCGGGACGGACAGCTAGTGTAATATAAATTAATCTCATCCATTTTCAGTTCCTTGGAACGTGGTATGAAATAGAACGATTCCCGACTTGGTACGAGGACTACGGCGCGTGCGCACACAAGCGCATCCAAGCGTGTGGGACAAGGATAGAGATAGAACACGTGTTCGTCAAAGACGGCATCGAGTTTGTTCTTCACGTGAACAGCACTTATATGCCTGGGGACGACGCCATTTTTGTTATCCAGGAAAATAATATTGGTAAGATACTCAACTAATTTCATTCTACTCAAACTTTATTAGGTAAACTAGCGATCCCGGCAGACGTCATCCTGCCCGTTCGAAATTCAAATTAGGTAACTTTAGTTTGTATGGGAAAAGGAAAGGGCTGTTTTTAGGGATTTCCCGGTAATTATTAGATTTTTTCTTCGCCGTAAGAACCATCCTTGGACTTCAACGAACATTTAAAAAAAAAAATTGGCCAAGTTGGTTCAGGCGTTGTCGAGTTATGCGCTTACCAACACATTTTGCGATTCATTTTTATATATAAGATAAAAATAGTAGAAAAAGTTTACACCCCAGTGGTACTTGAACCTACACCTATGCACTATGCCTTGAACTTACACCGTGCTTCCAATTACACTATGGGCGAATAAGCTAAGTGCTGCAAAACATTACACGCAGATGGTGTTTCGCGTTGAGGTGTGGTTGCTCTGTCTCGTAAAGGTCTTGATTTCTACTCTTTTCTTAGAACACATAATATCATTATAACTCTAGCTAAGTTGGTAAGTAGTTAAGACTTAAGGTAGTAAGATTTCACCCGTATAGGTGAAATCTTGCAATTTAACTTTAAAGCGGATAACTTAATAAAGAAATGTAATACTGAATTAGGCAATAGAAACTGTTATGCAATGATGATAAAAATATACAACAAACTGCCGAAGGATATAATTAATTTACCTACACAAAAAATGTTTAATAAACTACATAGTTGGTTAATTGACAAATGTTTCTACTCAGTTAAAGAGTATTATCATAATTGTAATGTATTATTGACATAAATAAAATGGACATAAATATTTATGTAGGTATAGGTACATTTTATCACTGTAATATTATTAATTATTTGAAAGGGACATTATTTATTAACATATCTTTGGACATAACATATCAATTTAAATTTATAATTATTACATTGACATTAAATATTTGCATGCCAGTATTGTTGGCGAGATGTGCTGTATTATGTAATTTACTCATAAGATCTTTATGTTAACACATTTCAAGTGAATAAAGTTATTTCATTTCATTGAACCAATTGAGCTGAAATTTTGTATAGAAGTGCACTTTGAATGACAATGCATGGTTAACTATGTGACGTCATTCTAATACCAAATTAAGAGGGAGCAAGGGGGGATGGAAGACGAAATGTCTACAAATATACCCGAGTACATAAATTAATTGTAAAAGGTTGCTTTTAGAAACAGTTTTTTACTTTTAATCTTATTATTATCAAAGTACCTATACATTACCTACATACTTAGTTGTGACTCATTTCAGATCCAGTGGGCATCCCCTTATCAGTGATAACAACAGATTATGATAACTACGCGGTCGTTTACGGCTGTAAAAGTAATTTGGATTTAGACCTTAAGTATAGTAAGTACTAGATGTCCTAGAATAAGCTTATAAACGTATTAATGTTTGGTCATTAAGAGCTTGCTCATAAATAGAACTATAATGGAAGTAATAAGTTTTTCATACGTTTCCATTGACTTATTAAAGTATTGAGTATGAGACTCAATACGTTTTTTTATTTATTATTTAACAGTTATTGGAATTAAACAACTATGCAAGACTGACCGTGCTACGAATGTACTAAAGTTTTCAAAACGTCAGCCAATAAAATTAGTGAATTAAATCCAATTATAGTTGTTTCATTCCAATGTGTAATAACCGCAAAGGCGTCAGAAATTATAATAAAATTTAAAAGGTAATCATAGTTATTAA
Organism: Polylopha cassiicola; assembly: GCA_038024825.1. Classification (NCBI taxonomy): domain Eukaryota; kingdom Metazoa; phylum Arthropoda; class Insecta; order Lepidoptera; family Tortricidae; genus Polylopha; species Polylopha cassiicola. The sequence goes on from CP149061.1 coordinate 2,392,443, forward strand.
AATTAAGTTTTATATGTGTTATAACACAAAAAAGACATCCAGAAAAGTGTAAAATAAGAAAAAATTCCTTTTTCTCAGTTTCAGCTTGGATCCTTTCCCGGTACACAGTTCTACCCCCTGAGATTGTAGAAAAGGCTCGTCGGGAACTGAACTCCTTACCTTACGCTAGCGCGGCATACTTGGAACCAGTTGAACAGAGCGAAGAAAAATGTCTTCACCACTGGACAGCACATGTTCAAGCTGTCAATATAAATGATGATGACAATGATGATGAGAAAGGATACTGAGTTAAATTTATAATAGGCATGACGACAGTTTTTTTTGTCCATAAAATAAGTTTTTTTATTTGGGAGCACAGAGCCGTGCGTAAAGGCTAAGGTGTGGATTGAAATCCCACTGGGGTCTCGATTTTTTCTACTCTTGTCGTTGAAGAAATATCATTACCGTCAAATAAGTTACAAAAAAATATTGGACACGTAAGTATTTTCTCAATCAATAAAACAATAAAATCAAAGATCTCCCAGATAATTGTCCATTGCCTATCTTTGAGTTTAAGCTTGATATGATATTAGTCAATCAGTAAAGAATGTTATTTAATAAGTACTTACCTCAACAAAATGTATTTTTTAAATAATAAACATCTTGGGTCAATCATACACACAAATTTTATTTTTAATAATTTCTGATGCCTTCGCGGTTATTACACATTGGAATGAAACAACTATTAACGGATTTAACTCGCGTATTTTTATTTTATTTTATTAGCTGACGTTTCGGATTCTTTGCAGTTTCCATAATCGTAGCACGACTGAGCTGACAATAGTTTACTTTAGCGTTAGACTATTGTCAGCTCAGTCGTGCTACGATTATGGAAACTGCAAAGAATCCGAAACGTCAGCTAATAAAATAAAATAAAAATACGCGAGTTAAATCCGTTAATAGTTGTTTCATTCCAATTTTATTTTTACTATATTTTTTTATCTACAAACCTAATCCTTGACATAATAAACAAATATAAAATGATTTAGAATTTTATATATACTTAATTAGAGCACTTCAAGGGATAATTATAAAAACTAAATGTTTATTAATATGACATTTATTCAAATAGACTATCGTGATACTAGTAACGTCAGCTCAGTTGGCTACAAATGGGAACTGCAAATTTTCGAAACGTCATCAAATAAAATAAACACAAGTTAAATCCATTACAATTGTTTTATTCCAATGTGTAATAACCGCGAAGGCCCCATAAATTATTTATTCAAGCAGGTACAGGATATCTAAAAGTCATTGGTTCAGTCGCCACATCTTCGTAATATTTTGGGTTACACTTGCCCCAATCGTCTTTCACCAATTTTGAAGGATCTACTCCAATTTGCTGAAGAGGCTTCACAGCTAGTGCCAAAGAAACATCATTCAGGATTTGATTTCTTGACAAAATCCAGACGTAAACTGAAAAACATAAAATCTATTTAAGTTTGAAGAGTTGTGGGAGATCAGTCATTTCAAATTTAAAAAGGTCACTCGAAATATGAAAATAAATAGAAGTAGCGGTGGAAATGACGTCACCATCATCAGAATTTTAACCAAATGACGTCCGCTGCTGCTTTTTAAGAAAGAAGGACTTTTTTAGAAAATACTCACTGAAGTGTTTGTTAATAAGCGGACTGTAATTACAGGTGTAAACCGTGGCGTAATAATTGTAGTTAGTTGCCAAAATATGAAAAGGATATCTCCTCGTTTTCACTGAAAAGAAAGAAAACACAGAAATAAATTAATAACACTTAAAAAGAACAGAAGTATATAAAAAAGCGAATGTGCCACAACTAGATATTATAAAACTTTATGTTAGTTAACCTTTGTGAGCCAGTTCTAGTCTAAGTGGAATAATTTTAACAAGTCAAACATTGACTTCTTACAAAAAAACATCAAAGAGAACCTCAACCATTCACATAAGAGAACGCCAATCTACTCTGCTATATGCCATTTCACGTCATTTGAACAGCTCTTCAAATAATACGCGTGCCAGTAACTTCTACCTACTTTCGTTTGATGGTTGATGTGCTAACTATCTAACTATCGCAAGCATATAAAATACGTCGAAGTTCATACTTACATCTTCTAGGAGCATTTTCGAATTCAAAAACAACATCTAAATTAGCTGCTTTCTCTATATCGGAAGGTATCGCAATTCTCGCCAAACTGTATCTATGGAACAAGCCTCGATCCACTCGCGACTGGTTGAGATAGATCCCAGTTGGCCTGGTCACCAGATTGAGAACGCCACACTTGTTGTGGTCGTGACCATCACTGGAGTAGTAATGAGTTTGGTACCAGTTTTCGTAGAACTTGAAAGAGAGAATTCAATTGTTTATTAAATAATCTTTGGACAATTTACACCAGTTCATTTATTCTAAAGCCAAGATAGTACTAAGAGTAGACAATTGATAAATATACGTCTATAGCTGTAGGTATACCTATATATAAAAGGAGAAGCTGGCCTAATGACTGAAGAACTTGACTTTGTACAGATTTCTTTTAAAAAGGAAGGATTAGGATGATTTTTTCAAAACATACTTATTGTGCACAGACATAGACGGCAGAAGCTATTACTTATAATATAATAATATGAAAGAGTGACATTTTCTTTTGTTTTTATTTGAAAAATACATACCGTCTTCAACACTTCTATTATAATCTCATTTTTAATTTTTAAAAAACGCCGTACGAATTACGCTGGGCCAGCTATTAGATACCTAGATAATAGTCTTTTAAATACAAGGTAATAACATAGTAAAGATCTATCATTGTTACTATGGTTTAAGAACTAAATGTTAACTGATAAAATACTTACATTAGCCAATCTGAAATCTTCCTGCAAAGTTACATGTTCAGGACATTTTCCTGGTAAAGTGAAGTAAGCAGAAACACAACAAAATAATGAAATTGAAATTATTAATTTAATCATTTTCGATGTTCTTCGCGCGGCGTTTAAATTCATAATAAACATTTATTATCTATTTAGAAAATATAATGTCAAAGGTTATCATTATTTCTTAACTAATAAAGACGATGTAAACATAATATTATGTTATTATGCTAAGATTATTGTTTCTAAGAAAATTAATACTTAATTTATCAGCGTAAATATTTGTATTATTTTTTTATTTCATTTTCCTGTTGATTCAAATTTCAAGAAAATTATTTATGCATGGATGTTATTTCTATACTAGCCTAAAATTACCTGAATCATTTTTAACTGGCAAAGTAACTCTTTTTCTTCTCAGCAATGATGGTATTTCCAAAACGCTAGTATTTAAGCCTCCTTTTGATGTTTTTGTATTATAAAATAGCCAATAAAACATCTACCTATACTTCTATACCAATATAATAAATAGGAAAGGTTTGTTTGGATTGAATAGGCTCCAAAGCGATTGGACCGATTTAAAAAAATATTTCACTGTTGGGAAGCTACACTATACCCGAGTGACATAGGCTATAAAAAAAGGTATCCGTGCGAAGCTAGTCTTTTATAAAAAGAAAAAGATCTACTTATCTAGATATCTAGGGTACGATCTAAAAACAAGTCCTTGAAACTGCCCTACACTGCTAAAAATAACTAAATAATAGGAAACTATATATCCAACTTAAGTGACAATTTCAATGTAAAACAACTTTAACCTGGGGTCATATCATTGGATAATTACTACGTGGGTCGAGAGGCGCATTTGGTATCGCTCGTTCGTTGTAGTAACTTGTATTTTGTTTAATAATGTTGTTTTTGTTGTTATTATTTTGTTTTCTCGGCTTGGCCTGCAGTAACAACTTGCCAGGAGAATGTCCTACTTTGAAGATTCAAGAAAATTTGGACTATACTAAGGTGAGTTTATCTATACTAATATAATAAAGAGGAAAGGTTTGTTTATTTGTTTGTTTGTTTGCATTGAATAGGCTCCACAACGACTGGACCGATTTGAAAATTCTTTTATTGTTGGGAAGCTATACTATTACCGAGTGACATGGGCTATAAAAAAAGGGATCCGTGCGAAGCCGGGGCGGACAGCTAGTAGGTTATATGTTGAAAAATCTGAGTTTATTAAGAGGATTGTGAACCTGTTAATTTTCATACAAAAGGCGATAACGTTTTACACCCAGTAAATATAGTTAGATTTTTATAATTTTTGGATATGTTGTAGATATAATGAGAAACTACGTCTGTACGTTTTGATTTTTAAGAAATATTGCTTACGCTAAAATTTATTAGCATCTAAAAATCTATATATAGATCTAAAAATCTATATTTAGATCTAGCGTAAGCAATGTTTCTTAAAAATCAAAACGTACAGACGTAGTTTCTCATTATATCTACAACATATCCAAAAATTATAAAAATCTAACTATATTTACTGGGTGTAAAACGTTATCGCCTTTTGTATGAAAATTAACAGGTTCACAATCCTCTTAAGTGATATAAATATTATGAGGTCTTATAAAAGTTTAATTAAAACATGTATTGGGTACTCATTGCGCATTGTATATAGTTTTACTTTTTATAGACCTTTACGTTCTATTCTTTAATTGTTCATTAGTTTTGATTTTTACGTTGTGTCGTTTTGCTATTGTGATTGTCTGTAAATAATTATAATACATTCCCCCATTCCTATTAACCATAGCATTCCATTACAGTCCATCCTTTGCTAACAATATGCGTCAAATTTTTACTACATAACTTTCTTTTTTTTTATTTCTCCCAAAATAATTTTAGGATGACCTATGTTCATTGAGCTTGCTTTATGAATACAACGTATATTTATAATATCTGTGTATGTACTTGCAAATGAATTAATTATTATTAAAATCATTTCTTGCCTTGGCGGTTATTATACATTGGAATGAAACAACTTTAAACGGATTTAACTCGCGTTTAATTTTATTGTCTGACGTTTTTGAGCCTTTACAGATTCCATAATCGTAGCACGGCTGAGCTGACAATAGTCTTATGCTAAATAATTATTATTATTCAACTTTATATTTTGTTACTAGTTTTCAGGAAGTTGGTACAATGTAGCCAGCTACGCTAGCGACAATCGTTCCACCTACGACTGTTCTACCATGGAATTCCAAGAAGACAATCTTGGGTTCACCCTGAAAGAGACTTACGTCGTTGCTGAAAATGGGAATAGGACTCAAAAGTCTTACCTGGCCAGAGTAGATCCTACCTTCGACGCTGGGAACAAAGCTCAGTTTATCGTGAGCTATGAAAATGCAGGTAAGCCTTGTCAATAAAAACAAGTATTATTATTATTATAATTTCAAATGACAGACGTTCACTCTTAGGCAGACTTATGTCCTTCTGATTTTTATAATTTAAATATTCGCGATGAAACGTGAACTAGGTAGTGGTTGTGTGACGTCACACTACTATAAACAAAGTATCCCTGCAATTAGTTGGTTGAAACCATTGACAACAGTGTCATAATACTTAATGACACTAGTCAAAATTTAACAGCTGTTTATTGTTTAGAATGAAACAACTGTAGACGGACTTAATAAAATAATCCACAATAAGTGCTACGATTATGGAATCTGTAAATAGAATACAAACATAGGATACTTTTTAGCCCATTCCCGTAAGAAAAAAATTGCAGGATTTTTTTTCTACCTTTGATACACCTGTTACGTATCGATTTCTATTATATTATATTCTACTAGCTTCTGCCCGCGACTTCGTCCGCGTGGAACTCCTCCTTTTTTTCATTCGGTTAAAAAGTAGCCTATGTCCTTTCTCAGGCTCCAAACTTCATTTAAATCGGTCCAGTAGTTTTAGCGTGAAAGCGTAACAGACAGACAGACAGACAGACAGACAGAGTTACTTACGCATTTATAATATTAGTAGGGATTAATGTTGAGTATTAATTTCTATTATATACCTACTAACAATACAAAAAAAAATCTTCAATATTGGGAACTGGAATATAGGTACATTATAACTTAACTTATTATAACATTATAACATATTAATTACTTATGTCGTAACCATTTTTTTTCACAGATAAAGTGCTCCAGTTTCCGTTTTTCATATTAACCACAGACTATAATCAATATGCCATAGCATACACTTGTAAAAACTATAAAACAAAACCTAGGCAACACTACGGTAAGTTCTATAATAGCTTTACATTTTAAAACTACCTAGTTACTAATTGAAATAAAATATTGCTTAATTAGTAATACTACTTTTCTAGAACAAAAAAAACAAAGATAGGTCCTTCTAATATTCGGCAGTAGAGCTTGTGACGTCACGATTTGATACAATTTATACCATAACGTGACGTCACGAGCACCCACTCCAGAACTTTCGAAGCGCATATCTTTGTTATATTATATTGTTCGATTGAGAAAATACAAAATATGTGTTCAATAATTTTCGGTAGGTAATATAATTGATGGACAAAGAAAAAACAGCATATTACATTTTCATACACTAATATTAACATAATATTTATTGGTGAAAATACGTATTAGAAGTCGTTACATAATTAAAAACTAAAAAACATATAATTATATTATTATTAAATTTGCATTTAAGCTAAAAAACAGTTTTTATAGTCAAAAAACGTCTTATCAACTAACCAATCAATCTAGATTTAAAAAAAAAATTCTGACAGTAATTCCACATGTTATATTTCAGTATTCTCCTGGATTCTATCGAGAAATAAGCAAAAGCTGGAAGGAGAATCCTTGATGAGAGTGGATAGTGCTTTACCAAAATACCCTGAACTCAATGAAGCCAAGACATTGTTTGATCTAAAGGATTTCACTGATGCTTCCTGTGGCCACACACAAAAGATGGAGACAGATTTCTTCACGAGCAACTTTTGGTAAAATTGTAAAATTGTGTACATTGTGGAACTGTGATTAAAATGTAAGTAACTGTATTGCTTTGTTTTATTTTTTGTGACCGTTTCCAATTAATAGTTACACTGATGTTGTTGGCAAAACTCTTGACAAACTTCAACGGCTAAAATAATATTTAATTAAAGTTTATTAATGATACATTCATTAAGTATTTTAAAATCCAATTTAAGTTTTCTTAAGAATAGACTTACCGACTTACTACGTTATCGTAAGAAACTTCTCTGTTTTAAAACATACACAGGCTTCCAGGTATGTAGGTAGGTTTTTAGAAAAGTAAAAGTTTAAAAAATAACTTAACGAGTCTGTCATAGTCAATTTTATATAATATATGAAACTATAGACTGATAAGTTAAAGTTTGGTTGCACGAATAACACAGCTTAACAAAAACAAACTTTTTTGTTACCCTGGATATCATCGCATAATCTTAAGGTTGTCAAGTACCTACCCAGATTATGAATATATTCATAGTTTCATGATTTTATGTATCTCATATTAGAGAAAAATTTCGGCTCGCTAGAAATATAAAAAGTTTAATGATTTGTGTGCATAAAATATAAATAAACCCAAAATCATTTCCATAACTATAACAAGAAAACCACTATAGAATATTTTAAACACGGGTAAATTAAAACATACCTATCATATAGTTATGATGTCATGCCTAACAAAGAAATCAAAAATGATCATCAATGCATGACGTGTCAACTCCTGGTCACTCCCGGTGTTGAAATGATTAAATTCAATTAGCGAATTATCGTCAATTGTCTTTGAAGAGTTCCACTTACGACATCCTCATCATCTCGGTCTAGCGTACGTACGATTTAGTTTTTTACTGTTTCTTGCTAGGAAAGGTCGAGAAGCTAATTAACTGAAAATGTTCGTTACTATTTTCGGTATCATTTTTATCGCTAGTGTTGGAGCCAAAGAATGCATATATTTCGAAACGAAGCCGTTGGATATTGCATTGGTAAGTTTTTTAATATCTTTATCTATATATAATAATATATAAAAGAAGAAGCTAATAATGACTGACTCATCAACGCAGCGCCTAAGCTATAAGCGTTGGTAACTTGAAATTTTGCTCAAGGGTTCCATATATATATAGGGGAGCAAAAAGAAGGGTTTTTTGACAATACACTCCCTAAGGGGGTAAAACGGTATCGTGCGCAGACGAAATCGCGGTCAGAAGCTATTACTCATAAGTCCCAAGGCCCTCTACAATGATCATCATTAAGGTAAGTTTTCTCCTAACAGTTCCCACTGTTTCAGTTCCAAGGATTATGGTACCAAGGAGTTTGGGATGACAGGATTCATTACGATGACTTGAAGCAACCAGAAATAGCTATAAGTGCTGTGGATTGTGCCAGAATGTATATAAAAGCCAACGGTACTGATATTAAAGTCATCAATAGTCATGTAAAAGACAATGAACAGAAGTACATCGAAGGCACTGCTGATTACAAAGCTGATGATAAGAATCATGGAGTTTTTACCATTACACTCAAAATGGGTGGTGAGTTTCTGTTTTAGGTTCAAACTTAGAAATGCTATCTTTTTTCAAACACTTTTTAAATATTATGTAAGTATAGGTACTAGGTAGTCCATATTATTGTGGGACAAGTTTACCAAAGCAAAATTTGAAAATTTGAATGACCTGTACAATACGCGAAATGTGTAATAAGCAAATACAAAGTATTATACATTTTGTCAGTTGAAGCGAACATTTTCGCCATCTGTCCTGCTGTTTATCAACAACTCTGAGACTTAGTGACTTAAGCTTAACCGAATTGCACTCTTATTTCAGAAACAATAAAATTGGCTAAAATAAGCATCCTAACAATAGACTATCGAGGAGTAGCACTTGCGTATGTTTGCAACGAAAACAATGATGGTAAGATATTCCAATTGGTATGACGATTAAATTGTTTTTTGTTTTTTGTCCATCTAATAGATTACCTACCAAAAATTATTGGACACTTATTTTTTTTTCAATCGAACAATAAATGACAAAGATAAGCGGTCCAAAAATTCTGGAGTAAGAGCTTGTGACGTCACGGTTTGGTATAAATTGTAATATAACGTGTTTTTTGATACAAGTGAGTTTTTGATAATCTACCTGACGGACTAAGTAGGATTTCGTTTTTTATACCTAGTCGTCAACCCTATCTTCTTTCTTCTTATCTTCTTATATGTAAAAATGAATCGCAAAATGTGTTGGTAAGCGCATAACTCGACAACGCCTGAATCAATTTGGTCAATTTTTTTTTAAATGTTCGTTGAAGTCCAAGGATGGTTCTTACGGCGAGAAAAATCGAATAATTGCCGGGAAAACCCTAAAAACAGCCCTTTTCTTTTCCTATACAAACGTTGTCTAACTAAAGTTACCTAATTTGAATTTCGAACGGGCAGGATGACGTCTGCCGGGACCGCTATAGGCTATAAAAAAGGGATCCGGGCGAAGCCGGGGTGGGCCGCTAGTATAATAATAAATTATCTTAATTTTGTTACTATTGAGTACACGAAAGCAAAAAGGCTTTACTTTGTTAGTACAATTATTAGGAGAAATAACCAATTGGAGAAATTAAGATAAGTTTTCATCAGTTAAAAAGTGGCTGCACTTAAGTTTTGTGAATTAAATGTATCAGTTTTGTGGGATTCGAAAACAAGTTCTTTGTATGTACTTCCTACATCAAAAAGTGGCACTGTGTTGATATTGATTCTCATTCTCATTTCTCATTTCTCATTTCTCATCTCATCTCATCTCACTTGAAAATAAAACCCGTTCGTTACTTTCGAAGCACATTGAATAAATATAAAGAGCCTATATATGAATACTGAGGGAAATCTCTATAGCGCGATACAGAAAAACTCCCAGACCTGTACAGCGCCATCTATACGCAACCTCGGTACTACTAATCCCAAACATTCTTCATTTGGATTCGCTTCAATAGTACAAGTTTGTTTAGAATAAGATCAATGTTCAATTATTATAAATGTTTTTTATTTACAGATATCGTCGTAATCCTCTCCAGAAATAAATTCCTTGATGACTTGGAGTCCATCAATGGAATTAACACTTATTTAAACAGTCATTACAATGAGACAAAATCATTGAAATTTTTGAAAACAAACTTCTCTAGAAAAGGCTGCCATTTCGACAAAACAAGTCCACTGGACGAATTTTAAAATGGTTAACAAAAAACCAGAATTCGGTTACCTACCATTTTTATTTCTATTTAGTTTTTTTTTGTAATGTACATGTGAAGTTTTTTTATAACTAACTAGATTTCAGATTACTGTACTAACTTTTTTATTATTATAATTATTAATTTTTTTTTTACTGGTCAATTATTATTATTTACTTTGTTTCCTAATATTATTTAAATTATTTCATTGTCTTTATAAACTAACTAACACTGGTAAACATATAACACCGGTATATTAATGATTGCATGATAGGTACTAAATAATGTTTATTTCTCGATTAAGTGATTTGTAATCTTTGAGGAATAAATAAATTCGAAATCTAATCTAAAACTGGTAAACGAAGAAATACGAGCACATTAAGAGCTTTCATCAATATATTCGTAATCTGGGCATTTAAAAATCACAAAATTTTACAAAAATATCTAGGTCATTTTTTTTTTGTAGTTGTGAATCAACGAAAATAGCTGATTAACTAAAAACAGTTTAAAGGTTAACGATTGCAAAATCAGCTTAAATATAAATCGAAGTTAATATTTCTAAATCAATAACAGTGGGTAATACTTTTTTATAAATTCTTACAAACACATTATTATTGTCATATAAAGAGAGATTAATCAATAATGTAAAAACAATAATTCCATCTGTTTTTGTGTAAGTAACAAATTCTTCAATATATTAAGTGTTGTGAGGATATCTAAAAAAACTGCAATGATAATTTTTAACAAGTTTATTACTTACACTAATAGAATTACAAATAATCATGATCCATATTAACAATTGAGATTGCAAAAATATTTTTATTTAGCTTTGGCATAAAAATAAATACACTAAACCACTTAGCAGTGCGATTATTAATCGCTATTTTGCTTTTATTCTGAAGTGTTTCAAAAAGCTTATTAAATTCACTACTGTGTAAATATAATTGACGCAGTTGACTCATAGAAGTTAAAAGTAGGAGTAAATTACTTGTAGATTTATTGAGTATTCTTAAGGCGTCAATAGGTGTTGTGTTATCTAATAGTTTAGACTTTAAGCATCTTTTCTCCAAGACAGTAAAAGTGTTGTACATAATTATTATCGAATATTCTATACTTTATGCATGATCATCTTTACTCCAACAGAGTAAAAGTGTTGTACATATTATCGCATAGTCTAGACTTTGCATGATCAACTTTTTTCCAAGAGAGTAAATGACTGGTAGATTTATTGTGTATTCTTAATCCATCAATAAATGTTGAATTATCTTCATCTTGACTTTATGCATGATCGTCTTTTCTCCAGCAGACTTTAGTTGGTTTTTACTTAATGATGTTTAACAGCTTCAGTGATGAGGCTGGTGCTGTTGAATTTGCAGGCTTCTTCGGAAAAGTCTGTCTGCAGGAATTTAGTGGTATCCAGCTCTTTGGAATTGGCCTTCAAGTAGTTGTCGACAGCAGTCTTGGCGTCACCTTCGAGTTTCTTGGACCTTGAAAGGATCCAGGCGAAGTCTGGAAAATAGAGATGGAGATTGATGTTGTGTAACCAATTTATTATCTAATGGTGTCTGTAAAGGACAGATATTTTAAATGTCTAATAGTTTGGCGCGCTAGTTGGCCGCGTGTTGGATCTTAAAATCGCCCGTCCTGGCATTTCAATGTTTTAAAACTATGGGCGTCAGATATTATCATGATGTTAATATTTTTTTAGGGAGTTTTAAAATAAACTTTATTTGGCTAGAGTAAGGACGTTTGTATTTAAATACAGAACATAACTGTTCATATTATTTTGATGTCAAATTGATCTGATGATTCACATAAAAATGTAGAATTATATTTCCTCGGTACTAGTACCTGTATACAGTAATTTAATAATCATTGTTTATCATTTAATCATTTAATTAATATATAATCATAGATTTTATTAAAATATTAAAAAGCTCAAACGTACACTACAATCAATTGATTATATCACAATAGGTACTTGTAAAACATTTTAGTTAATTAAATTTCTTAGCTAATTTGATAATTTGAAAATCTAGATAAAAATAATCTCCATAATGAAAATAACTATAAATTAAAAGATCCATTATCAATAGGTATCAAAAGATAATTACAGTAGGTCAACTGTGTTTTAATGTTCATAGCGAAACAAAAAAGAATCTATGGATTTTTCCTAATTGACGCTACTTATTAGTCCTTTCGGATGCACTTCGACCCATTTTGATCATTTGAGCCTAAACCTCTCACTTGTGATGGACGTGAAAGCAAATACGGCTTTTGCTATTGCGCCATAGGTTTTAAATACTGCCACTCGCACACGGCTCGTGGCCACCAATGCGAGTGTGAGCAAATGCGGCCGGGTTAAGCCAATGCTACTTACCCTGATGGTTCTTGTTCTTCTCATCATATTTGCAGTTGTAGGCGATAGCATAATGAGTGTAGTCAGTTGCGAGGATTTTCAAAGGCGAGTCTTTGGTCACATCTGCAATGAGTGTTTTTGATGAATATAATTAGGTATTACAATTAATATAAGGCTTATACTTATATACGTAATTAGAAATAGGTATCATTTTTGAAATCCTAGTGAAGAAGAATGTAAGTGTTATATTGCTTGTGAAGGAGTTACATCCTTTTTCGCAAAACAGTATTATAAGCGACTTAGGCTATAAATTTAGAATCATTGACCCGATCTTTATAAAATTTGGCAAGTGAGTAGATGACCTTTATTGAATTTCAAAGTTCGATTATGAGCATATTTGGTTACGAAGAAATAAGGGTCGAATAGGGGTGGAAAAATAAATTTAAAAAAAATATGGTCCAGTGAGATATCAAATGAATGAAAATTTAAAAGATAATGAGATTAAAAGTGGACTATTAGTTGGGATAGACTTAATCGATATATCGCACACCTAGATCTAAAGAGAGCTAACTCAAAAAAGGTTCTTTTTCAGGAGAGGCGAGAAACTGATTAATATGTCCATATGCACGCATGAGTTTTCTGTATAAATTTATACTTTTTATAATAAAGCTAGCAGAGTTATATTAGCCGAAATCTGTTTTAGTGTAGGTGGGTTTTGCTGGAATCCGATGGTGTGCATAACCCGAATCTTCCGGTTTTTGAGTTAGATCCCTTTAGATCTAGGTGTGCGAATTATATTGTACCAACAAAATATCAATATCGCTATCTGAACACCATTTAATCCAACCATCGCTATTATATTCTCATCTAGAAACAGTATCGCGATAGCTGCATTATCTTTAAAAAAATACCTAATTTTGAACTCTATAGCTCTTGCAATAAACACCTCAGACAAGTGACGTAATCTCTCGACTTCTATAGACCTATGTGATAAGCTTCCAAAGTAATTTCGATTTTACGTTATTGTTATAAAGTTTAATTTCGGGTGTGTTATTATCACGTGCATTAACTTCACATCCTTGTGGTGTTCAATTTATGTGTGTGCCTCTTTCTTTTGATAATGACCTTGGATCGTAATTTCTAATGCCTTCGCGGTTATTACACATTGGAATGAAACAAAAACGAATTTAACTCGCGTATTTTATTTTATTGGCTGACTTTTCGAAAACATTCTATAGGTATTTCTGAACTCACAATTTTTCAGTTTTTCAATTAAAAATCAATTTTTGATTTGTAACATCACACGATAATGTTTTCGAAATTATTATTTACTTTCCTAGATTATGCTATTAATCCGTTAATAGTTGTTTGTGTAATAACCGCGAATGCATCAGAAATTATTAATTTCTCTTAGAGTCATGTACTCGTATCCCAAATTTCATTATGATCGAATCATTGGTACTAAAGTAATATATAATATAAATATAATATAAATATCTTTGGTCAATTCACACCAATTGTCTAGTCCCATTTTAAGTTATTGCTTAAGCTTGTGTTATGGGTACTAGACAACAGATAAATATACATAAATACATATCTATAAGACATCCAGGACTCAGGTACATATGCCAGTGCTCATCACATTGACATCTGCCCCTAGCGGGATTCGAACCCGCAACCTCCGGTTTCGTAGTCAGGGCCTCTGACCACTAGACCAGCAGGCCGTCAGTTATCATCAAACAAACATACAACCTCGCTTACTTTTTGTCGAAAAATAAGATTCATACAACAATCAACCGAACCAAAACATACAATATAATATCTATTAGATAATAATGTAATAAACATAATCAAGCAATCGATATTATATCACTACTAGGCTACTGGTGTTATCTGTTTAGCCTCGCTAGACAAATGGCAATCGATAATAGCGAAAGAACGAAAAGAATACAAATTATTTAATTGATACAAGCGAACAAAAACTGGCCATCAGACTTTATTCACTGACGTCAATTCCATCCAATTTTCATACGTTTGTTTCGTTCTAACGCTAAAAATTAGGTAATCTTTAATTTTGAAATCGTTAATTTGTTTTATCCCAAATGGATTTCTAAGTTTTCAGATCCACCACACCTCAACACCAGAAACTACTATTTCATACATAACGTATGTATGTTACACACGCACTCTCTCTCTCACACACACACACAAACAACACGATCAAAGCACAAGCAAACGAGTGTCATTCAGCACTCTATCTCGCTCCCATACACACACACACACACACACACACACACACACACACACAACACCCAACATGATCAAAGCACAATGCAAACGAGTGTCATTCAGACCTCTATCTCGCTCTCATACACACTATCTCTCTCGCGCACACACACACATATACTCACACATAGTAAACGTGTGGCATTGAGGAAAGTACATCGTACGATGAAAGTACCTAATAACTCACCGCCGAACTTCAGAGAGACCACCAGCTTCCCAGCCTTGTTGGCGTCGGCGGCCATCTTGGCAGAGCCCTCAATGTAGACCTGGACTCCATCCACCACGTGTGTGTTCTTCACCTTCAATACATCACCCTCCATTTTGTACTCTGCTGTAGCGCATTTGCCACTTTTCTCTGACGCATATGGGTATTTAGACACTTCGTACCATGTGCCTTGGTACTGGAATAAATATTTTTATATTAGTACTAGTATCTAATCCCAATTTTCCTTTACATCTTTACCCGATATTGATATAATATACATAACAAAAGTCGGGTTAGTTATACCATTTATAACTTAATTTTCACAGGCCTTCTAATAGGTACCTATTACTACCACATCGGATAAAATTTAAATTTTCTTTTTCTACGATGTCTCGAAAATTCGCTAGGCAGGTAGGTTATTTTTCAATGACTAGGAAAGGGCCGATTAATAAGACTAATAAAAAAACAGTCACAAGATTCAACCACTAATTTGGTTAAAAAATTGCGCTCGCGCAAATCGACTATAAAAACATCTAAACAAAAACAAATTGAAAAAAGAACATGAATGGTTCTTTCCATCCTTCACGGCTGACCGATTCGACAGATGACTCATTCGAGTAATTCATTCAATTCATTTCGTTCAACAACTGATCGGTTCACTGGTTCACCGATTGTCATTTGTTAAGGCAATTAGCTTAATGATATCATTTGATGTGTCAGTTTCAGTAATCACGTTTACAATCTAATCTATTCGTAATAATAATTATAGGTGACTGACTCACAGACAAAGCCTACATCGTTGATATGGCGATGAAAGCATGCCGCGAAAATTTGTGCAAAAACATTAGAAAAATATCCTATAATGTAATCATTTCTGATGCCTTCGCGGTTATTATACATTGGAATGAAACAACTATAGACGGATTTAACTCGGGTAGGTATTTTATTTTATTGGCTAACGTTTCGGAGCCTTACTTAGAAACATACTACTTAAAAGTTACGACTTTTAGTTCCCAGGGTCCAATGGTGGAAAGGTAGTAAATGATCCTAACAACACACCAAAAATTTACCACAGCAGTCGTAGGAAAATATCAAGGTAAAATTTAATTTGGTGGCTGTTTGACGTTATCTTAGCCGGATGAAATGTAAGAAAATTAAAAAAAAATAAGATGGTTCTCGTTTAGTGACGTGACTACGATTTTCGACACATAGGAAATTGTAATGTCGGAATCGAAAAAATATTAGCAGTTTTACATAGCACAGTATTTTATCTGTGGACTGTAAACTAACTAACTATAAACATTTAAAACAAAGCGAGCGGTTACTCTAACTATTTATTACCAACTAAACAACTGACAATTTGGAATGAAAAACAAAACACAAATATTAATTATTCTAAACATAAAAAGTATAAAAACTATAAAAAGTGGTCGCATCGTCAACAGTGTCATTACTTAAACTTATGCGTAATTACAGCGAAAGCATAAAATTTAACAAGTTCCAACTTAAACAATGTCTTAAGAAATTTATCTGATTAAAAAGTACCAAATAGGTTACCGAAGATTTACTTGAACATTATGAAATAGGCCCAAAAGCTGACACTCAAAACAAAACGTCAGTGATAATAGATAAAACACTCTGAAAGATAACCTTTTACTCTTATCACCTGTTATCTCTAATGGCAGTGAAATCGAAAAACTATTGGGAAGGTGAAAAATACTTTTTCTGACTAACTACAATATAACTAAATAGAGTAAAATCTCAGTCGCCCCAGACTTACGTAATTTTAGGAATGATGGAATTTTCAGGATCGCCAGTATAATAATAATATAAACTTAGAAAGGAATGGAAACTCGTTAAGATGAAAGCAAGGTAGCTGATATCAAAGGTGGAAAAAAATCATATCTAATTTTTATTCACACGAGAAGGAAATAAAAACTATTCTATAATATCCTGTCTTCTGGTTCTAATCTACCTCCCCGCTAATTTAAGCCAAATTGGTACAACCGTTCTTCACTTTTAAATGCTTTAACTAAATATACTTTCATAATAGTAATACCTATATCTATAAAAGAAGTCGTTTAAGTTACACTATGTAAATCAAGAATGGCTTAACAGTTTAGGCTGGAAATTGGTGGGAAGCTAGCTTAGATCTCTTGTGTGTTAGGTAGTTCCGAAAATCGGACAACATCTATTTTTCATACCCCGAAATGCAAAAGGTGGTCCACACCAAAGTTTCCTTTTTAATTTTTGGAAAAAAAAAATGGTTTTATTTCTACACAATTTAGTATTAAACATTCTGGAAATTGGCGAGATCTCGCGGAATTGTTATTTTAAAACTCGCGAGATCTCGTCTAAGTCCCGATCTTACAAGATGGCATTCCCTAAATACAAACAATTTGACCCAAAATTTTCACCTTTTAACATCGACTCCTATTTATTACTGAAAAATCTCAAAAACGTGAAACGAAGTCCGCTGAATTCGCTAGTTTATTTATCTATACTTGTCTATACTGATATTATAAAGAGAAAAGGTTTGTTTGTTTGTTTGTTTGTTTGTTGTGATTGAATAGGCTTCTAAATGACTGGACCGATCTGAGCTACATTATTCCCGAGTGACATAGGCTATAAAAAAAGGGATCCTTGCGAAGCCAAGCTAGTCTTACTATATATGTCTGTCTTTATACATTATCTTATCTCCATATATACAAGTTTTATGCTTTGTCTTGTATCCACACATAGGTACAAGTTTAGTTTGGGACTAGATCGAAAGGAGTAAATTGTCCAAACATGAAAAATACTTACAGCAGTCATGTTGAAGTTTTCTACCGGCTTGAGTTCAGGACATTTGTTTTCATGGATCACGTTACCCGTCGCAACCGCGGCGAGCGCGAGTACTACTAAACCCAACATTTTACTGTACAAGAGTTTACAATTAAGTCTTTATTAAGGAATTTAAGTCAGTGCTGTCAGAGGTCCTTCGAAGAACTAACACGGTGCGATCGCAGTCTCTCTCTTTTATACTCTTGAGCAGAGTTCATGGGCATTCCATTTTCGAATTATCGAATTGACAAGCTCCTGTAGAGGTTAAATCGGTCGGAGTATTCTAGATGCGTCTTTTGTAAGTTTAAGAGGTAACTGTTTGCGAATTTAACCGCCTATATATATAAGCAATTCTTATATGTAAGTTGATATATGTGTCACCACCAAACTGTCATGGAAGATATCAATATCATGACTAAATTGGAATAGGTTATATCCATAATAATAATAACACGTTGTTATGAAATTCGTCAAAGTTTGGAAACGTCACCACCAAACTGTTATGGAAGATATCAATGTCATGACTAAATTGGAAAAGGTTTTGTCCACAATAACAATAACACGTTGTTATGAAATTCGTCAAAGTTTGGAAACATTATACCTAAGTATAATACATCCTGATTTTTATATATGTTGCTTATATACATTTAACTTGCAGGTTATCACACTTTCGTATGGGATTGAAATAACAAGTCATCATACCTATGACATTGGTTCAAGGGGCCCTAGACAAGTGCCCAACGTTCAACGTTAACGTTAAACGTTAGGACCAAAATGTATGGGATTTGACATCCGCGAACGACTGTTACGTACGTCACAAATGTCAAATCCCATACATTTTGGTGCTAACGTTTAACGTTAACGTTGAACGTTGGGCACTTGTCTAGCCCCCAAGGACCATCAAGGCGTTAGGAACCCTAAAAGTGAACGCTAGAGGGTATTGAAGCTTACCTAGTTATTGTTATCACTTTCAAATCAATTGCGTTAAACCATCAGGGGGGCGATTCTCTAGATTTATAAGGATGGCTGATACTAAAAATAGGATATATAATAAAGTTTTATATTATAACGTCAAAACCCAGAACGTTTCAAATAGTATTTTTTAACACGTGGGTTTGCGACACCGCATTTGCCCCCTTGCGCTATCGCAGGATTTTTAGTAAGGTAGGGCGCAAAAGGTCGAGAGAAGTAAGTACCTCGGTAATAAAAAATAATGAAGTTAAAAATGTATTAAGCAAAAATGCGTAGGTACCATCGACCGTTTGAGAATCCCTACCGATAACATACTTATTAATAAAAAAGTGAATGGTCAGGAGGATCATTTTTTCCCTACAATGAGTACCTATACAGTTATTTATAAAAAAAGGGTCAGGGATTTTTTTTTTTTTTCTATGCAGGTTGTGTCATGAAAAAGGTTGTAAAACACTGCTACCATCTAAACAACCTGAGTTTTTACAAAGCATGGGTTATTAAACACCATCACCTTGATGAAAGGACAGGTGTCAAGTGATGGGGAACCAATCGCCATAACTGGAGCGTGAAGGGACCGTCACTAAACCATAATACCATCATGCTTGCATCTATAGGTCATAAGAGCATATAGATCAGTGCATTTATATGCACTTATGCCTTTATAATAATATTATGAATAACTAACTTCTGCCCGCGACTTTATCTGCGCAGAATTAGTACTTTACATATTACTAGCTTCTACCCGCGACTTCGTCCACGTGGAACTCCTTTTTTGCAGTCGGTTAAAAAGTAGCCTTAGTTCTTTCTCAGACTCCAGACTTTCTTTGTACCAAATTTCATTTAAATCGGTCTAGTACTTTTAGCGTGAAAGCGTAACAGACAGACAGAAAGACAGAGTTACTTTCGCATTTATAATATAAGTAGGGATAAGCTCAAAAACCGCTTATATGGCAGATCAATGAAATTAAATTTTATTAAGTTATATCCTATGTAATCTATATTATTAATTTCTAATGCCTTCGCGTTGATTACACATTGAAATGCACAAAAAAAAATTGAAAAACTATAGCGGATTTAACTTCAGTAATTATTCCACGCGAAGTCGCGGGCAAAAGCTAGTAGTATGAATGTATCATAATGCATATTTTACCAAATGACATTTCTTAATCATTAGTAATAAAAATGTATAATTTTATCGCAATTTTAATCTGTGAATAATACCTGATAGCCATTTACATGTATTCTATTGCTTATGATTAATTATGTACAACATTGATTAGGTATATCTTTAAGTTTTCTGGTAAAAAGGTACTTGTAGTACCGTATACCATTTTATTTAGGTACATTATTTTTTTGTGTTAAAGTCATTTTTATGATCTTTTTAGTCATTTAATTTAATTTATATTTCTGATGCCTTCGCGGTTATTACACACTAGCGGTTCGCCCCGGCTTCGCACGGATCCCTATTTTTTTCAAAATATTTTATAGCCTATGTTACTCAGGGTGAACGTAGCTTCCCAACAGTGAAAGAATTATTAAAATCGGTCCAGTAGTTTTTGAGCCTATTCATTACAAACATACACACACACAAAAATACAGATCTTTCCTCTTTATAATATTAGTATAGATTGGAATGGAAAAACTATAAAGAGGAAAGGTATGTTTGTTTGTTTGGATTGAATAGGCTCCAAAACGACTGGACGGATATGAAAAATTCTTTCACTGTTGGGAAGTTACACTATTCCCGAGTGGCATCCCTACTAATATTATAAATGCGAAAGTAACTCTGTCTGTCTGTCTGTCTGTCTGTTACACTTTCACGCTAAAACTACTGGACCGATTTTAATGAAATTTGGTACGAAGAAAGTCTGCAGCCTGAGAAAGGACATAGGCTACTTTTTAACCGACTGCAAAAAAGGAGGAGTTCCACGCGGACGAAGTCGCGGGCAGAAGCTAGTAGAATATAAAATAAGGGATCCGTGCGAAGCCAGAGCGAACCGCTAGTATAGTTATATTTACACGCGATTAAGTTCCCTTTTTGTATAAATACTGTTCAGTATAAGTGTAATAAATGAATCTCAAGGGTCCTTATTTTGTACACAATTCAATTGAAGTTAATAATGGAATAAAGCGCTTCAAATAGGTCTATTGAAGCGAGTGGAAAGGTTTGAGGACGTTGTTATGTTGTTCAGAAAATTACGGCTTTCAATTGACTGATGTTGCTAGGAGGTCTGGATTAGTACTGGGAGATATATATACTGTAGGTATATATATATAGTTGATTTATATATAGATATAAATCAACTATGTATATATGAATTTGGAGCTATAAATAATGCTAGGTCTTACCCGCGACTGCGTCTACGCATGAATAGTAGGTTCTTTGCTTAGATACTTTTAATTCAAAGATTATAGACTGTGTTATTCTGTATTTAGCGGTTATAATAAAAAATAAAAACTTAAATAAACTCCAACTAAAAACCTTAAAAGCTCTGTAAAAAGAATAATTATAATAACAACTTAATTAGGGAACTAAGTATTAATATTTTTGTATAAAGAAAGCGTTACTAGGTTAAGTACACGTAAATTAGGAGGGGTCCCAGAGGTCGAAAATTAATACTTACTTTAGAAATTATTGGCTGCCTTTAAACGCTTTGTAGCTCGCCGTGGTCATTGCTCAGACATATGGAGCGATAATGGAACTAACTTCGTGGGCGCTGCTCGTGAACTCAAGCAACTATTTTCTCAAGAGAGTTCCGGCATAATAACGGAAATTGCAGATTGCCTCGCTACAAACGGTACAACTTGGCATTTTATTCCAGCGCATGCTCCAAATTTCGGAGGATTATGGGAGGCGGGAATAAAATCCACTAAAAATCACTTAAAACGTGTAATTGGAAACTCAACTCTAACATTTGAGGAGATGGCAACAGTTCTCTCTCAAATTGAAGCCTGCCTGAACTCCAGGCCTATATCCAAAATTAGCGACAACAGCGAAGACTCCATGCCTTTGACCCCGGGTCATTTTTTAATAGGGGAACCTTTAGTATTAGCACCAGATTATAGTTACGAGAAATCTACTATCAGTAATCTAAGAAGGTATCAATTAACTCAAAGGATGGTTCAAGATTTTTGGCGCCGTTGGTCGAGTGAATATCTAACACAGTTCTATCACCGCTATAAGTGGTTTCGTCAGGATCCCGAACCGGCTATTGGGGATATTGTACTTGTGAAAGAAGATGATCTTCCGCCAGCTAGATGGTTGTACGGTGTTGTTGTTCAAAAACATCCTGGACTGGATGGAATTACGCGAGTTGTCAGTCTTCGATGTAAAAATAATGTTATAAAGAGACCCGTAACTAAACTATGTTTTTTGCCTGTGGAGAAATAACTTGTTGTTGTATTATTCTATGAGTTAGTTAAGTTACCAAAATTGTTTAGATAAGTTTTCTAGTTAAGCCTAAATCTGTTGTTTTTGTATTTATTAATTTGTTTATCATGTCAATGGTGGGCGGAATTAAGGACAACCGTTTCACATTATGTCCTTGGTGGGCGGTATGTTCAATATTGTATGCACATATGTAGTTTTAGTAATTCCCGCTAGATGGCGCTGTTACGTCGGCTACATCGCGGTGTTAAGATTTCCCCACAATTATTGACCTCCGCCATACAAACTTTGATTTTTTGATCTACTACTGTTCAAACACCTGTTCATAGTATTATATTGGATTCTATAGCTATACAAGTGTTTTATTTTTGGGCCTTTGTACAATAACTTACCTACTAGCTACCCGTGCTGACTTCACACGGGTGCTATAAACCTTCCTCTTCAATTAGATACTCTATCTTTTACAAAAATCGCTTCAAATTCCGTTGCGTAGTTTTAAAGATTTTAGCATACATAGAGACGGATAGACCTCGACAGTGACTTTGTTTTATACTATGAAGTGAAGTAGTACCTATAGAGATAGATACAGTTTTTACAAGCCTTACTAACGTTATTTGAAGGCTTGAAAGCCTCCTCTCAGGAGGCTCACCACCCGTGCTTTTGCAATAAAAGCCCATTAACTGGCCAACTGCGCTTCAGTATTCAGTTCGAAAAGAAAACGTTATTTCATTATGAAAAACAACTCTCGCCCTAATATCATTTTATCAGCGCAATCATTTTTAATCTTTGATCTCCCACACCTTAAAAATCAGCCGAATAACCCAATTCACAGTAAATTAATTAATCAAATCAATTTTCAAAGACAAAATCAAAAAACGTGCTTCACAACACACCCGATTTTAACACGTATTTCAGATTAGTATATTTAGCTATAGATTAGTCTTATCGATAAGGATTACTATAAAACGTTATTATGGAGAGATAAATAATCATTTCAGTAGTAGCTTGGTGTTGTTGCAGTGTTATGAAATAACAAATATGGGTGTTATTTTATTTATTAGTTTTTTGGCCTTAATTGGGTCGAGTAGTGCCCAATTAACGCAGTTTGGACAATGTGAGAGTTTATCAACTATGAATGATTTTAATCTAGCATCGGTGAGTAAATTATTAATTTCTGATGCTTTTGCGGTTATTACACTTTGGAATGAAAGAACTGAAACGGTCTAGCTTGTACCCGCGATTTCGTCTCCGCACGATGAGTACTTTACACGATATTGTTGTAAAATATAGCCTATACGATGTATAATTATTATAAATATAATATTCTATTCTGATTTATAAGCTAAATTATTGTAAAATTTTATCAAAATCCATTCAGTAGTTTTTGCGTGAAAGAATAAGAGACACACATAGGTACATTCTTAAAAACTTTCGCATTGACAGAATATTGGTAAGGGTTAGTAGGGATTTAGCTTATGTATTTAATTTAAGTTACCGTCAATCGGGGTGTTTAGGAATGGCGGGGTGAATAGAGATAAAAACCCGGAAAGTTATAACAGTAGTATTTTTTAAAAAACTACCAATGACACAGAACACAGGGTGGTTTAAAATAATACTAAAATAGTTGCTTTCAGCAATGGCAACACTTGGAAAACATGTAGATGGTGCTAAATTGTTAAACTAACCGTTTGAAGTTAGGCCTCTTTGGGGGTACTTTTTTTGCTCCCCAAATCTTCATCAAAAAATCATAGTTTCACTTGAAGTAAACACTTTGTATCGTGAAATAGGTGTTCATTAGTTCATCCGGAACCTATTTTAAACACGGTCTATGAAGATTTTCTTTGTTTTGTTAGTAAAAAATGTAAAAAACTAAAGCATGGGATTTTTTTAAAAAAAACGAGGTTTATAGGGACGCACTAGGGTTCAATAGAGTCTACACGAGGGGTCAAAAGGCATGCCATTTGCGGTTTATAGGAACGTAATAAGTTGAAATCAGGACGGTACAGGGTGCACAGGGACAGGGCTACCAAAATTTAGTTTCGTTTTGAAATAAGTGAGTAAGTGTATTTTACTCGACTATGGCAGAAGGAGGATTCTATTTTTCAAGTTAATTGACGTATTTAGGTATGTCTGTATGTACGTATGCATAATATGTGCATGAATGTAAGTATATACGGATATTTATGTATTTATCTATGAGCGTACGTATGTAAAAAGTAAACAAAAGAAAATAAAAATACTACATTATTTGGAGAAAGTCGTTTACAAGTTTTATCTTAAGTAATAAAAAACATGTTGATATTTATTGGTCTCATTTATATTGAAATTCTCCGTTGATCTCTTGTACAGAAATAAATACAATATTTTTTTTTCATTATATTTAATTTAATATGCGTTAATTCTACAATATTTAGAACATTTAGAGTACTTAAGTAGGACCACCTAAGTACTTACCTATCAGCGTATCATATTTGTGACAACCCTGACCATTTTTCCCTATTGATACCTCTATTAGTTGCTATAGACCCCGTTTACGGTATAAATAGGGATGGCCGGTTTTTATTTAAAAAAGGGGGTTAAAATTATATTTTTATGAAATATTTTATTACGAAACGATTCTTGGGCTCAAGATTAAAGTTTTAAAATATTAACATTGTTAACTTACATAGAAATATTCCGAGAAATTCTTAGTCAAAGTTCAAAATTGTCCCTATAGACCCCAAATGACGGTACGATAAATTTACAGTTATCATATTCGCAGCCGGCTGAGCTGATTTTTTCAATATAAATCGTTAAATAAGTAAGACTCCTAGGTTTATTTTTTAATGTTACAATGCTTAAATAACATAATGAAATATTTTAGTAGGTAAGTAGGTACCTAACTATTTAAGTTTAAATATCTGATATATAAAATTCTCGTGTCGCGGTGTTTGTTAACTCCTCCGAAACGGCTGGACCGATATCAATGAATTTTGTGTTAATATCAGGGTAGGTCTGTGTACCAGCCAACATCTTATTTTCATACCCCTAAATTTTAAGGGTGGTCCACTGAAAATTTTGTTACTTTTTATATTTTTTTATGTGGCATTGAAAAATACACACAACCCTAAATTTTCAAAAGTCATTAAAGAAATAAAAGCAATTTGATAATTTCTGATGCCCTCGCGGTTATTACACATTGGAATGAAACAACTATAATAGTCTTAAATCACGTATTTTATTTGTAGACGTTTCGAAAACTAAACTTTAGCGGCGGACTATCGTCAGCTCAGTCGTGCTACGAATATGAAAACTGTAGAGTTTTACAAACGTCACCAAATATAAAATACACGAGTTAAATGCTTTATAGTTAATAATTTCTGATGCCTTCGCGGTTATTACACATTGGAATGAAACAACTATTAACGGATTTAACTCGCGTATTTTTATTTTATTTTATAGTTATATATAATAGCCTAACGCTAAAGACTTTAGCGTTAGACTATTGTCAGCTCAGTCGTGCTACGATTATGGAAACTGTAAAGAATCCGAAACGTCAGTAAATAAAATAAAATAAAAATACGCGAGTTAAATCCGTTAATAGTTGTTTCATTCCAACTGCAATTTGACTATATGACTCCCTCAAAAGCTAGATCCGCTTTTAATATGCATCCACAAATCAAGTACATATAAAGCATGCAATTTACCACTTATCATCAATGATGATCATCATTGATTTTGAGTCATCGGCGTGGGAGTGTCTCTAATCGACTGTGGGCGACTAAGACAATCACTAAATTGTACATAATTCTGGTTAACTATTGCTTGATCCTAGTTGCAGTACCAAAAACAAATGACGATCTTAAAAATGACGCAGTTAATACAACCCAAATTTCTACATTTTTTCACACGTTTTCGACGTTTCGTAACCAAGGAGTACAAGGGGATTACCTACTGAGATTCTGTCTATCCGTCTCTCACGAGGCTGTATCTCATAAACCGTGTTAGTTGGCCAATGATTTTTTTTACAGATCATGACAGTAATGTATATTTGTTGCTGCTATAACAACAAATACTAAATAACGAAATAATAAATTAAGCTTGGCCACTTCGTCATTTTTATAAATCCTTCTAGTGATAACTTTAAAAAAAAATTAATGTCATAAAGGTTTTTTCCCGCACTATCGGGCACAGGTAATCAACAATCAGCCAATGTTGTCTAGGGCTACACAATTTAAATATTAAAAGAGTATATCCATACTTATATCGTAAGTTAAAGGTGAATAGTTATTAAATCTAAACGTTAATTTACCGTAATTAAAATCGAACAATTTAATATTTGGAAGTATTTTTGAAAATTGACTCCCTAAGAGGATAAAACGGGTGCGCAGAAACAGAAGCTAGTCTGCCTATATTTTTCTTTATTCTATATGCCTATATTATGATTCTTTATTTTTGTTCTGACGATCTCAATGTGAGTGCATATAATTTGACATAAAATTGTGTAATTACTGTTGTATAATACTGGCTATTGTATAAATACTAATCTATTTTTCTAATTTTAAACTACTTATTCTATATTATGTCACTTATACATTTTTACTTACTTCAATTAAAACTTCAACATCAGTATAGCTGCTCTATAATTTATCTCCTAAAATACTCGCTTCCTTCAACATCATCTAACACGTTATATGAATTTTGAGAAATAAATAAATCTAATCTAATCTAATCCTATATGCAATGCGCGCCTTTGCATATGTAGGTGTTAACGATGCAAGTGGGCTCTGCTGTTAACGAACTATGAAAACACGTATGAAGTAAAATCAATGGAAATATAATGCTATTTTTGCAAGCGTAATACAACAACTGTAAGAAAACACAATATAAAAATAGAACGTAATAAACAAAACATATCAAAAGCGGCAGCCAGTCGACAGAAGCCGTCTAGCAGCCAGTCGCCATCAGTAGGCAACAAATTCTTTCAAAAAACTTATTATTTACTACCCTGTGACGCATACTACGGCAATATATAATATATATTTTATATCGCTTTGGTTAGCGATAACCGTAGTAATAACAGTTTATCTCGTATCAATCAATATTTTATCTTGATTTCTGAATAATAAATTATAAACGAGTGCACATCAAGTGTTTCTCGTCAACTGAGATTAAATAGACGGGGTCCATTAGTACCTAGAGTACATGATTTTTCTAACTAGCAAAAAAAAATCTCGCTCAAAAAAAAATCTTTCAAAAGATTGCAAAATTTTCGCTCCGTGGATACAAAACCTTTTGTATCAAAACGTAGCTCCGTAGGTACCAAGCTTGCAAAACTTACGCAGGAATTCAGTTAGATTAATGACAATTTTATCTGACGCGAATATTCAAACTGTAAAATTCAGAAAATGACAATATTTATAAAGTCAATTTACGTGAGTTATATTATTATATCAGCTAGCGAAGCAATTGTAGGAGATAATTTCACTTAAGATTTGAATTAATTATTAAAGATGCGAGACAAAAATCATCCCTTTTGCATTTCATTACAGTTTGTGGGAACCTGGTACGAAATCGGCAAAGCCTCCAGCTCCAACCCTGCCTGTTCTTACCTGGAATTCGCTAATCCCACTTCAGGCATTACAGTCGCCACATCTGCTGTGAACAACAATTTCCTGGAGACAGACACCGGCACAGCTGTTCTGACCACTGGGACATCTGTCTTCACCATCACCCTTACGTCTTCTACTACACGTAAATATAAATAACTTTTTCCGTCTTCCGGCCAGAAAGCGCCAACTTTGTGGCCGCTTCGCTAAATGAAATTTCCGCTTTCTGGCTTCGTCGAACGGAAAAATAGTATACTGACCTCGGCCAGTAAAATAAAAAAGCCTCAGATCACATTTTTGTCAACCTCGGCTTCGCCTCGGACGACAATTACATGTGACCTGTGACATTTTTTATTTTACTGGCCTTGGTGCGTAATGTACTATTGTTATGCCCTAATGTTGTTTGAGTTTGCCAAAACTATGCAAAAGTCACCCCGTATAGACATAAATGAATGTGATGAGAAGGTATAATAAGAGAGAGAGAAGGAAGACCTCGCTTCGGAAGGTTCTCGCATCCGGAACGAGCGTTTTGAAAGGAGAAAAGGGACTTTAAATATTGAGATAACATTTACGTCGCTACGATTTCGAAAGTCGCGTTGTTAAATTGAAACACTCATTATTTTTTTCAGCC
This sequence comes from Polylopha cassiicola, assembly GCA_038024825.1. Classification (NCBI taxonomy): domain Eukaryota; kingdom Metazoa; phylum Arthropoda; class Insecta; order Lepidoptera; family Tortricidae; genus Polylopha; species Polylopha cassiicola. The sequence continues at coordinate 2,420,802 of CP149061.1, forward strand.
ATTGACTTTTGGGTTCTCGCCTCTGATTATACTAATTACGCCATTGCCTACAACTGCGTCAATGTTGGAACAACCCAGAGACAAGGTAAGTACACTTATTTTGGCTAAATCATATAATATAATTCATTATTTATTGATCAGCCAAGAATCTGAAACAAACTATATTTCTAAATATAATAAACTAGATATTTTGTAAAGACAAACGTCTTTGGAAGATTCACAACAATTGATCCCCAAATTACGCAATGCTTGTAAGTAAGTTTGAATAATAACCAACAGGTAATCATACATAAATACATATAAGATATTCAAAACTCAGTTGTTTGTGTTCATCACATTAACATCTACCCTAGCAGAATTCGAACTCACAACCTCTGTTTCGTAGTCCACTGACAATCTGATTTTGATACTAGCAGAAATACAATTGTAACTTTTCAGTGAACGTCTGGCAACTTGGAAGATCCACGACTACATACAACGATGCAGCCATAGTTGCACTAGCTAATACTGCACTAACCACAATTGGAGTGAATAGTGTCGATCAACTGCAAAGCATCGATCACTCCACCGATGGGTGCACTCAACTACCCGTTATTGAAGCTGGAGCACCGATCATCTTGACTGGACAGTGCAGTACCACTATATCAGTTGTGGAAAATTTTGATGTTGGAAACGTAAGGACTTTGCTTTAGATGTAATTAGAAATTCGCTTCTGCCCATTTGACAAGTGCTAATCGATAACGAACGCAAAAATGAATGAAAAATGTATATCACTAAATAGTATAAACAAAGTCACTTTCTGCTGTCTGTTTATCCCTATGTATGCTTAGATCTTTATACTACGCAAAGGTGATCAAAATTAATGTGGTTTCTATAGATTCAAGAGCAAGGTAAGAATATTGTAGAGATAAACTGACTATTAGTATCAGCATTGCACCCGTGCGAAGCCGGGGTGGGCCCGCTAGTAGTTGAAAACTGACCACATGACGTTTCGTTAATCTAGCCTTGTCGCGCTGGACATAGCGCCCCTGCTGACGATTAGACTGAGCTGGTCAATAATGAAAATGAAAACAAGTTCACGAATGATGTAAAAGCTGAATTAATCCTCAAGAATGTTACTATAGCTATGTATAACCATAATATTTGTGCAGTTCGTAGGTACGTGGCATGAAATTCAGAGCTACTATTCTGAAAATGCTCTTGGGACTTGCAGCAGAGCTGATTATACCCTAGTAGATTCTGTCGTGAACGTTGTGAACAGTCAAGTAGTTAATGAAGCTCTGGACACTATATCTGGAACAGCTACGCAAGTGGGCACTGGTGGTACTCTTAGTGTCACCCTGAACGTCCAAGGAGGTACTGTTTGTGTTCCATTAAAGCTTTTGTTACCATGGTTTCCGATCTTAATACAATCATCCTCTGCTTCTAAAGAATTGAATAGCATTCTATTTAATATTGGATAGGCAGATCTTCGAGCATTTGAAATGTCATTATTGTCATCTCTAGCTATATCTATATGTATATATTACATAAGTATTTATTGATACAGTATTTGTACCAGTACCAAAAGATCACTTATTTTTTTTTACTTTTTCATTCTGTTCTGTAAATATTGTCTGATACAATGACAATGATTTTCAAATCATTGAGTATCCACCTGGATTCTGTGATAATTTTCATAAGCTATACGTCTTTGTTTTTTTATACTTCTGTAATTTAATTATGTAACTTATTATCATTTGATAATTTTAATACCATATCAATATGGACTAATGTGTCACTGGATTGTATTTTTCTTCGATATAATAGGCAGTGTTTTATCTTTGCATTATCCAAAGCTTAATCCATACAGACGTTAACAAATCCATGTCAGATAACGCATTTAAATTCCAAATCAACATTAATTTTATGTAATAACCGCGAAGGTATCAGAATTAATCATTAATTATTATTTTTCAGTTCCAATAACTCAAGAATTGCTTGTTTTGGCAACCGACTATTCAAGTTACGCCGTATCGTACAGCTGTGTGAATTTAGCAAACAATCAAAGAAGAGGTAAGAATATTGAATATTGATTTGAATAAAAATAATAAATTATTCAGTTCTCAATAAAATAAAAAAATCCAGCTTTGGAAAATAAGAGATCTTTTCTCGACACTTAATATAAAGAAAACTTCTATATAGAAATCCCAATAATCAAACTAATATGGTACATCTTTATTTTACGTGGGTGGATCAAAAAGTACCCGCGTTAAGACAGAAAAAACTTTTTTTTTAAAGATTTTTTTTTTATTTTTTTACATAATTTCCTTTGAGGTCTTTACACATGACCCCACTTTATGGCCACTTTTTTAACCCCTCTAAAAATATGTTTTTTCAAACCCTTTAAAATACGCTTCTGATTCGGCAACCATCTCTTCGTTTGAGCTGATTTTTTTAACCCCCGAGCCAAGTTTTCATGTTGAGGCACCAAAAGACGTCGTAGGATGTCAGATCAATTAATTATGGTGGGTGAAGCAACAATTCGTAGCGAAATTCCACTAATTTGAGAGCGACAAACCTGGATGAATGTGCTGGTGCGTTATCGGGGCCATACAGCATTTTTTCCTAGCCAAATGGGGCCGTGTATTCTTAAGTTTTTTATCGAATTGGTCCAATAATTCACTATAATATTGCCCTGTGATTGTTCTTTCTTTCTGTAAGATGTTAATAAGGAGTATTCCCTTCGAATCACAAAAAATTCGGGGCCATGACTTTTCCGGCAGATGGGACCGTTTTCGCCTTCTTTGGAGGAGATTCATATGGGAAAATCTATTATTCGGACTCGCTTGGTCTCTAGCGTATAATAATAGACTCAGGTTTCGTTAACAGTCATAACTTGACACAAAAACTCCATCGGGTTTCGCTTAAACAGATCCAAACATTGCTTTGACATTGACATTGAATCCGATTATTTTCATCTGTGAGTAAACGCGGCAGCCAAAGGGCGGACATCATTTTCTTGTGCAATTTATTACATAATATACTGAAAAACGTTCTGTACGACACGCCTACAATATCAGCTAATTCGCAAACTTTAGTTCGTCGATCTGCGATAATCATCTCTTGAACTTTTTTAATGACCTCTTCGGAAACCACGTCTGGAGGGCGACCTGGCCGGTCTTCATCAGAAACAGTTGTGTGCCACGTTTAAATTCACGGAACCAAAATCTGACAGTTGTCACAGAAGGCGAAAGGCCCCCATAGACAGCATCCAACTTTACTTTTATTTCATCGCATGTTTTTCCATCTAAAAATAAAAACCGAATTACGAAACGATGTTGATCTTTTTCCATGTCACCGCGAAATACAACACTCTTGTGATAAAACTGGCCACTAAATAAAAGGTAATGTATTGTTTTTAAACAAATATATATTTTTTAATTTCTAAATACCTTAAGTACACGATGATAATAACAACATAGCTCAACGACATCGTCTGTTTCCGAACGCGGGTACTTTTTGATCCACCCATGTAATTCAAATTCGAATTATCTACAAGTAAACACAGCAAGTACCTCAACAGAAACACTATAAACAAAACATAATACAATAAATAATATTTGTTGTGTTAGAGAATGTTATTTAAGACACTGATATTTTTAGTAAGATTTTATCTTAAAGCTAAAGTAAGCATTATTGGACATAGATCGCCATCCAGCGATACCCAACCACATTAACCATAATAATATATCTGGTTTACTCTGTAGGCACCTTACATATTTTACTTAATTCACAATTTCGTTGCTTTCAGTGAACAGCTGGATTCTCAGCAGACAAAAGACCTTGTCGACCACAGCCCAAACTGCGGTAAACCAAGTCATAAGTTCGTTCTTGGACCTCAATGGCCGCTACTTCACAGACACTGATCAAAGCGACACTGGATGTTTCTATTTTCCAACAGTCCAAGCCGGAGTTCCAGTGGTATTCCCTGGACAATGTGATGCTTCTATTCCTGCTGTTGCCAATTTCGATGCTACAAGAGTAAGTCAAAATCTAAATACTAGTAAACATACCCACACCTATACCTTAAGGCTATGTATCGTGCTTCCTATTATATCATAGGTGTCACTGATTGAGTCGACGAAATCGTCGTTGTGTAGTTGGAAGCACGATTCCTCGAGTTAAGGTATAGGCGTGGATTGAAGTCCCATTAAGGACTCAATTTTGTCTTCTTTTATCTTGGTACACATTATTATAAGTATATGATTATAATATGTTACTGTTTTTACAAATCAAATTTTAGTATTGATAAGAAAAATTATAATATTTTTTTCAGTATGAAGGCTTATGGCACAATATCGAATCTTATCCTTCAACGTTCCAACAAGGGACTTGCAATAATGCCAATTACACTTTATCTGACGATACAGTCATTGTGTTGAATACTCAAGTGGTGAACCAAGCTTTGGACACGATGACTGGTACAGCCGTTGTGTCATCAACTGACGGAACTGCGAAACTCACAGTCACTTTTCCAATTGCTGGAACTGACCGTAAGTCATCAATGTTCAACTTTTCAAATTTTGTTCATAGCGTACTTAAATTTGTCATATCGATTATCTACATAAATCAAAAAGAATCACCGAAATGTATGTATGCAAACTTCCGAACGACTGCAGCAAATTTTTGTAGGTACAATGTTAGTTAGGCATAATTATTCTAAACAAAAGATAGAATATTTTAATGAAACGACAAGTATCGATTAATATTTCTTTTATTTTCAGAAACAACAAGTACACCATATTGGGTGCTGGCAACTGATTACGAATCATACTCTTTAGTTTACACTTGTGTGGATCTTGCAGATGACCAAAGAATGGGTAAGTATCAAAAAGTAATTTCTTAGAAAAATATCTAATTAATTTCATTACAAAAGTAAACTAAGTAGATAATAATTTCTGATGCCTTCGCGGTTATTACACATTGGAATGAAACAACTATTAACGGATTTAACTCGCGTATTTTTATTTTATTTTATTAGCTGACGTTTCGGATTCTTTACTTTAGAGATTCTTTTCTAAGTAGAGAAATTAAACCAGTAAGAGTGATTGACAGTAGGTAATTGTCCACGTGTGTGGTATACAACTAAATAAAGAAGGTACTTTAAAAATTGTGTTTAGGAAGTGATAAAAACTTCAGATTGTAAATCAACAATACCAATACCACAAACTAACGTCTTGTATTATTTGTGATTGTCAGTAATCCCTAAAAAAATAAAACTGGACAATCACCAGTTGAAAAAATAAGAGTGGACAATTTGCGGGAATTTTCCCACAAGTTGTGAGGAATCGCTGATTTTAAAAAAAATTACGTCTTTATGTTTCAAATATATTTTCAGTGTGGAGTTGGAAGCTCAGTAGAACCAAGCAATTAACTACTACTGCTAACACAGCGATCAATGCTGTTATGAGCACCATCAATGTGCTCGATGCACGTTACTATGAAGATAATGATCAAAGCGATAATGCCTGTTTTTACTTCCCTGAGCCTCAAGATGGAGTACCAGTTGTTTTCCCCGGACAATGTGATTTAACTATCCCGGCTGTCGCCAATTTTGATGTTGGCAGGGTACGATAAAATTTCTGTTCCTCTTCCGGTTGACTGGTGGAAATTTTATCTATACTAAAATTATAAAGATGAAAGATTTGTACCTATTTTTGCATGTTTGTAATGAATAGGCTCAAAAACTACTGTTTTAATATGATTATGTACGATTTTAATAATTCTTTCACTGTTGGGAAGCTACGTTTACCCTGAGTAACATAGGCTATAGAATATTTTGAAAATAATTAGGGATCCGTGCGAAGCCGGGGCGAACCGCTAGTACTTTCTAAAGCTACGCAAATCCGTGTGACTGGAAACTCACTCTATTATATTAATAGTCATTTCATCCAAACCTATTTAAGGTTATTCTTTTTCAAACTCACTGAAGAATACAAACTAAAATAAAGATTTTTATGAAATCCGTCACTTATTTTTGTCTTCACATTCATTTACTCTTTTGTTTTCAGTATATGGGCCAATGGTTTGATATTTCGTCCTATCCCAGTACCTTCCAGCAAGGTTCCTGTAACACCGCTCAATACACCTCACTAGGGGATGTGGTAGTGGTATATAATACTCAGGTTGTCAATGAGGAACTGGATACCATCAATGGTACAGGAGTCATAGCCACTACAGACGGGACTGGAAAACTTGAAGTCAGTTTCCCAATCGCAGGCACTAATGGTAGGTTCAAGCATATTTGTTATCTTCTAGCATTCTTTACTAATTGGTACGAAACAACCAGAACGGATTTGACACTCGTCTTTATAATTATTATTTGCTGACGTTTCAACTTTACTGAGGTGACGATAAAATTTAGCGTTAACATATAGTCAGCCCAGTAAAACTTTAGCTTTAGAGTATCGTCAGCTCAGTTAAGTTTTCGAAACATCACCAACAGTTCAACAGACCAAAAAAGAGTGTTTAAAATTATTAATATTAAAATTTCATTGTATATTCACAGAAGTCGCAACCACACCATATTGGGTCCTTGCCACAGATTATGATTCTTACTCCCTCGTTTACACTTGCTACCAGATCAATGATGACCAAAGAGCAGGTTTGTACAACTCATTTAAACTCAAACTCAAACTCAAATAATCATTTATTCAGGCTAAGCTCTTATAGGCACTTGTGAATGTCAACGTTAAAATTAATATTCTTTTTCGATTCAGCAAAAAGAAACCTCTTGAGAAGAATCGAGAATAAACTCAATGAGGGATAATTTTTTCAATATAATAATATTACAATTTCACTTAAGAATAAATTATGTACAAATTACAATATGTATGTACTTAATCTAATTACATTTAAAAAAAATTATAGGAGAAAAACAAAAAATATAAAAAATAACAATAGGTACTGAAGATGTTTAAGGTCTCCAGATGTCAAAAGACTAAATTAAATTTACTGGAAATGTAAAGGTTTCCAGGAGCCAAATATATAATAAAATTACAGGAGAAAAAAAAGAAAAAATACACAAAGCAAAAAAGACACTATGATGTCTCTAGTCAGATTCGTTCAAAGCAAAAGTATGTGAATATCACTAAAGTCCCCACTTGCAGACATAAATAAAAATATATTTTAATATTTTTTTTTTATATCTCGAAAAGGCGGCAAGAGCCTCTGCCCGGACAGCTTAACTAATAATATAAATGCAAAAGTTTGTAAGAATGTAATATTATGGATATAATATATATATATATATATATGTATGTTTTTAGGTACTCTTTCACGCAAAAACTACTAAAGGGATTTTAATGAAACTTTACTATGATTAAAATAAATTACAAATAAATAAATCATACACTTGCCACAAAGTGGAAAATCAAATAAAAACAAATATTAAAGTGGGGTATCAAATGAAAGAGGATCACATGTACATTGTAAAATTATAAAATCTTGTTTTTATGATTTTTTAAATTTTAATCTTATTTTCAGTATGGGGCTGGAAACTTAGTAGAACTCAAAGTTTATCGACAACGGCCAACACAGCTATCAATAACGCCATGACCAACATCCCTGTTCTTGACGAGAGATACTTTGTTGATAAGGACCATAGTGCTAATGGCTGTTTTTACTACCCCAACTTTGAGGAAAATGAAGCTATAATCCTTCCTGGATCATGCCCTACTATTCCCGGGCAAGCCAACTTTAACGCTGAAGCCGTAAGTATTTACGTTTTTACGTAAATCATCCTTACTAATATTATAAATGCGAAAGTAACTTTGTCTGTCTGTCTGTTACGCTTTCACGCTAAAACTACTGGACCGATTTAAATGAAATTTGGTACAAAGAAAGTCTGGAGCCTGAGAAAGGACATAGGCTACTTTTTAACCGACTGCAAAAAAGGAGGAGTTCCACGCGGACGAAGTCGCGGGCAGAAGCTAGTTTGTAATAATTTCTGATGATTATCGGTTATAACACATTGGAATGAAAGAACTATGACGGATTTGACTCGCGTATTTTTAATTGCTGATGTTTTGATTTGTAGTTCCTATTTTTATAGCTGACTGAGCGATTTTAGTTTTCGAAACGTAAGCTAATGGAATAAAATACGCGAGTTAAATCCGTTTATAGTTGTTTCATTCCAATGCGTAATAACCGCGAAGGTATCAGCAATTATCCTAACTAATATTATAAATGCGAAAGTAACTCTGTCTGTCTGTCTGTCTGTTACGCTTTCACGCTAAAACTACTGGACCGATTTAAATGAAATTTGGTACAAAGAAAATCTGGAGCCTGAGAAAGGACATAGGCTATTTTTTAACCGACTTCAAAAAAAGGAGGAGTTCCGCGCGGACGAAGTCGCGGGCAGAAGCCAGTTAAACATAATCCTTTTTAGCACTTAGCCTAAAGATACCATAAAAAAATCCATGTTTTTTTTTCAGTATCTCGGACAATGGTATGAAATAGCCAGATACCCCCAGGTCGCCCAAAATGGACAATGTTCCCGGGCTGAATATGACTTGGTAAACGGTGTAGTTACTGTAAGGAACAATGAGGTTTCCAATGGAACACTAGAGATACAGGAAGGAACTGCCGTAGCCGCCGCTGATGGAAGTGGTGTACTGACTGTAACCTTCAATGTGAATGGAGGTGAGATTCTTTAAGATCCTTTAAATGATTTTTATAATAATTTATTTATTTATTAATACTTTATTGCACAATAAAACGAATGTACAAAAGGCGGACTTAATGCCATACGGCATTCTCTACCAGACAATCTTTAAAGCAAACAGAGAGCATGTGTAGGCGCAAAAAGAATAATACATATAATATAATAGATACAATATATATCAGGATGATATTACACTACATAAATATACTAAGATATATAGATAGGTATACAAAAATACATAATTAACTACAATGACAGAGATGATGAAAACTAAAGGTTTAAAAAGTGCTTACGTAACGAACGCTTGAATGCTAGCTTACTCGGTGCTTGCCTGATGGGTAGAGGGAGAGAATTCCAGAGACGGATTGTCTGAAGGGCGAAAGAGTTGGAAATGAAATTAGTATGGTGAAGAGGGATACTAAGAGTGAGGGATCGAGAAGAACGGAGTTCACAGCCCGGCCGTATTTATTATGACTTCTAATGCTCTAATAGCCCCATGGTACTAAATATCATTAAGGTAGCAGAGACTATACTATAAAATGTAATTTAAAACTTTGTAAACTCAATAAAAATAAGTTATCTCAAAAATATTTCAAATTCTAGGAACTGTCTGATTATTAAATTTGATCATAGTATGTAAATATAAAGTAAAATGCGTAAAATCTATTTATGCGCGTATAAAGTAAGATGTATAAAATATATTTATGCATGTATAAGATAAACTAGCTGCCCGCCCCGGCTTCACCCGGATCTCTTTTTTTGTAGCCTATGTCACTCGGGCATAGTGTAGCTTTCCAACAAGGAAAGAATTTTAAATCCTCCTGTCGTTTAGGAGCCTATTCCATTCAAACAAACAAACAAACTTTTCCTCTTTGTAATATTAGTACCTATATATAACATTTTGTCTGAAGGATCCTGTAAAATGTTATTAAATGTCTATTTTTTTTGACAATTTGATGTTTTTTTTTTTCAGTGGTAAACGTTGCCATCTACACTGTCCTGGAAACGGACTACACAAGTTACGCCTTGGTGTACTCTTGCCGGGACTTAGATAATGGAGACAGACAAGGTATGAGTAAAAGCTTACTAGGATGTTTAATTCCGCCAATTAAAATATAATGATGTATGATCCCAGTGGGACAAGAACGGAATACCCTGGTTCCTATACATAAAAAAAAAGCATTTTCAATTTATTATTTTTATCGACATTTTCATTGGAATGAAACAAATATAACTCATATATTTTATTTTATTTGATAACTTTCTAACGCTTAATTTTTAGTGTTAGTGACACTAAATCTTTAGTGTTAATGACACTATATATTTAGTGTTAGACTATCGTCAGTACAATCGACTACGAATTTTTGAAACGTCTGCTTTAAAATTAAAAACTACCTAAACAAGTTAAGTCCGTCAGATAAATTACACTTTTTTTTTACTACTTACTACTACTACTTTAGCGTGCGTAATAACCATATTTAATAATATTTACACTTCCATTTCCAATGTATTTTTTCACTAACAGTATTCAGCTGGAAGCTAAGCCGAAGCAGAACCCTTACCAATGAAGCCAATAATGCTATTGCTGACATCATCAACAGCACCCAAGGTCTTCGTGATGACTACTACATGTCCACTAGCCAAAGTGATGACGATTGCTTCTACGTACCAGAACCGACTGAAGGAGAATCCGCTATATTTAGAGGACAATGTTCTTCTGTCACTGGTGTTCAAAGCTTTGACATTACTAGAGTAAGTACCTACGAAATAGTAGCAGGTTTAACCTGTGAGGAGGCAAACAAAGTTGCAGTCAAATTAAATTATTTATTAAAAAATGGTCATAGACCTTAAAATACATTGACACGTCGTATGAATCTACTAGCGTTTCCAAAAGACAATCATCGCAGAAAGTATTATTTTAAAAGTCAGTTGATAAAGTTGTGACTTACTAAACAAAAACAAATATATACTCGTAGGTATTACAAATTTTAATACACAATGTGTTTAGCCTTGCTGTACGATTTTGGGAATTATAATTAGTATAACTTTATAGGTACCGAGTATTTGATATGAATTTCAGCTTTCTCTACGCGTTGCTGAAAACTCAGACAGACTAACAAAGTGATTTCATAAGATTTCCGCTTTCTTTTTGAGGTAAGGAACTCTGAAAAATATCTAACGAATTCTTGTTTCAGTTTTTGGGATGGTGGCACGAAATCGAAAGCTACCCATCAGAAAACGTCTCTGGAAGCTGTAACAGCTTGAACTTCCGAATGCTAGGATCACAGTTCCAAGCAATAGAAACCGTTGTTTCTGGCAACACTTCTGTGGTCAACCTCCTTAATGTAGTATGGACCGTAAATGGAAGACTGGATCTGTCTAGCAGCCAGGGAACAACTAGTAAGAAACATTTCAGAATTTTATTGTTGTCCTGACAAGAAAATCTTATTTCGTCATATTACTTGTAAGTTGCAAGTCTCGCTATGAATAACGTGACCAGATGTGTGTAGGTACCGTTTTTTATATTTATGGGTCTCGGTGTAATAATCGCCGAAATAATCGCTGGGATGCAAAATTGACCCGTTTTCTGAATGCGAAACAATTTTACGCACTTTCCGAAAAATGTGTTTAAAAACCCCTACGCAACAGTTACATTCGATCCTCTTTTATCGATTTATGACAGATTACCGCGACAATAAAATGACACCGACGTCGAAAATTTCGTAAGCTACAGTATTTAAATCATTATAGACTTGTTGTTGGCTTCTGTAAATAAACAAATCAATTAGGTTTTTTCATTTACTTTATTTCTCAAAATTATTTTACAGCCTATTGGGTGCTTGACACTGACTATGACTCCTACGCTCTCTTGTATACCTGTGAAAACATCAACTCAGATTACAGACGAGGTAAGCAAAAAACGAATTATTTATAGTATTATAATTTTTAAAAACAAGCAGGTAGGTAATTAAACTATAATAATGATGATGATATACTTAAGGGAAAAATCTTCTGACCTTCGTAAGAGCTTGTAAAAGCCTAAATTGAGTAATGATATTTTTGATTTTGATTGCAAATATTGTACCATGGGCTAACTAAACTAAATAGCAGAAACATGAATACGTACAAGACAATCAAAACATATACGCATTGGAATAAAAATAACGAAAGCATCAAAAAATTATAAACTTTTTTTTTTTCAGTTTGGAGCGCTAAGTACAGCAAATCTCGATCACTCACTGACGCGGCTGAAAATGCTATAAATTCTGTCATCATTCAAAATCAAGTACAAGTTCTCTTTGAGAACTTCTATGTTTCCGTTGACCAGAGTGATGAGGCCTGCTTCCACTATCGAGAGCTGACTGGCGAACAGGTCATCATACCTGGACAGTGTGATAGCAGTATACCGGTTCAATCCAGTTTTGATCTTGATCAGGTAATTTTTATTCATATTCTTTAATCTAAATCACCAACAGATGCGTGCACGGTGTAATAATAGGCACGGGGTAGGCACTTCATCATACATATGTAAGCTAATTTATTTATTCCTCTTTAATCAAATCACCATCAGGTGCGTGCAGTGGAGGAAATAATAATAGGCATAGGGTATAAAATATAGGCACCTCATAATATGTTAGCTTAAATAATTCTAGACCCGTATTTCACCGACACTACAATATCGAAAACTTTTTTTTCTTTGCCATCAAGTTAAATATCAAAAAATATTGGACACGTATTTTTTCTTTTCTTAATCGAACAATAAATGACAAAGATAAGCGCTTCTAAATTTCTGAAGCTCGTGACGTCACTTTATGGTAACTATAAGTTGTACTATAACCCACACTAAATAACGGATAAACAAACACGAGTCCCCACTCCCAAACTTTAGACGCACGTTAAAAAAAATGTTTGTTTGCAATAGCCAAGTTTACTTTGATACTAGAACAATTAGCAAGAATTGTCAAAAGGTATTTTTTTACTAACTAATAATAAAATTGGAATAAAACAACTATTAATGGATTTAACTCGCGTTTCGGATTCTTTACAGTTTCCATAATCGTAGCACGACTAGGCTGACAATAGTCTAACGCTAAAGTGATTTATACAGTTATGAAAACTACCTTACATTTAAATACAAATTTTGAAAAACTACCCTAAATTTCATTCCAATGTGTAATAACCGCGAAGGCATCAGAAATTATTAATATTAAAATTGTAATTACAGTTTGTCGGCACATGGTACCAACTTGAAAGATACCCGTATCCCCAAGTGTCCAACAATGGGACCTGCGTGGGTTCCCGGTTTACCCTTAAAGATGATGGTGACATCTCTGTCCTGAGCTGGGAGGTACTCGATGGTACCCTGAATTCTCTCGAGGGTACAGCAACCGTGACTCCTGCTGAAGCCAGACTCACAGTCACTCTTCCAGTCCAGGGATCAGAAACTGGTCAGTATAATAATACAAGAAAATCTATTAATAATTATAAGTGACTGATTTCTCATATTTGTAGCCGGTTGAGCTATCGATAGTCTAACACATTTTTTTTACCTAGTGCTAATGACACTAAACTATAGTGTTAGCACTAAATCTTTAGTGTTAGAGACACTAAAACTTTAGTGTTAGAGACACTGAAACTTTAGTGTTCGAGGCTCTAAATCTTTAGTGTTAGACTATCGTCAGATCAGTCGGCTCCGAATGTTCTTTCGCAATTGGCTCTCTAACACACTACAAGTTTTTGAGTATTTCTTGTGCTAAATTCATTTTTATTAATTAATTATTTGTTTCTTTTGTTTCAGAAACTACAACAACTAATATTTACATACTGGAAACTGATTACAGTAGTTATGCTTTAGCGTATAGTTGTGAAAATGTTAATGCTTACGAACGCACTGGTAAGTTCTTATATAAATCATTTTTAAAATACATCCATAGCTTTTCTATGATACAAACAAATACAAATACCTTTTTTTTATTTAGTTTTTTTAGACTATTTTATTATGTTAAGGAAACAATTTTTTGCTGCTTATTGACGACTAAGCAAATTATATAAAACTGTAAACGAAATACAAAATAATAAAAAAATAGTTTAAGTTGGTATGAAACAATTAGATATAACGGCTTTAACTCATGTAGGTACTAAATTTATTTTATTGGTTGACGTTTAACCCTAAAGACTTAGTGTCACTAACTCTAAAGACTTAGTGTCACTAACTCTAAAGACTTAGTATCACTAACTCTAAAGACTTAATGTCACTAACTCTAAAGACTTAGTGTCACTAACACTAATGATTTAGTGTCACTATCACTAAAGATTTAGTGTCACTGTCACTAATAATTAAGATCACAGGTATTATAAAAGTTATATTTGCAGTCGGTGCCTTCAAGCTGAGTCGAACCCGCACTATGCCAGCGGCCGGGCAGACTGCGATAGAAGCATACATGGCATCAAGAGATGAATTTTATCAACCATACTTCATAGAGATAGAGCAAAATGACGATTGCGATGATCCTAACTCCGCCCTTCTTGTAAAGAGCAGTATTATTGTTTTGCTAGTCAGTCTCGTTTTTCAACTGTTTATTTAAGGTTTTCATTTAATTATATTAGTGCGTTATAAGCTGTAGTAACTATTAATGATAGAAAGAGATGATGCAATAGTACATTACGCACCTAGGCCAGTAAAATAAAAAATGTCTCAGATCACATGTAATTGTCGTCCGAGGCGAAGCCGAGGTTGACAAAAATGTGATCTGAGGCTTTTTTATTTTACTGGCCGAGGTCAGTATACCATTTTTCTGTTCGACGAAGCCAGAAAGCGGCAATTTCATTTAGCGCAGCGGCCACAAAGTTGGCTCTTTCCGGCCGGAGGACAGAAAAGGTAGTTTACTTCCTAAATAGTCGTAATTACGCAAAAAAAACAGATGAACACAAGTGACCGATCAAGAATCGTTCGCGGATGTCAAATCCCTTCTGACATTATTTTGATGCAGTTTTACTTATTTATTATAGGTAAGTAGTTACTATAGTGTAGTAAGAATTTTAAGTTATGTTTTCAGTTAGGTAAGCATATGAATCTTTTGTCATGTTTTTTTAATCGTGCTGCTAACTTAGTTTTATTTTTTTAGTAATATTATTTTGTATTTATTCTAAATTGAGTCGAAAAAACTAGTCTAATAACTAAATTTGGTTATTATTGTTACGTTGTAAGCTATTTTGTGTTTTTTTTTAAATAATGTGATTTTTTATATTTTTAATAAATTTTATTTTTCCCTTTTTTACTTTTTGAATCCCAGTAAATTAAGTTCCTACCTAACTTCTAACTGTATATGATTGATAACGAAGAGTTTTTTTTTAAATGTCGACGTATAGTTTATCTTTAAATATGATAAATAAATATTTAGTTCCATTAAATGAATAACAATTTACTACTATTCATTATTAGGATATCGATATAACAATTTAATTGTTAAATTTGTCAAACAGCCAGTTTGGCTGTTTGTCGATTACCTGTGCGCGCATCGCCAATGGCGCAAAAAAAAAACCTTCGACATATTTGTAACAACATTCATAAAGTTCCTAACAGTGGAACATTGTTGAAATGTGAGTTTTCTCCGCTAAATTGTGTTAAAGAACGTAGTGAGAAAATCATATGGATTGGAGATTATATACTCGACTCTCTTACAGCGTTCGTTTGTCAATCTTATAAATCCACCTCATAGGTAAGTAATGACTAACCTACCACAGTTGTAACGTATCATAATAAAGCATTATTTGAGAATTTAATGACAGCAAAAAACGCCTAACAAACATTCAAAAGCAATGTTATGGATAAAAAACGTAGGCGTAATCTATACTAATATTATAAAGCTGAAGAGTTTGTTTGTTTGTTTGAATGCGCTAATCTCAGGAACTACTGGTTCTAATTCAAAAATTATTTTTTTGTTGGATAGACCATTTATCGAGGAAGGCTTTAGGCTATATAACATCACGCTGCACGCGCTGCGACCAATAGGAGCGAAGAAACAGTGGAAAATGTGTAAAAAACGGGCAAAATATGAAGCCTTACGAAGAATTACTATTCCACGGGGACGAAGTCGCGGTCACAGCTAGTTTTAATTATAAAGTTCATTATGAAATCACAATGTTGTAGAAGACATAATTTTACATTAAAATAGAACAATTTAAAACGGATACAACGAAGTGTTTTAATTGTATGCTGATGTTTCGAATAGTTTTACTTACAATTCTTATTGATAATAATATTAACTTTAGGTAGGTAGGTACTGTACCAATTGACTGACAATCCCTACTAATCCCTACTAATATTATAAATGCAAAAGTAACTCTGTCTGTCTGTCTGTTACGCTTTCACGCTAAAACTACTGGACCGATTTAAATGAAATTTGGTTCAAAGAAAGTCTGGAGCCTGAGTAAGAACATAGGCTACTTTTTAACCGACTGCAAAAAGGAGGAGTTCTACGCGGACGAAGTTGCGGGCAGAAGCTAGTATTACCTATATTTTATAACAATTCAAACGGAACAATCTCTAAATCATAAACAAATTTGATATTGAATATTTGACAATTCAAGAATTATCTAAACGTGCAAATCAACGTGATCGGATAGCTTTTTACTAAATAAACTTTAATTATACATAGATAGAGTTCAAAATATGAAATACCATATGCAATATAACAGATTAGCCAATTGAGTTATTTTCCTGGAAATCAGACGATCGATCCAGTTCTAATCAAGTATTAGGTATAATTATTATTGAAAAATAAGCGAAAGGTCATTAACTGATTCCATGACTATAATTGTTTAACAAGCTGCCCCCCGTATACAAATCGCTATAAAATTACACTGCTGGGAGCCAAGACACTAAAACAGCTTTTAAACCCACCAGGAGAGCCAACAATGCCAATCGATAAAGCCGATAAGAGATCTTAGTAGACATAGAAGATCAAATCCTCTTTTAACGAGCGCGACAGCGTCACAGATCCGTGAATATATTATATCTAAAAGATTCTAGAGAGGCCCTCGACACTCAGTATGCTAGATGTAACCAAAGAGGATCGCCATTTACGAGGTCCGCTTCAAAAACCCGTACGAGAACAGAGAAGCAGTCCCCTCGAACGGCCAATGACCTCCTCACCAGAGAGCCGTTAAGAAGTATCCAGAACTGACACAGCCCAGGACCTAATCTGACAGTTACAACCAGAGACGATCGCTGGTAAACAGGTTTGCCTCATATACCTTAATCTGTAGCATGTTCTTATAAAAAGGGAGAATACAGAAGACCTCCTGGTCTTCAAGACCTGGACAAGCTGCGCTTTACATCATCATCATCACAGAATTAAGACAGCAATTAAGGTAACTGTTCGTTTATTCCTGATATAAAAGCAACAATCCATAGAATATAGGCAAGCTCACATCGTTTTGCGTTAAAGATAAACGAAACTTTAAATCACAGAAAGTAGTTTCGACATTATCATATTATAATATATCTTATTAATTAATGCTATCACGGATGTAACCATAATGGAATGTAATCATTATACACTTATCTGTTATTGTTTAAAAAATAAACTACCCGAACTAATTTATGATGCCTTCGCGGATATTACACATTGCAATAAAATAACTATAATGAACTCAACTCTCGTATTTATTTTATTTGCAGATATTGATCTTTACATACAGTTCACATATTCGTAGCCAACTGAGCTGACAATCGCCTAACATCGCGCTCTCTTGCGCATTCCAATGTGTAATAACATCTAAGGCATCAGAAATTATTCATCATCATCATCATCAGCCTATCGCAGTCCACTGCTGGACATAGGCCTCTCCAGTTGCACGCCACTGTGCTCGATCTTCGGCTGCTTGCATCCAGCTCCTGCCAGCCTTCTTACGCAAATCGTCACTCCACCTTGCCTGAGGACGTCCTACTAGTGTAGGACTACTAGAAATTATTACTTACGCTTTAAAGACCTTGACAATATTATTTTTCAGACACTTGTACCGATATAAGCACCTTGACCGCTACTATTTATCGCTCGCACCGAAGCAATCTTATCGATGGAATACGATCTTTTCCGACCAAAAGGAAAAATATAACGATAGTGAGCACATTAGAAGCCTTGATTCATGGATGTATTACAGTATCATATCTTCAATGGGTACTATTGCAAGTCTTGTATTAGATCTAACTGTAGATTTCTGCCAATCTAGAGATACCTTTTTTTCCGAACTGAATACTAAAGCGCAGTTGGCCAGCTAACGGGCCTTTACTGCAAAACCGGACGGGTGGCGAGCCTCCTGAGAGGCTTTCAAGCCTTTATGACAGATACGCTACTCACCTGTAACTGGTGAAACCTGACACCTAGACTGAGGTCTACCAGTCTTGAGTGAGGTGAAGACTAGTTACATCCAGCAGATTTAAATTTTTTATTGGTGTTTTAAAGAATACCTTCCTTATTTTCATTCTAGTAACCTATTTCTAGATAATTCGCATCAATAAAGATTATCAGCAGCGGTAGCGATAAATACAAATAAATCACTGTTTTTAAATTGATATCGAATATTTGGTATTAATGAGGATATATGTTTAAAAACACTGCTTGCCTTGTTTAAAAACAATTATGAGATAACTCTTAGTTGTTTTTAAATAACAATAACTCGCGAAGGTACCTATAAGGTAAGTATTGTGTAAGTCAGGGGTAGGTGTAGGTACCTAGATAGGGCAGAGCGCCGTTACAAAATACTAAACTTGTAACTGCGCCGCAGGTTGAAAAAGATTGGGAACCCCTGGTGTAAGTATTGGTTAAACAGCCTAATATTCTGAAATGACGATCAGTATATATTAAAAATCTTCTAGAAGCGTGTCCTCTAATCACAGGCCTGTAGCCTTTGTGTCATTGGAACATGACAGCTGCACCTCATTCTGATTCTGATTTTTAACCCTAATAAGCATGACGAGCTTATCCATAGTAGTACAAACTATTTAAAAAAACTGTCAGACTGACTTGACGCACTAAATAGGATTTCGTGTTCTTATTGACCCAGTATCTAGTCATTCCTACCATATTTTAAAATATTATCTTCACAAATCATCAAAAGAAAATTTTGCATGATCATTTCTAAAAATACTACTTAGTCTTGTTGTCATTCTTCAGTGTTTAGTCACTACAAGGTACAATAAAATAATACTGTACCTACTTATGCTGTTTTATTCTTACAAACAAGCCTACAAACAAATTTTTATCACAATAAAAAAATAATCACAGCATATTTGACGATACAGGATTAACACAAGTGACGAATATCGATAGATAAGGAGTTTATAAATACGATAATCACATAATTAAAAGGCCATTTGCGCTTGTCATTAGTATAAAGTGTTTGCTGGAGATATGACCTTACAATGTTGAAAGTTGCAATAGTTTTAAGTCTGTTAGGACTTTTCGGAACAAGTGCTCAAATCATACAAGATGGCCAGTGCAATCCAGATATAGCATTAGTGCAAAATTTTGATATAGGAAGTGTAAGTTGTAATTTTTGTGGTTATTACATATTGGAATGAAACTACTATTAAGGATTTAACTCGCGTATGTGATAGTACAACCGTGCTCAATTTAGCGTTAGACTGTTGTCAGCTCGGTCGTGCTACGAATATGGGAATTGTGAAGATTTCGAAAAGTCGACGAGTAAAATAAAATTCGCGAGTTGAATCCGGTATAGTTGTTTCATTCCAAGTTGGTTTTGTATTTCATCATTATCAAACGAAAGATGTTCCCAAAGTGAATCTCCTCTAAAGTTTGCTGAAACAATTTTTTTAGTACTTATTTTCAAAATATAACCAGTTATATTTGAAGAAAGACCAAGATCATCGCATGACTAGGTGTATGCACCTATCTAATGTCTCCATGGGTGATATCAAATTTTCTACAAAATATTTTCAGTTGGTTTGCAATAAATTATCGCAATTTCAAATAAACGGAAATTCATTTAACATAAACACGTACTATTTTAGAATCACTATTGAGTAATTTAAAGTCATGTCTCGAAGTTACGTCTGACCACATTTTTTGTTTAGAGTTTTATTAACAACAAACCAGGTCATAAAAATTAAAAAATTGTTAGTCATGAAAATGACGTCACTTTCACATTTTCCATCTTTCTAATCATTTCGAGGTTTTTCTTTGAATTAGTTTATTAATTATAACTAATGCAAGCAATGCATTCAAGGTTCAATGGGTAACATAATATTGTATCGATAATGTAACATCCACTTACACTTTATCATATCTTTCTTGATAATAAATAACATAAATTCACTTTTAACTACTTATGTCCTGCCCAATATTGATCAAGAAAATCATTCAGCCTTAATCAATTTTATTATATTCCTTATCACCTTAGATAAGGTGGCTCTGAAAGAATTTTAATAGCTAATTTAAATATTAATATAATAAACTCGTAATCCGGAAGTAAGGATTTTGGATTAATTTTGAAGAAAATATCTTTATTATGTCTAGTCTCTTTAGATTCATTTACAGTTTAATCCAAAACAACATTTTTGAATGCAATGAAATATAATTATGGTGCATTTTATTGCCACAATATGCATGAAAGTTTTTTTCTTTTTAGCGCAGTTAAATAACAATTTGTAAAAAAGAATAAGACACTTATTTTTCCTTTTTTCAATTAAACATAAAATGACAAAGATAAGCGCTTCAAAAATCCAAAAACGGACTAGTGACGTCACTTCTCAATGATTTCGAATCTTAAGAGGTACCTATTATGAACAAAGCATGACCATAACTAAGTCTTAAACCTATATTTGTATTTATTTGCGACAGTAAACTTTCATCTCAAACATACTTCCTCTTCCAAATTATTTTAAAATTTCTTTTCAACAGTTTCTGGGATCATGGTATGAAATCTCAAGATCTGACAATCAGTACCAAGGTAGTGACTGTTCTACATTAGAAATACTAAACGCCAATGGAGAATACACTTTTACCTATGATGGGATTAATAGAAATTTCTATGAAGGATTCAATGGATCTGTTACTCAGGAAACAGGAACCGCAAGGCTGGCTTTAAATGTCGAAGGCTCTAACCGTAAGTCATATAAAAATATGTTAAATAAACGTCCCCTTTTAATCTCCGTTATTCGATCTATCTTCTATATAAAACAAAGTCGGGTAAGTTACACCATTATGCAATATTTAAAATAGATTGGACCAACCAATCACGTTGTCCCATACAGTCGTCGCCCCCTTCTTCACCATTTCGGAAAATCCTCTCTTATCGGATGCCTACATCATAAGTAACACACCCTCAAAGTTTCAGGTCAACGATCAGTGGTTTAGATTTTATTTTTAGATCGAAAATCGATATAAGATTTTATTTCAATTACAAGAACGTCTAGATCGATGGAATGTTTAAATGAGTGGTTTCATTTCAGCTGTGGATTTCTGGGTACTTCTAACGGATTATAATACTTATGCAGTCACTTATCAATGCATCAACGTAGGAACTACACAGAGAGCTGGTAAGTACGGCTAATTTGTTCCACCTTTATAATAATTTAATGATCCAGAGCATAATATAAAGTAGGGTTGGAGCACCTAACAATTATAATTTTAAGTCCAATATGGTTAGATTTTCAAATACTAAAAGGAGATTCCAAATAAATTAATTTAATATTATACTTAGGTAGGTATAAAAAGTGTCGCAAGTAACTCAAGTCTGAAAATGATAATAATAATTTTGATGTCTCAGGTCAAATTTTCAATTAAAGACAAAAGACTGTTGGTGTAGAACTAAACGATAGAAGTCCATATTATGAAGTTTTCGCGGCTGTTCTTATTACACATTCGAATATAGTAACTGTGACTTAGTTTGATCCGCGTATATTATTATGTATGTGTGTTATTCTAACATTTCTCAAGTATCCCTTAACAAACTGGACAAACTACTTAATAATTGTATTCGGTTTATTTACGGTCTTCGTAAATATGACCATGTCTCTTACTACCGGCGTCAGCTTGAGTGGCTTTCCATCCGTGATCGTAGAAATATCCACATCCTCTCCATACTATTTTCTATTCTTTTTGATAATTCCTCTCCTGATTATTTAAAGTCCCTTTTCTCTTTTCACACTGCACGGCCGGGCTGTGAACTCCGTTCTTCTCGATCCCTCACTCTTAGTATCCCTCTTCACCATACTAATTTCATTTCCAACTCTTTCGCCCTTCAGGCAATCCGTCTCTGGAATTCTCTCCCTCTATCCATCAGGCAAGCACCGAGTAAACTAGCATTCAAGCGTTCGTTACGTAAGCACTTTTTAAACCTTTAGTTTTCATCATCTATGTCATTATAGTTAATTATGTATTTTTGTATACCTATCTTTATATTTTAGTATATTAATGTATGTATTTATGTAGTGTAATGTCATCCTGATATATATTGTATCTATTATATTATATGTATTATTCTTTTTGCGCCTACACATGCTCTCTGTTTGCTTTAAAGGTTGTCTGGTAGAGAATGCCGTATGGCATTAAGTCCGCCTTTTGTACATTTGTTTTATTGTGCAATAAAGTATAAATAAATAAATAAATTATTTTTATGCTAACAAAGACCTTCCCTTTCAGTATACCTGTGGCAATTAGGCAGACAGCAAACACTATCAGCCTTGTTCACTGCATTAATCAACACCCAGCTCACTAATTTACTGGGTATAACTTTAAACCAATTGCGAACGACAGACTTTTCTGAAGAAGCCTGTTATCAGTTGCCAATAATCGAGGAAAATCAGCCAATCGTACTCCCTGGGCAGTGTGATGCTAACATTCCTGTGGTGCAAAATTTAGATGTAGCCAGAGTAAGTATAAGGAAAAATCATATGATTTTTGCATCTCATTTGGTTCTTAACGAACTGTATGTCCCGAACAGAGAGGTATAGATTCTATAATTCTAGATTCGTCCTTGGGCGATACCATCGTCCAATAATGGTCGTCGTTCGGTTAACAAGATGCTGAATTTTTATTTGGACTATCAAGATATACATTTTAACAAATAATATATATAGAATATTCATCAATCGATTCCAATTACAAATACTTTTCCTATCTACGGTGCTTATGTATGATCTATTCTTTACTTTCTATCACTTTTTCCTAGACTCTTCTTTTCCTCTGGTGGTTTTCTTATTTAGAGGATACACCCTGTGATAAATTTATGACAAACACGTAAATTAATGTCCGCGATAACTTCTAAATCTCATAATTAACATTATTTGTGATGTATGATGTATCAAAAGGTTACTTTGTTTAGTTCGTAGGAGTTTGGCACGAGATCTCAAGCTACTACTCTGAAAGTGCACTCGGAACATGCGCAAGAGCAGAATACAGTTTAGATGGTTCCACTGTCAACGTGCTGAACAGCCAAGTCGTAAATCAAAACCTGGACACAATCAGCGGAACTGCAGCTGTTATCAGTGAAGACGGCAGCGGGAGATTACTAGTTACTTTAGAAGTACAACCTGGAGGTAACAATATTTTTTTTAATAAGCTGTGCTTTGATAGACGGTATGTTTAATTATTTTCTACGTTTCTTGCAGTGTTTGCTGAACAAGAACTCTTAGTTCTGGCAACAGATTATGACCAATATGCTGTACTTTACTCTTGTAATAACCAAGGAACTACTGAGAAACGAGGTATGTGAAACGAACGCTGATCTTTTGTTTCCAAATAACAATTAAAATCTTCAAATCTCGAGAATTTTATAGTATGATTATGATTTCAGTTTACAGCTGGATATCCAGCAGGTCGCGACAACTATCGACTGAAGCGCAAGCAGCTGTCACAGAGGTGGTCGACTCGTTGACCGATCTCAACTACATGTATTATGCAGAAACCGATCAGTCGGACGATGGCTGTTTCTATTATCCAGAACCAGTTCTCGACCAACCTGTGGTGTTCAGAGGACAATGCGATATGAGCATCCCAGCTGTGGCCAATTTTGATGCTGTTAGAGTAAGTTAGACTACCCTCTAACTATTTAATTTTAGGAAACTTTAGCAAATGTACACTTTAAGCCGAGTTACATACTATCGCCTGAGGAGAGATCTGACAGGTCCATCGTGTAGGGTTACAGGGTGAGACGAGGGAGGCAATAGCCTGAACTATATATAAAGATTTGTTTGCATATCGGGACTACCCTTAGTCGTGATTCGGACATTTTTGCAAACATCACGATTCAAGGGCTTGGGACACTATATTATACCACAATTGAAGTTCTCTTAATAATCTACATTTCAGTACATGAATCTCTGGCATGAAATAGAGTCATACCCTTCGGCTTTCCAAACTGGAACCTGCAATAACGCCTTCTACACTTTGCTTGATGATGTCGTCGACGTATATAATACCCAAGTCATCGATCAACGCTTGGATAGCATCAATGGAAACGCAACTGTCACTTCTGATGACGGAAGTGCCAAATTGCTTGTAACTTTCCCAGTGGCTGGCACTGATTGTAAGTTTTTGGCGATTTAGGTTAAGGAATGTATGAAATCGTATTTGTAAGGAGGAAAAGTCAATGATCAACAAGGAATATTAAATATAGGCATTTATGTATTAACCTAACTTCATTTATAATTATGTAGATAGATAAAAAAGTGATATCACATGATAAGATTCGTTCAGTAGATAAATAAACAGTCATGCATGCTCTATTAACTTTGATTTTTACCTCAAATCATCGTCCACTTTTTACCGTTTAATTACTTTGATTTTTCTTTGTTTACAGTTACTGTGTCAACGGATTATTGGGTACTGGCTACCGACTACGACAGTTATGCCCTTGTCTACACTTGCTTCAACATTGATGAAGACACGAGAGGAGGTAACATTGCAAATTGATAAGCAAATCCACAAATTTGTCTGAAAACTGACAAATTTATAATTATGATGACTTTTTCAGTTTGGAGCTGGAAACTTAGTAGAACGAAACAATTATCAGACGAAGCTGAAGTGGCGATCAATAATGCTATCAGTACAGTACCAGTTCTTGACCAGCGTTATTATCAAACTAGAGATCAAAGTCCTGAAGGATGCTTCTACTTCCCTGACTCTCAGCCTGGGGTTCCTGTAGTGTTCCCAGGACAATGTGACGATAATTTAGCAGCTGTGGCCAACTTTGATTTGAGTTCTGTAAGTATCGAAATATTATTATCTCAATCTTTGCATTTTTATTAGGGTTCTGTGCCTACCCGGCGTTTATAACTCCGATGTCAAGTCCGCCGGCAACAGGCTGACCATCAAGATACGTGAAATACACAACTGCGAATTCATTGCGCCTATGATGAATTGTCGAGTCGACATCGGCGATCTGTCCAAAATCGGTAACGTTGTCGACAATGAGAAATAATGTCATGTCTCTTATTTTTTCATGTTGACAACGTTCTCAATATCATGTCGATAAAATATCGGTTCGACAGTTCATCATAGGCTCGCTGAAACTAAACATAGAGATTCATACGTATTTACAGTGTTTATCGTATGGAACCCTTCGTGCTCGAGAGTGCAACTCGCACTTTAGCGTTTTTAACTAATTTGTCTTCTAATTTCAGTTCCAAGGTATCTGGCATGAAATAGAAGCCTATCCTAAAGTGGAACAATCTGGCGAATGTATCAACCACGACTTCTCTCAAGGCTCCGGCAGTACCCTGGACGTTCAGTCTTCCCAAATCGTAGACCAGTTCCTTACTGTTACCAATGGCAATGTTGCTTTCACTTCAACTGATGGAAGCGGAAGATTGATGATTACCATCGTAGTTAACAATGAAGGTAACGCAATCTATCTGAATAATAAAAAATAAAGATTTCCAATCGACAACATAAATTCGGATTGCAGAGTATTTTGTGAAATTCTAATGGTACTGACAGACAAATTGCAATCAGCATATTGGCCTCTACCAAAACTTCATTAACATTGGATATCATCTTAAGTAGTTTATCAAGTCCCAATGGGATTTTTTCTACTCTTGTCTTAGAACAAATATCATTTGTTTTCTACAATTGTCTTAACAAATTTACTAATATCATTATGTTTGTTCTTTTAATGTTTTTTCTTGGATGATTGATAATTAACATTGACGTTTTTTTCACAGTAATCGAAATACCTTATTGGATCCTAAGCACTGACTACACCGATTACGCATTAGCTTATAGCTGTGTCAACATCAACAGTGACTTCAGAGGAAGTAAGTTATACTAATTTAATAATTAAAAACAAAAAAAAAATAAGGCTGAAGTTTCGAATATTTTACTGCAACCATATTCATAGCACGCTGAGCTGATGTTAGTCTAACACAAGATATTTTAGATTATGCAATAAATATATACCGTATTTTAAATACTACCGTTCTTTTAAAACATTAAGTATTTAATTTTAGGTTTAATTTTGCGCATAAATTAATGAACAATAAACAAACCATAGGATGGTGAAAATCTGACGCAGTAATTTTTACATACAGAGTACCTTATTTATAAAATTTTACTACTGCCCTGTTTTATTGTCAGCTTAATCATGGTACGAATATGGGAATTGTAATTTTTTCGAAAAATCTGTAACTAAAATAAATTACACGAGTTAATTCAGTTATGTTGTTTCATTCCAATAACAATTTTATAAATAATTTTAGTATGGAGCTGGAAGCTAAGCAGAACAAAAGCTCTATCAACGGCTGCCAACACAGCAATCAATACTGCTATTTCATCAGTTGAAGTTCTTGACACTGTATATTATGAACCAGTGGATCAAACCGACCCGGCTTGCTTCTATTTACCAGAGCTAGACGCGGGAGAACCTGTTATATTAGTTGGACAGTGTCAAACTGACATTCCTGTTGTACAAAATTTCGATCCTGTGGCGGTAAGCTATGTTTATAATCTTCGCATTCTTCATCGCACACATAGATCTAAAGGGAGCTAACTCAAAAAAGTTACTTTTTCAGGAGAGGCGTAAAACTGGTTAACCTATCCATGCACGCATGAGTTTTCTGTATAGATTTATGCTTTTTATAATGAAGCTAGCAGAGTTAGTTTAAATCTGTTTTAGTGGTAAATGGGTTTTGATGTAAGGAATCCGATGGTGTGCATAACTCAAATCTACAGGTTTTTGAGTTAGCTCATTTTAGATCTAGGTGTGCGACATGTAAAATGCTTTGTCCTGAATGATTGACTTACTGACGGATACGCACAGCCAAAACCGCTGATCATCTCTAAACGGGGTTAAAAAGAAGGGTATGATTTTGAGGGTAAATTTCTTCGAAATTGATGACAAAACTCCTAGGTGCTGTATTTTTGAAATCTCAGTCCGATCTAACAAAGCTTGAACTTACATAAAAGCTTGAAATCCTTTCAGAACCATTTTCGGCTTCTACGCGAACGCTAGTAAACGCTAGTAAGATATGAATGTCATAAGCAAAAGTTGTGTTTATTAAGGACCTTCTTGTTTCGGAATTCAACACTTTATTTTGTGTTTGTTCAATGAGATCCTTGGAGTTCACCACTTTAATACCTACTTTACTACTTTACCTACGCATAATAATATTAGGTATGAAATATATGAAATCCTAAGAAAAGTCCTTGAAAATTTTTCACTTTTTCTTTCACAGTACCAAGGTCGCTGGCGCCTCATAGAGAGCTACCCATCAGATTTCCAAAATGGCACTTGCAATGATGCAACTTATACTCTAGACGGTGATACAGTATTGGTGTACAATACACAAGTGGTCGATGAAAGATTGGACACTATTGATGGTACAGCCGTACTCGCTACTACGGATGGCAGTGGAAGATTACTGGTTACATTCCCTGGCGGTAAGGATTTTGTTAATTTGGCTGACAAAACAAATGACAATCATTTTTCTTAATTAATTAAGTAACTTATGCAGCGAGGCTATGATGAATTGTGGACTCGACATCTTGTCATGTCGATGTCATCTTAGTCTCGCGGTGATGTGTGAAAAATCGGTAACGTTGTCGACAACGAGAAATCTTGTCATGTCGATGTCGTCTCTTATTTCTTCATGTCGACGACGAAACAATATCGACACGACAAACCTAGTCCTCGTCGACAACGTTCTCAATATTATGTCGACAAAATGTTGACTCGACAAATCATAAGCTTGCAGATATAAGCTAGATTGTTTATGTAATGTGTAGACGTTAATCAAATATATCTTAAATAAGAGATGTTGAATTTTCATAATGTATTTAAACGTCGTAACTTGAATATTTTTTCTAGCTCCCGAACCTGTGGAATATTGGATCCTGGACACAGATTACGATTCTTATGCGTTGGTATACTCGTGTGTGAATTTGAACAGCGAACAAAGGAGAGGTAACCTTTTTTATAAACCATTTGTTTTTACGATTTTAAGTGAATGTGTTAATTCGTTAATATTAGCGGATTTACGGATGAAATCTTGCAGCTCAATTTTGAAGCATACAATTTTTACCGATTGAGCTGAAACTTTATACACACGTCCAATTTACATGACAATGCATGGTTAACTGTGTGACCAGTGTTGCCAACTCCTAGAAATTCGAGTCTCTAAACTCTAAGTCAAAAGTCGCCAGAAAATCGCTAAAACTAAAACATAACCATAAAAAGTTCGCGGGACCCCCCCCCCCCCCTCCATTGATATACAAATAGAACTTCAATTAAATAAAGTTAGATTTTGGTGCGCTATCGCGTTTGTCGTTTTCCATATTATGTATCTCTTGGCATTGCATAATTCAGTGTCAATTTGACAAAAAATGCATCTATTATTGGCTCTAGAACTGTTATAATTTGTACTCCAAAAGTCGAAATGTCTACAAATATATCCAAGTGGGGTATCAAACTAAAGGGGATTACAATTTATTGTAAAATTACCTAAATAAATATACTTTTTTTAAATGTCTTTTTATTTTTAATCTTTTTTCAGTTTGGAGTTGGAAAATGAGTCGTACGCGAGAATTATCCACGACAGCTGTCACTGCCATCAACGAAATAATCAGTACAATTGATGTACTGAACAACCGGTACTATGAAGTCATGGATCATTCTGATTCTGGTTGCTTCTACTATCCTATCCCTGATGGAAATGCTGTTAGCTTCCGTGGACAATGTGACGAGACCCTCAGTGTGGTTGCTAACTTTGATGTTGAAAGGGTAAGTAGTTTTGAATAAGCATTACGACTCGACTTTTTCGTTGTCCATAAAATAGAATAAGAGAATAAAATAGAAAAGAGAAAGATAAGCGCTTTAAATGTTTAAGAGTGAAGACTCGTGACGTCATGTTTTGGTGTAAATGATGCCACCTCACTTATGATCCCTTATCTATATAGTTCTTTGTCTGTTTAAGAAAAATATAAATAGGTACGTGTGTAATGTAACTAATGGACAAAAGAGAATTTCTTCTTTTTTTCAAAATGTTCCCTTAAAAGCTAAACTTATTCGAGTTAGATATATGTGAAAAAAAAATTGAATTAATCAACAATAGACGGATCTAACTTGCGTGTTTTATTTTAATAAAAAAATACCAGCTCAGTGGTGCTACGAATATGTGAACTGTTGTTTCCGTCAGCAAATAAAATACGCGAGTTAAAACCGTTACAGTTGCTTCATTCCAATGTAATAACCGCGAAGGCATCAGAAATCATTAAATCGTCTAATTTCAGTACATGGGTATATGGTATGACATTGAAAGCTACCCACAAGCCTTCCAAAATGGTACATGCTCTACTGCCAGATACACTCTTACCACAGAAGGGGTAGAAGTATATAATACCCAAGTCATCAATGAAAGGCTGGATGATATCTATGGAAGTGCTGTGCTGGCCAGTGATGACGGTTCCGCCAAATTGACTGTCACCTTCCCTATATTTGGAACTGACCGTAATTAATTAAGTGACTCAATTCCATTTTTTTTCCATTTTACAATCCTTTTCTCTTGATTGTGGAGATGTTTGTGGCGGTTAAGTTGCAACATTCCAATACGATCACCACAATACTTCCCCTTAAAAGAAAACACTTTTCAAACATAAATATTATTTCTTTTTAAGTTTTTATCTATAGTACTGTGGCGGCATTAGCGCATCATTCCAATGCGATCGCCACAACAGTTCCCCTCAAAAGAAAATATCGAACATATATTTTTAATTTCTTTTTTTAGGCGAAGTTAAAAAGCACTTTCCACATTGAAATAGATACATGAGATTCTAGGTTTATACTCCATTGATCATTAACTGTGTTTATTATTTTTCAGTTACTGTCGACTCACCTTACTGGGTTTTAGCAACGGACTATGATAACTATGCACTAGTGTATTCTTGCGTGAACACTGGAGAGGAAACGCGTCGAGGTAAAGCCTCCATTACAGTTACTTACTCCGATTCTTCTTATCACCATAATGCCACGAATATTCAGTTATTGTTAGGTATTCGGTATTCAGCTAAATACAATACCTACTTTAAGTAAAATTGATCAATAATAAGTTATGACGGATATAAACAAGCTTTTCAGCATCTAACAAAGCGTGCCATTACGCCATTTACTCGTAAATACCTACTAATAATTAAATCACACAGTCAGATAGGTATCTGCCCGCGCTCCCCTATACGCCACTACAAACCTTTCTCCGCAAACAGGTCGCAACTTGTTTTGTTTCTGTTTAAGCGCTCGAAAAACATGTATTTTGTGCCGAATCTTCGGCGCGTCAGCCAAATCACTATTCGCGGCAACTTCTAATTTAACTCTTTATTTCTCCAGTGACCAGTTGGAAACTGAGCAGAGAAAAAACACTATCAACTGCTTCTCAAACTGCCATCAATAACGTGATGAGTAATGTCCAAGTTTTGAGTCAAGAATATTTTGGAGTCCGCGACCACACTGATGAAGGGTGCTTCTACTATCCTGACCCACAGCCTGGTACACCCGTTGTGTTCCCTGGACAATGTGACGATAGCATCCAGGCTGTTGCCAACTTTGACTTAGAGAGGGTAATTTGTTTTATTGATATTATTATATAAGCTGCAAGGTAGTTCAAAGACCTGATAAAGGACGCTGGAATTCATTGGATGTAATTGGCGTGAGAAAAGTCTTTGTGGAGATTTTTAGATAGACCAAGAAGAAATGTTTGAGAGTGGGCATCTTTTAGATGTTTAAGATATAACAATACATAGTGCTATCTTCTGCTAAGGACTTCGTCTGCAGATTTTGTACTTTACAAGACTATACTAGTAGGTCTAAACGATTTTGCAGCGCATGACACAATAGCTCACATTTGGCAGATTTTTTCCTATTTAAGTACCTACTTGACCCTCATCGATATATTATTTTGGACACTTCACTCTTTATTTTTATAAATTATAGCCAATGTACCTATAGTTAGTAGCTATGTTATTGTAAAATTTCATTAAACTCCATTTAATATTTTTTGCTTTATAACAAACATACATCCATTCTTACATACTTTCGCGTTTATAATATAAGAATTTTCTATACCTGGATTGTAATTTATGCTCACCTTAATTTCAGTTCTCAGGTCTTTGGCACGAAACGGCGGCATACCCCAAAGACCAGCAAGAGGGCCAATGTGTCAATTTCAACTTTGACGTCTCCACCAGCGACACTCTCAACCTTTACACTACACAAGTCATTGATCAACTTTTAGATGAGACTAACGCCACAGCAGTCCGAAGCTCCACTGATAACAGTGGAAGATTCTCTATAACTATCCTTGTAGATGGTTCCCGTAAGTGAATTGGCGATTGTGCTTCTGGAAATTGTAATATATTTTCACGACTTAAAATGTTTAACTTTGTTGCAGCTGTCGTCATCCCCTACTGGATTATTTCGACTGATTATGACAATTACGCCCTGGCTTACAGCTGCGTGAACATTGACGCGAACTATAGAGGAGGTAGACATAAAAAAAATGTTTTATATAATTTATGAATGTGATTTAGTCATTCATATTTTAAACATTAACATAATTATTATAATTCATTACACCATTGTACAGTCAAAGTCAGAGATATCTAACCCCGTATACTAGATATGCGGTTACTAGGTGGGGACAGACATCTCTGATGCTGACTATACCTAAATTAGATAGTAGACAATCTGTTGTGCCCGACAGGGTCTATAGTGATACTATTGTTACAATATTAGAACATGTCTCTACACCTATAGAATTGAAATAAACAATTGAGTATCGAGTGTTAAGTATTGAAATCCAAATCGAGAAGAAACAAGAAATCGAGAATTCTGAATTATTCCAGTTTGGAGTTGGAAGCTAAGCCGAACGAAACAGATGTCAGATGCGTCTGAAACGGCCATAACTGACGCTATGACTGACATTCCTGTCTTGGACAACGTATACTTCGAACCGACGAGCCAAACTGACGAGTCGTGCTTCTTCTTGCCTGTTTTGGGTCCTGAAGACCCCGTTGTCTTCCCTGGACAGTGTGACGTCAACATCTCTGTTATTCAGAACTTTGATGCAGTTCGTGTAAGTGTTGAGAATTTAATATTTTTTTATGTCTTCGCGGTCATTATACATTGGAATGAAGCGCTGAAACGGATTTAACTCGCGTATTCTGTTTTTGTTGCTGACGTTTCGAAAACTTTATTGTTTATATTCGTAGCGTAGCACGACTTTAGCGGTAGACTATTCTCAGCTCAGTTGTAGTTAAAGTGTTTCTTTCCAATGTTAAGAATTTATTTGAAATTAGCAACCTTCTTCGCAAAGATGCAATCCTGATACTAATTTTAGTTTTGCTCTAATTTATTATGCACATACTACACATACAAACATTTCCCTTGAATCACCCTATCTGCCAAAAAAATCCGTTGCATAATTTTAAAGATCTATGCATATATAAGGACATACAGATAACGGAAAGCGTTTTTTTTATAGTAAACCTAAGGGTTCCAATTTTTCTTCTTCATATTGATAAATAGTTTTTAAATCTTCAAATTATTCTTAATTTAAAACGAATTGTCTTTTCCTTAATATTTTTATTTATATATTTGTCTTCTATTTAATTTATAGTACCAAGGACGCTGGCGCTTGATTGAGAGCTACCAATCAGACTTCCAAAGCGGAACTTGCAATGACGCTAACTACGTCATCGACGATGACAACACTGTCCTTGTGTACAACACCCAAGTCATCAACGAACGCCTTGATAGCATCACCGGGTCAGCTATCCCGGCAACTGCTGATGGCAGTGGAAAATTGCTTGTGACCTTCCCTGGAGGTACATTTTTCTAAACAATATCTTTTTTTCAATATCTGGGCTAAACAAGTCCTAATCGATAATAGCAACTGAACGAAATGCAAAATTGTAAGGAATTGACATACGCGAATGAAAACAGACACACAAGAGATTTCTAATTTACTTCAAATATTATTGATGATTATGTCAGACTTGTTTTTGTAATTTCAGCCCCTGAACCGGTGGAATATTGGATTCTTGACACTGATTATGACTCTTATGCCCTGGTCTACACTTGTGTCAACATTAACAGTGACCAAAGGAGAGGTGAGCAAAACCAAAAGACAACCATTGTTAAATGATAGTGATATTTGTACCAAGAGAAGAATAGAAAAAACGAAACCCCAGTGGGATTTGAACCCACACCTATACCTTAACGCGAGGCACCGAGCTTACAATTACACACATTGTCTTGATCGGATAACTTTGCAGCACTTTAGCAAAGCACCATACACATTCTTGATGATGTTTTGCTCTTGGATTGAATAATTATCTAATGTATTTCCTTTTAGTTTGGAGTTGGAAGATGAGCAGAGAGACGACTCTATCTGATATAGCAAATACCAATATCGACCAGATTGTAGACTCCATTAATGTCCTGGACAGCCAGTATTATCAAGTTCTGGATCATTCTGATGCTGCCTGCTTCTATTATCCAATAGCAGACGGCGGCACTGTATTCTTCCGTGGTCAATGCGATGAAAATATCGATGTTGTTGCTAATTTCGATGTTGAAAGGGTGAGTTCATTTCAAGTTCTGACGCCTTCGCGATTATTATATTGGAATGAAATAGTCATTTTGGATTCTCGCGCATTTTATTTGATAACGTAATGACGTAGTCGACTGATATGAAGATAGTCTAACACTATGTTAGACAAACATCAGCTTAGAAGATTAGATCTAATGGGATCAATCTAATAACCTTACAGCAAAACCTACCTACGAATTAAACTCTTCTAGCTTCATAAAAAAGCATAAATCTATAAGAATACTCCTGCCTGCATATGGACATATTAATCAGTTTTCACCTCTCCTGTAAAGATGACTTTAATGAGTTAACTCCCTTTAGATTTAGGAGTGGAATATGTAAACTGTAAAGTTATCGAAAAGCCAGGAAATAAAATACGCGAGTTAAATCTGAGAAACTCCTTTTTTATTCAAAGCACGAGAAAAATTTCCAAAGTGTCTAATTTCTAAAGAATGATTCAATTTCTAGTATATGGGACTATGGTATGATATCGAGAGTTATCCCCAAGATTTCCAAAATGGAACCTGTTCAACGGCCACTTATAGTCTTACTGGGGAAGGAGTGGAAGTCTACAACACCCAAGTAGTCAATGAAGGATTGGACTACATTTATGGTTCAGCTGTTTTAGCAAGCGATGATGGATCTGCTAAACTAACCGTCTCATTCCCCATAGCTGGAACTGACTGTGAGTAGACTATTCTTACGCGATTTAAGCACAAAGAACCTCTGACCAAGTTTTAATTACCACTTCTTTTCAGTTGTCGCCAATTCGCCGTATTGGGTGTTGACAACTGATTATGACAACTACGCTTTAGTTTATTCTTGCGTCAACATAAACGATGACCTTCGTAGAGGTAAGAATAACAGATTAATAAATATACTCTAAAAAAATCCTTTTACACATCAGAGTCTACAAGTGCATAAAGACCATCATTGCTGAGAAGAAACAACGCAAGAAATTCAATTATACAATTTAATGTTACATAATAAAATAACTATCACATTATACATACAATTCTATGAATAGTAATTAAATACTAACAAACAAAGATAATACAAAGAATATATAACATAAGACAATACGATCTCTCCAGGTCACCAAATCAAAGTAAGTATAATAAAAATAAAAAAATATTTTTTAAAAAAAGCTTTTATTTAAATGCTCTAAAAAATAGATAATAAAATTTTGCTTTATAATTTTAACTATAAGTAAACTCAGAACCTCATTATACACAATTTATAATAAATGTTCATAACAAATGTTCGTAACAAGCTTTTATGAACATATGTTAAATATTATGTTAAATTATACAATTTATATTTATTTATATAAACAAAAGCTTGTCGCAAAATCAATTTTTTTTAAAGTGCAACCTAATTTTAAAGCAAATGATAAGAAATCACTGAAGTCTTTTATACATAGGTAAGAATACTGTTACCTATATAAAATCTTGCGACAAGCTTTTATTTATATAAATAAATATAAATTGTATAATTTAACATAATATTTAACATATGTTCATAAAAGCTTGTTACGAACATTTGTTATGAACATTTATTATAAATTGTGTATAATGAGGTTCTGAGTTTACTTATAGTTAAAATTATAAAGCAAAATTTTATTATCTATTTTTTAGAGCATTTAAATAAAAGCTTTTTTTAAAAAATATTTTTTTATTTTTATTTTATTTTTTACTTTTTAGTTATCGTTGGTTCGGTTTTTTAATCTATCCATCTCCTTTAATGCATCATTGTTGCAAGGTCGCTGGCCGGTTAATCACCATTGTAATATCAAAGTACTCGCCAAGACGAATCAAATGAGCCCAAACACGATGGGTTTGCGTTGTATAGTCACGGAGTTCCTATGGCCACCTCCTGTCTCCATCATCAGACCCTGGTCACCATTATAATATCAAAGTACTCGTCAAGACGAATCAAATGAGCCCAAACACGATGGGTTTGCGTTGTATAGTCACGGAGTTCCTATGGCCACCTCCTGTCTCCATCATCAGACCCTGGTCACCATTATAATATCAAAGTACTCGTCAAGACGAATCAAATGAGCCCAAACACGATGGGTTTGCGTTGTATAGTCACGGAGTTCCTATGGCCACCTCCTGTCTCCATCATCAGACCCTGGTCACCATTATAATATTATCAAAGTACTCGCCAAGACAAATCAAATGAGCCCAAACTCGATGGGGTTGGCTCGTATAATCACGGAGTTCCTATGGCCACCTCCCGTCTCCATCATCAGATCAGCTCGATGGTACCATAATATTACATTGTCACCTGATTCTACCATACATGTAAAATTTCAGCTAAATCGGTTGAGGGCAAGTGCCCTAAAATTAAGTTGCAAGATTCCACCCGAACAAACATCCATACATACATACGTGGCAAGTTAAATAAAAGCTTTTAAAGAACGAGATTACCGTCAAAAGATTTCGTCGTATAAAATTTACTAATAGTAATTTAGAGACACTCCTAATAATTATATAGCTTAACACTATTAAAATTTTCATTTTCAGTAAGCAGTTGGAAACTGAGCAGAGAGAAAACTCTCGCAGCGGCATCAGAAACAGCCATTAATAATGTTATCAATAATGTACAAGTATTAAGTCAAGAGTATTATGAAAACAGAGACCACACAGAAGATGGTTGCTTCTATTATCCTGAGCCAGTTGCGGGAGAGCCTGTTGTCTTCCCAGGACAGTGTGACGATACGATACAAGCAGTCAGCGACTTTGATTTGGAACGTGTAAGTAAAACTGCAAAGTATATAAACTGGATTAAAGATAATGCCAACAACTGTGGACTGATCATTTGAAAAACTGTCGTCCTCGATTAGAAGTATTTAAAAACTTATCAGTAGTTATATATCCATGACCATACGATTACTAATTAACCGGTATATCAATCGAAATTCGATCAATATCAATTTTATGCCATTAATATAAATGATAATGATATATGTACCAAGACAAGAGTAGAAATATTCGAAACCCCAGTGAGACTCAAACCCATACCCAAAAAAATTATCAATTTCGCTTTTAAAAAGTATAAAGGCAGAATAGAAGTAGTACTTTCGTCGACTCAATCACTGACGCCAATGGTGTACTTAATTGGAAGCACGGTGCGTCGTGTTAATTCCTAGGTGTTGGTTTAAGTCTTGATATCATTATCATACCATTACTGTCATCAACTTCTCCTTAAATTTCTGTGCTTCATTCATACCATAGTTACAGTAACTGATTGAAATAAACCTATTCTTCCTTTTAGTTCTCTGGTCTTTGGCACGAAACTGCTTCATACCCTAAAGACCAACAGGAGGGTCAGTGTATCAACTATAACTTTGCCGCCTCATCTGCCAGTACCCTAGATCTATATACTACACAAGTTATAGATAGACTTCTAGACGAAACTAATGCTACTGCGGTTAGGACTTCTACTGACAATAGCGCAAGATTCACAATCACTATTGACATAGGTGGTTCGCGTAAGTATCTATAATCTACGCTAAATGATGTTTGAAAATTTTCATTGTCTATAACTTTGATTTTATTACAGCAATTGTTATCCCCTATTGGATTCTGGCTACCGACTATGACAACTATGCTTTGGCGTACAGCTGTGTGAATATTGACGCAAACTACAGAGGAGGTAATTTCTTTTAATAAATTTTAATCCATCATCATTAATTTGCCATTTTAGGGTGTTATTTAAAACGCCAATTAAGTCAGTTTCATTTATTGTAGGCAACATAAGATAGATTACATAATATTATATAAGTAAGGTTCTTTCGTTGAACATAGCCTGGCTAAAGTATCAAAAAAGATTACTTCTAGCTATAGAACTCACCTACTATATTAAACTTGGTCGTGAAGTAGACTGCAAGGTGGGCTATAGTACTCCAGACAAAAGTCACATAGGGCTACAGTATACCCTCTACCCGCTAATGGTACCTAATCCTAGCTAACTGCTCTTCAAGATGCGCGGGCGTCGGTTTTAAACTATCTGTTCGTGCATCTTCGGGTGAGTTCGGTAATACTCGGTGAACGGATACGGTGACGTAGGTAGTGTGTGAGAGAGAAAGTATTCGAGTTCAGGACATCTTCATTCTGTTTTGGTCTATTGCTCTTATGCAATAACTTTTTATAACAATTACATACATCAGCCTAATATATATGTTTTTTCTTAGTTTGGAGTTGGAAACTAAGCCGCACGAAGCAAATATCTGCAGCGTCAGAAGCAGCCATCAGTGAGGCCATGTCATCAGTCCAAGTGCTGGAAGAACAATACTTTGAATCCATCGACCAATCCGATGAGTCATGCTTCTATCTTCCTGACTTGGGGCCTGGTGATCCTGTGGTCTTTGTGGGTCAATGTGATCCCAACATACCTGTGATCCAGGACTTTGATCCTACTAGAGTAAGTCTCCAGAACTGTACTTACTAGCTATGTACTTACGTATACTCGTATTTCACCCTCTCTCTCTCTTCTATAGTAAATTCCACCCTCTCTTCACCTCATAAAAAATATTCTGAAACCTTCTATGAGCTTCTTACTCCCTTAGGAGACGAATTTCAATAAAAAACTGTTTAGATTTGATCAAGGGACCAAGTTCTCCCATTTAAACGTTTTTTTCCTTTTTCACCACCTCCGTAGGAAAAATTCTTTCTTATCAGAGGTCTACGTCATACAAAGAACACACCCTCGAAATTTTAGCTCTCTACGATCAGCGGGTTAAGCTTTGCGTTAATCTGTCAATTAATCAGTCGTTTATGACAAAGCATAATTAGCTACATTAATTTTCTCTTTTTCTGGAAAATACGTAATATACAGAAATCATTAGAAATTGACTTCCTTCTTTCTACTCTTCGAAAATAGTAGATTACGAACCAAGGCCAGTAAAATAAAAAATGTCTCAGATTACATGTAATTGTCGTCCGAGGCCAAGCCGAGGTTGATAAAAATGTGATCTGAGGCTTTTTTATTTTACTGGCCGAGGTCGGTATACTATTTTTCTGTTCGACGAAGCCAGAAAGCGGAAATTTCATTTAGCGAAGCGGCCACAAAGTTGGCACTTTCTGGCCGGAGGATGGAAAAAATATTTTTTATTTATTTTTCAGTATGCCGGTCGGTGGCGTTTAATCGAAACTTATGCATCTGAGTTCCAAAGTGGGACTTGCAACGATGCCACCTACACTCTCCAGGATGACGGAACCGTCTTGGTCTTAAACTCTCAAGTGATAAATGAAGAATTAGACACTATTACTGGTTCTGCTGTTTTGGCCACTGCTGATGGTAGTGGGAAACTACTCGTCACCTTCCCTGGCGGTATGCTATATTTACCTTACTCCCTTTAAGATAATCTATGTATTGGTTGCAAATTTCTACAAATTTAAGAATGTTTCAATATGTTTACGAGGGATCGAACTACTCAGATAGATATATAGATCGTAATAAATGAATAGACTACATAATATACATTTAGACTTATATCTTTATTCAGTGCTCCGTCACGCTTTTTACTCGCTGTCAATAATGATCATAAATCAGTTCGAAACTTTTTATCTAAGTAATATTACTTAATTACAATTACACAAATTTACTTAATTATTTTTAGCACCCGAACCACTAGAGTATTGGATTTTGGACACCGATTATGAGACTTATGCTTTGGTATACACATGTCTGAACCTGAACAGTGATCAAAGAAGAGGTAAGATCGATTATAATCAGATCAGTTTGTTAAAAAAAATGTGACGTCACTATGTCGTAATGGATTGTCACTTTCTTCTGTTGCATTCATTGAAGATCCTGTGTACACCGTTAAAATATTTGATATAATTATCATATTGTGACATTGATCTTAAATTTTATACTATTTTTAGTATGGAGTTGGAAGATGAGCCGAACGACGAATCTAACAGAAGTAGCTAGGGGTATCATTGATGGAATCGTGGACACAATAGATGTATTAGACGATAGATACTATGACGTCACGGATCACACTGATACAAGCTGCTTCTACTTCCCTGTACCTGATGGGAACCCAGTCGTCTTCCGTGGTCAGTGTGATGAGAGTATCAGCGTTGTCCAGAGCTTTGACGTCGAGAGGGTGAGAATGATCATCGTATCATCTTATGATCAATCGCATATAAAGTACTAAAATGACTCAATTCAAAATATACAAGAAAATAAGGAAAGCAATAAACAGTTTGAGTTTGAGTTTTCATATCGTTACTCCATGATGATGGCCAAGTGCGAGTCGAACTCGTGCAAAAAGAGTTTCGTAACATTATTTGTGAAACGGAAAAAAAATCACGTTTACCTATTGTATGGGAGCCATCTTAAATGTTTATTTTCTTCTCTTTAGTACCTATTTGTTGTAGCGGCAACAGATATACTATAGAAATAATTTCTGATGCCTTCGCGGCTATTACACATTGGGATATACATAAAATCATTTGACTAACGTTTCCAAAACAGTACCCATATTCATAGCACGACTGAAATGACGATATTCTAACGAAATCCATTTTTTTTTTTCTAAACAGTACATGGGTACTTGGTACGACATCTCAAGCTACCCTCAAGCCTTCCAAGACGGGACCTGTGCCACAGCCACCTACACCCTGACAGATGACGGTGTGGTTGTCTACAATACGCAGGTCGTTAGTCAACGTCTGGACAATGTCAATGCGACAGCTGTTCCCGCTGCTGATGATGGAGAGGCTAAGCTTATAGTCACCTTCCCAATCGCTGGATCAGAATGTAAGTAGGAGAATAAAGACATTTACATATCTATACATGTAGATGTAGAGTTGGGCGTAAACGCCAAACATTTTTCAGAAGAGGCAAATAACAAAATATAGCTTTACAACATAATAAGAATTTATGATGCCATCGCGGTTATTACATATCGGAATGAACAATTATGAACGGATTTAACTCGCGTATTTTATTTTATTTGCTGACGGTTCAGTATCTTTACAGTTTCCATAATCGTAGCACGACTGATCTGACAATAGTCTAACGCTAAACGCTCGTCTTCCAAACGCTAAAGATTCCAGATAAAAAATCAATAGTTTGGTTTTAAAATCAAAGATAATTTTGACAACATTCATAAAATTTACTGTCAAAAAAATATAACTTATGTTGCAGTAACTGTAAGCAGTCCTTATTGGGTATTGGCAACTGATTATGACAACTATGCACTGGTCTACTCTTGCTCCAATATCGATGAAGAAACCCGAAGCGGTAAGTATTGATACAACTCACAATATAATACCAAATGAATTCAAATTTAAATGAGACACTTTACAATCTAAAATGGAGTGACAAATTTCAGTTTTTATCACTATTCTTACAGCGTTTTGTCCTATAGCCTAAAAATTCAACAGCTGTTACTGTAGACCAAACTTCTCTCATGTTAAAGAGTCCAAGTGTTATTAATATCGCAGTCGTAAGACTCTTTCTTTAGCAGTGCCGTGCCAACTAAAATATCACGAATTAGTAACGATATACCTATTTTGAATTGAGTCACTTACGCTCTCAACATGCGATAAATCAATTAAATTTCAGTAACAAGCTGGAAGCTGAGCAGACAACAGAATCTCACAGAAGCGTCTGAAACAGCAATCAATAATGCCATAAGTGCCGTTCAGGTACTTCGTGATGATTATTACGAAGACAGAGGTCACAGTTATGATGACTGCTTCTACTATCCTGAGAATTATGGAGGACCCGTCAGGTTGAGGGGACAGTGTGAGAGCCAGGAAGCAGTTAGCAACTTTGATATAAATAGGGTAAGTTATATGGTCTCACTGACCCGGCTAAATTTGTTTCGCGCCTCTATATCCTAATTACTAAGCAATGTGAACCTAGCTTCTGGCTTGGGCCATGGGATTACAAATGCTTTTTTAATATGTCGAAACCATCGGTTTTTTTATTTTTTATTTTAGTCCCCACATCTTTATCACTACCTACACCAAAGCCATCACGCGCCGCTTCGTGCTTCCAAAAACACTATGTGCGCCACACTTGAATCAACGAAATTTTCCACTACTATATTCGGTCTTGGGGGCCTAGACAAGGTGACGCGAACTACTGTCACGTACGTCACAAACGTTCGCGGATGTCAAATCCCATACATTTTGGTGCTAACGTTTAACGTTAACGTGAAACGTTGGCACCTTGTCTAGGCCCCTTGAGTTTTATTTTTAATAAGCGAATTTATCACTTCAGCGCCATCTGTGTGAAATGCTTTGCAGCACTTAGCATTTATTTTATTTGTTACAGTTCTCTGGCACCTGGCATGAGGTCGCCCGTTTTCCATCTAACGAACAAACAGGAGAATGTGCAGCCAATGAGTTCTCTGTAACCAACCAAGGATTCACGATTACACAAACTATTGTATACAATGAAAGGCGCACCACCGTGTCTGGTACTGCGACAGTGTCTGATGATGGAAGTGGTGTTCTCACTGCTACTCTTGAAGATGGAGAAGGTGGTAAGGATTTAAACTTACAATTTATTTTTTAAAACTGTTTCTGGGGTAATATTATACAAGACAAGTGACGTTCTAAGTTTGTAAACGCAATACATTCGAATGAACAATGTATAGAATAGGCTTTTTGACAATGCGAAATATAAAGTGTAAAATACTGTTAACAGTATAAATTAAGAGTTAAAAAATGATTATTCATTAACGTAAGTTCCTTACTTAAATAAAAATTACATAGTAATCCTTAAATAAAAATTACATTTAAACGTTTGTCACATGACACAAAACGCTCCTGATTAGCCGAGTTTTTCGTGACGTCACATGCCCGTAAACTTTGTTTACCTAGTTGTGTTGCGCCTAGTTGTGGTAGATTATCTCAAACAGGCATGTGACGTCACCGACCTCATTGCGGCGCCATATTGTCAAAGTAGCGTTTTGGCACACTATTTAAATATTGAATTTTTAATTCGATGTTTTTCAGCTAATACATACCAGATTTAAAAAAAAACAACTTTTGCTGGGTTCCTTAGACTCTACTACATAATATAAAAAGGATTTTAAAAACATGTCAAATACCCTATTGACATAAGCTCACAAAAAGTCACGGGTAGTTTTCGTTAGCTTATGATATTTCCTCAGTTTTCTATTTGTTTCTATGCTCGTTAACGATATCGTGGGGATACCTATTAACTTTGGAATGCGACGTAAGTTTAAAAACTGCTCTACTTTTAGCGGAATATAATTATGTACGTCTATGCTTTTAATTTTTAGTTTCCATCGAAGCTACCTTCATCGTTTTGGATACGGATTACACTGAATACGCACTTCTGTATAGCTGCATCGATCTCGAAGATTCAGAAAAACAAAGTAAGTTTATCTTTGTAGCATTTTATACATTTCACTATTTCATTACTTCACAGTAAATGTAATGATAAATAAAAACCCGCATTTAAAGCTGT
Organism: Polylopha cassiicola; assembly: GCA_038024825.1. NCBI lineage: Eukaryota > Metazoa > Arthropoda > Insecta > Lepidoptera > Tortricidae > Polylopha > Polylopha cassiicola. The sequence goes on from CP149061.1 coordinate 2,464,082, forward strand.
TGTTCGGATTTTTTATAGTTAGGTAGCCTTAGATATGAATATGGTCCTACCTTGGACGTATCTTGTATACAGAAGGTACGTGTATATTAGATGGGATCATGAGATCAGATGTACATCTGACGCCTACTGTACATCGATCTTTTTGTCAAAAGTACTTTTTTTCAATTTTGTATTTCTTCAGTCTTCAGCTGGAAACTCAGCAGGTCCCAATCTGGTCTCTCTCAGTCTGCCAATGCCAATATAAACGAGTTGGTCAACAGCATCGAAGATCTGTTTGAGGATTATTACGAATACACCGATCAGTCCAACGACGGGTGTTTCTACTATCCAGTATTTGAAGAAACACCAGAGGCTATTGTGCTTCCTGGACCTTGCGATGATAGGATACAAGCCAAAGCCAACTTTGATGTTAATGCAGTAAGTTACAAAATTGAAAGGGGAAATCTAGTTTGGATGGAACGTGGAATACTTTGCTTTTTTCTACGAAAATCTAGATTTGTTAGCTAACTAGTGGCTTTGTAGAAATAAATATTGCAAATAAGATTTTAAGTTATGACTCACCTACAATATATATGACGACTATTTTGTCCATCAAGTAGATAACTAAAAATTATTAAACTCATATTTTTCTGCTGATGCTCGTGACTTCACGTTATGGTACAATTTATGCCATGACGTGACGTCACTTATTTTGAAGCGTTTATCTAAGACATTTATTGTTAGATTGTGAGAAGAGAAAAATAGTGTCCAGTAATTTTTAAAAAATCTAAATGAAGGACTAAATAAAATTTCGTTTTCTTTACCCAGTCGTCATTCCAAAGTTACAGGAAAAACACTTATCCCTAATTTCAGTACTTAGGGAGATGGTTTGAGGTCTCCAAATACCCTCAAAGAGACCAGGTCGGTGAGTGCTCCAGGGCCCACTACAGCCTTGGAAGCGATGGCGTTGATGTCATGAACACCATCGTAAATAACGAAATCCTGGAAACTAGAGAAGGAAGTGCTGTGGTCGCTTCCACTGATGGCAGTGGTCTCTTGACTGTTACTTTCGAGCTTGATAATGGAGGTAAAATTAAATTTATTATAAACAACTAAATTTACAATTTCTGATGCTTATTGCAATTAAACACTACCTATAGCTATATTATCCATTATATTCATAATCTCTCAATTGCCCAAAGTTTTACTGGAAAACATCCCTTAAAGGGATAATCGGGTTTGAACATTTGCTTTGTTGTCGCTAGAATCTCTGTATTTATATTGTTGTGAAAAAAAGAGTTTACATACATAAGAGTCAATTCATTAATCTCTACGACTATAATGTCGTCTACATAATTATGTAAAAATGTATTTAGTATTTTCTGTATTTTTATGAGAAATTTTGGACTTTACTGATGTTTGTTCAAAGTAGCAATATAAAGTTCCTCTTTGTTTTACAGTTGTCGCTGAAACTAACTACTATGTTCTTGAAACCGATTACATTGACTATGCTTTGGTATACAGCTGTAGGGATCTGCCTAGCGGAGACAGCGAAGGTAAATATAATTGTTTTTTGTATATTGGAATGAATGTTTTTTGTATTTAATTAACTATTTTAATTTAGCAGAGTTCATATTAAATAATAATATGTTCCAACATGATAATAATAAATGTTTCTAGTGTTTGATGTATTTCATGTCAACTAATAGTATTATTATGGTATCTCTGGGTATCTTTTTCACATAGGTACCTGATTTTTATATTTAATCTTCTGGATATTTAAAGGGCTGCCCCTTTGTACCTTTTAACACCAGGTAGATATATAAGGTAGAAAAATTCTTCAAAATGTTCTGATTCTTTATGAAGCTATTTTAATATCCCTAACTTCCAGTTTACAGTTGGAAGTTAAGCAGAGAAAGGACTTTAAGCGACAACGCTAATGATGCCATAAACAACGTCATAAGCAACACAAGAGGTCTTCTAGAAGATTATTACGAACCAACAAGCCAGAGTGATGAGGACTGCTTCTACGTGCCAGAAGTGACTGATGCAGCAGTTCTGTTTAGAGGACAGTGCGAAGAGCCTACTGGCATGGAAGGATTTAGCTTGGAAAGGGTAAGTGATTGATGACTGGAATAAAAAATGATTACCTATATTTATAGGTAATTAGTTGCTGACGCAGTGAACTTCGTACCATATTTTTTGGGTTGTTGAAAAAATTGGGGTTGATAGTAAAAGGGTAAATTGGAGGTAATGACGTGTACTTTTCAATGCTTTTTTTGCGGTAGACCCTAACATGGTACCTTAACATTTCGAGGTATGAAAAATAGATGTTGGTCAATTATCAGACCTCACACACAAAATTCCATAAAAACCGGACCTACCGATTCTACCATCTTCACATTTAATTTTAAATTCTTTTGATAACACATTTCGAGTTATCACATTGTAATGACATAACATAACATTTTCTGCTTCATCTTCTTGGAAATTAGCAGTCAATTTTAGTCTTTGTATCAATCTATTTTTGAAATTTTACACCCCTTTTTATTCAGTAACACTAAGTGTTTTTTTGCTTCAACTAATTATCTTATTTCCTGAGTACTATTGTCATTAACGATGGAAACATTTTATAGTATTTGGGATGGTGGCACGAGATTGAGAGCTTCCCCTCTGATGACAACGTCGGACAATGTATCAGCTCCCAGTTCAGCTCTTCAGGCAACCAGTACCAGGTGGTCGATACCAATGTATTCGACATATCAGCTGATGTGTCCACGAGCACTATAGTTGCTAGCGCTAACGGCATGTTGACCAGGACTTTAAGCAGTGGCCAATTAGTTGGTAAGTTTGAAGTACTGGCAGAATCCGAAACTGAATGTTTGGTTTAAATATAATTTCGGCCGAAACCAAAACCGAACCGTTTATAAACGTGATTAAATTTCAATGAGCTGTTCTTTTAAGATGGTATGAATAATGGAACAATTCGCTGGTCTAATATTACAGGGTTTTACGTTACCTTTTATCGAATTGAAATTTCACAATCCGAAAGTACGATGTTAAAGGTTCGGCTGTTTTTTTTGGCCGAAACCGAACCTCCAGCCGAAACTGAAAATAAGGTCGGACTTGAAGTAATAGTAGACGTGTTATAATTTTTTTTCTGACTTCTTAATGCTGATTTGTTGATGTAATATAACTGAAAGGATTTGTGTTACAAAAATCTTGTTTTTTTTTTTTCAGTTTCGTGGGTCCTTGATACGGATTATGAAACGTATTCTCTTCTGTACTCCTGCGTCAACGTGAATGATGAATACAGGCGAGGTATGTTATATGCAGAATCAATGAAAAATATAAAAACTCACAACCATTCCCCATCTATATTATCATGCTCACAACTTTCTTGTTCATATAAAATCTTATATAAAAGAGAGATATTTTATTGCAGTAAAAAATTTAACATATACATATTTGGTTAAAACACAGCTTTTAAAAGATTAGGTATCATTACTGTCTTCACATTACAATTTCATTAAAATTCAAGGCGAAAACATTTTGCTACCTACATTTATTAGTTACTCGGCATTAGCCATTGTTGAATAAGCCGATTTGCATTAACATCGCTTGCATTTTAACAGTTTGGAGTGCAAAGCATAGCAAAGCCCGCCAGCTCACCCAAGCAGCCCAAGATGCTATGGAACCTCTCATCGAAGCCAACCGAGTGCTATACCCTCAATTCTACCAGTCAGTCGACCAGAGTGACAGTGCCTGCTTCCACTACCCTGAGCAGAACGGCCAGCAGGTCATATTGCCTGGACAATGCCATGACGGGATGGAGGTTACGCCGAACTTTGATCCTATTCAGGTAATATCTATGATCCCGCTGAGGTAAGACGCAGGTTTATGATCCTGCTGAGGTAAGACGCAGAATTATGATCCTGCTGAGGTAAGGGGCAGAACTATGATCCTGCTGAGGTAAGGCGCAGCATTATGATCCTACTTAGGTAAGACGCAGAATATTGATTCTACTTAGGTAAAAAGCAGAACTTTGATTTAACTTAAATAGCATCTATAATGTGAGAGTTTTGGACTGTACGACTCTAAGGTTAATTCGGAAAGAGTGCCAATAAATTATACTTTCGTAGGTACACTTAAGTAAGTTCTGTGAAATAAAGTCTAAATAAAAAACAACTCTTTTAATATTCCTAATAGACTTTTTAACCTACCTTGTAAATGGCGCTAATATTTTTTTTACATACCCCCCTTTTTTTCAGTACACCGGAATCTGGTATCAATTAGAACGATACCCGTACCCCGAGGTGTCTAACATGGGTAGATGCCTCGGTTTCCGGTTCAACTACAATATAGAAACGGAGGAGGTTCGCGTTCTGAACTGGGAGGTGTTGGAGGGAACCCTGAACACCGTCGAGGGTACCGCCGTGGTTGATGGTGCTCAACTGACTTTGACTTTGCCTGTGGCTGACCCTAATGGTAAGGAAAAGTAATTAATGATATACGTCCACTGCTGGACCTCTTCCACAAGGTCTTGCAAGAAGACTGAAGCTTATATAGCACCTAGGGTTGCCATATGTTCTAGTTTAGGGGACGTCCGGAGAGCGTCCGGATTCATGTTTGTAAATATAGGTACATACAATTCAAATGTACGTGTGTATATCACTGAATTCCTCTTAAACGGCTAGACCGATTTGAATGATTTCTTTGTATACGTTTCGGTGACTATTACGCCCTGAATGGTTTACATTCACAAATCAGCACAGATGGCGCTGCAGTCAGTATTCTCAAAAACGCAGTACAAAGTTCGCCGGACCAGCTAGTACATTTGAATTTATTTAGTTACGGCCTTTCGGCGCCTTTATATACGACTAGCTGTCCGCCCCGCTTCGCACGGATCATCTTTTTTTCTATAGCCTATGTCACTCGGGAATAGTGTAGCTTCCCAACAGTGAAAGAATTTTTGAAATCGGTCCAGCCGTTCTGGCGCCTATTCAATCCAAACAAACTAAGAAACAAATCTTTCCTCTTTATAATATTAGTAAGTATAGATATCATTCTTTTTTTTTTTCAGACACATACACTCAAGAGCTACACATTTTGACTACAGACTATGTCTCTTATGCTGTGGCTTACACCTGTACGAACATCAACGAATTCCAAAGATCCGGTATGTATTAAATTATTACATAGTCATGAATAAGTAGAACATTTAAATAATAAATTGACGAACGCTATTGGACCATGTTTCCGTAAAGGGCCCATTACACAGTGAACGACACAATCCACATACTTAAGCCATTGCCGCTGTGTAATAGCGCATAAATTTAAGCAAAACTGTATAAAGTAAAGGTGGCAATAATAATAACTTGTAGTGAGTCGGCATCAACCAATGTATATGTAGGTAGGTCCTTTATTCAAACAAAACTTTAAATTAGATTTAAGTGCAGTGTATCATAGACAATAGGTTATTCTATTTTTTGTTTCTTTTTCCAGTAATCGCCTACAAGTTCAGTCGCACTAGAACCTTGCCAGCCAGTGCGGAAACAGCAATAAATACTTACATGGCTCGAGTGGAAGAATTGCATCAACCATACTTCATCCAAATTGAGCATGACGATGAATGCTTGGAACCCAGCTCGGCTCTGCTTGTGAAGAGCAGTATTATAGTCATGCTAATCTGCGTAGTTTCTACCTACCTGTCGAGTTGATATTTTTGTATTTAATTAAGTTATTTTAATACATAAGTACAAATACAAATTTATTGAAGAATAACTAACTACTTAAATAAATAGTCTTCAGCCTTTTTATAATTTATTTTTTATTAAACCCAAAAACCTACAACACTTCTTACAGTCCGGCCACATACTTCGCTCATGTGATCGCGAGTATGTGGCAGGGCTATTAAGCAAAATTGACAATTATTATTATTATTGTCCATAATAATATGAAAAGCTATCATACAAAAATAGGTACCATAAAAGGTTATCTTTTGATAAAAAACAACTACCTTAGCCAGAATCCAATAAATATAGATTTAAGAGGAAAATAACGTGACATGGAAATTGTTTTTGAACGTATTTTTTCTTATTCAAACAGTTATTATGATTCTGAACGCAGACAATTTTGAAATTATAGCACTAAATTATAATTTTATAATGGTGGCAGCATTGTGGTAACTAGTGATGTACAGAAGTAATCATCTAAAAAAATATTCCACTAAACGTTCTTCAGCTGAATGAAATTAATTTATAAAATAATAATCTCTATTAATAATTAATCATTTAGGTGTACGGAAATTTCAATAGTCATTACTGAATACGAAATTCAAGTAGGTATTTATTAAAAACAATAATGATTTCACTTAGTACGTCGTACCTACAGCAAACAGTTAAAAAAAACAAATGTTTACTTACATAAGAGGTACTAACATTGGTTTCTTAAAAAACAGAATATTATGTTTATTGAAATTCAGTATATTTAAGAAAATAAATGTAGTACCTAGTACTAATAATTTTAATTTATTTTCTTAAAAAAAATCGAATTTAGGTTTTGTACTAACTATTTTTAATTATACCCACATCAAATAGATATTTTTAAGAACGTGATATCGATAATTTGTAAAAAGATAGTAAAACGCCACTTCACTATGTCCATGTGCCACCGTTCTTCCATTCATTCATGAATCAAAAAAATCGTTCATTCAGTAATAATCACTTTTTCTTGAAGTGCGAAAAGCATGTAATTGTATGTGTAGAAATCACATTTTATTTCTTATGATTAAGCGCTAAGTCATTTAGAAAAGCTTTAATTTTGTTCATATTTTAACGTGGAACAATGGCGAGTAACGAGGAAATAACCGGTCCCGTGTCTAGAGAAGACATAGAAGCAGCGGAATTATTAAAAAACGAAGCTAATGAATATTTTAAAAGTGAGTATTACACGTAAAACTTACCTAAAACAGTAATCGCTAACAATCTTTATTCTTAAAATGACGTTCGATATTGATCTTGTCAAGAATAGAATACAAATTTGACTGTCATAACCTCAATTACAGAACAAAATTACGATTCGGCAATTGATTTGTACTCGAAAGCGATAGAGAAGAATCCTAAAAATGCCGTGTATTACGCTAATAGAAGCATATCAAACCTTCGGTTGGAGAATTTTGGTTATGCGTTAACGGATGCTTCTAAGGCGATAGAGTTGGATAGGTCTTATACTAAGGCCTATTATCGGCGGGCTGCAGCGTATATGTCTTTAGGAAAGTACAAATTAGCACTTAAGGATTTTGAATATGTAAGTATTACATGGTTCATAGATCTGAGGTCCTGGTGAAGAGATATCAAGTGTTATATGCTGCTAGTGAAACGGTATAAATTCTCCACAATGCAGTATTACACTTATGATCTTTTTAATTATGACCATATGACACTTAAACCCTTTTTCACTAAGACCCCAGAAAATTATATTGTGTCATCTGTGAACAAATTTTCACCTTCGCTTTGTTTTGCTTATAATTAACACACTAACACAAATAGTCTTTATAACCAAACATTTTGTTTGTTATATAACTAAAGATACTTGAAAACTTAAGTATAACCTTTTGTGTTCCTACTGCCGATTTCACTAACACATTAATATCAAATATTTTTTCATGTGGTTTAATTTATTGTTTATGTTATTGTTAAATATTTTTTATTAGCTAACTGCATGCAACTTCGTCCCCGTGGAATAGTAATTCTTCATAAGGCTTCATATTTTCCCTGTTTTTTTACACATTTTCCACTGTTTCTTCGCTCCAATTGGTTGCAGCGTGATGTTATATATGTAACCTAAAGCCTTCCTCGATAAATGGTCTATCCAACAAAAAAAGATTGTTTGAATTTCGAACCAGTAGTTCCTGAGATTAGCGCGTTCAAACAAACAAACAAACTCTTCAGCTTTATAATATTAGTATAGATTATGTATAAGTAATGATAATTACAGTAAATATATGTAGACCAGGCTTGTTTTTAGTTAGCTATATAAAGTTTGTTTGAATGTGAAAATTCAAGGATGTTTTCATTTAAAATTTACTGTTTTCTAGGTAACCAAAGTTAGGCCAAATGATGAAACTGCAAAAATGAAGTTTACAGAATGCAATAAGATAGTGAAAAAAATAGCTTTTGAGAAAGCTATATCTGTCAACAAAAAAGAGGTCACTATTGCAGACTCTATTAACTTGGATTCTATGGGTAAGTAGTTTTTGATTTCTACAACCCTTTTTTTGCAATTAAAAGTAGCCTATGTCTTTTCTCAGGCTCTAGACTATCCGTGTACCAAATCTCGTTTAAGTATATTGATTAAGTACTTAGAGTGTGAAAGCGAGACAGACAGAGTTACTTCTGCATTTATCTATACTAATATAGAAAAAGGGCACTGTCTGTTTTTCGCTGTGGTTGGCGACCTATCTTTAGCTTTTGATTCCATCTGCGTGGAATTAGTAATTACAACATTTCATCCCCCTTTTAATCCCTTACAACCCTTGTTTCACAAATAAGAGTAGCCTATGTCCTTTCTCAGGCTCTAGGCTATCTGTGTACCAAATTTCTTTAAAATCGGTTCAGTAGTTTTACCATGAAAGTGAAGCAGACAGAGTTACAGTGAGCAATAGATTTATACTTTTGAGGGGTTTATTTTTTAAGTGATTTTTAAATGTCACAATTCTTTTTTTCCTGTCTTTGAATAATCATATGCATGAGGAAATTGTTATTTATATACACATTTAATTTTATTCTCTTTAAAATAGGCATAGAAGCTGATTCGGGGATCCATTAATTTTTATCTACATCACTAGTTAAAATGGACATGCAAAAACAAAAGTGTTCCTTGTGGCCTATGTACTTAATAAAGATTCTCATTTTCATTTCCAGCGATCGAGGATGAGTATGAAGGTCCATCTCTTGAAGATGGCAAGGTGACACTCAAGTTTGTCACCGAACTGATGGAATATTACAAACAACAAAAGAAACTGCATAAGAAATATGCATACAAGGTATGCCCTGACATAATATTTAATCACTTGAAAATTATAATAATACTAATGGTCTTTACACAAGAACCTACTTCTCGTAACAAACGCCATGAAAAAAAGAATTAGTGAAATTGGTTCAGCTAGTAAATAAATACTTTTACTTGAGTTACTTTATTATTACTGTTAGTAGACAGCACTAACATTGCTAAAGTCAAAGTCAAAGTGTTTTATTTGTGAAACATAGGTTTAGAAGAAACGCTGCAACAAAATCAGTATATTTTTTAAGTTCATTGTACAATTTAAACTTGCATACTTGCTGAAAACTCTTATCTAGATATGATAGAAGTATGTGACATACTTTTACCTTATAAAAGTAAGTAATAGACCTTATCTATTTACTGGTAAATGATTAGATTTGAAGAAATATATTTACTTAGTGCCTTTTTTTTCCAGATCCTTCTAGACGTCAAAACCTATCTACAAAAACAACCATCCCTCGTCGATATCAAAGTGCCAGACGAGAACAAATTCACAGTATGTGGCGATATACACGGCCAATACTACGACCTTATGAACATCTTCGCTCTCAACGGAATGCCATCCGAGAATAACCCTTATTTGTTCAACGGAGACTTTGTCGATCGAGGCTCCTTCAGCGTGGAATGTATTTTCACTCTGTTCAGTTTCAAACTACTGTTTCCTGACCACTTTTATATGTCCAGAGGTAAGAACAAGACATTTATGTTTAACTAGCTTCTGCCCGCGACTTCGTCCGCGTGGAACTCCTCCTTTTTTTGCAGTCGGTTAAAAAGTAGCCTATGTCCTTTCTCAGGCTCCAGACTTTCTTTGTACCAAATTTCATTTAAATCGGTCCAGTAGTTTTAGCGTGAAAGCGTAAGAGACAGACAGACAGAGTTACTTTCGCATTTATAATATTAGTAGGGATTGCAAAGGCACATATTATAATTAACATATTTTTGACAGCTGGTAATTGCCCTATGATATCCAACCCCGCCACAATCTTAATAACGAATATGATGTCACAAACCACTCGAACTCTACTATCGAACTTTAACGATAAATGTGATGTGTGTGAATATATAGATTTGGTCTAAATTTTACGCAGTCTTTTTAACAATATTTAATTTACTAGCATTTATTTGCCCACAACTAGAAATCCCTTTAATGCAAAGATTGACCGCTTATTCTTCGACAATCATCAACTTTCCTTAATTGGTAAAACTTTAACATAATCATTTAAACATATCCATACTAATATTATAAATGCGAAAGTAACTCTGTCTGTCTGTCTGTCTGTCTGTTACGCTTTCACGCTAAAACTACTAATCCGATTTAAATGAAATTAATACAAAGAAAACCTGGAGCCTGAGAAAGGACATAGGCTACTTTTTAACCGACTTTAAAAAGGAGGAGTTCCACGCAGACGAAGTCGCGGGCAGAAACTAGTTATTATATATAACCTATGTTAGCCTTTCTTAAGCTCCAATCTCTTTACCAAATTAAATCAGTTTCAATGCTAAAATAAAAGCGTAACACACAGACCCGATTTTCCATCTAGAGGACGGTCGCGAAATACATCTAAAAACGGACGTTGCCCTTTTTCTATTTGTCTCTGTCGCACGCGCGTAGTAATAGTGCCCTTACGCTCGCACAGTAACTTTGAACGTTACTGTGCGAGCGTGAGGGCACTAGAAAAAGGGCAACGTCCGTTTTTCCCTGTGCTCCGCGACCGTCCTCTAATCCCTACTAATATTATAAATGCGAAAGTAACTCTGTCTGTCTGTCTGTCTGTTCCGCTTTCACGCTAAAACTACTGGACCGATTTAAATGAAATTTGGTACAAAGAAAGTCTGGAGCTTGAGAAAGGACATAGGCTACTTTTTAACCGACTGCAAAAAAGGAGGAGTTCCACGCGGACGTAGTCGCGGGCAGAAGCTAGTAACTAAATAAAACCTTACAGGCAACCACGAGACTCTGGATATGAACCGCATGTACGGTTTCCGAGGGGAAGTGACGTCGAAATACACCGCGCAAATGGCGGACTTATTCACCGAGGTGTACAATTGGCTGCCGTTGGCTCACTGCATCAATAGACGGGTGCTTGTCATGCACGGAGGATTGTTCTCGAAGGATGACGTCACACTCGACGATATCAGGAGGGTGGATAGAAACAAACAGCCGCCTGAGGATGGTTTGTATTTTTTTTAAGTAAATACGAGATATAGAACAAGTTTCGTTACTATTACAAATGATAAAACTCGACATTTAAAAGTATTTCTAAACGATAGTGGCTCAAGGAAAAACACCGCAAGAAACTCGTCAATTGTTATAGCTTTTTTGAAATAGAATTAAATATAAGATTAATAATATAATTAATATTTAATATTATTTTAAATATTTCTCTTAACGGGGACACTAATTTGCCGTTTGTCGCCATTTTGTCCTAACAACTTGCCCCCTTTTTCACGTCAATATTTCAATTAAATATTACCTTTTATTTGCAAAATGTCTACAGAAAATTTAAAGGAAAAATACTATAACTAACATTTATATATTATTATTATAACTAGCCGTTCGCCTCGGCTTCGCACGGATCCCTTTTTTTTTCAAAACATTCTAGGTATATCCAATGTTACTCAGGGTGAACGTAGTTTCCCAACAGTTAAAGAATTTATCAAATCGTTCAGCCGTTTTGGAACCTATTCAATCCAAACAAACAAATAAACCTTCCCTTCCTCTTTATAATATTAGTATAGATAATTTCTGGCCCTGTCGTGGTTATTACTCATTGGAATGAAATTTAACGTTACGATATCCGATTAAAATAATAGTCCTAAATTATCATTTGAAGTGTTAGACTATCGCCAGCTCGAACGGCTACGAATATGGGTACCGAATAGTTTTCGAAACATCTATACTAATATTATAAAGCTGAAGAGTTTGTTTGTTTGTTTGAACGCGCTAATCTCAGAAACTACTGGTTCGAATTGAAAAAATCTTTTTTTGTTGGATAGACCATTTATCGAGGAAGGCTTTAGTCTATATAACATCACTCTGCGACCAATAGGAGAGAATAATATTCTACATGATATATATAAAAATGAGCCATGAGAAAATAAGTAAGATAACTCTTATTTTTAGTCACCTTTCTCACCTGGTACCAGCCCTGGTGTCACTCTGACAGTTTTCACAAGCCCGTAGATATTCAAGGCACTCTAGACGCTACTGAAATCTTAAGGTTTCATTCGTCAGAAAATAAGTTACGTCAGATCGCTCTGGGATCTCGGACCATAAATTGTCATTTGAAATGTTAGACTATCGTCAGCTCAAACGGCTACGAATATGGGCACCGAATAGTTTTCGAAACATTGAAAAATAAAATACTCAAAAAAAAATCCGATATAATTGCTCATTCCAACATTTTTGTATATTCCAGGTATAATGTGCGAGCTGCTATGGTCGGACCCTCAACCCATGCAGGGCAGATCGCCCTCCAGACGCGGCGTGGGCTGCCAGTTTGGACCTGACGTGACCGCCAACTTCCTAGCCAAGAACAACCTGGACTACATCATAAGGAGCCACGAGGTCAAGAACGATGGGTACGAGTTGGCGCACGATGGGAAATGCATTACGGTGTTCTCTGCACCGAATTACTGGTGAGTTTTGCCTAGTGCTAGTAACCGTTGGCCGAATACCGAATATTCGGCAATGCTGTCGGCCGAAGCGCTGAATATTCGCCACTTAATACATGCTTGTCAAGCGCGTAATTAAAAAGACAAGCTGCAAACTGTCACTCTCGTTGTGGCAGTGTATACGGGAATGTGGACGGGTGTTTGCCTATTTGTTTCAATGAGGGCCACCGCGTGTCAGAAATCCGCTAGATGCGCTAGTGTAGAATGAGGTCTAGCTGTCATGTTCCACCAATGAGAGGCAAGCTACTGGCCTATAATTGGTGGAACATGACAGTTAGACCTCATTCTACACTAGCGCATCTAGCGGATTTCTGACACGCGATGGCCCTAATTGCGAGTAAGTTACGTCACGGCGCACTTTATCAGATGATGTTAACATATATATAACAACGAAAATATTATATGTTTGCTACCAAAACATGCTGAAAAGCCACTGATCAGTTTTAATTACTAAATAATCGCAATTGGGTAATTAATATTATATTATTATAAGTGTCTTTTTATGAATTTGCTATTCAGTCGAATAGGTCGCATTATTCGGCCTAATATCAAAAAAGTGGCCGAATATCATTATGAAGATATTCGAGATAAATTCTATTTAAATTAAATCTTGATTTTTTACCTACGTTCCTAGAAAAGTCTTTAAACATTGCTTATGTTATTCTTGACATTGAATCGTCTGTTATACCGACATATAATATAGGTATTTTGTATATTTCTTCAGTGATACAATGGGCAATCTTGGCGCCTTCATCACGATGAACGGCAAGGATCTCGAGCCTAAATTCACACCATATGAAGCGGTGGTAAGTTATTTCTCTATTTAATATATACATCTATACTAATATTATAAAGAGGACAGGTTTGTTTGTTTGATTAGATTAAATAGGGTCCAGAACGGCTGGACGGATTCCAAAAATTCTTTCACTGTTAGGAATCTACACTGTTCCCGATTGACATAGGCTATAAAAAAAAGGTGATCCGTGCGAAGCCGGGCGGAACAGCTAGTATAATATAATTATATTAATTATCGAATATACAAAATGTTAAATGTAGGTAGGTACTTTGTTAATTCATTTAAAACATTTGATTATTTCCATACTTATATATTATTATAACTTCCGCCTGTGACTTTGTCTGCCTACGATAAGCACCCCAGTTTTACCCTCAGGGAGTAAATTTTCGAAAATACATTCTTAGTGCTCCCCTACGATTTAAAACGGAACCCCTGTGCATAATTTCAAGTCTCCAACCCTTATAATTTAGGCTCTGCGTTGATATGTCAGTCATTGAATCAGCTTCCCCTAGAAGCCTAGGAGACACGATATATTTTAAATTTCATTTGATTTTTTTTTATTTTCCAGCCCCATCCGGACGTGAAGCCTATGGCATACGCCAACTCGTTCCTGAGCATGCTCTGCCAATGATCGACTCGAGTATAGCCGACTCACGGACTGCCGCGGTTGGCTGGTTGCATCACAAACACACACACACGCCTTTATACGATAGATAACTTGCAAATAAGATACTCGGTACTTACTTGGACACTGTGGAACTATTATTAGGTTTTTTTTTTATTTATGTGAATCCTATTTTGTGACGTCACATCGCTGTAGTGCCATCCTTGTCTAATTATGAATTTTCAATTTTATTTAGGTAATTATTTTTGTTAGTTGTAGTCCTACGGAGCTGGAGGTTGCGGGTTCGAATCGGGTTATTGTGAGCGCGAGCATTTATACCCGAGTCGTGGATAGTATATGTGTTTATATACGATTATCCATTGTAAGTGAAAGCTTGTAGTTTTATTAGAACAATTGGTATGATTTGTCGTTTATGAATATTTGCCCCCAACGGGATTCGAACCAAGTATAGTGTGCCTTATGATTTTTGATGCAACCAGCCGTTTCCTTCTACATTAGAAGTAATAAATTATACACGTCACATTTTTGTCGATATTGTCGAAATTAAATTTTAAATACTACTTTGCTCTAAAATAGTAATAATTTAAGTTAAAAACAGTATTTTCGTAATACTGTTTCAAAATATTTTTTCCCGCGGGATACTTTTCTTCTCCTGGGATAATACTGAGCTTGCTTGGTACATTTTCTTTTATATGCATGAATTTACGGTTTTTTTTATGCCGCATACAAATATATTTCACAATCCAAGTAAGTGCCAGATGAGCCCATTGCAATTTAGTTCTTCTGCAATATACAAATAAGGGTCATATTTAAAAGCCACTTAACCGCTGTATAAAGTATTTATTAAATATTAAAACGTCTTTTGCATATGAACTTTTTTCCAGCGTTACACTTATCAAATTTGTCCGGGAACTATAAAGCTCTCGAAATGCTAGTATAAAATTATGGGCGAGTTAAATCCGTTTTTTATCCAATTATTTTGAAGACAATATAAAAATATCGGATCTAGATCAAAAATCGTAACGCACTTGTACTGAATTTTTACCAATTAGGTGCTATCCAATGAAATCATAAATATAAATGATTTAAAAAAAAATACTTTATTATTTTGCATTTTTTTTTGTATACCCATTCAAACAATGCATTTGTATAATAAATTAGCCTAGTTTTAATTATTTTAAGACGTCTCGTAGTAATATTTTTCGACGTATACATACCCTTTACATGTCCCACGGTAACGGTGAACCTTGATTTTGGTTTGTTTATATATTTTCTGTGGACTACCATTTTATTGTGTCGACCAATTGTGGTGAATTTAGCTTTATAATAGATAAATTATCAATAATTAAATTTAAGCTTCGAAATACACTGCCCTCTTTTATCTGTGCATCTTTAAATACTAGTTGCGCTGCGCGGTTTTACCCGTGAAAAAAATGAACCTTTATTATCCCGCGTGATCTTTATATTTTTACATATATATCAAAAGTTTTTATGTCCAAGTCAAAAATATACGAATGTAGCGCAGTTTTGTTCGTGTCAATATTTTCTTTTTTTTTTTTAATATCACCCTTATATCTATATGTTATTAAATATATCTTAAAATCCAAATTACGGCTTTTAGCAATAGTAATAGCTAGTTGAAATTATAATAATTTCTGATGCTTTCGCGGTTATTACACATTGGAATGAAACAACTATAACGGATTAATATCGCGTATTTTATTTTATTTGCTGATGTTTTCAATACTTTACAGGTCATATGTTTGTGACCAATTGAGCTGTGTTATACTATGGTCAACTAAGTTGGCTACGAATATGGGAACTGTAAAGGTTTCGAGACGTTTGCTATTAAAAACACGCGAGTTAAATCCGTCATAGTGTTTCATTTTAATAGTTGAAATTGTTTTTTTAAATGTACTCAGATTGAGTGCAAGACAAATTCAATTTTGCGTCAATCATGATAGGGTTTAAATTACATCGACAATATTCTGTATATTTCACTATAGCCTTATGACGTTTTAGAATAGACATGTTTTTATAAATCAGCAGTAGGTATGATGATTTTTTTTCCATAAATAGATTATAAAAAAATATTTGACGCGTATTTTTACTTTTCTCGATCAAACAAGAAATGACGAAGATGGGTGGATCTTCGAGCGTTTGAGACGCCGCGGCGCGCCGTCATTGTCCTCTACATCTATATTATTCTATATCTATAATGTTTGCAAATAATATCATTATGTATCGATTGAAATAGTATTTGTAACAGTACCGGGGGATAATATCACTCAAATTTTCTTTACTTATTGACTCTGTTCTTAAATATAGATGTAGAGGATAATGACGGCGTCTCAAACGCTCGAAGATCCACCCAGATAATTATGTCAAAGTTCGGTGGTTCGTGTCGTCACAAATTCATGAAAGAATAGGTGTCAAATGTTTTTAAATAATCTGACAGATTAAATATATATTTTTTTTCTCTACACAGTCATCATCATATTTTGTATGAAAATATCACATGCATAATAAAATTTTATTTGGAGACTTGTAACTTTCCAATGTCTTCTTTCAAAGGTCTATGCTGAATATCAACACGATGCCATTTCATTAATAAATGGATACAAATAACAGCTGAAGTGTCGAAGTAGCGTCGTGTCGCTTCGGCATAGACCTGTATACAGACTAGTGCAGGCACAAGGTTTCGTTTGAGTTGAGTTTCCGAGCATATCAGATGTAGATAGGTTTTGGTGTTGATTTTAATTAATAAAATTGTTAAATTTGTATATTAATTTGTTTTTTTATTTATAGACTAGTGTCCTAGATTCATTTTAAATGTTAAGGTTTAACAATGCGCTTACGCAATAATCGACAAACCAATTAAAATTAAACTATTTTAATTGGTTAGGTATTTACGTATTTAGTCCAAGACTTAAGGTAAAATTTAAATTTAATAAAAGTATTCATTTTATCATAATTATAGACACAATTTAATTATTTTTAGTAGCATAAAACTTTATGTCAAAAAAAAAAGACTATGCAGAACCGAATTGCTAGTTAATTGATAATAATTTTAAAAGAAAAAAAACTTAAAAATCAAGTTAGGTAGGTATATTTGCAGACTTGGTTTTCCACCCCTACTTGTACCCTTAATTTGGGTTTAAAATGACGTCACATAGTTAACGCATTGTCATCCAAATTGAACTTGTATACAAAATTTCAGCTCAATCGGTTAAAACTGCTTCAAAATTGAATTACAAGATTTTACCCGTACATACTTACATTGCAAGTTAAAATAGCAAGTACCCAAGATGACCACTAGAGGCGCTGATCTCCGTTCCTTTTGAGTTTTTTTTTCTTTTCTTTTTTCGAACTGAATACTGAAGCGCAGTTGGCCAGCTAATGGGCCTTTACTGCAAAACCGGACGGGTGGCGAGCCTCCTGAGAGGAGGCTTTCAAGCCTTTAGGTTGGGTTTAGGGTTTTTAGCCCTGACCGACCCGAGGGCCCCCCAAAGTGGGGGTCGCACTTCGGCTCGGGCCGTCAGGAGGTGTGTTAACAGGATAATTATGTTGCACAGGGAACAGAAAGTTCCTGCGGATAGGTCCGACGCATAGAGGTCGTTCCCACTAAGTCGTATGTCGGGACGATTTTTAATCGTGTATCCTAGTGGCAGAACATTTAATATGAAATTCATAAACTGTTCACACACGAACGACAACGATTTTGTATCAGATCAGACATAAAATATATATTCATTAATTTATTTCCGCTTTATTGTACAAAAAAACAAATGTACAAAAGGCGGACTCAATGCCATACGGCATTCTCTACCAGACTACCTTTGAAGCAAACAGAGAGATTGTGAAGGCGCAAAATGAATAATACATAATATTAATATATATATATATATATATATATATATATAAATGAATCGCAAAATGTGTTGGTAAGCGCATAACTCGACAACGCCTGGACCAATTTGGCCAATTTTTTTTTTTAAATGTTCGTTGAAGTCCAAGGATGGTTCTTACGGCGAGAAAAAATCGAATAATTCCCGGGAAAACCCTAAAAACAGCCCTTTTCTTTTCCCATACAAACGTTGTCTAACTAAAGTTACCTAATTTGAATTTCGAACGGGCAGGATGACGTCTGCCGGGACCGCTAGTACAATATATAACAGGCTGATATTACACTATTTTAAAAACTTTATTTTAACTTGCAATGTAAGTATGTATGTACGCAAGAATGTTGAAAAAATAAAGAAAAACACCATAAAACCTTACAAAAACCTTTATTCTACTATTAAGGTGGGAGTTCACTAAGGCACGAGCTGTGTTAACATTTTAACGACAGTCTTTTTGTCCAATTTACATTTGGGGTACAGTTGTTGGCAGTCCGTGTCGAGAGAGCGGCCGGCGGTCACAGCTTCAAATACCGACGTGCCGTCGAGCATACGACGAACCAGGGAGTTACTGAAATATAAAAAAAAAATATTGTATTTTACGTTATCCTGTGGCGGATTTTCAGCAGTGTAGGCTCGAGCTTAGGGCGGGAAATTTATCCCAAATTGACATGGATTATCCAGTTTCCAATTATACTATCCTACCTTAACGATTATTTGCTATTCTAATTAAAAGTAATCTTTTTGCTTGAAAATAAAAAAAATAAAAAACAAAACAATACGTTACAATTTTATCATTCCAACATGAGCACTTTATTTATGTACCTACTAGCTTCTGCCCGCGACTTCGTCTGCGCATGATGAGTAACCTAATTTACACAATATCGTTACGAAATATAGCCTATAATAATACGTTATTCTGATGTGTAAACTATATTATTGTAAAGTTTCATCAAAATCCATTAATTAGTTAATTTTTGCGTGAAAGAGTAACAAACATCCATCTTTCTTACAAACTTTCTCGTTTAAAATATAAGTAAGTAATTTAAACAAACCTCGACAGGGAAGACAGAAGAGCGTCAAAATCCGTAGCGTTTCCAGTGAGCATGTTCTCATTGGCCAGTTGAACGTATGAACAGGCGAGGCGCTGCGTACATGCGCCTGAGTCGATGTTGTACCGGCTCAGGGTTTCATCCAGCCGGCTTAGCATGGTCGACACTTGACTCATGTCGGAGTCGAGACCTGGGAATTAAAAAAGTATCATCAAAATCGGTTCAATACGGTTCTTTATATGGGTACTATAAATAATAGTTTTACAGATAGTATCACTACTTACTTATTTATAGACCCTGTTGGGCACAACAAATTTTTTAGGTACAGCTTCTTAAATATGTAGGTATAAAATTATGACTAATAACTTCTTACACATAAATAAATTATGTTATTAAATTTGAGGTATAATAAGAGTGTTTTTTTATTTATGCAACTAAATAGATACGAATGTTAACTTATGTAAGTTAACAATATACTTAACGACATAGTCAGTTTTAATTTAATTATTTAAATAAAATAGTTTCACCTAGTGCAGTGTTTCTAAAACTTTTTAGTTCCGTTACCCTTATGACCTAACACCCACTCGTTTACCCCTCCTCCCAACTAGTGCTCAGACTTGTCACTTTGAAAATCGGCGTTCGAGACAACTACCAGCTAATGGTAATTAGCGAAACACAAGTTTTACTTGGGGAACGGACGTTATTTTTACCTCAAATTACCTATTAGGGTGACGGCACCAGTAATGGACATGGCACCAATTATGGACATTATTTTCGTTGATCGAATTTATTAAGCAAGTGGCCCAACATTTTTCAATTGGAGATACTAAAACATAAGCAATAGACGTTTGGGCTTTCATTTTGATACACTTCATCAAAATTACCCGTTTTGTTTGAAGATGGTTGGGAATTGAAATCTCGTTTCGCGCGGTGGTCATAAAAATCCGTTTTTGTTAGTGAAATCGTTAAGGAGGTGTGTATATATTTGTGCATGGTATTATCTTGTGTTGTGTTGTAATGAGATTTTTTGTTATTTTTACGGAATAATACTATATTGCAAGTAAATTGAGCTAAGTTGATAATGTCCAATCCCAATAATAAGTTTTTTGTGGGGTTTGTTCATCACTGGATTCGATTTTTTACGAATTCCAGTTATGGACAAGTGTCCATTCTTAAGTTTTTAATATTTTTTTAGTTAATGGTATTAAATTATTTAATTTGTTGCACTAAACATTTCGGTTGAGTTGATTTTGTGATTGCTCTTTATTTTCCAATGATGGACAATGTCCATAAATGGCTATTTTTAGTCGTCCATCATTGGGTTCTTTGTTTTATCTTATATGGCGCTAATAAAAAAATACACCCGGAACAAATAGGGAGGGCATTTGATGCTGTATGATGCTGCATGATGCTGCTGAGGATGGGAGAAATGATGATCACAGCTGCCCTCCGGTTTCATCTTCTTCTTCTTCAACCTTATTCTACTCAATGCTGAGTAAAGGTCTCTTCCATTTCAGCCCACTTTCCACGATCTTGAGTTTCCCGCATCCAATGTTTCCCAGCCACTTGCACCAGATCATCGGCCCACCTCGCCGGCTGTCTTCCGACATTTCGCCGCCCCATTTTCCGTCCCCAATCCAGCATCCTTTCTTCCGTTCTCAAAGCTATGGTTTTTGTTATGTCGGTTAGTCTGGTTCTCTTCTGAATATCGGTATTACGGACCCGGTCACAAAGAGAAATACCTAACATAGCTCTTTCCATAGCACTATACTACTTTGGAGTCTATACTTGGAGTCGATGCATGATCTGCCTCGTAAAGTCCCGGCTCCATAGACCATTACGAGAAGAACGCACTGTTGAAACGTGCGACGCTTGAGGTATAAAGACGCACACGTTTGTCTTTCAGGACGTCTGAGAGCTTACCAAAATCCCCCCATCCCAGTTGGATTCGCCCTCCGGTTTGGGGTCCCTCATATAACTTTGCGTAACAAAGTCCAGGCAAAAGTCCTGCAGTTTGTGCTATGGGACTACAAACTATTCTCACAGTAGAGGAAGAGGGCAATTTGGTGAAATGGTTGGTCGCAATGAGTTAAAAGCACTTTCACATAAATTGAAATAAATTAACAAAGAGCGTGCAAAAAATTCTCCAGGCTCCAGGTATCCGGAGCCAAATATCTTCATTCTACATCTGGTGAGAGCGTCCACAGTTTCACATTCCTCTCCACACATTCTGCAGTCGCTGCTGTTTGTAAGTCCCATTTTGTGTAGGAGTTCGTTGACTCCTAAGTGACCAGTGAAGAATCCTGTTATAAGTCGGATTTGTCTTCAGTTTAGAAACCAGAGTTTTTTAATCCAGTTTTCATTTGGGTGTTGTATAAATTGCCGTGAGGACCTTAGACCTAAGCATGCCTTCCACTCTTCGGTGTGGCTCTTGATTGTGTTTTCCTTAAGGCCTGTATGCACTTTATGGGCTCCAAGGGCCTTCACCGCAGCCTGGCTGTCACTCAAAATATAGATGGTTTTTCGTCCAGGTGCCTGTCTATATTTTCTTGTGCACATGCAGCATACGTCTCTGCCTGAAATACTGTGGCATGCTTTCCCATGCTTACACTATAGCATATATATGCACCGCAGTTTCTGATAGACCTCAGTTGATTGATTTATTATGTTACCAATTCTAAGCTGCAGCTGCTAGCAAAGAGGCAAAGCCTCAATTAATGTTTTATAAATGATTAAAAACCAGATCGTTGATTGAAAGCCTTATAGTATAACTTGGAAATCTAAGGCTTAAGCGTTAAAAGTTCAAATAGAGTTAATCAAAAGTATATTTTTGACATTTGTGTTATTTATCTGTGCAATAAAAAAGTGTCCATTAATGGATGTTCATGACTGGGTCCATGTCCATTACTGGGGGTCCATCACTGAATCTTCGATGTCCATCAATGGTGATATCGTAAATTTCAATTTATGTATTTTTTATTAATTATGTATTATTCATACAGGATTTTTGGTGTTGTTTAAATGTTCCTCATGTATTTGAGTACCGAACAAAAAATCATCATTTTTGTATTGCCAAAAAACATCCCATTTTTAAGCGAAATTCTAATTTAGTGCGCTTAACATGTCCATAATTGGTGCCATCACTATATGCCTACTTACCTACAGAACCCTCTTAAAATAAAAATGACACTTACTCCTTCCATAGCCACCTCCATAGCCGTAAGACAGTGCATGCATAATCTTGGGCAGGATGAGCACTGCCCCAAAGCCCAGGATAGACCCAATCAGAACTCCGCCGAGGTCTATCTTGACGGGTCCGTAAAGTCCAGGCGCAGAACCACCGTATGGACCCTGGAAATCAAACTAAAGTTAAAAATAATTACCTACACAAGAATAATATAATAGCTGTATAAAAGTCGTACGTATATTAAAGAGACAACCTTTGTACAGCTTATTTAGGTACATAGGTAGAACTCATGTGCTGTTGGAAGTATTTTTCTAATCCTATTTAATTCCCTTCGCCTTTTAGTATGGTAATATACTTAATTGCAATTATCTATGTCACATAGATATGCGTACGTCTGTGTTTTTGTCGCAAACTTAAGTACGTTAACTACATGATTGTCGCCATAGAAATAATATCTAGGTATATTAGTAAGTTCATAATAATATTTATGATCTTCTTTGTACCTTCTCTGTTCTGCTTTAAACAACAGATCATGCAGATTTTCATTAACAAAAATAATTTTGTGTAAGATAAGTCCAGTACCTACTTAATTTCATCAATTAGAACAACGGCGTGCATTACATATAGGAGCAATGTGATAAGAGTACAGAATGCCTACCCGTTACCTATACTGCTGCGTAGTTACGCAATTCACGGGCGTGCAGTGAGATATAGGTAGTTACCTACATCCCACTGCACGCACGTGAGTTAAACCAACCAATCATTCCTACTTAACTAGGTATTAAATCTAAGATATAGAGTCTCAAACTACCTGTACTACATTGATCCTGTAAGTAAGTATCCTAATTCTTATTTAAGTATTTATTCATCAAAGATATGGTCCCAAAAAGTCTACCTGCGCTCCCGTAGTCCCGTAAGTAGATATCCCGAACCGCTGGGTCCTGTCCTGGTCTCGTTCTTCCCTGGTCTTCTCGACCCTGGCTGAAGGCTCCGCCAGCTGGTCCTCAGTTCTGAAGCTGGAGCTCGGCATGAAGCCTCTGAAATTGAGGCTGATGGCATTGTTAACTCTGGACTATTTTAACCAATTGACCCTAAACATTGATTACACTTAACACGACATTTTGTCAACATATTGTCGTTTAGTAAATGTCATAAATGCCAATCGATTACACTCAACACGACGACATGTTGTCAACATATTGTCGTTAAGTAACTGTCAAATTCTATTGTCGTTTGGTTCGATTCATGACAGACCACCGCGACAATAACTATATCGACACGACAAAATATCGACGTGTCATATCATCATAGGCTTGTTGATTATGAATTGGAATATAACCTACAATAAGATTTAAACTCGATTAAACCGACATGTACGAGCGCAGTAAGTCGTTGCATCAAAATTCTTTATGTAAGTAACTAAGTAGGTATCTCATTTGTTTATTTTCTAAACTAGGAAAGCAAGGATGTATAAACGTAATTGCATATACCTACATATTTATTGTTAAATTAATTATTTTGGGCTGGTAGGTAATCGGATAATTAATGCTAAGCTTTGGAATGAAACAACTATTAACGGATTTTACACGCATATTTTTATTTTATTTGCAGACGTTTGGGATTCTTTACAGTTTCCATAATCATAGCACGTCTAAGCTGACGCGTCTTTAAAGACTTTAGCGTTAGACTAAAAATATTGTCAGCTCAGCCACTGTAAAGAATCCGAAACGTCAGCAAATAAAATAAAATAAAAGTACGCGAGTTAAATCCGTTCCGTTTCATTCCAATGTGTAATAACCGCGAAGGCATTAGAAATTATAACGCTAAGCTTGCTTACCCATCATTCCCGTAGTCAGCCCAAACACCGCACGCAAGGAGGAATAATATGCACACAATTTTTGAGCTCATCTTACCAACTCCAGCGCATAACTGCTATCTTCCCCGTCCGCATACACTATATACTGGGCGTTCCGATGCTTGCTTTGAGACAATCGTATGGGGAAACACCATTGTTGACAGTTTTGTATGAGTTTTGGTTGCACAATACTTTTACGTCCGTCACGCATGTTGATGGTATCTGTAAGGGAAGAATGAGGTTAGTATGGTGGAATTTGTCTTGGAAATTAAAGGATATAGTGTAACCTACTCGCACTTAATTGTCGTGATCGTATAATATAGTTCAAGTATTAGGTACGTCTGCAGATTTATTACATTATAGGTATAACTACCCTGCCGTCCCTCATGTCAGCAAAAGTAAGCAAAGTTCTTTTACCCCTCTCCCCATCCTTACGTAAACAATGTTAGGTACCTACTTACTTAGCTATATATACATTTTTCTTGTATTCTGTTTTTTTTAATAACTCACTGGTTGATTCACTTTAGAGCCTATGATGAACTGACGACTGAACTAACGGGTCGATATAATATTGAGAACATTGTCGACAACGAGAAGGTTTGTCGTGTCGATATTGTTTCGTTGTCGCCTTTAATAAATAAGAGACGACATCGACGCGACACGATTCCTTGCTGACGACAACGTTACCGATTTTTCACAGATGGTCGCGAGAATAAGACGAAATTGATATGACGAAATGTCGACTCGACAGCTCATCATAGGCTTGCTGGCTTCAACGAACATTTACTCACATTAGTCTCGCAAATGCAATGTCCATTAACAGTAAAGAAAAACATATTTTTGAAAAATAGAAACAGTTCTTAAATTGTGTGTTGGTAATCAAATCAAAGTAATCAAGGTATAGAAATAAGAAACAGACTTTTTTAAATACTGTCTATTTAATTAGGGGTTACCTTGTTTGCTATCAAAGACACTTATCTACTTTTGTGCGAGTATGTATTTATGATCGCCTACTTTTAATGTAGGTAAATACCTAAGTCATATAATAAGATATTGAAGGCTAAGCTACTATATAAGTAGCTAATTTCTAAATATTTAATATAATTATAGAGAAAATATAAAAGATTAAAAAATATACTCTATTGCTTCTTACCAAAGCATCTACCTGAAGTCAACTAAGTAGGTATGTGTTATCATTTCTAATGCCTTCGCGGTTATTATACATTGGAATGAAATAACTGTAAATGGATTTAACTCGCATAATTATTTTACTTCATTGGCTGACACGTATGGAATTGTTTACAGTTTCTATAATCGTAGCACGACTGTGCTGACAATAGTCTAACGCTAAAGTTCAGTTGTGCTGTCACCTCAGTCGTGCTACGATTATGGAAACTGTAAAGATTTAGAAATTAACCCTACTAATATTATAAATGCGAATGTAACTCTGTCTGTCTGTCTGTCTGTTACGCTTTCACGCTAAAACTACTGGACCGATTTAAATGAAATTTGGTGCAAAGAAAGTCTGGAGCCTGAGAAAAAACATACTACTTTTTAAGCGACTGCAAAAAAGGAGGAGTTCCACGCGGACGAAGTCGCGGGCAGAAGCTAGTCAGCATATATCTTTGTTAAATTGTAATACGCGGTCACCACTTAAATACTTTTGGTATCCTTCAATCCGTTGATAAAATGTATACATCAAATGTTCTAAGTTGCTATAGTGGTTAAGATTATAAACAACTACTTACTTACTTTACCTACTTGTATGTCATAATGGCTCATTTTGAGATAAAACAGAGCATAAAGCTCATAACATTGTCTGGCAGGTGTCATGATTGCTCGTAAGTGTTGTAAAGCGGATGTGTAATAAGTAATAAGGCAGAAGGCATTGTTTTGATTACGGCACAGGTTATAGTGTAGCTAGCTTACCCAGCGAAGTTCGTACCGAATTATTTGAGATTTTTTTATTAAGAAAATAGGGATCGATCGTTTTCAAAGCCGAATAAAAATAAAATATAAAAAAAAAAACAACTATTAATGACAATAGACTTTAGCGACTATTGTCAGCTCAGTCGTGCTACGTTTATGGAAACTATTGAGAATCCGAAACGTCAGCAAATAAAATAAAATAAAAATACACGAGTTAAATCCTCTAATAGTTGTTTCATTCCAATGTGTAATAACCGCGAAGGCATCAGAAATTATAATATAAAAAAATTTAGGGTGGACCACCATCCTTAACAATTAGGGGTATGAAAAATAGATGATGGCCGATTCCTAGACCTACCTGATATGCACATCTTTTCTTCTTCTACACTAATATTATAAAGAGGAAAGATATGTAGATACCTATTTTTGTATGTTTGTATGTTTGTAATGAATAGGCTCAAAAACTACTGGACCGATTTTAATAATTCTTTCACTGTTGGGAAGCTACGTTCACCCTGAGTAGGTAACATAGGCTATAGAAAATTTGGAAAAAAAATAGGAATGCGTGCGAAGCCGGGGCGAACCGCTAGTATTATATAAAAGAAAGTCGTGTTAGTTACTCCATTTATAACTCAAGAACGGCTGAACGATTTGGCTGAAAATTACTGGG
The DNA here is from genome assembly GCA_038024825.1 of Polylopha cassiicola. Taxonomy (NCBI): domain Eukaryota; kingdom Metazoa; phylum Arthropoda; class Insecta; order Lepidoptera; family Tortricidae; genus Polylopha; species Polylopha cassiicola. Next base: position 2,490,812 of record CP149061.1, read on the forward strand.
GACGTAGCTCAGAACCAAGACAAGGACATAGGATACTTTGTATCCCGTTCCAGTAGAAAAAAAAATCAGCTCAAATTATAAAAATAGTTTAACAAAACGCAACAATGAAAACTGTCAAATCGATTGATTAGGTAATGTAGCGCTGCTTTACCGGGCGGGACGAAGTCTTCCGGGGTAGCTAGTAATTTAATAAAATTGGTCCACCCGTTTTGAAGGAGTTTGAACACCGTGACACGAGAATTTTATATACCTACTTACCTTCTCGTATAAAATTCTTGTTTATGTTGGAGATAATAAATTATTTTTTATACAGTAAAATATAATAATAAAAAAAGTACGCGCCTAATATATCGTACACCTAGATCTAAAGGGTGCTAACTCATAAGTCTGAAGATTTGAGTTACCTATGTACACCATCGAATTCCTTGTAGGACAACCTGCCTATCAATAAAATATATTTAAGCTAACTCTTCTGGCTTTATATAGTATATAGAAAGCATAAATCTACACAGAAAGTAGGGTGAACGCACCTCGGAGCGCTCCCCATTCGTCCGGTGGAGCAGTAACGGCCCCAGGGCCAACCAACAGGTCACTTCGAAAAAAAAAATACAACAAACAACATATAAAATAAAATAAAAATACGCGAGTCAAATCCGGTAATGTTTCATTCAAATGTGTAATAACCGCGAAGGCATCAGAAATTACTTTTTTTTGCCACCAGATCCGGGTAGACGTATATATTCGACCAGCATTTGACCAGTGACTAAATGAGTTTGACTTCATCAAATTTCACGTAAACTTTTCTACTTAATACCTACTTACGTAATATTTTTATACTAACTGCCATTGTTTTGTCACACACTTCGATATTTAAACACACACACACATAAACGTCAAATTACCGCATTATCTCTTAATCGACACATCATCTTCATTTCAAAGACTCTAACTGCCTTAATATAGAGTTCAAATTGCAAGTTTTGTGGGTTCAATGGAGACTAGCTGGAGTAAATATTACATAATTATTATAACATTGTATACATCAATGATAACGCTAAATTGGTTACGAACAATAAAACGTAACGTCGTCTATATATTTAAAGAACACATCTTTCGAAGCAAGATCCGTGAAAACATTACAAATTGAAGGCAATCAAGATTATAGAGCTGGGATTCTTTAGATAGGGCATTTTTCTGACAAAGTAATAAAAGAAAAAAAAAATGAAATAAATGAATAATAATTACTGATGCCTCCGCGGTTATTACACATTGAAATGAAAGAACTATGAACGGATTTAACTCGCGTATTTTATTTGCTGACGTTTCGTAAATGTTGTTGAGTTAAATTGTTGTTATTGGATGGTTTTTTTTTTCAGTATAGGTAGGTATGTCACGGGCACGGTGCCCCGTTCAAATATCTAATATTTACCTTGGTAGGTACCTGTTATTAATAATTGTAGTGTAATTTTTCGTGGCAAGTAATTTATAATTCGTTGTTTTTAATTATACCAATTACATTTTTAGATTTGCTTTAAATAAAAAACTCTTTAAATAGGTAGGTGTACATAGTCTATGCGTTTCCAATAAAAAAACATTGTAAATTTTATTTTAGATTCTGCACTAATTCTATAAGAGATGTTGTGTTTTACTTTTTTTTAATATCGGATGACACAGATCGGTTTTTGTTTTTACAAACATGGCCGATATTATTAAATTTCAATTTGTTTTTAGATGATTTAAAATTGGCACAAGCCCAGAGGCGCCATTATAACTGAGAATAGAATGGAAATGGAAAATTTCTTTTGACTTCTTTAACACGTGTCAGGTCTAATCGACTCTTAACTCTATGTTGTTACATCTTACTTCTCGGTACAACAATAGTACACGGAAACTGATTGTACAGTAATTTTAATTTCCTACACTATTTCTGTAAATACACAGAAAAATGGCGTCAAACGCTTTTGCGTTTCGTCTGAAGGACTACATACTTTATTAACTGCAATTACTTAAAAAAACAGTTTAATATAAGAGTTAAAAGTTATTTTTTATTTAAAATGTGGCAGAAGAATTTTGTTTCGGCCTGTTTTGTGATAGTTTTGGTGTCAACTAAAGATATAAAAAGTTATTCAAGAAATGCGAGGTTATTCACATTTAATACTGTAAATGAGGACATAAGAGTAAGTAGAATGTTTTATTATTTTTCTATATTATAAATAAATAAATTCATAAAGTGACTGAGAGATGGACTGATCGTTCAACACACAGAAAACCAATGAAATTTTAAATATTTCTGGCACTACAGATTTTTTATAATCGCGTTTGTGGACTAAGGGATTTTTATAAATTAAACCCCCTTTAAATTATAAATATTTGTAGTATAAATAGGCAGAACTGTTTAAATAATTAAAACTCTACTTTATTGTTTATGAATAATAAATTTGCGATTTGATTTTTTTTTATTTAAATTTGGCTTAAAAGGACTTGATCCAGTCCATAAAAAAAAATTAAAAATCTGCCAGAGATTATAAACAGTTCTATAATCATTCTATAATGTTGTAGGTGGATTTGGACTTTTCGATTCCGTTCATTTCAATCCCGGTGAAGCAGACTATGGAATCAACTTTCGGCCCTTTAGTAAGTAATTGTCTTATTTTATCACCGACACCAATTATCACCTGAACGAAAAATATTTTTGAGACATGCATTGTTTGATTAATTTTTCTTCAAGCTTAATTAACTAACTGCTATTTGCGAATGATAGATACTAGATAGGCATCACTAAGGATTGCAATACCTGGTGGTACCATTTAACTTGCTTTTTGTTGAAGTTTGGTTTTAATTTTGTTTTAAATTTGGTGACGGAATTAAAATGTAGGCAAGTAGATAGTTCGTCAGTTTTTTTTTTCTTTTTAAACTACCACCTTACTCTCGGCGAAGTCTAGAGGGTGAGCTAGTAAACCTCTAGCTCGTTTTTGACACTAAATTCTACCCCTAGCAGATTTCGAATTCACAACCTCAGGTTTAGTATTCAGAAGCCTAGGACTACTAGACCAACAAGCCTTCTAGTAAAGATTCCCTATCTTTTCAATAATTCCAGGGTGTTCCCAGTATCAACATCAACGCACCAGCTCTGCTCCTCGGGGGTGGAGTCGTGATCGCCACCACCTTCCTGCTCCCACTCCTGCTGAAGAACTACGCACATCATCCACCTTACAATCGATATGCTAAAAGTAAGTCTCGAATGAAAACTAACCTTTGAAAGATGTGTACCTACCCACTGCCATTGGTTCAAAACCGATTCAAATTGGTTTGCTTTTACAATAGGCTCTTGTAAAAATATATTTAATAGACTAGTAAAGATTAAGGCCTAACTGTCAAGCTCCAATAATCACAGGCCAGCTTATCAGATTGGTGGAACATAACAGCTGGATCTCATTTTACACTAGTGCATCCAGTGGATTTTTGACACGCGGCGTCCTCCAAAGATCTGGGTGCGGAAGTGGTCGTTGTTGCCAACTGTATTATTTTTTTATTAAGCGATAGGTGCGCGGTTCCAAAATTACCATTAAAGCTAATTATGTAACTTATTTAAATATATCCCTCAATACCAATTCATTTTCTCAAATGATTTCACAAGGAAAAGAAACTACATCCATAAAAAATATCAACTGTATCAATTTTAAATAGCAGGCACAAAAACTTCACTAAAATCAAGGACAGGGTCCGCAACAGGATCTCCTCGACGTCCTCCTTCTCTGTTTCGGCACAGACGAGCTGGATTTCTTGCCCTTTATCTTCTGACAACAATCCACTATCCCCGCATCAGCCGGTATATACTGAGTCTCCACGTGTATAAAGTTTTTCCTTTTCCTTGGAGCCAGATCGAAGCACCCAAATGGGGGCGTGTATTCAATATCCCAAGTAGCATTACTGGATAGAGAGCTCAGTGATTCTTCCTGGCAGACACAATCAGGCTCTTTAAACGCTGGACAACTGTCTATAACCTTATCGATCGCGCTAAGATCATTACAAAACACGTCCATATATGCACACTTGCATATATCTTCTACGGCTTCTGAGAGTGCTTTTCGGATTTCTGCGTCTCTCTGTTTTCTTAGCTTTACCATTCTGCGCGCTTCGACCTTGGCAACTTCCTCTGGACTGCGTTTCTTTATGATCTTGAAGACCATGGGGTCGCAGTCCACGTATGGGTCCTCGTTCATTGCTATTTCTGTCAAGTCTTTAAGTGGATTCACCTGAAATCAAATAACAACCACTTTAGTATGTTCAATAATTCATTATTACATAATCCTCAACTTTTAATAGTGCCTACCTGAATTGTAAACACATCTCCTTTCCTCTGAACCTTCAGCGCTGGTTTCGGGTCTAATGGTTCCTCGGGCTCGGAGTCCCCCCCTCCCACAGCCTGGCCTGGTTTGCGTTTTTTTTTCTTCTTATTTTTATCCTTATCAGGACCCCCACGAGGACATTTGAAGGTCATAAGCTTTGCCACGCTTTTGCCGATAACGCCTGGCTGCCAACCTTTTCTTGGCTGAATTAAGACAAAAGGATATAATGATTAATCATAATAAGTAGGTAGGCACTACGTTTAATCGAATGTATAGGAGAAATAAATTTAGTACCTTCATGCCTGGCACATCCGGACTGTTCCAAAGCCAGCCCATTTCAGCGGGCACCGGATATCCTGGCTTGAGGAATCTGTTGCATGTCTTATGTCCAATTATTACACCTGCAATTAATATCTCATTTAGGGTCTGCCCCAGATTGTGTAACGCACTAGGTTTGTTATGCCAATTAGTTTGCTAGACTTTAGATAAACAACCTTCAAATGAAGTCAATTGAATTGGTTTGAATACAATCGAGGCGTAACTAATTGCGAAAGTTTCTAGTGAACGTGTCACATTTATACTAAAAATATGCTTAAAGCTTTTATATAAATTACCTGGATGTACATCTCCGAAGGTATAATTATATTTTGATGCATTTTTCTTCTTCTTTTTCTTGTCAACATCTTCCTCGTCAACCATTTTTAATACTTGCTATAAGAATCAAACATTCGCTATTTTATCATCTTATTTTACTTATTTTCTGAACTAATTTTACCTACATAATTATTTTATTCTTTGCTTAGAGAGACAACTAAACTGTTAATTACATACACGTTTCACACGTTTCTATAGTGTTCGTGAATGTTCGTGAATACTGAACTTTTTACACAAAGCGTGCCTAGAAAACGGTAACTTTCAAACCCTAATTAGGTAGTGATATAAATTTTAACTACCTGAGCAAAGATAGTAACATTGAGAAAATAAACACGAAATCAGTTGTATAAACTTTTATTATGATGGCAGAAATATATCTAGATGTTCAAAAGATTAAGGGTTACAAAATAAAAAAATCAATGAAATGACTTGCTCTCATTTTTATTTATCTGGCTTGAATTTCTCTTGGATTGCCATTTTGTGCGTACCGCAACAACCTTTGCCCATAAGAGACATTAGCACCTGTTCTTTATCACAACATCTTCTTTCAGTGTCCACATCGAACTTATTCAAACATCGGAAGTCATTCTCCTTTTCATACTTCATATACTCTTTAATAGCTTTCTTGATTCTTTCATACTCTTTGGAACAGCACACTTTACCAGCGTCACTGTAGCTCGGAGGCTGGGCTGGTTGCGCAGCTGTCTTGTACATTCTTGCAAAACCATCAGGGACTGAGCATGGTCTTCCTAATACAGGACAAGGGCCTAGTTTTATGGGAGGTAAGCCATAAGGCAAAGGTTCAGCTACGTCTTCGTCGTCATCTGCTTTCTTATTATCTTCAACGTCATTCATAGTGACCGGACAGGTATCTTTATGCTTGTAGAGAGGGCAGTAAGGCTTATGCCTTTTTCGTGCTGCTATGTTTTGTGTCTCAGCTATACAGTCGCAATCGAAAGTATGGCAAGGCGGCGAAGGCTTTGGTGGACTGCACTTGCAATCTTTGTCATCGGGGACATCGGTGCAATTGTAGACGTCGACCTTACGACCTGAATGATGTGTGTCAACGTGGTACACCACTGAAGTAGCACCTAAACTACGTGATGACGTCTTGCCTTGCGTTACTATATTAGCAGAGCTAACAGCGTTGCCCGCGAGTGAAGCCATTTTTTGGCTACAACAACAACTTCTTCCAGACTTTGCAGGAGTCGCCTGTCCCGTGGAAGCGTTGTAATCAGCTTCCAAATTTTGAATAGCAAATTCCTTTCCAAACATGGCCTCTTTAAACCCAGGAACTTTGGTGACACTAAATATGTAAGCAACCTTTCGGTCCTTATCACTTTTAGGTGGCTGTTCAGCGGACATCAATGCTTTCTTTTTGTCTTCACAAGTTTCTCCTGGATGGGTCATACCACCACAGCCCGCACACTTCGCTTTCGGTTGCTTATCAGGGCAGTCCTCTCGGTGATAACGGTCATCTTTGCAGTCACACGCACCGCAGACATTGCCTGTAGTATTCTTTGTTCCAGACACATTACCCGCTTGCTTCTTGTAGCTCTCTAGGTTTCTAATGTAGCATCTCACTTTATGTGCTAACGCGCAATTAGCGTTTCCACATGGACCTGTAATATCACCCATTCTAATCTTGTCGATCGCATATTTCTTTTGCGGCTTTTCATCCTTGGAAGCGTGTTCGCAACTGTAGTCGGCTCCTGCCTGCCCAACACCACAGCTTTGTAGTTCAGTACAAACTTCAATCTTATTCTTTGCATTATTGACTATATCTGGATCTTCTAAGGTAGTAGTTTCATACAGACTTCCCACCATGGTAAAGTTGGGATCATCACCCTCGATGCGTTTGCATTGGAACATGCTCGGAGCCTTATCCGTTCTGAAAACAAATGTTTCTGGATCGTTCATTAGCTGTTGAAACTCTGTAATAATGCTTTCACCCAAAGCGCTTAATCTTAAGATGAAGCCGATCTCTCCAACTTGCTTGCAACAGCATTCAGCCATCAAAGGAGTAAGCTGCTTGATGCTTAGAGGCTCGTGCACTTTACAAGCTTCGGACGACTCCTTTAACATATGATAGAACTCTGTTTCCCAAAACATCGTGCCGATTCCGACGAAGATTTCCACTTCATTCTCATCATCGTTCCAAACTTCAATCTCTAGTGGGAACTTATTCAGGATCATCAGGACCGTGTCAGGATATGACGGGAATAGATAAGATTTTCCGATTCGTATTATTCTTGAAAATTTTCTACGTCCCTGATCATCGCACTCGACGACATCTTCCTGGATCTGATCACTCTTGGCCAGTTGCCCTTCTTTGATGATGAACTGGACTTTTGGTCCGAATTTTATTTTGATTATGAGATTTTTGTTCGCTCCGCTGTCCTGGTCTGTTGCGAATATGGTCACTTTGTCTATGAATATCTCTATCAAGTACATTTGCTCCATGACCTGTAGAGTTCAATATTTTTTGTCAGAATACACTTCACTTGGAAATTTGTTCCAAAGGGTATTTTTCCGTATATAAATAAGTAGGTACGCCCAAAACGATATTCAAAACAAATTTTAACAAACGTAGAATTGCTTCCTGGGAACACGTAATACGTCTTAACGTAATTAAAGAGGAAATTAAGTAAACAGATTGTGGATACTTACGGATTTTTTGGTTGCAGCCCCTGTCCTATATAACGATGCTTATATAATCATATACATAACTATGGACACTGAAAATTTTATTTTGTAACCCGAAAGATATTATTTGTGTAAAATTTTATACAACTGACATTACATTGACATGCTTCGCCATTTGAAATGAGAATGGCCATGGCCGAGATATAAAAGCAACTTTTTTTTTTAATATAGCCAGTATACGACATTGGTCAAAATCTGACAAATAATAAAAAAGTTTACTATTAGAATACACTTAATATATCTCAAATATATAAAATTCGCTGTGTTTGTTGCCGAACTCCTCCGAAACGGCCGGACTTTATGAAATTTTGTGTGCATAATATCGGGTAGGTCTGTGAATCACAACATCTTTTTTTTATTTGTGGATATATTATTTTTTCATGATTCACCATTGAAAAATAGCCCCAAAATAACCATTCTACTATCAACCTCTATTTTTCAATAAAAAATCTCAAAGATCGCTGGATCAGCTAGTCTTTTTATATAAGCAACACTACTTTCATTGCAAAATATATGAAAGAAGAAAGAAAGAAAAATGCGCATCTGTGGCAAATAAACATTTGCCACAGATGCACATACATTTAATAATTGCAAATAAGTCTAGGTAGATAGTATGTGTCTATAAAACTTCGTTATTCTCTCACAATTACTTCTTCTGACCAAAAATTCTACTTATTTGCAGTTCTAGAGAACACCCATTTCGGAGCTGATGCTGTGCTGGACTTTGCCAACAAGATGCTCACAGACAGCCAAGGATTCCAGGGTTGTGCTTTAAGGATAGCATGCTGGACTGGACAGAATGAGGATGAGGATGCGGTCAGGATCTGGAGTACAGTCATGAGGTAAACCATCATATAAAGATCATATTTGTACCAAGACAAGAGTAGAAAAATAGACCCCTAGTGGGATTCGAACTCACGCCCATGCCTTTACTTGCGGAAGCAGACCTTTACACCGTAGGAACCACTGACGAGTCGTCGAATTTCTCTACAACTTCAATTCGGTCTTGTTCTTTTATTGATTACTCGCGAATCTTTCGCTTCAGCGCCATCTGTGTAAAATCGAAAAAATATTTTTCTTTTTTCGATGATTGATTTTTATTATGATTCTTCGTTCCAGTAATCAGCTGATGTCTTCCTTCATCAACTCTACAGCTGTGGAGGAAGCGATATCGTCTGGTAGGCGAGGACGAGAATGCAACTTCTACAAGCCTTGCCCTTTGAACAATGACCACTTCCCAAAGTTAATCAGCAAATTGGCCCAATTGGGTAACTTTAGGCGATAGGGTTTTGTTAGTTTTATGTTCATAATAAAGACTGATGTTTTATGTACTGTTTTATATTACTTTAGAGTACTTTAGACATTGTTTTATTTATCTCTCTTTTTAAAGCCTATTATATTATGTCACACGGGAATAGTGTAGCTTCCCAATAACAGTGAAAGAATTTTTCAAACCTGTCCAGTCGTTTTGGAGCCTATTTAATACAAACAAATAAACAAACAAATGTTTCATGTATTAAATAGTAGTGTAGAGTAGGTATCTACAATATAATAATAAATATTATACTAGCTGACTTAGTAAACGGTGTTTTGTGAGATTTTTTATTATCGTAAAAAATCTCATATTGGTTGATGGTAGAATTGTAGAGTTGTACCTATGTATTTTTTATTGACCAAAAATTTAAAAAAACTGGGGGGACTTCCTTAACATTTAGGAATGTGAAAAATTGTTCACTAATTCTGACAATCCTCCTTGACTCCTTATAAGAGGTAGACTGGGGGAGAGATATTAGGAGAGAGTGGAATCGGTAGCCGTGTGGTTTGGAATGGACCGTGGCTCACACATATCATAGGAAGATTATAAATAAAACTAAATTCACAATGCATTATGTTTATTCAATATGGTTTCTACTTCTGTCCTAGCAAGTTTGATAGCATAGTCCAGTGGGGTGAATCCTAGGAGATCTTTTGCTTCAGTGTCGACTCCCTGCTCTATCAAATACTCCACCATATCAGGATAATTACAGAGGACTGCCTGCAAATAAAAACAAATTTTCTAATAATTTCTGATGCCTTCGCGGTTATTACACATTGGAATGAAACTATTGTCAGCTCAGTCGTGCTACGATTATGGAAACTGTAAAGAATCCGAAACGTCAGCTAATAAAATAAAATAAAAATACGCGAGTTAAATCCGTTAATAGTTGTTTCATTCCAACAAATTTTCTATTAAAAAAATGAATAGATCTATATCGCGGGGTGCAGGCGCGTGCAGTGAGTTGAGCGTAAGTATGTCGCCAGGGTAGGCACTCCATTAGCCACACTGTGCTTGTATGGAGTGCACGCCCTTGGCGGGGTGGTATTGATTTTTTCACTTGTTTCATATAGATACCCATCTGTAGAATAGTAAACTTTAGATCTACGTGTGCAAATAGTCGAGAGACATTTGTATTTTCAGAAAAGGAAGGCAGCATCCGGTTTCGAAGGACCAACACATTTTTTTTTTTACCTTATGCAGTGGCGTTTGCTTCAGCTCATCAGCCACGTCTAGTTCAGCGCCGGCCATCCTTAGAGACTCCAGTTTCCTGACCGCTCCACTCCTGGCTGCCAGTGAGAGCAGTTCCGAGACTGGAGTCTGGTCTGCGGCCGAGAGGTGAGCCCCGCACCTCATGAGGAGGGGGATGAGGGTCGTGTCGTCACGATGGATGGCTGTTAGGAGGGGAGATTCTCCGCACCTGTGGATTGGGATACGTTGGGTTTTAGGTCAAAGTTATTATAATTGTTACTTGCGTATTATTGGTTCTGTGGTGACGTTTCTAAAGCTTAAAAGTTCATATTTGTAGAAGACTGAACTAATGATAATCTGATACAAGGTACCTACTTCGACTTAGTGGTTTTTGAAAGGTCAGTAAATCCATTAAGAGGATTGTGAACCTGTTAATTTTCATACAAAAGGCGATAACGTTTTACACCCAGTAAATATAGTTAGATTTTTATAATTTTTGGATATGTTGTAGATATAATGAGAAACTACGTCTGTACGTTTTGATTTTTAAGAAATATTGCTTACGCTAGTTCTAAATATAGATTTTTAGATCTATATATAGATTTTTAGATGCTAATAAATTTTAACGTAAGCAATATTTCTTAAAAATCAAAACGTACAGACGTAGTTTCTCATTATATCTACAACATATCCAAAAATTATAAAAATTTAACTATATTTACTGGGTGTAAAACGTTATCGCCTTTTGTATGAAAATTAACAGGTTCACAATCCTCTTAACATAATATTAACATAATCGGGTGACAGCGTCAGAAATTATTACATTAAATTATAGATAAATAGATAGATAGATAGATTTATTTATTTCTCATTACATGCACTCATAAAGAGATCGTCAAAATGATATATTAAGTAATTAAATATAAGGTAAATAATCATAGAACAAATAAATTTAAAAATATTTTTAGAATTTTACAAATTGCACACCTAGATCTAAAGAGAGCTAACTCAAAAAAGGTACTTTTTCAGGAGAAGCGAGAAACTGATTAATATGTCCATATGCACGCATGAGTTTTCTGTATAAATTTATACTTTTTATAATAAAGCTAGCAGGGTTATATTAGCTGAAATCAGTGTTAGTGTAGGTGGGTTTTGCTGGAATCCGATGGTGTGCATAACTCAAATCTTCCTGTTTTTGAGTTAGATTCCTTTAGATCTAGGTGTGCGAAATGTCAGATAATTTTTCTCTTTAGTCGTTAGGTAAATTTAAAGATTTAAATATTTATGAAATAGGTATATAAAATGTTAGATTTGATTGATTTTGAAAAATACATTATGTCAACCATTAGAAGATATGATAGAAATATTGTAGCAGATAATGATGTCATTACCATGTGTGATTTTTTCACATGAAAGTAGCTTCTTAAATTAGATTATTATGATATATTTTTATCTAAAGAAATTAATACCTTGTTTTTAAATGAACATTCGCTCCGTGCTTCAATAAGAATTCTACGATAGTAGTTTTTCCTTTAAGAATGGCTTCGTGTAGGGGAGTTCGGCCTTCGGAATTCTGAGCATTCACGTCCGCTCCCATATCTGAAAAAAATACAAATACAGATACAGATTCAAATACAAATACATATAAACTAAATCCGTTTATAGCAATTATAGCTCTTGTTTCATTCCAATCTTCTCTTATATATAAAAATGAATCGTAAAATGTGTTGGTAAGCGCATAACTCGACAACGCCTGGACCAATTTGGCCGATTTTTGAAATGTTCGTTGAAGTCCAAGGATGGTTCTTACGGTGAGAAAAAATAATTGCCGGGAAAACCCTAAAAACAACCCTTTTCTTATCCCATACAAACGTTGTCTAACTAAAGTTACCTAATTTGAATTTCGAACGGGCAGGATGACGTCTGCCGGGACCGCTAGTGTCTAATAACTGCGAAGGCATCAGAAATGACTACCTATACTTAAACACAGATAAGTCTTCCAAGACTCAAGTACAAATGCTCGTGTCCATCACACTACAATAATGCATATAGAGATGGATTCAGTTTCATTATTTTCACATTAAGTTTGATCAAAACATTATTAATATCGAAGGCTGAAGTAATATTACTGTTTGATAAATATGACCTTACGGTATGGCTACTGATAATACCACAAGTAGGTAGATGTGTTATTAGGTTTCTAATATCACTTTTCCAATATTCATTGTACCTAATTTACACAATCACATAATATTATTGGAATAAATAAAATAATAAAACGGATTTAACTCGCGTTTTTTATATTATTGGCTAAAGTTTCGGAACCTTTAAAGTCTTTACTTTACTTTAGCGTAAGACTATTGTCAGAGTCATGCTACTATTATGGAAATTGTAAAGTTTCCGAAACGCCAGGCAACAAAATAAAATACGCGAGTTAAATCCGTTTATTGTTATTTTACTTCCATTGTAGGTATAATAACCGCAATGGCATCAGAAATTATCATATTATTATAATACATATTATCTTAGCATTAGCGAGTAGATTAGGTACTATTTTTTTTTACATCTTATTATTATTCTATACTAATATAATAAAGAGGAAAAGTTTGTTTGTTTGGATTGAATAGGCTGATTTGATAAATTGCTAAAAGCTACACTATTCCCGAGTGAAATAGGCTATAAAAAAGGGATCCGGGCGAAGCCAGGGCGGGCCGCTAGTATTATTATAAAAATCTTACCAAGCATCTTCTTGACAGTTCTTTCATCGTCGTGCTCTATGGCGTACAGTAGCAAAGCGCTGAACACTTTTTCTGTCACTTCTATTAGCTTCTTAGGCGATTGGATATTAAGACTAGCCGCCAGTGTGTCGATTAGAGTGTTGTCCTAAAAAAAAATATCAAAGTGAATATAGGGTAAGTTAAAATCAAATTTATAATGATATTTGTATCTACCAAGACAAGAGTAAAAAATATCGAGACCCCCAGAGGTGTGTAGGTATATTATAATTAAAAAACGAATGGTATTGAACCAAAAATATCTATCGAATTTTGATTGATATAGCGTAGTTAATATCAAAATATTTCTTTAAACTACAAATAGGTAGTTTAGTGACGACTGAGTAAGGAAAACGATATTCCATTAAGTCAGTCAGTTAGAGTAGGTACCTGGTCTACCTATTAAAAATGATTGGACACGTCTTTTATATTTTCTTAAGGAAATAAAAAATGACAAAGATAAGAGCTTGTAAAGTTCGGGAGTGGGGGCACGTGACGTCACGTTAAGGTAAAATTTATACCATAATGTGACGTGACGAGCCAGTACCGAGCCAACAAACTGAAGGTTGCGTTCGGACCCTGCTAGTGGTAGGTGTAGATGTCATTGCGATGGGTAAGAGCATCTGTACCCATGAGTCTTAGATATATTTAAGTATGTATACTTGTCCGTTGTTTAGTTTCTACTCATAATACAAGTATTACTTAGTTTGAGACAAAATTAATTCATCTGAATTATCCAAAGATACTACTAACTTTTGTCCGCGACTCCGTCCGCGTAGAATTAGCAATCAAAAATAACCTATATCCTTTCTCAGGCTCTAGACTATCTGTGTACCAAGTTTCATTTGAATCGATTCAGTAGTAGTTGTGAAAGCGAGACAGACAGACACTTTCGCATTTATAATATTAGTTAAGATTCTACGGAAATAACTATGTACTTATTGCTGGAAAAAAGTTCTATTATTATCTAGTTACCTAATTGTGCCCACCCATTTTGGCAACGTACATCTTGCGCGCGCGCATAAAAAAATAGTCAAATGCGATACAAGAACTAATTTTACAGCACAACTGTATTTGTTCATTAGTTAGGTATTTATGTACCTACATAAATAGTATCTATCTACCGCCTTTTTATTTTCCATGAGCTAATATAATCCCAAGAATTACACAAATAGCTTTTGCCGTCGTAGAAATCGAAAATGGTTCCTATAGTAAGTATATCAAGCTTTTATCGAGTTCAACCCATCCTTACTAATATTATAAATGCGAAAGTAACTCTGTCTGTCTGTCTGTTACGCTTTCACGCTAAAACTACTGGACCGATTTAAATGAAATTTGGCACAAAGAAAGTCTGGAGCCTGAGAAAGGACATAGGCTACTTTTTAACCGACTGCAAAAAAGGAGGAGTTCCACGCGGACGAAGTCGCGGGCAGAAGCTAGTTTTGAATAAAATCGGATGAGTTTTCAAACCAAAAATAAATAAATAAATATCTCTGCACAATTCACACCAATTGATCTAGTCCCAAACTAAGCAAAGCTTGTACTATGGGTACTAGACAACGGATAAACATACATAAATACATACATATTATAAGACATCCACGACTCAGGTACAGGTGCCACTGCTCATCACATTGACATCTACCCCTAGCAGGGTTCGAACCCGCAACCTCCGGTTTCGTAGTCAGGGCCTTTGACCACTAGACCAACAGGCCGTCAAAATAAAAAAAAATAACTGACTAAGTACGCAATTTTGACTCCGTTAGAGGATGTAAAAATATAGTCCTTATTTAATTTATGAAATCGATCATCGAGCATAAACGGTCATAATTACTGTTTTATTTATACTATTTTTTGTTAGCAAATGACATAGATATAATTTTATATTATCCAACTCGTAAAATGTACAAATAACCTCTCGGTTATCTACGTATAAGATAATAGTAAAAATAACATTTATTTTTATATTATCATAAAGAAAAGTCAGTATTTCGGCTTGGCTGATAAGTTATAAATTAAAAATGTTTTGAATACGTATCAAATAGTAATGAACTCGTATGGATCTTATATATAAAAATGAATAGCAAAATGTGTTGGTAAGCGCATAACTCGATAACGCCTGGACCAATTTGGCCAATTTTTTTTTTAAATGTTTGTTGACGTCCAAGGATGGTTCTTACGGCGAGAAAAAATCGAATAATTGCCGGGAAAACCCTAAAAACAGCCCTTTTCTTTTCCCATACAAACGTTGTCTAACTAAAGTTACCTAATTTGAATTTCGAACGGGCAGGATGACGTCTGCCGGGACCGCTAGTTACATACCTAATAAATTTAGTGAGATATCTATACTAATATTATAAAGAGGAAAGGTTTGTTTGTTTGATTGAATAGGCTCCAGAACGGCTGGACCGATTTAAAAAATTCTTTCACTGTTGGGAAGCTACACTATTACCGAGTGACATAGGCTTTAAAAAAAAATTGATCCGTGCGAAGCCGGGGCGGACAGCAAGTTTATTTATATAGCAGAAGGACGCAAAACTAAAGCAAATGAAAAAAAAATACACGCTTTAGTTTTAGTAGGTCTGTGGTTTTTACAAAAAAAAATCAATAATTAGCTTATGCTTGCGATTTCGTCTGCTCAGAATTACTAGGTAGGTAATTTATAAAATCTCTTTAGAAATCCTAATAATTAAAATTTTACTTTTATTTGTATTGGCATAAAACAAAATGCCAGCGCCTGTTGCTTTTTTAATAACATATGACCCAGGCCAAGGTCACGGATGCTGTTTACCAACATAATGACGCAATAGCCACACCCCCTTGTCAAAACGTGACAAGTCAATAAACACGAAGAATTGTTTGTTGAATGAAGTATTTATATCTTACCTCAATTGCGATCGATGATGTGTTTGTCAATTCTCCGCGAATATTGGTAGCCATCATCTGTAAATAAAAAGGTTATAATAATTTATGATGCCTTCGCGGTTATTACACATTGGAATTGGAATGAAACAACTATCAACGGATTTAACTAGCGTATTTTTATTTTATTTGCTGACGTTTCGGGTTCTAAACTCGTTTAGCGTTAGACTATTGTCAGCTCAGCCGTGCTACGATTATGGAAACTGTAAAGAATCCGAAACATCAGCAAATGAAATAAAATAAAAATAGGTAAGTACGCGAGTTAAATCCGTTAATAGTTGTTTCATTCCAATGTAAAAAGGTTATGTATTTTTTTATTTTATTTCGCGGTTATTACACTCTCTAGAGTCAGTTGCAGATTTAATTTAAAATTCAATAATGAAAACAATACTCGTATTTAATAGGTAGGTAGGTTACTGAAAAACAAAGTACGATCGTAAAAAAAATCTAATTATCGATTTAAATTAGGGTCGTTCCTTTCTATTGACAATATTGTTCTACGTCTTATTAAATCATCTCATTAAAGTTTAATATTTACAGTTTTTAACATTTTTTTTATCTCGAATCAATTTTGTAGACTGCCGTGACAAAGTACCTAGTACACTGAAAAGTGGTCTCCACTAAAAAACTCCACTATGTCACATTATTTAAAAAAAAAACAATATATTTGTCAAAAAATTGTAATTAGTTCTTACAAAGGCGAATGCATTTAAAAAATCGTACAAAAACAGAAAAATGACGTTTAGTTGTCAATATACTTAAAAGAAGAACGACCCAACACTTTACGAAAGTATAATGACTTAATTAATATATTTAAGCAAATATTATCGCAAAAAAATGCAGCTATACAGATTTTAGAAACTACACTTCTACGCCGACACAACTGCAATAAGTTTTAAAAAACAAAGCAAACGATAGATACTTATGTCAAAACGTATCGTTAGCATAGGTTTTAAAGCTGCAAAATTGTACTTAAAGTAAAAAAATAGAAAAATATTATTAATTAAATACAACTTACCTCCTTTTTCTCTTGATAGCTAAGTTCAGTTTTTGACAGCACATAAGACAGTTTCGTGAGAGCCGCTTCAGGAGTCATGTCGTACCCAGACACAACACCGCAAGCGGATATTAACTGTGAACAAAAATCATCATCATCATCATCATCATCATTAAAAACCTTAAAAACATGCGGAGGAGAGGAGCTGCGTTCATGTTAAATATCATCATCATGGAGGGGGGCTGCGTTCATGTGGAAGGGGGCTGCGTTCATGTTAAACAAGGCAGTGACGTATGTGTTTGAATGTATGTGTGTGTGTGTGTGTGTGTGTTTAATACCCGAGTGTGGTATCAAATGAACACACAAAAAGAATACTACCTATCGCTGCTTTCTAGAATAGTGTCACAACTCGAAATAATTTGTTACTCCATTTAAGACTGTGAACCGTCACATATAAATTTCAATTCAGAATGGTAACACATTTCGAGTTGTGACACTATTCCAGAGAAGCAGCGCTATATAAACATAAGTCGGGTTTTCCTTCCTGACGCTATAACTCCAGAACGCACGAACCGATTTGGCTAATTTTGGTCTTGAATTATGCGTGGAAGTCCAGGGAAGGTTTGTAAGTAAGTAGAGAAAATTTAAAAAACATCTTGAAAAAGTGTAAAATCAACATCTTTCTATACTTACTCCCATATACAAAGTGATTGACGGTAAGTGACAGAAGACTTTGACAGATCTTTGACGTCTGCCGGGGCCGCTAGTCTTCTTCTCTTATATATAAAAATGAATCGCAAAATGTGTTGGTAAGCGCATAACTCGACAACGCCTGGACCAATTTGGCCAATTTTTTTTTAAATGTTCGTTGAAGTCCAAGGATGGTTCTTATGGCAAGAAAAAATCGAATAATTGCCGGGAAAACCCTAAAAACAGCCCTTTTCTTTTTCCATACAAACGTTGTTTAACTAAAGTTACCTAATTTGAATTTCGAACGGGCAGGATGACGTCTGCCGGGACCGCTAGTATATTATAAAATTATAAGAGCTTGTTTTTAAAAATGCATTTTACTTTTAATCTTATTATATTTTCTTACCCTGCCGGTCTCGTATATGGGTGATATAACGGATCCCGTGGTGCACTGGGTGATGTTGACTACAATGACTCCTCGTTTGACAGCCGCCGCTATTTCATCGAACAAGTCTTCTCGATTCGTAGGTATATTACCAGCGCCGTAACTCTCTAAAACCACTCCTGGAATAGGACAAAGTTTACAATGGTAGTCTATCTATATTCTATACTAACATAATAAAGTGGAAAAGTTTGATTGTTTGGATTGAATAGGCTCCAAAACGACTGGACGATTTGGAAAATTATTAAATGGTTGGGAAGCTACACTGTGAGGGACATAGGCTATGTTAAATTTTAAAAAACTTAAGGATCCGTGCAAAACCGGGGCGGACCACTAGTATAATATATAAAAGGAAAAGCTGACTTATTGACTGATATATGAACTCAGGCCCTAAACTATAAGGGTAAAAACTTAAAAAGTCTTTAGGGGGGTAAAACATTCATAAATGCTAACTGAACTCAGCATTTTTGCAAGGTGAGTGTGATTTAATTAACGTCTTCATAGGTATTAAAGTAGGGGAGCACTAAGAAAGGATTTTTGAAAAGTCACCTCCTTATAGGGGTAAAACATTCATAAAAGCTAACTGAACTCAGCATTTTTATTTAGTGATTATGATTTAATTAACATCGCTACATCTTTATAGCCTAGGTACTCTAGGCATATCTAAATACAGCTTCTAGATTATTTGAAATGACCTAAGATGATCTTAGCCTTTGTTGGCCTTTGACAAAGTCATGTTATAGTGTAATAAAGAGTTTTTACATACATACCTTAGAGCTATCAAGTTGTAATCCCTACTAATATTATAAATGCGAAAGTAACTCTGTCTGTCTGTCTGTTACGCTTTCACGCTAAAACTACTGGACCGATTTAAATGAAATTTGGTACAAAGAAAGTCTGGAGCCTGAGAAAGGACATAGGCTACTTTTTAACCGACTGCAAAAAAGGAAGAGTTCCACGCGGACGAAGTTGCGGGCAGAAACTAGTTCAATATATTACCTTCAATGGGCGGTTGACAAAAAGCCTTAATCACAGATGAGCTGATACTCGGGAATATTCTCAAAAGGCCGACATTCTTCGACATCTTCGCATGCAAGTGACATTTCTCTATTAACGTGGGTTTGAAAATAGCCTTCTTGTTCACTTCGAACTGTATCCCGACCTCTACAAGAGGCACGCAGTTTGGTGAATCGAATGCAACCAAATTGTGAGCTGATATTTTTCGAACTCTAAAAATATTAAATCGATAAGACATGGATGTAATTACCTATTAGCATTAATTTACTTAACTAACTTTGACTCTAAAATTTTAGAAAACTAGTGACGGCTGCAGGGTAAGGGTGTATTCACAATGGAGTAAAAATTAAATATAAAAAAAAAGTATTTAATTAAGTTTAATGGAAACAAATTGTCGCAAAATTACGTAAATCACCAATCACTATTGCTAGATTCTCCAGTTACCTACATCTATATATATAAAAGAAAGTCGTGTTAGTTACACCGTTTATAACGCTAAAACTACTGGACCGATTTAAATGAAATTTAGTACAAAGAAAGTCTGGAGCCTGAGAAAGGACATAGGCTACTTTTTAACCGACTGCAAAAAGGAGAAGTTCCAGGCAGACGAAGTCGCGGGCAGAAGCTAGTAAAAAATATAATGTCATAGCTATGAAAATATTATTAAATATTATTATTAATTATCATTCCTATCACGTGATCGCGGGTCAACGATGACTCACTATTTTCTCAACGCGAATGACTATAGGGTCACTGATTTTACCCTCCCAACGACAAACTTGCGCGCTAGTCGGCGCTACGCTGTGCTCAGACTTGGCACTTTGATATTAAGCATTCGAAACAACTACCGGCTAATTGATACTTCCGCGAAATAAATGTTATACTCCCGTGGGGTTAAGAACCCATGGCATAAAGCTATTGATAGGAATGATAATTAACTCAAAGCGTTTTATAATATTTACATAGCTGTGACATCATAATTATAGCGTTGCTAATCTAACAATACCGCTCAGCCTGTGATAAACTGTCGAGGCGCCAGTTGCCGATTCTATGTGAAACATTTTGAGCAGTCCAAATGATAAAAAAACATTGACTCTCATTTCTATAACTGGTAGTGATCTAATGATTAAAGTAGGTATTTAAATAGTTCCATATGGACCTGATTGTGTAATTAGTATCAATTGGTATCATTAAAAAAGACATCATACCTATTAGATGCTAATGGGTCCTAAAGTGCTGTGATTGGTCCATTATAAATTTTGATTGATGTTCTATTTTATGCGCCACCAAGTGTTCAAATCCTTACTAATATTAGAAACGCGAAAGTTTGTTAGCATGGATGTTTGTTATTCTTTCACGCAAAAACTACTGAATAGATGTTGATGGAACTTTACAATAATATAGCTTATATATCAGAATAACATATATTATAGGATATATTTTATAACGATATTATTCAAAGTAGGTACTCATCGTAGGGCAGACGCGGGAAGGTAGTATCAGAACTACCTAATAGTCTAATAATACTAGTACCCATCTATATTACTAAAAACCCGAAATCAGAAAGATAACGCAAAAGTAAATAATTGTTCCTAATGGTCAGAAAAAAATACCTGTTTCCTCTAAAGAGTTTTCCACCAAAGAAAACAGTAACTTCGGGTATGTTCAAACCACCGGCAATAAGGAGAGACGAAACAAAATTGTCAGACCCGTCGCTACGGGGCTCGAAAATTGGGATCTGAAAAATATTTTATAACTTAAACTACATGTAAATTCTGCTTTTTAGGGCACCATACCCAAAGGATCAAAAACGGGACCCTATTGCTGAGATTCGCTGTCCGTTAGCCAGTTTGTCACCAAGTTGTATCTCATGAACCGTGATAGTAAGATTAATATGTCCATACACGCAGGAGTTTTCGAAGGCTTCCATACACAAAAACGTTTTTTTTTTGGACAAGGACGTAGCGAGGTACCTTTTAACTAGAAGTAACCTGTAGGTTTCGATTCCCTTGCGTATCTTAGATATATTCTTAGTTTATCTGCCCCCTCTCCCCCCCTTAACAAAATCCTAGCTATGCCCTTGCCTGGGCGTCAAATGGCTAATGGCTACCAATCCTCAACTGGTAAAATCTATGGACATAATACAACACAGGTCTTCTCTTACTTGTGATCCTGTGATTACAACAGATTTTCCAATATTCTCGAACATAAACGATAGAGCTGAAGCTGTGTAAGACATCGTATCAGTACCGTGGAGGACAATAAATCCATCGAACTCTTCATAGTATCTCTGTAACAAATATTAATCGTATGTATTTTGAGTCAGAATGTACCTAAGTAAGAGATCTTAATAAATCTTTTAACAGTGAGTAACAGCAGAGAGGTGCGTTAAATAATGTTATTTGCAAATAAAACAATAAAACCCAATTAAAAATGATTAAGACTCTAACTATAATATATATTATCTACAGATAACAACGGATGTTTTTGAGACCCAGAGAATACCTATAATAGGACATAGTCACATAATCTCCCTCTTTCCTTTCGGAGTAAACCTTACCACTCAGGTAGTTCAAAGGGTTTAGCAGCTAAGCGAATAAGAGTTCAGGTATATTAACATGCCCTAGACAACACAAAGGTATGCCCTGCTAAGCCCTTTCCTATGTTTATTGTACTTTATTAAAAGCGAAAGTTTTTTAGACAGAACAATGTTATTATATATTTTAAAGCATACCATAATATCTTCCGCAACTCGTATCCATACGACCTCCGTGATATTCGAGGAGTCCAAAAGAGTGGGGTACTCCAGTATTTTATAAGATATCCTCATATCCAAGTCCTTTGCCTCTATCAACACAAATAATTAATTACTACTTAGGTACGTATAGGAACACATTATCGCCAAAAATCGTACAAGTAAGCAAATATCTTGAGACGATAATTTCTGATGCCTTCGCGGTTATTATACATTGGAATGAGACAACTGAACGGATTTAATTCGCTTATTTTATTTTATTGGCTGACGTTTCGGAGTCTTTACAGATTCCATAATCGTAGCATGACTGACTTGACAATAGTCTTATGCTACGATTATGGAATCTGTAAAGTCTCCGAACCGTCAGCCAATAAAAGGAAATACGCGAGTTAAATCCTTTTAAAGTTGTTTCATTCCAATTTATTACCTACTACGTAAGTAAGTATAGGTACACATAATCGCCAAAAATCGTACAAGTAAGCAAATATCTTGAGAAATTAAATTCTAAACATTATCACCATTTTAGCGAGACTTAAGCATGCAGCATAGATAAAAATTGTTCTTTGAGCCAGATTAAAATACTATTAGATAAATAGATAATACCTATCTTATCTCTGTCTATATAGACATACTAATCGATTATTCAAGGGGGGTGAGAATTTCTTAGAATTACAATACTTAAGTAACAGTGAGTGAAGCATATTCATAGAATTAGAAAGAGTTTGAGGGCAAAGAGTTGGTTGCTTTTCAGCCAATCACATATTCCATCACACATGCAATGATCCACAAGTTAGTCAATAGTCATTGCAATGGTCCAGCAGACGTCTTTTTGCTACTAATAAATGATTATAAATAAGTTTTTAAATACCTGGTAACACTAAGTATGACGCGTCAAATCCTTGCTCTGAGAGTTTTTGCCGCCAAAACGTATGATCGTGGAGATGTGGGTATCCCCTTATCAGATTTTCGAATACTCCTTTTTGTGGCACCAACACTGTTAAAAAGACATTAGATAATTGACTATGATTATTACAGCTGCGTTCCCATATAGACACCATGCTAAAAATGTATGAAATGACTATCTGTTTCTAACATTCTACACCCTAAGAATGTAGGCATTTGTTTATACAGATTCCTAACTCAACAATGTTAACTTGCCTAAGACATTCTCGTTGACTTTTCAATGGGAGCTTCCGCGTATCAAAAAATCCGCTAGATTCTAGAGAATGAGGTCCAACTGTCATGTTATATGTACCACCAATAAGAGACAAGCACATGATAGTTAGACCTTATTCTACACTACATTTAATGACATGCAACAGTAGGTATCCATTGTCATGATAGGTACATCTTTTTAAATATGTTTGTTTATACCTAATGGTACTGTCCAATTTAATTTCTTTATGGTCCGTCATGACAACGCGGCAACGTTAGATGATGCCACAAACAGTACTTATGCTTCATTTTTGTATTTTTTTTTAACTTTATTATTAAACTAGCTGTCCGCCCCGGCTTCGCCTGGATCATCTTTTTTTATAGCCTATGTCACTCGGGAATAGTGTAGCTTCCAAACAGTGAAAGAATTTTTGAAATCGGTCCAACCGTTCTGGAGCCTATTCAATACAAACAAACAAACAAACCTTTCCTCTTTATAATATTAGTATTTAGTATCTATAGATAAAAATAATCTGTCTAGGTTCAACTGTAGATTTTTTTACTTTTCAGCATACAAAACGTTGATAATATTGTTTAGGTACATAAATAAATAGGACGCTATTCCTATTGAAATGGCCATTCCGTCTAGTATGTAAAACTAATTAATAAGAAGCACTTACAAATTAGTCAACATAATTAGTTGTAACTAGTTTTAACCATCCGATAATGACGTATTCACTACCTAATATCATTACGTGTTTTTATCTATAACAAAGTACAATCAACACTTTGTTTACGTAAAATTATAAACCTACTAATATTATAAATGCAAAAATAACTGTCTGTCTGCTATGCTTAAAGCGATTTTAATTAAACTTTGTAAATGATAGTTTGAATACCGATGGAGACTTATAAATCTGCACTTAACGGTGTAAAAAGGAGTAGGATTTAGATAATAATAGGTAATACATAATAATATTATTATGTATATCCAAATCCTATTAATCAATCATACCGGAGCATCTAATAATTAATTAATTTCGAATCCATAACTGTGTTAGTTTACTGGTCAGAACCATTGCGGGTTCGATTCCTGCTAGGGGCAGATGTCAATGGAATGAGCACGATTATCTGTACCGGAGTCTTGGATGTCTTATATGTAGGTATTTATGTATGTTCATCCATTGTCTAGTAGCCATAGTACAAGCTTTGGAATGGCCAAATAGGTCTGTTAGATTTAAGTTTTAAATTTTAAATTCCATACCTGTGATTATTGTTTTATTTTTTTTTTCTCTAAATTACTGCAACTTTAACATAATTTTTAAGGTACTTACTACTGTTACTAACATTAATATGGATAACGGAGGTCTGTAATAAATTGTTTTTGTTTTTTTATTTATTTGCATAGTCCAAAGATATAAAGATATAAAAAAAATTAAACACCGAATAAGTAATTACCTCTTCTACGCAAAGTCGCAGGTAAATACTAGTTCAATATAATTATAAGAATAATATAGTGAAATGCAAAGTTCAAGATAAGGTAATGTGCACTATCACTTATCATTGGTATTGTATTAAAAGATCATTACGTTTCACTGATAATTGATAACAATTACTGAATCATAAATTCCTTATATAGTTTTCTTATAATGGAATTAAAGACTGATAACGCATATTTTTATCCAACTTTTAATTATGTATGTTAATTATATGTATGTATGTACTTACGTTATATTTTCTCTCGTGTAGGTAATTTAATTAAAGGCAGTTTTTAAGTAAATTTATATTATAAACAAGATAAGTAGATAATATAAGTTTTCTGTCCACCTTCCAGAAAGCGTCAACTTTCTGGCCGTTGCGCTAAATGAAATTGCCGCTCTCTGGCTTCGTCGAACAGAAAAATAGTATACTGACCTCGGCCAGTAAAATAAAAAAGCCTATCACATTTTTCATTACATTCATTACATGTGATCTGAGACATTTTCTATTTTACTGGCCTAGGTGCGTAATGTACTATTCATATGCCGTTTCACTTGGTTATTGGGTTCTTGGGTAATATAATATCATTTAAATATAGCAAATATAGCTATTAACGTAATTAGAAAAAAATCAAAATATTTTCTCATAAGTATCTATCTACCTAGGTTCCTACGTTAAAATATAAAAAGTAAAATTAATAATTTCTGATGCCTTCGCGGTTATTAGGTAACTACACATTGGGATGAAACAAGTATAAACGGATTTAACTCGCGTATTTTAAATAAAACGTCAATGAAACGTCAGCCAACAAAATTGTTGGTTAACGTTTCGGAACCTTTACAGTTTCCATAATCGCACGACTGAGCTGACAATAGTCTTACGCTAAAGTGTTTCGACTTACTTGAAACGTCAGCCAACAAAATAAAATACGGGATTTAAATCCGTTTATAGTTGTTTCATTCCAATATGATTATTGTTATTCTGACTGTACATACAGTGAAAGAGTTGGCAACCGGTTGTTACTCGGTTACTCGTTTAAACAACGCTAAATTACAGCATATAAGGTAAAAATTAAGAGCAAGATTGCATCAGCATTGCAGGTAGCTAAATGAAGTAGCGAATTGTTATGCGAACTTTTATAAATACATGTATAATAATAAATATAAGTATATAGATTACTTAGCGTTAGATTAACGTTAGCTCAGTCGTACTATGATTATGTGACGTGTAGTTTTCAAAATGTCAGTGAATAAAATAAAATACGCGAGTTAAATCCGTAAGAAAAGATTCAACATAATAATATTAATAAGATACCTACCTACCTACCTACCTACTAACTTTATGGATTATGTAGGTACCTACTTACAGTTACCTATTAATTTTTAGAAAGACAACACTGTTTCGATAGACACCAATTCATTTTAAAATAATTGGCAACATTATCTTTGGAACGCTATCAGTCTAGGTTCTTGTATTTATTTACCCGCATTATTTACATATATTTGAGAATACCTACCTACCTATATAATTAACATGTTATAAATTATCTTAGTGCGACGTGGTTATTCATTCGTCCCCCAAATAATAATAAATAATTTTTGATACTTTCGCGGTCGTAAAACCACAATTTTTGATAACAATTTACGCTGATTTATACCAAAATTTATTTTACTCTCCGGTAGATAACTCTTATTCTCAGATATTCAAAAAGAAATGTCAAAACAACTTGTAGGTACTTATTCTAAGATAGATTCCAGAGTACCTAACACATATTATTATTTATTATTTGGTAGGTATATAGGTAAAAATGTATATTATTAGCGAAGTCAAAATCTTACCACCATCTTTGTTCTTCACCATGCCAATAGTACCACCAGTATAAATCACCAAAACCCTCCTATCGTTCATTCCGAAACTTTTTACAGTGCTAGAAGCCAACATAGATAATTCCATGAAACTCCTCGCCTTCTTCACTTTTGCCGCCACCTTAGTATTCTCAGAATCAGCTGTTGACGACCCACCATTTTGAATAACACTCTCCCGCGAATTGTCTATTCCGTTTGAACCATCCGAATTTTGCATCTCACTTTTTTATCTGTGGTTTTTTATTTTTTTTATTCACATGTGCGTTTCGTTCGGCGCTGAAACTCTAACTGAAGCGGTATCAGGAAGGAGACATTACGAAGTTATTCCAAGCAAGTGACCTAGAAAAGCGATTTATTTATAGCGTATCGATAGTTAGTCGTACATTGAGTTGTTTATGGTCTGTCTTAACTGACTGCGTGATGTGAAACAGCAATGTATACTGAATAATGTGATACGATTTTAATTATATGAGTTATAGCCCACGTGTTTGACAGTGACGTCGATTTTGCTCAGTTTGTTTGTTCTTGACTTTGTTAGCATTTTTGATCACTGCCATAATGTCCTGATATGAGATGCCATTGGGATTTATTGATATAGCTACCGCTTATTTGTTGTTAATTTATAATAAGTAATAAGAACACATTTTTTTATTAAAGGAGTAGATACAGTAAAAATCTTCAATGCCAAAGCTTTATGAAAACAAATTGATTAATTAATGAAGTTGAAACAAATTTATTATGAAGTAATTAGTTAATTATATAGGTAAGTAATTTGACTAGGTACTAATTTGTTTTCTCCTTTTAAAAATAAGCTTCTTTATATTATGTACAGTCACTGTCACAGTCACCCAACTTAACAACCACATATCACTGATGTTGACTGTACAAAAATAAGTAGTATTTGCATTTCGATAGGTAAGTACCTATCAGTTTTTTCAACACAATTCCTCGTAATTAATTGTTTTTAAGCTCGCAGCAACGGTAGATACCTATAGGGTGTCATGTAGACTCCGCTGTATGTATGTCTATGACAAAGTGCTATCTTTTATATAAAAATACCGACTAATGTTTACAACTGGCGCAAAAAAACCGACAAAATGGGGAGCGGTGGGCATGAATGACGGGAGTGTGTGGCTACACGATTATTTTACTTTCACGTACATTGACCAGATATAACCTAGGTTAACCGTTAAATACCCCCGCGGGGGTAAATCTTGTACCTATTTGTGGCAAGGGTAACAATCAACTGGCTGGTAGTTGTCTCAAAAACCGAATTTCAAAGTTACAAGTTTGAGCACAGCGTAGCACCGACTAGCGCCTAAGTTTGTAGTTGGGAGGAGGGGTAAAATCTGTGACCCTAGTTAGGTCATAAGGGTAACGGACCTAAAAAGGTTAAGAACCACTGATACGTAGTTAATATAATGAATATCTCTTTATTTTGTATTTATTTTTATTATTAAGTACCTACTGTTAATATCGGACACGATTTTTTTTCTTATACATCTTACTGAATGTCTATTAAACAATAGATACCGATTGTATCATTGTTTATATCGGAACTAGCGGTCCGTCCCGGCTTCGCACGGATCCCTATTTTTTCCAAAATGTTATATAGCCTATGTCACTCGGGAATAGTGTAGCTTCCCAAAAGTGAATGAATTTTTCAAATCTGACCAGTCGTTTTGGAGCCTATTAAATCCAAATAAACAAACAAACCTTTCCTCTTTATTATTTAGGTATTAGTACCTATAGACTATAATATAATTTGTGCCTTATGGCATTAAGTATATTTGAGTATTGTTGTGCAATGAAGAATTAATAAATAAAAATATACACCAGTTATTACGGCGCGGCGTTGCAATGATTTATGATTTCATCAATTAATCAATATCATCTTTTATACAATGACATGTTAAATAAGGCAATTATCGATATATGCCATTTTTGCTAATTATACGAGGAATCGACCACAATCAATTTAAATTAGTCTATGAATATAATGGAAATTGCATAACAATTGAGTAATAAAATAGGTGCGTCAAAATTTTTTTAAACCTCAATTAATTATAGGTCATTAGAAAGTCGTTTTGTATTTATAGGGTTGGCACTTATAGCGATAAAAATATAATTACTTAAATATTGGAATGAGACAACTATAACAGATTAAACTCGCGTATTTTATTTTACCTACTTGATGACTTTTCAAAAACATTACAGATTTTTTTTTTTTTTTTTTTCGAACTGAATATTGAAGCGCAGTTGGCCAGCTAATGGGCCTTTACTGCAAAACCGGACGGGTGGCGAGACTCCTGAAAGGAGACTCTTAAGCCTTTTGGGTTGGGTGAACATTACAGTCCCCATGTTCAAAGTACGACTGAGCTGTCAATAGTCTAACACTAAAGTTACAACTAAGTAGTTCTAACTTTAGTGTTAGTCTAACTAGTTCTAACACTAAGTAAGTACATACCTACTTACGCGAGTTAAAGCTATTTCGTCTCCCTAATTGAACCTACCAATAATATAAAATACCTATTGTTACTCTTGTTTTAAATCCTAACTAATATTATAAATGCGAAAGTAACTCTGTCTGTCTGTCTGTTACGCTTTCACGTTAAAACTACTGAACCGATTTAAATGAAATTTGGTACAAAGAAAGTCTGGAGCCTGAGAAAGAACATAGGCTACTTTTTAACCGACTGCAAAAAAGGAGGAGTTCCACGCGGACGAAGTCGCGGGCGGCCGCTAGTACTTTATATTTTGTTTATGTTTCAGTATTATCTTATTTTTGTCTTAGTTACAAATAAACAAGGCAAAAGGTTGTTTTTTCCCGATAATTAATAGAAAATCATAATAATTTCTGATTCCTCCGCGGTTATTACACGTTTTAATGATATAACTAGAACAGAATCATTCCAATTGTATATTAGTCGACCAAATACAATGACATGAAGCGCAACTTTTTGGAAATATTATTATAACGAAGAGTGGCAACCCTAATGCAATTGTAGCTCGATAGCCGTAACTTTATATTTCCTGTGGTCACAGTATTCAGCCTTATTTTCCGATCAGTTTTCGCTGTGCCCTGACCAGGCTTAGTTGTCACATATTTGAGTATTTTTTTTATACAAAAATAAACAAAATGGTAAGTTATTTATGACCTTTGCAAACTTTTACAAAATCTATTTTTAACTTTTAATCCTAACTAATATTATAAATGCGATAGTAACTCTGTCTGTCTGTTACGTTTTCACGCTAAAACTACTGGACCGATTTAAATGAAATTTGGTACAAAGAAAGTGTGGAGCCTGAGAAAGGACATAGGCTACTTTTTAACCGACTTCAAAAAAGGAGAAGTTCCACGCGGACGAAGTCGCGGGCAGAAGCTAGTAAAATATATTTGCGATAGAAATTTTAACGGATTTTACTCGTTTGTATTTATTATGGATTTTCGTTCGTTTTGTTTTCGAACAAACGAAACATCAGTATATAAAATAAAATGCGCGAGATAAATCTTATCTGTTATTGTTTTGAAAAAGCATTTGGTGAAATATATTTCTAAATAATACCAACCAACCACCATTTCCATGACATATTGAAATATTTTTAATTTTGGAATGAAACACATATTAATATTATAACAGAATTAACTTGCGTATTTTATTTTATTTGCTGACATTTCGTAAACTTCGCAGATCCCATATTCGTAGCACAACTGAGCTGACGATGCTCTAACGCTAAAGTGTAATTTTTAATTTATTTTTAGGCATCTTTTGACATCAAAGGCATCATAGCCCCCGTGTTCACACCGGCACACGACGACGGGAGTGTGAACTATGACGTCATACCAGAATATATGACCTATCTTCACACCAATGGAATTAAAGCCATCCTGGGTAATATAATAATATTTATTAAATAAATATTTTTTTTATATACTTGCAGCTGGCTAACAGCGCTTCAGTAAAGAATTCGAAAAAATACAACATAAAATCAACACACCTCTTCACGGCGACTCTTGGAGGTCCTAGGATAGGTCAGGGCTAAAAACCCTAAAAAAATTACAAGCTTTTCAAAGCTTCTCATCTGGAAGCTCGCCTACCGTCCGGTTTTGCCATGAAGGCCTACCACATGACCAACTGCACTTCAGTATTCAGTTATAAAAAAAATCTTGGTTTCGGATTCTTGACAGTTTCAATAATCGTAGCACGACTGACCTGACAATACTATAGCGTATAAATCACTTTAGCGTTAGACTATTGTCAGCTCAGTCGTGCTACGATTATGGAAAATGTAAAGAATCGGAAACGTCAGCAAATAAAATAAAATAAAAATACGCGAGTTAAATCCGTTAATAGTTGTTTCATTCCAATGTGTAATAACCGCGAAGGCATCAGAAATTATAGTTAAGCGCCTGATCAGGTATTTCTCGATTTTCCAAAATACCGTGGGAATTTTATTAGATTTAGGTAGTTTAATTTCAAGAACAATCGCGATCTGCATCGATACAATGCACTTTACAAATGCAGTTATCGCAATCATAACTACGTCACGTTGTGGCATGTCCCTTACAGATTATATTACTAATGCAATGGTGTTGCGGTTTGTAATTGAACTGCACGTGAGCTTTTGAAATAAGTAGATGTGGTTTTGAATAACAATAATAATTGTTTACCTTAACTGATATAAAAGGAGAAGCTGAATTAATGACTGACATATCAACGCAGACTATAAGGAGCTAGAAACTTGAAATTTTGCACAAAGGTTCCTTTTATAACGTAGGGGAGCGCTAAGAAAGTTTTTTAGAAAATTCGTCCGCTAAGGTCGTAAAACGGTGGTGCTTATCGTCGAAGTCGTGGGCAGAAGCTAGTAGTAATAAAGATAATAGGACATTTTTAATACCTATCCGATTTTGAGAGGTCTAATGACGGTCGTGTACCACGTTAATAAAGCATCGTTTTTCTAGTTAGGACCCAATAAAATATTATACGTAGTTAAAATATAAAATTTGATTCTCATCCAATTTCTAGATGATCGTTTATTTTACTTCTTTTTAAAACTTTTTTTTATCTTATAGGTAGACATTATCGGTTGGCTAGCTTTGTTATTTAGTGACTAGATCAATTAGCTAGTAATTATTCCAAGTTATTTATTTACCAACCTCTTTACAGTTGGAGGGACGACAGGAGAGGCTATTACTCTCAGTCTGGAGGAAAGAAAGGAGGTCCTCCAAGCATGGCTGGATGTAGCCAAACCCTTGGGGGTGAAGGTGATCGCGCAAGTAGGGGGGGTACCGCTACCTGACGTCATTAAGATGGTAAGCCGTGTTTGTTTTAAATATATTACTTAGTTTAATGTTTCGGGTAAGTACTTAACTGGCATAAAATTGCAGAATGTTGGAAATGTTCTGAATGTTTTCTAGAAAGGGATGGCACGTCCATGCCTTTTCGTTTTGCTCAACTTGGCGGGGGCACTGCTGTGCTTTCAGATCATATCGAAATAATGGATACGGATTTCTCAATTAAAAGTTATAAGTTGCACTTATGTAGGTATCTACTAAAAAAAAGTCCCATCAAAAAAATCATATTACGTATTTTTCCTTAGTCAATAAAAGTGACATAACGAGCCCCAACTTTAAAGCACTTAATCTTGGTATTTATTTATTTAATGGACAAAAGAAAAATACGTATGCAATGTTTCTTAAACGAAGCTTGTTGCTAATTTAATTTTGTCTCGACCTTTTGACGAATCCTACGATACTTCTTGTAGCTTAATTTTAATTGCGTGCCAATAAAATGTTAAATTTGTACTAAAGCTGGATATTTCGATTTTCAACAACCAAATAATTACATTTTTGGCGCATCACCTGATGCATACACGCGTGTATTTCTATCATTTTCTTTACAAAGTTAATTTTGTCGGAACAACTTATCCCTTTAACTTCCAACCCCCTTTTTTTAATGTATTTGATGTGACTTCGTAATTCTTATTCTCATTCAATTTTTTTTCAGGCCGCATACGCAGAGAAGCACGAAGCAGACGGTATAATGACATTACCGGAAATATACTACAAGCCCAAGAACGTAGAACTGCTGGTGTCATACCTGGAGACTGTCTCTAGGGCCGCGCCGTCATTGCCGATGCTGTATTACCACTTCCCAATGATGAGCGGGGTTGATGGTAATGATTTCATTCCAATGTGTAATAACCGCGAAGGCATCAGAAATTATTTCATCAACTATTAACAAGGAATCGTTCAAGTATTACGTAAGCACTATAGGGGTGCAGGAGGGTCTTTGCTTTGCTTATTTTTGATGACATGGGAGGGAGTTATGTTGATTGTTAATGATCAAGACAACATAATGACGGAGTAATAAAAGTTGTATTTAGCAAACAAAAGTATTGAACCGTTATAATTTCTAATGCTTTCTCAGTTATTACACGGATCCCTATTTTTTTTTAATATTCTATAGCCTATGTTACTCGTGGATAATGTAGCTTTCGAATAGTGAAAGAATACCTAATACCTTTATAATTTCAGAACAAACTTTTTTCGACATTTTACAGTTAAGAGCAAAATTTTGTATGGCAGGATCCAGTAGGTGTTTTTATTAGGCTTTAGCGCTGAATGTTCCTTTGAACCTTTTTAAGACTACGTAATTTTTTTCTTTCAGTGAACATGCGAGACTTCTTCAGGATGGCTTCCACCAGGATACCCAACTTTAAGGGTATGAAGGCTGACCTTGGAGCAGCTCTGGAGGTCACCAACTTGCTCGGAAAAGACCAGAGGATCTTCATTGGAAATCACGTGAGCAAAAATCACACTAATTATTCTATTCATAAGCAAAGCTTGTTCTAAAAATCCATTGAAAATCAGCGTCGTGTCACTGACGGCGCCTCGACATTTGCTGATTAGAGTCTTTTTTTGCAAAAAAAAACACTAGTTATAAGCTACATAGTTTTAAGTGCCTTTTATTTTATTATAATTAAGCATGTGAAGATTTGCAAAATAAATTTCATTTTTTTTTTTTTCGAACTGAATACTGAAGCGCAGTTGGCCAGCTAATGGGCCTTCACTGCAAAACCGGACGGGTGGCGAAACTCCTGAAAGGAGACTCTTAAGCCTTTTATTTCATTTCTTTCTTTCTTTCTTACTATGAGTACTAGACAACGGAAAGCGGATAAATACATATCCTAGACTTAGACACAGATTCTCACTGGCATAAAGAGAATGGGGGCTTGTGACGTCATGTACTGTACAGTCAGCATCAGAGATATCTCTCTCTCTCTCCCCACCTAGAAACCGCATATTTATTATTCGGGGTCATCTCTCTGACGCTAACTGTACCATAACGTGACGTCACGACCTCTCACTCCCGAACTATAGAAGCACTTATCTTTGTATTTTTATATTTCAGAAAAAAATGTGTCCAAACATTTTCAATAACTTAGGTATTTATAGCCTTGATGGAATTTCGTTTTAATTTCTGATGCCTTCGCGGTTATTATACATTGAAATGAAACATCTTTAAACAGATTTAACTCGCGTATTTTATTTAATTGGCTGACGTTTCGGAGCCTTTACAGATTCCATAATCGTAGCACGACTGAGCTGACAATAGTCTTATGCTACAGTGATTAGGTACTACTAATCCGTAAAGGCTCCGAAACGTCAGCCAATAAAATACGGGTGTTAATTCCGTTTAAAGTTATT
The DNA here is from genome assembly GCA_038024825.1 of Polylopha cassiicola. Lineage (NCBI taxonomy): Eukaryota > Metazoa > Arthropoda > Insecta > Lepidoptera > Tortricidae > Polylopha > Polylopha cassiicola. The sequence goes on from CP149061.1 coordinate 2,524,834, forward strand.
TCATTCCAATGGATTTCGTTTTGTTTACCCAATCTCGATTCTTTCATATAAAAAAAATAAAAATGCTTTTTTTTCTAGCTTCTGGCCCCAGCTGTGTTGTTAGGGCATGACAACAGCATAGCAACCGTGACCAACATGTTTCCTAAACTCGTGCAGTCTCTGGTGGGAGCTGTAAAGGCCGGGGAAGTGATCAAAGCTAAGATGCTACAGGAAAAACTTAATGCTTTGGTCTCTGCTATCGCTTCACAGGGTAAGATTTAGATTATAAAGATTTTATATGTCGCAGTTTTTTTGTTTATAATTTTTTTTTGATCGCACACCTAGATCTAAAGGGAGCTAATTCAAAAATTTGAAGTTTTGAGTTATCACACCATCGAATTCCTTACATCAATACCTATCTACCAAATTACCAATAAAATAGATTTAAGCTAATTCTTCTACCGTTGTAGATGAATAGGCTCAGAAACAACTGGACCGATTTTAACAGTTATGTGCACCATAATAAAGCTATATGATCCACAAAAGCACTATATATATGTTGAAAAAAAAAAAATAGCGGTTCGCCCCGGCTTCGTACGGATCCCTATTTTTTTTTTTTTTTTTTCAAAATATTATATAGCCTATGTCACTCAGGGTGAACGTAGCTTTCGAATGGTGAAAGAATTTTTAAAATCCAAGACCAGTAGTTATTGAGCGTATTCATTCAACGAAGTTTTCCTCTTTATAATATTAGTATAGATATGAATTAGTTACTTTTTTGAGTAAACTTTCTTTAGATCTAAGTGTGCTATATTATAGCTTGAAATAAGGTAACTTATTGAGGTTTTAGAACACAATAACTTATTCTGTAAAATCTTGGATTTTGAGCTCTAAATCAAGTGAATAAGGTCCTCTTTACGAGCTACTGTGTTGAAATAAAATTTCTTTTGCAGGGAGTTCCTACCAATAATGGATTTTAGATAACAGTAACTTGTGCTGTAAAATCTTGGATTTTGAGCTCTAAAACAAGTATATAAGGTCCTCTTTACTAGCTACTGTATTGAAATAAAATTTCTTTTACAGGAGAATTCCTACCAACAATGAAAGCAGCTATGTCAATGGTGACTGGTATTAAGGTCGGCCCACCGAGGCGCCCCCTGGTGGCAGTCGACGAAAACAAAAAGAATACAATTGAAGAAAACTTGAGAAAACTGGATTTCGGTCTTATGAACTAAGCAATTTAATAATTATTTTATTGACATTTTTGTACTTTCTCTCATGTTTATCATATGTACTGATGACGTTAAGCTTGAAATAAAATATTTAAAGAGTTTGACTTATTTAACTTGTAAATCAGGGCCTGTTACACAAGTCAAAGGATGCTATATTATTATACTTAACTATTTGTAATAATTTTTGATCATCATCAAAAATTACATTGGAATGAAACTACTGTTACGCTTAACGCTTAATGAAACGCTTAACGCTTTAGCGTTAGACTATTGTCAGCTCAGTCGTGCTACGATTATGGAAACTGTAAAGAATCCGAAACGTCAGCTAATAAAATAAAATAAAAATACGCGAGTTAAATCCGTTAACAGTAGTTTCATTCCAATGTGTAATAACCGCGAAGGCATCAGAAATTATTACATCAAAAATTATTAATATTCATTCCAATGTGTAATAACCATTACACATTGGAATGAAACAACTATGACGTATTTAACTCGCGTATTTTATTTTATTTGACGACGTTTCAAAAACTTTACAGTTCCCACATTCTAACGCTAAGCTGACGATAGTCTAACGCCAAAATTACCATTTAGACCTTTATTCGTTATAGGTGTTTCATTACAACTTGAACCTTAACATTCAAGAAATAAAGTAGCATTTGTAATATACACATCCAACTTACAAAAGCACTATTCTACATAAAAAAAAACAAACTACATTAACGATAACAAATTTATTCTTACATTCTACTTAACTAGGTTTAGAGTCCTGAGTTTGCCTGAAATTCTTTGCCTGGCCTCGGCAGTTATTGCCTTTTGAGGCAAGGAAGGTGGTCCCACTTTGATGCCAGTTACAATTTCCATACCTGCCTTCATTATTGGCACCCAATCACCTGAAAAACAATAAAATTAAATTAAGCATAAAAAAAATCAAAAATATATTATTTATTCAATTTAGTTTAGTTTCCGAAAAAAACCTCACTTGATAAGAAACGGCAAGAAACTCAATGAGGTATCATGTTTTCAAAACAAAATCTATGTCTACTCTGTCTACTTAAAAGGTTAACTAGTATAGAATGCCTTATGGCATTAATCTCGCCTTTTTACATTTACAGTTTCTATCATATAATAGGGACAAAAAAAATTATAAAACCGGTCAAGTGCGAATCAGACTCGCGCACAAAGGGTTCCGTTATCTATAAAGCGGCAAAGAAATCACGCCTGTTTATGAGGGCCCCTTAAATATTTATTTTATACTGTTTTTGTATATACCGTCATCTGTGAAAATTTCAAGACTTCAATTTCTTTGACTACGGAATCCTAATAAAATAGACATAGAGGTTAGGATTTCTGACATAATCAGTAAACCATTTTTTTTTTAACTATGGACATAAACAAGTGTATTCTCATCTCACCTTCAACGGTATGAGCTTCAATAGCCAAGCTCAATTTTTCTTGCAACGCCCTTGCCCCCGCTACATCGTTATTGTCAACCGCTTTCAAGATATCTTGAGCCAGTTTAGGGAAGAGATTGAAAGATGTCCCAATGCTTGACTTGATGCCGAGAAGCGCCGCTGGTGCTATTAGCTGTGAAATATTTTTTTATTAGAATATATAGATTTTATTAGGTGATCGAGAGAAGCGAGTTTTCAGTTTCGACCAGCACGTTAAAGTTATTGACCGTCGAGAAAACATCTTGCACTGTCATACTTATGCAATAAGTAAAAGAGTGATTTATGTCGCGCGACAAAATTTTACCTAGGGTAAAGAAGAAACAAAGATACAGTTTTGCCCGCGACTTCACTTCACATTTTCGTTTCACTCGCTGTAAAAACGTTTTCCAAAATAAAAACAATCCTGTCCTTCCTTCCTAAGCTATCTCCATACCAAAATTGTATCTAATTCGGTTCAGCGATTTCAATGTGAAGAGGTAAGTAGTGGGAGAGCTATAATAATATGACGCGTTTTCAGCTTGGCTCCAAATTCAAATACGTACCCAAAAATTAGTGCAAGCACTCGGACTATATGGTGATAAAGACACTTGTCTTACACTAGCTAGATTATCGAAACAGTATTTTTGCCGTGAAAACTATAGCTAATGTTAACTTACAGTGTCGGCTCCGAGGAACATCTCCTGACCATCCTTGAGGGTCCTCATGACCTGGGCGCCCTCGCTGAGGTCATTTGACGTGAATTTGATACCCTTAAAGTTTGATATGCGAGCGGTGGCCGCGGCCACAAAAGCTGGCATGTTAACTGCAAAAAGTAATTCAGTATTATAATTTCTGAAGCTTCCGCGAATATATCACATAATTAATATTATAAATGCGAAAGTAACTCTGTCTGTCTGTCTGTCTGTCTGTTACGCTTTCACGCTAAAACTACTGGAGCGATTTAAATGAAATTTGGTACAAAGAACTGAACAAGTCTGGAGCCTGAGAAAGGACATAGGCTACTTTTTAACCGACTGCAAAAAAGGAGGAGTTCCACGCGGACGAAGTCGCGGGCAGAAGCTAGTATCACATAACATAGCTTCCCGCCCGAGACTTTTCTCTGACTTTCGAAATAAGACTGTCAAAGAAATCATCGCTGAAGAACTCAAATTAAGGTTTATGGGGCTATTCGATGTACGCAGACGAAGTCACGGACAGAAATTAGTAGACTATAATTTTCCAACAGCGGCTTAACTAAGTTTTGTAGTACACCACAGGTAATTAGGGGGTAAATTTAGCAACTTGTTCCCCATATATAACTTACTTTCAACCCTGCTCATGCTGGGTATATGGTAGTACAGCACAGGTAGGTTGGGAGCAGCTTTAGCGACTTGCTCCACATATGATACCAGCTCTTCAACTGTCTTCGGCTTGAAGTAAAGCTCTGGAAGGGTGAGGAGAGAATCGGCACCGACCGACGCGCAGTATTTTGCCTAAAAATATATATATATTTTTTTACCGCCGCCGCTTATTGCTTAGTTATTTAGTGTTAGACTATCGCCAGTCCAATCTTTACTGATATTATAAATGCGAAAGTAACTCTGTCTGTCTGTTACGCTTTCACGCTAAAACTACTGGACCGATTTAAATGAAATTTGGTACGTAGAAAGTCTGGAGCCTGAGAAAGGATATAAGTAGGCTACTTTTTAACCGACTGCAAAAAAAGAGGAGTTCCACGCGGACGAAGTCGCGGGCAGAAGCTAGTTGGCTATAAATAAACTGTAAGATTTTCGAAATGTCAATAGCACTAATATTAAAAAAAGTTTGTGAGTGTGTATATTTGTTACTCTTTCACGTAAAAACTACTTAATGGATTTTGATAAAACTTTTCCATAATATAGCTTATACAACAGAATAACATATAGGCTATATTTTATAACGATATAGTGTAAAGTGCTCATCGTGCGCAGATGAAGTCGCGGGAGGAGCAGAAGTTAGTATAAAATAAAATACGCGAGTTAAATCTCTATTAGTTGTTTCATTCCATAATGTAATAACCGCGAAAGCATCAGAAATAATTATTAAAAATTTTGTTACGGAACAATTTAAGTATGTATTTGGTATACAGATATTTTTGTTAAGTAAAAAGTTATGTATTTGGCATTATATCAGTACAAATCAAAGTCAACGAGTCATTGGATTTTTATCTCGCAAGTGGCAGGAGAAGATGATAACATCGTATTGACATTACGTAAGTGATAAAATTTATTATTATCTGTACAAAACAACTTTTTATCTGACAGCTTTTCATATGGGTGGTAAATTGTGAATTCATTGGGATGAATTTACAAAAACAATAGAATTATATAATTTACTAGCTTCTGCCCGCGACTTCGTCTGCGTATGATTAGTATTTTACACTATATCGTTATAAAATATAGCCTATATGTTATTCTGATGTATAAGCTATATTGTGGTAAAGTTTCATTCAAATCCATTCAGTAGTTTTTACGTGAAAGAGTAACAAACATCCATACATCCATACATCCATACATACAAACTTTCGCCTTTATAATAGTAGTAGGATAATTTCTGATGCTTTCGCTGTTATTACATATTATAGGAAAAAAAAGCGCATTTAACTCGCACATAATATAAATTAAATCCGTTATAGGTACATTTTTCGTATATTAGGGGAACGTGAGGTATAATGATCCCCTTAAGGGAAAAACTTAAATTCAGCTAAACATGAAAGCAGAATTACAAGATTTATATTATTAGAGCTAGTGAATTTACTTAACTTTGTAACTGCATACTTATTTTTTACGTCAATTATACTTTTGAAATGATGTCAAAAAAAACTTTAAATTTGCAATTATGTTAATAACAAACTCAATAAACATTTACAACATAATAGTATTTTTTTTTTCAATACAATAAGATTTATACTCGATTAATTTTAACAGCTTGCACGAGAAAATTGTTTCATCAAAACTAAGTTCTTGGTGTAGCTTACTCATTAAATTTTCTGAACTGGAGACTGTCTGGGGTTCAAAATGCGCTTATAATCACCTAAATGTAGAACAAATGTGACCATCCTAACTAATATTATAAATGCGAAAGTAACTCTGTCTGTCTGTCTGTTACGCTTTCACGCTAAAACTACTGGACCGATTTAAATGAAATTTGGTAAAAAGAAAGTCTGGAGCCTGAGAAAGAACATAGGCTACTTTTTAACCGACTCCAAAAAGGAGGGGTTCCACGCGGACGAAGTCGCGGGCAGAAGCTAGTTCAAAATATATCGTTACTCCATTAAGGACTCTAAGTCTAACATTTAAATATTAATTCACACGTTTCGAGTTATGTCACTTTTATTCTGATCATGCTAATGACACTCACCAATGCAAGGACGTCGGCTAACGGGGCACCGCCCACTTGCACCTGGATATGTAGACCAGTTGTCTTCCCGGCTGTCACCCAGGCGTCCACTACTTTCTTCCTGTCAGCCACTGACAGCGACATATGCTCCCCAGTCGTACCACCCACTAAAAAATACGATTTGTAATTTCTACTCCTTGTTTAAAAAAATGAATCTTTTAATCATTTCTTATTTATTTATTTATTTACTGATTTAAGTCACGTATTTTATTTTATTGGCTGACGATTTAGCGTCAGACTATCGTCAGCTCAGTCGTGCTAGGAATATTGGAACTGTAGTTTTCGAAACGTCAGCCAATAAAATAAAATACGCGAGTTAAATCAGTTTAAATAATACTTTCATTCTAGCACCGCAAAGGCATCAGAAATGTTTATATCAAGATTTATTATATGAAATTGGCTTAGGAGTGATTTTCCATTTAGTTGTGAAACACCTGTACATTAGATACAAAATTAAACAAACCTAAATAAAAAAAAAAGATTTTCCGTCTTTACGATTTAATAATCAATGATAATTATAGCGACCCTATCGCTACATTCCATTATGATCGCCACAGTGTCTTAAAAAATAAGTTTTAAGAGTACCTACTGTGGCGATCACTGTTCAATATTGCGATAATATCGCCACAATTATCATTATACAGCAACATACCCAGAACAGATTTAATTCCAGACTTCTGGAGGAACTCTGCGTATGAGGGAATCACGTTATAGTTGACAGTTCCATCTTCATTGAGAGGAGTGAAGACTGGAGGCATAAGACCACGAGCTTTGAACACCACCTGAAATGATAATAATGACATCCTCAGATAAATCTTTAACAATACAATTATGAGACCAAGGGCGTGCAGTGTGGCGTGAATATAAACCACGCGGGAGTAGGCACTCCCATACATATTGAATGCACATTTGTCTAATCCCTCCCCTAGAAGTACCCTGTAGGTTTTGACTCCCTTGCGAGTGTCGAAAACACCTTATATTATAATTAGGTATATTTTTAGTTTGTTTACACCCGCCCTCTCCCTTTACAAGATCCCTTGGTACTCGTATAAATATGTGCCAACAAGTTTTAGTAGATGATAATAATAATAATACATATAAGTATAAACATATCTCACCATTCTTATAAATTTTGATAAAATGTCTCAAATGAAACAATACACGACCTCTCGCCACAACCGGCTGAGCAGAACTAAATAATACATTTGAATACATAATAGCTTACCTTATCAAGTTTACTGTTATTAACGACTTAGTTTTGTGTACTAAGTAAATACAATTGTGTTATTGTAATTTGTACCCTAACAATTAAGCGATAATGTTGAATTTCCTATCTGAGAGTAAGGCTTGTTGATAAACTTATACTTCACAAAGTAAATTTTATAGGTACCTAGACCGTTTTACATAAATATGTGCAGTGGCGGATTTGCATATAGGCCTAGTAGCCTTCAAGCTGGAGATGCATATTTATAGCACCAATGGAGGTTGCAGCTGGTACAGTCAGCTTCAATTAGGTGGGGTCAGATACCTATGATGTTGACTGTACTACTGGTACCATTACCATTAAATATTTTATAGCAGTCAAGGTGATCAAAAATTCTTAAAAAGTCTCCTCTTTTTTTGGAGGACCAGAGGAGGGTTGTAGAACCAGAAAGGATTAGGGGTTACTTCCTGCTAACTTAAACTTAAAATTATATTTTTAATTATTCAATATTGCACTTTATTTCACCGTTTCAAAGTCAAGTAGTTATGTGATATTTTTCCAAGTTCAAGAGTTGTAGACAGGAGGTAATCCTTCCTGCTGTTAGCTTAAATATATTATTAAGTATTCAATTACTAAATAATGTTTATTATCTCACCCTTTCAGAGTTAAATACAATTTGCTGCTTATTTAACAAAGTCACAGGCAGAAGCTAATTAACAAAATAAAATACTATACCTGGTAATTACAAATGCATTTCTAAATACCATTTTGAAATACAAATACAATGCAATACCAATCATTTAGTTTCTTTGTCAGTTAAATTTCCAATGCAAATACTCCACAATTCTTTTGTTAAACTCTGCAGAAAATAATTGCGATTTACCCGCCATAATTTTTACTTATTATAATTTTGAGATAGGTACTCTTGATACTATAAGTAGATTTTGGTACTTATACTATATAAAGTAGCTGTACTTGATAATAATAATTACACATTGTAGTATAGTCTGTAGACGTCTTCAACAGCCTTAAGAAGTTTGTCTTTTGAGTTTCTCTTAGTTTAATTAGTTTAGGAACATTTAAAACAATAAGACACTTGGATTTGGTAAGTAGGAAACCTATAAATAATAACGTAATTTTTGTTAAAGTATATTAAGTAACCTCAATATTAATATATGTACCTACTATTTTCTCTTTTAAAACTTTATGAAGTTTTCTTAAGAGGATTGTGAAGCTGTTGATTTTCATACAAAAGGCGATAACGTTTTACACCCAGTAAATATAGTTAGATTTTTATAATTTTTGGATATGTTGTAGATATAATGAGAAACTACGCCTGTACGTTTTGATTTTTAAGAAATATTGCTTACGCTAAAATTTATTAGCATTTAAAAATCTCTATATAAATCTAATAAATTTAATAAATTTTAGCGTAAGCAATATTTCTTAAAAATCAAAACGTACAGGCGTAGTTTCTCATTATATCTACAACATATCCAAAAATTATAAAAATCTAACTATATTTACTGGGTGTAAAACGTTATCGCCTTTTGTATGAAAATCAACAGCTTCACAATCCTCTTAACAGTTTATATAAGTATTTTTTTACATCGATTAGCAGTATTAGATGCTGTCTGTTAAACTGCCTAGCTACAGGATATTTATTTTAATATTATTTTCAAAACTTCAATTCAATTAATTGTGTTTACAACTTTATTTACGTAAGTACTAAACAAGTTTAAATAACAAAAACAAATAGTTTAAATATTGTTGACAGTTTGACATTTGACATATCATGACATATATTTGACATTCGTTTAATAGACCGAATGAGAGAATGCCATAGACAAGAAATCCAAGGTTATAGTCCGTGCAAAAATGTTGTATGACATAGCTCCATTGACTTTTATAATATGGACGAGGCATATTGTTCTATACATACAATTGCTTATATAAATAGCATCCATTTTGAAGGCATACACATAAACATATATCTATCTCGTTCTTACTCAGCACTGTAACTCGCAGGAAAAAAATATAACACTATTTCAGTGCGTACATAAACTGACATAAAGTGAAACATGAATTTCCCTAAATACCTAATGAGGCCGAAAATCCGCCATGTTTAGCGCACCAAATGTCATTGTCAGTCAGTTCCGGTGGTACTTGTCTTGTCAAAAAGCCGTGGTGTAAATCAAAATAACTAATTATCTTTCTATATATTGCTTGTAATTTTAAATAATTGAAGCTAAAAGTAAATAATTACGTTGCAAATATGCCAGTGTGTAGTGTAATAGGGTGCGGCAAAAGAAAAACACAAAATCAGCTATCTTTAACCATGCACAGGTATGCTATAAATAACATTAAAAATATTGGTTATTGCTTTTGTTACCGGGAAAATAAAGAAAGATTTACATTATAATTAGCAAGGTTCTTATGTGCGGTTATAGATCATGAATGGATTTGACTTATTTAACCATATTTTTACGTTTAAATATTGTTAATTTATTAGCTAGGGTTGTAGATTATTTATCGACTTTGATATCGATTTACTTACATATGACATGATAAAATATTTTTATTTTATCATTAAAACATATTTTATAGGATCCCAAGAAATTACTATAAAAAGCAAAAATTGGCTGGAAACATATGAATGCTTGCAGTTCAGTACTAGTACTTATTGAATTACTTAAAATTAAGTACATCTAAATTTGATCGCCTACACATAAATATAGTGTATTCAATTATAATATTTTTTTATTTCAGAACCAAACTCAAAAAATAAAAAATCTTGAAGATAAATGTGATTTTTTAAAGAAGAAAATAAAAGTATTAAATGAAAAAGTGCGGCGGCAAAAGAAAAAAAATGCAGAGTTCCAGAATATTATAAAAGACCTACAGGAGAGGAACCTTGTCAACAACGAAAACTCTATAGTTTTAGAAGCCTGCGCAGGTCCTAACGACTTTTTAAAGAGGCAAATTTTGAAAAGTGAAGGAAAAACAAAAAAATAAAAATACGCGAGTTAAATATAGTTGTTTCATTCCAATGTGTAATAACCGCGAAGGCATCAGAAATTATTATTTGTAAGTCACTGAGTTGTTAAACGACAACTTTATAAAATCGTCATATCGTTTACTTGGCAAATTTGAAGCACGATCTTATCTTGGATTTCCCACATCTAAATCAAAGTATCTTTGCACATAACAATATACTTACTTCCTATTAAAGTATTTATTCTACAAATAATTTACTCAATAATGTTTAAAATTAAATGAGCCAAGAACGTTTATCGATAAAACCTAATAACATTAAAATCTTTTGGGCAGCACTAAAACCGCCATGTTTAGTGGCCAGATGACGTCACAGTGGCACGCATTTCTTGTTGTTGTTTCAGTGGTGTGCATAGCTCATGTCGCATTGTCTATGTTATATTTATCAAAAAGTTCACTCGTTTAGGTTATTTCATTCATTCTTTTCTGTTCTCTTCTCATTCGTTCATGTAATTAAATCAATCATTATTTATTCATCGTTGTCTCGTGATAGTTGTGTCTACGTCTGGTACGTGATCTACAATTGAATTGATATTCTATCTATATTTAAATTAACAAAAGAAATAAAATGGAATCCTGGAATCGCAGGTTTTAAGTAGTTTCTTAGTATTGTACCTATTGTGAATTAAACTAGAGGTTCATCAAGTTTATTTGTTGTCTGTAATTTGAACTTCACACAGCAACAATGAATACTATAGTTAGTGAGCTTAGTATGAACGATTTGAACAACAAGTTCTTTGAAATAATGCAAAGTGAAAGCAACGCGGAGGATGCAGCTAATTTTATTTACGATAGCGTGTGCGACGATGTAACTTTGGGCTTTATATTTGAGTTCCATCACGGGCTAAAAACGGGTCTGACAGATTTAATAGAAGGAGAAAAAGAGGACGAGGAACCATATAAAATAATTAACTCCCCGGAATGCGACGTGTTTGGATTCTCCGTGTTGAAAAAGACTGCTGATAGCAACTGCTCCTGTCCCAACTGCGAAAGACCTGTGTCGGCGACCCGGTTTGCTCCTCATCTTGAAAAATGCATGGGTAAGTCTAACACTAAAAGTTAAATCTAATTAGTTTCATTCCAATCCTAATCAATATTAGACCTTAATGCTAAAGTAACTCTGTCTGCCTGTCTGTCTGGGAGTTACCGTAAAACTAAGTACTAAAATTTGTTACACAGAAAATATAGAGCCTGAAAAAGATATAGGATACTTTTAATTGCAAAAATAAGGTTATAAGAGGTTAAATGTATGAAAGTATTGTCATGCTGCCATAGTTACTAATTCCACTTGAACAGAGTCGTGGGCAAAAACTAATGTAATAACTGCAAGGACATCAGAAATTATTAACAAAAGTATTGTCTATATGTCAGGAATGGGAAGAAACAGTTCTCGGATAGCCTCACGTCGAATTGCCTCAAACAGCCGTGAACCAACATCGTATGCGGGACTCCTCAGCGATGATGAAGATGATGCTGACTGGGCCGGGGGCTCGCTGCAGAATGAGCGTCGGAAACGAAGAATCAAGAATAACAACAGCCGGAAACCTTCCAAGCTACATAAGTGAGTATTAAGGTCACATAGTCAGTTTCAGAGACATAAGCCTGCACATATATTCTGAAAAAATAAAACATACTTATATTTTCAACTGATAAAAAAACGGAGGAGGTTCTCAAGTCGATGCAAAATATATTTTTATTTCTTTTCAGTTCGCTATTTTTTTTTGTTGCCTTATAGTTTTTTTTTCGGCAGTTAAATTCTTTTATTAAAAAGTTATGTATATATAAGTTATGGTCCCGGCAAAATAAAAGGAAAACTGCATTCTACTAATAATCCATACTAATATTATAAATGCGAAAGTAACTCTGTCTGTCTGTCTGTCTGTTACGCTTTCACGCTAAAACTACTGGACCGATTGAAATTAAATTTGGTACAAAGAATGTCTGGAGCCTGTGAAAGAACATAGGCTACTTTTTAACCGACTGCAAAAAAGGAGGAGTTCCACGCGGACGAAGTCGCGGGCGGAAGCTAGTTATATATATGAAGGAAACGGGAAATGTTACATGATAATAATAATGAGGCTGGGTTAAATATTATTTTTAACAAACAAAAGGATGTCAGCATCCCGTTGATAAGCTATGTATGCTTGATATTGTGCATACTTTCCGCTAAATTGCATCCTGGTAATTGCATATGTAATAATAATATTATTTACTAATTTTAAAATGGAGTCTTTTTATTGTTAATTAGCTGTCCCGGCGAATCGCGTACCGGATCTTAAACTATAATCTTAGCAATACTGGGTCTCATTTCATCTTATTTGCTGAAGTTTCAAAAAGTTTACAGCACCCATATTCGTAGCCAACTGAGCGGATGATAGTAACTTTAGTTTCCGAAACGTTATCAAATAATATAAAATACGCGAGTTAAATCCTAATCCTAACTAATATTATAAATGCTAAAGTAACTCTGTCTGTCTCGCTTTAACGCTAAAACTACTGAACCGATTTAAATTTAATTTAGTACAAAGATAGTCTAGAGCCTGAGTAAGGATATAGGGTACTTCTAATTGCGAAAAAAGAATTTTAAGCGGTTAAAGGGGGAATTAAATGTATGAAAGTCCACGCAGGTGGAGTCGTCAGCTAAAGCTAGTCCGTTATAATTGCTTCATTGCAATGTGTAAGCTGAGGTATCAGAAATTATTATTGGTTACTGGAATCGGATACATGAACGCGATACGTCTCGTATTTAAGTGCGAGCGGACTGTCATACGAGTCGAGCATTGTCTCTAAAAATTATATTTATAGCTAGCTTTTGCCCGTGACTTCGTCCACATACTATTCAATTTGGTTAGGGTATGAATTATTATTAAAATATGGACACGCCTTCCCTCAATTCTGTTACTTAAATAAAGTTTATGCAAAATTTTGAATTGGAGGAATCATTGGCCCATACAAATTTTGTCCCCCTTTTTCACGCCTTAAAGGGTATTTTTTTTATTCCTTAATACCTACATATAATCAAAGCACCATTATAAATTTAAATGCAATAGATGAAAACATTAATTTCAAAATAAATCCTAGATTTTCACTACTAATTATGTTTGTACCAAGATGAGAAACATCTATTTTTAACGCTTATTTGTGAAAACAAATTTCTTACATGTTTTTTTTTTATAAAACAGTGGTACCAACAGAAATGGCAGTCAAAACTCTGATGCCAACGACGGCGGTGCGACCTACGAGACAATGTCTGCCAACGAGAAGAAAAATCTGCTTCTTCAGATATGCGGAGTTGTGTCTGAGCACACGAAGAAACTTTGCACAAGGTATGTTTCTAATAATTTCCGATACCTTCGCGGTTATTACACATATAAAAAAAAAGAATTTAACTCGCGTAGGTATTTTATTATATTTGCTGACGACCTTCAAAACCTTTAGTTTCCATAACACTAAAGTGCAACATTTCAACTCAGTCAGTGACGGGAACTGTAAAGTTTTCGAAACGTCAGTAAATAAAACAAAATAGCGAGTTAATTCATTGTGTCATTCCTATTTATGTTTTTAGTTTTACAAAAAAACGCGCTTGTCTGTTTATAATTGAAATCTTAATATTTTGATGATCTCGGTTCATCATTGGATAATAATATAATTATATTCAGAAAATTAAAGTAATATGCTAGTAATCCAATTTTCATTTTTTGATTAATAAAGACACAAGTTCAAAATAAAAATATGTCCAATACATATATATATCGCAAACATCCATGAAATAAACAAAAATCATAAACTTTTATTAATTTCTTAAGATTGTTGTTATCTCTGGTAACAGTCGTACCTAAACTTTTCATTAAAAATTTGAAAACATTAATACTAATTAAGTACCTACTTCTATCAATGAATGGTACATACTAAACCATCAGGTATTACTTAGTATGAATGTTATGTAGAATATGTTGGAACCCGTGACGCTACAAAAAATAAAAAATGTTGTGGGTCAAATTAACCTGCGCATAATTTGAAAATTACTCACTTAGTTACTCTAGAGGGTTTTTCTCTCTCAATAACTCATCAACTACAATGGCCTATTTATAGGTCAACCCGTTATTGTCCCATCTACAACAATGGACTATTTATAGGTCAACCCGCTGCCCCCAACACACAGAGGAGCAACGTCGAGCTCTCCGGAACACTGTTCTAGAACCTTCCACCCCGGAATCTCAGACCATGGGTCTCGGGCCTGACGACGCCGGTTCTCCGCCTGACTCCAGCCCCTCGTCATCATGTTCTTCGTCAAGCCGCAAGAGAGACAGACACCGGATACCACCAAAAAGTAAAAATAAAAGGGAGAGAAATATGTCTCCGAATGGGAGGGAGTAAGTATGACAGTGTCACAGACAGGTTATATTCTAAAGGACGGTCGCGGAGCACAGCGAAAAACGGACGTTGCCCTTTTTCTATTTGTCTCGCTTGCACAGAAACCTTAAAGTTTACTGTGGGAGCGTTAGAGCACTATTACTACGCTACTAAAAAGGGCAACGTCCGTTTTTCGCTGCGCTCCGTGATCGTCCTTTATATGCTATAGAATAGAATAGACTAAGACATATTCTAAATGCTATAGAATAGAATGGAAAATGTTTGTAATTGACTTTAAAATGAAACTCTTATAGCGGATTTAACTCGCGTATTCTTTTTGCTGACGTTTCGATAACTTTACAGTTCCCTTATTCGTGAGCTGACGATAGTGTAACAATGAAGGGATTTTACATTTTGCAAATTGTCTACTACACTCTTAAAGATATGAATTACTATATTCTTTCCGTGACTTCTTCTGCGCGCAGGGTTAGTTTTCAAAAATCCTTTCTTAGTATTCCCCTACTTTGTAAAAGGGTCTCCTATACATAAGTTTCAAGTTTCTAACTCCTATAGTTCAAGCCCTGCGTTGATATGTCAGTTATTAAGTCAGCTACTGTTATATATATACATTTATATTTGATATTAGGGACCATCCATTAATCACGTGAGGCTTGAAAGGGGGAGGAGGGGTTTGACAAAAATCACGAAATGTCACGAGGGGGGAGGGGGTGTAATAAGATATCACGTGTATTTAGTTTTTTCTTTTTTTTAAATATTTTTTTTCTGTCTAGATATTTTTATCATGTTCCTTAATTTCAGAATAAATTAGATTATACTTTATACATGTATTTAAGATAATATTCTAAAAAAAATAAGATTTTTTGTAAATACTGTTGGGTGGGGGATGGGGGGGTGGTCTTAAACCTCACCATGTATCACCAAGGGGGAGGGGGGGCTAAAAAATGCTTAAAAAAGATCACCTGATTAATGGACGGCCCCTTACGCCTAAATTAACTATTTTAAAGACAAATACAGTAAAAGAGCGTAACGTTAAATCCGTGATAATTGTTTTATCCCTACATTTAGTAGCCACGAAGGCATCAGGAATTATTAAAGAAAAGACTCTTGGTCATTTTTCGGCAGCTTATGTCAATACATTTTTAATAATTTCTATAATAATTTAATGTTAGTACAATATGATCTTGTTTAGTCCCAATGTAAATATGTAATTTAATTTATATTCCTGTGATAATGGACGAGTAAATAATTGTATGTTATGTGGATTATTTATTTTCTTACCCTTTGTGATTGTTTATTTTTATATTAAACTTGTGTCTGTTAACTAAGACGGTTCATTTGTCGTTGTGTCGACATGGTGTTATAGGAATTGCGTTTTTTTTGGTTGTTCTATTCATACTCATGTTATAAAAAAAAAAATGACTACAGAAAAAAGTTATACTAAGAATGAATAGAGATCCAGATATAAAGAAGAAATACTCAAGAGTTTCTGAAGACTTGAACATTTTATAACATACCCAATTTTGTTAAGAAGATGACATTACAAGCTATGTGCTCGCTGGCCGCTCACCGGGCTTCCCCCAACGGGGTCTCACTCGGTGGGCGAGACCGCGCTGTAGTGTGAAGATTACAAGTTGAGATATTGTGTGATTACAAATTGAGACTGGTGTGAAGATTACAAATTGAGAAATTCTGGCGCGAAGATTACAAATTGAAGCTAGTGTGAAGATTACAAAACTGAGAAATTGTTGTCTGAAGATTACAAATTGAGGCAAGTGAAGATTACTAATCATCAAGGTTGAGAACAAAATTTCCTGTAATCGTGGATCAAAGTTTTAGAAGGCAAGAAAAGCTTTTTAAAGGAAATGAGAATATTTGCAAAAATTGTGTTGGTTGTTTTGGTTTTCTGCGTTGTTTAATTAAAATTGAATCTGCTGGTTCTTTTCTTGCTCCTATAATCATGGATAAAAAATTGAACTTAAAAAGTTTAGAAAAGAAAATTAAAATATCTGCTAAAAAATTGGTGCAAAAAATGGGTTGGTTACTTTATTTAGACTCAGAAATTGAACTTTTGAAGATATTAAATTGTGCGTCGTTTAATCGTCAGTTGGTTGGTTCTTTTTCCTGCGTTGTTTATTGAAATGACACTTGTCTTTTGGTCTATCATGCTGTGAAGTCATCCATATTATGAAGTCATTACAAGCTTCGTGCTCAAGTCATTACAAGCTACGTGCTCAAGTCATTACAAGCTACGTGCTCGCTGGCCGCTCACCGGGCTTCCCCCAATGGGGTCTCACTTGGTGGGCGAGACCGCGCTGTAGTGTGAAGATTACAAATTGAGACATTGTGTGAAGATTACAAGTTGAGAAATTGTCAACATTGAATAACTGGGTAACCTAGTCATGAAAATCAGATTAAGAACCTAATTTACTGTAATCGAGGATCAATATTCTTAGGGAAAAAAAGCAGGAATTCGTATCTGCTAAAGAAAGGGTGCAAGAATGTTTTAGTCGTTTTGGTTTTCTGCGTTGTTTATTTCACATGAAACTTAAGTATATCAAATTGCTGCTATTTTTTAATATGAAATATAATCAACTGGTACTTTTTTACCGTGTTAATCATAACAAAACTTTTCTTTGGTCATTTCATAATGTGTCCAGATTGTGGATAAATAAAAAGCTACATACTAGGTGGCCGCTCACTGGCCTTGCCTCAGTCTTATTTAGAGATGCCAAGAATATTCGGAATTCGGGCACTTTTTTGGTATTCGGTATTCAGCAACAAATTACAATATACTTGTATACATCAACAAACTCATCTGCTTCAGTAATAGATAAAGCAGGTTGTAAATTTTGGTTTAATTGAGAAGGAAATATTAAAATTTGTACAAAACAAAATCGTCAGTCGTTCCTTGCTGTGTTTCCCTCTGTGACATTTTTCACTTGTTAATATTTTGTGTGACATTTGAAAAGTCCCGTTTCGTCAGCGTTAAAAACATCATTGGGGTCGTTATCCATTTATAAACTCTCCAATCTCCGCCTAATGATAATCGTCGAAAGAAAATGCAACGAAAAAGTAGAGGATTGCAATGTCTAACTAAATAGTTTGTGTTACTTTCAAATCAAAAGACTTCACCCAGTTTGTGGTTTTTGTCCTTGTCAAAGGGGCTGGTTGATTGCTATATTCTTATCAATATTAGATTTTTTCATTATAAAAAAAAACTAGAACGCTAGACGATGTAATCATTTTAATCAAATCAAATCATTTATTAGTAGATAAACCTTGAAAAGATACTTTTACACGTCATATGAATCTACTAGATATCGCTGAGAAGAAATGCTGCAAAAACTCGGAAGAAATTTAGTATTTCAAAGTGAATATATAACTAATCAACGTATTGCAGTAGAGCCGGTGTTGGAATGCCCCGATTGATGCCAATTGGAGGTTAATGTACTGTTCGCTTGTTTGTCTTTCTTGGATATCTATGGTGCTGGCGTTAGCCGGCCATTTGATGGGTCTGGAAAAATTCTTTCATTGTATCGAGCTACAGCAAAATGTCAGTCTCACTAACTATTTGTTCGTAGCACATTTCCTCTGCAGATTATCTGCCGTACCTCCGCAGTCATCCACCTCGTAGAAGTCACTCTTCATATATGCCAAAGTAACTGTTAGTGATTGTAATAATTACTATTTCTATGCCTCACACTATTTATATTTAGTCTATGGCTTGCTGCATAGTACTTGTTCTCCACGATCTCTCGTTCAATCTCGTGCACTGGTATTGACTCTTGAGAATCGTCAAGGCTCTCAATTTTTGTTTGAAGTTCGTTAAATTATGTAAAAAGTGCGTGTAAGTCGTTACCTTTTTCTCGAAGTTCACTTTACAAATGCGTGTTATTTTACCTTTGGTTACACCTCTTTATTTTATTAAAGACGTGAGTTATTTCTGTCCTTGCGCCGACAACAGCGAATTCGATGGAGCCTGTAACCTTTCGCATTATGGATTAGGTACAAGTGGGGTAACTTTGGATTATGAGAACAATGTTTTAGTAGAATCTACTTGCTGCTTATCTAATGGAATCTTAATCAAAAAGTACACGATATCTATTATCCAACTATCTACAGTTATAAAGGATTCTATCTCATTATTTTTTTTTTAATTATAAAATTTCATTCATTTTATCTAAGGTTTCCTGCAAAATATGAGACGAAAAAACTATAATGGTACTGTGGACTGTAATCTAATAAACAATGCGAGTGGTTTCTTATAACGTTTACCAACTGACGTTACAATTTATAAAATAAAAACAAGACAAATATAATTCTTCTAAACATAAACATAAAAAAAGTATGAAACTATGAGAAGCTTTTGGTGTTCAGCAAAAGTAATTGCATTTGTTAATCGATCGGTCATATCTTGTGAAGCTTGAAATAATGAAGTTGTTTATTTCATTTTTATTACATACTTAATTGTGTGATTCTTGAGATCTCATCGTGTATTTCAAATATTTTATCAAATTGCTTATTATATTCTTCTAGTGAATCTCTTGTTATAGATATTTGTTGATTATAAGACAATTACTGTTTCTAATATTCTTCAATGTTATTTAAGTCGTCCTGGTCTGAATTGCCAGTAATCGGTTTAAACTTCTCTTAACTCTACTTTGAATAATCAAATGATTACATATCTCCTCAATATGTTTTATTATAACATAAATTCTATCAAAAATATGTTTAACATATTATTTGTCTGATATTGTTGAAGAATCACTTGTTGATTTCGAAATAATATTTTTTATCTCTACTAAGGGTTTTATATCTAATTATATAACCGTCTTTTTTTAGGATCCCAAAAATGAAACAATGTATCTTCATCTACACAATATATATCAATAGAATAATACTTTGCTTGTCGAATGTTAGGCACCGCCACCTGGGCGACGTTCTCCTTAGGGCGGAAAACAAATGACGCAGGATAGTGGTGACATTGTGTATTCCATGAGGTTACTGTTAATTCGCGATTGCTGCCTCTCGCTGTAATGTGATTGTCCATAACGGGTACATCTGATAATTTTGCTGCTGTGGAGCCGGAAACTGGGGTAGGGCTTGCAAAAATGCGTTCAAAAGCTTGTGAAGCCTCATGGTCGGCAGTGATAGTACTGTAGGCTTGCATATTGAATTAACAGTTATCTACTGTGGCTAAACATATCTTTCTCAACATACGGGATTGGTCTTCTGTCAAACTTATAAGTCTAATCTCGTTACGAATAATAGTGATAACAATCAATGCTATTGCTAGTCCGATTGGCACCAGGACAACAACCCATCTTTTTCTCTCGGTGCCGTAGCTACTCTTCTCGATTGAAGAATCGTCTGTTAATCGACACCCTATTTGGATGCGAGAAGCAAAAGTCCAATCGTCTTACATAATTCACAATGGGCATGCACAAGTCTATTTGTCCAATTAATGGATGGTTCAATGGCACATCTACTGTAGTCCACTTTTCACGTTGATTTTTTTGTTCCTCTAATAGAATCAACTTATCTCGTAAGTCCTTTTCCCACTTTTCGTGTCTCGCGTCATGCTTTATAGAAATATCTGGCGAAAACTCAATCGCATTGCCAATTCGCATTCGATGGCTACTTTACACAAATTAATATATAATATAACAAAGTCTTTTTCGGGAATATTCGCTTTTGTTCAGTGTAGCTCACTGAGGTAGATCTGTTCACACATACAGCGGTTGCCTCTGTCGGTCCTCTCTGTTTAAATGGTTGACGGTTCAACACACTTCTCGATTGAAGAATCGTCTGTTAATCGACACCCTGTTTGGATGCGAGAAGCAAAAGTCCAATCGTCTTACATAATTCACAATGGGCATGCACAAGTCTATTTGTCCAATTAATGGATGGTTCAATGGCACATCTACTGTAGTCCACTTTTCACGTTGATTTTTTTGTTCCTCTAATAGAATCAACTTATCTCGTAAGTCCTTTTCCCACTTTTCGTGTCTCGCGTCATGCTTTATAGAAAATTTCTGGCGAAAACTCAATCGCATTGCCAATTCGCATTCGATGGCTACTTTACACAAATTAATATATAATATAACAAAGTCTTTTTCGGGAATATTCGCTTTTGTTCAGTGTAGCTCACTGTGGTCGGTCTGTTCACACATACAGCGGTTGCCTCTGTCGGTCCTCTCTGTTTAAATGGTTGACGGTTCAACACACTTCTCGATTGAAGAATCGTCTGTTAATCGACACCCTGTTTGGATGCGAGAAGCAAAAGTCCAATCGTCTTACATAATTCACAATGGGCATGCACAAGTCTATTTGTCCAATTAATGGATGGTTCAATGGCACATCTACTGTAGTCCACTCTTCACGTTTATTTTTTAGTTCCTCTAATTGAATCAACTTATCACTTAAGTCCTTTTCCCACTTTTCGTGTCTCGCGTCATGCTTTATAGAAAATTTCTGGCGAAAACTCAATCGCATTGCCAATTCGCATTCGATGGCTACTTTACACAAATTAATATATAATATAACAAAGTCTTTTTCGGGAATATTCGCTTTTGTTCAGTGTAGCTCACTGAGGTAGATCTGTTCACACATACAGCGGTTGCCTCTGTCGGTCCTCTCTGTTTAAATGGTTGACGGTTCAACACACTTCTCGATTGAAGAATCGTCTGTTAATCGACACCCTGTTTGGATGCGAGAAGCAAAAGTCCAATCGTCTTACATAATTCACAATGGGCATGCACAAGTCTATTTGTCCAATTAATGGATGGTTCAATGGCACATCTACTGTAGTCCACTTTTCACGTTGATTTTTTTGTTCTTCTAATAGAATCAACTTATGTCGTAAGTCCTTTTCCCACTTTTCGTGTCTCGCGTCATGCTTTATAGAAAATTTCTGGCGAAAAATCAATCGCATTGCCAATTCGCATTCGATGGCTACTTTACACAAATTAATATATAATATAACAATGTCTTTTTCGGGAATATTCGCTTTTGTTCAGTGTAGCTCACTGAGGTAGATCTGTTCACACATACAGCGGTTGCCTCTGTCGGTCCTGTCTGTTTAAATGGTTGACGGTTCAACACACTTCTCGATTGAAGAATCGTCTGTTAATCGACACCCTGTTTGGATGCGAGAAGCAAAAGTCCAATCGTCTTTCATAACTCACATTGGGCATGCACAAGTCTATTTGTCCAATTAATGGATGGTTCAATGGCACATCTACTGTAGTCCACTTTTCACGTTTATTTTTTAGTTCTCTAATTGAATCAACTTATCACTTAAGTCCTGTTCCCGCTTTTCATGTCTCGCGTCATGCTTTATAGAAAAATTCTGGCGAAAACTCAAACGCATTGCCAATTCGCATTCGATGGCTACTTTACACAAGTTGTACATCGAGTAACCACGATAGGAAGTTGCATTGTTTTGTAAACTATCATAAAAATGATATACGCTGCATTAGGTTTTTTTTCATCTCTTTGATCTCTTTTAAGGATACTATATAAACTGTCGTTTTTCTTTCGTTAGATTGTAATAACAAAAGTGTTGATATATTCCATGCTTTTGTCGTACACCACGGGAAAAAATATTCTTCTTTGAATCCTGATATTGTTACATTTCTTTTATCAATGTCACTTACCGTTTCCGAATGCAAAAATACGGTTAAAAGTAATTAGAAATAAATATTGTACCCAACGAACTCACCTGTTCGAGCGATACATATTTGACATAGTACTTAATAAGTTCAGTTTCAAAGCATAAAAAAATGTTGCCTTTTTAGCCAAATACTGGTTGAAATTTTTTCTGCACATTTAACTATTGCATATTTGAAGGGAATTTGTTTGACTTTGTTTCCCTTTAAGACATCGGTAATCTACTACTATTCGCAATTTCTGGATTATGGATTGATCTATTTTTTAATACTAAATGAAATACCGACGACGAAGGGGACTCGAAAGGTCTAATTTTTCTGTTAATAATTTTGAATTTTGTATCCTAATTTCAAGAGCCCACCTTCCAAGATGACTAAATATATGTCTTAAATTTATGTGTAGGGAAGTCGTCGGAAGCAGCGCACGTTGTTATAAAACCAGTTTTAGTTACACGCGTGACCAATCGAATAAAGTTCCATCTACACTTAACTAATAACCGTTCGCTCATCACGAAAGTTAACAAAAGTCCAGGCAAAATTATGCACAAAAGTCCAAATAACACGAACAACATACACTAAAGTCCACATTTATTATTACAACCAATAATTTAAACGTAATTGATACCTTTGTTTCATTCATGTTATTTTTGAATGTTTTTCATGGCAAAATTGGATCTAAAACAAGAGCCACTAAGATTTTTGAAAGAACTGAAATATTATACTGACATACTTTGCAAAATATATCAAACAGTGGGAACCGTGCGGGTAGCGATAACCGAACAACGGGACATACGCATCCGTTAGTTACATGATAAGACAGTCCTCCTATTTAAACAAAATGAAAACTAATTAATTTAACATATTTTATTTCACAGACATAATTTAAACACTAACATAGGTAAACTAAATCTAATCCTACAGTTAAATTAAACTACAACTAATTTAAAACACACAACAATTAAAAAAAAATGATAAGACAGCCCTCCTATTTAAACAAAATTAAAACTAATTAATTTAACATATTTATAGGTAAACAGACATAATTTAAACACTTAACATAGGTAGGTAAGTAAACTAAATCTAATCCTACAGTTAATTAAAACTATAACTAATTTAAAACACAGCAATTTAAAAAAAAACAAATAATCACACAACACTAAAAATCCCACGGCTGTTCATCAAAAGTTTGGGACGTTTGGGAACTTGTAAATTATATAAGTCTATCGCACAGTTCACTACGTCATTATGTGGCACGGCCACTTCGTAATCGAAATATCATCTGTTAATCGACACCCTGTTTGGATGCGAGAAGCAAAAGTCCAATCGTCTTTCATAACTCACATTGGGCATGCACAAGTCTATTTGTCCAATTAATGGATGGTCCAATGGCTCCTAGTCCAGTTTTCACATTTATTTTTTAGTTCCTATAATTGAATCAACTTATCACTTAAGTCCTTTTCCCACTTTTCGTGTCTCGCGTCATGCTTAACAGAAAATTTCTCGCGAAAACTCAAACGTATTGCCAATTCGCTTTCGATGGCTACTTTACAAAAGTCGTACATCCAGTAACCAAGATTGGAATAGGAATTTAGTTTGTTCTGAAAACTATCATAAAAATGATAGGCCACATGTGAAATACGTTGTAAACAAGTGTGTCCCCTACAATAAATATTCCTTCCTTGCACCAGTTCCTCACACTTATGTGTAGGGAAATAATCGTAAGCAATGCATTCCGTTATATTCCATTCATTAGTTACACGTGTGGAGATTTGTGTATAGTGCCATCTACACTTCACTAAAAAACGTTCGCTCAGCACGAAAGTCCATAAATATCCCGTTAAAATTATACATAAATTTACACAAAACTATAAATAACACGCAAACGAAAATGAACATACACTAATAATGTTCACTTTAAAATTTATATTTTAAATGCAACTCAATTAATATGAAAACGAATGCGCTCTCATCGTTGCAATAAAACTGGTTGTACCTAAAGTTGCATTCACGGCGTTCTTCATAATAACGATGCGGCGGCGCATTTTCTAGGTGGAATTCCATCGCGTCCCTACATCTTGCTTCAATTTTAATAAAGGCATATGCATTTTCCGCTGCTTTTCCAGTAATTTGGTTTGGGCCTGTGAGCTTCTTTTGAAGTATTCGACTACTACTTTAACGCGGTCCTTGTTTTCCGTAACAGCTGCTAACGCATGCTGCACGCACAAGTTGAGTGTGCATGAAGCATGGAACATGGCGCCAATCGCCCGTTCTGATGGCAGCAGTTACATTCGGCGTATTATCGCTCATCACGCCATTAGCTTTTTTGTCGATGTCCCAATCTTTAGTATTTTTTTTAAACTGCCAGGTTTTCTGCCGTGTGCTGTTAAGTGTATTCCAAACTTTCATTGTTTTGTTTAAATGTCGTTTAACACTCTTTGTGTAAATAACTAATTTAAAACACAACAATTAAAAAAAAAAAACAAATAATCACACAACACTAAAAATCAAACGGCTGTTCATCAAAACGTTTGGGACGTTTGGGAACTTGTTAATTATATAAGTCTATCACACAGTTCACTACGTCATTATGTGGCACGGCCACTTCGTAATCGAAATATCGTCTGTTAATCGACACCCTGTTTGGATGCGAGAAGCAAAAGTCCAATCGTCTTTCATAACTCACATTGGGCATGCACAAGTCTATTTGTCCAATTAATGGATGGTTCAATGGCACATCTACTGTAGTCCACTTTTTACGTTTATTTTTTAGTTCCTCTAATTGAATCAACTTATCACTTAAGTCCTTTTCCCACTTTTCGAGTCTCGCGTCATGTTTAACAGAAAATTTCTCGCGAAAACTCAATCGCATTGCCAATTCGCTTTCGATGGCTACTTTACACAAGTCGTACATCGAGTAACCAAGATTGGAATAGGAATTTAGTTTGTTCTGAGAACTATCATAAAAATGTTTTTTAAACTCTCACATGCCAACAACCAATCGAAAGGATCAGGATTCGCCGATGAGCTCAAAGAACTTATATAATTTATGTTATCGACCGATGGAAGATTACATGACAGGTTATAAGTAAGACCTCTATTCGAAAGCCACTTCTTTACAACGAAATCCACTGAGGCTTCCATATTCAAAGAACTGAAATATTATACTGACATACTTTATTACAAAATAAATCAAACAAAACAGCGGGAACCGTCATGTGCGTAGCGATAACCGAACAACGGGACATACGCATCCGTTAGGCACATGATAAGACAGTCCTCCTATTTAAACAAAATTAAAACTAATTAATTTAACATATTTACAGGAGGTAAAAACAGACATAATTTAAACACTAACATAAGTAAGTAAACTAAATCTAATTCTACAGTTAATTAAAACTACAACTAATTTAAAACACACAACCATTAAAACTAATTAATTTAACATATTTACAGGAGGTAAACAG
The DNA here is from genome assembly GCA_038024825.1 of Polylopha cassiicola. Classification (NCBI taxonomy): domain Eukaryota; kingdom Metazoa; phylum Arthropoda; class Insecta; order Lepidoptera; family Tortricidae; genus Polylopha; species Polylopha cassiicola. The sequence goes on from CP149061.1 coordinate 2,550,682, forward strand.
ACATAAACATAATTTAAACACTAACATAAGTAAGTGAACTAAATCTAATTCTACAATTAATTAAAACTACACAACGAATAATAAAGCTGTTCATAACGTTTAGGACGACGGGGAACCTGTAAGTTATATATGTCTATTGCACAGTTCACTATGTCATTATTTGGTTCAGGAACTTGGTAATCGAAATATTGTCTGTTAATCATCATCCTGTTTGGATGTGGGAAGTAAAAGTCCAATCGTCTTTCATAAATCACATCGGGCACACACAAGTCTATTTGTCCAATCAATGGATGGTTCACTGGTACATCTACTATAGTCCACTCTGCACTTTTTTTATTTTTTAGTCCCTCCAATAGAACCAACTTATCACGTAAGTCCTTTTCCCACTTTTCGTGCCTCGCGTCATGTTTAATGGAAAATTTCTCACGAAAACTTAAACGCGTTGCCAATTCACATTCGATGGCTACTTTACACAAATCGAGCATCGAGTAACCAAGATTGGAATATGAATTTAATTTATTTTGGAAACTGTCATAAAAATGATAGGCCACATGCGAAATACGTTGCAAACGATTGTGTCCCCTACAATAAATAGCCCTCCCTTGTACTATCAACTGTGCTGGCGATGTTACACCTTTAAGGCAATAATCGCTTGAACGACCCTGGTACCTGGCGGCTGTGTGTGAAGCAACAAGTGCAAGCAATTTTTTTCTAAAATGGCATACCCCGAAAGCATGCGATAGTACCAGTTCCTTACATTTATGTGTAGGGAAACAATCGTATGCAACGCATTCCGTTATATTCCACTCGTTAGTTACACGTGTGGAGATTTGTGTATAGTGCCATCTACACTTCACTAAAAAACGTTCGCTCAGCACGAAAGTCAATAAATATCCCGTTAAAATTATACATAAATTTACACAAAACTATAAATAACACGCAACCGAAAATGCAACATACACTAATAATGTTCACTTTAAAAATTATATTTTAAATGCAACTCAATTAATATGAAAACGAATGCGCTCTCATCATTGCAATAAACTGGTTGTACCTAAAGTTGCATTCACGGCGTTCTTCATAATAACGATGCGGCGGAGCATTTCGTAGGTGGAATTCCATCGCGTCCCTACATCTTGCTTCAATTTTAATAAAGGCATATGCATTTGCCGCTGCCTTTCCAGTAATTTGGTTTAGGCCTGTGAGCTTCTTTTGAAGTATTCGACTATTACTTTAACGCGGTCCTTGTTTTCCGTAATAGCTGCTAACGCATGCTGCACGCACAAGTTGAGTGTGCATGAAGCATGGAACATGGCGCCAATCGCCCGTTCTGATGGCAGCAGATGTCTTTCGAACACCTCCGATAGAATACCTTTTGCGCAATATTCACTGTGTAACGTTGCACTGAAAGACTCCTTCAAACGGTCCAACAATATTTTCTTTAAGCACTCACGCGCCAAATACCATGGGACAGGATCAGATTCAGCTGATGAACTCAAAGAACTTATAAAATTTATATTATCAACAGATGGAAGATTACATAATACGTTATATGTAAGAACTCTATTAGAAAACCGCTTCTTTACAACAAAATCTACTGCGACTTCCATATTGAAAGAGCAGAAATATTATACTGACATACTTTGCAAAATAAATCAAACAAAAACAGTGGGGACCGTGTGGGTGGCGATAACCGAACAACGGGACATACGCATCCGTTAGTTACATGATAACTAATGATAAGACAGTCCTCCTATTTAAACAAAATGAAAACTAATTAATTTAACATATTTATAGGTAAACAGATATAATTTAAACACTAACATAGGTAAGTAAACTAAATCTAATCCTACAGTTAATTAAAACTATAACTAATTTAAAAAAAAAAAACAAATAATCACACAACACTAAAAATCCCACGGCTGTTCATCAAAACGTTTGGGACGTTTGGGAACTTGTTAATTATATAAGTCTATCACACAGTTTACTACGTCATTATGTGGCACGGCCACTTCGTAATCGAATTATCGTCTGTTAATCGACACGCTGTTTGGATGCGAGAAGCAAAAGTCCAATCGTCTTTCATAACTCACATTGGGCATGCACAAGTCTATTTGTCCAATTAATGGATGGTTCCACATCTACTGTAGTCCACTTTTCACGTTTATTTTTTAGTTCCTCTAATTGAATCAACTTATCACTTAAGTCCTTTTCCCACTTTTCGTGTCTCGCGTCATGTTTAACAGAAAATTTCTCGCGAAAACTCAAACGCATTGCCAATTCGCTTTCGATGTCTACTTTACACTAGTCGTACATCGAGTAACCAAGATTGGAATAGGAATTTAATTTGTTCTGAAAACTGTCATAAAAATGATAGGCCACATGTGAAATACGTTGTAAACGATTGTGTCCCCTACAATAAATATTCCTCCCTTGCACCAGTTCCTAACACTTATGTGTAGAGAAATAATCGTATGCAACGCATTCCGTTATATTCCATTCGTTAGTTACACGTGTGGAGATTTGTGTATAGTGCCATCTACACTTCACTAAAAAACGTTCGCTCAGCACGAAAGTCCATAAATATCCCGTTAAAATTATACATAAATTTACACAAAACTATAAATAACACGCGAACGAAAATGCAACATACACTAATAATGTTCACTTTAAAAATTATATTTTAAATGCAACTCAATTAATATGAAAACGAATGCGCTCTCATCGTTGCAATAAAACTGGTTGTACCTAAAGTTGCATTCACGGCGTTCTTCATAATAACGATGCGGCGGCGCATTTTCTAGGTGGAATTCCATCGCGTCCCTACATCTTGCTTCAATTTTAATAAAGGCATATGCATTTTCCGCTGCTTTTCCAGTAATTTGGTTTGGGCCTGTGAGCTTCTTTTGAAGTATTCGACTACTACTTTAACGCGGTCCTTGTTTTCCGTAACAGCTGCTAACGCATGCTGCACGCACAAGTTGAGTGTGCATGAAGCATGGAACATGGCGCCAATCGCCCGTTCTGATGGCAGCAGTTACATTCGGCGTATTATCGCTCATCACGCCATTAGCTTTTTTGTCGATGTCCCAATCTTTAGTATTTTTTTTAAACTGCCAGGTTTTCTGCCGTGTGCTGTTAAGTGTATTCCAAACTTTCATTGTTTTGTTTAAATGTCGTTTAACACTCTTTGTGTAAATAACTAATTTAAAACACAACAATTAAAAAAAAAAAACAAATAATCACACAACACTAAAAATCCCACGGCTGTTTATCAAAACGCTTGGGACGTTTGGGAACTTGTAAATTATATTTAAGTCTATCACACAGTTCACTACGTCATTATGTGACACGGGCACTTCGTAATCGAAATATCGTCTGTTAATCGACACCCTGTTTGGATGCGAGAAGCAAAAGTCCAATCGTCTTACATAACTCACATTGGGCATGCACAAGTCTATTTGTCCAATTAATGGATGGTTCAATGGCACATCTACTGTAGTCCACTTTTCACGTTTATTTTTTAGTTCCTCTAATTGAATCAACTTATCACTTAAGTCCTTTTCATACTTTTCGTGTCTCGCGTCATGTTTAACAGAAAATTTCTCGCGAAAACTCAAACGCATTGCCAATTCGCTTTCGATGTCTACTTTACACAAGTCGTACATCGAGTAACCAAGATTGGAATAGGAATTTAGTTTGTTTTGAAAACTATCATAAAAATGATAGGCCACATGCGAAATACGTTGTAAACGATTGTGTCCCCTACAGTAAATATTCCTCCCTTGCACCAGTTCCTCACACTTATGTGTAGGGAAATAATCGTATGAAACGCATTCCGTTATATTCCATTCGTTAGTTACACGTGTGGAGATTTGTGTATAGTGCCATCTACACTTCACTAAAAAACGTTCGCTCACACGCACGAAAGCGTCGAAAACTGCCAGGTTTTCTGCCGTGTGCTGTTCAGTGTATTCCAAACTTTCATTGTTTTGTTTGAATGTCGTTTAACACTCTTTGTGTAGGTTCCAGAAGTTTTCGTAATTCTGGATTATCAAAATCTGTGGCCGGTACTACTGTAAAACAAAATTAAGCAATTTGCTTATAATCCCTTAATCGCTTCGTAGGATATCCACGGAAAGATATGAAGCCAGTCTATTCTACAGCCGGAGCAGCACGGCGTTAAGCCCACCTTCCAAGATGACTCCATAAATACATAGACTATGTCCTTTTTTCAAATTTACTAACTCACAAAACCATGGGGCACCGTCTTTATATATTAATGTCTTCCGAGACACAGGTACCGTTGATATCGATGGAATTGTATGTCTTTCGAACACCTCCAATAGAGTACCTTTTGCGCAATATTCACTGTGTAACGTTGCACAGAAAGCCTCCTTAAAACTGTCCAACAATATTTTCTTTAAGCACTAACGCGCCAAAAAACTATTTGTCAGGATCAGATTCAGCTGATGAACTCAAAGAACTTATAAAATTTATATTATCAACAGATGGAAGATTACATAATACGTTATATGTAAGAACTCTATTAGAAAACCGCTTCTTTACAACAAAATCTACTGCGACTTCCATATTGAAAGAGCAGAAATATTATACTGACATACTTTGCAAAATAAATCAAACAAAAACAGTGGGAACCGTGTGGGTGGCGATAACCGAACAACGGGACATACGCATCCGTTAGTTACATGATAAGACCGTCCTCCTATTTAAACAAAATGAAAACTAATTAATTTAACATATTTTATTTCACAGACATAATTTAAACACTAACATAGGTAAACTAAATCTAATCCTACAGTTAAATTAAACTACAACTAATTTAAAACACACAACAATTTAAAAAAAAATGATAAGACAGTCCTCCTATTTAAACAAAATTAAAACTAATTAATTTAACATATTTATAGGTAGACAGACATAATTTAAACACTAACATAGGTAAGTAAATTAAATCTAATCCTACAGTTAATTAAAAATATAACTAATTAAAAAAAAAACAAATAATCACACAACACTAAAAATCCCACGGCTGTTCATCAAAACGTTTGGGACGTTTGAGAATTTGTAAATTATATTTAAGTCTATCACACAGTTCACTACGTCATTATGTGACACGGGCACTTCGTAATCGAAATATCGTCTGTTAATCGACACCCTGTTTGGATGCGAGAAGCAAAAGTCCAATCGTCTTTCATAACTCACATTGGGCATGCACAAGTCTATTTGTCCAATTAATGGATGGTTCAATGGCTCCTAGTCCAGTTTTCACATTTATTTTTTAGTTCCTATAATTGAATCAACTTTTCACTTAAGTCCTTTTCCCACTTTTCGTGTCTCGCGTCATGCTTAACAGAAAATTTCTCGCGAAAACTCAAACGTATTGCCAATTCGCTTTCGATGGCTACTTTACAAAAGTCGTACATCCAGTAACCAAGATTGGAATAGGAATTTAGTTTGTTCTGAAAACTATCATAAAAATGATAGGCCACATGTGAAATACGTTGTAAACAAGTGTGTCCCCTACAATAAATATTCATTCCTTGCACCAGTTCCTCACACTTATGTGTAGGGAAATAATCGTAAGCAATGCATTCCGTTATATTCCATTCATTAGTTACACGTGTGGAGATTTGTGTATAGTGCCATCTACACTTCACTAAAACACGTTCGCTCAGCACGAAAGTCAATAAATATCCCGTTAAAATTATACATAAATTTACACAAAACTATAAATAACACGCAAACGAAAATGCAACATACACTAATAATGTTCACTTTAAAAATTATATTTTAAATGCAACTCAATTAATATGAAAACGAATGCGCTCTCATCGTTGCAATAAAACTGGTTGTACCTAAAGTTGCATTCACGGCGTTCTTCATAATAACGATGAGGCGGCGCATTTTCTAGGTGGAATTCCATCGCGTCCCTACATCTTGCTTCAATTTTAATAAAGGCATATGCATTTTCCGCTGCTTTTCCAGTAATTTGGTTTGGGCCTGTGAGCTTCTTTTGAAGTATTCGACTATTACTTTAACGCGGTCCTTGTTTTCTGTAATAGCTGTTACTAACGCATGCTGCACGCCCAAGTTGAGTGTGCATGAAGCATGGAACATGGCGCCAATCGCCCGTTCTGATGGCAGCAGTTACATTCGGCGTATTATCGCTCATCACGCCATTAGCTTTTTTGTCGATGTCCCAATCTTTAGTATTTTTTTTAAACTGCCAGGTTTTCTGCCGTGTGCTGTTAAGTGTATTCCAAACTTTCATTGTTTTGTTTAAATGTCGTTTAACACTCTTTGTGTAAATAAATAATTTAAAAAAAAAAAATTAAAAAAAAAAAAACAAATAATCACACAACACTAAAAATCAAACGGCTGTTCATCAAAACGTTTGGGACGTTTGGGAACTTGTTAATTATATAAGTCTATCACACAGTTCACTACGTCATTATGTGGCACGGCCACTTCGTAATCGAAATATCGTCTGTTAATCGACACCCTGTTTAGATGCGAGAAGCAAAAGTCCAATCGTCTTTCATAACTCACATTGGGCATGCACAAGTCTATTTGTCCAATTAATGGATGGTTCAATGGCACATCTACTGTAGTCCACTTTTTACGTTTATTTTTTAGTTCCTCTAATTGAATCAACTTATCACTTAAGTCCTTTTCCCACTTTTCGAGTCTCGCGTCATGTTTAACAGAAAATTTCTCGCGAAAACTCAATCGCATTGCCAATTCGCTTTCGATGGCTACTTTACACAAGTCGTACATCGAGTAACCAAGATTGGAATAGGAATTTAGTTTGTTCTGAGAACTATCATAAAAATGATTTTTAAACTCTCACATGCCAACATCAATCGAAAGGATCAGGATTCGCCGATGAGCTCAAAGAACTTATATAATTTATGTTATCGACCGATGGAAGATTACATGACAGGTTATAAGTAAGACCTCTATTCGAAAGCCACTTCTTTACAACGAAATCCACTGAGGCTTCCATATTCAAAGAACTGAAATATTATACTGACATACTTTATTACAAAATAAATCAAACAAAACAGCGGGAACCGTCATGTGCGTAGCGATAACCGAACAACGGGACATACGCATCCGTTAGGCACATGATAAGACAGTCCTCCTATTTAAACAAAATTAAAACTAATTAATTTAACATATTTACAGGAGGTAAAAACAGACATAATTTAAACACTAACATAAGTAAGTAAACTAAATCTAATTCTACAGTTAATTAAAACTACAACTAATTTAAAACACACAACCATTAAAACTAATTAATTTAACATATTTACAGGAGGTAAACAGACATAAACATAATTTAAACACTAACATAAGTAAGTGAACTAAATCTAATTCTACAATTAATTAAAACTACACAACGAATAATAAAGCTGTTCATAACGTTTAGGACGACGGGGAACCTGTAAGTTATATATGTCTATTGCACAGTTCACTATGTCATTATTTGGTTCAGGCACTTGGTAATCGAAATATTGTCTGTTAATCATCATCCTGTTTGGATGTGGGAAGTAAAAGTCCAATCGTCTTTCATAAATCACATCGGGCACACACAAGTCTATTTGTCCAATCAATGGATGGTTCACTGGTACATCTACTATAGTCCACTCTGCACTTTTTTCACTTTTTTTATTTTTTAGTCCCTCCAATAGAACCAACTTATCACGTAAGTCCTTTTCCCACTTTTCGTGCCTCGCGTCATGTTTAATGGAAAATTTCTCACGAAAACTTAAACGCGTTGCCAATTCACATTCGATGGCTACTTTACACTAATCGAGCATCGAGTAACCAAGATTGGAATATGAATTTAATTTATTTTGGAAACTGTCATAAAAATGATAGGCCACATGCGAAATACGTTGCAAACGATTGTGTCCCCTACAATAAATAGCCCTCCCTTGTACCAGTTCCTTACATTTATGTGTAGGGAAACAATCGTATGCAACGCATTCCGTTATATTCCACTCGTTAGTTACACGTGTGGAGATTTGTGTATAGTGCCATCTACACTTCACTAAAAAACGTTCGCTCAGCACGAAAGTCAATAAATATCCCGTTAAAATTATACATAAATTTACACAAAACTATAAATAACACGCAACCGAAAATGCAACATACACTAATAATGTTCACTTTAAAAATTATATTTTAAATGCAACTCAATTAATATGAAAACGAATGCGCTCTCATCATTGCAATAAAACTGGTTGTACCTAAAGTTGCATTCACGGCGTTCTTCATAATAACGATGCGGCGGAGCATTTCCTAGGTGGAATTCCATCGCGTGTAGGGACATCTTGCTTCAATTTGAATAAAGGCATATGCATTTGCCGCTGCCTTTCCAGTAATTTCGTTTAGGCCTGTGAGCTTCTTTTGAAGTATTCGACTATTACTTTAATGCGGTCCTTGTTTTCTGTAATAGCTGTTACTAACGCATGCTGCACGCACAAGTTGAGTGTGCATGAAGCATGGAACATGGCGCCAATCGCCCGTTCTGATGGCAGCAGATGTCTTTCGAACACCTCCAATAGAATACCTTTTGCGCAATATTCACTGTGTAACGTTGCACTGAAAGGCTCCTTCAAACGGTCCAACAATATTTTCTTTAAGCACTCACGCGCCAAAAACCATTGGACAGGATCAGATTCAGCTGATGAACTCAAAGAACTTATAAAATTTATATTATCAACTACTGCGGCTTCCATATTGAAAGAGCAGAAATATTATACTGACATACTTTGCAGAATAAATCATACAAATACCACGGGAACCGTGCGAGCACCGATAACCGAACGGGACATACGCATCCGTTACGTGATAAGACCGATCCATTTAAGCAAAATTAAAACTAATTTATTTCACATATTTATAGGCACTGTGACAAGATAATCTAAATCTAATTCCACAGTTCATCAAAATGTTCTGGTATTGTCAAACCATATTTATCTATCACTACATTCACTTCGTCAGTATTTGGTTTTGGTACTTCCCGATCGAAGAATCGTCTATTAATCGACATCCTGTTGGGATGCGGGAAGCAAAAGTCAATTTGTCTTGCTTTGTCATTCACAAACACTGCCCTAGGCATACACAAATCATAATGTCCGATTAATGGATCATTTACCGTCACAGGTTTTCTAAAACCATTTTCCGTGTTGCACCTCTGGATTGTCTAATAAAATCAACTTATTTCTTAACTCCTCCCACTTTTCATGACTCTTGTCATTAATTATAAACTATACTTACTAAATTTCTGACGGAAACGCAATCGCATTGCCAGTTCGCAATAGATGGATACCTACTGTATGCAACAGGTACGCAGTTAGGAACTTATATTGTCTAAAATACTATCATAAAAATGATACGCCAAATGAGAAATGCGTCGCAAACGACTATGTTCCATACAATAAAGTTGACTTTGTACTACATCCTTACATTTATGTGTAGGAAATCGTCGTAAGCAGCGCACTTTGTTATATTTCCACTATTAGTTACGATTTTGTAACTTGTGGCTTTTCCTCCCAATCCTGTATAACGCGATAATAGACATAGACATAGACATAGATTTATTTAGCATCACATGATTCATGTTTACAATATTATCCTTACATGACTTACAAATGACTATCTTAAGAAACATGAGGTTGGTAAAAGAAATAAAAAGAGTTGATGCGATGTCAAAAAGGGATTTGACTCAGCATTAAACTGTAGTGCGTTGCTACACTACAGCGCTGATTTTCAGTCAAACCCTGTTTTACATGTAATTACTAATTTCTAACAGAATCGGAACGGACCAATATATATTATAAGTAATAGATAGGTAGATACTTATATGGAAATAGCAGATAAAGGATAAGTATATCGGCCTAATAAACGCCACCCATTTTTTTAGTGTATTGCTTGACTATATGAAGGGAAAACACCGGTTGTTTCTGATGAGTCTGCTTATCGTAGCGCTGGATAGTTTCGATTGGCTCATCTACACAGTAAGAACTGATCAAATTTACACATTGATTATCAACCCATTTTACTACAGCCAATTTGTGTACATTATCGCATACCATTTGGTAACTTCCACGTCCCTTTTTTTTTAAAGATTTGTCATCAATACACTGTTGACATGGGTTTATTATGTATTGAACTGCATAATTTTATGACATTTTTTGCGCCTATTCCTAGAAAATCATTTTCCTACTTGGTAAACTCATTCTTATACCCATCAAAAGTGTTGGCACCATCGTAAGCAAAGAAGTCATAGACGATGCCCGAATTTCCTGCTCTCACGAAAAATTTTAATCCCCATTTTGTTGGTTTCTTGGGCATGTACTGACGTCTAGAGCCTGCTATTTTTCCTTTATACGGCACCATCATCTCATCAACAGAATATGATTTTTCCTTTTCAATTTCGACGCAGTTTTTATTTTATTTTTGTTTTTTTTTCTCCGGAATCAGACGGAGGAAGCATCGCCATAATTTTCTGTGAGCGCAATGCCTTTGTTTTTTGGTGTTTATTTTTCATGTGTCTATTTAAATTTCCTACATTACTGCCAGAAATAGTGTGCGAGCAGTAGGCACATTGGTTTTAGAATCTCCTTCCGTAAAATGGTTCCAGACTGCACTACAATATCTGGACGACATTATATTTACTGTCCAGACAATTAACCTATTTCATTTATTGTTAGTTTCCTTAGTATAAGCCATTCTACGAGTGAAACGGAATATTACCGTGCGTAAGTGTGAGCAGTGATTCCGATGGTGTGCGAGCACTCGTGTCCAACGACATATTTTCGTTTACATTCGGCCGCTTTCGGTTTTGTTTCCTGACAGGACGCATTAGTATTGCCAACTTAGTTATAGTAATGTTTAGTTGACGGCCGCTTCTATGGCGGTCGTGATCAAAATGTAATCTAACACAATAAATAACACTATGTTTAACTCCTTTGTTTTATTATATCCCAACCCTTAGATCACATTGTTACCCGACCGTCTGTCAAGACCCTTATTCATTGGAAAGAAACAACAATGAACGGGTTTAACTCGCGTATTTTTAATTTATTTTATTTGCTGACGTTTCGGATTCTTTACAGACTGAGCTGATAATAGTCTAGCGCTAAGACTATTGTCAGCTCAGTCGTGCTACGATTATGGAAACTGTAAAGAATCCGAAACGACAGCAAATAAAATAAGAATACGCGAGTTAAATCCGTTAATAGTTGTTTCATTCCAATGTGTAATAACCGCGAAGGCATCAGAAATTATTAAGACCATTATTCATCATCTTACATTTTCTACGGAACCCTTAGTTCGCGAGCTCGACTCGCACTTAGTCAGGATTTCTATAATAATTTCTGATGCCATCCCGGTTATTACACAGTGGAATGAAATAACTTTTAACGGATTTAACTCGCGTAATTTTATTTTATTTAATTTGGTGACATTTCGGACTCAACAGTTTCCATAATCGTAGCACGACTGAGCTGACAACAGTCTAACGCTTAAGTGTAAAGAATCCGAAATATCAGCAAATAAAATAAAAATACCCAAGTTAAATCCGTTAATAGTTATTTCATTTCAACAGAATTTCTATCTTAATCAAATTGCATGCCCTAATAAAAACATGACAAAAGAATAAACAATTTATTATCATATAACTGTATTGAAATATTTACATTACAAATAGTATAGATATCACATAAAACACATCTTAACAAATGTAAACTCGAAACAATGATCCGATGTAAGTACCTAAACAGTTTTCAAAAGATCTTTGGAATGGAACTTTCGTATAAAAAGTAAGTACATAAAAATATATATACTTAGTAAAATACCTGGTTAATAATATTAGTACTTTAAAATATTTATGCAGAGCAAGTAGCATAAAATAATAAAAAAAAACAGACAATGATACTAGTCATACAAACACAGTACTTAGTTATTTGTGCAGAATAAAAACAATATACTAATAAGTAACAAAAATTAAGTTTTTTTTACAGGCACGACAGCGTGAAGTAAAGTAAGTCAAATTTAAGATTTCTTATGATCATAATTAAAATATATTTATTTATAGATTGTATTCTAAGGAGCTTTAGGACAGTTTCCAAGTCAGTCCCAAGTAAGATTCTTGCCAATTTTCTATCAGATAAAAATCACTTTTCAAATAATTAATAACATACAGTAATGATATTTTTGTACCAAGACCAAAGAAATTCGACGGTTCATCAGTAGTCCCTATGGTGTAAGGGTCAGCACGCTGCCGCTAGTAAAGGCATAGGCGTGGGTTCGAATCCCACTGGGGGTCTAAATTTTATCTACTAGAAAATTAGCGATTAACTTACTGGGAACTTACTTGGCTATTCTGTAACAAGCCGCAAGTATTTTAACTTATGAAGGATGTAAATTACTCGGGAGCTAACGACACAAAACTCACGTCATTCTATGAAATAAACAATGTAACACTTATTTTATAAAAATGACACAATAGGCATGAGGACCACTTTTGTCCACCAAGTAGATTACCAAAAATGATTGGTCACGTATTTTTTCCTTTTTAAAACAAGAAATGACAATTGCTTCTAAAGTTCGGGAGTGGGGGCTTGTGACGTCACGTTACGAAACAATTTACAACATAATGTGACGTCACCAGCCCCCACTCCCAAACTTTAAGAACTTTTTGTTTGAATAAAGAAAAAATACGTGTCAAATATCTTTTTCAGTCCTCCGGCCGGAAAGCGCCAATTTTGTGGCCGCTGCGCTCAATGAAATTGCCGCTTTCTGGCTTCGTCGAACAGAAAAATACTATACTGACCTCGGCCAGTAAAATAAAAAGCCTCAGATCACATTTTTGTCAACGACGACAATTACATGTGATCTGAGACATTTTTTATTTTACTGGCCTCGGTGCGTAATGTACTATTAATAATCTAACTGACGGCCTAAATATAATTAAATTTTCTTTACTCAGTCCTCATTCCTATTGCAATGCTGCTAACTCTCTGTCTATAGTCTATGGTACGAATCTAGATGTATTTAATTATTGCTGCTATAGAACATTTTAACCGATAGATGATTTTAAAAATAGTCAAATCCTTATCGTACAATACAACATTTTATTGCGTGGCCCGATAATAAGTGTATTTTTTTTAATTGTGTAATATTTATGACATTATATTATTGTAGAAAGCTTATATAAGTCTTGTATTACCGAGCCACTAATAAAAAATTGTATTTGTACATATTGCAAAAAGATTACGTTAACGTCACAAAACAAAATATGCATCGATGGGCTAGTTAATAATTTTTATTATAAATTTAATTGCATATAAGAGAGATTAATTTTATTTTGTGACGTTTACATATTCAATGTACGTATATATTTCATAATTTGTACTAAGCACCAACAAATCGCCGCTTTGATAAAATAATGACTTTAAATATGTCATAAAGTGAATTGAAATTTTTATGTGACATTAGACTGTAACTAACATAATTTGGTTTGTGTCACTATTTTACTAAAGCAGCGATATAATGTCATATGTTACATTTGTTTAATATAAAAAAAATACGTAATTATAATCAACCTTTTTTTTTCAAAAGGGCCACAAAATTATTAATAAGTAGGCAATAGGCATGTCGATTGTTTTTCTTTTCTTTGTCCATCAAAAATACCAAAAAATATTGGACATGTATGATTTCTTTTCTCAATCGATCAATAAATGACAGAGATAGGAGCTACAAAAGTTCCGGAGTGGGGGGCTGGTGACTTCACGTTATAGTATAGATCTACCATATTGTGACGTCACAAGCAACCACTCCAGAACTTTAGAAGCTCTTATATTTGTCAGTTTGTGTAAGAAAAGAAAAAGTACATGTCTAATCTTCTTATATATAAAAATGAATCGCAAAATGTGTTGGTAAGCGCATAACTCGACAACGCCTGGACTAATTTGACCAATTTTTTTTTAAATGTTCGTTGAAGTCCAAGGGTGGTTCTTACGGCGAGAAAAAATCGAATAATTGCCGGGAAAATCCTAAAAACAGCCCTTTTCTTTTCCCATACAAACGTTGTCTAACTAAAGTTACCTAATTTGAATTTCGAACGGGCAGGATGACGTCTGCCGTGACCGCTATAGGCTATAAAAAAGGGATCCGGGCGAAGCCGGGGCGGACAGCTAGTATTATTTAAAAATGTTACTGACTGGCTAAATATAATTAAGGTATTTATCCAGTAGTCATCCCTGTTATATAGGGACTTAAATCGAATAGCAAATATTGAAGTAACTAAGACTTTAACAAGTATACAAAGTTTTCTAAATGTTTAAAATAGGTCCTAGGTCTGCTAGAAAAGTGGCAAGAAGCTAACCTAGATATTGTAAAACGGCCAACAAACAACTGTAACATACGTACATAATAAACAATATTTTATAACAAAAAACATTGCTAGGCAAAATACTGATCTAAAGACACCCTCCATAAGTTTTAAAGTATTACATTCAAATATTTCTTCGAGTCATCAAAGACAATTGTACCTTTGGGGCTACCACAATTGATCACAAAATGATTTTTCAGTCCTCCGGCCGGAAAGCGCCAACTTTGTGGCCGTTGCGCTAAATGAAATTTCCGCTTTCTGGCTTCGTCGAACAGAAAAATAGTATACTGACCTCGGCCAGTATAATAAAAAGCCTCAGATCACATTTTTGTCAAGCTCGGCTTCGCCTCGGACGACAATTACATGTGATCTGAGACATTTTTTATTTTACTGGCCTTGGTGCGTAATGTACTATTGCATTGACGAAAAACGCATATTTAAAAAGTAAATTTTGGATTTTTGAATAGCATGTAAAATTGATACCGTACAGTAAATATCTACATACTAAAAAGTTTTAAATATATGCACAAACCTTATTGCTATGGCAATAAAGTTTAAATTATATATTTATAAAATTTAAGTATGTATATATTTTCAACACAGAACAATTTCCGATGGCTTTGCGGTTATTACACATTGAAATGAAACATTTATAACGAATTTAACTCGCGTATTTTAATTGTTGCCGTTACGTAAACTAAAATTACGCTAAAGTTACTATAGCCCACTCAGTCGCAATGAATATGGGTACTGTAAAGTTTTTGATACGTCAGTAAATAAAATAAAATACGCGCCATTACAATTGTTTCATTGCAATTTTGACCTTGTTATTTTTTAGGTTAAAAAATCAAAATAATTATTAAAATATTAAAAACCCATAATCGTGAGACTAATTATGGTAGCCACTTTACCTTTTTAATTTGACACAAAGCTGTTCCTTACACATTTATTATATAAGTGTAGATAAATTTTTAATTTAATCTGGTTAGAAATTAATTATACATCAGCCAAACTGCTCTTCGCTCTGCTTCTCGTGGCCACACTGTTGTATTATCTAAAAGACGGTCGCCGAGCACAGCGAAAACCGGACGTTGCCCTTTTTCTATTTGTCTCTCGCTCTTTGCTCTCACGCTCGCACAATAACCTTGAAGGGTGTGCGAGCGTGAGGGCACTATTACTACGCGCGTGCGACAGAGACAATAGAAAAAGGGCAACGTCAGTTTTTCGCTGTGCTCCGCGACCGTCTTTTATTATGGACACTTTGTCTTGCGCCAAAATCAATAAAATAGGAAGCATGCGGCAAGATGAGGAACATGACGCTTTTTACATCATACACCCGTTTTTAAAAAGTTAATAAATGTATAAGGAACTATTACCCTCTCAAGGCGACAGCCAGCGCTGCGAAACCATTGTATTTCTATTCGAATGATGATTTAAACTAAATTAAGTCAATAAAACATAAAATTAACGTTAGTCCACCCTGATTATTGACTCGCGACCTTGGCCGACTCCGATGTATTTTACTGAAACGAAAAAAAATAACAATGATTAACCAATTACTATCTAAAATAATAATCTTGAAATTTTTTGTGTTAGATGACGTATTCAATAAGGGCCACCGCGTGTCAGAAATTCGCTAAATGCGCTAGTGTAGAATGAGGTCTAGCTGTCATGTTCCACCAATAAGAGGCAAGCTACTGGCCTGTGATTGGTGGTACATGACAGCTGGACCTCATTCTACACTAGCGCATCTAGCGGATTTCTGACACGCGGTGGCCCTCATTGTGTCCAATATTTTTTTTATATGTTTTGTTTAGTACATAAGCATTTTTTGTAGGTATATTATAATATATTATTGCGTGTCATAGTTATATAGAAATGTATTCTTTTTATTAGTGTAATCAATTGTAGTTCAAGTGTAGGTGCAAACATATACACAAATAACAATAATAACCCCACGACAAATAAAAAAGGTGTTATAAGTTTGACGTGTGTGTATGTATGCTATGCGTGTGTATGTGTAAGAATGTTGTGTGTATGCGTGCGCGTGTGCGTATCTGTGGCATTGCAAATCCCTTTGTTTTGTTTAGAAGACGAATAAGTGAAGACTGTGGAGGTATGTTAAATAAGATATTGTTTAGTACCTGGTATCTCCAAGAACTGCTCGACAGCTTTGACGTAAGCTCGAGCTTTTTCGGGCAAAGCGCTCATCTCTCGCACGCTCTCGATGTTGCACTGCCAGCCCGGCAGCGTTATGTACTCGACCTAATATAAATAACAAATATACTACTGTTGGACGTCACTAGCGAAATCGATTAAGACTGCCTTAGCTACATCCCTAGTGACCAATGACAAGCCAGAAAGAAGACGCTTGACAAGATGGACAATTTTGCTTGCGACATCGTGGAATCCCTACTAACATTATAAATGCGAAAGTAACTCTGTCTGTCTGTTACGCTTTCACGCCAAAACTACTGGACCGATTTAAATGAAATTTGGCACAAAGAAAGTCTGGAGCCTGAGAAAGGACATAGGCTACTTTTTAACCGACTGCAAAAAAGGAGGAGTTCCACGCGGACGAAGTCGCGGGCAAAAGCTAGTTTATTACAACTTGGTTTTCTATTATGATTTTGTTGATTAAACGTAATTAAGTTTTTTGGAACTACTGTTTTTATTGATGAATCTTTAGTTCTAGATTATACTATAATGTATTTGATGAAAACTAGATCGTTATCTACAGTTTTAGACCATTCATTTAAATGATAATGATATCTATACCAAGACAGATTAGAATAAATAAGAGACCACATTGGAACTTGAACCCGTATATATGTATCTAATTATCTATGGATAGTCAACTTGTCTTGTTTATATAATACTAGCGACCGATTTGAAAATTCTTTTACTGTTGGGAAGCTACACTATTCGCGAGTGACATAGACTATATTAAATTTTTAAAAATATTATTGGTCCGTGCGAAGCCGGGGCGGACCGCTAGTATGTCTATATACAAGACAAGTGGCTTTCGAAGTATAGCGTGCTAGCTAGTAATAATTACCTCGACATTACTAAGCTCCGTCATGGAGGAAGGGAAGTATTCTATTTTCTTCCCGTTGAGTTTATAAGCGACTCCCACTTTGATCTCGGGCAGCGTATCCAAAATGTCCAACTTTGTTAGACACAATCTGGAAAAAAAATATTTTTTTAATATTTACTATGCTATAATGCGCCAATCGAAATTCGATCGATGTCAATGGTTCCAATAACATTATGGTTTATGATGTTATTTGGTACCAAGAAAAGTGTAGAAAAAACGAGACCTCAGTGGGACTTGAAGTGACTTGAACCAACACTAAGTATAGACCTTCTCGCGAGGTATCGTGCTTTTCCCTTTCGCAGTTTTAATTAACGCATTGGATTGAAAACAATGAGGGCCACCGCGTGTCAGAAATCCGCTAGATGCGCTAGTGTAGAATGAGGTCTAGCTGTCATGTTCCACCAATGAGAGGCAAGCTAGTCAAGCTACTGGCCTGTGATTGGTGGAACATGACAGCTGGACCTCATTCTACACTGGCGCACCGCGGATTTCTGACACGCGGTGGCCCTCATTAACATGGATTAACTTGCATATTATTTCTTTATGCTGACGATAGTCTTGAATATGAAAAATGGTACATTCGAGCCTAGACAGATTCTGATAAGGCTAATAAAATTATTTCTAATGATTAGTGGTCCCGGAAGACTTAGCAGCGCTACGGTAATCAATTAATTTTTTTACCATTTTTAACGGGAATGGGTATCCTATGTCCGTTTTCTGGCCCTCCCCACAAATTATCAGCCAAATTGGTTAAGCCGTTCTTGACATAAATTGTTTAACTAGAACGACTTTCTTTTATAAATTCCTACTAATATTATAAATGCGAAAGTAACTCTGTATGTCTGTCTGTTACGCTTTCACGCTAAAACTACTGGATTTAAAAGAAAGTCTGGAGCCTGAGAAACCTAAACTCAAATAATCATTTATTCAGGCTAGGCTCTTACAGGCACTTGTGAATGTCAACGTTGAAAGGACATAGGCCACTTTTTAACCGACTGCAAAAAAGGAGGAGTTCCACGCGGACGAAGTCGCGGGCAGAAGCTAGTAGGCTATAAAAAAAGGGATCGGAGCCACTAGTTTAATATTAAATAGCAATACTCACGAGGTGTACCCGTTGACCATGGCGGTGTACCGCACCACGACGAGGTCGAGCCAGCCGCAGCGGCGCACGCGCTTCGTGGTCACGCCCACCTCGTGCCCGCGCTGCTGCAGCGTGTTGCCCGTCTCCTATATACAATACACATCATGTTATAATTAATATTATAAACGCGAAAGTTTGTAAGTATATTATATACTAGCTGTTCGCTCCGGCTTCGCACGGATCCCTATTATTATTATTTTTTTTTTCCAAAATATTCTATAGCCTATGTTACTCGTGGATAATGTAGATTTCGAATGGTGAAAGAATTTTTAAAGACTGTCAAGTAGTTTTTTAGCCTATTCATTACAACGAAACAAACAAAGTTTTCCTCTTTATAATATTAGTTTGTTTGGTTGTAATGAATAGGCTAAAAAAGTACTGGACAGATTTAAAAAATTGTTTCACTGGGAAGCTACGTTCAACCTGAGTAACATAGGCTATAGAATATTTTGAAAAAAAAAAATTTGGGTTCCGTGCGAAGCCGGGGCGAACCGCTAGTAATAGATACAATATAAAAGAGGATGATATTACACTACATAAATATACTAAAATACATAGATATGTACTTACACAAAAATACATAATTAACTACAATGACAGATGACGAAAACTAAAGGTCAAGAAAGTGCTTAAGTAACTAGCTTACTCGGTGGCCGCTTGATAGCTAGAGGAAGAGAATTCCAGAGACGAATTGCCTGAAGGGCGAGAGTTGGAAATGAAAATAGTATGGTGAAAAGGAATATTAAGAGTGAAGGATCGAGTAGAACGAAATAATGAGGGTTACCGCGTGTCAGAAATCCGCTAGATGCGCTAGTGTAGAATAAGGTCTAGGTGTCATGTTCCACCAATGAGAGGCAAGCTACTGGCCTGTGATTGGTGGTACATGACAGCTAGACCTCATTCTACACTAGCGCATCTAGCGGATTTCTGACACGCGGTAGCCCTCATTGGTAGGCAGTTCCTTACGTCGTGCAACTCCGAGGGGAATGGTCCGTCGCCGACGCGCGTCGTGTACGCCTTCACCACGCCGAGCACGTCGCCGATCACGTTCGGTGGAAGACCGAGCCCCGTGCAGACACCGCCAATGCTGCAGTTGGATGACGTCACGTACGGGTACGTACCTGAGGGGTGGATACGGATATATATTATTATGTGCATTACATTAGGTCTCATTATTTACAATGTCAAAATATTAATAGTACCTATATGTGTGATTAAATTAATTGATCCATGCACACTAAAGGACGGTCGCGGAGCAGAGCGAAAAACGGACGTTGCCCTTTTTCTAAGTAACCTTCAAGGTTAATGTGCGAACGTGAGGGCACTTTTACTACGCGAAAAACGGACGTTGCCCTTTTCTATTCGTCTCTGTCGCACACAAATAGAAAAAGAAGGAAAAAGGGCAACGTCCGTTTTTCGCTGTGCTCCGCGACCGTCCTTTAAGAAGGGATTTAAAAAATTAAGAGAATGAAATAGAAGTCGCAAGTATGTATGGGAAAATATTTAAAATAGCAACTTTTTATTCTTTAAACAACATTTAATTGTATAATTACTTATGTCTTTCATAGTATACAGCAACTGCCTAAATATATTTTTGATAATATTACCGAAATCGATATCCAACATGGCGGCATTAGCGCCCTCTACTAAAATCTTCTTGCCCTGACGTATCGCCTTGTGGAGGTAGGACACTGTGTCGCGCACCATAGGCCGGACCTGGCGAATTAATACAATACAATAATATTGCAATGAAACCACTATAAACGGACTTAACTCGCGCATTTTAATTTATTGGCTCACATTTCGAAAACTTTACAGTTCCAATTTCCGTAGCACAACTGAGCTAGTGATTTATACCGTTACCGTTAGAATATCGTCAGTTCAGTTGTGCTAAGAATATGAGAACTGTAAAGTTTTCGAAACATCAGCCAATAAAATGAATTACGCGATTTAAAATCGTTTATAGTTGTTTCATTCCAATGTCTAATAACTGCGAAGGCATCAGAAATAATTATTTTCATATATCAGACTTGAAATTCTTCATTTTCTAGCTTATATAACATATTCATTCCTCATTGAGTTTCTTGCCGCTTCCTCTCAAGTGAGTTTTTTTTCGGAGGCGGCATCTTCTTCTTCTGATCTCCATTTATTCAATTTAGGCTTATGCAAGCTCTTAAGCTTGTAAAAGCCTAAATTGAATAAATTTATTTTCATTTTTTTATTCATACCTGGTCGGCATACTGTTTGTATTTCACTAGCTCCGCCTCGATGTCCACTTCTAAATCAGGAAACATCCTTTTATACGTAGCTGCTAGCGTTCTGAATCTGAAATAAATAGATAATTATTCATTAAACATTTATTAACAATTATTATGAAGGTCAAAAAATATTTTTTTTTTGGAGGCGAAAATCTGATTAATATGGCCCTAGAAGAGTTAGTATAAATCTGTTTAAGTGGTAAGTTTTGATGTAAGTAATTCTTTGGTGTACATAACAATCTTCAGGTTTTTTAGTTAGCTCCCTTTAGGTCTAGGTGTGCGATTTGAAAAGGCAGGTCTGTCTGTCTCGCTTTCACGCTAAAACTACTGAACCGATTTAAATTAATTTCGGTACACAGATAGTCTGGAGCCTAAGAATACTACTACTTTTGATTGCGAAAAAAGGGCTGTAAGGGGTTAAAAGGGGGGATGAAATTTTTTATCAAATTCCGGAGTCGCGGGCAAAGCAAAGAAATCGTAATTATTCTTTACTCACTTCTCTTCGAACACGGTAAAATCACCTAGGAGGTCGCCGATTCGAACCCCGTTGCGGGTAGCTTTCGACGAGTAAGTAGGACCGATACCCTTCTTGGTGGTGCCGAGAGAATTCTTGCCCTTCTCCGCTTCCTGGAGACCGTCCACCTGGAGTAGATAACATAAATAAATATTTATAAATAGATTAGATTAATATTATTGCAATGAAACAACTATTAACGGATTTAACTCGCGTATTTTTATTTTTATTTATTTGCTGACGTTTCGGATTCTTTACAGTTTCCATAATCGTAGCACGACTGAGCTGACAATAGTCTGAAGCTAAAGTTGTTTCATTCCAATGTGTAATAACCGCGAAGGCTTCAGAAATTATTATATTACATAATATTAACTACGAGCACTCGAAATTCGATTGATGTTCTTGGTTCAATACCATTAGTTTTTTAATTTTAATGATATTTTGTACAAAGACAAGAGTAGTTTTATTTCTATCCCACTGGGGGTCAAAAAATTTTACTACTCTTGTCTTTATACAAAATATCATTATAGATTAGATTAGATTAGAATGAAACAACTGTAGACGGATTTAACTCGCGTATTTTATTTTATTGGCTGACATTTCGGAGCCATTACAGATTCCAATGTATAGTAACTACGAAGGCATCAAAAATTATAAGATTAGATTCATATTATAATCACATAATTAATATCGAAGATGGTCAAAAATATGTATATAAAAAAAAACAAGAGAATACATAAAGTTTAAAACTATTATTAGACTTTAACATAAGACTATTGTCAGCTCAGTCGTGCTACGATTATGAAATCTGTAAAGGCTCCGAAACGTTAGCCAATAAAAATAAAATACGCGAGTTAAATCTGTTTATAGTTGTTTAATTCCAATATTATTAGAAATTTACAAAATATCATTATGATAACTTTCTCTTAGTCGTCGATTAATTTTAAATATTTAAAAAATATAAAATAAACTATTAGTGACAAATGTAAAGTTATCCATTCGTGTGTGCTAAGTGCTGCAGAGCACTACACATAGATGGCGCTGTAGCGACGTATCGATTGTAAACAAGAAAGTACAAAGACAAAATAGTGACGTGACACTGGCGGCCATAGTGTAACTTGGAAGCACGGTGCCACGCGTCAGTGTTGCCAATTTAGCGATTTTGTCGCTAGAACTAGCGACTTTTGCTTAAGGGTTAGCGACCAAAAAAAAGTTTTGACGACAAAAATAGTTTAGCGACTTATCTGGCGACTTTTGGAGTACAAATTAAAACAGTTCTAGAGCCAATAATACATACATTTTTTATCAAATCGACACAGAATTATTCAATGCCAAGAGATACATAATATGGAAAACGACAAACGCGATAGCGCACCAGATTCAAACTTTATTTAATTGAAGTTTCATTTGTATATCATTATGAACTTTTTATGGTTATGTTTTATTTTAGCGACTTTCTGACGACTTTTTGACTTTGAGTTTAGCGACTCGAGTTTCTAGGAGTTGGCATAGGTAGTGGGTTCGAGTCCCAAATAAAAACCTATAGCTCTAATTGCTCATAATATAAAGGTGCAACATAGTATATCGACATAAAAAAATATTGTTCATTCAAGCACTTCCGCTAATACCAACGAAATGTAATATAATAACATAGTTAATACTTTCTGGTTACTCTTTAAATACAATGACCGTTTGTATATATGTATTGTGTATATTTCTATTCGCATAGGGGATGCCCCTTGACTATGTTACAAGCTTCCGCCCATTACGAGGAATTAATATTAAAAATAGACATAACATTTTATCATATACATACACTAGCGGTTCGCTCCGGCTTCGCAAGGATCCCTAAATTTTTTCAAAATATTCTATAGCCTATGTTACTCAGGGTGAACGTAGCTTCCCAACAGTGAAAGAATTATTAAAATCGGTCCAGTAGTTTTTTAGCCTATTCATTACAAACATACAAAAATAGGTCTTTCCTCTTTATAATATTAATAAAGATATAATATAGATATGCCTAATACTTGTTCACATTGCCCAACTCCCAGTACAGTATTTACAACTTATCTTGACAGCCTCTTGATATATCTTGTCATTAACTACGGAACCAAAACGTCATCATAAAATAAATAATAATAAAAAAATATATTCCGACACTTTACACCAATTAATCGAGCCAAAGCTTCTACCATGGGTATTAGACACCGTTGTTAAAACATACATAAATACACACGAGATATCTAATACTCAAGACATAAATGCTCGTATTTATGACACTAGCAGGATTTGAACCCGCGACCTCTGGTCCAACAGCTCAGACCACTAGACCAACAGGCCGTTCTCAGGTGCGTGCAGTGGGGGGAGCATAAGTATGGCGCCAGGGTAGGCACTCCATACAATAGTGATACTGTGCCGATATGTAATGCACGCACTTGGCCGTTCTTAATATACGCTAGTTAAAAGATATTACCTGCTGATGAAGGTCCAGCACAATATGAGCCCTGTCGGAGACAATGAGCCGACCCTGCCAGTCGTTCATTCCCTTCAGCTCGTTCTTCTTCACCTCCTCGAACAGTCCTGGCAGATGGATGACCACGCCGTTGCCTGAAAATATTTTAATCAATAGACAAAATGCGGAGCTTTGTACAACCTCTTTTATACACACTCGTAAGAAGTAGCAAGGAAAGACAGAGCATTAGTGTGATTACACTACTCGTGGTGTGGCACGACGTGTTCCTCGTCATGCCGCACGTCATGCTTTTCGTCATGCCGCATATATCGTCCCTCGTCATGCCCACCGTTCGCCGTTTAGTCGGTTTTTGTCGAGAGTCACAGGACCGATAATTCGAAGTGTTGCGGTTAATTTTACGCGAGTAAAGCAGTGTAGAGGGCAGATTCGCGTCAGCGCGAGTAGGATAGTGTGGCCGAGGCATTTAGAGATGTATTTGTAGTTTTACCTGTTTTTATAATTTGTCTTATATTCCTAATTCTACAAACAAGAAGTAGATATCTGATTAACTACAACATTTAACTATAAACCGCGAGTGTTAGAACTAAATAAAATTATAATCTTAAAGCATAATATCTACGGAGTTATCGAATAATACATTTAAGTACAAATCATTTTTTAAGTACTGCACCAGCTAGTTTAAAGTTATGAACGGCATAAAACCGCAAGATACAAAAATAATGTAAAATTATTGCTTATTGTACAGACAACGCGAGCAACCTTGGACTTAAATTAACCGTTTTCAAGGCATCCATGATTAATCCTACCATTACGGTACCTGTCGTGTGTCGGTACAAATGAAATTGGTTACGACAAAATGCCATGCGAAAATGGTCCTTATTACGTTAGTATAAAGTTTACTAAATAATTCAGGAGCTCGTTTCATTCCCGAACGCGAAATGTTGCGTTTGTTTATACAATTTTTATTGCCAGAATCGCAGAACTGTTTGTTCGACATGCTATAGTCGCGGTACTGACAATAAATAATCAAATTGGAGATATTTGTGACATTTGACATAGGCTTATATAAACGTCAACCGGTAAAAGGTCAACCTTGACTGACGTGACGCTTGAAAGATAGGTACGTCAAAGTCAATGTAATGAACAAAATAAATAAATAACTATGGACAATTTACACCAAAGCGAGGTGGCATAAAGAAATACATTACACCTCACTAATTTTGTAATATAAACTTTAAACTTGCACTTTTTTTTCTCCTATCCACACCCCCTAGGAAGGAGTAGGTCACCTAAATTTTAAGACTGCAGTTCTTCAATTCTTGCCAAGATAAAGTTATAGGGTGGATCTTCGAGCGTTTGAGACGCCGTCATTATCCTCTACATTAGTCTACATCTATATTTAAGAACAGAGTCAATAAGTAACAAAAATTTGAGTGATATTATCCCCCGGTACAGTTACAAATACTATTTCAATCAATACATAATAATATTATTTGCAAACATTATAGATATAGAATAATATAGATGTAGAGGACAATGACGGCGCGCCGCGGCGTCTCAAACGCTCGAAGATCCACCCTATATGTAAAAAAAGTTTCAATGAGGTAAATATTTTGCCGCCAAATTGCCATATCTTAATTTACCTGCCATAACTTAAGTGTTATATGTCATAAAATCTGTCACTTACCAATAACGGAGGTGCATTTCGGGTTGATGATCCCACTGGGCAGCAGGTGGAAGTCGAACTCCTTGCCGTCCACCACCACTGTATGACCAGCATTGTTTCCACCCTTGGCAAAATATAATACAAAATGTATATTGTATATGTCACTATATTATTATATATATGTATAATAATTTCAGATCAGTGTTAAACTATCGTCTGCTCAGTCGGCTACAAATATGGGAATTGTAAACTTCAACCGTCAGCAAATAATAAAATAAGCTAGTTAAATCCGTTATAACCGTTTCATTCCAATGTGTTGGTAATAATCGCTAAGGCAACACAAATTAAGTTAACTATATCGGATGTATATCCAGTATATATTTTTTTATGATAATGTTTCGGAAACTTTACAGTTCACATATTCGTAGCCAACTGAGCTGACGACAGTCTAAGGCTAAAGCTAGTAGGTTCAGTGTTAAATACATTTATAATCAAACCGGGACAAGTGAAGTTTTCACTCGCGTAAGCTCCATACTTATTAGTTTGTGGGTAGTTCATTTTAAAGTAACTGAGACGAAGTAAACTATATAGACCTTTCTACAGGTTTTTCAGCAAAAAAAGTATGAACCAACCTTTGCATAACTTATTTAAACATTTTATTAGTGAAAACCCTAATTATAGACCGCATACTCTTTCACTGTCGCCAAATCGTCTCATCTCGATAAATCAGTGTTCTATACACCAATATAATTATTATAAATCATACATACTCGGCTCGTTGCCCACACGTGCATGGATGCACTTGCATCCGATAGGTATCAAAGTTCATACTATGTCTCCCAGACACAATGTCTACGGATCACACCTACAAAGTTCGAGAACTGATAAGCAACTTCTTGATTGGGTAATAGGTATTTTGATAACGCATATATTTGACCTTAAAAATCGGTCAACTTTCATCCAGATCGAACTAGTAAAATAAATAAAGAATTGTAATAATTTCTGATGCCTTCGCGGTTATTAAACATTGGAATGAAACAACTTTAAATTGATTAAACTCGCGTATTTTATTTTATTGCCTGACGTTTCGGAGCCTTTACAGACTCCATAATCGTAGGACGACTAGGCTGACTTTAGCATAAGACTATTGTCAGCTCAGTCGTGCTACGATTACGGAATCTGTAAAGTTTCTTGACTTCGGTAAGAAACGTCAGCCAATAAAATGAAATATATATAAGGTAAGCTATAGGTAGTTGTTTCATTCCACGATTTAAGTCAGACTATCTAGACGTTATCGGAAGCCTAAAGTGACCGATTAACCGTTTTAAATTGATTATTAGTACATTACGCACCTAGGCCGGTAAAATAAAAAATGTCTCAGATCACATGTAATTGTCGTCCGAGGCGAAGCCGAGGTTGACAAAAATGTGATCTGAGGCTTTTTTATTTACTGGCCGAGGTCAGTATACTATTTTTCTGTTCGACGAAGACAGAAATCGGCAATTTCATTTAGCGCAGCGGCCAGTAAGTTGGCGCTTTCCGGCCGGAGAACAGAAAAATAATAAGCGTTACACAATTTAGAGGTTGACGAATTGGTAATCATTATCATAATAATATTTGTCACCTATTTTCTTTTGTCAATGAGGTGATTTTAGTATTTCCAGCTTCCACCTATAGTGCACCTCTAGTAGTCACTATAAGATAACATTATGTAGGTACCTAACAGTAGTTTATATGCGAATATCAGCTGACACGCGTTAATAGTCTTATCAAAGCGGATAGTTCCGGATATCATAATATAAACATACGCACGAGGCCGTTACAGAAACAGTTCACTCACTGAATTATATCTACCTATTAAAGAAAACGCTGAAAGTCAAATCCAATACAGCAGACTAAGTAGTCGCGCGAATTTTTATTTCGAGCGTTTGAGACGCCGTCATTGTCGTCTACATCTAGTATATCTATAATGGTTGCAAATAATATTTTTAAGTATCAATTGAAATAGTATTTGTACCAGTACCAGGGGATAACATCACTTCAATTTTTGTTATTTATTTACTCTGTTCTTAAATATAGATGGAGACAACAATGACGGCGTCTTAAACGCTCGGAGATCCGCCCGGACCTCGCTCTACGTCGTTGACAAGAGATGTGTTTTCATATTTTTAAGCGTAATACTTAAAGATTTCCTACCCCGACACTGCACGCGCCTGCTTACTGAAGGCTAGTTCTTTCTTCGCACGCTGCGATGCTGTCGTAGGTTTTTACGTTACTGACTAACACAACGCTAATTTTAATAGAATGGAATAAAGGACAGATTCCCGATTACACAATTATCGGGATGAAAAATAATTCTTCAGGAATTCAGTCAAAAGAAACATAAACACGTTAAGTTTCGCTTGACGAAATACCTACGGAATTTCAAATTATTGTTTTATAATTGAATTTGTTTTTGGGAGTCAGGGAGATATACAAGAAATCAGATGATTCCAGCCAAATCCCGACCATCTGGTAAAACTAACGCAATTCCGATCCAATGCTAAATAGAGACATCATGTGACAAACGCATTATGTACTTATTTCATTTTGTGGGACTCAAAAGTGTAGATTTTGTGGGCCTCAAAAGGTTTAAAAATTGTTTATCACTGATTAAATCCTCATGTAAACATATTTCCTCGATAACGTTGATGATGTCATCAAACAATAACACCAGGGACATCATTTCACGCTTATTAGCTATTCCATTGTGTTTAATTGATATTTAATCTATATTTGACTTAGCCAAATGGATCCAGTCGTTCACGAGTTTTAGCGAGACTAACGAACAGCATTTTTATAGGTATTAAGTAGATTAGATTGATTACGCTTAAGTACATACATTTAGGGTTCAATACACTTGAATAAAAATCTGAATCCTAACAGAATTGCTGTATGTAAAATCAATGTTAGTATTTTTATACTTCAGTGCAATAATCATATTGTTAAGTATGTACTATAATGTAATAATCGAAATTACATCGATATTTATAGATTTAATTTAAATGATAATTATATTTAATTTTGTACCAAGACAAGAGTAGAGCACAAGAGAAGACTGGGGGTCTACAAATATAATTTATGGCAAGTACCTAAGTAATTTTATAATGTAATAACTAAGACCTCGAATAACTCTATTAATGATTTCTCTTTATTTATTTCACACCCAAGAAAGCGACCTTGTCTCAAAATTAGATTGCGTTAGTTGTTATTTCCATTACAAAATAAAAGTAACATTAGAAACAGCTTATAGTGTTTTAAATATAAACTTATCACGTGAACACGGAATTTATAGTTCGTTGAACTTCATTACGGTTTAAATATAGTTGATAAGACAAGAAACAAATCGTTATTTAATACCTATATCACTACCCAAATTAATAGCTTACTTCGTAGATATGACAAATCATTATTTAATTATAATGCATAATTTTATTTATTAAAAAAACTCAGCTAGTATAGGTGCGTGGTAGTGGTATTTTTATACGTGATATTTTTCCATTACTTAAGGAGATTGTAATTTTAATATTCCGTAGGTATTTAGTTCAAGGAAAACAATCCAATATTCATTTTAGATAATCAGATATTAAATTCTGCATCGATTTATCATTGATAAACAATACAGCACATATATAGAAACTTATATGCAACGGATGACTGGCCACTTAAGGAATGATAAGAGATAACGACAATCGATTTAACTGGTTATAATACAAAAGCGGAGGAAAAAATCAAAATCGATATAATTACGATTGATGAGCAAAAGCCGTAAAGGTAGTAAATATTTTTAATATGGCTTCTTCAGTCAAACAACACCTTAAAAAGTAAATTAGGTATTGATATCAAATAAGAATACAAATAAGTTAAAGAAACATGGCTCAAACACTTTGAACTTCATAAACTAACTCTGCATGTTGGATTTGCTTGATTGACTAATTTCAACGGATCACAAAAGCAACGGAAATTCCTAAAGCTGATTCCGATTAGGTCATACTATGATGGAAAACAATGTCAAAATTTGATATTACAGAAAACATGTGTTGTGTGTATCTAGGTGCATATGTTTTAGATTAGATGACTCACACTCGTGTATTTCCCTATATAATGACGCCATCGCGATATTAGGTACCGTATCGCGATCCACTTTACTATTATTTATTCTGTAAACTAACACATTTAAGCCGACAATACATATATCTGTATTGTCAGCATTTAAAATGTAATAGGTACTGAATATTAGAGCAAAATATTTAATATCTACTCAACAGTCAACAGGCAAGTATATTGCATAATAAGAGAATATAATAAATCGTCAGAGTGCCAACCTGGCGCGGTACACTGCACGCGCCTGCTAGTCAGTATGTACTATGTCCTATACCTACTATTTTTTTTTTATTAAGATTCAGTACCTAAGATAGGTACCTACCATATAATAATATATAAGACTTAATATGTTTCGTAGACACATTAGTCATCTTGTTTTTTACTCTGAAATTCACTAGTTTACATAAAATTACAAAAACAATGACAACACTGTATGACATAATTAAATCTTTAGTCAGACAATGTAATCTTTTTAACATATTGTTTGATGGTAAGTGTGTCTATTAATATTAATTGCTTTAGTGTTTATTTGTGTTTTCGAAGTCACTTGAATCATAATTCATTATTAATTTTAGGAGCTCAATTTGGCATAACAACAACCTATCTAATGATGGAGCTGGAAGGTAGACAAGAGTATGTATGCTATCTTAAGTGTGTTTATTACATAACTATTCACACTAATAAATAAATAGTGTTAAAATTTAAGAGACATGCTATAGAAATTAAAATTTAGGTCATATAATGAAATGAAAAGACAACTAATATAGCTACTCATATGACCAATACAATATTTAAAATGCTTAAAGACGTTGACCTTTCAATGTAGATTATACGGGTACATAAATACTTAGTAATTGTAATCTACTCGTCAGCAGGTCAAACTGATGACTAAGTGTGATAAATGATTTAGAAAAAACCGGTTGTTATGAGAACAGTTTATTTTAACAAATAAAAACTAGATATATGAGGAATAAACAAGATAGTTTGCTAATCTAGTGGTTGGAGCCCCTGACTACATAAACGGAGTTTGGATTCAAATCCTGCTAGCGGCAAATGTGTCATGAACACTTAACATACAATAACAGCAAACAATAACTACTTTTTCACTCTATATTTATATTTGTAATATGAATATTAGGCATAATTAAAACAATTTTTATATAAATGTTGCTACATCATCAATTATTAAAGTTTCATGAGGTTTATTAAAAATTTTACCTGAGTTTTGGATGTAGGTATACATAAGTATATTTATGTATATGATTTTACATTTTCTAATATCCGTAGAACAAGCCTTGCTTTATTTGGGTATAGATTAAACCATTTTGGTGTACAGATCAACTTTACGTACATGAGATCAATCCTAATAATAGTAAATATGTGCAGGTTGATCGCTTACAAATGGAATATTCCATCTTTTATTAAATCTTCAAGCTTTGTGTTGTAAATATACACAAATTAGCGGCAATAATAATAAATTTATACTGAGTATCAATTTACATCTAAGACTGCTTATGTAAGTAACAAGAGTACAAATAATATCATTTTTATGAGCTCATCATGTAGGTAGCTCGATTTACTTTTTATATTACTTTAAGGATTACATATTTACATCTTATAAACGCATTTGACAAAACTGTATAATAAAATTATACAAATTACATTGCAGATCAAATTATTTTTAGTTATTTTTAAAACAAAACACCACTACAAGTGCTAAATATAAATCCCAAGAAATACTAGCCATTTCCAATTTCATATAGAATTAATTTTAGCCAGAGCCCTAGATTCAGAGAATTAACGGCAAATGTGTATACAAGAAGACATCAATAGCATAACCATGACAATAAATGCCCCAGACCTTGGCAAAACTCCACAATTAGTGCCGGCTACAAGGTCCGGTTACGTTGACGCGTCTCCCGACCTGTCCACACGTCGGTATACAACATAATAATATCTTAGGCCATTACAGAAAACGCCAGAATAAAAAAAATATCAACTACGTGCATCGTTAATATTCGTTATATAACGGCGCATATTTAACAGACCTATGCAACGTTAAACAAACGCCGTTACCCGATTCCCGCCAGAACACTTGGCAAGTCCCGTGATCTGTACGAAAACATTGTATCAAACGAATTGTTTTCAAACACATTGGCAGTCTGCCAATCGTAGAAAGCTCTAACAAAAAACCGTACTTGAAGACCGAAATATTATAATAGCCCGGCTAGATATTATGAAACTGTATAAAATCAATGAATGATGAAACTTCCCAGTAATATAACCTCAACCGTAACCTTTGTGAGACGGAAATGTATGATTATGAAGATACACGTCGGATAACGTCTCAAGTATAAGTTCATAAAATATGATTATGGAGGGAAAAAGTAAACAAAACTTAGTTAAAAATATTGTAATAGTAACTAACCTGGCAACGACACACGATGTCAGAGTCCACAGCAAGCAAATCTACTACTTTTCCTTTTCCTTCATCACCCCACTGAGCACCCAAAACAACAGTCACTTTATTATTTTCCATTCTGAATTTTTTACACGGACCCGAGCAAGTCGGCAACTCGCCGTTAACTTCTGCGTGCTTCGTAGACGAAGCCATTATTTTATTGCAAAGTTTGAAATCTTTACAAGGCTAAAGACATGCGCGCGCAGAATCTGCCGACCAGCGAAAAGATTCCTGGGATACCATAGTAAGTAATGAAAACTACCCAAACTATGCCATCTATTGATAAAAAAATCCATGCAAGATAACACAAATATATATATTTTTGTTTATAGGTACAACGAAAATAAAAGGGTTAAGAAATGCAATTTATTTGATACAGTTAAATCATATTGGTTATCTCTGCATAATAAATTAATGTATTGCTTTATTCAAAGTTTCCTGCCAGTTACATAAAATTGATCAGTACCACAAACTGTTTAATTGATTAATAATTTCACCATTTAAAGTAATAATACAAGAATATTAACTTTCTGAAATTACCCAAATAATAGGCAAATAATAAGAGCTTGCAACATTATAGCATATCTAAAATGACGGCAATGTGGGAAGGTTTCTCTTTCGAACATATAACATTGCTAGATGTGTGCCACTAAAATTGGTCGGTTGTCATTATATGCGTTCGGAAATGTACTAAAAATTTGAAAAGGTACGATTACTGTAAAATTTATTAGTATTGTCAAATCAATGTCACTTAGTTTGTGTGAATAAAAAATATGTTTTTTATAACTTAACAAAATTATGGACATACCTATTTCATTTAAAAATCCATCTTCATTACTTTTAATTATTTAGAGTTAATTTCTTTATTACTCTTCCTTTTGTAGGATTTACCGGAATTCTTACAGTAATTTAATTTAATTAGGTAAATACTTTTATACTGTGTTTTCTCTAGTCTTTATGGCCAGGAGGGCGTTTTTCTGCGCTGGCAACAAAAATCAATATGTTTGACATTTGAATGTGAATGAATTGGAATGAATAATGAATCGAACTGACACTGACATTGACGTATCGCACCGCATACATACGGCGGCAGCGGCAGGCAATGCCAAAATTGTCAGATGTTAATGTTATACGTACCTAGGTAGTGAGTTAGTTTAGTGACGGATCAATTGATGAAGCGATAGATTGTGTCGGGCCTTCGCGTCCGTAAACCGAAAGGTGTTTATTGAATATTTTTATGATAACAAAAAAGAAGCAAAACGTAATTATTTGACTTTTATCAGATAAAGTTCGTGGTAGTATCGTCAGTGTGTCTATTCAACACCCAGGTAGGCGATCGTCGATATGAAAATCAGTTTGTATTTATTCATTTTGTATGTGTGTTATGTGTCATGCAATGGCGATAAAGAAACCGAAGAGGATATGAACAGAAAGAGAATATTAAATCAATTGACTAAGACACGCACTGTATTACTGGATGACTACCACCTAGTCACTAGACAGATAGCCACCGATGTATATATGTACAGAAGTTACCGCACTGTATCTGTTGTGTTTTACCCTGTGAGGAAAGACGTTAGCGAGGCACGGTTCACATTCCAGGCTGAGGAGCTTCATTTAAATAATATTGGTAGGTGAATAATTATATTTTTTGAAAATCGTGATGTTTTACGGTGTTATTAGCTTATGACAGCGAACTGTTTGAGGAATGATAAGCGCATTTTTGCAAGGAGTCCGTCTATAAATAAAGTCTTTGTGTTAGGAAAGAGTTCAATGTTATGGTTCCTAAATAATTTAAGGGTAAACAAGACTAAAAAAAATGGGTTCAGGCGAGCCGCGAGATTTGCGTGTAATATTATTGGATTTTCATATTTACTTTTTGTTTAGTGCTTTATCTGCAAACACTGAAGTTGGATTTTAAAAACTTTATAGTGTAAGGTTGGTAAAAACTTTTCAAAAATAGGTTGAACCTACCTAGGAAGTATGTACTAATTTGTCAACTGCACCTACGATTATCTATACTTCTATACTATAATATTATAAAGAGGAAAGATTTATACCTTTTTTTGTATGTTTGTAATGAATAGGCTCAAAAACTACTGGACCGATTTTAATAATTCTTTCACTGTTGGGAAGCTACGTTCACCCTGACTAACATAGGCTATAGAATATTTGGAAAAAAATAGGGATCCGTGCGAAACCGGGGCGAACCGCTAGTTATCAATATTACGGTTCAAGGCTGATGACCGAGCTTACTAAGAGTATCAGTGAAGCTACCTAGGTAAGTATAGTATATAAGTGCGAGTCCTAAGACCAAGCATACTATTTAAGAGCTTAAAGCGTCAGCAAACTTTTCCGCACTACCCAAAATATGAGGGCGCGACTAAAAGCCGAGCATTATAAAAGCGTAAGGGGCGAGTCGAACTAGGTAAAGGACGGTCGCGGAGCACAGCGAAAAACGGACGTTGCTCGCTCAACCTTCAAGGTTACTGTGCGAGCGTGAGGGCACTATTACTACGCGTGTGCGACAGAGACAAATAGAGAAAGGGCAACGTCCGTTTTTCGCTGTGCTCCGCGACCGACCTTTACCTAAGTACCTACAATACAAGAGCGAGGCCGAGTGCCCAGCATATTAAGAATTCCAGCGACCATGTAAACTACTTACCAAAGGCGGAGCGTAACTAGAGCACCAGCAAACCCTTCCGAACTATCTAAAGTACGTACCTAGGTACCTATGTACAAGTGTGACACCAAAGACGGAGAAAAAGTTTCAAATAAGATTTTGACGGATCGAGTTTAGCTAGTTCGCGAGCGAAGTTTCGCTGACGTTCTTTAGACTATGGATTCGACCTCGCACTTGTATTCGAGGTGGTTCAGCGGATCCTTTGCTCGGTTCACTAGCGCTTATAGCAGGGTTTCTTAACGTGGGGTCCATGGACCCCTTAGGGGTCCGTAGCTTGTATGTCAGGGGTCCGCAGTAGGTCAGTCAGTCTAAGCATATTTATTAGCACAGAACATATCGTAACATTTTTTTTTTTTAATTCCAAAAATATTTATGGGTGGGGTCCGTGGTATAGTTTAAATTGTAAAAGTGGTCCGTGACTGCAAAAAGGTTAAGAAACCCTGGCTTATAGTGTGCTTGGACACTTCGCTTTTATATAGGTAAGTAAGTATTTAAGGTAGTTTAACGCAGTTCGCTAACGTCCTTTTTATGCTCGGTCTTCGGCCTCACTTGGTGTCTCGGCATATTTCACTGACGCTTTACGAGTATAGTAGCAGCTAAGGTACCCAAATGAACAGACTTTAACGTTCTTAACAATAGGGACATGTTCCGATATAATTGGGCATCTTGACCGCTGTAACATGGTACCTATTGGATGCTGACTGTATCACTTGCACTATATCACACAATAGACATGACGGCTGGGTATAGAACACGAAATTCCATTTGGTCCGTCAGCTAGATAATTAAAAATTATTGGACACCTAATTTTTATTTTTTCTATCGAACAATAAATGACAAAGATAAACGCGTCAAAAGTTCGGTAGTGGGGGCTCGTTACGTCACTCCAAGTTAGATATAAATTGTACAATAACGTGACGTCACGAGCATCAGCTACCGAATTTTAGAAGCATGTATCTTTGACATTTTTTTTTTACAAAGACAAAACGCGTGTCCAATAACTTTTGGTAATCTGCTTGATGGCCTTTATACTTAAGTAAGTGAAATTGTAATATTATTATATTGAAAAAATTATACCTCATTGAGTTTATTCTCGATTCTTCTCAAGAGGTTTTTTTTTTGCTGAATCGAAAAAGAATATTAATTTTAACGTTGACATTCACAAGTGCCTGTAAGAGCCTAGCATGAATAAATGATTATTTGAATTTGAGTTTGAGTTTGGCCAAAAAAAAACAGTCGTCATGTCTATTAGACGCTGTTCCACCCGGCATATAATATATTATTCCACAGATCTGTCAAATTATAAATGTATTTATGAAACTTCTTAATGGGCACTTAACATATATATATGTGACCTTTTCGGTCGTCAATCGCCATTATTTTCTGAACTATGTAGGTAAATCTTAGAGAATATATAACAACTGGAGTCAGCTTCGACAGGCGTTCCCCTCTGCCAAGGTATAAGATAAATTATCTAACGCGTTTGTAAAAACTGTTTTCAAACAGGTCACTTTGACAGTGTCACAATCGATATCGAAGAGAAAAGAGCTCCCGAAAAATGTCTTCCTGCGCTAAAATAAATTGCAAAAATCTATCCACTGTATCAGATATACAAAAAAACAGTATTTCCTTTCATCTGCAGATATTTTTTTTGTTCGTTAATTGTTATTTTTCAAATAATTATTTTCTCATTCACCACGCGAGAAGCATCGATTTACGCATCGATTACGTTTTTATTCGTTTAAAATCGTTTAAAAATTATTATGATAGTCTATGGTCAACAAAGAGGAATGACACACATGTATAAAAATTTTGCAGAGTAGTGTATCCGATACTAGGCGTTAATTCCTTTGAGTTAAAAGCGATAATAGCATCCATGATCAAAATACGGTTAGAGATGTACTTACTGGACAATATCAATGTCGATGAATTTACAGTACAGATGATAAGAAGTACGCGTATATTTCAGTAAGTATATCAGGTATTATTTTATTAAAATATTTTATTACATCGAATTTCAAATGGTTTAAGCGTACCAGCACCTTGGGATTCGGTTGTCTACTTTGTAATTTTTTTTAATTATGGTTGTTGATATTGTTATCTCTCCAGCTCAGCTGTAATAGACATTTGCCTGTTTTTTCATGTTAAACATAGTGGGTAATTGTAATTGTTTAAGCATTATTATTAAAAGAAAATAACTTGTTTATTGAACTACGTAGTAACTAATGTTCATTTCTATAATAGTATGAATTAAAAGAAGTAAATACATTATTACGTATGAAGTTAAAATATTTATATTAAAATATAAATTGGTTGATCCGCCATTTTGTGTCAAATATAGATAAATGTATCGACGGCCACTTAATCAAGCACTATGTAATCGGTTCAGTTTGGCTACTAATACTTTTCAAACTTGTGTACGGATACGACGTTTATAGTCTTGTTTTTGCTAGTGTGAATAAATTCCGCCTAGTGTTGACAGTTTCTATTAGTATGCGTGTGTAACGATGAGAATTATTTTTACATCAGTGTGCAGTTTTTTGAATGTGTTCCTACCTCGTCCCCCGCTAAAAGTGGCTAAAAATTTTGTATGACGAATAGTGTCGAAGCGTACTCCAGTTGATATATTCTCTAAGAGGTAAATAGATACCTGTAACCTGACCAAATCTTCAAGTTGCTGGTATCATTGGTTTATTAGTAAATTGCCTTGATTTCTCTCTCTATCACGGAAGGTCTCCAAAACTTATATGGCAGGGGGTTTCGACGATAAGCTAATGAATTGCTTCCGGTGATATAACAGTGCTTAAATTGACCGGTCTTGTACCTATACCTAGATATAAAACATTTGTGAAGAGTGTTAGTTTTGTATTTTGTTGTGATTTTGAAATAAAGTAAGAGGTACGAGTATGTACATGTTGAACTATAAGGATGACAATTGGATAAAGAAAACAAATTTCTGTATAAAGTTTGATTATTGAAAATAATTTGACATGTAATTTTTCTTTTCTTACAAACAAAAAATAACAAAGATAAGTTCTTTTAAAGTTCAAGAGTTGGGGCTCGTGACGTCACGACATGACACAATTTATACCATAACGTTCTTATCTTTGTTATTTATTGTTAGATTGAGAAAAGAAAAAAGACGTGTCCAATAGTCTTGCGCGCGCTCGGTCACTGAGCGGATCGCTCCGTACTAGTACAATTGAGCAAGTGTACTAGTTCGGTCTCTTAGTACATTTAGTTCACTAGTACACTACCAATCCTTTCCATGGGTAGTTCATGTTTGAGTCCGTTCCTATATGATTCTGCTCTGTCCGACCAAAATGACCGATCTTTTCCGCTTTTGTGTTAAAGGTGGCGCGGCTGACATCATGTCGTCTCGCTTGCACGCGTTTTGCACAAGCGTATCACTAGAGTGTGTGCTGTGTTCCGTCTTGCTCTTAAGTAAACTCTTCACTTTGAAAGGCTGAGAGCGGAAAGCCGTCGGTTCGGTTGTTATTTGTTCTGTAGTGGTAGTGTACTAAACGTACTAAAGAGCGAAACGAAACTGAATAGTTCGGTCTAGGACAGGGAGCGGAATCGCTCTTTTTAGTACTTAGTACGTGTACTACACAAGCCTAGTGTCCAATATTTTTTGGGTAATTGAATCTTGATGGACAAGGAAAAAATCTCACGACTATAGACACCGATTTACTCATATCTAATCTTAAAATAAGCAAAGCTTGTGCTATGGGCAATAGATAAACATAGACAAGATCCGAAAGAACTCCTCTTTTTGTCGGTATTTTGGCGCGAGTTAAACGGCTCGGCGAATTACGCTCGTAGAGAAGAGTGGGGCCAGCAAATGCAGCGCACCGCGATGAGTAGTGTAGCTGGGGCATTAGATAGGGCAGTGGCTTAGCCTTTTTGGGTTCGTTACCCTTATGATCTAACTAGGGCCGCTGATTTTACCCCTCCTCTGTAACGAATGATGTTTATGTACCTACCTATATATTTTAATTTGTAACAAAGTATATACCTTATTTACTTGAATACAAAGACACCTTTGATAATTAAGTACCTCTTATAAAAAAATCAACTAACGTACCGCTTTAGTACAATTATTATTGTTATGCGAGTCAAATATCATAAAGAAACGCTTTGACATTTGAACCGCCATGCGGCATTCTATGAGATGATTGTTCATGTGATGTTAGTTTTAAAACAAATGGATAATTGATTACCTGGGAACGTTTCGTGGACCTGAGACCTGAGGAGTGAGGGGTGCAAGGTTTGGGGAGATGGTAGGGAATATTTGACCATAGTCGGGGCAGTCGGGATTGAGCTATACTGAAATAGCAACGCGTGCGCATAAGGGTCGAACTGACCTACTTGCTTAGGTATTCATTAAGTTAGTAATAGTGAACTATAATTAGAGTTGGGGCCGCGTTTTCGTCGCGAGTGTAAAATAAAATAAGAATTTTAAGTTTATAAACTTTAGTGTTAATTTAAGATATTATTTTCAATAACTTAATTTCTTTATCTAGGAGTGACGCTGATCATCGGAGGGTATGTCTGGTTCTTGATTTAGACTCCGTTGTGCTGTGTAAATGGTTTACCTAGTTTTGTTGTTAGATTTCATTTGTTTCAGTTATTTGCGGTTAGATCGAGTGATTTGTTTTGGGTAGAATATTTTAGCTAGGTTAGAAAATTACTAAATGAGTGTGTTGAATCTAACTATACCAATCTATTATCATGAAATAATACCTACAACTTAAACATAATATTTTAATCTCTATCACTACCCAGAAATGCTGGCTTAGTGCTTGGTTATTTTGAATATTACATTCTGCGATTTTTATCAAACAAGATTGATGATTTATTAAATAATACAAGTTTCGATCACTTGTACAACATTTATGTGAATATTGCAGATTAATGGCTGATTAAATAATACAAGTTTCGATCACTTGTATAACATTTATGTGAATATTGCAGTTTGTTGCAAATTTTAAAGATTTATATCTAATAATAACAATAGTCTATCTGTTTTTTGATGATGGAGTATTTTACAAAGATGTATTGAAAAATAAAAAAATGACTTGAAATTTTCAGGAAATAATCCTGACTAAAATGTTCATAAAGAATACAAATAAAAATGAACATGACTAAAATAAAATAAAATAATTTATTAATATCAATAATCAATGAATTTATTGATATTTCAATCTCCAAGTTATGCGATAACTTGTATTGGAGAGGATATAAACGTTGGAAATGGGAGGGTTGTTTCAGAGAAAAGATTGTATGTTTGTCAGTTTTACTGGCGTTGGAATCGTTCAGTAAGACCTATACGTCTGTCAGTTTTACTGGTATGCACTTACGATCGCCGGTGGCGTGTATGTTGTATATTACAGGGCGGGTATTAGGGGGACTGACGAATTCGGCGTTTCAGGGCGAGTACAATTGAAGTACTGGCAATTTCTTTCATTATCTTAAGGTTTATAGACCGGCTTCAATTACCATATAATGCCAAGTCCAATAATACAAAGAATATAAAATCAAGGACTAAAATATTACAGGACTAAATCTATCTTACTGGCATAGATATGAAGAGATTCCTGGAAACTCACAATTTCTATGGATCTGACTTATATGAATCTCTCAGAAGGTTGGCGATTGTACTTGTGGGAATTCACGACTCTCATAGGTCCAACACGTGGGCTTCTGTGATTTTCATGGATGTATGAATTTTATTCATAACCTGACTATTATCTATATAACATTTAAACAATATTATGACTAAATGAGAATGAGTTCATTATGTGACGAAAATATTATGTTGATGATCTGAATGAAGAG
Organism: Polylopha cassiicola; assembly: GCA_038024825.1. Lineage (NCBI taxonomy): Eukaryota > Metazoa > Arthropoda > Insecta > Lepidoptera > Tortricidae > Polylopha > Polylopha cassiicola. The sequence goes on from CP149061.1 coordinate 2,591,390, forward strand.
ATGGTTTGAATGCAATCTTGACCTTTAGGTTATAGGGCGCTAAAACGATGGATTTGATGGGATATTTTAATCGGGCGAGTGCTAATTACGATTAAATATCAAGGCATAGGCTATAAGGAGTGCTGGGAGGCCTATATATATTTTTAATCCAATCGAATTAGGTTTCCCCATTTATAGACTAAATGTCTATATATCAAACAGGTCCCTTTGTGCTTGGGTTTTCAGATTCGTCATTGTATTTATTCCTTTTTTAATGCAGGACGAGGAGATATAATCAGGACATATTAATTAAGTATTATATTTTTTAGTTTAATTAATTTTATACTCAACAGCTAAGAAGACTTCTCTTCGGGCACGTGAGTGTTTTCTTTATTTTATTTTATATCTTTTGTTTTATTTGTTAGTATTTGTATTTGAGTCATAAAACACAACGTATTTATACACAACGTATTGGGTCCTACGTAGTTAATAGACGATCACAATAATTTCGGCCATTTTGATTAACTAGGTATGTATAGAAATACCTTTAGGTATTTAATATAGTTAGTTATAGGTAGTTATTTTATATAGGGCTAGGGAAAAACCATTACACCTCCCAACGACGAACTTGCGCGCTAGTCGGCTCTACGCTGTTCTCAAACTTGTTACTTTTATATTCAGCGTTCGAGACAACTACCAGCTGATTGTTACCACGCGAAATACAAGTTTTACCCCCGCGAGGGATTACCCCAGGTTAGGAACCTAGGACATAGGATAAATTGTATAAATTTATTATGCTTAGTAATCTTTTTTTTATTTCAGGCTCCTGCAGTCCACAAAATGTTATAATAAATATAAAACACGGGTCTTACCCGGCGGTGAATCCTGATGGCTATCCGTTTCCGAAGAAGTTCATTAACCCCGCGGACAGGGGACACATTCATACTGTAGAAATATTATCAGACAGTAAAAATACAACATATACTATAGTTAACCCTAAACCGGGTAATTGGTATGCCCTAGTATATATAGAATGGGAAGACCCTAGGTCGCAGAAGGTTGAACAACAAGGTAAGATATCTACACTATTAAAAAGAGTAAAGATTTGTATGTTTGGGTGTATGTATGTTTGTAAGGAGTGAACTTAAAAACTGCTGTGTTCAAAATTTTTTCACCATTGGAAAACTACATTACCTACATACACTCTGAGTAACATATTTTAAATAAAATAGGGATCCATGCGAAGCCGGGGCGGGCCGCTAGTTTTATATAGGTACTTAAAGTGACGAGTCTCTGATTCGTAGAATTTGGAATTTGGTAATCTGCACTTCCACGAATTCTTCTGATTATGATTTTCGTAATAAAAACTCTAGGCACTTGTAACCTTTGGTACGGAGATAGTTTATCTAAATCGGTCATTAGAAGCATAAACAGAAATTAATTACTTTTATTACCTTTTAATTTTAGATAAGTAATTTTAGTTACTTACTCACTAGGTGGTAAACTCATGCTCGAATATATTTACCTACTTACTTAATTGTTCAAATAGGTTTGCATGTAATCTTTTGTCAACCTTGTGAAAAATGGCCCTTGTATACTGGTCGGTTATAATTTCTGAAAATACGACACGACGCTACCTTGTATTTTAATTAAGGATATTTTCTATCCTCCGGCCAGAAAGAGTCACCTTTGTGGCCGCTGCGCTAAATGAAATTTCCGCTTTCTGGCTTCGTCGAACAGAAAAATAGTATACTGACCTCGGCCAGTAAAATAAAAAAGCCTCAGATCACATTTTTGTCAACCTCGGCTTCGCCTCGGACGACAATTACATGTGATCGGAGACATTTTTTATTTTACTGGCCTTGGTGCGTAATGTACTATTACAAATTTTAAGGAATTATTTCGTAATATTGTCAATTCAAACGGCTTAATAATATTATTCCAAATCCGACATTACTTTTTCCTCTTTGTCCCCTGTTACCCAGTTAGGTAGGTACATCTTTGAAAATTCGTTAAAGATTCGATGTGGCGCACATGAGATTAAATCCTCTGACATAATATATGTAGGTATTTATTGCTCATATTATTGAATATACAGCCGCCATAAAGGCATTTTATTATTGAAATTATAGTCGACATAGCTCTGTAGTAACCTAAATGAGAGAACTATAAGTATTCGTACTTGGTTCGTCATTTGCCTCTAGGTTTTACCGGTTATTAAAACGATGACATAATCAATGCGTGGGGGTTGTTACAATTGAAACAAGTCTCTTGTCAGAATATTATATCTATACGAAGAATAAATGCCCCTGAACATTGATAATAGAACAAGTTGATGTGTTACTAGGCACTCAAAAGTGTCTTCTCAAATATAGGTAGATGCTATGTGACATTTTGTACGATCCTACGATAAAGCCTATCGATTTTCTTCATATAAATCGATGCCACTTATCGGGGGTTCATAATGTCCCTATTTACAGGACATGATGAAGGTAATAATACCAACGTGTAAGTTGTAACACTATATCTATAATGCTACATAAATTTCACAAGACGTAACACTTATTTATGTACTAACTCGTGATAACACAAACCGCTCCAAGATCTAGTGCCTATCTGATGCACGTGACTGGCGATTACAATGGTATTAAAAAACAACTTAAAATGTCATTAGGTTACATATGAATACATCAGTTAACAAAAAGGATAGAAAAATGAATGGCGTTCAACTGAAACTATATAGGTATAATAATATGTACTTTGTCATTAGTCATGACCCCACTCGTAGATCCTTGGTACCAGCTTACAAATAAAATAATCATCAAAATCGGTTCATCCAGTCAACAATTCTGAGGTATAACAGCCATAAAAAAAAAACAGTCTAATTGCGACCGTCCTCTTTTATTAGAAGTCGGTTACAAAATGTTTTGCGATATTGTGTAACGTACATTACACGCTATTACGATAGTAATCAACATATTAAACCATTGTAATTTAATGGGTTCTCATAATCGATAGAACGTCTCTTGCGACATTCAAGGCCGCAGTCGACATGTTGACTGATAGACTAACACACCCTAAATGGTATTGAATAGTTCATTTCAATGTATGCGACTGTACAATATTGTCTAGGAGTACATAGTCGTAAGTCCCTCTCTAGTTGGTCCAGCTCGGGGCTTTAGGCTACTGATTAGATCTAGGCTAAACACCATCTTCACACAGACAGAATTTTCAAAGAGTCCACCCCGTAAAAAAAGTCCAAGATACTGGTACGCCAACTATTCTCTAATGTTTTAGTCGCATTGGAATCTATACTAGTACTAATATTATAAAGCTGAAGAGTTTGTTTGTTTGTTTGAACGCGCTAATCTCAGGAACTACTGGTTCGAATTCAAAAATTCGTCAAAGATCTGTCAAAGTCTTCTGTCACTTCTTCATAAGGCTTCATATTTTCCCCGTTTTTTACACATTTTCCACTGTTTCTTCGCTCCTATTGGTCGCAGCGTGATGTTATATAGCTTAAAGCCTTCCTCGATAAATGGTCTATCCAACAAAAAAAGAATTTTTGAATTCGAACCGAAGTAGTTCCTGAGACTAGCGCGTTCAAACAAACAAACAAACTCTTCAGCTTTATAATAATAGTATGAAATCCTTTACGCCCGAGTCCGACTCGCACTTAACCGGTTTTGTAACTACGTGGCGAAAAAAAAACAAAAGATCGGTTACGCGAATACAACGCTAAACCCTAGTATTTAACGCGCTAACTTCAATTCTTAGCCCCTTAAATCAGTGCACCGATAAATTGACCTCTGCGCATGCGCTCATTGTGAATGATTGACGCTAAACTGACTTCCTGTCATACTTAATACTAACACGAGTTAGACAGCTAGGTTACGTACCTAGGTTGCATATGATCTCATTTTTAGGGTACCTAAAGGATAAAACAGGACTGTATTACTAAAACTTCGCTCTGCGTCCGTCATCGTATCTCAAGAACCGTGATAGTTAACTGTTGAAATTTTCACTGATGATGTATATTGTATTTCTGCTATAATAACAAATATTTAAGGGGGCCTCCATAAAACAGACTTTTTTTTTGCCGTTTTTATGTAATGCCCTACTCGCACTTGACCGGTTGCCGACACACTCCGTTTTCACTCGGATGTAATTTGATTGTTTAGATTTATTTATTTTTCAATAATCACACTATTACGTCAAAGTATATGTAGGTACCTAATCATATCGAGATTGTCAAAGCAAAGAACAATAAGATTATTAATATAAACATAAGTACTATTATCATTAAAAACTCAGTTTAACTGTTAATATTATGTTCGTATGATTTTCTTTATGTCTTGATTTGACAAATATAAATAAGTAGAAACGAAAAATCGGCCAAGTTGTATTTAAAATTTCCCTTTTCTCTATTTTCCAGGATTAGTAGCAGACTGCCACACAATATTATACACGGACCTACAGGTGAAAACTGAAATCATTGATCTAATAGACTGCTATGCAGGCATCGAACTAGACTATGCAAGTATACCAGTCAGCTTTAAATGCATCGCAGTAGATAGCATAGAGCCAATAAACTTTAATATCACCATATACAACACGTCACTCAACGACACAGAACTGTCAATCAAAGTCCAAGCTTTATCACTGCCGACCGAGGAAGATTACCTCCTGTCCTGTTCCTTCGACCCAAAATTCAGTAACACACAAACAATCAATTTCATACCTCACCCGAACGCATACCACTACATCCAAATAGACCATGTCAGAGAAAACTCGAAGAGAACAGACAACTGCGAGAATTACTACCTAAGGTCAGATCAGGACGACTCGAGCAACCACACCATTTTAGACCTTATGCGCGACGACAAAGGTCGCTTTTTCACCTTCGACTACGGACTGCCGACCACGGACCTCCAGGATGCGACCAGTCTCGTGAATCTGACGTCGAATGAAGTGACCACGTTGAGGTTCAAAGTGAACCAGTTCCTAGACATAGGAGGCAGCTTGGCTCTAGAAGCGAGCCTACTCATGAGCTGGAAGTATTACATGGGATATAAGAGGGAAACTAAAAAAGGCAAGGAGGGTACCTTGCTGGCCTTCACCGAAGACAACCAATTCTTCAAAGCTGTGATTTGTTTAGACATAGACCACACTAGCGTGCCGTTGCAATCTGGACAGTGCCAGTACAACGGTCGTCTGAAACCGGCTTTATTTGTATTAAACAGTACAGACTCAGAGTCAATATACGATAAGATTATAATTCCGTTCCCTGACAGCGGGACCTGGTATTTGACTTTACGTCTCTTCTGCGACGAGGTCGTTTGTCCTTGTCGCACTTCTGACAATGGGACGAAGTATTATGTGAGACCTGACGCGTTAGAGAGAGATGAAGAGAATCTGATCGAGGGTAACGGGACGAGGAGTGGGGAGTCGGAGTGTAACGCGACGGTGGTACTGTCGATATCCTCGACGTCCTGTGTAGGGGGGAGGTGCAGTAACCACGGCAGCTGTTTGTTGAACACATTTGGCGGGCTGGTGATGTCTTTTTGCTCCTGCTCCGCTGGTTACGGAGGTAAGATACTGTCTGTTAATTTGAATTATCATTTAAATAGGCCTTATACCAGTGTTTATCAGCGTTATTCATGATATGTCCATATAGTATAAAAATATTGTGACCTCACGACCCTATACTTTTTTTATATGTAGGTATGACATCTTGCCTGTCGCAAGATGGGTTTAATACGAAAATAGTAACATAGTAATGATGACTTCAAAATGTTTTTTAAGATATTTTTTTATAAATTAGCCTTTTTAAGATTTATGTTACCGAGTAAGGTTTATTTTTTAGCATGTCGAGACATGCTAAAAAATAAACAATAATAAAAATTAGTAACACAATCTAATAAGATTTCAGTACATGATATCTTTTTTAACTCTCGACTCTATAGTAGGTAATTATTTTATAGGAAACATTAAAATTAACTAATATAACCGCTAATTGATTGTTCATGTCGAGATAAAGTTATTAAGTGCTTGTATTTTCCGGTTGCCATTTATAGCTGCATTTTATTTCCTTATAAAACGATTACACTGTAATGTTGTGTTCGCTTTATTACATAGGTAAGAATATCTATTAATTATAACTTATTTTATAAATCTTGGATAAATTTACAAATAATAGATTTTTCCGTCCTCCGGCCAGAAAGCGCCAACTTTGTGGCCGCTGCGCTAAATGAAATTTCCGCTTTCTGGCTTCGTCGGACAGAAAAATAGTATACTGACCTCGGCCAGTAAAATAAAAAAGCCTCAGATCACATTTTTGTCAACCTCGGCTTCGCCTCAGACGACAATTACATGTGATCTGAGACATTTTTTATTTTACTGGCCTTGGTGCGTAATGTACTATTTAAAAATATCACTGCAAAAAATCTTGTTCTCAAAATATCATAGATTAGAATAACTTGGGCCAATTTTAATTGGTAATTTGGTACCACATAAAATAGTCCATAGGTTATCTTTATTTGGAATAATTTGATAACGGATTTAACTCGCGTATTTTAATTTATTTGCTGATGTTTCGAATAATTTACTATATTCGTAGCCGACTGAACTGTCGATAGTCTAACGATGAAATCTCTAGGTTGTCTTAAGTTATTTATTGGTATGAAACAACTATTACGGATTTAACTCGCGTATTTTATTGATTTTGAAACGTCACCAAATAAAATAAATAAGTTATGACAACCTGTAATAACAACATTAATTATAATAAATAACTTAAGACAACCTACAATAAAAACCGCGAAGGCATCAGAAATTATTAATTAATTTTCCTCATTTCCAGGTTGGGATTGTTCCGACGACTCGAGAATGGACAGCAGATTATACATGCTCGTCTCCATTCTTCTCTTAACCCTCAGCAATCTTCTCTTCTTCTTCTCCATATACGTCGCCATCATCCGTCTATACTACACGGAAGCAATGATGTACGCATTTACCATGGTCTTCTCTACTTTCTACCACGCCTGCGACGCGCCGGCCCAGGTAGCTTACTGCATCACCAGAGGTAATATATTACAGTTTGGGGACTTCTACTGCGGGCTTATGTGCTTCTGGGTAACCCTTCTCGCCATGAGCATCGTAGGTGATAAATTTAGATCCTCGTTACAACTTATAGGTGCGATTGTAATTGCTTTACTCACGACTTGGAACATGCATTCCTTTGTCGCTTTCCTGCTACCAGTCGCGGTTGGTGTAAGCGTTCTTTTAATAAGCTGGTATATGAACTATAGGAAGACACACAGTATGTTGTATCCTAAGTCTTACTACACTAGACATTTGCCTGTTGGCATTGTCCTAGTGTCTGTAGGATTAGTGTGTTACGCGTTTTTACAGACTGAAATGAATTATAAAATAGTGCATTCATTCTGGCATATGATCATTGCCGCCAGCGTTGTGTTCTTACTGCCAGATAATAAAAGGGGGGAGGGCGTCAACCCCTTCTTGCCTAGCCCTAACTATTGTAGATTGCCGTTTTGTAGGATTTTCAACAGATCTCAAACGCCCATGGCGGCCGATTAACGATTGCCATCCAATAATGAGCCTTACGCCGTTTGAATGAGGTGCGAACGTGAATAAGATATAAGTGTTATTTCCAATAGATTTTAAAGACCTTTCCTACTAGTCAACACGGTCAAGTAAATATGTTGTTTACCAAAGATCGACACGAGTGTGTATTGCAACAGACACAGTGTTATATATATATATGGCGGCCGTGCTAGTGATAAACGCAGTAAGTACATATGAGATTCATACGCACTTACTGCGTTTATCCGTTAGCACGGCAGATGGAATACCCATGACGAGGCTAATTGAACGCGACTTATAAAAATCGACAGTAAAGTTATCACTTGATGATCTATTGTCGAGGAATCGAAATCGTATCGATCTTTGGCATAGAACTACAGTTTATCTTTGTAGCTAGGTGTAAATCACATGACAATAGTTAAATTATAACTAATACAAATGCGAAGACTGTGCAATACTATTACGAAGAAAATGTATGAAAATTGACTAAATCAACGCCCCACATACCCGTTATAAACGGACCAATATTTAGACATGTGATTTTATGTGATAGAGTGTACCAAAGTTTAGTTTTTTTTGCTGGTTCTGTCTATCGTTTCTAATTTTAATATAGATTTATTAAATGAAATATATTGTCACAAATATAGATGTAAGTTAGATACAATTTTAATACTCTGAGATAAAAAATATATATTCTCAGTAAGTTCCATTTTCAGGACAATAATGAAATAAAGAGGTAAATCAAATTAAAATGCTAGTCAAGATATTTAGCAATTTCTTTTCGGAAGGAGTGATATTTGCCTTGTAAGGTCGGGTGTCCGCCATTTTAGGATTTTTTTATTGAGGTGTTGAGGAGTGCTGGACCTGATGAAAAATCCAAGTTTACATCCTTGGTCTTACATTCCGTTCATTCTTAAAAATATGGTCATATTTTTTATTATTCCATAGACATTACAGAGCAAGATCGATACTAAAGACTCAAACGCTATGGCAGGTGTCCGACCTTTTGTAAGGTTAAAATATATAATTTACTAGGGTAACTAATAAATTAATACAATTTCACTGTAGCCCAAATGTTTTATATTGGTGGTTTATTTAGGAGTGTGATTTTTCTTTTATATTTATATAGAACAAAATGAAAGTTTAAACATCTATGATCTAGCCCTCAGGCACAGACCATAAAACCTAGATCACTTAGTCTGTTTTCCATTATAATAAAAGCTACCAAATTATGGGAGCGCGAAGTATACCTAGTATTTAAGGTCACTTAGTCTATATTAAAAGGAAAACTTTAACGCAAAGTAATTTCTAATCATATTGACGAAGCATCTTTCTCTAGTCTATGTGGGGTGCCGTATGCAAAAATCTAGATATTATGCATGTGTAGAATGAGGTCCAGCTTTCATGTTACACGAATGAGAGACAAGGTACTGGCCTGTGATTGGTGGAATATGACAGATGGACCTCATTGTACACGATACGCATCTAGAAGATTTTTGACACACGGTGGCATTCAAGTGACATGGGAGTTAAAGAACATTCGAGACATCGGCTTGTTGTTCCTTGTTCAAGATCATATTATATGTAAAATTTTCTTAAATATGAAACTCTTATGGTGCCTTACATTGTCCAGTTTAAAATTTCCAGACTGCTATTTTTCACTGAACTGGCTGTATAAGGTGAATTCTAAGCTTCATTAAAAAAAACTACCTCATCTTTAATGTCCAGTGTATATAATTTCAAATAACGTTTTTTATTATTTCTTACTTTCATATAAGTAGGTATCTAATGCAGATTCAGTGGAAAATAGCGGTCTGTAAAGTTTCTATTACGAATTGTGCCATTTTATTTTTAAGATGACTAAGATACTCGATGTTTGCATAATTCTATTTAATTATGTTAAGATTTAGTATAAGAAATTAATTATATATATACCTACCTAATCAAATGTGTTTGAAATGAGTTGAAGATATTTTGTTTTTATTATACCTAAAACTATGCTTCTAAAGGTGTACCAAAATCGCTATGAAAAGTTAAATCATAATCAAGATTTAAATTGTGGTTAAAATAAATGAGCCTCTTGAATTTTAAAATAATGTCAATTTAATAAAGAATTTATCATAAGTTCAAATGTACTCGACTTTTTAAGATTTGTGATCCTTGTTGACATTCCTTCTGTTTCGTTTTGCTCAAATATTCATTTTACTCTGATCTCTGAGGAAAATTAATAATTAACAATTAAAGTCTCTTTACTAACTTCTAAGAGACTATAAATACATACATGACTAGGCAATGTGGCGAGGTTATTGGACTTTTTTCCAAATTCCCGATTTTGTTTAAAAATAGCTTATACTTTTTGTGATTTTAGTAAATTGTACCAAATTTAATGCAGTATTGTAGCTACAATCTATAATATAGATTGTGTGCACAATGTTATGTGCTAGCGGAGAAAACAGTATAATGCTTCCTTCCAATTTATTTAAAAATATTCTGTTTTATACACTTGACTATTGTTATCTTACTGGTTTAGGTATTTTTTAAAAGTAAAGTTACCAGTATAAATGTTTTATTTAATCATGGGTTGCAATAGTATACAAAATTAATATATTAAGTTTCTTATGTATTTATATTTGTTGTAAAAGAATTTGTAATGTGAAGTAAAATTTATTGAACATGTGCGTCTTTTATTTTGACCTCTAGAGTAACCTTTTTTTTGTAAACAAACTGATGTTTGGTACTTGTACATAGTAGGTAAGTGCTTCTTTTTCAAGGTGACTGACATTGTCATATTATATTTTTTCATTATGTTTGTTTATTTAGTTAAAACTTAGGTACTATATGATGATGATGATGATAAAATCCAACAAAAAAAACAGAGTTTCTTAATATTTCTTTATTAAGTTTATAAATAAATATAAATTGTCAAATTTTTGTTGACCTTTAAACTTTAATTAGCTTACATAACTTAAATCACAACTTTACTAGAAAAGTGTGATAACACAAAATATATCACCACATGAATTCAAATTTAAGTGTTAAGACTTAGAGTCTTAATTGGAGTAGCAAAATATTTTGGTTTTTAACACTGTTCTAGTAAAAGGTTATCATGTAATAATTTCTTATGCTTTTGCAGTTACATACATTGGAATAAAACAATTATATAAAGTTTTAGACTATTGTCAGTGCAGTCTGCTATAAACATACAACAGTAAAGTTTAAGAACATCAGCATAAAATTAATATACCTACAAGTAAGACAAAAGTCAAGTCTGTTACAATTATTTTACTCCAACATGAGATAACTTAATTTATAAATTATCTAACACTTCCAGCGCCATACATGATCTCTCGTTCAAACTGCTCAGCTTTCAAAGTCCCATCAATACTGACGCAGTTTTGGTTAAACACACTATAAGCTGATACTTCCCCTATCTTTTTCGGTCTTGTTCTCGTATTGAAATATATCCCAATAAGAACAGAAATAACAAAGAAGACAGCTCCAAATTGGACTTTCAAAAAAAATATATACAACGTCAACCATGTTATTGTGTAAATGGACCATTTTATGGTAAAATACCGCCAAGATTCTTGTTTTTCTTCTTCATAGGAATCCACTTCGCTGACTTCAGATGCCGCATCCAATGGTTCGTCAAGTTTAGCTGGTGGCAGGTCTACAGGAGTTGATACTTCACTTTCCATCTATAAATTAAATGACAAATTTTAGTATTTATTATTTACTTTTTTTTCCTTAAATAGCTACCCATCAGAAAACTTGTAAGAAATAAACTTTTATCTTATAAAATTAATTAAGTATTTAAATCTTATTAAAACTATGGGCATTATTACTAGCTGTAATGATCCAAAACTAATTAATGGAAGTGTGTTATATTATAATTATTATACTTAATATAAATTGATGTATGAAATATGGTCACTTAGCTAATAACACCAACTTAATTTTTTTTTTGCTGAGTTTTAATACCGCTTAAGTCACATTTGACAAAGTTGCATTATTCATTTTTAATAATTAATGACTTGAGCGGTAGGTATTGTAAGCTATGGAACAATATTTAAAACTTTGGTTAGAAATTAATTTAGTATCTGCCTATGATAAACCCAAATCAATATTAAATTACAGTAATCTGTGTTGTATTATATCACAATAAGCCTTGACCTTTAGATTTAGAATGGTACTCACCAATAGCACCTCATCTTCTCTTTTTTCCATTTCTTTGAAAAAATCTGGAGTGATTAAGTCTAGAAACTTCTTCTTAGTATTGTCTAGTTTTTCCTTAGCGTTATCTATTAATTCTCTTCGTCGTCGAAGAGCGCGATATTCCTTTAATTTCGCCTCCATCCGGGATCGTAAAGGTTTTTTTGAATAATTGTAAGTTATCACAATTAAGTCATATATTTTTCCAAGTTATGGTTATATAAACAGAGAATTAGAATGATGAGCTTTACATTACATTCGAATCGAATTATTGTATAGATTATTCTCTATACTTATCGAGTGATTTCAAGATATCTTGAATGAAGTACACCATTTAGCACTATTATTGTTGGAATTTGCATGAAGATCCACTGTATCCTGTAAATTTAACTCTGGGAACAGTTAAATTTCGGATAAAATCATTTTTTCCAAAAATAGAAACTGCCGCAAAATTTGCGAAATCAAAACAACTAAAGCCACGACATACATAACACAATTAACACATACCGAATAGTACACAGCTGATGACCTGTCAAATATTAGCCATCGACGTGACAACTAATAATAGGTTTGTTTTCTATTACACAAAATTTTTGAGAATAATTACAAATGTTCATAGCAACTTTGAGAAAGCCAACCTCATATATTATTTTATCAATAGTTACGTATTTGATTACTAAGCGCAATTACAATAAATGATATTTATTGAAAGTATTTTTATTTTATAGAGAATTTTAAAAAAACGCTGGTCACACTAAATAGGGCGCGCGAAGACCGATCGATAATCTTCATAACAAAAATGTGAATTTCCGCTGAAATGTACATTTGGACAATTTTATACGAGAAACCATTAATCTTAACAAATAACTTAATGATGTTTCTGTTATAAATAAATTAACACACTAAAATAGATGGAACATCAAAGTGAAATGGGGGCTTACGGAGAAAATCCGAACGTTCAAAACTCTGGTAATTATATTACTATTATTCCTGTGGAATATTCCAGGAGAGGTTACCCAATGCAAGCTGAATACCAATACAAGTAAGTATCATAGCCATAAAATGTGAATTAAAAAATATAAAACACACTTAATTTAAAGGCAAAGGAAAATACTTATTCAGCCTTTGTTTCCAGCGAATTTAGGTCACGTGAAGAATATTACAGTGTGCAAAGCCAAAAACTTCAAGCTGAAGTGAATGCCCACTTGTACTCTGTTTCTCAGAGGTTGCCACATTTATCGTACAGTCCTTTAGGGAGACACAATGAGTGGGACAAGCACGATCCTCATAAACCTTTACAGCCTGACTCTAAAGAAAGCAACAGTTCAGATTCATTGGAGAAGAGTGTTATGGGTAAGCGCCTGCAAAAACATATTAGCAACAAAACTAGGTACCATAAAAATGTCTGTTTTTAAAAATGTTGTGATTTTGTTATATATGTGTATCAGTATGGTATTCTATAAATATTACAACGGTCAAGTTCAGGAAACTTCAGTATATAAAAAAAATGTTTGCTCTCAAATGTGGCAGGAATATTCCATCGGCATCAATGTGTAAATACAATCAAATTGAAAAGTATTTTGTTTTCTAGGATCAAACTTAAGCAGTTGTTCCAATCAGACTGGTTCGAGTAGCATCGCGGCCGGTTCCTTCAGCACCACGGAACCCATCACAAGTGGGGGTAGTTCTTCGAGTGCCATTTCCCCCCCTTTACCGGGTAAGTAAGATCCCCTATATAAGTATCAAAAACAATTGGCTTGTAAGCAACTGACGTCACTCATAGCATTGATAAGGTGAAGTAAATATACTTGTTTAATATATACCTACACGTACAGTAGAATTATACAAAAATATAGGTACGTGTAATTTCAAAGGTTTTTGCAGACACTTCAGACTAGCTCCTAAATGGCAGATTTTTTTATACTTAAGTACTTGACACTTAACGTTATATTTTCGATGTGTGTTTATAAATTACCCCCGCGGGGGCAAAACTTGTATTTCGCGGGGATAATAATCAGCTGGTAGTAGTTTCGAACACCTAATTTCATAGTGACAAGTCTGAGCACGTAACGCCGACTAGCGCGCAAGTTCGTCGTTGGGAGGGGTAAAATAGGCCCTAGTTAGGTCATAAGAGTAACGCCTAACCGAACCACTGCTATAGTAAGTATCTTTCGTTACACAGGGTCATCAGGCAGTACCGCGTCATCATCTACCGTATCTTCGAACCCAGTTACCTGCGTGTATCTCATGTCCAGAACAGCCATCATGGTGGAGATGAGTTCTGAGGAAGTTCCCTCATGCGTAACAGCATCCAGGTTCCTGAACGCGGTCCTGGCGACCGAGGAGTTGGGGATGACGCAAGCAAGCACCAGGAGCTTGGCTGCCAACGTATTTGCTTTGTGGATGTGCAGTCCTTTATTAGGTAAGATTTTTAAAACGACGCAAAAACGAGGAGGTGGTATAAGTTTGACTGTGTGTGGAATAGTAGGTACATAGTAGCTCCCGAACGTATGAACCTATTTCGATTCTGTTTTTTTGGTTAGAAAACTGAATAGGTAGTAGGTACGTCAAGTGTTCTTAGATATGTTTGATGAAAATCGGCTCAGTGGTAGTTAAGCAGTTAATGATTTCTGATGCCTTCGCGGTTATTACACATTGGAATGAAACAACTATAACGGATTTAACTCACGTTTCGAAAACTTTACAGTTTCTATATTCGTAGCACGATTGAGCTGACGATAATCTAACGCTAAAAACTTTTAGCATTGAATCCTTTTTAACCCCCGACTCAAAAACGACGGGGTGTTATAAGTTTGACGTGTCTGTGTGTGTGTGTGTGTGTGTGTGTGTGTGTGTGTGTGTGTGTGTGTGTGTGTGTGTGTGTGTCTGTCTGTGGCATCATAGCTTCCTAACGCATTAACCGATTTTGATTCTGTTTTTTTTGTTTGAAAGGTGTATATGTCGGGAGTGTTCTTAGCTATGTTTTATAAAAATCGTCTCAGTAGTTTAATAATTAGGGGGGGTTAAAGAGGGGATGTAAAAATAAATGTCTACAAATATACTCGAGTGGGGTATCCAATGAAAGAGGGTGACAAGTACATTACAAAATTGAAATCATAATGAAAATCGGTTGAGTCGTTCAAAAAATATAGGGAGTGAAAGTGGGGATGGAAAACCAAATGTCTACAAATATACCCGAGTGGGGTATCAAATGAAAGAGGATCGCGTGTACATTACAAAATTGAAATCATAATCAAAATCGGTTTAGTAGTTCAAAAATTATGGGGAGTAATAGTGTAAATGGTAAGCCCAATGTCGACAAATATACCCGAGTGGGGTATCAAATGGAAGAGGATAACATGTAGGTACATTACGAAATTCCATGTGAAATGGAAATTAGTTAAAAATAATAACATGTAGTAGGTACCTACGTACCTACTTACAAAAAGTATGAAATAAAAAAATAAATTAAAAATTTAACAAACCCCCGACATAAAAACTAAAAGGCCCTCTAAAAAGTGAAACAATAATAAAATCTTAATATTAGTTACCTAAGTATTAATATTTCTACAAAGAAAACGTCATGTCGGGGGGACCGTAGGTTTAGGTAGATTGTAAATATTAGGTAAGTAAGTACCTACACCTAAATGAAAAGCGGTCCCCCCGACATGACGTTTTTTTTGTAGAAATATTAATACTTAGGTACTTAACTAATATTAAGATTTTATTATTGTTTCACTTTTTAGAGGGCCTTTTAGTTTTTATGTCGGGGGTTTGTTATTGGTTGACCTCACTACATTAAGCACATTATGGTAATATGTCCTCACGGGTTCCACTTTACCCACAAAGTGCCAAGACCTGCAGTAATTTTAAGTCTAATTCTTTCAGAAATCCAGTTAAAGCCACACCACTGTCCGTGGAGGATCTGGGGCCAGTGGCAGACGCTGCTGCAGCGGTACGGCCACGGCTCCGAGTCCAGGCGGTCGAAGGACCAACCTATACTGAGGTTGCAGAGAAACGTGTTCTTTCCTAAACATCTGGAGGAGGGAATCAAGTAAGTCGTTGAGAAGTGATTGGAAGTGAGTGTTTTTGTTATATTGGTATACCTGGGGGCCTAGACAAGGTGCCAACGTTCAATGTTAACGTTAAACGAAACGACCTAAATGTATAGGATTTAACACCCGCGAACGTTTGTGACGTACGTGACAGTTGTTCGCGGATGTCAAATCCGATACATTTTGGTCGTTTCGTTTAACGTTAACACCTGGTTCGGTTCTAATTACGAGAATGTATTGCCTAATTCGTTTTTGCTATGTAGGTACCTCGTCAAATGTACCTAACCTTTATATTTTGAACAAACTTTTTTGACAAAAAAAGAAAAGTGTTGTATGGCAGGCCTTAGCGATTAATGGGTTAAAATCTTTGGTGTATCATATACCATATACGCGTGCAGTGAGGGTCGCGCATGTACTACGTCAGGGTAGGCACTTCATACATTTATACCATTGTGCCTATATGGAATGCACGCCCTTGTATATATATAGGTACCTTACGTACCTATCAATTACAAATGTCTACATTTTTCGTCATTGTTACCTGCGTTACATCATAATTACTCCTATTATAATTTCAAGGGACTCCCGTATCCAAGAGTTGTTGTACGAGGAGGCGCGGCACAACGTGGTGACGGGGCGGTACCCGCTGGAGAGCGCCCAGGCGGTCATGCTGGGCGGGCTGCAGGCCAGGATACAGCTGGGGCCTTATGATCCCCACAGGCACACCGCTAAGTTCTTCAGGTACCTAATATCTTGGCATAACTAACATAACTTTAAACGGATTTAATTTTATTGGCTGACATTTCGGAGCTTTTACAGATTCCATAATCATAAGACTATTGTCAGCTCAGTCGTGCTACGAAAGTTGTTTCATTATATAATAATAAATAATAACTGCGAAGGCATCAGAAATTATTACGTAATATTTTTTTAGGAGATTCCAAAAAGGATGACGTTGTATGTTTTAGGGTACCCAAAGGAACCCTATTACCGGTCACAGTAATGGGCCTTTGTGCCTAATAAGTAAAAGCAGATAATAAATAATACAGTTTAGTGTTAGATAGTAGTATCAGCCCAGTCTACGAATATGGGGACTGTAAAGTTTTCGAAACGTCAGCAATTAAAATAGTACGCGAGTAAAATTCGTTATACTTGTTTAATTCCTAAGACTTGCTTAATCTTGCACCTCAAATATACTTTCCTTCCACCAGGGAGCATCAAGACAAGTACCTGCCGAAGCACGCGCGCTCCGGGCGCTGGGCGCAGCTGCTCCCCGCCGGCCGGAAGGGGAGCCCCGAGGCCAAGCTCCTGGAGCAAGCCCAGAGACCCCCCGCGGCCCCGCCCAGAAAGCTAAGACATAAGTACCTGGCTCACTGTAGGACTGCGCCAACTTACGGGTAAGGACCTAAAGCTAAAGGTTCGAATCCTGCTAAAGGCAGGTGTTGGTATGATATTAGCATTTGTAAATAAGGGTTGATTTCATTATGTTTACGTAATCTAATCCTTAGGCACCTACATACCGCGCACCTAGATCTAAAGGGAGCTAACTCAAAAACCTGAAGGTTTGAGTTATGCACACCATCGAATTCCTTACAACAAAACCTACATAGCAATAAAACAGATTTAAGCTTAGTCTTCTAGCTTCAGTCAAAAAAGCATAAATTCTTTAATTTTAACTTTTTACTTTTTTATACTTACGTAAATATAATAAGGGAACTGAATACGACAGCATAAAATCAATGGACCAACTCGAATTAAAATCTTTTTTTTCGAGGCGGCATTTTTACAAGGTCAAAACAAAACACTCGAGTTAAATCCATTACAGTCACTTCATTCCAAGCCTTTATTTATTTATTCGTAGATAGTACTCGTAACAGCTATTTGATAAAGCATTAATGGTCTTCGAAACCTCAAATAAAATCCATAGACCAGCTCGAGACAAAAACTTTTTTTTTCAGGGCAGCATTTTTCCAAGGTCATACCAGCTCGAGTCAAAAACCTTTTTCTTTTCAGGGCGGCATTTTTCCAAGGTCAGATCGAGCAGCCGGTGCGGAGTCTCACCAGCCTGCTCACCCACGAGGACATCCCCGTGCTGGTCGCCGTAAACGCCAATGGCGTCTACGTCATCGATGACACTGAGAGCGTGAGTAATCAACAAAAATTGCTGGACTTGGCGGCGGTCGCTGCTGTGCGCATTGTGACTGTATTAAATCGACATATGTCAATAACCTGTCCTTTTAATAAGTGAACATATATTTAAATAAGGTAATATATAGTGTACAAAAGTATATTTTATAAAAACCGACCAAATAAAAGTCGGACTCGCTCTTTGGTTACGAAATATTATCTATAGGTAAGATTGTACGGCAAAATAATGACGTCTGTTGTATGGGAGTTCTCAAAAAATGGTAAAAGGGTGAAAATTTAGGGTTGTACCTAAGTATTTTTCAATGCCGAGTAATAAATATAAATAAAAAATCTGACCCCAAAATTAAAAAAGATAAAATAAGTACTTAACATTTAGGAGTATGATGTATGAAAAATATATTGGCCGATTCTTAGACCTGATATGCACACAAAATTTCATAAAAATAACTCCAACCGTTTCAAACCAGTTTAGCAAACACCACAACACGAGAATTTCATATCTACTTATACTAATATTATAAAGAGGAAAGGTTTGTTTGTTTGGATTGAATAGGCTCCAAAACGGCTGGACTGACTTAAAAAATTCTTTAACTGTTGGGAAGCTACGTTCAGCTTGAGTAACATAGGCTATAGAATATTTTGAAAGAAAAATAGGGATCCGTGCGAAGCCGGGGCGGACCGCTTGTATCAGATAAGATGAGAAATAAATCTAATCTAATCTAATGTCCCAGACGGTGCTGCTCGGTCTCCTCTACGAGGAGCTGTCCTGGGACATTGGTCTACCTTCAGACGACAACGAGGACTGTCTGCCGTGCCTGTTCCTGCAGTTCATGGTGGTGGAAAACGGATTGAGGGTCTCTAAAATACTACAAGTAAGCATCTAGATATCAAGACCCTAAATATCCAACACACAAAATGGTTAAAATTTAAATTTAAATTGATTTATCATCAGGTATTCTCGAAGCAAGCCGTGATGATGGACACACTGATAGAGCACTTCGCGGGCGAGTACCGGAAGAGGCTCGGCCAGGACACCCCCAGCGACCACGCCAACTACGAATACCACTCCGGTACAGACTCCAGAATACCATTCACCTGTCATTTACCTGTTTCCTTTCAGAACCTTAGAACATTAATTCCCAAAGAAATCAGTCAAGTTCAAGTCAAGTTCTATAAAAACGCCAAAATAATTTTATTGTATAGGACCCCCTTTAAAATAAAATAAAATTCTAATTCTAATTCTAAATTCTAAAAAAAATTATTCTTGTTCTGTTTTTTAGTAGGTATGTATTTATTGTTATAGTAGCAACAGAAAAATTCAACGGGCTTACCATAGCGGTTCATGAAATAGGTATATAATGGTGACAGACGGACGGACAATGAAGTTACAGTAATAGGGACCTGTTTTACCCTTCTTATTCGCTTTAAATATCTTCTAATGAGAAAACCCTTTTCTTCCAGATTCTGGAAGTATATCCTTACCGCCCCTGTCGCGACCCGACTCCCCTCAAAGAAGAATGGCGAACAAACTATCCAGATTGGCGTTAGCTACCCACGACGGTCGAGGCAACCTCCTGGGCGGCGCGGGCGATTGGAATACTGGATTCAACCACCCGCAGCCATCTTGGATACTACCGAAACACTAAACTGAAGAAGATATAGGCACTAGAATATATACATAGAAGAATGACCAATGAACTCACCAGATTGGCTTTATCATCGATTATTGATACCTACTATCGAACGCTTAGTCGAAAAAGTTGAATTTTTAAGGCTCTGAAAAACCATCCTGACACCTCCCTTAGAAGAATGGGAGCAGTTGAGAACCCACTAGATAGGCGTCGTGTAGAATGAGGTCCAGCTGTTATGTTCCACCAATCAGAGACAAGTACTGGTCTGTCATTGGTGGAACGTGTCAGTTGGACCTCATTCTACACGAAGCGCGTCGAGCGGCTTTTTGTGACGTAAAAGAATATAATATGTTTAATTAGAAGACTACTTTCTAGAAGTAGAACAGAATAGCAAAGAATGCGTCCTTATGAATTTTTATTTTTTATTTCAGTGAACCAAAAATTTTAGTGAATTTGTTTCTCGTTAATTTTGTTTAGACATTTTTTCAGTTGTAAAGATGTAAGTGTATATATCTATTAAAACATAGATAGGTAGTACTAACAATATGACACGCCTTGGATTGTATTGTAAAGTAAATGTCGAAGTCTGCAAAAGAATCTCATGTAAATATTATAAAAATGAAATAAACGTACATCACGACAGATTTGTATTTATTTAAATATTCAAAATCGACAAGAAACCTTAAATTTGTAAATAAAATTTCAAGAAAACATGAACACTGTGTCTACGAACTAAGACAATAACCGTTATAAAGAAATAACAAGTATAATAACTATAATTAGCAATTAAAATCCGGGTCAAGTAAAATGACAAATATAACTCTTTTATATCCAAACATATTTTCATAATTATAACACTAATAAATAGTACAATATTTGCCACGTGTCAAAAAATCCTATAGAACCGCGTCGTGTAGAATGAGGTCCAGCTGTCATGTTCCACCAATGAGAGACAAGCTACTGGCCTGTGATTGGTGGAACATGACAGCTGGACCTCATTCTACACGACGAACACCTAACGAATTAAAGACACGTGACATTTAATAAATCAATGTTAATTATATAAGATGTCTCATTTAACTTTATAATAGTGTCTCATTCGGTTAAATTCCTTCAAAAGTGGGTGTTTCTCTAGGTAGTCTTCTAACACTTTGTAGCGAGGCTTCGACAAGTCCTTGTAGCGAGTCAAACGAACCTCTAATGTATGCACACGGAATGACAGCTCGGCACTATAACAAATAAGGAATAATGTTATATGTAGGTACATCTATACTAATATTATAAAAAAAATTTAACCGCCGAAAAAAAACTAAAAGGCAACAAAAAACAATAGCGCACTGAAAAGAGAAAAATAATAATTTTGTCTTTTATAACGACTATTATTTTGGTTGTTATGTCTGTTATTTTTGAAGTTGGTGCCAGCTGGTGCAGCAACTCTTCACTCTCAACTCTTCACTAAGGTGGTCAAGTTTGTTTGAGGCTGGCACCGACTCCAAAAATATCAGACATAACAACCAAAATAATAGTCGTTATAAAAGACAAAATTATTATTTTTCTCTTTTCAGTGCGCTATTGTTTTTTGTTGCCTTTTAGTTTTTTTTCGGCGGTTAAATTTTTTTATTAAAAAGTTATTATTTCATAATTTTCTGTGGCCATAATTTATACAAATTATTACATGCTTAATTTTTAATTATTTTTAAAATAGCTACCTACCTTGTTTTTGCTATTAACCCCCTTTTTCCCACCCTTAGGGTAGGTTTCTTTTTTCCAAATTTTTATGGGATTAACTTTGAGGTATGCCCTATCCAATAAAAAAAGAATTATCAAAATCGGACTACTCTGTAAAAAGTTACCCATGGTCAAACGATACAATCGGTGTGTGAAAATTTAATCATCCCCTATTTTTCTACCCTTAGGGTCGGAATTTTTTTCCCAAATTAAAATGGGACCAATTTCGAAGTATACCCTTTCCAATAAAAAAAGAATTATCAAAATCGAACCACCCTGTAAAAAGTTATGCGTGGTCATACATAAAAAAAAAAAATAAAAAAAAAAAATAAAAAAAAAGAAATATACGCGTCGAATTGAGAACCTCCTCCGTTTTTTTCGTCGGTTGAAAAAGGAAAGGTTTGTTTGTTTGTTTGGATTGAATAGGCTCCAGAACGGCTGGACCGATTTCAAAAATTCTTTCACTGTTGGGAAGTTACACTATTCCCGAGTGACATAGGCTATAAAAAAAAGATGATCCGTGCGAAGCTGGGGCGGACAGCTAGTTTATAATATGGGTAGCTTGCCTTAAATGATATGGGCAGTGATTCCAACCATATTATTATCATAATCAAAACAGAGGAAGAACAAAAACAACAAACACAAAATCAGTACATTTAAATAATTTAGCAACAACTGAAAATTTCAGCTAGCTAACTATCACGATTCCTGAGATACAGATTAGTGACAGACGGACGGATAGTAGAACCTCAGTAATAGGGTCCGTTTGGGTACGGAACCCTATAAATGGTCTACGAAGAACTAATAGACAGTTTACCTGGCAGCAAAGTACGCGCTCTCCTTTTCTGGGGTGAGAATATACTGGTTGGCCAAGTACCATAGTCGTTTCCTTTTGTACTCTCCATTCAACTGTAGGGACAAAGACATTATTTTAAAAGGTATATGACTATTTTACACAAAGTTCGTCTAGGTATAGGTCTTCGTTTGTATTCAAAAGATTTTATATTCTTTATCGAAACAAATCATGCTATTGGAATGAAACACTATAAATTGACTATTTTATTTGCTGACGTTTCGAAAACTTTACAGTTCACTCTACTATTAGTAGTACTTTAGCGTTAGATCTGCTAACGTGGTACAAACATGTGAACCGTACAGTTACATGTTACGTGTTATATAGTATAAAATAAAGTCACTGTCGCTGTTTTTCAGTCCCTATGTAGGTATGCTTAAATCTTTAAAACTACGCAACGGATTATGTAGCTTTTTTTTTTATTATTGATCAAGTGATTCAAGAGGAAGTTTTATAGCGCCCATATGCGAAGCCAGTTCGCCCAGTTTGCTAGTTCATTTATAAAACACAGTAAAATTCTTAGCTACATACTTGGACTTACAAAAACAAAATGGCACCTTAATTTGAGACAAGTACCAAGATTAACTAACAAACAAAAACAAATCATCTTAATCGACTTACGTCATCAAATCTCTCTTGGACCATGATCTGCCTCTGCAGCTGTTTGGCTCTGAAGTCGTTCACACATTGCTCCTGGATCAGCTTGGCTTCCTTCAGGGTCAGGGGCTGTCCCGAGCCATGGCCCGAGCCAAACATGCGAGCCAGGTAAGGAGCCAGTGGATCGATCTCAGCCTCCTTCTCGCGCTCGGTAACCTCGGCTCTTGTTTGTTCCTAGGAATGAAATTTATGAACACAACTGTTACCAGGGGGGCTAGACAAGTGTGCCAACGTTCAACGTTAACGTTAAACGAAACGACCAAAATGTATGGGATTTGACATCCGCGAACGACTGTCACGTACGTCACAAATGTCAAATCCCATACATCTTGGTGCTAACGTTTAACGTTAACGTTGAACGTTGGGCACTTGTCTAGCCCCCAAGGTACCAATGTTCAACGTTAACGTTAAGCAAAACGACCAAAATGTATAGGATTTGACATCCGCGAACGTTGATCGTTGGTACACTTGGCTACGCCCCCTACGTCAAACGTATACCCCATACGTTTGACAGATAGAATTGACAGCTGTGTCGTTCAGAGCGAGAGGTATTGAGTAAAAGCTTAGAGCATATACAACAATTGTATTGTATATATATGCTCTAAGAGTAAAACTGAGTATAGAAGTGTGAAGATAGTTTATAGTTTTTTTATTCAAAGTTAATTTAAAGAATTGTAAAATTGACTTTAAAATAAAACTTTGTTTTTTTGGTTTCTTAAAAAATAACAAATAATATGATATTCTGATGACCTATACTAATGTAATTTCATCAAAACCCACTCAGTAATTTTTGCGTGAGAGATACATCCAGACAAAAATAAATCATCCATATCTATATCCATATATTCTTACAAACTTTCGCGTTCATAATATTAATAGGATTGTACCTATATTTGAAAACCGGACTAAATGCTGGTGTCCAGGTGGAACGCATGGTACAGATTCTTCCTCTTGTTCCTCCTTACCTGTTCCATCCACCCTTTCTTGGCAGCGACGTTCCTTTCCGTATCAAACAAGGCCACGCTGAGCAGAGGCTCGGTCAGTTCCCTGTGCCTCTCTCGCAGGTACGTAGTGACGTCAGTCTCTCTGTCGCGGATGTGCTTACGACTCTTGTATTCTAAGTCCATGTTGTCGCACAGGGCGTAGTAAATGTCTAAGGGACGGGATGGGTTAGCGCAGGGATCCGCCTGAAAATTTATAGAATACTAGCTTCCGCCCGCGACTTCGTCAGCGTGGAACTCCTCCTTTTTTGTGTAATAACCGCGAAGGCATCACAAATTATTTTGTATATACAGGTACATATGTCAAGTGTCCATTAAGAAGTTTCATAAATATATTTATACTAGCTTCTGCCCGCGACTTCGTCCGCGTGGAACTCCTACTTTTGTGCAATCGGTTAAAAAGTAGCCTATGTCCTTTCTCAGGCTCCAGACTTTCTCTGTACCAAATTTCATTTAAATCGGTCCAGTAGTTTTAACGTGAAAGCGTAACAGACAGACAGACAGACAGAGTTACTTTCGCATTTATAATATTAGTAAGGATTTTGGGACAAACCTACGAGTAGGTATTGTCAAGAAGGGTAAAGAATAAGATTTAACATGAGCAGTTACGTAGAAGAGTAAATTAATTAATTTTCAAGGTGACATTATTAGTTCGTAACGAACGGTGATCTCGCCCGAAACATGTAACTAATTTCGGAATTTACAATCATCTTATAATTTCTGATGCTTTCGCAGTTATTACACATTGGTGGAATGAAACAAGTATAACGTATTTAACTCGTTTATTGCATTTTATTTGCAGACGTTTTTCACTTCAAACTTTCGTCAGCTCAGTCGTGCTACGATCATGGAAACTTAAGAGGTTCCAGAACGTTAGCCAATAAAATAAAATACTCCAGTTAAATCCGCTTATAAGTATTTAATTCCAATGTGTAATACCTAATCGCGAAGTCATCAGAAATTATTATTACTTGTCCATTTTATGTTAAAAAACTTTTCCTTGCCCGATTATGCTTATGTTCGAACTTGCAAATTCTGTTAAAGTCACACATTAGCCAAATTTCATAAAGATTTAGATATGCGACCTAAAGATAATTAAATTGGCATTAGTGTATAATAAAAGTTGAAAAAATCCACATACGATATATCCCGAAGTTTTATCAGGATAGAAGAGTATCTGTCCGCCGGTCTCCGCCAAATTAGGCTTTATATAACTCCTAGTGTTATTTGTTACGAAATTATGTGCGTAATGGTATAACAACTCGATGGTGTCATCTTGTATGTGGAAGATTTTGCGCCAAACGTCCACTTTAGCTGGAACGGAGTAGTTTCTGCTGTACTGTTCCGTAATTTCTTTGAGTTGGCGTTTCGGTTCTGCTTTTGTGCCTTCTGTGTAGACGATTAGTCTACATTCAAGTCTGTAAATTAAATTTTCTTAACATACCTATATACTTAAGTACTAGCTTTTGCCCGCGATTCCGTCTGCGTGTAATTTCATCCCCTCTTTTAACCCCTTACAACTCTTTTTCGCAATTAAATGTGGCCTATGTCCTTTCTCAGCCTCTGCACTATCTGTGTACCAAATTTCATTTAAATCGGTTGAGTAGTTTTATTTTTAAATTCTGAAAAAACCTTGGGATTCAGGCTCTAAAACTTTTGATTGGATATACTTAGTCTTTCGTGCTTTATTGGAATTCACCGCCACCTTACGGGTGCAAAATAGGGGTTAAAAAATGCGGACGAAGTTGCGAGCAAAAGCTAGTTGGTAACATATTACATATATACGTTTAACATATCAAAAATAATCATCTATACTAATATTATAAAGAGGAAAGGTTTGCTTGTTTGTTTGGATTGAATATGCTCCAAAACGAATGGACCGATTTAAAAAATTCTTTCGCTGTCGGGAAGCTACACTATTCGAGTGACTTAGACTATAAAAAAAACGGATCCGTGCGAATCCGGGGCGGACAGCTAGTAAGGCATAAATAGGTTCATATAGATCACCTATCATCCCTATTTGTATAATACTCCTCGAAAGTCAACGGAGTGCAGACCAGCTTGGTGAGGTGGTCGAGACGAGCGTAGTAGTTAAACTCCAGGGTTCGCTCGGCCTCCACTGACGAGGGTAAGGCATCGAAGGAGTACTCGTGACCTGTTAAAAGAGATTAGATTAGTCTTTTTTATTTTGTGTATTTTTTCTTTTTTTTCTCCTGTAATTTTATTTTATATTTGACTCCTGGAAACCTTTACATTTCCAGTAAATTTAATTTAGTCTTTTGACATCTGGAGACCTTATACATCTCCAGTACCTATTGTTATTTTTTTTTTTCTCCTATATTTTTTTTAAAATGTAATTAGATTAAGTAGTATGTACTTAATCTAATTACATTGTATTATATTGTATTGTAATTTATAGATAATTTATTCTTAAGTGAAATTGTAATATTATTGTATTGAAAAATTATACCTCATTGAGTTTATTCTCGATTCTTCTCAAGAGGTTTTTTTTTGCTGAATCGAAAAAGAATATTAATTTTAACGTTGACATTCACAAGTGCCTGTAAGAGCCTAGCCTGAATAAATGATTATTTGAGTTTGAGTTTGAGTTTGAATTTCTGATGACACGTTATAACACATTGGAATGAAACAACTTTATTAAAAAAAAAAAACTTTATTAAATATGGGAAGTGGAATTGTTAAAACTCCAGGTTATTAGTGCTAGGGCCAATATATTTTCGTGCCTACTTTACAGAATGCTATGAATATTTCTTACGAATCAAATGCTCCCGCCTTCCAATACCGAATTTTTCATAAACGAAGCGCTTTCCATAGTCAAATTTTGAGTATTCCATCAAATCCACTCTGTGTTTGTACCATTCATATCTAAAAAAAAAGATATGGTAAATAAATGATGATAACAATAATCATTTCTGTGATGGACAAAGGCTAAAAGTTAATAATTTAATTAGACTTGATAATTCTCATGTTATTAGCAGAAGGAAACTTCCTATGTCAGCAGTATACATCATTGAGGTATCAATAACTATAATAATTAAAATAGATTTTAAGCATATGTCCTTCCCTCTCTAATAGCTGTACCTAACCTAGGTGCTTTTTGATACTGTCACTTAGATACAGTCAGCATGAGAGATATCTAACCGCCTATCATACGGCTATTAAATGGGGTCAGATATCTCTGACGCTGACTGTACTATAACAGTTACACCTGTAATAACATACTCGGGGCCTAGACAAGGGGGGCTAGACAAGTGCCCAACGTTCAACGTTAACGTTAAACGTTAGCACCAAAATGTATGGGATTTGACATTTGTGACGTACGTGACAGTCGTTCTCGGATGTCAAATCCCATACATTTCGGTCCTAACGTTTAACGTTAACGTTGTCTACGGGCCAAGAAATGAACTTACTTCAACAATGGTACAGTCAGCGCGTAGTCATCAAATATCCTGATCCTCTTTACAACCCCGTCCCTCTCTGAGTAAGGCGAGAACTTCTCGTAGAGAACCTTCTTGTAATGAACCACTTTGTGGCTTCCCGGGTACCTTTGTTCGTATTCTGCGGAATTATTTCTAATTGATACAGGATAAAAGAATGAATAAGTACCTACCTATGTATGGAGTATAATGACCAGAGGTCTGAGTTTTCACGTCAAAACAAAAGACTGTCGCAATCTAGCTATTGTAGCCCGAATTTTATAGGCACAACGATTTGTCAGTATCTAGTTCGGTACCCTCGAGTCACGTAATTAAGAAATTTTTGTAAACATCAAGGACCATAAATTTCTCTGTGAGATAGTTACAGTGTTGTGTAACTCAAACAAATAAAAAAAAACCCTTTAAACAAAGTAAACCAGACGCTAATAATCAAAAATTCCACTACAGTTTATAGATCACATTTTATCAAGAGAATCACTTTACACACCATCTGGCGTAATGTCCAACTTCTCCACCCAGCTAGCAGGCATGTCCAAGTGTTTCTCAGTGTCCACAGCCGTGCGGGGATCATCTGCGTCCACGCCGACCATCTCGCGGCGGTAGCTTGGCTCCCCCGCCAGGAGATGCTCCCAGCACGCCAGGTCCGAGAGGTTGTAGTTCAAACTGGCTAGACCTTCTTCGCAGCTTTGCAGGTTTACCTTGACGGGGAGCAATGGGTATCAGATGTGCCCTTCGATTATAGAGGCTGAACAAAACGAATGCATTTGGAATTGACATAAGCTCACTAAGTCGTAACTTTTCGTGATTTTAGGTATTATTGATATTTAATAGGGTATAATTATATTAATTCGCTTTCTATAATTCTTAAGGATAGTAGAAGGTAAAATCCGTTATAGTACCTAATAAATTGTGATGCCTTCGCGGATATTACGCATTGGAATGTAACAGCAGACAGAATTTAACTCGCGTATTTTATTTTATCACTGAAAACTGTACAGTTCCTATATGGGTGATTCCACGGGCGTTTCAACCGCCGCGCCGTCAGTCCTTTGCCATAAATATTGAAGAATTAAGCTACAATAAGATTTAAAGTCTATTAATTTTGACGACAAGTGCGAGCGCAGTATGTCGTCGCATCAAAACGTAATTCTTATTGTAGGTCATTTCTTCAATATTCTGGACAATGGACTGACGGAGGTTGAAACGCCCGTGGAATCACCCATATTCGTAGCTGACGATAGTCCAACGTTAAATTCAGACAATAAAATAAAATACGCGAATTGAATCCGTTTATATTTATTTCATTCCAATCAATTATAATGACTTACATAATAGTTCTCATGATTGTATACGCTGTCGAGGTGCTGGTACCGCTTCGCGTCCAGGGGGTACATCTTCCCCTCGCTGGGCTCGATGAAGAAGGGTTCTTCGACCTCCATGAACCCGGGCAGGATGAGGACCCAGGCGTGGGTACGCCACCCGTCGATGTCGTCCGCTGGAGGCCGCTCTAGCTCCTGGAACAGATATTAAATATGGTATATCAATCGAAATTCCATCGATATAATAATATATGGTTCAATACCATTAGTTTTTAATTATAACTAGCGGTCCCGGCAGACGTCATCCTGCCCGTTCGAAATTCAAATTAGGTTACTTTATTTAGACAACGTTTGTATGGGAAAAGAAAAGGGCTGTTTTTAGGGTTTTCCCGGCAATTATTCGATTTTTTCTCGCCGTAAGAACCATCCTTGGACTTCAACGAACATTAAAAAAAAAAATTGGCCAAATTGGTCCAGGCGTTGTCGAGTTATACGCTTACCAACATTTTGCGATTCATTTTTATATATAAGAGAAGAAGAAGAAGAAGATAAGAAGAAGAAGAAGATGAACGATTCGGACTGCGTGCAATTTCAGACAGCATTTTTTTTTCTCCTTTTAACCTCTTACGCTTATATTGTAATTAAAAGCCTATGTCCCTTCATTAAAATTGGTTCAGTAGTTTCAGCATGAAAGCGAGACAGACAGTTATCACAAGCATTAGCTGATATGTATTTCATTTTTATGTATAAAATAGCAACTCAACTAGAAATAAGAATATTTTTCAGAAATTTCGTAACAAGAGAGCTAGCTCTATGCTTAGTTTATTATCCCATGTAAACATGTTGTGAACGAAAGTGGCTCAATTCAAAATACCTATACCGTTACTCCATTACGGATTCCATGACTCATGACTTATTTCGAGTTAGGTCACTATCGCATAAGACTATTGTCAGCTCAGTCGTGCTACGATTATAGAATCTGTAAGGGCTCCGAAACGTCAGTTAATAAAATAAAATACGCGAGTTAAATGCATTTAAAATTGTTTCATTCCAATGTATAATAACCGCGAAGGCATCAGAAATGATAAGGTATTTAGGTCACTTTCGTTCTCAACATGGGAATTTTAAATTTAAATACCGCGATCTTGGCAAGCCGCTCGTTCTCTATCTTGTCTAATTCGGCCTGTCTCTTCTCGGCCTCCTTCTGCTCCATCTCCTTGCAGTACTTGGAGGTCAGGTCCGGCAGCGGCACCAGGCGGTATCGGGGTTCCTCTTCAGGCTCAGAGGACTCTTCTACTTTCTGGAATTAAGATGTTTATTTTCTCAAAAGTATGTTTTCAGTTGCGCGCAGGATTACATTAAATTTAAAATGGACTGTTATTAATTATTTAAATAAATACTGCGTATCTTGTTAGTAGGTATGCAAGAATGTACTAAAGCATAATTAGTTGAATTAAATGAAATGTTAGACATAAACGAAATCTTACCGGATTCTCATACAGAAATCTCGTAAGGCGCATCCGACCACGACTCACCGACGAGCCAGTAGAGAGTTAAGTGAGCCAACTCCATAGGGTTGGCCCACGAACAACAAAGGTATAAACACATCCTTACCGGATACTCATCAGGTATATCCGGACAAACAGTGCGGTAACGTATAGCCATACAGACGTCTCGCAACGCGCATCCGACCACGACGCACCAACGAGCCAGGAGACAGTCAAGTGAGCCAACTCGAAGGGGCTGACTCACTAACAACAACGCTATATACGAGTATAGGTATGTATAGAGATCCTTACCGGATTCTCATCAGGTAACTATATCCGGGCAGACGGTGCGGTATCGTATAGCCATACAGACATCTCTCAATGCGCATCCGACCACGACGTACGCGTCGTAACCCGCGCCGACGAGCCAGGAGACAGTCAAGTGAGCCAACTCGAAGGGGCTGACTCACTAACAACAACGCTATATACGAGTATATGTATACAGAACCTTACCGGATTCTCATCAGGTATATCAGGGCAGACGGTGCGGTATCGTATAGCCATACAGACATCTCTCAATGCGCATCCGACCACGACGTACGCGTCGTATCCGGCGCCGACGAGCCAGGAGACAGTCAAGTGAGCCAACTCGAAGGGGTTGGCTTTGCGACGAATGATAGCGGTGTACGGCGACATTATGCGCTCAGGCTGTTGGCAAGAATTAAAAAAAATACGTATATCATAAATTGGCAAGTACATATACAAATAACTTCAGTTTACTCCATACGAAAGTAAATTTCGCTACTCAGCAATAGATGGCGCTTATAACCTATACTGTTTAATGACCATTATTGTTTAACACGTCTTAATTAGACATCATATTAGTATAGAAAACCTTTATTAAGATAGTTTTTCAATAAAACTATTGGATTCCGTGCAGTTCCACAAATTAATAAAATAATCATTTGATTTAGTATAAACGTAAACTTTGCTATTCCCCAATAGATGGCGCTAAAGTAAGTGAAATTTTAGAGATGTTTTCACTCGTTCTTTCGCAGTTAGACTTTAAAATGCCACAAATACGTAAAAGATGGCACTAGGTTGCATGTAAACACTTCGAAACTACATAGTTTTCAATTTTAAAATTTTCTTTTTGGACTCTTAAAAATTTCTCGTGTACTATTATTATTTAAAATAATTTAGATAGGTACGTATGGATTTTATTAAATTTAAATACAAGAGGGAATAACATTGCCTTTAGCATAACTACACTTTTTATGTGTGGCTTTCTGTAAATATAATTACCTAAGTATATTGCACAAAAAAAAAATATATTTACGTAATATTATTAATTAGAAGATCATAAATATTACCCTGTTACACATGAGATTTTTGCAAACGCGTGGGAACTCGTTACGCTCCTCGTCATGCCGTACATCATGCATCTCATCATGCCCACCGCTCCCCCTTTTATCGGTTTTTAGTCGCGAGTAAACCGGTAATGCGAATTGTCGCGAATTGCAAATAGAGTAGTGTGGCCGAGAGAGCAGCGCAAAGCAATGAAAAGCGCGAGAAGTATTGTGTGTCTCAAGCATTATACCCACAAAACATACCCACGTAACAAAAACGAGTTAACGCTTATACAACTGTCTTCCATACAAATCACTACATTAATACGGCTTACAAGTTACCTACATCTCTTTATCATTATTTCGTGGAATGAAGCTCAATTTCCTTTCATAGTTTATCAACCCTTTAGTAACTAAACGTTTCCATATAACTTCATAACAAAACGTTTTTAAATATAAACTGCTCATTGTTAAGGGGGTGCCTCCTCCCCCCACCCACCGCCTCCCAAAGTTGAGCGAAAACAAAGTCAACGTCCACAACTTTAGCGACTTCCAACTTTCGTTTTCACTTTTCCCGCAAACTTTTGAGCGCTTTCGCTTTTCAGTTTTTTTATGTTACATTGCCTAGTTTTGTTTTTGTCGAGTTTTTGTTGACGCTTTACTAATTCAGTAGTTTTAGTTCAGTTTGTTTCGTAGATAAATGTTGAACGTTGAAAAAGTTTGTAACACTGGACTGTAAAGTTTTCGAAGCATATTATAAAAGAATACGCGAGTTAAATCCGATCGATCGATCGATCAATGATAATTTCTGATGCCTTCGCGGTTATTACACATTGGAATGAAACAACTATTAACGGATTTAACTCGCGTATTTTTATTTTATTTTATTAGCTGACGTTTCGGATTCTTTACAGTTTCCATAATCGTAGCACGACTGAGCTGACAATAGTCTAACGCTAAATAAAATAAAAATACGCGAGTTAAATCCGTTAATAGTTGTTTCATTCCAATGATCGATCAATGGTTTAATAAAATAAAATCTGTTTTAGTTGTCCAATTAAAAATTCTTTACAGTTTATTATTCTACATGCCATCTTACCGTAATTAGAGATTTCCTTTCACTGGCTGCAATTTTAACAGATTTCTTTAACTACTTCCATTATAATAAAAATGATACTTCCGATTTTAATTAATGAAGTTGTACAAAACACTGTGAACTAAATTCCTCAAAAGCAATAATACTTATAAATGTAAGTAATACCTAAGCAGAAGAGAGAGATTGAAAACCAAGTCATAGACAACAGTTATTTCACTTTTTAAAAGTGCAGGACCATAAAGTATTGTAATATTTTCCAGTCTGTAACAAATATATTGCCAACCTACACTATTAAGTTGTAGCAGTGCTACGGGTTCGTAGCACACGTAGCATTTATTTGCTGCGTAGCACTTGTAGCTACTATCATAGAGAAAACTGATAATGATTTTCTACTGTTACAAAAGCAAATAACTATTTGCCAACTTTAATCGTATTAGCGTAAATGCTTTACTTAGGCATATAAGTGTAATTTACTACGTCATTTTAAAAGTTGTAGAAAAACAGGCCAAGTGCGAGTCGGACTCGCGCACGAAGTGTTCCTTATTATTATAAAAACGGAAAATAATGACGTTTTTTGTTTGGTATTAATCATATAGTTTAGTTTTTGTACATGTCTGTTATATCGGTAACAGATATATCATATACATCATCTGTGAAAATTTAAACTGGCTAATTAGTGCGGTTCATTAACCTATCAATTAGTATCTCATTAGATACAGCTATCACATTACCAACATAACATTAAGCTTAGATTTCAAATTCGTAACGTTCAATAATAACGATGCCAACAATGCAAGATGTGACTGTTTGCTTCCGAGTAGCGCTGCAGTTTAGCCAACATAAAAATAACGTAAAAACTCATTTTTGTTTTATACAGGAGCATTCCGTGTTCTAATTTTAAACAAAAGCCAGCTATCATATTACCAACATTACAGTATAGCTAAGATTTCAAATTCGGTACGTTCCATTATACGAGCAGCGTGCCAACCTAGCGGGCGGCGGCTGGCGCAAATTAGAGCATGCCACGCTTTGAGCCGCGCTTGACCAAGCGTTATTCGAATTTCGAACAAGACGCCGCCAGTGTTGCGACTGTTGTGTATCGATATCGATATAATTAATGATTTATGATGCTTTCGCGGTTTATTACACATTGGTATAAAGTTGTGGCGATTAGATGCCTATTTAGTTATTTATGCGTAGACTGGAACATAAATACCTATTACATATTTTGAAACTGGTAGGTAGTTACCTAGTCGTTAAATTTTGTAATTTATAAAACAAGACAGGTATAATGAAATCATTTTAGTGTTATCGTCAGCTCAGTTGGATACGAATATGGGATCTGTGAAGTTTTCGAAACGTTAGTTAATAATGAATTTATTCTTTCACACATACATGCCTAACTTTATACAACAGTACAGTAGGTAGGTACTAGTTAATAGTGTTAGGTACAATTATTTTATCATGTATGTAAAAGTTCTGAAATACTGGAAAATGTTTGAAGCAAATTCCAAAATAAATCATTAACACCTGTCTAATGGTAATAAAAACTTTATAAATAATCATTGTAATTAGTAGTTTTTTTTTAAAAATTACCTACTATAATAATAATATAATATCTTGGAATATAATTATTATGTCAACACTTTAATGCTACATTTGAATTTGGAGGTGCACCCCACACCGCTTCGTTATCGATATCGATGTTCTTAAGCCGATATCGATTAGGGCGAGGGTCACGACGACGACGCAGGCGGTCGTCACTCGTGAATAGCAGTGCTGCAATATACTAATTGAATGGGTCGAGACTCGAGTATCGATATTTATTTAAGAAACAAAGTAGGTAGGTAAGCTAAGAGTAGTTATACTAAATCAGATAAGCAACTAGTATTAAATCACCGGTACTATTTGGGATCTAAATTGCGAGAAATCTGCAATGGTAAGGTAAGTATTTTGTTCGACTTATACAGCGTGTTTATTCTAATTAAGCTTAACCACATCGCTATTTTGAATTTTGATTTGAAAATAACCTTGGCCATTTTGAATATCTGAGTAGACCATTTTTCGTTGTTACTCATTAGATAAAATGACATTCAATTGTTTTTATTCGTGAAGTCTAAAACTATTAGTTCACATTAAGATTAAGTAAATACGTATATACACCTACATGTTCTAAAAGATTAAAAGCGGCTTAACAGATTTCGCGTAGGTACAGCTAATCCTAACTCCATAATAAAACGTACATCACAAACCCTCCTTACTACGAACCAGAGCGAGCTCAAAAAAACACCGACAGCAAAAACAAACGCTAAAGTCGGTATCGACAAAAAAATAAAAAGGCATCCCGCTATCCAAGAGGCAGCGGCAGTCCGCGCGAGCGACTCGCGCCACCCGCGACAGCCGGCTGCGCCTCATCGATATCGATATTTTAATAACCCGCCGACCCCTTTAATGACGTTTAGGACGATCATTTCGCGTTCTGTTTATAGGTGTAATGAAAAGTAAATTTACGTAGGTTGGGTAGTTAGTTGTCAGCGGCACACGTCCGCGGGGTCCGTTCGACAAACAAAGGAGTGTTTTTGTCTCTCGGGCGCCCTCCCGGCGTGTCCGTGGCGACGGCCGCGGATCGATATCGCCGGAGATGTCGGCCTACGCGCCCGCCTCGCCGGCCATTTGCCTACCTCGACGCCTCAGGCCGTGTGTACATAACCCCACCGCCCGCCACCCCATCGATACACCCCCCAGATTACCGCCTACAAAGCAAACTTCATCGGTACGTGCATGCAATATGCGCAAGGAGCACCCGAATTGCGCCTAGCCCGGCCAGATTGCTTTGATATCCTACCCGGCAGCGTAAATAGGCTATAGCCGAGTCTTAGCTAAAGGCGTCCCCTGAATACTGTACCGGTCCGGTCTCGCAATCACGTTAATTACTCGAGCGATAACGAACAAGAGCGCCGGCCGGTAATATCTTTGACGGAGCCCGATGGTTCCGAATGACGTAATCAAACGTGGAATTGGTAAAAAGTTGCCGTTCTCTGCCTTATGACAAAGGTTTCGCAGAGCCCGTAGGTTGCAAAGAGAGCAGAGTTTCAATTGAAAGCCTGGGAGGGTCGTAAATCGGCCAAGTGCAGTCCTCCCCCTCCCCACTCGCGAGCGCGGAACAGAGAAAGTTCACATTTGCATATTGGCCTCGCCGAGGCGAACCTAAACTTTGCGGAGTCAAATGCACGAGTGAGCTTTTGGGATTATTTTCTTAAAAGTTATTTCACCTCGCACGTAAACAAAATACACAAAAACAAGACTTGAAACTTTCAAGCGTTATATATCGAAAAACGTGAGATAAGAATATACCTAAATGTTTGAATGGGACCTCATTTCTTATCTAGTTGCATAATAATATAATTTATATCACCAGAACCTACCTTAAGTATATAAGTTAGTATGTATTTAAGCGATTGAGGCTCGTTATATAAAGAATATAGACGAAAACGAATTTTCCGGAGACGCGATTTACCTAGAATCAGGTAGATCGATTCTTCGCCCCAGAAAACATTTATAAATTTTGTCGAAATCTTTGTAACCGTTTCCAAGAGCCCATTTACAAAGTTATATTATAAATACAATACGAATACTGCTTGTTAAACAGTAAAAATATAACTCATTGAAGCGAAAGATGTCATTTTTGGACTGTTTTTTTTTTTAAATGTCTATGACCTGGATTCAAGTCCTTTAAGCCATGACTCAAATAATAGTTCGAAATCATCATTAAAAAGAATACAAAAAAACACAACAGCGTCTAAAAACTGTATTTCATGTACTCTTAGTTGATAAACACTTATTAATTAAAATATATATTGCAGTTTAACAGTCAAAGTTTTGTACCTAATATATTATTATATTTGTCAGTTGAACGACGGAAGGCTGGTCACACCATATCTTAATCTGTGTATTATTATTATGACGTCATCTCTACTGGGCCAGAGACATTGGAAATAAATTGTCTTCACATATCTGTGGACTGTGCTGTCACCCATGTATGCCACAGACTAAAAAACAAACGAAACCAAACTCCCTCCGAAACAAATGGAAAAACAGATAATAAAGAGTGAATGAATGAGTACGGAGCAAGAATTTGAATGAACGAAATGGGAAACACCCCCGTCTGTAAATTACGTTTTAATAAACTTAACAAGATTCCATTTCATTTATTGAATTGTTTTTTTAAATTTATATACCTAATGTCTTATTATGGTTTCACTTTTAAATAAAAAGTCTATATTTCAATGACAAAATAACAAAAATAATGAATTAGCTGAAAACAGCCATGATAAAGTTAGGTAGGTACCTACTTTTCAGCAAAGAAAAGTTAAATAGATTAAGAAGGTACCTAATAAAGAAACAGATTAAAACCATTAATACCTACTTAGAACAAGTAACCTGTCGATTTATTAGATAGGTAACCTAGAAAATGTGCTCATTTTTTTTTTTAAAAAAACGTAGTTACTAAACTGATTTAACTCGCGTATTTTATTTTATTTGCTCTGCGAAGGCATCAGAAATTTATACTATACTAGCGGTTCGCCCCGGCTTCGCACGAATCCCTACTTTTTTTTGAAATGTAATATTATTATAGCCTATGTCACTTGAGAATAGTGTAACTTCCCAACAGCGAAAGAATTTTTCAAATCGGTCCAGTTGTTTTGAAGCCTATTCAATCCAAACAAACAAACCTTTCCTCTTTATTATATTCGTATAGATATAGATCCATTGCAAACCAAGATCAAACCAGTAGAATAAAGTAAAAGCCCGTGTTTAAAAAAAAACACGGGTATTTTAGACAGATAATGTCATAAGTCACAATCCACAGACAGTAGACAAGAGGCGCGACCTAAAAAAAAAGCCACGTGATTGTTTTTGCCACTTAAACAAAGTGCTCAATAAATTTAACTATCTAACATACAAATTGCAAGGAACAAAAACATTTTAACCTATTCAACCTTTCTTGGCTAATTTCATGTGTTTTAGTACCTATATGTAGTTTTGTATTAGGAAAGGTGACCGTCATCTATATCACTATCACTACATAGTATAAAACAAAGTCGCTGTCTGTCTGTCCATATGTATGCTTAAATCTTTAAAACTACGCAGCTGATTTTGAAGCTGTTTTTTAATAGAAAGAGTGATTCAAGAGGAAGGTTTATAGCACACGTGTGAAGTCGAGGCGGGTCGCTAGTACTTGTATAAATGGCTAATTTCAGGTATGTAGACATATCAACGCAAGGTGTAAACTATAAGGGTTAGAAACTTGAAATTTTGTACAGAGTTTCCTTTTAATAACGTTGGGGAGCAATAAGGGTTTTTGATAATTCACCCCGTAAGGGGGCAAATACAAAGTCGCGGGCAGAAACTAGTAATATTATATTCGTAAAAGGTCAGATCTATTAGGAGTTTCTTTTTAATGATGCTTTTGCTGTTATTACACAATAATTTATTACCTATTCACATATACATAACCATACACATAACCAAACGACAATATACTTTTCTGTCCTACGGCCGGAAAGCGCCAACTTTCTGGCCGCTGCGCTAAATGAAATTGCCGCTTTCTGGCTTCGTCGAACAGAAAAATAGTATACTGACCTCGGCCAGTAAAATAAAAAAGCCTCAGATCACATTTTTGTCAACCTCGGCTTCGCCTCGGACGACAATTACATGTGATCTGAGACATTTTTTATATAATTGACAATATACTTAATTCAATTAGCCAAGTCGGCGCGAATTAACAAATCTCTCCCCCCAAAATATCCGTTCATTATAAATAATAAGGCAGTTGTCGAATTTGTGCGTGTTTCAATAACGCGGGCCGTTTAATCTACCCAGGGCGGCGAGGGCGGGCGGCATAAATCTTGCAGGTCCGGGCGAGTTTGAATCATTTAGCGACGCGCGCGACTTCCGTCCGAGCCCGCGTCTGTCTTGCCGAGACAAAGGGCGGATAGGGCGGCCAGTGTCGATGGAACGAACATCGATATCGATAGTGTTTATAAAACCATAAAATTTAAGCCATAACACAATATAAAAAGTACCTATTTCTATCCATCAGATAGGCATCAAGTAAATAGGCGCATTACGAAAATGCACAAGCCAATATCCTTATTGTATTTTTGGTAGTAGGTTCTTATTTTTCGTTTTAAGTAATTAGCATGATTCTAAGGTAGACTGGCAGAAAATGCCTCAAGGCAAAAAGTTCGCTTTTTATACACCTTCTCCAAAGTTATACACGATAAACTATAAACAAATAAACTACTAAATCTAATAATTTCTGATGTCTTCGCGGTTATTACACATTGGAATGAAACAACTATTAACGGATTTAACTCGCGTATTTTATTTTATTGGCTGACGTTTCGGATCCTTTACATAAAATTGTAATTTAATAAATAAGGTAGTTTGCATAACTGTATTACAAACTAGCTGTCCGCCCTGGCTTCGCACGGATCATCTTTTTTTTATAGCCTATGCCACTCGGGAATAGTGTAGCTTCCCAACAGTGAAAGAATTTTTGAAATCGGTCTGGCCGTTCTGGAGCCTATTCAATCCAAACAAACCTTTCCTCTTTATAATAGTAGTATAGAAGTAAAGACTACTAAATCGTCAAAACCACATCACTGCGCATCGACAGCCCGCAACCCTATCGCACGACGTCCGAGCCCCTAATTTGAATTCACGGAGTCTCCGCGACGCGTCCACCGCCCGACTTAATGAATCGCGAGGGGTCGGGCGGTGGGAGGTAGGGGGCGATCGGACGCCACCGCCCGCGCGGATAAGTGACGCCCGTGTACCGTTGCTTGTACACAGTGTTGCCAATTTAGCGATTTTGTCGCTAGAACTAGCGACTTTCGCTTAAGGCTTAGCGACCAAGAAATAATAATTTCTGATGCCTTCGCGGTTATTACACATTGGAATGAAACAACTATTAACGGATTTAACTCGCGTATTTTTATTTTATTTTATTTGCTGACGTTTCGGATTCTTTACAGTTTCCATAATCGTAGCATGACTGAGCTGACAAAAGTCTAACGCTAAAGTCAAAACGTCAGCAAATAAAATAAAATAAAAATACGCGAGTTAAATCCGTTAATAGTTGTTTCATTCCAATGACCAAGAAATAGTTTAGCGACTTATCTGGCGACTTTTGGAGTACAAATTAAAACAGTTCTAGAGCCAATAATAGATAATTTTTTTATCAAATCGACACATAATTATTCCATGCCAAGAGATACTTAATATGGAAAACGACAAACGCGATAGCGCACCAAATTCAAAATTTATTTAATTGAAGTTCCATCTGTATATCATTATGGGGGGGGTGGGGTCCCCGAACTTTTTATGGTTATGTTTTAGTTTTAGCGACTTTCTGGCGACTTTTGACTTTGAGTTTAGCGACTCGAATTTCTAGGAGTTGGCAACACTGCTTGTACATACCGCCTTATGTGCCACATAGCAAGCGCTGCCGAATTTATGTCTCACATGTCTAGAGACCGCGGTACCTTCGGAGGGATTTTGCGTGTTTACGTTGAAGGTATCCGTGGACCTTTATTGATGGAGGCCTGTTAATTTTGTATGCCGCGACAGGGGATTGGAGGACGATCGAGTTTGATGCTTCGTTTGGATTTTGTTTTTAGTTTGATATTGTGTCTAAATAAATGTGCGTTTATGTTAGATAGGTAATACAGGTACAGCTGCAATAGAAATATGAATCGATGAGAATGTTTTTTTTGGATGAATATTAATTTTGAGCAAGTTTAGAAGTTAACTCAGTCTATGCATATATATAGACACTGTAAAATTCTAGACAAGTTATGATGATATCAAATTCGTTACAATTATTTTATTACCATATAATATAAAACTACACTGTTATTATAAAGTGGAAATATTGGTACTTTTGTGTATGTGTATGTTTGTAAAAATTAAACTTAAAAACTACTATGCCGATTTAAAAAACCCTTTCACCATTAGAAATATTCATTCACCAATATCAATATATTGAAAAAAAATAGGGATAGATGCGATGCCATGTCGGACCGTTTGTCTATACTAATATTATAAAGAGGAGAGGTTTGTTTGTTTGGATCGATTAGGCTCCAGAACGGCTGGACCGATTTCAAAAATTCTTTCACTGTTGGGAAGCTACACTATTCCCGAGACACATAGGCTATAAAAAAAAGATAATCCGTGCGAAGCCGGGGCGGACAGCTAGTATATAATAAACACGAGCGCATCAAAAACTAAGTACCTTCCTCCAAACACTAGCAAAGGTACACTGATCGACGTTTGAGAAGTTCAGGAGTATTCAAGATATCTCCAGAAGACGCAGAAAACAAAACTGTTCCCAAATTGTTCCAAAACGTAAAGTTCTCAAGGTTAATCATGGATCGTTTGGCATAATCTCCATGCAAATGAGCTGAACGCCCTCGGCCACGTACGATTGTGTCCGAATTCCTAGAACAAAGGTTACTGGAAGCGCTTGAATAATTTAAACTGTAAAACTGGAGTTTGTATTTGATATTATATGCTTAAGGGAGAGTATAAATTGGCGTATTTTATTTTATTGGCTGACGTTACGGAGCCTTAGAGATTCCATAATCGTAGCACGACTGAGCTGTCAATAGTCTTATGCTAAAGTGATTCACTTGAATCGTGTATGTACTTACATTACTTGGTGTACTGATGGTGATGTCTTAGTTTAGTTTAGACTGGATCTATCCAGCTACAGTACATTGTAATGTATTTCTGATACTTTCGCAGTTATTACACTTTAGAATGAAGGAAAACAACTAAGTATAATGGGTTGAAATGTAACAACTATAACGGATTTTACTTTACAGTTTCGATATTCGTAGCACGACTGAGCTGACTATTGTCAGCTCTAGGTCTAGTGCTAAAAAAAGTTTTCAAAAGGTCACCCAATAAAATATGCTAGTTAAATTCGTTACAGATGTTTTATTCCAACTTTGAATATCGTTTAACATAAAAAAACATAAATATTAGTTTATCGTTTAGCGAAAAAACTATTCCATTTCCTTCGAATTCTGGCTTGTGTACATAAAATAATACTTTTAATAAATTTCGCCAAATGAAAGCAGTTTAAATTTTGTTAACAGTTCTGGTACTTACTTACACTCCCTGTTTTATACGGCTTAAAACGATATTGCCCAACCTTCGATAGATAAACAAGAAGAAAAACACATAGACAAACCACAAAGCATAATTCTCAAAACGAAATAGAACTGTCAAAGAACAAGTAACAAAAAACTGGCAACACCTAACCTCCAAATTGTGCAAAACACAAGTAAGAGGGCAACCGCTTCTAAATTTCTATAATTCCCATTACCAAGCAGACTATAAACAAAAACTTGCTAATGGGCCATTATGCAAATGCCACGGCGGGTGACCAATCAAAACGAAGTAAATTATTCAGCCGATACCAATACCCTGGGGGGCACTCGCAAATGTTGGTTGCTATCTTAATGTGATGACGGGTATTCGAGAAATAGGTATGCCCGGGCTACACGAGGCTAGT
Organism: Polylopha cassiicola; assembly: GCA_038024825.1. NCBI lineage: Eukaryota > Metazoa > Arthropoda > Insecta > Lepidoptera > Tortricidae > Polylopha > Polylopha cassiicola. Next base: position 2,633,554 of record CP149061.1, read on the forward strand.
TTTTCGAGCTAGGATAGCAAGCTAGTTTTTTACAAAATTGTCCTGGCTTGCCGACCTAGCTTGGAGCATGCTAGTTCTGTTTACATGAGGCTAGATTTTTTAAGCTAGTATTTACTGGAGTCTGATAGTCTAACGCTAAAGTAAATTATGGAAACCGCAGAAAATCCGAAACGTCAGCAAATAAAATAAAATAAAAATACGCGAGTTAAATCCGTTAATAGTTGTTTTACTCGAGTTCAATTCGTTATAGTTGTATCATTCCAATGCGTAATAACCGCGAAAGGATCAGAAATTACAAAAGTCCAGTTTAAAACGGAAATAACCATATTTCCACATTCTTAACATTAGTACGGATAGTATTGCGTCCAACCTTTTGAAATTTAAATAAGGTGTCGTTTTATTTAAAGGGATGTTACGTACCCTTTTTGTATAATCTAATGTTGGGTATAAAAGGGTCATCAATCAGTTAAGTAGATTTCGGTCTTGCGTTACCCGTATTTACTCGGAAATTGTGAAGAATACAAATATATATATTGTGTTTTTCAATTGATTAATTCCGATAACATCTATCTGTTTTATTTCACTCTTATAAAAAGACTAGCGGCCCGCCCCGGCTTCGCCCGGATCCCTTTTTTATAGCCTCGGAGATAGTGTAGTTTTGCAACAGTGAAAGATTTTTTCAAATCGGTCCAGTCATTGGAAAAAATCGTTGTAACTGTTGAATCTATTTGTTTGTTTGTTTGGATTGAATAGGCTCCAATATTCAATCCAAACAAACAAACATAGATTCAACAGTTACAACGAAAATCAAAATTGCAGTGAGATTTGGCCCACTTTTAAATTTTCTACTAATATTATTTATGCTTCTGCCCGCAATTTCCACTGCGCATAAAGAGTAGGTACTTTACACAATATCGTTATAAAATAAGCCTATATATGTTATGCTGATATGTAAGCTATACTATTGTAAAGTTTCAACAAAATCCGTTGAGTAGTTTTTGCGTGAAAGAGCAACAAACATACATCCAGTCATACGTACATTCATACAAACTTTTGCGATTATAAGCGCGAATAATTATAACACCCGCGAATTCGTCCACGCACGATTAGTATTTTACATAATTTTGTTATAGGTATAACTATATTTTATTCCGAAGGTAAAGTTCGATAATTGATGCATTATATATATATCTACTCGTCGTACCTACAGAAGCTAGTATTTGAATAAAATCAAATCATCCAAAATTGGAATCACTCGTAAACACAACGCAAAAACAAAAAATCACAATGGCCGCCGAACCTTTGTGCATTTCAACAACAATACAGATTAAAAATGAAAACTCGCTCATTACGCGTCCCCTCGCGGAATTATCCGTCGCTGGCGGGCCTCGCGATTGAAGGGCCTAGCGGACGCGGGGTAGAATCTGGATTGCGAAATATTCGGACACCGAAATTGGGTATTTTCGGACACCGAAGTTTTCGGACACAGAAATTAAGTACCTACTTTTGGACACCGAAATTTTTGGACACAGAAATTGGGTATATTCGGACACCGAAATTGGGTATATTCGGACACCGAAATTTTCGGACACAGAAATTTTCATACACCGAAATATCACAAAATATGTTATTACGAATTACAATCAGTTGGTCTTGGAAACCTTGGCGTGGGCCAATATAATATGGTTTACATGTTATTTATACCAGTTTCAGTACCGTTGGAGCCATATGTAAGTAAGAAAATACAATAGTTTCCTGATTAAAAATTTAAGGTTATTCACATTATCAAAAAAAGTAGGTTGCGTTTTTTCTTCTGTCATTAAAATAAAAAGTGACTAAGGTAAAACATGTCAAAGTTACGTCACACAGAACTTTAAAGGATATAATCAAAGTCATCTCCATTTTGTTTAATTTAGAAAAATTATATTGATATTTTTTCAGGAATTAAGCACAAATTTGGTTATTTACCGATATTGCGACTTCGTCCGCTTGGAACTCCTCCTTTTTTGAAGTCGGTTAAAAAGTAGCCTATGTTCTTTCTCGGGCAGTAGTTTTAGCGTGAAAGCGTAACAGACAGACAGACAGACAGAGTTACTTTCGCATTTATAATATTAGTTAGGATTAAATATAATAATTGACAATCGATATGTAACATAAAATAAACCGTATTCTGACACTGGACTTCCCTAGTGAAGGGCCGTCTCGGCGTGAGAGAGCCGCGACCCGCGTCCCGCGTCATTATCGATAATCACGTATCGATTGTGCGTGCCCTGCCCTAATTCCGCGATGGAACATACTCATTACTAGGTATACGTATTTATAACACGTTTTAGCTACCTTTATGTTTTACATTTTAGGAGAAGTACCTGCATAATATAGAAAAAAAAAACTTATTTATTTGTATCTAGAACAGAGTACAGACCTAATCTTGATGATTTAATAACGCCGTACCAACGTGCATTAAATGTTTGTAGGTACGTACCTACCTAATAATAATAAATAAGCAGTTGCATAAAATTACGATTTGATGTATTATTAACAACGCGTCAAATCGAAATCATACTTTTATAGTTCTAGAGGTAGTACTGTTAACAGTATAAATTAAGAGTTAAAAAATGATTATTCATTAACGTAAGTTGAAAATAATGATTGATTTATTTAAAAATCCTTAAATAAAAATTACATTTTTTAAACGTTTGTCACGTGACACAAAACGCTCCTGCTGGGCCGAGTTTTTCGTGACGTCACATGCCCGTAAACTTTGTTTACCTAGTTGTGTTGCGCCTAGTTGTCAAACAGGCATGTGACGTCACCGACCTCATTGCGGCGCCATATTGTCAAAGTAGCGTTTTGGCACACTATTTAAATATTGAATTTTTAATTCGATGTTTTTCAGCTAATACATACCAGATTTAAAAAAAACAACTTTTGCTGGGTTCCTTAGACTCTACTTCATAATATAAAATGGATTTTAAAAACATGTCAAATACCCTATTAAAAAGCGCTCGATTTAACAGAGTATCATCTACACTGTTAAAGCAAACGCTTTTCAGGTCTGACACATGCTGAGTGGTAACCATTTTGGTACCTACCTAGTGTCTTACTCCTATCTTTTTTAGTTGTTAAGTTAAGTTAAATTACATGTCTAATTATAAGTACTTATTTGTTAATAACTTTCTGGTACCAAATAAAGTTTTTCTATTCTATTCTATTTCTATTCTTTTTACGATACGCATGCCGTTGAGGGCAGATGGTGAGGCACGAAGCGGGAGACACGTCCTTCATAAGTCTGACCACTTAGTGGAGGTCGCTGGAATCCACTGGAAGTGGAACCGGTCACTATGGAAACCCTTACTTAGGAACAGTATGTCCAATAGAGAACATCTTGCGGTTAATGTGATTATGATCGTTTTAAGGGCTGCTTAAAAAAACTAAGCATAGAGTGTAGCATCTATTGATGACAGTGGAATATCCCTCAAAATATCGATAATGTGTGTCCATCCCTAATTTCGCACGGGGACAAGTATTGTGCGTTTAGGTGGGATAATTTTATGACGCACTTTTTATGCTTCGGTTAGTTAGGGGTTATGGAGCATAAAACCGTTTTAGGGTTCCGTATTACATTCTGAAGTTTTTTAACCACTTACTTTGTAATTAATATAATTGCAAATATTATAAGTATATAGGGGCTATATCGATAACAATTATCGGGGAAAATAAATTAGCGATTGGTAGAAATATGCGAAATAGGATATTTTTATCTCCATTTAATTTTATCGTAAATTCGTCATTCGTCATTATAAGTAAGTAAGTAAGATAATAAATATCTTTGGACAATTCATACCAATTGAACTAGTACCAAACTAAGCAAAGCTTGTATTAAGGGTACATAATATATATACTAAGGGTACTAGACAACAGTACATATAAGACATCCAAGGTTTGTACCTTACGTACTAGCATCTGTATGCTAGTGCTCACATTAACATTTGCCCCTAGCAGGATTCGAACCCGCAACCTCCGGTTTCGTAGTCAGGGTATCTGTCTACTGGAGCAACAGGCAGTCAATAGCGATAAGAATAGAACATACGCGCAAGATGCAGATCTAGCCTTCCTGAAGTGCTAATCCTAACAGACAACGACAACAGAAGTTTTCCATCTTCTAATACAGGATTGTTATAAATAATAATAAGTCCTAATACTCCCGTTTGTTGTAAGCTCCCCGCGGCACTCTCTCTGCGCCCGCGCACGCAACGCGACGCGACGTGCCTCCCAGCGCCCGCGCATCCGCTGCGATAGTGATGTCTCGGCGTTGAACAAATATATCGATACTTATTTAATAATTATCATATTGTACCTACTGAACTAACTTTTGGTGCTAATTTAACAAAATAAATACCTACAATCGTTGATAACAACTAGCTAGTATCCGTAGATACTAGCTAGTTGTTAACCCAGAAATTACCCTTAAAGGGGTGAAACGGGAGATTTGCATGAGGAATCAATATAAGTACGCTGAATTGATGCTGCTTTGATATGGAGATAGTTTAAATGTCGAAGAAGGATATAGGATAGTTTCTACCTTTTAAATCATTCAAACTACCAAGCAGACGCAGATGAAGTTCCGGGTAAAAGGTAGTTTCTATAATATATTGCACTTCATTAGAAAAGTGTGTCTTGAAATATTTTGCTACTCTATTTAAGACTAAGTCTGCACATTAATTAATGTGGTGATAAATTAAAACTTTCCCTTTATCGACATTAGCCCATCCCTACGCGTTTTCTCCTGACCGCGGCCGCCGGGGACGCACGCGATGCGATCTCGCTCGAATGTGCGTGACCGCATCCTGTCGTCTGTCTCTCTCGCACCCGCCTCTATCCGCATCACCCCTCTCGCTCTGTTGCTCCCTCGATCCCTGCGCGCACGCAACGCGCTTCCGCCCGCGGCGAAAGACCACAAGTCGTGAAATCGGCTACCGGTAAAAGTTTATTTAAAATCTGGATCTAACTGGCGAATATTTCGAGCATCGTAAATATGTAATCAATGGCGTGCAATCCATATAGGCGCAATGGTATAAATGTATGGCGTGCCTACCCTGATGTAGTACATGCACCACGCGCACGCACCTGAACGTAAACGTACAATATCAAGAACTTATTAATTATAAAATACTTAATAGGAAAATACAAAATTCTGTTCAGGTAAAAGTAATTACTTAGTTTATTTCATTTTCTACTAGCGGTCCCGGCAGACTTCGTCCCGCCCGACGAAGAATCGATTTAAGTATCCTATGTCCTTTTCCTGGTTCTGAACTACATCCCCAGCAATTTTCAGCCAAATCGGTTCAGCCGTTCTTGAGTTATGAATGATGTAACTAACACGACTTTCTTTTATAGATTATTTAAATATTCATACTATATATTATTATATATTTTATATTATTTAAAGGAGTTATTAAGACAGAATTTTTAGAAGTTAAAATGAGAACGATTAGCCCTAAAACTGATTTTTCTTTATATTACTATATAGTATACCTAATATTGTAAAAAGTATATTAAGACATGAATACATAATACTTATAACGATTTCATTTCAAGCTAATTTATATCTGTAAAGATAGAGTCATGCTAAGGATCGTTACACATTGCTTCATAATTACTGTTTTGTTCTACAATAGTGTCCTGTGAATAGATCCTTTATCTTCTGTGGTCAGCAGGCGCGTGCAGTGCTCCACGTCAGGGTAGGCACTTTATAAATTGATCACAATGTGCCTATGTGGAATGCACGCCTTGGTAAAGCATAGTTAATATTTCAGAACTACAGATAGTCTCTCTCAAGAAGGCTTTGTATTCATTCATAAAACGAAACTGAATGAAATATGAAATGTCTTCCATTTTAACTCTTTATTTTCATTGCAATTTGAAACTTACAGCTATGAAAATATGACTTCTATTTACTTGAGTTCTATTAAATATTTGAATCGTAATGACACCTGTTGCATGATCTCTTTCCTTGCAATGTCAGTTTTTACTCGACTGCCGAAGGAGACTTTCGTTTATCCCGTAGGATCCAAAAATTAACCCGGGATAAAAAATAAGCTCAGTTCCATTTCACCTTTATATCGATCAGGTTCAGCAATCAGAGGTTGGAATAGTAATATATCAAATCAAGACAATATTTTATTTTATTTCGTTTCTGAAACTTTACAGTTCTCATATTCGTAACCGATTGATGTGATGACAGTCTAATAGGGCCTGACAGATTATACCATATCGTGTCATCACAAGCATTCACCTTCACTTTGGAAAAACTTATCATTGTCGTTTAATGTTCGATTAAAAAAAAAAATGTCAAAACTATGGTAATACAAATCATAAAAAATAAAAATCGGTAGTCATGCCTGTTAATAAGGAAACGTTTAAATATACGTTTGTGGTATGAAATTATAACCAGGTATGAAACCAAATAAACAGTGACCTGTAACCGACCCGTTACTGGGAAATGAGACGGGATCTCGCTTTTACAGCTTCACGGGTTAAATTACAACAGTCGAACCCCTTGTGTATTTATTTAGATGAAATTGAACGATTGATTGATTTATTGAAACCCGACTTATGTATTCGTATTTTGTTATTACCTATTTATTGCCTACCGTTTCTGCGACCTTTGGTACGATGACCTTCTAGTTGTCATTTTGTATTTTTTTGTTTGTCCTGAGTGATAGACTGACAGATACGCGCACAGCCGTTGATCATAGAGACCTGAAACTTGTAGGGTGTATTCTTGGCATGACGTAGACATTAGATAAAAAACGATTTTCCGAAATTCTTCCCCTAAAGGGGCGAAAAGGGGAGCAAAGTTCGAATTACGTGATTGTTTAGTCCAATCTATTTAAAATTTAGCATAAACATTAAGAGTTGATTGAAGACGTATTCCGTTTTTTATTGAAATTCACCTCCCAACGGGGTTAAAAAGTACGCGGACGATGTCACAGGCTACAGCTAGTGTATATCATACAGGGTCAAAGTACAACACCTGAATGCATCAAGTGCTTGTCACCGTGTTAACAGGTCGTAAATTAAGGACAAACCCTTAAAAAGGGGTCGAAACCCGTTTAATGTATCCAGGGGTTTATTGCCTACAATAAATTGAGGAACGATATACTTCCTCATTCGTTCTAAGCGTATAGACGAAAAGTTAATTGTCTATTTCACAAATAGGTTTCGTTGTGAAGCCTCTAATAACCTTATTAGCTTTCTAGATACTCTAGGTTACTCGACTGAGCTGACAATAATCTAAGCTAGCTCAGTTGAGTTACGAACACGGGCATTGTAAAGTTTTCGACACGTCAGCAAATAAATTAATATATCCGTTATAGTTGTTTCATTTCAATGTGTAATAACCGCGAAGGCATCAGAATTTTTTCCGTTATTGTTTTATCAATGTGTAATAACCGCGAAAGCATCAGGAATTATTAAGAAATGTTTTATATTAAAACAAAGCGAGTGTAAAGTAGCGGAGAAAATATACTATGTATGTATATAAATAGGAGGGTAATTGTATATATTATTTAGATGGAAACACTAAACAGAGCTCAGTCCAGACGGCAAAATTAAATAAATTTCCAGACGCGTCTTGCATGCCATCTAATCACCCACGCAGCCTAATTTTACCAAGAAATAGATTAGATTAGAACAATTTGTGATGCTTTCGTGGTTATTACACTCTAGCTTCTGCCTGCGACTTGTTACGACAACAGTCAGAAACTTGAGACGACGAGGAGCACTAAGGTAAGATTTTTTTTAAATTAACCCCCTACGGGCGTAAAACAGGGGGCTTACCGCGTTGACGAAGTCGCGAGCAGAAGCTAAGTACCTACCTACCAAATACACCGAGAAAAAAAAAATAGGCTGCGTAAAGCTTCGGAATATAATAATATCATTTATGTGACAGCCATCAATCACATGTTATTTAAAACCTCATAAGCAGGCGCGTGCAGTGAGGGTCGCGCATGTACTATGTCAGGGTAGGCACATATACCATTATGCCTATAGGGAATGCACGCCCTTGCACATAAGAATTAACGCAGCCTGTTTTACCGTTGATGTCAATCTGAGGCTGTTGTCCTGCAGTCAACCCCCCCAATAATTACTCGCGGCCGTTCGCAGCCGTCCGAATTTATTTTTAACCCGCCCTGAAGCATTTATAACGGAGTCAGGGTTGGATGTGTTTGGCAGAAAACCACGCGGCAGAAAATATTTTGTTAAAAGATACACTGTTTATACTTTTTCCTATAAGGATACATATTTATTTAAAAACATAATTAAGTAACAGTCGGGACCAAAATGTACGTATAATAATTATCTGTTTTCAGTTCGTTCACTCGTTCACTCACATATAGAAAAGAGAATCTAACAAACTTTCCATAAAAACTAGCAATACCTCCTAAAAACTAGAGGTAGACGCGAAAGCAACAAACAGGACTTAGACTTTTTTTGGTAAAAAAAATAACAATTTTCGTCGAAAATCGAAGCTCCCCCACAGTAGGTTGTCGACGCGACGCGACGAGGGGGGATCGGACGTCGGTCGAGGAAAAAAGATTTGCCCGTCCGCGCCTTGGGACAAATATTTAGCGATATTACTATGCTGTAGATACTACTATAATAAATTGGGGTGACTCTTTACGAACTTCGTCGAGAAATGCCGTGGGCTTAGTGAACGTTATAAGGATGTAATATGCAATTAGAAGTAGACGTGCGGATTATTTTGCTGTACACGAAATTAAAGACTGCAGAGTTCGAATAACGTATACCTAACTTGAAATCTGAACGTGGTAAACGACGAAAAACTGTGGAGTTGATAATTAGCGTCAAAATTAGATAAGTAATTCAAAAAATTCCACAATTAAGAAACGTTTAGTTCATCCCTTGAATTTGGTTCTATCAGAGAAGGCAAACATGGGCGTGTATTCCATATAGGCACAATGTGTTAGGTAAATATATGAAATGCCTACCCTGATGTGTACAAATCTGCCTCCATGCCTAACCGCACCTATAATATAAGTACAAAATTAAAACAAAAGACTGGACAATAATATCAGTAATAGCTACTGCTTTATATCATTAGTCCTAAAGGTTAAAACAACTATAGGTAACCTTACAGATAATTTAACCTACAGAGTCCGGACAAAAGCAGTCCAAGACTGAAGGACTATACCTTCACCTATTCATTACATATTCAAATGCGTCACGGTCACGCGTCATCATTATGTATCAGCGGCGGTCTCTCGTTCGGGGTGAATTGGAGACAGCACGTGGCCGCCGCGGCGGGGTCCGGCCTTATTTATAGGCGGGCACGTGCGAGGCGGGCGGGCGAGCTGACCGTGGGGGCAGCTAGCTCACTCTGAACAGTAAACACTAAAAACCTTTAGTAATGTTAAAATGTGAATTTAACTACGTTGGGCGGGAAGGGAAAGTTTTCAGAGTTATACCGCTAAACAGAGTTACTTAGATGAAATTTCGTATAAATATGTCCCGGAGACACACATAATGTAGAATAGCTTTCGTCACAAAATTATTTTAATAAGGGTAAAATTTACTACGAAAGTGCTAAAACTACCAGGAGCACTAATTCAACAATGAATAAAACAATAACAATCAAAAGAAGTCGCGGGTCATACCTATAATAAAATAATTAGTTACTACATGCACAAAAGCATGCCATTAAATATAAAGGACAGCATAGCTCAGCTGTGTATGACTGTAAGGGGGCACAGTTGTATAAAAAAAAACACAAAGTAATGCAGTAAATCACTTGGTACACATAAATACCTATACAGGCATATTTTGTTATATGTATATGCCTGCCCTGTGTCCATAATCACTGCACGCGCCTGTTATACTAGATCAATATTCCTTGCTTGTCATTTGTACGCTATAACCCCGGGAAGCCGGGGAGTATTTATGGCGTCCTTACGCCATTTAGAAGCGGACGCGGCACAGCATTTCCCTGGATATAATTCTTGGTGGTGAAACTGCGTGGGTGTCGGACTAGTGGGTATAATTTTTTGCGTACAAAATAGTCTATAAGGAAAAAAATATAAATTCCGAGTTCACTGCTTAGTTTAGATAACAGTTTCTCAATATCGACATATTTTTTTTTTCGAGTTGGTAATGTCCACGGACGCGTGAAGTACTGGGTTCGTTTGTAGGCAACAGGGTAGGCAGTTATGACATTGCCTAAATGGAATGCACGCCTGTAGTAAATCCGTTATAATTGTTTTATACCCACGTCAAAAGATTCCTTTCCGCTTTACCATTCAAATTTTTCGTTAAAATCATTATTAAACCATTTTTTATAACATTCCTTTTCAAAAATAAACAAATACCTCCAACGTTTGTACAAAGTAAAAACAAAGAGTTACACTCGTCAATCCGGGCAGCATTTAAAAAATGGCATCCGAAACCTCTCAGAGTGCCCGCGTCTCGCGGGAGGCGCATATTTTTTAACCCCCCGCAGTGGGGTTGAAACCCCACAAAAGGGGGGGTTAATTAGTCGCGAACGGACCGGCTACACTCCATCTAACTTGTTTCCTTCTTTATTTGCCCACTTGGAACAAATGTGGGGATCGCCGCGATAGTGTATACCTACCCGTTATTTATATACCTATATTCGACAGATTAAGAATTATTAATGACCGGTACAGATCTTTGCAGAGCGCGGCAGTGGAATGGGAGAGTTTTTTTATATGTAGGTAAATGAAACACTTGCACATCGCTGCTTTAAATAAATGAATAACCTATACCTAGTACTGAGACACAGAATTTACCTAAGTAGGTAGGGTGCGTCGGGGTAAGGTTGAACGAGATTTCGATGAGATAAACAATGTTTTTTCTAAAGCCTCATAATTTGAATCGTATGAAGCTGACGTATATGAAGTGATGTTTTTAGTAAAGTTAATGAATGGTTCTTCCTATCTTTCCACAAATGGGCCTGATTGAAAGTGTTTTTCATGTATAAAAACGATGGCAAAGTTAAACTTATTGCAAAAAAATCGTGGGGTAAGATGGAATGATGAGGGGGGAAGATCGATATAGTTCTTAAAATCTTTAATATCCATTGTAGGTGCATTTGGATTATATGCACCGAAAGCATATTTTTTTCTCTATTCAAATATATAAATACATTTTGAAAATACTTAGTTTTAACTACCAAAATGAAATTTTGTTAAATATAATATTTCAGTCTTACCCCACTTTGTATTCAGATGATATGCGGTTCTCAACCTTTTCTTTTTATATCCTAATATTTAAATTTTACTACCATGTACACAAAAAATGTAATCATTTCTTTATTTAAATAGACAGGTAGTTAAACTAGCTAAATATATTACAACTTTTATTTAAAATCTTTTTTTTTACACATGTTTTCATGAGTTGTGAATATTACACTACTCATGAACGAATCATACAGTTTGACAACCCCTGACTTTTACTATGGGTTTCAAAATCGGGGTAAGTTGGAAAAGAAAATATTGCCGTCTTGCCCCTGGGTTTTACAAGCAGTGTAAGATTGAAAAATATAAAAACTCCAAAAATATAAAAGATATGCAAAATCGGATTTTATGTATCAACTAAAAAAAAATTATCAATAACACGTATCAAAAAAACATATTTTTAACTTGCGTGTAGAAAAAACTACGGAACGTGGGGGAAGATTAAAAAACGCATTTATCGCTCAAAATGTCGAAAAATTGCAAAAAAAACATATGCCCTCACACCTGACGATTATCGCTGACTGAGATAAGGAGCGCAATGAAATTACCTACAAAACTCTGTAGTCAGTGTTAAAAAATATGCACGGAATAGGCAGCTATGAGGGGTTTTTCATCTTACTCTGTTTTTCATGTTACCCCGACGCACCCTACTTTATTATTTATTTTTTATTATTTTATTGTAAGTGATTAAAAGAGATTACCTAGGTACTTACGAGTTTTATTGTAAATAGAACAGTCTTCCCTTCAACTTTATTTGAGAACTCTAAAAACAATATCATCATATCAAAAAACCGTAAACAATTATAAAAATAGAAATAGTATCCAAAAAGGTTCTCCGACACTCGCCATCCCTACTTAATATTATAAATGCGAAAGTAACTCTGTCTGTCTGTCTGTTACGCTTTCACGCTAAAACTACTGGACCGATTTAAATGAAATTTGGTACAAAGATAGTCTGGAGCCTGAGATAGGACATAGGCTACTTTTTAACCGACTGTAAAAAAGGAGGAGTTCCACACGGACGAAGTCGCGGGCAGAAGCTAGTATTATCATATTTAGGGTTTTGTCAACAAACACTGTACTCGTAGGTATCTAGGACAAAAATAAGCTTTTATTACCTAGGTACTAAATTCATTGTGCACTTACCTAACCAAAAGTACATACGGACATTAGCAACAAGTAAAAAAAGCTGGACAATACGTTACAAGATTAATTATAACATAACGCCAATTATATGTACACCTACGTCTAGACGACGTCGAGACATAACCTCAAAAAATAACATGACGCAATGATATAATAACCTGCCTGTTTTCCCCATTCATCTCTGAGCCAATAAAATTATTTATATAATTATCTTATACATAATAAATCATTCAGGATAAGTCCTTTGTCCTGAGTGACTGTCTGACGGACACGCACACAGCCTAATAGTAGAGACCTAAAACTTGCAGTGTGTTCTTTGTAGGTATGACGGAGGTATCTGATAAAAAAAGATTTTTCTAGAGTGAAAAAGGGGTGCAAAGTTTGTATGGGAAAACGTGATTCCTTGATAGGAAAATTTTATTTAAAATTTTGCATAAACACTCTTTAACAGAATCCTACCTAACAATTACAATCACTCACATTTATGTTTATTAAGAAATACAAATGCACTTTTTAATATCACAATCAACAAACTTAATTTGCGCTTAAATTAAAGTTTAATACAAAAAAATCCAAGGAAACATAAGCCCTGTAACATTGAAGATATCAAATATCAAACAATATGTCCAATTTATAGTTATAGTCGTTTCATTCTAATGTGTAATAACTGCGAAGGCATCAGAAATTATTATCCAAATTCTTCTCAGACAATCTATACTATCTATAAGTACTAATTAAATAAAGAGGCAAGATTTGTATTTTTGTATATAACGAATAAACTCAAAAAGTACTAGACCGATTTCAATACTTCTTTTTACATTAGAAAGCTACATTATCACTGAGTAACATAGGCTATAAAAAAGGGATCCGGGCGAAGCTGGGGCCGCTAGTTCGTAGATAAGTACGTACGTTCACTAATCTATAAATTCAGAAATTAACCGCGTCAAATCTACTTACATTCACAATCAAGCGGCAGTCCTCATGGGTCAAGCGGTCGCTAATGAAGGTAGATCTTCAAAGGGTGGCCCGTGGGCAGTGGGCAGTGGGCCGTGGGCAGTGGGCAGTGGGCAGTGGGAACGTGGCCCGCGGTGTTGTGAATCTTTAAAAGGGTCGAGGGCTGTACAAGTAGCTTTAAGTAGGACCTAAGCTCCGATAGTAATTATTGGTGTGCGAGGGTTTCTTTGGAGAACGGGTTGAAAAGGGGTTGATGTTTAAGAAAAAAAATATTAAATCACCCATCGATTATATTATTACAAATTATTGCAATGTATTTTTTGTTATGTCAATTAAATAAACAAAGTTAGAACGCGTCAAAGTTAGGGGGTCGTGACGTCACGTTGAGGTAAATAGTTTTACAGGGTGTAACTATGTACCTATATTATTATTACCTATGTCTATATTTTCTTGACTAGCTGTGCACGCGACTTCGTCCCCGTGGAATAGTAATTCTTCATAAGGCTTCATATTTTCCCCGTTTTTTACACATTTTCCACTGTTTCTTCGCTCCTATTTGTCGCAGCGTGATGTTATATAGCCTAAAGCCTTCCTCTATAAATGGTCTATCCAACAAAAAAAGAATTTTTGAATTCGAACCAGTAATTCCTGAGATTAGCGCGTTCAAACAAACAAACAAACAAATTCTTCAGCTTTATAATATTAGTATAGATTAATTGACAAAATTAAAAATACGTGTAGATACTTACATAATCTAACTGACGGATATTATCAATGCATTTGAATAAAAACGTCAACTATAGGTACTTGTATATTTCTTTGTTTAAGTTTTAAAATTAAAGTAAGTAGGTACGCCGAAAAATATTTGTTTACCGTTAATAATTCGTAAGCGCGTCAAAATAAGCAATTACCACGAATAAACTAGTTGAAACCGGTTTAAACCAGAACTTCTATCCAAATTATAAGTCAAATTCAATATCAAAGTCTTGCAAGAACTAATTTACCCAGTTACTAGTAATCCACTAGAGAGATGGACGCTCAAAGGAACACTGTACCTTTGTGGAGGTCCGGTGCCAGTAGCATCGCATTAATATCTTGTAATTATATAACAGACTAGCGACCAGTCCCGGCTTTGCACGGACCCCTAATTTTATTTCAAAATATTCTATAAGTAGCCTATGTTACTTAGGGTGAATGTAGCTTTTTGTGTGTGAAAGAATTCTCGAAACCGGTCCAGTCATTTTAGAGCCTATTTAATACATACAAACAAACAAACCGTTCCTTTTTATTATATTAGTATAGACAAGCGACCCACTCCGACTTTGCACGGACCCCTAATTTTATCTCAAAATATTATACAGCCTATGTCACTCGGGAATAATGTAGCTTAGCATCTGTAAAAGAATTTTTTAAATCGTCAAGCCGTTTTAGAGCCTATTTAATACATACCTACATACAAACAGTAAATTCTCAGAAATCCTTTCTTAGTGCTTTCCATCGTTACAAAATAAACCACTGCGCAAAAGTTTTTAACCCTTACAGTTTAGGTCCTGCGTTGATATGTCAGTCATTAAATCACGTCAATTTATAATCCACAGATAATATGGTCCGTGTTTAGCATTAGTGTTTCAACCCACACCAAGCTAGTTTTGAGATATCGGCGCTTAAAGTTTTTTGAGAACATTCTTCTTTTTCCGCTTATTTTAAGCAAAAAAATATTGTTATGTGGTATGATTTTTTTTGTTGAAGTGCATAGATTAAGGATATAAATGTATTTATTTCAATAAATTCATAATTAAATAGAAAATGCAGAAAAATGGTTAATGCTTATCGGCTATAAGGTTTATTACATTTAGCATTTATGTGCTAAGCCACATAACACTATGCAAAATTCTAATTTGTTCTTTTATAATGAATATATTTTACACTATTTTTTTGAAAATGTAAAATAATAAACAACTAACGTATTAAAACTTTAATTTAAGTACTTATTTATTTAGTTTTTATTGTTATAACATGTTTTAAATAACATTACAAGTTCTGCTAAAAATGAGAAATAGGTACAACAAGTTAACACTTATATTATTTCAATTACTTAAAAGCTCAACCAAATTGATTTATTATTATTATTTTATCATATTGAATTAAACCAATAATATATACTTCCGTACCTAAAAAGTTAATAAACCACCTAAAAACCATTTTTCGAAGAGTTGATAAATTGTGGCGACAATTCGTACATTCTTTAATATTATTATTTATTATAATATTCTAATTTTTATCACACACGTTTAAATCTAATGACGTTTGTATCTATGCATAAACGGCGGCTCTTTTGATTGCGTCGGCGATTTTTTTGTAATTATGTTACAATTTCAAGGGACGGTAGTCCTGAGTATTTGATATTACTATGAATTTTCGTTTGATACCTACCTCCACGCGTTACTGAGGTAAAGGATCACACAGACAACAAAGTAATCCTGTAAGGGTTAATTTTTATTCCTTTTAGATACGGAATCCTAAAATATTTTATTTAATATGATAAAAATAATAATAAGTAATAAAAAAATAAGTTAGTGTTAATTTGTACCTATTTCTCATTTTTAGCAGAACTTATAATGTTATTTGATACATGTTATACAACAATAAAAACTTTAAATAAATAAGTATTTACATTAAAGTTTTAATGCGTTAGTTGTTTATTTTATTACATTTTCTAAAAATTAGTGCATAATATGTATAGGTACCTATTCCTTTTAAAACAACAAATTAGAATTTTGCATTAATGTGATAGGTATATGGCTTAACACATTAATGCAAAAATACAAATCTGACATGGGAAATAAGCAATAATGTGTTATATGTGGCTTAACACATTAATGCAAAAATACAAATCTGACATAGGAAAAAAGCAATAACCAATTTTGTGCTCTAGAATATTCTACGATTTTTTTTTAACAAAATGGATTGCACTGCCGTATTCCTCATGATCTATTTAATAAAACTGCATTCATAACTCAAAACCCGATTTTTTGTGGGTTGACACACGAACGTTTAACACGGTCCATATATGCTGTTAATTTCTTTTCAAAATACACAATAAACAAACAGTCTTAACAAACCTTTAAAACACCTCTGCTCTATCTTCTACCATAGATAATTTAGGACCAAAATATAGTATTGGAATTTCTAACTCTGGGTAGAAATTCCAAACAATGACGTTTCTCTTATCTCCAGCAGATATTTGACACTCAAAGGACTCGCAGGCGGCTGGGGGGGTCATATCAACGGTAGGGGGGGTAAGTCGCGACAGCTGACGGCTAGTGTGCCCATGCGAGGGGGGTACGCTGCCCCCCCACTATAAAGATTTGCAACGTTACGTAATTATACGCTTGAGTTTATATACTGTGGTCAGTGGTTTCCCTCGTGTATATTTTAAATATTTGGCATAGCAAATATATTTAAAATTAGCTTCTGCCCGCGACTGCGTCCGCGTGGAACTCCTACTTTTTTGCAGTCGGTTAAAAAATAGCCTATGTTCTTTCTCAGGCTCCAGACTTTCTTTGTAATTAAAATTTCATTTCAATCGATCCTGTAGTTTTAGCGTGAAATCATAACAGACAGACAGAGTTACTTTCGCACTTAAAATATTAGTAGGGATTGTACTTTCTCTTATGTAACATAAAAAATCTCGTATAGCTTTGTGTAAATTTAAATTTGTTTATAAGCAGTTGCAAAGAGTAGGTATCTCAATTTAAACCTATATTATTATGTATAAAATGATTATATATGATGATGATCATCATCATCATCGCCCTATCGCAGTCGCTTATTGTACGATGTGAAATTAATTATTCGACAAATGCATAATATTGACGGGATATATATCGCACACCTAGATCTAAAGAGAGCTAACTCAAAAAAGGTACTTTTTCAGGAGAGGCGACAAACTGATTAATATGTCCATATGCACGCATGACTTTTCTGTATAAATTTATACTTTTTATAATAAAGCTAGCAGAGTTATATTAGCTGAAATCTGTTTTAGTGTAGGTGGGTTTTGCTGGAATCCGATGGTGTGCATAACTCAAATCTTCCGGTTTTTGAGTTAGATCCCTTTAGATCTAGGTGTGCGATATATCTATTTATACTACTTAGACCATGTCGATAAATAAGCACAAAATATCCACTACCTAACTCTAATACAATATTAGCCATTAGGAGTAGGTACCTAATAAAAGTACATACACAAATGGACAAAACAGCTCTAATCAGCAAGCAAGAGATACAAAAAGGCACGTGGCCAATTATCTCGATTTTAAAGCGTCAGCAAATATAGAATATCTTGTCTATGGTCTAATTATCTTCTTCGATTGTAAAACGTTAGCAAACATAGAATATCTTGTCTATGGTTGGTATGATTTCATAGAATGCTTTGCGTTGGTACTGCGTAGTATCGAGCAGGACACAGAGGCCTGACGGCCGTGGTGTCTAATTAAAGTGCTTTCTGTGCGTCCCTGTTAACAGTCAAAGAATAACTTTAAAACGTCTATATTATCTGTATTTTATTGAATCACAGGCCTCTTCGTGCTGTTATATGTGAGATGAAGAATTTATATCTTAAAAAGTTAAATGCAAGGTTTGTTTCAGGGTTAAAACTCCAAGAAGTTTTATCAGGATGAACACAAATTGTGATGCATAGTCATAAAACAAAATAGTGTTAGAGAGAAAAATGCAGACCTGCTTTAGTAAGGTGTCTGTTATATTTAAGTTAGCTTAGTATTGTATAATTTTTGAAAACATTTAGGTTATGTGATATTTTCAAAAATGTTACTACATATACAGAAATGCACCTTACTATATAGCCGATACCTATGTTTAACATTAGGTATTTTGTTATCAATCGCATCCATTACACCCCACATTGTATCTAGTTGATGATTATAAAAGATATGTCATATCTGTCAATTTACTTCTCTTTGGTATGCTTTGCGGACACTACCGGGGGCAATGTAAAAGAACAGCGATACGCGCGGGTAATATTGCTTTCAGTTAAAACTGCGTACTCCTGCCAAACCACAGCAAAATCCTTGTGTGCTATATAAAGGACAGTACCTACCTCTATCTATCGATTGAACTTAAAATACTAAAGTATGTAGGTGGTACTAGGAAATATACACGAGCCGGTGTGCGTGACAACACATAATAAATTAGGTGACGTTTATTTTTTTTATGAATTTACATTTGACCTCTCTTGACTTCTTGAGCACCCAGATTTCATTAAATATAGCCTTCAAGTGTACCGTAATAAAGACTGCAAATTTAATCACACAACCGTGTTTTTGCTTTCGACCTTTAGACTATAGGTTCTAGAGGAAGGTCGACAGATAACGACCGGACAAAGCCCGGCCTCCCTCGCCTGGAGATAGCAGCGGGGGCTACGTGCGTTCTGGAGATTCTAAATTTATCAAAGGCCTACGTGAAGCCTAACGCTGATAATTACTGCGGTGAGATATTTATAGAATGCATTTCGTTACGCGAGAGTAGGTAAGAAAGTTTGAAAACTGTTTGATAACTTTTGTTAACCTATGTGATTACGAATAGGTAGGTACTCGTATAACTAGGTCGGGTATGATTCAGTTTGGGCACTGACAATAATGTTACGCCTAATTAGAAGTGAAAAACAAACTGACTGACAAAACAATACAGGCTTTGTAAAAGTTTATTTTGAAAGGCACGGAAAAAGAGCTCAATAAAAGTTAGCTAAAATAAAGGCTCAACCCTAAATAAATCTAGCAACATTTTTGAGGTGTTCTCGCGCAATATCGACTCACACCGACCTTTGGAAAATATATCGGCGCGATATATTTTATCCTTCGACCGTTAAAAATCTGCGGGCACGGGTCTAGCGCTAAAGAATGGAATGTATTCGAGGTACCGCGACCCCCGCGAAACGGATGAGAGTTATTTACGTACCCTCCAGGCGATGCTTAGAACGTGATCGATACAGTGCGCCCGGCGACACGCGGCCGGCCCGAGGGCGCGTCAATTTGGCCTCCGCTTCGTCAGCGCTAAATTATCCCGACATCTTTAAATGGAATTTCGCGGGTCGTGCGTCCGAAAGTCCCCGCACGTTTCTCCAAGGGTTTCGTAGGGAGGAGTGGGCGCGATTGCGAGCAGGCTGCCCCCGCGTCCTCGCGACACGCCACCTGGCTGCGGGCATTCACTGCTGCCGTAAAGGAGACGCCGGCGAGAATATTCCACGGTTTATGTGCACGAGGATGATAAAATAATGTACCGTGCACGAGGCTTTTGTTTAAAATCCTTTAATCAACGCTGCCTCTATGTGGAGGGAATTTTCGGATGCTGTTGCAGAGTTTTGTTGAATTGTATACGTATGTAATTAATGTATTTAATATTTTCAATATGTATGTATGGCCTTTATGTCCTCAAAAAATCACAAAGGAAAATTCACTGCAAACTGTAATCTGTAAATGTTTATATCGCACACCAGATCTAAAGGGAGGTAATTTAAAAAGTGTTTTTTTAGGAGATGCGAAAAACTAATAGGAATATACGCATTCGTATAAATAGGTAGGTATGTTATTTTGCACATCCGCATCTGTCTACGTGAAAGCAAGCTATGAACACATCTCGTCTTCTGACCAAAACTAACTAGGTACCTAACCACGTTTTGAAATGAAACAACTACCTATAACGGATTTAACTCGCGATTTTAAAACTTTAACGTAAGACTATCGTCAGCTCAGTCGTGTTACAAACATGGACAGAGTTTTCAAAGCGCCAGCATATAAACTAAAATCGATTTCAATCCATTATAGTTGTTGCATTCCAAAAATAAATAGGTAGGTACCAAATACCAACAAGCCTCGAGTCCAAAATGTTCACCTCTTAATATTGGTTCAAACATTTGCAAAAGCACGTTGGTTCTAAATAATATTTCAGTCCGTCCACTATCACCGATTGGGGCTATGTAACAACGGTATTACCCGGTTTAATTACTGGACCGAATGTGCAGCCATTGCGATCTCTTGTTTGTTGATTATCTGTTGCATTTATGCTATTGAAAACGGGGACAAATTTTGTGGATAGTTGAAACCAATAGGGCCCTTACTGACATACCAAAGGGGTAAATAGATACTACATAACATACGTGTATACCTCGTTTGAATGTGTTTGAATTTACCTGCCACTTATTTGTTGTCAATCATAAGGTAACTTAGGATTCTTACTTATTCTACTTAGGTACTTATTATTACATACCCTAGAGAATATACCAAACGCGCTATTTAAATTGATAGGAACGATAGTCTTGCCTAGGGACACACGGTTTGAACACTGACAGCTAACATTATATTATACTCGTATGTACTTATATAATAAACATGAACACATGCGAGCTTGATTCTTGGACGTTTTCCATTATAATAATATATAGATAAATGTTCTCAACGCTTGTGAATTCTTTACGTATACAAAAACGGGACTTATCGGTTGTAGGTATATAAATATTTGCGACGTTGCAACCGTGGTCGCGGAGAACCACACTTGCAACGTCGCATCCGAAATGCCACAGGTTACTTTTGGTAATACGCCATTCCATCCCGTTTTATAATATAATGTTAAAATCCATAAAAGTTTAAATAAACCTTAACTTTGGAAGCAAATTAAGTGATTAGACCAATTGTAAATTGTCAATGTTATATAGATATATGAACAGAGTAGACCAACACAACACAGTATTATTACAGTTGAGGTTGCAGAGTAACAGAGTATTGTAACAGTGTTTATATTGTTTCCAAAACCCTGTCAAAGTATATCGTCAAACGTCAGTCGTCCCCTCGCCGGCCGCACGCTATCTCACAGGCGGCTGCCGAACCCAATATCCGTACGTACGCGTTATAACAATCGCGTCTATCGCTCGCGTAAATTATGTACATTTAACAAACTTATTTATACAATCCACACAGGGTAAAAGTAACCTTAAGTTAACTGGATAAAGGTGGAGAAGGGAGTAAAGGAAGGTCGGTCCGCGGGCGGTCGGCGTCGCAGCGGCGTCCCGCGCTAATGGCGGCCACGGTCTACCCGCGTCCGTTGTGCAAGCTTTGATAATTAGAAATACTCGTTCGCCTGTCTTTACGGTTATTTACACTTTGGTACGGTATTACCTAGTCCATTTAGAAATATACCTAAATTTCCTGCCCGTTTTCCATTAAGTTGCGATTGGTTATTCTCAGCGTTGGAAATTATTCATGTCTTTTGTAAGTTCTGCTGATTTGAAAGGAGATAAGTAGAGAGTGAAATATTTTTATACTTACTGTCCACTAAAGAATTTTATTAACACTATTTTCTAACTAAGGTAGGTTACTTGGGTTATCTGGCAAGCGCATAAGTTTGACGTTGTCAGAATTCGACGCTAACTTTTTAACAATATTTAAATGTATCGAGCGGGGCTTGATATTCTAACTGATATAAGTTACTTACGTAGAAGAGTGATTCCTTAATAAATTATCTTTTTGACTAAACAAAGTTCAATTTATTTAGTAGCTTTTGTGCTTCACTGAAAACAAAAGTGGTATTTGAGACATTGGTCATTCAAATGAAAGTCATGACTTTTGTTGAAGATTTCAATGACCAAATACAAATTATAATTCATTATTAAGATTACAATGTAAATTCACAATATATGTTGGTCACGTTGACTCTCTCGTATTGTTGTAGATCGTTTGATTACATATTATATGTATATACATAAGCATTGTTTGTTAGTTTTCAAGTAAATATGACTTGTGTAAAATTTTTCAAGTAATTTATGCAAAACAACACGACGAGTAAATTTTATTTTTAAATCTTTCTATTATTTCATTTTTGAATAGTGAAACGCTAACCATGACTAGGAGCCTAGATAAAAATGACTCTAGACTTATTCATCTTTCAATAAAAAAAACCCACAAGAACACGCACACGTCTATTTCTACCTTTGTTTTTTAAAATCCCTCACTATTATTAAGTTAAATTACATCAAAAAGTACAATCGCCTGAAATTTCACGGAAACATTTCGAGTGTATAATTTTACATCACTTTTCTAGAACACATCTGACAACGAACACGTTGCAAACGCGGTCGAAGTCTCGAACGTCCGAGTTTTTTTTTTAAAGCACAAAGGACCCCGGTCCGTCCTCTGTCAGCCGGTGATAATTCCGCGACGCCCGCGGCGCTGGGAATACGCTGGCTCTGGCAGGAATTGTAACACAGATTGTAAGAAGGTCTTTATGGAAATGTTTGCATTCCATTTTTGAAATTCACCGCTACTATTTTACAATTTTGTATTGTCTGTGTAGCAGAGATGTATATGGCACATACCTAAGTAATAAAGCAATATAAAGACATAAATGTGAAAGAAATCTAATAAAATTCCTTATGATTTCCGACAACGTACGTTCATGTGTAAACTGATTGAAGCGATTAGCCACCCGGAGCTACCAACATTACAAAAATAATTCCCTCGCGAGCGACAAACTGCGGCACAGATTATCGTTAAGCGCAGGTTTCGCGCGGTTGGCAACAGTGGGCGCTCGAGTGTACGGAGGGACGCAAGCCGCGTAACTTACCGGCCAGTATTAGACAGGGTTGCCAATTTAATAATATAGTTTGAGAGGATACCTAAAAAGACCTTTTATGGTCAGTAGACAAAATATATTCATTGTAAACTGCTTATTTGGCACGGCGAACGTGCTACGGCGTAGCAAATTTCGTAGCACTTTGACGGATGTTATGAAAAAGTTTTCAAACATATTTATCAAATACAGTAGACACTGATTAAGTAATTACAAAGCAAATTACTACGACAAAAAAAACTAGCCTCAAAACAATATCGGTAGATTAGTAACGTACTAAATCTACACTCGCTAGTGTAGTGATGGACCATCGATAATTGCATTCTCGAGCAAGGGGGAATGTTCTTGACAGCGCACCTCGCCACTAGCATCGATAATACATTGGCCGCTGCGTTCTAGAGTCATCCTAGTAATAAAGTGGTATATTACGGCTGGTTTGGACAGCCCTGCGCGTGAGTGGGGGGGGGGGAGGGTACGACAGCGCCCCGTTAATTCCTGAGCGCTCCTCGCGATTGACAACGCGGTCGGCATTTATCGACGCGAACACTCGGCTACTAACTAGTGATGCGAGTATATCGATAATTGTACTCTCGACTAGATCGCAAGGTACGCTAAAGTTACTTTAAACCTAGAGATGCCCTTAGTGTTATGTCATCCTATTAACGACATTGTTGTCTTTTAAGTGTGATAAAAAAGCCTGCGAGAGAATATGTATTTAGCGCATATAACTCATCTAAGTTTAGTGTTGTTGTTCGAAGTAGGGTAGAGCGGGGCTAGTTGAGCATAGGGGCAAGTTGGGCAATCGAAATATCTCGCAAACTATTCACCATACGCAAAGGCATCGTATGGCGGAAAGAAGGAGTCTAGTGAGGGGTAATCACCACGCGATCACTAGTGGCGGCTGGACGAACGAGTGAAGCACCCGTGCATTTTGTTTATTTTGTGCCCAAAAAGTAAAAATATCGTTTATTGCAGGTTTTTGTCTATATTAAACAATTGTTGTCTGTTTTCAATCGAGTAAGTGTTAATCGTCCAGATAATTATTGTACTTTTGTTATGTAGAGAGGTTCTGGGTATAATTGTTACGGTTTTTTTTAAACCTCACTTTTGTTTTAAAAATCTGGGTTGGGGTTAGTTGAGCTATCGTTTCTGAACTTACCTCACGACTCGAACAACTGAAGTAGGTAAATAATGTTTTATTTTTTGTTAGGATGCAGACATACAAGAGGAGGACTTCAAGATGATCTTAGACTAGTGAAACATTAAAAAATGATAAAAACACTGTCAATAATAAACAGGCAGACAGAATCTAATGCTGAAGTTTTGTTGATTCTAGTTTCAGTTAATTATTCAAAGAAAATTACTTAAAGGGTTGTTGTTCTATCACTAAAAGACTATAAGTAAATAGAGAGCTGATTGTAATGCACATATTTTACTTCTCTAGTTAACATTGAACCTATGGTTTGCTTAGACATTCTTAGTGCTCAACTTGCCCCATACCATTGCTCAACTTACCTCACCAATGGGGTACATTGAGCGTACTTGACTTTCTGCATTTAAACAGCTGTAGCTCTTAAATTCGACTTTGTACAAAAATATAGTATGTTTTCTTTTGTTAAGGGATAAATTACTAATCCATCAAACCGCATAACAACTCAATGAGACTTATTATCGAGGAGCTATATCAGCCTAAGTGAAAAGTTGCTCAACTAGCCCCGCTCTACCCTACTTACTGCAAATGGAATGGACTGTAGGTAGGTATAGGTTTGATTCTTACGGGAAACTGATGCACATTGTGACTCCAAAGGATGTGGGACGCCTGAACCCACGATTATGATGTATGGGTTGTTGATGATGATGCTTGATAACACTTTCACTCGAAAACTGCACTTTTGATATATTATTGTTCTTGTTTTATATTGGTTGATGATTAACGCGTGCGGCGCTTACGAAGCCGGGGTGAACAAGAGCGAGAGTGAGTGGGAGATTGAGATTGAATGGAATATATAGATTGATTGATAGGAATGAAATGGAATGAATTATTGAGGGATTGATTGAACGGAATAGGAAGCGGGAATATTTGAGTGTACACGAACATTTAGCGTTAGACTGTCGTCAGCTCAGTCGTGCTACGAATATAGGAACTGTAAAATTTTTGAAACGTCAGCAAAAAAAAAAGTTAAAGTTAAATAGTTGTTTCATTCTAATCTGTAATAACCGCGAAGGTATCAGTAATAACAATTGCATTTAGTTCGCTACGTTATCACATCCGGAATACAAAATAGACGCAATGATTCTTAATGAGGGCCACCGCGTGTCAGAAATCCGCTAGTTCCACCAATGAGAGGCAAGCTACTGGCTTATGATTGGTGGTACATGACAGCTGGACCTCATTCTACACTAGCGCATCTAGCGCATTTCTGACACGCGGTGGCCCTCATTAGGACAACATCTAAAACATAGGTAAGTACCTACCCATTGACATTTTATGATATTCAAAAACCAATTGTCACATAGGTAGGTAACTGTAAAGAAAAAAATATGTAAAAATGTCCACACGTGCACTAACTCTTACTGTATCGATAGCAGTATTCTCATGCCTATAGGTACCTACTAGACGCGCCGTTTCTGTTGCGTACGGCTCGCCTATGTCTATGTGCTTATATACCAAGTCTACTCAGTATATAGGGGTAGGCAGTTGCGTCTTACGCTTACCTACAACGCTTGTAAGAAAAATAGAAGGCACAAAAAATATGCATTTCTCATGAAACTAAACGTGTATACAAAATTACAGCTCAATCTGTTGAAGATACCTACTTCAAAATTGAGTTCGGCACCCGAACAAAAATACTTATATACATACATTGCAAGTTAGTAGTAAACTGTAGGTAGTGGTAAAAATGCGCCCGTTGACAGTATATAAGTTATTAAATAAATGTGCCTAAAAATTTACAAACTTATTCAAAAAAAAAACCTGCACACTTTTAAACCAATCAAACAATTAGCAGATAAAATTGTATGTATGCAATTTTTGACAGTAAAAATTAAACTCTAACGTTATAAGCACTAAGTTCATTTCTATTAGCAAAATGCAAATAGAGAGATTTCATTACACTATATAAATTAAATACCTAGTATGTTTATTTTACAACCACTTAACCCATAGAGCAAATATTAACATAGCACGAAAGTATTGTAGGAATCATTTAATTACCGTATACAGACAAATACTAGAAATCCTATAATTATAAATTCAAAGTTTAACTGCCTATATTTCAGTATACCAACATGTTGGGTCAAAGTACTTAGAGTAGAACATTCGCTGTAAATTAATTTAATACGCGTATAATTAAATTTTATAAGATAAGTAATTTCGCGCAACCGAAGAATGAAAGTTAAATTAATGTCTTTATGATGGTTCAGAAAATTGGAGAAATCGGGAAAGTAGAGAAAATTACTAATTTTTAAACATAAACTTAGCTTTAGAATCTAAACTATAATAATAGTATAAAGAGGAAAGGTTTGTTTGTTTGTTTAGATTGAATAGGCTCCAGCACGGCTGGACCGATTTCAAAAATTCTTTCTTTATATGTGTTTTTTTTTTAAAAAGACCAATATCCCCGTTACGCCAGACTTACGTAATTTTAGGAAAGATTATTTTTTTAGGATCCGTAGTATAAAATAAACTTAAAAAGAAATGGCCATACTTGCTAAACTGAAAGCACGGTCGTTTTACAGATAATCTTACTGTAATGTGGTCTAAATAATAAAAAAAAGTCCATACTTAATTTTCTATACCCCCTAAATATAATTATCTCGTCATTAAAACGACACTTCGCCTAAATCACCGGGCTAGTGCTCTGGTGTTTTCATTAGAATGATTATAATTTCTGAACGATGTCCAGCGAAGCTTAATTTTGCATCAGCTGTGAAAGCTCTTAGGTTAGGTACCAACGAGGCAACCTTAACGTACAGCCTGAGTTACAGCGGAGATATTTCTGCTCAAGTTTTTGGTCCATTTAATATTAAATGAAAACACAGCTGTGTAATTCCAACTACAATACTCGGCAATACATCACATTGTTATAGCGACATATCGTTTTTTTTATCGCTATACGATACATATCCTATCCTAATCTTAACTAATATTATAAATGCGAAAGTAACTCTGGCTTTCACGCTAAAACTACTAAAAAAGCCTGAAAAAAGAAAAAGGCTATAGCTAGGTTGTGGTTAATTAACTTTTCTGGGATTTGAAAAATAGTACATTACGCACCGAGGCCAGTAAAATAAAAAATGTCTCAGATCACAAAAATGTGATCTGAGGCTTTTTTATTTTACTGGCCGAGGTCAGTAGGTATACAATTTTTCTGTTCGATAAAGCCAGAAAGCGGCAATTTAATTTAGCGCAGCGGCCACAAAGTTGGCGCTTTCTGGTCAGAGGACAGAAAAAACACTTGGCGTGTTGCTGCAAGTAGGTAAGCGAAAGAGATTTTTTTAATGACAAATCAAATATCAATAGTTGCACAGACAAAATATGTTACCAATATTAAACCAAAGACAAAACCACTCATCGCGCATATTCTATACTAATATTATAAAGAGGAAAAGTTTGTTTGTTTGGATTGAATAGGCTCCGGAACGGCTGGACCGATTTCAAAAATTATTTCACTGTTGGAAAGCTACACTATTCCCGAGTGACATAGGCTATAACAAAATGGATCCGTGCGAAGCCTGGCCGGGCCGCTAGTTATCTAATAACTTACGCTATATGTTAAGGAGCAGCCTTACCGCGGGGCAGTCGGCCGGCGCGTCCTTGCCGCGACCGTACTGCGACGCTCACGAGCCAGACAACGCAGCTGTGTGACGTTACAGAATTAAATATTACCTACTTGTGCTTATATACCCGTGACACTGCCTCTGCGGTCTGCCTATTAGATGTTGCTAATATATCTGGCCTTTTTAGGAGCTTCTGTACTTAGTTCGTAAAAACGAGGTAGACAGTTTTCAACATGCCTTTATTGTTTAATGAAAGATTATTAGCATATTTTTTTACGATAGCCTTTGTCCATCAAGAAGTTACCGAAAATTATTGGACACATACCTACTTTTTTTCTTTACTCAAACAAACAAAACATGACAAATGTAAGTGCTTCAAAAGTTATGGAGTGGGGTCTCGTGGTATCACGTTATGGTACAGTTTATACCAGAAAGTGACGTCACGAGCCCTCACTCACTTTTCTATACCCAGTCGTCATCCCTGATTGGTTGGTATATCATCACGAAATTTGGGAGATGTGTAACAGTTCCTATAGTTGAGTTGGAACATATGCAATGGAACATAGTTCGTTTGTCGTCCCGCCCGTCCTATTGTTTTGTCAAAGATCTGTCAAAGTCTTCTGTCACTTCTTCATAAGGCTTTATATTTTCCCCGTTTTTTACACATTTTCCACTGTTTCTTCGCTCCTATTGGTCGCAGCGTGATGTTATATAGCCTAAAGCCTTCCAAAGATAAATGGTCTATCCAACTAAAAAAATTAGCGCGTTCAAACAAACAAACAAACTCTTCAGCTTTATAATATTATAGTATAGATTAGAACCTCCGTATCTTCTTCTATTGAGAGCTTAAGCGACATCTTTTACTGCTAGAAATAACTTACCAAGGACTTACATAGCTCAGTTTGGTACTGACATATTAATAGTTTGAAGTCTTCAGTGAGGTCAATCAAACAAAAGCTGCGGTGCTTTGGCGTCTTGTCTGAGGCTGTATAGAGGCTATATAGGTCTCGCAGAGGAACCACTATCTAAGTAATTACTTGGTGCTTACGACTGTTAGGGCATAGCTGTAGTGTAAAGCTATACTATGAGACAAAGTAAGTACTTGTCCTATTATAACAAATACATAACAATTCCACCACGAAAGTCGGAAGCTTCACTCTTGAGCTCAATGTTTTATTAGTTACAAAAGAAGTCGGTGATCCTATTTTTTATATCTATACTAATATAATAAAGAATGTTTGTTTGTATGGAATAGGCTGCAAAACGGCTGGACTGATTTGATAAAAACTTTCACTGTTGGGAAGCTACGATCATCCTAAGTAGTTGCAAAGGCGGGGTGCTAGTAAAGATACAAAGTAGATTTAAACGCGCTACCTCCAGAGCTTCATATTCTCTGATCACTTGTCAAATCATCTTGAAGCAAGGACGGTCACGGGGTCATGACTCCCCCCTCCCCCTGGAACATCATGTCTATGTCGTCATATTTCTTGACGTCGACAACAAAACAATGTCGACGCGACAAACCTTCTTGTCGACAACGTTCTCAATATTATGTCGACAAAATGTCGGCTCGACAGTTCACCATAGGCTCACAGAACATCGCACAGGTTCAAGTAGAATCAAGGCTGTATAAAAACAACAGTGAATACCATTATACAGCCTAAGGAACTGCGTCTCTGGTAGCCTAGCAACCCGTAGTGAGACAGTCCACCCGAGACGTGACTGCGTAATCGTTAGCTGGAGCTTAGGGCGGGCGGGCACCGGTCAGCCGCGGGGGTCCCCCCTCTCGGTTCAGACCCTGGATGAGCGTTACTGTTCTGGGAATAGTGCCGGGATAACCAAGTCGTGTGATTTTGAAATATCTGTATAAACATATTATAAATTATATATATATATATATATATAACTATGCATAATAATAATATGTAGATATTCAACAAGGTTTAAAAAAATGCCTTGTTTTTTCGCACCCTTCAAGATCTTCCGATATGGCCGATGGTTGTTGTGCTTAATCGATATAGGAAAGTATTTTAACTATGTATAATATGTCAATTGTAAATGTATGCCAGCCAATACAATTAAATACGCGAGTTAAATCCGTTACAGTTGTTTCATTTAAATGTGGAATGACCGCAAAGGCATTAGAAGTTTAGTTTTTTGACGGCCTGTTGGTCTAGTGGTCAGAGGGCCTGACTACGAAACCGGAGGTTGCGGGTTCGAATCCCGCAGGGCAGATGTCAATGTGACGAGCACTGGCATCTGTACCTGAGTCTTGGATGTCTTATATGTAATTATGTATATTTATCCGTTAGTCTAGTACCCATAACACAAGCTTTGCTTAAAATGGGACTAGATAATTGGTGTGAATTGTCCAAAGATATTTATTTATTTATTATTTATTTATTTATTTTAGATTCACTACATATACCCATGAATTAATCAATTTTGTTGAGTGTTCTACGGCGATTCTTCTCGGCTATGCATATCCACAAGCACAATAGACACAAACGCGTAAAACGATTTCTTTATTCACTGATAAACATTTATTTTTATTCTAAAAACGTCTTAAACACCGGCCTTAATCGCGTAATTGAGATCAAACTTAGATATCTGGAATATCCAAAATGTCTCCACCTTGCTAGCGACGGTGCCAGCAAATGAAAACTACTTACGTATCCAAATATTCAATACCTATTCCAGTGCAAATGTAGATCTCCTTGGTCACTATCGAAGATACAGACTAGCTGGAAGTGACTTGGTCCTTTTGGGTACTGCAATTGCACTGAGCCTGTAGGCTTCATGGTCGCTGGGTTTAATAAATTAAGACGCCTAAATTAAGTTTAAGTAGGCTGTGTTTAAATTATAATTATTCAATTGACGGATGAGTAGCGTGACTAGACTGGCAGTGTTGCCATATTTTATAAATAAATCGTGTACAGAGCTGACTTCTTTAGAATAAGGATGGGTAAAGAAAACGAAATTCTATTAAATCCGTCAGTTAGATCTTTGAAAATTATTTCTTCTTTTCTCGAACAAACAAAAACTGACAAAGACGCTTTAAAGTTTGGAAGTGACTCATGACGTGACGATATGGTATAATTTATACCATAACGTGACGTCACGAGCCCCCAACTTCGAACTTTTAAAGCGCTTTTATTTCTTATTTATTGTCCGATTGAGATAAGAAAAAACACGTTTCACGTATCCAAGTTGGGGCTGTCGTCTGAAGTTATGCTCGTACATACCTACATTTACATAGTGATAGATAGATATATGTATATTTAGATGCACAACAAATAATTTATTTTTTTTAAACTCCAAAAAACCTTTCAAAGACCAACACAACATATTCAATTTGCCAAAAATAAAATAAACCTTCTAATCCTAACGAAACTCAACATATTCCGAAATCCCGGCACGCCGCGTCACCCCGTAATCTCACACACGCACGCTAAAAAAACGATTTAAATTCACCAAGAATTGTATAGCTTTGCATAATATTAAAGGCTATAAAACCTTAACATATCCAGGGCTTACCATCTGTGGTCTAACGAGCGGTCGAGTCGCCCGCTTAATGTCTTCATTTGTATTCAGATTTACCTACGCATATATCTGTATATACATAGTATGTGGCGAAGAAGGCTCGTTACGCGTGGTTATAGTTTCGTTGGATTTTTTGGCTACTTAGTACTTACTATGTTAGTAAAAAGGAGCAAGTTATTGATAAATTATGTTATGATAAAGATAATCGATAGCTTGGTTTTACATGCTTTACGAGTGATCACTAGTTAGGTACCTATCTATTAGCGATTATCTATACAAATAAAAATGAATCACTGCAATCTAATGTACCTAGGTAGATATGTACATGCATAACTTTCGATTGACTGAAATTGGTTAATTGTTTTTTTGTGTTTGTGCCAGGACAAAGTAAATTTTATATTTATTTAAGAAAAATAAAAATATGATTATATAAATTATTATTATTATTAGTATATCGCGGTACGAAGTTCTCTGGGTCAGCTAGTTTATAAAAAAATGGTAATAACTTATTCATTAACTAGAAATGTTCTTTAGGTGGTTTTTAAAGTTGGATTACAGAGCTCTGTACTTAATATAAATACTATAAGGAATGTAATAATAAACTGTACGACCATTAACGAAGCATTTCTTGACAATTTATTTTCATTGCCAATTACACCGCAAACATCACTCGTTGAATCATAAAAAACTGTACCAAAAAGCGTCAATTAAAATGTATGAATTCACCCGGCAGACGGGTGCGCCAGACAGACCTACTTACATACATATTGCCGCAACTTTGACCCACTTCCAACTTTTATTGTGGCCAACTTTGTGCGGTTGCGATCCAAGTTTGCAATCTCGAAATGAGTTTTACTTTTTTGCCGTGTATTTGGTTAGGTTAGCTTTTTTAGTGATAACTAATTTACCGCTGACATGTACGGGCATTTCCGTAGGATGATAAGAGCAGTTAAAGCAAGAAGAGCAATAACAATTCATAACGTAAACAAAAACAACCTAGAACAAACGCGAACCGCATAGCAAAAAACCCTACCACCACCAGAAAAAAAAACAGCGAAAGAATCGAGAACATAAAAGCTAACTCAATGATCGTAATGAGCCAAACGTCCAATTTACGTTTACGATTCGGCAAACATTTCGCATTAAGAGAAGACAGCGGAAGCTCATAAAGAGTGGCGTATCTTTCAGCATAAACAAGGCCCCGGGAAAAACTCTCTGAATAATAATTAGGGTTCAAGATTAGGCTGACGACGGGCGATTCGACCTCTTGCTATTAATTACGATGGAAGTCGGACGCGCTATGTTGCCTCGCAGGGTATATAGGCTCGAATTTCCGGGCATACAAGTGTATAGGTAGATAGGGATACGTGGGCAGCGTCTCGCGTGCCGGAGGCCGAGGCTGGCCGGGGTTGCGCCCCCCGGTCTAATTGACGCCGCACCGGACGGACGGCGCCCGCGGGGACGCTGCTCCGCCTTCCGGCCGCCGTGCTCCGGGTACGATTTACAACGCCCGATAATCTTTTCTTGATGACGCACCTAGGCTACGTTGTTAGGTTGGCTGCACTGCGGTGTCGTTGGTTATACATGATATATTACGCGTATAGATACAAAAGGGCAGTTGTTAATTTAAACTTAGGTACTCGTTGTTGGGCACAGATAAGCGTGTCTTTGTTATGGAAGGCCTGGATCGGAGAGCTATGTTTTTTAATTAAATCTCTCATCAGTTTTTCCTTCTAGTTAATACATAATTCTCTCACTAATGCCGTACTCACACCGGCTTATCTGTAAATAGACGTTTGTTCGGCGCCGTCCCGGCTCGGCTGTGTGAGTGTTCATTACTGGCGACGCTGCATGAGTCTTATTAAGTTCCAGCCGGCAAGGTGTCAACACGGTGCCTGCGAGCTTCCGTTCCCTTTGGGGTACTAATTAAAAACGCTCTCCGAGAGCCGGAAGACCGGGCAGGGAGGCGCGGGCGAGCCGCGGGTGAGCCGCGGGGGTCCGCGTAACGAACGCACTAATTAATAAGGGTCCGTCGATATTGATTTACGGGTGTAGCCGCGTGTGCCGTTCCCGGAATAATCGACGAAACGCGAGACCACAGACGCGGAATTAGATACCGACCGGACCGACTCGCCGGAACCGACGCCGAGCGAACAAAGAAAATTTAATTAAAACCCGACATTCGATTATGCAACGCGAGCTTTCTTTGTTCCGCTCGTAAACAAACACGTGGTTATAAAAGTTTAGACGCTCTCTAATTCACAGCTAACAAGCAAGAAAATAAATGTTTAAATTGAAAATGCGATTTCCCTTTATTCGACGCAGATTCTGCCGGGGCGTAATGAGCCCTCGCTCGTTCACCCCAAAAAACATTACCGAAAATTCTCAATTTCCATTTCCATGCTGGCGTTACTCGCGCGACGGGAAATTTGCATCGGAAAGAAATGCAAAAAGAGCAAGATATCGCCGCGGACGTCTCCCTCTCCGGGCGCCTGCCCCCCCCGGAGCCGCTCGTGGATCTGGGGTTGCATGTACGTGTTCACGCGAGGGAGTGCGCGAGCCGCGGGTGTCCACCCCACGTCTAATGGCTACCTCGATGGCGCTCGCCGCGCCGGTCCGCAATACTGATAGATTAATTAATTTACGTTCACCCGCGCTGGATACAGGATTCACGAAAACACCAAGTTTCAAAAGAATCTAGACAATGACGAGACTGTAGTGCGTTGACTCGTGGACGGTTCGTCGATCCGGATTAACCGTTTACTTTCAATTTATGCGGAGCAATATATCATTAGGGTGTTATTTCGTTAATAACAAACGCCGTATATGTGCGTAACGGTATCGATACGTGGGGTTCGCCCGCGTGACTCGGTGCCGTTTCGTCCGTCTCGTGGGTACTCATTCGGACTAATTTGTTATGATCTCATAATTCCTCGTAATCGGCGAACCTTTATCCCAATCGTGAGACCCTTTCTTTGGGGCTTTGCGCTCAAAAATGGTAAAAGTTGTTTTCAGTTCTTTTAGTCCAACCACAAGTCAATATTTGCCTTTTACAAAATTTCTACAACAAATATAGAGATTAGAACGCAAAGTGCTTTTACGAAGTACCTTATTACTTTAGTTAATTAAGCATATATTTCGCTTACGTATTTCGGTTACGTAACCAAAATATGATGTTCTAATATGCACTTACTTATATAAAAATCTCGTGTCGCGGTGTTTGTGGTCTCATTCCCCCTCTAATACAGAAATAAATATTTCATACAAAAGAATTGGGAGTAGTTGTTGAAACTGACAAACCGACCGAGAGTTGGCGATCTGGAGCCGTTCAACATGATACAGAACCCCCGGAGACATGTTCCACATACAGCAAAGAAG
Source organism: Polylopha cassiicola (assembly GCA_038024825.1). Lineage (NCBI taxonomy): Eukaryota > Metazoa > Arthropoda > Insecta > Lepidoptera > Tortricidae > Polylopha > Polylopha cassiicola. The sequence continues at coordinate 2,668,269 of CP149061.1, forward strand.
CATTAGTTCATAAGAAGCTAGTTTATGAAAACAAGTATGAACCTATGTAAATATTTTTTCAGTCCTCCGGCCGGAGAGCGCCAACTTTGTGGCCGCTGCGCTAAATGAAATTGCCGCTTTCTGGCTTCGTCGAACAGAAAAATAGTATACTGACCTCGGCCAGTAAAATAAAAAAGCCTTAGATCACATTTTTGTCAACCTCGGCTTCGCCTCGGACGACAATTACATGTGATCTGAGACATTTTTTATTTTACTGGCCTTGGTGCGTAATGTACTATTATTTGTCAATCGTTAATAATGAGGCTGAATCATGGCGTAGTTTTTATAATACACTAGCGGTTCGCCCCGGCTTCGCACGGATCCCTATTTTATTTCAAATATTCTATAGCCTATGTTACTCAGGATGAACGTAGCTTCCCAACAGTGAAAGAATTTTTCAAATCGTCCACTCGTTTTGTAGCCTATTCAATCCAAACAAACAAACCTTTCCTCTTTAGGTATAATATTAGTATAGATTATAGTATAGACCATCTGATGCCGGCAACTTTTTCTACAGAATAGTCATGATTAATAAAATTCGACCATGTGCCTATATTATATACGTACAATATAATATATGTACCTAATTAGTTTAAAAATATTTTTATTATCAAATAGGTACTATCGCATGCTTTCGGGGTATGCCATTTTAGAAACAAATTGCTTGCACTTGTTGCTTCACACACAGCCGCCAGGTACCAGGGTCGTTCAAGCGATTATTGCCTTAAAGGTGTAACATCGCCAGCACAGTTGATAGTACCTAAGTCCTTACCTAAAACCTTCTCTATCATAACAATCACACCCAAAAAAGAATTATCCAATTTAGTCCAGCTAATCAAAAGTTATGTGCGTAGACACACAAACATTATTTTTTATGTAGCTAGGTTTAATAAAGTTGAGAATAATATAAGATGCGAAAGTGTGTGCTTATACCTCTTCAAGCTTAAATCACTGAACCAATGTATATTGAATTTGCTATAGAAATAGTCTAAATCTAGAATAATTATAGGATAGTATTTATCCAATTATTTTTACTTCACGGTAGAATCAAAAGGCGCGTGTTTATTAAATATAAAATATTAATAACTTCATGATTATGCTAATTGACTGTACAAATTGCTTCTTAATATCATTACCTTTAATGATTGGAGATAAGCAAGTCGTAAAAGCGAATTGATGATTTTATTAACGCAAACCGTAGAAAGCCGTGTGAACGAGGTCGAAAATTCATATCATTCCAATGGTTTATGACTATTTTACGAGTTAGCTGCAGCCGGCGACTTCGTCTGCATTGCGAACTGGGAGGCGTGAAGGTTTTATAACAGGAGTGTAGGCTTATAGTGCCCTGTAGCACTACAAGGCCTATTACAAGACCTGACCTAAAGTTTTTAGAGTTTGGGAACTATATTTATTTTTTTAAGTAGATGCTGGCAATCCTGTCACTATGAAAGTTATTGCTTTCGTGTGAAGTATGGATCTGTTTGCTCCAGAATAGTGACTCTAGTGTTAAGGGACTGTCGCCGACTGTTATGGTAGCATAAAAAATATTTTGCAAAAAAAAAACAAATCATAAAAAACAGTACTTATTATGAAAATGTTGACCGACAGAACAATATCGTATGAATCTTTTCTAAATTCATATCAAATTTACCATTTTTAAAAATATACACATTTCATAAAGGTACTTAATCATTCATCACTAGCCACTTTTTCCCGGAATAAATCCTAGAATTTAATATTCAAGCTAAAAATAGTAAATTAAAAAATATAGAACTGGCGATGGCGGACAAAAACTAATCCCAGTAAAAAAAGGTAAAAAATGTATTTAAAACCAACAATTGCAGACAATTTTTACATACCTAGGATACCTGCTGCACAAATGCATAAGAGTCAATTAAACTCTCGATGCGAAATGCAATAGCCACATCTAAAACAAGATTAGGATAATTGCAAAGGTATGAAATGCTTCCATAGTCATTAAGAATGTATTAAATGCTTCCATAGCCAATTAAACTTTCGAGAATCATCCATTTCCATGTATAAAATATAAGTAGGTAACGGAGTTATCAGATTACAAATTCGAATCGTTTATGAGTATAGAAACTTTTACACGGCAGATAAGTCTACTAGTGTTGGAATGAAACAACTTTGACGGATTTGACTCGCGTATTTTATTGTTATATATACTAAAGCCTATTAACTCGCGTATTTTATTTTTATTGGCTGTGCTGACAATAGTCTTATAAGACTATTGTCAGCACAGCCAATAAAAATAAAATACGCGAGTTAAATCCGTTAAAGTTGTTTCATTCCAATGTATAAACCGCGAAGGCATCAGAAATTATTAAGTCTACTAGTGCTTCGGTTGTTTGTGCTACAGTTGAGGCGGTCATCCTCAAATATTTCGTGCTGTCCAGAATATCCACCTTAATATAGACAACAAGACATTGGTTTAGTATAAAATCAAGCACAGGATCCCGTGAAAAAATCTAAAATTGTTCACGGTTATAACCGCACGCAGAGCTATTACATATTTAGCTACCCACACATAAACCTGAAACTTTTAAAACAAAAATATCACTAAATCCCCCATGATAAAAAGGTACACGAAATACTCGACTACCGAGCTCAGCTCGAATAAAGCATTTTCAAGCTTTAGCCTATAAATTTCGCCTTTTGGGCGTTCCGTTTCAGGCGGGGAGCGCAGCGCAGATGCAGCCGCGGCGAGGCGAAGGAGCGTTTATCAAAGCGAAAATCGTAAAACGTGAAACGAGACGGTGGTCGTAGAGTGACGAGTTGACGCGGCGCCATGTTGGAGACGTCACGGCAATGCTGAACGCTCCAAGTCATAAAGAGCGAAACGGTCCGAATTCAGCGTTTGTTTAGAGAACGAGTTCACTCAGGTGATGGCTTTGGCTGTTATTGTTAAGCTATGGTCCACGGATAGAAAAATGTAGAGTTCGGGTCGTTGATTTTAAAACTGCACCGGGTTCTTTTTATGAAAAACTTATTCTCTATTGCTCGTTGATTTAGCGAGGCGCTAAAAGTACTAAGTAAATTTAAAGTATTGGTGTATTTAGAAAGTATGTATTTAAGTACTATAAACAGGAACATAATTGCGTCATGGCATACGTTGAGGACATTTCCTAAATACCTTGTAAAAATCGTCTCCAAAGTTAAGACGAGTACCAATCAAAAAGACAATTTTCCATTGTACTTGCAGGGGCCATGGTCCGATTAAACGATTAGCAAAAATGCACATAATTTTCTTAAGACATGATAATTTATATTCGTTAGTAAATATATAAACTGAGCAATTAGCGAAGTAACTCTTACCGAGCTAGTAAAATGCGGAAGCTTAATTTCCAAACGGTAAATTTTACGACGCTAGTTGATAGATCTGCAAGATTCTAAATATTCTAATAAGCGAGGTGGGCGGCGTTTAAGCCGTTATGGTTATGTCAATGGTTGTATAATACTAGTGCAGATGGTTGTTTTGAGGTTATGTCTCTTGATAGTCGTGAAGTTCGTTTAAGTTAATGATTACGAGTTGCGTACACGCATGTTTATGCATATGAATGAATTAGTTATATGATATCCTTAAGTGAGCTTAACGGTTTTTGTTGGATGCTGGAGGTCTATCGTAATAATAATATCATAGGTAGCTTAGACTCACTGTGATTCTGCTATATAAACAAACTAGCTTTTTCCCGTGACATCATCTGCGCATGATTAAGTAGTAATTACTTTACACGAGACCTAGTATAAGCTATAATAATATTATTGTACCTACCTAATAACCGCGAAAGCATCAGTAATTATTTTATAAATATGCTTTAGTTATATGACGATTTCCATTTGGAGTTTAGGCTATATAAGGAGAGGAAAGTGACTTGAACATAGTATTAAAATAGGCCATATCGTGGTCAAATGATCAACACCATCCGGCTAGTCCCAAACTCTTTGTGCCTCTAAACTCGTGTACGGTAACCGTAGCATGCGGGTTGGGATATCCTAGTTGTTGCAAGCTTACTCATTTTAATTATTTAATTCGATTTTAATATAACGTTATCTATACTTCTATAGGTACTTAATATTATAAAGAGGAAAGGTTTGTTTGTTTGGATTGAATTGGCTCCAAAACGACTGGTCCGATTTGAAAAACCGGGGCGAACCACTAGTTCTATATATTATACTAGCGAACCGCCCTTCACACGAGTGCTATAAACCTTCCTCTTGAATCAGGAGGTTTATAGCATACGTGCAAAGCCGAGTAGGTCGCTATTTAATTATGTAAAATTGAAGAGGAAAATGACCATATATAGGTACATTCATTAAAAAAAATGCTTGACTATATTAACGCCCTATATACATGTATGGAGGCGATCGCAGCGTCAACATCTCATAGTATACTACATATAGTATGTATGTACCTACGTGTATGTATGTATATAAGGTAGCACAATCGGGCTGTAAGACGGGGAGACCGCAGCGGGCAGGCTTTGTGCGAGCTCGCTGCTAAATTACGAAGGTTTTGCGACCACGAGCGGAGCGGGTAGCGCGGCGGGAAGCGGGTGAGAGGTACCTACCTAATGTAAAAAACAGAAACGGGTAAGAGATAATGTAAAAATAGACCATAAGTAGAATCGCCGATTCGAGTCCACATATCTGAATTTATTAGGCGTAAGGAAAAGGTAATTTACTGGTGATCTGTGTATAGTGTTTTGTATATTTTAAGCACCAAATAAATCAAAATCAAAAATGACTTTGGAATGAAACAACTATTAACGGATTTAACTCGCGTATTTTTATTTTATTTTATTAGCTGACGTTTCGTTTCGCTGACGTTTAACGTTAGACTATTGTCAGCTCAGTCGTGCTACGATTATGGAAACTGTAAAGAATCCGAAACGTCAGCTAATAAAGTAAAATAAAAATACGCGAGTTAAATCCGTTAATAGTTGTTTCATTCCAATGTGTAATAACCGCGAAGGCATCAGAAATCAAAAATGACTTATTCAATTTAGGCTTTTATGAGGTCTTATGAAGGTACATTTTCCGTGATAATCTCACTTAAGATGGAAATATACATAAAAGGGATTCATGCAATTAAAATTATTAAGTCACAAATTACCATAAATAAACGACAGGTTTCCGGGTTCACTCTTAACTCAAACCAAAAATGAAATTTACAATTAACATTAACCTTGAATCGTCATCCAAATTGAACGTGTGTACAAAATTTCACCTCATTCAGTTAAAGTTATCTGCCTCAAAATTGAGTAGCAATATTTCACCCGCACATACTTATATTGGTACTTATGCAAGTTAAATTGCTTTTAATAAAACAGCACCGCTCGCCACAGTATCAGTAGCCACTTCGCTCCAGGCTGCGAGCGTCAGGTGCCCGTATTTTGGTCGCTCGGATCCGACTAGCCGTCGCCGTTCAGTTTATGTAAGCGGACACATATATACCATACCCTTATATACTCCTCGCTCCGGCGAGCTTTCAGTCCTTACACGGAACACGGTGGACGAACATGAATACTGAATACACGTCGATACTAAAACAAGTGGAACAAATGAACTGATGCGGGGAAAAAATCCGGGATATTCCACGGGGTGGAGGTGAATTCTTACGGTGTATTTCGCCGTAATCTCGAGGCGCGCTCGCGTGTTGACGCAGCTAAAATGCCGTGTATACGCGGGACATATTGTTCTGGTGTGCGGAACGCATTTTTGTTCAAGTTGGACAGTCTATTTCGAACTGCATAATGAAGCACTGTTGGCCTGCTAATGGGCCTTTATTGCAAAACCGGATGGTAAGGACAGTCTAGAAATCACTCAACATTAAGATATTTTTGGCTACTATATACTTATGTAACGAAATATACATCTATAGGTCATATAAAGATGAATCACCGAAATGTATGTACGCGTATAACTTTTTAACGACTATATATATTGTTCAAGACAAGGTGAACAGAAATAATTCATACAAACTATGTATGTGACAGAAGACTTTAAAAGATCTTCGACGAAACACTCGAATGAGCAGGACGACGTCTGCCGGAACCGTTAGTATTATTATAATAATATGTAGGTACCTATATGATGCATTGAAGACTGCATGCAGCGACACTAAACCCATTAATGTTGTCGATTTTCATGGAATATTATTATATCGACATGGCATTTTATATAGTATCAGCAGGCACTTGCAGTGGGGGGTGAACACCATACTTTTTCTTACACATACCCACGCACTTATATTATATCTCTACATCAATCACTTTCTTCTTCCTAAATTTTACGAATACTTCAGTCTCATACGCTCTGTCGCTTCTATATCTACAACTTCGCTTAGTAAGCGCTCGCTAATAAACTTCAAAACTACGACTGCCTTTTGAGTCACTCAGGAGTTTGAGTCAAACAGTTGGAAGGTATTTATTCCCAGCAAGTTGAGCGTTGTTTCCAACGGCCCCTGAGTCGCGGGAATGCTGAGTGAGCGCGGACGCAGGGCCGCGACCGGCGACTCAGCTCATTTTCTGAGTGGCTGCCCGGCAAAGAATTATTCCACTAGCCGTTAAATGCTGGAAAGGGAAATTTCATGGCGAACTCGCGTTTATTTACAATGGGTTGTGTACGGGCTCTGCGCTATTCTAACTAAATAGTTTTATAATAGGTAGGTTACTTACCGGGTATACAGTATTAGCTGAATACTATTTTAAACAATAATATAAATTATTGCTAATATATAACTATAATAGAACTATAGTAGATGTTATCGTAGGAATCGAGGTCAATCTTATAATTATGTATAAGGAAGTAGGTATACATAAAATTCCTTATCCTGAATGACCGACGGATATGCGCATAGTCTAAATCGCTGATCGTAGAGGCTTGAAACTTGGAGGTTATGTTCTTTGTATGACGTAGGCATCTGATAAGTAAGAATTTTCCGAAATTCTACCTCCAAGGGTGTGAAAAAATGAGACAACGTGATTCCTTGCTCAAATTTATTTAAAAATCTTTGCATACCTAATCATTTTTCCACGGAATTGATAAATGTGTTTCGTATTTTATTGAAATACACCATGAACTACCGCTTTTAATTCTAAAAATTCTAATTTATCTCCGACAAGCACAAAGCATCTATCACATAAATACCATCCAATATCTGTTGAACATCATTCGATATTAACAATTCCGATAAAAATAAATTTCAAACTGCATCATTCACCAAAACAGAATTCAGAGCTGCAAAACAAGAAAATGGCTGCTAAAGTTATTTCATTTATAACAGCCCGTTAAATAATAATGCTCATTTTATCATTTCGCCGTGACCTGTCAAAATCGATATCAGTACGCTAATATATGCAGGTGTTTGATGGCTTGTCTTTCCTGCAATTTTGCAACTACTGAATTATAGGTGCTACCTACCTACACTGCTAAATAGGTCAAAGTCTCTAGGTACAAAAAGAAACTTTTAACTGACTTATTTCCAGGCTTAGCCGAAAAGTTATAATTTTTAAATAAGTAGGTTATAATATGGGTTATAATGTAGGTAATAATATTCATTATCGGTCATCTGATGAATCAGTTATCTTCGATTTTCTATAACAACATAATATTATAGATAACCTAATTAGGTACCTAGTTAATTATGGCGCCTTAGGCGCCAAGGATATTTAATACTCAATTCTTTATTCGCGTTCTATAAATAAGAGTTTAACACATAGTATCACTATATATATACTTACTAGCTTCTGCCCGCGACTTCGTCCGCGTGGAACTCCTCCTTTTTTGCAGTCGGTTAAAAAGTAGCCTATGTCCTTTCTCAGGCTCCAGACTTTCTTTGTACCAAATTTCATTTTAATTGGTCCTGTAGTTTGAGCGTGAAAGCGTAACAGACAGACAGACAGACAGACAGAGTTACTTTCGCATTTATAATATTAGTAAGGATAGACCCTGTTGCGCACAACTAATTTTTTAGGTACAGCTTCTTAAATATATACTTAGAATAAGCCTAATGCGTAGGTAATGTTATACTTTTCGCATATATCGGATGAAACACAATCTTACTAAACATCAATTAATAATTAAAAGTTAAATATTAACTTATATTCTTATCATTTCAATTAAACATCAATATTCGACTCAAATCCGTGATATCAGTGTATCGAATCAAACTATCCACTTCACATTACTATCCCATCCCCCGGGGGCGAGTCGCTGATCCCCGGTTAGAGATCAACGTGTAATTATAATCTAGCATTAGCAGATAATAGATTTAATACTACATATGTAGGTACATAGATAACCGATGAACATAGATGTAGATCATATACTAGATATGCGATCAAATATACAGCAGAATTGATAAATGTACAGCACGGCATATTTTGACAAAACCCCACAATAATAATTTTAATAATAATTCCTGATGCTTTCGCGGTTATTATACAATGGAATAAAATAATTATAACGTATTGATTATACCTATATAATACTCGCGTATATTACATTCTGTGCTGACACTTCAAAAACTTGTTCCCGTATTGATAAAATATCATACAATTTTTTATGGACGCATATTAAATCTGTTATTGGTAGGTAGGTAATTGTTTTATTCCAATAGATTAGATTAGATAACATATATAAACATAATAATATAACCACAATGCAATAAAAGGGTAAATATGCATTCCTACTGCACGCGCTTGCTCTACACCATCTAAAACAGCAAGAAAACATAGTTCCAACATATAACATATATTCAAAAAGGAATTATATATCACAGCCTAGTAATCTACCGTACCTATATACGCTAGATATAGTATATAGTCCGTTGCAGTTGCAACTTGCAGTAGACGCATCAGTTAGGCGCAGTGTCTGCAAGGCGCTTGCATTCGCTTATGCACGGGGCCCCAATGACGTAGTGGGTGCAGTACCGTGTGGCGAGCGGAGCGGGTAACAAATATTATATGTGATATATATACTAATATAATAAAGAGGAAAGGTTTGTTTGTTTCTTTGGATTGAATAGGCTCCAAGACGATTTGAAAAATTGAAAACATACACTACTCCCGAGTGACATAGGCTATAAAAAAAAGAGACCCGTGCGAAGCCGGGGCGGACAGCTAGTTTATGTATAAACAGATAAGTTAGATGTAGTTACGCTATTGTATTAGGTATCGTCCTGTAAACATTGTTTAAGTGTGGAAATAAATTATTAGTTAAAGTTAGTTAGTAATTAGATACTTATGGCTTTTGAAGTTACATGACAAAAAACGTTTGTCTAGCAAATGACGGGACTTAGGCCTAAGCGGAATATCCCAGTCACCCCAGACTTACGTGACTTTAGCAAAGGTGTAATTTTTAGGATTAGTAACAAACGTACATCCAAATATCCATCTTTACATTCTTACAAACTTTAACTATAATACATATTAATAAAGATTAATTCGCGTATTTTATTTCGCGAGATAATGTAAATTCACTTTACCGTCGCCAGCTCAGCCGTGCTACAAATATAGAAACTGTAAAGTTTCCGAAAAGTCGGCAACTGAAAGCTCAATTTTCCATTCATTGTCTTTTAAAAAGTTTCAAGTTCAAGTAGGTTATTTATGATACCATCTCGTGTCAACATGGCCGCCGCGTAACGGTGCAGCTGGTGGAAATGGACGGGGCACCGCGCGACCATAAAGGACCGCACGAGCACACGCAAACATATAACATATATGTACTATATGCTTATAATATGTTGAAGTATACCCCGCGATATGCAAACATACCTATAGACTATATACTATACATAGCAATAAAACACTAACGGATGTATTAAAACGGATTATAAGATTTGCTAAAGATCGACTAAGATGTAAAGTTTTCTAAACAAAGTTTAGTGTAATAATTTCTGATGCCTTCGCGGTTATTACACATTGGAATGAAACAACTATTAACGGATTTAACTCGCGTATTTTTATTTTATTTTATTAGCTGACGTTTCGGATTCTTTACAGTTTCCATAATCGTAGCACGACTGAGCTGACAATAGTCTAACGCTAAAGTGCTTGCGCTTTAGTGTAAAAATGTTTTTGTTATAATAATATGCATGACGAAAGCTTTTTTTTCTTTGTCAATCAAGTAGATTACCAAATATGATTGGACGTGGTTTTTTTATTTTCACAATTGAACAATAAATGACAGAGATAAGCGCTCCAAAAGTTCGTGAATGGGGGCTTGTGACGTCACGGTAAGGTACAAATTGTACTAGCATGATGTTACAAGCCCCCATTACAAAATTTTAGAAGCACTTATCTTTGTCATTGTTTGTCAGAGATATGAAGAAATACGTGTCGAATATTTTTTATTAATCTAACTGACGGAACAGATCTTCATTTTCATCCATCATTCCTATTGCTTCATTCCAAAATATTACGTAGGCATAATTCAGATAGCCATTCATCCCACAGCTGGGCATAGACCGTTCTAAAGACGATCAAACCGAACAGCATACAATTTCTTGCCTTTTGATTGGTATGCTGTCAGCGGACCGCGTATTTGCCAAGCAAGACGGTGGTAAATACTAGTACCTATAGGTACTGTTACAATACGTAGGTAGTGTTACAGCATACAGCCTAGGATATTGATACATTTACTAATCTTGGAGAGGTATTCTTAATAGTACTAATCTATATAATCACTACATAAAGGACGGTCGGCGAGCACAGCGAAAACCGGACGTTGCCCCTTTTTCTATTTGTCTCTGTCGCACGCGCGTAGTACCTAATAGTGCCCTCATGCTCGCACAGTAAGGGCAACGTCCGTTTTTCACTGTGCTCTGCGACCGTCCTTATTATTAAACAAAGTCGCCATCACTGTCTGAAAACTAGGCGTATGGATTTTGAAGAGGTTTTTTTTAATAGACAAGAGTGATTCAAGAGGTTTATATCTCCTGATTCAAGAGTCGACCGACAATAAACGTCAAAAATCCACATAGACGTTAACAAAAGAACATTTTGTCGACAATTTGACGACATTATGTCATGTGATCTAATACTCGTATATGTCAACGGATACCTTGTCAATTTTTGACGTTTAAAGACGACAAAATCGATCGTCAAAAGTGGATTGTCCATATCGACGTACAAATTGTCAAAGGCATTAGAATAGGATCAGGTAAGAATTAAGATAAGAATAAGAATATGAATTAGTTTATTCAGTAGACACACCTATTGTCGGCGAACCTTTTTCTATAGAATTTATATTTTATAATTGTTTATGGTTTTTTATGATTTTGTTTTGTTTTATAGTATGACTCTTTAATATATCCTTCAACGAAAAAGTACTATTTTATTATAATATCAAAGTAGTCGTTGAAACCTATATCATTACGTTTACACACACACGTGTGCCCGACTCATGCGGGTAGCCCCGGACGCTCCGGTTAAACTCGCTTGGCCGACAGACCATATGCACATCCACGGGTACAGAGTGGTAAATAAGAAAATGGCTTATTTCATTTATTTTGTGTCTAAAAATTGCACATATAATCTTCGTTAGATAAAATAATAATACTTATTGGAATGAAATTATAACGGACTTAAGTAAATCGCATATTTTTTTTCGTTAGCTGACGTTTCGAAAGTTTTATAGTTTCTCATAATCATTACGACTGAGCTGACGATAATCTAACCCTAAAGTATAACACAAGTTAAATCCGTTATAGTTGTTCCAATGTGTAATAACCGCGAAAGCATGAGAAATTATTGAAATAATACTAAGGTACTAATACTAATATCCAATATTTAATTGATTATTAATTGTCACTTTGATGTCTGACGTCTAAGCTGTCATTACACATTGGTATAAAAATATTATAACAGTCCAATCTCGTACCCATCTATATTTATTTTTAGTTAAATTGTATTGAATTTTTTATAAATGTTGATGATCATCTCATTATATTTTTATCTACATACTTACAACTCTAAAATAATCCAACAATACCTATTCAATCATTAAACATAGAACAACAAAAAGCCACAGATTAAAACGCCGTAAAACATCTCAAAAATTTAAACGAGTCGTTAAAATGTCACAATGACATCGAGCGCCACAATAAAACACTGGCAACATTTCAACATAATACCAACATAATAAAACAAGTCAAAACAAAATAAAACTAATGCGGGGAACAAATCGGGGCGAGGGCGGGGGAGGGGCGCGGGGTTACAACTTTACTACGAGCACTCTCGGTTTCATTCATAACTTTTTACAAGTTTATCTGCAGCGATACCTCCTACATATTTATGTGTTTAAGACTGCTTTCCGGCAAAGATTATGTGGTGGCTAGACCGTGGTGATAGGTAGGAAAGCGTCGCAGAATGAATTATACTTACTATGTCAAATGTAAACTGTTATTCAGAGTCAAGTTTGTACATGAGCCTTAAAATAAAAAAAGTCAATTTTATTACCCATATAATACGTACTTTAAATATATCTGTATCTATAGTTACATATTTTACGAAACACTTCATAATTATCAAATACCGTTTTCTTTAGATATTATTAAGTCTTCTTTAAAGTTAAAACCATACAGATTTAAAGAAAATTTTAATTAGATATTACCTATTGATAAACGGCTCACGAAATATCATTAATTATTCCTGCCTTCTTTCATTACATTAATTTGTATATTATATTACATTAATAGGTAAAATACATTAACTATGTTACCAATTAAATATGATATATGACAGAAATAAATTGCGGGCTATAATAAATCACAAACATGAAACCTTCATCCTCCTCATATATTCTAAGTCGGTTAAAATTTCCAACCAATCTACAAATACATAATCTTTGACGCACGAACGCACACATGCGCAATGCGACCGACTCGGCAACAAACACATTTACAAATTGAAATAAAGTTTGTTTTAGTTGGGCATTGGGCATGAATGAAAGCGAAAGGGCGGGGTGGAACGATTGTTATCAAAACACTGGCAGTTTACGTCATTGAAAAATATTTATTTTCTCTTTTCTTTTCAGCGTTCCGTTCTGAATTTGAATTCTCGACTGTTTGGGCGTTGATTAAAGATGCTGTGAATTTCAAAGGGGAATTCGTCCTCTAATTTTACTGTTTAAGGTCTATTATTTACGGAAGAAAACTTTTGCATCGGCAACGTGGATTTTTATTTTGATTAATACACAAATAAGTACTTAAAATAAAGTGAATTCTGTTCATGAATAACTTCGAACATTTTTACTTATATTACTTCATTGTAAGTGATAATTAAGTATTTATTTCTAAAAAACATATTTTTAGTAATAGCAACAATTGAAAATTGAAAAAAAAATACATTTAGTAGTATTCTTGATCGTTTACCTACCTTTCTCATCGGGTTTAGACCTACTAGACCTAAGATTAATCCACTACCTACTAATATTATTCCTAATTCCTAAGAAGATAAATACCTATAAGTATTATAAATTATTATAATTATGAATTATTATTGTCTCTGTAATAGATACCTATGTCAATGATTTATCACCGAAATGAGATGTTTAAGACCTTTATATCACTGTTTTTTTTTTTAATTTAAGACTTTCTTAATTTCTAAAGTTATTTAAAAACTAAATAAAAGATTAACCAGGAATCCACGTGTAACTGGACGCAGATATCTTGATCCGTGCCCACCGCATGACCTTGTCATAAAACGCGGACGTGACGTATGTAGTATGTACTTCTGTATTCTTGATAGTTGCATGTCTGCGACGGATAACAATTCGGAGAATACTATCAAACAATGTATGACAGCTATTTCTGATGCCTCCGCGGTTATTATACGTTGGAATGTAACTTTAAACGGATTTAACTCCCGTATTTTATTTATTAGCTGCCGATTCAGAGGTAATACAGATTCCATAATCGTAGCACGACTGAGCTGACAATAGTATAAGACTATAGCATAAGACTTATATTACTAGCGACCCGCCCCGACACGGGTGCTATAAACCTTAAATAACTATATCTATTAAAAAACTGCTACGAAATCCGTAGTTTTAAGCATACATAGAAACATACATAGGGACGGACAGAAAGCGACAGCGACTTTGTTTTATGATGAAGAAGATGTAGGTAATTCAACACATTGGAAATTCATCTTGTAAAGAGAGGAAAAATTAAAGTCTATACGAAGTCGCGGACAGAAAGCTAGTTATTAAATAAATAAATTGTTTTCCTTGAACACTGAGACAGTTATTTTTATCCCACCTCCGCGCACGATTAATTATGCGACGTCAGTTTCGCGACAACTCGCGCATTTATTGCACTTTGACACGTGTTTATAGGGCTGTCAAATATACAAAAAATAATAATTAAAATGATTGGAATGAAACAACTATTAACGGATTTAACTCGCGTATTTTTATTTTATTTTATTTGCTGACGTTTCGGATTCTTTACAGTTTCCATAATCGTAGCACGACTGAGCTGACAATAGTCTAACGCTAATAATTAAAATGCATAATTAAGGAATTTTCACGAATTAAATTCCATTTCCAACTAGTAAGTTCATAGTAGGCTCCTAAACTTTTTTACATATTATGTGCTTTGCCGTTTGTAATAGAAGGTGAAATATATTGTAACAGACGATCTTAGAAAAAAAAACGCGAAGAATTAAAATCTTATCGTATCACCTAAAGACTAGGTACCTATATTTTATTACACGTCATTTGAATAGTGTTAGACGGTATTACCTCAGTAGCTAGTAGATAATGTAACTAGATTAGATACTTTTACATAATTTATTTAATCTTAAGGTAAGATACGTAACGTTCCGAGACAGAAGGTAGGTCACATCACATCTACTATAAGTACTAATATATTGTACATATACCTGAACATAATACATTTTTGACTTTGACTTGAGAATCAATCAAGATTCTAACCCTGCAAAAAACATGGCGGGTGTTTGACCGTCGCAACGTGACGCGGCGGGTGCGGCGGGAGGAGGACGCGGCACAGGGGGGAGGGGGGAGGGGGGGTGACGCCCTTGCGCGAAGGTGACGCGATTAAGCCGCGGTCAATGCGCTGCGCTGGCGCAGTGTCAACGATGCCCGCGCGATAGCGGCCGCGCGCCGCGAACTTTAGGGTTGGCGATTGGAAAGATGTAGTATTGAAAGGCTTAAGAGTCTCCTTTCAGGAGTCTCGCCACCCGTCCGGTTTTGCAGTGAAGGCCCATTAGCTGGCCAACTGCGCTTCAGTATTCAGTTCGAAAAAAAAAAAAAAAACAAAAAAAATGTAATATTGATAATTTCTGATGCTATAGCGGTTATTGGAATTGGAACGACACAACAAGTTTAAATCTTCTCTCTACTTCCTCATTGCATAAAATCTTAAATTTTGGAGAATTATTATTAGTAGGTATAACCCCATAATACCGTCGCACCTGACAAACAACCTACCAAAAAACCCTCTGCTCCATCATAATCTACACTAATATAATAAAGAGAGAAAGTTTGTTTATTTTGTTTATTTAAATTGAATACTTAGGCTATAAAAAATCTTTCACCATTTGCATTGGAAAGCTACATTTACCCTGAGGGTCATAAGCTATAGAATATTTTGAAAGAAATTAAGGATCCGTGTGAAGCCGAACCGCTAGTAATATATAAAAAAAATCGACCGACAACATTTTTCACTGGCAACCCTATCCTCGCGGCCGCCATGTTGTCCGCTGAATCGGCGCACGCGCCTCCAGACGCAGTTGTCGAGCGAGGACAATCCACTGCGCTCACCTACATCACTCTATAGGACGCCAAAACACCTACCACTAGTAACGAAATGACGTACCTATACGCTAAAAAAATACCTAAAAACATAATACTAACGAAATAAAACTGATTTTTAATAGCAGTAAATTACTCAATGATAGCAACAAGCAGGTATATGTTAGGTCTCACGAATATCTATACCTGAGACTTGAATGTTAAATATGTACATTTATTTCTATAGAAAATGTTCTAGCTTATTGGGGTCAGATTTTCCATTCATTTACTTATATGAAAATCTCGTATCGAGGTGTTTGTTGCCAGACTCCTCCGAAACTACTGAACCGATTTTTACAAAATTTTGTGTACCTACATATCAGGTAGATCCGAAAATTGCATCCATCCCAAAGTTTTTTTTTTTTTTATTTTAGGACAACATTTTTTGTTTTTTTTTTCATGCTTCAGCATTAAAAAATACAACCCAAAATTTTAACCTTTCTGCCATCGACTTCTATATTCCAATAAAAGTCCTCAAAAAACGCGGTACGAATTTCGCTGGTTCAGCTAGATCCAGCCAGCTATATATTTATAAGAACAAATTGACTTAACAGCACTTATTTCCTTTTGAAATCAACACCGATACGAGATCAAAGATAATATTATGACTCCGTGTTACGACACGTGTTTGTAAATATGAATGCAAAGTGCAATGTATTTTGTTCGTTGCCAAATGACAGGGAAATCTTAGTGTGATAATAACATATCGCGCTTTCTGTACGTGGAAAAACAGCATAAGTATATAGGTATATATTAATAAAGAGGAAAGGTTTGTTTGTTGATTTGTATCCATGTTTGGCTGTACCGATTTGAAAAATTATTTCACTGTTGGAAAGCTACGTTCACCCTGAGTGACATAGGCTATAGAATATTTTGAAAAAAAAATAGGGATCCGTGCGAAGCCTGAGCGAACCGCTTGCCTTCTTATAAATTTGAAACTAATAAAGTTTTCTTGTATGTTTTTATTTACATCTTAATTATTTAATCTAATGTTACGTTGTATACAACTCTGTGGGCAGTAAGTATGGCACCAGAGTAGGCACTTTATAAACTAGTGACATTGTGCCTATATGGAATGCACGCCCTTGTCTGTGGGTATACTCGTGTGTACCTAGCACAAAATAAACGTTTTCTATTATACTCTAAGACTCAATCAATAATTTATCACTTATTCGTAATTTATATAACAATGGTGCCTTTTTTTAAATAAAAGTTTACCTTAATTTAGGAGCACATGTCTGCTGCGCGATAAACGTAGTAAGAGCATATGAGTTTCATATACACTTATTGCATTTATTGTTACCAGGGCAGATGTCATAAGTGACTATTTGCTAAGGTTAGTTAAGTAAGTGTATTAATAAAATTGTTAAAGTACCTATAGGTAGTCTAACTACTTATACCTACCCATTGATTTATGATACGTAGTGTTATTTCATAAATAAAGTCGCAACATAAATAGGTATTGAATATGTCAGACAGGAAAAACCGCAACGTTTTCGCGCATTGAAAAACAATGCTATCATATTAAAAGTGCATGTAATGTGAATGACCTCTTATCGGTCATCCGAGCAGTATTGCAGAGGTGATCGCATTAATCAAACCTATATTGCAACGAGAAAATAATGCTAAAAAAGATAAAGTGCAGTTATTTTGTATTGATTTATTTTCCTTATATTTATGTCTCAAATAATTTGTGACCAAAAATGCATTGGTTTATGAGACGGTGAGAAATTTGAATATCGTAGGTCAGTGCATAAGCCGACTAACTGTTGTCAAATTGCGGGTTCAAATCCTGGATGTGACAGTAAAAAAATGCATTATGCATTTCCGATATTCGACTGTGCTTTTTCTCCGTATAACCATACAACCCTACTCCATAATTAACGTTTATTCTGGACAATATCTTTCATGTAGGAATACTTAGGAATGCATGTAAATTTTGATGTTTCAATTTGATGTTTGTAGCCCGTAATCGAAAACTAAAAAAAAAAATAATGCATCTCTAAATAGACCTACCTAAGGTGTAATTCTACCTCAGTTTCTGAGAATTCGCCTCTCTTGAAAAGACCTCACCGACCTCACCCTCTTGTTGACGTTTCACTATGGCGACCTGATATCTGACGTTACCCTCATTTCTATCAGTATCCATGCAGAATTATCATTCGGGAAACGTGCTTGGACTTCTCAACATCCATTTCTCGATTATTCTCGAATACTATGAAAACGACGCATTGTTCAAGCTTTATCGAAAAACGAGATGGGTAAGTGAGAAATAGACTGTCTTCCTATGTATCTAGACTAGTGGTCCGCCCCGGCTTCGCCCGGATCCCTTTTTTTTATAGCCTATTTGTCCCTCGGAAATACTGTAGCTTTTCAACAGTGAAAGAATTTTTCATATCGGTTCAGTCGTTTAGGAGCCAAACAAACAAACTTTTCCTCTTTATTATATTAGTATAGATAAGCTTTTTAAGCTTTATTTTGCAACCTTAGGGGGTGAATTCCAATAAACCATGAGACGCATATTCAATTAAATGTTTTAAGAGCATCTCGAATTCTATCAAAATCGTTGCTAATTTAATGATTTTTCCACTGAAACTTGCAACAACTCCTATTTCACCATCTAAGGGTGCAAAATAGTATGATATACCTACTTAAGTCATCCATTATCGACATCTACGCGAACGAAGACACGAGCAAAATCTAGTCATCTATCCAAACACGCATGATTGGATCGCAACTAAAAATCGCTATACGTCTGTATCAATAAATTCGCGCTTACCTACAGCATTCATTTGACTTCTTACTCTTAAATTCCCACTTTTAAGATGTTTATAAAACAATCGCACATTAGTAGCGTCGCTGCATCACGCTTAAACGCAATATAATTGCGCTTTGCAAATGCGACAAACAAACGACAAAATCGACATAAAAGCGCGACTGAATCGCGATTAAAAGTCGTTGTGTGGCATGTTCCTAAGAACACAGGTGGTGTCGGACAGAGCATCGATCCCGGCAGAAATACGACAATACCGTATATTGCCCGCCGCCGCGCTTACGAGCAGAGATAGCCTATAGTGCTTCAGATAGCGGGATGAGGAAGCGTATTAAGACTTGGACAAAATTTTCAAAATATCTAAGTCAGCACATAACGTTTGAATGTCTAAAAAGTGCTCTTAATAATTATCTATATTAATAACATTTCCAGTAGGTAAATAACATTTCGAAAGGATTAGATTATATTGCTAATCATTTCTGATCATAAATGTAAGAATATAATCATGACAATGATATGAAATAAATATATGTTGAGTCTGTTACAATTACTTACATATATAGGTAGGTATATATAAAGCAATATTTACATAATTAGATCTTACAACAATCAAAATACAATAATATTTGCACTTTTGGGGACAACTGAAACATGTTGTTCTTTGTTCTAACTGAAAATTTATATACCCTCGGCCGGTACTCGGCACTGTATACTAGGCTCAACGAATGCCTACGCGGCAGCAAAAATACACGCGATCCGTGGCGGTCAGCGATAACAGACAACACCCACACTCCGAGCCCGCCTCGAGCCTGCACCCGCGGCTCCCGCGACTCCCGCGGCACCCAGCCGGCGCCGCCTAATGAAAATATCGCAGGCAACGCGCGTACCACGCCGCTCCTTAATGCGGCACCGAGCATTCCGCCGCTAACGTATACACCGGTATAGCTACACAACGAAGCGGGTTAAATTTATCCCGAGCGAGGACCGCTGAAGGCGGGCTCATAAAAAGCGCGGCTCGGTTGATTACAAAGCCGCGCCGAGTTTATGGGCGCGCATCTCGCGTGCCGCCGCGCCGTGCCGCCGTGCCGCCGTGCCGCCGCGAGCCGAGACGAGGGTAGTTTTTCAGCCGAGCCCCGGCCACATAAATAAGTGATCGCTCCCCCCGCCGCCCCCGGTCGTAAACTAAGCGCAGATAGCGAGAGGACTTAATGGCTGATCGGATTTTGATTAGCGCGGGCCGGCGACGCAGCCCCGCACCCGCCGAAGCCGAATTTGAATAGATAAGTGGGCACCCGAGGACGGCCGCTCGCGACCGTAATTTACATACTTTACTGGCTTTCGCCGCACCTACGGGGTGCCAAGTTATGGACGACGCAAAAACGATAAAGTTGAAATAAAGCTTCGGTCATCGATTCGGTCGCGCCGAGGGGTTTTTTACGGAATTCTGTTTGTTATCGCCGGGGGCGCACGGTTAGCTTTTTGTTCGGTTAATCGTCGTCGGGCAATCGGTATCGAAACAACGACGCGGAGAGGCAAAACCTTATCGGGTGGAGTTCCGAAGTCCGAACTAGGCGCAATATGTCTTCGAACGACTTGATTTAGGCGACCGGAAATTCGTGCGGAGTTTTTCACCTCGATCCCGGCGGTTAACATCGCACATCAACTGAGAACGGTCAAATAAAAACGAGCAACACTAAAACGCTTAGACAGAGCGACATAACCGTTCCGACGGTACGAGCGAGGCACACGGCGTCGCTCAGTGCAAATACGTTATTTACGACGTTGGTCCGGGAACTCCGGGAAGTTCTCGAATGTTCCATAAACCGGACGGCGCGCTGGCCTGCGACTCGTCAACGGAGGAGAATGGAGTGGCTCGTGACTCGCCAGTTATACGACGCGGCGCGCTGCCGGAATTATACACGTTAATGTACACTTGTAGATAACAAAAGCATAAAACTAGAAAATATACCCTCATCTGTGGCTTTCTAAACTGTTTGACATAATTTTAAAAAATAGTCGTTTTATAACAGTTTGTTTCGTGTCTCCATCCCTTGAGAGCATTAATATGCGATAACAATAAGCCGCTCGCGATTCATTAAAGAGGACATACTTTCTCGAAAATATTGAAAGCAAGCTTAGAGATGTTTAGAGGACACAGAGTAATATATAGCAGATAGGTAGAGTAGATATTAATCAAGAGGCCGCCAGTGGCCGTCGGAGAAGAGTGTCGCCAGGGCCGGCGCGGCCGCGGCTCTATACGGCGATTGGCAGGAACCGCATCGTAAATAAAACCTACAGAGATTACAATTAGAAACAAAGACATTTTTTTTAGGCGATACATAGATACAGACATGCTTTTTGTGTACGCGCAATTGTATCAATATAGTCGTGACACTCACCTCGGCCAGTAAAATAAAAAAGCCTCAGATCACATTTTTGTCAACTTCGGCTTCGCCTCGGACGACAATCGCATGTGATCTGAGACATTTTTTATTTTACTGGCCTCGGTGCGTAATGTACTATTTCTGTTCGACGAAGCCAGAAAGCGGAAATTTCATTTAGCGCAGCGGCCACAAAGTTGGCGCTTTCTGTCCGGCGGACGGAAAAAGTTAATTATGACACTTTTATAGTTAATAAAAACAATCGTTTAAACTTTAAATAGCAACTTAAGCTATACTTTAACAGAAATAAGTACTTTATAATTTCTGATGCCTTCGCGGTTATTACACATTGGAATGAAACAACTTTAACGGATTTAACTCGCGTATTTTATTTTTATTTTTATTGGCTGACATTTCAGAGCCTTTACAGATTCCATAAAAATAAAATACGCGAGTTAAATCCGTTAAAGTTGTTTCATTCCAACACTATAACAGATTTAAATTAGTGTTACTTTAAAGCTAAATTTCGTCAGCTCAGTCGCGTCACAATTATGATAACTATAAAGTTTTCGAAACATAACAAATAAAATAAAACACGCGAGTTAAATCCGTTATAGTGTTTCATTCCAATGTTCAACGTCTACTTGTTAAATGTCTTACCCGCTAAAAAAGTTCATAAAAGACACTGAATTGAACCTTGTGTAAAAGGCTTTTTTTTTGTTTTTTTTTTTTTTTTTTTTTTGAACTGAATACTGAAGCGCAGTTGGCCAGCTAATGGGCCTTCACTGCAAAACCGGACGGGTGGCGAGACTCCTGAAAGGAGACTCTTAAGCCTTTTGGGTTAGTTTTAGGGTTTTTAGCCCTGACCGACCCGAGGGCCCCCCAAGGTGGGGGTCGCACCTCGGCTCGGGCCGTCAGGAGGTGTGTTGACACGACTATTATGTTGCAAGGGAACAGAAGGTCCCTGCGGATAAGTCCGACGCGCGCCGGGTGTATGTGGACGTCTTCGACCCCGCCGGCGGGGCCGCTGTAACACTATCGAGTATGCTAGGTGTGGGTGAGGCCGCATGCCGCGCGGCAGCTGCCTGTGTGTCGGTGTTCGGTTTGTGTCCGTGGGAGGGGGCGCGGCGGCCGCTATGGCGGCCGTGATCGAATCGGGCGGGTCCAGGAGGACGTTACGAGGGCGACGTTTACGAACAGTTTCGTCAGCGCGAACCGTGTATTCGGAGGCTTGAACGACTAACGGATTTGGATGATGCGGAGCTTTATCGAAATAACCGCGCGACGCGGTTTGCATAAAAGTCCCCAGAGTGGGGAGATCGAGGTCCCTATGGAGATCCCTATTCCTTTCGTAACGACGCGCGCCTACGGCCATACGCAGAAATTTGTTTTGAATGACTTGCAGACGTTGCAGTTTGTATTGGCTGACGTGTGCGAACACTACGCTAGCGTAAGTCATGATGGGACGCACACAGGTTTTGTAAATTGTCAGCTTATTTCTAAGTGACAGTTTACTCCGCCCGTTGAGCATACAGTATAAACGGCCTAGAACGAAAGCGGCCCTATTCCTAACTATTTCTATATGCGCTCTGAAGGTGAGTCTGCGATCGAGGGTGACGCCCAAGTACTTTGCTTGGCTAGACCATGGAATTTGCCTATCGAATAGCGTGATCGGGAGTTCGTGGGTTCGATAGAGTGTCTTGCGTGTGAAGCACACAGCGGCACTCTTCTCTGGATTGACTTCTATCCTCCAAAGACGGAACCAATCGCCTAGAAGGTTCATGGCCCGTTGGAGATATAGATTGAGACGGCGGGGGCTCTTATACGACGCATAGATGGCGGTGTCGTCTGCAAATAAGGCATACCTAACTTGAGGGATTTTGGGGATATCGTTGGTGTACAAGGAATATAGGAGAGGTGAAAGAACGGAGCCTTGTGGGACTCCCGCTCTCAGCGGATGAGGATTCGAGAGCGTACCTTCCACTCTGTAGCGAAAGCTTCGATTTGCTAGAAAATCGCGCAAAATCAGGACGAGACGTGCTGGTACGCCCATGGTGGACAATTTGTACACCAGGCCGTTATGCCAGACCTTATCGAATGCCTTCGCTACGTCGAGGAAGATAGCTCCCGTCGGGGTTTTAGGATTACTATGAATGTGCTCCGTGATGCGGTGCACCTGCTGTACGCAAGAGTGTCTGGCACGGAATCCAAACTGCTCATCTAATAGGAGGCCTGGGGAGTCTTGAAGAAACCCCCACAGGCGGGCTATAATGAGACGCTCATAGAGCTTACCTAATGAACATAATAAACTAATCGGACGATAGCTAGTCGGTGAAGTCCAGGGTTTACCTGGTTTCCTAATACCTATCACTGTGGCTTCTTTCCACACCTGAGGGAATTGACAATTCGCCAGAAGGGCGTTAAATATCGCGGCTAATAGAACTATAAACTGAGCCGGCAGGTGCTTCAGCATTTTATTAGAAATGCCATCCGCACCGGGCGACTTCTTGGGTCGTAACTTCCTGATCAGAGACTCGACTTCATCGGGCGTAACCGGTGTGACACTATCTAACTCTCTAGGAACTAATTGAGCTAATCGCTCCACCTCCGAGTTCACGCGGTTAACGTGATTCTCGTCGACGGGTTGAAGGCTCGGAGTACATTGTGACTCTAGACTGTCTGCTAAGCATTCAGCCTTTTCAAAATCATCGAACGCGGGGGCCCTATTATCTGGACGGTCCAGAGGCGGCATGGTAGCGGCAACATCTGACTTGAAGTGTTTCACCAACGCCCAATAAGCTTGGTGCGACGGGGAAATCTCTTCCATCAGATCTTCCCACCCCTTGCATTTGAATTCGGAGATGCGTTGCCTTACATTACGCTGTAACCAACGCATACGTCTCCGATTCTCTACAGACGGAATGAAATCGAAAGCCCTAATGGCGGCGTTCTTCGCCGTTATTAGCCGTCTTATACCTGCCGGCAAGCGACCGCGTCGGAGGTGTTCGTTGGCGGGCACTTGGCGGGAGGCATCACTGAGGACAGTGGTGAGACAGCTAGTAACGGAGTCGATTGCCGCGTCTGTCGAATTAGGTTCGACAGCTAATCTGGTACCTATTTCCTCTAATTCAGCGGAATTGCTGATCCTATCTAACGCTACGTCTACATTGAGCCAGTTTAGGACTGTCTTCATAATCGGTTCAGTGTTTGGCGAGGGGCCGAGTTCCAGAATAACTGGCCTATGATCAGATTGTAACGCGCTATGCACTTCTATAGAACGGAACGTTAGCGCGACGTTCTTTAAAAGTGCAATATCTAAGATGTCCGGTACGTAGCCCGGAAGGTCAAGGTGTGGTTCCGAGTAATGCGTAGCGCAGGTGGGCGCATAGACCGCAACGGAGAGCTCGTCGATGTATCTTTCGAGGAGCAGTCCGTTGCGGTTCGTGCGCACACTATTCCAGACGGGATGTTTGGCATTGAAGTCCCCGGCCAGTATGACCGAGTCCCCCAACGCAAACAACGCCTCCAGGTCTGATCTAAGCATTACTTTGGACGGAGATAGATAGACTGACGCCACTATGACAGGTTGGTGGCCGGTCACAGCGATGCGGCAGACTGACACCTCCATGTTGGTAAGAGAGGGTGGTGGATCCAACGGACATACGTGGAGCGCACGCTTAAAGTAAATCGCGGTACCGCCTAATCTGGTGTCCCTATCGTTCCTAACTACGTTATAATTAGCGAAACGCGGCGTTCTTTGACTTGGTTTCAAGAACGTCTCCTGAACCAAGAAGAAATCTAAATTATTGTCGTTTAGGAATTCCCTAACTTCGTGTTTAGTGTTTGAGAGGCCATTGGCATTAAAGTAGCCAATGGCTAACGAGCGCGGTTTAATACGATTTTTACTAATAGGTTGTACGTCCATCACGGTTTTGAAAAGCGCTTGAATGCGCGGCAAAGGTCCCTATGCTCACTCATGGCTAGGATAGTGTCGACCATCGATTTGGCGTTGCGAAGCTTGTTCGCCAGCACGGCGATCTCGTCAACGTCCGGAAGGGCGGAGACGATATCGCATACTAGCGTCAAGTCCGCAGTCGTCAAATCGACTGCTGGGGTTTGGGAAGGTAGGAAGGGAGTGGCGGTGGTGGTGGTGGGTGCGGGAGCAGAGGCGGGTGAGGGAACGGTGACGTGCCTCCCGAGACGGGGGTCCCTATTCCTTACTACCGGGGCAGGTGAGGCCTGCGCCGGTTTCTCTACTGCTGCTACTGCCGGCGCTGATGCCGGCCCTACACCTACTGGCGCAGATGGCGCCGGGCCTACTCCTACTGGCGCAGAAGGCGCCTTTCCTATCTCTTTCCTATTGACCGGCGCAGAGGGCGCCGGGGCTACCGTCGTCTTAGGGACGATTGCAGCATAAGACACTCCAGGCCGAGTGGACTGGAGTGCTGAATAATGCGGTACGGTCTTAGTGACCGTCTGGGCTGAGGGCCTCTTGGCTCCGGAGCCTGAGCTACATTGTGCAGGTGCAGCCCCGAAGGTGCCCGCGCTGGCCCTGCCACGTCGCCCCCCCCGCTTTTGCCTGCGCGGGGCCACGGGACAGCCGCGATAGTTCGCGGTGTGGCCCACGGCGCCGCACAGTACGCAGCTGGGAGGTTCGATCGTGTCAGGGGCGCGGGGACATTCAGGGGTGCCGTGCAACCCTAAACATTTGACGCAACGAGGTGTTGCGTGGCAATTACGCTGGGAATGTCCATACAGTTGGCACTTATGGCATTGCCCTATGTCTGACTTTTTATGCGGCGCTTCGCAGGTGATGCCCGTGAGGCCGCATACTGAGCGGAGATTAAATATTGATTTACCCGCGGGGGTCTTTTTGGTAGTCACTATGACCATGTCGTAAGGTACGCGGGGGCTACGTCCCCGGTACATTCGGTGAACCTCTTCGACGTCCACTTTTTGGCGCACAAGGTCCGCGTGGATGTCGCTGACCTCGAACTCCTTTGGCACGCCCCTGATCACACACCGATGGGATCTTTCCCAGGGGAGTGTGTAGGTGTGCCAAGGGAGCCCGAACCCTACGATCAGGTCCCGCACGACATTGTACACCTCGAAGTTTTCGCTGAAGATTGTTATCCCAGCTTTTGATGGCTTCCCGTCGGGAAGCACGATCCCGTCTTTCGGGTTGGCGATGGAGTGAGCCCTAATACGGTTCCACGCGGCTACGTCCCTAAGTACGATTGGCGGCGGGCGGTCTTGGCGTTTGGGTTTAGTCGCGGTGTTTTGCGCGTCCCCGGCCGGAGGGGCCGAGGTTTCCATTTGATCGGACTGACTAGTTATATTTTCGGTCGGAGGGACCGGCGAGCGCGGACTGCCCTGAAGGGGGCGCTTTTTGGATTTTTTGGCCTTAGGGGCCGGAGACGTGGGCGATGAGGTAGCCGACCTAGTTTGTTTGGCGGCCTTCCTTCGAGCAGCGCGCGAAGTCACCTCCGTGAACGCTTCCTCGTCCATTGAGACGTCGCCTGCGCTCGCCACCTCCACCGCGGTGGCGGTGGAGTTGGCGGACGACGACGCCGTCTCAGGAACTATTGGAGCGTTTCCGGAGGGCACTCCGCGAGGCTGATCTAAGTCGAGCTCTAATTGGTCGATCTCAGAAGGAGACGGACTAAAGTCTAACGAGCGCCCGGAGACGGTCTCCGGGGCGAGTAAGTAGTTTTCGCGTGATACTGAACGCGACCTAATTGACATTGATGAGCGCAGCGAGTACGAGCGAGAGCAAGCGCGGACGCGGGCCCTACCCCTAACAGGCGTGCGAGAGCGAGACGGAGATTGCGCGGATTTTTTGTTGTTTGCGCGCCTATTACGGTTGCCAGACCTAGGTGCAACCGTTTCTCGGAAGGAGCTATCTTCGTCGTTTTTCCCGGAATCGGGCGATGCGGGCGAGGAAGTCGGCGCCGCACAAACGGGAGTCGGGGGAGTGGCCGAGGAATTCGGGTCCACGTGGGCGGTCTGATCCGCTGAATTTGGGGACGCGGCGACAAAGACTTTGAATTCCTCAACTAACGCAGGGCATCGCTCAGACATGAATCTGAGCAACAGCTCAAGCGTCAATTGGGGACTCGCAGCCATATTGGCGCTAATGTGTAAACGGTACGCGGGTGTGGTGTCGATCGCGGATGTGGCGTGTTGCCGAGTGTGACCTAAGTCTCCGGCGGGATCAGGCGGAGCTGAGTACCTAAGAGGGTTGTGTGTTTCCCTAATATGTAACTTCGGCAATCTTATTGCGTCCGAAGGATGTGTACCTAGCAGTCCCTACTGCCTACTTAAAAATACGAGGTCGTGAGCTCGGAGTGAGCTCACTTTCGTGCACGCGGGTGATACCCTTCAGGCTGAACTAGCACGAATGCCAATAGTCCACCTATAGGTCGGGGCCCGTCAGATGTTTGCCTTTCCCAGAAGGGGAACGGCCAGCCTCTGGAGGAACTGTGCCCGATACGATGGTACCGGACAGCCACGAAAACACCACGTGGACTTGCACTTTGATTGACCTCTAAGTTTGCCGGAAACAGCGAAGTCCTGAAAAGGACTGATGTAGCGGGCACGACGTCTTCGAATTGATTGCCGTCTCTGCAGAAACTTGCGGTGTCGGAGCAAGCTCGACGACGGGCCACCCTATCTGCGAACAGATAGAGCGTTAGCGTTGGCGGAGCGCAAGCGCTCGACGCCGAACGGATGCCGACAAGCGGCCGAGAGCGGTCAGGCGGAGAACGGTCGCAGGCGACCGCGCGGCGCGAGAGCTCGGAGCGAAGTGTGTAAAAGGCCCTAAAACTTAAATGCAAAGATAGGGCCGCCGGTGTCCGATTGTAGGGGTGGCCCCCTTTCTTCGCGCCCCTCCGGCGGGCGACTCGTGTTTAGTTCGGCAGGTAAAGCGCAGTGACAGCCCTGACGTATCGACGTACGTTAAACACCCAAGACGGATGGGTTTTAATATATATTATATATCTATAGAGATGTTTACTTGGACTAACAGCCATGGGGTATTGGCATTTTGGCAAGTGTTAGGGACTCACTATACTTTTTGTCCGTTATTTTTTTATTTTGTACAGAACTTATCTATAAATTGGTACATTTACAGACAATTTCTTGATAAGTTATCTTCATATTGTATTTTTTTTAGTTAGATACAGTACACATATTTTATTTTATTGACTGACGTTTCGATTCGAAAACTAGTTTTCATAATCGTAGCACTGAGCTGACTTTAGCGTTAGACTATCGTCAGCTCAGTCGTGCTAGGAATATGGAAACTGTAAACCCTTCGAAACGTCAGCCAACAAAATAAAATAAAATGAAGTTAAATCCGTTTATAGTTTATTCCAAGATACACACTTGATTCAGTAAAATAAGCTTAAATATTTATGTAACACTAGCTTCTGCCCGCGACTTCGTCTGCGTGGAACTCCTCCTTTTTTGCAGTCGGTTAAAAAGTACCCTATGTCCTTTCTCAGGCTCCAAACTTTCATTGTACCAAATTTCATTTAAATCGGTCCAGTAGTTTTAGCGTGAAAGCGTAACAGACAGACAGACAGACAGACAGAGTTACTTTCGCATTTATAATATTAGTAGGGATACACATAGGTATCTCGAAACATATACGGGCAGTATTTTAAGCGCCATGTCGAGAACGTACCTACCTACAAACAAACGGGTCTCGGTTTATGGCGAAGAGCGGACTGTAGAAATTCTGAGCGTAATGAGTACTCACGGCCCCTACTATACATCTGTTTTATTCTCTGTATACTTAAAAAGCTCTAAAACTCTGATTGGGGCTTTGATTAGCTCGTTGCCATGGCAACGGGTAATGACAGATTCTCTGATTGTGTCACGCGCTTTAAAGGATTTATTGTGTCGTCAAATAGTGATTAAATATAAGAAGAGTTTTAGATTAGGTAGAAAATTCGTCACAATGCAGGTAAAGCGAGGACAGAAGCGCTGTCAAAGTCCGCCAATACGAGGTTAGAAGCTCGTCTTTAATAAAATCTATCCATATTATTATAGAAATGAATCGACGAAATGTATGTGTAGACACATAACTTCAGAACGATTACATCAAATTGAATTATTTTTATTTTATGTGTTCCTTATTCCTTATTGTCAGGACAAAAGGTTTTTATATAACCTTTTTTAAAATATATACTTTGATCGGTATTTATTTTTACAAGTCATTGACGGTACCTATGTAACAGGAGACTTTGACAGATTAATCTAACGGGCAGGACGACGTCTGCAGTTCTTTATACTTACTTAGTTCATTATGCTAAGAAATACATAATAAAAACATCACAGCTTTCAATAATGGTGGCAACTTTACCAAACATTACCTTAAACTGAAAAAGGGTCTAAGTCCAACTATTTCACTAGGACCCCAGATATATAAGTACGGAGTATGGTCTTGTTGATACACTGTTAGTGGTATTGATTCCGTAAAGGCTGTAACGTTTGGATACTTAAAATTCCGTCAGCCACTTGTAGGTCCCAAAGGGTTGCGATAGACCGAACCTTAAAGGCAACTAGGAGGCAATCGGATACCCTCCCAAGGGCATTGTAACACTTTTGTACCAGTTATTTAGCACCAATTGATAACGAAGGATTGGTCGGTAATTTTGTTTGTCATATAAATAAAGGAATTGAATGCTCAGGTCATTAATTGTGTAATATCGGAAATGGCTGTGCTACCTACAAAGTATTGTTAACTATTTAAAAATTTTATTATATACCATCATATTATGTGCGAGATTAAGAGCTGAACTAACGTATATAATTGCACGATCCTAATGATCTGTTTTTTATCTTTTTGGAAAGTTTATTTGCGTCACTGAATTTACATAAAGTACCTATCTACAAAATTACATATACAATCCAAAGTGTTACATTGGTTCAAAACACTTGCTTATATGATGACTTATTTGCTATCATCAATTAAGTTATCCTGTGACAATTAATTAAGTCATTGCAGTGCGCAGTGTCGCGGCCTGCAGTTTGCAGGGTAAGGAGTGCAACGGCGCGCTGCACAGAAGACTGTTGATAGTATTTGTGCGCCCAAATAAAACATCTAGCAGTTAAAGGGATTGGCAAACCCTTGCCATCTCAAAAAATTTGGCGATCTGGACAAGCCGCGTGAGATCCCCGGATTTTGGAGCCGGACATGTCAACATTAAAATATGTGGACCCTCATGTTTTTGAGACTAAAAAAACCACATCTTCAAACCTGGACGCCAGTGCAAGTCCGGCCCATTCGCTCCCTAAGCTAGGACAAATTCAGGCAAACCCCGACAGATGGCCAGGTACACAGTTCAACTAGTGAAAAGGAAACCAGACTGGCAACTCGCAACTAGATTCGCAGTTGAACTAGCTAGTGAATTGTCTTCGAGATCCCCTGTTAGGGACCTGGTGATGGCTAATTTAGCTCCAGGCGGTTATCAGCGCGGAATAGGGAAGGTGCGGCGTCGGCACCGATAACCAGCCTTATTTACATAAGTGTAGTCGGTGTTACCGATTATCGACACCCATGGGCATCCGCGGCACTTTACCGTCGTTTGAGGCGTAGTGAAATCGTCACTAATTTTTAAATAGAGAACACTGTTCTGAAATATCGCGTGCTCTGCCGGAAAATAAAAAAAAAAGTGTATCTTAAGCGATCGACATTCAACTGTTTTTAATTTACGTTTTGGAAGTGGTTTCAGAACATTCACAATATAAGCATAATTATATACATTAAACTTAAAAAACCTTTTTAAAAACAACCTATTATAAGGAGATAATTTAAGACGACTTCATTTCATTATAAATAGGTAGGTTTTTACATTTTACAATGTATATTATGTGATCCTCTATCATTTGATACTCCACACGAGTAAATTTTTAGATATTTGGTTGTTGCCCCTTTTTAGAATGACGTCACACAGTTAACCATTGTCATACAAACCGAACGTGTACACAAAATTTCAGCTCAATCGGTTAAAGACATCTTCAAAATGCAAGATTTCACCCGCACATACCTAAATTGCAAGTTAAATAAAAGCTTGTAATAAATGACACATCCAATTAATCACCACTATCTATTCAAAGCAATACCTAGAAACGAACGGGCAAAAAGAAACAATAAAAGTTACTATGTCATAGTGAATTTACAAACAATACCCATGGGCGTACTAAGTTTAGACGTTGATACCTTATTAGGACTTTGAGCTTCAAACCGCTGGATGAAACAGAAAGTCAAAGGTTTTGAGTTACAGTCAAATTAGATTAATTAGAGTAGCAAACATCCGCAAAGGACCAAGTTGCTACCCAACCATGCTACCCACACTTGTATTAGGTTGTTCAATGCATATATGTCAGGATTTTCCGCAATGCGAGGACAAAAATCAACAATAGTGTCACTTAATTTTCCTTTAGTATTGATTGACGCATATAATTTTCAAATTGCACTTAAGTATATATTGAATTTGCAATTGTACTGTTGCACTTCTTCCCTTAAGGGTTCTTACGGAGCTGAACAAATTAAAATATTTGGCTTTTATAAAGAAAAAAATAATAATCATTTCTGATGCCTTCGCGGTTATTACACATTGGAATGAAACAACTATTAACGGATTTACCTTGCGTATTTTTATTTTATTTTATTTGCTGACGTTTCGGTTTCAAAATAAAATAAAAATACGCGAGGTAAATACGTTAATAGTTGTTTCATTCCAAAAAATAATATTTTAAAAGGTAAAATAAAAAAAAAAATACTTAAATGGTTATGTCTTAATACTAAAATAGTTTGTAAGAATATATCCAATAGTATAAAGAATAAATAGTCGGTAGAGCTTAGGCGGTGGGTTACGCTGAATTTCTGTGCTCTTATGTTACTACGACATTTTTGTAAAAAGAGAAAGAAAATCCAATTAAACTGTGGACCCATTGGGGTCTTGGAACAAATATTATTAAAATGAACACTAGATATAAAGCATACTAATTTATGAAGACCGCATTGCGTTTAAGTGAAATACTTAACACACTTTTCGGAGCCAACGCACGTAGATGGAAACTGCGTAAATTAAATCGTAAAATTTGACTGTTATCGTTCTGAAATGTGAATCGCTCGATTTCATTCGAATTGCATTAATGCGGACATCTATATGTGACTTTAAAGGAGTATACATACTATATGCGGACTTATAATGCTCTTAACGAAACAAGTAAATGTGTTTTCAAATATGAGCCTATAGTGCCTATCTATACTAATATTATAAAGCTGAAGAGTTTGTTTGTTTGTTTGTTTGAACGCGCTAATCTCAGGAACTACTGGTTCGAATTCAAAAATTCTTTTTTTGTTGAATAGACCATTTATCGAGGAAGGCTTTAGGCTATATAACATCACGCTGCGACCAATAGGAGCGAAGAAACAGTGGAAAATGTGTAAAAAACGGGGAAAATATGAAGCCTTATGAAGAATTACTATTCCACGGGGACGAAGTCGCAGGCACAGCTAGTACCTAATACAGTTCAACAGTTAGTTAGTGAAACGTGGCATCAAAATCTGTATTCATTCATGTCTTAGGTGGGTATAAAATTAAACCTAAAAAACCTTTATAAATCAAATTACTGGAGATAATTAACGATTTTCCTTATAAGTAAGTACATTAAATTTTACAATGTCCATATGATCCTATGTTGCTGCCCTCGAATACTCTCTAGGTTTTGATACCCTTGCGAGTGTCGAAAATTACTTTAGACATATTCTTAGTTTGTCCACGCCTGAACTTTAACAAAATCCTAGCTAAGCCCTTTAGGTACTTACTCCTGCGTCAGATAGAAACCTAGACATGGGAATAGAAAGACAGCTGTTTTCCAAAATAAGAATCACACGAACCGTTCCAGTCAAACGTCTCTCCGGAGTCAAGACACGCGATCTCCGAGCTGATAGACGATTACGGAGACACGGCCCCTATGCAAATGCATGAACGGTGCATTTAACGACGCTGATGCAAGTTGATGCAACGCCAAACCATTTATGACCTAGAGTTTATTGGTGCAAGCTCTGCGGTTCAAATTAAGTGTTATTTTAACAGTTCATATTTTACTAGCTTCTGCCCGCGAATTCGTCTGCACACTTTACACAATATCGTTATAAAATATAGCTTAAGATCTGTAAACTGTAAAGTTTCATTAAAATCTATTCAGTAGTTTTTGCGTGTAAGAGTAACAAACATACACACTCACAAACTTTCGCCTGTATAATATTATTGTGATGAGATTTATTCAAATACAATGTTTTTTTTTTTAATATTTTATTATACATTAATTAACTGACCTTCACGACAGTATGTGTGTCTAAAGACAAATTACACGAATTTGTCCAGCCCTAATTACCAAAGACATCTTAGATAGAAAGCAATTTAATTAGGTAGGTACATACTTGTCATCAAATCACACAGCAATTTTCATTTCAACCTGTAACCTTTACCTACGTAATCAGGGTCGTTTACCTTCTAAAGCAATCGGTTTTATGTTTACATACAACTTATATAAACTCTATATCAACTTACACAACGTGTTCTGACAAACTTGACAAAACAAAACGGAGCATATAGCAGTTACATATAGGTACCTACTTGTAGTTAAACACGTCAGTAGGTAGGTCTTCAAAGGTTCTTTATTTTTCGTATCCCCCGTTACTAGGTAACCGCGTGGGTTTCGTTATCTTATATACCATATACTACGGCTATATATAAAGGCCAGCGTTCCCTCGATATCGCCGGGCGACCTATCTCGAGCACCAGACGTCTCTGCTAACTTACGCAACAGAATTTACGCTCAAGCGAGCCGAGGTCCACTAACGTTACTCACACCCATGCAATTTGTATGAGCGCACGACCATACAACTTGGTCCGCCGCGTCCCCCAGATCGCGAGTAAAACGGGGCGACTGGGGGGCGAAATGCGTTCGCGGTGAGAGCTCCTGATACGACAAACTGCGATATAGTGCGGTATTGGTAGCTGGCCGGAGTAAGTTGGCCTCGGCGCGTGTAGGTTGTCGGGGGCGCGAGGAGTCGCGGTTGGCCGGTCGTGGTGGGTAGGTATGGCGGACGGGCGCTCGCGGCGCGGCGTGGGTGAGACGTTTACGGTCGGATCGCCGGTCGACGCCGCCCGGGTGACCATCGAGGGCTTGATATATTGGGACTTTATAATTTTGGATTTCAATT
The DNA here is from genome assembly GCA_038024825.1 of Polylopha cassiicola. Classification (NCBI taxonomy): domain Eukaryota; kingdom Metazoa; phylum Arthropoda; class Insecta; order Lepidoptera; family Tortricidae; genus Polylopha; species Polylopha cassiicola. Next base: position 2,702,548 of record CP149061.1, read on the forward strand.
TGCTGCAGGTGGCATTGAATAACATTTTAAACTTTAGGTAAGGAGCGGCTTAAATACAATGACATGTATTTATACAATCAGGGGAATGTCAAATAGGTAGTTACCTTTTATCTACGAAATACTATCAAATACCTGATGAACAAATGATGTGCCGTACATAATAGCGTTAAAATCATTTATCATGCCATTTTAGAAGAAGAAGGTAACCCTTCTACTACATCCATCCATTTTGTTTCAATAATTAAAATGAAAGCTGAGGTGTGATTTAACACACACATACATCATTTCTCCATTCTTAAAGGGTCACAGCCATATCGTAATAGATAAATAAAATATGCAAAACGATCCAATCCCATACAAAACATAGTCACCGTGACGCGGGCGCAGCGGGTCTGCGAGACGCGCCGCGGTCGGCCCCTCGCGTCGCGCCAATTAATTACGGTGGCCATCTTACCACCCCCGGCCCACACCGCCCCCTGCCCACTGCCAGCCCGGGGTTGCTCGCTGACGGACAATAATTGCCGAATCTACGCCAAGGCGAGCCGTGCTGGACGGTAAGTAATGACACGAGATGGCAACACTGGGGACCGCTGCAGATACGTACTGAGATGTTGGCTAACTTGTGGCAGATCGAACGGGGTGAAGTTAGTCACCTAAAGTCAGCATGAGCTAAGTACTACATATTTTGTGGTCCATGAACGTGCTCCTAGTACAGAATAGTAAATATCAGCCCAGATATAAACTCATGCGTAATGTTAACCCTTGTCATGTGAACCAAACTGAATAAATCTTAACAAGAAATACAGTATATTTTCATTTATAAAGAAAACAGATCGTGGTAAACCGAACATCTGTTGTACATAAGTTACGCAACACAAAATCTCTGAATTGTCTCCTACTTGGCATTGAAAATATTGAAACAATTTTGCCCATCTCGCATGTATTGTGAGTATATGTCACTGTCAGTTTTTCACTTCACATAGTTCCTATTTTCTTAGCTGACTGAGACGATAACTAACAATATCTTTACTAATATTTTAGAGACTTTTCCCTTAATAAGAAAATCCTTAGTGTTAGACTAGCAACTCAATATCACCGGTGAAAAATTGTCTGCCTCTCCTCACCCGACCAAATTAAGATGAACTAAATTTAAAAAACTTGTAAATTATTCAAAATTCCTCCAATCTTAATAAAACCAACGCATAGTACTTCCAAAGTGTTGATCTACGTTCCGTATAAATATTTAAACCGTAAAGATCTACAAAATAGGTGTACCTATATAAAAACAATATAAGCGACGTATAAAGTTTTATTCAAATGTGTTTTATTACCATTGTAATTAAGAACAATTTTAAGGTTACTATCTTATAGGGTCCTTGTCGTATAATCAGCTTTCATTCTTTTAACATTATGGTGGGTTTTAATCATAAAAATAAACAGCGAGTATGTTTGGAACAATTCGCGCGGTCGTTAAAATCACATTAGTTCACTGGAGTTAGCTGCTTCCCCTGTTTCGCATCATAAAATTGTTTATTTTTACTTCTATATAATCAATTAACTTTATAAACATTATATCTACCTTTTTTAGACATTGCAATTAGTAATAATTAATTAGTTTCAGGATTTCAGTGTAGTTAGGCACGTACTTAGATACTTCAAAATATTTCAATGTCAGACTGTCGATTCGCATTTCTTATTTTTTAATTTCAAGCACTTAAACCCAAACAAATAACGTTAACATTAAATAGCCAAGTGCAGTTTTTAAAAGCTTCTTGAAATGCAAGTTAGTAAGTATTTAATTTAGTAAGTTGCAGTAAACGCGGAGGAATTATGCAAGGAGCTCGCGAGCCCTCCGGCGGTTAATTATAATAAGCCCGCGCCCTCCTAAGAACTTACCTGTTAAGTAACTAAGTTTTTTTTAATATTTACACTGCATTTTTTCTAACAAGATACGGGTGACATTGTGACGTAACTAAGGCTATCACTGTTATGCAAAGTATCTATACATTCCTACGTACGCATGTATAGATACTGTTCCTACCTACATACCTATATATCTAGATAGATCTAACCAAAAAAATACACAGGCGTAGTAATCTCTAATTTAGGATTACTTATGATTTAAAGACTAACTGGGAAGTAATTCTATGTAGAGCCTACTTTTAGAAAATAAATATGCACTCGTTTGTGCGCTTAGTAACGCATCCATTTTTATTATCAGTGTCCTCATCACGTTAATTAAGAGTCGGGTGTCATCGGAAGCGTTCGGACATGTTCGGGCGGCCATCGTTGCGCCCGCGCACATCTGCGCACGCGAGCATCTGGCGCGTTTGTGAAAGCTCCTAGCTTTGACGTTCTTGTCAGTGACTTATGGTTTTTATACCGAGAGGTGAGAGGTTTGTGCCTTGTGGTCTATATGGATCATTACGATTTTGACGTTTGATATGAATGTATAACAATTTTATAATTACCTATGTGTTACACAATTTAGGACGTAGGTAAGTTATTATAAATTTAAAGCTTAGTATTGTACTTTGAAAGTTTTAATAGGGCTAACGGCATTTAATGGATTTTTGAAACAATTATCAAAACCACCCTAGCACCGACTTCCATTTAAAAATAAAAAAATAGCCAAAGATCGTTCTTAATTTGAAATCCGCTACAAAACAATTCAGTATTAGTCAAACTTCACGCAATAGCCAACATAGAAAGCACACGCGTCATTCCATATTCGTAATCCAATAGGGTTGCCAACTCCAAGTGATCTGGAGACGGTGTCCGGTCTGTACATATTAATGAGGGCAGGTAGGGAGGCGGGCGGGTTGCCATGGCGACGCGACGCCTCCGGCAGTATACAATGGAGGGCGAGTCCACGGTTTTTAGGTTTGACACGAGTTCGAGGTACTTGAGATCTGTAGTTTCAATTTGAATCTGTTGGCCAAAGATAATGGCCAAAAACATTTTTGACAATAAGATGACAAAAGGCTTGAAAGCCTCCTCTTAGGAGGCTCTTTACTCGTCCGGTTTTGCAGTAAAGGCCCATTAGCTGGCCAACTGCGCTTCAATATTCAGTTCGAAGAAAAAAAAAATAAGATGAGAAGAAACAGTTTTTCTAGAATATCTCTCAGCGCAATGCCCGCGAGACGCTATGACAATCAATACCAACATCCCAAGTCGTACGACACTCGACCCGATCAAGTTTACATCCGTTTCGTCCTTCCTCAACACTCCATTAAAAATAAATGACAGTCTATACATTTCCCCCGCATTCGTTCGCAGCGAGCCGCGATGTAACGTAAATATAATATATCGATTATCGTTTGTCTATTGATGGATATTTACTTACTTTGTTAATCAATATCACGATCTCAAGTCACACGACACTCAAATTTGCATGCATTTAGCCCTTCTACCGCGGTATTAAAAATAGATGACAGTCTATACGTTTCCCCGCTTCGTTCGCAGCGGGCCGCGATTCACCGTTGATATATTATATTATTATAATATATCAACGGTGAATCGCGGAATATACAATCGATAATTTAAAATTAAAATTTGTTTATTAATAAATACGTTGATAATCAATAAGGAGCTAACTCAAAAACCTGAAGGTTTGAGTATTGCACAGCATCGAATTCCTTACAGCAAAACCTACCTACCAATAAAGCAGATTTAAGCTAACTCTTCTAGTTTCATATAAAAGCCACAAATATATCAGAAAACTCCTACAGTGCATTTGGACATTTTAATCAGTTTTTTACCTTTTCCAAGAAAAACTCTTTTTGGAGTTAATCTTGTTCAGATCTAGGAGAAAGACACCGCTGCTTTTCTAGAATACTGTCACAACTCGAAATGCATCACCATTTTGAATTGAATTTTATATGCGACGGTTTACAATCTTAAATGGAGTAACAAATTATTTCGAGTTGTGACACTATTCTAGAGAAGCAGCGGGCCACACTCAAATTCGCATAAAAACAAATGACAATCTATACATTTCCCCCACATTCGCTCATATACCTATACTTATATCTATTGTCATTTGTTTATGTGTACCGTCGTCGCGCCCAACTGACCGGCTCGCGAGAGTTGCGAGGGTGTTTGACCAATACTCACCCCTGCATTGGAGCCGTTGCGTCGATACCGACGAGGCACGTGTGAGTGCACTTAGAAAAGACACAAAAGCGTTCCTTTCGAATTAATACCGGTAGAGAAGAGGATAGTAGCCGCCATTTTGAATAATCAGCTATCTAATTGGAGAGATTATAATAGGTTCAATAAAGGGTGATTTAACGTGCTCATAAAAATACTTGCTTGCCAGTTAGGTTAGGTTAGTTAGCAGTAGTTAGCTAGCATTTCGTTTCACAACCGTCAAAAAAGACTAACAGGTGTTGAATTGCCAATTACTCGATAAATGAATTTACATTTAAAATATGAAGATTATATAAAAGGCTTAGGAGCCGTTCATGTATTTCGTGACGCAATTTTTCTTTACATGACCCCCGTAACGTTTAACAAGTATTACGTAACGCAATTTAGGGGGGGGGGCTAAATTGCGTTACGTAATACTTGCACGACCCCTTAATAAATACCTAAAGAATCAGTTGTGCGACGATTGCAGGAGACGGCAGAGGCTACAGCCCGTACCATATACAAAGATTTCTTAACAGTTCGGGACAGCTTATGGTATAAATTTGTTGTTGATTTCAACATTTTTGCAAACATCAAGGGCGTTGAACCACTGTAATAAAACCATTGACTTGAGCATCATAAACACACCATGACATATGCAAATAGCAGCACTGATTATTCATACATCAGAGCAACGCGTGTCGTGTAAAAGTGCAATGATCTGAATGCATAATGCACTGCAGTTCACGGTAAATCGCCTTGGATTACGGGAAATGCTACGGAACACATTAAACCCATCCTGCATTAATTAAAGGTAACTTTTGCAGCATTACCTATGTAAATATGATATTTTTTTCATCTATTTTATAAAAAAAAATAGAGGTCTGAAGTAAAAGACGCAGATTCGTGTCGGGCAAAATTAAAAAGCAAAGACAAAATCCTATCTATTTTTTTTTTTTGTTTGTAAATATCATTATTGTTGTAAAAAAATATCGTGTAGACTTTTACGCATTTTTTTAAATGTCTCAAACTTCCCTCAACGTTCTGATAGACTATAAACATATCTATGTAATCTTACATCTATGATAAGGTACGATAATTCTGTGAGACCCGAATACAAATCCTGTTGGGTAAGGCTTCTAGGGATTTGTGCAAGTTAGCCAAGTTACCTAGTACCAGATCGATACGATATATCGCTTTGTCAAGAGCCTTATTGTCTTAACAGCTCTAACAAGGTTGTGTCTATGGGAATTTCGCTAGCTTTCATTGATACTGTATAAATGGTTTTCAAATATAATCATGTTCATATTCTATACAAAGATAGTTCAATAGATAAAATTTACAGTAGGTAAGTAAGTATGTACTTAGTTAATAAATATTTTAAAAATAGTTACGAACATTAGAGTTTTAAACCATGCCTCAAACATGCGTTCACAACATTGAAGCTTAAACAACCGAACAATAAAAAGGTACAAGCCCCCAAAACCCCAGTGCAAAAAGCCGCTAACCTCATAAATTTAAATTTAGTCGAGCAGAATCCTTTAGGCAATAGAAACGGCCATTACCAAAGTTGCACAACGAGTCCAACAGGTGGCGCTATTCGTTTCAATATCTGCAAAACTTTCCGACTCCACTCAATAAATCGCCCAGTTTAAAGTGAACCGTACGACCAGCTGTTTCCCTTCAGAGTTTTAACGGTAACAAACGAAAGTCGCAAGGGCGATGGCTCATTTTACGCTGGCCATCCCCCGCTCAGCTGTTATCATCATTGCCATTGTTGTTTTGTCTGAACGCAAACTTTGTTTCACAGCAATAAAATGTTGTTTCGGTTCATAATTGTGATATCGCCTTGTTAATTGAAAGCGGTTTGGAAATTACATTTTTACCGAGATGTGATTTATGATTTAGAATTTGGGTGTGATCTGGTTGAAGATCAGGATTGAGCAGGATAATAATGCTAAGAAACTTACTTTAAAAAAAATAGTTTTTTAATAGGTAAATAAAATGAAGTAAGATAATAATTTGCGATTACATTGCACAGATCTCTCACTTTTCTATTATTGTGATGTATATTTTAACGAAATTAATTATTTCGTTGTAGTTGGAAATTTGCAAATACATAATAAACTCAAAATTTTGTCTACCTATACATGTATAGGTATATCAAATGAATACCTACATAAATCGTTACCTACAATATTTTGAACTTGTTAATTACTTATTATTACGTAAAGTAAAGAGTTGAATAAAAAAAAGCTAAAACAATTTCTCACAAATAATACTAATAACATTTAGCGGCCGGATGAGGGCACGGTTAGTCACCGTCTCTTGTCAGCTAGCGTCGCGTCGCGCGCGCACGTCACTGCGCCCCCCATGCGCATACGCCGACGCGCCCGCGCCACGCTCGACCGATGGCGACGCAAAAAACCGCGGTCCGCGACCAATGAGGGCTATCGCGGTACAAATATTATGTATACGCAAGAGTTCTGTTATGGAGATCTAGCTGTCATCTATCATAGACAAGTGACATGTCTCTTATGAACCTGTGTGCTGTAAACTGTCACGTCAAGACTATCGATTAGTTAGAGGAGTTTTAACTAGCAATAGCACCCATTAAAATTATGTCAATTTATAGAGTCTTATTATAGAATTCAATTTTGGTAGTGACAGTAAAAATTTAGTAAAATCTTATCAATAAAGAATAAGATGCATTCAATTTGACCAATTTTATTTTTGATTCGTGTAATACGTGTACCTAGTAAAAATCGAGATTAAGTTATAAATAATATTTCTCTTCCAAAAGTTCAAGTTTGCGCTTATATTGAGATCAAAATTATAGTTAAATCAATAACTCCTTTTGTTGTATGCCTATAATTATCTTATTTATTCGCTTGAATAACAAATACTAGAATAACAATGCTTACTTATAACTTATGTGAAATTAATGAGCCTATGTTACATAAAAAAGGTATAAAATCGCCGACGTACTTAATGCGTCAATGTGACGGGTTCGCAAATGTAATGAAGAGCCAATTACAGAACAAATCGTACAGCTGGTTCTTAATCGATCGCGACTTTCAACGCATAAATAGTTTTTTGTCTTTTACAAAAGTATGTGAACAGACAGAATACATACATAACTAAATAACTGAGTTTACTCACTACAGTTCACAACTTTACAGCTGTAGCCTGTGCCAAATAGGCACCAGACTCTAACCGACGCAACGCCAGTTTCAAAATTCAAGAATCCAACTCAAAATTCATGGCATATGGATAAGGAATACTGAAGTCTTGTTGACTAGGCACTAAAGGACACATCGTTGATATCACAATCTAGGCTGCAATATCCATCTAAAGAGTTTGACATTCTCACGACTGAGCACAGAAACTTTTAAAGAATTAATATAAACACTTTAGCATAAAACTATTGTCAGCTCAGTCGTGCTACGATTTTGAAATCTGTAAAGGCTCCGAAACGTCAGCCAATAAAAATAAAATACGCGAGTTAAATCCGTTAAAGATGTTTCATTCAATTAATATAAACAAAAATAGTCTTAATATCTTTAACCTGGCCGTATAGCCTACATAGTCTACAATATGCCTACCCTTTTGTCACTTATTTACTTGGAACTTGCAATAAACGGACATTTAAAATGGGTTTTAATTATCAAAAGAATCAACAACGCGATCTGCGTAAAAACACCGCAGCTGCGCGTCCGCCGGCGCGGCGTCAGCCGTCCGCGACTCCGCGGCGCGCGCGCACCGATCTAACCCTATAATGTTTTTATGGTGGTTTGGCGCCCCGGTGCGACCCGGTGAAACTTCCTGCGGCAATTAGATAAACAATCAGCGTACAGTCAGCATAAAATCTATTGTAGCGGTAAAATTATTAAGGTAATTTTCGACACTTGCAAGGGAATCAAAAGCTACAGGGAACTTCTATGGACTCGCACTTCTCTATACGTCCTTGTTGCTGCTACCAAATGATGTTGACTGTACGTATAAGCCCAACAGTGGTGATAAGTGTGTTTAGAGGGACAATTCTTATGCTAATTCATTGATTAAAATAACTGCAAATGATTCACCACTAAATACGTCATTTTGTTTCCTGGAATCGGTATAATATCACGCATTTGCATTATTTAGAATATGAACTTAATGCCTTTGTGAACAAGATAAAACAAACGTGAACTTAAAATTAAAATGTCAATTGTGTTTCTATTACAATAAAAATGAACACACATCGTTCTACAATCTACTGATAGCGGTCGACCAAAACCCTCTACCAGTAAAACTACTATCTGTCAGTTACGACGTTATGCCGCAGGCGGAGGGCGCGGCGGCCGCGATTAGGGTTACCAGATGACATGACTTTCAACTAAGTCCCGAAATTAACAGCATATCCGAGTTATTTCACTTAACGTAGGTGATTTCAATGAAAAAAATATGTCATTTCCTAAGTGCAGTTAAAATCCTGATATGGATAGAATTTCTGTCAAGTCCGCATCATAATTTCTAATGCCTTCGCGGTTTTTCTCATTGGAATGAAACAATTATAAACGGATTTAACTCGCGTATTTTATTTAATTTGCTGACATTATGAAAACTTTATCTACAGTTCCCATATTCGTAGCACGACTAAGCTGACGATAGTCTAACGCTAAAGTTATTACGCTAACTTGTTATTACGAGTTAAATCCGATAGTTGTTTCATTCCAAGTCCGCACGAAGCTGGTAACCCTACAAACTCGCGAGTGACTCACGCGCACCCACGCCGGCGCGACGCACTCGCTAATGGACGATCGATCCGTTTCCTACTACAATGACCGTTTGTTATTTTTTGCCGGGGAATTTTGGCCTGGACGAGTTTGCCTACCCACAAATCTATATGAGCTTTTGCATGAAAAACTGTTGATTAGAATAATAGTACATTACGCACCAAGGCCAGTAAAATAAAAAATGTCTCAGATCACATGTAATTGTCGTCCGAGGCGAAGCCGAGGTTGACAAAAATGTGATCTGAGGCTTTTTTATTTTACTGGCTGAGGTCAGTGTACTATTTTTCTGTTCGACGAAGCCAGAAAGCGGCAATTTCATTTAGCGCGGCGGCCACAAAGGTGGCGCTTTCTGGCCGGAGGACAGAAAATAAAATTATCATTGAGATTACGAATTTTATTAAAGTTGGCAAGATGTATTCGTAAGTATTCTTTTCATCCGTTATCATCGTAATTTGTGTCTAGGTATAAAGTCAAAAACTACATAAGCGATAATTAAATAAGCTTTACAATACGCTAGCCATGAATAAGAAGTTTTTAAATGAAAACGCCAAGGACTTTCCAAACAATGAGGAAGGATTACAAACGTCGGTCATACGATAATTTCCGTAGCCGCTTAGCGAGAACATTCCCGGAACACAACCGAGGCGGACCCACGGGAACACGGTTCCCAGAACGCCCTAATTGTCGGTTAAAACTATCTTATGCAAAATCGGAACTGTTAACTGGATTACTAACTTCGCTTTATAATGGCTCCGGTTACCGGCAACGTCCCTGAGATTTACCCACGTGGAATTTGATATGAAACTTTCAATTATCCGGGACATACCTTACGATGAGAACTCTTTACTACAACCTTTATAATTGTTATTTATAACGATGTACCTAGTACCTACCTATACTTTGATGTCTCTATTGTTTTTCTGATATTATAACAGTGTGTCTGTTCTGATAGGTAGACTTAAGTAATTAAGTACAGTAGCTGTTTACAACAAGTCAAACGAAATTTCACGATGCCGATAAATAGGATAAAAGTTAATATAAGTACCTACGAGAATTAAATCTCTTATGCTATCTGAACCAACTATACGAATATAACGTAAGGTTTCGAAAACTATGCAGTTCCCATATTCGTAACACGACTGAGCTAAATAGTCTAATGCTAAAGTGATAATGGTCTAACGATAAAGCAAGTTAAATCCGTTATAGTTGTTTCATTCCGATTCAAACCTATTTTTCCTACTCTCTGACAATATCCGACCAGACGGAAAGCAAATCAAGTTTCAAGTCAATCAACACGACTACCCAGTTCGATGACCACGCCACCATTTAGTGCAGACAGACCCAAATGTCACCACATGCTAACATGTAACTGTAAGCCATTGATTGCTGGTATCGGGGTTGGCTTAATCATTTTGCCTTACAGAAATCCGTAGTTGTTTCATTACAATGTTTAATAGCCGCGAAGGAATCAGAAATTACTATCCTAAACTGTTATAGCTCGGCTTTTAAATCTTTTTTTGTAAATTGTAATAAAGTTAGATTGTTATTCATATCTTTGTTTTTTGTTTTTTTCATTACAATGTGTAATAATTGCGAAGGCATCAGAAGCTCCCTTATAGTTGTTTTATTCCAATGTGTAATAATCGCGAAAGCGATCCAAAATGTTCCGACAAACTCCACAGTCTACATAATAAGCAGAACAACAAAACAAAACATTACAACAAACCTCATCTACATAATTCTTTATATAATTTATTAATTTCGCGTTAAGACCAATAACTTTACAAAGATTGATAATTAGTAATTACTAAACAACTGCATCCCCTCTTAGTCTTATCAAAATGACTTCCGACTTTCGAACCACATATTTCATTAGTCACAAAAAGCGCGTAATAGTCAAATGAAGTTTACAACCGCACCGGCTCAATACAATGCGTATTTAACACAACTGGCCTACGGGACATAAGCCAACCAGATGCACGTGGAAAGCGGTCTGCAAAATAAAACTTCCAAACTTATGTCCGACGAGATGCCAGCACCCTGTACTAAAACGCTTCCTAAAACACACACTAGCGACTAAACCGCTAAAATCAGTATACAATGCTGTACCGAAACACCGCTTCTGTTTGGACTTCTAGAATAAAGAAGCAATGGATGTAAAAGTAGTTTGGTGAGATGCGTTCGAAATATATTCCCATTGTTTTAAAAGCGCAGTGAAGCCCACGCGGAACTCTCAAACTTTACGTCGAAATGCAAAAGACAATTTCGTACCGGCAAAGCAATTAACCGGTAAAATAAACTTTGTGGTAACGACACGTAAGACGCAAATAAATTATTTATCGGCACATTGGTACTTGACTAAAAGTATCGTTCATTTATAAATTTGAATTGACAATTATGAAAAGTCTGTAAAAATGTTCAAACACTGGTTTTAGCTTAAATATTTTTGATAGGTACTTTGAAGCTTATAGATTCATTTAGTTATTTTAGGTACTTACATACCTACTTGTCAACAATTGCTGTAGGTATATTTTAAGGGGATTTTTTTATTGTTTTCAAAATATTTATAAGTAACATTATTGACGTAAACTAATGTAATGACCGCCCTTACTTAGAATCCGATGTTTTTGTTTACAAAATAATTATAACAAAACATTTATTATAACGCACAGGCATTTAATTATGAAATCCCATGACACATTATTATGTTTACGAAATTTAAGTATCCAGTCATCACCGAGACATAAAACATTATATATATACTATCTATACTAATATTATAAAGCTGAAGAGTTTGTTTGTTTGTTTGTTTGTTTGAACGCGCTAATCTCAGGAACTACTGGTTCGAATTCAAAAAATATTTTTTTGTTGGATAAACCATTTATCGAGGAAGGCATTAGGGTATATAACATCACGCTGCGACCAATAGGAGCGAAGAAACAGTGATAAATGTGTAAAAAACGGGGAAAATATGAAGCCTTATGAAGAAGTGACAGAAGACTTTGACAGATCTTTGACGAAACAATCGGACGGGCAGGACGACGTCTGCCGGGGCCGCTAGTTAACTATATAGGTACTAAGGCTTTCACTACGAGTATGTCCAAGATTTGCAGAGGAATATGCCAACATTTTTATACCCAACATAATAATATATCAAATAATATAAAAATCTTCGAGCGTTTGAAACGCCGTCATTATCGTCTCAGACATAGCGTTAGACTATTGTCAGCACAGTTGTACTACCTACGTCAGCAAATAAAATAAAATATGCGATTTAAATCCGTTATAGTTGTGATATTCTAATGAATTGTCATTCTAATGTAAGTAATATTGTTTCATTCCAACACGTCATAATCTTCCAGAAAAGTGTCAAATTACAAATGCATTCGTTGATTTAAAAAATTGCAGTCTCTGGATGTCGGCCACCGCCGGCTCGGGCTGCAAAAATAAAGGACTCTGATCGATCGAGCTATATCCGTGGAAATGACGTAAGCGGTGCAGCGCGGCTCGCGGTCCGCGGGTCGTAATTCTACTTCATATAGCTACATACCACATTCATTATGCCATTTCTCACCTGGTTAGGTATATACATAACAGTCTTTGTACAGCGCTCCATCTACTTCTAGGTACACATCGACATTCGATGCTTCATCTACACATCGACATTCGATTTGTCATCTATGGTTATATGTCTTTGTATTGGCGCATCTTTGGCATTGCTGCGAGCCTATGATAAACTGTCGAATCGACATTTTATCGACATAAGATTGAGTACGTTGTCGACAAGGAGTAGGCTTGTCCGAGTCGATATTTTTTCGTAGTCGACATAAAGAAATATGAAACGACATCTACATGACAAGATTTCTCGTTGTCGACAACGTTACCGATTTTTGACAGATCACTGCGAGAATAAGACGACATCGACATAACAAGATGTCGACTAGACAATTCATCATAGGCTCGCTGATCGTGTAAGGGTCAAAATCATAGACGTGAGCATTTTATTTTAGGATTTTTAAATATTACAGAAATTAAGTTTCCTTTAGAAGAAAACTAACAACTTATCTGCTAAGAGGCACAATTATATATTTTATAAATTTAGATAGAATTTAACAACAATAATCCCGAGAACACTTAAATATTTTTTCACCTAATAACCAACTTATTCAAGAATCACCTTCAAGAAATTGTAATAAATCTATTATTAAATCGAAAGACGGTCTTATTTTGTATATTTTTATAATCAAAAAGTATAATAATAATAAAATCTTAATATTAGTTACCTAAGTATTAATATTTCTGCAAAGAAAACGTCATGTCGGGGGGACCGCTTTTCATTTAGGTGTACTTACTTACCTAATATTTACAATCTACCTAAACCTACGGTCCCCCCGACATGACGTTTTCTTTGCAGAAATATTAATACTTAGGTAACTAATATTAAGATTTTATTATTATTATACTTTTTAGTTTTTATGTCGGGGGTTTGTTAAATTTTTAATTTATTTTTTTATTTCATACTTTTTATAAGTAGGTACGTAGGTACCTACTACATATTATTATTTTTAACTAATTTCCATTTCACATGGAATTTCGTAATGTACATGTTATCCTCTTACCATAGCCCACTCGGGTATATTTGTCGACATTGGGCTTACCACTTACACTATTACTCCCCATAATTTTTGAACTACTTAACCGATTTTGATTATGATTTCAATTTTTTAATGCACACGCGATCCTCTTTCATTTGATACCCCACTCGGGTATATTTGTAGACATTTGGTTTTCCATCCCCACTTTCACTCCCAATATTTTTTGAACGACTCAACCGATTTTCATTATGATTTCAATTTTGTAATGTACTCGTCACCCTCTTTCATTGGATACCCCACTCAAGTATATTTGTAGACATTTATTTTTACATCCCCTCTTTATCCCCCCCCTAATTATTGAACTACTGAGACGATTTTTATAAAACATAGCTAAGAACACTCCCGACATATACACCTTTCAAACAAAAAAAACAGAATCAAAATCGGTTCATGCGTTAGGGAGCTATGATGCCACAGACAGACACACACACACACACACACACACACACACACACAGACACGTCAAACTTATAACACCCCGTCGTTTTTGCGTCGGGGGTTAAAAACAGATTATACAAGAGGTAGCATAGGTCTCTCGTTACTTTATACATTTTACCTGTGGTAGATAACATAGACAATGAGTTCTTTTCGCGGTTTTCCTTCCCTGTCAGCCACTTACTCTATAAATACAGTCTGTGAACGAGTTAGGTACTTATTCTAAACGTTAATTTTCAAAAGAACTAAATTAAACAAGAAAGTATACAATACAACTAAAACAAAATACATAAGACACTATGATGTCTCAAGTCCAATAAATCTGCCTCCATACCGGATGTAAGTGCAGTTAAACTGCATATTGGTCAAACATTTAAAAGATATACAAATACGCGAGACATTCTTCAAATTCATTAGGTACAACGATCTATTGAGTGAGGTCATCGAGTGGGTGCAATTTTTCACACGTTGCACTTCTTTGAAGTGCACCGATTGGTGCAACAGTATCCGCATGCGTTTGGCAAAGTATCAAGCTTTGAGTAACGTACGAGCGATGTGCGGAAATTAAATAGCTAGATTTTCTAATGTTTGGATAAACAATGCTGAAATAAAAGTACTGTCTTTTCATATATATTTAACTCGTGTACTTATGTATTATTATATTATTATAGACATTCAATAATTCGTACCGTCATATTTTATTTCATACCTACTAGACGTTCGCCCCGGCTTCGCACGGATCCCTACTTTTTTTTTTAAATATTCTATAGGTAGCCTATGTTACTCATGGATAATGTAGCTTTCGAATGGTGAAAGAATTTTTAAAAACGGTCCAGTAGTTTTTAAGCCTATTCATTACAACCAAACAAAGTTTTACTCTTTATAATATTAGTATAGATATTATATATATACATAAGACTTAATTGGTTACTTTGCTATAGAAATTAACGGTAGTGTAAGTTTTGAACTACAAATAAAACAATAAAACATGTTTGTATATAACATAGTCAAGATATCATCAAGATAAAATACGGTTAGAGAATACATGTACTTACTCAATTTTGATAATCAAATACACAAAGTGACTGTAGAAGAAGGGATTTACTTGGACATTGTGACCTTAAGTAATCCACAGTTACAATCGTCCTATATAAATCTCAATACCTAATGACGATCTCAAGCCGTCATGCAGCCGTCAGTCACCGAGGAATCGATTAACCTTGCACGGCGGTACATACAATGGAAAAGAACAACTTTGAAATGCGGTGCAGTGTTCGCGCCGCGCGAGGTCACCGCGCCGCGGACTGGTGCATTCTGCTTTGGCATTTAAAACTGCAGTTAATTTTGACAATTTATGTGATCAAAAATTAAATTAAAAACTATATTTATTGGCATTTTCTAAAGTACACGTGTAATTAGATAGGTACCTACAACGTATCAATCAGTTACCTACTACTACTACTACTGTACTAGTGTAGCTACGAGTAGGTACATATTTATTAAAATACAAAGATTGCGCATTTTCGACTAATCCGGAGCTCACGCGAACGCTATACTAACTTACAAAATGTAATCTATCTATATATATAAAAGAAAGTTGTGTTAGTTACGCCGTTTATAACTCAAGAACGGCTGAACTGATTTGGCTGAAAATTGGCGGGGAGGTAGCTCGGAGCCAGGAAAAGGACATAGGATACTTTTTATCACGTTCCAGTAAAAAAAAAGAAAAAAATATTAAGCTGATTTGTTAAAAATAGTATAACAAAACGCAACAATGACAACTGTCAAATCGACATTGCCGGGCGGGACGAAGTCTGCCGGGACCACTAGTAACAAATAAAAGCGATACAAACGCGTAAGAAAAAGTAAAGACTGGGTAAAGAAAACGAAATTCTATATAATCCGTCAGTTAGGTTATAAAAAATTATTCACACGTATTTTTTCTTTTCTCAAACAAATAAACAATGCCAAAGATAAGTGCTTCTAAAGTTCCGGGAGTGGACGGGAGCCATGACGTCACAAGCCCCCACTCCCGAACTTTGGATGCGCTTATCTTTGGCATTTATTGTTCGATAAGAAAAGAAAAAATACGTGTCCAATATTTAATGGCAATCTACTTGATGGAAAAAAATCATTCGTCATGCCTATTAGGCGGTGTACAGTGGAATACACCCTTCACGCGTCCCCCGCGTGCGCCCGCGCAAGCTGACTGCGATTAGCGCACTTTCTACTGGCCAGACTATACAATATACATACGTCTTCATACACATCAGTCTGCAACTCTGTTAGTGTTTTGGTGAAAACCTCGAAACGAAATGTTTCATTTTCCATTTAATTTTGTACATATCAACGACATAATTTGCATGTAAGTATTAATAGGTACTGAACCAAAAAGAGAGGACAGAAAGTTTGTTGATTAAAACTCTGTGTTACTTTTTTCCAACGTAATAACCGCAAAATCATCACAAATTACCTTTAGTATATTTCACTACATAATTATATTATGTTGTGTAAGCTTAAATAAATAATGATCGACATTTTATGGGCCATCTTTGTATCAATTAAGGTAACCTAAATATATAAATTAGCGCCTTATCTTTATAGTACCTATGTATAAATAAGGAATACGTTAGGACCCCATACCTTACCTTACTGTTTCATTGAACAAGGGGCGCGACTAGAACCTTACGTGCTAGCCACGTAAGGTTCTAGTCACGCGCGAGAAGTCAGTAAAATACTTCAGCGTCTGACTATCGTCAGCTCAGTCGTAGTACGAATATGTGAACTGAAAAGTTTTCGAAACATCAGCCAATAAAATAAAATACGCGAGTTAAATCGGTGTATACTTTTTTGACGGCCTGTTGGTCTAGTGGTCACTAGTCAGAGCCCCTGACTACGAAACGGTTGCGGGTTCGAATCCTGCTAGGGGCAGATGTCAGTTTGATGAGCACTGGCATACATGAATCTTGGATTTCCTGTATGTGTTTATCCTGTTTACCCATAGTACAAGCTTTGCTTAGTTTGGGACTAGATTAATTGGTGTGAATTGCCGAAAGATATTATTATTATTATTGCAATATATATTTTTCTTTCTTTCTTCAAAGGTTTATCTAAGAGCGACACCTCAGCAACGCGTTCGTTAGGATCACACCGCACACCAGCCATTTTACTTCCTATAGCTGGTCAAGTTGTTCCCGTGGCAACAGGAAGCGGTGTTATAAGTAGTGCAGTGGCCCGGTCATTAATATTCGAGCGACAACCCTACCTACATAGCGCCTAGCACGTCTTTAGGGCTGTCCCAGACATATTCAAATCTATTTTAAAAGACATTTTAGTCTTCACCTTTAATTACTTAATCGCACAGAGAAAGCATGATAGACTTGTAATAGGGGCCTCAAAGGCTATATTTAGCTATAATAATATCGTGCACATTGACACGTGACATATTATTAATGTTTCCACTATCCTATCACAGTTCAGGGCAAAATGGAACTTCTGTGAACGCTCGTAGAGTATCAATAATTATAAGGTTGGCGGTCAATTCTCATTTCAAGCACCGACAGGAAGCACCTGCGTTGTAGCGAAGAGCCATCAATATTCCAGGGGCAGCCCTGCCCGTATCGCGGCGAGCTTGTCTTCAGGGTTGCCTCTTACAGTATTACTGATTAACATTATAGTCTCAACTTAATACAAGTATGTATATGAGTTGAATCTCACTCATCTCTCTTTGTCTTGGTACGAATATCGTTATCATTAAAGCTTAGACATCGATCGATACATCACACTAAGTATAAATATACTTATTTGAAAAATCATCACAAGTGCTAAAAACAAGAATCTACTCACATAAAATACCTAACTGTAACGAATTTATGTAAATAGCCCCAATTCTCTCACAGGCCTATAGATGCATCTCGACTGGAAGCTCGATTATAGTGCGGTTTTGCAGTAAAGGCTGGCCAACTGCGCTTCAGTAAGTATTTAGATCAAATATAACAATACTAGCTGTCCGCCCCGACTTCGCACGGAGCATCTTTTTTTATAGCCTATGTCACTTGGGAATAGTGTAGCTTCCCAACAGTGAATTAATTTTTGAAATCGGTCCAGCCGTTCTGGAGCCTATTCAATCCAAACAAACAAACAAACAAACTTTTCCTCTTTATAATATTAGTACCTATAGATAACATAAAAGGTTTGATTATATCGTCGTCGATATTTGAGTAAAGTATTATTTGCACTATAGCGTCATTAGTAGCCCCTTGCAATACATATGCACTGCACTGCACTGCACCGAGTGCAACAGCGCGGCGCGGCGCCCATCAATATTCGAGCGCCATCCCTGCCCGCATCGAACTTCTAGGAAGCCGCGACTACCGCCAACGCTAGGGTTGCCTCTACAATGTATTTTTATTCTGTTATACGATGACATAAAAAAATGAACGAAATGTCAGTGTGAACGAAACGAATTTGTATGGAATTGACGAAATATATTTTGCAAGTACGCATATCGTGTAAAAGTTAGGAAAAAAATATATTGTTTATTGTATCTATGTAGTTTATCTGTCAATACACTTTTTCTGTCTAACTTAAGAGGATTGTGAACCTGTTAATTTTCATACAAAAGGCGATAACGTTTTACACCCAGTAAATATAGTTAGATTTTTATAATTTTTGGATATGTTGTAGATATAATGAGAAACTACGTCTGTACGTTTTGATTTTTAAGAAATATTGCTTACGTTAGATCTAAATATAGATTTTTAGATCTATATATAGATTTTTAGATGCTAATAAATTTTAGCGTAAGCAATATTTCTTAAAAATCAAAACGTACAGACGTAGTTTCTCATTATATCTACAACATATCCAAAAATTATAAAAATCTAACTATATTTACTGGGTGTAAAACGTTATCGCCTTTTGTATGAAAATTAACAGGTTCACAATCCTCTTAATCGTGAGCTTATGGAGAATGCTCAACTGTAGCCGCCATTTGTACACTATTTTCTGCACCCGACTTCGTCTGCGCAGCTTACTCCGATACAATACCTATTATAGCTTATGTGTCAGAAAATACTATATTTGGTATTGTATAGTATATTTTATAACGAGATCGTATAAAATACTCATCATACGCAGACGAAGTCGCAGGCATAAGTTAGTATAATATATGATATACTTAACGTGTGATAATCGTGAAAGTCTAAATAAGTACCTATGGGATAATTCCCATTTCCCAGGTCTCTGCTGTATTAATATACATCAGAGGCCTGTGGCAGCCCTAGAGCGGCCCCCAGCGGCGCCGCGGCTCCATAAATCTGCGAGGCCGCCGCCTTTGTCTTTTTTCCCGGCGCTGTAATAAGATCGCGTCAACGTCAGGTATGGAGCCGGTCGCGCGTGAACACTCGCCACTATGCTGAGCCACGCCATTCCACTTTAAGAGACATAACACGCGAGTTTTTGTACCTACAGTCCGGCTACAGCGATTGAAAACTCATTTATTAGTAAACTAGCTGTCCGCTCCGGCTTCGCACGGATCATCTTTTTTATAGCCTAGCCGTGAATAGTGTAGCTTTCCAAATCGGTCCAGCCGTTTTGGAGCCTATTCAATCCAAACAAACCTTCCCTCTTTATAATATTAGTATAGATAGGCCTTAAAGTACTTTTACACGTCACATGATTATAATAGCGCTTCAGAAAGACCATCATTACTGAGAAGAAACGCAGCATAAAACTCCTGTGCGAAATTTAAAGTTTCTAATCCTTATAGTTTAGGCCCTGCGTTGATATGTTAGTCAGTCAGTGAGCTTATTAATTGACTGATCTAGCACGCACCTAACAAAACTATAAGGAGCCGTAGACAAGGTGCCAACGTTCAACGTTAACGTAAAACTAAACGACCAAAATGTATGGGATTTGACATCCGCGAATGTTTGTGACGTACGTGACAGTCGTTCGCGGATGTCAAATCCCATACATTTTGGTGCTAACGTTCAGTGTTAACGTTGAACGTTGGCTCCTTATCTAGGCCCCAAGGTCGCACAGGTGTTCCTTTTATAGCGTAAGGGAGCACTAAGAAAGGATTTGTGTAAATTCACCCCCTAACTGGTAATTAGCGGAGGTTTCAAGTAAGTATGAAACACTACCGTTTATGAAGTTATTCGAATGAAATTCAACATATAAGTTCTTAATCAAAAGTCATGGAACACATTTTAGAAAATTCACCCCCAAGGAGATAAAACAGGGGTGCTTATCGTGCGCAGACGTACATATATCCCTACTAATATTATAAATGTGAAAGTAACTCTGTCTGTCTGTTACGCTTTCACGCTAAAACTACTGGGCTGATTTTAATGAAATTTGGTACAAAGAAAGTCTGGAATCTGAGAAAGAACATAGGCTACTTTTGAACCGACTGCAAAAAAGGAAGAGTTCTACGCAGGCAGAAGCTAGTATATTTATATATATATAGCTTAGTCTCACGACAATTACTGCCGAAATAGTCACGCGTTGCAAATGCAACCAGCCAACGACAGCTCCGGTACGCGCTTAGAGAATGCACGACTGCATCGCAACAAAAAGTCGCTAGCAGTGACAGAATACGAAATAAGACCGGTCACTTCCTTACGCCGTTTCACTTAAACCCAAATATAAAGCCTTTTAAGCCGTACTATACATATCTATACTATAGATATATCATATCTACCATCTGAGATAGTCTAAGAGCCGTTCAAGTATTACGTAAGCAGATTTTTTTATTATTTACCCCCTTTACCCAAAGTAAGTAGGTAGTTTTGTTTTCGTCTTCGAACATAGACAATTTGTGGATTACTATTTGTGTAAAAAAGACGTAATCCTTATGACGTAATCCTGTCATCAAAAGCAAACTTAAGACCCCCCACCCCTAGAGTGCTTAAGTAATACTTAAACGGCCTATACGAGAACTAAACGCATCTATACTTGTTATATATTAACAGTACACGTGTTTTAGAATGTCAGATGGGATACAACGGCAACTGTGCGATACTGAACACTAAAGGCGATGTGATTCTTACAATACAGCCTTTTCTCAAGATTAGAGCCACCAGGCTTTTAATCTATACTAATATTATAAAGCTGAAGAGTTTGTTTGTTCGAATTCAAAAAATCTTTTTTGTTGGATAGACCATTTATCGAGGAAGGCTTTAGGCTATATAACATCACGCTGCGACCAATAGGAGCGAAGAAACAGTGGAAAATGTGTAAAAAACGGGGAAAATATGAAGCCTTATGAAGAATCACTATTCATTAAGTGACAGTTAAGACTTTGACAGATCTTTGACGAAACAATCGGATGGGCAGGACGACGTCTGCCGGGGCCGCTAGTTTCTTCTATAAATTTATTTCCAGGTCAACTTTTACAAAGCAACGAGTTTCATATGTCAAGTGCAACTAGGTAATATTAGCATGTAATTAGAGTATCTCGTGTTATGCGCACGCGCATATATGCGCTATGCGCAGCAATAGCGTCATCACCGATCGGCCGTGACATCGCTGACGTCATCAAAATGCATAAAATTCTAATTCAAGTACCTGGATGACGTATCGCCTCGAAAATGAGGCAACTATGAATATAGAAAAACAAATGAAGCGAGGATCGCATCCCGCGTCGTGTGAACCCCTTTTTAATAACGTTACGTCGAAAATTGCATTGCCAACGGCTACCAACATATTGAAGTTAATGTGATTACAGCCATTCTGTTGAAATTATAAGGGATATTGGAAATCGTAACACCTAGGATACGGTCACAAATTTAATTTTAACATTTTTAACACACTTGTTGTTGTTGAATTGTAATTAAAAAATTGCGACATAAACAACCTACCGTAGACGATATTCTAGCGAAACGCAATAAAATACCCAGTTCCATTAATTATCATTAGCGCGTGATCACACCGAATTGTTTATTTGTCCTAAACCGATAATGCGTTGCTCAAACGGATCGTGCGTGCCTTATCGCGCGTTTCCTCACAAGCCGAGTCCATCACTATCCGCGATGATTGGCTCACAATGGAATAAAAATAAAGGACATAAGTACGTGGGAACTATTTGAAGGGTTGGTAGTGAGCACAAAAACCGATAAACAACTTACCGCGACGTGTGGGACCCGCGTGAGACGGTTTGAAATTGGAACACCATTCGGATGTATTATGCAATAGCTTCTGTTATGGGGGTTACAATGAAATATAAAGACAGATGTTAATGATCCGGAAATGTGCAACGTATGGATAGATCTATCAGAATTGGAAACTTTTTAATAATTTAATTGTCTTGTTTCATTCATAACAATCACCATCTCATTTAGTACTGTTTTGTGTGTAATTTATAATAATACTCTAATATTTTTCGTAACAACTATTATGTCACCCGGACGCTAATTTACTTAATTACATTATCTAAGGTCAGTTAACTAACAACAAATAGTGGGACAGCCATATTATCACATTCCTTTATCTATGAATACGTAGGCGCAGACAAAACAATTTGTAGGGCCGTATCGTATTTCAAATTAAGTACTTATCCCTTGTCCAGTAGCGGAGATCATAAGCCGATGCCAACATGCAGGATCACA
Source organism: Polylopha cassiicola (assembly GCA_038024825.1). NCBI lineage: Eukaryota > Metazoa > Arthropoda > Insecta > Lepidoptera > Tortricidae > Polylopha > Polylopha cassiicola. Next base: position 2,725,159 of record CP149061.1, read on the forward strand.
GAACAATGTGGGAACAATTTCTACGAAGGGCCGCGGTCGCGACGCAGCGTAGGCAAAAAACCGATAAACAGCGTCGTGTGGGACCCGCGTGAGAGTAACGGTTAATTTGAATTAAGAACATTGTAAATCTATTGTCGCTAGTGCAACATATCCGTTGATTTATAGAACAGTTTTAAATTTTATTTTTATTCCTTACACATTCAAAAACCATAAACAATACGAGGAGGAGGATAAGACAAATGTAAAGGATTAAACACACTTACCTGTACTAAGTTTATGGTAAAGTTTCAAGAATATTCATAGCAAAATAAAATAAGTAAAAAGTATACACTAGTAGCTGGCTTATTAAAAAAATAGAGCCTACTCATAGGTAACGAAATGGTATCTGTATTATCTCTCCTGACCCGAGGACATGGCAAAATTTAAATGAGAAACAGAGCAGACGCAAAAAAAATCACAGTATCTTATTATGCAACTACACTGCACTCTTATCGCTATCGCCTTGATACCAGCATGCAAGGCGACGTTATCAGAGACCTTGCAACACCGCCGTTCATTGGCCACACTGCACGGGCGTGCGGTTATGAAAAAAAATTATTGACGTGTCTATGTTTGGAAAATTGACCGTAAATCGATTTCATGACTTTTGGCACTATGAAGTTGTTAAACCAACTATTCGTAATTCGAACCCTTAATCGATTGAGAGATTGAAATTCTATATTTAAAAACCTTAGAAATACATATTATCAAATGCGAAAATGTTTTTGTTTGTGCATAACGCTTGAACGTCTAAACCGCTTAGTATAGAGGTAGATGGGGCCTTGGATCGGACCACATACCGCTGAATAATTAATTTTGTTGAAGCCGCGGGGCAACTAATAATTAAATCCAAAAACAGTCTGACGAGTGTTGCCATACCAACTTAGTTTACATTCAGATAGTGAGGGTAATTTCTGAACGGACACCGAACCCAGTTAGCAAAATCGTATAGGTACGTAAGCAAAGACGCAGTAAAGATAAGCTGCGATTGTATTCTTAACATTGTGAAAGTGCGCGACCGCGCGGACAGTTTCTGAACGCTTATCTGCGCGACTAATTATTTCCGACGCCCAACGGCGGCCATGACTCGTGACTCACTCGACCCGACCGTGTTTGAAAATCGAATAAGGTATTCTAGAACAGTTCGGATTTCAAATGTGACGTTCGAGACTTGAGATTTTAAAGGCTTTTAACTTTCGAAGACCGATATATGGGTTATTCAAATTGCGATTAACCTAAAGAGATTACACCTAAAATTTTTGCCATCTTATTGAATATAATAAGATGATTTAAAAACAGTAGGTAGATGTACAAACGGTATTATTTTTGTCTCAAACATCATTCAATAACCACATCTCTAATTACATTTCAATCATAAGAACCGACGTAATTATACCAAGAACGTGAAACCCTTTCGCCCGTAGCCTTCTGCTTCAGGTAAATTATTGCCCGTCGCCAATCGCCATAGAAAGCACGCAGCGCTGCGCCTTGCAAGTTTTTACGTAACCGCGGGCGCGATTCGGACCCTCGCTAGTTGCGTGTGAGAGGGACGACGCTACGGGGGTGGTGAGTGTGTCTCCTTCGGTACAGATAAGACAAGACTGTTGCGTGAGCCGGGAGCAATCGGAACACAGTAAAGAGAATAAAGTACCTAAAGGAATGCGCTTTTGTGACAGATGGTATAATATAATTATAGACAATGTATCCACTTTTGACATTTACTAAATGACATAATATCTGTATGTGGACTTCCTTGACATTTACTAGACGACAAACGACATAACTTGTCGATTGAAAAAAAGAGTTCATCATAGGCTTTGCGAGCTTATGATGAATTGTCGAGTCGACATCTTGTCAGGTTCATGTCGTCTTATTCTCGCGGTGATTTGTCAGAAATCGTTAACGTTGTCGACAACTCTAAATCTTGTCACGTCGATGCTTCATAGGTATATCATATCTTCACGTCAACAATGAAACGATATAAACAAGACAAACCTTGTCGACAACGTTCTCAATATTTTGTCGAATGGACAGTAGGTACCGTACAATGAAATCATGCAATGAAACAACTATAGACGGATTTATCTCGCGTATTTTATTTTATAGGCTTACATTTCAAAACTTTTACAGTTTCCATAATCGTAGCACGACTGAGTTGACAATCTTATGCTAAAGTTCATCATGGGATTGCTGGTGTAACCAAATGAAAGAAAGAAAAATATTTTTCTGTTCTCCGGCCAGAAAGCGCCAACTTTGTGGCCGCTGCGCTAAATAAAATTTCCGCTTTCTGGCTTAGTCGAACAGAAAAATAGTATACTGACCTCGGCCAGTAAAATAAAAAAGCCTCAGATCACATTTTTGTCAACCTCGGCTTCGCCTCGGACGACAATTACTTACTTACCTACATGTGATCTGAGACATTTTTTATTTTACTGGCCTTGGTGCGTAATGTACTATATTCTTACAAACTAGTGAGAACATGCATTGGCTAGCAAAGGCTACCAGCTCAGCTACAGCACTGATTTACAGCTGGAAATGTTACTATCTTACTATTCTCCATATAGTGTGGGTAAGGCAGAGGCGCGGTATAGCGGCAGGAGTCACCGCGAGGCGCGAGGGGGGAGGGGTAAGAGGGGTGAGAGGGGCTGGAGGGGGGGTGTTGTAAATTATCGCGCGACGCGACGGCCGGATGGCGGCACCGAGAGCTCTTTACGCGCCCGTCACCGACCGATCGCTGGTGCGTTCCACTTTGCACAGGTAAAATGATACTGATGCCTTCGCGGTCAGCGTTATTAGGTACCTACACATTGTAATAAGACAGTTGGAACAGAATCAACGCGCGTATTTTGTTTTTTTTACTGATTATAGAGAACTGTAAACAAAAATATAAACAAATACCTATGTAATTATACACTAAATAGTCGGATATTCGAGCGTTCGAGACTCTAGCTATATTAATAATTGCAAATAATGTTATTAAATATCGAATGAGTAAGTAGGTACATATTTGTATTAGTACCAGAAGATTTCATTTAAGTTTTTTTACTTAAACCCTTACCATTTTTTACCTACCTACTTATTGATTCTTTTCTTGAATGCAGAGACGACAAATATGACGTTACAAACGCTCATTAATCAATAAAGGATATATAGCGAAATCAAACACATTCTATTCTATTAAAAAAAAAAAAAGGCATAGATAACAGAGGAGCGAATCGCCGCGCCATTTGACCGCACACACACGCGGGCAAGTAATGACGACGAGCAATCAAGACACGCTCAAATACACCTCTCGTATTGCAGCCAGACAAAAGACAGTTACCTACTTACACTTATACTTATACCTGTATACTAGCGTACTTATACTTACTTACTAGCGGTCCCGGCAGACGTCTTCCGGCCCTTTACCGTATTAACATCAAATGTTTGGCGGATGCGAGAAACCGATTAACATAATTTTCATCAATTTCCGATGTCTTTGTAGTTACAGACAGATAGGTACAGTTTTCTAGTTATACCTAAGTATTTAAAAAAAACTATACCGTTAGACTTTATCATAGGCTCAGTCGTGCTACGAATATGGGAACCGTAAAGTACGAAACTATGGGAAACGTAAAGTACGAAATGTGAGAAAATAAAATGAAATACGCGAGTTAATTCCGTTATTTATTTAAAAACGTAAATGCTTACTTTGCTTTATATTATATACATGTAGGTATAGATAGATAGCGATACAGATAGTAACGAAAGTATAATAATATCAAACCAAAGTAACGTCTCTTGGCTTGCTTGGTACTCTTGCATTTAGACAAAAATATTGTTTATACATGTCTATCAAGGAAAACAACTCTATAATTAGAATATACTGGTCTATCAAACTACAAAACACCGTAGGCGTTATAAAGGTGATAAAACGGCCAGGTGTAAGCCTAAAGGGCGTAGTGGAGCGCGCCCCCGCGTCTCATCCCGGCACAGACCGACCGCCATAATGACCCGCACGGCAACCGTCTCCAACTCGTGACTATATAGCATTATATGCAGCTTTTTAGGGCGCCGTACCCATGGGCGTAGCGAGGTAACGGCAACTTTCTAAACTTACTAAATTTTCGACACTCGCAAGGGTATCAAAACCTACATTCCTCCCCTAGAAGTACCCTGTAGGTTTTGATTCCCTTGCGAGTGACGAAAACTACCTTATCATATTCTTTGTTTGTCTACGCCTGCCCACAACAAAATCCTAGCTACACCTTTCTCCATATCCATTGCTATCCGTCTGTCCCCAGGAATATCTCATGAACAGTTAGCCAGTAGAAATTTTCGTAGCTATGTATTTCTGTTGCCGCTATAACAACAAATACTAAAATACTTGAGATTCTATACCTACATAATACAATTGTATTGTGTAATTTAAAATTTTATTGTTTTTTGTTTGACGATCTCAATATACCTAAGTGTAAATATGTAATTTGACATAGTAATATAATTATTTTGTAACTTTTGAGAAACAAAATAATCTAATCTATAGTAGTACAACTACAAGTACGACACTTCGATCGAAAACAACGACCTACGTAGTTACCGAACGTCCAAGCGACCGCTAGAAGCTACAGACGACCTTATCCGCAACGAAATCAATGACCCTTTAGAAACCTAAACGAGAAGGTATAGGTGTAATTTTTAAACGGTTTAATTTTACTGTTATTCAAAAACAGATCCCTTTAAGCGACTTATGTCAACCGCATATCGTATTTCCTGCTGTCACGGTGAAAACTTTAAGCATAGATTTAGAATTATATAGATCTGGTCATATTCACGCTAATGTAACGGCGAACAAGACTTCTGTATACAGAAAAGAGAGATAGAAGCATAATATTTGTTAGTCCTTTCACCGAGCCATCGTTTTTGGGTTAAATCTAGGTTTAACTCCAAACTTTCACATAGGAAGTTATTATCTTATCTGTAGCTTAAAAGTGAAAATGTTTCAAGCATACATTTGGTATCTATTCAATACTATCCAAACATTGCAAATTAGATTATAGAACGGGGATTTTTTATGTTATGATAACCTCCTCCTTTTTTGAAGTCGGTTAAAAAAGCACTCTCTCTTATCTATTATGTTATATAGTCCTAACTCTATGTGTAAACCTAAGGGCATCGGGCATAGTGAAGTCATTGCCACAGATAATGTCCGCAGGCAATCAGGGCGCGCTGAGACGAGGCGTGTTGCTCGTGCGAGCGGTAACGTGCGACGCGGCTTTACGTTGCGTTGATTATGTTGGTCATGTTGGTAAAATGGATAATAGAGGAAAATTGTATTACCTGGTAAATTAAGTTCTGTGTTAAATAAATTGAAATTAGATTGGTTAAATTTTGAAAAACTTTTCTATTATGAAGAAAAGCAGATCGTTTAACAGACAGTATTTTAGGTAGGTAAGTTATATTGTTTTATAGCTAGGAATATTAATAAAGTAACATTAAAGGGTTATTTTCGACCTGTAAAGCTTTTTATTGGTAAAATAATATAAGTATGTATAAATGCTGCCTAATTAAATGTAATATTTTATTTATATTTTTATATGATCGTAAGTATTGAAAAATACCTACATGCTTACAACTCTAAGTTTTCACTCTTACCATCAAATTTTATTTTTTAGTATAAAAATCTGAATATAACGCGGTATGAAGTTCGCTGGGTCAGCTAGTACTATTAAAAAGTAAACAAATATAAACATTACATTTCGACTCTCCCCAGATTTTTATAAACAATAGCTCTGCCCGCGACTTCGTTTGCGTGGAACTCCTCCTTTTTTGCAGTCGGTTAAAAAGTAGCCTATGTCCATTCTCAGACTCCAGACTTTCTTTGTACCAAATTTCATTTAAATCGGTCCAGTAGTTTTAGCGTGAAAGCGTAACAGACAGACAGACAGAGTTACTTTCGCATTTATAATATTAGTAGGGATAGAATTTGTTAATTGTATCACAAATATTATTTCGACCCTCTCAGGTAACGAGTGGAATAATCACAAAAGACAAAGAATCTTATGGCCAAAGTCCGCCTGCTTCCGTCACGTACCGCGGTGTAAATTACGATTACCTGGACTCCTTATCAGTGTTGCCAATTTAGCGATTTTGTCGCTAGATCTAGCGACTTTTGCTTAAGGCTTAGCGACCAAAAAAAAGTTTTGACGACAAAAATAGTTTAGCGACTTATCGAGTACAAATTAAAACAGTTCTAGAGCAAATGATAGATACATTTTTTATCAAATCGACACAGAATTATTCCATGCCAAGAGATACTTAATATGGAAAACGACAAACGCGATAGCGCACCAAATTCAAATTTTATTTCATTGAAGTTCCATTGGGGGGGGGGGGGGTCCGGAACTTTTTATGGTTATGTTTTAGTTTTAGCGACTTTCTGGCGACTTTTGACTTTAAGTTTAGCGACTCGAATTTCTAGGAGTTGGCAACACTGCTCCTTATTACCGCAGTTCTGTTATTCGGTCGCGTCGCGCCTACCTGCGACTGCGCATCGCGAGATTTCACAGAACTCATAATACTTTCGACGAAAATTATGCGGTTTGAAATGTACCTGATATAGTATATCAAAAAATCATTTGGAATGAAACAACTTATTTAACTCGCGTATTTTATTTTCGTTGCTCCGAAAACGAAACTCTCCGAAACGTCAGCCAATAAAATAAAATACGCAAGTTAAATCCGTTTAAAGTTGTTTCATTCCAATGTATAATAACCGCGAAGGCATAAGAAATTAAAAATTCATTTGTCTGTAAAGATTAAAGTGTAGATTGGTCCTTGCGCTGTTTCTTATCTGTAAGTGTGGATTGTAATAAATAGAACAGTAAAAAATTCATAACAACACAATCAGCTTCCTCACACACCTTTCTAAATCGTATATATTTATATTCTTATGCCATACATGTCTAGGCTTATTAACACAATTTCCGTTAGGTAGATTTGAGCATTCTCTATACTAAGTATCAATAGGTAATAGATTACAATCCATTACCTATTCATACTTGTCCACTTGATCTAATGAAAATATTTAATAGTACGATGTATACCTAAATCTAAATTCGATATCGCTACTATGGTAAGTGCTGCAAAACACTACCTACACAGAGATGGCAATGATGCGACTTTTCGCTTGTAAACTAAAGTAACTGTTTTTATTATAACGAAGGGAAGAACTAAAAAAAGATTTTTCAAAATATAACCCCTAGGGAGGTAAAACGAGAGTGCTTATCGTGCGCAGACGAAGTCGCGGACAGAAATTGTAAGATTACGTTGACTCAATCAATGAAGCCCATAGTGTAATTGGAAGCACGATACTTCGCGCGTGGGATCAAGTCCCACTAGAGTCTCAATTATGCACTCGTCTTGGTATAATTTGATGCCATTTCACTTTTACGACACATTTGAAATGAATGCTAAAGCCATTGCCATCGTCTCGCACGGCGCCGCGGTACCTGCGACTTCTTATCGCGCGTCGGCTCGCGCTACCTGCGCGGACCGCGTCTAATTGCACCGCGACCGAGCCTCCTTGCCGCAGTCCGCAAGCCTCCAGATTGTGATCTTTAGAACCCATATCACAATGTAGAAGTACGAGCGAAATCTTGCAAACTCAACATTGTTGATGTTTTGTACAGACTCAGTTTGGATGACAATGCATGGTTAACTGTGTGACGTCATTCTAAAACCAAATTAATTGGGCACAAGGGAGAGGGCGTGAAAAACCAAATGTCTCCAAATACACCCGAGTGGCGTATCAAATGAAAGAGGATCACATGTACATTGAAAATTTATAAAAGTTGAATTTTCAAAATAATATTATTTTTAATCTTATTTAGTAGATAAATTCAATAAAAACTCAAAAATAGTATTTAATAACTTTATAAGTACTATTTTCATCATACATAGGTACATAAGTACCTACAACTGCCAAATTGTATGATGATAATTGACTTCTGTAATCCTATTACATAATTAACTAGGTGCACTGTATTCGCAGCATTATTTATGCTAGACTTAACTAATAATAGAAGTATCAGTATGAATAATTTATTCCTCTAATTCACCATTCACTGATAAAATTATATTTTTATAAGCTATAAAAGTTGTGAAAAGCTCGCACGCTTGGACATAATAAAGTAGGGACTAATAGTTTTATAATGTGATAATTTCGCGGTTTCATTTGTACATTTCTATTTATTCATGATTTATTAAAAGACACTTATCTAGAACTCTATAATTCGTACAAAAAATGTAAACAAATTTCGGTAGCTAGTTAAACCAACAAAAACTTCCCAAACGATTATCGTAAATTAGACATTAACACCGATATCAAGGTCATAATAATAACACGAGCTCTTGAATAAACACTATAGGCAGACTCGAAACACCTGCCGGGTTCGAATCCTTTTCTAAGCAAAAAATCGCGGATCCTTTTCACGTGTCGCATAATGTATTGACTCCAGCAACACAAATAGAAAACATCTGCCGATTTCGAAACTTTAACATCGATGTTTTTTTGCTCTTTGGCCAATGCATTAAGAAGTAAACGCGTTACCTATTACTCTTTGCTCTTATTGAAATCATCGCTTTTAAAAATATATTACTATAGTCTAGAGGCAACGGTTGCTCAAAGTAAATCCCAAGACTAGAAAGGAAGTCATAAACATTTTTTTACACTAATTGTGCCCTCGCATCGGCGTCCCATAATAAACAGCTCGCCAACATCTCCAAGCATAACAAATAAGCGAGAAGTAAAAGATCACCCGTACAACTATTTAGGCAGGGACAACAATAGATCCGTAGTTGCCGAATAGAACGTGCGCGGACGCCGGTGACGCGGGCACGTAGCGCGCGCGCATTGTCGCGGTTCCGGGAAAGATGGCCGCCCGGTTTGTAGATCTTAAATCAGACGCGGGGCGACTGACCAGCAAAAAACGTTACTTAGAACAAACGACCATAATTCCCTTGTATTATTAGAAATTAGAATGAGGCACTTTCCTAAAGCGATATATCTAGCTAGATAGACAAGAGCGTTGTTAACGTTTAAATAATATAGTTTACTAGCTTTTACTCGCGACTTCGTTCGCGTACTTTGAACCGCTGTTTTGCACCCTTGAAGGGTGAATCCCAATAAACCAGGAAGCACATATTCAATGGAATGTTTTTAAGAATTTTTCATGCAATGTTGCAATATTTCATCCCTTTACGAGAAGTGAATTTTATTCATTCGGAACCGCTAATGGTACAAATGAATTATATTCATTTCTACTATTAGCGGTTCCGGCCGTGCATGCGTCTATGCCAATGGCAACTCCTCATTTTATATAGATAACAAGAGAACATCTTCGATGGTCAATAATATACAAAACAAGAAGCATCTAACAACTAACATCGAGGCCAAATGTGCGCTAGCGGGGCTTGAATTGGAGGCGTTGCATTGTCGCGTTTCCGAGAAAAATGGCCGCCGCTGAGACCGCGACCCTCATCAGCGGGTGCTTACTGTACTAAACTACCTACTACCCACACTAGCAGAACGGAATGAGGTCGTTGCAAAACACAACAACTTTACAAAATTCTTGAACTAACAAATTTTCATAAGTTTTGAGTATAATATCCGTTAATTTGTCTATATTCCTCTTTACTTTATCGCTATGTTATTATAGAAAAAAGTTTACTACCTATGATGGCGTAGAAGCGTATTAAACACAACATTACTAATCCTGAGATACTTATTAAACTAAAAGATTAACAAAAACATTTGGTACCAAGATTAAACTCGATCATTGTATTAGAAAGCAAAACATGCGCGGGCGCTGGCACATCACGTAACGCGTGACGCAGTATTCCGAGAAAGATGGCCGCCATTTCTGTAGCCCTCAATTCAGAAGGTAAAGGATGTCGCGGAAAGGGAATTGTACAAATTATTTGATACATTTTATCATTAGAAGAAAAATACTGAAGAGAGCTACCGTATTTATTTTAGCCCAAAAATAAGCTTGAATGATCATAAACTAGGAGAATGACAAGTGATCTACACGTTTGTTGTAGGAAATCACATTATCATGGATTAGGGGAATTACATTTTTGAAAATCTTAATCTCCTATATCCCCTTAATTATTTTAGATGTTCCATTGGTTATTACACCCTGCAATAAAACTGCGATCATTATCCGTTGTACTTATTTAGGGTTCATTCTGGAGACACTTTAAGGAGAAATAATAAATATGCCATTATTAAACAGTACACGGTATAAGTACAGTCGAAATAAGGCAGGTACTAATCCATACAACTTCATTCGCGTGGGGCCCGCTGGGTTCACACACACCGGGCCGCGCGCGCCGCTGTAAATCATTATATGCGCCCGCGCCGCTGGCGAGTAAAAACTAATTGTACGGTGTGCGCACACTGCAGTAATATAAACACAAATGTTCTATTATGTGCTAAAAAATATGTCATCGTCTAGAGTTAGCTATCGTCTCTCTTACGTCACTCCTCAACTCGCTCCCTCTCTCACTCGCTCAGTCACTCCTTACAACATTCGTTTCATTCGTACATTCATCCATACCTGTCATCCTACATATATATGTTCAAAATTTACGTAGTATGAATTAATAATACCTAGCTTACTGCATAACCTGGCCTTTGATTTTAAAGACAATAAATCAAACTAATTACGCGGTATCAGTATCCTCTTTTTAAAAGGTAAGCATGATAATTAATCTAATTATCAACGTGATTTCAAATATTAAACCCGTAAAAATATCCTAGATATAGGCAGTGGAGTTCTCATTATCTTTGGCTAATAAGTTGACCAATACTGCCAACACAGCATTTACTTAGTTTTGACATTTCCTGTTCTATCCGTTGGGTAAAAGCTACAATCAATTAACTTATATTCAAAATCTATTATAATTAATCGATAATCATGTTGATATCGGAGGAATTTCGTCACAAAAGAACGTGTGGTCAACTTTAGACCCTCTTGCAGACCTGAACAGAGCGGACCCGGCAAACAGCACCCGTTCATGGTCTAAATATTCGCTTCAACCGATGCACGAATCCCTACTTCCCTACTATCCCTAACTCTACTAATATTATAAATGCGAAAGTAACTCTGTCTGTCTGTCTGTCTGTCTGTTACGCTTTCACGCTAAAACTACTGGACCGATTTAAATGAAATTTGGTACAAAGAAACTCTGGATCCTGAGAAAGGACATAGGCTACTTTTTAACCGACTGCAAAAAAGGAGGAGTTCCACGCGGACGAAGGCCCGGGCAGAAACTAGTCAAACATAAAACTTTTCCGACCGACTGAATATTGTTATACGATAACGTCGTCATCTGTTGTATAGATAGCAGTGTACATCGACCAAACTGTACCTAAGGGATGGCGAGTCGCGGACGCGTCCTTTGTGCCGCTTATTACCGACAGGCAGTTAAGAGCGTGCTCGGAATGCGTCACACGCTTCACGGAAATCTCTTATCGACCGCTATGCGGGGTTTAGGAATCAATGATTGTAGTAAATGAGCTTGGGAGACTTTGAAAGGACTGAGATAACGAGTAGATGTGATTGAGGTTGTCCTTGAAAACTAGGATTTAGGCGGTTCGTAAATGTTGTTTGAAAAAACACGCGACTGTTGCGAACTACTAGATCTGCTAATAAAAGAAAAAAAATTCTAATGCCTTTGCGGTTATTACACATTGGAATGAACCACTATAACGGATTTAACTTATTTGTTTTGAGTTCCTATCGAATCCCACAGAATCGTGCGTAGTGCTACAAATATGGAAACTGGAGTTTTCGAAACATCAGCGATAACGATAAATTAAAATACGCGAGATAAATCCGTTATAGCTGTTTCATTTGAAGAGTAAACCGTACCTCACAATTAAAGTTCAAATTAACCAATCAGCTGTCACGTCGGGTCGGTGAAAACAAATAAAATTTATATTCAGCACTTGGTACTCGAATGCTGAAGTTTAGCACTAGTCACTAGTCACCTGACACCTAGAGACATAAAACCGAGATAAACAAAAGAACATAAAACTGTTTAATTATCGGCGAGCCTCGTAAACGCACGATACAAACTCCAACCTTTCATCTCGGAACTACAATACACTGACACTACCCCCCCCCCATACACACACATACACACATACACTACCTATATTACACGATAAACAACGCACGAGGGCGAATCAACAGGTACATGCTCGCATTCTGTTATTAAATTCATTTTGTGTCCGTACACTACCATTTTATTAGGGATGTTATTATAATTTTACAACGGGATTATTTAGCGGTGTGAGAACCGAAATTCAATTATAAATTTGCGATAACATTTCGGGTTTGTATTTGTAAACAGCGGTTTTTGTCAAAGAGATTCGGTGTCTATTAGAGCTTTTTAATGTTAGGTACGATATTACATCGTTTGGCTTATCGTTAGTTTCTCCGTTCAAACAGTAAAGTGATTACTTGATTAGTCAAGCCATTTAACAAAAAAACTAATGAGGAAGCCTTATCGTTTGTTTGGAGGCATTTAACCTATCTTATTTAAAAATCCTTTAAAATACAACGGAGCTTACGGAGCACACATAGAATCGACTCAGTTCGATAATAACAGTCATGCCCCTTATACCTCTTAAGTCTTACAAATTAATTCTATTGTCCGAAAAGAACAGCGCCTTATGAATAAAAATTAAAATGTATCAAATTTCAAATGTGTTCCAGAACTCACAAACAGAAGGCGTCTGTCGTTTGTTTTTTTAGACCATTATTCATGAACATGCCAGTACGTCCCGCGGTTCCCGCAATGACCCTTTCCTATCTGCGCTTCTATTGTCTATGGACCAGGAAATGTAAAAAGTCTTGTCATAAAGCGCTCTTTGTCGTAATACATACAATGAGTGCAATAACGTCTCAAGTTTTTACAGACCGAGGCAAAAAGTAGATGAGAAACGGTTGAACTACATACGAGGGTTGAAAACTTGTTTCAGAATTTATAAACCTAGTTACTAAATATAATTCGATCCAACATTACGTTCCTACAGATGATAAACACTCCTGATTTTGTCAAACTCGCAAACTTAAAATATCTTAATTGTCAGCTCAGCGTAAAATCGCGAATTAAATCCTTCACAGTTATTCTGTTGCTCGGAACTTCCTATAATTACGTAACCACCAATAATAGGATTAAAATATATTAACAAACTGGCCAGCAAGAAGGATATATTATAATAAAATAAAATGCCACGAGAAAAGCGTTAGCACGCAATGTGGGGCGCGAACGTGATGCGTCAGCCGAGCCGCGGATCTACTCCGTAATAATATAATAAATCTATTATAATGTTACTATAGATATAACGCTATATTATATCTTATATCTTGGACAATTTATTTAGTTATTGTTTGGGACATCGACAGCATAAACAAAAAGGCAATCAAGTATCAAGTATGATAACAAAATACATATAAGTACTAAAGAAATCAGTAACGACCAAAATGTATAGGATTTGACATCTGCGAACGACTGTCATACGTGACAGTCGTTTGCAGATGTCAAATCCCATACATTTTGGTCGTTTCGTTTAACATTAACGTTGAACGTTGGCAATGTCAATAATCTAAATTAAATTGTTTAACCAAAGATTACAATGAGGTCATAATAACATTCATAGAAAGACACTTCGTATTTTCTATCCTTAATAGTGAATTACCACGATACGACAGCAGAGACGGAATAATCCAAGATATACCTATCTTCTACTCTCTCATTGTAAAAGAGAAAGACACCAAAAACGCTAATTCCAAATAAAGACCACGGACCTAGTCATCACGACAGCTTATCGTTATTTCTCGCTATTTAAAGCAAAAACTATATTCAAAGATAAACACGTCATCACGTTGTTATGTCGAGATAACGCGAAGGAAACCTATCCACAAGGGTTAACGAGTGGTTCTTGAAAAAATGTAATTAGGTATAGGTAACAAAAACGGGTTTCTCCTGTACGAGGCGAGGTCAAATAAATTAACATCTGTTGTTGCAATTCTACTGAAGTAATTAGCGATTTTAAATCTCGCGGTGGGTCAATTCTTTACTGCAAAGTCGATTAACTAGTTTTAATTAGATTTGATAAGTTACAGTGTGCATACTACATGTACTCGTGGATTATGTAGTAGGTAAACATTTGTTTTAATTTTGTGGAAAAATAATAAGAGCGCGGAAATTTTCAATGGCTAAAATGAATTAGAAAGAAGTCTGTTAGTTTTACGTTTGAAATAATTATGAATAGGTACATTATTTATCTCTAACTTTCCTTGTTCTAAATAAGCTTTAAAATCCTAGGAATGGAAGTTGGTGCTTAAATGATTATCATTTAGTAATTTCGTAAAAAATTCTAATGCGTTCGCGGCTATTTCACGTTATGAAATAACTTTAACGGATTTAACTCGGGATAACTAGCATATTTTATTTAAGTAGGTCTGTACAGTTTCCATATATTCGTAGCTCTAGTGAGCTGACGATCTAACTATATACTTACATAGGTAGTGAATAGTTTCGTTTAATGTAAATTTAATTTTAAAATACCTAGGCATCAACAAATAAAGTATTCCTTCTTATGGAACAAATAATTGTATAACAGCGTTATCCTAACAAACTTCCCCGTTGACAACTGATGTCATGCGTCAGCGACGGTCGCGGCGGCCGTCGGCGCGCGCGCATCCTTGACACGCCATCGCGGCGCGTTACGGGAAACACATAGGTGCATGCAATCAATACGGCAAACACACACACACACACCGTGACTAGTTCATAATGTTAGTATGTCTTTTCTAGTAGATAAGGTATTATTTAAGTGCCAAATATTGTGTTAGCATTTTTTGTATTTTTCCCTTTTTCCGATTACATAGATTTTTTTTTAAATCCCGCAATCTTCCATATTCAAATAGGTACAGTTTCCAAGGATTGGATATACTCGTAAACTCCCAAGATTCATTAAAACTATACAGTAATAATAAATGACAAGATAACTTATTTATCTTCATAAAACACAAATATCTATTGTAACAAAATAAGTTAGGTACCTATCTATATTACGCATTACCTACGTATTGTAAACGAGTAGTAAGCTAAAAACGCGAAGTACTTCTTAGTTACTATGGACAGACTTTAAGATTGAGAAGTTTATATTGACAAAAGTATTTTTGAGACAAAGTGACGTCATCGTGTGACGTGTTAGTCCTCCGACCGGACGCGAGGCGAACGCCGATTATGCATAATATGTACCGGTCGGAGAAACCACGGGTAAATCAGTAAATCACCTCTCAGTATTGACCGCATAAGGAAATTACTCTACATGTTATCTATGGGTTTCAATAATTATTTTAAATTGTTTTAACCATTGCCATGACTTTTCTTGTACACACCTACAGAACGCAATGGAAACGGTAAAAATAAAAAATGGTCAAAGCCAAGCGCACACTTACGCCTACACGCTTTTAGAAAACCTCAACTCTCAAAATGAATTTATTAAGACAGATTACGTATTTACGTACTATATCTTAAGTATTTTATCAGCTCTTTAAATAAGAATGCAAACGTAATCTAGGAAAGTACAAGTAACAACAGAACCAGCCGCCATTTGACCGCGATCTCCAGAACAGCCGATCAAACCGTGAATAGATGCTTTAAAAAGTTAGCTACCATAGACAATACACGGGCTCACAATGACGATGATCCTAACCTCACTTTCGAGTAAACACGAAGTCGGCAAGTGCACTCTTACGCGGCTAATGAGGGCGGGGGGAGGCGGGAGTGGGCGAGGGGGGCGAGGTAATGGCGCGCGGCGTCGGATGTCGCCGGGGGGTGCCGCGCCGATAACAAAATCACTAGAGAACGCGGCTCCGGAGTGGGATTCCTGGATGTGGTATTGTCGAAAAGGCTTTGGACATTAAAATAGTGCAATAACAATAATAAACCATAGACAACTTAGTTCTGATTTCAGGACTTTAGCGTCCTTTGAAATTGTGTTCGGACACGAACAGATACATCAAAATGGTGGTAGTAAACCATAGACACTAATTCTGATTGCAAGGTCTTTTATAAGGTCCTTTGAAATCGGGTATCCGATTGCTTACAATAGCTTTAATTATCTTAAAGGCGTCAACTGAGCTTGTTTTTCCAAATAATGTCTTTAAAATTTACTTAACAACTCTAATGTCAAATGATCGCATTTCGTAACTGATTTGATCGCACATTGGAATTGATTTTATTTAAGGAAATTGAATATTATTTAACACAATAAGATAAGACCAGGATACGACATAGAAAGAAATAAACAATTAAGAGTAACCAAAGAAAAATCACAATAGGGATAAAATAAAAATACCACATCGATCCTTTAATGGATTAGAGACATCGGCAATGCCCGAAATACAGTGTGCAGGCAGGGCGCCGCGTCGTAAATCGCGCGACGCGGCGAGGGCTTTGTGTGGCCGAGGCCGGCCGGCGCGCACACACACACACACACACACACACACACACACACACACACACACACACACACACACGCTAAGCCACCGCCGCAGTGTGCGTGAGGAGACAAATCCACTCGCTCCTCTAATATCTGAGGATAATGAGGATGACTCTGATAACTAGCGCGACTCGCAAGGGATTTCTGAACGCACCGCTCGGTAAGCGTTCTAGTTAGAGAGAAACCCACTCGCCGCCGAGTCTGAGGTTAATGAAGACATCTCTGACAACGCTCTATAGTTACTGGTCTGGAGAAACTCCTTTGACAGGATCGCGTCACAAATACACTTAACGGGTGCAGTTAAATTCTGTTAGCTCTTCTATTTGAAGATAGTTCTGATGAATGATTTGGTAATAGAAACGTGTGGGCACTAAACTACGCTTTATTTATAATAAAGAACGATATCACAAACAATATTGTCTAGAAATGCTCAACGAAAGCATACACCAAATCGCCAAATGATTACTAGTCCTATGCAAATGGCAATTATAACACCACTCGTATCAGAAGACTCCAAATCTATAAAATACCTCATCATCTAGTTAAGTAACTTATGTTTTGATGAGCTTTTTTATCTCTGATAAATACGTTACGCATACTACCCTAGCCCGGGGGAGCATCGGGTGATCCAGACTACCCACTAAAAACTAGCGTCTACACTCGCGGTCATTATGGATCATCACAGGATAACTAGCCTGTGGTGTCCCGACGGATAGCCTGTTTGTATTTACAGGCCGTCAGACTGTATCAATGAGCCTGTTCTATCAAGTTAGCGCGTATTGTAAAGCACGCCAAAACGCAGCCCGAAGCTTGCAGCTGTAACAATCCACTCGTTTATTCGCGTTAGCTCATGCAGCTTACCAGTGCATGAATCATGAGAAAAACTGCCAAATACGAACGCGTTGGAGTTCTGCTCTAATATAATCTAGGGCTGTTATCTTGGCGCGAACACATAAGTAGGTTTATACAGACATGCTAAGTTTGTAAAGAGACTGATTTATATAGGTCATCTACAAGCATTTGTCTATCGTTCACGCAAAAAGGACGGGTTTAATAAGATAATCCACAAAAGTTATTAGGGGTTAACGACATCGAATTATATCCAGAGTGGATTATCTTCTTTATACAACAGAATGCTAACTCGAGTTGAAGTTTGAATACCTTCAGACGTTAGATAGATAAATTGAATAACTCAAATCCATCCGAGGAAAGGATTAAGATTAGAATTCGATCTGGACGAGTGTCTTACAAACACTGGCCTATCGCAGTCTCGTGGAACCCTCAAGATAAGACAATATTTGGTTTCCATTACAAACGTGTGGATTGTTTGTGTGCTATTACACTTACGTATATCTGTATGTATAATGTACTGAATAAACAAAATTATTTGAAACACTTTCCTGTGCTAGCCAAATTCCATAATCAACAAGTGCGGCAAGACGCAACAAAACGGCATGTCATATAAATTGACGCTTTGAATAACCTTATTCCTGTGAAAAATTAATGGTCGATTTTTAATTGAATTTCTTATTTGGTTCTTCTACGATATGTACTAGTTAGTAGGTTTAAGAAACTGGATTTTTCCACTGGTCAATCTTTTACCTATCAGGGTTCATTTCTACAGAATATTCATTCAAAAAATCTATCTTACAACTGTATCATAAACCAGTATTGTATCACTAATTAACGAGTCACCTACTTAAGGGGTGAGGTCTTACTTAATACAAGAACGTAACATATCATTCCGTATTTATCCTCAAATATGTCGGAATACGGAATAAGATAGAAGTACCGAAAGTTTTAAATTCTTTGTTCAGAATAAATGCTCTGGCCGCGAGCCAAGCGACGCGACGCGACGCGACTACCACTAGCTAATCGCGGCGTGGCATTTCTTCTAACCAATCTTAGATTTCATTTGCCTACCTTAGCTGAAACGTAAACAAGATAGTTTAAGGGTTTAGGTACACTGCGTTCTCGACTAGGACTTTCTTACGACTTTAGCAAATAAGAATGTACCTACAAAAACACAATCCAATTACACTAAGCCGGTTAGAATAACATAATTACGCACACTAAAAAGTTACAACTTACGCAGAATAAGTAATAAGACTCGGAAAGCCATTGACTCACGAAAACAAGATTGTGCGTAGCAACCGCTACGAGCCGCGTAGCGCCTCAGCAGACCAAAAAAAACTACGAAACCTACAATCATTATTAGCTCTAATCCAACTTTGTTTACAAGGCGAAAAGAACAAAACAAGCGTAATTAGTTGCTAACTAGTTACTCCGTAGACGGGCGCGAGACGATTATTACGAGACAAACTTCAGAGCTAACTTTTGAAACGACTTCGGTGGAAGTGCTGTAAAAAAAAAAACATTCTCAATTCAAATTCGGACTGTTCGAGACTCGGAGAAAGCTGATGCGTCGATGGGAATTAATTGCAATAATAAAGTGCGGGGGCTAGGCCGATGTTTACGGCGCGAGGTGGCGCGGGCTCGCGGGGCGCGGGGGGGTGTCAGCCGGACACAAAGGAGAGGAGCGGCCGGCCGGGCGGCAGAGTGACCATTTGTGGCAGATTTCTGCCATTTTGGCAGATTTCGCCTCTAAATTTTGTTGGTGGCAGATCATGCTGACGGATTAAAAAAGTGGCAGATTTTGGCAGATTTTAAGATTCCAAGAAAAATCACAATCTGCATTCTTTTTCTATTTAAATTTTAAATAAATTTATCTTTTTTAAGGTTTTAAACATAATATTATAATTAGGTCTGGTTACAAATATTTTAGGAAACTGGCAACTTCTTAATGGCCTGATTATACAGGGACTTTACCTTTGTTCTATTTTTAAACAAGTGCGTCAAGTAGTAACAGTAACTAGAATAGTGTTCATATTCTTATCTTCTTTACTGATTTGGTTTTAAATTTTTGATTTGATTTTATCTCATTCTCTCTTGTGTATCGTGTGCGGTTCTGTGTAACAAATCATTAATTATGAAGAGAAAATACGAGCGTTCTTTTCGATCTGAGTGGGAGCAAGATCCCTTGGTTTTTTCCTGGTTGTCGAGTGCTAAGGATGACAACGAAAGAAAGAAAGAAAATATTTTATTTGGCTATAAATAACTTACACTAATTATCTAGTAGGTTTATACAGTGAATAGACAAGAAAGTACAAAATTAAGAAGTAAAACGACAACGTTGCATTCTGCAAATAAATTAATTACCTACCCGATTGTCTTCTTTATTACCTACTTTCAAAAAGTATGAAATAAAAAAAATAAATTAAAAATTTTAACAAACCCCCGACATAAAAACCTAAAAGCCTTCTAAAAAGTATAATAATAATAAAAACTTGATATTAGGTAGGTACGTACCTAAGTATTAATAGGTATTTCTACAAAGAAAAACGTCATGTCGGGGGGACCGTTCATCATTTATTGTACTTACCTATATTTACAATGTACCGAAACCTACAGTCCCCCCGACATGACGTTTTCATTGTAGAAATACCTATTAATACTTAGGTACGTACCTACCTAATATCAAGTTTTTATTATTATTATACTTTTTAGAAGGCTTTTAGGTTTTTATGTCGGGGGTTTGTTAAAATTTTTAATTTATTTTTTTTATTTCATACTTTTTGAAAGTAGGTAAGTACCTATTACCTACCTATTTTTTTTTAACCAATTTCCATTTTACATGGAATTTTGTAATGTACACGTGATCCTCTTTCATTTGATACCCCACTCGGGTATATTTGTAGACATTTGGTTTTCCATCCCCACTTTTACTGGATATATTTTTTAAACGACTCAACCGATTTTCATTATAGTTTCAATTTTGTAATGTACACGTGATCCTCTTTCATTTGATATCCCACACGAGTACCTTTGTAGACTTTTATTTTTCCATCCCCTCTTTCATCCCCCCTAATTATTAAACTACTGAACCGATTTTCATCAAACATAGCTAAGAACACTCCCGACATATTCACCTTTCAAACAAAAAAAACAGAATCAAAATCGGTTCATGCGTTAGGGAGCTATGATGCCACAGACAGACACACACACACACAGACAGACAGACAGACAGACAGACAGACGGACAGACAGACAGACAGACAGACAGACAGACAGACAGACAGACAGACAGACACGTCAAACTTATAACACCCCGTCGTTTTTTCGTCGGGGGTTAAAAAGAGCTTGCATCAACTCATATCAGAAACATAAAAAAAAACATAATTAGGTATAGTGGTCAATCATCGGTAAGTAGGTAGGTAGGTACTTTACCATAAATATAAATCTTTAATCAGATTTTTTAGACTTTTTTAAAAATTGATAATTTAAAATTAAGCTGTTTCAGGTTCAAGATAATGTTTAAAACAGCTCCTTCACTCATTTTTAATTTTTATTTGTATTTTTTATTTTTACTTTACAAATTTGCAGGTGAAGGGAAAATGAAAACGAAAATTTAGAGGCAAATATTCAATACATAGAGTAATTAGTATAAGTATGATACTTAATGCATAAGAAAAATGTTAAATGTTTTTGTTTGTTATAGAAATTTCATAGAATTTATGTGTATTTTTCCATTTTTTTATGAGGCATATTTTTGGCATTTTAAGCGCTAGGTGTGGCAGATTTTGGCAGATTTTTTGCCTAGTCTGTGGCAGATTCGCTCTTTTTGAGATGGTCACCCTGCCGGGCGGCCTTATCACCGGCATTCAGTCGCCGCGCGAGCTCCCGGCCGCACGTCTCCTCGTGTCGCAACCGCGAACCAGTGACTTGTGAAGTGACACAAACTTGTGATTAGTGACGCGCTGTGCGCACGGTGACGGATAAATTGTTTCTCTGTGCCCTCGGGACGGCTGAGCTGATAAACATTGTCAGCAGAACGCACGTGTCTCGCAAGTAAGTTTTAGAACTTAGATCGTTTAGGCAGTTTCATTCCCGCGAGGTGTTAAGTGCTTGTAATAAAAATGTACCCTTAGAAAATCTTATTCGTAAAAAGTTTATTTGTAGGTATTTGGTAAAATTTGTGAAAAAAATGTGTTTTGCACGAGATAGTTTTCTCTAAATAATAATATAAGTACGAAATGTTTCACTCTCATTCTGTCGTATTTTAAGGTAAATAGGTAGATAATATTCATAACTCGAAAAACAAAATGCACCTATTTTATTCTGAGTTAATGTCAGTAACTTATATTAAGTACCTATTTTTTAAACATATCTACATCACATAAATAAAAAAGAAGGATTTTCTCGAGCGTTAATATAAAACTTAGATTTTTAAAATGTTTATGTCCTTACGGGTAACTAAAAATACGTAACTAAATTGAAACTGACTGACCTAAGAATTTTCTAAAAATCACATAACACCATACAATCTTGGCATCTTAATGTGGCTAATGTCAAAATTATTTATTTACAACTACCTTCCTTCTTAAGATAGTTTGTACAACAGAGTACCAACCTATATTTTAATATTGTCTCAATACCGCTTATAAAATAACATTAAAAATTATATTTTACACATTCCGATACCTACATTCCAAAAATCACCAAGTAAACAGCATTCACGAGAACTGGAATAAAAATCACACCACGTCGATTCAACAGTAAATAAATAAACGCTGTCAAAACAATTGTGAATTTTGAAACGCTGCTAGTTCGGGTCGTACAGCGCCACCTAGCGGCGACCGGCGGCGACGCGGCGCAAGGTCACCGTGTCGACGACCCGACAACTTTTGCCGCCCACTGTTGTCGTAGGTCATAATTTTATGTCTTCTTTTTGTTTATCTTTTCGCAACTTTATGGCTCCCGCGTGAACGCTATTACCTAAATTACATCGGCATTCGCACCGTTTACGATTCAGATATTAAACCGACAGGGTTAGTTAATAATAATTGTGTTTTTTATTTTCATAATATGTGTTTTAATAAGGTAATGTGATGCTATTGACTCTCGATTGAGGTGATAACTCGATAACGATAGCGCAGTTGAACGTCCGCGGTGTATTTTTGTGCAATATCAGTCGTCGGCCGTCGTTTGTCATTGCGTGTTCACAATTAACCACGATATGAGTTTAATTTTCGCAATTTCCACTCGTTTGTAATTTATAACGAACGTTGTTAAGTCGATGCGGCGTTTTTATTGAAGACATGGACGGAATTAAAGATGCGCAAACCGGTTAGATGTCGCGGTAAGGAAACTTAACGACTTCCTTACAAGCGGGGCAATTATGAGAAAACCAATTAGCCTTTTACAGTCCCATTTTTATTTGCATCTTCAGTTGAAGTATGACCGTCTTTTACGAACGAACTTTAATCGATTTATATAGTAGGTAGCGGGTACTATAGGAACATAACAATCATTAATCGACGCTCACGTCACGTACTCGAGAAATCTAGGTGGTCCCTAACCGGATGCGCGTTCGTTGCAGGAAGCGAGGCGCCGGCATGGCGACCAAGGGCAAGCGTCCGATGCGCGCGCTGACGCCCGGCGACAAGATCGAGGCCATCCAGCGCGTCAACGACGGCGAGTCCAAGGCGTCCGTCGCGCGCGACATCGGCGTGCCCGAGTCCACGCTGCGCGGCTGGTGCAAGAACGAGGACAAGCTGCGCTACATGACCTCGCGGCTCTCCTCGCCCGACACCGACAAGAGCAACGACGGCGAGCCGCCCGACAAGCGCGCGCGGACCGAGTCCCCCGCCGCGCCCCCCTCGCCGCCGCACCCCCACCCCGCGCACCCCGCGCACCCCGCACACCTCGCGCTCGCCCCCGCCGGCGCCCCGGCCCCCGCCTCCGTCCCGATCCCCGCCGGCGGGCTCGACCTGTCCGCCGCGGCGCCCGCCGACGCGCCCGTCGAGCTGACCACGCGGCGCGCCGACCACGCGTCCGCCCCCGCGCCCGCGCCGCCCTCGCCGCGCGACCGCCGCCCCGACCCCGGCGCCAGCGTCTCCATGAGCGCCATCAGCCCGCTCTCCGGGCTCGCGCACCTCCCCGGCCTCGCGCACTCCCACCTCGGGCTCAGCTTCAACGAGATCGCGACCAACCTGACGCTCCTCGCGCAACTCAACCCGGGCCTCTCGGCGCTCTCCGCTCAGCCGGCCGCGAGCCGCGCGCTGCGCTCCGTGCGCTCGCCGAAGCCGGCGCACAACGGCCTCGCCGGCGACGGCAAGCACCGCTCCAAGGCGCACCACTACTCGGACCCGTACCGGCACTCCGGCGCGAAGAGCGCCGCCCACGCGCCCTCCGGCGCCGGCTCGCAGCCGGTCGACGACACGCTCTGGTACTGGCTCAAGACGCAGCAGGCGATGCTCGACCTCACGGCGCAGTCGGGCGGCGCGCACCCGCTGCGGCTCGGCAAGACGCCGGAGACGCCGGCGCCGCCGAAGCCGGTCGCGCCGACGGTGCCGATGACCTCCCACCTCGACTACAACCGGAACTCGTGGCTCTGGCAGTACTACAAGCAGTTCGGCGGCGCGATGCCGCTGCCGGAGGACGGACACCGGCCGGCGTCGCAGGTGCCGCGCGACAAGACCGCCGAGAACATTCTGTACTCGCACCTGACGAAGAACAAGCCGGAGGAGGAGCCGAGCCCGGCGCGGTCGCGGCGCGCGGCCGAGGCGCGGGAGCCGAGCGGCGAGGCGGTGCGCGTGGCGGAGCCGGCCGCCAGCCCGGAGGCCGGCGCCGTCGAGAACAAGGAGCCGGCGGCGGAGCGCGCGCCCGACGCCGCCCGCAGCCAGACCAAGGCGCGCACCGTGCTCGACAACCTGCTGTTCAACAACGGCGGCGGCGCGCACCACGACACCGCGGCGGGAGAGGCGCCGCACGGGCAGTGGGAGACGGGCGCGGCGGCGGCGCTCGAGCACGGCGACAAGTTCCTCGCGTGGCTGGAGGCGAGCGGCGACCCGAGCGTGACGCGCATGCACGTGCACCAGCTGCGCGCGCTGCTGCACAACCTGCGCGCGCGCCGCCTGCCCGCGCCCGCGCCCGCGCCCGCGCCCGCGCCCGCGCCCGCGCCCGCGCCGGCGGCGGCTCTCGCGCCCGCTCTGACGCCGGCGCCGGAGCCGGTGCGTCACAAGTAGACCGCGCGCCCCTCGCTCCGCGCTCGCTACAGGGAATTTCTTCAATTACTCGTGTAAATATGTAGTCGTACGTCGTCGCCGGTGAGCGTTCACTTGTGATATGTGTAGCCAAATTTGCGTAATTTCTTTGTTCTAAAAGAAAAGCTATGCATTATTTTTTCCTCTAGTTGTAAGGTTAGCGTGTAAGTCCCGTCGTCGTTCTCTAATCTGAAAGCTCTGTCGGACGACTGCGTCTATAGTTTATCGGTTTTCGAGTTTATAACGAATGTAATAGGTAGTGACTGTTGATTGAATCTTTAAAATTAATAGCAAAGTGTTAATTTCATCGCACCCGACACTAAATTAGTATAAATAGTACGCTGTATGTTGCCATTTGACGATTACATTCCTAGTTGTACCCTTACTATAGTTTATAGTTGGATCCCTATGTTCTACCTCAAGTCAAAACTAATACTAAGTCGCGGCGTCCTTTCGGCCGTTCGCTGTGTTCGCGAATTTTGTGACGCTTCTCGCGGGTTGCGTTAGGAAACTCGCGAGATGCGTGACTTGCCTCGCGAGTTGCGCGCCGGAAACAGCAAATTGCGTGCCGCGGTTCCGATGCTCGCAGCGCGCGAGTCGACGACTGATACCAAATAACGAAAGGATGCGGTCGTATTCGATGTGCCAATCGTGCGAACAAGGTAATATTGTTAAGATATAGATGACTCTATCGCGTTAGAGCTAGACACTCGTTGTGTAATTGTTTTCTATTGCTCAGTATTTTATATAGTAGACATTCTCGATGTCACTCGGAATTGTATTATATGTTAAAGTTAACAGTTAAGGAAACTGTGATCAAAATTATAAATTATTGAGAGATTATTAATATTGTAAGTACATTCCTAATGAATAGAGTGTATTATTGTAATGTTAAAGATTGTCCAGGAGGCCGTGGCACCGTCCTCGGTTTACTATGTAAGATCAAGTTCAAAGCTAAATCCCAAGCGGGACCTGTTTATTTGCATTTCGCATTTACTGTAAACACGAAGATTTGAGAGATGATATTTTGTACAAAATTGAAATTTGGATTATAAATTATGACTCTCTTATCACAGAGTTTGTGATCTCGAAAATGTTGATTAAACTTGATTGAACCTTTTAACTGAGTTTTATTAAACTTTCCGCCCCTAAAACAATTGAGTAGGTACCTTTTACTGAACAAGAACGAACCTTAAACTCAAACAAAGAAGTCTTAACCTACAAGCAAACTACTGAAAGCCTATTGCATGCAATTAAATCAGAAAATATCAAAATGCAGTAGGGACAGAGTCTGTAGACAAAAATGGGATACGATGTATTTGTTACTAGTAGCGCCATCTATTGTCGAGTAGCGACAACATTAAAAAAGCCAATAATAAAATTGTAAATCACTTACATGCAACATAGGCTTCGAAAGAGGCTCGTATTCAAAGTAATCCGAGACCAAAGACGCAATACCTTGCCATGTATTGGTGTCAGCATAACATAACTTCGTAGGTCTTATCGTAGTACACACCATTTTCTAAAAAAAGGTGTATTGATGTATCAATCGCCATCGAATCATTAGTAGTAAATTAGTGTTTAGTAACATTTCTGTTGAATAAGTAAAATAATATAAAACAGGTATACTTACACATAAGTTATCATAAATATTTTGTATTATTTTAACAATAATAAGTTTCCTAAATGTTACTACTTGCGCCATCTAGTAATACCAACCTGTAACCCACACTCATTCGGAGCTTGTAAAAGAAGCGGCCTACGAAACTTGTACTGATAATGAAAATTGTACTGCCTTCTGAAGTTTTCAGCATAAGCCAAAAGCAGACGCTCTTTAGTACTATTTGTATAGTAACTAACAGGAAAACAAGTGCGTGTCTCAAAAACTGGTTCGGTTATCTCAGGCCAACATAAATT
This sequence comes from Polylopha cassiicola, assembly GCA_038024825.1. Taxonomy (NCBI): domain Eukaryota; kingdom Metazoa; phylum Arthropoda; class Insecta; order Lepidoptera; family Tortricidae; genus Polylopha; species Polylopha cassiicola. The sequence continues at coordinate 2,751,790 of CP149061.1, forward strand.
TACCACACCAAGTTCATAGATGGCGTTGTTCAAAGAGTCTATAGTCAACGGCTCTTTAACATTCTTTAGAGTAAAAATTCTTGGCGATATCTCGATAAACTCTCCTTCTTCATAGGGTCGATCAAAAATTTCACTAACAATATTTTCATTCACTTCTAATACGGGATCTAATGGTTCGCCGTCTGTCTTTTTATCTAATGAAAGAGTTTCGGAAAAAGATTGTTTTGAACCACTCATTTTAAATTACTACCGAAAAGTCCACAACGCAAAAATGGTATTAAAGTTTCGTAGACATAGTTCGCACTTGTAAATCTACAACACAAGTAAATATTTATTTGTTACATAGCTAAAGCTTCAGGTTTTCAGTAACCAAGCGACAAACTACTTACACAGCGAAACAACTAGCGACGAAGCCTTTTCAGTCAAAGACTCGAAGCACATTCTGTCTTGAAGTAATGCTGTTGGATATGTCATTTTTTTTATGTATGTATGTGATTACAGTTGAAAAAACATTTAATTTTTTATTAATATAAATTTCACGAATTAGAATCATAATTTACATTACTGTACCTTTCCTCGTAATTTAAAATGTAATTTTTGTACAAATCTGATGTTTTTCTTTATATCTGAAACAGAGAAATTGTATTGCCAGCACTTGAAATGTCAGAGAAATATCTACAAATGTGGCGTAATTTAGGCACTTTTAACTTTTAAAATAAAACTTACGAAAAGTGAGCTAAAAATAGCTAATGAAAATGTAATAATACGCTTTTGTTTTCATTGCTTAAATATCGTGTATGTATATTTTTTTACCAAATTACATATTATAATTTATAAATGTTATTTAACAATGTAAATGAAAACATACTTATTTTTATGTGGCAATTCATACCTATACGTCAATGATTCATCTGTCATATTAATGGATTGTGTGTGTGCATGTCATTCCGCTTGTTCCATGTCTTAATCATTACACCTTGATTTTATCATGGAAATGAATACGGAAAATGTACATTTTCTCAAGGGCAATTATTAATCGAAACGTATCTTTCAAAACAGAAAGATAACTCTTTTTAATATCGGCCTATAAAAATACAAGCCCTTATTACAGACCCTTTTGGCCTTCGTCGGCTTAATAATATTCGATGTGTGACGAATTCTAAACTACACACGTTTTATTATTGTTCCAATCGCATTAATCGAAGTGAAGATTAGTTCGGCTTATCAGTAGCGAAGTTAAACTCGTTGTGTTCACACGAAGTCTTACCGTGTTATTAAAAAATGGGAAACAAATCGTCTTTGATGTTAAGAGAAGAAGAAATAGCACAAATTCAGGAGGAAACAGGGTGTAAGCTATATATTTTCTATTTTGAACTACGTCACATAATTATCTTCTGTTTGTCATGTTTGAACTCTGACCGAACTAGAATTTTAATTCACTTTGTTAATTACAAAGGTCATTCTTATGACGAATGACTATTGTTATCTCGATTTAGTATAACAGACATACACACATAGAAGTAAGAATTGTTTTGTTTCAGTTACACCTAATCAAATTGAGCGTTTATATTCACGCTTCACTGCGTTAGACAAAAATGACTGTGGCACATTGTCCAGGGAAGATTTCCTTCGCATCCCAGAGTTGGCAATCAACCCTCTAAGTGAGCGTATAGTGCACTCATTCTTTGCTGAGAGTCATGACGACCGAGTGAACTTTTTGCAGTTCATGAGAATTCTGGCACACTTTAGGCCTATTCGGAAAAATAGGGAAAATAAATTGAACAGTAGAGAAGAGAAGCTGAGATGTAAGTATATATTTGAATCAAAAAGGTCTACTTGTCATTATGTAATAATTTCTGATGTTTTTGCAACAGTTATTACATACACATTGGAATGAAACAACTATACCAAACATTAAAGTTAGACTATTAATTTACTAATTTCTGATGCCTTCTCGGTTAAAGTTGTTTTATTCCAATGTTAGACTATTGTCAGCTCAGTCATGCTATGAATATGGGAAGAGTAAAGTTTTGGAAACATAAGCAAATAAAATGAAATATGCGAGTTAAATCCATTAGAGTTCCTTCATTATAATATTGTTATATATATGCAAAAATATTAATTTGAGCAATATTGTCTAGTAATCTTGCTTTATATGAATACATACAGTATCCATATGCATTCATTTGCCTAAAGTATTTACACATAACCTTTAAACTGCAAAGTCAGGATGACTAATTACTGTTGTTTGTTTGAATATGACTTACTAATTTATTGCTTGCAGTGCAATTCATGACAATAATTAAGAAACATGTTTACTTAATAAAATGTAAAATTAAGTAAAATAGTTTAATACAAATACAATATATAGATATATGAAGTACAAGATAAAATGCAAGTCATATTTATTTCCAAGTTCTGGCTATTAATTTTTCAATCAAGGAAATATAATATGATTCTTGGGTTCTGACATGTTTTAAAAGCAGTTTATCTCATAAAATGTTTTTATTGTCTTATCTAATTTTTTTTGCCTTCTCTTCTAGTTGCCTTCTCCATGTACGACCTAGACAATGATGGAAAAATCTCAAGAGATGAGCTGCTAGCCATCCTCCACATGATGGTCGGAGTTAATATCAGGTACTTTTTTAAACTACCTAAGTACCTACCCTATAAATCCTATCCCACTAAGGCAGTATAAGTGTGACCCTTACAGAACTTATTTATAATATCATTAATATTATAAAAGGAAAAGTTCGTAAGAATGCATGTTTGTAATATGTGGATGTCTGAATGTACTTATGTTTGTTACTCTTTCACGCAAAAACTACTGAATGGACTTTAATGAAACTTTACAATGCTAGAGCTTATATAGGCTATATTTTATAACAATATTGTGTAAATTTAATGTACTCTAATGAAGAACTAGAATGCTGTCTGGATTTTTTTAGTAAAATGAGAATATTATCCAATATTCTCAATTACAATTAAAGCAATTGATATTTAACCTTTAAATCATTTATATAGAGTTCATTTAAATAAGCCTAGTTGTAAATTGTTTGTTATTTTATCATCTATCTATTAAACTGCTTATATATTAAGATAAGATTTCATTAATCCTTACATATTTTGTTCATGATAACAGCTAAGTCATTTTATTGTTGTCAACTGTGTTTATATTATGCAGATTATATGCTATCAAAGCATGCTGGTTCTATCGTATTTTCCTTCACAGACTTGGTTATGTACTTATATCAGGAAAATATTTTTAAATTATAATGGGAATCGAACCCATGACCTTTCACTAAGCAACGGACTTTTAAAAATGTAATCTTATATCTGCAAGAAGCTTTGTCAGCAAGCTTTATACTTACCCTTAATGTTTGTATTGAGTAATTTTATTATGAATAAATTAAATACGCGCATAACTTCCGAACGACACCGAATGAACGGCACCAAATTGAATAATTCCTTTTTTGTTGTGTTTGTCTATGTAAGGACAATGTTTGTATAAAAATAGCACCTGGGCAAAGTCAACAGGTAATTAAAATAATATACATTTTAATTTCTAACGCCTCACCTGCGCGGTTATTGTACTATCGCATGCTTTCGGGGTATGCCATTTTAGAAAAAAATTGCTTGCACTTGTTGCTTCACACACAGCCGCCAGGTACCAGGGTCGTTCAAGCAATTATTGCCTTAAAGGTGTAACATCGTCAGCACAGTTGATAGTACATCACTTTAGCATAAGACTATTGTCAGCTGAGTCGTGCTACGATTATGGAATCTGTAATGGCTTACGTCAGCCAATAAAATAAAATACGCGAGTTAAATCCGTTTAAAGGTGTTTCATTGCATATTATAATTTTTATTTTCAGTGAGGAGCAATTGACGAGTATCGCTGAGCGAACAATCTTAGAAGCAGACACCAATAATGACCAGATGATTTCTTTTGAGGAGTTCTGTCGAGCGCTGGAGAGGACTGACGTGGAACAGAAGATGTCTATCCGCTTCCTTAACTGAACTTATAGACCAAGAGTAAATTCCTTACTTTAAGTTCTTTGTTACCTGCATAACCGCAAATAAATCAAATGACGTACTGTCCAAGGAAAGATGTTTACGTCTTTTTAAAAGGAGTCTTATAATTGAGAATTGTATTTAGATAAAATTTTAACAGTACCTAACAAATTGTTTAATAGGAACATACCTAATGGTTGTTTAAAGATTGTCAATGCTCTTTATAGAGTGAGATCCCAGTTACAGATTGGCGTGATTTTAGGAAAGATGGAATTGTTGGGATTGGTAGTATAAAATGAATTAGAAAGGATACTCGCTGTGACTGAGATCTTGGACCATTAGAGAAATAACACTCTTTATTTTGCTGGGGATTAAAAAGAAGAAATTGGTTCAACGCACATCATAAACTTCTTTTATGAGGTTGTCTAATTTTCTACCAGCTCAGCTTTCTTCTTTTACATTGAGAGGCAAATGTACATTATTTATTAATTCATTTTAATTTTTCATAAGTTCTGTTTATATGGAGCTTCATATTTGATGTATAAATTGCAACTCGGCCAAAAAACATTTTGTGTATATATTGGTGATATTATTTATAGTAGTATTAAGTTTTGATTTTTTTTAATTCAAGGGGGCTATTTTTCACACCGCTGGTACCGAATGAAATCGGTGATTTGTAATAGACCCCGCTACGTGTTAGTAGATATGTAACTCCAAAACAGCACACAAGGTCTGTATTAGCTGTACAGAGGCTGTATAAGGGATTTAACTCTCATATAGGTCTTGTGTGTTATCTGGACTTTGTTTATAGCTGTAATAATTATTGTCATATGTTTAGAATAAACATGATTCATGTTGCATTGTTTTAGTGCATTTATATTATAGTAGATTTAGCAGAGTTGTATCATAAACACCTTAGATGCTATCTGGTGTAATGTAGGAAAATGCAGTGGTTATTTAGACTTGGAATAGAAGTGGCTTAACTGCATGTTTGCTTACAAGCAAAATTCAATCTTCATAATTTGTTTCTTTATATTATAAAGGCACAAATTACATTGATCTTGGTTAAGGGTCAAGTCGTTTAACCTCTATTAATATTCAAGTAATTGTTATTTAGACGGAATTTAGGCGAATTCTGTAGACAATGGTATTTTAATAGAATTATATTCATTGTCACGATGGTAACGCCAGGTTAGAGTAAAAGATGTCAAATTTGTCATAAACTAGCTAATCACCACATTAACATTTTAAAATTAGTTACATGGCAACACTAAACGCCATATGCACATTACCAACGGTGTTGCCGCGTAATTATTTGTGACACTTTGGCCAGATGATCGTCACAAGAATACCAACATTTATAAATAATTTAGGTCACTTTTGTCATCAACTTATGCTAATGACTAGGATGACTTGGTGTAATCATTAACACACACTAATTTTATTGTACAATATTTATTTCTAAAATAAATGTATGACAGGAGTGTAAATTTGAAACTGTACAGAGCGGTTACGTGTATGGAGATGTATGTATAATATAAACCGATATATTTTTCTTATAAAATAAATCATTTAATCATTTTAATAAACAATCTTTAATTTATACTGAAGAATACAAAATATAACTTAAATTGCGAAAGACGACGTGGCACACGGAACCAATATCAAAACTCAATGGGCTCAAAAGAAACAGTAAAAAAATAAGAAAAGGTAGTAAAAGTTAAGAAAATCATATATATATTATTCTGAATGAAAAATTATAAAACCCAATACCTATATTTACCTTCACAATTCAGTAAGTTAACCATTCTCATTTAAAGATAAAACAACAGGGTTATTGCTTTTTTAGAATTGATCTAGTTCGAAATATCGTATTGTAACTAACATATTATTATATATTTATAAAAATACACGACTATATAGGTAGACGGCATTTCCAAAACCTACAGCGTCATTTTGACTGGTGACACTAAATATTTTGGTATTTAACAAACGTCAAAAAAATGATTGAGTATGTGAAATGAAGTTGTGGTCACTAGATTTATACTAGAGGTAATAAAGATATAATTATTTCAGTACCTATAAGTGAAGCGGAGAATTAATTCTAAATGACTCTAAACTTAACTGCAAAGCGACCAGAATAAGTGAAGACGTATACAACAAATTTAACGTTATTAGGGCCAAACAGGCAAAAAATGGCAACACTGCTACCAATTTAATTCTCAAGAACGTCCAAAAGTTTTAAACATTTTTACAAATCCTATTTTACTATTTTAAATATATATTATCATAATTATTTCTGACGCCTTCGCCGTTATAACACATTGGAATGAAACTATAAACGGATTTAACTAGCGTATTATACGTTATTGGCTGTCGTTTCGAAAACTTTGTTTCCAAATTCGTAGCACGACTGAACTGATACTCTAATGCCAATAAAATAAAATACGCGAGTTAAATCCGTCAATAGTTACATTCCAATATGTAATATACTATAAGTTCCTCATCGTTTAAGGAACTTGAGTGTGTTTAAGTAGCCGTAAGCTTGTGACAGTGGTTCTGTGCGCCGCGTCGACACACAGTCGTGGCCCTAGGCGGTGGAAGACGCGGCCAACTTCTTGAGGTGCTCCATGAACACTTGCAGAGACACGTCGTCCGTCAACACGGGGGCGCCACCGTCCTGTTAAATGGAAAACAATGATTTATGATGATATGGCTGTTATTACACTGTGGATTAAAACAACCGTCCCCTTATAAGCGAACCAACGAAACCAATGCAAAGTTATATGGAATTGACAAAATCAAAAATATATTTATTAAATTTAGGCTTTTACAAGCTCTTATGAGGGTCAGAAGAAGAAAATGCCGTTTCCGAAAACCCTCACTTAAACAGAAACATTTTTTTTAAATTATTATGTTTATTCTATTCGGTAGGTTACGTTCCATACAATTTTGCATTGGTTTCGTTCGTTCATTATTAGGTATCGATCGACACTTGTCTAGGCGTACTGTAACGGGTTTAACTCAAGTAAACACGTCAGCATAAAATCAATATCTTATGCTGACGTGTTTCCGTTAGTTTTATTCCAACGAGCATAAATATAAGTTGATATTACAGAAAATATTGGAATCAATTCGTAAGCTTACACCTCAATAGCATTTTATTAAATTATTAAACCACACCAATAATTCGCTGCTTCTCTGGAATAGTGTCACAACTCGAAATGTGTTACCATTCTGAATTGAAATTTATATGTGACGGTTCACAGTCTTAAATGGAGTAACAAATTATTTCGAGTTGTGACACTTTTCTAGAAAAGCAGCGAATTATAGAATACTTTGTATATATAATTTAAATAATAAATACTGAGATTAGTAAAAGAAAACGATTCACTTATTTATTGAGCAGTCAAAAAAGGTTTTTAAATCAAATTTCCCCCGGCGTATTTCTAAACGTAAATACATACATATCAACACGTTTATAAAATATTAAAAACAAACATGCATTTGAATAAACGTACCTCGAGCTGAAACGAATAATTGACAAAATAAGTAAAATTATCAAAAGCAGTCGTGCAACTTGATTATTGTAAATTTTAGGAAAAAAACACTTATAAAAAAAAATACATGAATAGGTAAGTACTTAGTAGCTTCAAATATAAGAAGGCAGCTAAGGTCCATATATATTGGAACTTTCTGTCAACAGCGTTATAGCAAGTTCCAATATATTTCAACCGCTCCCTTATATCATTCCACGCTAAATTATAAGTGAAAAAATCGTGATAGAAGTAAGAAGTAAGACAGATAAGAAAAGCTAATTTGGTTAGAAAACAAGCCGACACCGAAGTTAGTATCGATTAAAAAAAAAGAAACACTACCGCAGTCGGCATCGGCATCGCCTGGGTCGCCAAAACAATGATGGAACAAAAAAAAACAAAACGTCAAACCATGCTGTAATGGCAGGTCATCATGTAGGAAATTGAAAAATCACACCATGCTAAGTGAGGGCTACCGTACGCTGAAGATATTATATATTATTATAGCTTCGTCCACGTGGAACTCCTCCTTTTTTGCAGTCGGTTAAATAGTAGCCTATGTTCTTTCTCAGGCTCCAGACTTTCTTTGTACCAAGTTTCATTTAAATCGGTCCAGTAGTTTTAGCGTGAAAGCGTAACAGACAGACAGAGTTACTTTCCCATTTATAATATTAATAATATTAAAGTTTTATAATATATTTTAAATGTTATGATAATTTGACACCATGCCATAAGATCTATCTATTTTCAAAAAAATGTAATAAACTGCAACAAGTTTCTAAAATTAAGTGCGAAAATGTTTAACATCAAATTAAAAAAAATAGTTGAAATGGTTCATAATGTCCAAGAAATCCCGAGTAAGTTAAAATCAAATTAATTGAGCAGGTAAACAAATTATTTGCGTTCAAAGATTAGCAGACAAATGTTATGATAAACGATCACTTACTTATCGGATGAATCAAATTTATTAAGTAAAAAATATAGTAATTTGTAATTAGATTTTTTACAGGTAGCCCTCAAATTACTTTATTAAAAAGAATCAAAATGAATTTATAAACTGAGAATCATGCCTTAAATGTAAATTAAACTTTATTAACTGGTATCAAGGTATGTTTTAGATATATTTATAACAAATCGACTCACCCCTCCGTAGGCGTACATGTTGTTGTGCGTCTGAGACGGATTCACCTTCGACAGTAGGAAACGGGCCTGAAACAAAATTAATAAAAAAATACATTAAAAAAACATTATAAGTAAATATATTTACGAAATCTAAAGGCCGATTAAGACAGTTAGTAAAATTCAAAGCGACACGTCACCTCCCAACAAGCAAAATCAGTACTTGTAGTGTTCTTGAGGCCTATTTTTATTAGACTTATAAGATACTCCAAGTATGCTACAAACAAGGATTTGGGCGCAGATATAGGAGCATTCTTTCTTATAACGATCTTATAATGAACTAGCGGAACGTCAATAGGCCCTATAATACGCTTACAATTGTTTTACCGTAGTACAATTGATCCTATAAAGTCCTGAGACTACCCATTTATAAGTACTATAACTCTTATTACTATCTGAGATGAGTATCATACTAGAGCAATTTTAGTTACAAAGTATCTCCTACGAATATACTTAGTTATTTTTTGTGGCCGTTTTCTTTTTAATTTATCTAATACAATTAGTAAGTAGTGAAGAGTATATCTAAGTATTGAAAATTACTATATGTTTAGTGTGTGAAATTACCGGGGAATTCATTTTTATTGTGAATGTCCACCATAATTTGTTGATTTTAACAATGCCCATGGAAAAAGCTCACATAATCATAGATGTTATTGAAATAATATTCGTACATTAATTGAGAACATTCGCCATTTTCTAAAAGTACTCTGCATTGAGTATATTATAGGACAATTATAGGTAAAATTGCACCTATAGCAGTTTTGATCCAGAGCAATCGTCGCCATATTTAAACGTATTAGCGTTTCGTAACACAAATTCAAACAATGATTGAATGACATTTACTAGTAAGGTGTTTGGTCAAGTAATTTATAGGATTGTTTCATCTTATAAGGCTCTAACCAAGTACAATTTGGGTTATAAGAGCATTAGACAAGACTAATAGCGATGTACACTTGAAATAGTCTCAGCTTAGTATGATATAATGTCTTGTACTCTTACAAAATGCTACTATAAGATCAATATTATTCAGGACTATTTGCTCTTTCTGCAAACTGTTATAGGAGACTAAATCCTATAACTATCTTATAAGACGCTCTTGTAGCTTACTACAAGCATGTAAAATAAAACCAAATGATCTTAAGACTATCTACGCTTGTATAATGTTACTATAAGTAAAAGTATCCTATAACTGTTCTGTGCTACAATCTTGTAGCATACTATAAGGATGAATTATAAACACTAATGCTCTTGAGTATGTTACCGCTTATCCAAAGCTATTATAAGTAAATGACTCTACGTCAATGCCTTTATAGGAACGTTATTAGCAAATTAGTACTTATAGTCTTTACTTATAGGAATACTTTGCTTGTTGGGCTATTTTGGTAGACCCGCGATTTAGAGTAGGTGTGAATTTTATAATTTCTGTTGTCTGCTTGCGCATTAATTAACTCGCGTATATTTTATTGGTGTCGTTAAATGCATTCTCTCTGACCACTAGACAAACAGTCCCTACGTTAAATCTATCACAGTAAGAGAGAATTCTGTCTACTCCCTTGAGCACGAGGCGTGATTACAGCGCCGATAATTTCAAACAAAACGACAGCTAGCATCGCCCGCGCGCCGCGCTACAAAAATCCACCGCAGCAATGTTGTGTCGGGCCCTTTTGGCTGCCGCCGTCATCTCATGTACGTTGTCGCGACCAACCGTTCGCGAACCACGATTAGTGCACATAAAAGGTTCCAATACTTAATAGATGTGGATAGAAAAAGGAATTAATACTTTCGGAAGGAACAGTATTAGCTTCTTTTTGATGCGTTCGTGATTTTGTTAGACGTGTTAAGTTATGTGTGTTTGAGTGTTGGAAGTCGTGGCAGAATTGTTTTAGTTTATTGTGTAACTGACTTGTGTTAGTTGTCGTTATGGTTAAGTCTGGATTTGATCAAATCAGCTTTGTTTCAAGGATAAAATGACAATATTTTATACAGTGTCTTAGTAGGTAGTAACTTAGTATAAAATCCTGTCCCGAATGATTTACGGATACGCGCATAGCTACTGATCGTAGAGACCTAAAACTTGGAGGATATGTTATTTGTATGACGTAGGCATCCGATAAAGTATTTTCCGAAATTGTACCTACTCCTAAGGGGATAAAAAAGGAGCAATGTTTTTATAGGAAAACGTGATTATCTTGCTTAGTCCAATCTATTTCAAATTTTACATAAACATTCTTTAAGAGAATTAATGGGAAGACGTATTTTGTTTTTTAGTGTAAATTTTAATCCAGTTTTTGGGGTTAGCACTTGTCCCACGGCCGCAATTTTGATAAATGATTTTTATTGTTTATCTGACAGACTACAGGTTTTACCTACAAAAAAATGATTCAACATTGTTTGTTGCAAATTAAATTATCTAGAACTTTATATCAAGTAAATTTTAGTCGTAAATATAGGTCTTTTGACAAACGCAATTCCAAAAGTAACTTTTCGATGGAATAAATACTACCCATCGATTTTTTTTAGGCACAAAAGATCCCACGGAGTCGAAGAGCATCCGAAAGGCAACATGTCAAAATGCTAATAAGCATTAAATGCACACGCGATCATCTTAACAATCCTTTAATTGAAAGTCAGATTTAGGAGACGAAATAAACACAGAAAACAAAATGTACCTAATATCACTTTACAGATCTACTATGCGTGCTGTTGTTGAGCGGAGTACAAAAGGACGACATAGACGGCGGCACGCTGCGGAAACTGCAGCGACACAATGTAAACATTGACGTTATTAACACGCCGTGAGTTATTGTTGCTTATCAAAAACGTCACTTAGTGGATACTTTATTTTTCTTAGCGTTAGACTATCATCAGCTACGAATAGGGGAACTGTAAAGTTTTCAAAACGTCGAGTAAAATAAAATACGCGAGTTAGTCTATCGTCAGCTACGAATATGGTAACTTAAAGTTTTCGAAACGTCGGCGAAATAAATAAAAGATACTCGTATTAAATCCGTCATAGTTGTTGCATTTCGATACTTCAATTCTTAATAAAGTAAGCTTCACAAATCAACTACTAATAAGAAACAAACAACTGCAATTAATTTAGGATTGTAATTTTTTGTTCTTATTATAATGTATATATGCCTATAATTGGCGTTATGTCTCCAAATGTTCTTTTATTGTCAGTATAACTGTTATATATTCAACTAGTGGTCCCGGCAGACTTCGTCCCGCCCGGCAATGTCGATTTGACAGTTGTCATTGTTGCGTTTTGTTATACTATTTTTAACAAATCAGCTTAATATTTTTTTCTTTTTTTTTTTCACTGGAACGTCATAAAAAGTATTCTATGTCCTTCTCCTGGCTCTGAGCTACATCCCCTGCAATTTTCAGCCAAATCCGTTCAGCCGTTCTCGAGTTATAAACGGTGTAGCTAACACGACTTACTTTTATATATATAGATGATGCCAATAAATAGATATTTTCATTTTGATATTCCAGGGAAATGCGCAAAGAATGTTTGAAAGACGCAACCGATATCACTACATTGACTACGTTGATGATGGAAGCTGATACGACAACTGAGACCGCATTTACAATGGACCCCGAAAGTGAGTTCTGTGTAAAAATATACTTTGCGTCATTGGCATAGGGTTTAAATTTAATAATGACGTAGGTGTGTGTTGCAGTTGACGACGGCCTCGAAGAGCCTTCAAAATTGAGAAATATATTGAAGTATATTTTGAATCAACAAAAATCTCTATATTTACCTATTAAACTAGATAGAGAGACCACAGAAACTCCTAAAGTTATAAACAACTTTGATTATTTAAGAAGAAGATTATCTAGAAACAATGATATCATAGATAGAGCAACAAAATCTGAATATATAAAACCTGTAACGGTATTTGAAAAATCTGATTGCGCACCGCAAACAATTTTGGATCTTTGGAAAAAGTTTTCAAATATCATAGAAGTTAAAACAGAAACTCCCAAAGCTATGTTCGAAGAATATGATAAGATATATAGAAGTAAAAATACACCGAATGAAGCAATTAGGACTCCTATGGTTGACACGGTTAAATCTAAAGATGTGGAGTATATAAAAGGCATAGTAGCAAATATTCTTGAAGCAAGAGACACAACTGAGGCTCCTATATCAACGTCTTCCGCACCGTTCATACCGACAAGCATTTTTCAAAGAATTGACAAAATATTAAAAGAGAATGCAAGTAACAAACAACCTACAAATTACTATTTGAACAATTTGTATGATAGAGTTATGGAATACGATGACAATAGAAATAAACTGCAATCAAATTTAATGAATACATTACTCAATAGTTCAAATAATGCATACGTAACGCAATCAATTGCTGACAATATGCTAGGTAAGATAAGAGACAATACAAAATACGAAAAAGAAAAGACAAACGAAAACAATTTTCAAGATGTGAAACAAAATCTAAAACAAGGCAACGATGACGCGACAGAAAAATATAAGAATGCTACAAAATTTACAGAAAAAGACGATTACAAGAAAAGTCAAAGTAACAATGTAAAATTGGAAGGTATATCACAAATATCACCAGACATAATTAAAGCAATCGCTGAATCAGTGAAGGCAATAGTTTTGAAAGATTTGCAAAAAGAAATTACTACTAGTATGACTTCAACTGCTTCCCCTACTACCGTTAAACCAACTTCGACCACAAGAACTACACCAGTACCTACTACAACTGCACCTGTTACTATCAAAACATCAACGACCATAATAACTACACCTGTTAAAGAAGGTAAGTTATACGCAAGTACTTTCTTAACTAATCGTTAGATAGATTAGATTTAGATTTTTCTTTCTGTGTTCTATATTATTTCACACCTTTTGTTGGTGATTTATAAAGGACCATCCATAAAGTACGTCATATTTCACAGGGGAGGGGGGATTTGGGCTCACAAGCGTGACCATCTGTGATTAGGAGGGGAGAGGGGTCAAAAATTAATGAAATTCGTGTGTACTTACTTTATGGGTAACCCCTTAAGTAGGTATAAATAAAATATTTTTTTATGAATCTCCTCAAAAAATATCTATTAACACAGTTCATTTTCACAGAACTCTCAACAACCGTATCGACTCAAAAGCCATCAAAGACCCCAGACACATCGGTTGCAATTGAAAAATTCATGGAACTGTTCGAACAACTCAAATCAATGAAAGCGAACACCACACCAAACACAATAGAAACCAACACATACAAACAAGTAAACATAAAGGTGTATGAAAAACCTTTGAACAAGATATACCTACCACCTATGCCGGCAATAAATCCATATGGAATAGGTAAAATGCGTAACAAAAAACCGATTATACTTGACCCTTACACAGATAAACAACAAAATGTATTTGTATCGCAGAATTTCGCCAAAGAGGTTTCACCCAAACAAATTAAACCTTTGACAATCCAAACTAATTCCGAAGTAATACCACCGTTGGGTATCCCAGTGTTAAACCCTATGATATTCCATCAGAACATCATAGTGACAACCAGACATCCCTTCAAATGGAGGAACGGAAGACAGAACCGCGAATACAATTTCAGAAAACCAAACGAATATCAAAATCGTAACAAATATTACAAATACGATCGTTCAAGATTCAGACACGACGACAGATCTGTACTAGCAAAGGCAAAGGATATATTTCAAAGAATCACCGCTGACAAGACAGATGGCGTTGGTAAACTTCCTTATGGAATTCAAAGATACCACGAGAAGTTAGAGAAGAACGATTACACATCAAGACATGTTTCAAGAGAGAGGCCATTTTATATCAATGATAAAAGCAACGCGAATTTAGCGCCGAGACAACAGCGACCTCTGAACCAAATGGGCTCCGGATATGACGATACACATTTCAAAAATTTTCTCAGAACACAACAGAAAGTAAACGCAATGTTAGAACGGATATTGGCAACAAATACTAAGCACGGAGCACGGAGCGTAGAAACTACTTGACTGTTATATATTTATTTATAAAAATATAAATAATATTATTTTTCTTCTAGTTGTTATAATTTTAATAATAAACGTCTTGGGTGAGATTTGACATGCTGTAAAAAAAATCTGATGCTTTTGAGATTACCAACCGAATAACAACGGTTTTTACTCACGTACTTATATTAATTAATATGCTGACGTTCCTAAAACTTCAGTTTCCATATTCGTAACCGACTGAACTGACAATAGTTCAGTGATAGCGTAGCGGTAGTAGCTATTGTATAACACTGCCTATATATATATATATATATATATATATATATATGCTTTTTATATATTTCTGACGATATCACTATGATATGAGTGCATATAATGTGACATAAAATTATGTAATTATAATGGCTTTATTAAACATGTTACATTCTACTATAAACTCGGTGAAGGTCGATATACGTTCGGATCTTCTAAAGGACGGTCGCGGAGCACAGCGAAAAACGTACGTTTTTTTTAGTAGCAAAAAGTTTTCCTTACCTGAGAGCCTCCATGTTCCGTGTCTATGTACCGGGGCACAGGGAACCGACTCTGCAGTATCTCCTGGGCGTCGTCCACGGGCGCCCGGAGAAGTTGCGCGAACATCTCGTACTCAGGCATGTCTTGGTAGCGGAGAGCGCGCCATTGGGCTATAGTCTATGAAACAAAATGGCCGTCAATATACCTACTATAAGAACATGAGTTCTATATAAGCTGTATGAAGGTTAAGCTTATACAATTAGTTAAGTTTTAAATTTCTAACCCTTATAGATGATATTACGTAAGTCGTCACCTTTCCTTTTATATAACACATTTTTGCACAATTAGCTTCCTTTAGAGGGAGGTGTCTAACGGAAGCTAAAGGAAGCTAACTCAAAATTTATTATTTTTTCAGAAGAGGCTAAAAATTATAGATTAATCTGTCCGGGAGTTTTCTATATAAATTTATGCTAATTATGTGAAGCTAGAATAGCTAGCTTAAATCAGTTTTAGTGGTTTAGGTTTAGCTGTAAATAAACGATTCAATGGTGTGCATAACTCAAACATTCAGGTTCCCTTTAGAACTATATATAGTTCTAAAGGGAATCGTACTTACTCTATATATATCGCACCCCTAGATCTAAAGGGAGCTAACTCAAAAAAAGTAACTTTTCGGGAGAGGCGAAATTGTTGTAAGGAATCGGATCCTTTTTTTAAGCGTGTGTTTAATTAAAATCTTCAGATTTTTGAGTTAGCTCCCTTTTGATCTAGGTGTGCGATATATAGAGTAAGTGCGATACTAAACTACTAAAGAAGCGGTACAAACCTCTCCATGGTAAATTAATATTTGGAAGAAGGTGTCCATGAGCAGGATACGGTCCGGCTGTATGGAGGAAGTGTCCAGGAGGACCGGCTCCGGGGGCCCGCTGAAGCTGTACGAGTACAGGATCGGCTGGATCATAATCAGCGACTGAGTCAAGTCTTCTCGCATCAGCATGTGCCTGGGAAACAAATATCAACACACATGATAAATATCTTTGGAGATTTTTTTATATTTTTATTTCGAATTGAATATTGAAGCGCAGTTGGCCAGCTAATGGGCCTTTACTGGAAAACCGGACGGGTGGCCTTTCAAGCCTTACTTTGGAGATTGGAATGAAACAACTTTAAACGGCTTTAACTCGCGCATTTTATTTTATTGGCTTACGTTTCGGAGCCTTTACAGATTCCATAATCGTAGCACGACTGAGCTGATAATAGTATTATGCTAAAGTAATTAATACAGCTATGCATTCCAATGTATAATAACCGCGAAGGCATCAGAAATTATTATCTTTGGACAATTCACACAAATTATTCTAGTCCCAAAATAAGCATAACTTGTACTATGGGCGCTAGACAACGGATAAATATACATAAATACCTACAAGACATCCAAGACTAAGGTACAGATGGCAGTGCTCAATAATGTAGAGCTCAGGCTCAATGATATTTTCAAGTTATGAATTAGAAGTGTTTGAAACTGACTATTATGATATTGGGATACTTTATAATTAAGCTAGCGGCCCACCCCGGCTCCGCACGGATCCCTAAATTTAATTAAGGTAATGACCTATTTCTAAATATTGAAAAAGTGATCTACCAAATTAGAAAAACTCGATTAATTGTGACAGCATGTACTTGCACAGTATATTGCTGTATCAAAACTTAATGCCTGTAGTAGCGTATTATTTTAATATTTAGAAATAGGTAAAGGCGGTGTTTGAACGCCCGTAAAATCCACACCGAGACCACTAGATTGAATAGGCTCCAAAATGACTAGACCGATTTCAAAAATTCTTTCACTGTCGGGAAGCTACACTATTCCCTTGGAGTCATAGAGTGACATGGGCTATAAAAAAAAGGGATCCGTGCGAAACCAGGGCGGACAGCTAGTATAAGTATGAAGTGCTAGTTTTCACCAGTAGCACTACAGATCAGCTCACCTGTAGAATGTGGTCTCATCTGGTGAGTTGTTGAAGACCTGTAGGAACTGCGAGCGTCGCAGGTGGTACATGAATTGAGGGTACAGGCTGAAGTTCTCGGAGAGACGGAAGCTGTTCGGGTCGTCTTTGGCGTACTCGCCGAACTTCTGGCACTAGAATAAAAAAAAATAGTGTAAATAGTCAGTTTGATATAAAAGTTTCTGATGCTTTATTTATTTATTTATAAAAAAAAAACAAAATGTACAAAAGGCAGACTTAATGCCATACTTTAGCGATAACATACATTGTAATAAAACAATTATAACGAATTTAAGTCGTGTATATTGCTTATCTGCAGATGTTTCCGAAAATTTTACAGTTTCCAAATGCTTAGCATACTGAGCTGATTATAGTCTACCATTGAAGAATATTTATTTCTTGGAAGCGTTAGCATAAAATAAGAAATTGTCATCATCATTACCGGTCGTTACGTCACACGGTGTTCGCCGCCGACTTAGTACTACGGTAGTCAAAACAACAACTCTTTATCGCTAAACTATCGTTATCCACGACATATTCATAAAAGTATGCTAGTTAAATCCGTTATAATTCAGTTAATTATTTTTTGTTTGTCCATTTCTTTATGTGACCTTTTTAACCCCCAATGAAAAATGTTCATGGGTGTGTAGATTTGTAGTGTTAAAGTGATCTTTGTCAATCGTTAACTCCCATCAACAGTAGGGGGTGTTGCTCTAACTTGATTATCGGCTGTCTATGGGAAAATTCTAAGGCCCACTTGTACGTTCTCAGGTTAGCCACTAACATGAGGTTGTTGTACTGATGACTGTCAGATTTATTCCGTTAACTCCGTGTTAGTGACTAACCCGAGAACGTGCAAGTGGGCCTAAGTGTAATTGTTGCCTTACCAGTCTGATGAGCATGCGATCCAGCCAGCGCAGTACATCGGGGCCGTCTTCTTGTTCGGCGCGGTAGACCACCAGCCTGGCCATCACCACGGCGGCCGCTTCCTGATCGAACCCGGCAGCTATATGAGGCAGGTTCACCGCAGCGTCTCCCCAACTATATGTACATAATTACGTAAGTATTTTAGACAGTAAAATTTGCTTATATACCTTTATATTTTAAATTGGAGTTTTGAGTTATTCTTATTTTTTGTGAAAGAAAATATAGTCATAGTAATCTAACCTACAAGTTGGTATCATTCCTCTCGACATGATGCAACTTACCTACGGTAAACATACACAAATCAACTTATCTACAAAAAATCTTCCCTCTTTATGATCTAATCTTATATATATGATCTAATTCCTGGATGGACACTTATTTTTTTTATTAAAAATCTCAAAAATCGGTTCTCAAAGTTCGCTCGGTAGCTGACTAGTATCAGAACTTATAGATTAGTAGGTATACATTCTCTCATCAATTCTATTTCGAATTGTTTTTTCAAAACGAGGTACAAAGTATATTGGGTCAGCTATTATCAGTTTAAATTAGTATAGATTTACACATCAACCTTATTTTTCAATAAAAACTCTCTAAAACACATTAAGAAAGTTCGTTTACAATATCAGTATAGATGAGTATAGATGTGCTTACTTGCGCGCGACGGTGGTGACGCGCACGCGGCGCTGCCCGCTGGAGTGCTGGTACTGCGTGATGAGCTGCACGCACCCGCGACCGCCCTGCGGCACCGGCGCCGCGTGCTGGTTCACCACCTGCGATAATACATTACATTACATTAGATTCATTTATTCCTCAATATAATAACCCACTTCCGTCCTCTAAGTGATAAGTTCGCTGTTCCACATACACAACAATAGATGAGATTCATTTATTCCTCAATATAATAGCCCAAACGAACCCTTTAAGGAATAATTTCGCAACATTAGATTAGAATATAATATAATATACAATATAATCGAACACAGGAAAGTTCTTTAAAGGGATAAGTTCGTTACACATTTGCTTTGCTATAGCTTCAATCTCCTTTTTTTTTCAAACTGAATGCTGAAGAGCAATTAGCAAGTTGGTAAGCCATTACTGCAAAACCGAACGGTAGGCCTCCAGATGAGAAGCTTCAAAGCCAGTGCAATCTTTGTATTTACTTTACTGCGCAATAAACAGTTTAAACATACATGACGCTTCTGAAATGTACGAAGATCCGCCGGCTCCAGCAGTTCCGGGGGATCGAGACGTCACGGCTCGATACAACTTTACTATATAATAAAAAAATAGTAAAATGACACAAACCTCAAAGAAGATGGCGACGGTGGTGCTCGGAGTGAATGTACACATCTTCCACTGGCACGTGTTGCCCATGCCGACCTCCTGGTCCGACACGCACGGCCCCTTCACGTTGAGGGACACGCACGAGCCAATAGCGCCGCTTACTGATAAATAAATAAATAATAATAAATTGAACACATGTATGTTTATGCAGAATATTGTCTGTGAACCCCACACTAGGCTAGTTTTCTAATAATAATATAATGCGGTATACACTACAGTACATTCAATACAATACAGAACTACGACTAAATCCCTACTAATATTATAAATGCGAAAGTAACTCTATCTGTCTGTCTGTCTGTCTGTCTGTTACGCTTTCACGCTAAAACTACTGGACTGATTTAAATGAAATTTGGTACAAAGAAAGTTTGGAGCCTGAGAAAGGACATAGGCTACTTTTTAACCGACTCCAAAAAACGAGAAGTCCCACGCGGACGAAGTCGCGGGCAGAATCTAGTAGAATATAATAACCATACAATAATTAGTTCATTAGTCAACTAATGTAGTATAACAGGGTAAATAAAATAAATATATTTTAAAAAGTGTCTCTATGAACTCCATACCGCCTTTTATAGAAAAAAAAAAACAATTTATAAATTTTACATTAACATAAACCTTCATTGGATTTCTACACATTTTTCAAAACCCAACATCAAGAATGCGACCCCGCAATTCCACATAAGTATTAGAAGATATACAATTAAAGTTATATTATCACTTACTCTTCAATTCGCGACTGCACTTGACCTCAAGGGTGCCGTTGAACGCCATCCTATAGTCATTCTTCTGGTCTTTAGAGAACACGCGCTGGAATGTCTGCTTGAACAGTGACGAGTTAAACGAATCACCCATCACCATGTGACCACTGGAACAAACCAGAATATAATGAATGTGTATTGTATCCTTACAATATAATAAACAACAAAATGTTTAATAAAATATATACAATATGTTGAACTTTTAAAATTTTAACATAATAAAACAACTATAACAGATTTAATTGGTAAACTTTGGAATTCTTATAGTCATAATCAATTTTTTCTGCAATTTAAACTAACTTTTTAAAAAAGGTGTATTTTTTTATGTACTCAGTAGTAGAATCAAATATCTGCTAGATGCCACTAGACTAGAGTCAGGTTCCACTTATTGGTGGAACACACAGAGAGCTTATTTGCCTGTAATTAATGAAACTGATACCTAGTTAAACTGCACCCAAGAGCAGTGACATTTCATACTAACTCCCATTAGTGTTAATTGTAAAAGTTATCAAAATATTTAATAATCAAAATATAGTAGCAACTGAAAAAGACACAAATGACAAAATATCTCACCCAGTGGAATTGCAACACTGCTTTAACTCCATCAAACCAGTTTGATCCAGAGCACAGGAATAAATATCAATAGAATGACCATTAGTTGCCGCCCTGAACGCCAGAGCCTCATAATGCTTGATAGCCTTCTTCATATACTTGGCATTATCCTTATGTATATCATGATGGGACCTGATTGGCTGCTTCAGCTCATCATTCACAACCTGACCGGGGCCCTGAGAGCATGGGCCTCCAAGGAACATCATGATCCGAGCTCCAGTGTTAGGGTAGGTGACCTCTAGCAGACCAGTAGCTAATGACAATGCAACACCACTACTCCTTAATGGTCTCTTGCCTACTCCTAGTGGCCAGGGATCACGGCCCAGCTCACCTAACAAGTCAGTTAGAGCCATGTCACACTGCTTCACTGGCTGCAGGAACCGGTGGGCAGGGGGCTGCGGTGCGGGTGCTCCGGTACGCTGTTGTGGATTTGGCGCATTCACTCTACCAATACCCAATTGCTCTTGAATTTGTTTCGCTGTTAAATCTTTGGTACCTTTGAAGACATAGCATTTTGAAATACCCTCAGTACCTGAAAAGCAATAGAAGTAGCATTTATAACAGAGACATGAAAGTTTGAATTACATTTTGTAATTAGCATAAAACCAAATATATACAATACACACCTAATTCATGTATCTGTACCATACGGCCGAATGTAATAAGACCAACTAAAGCGTTTTGAGGCATCAAGCTAAGAGAGGTCTGTAAAGAATCTTTCAAGGCCCCAAGTTCTTCTTCGTCCATGCAAGTGTCCACAACAAGTAGGTAAATGGGTGGCATTGACTGCGCCCGAGTAATTGTGTACTCAATGGTGGAGAAGTTGGGGATGAGCTCGGCTGGCTGATGCTGCTCAGATATAGCTGCATATTGTGGAGGAAACTGAAAAAAATATATGGAAAAATTAGATTAAATGCTAAAGAAAATATAATAGAAATAACAAGACCCCAGATTTAGATGTGGATTTAAGTCCCACTGAAATGTTGTTTTCTTTCTGTTGTTTTATTTTTCTATATTATGTCATTATCAGATAATCAATAGTATATAAATTTAATAATTCATTCATAATAATTAATTTATTCCAAAAGACACTACTTTAATAACAATAGAGATAGAGGAATACAACTTGAAATTATAATTGTTTATTTAATTGTGTGTTGTTACAATGATGATATTTATTTTACAAATAGATATTTTTTATTTATTTACATATATGACATACAGACTTTCTTATTAGGAAATGTTAATAACATTGTAGTGTACAACCATAATATAAATTATAAATAATATTTCTTTGTTAAATATAGTAATTAGAGTATGTTAATATATAAAACAACTCACAGGGTTCCTTTGGAAGCAAAAGTTGCAGACCCAGAGTTTAGCTCTGTAGTCAACCTGGCACATTGGATTCAGAACCGCCCTGCAGGTGTTACGTGTGCATAGTACTGGCTCATACTGAATCGGGGGTAGATCAGGCCTTTCTTTCAACGGCTGGTACAAACAGGCCAGCGGAACAACTAGCCTAGTAGACTCGATCCTGCTAGAAGGCCACACGTTCCAAGTGAACCGGATCCCGTCCCGGTCCTCATTCTGCTGAATAAACTCCTCGTACGTCGCCATAATGCCGATCTACAACCAAAATATCGAAAAAACACTGTCATAACACGTACTCTACTAACACAAGATTATTAAATGAAGTAGTCAACTGTACGTACCACACGCGCATCCGGCAACCGAAGGAAGATCACATATACAATATGCTATGATCTAGTTAGACATTCATTCAGAAATATCAGATATAGTCGCACTTTAATAAGAAAATCTACCAGACTGACTAGTCTGGCTGATTTGGCAATTGTCAAGACCATAGACGAACAGCTGTCATTACGGCCACGTCATTTGTGAAAACGCAATAATCAAAATAAAATATTCTTGATATTGTTTTTAACGTATTACGAAATTGAGTCCCTTGATAAATATGAATTATTCTGTTAAAGTTCAAAGAAAGATAAAAATTAAATATGCAAAAGATAACATTTTATGAGTCACTATAGTTGATACCTTGGTCTTGAACAAAAATGACAAATTTTGTCTCTGGTAGTGACCATAGACAACTGATGCAAAACCATAAAGAATTTAAGCGTGCCTTTCTTTTTTTCTAACTACAAAACGTTCCGTTCCAGAAATAGATCTGTAGTAATCACAAAAAATATATTTTGAAATACAAAATAAAATACTTTAATATTTATTTACTTAATTAATTATTTAAAATAAAATAACTAATATATTATTTACGTAATGATTATCTCTTTTCTATTTTATTTATACATTTTTTTATACTACGGTTCGGCGTGCACTATTGTGTGTGGGAAGGGACGAAACGTTATTGAATGAAATATTTTTTTTTATTTTTAGGGCATAGTAAATTATATTTCAATTAGGGACATGATTTGTAAAATATTTCGTATTTTAAATACTACACACCTTCGTTTAAACGTAATTAGTGAATAAAAATTTAAGAACATGTCATTGCTTTGTTTTAAGAGCAGGAAGTTTACGCTAAAAAGTGCGACTGCGCACTGGCCAAATTAGTAGTGTGAAAGAAAATGGCGATCAGCGAAAGGCGTCCGGAGTTAACGTGATGAAAAACATTGTAAAAGCTCAATTACATAGTGTTATAGTTAATAATTGTGTCAGATGTAGATTATTTAAGTGTTAATGAATAGTGATTGTGTATAAAAAATGGCTGCGAATATGTACAGAGTCGGCGGTAAGTAGTAATAATTGGTTATTTTTGTTGTAGCTTCGCCGGTTCACCGCCAGCCGACTAGCGGTGCTTTGCTTTGATTGTCGTACCTTCATTAATCGGTCGCATTAATTAGTTAATGTTACTACTCTTAATTATGTTCAATATACCTACATTATAAGAACTTTTACGCGATTTTAGTCAAAGATATACAGTGTTTGCGGGAAAGTTATATTTATACTAAATTTCGTCAAATAGGACATTAGCATTTGCATCTAGGTATCATTGTATCGGCTTGCGTACTGAGCGCGGGTGGTCAGGCATGGAGGAGCTTCATTTACCTATTCTTGATTATGATTTTTCGGGATTCTTTATCGGAGTTTGGATGGTTTTGACACAAGATTTTAGGTTATATTGGATGTTGTCAAAACAATTTCATGTGAGTTGATGTCGGCGGAGCCCTATGTTATGATGATATTTGAATTTTTTGGAAGGTTTGTGTGGTGATAAATTTTTTCGTAGTTTTGTTGTCGGTTTATTAGGTCTGGTCGGGTCATCGGTGGCTTGAGCTGTTAGAGTCTCGGCTAGCGCGGGCCGGGCCTCGTGTCGATCGCGTACCGAATGTTAATAAGCTCTTCCTTTATGCTTCCTATCACATCCACTGTGACATGTTCTCTACTGTTATTGTTTTCGTTAATTAGGTAGGTAGGTAGGTACATGAGTAGTTTTTGTCGCATTTTTATCTTAAGTTATTCAGTAGTAGGGTTTTATATAGTTTTGTCTATTTTTTTTAAATATCCTTCTTAATAAAAATGTATTCTATGTAGTGCATTGTTCATATTTTAAAATACTATTTTCTCATATTATAGAATGTTAAAATACTTATTATTATATAATATATTATTAATCTACATTTAAATAATTCAAATTGATAACATTATATCTAAAATTTATTATTTTTATATTAACAGAGTAATTTAATTATAATAACTATAAACATGGAAGTCTATTATGATTCTTTGTTGTTATGAAGTTTTATTTTGGTACCTACTAAGATAATTTTTTGTTGATTACTGTGTATAAATAATATAATTTATTACTTTTTTTACACAAGCTCTGCAAGATTTTTAAATAAAATATTTAGGCTTCGCCATTATATATAATTTAACTAAATACCAATAGTCGATATACATATTATTATATACAGTATTAATACCACAATAGACCGGAAACAATAAATAATTTAAAATATTTTTTCCCCTAAATTTGCTACTCACAAATTTTACATCGGATTTAACACACAGATAATTAAACAAACATATTAAAAATATTAACAATGCTAATAACTTTTTTATTTATTTGCTGTGGCCATAAACTTCATGTGAGGCCTGAGAGCATGATATCATTTTATCAGATGTGAACAGGCAAATCCAATGAAACAACTAGACATGTTTGACTTAGTGTTATCAGTATAATATAAGTGTTGCTATCTAATTTTATAATGTTGCCTAGCCTTCAGACAAGTGAAAGTCAGAGTTCATTGACCTGTCATTATTGCCATTTGTATGTAACCTCCTTTTATGAAGTTAGCTTGTGATTTACAAGTCAGAATCTACCTATATACCTTTATAGTTTAAAATATCTAATATTATTAAATTTGTACCTATTGAATAAAATGAATAGTCAAAACTAGTTTATTTACATATGCCAACATCTCTATAATAGTTACTTTATTTAATAAAGTTAGTATAATTATACAAAAATATGGACTTTATGTTAATGTGGAAAGGCAGCTTGTCCCATACATGATGCATACTCTTTTTTTTTATAAATTAACTTAATAATCAAACAAAACCTATTAAATCTTATAGTAATTACCTGACGCAACAGATATTTAATATTGTTATTGATTAATTTAAATTTGAATTATCTAAATTAAGCAAGATACCTATGTAGGTATGACAATGTACTTGACAGTGTATCAAGGTCACATTTGTCATTTTATATATAAACTACAGGTACACGTCATTAATTTCATACAAATCATACAAGGTTAACTATAAACGAAAAACTAATTTTCTCATACTCATAAACTTCCTCTACCGTAGGATAATTATACAATATTGTATAGGTAAGTAAGTAGGTACCTAGGTAGCTTAACAATATTCAATTCCCCACACAACTATAGAGAGAAATGTATGTGACCCTTGACCTGATAATAGATAGGTAGGTAGGTACATAGGTATGACTTGCTTATTATGACTGATGTCTATTTTAAATTATCTTAATGTGCTACATGTCCACTGTACCTATATATATGAGTTACCTTAACAATACCTAGGTAAGTAGCTACCTAAGTAGGTCTTATAGTAAGGATATTCCTATGACTAAACTAAGAAGACTTTTTATTATGTATGCTATTCGTCATCTACCTCTTCCTATACGGTAGGTACAGTAATTTGTAAGTAGATATCCAAAATTCTACATACCTATAGCTACCTAGATACCTACAACGTAGATATAGGTATACACTATAGGTGAACTGATTGACTTAACGCAGGTCCGAGGCAATGCCATTACTGACGTAGTGTTGGTGAAAGCCACGTAGGTACTAAGTAAGTATATATCCGAACAATGAACTGGTCCTGTCTCAGGCTAAACTCGACCGACCAGTCGTAGTAAATTATTATTTTACTTACAATTTTCTAAAGCACGTTTGACTTAGAGACATACGTGGAATCCACTACTCGTCGCAGGTAGACGCCTACCTTGTCGTTATCAAGAAAATATAGCTCTGTTAGGTTCCTACCTATTTATTAAACTTAATTAGAAGTTAAGTGACGTTAAGTTAGATGGTAGATGAACACAAAAATCCCAAGACTTAATTTAATAATTCCTAATAGGTAGGTACATAGATTACGAAATACTTTGTAGTTCTTAAAATTAGTTCAAGTATAAAGTGGTCCATTAAAGGATTAAAACAAAACAATTACAATTTTAATTAGGTTGTTGGGGTTCTCACTTAGGCGGTCGAATTACAAAGATTCAAAATTTCACTTTTGTAGAGTGCTTTCTTTCCTTTAGCTTGCATTAATTAGTTCATCTTTTACGTAGGTATAACGTGACCTACCCTAAAGTTCACCCAAAAAACAAAAGTTCATGAGATAGGTACCTACCAACTTGTTAAACTTTAATTCTGACGTATAGAATATATCATTCCATTAGTGAAAATGGTTACAAAACATGCAGCCAGCACCTATACTTACGGCCCCAGTAGGTAGGTACCTATTAAGAATCCAAAGAAAACTCAATCATTTAGACGAAGGACCATATAAATAACTATAATACTTATGTATATTGTACGTAAATGCCAATAATGTTGTCTCTGTTTACTAACCTAGGTACCTAGACATTACCTATTACCTAGATGGTATGTGGACAAATACAAGTGACATCACTATGACTCCTAGCTCTCGGTCAACGATCCATGATGCGTTATTTACCTATCTAACAAGCGCTAAAGTTCCGTATCGGATGTCGTAAGCTTTGTTCTAAGATAATGCATGAACTGTAATCTTGCGGAAATAAAACAGCCGTTGAGATATATGGTGTAAGTAGATGGTAATTATTCAAGGGACCCTTTTTGGCTTCACGCCAATTCAATCTAAGATAGGTAGGTATTAGCAGAAGGAGCATAACGCCTGGTTTCAAGCCTAACTAGATACGGTCAGCCTCACACAGTGTATTTAGTGTAAAAGTAGTTACAGATCTGGTAATTATCAAATGTTAAACAAAAAATCCTTAAAAATAATTGACAACAATAAATTCCATAATTCTTACCTACTGTCAAACGGTTATGTCATCGTATTTTTTCGGCTGCTGTAGTTCAACATCAAAGAAATGGTAGTGTAGGTATAAAATTTCATCTCTATCTTTGTATTCGTATCGATGACACGATTTTTTGATACCTACCAACTCAAGTCCATCGAAATTTGGTTTGCAATTTGCTATAGCTATTGGTCATGTCGGCGGTTGAAGTCTTCATTAGATTTATCCGCCTATCAGATCAAAGACGCCAAATTGCACCGTGAAATAAATATTCGCTTTTACTGACAAAGTGTGACAAAGACACGTGCCTAAACGAATGGATTTGCTGAAATATTATCGAGATAGAATTCAATCACTTCTGTACTCGCACTATGACGTGTCCGGGCTAATTTTAATACACTTACTTATTGACACGTTCCAAAAATACACTAAAGTCTTGGCAAAACTGAACGGACGTTAACATCGCTATCAGCCGCATAATGCCTCAACTTATACACCTATATTAACTATAGGTGTGGGTGCTGTAGATACGTAGGTAACTAACTGGAGCGGTGTGTATAGATGAACCAGTAATGCGACGTATATAGCTACTGCATACCTATTCGGTATTAAACTACGAGTGTTGTTCTTATAGATAGCCGGATGGGTCGTGGATTGGATAGCACACTACGATCTAGACATTCTAGATCTGTAGTTTTTACACAGGAATCACGGCCTCGTCGATAGTTTATTGGCTAGTGAGTAATAAAGCGATAGGTAACTCGGCCTTTATAAAAAAGGATGTGCAGATGGGATTAAATTAAACCTTAGTTTAACTTAAGATATCTCGTTCAACTGCTTATCACACTTACACTCTCCCGAGATTTGAACATGCAACCACCGATTTCATGGTCAGGGGCTCTGAACATTCTGTCAGTTTAGTAATCATGTCATGGGTAGGCTCATAGGGATGTAAAGTTCATTTTTCCCATGCTTGGGGGACCGTTGGGTATGCACATAATTATCCGGAAATCAGTATTTACGGCCCGGTATTAGGTTCACCCGCGATGAAATCAAGATGTAGGGATCTCCTTATTCCGTTTAGGATCTTTGTCTGTCACTTTACGGCCAATTAAATTAGTGATTCTTAACCTAGTGGCGAGAGACTTGACGAAATTGCTGTCGTATCACTGCCCACCTTTCGACTCTGATGCCGAAGATTATGTAACATGTCATATATTAATATTTTAAGGATGGCTTCGGGAACTTCAAGAACATTATATAATGTCCGGAAAAATATACGTCAATACTGCTTGATGATTTAAAACACCTATTAGGTAGTTGCTACTGTAGAAACGCAAACTGGACCTTTGCAACATCAACAATCAATAACAATTCAGATATATCCAGTAAAGCTGGACCCAGTTGAAAATTTTAGAACGTCCTATCTATTCTGTCTGAATATGACCTTCTGGTTGCTGGTATATGAATAATAATTAATTTAATAAATCGATAATATAATAATATGCTGTGCAAATATATTTTTCCATGAATAAATTATCATTACCTGTTCAAAGAAGCATGTTACCTAACATACTCCTATCTGTGTTATAACACGGATCACATCGTCTCATCGTTTGTTAATTTTAGGTGACCTCGAAATAGCACTAGAATGGAAACTTCTATTCACGAAATGCGATATCGCTTTGTTTTATCTTCATCGTCAACGTCAGCAGAATACTTTGGAGTTTTTCTTGTGTGTTAATTTCGAGATCTTAGAAATAGCGGTACCATATTCATTGCTTTACACGGCTAATTAATTCGTTACCTTTTAACTGAGATCAATGAACTCTTGAGTTTAAAAGAATACTAAAGATGTCACAAGATTAATAGTCCAAAACGAACGTTGACATAGGCTTTGTTTGGTATTCGGAAAGGTCTGGTCAAAGCAAGCAGGGCTGCCATCTATGCGGCGACAGGACTCTTTAGTTAAGAGAAAAAGAGATCACTCCTATTGTGACTATTTACGAGTGCTCGGGGAAAGGAAGCCGGTTTTGTCCCAAATTACTGGGATTTCTGATTTTTTTGTCTTGGCAATATATGTGGTGACAGCCCTAGCGTGAACTATTTAGTATTGCTATATGGTGTAACGGTAATAAGCGCCATCTTTAGTTGTTATGTGCGAGCAACCGGCATAACTATCGTAGTTAAGGTACCTACCTACTGATAGAGACTGGCCATCCGTTCCGCTCCAACTGCTTTACTTCCCTCATTACGACAGCATAATGTCTGCACTAAATAGTAGTAAACATCGTTTTGTGTTTTTCAGAATTCTAAGGGTAGTGTCTTTTTTCTATCTGTACCTATATACATATTTATTTATATTTTCATTACATGATTCTTAAAGAAAGGATGAAGACTCTTATCGAAACTATTCCTATAAACCTAAGATTTTCCTTTTTAAATTTTGATTTAATTACGGGTCAATAAACGAACTAGATCAAGACTAGAGTAGACGGAGATGTATTCCGAAATTTAATTGACAATAAGTACTAGATAATCAAAATATCAAAAGTACTCTTAATCTTATAAATTATAAATGTTATTCGATCAAGTACAATCCAGACTGGAGATGAAAGCGATCTGTGGAAAATACCTATCGGTATCAATGTCGTATCATTTTGACTGAAAATTTACATGTGCGTCATCGGATCATGGAAATCACACAAATTCACGCTGTATCCTAATTCTGGTAACATTTGTTTACACCTGGACTAGTATTAACATTACCTTCTGTTTGTGTACAGACTGCGTCTATTTCGAGACGTCGTCGACGTCTCCGTACCAAATCCGGCGGATAGAGGAACTGAACAAGACGGCGTCAGGGAACGTGGAAGCAAAAGTCATGTGCTTCTACCGGCGGCGGGACCTGCCCAACCCCCTCATACAATTAGCTGATAAGCATCAAAGTGAGTATTTTATTTTTATACCATACACTCAGTCAATGCTGGTGTTAACGGCATCGATTGACACAGAAAAGAATAATGATTGCAGATGTAATACGGCCACAGAGTAACACGCTTGTAAAATACTAAAAAAAAATGTATCTGAAACCACCGCTTATTTATAAAATCGTAAATTTGTAAGCTTTATATTACCGCAAAACACTTTTTCTTTATTTTTTTTTCATTCCATATTTCATTTTGAATACCAAATTGTTAATTATTTATAATTACAAATTGTCCAAATAGTCCTTGAAGCATAGATTAATAACTTTATTTGCTATATCGATTTTGGTAACAGTCACGCACGTGGTACTGCCACCTAAGACAGTATTGGGCACAGCACGGGGTGGCTATGTAGGCATCTGTACTATAGTATGTCTATTACTAAACCTAGTCGGTTAGCTTTTTCGTCATGTGGGTCTATAATCGCACATGGCTTATCGCGCGTGTGATATCTTCCTATAAATAGTCAATACCGAAATAATAATATTGCTACACACATACTTATCGAACGTCCATAGTTCGTATTGGGTATATTCATTAATCTTACTTACAGTTAGTATTACACGCTAAAAATCTTAATAGCCTAACTTAATTAAATTAAAATGACCATTTGCATCGTCATGTAATTTGGTAGACGTATGTCTGAGGATAAATGATGTTTTGACTCGGAGGCAGAAGAGATCTGATTTTATACAGATCTCAGAACTTTTAAAATCAATACAATTATATGGTAACATCGTCCTCATCTGCGTTGGACGGTAGCCATGTAAAAACCGTAATGTAAAGGTATATTTAAAACAAAAAAAATGTTTGTATTTGTAATCTTAAGTTGGATTTCGTCAAAAATTTCAAATGTTCGTTAAAATAGTTTGGAATATTATTGCGAGTTAAAAAGCTGCCATTGACTTGTGACTCAGTAGGTCAATGTAAATCCAAAATACCCTTTTCAACACCTGTTTCAATGTGAACCTGCGAACTTGTTGCTGCACTCCCCCTATCGACGAACTCTGCAGGGTCGGGAGTGTCAGGATAAAGAGACTTTATCTGAGGGCTTGAGTAAATCGATCTTAGCCGAGTCACCCCAGCCGATGTCGGGTTGTCGACTAGATCACGCAAACACGCCACCTACGATTATTCTGACTCCCGAACTACCTATCTTTAGACAAATTCTTCTGTGCTTATAATAGATAATATATCGGAATATCGTCGAATATCGTAATGTCACGCGTCGATAAATTGTATTATACCGCGGATGTGCCTTTTGTATTAAGCACATTTCCGCTCGCTACATTTTGTTATTATGCATATGAAATTTTTGAATGAAAAAATGATCAAACAATCGTTAAACATTAAGGCACGTTATTTCTTAAAATCACTATCGTTACTAACCATAATGCTCGCCCAGAGTTATAATACTGATAAGCCGTTGATAACGGATCTGTCAACAGCGCGATGTAAGCAATTATATTAACAATTTTATGGCGGTCCCCGTATTATAATTGCCTTCAACGTAAACTAGTTGAACCGATTTTGTGGTACGTTTCCTTATAACATGTGGTAGCTCAATGCTTATACATCTTGTGAACAGCACTTATAGTCGACCTTCTTCCTTTGTATGTGTTTATGTATATTGTATACACTAGGAGATTATGTACGCCCATTGTTGTACGCCGGTCAAACTAATACGTATTCCCTTTTACCTCTCCCCTTAACTCGAATTACCGAACTCACCCTTCGATTAACCGTCGAATTTGAAAAGCTCCGGTCTGCGGTACTGTTGATACGAGAGACCTGGCGACTTTAATCAATTCTAATTAAAACTGAAACATTCATCTCATCTACTTTCATTAGGCGACCCTCTACCTGAACAGAGCTATGTACCTACAACTTTGCAGACGCGCGTATACTTACTATATATAAACGTACGGCAATACATAGCCTATTGAATGATGTCTGAGCGTTTACTCGATGAATTTTGCTTTATATATATTTTTGTATGTGGCTATGTGGATTAGGCGCTTAGTTTTTACGTAGGTAGGTACTAATCAATACTAACCTTTCATTTCTCCTTCGATGATATTATAGAAGGTCATAGAAGTGTTACTTAGCGCGAAATACCGGTTTCTTATATATATTTTATATTTTTATGCATATCTACATTATTATATTACTCAGTCTGAATATACAGGACATACATAGGTATACATAATAATGATTTCCGGGATATTTATTAACTATCCATCCCCGGAACTCAAACGGTATTCACACCAAAAGTCAGACAGACAGATATAGTTTTAATATGGATGGACAAAATTAATGCAAGTGGTCGTAAATGTTACGTACGTAAGTGGTTAGCGTTTGAAAAAGCCTGGAAGCTGTGTGGCTAGTAACTGTCGGTACTAATTTTTAGTTACCGAATACACATTGTAGGTGCTATCGTTAAATATGTAGATATAAACGCTTGATTCCGAGAGCTTTAGTCAGTGGCCAAAATTTGTAAATTTGTGGTTATTAAGATGTTGCCATGAATGGGTAAAAGTACCTACTTCGTGCTCACTACACTCTATTTTTTAAACACTAATAAATCTTGATTATTCTCCATATCATTACAATTTGTGGTCTCCTTCTAAATTACAGTAAAACTAGATCATTATTTTATAAAAGCGAAGTTATAATAGTTAAGATGCATTGCAGCTTGGGAGCGATTTTATCTTGTTTTAATTTATTAGCGTCAAGTTGTCAGCTACTTACGGCAGGGCGGCCGCGGTCGGGGGCTGCGCGGTCGTTTTTGAACGACCCAACGGTTTACCCACGCCGCGACCGCCGCTTGTGTGCACGCGCCTTGATTTATACACTCGTTTCAATAATAAAAACATGATCACCTATCGCTTTTTGTGGAATGCCTTTTCTCTATCACACTAGACTAACATGACTTCGTTGATCGCACTGAGACCCTCGATTCTCGCCAAAATGATCCAACGAAGCGGAACTATAAAGAAGAAGAATTTAATTATATTTCATTAAACCTTTTACAAGCTATTCGCCTAAATTGCTTGAAATCGTAAATGAAAAGCTTACGTTTTATTTATTTACGTATTGTGTTTTGTATGATTGGCTTTGACCCCTATTTCACCAACGCGACAATATGTAGCAAACCGGCGTAGATACTTGTCGAGTTTGCTGTGTAAACAAAATTGTCACTGACAATTGTCACGTTGGTGGTATAGTGGCTTGGTCAACTTTTGGATACAAAAAATCTTGCCTCTTATGTGCACACAATATCAGAAATGCACCCTCAACCCTAATGTATCGATTTGGTGCATGGCGGTAAGGTCATTGTTTCATATCTGAATGCACTTTAATTTTGTATTGTTATAGTAAGTACATAGGTATATAGTTTTTGCTGCGACTCACTTTACACAACATCTTTATAGATTATATGTCTATCTCCATGAGATATAGGTATTATTGTAAAATTTTATTAAAATTCAATCGAGTTGTTTTTGCGTTAAAGAGTAACAAACATCCACCCATACGAACTCACGCGTTTATAATATTAAAGCAAGCACAGCACACCTTTTGCACTCTACTCTCGAAGTAATCGTGTAAGGGTTAATCAATTGGATTCTTTAAGTTCTTTAACCCGTAATGAACTTTACGTTTTGACATTTAGTAGGTATTGTAATATTTTATGGTTGCGAATTAACAAGAACAGCGCTCGCAACGAGTAGCATAGCTTCGCTTGGCTCGCCTATTGACGCTGCTTGCCGATATCGGCATTGTGTTTTATTAGGCATAATGAACTCCAGCTTGAAATGAGCGGGGTTATTTAAAATTAAAAATGGAAAGTCAGGATTTTACATTTAGAATAGATATAAGAAATATCACATTTTATGTAGTATGCCATTTGCAGTCTGTCTATACTTTTTCTCGGCATGACTAAAAATATAATTATGTAATCCGTATATACCGCATTAGCATTACGTATCTAAACTCAAAATAGTTAACCTATTGCCTCACTAACGTTTATGTTGAAAAGCACCCCACAATTAGCTAAATAAATGTAAATCCAAAGGTACTAAATAGACAGCTACAATATAAAAAAGCAAATTACCCCAAACCGAACGTAATAAACATGTATTTCCATAACCGGCAAAGTCACTACAGCGCAAGTCATAGGCATCTTTCGTGTGGATTCTTTCTCTACGTAATAAAAATAGCCTGGGAGACATCAATACTCGCCAAGTTGTATTCTAAACTCCTAACTGGATGGCGCCCCCGCCGCCCCGCCACCCCGTATCGACCGTGGCGCCCTCATCTCGTAGAGGGCCTCAGGTACACGCAACACTTATCCCGGTTTTAATTGTCGCCACGCACCGATGACCCTATCCTCAAACTTCAATGCTCGTGCCCGGTGAATTTGAAATTTTGACCAACACCGTAGTTAGCTTCACCACGTGAAACTGATTTCAATATTTAGAAGTCTTTACTTTAGGGAGACTTTTAAGGAGTGATTTTTCTATTAAAGATACCCGTTTTCATGCGTAGAACAATTCGATACTGACACCACTTATTTGTATTGATTCGGCTTAGACATGCCACCCCCTGTCTCGTCGGTAATTCAATGTAATATTACCGTCAAGTGATATAAAATGTACATCGCAACCTACATGGATTTTGTCTGGAAAGAAATTTTGGTACCTATGGACAATTATTGCAATCATGTTTTTATGTGTAATGAAATACGTCATGTCAATTTGTCGCAATAATTCACGTTTGATTTGTTTCACAGACTATAGAGCTTTACGATTTGTAACCAGTAGTAAATAGTGTCCACGCAATCGTAAACTATGTCCGCAATTACCACTGTTTAGTGGTGCACCATTAGCTTTACGATACGTATGTAAATATGTGACAAGTGCATGGTCGGTCATGCGACCGTCCAGACGATGTCTATTATATTGATGAAACTACGGTCACTCTAACTTAAGTATACACTGCTGCTTGTAAGGAGTTTTTCAGTGGTCTATTTTTCTCAAAATTAGAAAAATTTTCAGCGGCTGTAAACTGTTAAATATTATATATATATGGTTTGCTGTAACCATATTTATATTATATTAAACAATAATAATATAAAACATTCAAAGCCTTTATTCGTAGAAGTTTGTAGCAGATACCCAAATGAACGTGCTTTCAGTTCTCTACTGAACCAAAAAAGATGTTAGCTTAGCTCAGTTTCTTCTTAAAAGTAGAGATCTCCTAAAACATTCTTAGTAAAATTTTACGTTTCCAACACATATCGAAATGTCAGCAGTAATTAAACAACATATTATTATGAAATTAAATCTTGTCTCAAAACTTGATTTTTTTTTTCAACAACTTGGAATCACATCTTCATTCCATAAGACTAGATAGATTAGATTGTCGAGAATTTCCTTAGGACACCGAGATTGCCTGGACTATGGCGCAATGGATTATGTAATAATTACTCAAACACGAGTTCACTTGATACTTGATTGCTGCAACATATAATGTAGGATTCATATACGCGTGTAATAGTATCCTCAATAGCCAACCAGTTTAATCTGAGACTCTTCAATCTATATAGTAATCAATGGAAATTACTAAGGTGTTGTTTTATGTTAGCTTATACATTTACAAGGTTGGCTTATGAATAGTTCTGTTTGGAGACTGCCCGAAATTGCATACAATTCTACGATAGTCCTGATTTTTCTATTTGAATGTGTTGAGTTCAATATTTTTTTGACCGCGCACGGCCAAAATTTTGCAATAACAGTTCGAAAAGCTAGTAGCTAGTAAGTTCATAGTTACCTGTAGCCTACATATATTTAGGTGTATGGCAGCATTGATCATTATTCCGCTCAGTTTATCACTAAGATCTAGTACTGTTTTATGATTACCGTCTGTAATAACTGGTTAGTTCACTTACCACATTTCGAATAAAATACCACATTCGCGAATGTTTGTGTTCGGTGAAATATTTGGAATTCCTTAAGATCGCTCATTCTTTTTGATTCATCTATTTAAATGTTTCTGTTTATTGATCATACAGGCAAGCCAATTGTAATGTTTTCGTAGGTTATCATCATCATTATTTTCAACCCAAAGATCATCCACTGCGACCGATCTCGCGCCGCCTGCTTTCTGGTGGATTCCAAAAGCTCCGAATGATATCGTAGGTGTAGTGCTGATGTTCTACTATTTAAACTTACATAGGTAATGTATACTGATGAGATTAGAGTTATTTATATACAAGCTTCGTCACTACTGTTTACGTATGTACTTTCCTCGTCGTTTAATTATTTAGCATTACTTTATTTGGTTCAAATTCTGTACGGCAACTTTCTAATTCGTTTTCTAAATATTGATGATAAGGACAGTTGGAACAAGGTACCAGTCCTTGTTCACGGTGATTCACCGTTGCCAGTTTACTCTTACTTACTGGTCGTTTCCTTTGCATTTACACTAGTGCGTTATATTTCGCACTTTCTTTAGGTCATTACTAATGACACTTGAGCTACGTTATTTTTCTTTTGTTAGCGATGTTCCTGATCTCTGTTATCCTGTATAATCTTTCAATTAAAACGTCAAATAGACATTAAGCATTGGCGAGCGTGACCATTAATGAGTCATCCACCATATTGGAAGGAATTAACGTTGTACAATTTCAACGTTCATACGTTTTCAGCATTTTAAATCAAATTGTGAGCAGAGCTGAAGTACTCCTTCCAGTGAGTTACTACTACTAGCAGTTCTGTTGCTTAGTTAACACGGTTCCCATGGGTATCCTAATGAAGAGTACAAATAGTTTCACGCTTTACCGGGTCACGGTTGGCGTCGGGACGCGGTGGATGACGTCACCGTCGACAACGCCGCGGTAGCTGCGCGCGGGCACGTGGAGGCCCGGCGCGGCCGGCGCGGGCGCAACGAAAGTGAGACCGCGGGGGGGTACCGGCACGCCACCAACCGGGTCGACGAACCTCGCGCATCCAACCGATCCGCACTTGTACAACACCGTCGCATTGTCTTAACATCCCGTACCGCCTAACATTTCTCCCTCGACCGAATCTAACGTGGTTATTGAAACACCGTATTTGTAACTGACAAACTGTACATGCCCGGTTCGGCACTCGGCTCTGCAAATACGTGTGTTGAACCGTATTTTGAATTGTGACGAATACGGATAGCATACAACTAAAGTACCTATATACTAGTCCATTATTCGTACACTTAACTTCAGAAATCATACACTTTGGCACCCTATTATTTGACGTCGAATGAATTTTGAATAACACATTAGTTCATTTAATATTTAAAACCTACAAGCTTATTATAGATTAATGTGTTGAAATTATATTAAAATAATAGTTCGTAATTTACTTCAATCTTTAAGTTCATTATTAAAATTGATTAGTCCGTCCAGGCATATTTTGACACCGTTGTCGTTATCAACACTGGCAAACCTCAGCAATAGTCTCCAACACATCGAGCATCAATTATACGCTTTCTAACTAAACAGTCGTACATTACGACTCATAGAAATCAGATGAGAGAAAATAATAGAGTTTAGTTGAGTTGAAATTTTTCTTGCAATTATTCAGCGGAAGCGAGCAGGTGAAGCGAGCATCCGTTGCGACGCGTCGCTCCGATTCTGGGGTTTATCGTCGCTCGCCGTGTTTGGGCAGACACGGGGCTGTGGGGTTGTTAGGATTGTTTTATTGCAACACAATTCGATAAAATTCACCGATATTTATGTTCTCAAATTCATTAAATTATAACTTATGATCCTATATAAGTTTAAGTAAAGACATCGTTTTTAAACGAGTACTTTTGGCGCCGAAACGTGGCAGTATTATTCATATGTGATGTGATTATAATTACCTCGCAACGAAATAGATGCTGACCGTTGAAGTAGTTATTGTGTTTTAACTTCCAAGGTCGTTCGGTTTGAGGCTCTGCAGGTGCCGCTCGGCCAGACATCACATAAACGGCCATTCAGATAATAACTTACATAAAAACTTTACTTATATGATGCAAATTATCTGGACAGTAGGTATACTTCATTAATCCTAATATACCCATCATTTACAATCAAACAGATTGCCTCCACTTTAAAAAATCTAAAACTTTTGTAACTTTGAGTCCAGGCTCTTATTTCACCAACGCGACAATGTCGGTGACAAGTGACAATTCTGTTTA
Source organism: Polylopha cassiicola (assembly GCA_038024825.1). Classification (NCBI taxonomy): domain Eukaryota; kingdom Metazoa; phylum Arthropoda; class Insecta; order Lepidoptera; family Tortricidae; genus Polylopha; species Polylopha cassiicola. The sequence continues at coordinate 2,790,448 of CP149061.1, forward strand.
CACTACAAACTCGACAAGACTAAGTCTTCATATCACATGTCACCGACAATTGTCGCGTTGGTGAAATAGGGGACAGACCTGATCTTATCTCAATATAATGTTACGTCGAGCCATTCAGGATAAAAGACGGAGGAATATGAAACTATGTTTCTAAAAGTAAACACGATTCGTTTCAGTTAGTCCTGCTCTTTAAAAAAAAGTCAGTTAACTTGTTTAACTTCCTTATAAACTGATAGTTGGGTAAGGTCGCGCACGAGACATGGCAAAGAAGTTCAGTAAATATTTTTGTTCACTCGACGCGAGATAGACTCGTGTTTTGTTTTGCTAACCGAAACCTGAAGTAGCTTTATGTCATGGATATGGGTGTTATGTTATTTTTAAGTTATGGACATACACGAAGCTTTGACTTCCACTTTGTGTAGGTACTACGAATCAGGTTTTGAAGCCACGTCACCAACTTTTTTTTATCAGTAAGTTTATTTTGGCATAAACGACAGCTTAGCATATCTTAAGCATTAATTGTCGACACAGTCTGTCTGTAGCCAGCAGAGTTCCCTCGCTTCCACTCCATACATGCTCGTATCGTGCGTAAAACCGGTTTTGTAATCGTAATGTTTCTGTAGACGCTCACACTTTAAACGAATATTATAAAATAGGTGTGCCCGATTTTGAGACAGTTTAGAATCGACATTTTATTGATTTGGGGTATATATATGTATGGATTGTTTACTCAAATATCGATATCTTCTGAACTCGCAGATATTTAGGTCAAGTATGTGTATTTAATTAAGCAAAATATAGCAAAATAAACCTACGCGTTACCTAGAGTATATAATAATAATATTGGTAATCTGCCTTATAATATTCGAAGTGAAGTACCTACCTATGGCATAGGATCGTCTTTGCATGGGTTATTAACTTTTCCGTTGGTTTGCTGTCATGCAACGTTGTGTACAGGATTAATTTTGTTTAAAAACTATTTTTATATACTTACTGTTTATCTGTACATGTGTAGCCCAGCCACGGTTGTCTGACGTATAGTTAAGAGGTTCTATGACCATCGCGTCAGGCAGTAACTATGGTGTATTTAGTTATCTATTGGGTCATATCACCGAAGACACTGGTAGAAAATAAAAATATACATAATTATCTAAATACAATTCAACAAAAGATAACTTCTACAAAAATTCAATACGAAGATTGGTTTTCCACATTATTCATAAATGGTTGTGAATTCATTCCGTTTGTCGTTTTAAACGTATTTAACTTTCGATGTATGCACATTAATACAAATGACAACAACCCCAATGTTGAGGTACAAAAAAAAAGAATATCTCTTAAAGTGATCACTTTGAGAAAACCCATTATCTTAGTGCAGTTCTGTTTCCTTGCAACCCAAGTCATAAGGTTTTAAGTCGGCGTTGGGGGCCCGCTACCTAGAACCTTGTTAAAGTAAGCCGATGTTGTGTCATTAGAGGGCGTGAATATTTAAGTAGAGATGGCGGGACCGGGGTGCGGTTTTACTCGTATTCCCGGTTGGAATATAGGACTGCCGGGATTACCGACTCATTGAATTAATTCTGTTTGCTGATGAAAAAGGTACGATCAAATGCTATTATAAGAATGAAAGAAATTCTAACGGTAAGACATTTTTTTAACAGATCTCAATCTTGGTATGTCTAATCCATCATCCATAAAGTGGCACGTCAGTTAATACATTAAAGCTTTTAAGTAATTTGACATAATATCTTGATTTATTGACGCAGCACCTAATTGATATTCCTATCGGGGAATTGTTGTATTGTCAATTAAAGTCGTTATCTTTCATCCTATACTAAACTTCATATTAGCAAGCGGAATCGCCAACCCGCTAACATTATAATGTTTTATAATTTTGATGTTGCGTAATCAAGATAGGGGGGGTCATCCTGTCCGCGCCCAAAAGTCGCACCCGCGAAGTGGAGAACAGTCATATCCTATCGATTTGTTAAGATGGCGTGCGCGGATAGGGAGGGGGTGGGTTGGTGCGGGACGTCGGCCGCAGCCTCGCGCAGCGTGCAAGCTTGCGTTGCACCTGCCACCTGACAAACCTAACCGCCGAGAGTGCATAACACACTAGCATCAAGCATCTAACTACACTGCACGCACACTCTACCGACCAATCAAACATGTCCCACACCTATCCCCCCGACACTGACTATGCATATTGTCAATCCAATATCGAAGCGCGTAACCGCTTTTTCAGGGTTTAGCGTGTAAATAGTTAACATACACCGACAATGGCCGTAAAAACTACACAGTACACTGTGATCTATCAGTACTGTAACCCTTTTTTTTAAAATAGAATACCGTAAAAAAACAGAATCTCATGTAAACGCATAGTAAATACGTAAATGTCGTCGGGACCAGGTGTAGCGACTAGCACCTGGCGCGTCTTTATGCCTCGGTTATGCATCGAAAGCTTATGGTAATGAATACTGCCAGCGACACGTGACATTGATCACCAGATCAACATCACACACAGCTACATAAACACGACACGCTTCACCGAGCGTGGCGGTCCTCATCACCCCGTTATGTGTTCTTTGCATATAAGTCTAGTGACTTCAAAAACATTTCGCTAGCCGAGATAACCTGACCGTATGACGTAGCAGTATCGCATTTAAGTACGCCGACATTACGCTGGCATCGTCACTCCTGTACGTTCTGATGACATAGTTCGCGCTACAACGCTCGCTATCTTCACTCGTGTGACATAATATGACATGTTGAAAATACAAGCTACTTCGACGATGTAACGAATCACTCGCATGTGCGCGCTAGGTACTTACTACGCGCACAGTGCTCACCGCTTCGAGATGTCAATCATAATATTTTTTCTATTAGAAACTCGTCGCGGCGATGTTATCACTCATTTCGCGACCTTTTGATCTGAATATCATGAAAAATTGCATAAGAATAATAATCGTATATCACATTTTAAATACCTTTAAGCAACAGTGAGGTAGGTACATTTGTAAAATGTAGATACTAGCTATGTAAAAAACTTAAAAGAAAACAGAACATTCGCTGTAAAGGAATTTAGCTCAATAGGTACTAATAAGTTAACTACATTGCTGATAGTTAGAGCAGTAAACATAACTGCGTGTAAAATTAAATATAGATATGTAAGAGTGGTAACAATGTTTATGACTAAGCCAAGAATGTATTAATACACTTAACTGGCATACGGATTCTATTGGCCGTTTCTATTCCTTTGTTTGGATTATTTATTTGTAGGCAGAAACACATAGAAATCAAACTATACTTAAATGATCCCCTATCGTATTGAATAGTCACACAATGCCTAGTCACGCAGTGTACGCGTTTGTACGGCGGGTGCTCGAGCCGGCAGGCGCGCCCCCGGCTCGTCCGAGTCCCCCGTGACCGCCGCCACTGCCACCGTCAAGGTCGCAGACAGCTCCTGGCACATTTTTATTCGATTTTGCTCTATAATTTACTAGGTTAAGCACACAGACGGGGCGTTCGTCGGCTTGAATAGTAACACGTTGTAATATTCAAAATTCCATTCTATGTATATCCGTTCTGTTTGTACAGCAGGAGTGCTTTGCTTTACCGACGTCAGAGGCATCTAGATAGTGGTGACGATTAAATTCTTTACATGACATTAATGACGGGGCTCGTCTCGCAGACGGGGCAAATTGGAAATGTCACACGGCGCACATCTGTGCTTGACGTCCCATTTTTACATAACTATGAGACCCTATTTGTTTGTAAGGAAAGTTTCACACAAACTACTCTGAATATAGGTGCATGACTTTTTAACCTATCTTAGTATATGACATTGACAATCTATGACACCATTCTTTGCAGGAAGTTCACCTAAAGACTCAATACACGCATCCTGTTTTATTGTAGTTCACTCTCAATTAACTCATGGACGAACCTATACCAACTTGATTAATTAAAATACCGTTCCTAGCGTTATCTACGCGGGGTCTGGATTAATTGTGTCATTATAGCGAAGTGCTTATCATATTCGGCTTTTGGCTATAATATCGGTGAACCATTAACAAACCCATGAAACCATAGTCGACAAACTTGAACCTTCTGTCACCGCAATAAGCGCTGTTTGTAAAGCCAGTAGGTACGCTTATGTTTGTATGTTGAATAATATTGTAGGTCAACATTGTTCTAATTGTATTTTGTGTTGCAGTGGCCCAGTCGGAAGACTCACCGGTGGCAATGAAACTCAAGAAGATATGTCTTAAAACGCCGGTCGGGGAAGAACAAGCGGCACAAGCAGTCCTCGACCCTGCGTTAGGTAAGCTATATCTATACGTTAACATAAGTCTAATATCACCAAAACTCATCTAAAATATTCCCATTGTTTCAAAATGAATAACAAAGGGTTCGTTTGACGGAAGACATCTATTTAGCTAATATAAGACTACCATAAGAAGAATTTGTCAGTAATTATAATTATGCGAAATAAATAAATAATTAAATGTTTACAACTAAATAAACCTCTGTTAGAAAAGTGTCGTACAGTGGATGCTTTAGATCTGCTAATGGATTGTCTCTTCGGCTTTGTGCCAATGTGTTAAAGAGTCATAAAGCACGTTAATAAAAAAATAAGCTTTGAATTGAACTCCGATGGATATTAAAGGCTGAATGCGTTTAAAATAATAGTGCAATCAATCGCTTTCAAAAGCGTTGTTTTTGTAGCCATTTATCGCCATTGAGCCTCAATTAGTTGGCCTCAACTCTTCGAGGTAGCAATTTTTACGTTACCCTTTTATAGAGGCACTGATAAAATACATGTTATAGTTTGCTGAATATCTAATTACCTGTAGCCAAACTAAATGGAACAAGATGATCGAAAATATTGTTTACGGGTTTGATATAGACATTACATTACTACCTACTGTTTCGTTTGAACGAATTTGTGTTTTTCATCCAATGGTTCCTTCAATTTGGCAGGCACGATTTGCATTAAATTGAAGCGTTCCACTTGGTTGGAAAGTAAAATTATGAATCGTAAAGTTCATAATTTTTGGTCACCCCATACGATGCCTTGAGGTTAACATTTTGATGTTCCGTCGAAAATTTTAAATAGCATAATGAGTGCCCTGCCAATTCACTTTGTGCTGTCAGTTTTTTTTTTTTACAAAATGTGTTCTGACAGCGTATTTTTGTCTAGGTAACTTCGACGTTGGAAATGAACGTAAGTTGACAACAGATTCCTTAGACTTTCTTTTTATTTTAATATTCTGTTAGAATGCTGGGCTATTAGCACTTTATCCTTCATTATCCTGAATACTTTCGTAGTGTAGGCAAGCGATGTGTCGCCTGACCGTTGATTGAATTGTGCTTTTATTTCCCACCACACATCGAGGCTGATGTCATCGATTTAATTGTATCGGCCCTCTTCATTACATATATTAAAACGACATTAATTTATGTCTTCAGTCAAATAAGCATCAATAACCCTGACGCCGCCGATCGATCGGTGTAGAACTTTCCTCAGTACGATTTATTTATAGAATAACCAAGTGGCTTTTCTGATTTGGCTGCCAAACTGTCGGCAGCAGGTTCGAGTCCTGCCTAGTGACCATTTAGTTATACTTTTATACTTTACGCTAGCCGCTACAACTCTGGGTTTTCTGTAGTGTTTAGTTGTTTATTGTATATTAATGTTGTTGGTGAAATAGAAATGCATGCTGCATGTTAGCTAGACCAAGAATATACTGTAGATATGAATACGCACCTTTCAGCTCCTTGAAGGTTTAACGCATAACGCGTCTACGCAAATAGGTTTTTAAGCATTAAAAATTAGTTATTCTACCAAACGTTAAAGCACCCACTTCCACGTCACGTAGCGCCTCAGCTTTCATACCAATTAAATTGAATTTGTTGTGGCGATTGATGAAGCAAACCGACTCGGATCGCATTCAAACCGCACAATCGGGGGAGGCTACTTCCAATCTTTAAAGAAGTTTGGGCATTGTCGGCGAGCGAGTTCACCGTGCGTGACGGTTTACATCACATTGCTCATCGCGTATATAGACATGCTCGCATGTACTGTTGGCCGCTTATGTTGATATTATTTATATGTATAGGTAGTCGTGCACAGGTCGTTAATGGTGTACGTGGATCTGTTGTGTGGTACGCGGGTGGAATAACCTATAATTAGATGCGCGTACACCAATCCTCAGGCGAGGAACTCGTGGACGTCTCGTTCGCTCGACATCCGCTAACCAATTTAATGCAAAGCAGTCATCGTATCTTTGCATATCAACGCCGATTTCCACCGGGAACTGTTATGCCACAAGTTTCACGGATTCTTTAAAAGAATTAATGTATCCGGCTATGCCGTGTTAACCTTGCTCGTTAGTGAGCTCTTTCTTTACTCACGATAAATATGACGTGCAGCGAAAATGCCCAGACTGACTTTAGACATTCGTGCATCTGCGCTGACCTACAAGGGATCCACCTGAATTTGTAAACAGCAGGTGCTGCCCGTGCTGCATTTCTTTTATATAAGGGATTCGATAATTAGTTTAATTAGGCAACTGCCTGAGCCCTAATGGTCCGTGTCACCGTTAACTGACAACGTCACCACCCTGGAAGTATCGCGTGTGAAGCGTGAGTCGACTCGGCGGGCGGGCGTCGGGTCCGTCTCGCCGCTGCAACGCGCCGCGGCGAGTTCTCCGCCGTGCGTGGCGTGGCGTTGCAACTCTCCTCCACGGCCGGTAATTTGATTGGGCCCGAGCTGTCACCTATGCGCCGCAGTCGCCCGGCCGTCGCTCGCCGGCTATCGATTAGAGCCCCCGCCCTCTTGCCCCTCGCCGCCCGCGAACCGGATCTCGTCACGCCGCCATTGTGTACCCGCGACGCTTAAAACGCATTCGTTTCTCCCGATGCGAAAACGACGCATTCCTTCCGCGCGCCCGCCCGCGCCCCGGCCCCCGCCCGGCGGCCGCGCCGCATCGCGCCACGCAGGGCCCAGTCGACCGACCCTCTCATTACACTTTTACCACATTACCACTCAGCCGCCGACCGCGCCAAACAATACCGACCCATGACACTCATCTCGTATCGACGAACACGCAGTAAAACCAACTTATTACTTACCAATAACAACCGACAGATACCTGTCTCGTTTATGATCAGCCTTAAAAATTATTCACAAACTCGAGAAATAACTGATCTATTGGAATGAAACAACTATTAACGGATTTAACTCGCGTATTTTTATTTTATTTTATTAGCTGACGTTTCGGATTCTTTGCAGTTTCCATAATCGTAGCACGACTGAGATGACAATAGTCTAACGCTAAAGACTATTGTCAGCTTTAGCGTTAGACTATTGTCAGCTCAGTCGTGCTACGATCATGGAAACTGCAAAGAATCCGAAACGTCAGCTAATAAAATAAAATAAAAATACGCGAGTTAAATCCGTTAATAGTTGTTTCATTCCAATGTGTAATAACCGCGAAGGCATCAGAAATTATTAACTGCTCTATCTCAATGTTGCTTATGGTTCCTGACAATAGGGATGAGAATTCGAATTTTGTCTTGATTCTTTAAGTTTACTTTCAAATGAAATGGCATGTCATTATTGAAGGAAAGTACTATTCCATCAGAACTACAGGGTATGTTTCGAATAAAACTCCATAGTATTGCAAAATCCTGTCTACCTGTTAACTTTTATTGTCGTCGACAACCCACCACTAGCAGTCATATGCACTGAATGCTATGTAGTCTTATGTTTTAATACTGTATGTATACTTAAATATAGACTTGTTTGATCTGATCTGAAAAGTACGAAAAGAACGACGACACGACGATGTCGAGTAACTAATAGTCTAAACGAAATTACATGACTTAAGAAATAACCTGACCATCTTATTTTTAATACACATGATATTATTTCTAAAATATAATAACTATTTCGAACTGAAAGTCGTTGTTGACTCGTGACTATTGTTTATAAAAAGAAACCATACATTAAAAAAAATACAGCAGCTCTAGACACGCACATGTAGGGTGATGGCACCAGTAATGGACATGGCACCAATTATGGACATTATTTTCGTTGATCGAATTTATTAAGCAACTGGCCCTACATTTTTCAATTGGAGATACTAAAACATAAGCAATAGACGTTTGGGCTTTCATTTTGATACACCTTATCAAAATTGCCCGTTTTATTTGAAGATGGTTGGGAATTGAAATCTCGTTTCGCGCGGTAGTCATGAAAATCCGTTTTTGTTATTGAAATCGTTAAGGAGGTGAGTACATATTTGTGCATGGTATTATCTTGTGTTGTGTTGTAATGAGATTTTTTGTTATTTTTACGAAATAATACTATATTGCAAGTAAATTGAGCTAAGTTGAATATGTCCAATCCCAATAATAAGTTTTTTGTGGGGTTTGTTCATCACTGGATTCGATTTTTTACGAATTCCAGTTATGGACAAGTGTCCATTCTTAAGTTTTTTAATATTTTTTAGTTTATTGTATTAAATTATTTAATTTGTTGCACTAAACATTTCGGTTGAGTTGATTTTGTGATTGCTCTTTATTTTCCAATGATGGACAATGTCCATAAATGGCTATTTTTAGTCGTCCATCATTGGGTTCTTTGTTTTATCTTATATGGCGCCAATAAAAAATTATACCCCGGAACAAATAGGGAGGGCATTTGATGCTGTATGATGTTGCATGATGCTGCTGAGGATGGGAGAAATGATGATCACAGCTGCCCTCCGGTTTCTTCTTCTTCTTCTTCTTCTTCAAACTTATTCTACCCAATGCTGAGTAAAGGTCTCTTCCATTTCAGCCCACTTCCCACGATCTCAAGTTTCCCGCATCCAATGTTTCCCAGCCACATGCACCAGATCATCGGTTCACCTCGCTGGCTGTCTTCCGACATTTCGCCGCCCCTTTCTCCGTCTCCAATCCAGCATCCTTTCTTCCGTCGGACCTACGACAGACATGGCCCGTCTACTTCCTTTTCTTCAAAGCTATGGTTTTTGTTATGTCGCACGTCGGTTAGTCTGGTTCTCATCTGAATATCGGTATTACGGACCCGGTCACAAAGAGAAATACCTAACATAGCTCTTGCCTTATACTACTTGGAGTCTATACTTGGAGTCGATGGATGATTTGCCTCGTGAAGTCCCGGCTCCATAGACCATTACGAGAAGAACGCACTGTTGAAACGTGCGACCTTGAGGTATAAAGACGCACACGTTTGTCTTTCAGGACGTCTGAGAGCTTACCAAAATCCCCCCATCCCAGTTGGATTCGCCCACCGGTTTGGGGTCCCTCAAATAACTTTGCATAACAAAGTCCAGTCCAAAAGTCCTGCAGGTTGTGCTATGAGACTTCAAACTATTCTCACGGCAGAGGAAGAGGGTAATTTGGTGAAATGGTTGGTCGCAATGAGTTAAAAGCACTTTCACATAAATTTTCAAATAAATTAACAGAGAGCGTGCAAAAAATTCTCCAGGCTCCAGGTATCTGGAGCCAAGTATCTTCATTCTACATCTGGTGAGGGCGTCGCAGTGACACACCAAGTGTTCCACAGTTTCACATTCCTCTCCACACATTCTGCAGTCGCTGCTGTTTGTAAGTCCCATTTTGTGTAGGAGTTCGTTGACTCCTAAGTGACCAGTGAAGACTCCTGTTATAAGTCGGATTTGTCTTCAGTTTAGAAACCAGAGTTTTTTAGTCCAGTTTTCATTTGGGTGTTGTATAAATTGCCGTGAGGACCTTAGACCTAAGCATGCCTTCCACTCTTCGGTGTGGCTCTTGATTGTGTTTTCCTTAAGGCCTGTGTTAAAGGTGTTGAACGCCATGCGGATTATATACCAGCCCCGACTGCACTTTATGGGCTCCAAGGGCCTTCACCGCAGCCTGGCTGTCACTCAAAATATAGATGGTTTTTCGTCCAGGTGCCTGTCTATATTTTCTTGTGCACATGCAGCATACGTCTCTGCCTGAAATACTGTGGCATGCTTTCCCATGCTTACACTATAGCATATATATGCACCGCAGTTTCTGATAGATCTCAGTTGATTGATTTATTACCTATGTTACCAATTCTAAGCTGCAACTGCTGGCAAAGAGGCAAAGCCTCAATTAATGTTTAATAAATGATTAAAAACCAGATCGTTGATTGAAAGCCTTATAGTATAACTTTGAAATCTAAGGCTGATCACGTTAAAAGTTCAAATAGAGTTAATCAAAAGTAGATTTTTGACATTTGTTTTATTTATCTGTGCAATAAAAAAGTGTCCATTAATGGATGTTCATGACTGGGTCCATGTCCATTACTGGGGGTCCATCACTGAATCTTCGATGTCCATCAATGGTGATATAGTAAATTTCAATTTATGTATTTTTTATTAATTATGTATTATTCATACAGGATTTTTGGTGTTGTTTAAAAGTTCCTCATGTATTTGAGTACCGAACAAAAAATCACCATTTTTGTATTGTCAAAAAACATCCCATTTTTAAACGAAATTCTAATTTAGTGCGCTTAACATGTCCATAATTGGTGCCATCACTCTAGTACATATAATATGTGATAATTATTCAAATCATTATGTAATTTCTATCTAGTTCTGGCTGGACATAAGGGTAAAAGTGAGGTCGTTCCTTAAAGCAATAACAAACTGCAGGACTGTTAAGAAGAGTTCCCTGTAAACTTCCGTTATTTCGACACCGCCCCCAAAAAACAATGGATATTTCTAACTTAGATAAGTTCTGATTACCTGGTCCCCCAACATTCTTAACGTCGTTCCGAGCAAGGAAATTGGCGTGGGGTGCATAAGAGTCGCATAGAACTGCTTTTATTTATCGAAGATGAAATGCAATCTGATTAGTATTTAGTCCACAGATTAAATTTTATAAAAGGACATGAAAAATTGACTTTATTTTTTACTCTTTTTTTTTTTTCGAGGATTCCTCAATAAACAATGGTAACAAATATTAGTGTAGCATTGCGTTTCCATTGAGGCGGAATGAAAAGGCATTCGGAATCGACCAATGTCATTACTTGAAATCGACATCTCGACTTCCCTCGTCGTCTTTCTATGGTCAATACGGCATCTGTCCAATTCAATGGGTGCGCACTAAGCGCTTTGTATAGGTAGTAAAAATTTGACCAAACTACAATCCGAAAGTTGAAATATACTGTTAACATCAGCGTGTTAAGGGCCAGGTAGCCTATCAACTTGGTCGTACTTGCGTCTCGGCTACATTTCTCACCCGTTTAAAATATTAGCGTGAGATGATAGTCCCCCAAGGACTATATTTCTTGAAACTGTCACGGGAATCGGAACTTGATGGACATGAGGTTGTATTGATTTATTAACCATTAATAAAAATGGAAACAAATAGGAACATGGTCTACTTTTTATCCCAATCCTGTAGATTAATTGTATTCCGCACGTGTAAAACGGCCAGTTTTAAATATTTTGTATATCATCCATCATGGATTGCACACGCTATCTTACAGCTGCTCGCGCGAGCATGCGTCCCTTAATTCATAAATTTATTTTTCAAAAGCAACAGATATTCTATCTTCCAATTCTAAATGATTCATACTAGCCGTGCAGGGTATCTCATGTACATACTTTTGGTCAGTTTAATTAGTCGTTTTATCGTATCGGAAACGTCAGCCAATAAAATAAAATACGCGAGTTAAATCCGTTTATAGTTGTTTTATTCCAATGTGTAATAACCGCGAAGGAATCAGAAATTATTAGTATTATGCTCTTAAATTTATTAAATTTCCAAACACATACCCCATAAAGTTCGCGTGGTGGGGTACAGTCAGCATCAAACATATAGTTCGGTCAAGGTGCTCAAATATATCGGTATAAATCTCTACTGTCGAGGGCGCAGAGTATACAGAGTACATATTTGACTAACTTGGTTGCTACAATATATTTGGTGCTGACTGTATAGCAAACAAATCCAACGGGCGCAAGGCGTTGTTGGTTTGTTTTTCTGCCACTGAGAAATGGATCGTATTTATTCGGAGAAAAACTTCTTATGAGTTGGATATATACACTACTTATTTCAAGAAAAATAGTGCACAAATGTAGGAACATATTGTAGATACAAATCATCCTTGAGAATTTATAACAATCATCATATCTTTGTCATCTTTACAAAGAAATGTGATAGACTGAGATATTGTAGGAGACAACACAGTAACTTCAAAAACAATATAAATATGTAACTTATGTATTTTATATTATTTTCTGATAACTGTGACAGCGATAATAGCCTATAAGATATTTTTGATTTACAGTGTTTCCAATGTCAAATCCAGACTTTTCTGTTTGATAAATTAGTCTGGTTATCAATATAAACTTTAAGACTTTAGTAAATCTTCTCACCTTGTTGCCTTGGTAATCTTGGAAATCTTAGAATTCGATAATCATTGCTAGGACCGGAAAATATTTTCTACTAAATATAAAAATAGGCCGTATTAAAAATGCTCCGACATGTCTGGCTCAATAATTGAGACAAGCATGTCATAAGTTGTAATACCTAATACTTGAACGTTAATTATCACTTTACTGGAGTTATTTGTCAATTATATGTTGGTATTATTATACATTATACACCTTAGCTAAAAAACCTACGTCACAGCAGTCCACTACCGGATGATGATAACATTTAATTGACACCGTTACGAAATGTTTTAGCAATATTCAATATAGCTTGCCTGCGTGGCGTTTTATCATACCATTCTAACATCTGAAACAAGAAATAAATTGAGATGTCATCCATGATTAATGATAATGGATAATCAGTGTTAAGAACGTCGGTGCTGGCGTTAAATCTAGATTGCCAGTCGATTAGCCTGCCTCGAATCCAGGCTGGAAAGCAATTACATGCATGTTATCTGTTGTTTGGGAATGGGACGTCATTGACCCCTGCGAAGAGAGCAGAGGCGTCGCGGTTTCGCCACTAGGTACCTAGTCGACGGTTGCGCGCATGCCTGTTCCTAAGGTCGCACCCGCCGCTACCTTCCGATGGAAATCATTTCAATTAAAATGCCACTCGACAATATTTATGTAGAGTGGGACATGAGTGTCGGGAGTCTAACACCTTGCATCGGCGGATACCTCGGTGAGGTCGGTGGAGACAGTGCGGTCGCATCTTACCGGCGGCCGCTGTTGTCACTGCGGTGTTTCGCGGGCGGCAGATTTATTTGGACGTACCCCCTTGAGGGGGGCGCGGGGCCGGGCGCGCCACCCACCACGCCACCTCCACACATTTGACTGGATCAATAAGTAAGCAAAGGATGCCCGAGCAGAAAAACCATACACCCGACCACCCCAAGGGGGCACACGTAACCGACACCCCCCCTCCACTAGCGGGGGGAGAACTCTACAGATTGCCATTTTCTCTTTGCCTACGCTTTAATTAGTTGCGTAGTGACGCGTGTGGAGCCCTAATCCTGTGTTATTAAATTGCCAAACTATCCCCATTCTCCAGACGAGACGACCACTGTCGACTGCCGACTTCATTCCCTTCCACGAGCCAAGACCTACTCCGAGATGATTAAACTTACCCACTCAAATAAAGATTACCCGACAACGGAAACCGTACAACATACAACTCCAATAAAAACGTCATAAACACTCTATAACGTCTCCCAGAAAGCATGAAAAGCGATAAAAATCTCGTCACAGAATATTCAACTTCATACGTAACAACAGTATAAGCCGATTTCGTCATTCACTGGTTGAAATATGGTCATTATATTTATTTATTTCACTTTTCTCATAATTCTATTTGAATACATCTTGCACGTTTTCTTTTCTCCTAAAGATGCCGTCTCAATATGTATTCCAAAGTGATCATGTAATTTTTTTAATCACTCACAAAAGTATTTTTCATTATAAAACACCACCAAGAAATGTTGAATGCATGCATTTCCGCAGACAAAAGACAATGCACAGTCTCTACTTATTCATATGTATCAGAGGTTGTAGCGAAGCTCTTGATGTGCTACGGAGATGTTCTAGTTTCCAAACGTCTCCGAGGTTACAATTTACTTTCTAAATAGAACTCCTGGTAGTATCTGCTAGTGGAAACGCTTACCGAATGCATTCATTCCCAGCAGATGAAAATTATAATTAATTTTCGCTCTGGTGAAGCGAAACCAGAGCGGGCTTAATGAGCGCCATGGGTCCAAATTACGGTGACAATTAGTTTCACCACATTCAGATTTAATGTAATTCAAAACGGGAATCGGTTAAAACTTAAAACGGAAAAGTCATAAGATTCAGATATTACTTGAAATTCATAAGCCGCCGTTATTGCTACTCTGCTTCCTGCAAATTCAATACAATTTCCCAAGAACGGGACTAATATAACGTCGGCTGTCTTGTGACTGTGCTTCCTTTATTTAAACAATGCTGAAAAATACTCCCGACTGTCGAACGAAGGTAATCAAAAGCAATCGTAGAATCATAGCCGGTGAATTAATATTTAGATACTCTAAAATTCTGATCGCCTTGCAAATTGGCCGGCGATGATATAAATGGGCCGGAGTGGCTGTGATTTTTTGCAGGCGCTTGGCGTCGGCCGTCTCGAGATCGCGTGGAGTGCGCGGGCTCCTGCAATGCCAATCCAAATAATTATCATAAAGTAAATCCCCCGCAATTCGGCGGCCGCCCCCGGCCCGGAGCGCCGCAGTAAATGGCGGGCCCTCGTCGCCGTCGCTACAACATAGGGATGCCTATCGGAATGCCTCTATCGTATCGATACATCGGTATAGGTAAATCACTTACGGCAAGCGCACTTTGTAGTGGTGAGACGTCCGCGTCGGCTGGCAATCAACTGTTAATGACTACTGATATAGCTACATGCATTCAAAAATCTATATCCATTGGGAGTTATATTGATCTAACTTTCATTTAGGTTAGAGCTACTATAAGTTTCCCATTTTTTAAACTGCATTCTCACATATTTGGTAAATGTAGTTATAAATTATACAATAGATACGCATAAATGCATATAAATAAAATAAGATTTGAATTTTGAGTACAGATGCTAGTGCCGATCACGCAAACATCTGTTCATCTCCTCACGGATTTGAACCCTCTACATAAAAAATGTGTCTACTCACTAAGCATCATAATATTATTTATGAGTTTAATCGTAATAGTAATCGTAAATAAAATATCGATATCGATATTTTCGGTGCCGTGGTTTATTATCGACTATCGCTCACCTAGCTCTCGGACGGGAGGACCGAACAATCGTATTTTCAGTTTTTGCCTCACACCAACTCTCATCTCAGTATTGCCGATGGAATTAATTTCACCCGCTCATTTTAATGTCTTTCATCTTTTTGTTTCCTTCACCCTCACCTTATTAATGCCAATAATGGGTTAAATTTGTATTTCATTCCAATTACATTTTTTATATATACATACTAAATTTAGATATTTCTTTCATTTACCATCAGAAACTACCCGGAACTCAAATATAAAATGTGCTATTATCCCGCGTTTACTAGCATTGTATTGCACATTGTACGAGAGAGTTCTGTGACATCTGTCGTATAACACTCGCCCTATTTAACGCCTAAATCAGCCGGCTTACCGAACGGAGCTTTTATTATTACTCGTGTGTAATTAGTGAGGTGTCTGCGTGGTAATAATAAGTAGCCTGAACCCACCCCGGGTCTCCCTTACCCCTCCCTCGCTCAGTTCACCGGCCGCACGTGCCACCATGTAAAACCATCTTAACGTAAACATTTTAATGTATCAAGGTCTCGAACGACTGTAGCATTGGCAGGTTATGTTACAAAAAGGATAGTAGTTTCATTGTATTGAGGTCACAGCGAAGACGTGGCGCGTGACGCGGCACAGCCCAAGCAGCTTCCCTCGCGGGGCCGCTCTTTTGTTAGCCCGCGGGAACGGGCCCCATGTTTACTTTTTCGATGACAACGCCCCACTTGACTCTTGTGATACAGGAAAACATCACTGACTAACTATTGAGGAAGTTTTAATGACATTTTAAACACTTCCGCATCTTTCCACTGACTGAACTGGCATGCACAATACATCTATCTGTTCATTTATCTATCAGATGTTTTTACTTTCCGTCTGAATTTCAACAACTGTCAGACCGTGGTGAAATTTACAAAGCCACTTTATTCATAATTGAATAAATATGACGCATGTCGTAATGGCGGTCGGGCACATCGGCGAATAAAAATTATAAAGTTGACGTGGGCATGTTTCGCAACACCTGCCGGCAGCGGCCGCGGCGCGCTACACGCGCCCGGGATGTGTATAATCCGCGGCATTATTTATTACAATTAATACAACCGAGACGTTTTTCCTTATAAGGTCCATTATCAACCTTACTTTAACAGTAATTGCCTCGAAGAACGGCGGACTATTTCACACTCAAACAAATCTTTTGTTTGGTTGCATAAAAAACGCGTATGGTCACTGCGTCCTTGCATGCACACGAACGCATTGATTGGGCGATCTCTCGGCTATGAAGCTTCCGCCGTCGGGAAGGGGACTAAACATTATTCATAAATATATTCAAACTTTTTGCCTCCATTACTTTTTTCTTCTGCCTGCACGATAGAAAAACACCCTTTTGCATGTGAATATGTTGTTTCAGCATAAATTTTCTATTCTGTCCAGGTTTTATGCGTAATCTACTTAATACAATAGTATTATACTGTATTTATGTAAATTGGACAAACACTGCGAGGTCAACTTGCTGTTAATTTACTTGTACATTTTCGTTATTTAAAACAACAGACAATTTTACTGATGCAAATGATGAAATTAATTAATTGCTGCAGATTTTCAAATAATTATGATCGGGCAACATTAAATGATTTCATTAATATTACAAGGTTATCATCGCGTATTTTTTCTGCGATATCTTTAATATAATTATTATATCCTTCTAAAGCGTTAGCGTAGATTTCCTACAACATTTAAAACACGTGAGCATGACTAAGTAGAAATAAGAAAGTAGATTATCGCATGTCTAAACCACGTCCAAAATGCCAGTATCTCAAAAGCCTCCATCTTGATTTCAGCGTCTATGGAGGAGGAATCTAGCGACCTGCCGGGCACAGACGGTCTCGCGCCGAAGCAGCGGCACCAGGCCAAGCACCGCGAACTGTTCCTCTCGCGACACGTAGAAACCCTGCCAGCGACGCACATCCGTGGCAAGTGCACTGTCACACTCCTCAACGAGACCGAGTCGCTGCTCAGCTATCTCAATAAGGATGTGAGTATGTATATATACAGGGGGCGTGTCGCTAATAAAATAGGATTATGCACGGTCTGCGGCCTCGCAATAAAAGTGAAGTTCAAGAAAATTTAATTAATTATGTATAGTCAAGTTAATAAAGACACTAGAAGAGTTATTTATCTAGATTCTAGACAAATGACGTAAAATACAATTATAATACATAAGAAAACATATAATAGAGCATAATTATATATTAGTAGATGCATCTAAACACTTAAGCAAAGGTATTAATTATACGCTTTGATTAGTTTCACATGCATATCCTCAATGGAAGATTAATAACAATAGTTACAAACTAATGTTATGCAATCCAATCACTAGTTAATGCGACAAAAGTCATTCTAGAATATTCTGTTGCTACGCCCGAACGGTCGAGAGACTGATAAGGCTTAGAAGATAAACCCAATTATGTCCCAATTTTTACTACATGACTCCTTCTAGGATTAGTTTCATGGATCGTGTACAAATTCCATAAAGGCAAGACTTAATATACCTAGGCATCTAGACTCGCAGGTTGTATAATTGAGGTGGCCCAGATGGCCAGGATTTAGAGGTATTCTTTCGAATTTTTGTATGTCCTCCCGACAATATATAAAAATTTTCTCGAAAAACGACTTAATTTTGTAAAACAATAATGTGAAGTTCCGATTCTTTGTCAAGCGAAACCTTGCCGTTCTGAGCTCGGGGCAGCAACGTTTCTACGTTCCACGTTTTATATAAACCTGACCATAGGCTTAAAACCTTTCTTTTCTCCCGATATAGACTCATTCTATCTGGCAACCCCACATATAATACCAATTGAATTAACAATAATAAAGATGTAATTTGGACGCACGACAAAGAATCTCAAAGATATTTGCTCATATTAGTTATCTTATCTCGGTGACCGGCAATTACTCATTTACTCGCGTCCAGGGCGGTATTAGCCGACTCTATTAGGAAATGTCACGCCCTGATCTGATGTCACGTTCCGTTTACTTTCGTATAGGACCACTTTGCGCTATAGCTATGTGACACCCAACCCGGGTCAAAAATTAAGTTTGGGTCCCATTTAAATATATGTTAAAGTAAACAAATAGATAAAGTCAAATACGGTCAGTATATGATACTGACCGTATTTGGCGTGACGTTTTTATGGTGGTAGAAAGATGTATCAAGACAAGTTCCAGAGGTCTTGACAGAGACCACGCTACATTTGATGATGAGAAGTATCATATATATAGTAAATTTTATTTCTCATATCAGTAGGAAACTGAGATGTTGATGTAGTTGATGCCTAATGCGGAAAAAAAAGCTAGTGAATTGTGCAATTAAAAAATAAGATGTTTAATATTTTAATTGGAGTCGGATCAAGATTCGTTGATTATGTGGGTAGAAAGTAAAGAGGTGTTTGGTTGGAATTGTCCAAGGATATTCTTATAAGGGGTCCCGTAACACCACCCCGTTTGCCCCTTCATAGCTACGTCATTATATTATTATAATAGAAAACAAAAGCTCAAAACTATCGATAGTCACACATTCAAGGACTACATATATGTAACCTTGGTCTGATTATTGCGCACTTACTAAAGTCCTTAAGCTAATTCAAGTATTTTATATAATTAACACAAACTTTCTCTATTGTTTCAGGACGCATTTTTTTATTGTTTAGTATTTGATCCTTCACAAAAGACTTTATTAGCAGATAAGGGAGAAATCCGAGTTGGAAGTAGATATCAGACTGAAGTAACTAATTTATTAAAAGAAGGTAAGTTTATATTTTACATTACCAGCTTAAATATCTGTATTTTAACATGTGTGGAGATAATGTATATATATTTATATTGTGCATCGGCAGAACAATTAGTAAGAGCGAGAGAAATTACTGAAACCTTACAATTAGTAAAATGTATTATTCTTTAGGATAAGCTACAATTAAAATGAATTCTGACATATATGAGCAACATATATTATATTGTTGCATCAAAACATAATTCTTGCTGTAGCATAGTTCATTTCCTCAATATTTAGACATAAGCACTGGCTCACCCATTTGTTGCCTTAAGCATAAAATGTATTATACAAAGAAAGCATATTCACACTGCCGTATTATAATTATTATAAATGATATATAAAAATGTAGACAAAAATCATACAACATCAAGTATTCTATACGTTAAGTACCAGTTAATGTACTGTATAACGTACTTACACAAGTACCTAACTAGAGTTTATATTTTTATCAGGCGAAGAGGACCCACGCGGCACCGAGGAGCTGGAGACGCTAGTATGGACCCCGGAGCACGGGCTGACCGACCGGCAGATTGACCAGTTCCTAGTGGTGTCGCGGTCCGTGGGCACGTTCGCCCGAGCCCTCGACTGCTCCTCCAGCGTCAAACAGCCCTCCCTGCACATGTCTGCTGCTGCCGCCAGCCGGGACATCACACTGGTGAGACCTTCATACTGTCAATAACTCGTATGCTCCTAGTGAATAAAGGTCGTTTACGAATCACGTGCAGTATTACACTTTTAACCTTTTTCCGTTAGGGCCCCAGGAATGTGGTCAAATTAAACTAAATTTGTTAGATTTGCTGTGTCTTAGCTACCATTTGGTTAGAGATCTTTTTCAATTTAAGTACATTCATAGTTTCTTTCTTTATTACGTGTTTTCATAGTTCGCCATTCGCGAACAAATTATTTTTTTCATCAAAATGGTGTTTGCGTCTTTAGTTTCTTTACTTTTACTACATTGTCTAAAGACAGTTTCATCGGTTCTAAATATGACCTCCGATAACCTACCGGAAACTTTTCCAGATAAACTATAACTTTGTGGCTTCGTACGAATTCCTTCTTTTGTCAAAATATTCTATAGCCTATGTTAATCTGGAATAATGTACCATTCAAATGGTAAGATCTTTTGAACAAGGCCCTGTAGTTTTTGAGTTAGTTGGTTACATACAAATCTTTCCGCTTTATAATAATCTCATAGTATAGATACCTATTGAAAGTTCATCAAGAATGTTATTCTAGTCTTAACGCTTATATTCTGAAACTTTATTGTACATGAAAAATAAACACACAAAAATATATAAAACCAAGGTGTCACTCAGATGAACTTATCCATTGAAAGGAAGTTTTCCAACTAACCCTTGCATAGATAAAATAATAACAGCGAATGCGAATAAACACAATATAATTAAAATATCTATTTTTTTTTTCCATCCAGTTCCACGCCATGGACACACTTCACAAATCTGGCTACAGCATAGAGTCAGCGCTGTCGTCGCTGGTGCCCGCGTCAGGGCCGGTGCTCTGCCGCGACGAGATGGAGGAGTGGTCCGCCTCCGAGGCCAACCTCTTCGAGGAGGCACTTGACAAATATGGAAAGGACTTTGCGGACATCAGGCAGGACTTTGTAAGTAATTTAACAACTTCAAAAGAAAGGATTTAACTTCACAAACATCCTAAGCCTTAATTATTTCCTATTTGGTTATTACACATTGGAATGAAAAAACTAAGAACGGATTTAACTCGCGTTTTTTTTATTTTATGGCTGACGTTTAGCGTTACACTATCGTCAGCTCATTCGTGCTACAAATGTGGGAACTGTAAAGTTTTCGAAACGTTAGCCCATACTATGAAATACGCGAGTTAAACCCGTTCATAGTTGTTTCATTTCGATCATAAGCTATTGTCGAGACCGACAGTCATATTTTTTTTATTAATATCGACAACCGTATGACGTGTTATTACTTGTAAGACAAGATAGACTATTTATCGGATTCCTTAAATTTATATGACTTATGTAATATCCTTTTACATAGCTATATTTTAGCTTCTCTATAAATCATAAAATTTTATTATATTGTCGCGATGATTTTATTCAACTCTTTATTAATATTTCGCAGTCATTTTAATCTGTAGTTGAAATACTTACTCCGCTTTCAAGGTCAAATATTTAATTATATTTGTCGATCGTTTTCCTCCATTTTAATGTTAATTAATATTGTCGTAATATTTTTTTATGTAGTTTTGAATTTTAGATTCTGTATTTGTTTCTATTTCACTTTTGCCATGCTAGAGCACCGTTGCACAAAGATAAAAACTAACGAAATATTGAATAATATTATGTATATACTACATTTAATAAATCTGACTGTTCTATGCGCACTATATACGTATTATATTTACTTATATATTATGTACATCTAATAATAATTAAATATCACGAGTCTTTACCTCAATTATTGTGATACTGTCCGTTAAGATGATATTATGAATATACCAATAACTCTTTTCCGCAGTTGCCATGGAAGACGCTAAAGAACCTCGTGGAATATTACTACATGTGGAAGACAACGGACCGTTACGTTCAACAGAAACGCGTGAAGGCGGTCGAGGCCGAGTCCAAATTGAAGCAAGTGTACATTCCCAACTAGTGAGTGTTTGTACCGACACAGTTTTAATAATTGTTCATTTTTATTTTGCCACTTTAATTTTGCACATATTTTGACATCACTAATTGTCTTTCGTCTCACTGTACCTTAGGATATTAGAATTCGATCATCCTTACTAATTCCTTACTAATATTATAAATGTGAAAGTAACTCTGTCTGTCTGTCTGTCTGTTACGCTTTCATGCTAAAACTACTGGACCGATTTAAATGTAATTTGGTACAAAGAAAGTCTGGAGCCTGAGAAAGGACATAGGCTACTTTTTAACCGACTGCAAAAAAAGAGGAGTTCCACGCGGACGAAGTCGCGGGCAGAAGCTAGTACGATATAAATAAACATAATTGATTATCATACTTGCAACTTTGTAAATAACTCAGTTAATGTTCCAATGCCGCATAACTGTAATATGTCATAAGGTGGAATATTTGATAAGTTTTGCATTATTTGAACTCTACAAAATATACCTTATCTCGATAAGCGGGGTTCTGCCGGGATGGGCGAATTCCTTCGTTGCTCGTGGGCATCAAATGACATCAAAAATGTATCTAACTTTGCCCACTCTTACCGATAGTAAAACAGTAAAGCCCCCATAATTATATTGCTTGCTTTGTTATAATCATAACAACTGCCGCATTATTGAATTTTTATTAAATATCATCTGTACAATTGCAGTAACAAGCCTAACCCGGCGCTGATTCCGTCCGCGGGCGGCGCCAAGCCGGGCGCCGTGCTGAACGGCGGCACCAACGGCACCGCGGCGCTCACTCCCGCCGCCATGCTCTGCGCTTCCTGCCAAGGTAACTATGCGAAATCAGCGCTGGCTCTAGCCCTAGATCAGTGGTTCTTAACCTTTATGGGTCCCTTAGAGCGACAGTGATAGTTTTTATTGGGTAACAATTAGGGGCGTAGGTACCGGTATATCTGCCGTATCATTTATACGGGTCCCCCGAGCCACAGGGGTCTCTAATTTTTTTTTATTTCACAAATGGCTAAAGTCCAAAAACCATAACACTATATCGGTTATCGGTAACCCTTCCTAAATTCTAATTATTACTAATGCTATGTTTCCTCTTTTCAGTGACAAACTCAACCCAGTGGTACACATGGGGCCCGCAGAATCTACAGTACAGACTGTGCGGCACGTGTTGGCAATACTGGAAGAAATATGGAGGACTCAAAGTAAGTTTATAGTTATACTGTTATTTTTATCATTATATGAATTGCACTTAAAAGGGGATATAGAACAACCGATTTCTAAGTTTAATTTCCCCGTAACGTATGATTCTATTATGCAATACACACATCGAAACCTACTTGGGCACGTTATAAATAGACCATAGTTTATTTAGCCTCCTATAAACTATTACATATGCTTATTTAGTATTTACTCTTTGGGTGGTAACTAATATTGTTTAAAAATATTTTATAACGATTTTACTCAATGATGTGATTGTCTGATTAGACGGCGGGTGTGTTCGGCGAGAGCGACGCGGAGGCGGGTAAAGGAGCCCGCGCCGACGGCGAGGACGCCGCGCTGTCCGTCTCGCACCGCCCGCACCGCTGCACCGTCATCAACTGCGCCAAGGTATGTGCCTACTGCGTAATAATATGTGGAGTGTCATCGTCAATATCGGACGTCCTCTGATGTACTCAGGTCTTCCTCGAGATTTTCTACAGCGACTGACCCAACGCGTATACACTATTAATATTGAACATTTTTAGGTAAGACGGTTTCGAAATCATTCTTCAGTTGTTTTTATAGAAACCTTATACGTCTGAGTCCTCGAGCTCTACTAGAAAAGCTACAAATAGCTCTCTCAGTCTATATAATATTTGATGTGTCCGTGTGGCGTGCAGGAGTTCAAGCTGCGCGCGCACCTGGCGCGGCACGTGGCCACCGCGCACGGCAGCGGCGAGGGCGCGCGCCCCGTCATGAAGACGCGCGCCGCCTTCTACCTGCGCGCCTCGCCCTTCACCCGCCTGGCGCGCCGCCTGTCCCGCGCGCTGCGCCGCCCCCGCCACTTCGCGCGCTCGCCCTTCTCGCCCATCAACCTGCAGCAAGTCAAGCACGAGTGTGAGTACCCACACGACCACTACACCACTACAGCACTACACTGACGTCTCACGTCGTTCTCAGGATTCGAAACCACATCGTCTCGGGCTCGGGGTCTCCGACCGACAGATTCGAACACTGAACTGAGAAGCCGTCATACTTCCAAGTAATTTACTTCGGAGGCCTCGACCATTAGACCGAAAGGTCGTTATAATTCACCCCCGAGGATCTGAGCCGGACGGTCGTTTAAGTTTCGTGGTCCCACTCGACTCAGCTGCACGTTCATTCGTGAGGTTCGGTCCGAAACGATCCTGGATACTTTCTTTTTCTTTTATTTGAATTCCGCATACTATTTATACGAAGATTTATTATTATTTAGGCTTAAGGTGTACTAATAGTGTGTAAAATGAAACTATATTGTTTACATTATGCACAGGTTCGATAGCGATGGCGGGCCTCGGCGGCGCGGAGCTGCGCGCGGCGGGCGCGGCGGGCGCGGGGCAGGCGCGCGCGCGCGGCGCGGTGGGCGCGGTGGCCACGCGGCTGGCGGGCGCGCTGGGCTCGGCGCCGGCCGCCGCGCGCGCGCACGACTGGCTCGCGCTCACGCCCAAGGACCGCATGCCCGTGCCCGCGCACGTCGCCTTCCCCAAGCCGCCCAAGGCACCCGGTGAGCTCGACGCTTCCTTATACGCACCACTCGTACCATTGACGACCCCGATTACGTTAGATTTGTGAAATTGCTTATATATTTGGAAACATACCCGATTACATTATGAATGAACGATTTGTGTGTAGACGGCAGCCTGCTGTACGAGCGCGTGCTGTCGCGCGCGGAGCGGGAGGCGCGGGACGCACGCGCCGAGGCGCCGCCGGCCGCGGCCGCTCCGCACGCTCCCCACGCGCCGCACGCGCCGCTCGCCGCGCACGCGCCGCCGCTCAAGCGCCGGCTCGACGACATCAACGGACTCGACAGTCAGTATAATTAATAAATATATTGATATAATTGATTTGTCAAAAGATGGCCCGCTACGTGTTGTTTACTTTATTTGCATTAATTCTGTAATCTTTTTGGTATTTTGGCTAACGATAAATATATTTTCTCTGCCGCTCCCATGGATACAGCCACCGGTGTGTATAAAATATGAAACGA
This sequence comes from Polylopha cassiicola, assembly GCA_038024825.1. NCBI lineage: Eukaryota > Metazoa > Arthropoda > Insecta > Lepidoptera > Tortricidae > Polylopha > Polylopha cassiicola. Next base: position 2,815,422 of record CP149061.1, read on the forward strand.
TTATACTAAAAATACCGATACGTAAAGATAAATTCATTATTTTAATCGTAAAATATTTATACAAAAAAATATATGTTTATTTCCTGATAATTCATCTCGGTGCGAACTTACGTAGCGTTACGTTAAAAAGAGATAATATGTATATAAATTTGAACGGTTTAAGCGATAAACCGAGTCTAAATGCTGTACATAAATGCAATGAGCGCTACTCGCCGGTAATCAACGGTCGTGTGTAACGTGTGTGTGTGTGTGTGGTGCAGGAGGCGGCGCGACGCGCGACCCGCACGCGGCGCCGCCGGCCAAGCGCCCCAACAAGCACCCCGCGCCCATGCAGCGGCCCTCGCGCGAGCAGTACGCCGCCATGTGTGCGCGCGCGCAGGCCACCGGCCAGCCGCTGCCCGCGCACGTCTTCACGCACGTCAGTACCACCCTCGCTACCAGTACCACCAGTACCACCAGTACCACCAGTACCACCAGTACACACATATATATATAGCGCCGTTATTACCCCCCTAAGGGGTGATTTCCTTGTTCTTCTCTGAAACTTACTGCGTACCGAATATACCCTAAATTGACTTTAACTGGTTACCCAAATCTGGTGTGGACCACTACACGGTGTCAATTCACTTTTGGCTTAAAGTATTCGGATAATAACTGTCATAAAGTAATCATCTGCTTAAATATAAGTTTTCATTGCAATTCTTCGATTTTGCAGGTGAATGGCAAACCGACCAATCTGACCGGACGCGGAGGACGCCGGCACGTCATCTCCTGGATGGACGCCCCGGACGATCTCTATTTCAGAGCCACTGAAGCTGCCAAGTGAGTACATTAAAATATATCGACTGGACCGCACCGTGAAAAATCTATCGGTGGAATTTAAACTCGCATCCCAAGAGAACTGACGTATTTTTTGTTTTTGTATTACATCTTCGTACTCGAGGAAGGTCGTTTCTCGACTCGGTGTCGTGTAATCAATTACAATTCGAAGTTACGGGTGTATTTATGATTTTAAACATCGCACTCTCTTGCGCAGGGCCGCTCGCCGCACACTGAGCTGCGGCGAACTGCGCCGCGGGGCGCGCGCTCCCTGGCGGGCGATGCGCGGCGCGGCCGGCGGGGGAGGCGCAGCAGCAGTAGGAGGAGGAGGAGCTGGCGCGGGCGCCACGGCCGGCGCCGGGGTGGCCGGGGTGGCCGGGGTGGGAGCGGGCGGCAAGGCGCTGGGCGCGGGCGCGGGTGCGGGTGCGCCGCCGCTGCAGCTGGTGATCCTCGACTGACAGGAGCCGCCGCGCCCGCCGCACCCGCCGCACCCCTACACCATGGAGGCGCTGCTCGGCTGATCGCTCCGTTGTATATTCCTCGTGTAAATACCCCGGCCGCCGCCTCCGCCGCCGCCGCCGCCGCCGCCGCCCGGCCCGCCCGGCCCGCCGGGGATCGAACTATAGCTGTACATAAGTGAGGTTAGCGCCGCGACCGCGACCCGCCGCCCGACCCGTTCGGACGATTACGAAGCAGTAAGTTTAAACGAAGATTGTATTTTTGGTAAACGAATCGCCGAGAATGGATTCTGTAGATAATATTTTAAACTATATTGTTCTTATGTGGTTTGATCTGGAGTCGAGCAAAATAATGTATTTGATACATAAAATGATATGTAAGTCTATTTCATTCGGAGATTCATTGTAGGATAATTTACAATTTTTTTCATAAATAAAGCACAAATCGAGATATTGTTGAGTTTTATTTCAAACCTATCCCTTTTCCTCGGAAGCCCTATTTACGATAGGTCGATTTATGATCTCGTTACATCACATCACACAATAATTTTTCGCCTGTTTTATTCTATTTTTTTCCTATGGTATATCATGGATGAATAAATTGATAATATATTACTTCATTTCCTATATTCCTATGCCTATAGCACCAGTTGCTAGGATCAGATTCAAAATCAATTCAGTAGTTTTGCGTGAAAGAGAAACAAACACATTAAGACATCCATCCTTACATCTATACTTTTTTACAAACCTTCACGTATATAATTAAACTAGCTGTGCCCGCGACTTCGTCCGCGTGGAATTTAAGTACTGGGACATAAGTATGGATAATTAAAGATTTTTTTCTAAAATGAGTTACTCTTTATTACATAAGCTATCTGCCAGTGAAAGTCCCGTCCAAATCAGTCCAGCTGTTCTATAGATTAGCCGGAACACACAGATAGACAGACAAATAATATAAAAAATATAATATAGGTATGTATTTAATATTTCAAATGTAAATTATAAAATGTCTTTATAAACCACATTAACAGTTTTTCCTTCTGGGGCTAATATGAAAAGGTTATCCGCATTACTAACCCGCGAGCAAGTCACGTATAGTTGGCCGTGTGAAAAACAATTCGACCTGAGATCAACTCCAACAGCCTTTAGCGTCTGCCCCTGAGACTTGTTAATTGTCATAGCAAAGCAGCAAACGGACACTGGAAATTGTGTCCGTTTGAATTGGAATGGGAAATGTTGGGGATGATTGGTATTCGTGGTATGTATACAGTTTCACCTGCACTACATCCAGTAAGAATCTCAGCTTCGATTAAGTTTCTTTGTAAAGAAGTTACTCTAAGTCGGGTTCCATTGCACAATTTAGGCGGAGTAAGATTTCTCAATAGCGATGCGTTGTAAGCGTTTCGTCTGGGCATTTTTAAAATCAAAGCAAATACATACAATAATACATATATTTATTTCAATAAATCTACGTAGGCAATATTTTTTTAGATTATATCCGATATTTTTCAACTAATTCACAAAGCAAGTTCAGAGTCCGTATTTTCATATCCAAGTATAACATCAAAATCATCAACTAACCGAATCGCAAGACAAACAAAATTAAATAGTTTTAAGCGTAGACAACCAGTTTGTATTTATGCTTTTCAGAGAAAAAGCTATAGCGCGTTTTAATTGCCTTGAGGCGCCATCTAGTACTATATTATGTAACTATAAAATCTCCTATAGAAAAATTACCTTTAAACTTTAAAAGACGATAGCTTTTTTATTTGACATCCGATTTTGATGAAACAAAGCCTATATGTTGCTCAGGAAAGAGCTTAATCTATTAGTGAAAGCCGCGTCAAAATCTGTTCAGTAGTTTTCAAGATTAGCGAATACATACAGACAGACAGACAGACAGACAGACAGACAGACAGAAAAGAAAATCTAAAAAATCATTTTTGTGTTCTGTTACTCTTTTATTATTGCCCACACCCATTTTTTGTTAAAAATTTCAATTGTACAGACACGCGGTTTCTACTGTTTTATTATATGTAAGATATTAGTAAGGATGACCACCAGGAACCAAGGCAAAATGCTAATGAACGCCAAAGAGACGAGAATTAGGTGATTTGAGTAAGAGGTAACATATTTTCAAAAAGAAAACAAATACACTTTTTTGTAAAAGTTATATTTATACGAGTACATAACTACATTCTTACTATAAATGGATAATAACTATTTCCGCATTATAAATATGATTTAATGTGGGTTTTAAGACACCTACACTCACTTCTCACTTTATTTAAAAGCGTTATCACATGCTTCGAAAAATATCGTTGCATAGAAAAATAGTATTTTATATTTTTGAAACATGGTACAACATCGTTTATGGAGGAGGGAAAGCTATATTTTTCTAAACATACTTGGAAACGCACACGACTTTCAAATGGCACTCTAATGTACTTGATCATCTCCCGTATAGAGCAACGTAACCACTACATGGTATATTCATATCATAAAAGTAGTAAATTAATAAAGTATAAGAAAAATAAATTATTTCAACCCTTTTCCAGCCAAACCTCGCCAATCAATACGGTTGATTGGAGCTATTATTGGCTATATGTGTATATCATAGCCAAATAAGCAATCGGCTGTAAAAGGGTTGCTTAGAGAAGGAAACAAAAACATCTAATGAATACATTCTGTAAGAACACCGATATTTCTGTTTAATTCGAACATGACATTTATCTCGACATCCTAGATAACTAATAATGATAAATAAAATAGAATTGTTGGGTTCCTGCACCTTATTATAATACAAGCAATTTCAATAAACATTGAAACTTTGCAGAAAAACTTTAATCCTTGATTATTAGCTAGGTCATAAACACGAAATAATTTGTTCTAAGTGTTTAGAAGAAAGAAAGATACAAAAACCCGAACACAAAACATCTTTCTAAAAAATAATCATAAATAATTGAAATCATAAACTAAAAATATAGCTTCCCCTCGTAAACAACACTGTCTTGCACTAATGTGAATTAGTTCCCTAACTGTACTCAGAATTAATTGAGCAGGATCTATTACAGCTACGTTTACACTAGGTCAACTTTGTTGGTGGACAATTGTTATAGTAGGCCTCCGAATACAACTATTTTATACAATTCCATTAATGATAATATTACATCAGAAATCAGTCCCTTACCATCCTTTAACTGTCCTTATAATACATATCCCCATACGTCACCTAAATTGCAGTAAACAACTACCTCTATGTTTTAATCTCAAAGCTGGTGGCTGGTAGGGCGTCGCGTCACGCGTCAGCCGCGACCGCGCGGTGCGGACTGGTACGGGGCACGCAGTCTCCTCGCCGCAGCTTTGAGGCACTCGCGCTCGCTATACGGCGTACACCAAACATCATCGCAATAGTTATAAAATACTCATTAAAAAAATACTGTACAAATACAATAATTATTTGAAGGTAATAAACTCTTAGAGATAAATCATAAGCGGTTAATGCTCTGATACAATCTACTCCCGACTCTCCGTCAATAATACACCATTCACAAATTATATACAATGTCTCTTATTTTTAATATACATGTTACATAAACACACATCCAAATTTGATCCCAAAACTGTAGTCTTTACCTCGTTTTATTTTCTAAATTAAATAATGAGATCGAACATAAACATTATGGAATTTTGAGTGAGGAACGTGGATATATCAAAATACTTGTATTCGAATTGATTTCATCAGCTGTTTCAGGAAATAACTGTAGTATATCTCGGAGCTTACAAACTTTACTTTCTTAAATGTTTATATTAATTTCTCTGTATGAAGGCACTGATAGTCAAGAAATGATTTAGTGTTGTTTGTTTATTTAAGATCATCTTAAGCTTATTCTAAAATAATAGCCATTATTTAAATATTCATCTCGGAATACAAAAATTTCGTATGAAAATACTCATGTGACTCTGCAAACGTACATCTATATTAAAAATATAATATATTTCCGCGTAATACATATATATGTTTGTAAATATATTCCCAGACCGCGCGTCTGTCGTAAACCACTTTTTTACAAAAATATCTTTTTTGCTTATACGCTAGTCGTATGTAGATCGAATCGTGTCCAAGCGTTTACAGGCTATTGGATTAGGTGGGTTGTATTTTTGGACTACTCGCCAATCGATAGTAACAATGGAATGTTGACGGGACAAGGCGTCGCTTCACCACGAGTTTACTGTTCGAACTTGTTCTTTATGTTATAATATAAAATATTTTAAACATATTGCATAATTGTATGCTACTCGAATAACCTAAAAGTCTTTGATTGCCTTTGTAATACGTGTACGAATGTCGCAACCCCTCCGCGGCCCGGCGCCCGCGCCTCTCTCAGTGCTTCGATAAGTTCAATGGCAAATCTGGAAAAAAATACGAACATATTACCGCTTATATAGAAGAGATCATAAGCCCAGTGTATTCGGTCGTAAATGGTTTAGCATATCTCATTCTATATAGTACGTATGATATGAATTAGCCATTACCTGAAGTGGGTTCTTCTTTAGGTATATGGTCGTTGAGCAGCGGATGCGCGAGCGGCGCCCACGGACCGGGCGGCGCGCCCGGCGCCAGCGCGTACTGCATCCACAGCGGCGCCGCCGACCGGTACCCCCCGCCCACCGGCCCGCCCACCGCGCCCACTGCGCCCAGCCCGCCCAGCGGCGCGCCCATGTAGCCGTAGCCGTACATGTAGTGCAGCTCGCGCCAGTCCTCGCGCGCGCCGCGGTACGCACCTCCTGCCGCCGCCGCCGCCGCCGGCCACGGCCGCGCGCCGTACGGCGAGCCCGGCGCCGCGTACGCCGCTCGGTACCGCGCCAGCTCGGGCGGCGTCGGCGAGTCCCGCGCCGCACCCGCCGCGCCCCCCGCCGGCCCCGGCGAGCCCACGCCCAGCGTCGAGTACCGGTAGCGATAGTGCTCCGGGCTCGGACTCAACTCCGGCGAGCGCACGCTGCCCGGGGACTCCGTCTTCAGCGAGGGCGGGTGCGACAGCGGCGAGCGGCGCGGCGCCTCCTCCGGCATCGACAGCAGCGAGTGAATGCTGTAGCTGCTGACGTTCTTGGTGACCGGCTCCTTGCGAGCGGCGGCGCCGTTGTGAGCGGGCGCGGAGGCGGGCGGGCGCGGCGCGGCGGCCGGCGCCGGGGCGGGCGGCGCGTGGCTGGGCCCGGCGCCGCCCGGCGAGGGCGACGGCGGGTACGAGGCGGTGCCGAGGGCGGGCACCGTCTTGGCGCGGCGCTTCGTCGAGTGGTCCTCGAGGCTGACGCGCTCGAGCTCGCGCAGGATGCGCTTGCGCGGCGACACCATGGCGTGCTCCTGGCGACAGCTGGCGAGCTTGGCGTTGACGGGCGCCGGGAGAGCGGCGACGCGCTCGCGCAGCCGGTCCACGGTGCGCATCAGCTCGCGCGGGCGGAGCGCCGAGCCGGTCTTGCGGTACGCCCGGAGTTTGCGATACTGGAACGGCCGCTTGAGCTTCATGCGGTGGTAGCGTTCGCGATCGGCGTCCTCGCCGGCGGGCCCGTCGACGTCGTCGGCGGCGGGGGCGGCGGGGGCGGCGGGGGCCCCGGGGGCCGCGGGGGCCGCAGGGCCGGGGCTGCGCGCGGGCGCGGCGGGCGGCGGCGCCGGGTCGAGCGGGCGGCGGCGCTTGGCGCGCGAGGCGGCGCGGATGGCGCGCGCGGTGAGCGTGGCGGGCCGGCAGTAGTAGAGCGCGAGCTCGCGGGACAGGTTGCGGCGTGGGGCGGCCTGCTTCCAGCAGTGGTCGCGCTGCCAGGGCGAGGAGTGGACGGAGGAGTTGTCGTCGGACACGGAGAGCGAGGCGCTGTGCGGGAGCGGCGCGGGCGGCGTGGGCGGCGTGGGCGGCGCGGGCGGGGCGGCGGGCGGCCAGAACGTCTTGCGTGGGACCGACACCCAGCCCGCCCGCTCGCCCGCGCGCGCGCATCCTCGCACCAGCTCCAAGATGAACTTGCCATCTGAATAATCATTTCATTTATAATGATCATAAGTCCTTGAAATGTAATAATCGCGCAGGCATGAAAAATTATGACATAACACCTTACAATTTACCACTAAAAATCACTCCTCACTGATATTTTCATGAGATTCCTTTTCTAGATAATTATAATGAACACCATATTATGTTCGAACACATTTAATTATGTTTGTTCTGTTGCTAATGCACTTGTTTATTTGCTCTACAGATGGAAGTAATGATCTGGGAGATTGACCATAATTACATACAGCTATAACTTGGTAAAATTGTTTACACTATTATTATTGTTGAATATTATATCCAACATTAGTTCTCATTAGGACAAATATTTACATATTGTTAACGCTTATTACTAGTGCTAAAAATATTTACTCTGATAAATATTTATTTTCTGGTATGTGAGCATATCCAAGACAACTGACAAATCAAAACATATTTAAGTTAACTGCCAAATTTCGTTCATATACATCTGCTGATATGCAGAAATTAAACAATTGTAATATTAGATGTCTGTGTAAACTTACTTTTTAAAATGGTAACCATGTAATAATACTCCTGGTGTCACATATCTACTGCAACTTATATTGATATGTCATCAGTATTACTTTATAACATTGATTTCTATTAATAATTATAATTTATGTTACCTTCAAATGTACCACTTTTATATAAATTTGATTTGATTTGATTTTCTAATGTATGTAAGAGCTGGAAACTAATGTTAGATGTCATATAACTAAAGACCAATTATCATAAATACCTACCTATCATGAGACAAGTGTTGTGAGCTTTATTTGTTTTACTTAATCTCAATTCTGATTAGGCTATAGTCTAAATATACAATGAATAGTAGTAGTACAGACAAAAATTGATGTTAATGCCTACCCTGTGTAAATATGACTGTCTAAGGAAACAGCTGATTTCATACCAATTAAAATGTTTACTCAACAAATCCATATTAGGAGACCATAATTATAAAACCATTATAAAAAGCAATTGGTCTATTATTTGGCCACAACAATTTAATTCTAAGTATGTCACTCATTAAGATGTGATCTAAATGCGGTTGTTTCTGCTAGGGTGGCTATGGCACCTTATGAAACTAACAACAATAGAAAAGGCTGTATGCAGACAATTGCCAACCACTCGCTCAAATATGCCTGTGCATGTTTATCAGAGCATGAATGACTTTCTAGTATTTCTTGAATAGCTAAGTAATAAGGTTGGGTACAAGGTAAAGTTTGATTTCTTTGACTGAACAGAAAATTAAGATTGATGATGACACTCTACTGACCTTTGAAGAACTTGAGTCGGCCGCCCGTGCCCGTGTTAGCGGAGTTCGCGACAGGGCTCTCCTCGGCGACCGACTTGCTACTGCTGTTCCCGTTCACGCCATGTCTTCTGTCTACTTCCTCTGTCATTTTGGAACATGTTGTCAGAGTTGTGTTCGTTGCTTCCTGTATATGCATTTCATTTCTGACCGCTCATGCGACACATGAGCAATTCTCTAGTCGGAACGCACTCGCCATATCGAACCGAGCTTATGGATCCGCGGCGCGACGGGCACCTGGCTCGGATTCGACACGACATTCAACACGATAGACACAGTCCTCATTCTACTAGTACCACCGATGAGATACGGACTTCAAATCTCTTGTATAAACACATTTCCGACACGGTGACTACTGAATTGAACCAGCACCCCACAGCCAGCCCCGTGTGACGGCACTCACGAGTATATCACTTCCTAAATTATTACTTAACGATACGAGATGTCGGATTTTAGATATGACCGTCGGGCCCACAGCACAACTCGACAAAAGCTGCTCGTTTTTCAGTAGTTCATTCACACCCAGCATCCATTTTGATTCGTTCAAATATGATCGGTCTTTTTGCCTACAACCACAAATCAGAAATCAGAATGCGTTGTTATTTACGTTTTGATACTGTCGCGTTGGTTAGTATATTCACGAAAGCGAGACCGTTTTTAACTTATATTTGGTCCCGTGCAATACATTTTTTATTTTTTTTAATTATAATCCAAAACAATATCACAAAATTTTCAAATTCTTCGTAAATAAAAATTAATTGGAATTTAATGTAAAAACAACGATGCAATATGAAAACGCAATCTGATATTTTAATTTTCAGCAGTTTTATAGGCAGCCTCGAGAAGTTTAGTGAATTAAATTATGAAAATAAATAATGTATACGAGTCAACGATTATTCGGCAAGCAATTGATTTATTCATATATAATTATTTGAACATTTCTGAAATTAATTTAATCCCTAACAAAATTAAATTGAATACAAAATGTCTTTTTAGAACTGTTTCATATTTTTTTAAAAACGCCATTTACTTATAAAAGTTACTTAAATTGGCAACATTATCCAGCAATACCGGCAGCCATATTGAAACAAATGTGTCGATTGACGAATTGACGATTTCCCTGTCTTGTTTGTGGCGTTTGTACATGCATTGCGTTTATTCATTGAGTTTTATATTGCAATCGCGTGCACAGTGAAAGTTCTTGATAATTTGAACGTAAATTTAATCGTTTTAAAAAGATGGCGGCGTCAGAAGTTTCGTTTAATCGTAAAATAATATCAGAAGATCTGTCGAATGTTGAATTCGATACGAGTGAAGATGTGGAAGTCATTCCCACATTTGATTCCATGGGCCTCAGGGATGAATTGTTACGAGGAATATATACTTATGGTATGTAGATCTATCGCACTAAATCTTTTTAACCTCCCAACATTTGATGATGTTATGACACACTTTCACATTTCCCAGGTTTCGAGAAACCTTCGGCTATCCAACAGAGAAGCATCCAGCCTATTGTTAAAGGCAGAGACGTGATAGCTCAAGCTCAGTCAGGCACGGGAAAAACTGCAACATTTTCAATTTCCATACTACAGTCGTTAGACACCACTCTACGTGAAACGCAAGTTTTAGTGCTGTCTCCTACGCGCGAGTTGGCAACTCAGATCCAGAAGGTGATTCTTGCTCTTGGTGATTTCATGAATGTTCAGTGCCATGCTTGCATCGGAGGTACAAACCTTGGTGAGGACATAAGGAAGTTGGACTATGGGCAGCATGTTGTGTCAGGCACCCCAGGCAGGGTATTCGGTAAGCTATTATATACTTTTAGTTGTGCTTATTTACTTAATGCTGTAATTGTCAATAAATGTTTGTTACACTATTCTTTCTAGATATGATTAGGAGACGTGTACTCCGCACTAGATCCATAAAGATGCTAGTCCTTGATGAAGCTGATGAAATGCTTAACAAAGGATTTAAGGAGCAGATCTACGATGTTTACCGCTATTTACCTCCTGCAACACAAGTTGTGCTGATATCGGCTACATTGCCTCATGAAATCCTGGAAATGACCTCTAAGTTTATGACAGATCCCATCAGGATTTTGGTAAAACGGTATGTTGCATTATTGATGTTCTTTTTTCTTTCTCTATAAAGAAATTTTAATATGAAATTTTAATTTTATTAAATTGTTATTTAAAATTTTTGCTCTTATTTTTCAGTGATGAGTTGACATTAGAGGGTATCAAGCAGTTCTTTGTGGCAGTGGAGCGTGAGGAATGGAAGTTTGACACATTATGTGACCTTTATGATACCCTGACCATCACACAAGCTGTCATATTCTGCAATACGAAGAGGAAGGTCGATTGGTTGACACAGAAGATGCAAGAGGCCAATTTCACCGTGAGCTCTATGCATGGTGACATGCCTCAGAAAGAAAGAGATAACATTATGAAGGAGTTCAGATCTGGACAAAGGTAATATATATTTTTTATTAAAAATTGGATGTGGTACTTCAAATTTTTAGATTTTCACTCAATGAACTTAGTAAATTAGTTGTTATAGAATTCTATGACATGTCCTGAAACCAAGCTTAACTGCTGAAGTTTTAATGAACATACATACACAATATTTTATGTAAGTATTATTTATAAAATTATAAAAATGTAAATGTATTTTTTATTTTGCAGTCGTGTATTGATCACAACAGATGTTTGGGCAAGAGGTATCGACGTCCAGCAGGTGTCCTTAGTTATCAACTATGATCTGCCAAACAACCGCGAGTTGTACATTCACAGAATTGGCCGTTCGGGTCGATTCGGTCGCAAAGGTGTTGCCATCAACTTTGTCAAGTCAGATGATATCAGAATCCTGAGAGACATTGAACAGTACTATTCTACACAGATTGATGAAATGCCCATGAATGTTGCAGACTTGATTTAATTGCAAAAATACTTTGATAATAATCACTTCTCTCTTCACTCACAGTGGACGATGGGCACATATGAGGTGGTAGCAATGGCAACACTTTTTTGTATTGTGAACTAAGTAAGCAATTAAGATATTTCCTAGGTTTATGTCACACAATAAAAAACTCAATAATTTATTTTGTTTTAGTTTGGATAAAATATCCAAGAAATCCAAAATCACATATTTTTAGAATAGAAAATCCATAGATATAACTAAAATAAGTTTCTTTGAGCATATTGCCTCATTATTACAGCAGCCACTTCCTAACCTGACTCCTCTTTTGTGTTCATTACAAACAAACAAAAATTGACTGAAAAATCTATTTATTGTAGACAAACAAAACAAATATAGGTATCCAACACTAACAAAGCTATACACAATTGTGTTACATATTGCATTGCATATCTAGTAAACAAACTTATTACAAATTACATAATCCTAAATGTTATTAAATATTTTACTTGCAGAGTTATTTCAATTTAACACTAGTTCTTGGAATGTTACAGGTGAATTAGATTAATAATGAAGATAATCAAAGTTATCACTTAAATAATAAATAAGTAATAGTATTTATATAATTATATACATGTCACCAAAAACAACAAAGTGACAACATTGTATGAAATACAACTCTTTAATTTGGTTTGACCTTTGATATTTCATGACAAATTTTATTAATGTTTTTCAAGCTTTACAATTTTATTGATAAGGCACAAATTTGTCAAAATGTAAACCATTAAAAATTGAAACAAAATATATCAGAAATTATTATAATATTTAATTTTGTAAAGGGACATATTATCTTGCATCATAGCAATTAGATAAAAATTCAAAAGTATGTTAGGCCTTATCAATAATCAGTCATGTTTGCCTTTACAGCTCTGTCTCGCCAGTGGGACCATAAGCTCTCCAGCGTCGGAATATAAATATTCCTATTGCTCCTACCAGCAGTGCAACCAATATTTCTGTAAGTTGATCTAGAAAACTAGTTCCAGGTTCCGATGACTCCAACACTTGGGTTTCCTGTTCTTGAATTGGTTCTGGCTCTGGAGGTTTTGGAGCCTGCTCATCCTCACCTTTAAATGCTATTTGATTTAATACTGTTTGTTCTTCCTCTGTCAATGGCTTTGCAGCCTTTGATGATAGTAGTTCTGCGATTTCTCCACACTGTGGACATGACCAACTAGATGATTTCTTCGCCAGAATTTTGCGCTCCGCCGGCGTGTAATCCAGGGACCCGATCGTGCCTTCTGCTGGGGTGGGCATGAAAGCAATCAGAGCTAACAAAGCAGTCCGAATTGACCAGGATGGTTGCCATGTCTCAGGATGATGACCAGATATGGATAGGCAAATCTTCTTATTTACTTCAAACCTTCCGTTTGGCGTCAAGAGTATGATGTGCGGTGGATGCATAGGATACTCTTTCGGTAACAGTATCCGTCCATGGTATATACCTCCCTCGAACTCGGTGCCTTTGGGACCCTGCACAGTAAAGTGCCACTCGAACAAGTTGTCCTCCAGCGGCCGTGCACAATATTCCTCAGTGGCCTCGGCCAACTCCATAGCTTCTTTCATTAGGCGTTTCACACCCGGACACTTTATATTGTATTTCTCCCCCATTTCAGCCATTATTTAGGTGTTCTAGTGAATTCTATGTGACACTGAGTATAATTAACTAACGTAATGGTATTTTAAGCACGAAAGTATTAGTAATACAGGCAAATTTGATAACAAGAATAAGTAGATATATAAAAATAATACGACACTGACGATAAATGTCAATTTTTCGTAGGTCTACAATACCATAGCTGAACTGTTGACTTCGAACGTTAGCTTGAAAAAAGTATTTAGTTTAGCTAAAAATTCAACTAAAATGTTTTTTTATTAGACTATAAATGCAAATTCATTTTAAAATACGTAGTACAAAATAATTCGTACACGTACGCGACAAGAAAATTAAATCAGCTGTTATTATGTAACAGTGTGTTTTTCTATGACTTAAACAGCGACCATATGTAGTTGCCATATTAATATTATTTTATTTTAAATATTATTAACAGATCTATATGTCGCAGTGATATGATGAAAACAGGGATTTGATCAACTCCCTCAGTGATATGATCAACTCCCGGTAGATGATAAAAATACCACGCGTTGTGTCATTTCCCTAGCGAAATTTAGTGATTTGATCAAGTCACCAAGTCATTTTAGGGAAATGAAAGAATCATAAAAATGGCTGCTAGATTTCTTCATTTCACTTAGTTATTTGATCAAATGCCTGAGCTGTTTTAGGGACATGATAAAACGAGTAATTAAGTCAACTCAGTTTTAACATTTCACTAAACACGTCTAGTGATTTGATCAACTCCCTAAACAGTTTTAGGGAAATAAAAGAATCACAGCAAGAACTGGTGGAATTCTTCATTACCCTTAGTGATTTCATCAAATCTCTAAGCTAGTTTAGTGAAATGATAAAACAAGTCTTAGAAACATGATAATATCCTTTAGGAAATAGGTATTTCTTTCTCGGCTAACAAAATAATAAATTAGAGCCCAATTTTTTGTGTCATTGTCTATTAGCCAAGCACGTGACATACCTTCGATATTCTGGTTAGATCGTTCAATTGACACTTGACTGGCTGGATGTCTAGGTCTGCCATTAACTATCTTGCACAATTTTTTTAGTTCTTTCCACACTATTTATTTTCTATAATATTCATAACCCCTATTATTTTATGTCATAACTATTATCCCTACTAATATTATAAATGCGAAAGTAACTCTGTCTGTCTGTTACGTTTTCACGCTAAAACTACTGGACCGATTTAAATGAAATTTGGTACAAAGAAAGTCTGGAGCCTGAGAAAGGACATAGGCTACTTTTTAACCGACTGCAAAAAAGGAGGAGTTCCACGCGGACGAAGTCGCGGGCAGAAGCTATTTTGCCATAATTACGAAAAAAGCAAATCCAGACTGTTTCTTTGTGCACAGTGGGTAGAATGTAGGTAAAATCTTATTTATTGGCAATTGAAGGTCTCCTTTAGGTACGACGACGAGCGAAGCGAGGAGGAGTGTTAGGTAGAACTGTGCCCTTGCAGCGCGCGAGCCGAGCGAGCGAAGCGAGCGTGCCGCGGCAGCGGCCGGCGAAGCGTCAGAACTGATACTTTTAATAATAGTATATTTACGACATAACATAAACTAACCAGGTTTTGTCAACTAATAATAATAATCACTAAATTTTGACCGTGTTATGACTTATGGCAAATAATTATTATGGTGATTGAATTCTATGGCATAGGTATAATTTAAGCACATTTAATAATAGGGAAAATGAGATGTATGGCACACGTATAGCTATGACACTTAAAAGTTATGGCACATGAAAATATTGCAAATGACCATTATGGCATAGAATATAAAATTATGGTTTAGCCGAGAAATACCTACTTCCTAAAGGGTATTATCTTGTTTCTGAAACTAGTTTTATCATTTCCCTAAATTTGCTAAGAGATTTGATGAAATTACTAAGGGTAATGAAGAATTCCACCAGTTATTGCTGTGATTCTTTCATTTCCCTAAAACTGTTTAGAGAGTTGATCAAATCACTAGACGTGTTTAGTGAAATGTTAAAACTGAGTTGACTTAATTACTCGTTTTATCATGTCCCTAAAACAGCTCAGGCATTTGATCAAATAACTACGTGAAATGATGAAATCTAGCTGCCATTTTTATGATTCTTTCATTTCCCTAAAATGACTTGGAGACTTGATCAAATCTCTAAATTTCGCTAGGAAAATGACACAACGCGTGGCATTTTTATCATCTACCGGGAGTTGATCATATCACTGAGAAATTTGATCAAATCCCTGTTTTCATCATATCACTGCGACATATATATTATTTAGCAATATACTTTTCGAGTATAAAGTCTATTTCTTTTCTTATTTAATATCTATTTCTTTTAGTCATCACTTTTTCTGACAGTGTATGTGAATTGTGACTGCAAAGTGTAAACGTATTTTTTCTAATCTGTGGTTGGTTTATGTTGTGTCAAGACCAACCTCAATTTATATTGTTAGGAATACGTTTTCATGATAAAACAATACAATTGGTAATTGTATCTAGTAATAATACGTCTGGTGGTTCAGTAGTGCAACATGGATGGTCCTCCTGGTATGGGGCCATCGGACAACGATGGTTCTTTGGGTCCACCGGCCATGCCCAGCTTTCCACCTATGCCGCCGCCACCGGGTTCTATGCCTCCCAGTGGTATACCACCGCCCATGGGTCCGCCCGGGGGAATGCCGCCCGTGAGTTCTTCCAGCGGGCCACCCAATATGCCTATGGGTCCGCCGCCTGGAATGATGGGCATGGGGCCACCGGGAATGGGTCCTCCGCCTGGTATGGGACCGCCTGGGATGGGCATGGGGCCCCCACCGATGGGCCCTCCGGGCATGGGTCCGCCGCGAATGCCGCCCGGCATGATGCGAGGTACAAATATGAAAGGAAACTATAATCCAGCCATGGATATGGGACCACCGGGTATGGGTCCACCGCCGAACATGGCGCCTCCGGGTATGGGACATGGACCTCCTGGGTGGGACAATCAGGCCCCTCCTGGTTGGGGCCATCCTCATGGTGATGGGCCTCCAGGCTGGGAAGAGCATGGTGACAATAGTGATAATAATGATGTTGAAGGTGATGACTCTGGACCGCCTACAGGACCTCCCTCACTACCATCATTGTTAACAATGAAGATTGATACCCCAGAGGAATTCCGCAATAAGCCAGCACCTGTTGGAGGAGTGGTGTTGCCAAAGGCTTTGGAAGAGGCCCTCGCCTACAAAGATCAAAGACAAGCTGCTCTTGGTGATGAGGAAGAACAAGAAGGTAAAAACTAAGTTTAATTAATGTTATTAATATTATTTTTTAAGAGAAAGACCAATAATGTAATTGATCAATTGACTCTATGTATATAAAAAACCCTGGAATAATTTATATTGATGTACTGCAGTGATAGATATATGCACACTCTTTGGGTAGGTCTGTGTCCAGCAGTGGTCATGTCAGCTGCTTTAATGATTCTTCTGTTCCAGAACCTGATCAGGAGCCCGAAGCTCCACCGGCACCGGTAATAAGTATGGAGTATGATGCCGAAGAGGATGAAGCAGACTCTGATGAAGAGAATGCTGTTCCAGCAGCACCAAATCCTCCAGTAATTTCCAAAATGGAGGTAAAGATATTTACTAATTACTTTTGTACTTAAAAAAATACCAAATCCTCTCTATGAAAGGCATTTGATTGAACCCATACAATGTTCTGAACACTGATTTATTGTCTGGAATTTTATAATAATTGAAATAGTAATAGATGATACTGTAATACAGATTGCTATGAAATCCCAAATTTGGTAAAATTTGTAAGTTATGTGTCATTAGCCTATCCCATATCCTTGGTTGTGGGTGGATCTTCGAGCGTTTGAGACGCCGTCATTGTCCTCTACATCTATATCTATAATGTTTGCAAATAATATTAAGTATTGATTGAAATAATATTTGTAACAGTATCGGGGGATAATATCACTCAAATTTTTGTTACTTATTGACTCTGTTCTTAAATATAGATGTAGAGGACAATGACGGCGTCTCAAACGCTCGAAGATCCACCCTTGTGCTGATTTGCAGAATCATCAATTTATCATAATATACAAGTCCACAAGATTTACTTTATTTGCATATTATTATGTACTGTAGAATTCATACAATTATATAAAAGGCAGATATAGATTTTAAATAATCCTCTATTATTTTGTAGAGTCAAACAAATAAGGCAAATAAGAATAAGCGCAAAAAGAAAAAGAAGAAGGCAGCCAAACAGAAAAGAAAAGAAGATGTCAAACAGAAGGACTCTGCCAAAGAGGATACTGACAGCAAGAAGTCCAGTGACAAAGAGAATGAAAAGGAGAAGGAAGCAGAAATTGAGTAAGATAGACTTTGCCACAGTTCTTAAATTTATTATTAACACATTCATTTCATAAAAATGAACCTCTCTACAACACCAGGGATGGATCAGAGTTGCTAGGAACAGATATTAATTTTGGGAAAGTAGTTTTTTGAAATTTTATGAAAGTAGTTTAATAGTGAAAATAAGATACAACACAACTATGTGTAATGATCGCAAAAACATCCAAAATTATTAACTGTAACATTCTATTTCAATGTGAAAGATCCACAGAAATACCAAATTGTTATTGTCTCAACCTTCTATTATAGATTTTTTTTTAATACAGATATGTCCAAGAAAGTATAATGTTCCACGAGCTCGAGCCGATGTACCGCCAGTTCCACCGCATCCTGGAGTCGTTCAAGATAGTGGAGAAGAAGGATGATGTCAAGGAGGAGTCCGGCAAGGATGCTCCGAAGCCTGTCACCAAGCCACAGGAGAAGATCCAGGACCAGTTTGCGGCTGATGAGGAAGCTGTTGAGGTATGTGCCTATTAAATCATTGGTTTAATTAGACAACCTGCTAAGTTCACATTATATATTACTAGCTTTTGCCCGCGACTTCGTCCGCGTGGAACTCCTCTTTTTTTGCAGTTGGTTAAAAAGTAGCCTATGTCCTTTCTCAGACCCCAGACTTTCTTTGTACCAAATTTCATTTAAATCGGTCCAGTAGTTTATGCGTGAAAGCGTAACAGACAGACAGAGTTACTTTCACATTTATAATATTAGTAGGGTATCCCTACTAATATTATAAATGTGAAAAAAATGTGAAATGTGCAAAAAAAGAGGAGTTCCACGCGGACGAAGTCGCGGGCAGAAGCTACTACATAATAAATGTTAATGTAACCAATATTTCAATGAAATATAGGGAGGATAGGGACTTAATTTTTTTTACTATATTATGGGCATAATAATAGGTGTAATGATATGATGATGGATGAATGATAATCAGTACTTGGAATAATAAGAGCCTATGTACCTAAACTGAGGCATGAGGGTGGACTTAACTAAGAGTGATTACAACCACCAAAAATAATTATTTCTGATGATAATATTATTAATTGTCAGGCTCCGTTATTACATCAAAGGACAAAACAATCAGTACATACTACATTTCTTTTTTGTTTCGATAGAAAAGCGCAGCAGACGAGAAAGAGCGACTGTCCAAGCGTAAACTGAAGAAGCTATCCCGGCTGTCGGTGGCAGAGCTTAAACAGCTGGTGGCGAGACCCGACGTCGTTGAGATGTATGACGTCACCGCCAGAGATCCCAAACTGTTGGTGCAGCTTAAGGCCCACAGGAACACCGTGCAAGTGCCCAGGCATTGGTGTTATAAGAGAAAGGTTTGTGATATATGTACATTAACAGTACTACATTTTTTTAGTTATCTGTGTATTTTGTAAATGAATATATTTGGTTTAAGGATCTTTAATTTTCAAAATGAGTAACAATAATTCACTTATTTGAGAAAATGATCGACGTGCATAAATAATTATACTAGCCAACTAAGGTAATGAACGTAAAAATCAATGCAAAAGCATATAAATTAAGTTACAATTTGAGGATAGCATTTAAATATTAAAATGGCATACATTGGTTACAGTACTTTTTAATTAACTTCAAAAAAGAAAGTTCTGAATTCGTCGGGATCTTTATTTTTATTCTAATGTGTGACATGCTGAAGCTCAAGAAATTATTAATAACTATAATATTTTTACAGTATTTACAAGGCAAGCGCGGTATAGAGAAACCCCCGTTCGACCTCCCCGACTTCATCAAGAAGACTGGCATAATGGAGATGAGGGCATCGCTCCAGGATAAAGAAGAAACCAAAACACTAAAGGCTAAAATGAGAGAGCGCTCCAGGCCTAAACTGGGCAAAATTGACATCGACTATCAGAAATTACATGACGCTTTCTTCAAGTGAGTTACCTTATTTCATTTATTTACTTTTGTACAGCAAAACTGTAATATACAAAAGGGTGTACTTAATGGAGTAGGTTGGATTTTGTTAAGGGGGGGGAGGGGGGGCAGGCGTAAAGAAACTAAGATCTAAGGTAATTCTCGACACTCAACCTACAGGGAACTTCTTTCTGCCCGTACCTCGCTACGTCCTAGGGTGTACTTAAGGCCGTATGGCATTTTCTACTAGTCAACCTTTGAAGTGTAAACAGAGAGCCTGTGTAGGCGCAACTTAAAATAAAAGAAAAAAATTTAAACACAATATGAATAGGTATATGTATTATTCTCTCTTTTATTACATCTGCAAAATAATTATTATAAACGCAATGATTTCATCAAATCTATGGCGACAACTTCACAGCTCCTCTTTGATGAGAAATTAAAAAATGTATGGGTTAAAGACAGCCGACGTGTCAAAATGGCGTCATATCGATTTTCAATAAAGATTTTAGATTCTAGACTAAATGGAAAATCGTATGTATTTTTTTGTGATTATCAGATAATTTTCAATTACAAAATGATTGAATAATTAAGTATAATCACATTGGCCAAAGTGTAAAAACTTTGCCAAAATGCATTTCTTTTTTTTATTTAGCGTTATTAGGTGATTACTATTGTTTAATACAGCAATAATCATGAAGACAATGGTGTTACACATTGAATTATTTCTGTTTATCGGTATGTACTTACTGCCTATTTATTATTTACTAACTTCTTCCCGTGACTTCGTCTGCGTAATATTAAAACAAGTTGCTAATTTTTTATCACACGTCCATGTTAAATGCGCATTTTTACCCTCATAAGGGATGATTTCCTTGTTTAATTAAAGTGAAATATCTCGATAATAATATCTGTTATCGAGTGTTGGCGAGTTTTTGTCACACAAAGGACTTTTTCCAGTTAATCAATTCTTTCCTTAACGTTTTTTGCCACAATGGGCCTACTATTTCTTTTTTAATTTTGTCATAGGATTAAATCTACATTCCAAAATTGTAATTTTATTGTATTTATAACTAGTGGTTCGCCCCGGCTTCGCACGGATCCCTATTTTTTTCCAAATATTATATTAAAGAATTTTCAAAATCGGTCTAGCCGTTTTAGAGCCTATTCCAAGAAATATCCAAGCAATATCCAATATCTAATCCAAGCAAACAAACAAGCCTTTCTTCTTTATTATATTAGTATTGATAATAATTTTATTGCATAAATTTAGATGGCAGACTAAACCTCGTATGACGATACACGGCGACCTCTACTACGAGGGCAAGGAGTTCGAAACCCGACTGAGGGAGAAGAAGCCCGGCGACCTGTCGGAGGAGCTCCGCACGGCGCTCGGCATGCCCGTGGGGCCGGGCTCGCATAAAGTAAGCTTACAATTATATGATGCATGACCTAAAGGACGGTCGCAGAGCACAGCGAAAAATGGACGCTGCCCAGTCGTCGGTGCGACTGCAATAGCGCGTAGAAGCAATTTGCAATACCGCGTATTTACAGAAATTAGCAAAAATTTGTTTTTGCGCCATCGACTTCTGAGTGTCTATTGGTAACCAATTATTTCTTCTTCCTAAAAAAATGATAAAATACTGATACGCGGTATTGCAAATTGTTCTTACGCGCTATTGCAGTCGGACCGACGTTTTTCTATTTATCTCTGTCGCACGCGCATAGTAATAGTGCCCTCACGCTCGCACAGTATCCTTCAAGGGCAACGTCCGTATTTCGCTGTTCTCCGCTACCGTTCTTTAGTTATTGTATAACGCCACTTACTTAGTTTTACGTAAATATCGTTAAGGCACTCTGTATGTTACAAACCTCCTAGTTTTTTCCATAAAAATATTTTATTTTAGGTACTTATGATGACTATTTGTTCTAATAAATAAAACCTACACTAGTAGCACAAAGTTTTTCAAGTTCAAATCATTTTGTTTTTGTCGTGCGAGAGAGAGAACTGCTGTCACTAACATAATTTTAGGTTAAAGAAAAAATATATAAACAAAACATTAAATAATTTATATATTACCTAGGTGCCTCCACCGTGGTTGATAGCGCAGCAGCGATACGGTCCTCCGCCGTCGTACCCCAACCTGAAGATCCCGGGGCTGAACGCGCCGATACCCGAGGGCTGCGCCTTCGGGTACCACGCCGGCGGCTGGGGCAAGCCCCCCGTCGACGAGACCGGCAAGCCGCTGTACGGTGACGTGTTTGGACACACCACCGCTGGGCAAGACGTGAGTTGATCTTCTCTAGTATATAAAATTCAGTTTGTTGCCAAACTCTCACGAAACAAATGGATTTTAATGAAATTTTGTTTGCATACGAGTAGGTCTGACTCTGAATCGGTTAACATCTATTTTCATACCTATAAATGCTAAGGGTGCTCCAACCGAAAGATTTCTATTTTTGGACAATTATTTTGATTGATTTTTTTCAAGATTCTGCTTTGAAAAATACCTACCGTTTTCACCCTTCTACTAATAAGATATCGCTATATTTTGTATAAAAAATCCAAAGAAACGCAGACCTCTGTTTTTTTCCAAGCATTAGAACGATGGGGAGTTTACAGAGGTTATTTTTAATAATGTTTTGAACAACAACTCATTTCCGACTTGATGAGCGTTTATTTACCTTCACTCTTATTTTTGGTCTAATTAGACAGGAGTAAAACATTTTTATATTTCAATGAAAAAAAAACCTTTCGCCTTGTCTCTCCTTGACGTATCTAATTAAAAAAATATATTATTGTACTTAAATGTCTTATTTATTTTGTGTATAGGATGGAGAGGACCAGGACATTGACAGGACAATGTGGGGAGAGTTGGAATCGGAATCCGAGGAGGAATCAGAAGAAGGTTAGTTCTTTTGTATATACATGACATAATATTAGCTTTAGATAATAACTGCAAGAAAGATTACAATTATAAGCGTAGCATACTGACAGTGACTCGAAAATATTATTATGAATTATTTCATTATTGCAGAAGAGTCCGGGTCGGAGGGCGAGGTGGGCGCGGGCGAGGCGGCGGCTGGCGCGGCGACGCCGGGCTCGGGGCTGGTCACGCCGCTCGGCATCAGCTCCGTGCCGCCCGGCATGGAGACGCCCGACACCATCGAGCTCAGGAAGAAGAAGGTCGACACCGACGTCGAGGGGTCAGTATATACTACTATCTATACTAATATTATAAAGCTGAAGAGTTTGTTTGTTTGTTTGAACGCGCTAATCTCAGGAACTACTGGTTCGAATTCAAAAATTGTTTTTTTGTTGGATAGACCCTTTATCGAGGAAGGCTTTAGGCTATATAATATCACGCTGCGACCAATAGGAGCGAAGAAACAGTGGAAAATGTGTAAAAAACGGGGAAAATATGAAGCCTTATGAAGAAATGACAGAAGACTTTGACAGATCTTTGACGAAACAATCGGATGGGCAGGACGACGTCTGCCGGGGCCGCTAGTATTATATCAACGACGTTTATTCCATACTAGCGGTCCGCCCCGGCTTCGCACGGATCCCTATTTTTTTTTAAAATATTTTATAGCCTATGTTAATCAGGGTGAACGTAGCTGCCCAACAGTGAAAGAATCATTAAAATCGGTCTATTCATTACAAACAAACAAAGTTTTCGTCTTTATAATATTAGTATAGACTAATCGCTCCTACCTACTCTTAGCGTGATAACTAAAGGCTAGTCTATAACCTTCGCCGATAAATTGGCCATCTAATAGTGAAATAATTTTTCAAATCGTCCAGTAATTTTTGAGTTTATTCGATAAATACAGGAACCGTAATAGAGGTTGTCAATTGTTATATTGTGGTGTTGTTTCCAGCGGCGACACGCCGGCGCTGTACCAGGTGGTGCCGGAGCGGCGCGTGGGGCTGACGGCCGGCATGATGGCCTCCACGCACGTCTACGACATCGGCGCGGCTAACCCAGGTATTTCATCAAAATACATTTCCTATCATGTAAAATCATTGATATATTATAGTAGTTATATATGTCTATAATATTGAATTTTGTATACTTAAGAGTATTTTTGTGGCGTGACGGCGTAATGATGATATAACAATAAAATGATAATATAAGATTGTATAAATACTTTTTAAACTATTTATTTGTATAAATACAAAACGGGACAATGCTAAAAAATATTTCGTATATATTATATTTCGGATGCGTCCCATGTTTGTTTATTATAATGTGTGAAAATAGTAAATTTGAATCGTTATATTTTTTTTTTTACTTTCAATTCTATTGAATTTGGCAATTATTTATTTTTAATTACTTAACCTTTAATATATTTATTAGCAGGTAAACGCGGGCAGGCGTCGGCGGCGGTGGCGGCGGCGGCGGTGGGCGTGGGCGGCGCGGAGGCCGGCGGCGTGGAGGTGGCGCTGGACCCGTCCGAGCTGGAGCTGGAGCCCGAGGCGGTGGCGGCGCGCTACGAGCGGCACCTGCGCGAGCAGCGCCCCCGCGGCAAGGAGGACCTCTCCGACATGCTGGCCGACCACGTCGCCAGGCAGAAAGTGAGATATCTTAAAATCAAAATCAAAAATATATTTAATCAATTTAGGCTTTTACAAGCTCTTATGAAGGTCAGGAGATACCTTCTTATCTTATATGGCCCGCCCCGACTACGACGTGCGTGTCACGCAATATATCCTAACTAATATTATAAATGCGAAAGTAACTCTGTCTGTCTGTCTGTTACGCTTTCACGCTAAAACTACTGGACCGATTTAAATGAAATTTGGTACACAGATAGTCTAGAGCAGGGTTTCTTAACGTGGGGTCCGTAGCTTGTATGTTAGGGGTCCGCAGTAGGTCAGTCAGTCTAAGCATATTTATTAATACAAAACATATCGTAACATTTTTTTTTTTATTTCCAAAAATATTTATTGGTTGAGGTCCGTGGTATAGTTTAAATTGTAAAAGTGGTCCGTGACTGCAAAAAGGTTAAGAAACCCTGGTCTAGAGCCTGAGAAAGAACATAGGCTACTTTTTAACCGACTGCAAAAAAGGAGGAGTTCTACGCGGACGAAGTCGCGGGCAGAAGCTAGTATATGTATATATACCTATATTTCGAAGTATTCTATAGCCTATGCAATATCACACGGGAATAGTGTAGT
Organism: Polylopha cassiicola; assembly: GCA_038024825.1. Taxonomy (NCBI): domain Eukaryota; kingdom Metazoa; phylum Arthropoda; class Insecta; order Lepidoptera; family Tortricidae; genus Polylopha; species Polylopha cassiicola. Next base: position 2,840,117 of record CP149061.1, read on the forward strand.
TTCCCAACAGAGAAATAATTTTTCAAATTCTCTAGTCGTTTTGGAGTCGTTACAAACAAACCTTTCTACTTTATTGTATTAGTCTAAATTTAAATAGAGAAACGTAAATGCAAAAATATCATAATCTTCAGAAATTATTTATTGTTTTCCCTTAAATTTTGCTAAAAGTCGGTTACGCGGCATGAGCAATAGTTAGTTACACGGTATAATGGATGAGTTATGTAGAAATGTGTATATATATATATGTGTATTTTTCTTTTTCAGAACAAACGGAAACGACAACAGAACACAGATTCCAAGACGGCAAAGAAGTACAAAGAATTCAAGTTCTAGTTTACATTATTATGTAGTCATTTTATATATATAATATTGAATTTAGTATACTTAAGAGTATTTTTGTGGCGTGACGGCGAATTGATGAAGTAACAATAAAATTATAAAAAAATGTATAAAATACTCTTTTATTTACTTACAATCAACCGGAACAGTAGTTTTTCTCGTTTTCTTTAAAACGGATTTAACTGATGTAATGCATTTGTTGACGTTTTGAAAACTTAACAGTTCCCATATTGGTTGACTACTGACCTGTTACGAAATACGCAAGTTAAATATGTAAAATTATTAATTTAGGAGTCTACCTTAAATATTTTACAAAATGTTTTTAACATTCAGGTTAGGAATCTGGGATCCTAGTGAAAAGGCTAATGATTTAATATGATACTCTATCACCATTCTATTTAAAATTTTAAGCGCACATTACATTGCATTATGACGGCCTTTCACGTCACTGCCATAAACTCGACTTTAGTATAATACCTACAATAATCAGTCAGTAACAACCATTATCGCACTGAGAGAGCATTATCACACTTAAAAATGTTATTTTTAACTCTGCTCCTTGGAGTCATTTTGTTTCTTTATATTTATAAAATTAATAGGTTTTCCTATTGGAAGAAGAGAGGTGTGCCTACCGCTCCGAATATTGGCTTTATATTTGGACATTTTAAATCGATTTTATTTCGTGAAAAGCATATTAAAGATGTAGCTGGTGAGATTTATGAGTAAGTTTTATTTATAATCTTTTTGCAGTTGGTCTTAAGGTAGTCGTCTCTTACACGATCAACTAAATTATATATCGACAATACCGTCTTGGATTTATTGCTTTTTGGAAGAATATTAGTAGATGGGGGTTTATGCCAAATATCGATACAACGCCGTTTCGATAAAGTATTAATGTCCCCATGAATATAAGTGGGTACCGTCTATAATATACCGTCCATATTATGTGACATGTACTATATGATCATACTCTAATTTACTTTTTCAGTATGTTTCAAGATGCTCCAGTAGTTGGATATTTTCGTCTAAATACACCTGGTTTAATTATCAGAGACCCTGAGATAATAAAAACCATACTTATACCCATGTTCTCTAACTTCGGAACGAATGGTTATTGGGTAAGACCTGTATCAACTACATTGTATCAACAACAGTAATTTATTATTTAAAGTGTGTACAGTCAACATGAATATATTGTAGCGGTCAAAGTTCTCAAATTTACTGATGCTTATCTTTATTGCCAAGAGCATCTTCAACAATCACTTTCATACCCTTTTTTCAAGGAGGAAATCGTTTTTTTTTTTTTAATCTGTATTAGCTCTAACCTATATAATAGAAGCATTAAATAAATGAGAAATTTATACCTACCTACTGCATAATGAATTAACTACACCTTTGTTTATTTAAATAGTTTTTGTATTTAGGATCACCCTAATCATTAATGGTTAATCCAACAGATAGACAAAAAGTACGATTTCCTAGCTGGATCAAATCCGTTTTTCGTAAAAAACGAGGAGTGGAAAACAGTACGGAACCACGCCACTGCGGCTCTCAGTTACACTAAACTGAAGGGATATTTACCAGCTATTAAAAAAGTTGGAGATGAAATGACAATGTATGTGAAGAGGGAGTGTGCTGGCGGGAAGGTCGAATTAGATGTTAAAGAAGTAAGTATACCTACAATGAACAAAGAAGTAAGTTGTAGTGCCGTAAAGTTGCTATGTAGGCATGTATCATTAAGTATTTTAAGTTTATAGAAGTTTTCTTGAATACCTACATACCCACTTAGTAACTTAATACAGACTATAAAAGTCAAGGCAACTTTTTATAGATGTATTCATCATTTCGTTGTCTTTATCTTTGTATGCACTTCTAATCATGGGTTGATAACGGATTATATACTTTATTATTATCTACAATAAAATAATTAATTTAAATTATATATTACAACAGTGCTGCCATTTCGGTGTTGCCATGTTTGGTGGCTGCAAAAGTAAAAAGCCAAGGATTTTATTTTCTGCCATGATTATTTTTTCTCAACTTTCTAATAGGTAGTTTCTTGTGTCTTTTATTATGATTAATTATTATAATTTTTGTAGCTATCAGAAATGTTTACGACAGACGTGCTCGCTAACTCGGTGTGTGGGGTAGATAACAATACGTTTGTGGATAAAAACTCCCTCTTTGCGCGTATTACCCGGGAAGTGTCTTTCGTGACAAGCGTTGCGGATAATTTGAAGGACGCCGCTGTGGGAATGTGGCCAGCGCTGAATAATCTGTTTCAGTTGAGGTTTGTTGATTTCTAAATGTACCCACAGATCTACTTAACTAAAATAATATAATAATATAATACCTTGGAATTAAAAAACTATAAACGGATTTAATTAACTCGTGTTTTTAATTTTATTTGCTGACGCTTTGAAAACTGTACTTACAGTTCTCATATTTGTAGAGCTCTGTCGTGCTACGAATATGGTTACTGTAAAGTTTTCAAAACGTCATTTTACATACATGAACTTTCCCTTTTTCAAAACTAGATTTTCAACAAAAAAAAGCGAAGAGCTTCTCGTTCACGTGACCCGTAAGGTGATTCAAGACCGAATGGCGAGCGGCGTCAGGAGAAACGACTTGTATCAAGCGATGATGTCGTTCAGGGAGACCGATGATCAAGGAGGTAGGTCAACTATTATATCTAGGGTAATTTTTGACACTCGCAACAGAATCAAAACTTCTAGGGGGCAGGGGGAGTTGTCCCCCCTGCCCGTACCTCGCTACAGCCTTGGCTGTCTCTGATCTACATTTCATCCAAATTCGTTCAGTCGTTTTTGTAAGAGAACTGTTTAAAATATTACTTAATCTAATAAATCTCGTGTCACAGTTTGTGTTTGCAGTCCTAAGCTGCTCGACCGATTTTAATAAAATATTGTATATAACAGATCGTAAAGTATATTTCTTATCGCTAGGTGATTAGGGTAGAGTTAGTTAGTACAACGTTAACCGGGTCAGTTAGGAAGATCATAAAAATATAATAAACCTAATTTTATAACTATATTTTCAGTGTTCACCGACGAATACATAAGCAGCCAAATATACACCATTATGCTCGATCTCCACGAAACTTCAAGCAATGTTATTTTAAACACACTTTTTGCAGTAAGTATATTTTCTTTCATTTATAAAATTTATGCAAATTATTTAGTTCTGCTAAGCATACCTGAATAGACGTCCCCGAGACGGTATGATTTATTTTATCTTGTAACGAATGTTGACTATGCAAATATCTACACAAATAGAAAAATCTAAATTTTTTATGTAGGTGAGAGTAAAGTATACCTATTTCATACCTCAAGGTGATTAGGACAAGACCACGTTTGCCGGGTCAGCTAGTTTAAGTGTAAACACCTATTTTTTTTATTTTCAGCTAGCATGGCATCCCGAGATACAAGAAAAACTTCGAGCTGAGATTATTAACTTCAAATCTAAACATAATAATTACACAGTTGAAGACATAGAAAACTTTAAATATTTGGATATGGTATTTTGTGGTAAGTCTGTTATGAATATTGCGCAATTTGAACCTTGAAGTTCAAGCAACAGAGTCTCAAATCCCGTAGACGTATAGGTAACCTAAGCTAATTTTTGCAGAATCGATTCGTATGTATTGCCCCGTGTCTGTGCTATCCAGGGAATGCACAAACGACTGTACCATCACCATCCCCGGATTGCCCAAGCCTCTTACCATTACCCAGGGCACGCCGATCATAGTCCCCATATACAGTATCCATATGGATCCCAAATATTACCCGGATCCCGATAAATTTGACCCGGAGAGATTCACGGACAAAGAAGTTGGGAAAAGACAGAAATATACCTATTTACCGTTTGGAGAGGGCCCTAAGAGATGCATGGGTAAATATAGTATAATTGCATATTATTATGTTGACATCTCTATCGGAATATTAATAAGATGCCACATCGACGTTTGCTATCGTTTGCTCTTACATTTGAAGGAAATTTCTTATCAAAGTAGTAGTTGTAATTTAATTTTCTATGTTGGGTAGACAAGCAAAATCAGCGTTCTAGGACTTTACATTTCCTTGTAAGAAACTTGTAATGTGTTTTATACAAAGAGTTGGATCTGTATCCAACTGTAAAGTAATCAACTCGTAATTGTAAATCCTTATAACTTACCTACTTTAGGAATTTATGAATGATTGGAGACTTATGTATTTTTTGCTCTTTTAATAACTGATTTTCATGAGTAGGTAGATCGGTACCCAACTAAGTACCTATTTATCAAAATTAGTTCAGCAGTTTCCGCGAGAATTTGTAAACAAACGCACACACATAAATATCGTGTATGTGCCTATATCACCTTAAAATCTCCAGGAATCCGTATAGGCTCCCTCGAAGTGAAGATGGCGGTGATGACCCTGGTGCAGCACTTCCAGATCACACCCTCGAGGATGCGGTACCCGCCTCCCACGCACCCTGGAATATTCCTGATCAACTGCCCGTTGCCTGGAGCCACTTTGTTCTTCAAACCAATTGAAAAATAAAATAACAATTATATTTTAAGTTATGTCACTTTCTGATTTTAGTTGACCATAAAACCGTTACATATACAAAGTTCTCTTGACATAAATGAAATTGTATTTAATTCTAATTTGTATGTTTGATTAGTAAATTATAAGAATCGTTTACCGTGTTTTATATTTAATTTTCTTTTAAATGCTTCACAGCATTAACGCTTGAAAATACAGGCACCATAAATACTTAGGTACCTACTTAAGTCATATTTGTAATTGTAGTGTTTTTAATTATTTGTAATCAAAGCCAGATAAAGTTTCATTCAATTATAAACCGCGCCAGAGGCAACACAATCTTATAATTAGCATGCGACAGAACGCTGTAGGTATGCAATTAAAAATCACCTACTAGGTAATATAATAAAACATAATTATGCGAATGAATTAGTGTCTGTCTGTTACATACGTACCCACCTCTAAATGAATGATATTTTGATTTTTTTTTTTTCGAACTGAATACTGAAGCGCAGTTGGCCAGCTAATGGGGTATTTTGATTCCATTTGGTATGGAGTTACAATTCTTAGAAAGGGCACGGGATAGTTTATGTCTGACTTACGTTCATCGTATAAGGGTGTGAAAATAAAAACAAACATTTAAAATAACTTATGACCACCCTGTTAATTATAGAATTAGTCCAGCCGTTTCAGAGGAGTTTGGTAACACCGCGACACGGGAATTTTATACATTAGATTATGTAATATAACAAGGTAAATGCCTTGTTATATTATATATTATAAGTATAAGGTACATACTTAGTTACGTACATAATTATAATGTACCCTATCGCTACCATATTAGGTAGGTAGGTACCTATTGCAGATACAGACACGTGATTTCACATAAAGGAAAATTAAAAGCGATGTTATGAATAAGTAGGTACCTTACATGTGTACTTTAATCATCGAGTTATGTAAATATGCAATGAGATAATATTATCAATTTACATAATAAAATGTAAGTAAGTACCTCTGGTTTAAATAAAATTAGTAATTAAAATCACTTATAGATGAACTTACATCGTTGCAGGACCTGCCTAATAGCATTGTAGAATTCTAAAATGTTGATAATAATAATTCTTGCGGTAACAGCAGTGTTGTTGTATTCAATTACAAAAATAAATAGATTTGATTATTGGGAAAAACAAAATATACCAACGGCTTCGGGATGCGACTGGTTCTTTGGACATTTGAGGCCAGTTTTTTTTGTGAAGAAACATTTAGTGGCCTTGCACCATGAGACATACAAGTGAGTATCTAATTATCAGAGATCGCAATAGGTAGTGCCTATTTACCTAAACTTGGCGGGAGGAGGTGACTAAGAGTGGTTACAACCACCAAAAATATTATTTATTTTTATCGAACGCGGGATTTCCCAGGATTTATAAGAATACATACTCGACACAGATTCACACTCAGCGTCAAATGATTAATAAAATGTAATTGTTTAATGCAAACATGTGTGTCGTGGTGTTTCACGCAGTGGTTTTGAAAATCGATCAAAAATGTAAGGTGTGCAAATTAAAACTCATTAACTTATGTAAAAAACATTTATTAAATACAATGTTACATTATGAAAACATTTTTAATCTGTATCATCATCAACATCACCAATATCAGAAGTATAATCATTATCACTACTATTGTCATCATTGTTTAAAGAATTATAATAAATAAGTTAAATAACACAACACATTAAACAATTACATTTTATTAATCATTTGACGCTGAGTGTGAATCTGTGTCGATAATGTATTCTTATAAATCCCGGGAAATCCCGCGTTCGATAAAAATAAATAATATTTTTGGTGGTTGTAACCACTCTTAGTCACCTCCTCCCGCCAAGTTTAGGTAAATAGGCACTACCTATTGCGATCTCTGCTAATTATTCAGTATTAGCGAACTGCCCCGTCCGCGTACGGGTATACATTATTATATATAAACCTTGAATCATTGCCTTCCTATAGGTATCTATTAAATACCGCATCTAAATCCGTTGCGTAATTTTAAAGATCTGAGCATAGTTAGTTACCTAGGTTCGTTTTTCTTTAATAAATTAAATTTATATACTTACTACGCAGTGATGACAGGCTATATTGAAATATATTTGTATATGTCAATTAAATATGTATCTAGATTTATATATATCCTATAATATTTATAGGGCTTTTCCTGAAGCTCCAGCCGTTGGTATATACATGATGAGGACCCCAGCTCTCATCGTAAGGGATCTCGAACTTATTAAATCAGTCCTTATTTCAGAATTTAATCACTTTTCCAACAATGGATTTGCGGTTAGTCCACTTTACTATATTTTTCGTATTCATACTAAAATTTTATCTTTTTTTTTTCAAAATACATACACAACTGCCTACCTACTTTATTAAAGTTACTTTTATATCTACTGAAAGATTCTTAGATATTTAGTATATTATTATGTTTACCTACTTGGTTGTCAGATAAGGTACCTCCTGAAGCGAAATAAATTTATGCTAAATTTATTTAATAAAATACAGGTAGAAAAAATGTCTGAATGCCTTGTCGCTTGGAATCCATTCTTTCTGAAAGAAGACGAGTGGAGGATTGCCAGAAGTCACGCGACTCCAGCCCTAAGCACCACTAAGTTGAAAGGATATTTGCCAAAAATTTTCAAAGTTGGAGACGAAATGGTAAAATTTATTGAACGGAACTGCGTTGACTCTATCGCCGAGATAGATACAAAAGACGTAAGTATAATCAGTAGGTATAGGTACTTTATAAGGTATGGCTCGATAGATGTTTATTATATTCTCGGGAGCTCTATTTTATTGTACCAATTGTCTTTATATTTTTCGTATCATATGGACCCGGGTAGGTTGTTGTAGTAGCATCTTATGTGTATTTAACTGAAACATTATGATAATTTATATTTTTATACAGAAACCAAACTAGTATACCTATATACCTACCTACTTAGCAAGAATTCTGTCGGTGTTTGTATCAATATATTTCCGAAAAGCTATCCCATTTAAGAAAGTCTTATGTTATTTAGGTTTCTGATAAATATCGAGAAGCACATTATATTTTAACTTACATTTAATATTTCATATAAAATAATTAATTCTTTGAAGCGGTTGGCGTAGCCACCTTGTGATCTTATAACTACTCTCATGTAAGTACATATATAACAGTGTTCATTAATTGCTATGCAGATATCAACTATGTTTACGGCTGATGTGATGGGCAATGCTATATGTGGTGTGGAGAGTAACACCTTTGAAGACAAAGAGTCTCTTTTCGCGACCATCACACAAGAAGTATCGAGAGGCCTAGAGACTAATCTCATGAAGAATATAAAATCAATTCTGTTTGAAGCCTTTCCCGTCTTAAATAGATTTTTTGAAGAAGTGCGGTGAGTATTGTAATACCTATAATTAAGTATTTTCTATCATAGTAAATACTTTACTATTTAGATATCATCTATAAAATAATTTAATGAGGGAGTAGCAATTGGTAGCGGACGGCGGCGACATAGCCTATATGTAGGTATCTATGCAATAAACAGTAATACATAATTTATTGAACTTAAGTTTGTTTACATCAATGCTCAACAACTCAACACTATCTTTACACTAGGCTAGGCCTGTTTAGTGGGAATCAAAATATTGTTTATTCGGACTCAATTAACTTGGCGTTATTTAATATTCCTTTATTTCTAAGGTTTACTTCTAAAAAGTCAGAGGAACTTTTATTATCTCTGACTCGCAAAATAATACGAGAGCGCACGCTCACCGGCGAGAAACGCAACGACGTGTACCAAGTGATGATGGCATTCAGGGAAAACGACAAAGAAGAACGTAAGAATTGGTTTATGAATGGACGTAACGCACTAATTTAATCTGCCATTACGTGAGATAGAAACTACTGTTTTCGGTATACCTACTTACCTACATTTTTGTTTTAGGATTCACCGACGAATATATTACGTGCCAAGTATTTACAATAATGCTGGACTTGTATGAAACTTCTAGCAATGCTTTACTGGTTACGTTGGTCACTGTAAGTTTTTAAAATTGTGGCAATGATCATGATAAATTTCAGAAACATGCTATCAATGTTGCCAGTGTCAAAAGTTTATTGTATTTTAGTTGTCCTGCCATCTTGAAATTCAACAAAAACTTCGATTAGAAATATTGAGCTGGAAAAAGAGATGCAACGGAGAATATTCAATAGAAGATATTGAAAATTTCACTTATTTGGATATGGTTTTAAATGGTGAGAAAATTACTCGTAGGTATATAAAAAAATATTCCGAAGGTTGCCGATAATTTAGCAAGTAGCTTAGCACGCTCGATGAAACCGGGAAAAGAGTATCAGTTACTTTTCCAAGTTAGTTATGAGAATAACACTCATGTAAGAAGAAACTTTACTTAATTAAGATCGAGCGAAACCCATTAAATAAATCGCTTTATAAAATGTAAAACAAAAAGAATAGATCCCGAACAAGGCCTGAAATATTGTTTTGACAACTAAACTTAAGTAAATATTTTTACACACAGAATCACTACGATTATACAGTCCCCTCGCCGTTCTATCTCGCGAATGCACAAGCGACTGTGTTCTAACAGGCCCTTCTCTCCCAAATCCGGTAAAAATAACAAAAGGCACACCCGTCTACATATCTGTTACCGGACTTCATTCTGATCCTAAGTATTACCCGGAACCGGAAAAATTCGACCCGGATCGATTTAAGGACGAAGAAGTCGCCAAAAGACCCAAATTTACATTTTTACCGTTTGGAGACGGACCGAAAAAATGCTTAGGTAAGATATAGCTACTGTTATTTGTAGGCAAAGCTAGTCTATTTGCAAAGGACTTATTTTAGAAATAATTTATTATTATTACACAATGGAAGATTTAAGCAGTACACACTGTTGTATTTATTTACGAAAGTCTCAATTAATGCAAAACCATGTATTTGTTGTTGTTGTTGTTGACTAAATTCTAATAATAGGTTATGTTGAGTGCTACCAACATCTACTTATTATTTTGTTCTAGAAACTTCTCTATGATTTACTCTACCTACTGCTCTATATACACACACATAAAATGCAATTAGGTGAGTGTGGAAAAGATGTCATAAATACGTTTTTTTACAATCTTTACAGGCATGCGTATCGCTACACTGCAAGTAAAGGTGGCTTTGATAAAAATACTCGACAATTTCGTCGTAAGATCATGCTCAAAAACGAAGTATCCGTTGGACATTGACCCTGCTTTTTTGATATTGACACGTCCATCTAGTGGGACCTCAGTTTATTTTGAAAAAGCTAAATCGACCTGATAAAGAACCTAAATATGATATTACATCTACAGCTTAATTTAGACTTAATTTGTAACGACATAAGATTTAAATCGTACTGTAGGTACTTTGTTGTCTCATACGTAACATAGGTCAGGATCTAATAGACAATAATATACTCATTATTGGAAAACAAAGAAACTGATGTTTACTTTACTCTTGCAGGCGATATGTGATAACTAGTAATAAATGGAGTCTTCTTGTTATTGCAAGTGGACACAATCTAAACGTGTCTATTTATATGCACAATACTTTATGTAGGCACTTCAAAACAAACCTTTACACGACTGTTATTTAGAAACTTACGCAAAATATATAGAGTTTATTTTTCAATGTTGTATTCATTGATCCCACTGATTTGTAGCGTTGTTTGTAATCAAAGCTCTTATACATGTCTCAGTACTTGATCCGCTTCCTTTATGGTTACACTGGTGGAAAATAACTGGGTTAACCTATTAATATACATTCAAAATGTGGATTTTAATAGCTTTGGGTGTTGCCGTATTGCTGTACTATTTGTTTAAGAGTAATAGGTTCGATTATTGGGAGAAGCGAGGAATACCAACGGCTTCGGGATGCGAGTGGGTCTTTGGACATATGAGGCCTATGCTTTTTCTTAAGAAACATTCGGTGACGGCCTATAAAGAAATGTACAGGTACTGATTTTTTATACAAATATAGTCTTAAGTTTACTTATCTATATAGTTATTTGTTAAAACCTATTTTTTTGCCAATATATATATATATATATATTTATATTTAGTGTATATATATATATATATTGGAAAACAAATATATATATATATATATATATATATATATATATATAAGTACACTAAATTCTAATGCTGACGTAGCAATGACACGTCTTAATAAAATAACTAGGTACCTACTCAAAACGGATTTACTTAACTAGTGACTATGAGTAAATTAATGTTTATTCTGACGTTTCGAAAACTTTACAGTTCCTATATTCGTAGCGTAATGATAATACGACACGATACGATAACGATTTATTATTAGACTTTTGTAATAAGTACGAATATGGAAAATGTAATGTCACGCAAGTTAAATCCGTTACAATTGTTTTATCCATGTACGTTTGATGTTTACGTAGGTAGATAAGTTATTATAAACAAATTATCCACAATTTTCAAGAAAATAGGCATGAATCGGAGGGCACGGGAGTGTCCCCGTCAAGACGATTTAATTTACATATTTAGTAGGTTTGCTATGTACTACCTATATTATTAGGATAATAGACGAGTTATTTTTATTTTTTAGCGAGTACCCGGAGGCTCCAGCGGTTGGCATATACATGATGAACTCCCCTTTATTGCTAGTCCGAGATCCAGACCTTATAAAGACCATTCTGATTTCTGAGTTCAATCACTTTTCTGGCAACGGTTTTATCGTAAGTCTCTTCAGAAATATCTTTTAACTATCTATAGCTAATACATACATGACAGTTGCCCAAATTACAGAACTATTATATTACTACAATCTATAGACGATTCAACAGCAAAATAGCCTACACAAGTTAAACAAAAGTACAAATTTACTAATAATTTCTCAATGGGATTATTTGTTTGTGAAACCGATTGACACTTTGTATTTTCATTTTATGTTAAGACTTTAAGAGTAGGTATATGAGAAGTTGGGTTTGTATAACATATTGTACATATATTCTAATGTGACCAATGTTAATTGATAAAAAAAAGATATTTATTTTTTACTAGATCTTAATGTTTGCAGGTAGATAAGGCAGTTGATAAACTGGTAGCATGGAACCCATTCTTCTTGAAGGAAGAAGAGTGGAAGAGGTCCAGAGGCCACGCTACTCCTTCTGTCAGCGTCGCTAAACTGAAAGGCTATTTGCCAAATATATTAAAAGTTGGTGACGAATTGGTAAATTATGTAAAGGAGCATTGTGTGGACTCTATTGTTGAAATAGACGCGAAAACCGTAAGTATATGGTAGTATAGTCCAAGTAAAGTTATAGTATTACCTATACATACTCGTAGCAAATATAGACCTCGACCGACTTCAAAAAGGAGGTTCTTAGTTCGTTGGGATATTTTACGTTGCGTTTCACAATCGTCAATTGAGACTAAGAGATGTATGTCAGTTGACGTTCGCTTACCCAATCTCATCAAATATAAGTAGTACCAATTAATAAAATACGCAGTAGTTCAAAAAGTATATATATGCTGAATATCGATCCGAAACCACTTCGGTCGGCTATCATTCGCTCATAAGCTTGATGTAGATTTCTTATCAAAGTGCTTTTATGACATTTAACATAGATATCCCGTGGTGGCATTTATGTATATCTATTATATATATAAAAGAAAGTTGTGTTAGTTACCCCGTTTATAACTCGAGAACGGCTGAACTGATTTGGCTGAAAATTGGCGGGGAGGTAGCTTAGAGTCAGGAAAAGGACATAGGATACTTTTCATCCCGATCCAGTAAAAAAAAATATATTTAGCTCATTTGTTAAAAATAGTATAACAAAACGCAACAATGACAGCTGTCAAATCGATTGATTAATGCCGCTACATTGCTTCTTTGCCGGGCGGGACGAAGTCTGCCGGGACCGCTAGTACTTAATATATATATATATACATATAAACATATATAAACTACACTACAGATGATTTAAATATGCATGACACTTTTCTTTTGTCCATCAAGAAGATTTCCAAAAAAGATTGGACACGTACTTTTTCTTTTCTCAATCGCACAATAAAGAACAATAAGAGATTCATAAGTTCAGGAGTGAGAGCTTCTTTGTCATTTATTGATCGATTGAAAGAAAAAATACGTGTCCAATATTTATTCATTATCAAAGTGACGAAATAAACAACTACCTAAGTAGAATTTCGTCTTCTTAACACGTAGTCGTCATCCCTTTTCGACCTGAAAAATATAAAGCAAGTCTGAGCAAGTAAAATAAATTGGTGTCTAAATAAATGAAGTAATTATATCTCCAGGTATCTGCTATGTTTACTACAGACGTAATGGCCAACGCCATCTGTGGCGTGGAAAACAACAGCTTCAAAGAAAAGGACTCCCTTTTTTCGACCATCACACATGAAATCAGTAATAGCCTCGACACGTCTGTGTTAAAAAATATAAAGGTTATGCTGCTTCAGTTGCTGCCATTTTTGAACAAATATTTCGTGCGTGTTGGGTAATTAAATTTTGTAATTATTTCTATTTATTTACAAGTAAAAAAAAATGCGACACTATCAGTAAATTAAATATTGGTAGTGATTATTAATATTTTTTTCTTATTTCCATAGATTTGTTTCTAATAATACAGAGACGCTATTAATGTCTCTAACCAGAAAAATAATCCAAGATCGAACTCTCACCGGCGAGAAACGGAACGACGTGTACCAAGTGATGATGACTTTCAGGGAAAACGACAAAGAAGGAAGTAAGAAGAACAAAATTACCTATTACCTATCTATACTAATAAATAATATAAAAGCGTAAAAAATATTATCACTTGTAGACTGTACCTACAGATCTTTTTTTTTCAAATTTTCATATTTGCGATCTTTAGCTTCTTTTTATTTTTAGTTTTTACCGACGAGTACATTACTAGCCAAGTATTTACAATAATGCTTGACCTCTACGAGACGTCGAGTGAAGTTCTAGCGGCTGCTTTGTTTGTTGTAAGTAGTTGTACTTACTGATATTAAGGAACCAACGTTTAATTTTAGTTTTAAATCCGACAGATTTAGAAAAAAAACCGTATAAAAATGGTATAAAAATAAAGAAACAGAGTCTGTTCCTACGCAGTATGTTTGTGATTTCAGTTGGCTTGGCATCCCGAAGTGCAACAAAAGTTAAGAAGTCAAATTCAGGAACTGAAAAGAAAAACTAACGGAGAATATAGTATAGAAGATATAGAAAGTTTTAAATACCTCGATATGGTTTTTTCAGGTAAAGAGTGAAGTCATTACTTAAACAATAAATAAGTCTTTTGAAATCTATTAAATTACTTACAGATTGAATTATAAAATAAAGGCTTGTATAAAACATGAAACTACACAATTCAATTAGTCAAGTACAAAAGCGCAATTCAATGCAAAAAAAAAAAAAAAAAAAAATGAAGTACATCATTAATCAAAACCCCAATTTTGATAAAAAGCTAATGTACTTAAGTACATAACTTATCTATTGTTTCTTTTTAGAATCAATGCGAATTTACACGCCTTTCGCTGCTCTGCACCGGGAATGCACCAGTGATTGTACTTTGAATGTCCCATGCCTTAAAAAACCACTGAAAATATCAAAAGGAACCATTGTCCATGTACCGATTTCGGGTCTTAACAGTGATCCCAAATATTACCCGGACCCGGAGAAGTTCGACCCGGAAAGATTTTCGGATGAAGAAGTAGACAAGAGACCTAAATTTACTTTCTTGCCGTTTGGTGATGGCCCAAAGAAATGTTTAGGTAAAAATATTAACGTATTAAAAAAAATATCTAAATCTTTTTGACTACCTGGTCTGCTGTGCAGATAGTAAGTACCTACACTTATTTTTTATTTTACAGGCTTCCGTATTGCTTCACTGCAAATAAAAGTGGCCTTGATGAAAATAATAGAAAGTTTCAGCCTGAAACCGTGTGCAAAATCCAATTATCCTTTGGACGTTGACCCAAAAGGTTTGATACTGGCTCGCCCTACCTACGGCGCTTGGATTTATTTTGAAGAATTAAAATGAAACCTTCTTGATTAATTCCCAAACACTGTGTTCGATAATAGTAAACAATAAACTAAACTACGAATCTTAAGTAACTAGACTAAGTAGGTAGTTACTTCATTTAGCTGTAAAGTGGAAATAAGGTAATCGATTACATTTGTCAATATAAATTCGTTGTATTATTTATGTATACCTATCCTAATATTACAGTAGTAATATGTCTTAGACAATAACATAAATTTACATCCTGTACCTACGTATCAGTGACACCAGAATAAATTATTACTTACATTATTATTATCTACATTTTTTTACAAAGTTTATCATCCTATGATAGTTAGCTCCTAACCTATGAAGGTAGGTTCAAAAGCTATGATCTGTAAGAAACTACAAATATTTAATCACGAAATAAATTGCTTTACATGCTTCAAAACTCATTTATTTAGTTAAAATACATTAATTATAATTAACTATCTAATAATAATATTTATATTCATAATTAGACTCTACATTAATTCACATCGATTTGATGTTTTACGTTAGCACCACACTATTGACAGTTGACAGTTCGTGTTGGCGTTTCACGTCGCATCACTACTATCCTATTAACTTTTTATTTGGACTTCGAACTCGAAGTTGGATATTATTTTGTTTTTCTGAAAATAAATTAAAACACTTTACTTTTGACGATGTCTCGTGTATTGGTTGGAGTAAAGCGAGTGATCGACTACGCCGTTAAGGTAAATGATTAAAAATGTTAGGTTACATTATGTTGATAATCAAGTTCATAGTTTAGATGAACTGCTTGATAAAATAATGATAAGGTAACTATTTAAGCATTATAACCATATAGCATAGGAGGGCCAAAGCATCCTATTCGTTAACCTTGAATCTTACTATCACTTTGTGGATTTATTTCCATGAGATCTCATCTTCATGAAATTTCGTCCAGGTACTGTAGGTTAAGTATTACTCATATAATCAACTGTTAGTACTTTACTATATAGTCGTGCCTGTTCAGGTGGATTCATTAATTTTATATAAATCAAATATAAAATTTAACATAGGTAGTTATAGTAAATAAATCCAAAAAAATTCGAAAAATGTCAGGTAAAGGTGATAATATTAAATATATATATATATATATATATATATTTGTCTATGTGGCAGAAAGTGAAATAAAACTCTCTACTTACCTTATTAAAAAGGAGTTGTGACTTTATGCAATTATCTTTAATAAGTAACATTCACAGGTCCGCGTTAAGCCAGACAAGTCTGGCGTTGTGACCGATGGCGTGAAGCACTCCATGAACCCCTTTGATGAGATCGCTGTGGAGGAAGCCGTCAGGATGAAGGAGAAGAAGCTGGCGAGTGAAGTCATTGCTGTGTCATGTGGACCAGCTCAGGCACAAGTCAGTAGTTAGCAAATCTATTTACACATACATAGTAAAAGTAATATAAAGATTTATGCTTTACTATTATAATCTTGTATATTATTATGGGTCAAATATTGTAATGGGACACAAATAAGCTATTAGATAGTTTCTCATTCTTTTTATGCTTAGGGCCTTTCAAGTATTATGTAAGCATTTATTTATTTATTTAGTTTATTAGGTTGGCTAACAGTTACTACATCAATAACTACTTACATTATTTTAATAGGAGAGAAAACAACTACTTATGTAATAATTGAAAGGCCCCTGACAATTGTTGCAATCCCTTAAATCAATTACAATATTCTATTACTTATAAGAAACACAAGTTCCTGACTGATTCCCATTACCTTCTAATACTTAATATAAACTGTAACCGGTTTTATTTCCAGGAAACCCTTAGAACAGCTCTGGCTATGGGAGCAGATCGCGCTATACATGTGGAGGTCGCCGGACCACAGTACGAGACCCTGCAGCCCTTACATGTGGCCAAGATCCTCGCCAAGCTGTCTCAGGATGAGAAGGCAGACATTGTCATTGTTGGGAAACAGGTTTGTTTGTTAACTATTTTTACTTGCAATTTATACAAGTTCACCTTTATTTTACCCCATAGGGGATGTGGTTTCAAAGTTCAAGCTATAATGGGCAGGGGCCAAAACTTTAGTCACAGACATTTTTCAATTTAAGCACCTACTAAGTGTACTTAGTTCTATTATCAATGATTATAAAATTTCCCTTGCTCACAGTGATGAAGGTATTTCTCCCAGTTAACTGGGTAAAATCCTGGGAGAAATCCTTGTAAATTTTAAAATTTTATATGCAATAAAGTGTTAACACAGTATTGTTTATATGTATTTCATAATTATTTGCTTACAGGCCATTGATGATGATTCAAACCAAACTGCCCAAATGACTGCTGCCATTCTAGACTGGCCCCAGGGCACCTTTGCATCAAAGGTTAGTTCTAGTATTATTATCAGATTTTTCTTTAAAAAAAAAAAAGTATTGTCTTATCTTTGACCACAAGTAGTATTCAGAATTTATCATCTTGTAAACCTAAAAATTCTACTTACTGGCAAAGAAAGATAAAAAAAAATCTTGCACCATAGAACTATCCCCCGATCTACTCACGATCCAAGATAATCTTTATTACATAAGTACTAGGTAGCATATTACATTGCCAAAAAACACAATATCCATACTAATTGCATTGACAGGTGGACAAAACCGACGCTGGTTTAACAGTGACGCGTGAAATCGATGGTGGACTGGAAGTGATTAAAACCAAACTGCCTGCAGTCATCAGCGCTGACCTGCGTCTCAACGAGCCGCGGTATGCCACGCTACCTAATATCATGGTAAGCATCTTTATAAATTACTAGCTTCTGCCAGCGACTTCGTCCGCGCGAGTAATTTACACAATATCGTTACATAGCCTATACGTTACTATGATGTATTTGTATGTTTCATCAATATCTATTTAGTAGTTTCTGCGTAAAATATTAGTATGACTAATTCAACCTATTATTTTTCTCTGCTAGTCAAATCTTAACTCTCTTTAAAAAACTAGAGGATCAGGCGATCAGCAAGCCTATGATCTTTGTTACATTATTTGGTCTGTCAAGTGTTGGTTCCCGCGTAAATGACAAGGTTTGACGTTTAATAGATGACTAATGTCTATATAAATTAATTACTAGCTGCCCGCCCCGGTTTCGCACGAATCCTTTTTTTTTATAGCCTATGTCACTCGGAAATAGTGTAACCTATTCAATCCAAACAAACAAAACTTTCCTCTTTAGAAAAGTTATCCTTAGGGTCAAAACACCCACCCTAATAATTCCGTCAGAGACCACAACTAGTTTCTCTTTACAATAAAATTAGGTTCATCGGTATGAAACTGGGTTTGACATTGGTATCGACATATCCTTAAGTATGTTTCTTGGCGATATAATTGTAGAAAGAAACCTTAACTTAAACAATTAAATAAAGAAAATAATAACTTCATTCTTTATCTATAATTTTTTACAGAAAGCCAAAAAGAAGCCCCTAAAGAAAATAACCCCCAAGGACCTCGGCGTGGACATCGCTCCGAGAATCAAAGTGATTTCGGTAGAAGACCCCCCGGTGCGCCAGGCGGGCTCCATCGTGCCTGATGTGGACACACTGGTCGCCAAACTAAAGGAGAGTGGACATATCTGAAGTGTAAAGAAATTTCCATAATCACGTGGCTCTGTGATACATGCAAGCTATGTGTTTGTTAGCATACCATCCTTATGTATACAGTGTCCGAACTGATCGAGATTGCAATGTATAGTGTAAATTCTGTATGTGTAATAGTAATGTAAATTGTTAAATACATATTTTCCCATGTTAATTATTTATTTGTTTTTCTTGACCTTTACATCTATAATTAAAATATGAAGCTTAGTATGAAATGTAAAAAAAGTTTACAAGAACTATGCTTCCTGTGATCTTGATCTTGTACCAATTATATAATTTAGGGTGGTTAAAAAACACCCCAGAATTAAGTACTTACCTTAACTCATTAGTATGTATTGGATAATATTATCGAAAAATAAAATTAATTTCTTAATACATATTTCCATCGGTCTACAATGTCACACATTGTCACTTTTCGTAGTATCGTCTAGTTCGGCATAGACCTAAATTTCATGCAGGTCAAAAAAAAAATCCAAAATAAAACTAAACAGTTTATTAAGTATCTAGTACAACGCTTCGCCACTGAACGGTTCATACCACACTATTTTCCCTTCAAGACAGCCTGTGACCAGCAAATGGTGTCTGGGGCTAAACTTGCAGCTGACTACCAGATCCTGGTGAATTCCTAAGCTCTGCCCCACGTCGACCATGGGCTTGGGACCTGAGAAGCCTTCCACGCAGTTGGAGAGTTCACTGCAGTTCTGGTTTAAAGCTAAAAGCCGCATGCCGCAGCCAAAGGGGGAACACACGAGGCGGCCGTCAGCCGAATAACACAGCTCCTGAAGACAAAACGAGATATTATTATTAAATCTTCTATACTAATAGGTATAATAAAGAGTGAATGACTGACGGATTACGTGCACAGCCTAAACCGCTTATCGTAGAGACCTAAAACTTGAAGGGTGTGTTCTTTGTATAACGTAGACAGCCGATAAGGCAGGATTTTTCGAAATTCCACACATAAGAAGGTGAAAAGTTTGTACGACGACGTTGCTAGCAAAAGTTAGTTAAAAATATAATATAGCTATAACGATCAGTCGTCTGAATGGTTATAAAATAGTTAAAAAATATTAGGAATCGTAGTTAATACATTCAAACAATGTAAAATTACCGGAATTATCGATAACTATGGGTACAACTGGACAAACATAGATAAGTTATCATAATAAATGTTTTGATAGTTGTGTGCGTCACATTCGGCAAATGTATTATTTGCTACTGTTTCAGTTAACAAAATGGAATTATATAGTAATCTTAATAATGACCGTACTTAAAATGTTTAGATTTGTTAATTTTGAAAATAATATATAAACATGCTTTCGTATAAAAGATAAAAGCCCGAGAGTTGGCACCAATTTTTGGATAGGTATTTGAGGGAAGCTGAAAACTTGTCATACAGATACAGCTCTCCTACACGGAGCTGCAGATTTGAACATAATATTCACTCCGTTATTGTGGTTCTATTCCAAATTTTTAAAAAATAAGACAAGGTGCCATCTTGAACTGTGATAAACAATATTTTGTAATTTCAATGTAGTCAAAACCATATAAATGATATACCGAGTGAAGAACTTAAAAAAGCAAGTAAGATTACCTTTATAAAACCTTTCCCTTCGTTAGTCTCTTCAATATAATACAGTAGTCTATCTCTATTTTGTCTAATGAAGTGCTTCGTCTGGGGCTGCGCGGTCATGCTGTCGCTCGGCGTCTGCCCGGACGTCGACGGTAATATACTGTAGGTACAAAATATTAATTAATAGGCATGTCGACTTTTTTTTCTTTGTACGTCAAGTAGATTACCAAAATTAATTGGAAACGCATTATTTCTTATCTCAAAGAAACAAAAAAAAACATAGATAATCGCTTCTAAATATCGTTAGTCTGATGTTTCAATTTTAAACTGTTTACAACCAGTATCTATAAAAAGAATTTCTTAAACCTTTTACTACGTTATTTGTAGGAATGAATTAGTGTTCATTTTGATGAATGAAAAAAATAACTTTTTTTGTGTTAGCTCCCTTTATATTATTAAATTTAGGTGTGCGATATTAGAGCTATATACAAGTCTATTATATAAAAATAAGTCGGGTTTTCCTCCTTGACGCTATAACTCCAGAACGCACGAACCGATTTGGCTAATTTTGGTCTTGAATTATTCGTGGAAGTCCAGGGAAGGTTTGTAAGTAGAGAAAATTTAAAAAACATCTTGAAAAAGTGTACAATCAACATCTTTCTATACCTCATATACAAAGTGGTTGACGGTAAGTGACAGAAGACTTTGACAAATCTTTGACGAGACAATCGGACGGGCAGGACGACGTCTGCCGGGGCCGCTAGTACAAGAATATAAAGGTATATTTGTATAGTATACCTCTCTCCTCGCGGCGCGTCTGGTGCGGGGCGGAGCGAGGGCGCGCGGGGGGGCGCGGGGGGCGGCGCGATGCCGGTGTTGATGCCCATGATGCGCTGCATGTTGAAGTTGCGATGGCCCTGCCCCCTGCACATATCATATAACAATATAATATAATAAATATCCCGACCTCCGTGATCACCACAACGTATAATTATAAACAATATCGCGAACTCAGCTGCAGACAAACCGAATGATAGTGAAAAGCTAATGCTAATAATTTTATGCAATGAAATAATAAAACAATTAAGTTTTAACAAAAAAAACGAGTTTGAGAATTTTGCAGCAGTACAATAGAATGCAGTAGAAAAATATATATATCACGTGCAATAAACATTTGAATATATTATTTCACTTAAAATTCATAAAATAAATAAAAAGAAAACTACAAAATTTGCAATACAATCGGTTGCATTAGCCTGTTCAACAAAGTTCAAAGTCGTTGTTTAGCTTTTTGACTACCTAACTAATAATGGCCAGTGCCATTCACTCCTACTTTCTTCTTATAGACCAAGCGATTTCAGGTCTGCTTTGATTTCAGCCAGGCTGCTAGTTTAATGCATGTGTGCGTGTGTGTCTGTCTCCCTCTTTCTGAGCGTGCTTGTGTGTGTGTGTGTGTGTGTGTGTGTGTGTGTGTGTGTGTGTGTGTGTGTGTGTGTGTGTGTGTGTGTGTGTGTGTGATATCATTTATTTACCTGCTTACAAACTCCTGCAGCATCCGATGTTGTTTGATGGTGATGGACGCCTCCCACACGTCGTTCTGAATAGAGGACAAGCCCTGGCATTAAAAACATCCGCTTTACACACACAAACATACGATCAGTAACCTTTCAAGCCAAAAACAATGCCCTTCACACTATTTACAACTGAAAAACAAGATTTATACAATTTTGCAATTTGACGGACATTAAATAGTTTAGAATGAAATTAATCAAATTTGATGGAAAGTATGGAAAATTAATTGAATTTGACAGAAAGTAGACAGTTTATTAGGAATATATAATAATATATAAATGTTAATTAAGACTGTTTGGCATAAAGTATTGAATGTAAAAGTAAGTTATAAATGAATATCGATTATCAATGATTATCAATTTATGACATCACGTTTTTCTTATAAAAAATTAATTGTTTTATCGTGGTTGATTAAAAAAAAAACTTATTGCTTACTTATAATATTTTGTAGATATTGGAAAGTTAAAAAAAAAATATTTTACTTTTATCGTTCCCTTACACGCCTCTCTTGAGAATTGATAAAAATCACCACTTACCCCGCCGAGGCGCGGTTCGGAGGCGGAGGTGGAGGGCGCGTCGTGCAGCCCGGGGGGCGGCGGCGCAGGCGCGCGGGCTCCCGGGCCCGCAGCGGAGCCCCGGCCCACAGCGGAGCCCGAGCCTGACTCGGCGGCCGACAGCCGCTCGCGCTCCCGGTCCCGTCCCCACATTCGTACGATACGCGCCGATGGTGAAGGCCTGTATAATATATATACAAAATAAAATTGTGTTATTTTTTAAAAATGACTCCTTTTTATATGACAGAATATTACTCGACTGCGTGGTCTACAGGCGATAGTGATGTTAGGACGCTTTTTGAAATACGCGATTCAATCCGTAATAGTTGTTTAATTAATTCGAATGTATATATTATATGAAGTCATATAATATATAGTTATTAGTTAACTTTTGTAGTTATTAGTTAACATAATAGCTTAGTTTATAAACTTACTACTTCAATAATAAATGTAGGGTGATCCTGTATCCAGTGGTTACCGGCTTTAAGAACATTATTAACTGTAATAACCTAATTAAATAGACCAAAAGACAGTGACACCTACCGTGTCAAATTCAACATTGGCCGATTATTAAAATTCTTTAAAAATGTCTCACAGAGTTTCCCCGGCGAGTGTGACGGAGGCCTGGGGGCGCGGCGGGCGGTAGGGGCGCAGGCGCACCGGGCGGCGGATGTTGGGGCGGCGCTGCATGCGGCGGAGCCCCACCGGCGGCGCCACCGGCAGTGGGTCCCGCACGGATTTGTCCGACGAACACTCCACCGGCTGGATGTCGTGTATGCAGGACCACTGACAAAATAAGAGTATAATGTATATAATAATTTCTCATGACGTCACTGTTATTATACATTAGCTGCGTCTGCGCACGATAAGTAGGTACTTAAAACAATATGGTTAAAAATTATAGCCTATATGATACTCTCATAAGTAAGCTGTAATATTGTAAAGTTTCATTATATCAATTCAATAGTTTTTATGTGAAAGAGAGAGCGAGTGATAGACTATCGTCAGCTCAGTCGAGTACGAGTTAACTAAGGTTTACGAAACGTCGGGGACTAAAATAAAATACGCGAGTTAAATCCGTTAAAATTTATTTCATTCTAAAATAAAAATAGTTATCTATGGCCAACTTAGTTTACTACAAAATTAAATGTGGAAAGTGAAAAATTAAAAAAAAAATAACAGTATAAAATTAATATGTGTGAGTTAAATCCATACACAAATTTATGTCATTCAGGTTGAAAACGACACAATTTTAAACATTACTTGTATTGTGCTATCGCTCGACGATTATTGTAGCTATGAATTTATAAATATCCTTACTAATATTATAAATGCGAAAGTAACTCTGTCTGTCTGTTACGCTTTCACGCTAAAACTACTAGACCGATTTAAATGAAATTTGGTACAAAGAAAGTCTGGGGCCTGAGAAAGGACATAGGCTACTTTTTAACCGAATGCAAAAAAGGAGGAGTTCCAAGCGGACGAAGTCGCAGGCAGAAGCTAGTTGTTTATAAATCTTCAGTGTACCCAAATAAATACTAAATTTTATAATAAAAATGTTTGGTTGCTAGTAAGACATAAATCATCGATTTTTTAACAACTTCTAATTACCTATACACCTCTTAATGGTATACGACGTAATGGTTTAATGTACTAATCAATTATCTATTAATAATAACTATTTTGATGACAAACTGTTTTTATGTAGTTGTGATAAGAGTTATTATTTGTTTTTTACGCCTTACCTCTGATCTGTCGTCATGACTTATGTTTCTACTTAATGCACTCCAACCGAGGGGATGTATCTGAAATAATAAGAAATTAATAATAATAACAAAGAATTATGCACAAGTACAAAATTTGTTTCAAGTAGAGACAATTGATAATGAACTTTAACGAAGTTAACTTAAATGTGCTTTAAGTTATCTTCGTTAAAGGCGTCATTTGATACTAATTAACTATGCTGCGTCTGCATACAGTAGGGTAGCCAACTACAATTATAACAAAAGGGATTTAAGTTGAAAAAACTAGGACAATGACAAACTATTTCGCATTTTACACTTAAAATAAAAAGGTTCCGAAATGTAAAAAAAAAAATGGTTGAATGAATATTCGAGATAATTGAAATAAATGTATATGTATATATTATTATCATCTACATAAAAACTTTTAAATAATACCCAGAACGTCACAGGCATACCCGAAAAGACCTGCCTTTTAAATGTACTTTGCTATGTCAGGAAAACAGGATGGTTGGCAACCTTAGCATACAGTATAGCGATAAGCCTCAATAAAAAAAAAGTATAGCCATAAATCCATACCCATTTTTTTTAAAATCTAACTAACCTGCAAAGCACTGACAACCTCTGCGTCATTGCCGTCTGGGAAATCCGAGATGAATTCGATTCTGTTCTCTTTGCGACTCTTATCAAACAAATGATCGTACTGCGCAGCGATCGGGATCAGCTGTTTACTTGTTTGCATCAGTCTAAATAAATTTGGCTGAAATTAAAACATAAATTATATATCAGAAATTACCTATTATAAACTATATACTTAGTGTACTGCTATGTAGACTATTCAATCTGTCATCTTCTATCTGTAATAAATGTTCTTTGAAATTTCACTAAACTACTTAATCATGATAATTTCTGATGCCTTCGCGGTTATTACACATTGGAATGAAACAACTATTAACGGATTTAACTCGCGTATTTTTATTTTATTTTATTTGCTGACGTTTCGGACTTTTTACAGTTTCCATAATCGTAGCACGACTAAGCTGACAATAGTCGAACGCTAAAGACTATTTGACTTTAAAGCGTTAAATCCGTTAATAGTTGTTTCGAAACTAATATTAATAATTTTTTGCGAAATATTTACTCCTACTTCGGCAAATTTAACCTTATCTCAAACACATGAGTTTCATATTTGCTCTGCTCCATTTAGATCCTAGGTCCTAGGATCGTACATCCATCTTTACATCCGTACATTCTTACTTCCACGTTTATAATATTAGTAAGGACTAAGTCTACATACCTTAAATCCATGCAAGTCTTGCGCCAACGTATTCAAATTAAGATTATGAACTATAACCAGGAGACCTCGAGTCGTACACATGACCATCTGCCTCGCGTCCGGAGACAGCCGGCACCGCATCAGCCCCGACGCGTGAAACACCCTTTGATAAACCAAATTGCACTCGGAATAAGAGTTGATATCCCAAGTATAAATACTGCCATCCAGCCCCGAGGTAACAAGTAACTTGTCCCTCATTGAAAATTCTATATTCTTAACCCAGTTAGAGTGACCGAGTAGTGAGCAAATTTTACGTTTTAAATTTCTAACATCCCATAGAGCTATGGTCGTGTCGTCAGAGCATGTTGCGAACATGCGCCCGTCGAGGAATCTGGAACAATGTGGTTTACATTTTAAAGCATCCTAACTAATATTATAAATGCGAAAGTAACTCTGTCTGTCTGTCTGTTACGTTTTCACGCTAAAACTACTGGACCGATTTAAATGAAAATTGGTACAAAGAACGTCTGGAGCCTGAGAAAGAACATAGGCTACTTTTTAACCGACTGCAAAAAAGAGGAGTCTACGCGGACGAAGTCGCGGCCAGAAGCTAGTAGATAATATAGATTACGGCCAAATATCTTGTAGGTAGGTAGTAACTATGGAAACCCAAATGGAATTAAATAATGTCATAGGATGAGTTGTAAACTATACCAAAATTTCATAAATGCTGATTAAGTCGGATACGGCCACAAAATAAGCACACTTTTTACAAGTAGCGGCCCACACTGGCTTTGCAGGGATCCCTAATTTTTTTTCAAAATATCCTACAGCCTTTGTTACTCAAAGTTAATGTAGCTTCCGAATGGTGAAAGATTTTTTGAAATTGGCACAGTAGTTTTTGAGTTTATTCATTACAAATATACACACACAAAAATATCTTCTTTATAATGGCCTAAGAGCCACCAGACCTTACTTATTTTCTCACAAATGATATTAAGGAATTAAGTAGTGCTAGAACTTATTAAAGAGTGTGTGTAATTTATTGTTTTGCTTAATTTGGGGTGTAATTGGTGTGAATTATCCCAATACATAGTTTTAATATTTAATACCTAAAAACACTTACCAAGCTACAAAATATAGTTAACTTACTTGACGCAGTTAACACAGTCCGAGTGAGCACCGTTCACAGTGTGTATTGTCTTATGTGTGAGTGAGTCGAATATCTGTATGGACTTCTTTTCACACGCCGCCACTAACATTGATCTGTAACAAAGTATATTTTAATGGAGTTCCACTTTGAAATAATGTTACATCAAAGAATATGTCAATGGAATTTAATATAAAGTTAGTATAATTTAAATTACTTGATACATAATTAGTATATAATAAAATAATTTATTAAGTAGAAAATCATTCATAATATTATTTTTTATCAACAAATACAAATTTTAATATCTATTTGTAAAAAAACAAGTACTATAATGCTCATACTTATACAAGCAACCTATGAAAAGTATAAATGACAAATTTGTACCTCTATTTGTCACTGATAATAAAAATGTACAAGTGTGACATTAAAAAGAGGCCTTTATGTCTTAACATTTTACAAACCCTTTATTATTGACTGCTACCTACTGCATTGATATGTGCAGTAGTTTTTAAATGATCCAAATAAATATTAAATTTTATCATTATATTAGTTACGGCTGAACATTCATTCTTAGGGTTCGGTCAGAGAGAAGGTTGATGTGTTTCCCCCATTGTGGGTATGCCCATACTGGCAGCTGTGTATCCTGACAGTACAGGAATGGAAAATGGCTTATTTAACTGTCTTGTTTATACACTATCCCTACTAATCCCTACTAATATTATAAATGCAAAAGTAACTCTGTCTGTCTGTCTGTTACACTTTCACGCTAAAACTACTGGACCCATTTTAAATGAAATTTGGTACAAATAAAGTCTGAAGCCTGAGAAAGGACATAGGCTACTTTTTAACAGACTGCAAAAAAGGAGGAGTTCCACGCGGACAAAGTCGCGGGCAGAAGCTAGTTAGTAATATATACTTAAATGTGTTTGAAACACTGTAATAAGTTTTTCAGGTGAGGTTTAGTGATTCCATAAAAAATATCTCACAAAAGGAAACTTAACTAATTTTTATTTAAATTAACAATCAGCTGACCATAACTCGAGAAATAATTAGGCGGACAAATAACCATTTATTTGAGGAAATTAAGAATAATATCTATTAAGCTTAAATGTTCAAAAACTCAAATAACTAAACAGTATGCTTTTGGACATTTGTTAATGAGGAAGCCTCTGTATCAATACAGGAAGCTCTACCGACACCATTTTTAACACAGAGCAAAACAAAAAGTCAAGGTTATCTCTTCAGGAAATAGACATTGCATAAAAGATTTTCAATTACCCGTCCGGGGAGAATTCAAGGTTGAACACACCACCAGTGGGAAGGGTGTTTGCCTGCTCTCCACTCCATGATGCGATAGGTTTCATGCCACAGTACAGACTCCGAGCCAGCGCATCGCCCGCACCGAGGGGCATGCTAAGCCCTGACTCTCGCTGCATCTGTCGGTACGGGCTAAATGCCGAATACCTCGCCATAAAGACGGGATCATCCTTGCAGTGTATCATCTTTCAAGCACTAACTTAACTCAGGTGGAATGGACAACTGTAATATTACTTAAGTACAAGACATAGCCTCTTATAAATGCAGTTAGGACGTATTTAATAGAATTCTACATATTTCTCAGAGCAAATTTAACTTGTTTGAGATAAAAATCAATTAACACTAGCTACTTGATATAATTAGTTTGACACTATGGTCGCATTTCATTGACATTATTTTGTTGAACACAGATGGTTACCGTAGACTAAATAGACTGTCAAATAGTGATGTATTGATTCCACCATTTAAAATAGAAAAAAGGTATTAAATAATTGTTATATTTATGTCTTGAAATATTAGGAAAATAGAATAATAAAAATTAATACGAATTCAAAAAACAGGATCTATAAAGTTATAGCTTAGTTTGATTTTTATTTTTATTGCGCATAGAACTGAAAATAGTTGCAACAAATGGCGGCCTGCGCTGCGCAGTGTTGCCACAATTAGCATATAACTAATATGTACAATTTTTAAAGATTAGGATGATTTTCTAAATCTAATCAACTAATTAAAGTTTAAGTTTAGTATGTATCTATTTAAAAATATATGATATTAGTCACAATGCCTACAAATGTAAACAATGCAACAACTGCAAACGAGGTATAGAGTTCGTATAAATCTATAAACATTTTTTTTTAAACATCTGAGCAAATAAAAGGCAAACACAGTATACAATTTAGCTTTTAATTCTTAAACTTCTAGTCAAAAAATAGTACTACGTCAAATTAAAAATTTTGTCACAGACAAGAAAGTCCACTTATTCGTAATCACTCAATTTTGCCTAAGTAACATTAATTATATTATATTGTAATAGTTAAAAGATCTTATTATATCATAAATAAGTATGTAAGTACATAATTATGAGTAGAATGATCACCTATACTTACAAATGTATTTTATATATTACACAATGCTAATGATGCTATATAAGTAAAAACTGCTTGGCACTTTACTGGATAACTATAAGTTATCATTATTTTTTTAAATTGTATAAATCAAAAGATAAGATTTTATTACCAAAAGCTAATACAAAAAACATTTTCATTTCATTTACGAGATCACATATTTTTTAAATTAATTATGTACAACAAGATCATATTAATTATTTTAATTAGATTTCAAGACTAATATCCAAACTTTTAACTTCAAGATATATCTACAAATAGTTACCAGGTATTAGGTTGTAGCACCCCACTAGGGGGTGGTATGACACCAGTCTTCAAAACATTTTGGAGGAAAACCTCTAGTCTTGTTTTCGGCCCACCTTCATCAATATTTTCAAGAATAGCAAGATAATCTGAGCTTATCAGTTTTATTACTTTAACAAACTGTTTTCCATAATGTTTGTGGAACTCGGAACCACAAATATTAAAAAAGTCATGGATCAATGTTGCACTTATATCTGGTTCAGGTTTTAAATTGATAAAGGAAGCTAGCCACTGCCAACCAAACCGAGGGCCATGAGGATTAGGTACATTAAGGAATCTAGGATTCTTTGCAATCCAAATAGCACAGCGAAGTTTAAATATACCAGACATTCTCTTTAAGAATTTGTCTTGCTTCTCTACTACACCCTCCTCACTGTAGGTGTAGCCTCTAGACATGTAAAACTCCTTGTCAGTTTGTCCTTCCTTCTGTGGCAGAAACATGGGCACTAAGTAAGGACACAGTCTGTGAAAGTATGCTTCAAGCAGCTTGCCAAACTCAGGAAACTGGGACCAGAGTGCCGCTGTCACAGCAGCAAGTGGAAAAGCTGCTTCTGGGTTACTCGACACTAGAAGGTCTCCTTGCCTCACAATTTTCTTGGCTAATAGTGCTGTGCAGTAGTAAAGCCCTTGGGGATGTTGTGTGGCTGTTACATAAGTGTCTAGTACTTGTACTCTTTCTCCTCTAAGCAGTTTAGCTAATTTGTCAAATTTATCTTTCATGTGTATTCCGCTTACAGATGAAATAGCATTTACTGGTGTGTTTACAGCTTTCTGACAATCAAACCTAAATTTTTTCATAGTTGTATTCTCCAGTAACTCTTTATATTGCTTTTCATATAGATCAAGGAAGCTTTGTAATTCTTGGAAGTATGCATAATTGTTTGAGGAATAGAACATAGGGGGAGTTTTATTAGATTTTTCAGCTAATGTTTTCTGTATCTGTGCTATTTCTGCCTCAGCTGCTTTTGCTTCCTGTGCCTTCTTCTCCTCCATTGCTTTCTTTCTCAGTAGTTCTTCTTCCTCTTGCTTTTTAAGAGCTTGTTGTTTCTTGATCTCATTCAATTCTTCTATCATACTTTTTCTTATGTTTTCAATATTTAATGCTAATATTTCAGCTTGCTTCACATCCTTGTCCGTGAGGGCTCCTGTTTTGCACAAGTCCATGATAGCACTAATATTTCCTATAACTGAGTTTATGGCTTGTATATTTTTTTCACACACAGTTTTGGCATGTGAGTCTTTTTGTAATAGATTTGTTATATCATTGTAGCATATGCAAATTTTTGTATGGCTGTCTGTCACTGAGGCAAATCTAGCTGTGGCTTTATTTTGTTCTTCTAATATTCGGTTCATGTTTTCAATGGTCTGTTTTTTTATTGTTTGGCAGTTTTGTTCGTCTTGTTTGGCCTTCTCTAATACTGATAAGTTGTCATTTTCTTGCAGGTCTTTGAGCATCTGTAATTTCTTTGTTTTGAGTTCGAGGGCTCGTCGTTCGCATTCTTCGCTCTGTTTGGTCCAGTATTTCCGCATGCTTTCCGCTCTCCGTGCCAGCATATTGTCAACTAAGTTCTTAAATAGCTCTTCCGAAGTCTCTTGTAGATTCCGCTCGTATTGCTTGATAATAAGAGCGTAACGAAGGTCTTCACCAATACGATCTTCGATCAAATCTTCCTCAACCTCGGGGATCGCGGGAATAACCTCAACAGGCTCTTCATATTGGAGTTCTTTTTTCTGTGGGCTGTTTGGGCCTATTGTTACTTTTTTGACAAAGGGACTTATTTCAGCCGCCTTTGTTAAAGCTGAGATACGTAATCTCTCAAAATCAACAAGTTGATCTGAGATATTTACG
Organism: Polylopha cassiicola; assembly: GCA_038024825.1. Classification (NCBI taxonomy): domain Eukaryota; kingdom Metazoa; phylum Arthropoda; class Insecta; order Lepidoptera; family Tortricidae; genus Polylopha; species Polylopha cassiicola. The sequence goes on from CP149061.1 coordinate 2,871,219, forward strand.
TCTACTGTTTTATTTCTACTATTACTTCTGTATTCGGTTTTATCGTATATGTCACCCATTTTTAGATTTAACTATCTCAATAACGAGTCAATATTAAGATAATTAATTGTTCGGACATAATCTAACTATATAAACTATATAGGTATTACTGAGAAAACTTGAGAAAAGTATATTCCGCATCCGCAAATCACTGGCAAATTTCAAAATGTCGAATTGTCGACAATAGTCGACATGCAAATGTCAAAATAGTCAAAAGTACCTACGTTTTATTCGAGTCATAGTTATAAACATTTGTGTTTAGGTCAAATTTTTTTTTTCAGTTACAACACTGAAGAAGTTGGCGCGAAAATTGACATTGATGGTTTGACTTTTGACAGAAATCGGTGAATGAGGAAGAAGTGAAAACATTTAGATTATAATTATTATTATTTTATAATTGTATAGATATGGTTCTTCAAAATACTGGAAAATATCGGCCAGATAGAGATAAAGATGAGTCTAATAAACGAGATGGTGGGACATCATCCGGATCGAGGTAATACTTGCTTCTTTATTGTATTTGATACCTAGTTGTGGTATTTTCATGTACCTTTTGCTTCAGGGAGGAATCTTCAGAGTCCCGCATTCGAGTAGCCCTTGATAACGATAGGATAGATTCGAAGTATGGCTTCGACAGAGTACGAGACGCGAAAGAGCGTACTGGATATCTCATCAACATGCATACGGTGTGTACCTTTTTTGTGTAAGGTTTAAGTAAGCATAATAAATTATAATGGACGTCATATGTTCCTGCAACAGAAGTTATAAATGATTTAAAGTTTTTTCAATTTAATAAGTTTCAACAAAAAAACAATTTAGCAAATGTTCTTTCGTGTGTAATTAGAGGATATCAAATATCAAACAAAATATAACTATACTGAAAAGGCAACAAAAACTACTGAGTTTACTTTTATTGAGCGTTAACTTATTTTATAACCTTAATAATGTTTAGGCATAATAAATCTTTACATTTTCAGGCTGAAGTCTTAGACGAAGACAAGCGTCTGGTAGCAGCAATGGACTACTATTTCATTGAGATGGATGGATCTCGGTTCAAGATATCGTTGGCATTCCAGCCATATTTCCTCATCCTAGCCCGCAAGGAGTGTGAGCAGGAGGTCATACAGTACCTGTCTAAGAAATATGTTGGTACTATACATAAAATAGAAGTTATTGAAAAAGAAGATTTAGACTTGGTATGTAAAATTGATGGAAATAATAATATTGGAATGAAACAACTATTAACGGAATTTAACTCCCATATTTTTTATTTTATTTTATTAGCTGACGTTTCGGATTCTTTACGGTTTCCATAATCGTAGCACGACTGAGCTGACAATAGTTAAATTTAATATTAAATCTGATAGGCGAGTTAAATCCGTTAATAGTTGTTTCATTCCAATGTGTAATAACAGCGAAGGCATCAGAAATTATTATAATAATAATATTTAAAAGGTTAACAATTGTAATGTTTAGTCCACTTAAATACAGTTTGCAGATTTTACTGTACTAGGTTGTGCTATCAAATTATTTCTTTGAATAGCTTAGTCTACATAACAATTACAAAATATTTTTATATATTTGACTGCTAATAAAGATCATTTTGCCAAGACAGTTTCTATAATATATTATGTGAATTAATATACTTGTATACTCCTACATTTATAGTGATTTAATTATTTTTTATTAAATTTGAGTACATTTCATTCTGCACTATGGTTGACTGTTAGAAAATCCCCTATTATATTAAGTTGATCAAATAATATACATTATGTCATTTAATGTAATGTGTGAGAATTTAAAATAAGTACATTATTTTTAGCTAAACCATCTGTCAGGGCTCCGGCAACGATATATAAAACTGTCATTCATGTCTCAAAATGAGATGATGAAGGTGAGACGGGAGATTCTTACAGCTGTCAATAAGAATAAAGAGAGGGAGAAAAAGGATGCGATCTACGCTGAGATGTTAACCAACGCACTGACAAGTGCAGCCGCCATTGAACATGCTAAGAAAACTACAGATCATATGGAAAATATTTTAGATATTAGGTAAAAACACCAACATACAAACAAGTTCATACACTTACTACTACTAATGGTTTTGAACCTATTTCATATACAACCCCAATACTATGAAAAAAAAATTGCGACCCCCCTATCCCTTCCTTTTGCTACATGTATGTTATGATGATTTATAGTCATTTTTTTAAGAACAGATAACAGTCATGAGCACCTTAAATTTTCTTGTTAAGTTTCAATTTTTTTTGTCTGTTCTATCTTCCATGTATCATTCCATTCTATGTTCCATCTGTTCAAATTTTATTCATTTTTTAATGAGTTCCCTGGACCTCTTCCGACCCTAGACAATAGAGGCTAAGCTTTTTTAAATAAACTTTGTCTCCAATGACTAAGATATGCAACCATATTACTAAACTAAATAAAAATATGCTCTTAAGAAACTGTTTAAACCCCTGCACGCCTATAACGCATTGTAACGTTTTACAAGACCCCCCCTCCATCTAAATTACATTACGTAATACTTGAACGAACCCTAATCAATTTAACACTTATTACAGAGAACATGATGTACCATACCATGTGCGCGTGTCCATTGACATGAAAGTCTTCTGTGGTAAATGGTACACAATTAAAAGCAGAGGTACGGAAACGCCAATCTTCACCATAAGAGACGACATCCTTGAGAGGCCTGACCCTATAGTACTTGCGTTTGACATAGAAACCACAAAGCTACCACTCAAGTTCCCCGATTCACAGACTGATCAGATCATGATGATTTCTTACATGATCGATGGGCAGGGGTACTTGATCACCAATAGGGACATTATTTCAGTGGATGTTGAAGATTTTGAGTATACGCCGAAACCGGAATTTGAAGGGTAAGAAACACTGTTCTTATAACGAATATACACTTGTAGATAGCCTTTTTGGAATATACATGCCAAGAATAAGTGTGAAGTAATTGTAGTTGTCTCATTTCAATATTTAATAACGATGAGACCATTAGAAATTATTATGTAAAATTTGCAATGAATATTCTGTTTTTGCAGGCAATTTATAATATTCAATGAAGTCAACGAACTTGCGTTAATACAGAAGTTCTTTGACCATATCATGGATGTCAAACCACACATCTTCGTAACATATAACGGTAATATAATATTTTTATCTCTTATATTATTTATATACCTACTTACTAGAAATTCTGTTATTTTTATCAGGCTTTTAGTTAAATGTACTAAATCCGTAAAACACTGAACATGAAGAATGATCAAGTATTGAATCTGATTGTAAAATGAAAGATATTATGTTTAATTTATTTTTCAGGTGATTTTTTCGACTGGCCGTTTGTAGAGGCGCGGGCCGCCATTTTAGGATTAGACATGAAGCAGGAAATAGGTTTTAGTAAAATAGCAGCTAGAGATGGCACCTACGCGTGCCGGCCTGCTATGCACATGGATTGTTTATGGTAAGTATTATAGAGGTCTTATATTATGTCAAAAAAAAGGTCTTTATAGGGACATACTATCATAACTTCGGTCTAGATGATGATAGAGTGCTTTAATTTTATTAGTTAAGTTCTGTAGTAAATAATATTTTGTAGGTATTTAAACTTTCCCAAAAGATAAAATTATGGTAAGTTTCAAGTAGTGAATTGTGTCTTGCTTCAGGGTAGGAAGCTAAAGTAGAACACGCCGACTGCACTGCACGCGCCTACAGTCTATATTGTATCTATATTACAGTTTTTTTTTAATTATTTACCTACTAATTTTAGAGTTACTGTAAATGTGTATTAAAATATTATGGACTTAAGAAGTTTGTAATAAACTATTATTTTTATATGCAGTTGGGTAAAAAGGGATTCATACCTCCCAGTCGGCTCTCAAGGTTTGAAAGCAGTGGCCAAAGCCAAACTCAGGTATGATCCGGTCGAGCTGGACCCTGAGGACATGTGCCGAATGGCAGCGGAACAGCCTCAGGTATAAAATAACTAAGATATTCTTTCTTTCTTACTTATGTTGGGTACAGCCAGCAACAAATATCTGACCCCACCTTGTATACGGTTATTAGGTGGACTCAGATATATGTTATGCTAGCTGTACTTAGGTGCATGAAAATATATGATCTAAGAATGTCTTGTATAATGTTTTAGGTTTTGTCCAACTATTCAGTATCGGACGCAGTAGCGACGTATTATTTGTACATGAAGTATGTGCATCCGTTCATATTTGCGCTGTGTACTATCATTCCTTTGGAGCCAGATGAGGTAAGGAAATTATAATCCCTACTAATATTATAAATGCGAAAGTAACTCTGTCTGTCTGTCTGTCTGTCTGTTATGCTTTCACTCTAAAACTACTGGACCGATGTAAATGAAATTTGGTACAAAGAAAGTCTGGAGCCTGAGAAAGGACATAGGCTACTTTTTAACCGACTGCAAAAAAGGAGGAGTTCCACGCGGACGAAGTCGCGGGCAGAAACTAGTTTATTATAATCTTTCTTTAGCGCTGGACTATCGTCAGCTCAGTCGTTTAAGTTTTCGACAGCAAACGAAATAAAATACGCAAGTTAAATCCATTATAGTCGTTTCGTTGAAATTATGTTCTTACAATAAATAATTATTATTCGAACCACAAACGCTTAAAAGCTTTCAAGTTTAATACTTATGGTTTAAATTATTAAGGCTCAATATAATTTCTTTTTCCGTAGGTACTTCGTAAAGGGTCCGGCACACTCTGTGAGTCCTTGCTCATGGTGGAAGCATTTCATGCCAACATAGTGTTCCCGAACAAGCAAGTAGAAGAGTTGAACAAACTCACGAGCGACGGACACGTGCTCGATACAGAGACTTATGTCGGTGGGCACGTGGAGGCCTTAGAGTCAGGTGAGTTTGTAATCACAGATAGCATCAAAATTCTGGACCACTCTGATGTTGCTTTGGGCAGAATTGTGCAATGTTCAGAGCGCAGTTGAAGTCTGGCGTTATCTGTATTTACACGTTTAAAGTGACTACTAGAGTTCTCTTAAATATATTTTTTACAACTATGTTTTTTCGGCCTACATGAATGTTATTAATGATTCGCGTATATAAATTGTAAGTTGACAGTTCCAAATTTTTTATACTTTCCGTATTCGTAGCATCAAACAAATGTAATGATATTTTTTTTTTAAATATCAGCATAATTAATATAAGTAAGTTAAATCCGTTAAAATGTTTGACGAAACTTTGACGAAAAGTATTATTAAATATAGTTTATTTTTATTATAGCATGCATTTGGAAATTTTGTCCTACAGTTTTTTGTCATTAAAAAAAATCTGCCAGTATTTATAAACGCATTTTTCAGGTGTATTCCGAGCGGACATCAAATGCAAGTTCCGTATAGTGCCATCAGCCGTAGACAAACTCATAGACACCATAGAGAAGACGATGAAACACGCCATAGAGGTGGAAGAGGGGATTCCATTAGAACTGGTGACAAATTTCGACGAAGTTTGTAATGAGATAAAGTCGAAGTTACAGCACATGCGAGACCACCCGAGGAGAGATGAGAACCCGTTGATATACCACTTGGACGTCGGCGCTATGTATCCTAATATTATTTTAACTAACAGGTAAAATATTATTCACTTAGTAATTTAAACAGACGCGGCTGTATTTTTACGTCCTATTTTTTTTTATTTATTCAACTTACTAACTATATATAAAATTATAAATATATATAACATTTATAATCATTCCTGCGCCATAGTAAACAGCCAATAAATTGTGAACTGCACCATACTAATTGTATTAAATAACCATTTCATTTGCAACGGATTGACTACCACATTTATATAGTAAAAAAAATATTAATATGGATAATCAAATACAAAACAGATCTGCACTATTGGAATAAGGGGCCGTTCAAGTATTACGTATACACGATGTGGGGGCGGGGGGTCTATGTATTGCTTATTTTGGATGACATGGGGGGTAGGGGAGTCTAGGTGATGATTACGTCATCGGTAGTAAAATTACTTTTTTACACTTTTTTGCTTGAAAACGAGACTGAGCAGCAAACATCCAATGTCATCGAAAACTTATAATCATGGATTCGGGTTTCATGAAGACTGTTAATTTGAATTTAATATGTGTACCAAAAATTTAAAATAAGTTTTTTATGTTCGTAATATTATATTCGAATTAATCTGCTTACGTAATACTTGAACGGCCCCTAAGGTACATAATGAACTGTCTTTAATTTGATAAATATATTATGCATTATCTACATCTGTATAAATCATCGAAACCTGGACCATATTCTCTAGTAATAAAGCTCATATTTCTTCAGATTGCAGCCGTCTGCTATGGTGAACGCGAGCATTTGCGCGGTCTGCGACTACAACCGCCCCGGAGCGACCTGCCAGAGACATATGGACTGGATGTGGAGGGGAGACTATTGTATGTGATAATTTGTATTTTATAAAACCATAAACAATAATTTTATAGAGAAGTAGACCAACACATTGAATTTGTAAGGTCTATTGGATTGTGCTCGAAAAACCGAGGATGTGGGTTACATATTTGCAATTCGGTCTATAACATTATTAACATTTTTCATTTTTCTTCGCTCATAACCTATTAAACATACTAGCTACCCCGGCGAGTGCTGCGTTTATTGAGAATATCGACTATAGCGCCATCTGCTGGGCTGATTCAGATTCAGATTCATTTATTTCTCAATATTTTATACATCATAATTACATTGTATTTATATGTACTAATAGTGAGATCGTCAATAATATATAAGTACTTAAACAAAGAAATACACAAAATTCAAACAAGTCATTATTTTTGGAAATAACAAAATGTCGTTATGATATTTTTTCTCTTAGTCGTCAAGTATTTTTAAACATTGAAGTATTAATTAAAATGTCAAATATACATAACATCGATCGTTAGAAATACAAATTAATGTCATCTTAAAATACATTTTTCTCTTAGTCGTCAAGAAAATGTGTTCAATTTTAAAATAATCAATTTATATAGTGGATAATACTATGATAATAAAATGTCACAAAAAATTCTTTTTATTATACTCATCCACAGAATAAAATGGATTTTCCAACAAAAAGTTTCTCAATTGACGCTTAAATGCTTCGTCAGACAGCTCATTTTTAATTTTGTGAATCTATACAAAATAAACATTCAAGACATTTAGAAGGAGTTCAGTGACATACACACGTACAGTAGAATTATATGTATATGTAAAGATTTAGGCTTCGTCAAAATAATATATACTAGGTACATGAAACATATCCGCAATGTAAATATGCAATTTTTTAAATTAAAATGGGTTATTTTTTCATGTTTTTGTTGTCAGTGCCAGCAACGAGGAGTGAGTACCAACGTATTCAGCAGCAACTGGAGACGGAGAAGTTCCCGCCGCTCCACCCGGGCGGTCCCACCAGGGCGTTCCACGCCTTGCCCAAGGAAGATCAGGTTAGTTCATTTATATATATTTAGTGTGGATAGAAATACAGTTCGCAAAAAAAAAATCACTGTGCGAGCGTGAGCTGGGTACTATTACTTCGCGCGTGCGACAGAGACAAATAGAAAAAGGGCAACGTCCATTTTTCGCTGTGGTCGGCGACCGTCCTTTATATATAACACCCTGAGAGGGGGGGGGGGGGTTCGCATACTTTCTGTATGTCGTAAGAGATCTATGGAACCTGGTTTTTTATTGAGGTACTTAAATCCGTTATAGTTATTTCATCGTCAATGCAGCACATATTATTATGGTATATTTATTCTTTCCATGATCCTTTCCACGGTCCTCAAAAAAAAAAAAACAACATCTCTTAATAGAATATTCGTTAAGTTAGTACTATTTTTTTTTGTAGGCGGCGTATGAAAAAAAGCGGTTAGCGGACTATTGCAAAGTGGCCTACAAAAAGACAAAAGTGACGAGAACGGAAGTGAGGACCACCACAATATGTCAGAAGGAAAATTCTTTCTACGTCGACACTGTACGCGCTTTCAGGTTAGGACGTAAGGTCTTAATTCTTTATGTCTATTGGTGGAAATAGCATTCTATATGTATTGTGTTAAATTGCATTGTAGTTTGAGGATTTTTCAATCTACATACATAAATTTATAGACTTTATCAACATAGTGCTGAAATTAATTTTGGGGCCCTAGTGAGAAAAGGTATAAAGACCCATACGGTCCTAATGAAAAAGGGTATAAGTGTAATACTGCATGTAAAGGACTGATGTCTTTTTTAATTAGAACCGTAAGAGACTTAAATATTTGTACCCTTTTAATCTAGGATACCAAAGTTTTGTCACTTTTATGTTTTTCTACATATCTTTGTCTAATATACTAAATTATGTGCTCGAAACATTATTTCGGAATGATTATACTTGAACTAAATTTGCTTATAACAGCTTTCTCATTAAAATTAATCACACTTTTTGTATTTATCTGCGTCTGCCAGTGAAATAAAGGTAAGATCCAAACCGCTTATATCTTTTCAAAAAACAATTTTATTAACATGCAATAAAGTCCGAATTCTCTTACAGGGATCGTCGATACGAATATAAAGCGTTGAACAAACAGGCGAAGGCCAAAGTGACAGAAGCGGTCGCTAGTGGCGACGCGGCTGAAATCAAATCTGCCAAAAGCAGAGAGGTCTTATATGACTCCCTACAATTGGCCCACAAGTGTATTCTCAACTCGTTCTATGGATATGTTATGAGGAGAGGGTGAGTTGGAGAATGTGTCCTATTGTTATAATGATAAGGTTTATTTTGTTTTAATAGGGCTTTATATGAGTGGATAGGGTTAGTTCGTCGTATTTTGATCATTTTTAAATCTAATCAATACATTTGAGATCCCTTAACAAAATAAAATATATTTATTACTTAATCTGTTTAATAAAATTATTTGAGGCCTATCTATAGGCTATTTGTCACTTTTCTAGGTTACACACAACTTTACTGGAGATTATTTCAAAGTTATTTTTTCGACCTTATTTCTTAGCTTTTAAGGTGTAAGTATGTAATTTGAACCTATCAATACCTAAAATTGGAGAGGCCTATTTCCAGCAGTGGACGACGATAGGCTGATGATGATGATGATACCTAAAATATTTTCTCTTATTATTATTAAACTTAAAAAAAAAATGTTTTTCCGGCACATACGTAATTCTAACAATTGTATTATATTATTTTTAGTGCTCGCTGGCACAGTATGGAGATGGCCGGTATAGTTTGCTACACTGGTGCCAACATAATCATGAAGGCGAGAGAAATCATCGAGCAGGTTGGCAGACCGCTGGAACTGGATACTGATGGTAAAATTTAATCAAATTTGGACCTTAATGTTAAAGTTATACAGTTCAAGTTTCGTTTATAAAGAGTAGCATTTAAAATGTTTTGGTATTTTTAAATATATGATTGTACATAATGCTGCTTCAATAGAATAGTGACACCACGTGAATTCAAATTTAAATGTTACTATTTAGAATCTTAAATTAACTAACGTAATACGATTTGTGTCACTTTTTGTTCAAATAAATGTTAAAAAAAGAAAATAAATGTTAACTACAATCTATCAATCGAAATTCGATTAATATTTTTGTTTCAATACCATTAGTTTAAAAAAAAAAATCGAATTTCGATTGATAGATTGTAGTTAATATTGAGTAGTGAAGGCGACATCTCTTGATCGATGGTGGTTGTACTGTAAAGTCACCCAATCGTGTGTGCTAAATGTTGCAAAACATTTCACACAGATGGCGCTGAAGCGAAAAATTCGCATATAAACAAAAGTACAAAGACCGAATTGAAAGGAGTAGACAAATTCGAAGACCTGTCAGTCGATTCCCATAGTGTAATGGTTAGCACGCTGCCGCTAGTAAAGGCATAAGCGTGGGTTCGAATCCCACTGGGGGTCTAAGATTTTTCTACTCTTGTCTTTGTACAAAAATATCATAACAAAATAAATGGTTAGGCACTCTGTACGTTTATCAAAATGTATGGACTGGATATCCTTGCATAGGTATAAATCTAATTTGTATGTGTGTTGTATGGTTATATATCCGTGTAATTTTAGGTATTTGGTGTGTGTTGCCGGCGTCGTTTCCAGAGAACGTCACTGTTCTCACATCTCATCAGAAGAAGAAAAAGATCAATGTATCTTACCCTAACGCAGTATTGAATTCTATGGTCAAGGTATGTATTATAGTTATGTCTGTACTGTTATAGGATAGAAACTGACTGACAACTGACTAGCATCTACCCGTGACGTATTCTACTTAGAATTAGTACTTAAGATGGCATATTTTTTATCTCACTTCGATACTCAGGGTGAGCGCACCTCGGAGCGCTCCCCATTCATCCGGTGGAGCAGTAACGGCCCCAGGGCAAACTGCAAAAGAGTCAGTTCGAAAAAAAAACTTCGATACAAAATCTACCTCCTTCTGGACTCAGAGCTATTTTAATACCAAATTTCGTCTATGCAGGTTTAACGATTATTAATTCCCTATACAAACTTCCACCCCTCTTTTCAACCCCTTAAGGGATGATTAAAAATATGATGATGTATAAAAATGATCTTAAATTCATCTTAAACTGTCTCCATTATAAATTTTATCTAAGTTGTATAGTCGAGAAAATAAATTGCCGATCAAATACTTTAACTAATGGTATTAAACTATAAATATCAATCCAATTTCGATTGAAACTTGGTCTTTAGCAATATTAAATATTTTATTCCAGGACCATTTCACAAACGATCAGTATTTCGAGCTAGTGGACCCAGTAGAGAAAAAATATGAGCAGAGAGCAGAGAACTCTATATTTTTCGAAGTGGACGGCCCTTACTTGGCTATGGTGTTGCCAGCGTCGAAGGAAGAGGGCAAGAGGTTGAAGAAACGTTATGCTGTCTTCAATTTTGACGGCTCTTTGGCTGAGCTTAAAGGTTATTTTTTGTGTTTCACTTTGCAATAAGTAATTGCTATAAAACTATATTTACACTAAAGTAAAGTGTTGAACTTTTTTTTTTAATTACTTAGCATATTATTACATATATATAACACTAGCTTCTGCCCGCGACTTCGTCCGCGTGGAACACCTCCTTTTTTGCAGTCGGTTAAAAATTAGCCTATGTCCTTTCTCAGGCTCCAGACTTTTTTTGTACCAAATTTCATTTAAATCGGTCCAGTAGTTTTAGCGTGAAAGCGTAACAGACAGACAGACAGAGTTACTATCGCATTTATAATATTAGTAGGGATATTGAAAAATAATTAGATTTTTGTTTCTCAGCATTTAAAATAAAAACAAGTCGATGGGCATCTTATTTTTTATTAAAAACTGGTCATTAAAATTTTGATTAGGTGATTAACGTTATTTTACTTATATTCATTTTACAGGGTTTGAAGTGAAACGCCGTGGTGAGCTGCAGCTCATAAAAATATTCCAATCGTCAGTTTTCGAAGCGTTTCTAAAGGGGAACGACCTCAAATCATGCTACGGCGCGGTAGCCAAAGTAGCAGATTACTGGCTCGACGTGTTGTACAGTAAAGGGTCGAATATGCCCGACACTGAGCTATTCGAACTCATATCCGAAAATAGATCGATGTCGAAAAAGTTGGAGGACTATGGAGGTCAGAAGTCGACTTCCATTTCGACAGCGAAACGATTAGCCGAGTTCCTGGGTGACCAGATGGTTAAAGATGCCGGTTTGGCTTGCAGGTTAGATATAAAAATAACTGATATACATAAATAAAAATTAAATCCACTATTTGAATCAAATATATAGCTGTACTGGTGAATACGAAATTTTCAATGTGTTTTTATGGAACGAATCGAAACTTGATCTCTTTGTGTAAAGTTGATTTGTGTTGTTTGAAATGGGACTGTAATCTGTACACATTAATTTCAATATTTTACATTATCATCGTCGTATTTTACTACTATTTTTAAACTAAAACAATTATTACACATACAAAAACAGACAGAGACAATATTAATTGGTGTGAATTGTCCAAAGATATAATATATCTAATTTTATATCTATTTTTATATCTAATTTTAAGATATAATATATAATTTTTAAAAAATAAATATAAATAATAATTTATATTTATTTTTTAAAAATTCACCCCCTAAGGCGGTCAAACGGGGTTGCGCAGTTATCTTGCGTGGACAGAAACTAGTGTAACATTAAGACATTATATCTCCAGTCAGATTTCGACTCCTATTCCAGGTTCATAATATCCCGGAAGCCCGAGGGCGCTCCGGTGACGGAGCGCGCGGTGCCGCTCGCGATCTTCCAGTCGCCGGCCGCCGTGAAGCGACACCACCTGCGGCGCTGGCTGAAGGACAGCAGCGTCACCGACGACATCGACATCAGGGATGTGCTCGACTGGTCCTACTATATCGAGAGACTCAGCGGCGCCATACAGAAGATTATTACTATACCGGCCGCTATGCAGGGCGTGAGTATTTTGAAGATGAAAGTTTCCGTTCGGGATAGTGCGTAATTAATGTAATGTTGAAAATTAGTCGATGTTTGAATGATTGAAATTATTAAATGACATAAGGCTTGTGCGTGATATGAATATTATATATATATTTTATAATTTCGATTCTACACATAATTTTTTCTTTTCTGGATTTAGAAAATCAAATATTTACATTGGACAACGATACATTTTGTATCTTTAGTGATTATAAAAATACTATTCAAATATTTTCGTTTTCAAAAAAAAACATGTATTTAATATAACTCAATATATTCTCAGCTGGATAATCCAGTTCCCCGCGTCCAGTACCCCGACTGGCTTCACAAGAAGATGTTAGCGAAGACGGACAAGTTCAAAACGAGGAAGATCACAGACATGTTCTCAGCGCAGCCTAAAGAGAAGCGAGACGAGCCCAGCGGGAGCAACGACACTGAGTCTATGGTAAGACAGTGTTCAAGCTGGTGAAACATACATAAAAAGATTTGTTTCTTGTGTTAAGATTTATATGTATCTAAGAATAAGAATCAGACACACATGAACGCACTATATACACATAATATGGTAACATGGAGAATCAAATTGAAAAGTAAATTGGTCTCGAGTAATATTTGCAATATGTACCTATTTTTAAGTTACTTTGTATGTCAATCTCCAGTCCCTGACACATTGACAGTGGTTGTTCTAAACATTAAAGAAATTAGTTTCACGAAGTATTGTGTGTTGATGCAATAATATACTGTGCTTGCACATGTTGCTAGATTTTACCTTAATAGATTCATTAAACCATAATAAAATAAACATAGAACTCTAGAATTCGTATACTTTTTACTTTACGCGCTCATTATTCTCATTTCCTAAGTGCTTTGTTAATACATATATTTTATTCCTAATATTATAAGTTATTAACCTTAGGACACAGAAGTGGACATAGAAGATATAGGTAAGGCCAGTAGCGACCGACCGCCTCTGAGGCCCATTGTGAACGTGAAGCGAAAGCGGGAGGAGTCGCCAGTGAAGGAAGCGGCCACGTGGCGAGAGGCCTGCGGACCGCCGCCGCCTTTCGGCACTACCAAGGTAATAATTGTGTCCAATTATTGCAATGGATTTTTTTTTCGGACTGAAACGCTGTTTGCCGTCTAGTGTGCCTTTACTGCAAAACAGAACAAGCCCCCAGATCAGAGGCTTCAAAGCCTATACGTTGCATTGAAATAAAACAATTATAACTGTGCTGACGTTTCGAAAATTTTACAGTTCTTATATTTGTAGCAGATCAGTCTGCTACAAATATAATTCTAATGGATTTAAGCTGTATTCAGATATAGCTTAAATCCATTAGAATTGTTTTATTTTAATGTATAGTGGTTACTATACAATTGGGTTGTAATTTTGTCAAAACTGGCGGAAAGGAGGTTTAAATAATATGTGTGGAATACAAATTTTAACAATTTTATAAAAAAAAATATTGTCTAATACAATAATATTTTTTATGTTTACACAGGAGGAACGTAGAGCGTGGATTTTGTTCCAAAAGCAGAAATGGAAGTGGCAAATAGAACAAAGGAAAATGTCTAACAGGTCCAAAAGAGGTGATTATTTTGCAGAAAAAAAAATTAAATTACTTTTTATGTCGCGATTTGTATTTGAGCTAAAAGTCTAATGAAATAGGGTCTTTTATATATAAATAAAATAATGTATCGAGACATGAGGGGAAAATGAAAGAAAAAAGTATCAGGAAAGCAACTAAAATTAGTCTAAAATATATTGCATTTATGTATTAAAAAGGTTTTCTTACAAACGATATGTAAATGTTGCAGGTAGAATAGACAACGACCCGCCGATGCCGCCGCCACGGAGCGGCCCGGCGACCACGCTCGGCGGGTTCATCAAGCGAGCGCAACGGACTCTCCTGAACACGCCTTGGCAAATCATACAGGTATTTAATTAAATTTAAGTCTTTACAGTCAGTCACGTACATTTATACCATAAACCGGCATTTTTTTTTTTAATTTTTGCTGACTGACTGTGATTCTGTTAACTTGTACTTATATTATAAAGAGGAAAACTTTGTGTGTTTGGTTGTAATGAATGGGCTCATAAAGTACTGGACCGATTTTAATAATTATTTAACTGTTGGGAAGCTACATTCACCCTGAGTAACATAGGGTATACTATATTTTGGAAAAAATAGGGATCCGTGCGAAGCCGGGACCGCTAGTTGTAATAATAAATATGTTAAAAATACTAAACATATCACTATAAAAAAAAATAGAAATAGCATTCGCAACTGTAAGATCTAAATCGCTTAGAGCCACAGGAATTTAATTTTAAAAAAAATTACCTAGGTTCTAGAAACATCGGAGCCGGGTCTGTTCCGTCTATGGGTTCTGGTGGGCACAGACCTCCATCAGATAAAACTGACCGTGCCGAGAGTGTTCTACGTGAACCAGCGAGTGGCGAGGAAGACAGACACAGGGCAGTATTGGAAGAAATGCAACAGAATATTGCCTAGAGCACACCCTGTATTGCATCTGTACCAGTATTCGGTACCGGAGCAAATTTATAGAGAGCATCAAGAGTGAGTACTTATATGTATAGAAGGCTAAGCTGGCTAGAAGGTAGTTTAGTTGCGCGGGAAAGCGTCTGTTATTCTCGATCTTTTTGTCGAGTGACACTTGGGCTTATTTTAGGGGTAGACTAAAAGTAATTAAATAAATTAAGTAGAAAACTAAAAATGCTCTTTTTTATATTTTTTCTCGTATATATGCATTATCAACACCTAAGTCAAGAAACTTGTAACTTTGTATTGAAGTCGTATTTAAGGGTATTTAACGGATTTAAGATATAAGGGATGAGAGTTTGTATGAAACATATCTTTAATTTATTTACTGTTATATTTTGCGATTGAGACGATGTGGAATATATATAATTTCCATACATTCATCCCTTAGGGGGTTTAAATAGGGGGTAAAACTTTATTTATTTAATGTGCTAGTTATGTTTATAACATTTCGGTAATTTATTTCATAAGGGCGTGAAAAGGGGTGAAAACCAAAATGTACTTTGAAGATATCCGCCAACGTTTTTTTTTTTTTTTTTTTTTTTTTTTCGGGAGTGATCTTTTACAGTTAGCCCTGGGGCCGTTACTGCTCCACCGGATGAAAGGGGAACGCTCCGAGGTGCGCTCACCCTGTACCCGTAGGACTAGAAAAATCTGTACCTGTACATTTTGATTGCATTACTAGCACAGATTTATTATTAATTTCGTTTACAGGGAACTTATAGGCGAGTTGTCTGCACCAGAGATAGAGGGCATCTACGAAACACAAATGAGCCTCGAGTTCAGAGTGTTGATGCAACTTGGCTGCATCTGTGCCGTCGACCAGCAGGAGGCTAGACGGTAACTGAACCTTATCCTAACGACTTACGGTATAATTTTGTATGATATGGTTTATACACTTGCGTACATATACCTATTGGGTTTTCTTGTATGTACAGTGAAACTTGTTTAAGAGGGACCTGGATAAGTGAAAAACCTCCATGTCTGGAACACATGCTGAGGTCCCGGCACCTTGGCTATGAATTACCTCTGTTAGTAAGACAAAAGCAACCTCTTTATCTGGGATAAGTTATTTCTATTTTCTTGTCATAATTACCTCTATAATTGAGAAGTCGCGTGTATTTATCTCTGTAACTGGGATAAAGTCAGTAGGTACACATAGGCTACCTCGGACCTCGGATGTGTCCTCTCTCTTTTGCCTACTCGAACTTCTCTAAATCGGCCCTTATATAACTTAGTTTTAATGCGGTTTCTCTATTAATCGGGTATTTATTTCAAAACGACGAAACGAGGACATAGTCTTTATTATTACGAAAAAAAACTAAAATTAACGTCAGTGCCCGAATCAGTAAAATAATCTGCTTCCAACTTTTAATAATTTTGTAAACGTCAACAACGAATTATTAGTTTCAGGAGAACTGTCTTTAAACCACATTTTTGATATTTTTTATGGAAAATAGTGAATTGTTTACAAAGTAAATACGTTGCTTTGTTGAATACACCTCTATAACAAAGATTACCTCTTTTCTTACCTCTGTTAATGAAACCCTCTGTAAATGAGACAGGTATTTTTTTATACCTAGATATCTGGGACACTGCGTAAGTGGAATACCTCTTTAAGTGAGACTAATTTACAGGTCCCTTGGAAGACCCAGTTAACCAGGTTTCACTGTACATACTTCTGATTAGAAACGAATAGAAATTTCAATCTCCTTTACTATTATTGTTATGATCTATTAGATGTTTATGAAATTGGAATAAAATAATTATAGGTATGTTAATTGTATGCTCACGTTTGTGAACTTAGGTACTATAAGCGCTTTTCTTATTTAGGTACCCAAGTAAAATGCGTTTTCTTCCAAGATCTAAATACATTTCTGTTAACATTTTTTTTTGTTTTTCTATATACCTATATATAATTACAGACCACGTAGCATCAGTTTTTTTTTATATATTACTTGTATGCTTGTCCACTATATGTATTGGTGTTTGTTTGTCTCAAGGATGATACACCAGGGCTCTAATATGGATTCCTTTACGTTGAATCAACTGCAGTTTAAGAGCGTCGCACATCAACCTTATTTACAAAAACAGGTAAGGCCATTGTCAGGTCAGTCTGCTACGAATATGGGAACTGTAAAATTTTCGAAATGTCACCATAAATATTCGCGAGTTATTTCTGTAGTTAGGTAACGACCTATGATTTTATTCCAATGTGTAATAACCGCGAAAGCATCAGAAATTATCTTAAACAGGTTAGCTTATATATAAATGTAAAATATTAGCTAGAATACTCAGCCGTGTTCGTCAATATAAAAATGGTTTCCTACAATTAAAAAAAAACAGAAAAAATTAATTACATCAATAACATATTTTATGATAATTTTTGATGCTCTCGCGGTTAGTACAGATTAGAATGATACGACTATAACGGATTTAACTTGTGTATTTTTCTATTAGCTGACGTATTGAAAACGTTTCAGTTAACATATTCGTAGCCGACTTACGTTAGACTATCTATTGCATTAGCCAAGTAATACTGGTTAATTTATAACTTACTAGCTTCTGCCCGCGACTTCGTCCGCGTGGAACTCCTCCTTTTTTGCAGTCGGTTAAAAAGTAGCCTATGTCCTTTCTCAGGATCCAGACTTTCTTAGTACCAAATTACATTTAAATCGGTCCCGTAGTTTTAGCGTGAAAGCGTAACAGACAGACAGAGTTACTTTCGCATTTATAATATTAGTTAGGATACTTCTATTTGCAAATTTTATTCTACGCGGGTAAAACACAGCAAGTATTTAATTAATAAAGTCTAATTTAGCCTTGCCGCGGCTCTGTGCTCCCAATGAGGGCCACACATGAGGGATTTCTAGCTGGATTTCGCGGTGGCCCTCTTATGGGCGTCACACTTGAGTCGACGAAATTTTCCACTACTATATTCGGTCTTAAACTTTTATTGTTTACAAGCGAATATATCGCTTCAGCGCCATCTGTGTGTAGTGCTTTGCAGCACTTAGCACACACGATTACGATCTTTACTCTTGTCAAAGTCTATTTCGACGGCCTGTTGGTCTAGTGGTCAGAGGCCCTGACTACCAAACCGGAGGTTGCGGGTTCGAATCCTGCTAGGGGCAGATTTCAATGTGATGAGCACTGGCATCTGTACCTGAGTCTTGGATGTCTTATATATATTTATGTATGTTTATCCGTTGTCTAGCACCCATAGTACAAGCTTTGCTTAGTTTGGGACTAGTACAATTGGTGTGAATTGTCCAAAGATATTATTATTATTATTATTTAATTTCCAGAACGGAGTGTCTCCACTGAAACACATATATCTGTATCAACACGCGGCGCCCAATTCTAACCGGAGTATGTGGGCGCTCGTGCTCGGCCCTACTAAACGAGCGTACATCATAGTGCAGGACACGGTCAAGACGAACCAAGTGCCCAACATGAACACGCTGTATAGCGCCGAGAGAACTGCCAAGTGAGTATTATAGAATAACTAGCGACCTGCCCCGGCTTCACACGGGTGCTATAAATCTTCCCCTTGAATCACTCTATCTATTAAAAAAAACATCAATATCCGATGCGTAGCTTTAAAGATTTAAGCGTATATAGGGATAAAGGGACAGAAAAAGCGACTTTGTTTTATATTATGTAGTGAAGTACATACAAAATAGACTGAAGGAATTTATTTATAAGTTGTATCCGACCGAAACTTGTTTTTTTGTCGAAAGCGAAGGTTTGGTTTTGATTATAATTTCGGCCGAAATCGGAACTGAACTTTTTATGAGCGTAATTAAAACATTGATGCATACATTCTAAAAATATTATGTAAAGTACTAATCCTGCACGGACCATACGAGATGATCATAATAATATGTAACTCTTCATAATACCGTTACCGTCACTTTGTTATAATTTCATAATCTTGTAAATCATAATTTCATAATTTTTCCTGCTAATACTCGCTACTCCTATCATATTCTAACATGTCATGATTTTGTGCGTCTATATAATATCTTCTACTGTAATAAAGGTTAATTTCTTATCAACACATTTTTTTTCTAGAATAAACCTAGGCACAGAGGAGTCGTCGCTGCCAGGCGGCGAGCTGTCCTGGGAGGTCTCCGTGGAGACGGACGCCAAGGCCGTGTACCGGCGCGTCGGCCGCGCGCTGCAGCGCTACAGAGAAGAACTGGGCGGGCCCACGCTGCTGGCGCTGCAGACTGTGCGCAGCGCTGCAGCGCTACTGGCGCTAGTACCAGGTAGTTTTGTAGTCTATATGATACATAATAACTTCTGATGTCTTCGCGGTTATTCCACATTGGAATGAAACAACTATTAACGGATTCAACTCCCGTATTTTTATTTAATTTTATTTGCTGACGTTTCGAATTATTTACAGTTTCCATAATCGTAGCATGACTGACTTTAGCGTTAGACTATTGTCAGCTCAGTAAAGATTTCATTCCTATATGATACATTTTCAATGATTAAAACTTAGATAAACATATTATTTATTATGTATATTATATACACAATATACAACTTTACTAACTAATGTGTGTTTGTAAGTAGGCTTGTCACGAATACCGACTATTCGGTAATGCTGTCGGCCGATGCGCCGAAAAGTATTATTCATTCGAATACTAAATATCAAAGAAAGTGTTATACTAGTTAGGAGTTTTCTGTATAGATTAGATAGAGGTAGTTTTGCTGTAAGAGAATCGATGATATGCACAACTAAAAACTTCAGATTTTCGAGTTAGCTCAGGAAGCTGGGTTCTTAATCTGGGGTCATTACCCCCGTAATAAAACTTGTATTTCGCGGGGTAACCATCAGCTGTTATATAGTTGTCTTACGCCGAATATCAACGTGACAAGTCTGAACAGAGTGTAGTGCCGAGTAGCGAGCAAGTACGTTCATTGGAGGAGGGGTAAAATCAGTGTCACTAGTGAGGTAATAAGAGTAACGAACCCAAAAAGGTTAAGAACCGCTACTTTAGACTTAGGTGTGCGATACATCATAGAATATTAATAAAAAATACCCTTACGTTTTCTCCCCAGGTCTGTCTGATTTCCCACTAGTCCCGCTGCACGTGCGAGACGTAGAATCCCTCTACAACACGCTGGAGTGGCAGAGAGTCGGCGCGCGCGCTATAGTACGGCACTACCTCAATCTGGAGTCTATACTACCGCTCACTATAGAACAGTGCAGGTGTGTTATTATGTCATTAGTCCCGCTGCTCTTGCTAGTCCCATAGGTAATTTTGATTGTGTATATGAATATTTCTTAAGTTTCTTACTGTGAAGCTAAATGTAGTTATTGACCACTAGTCAGTAACAAATGCAAACAACATTTCATCTAGTTCGTCTAAGTATGAACAGGTAACAGACAGACGAGAGTTACTTTCGCATTTATAATATTAGTAATGATATATAAAATGAAAATATATGTTGTTTGCAGATATTTCCACTTGCCATTGGGCAACATGCCGGCGGACCCGACGCTGTTCGGCGCCGACCTGTTCTTCGCGCGCCACCTCGCCAAGCACAACTTCGTACTATGGACCTCGCACCTCGAGCGACCCGACCTCGGCGGAAGAGAGACGGACGACAACAGGCACGTAATACGATGTCAATAGAGTCTATTAAACCCATATTAAAAACAAAATAACCTTCGCATTAAGAGTGCACCTTTTTGTACCGCGAAGTTGGCTATGGATTCTCAGGTTTAGAAAACGAAGGGTCAATTTCGCTTGCATCAGTCAGCCGCCTTCGGGCGCGCGAGCGAGAGGGAATGTCGTAACCAATATTCATGCTAGTGTGTGTGTGACAGCGAGTCTTTACAAAATTTATTTGACTTTAAATGAAATGCCTACTTCCGTACCTTATTTTGGTTGGGTCGAAGTCAAGTAAATAGGTACGTTTTTGGATTAAGAAAATATTTACGTAGAGTAAACATAATACCTACATATAAATATATATACATACCTATATAGGAATTCTGCTTGTTACCATTATTATAATGTTTAACTTAAAATAATATAAAGACAATTTACTTTCTTAGAACACTGCACAAAGTTCGACGAGTCCTCTGGTTTAACTAAAACGGGTAAAAATTGAAAATAGGCAGGTAGGTATTCACTTGGAATATTTACGTTAGGTACTTACCAGAAGGTGATGAATTCAAACCAGGAGTACCTACCTACTATCCACTAGAGCATCAGGTCGAATACCTATAAGCAAAATATTATAGTAGGTACCTACCTAGTACCTACCGTAGTAACAATCTTATGAATAGATGGATGAATGTAGGTATGTAAAAATTTTAGGTACCTTAGGGTATGTTTGTTTATCTTTCAAGTAATAACTAGGTACCTACTGAATGGATTTTGTTGAAACATTACAATAATATAGCTTATACATTAGAAAAATATATACTTAAGCTATATTTTATAACGATATTGTGTAAAGTTGGTACCTACTCATCGAGCGTAGACGAAGTCGCGGGCAGAAGCTAGTATACAGATATACATACAACCGAGACATCTTGAAACACCCCTGGCTGGCCATAAATGAAAAGGAAATATTGATAATACCAATCTATACTATACTTAATAATTATATATTATAAAGAGGAAAACTTTGTTTGTTTGGTTGTAATGAATAGGCTCAAAAACTACTGGACCGTTTTTAAATATTCTTTCACCATTCGAAAGCTACATTATCATCATAATCGGGTTCAGCAAAAATTTGGGGATAAGAAATCCTACTACTATTTTATAGGCGAAAGTTTGTAAGTATGGATGTATGGAAGTATGGATGTTTGTTACTCTTTCACGCAAAAACTACTGAATGGATTTGAATGAAACTTTACCACAATATAGCTTATACATCAGAATAACACATAGGCTACTTTTTAACCGACTTCAAAAAAGGAGGAGTTCCACGCGGACGAAGTCGCGGGCAGAAGCTAGTAATTATATAAATTGGCAATGGATAGGTATAATTATTTATATCAATCTTGCGCCAAAGAAAATACAGACATTATTATTGTATTGACTTAATAATCTGATAGCTCACTTAGGTATTTACAATAGGTGATGCTTAGTATACGTAGGTATATAAAAAGTGATTGCTCCATAGATAAGTTACCTTTTGTGGGGGTTTGTAAAATGATTGAAAGAAAGTTAGATATAATATCGTGGAGTTGTATTTATTTCTCAAATTTTCATGGATTTTCGATTACCTATTATTTTTTAGTTTTATATTTATGGATCTATTAAGACTAAAAGTTAATTGACACCAGGCTATAGAAAATAAAAAAAACAGGGATCCGAGAAAAGCTGGGGCGAATCGCTAGGTAGTAAAAAATAAAATTGAGGCCTCTGACAAATGCAAGCTAACCCCAAAAATGTAGCATTTCAATGGAGTACCTACACCAAACAATAATCAACCTTGAAACATAGATAGCACCATGTATGAATATAGATACCCATAAAATTTCTTTGTCAAAAAAAAATATTTTTATTAAAAAAAAAACAATAGGAATAACGATCTATTCCTATAATTATATAAGAGAGATCACATTCACAGTCCACCCGAACAGAACAGAATCACCTTTCTGTTGCGGCATGATCAATTTCATGACTTTTAACTTCTTGTAAAGTTTGTTCCGCTATCCCGATCCTACAAAAAAACAACAAATGATTATGGAAACTGTAAAGAATCCGAAACGTCAGCAAATATAAAATAAAAATACGCAAATACGCGAGTTAAATCCGTTAATAGTTGTTTCATTCCAACAAATTATATTTATCTAATGCTACTAGACTGTGCTTAATAGTATTTGTACAAACAGTAACTATGAGATACCTACATAATCATTTTTTTTTAATTCACCATAGTAAATTTAATTTACAACATAAATAAGTATAAACTTCGCTATGACTTATTGATTGATTGCACATTATGTGAATTATAAAATGAGTGCTCACAGTTTCGTTTCTTGTAAATCCATGCGCTTAGTTTTTTACGACGAGCTGATAGCCAAAGCCTCGTTTTACTAGATTTTCTAGGATTTGCTGTGAAAAAAAATCCACGCCGTTAAATTTTCACTTTCTACTGAATATATTATATGATATTACATATAAGTACATGTAGACGTTCGAGTATCGAGTGAAAGATACTTAAAGACAAAGTAAGTATTTGAAAAGTAATGAAAAGACATGATCGCTTCGAGTGATTAAGTATAAAGTATATCTAGATAGGTACCTATTCCAACTGTTAATAAATAATAATAATATAAATTGATATTAGTACTTACGCATAATGAACAATCGTAATGAAATATAATTCCAAGTCCGCTGTCACACAGTCGTCGTAGGTAGATAAGTAGGTATATAAGATCGTCGCAATAAAACCAATTCACTTTGTAATAATTCAGAAGTCCGTTAATCTAGCCGTGGTTGTTTTAGTTACTATTATTTATGAATTAATTATTAATAAGTAAACGTAACGTCAAAAAATCTGCACAATGACAGTCTATGACCGACTGGCAATTCGTCTTTGACCTTTGTTCTTGTCAAAACGTTCGGCGGCCGTCGGAATAATTCGGGCACGCACACAAACGCAAAAGAAAACTTGCGTGAAATCAGTATTTTCTAATATCACCATTTCATTAGAAATTATTTCGAAAGTACGAATTCCCCTTGTAAATTATTAATTGTGATATTAATACTGTAGTTATGGTTTATTTTCAATCTTGAGGATATTTCCGATGTTTCTATCTCTTGAAATCTTTATGAAAATCTTTAAATGTATGCGAACAAGTCCTCTGAAAATGTGTCTATTTTTCGTGTAAAATTACGAATCTAATATCATCTCTGATTGTAATATCTTACATAATCTAATAAAAATAACGAAAGTTAGACCTAGCTATGCCATATCCGATCATAATTGCAGAAAAAAATAATAATGTTTAATTCAAAATTCTTGAAAGAATGAGGAATTACGTTTTGTATGGAAGCGCCGAGCAAAGGAGCACTCTTAAGACTGATTCCTCTATATATTGAGAAATATTTACGAGTTTACATCCATCATTACGGCCTTTATTTTTTTACAGATCTAGCTCATTAGCTCTTACGTGCACCCTATACGTTGAAAAACACTTGGGGCCGTCCATTAATCACGTGATCTTTTTAAAAGCATTTTTTAACCTCCCCTCCCCCTTGGTGATACATGGTGAGGTTTAAGACTACCCCCCATCCCCCACCCAACATCACGTGTATTATTAGTATCTACAAAAATCTTAATTTTTTTAGAATATTATCTTAAATACATGTATAAAGTATAATCTTGTTTTATTTAAAAATCGCGCGTTTGAAAAAATTATAAAAAACTAAATACACGTGTTACCTTACTACACCCCTCTCCCCCCACTTGACATTTCGTGATTTTTGTCAAACCCCTTTCAAGCCTCACGTGATTATTGCATTGCCCCTAACAGATTAGCCTATTTTGTCCGTGTAGATTAGTAAGCGAAGTGGAGGAGATGTCGGGGTGCAGCCACAACGCGTCCGGAGCGTACGGGTCCGTGTGCGTGGAGCTGGAGAGCGACGCGCTGGCGGTGTGCGCGCTGCTGCAGGCGCAGCACATCCTGCAGGCCGAGGGCACCAGCGCCGCCACCGCCTTCACCGCGCAGAGCGGCAGCATACAGGACGTCATGGCCAACACGGGTGAGCATACAGGGCGCCGCTGCTGCAGCACATCCTGCAGGCCGAGGGCACCAGCGCCGCCACCGCCTTCACCGCGCAGAGCGGCAGCATACAGGACGTCATGGCCAACACGGGTGAGCATACAGGGCGCCGCTGCTGCAGCTCATCCTGCAGGCCGAGGGCACCAGCGCCGCCACCGCCTTCACCGCGCAGAGCGGCAGCATACAGGACGTCATGGCCAACACGGGTGAGCATACAGGGCGCCGCTGCTGCAGCACATCCTGCAGGCCGAGGGCACCAGCGCCGCCACCGCCTTCACCGCGCAGAGCGGCAGCATACAGGACGTCATGGCCAACACGGGTGAGCATACAGGGCGCCGCTGCTGCAGCACATCCTGCAGGCCGAGGGCACCAGCGCCGCCACCGCCTTCACCGCGCAGAGCGGCAGCATACAGGACGTCATGGCCAACACGGGTGAGCATACAGGGCGCCGCTGCTGCAGCACATCCTGCAGGCCGAGGGCACCAGCGCCGCCACCGCCTTCACCGCGCAGAGCGGCAGCATACAGGACGTCATGGCCAACACGGGTGAGCATACAGGGCGCCGCTGCTGCAGCACATCCTGCCGGCCGAGGACCGCCGCCTCTATTGAAAATAGCATACATATATATTATTATATACATACAAAGTATTGAAGTCGAGTAGGCGACAACTGAACCCTCTCGGACGGTCGCGGAGCACAGCGAAAAGCAGACGTTGCCCTTTTTCTATTATTTTGTCTCTATCGCACGCGCGTAGTAATAATGCCCTCACGCTCGCATATCTCGGTATTTTTTTATTGTGCTTTATTTTTTTTTCTTAATGTCTGGCTTTGCATACTATGGATGGGGCATGTATATATTCTTGTTTGTGCCAGGTGCAAACGCCACAGTGAACTACGACGAGACCGCGCAGTGCAGCGCCGCGTTCAAAGTGCTGCGGACAATGATAGCGTCGTGGCTGCGTGACGTCACAGTTTACAAAAACGTCTTCGCTGATTATCAAATTTCACACTTTTACAGGTACATAATGAAAATGACAACTTTTATTAAGCCTTGAGACAATATCTAAATAGGGACATAATAGTGTCTTATGTACTTTCTTTGTTTTTTTTTTGTACACTTTTATTGTAGTACATTTTTTTAATGAATTTAAATTGTATTGTCCTTAAAAAACACGTTCTGCTGTGTTTCTCAGCAAAGATGGTCTTTTCGAAGCGCTAGTAGACTCATCTGAAGTTTAAAAAGGCTTTTTAAGGTGAATTTACTATTAAATTATTTGTATAGAAACACAATTTTTGTCAGTACCAAATTTCCAATATGTAATTCTAAGCTCTACTCTGCTATAAATAAAGCCCATTTTCAGATGGCTCAAAACGCCAACGTCTCTCCTCTACGACCCGGCGCTACGACGGACTCTGTACAATTTGATGAAGAAACTATTTCTGATGCTCGTCGCCGAGTTCAAGCGATTAGGCTCCGTGATAGTGTATGCGGACTTCAACAAGATATTGCTGTGTACGAAGAAGAATTCCGTTATGGATGGTATAGGTAAGCGATAACTAAATCAATTTGGAATGAAACAACTATAACAAGAGCCAAACTTGACAGCTAGTGTTATATGTATGAGCTAAAGCGTGATAAAGGGAGGGGGTCTAAAAATATTATAAATCATGTGACGTAATTTATGGATGGCCTCTTGGTTTAGTAAATAATTGTGGAAATTTGAGATATGAAAACTATTTTAACCGACTTCAAAAATAATTGATTATTGTAGTTATTGTATTGTTAGTTATTGCAGTCAGAGAAGAAATCTGATTTCAAAGGTTTGGGTAGGAAATGTTGTCATGTTATATAGATGAAATAAATCTTTTTTTACTTTTTAGTTCTTGCGTGTTTTTGTAATGCGCTTTTTGTAGGCTGTTTTTTTTATGGTATTAGAGGTACGATGGCACTAAACTCAATAGTATTTGTTTTTTGAGATACCGGCTTAATAAGGTAGAATAGTTTTTATTACTATTCAATATATTGTCATTTCTCAGGTTACGTGGAGTTTGTGGTGCAAAGTATCAGGAACAAGGAGTTGTTCCACGGCATCGATATACGGTACAAGCAGTGCTGGTCGTACCTGCTGTGGCTCGATGAAGCCAACCACGCTGGGATACAGGTAAAAAAAATCTAACGTCAGACTCTTCCACAACTGCTTGACCGATTTTCATATATATGTATTCATACAGGCTTGATGTACTTTGACACGAAAAAACGAAATACCAAAATCTAACACATCTTAACACAGACTTCCACTGTGATTCTATGATCAATGTTATATTGTGTGTAGTTTCTTATCAAATTTGTGTCTTATTAGTAGTTATTCGATACATTATAAAATAGTTTGATTTGTAAATGTGAACGTTATAATTTGTTTTAGGGCAAATTGCCGCAGGGATTGGTTGAGGTTGGTTCGTCGCAGCTGCCGCCCGCGGGGGAGGAGGGCGGGGACGATGAGGTAAGGGGGGAGGGGACAGTAAATTATGTGGTTTACAACCATTACTTTAAACCATAAAGACATTTGTTGTAGCTATAAACCCCACTGGGGTCTTTGGCTTGTTCCGGTACAAACATTACTTTCCAATTAGGGTTCAATAAGCATGCAGTGGAACCTGGCTTGTCCCGGTACAAATATCATTATTTTTAACCCCCGACGCAAAAACGACGGGGTGTTATAAGTTTGACGTGTCTGTGTGTGTGTGTGTCTGTCTGTGGCATCATAGCTCCCTAACGCATGAACCGATTTTGATTCTGTTTTTTTTGTTTGAAAGGTGTATATGTCGGGAGTGTTCTTAGCTATGTTTTATAAAAATCGGCTGAGTAGTTTAATAATTAGAGGGGATTAAAGAGGAGATGTAAAAATAAATGTCTACAAATATACTCGAGTGGGGTATCCAATGAAAGAGGGTGACAAGTACATTACAAAATTGAAATCATAATGAAAATCGGTT
Source organism: Polylopha cassiicola (assembly GCA_038024825.1). Classification (NCBI taxonomy): domain Eukaryota; kingdom Metazoa; phylum Arthropoda; class Insecta; order Lepidoptera; family Tortricidae; genus Polylopha; species Polylopha cassiicola. The sequence continues at coordinate 2,899,112 of CP149061.1, forward strand.
GAGTCGTTCAAAAAATATTAGGAGTGAAAGTGGGGATGGAAAACCAAATGTCTACAAATATACCCGAGTGGGGTATCAAATGAAAGAGGATCGCGTGTACATTACAAAATTGAAATCACAATGAAAATCGGTTAAGTACTTAGTTCAAAAATTATGAGGAGTGATAGTGTAAATGGTAAGCCCAATGTCGACAAATATACCCGAGTGGGGTATTAAATGTAAGAGGATAACATGTACATTACGAAATTCCATATGAAATGGAAATTAGTTAAAAATAATAATATGTAGTAGGTACCTACGAAACTTACTTACTTACAAAAAGTATGAAATAAAAAAATAAATTAAAAATTTAACAAACCCCCGACATAAAAACTAAAAGGCCCTCTAAAAAGTATAACAATAATAAAATCTTAATATTAGTTACCTAAGTATTAATATTTCTACAAAGAAAACGTCATGTCGGGGGGACCGTAGGTACACCAAAATGAGAAGCGGTCCCTCCGACATGACGTTTTCTTTGTAGAAATATTAATACTTAGGTAACTAATATTAAGATTTTATTATTGTTATACTTTTTAGAGGGCCTTTTAGTTTTTATGTCGGGGGTTTGTTGTTCCAATTAGGGTTCAATAAGCATGCAGTGGAACCTGACTTGTCTCGGTACAAATATCATTACTTTGTTCCAATTAGGGTTCAATAAGCATGCAGTGCAACCTGGCTTGTCCCGGTACAAACATTACTTTATCCCGATCAGGGTTCAATAAGCATGCAGTGGAACCTGGCTTGTCCCGGTACGAATATCATTACTTTATTCCAATCAGGGTTCAATAAGCATGCAACGGAACCTGACTTGACCCGGTACAAATATTACTTTATCCCGATCAGGGTTCAATAAGCATGCAGTGGAACCTGGCCCAGTTCCTGCCGCGCGGCGTGCGCGAGCAGTTCGCGGCGGCGGTGGGCGGCTTCCTCAGCGCCGCGTACTCGCAGCCGGACCAGCTGCCCGCCCTGCTCAGCGGGGAGATCACGCAGAAACTCTTCCAGTAAATATAATACTCCTAGCTGCTGGCTTAGGATACCATAAATGATAACCTCCGTAAAAATATACATGGGTGATTCCACGGGCGTTTCAACCGCCGTCAGTCCCTTGCCATAAATATTGAAGAATTAAGCTACAATAAGATTTAAACTCTATTAATTTTGACGACAAGTGCGAGCGCAGTATGTCGTCGCATCAAAACGTAATTCTTGTTGTAGCTCATTTCTTCAATATTCAGGACAACGGACTGACGGCGGTTGAAACGCCCGTGGAATCACCCACATATATATACCAAATTTCATTGGTGATCTGTGTCATATATGCTTGCATCCTTATATATTAGACGGAAACTTCAGCACTCCAAGTTAAGCAGTTTTATTACAATTACTTATCACTTCTTCCTTTAGCAGCAAAAGTAAGTAAAGATATAGAGTATTTGTATAAAAAAGTAAATAAATGCTGTTGACGTAATTACCATCTGTTCACCTCCATGTCACCAAAATTTGTATTTAAAAAATAAACCGAAGTGCTGGTGTCAACGTATTTTAATATTATTTTCGTTTTATTTGAATTTTTGTAGCATTTAAAAAAATCTACTGCACCTACTCCGAGTCATTAGCTGCGAAATAATATTTATATTCATTTCTTTACGTTTAGTTTTACGTGTCTTGTTTGCTATTCATTAATTTAGTATTAGGGTGGATCTCCGAGCGTTTGAGACGCCGTCATTATCTTCTACATCTATATTATTCTATATCTTTAATGTTTGCAATTAATATTGTTAAGTATCGATTGAAATAGTATTTGTAACAGTACCGGGGGATAATATCACTCAAATTTTTGTTACTTATTGACTCTGTTCTTAAATATAGAGGATAATGACGGCGTCTCAAACGCTCGGAGATCCACCCATTACTAACATGTATTATGTATTTGTAGGATGACGGAGAGGATAAACACGCGCACGCCCACGCTGAAGCCGGGCGACATCGAGCCGCAGCCGGGGCTGAAGCGCGAGGCTCTCGCGGCGGACGCCACGCCCGCGCTGCTGTTCGTCAACGCGCTCTGCAAGGTCATCGCCCTCGACCCGGCTCTCGATGAACAGGTGATATTTTTTTTTCTTGCGTGCTCTTCAAACGGCACTCTCTCTTTGTAAAGGTAGGGCTGCTGGTTTCGGGCCTGTGAGGCAAATCTCGTTACCCGTAAGTTCCTCTTCGGCTGCTGTTCTCGACACAACTTCACGGCTGTCAGTGACGAGTCCTGTTGGTCTAGTGGTCAGAGGCCCTGACTACGAAACCGGAGGTTGCGGGTTCGAATCCCGCTAGGGGCAGATGTCAATGTGATGAGCACTTGCATCTGTACCTGAGTCTTGGATGTCTTATATGTATTTATGTATATTTATCCGTTGTCTAGTACCCATAACACAAGCTTTGCTTACAATGGGACTAGATAATTGGTGTGAATTGTCCAAAAAAAGAAAAAAGAAAAGATATAGTCCTGTCATTGGGTTTCACCTCTGTGCTATCTAAGCAGCTTCTTCTTTGAATAAAAAAAGTCAAGTTATAATATACACACTTGCGCGAGAGGCGAGGGAAGTAGCGAGGAAAGACAGTATTCGTGTGGCCACTATATGTCATGCACCGCTCCGCTTTTTGTCGGTTTTGCGATGTAGAGTAGTGTGGCCCAGAAACTTTAACATAGCGACGGCACGAGTAGCATACTCTGGCAATGGTATTACGTATACATATGCCTTTTAAAAACTTTACAGTTCAAATATTCGTAGCGACAGACTAAAGGTAAATTAAAGTGTACAGTTTTCGAAACGTCACCTAATAAAATAAATTAGGCGAGTTGATTCTTCTTTATTTTACATATAAAAATGAATATTTGTCTATATGTACGCTACATTTGATTGACTATACCAAATTTGCTTATTAGTCGATGTTAATGTATTGGAATGAAACGACTATTAAAGGAGACTCGCGTATTTTTATTTTATCAATAGTTGTTTCATTCCAATGTGTAATAACCGCGAAGGTATCAGAAATCCTAACTAATCCTAACTAATATTATAAATGCGAAAGTAACTCTGTCTGTCTGTTACGCTTTCACGCTAAAGCTACTGGACGGATTTAAATGAATTTTGGCACAAAGAAAGTCTGGAGCCTGAGAAAGGACATAGGCTACTTTTTAACCGACTGCAAAAAAGGAGGAGTTCTACGTGGACGAAGTCGCGGGCAGAAGCTAGTCTTATATATAATATAAAAATGAATCGCAAAATGTGTTGGTAAGCGCATAACTCGACAACTCCTGGACCAATTTGGCCAATTTTTTTTTTAAATGTAAAAAAATCGAATAATTGCCGGGAAAACCCTAAAAACAGCCCTTTTCTTTTCCCATACAAACGTTGTCCAACTAAAGTTACCTAATTTGTATTTCGAACGGGCAGGATGACGTCTGCCGGGACCGCTAGTTATTAATAAAAAGTCTTTTTGTATTTATATTTATCAACTGTAACATGTTCAGATAACCCTCCTCCGGCGCAACCTGCTGCGGCTGATCGGCGTGGGCGAGTTCAGCGCGCGCGCGGAGTGGCGCGACCCCTGCGCCTCGTGCGTGCTCGGCGAGGTGATCTGCAAGGTGTGCAACCACTGCCGCGACCTCGACCTGTGCCGCGACACGCTGCGGGCCGTCGACTCCAATGACGTGTGAGTGCATTGGTTTATTTTCAACTAGCTTCTGCCCGCGACTTCGTCCGCGAGGAACTGCTCCTTTTTTGCAGTCGGTTAAAAAGTAGCATATGTCCTTTCTCAGGCTCCTGACTATCTTTGTAGCAAATTTCAATTAAATCGGTCCAGTAGTTTAAGCGTGAAAGCGTAACAGACAGACAGAGTTACTTTCGCATTTATAATATTAGTTAGGATTAAAGTTGGGTTGTATTTAAAAAAAAAGTACCTAATATAAAAATATGGTTGAACATAAAAATTTTACTCTGTATAATACCTGTATATATCGAAAAAATATGACACAAAATGCAAAATATTTTAAGATAAATAGGTATATTTCGCTTCTAAAAACTGTGTGAAAGTAAAAAAGTGTAATAGGCATGACAATTTTGTTTTCTTTGCTCGTCAAGTAAAATGCCAAAAAATATTGGACACGTATTTTTTCTTTTCTCAATCGAACTATAAATGCCAAAGATGAGCGCTGCCAAACTTGGCTTGTAACGTCACGGCCAGGTACAATGTATACCTAACCGTGACGTCACGAGCCCCGACTCCCGAACTTTAGAAGCACTTATTTTTGGCATTGTTTATTTGATTGAGAAAAGGAAAATACGTCTCGAATAATTTTTAACAATCTAACTGACGGACTAAATAGAATTTCGTTTTCTTTACCCAGTCGTCCTCCCATATTGTAAAAGATCTGCTTACGTAATATTTGAAGGGCCCCTAAGTGTAAATTAATTTGTAGTATCATTAATTAGACTTGTCCTTTGCAGGCCTGTATGCGTGTGTCCGACATGTGGCACGGCGTACGACAACCAGGAGCTCGAGTGGAGACTCTCGGAGACGCTGCAGCGGCGCGCCATGACGTATACGCTGCAGGACCTCATTTGCACGCGTTGTCATCAGGTACGAATCTCATGTTATCATTAATAGTGTCCTCACGCTCGCATTTTAACCTTCAAGGTTACTGTGCGAGCAGTAGAAAAAGGGCAACGTCCGTTTTTCGCTGTGCTCGGCGACCGTCCTTTACCAATATCCGTGTACAATCGCAATTAAATGTTATTTATAATTACAGGTGAAGCGAGAAAACCTATCTACTGTGTGCGACTGTGCGGGCGATTTCTCGCTGCTAGTGCCAGTGAAGGAGGTTCACACGCAACTAGCGACATTCAGGACTATAGCGGAGTACTACAAAATGCCACTACTGTTAGAACTGATAGATTTCCATCTGAGTAACATGTGATATAGTATTTTAAGTTAAATAAAGTGTTTTTTTTATATAAATATTTAGTTTTATTTCAATTCTTCTGTTATCTTTGAACCATTGAGATCTATTGATCTGATCCAAAACTGAGTAAACTTTATTATTATGGGTACCAGACTATGGTAAACATATGAAACATCCTAGACTCGGGTACAGATGCTCGTGCTCATCACGCTGATATGTGCACTGAGCAGGATTCAAATCTGTAATGACTGGTTTTATAGTCACAGTTGCTTTTACTGATAATTTCAGATTGAGAAATTTGAAATAAGGGTATGATTTACAAAATAATAAATTACAATTTTGATACTGTTAGATTATTATTACTATTAGAAAACCATTACATATTTAGCAAATTAAATATTACAGAATTATTATCAAAATCAAAGTGTACTTCTTTCATCGCTGGGTGTTTGACCCAGGCCTTTCGCGACTTCGCTGATGCATATCCATTGGCCGTCATTTCCTTCCCGCCACAAGCTGACTTTGTTATCGCCTCCGGAAATAGCTAAGATGTTTCCAGTGAGAGACCAGCTGACACTCCAGACAACATCATCAAAAGTGTTGAGGATTGTGGGAGACCAGGAGACATTGTCGTCACTGGTCCAAATAACAACTCTCTTGTCTTGAGAGCAGCTGGCAATCATTGATCTTTGTAGACCGAGGGATGGCGCCCACTCCACATCTCTCACCCAGTCCATGTGCATTTCCAACCGGTTCTCTTCAATCCATTGGTCACCTTGCTCCCTCCATATCTGAAAATGAATGTGTATTTATCATTATTACTGCGTGGAACTGATTATGTGAATGATTTTATATTTTGTTTAATTAAAAGTTTATTACTGTTTTATCTCTTCCTCTATTTGATAAGTCCCTTGAAACAATAAAGATTACTAAAACCAGCTGAACATGTATAATAATTATGTAAATTTGATATAATATATTTTTTCAATTTAAAATATTGATATGATATTTACCTTGATTAAATTATCACATCCACCGGATACAATTCTCTTAGGGGCATCTCTATTGCTGAGTGGGTCCAGGCTAAGTTCAGCGGAGATAGCAGGGCACCAACTAACAGAGTTCACTCCGATTGCGTGGGCTCCGGAAATCTTTTTCACATCCCAGTTGCCGCCATCCTGGTTGTACGAGATAATAGAGATAGACCCATCTGAACTGCAGCACGCCAACACCAGCCCATATTCTGCCGGCGCCCATGCAACAGAGTTCACAGAACTCTCGTGACCCGTGAACTCGTACAGCTTTGTCCACTCTCCAGATTCTTTCCAAATTATTACTTTTCTGTCATAGGAACATGAAGCCAGTAGGTTACCGAACTTTGGGTGCGCCCAGGCTACTTGCCACACTGGACCGAAGTGTCCTTTTAAATCAGCTGCGAGTGTTTGGGTGCCGCTTTTGATGTCGTAAATTTTTACTGAATTATCAGACGAACACGTGGCTAGTCGTAAACCGTAATAATCTAGTTCCGCATCGTGGATCATATCCTCGTGACCAGTATCGATAGTATTCAAAACGGTTATCATTTTGGAAATATTTTTTGAAAAATATTACACTTAAAACGACAGCACAAACACGGCAAACGAGCAAGGTAAGCTGTCAAAAAAGTTGACGTGGAATGTGAAGTTACCATGTGTAAAAATTAGTGATGTATCAAAAAGCAGTTTATATTTGTCGGTTTTCAGTCGTATTTTGTTATCTTTTCATATACTTTATGGTTTCTTAGCCGGTTTACATGTCATTTTTTTAATTAGCAACACATTAATTTACGTCAACTGATTGTCAAGTTCAAGTCAAAAGTTCGGAAAGTGTAATACTTCTGAAAATATAAATGAGCTAATATTCTGGAAATTATGACAGTTTTTCTTCACAAATGAAATAATGGCTGCAACCGAGGGTGGACCATTAGATCGTCTAGGCAATTTATTGAAACAGGACTACCGCGGGGTGAACGTACGTAAATGGGTCAAAGCTTATCAAAATAAACGCCGATGTTTTTTACCTACTAATGAGTTACCTATCGTCTACAGATAGCGGTTTATGCACTAGCCACAGCAGGTTTGGCTGTATCAATACACAAGATCCGCCCGGTAAGAACAGAAATTTTGTCATTGTTATTTATTTATACCTTCATTACATAACTATTAACTCTTTTGGAATCTTATTAGGTTAGCAAGTTCTCGAAAGCAAGTAAGGTTCCGAACCACTTCCTTAGGAAGAATGAGCCGCTGCGAGGCGTGTATTCGGGGGTTCAGCATTCTCCGGTAAGAGTGCTGGTGGATCATCGAGCTCCTGTTTACCTACCATTATGGCATTCCAGTAAACCACCGCTTCCTGTCAAGGTCAGTTTTCAATGCCACTGTAATAAATTATCGACTGTCACATTTGGAATATTGCCAAAACATTGTTTTTATTTTTTTTTTCACTATATGTTACAGCTATGGGGTGTTGAAATTGTAAGTGGGAATGCTGTTAACTGGTTGGAATGTGTGGCGCGAGGGCAACAGGTGACATTGAAGCCTATTGCCCGTGATGATGAAAGTCTTGTCTCCACTGTGCTGCTGCATTTACCACAATCAAGGGTAACTTACAGTATAACATTCTATCAACAAAATTTTGTCTATTAATTTTAACCATGCTGAATATTTTATTCTCCAACAATTCTTAATCTATATATAACCAATTTGTGTTGTCATAATATCGCACCTTCGGTGGCACAAGGGCACAATTGTCAAAAAATCCAAAATTGAGTTAAGTATACAGAAATGTTCCAAATTTTTTTTGGAACATTTCTGTATACTTGGCTCATTTTTGGATTTTTTGACAATTGTGCCCTTGTGCCACCGAAGGTGCGATATATATCCTCTATAGTAGGTATATTTATATTAGTCTTTGTCCTTTTTCAGACGAATACAATAGAAACATTAGACATTGGTCAGAAGCTGGTTGAACTGGGCTTTGCAAAAGCTTCAGTGCCTCAGAATATCAAGAAGAATACTATTGAGTCACAGCTGGCACCTGCAATCTTGTCTGCAGAAGCACGCGCTAAGAGCTATCGAAATGGCATTTGGTCGGACAACCTGCCACCCCTCCCGGTATATGTTGTATATTGGAGGAAGGGATCCCAGGTTGCTTCTGAAGTGGTTATAATTTCTATTAAAAACCTATTACACTACATAGGTTTTGCAACAAAAAGTGCCTTAATTGCAGTAAAAAATTTGGCACTTAGACCACTCAGATCAACTCCTAAACAGGTACAGGCAGCGTGAAGCATTTAAGGATTGGTTACTTAAAATAAAATTTTATCAAGACGGAAACAATGTCCTAGTTTCCGTCAATGTTAGTTCTGTTCCCGTTATTAAAAAAACGTTACTACATTTTTGTATATATTGTTGAAAAAAGTAAATAAAAAAATGAATTCACTAATAACAGCCTAGTTTTTTTTCCTGGTGATTAATAAAAACTTATTTGTGTAAAAAAGCACTGTTTATTCAAATTAAATAGTATATATTACATTAAAATATATATCTTAATTAAAATAGCAAAAGGAAAAGTACAGCTAAATAAATCTATTGAAATAATATCTTTTAAAACTCAATTATTTTAAGTATAAACAACACCTTTAATTTCGCCCTATATATAAAAATAAACTGTCACATCCGAAGTACTTAAACAAAATTTACAGCTAATTTCTGACGAATACTGTTCAACTAAGAGAAGTAATGAATTATTCCGGATATAAAAATACAAAAAGCAAGTTCGATCCCGTGTGGAGTTAGCGCACCAGTTATTATAAAAAGTGAAGGTCGAAAAATATAGTCGAGGTGGGAATCGTTCACGGTCACGGGGATGTATAAAATTCGTATTCCTCAGCCGGCAGTCACGTCTCGTTCTACATGCATAGCGCTCGGAAATGTAAACTTCGCAGACACGCTAACAATTCGCGAAGGTCGAGCGCTGGAACTGATTAATTTTGAAATTAGAGTTAGCGTGTAGTATTGTCAATTTAGCGAAGGTGTGAATGGGTGGTGCCGGATGAAGTTGGGTATCGCGTGGTCGCCGGGCGGGAGCGGCGGCGGAGGCGGCGGGGGCGTCAGAGTATGGAGCACCGCGAGAGCCACGAGGCGGGCTTGCGCTGCTGCTCGTTGGCCTTCAACTGGTGCGCGCCTGTGCGGGAAGGCGGGTTGCTCGCCTCCTGTCATACATAAACAAACATGAAATCACTAACTTGTAAGAATGTTGTAAGTACCTAGTAATTTTCCACTGTTGTCGTCGCGAAAAACTACGTCAAACTACTTATCGAATTTCTGCTGACAGACATATACTATAGGAGCTTACATTAAATTAAATGAAACAAATTATAGTGATTCAGTCTCAAACTGTATGAAGATTGTAGATAACTAAGTAGGTAGGTACCTGAAGATTAATGTCGAATTACTTAATTGAAATATAACTCACTCAAATATAACAACTACTTACCTATTACCTATACGCTAGCCCAGATAAATATGAAGGTAGGTAAATAAAACGGTAAATTTATTTCTAGGTAGGTTCATAAAATTCGGAGTCAACTGTGAAGATACCTACTAATTCTATAAAAAATCTCTAATATCAATAAAAACTACGGACATAATGTCGCTAAGCAAATTTTACAACTATCTAAATGCCTAACCTTAGTGGGTACGTACAGAGGATCGAACTTGTTTGTATAGATACAGTTAAAGGCAAACATATCGACTTTTCAACCTAAATTTCAAGTCTTAAGTACATACCTACGTCTAGACTTTGTGTAATTCTTATTAGGTCCGAATAGTCCACGAAACTAACGACCTTTTTTCAATTTTACAAGAGTGACTGTCACCTTCCTACTATTTGTAATAGTAAAACAACAAACAATGAAATATTACATAAGCGCAACAGTGAAAACGGTTAAAATTAAGACAAAGCAAGGAAACACTGTTAGTCTATTACAACATCAAAGTTACCTTCAGATAAAAACTCCATTAAAATTTTATAATGAATCGACAGCGACCATGCAGATCGGCAAATTGTCATTACGTTCAAAACGTGTCTATCGGTAATATTATAATCTTCAAATATATAAGTGTGGCTGGACCCATTTTTATGTAATTTTGTGTGCATATCGAGTAGGTTTAAGAATCATCCAACATCTATTTTTCATACCCCTGAAGTTATTTTTAATTTACGTACAACATTTTTTGTTTTTATTTTTTCATGGTTCAACATTGAAAATACATAAGTACAACTCTAAATTTTCATCAACCATCAACTGCACTACAGTTCCCATTTCTTCATAATGAAGGTAGACTTTAGTCCAATAAATTAATAAAATCGGCGATATGGAATTATATAACTCTCGTATCAAAACTAGTTTATACGTATGAACGTTTCTTGAAATATTTTTGTTAGCATTCATAAAGTAAACTTTAATCTTGCTACTAGATCGATTCTCTTAATCGAACTCAAACTACAGCGTGCCGAGATATGAGAACTGGTTGATAAGATAACATGCTCAGTTTGACGGAAAACTTTCGCCGTCATTTATAATGACGTTATTCATAAATAGTTCTTATAAGGAGGCCTTCAATGCATTCCCTTAGAAAACAAAACTATAAGTTTATTCTGGATGCACGCTTATTCAACCATTCTATATTCAAAACAATCCACTTCAATGTTCGAAACATACCACCCCTAGGCCAGCATCCACGATGGATTGCAACCTCTAGTACCTTCTTATTTTCATAGGACGAAACGTAACTAGGTATATTTAGGCACAAAAGATCCCACTGGGTCGAAGTGCATCCGAAAGAATCCCATCAATAAGATAACGTTACTATTGACTTTAAGTATCAATTTGTATTGAAAAATGCAATGGCTTATTAAGAGGTGTTGCAAAATGATGTGGCTCATTTTATTGGGTCGAACCTTCAATTGACTTTTATAAGTCGTCGACTATAAAAACAAAACAAACGAAATAGATAGTAGTATGATAGTATGATAATAAACTATACAGTTGATTTCTTTTTGTAGGTATTTTATTATCACCTATTAAATATTGAAAGCCAAGACTTAGGTATAGACTATAGGTATAAAATGCTAAAATTGCCGTATAAAGTAAATGCCATTCATTTTACTAACAGTATTTACACCCAAACCAAGGTTTAACACTCAAAATATCGTGAAATATCCTTTATCGAAAGGAATCGGGATCAATGATCCATTTCGGGGTCTAATACTGGCAATAGCAGTAAGCTAAGAAGTAATAACACAAATTCTAACCCTATCCTAACTAATACTATAAATGCAAAAGTAACTATCTGTCTCGCTTTCACGCTAAAATTACCGATTTAAATGAAATTTGGTACACAGACAGTCTAGAGACTGAGAAAGGACATACTGCTACTTTTGATTGCTAATTCCATGCGGAGTCGCGGGCAAAAGCTAGTAATGAATAAATAACTTGGGCTAATTTACACCAATTGATGCAGTCAAAGTAAGCAAAGTGTTCATGATTCAGATGCGGGTGACACACTAACATCTGCCCTCGATTCGAATCCTCAACATCTACCACAAGGCCAACGTCGTCTACAAATACATATAATTTTTTTTAGTGCAAAAGTGTTTGTTTTGACGAATTTCGTTAAAGCGATAAATGGGACAGTGCACTTTTTATGCCTGCCTCATAATTTAAATATACCAGGTAGGACCGCAAAGCACAGGTAGTATATAAATACTAATATTTTTTTTTATAAAAAACAAATATTGATTCGTCATTTCTATTTATATTATAATGAGATCTAAATTAAACATGCATAATGGGTTTCTCCTGCTATAAAATCGTTTTAATAATCAATATTATGTATGTATAATGAGAATGACAAGCCGAAGCATCTACTGATTACTGATGATATTACACGATTATGTAAAATAACAAACGACAACTCAAAACACATCCATTTACCTTCTGTTTTCATGACAGCCATGTAACAAAAAAACTTTACATGAGAAAGGACATACATAGAAAATTGAATACTTATTTAAAGTAATAATTATCAAATTACTGAGTAAATATAATAACATTAAAATACCACAGGTCCTTGAAAGGATTATTACATTTGAGTATAAAAGTAAGCATAATCGATTTAACACACAAGTAGATATTTATCAATTTTAAGCTAACATTTGGAGAACTTTACAGTTCATATTCATAACAGACCGTGTGTAACTAACATTATAAGTACATATATAAGTTGTGATATATAGACCACATCTGACCTATATTATAATTATATATGTAGTTATATAATTACATACCTGTTTTTTCTCCATTTTCGCCTTGATATCTCTCGCCAGCGTGTAGAACGCCGATTCGACGTTTAACGAGTCTTTCGCCGATGTCTCCACAAATTTTATCTGATATTCTACAGCTAATTGTTCTCCTCTCTCCTTGGACACCTTGACAATATAAAAGAATAATCATTAGTATCATTATATATACCTCCAGTCACCGATCTGACATAAACTAATCCTAAAGTAATATTTTTTGTATCAACATACAATCATAATCATCATATGGCAAAAAACCGTCAATTAATTAAACCTATGTTCCAAGGCATTACCATTATCATAATATATGTATATAATAATCTATAGCAATTTATATTTTTTATTTCTAACAAAAAATATGAATAGGTCACCCAAGACTTCCTTTTAACATCCCTAAACAGACCCTAAATGAACTACATATTATTATATTGAATATTCTTTACCCATAAAACTATTTCATAATTCAGAAAAAAACAGTTAGGTTAGAACTACAAAGTAGTTTATCTTATCACAGCTCATATATTATGAACTTGACAACAGCTATATATGGACAGTAGTTACTACTGCAACAATCTGTGTTGGAGGGCATTCCCAGCATCAATCCTGAGATAACACTCATAATATGAATCATGACACTGTTTAGATAATTAATGTAAATGTATAACTATTATTATTATACTATTGATAAAATTATACACAATATAAATTTTGTGAACTAAATAAGTACCTTCTTTTACATACAAAATGATTTTAGTTAATATTAAAATATAATTATTAAAGTTTGTTTCCTCTATTTATAACAACACCTAGTACTTAAAATTAGGGAAAAAAAAACAAAAAAATTTACAAATCCTAGGTAATATTAATTTCTGGGTAAATCCATTGTTATTTACATACAAAATATAACAATATTATTATATACTCCTGTTTAGTATTGTATCTATTTTGGAGTTCTATTCATTTGCACCTAGACCACTCTCTGTTTCCTTCAAAGGTTAACTAGATAGAGAATACCATAATATGGCATTAACTTTACTTTTTGTACATTAGTTTTGTATTCCAATAAAGAGTAAATAAATATATAAAAGTAGTACATATAAAATACAGTAGATACAGACTTTCTTTAGTGTGATATAATTGATCACTGGACTTCCAATTACTAAATATAGTGCTAATTAATATTTTGAGTCATCACACTAACGGTATTTACTGGTGTAAATGTGTTAATCAGATAGGGACCTCGGTTAAAACAACTTCCTGTGCCACTTTAAACAGATGCTTAATAATATCCTCTTATGAGCAAGACAGGATAATGTAATTATGTAATAATTGTATTAATACATTGACTATGAAATTTATAGTATATTATTAAAATCATTCATTGTTTCGTAATATTTTAAGATTTAATATATCATTAAAAATGTGCTCACTAATAATATGATAATACTAAAAATCCCAAACAAAAACCCCATATTGCTTTGAACAGGAAGTTTGAAAATGTAGGTATTAAGTAATAAATAATACTAAAAATCTCAAACAAACCACCAATATTGAACAGGAACTTTGTTTAACTTATTGGAATTGGATAAATAATTATTCTGGAAATCTGTTTGTGATAGTGAGATTTAGGGATCAGAATCTTATTCAATATTGGATCAATAAAACTAACTAGCACACTGAACCTAATCTATAACTAAAAAACAAAGTATTACCTGTCTCTTAGCATCTAGATCACATTTATTACCGAGGATCATTTTCTCCACATCAGCACTGGCATTTTCCTCTATGTTTCTGATCCAATTTTTTATATTTTCAAAACTTTTTTCATTTGTAACATCATAAACAAGCATTATGCCCATTGATCCACGATAGTAAGCAGTTGTGATTGTACGGAATCTCTCTTGGCCAGCAGTGTCCCTAAAATAAAGGAAATATGATAACAAAAATAGTTTGTTTTACACAAAACATTGAAGTCAATTTATTTGCTACCAACCATATTTGTAACTTTACTTTCTTTCCATCAAGGTCTATCGTTCGAATTTTAAAGTCGATACCTGTAAGCAACAACCAAAGGAATATTAAGAGAATCTACTAATTAGAATTAGTGAGTATGATGTCATAAATTGTTCGTTCATTAATTTGATAAGGGTCCCTTTTTATTGTGAAACCGCACCCTGTAATGCGCAGCTACAGGTCTAATTGGACAAAATTTACACAAAGAACAAAACACAAAAATCCCTCGACGATGACAAATTACAGTAAAAAAAAAGGGTACAATTTATCTGACAATAACCTTTGGTGTCTACAATGAGCACTTACCAATCGTCGATATGAATGAAATATTGAAAGCATCCTCCGAAAATCTAAATAGTATAGACGTTTTACCCACTCCCGAGTCCCCTATCAAAAGTAATTTAAATAAATAATCGTAAGTTTTTGCCATTTTTTACAAGAAAGTTAAATAAGAATACACAAATCCATTCATTAGCATTTTTGAGTAATAGCTAGTGATGTGTCATATTTATGTAGATAAGATAGCATTTTGCATCACGTCCATAGACTTTTATAATATGGACAAGGCATATTGTTCTATACGTACAATTGCTTATATAAATAGCATCCATTTTGAAGGCACAGACATAAACATATATCTATCTCGTTCTTACTCAGCACTGTAACTCGCTGGAAAAAAATATAACACTATTTCAGTGCGTACAGAAACTGACATAAAGTGAAACATGAATATCCCTAAATACCTATTGAGGCCGAAAATCCGCCATGTTTAGCGCACCAAATGTCATTGTCAGTCAGTTCCGGTGGTACTTGTCTTGTCAAAAAGCCGTGGTGTAAATCAAAATAACTAATTATCTTTCAATATATTGCTTGTAATTTAAAATAATTGAAGCTATAAGTAAATAATTACGTTGCAAATATGCCAGTGTGTAGTGTAATAGGGTGCGGCAAAAGAAATACACAAAATCAGCTATCTTTAACCATGCACAGGTATGCTATAAATAACATTAAAAATATTGGTTATTGCTTTTGTTACCGGGAAAATAAAGAAAGATTTACATTATAATTAGCAAGGTTCTTATGTGCGGTTATAGATCATGAATGGATTTGACTTATTTAACCATATTTTTACGTTTAAATATTGTTAATTTATTAGCTAGGGTTGTAGATTATTTATCGACTTTGATGTCGATTTACTTACATATGACATGATAAAATATTTTTATTTTATCATTAAAACATATTTTATAGGATCCCAAGAAATTACTATAAAAAGAAAAAGTGGCTGGAAACATATGAATGCTTGCAGTTCAGTACTAGTACTTATTGAATTACTTAAAATTAAGTACATCTAAATTTGATCGCCTACACATAAATATAGTGTATTCAATTATAATATTTTTTTATTTCAGAACCAAACTCAAAAAATAAAAAATCTTGAAGATAAATGTGATTTTTAAAGAAAAAAATAAAAGTATTAAATGAAAAAGTACGGCGGCAAAAGAAAAAAATTGCAGAGTTCCAGAATACCTTGTCAACAACGAAAACTCTATAGTTTTAGAAGCCTGCGCAGGTCCTAACGACTTTTTAAAGAGGCAAATTTTGAAAAGTGGAGGAAAAACAAAAAAATAAAAATACGCGAGTTAAATATAGTTGTTTCATTCCAATGTGTAATAACCGCGAAGGCATCAGAAATTATTATTTGTAAGTCACTGAGTTGTTAAACGACAACTTTATAAAATCGTCATATCGTTTACTTGGCAAATTTGAAGCACGATCTTATCTTGGATTTCACACATCTAAATCAAAGTATCTTTGCACATAACAATATACTTACTTCCTATTAAAGTATTTATTCTACAAATAATTTACTCAATAATGTTTAAAATAAAATGAGCCAAGAACGTTTATCGATAAAACCTAATAACATTAAAATCTTTTGGGCAGCACTAAAACCGCCATGTTTAGTGGCCAGATGACGTCACATTGGCACGCATTTCTTGTGGTTGTTTCAGTGGTGTGATCACGTCACAGGATTACCGGTTATTTACTAAAGGACATCTCTAAGCACAATGTTTGACCCAATCCTAAAAACGCTTCTCTTAACTACCAAGCTGGTAATATAATTATTAGAAAAAAAAACAAACGTCAAACTTGTGATCGGAGAACGCTACGCGGTCTTTTCGGCCTGTGTTTTTACGTTTTTAAAAATAAACATAAACAAATAATGCATTTCTGTTACTTGTAAAATACCAACGTCATCATGTTTTATCATGTACGTATCTTTAAATATGTTTCTGTACGGAGGGTATTTATTTAAACACTACTAATCGGCATCTCGATTGCAGATTTCTTTAGAGCACGAAATTCTCTTACATCCACGTTACTTTGGCCCGCAATTATTAGATACAGTTAAACAGAAACTGTATACTGAAGTAGAAGGAACATGCACGGGCAAGTAAGTATTTTTAAACATCAAATTATTTGTGTTTTGTGAAGGTTATGTTTTGTTGACTAAATAATGAATATTACATGTTTAAGGGTGTTACAGTGTGTTACAGTCAATCCTTAAGCAATTCATATATAGTATAATAAGTTTATACTACTATGACTATTTCTTACTTTGAATTAGTATAGTATTCTATATATATATTGACCTCCCTTTCATACCTTACTTTAATATTTTAGGTATGGATTTGTCATAGCTGTGACGACTATAGATAACATAGGAGCAGGGCTTATACAGCCAGGACAGGGTTTTGTGGTGTATCCCATCAAGTACAAGGCAATAGTGTTCCGACCCTTCAAAGGAGAAGTATTAGATGCAATTGTTACTCAAGTCAATAAGGCAAGTATCAAGTTACTAGCAAATTTATATTGTTAATTTACTTACAAGATTAAGTTTAAATAAATGTTGAAATAGATAATATTTCCTCGCTTAATGGATTTTTATTCAATAGTTGTTTAAGTCAAATATAAATAATCACTTTTGGAGGAAAATTTATTTAAGTCTTTGTTCTTGGTCATTACTCAAATGGTATGGAAATGTCTTTATCTCGGTACAAACAAAGAGTAGTTGAATAGCCCCTAGAATTATTAAGATGTTGTCTTTAGGTTTCTTGTGAAACATTTTAAATAATTTTCATTTACAGGTTGGAATGTTTGCGCAGATTGGTCCACTAAGTTGCTTTATTTCACATCATGTAAGTTCTGTGTTTATATAAATATTTAGATAGAAATATTAAGTTAATAATATAAATAGTTTTATTTCAATTAAAGTTTGATAATAAGTTCTGTTTATAATATTATTAAATTAACATTAATTACTAAGGTCTAAGCAGTATTAGGTATGCATAAATAGCTCTTCAAGTATTTTTTTTGCTTTGTTTTGTTGTGAAAAGAGTACAATGAACAAAGACACTGCATTTACAAATCTGAATGTATTTTTTTTACATTCAAAATTTTGTCTACATAAACTTAGAAATGAATCAAAAAGTTGTTAATGAATTGGGTCACTTTTCTATTAAAAATCTCATGTATACTTATTTTTATTTTTGATTGCAGTCCATTCCTGCTGATATGGAGTTCTGTCCAAACGTAAACCCTCCTTGCTACAAAAGTAAACAGGAAGACAATGTTATACAGGAGGAGGATGTCATCAGACTCAAAATAGTGGGCACCCGTGTTGATGCTACTGGTATTGTAAGTATAGATTTATAAGTTCTTTACTAGTACCATATTATATTGATGCAATTTCAATTTTTATAAATATAAAATTCATAAAATGCAGTTAATGCAGTTCATCTCTACAAGAAATTTTCTTATCCTTACGTTTTTTTTTTTGCTTGTTTGTGTTCTTTGTGTACTTATGTAGTTCTGACAATATATTACTTATAGTAATTTGGAATGAAACAACTATTAACGGATTTAACTCGCGTATTTTTATTTTATTTTAAAGAATCCGAAACGTCAGCAAATAAAATAAAATAAAAATACGCAAGTTAAATCCGTTAATAGTTGTTTCATTCCAATGTGTAATAACCGCGAAGGCATCAGAAATTATTATAGTAATTTGTTTAAATTTGGATGTTGATGGAACCAGGATAATGGAAGTCTTAGGCACTTATAATATTTTTATATTAGTATTACCTCTAATAATAATATATTTTGTTTCAGTTTGCTATTGGAACGTTGATGGACGACTACCTAGGTTTAGTTACGCAGTAATTAAGATTTTTTTATACAGAATTAAGTGTGAAAATGATGAACTATAAAATAAAACTCAATTATTATTCATCTTTATTTATTTGGCATTCATATAATGGGGTAAAATTCCATACATAATGTAACAAAACAATTTATAAAATGGATAATATTTGGACACTCTCAGTCTATTTGGGCAGTATTAGTGCGGTGGTTTACAAGATCTATGGGTCACGAGTTACGTCATAATTATAACCTTAAAATCTAATTAAAAATGAGTCAGTTGTGTAATATTGTCACTCCTAACAGCGCTAAATGTCGCATATTGTTACACTTACATATAAAGAGTCGAAGTCGTATTCATAACAACGAAGTAGTTACAACTAATATAAATGGTGAGTATTAGATGAAGCTGGAAGCCAACAATATTTCAATGAATGCCAAATTTCGCATTAGCTCTAGTGCTTTTAAATATCTTCTTACAATATAAAGATAATTTCACGTCAATGAGTTCAATAATCATCGAAATAATAATTATATACAACACTAAATATTAATTTATAAAATTAAACTCGTCAAAAGTAAAAAAATATCCAAAGGGACGATTCAAAATCTTTGGTTCACTTGTCTTTCCAAAATATGTACATTCAATAAATAAATCCTACAAAAAAAAAACTATTTAATACAACACAAACATTATGGCCTCTAAATAAATAATACTCGATATGAGATCAGAAATACAAGTAAGCAATACATAATATGCTGTTCAAATATAATATATGAATAGAAAAGAAATGATATCGATCAATACATAAATCGATGATAATATCATAGTTTACATTTATTACATAGTACATACCGTATTACGATATTTTTACCATACTAAGATCATTACCAGTAAAATTTAAATGTATATTATAACCATAAAATATTGAAATATAACATTGTGCATATTATTATATTACATATAAATGATAGACGATGCCTATGATTATAAATTTGTAAACAATAGTAATTATCTGGCAGTCATAATAAATTTGCACAAGTAGCTCACTGAATACAATTTACTGTTAATAATGATGACTGATTAAGCTTGTACAAGCTTGAAATCAGTATCATAATATCAGTTACAAGGCACAACACAAGAATATAGGAGAAATAAATTTAATAGCTAATTGAAATGTCTCTAATTCATAATCCACAGCATTTTTATGATGTTTATTTCAGCTAATGGTGGCAGTACAGTCTATATTGAATCTAGTGTTTAAGACACTAGTTCTATGTCGAAGATCGATACGATTTCAATTTCACACGTAGCTTATCGTTCACGCATACGTTTGTTGTATTATTAAAGTGAAGTCGCATCGATTCACCGAATATTCCTCAAGATTTTTTTTAAATGACAAATATATTATTACAATGTTAAATAGACAGATTTATACACCGTGTATAAACTTAAGAGGATTAGTCATGTCAGGATATAAAGTGATGACAACTACAGTTATACTATTTCATTATTAAATATACCTTGATATTAGGGTTTTATGTGGGTAGGCTAGTATAGGTTAAGGTTATATTAATTAGTATCAACATTCAAACACCTACATTAACATGATGTTATCTAATATTCTACAGATAAAATTTTACAAGTTGTTCAGTTCAAACAATGTGACTTTTTGATTCTATTAGAATACGTTTTTAACACCGTTTGCGACTGAAAACTAGTATAAAAGTTTATTAGTAAAAGAGCTATACGCGTCCATTTCGTTGATTCTAAATTATAGTTGCAACATTTGAATTTTTAAATGAAGTTTTTCATATTAAGTTTATCGTTCATGTATCAACTTCTTTCTCAAATAGATTGCAACTTTTGTTAATTTCGTCAGACACCAAAATGGACCGTAAGCTAGCTTAAAGGTAAAATGTCGACACCGGATCTTAAAATTAACCACAGAGAAGGGTATGGATAAATTTAATCTATCAACTCCAGAATATATCTAACACTCGATAAGTCTATGCTGAAACATTTAACACATTAATTTAACAGCAATAATACTGATGCGATTTTAATGTTATCGAATGGAATATAGTATAATATAGTAACTATTTTATTTAGTGGATTGTATTGGGTCTATATTCGAATTAAACTATGATTATGCTTTTGCTTCCCCGCCTCCTGGTAACTGAAATCGTCCATCCTGACACTCTTAACCGAACACCACTGTATCTGTTGCCTGAAGTAAATGCTTAACACTTGATATGCTTTAGCTAACTAATAATAAAATAATTTAAGTCCATATCACTCGTTGTGCTATGGTTGTTATTTGAGTCTTATCTGAAGGCTATAAAACCCATTGTTGTCAGTACTTCGTCATTTACTTCTGCGTGGTTGCCTCGGCCTTATAGCGGGCCGAATAACTTCAATCTACCTTAACATTTAACTAGTGACTATATGTTTGGAGTTATTCGAACTGGACAGTTAACATTTAACTGTCAAGTTAGGGATCGACACATGGCTGATGTTTTTTTTTAAATTAGGAAGACAATTTCACATGTAATCAAATCAGTACAGTGCGACACTGAAATTTCTTAAATTCGTCAGATATAAATTCATTTGAGCATATTGAAACTTCAGTGAATCACTTCACAATTAATTCCTACTGCCAACCAAATCAAACGTACAGAGCACTCAGATATATTACGGTCTCTTCCACACGGAAGCGTATAACACAATATTATAATTAGGTATCCAATATTTTGATCATCAGTCAAGTGTCCCCACCCGCTCATTTCCATACTCTACACAACACTCGAAATAAAGAAACATACTTCGCGGAAATTGACACCCAGAGCTCTTTGCTAGCACATTGATTTATATGAACGAGATAGGCTTTCTTACTTAACTGTAAAAGTGTCTCTAGGATCCTATTTACATAACAAAGACCCTCATTGTCATTCACAATTAATCCGGGAGCCTAGCCTACCATGGGCGAGCGTTGTATATAGGCACAATAGAGTGCCTACCCTATCGTGTCTAGATCCGCGACATATTCATTGTTTCGAGTGTGTGTGTGTGCGCGCGCGCGCGTGCGTACCTACTGCCTGACGTGGAAGCACTGGCACTATGCGGCGGGGTGTCACGAGGCGGGCGCGGCGCGGGCGGCGGCGCCGCACGGGTCCGCCGGCGCCGCCACCGCCGGCGACACCGGCCCGCGGACTGCCTCTATGTAGTCTTTTATTAGAGTCGCGATCTGGTACGCCTGTTGGGAAAGTTTGACATTTCATTATTATTTTATAATGGTAATTTGTATTTTTTTTTATTATTAGATAATCGGTTTGTTATGCATTGCATTAATTGATCGCAATATATATGACATTATCTATATATAAATAAAAAAAAAACATAAGAGATTTATGTACCCTTTTGCTTCTATTTAAATACAACCCAATCTATACTAATATTATAAAGCTGAAGAGTTTGTTTGTTTGAACGCACTAATCTCAGGAACTACTGGTTCGAATTAAAAAAATCTTTTTTTGTTGGATAGACCATTTATCGTGGAAGGCTTTAGGCTATATAACATCACGCTGCGACCAATAGGACCGAAGAAATAGTGGAAAATGTGTAAAAAACGGGGAAAATATGAAGCCTTATGAAGAAGTGACAGAAGACTTTGACAGATCTTTGACGAAACAATCGGACGGGCAGGACGACGTCTGCCGGGGCCGCTAGTAAATTATAAATTGGTGGATATATCTAACCTGATCAGTGGACAGCACGAGCTTGGCGTGCTTGCGCTCGGCGCGCGTGACGAGCAGCAGCGCGCGCGGCGCGGGCGACACGGCCAGCAGCTGGTCGTGGTCGTGCGACACCAGCGCCGCGCGCGAGCCGCGCCGCAGCAGCGTCAGCCCGCGCGCGTCCACCGCCAGCCACAGCGCGCGCGGCCAGTTCGACGTGAACGATTGCTATAAATACAGATTACAACGAATTAATAGCTATAACGGATTTGTCAGATGATAAAGGTAGCGAGTCTAAAGAAGATATATAATCTGCTTGACGCGAGTTGAGTGGAAAAAAAAAAACTTATATTTTTTCCCTATGTTGCTTGCTTAAGGTTCAGTTTAGGATACTAGTACTGGAGAACAGATGAAATGCGTGTTGATGGTAAGATGCTTTATTTGCGACTGATTTAAAAATACCGTATATAGCTAAAGTAAAGATTCGCACACATGCATATACAAACACTCTTATTACGTATTACATCCAACATGCCGCCCACCAAAGGACCTATAGTCCTTTCATACAATATTCTTAGTTACATCTACCTTAGTTCAATAAAAAATAAATTTACTTAAATATAACAAATTTTATGCAAAATTATCTCTTAAGAGCATATAATTCGCTAAACATATATTACAATTCTTCTCTGATGAAAATGTTTAATTCACTTAATCAAGGAAAGTCCTCAGGCTTACTCTTCTGTATCTATAGGTAATGGACAGAGTTTGCAGCTAGGTCTCCGGGTGATGTTACTGCCGCTTTTAACTGTATATACTCTAGTAACGCCATCCGGACCAGGATGTTTATCAAGGATGCGTCCTAACAGCCACTTGCCTGGTGGAAGGTTGTCTTGTTTTATTAGTACAATGTGTCCTTTCTCAAATTCCTCTACTTTTTTAAGCCATTTGGGTCTCTGCTGCAGTCTTGATAGGTATTCCTGTTGCCATTTATGCCAGAAATCTGCAAGCATTTTCTGCATAGGTTGCCATCTGGAAAGGTAACTAATGGGAACATTTCCAAGATTCGGTGTGGGAACGGAGATAGGAGCTTCACCGATCAGAAAATGACCTGAGGTTAGGGGTTCTACGTTGTCCTTATCTATGTTATCTATTGGACTTAAGGGCCTGGAATTCAGGCATGCTTCTATTTGGTACAGTAATGTGGTCATTTCTTCATATGTTAGATGACAAGTCAGAATCCTTTTTAAGTGATATTTCATGGATTTAACACCTGCCTCCCATAATCCACCCATATGAGGGCTGTAAGCGGGCAGGAAGTAAGATTCAGTGCCGTCCAGCGCTAATGACTCAGCGATGATTCCATTAAACTCTAATTTTGCTTCTTCAAAGGCAGCGGCTAGCTCTTTGTTTGCACCTACAAAGTTTCGTCCTTGGTCACTCCACAGGCGGGCACAGCGACCACGTCTTGCGACGAATCTTCTAAAAGCTGCAATGAAGGCCTCCGAAGTAAGGTCTCCTACCAATTCAAGGTGGATCGCCTTGGTGCACATGCATACAAATAGAGCAATGTATGCCTTGTTGGTTCGAACTCCTCTGCCCTTAGACGATAAGACTTGGTATGGACCAGCAAAATCTACCCCACTGTGCAAAAATGGTTTCGCTGGAGTCACTCTTTCTCGAGGTAAGTCTCCCATAAGTTGCGTTCGTGCTATCACTCTTTGTTTCGCACATATTAAGCATTTATTAATCCTTAATTTAACTGCTTGTTTTGCTTTCAGAATCCAGTACTTCGAGCGTAAGTAGCCAAGCATAAGCTGATAACTACCGTGCAGTGTTCTTAGGTGGGCTTCCTGCACTATTAGTTTGGTAAGGTAAGAATCGTGGTCTAGAATTATGGGATGTTTTTCATCATTAGTTAAATTTGAATGGCGTAACCGACCGCCCACCCTGAGGATGGCATCTTCGTCCAGGTATGGTAATAATGTTTTCAACCTACTATCTTGTCTTACTCTCTTTTCCACCTTTAAGTTTTTTATGTCTTCTTGAAACCGCTCTTTTTGCACTATTCGGATGCATATTTTCAATGATTCATCTAGTTCTTTTACCGTTATCTTAGATTCATTATCATTCCTTTCTTTTTTGTATTTCAGGAATCTTTTACAATAACTTATTCCTTTTTTCAATTCTGTCAGGCTGTCAAAGGCTTCAAATTTCACTGTAAAATTTGTTTGAGGGCTTTCGATTTTCAGATTTGATTGCACAACTTCCCTTTTCTCTAAACTAGTCATTATATTCCTTGGTCTGATGTATGTAATTTCTCCTTCTGTTAGCCATTTTGGACCATTCCACCACATCTCGTTGTTTTTTAAGTCAGGCAGTAGTTTGCCACGGGAGGCTACATCGGCAGGGTTATCTTGGGATTGGACGTGATACCAATTGTTATTACCAATATCATCTAAGATTTCTACAACTCTGTTTTTTACGTACGTGTTCCATCTACCCGGATCTCCAAATATCCAAGACAATACAATTGTGGAGTCTGTCCAAGCAAATATTTGACATGCAGAAAGTTTCATTGCTTCCTTTATTTGTTTCAGAAGCCCTGCTAGTAACACGGCTCCACACAGTTCCAACCGGGGTAGGGATTTAGCTTTTGTAGATGCCACTCGTGTTTTAGCTGCAATAATGGTTGTTTTTACTTTTCCACTGGATATTCTCACTCTTAAATATGCGACTGCAGCAAACGCCTTTTCAGATGCATCGCAGAATCCATGGACCGAAACGTTTTCTATAGTATCCTTTGTGGTACCCAGCCATCTCCTTATTTCTATTTCAGGTAAATGTCGGAAACTGTCTCTTAATTCTGACCATTCTTCAGCTATAGTGGGTTCTACTGGTTCATCCCACGTGATACCTTGTAGCCATAATCTTTGAATGAGCAGTTTTGCGAGTAATATGGAAGGTGCTAACCATCCAAGGGGGTCGAATAACCTTTGCATATCTGCTAAGATATTTCTCTTAGTGATGTTCTCAGTTTTAACAGGTATGTTTAAACTGTATTGAAAAACATCCTTTCCCATGTCCCAATGTAAACCTAACGCTCTTATACTGCCGTCTAAAGTAATGTTTAATCTGACATGTGAGCTTCTTTGTGCTGGACTAAATTGCTTTAAGAAATCTACGTTGTTTGAGCACCATTTTTGTAACTCGAAACCTCCCTTTTTTAAGATCATGTCAATATTTTTTGCAATTGTCAGTGCATCGTTTAGATTATCACTTCCCGACATGAGGTCATCCATGTAGCAGTCTTGTTTAATAGCTTTGGCAGCCTCGGGATAGCACCGGCCTTCATCGTCTGCAACTTGATGAAGCGTTCGCACCGCTAAATAAGGAGCCGATGCCGTGCCAAAGGTCACTCGAAGAAGTTGGTAATCCTTTACTGCTTGGTTTGGTGTAGCTCGCCAAATAATTCTTTGCAAGTCTCTATCATCCTTCGTAACAAGGATCTGTCGGTACATCTGTTTAATGTCAGCTACAAAACACACCTTATACATTCTCCACCGCATTATAAGGTTTCTCATATCGTCCTGTAATTGGGGTCCGACCAGGAGTTCATCATTTAACGAAACATTATTTTTTCCTTTTTGTGAGGCATTAAATACTACTCTCACTTTCGATGTTTCCTTCTCTTCCTTTACGACGGCGTGGTGTGGCAAATATACAGCCGGATTAGTAATTTCATCTTTGGGTACTTCTCTCATGTGATTCATGTCCTTGTATTCCTCCATAACTCTTACATATTCTTCCTTTAAATTTGTATTTTTGCTTAATCTTCTTTCTAATTGATAAAATCTGCTCAGTGCTAAAGTTCTTGTTTCTCCTTGAGTTGACAAAAGCGTTTCCATTTTTGTTGGTAGTTTCACGACATATCGACCGTCTTTTGTTCTTGATGTAGTTGCTTGGTAAATTTCTTCGCATTTTCTTTCGTCACATGTAAGCCTTGGTTTTTTATCTTGATCACCCTCCCACAATCCTTTCAGCATATCATCTAAATCTAGTTTCACATGCATAACGGTTATACCGTTACTGAGCTCGTTATCTTGTATATTTCCGAATAAGATCCAACCCAGACTGGTATTTTGTGCGCATGGTGTACCTGGGGGGCCTTTAATTACTTCACTTTTCAGGATTTGAGCGCAAACATCCACACCTAGTAGCAAATCCACCCGTCCTGGTTGGTTGAAACTTGGGTCTGCAAATACTAGCCCTTGTAGATGTGGCCAGGTACGTGTAGCAATAGTTCGTGATGGTAATTGAGTAGTAAGTCGTGTTGACATGATGTATAGCTTGACTTTCAGCTTGAATTCAGGGTCATGCCTTGAGAGGAGTTCAACTTCTGTAGCATATTTAATACTCGTTGTTGTTGCACCAACTCCAGTAATGGTTCCATTGATGGGAGTTCTTTTAATTCGAAGTAATTGTGCTGCTCTTTCACTCATAAATGTTGCTTGTGATCCGTGATCTACTAGTGCTCGTAATACAGTAATGTTTCCACTATCATCCCGTACTGGCACAAGAGCAGTAGCCAAAAGTGCTGTTGATTTACAGGTTGCAAAGCGAGATGTTATATTAATCTCTGTATCATCCTCATCCTCGGTCTCTTGTACAGTTTTTTCTGCCGTACTGTGGTGTGCTTGAACCTCATTCATTTGATTGGAATAGTTTGATGCTGTTGATTGGTGGAGCAGTGTATGATGACGTTTATGGCATATGCGGCAAGACATGTTGAGACGGCAACTCCACGCTGAATGCCCAGGAGCGAGACAATTAAAACATAGGTTGTTGATTTTGACATAATTGCATCTTTCGTTGGTATCCTTTTTCGTGAACTCTTTACAATGGCAAAGCGTGTGATCATCACTACACAGAGAGCATTTTCTTGATCTAGAATTGCTAGTTGTTGATACATTTACAGCATATTCTTTACTCTTAAATGGTCTTTCTCGTGATGGTGCACTGGATTCTAGCGTTCTGAATTTAGTCATTAAGAATTTCTTTAAATCTTCATAGGTGGGTAGTTCTTCCGCGTTTTCTTGATAAGAAAATTGCTCCCACTCTTTATGCGTCTCTGGGTCCAATTTCTGTACTATCAGAAATATAAGTAACGGATCCCAAGAGTCGGTTGATATTTTGAGATTTTTTAGACTGTTGATACATTCCGTCGTAGTGTCCACTAATACTTTAATATTGTTGCCAGTAGGTACAATAATCTTCCTTTGCATAACTAACCTTTTCAAGACAGCGTTCACAATGACCCGCTTGTTTCCAAACCGTTCCTCAAGCATATTCCATGATTCCGTGTAGTTGTCCGCTGTGACGGAAACGTGTTTCAATAATGATTCTGCTTCTCCAGATAAGGTACTCTTTAAATATTGAAACTTTTGTACATCACTTAGGGTTTCATTGTTGTGCACTAAAGATGTAAACAAATCTTTATATGATGGCCAGTCTTCATAAATTCCCGAAAATGTAGGTAGTTGAATTCGCGGTAGCTTCACTATGTCGTTACTAGATTGTTTCGGAGTCGTACCTACACTTGTTCCGGACGGTGATGATTGTTGCTTTAAATTTTGTAATAAGTCCTTTAAATCAGCATTTATGCACGTGAAAATGTCCTCATAAACAAAATAATCTTCGTTGGCAAAGTAAGGTATATCGGATTGTTTTTCTTTAGGTACGACCTTAATCAATTGTTGATGAGTAGTTTTAAATGTGTTCCAATATTCCTGCACGGAAATTAACCGTGTTTCTATGTATCCCCTTGTGAGTCGTTGCTTCGGGCATTTTTTTAGGTTACTTTGTGCCTTCGTTATTGATAAAGCGGTATTTTCTAGCACCGTCAGCAATTGCTCATAGTTTGTAGTCATTATATACGGTTATAATCAACTTCGATAACTCAATAGTAAAATCATACAACTTTGTTGAGAAACTTGAATCTTATCTTGTTCGGTTAATCACCAGTCTTTTGTTCGCTTGCCGGCCGGCGGGTCTTCTTTTGTTTATTACTTGGTTTATATAACGGCGTAACTTCACTTCACTATCCGGTTCGAAGGACCATATGTTGCTTGCTTAAGGTTCAGTTTAGGATACTAGTACTGGAGAACAGATGAAATGCGTGTTGATGGTAAGATGCTTTATTTGCGACTGATTTAAAAATACCGTATATAGCTAAAGTAAAGATTCGCACACATGCATATACAAACACTCTTATTACGTATTACATCCAACACCCTATATATTTGTAAAAAAGTCATAACTCAAGAACAGCTGAATGATTTGGCTGAAAATTGAGCGAAACGAAGCTTAGAACCAGAAGATAGACATAGGTACTTTTTGTCCCATTCCCGTGAATTCTAAGTGTATGCTGACTTTGACGACCCTTCGCCACCGCCGTGCGTAGTGTGTTCACTCACCATGACGTCGAATATAGTGGCGCGGGCGAGCGGCCAGGAGCCGGCCAGCGTGAGCGCGCGCTGCATGGCGGCGTGCGGCGGCGTGCCGCGCAGCGCCAGGTGGTGCAGGCGCACGGCGGGCGCGGGCAGCGCCAGGCGCGCGGGCAGCACGGCCGCCGCCGCCGCCGCGCACTCCTCCCCGCCGCCCGCGCACTCGCCGCCCACCACCTGCGCGTGCAGCGCGGCGACCATCACCTGTTGACATGGTTTTATCATTCATTCGTAGGTGCATTGCTTAGAATGGCATAATACAGGCGCGTGCAATGAAGGCGTCAGGGTAGGCACTCCATACATTAGTGACACTGTGCCTGTATGGAATGCACGCCCTTAATATCATCCTTACGTATATTATGAACGAGAAAGTTTGTAAGAATGTAAGGATGGATGTAGGGATGTATGAATGTTACACTCACGCAATAAGTACTGAATGGATTTAGATAAAATTATACAGTGTAATAGCTTACACATCACAATAACACGTAAGCTATGTTTGATTACGATTAAGGTGTGCGATATGCAGGCGCGTGCTGTGTGAGTCGCGGATGTACTGCGTCAGGGTAGGTCTACACCATTTACACCATTGTGCCTATATGGAATGCACGCCCTTGGCGAATGTAGGTAGTGCTGCCAACTCACCGCTTCGTCAGTCTCAATGGGCAGCCGGTCGTGCCGGACGGAGTGCAGCACCTGGTAGTACAGCAGCTCCATCTCGGCCGCGCACGCGGTGTGCAGCGGCCGCTCGCCGAGGAACAACCGCTTCTTGAACACTAGCCTGTGGAGAGATTTCACTATCACTGTTATTACTGTAAACGGGATATTATTTTTAGTTACAACAGAATAACGCGATTTCTTGCTTGGACACTCTCTAGAAAGTGTTTTTTTACTTTTCGCTACAAAACGAAAAAAAAAAATGGGTATTAAAACGACCTGCAATTTTGAAAAATAAAAAATATATTCGAACATATCGCACACCTAGATCTAAAATGAGCTAACTCAAAAACCTGAAGATTTGAGTTATGCACACCATCGGATTCCTTACAGCAAAACCCATTTACCACTAAAACAGATTTAAACTAACTCTGCTAGCTTCTTGGAATGAAACAACTATTAACGGATTTAACTCGCGTATTTTTATTTTATTTTATTTGCTGACGTTTCGGATTCTTTACAGTTTCCATAATCGTAGCACGACTGAGCTGACAATAGTCTAACGCTAAATTCCAATGTGTAATAACCGCGAAGGCATCAGAAATTATTCTGCTAGCTTCATTATAAAAAGCATAAATCTATACAGAAAACTCATGCATGGATATGGATAGGTTAACCAGTTTTTCGCCTCTCCTGAAAAAGTAACTTTTTTGAGTTAGCTCCCTTTAGATCTAGGTGTGCGATATCATAATACTCCTAAAATTTATTAAAACTATTATTAGTTGATTTATTATTGAAGTTTGCTCATGATCTGATGATGAGTCACAGACGTATACGTGTCGTCACTCCGGAGCGAGCTAAGTGCGTACGGACCTGCAGGCGGCGGCGGTGGCGCCGGCCTTCTCCCAGCGCGCGAGCACGTCGCCGACGCGCTCCGAGCCGCCCAGCGCGCGCTCGCCCGCGCCCGCCGGCGTCGAGTTCGCGCACACCTCGTACAGCGCGTAACCTGAACCATTTAACATTAACTTATTACAATAATAATACATAAAAAATATAGAAACATTTAACTAATATTATAGATACTTATATGTAAATAAGGCACCATTAAATTAAGCACGATGACGTAGATAATCGATAAATGCATAGAAATTGCGCACTATAATTATAGTAGAATATGTACAAAAGCGAGCTTATCTTTCAGAATAGATTTTAATCGCCGTACAAAAAATAAAATATTATCAATATTTGAATACCTACATGCGTATCACCTTATATATGTCGCAGTGATATGATGAAAACAGGGATTTGATCAACTCCCTCAGTGATATGATCAACTCCCGGTAGATGATAAAAATACCACGCGTTGTGTCATTTTCCTAGCGAAATTTAGTGATTTGATCAAATCTCCAAGTCATTTTAGGGAAATGAAAGAATCATAGAAATGGCTGCTAGATTTCTTCATTTCACTTAGTTATTTGATCAAATGCCTGAGCTGTTTTAGGGACATGATAAAACGAGTAATTAAGTCAACTCAGTTTTAACATTTCACTAAACACGTCTAGTGATTTGATCAACTCCCTAAACAATTTTAGGGAAATAAAAGAATCACAGCAATAACTGGTGGAATTCTTCATTACCCTTAGTGATTTCATCAAATCTCTAAGCTAGTTTAGTGAAATGATAAAACAAGTCTTAGAAACATGATAATATCCTTTAGGAAATAGGTATTTCTTTCTCGGCTAACAAAATAATAAATTAGAGCCCAATTTTTTGTGTCATT
Source organism: Polylopha cassiicola (assembly GCA_038024825.1). NCBI lineage: Eukaryota > Metazoa > Arthropoda > Insecta > Lepidoptera > Tortricidae > Polylopha > Polylopha cassiicola. The sequence continues at coordinate 2,930,409 of CP149061.1, forward strand.
GTCTATTAGCCAAGCACGTGACATACCTTCGATATTCTGGTTAGATCGTTCAATTGACACTTGACTGCGTCTAGGTCTGCCATTAACTATCTTGCACGGTGGTCACAATTTTTTTAGTTCTTTCCACACTATTTATTTTCTATAATATTCATAACCCCTATTATTTTATGTCATAACTATTATTTGCCATAATTACGAAAAAAGCAAATCCAGACTGTTTCTTTGTGCACAGTGGGTATAATGTAGGGGACATCTTATTTATTGGCAATTGAAGGTCTCCTTTAGGTACGACGACGAGCGAAGCGAGGAGGAGTGTTAGGTAGAACTGTGCCCTTGCAGCGCGCGAGCCGAGCGAGCGAAGCGAGCGTGCCGCGGCAGCGGCCGGCGAAGCGTCAGAACTGATACTTTTAATAATAGTATATTTACGACATAACATAAACTAACCAGGTTTTGTCAACTAATAATAATAATCACTAAACTTTGACCGTGTTATGGCAAATAATTATTATGGTGATTGAATTCTATGGCATAGGTATAATTTAAGCACATTTAATAATAGGGAAAATGAGATGTATGGCACACGTATAGCTATGACACTTAAAAGTTACGGCAAATGAAAATATTGCAAATGACCATTATGGCAAAGAATATAAAATTATGGCAACTGAAGTTCGAGCATGTGAAATTATTGCACTGCGATAACGGCCGAGAGTTAGAGCAAAAAATATTGGGCTGTAGGTAGCTTGTTGTTTATTTTTTAGCCGAGAAATACCTGATTCCTAAAGGGTATTATCTTGTTTCTGAGACTAGTTTTATCATTTCCCTAAATTTGCTAAGAGATTTGATGAAATTACTAAGGGTAATGAAGAATTCCACCAGTTATTGCTGTGATTCTTTCATTTCCCTAAAACTGTTTAGGGAGTTGATCAAATCACTAGACGTGTTTAGTGAAATGTTAAAACCGAGATGAATTAATTACTCGTTTTATCATGTCCCTAAAACAGCTCAGGCATTTGATCAAATAACTACGTGAAATGATGAAATCTAGCAGCCATTTTTATGATTCTTTCATTTCCCTAAAATGACTTGGAGACTTGATCAAATCACTAAATTTCGCTAGGAAAATGACACAACGCGTGGCATTTTTATCATCTACCGAGAGTTGATCATATCACTGAGAAATTTGATCAAATCCCTGTTTTCATCATATCACTGCGACATATAAATTCTTATTACATAGTAAACATGCAATAAAATGTAATGTATTTATATTAAAACACTTCTCCGGTCTTTTCTTGTAATATGATCGTTCTTTTATTCAGTAAACGTTTTATTTTATTGTTATGAGTTATGTGTTTAGTCTGTGCTGTTTCTCGTCAGCAGTTCGAATAGTCAGTCAGTCCTTACCAGTGGCGGCCTCAGTGAGTCCAATCTTCTCCCTCAGCATGGCCACGAGATGGTCCGCGGTGGCGGCCGGTCCGAACACCAGTCCGTGCTGCTTCCCGTCCAGCAGTAGTACCCGGACGTGCATGGGACGCCGGGCGGCGGCGCATAGCAACTCTTCCTTTGATGGTGCTGCCACTCGCCGTGGTACTTGTGCTATACTTAGAGCCACCTGATAAAATTAATTACGTCAGAAATGTTAATGACAGTAACTATCCTCTAGCCAAGTAGCAAAAATGATTAAAACAATAGTTTTGCATGAAGTATCCAACGTTCTAAATCCACTATTAGGTTAGGTTTAACAACTGGACCTCTGTCTACTTCCATCAATGACAGCTGGACCTCGGATTTTAGATACGTAGCAGCTCTCAATGAAATCATCAGATCATACAACACTAACCTAATAATTTCTGATGCCTTCGCGGTTATTACACATTGGTAAACATTCATACAACACTAACCTGTTCAGCTCGCCTAGCGAACTTCCCCTCCTCTCCGGCGTGTAGAGCCGTGCCCCTGTACCGCAGGTGCGCCAGTAGGAGCCGCCGTACGGGCTTGGTGGGCGGCAGAGCGGCGCCGACGGCCGCGCAGAGCAGCGCCCAGTGACGCGCGGACACGCGAGACGCGGGCTCGGGGTGGTCTGTAGTCTGAATTTGAAATGGGAGGTTGGTCAACAGTTGATACGGTTGCTAGGCAACGGCGAGTGTTGCCAACGTGGTGTATAACCTCTTATTGAAGAAAGCAAATCATTTTAGGAGCGTAAGTTGTGCTATGTTAAAATTTTATTATTAAGAAAATCAAAAATTAAATTCAGAATCAAGTGAAGCATCGAATTTTGCACTTTATGTTCACTTATATAAGTTATTACAAATATTCAACAGACACATTTTTTTCAATTGAAAACATATCCACAAACTGTTTTACATAAACATTTTGTGCTAGCTTTTTTTCTACCACTACACACAATAATTAATAAGATATATTAATATAAATCTCACCTGTTTAATAAGCTGGACGTACAGTTCGCTCAATAAAGTGTCTTTCTGCAGACACCTCTGCAGTAAAGCTTGTGCTAACGCTACGCGGTCGTCGCTCTCGCTCTCTTGGCTGCTGACGCTATTGTTGTTCGCTAGGTTGGTAGTGCTGCCCTCGTTGGTATTGAGACCGGCGTGACTCATAATGTCCTGTGAACAATTTAAATGTATCGAAATTGTTCGTATTGCATTTTGAAATATAATCTAAACATTTAATTGTTGAACTAATTAATAGAAAAAATCTTCAACACATAAACAAATACGAGTACGAGTTATTCAAACAAACCTAGTTTAATTTGTTATTCCAAACATGAGTCTACTAAATCTCAAAAAACAGAAATTTGTTGTCGAAAATATAGGTACCTAAATTGTAATATAACTCAAACACTAGTTATTATAGACATAAACCGAGTAAGTATTACGGCTAAACAGTTTTCTAAGCAATGACAATCAAATATCATAAATAAGGCAACACATTTTTCAATATCCGGCTGGACCGATTTCATTTATTTGTGGAAGTACTAAATATGCCGTTTTATGTGCTGAATGTCTTAAAATATAACATAACTTCTATTAGTAAGGCAATCATCACATATACACATATTTTCGAAAAAAAAAATCGGGGTGTGGCTGTGTTATGGACACGGCCATTGTTGTACGTGAATACGTCTCGTAACGGGTAATAGTTTTTAAATAAAATATTATTATTTATACAGTCCTTACTTAGCGTAATAAATTCTTTGATTCTTTAGCTATCCAGTGGTGTAACTGAAATTTGGATGGAGATGATAGATATGTAGCTACAACACTAAACTGTATCCCCCGATTTTGTTATCATTCTTTTTTTTGGATTGCCACGTAATTTTAAAGACGTATCCACGTCAAAAAAACAAATTGCTAGTTGCAAAATTAACCTTAAATATCTGCATGGCGGCGACTTCCTCCGCCTCGTTGAGCTTGGTGAGGCTGTGGGGGAGTGTTCGCGACCAGCACCAGTAGCCGGGGGGGAATCCCTTGTAACACTCGCCCTGCGTCTCGGCCGCCATGTCCAATCGAACCTTCTCGAGTCTGTGCTTGCTTAGTCTGTGGACAAAAAATATAACATCATTGTCGTCTTTTGATGGTACGGTTGTGTGCGTGTGGTACACATCCACTTATTTTATTATCAGTGTTTAAAAATCACAATAGGGTAGTATTGTCGGAGGGTTGTTTGTATTTTAATTAAACATTTTTTTTACACTGTTTAAATATTTTATGGGACTCCTCACAACAAACAAACCCACATTCCAATTTCTAATAATAAATTTTGCCATAACACACGGGAATAAAACAGTAGTAGACTCTGAATTGGATCTATGGTGATGTTTTAATGACTTCACATTACCCATAAGCTTATAGTCTACTACTACTACTAGCATTGAGTACCTACTTTCATATATTATATCGCACACATTGATCTACAAACATCAATACAGAAAGTTCCTTTACTTTAAATGTACTACTCATTTTTGCTTCTCCTAAAAAATTTTTTTTTGAGATACATTTCTTTCAGATCTAGGTGCGCGATATGCAAAATAATTTTACAAATCAGCAATATTCCACCACCATTGCAATCAATTAATTCACACATTCAAACAAATGTAACCTTACCTTCTCAAGGTATTCCTCAAAAAGTTCCCAGCGGTCTGTTCAGTGGGTCTCCTCAGTACTCCGGCGTCGACGAGAGCCCGTCTCGCGCTCTTGAGGGCGGCGGCGAGACGAGACCGCTCCGACGCCGGCGCGGCGCGGCGCGGCGGCTCGTCGGCGAGGCCGTTGGCCAGTATGGGACTGTACGCGGCCATCAGCCACGCCGCTTCGTTCTTTTGAGGGGACTCTAGTACTATGCATCTGTGTGGAAATTTTTAAAGATAAGTGTAAGTAAAGATTACTTTTTTTTGGTAATAATTTTATTGACTTTATCGGAATTCACTGTTTTTTTCCTTGTCAGCATCCGAAAAGTTAAAAATTAATTAGTGGTCGATAGATTATCTTGAAATCTTTTATACTAGTTAGTTTTGAATGTTTTTTGTTTTGCAATATAAAATAATATCAGCTTTAGTTTTATACTAAACAGCAAATCCAGTGTTGAAATGGACACATATATTTTTTATATCAAATCTATTGAATATAAATATAAAAACATACCTAAACTACACTTTTTGCATATAATCTTGTCTACAGGCCCTAGTTGTAACTTCTCTTTTAAAACGAAACCTATTCACCTAGAACATGTCCATTTCACATTACCTATGCCCGTCGTGTTGTCCATGATGCGTCAGGCTGATAGTGAGTCCGTTGTCCACTGGGTCCATTAGTAAAGCGGCGATGTTGCTGTACGGGTATTCAGCTAGGACCACCTTGTCCGCTGGCCGGACTAGGACCACGCCCTCTGAACCTACGCCTAGGAGCACGTTTGGACCTAGGGGAAGAGGGGGCAAAATGCAAGAATATTATTGTACAGTGGGACATATTCATATGCAGATATTTTTGAATATACGACGACAGTTTTTTTGTCAGTCAAGTAGATTACCAAAAAATAATGGACATGAATTATTTCTCTCCTCAAAAACACAAACAATGACAAAGATAAGTTCGTCAAAGTTTCGGAAGTGGTTATTCGTGACGTCACGTTATGGAATAATGTATACTATATTATACTGTGACGTCACTACTTGCGAACTTTAGAAGTACTTATCTTCGTCATTGGGTAATAGGTCGATTCCGAAAAGAAAAAAAATCCAATATTTTTTGGTGGTTATTTTTTTGCTGAATTCCTGAATTATTAAAAAAGCGTAGTACCTAATATAAGTTTTTAACTCACCATGTGCCCAGTATCCCTTATAAGTGACAGGGTATAGCGTCAGTCCATACAGCGGATACTGCATGACGCAGGACAAGTATAACGCTTTCGCCGTGAGCTCCGCTCGCCCGGCGCCGTACTGCCTGTGCGCTTGTGCTAGTATCCCCGCCTGTACAAATATTTTATTATAAAAAGTTTCTGTTCGAGAAACAATGAGCCTACTTACGTTTCATCAAGGACAGATCCAGGTGGGGGGTATTGACTCATTAATAAACAATGGGTACGTTCCACTTAACGCTCGCAATGCCGTCGACCACGACAGCTGAAATTGCCGTTCCACTAACGAGAAAACACAGCGGCTGTTGTAAGCGAATGTTTATAGGTGGAACGCACATCGTGAGCGTCGAAAGCCCACTCTGACCCACCAATATTTTGTGGGCGAAGTGGGCGCGATGTGGTCGCGAACAGTGACGTCATCTATGACGTCGAGCCATCGCTCGCAACGACCACGGGCGTTAAGTGGAACGATACAGAGGGTGTCACGAGCATTGCGGGCGCTTAGTGGAACGCACCCAATGTGATATCACTCACCCACTGGTGCTGCGGGCGCGCGCGCGCTATCCTCGCGGGCAGGAACTGGTCGGGGTGCGCGTAGTAGGCGCGCGTGTGCGGCGGCGGCGGGCTCGGCGGCGGCTCGCCCAGCGACACCTGCGCCTGCAGCCCCGCCAGCTGCAGCGCCACCTTCTCCGACACCGGGAACTCGTCCATCTGACGACGAGACACGGGGATTATGATTGATATCCGGGCGAGTATAAGTATGGTGTCAGGGTAGGCACTTCATAGATTAGTGACACTGTGCCTGTATGGAATGCACGCCCTTGTTGATATACTTACTACTATTATAAACGAAAAAGTTTGTAAGAATGTATGGATGTAAGGATGGGTGTATGTTTGTTCCACTTTCACGCAAAAACTACTGGTACTAAATGGATTTTGATGAAACTTTACAATGATATAGCTTATACGTCAGAATAACATATAGGTTGGAATGAAACAACTATTAACAGATTTAACTCGCGTATTTTTATTTTATTTTATTTGCTGACGTTTCGGATTCTTTACAGTTTCCATAATCGTAGCACGACTGAGCTGACAATAGTCTAACGCTAAAGTGAAAATAAAGTGAAATAGTCTAACGTTAATAGTTGTTTCATTCCAATGTGTAATAACCGCGAAGGCATCAGAAATTATTAACATATCCCTACTAATATTATAAATGCGTTAGTAACTCTGTCTGTCTGTCTGTCTGTCTGTCTGTTGCTCTTTCACGCCTAAACGGCTGAACGGATTTTGATGAAATTTGGTACAAAGAAAGTCTGGAGCCTGGGAAAGGACATAGGCTATATTATATTCCGAAATTCTACCCCTAAGGGGTTAAAAATGGGGTGCAAAGTTTGTATGCAACAACGTGATTCCTTGGTCCGATCTATTTCAAATTTTACATAAACATTCTTTAACAGAATTGATGGAGTACGTGTTTCATATTTTATTGAAATTCACCCCCTAATGGGGTTAAAAGGGAGATTTTCTTCCAAATTGATATGAATACTACTTAGTGCTTTTGATTTTGACACATATTTAAAAAGTATAATGTAGGTATGCATAGCAACGGTTGCTAATGTCATTCCTGACATTAAATAAATACCCAAACTGTTACGTGTATGATTTCTTCAGTGTTAACGAAAATGGCATTATTATGTAATATCCCGTATATCGTGTAATGAGGACTATTTAATAATATTCCTGAGTAAGCAGACCCCGTTTAACTTGCGAGGAGAAACTGGTGTCATTACGCAGAGAAATAGAAGTGTTCTTCGCGACCAAAGCTGACATATATAAAAAAGCCGTGATAACAGAGGTGACGGAATGGGACGAGACGGAGGTAAAGCAAGCTCGCGCGAGCTCCTGACTGAGAAAATGACCCTGAACATATCCTCAAGACCGAGTGAGGCAAACTGGGAAATGTTTTATTTCGTAACACCACTTATATTGTATGTAATCGGTATAAGGTTTTATTTTGTAGGATTGAATTGAATTATAAAATTGTTTTGTTGTTTTGTTAGATCTTTGTAATAAGTGTGGTAATCAATCCTTAAATAAATAGCCAGCTAAACCTCACGTGTATGATTTTTTAAAAACTTTGTCCGATTAAAAAAAAATGTTGAACTCAGTGGTAGCTGTATAAATTATGCAATTTCGAAAGTAAGATAGGTAAGTACTTATGTACTTAGTTTGCATATTGTACATGTTAAACTATTGTTAGCTCCATTTATTACGAATATAAGGGAAGTGTTAGGCAGCGGCCGGCGAAGCATCAGATCCGGTACTTTTAATAAAAGTATATTTACGACATAACATTAACAAACCAGGTTTTGTCAGTATACTAATAATATACTAATTAATTGAACTGCGACCCAACAATGCACAAGCCGAGCGAGCGAAGCGAGCGTGCCGCGGCAGCGGCAAATGAAGGTCTCCTTTAGGTACGACGACTAGCGAAGCGAGGAGGAGTGTTAGGTAGAACCGTGATCATCCAGCACGCGATCCAAGCGAGCGAAGCGAGCATGCTGCGGCAGCGGCCGGTCAAGCGTCAGAATCGGTACTTTTAATGAAAGTATATTTACGACATAACGTTAACAAACCAGGTTTTGTCAGTATACTTATTAATTCAACTGCGACCCTACAGCGTGAAAGCCGAGCGAGCGAAGCTAGCGCGCCGCGGCAGCGGTAAATGAAAGACTCCTTTAGGAACCACGACGAGCGAAGCGAGGAGGAGTGTTAGGTAGAACTGAGACCGTCCAGCTTGCTATCCAAGCGAGCGAAGCGAGCATGCCGCGACAGCGGCCGGCGAAGCGTCAGAATCAGTACTTTTAATGAAAGTATATTTACGACATAACGTTAACAAACCAGGTTTTGTCAGTACACTAATTAATTGAACTGCGACCGTACAGCGCGAAAGCCGTGGCAGCGGCCGGCGAGGCGCCAAAACCGAATAGAATTAGGATGAATAATTAATATGGTAAGTGGGAAATACGTCAAGGAAATAAAACATTATGTGGAAAAAAAAAACATCCATATTATGATGTTAGGAAAACAAAAGATAGGTCATAAGAGTGTTAGTTAATAATCATTATGACATAAAACGTTAGGGAAATCAATAATAGGTTAAAAAACGTTAGAGATTCAGATATAGATCCGTATTCTAATGAAGTTCACCCCATAACGGGGTTAAAAATTACGCGGACGAAGTCGCGGGCAAAAGCTAGTAGGTTATATTTTGTAATGATATTGTGTAAATTGGTCATCGTGCGCAGATGTAGTCGAGGGCAGAAACTAGTGTGAATAATAATAATGACTGTACAAGGCGCTATGAAAATAAACTCCTCAGAATCTGAATGACACTAATTTGAACTTAATTACATTACCCGTGGGTACAACTTACTTTAACCACACTATGCACAGCTTGTGCGTATAGTAACGCGACTTCTACGGGGTCGTGGGGCAACTCTCGCCCGCCGCGGAATAATCGGCGTTTGAACACGAAACGGTTATCTGCCGATCCACCTCCCGGACCTTGTTGCCTGTGGAATAAAGGTCAATATTAAACAAAAAAATAAAGGTAAATAAGGTCGTTGATCCTTACACTCAAATGTAGTTTGTCTTTGAAGTTTTGCATGCGAGTTTGCGAAGTCGAAAATGAACGATTCTTATATTTTATTATTTTTATCCACGAAACACGTATTCACTTAAATATTTTTAAAAGCTTTAATCTCAAGTTCTATGAAAACCGTTGTTATATTTTTTTTTAGTTTCTTCTTAGCGAGCGTCCGCATTTTAAATTAAAACAACTGCCCAGTGCCCACATCACGTTTCTACTATCAGCGGTTACGTATGCGTGCGTCTATATTATGGCAATGGGAATTTGTTCTCTATAAAAGTATTTATATATTACTTAGATAGAATACACCACAATCCATACTCACATCTCCCACGCGGCGATGACGTCATACAGGTAATGCGTGGCCCTCACGTGCTCCTCCCGCCCCCCGCGCTGCTGGTACACGGCCCAGCCGGCGCGCGAGTGCGGCGAGAGCCCCAGCTTGTCCGCGAGCCGCGCCGCCGCCGCCGCCGCCGTGTCGGCCGGGTGCACGTCGATCGCCTTCGTACGACCGTCCAGGAAGAAGAAACGGCACACTATGGTGCCTAGGCGGCGCATTGCCTGTGTAAAAAAAAGGATAAATTTACTATGATGTATCAAGACAAGGTATAGTAGAAGATTTCGGCACATTTTAGCAGCCGTGATTGCCGACGCGACGGAAAGGCTATTATAGCAGTAGGTATGGGAAATATATATATAACAACTAGCTTTTGCCCGCGACTCCATCCGCGTAGTTTTTAACCCCGTCGGGAGGTGCACATCCGAAAGAATGTTTATGCAAGTTTTAAATATGTATATTGGAATAAGGAATCACGTTGTTCCATACAAACTTTACACCAATTTTACAATCCCTTAGAGGCAGAATTTCTCTTCAATCTCTTCTTATAGGACATCTACATTACACAAAGAACATACTATACAAGTTTCAGAGCTCTACGATCAGCGATTTAGGCTATGCTCCTATCCGTCAGTCATTCAGGACAAATGATTTTAATATAGGATATACATATATATAATAAGATTTAGTAATTGGAATGAAACAACTGTTAACGGATTTAACTCGCGTATTTTTATTTTATTTTATTAGCTGACGTTTCGGATTCTTTACAGTTTCCATAATCGTAGCACGACTGAGCTGACAATAGTCTAACGCTAAAGTTACTTTAGCGTTAGACTATTGTCAGCTCGAAGAATCCGAAACGTCAACTAATAAAATAAAATAAAAATACGCAAGTTAAATCCGTTAACAGTTGTTTCATTCCAATGTGTAATAACCGCGAAAGCATCAGAAATTATTAAGATTTAGTAATCTATGGTAACATTCTCACTACATACCGCTATCTCCACAGTACTCGGCGGCAGCAGTCGCGGCGCGGCGCCCCTGCAGTTGTCCAAACACCACTGCGCGCAGTGTGCGGAGCGCGAGGGCGGAGTCACCCGGGCGCGGGTCCGGAGCCACGCGCAGTAGTACCGGGAGAGGCCGCGAGACGGTTGCCAGGCAACCGCGCACAGACATAGTATTAGCCATACTCGCTCCGCCCACTCCTCCACTGGGCATTCTGTTATCTGTGGGAGTGAAAAAGTTACACATATTGTATAAAGTATGTTGAAATTATATAAATAAATAACTAACTAAAATAAAAAAAAAAACAAAATTGTACGCTTATTCATTTGGTTTTATAATATTTATAAGATATTTATCAAAAATGTAGAAAAATTACAGTTTTATTTTAAATGTTATTTTTCTATTCGTAACTTATCTCTTTTTTTTAAATTAAGTTTTAACACTTTACTTTTTAATATAGCGGTTCAATAGCAACTTGCACCTAGATAGTACACAAGTTTTAAATAAGCTGTACAAAGGTTCTATTAGAGCGAATAGTCTTATACGACCTATTAACAGCTTATATTTAACGTTTGAGACTATGTACTACATGTGTCAGTAGAAAGTACTCACCTGTCTAACACACTGCACTAGTATTTCATCTCTCAGTTCTTCCCGCTCCAGTCCTTTACCGATTAACGCTTGAATAACTTGAGTTTCTTTATCAGCTGTCAATTCACCTCTCATATACCGACATAGATCCTAAAAATAGACAAATTCAATAGAAATTATACTCTAACGCTTCGGTAAAAGGTCAAATGTCTTTAGCTATGTATTCAATAATGAAAATATACTTGAAATCAACAACAAGATAATCAATTATCATAATTATTTCTGAGAAATGAAGACTGCAATTCAAATAACATAATTTTTGCCATCTTGCTCCGTGGCGTGGCAGTCGCATGTTAAAGTAAATCAATCTTATACCTTATTTCAATAAAAATAAGACTCAAAATCATATTGAACTCACCCTGAATATACTGACGGCAGCCGTAACGCTGTCCGGGTCATGCAACTGTATGTGTGAAGTGGGAATATTGTTCCCCTTGTGATAAGTTATCATTTCCTCTTTTGTTAACAACTCCATAGATTTACTCTTGCGGGTGAGCGTGGCTATTATTGTACCTGAATAAAAAAAAAAAGTGTGTTCATTTTGACATAATATATTACAGTATTTTTGTACATTTTATAAATAAGAATTTCAGTTCGTTTGTCCAGTTTTAATTTACTAACATATTATTGGTCATCGGTGACAAATAGATCTTAACAAAAATGTCCAAACAAGTTCTAGGTAAGTTTGCAATTTAACTTAAGCTCTTGAAAGTCAACTAGCAAGGCAACATTTATTTTGTGGATAGCATATAAATAAAGACCGTGTTAAACTGAACATAAGGATCAGTTTCGAGTATACCTAAAGGGTTAGTAATGTTCAATACATACCTTCAGGTGACCTCGGATGATCATTAAAGTATAGTTTAGCGAATTCAGCCAAGTCATCAGCCGGTGGCGTGGTGGGGGGCACGGCTGAGGTGGGGGGCGAGGATGCCACCTCCATCTGGTGGAGTCGACGTTCCACGCGCTCCTTCCGACGGGCACTGCGTTCTGTGCACTGTACGAAGGGAATAGAGTTCAATTTAGAATGACAAATAATTGTACAGATATATTATTGGATAAGTCTTGATATAAATCCTACTACTATTATAAAGGCGAAAGTTTATAAGTATGGATGTATGGATGTTTGTTACTCTTTCACGTAAAAACTACTGAATGGATTTGAATGAAACTTTACCACAATATAGCTTATACATCAGAATAACATATAGGCTATGTTTTGTAACGACGCGTAAAGTACTCATCGTGCGCAGACGAAGTCGCGGGCAGAAGCTAGTTATAATATGTTTATAGACTGAACGTGAATGAAGTAAAGCGAGCATTATTGACATATTTGTAGTTGGTAAAATAAATTATATAAATTAGATTAAACGTAAAATTTAATACATATAAATCTCGTATCACGAGGTCGCACTTATACAACGGCTAGATCGATTTTTATAAAATTTTGTTTGCATAAGTATTTGATAGATATGACCTTTTTTAAAGTCTGTTTAGTCAGCGAGCACTTACATTGGAATCCCCGTTCATAAGTGGGGGGCTCATGCAAGTGTCCATGGGTACAGGCGGCGGTGTGGCAGACTTGTGTGACGTCACACTGTTGGTCATCGACGCCATTGGAGTTTTCAGTGACGTCACGCTGTTTGACATTATCTGCGGCGGTTTCTGAGGCTGGGGCGTTTTTTGAACAGGCAAAGGCGGGAGTGGCTCGGTCGGTTCGAAATCGTTTTCTTTGGAGAAGCTAAAATATAAATAATAAATACAAATAGGTACATAACGAGTAATATAGAGTTACAAAGCTTATAGTTACGTCATTGCGGAGACTGCTAATAAATTTTTTCAACACATTTAGAACTATGATTTTAACTATAGCTGTTAAATTCAGTATTTCTTTCAACTCACCCATTCTCAGGCAATAGCGGTGCTGGCGGCGCAGGCGGTTCGGCAGTTGGCGCGGCCTCCGCACCGCACGGCCGCGGTATGACCGACTCGTATATCGGCTCCTTTCCGTTCACTATGGACAACTTGCCGTTTGGAATCACCCCGTTGGTCAGTTCTGGAGGCGTCGTGTCTGTCAAAAGAGTTTAGATAGATACTTGCACAAAGCGTGAAATCTCAAATTCCATGTTATATTAGTTCACCTTTGACAGCGGGCGGCGGCGGCGGCGGTGGCGGCGGTCCGGCCGGCTCCGGCAGCGTGGCCGGCGGCGGCGGGAACACCGGCGACTCCTCCGGCGCCTCAGCCGGCGGTGGCGGCGGCGGCATCACCAGCGATGACGTCATCACGTCCGGGGTCGGTGGCTGGTGAATTATCGATGATGTCATCGCGTCCGGTGTCGGGGGCGGGTGGATTATCGATGACGTCATCGCGTCTGGCGCCGGGGGCTGATGGATTATTGATGACGTCATCGCGTCTGGTGTGGACGGGTGTAGGATCGATGTGAGAGGCAGCGACGACGGCGGTGGAGGGGGGATTGACTCGGAGGGAGCTCCGTCGGGCTTGCGCTGAGCTTCCGTTGTTGATTTGCTCAGTTCGTCCATTTCTGCTGCTAGCACGTGCTCCAACTGTTGATATCAGGTATAAAATAGTAAATGGAATATTGGATAAGACAACTAGGTGTAACATATTTTTTTCACGTATATTTATTTCACAAATAAGGTAGTTTTCGTACGGCAGTGTTAGACTATCGACAGCTCAGTCGGACATCATAAAGTTTTCAAAACTACGAGTTAAATCCGCCATAATCGTTTTATTCCAACATTACTTCACCAAATCTCACCTCTTGATGCAAATCATCAGCCAATCTCTCCATGGAGTCCCCGATCTCCGCTATACTAGGCTGGTGTCCCGGCTCTCCGTCGGGCGCGCCCCTCTGAGTGGGCACGTCGGCCAGGAAGTCGAACAGGTTGTCCAAATTAACGGAGTCGACTCTCCCGCTGGGGTTGGCAAGACCGCGGAGCTGGTCGGCCATATTTTCCAGCTCTACGCGCTCCTGATTGGCCTTTTCTGCTAGACTGTGGGAATAGAAGTTTGGAAGTGATTATGGTCTGAGCGTATTGAGGGATTCGCAGGGGCGTGCACTCAATAAAGGCATAAAGGCACTGCCTACCCGACGAAAAACTGCCAGACCTTACTAACAACCCTACAATTTATAAGAAATATTAATTATCTAATTTAAAATATTTTTTCTATTCACTGAGTAACATTAAAATCGTAACGTAAAATGGAACGTAATACATAATTTTATTTAGGTAATTCAACTTCATACACAAGTTACCTACATTTATTTACCTATTTTACCTATTACATTACTATATTTCACCTAAAACTTTCGTAAAAAGGAACGTTACGTCAAATTACATTCGCGCCATTTCGCGCGTTTCGGCACGTCACGAATTCTAGGCAGTCGAGCTCAGTGCCTTTGAGAAATGCAACAGTGTGCGTGAAATCTCTTGTCCGTGAACTACTTTTATATCGCACACACGCAAACGTCACGGATTTGTATGGCGACTCAACTCCGGCCGCCTGAGCTGCCGAACACTTCCGAACCGTACCGAAAATGACCGAACCGAACCGAAATGTATATTTTAGCTTCCAAGTTTGTGGTAGGTAGATAATATAATATGCACTATTGCACTATATTGCGAAATAATACAATTATATTAAATAAAAACAATAATATTTTAGAATGAATATAAAAGTATTACACTTATTTAAATAAATAAATGTTTTTGAACAATTGCTTCGATTAGTTTTCGAACGATTTTACTTTTTACGTTGACGTTTACACAAATGTCAGTTTATGTCAGGTGAAATGATTATTTCCCGCTAACATTGTTGTTTTGCAAATAAAAGAGTTATGTTTCTAAGTTATCGCAGTGTGTTCAATAAATATGATAAGTTTTATAATGACGAATAAAGATTTTTATATTGTGCAGTGAATCTTTAGATCGTGAGTGTATAGGAGCCGCAGCGGTCAGCGATAATGATTGTTAATACGTAAGTGTTAACTATAAATGTATTTAAACGCACTATTGTTAATTGATTTCGTCAAGTGTTCATTATATTTTACGAATTAACAACTTATTTACCTTGTTCTTACATAAATATTCCTTTTTCTTAAGCAAACGTTCCTTGTTCTTAAATCAAACATTCAATCTCAACTTAAACTTTTAACTTCTATCATGTGCATATTAGTATTAAATTCTTTAAACCAAACAACATACTTATAATAAAAAACTTTTCTAAGCTAACTAAAAGTAACAAAGGAAAAAAATAGAACAATATTAAACTTTTTTTTTTAAATTATTGGACAATAGATTCATTTATGAAATACCTAGTTATAATAGAATGAAAACCAAATGACTGTCAAGGATATTACAAAGAACTGTATTTTCTGTAAAATCTTTAATGTATATAGATATTATTCTTTTCTCTTAAGCAAATTTGAAATTAAAGTGGAATTAAGTAAGTAGGTACAATAAACCTTTCATTGCTTAGATCTCTTATTAAATATTTAAGTAAGTTGCTATTTCTTTTATTTATATGATGCTATACAATTCTATATTTAATAGGTACTGCTTTTTTTAACTGTATTCTGGTGAAGAAAATCCTTGTCATGCAATATTATTGTAGACTTACATCAAAATTGTCATGTAATCCCCCAACTCACACTGGAACAGCATGGTAGATTAGGCTAATACTAGCAAGAACTTTCTAAAGAGGTCTGAGCCCAGAAATGAGATGATTACTGAATTAATTTTGTTATTATCTGTTCTGTCCGTAGTCGGGTACAAGAAAAATATAAAATATTATGTAACAAATATAATATATATTTATGAAAACATAGGTATATAATATATATAGTAGTAAAATTAAGAAGTATATATATTAGTATTTACCATGTCTTGGATAAAGTTTTATTAGATATAAATAAGAATTATCAGTCATTTTAGTACGCGGAGGTGTTCATCTACCCACGCACCCGAGTGTATTTTTTTTTTTTTTTTGTTGTGCGTGACTGCCCTTCCCTGCCTACCCGCGTAGTAAACCCAGTGCACGCCCCTGGGGATTCGAGTGTTTATGTGCTATATAGAAAAATATTATGATTTTTATAAGAAGTTGATAGATAAACAGTGTTATAAAAAAAGAAAAATCAAATCGACAAGGTTACCGATATATGTGAGAGTTAAAGGACAAAATGTCGTCTCGAGAATTCTTAGGCTTGGTGAGGTAAAAAACTATTTATCGACCGAAAGGTTACATGTACCCTTGTAATTATTTAATTATATTTATCAAAACATAAAGTTGCTCTATTTTGCTGTATTTTTTTTATGTTATATAAGTAACATATCAACAAACTCAATAACAGAAAAATAAAAATAAAAAACACCAATAAACAAAAACCGCCACAGTATAACAAAAAACAGTAAAGCACATTTACCTATTCCTCTCCTCTCTCAGCTTGATCTCCTGGTTGACCCTCTTCATCTCCCTCAGGGCGGCGGCCACTTCCCTCGCGAAGGCGCCTCGCAGGTGTCTCTGTAGTGTCATCGTAGCGCGGCGCAGGCGCAGGAACGCGGCGCGCTCTTTCCATCCGCGCCACGCCGCTTGCAGGACGACCACGGCGTTACGCCACTGCGTGTACTGACGCCGTTTCACTGTGCCCTTGTACCACTGTGATGAGAATAGTAATTATTCATAAAAACAAGTAAAAAAAATTCTAAAATAAGACAGTTTGCGTACGTAAATTGTGACAGCTTTAAGTGTGCTAAGAACTTACGGCAACTGTAAACTTCACACACGTCAGTATAGAATAATTATACTCGAGATAAATAAAATAAACTTTAATTGTTTTATTCCAAAGAAAAGAATATTGTTGCCTGTTTAAAATACATAATTATTATGAGGTAATCGGTTACATAATAAAAAAACATAGTACACACACACACACACATACACATATTTTTTTAATTGCCAATCTAATACGCGTCAAGGTTTAGGAGAGGCACGTGACGTCACTTAGCAGTGAAAACTGTAAAAAGTGCAGTATACCTACAACTAGTCTAGTCTTAAGTGATGTCTAGCTCAGTCAGGTTCCACCAATGAGAGACAAGTTAGACTATAGTGGTTCTACATAATCATGTGAATATGCAATTTAAACTTACTCTCTGTAGCCTTAAGGCCGAATTTTGCAATAACTTGGTCCTGCTGGCTTCAAGCGGTGAATGCACCGAGCTTCTCATGAAAATCTTCGTGTGACCAATCTGCCAGTCATCTTTGGAAGCTTTCACTATTGTCATTATTTCTCTGTAAAGAAAATATATATATTTTTACGGTGTTTTTTACAATGTCGATGTTATCTGTCACTTTTCTAGCAGATATAAAATATAGCCTATATTATTAACTTTTGATGCCATCGCGGTTATTAAACCTAAGGATTAGGAATAGGAATTTTAGACTATCGTCAGCTCAAAAGGCTACGAATATAGAAATGACAAAGTTTTCGAAAAGTCAGCAAATAAAATTAAATAAGTGAGTAAAATCGTAATTATTTTTTAATTATTTTTCAAAAACTTTTTAAATTCTAATTGATTCATTATGTCTACGTCTCATGTTTAATTAATTATGAAGATAAAAGGAACAAATAGTAACAATATGTACCTCACAATTGGAGGTTTGGTCACGACTGTAGATCAATAAAAAAATATAATTAAATAAACAATTACGTATAAAATATATGACTTACCCCACATCTGGCGCCTTCGCCCTCGGATGGGGTAACAAACATCGGTACCTCGCTTGGAACACCGGCGTGGGCAAGTGTACCGGGTACCCGTCTCTACGTATCCTGACTATTTCATTCATGCCCAGGTACCGAAGTTGCTCCAACACCAGCTGGTCGTCGAATTTACCAGCTTCCTTGTTTTCATTCGGTTTGATGCATCGTACGTACCTGAAAAATAATGAGATCAAAACGTCATCCTAGAAATGATAAATTTAACTCAATTTTTTAAAAAAGCTTCCATATTTTCATGTATTTATTTGAATCGGAAAATGCTTTCTTATTAAATGCCTATGTCATAAAAAAATACTTCCTTCAAGTTTCAGGTTTCAGCGGTTTAGGTTGTGTATATGTATAGATAATCATATCTTTTTATACACAATACAGAACGCAATATAATTAAAAAAAGTTTTAGGTCAAAATAGAGATACTACAGTAATAGGAAATCCAAGACTTAGTTACAAAAGAAATATTCATGGAAGTACATAAAGGTTTACGTTGAGCTCAAACAACGCGGTACGAGGTTTGCTGGGTCAGCTAGTAGGTATTACATAAATAATTAACCGTTAAAGTAACCAACAAAAAATATAGACTTGTCTCAAAATAAATAAACTATATATCAGTGTTCAATAATATGGAATGTACGTACCACACGTCAGTGGCTTGCAACATGTCCACAAGCGACTGCAACTGCGCTCTGAAAGTGTCCACTACAGTGGGCCGGCCCTTTGACGTGCCGCGCTGCGTTGTGCCCATTGCACTGGGACTCGACAGGGATAGCTCCTGCAAACATAATAAATAATATAAATGAAAATAAAAAAAAAATAAGTAAACAGAACGCAAGGAACACGTCAACATGTCAATATTTACAAGCGTTTCTAAAAAATCGACAGATGTTATACAGTTTTAATTATTGTATTTTAATATAAAAATATGTAAAAGGATATATGACATATCATATTATTATCCTATGTAATATTTACAAGCGTTTCTAAAAAATCGTCAGATGTTATACAGTTTTAATTAATGTATTTTAATATAAAAATATGTAAATGGAATTATATGACATATCATATCCTTTTTCACTGGGACACTGAGGTATATACTTTTTACTTGAACCGTATGACACTTGTACATTTTTTAAGGACCTTGATTTAGCATCGCTAATCTGATAAACAATTAATGTACTTATTTCTGGCTTAAAGTAAGTTAAAAAATATGGAAACAACATGCTGTCTATCGAGTGGAATCAAAATACTGTAAATCTACTCGAGATTTAATTCTACATTCCTTCATTCATTCATTCCGAAATGCCCAATTAATCATAAAACAAATCTACCACACTAATCCATTACAAACCTGTCCAGGCGGCGCCAAATCCTGGACGTAATCAGCCAACTCCCTGACAAACGGGTTGGCCGATCTGCTCAAATGGTCTATGAACGCGTCCTGCTGCGTGTCTCGATTCTTGTCGACGAATCCTTGCACGCTGTAACTGACGGTGCCGGCGTAATGCTGTACGCCGAATTCCTCCTCCCATTTTCGGCGAGATCCTTTCACGAAGCTTTGGTGTTCGCCGAATTCGCCCTGGATGTTTGTTAGGTAAGCGCCGTCTGAGCCCTGAAATATGTTTGCTATTTAGTTATAACTACTTTAGGGTTTCTTAGGTCAATTTGAGTCTACGATTGCAAAATGTGTAATTTTAAGTTTACAAAGCGAAATAGAAAACAACTTTATTCATATCTGATGCTCTCGCAGTTATTACACATAGCATCTAAGTTTAGGTTAGTTGAGGCTTTAGTGATAGACTATCGTCAGCAAATAAAATAAAAAACGCATGTTAAATCCGTTACAATTGTTTCTTTCCAACATCATTAATATTAACCCAAATATAGAAATATTTTGTTACTCCATTTAAGACTCTAAGTCTGCACATTTAAATATGAATTCCCGTGGTGACACATTTCGAGTTGTCACACTATTGATATTTCGAAGTAAACTTTATCTGTAATACCTTTGGCATGTGACATTGTTCGCTGAGTAATTTCAACAGACTCCTCGGAGGCTTCTCTAATAGTTCCAAGCACGCCGCGTTATCGGTGAATTGAATCTGATTATACACGATGCCTTCTTGTCGATACTGAAAAAAAAAAAAAGAAGTTCTTATTCATTGGAAAAGTGATTAATAAGCAATATATTATTATGTGTGTAAATTTCACTTTTAGATGATGTATTCTAATCATTCATTTCCATACATCTAAAAGCTGGCGTTTATCACAATAACATTAGCCCTAGCAGGATCCGAACCAGCAATCTCCGCTTTCGTACTCATTTGTGACCACTAAACCATACGTCATTGTAATAAAAACAAAAAACTCACAATCTCCTGCTCCAAGGCGAACACGTAGTTATTGAAGAACATATGCAATTTCTCATTAGCATAGTTGATGCACAGTTGTTCCAGAGAGTTCGACGCGAAGTTCTCGAAGCCGAATATGTCTAGAACGCCCAGCGCCCGCGGCGCCTCTCTGCCAGGTGCCGAACAGCTGTTGACGTGACGCACCAACCACGCGAAAGTCCTCGAGTAGAGGGCGCGCGCCATGGCGTGACGGTTCTCTCTCGCCTGCAATTTGCATTTGGTTTTAATCTAAGTGACGTGACAATGATGGATTACATGTAATTGATACGGGGGACTGTTCAAGTATTACGTAAGTCAGTAAACCCGTGTGTGTACACGGGGGAGGGGGGTTTTGCTTTGCTTATTTTTGAGCTCAAATGGTAATTTTACTTACTTTTTTTAATAAATAAATGTATTAATTCTGCTTAGGTACGTAATACTTACACGATCCCCAGACAAACAAAATTATTAAAATCTAAACGCCTGAGAAATTAATACAGGCAAAATTGCTCTTGGTGCAATTGGTGTGGAACAGGGGTGAATAATTTAAATTTGGTTTATTCGAATATGTTAAAAACCAGGTGGGAAATAAGGGCCAAAAGAATTGTTGGAATTTCGGAACCGTGACTTAATAACAAAAAAAAAATGACTTAATAACATAAATCACTAGAGAACTTGACTCAGTCGGATTTATCCCTTAAAAACATTTTAAAAACCAAGCGAAATGTTATTATGACGTAGCTATACTATTGTTAAGTTCACCAAAAACTATTTAGTAGTTTTTGCGTGAAAGAGTAACAAACAAACAACCAGACATCAATCCCTACATTCACACATTCTTACAAACTTTCACGGTCATAATAAAAGTACTTAAGTATAACTAAAACAAAACACTAAACACGGAATACGGAGAGAATATAAAAAAATACTAATGACCACAGCATTCAATATGCGTCATTTCACGACAGTTACATACCTCAGGCAGCCTCAGCGGTATATCAGTGACGTTCCCTCGCACGTTGATCTGTCTCTCCAGCAGTACCCTCTGCGCTGTGGGCGGAGCCAGTCCTAGCAACGCAGCGACCGCGTCCACGGCGTCGGCGTCTTCGGGCGCCAAAGCACTACGCTCGCCGTCTACATCCTAAGAATTAAAGGCATTTTAAGAGCTGTTAAAAATAGGTCCAGTTTCTTAGCCTTAAACCTATTCAGCGCTAAGGCCAAAAGCTAGAAACACTTGTCATACATTTTTACCCTTTACTATAAAATGACAAAAAAAGTTTGTTCAAAATAGATAGGTACGAGTTACATGGAAAAAAGTAATTTCGAAATAATGACAAAGTGTTGCAATTAGCGCTGAATGGGCTAAGATTGCAGTGCGGCGGTTATAATATATAGATTGTTGATTTCAAATCAACCGAATTCAATATTTTTATTAGTAAGTATATTTGTATTTAGAACACATATATATTTTTGATAGTAGCTTTTAGCAAAGTCAATCGATTATTATACAAGGTGAGCTTGATTTGGTAACATGTTTTATTAGTATATATATATATATATATATTTAGCCATTTATTTCCTTAATAATTTGTTCAAGGATAATACATTTCATTTCTTATAAATAATTGAAAAAAAAAAAACATTGAATTTTAGGAACAATAAAAATAAAATTTATACATTAAAAGATTATTTGTTGTATTTATATTATTAATTATTAAGGACCTCTCTACGAGTATAGGCCTCCTCCAATTTCCTCCACTCATTTCTGTATAATATACACTATTCTAGAAAAGCAGCGATATATATAGTTAATAAAGTCAAAATAGATATATTAAACTATCAAATCGTTACCTGAAACTGTATATTCCCTAGCCACAGCACAGCGGCCAGCACTTTGAAGAGTCCCTCGCACATTTGCGGCGGCACCTGCAGCACCGTCAGCGCCAGCTGCAGCGCTTCCAGCTTGCCCTGCTCCCCCCCGCGCCCCTTGCGAGTGTCTTCGTCTTCGGGTCGAAGGTATTTGTAGTGAACGTCGTCTCGAAGGCGGAGAGCTGTTCGGAGTTCGGCGTTGTGCTGAGAATTGGAGGATTTTTATTAGGTACGTATTTTAATTTAATCTTGGCGTTATTATAGTTAAGTATAGCTTCAAATTTGTGAAATAGGTTCCACATATAATCATAGATAACTATGTACTCAAGACTATCAAAACTAGGTACAAACTTGGTATGCCAAAGATTCTGATTTACAATTCTAGGCTTGCAAGCGTGATCGCAGCCATTAATTTTGGGTTGGTTAAATTATACTGCGGGCCTATGATGATCTGCCGAGTCCATATTTTGTCAATATAATATTGACAACAGTTGTCGACAAGAAGGTTTGCGGTGTCAATATCGTTTTGTTGTCGACATGAAAAAATAAGAAACGACATCGACACGACAAGATTTTTAATTGCCGATAATATTACCGATTTTTGACAGACCATCACGAGAATAAGGCGACATCGACATGACAAAATCTCAACTCGACAATTCATCATAGGCTCACTGAACTGACTAAATAAACAGTCCATTCATTTTAATCTAGCTCTAGTATTAAAAGTCGTACGCAAAGGACTATTTACCTTAGCTCCTTCAACGAGTTGGTAGAAAACATGGTAGTTGGTCTCCCTGGGCGCAGGGCCCGTGATCCTCGCCCGTTCCAGCAGGAAGTCTCTGAGCACCGCCCCCCGAATACCTCCCCGGTGGTCTAACCGGACTTCGACGAACTTTCCGAATCGCGAGGAATTGTCATTGCGGACTGTCTTCGCATTGCCTGTGTAAATATAAAGGTACATTTGACGAGTTACATAGCAAAAAGTAATTAACGACACGTTGTCGTGATCAGGACCTGGAGGACGTTCCGGAGGCACGACAACGTGTAATGGTTAGCGCTGAACAGGCAGGGGCGTGCACTCAATAAAGGCATAAAGGCACTGCCTACCCGACAAAAAACTGCTAGACCATACTAACAACCCTACAATTTATAAGAAATATTAATTATCTAATTTAAAATATTTTTTCTATTCACTGAGTAACATTAAAATCGTAACGTAAAATGGAACGTAATACATAATTTTATTTACTTCAACTTCATACACAAGTTACCTATATTACATTACTACATTTCACCTAAAACTTTCGTAAAAAGGAACGTTACGTCAAATTACATTCGCGCCACTTCGCGCGTTTCGGCACGTCACGAATTCTAGGCAGTCGAGCTCAGTGCCTTTGAGAAATGCAACACTTGAACAGGTAAACAAAATTGATTGGGAGTGCATCATACATCTCGTTTTACACAGTTCCATAAACTTACCAAAAGCCTCCAATACAGTGTTAGCCTCAAGGATCTGCTGTTCGGCCCAGGACGCCTGCCCGCCGGCGGCGCATAGATATTGCAGGATCAACTTGGTCGTCTCAGTCTTCCCGGCGCCACTCTCCCCAGATATCACAACTGACTGATTCTTCTCGCCGTTCTAGAAAAAAATACTTCAAGTAAGATTTTGTCAAAATGGATTTAAAACCATTTGCTAGCGTAAAAGTAGGTACTATTTTCTTTATAAATAGTCAGTCCAGAACGAGGATGGGCAATGTATAAAAATATTTTTTTTTTTTCAAATGAGACTTTTACAAGCTCTTATGAAGGTCAGAAGATACTTCAAGATACCAGTTGTTAAAAAAACGGCAAGAAACTCAATGAGGTATAAAACTCTCAAAACTTAGAAATCGATGTAAGACTATTAAAAATTAAAAGAAAAATCAAATTTAAATGTTGCTATTATACTTAACTGATTCAAACACTTTGTTATTCATTAACAGAAATAATATAAAAAGAAACACCCTCTATACTTCAGTATGTATTTTGAATTAACCCGCTAGTTTATTCCCCGGTCATAGTAAAGGATTGACAGCTCAGCTGTTGCTATTCGCCCCGATCAAATAATAGGTGTATATATCTAAATATACAATATACACATGATGTGTATTTGATATCAAAGGACGCGTAAAAACCAGATAAGATGGAGTATCCGGTATTTAATTGCAATATATCCTCTCTGTAAAACATCAGAAACGGTACAGACAGAAACAGATATCAAATACACAAATTATGCTGGAATTTTCTGGAAATACATGGGTGGATCAAAAAGTACCCGCGTTCGGAAACAGACGATGTCGTTGAGCTATGTTGTTATTATCATCGTGTACATAAGGTATTTAGAAATTAAAAAATATATATTTGTTTAAAAACAATACATTACCTTTTATTTAGTGGCCAGTTTTATCACAAGAGTGTTGTATTTCACGGTGACATGGAAAAAGATCAACATCGTTTCGTAATTCGGTTTTTATTTTTAGATGGAAAAACATGCGATGAAATAAAAGTAAAGTTGGATGTTGTCTATAGGGGCCTTTCGCCTTCTGTGACAACCGTCAGATTTTGGTTCCATGAATTTAAACGTGGCACACAACTGTTTTTGATGAAGACCGGCCATGTCGCCCTCCAGACGTGGTTTCCGAAGAGGTCATTAAAAATTTTCATGACATGATTATCGCAGATCGACGAACTAAAGTTTGCGAATTAGCTGACATTGTAGGCGTGTCGTACAGAACATTTTTCAGTATATTATGTAATAAATTGCACAAGAAAATCATGTCCGCCCTTTGGCTGCCGCGTTTACTCACAGATGAAAATAATCGGATTCAATGTCAAAGTCAAAGCAATGTTTGGATCTGTTTAAGAGAGACCCGATGGAGTTTTTGTCTCCAGTTATGACTGTTAACGAAACCTGAGTCTATTATTATACGCTAGAGACCAAGCGAGTCCAAACAATAGATTTTCCCATATGAATCTCTTCCAAAGAAGGCGAAAACGGTCCCTTCTGCCGGAAAAGTCATGGCCAGGATTTTTTCGGATTTCGAAGGGAAAACTCCTTATTAACATCATACAGAAAGGAAGAACAATCACAGGGCAATATTATAGTGAATTATTGGACCGATTCGATAAAAAACTTAAGAATACACGGCCACATTTGGCTAGGAAAAAATGCTGTATGGCCCCGATAACGCACCAGCACATTCATCCAGGTTTGTCGCTGTCAAATTAGTGGAATCTCGCTACGAATTGTTGCTACACCCAGCATAATTAATTGATCTGACGTCCTGCGACGTCTTTTGGTACCTCAACATGAAAACTTGGCTCGGGGGTTAAAAAAATCAGCTCAAACGAAGAGACGGTTGCCGAATCAGAAGCGTATTTTAAAGGGTTTGAAAAAACATACTTTTCGAGGGGTTAAAAAAGTGGGGTTATGTGTAAAAACCTCGAAGGAAATTATTATAAAAAATAAAAAAAAAATCGTTGAAAAAAAAGTTTTTTCTGTCTTAACGCGGGTACTTTTTGATCCACCCACGTATCTAGAAGATCAGAACTAAGTAATCCAACAAGCGGGTTAAGTGCGAGTTGGCGTTTTACAATCAAATCATAGCATGCCGCTGAAATTACAATTTTACCAGTGATATAAAAGGCGATGCAATTTTAATTGTGGCCACATTTATTTTAATAAAGGTACCGTAATAATATTATTATATGTAAAATATTTCTTACCCGTAAAGAACTGTAGGCGGATTCGGCCAAAGCGAAGACGTGTGGCGGCAGATTCCCGAATGCCTTGCCCCGGAACTCTTGCATATGCTCCTGGGAATTTGAGAAAATAATAAGACTCTGTATGTCCCCATATCAGGATATTACGTAAGTTGAATTTAGTGTATTTAGAATAATACACGTGGATTCTTATTTTAACTACATAAAGCGATAGTATTTTTGGTGACAATATGACAATGACTACGTCTGGTTAAGGTCTGGATATAGTTATTTTCGATACTAAAAAAAACCTATATACAATGTATTGTGAATTGTATTACGTAATTTGACAATTGTAAATACTCGTTGCCATCTTAAGGTTTTATATTCAGATCAGTTACATGGTACACATATAATAGGTATATAAGCAAGGCCAAGGCACTGAAAAAAAATAATATACAATGTGTAACACCCGCGAAAGCATCAGAACTTTGTAATTGTATCACTTTTATCGGATGGAAGTCATTACATAATAAATGGTTTCCCTTGATTGATCATTATGCTATATATAATCTAACACCTTTTTATAGCTCAGTCATTGTTTAAAGGCACAGATAGTGGTGTTTCCTAGAAAGTGGTCCATTGTGTGCTAATATTGGCATCACAACAGGAAGTTTTATCTATCATTACCATGTCAACACTTTTTGACCCCAATACGATTGAAACCAGATTTCCTCATAAACTGATAATATTCGCAAAGCTGTATTGTTAACAGCTCTTGTATTTATATAAAGCAAACTTAACATTGTGACAGACTCTTGTTACGAGTCATTTAAATAAAAAAAAATGCATAATACTTAATACCTAATAATTGAAATTAGGCAAATACTTTCAATTATTAGGTATTCATAAAAAAATCGAGCTCCAACTTTGTACAAGTATGTAACTACGTATACACTAGAAAATTTGAATTAAAATTTCACTGCCCCTATTGACTTCTACAAATTGTTATTGTAGATCACAATCATATTAATTATGATAAAAACAAAAAACAATAAAGTAGCTATTTATGAACCCTATTATAATGAACTAAGGTCTACAATAGGTCATCGTTTATTGTAAATTCGGCATAGTGTACCAGCTACCGTTTGGCTTCCTACTTTCATATTTCCTATAGTTAGTCAGAGCGGTGACACACTAGTTCCCTGATTAATGGAGACATAATCTGCGAAGATGTTATGAGTCATACGAAAGTAAATTTTATAGTTATGCTAGGCGTTTAATCTTTGCCTAATCCATAATGTTAGTAGTTAGTACCTATTACATAGTGTGCAATAGCGATTTAGTTAGTTAGATATTAAAAGCAAGTACTATTTCAAGTTAACAAACACTAGGTAGCTACTTGTCCTAGTGAAAATTTACTTGTTTTACCACTTATACCCTTTCTCACTTGGACCACGGAATTTTGCCGATTGCAGCAAATTGACTTAATAAAGTACATTGTACAGTATAATTGTATTTCGTACTGCCACCACAAATATTTCAGAGATTAAGTAGGTAACTATAAATCTACACATTTTAGAAGATGTAAATGAAAAGTACACATATATGTGTATGTCATTTAATACATAACAATACACATATATATGTGTAAAAAACCACTGCAAATGATAAACAATTTTCACAAAGTGCTATCAGCCGGTCTGTATAATAATACGACCAGCATTTAATATATATCATTTTCAATATAGTGTAGTAAAATAATATTATCCATACCGTTGTGTAACATCCCAGTTCCTTGTAGGGATTCACTGCGACTAGAATAGAACCCGTGTATGTCTGTATTGCAAATGTTGAGGAAAATTATACGTATATTATATATCTGTTATTAAAATAAACATGTATGCAGTATCCTTTACGAAGAGTCTACGTGATTTATAATAATATGTTACAAATATAACACAGTGGATTTTCCGTTGAAAACGATCAGCGTATATTTCATTCATTATTAACAAAGATATTCACTGTAAACATAAGTCTCCTTCAGTAACCAAAGAATATAATATTTGAAGCTAGTGAGAGAATTAGTCTTTATCATACGAAGCTAATTAACAAACTTTATAATAAGGCATGATGATGGCTTTTTTGTGTCATTCAGAAAGTATTGGACACGTATTTCTTCTTTCATCAATTAAATTAAATAGAAAATGACAAATATAAAGAAAGAGCATCAAAAGAAAATATTCAGACGTGACGTCACAAACGCCACGCTTACCTTACCTTTTAAACGTTTATCGTTATTAATTTTAATTTAATTTTAGAAAAGAAAAAGTACCCACGCGTTGTTTTTTTTACAATAATCTAACTAACGGACTAAATAGAGGTTTATTTTCTTTCGTCGAGATGATGACTGGGTCATCATTGAACTCTATTGTTGTTGCTTTTTCAAACATGGTCTAGAATATAAGACGAAGGTTTCTTCTAAAGAGGCACATATGTTTTCCGGGAACGATAGGTACGATTTCTGAATAGCTTAACAGGAAAACTGCACCTGTACTATTTCTGTAACATCTTGAAAATACTCTTACTTCACAGTGCAATAAATTTACAATACTGATAGAAAAAGGATATTGAATTACTGCTCTTTGTTTATAATAGTGTTACATTACAACGATTTCATGGAAAGATAAAACGCAGTTATTTTTTAAAGCAGTAAAACGCTAGACGATTTTTTTAAAACATAAAGTGGGGTATTCTCTACGAGCGGAGCGGACTTCGTAAGCACTTATCTAACACTTGTAAAGTGCATAGTAATACTTTTCGTTGGTGGAAATGATCGTAAGCAGTTTAAAATGTTACTTTAGTTTAAAAATAATGCTCTTATTGAGCCCACCACGCTTTCAACAGATACTTTGTACCCAAGCGTTTATTAATGTTTATTACTTCTTTAGTCCAAAAAGATGAAGCACCTATTAAGATCAGTAGAGGAATTATGAAATTATGAAAAATTCGCACCTCTCTCTGCATGGTATCGTCGTCGTGGAACGGACAAAAATATACGCATACGACTTACGGTGTCATTTGTTTTGATATCACCTTGGGCACATATTGGATATGTTCGTGATTGATGAAATTAAAAAGGATACATATACGAGGTCGTGTTTATATCGCCGCTTCAGGTTATCGTTGATGGCGTCCTCGGTGATTTGAGGCATCATCGTCATGTCGGGCACGCCCGGCCCGTCATCCTCCCGTTCCTCCATGATGGCTGAAAAAAAAAAATAGATTAGCCTTTTGTACTGGGGTCTTGAGTTCAAAGGGGGTGTAACAGGTGGGGAAAAAAATACGTTTATAACAACAGTACTCGTATTATAGACGGTATTGTAGCTATGATTATTTATTATAGGAAAGGTGAAACTTGAATGTGTCAGATGCATCGTTAGGTACTGATCTTTTGCGACTGCTGGGACAGTTACGGATAACTTAATGATTTGAGAATATTTGCAGTTAGTGAAACTATTTTAAAACAAGGCTAAGTACGTCAATTTGTCCAAAGGCGTAACGACTTCATAGCATATATTAGATGTTAAAACCTAAAATTATAATACCACACAACTACGTGCTTATAAGGCTTTATTTATGACATACTTAGCTAATATATTTATTCATATTAAAACAAGTTGAAAACAGCTATCATTTAGTAAGTTATAAATTAGTTAGTAAAACCAAGACCGTGAACGAGTAATTAAATTAAACAAAATTGTTTTTTCTTACAAACACGCATTAATTATCTTGGTAATGATGTCTATTCTTAAAATCTTTTATAATAAGTTTTGTAACAAATAAATAATTTTAAAAGCAAAAAAGATTTTTCGCCAGCTAATTCAAAAAAGTGTTTAAGAAAGTTCTCAGCGTGTACATATTGGTTGGTAAAATTATACCTACAAATATAAATTCAAAATATTTCTGTAGTAGGGAGATAAACAAATATAATATAGGAAATATTATTCGTAAGAGGTATCAAAGCATATACACGGAAGAATGAGATCCGATACGATCTATCGGTACCTCTTTTTCGCACCCCATTTACAAATCTATGGAGTGAAAAGGACAGAAGGAAATTCGAACCTCGATTTTGGGAACACATTTCCACAGTTGCTTTTACATCGATTTTGACTTCTCACCCTCGCCCTTCGTCATAAGGGAGGTCTAAATATGATTTCGCAACTGATCGACTGGTAAACGATTTTATTATTTTTATCACGTACTGATCATCTTTAATGCTCTTGATCTCTTACAAAAGCAATGCTAAGTGTTTTTATGAGGGGATACGCCAGAAACTACATAAGCTATTGCCCATGACTTTTTATGTGTAGAATTAGAAGTAGTTTAGGTAGTGAATCAATTATCTTACAAAAACTATAGGTACTACGATTTTGCCTGACAATTAAACTCTCTCCATACCAAATTTAATTAGGTATTTAAATCTGTTAAAGCGAGGTACACAGCCAGGCACAAAGTTACTTAGAATAGTATGTATGTACGCTACGCTTACGCTAAGTACATTATATTATATTTAAGAATCAGAACATAATTCTTTCATAGGTTACGCAACTACTGAAATTAAGTCTTTATTGCATCCATATCAAATCATATATTGGAAAATTCAGTATTTCGAAAATAAACGGTCGAACTACTAAATAGTTCCCTAAAAGGTGAACCCACAGGAAGAATTCAAGGGCGTTCCACCCGAATGGAAACCCAGTGAATTCTAGAGGGCAACCCTTGCCAGGAACCGAACATGCTTGAGTGCTTTTAGTTCGAAATCTTATTCGTAAACCTATGAATATTTGAGCACGCAATATTGACGTTAGCGTATGACGTCACTGTTTTGATCTCACCTCGCCGATGAAACCTTTATAACTTGCGGTTTGCAATGTATTGTATTGTAAGCTACATTTGCTCAGTTTATAGTCGGTACTCTAAAAGCTTTCTTGTGTAGCGTTGCGATTTCATTGCTATTGCAATGCAATTAGAGAACTTGCAAGTGCCAGCTTCGTTTAGATGTTGGGAATAAGACGCGGTGGATTTCCAATTCACATATACATTGTTTAATGTATTGATTGATGAAATTATTGATACTTTTGAATACAAATATTTAATCTACCCCACCCTCTTTTTGCAATTCAGATAAGTAGGTATATTAAAAAACAACAACCCCTTAACCCATAGACCTGATGTAAAGGCAATGTGATACTTTAGTATTCGGAATTGTACTTAATTCAAGTTTGTAGCTACATTGTCCTTGACTGTCACGCGATGGAAGCTTCTACACTTGCTTAGATACCATGCTCACAGTCCGTTAGCTCCATGTTCTATAACCTCTATATTTTCCAAATCACGACTTCGTCTGTTTCCATCCTTTCTCACCTAATTATCATAACACAGTATTCGCGTTAAATCGCATCAAATAGTCCTCGAGTTGATACTCCCGGCGGACAACAAGTTATCGGCCGGATATATCACTTGCGGCGTGGTAACGTCACTTTGCACCCTCGCAATTCCCGTAACTATATTACGAATGTGCAGTAAATTCAATCATTCTTTGTAATAGTCGGTATTGGAGTTAATATTCAAGGGTATGTTGGAAAATATTTTGCACACACAGATAGGTAATATACTTAAAAAAGGACAGGACAGGTTGAACCTGATGTGGAGAACCACAGTTTTTGTGATAATGTAGCCATAAATGTCAAATAAAATCTAATTTACATTTTACACAATGGTTTTTCCAATATGTATATTAGATTTCTATATTTCACTTTAGTAAAATTTTCACAACGTTCGACCACCTCTTACTTTTCTCCTATTTTGAATTTAGGATCTTACATGGCAGAGAAAAAACGTTGAAATACATTTTACAATCAGGCTGCAATTTCAAGAGTGCGACAATTGTGGCAGACAGAGAGGACTAAGTTTACACTACACAAATCTACGCCGGTTGGCATCATATCGACTACGCAGTAGGTGAAATAATATCGCCAATCAATATAGATAACATTTAAAGTGATAGCTGAGAATTTCAAAGTTAGAAACCACGCGCACCAAACAACCTTGGGCGGTAAACAATAAATACTTCAGTAAACATTGAATCTGAGTAAATTTGCGAACAATAATCAGAACCGATAACCTCATTAAACAAAACGGAAGCGATCTTGTTCATTAAACGGAAAAGATAAGCTTCCGGACAACAACGAACTTACCTACCTACATTTATATACTTGTTCTTCATTATTAAGGCAATTTCCTTAAAAAGCCGTATATGTAATTGGATGAGAATGTGGTTTAGATAAAAACTAACAATACAACCTGCTTCTTATGTAGTTTTTGCCATTCTTTCTCCTGATATAGGTATAAAAGATTCCATTTATTTCTATATAGGAGACATACCAACAAAGCTCATTTTTATAGCGCATGTAATGGTTTTATCACGTCTTAAAGGAAAAACAACTCAATAAATTTGGTTTCTTTTTCTTCTGGAGTAGATTTTATTTTCGTAAACAAGTTACTTTTATTGTCATTCGAGAAAATGATGATGGATTTCCGAGTGGACGTATGAATAAATCATCAGTGGGGATTGGTATTTCTAGGCGATATTTTTTTTATTAAGTTAGTGAAAGGAAAGATAGGTGTTTTTTTTTATTTTCAGCTCTTTTATCGACAATTTTATTTACTGTCGTGATTTCATTTTATATGAACATCTGTGACTCTAGTACCTACATACTTACCTAAAGCAGAGGGATAAGAGCGTCTGTCACTTTTTAACAAGTAATATGTGAAAAGGACGCATGACTTTAACATCGGTACACTAAGGCCACTGACTTTGGCCTTTGTGTTAGGTAAGTTGTTCATTATTTTGTATACCTACTGTTTATGCTATTGATGTTAAGTAGGTATATAAAAAAAAAGATTAAGGGATTTAAATAAACAGGAAAAAAACAAGATACTTGGACAAATTTAACACAGTTGCGTTACAATAAATTACAGCACAGTATTTTAATACCCATATTCCAAACACGGTGTCATTCTTCAAACACAAAAGATACACATAAAGAGATTTCAATCTTAAAACCATAATACGATTACAAAACACTTGGCACCGCGTGTGGAAGATTTACAAATAATACAATTGAATTGTATTGAATAAGTTTCATATCAATTCAATTGAGGCGGCGCCATGTTTATCGATTATGTTAATGGTAAACAAATGAATGGGGACCTCTGTTCAATCCAATACCCTGGATATTTGTATAGTTTGTTGCGCACTAAGACACCGTGACGAGCGATTTATGGTCCTGCTGAGTAAAAGAGATGAATGTATATGTTTAATGGATCGCTGTCCTTTTCTTTCAACCTAGCAGATTTGGAGTTTTTAATTCTGGCGCCTCGTAGCGTTAATAATTTCTGTCATTTGTCTAGTTGACGTTTCTTGGGTGACAGGACAGTCCCTCGGCGGATAAAATGGGTTAAGTGCGAGTTGAAATAACTTTATGGGTTCGAATTAGTTAATGAATCAATATTAAAATATGTATAGTAAATATATCTTAATGTTAATAGTAAAATGAGGACTACGTTTAATCATGAATGGAAAATGACATACTTAAATAAAAGTATTTCGTAACTAATCCAGCTGATTTCAAAATTTAAATAAATATAATGCTTTACATATTAACATATTCCTGTACCCTAATAAAACATTTTATCATTATCACGATGACTAGTCAATGTCAACAATTGCAGCTGTCATTACAGTCAAACTGATATTTAAACGTGATCGATAAAAGCAGAGTTTCAGGGTGCAGTGCGTGTAACTACTAACGACTGTCAACTGTCACAGTTTAGAGCCCTTGAACGACGTTCAAAGGCGACTCCCGAGAGAGTTAGGCGTCGCAAGTGTTTAGATACAGCGTGTGCCAGAGTACTAGAAAGTTGAATCGAAAAAAAATCTTCGTAGCATTTTATTTTCTTTGTTATTTTATTCGTTTTTAAATCTTTACAATCCTCAAATTCGTAACTGACTGAGCTAACACTAGTCTAACACTATTACTCAAGACAAATCACGTGTCAAATGTAAAGTTTACGAAACGTCAGCAAATACAACTGACGATTAAAATGGAATTTGAATGAACAATTCTCTAAATCAATCTTATGTTTCCTTCATTTAATAACACCCTATGCGTAATTTTTTTCACAAATTTTTGAACACATATTCTACTTACTGTAACTGCGTGAACAAACATTTATCAGTTTGATTTAATTATAATAAAGGCTAAAAATTACAGTATGTCATAACGATATCTATACATAGGTACAGTCTAGTCTATATGTCTAACATAATACCTATTATAAATTGTTCCTATAAAGTTTCCCGTTGATTGTATAACGACCAGTCTAAACAGCGTGTAGGTTGGTAACCTAATAAAGAGGTTTGTTCAGAGAATCGTAACTCAGCGTTCTCATATCGAAGCAATAAGATTAAACAGAATTTAATCTGTGGGCGTCGATAGACTATTTACCATCAATAAAATTGTGAAACTATTTTTAAAACGTTAAGTCGTGTCCGGTAAGAAATAAAATAAGTAACATATAATTTACGCCGGACAAATGAATATAAATAAAATAGTGACGGAACGCGGTGGGCGGAGTGGACGGTTGACATCGCCTAGGGTTAAAATTTAAAAAGAATTTTCTGGAACCTGTAGTTGACTGGAGCGGTGCGTGGGCGCTGATAAACGGATCAAGCTGGGAGCAACGACTTATTTACTTGATAATTCGTTTTGTTTCGCAATTTAAACGCCACCCGAGGCGCGTAGGACTAGGTTTCTGAGGCGTTTTATCTTAGATTCGGATTGAACGTGATGTCATTACTTTTGCGCCCTAGTTTTTGGGTACAACGAAGGCGACAGTTCTGATGGGTTTTAGATCCTTCTAATACCCAAGAATTTGAGAGTTGGAAGTATAAATCAACCACCGTTGCAAGAATTTAACTAAAATTTGCAGCGTCTTTTAAATTTACACAATCTGTACGTACACATGCCGCTTTTAAACGTATTATTCTTTAATTTACCTTACGTATTTTCCGCGGTAAACATTGCGTAAGTATTAAAAAAAACATACATACTACCTACGGATTTACGTATACCTATTCTAGAGAAAATGTCATAATTTACCTACGCGGAAAAAACACAGTTATTTCATAATGATCATTAACATATCGAGTTAAATCCATTTAAAGTTGTTTCATTCCAATGTATAATAACCGCGAAAGCATCAGAAATTATAACATTAACATCATGTTGACAAAAGGCTTTGATGTAAGTTACGAAGTAGGGGCGGGGTGTCTATTAAAGTAATTTAATACCGTTATATTGCATGAAGCCTTTGTCTTAATTGTTATTTGGCCGAGGCGAGGGGTGGATTACCGGGAATAAGTGTAAGTAAGTCACTCTGGTAAAGTAGCTTGCTAAACATAAGAACATTGTTTTGGTTCAACAAGTTATTAGGTGTTTAGTTACAGGTTTGGTGTGGTTTTATTTATATAAATAAATAAACTAGCTGACGAATTTAGTACCTTATATTTTTCAATGCTAAATCATGAAAAGACAAATACCTACAGAAAAAATATCAAAAATAAAAAAAAATCTTTGGGGAAGACCACCCTTAACATAACATGTGGTATGAAAAATAAATGTTGGCGCTTTCTCAGACCAACCCAATATGCACATATATTTCATAAAAATCGGTCCAGCCGTTTCGAAAGAGTTTGGCAATAAACACCGCGACATGAGAAGTTTATATATTAGACACACAAATAAATTGTTTTCATCCAATTTACACTATTACGAAAAAAAAGGAATTAAGTAAGTATGTCAATAACAATATTTTTCGCAACATTGCAAAACCTCTAGCTTTTTTGGTCACAAAATGCCAACTTCCTTTATTGGGTCACAAACGTCATATCGCATAAATTAGGTCGGTGACTGCGTAGAAATTCACACGAGATATTGCGGCACGGAATCAGGACATGGTTTTACGACTATAACTTGATTATAAATTGTTATATCACAATAAATATATGCCTATATTATAAAGAGATGGTAAAAATCTTCGACCTATTAGGTACGTTTTTGCCAATATATACTTAAGCACCTACAAATTAAAATCAATCACTGAAACGTGTGTAACGTCCGACCATTTAACTTAATTTCGTTTATGTGAGGACAATGTTTGTATGTACCTATAAACAAACCTGCTTCCACCCCGGTTTTGCACCCGTGCAGCTAGTGGTTAATTCGAAATAAAATATTGGAATGAAACCACTTTAAACTCGCGTATTTTATTTTATTGGCTGACGTTTCGACTTTACAGATTCCAAAATCGTAGCACGACTGAGCTGACTGTCTTATGCTAAAATAAACTTCATTTTCTTTCCGATATCCAACAAATTCTCTTATGATAGAATACAATAATGCAAACCTGTGCAGTGTGCACTTTGATTGATACATAATCCATAAATTGTATTGGGATGACGATAACATTGTCTTCTCTAAGAGATTTTTAGATAATTTCACTTATTTAAATTACTTACAAAAAACGTTACGAATATATATTTGGACTTTTATAAACTCATTTTACTTTTAACTAAATCCACAAGATGTGATGATTTTATTAATATAACTAATTTAAATTAGTCAGAAGAAAATATTACAACGACGAGCAAAATTAAATATTATTAGCTCAATTAAATTACATTCTAATACAATTTTATTAAAATAAAGAAATTTTAATTTCATTTAAGTATTTCAAATAAAACTTTTGCGAATTTTATTGGATATTGAAATTTATTTCACGTAAAACTTCGGACGAAATAAAGATTTTTCATAATGCTCCATACTTTCTTTCGAACTCGAGAAAGTGTTCATGTATTTTACTTTTTACTCGAATAATTCTTTTGACAGTTATTATGGGTTAAATCAAAAGCGACAACGTTGGAAATAACTCTTAATTTATTAGCTTCAAGATAAAACAAAACGAAACTTATCCAATTCATTTCAGACAGACACGTAAAATTATATCTATGGTTTTCTGGAGATTAGTTGAACCGGAGCCAACCATGAGCGAAATATTCCATAAACATGCTGGAGCCATTTAACGATAGTACGTTTATAGGTATTATCGGTAAATTAACATCTTTGCTTAGAAACACTAATTACTTATATAATTATTTTTAGAATATAACCACATACTATATGTTTTGAGACGAAATCTCACGGTAAACATAGCAATGTCAGAGATTGCTTATTTCCATTTTTTTATGCTGACTTGTATTTATAGAACATATTCTATAATGTTTTAGTTAAGTAGCTTTACATAGTATATTGATTTAAAAAAAAGACAATAATAATAACTTTCTGCTCAGATTCTTGGGGAGCTTTACCTCAGCAACAAAGCCATTCGCGACGTATAATAATTTAGGATCTATCTAAATTGAATTTAGTGACAAAAAACTCATTAATTTATGTTTATATAGTATAGTATGTTAAACATATACCAGCCATAATGTAAGTACATTCTTAAGCATTGTTCACACGGTCTTCATTGAGCGTATCGAAGCGTCTCGCCGCCGGTCCCTTGAGAACGGGCCACTATCTATTTAAATCACAACTTTCGATCAAACCAGCGCAAAACAATGACTCGATTATGGCCACACGACATCATTACCCGGTGGGTAATTTTGCGAGAACACTACAATATTTCCTGTGGGAAGTTAAAAAGGATAAATTGGCAGGATAACGTCTACTTATTTACGTTTTACGTCTTAAGACTATGTTAATGGAAAATTTTAAAAATCTCAAGCTTTTTAGCCTCAGAACGATGAATATTTTAAATTGATAGAAGATATATATCATGGAAATTAGTAAAGCACTTATTCGTTTACCATGTACTTTATCTATATCTATATCTATACTAATATTATAAAGAGGAAAGATTTGTATTTTTGTATGTTTGTAATGAATAGGCTCCGAAACTACTGGACCGATTTCAAAAATTCTTTCACCTTTGGAAAGCTACATTATTCCCGAGTAACATAGGCTATATAATATCATGCTAGGTCTTATAGTTGCGGAGCAGTAACCGAAAATGTTTCAAAAACGGGGGAAAAGTATCGTTTCTGAGGCCTTAAAAAAATCTTAAGTCCCCCCGTGCGAAGCCGGGACGGGCCGCTATGTGTTATATAACTATATGTTAAGCAAATACTCGTTTGCTTAACATAATTTCATAAAGAACATTATATTTTGTAGTTAAAGGACACAGGAACGTCTTGAAAAATTCTAGAAAAATCTACGAAGAATGAAAAGAACGCGTGCTTATGATACAAAATTTTGCATCAAAAATCCGTGTCGTAATTTTGATAATATCACTTCCAAGATGTTTACTCCGAGCGAAGGACAGGCGCGTGACGTCGCAAGATGAGCCCCCTCTCATTCCTTACCTAATGTGGAAGACAATGCAGACCTTGTGAAAGTTATTTCGGGACCAGACCGCATGCCACAGCGGCAGTTTTTCTTTGAGCCATATAAAATGCATAGCTGCAATATCGTGCAACCGGATTCCGTTAAAAATATACGCTCAACTTTTGTCAACGTTTTTTAACGGCCGCAGAAACCGTATTTTGCACGGAAACAATAAAACGCCACCCGCAAGTTAGTCTACAGTGAATTTAAAAATAGAGAGAAAATTTAACTTTCGCCCGTAAAAGCAAGAGCAAAAACTATCTATACTTAATATTATAAAGAGGAAAGATTTGTATTTTTGTATTTTTGTATGTTTGTAATGAATAGGCTCCGAAACTACTGGACCGATTTCAAAAATTCTTTCACCTTTGGAAAGCTACATTATCCCCGAGTAACATAGGCTATATAATATCACGCTAGGTCTTATAGTTGCGGAGCAGTAACCGAAAATGTTTCAAAAACGGGGGAAAAAAATCTTAAGTCCCCCCGTGCGAAGTCGGGACGGGCCGCTAGTTCTTAATAAGAGGATGGTTTGACAGTGCAGTGGATAATGAACCATAGTAGCCAATCGAGTCGAACGATTACACCTCAGTGTGGTAAGAAGTAGAACGGATTAGTTACGAGTTAGGAACAAAATGGTTATCAACAAGCCCAGCGAACTTTTGAGATATCGTCAAAAATTGTAGTCAGGGTATAAAATAATATGTTATTATTTTTTAAGCGTGAAAAGTTTCACACCATTCATAGGAAGGGGTTATGGGTCGAGGCATGTTAAATATAAAATTCCTCTCCAGAATTTATACGACAATCTTAAAGCCGCAAAATATAAACTCAATTTCGAGTGCACGTAAAATTGCTAGGTTGAAAAGTTAAGCTTCGAAAAGCTGTTTACTTCAGGAAAGTTCTAGAACACGCATAGGCTATAAATTTATGAAGGTGCAACCACCGAGCCAGGGGTTTTATGTCAAGATATTTAAGTCTCCAGTAATCACTTGAAGCTCATTTTCATTGTTAAATTTTAAATTCAGGATGCTGCGAAATTTTATGAATCTTGACTTTAAGATTCATAAAATTTCGTACGTTCGGTTTGTTTTCTGATCTATGTGAATATTCTCGAACACGTCAGAACATGCTAGAACAGACGTGTTCTAACAAGCTAGAACACGTTATAACTTGGTAGAACACGTCAGAATAGGGTTGCCAACCGTACTATAATATAATAATATAGTATTGTACTATATTTTGGGTCTGCGTACCTACTGTATACTGTTGGAGAA
Organism: Polylopha cassiicola; assembly: GCA_038024825.1. NCBI lineage: Eukaryota > Metazoa > Arthropoda > Insecta > Lepidoptera > Tortricidae > Polylopha > Polylopha cassiicola. The sequence continues at coordinate 2,970,087 of CP149061.1, forward strand.
ATATAAAATACGCAAAATACTATATATTCAACAGAGAAAGAAATATAACAAACATCAGAAATAAAACAATTATGGAAAAGAAAAAAACATATCAATATCTACATTTCATCGATGAATAAATATTATATGACTTGAACGGTGATTATTTACCTATTCATACTAATGATGGTCTCTCGCACACTCTCTATTATACGTACACACTCCATATGAAAACTATAAATAAAGTCCTTTGTGACGGTATAAAATTTTCCGCATCATCTCAGTACGTTGAACTTGGCGTAAGCTGCATCATTTCCTATACAGACTGCGACGGGGCGTTGTTCCACTTTACTCTTACATATAACCTTCCTTTAACATTACGTAGGTTTTCAGCGTGGAATTTCATTTGACATAGTGACCTTTGATATTCGGTAACAATCGCTAATCAAAGTGATAAAAATAACCGCTCATTCCTGCACGAAACTTCTAAGGTGCATCCACTTGTACTAAGAGTGGTCCATGCAACATTTTAAATTATGAAGGACGAATTACCAAATACATGGCATATTGGTTTGCATTGAGCTAGGTTTACCTTGTTATATCTCATTGAAACAGAATTTTGTTCAGGTTCATAACTACTAGTAAAATTTTCTGATTAAATTTGGGTGACTTAGAAAATAAGTAAGGTCTGAGATCTTACTCTTAACAGCTCAATGCAGGGGCTTTTCATCTTAGATTCTTAAGTTATCTAACAGTGGCTAGAGTTAGCCCCTATTTTATCAACGCGACAATTGTCAGTATCAACTGGCGTAGTAATTATGAAGCGAACCGGCGTGTCTACGTGTCTAGTGTAAACATAATTGTCACATGTCACCGATAATAGTCGCGTCGGTGATATAGGAGCCTGGCTTATTTCCAATTTCGTTGAACTCCTTTCAGCGTCGCCCGTCACTTTTACCTCCCATAGCGACAGGATATGCTATACTGCAGTGTCGCGTGTTTCTAATTAGTAAAGGTAATAAAAGCGACAGAAACGTCACTGTTATTGCTTTCATAATTGTTGATTAATGTATTTGGATAACTAGAGTACTTAATAATAATTCAAACAGCGACGCAATATTGTGTACAGGACTCTCGGAGAAATAACTAAAGGATCTCGCTGTGTTTTAATACATTGAGGCTTCTAATAGTACATAATGTACTATCAGTAAATATATATAGAATCTTACATAATACGTCCAATGGCTGTCAATACAATGGGGCCTCATTAGACGCGACGGTCGGCATTTTATTGTAATATTTGTGATTCAATGAACGTACAAAAAGAAAAATATATTTTCCATTTTATTTTATTTAGCGTAGGTTTACTTCTCCAGATCCAGAGATAAGTAGCTGATACACGAGGACCCATGACCTTTGACAACGTCTAGAAGTAATTTTTTTAACGGACTTCCAAAGTTCGTCGTTTGGATGCCTGTTTAGGACGGGAATGGAAAAGGCTTTTCATTTGTTTTTAATGGTCGAAGTTTTTAGCATCCATATATCAGACGGAGGCAAGAGAGGTATGTAAGGGTGTAGAAGATGTAGATATAGAAGAGAGTCAGTTTCTGAGTACGGGACTGGGCTGTTAATATGTTTAATATTAAATCTGGAGATATTGTTCATAAAATGCTCTATTACGCTCCATAAAACACCGACACTTTTATTTATATACAAAACGACACGCGGAATTTAATTTTCTTTGACACACGTTTCCTCTACGTAAAACACAGGATATTTACGGCAAACTAGTGAAGCCGATAAATTAAATTCTATATTTGGATAATTTGTAATAAATGAGCAGTTAACCCTCTAAACGCAGTTTCCGTGACATAACGGCGGTAATTCAATCTATGGTCGTGATTATAGCACGAGCATCCGTTGTTGCTTTTTTTTATTTTTTTAAATTTCCTGCGCTGTGGCAACATTGACAACAGATTATGGATTAAAAGATAGCAGTTTTGATTATTTTTAAACAAACATGGAATGTAGTGTTAAAGGCTTCTACTTAGTAATTAATTAAATAAAAGCGTTAATAAAAAAAGAAATAAAATCGTTCTACTTTACTAATATTTTGATATTTATATTTTTCTTTCGATTAAAAATTTGTTCCACTTGTCAATATTGTTATCAACTTTTTTTCCTTAATAAGTAGTTAAATAAATCTAACATGGGAGAGATTTGACGTAATCTATACCTATACTATTTCAAACGTCTCTAACTTTAAGAAAAAATTCTATAACTTATTCGATTATCACTTATGACATTGTAAAATAGGCCCTTAAAATATTACTTTGTTTTGTTATTTCTTCTAAATAGTGTTCCCGCTGCTTCAATTCGCTGGAGCGGCGCAGCGGGTGCGCGTGCGCCGCCGTAACTCTCCTGTTATCTAATTGGTCGCACAAAAAGCGGCGCGTGCCGACGGATATAGACACCATAGAGTTAGGATCTACTTGAACGATCGATAAACAAAAAACGACTATCGGAAAATGCCAAGTTTTTGTCAGTTCAATTACTCATACATATTTATTGTGGTGTAATCTTTATTTATTAAGCGTAAAGAAATCAATCCTACTATAAATATATTAAGCCTACTTTATTTAAATGGTACCTACCTAATTAGAGAAATAAAGTTAGTTTTCAACTGTAAATAAGATACCTTGCGACTTAGGACTTTGAGTTATGATAATTTCCTCAAGTAAGTAATGTTACAGTGATTGTCAAGTTATGCAAAAATAAATGTTTGACATGTCTTAAGGTGTGTTATCCTATTAATATGTATGTGCCCTAAACCGCCTGTAAAAGCGTAAGTATAATATGTAGGTATGTGAGTAATTGATGATATAAAAAAATATGCCTATTTTGTATAGGTAGTCATTAACCTCATTGGTGGCAATGTGGTTTCATTAATAATGTAGGTACCTGCATGTTTAATATTATAAAAAAATACTAAATAAGGATGCGTTATAAATTATTATGGTTTTGTTTTGATTCACCTGTAAATTTATGATTCATATCGGTCATACGTGAACATTATTAGGTACCGTGTTTAATTTCCTATAAATTCTTTGAAAATTGACTGTATTGCAATTAGTAATAATAGTAGGAACGTATTTTGAGTTTTAATTAATAAAATTCCAGATCTGAAATATTGTTACATCTATGGTGCGATCGCTTCAACGTATGAATGTAATTTCTGAAAGAAACTGCTCGTTAGAGTAATGAATACTGTAAATGATTACTAAGTAATGCACTTACTAGGAAATATAACTAAAAGTATCCGTTATTATTTTTTAAAATATATAGGTATGTCTATCGCGTGGAATTTCATACAGTTCACCCCCCTCTTTTAACCTCTTACAACCCTTTTTTTCGCATTTAAAAGTAGCCTATGTCCTTTGTAAGGCTCTAGACAATCTGTGTACCAAAATTCATTCAATTTATAATATTAGTAAGGATTAGAAAACTATCTTAATCTTATTCGCAGTAACTTTATTAAAACAGGAAATTAAAAAAAAAATGAATCCTTTATCCTCTCTAGCTAAATTTCATATGAAATTCCGCTTTGAAAGTGACAAAGATCTTTTTTTTTTTACATGATATCACATGTTGAGAAGAGAAATTGACTGAAACAATAACGATATGTTAATTAACTAATTAGATATGAAAATGAATATTAACTAGTAGAATGAATATTAATTATGTTAATTAAAACGCGTCACATTAAATGACAGGAAAATTAAATAGTATTGCCAATACATTATAATATACATTTATGTACTGATAATTTATTTGTAGGTATAAGTGTGCAAGATATGTTTAAAGTTGTAACTTTCGGGTCTAGCTGAAAAACAGCGCTGTGACTATAAGTTGCAGCATTATGCTGAGCTGGTCGCCCTTTTGGTGCTGTCCTATTCACATCTCTCACAATGTCTACAGTATCTACGTCTTTTGTCTGTAAGTATCTGAATTATGAAAGATACCTATGTTTCTTTTATGGCACTAAATAAACGTTTCATATTCTTATTTATGGTAAAGTTTTACCTGATCCAATTTCTATCCAAAAATAGTCAGTATTAAGAATTGTTTAATAAGAAAACCTTTTAACATATCAACTATCCAAAAGATTCTTTCAGAATTCTGAGATCACGCGGCCATGTTACACGTTAGACCTCAACTTAGTAAATCATTTACAAAATGAAAACAATCATTCACGTAGGTACAATTTGTAAAATAAATCACGCCGTCAATCCATCACGTTGTCAAATTTTTAATTCCCACAAAGCACGACAGTTTAAAACGACAAATTATCTTGACCTGGTTACAATAACGACTCCTAGACAGATAAGATCATTAGAACAGACACTATTATAACACCCTGTTAGGATAATTAACAACGTCAAGGATATGTCGTCAATGGTTATTTCACACTTGTCATTATCTCCTCAAGTTTTTTTCCTAAGGTCAAAACGGATGGACTCCTACCACAAATCTGCCACGTGGTCATAGAAACAGACTGCAGACTAAGCGCTTAGGTTGTTCATGAAGACTGTATTTGTAAAGGACATGAAAAATTTTAACGCTCACTCAAGTTTACATTCTCGTCGAACAATACACCTTTGGGTATGCAATAGTCTTTCTAGAACCTTCGGGAATCAACGAACCACCTTGTTCTAGAACCTCCACGATTTTTCTTACACTGGCAAAATTTGCAGATTAAATACTAAGTAACCTATCATTATCATCATTAGGTACCTATCATTGAATTGAGGCGCAAATTCCGACTCACCATATTGGTAAATAATCTGAGTCTATATGTTATGATGTATTTAGCCTACATAATTGACATGAAAAGGGTTAGGTATCATTTTCATGCCAAACACGAGGCAAGTAAATATATGTGAGGTAATGCTTGTTTGTCATCTTGGATACCTGATACATGGTATGAGATTATTCCTGATAATTTGGGACAGGCTGGGTAGTCTTTGTTCCATCATTTTATTTTTTCCCTTTAGTTTATATGCTCATAATTTCAATGTACCTAGTAACAAGATTAATAATATCTTTTTCGGGTAATGAACTGAGGAAACTTCAACAAAATACACCTGTACAAAAGTAGCTCCTTAAAAGATTTTCCTTGGCAAAATTTACTTAAGTCAATTTTCAAATTGTGTGCTCAACTTATTACCGAGAACGAAGGAAACAAAAATTCTCTTACATCAATTTATTTACAAAAACTAGGGCGCTTGTTATCAAGAAAATGTCTCGAATACTAACAATATGAAAATGTTTGAAACGATAAAGTTACCGCAGTAAATAATCCTATTACAGAAGGAACATAGTATAAGGATGTTCCCAAAAGAGTATTAAATTATTTAAATTAGGATACAAGACGTGTCACATACATTCCAGCCACTTCAGCTCGTGAAATCTAATCTAATTTTCTTAATCTAGAATATTGCCGTTTGACCTAGAAAAAATAAATAGAACTGACAAAGCGGATTACTCGGAAAACTTGTCGTTTGAACCTAGACAAAGATCACAAGGTAAGATTATCTGGGCAGTGCTTTTACTACGATAAACAATGATTTTTAGATTTTTTTCTAGGACATTATCCATTAATATTTAACTACATATATCTATGAAAACAGTAATGGCAGCAAAAAAAAAATACTTTGCAATTATACTTTTCGTGTTAATAACAAAACGAAATAATAGATCTATATAATCTGCTGATTCCGATTATATATCAAACTATAACGTCTGCTATGACACTTAATTACCTTATCTTCTCTCTATATTATAATTCCAATATCTCATTAAATATTTGTACAGAAGGTTATTATTAGACAAGTTCAAAAGCATCTAAATGTAGCTAGAAATTACGCCTTTGAAGAGATCCTTTAGGATACAAGATTACGCGTAGGCGTCTCTAAGTGAACCATTAAAATAGATTAATGAGGTAGGTAGGTAGAAATGTCAGAATACTACGTAATTATTTCTTCCTTATTCCCAAAATACAATTAAAGAAAGGAATAGTACCTATATATACCCACTACGGTTAAAACGATATCTATTATCAAATATTTCCCGACTCATTTCAAATTTTCTACTATGCGTAGGCATGGGCCTTGATTCAAGTCACAAAATATAATATTATTAATACGTAGGTCCCTACCTATACGAAATTTGGTATGGAGATAGATTAGAGACTTGAGAAAGACATAGGAAAGATTTTAGCATTTTAGAGATTTTAGAGAAAGATTTTGAGAAAGACATAGGAAAGAAAGTAAATCGCTTAATGAAAATGAAAATGGAGATGAATTAACAAGAACTACCCAAAACACTAATCGTAGGACGTAGTACCCCTATACAAAGCCACGACACCACCACAACCAACATAAACTTCTACATAACAACTTTGACAAGTCAACAGTCGCAAACAATTCGCCACAACGTTCACAATTCTCATATTTTTAAAACAAGAATCGCGACAACGTATCCTAGAGAGTAATATTCGAAGCCTTTGTGCGGCCATCGTTCTATTCATCCTGCCTTTTTCTGCTATTCATGATTGTGGCGCCGTAGTCAGTCATTACTGTAACTATGACGAAGTGCGCGTTGGTAATGCTAGGGGTTTAAATGATGGTGTTATAATCGATGTTCAAACGTTCAATTTTGATTATAATCTAGACTTTATTAAAACAGCTACTGTTTCTATTGGTTGGTTACAAGCCTTCGGAATATCTATAAACGGATTGGACAAAAACGGATTTAACTCTTCGTTTCTAAAACTGTAGTGTCCAAATTTGTAGCCGATTGAGCTGACTATTGCTGAAATGTGATAAAAAATTCAGCTGGATACCGCGTCAATAACATTTATTGCCAAGCTGTACTAGCATAACTCACAATAATACCCCCAAATAATTAGTATTCTTTGTTTCGTCTTGTCGTAGACATATTCTAAAAATTTGTTCTTTTTATATCCATGGAAGCAAGAACTTAGACAATAAATACCAATTATAAAATTCCTTTTAATAACTTGCAAAGGCTCCACTTAGTCGGTTTCAGTTTGCAAGTTGCCTAACAATAAGGTCGTTTTACCAAGTTTCCCAGACTTTAACGGAACTTAAGTATTAATTTTCATAACAAAATAATCCAGCGTCGTAGATAAATAGGTTAAAAACAAAAGAACTTAAAACTGAAAACCAGAGTTTATTTTCAGTGTACCACTTTCGCCAGTTTTTCCCGGAGTCTATTTAAAAAGTCCACACCGCTTTTAGAGCTGTATTTAAACTGTCGGCAGAAAGGGGGGGCGGTGGATGTTAGTTTGTGGGTAGTCTGGCCACCTCATTGGTAGATGTCTGCTGAAGACAATGTAAGACCTAGACGGCGAAGTACCTATAACATTCATTGTGTAATAAAGAAAGATAAAGCTGTAAGACTTGTGCCAAGAATAATTCTTCAAATAATGCAACATTACTTAACTTTGTAATCAATTGAAACGTAATAAACAAATGAAATGCAAGCTGCAAGGAACACGCATGCGTACTAAAGATTTAACACCAGTTTAATGGCCAAATACGACCAGTTTAGATAACTCTTCTCTCAGATAAAACAAACGTAAATTATATTACCACTTTAGTGGCGCTCGCCACAGATTTTTATTGGTGATCCTTATCTAAATACTATTTTAAGAGATTCGAACGGTGCTATTCCAGATGCATTGATTTCTTTAAATAAATATAAATCATGGGTTGAACTGAGTACCAAACTTTTACGAGATCTTATTTCTATACTTAGGTACATCCTTTTGAGCGTATAATAGTGCTTTGTAGCTCAGTGGTTGTTGAATGGTCAAGTAATCCCGTGGTTGCTGATTCAAATTGTTTCGTAAACAATTTTCATTGCGGCTACATTATTCTAATATGCGACCATTAAACCGGAGTGATGAATAAGGTCTGACCCTTTAGATATGGCTAGGTAATAATTAATACGAAGCGTAGGGTCTAAAGCAAAGTCACTTTGTACATAACCAGAGCATCTTATTTTTAAAGCTGTTAGCGAGAATTCCGTTTCCCTTTTGGACGTTAAATTGGGTCGGAACTACAAGTGCCGACGTCCTGGTAACCTCGTGACCTATGTCAGCTGGTACACCCCCCCTGCCCTGCAACCTTTGTGGCAATTAATTACACACACGCAAACGGATGAACGATGACAAAAAATGCGCGAAATTATAACGCTCGCGACTTTTCAAGAAACAAATGAAAAGTAATAATTTCTTATGCCTTCGCGGTTATTACACATTGGAGTGAAACAATTGTAACGGGTTTAATTCGCGTATTTTATTTTATTGGCTAACGTTTCTAAAATTTTACAGTTCCCATATTCGTAGCACGATTGAGCTGACGAGTCTAACGCTAGAGTAACGCTTACCTACTTTTGCGTTAGACTATCTTCAGCGTCATATGTAGTAAAATAATATTATTTCTTTAAATATATTACCTATTATAATGGATTGCGAATCAAATTGGAATTGTAGAATAAATATGGTTACTTACATATTTTTTTTGTTTAAGAAAAATCTTGATCTACTTGTATTGGTAGACAGCGTCTTAATTAAATTTTTGAAAAGAAAATCTTATTAGAGTTAATAATGGTTAATGACCTCAGAGAGAGGGGGATGAAATGAAAAATCTCGTGCTATTAGGAATCGAATTCAATTTCGCGGTCGGCGTAGGCAATATTTGTGCACTGAAGGGGTTAATTACCAACAAGGGTAAGAAAGGTAAGAAAGGTGCCGAAAGAAAGTATCTCGGAATCTTATTGGATCAAGAAACAAATTAACCAACTAATAAGCGATTACACACACATAGCTAAAGTTAATAAAATAACACACACGTACACAGACAGACACGTCAAACTTATAACATCCCGTCGTTTTTTCGTCGGGGTGTTATTACATTTTTAGTACTAGTAGTAGCATTATTAAAAATGGTTTCTTTTTTTAATTACACACTAATTAGTTTAATTTGACAACTGGATACGATTATTATTTTGGATTTCAGCTTAGGATTTCAGTCTTTGGAGATTTAAACTTCAGCTTGCATCCATTTTGAAAATTTGGGTATAAAATTATAAGTGTAGCCAGTAAAATATTCCGTGAAAAACAAATTGCCTTTCGTGTTTATATTAGTAATGATACTTACTACAGAATACATAAAAGCATGACGTGTGGTATCGCGAAATATTAATTAGGTTAAAAAGATAATTTAGGTATGCACCACTCCCTCAGTGTGCACGAAACTTTAGAAATTACGAGTATGTACAATAGGACGTGGAAACTGTGGTTCAGTCAAATTTATTACAGTACATTGAGCTCAAGTTTACTTAGTTCAAAAGTTTGGGGAACGGGGTTTGTGAGAAGAAACTGTGAGAGAATTTCCGCCCGAAACATATTGCGTTATTGGCTTATATCACGTTATGAAATTGTATATTCAGTAACATTTATACTCTTCTGTAATTTCATAAATAAGGCAGTATGGATAATGCAAATTTCTTAAGACTATCGTCAACTCAGTTAGCTAATAACTGCAAAGTAAGTACAGCGTTTATTCCTGCTCTTAACACAGATTATATCACGAGTTCAATAATATTAACTGCGATACATACCTTAACTTTTCAATAATACTAGAGTAGATTACGTTCCATCCAAGAACTATAATAACGACGTCTCACTATCACTTCCCATCCCAATTTACACCATCACAAATTATATATTAGTTGCATCAAACTTGACTTTCAACACGTATAATAATGCATTCACAAAAAGCTTCTCACCTAAACTCATCGGCTAACTAATCGGGCAACTAGTCGACCAAGTAGTGCTGAGTCAGAACCCTTACAAGAGAATTGGGTCGTGAATGCTCAAGTACCGAACCACAGCCCTGCACTATAGAGAAAAGTTAATTGAATTCAGAAGGGCATGAGTTTCGTAATTGGGTCATTCTAAGTTAAGAGGTAATGTGTTGTATGAAATGATGGCACGGCATTTTTTTTTATATTTTTACATTAGTATACCTTTTTTTAATAGAAACCTTTAATTTGAAAATGTTTACAAAGTGGCCAGTCAATTTGTTGGTTTTATCTCGTTTTATAAGTGACCAGGGGAAATACTCGGTACAGGGTAGATACAGGATGCACAGGGGAGGATACTTTATGGACAGGGAAGAGACATAGACATATGAAAAAAGAGATTATTTTTAAAAATTAACTTTATTTATTTTTATATTAATTATAAATTATTTATAATCAGACTTTTCATTTCTTAGCAGCTCAGTCTTTGTTTATAGAAGTTTATTTTTTTAAGCGCTACGTACAAAACATATGTACGTTCTTCGCGCATAATTTTTTTTCTAGGTGCCATTTTTTCTGTAAAAAAGACATTAAATTGTAAAGCTAAGATATGTATATAATGCTTAGTAAAGGTTCAGCGAAAAATGCAGAAGTATTTATGACAACGCATACAAATGTACCTCCCCTGGACATTAAGTATCAAAAGAGCCAGGGGAAATACGCCAGGGGAGATACATTTTCGATTGATTTTTAATATAGCCGTAAAAGTGTTTCTCGTATGCAATTCACAACCAAGCATAACAAAGTATGCACTATTCATAGCTAATATTTAAGGTTACGTTAATGGTTTAACAAATAATAGCAAAATAAAACTTACCAGAGGAAAGACTGCATTCACTCGACACTTCCACACTCAGCGAGTGGCGAAACAAAAATGGCCGTTAAAATGGCTATGCAGTTGGCTTATGCGCTGCTTGCTGCTACCTTCACATTAAAACCTATGCACTCAAGGTCACAACTTCCAGAGTCTAGCAAAAAAATAACTAATTTTTGACCGAAAACAAAAAGCCAGGGGAGGAGACACGAAACACGGAGGACAAATTTTAGAGTTCATATTATTTATGAAAAATTGGAATACAAGTAATTTGACTTATAAGACATTGTTACTAAGTTATTGTTCTGTATGGTATTAACGATGATAGAGTAATTATTGAATTTTAATACATACATAATAATTAGTTTACAAATAAATTCAGGTAAGGGACAGCCCAGGGTAGAGACTTTTTCCTTATATTAGAATTTATTGTGACTAAACTATGTACATTTCTGTAATAAATTTAAGTGTGCATTTAGTAAACATGTTGTTTTAAGTAATAAATAGGTTAATTAAGAACTTAGTATAAAAAAAAGGTACTTTTTTGTCCTGGCCATCGAAAGTACCTCTTAACTTAGAATGACCCAATTATAATTAACAATTATCCGTTACTATTAAAAGAGTCGATTCATTTGAGAAAATAGCTTTTTCATTAGACTATTCTTTGACTAATAAGTAGGTATGTATTAAGGAAGTACTTCGCTTAACAACCTCCTATTTGTTTCAAAGAAATATTACACCAGAATGTACTTTTGCCATGCTCACTAGAATATATCTACAAATCTACAGATCAGATCTAATCCACTACGCCATCATAGCATGCAGGTTGTGTCACGAATTCACGATGTTTTTCTCCACCAGAGAGATAGTCGCACGTCGAAAAATTATGCAAAATGAAAGTTTCATATTTACTACCAGGATTTTAGTTCGCAACCTTACGATCGTTAGCACATTAACCACTAAGCTACTGTAAGATGTCATCAGGTGATCTATCAGGCAGGCACCGAGTAAGCTAGCATTCAAGCGTCTGCTACGTAAGCACTTTCTTGAACATTAGTTTTCATCATCCGTCATTGTGGTTATTTATGTAGTTTTGTGTATCTATATATATTATTAAGTATATAAATTTATGTATTTATTTATGTAGTGTAATATCTTTCTATTTTATATTATATTTATCATAATATTAAGTGTATTATTTATTTGCGCCTACACATGCTCTCTGTTCATCTCAAAGGTTGACTGGTAGAGAATGCCGTACTTATGGCATTAAGTTCGCCTTTTGTACATAATTTAGTTTTTTTGTGCAATAAAGAATAAATAAATAAATAAATAACATGTCGTAGCTGAGTAAATCTATCTATACCTATCAATAATGCAGAGCTTATAATTGATGCAATATGTTGACATCGATAGGATATTTTTGTCGAATGCTCAATGTCAAATATGGTGTGCCGACCCAACGCTTATATATATATATGTGCCGACCCAACGCTTATATATATATATATGTGCTACCCGCACTACGCAAGGGCAAGGACCCATATTAATAGCCAGATCTTGAGTATAACACCTGTCTCGAGTAATTGTAATGTGATTGCCATGTCATATATACTGTCATATTTGACATAATAACTTTAAGCTTTAAGTTACAAGGTCGTTGGTCTTTGTTATGTTGTCTGTATTTAATTTTAATGGATACATTAATACCATTAAATGTATTATCATTTAGTAAGCTAATACGATAAAAGGAAATCATATTCCATTAGAATATTAATGTAGATTGACAGCCAGGTGTATGGAATACTTTCCGTCCAATAATATAAATCGTCACGCAACACAAAGCAAATACGTAATGATCCATTTAACACCCCACGCGGAATGACATCAGAGTAAAAAAAAAGGAATGACGGGGAACGCCGCGGGGCGCAGTATGCAAGTCCCATAATGATGTCATTTCTGACACTTCTTACTGCCGCCCTAGCACGCCCCTTTTAAAATGACTGTGCGTGGACAAAATAAAATGTCACACGAACTTATCACGAATTATGAAATGGTGACGTTGGCGTTGGTTTCAAAACGTGACATTCGTTAACTTGTTATTGAAGTTTAGCTTATACATATTATCGTAATATAAGCTTAAGATAAGCATTAATATATTCATTAAAGAAAGCAAAGTTCGTAGGTAACCATTATTGTGACGTACTTAATACGTGTGTAAGTAATAAAATTTATTTCATCCATAAAACAATGTTACTACTAAGTTACTACAAGCGAAAGTAAAGTTGTAGCTGAAGAGTTTGTTTGTTTGTTTGTTTTTTTGAACGCGCTAATCGCAGGTACTACTGGTTCGAATAGAAAAAAATCTTTTTTTGTTGGATAGACCATTTAGAGGAAGGCTTTAGGCTATAGGTATAACATCATGCTGCGACCAAAAGGAGCGAAGAAACAGTGGAAAATGTGTAAAAAGCGGGGAAAATATGAAGTCTATATGAAGAATAACTATTCCACGCGGACAAAGTCGCGGGTACAGCTAGTTAAATATATATGCAATACTTTAGAGAGAAAAACTAAAATAGGGTTAAATTCCTTAAAAAAACAAGATTATATTTGTACAATTAAGTAAAATACATATTGAAGTATAATAATGCAAAAAAAAAATCTTTCTGGGATTCCTGTATACAGGTTTGACTCCGGCACAGTTGTCTATGAAAGAAACTGGGCCACACTCGTGTGTAGGGGCACACTCGAGTCTCTACTCGAGCAGTTAAAGGGTTGACGAACTCTTGTTCCGCAACTTGCATTTAACACTACCTAAATCAGGGATTGCATTCGTATTAGAGGAAACAAAAGGGCTCGTCTCGCTATAGCAAAATACGTACTTAATTTGAAATTGAAATATATTATTAAAAATGTATTTATAACTATTTTCTTATTCAAAAAATATAATAAAAAAAATATTGGAAATTTATTTTCTTCCATAGGAGTTCTATTCAAGATTAAAAGCATATTTCCTATTATATTTTGGGTACAGTGCATTTGACAACATCTTGCAAACAGAAATGTAACAACGTCAATAGATTATCAGAAATCACATTTAATTAAATTCAATTAAATTTTATCACTGAAATAAAATAAATGTGTAAAATATTAAACAGCGTTACTACCATATGTACCCTGTTATTCATTTAAAATACTGTAGCAGATACCGTGTATTGTATTCACAGGGTACATAATTATGAATCAAAATCATAGGCGTTAAATCAACTTAATCCCGCGCCCTAATACAAGTCACTCTCGACTGTGAGACAGTGCATCGTCTGTGAAAGACTGTGTAGCGTAAACTGTAATGCAACTGTCATGATTTTTAAAAAGTATTGTTATTTGTTTAGTTTTAGTGGTATATTTAAGTTACGAATATCAACATTCGCGCTGATCTATGATTGATGGGAGATGCTGTCATGGGAGAAGACGCGGGAACGAAAATGGAGATGGCGGTTTTTGGTCAAAGATTGCAAATAAATTCGTAATGTTTTGAGGTTGGAGGTTAACGGCCTGTCAAGACTTATACGCTAATACGATTGATAACTAGAAGTTGTGATTCTCACGAACCGAATAAAGTAATCAAGTTGTATTTGGTGTTTAATTCATCACACAACGTAAATATTAATCACAAAAAAAAATAAAAATATTAAACAGAATCAATATCATGAGCGTTAAGCCAATCTAATCCCGCGCCCTAACACAAGTCAATCTCAACAGTGGGACAGTGCATCGTCTGTGAAAGAAACTGGGCCACACTCGAGTGGGTGAAGGCGCACTCGAACCTATTACACCCGAGCAGTTAAAGGGTTAACGAACCCATGTGTCGCAACTTGCATTTAATATTAAAATCGGGGGATGTCTCTCGGACAATATTTTCGTATTATGTGTGTTTTGCTACTACTAAGAGTCGAGCGTAAATATTCTGTCTTTAAATTTAAGAGAGATTCTTCTGAGTGGCGGATTTCAAATATACATAGCCGTGTAATATTCAGCGCGTTTTAATTATTTGTAGTATTTTTTTTTGCTTTAACAGTAGGTAACATATAAAAAATAAGTATGTAAGTAGGCAATCTAATTCTGCACAATACTACATAAATACCAAGTTTGTCTTGGACTAGCTTCTGTCCGCGACTTTGCCTGCGCACGATAAGCACCCGGGGGTGAAAAACTATAAAGTTCCCATATTCGTAGCACGATTGAGCTTTGATTGTCTCATGCTAAAGTGAAGTTTACACACAATTGTAAAATTTTCGAAACGACAACAAATAAAATAAAATACGCGAGTTAAAACCGTTATAAGTAGTTGTTTCAATTCTAATAAGACAAGTTTTCATCTGCAAGAAAAATAGCAACTTTTAAAAACGGCCATAGTGACTTACCTTTACAGACAAATAGTGAGTTAAAGCCGTTTATTCGATGCAAATGAAGTAAAATTGCATTAACATCTTCAGCAATTATACATGATAGTTCTGTCATTTTGCCAACTAATTTAAACAGAACAAGCAAAAAATATTTAAATGCACAAAACACTTGTATGGTTAACACTTCAACCGTCCAATGTAATAAAACAAACCAGACTGACAACGCATTCATAAAATTAACACTGCATTGTAACGTTATTATATTATATTGATTAAAATGATGCATTTAAATTATCGTGGGTTTACTTTATCGTGTACCTACATAAGACAATAATTATGTTTTAAATTGATTTACCTCATTACGCAAGTGACTAATGATATATCATATGCAGCTTACAATTAATAACCATATTTATTTTATTAAGCATTAGTATTATAACTTACGTCAGAACAACCAATCATTAAATAAAAAATGCACGGCTATTGAAACATAATTAATTTAATTTTCCTGAGCTAAACGCATGAATAAATATTTAGAAAAAGCACTAAGTCTCATCCTTATATAGTCAAAAATGTTCGTAGTAACTTGTTACACAAACGGAATCGACAAAAAATATGTTTACAAGCTGAAATAGCTCGAAAACAGTAAACTATTAAAGGCTACATAAAATGTTGCCAACGAAAAAATATACATACTCGTAATACACATAGACTTTTTTATCATCAGCAGTGTTGCCATGGTTGTATCAAGATAAGCAGCACCATTTGCTAATGAGGGATGCTAAGCAATCTCTAGTTCCAATGATGTAATGACACCTTACAACATTGCTTTGATTAAATATTCATAGAACGCATAAATTAACCATGATCATAAGGAACCTAATTCCCACCCACGTAATTAGCAAGTGAATCTATAAACCCCGATATCAACATACAAATACAAAATGATTTAAATCCTGACTCAACCTATGCACATAGAACCTTTTTGTTTAGTGGGTCAGAGAACTTCAGCTTTTTGTCCCTCTCTTTCTCTGGTTGATCGAGTAAGTTAGAAAGAGTAGTATCATGACGTGGACAATGATTAGTCCTGATTTATTCCTATGGCACCGTTGAACACGTTTGTGTTTCCTTTAGGAGACGGTAGCCTGAATGACAAACAGTCATTGTCTATTGTATGATCATTTTTGGGACCTTACGTATGTTGGGTAACTTGAGTGCATCGCTGCATTTTGTTCTCGCACTTGTAGATTAATTTAGTTCCGCGTGATTTCCTGACGCCGCGCCACTTTTTTGTTCACTGCACAAAAGATGTTAACAACAAGAAGTGGTGATTTCCAGAATTGGTCAAAATAAAAAGTGGTGATTTCTAGAATTGGTCAGGACAAGATGTGGTCAAAATAATAAGTGGCCACCAACCGTAAAAACGATTTTATTCTCTTATAGCAGAGAGGAAATGGAATGAAGATCGCACAAGAGATAAAAGCCGTGTTAAAGAGATTCGAGGAAGCTGTAGACAGCTATGGCTTTGACGTAATATTAATATGTTCATGTAAATATGAGTTTCATATACAATGTACTTACTGCGTTTATCAATAGCATGGCAAAGTTTGAGTACCTACCTACTTCTATAATACAGTATTCTTTAGTTGTGTATATTTTGATTTTTAGAAATATAAGGCTATACACTCTTCCTTAGGTTACATTTCGTATAATAAATAAATAAACAGGTAATTATTATCAAAAATCTTCCAAGTTCATTTTAATCAACATTCTTATCAACTTAATTTGCGTTGTCATTAAAAATTACCCTTTTTAATGGGTTTTAGAACGACGCGACTTTTCTTCAAGGTATATTAAGAGCTTTTAAAACGCTGGTAGTTTAATTACAATTGAAAAGTAAAAGTGCAATAACAAAACCAATTTGCCGAATAAACGATTAGAAATTTAGTTTTGAATTGAAAGAACCTTTTAAATGAAATAAAAACTTATATCTGAGTTTAAACCACTTACAATAAAACAAGGAGATGCGTTCCTATGTATAAAAGCGTGCCATGAAATGTAGGCCTAAAAGGCTTAAAAGTTCACCGATACCATTGACAGCTGTGTATTCAGACGGCTTTATAAAACGGATCTTCAAGTGACAACCTGTGTTGTCCTGTCAATGGTTAAGTCCATAACCTTTGTAAGCATTCTAAGTAGCGAATCACTCATATACAAAGAAAAATCTGCCAAGTGTGAGTAGGACTGGCGCACGCATAATTCCGTACTGTTATTTATAATATCGACAAAAAATCATGTTTATAGTATCATGGGAGCCCACTTAAGTATTGTATCTGTTTTTTTTTTAATTTGGAAGAGTTAGCTTAAATCTGTTCCGTTGTATGTACGTTTTTCTGTAAGGAATTCGATGGTGTGTAGGTACAACTCAAAGCTTCAGGTTTTTGAATTAGCTCCCTTTAGATCTAGGTGCGACATCATCTGTGAGAATTTCAATTACTAACTATGACGGTTTATGAAGTACATCCTGGTGCTAGAAGGACGGACGAAGTATCAGTAATAGGGTCCCATTCTACCCTTTGGTTACGAAACACTAAAAAGAACTCATGTCATCCTTTGATGTCAGAGCATGTATGAATGACACGCAGTACAATTGTGTTCTATTTAAGGCTGCATAGTATAGGAGACCCGCGTCAACCCACCTGCTCGATGATAGTGTCCGGCGAGTTGTTACGGCTGAATCATCGTTCGGAAATCTGTAAAGATGACAGATATCATTATTATGTGGCCTTTATAAAGCACGATTTTATTTTACAAATGATCGATAGAAACATCTGTAACGGATTTAACTATAATGATCGTTACCAACTGAAGCTTTTGTTGTGGGACTTGACATGAAACTGTGTTTATATATATACTAGCTTCTGCCCGCGACTTCCTCCGCGTGGAACTTCTCCTTTTTTGTAGTCGGTTAAAAAGTAGCCTATGTTCCTTCTCAGGTTCCAGACTCTCTTTGTACCAAATTTCATTTTAATCGGTCCAGTAGTTTTAGCGTGAAAGCGTAACAGACAGACAGACAGACAGACAGAGTTACTTATTTATAATATTAGTAAGGATATCTAAAATGAAATAATGACAAATAAACAAATATAAGGGAATGAAATAACTATAACGTTAAACATAATTAACACTAAAATCTTAAACTAGCGCACTCGACTACGAATATGCAAGCTGTAAAGTTACAGAATTATTTAATATTGAATTAAATATTAGGTATTAGTTATTGTCAATTTTATACACACTTAGTAATGTAATGTAATGCATTGTAGATACCCTTCCAAAGTGCCAAGGTCGACATTACCTTTAGATTAAAACACCTACCCAAAAATGGGCTAAATGAATAAATAATACGGTCAAAAAATTAAAACACAAACAAACAAGTAGTCGCTACCCAAGTATAATTTCCGCTCACAAACATTAACGAAAGCTACAAATTGCAATGTAAACATATTATTCATTTTTTAAATTTTACTTGCACTGCATTTCAATTTTCGGAAATAGTTGCAATTTCCACACGCGACTTAGCAAATTGAAATTCAGATTCGCTCTCCCAATTCCCAGAGGCGGAACTAGGTCGAGGCTATAACAGATCCACAGGTATTACCAACAATATTGAATATTATAGGAATGTTCAAGAATCTCATATTTCCGACGGTTATGTTTACTAGTTCTTTATTATCGTTATATAAAAGTTACACTTGTGCATCACGAAACTTAAGACTAATACAACTGAACAACCCGGCGAACTTTGACCCCGTGTATTTTAAGATATTTCTAAAAAATAGGGCTTTGTTGTAACTTAGTGTTGTATATTAGGTATATGTATGTTTTTTCAATGTCGAATCTAAAAAAACTTTGGGGTGGACCACCGTTAACATTTAGGGGTATGAAAATAAATGTTGACCGATTCTCAGACCTAGAAAATTTCATAAAAATCGGTCCAGCCTATTCGGAGGAGCACACACCGCGACACGATAAATGTTATATATTACTTAGGAGTAACAGTATCGTTAAAAATAGTCCAATTCATATACAATCCAAATTACCTAAGGTAGTTTACTACAAAAACATATATCTCCGTATATTTATATATATATATAAACAGAATGCACAACACTCGTAAAACGGGCATTGAACACAATTAATTAAGAGTTGTCCTTTTGTAATGTATATGTATACTGTGATGTAGAGGAAACAGATAAGTAATAATTAGTTCATAGTAAACAGCATATAAACCAAACAATACCATGCGAGTAGACAAACGGAACTGTTTGTTAATCCACTGCTATACTGAGGTAGAATTACTTATTAAATTTCACACATTATATAATTGTACCACTCGATTTTAGACGCCCGTCAATTAGATTACCATAAAATATTGGACACCTATTTTTTCTTTTTTCAATCGAACAACAAATGCCAAAGATAAACGCTCCAAAAGTTTGGGAGTGGGGGCTCGTGACGTCACGTTATAGTATAAAATTGTACCATATCGTGACGTCACGAGCTTTAGAGATTTTTTACCAATAATATGACTGACGGACTAAATAGATTTCGTTTTCCATACCCCAGTGGTCTGCTTCCCAAACGCTGCCCAACCTAACTGAATTCTTCTATCCACCTCATCCTCGAAGTTGTTTCTACCTAACTGTAATGTCTGTCCAAGGTAGACATATTTTTGAACAACTTCGAGAACGGCGCCGTGTACCGCAATTGGTTCCGGTAGTACATGTTCATTGAACATGACCTTGGTTTTGTCCAAGTTCATCCGTAGGCCAATGCGTACAGAAGAGTCAGCCAGATCATTCAGCATCTGTTGTAGGTCCTGCAGCGTTTCTGCCACGATGACGATATCGTCAGCAAATCGCAAGTGAGAGATGTACTCGCCATTTCAGTTAGGTTGGGCAGCGTTTGGGAAGCTACGTCAAGTCTTCATATCGTCACTCCCACAGTGCCTGAAGACGAAAGTCTACAATCAGTGCGTCCTACCCGTCATGACATACGGAGCCGAAACGTGGACACTGACGGTACGGCTGGTTCACAAATTTAAAGTCGCTCAGCGGGCTATGGAAAGGGCTATGCTCGGCGTTTCTCTGCGGGATCGAATCAAAAATGAGGTGATTCGGCAGAGAACCAGAGTCATCGACATAGCCCACCGGATTAGCAAGCTAAAGTGGCAGTGGGCTGGCCATATTAGCCGAAGAACCGATAACCGTTGGAGTAAACGTGTTCTAGAGTGGAGACCGCGTCTCGGCAAGCGTAGTGTAGGACGTCCTCAGGCAAGGTGGAGTGACGATTTGCGTAGGATGGCTGGCAGGAGCTGGATGCGAGCAGCCGAAGATAGAGCAAAGTGGCGTGCAATTGGAGAGGCCTATGTCCAGCAGTGGACTGCGACGGGCTGATGATGATGATGATGACCCCAGTGGTCATGCCTTTTAGCCCTAACAAAGTTGAATGACCTCAGTGCATTAAGCACCCAAATTATGCAGTCAACAATCACACATCGTTTAAAAATGCGTTACACAGCTATTAGACGAAATATGATTTAGGTAGCGACATTTTCTTTTATGGTGCGCCCGCGCCGGAAAATTACAAGTACCGTACGAAATTATAAACGTTATATTTTTGTTTAAGTATCGGTGGGGGGTTTTCGAACTTCGCAACGGGTGCGTGACATACATATGAAATTAACTTAATATAAATCATATAGCGCTTTGAGCACGGAAGTGGCGGCTCGTGTTGAATCGGTACAGGTGAATCCGGTGATAGGATTTTATGTGTTATTGTAGTTTGGTGTCCGGTTTATAGAGGGATTACAAGTGCCTTAAGTTGCAGTTTAATAAAAAAAAATACGCGTCGACTTGAGAACCTCCTCCGATTTTCTCTGTATGAAGATGTCAAAAATCATTACTTATTCAAGTTAAAATGTCTAAAATTCGACATGCCTTGAATTGTATATCTCAAACTGATAAACAAATTAAACGTAGTGTAGTACCTAGTTTAGAAGATTTAATTAAATTTCGTTTTATATGGATCTATTAATAATTTTATTAATAGATCCATATAAAACGAAATTGTTTTTAAACATTTTATATTTCAAACTTTAATCTAAAACTTCCATAGATTTCAATATTCACGTACCTAATTGAAACTCGACCCCAGAATGCCAAATAATTTAAGTTAGACAAATAATAGTTTTTAATAATTTGAGAGTCTCAATTACTGATATAGGTACGAGTTATTACGAGTAGCAATGATAAATTGAATTAACTTGTTTGCAATATCCCGTCCAAAACAAATCAAACCAAAAATTGCTGCAGTAAACTTGCTTTGCTACATAAAATTTGGCACAGAGCCGAAAGCATGACAGTTCTAACTTATAAATTTTGTTAACCTAAGAATAATGGATAAACTTCGAGCTACCGGATCGCAGGTCGCGTGAGGAAATCACAATTTATTACCTCGCTATCCAGGGGATAGGAGGACCCCATTATTGGTGAATGTAGAAAAATATAATGCCACTGTTAAGGTTAGGATTAGGGTGCAAAATTGAAATAGACCACCAACATATTTCACCGCGTAAAATATGGACGGCAATTATAAACAGTTTCATTTTGGTTAAATTTTCCATGTTATTTTTTTTTCATACGATATGTTCATTATAATATACCTATAAAAGCTATGAGATTACACTATTTTGTAGGTGCAAAGATAGATAAGAACTTTATTTTACTAAAACAAAGTAGTTAAGTACATGATTTAAAGGGCGTTAAAACGGCGACATCCAAAGAAGACTATTTTATTTTAAATAAGTACCTATATTATTTTTTTACTTAAATTATATACCTGTGATGTGAGACCAAATCTTTTGACTTTAGAAAAAAATCTTTCACTGTTGGGAAGCTACGTTCACCCTGAGTGACATAGACTATAAAATATATTGAAAAAAATAGGGATCCTTGCGAAGCCGGGGCGAACCGCTACTACATAATATTTTTTAGATAGAATTCCTGGAACCCCCAATAACATGTCATCAAGGAAACAACACAAGTATGGGAACGCACACATTGATCTATATTTCCATGCATTATCACATGTATGTTACTTCATTAAGCTTTCATTAGGGAAGTGGTCATTAAAAAGTGTAGCAATGAGCAATTTCCGGTGGGCGCCGGTTCAATACGAGAACTACCGTGGCGCAATGCAAGTGCAGAAGTGCATCGGGAACTGCATAGGTGTGACATTATGACATTCCCTAGTGTGCTGTTTACGAGTGAAGTGCACTGATATTGTATAATCACACAGTCCAATTGTGTTCCATAATATAATACACATTGGTAAGAAGCAATTATAACGGTTTAACTCGCGATTTTTTTTGCTGACGTTTAGAAAACTTTGCAGTTTCCATATTTGTAGCACGTGTAAAAAAGTACCTATTACTAATTACACTGTAAGTTGAACTGTAAACGTAAGACCACGATTTTTTATTTTTACAAATTAATGTAATTATATTGGTAGTAAATTTTAAAAAGAATCCATTTAAATAGGGTTGTCAACCACAATTTCAAAAACCTGGATTTAAAGTTTAACTTGAACAATTCGTTTAAAAACGGGTCACAGTAACAGAAAAGCAAAATGTAGAAAAAAAATAGTTAAATACCATTCAATTAACAATTTGCACTATCTTCTTTAAACCTAGCGACGTCTTAGGTCACTCCAAAAATAAGGACCTTTTCTGATAAAATAGAACGATCAGCAACCCTATCTTAGACATGCCTTAAAGGAATAAAAAAACTGCCACAAATTGCTTACATAGGTTAACGAACTACTGCTGCCGAAAAGTAGTAGTTAGCAAATGATTTATTGACTCCCAATAGCTCAAATTGGCCCATTCATTATATCATTGCAAGCGAGGAGTGTCTTAAGTAACTTATTTAGAAAAAAACTTTAAATTGGGTTCAAGTATGAGAATGACACAAACAAAAGAACTTTGATAATGGACCGCAATTTTTTATAGAAAAATGTAAGTGTTTTTATGTACTTCATAGAATAGGATCTACTATAATATGATCGAGGTCATTCGAGGTATATTCGTTTCAATGTGATTATATCATATGCTTATTTTCTTTTAAGTACAACATTTATGATCTGTGGTAATTACACATTACAATATTCATTTTAATGTTTTACTAAGTGCATACGTTTCTAAGGTGTGTCTTAGACTTTATTTGTTTAATAATGTCTATTTATTATGTTACAACCAACTTACATTTATGACCGTTTCAGAACAAGGATAAATTCTACATATATAATTATATATACAATGTAAAACGTACATAATTTATATAGAAAAATATACTTTAGTAAGTAATTTACAAAATGAGCAGTGCAAATTACAAATAAAACGAATTCACTCTGAATAAATGTACATAAGTATATAGAGAAATTTTATTGTACATTTATGTTATATTTACTTTACTTTTACTGTAGCTTCGTTTATATTATATTTACTTTCAGAAAACCACTAGATTCAATTAAGCTCGATCCAATAAAACTCGAGCATAAAAAGTTACGTAGGTAATTACAAATGTTTACGCGGTTATATGTATCAAGTAATTAAGCAGCTACTGTAATGTAATATGTAATTATAGTAATGTAAAGTGTAATTAAAGTTATTTGCATTCGATATCTGCTGCAGCTGTCGAGTTATTTCTGATGTCTGCCACTGTCGGTTTATTTTGTAGATGTGCTTGTTTAAAAATAAGATCAAGAGATGCTTAGAATACAAATATTGCGATCGCTTTTATCTTTGTATGACTCGTTGGTTGACTAGTAGAGATTGCTGTAGGGCAATAAGTCCGCCAATATGATAGTTAATTTCGTGCAGAAATTTTGAGTAAGTAAATAAAAATCATTAAGGTACGCCGAACACAATTATACTCAAACTGTTTATTGCATTATTTATGTTATTACTAGCGGCCCCGGCAAACGTCGTCCTGCCCGTCCGATTGTTTCGTCAAAGATCTGTCAAAGTCTTCTAACTGTCACTTAATGAATAGTAATTCTTCATAAGGCTTCATATTTTGCCCGTTTTTTACACATTTTCCACTTTTTCTTCGCTTCTATTGGTCGCAGCGTGATGTTATATAGCATTTTTGAATTCGAACCAGTAGTTCCTGAGATTAGCGCGTACAAACAAACAAACAAACAAACTCTTCAGCTTTATAATATTAGTATAGATAGGCGATGAAGTTTCAATAAGGACCTAGTTTAGGCATAGCAACTGAAATTGAAAATATAATACAAAACAATGCTTAATATTGTTTTGTATTCTTTTTAGCCCTACGAATATATATAACAACAGAGAAAAAAATTCGAGTCATTGAGAATCTATACAAACATATAAAATACACCTGTCTATCTATAGATAATTACATTGTACCTACAACTAACACGGGAAACATAACAAGTGTTCTACGAAATTACCGTTGTGTCTACATCACAGATAGCCGCGAATGCATAAAAACATCTCAATGTGCAAGCTTTAAATGCACATACCTTATTGCCATGGAGTAAGGTCGAGAATGGCAGGTCCGTGCATCGTCCGAGATAGTAGACATATCATGATTAGGGCGAGAGTATGTGAACGCGAACGCAATTTGCATGGCGAGGCGTCACGCGAACCGCCTTCCTGAATACTCTTCCCTGTTTAACCGTAACGATCATTACGAGTGATTGAGTGATATAAATTAAATATATCATTCCGTGTCACTTTATCACTCAGATCACTAGCATAGTAAATCTGTATATTATGGCTTAGTTCTCTTCCTGATCCTTTTTCGAACGATGATAACATCGGTTATCATGCTGTCTTAAGTCATTTCCAATAAATATTAGTATATTATATTGATTAAAAATGTGCTTAAATTAGATCGATTGAAATTCAGCTACGAAGGGATCTGTGATTAAGAGTCGGACTACAGAGCGAGTAAAATTTTGGTAATGATTAGTTGATTCGAAATATGTAGTGGGATACACGAGTATAATTAAGAAAAACATATACGTAGTACCTACTTTTTCTACCATATTTATTAACAAAATATAGGTACTCGTAAAACGTTATCGGCGTAAATATTTTTACCTTTTATTTATCAAGATACTTAGCTGAATGAACTAGTGAACTAAATTATATATATCTCAGAGTAAAAGATACATATCAATCCTTTCTTTCCACATACATGTATGACCATCGCAAATTTGCAAGTGTTATCTCACAATCTACCCTGATCGTTAATTAGCTATGTTCGTGCTTAATTGACATAACATATCAAAATTACGATTATGTTGATGAACTGTGACAGTTTCAGTCATGCGAGGGTCTAATTGGCCACCCGGGCTGTAATGTCGGAAAAATACATACGAACACGTTTATAATAAAATTTCACTGCGCTAGTAGCACGGAGGTGGTTTTCCCGATACTAAATTTAATCAAGCACAATATCGATAACCGATCGGAATATTTAACCCCGAGCCCAGCTATTTATATAGAATGAGTTGTTTATAGTTCTGATATATGCCTATTTTTATTAATAACTAGTGACCCGTTCTGGCTTCGCACGGGTGCAATGCTGATACTAATTATCAGTGATTTTCTACTATAATGCATGTATTATAAACCTTCCTTAACCTTCCTCTTGAATCACTCTATCTATTCGTAAAAACCGCATCAAAATCCGTTAGGTATATCATAAGGATAGACAAGACAGTGGAAAGCGACTTTGCTTTATAATAAATATGTACTATGTAATGATTTCTGACGCTTTCGCTATCGTCATACACATTGATATAATTCGCATATATATACATACCCAGCGTGCTACGAATGTGATAACTTAAAAGTTCTGCAAACATCAGATAAAATCAATAACTCGAAATAAAAACAGCCGCTTTACTCCAACACCTATTTATTGCCGTCTCAATTTTAAGTATCCTAAAAGACCGAGACGACAGACATAATGAAGTATCGATGAATCATTTCGGAAAGAGGGGTTTTAGCGTGTCAGCTGGTACTATGGACGGACTTCGTTGAGGCAGCGGCGATTTCAGCACGCTATTAAGGGTAGTTCCATCTACAACGCCATAAATTTCGACTAAGCCTTTTAAACTTGGCCGGAGGTTAACCTAAAGTTCAAAGAACTGTGGTAAATTACGCGTGAGCAACTAGTTAAACAAAGTACAAAAGAGCGTAAGATTTTTGGAAAGCCTTAGCAATGAAGCGTCTTCTTTTTGTAAAGAGTAAATAGTGTTAATATTAATGATCCGTACAATGGCGAGGACGCTGGTTCTTTATCTTTCATTTTCTATTTAGTGAATGAAAACATCTTAACCAAATTGTCGTTCTGCGACAAAACCTAGCTAAAACTCCTATGGGGCCGTTCAAGTATTACGTTAACACGATGTGGGGGCGGGGGGTCTATGTATTGCTTATTTTGTATGACATGGGGGGTAGGGGAGTCTAGATGATGATTACGTCATCGGTAGTAAAATTACTTTTTTTTTACACGAATGGCAACCCTCACAATGTCTTTGTTTTGAAGACTGTTAATTTGAATTTAACATGTGTAAGTACCAAAAATTTAAATTAAGTTTGTTATGTTCGTAAGACTATAATATTTTTGTAACTTACTCCATGTTGAAAACCGTATCAGTAAATTCTAATCGCCATACTAAAACTTTTTTCTTTTTTTTTTAAATCATCATTATAATATTTAAAAAACATTATGAAATACTTTTGCTGACAAGGGGGACAGGGGGGATAATAATTGTAATAAATCTGCTTACGTAATACTTGAACGGCCCCTATTGCACAAATGGATTTCAAGGGACTCTTATACTAAAAACCGGCAATACATTGCAGAGTATCGCGTCCTTACGGTTTATTATTCCATGCCAGCTGGATGTTTATAAGCTGAAATATTTCCTATTTCATTTTTACTTGTTTTACGTTGAATAAGTAATGAACATGAATTTGCAAGCGAAAGCGTTCCGGCACTCGGGCTGTAATCCGATTGTCTTGGACACAAGCGGCCGTTTGATTACTAGTTCAACGTTGATTAACTCGTGTCTAAAAGATCCAATTAAATCTTCTTTGTGTTAACTAATTAAGAGTCTGAAAAATACGACCGGTTTCGATTATCTTAGTACTTTTGCAATTTTAATGAATCCGACGTCGTTGTACTTATCGTAATTGGTTTAGTAGTTAAATCGCTATGAGACGGAACATTCAGCTCAAATATAGGTATATGAATACTAGATATGGGTATATCTAAATACATGTATATAAACCGCCTTAATTTTTCTCGCAGTAAGGCAACAGCAAACAACATACAAATCATACTTGTTTTCCAACTCATTATCTGCCTACGCATATCTCAGTGTTTTTCTCTTCCATTCTCATCCTCTTTTAACTGTAAATCGTTTCATATCCCTTAAATTAGTTTATGCCCTGTTCCGTTCAAATATTCCTTACTTGGACCCAAAAGTACGAATTCCCTTTAATTTTAAAGTGGAAACTGGGCTCAGCAAAGTGAATAAAAAACAAGGAATGCGGAGTGGGGATTAAATTTGTAAACCTCTGTAGCAGGGTTCTGCTATACGAGATTCGGTAGGATTTAGGACAGGGAAAATAAATGTTTTTGTCCGGGACTCTAAAATCACATCGGCAGTTTGAAGCTGATTTTATGCTTGCTGGCCTAGTAGTCTGAACTCAGAATCGTTCATAAAATAGGACCAAAATCGCGAACAGGTGGAGAATGCCTTAACGCAATGAAGTCCACACCATAAATTTCTGTAAACATTTGTGCATTGACTAAGCTGACGATAGTCTAAAGTGAAGATAACACCGAAAAAATACATTTGCCATAGTGGTCGCAATCTTCATCAAGCAAGTAAGAAACTGCAAACTACTACAGAACAAACGATTTTTGCTTTGACTTTAAATAATAAATAAATGTGGTTGTGCAACTTGTGGATTAGTCCACAAGTTAGTCGAATCCTAAGTGCAGTACTTAGTAATCGATTTTCAATTTCAGACACTGTCATTCTTTAAGTGAAATAGTTGTATACACTTACGTACCTTTCCTTTTACGTTTAAAATATTATAAGGAAAAAGGTATATAAGGTGAGTTTAATAAACAGCCGGCGCGATTGATAGCTGAGCGATTACCAGTAAAAACAGGTTGAATTACATTGAGTCAACAGTTTGCGTAATTGCATCGCTTGAGCATGATTTATTTTAGTAGAAAATCTTATTAAATAGGCACTTTATCGGATATTGAAAATTGAATTGAGCAAAAAACTAATTAACTTTTATAAGAATGTAAAGGTATATTTATGTATCCAAATAAACTATGCAAACGTATGATATTTATGTATATGTGGGTAGGTAAGTACATATTTCGTATTACATTTCATGAAAATAACATACCTAAGGCATTGTTAGAAAGAGTATAAACTTGCTAATCCTATGCGGTTGAACCCATAAGTTATTTTTTTGCTTCCAAAATGCAATACAAATTCCTAAATGATTGCGAGCAATCAGGATAGGCAGGATGGGGCACACAAAAGCACAGGGCTCTCCCGAATCGGACTGTTTGTAGTGCCCTTACTGTCAGCACTAGCATGCACTCTTGACCCTGTTTGTCAATTTGAACCATAGCGATCTACAAATAAAGTTTAATCGTATCTAACTTCGCTTTATTCTTATTCTTTTATTTTATTACACCTGATTATGATACACTGTTAGCATTATAAGCATTATAGGGGTGCGGGAGGTCTTTGATGACATGGGGGGGGGGGTCTAAATGATGATTACGTCAGCAGTAGTGATTATTTTTTACACAAAGGGCAATTAATTCACACGTTGTCTATGCTTGAAAAGGAAACACATTCAAGATTTATATTTTTATATGATAAAATTTACACATTAATAAACCACGGCGACTGCAAATTATTCTTTCTCTCTTAACATCTAAGTAAAGATATCGGCAGATTCTAATAATCCCTAGGCCTTAAAATAAAACCTACAAAACATTAGTAAACAATAATGGCCTATTTCATATAAATTTTGTAATCATATTGAAAGTACTAGCAATATCGAGGCAATAAAATTGCGATTAGGTCACATTTTATTACCAAACAACCCTCTATGCGCAGGATTATATTTACGACAGTATCAACAAGTATTATTAGGTCAGTAATGTAAGCTGTGGCTTTAGGAATACTAGCTTCTGCCCTCGACTTCGTGTGCGTAAATTTTGTATTTTAACTTAATCGCATATCTATAGTATATTTCACTCCCATTTTCAAGCCCCTTAATGAATGATTTCCGTGACAATATCTTTATCATCTCCACTTGGATTATCTCCATTTTGGATGAAAAAAGTAACATAAGAGTAATAGTTACATTTGCATTATATTTGTAGCTCGTGCTAGTTCATCGTTCGACAGTCGATAAAGACCGATAGAAAACAAACGTAAACGATGTAAACTCAATGAACAAACTGTTACTGCCTGCAGACATGGAACCCGTTTTTAATTTCCCTCGAGTCTGTTTTGATTGGATGGCGAAAAACATTGGGAGAGGTCATATGCTGCAATAAGTACCTACACTCATGTGACATTGTTTTAAACTAACTTCATTAAAGATCCCCGATTTCTAATATAATAAGCGACAGATTTCGGAATGACCTCCAGGTCCTGATCACGACAACGCGTCGTTAATTACTTTTAGCAACTCTTCAAATGTTTGCCTTAGCGAATTCAGCGCTTAGTAGGCTGAGAGAGACGCTACATATATATATATATAATATACGACACTAGCGAGACCATATGAACTCTTTTAGCATCGAAGATCAAAAGACTAAAGTGCTAAGTAATGTATTGTTTACAAAAATAATTCCGACGCGATTTTTATATTTTAACAGGGTGATATTTTAAAACGATCTTCGCAATCAACGGTCAAAAACCTTTCAAAACACAATTTCTTTTAGCTGTATCATCGCCTTGGAAAGGTTAACTGGCGCAAAATGTCTGCAATATTAACTGCACGATATTACCGAGCAGTTGCAATGCAATAAAAGCAACTTCGTACTTTAATTTAATTTTAATCATTTCGATACACATTAACAGCATAAAATTAATTGACAAAGCTAATCCTCGATTCGACCATTTAGAGACATTGTGTAATTAAATTTAAATTCAGGTAGAGAGCAACGGTTAAAAAGACTCATATAATAATATGTACAGTATGATTTGCCTTAAGTTTCCGAATCAATAGTCTTATAGCTATTTATTCTATCGAGTATTGTAATGGAAATCGTAACATCAATCGTTTTTTTGTGTCAATCTACTCGCTATGAACTTCACACGCGCCGACAGGTTTAAAATGACATATCGCACACCTAGATCTAAAGGGAGCTGACTCAAAAACCTGAAGATTTGAGTTATGCACACCATCGGATTCCAGCAAAACCCACCTACACTAAAACAGATTTCAGCTAATATAACTCTGCTAGCTTTATTATAAAAAGTATAAATTTATACAGAAAACTCATGCGTGCATATGGGCATATTAATCAGTTTCTCGCCTCTCCTGAAAAAGTACCTTTTTTGAGTTAGCTCCCTTTAGATTTAGGTGTGCGATATCGTAGAGGCAAGTCTGACTATGTAGGAATACATATAGGTTATAATGTAGCCCTATAAGGCAGTTACCATTATAAGGTCTGTTTAAATATGTCCAAATAAGTCTTGGGTATTGTGCAAGCTATTTGCAATCCCAATGCAAATTCGATAGTTTATATAACTAGGTAGGTACTTACAGCTTCAAAAAGCTTTAGTAGTGTCAATAGCTTACGGTAACCCTAAATACAACAGACTCTTGAACACACTTCACCAACACATGTGTACATTTTTCTGACCCATTTCTCATCTATTCCAATCTCTATTGAGTAGTATGTAATTATTTTTTGTGCAAACAGTTTAAATAAACGCACGTGCTTGTGTAGCGGGGGGTTTCGGGTATTGGGTTCATTGACCCACCACGTGGACTTTTATTACCCTTCTGGCTACAATGTTTAGTCTTCAGAGGTTAATATTCGGGTCAGAATCTTTGGAGATATTATCGATTTATGCACTCTTGTACTTATTCTAATTCTAACGCACGGTGCATTTAAGGTTTAACCTGGAGCAAAGGTCAATAGCAATAGAATATCCGTATACATATATGCAAAAGTACAAATAAAACCATGTAACAACATATTCGTGTTGTGTAGGGACAATTCTTCAGTAATTTACGATATACTTTTTATTGGAATATATTACTGGCTGTCCATGTAAATAATCCTTTTACGTATTTAATTAAGATGATGTTTCATGTGTAAACACACTTGTCAAAACAACGTTGTCAATAAAAGAACACTGCGCTTCCTAGTTTTTGATTACTTTTTAGTAGGTACTTTGAAATAGTTCAGATAAAGGTATATTCTAAACTAATTACCTTTCTAATATATATTCCACAAATAAATATTATCTTTTCTAAAAACATGACGTGATAGTGCAGGTGTTTAAAATTCTTTAAACAAAACGTTAAACATAGATTGTTCCTATAACTACAACCCGTAGACGAATCACCAAATTACTACTGGGAAATCGAACATCATGAAAGTCGAAAGAAAATCGTATGTTTTATAGCTGTGTTAGCCATTAAATATATATATATGTGTGTATACGGATTACTTAACAGAAAGGATTTTTTGTTATGGTAACGAAGGAAACTTATAATAGGTAAAGCATTAGTTATTAAGTAAACAGATCTTATAGAAGCACTTTCAAATGTAGGATGAGTCTACTACCGCTGCGGAAAGACTATCATCTTCGAGATGAAATGCCGCAAAAAAAACTCAGCAGAAAGTCTTTTCAAGTGAAGTCTACTAGAAATCAGCAATGTGTTTGATATAGTACTTACTTCAATAATATTTTTCAAAAAAGACACTTTATAAGTACCTAACATCTAGAAGTATGTAACAGTAAAATAATTTCCTTACAGACATCGATATTTAAAACAACAAAATATGTAAGTACCTACTTCAGAAAATACCAAAGACGTTATGTAAGCAAGTTATTAAACAATATCCGTTCCATATATTTACAACCATTAATACTTTGATACAAGGAAATCCGAGCGTTAATACTGAATGTAGGTCACGACATGACAGTGACAACAAACGTCTGACAGTTTGGTCACAATATCACCAACATAGTGTCCAATCTAAACAAACAAAATATGTTGTTTGTGTGACAAAATTTGGTATTCATTGGATTGTTTCGTATTATAAAATAATGCATGTGCTGAGGTCGGTACGTCGTAAATAATGTTTATAAATGATTATCCTTGTAGTTAATATGTTTTAAAAAATACTTCCTAAAACATTGCAGTTTGTGTTCAACCAAGTCTTCAATAAGCTATTTGGTACAACTTTTCTAGCAGATAAAAATTCGTCGCTTACTCTATACTTAATTGATCTTAATGAAACAGGACCTTAATCTAAGAGGCAACCGGCAAGCTTGCCCAAAACAGAAACTCCAAACGAAATGAAATACTTTGTTGACAGTAATTACTCGAATGACAAGAGCGTCGCTCTAATTCCGAATTCCTGTTTGGTCGTAGATTAAGGTCTGTTTACCTTACAAAGTCTGGAAAATAAGTGATATTAAGCGGTAGCTATTGATTGAACAGACACGTACAGTTAAGCTGGTCAGTTAGTTTAACCTATCAATCAATGACGACCTTTAACTTTACTCCGCTTGGAAAATCGAACCGATTACGCAAAAGGCGTAAAAAGGTAAAAACCGCAAAGGGCCTTATTCTAAGACTAAGCAAATTTTAGAAGTCGAATGATGCAAAATATCAGGTTCATCTTCATGTGTATCATCAACAGTTTAACTGACCAACTGTGTGGTACTTTAACAGGTACTACTTAGTACAAAAGCACCTTTCAAGGTCTCAAAAGTACCAGTGACATAAGTCTGAAGTTTTATAATAAAGGTGTGGTCGTATCGCCGTCGAAAGCAGTGCAGTGATAAGAGCAAGCGCAGTGGCATGTGATAACACCGGTTGCTGGACGCGTCCGGTTAATGACCAAGAGAGATATTTTAAATGCCGACACGGCGGGCAAACATCCTAAATATGTGACACAATCTTAATTATGTATTAAGTCGTTTTATGGGAGATAGTGCAGCTCAACATTTTGTTTACCAGAATTAAATCTTGTGGAAGCTAAAATATATTGTACATACAAATTGGTTGGTGGGGTTTAGACCACATAGTTTACTAATCGTTGAACCGCCGTATTACAAAACAGCTAGCCGTAATATAATACGGCGGATTATACGATCCGGCTGCGACATATATATACAGTAGGTTTTATGCTCCTAGAAGTGAATACTTATGTAAGTAAAGAAAGATAACAATACAGTAATAATGTACAAGTAAGTACTCAACTTATCGTCAACGGGTCATGTCACTTAAAAATAACCATAACCAAGTTTGATGACTTTGAAGCCATCTCGTTAGCATAAGTAGGCTCCGGTCAATGATTTCCATGCACAGATTTCCAACAAAAGCGCCGGTTATGATTGATGGTCTTATAAATTACCATGGGAAAGTCTGGAGACTGATGACGGTCAGTCAGAGATTAGAGTCAACAATAGTTTGTTTAGGTTATCGGCAAATACGCTTTCCTCCGAGGTTAATCAGTTTACCGTGACGATAGATTCGTAATGATAGCGTCTCGAATGCTCGATGCTATCCCATTACGAAAGGAAAGCTGAGCCAATTTTGGTGACGTGGATTTCTTGTTCAAACTCGGTATAATGGAGAAATTTAATGTTTATTTATATGGTAATTAGCTTTTGCCCGCGATATTGCTAGAATAGAGATGACGACTGGACAAGGAAAATCTATTTAGTTCGATTACTTTTTGAAAAATATTGGACACCTATTTCTTCTTTTCCCAAACAAACAAAACATGATAAAGACAAGTGCTTCTAAATATCGGAAGTAAATGTAACGTAATTTTTTCTAAACAAAATTAAGATCTCATATTTTTGCGTTCCCGATATCAAAGGCGAATTAGAGATTCTATATTTAGTCCCCAATACTTTACTATCTACCTATATTGTACTTCAAGTCTTGCAAAATCGTCAATTCACATCATTATCAGTTTCGAGCCACCCGCGAGCCATTAAGAGGCACCGCCTCGCTATTTCGGTATCTGCCTAGTCATTCCTTTGATGTCCTGGCGACGGGAAGTTTTCGGAACTGCCTCCCAGGATGGCCAGCAGATGTTACGATTGATAATTTACGTTCAAACGTATTCGAACGCGGAATGACTTAATTTTAGTTTAATTTTGGTACTTTGTATTGTAGGACGTAGGCAACGGTATACATACAGCATACTAAATAACATTCTTTACTGGTTTTTAAATTTAATGACGAGTGAAATACTTATGTGCAGGTGTTGTTTACGATGAATATGAATAATCGTATGTCATTCTTGTTACATGATTGCAAATTAACTTTTCAAGTATTTTATTTAGATCATTAATTTTTTACTGTTCTTTGTTTTACGATGTCAGTAAAATTACATGTAAATTGACATGACATAATAATGTTAATAATGTTTTGTGACTTAATCTAATGTAATGTAATTTGTTTTGTAATTATGAAGAAATAATCTAATCTAATCGAAACTAATTACCAATTAGCAATAAAGTCCCATCGCGGTTATTTCGAAAACTTTACAGCTCCCACATTCGTAGCACGACTGAGCTGACGATAGTCTAAAGCTCAGTTAAGTCACGCTACGAATATGGAAACTGTATAGTTTTCAAAACGTCAGCAAATAAAATAAAAACGCGAGGTAAATGTTACATTTCAACTTTTGATAACAGTCGCATCTTTACCCACGAGTCAGGTAGGAGCAGTAAAGGTCTGCCACTTGTCCAAAAATATTGCAAATCGATGTCTGGAGTTTGTGCAAAAAATAAGATTCTGTCGCAGCTGCGGCGCCCGCGCACCTTTCGCGTAATTATATCGATCAACATTTATCGAATGTCGATGAAATTTATACGCGAAGATAAGACGATGTGCACCTTTGGTTTTGTTTGCGATGCAAGGCTGATATTATATTTTTATTGGCACCTGACACACATACTTGTATAAATAATCAAATTTCATATGGTGACAGTTGCCTAATGATTATGTTTATGTAAACGACTTCTTTAGGAATATTTTTTAAGTAGATACCTATTTTGATATTACATAGTTAAATGTACATTATGTACAGGTATCTAAAGTGGAGCCACGAATTAACATTAAATTTTATTGAAAACTAACTGGCCCGGAGAATCCTTTATACCTATCGCGTTTTATGTGTTTTTCTTCAAATTTCCTCACCCTACCTACCTATATAAACCTTGCCTACACTTCCACGAATATATCAAAACTAAATTAGTGAAATCGGATAACTACTCATGTTTTAGAGGGATAATCGAACAGAAATTAATTTATATATAAGTATATGACTTTATAGATAATATTATACTGATATCATCATGAATGACGTCGATAAATTAAAAAAAAAGCAAAACTTCGCAATTTATCACACCTGTCAATAGGTGCAGAGTTTGCAATGTGCAGACAATATGCACCTTTCGCTTGCATCGATAAGCATTTATCGACTGTCGATAAATTTAAACGCAGATCAGCACCTTGGGTTTCATAAAATACTGGTTAACACAAGAATTATTCTACGATACAAGAATGAAGGAGTACCTAATTATATGCGTATTATCTCAAGTATAAAGATACGTCGAATGATAAATGGGTGTCAAAACAAAAAAAACACGCCATAAAGTCTTTTACGCTCCTGTTCAAAAAACTACCAATGTTTGCATCAATAACTTTTAAACCTCATTTAATTTTGGGTTAACGCTAATGTGTCGACGTTTGGAAAAAAAGAAGTTTAAGCTTTTTTTTAAGTTAAGAACCATCTATTGTGATTCGGTCTATTGTTGTAACGGGTGCGAGAGAGACAGCGAATGTTTTTTAAGAATCGGGCGCGTGCACACCTGTTCTGTAAGCAGGCGCAGCTGCTTCTTTATTTGGCAACTCGATACCAGTATATTATAGGCTGTACTGCAACTACAGATATATACGATAATAATATTATAAATAGGTATGTATACATTTGGTTTTGAGTACAATGCAGTCTAGTTTAAACAAATATAATACCTACCTACCTAGGTATATCTACTACATCGAATTCACTTTAAATATTTTAACCTTAAGGTAATGTTAATATTTATAGTACCTACGTAGTGTGTGGTGGGTTTAGCTTCAAAGACGATACCTATTAAAAACTAGATTGCTTATTAAACCTTAAATATTGCATAATTGTATGGATAAAAATTAAAATTTTAACCATTACAGCCGTTTTCAAGATTGCCATCATAAAAACCTTTACGTCATACAAAATATTACTCGTACGGGATAAGATTTAACAGTCTCATGTTAACAAGCGGTAATGACATAACAGTAAGACACACGTCAAAACTAATCCAAACAAGTTTCACACGCGAGATAACTGTTTATGCCAACCTTACAATAACATGTCGTACGTCGTGATTTAAGGGCAAGTGCCCTGGGGCGGGTCGCGGTCGTGTCCAGTCACCGTCTCAACCATTATGCTCGCCGCGATTTTATCAAGCTTGACAAGCATTTTGTGCCCAATGCACGCCGCTAGTAGAGCCCTTTGCAACGTGCTTTTAGACATGGCGTAAGTAGGTACATAGCTTTGCCCAGCATGCCCCCCGGCGAGAGCATGCTCTGACCATGTCTCCATACAGTTATGACCTTTTCATAATGCATTAATTAACCTTTCGATTTGAAATAGGAATCACATGCAACGGTAACTTTGGGGTTACTTTTTGTAAAATTTTACGGTCCGCGGACAACCTATGGAACTCGACACCGATGTAGTGTCGTGTTATCGCCGGTTTACTACGTAATTAAGTAATGGGCGAGCGTAACGTAAGACCAGCTGAGGTGAGACATGCGATCGTAATCTTTCTCCGAATCGCCGGATCTGAATGTGATGATGCATCACCTGTACCACTTCTTAAAGCTATAATGACCCAGTTCAACGTACTGGTAAATTTCGGTGACGTCATTTGTCAAAGAAATTGCTATTACCAAACCAACGAGACTTTACGTGTAAACATTACTGATAGTACAAACCTGTTATGTTGACTATATGATATGTCATTACTTTAATAGCCACTAAAACTTCTCGTTAATAGCATCTTGCCGTAGCCCTAACCACGAACTATTAAGGGGACATAAAAACTTTGTGTCAAGACTGATTGAAAGATCGCGCCAGTTTCGAAACCTTTTTGTCACGGTCACTCCTGATTAATAAAAGTCAATAACAAGTCTGTTTTAGGACCGCTATATTCATTCATTTTTCACTTCAACAGTTTATAGATAGGTGAGAAATTCCTCGAGCGTTTGCTGGAACCTTATGAGTCAATGATTAAACATTTCTGACTAGATTACGATGACAAAATGCCCTATTTATCATACCCCATCAGTGGCATTGACTGGAACGAGTATCGCTCGAGTTTTGGGTTTGTTTTGTTTCGGTCGAGTTCCGTTAGTGACTCATACGCAGTTAATGCTTTCATTTTTGTTAACAAATCCTTTGTTGACGAGTTTAAAGGGATGAATAGCTTGATTATAAGTTGGAAAGTATAAGTATGTTTATGAGTCAGCGAATTTAATAAGCATACGGTTTAGGACCTACCTGCGTTCATCATATAAGTACCTAAGTAGGTATGTGTATATTATATCTGAATCTTGTGAAGTAGGTATTTATCAATGTAGGTAGGTAGGTACTACCTACCTATCTAAAAATTAGGTACGTAGTTTTCTTATGCCATTCTTAGATGTAGGTAGGTACCTACCTACCTACCTACCTACCCATATATCTACCTAGGATGTAGGTAACCTACCTATCTACTTTGCGATGTTTTGTAGAAATGCACTGAATTGTAGGAAAACTAGTAATTTAGGTAGGTTCCAACATAGTTACGTACTTACTAGATAATTTATAGGTATCTAGGTATTTCAAATAGATGCACCTTACCAATGAGAATCAAAATGGTTAGAGGAGTTGATGGTCCGCTGGCCTAATGCTTAGAGCCCTAACTAAGAAGGTAGGTAGTTACCTACTTACCTAACAGCCTGTGAAGATAACATTTATGCCAATAAATACCTATATGTACCTATATAGGTACTCATGTATTTTGCAGGTTTGTCTGTTTGCCCTGGGCGGGACGAAAAAAAGACTGCTTACTTAGACATTTTCGTATCATCATTAGCGGGTCTTATTAGAATCAACAAAACAGACGCGATTTAATTCATCTGGTTGTAACAATTACAAAAAATGTGACCCCACAGTAATAAAATATCGTCTTGCAGTCGGCCCGACACGACCCTCGCAATTTTATTGTATTTTTTTTCGGTGCGGGGTGTGCTCGCCCCGGACGACCCACCAGCGCAAGGAAAAACATGCACTATAAATCCTAAAAACCATAAATGTTAAAAACAATGCCACTTTAATTCATACATACCCTCAAAATTTAATATTTCGCCAATTTTGCGTATTGATTCGATCACATGTGTACACAAATAGTCAATAAAAATCCAATATGAAACCAACGAACCAACACTAAATCATAAAAATAATTTGATACTCTCAATGAGTAAATAAACACTGCATACAATCAATAAATAACACGAGAAATCTGAGCTTACACCATAAATTCAATTTTAAAACGATGACAGATAGCACAAACATAACACTACGTCGCCCGGCCAAGACTGACAGATCGAAATTCGGAAATTCAAACCGAAGTGACCGAATGAATACGCAAGAACGAATGAACCATTTTATTCATCTGACGTACATTTTAAATCCATACGATAGATGGCACTCTATTATCAATGTTTGCAGAAATTTATTAAAAGTTACAGTGACAAAAACTAGATGGCATTAGTGTAACATGAACAACGCCATCTATTATTGTTTTCTGTAAAATATAAAATAGACTAGATGTTGCCCATGTGAAAATACTACAGTCGTATTCTATATTTATTATTCATAACATAATAATGTACTTTTTTTTATTATAAATCGGGGATAAGTCAAGATAATCCTGTTTTATTTAAATGATCGAATGGTAAGGGCACGGTGATGATTATCAAATATGGCAATGTTCAAATAAATCTGCGTTGTTTTGGTTAGCCTGATATTCACGAGATGTTCACTGTAATAATATAGCAAACCAATCAGAGAAAATTTTCAGTACGGCGATTGGTAAATATAGGTAGCTGATTGGTCAGTAATAGAATAACAATTATTGTTTGCAGCTAACTTCAGTTTAGTTGTGTTGTCCTGTCACTTTTCGACATTTTCGAATACGTCAAAAATGGAGGAGGATCGTCTTTTTGATGAAAGAGTTTCAATTCGGGAATCAGCTCGCCCACTTAAAAAATATGGCAGTACATGTAATCACATGAAAAGGAACGAGGAATACATAAAACATGTTATGACCAAAGGCGATACGTTACAGGGGATAGCGCTAAAATACGGTGTAACTGTAAGTGCGAGACGGTTTCAATAAAAAAGTGTTATTATCTCGTTTATTTCTTAGGTCTTGAATGGATAATTAAGTGATTGCGTGCGGTTGCTTTCAGACGGAGAAGATAAGGAGAGCGAATCGATTGTTCGCCTCAGACAGTTTGTTTTTGAGGGAATATCTATTGATTCCTGTTA
The DNA here is from genome assembly GCA_038024825.1 of Polylopha cassiicola. NCBI lineage: Eukaryota > Metazoa > Arthropoda > Insecta > Lepidoptera > Tortricidae > Polylopha > Polylopha cassiicola. The sequence goes on from CP149061.1 coordinate 3,010,253, forward strand.
CCAAAGATTCTCCTTTCTACGAGAGTGGCGAGAGAGTGTCAGAGCCAGCGGCTCCGAATCACCGCGCTTCGATCGCGGGCATGCCCACGAGAGATTTTTCTCCAGGCAGCCCTGATGAGAAGAAGACTTTTGATGATTTCCTGAACCGAGTGGACTCTTCATTAGCAGACATCAAAAAACATGTCGAAAAGACGAAGGAAAATAGTGAGTAAGTATCCACCTTTTTGCTCTGTATTATCTATATAATTTTTTGTATAAAAGTGCTTCTACACACTTCAAATATTGTTGTTACATTTTAATTTGCACGGGGATTTGGTCATAGATAGTCAAATATTGACCTGTCTATTGATAAGCATTTCTTAAGTTCAGTTTTCCTATTGTAATAATTGGACTGGGTACTAAAATATTTAACTGGTAGGGAAAATTAGGAGTCAATATGCTATCTAATATTTAAACTGTTAATTATGTGTATTAAATTTTATTCGACGGCCATTCCATTTATCATAAACTATAACACAGTATCAGTTATTGCGTAAATAAATGCAGGAGCCACATTGAAATGAGTCTAGTTGAATGTTTATTTATACTGATAACAAGATATTTTATTTGACTTTTGATACTTGTTTACATTACACAAGATAATTTGCCTTAAAATGTAGGAATAGTTAATAGACTCTGCATAAACATTTGTATATTTTATGTACAGTAGGAAAAAAGTATGTCACCTGTTGAATTAAATGAATACCTGTTGAATTTAATGAGTATTCCAAATTACTTAGCCAAAAGCAACATAGTAAATATGGAATTTTATGTTACTTATTTACAACATCATTTTGCATTTATTACACAGTTTCCTAGTTACTATACATTGATATAATCAACTAAGTACAACAAATTTAACATGCAACAAAAATATCAGTGGTTTTATTAAATAAAAAACAAAATTTTTTGCTCATTAGAAATCTTTTTCTGAATTATTAATTTTCTTGCTGTCTATTCTTAAGGTCTGTTAAGTAATTCAAGGACATAATGTATTTATAAAGCACAATAATTAAAAAAAATATACATTTTATTGTGGCTAAAAGTTTACTACCTATTTCTTACATGAACTTAATTTTCATTTTCAATTTTTATGTAAATATTAAGATTGATGCGCCTTAATTTTTGAAAAAGCTTTCAACCAAGTTTCCTTTTTTGAAAAGATTTAACAGCTGCTAACATTTGCGTTGTTCTTATTGCAGTGCCATTATTTTTTATCTCAATCGCTAGAAGATTATTTAGGTGTAAGCATCCTTTAGGTTTATTAGAAGTTCAAGTTTAATATTATACATGCTAAAGTTTGTAAAAATGTATTTTTGTTACTCCTTCACACAAAAACTGCTGAATGTCATGTATTTTATGAAACTTTACAATAATATAGCTTACACATATTTCGTATTCTGCAAAGTACTTATCATGCATAGATGAAGTCGTGGGTTAATTATAAAACTATTAGGATATTCCATAATTATATTTCTCGCTTCTTTGCTCTCCGTATTTTACATTCCATATTATTATTATTATTATAAGCCTCTTTATTTACATAACTATACATTTACATTGATTTACATTTCTACATAAAATTTACTTAAGTTAAAAGGAAAGTTATGGTCCCTGTTGGGTATAGCCCTCCTCCGCCTGTCTCCACTCTTCTCTATATTTTGCCTGTATCATCCAATTCAAGCCTTTCACTCTGACAATATCGTCTGCCCATCGATCTATGGGTCTTTCTTTCCTTTTACCGTCTTCTTACATACCATATACCTAATAATAATATGGTATTATAAGCTCTCTAAAGCCTTGAAATTGTATTTTTTGCACATCTTATGACTAACCAGAGCCAAGGTCGTACTGGTACCGCGTATTACGTGTCGGCAACGGCACTCTCACTCCAGTCACATGACTTCCTTTCATATTGCTATCGCTTTATGTAAACAAAGTTTTATTAGATCCCGAGTATTTTATGACCTTTAATATTAATATGATGAGATATCACTGTATGAAGTGTGGGCGATCTGTTTATAATGGATTCGGGAGTTATTAATATTGACTGGAATAAACTAAAGTTGTTCTGCTTGCCTATCATATCGAATTACTGATTAAAGATGTCACTTTAGCGTCAGCTCGGTCGTGCTACGAATATGGGAATTGTAAAGTTTTTAAAAAGTTAACAAACTAAATACGCGAGTTAAATCCGTTATAGTGTCATTTCAATGTGTAATAACCGCGGAGGCATCAGAAATTATTAAAGATGTTATTTAGTGTTTTTGGTAATTCATCACCTAAAGGGGATGAAACTTGTTATGATTTTTTATTTTTTTTAATTTATAAAAATGAAAATCGTGAACCAGATACATTTTGGAATTCATCTTCAAAGCACATGTACATTTAGATTTTTCCCCTTTTCTAAATGTACATGTACGGAACTGCTAGCAAAAACCTCGTTACCTAAATAGGTAGGGTCTTTGTGGCGGTCAACAACTAACCTTTCCGATGATTCGAAGTACCAAGCCATCGTTTTATCGCAAATCGATACAGATAAACAACGTTCTCCCCTACACGGGATGTGCTTATCGTAAAAATTGTTTGCAAACCTCTGTAGCCGCGTTCGAATGTAAATTGTTAAAGTTTGTTGACCCTTCACTTGGTTACGATTATCTTGCTGACTCCTCGTAATTCATTGTGGAAATGTACCTATAGGAAATTGAATATATTTTCAGCATTGTTATTGTATTTGCGGTACTTGGTACTGATTCTATTCAATTGAATTTTTTCCTGTTGTCACTGATAAAGATAACATTAAATCATCTCATTTAGAAGTCACGTGGACTCGCTGTAACTTTGTAATGGTAATCTACACTAATATAATATAGAGGAAAAAATTGTTTGTTTGTATTGAATGGGCTTCAAAATGAATGAACCGATTTGAAAAAATCTTTCACTGCTGGGAAGCTACACTATTCCGGAGTTAAGTAGTTTAAAAAAAAAAAAATCCTTGTGAAGCTGGGACAGGCCGCTAATGTATAAGTATAGTATTTATAAACTAATTGCATTTATTTATTACATCGTGAAACGGGTTCTACAATCCCTTAAGCGCGTGCTAATATTTTCTGTTGCTTTTGATAACAAAGATCGTTATCAGTTGGTATACTTAATTGTTCAGTTATCTAGTTGCGAGTATAATGAACCTCTTTTTGCTTAATTATGTACGTATAAAGCTATCTAAGCGTGATTTTAGTCATGTTTTTTTTTGTTAATCAGCATACTTATATTAATATCGACATGTAATTAGGCTATCTGTTATCAATACGTGTGATAGCCTTATTTAAAATATAGTCGTGCTATGAAGGTTATATACCTTTTATCGATATTTCGTCAAAATTAAATAATATCTATATAATATGTATCAGCCTATAATATGGAGAGGCATATGTCCAGCAGTGGACTGCGATGGGCTGATGATGATGATGATGATGATGATGTATCAGCCGTATTATAATTCCAAGATAAGTGTTGTATAATCTTTTAATCCTGTCGATGGGATTGCAAATTTTAATTCTCTATTTACATGATCTGTCGGCAAAGTACCTGTACTTATATATATATATATATTTCACTGTTCAATTAATGAGTTAATTAAAATAACATTGCATGTTTTGTGTTATAGTATTGATTGGGATAGTCTATTTTGTTATTACCTATTATAAAAATTAAGGCTCTGTATTAAGTTGATATTTTAATGGACTTTTTAAAAAAAAAAGGTAATAATTTTCTTTTACCATAGGGAATTGGCAGCATACGCCTTACACATGCTCCTAATATCATTAAACTAATTATTATTTTCATATATTGTATTTAATTAGCAGCTTCTAAAACTTTATATCTACCCATTGCTCGAAATTTCTATAAAAAAAAATCACGTGGTTTTATACGGACATACATCTATACAAAAAGTATGTACCTACCTACCTACACCACTAATTCTTTTATAAATAAGTAAAGTAGGAATGTGTGTTAGTAATTGGTGTGTCGTGGCGACACTTTTTTTTATTGTATTTCCATATTTCATGCTGTGTTTCTTATTTTTCTTTTCCTACCGAAAGGCAATTTAGTCGTGACGCTAATAAAAAAAGTTCCGAGTCATTGTCGTTGAATGTTTTTTTTTTTACAATCTCGTTGATTCACTGTCGTTTTTGTTTTAGTTTCATTTTATAGTGCAAGAGTCAGTTAATTAGTATTTTTTTATTCTTATAAAATACTTTAGTGATCCGGCTTCGCTATGCACGCACTTATACATCTTATGCTACTTTAGCATAAGACTATTGTCAGCTCAGTTGTGCTACGATTATGGAATCAGTATAGGCTCCGAAACGTCAACCAATAAAATAAAACTACGGGAGTTAAAATCCGTCTATAGTTCTCGACGTCAGAAGCATAAGGTCGTATTTGAATTTACGACGAAAATCACTTTTTAACACCGATGGTCTCAGTTCGTCTAGCTCTTTCTGTACAACTGTCAAACGTATTTCTATCTCTTTTGGATGCAGAGATAATAGTGTTGTATAATGTCGTATCTAGCTTTTTCCATTGATGTCTACAAGTATAAGGTCATATTTCGCTAACCGACCCTATTCCATTAAAATATATTGTAAAAAATAGATTACATCAACAAATACATCCTTATGCTTGTAGTGAATTTTAGTTCAATTGAGTCGTATTTATAGTTAAGACCTTCAGCACATTCGTCACAAGAGGTCATAAGTTGCAATACGACATTTTGCCTAAAAAAAAACTGTCTCCAAAAGCCGTACAACTACATAAAGCCTTATGCTTCTTATGTAATATTAAGAAATCGTAGTTTTATCTGAAGAACCGACATTATGCTTCAAATAAAATGAACTTTATCCAGTCGTATGTGAGATATTTTTCACTTGATGTCGAAAGTAGTTATTTTTTACAAGCAGAAGGTCGGATCACCGGTTTTTTTTATATAAAATAATTTATTTTCTATTTTTTGTATAACAATGATAAAACATTTAATGTGTAAGTGTAGCCAGTTAAACACTCTAAGGGATGAAACTCTTAGGTTTACTATATTCTTTACAGATTTTGTCAAACTTAACAGACAATTACCGCAAACTTTAAAACGCTCTCCTGAAAAGTTGCAAAATCACACATCCGACCTTATGCTTCTAACGTCGAGAGTTGTTTCATTCCACTATGATATCTCTAGTCGGATATTGTCTCAAAGCTAATCAAAAGTAGGTATGTGCTTAAGTATCTAAGTATCTAAAGTCGTTCGCGCAGGCCAGACCCCACAAACACCCGTCTACGAGTTATGATATACTAGCTGTCCTCCCCGGTTTCGCACGGATCATCTTATTTTTATTGCCTATGTCACTCGGGAATAGTGTAGCTTCCCAACAGTGAAAGAATTTTTGAAATCGGTCCAGCCGTTCTGGAGCCTATTCAATCCAAACAAACAAACAAACCTTTCCTCTTTATAATATTAGTATAGATGTATAATTAGGAATCTTATTAAGAAGTGATAGTTTTTAAAGCTAATTAAGATCTGTTGTTCGTACTAAGTGTGACGCGCGATTTGGCAAGACCTAAACATTAATTAACGAATGACATCGTAGCTATTTTAATTTGGGTTAGGTGATTAGCACAATAAATAAATGCTACTATATGACTTTCTAAATTTATTTTCACCACCAAATAATAATAATACTATATCCTTAATGTTTTGACTATGCCTATGTATAAGACTGTTTTTTTTCTATGTCCATGAAGTAGATTACCAAAAAATATTGTACACGTATTCTGACGTCACGTTAAGGTATAAATTGTACCATAACGTGACGTCACGTCACGTTATGGTACAATTTATACCTTATAATATACAATTTATACCATATAATATAATTTAATATAATTTTTTTTATATAAAATAATTTATTTTCTATTTTTTGTATAACAATGATAAAACATTTAATGTGTAAGTGTAGCCAGTTAAACACTCTAAGGGATGAAACTCTTAGGTTTACTATATTCTTTACAGATTTTGTCAAACTTAACAGACAATTACCGCAAACTTTAAAACGCTCTCCTGAAAAGTTGCAAAATCACACATCCGACCTTATGCTTCTAACGTCGAGAGTTGTTTCATTCCACTATGATATCTCTAGTCGGATATTGTCTCAAAGCTAATCAAAAGTAGGTATGTGCTTAAGTATCTAAGTATCTAAAGTCGTTCGCGCAGGCCAGACCCCACAAACACCCGTCTACGAGTTATGATATACTAGCTGTCCTCCCCGGTTTCGCACGGATCATCTTATTTTTATTGCCTATGTCACTCGGGAATAGTGTAGCTTCCCAACAGTGAAAGAATTTTTGAAATCGGTCCAGCCGTTCTGGAGCCTATTCAATCCAAACAAACAAACAAACCTTTCCTCTTTATAATATTAGTATAGATGTATAATTAGGAATCTTATTAAGAAGTGATAGTTTTTAAAGCTAATTAAGATCTGTTGTTCGTACTAAGTGTGACGCGCGATTTGGCAAGACCTAAACATTAATTAACGAATGACATCGTAGCTATTTTAATTTGGGTTAGGTGATTAGCACAATAAATAAATGCTACTATATGACTTTCTAAATTTATTTTCACCACCAAATAATAATAATACTATATCCTTAATGTTTTGACTATGCCTATGTATAAGACTGTTTTTTTTCTATGTCCATGAAGTAGATTACCAAAAAATATTGTACACGTATTCTGACGTCACGTTAAGGTATAAATTGTACCATAACGTGACGTCACGTCACGTTATGGTACAATTTATATCACGTGAAAAGAAAAAATACGCGTCCGTTATTTTTTTAATAATATAATTCATTAAATTGAATTTCGTTTTCTTTACCCAGTCGTTTAGTGAAATTATAAAAATAAAATATTTGTTACAACGCAACAACTATAACGGATTTAACTTACGTATTTTTATTTTATTTGCGTAAAGTTTTTAAAACGTTACCAAAGTTTTCCATAGTCGTAGCACGATTGAGATGACGATAGTCTAACGCCTAAGTAATATAATTATTTATTTATAATGTGTGACGAAGTACTATGGTACTGGTTGTTTGTTTCAACGCTATGTAGTAAATTTAATAGAGCATTCGTCGAATAGGTCGTGATTGATATGTAAGGTCAGTATTTGCCCTAACAGTTATTCCAGCGTCGTAATATGTTACTTAACTACATTAGATAGTGCAGGGTATAGCTAGTATAGGTTTGTAGATTGAAATATGTACTAATCGTCAGTTAGGTACTTACATCATAATTTCTGATGCGTTCGCGGTTATTATACATTTCTTTTACTTTCGGACGTTAGCATAAGACTATTGTGAGCTCAGTCGTGCTACGAATATGGAATCCGTAAAGGCTCCGAAACGTCAGCCAATAAAATAAAGTACGCGAGTTCAATCCGTTAAAAATTATATCGGATTTTTCTTATGTTAATTAAATAAAAAGAATAAAGGTCCTTAATTTGGTTGTGGTGTCGCACCGTGTCACATAACTAAGTGATGTCACGAGTCACCTCTCCCGAGTGACGTTTTGATATTCCTTTTTATTTTTTTTTGCTTGATTGATAAAATAAAAAAAATATTACCTACATTTTCTGATAGTATGGTTATATTATCGGGCGGATTAAATATTCCACCTATTTTTTTATCCATGAAATTAAGAATTAGGTACTATTTATTAGGTAAGATTAATTGCCAAAAATAAGAATAGTTAGACACTTTTTTACATTTTTTGGTTTACACGGATTCAAGTATTTTTTGGTTTACACGGATTCAATCACTACGGAAGTTTCATGACGAAAAATTTTTGCTCTTACGTATTTTCTGGAAAAGTTTTACATAATATCTCATATTTTTGTGTTAACTAAACAGGATGTAGTTTACTTTGACTTTGATTGATGGGTAAACATGCAATTAGATATGAATCTAAACAGACTTATTTTAGATTTCGACCTTCATTCAAGTTTCAGTAAATAATATAAGAAAATGATATAGATGCAGCTAGTAAAGGCAAGGGCGTGGGTTCGAGTACCACTGAGAGTCTTAATTTTTCTACTCTTGTCTTAGTACAAAAATATCATTATAATTAAAGTCTAATGGTAATGAACCAAAAATCGATCGAATTTCGATTGATAGATCGCATTTGATATAGATACTGTTTTTAGATGGCAGGTAAATTGTACTATCAACCCCTATGTAGACTGCAATATGTTGTAGCTACTCTACAGTCTATATTATTTACTTGTAATCTTATTTGCTATGGTAATAGTACATTACGCACCAAGGCCAGTAAAATAAAAAATGTCTCAGATCAAATGTAATTGTCGTCCGAGGCGAAGCCGAGGTTGACAAATATGTGATCTGAGGCTTTTTTATTTTACTGGCCGAGGTCAGTATACTATTTTTCTGTTCGACGAAGCCAGAAAGCGGAAATTTCATTTAGCGAGGCGGCCACAAAGTTGGCGCTTTCTGGCCGGAGGACGGAAAGCAGCGGCCACAAAGTTGGCGCTTTCTGGCCGGAGGACGGAAAAATTTATATCATAACGTGACGTAACGAGCCCCCACTGCCGAAGTTTTGTAGTGCTTATCTTTGACATTTATTGTTCGCTTGAGAAAAAAAACCTGTTCAATAATTATTGTTAATCTACTTGACGGACAAAGAAAATTGTCATGCTTATTGCTGAGATTGCGAGAATTTGGATTGCAATGTCAATATGAAACCAATCCGTGCAGATTCTTTCCAAGTTTGTAATGTAAACATACTTGTCACTATCAGCGACAATTGTCGCGTTTGTCAAATCGGGGCCACGACTCGCATGTTCCGTTCACATATATGACGGCCGACTTATAAGTAAACCCGTCAACAATAAGTTTGTACAACTGAACCACGAGGATATGACGTCATTCGCATCACATGCTTCGTGTTTACGTAGCAAATATGTAACATTGCTTCTAATGCTTCTGTAATTAATTGTCATATTGCATAACAGTTTTTTTTTACAATGGAATTGTGTTTTCAAAATATCTATGGTGATTTTTCGCGTTATCGAAGTGTAAACATAGGATTGGTTGTATTGAAGTTTTAGTCTTTTTGTAAAGGAATAAGGTTGGATTTGCTTTGTGGTATTGTTGAGCGGACATCGTGAGTTGACAACTGGCCGTTATTATAATTGGTTTATTCCTTTGGAGCTAAAAGTAGTCTGTGGGTTAGTCTTTGTTTGGCATACGTACCTACTTATAAATGTACTTACTAACCTATAACTAATTAATTAACCTATAACTAACATTGTTAATGTTTACCTACTCCCAAAGTTCTATGTATTCTACACTGTTATAAAAAAATAATCTATACTAATATTATAAAGCTGAAGAGTTTGTTTGTTTTTTTGTTTGTTTGTTTGAACGCGCTAATCTCAGGAACTACTGGTTCGAATTCAAAAATTCTTTTTTTGTTGGATAGAGCATTTATCGAGGAAGGCTTTAGGCTATATAACATCACGCTGCGACCAATAGGAGCGAAGAAACAGTGTAAAATGTGTAAAAAACGGGGAAAATATGAAGCCTTATGAAGAAGTGACAGAAGACTTTGACAGATCTTTGACGAAACAATCGGACGGACAGGACGACGTCTGCCGGGGCCGCTAGTATTTATATATGTGTCTAAGATACAGAAACCTGTGAAGTTACCGCTACCTATATGAATTTTAAATTATCTAAGTTTTTGTAAAATGACATAGATTTTAGTAAATTCATTGAATTTATTTATAAGTAACAATAAAACAGGCCAAGAGCGAGTAGGATTGTTTCATGAGGGGTTCTGTACTATTATCTATATAAACAGCAAAAAAATCAACTTAATTATATGGGAGCCCCCTTAAATATTTATTTTAATCTATTTTTAATATCTGTTGTTATAGCGGCAGAAATACATCATAATGCATATATACATAACATTTTACAATTTGGGTACGCAGCCCTAAAAAGCATTAAGTAGATACCGATACGTCTGTCGCTTGTAAAATAAAACTCTCTTGACTCAATCATGGACTGCACTCGCACAGTCGGTAACCTTATCTTTTTTGTATAAAATATATTATATAAATTTGTCCTTGCGAAAATGTGGTTTCTAGGAATATCGTGTGGTTAGGTTAGACTACTAATTTAGTGTAATTCATTAAGGCCCCAACGGTATACGTAACACGGCGACTTATATTTAAACAAATGCTAAATTGTCCTACATTTGTAATAGTTAATTTATTAAAGAATTCAGCATAGAATTATATTAATGGAGTTTATACGACATACTGCCGAATGTGTTTTTCTTATCACTATACGAGTATATATCCCTACTAATATTATAAATGCGAAAGTAACCCTGTCTGTCTGTCTGTTACGCTTTTACTCTAAAACTACTGAACCGATTTAAATGAAATTTGGTACAAAGAAAGTCTGGAGCCTGAGAAAGAACATAGGCTACTTTTTAACCGACTGCAAAAAAGGAGGAGTTCCACGCAGACGAAGTCGCGGGCGGCCGCTATGTAGTATAAAACAAAGTCGCTGTCTGTTCGTCCCTATGTATGCTTAAAGCTTTAAAAGTACGCAGCGGATTTTGAAGCGTTTTTTTAATAGATAAAGTGATTCAAGAGAAAGGTTCATAGCACTCATGCGAAGCCGGGGCGGGTCGCTAGTCTTTTATAAACCTCATAATGATTTAATTGTAGTTTGCAAAATTTATGTTGTATGTAAATCGTTGCTTAAAAATATATTACTTATTTAAGTGTGTCAGTGTTTTTTGTAGAATGAAGATGAATACGTAATGTTTATATTGGACAGTCAAAAACTGCTTTGTAACGTCATCATGGCAGGATCATTAATGTCGCTTTCCAATTTTATTAGTCACTCTTTTATTTACAGTATTATGTTCTACCTATTTAAATAATCATGTATAATTTTCTCTTACATCTTGATTCATCGTTTCATTTATGGTCCACTGTATGTTGTTAGGTACTATATATGTTATACCTATTTTATTCTATTTCAAAAAAGGTGTAACTGACAACTGACGAGTTTCATTATTTTTTTGTTCGAAGCGTTGGTAAAAACTGACGTGTAAACGTGTCCCTTGAGTCTTATTTGTTTAATAAATATTTTAATGTTTGCCGCTGAAGCGACAATTTTTCTTGTAAACAAGAAAGTAACGAGACAATATAGTGGTAGAAAATATAGTCTACTACAACTGGGGGCCTAGACAAGTGCCCAACGTTCAACGTAAACGTTAAACGAAACGATTCAAAATGTATGGGATTTGACAGCCGCGAACGTTCGTGACGTCATCTCGTCCAAACGAGTAGAGAGGGGTTAGACAAAGTCCCACTTTTGAATTCGTTCAGACGCTGAACGCAAGAAAGCGTTTATGGCGATTGCAAATTCCCATACATGAGGTTAGCCAACAACCACTTTTGACAATCGTAAACGCCCACGAACGATCACCGTGAACGCCGAGCTGGCGTCCACTCGACCCTGGACGTAAACGATTCAAAATGGCGGGTCTTCGATCAGCTGTTGATAATACGCAGTAGATAATTTGCTTTGATGTAAAAAAAATGTAAATAATTACACATTCCTAGGTTCAAATGATTTATTTATTTAGTATTTATTTATTATACTCTTTATATATTATTATCAATTAAAATAAAGTGACGTCTAAATAGAAAATTAAGAATTGCACCTAGTGTTAGTTAGTAGACCTATATAAATTATTTTTACACATTTTCCACTGTTTCTTCGCTCTTATTGGTCACAGCGTGATGTTATATAGCCTAAAGCCTACCTCGATAAATGGTCTATGCAACAAAAAAGATTTTTTCAATTCGAACCAGTAGTTCCTGAGATTAGCGCGTTCAAACAAACTCTTTAGCTTTATAATATTAGTATAGACTATAGATTTATTAATAGTAATTTATACCTACACACAATGAAATAGGTAGGTAGGTACCTTTACTTTTCATATAGTAGGTAGGTATATAATATAAAAGCTGCTTATAATTTCACATAAAAACATACTTACTTACTGACTGCAATAAAGCTAAATACCTATAGGTATCAACATAATGTAAATTGTGTCCATAGGTTTAATTATGTTATTGATTGGTCTTTGCAGATTCTTCGTACCTTCTCTTATTTATTTTGGCGTTAGAGTCCTAGGTAACAAATAGCTGTAGGTACCTACCTTACTAGATTATTATTTTTATTTATATGTATACTATCACAAATACCTACCTCCTTAGTACTTACCTAGTTCTAATGATTTAGTTAGCGATAACAGAAAAAAATCAACTTGCCTGGTTTAGTGGGTGGTAGCACATTGCGATACATAAATGAATAAAAAAAACTTATTTTTCTAATAAGGATAGGCAGATCTATACTATTTCTCTTCACCTAAGTTCCTTTTGATTTATAAACTAACAGATTTGTGATAGCAATTAGTTTTATTATTTTCAATAATTGATGTGAATGCCAAATTAAAATTATAATATTTTATATGCCACGCCACACATGATACACATATTACTATTTTGTCATCAAGTCAAGTGGAGCTACAAAATACAAACTTATATAAGTACTTACAATAGCAAATAAATAGTTAATTAACAAGTTAGGCTATTGGGTAATTTGTACACACAAATATTATTTACCATGTGACTTATTTAGTTAACTACAGCCTATTGGCAAATATCTTTTAGAAATAAACAATTATTCATACAAAGACAAAAATTATTAGGTTACAAAATATTCTTTAAATAATCAATCCCATATTTACTTATATTTCCTTATCTCTTAAATACCATCAAAATTTATATAAATAATTAATTACTTAATGCCTAAAATAAAACAATTGGTACTTAGTAAAATATGAATGTATTTATAAGGTGAATGCAGTTTTCCAATATTACCACGGCTGCTGATCCAGATCTTAAATACAGAATCAGGATTTCATGAGGAGCAATACACAAAACATTATGTGCAAGACAGACTTTGCATTGTGCTTAATATTCAGTGGAAGTATGTGTGATTGAAACCAGGACACATCATTGCCAACCCGAGGCGACCAGCCCAATATATCTTGCACTACATGGTCAACATGACACTCAACGCTCTTCTCAGTCAGTGATATTCCTGCAGAAGAAAACAGCACAGATCAGATTTTGGTGTTATTGCCAACCAACAAAGGGCAATACTTAATTCCTAAATAACCTGTAGGTGCTTACCTATTATATATATATACAAGTTAAAACATAATAAAGGGACATATGGGTTCATAATTATATTTAGTACCTACTATGTATTCATAATTTACATGGTGATAGGTAATCAGATATTTTACCTACTTTTTGATATAACTTATGATTTATTTATTTCTTACTTGTTTAATTAATTCTAATGTTTTATTGACTTATTTCTATACATAATTCAAAAACTAATAGATTTGGTGTCGCGAACAAGTAGGTAGGAGGTACCTACTATGTTTGCAATAAAGAGAATAACATGATTATTGATTATGATAAAGTGTGGCTACAAACCGACGTCACTGTATTAAAATTGAAGTTAACATAATTATCTAGGTACTTAAGCAGGTGTAATGTATAACAAAATCACACTCAGGCATAGCTTTTAACTGGACCCGCGTTGAGTCGTGACGGTACTATAGACATAGTTACGCCTAGAGAAACACTCACTGCACATCAACTTGTCTTATAACTCTTCACTTGCCGTTAATAAACTTATCATGATTACCTATTTATTATAAACACATCATTAGCGGAAAAATAATCGTTAATCAATATAATAATTCGATGTGACAGGTGACTTCGTACAAAAGGCAATGACAGTCCACGTAATTAAAAGCGTTCAGAAACTATTCAAAGTACCAAATCGATCGAAAAAATTATCAAAACGCAATACTTTTATATTCATTCTAAAATATTATTAGCTTTATTTAATATAATTATATATATATAAAGCATATATCATGTACTTATTTGAAGGATACTTTAGTAAGTGTTTTTCAAAAGAAACATCCGTTGTAAAATACTTATATACGACTAATTGCGCTAAGCAAACTGATAGAACTGTGAAAATATTAATAGTAATAATTTTAGGTACATAAAAGTATTAGATGGAGCGTTTAAATTTAAAATAATTACGTAAGTAAATAACTTGTTATTTACCGCGTCGTAAAAATCTCTTTTAAAAGTGACGTCACCTTTCGATTTTGACATTTCAAAAATCGTAACCATAGACAATATTCAACTTTTTGGCGTTTATCGCGATCGCCTGAACGTTTATCGCTATTGCTGCACCTTGTCTAACTAAAGTTTGGCGTAAACGTTCCGGCGTTTGCAATTGTCGCCGGCAGCAAGCGTTTGACGTTCGGGCACTTGTCTAGGCCCCCTGGAATGTGAACCCATAGTGTAACTGGAATGTAAACACGGTGTCGCGCGTAAAGGTATAGGTGTGGATTCAAGTCCCACTGGGGTCCCGATTTTTCGACTCTTGTCTTGGTACAAATATCATAACCATTAAAATATTTTCATAATATTTTATGATTGGGAAGTGACACAAAAAGAAATCAAACTAAAAAAATAATAATTTGTATAGCTCAGTTGCTAATTTATTTCCATTTCTCTCTTCAGATTCGTACGGGAGCTGGAAGACGGTTTCGTGCGGCACCGCCCCACGGCCCGCCTCCGGCAGTCGGCGTCTCTGGGTGCCTCCAGCTCTTACAACGAGGTGGTGCCGCCGCCGCTGCCGCCGCCGTCCGCCCTCACCCAGGGCCGCCGCGTGGACACATCGCTGAAGAGGCTAGAGCGAGCCCATGATGATTTGTTCCAATTGTAGCGGTCGAGACAGCGCAGGTTCGTGTATATAAGAAGTAAAATTAGATTGGAGTGCCTATAGGCTACAAATGTAGGTACTAAAATGCATCAAAATGTATTTCACGACCACGTTGCGTCATCGATACACCTTCTAGTTGTTCTTGTTCAAAAAGGCCCACTACGACCCATGGTGTTCATATTACGGACGATAATTTAACTGTTCATTGTGTCTGTGGCTTGTAGAGATGAAAGGCCTCAGATGTGTCACACGTGTGCGTGTGCGTCACAGTGGGGAATGTGGACAGCTGACCAATGTACCCACGTGATCGAAGTGTTTAACGTGCGTGCATAGGTTGACTAATAATCCCACGTGGGTTACGTGCTTAGCGAGTGTGTGCGTACTTTGCCCAGCAGTGGGACCCATGCTTTATATTTTAATTCTAAATGTTAAGGCACATGAAGTGGAAAAAGTGCACGTATCGCGGCAAGGTAGGTACCTCAGACAGTTATTACATTGTCCCTTGAATGCACGCCACTATCATGATTGTGTTACAAGCAGACAGCGGCGATAATGTACTGCAGAGATTTAGCCCAGAGTAAAAAACATTTTGTAATGATAAAATGCTATTCTGTTTAAAAGTCAATATTATACTACATCAATATAGTTTACGCGCGTGCTTATCAGGTTTTGGCGGTTTTTAATGTTATTTAAATGATTATTGCCATTGTCAAATGCCAATATTGAAATTTTAATGATATTATAATTATTCTAGTTAGTAAAGGGAAATTATTATAACATTACCGCCCGAGTAACGCCATAAAAATATTATAAAACACGCGATGGCATCGCCTACATTTGAAAAGACATTTACGTCATACATTTTGCATTTTAGGCGAATTTAGTACCTAAGGCAGGGTTTCTTAACGTGGGGTCCATGGACCCCTTAGGGGTCCGTAGCTTGTATGTCAGGGGTCCGCAGTAGGTCAGTCAGTCTAAGCATATTTATTAGTACAGAACATATCGTAACATATATTTTTTTTATTTCCAAAAATATTTATGGGTGGGGTCCGTGGTATAGTTTAAATTGTAAAAGTGGTCCGTGACTGCAAAAAGGTTAAGAAACCCTGACCTAAGGGGACGACTATTACCTAAACTTGTACTGAAGCAAGGCAATAAGCTTTTACACGTATTTGTTTATTGTTTAGAAATAAGATTTATATAAAGTATAAGAAACCTTACGAAATAATATATGTAAAGCTATGATAAAATACATAACACAAACCGTTCTAATATAATATATGTAATAATATACTTTTTACATCATTTAACGATAACACAGTAATAATCTTTGGTAATAAAATATTCCAGATATGCGCGCTTCCAATGAGCCAGTGACGCACC
This sequence comes from Polylopha cassiicola, assembly GCA_038024825.1. Taxonomy (NCBI): domain Eukaryota; kingdom Metazoa; phylum Arthropoda; class Insecta; order Lepidoptera; family Tortricidae; genus Polylopha; species Polylopha cassiicola. The sequence goes on from CP149061.1 coordinate 3,026,660, forward strand.
GTCCTAGTGACGCCGCGTGTGCGTCACGCCGCCCTCAGTCACAAGCGTCACTACACAGCGACAGTAAATGATACACACCGAGCGTCAGAAAGAGACCGCTATGAGCGACAGAGACGGCGCTATACAGCCGTTACAGTACTTGAGGTAAAACACGTGTAAAATGTTCAATTCTCTATGTAAAATTATTCATTGTCTTTGAACGATTTTATTCTTATCTCGCGTGCTGTAATTAAATAAGTCGGATATTGTTTACGTCATCGTGTAATGTGACAACGTTAAGTGTTACTAGATTATAATAAAACAATGTAATTATACTAATTATAATTATATATGATCTGTTATATATCATATTCGTTGTTTATAAAACTGTCGTTCTTCTATTTCTGAGGACATGTGCAATTGTAGGCAATATGTTGAATTTAAAGTTACTGAATGTACCTTCAATATTTTTTATTGTTGCAGCTTAAATAATTTATTTTTTATAAACGTCCTATAATTTCTGCGCTCATGTTTTTACATTATTTATTATCTAAGCGTTATGTATCATAATGCGATTTAAGTTGGAATTGTTTTTGAACAATTTTTCATAGCTACATTTTTAATAACGGAAGCGAAAGTACCCATCATACAGTGTCTGTAAATGCTATAACTACAATTGCTGTATTAGAGCAACAACCTTATGCCTTATACAGCTTGTATAGAACTTGTTTGTTGTTAAGATAGTATTCGTTATAATATTATTTTTTTTGTTTTTTTTAAAGGTTAACTTAGGTAACTATGTTTCGTTAGATTATCATTTGAGTTCTAAATATTGATTGTGTCACATTTAAATAAAAAAGATGATTCTATGTTGACGTTTCGAGAACAATACAGTCCCCATATTCGTCGTAAATTGAGCAACGTCAGCGTAAAAATAATTTTATGTGAATTAATATTATGTTCAATTTGTTATAGTCCTTTAATTTCAATATCATTATTAATTAAAAATAGCTATTAAAATCAAATAAACGCTCTCGCTTCTTATTCCTCATTAATGTATTAATTTTTGCGATAATTATTTATCATTGTTAGATAGCAATATATTGTTTTTAATAATTGTAACAAACGGTTAAAATATCATTAGATAGTAAAGAACTTGTATTGCTAAGGGCTTGTTTTACAAAGCCCAAGTAAGTCTCGAGTAGATAAGCTATCTGGAACTTTTCTAGAATATAATATATTGATAATGTAATAAATAACTAAACAATGGAATCAATTATTTATCTAACAAATGATACTGTCTATAATTGAGTGATACTAAACGGATGTTTTTATCTCCTAAAAAAAGGCATGACTACTATTTTTTTCTTTGTCCGTCAAGTAGTTTAATAAAAAATATTCGACATGTATTTTTTATTTTTTCTTTCGAACAATAAATGACAAAGATAAGCGCTTCAGAAGTTCAAGAGTGGGGGAATGATGACGTCACGGTATGGTATAGATTGTGCGTGACGTCACGAGCCCCTACTCGCGGAGTTTAGAAGCGCTTGTCTTCGACACTTTTTGTTTGTTTTGTAGAAGAAAAAATACGTGCCGAACAATCCCTACTATCCCTACTAATATTATAAATGCGAAAGTAACTCTGTCTGTCTGTTACGCTTTCACGCTAAAACTACTGGACCGATTTAAATGAAATTTGGTGCAAAGAAAGTCAGGACCCTGAGAAAGAACATAGGCTACTTTTTAACCGACTGCAAAAAAGGAGGAGTTCCACGCGGACGAAGTCGCGGGCAGAAGCTAGTTTTTAATAAATTAGTTAACGTATTCCTAGCAGATAGTCAAAATCAAAACGTCATCAAAAATTAGGATACACAAATTAAATCCGTTTTAATTGTTTTATTCTGAAGTAATTTATTAGTTACTAGTTGTCAAAATAGGCCCGTAACATTTTTTCATTTTACTAAACACACTTACTATTTTATAAGTAAGTAGTAAACATATTTGTGTCCTATAGATAATAAATAATTAGCTATATGTATATAGATTTAAGATTGTATATAATCAAAAATAACACGTGATGTTATGATAGAATGCAATATTAAGGCACTAATAATATTCGCATATAATATGTATATAGTACTAGGTTCATTCAATAAGTCCGTAGGATGAGACATTAATGGCGTTGTTAGTTTTTTTTTCATGTCATTTTTATTTAATACTGTCCTTCATACGATACATTTATAAATTTGACAACAATCTGACAGTTGATTCGTGAGTTACAGCGTTTTGTGTGACACATCTTTTGTTGTTGAAGGAAAATGGTGAAAAGTGAATTTAGAGTTCTGATAAAGCATTGCTTTTTGATGAAAAAAAAAACAGTGGAAACCAAAAAAATGACTTGATGAACATTATCCGGACTCTGTTCTATCGAGGCAAATGGTAAAGAAGTGGATTCCTGAATTTAAACATGGTCGTACCAGTACTAATGATGTAAAGCGCGGTGGACGCCCAAAAAAGGCTGTTATTCCAGAAAACATAAAAAAAATCCACAAATTGGTTAAAAAAGATCGCAAATTGATGGTGCACGATTTGGCTGATATTGTAATGATATCAGACGGCAGTATTTTTACAGTTTTACATAAATATTTGGGTATGCGAAAGCTTTGTGCAAAATGTGTGCCGCGCGAGCTCACAGTTGACCAAAAACAACAACGAGTCGATGCTTCAGAGGAGTGCTTCGCGCTGTTTAAACGCAAAAGAAACGAATTCTATCACAGTTATGTGACAATTAATGAAATATGGCTTCACTATTATACACAAGAATCCAAAAGGCAGTCAGCTGAGTGGACAGCAGTCGATGAACCGAAACCAAATCGAGTAAAGACACAACAGTCGGCCGGTAAGGTGATGGCGTCTGTATTTTGGGATGCGAAGGGAATAATATTCATAGACTCACTCCAATAAAGAATTAACATCAACAGCGACTATTACTATTAATTTTGGAGAGATTAAAGGCTGAAATCGCAAAGAAACGGCCACATTTGCAAAAGAAAAAAGTGTCGTTTCACCAAGAAAATGCACCATGTCATTAATCGATGAAAACTATGGCAAAAAATATTGAATTGAGCTTCGAATTACTTAGCCATCCATCGTATTCTGCAGATTTAGCTCCCAGCTACTATTTCCTGTTTTCTGGTCTAAATAATATGCTTGCTGGAAAGAAATATAAGTCCAATAGTGAAGTGATAGCTGAAACTGAGGCCTATTTTGACGAGAAAGAGAAGTCGTACTATAAAACTAGTATCTAAAAGTCAGAAAATCGCTATACTCGTTATATCGCCCTCGAAGGGAACTATGTTGAATAATAAAATCTAGTTTTCTAAAAAAAATGTTTTTTTCATACTTATCCTACGGACTTATTGAATGACCTGTTATATATTATAACTTATTTATATATTGTTATATAAGAGGCGATATTGATTGGTAAATTAACGCACAGCCGTTAATACTGGGTTCAGAAACTTGAAATTTCACAAAGGAACACTAGGAACAAAATTAGGAACACTAGGATTTTTATAAACTCACCCCTTTACGGGTAAAACGGGGTGAAATTTGTAACTGTTTAATCTTTGGGTTTACTTAAAACTATAAATATTTTTCGATAGTGGAAGATTTCCAAAGTTTTGTATGCAACTTAAATTATGTACCTACCTATACTGAAAATGTCACTCTTTAATCTCTTAAGAAGTAAAAACCAAAAAGTACGCCAACAAAGTCGCGGGCGAAAAGCTAGTTCCATTATATATATTATGTGTGTTCCAATTAGGCTATTTTTCGTAAGTCGAGACTCACTAAGAGCATATTGACAAACAAATGTCGACCCTATATCATATGCAATAAGTGCGTCCTAATGTATATTGAAATAGTGTGTATAAATGAATTAGCACGGTGTATGGTCATTTTCATAATATTCGGCTCGTGATTATTATTCAAAATTTAAATTAGGTATCTACCTACATAATTGATATTGATATTGCTTGAATTCTAAAATACTTTCAGTATCGCTTCGCTTCACCGCCATGTGATACAACGGAGTTTTTTTGTGATAGGTATTTCAACATTTTTTTACCCGTGATATTTGCTTTATATTTGATTTGTAATCTATAATTAATACAAATAAGCTTTTTAGCTGCACTACTTCGCCCCCTTAACTAATTACTAACAAATGTGAAATCAACCTTATGTCAACGCTGATTAAGTTCACTTTGCTTTGATTATAATGTGTATAGTCAACAACATTTAAGATGCTTCATATAAGATGCACGGACGCATCTATATAAACAAATACATATAAAAAATAGACGAAAACTTTCTAGTATATGGCTTAACATAATTAAACACTAACCTATATACCTACAGCTGTAGGCGCTATAACTATACGCTAGACGTACGGTAGCCTGCGTCCGGGGTGTTCCATTTAAGAAAAAAATTGCTTGTTCGTTGTTATGAACTTAAAGCCGTGTTATCGACTGACACCATGCGAAACGTTCAAACGAATTTCGCGCTAAGAGTGTAACACCGCGAACGCGTACATATAAATGAAATACTGTTTAAATATAAAGTTATTCCTAATTATACCCAATTTACCCTATCGAACCAAAATTACCTGAAATACAATAATTAACGTAGTATAACAGATAATTATATTATACCCATTTTATTCAATTTGTAAATGATATGAAAATAAAATATATATACACCTCTGAGCTTAGCTTAATGTAGCTTATTAAAAAACAATAATTTTGTGAAATAATTAGATAGCTCTGTCGATTAAATAAACAAAATATTTATCGATCTGTTATGAACGACAAATTAAGCGATGGCAGTACCTATACAGTGTCTAGGTATATTTCTTAAGAATACTACATTTTTGATACGGGCATTGAGAATGTTTTTTTTTAATTGTCATCAGAACTGAAAAAAAAAACATAATAAAGACAGCAAGACATTTATACATACCCTCACTATTTGAACATAAAACTGTATGTAGTATTCGATTAACCCTCAATGTAAAAAAAGTTTAATAATCATATATAGAACTTAAAAATATATAAATGCTTTCCCTTACCATTTGGATATTGAAATTATTACAAATAATGATAAATTTTACTACATGAACGAAGGTAATAGACGTCTCATTACATTGGTTGGCAGCCATTGGCCAAAAAAATTGTGTCCCTTTTACACTCGTTCAATTAAGCGAGACAGAAATAAAATGAATAGTGAGTAGTACTGTTTAGGTGTTTTATTATGCCTGTACTTGTAATTGTCATTATATCATTAATAATTTCTTGTATGTATGCGTGTGTGAATGCAATATTAAGATTTCAGTGCCTTGTGATAGTTATATGACTTCCAGCGAACTGTAACATCTCGCAGCTATTTTAGTTTAGTTTATAAACCTTTCTCAAAATAATAATTGTATGACGATAGTTCAATCAATAAGGTATTTTTTTATGTTAAATAATGTCAGTAAGTCTTGAAAAATGTGTAAAAATCGATATTTAATTTATAAACTTGATTATGCTTTCTCGTCAAGTGGAGAATAATTTTATTTGAAAATACCTCATTGATTGATCTTTGTATGTAATTAATAAGTTCGGAATGTTGCGCTATATTTATGATTTCCTTATTAACTGTCTTTTTAATGAATTCTGTTTATTTTCTATATTTAAACATAGCACAATATTCGATGTTAACATAATAAATGGGTACATTTGTAAATTTCTGTATTATAGTATTTATCGATAACGAACAATATTACTTTTAATTTGCCAAATATATAGGCTATTGTTTTGTATATTATCCGCTTATATTTATTTATGCTAGTTGAGCTTTAAATAAATATTTTATTACACGTTTAATGGGGTTATTATTTATCACCTACTTTTTTGAAATGAAACGAAATATCAATCAGTAAAAAATTTATTGTAAATAAAAATATATGTTACCGATTTAACATAAAATATAATTCGTTTAGATACCTTAAGTTTACTACTTTAAAGACATTTATGTAGTTAATTAATGTTTATTTACATTATTTATAATATTTACAAGATAATTTATCCTCTGATATAAATCTTATAATATTTTGGAATCGATAGGTACAACGTTGAAGTAATCACAAAGTAATACGGGCCTTTATCTAATCTTTAAACAAACTTAGTTTTGAGATCCAACATTTTCTTTGGTTAAAAATAAACTTACGTATCACATTTACTTTTAAAATACTTATAAATAAAAACAAGACCCAACGCAAAAACACTTAAAGGTTTCGTTTTAATTTTAGGAAGGCAATATGCAAGTTTGACTTTTAAAATAATATGTTTCAGGGGATATCTGAAAAATATGCACAGTGCTATAAATAATAAAAAAAAAGCCGTTGGAACTTATTTAGTTATATACCCATAACAACCTACGATATAAACTAAAATAATATATAGAATTTTCTCTAACCAAATTACAGAAAACTGAGCAATTGAGGCCTTTTCCATAAATGATATTGTGTTATATAATCGGTTTAAATACTTCCTTGAACACCTCAATTACATTATAGTGTTTGATACTGGTAACACGTCGCACATGTATACGGCATGAACGTTCGGTTTTGCAGTAAAGACTCCTTAGCTGGTCAACTGTGCTTCAATATTCAGTTCGAGAAAAAAACGGTACATAATAATATGAAAATTGAGATTTTCTGTCTATATTGCCTTTAGGAAATGGATCCGAGTTTAGACACTCGCCTAATTGCTACAGAATGACGGAAACAAAAGAGTGATACCAAACTAAGTATAAATCTATAAGTTTATAATATATCTGTAATAAATAAAATACCTATTTTACATGATTAACCCATTTAATCACATGATTAACGCAACCCGTTGAATGGGGATCCATTTCCTAAAGGCAATATAGACAGAAAATCTAAATCCTCATAATATGTACCGTTTTTTTTCGAACTAAATATTGAAGCACAGTTGACCAGCTAGAGGCCCATCACGAAACGCTTTTATGACTTAGGAACGTCCTCCAGGCCCTGATCACAACGTGTCGTTAATTACTTTTCGCTATGTAACTTGTCAAATATACCTTCATATTTTGATCAATCTTTTTTTGACATTTTATAGTAGGTAAGTAATGGATATAAATTTATAACAGAATCCGGTGGGTATTTCTAACTTTAAAACAGAATACCTAGTCATGGCGTAATACGCTATAGGTATGCTTGTTTTTGATACCATTTGTTTTTGATTGTAAATCTATAAGTTTATTTGTAAAATAAAAAAAAAACACCTACTTAACATAATTAAGGTACTTTTTGCATACATTTAATAATTATTAATTAAACAAAAAACACATAACTTAGAGACAATTCATAAACAAAGATAATAAGGTACATCGTTTATCTAAAATGTAGTATTAATTGTTAATTAACGTATAAATTATCACAATGTTAAGTTAATATAACAGCTAAGTACATACGTAAAGTGTTTATTTAGAATTTGACTAGTTACAATATAATACACGAGTAAGGACCTGTTTCACTATTAAATCCCAGGTAAGCTGTACCTACTTACTTATCGCTTAACTGGTCTATAATTTAGTCAGCTTTGTGGAGATTTTACCTAGGTACGTTTTTATCCGCTGTTAGTGGCAAATAGCTTATTAGGCCCAATTGCACGTTCTTAATCTTACGGGTTAACCGAATAAATTTTACAGTCATCACTACAACAACCATCAGATTTATTCGGTTAACCCCGTGTTAGTGGCTAACCCGAGAACGTGCAATTGGGCCTTAGTACATCATGGTGTGCGAGAGGTAGCAGGTTCGTTACCCGGCGCCTCCACCAATTTGTGACAATGTGTGGGGAAAGGTCTGGGACGTACCTTTACTTAGTGTCGGGCGAGAGTAGATAGTCTTCTGGTTGTCAGACACTCGCGATTATATTCCTCGATATAAAATCAAGTTTTCGAAAATCAGCACTCAATTAGCAAGTCAAGCGCGCGCGGCGTAGCACGATGGACTGCTTGTCTCGCGCGATTTTGTTCAGCATGTTTGATGGTAGGTAGGATTAAAAGATACCGCACATTGTCACAATCATACAGTGTAACAGGTCGTAAGTATAAAATAAATTGTGCTGACATCATCTCACGCTCACTTAAGTACTTTTGGTTTTCATATTTCTTATAGAAACAATAGAGTCATTAAAATATAAACCGTATCAACAGTACATTAAAATACACATAATTACAAATCGTGTTTAATATTTACAATAGATAACCTAATGGCATGTTGCACCCCTGTTTCCATTTTATTCGTTTGCTTACACAGCTAAATTGTATCGTCTCTAACCATTCACTTCGTATCCTAAGTGGGGGCCTCCTCAATTTGGTCGAGTTTCACGTTAGGGTCTTGGGTCCTATTCAATAAAAAATCCAGATCGTTGGATATTTTGTTAAGCATCCGATCTGTTTCTGGAGAGTCGTATGCTTTGTTCCACTCTCTATTGACTTGTTCTATATCGGATTTGGATTTGGGTTCTTCTTTCATAACCTCCATCGAGGGTAGTGATATACTAGACATAAATTCTTGATTTTTGCTCGATTTCTTCAAACAGCTCTTAATAGGTGGGGAGGGAATTTTTGACACGTCCGGGTTTGATTGAACGCACAGCGTGCAACTTTCTTTGGAGATGTCGAATCTTTTTTCGGAGTAAGGTTCGAAGTCCACCGAGCAAGTTAGAAGGGGAGTGGGTGATTCCTTTGGTGGAGAAGTGTTCAGAACTCCTAGTTCAAGGCAGACTCGTGCCATGTATTCGGGTTGCGCGGGCGCATGGGGGATGAGGTCGCAGACGCGGGAGGCGTGGCGTTCGTACCGGTGTGGACTTAACACCGATTCTTTGTATTCAACGCAGCGAACTATGTCAGCTCGGCTGTCGGGGGTAGACTGGCGCCTGAAAAACGTAATATAATTACTTTAATTATCTATAATGCAAACTGTATCCATTTTTTATTTATTTAGGAATTGTGTTAATGTTGGTCAATTTACACACAGAATTATCTTGCACCTAAGTTAAAAAGACTAACATGTTAATGATTGGATACCTACGTGGTTTAATCTGAAGATATTTTACTAAACATGTAGGTAGCTAAAAATAAACCTATTATTATAGACTTAATGAAATAACTACCTACCAGTCCAATCGGTTAGTTTTCTAGACTACGTAGGTACGTAGTCTAGAAAACTTCACTTAAATTCACGTCCTATTGATTTGGTTAACAATTTATTTTATCGTTGTTAGTAAAATATACAGAGTGATGTACCCGTACCTACCTATGATGTCTCGTGGGCGTGTCGTGCGGCGCCGGCGCACGCCAGTACGAGGTGAGCGGAGACACCGGCGACGGGCTCGACTCGAGCGTGTTCACGCCGCGGCTCTCCACCTCGCCGCCTTGCTTTATGTACACTGTTCAAATAGATTAGAATGTATATAAAGACTAAGCATTCTAGCGGAACACATCGTTTGCAAGTTTAACGTACGGAACAGCGACATTTACCGGATTCAAACAGTAAGTAATAATGAAAGCTTGTTTTTTTATTACATACATATAGAATGCACGGCCATGGAAGTATGGTCGACATCGAAGTTTAGAAGCACCATTTTACTCACGGCTAAGCGAGGTGTCCCCAGCGGGCGAGTCCTGCCACTCCCGCGGCTCGCCCATCGACAGCGCGCGCTTCGCAGACCGCAGACACTCCTCGTCCCGGATCACGTAGCAGACGAGCATCGCTACACCCTGTATATACAGACAGAATAACAACTTATAGTATAACTCGCATTGTCTAGGTACAATGCGAGTACATCATAAGATACCTAATAAATATGATATTATTTTTGATGGAGATTTACTACGTGCAAAACTGCATTACGCAAATGGGGACGCAGTAGAGGTTCTAGTCAAAACTATATTTTACTAACCCAGTTAAGGAAATGATCATAGCGGAATAGAAATCTGTTTACGTACCCACACTGGCGAAAATGTAACATAATAAGTATGTTTCATTTCGGTATTAGTTCCGATCAAGATTATATAACAGTTTGTTAACATTCACAAAACTCATCATTAGTGATACCGTCAGTTAATGATAGTAGTGGATATGTTGTGTTCTTCTGATTTTTTAATTGAAAAGAACAAAACAGAACCGTAACTTATATACTATATCACTCGGTTTCAATCGTTTACTTTATCTTATCTTCTAGGTATAAGCACACGTTACATGTCATCTCTGTATGATTATATTTGTGAACTCACATTAGCGAGAGCGGCTGCGGAGAGCGCGGCGACGTGCGCGAGTCGCCGCTCGCCGGGCTGCGCGTACGCCACGCCCGCCGCCTGCGCCGCCGTCGTCGTCGCCAGCAGCGCCAGCGTGTGACGCACCACGCGACGCCTAGAAACGATATACCGGTTACCTTTACTAAAAGTGACATACATACGTACTATATATTATTAGAGGACCAACTGCTATAAACATTACAATAAGTAACTAATAAGAAACTAGCCAATTCAGGTTCTCACCGATAGAATTGCTTAAAGTAATAAAAAAATAAGTAATAAACCTCTATTCGAGGGGATGCTTTGTTGGTTCGCTTCGTTCACCAGATGACTTGGTGGTTCACGTGTGTTTGTTTATTATTTCCACATAAAATTGATGCTTAATTTATGATGGCGTACGGAACCGCGGTGATAAGACGTCATTACGATATATATATAAACAAAAATAACAATTTATGCAACAGGTTGTATTCGTAATTAAATGAAACTTACTAAAAGCAAACTTGACTCACCGATCAGCGAGGTAATTCCTGCGCTCAGCGGGCACCTTATGCGTTATGGTGCGCAGGCGCAACGCTGCGCACAGCGCCAGCGCGAGGCAGAGCAGCGCTAGTAGTGCGCACCCCGCTGCGCAAACCACCTGCGCAGCGGCGCCTAACTGCAGCGGCGCGCCGCCCCATAGACGCGCTGTTAGCCAGGCTAGCGTACACACTCCTAATAAAAAAGGAATAAAGTATTAAAAACATAAATTGATCGGTCAGTGGAACCTTCCAGACTCATATTAGTTATATTATTTATTTATTTATAGTTTATTACATAAAACTAAACAGAAGTGTACAAAAGTCGATCTTAATACCTTGATTGATGCTCTACCAGTCAACCTTACGTAGCATAATAATAATTTTTGATGCTTTCGCCGTTACACATTGTAATGAAAAAACTATAACGGATTTAACTTGGTCAATGCTGCGAAGTGGTCGGCTAATAACGCTACATCATTTTCAATGCTAGCGCAGCGTCATTAGCGATTGCAGAATGTCACTTGTGTAAGGCTATTCTCATGGTTACCTGCTAGTAGTCCCACAGAGGGCGCTTTTTGCGCGCGTCCCGCTAGCTCTGCCTGCAGCAGCAGCGGCTGCGCACAGAGCGCGGCGCAACCTGCACACCAGCACGCCGCGCACACCCAGCCCAGAGCGCCTGGGCACGCCTCGTCCTGGACATGGAGGTTGCATCATATAAAATTGGTACTAAGATTGTGTGAATCTGATGCACACTTAACATAGTCTACCTTTCACTATGGTCTATTTAGTCTGTGGTCAACTTTAGTCTGGCTCTAATAGCTCTCAAATTAAACCATGTAAAATAATATGGAAATACAGTATAAAGTATTTTTATGTGTTTTTGTATAAACCCAGCGACGCACAAAGATCTGTCCTTGTAAATGTGGTTAAGTAATATAAGTTCAGCTTTTCGACATTCTTCGAGATGAAGGATACGAGACAGTACAACGTCGGTAACTAATGGACACTACAGTATTTATCTTAACAAACGCCAATATGTTGTCTATATAAAATCATGTGGTTGATGGTAAATAAATTGCGTAGTATGAAAATACGAGGAAAAAAATATTAAAACAATTATAATTATGTCGGCAGGTCTTAGTATTCTTACGTCGTTAATAACGATTATCTAATATATGTATATTTGATTTAGTATTTTAACAAAAGTTTATATATGTCCCGTTTATGCGGCTTAAAAAGTACAATAACATAAGGTATTACTTACCTAATTGTTAATTATGAGTACCTAACACCGAACAAATACCTACTTTAGTCTTACATCTTAACAGTAGTTTACCTGTCTGGTATCACACTCTAGAAGCGTCAGCAGCGCCGCTGAGTGCGTGCCAGCGGTGGCCGCCTTCAGCAGTACTGGTAGTCTGGTCTTCCTCCCCAGCGCCAGGCCCAGGACTTGCAGCGCCGCGGCTGCGAGACACATTGCGCCTCCCAATCCGACTGTTATCTTCACTACGCCACGAAGGTCTTTTTCAACGTCAGTCTGGGAAATATTTAGGTCTTGATTAAGATCATCTTGCATATTAAAGTAACGAAACTGAGCGTCTCATTTGTTTTTTTTATCATTCCCAAATGTAGGTACCTATTGCTACAAAAAAATCAAGACACTTGTAAAGCAAAATAATCCATTCGATTAATTATTAAGATACAAAAAGTTAAGTGGATAGTGTGCGGTTTGTATATATTCGTTCGCGTAATTGTGTTAATACCAATAAATTTTCTATTATTGATTAGCACTTTTCTAGGGGCTCTTATGTTCGACATCTTGAAATATTACGTAAGCAGATTGCAATTAATACACGTCACCAAAGATAAGCAAAGCAAAGACCCCTGCATCCTTATAGTGCTTACGTAATACTTGAACGGTCTCTAAGAGCAATACAAATACTTACAAGTGTTGATCTAGCGACGGTGAAGAGTGCGTAGGTGCCGAGTCCACGGCACCGGCACGCGACGTGTGTCGGCTCCGGCACGCGCACCTCGCAAGCCTTCGTACTCCACGAGCGAGGCTCCGCTGGAGTTCGTACCCCGCATGCTAGTTTTGAGGCTATAATGTATAAGAAGATGTCAAAGGCGTTACTGAGGAATCAAATCAAAATCATATTTATATATATTAAATTTAGGCTTCTACAAGCTGTTATGAAGGTCAGAAGATATCACTGTTTCAGAAAAAACCTCCCTTGAGAAGAAACGGCAAAAAATTTAGTGAAGTATTTTTTTACGTTCATAATCACTATACATTTTTCGGAATGAAACGAGTATAACGGATTTAACTTGTGTGTTTTGTATTTACTACGATGATATTGAAATTCGATTGATATCTTTGATTTAGTATCAGTATTGTATTTTATTTTTATTTGCTAAAACTTAAGAGTTCCCTTGTTTGTAGCCGATTGAGCTGTCGATGCCGACGCGTCCGTTATAGCTGTACCATTTTATACACTAAATTATTGTTATACAATATCTCATTATGACTGCAAGTTATCATTGATATATAATGCTAATCGATCATAACTTACCAACAGCGCTGTAATTGTTGACATGCGTAAACAGAAGCGTCACGGTGTGCGGCGCGGCGCGGTCGACTCCCGCACCGGCCGCCCACAGCTGCGCCTGCGGCGACGCGATCAGGTACTCCATCTCGCGGCCGCTCCTGGAAGTATCCCCGCTACAACCACGTGTAGACAACCGCATAATAAGTAAAACAAATAAAAAATGGGTAAATAAAAAAAAATACAGTAATTAAAACATAGGTTACGAGGAGATTATAAACAATAAACTAATCAAACAATGTAAGTAACGAACAAAATAAAGGAATATTGAAATTAATAAAATTGAAAATTAAAAATAATGGATTAAGTATAAATTTAATTACAAAGGCGTCTTATGTGTTCTATAAACAATCGATAGTTATTATAAGGCTAAAAATAAATAACATACTAAAGTAACGAGACACTGCGGTTATACTTCCGAGCTTAACGTACACACATCGCCCTTTTCGGAATTCAAAAGCATATGATCACGTCACTACCAATAGCTATCACTTTTATAGCTCAGTTGGAAATCAAGTTACATCTTGGAATCAGAGAGCTTACTTGAACTCAATGGATCTCCCCAAGGAGGGCAGTCTAGCAGCCAAGTTGTGGTATTGTATGGCCACGATAGACGCATTTCCGTTTCTGCCAACAAGTTCCACTCCAACTGAAGTTAGCAGCCATTCCTCAGTGCCAGTAGGGTTGGACTGCATCTTGAAGTGAGCAGCGTTGTCGTCTCGAACTGGTTTTGTCTTCACGTTGAATTGGTGTAGATGCATGTCGAGGTTGTCTTTCATGCCAGCGGTGTCGGCCACGGCATTTTGGAGGTCGAAGATTTTCTATAAAATTGAGGTTTGTACAGCTGAATTGAATGTGCGAGTGATTTCTTTGGTAAACATAGTTATAGCGATGTGTAATGGCTTAAGTCATTTATTGTTAAAAACTACAATACACATTCTTCTATGTATGCTAATATTAAATTGTGCTTTTTGCCATAGCAGGTAGGTATATAAGTAATGTAGGTACCTACATCCTTTTAAAATTGTATTATTTATATTTTTGTTTCTTTGGGTGTAGTGTATTCAAAATCATATTCGCTGCGTTTAACTACAATCTAGTATAAAATACACTTGTTTTTTGCTAATGCTTTTTTTGTCATTTACAATTATACTAGGTACCTCTTCATCCAGAAAAGCATCGGGATGTTTCAGCAAAGTGTCGTAGATCTTCAACAGATGCTGCACGCACTCAGTCCTGTCCCTGGGCTTTCCGGCGTTTGATATGAGGTAGTATAGCATTTCTCTGGAGTGCTTCAAGGGAAGGGTTCCCTCCCCCGGGTGAGAGGGGAGGGACCGTAGCACGGCCCCGTACTGATGAGCCACATCGGACACATTGCCCCAGGAATAACCGTAGGAAATACGGCTGAACTATAAATAGATAAAATTGGAGAATTATAATGGAATCCTGCAGTCGGGTTCGAAATCTATTTGAGATCAAGGGTTGATTAACTAGAAGAGATCCCTTAGAGGGATAAGTTCGCCTTTGTACATTTGTATTGTTTTTGCTTCCACTTCTGGATAACAAAGAGTTTACGTACATACAGCTCCGTATTAAAAAAACTAGGTCAAAATTGGTTCGTTAATTAATTTGAGGGCTACGATGCCACAGACGTATCTATAAACTTCAAATCAATAGCGCCCCACTTTTTTTCCGTAAAGGATTAAATTCCTGAAGGTAGCTTCAATACCAAAATTGCACATTTACCTGTTGATAAATGTCTTTCAACGAATCAGCAACACACCCGGAAAAATCGGGCAATCTCCATTTTACTCCGTGTTGACCTGTTTTCGGCTCGCAGAACCTGTCATGTGAAATAAATCAATCATTAAATAATCTCAGATAAGACTATTATTAATTACTAAAGTAGCACGACTGAGCTGGCAATAGGCTTATGCTAAAGTTCTTTACTTAGACTTTATAAAATCCTTTACTTTCGCTAATTTCCACCAAGCCTATTCAGAGTTTTGCTTCATCGCATAGGCTTGGCGGAAAATATCAAGGTGTTTCGGTCTTTGTAATTCATTTCTTCAAATTTTTTAGACCCATTCGTCACGAGAACTTTATAAAACTTCTGGTGGTACACGAGAAAGTCAAAAGCAAAAGAAAGAAAAACAAAAGACCTCAAATTGAATACAATCAACGTTTGCTCCCCCGCTACCAAAAAAGAACCACATAGCGACAGATTGCAAGAATCGTGAAGTAAAAATCGTCTAAGAGGAAGAAGTAGGTACTTAATTTTATGGTTACCTAGTAGTTTCTCCACTATGTCCAGGGGGGCAGGCTGCTGCGGCTAGTGCTCCAGGGGCAGTCTTCGGCCAGCGAATACCATGAGATGGCTCTCCATCGCACGCCTCATCGTTTGGTCCCAAAGCCCACATTGTGACACCTTTCGAGTTGGTACCAGCCACGGATGACACTTGGCAGCGGTATTCTCCAGATTTCTAAAATATATTTGATGATTATGAACAGAATAATCCTTGGATAATAAACACAAATTGATCTAGTGCTAAACTAAACAATACTTTTACTATGGGTATCTATTAGACAACGGATAAACATACATAAATACATAATCTTAAGGCAGTTTCAGGTAATAGTAGGTAGTAGTCTCCAGCTTTGTAGTCAGCGGCTCTGACCACTAAACAGGCCATGAATATCATTATCTTCGTCTATTTTATCGTCATAATCAGCAAGAATCCATGTTCATTAAAAAAGAAGCAGTACCTATAGCAGGTAAATGTAAGAAGCAGTCGTTCAACGAACAGCGGATACAACTTTCCCATCATCAACGCTCTAAGAGTCAGGGAATTTAATGGATACCTGAACATTATAAAGTTTCAAAACACTGCCGGCTGGGTAAAGGTCCTCCCAGACTTCTCGGCCGGGTGCTAGCGGCAGCAGGGTCCGCTCCCTCGCCCAGCTGAACCCGAGCACGCCGTGTACTCGGCCCGCGCCCGCCAAACATGTGATGCTTACGTTGTCTCCCTAAAGACAGTATAATAAAATGTAAAATAATATCTCCATAACGTACACCTAGATCTAAAGGGAGCTAACTTGAAAACCTAAAGTTTTGAGTTGCGCACACCATCGAATTCCTTATATACCCTATAGCAAATCAACCTACCACTTAAACAGATTTAAGCTAACTTTTCTAGCATCATATCCCTACTTAATATTATAAATGCGAAAGTAACTCTGTCTGTCTGTCTGTTACGCTTTCACGCTAAAACTACTGGTCCGATTTAAATGAAATTTGGTACAAAGAAAGTCTGAAGCCTAAGAAAGGACATAGGCTACTCTTTAACCGACTGCAAAAAAGGAGGAGTTCCACGGGGACGAAGTCGCGGGCAGAAGCTAGTAAAGACCATAAATCTATATAGAAAACTCCTGCAGTGCACAGGGACATAATATATTAAAAAACACTTTTGTGTTAATCTTGTTTAGATCTAGGTGTTTAATATTATCTACAGCTACACTACTGTTACAAACGATAAAAAGTTAATACCTACTATAACGTCATTATGGACCTAATTAGGAAAAACAATGGAATATTACTATTCTATCCTATTCTAATAATTTCCTTACCTTGTTAACAGTTAGCGCTGAGGGCATAAGCCTGATGTCAGGGGGTCTAAGGACAGTCAGTTTCAAGGCTCTACACCGTTTCCGACCAGCGTCGTCAGCCGTGCAAGACCATCGCCCGCTATCTGGGCGCTTCGCTTCTGATATCCCGAGCACTGACATCCTACGGCCCAGGGCATCTTCGGCTACTGTCCTGGTCCAGATATCCCTGGGGGTAGATATTGATGTAATACTGGATACTTTTAATAAAAAAAATATATTGTATTCCTTAATTTTAATATTTGGTGGAATGAACAACTTTAACGGATTTAACTCTCGTATTTTATTTTATTGGCTGACGTTTCGGAGCTTTTATAGATTCCATAAATTTAGCACGACTGAGCTGTTAACAGTCTTATGCTAAATTTGTTTAATTCCAATGTATAATAACCGCCAAAGGATCAGAAATGTTTAATTTATTTTGGAGTAAATATTTATTAGGTGACAATTTCCAGAACTTATGTTTTCAAGAGGATAAGGAAAGATTTGAAAATATCAACAAGATTAAATTCCTTACCTGGTCGTCCCATTGAAGTTGACTTTGACACCATCTTTGAACCACGTGAAGACAGTATCGGGAGATCCATACGCCATACAACTTAATATGAATTCCGACCCCTCCCATACTTCTGGACGCTGGTTCATTACTAATCCCTAGAAAACAGACAAAAGCTTCGTAAACTGAGTGATATTAATAAACACGAATATATAGCACATGAAATGATGAAATGTACGGACACCGTACACATACAAAAACTACCCAACCATATTGTTTGCTTTGTTTCCTTCTAAGGTGTTCATTTGTTAAAGATAAGTAATCTTCTTAATATACATTATGTACCTACATATGGCGTGATGTTTTTTTTTAATGAAAAAGACATAGGTATAGTGCGACTGAGATTAAATTTGCCTAAACAATATGTTAGTTAGTAGGTATATAAGAAGTTCCATTAAAATACATATCAATAAATTTATTATAAATGGGTTTCATTCTTTTATCAGCACTGTGAAGGTCGATGTATGGCCGGATCTAAGACTATCATTAGTAAAATAAAAAAAATGTATATAATGATAAACTAAAAATCTTTAAAGTCCATTTTCATTGTCTTCAGCAATGAGAATTAAAAGAGCCAGCCGTAACAGCATCTGTACAAAACAAGTGCGTAATAATAGCGTTTAAGAAAGTGAAAATTTACGTTCCTTTTAAAAGGTTAGAGCTCCTCCTCCGCTATTAGTATAATAAAGAAGGTGCTAAGTCAGGTTAACGAGAGTAGCCGTAAGGTTCCTGGCGAGACGCCAACCGCCCGTTGCCGCTAGAAAATGCACATTTCAAATAATTAAACTTTCCCCAAAGACGTTATGGGCCAACTTGGTGGCCAAGATTTTTAATTGTTCTTTTTCAAAGTTGAATCTTCATCCTGTTTCTACAGGAATAGATAGTTTATTATCCACTTGCGTTAGTTGTGGATATTAATTACAATAATTTCACGCTTATGTACGCACTACATCAACTTTAGTGAGCAACGAAATTCAATTTGGATAGGGTATACACGTAATCAGAAATTGGGAACTGCGTAAATTATAAAATTATCTTTCGCTTCTTCGGTATTGCTTACATTAAATTAATTTGATCATTTTTTGATGTTGTTTATTTTACAAAAAAATATAGTTTATTTTTAATTAAATATTTGTTAAACTATCTTGCTGTTTGTTTCTTGTAGCAACCATTTGAAACGATACATTTGCTACAGATAATTCTCAGATCCAACGCGAGCTAATTTCACATACATCGCAGACAATCATTACCGAATTAGATTTGACTGAAGCAAATTAATCTCCTCATGAGTGGCATTAGGGTAGATGAACATTCAATAATTAACGAAAACCACCTTTATACAATCCGCCCAAGGTCGTATTTTGGAAGGTGTTGGATGCAAACATAGGTCGCTAAAATCGAGTTTTGTTATTAGATTACAAACTGTGATTGATTCCTGCCTATTTTGTTATAAGCACGCAATGTGGGAATTAGTGGTCGATCGTAGCTATGTGTTTATTGATGGTATAATTACATTGTGGTCGATATCGGAGCTTAATCGGTTGTATTATCACGCAGTTTATCGATATGTATTGTGACAATTGGTGGTTTATTATTACGAGGAATATAGTTGGTTTAGGCATTGGTTTAGGTATATAATTAAGAAAAAAATTAAAAGACATATTAATGGTGCTCTCCTGGATGAGAGATATAAACTTCAGTGAAAAAAGAATGTTGCTTGCTAACTTAGACTATTACGTTTCCCCCAGACTTTTTCCGATCTAAAGTAGGTATTAGATAATGATTACGTATTAGATCCGTAGACCGTGTGTGGAAAACGAATACCAATGAGTATCAGTAGATTTTAAACTAGGACTGGTAAAGGACTTTCGAAGGACAAAGGGTTAAAAAACTCGTCCCATTTTCTTGTATCTGCGTTATCCATTAAAGTAACACGGATGTAATAAGATGGCCCGCTAATGCTCACGTCTGTGTTCGGAGAAAAGTAATTACTTTGGCAAGCTGCATTACTTTGAAATGTGGAGCTTTATTTAACGTCACATCTTCCTAGAATTCAGTGAGACACGGACAAAGGATAATTCAGAAAACTATTTGTCATGTTAAAGTTACAAGAGATACGAGTGATGTAGTTAGCGAGAATGAAATACAATGCATATACGACCATGTAGTGAGGAAGAATACACAACTGAAACATTGGTTCTCATACGCTTTTCCAAATACATTATTATTTGGCTAACGTTAAACTTGTCGTGTTTTCAGTCAGATTTACAATGTTAAAATCTTATCTCTCTATGTAGGGAATGTAGGTATCTACATAAAATTCTCATGTCGGGGTGTTTGATGTCAAGCTTCGCCGAAACGGCTGGACTGATTTAAATGAAATGTAGGTCTGAGAATCGGCTAACATTTATTTTCCCGTCATGGTATTTTTCTTGACGGTAAAAAAGTTTGAGATTTTTTAAAAACAAGTGTCATATCATAGGTAACTTCAATACAAATATTTAAGTGTGAATTACAATTCTTAACTCTAGTAGATTTTTTAACGAGATAAAAACCTACCGTTTAACTTGGCACTGGTTCAAATTACAAATCTTTTATCAGTAGAACCTACAAAGTATACCACATTTTTAATACCTATATAATTTAAATGGCTATTCTATTTAGGTTTAAGTTAGATCATTTTATGAGTATCTATCAAATTTTATGCGAAACGATTTGAACAGAGATTGTATTGATAATCAAATATTCAAGCACAATAGGAGAGTTCTATTGGAACTGTTAAACTGTAATCCAGTTGCATTCAATAAACATGCCCTTTGTTTTGCATATCTGTTACATAATTAACAACTCGACCAAGTACCGCGATTATTTTTATTATCAAACATCTGTTATGACGTAAATCCTTACTAATATTATAAATGCGATAGTAACTCTGTCTGTCTGTCTGTCTGTCTGTTACGCTTTCACGCTAAAACTACTGGACCGATTTAAATGAAATTTGGTACAAAGAAAGTCTCGAGACTAGGAAAGGACATAGGCTACTTTTTAACCGACTGCAAAAAAGGAGGAGTTTCACGCGGACGAAGTCGCGGGCAGAAGCTAGTTTAAAATAAATTCTTGATTATTTACTTAATGTACTGTAATTCAATTGAATTTCACAGCGTTTCGCATAAACAAAAATATCTTTCATTCGGCATCATTAGATAAGCAAAGCGAGTAAAATCACACTAATTAATATTATAAAGGCGAAAGTTTGTGAGTACGTTTACTACCTACTCTTTTACGCAAAAACTACCTACTTAATGGATTTTGATAAACAAAGCAAAGCGCAAAGCTATATGTTGTACTTACTCAATCCCTACTAATATTATAAATGCGAAAGTAACTCTGTCTGTCTGTTACGCTTTCACGCTAAAACTACGGGACCGATTTAAATGAAATTTGGTACAAAGAAAGTCTAGAGCCTGAGAAAGGACATAGGCTACTTTTTAACCGACTACAAAAAAGGAGGAGTTTCACGCGGACGAAGTCGCAGGCAGAAGCTAGTAATATATAAATGTATCTATATTTTATAACGTTATGTGTAAAGTGCTCATCGTGCCCAGACGAAACAATATCTATACGAAAAACCTTCTCCTTGTCGACAATGTCCTCAATATTATGTTGACAAAATGCCTACTTGTCGTGATATTAAATCGAGTAAAATTTTGACACCAAGTGCTTCTTTCTATCATCTTTTTTTTACAGGTGTGTTGATAAAATACGCCGCTTTATAGCGGTATTCTTACCATTTAATACAAAGGCTCTAAACACATGTTATGTCCTGTCGCCTAGCGCTAGTCCTTTACTAAAGCGTCCTTTGTCTGAATGATGTTGTGAGGCTGTTATTGTATACTGTTCTATTCATAGATTACCTACTTGGATCCTTTTGAATAGGTAGTCCTGTTTAGTATAAAACTAGGTCATAGAATAGTCAGGTAAACAAATTAGGCAGTAATGATAATCAACAACGTAATTATTTTAATAGTGTTTTCAACATAAGTAAATAGAAATGTTAACTACAATCGAAATCCGATTGATATCTATGGTATAATACCATTAATTTTAATGATACCTAATGATATTTGTTCCAAGACTACGTAAATAAGAAGGCAATAATTCTGAAACTTTGTTTTATAAAAAAATCTAAGATAAATTCGATGCTTTATAGGTAAACGAAATTAGATACTTACTTCAGTATTCAAATGTAAGCTCTCGTTTTACAGCTTTTCAATTATTCGATGCTAAAGTTAATGTCCTCTGGCTCTTAAGCACTAACTCAAGTTTATACTCTCGGGTCCTATTTTCGTAAGACCTGAATCTAAATTACATGTACGTAAGTAAATAACATGCACAGTTGCGAAAGAACGCCGAAATTTTTACTTTATGATATCAATATGTTACTCGCGGGCCCTATTATGTCCTGCTGTTCCATTCCAAATGCTAAAAGACCCCCATTCACAAAATGGCACCTCGTAAAAGATCGCATTTGAAACGTTCAAAGTTACCGCCAAGACTATTTCCAAAGAAAACTTGGACCATTCCTTCCGTAGGTGGCATCATTCGCAACAAAGTTTCGGGCAATCGATTAAGAAAGCTATTATTTTATCTACCTCGTTGTTTAAAACAATGAGTTCGAAATGCCAACAGAATAGCATACGAAAATACTAAAAGTTGTTTTTAATTGGGATAGGTTAGGTTTAGTTAGCTTTATCTTTTAGACATTTACGGCGTTTAACAAAAGATTTCATTATGATAAAGTTGTAATGACGTACGCGATACTTAAAGACAGCAAACAACTATTTATGCAAAGTGAAAATTTTATAATGCCCATTAAAGAATCAAGGTTTCTCAGCAAATTGCTTTGGATCCGACGCCGTTGAACATTATGATAATGGGAACGTTTCCACGATAAGTTTGGTGCGATCTTAAGATTATTTTAATATTCCTACAGCGTTCACTAAGTGGAAAAAAATCAAGTGGCCTCCTTTAGTCCTTAAACCAATTTCAGGGTGATGTGAAATTGGAAATTTTACCAGCTAGTAGCTATAAGCATTTTATACGAGAAAGTGAATTTCTTAGTGTTTTGGTTTATTCTCCTTTTAAGTATTGACGAATTAAGGTGCTTTTTGGATTACGTAAATAGTTATTGGAGACAAGTTATAATTTTATGTACCTACTCGTAATACAGTGTTCAGCGATATATTTTTTTTATGTGATGATGTTGGTAACTTTTCATAACGCGACATTTCATCGTGCTATGAAAATGTCATGTTGCCAGCACTAAAAAAATCTCCCAGATTAGGCGTAATTTTACATCGTACGGTGTTAACCCGTGTCCGATCTTACCAGAACTCACCTATATTAAACCTTATATGTTTTTATTTCATTTATTTGGTTTTTTATGTGAGACTTCCATGAATAATGTTTACCTACGGAAAATGTTTTATTTATAAAATCTGTCTTATACAAATAGATCGACTACAAGTAGCTACGTACAGTCTGCTAACATTTATTTACTTAATATAAAGTTCATAACGTCTAAAACCTTGGGGGCTAGACAAGTGCCCAACGTTCAACGTTAACGTTAAACGTTAGCACCAAAATGTATGGGATTTGACATTTGTGACGTACGTGACAGTCGTTCGCGGATGTCAAATCCCATACATTTTGGTGCTAACGTTTAACGTTAACGTTGAACGTTGGGCACTTGTCTAGGGCCCCCGATTTAGCTCTCAGAGATATTTTTTAAAAATAATCTGCTTTTCTGTGTTTAGGTATATATTTTTATATAGATCGTTATATGGTTTCAAGTAATTTGATAATTAATATCTGCCAACTTTTGCAAAATAATTTAAGTGATTCGCTAAGCTACTCGTAGAGGATTTTTATTGAAATATGAAGACTGTAACATGCAAAGTAGGCAGCAGTTTGCATATTGAACTGAGCACTCGGAATAGCATATCACACTTCGAGAAAGATGAATTGAAAGACAGTATTAAATTTCTATCCGGAGTGGAAGACGGGGCATGTATTGTACCCTCAAAAATAAAATGTTTCCCCTTCAAACAGGTTACAATTTTAGTAATAAGTTTCACTATAATTATTTTGCCTTCCTGCATACACATAATAAATTGTAGGGATAAT
The DNA here is from genome assembly GCA_038024825.1 of Polylopha cassiicola. Classification (NCBI taxonomy): domain Eukaryota; kingdom Metazoa; phylum Arthropoda; class Insecta; order Lepidoptera; family Tortricidae; genus Polylopha; species Polylopha cassiicola. The sequence continues at coordinate 3,050,566 of CP149061.1, forward strand.
ATAACCTACGGATGGTGACTAGGTAAATAGAACGAAGTTATATATAGTCCGTCACTTCAATTATTAAACAAATTGGACGCGTAGTAACTCTTTTTTGATCAAACATAAAATTAAAAAGGGCTCGTGACGTCACATCTGAATATAAATTGTATCGAAACGTAGGTAGCATTTGTTGTTTTCGAGAAAAAAAGAAAAAAATCAGTCGAGAAAAAAGTCATGTTCATAAGTGTTTGTAATAACTGAAAAAAAAACACAGCCATCATGCCTAATGGGTAGGTATTTTAGAGGTTACCATTTAATTATTATTAGGCAGTCATTAAATTTAATTTATTAGTCTGGGAACTTTGGCATTGTATAAATAGTTGGGACTTAGTTAATTTAAGCTTCACCGTGCATAAACACTCGAATGACTCTTAAGTGAGGCCGTAAATTATTTTCGTTACAGCACATAGGACGAAATTAAGATTTAGGTACCCATTTAGAATATTGAATTACACAGAACATTGCTTCTAATTAGTGACTTTATACTTATCTATACTAATATAATAAAGAAAAAAAGGTTTGTTTGTTTAGATAGAATGGGCTCCAAAACGACTGGGCTGATTTGAAAAATTCTTACACTGATGGGAAGCTACACTATTCCCGAATGACATAAGCTATATAACATTTTGGAAAAAATTAAGGATCCGTGCGAAGCCGAGGCGAACCGCTAGTCTTATCTTATTTGTGGGGCACTTTCGAATGCACTTCGACCCAGTGGGATCTTTTGTGCCAACCACTCATTTAGCTTACTTCAGGTTCTCCGCAACAGATTCCGAGTATCATATAATGTCTCCCTGTCGTAATGACATCATCATTTTTGCCGCACGTTCAGAAGCTACCTACTCCTATCGACAACCGGTCTTACACTTCCCACATTCAGAAGATCTTAACTACATTTATCACGTCTATATGCTACGTTTCAGACGTCCCAGAAAATTCCTAAATTACTTAAATATCTTACGTGTAATGTAAGTGCAGGTTGCATGTCAAAGTGCAACGTCGCCGGCAGTAGTTTTAGCCGGCCGGTGCGCGAGCGCGTTGCAGCGAGCCGCGCGAGTGCAGTCCGCATTGCACCTGCATCGCGCCGTGCGCCCCAAACTCGCAGCCACACTGTGCGAGCGCCGTTTGACTCTGGTTGACTGTATGGAGAAAAGTGTGTGTTAGACATTTATTTTATATACAAAATCGTATTTGTATACAATTTAGTACTTATATAATTTTATTTGTATTATATTTACGGATAACATCTAATTCATAATTAAGTATTAAGAAGTTAATAATTTCTAATGCCGTCGCGGTTATTAGGTATACCTTGAAATGAAACAATTATTAATAATATCTTAATAGTACTTTGGATAATGTTGAATCACTTTACGGTTCGACTGTCGGCTATGGATATGGGGAACTGTAAAGTTTTCAAAGGTCAGTAAATAAAATACGCGAGTTAATACCGTTTTAATTGATTCCTTCCAATAAAATTTACATTTTGAAAACGATTGAGGTTTTAATCGTTACCCATGTACCTAATAATATTAAGTACCTATATAACCTTTTAGGTACGTAGGTAACTGTATTTTGTAAACAAGTAGGTTTTTACCTAATCATCATTATTTTAAGTAATAGTTATTTTTGCAGTCTGTCGTTATTCCAAAAAAGCAACCTTTTGTTTCGTTTCTAGAACGTGACTTAAATTGCTTTTGAAATAATATCAATTGGAGATTGTTACGAAGTATATTAAGACCCGAGGCTATAGTTATTTGAGTCAACATTTATTCTGTCCATTTTAATGATTCTTTTCAATTCGTTTTTTAATATTATCGTTATGATATGATAATGAAATAATGTCAAATGGTTTTAATGGAATACTATCGCTGACATTGTTATCTACTTTTTTCTTTAAATATGAATCCTACTAATATTATAAATGCGAAAGTAACTCTGTCTGTCTGTCACGCTTTCACGCTAAAACTACTGGACCTATTTAAATGAAAATTGATACTAAGATAGTCTGGAGCCTGAGAAAGAACATAGGCTACTTTTTAATCGACTGCAAAAAAAGGAGGAGTTCTACGCGGACGAAGTCGCGGGCAGAAGCTAGTATCATAATAATTTCTGATGCCTTCGCGGTTATTATACGGTTTTTATATAAATTATTGGTTATGTTACCTACCTATACAGATAGGTACATACATTGGTGTGCAAATATATATTTTTGTAACTTAATCTCATTTTTGGTTCATTACAATGTCATTAAAGAAAATTACAATCGTAAAATAAATGAGCTTTTTTATATCGTTATGCTTTTAGACAAGTTAAATTAGATTGTTGCTAGCTTTAAGTTCTTTTAGTGTTCTTTTTGATAAATTTATTATTAGGTAATTAGGTTCTTTAAAAGGACGGTCAAATGAATGAGTAAATCTTTTTGTTTAAAAGTATTTAATATATATTTTGCTTGATTATAATTATGTTTTATGAAAAAAAATAGTCATATACTTATCGTAAAATATAAGGCCGTTATTTGGGAACAAACTGTCATCTTGTGTGACTCATAACCTTAATCATTCATTTATTCAGTAAATAAACATTAATACTAACAGTCATACAAGATCGAACAAGTATAACTATTTCCTTCTCCATGTAGCGGCCTAACCTTATCTCTGTTGTGCAGATTGTATTTTTAATAAGTATTTAAGCTTCACTACATACTTACCTAGTATAAAACAAAGTCACTGTCGCTGTCTGTCCCTATGTATGCTTAAATCTTTTAAACTACGCAACGGATTTTTTTTAAGCTTTTTAATAAATAAAGTGATTTAAGAGGAAGGTTTATAGCATCTTTGTCGATGCGGGTCACTAGTTTATTTATAAGTTAGGTTATAAATAAAAAATAATGATTCCAAAACATGCATAATATGCAGCGATAATATAATACGTTGAATATTCGATATACTGTAATTTGTGTTTAATATGCGAGTTGCGATAGCAATTTCAATTTACAACATTGTCACCGATTGCTTTGTATTGATTTTTGTTGATTATATACCGGCAATTTATAATAGTTTTTTTTTTATGTACGTGTGCTACTTTGAATTATTTTATTCACGTTTGTGTGCACTGTATATATATACCTATAGACTATGGGCCCATGTTAAAAAAATGATGGGTCATTTGAACCACCAGATGACCTATGTAGAACGATATAAGAGCATAAAATAATAAGATTTAGCATTGTGCCGTCACTTGTAAGCTGTCCAACTGAGTGCAGGTGAGAATCCAAAAGTACAGGTAGAGTGAGTACATTTTGGTCATATATTTTTGAACGGCATTGTTACCATCGATAGATCCATGAAAAATAATACTAAAACGCGTAGTGCCGTAAAAAAATGGTGATCCAAAAAGTCGGAATTTTTTTTTGATTTTCCGACAATTTCCAGGGTGAATTTGGTCATTTGATACAGTACGGCATCAGTTTCATACTATTTCAATACTGCTTCTAATCCATCATTCCGCAACGCCGTAAAAAATCAAGCGACAAGGGGAAAAAACCGAAGGTTGCAGCCCCCTCTCTTTCCGTGGTCCAGGGGGTGATTTGACACAACGTCAAATTAATTTATTTCGAAAGTATTTTATGCATAGATAATATTTTTTCATATGCCGTACATTTTCGTTGGTTCAAAAAGTCTGTGACATAACGGCACCGGATGAGGAACCGTTTCACTTCAGTTAGACGTCATAGTGATTTTATCATATTATCAATTGTTCTCTTCAAAAATATGTTAATGCCGTACTGTATCAGATGGCCATAAAGTACCCTTAAAATGGTAGCGTCATTTTCATGAACCTAAAAGATATGGTCTGCATTAAAATGTACTTACGGCATCATTTTTTCCTAATTTATTTATGTTAATACTATTTAAAACATGGGATACAATGTAGAAAACTGCTATATTTCATTAATATATGATATTTAAATTACTGCAATAATTTGCAAAATTTCAGTTTTTGTATTTCTCCATAATTTTTTTCAGAACAGTGTCTTTTGAACGGAAATACTATATAACAATTGTATTTTACAATATTATGTTAGAAAAATAGTTCCCGTACAGGATCAAATGATTTTACAGCTCTATAAATCAAGAATACGATGAAATTAAGATAATTATTGATATACATTCAAATGAACAATCATTTCTTGACGGCATTATTTTTAATAGTACTTTTAAGTGCTAGATAATGTTTTGGAACCGAAGCCGTACTTTATCAAATCACCCCCTGGACCACGGAAAGAGAGAGGGCTGCAACCTTCGATTTTTTCCCCTTGTCGCTTGATTTTTTTACGGCGTTGCGGAATGATGGATTAGAAGCAGTATTGAAATAGTATGAAACTGATGCCGTACTGTATCAAATGACCAAATTCACCCTGGAAATTGTCGGAAAATCAAAAAAAAAATCCGACTTTTTGGATCACCATTTTTTTACGGCACTACGCGTTTTAGTATTATTTTTCATGGATCTATCGATGGTAACAATGCCGTTCAAAAATATATGACCAAAATGTACTCACTCTACCTGTACTTTTGGATTCTCACCTGCACTCAGTTGGACAGCTTACAAGTGACGGCACAATGCTAAATCTTATTATTTTATGCTCTTATATCGTTCTACATAGGTCATCTGGTGGTTCAAATGACCCATCATTTTTTTAACATGGGCCCATAGTCTACTATGCATTTAACTAAAAAGCGCTTTTAAACGAAATATAAATAAAATTTAATGAATCTATTGATAACATACTACATGTAAAAAACTATATATTATATGTTAGGTACAAGATCTTGTACTTTTTAACTTTAATGAATTTGGTGATAATTGAATAAAAGACAAATAGGTATCTTCCATCAATTTTTTTTAAAAAACATTTTGTCCAAAATTTTAATAGATTTGATAAAACAATCATATCCCATACCAATATTCACCCTTTATTGACGTGTAAAACTGTCCTTTCATATTTACTTAATAAAGATTTTCATTTAAAATAAATGAAGAATGAAGTTTGATTTTTAATTATAAATTTATTTCAATTACGGATAAAGCACGCCACAGTCTTTAAAAAGTTCAGTAATTCAACATGTCATGTATATTTGTTGAATACATATTTGTATGAGTTCTGGCGTTAAATTAGATTCCGGGCAACAAATGCGCGCGGCCTGCCCCAACTGTTGTATGTTGTGTCGAAAATGGACCTCAAATTACAGTTTATAAACGTTAATTACTGACCATTCGTAAATTACTGTTGCGCGAAATTTTGAATCTGACAATGTATGACCGGATTGTCAAATACAAATTAATGAATATACGAGTCCTGAGGCTAAATAAAGTATTAGGGATTTGTTATACAATGGCCAAATATATGTTAGGTAAAATATTGGCAACTTTTCCAGCATATAAAACGTTTATTTTCGTACCTTTTATTAAGTATATTAGGTACTTTAAGAAGGTCTTCAATTGACTTCAATAAACATCACTTTTCTATATATTAATATTATAAATATCTTAATATTATAAACAGGAAAGGTTTGTTTGTTTGGATTTAATAGGCTCCTAAACGAATGGACCGATTTGAAAAATTCTTTCACTGTTGGAAAGCTACACTATTCCTGAGTGACATAGGCTATAAAAAAAGGGATCCGGGCGAAGCCGGGGCGGGCTTCTCAGTTATAAGTCCTGTCCTTTTTATGACAGCTTTTCTTTTTAAATATAAGGATATTTATAAAATAGACAGCATCCTTACTGGATCGCAACCTCTACAGTACACAGGTAACTTAAATACTTGCCTCTTAAACGATGTAGGTATTCACTTGATAAAAGTGCAAAATGCTTTCCTCATTAATGTGAAATAGACCTTAATTATTATATTAATTAAAATACTTACCGTTCTTGGATTCCATTAAAGCAAGACCTTCTTTGAAATCAAATCGTTTTCCTTGTACACTTACCTTATATTTAAAATTTCTATTTCATCCGCTAATGTTATGTTGGATGTCCTCAAATAGGCCGTAATCTGAGAAAAAAAAAGAAATTTAGAATCTATCAAATAGCAAAAGAAAGCAATATAACAGGCCTGTTCCCTGATAGTATAACGCACTTGATTTGAAAACCAATTAAATCTAAAGCTAAAACACTCAAATTGGCATTGCGTATTGACCATACCGTGATTTATTTTATACTAGCTTCTGCCCGCGACTTCATCCGCGTGGAACTCCTCCATTTTTGCAGTCGGTTAAAAAGTAGCCTATGTCCTTTCTTCAACTCCAGACTTTCTTTGTACCAAATTTCACTTAAATCGGTCCAGTAGTTTTAGCGTGAAAGCGTAACAGACAGAGTTACTTTCGCATTTATAATATTAGTAGGGATGGCTTTTAATACTTTAAGAAAATCCACATCCAATTTTGCACTTATGTCGGCCTTATATTTTATAGCATACAAATGGTTTGAACCGCGGCGTAAGGAATTTTCATATAGCGTTAGTCTTTTAAAGCATACCAATTGGAAACGTTTTCAAACCAAGTGCGTTACACAATCAGAGGGCTAGTTCGCTAGGTATAAATTCCACGTGAAAGTACCCATCGAAGCGTACCTCAGGGTTCCGGACTTATTCAAAGAATTTAGTCCAGTTGTCGGTGGTTTGTGAATGAAGAGGTACGATAGAGTGAAGTCATGAGCCGTTCAAGTATTACGTAAGGAATATAGGGGGCGGGGGGTCTTACCTTTGCGAATTTTTGATGATATTGTGGGAGACGGCCTAGAAGGTGATTACGACAGCAGTACTAATTTACTTTTAAACAGAAATGCTAGCTTTATTTACTTTTGCTGACGAGGGAGAGGGGGGTAAACGTAATAGGTAAATCTGCTTACGTAATATTTGAACAAGTGTAGAATAATATAGGTAGACAAATTTCCTGTGCCTAAATGTTAATTTTGATAGAGAGTGAGCCTTCTGTTGTAGACTATTACGTATTCTGCGACGTGGCTTATTTACATAGATCGTTAAACCATTCAAGGCCAAAGGAAATCGCGGGAACAAATTACTTGTAAAATTCAAATGAACGCAAAAGAAACGAGATCGGCCCCGCTGTAATTTCGAGGGTGACTTTACAGATGTTTCGCGTAACATGAAATATTAATCAACATCAATCAATGGAAAAAAATATCTTGGTCGCGGACGATTTCATAATGAAAGAATATTATGCTGACTGGGGAAGAGACAACAAAAGATATAAGCGATCGAGACGAAAATATTATGAGTATTGCTTTGAAGATATATTTGTATATAGCAGTATTATTCTCATTTTTTCAGTATTCCTCTCATTGGCTACCCTGAAAACCAGCGTCACGTCCGCCAGGTCTGACACATGCTGAGTGGTAACCATTTTGGTACCTACCTAGTGTCTTACTCCTGTTTTTTTTTTAGTTGTTAAGTTAAGTTAAATTATATATCTAATTATAAGTACTTATTTGTTAATAACTTTCTGGTACCAAATAAAGTTTTTCTATTCTATTCTATTCTATTAAACGTGCTCTTTTGTAGGATATCTTAAGCTTTATGAAAAGCTACTTTGAGAACCTTTGTTAAGGACTATTTTCCTTTAAAGATAATATCTAATCATTTTTGACGCTAATCATTTTTTGAAACAATTATATCGGGTTTGACTAACGTTTTCGTGTTGTGCTAGACTATCGGTAGCCCAGTCTGCTACGAATATGGAATGGAAAAGTTTTCGAAATGTCATCATAACAATTATATACGCGAGTTCGACCAGGCAAGCTTTAAGAGTCAAAGTCTTAAGAGAGTTGTTAAAGGGAATATAATAATATATATACAGACCTGTTTGGTGATTTCTTGCGATATGTCGATGCTAGGTTGGTCCTCTATCAGCAGTCTTGTTTCAAAACGGGCGGAGGCTATGAAAAGAAATAGTTCCTCTTCAAAGTCAGCAAAGAAAGATAGTTACAGTAAGAAGGTACAACAAGAACGTACGTGCACCCGAAGCGAGATTTTATTTGCAATTAAACAAATTCGGCATAGAAAAAAAAAATCATATTTTTATATAATAATATATGTAGGATAGGTACCTATATTAGTAATTTTAACGAAATAACAATGTATATATACATTAGAGTGCCAATGAATATTAGTTTTAGTCTTAACTGATAAGTATTTCTCGAACAATACCAATTGATCTAGTCCTAAATGAGGAAAAGCTTACAGTCTCCTTGAGAATTAAAAAATATAAGAAACTAGCTTCTGCCCGCGACTTCGTCCGCGTGGAACTCCTCCTTTTTTGCAGTCGGTTAAAAAGTAGCCTATGTCCTTTCTCAGGCTCCAGACTTTCTTTGTACCAAATTTCATTTAAATCGGTCCAGTAGTTTTAGCGTGAAAGAACAGACAGACAGACAGAGTTACTTTCGCATTTATAATATTAGTAGGGACTAGGGATAAACAAAAAGTTTCACCAAAAATGAGGGTTCTAGTTTCACATAGTTTCAGCATCAAAAAAGAGTGAGACGTTTTTTATTTTAAGGTATTCCGTAGAGTAATGAAAAAAGAACTTACTAAAATCGTCGTCCTTCGGGTTACAATCGCAGTTGAGACCTTCTTTTTTACAACCTTGCGAGCATTCTTCAATTCCGCAGTCTGTAAAAACGTTAAGTATCTATACATTTTATCCTACTACAATCTCTTAAAGTGTTTCATTTTAGGACCTAAACATCGTTTATTCTGGCCACAACATTGTAAGTATTTGCTCGATTTAGTTGCAGAGTGAGAGGCAAACTCGATATCAGCTATTAAGTTTACTTCCTAAACTGTACTCTGCTTTAAAACATTACGGCCGAATCGCAAAACTTTAAACATAACTACGTTTAACATTGGAATAAATCAAATATAACGAATTTAACTTGCGTTTATTACACTAGATGCCGACTATTTTCTAATCCGTAGCCAACTGCAAACTCCTTCAGAACGTCTGCATATTGCAGCACACACCTTAGCGTTAGACTATTGTCAGCTCAGTCGTGCTACGATTATGGAAACTGTAAAAAATCCGAAACGTCAGCAAATAAAATAAAATAAAAATACGCGAGTTAAATCCGTTAATAGTTGTTTCATCCCAAAGTGTAATAACCGTGAAGGCATCAGAAATTATTACGTCTGCATATAGGTAAATTTATACTATTATAATAGAGTTTTTTTTATTGCCAAATATTCAGCCTTATAGCTATATATTTTATGACACGGTTTTGTTCGTCTAACACATCTACTATCTTTATATACTTATACAGCTCTACTGTGTACGTGCGTATGTCATCGAAGTCCTCCAAAATCCCTAGATTCACAAATCAGTCCGGTAGATCGATCTGCAGTCGGTATTCTCAAAAACGCGAAGTTCACCGGGATAGCTAGTATATATATATATATTTCTTACGTACAAAATTATTCGGATCAATAGTAGGTACACATAGATGGATGCAACCAACACTTTCAAAAGCTAAAAATCCGTTTCCATCCCAAAATGAAACTCCATCAAGCAATAATCTTCCTATTGAAACGCGAAATCAATCAACGTTCGCAAACTGCTTGAAAATTCCAATTTCAGTCTCAGGTATTTCAATCACGTAGGCAACATACGAAATCAGAAAGCGTCTACGGATACTTAATAAAATGCTAAGGATATCCTCCATTCTAGTGCACCTGTTGGCAACGAGGAAACCTAAGTGGTTTACGGCACGCCGCTTTAAACTTGAACGTTAATAATATTTATATTTTCGCTAAGTACATTTTAAAGCATTTGTGCGTTTTGTAATGCATAGGATGTATGCATAGCAATGGTTCCTATGTTAGCTGCCGTCACTCCGGCAATGAACAGACAAGTAGCTCGTATGTATATAATTTTTTCAGTAGATTCCTTTAGTTACTTCAAGTACATGGGTATTTAAGGTTTTTGGTAAAAGCATTTGTCTTTCGTTATTTTATTTTTTTCGGTCTGAATATTGAAACGCAGTTGGCCAGCTATATGTCAATATTTAACCTGAATTGCATATTCTTCGATATAAATAATATTTAATTAGCTACCTGGCTCTGAGATAGGTGATTCGCAGAAGTCTCCCGTGTACCCTTGTGCACAGCTGCAGCTCACTGCTGCGGGTCCCATCTGTCTAAAACAAGTATTTACCTAATTAATACAGTAATTATCATAATGATTAACAAACCCTATTACAATAGAGGAAGAAGAAATTACCTTAAATATATAAAACACTGCTAATAAGTATACAAATGTTTTACAACGTTCGTAGACGCTATTTGACATTTTCCAGTTGCAAAGTTAAAAAAAGTTAGCTTCTAGATAAACTATACTGAACGATAATTGTTGACGACAGGAATACAACCTAACTTTTTAATAATATACTTTTTAAATATATTTTTATACCTTTTTAAATATATTGTTAAAGGGTCGGTTGATCCTGTCGTCAACAATAATTTTACAGAGAATGATGATGTTAACTCAAGCTATACTTGAACAGTGTGAAAGAGTAAAGTAAGGAAACTTGAATGTTTTAGATAAGCCTTAACGGTCCAGTTTACGCAACACGTGAGTATAATTTAATGCCAAAGTCTGACACTTGAACAAGTAAATACCTGATAACAAGGAACATATTACACGAAGTCAGGAAAACAATTTGCGATCAGTGTTGCAAACTTCCCCCATACCTACAATGTGTGTTCGACAAAGTTTGCCCCTGAAAGCCTCCGATCTTTCGGAGGTGACGCCCCAAATAGAAGGAAACTTCGGAATTAAGCGATAGAATACGTATAACTGCTCGGATTATTCAAGAAGGAATTCCTATATAAAACACAGTCAAATAATGGGGAACATCGAACGATCCGTCAGATAAATGTCAGCCTCAGGACCTAAAATGTGAAATGTAACTTAAATAGGGCGGAACCACTTAAGAATAATATGCGTTTAACTTGTAACGAGCGAAAGTTTCTCAGCAAATATCGAGGTTCGCGCGAAATAGCGCCGCGGTCCGCTCGGAATTCGTTATACTAAGGAAATTGCACAACATTAAAGGAAACGAGCGACCGCCTCGCCCGTTTAAATGAATGCAGCAAGGAAAAGGAAATGTATAATTCAAGGCGACACCGAACCGACTATGAATTTGTTTAGTTACCTGCATGTTCCGCCGTTTTTGCACATGTTGGTCCTCGGGCAGAGCGGGCCCACGCCGCAGTCCGCGCCCGAGTAGCCCTCGAAGCACGAGCAGAAAAACTCCCTGCCGAGCCGAAAATATTGCGATCTGAGCAATAAATTTAACAAAATACCCGCTGTGACCCGGTATGGGAGGGCACGTTTTTGCCGTGCACCGTCGAATTTGTAAACAGTGAATGATGCCAGTATATTTTCCCGCCAGTGGATCATGGCTCGTGTCATCGAGTACGTCGCGACCATTTTGTTCTGCTTTGCACTAAATTTTCACGCTCTATTGGTCGCGTTAATAGGTTTTCGAGCGGGAATTTTCGCTGAAATATTTGAATCCTTCCACAATGCAGTTTTATCGTAGCGCTTTTATTAACCGCTGCGGTATGGTTCGACATATTTTTATTCGCTGGGTCTGTATGAATTATAGTTACGAGCGTTGGTTCGTTATCGTATCAACCTGCATCTCGGACTTTTACCGAAAACCAATAATGAGATTCTGCTCAGGGTTATGTTCAGTTAGACAGATTTGTAGTAACAAATGTTCGAAAAGTAGTAAAATGCATAGAACTTTAAATTAGACCTAGACTGATCTAGATATCGTTATCATTGAGACACAACAATGTTTTGTTGTAGGTCACTTTAGTTAAATAATTCTTTAACTATACCCCAAGTTAAGATTAATATTTTCATACCTATTAATAGATATAGACAAAAAGAACAAAATATGAGAATTGTAAATATTTCGAAACGTCATCAAATAAAATGCGCAAATTCAATCCGTTACAGTTCTTTAATTTCAAAAAGATCAAGTTACAATAAACAAAATGTTGTCAATTCTCAATTTACAAACAAATTACGTATTTGTTATTCGCTTTTGAGTTTTGAGTCGTAATTAAAATCGAAATTAAGTGAACGGCTCCCTCCGCGCATACCATTGAGTTACTTTTCAAATAGCAATGGAAACTCAATTATACAGAAACAAGCCACTGTAAAATAATTTATCTAATCAAACGGCAGCTCGGCAGTTCAGAATTTATTTAACACAAATTAAATTGTGCGTTTCCAAAGACGATAACTGTTTTGTTTGGTAAATAAATAGTTCCAAAGTAAGACAAACTTTTGTGTGTGCCTGACAACGGATAACATTGAACGAATTTGTAACACCTATCATACATCAAACCTTATGTGTTGTTTATTTTTTGTGTTTACTGTTTTGATAGGTTGTTTTTAGTAAAATGTGTTTCCGTGAATACAACAGCTTGTACCCAGGCCCTTTCATTTTTTTTAACCAGACCAAAAAATAATAGGTAGGTACAGTCCATTATCAGAAGGCTATAAAAAATATGGTATAGAGTCTAACAGAATTTTAACTTAAAATTATTTTTTAAGTAAGTAAACCCTACTCAACAATGCAGGAAACATTTGAAATTTACCTACATAGAGGTAGGTAAATTTCAAATGTTTGTGCGTAGCTGTTTCTCATGTGAGTTAGTCATATAATCAATCTATCAATCAATCAAAGAGTCTATCCGTTATCTTAAATCTGTTTTATCGGTAGGTAGGTGTTCCTGGAAGAAATTCGATGGTGTGCATAACACAGGTTTTGAGTTAGCTCCTTTTAGATCTAGGTGAGCGTTATTTACTTACTGGTAGTCCTGCCTAGCGTAACAATGTCCTAACAGCCTACACTCGATGGCACTGCAGGAGGCGGGGCCGGGCGAGTCCGCTGGACCTCTCACGGCGTACGTAACGTTGAACCCAAACACAGACAGGAGGCCTAAGGCCCGCAACTGTGTACCCTCCAGCCTGTTCAGTGTTAGCTCCACGACTAGCACTGGACTTTGGACCTGGAAATAATAGAAATGAGTCGATTAATATTTATTGGAGCAGGGGGCAGAGGGGGCAGCGGCCTCCCCCTAAAAGGTCCCTGTAGGTTTTGATTCCCTTGCGAGTGTCGAAAATTACCTTTGATATTTTTAAGTTTGTCTATGGCTGCCCTTCAACTTGCGCTACGAGGGTTGTAAATTAAAAAATAAAGGATGTTTTGACCTGTTCATTATTAATATTGAACCCACATTGTAGATGGCAGTTTATTGAATAAATCCTAGTAGGTACCTACTTAGTAAGTATTGATTTTATAAAATCATTTCTGCCATTCAAAATTACTTTTTGACGAAGAAGAATCTCGCAAAATGAAAAAATAACTTCGACTGAATAACAGTTCGAGGAGATAGTCTAAAAATAGCAATTCAGAAATCGTAAAAAAACTTTAGGGTAGGTAAGTAGTAAGACAAATTTAGCGCCTTTGGCGTTGATATTCCTTTGTAAACAAAGTTTCGCCGAGTTTTAAGTAATAGGGATGACGACTGGGTAGAGAAAACGAAATTTTATTTAGTCCATCACTTAGATTATTAAAAATAGATTCGTGTCTATTACTTTTTGGCAATAATATGATTGTTGGGCAAAAAGTCTTCATATCTATTTTGTAATAGACATGAAGACTTTTTGCCCAGTTATTGACTCAGTTATTTTATCATATTTTATAATTATATTTGGAATTAATCACTATAACGAATTTAGCTCACATATCTTATTACATTTTGTGATGTTTCGAAAAGTTTACAGTTCCTATATTCGTAGCACTACTGAGCTGACGATAGTCTTACGCTAATGAATATTTATATTGTTATGTGAAACGTACCACTTACGATTTTTATACTCACAAATTTTATCGTTTAAACAATAACATCAAAATTTGATAAGAACAGAGTTTTACAAAAATATTGTTATATGAATTACGTTAAAGTGATACACTAGTATCAGGACCACAGACTACCGATATCTTTACACTTAATGTAACATAAGTCACAGCGTCCAAAGAAGCGTCCAGTGGAATTATTTATGAAGTTATTCCTTCATCTATCTCCTGGCTACTTCTCAACTAAGAATTACAGACTCCGAAGGAAATGGGATTTGGCTTGATTCCAAAAACACAAATTATTGTTTTTTCTTCCCCTCCACAAGCTGTAAGGCGAGTTGTATAAGTAGCTTCGTTAGTAGAATAATGTGACGTAACGAGTTAACCATTTACGTTTTCAGTCGACACTGTTTCGCGTTCATGAATAAATTCGTCATTATTTTCGTTTTTATAATTAAAAGAGCGACCACCGTTTCGTATTCCTTTCAGTTTTTTTTCTGTTTTTCATCCACCTAGCATACGTTATAATTCGATTCGCAAACGTACCTACATTTCGAAATCGTCAAAAATTGTTCATTAGATAAATTGCCCGCTCAAAACCCACGACAATCATTATTAGGTCTGTAAGGCTTCGTTGGCATTGTTGGCAGTGTATTCTTGAAAATACGTTTGCGAGTTTCCAGCCTTATTTGAGTGAGTATGTCGGTACGAATTTAAGGCCAAGATGGGTGAAATTTCGCCAGGAAGGCGCCGTGAAAGAATTGGCATATTTGGCATGAACATTTGCATCAGAGCTGGCTTAGTGTTTTGCATGCCAATAACTTTTATGCGAAGTCATTACACTATGCCATTGCATAAAAAATATAAACGAAATTTCTGAAATTAACTATCAAGGTGCAAAATAATTGACGATCACGATACTTACTTCATACTGAATCGATCATAGTAAAATGAAATTGAAATGTACGAATGTGATACTAATTAAAAAAATGTTTTGGTTTTTGGCAATGTGTTTCGAATCGTCTATTTTGTTTTAGGTAATACTGCTGAATACCTTGTTTAATTGGAATAGAACTACTATTAACGGATTTTATTCGCGTATTTTATTTTTATTTTATTTGCTGACCTTTCGGATTCTTTACAGTTTCGATAATCCAAGCACGACTGAGCTGACGCCTGACACATAAATAATTTCTGATGCCTTCACGGTTATTACACAAAGGAATGAAACAACTATAACGAATTTAACTCGCGTATTGTATTTTATTTGCTTATATTTCGACAACATTAGTCTCCAAATTCGTAGCACGACTGAGCTGACGATAGTCAAACGCTGAAGAAACCTAGTTGAATATAGAACTCTTTTCTCGTCGCCTTAACTAGAAGAGCGTACCCGCGTACCAATTATAATTGCTCTTAAATTAGTCAAAAGAGGTGTTGAAGCACCGTACAAATTACAGACACCGCTGCAAGACGCCGCGTATGAGCTACCTAGTTCGTATAATTACTAAAGTTCCTTTCAAGTGATGAATTACGACTGTGCCATTGTTGACGAAACAGTTCATTATAAATTATACTCTTTGGCGCGCAATGCGTTGTTTTGTCTCGCTCTTATTATGAACAGAGCCTTTTAAACAGATAATGCCTATTTTCAAATGGTAGTGTACAGAACACTTCACTGGCTGAGATTTCTGTTTGGGAGTCTAAAAGCGAAATAAATGTGATTAATTTTTCATCATCGTTAATGTACCTACAAGGAGAAACATTTTGTAAATGGGTGTATTTTAAATTCGAAGTTACATTAGATTAATTTATTTCGTCCTCCAGTCATTTTTACCTACCTTAGGTAAAATTTTATTCTAAGAAAGTAAGCACTAATTCTAAATGTTGATATTAACAAGAAAGAAGGTTATGCGATATAAATAATATATTAATGTTTTCGATCGAGCAAAAGCGACGTTTTTTGATTTGACTTGGGTAGAGGGACAACTAAACAAGTCAGCATTTTAGGTTTGTATTGTTTTTGGTGATGAGTAAGACGAATGTACACGGGGTTAAATGGGAGTGAAAAAATATTTTTAGAAAATATGTGGTCGTGTGATGTGCCAAATGAAAAGAAAAACTACTTATTTATGAAAATGTAGGTATGTTAAAAACAATGTTTGAGCTACTAGAACTAAACAAGGCATCTAAACCCTAATAACAACTTCGAAAAGCCTCAATAAACATAATAAACAGTATATTGGCTTTCTAGAACAAACGTCTTATTGTTAAAATAGTCTGAGCCAAGATTAGACTATTATTAGTAGCGTGACTGAAAACAGAGGCGACTTACTTTGGAAAAATCTTTTTTTTCTTTACTGTTTTTGCTTCTTTAATTTAAGATTGATATTTTGTAAATTTTAGGTAATTGATTGCTACCAATCAATTGACCTCAAACATTTGTATAACCTTAAGCACAACATAGTGAGATATTGTTCCTACTCTACAGTTGCCATATTCGTAGCCAACCGAGCTGACTAGCCTCACACTAAAGTAATTTCAAATTATGCAAATTACCAAATTTTAGAAATTACAACATTCTAAACACTACTCTTGTTTTTAATTATTTATTAGAGACCCCAGTGGGACTTGAACCAACAATCAACCTTATCGCGAGGCATCGTGTAACACTACACCATGCGCGTCACTAATTGATGACTGTAACACCTTACCGATCGTTCTTTTATAATGTAATACACTCCTTTTATACCGTTTGAATTCCTAACGCTTGTCAACATGCGACGCGGCTGGCGGCGGGCCAGCGCTGTACACAATCAGATCTGCACTCGTGATGCGACTAACAATCGTTCGTTTATGATTCACTACTGCACAATTTGATTAGCTTACAGTTGAGGGTGAGATGGACAATGTTGTTCAGTTTTCATTTGAGTTTTATGCTCGCGTACCGTCAGTTCTATGAGATACATAAGGTAAATAAAAATGTATGCACGTAACTGCTGAACAACTGCGTCAAATTGGATGATTCTTTTTATATGTGTTCCTTATTGCCAGGACTTAGTCTGTAGATAAGAAAATGCATAAAAAATGTAAAGATATGATCAGATTTTTTTTTTTTTACAATATAAAAAGTGATTGACGGTATGTGACAGAAGAATTTGACAAAACAATCGAATTGGTAGGAGGGCTTATCTATAGGTATAGACTATGGGCCCATGTTAAAAAAATGATGGGTCATTTGAACCACCAGATGACCTATGTAGAACGATATAAGAGCATAAAATAATAAGATTTAGCATTGTGCCGTCACTTGTAAGCTGTCCAACTGAGTGTAGGTGAGAATTCAAAAGTACAGGTAGAGTGAGTACATTTTGGTCATATATTTTTGAACGGCATTGTTACCATCGATAGATCCATGAAAAATAATACTAAAACGCGTAGTGCCGTAAAAAAATGGTGATCCATAAAGTCGGATTTTTTTTTTGATTTTCCGACAATTTCCAGGGTGAATTTGGTCATTTGATACAGTACGGCATCAGTTTCATACTATTTCAATACTGCTTCTAATCCATCGTTCCGCAACGCCGTAAAAAAATCAAGCGACAAGGGGAAAAAACCGAAGGTTGCAGCCCCCTCTCTTTCCGTGGTCCAGGGGGTGATTTGATAAAGTACGGCTTCGGTTCCAAAACATTATCTAGCACTTAAAAGTACTATTAAAAATAATGCCGTCAAGAAATGATTGTTCATTTGAATGTATATCAATAATTATCTTAATTTCATCGTATTCTTGATTTATAAAGCTGTAAAATCATTTGATCCTGTACGGGAACTATTTTTCTAACATAATATTGTAAAATACAATTGTTTTATAGTATTGCCGTTGAAAAGAAACTGTTCTGAAAAAAAATATGGAGAAATACAAAAACTGAAATTTTGCAAATTATTGCAGTAATTTAAATATCATATATTAATGAAATATAGCAGTTTTCTACATTGTATCCCATGTTTTAAATAGTATTAACATAAATAAATTAGGAAAAAATGATGCCGTAAGTACATTTTAATGCAGACCATATCTTTTAGGTTCATGAAAATGACGCTACCATTTTAAGGGTACTTTATGGCCATCTGATACAGTACGGCATTAACATATTTTTGAAGAGAACAATTGATAATATGATAAAATCACTATGACGTCTAGCTGAAGTGAAACGGTTCCTCATCCGGTGCCGTTATGTCACAGACTTTTTGAACCAACGAAAATGTACGGCATATGAAAAAATATTATCTATGCATAAAACACTTTCGAAATAAATTAATTTGACGTTGTGTCAAATCACCCCCTGGACCACGGAAAGAGAGGGGGTTGCAACCTTCGGTTTTTTCCCCTTGTCGCTTGATTTTTTTACGGCGTTGCGGAATGATGGATTAGAAGCAGTATTGAAATAGTATGAAACTGATGCCGTACTGTATCAAATGACCAAATTCACCCTGGAAATTGTCGGATAATCAAAAAAAAATTCCGTCTTTTTGGATCACCATTTTTTTACGGCACTACGCGTTTTAGTATTATTTTTCATGGATCTATCGATGGTAACAATGCCGTTCAAAAATATATGACCAAAATGTACTCACTCTACCTGTACTTTTGAATTCTCACCTACACTCAGTTGGACAGCTTACAAGTGACGGCACAATGCTAAATCTTATTATTTTATGCTCTTATATCGTTCTACATAGGTCATCTGGTGGTTCAAATGACCCATCATTTTTTTAACATGGGCCCATAGTCTAGTACTAATATAATGAAGAGGAATGGTTTGTTTGTTTGTTTGGATTGAATAGACTGAACCGACTTGAAAAATCCTTTACTGTTGGGAGCTACACTATTTCCGAGTGACATAGGATATAAAAAAAGGGATCCGTGCGCATCCGGGGCGGACAGCTAGTCTCGTATAAATTAACAAATGATAAAAGGCATTATATAGAAATGTTCTCAAATAATCAAGAATAATTTATCTAAAGATAATAAACAAATCAACGCCCAAGAGAGTCCTTTTGCGTTTTCCCTTAACTTCAAAAAGTATTGGGTAAACGCGGTTAGAAATTTCAATTCACTTTAATTATAACACCGCGGTGACGTTCCTTTTCAAAGCTCCCTTATCTTTTATCTGGCCCTTTGGAACCCGAAGAAAATTTCAGTAATTTACGTCCCAATCGAAGTCATAATCATTTCGCGCCGGCTTGAAAAGGTTTTTTATTGTTTTTTTCGAGCTAAATAATTCAACAAATTGACCTCTGAAATGATTTAAATGAATGAATGAGTGTGATGAGGCGGAGTGTGAAAATCAGGGGCTTTAGAGGAAATGGGTTGATTAAAAGAGATTCTTTCTTCAATAATCTATCCGAATTGGTTTTTGGAAATTTACGATTGTCTTTTTATCCAGTGGATAGATCAATTATTTATAACTTTTAGCTATACAGTTTGCTAGTACTTACAAAAATACTTGAAAACATTTGTATAGTCAAGGCCTGGGTCAAAATAATGGCGGTTGACCTGAACTACATTTTTAATAAATAATAAATCTGATTTAAAGTAAATAATAAAAAAAATATATATAAGTATTCTGAAAAGTAGTCTAACACTAAAATAAAATACGCAAGTTAAATCCGATAAGATGTTTTATTACAATGATAGATATTTCTTTTTTTATTTTATCCATATACGTATTTCATTAAATACATTAGGTAGGTACAATGTTATACATGTCAGGATAAATTCTCAGTCTTATATGAAAAAAAATATATCCAGACATGTTATCTTAGGATGCCTAAAGCAAGACATCTAAAAAAAATTGATTACGTGAGCGTTGTACAAAACGAGGTCTTAATTTCACATGTCGGTTGCTGTCAAAGGATTAAATTGTACACACCAAGATTTTATTTACGGACAAGAAAGGGCACGCGTGAGCTTACTGTAGAAACCCGTTAAAAGATAATTAGCTAACAAATTAAATATGTCTGAGAATTGTAGTTGTTTTTTTTAAGAAACAAGAATCTATTTTGAAAATCTTTGTTAACAAAGGGTACAAACATCACCATCGACGCTTGATGCTTTAAAGACCTATACCTAACTATGAGTCCCACTAAATAATCTAAATATTAACTACGATCGGCGATCTATCAATCAAAATTCGATCGATACCATCGTCTTATTATCATATCTTTTGATATAATTGTCTTTTGAAAGTATAATGGTGTCTAAGGTAAAAACAAAAATAATCCCTACTAATATTATAAATGCGAAAGTAACTCTGTCTGTCTGTCTGTCTGTTACGCTTTCACCCTAAAACTACTGGACCGATTTTAATGAAATTTGGTACAAAGAAAGTCTGGAGCCTGAGAAAGGACATAGGCTACTTTTTAACCGACTGCAAAAAAGGAGGAGTTCCATGCGGACGAAGTCGCGGGCAGAAGCTAGTATGAAATAATAAACGAATTATAAAATAAATAACATACGAATAAAGGTTTGCCGAAAATGTATGACCGTTTGTGAGTACGGTTAACTTGACTGAAATCAGTTCATTCAATAAAGCAAATACATTATCGTGAATATTTGGTTTTATTAAATCCATTGGCCAAATAAAACAAGGAAAAAGGATGTAAAAAAACACAAGGTTGTTTAGTTAATTTTCTCCAGGGCCCAAGAAATTCTAAAGAGTCAATCGGCACGTGCCCCGATTACACGAGTCATCTCAAGCCGATATTGACGTTAATTTGAATTTATTCATGAACACGTGTCGTGTATTTTTGAATCATGAAAATGTATTTTTAAGGGTCGTCGATCTCTTGTTGACCACGAAGTACGAGTACGAACGAAGTTTCGAACAATCTAATGAATAATATTAGATAGATTCAGACTTAAATTTGTGGGAATCCATTCCAATAAAGATCAAAAGATAACTGCTTTCCGAGCGGCTTAAAAGAGAGTTAATTTCTCTTGGATAGATTACGTTAAATTGTAAGTGATTTAGTTTAGTCCACAATTTATCTATAGTTTATAATTTCGAGAGACACATTATTAACTAAGTTCATAATAATTACGTGACATTTTTGAAAGTTTTATTAAACTAGATTTTGTCTGCGATTTCGTCTGAGTAAAAAGCCCCGTTTGGATGTGAATTTTAAAAATCTGTGCGTGTTTCCGTTAGTCATTTAAGATAAAGAATTTTATATACTCGTATATAAGACTAGCTTTAGCTCGCGACTTCGTCTGCGCACGATGAGTATTTTACACAATATCGTTATAAAATATACTCTGTATGTTATTCTAATACATAAGCTATATTATTCTTAAGTTTCATCATAATCCATTCATTAGTTTTTGCGTGAAAGACGAACAAACATCCATACATTCTTACAAAGTTGCGTTTATAATATTAATAGAATTACCACATTGTATTTGCCGTCCCCTAAATTCGACAAAGTTATTCAAATCCATCATGTCCATAAGATGATTGTTTTTTTCCCTACAATAACATCTTTGCATTTGCATCGGAACATAATCGCTCGACCGGTCTACAGAGTATTTTGGCAAATGGAATTGGCATAATCAAGTCGACTCAAGAAGCCTCTATATTGGATTATGTAATCAATTCGTTCATTTCGCAGTGAATAGCGAAAAGGGAGTGCAGTGTAAAGAGATCACTGTATCTTTGAGATTTAACTGTGAATGGTTAGGCATTTATTGAATTAGAGTGAATTAACATGAGCGTATCTGAGAAATATTTAGCTAGAAATGTTAATAAAATTGATAGCTTGATACCTAGTCAGTAACATTAAACATTCGCTAAAACTTAATAAAATAATCTTATTACTATCTGCTCATTAGTATTATAAACGTGAAAGTATGTAGGTATTCGTTATTTAAGCAGAATTACTAAATAGATTTTAATGCAACTTATACTAACTAACTTATATGTATAAGTATACCAACATCTGAATAACAATATTTCGTAAATTATTATTCCTACGCAGGTAAAGTCGCGGGAATAAGAAGTAGAACATGTGTGGATTGGCAAAAGCTATGTCAATTCAGAGGATTCTTTTGAATAAGCAATAGAATAATAAAAAAATATCTTTGCGAATGAAATAAAAACCTCAATTCATAATTTCTGAAGCCTTCGGGGTTTTTACAGATTGTACTATCGCTAGCTCAGTCGTGCTACGAATATGGAGTCTAAATTTTCGAAACATCAGCAAATATAATAAAATACACGGGTTATATCCGTTATAGTTGTTTCAGCCCGAAATAAATTATGAAACTTATTCAATTCATTAATGTATGACACTGTTCGAAGCATAGTCATGAACTTGTGACGTCACAATCACTAGTACTATCTCACGAACCAATGATTTTCACACCTCGTGTGTACAAAAATCAGCAACCGGTAGAAAAATACAGCAGTGTTATTCTGGACAGGAAAAACAAAATATACCGACCTAAATTCTTGTTTGAGTCCGAAACACCAAAACAGTGTTATTTATTTTATATTATAATTATGTTGTATATATTATGATTAAATTAGATCGTCGGTGACATAATCAAAAAAATGTTGACACGTATTTTTTTTGTCAACTCAAGGGTCCGTAATGTCATTTCCTAATAAGAAGTTTGACGACATGCGGATCTTTAACGAGCATATTATTATAGATATATATATATATATATATATATATATAATGAAACGTTTGCC
The DNA here is from genome assembly GCA_038024825.1 of Polylopha cassiicola. Classification (NCBI taxonomy): domain Eukaryota; kingdom Metazoa; phylum Arthropoda; class Insecta; order Lepidoptera; family Tortricidae; genus Polylopha; species Polylopha cassiicola. The sequence goes on from CP149061.1 coordinate 3,073,323, forward strand.
GTTGTCACGACCTCACGCGTGAATGGCTTTCACTAATTCTTTTTTTGTTGTACCTATTTGTTATTATTAGGAGAAGGTTCTTATGTAAGAAAAAAATCTATTATTCAGATAAAAAGGTAACAGATATTTCTTGATTATAGGGCGGTACGAAGTTCGCCGGGTCAGCTAGTTATGTTTGTTATATACCTATATTGTTTTTTTTTAATTACACAACAGCTTTTATTAACTTTTGCTACATATTGCTACATATTGCTACAATCTGAAGATAAGAAAGAAAAAAAACTCTTCCTAATTTTTAGCAATATTTAGGAAATCATGCAATATCGCGTCGTATATATATTATATATATCGCTTTACTGGAGAAAACTAACATCTAGGAATATTGAAAATTGAATTCACGTGATGTCATTTCGAGTTGTCACTTTTCTAGTAAAGGTGGATATTTCTCAAAATATTTCTACATTGTCTATATTGTCAGTTCGGAATACTTCCACCGTTCCGTTAGTCCCAAACTTTACTCTCGCACTACAGGGTAACCCTTTCAAATAGTACCCGAAAAGGTGTTGATGTGTAAAAGTGCACGAAAATTTCCATACGAATGGTCACACTTTTTATGGCTTCAAACTCAAAGGCGTGATGTGACATTGCTTATGCTGTGTGTGTGACATACCTACACACCTGTACTATTACTATAGTGGCAACTTCAGGTTGAAAGCAGATAGGTTTTTGTTTTTGAGTGTTCTGTATATCCAAATCTATACTATATATAATATTATAAAGCTGAAGAGTTTGTTTGTTTTTTTGTTTGTTTGTTTGAACGCGCTAATCTCAGGAACTACTGGTTCGAATTCAAAAATTCTTTTTTTGTTGGATAGACCATTTATCGAGGAAGGCTTTAGGCTATATAACATCACGCTGCGACCAATAGGAGCGAAGAAACAGTGGAAAATGTGTAAAAAACGGGGAAAATATGAAGTCTTATGCAGAATTACTATTCCACGGGGACGAAGTCGCGGGAACAGCTAGTGTAAAATAAAAAGAGTAGAAGAAGTAAGTTAAACACACTTCTTTCTAGTAGTGTTGGCGACTGACTTTTATATTGAGTTGTCGATATTCGCTTGTACGAAGAACATTAAATTCCAATTTAAAGTGATACGTGTTTTCATAATTCACCAGTTATTACAGCCTATTTCTAGCTTTGTAAATAATACTAAATGATTTCAACATAACTTTTTCCTCTTTGGCCGAAATCGTAATAATCAAATACATAATATTTTTTAAAAGTATGTCACAGTGTGACCCAGATTAATATCCATTACAGTCAGAAAATTCTTTGTTTGTTTCTGCAATGTTCAGGAAAAATGAAAAGGAAAGCTTTATTAATGAAAACCTACAAATATGCGGACATACGACCATTCCTTTGTATTTAATTTAAATCGAATTAATTTGTTCTTTTGTGTTATATTTAAAGTTAAAAATAAATTTCACTAAATTTATATGCGACAAAAAGATGGATAGACAGAAATGCATTGATAAGAGTTCTCATTTCTTTTTGAGGTACTGAAACTTAAAACATGCCGATTGCGGAATCGTATGTAAATATACCTATAAATTACAAATATTTATATCTTACGGTACTTTACTACTTAATTTATTTACAAAAGAACTAAGTATTTCTTAGAAAATGTTTTCAACTGTATTTTCAAATACCCGCTACGAATAGCTATTACACGTAGCGCTTAATAGAAACACGCGTAGCGATGCTACGCCTCGTAGCACCATTTTACGTAGCATTACGTAAGCGGCTTAGATAATCAACAAAAATTTGCAGCTAAAATTGCTAAATATATTTTTAATAGGAGTATATATAATATTTATGTTTAGAAAGTCAAGTCATTGTTCGGGCCGAACTGCTAGTTAAAGAAAGACAATATTTTTCTAGCAACCTAAATAAACAATTGCTCAACGCACATTTATTTAATATCGCTCGCTGAATAAACATTTTTTTATTTATTTTGACGTATTTGTAAAAAGGGTTTTTGTTCTCAGTTTGTGGTTCTATTATTAGTACATATTGATCTTTATTTTTAATACTGTCTGTCTCATTACAAGATGACAGGCGCGTGCTGTGAGAGTCGCGTATGTAGTGCGTCGGGGTAGGCACTCCGTACATTTAAACCATTGTGCCTATATGGAATGCACGCCCTTGCAAGACGATAATAAAAAAAATACACACACACACAGAGAGATAAAAATCATACATGTGTGTAAAAACTGGGTGACGATTACATTAAATAACAAGAATTCGCTCATTTAACTAGCAAAAAGATGCTATAAACATGAAGATATAATATAAACGTTAAAATAGAAAATAAATTGAAAATGACATAGATACATAAAAATGTATACGGAATTTAAACACTTAAAGTCCTGATTCATAACTCAAATTATATAAGACTCAAAATATATATTTCTAGGTATATCAACTTGAAAAGAACTCCGTATTAACTTTAGAAATTCTTACACTAGTTTTAATACAAGAAATTAGTACCGTTGCTACAATTACAGCTTTTCACTGAACACGTTTAATTCCCAGCAAACACGTTGAGAGTGGTACGTGACAAGAATTTAAAAAGTGTACTAAGTACCTTTTATTCACGTAACTAGCATTTGATTTTAAACCTTATGCAGTGGGGCTTAAGGTGAATATTAAATGTTTTTAGGATAGTTCAATCATTGAGCCGGAATCGATGGCATTTCGCTGCTGTTTCCTCTTAAGTGTTACATAAGCTTAGAGTAAAGTTAGAAGTAAAATGTCATTAGCAATTTTTTTTTCTTATATTTTTAGTAATTTGTAATATTTTCTCTGTTAGTTACATCATTAAAAGTAATACCTTTTTAAAAACAAGCTTGTGTGACCCTTGAATTGATAGCCCATTCGGGTATATTTGTAGACATTTGGTTTTCCACCTTCCCTTGTACCCCCCTTAATTTGGTTTTAGAATGACGTCAGAGTTAACCATGCATTGTCATCCAAACTGAACGTGTATACATAATTTCAACTCAATCGGTTAAAGTTATAATATATATAAATACATAAAAGAAAAAAGAAAATTTATAAAAAATACATAGATTTGATTAAAATATTTTTTAGACCAATACAAAAAGCGATTGACGCACATGGCAGATCTTTGACGAAACAATCTCTGGGACAGCAATAATGCAATAAAAATAAACAAAACTTAAAGCCTATCTATATATCCTGAAACCGTCAAGTTAAAACTACAAGTTAAACGTAAGGCAAGTCATGCTACTTTGTATTCAGAGAGACGGCGAGACTGCATTATGTATTGCCAGTGACATGGGACGAGGAGTTGACTATGCATGCATTGGCAACACTTACGCGTTTAACAATTACTTTGTTCCGACTTGGGTATGCGGCCATCGCGTCAGTCGGACTGATCCTACTAGAATAATTGTGGCCTAGAATTTAAACATACTTTTTGAGAATTTCTGAGCCTTCGCGGTTATTGAAACACATATTAACGGATTCAACTCACTTTAGCGTTAGACTAGTATATAATATAAATATACCATCTACCGTGTTTTCAATGCTGATTTAAAAAAAATACTTAACATTGAGACGCGTTAAAAACAGATATTTTCAGCTTAGGTACAAAATTACACAATTTAAATACAAAATTTAATTAAAATTGATCTAGCCGCTTCTCAGGAGTTTGGCAACAAATACTGTGACAAGATAATTGAATATAATTATTATTATTAGATTTGACCTACAACAGTACTGTGCATTACACACTTTGAATGAGACGTTAACAATTTTAAGAAAACACGTTGAATTTAATAATAAATATACTTGCCTGCGTAAATGTGCTATAAGAAAAGCGTTATGTGCCTAGTTGGTACTTGTCGCTGAAAGAAGCTTATGTTCCAAACATTCTCTCTAAAACATAATATTTTAAACATTTTCTAAAACAAAGACGATTTCCTGAAAATAAAATGCATCTTTCACAACAATACAAGTTTTAGGACTAAATGTTTCATTACTTCAAAACTAAAATAATTTAAACATGCATTATTTGATTTGCGTTACGGTATACAGTTTATCAAAGGATTTTCACGTATGTCAATTGCATACAATTTTTTTTAATAATTATCTGACAGAGAGAACAGACACACACGAGTAATCCTATAAGGGTCTCAATTTTAAAAACAGATTTTGGGAGGTACGGAACCCTAAAAAACTGTCTTGCTCTTTTCTTAACACTTTCCGAGTCAGCAAATTTCAAAAGTTTTACTATTCTAGGAGTTATGTTCCGCCGCTACTCCTCTTATTGCCCATTAGTGGACAACACGTCTCTTATATTTTCTTTACTAAGTACATGGCAAATATAGAACTTGCTATTTTTGTTGGCTTGTAGGTCTTGAAGGAAAAGGAAAGAAAACGTAACGCTAAACGTAATAAAAATAGTAATATGTTTAGGAAAACACGTATAATTAGGTAATTACTTTATTGAGCTCAGGAGCAGTACACCGTGTTAATCTAACAAAGGAATGTCAACCTACCCACTTAATTCACTTTTTTATAAAACAAGAAAGTAAACAAGTACCCTACAAATACATATATGACATACCTTTCCCCTAAGTAAATCTAATATATAATAATAACAATGATCACACATGGTAATGAATATATATATATATATATATATATATATATCTGTTTCAATCAACTTAACAAAATACACATCTTAATTATTGCCTACAAAGTGTCTTTAATTAATTATTCCTACCAGGACGGTCATAAGGAAGTTTGACATGAGCTTTGGTCTTATTAACTATCTTTCCAGTGGATGAATTAGATTCAGGAGAAGGTATTCCTAACATCTCAGCCCATCGGTCACTACTAGGTATTTCAATGATAGTTTCAGCTTCTAAAATCTCGGCATCACTGTCCGGATCCGGTATTTCTGTTATCTCCTCTCGTGTTTGCTCTTCTGTAACTCCTATCTCTTCTTCACCCTCATTCGAGCTTGGATCAGTTGTTTTAATCAATTGATCGATATGGCGGTTAACAACTGACCCGTTGGATGTTTCTACATTATAGCTAGATGGACCACCTTTAGTAATTACAGTTCCTGGCAACCATCTTGGACCCGCAGCGTAATTTCTATACATTACCTTCTGGCCAATGTTAGTCTCTCTGCGTTTAATACGCGCATTTTGATCCACTTGTATTTCAATTTTTTTGTTAATTATATTTTCTGGGTGTATAACGTCTAACAAAGTACGCAAACGACGATTCATCAAAAGCTCCCCTGGACTTTTATTTGTTGACGTGCAAGGTGTTGCTCGTAATCCTAACAGTAAATTAGGGATTCGTATATCCCAAGATAAATCGTCCATTTTGCGTAATTTATCTTTAACAGTTTGCACCATGCGTTCAGCCAAACCATTTGTAGCTGGGTGATAAGGAGCAGTTTTCACATGTTTAATACCATTAGCCTTTAAAAACTTATCCATCTCCCCCGACACAAACGATGTTCCGTTGTCCGAAACGATCGTCTCGCTTAAACCATGAGTAGCAAATACAATCCTTAAGTATTTTATAACAGTTGTAGAAGTCATATTATTAACCATAAATACCTCTGGCCATCTAGAGTAAGAGTCAACAATGATTAAGAAATTTTTGCCCTGAAATGGACCCGCGAAGTCGACGTGTAATCGAGACCAAGGACGCGTAGGCATAATCCATTTATGACTAGTTTTAGGAGGCATATGGCGATTCTCTAAGCATTTCGTACAGCCCCCTACCAACCTTTCGATATCAGAGCTCAGTTGTGGCCACCAAACATAGCTCCTAGCGAGTGCTTTAGTTTGTACAATACCATTGTGGGTACTATGTAGTACACGCAAAGTAGCTTCACGTAGAGAATTCGGAATTACCACTCGACATCCTAGCAGTACGCAATCAGATTGAAGCGATAACTCCGAGCGATGTAACAATAAACACGAAAATCATTGTCTGTAACTTTGGCTGGCCAACCCCGCTGTATGTAATACATTACTTGCGACAAAATCTTGTCTTTGACAGTTTCCTTGGCAATGTGCTCGGCGTCAAAAGGCAATTCTTGAGGATTTTCTGCCATTAGCAAGATTTCGCCAAGTTCCTGTTCAGGCTGGTCTGGCACCGGTTGTGGCCAACGACTTAATCCATCGGCATTACCGATCTGTGATCCCGGTTTATATATTATCTCATAGCTATGCGACGTCAATGCTATAGCTATTCTTGTTAGACGAGGTGACAGCATATTCGGCATGGGCTTTTTAGGATCAAAAATCCCCAGCAACGGCTTGTGATCAGTCACAATAGTGAAAGATCTTCCAACTAAGTAATTATGAAATTTTTGTATGCCGAACATGATCGACGCCGCTTCTTTATCCAGTTGAGAATATCGACGTTCATGAGTGTGGAGAGTTCTCGAACTCATGGCTATCGACCGTTCTAGGCCGTCTTCCATTATATGTGACAATACTGCACCTACGCCGTATTCTGAGCTATCGCAGGTGAGAATCAGTGGTTTATTTAAATCATAATGAACCAGTGTCAAGTCGAATGATAACAAACGCTTAGCTTTATCGAAGGAGTTTTGCTCCTTCTCGGTCCAGTGCCACGTCTGACCCTTGTCGAGGAGTCGGTGCAAAGGTTCCAGTGTGGTGGCCTTGTGCGGTATGAATTGTTCATAAAAGTTATACAATCCAAGAAAAACATAATTCCGGAACATTCTTTGGTTCGGGAGTGTTCATGATCGCCTCCCCCTTGCTGGGAGCCGGATGGATGCCCTCAGGTCGATAACGTAACCGAGAAATTCCACCGTCTCCTTAGCCAATCTGCACTTACTTTTATTAAGTCGAAGTCCCGCTTTTTCTATTCGAGATAAAACTATATCCAAACGTTGACGCATCTCAGTCAGAGTATGCCCCGAAATTATGATGTCATCGATTAGAACCGCTACCCCCTGTATTCCCGCGAGCAGAGCAGTCATTAATCGCTGGAATATACCGGGACACGCCTTAACCCCGAAAGCTAATCGGTGTACCGTATATAAACCCTTACAAGTATTCAGAGTGAGCAGTTTGGATGTGTCATCGTCCACCGTAACTTGTGTGTAGGCTCTGTCTAAATCGAGCGTCGAAAAATATTTACCGCCCGCTATTGTAGCGAAAACCTCATTAGCGGTAGGCATCGGATAGGTATCAGACTCGGTAGCTTGATTTACGGTACTGCGGTAATCCCCGCACAAACGAATATCTCCTGATTTTTTAACAATCGGTACGACAGGCGTCGCCCATTCCGAGAAAGACACCGAACGTAAAACACCTTCTTCAACTAACCTGTCGATCTCCTTCTCAACGCGGTCTCTAATAGCATAAGGTACCGGGCGAGCCTTAACGTACTTAGGTGTGGCTCCCGCTTTTAAGTGTATCGAAACGGGACGTCCGCGGTAAGTACCTAATCCTTCTCTGAATACTTCGCTATGTTTGACGACAATCTTATTAACCTCCACGCGATCGGAATCGGTTACAAAGTCAATTCGAAAATTTAAATTAAGCGGGGCGAACCAGTCTCGTCCCAGTAAATTGGGACCGTCGCCTTTAGCTACAAAAATATCTAAGTCACACTTAATGTCCTTATACTGCACACGAAGCGTCGTCTGTCCCAATATCGCGACCTGCGCGTCCGTCCACGTGCGCAGCGTCAGTAGCGTCGTAGCGGCGGCCGCGGCGGCGGGTGCAGCGCCGGGCGTGCGGCGGCCGCGGCGCGGGGCACGCGGGGCGCACGGGGCACGCGGCGGCTGCAGCGCGCGCCACGTGCGCTCGTTGAGTAACGAGTAGCTGGCGCCGGAGTCCACCTGCATGGTGTGCGGTGCGCCGTTGAGCGCGAGTGTGATCGTGTAAGGCGGCACGCGGCTCGGCGCGCCGGTGTGGTACACTCCGCCGATGTAGTCGTTTCGATCCTCCTCCTCCTCCTCGGTGTAGTTCGTGTTCCGGTTGTTGTTCTTCTTTTTAGTGATACAGACTTTTTCCAGGTGACCCTTCTTTTTACAAAATCGGCAGACGGCATTTAGAAAACAGCATTCGCCGCCGTGGCGATCCCCACAGCGGTAGCATAGACGCGAGGTGCCCCTCGTCTGCACGGCGTTGATATCCATCGGCTCGGGCGGCGGCGGCGGCGGTGGCGGGTGCGGCACGAGGCCAGGCGCCCCCTCGAGCGGCGCGGACGGCCGGGACGGCTCGCCTGTGCGGCCGCCGGCTTGTATCAAACGAACGTCCTTCCCGGCACTCTCGGCCGACAACATCGCGTCTACTACGTCTACGTAATTTAAAGAGTCCTTCTTGAGTAACTCGTAGCGCAGTCTCTGATCGCACATCCCGCACACTAGTCTATCGCGTAACATACGTTCCAACTTATCACCGAAATTACAACCGGCACATATTTTCCTTAACTCGGCGATATAATCGGATGCCTTTTCGTCGAGTCGTTGATCGCGTCTGTAAAATTTATACGACATCGATATCTCGTTCGGTTTTGGACTATAGTGTTTGGTTAGTACGCTATCGATTTCACTAAATGTCACTTCACTGGTTTTTTTCGGCGTAATTAAAGCTAAACATGTATCGTACACTTGCGATCCACAAACAGTAAAGAAATTAGCCTTCTTGTCGGAATCGGTTGTGATACCGTTCGCTTCGAAGCAATAGTTCAACCGTTCTAAGTAATTGTCCCAATTGTCCGTTTGAGCATTAAACTCATGAAATTTCACTGACTTCTTCGACATTTTAACTTAATTTGTCCACTTATTCACTCGTCGCCACTAATATGTTTAGGAAAACACGTATAATTAGGTAATTACTTTATTGAGCTCAGGAGCAGTACACCGTGTTAATCTAACAAAGGAATGTCAACCTACCCACTTAATTCACTTTTTTATAAAACAAGAAAGTAAACAAGTACCCTACAAATACATATATGACAAATAGCGTCTAGAGAAATTAATAATTTCTGATGCCTTCGCTGTTATTACACATTGGAATGAAATAACTATGAACGGTTTTATTTAACGTCTATATTGTTTGTTTAAATTACGAAATTAATAATTTTAATTGGTGATTGGTCTTTCTGTCTGTCTCAAGGGCGTAAATAGTAGTTACACTGACGTGTAGTCACTACGTACGTACTGACTGTACTGTTAAAAAGATTTAAATAGTGTTAGACTATCGTCAGTTCAGTCGATTACGAATATAGGAGCTGTAAATTTTACAAAACGCTCGATCGAAATATGTTAGATGATCCGTTACAATTTCTTCATTCCAATCAATACAATATTACGAAACAAAGCAGTTAATTAGATACATTACAAATATAGTGTCATGCAACATGACTATCGTAAGCTCAGTCGTGCTACGAGACGTCAGCAAATAAAATATGCAAGTTAAATTCGTTAAAGTTGTCTTATTCGAATGTGTAATATATAACCGTGTAGGCATCAGAAACTATAATATTGTAAGTATTATTATATATTCATAATTTTTGTATAAATTTTGTAAAATAGTGATATCTATTCCTACATTTTTAATATGTTATAATTTTTATGTATACTACTGTAACTACGCCTGATGTTTACCATTTATATAAAAAAAACATTTCTGAATAACTGGATGTACCTAAATAGCCTAACTACTAGTATAAATGTAAATAGGTTGTAAGATTTTAGCTATAAATATATAGATAGCTTATGTCCTGATAAATACTCGTAAGCTTTATATTTACCGGTTGTAAAAGTTCGACTGTCGTAGGTAAAGCTGGATTTTCGTCTTTAACTTCAATGTTTATTTTACACGCTCTAAAATTTGAATAAAACTCTCCATTGCAATGCATTATGCAGCTACAAAATCCTTGTTATTTTAACAACTTCTTACTCGTTAATGCTCAGTTTTCTTTTACGTGCAAATACTTTGTGAAGTGCATTGCTGCATTGTTAAGAAACTCCTTTTATTGGGATTTAATACACTGGAATTATGCTTAAGAGTTTTCTTATAAGGATGTAAAAGACATTTATCTACTGACGAAAAAACGGAGGAGGTTCTCAAGTCGACTGATATACTTTTTTTTGGGAAAGTACTTTGACAGTGGCTGTGTGTGATGCCATTGTACTTTTGAAAAATGTTGTAAAACAAGCGAGGAATGGTATTGGAGTTTGCGTTACGTATTTTTAAAATTTGGAGTCAATGAATTATTCAATATAAATAAAAACGAATCACCGAAATGTATAACTTCCGATCGACTGCATCTAATTCGATTGTTCTTTTTGTTTTGTATTTGTTATTGCCAATATTTAAAAGTTTGTATAGAAGAAAAATATTTTTTTTGGGAAATTTGGAAATTATTTATAAAAAAAGCGGAATGAAGTTAGGGGAAGTTGGAATGAAATATCTATAACTTACGTACTTTATTTTATTTGCTGACGATTCGAAAATTTTACAATTTCCATAATCGTAGCACGACTGAGCTGATAGTCTAACGCTAATTTCATTCCCATGATGTAAATATTCCAAAGATAGTTACAAAAACAACTGAATATCACTTATGATGTCGCTTGTAAATATTCCAAAGATAGTTACAAAAACAACTGAATATCACCCATGATGTCGCTTAAGTCAATTGGTCTCCAGCCTTTATATTTAGACTCCCTTTGAACAAAATGTTCTATTCACGACATAATGATGTGACAGTTATTTGGAATGAAGTCAACTGTACCGTCGCCATCAAGGGTTCTTTGGCTTTGATGTAAGCGCCCGCGGCGTCAACTCACTCTCTTCAGATGAGCACTATTTGACTGGAGTTTGCAGCCTTTTATTTTCCTTTAATAAAACTTCCTCATATAATACTAAGCAAGATATATAACTTACTAGCTTCTGCCAGTGACTTCGTCTGCATTTCGGCATACGATGAGTAAATGTTTGTTCCTCTTTCACTCAAAAACGACTAAAATAATTTTGATGAAACTTTGCAATAATAGCTTATACATCAGAATAACATATAGGTTTGTGTAAAATCATCGTGCGCAGACGAAGTCGCGGTTTGAAGCTAGTATAAGAATCGGAATCAGTTATTGTACATCAAACATGGTACATGGTTTTAAATGTACTTATAGAGCTACATGTTTCGACATAGGAACATGCAAATATATTGAACATCAAATATAAAAAGATCACAATTATATAATACTAGCGGTCCGCCCCGGCTTCACACGGATTCCTATTAATCGCAATAAAATGTAGCCTATGTCCTTTCTTAGGGTCTAACGATTGTTTGTGCCAAATTTCATCAAAATCGAGGGTTTAAGCGGGAATGCGTAACAGACAGACAGATAGAGTTACTTTAGCATTTATAGGTAATATTAGTAGGGATTAAGTCGTCAACCTAGGTTGGGTTCTAATAAAAGCGTATTAAAAAGGTCACAATTATATATTAAGTTGTCCTAGACCGGCAGAAACAGGTGTAGATGGCAGTGGAGCATAAAAGTGGTAATAAAATATACTCAGAGCTAACTCTGAGGTTAAATGTCGGCAATGAAACGAGGTTACGACTTGATTACACTTTGTACAAATAAGCTTCTACAAGTTCTGTTTGCTTTTACTGGAATATGAAAAAAGAATCCAGTATTTGTGTTTTAGGTTGTTTTTGTAAGGTTGTAAGATTTCCAGCACATTGTGATTGTTTTCAAGTTAATGTATTTTTAACATGAAATACAAAGTGATTTAGGCGTAAGGTTTCGTAATATTGTAACATACAGTTATTTTTACTTAAATTAGTAAAACATTCTTAGGTTTTTGGAGGTAAAGTTGTTAAGAAACTCAGCTTTTTTTGTATCTTTACAGTTAAGCCTAGGTTTTTATAGACTAGTATTACTTCTTAAATAATTAACTGTATCTGTTTACTTTTTGAACGTGTTCTATTTAAATATTATAGGTACCTACCTACTTAATAATTTCTGCTGCTTTCACTATTATAACACATTAAATGACACAACTATACGTATAAGTAGAGTTACTTTAGCATTAGACTATCGTCAGTTGAGCTGTGCATCGAATATGGGAACTGTAAGGTTTACAAACGTAATCAAATACAATTAAAAACGCGAGCTAAATCCGTTATAGTTACCTGTTTCATTCCTATATATACCTACCTACTTACCTACTTTTTGTAATAATCAGTCTCCATTAATTCTGTTTATCTTTACGTAAAAGTTACAGATTCACATAAAGTTACAAAATCCAAAGTGAACGTGTAATCTCATTTGAGATTGGTTGTCGATAGCGTCGAGCGAGACCTGCATTATGCACCGGGGACTTTCAGATAACATCTGTACTTAAGTGAATACGATTCAGGGATTTACGGAAAAACAAAGGAAAGAGGAAAGTGGTGAGAAACTACTTTCCACTGATTCATTTTTTTTTATTTCCGGCATAAAACTCAATGAAGTATCAATTTTAAAAAATAACACAAAAAGTTAGGGATGCTTTTGAAAAAAATTTAAAGTCCACCTTTTCGAAGTCAGTGCGAGCTGTTATCTTTTATATTAAAATTTTAACTATTTCGAGCTTAAAGTAGGTATTTTATTTAAAAAAAACTGTCATCTAAAAAAAGCGTTAACTACAAAATAAACACAAAAAGCGTATTAGAAAAACACGCAAAAACTTAAAAGCTATTATTTTCGTTTACATAATAATATTATGATGATACAATTACCTACTCAAACCAGGTATTAAAAATAGCCAGTCTGGTTTGAAACAATTGTACATAACCGATCAAAGTTGGCTTCCACGAAGCAGTACGAGAGAACTGCTTTCTCGGGAATATCAAACAATTTCTACAACGGCTTCTGCAACGTACACTGCACATAATGTTCCAGCTAATAATAGTTTACGAGTAGCACCAAGTCTTTTCTGAACCTATTCAAACAAACCGTCTAGAACTTTACCGCTATATTAGTAAGTTGATTTACTAGGGTATTTATAACAGACTACAAAAATGAGGAGGTTCTCATCAGGGATCTTTTTTTTATAGGTACTTTAATTAAATAGCTGTCCGTCCCGGCTTCGCATGTATCCCTTTTTTTAGCCTATGTCACTCGGGAATAGTGTAGCTTCCCAACAGTGTAAGAATTTTTAAAATCGGTCCAGTCGTTTTGGAGCCTATTCAAACCAACCAAACAAACAAACCTTTCCTCTTTATTATATTAGTATAGATAGATATATAAGAGAGTCGTGTTAGTTACACTATTTATAACTCCAGAACGGCTGATACGATTTGGTTGAAAATTGGTGGGAAGGGAGTGCAGAAATTGGAGATGGACATATTATGATATTTTTTATTCTGTTCCCGTGGGACCTAACATAAAACGTACATAACAAAACACAACTGACAAAAACCAAAACTGTATGAAAATATCAGCCAAGACGTATTTTTTTTTAAAAATGGTGTAGCAAAACGCAACTGACATGAAATAATAAAACGCAACAAAGGCATAAAAAGACGGTCGGTTTTTAATTAATGTACCTACATCTGCTTGCGACGTCCGCTAGTTATCGATATTTCTCAGTTTCATTAAAACATGTGGAGGAAAAAGAAAATGTAGGTACAGAGAACTGGTCAGTGTAATGAATATTGCTAATTAACTGTAGGTTTTAACTAAAAAATTAAAAAACCAACTTACAAGCAAAGAATTTTCTACCTAATTAATTACTTAAATAATCTAGATTTACGCTCCTCAATAACTACAAACTAATCTGTAGTATTAAATTAGAAAATATATTCTATAATAATAATAAATTAGTCTCTTGCCCTTCGCAGCTCATTAGATATAGGTTCCATTCAGAATCAGCGTCTTGTCACTGACGGTGCCTTGACATTTGCTGAGTGGAGTCTTTTTTTGCAAAAAAATCACTAGTATAAGCTACTAGTATTAAGCATGTGAAAATGCGCAAAATTTTTTTTTTTCTTTCTTTCTTTCTTATCTACATAATATAAAATTATAAATAAAACAAACGCTTTGAAACCAAAGCTATGTGTTTAAATTTCAATTTGATATCTTTTGTATGAACATAAAGTATTGAGTTTCCAAGTTAGCCAACTTCTGTGGATTTGGACTCGGTGGCTAGTTGAGAAGTCCAGAACTCTGGAAGTTTGCATTTCAAAGACTCTAGTCCCGATTTACGCTGTTGTCGCTAAATACCTATGGTTTAGTAAACCACATATACCTATTTACTGCGATTAATGTGATATGCTTTAATACCACCAATTTAAACGATAGTGATAATATTTGTAACAAGACTGAGTAGAAAAAAAAGACCCAAATCTCGTTTTTTTCTTTAATAAAACAAATGTTCATAATAATTACTGGCGTCTACGCTTAATTAGGTATACATAGGAATGAAACAACTATATCGGATTTATCTTGAGAATTTTATTATATATTCTAATGTTTCGAAAACTTTACAGTTTCCGTATTCGTAGCACAACTCAACTGGCACTAGAATGCTATAGTTGTTTCATTTAAGCTTGTAACCTTGACGGCATCAGAAATTAACACTAACATATACTTACTTCACTATCATATAGTATGTAATAAATTGCATATCCCTTTGACTCTTATAGAGCTGTCTACAGGACTTCAATTGTAGTTATAAATGTGACGTTTCGAATGAAAATGTACAAAGACAGACAAAGCCATTATATTAAATTTATCAAAAGACTGACGAAACGCCGCATTGCGACGAACTAAAATACTGTCTGTCTCTTGTCGCATTATATATATAAAAAAAATACTTTCATTCATTCATATTATATCATATTTCAGACTATTGAATGAAGCAAAACTTAACTTCATGAAAGAGATTACATCGGGTATGTCATTAAAAATAATGATACAATCAACAACTCTTATTACTGTAGAATTTTTATACAATTCAGCTTTTCTTTATTCAATTCAGTAACACTTTTATGCGACGTTTGTCGACATAATACGAGAACATTTCTCGAAGCTACAAACTCACTTTTCTTATTTTTTCTTTTAAAAAGTCTATATGAATATATTACCATCTTGGAATGAAACAACTATTACCGATTTACCTCGTGTATTTTATTTTGTTTACTGTTTTAAAAACTTTACAGCTCCGATATTTGTTGCCGACTGAGCTGAATGAATGCTGGCCGAATATAGGAACTGCAAAGTTTCAGAAAAGTCAGTAAATGTGATATATAATGTGATAATAGGTCGAATGTGTAATAACAGTAAAAGCATGAGATATTATTAATTAAAAAAATCGAGCTTCTAGCTTATTTTCCTTTGCTGCAAAAATGGCAAAAAACTGGCTTCCATATCGTAAGCGAATAAAGCAACAAACAGAACAGCATTTTAGCAAAATTGAATAATAATCAATTCAAAGGCTACGCACATTGAACTCTCAAATATCAGTGACGTATATAAATATCGTCGAACCGTGCACTCTAACAACTGGCTTTGAATAAATTGGTTCCCAACATATTCAGTCAATCAGCGTAACATTCAGTGCTCTCTGGATTCGTGTAAATATTCGCATATGGTCGAGATGTAGATTCGGAACGCCAGACGTTTCGAAGATAATCTTTCTCAGAGTATTCCAGATTCCTTTTCCTAGTAATGTAAAGTTGAGGACAATATAACGTATATGCTGACTAAAGTGTTGTTTATATGTAATACACACTACTACACACAGATGCACATAATATTATCTATACTTATAATATAATAAAGATGAAAGGTTTGTTTGTTTGATATGATTATCCTTGGCAGATTAAGTGAAATTACGGAGAAAATTATAAAAAACGCTAAAGATGGTACGGACAAGGATACTTTTTAGCTATACTAATAATGTAAGGGGTATTCAGTATTCAGTAGTATTCCTATTCTGCCTCCTTACAGTCCTTACTGCCAGGAACTTCTATCAAATGAGTCTACACCGAAGATATTCCGGACGTCAGCATGTACCAGATAAGCGCTGCTATCAAACAAATTCAGCTAATTTAAGTAAATAAACGAAACAGCTGCGTAAACAAAACTTACCTTACGCAGCTTTCGTAGTCCAAAATCTACACCACAATTTTAGTATTACAAATTATTTATTTAGTTTGCATATTCCTGCCTCGAATTTTCCTTGATAATTCTCCTTTGCCACTAAGTAAGCAATAAATTAAAACATAAACTCACGATTTTAAAGCCTCAGGGTGTTGTCAGCTTGCATTCCGCCATCTTTTATAGAATTATGATTTAAGACACTTATCTCAATCTTTGAAAGATAACCTCGTGAAAGGAATTGGGTCCGTAATGAAATAAGGAAAGGTGACTTAACATTTTTGTTAGCAAAGCTTTGTTAATAATAATTGACTTTGCAACCAATGTCAAAAGACGAATTGTTAGCTACGCAAGTTAAAATGAAATTCAAAAAGATAAGAACTGAAAGCTTTTGAATTATGTTAATACCATTTTATAGAAGTATCAAAGGAATATTTGCGCGTGAATAAATGTTTTATATTTTATCATTCAAATCTAATGCAAACAAACGATAATAATATAAGTTACTTTTAGATCATGCGAGTTTACAATAAAGCCTCTTGTGCCCATTTTAGTGCACTCAAATGCATTTCCTTTGGCTTGAGCGCAGTACATGCATTATTCACCCGGCCCATCTGGAGCTCTTTACGCCTACGAGTATGACAACTTACAACGAGCCAAGAACATCGTAATACTTTAAACATAACAAAATAATACCCAGTTCCTTTCAGATTTAACATTCTCTAAAGTCTGGGCATAGTATTCGCTGCACGCGAGTGCACTTGGTCGAAGTCCGAGCGATGCATTATGCACCTGGTCCCTGAGCCGTATTTACGTAGTCTTCGTTTACATAAGTTATTCCTGTCTATTGGCCTTTCATAGCACGATCCTTTGATTCAGTATTGACGCCTTATTTTAAAACAAAAAGGATTTCAGTCACGTTTATAATTTTTGCTAGCAAGAATGGGCTGTAAGTTCTAGGAAAATTAATCTAAATAAAGGAGTTTTAGGTTGTTTCATTCCAATGGGTAATAATCACGAAATTAGAAACACTGATTTTTCGTAGAATTGTTCCTAATGGAAAATATTGAGTAATGGGATTTTGAAGGTATATTAAAAACAAAATTAATATGTCATATTATGAGAGTACAATGCTATAAATGAAATTTCTAGCGCTTTTTTTGAAAAAGTCTAATAAAAAAAATGGAAATGAAATTTATAGATTTTTTGGAAGTCTACTAAAACAAAATACTAGTAAGGGAGGATGACTAAGTAAAGAAATGAAAAAACTATTTAATCACAAAAAAACAAAACGTATTTTTCTTTTCTTAATCAAAGAAAATATTATAAAGAAAACGCTTCAAAAGCCCGAGAGTTATGGCTCCTGACGTCACTCGGTACAATTTATATTCCGACTTTATGATAATCCTGATGGACTAAAAAAACAGTTATTACGTCATGTCTATTGTAAAAATGACATTGTGATTTTATGAATACCTAAATGTTATGTGTCAATCAAATCAATATGACATGGCGAGGGCTTCAAAGAGACAAAAATCATGTCAGGCCATTGTATGAAGCATACCAATCAGTTAGATGAAATATTGTAAAAGTGAAATAGACGTGTTTTGAATGATATAATATTATGGAAAAGATGAAAAAAAATACTCTTGCATTAGACTATCGTCAGCTCAGTCGTGCTACGATTATGGAAATTGTAAAGTTTCCGAAACGTCAGCCAATAAAATAAAATAAGTACTCGTATATTACTATGAACAAATTTTATATATAAGCGATATAATATATTATAAAAAAATCCTTAAAGTTTTGGTTTGTTTCATAAGCTTTAGTTCAACACAATAATAAAAGTGGCAGAAATCATCTCTTCGTGAATTTATAGTTACCTAATAAATAATGCAAGAGATATTTATTTTAAAATATAAAATGCTTTTGTCAATTGCGGTATTCATTAAAACAATATTTTATAAAACTTTTATCCTGTTTTTACTAGTGTAACGAATTTTATTGAAATGAAACAACTATAGTACCTAGCGTATTGTTTTTTATTTAGTGATGTTGCGAAAGCTCTACAGTTCCTATATTTGTCGCTGTCGTGACGTGATGAGTAGTGACTCATAGCATTCAGTGGAATGCTACGATGATTATTTTGACTGGTCATTATAATTCTGGGGTCCTAGGAGCAAACGGCAGGTAATATAGGTATATTATATATTTTCAAACACGTCACATATTCGTCAGGAAATAAAATAAAATACGCAAGTTAAGTCCTTATACGGATCCGTAACCAAAGATTTATTATTATTATTATTATTTGTATTTCTGTTGCCACTACAACAACACACACTAAAAAACAAAATAAAATAAATATTAAAAGGGCATCCCTTACAACGGACATGATTTTTACCGATTTTATACATAGCACGAGTCCTACTCGCACTTGGCTGGTTTTTCTAATATAACCTAATCAGTTACATTTCATATGTATAAAACCATCACGCAATTATCCAACCAAATAAAACCACATAAGTTTCAAATTCGTGGTTAACTATTTCCGCTTTTTTTTTAACAGAAGTCGGTGCAGTTGGAGTGCAGCCAACTGGAGACATGCATTAAACTTGCATACAACCACTGACAGCTCGCTCTTTGCACTCACATAAATAATGTCCCTTCCACTGCACTAGAAATGACTCTTGTACCAATTTTTTGGTACTTATATAAGTCCTGCAAATTTTGTACACTATTTGTCTTTGTGTTTACGTATGAAAGTGTTATGTTTGTTTTAATATTCGAGTCTAATATATTATATTAATTAAAACTGATAAAGAAACGACATCAAAATGGTAGTAGCTGTAGCTCGAATGAATAAGCAGGTATTTAAGATTTTTTTTTATATTTACTGTTACCTACTATCCGTAAATATGTTAGGTTAGGTTAATAATAATAGGAAATTTATTTCTGTTGCTTTCGCAGTTCTTACATAATTAGTACAGTTAAAATTATTTATTATAACTGTACAGTTCCCATAAGCGTAGCCGATTGAGCTGACGATAGTTTTCGAATGTAATAACCACGAAAGCATTAGAAATTATTGTACTATGTTATTGTTCAATTTAATTTAATACCGACTACCGACTGTGTACCGATTTTTATCATAATTCGGTACTTTTACATTTCAAAAATCGGTACACGTTATAATTGACCATTGCCCATCACTGTGCACGTACGAATGATATCCTTTAAAACCGCGTTACACGAGTTGACACGAGACAAACGAGTATTCGATTATACAAGCAAAAGAACCCTAGCCTTTTTGCAGTGTCAACCCGTTTTAAAAACTAATATTTTTACAAACGCAGAATCCTTTTAAGGGGACATTTCATTGGTTTATTTTTGCGCAATATGAGATTTGATTTGAAAGGAGTTGGTATCATTTTGTCACTGAAGTTTTTAAAAGCTGATATTAAATTATATTAAGTTTACTTATATGGCTGTTTCTTTATACGTCAGAAGCCTTGACTAGATATGAAATTGGAGGTTGCGGATTCGAATCCTGCTGGGGAAAGATGTCTGTGTGACAAGTATGACTTGGGTCTTGGATGTCATGTGTGAATTTATCCGGGAATTTGGATGTGGGTGCTCGTGACGTGAATGGTTTGATTTATACCAAAACGTCATGAGTCCTCACTACCGAACTTTATAAATAGTTAACGTTTGTTCGAGATAAGATTTTTTTATAATCTACTTGTTAGAAAAAGAAGAAAAAAGCAGTCGTCATGCCTTTTTATTTCACTGATTCTTTTAAAAAAATATCGAGTGTAGAAAAAACAAAATGTACATGCGAGCACAACAATATAAATATACTTACACTTCATTTCATTTTTCATTACGTACGTAATTATTTGTACATTTGGTGATACAAAAAGTGTTTTTACCTACTGTAAAGGAGATTAGGTAAATAGTCTAAAACGCACTTACGTTCGGGTTTCAATCTCTTAATATCCCAAAATAATTACATTAGATACGAGGTATCATTAACTTAATGCTCTAATGGAACTTAGACCTAACTTTAATTAAACAAAAGCCATCTTACACATGCTTTAATTTAGGTAAGTATCGCTAAGTAAAGGCAGGGTTACACACTACAGTATAAAGCTAGAATCATGGCTGAAAGATCAAGGACCGTAGTCTGAATTAGGTATACACTGAATTGATTCGACCGCCAAGGTGGGTCTGATCGAGATATGCGTGGTTAATATTCATTATGCTCAGCCCACCTTCGACTCACAGAACACATAGCAACGGTGCATAACCGTTTTATATATCTGTATCATAAATATGTAGGGTACTGTCTGGGCGACCAAAGAAATCTGAAATATATTATACTAGCTTCTGCCCGCGACTTCGTCAGCGTGGAACTCCTTCTTTTTTGCAGACGGTTAAAAAGTCGCCTATTTCCTTTCTAAGTCTCCAAACTTTCTTTGTACCAAATTTCATTTAAATCGGTTCAGTAGTTTTAGCGTGAAAGCGTAACAGACAGACAGACAGACAGACAGAGTTACTTTCGCATTTATAATATTAGTAGTGATTAAATTTATTCATTTAATTTATGTTTACTAGCAATACTAGCTTCTGTCTGCGACTTATTCTGCGCACGATAAACACCCACAAGAGGGCGAATTTTCAAAAGTCCTTTCTTACCATTTGGTCTTGGTCTCTTTACCTAAAATAATTTTATAAATATTCATGCGAATAGCGAAAAATGTGTCATGTTCGAAGTATTTCAATAAAATTTAATAAAAGTAATTTGTACCTACGTTAATATATTTTCGCAAAATTTCTTTGTACCTACCTAAGTTAATATATTTCCGATAAGAAAACTTAATGAAATTAGTTCTAAGAATTGTTACAACCACTTATGAAAAGTCAATCGATAGTCGGATCTGGAACATACAGTTTTCCTGACAAGAAAATCCGACACACTTTACGTTCTCTGAAATAATCTAGGTATATATATTTTTCTTATTAATTGATAGTGTACTAACCGTTTTTTTCTGTCCGGGCGGTGCCAAACATCTGACCGAGTCATGATCCATCTTAACAAGCAGTAATATACAGGGATGCCAGCTTAATGGAAATTCCCGAATGAAGGGCAGCCTTCGAATTCATTACAAGATAAGCCCGGATTTGATTCACTGCTTAACATAATTAAATTTCAAATGCTTCAAACTTAATGACTTTTGTTCAACACCGCGAACGAAATAACGATACGTTTCGTTTGTTCAACACTTGAACAATTCATTATTTACGCTGTGGTGATTTTAATTACACGTTCGAATTTCAAATTACACTTCCGAGATTTATTTAACAAGTGTTCTTGGAGACTTGGCGTTTCTCATACCTTCTTTTGTTTTTGTTTATTGTGAATGTTGCGGTGTGCTGTAATGAAGGTATTATAACATTTGTCTTGGTGACATAATGATTCGAGTAGCCAAATTACGCACTGTTCTTTGAGAATTATAAATTAAAACAATTAAAAGCGATTTAACTCACGTATATTAATCTTATATTAGTAGCAGACTGAACTGACGAAAATTTAATATAGGTACGCAAATTAAATCCAGTGTGTTATAGCGAAAGTATTAGACATTATTATGAGTAAAAATATTTTAGAATAATTATTTGTAAAGTTTTTTTTTGGTAATTGTTTGTCGTGTATGTACAAATATCATAATCAACACGATTTTAGTTTACTTTGTCACTTATATATAACCTAACACTATGTCTGTAGGGGAAATGCTATTCAGAATATTTTAAAAGTACTTACACTTAAAAACATAACTCAAGTAATGTTTAGCCTATGAAATCTCAAGAACTAAAGTTCACTTATAAACTCGAAATGGGCAAGTCCTGATATCGCTAAGGGATTTTACGAAATTCTCCGCTTTAGGGATAAAATAGGATTGAAAGTTTCCTCGCGACACAACATTTCAAGGTAGACAACCTTAAGGCTTTTCAATCTCTTCGAGACATACGTCCCGAAAACTATAACTTTATTTGCATATCTAAATATAATATGTCACTTAATGAAAACTTGTACCAACCTATAATATTATTGATATTAATTAATGAAGTGAATTATTTTGTTAACTGAATACTTCGCCTTTGTACATTTAATGTTTTTTCGGTTATGCATTACTAACTGTGCCCGCGACTTCGTCCACGTGGAATAGTTATTTTCCCCGTTCTTTACATATTTTCCACTGTTTTTTCGCTCCTATTGGTCGCAACGTGATGTTATATAGCCTAAAGCCTTCCTCGATAAATGGTCTACACAACAAAAAGCTTTTTCAATTCGAACCAGTAATTCCTGAGATTAGCGTGTTCAAACAAACAAACAAACAAACTCTTCAGCTTTATAATATTAGTATAAAGTATACATTTTGTTTTGTTGTTGTACAATAAAGAGTTTACATACATACATACATCCTTACCTAGTATAGGAGTCACTCACCTTAGCACGATTGGGAAGTGTAGTTTAAAATAAATTCTTGGAACACTATTAAAGTAGATAGTATAAGGTTCAGTATAAATTTTACCCAGTGGAGCGTTTAAATAAAATATTTATTTCCATTCAGTCTAATTAGTGGAACATTAATTCTAATTGGGATTTAAAGAAAGTGTAAGACTTAAGAGTCAATATCAATATTCCTTAATGCAGCGTTCAAACAAAATATTTATTTCCATTCAGTCTAATTAGTGGAACACTAATTCTAATTGGGAGGTTAAATTTAAAGAAAGTGTAAGACTTAAGAGTCAATCTCAATATTCCTTAATGCAGCGTTCAAACAAAATATTTATTTCCATTCAGTCTAATTAGTGGAGCACTAATTCAAATGTTTAGTTTAAATTAAAGATAGTATAAGGGTCAGTCTGAATTTTCCTCATTGCAGCGATTAAACAAAATATTTCGTTTCATTCGAGCTAATTAGTGAAACACTAATTCTAATTTGGCTTTAAAATTAATCCATGTAACTTGTAAAATATGAACGCAATAAAAACTGTAAGCCAATTACTGTGGTCGGTAAATCTTCGCTAAACAGAGCAAATGGTGCGGACAAGAGTCTCAAATGAAACGAACTGCACTTAAACTTTTACCTTATAAATAAAGGAGTTTTGCATTTACATCCGAAGACGAAATTTAAAGTCATTAGCACGAGTCCAGTTTATAATTTAACCGTAGAACTTTAGACTTTGAGTTTCATTGCTGAGTGGCTAAAAATTTAATCCAGCATTTCGTGTTGTCCTTTTTTTGTATGAACTTTATTTATTTTTATGATGGTATTATTTAAATGTAGTAAAAAATATGTTCATGGAAATAATAAAATGAAACCTATTGGATTGAACTCTCGTATTATATTAATTTTATGCTCACATTTTGAAAATGTCACAGTTTCCATACTCAACAGACTGACCTGAAGAGTGTTTCACACTCCGATTAGAATAATTATTTTATTCAATTGTGTAATAATCGCAAAAAAAAAGATGATACATCATTTTTTAAGCACTTAATCAATCTTTTAGTTAGCTACTAAAGACTTCTTCCAATATCAAATTTGAACATCTTTATAAAATCTAAACTCTACAACGTAATAACTCAACGAAACATCAGTATTTAATAGCTCCATTATTCTATCAAAGACCTCATTCTGTTTACAAAACCAGCTGACGCGTAGTCAATTTAGCGACATTCCGTTCAGACTGGCAACACTATTACTGTCCACAGCGGCGATGTTGCCACACCAAAATCCCCAAGAGCGGACAATAGTCCGTAATGGAAGCGGCGGTAGCTGGTAATGACCTGATAGTGCGGGGATTAGATAGAGGGCAAATGTCTTTGGTTATTAGTGCTTAGGTTGGTAATACTGTTGACTAAGCAATACGGGAACTATTAGAAGGGAGTGCGGTTTGATTTTAGAATGTTTATTCAAATTATGTTAGGTCAGACAGTATATAAAAGACGGATTACATAAGCCGTTTTATAAATAATTAGACCCTAAAGACAAGTGCCAATCGCAAGAATTTCTTTTATCGTTTCAACGGCCTGTCTAAATAAATAACTACAAAACTGCCATTATAATATGATGCCAAATGTAGCGCCGTCTTGTTATGATAAGTATCTTTTGTTGTGAGTGACATAGCGTGCGTTTAATTTAAGCACAATTTCATAAATATAGGGAGTGCCTACTCAGATGAGGTACATACTGCACGCATCTGCAAGTGTGTGCTTTGAATATAGGCGCAAAGCCATAAATGTAAGTAGTGCCCTGAACATGGTGACATCAACACTATATACATAGTAATATCATTGTTTAAGTATAAAAGCGACAAATTGAAAATAGAGTTAAAAGCTATTTGAAAATACCTTTTTCATTTCTTATGATGCTACGACTCGTAGCACTGCTACGCGTTCGTTGGACGTAACACTGCTACGTTTATTGGCTACGGTTCATTTTAGCCGGTATTTAAATTAAAATCTATCATTTACATATAAAAAATATGCAAAGTTATATTTTAACAAATAAAATAATAACATAAATTCCTGAAAAAAAAACTACTGTAAAAGATAGACCATACAATTATAACGGATGCTGACGTTCTAAAACTTTGCAGTTTCCATATTCGCAGCATAACTGAGCTGACGATAGTCTAACACTGAAGCCTTTGTGTTAGTTAGCAAATAAAATTTGCGAGTTTAATTTTTTATTATTGTTTAATTTTAATGGGTTAAAACCGCGTAGGCATCAGAAATTATTAATATTTCAAAGGTTAAGAACCACTGCTTACACAATACCCCTAACTAATCAAACGCAAGGGTTGACAACCCGGCGTATGATTGTCCTTCGGGACAACTCGATTAAGTCTCAATATTTGAATGGATGTTATTGATGGCTCGCCGACCGACGCAATCAATCACGCCTATCAATATCTGGTGATAACCCTAAAATTTGCCACGAGTTTCTGCCCACTCATCGGCTCAGATGCGATATCGTGATGAGACAGACATTTTGAATATGGAATGGTTTTGGAATAAACGGCTTTAACTCAGAGATGATTGGAATGTTAATTTGAATAAGGAACCATGGTTTTGAAGAGACGACATATTAGCAATAAATTCGATTTTTAAAGAAAAGTTGTATACAATTATGACACTCACAAGAAAAATGCTGGCTGGTTGTAATTTATGGAAAAAGTTTTGCAACGACGCTATTTTCCATTTTTAATTTTTTTACACTATAATTATATTTATAATCAATTCGTTGAATGCCTTATAATCAATTTTGTGCCAACGCCTGTCCAAATTTGACATTTCTACTATTAACGTCGCGGCAGACGTCATCCTGCCCTTCCGAAGTTCAAATTGACTCTAGATTTTGTTAGAAAATGTTTGTATGGGAAAAGGGCTGTTTTTAAGGTTTTCTGGGCAATCTTCTTCTTCTTCTTCTTATATATAAAAATGAATCGCAAAATCTTCTTATATATAAAAATGAATCGCAAAATGTGTTGGTAAGCGCATAACTCGACAACGCCTGGACCAATTTCGCCAATTTTTTTTTTAAAATGTTCGTTGAAGTCCAATGATAGTTCTTACGAGAAAAAATCTAATAATTGCTTGGAAAACCCTAAAAACAACCCTTTTCTTTTCCCATACAAACGTTGTCTAACTAAAGTTACCTAATTTGAATTTCGAACGGGCAGGATGACGTCTGCCGGGACCGCTAGTTATTCAATATTATTTCTCACCGCAAAAACCATCCTTGGACTTCGATGAACATTTAAAAAAGAATTGGCTAAATAGGAACAGGCGTTGTTGAGTTTTGCGCTTACCAACATGTTTTATATGATATAGATTTGGAGCTTGCAAAGCAATATTCAATTCTCGTGTGTATGTAAATCCAAATAGCTCAAGTATTAGAATTTAATGGAGCAGGAAAATATCAACGTAGTGTGAAATCAGGTATAAATTAGTATGCTAATTGTAACCGGCTTATATTTGCATCCACGAGACAGGTTTAAGCCTCCAGTCTTATTCCAGATATACATAATAATATTACCTAACATACCAGTATAATTTGTGTTGATTATTAATTAAACAAACAATGCATTATTCAGGTTAATTTACTGCTGCAGCACATATTGGAGTTTAACTACTACGCTCGTCTCGACCACCTCACCAAGCTGGTCTGCACGCCGTTGACATTCGAGAAGTATTATACAAACAGGGATGATAGGTGATCTATATGAACCTATTTATGTCTTACTAGCTGTCGGCTTCACACGGATCCCTTTTTTTATAGCTTATGTCACTCGGGAATAGTGTAGCTTCCCAACAGTGAAAGAAGAATTTTTGAAATCGGTCCAGCCGTTCTGGAGCCTATTCAATCCAAAGAAACAAACCTTTTCTCTTTATAATATTAGTATAGATCTTTGGACAATTGAGACCAACTGACCTAGTCCCAAACATAACAAAATTTGAAGGGATAACGGATAAACATACATAAATACTTATTACAAATGCTCGTGTGCATAACTGACATCTGTCTAAAACAGGATTAAATATTAACTACGGCGTGAAACTATTTAATATCATACTATTTTAATTTACAGTTATGTTCCAGTTATGTTAAAGTTCTGTCGAATTAGGATACTATTATTGTAGCTGTCTGCTCCAGTAGATACTGTGGAAGCATCATTACTTAGACTACTAAGTAAGTAAGATACAACATTATAAACCGAAATCCTCCATCGCAACCAACTAACTTAATTCAGTAAATTAGAGCATTTCTGAATTTCAATCCAACATTTCTCTCCAACCTTTTAAGACAGCGAAAAGCTGGAATAACCTGTAAATTTAGAGATTCAAAATGTTAACACTTCAGCTAATTCAATTATTTTCGATGCTCTGCGAATCCAGGAGGATTTCCAACACTGTCTCCGATTAAGTGTCGGATTCTTTACGACAATTGTCTTCGTTATGTATTATGCTATAAAGAATTGTAGTCTTATTCTCTCGGTGATCTGTCAAAAATCGGTAACGTTGTCGATAACGAGAAATCTTGTCAAGTCGATGACGTGTTTTGTTTTTTCATCTTTAGTACGAAACGGCTGTAACGGATTCAACTCGCGTACCTAGCTTATTTTATTTGTTGACAAGTGCTTTAGCAAAAAAAATAAAATAAAAATACGTGAGTTAAATCCGTTAATAGTTTAATTCCAAAATGCTTTAGTCTTTCGTCAGTCGTTCTACGAATATGGGAACTCCTATGAGTAAAAATTAATCGTGACGAAACGGAAACCTTATTTATCACACAATTATTATACTGTTATCGTTTCCACTTTGAGAAACAGTTCATAAATAACCCCATACAACTGACTATCTTAAGCTTTACTATATCTTACGTGAAGACCACTTGGTCTTTACAATGGCTATTTCACAAATATGTCCACTATGACGTAAGGCCTTTAAGCCTGACGCATTGTACTAGTTGATATATGTTGTCAACACAAATACACCTGTCAAGATATACACAAGATATACAGAATCTTACGGTGTAACGTCAGACGCGATGACAGGTGTTTCCGACATTCAAGGTTGTCTCTAATTATATTATTACTAATAATTATCTTTGGGATTCTCTATCTATCAGACAGCGTAAGTAAGCTATTATTCAAGCGTATGACGTAATCATATTTTAACCTTTTTCACGTCAATTTTTCAATGTCAATATTTGTCTTAATATGCTCAATTGATAAAGGTTAACTTATTGTCTTATCATTTTAATTAAAAATATCATCTGAAAAACGCCGACTGCTGGACATAAGTCTACCCCAAGGACTTTCCAAACTGAAACAAGTCACAAAGAATCTTTGTTTAAAACATTTTTTTTGTCTTCAGCGATCTTATAAAGACACAAACAGAATATTCCTGGCGTTTCTATGTTTCCGAGATTCCCCGATTTCCCACGTGACCTCTTGTAATTGAGCTCTGCGAAATTCTTTCTTGTTTCCAAGCCTTTCCCTGCCTGTAACTTTCCAAAGCCGTCGTCGAGATATTTTTCTATTACGTTTCGCGTTACTTCCTTATCGCTAAAGGATAAAGCGAGCTTTATTTAAATTGGGGCGACCTGAATTGTTAGTAGCTAGCGGAAATACAAATCTTTACCTGTTACGTAATCCTTTTTGTCTTTAAGAATGTTTTGTGTACTTACAATTTGAAAAGTTGAGTTAATTTGAGCTTTCATTAAATTTTACTTAATTCCTCGTCGAGTTCGAGTACTCTTGACGTGGCTCGTTGTCGAGTCATTCTAAATTTGCTCCAAGAACATTCTCTTTTCAACTTTTCCATTCACGTTTGGCACGCAAATACTTTTAGTTTGTCTTCTTTCAGTCATTCCTTCAGTATCACCAACTCATCTAACTTTCAAATTGCAGCCACTTCATCTTTTTTCATATTAGGATACTATCTAATCACACTAAATATTTCATGAAAATTACTGAAGAAAATATGAAATAAGTCAAATTGTCTCGCAGATATATGCAGCTGTTTGCAATTTAAGATAGTGGTGCAAACCATTTGCAAAGGCAGCGAGGGAACGTGGCATTTTAAATTTTCAGCCACAAAACCCTTGTCATGCGATTTCATTTTCGAGTAGACGAAAACAGTTGGCACGCGGTTAATTATATGAATTATTTATTTTAATGATAATTAAAATGCTACGACGCCCCTGGCAACATTTGTTCGCGACGACAAAATAGTGTTTATTTCAACATCTCAAACACTACCATGAATTGTTGATAATACGGCTTGTATGATTCTATTTTTAAATTTGAATTCAGTTGGATATTCAAAGTAGGCAAATTACGCTTGTCTCAAACATATGCACGTGTATGTGCCTATTTGTGAACACAGAATTTCGGAAACTAATTTATGACTTCAAATTGCAAACGCATTAATAATTCAAGTGGCAATGGGATTGGAAATATCGAACCTATTATTACAGCGGCAGAAGATATTGTCGATGCTTTGATTATGATTATTTGGACAAATCATAATTAATAAATTGTTTAGTGGTTTAATGTAGTAAATTATTTAATTAAAATTATCTGATTCATAATGGGAATACACGTTGGTTTGTCTATATAAATAATTATTATTCAGAAACCAATTTTACGAATTGACTAGAGCTATAATTAGCCGGTTGCAGGTTTGAATATAGTTAAAGACTATTGTCAGCTCAGTCGTGCTAAGATTATGGAAACTGTAAAGAATACAAAACATCAGCAAATAAAACAAAATAAAAATACGTGAGTTAAATCCGTTACTAGTTGTTTCGTCCCAATGTATACATACATTTGTATATACTATTGGAGTCAGTAGTTAAATACATGTATTAAGTAGGTACCTATGTAAATTTATCCCTTCCCTTAATAAAATCATTTTAGGACTTAAATGAAGACATCGATGAACAAATTGATATGAACTCTAGATTTTTATTTATATTTTTCTAGCTTCTGTTCATGACTTCGTCTACGCATGATGAGTACTTTACATAATATCGTTGCACAGTATACCCTTATGTAATATATATATATATATATACCCTTTGTTAATCTGATATATAAGCTATATTATTGTAAAGTTTCATCAAAATCCATTCCGTAGCTTTTAAAAGAGTAACAAATGTTCCATACATTCAGACATCCATACATTTTCACAAACTTTCGCGTTTATGATAAGTAAGGATTGTCACTGCTGCTCCTTTTAAATAATGGTGCGTTCGTAATAAGACATATAATATATATAACGTAACGTATAATTAGAATAAGCTCCGTTAAAACAGAGTAGGTAACTTGTTGCGATTCTGACCCGAGGTTACGGTCTCATCCCCTACTTTAATACAGCCTCGACTTAGCCACAGAACTGTAGCTTTCAATTGTTTTCCATCGATTGGCGCTTCTGTCCTAAGGCTACTGACAGACTGGAGCAAACAGACATACGGAACTCGTATAACTGTTTGCTCCCTTACAGTCATATTACTCAAACCCATAATAATATGCTCTATTGTCCTGAGAATGAATTCACTAGGAGTACTTTGTTTGTCTTGTGTTATGGTGCATTGCATTTTAAGATTAGGAATGGGAAGTTATTATTTTTTTATGTAAGTGTTCATAATTTGCTATAATGTCGCATTGGGTAGCTGTTATCAGTATTATTAGTACTACATAGTATAAAACAAAGTAGCTGTCGCTGTCTGTGTATGCTTAAATCTTTAAACTACGCACTTTAAACTACTTAGAGCGATTTTCTTTTTAGATAAAGTGATTAAAGGAGAAGGTTTATAGCACCCGTGTGAGGCTGGGGTGGATCGCTAGTCATAGATATATAAAGGTGGTAAAATTACTTTAAGAGAGTGAATAATCATATACCAGTGACGCTATAAAGAAAAAAAATCAAAAATGTCCTGGGTCAAGGTTGTAGTTTACCTGCGCAAACTCTGAAAATGACCTCTAAACATTCTTACACTTAAATCACCTACTTTTGACAAATTTTGTATACGAGATATTGGGAAAAGTACATAGATTTTTCAAATAATATTATCCAGGAACTATTCTACCGTACAATAATGTACCCGCCCTGCAGTTCACTACCCTCGCTCCTTCAATTTCCGTTCAATCAATTGACGCATCTGTCTTGTTATTTCTATGATTTCACACTATTTTCTTAAGGATAAGAGGAATTGCGTGATTCGTCTATTATGTAGGTATGTGATTTCTGCACGAACTTAGATGTATGTGTTGATTTTACCCATATTATACAACAACTTGTAATGTAAGTATGTAAGTATAGGTACGGGTGAAATATTGAAGCTCCAATTTAAAGAAGATATCTTTATCCAATTCAGCTGTAATATTGTGTACAAGTTCAGCTTGGATGTCAATGCATGGTTAACTATGTGACGTCATTCAAAAACCAAATTAGGAGGGGAACTAAATGTAAATATAGAAAAATTGAAAAATTGTAATATAGGTAAAACTTTTATCCTAATCCTAATCCTAACTAATATTATAAATGCGAAAGTAAATCTGTCTGTCTGTTACGCATTCACGCTAAAACTACTGGACCGATTTAAATGAAATTTGGTACAAAGAAAGTCTGGAGCCCGAGAAAGAACATAGGCTACTTTTTAACCAACTTCAAAAAAGGAGGAGTTCCAAGCGGACGAAGTCGCGGGCAGAAGCTAGTATTATATAAATTGTGTCAAATGTTTCAAACGTGAAATTACGTTATAAGTTTCAAGTTTTTAGCGTATCAATTAAAGGCTTGTTTTTAAAAAGGTTCCTTTTTAGTATGTTAAAAATTGTCTAAAAATCTCCATGCAATACTCTAAGCTTCAAATCTCGAGCGAGATTAAAGAACGAGCTCAGAAACTCATATATCTAATATTTCATACGTCTTTTAATTAACTATAAATTGACAATGAAACTTGGAAACAGGTAGCAAAGTGGTCGGACTCAAAGTTTCTTATTTGTCTAGTTTCCGTTTGAGTTAGAGATTATTGCAACCGGTTCCTTGGAACAAAAATAGAAGCTATGTAGCTCACTGAGAAATGCTAAGAAACTCCATATTACAAAATTATTATTTTTGTATAAATATTATTTATTGGTCCTTGCCGAACATCGACACGACGCTATTTTGATATGCATATCGTTCGATGAACATTTCTTATCTTATAGAAGTGGTAGCGACGTATGCACCTCCAAAGAGCCTATAATGATTTGTCAAGTCAACATTGTCGATGTCGTCATATTCTCGTGGTGATCTGTCAAATATCGGTTACGTTGTCGACGATGAGAAAACTTGTCTATCGTCTCTTATACCTCCTTGTTGACAAAGTTCTCAATATTATGTCGACAAAAACTCGACTTGACAGTTCATCATAGGCTCGCAGGTTTTGCGTACCTACTACCTATTCATTTTTACATAGTAGCAGGTAAGAAAATAGGTAGTGCATATGTCAGGGAATAGGTACTGTCTAGGTAAGGCAAAGGTACTGCCTAGGTAAGGCAAAGGTACTGCCTAGGTCGGCAAATAGGTCTTGCACCACTAGGGCCGGGCATAATAGTATGCGTCTATTATAGACATGTTAAAAACAAATGAAGTATTTGGCAGGTTAGACAGTGATTAAAAAAAGTTTATTTTAACAGTGTCTCTGTTTTTTTTTGTGATACCTAATCCAAGTTTAAAAGTAATTTGTAAAAGTTAACCGTTATAGTAGACTCTTGAGAAATAACAATTTCTTGAAGCTTTTAACTTCATTATTGTCTTTTTTGAAGAATGATAAAGAAAACTTTTTTGCTGTTATTTAAAAAGTTAAAGGTAATTATTTCTTAGCCAAGATAAAGTTAATTGTCTGTGTTTGTGATAAGAATTTAATGAGCCATAGGTACTATATTTCATCCACCTAAATAATATTACATCTAAAAGAATGTCTGTACGTTGTTCAACTACATTACAAAATTCTCCCGTTAAGGGGGTAATACAGGGGTGCTTATCGTGAGCGGACGAAGTCGCAGGCAGAATCTATGGATCATAAAATGTACTTAATTGGATTTATGTATTTCTTTTATTCAGTATAATTATGATAATATCTCATATTTTCAGATGTCAAACTAAAAATACTCATTAGTGAAATCTAAAGTGTAATCAAATTGAAATACTTAATTAAAAATATTCTTATATAACTACATATATATCTCATTACTATCATAGCATGTCCAGAAAAATCCAACACCACTTTATTTTTCATTTCGTGTACGACCAATTTGAAGTCGCGCGCTTCTTAAGACCTCGCCGTGGAAATAAATGACAGAGCAACAAACTTGGTTAGTACGGAAGTAAAATTTGCTGGGAGGAGACGCGAAGCACCGACACAGTTTTATGATTTCCTTCGAGCAATTTATAGGGCCCTGCGACGACCGACTACAGCGCACTTTCAACAGAAAGCGTATACTTGACTATTGTTAAGAATATCTATACTAATTGTTGCGAACTCCTTGCTGTGTGTATATAGTTTTATAGGGTCTATATTAAAACGCATAAAATAAATCGTCATAATTTGAAGTAGCATAACAATTCTAAGCATAATTGTAAATCAGCATAACATTAATAAGCATAATTGAAAATGCATAATTTTAATACGCATAATGTAAATACTCATAACGATAAACTAGCATAAAAATAAAAAGCCTAAAATTATTTTTTATAAATATGAAAAATTATAAAAAGTTTAAGTGTCTGTTTACAACCTCAACTGATTTAAATATGTTTTTTGTGTGCATAATGTATATCAAATTTTCAATATTCAATATTGAAAAACAAAGTTTTCATACATATACTTTTATTTTCATCTATTGGGGCCAATAAAATGAAAAAATATGTTTAAAAACTGATCTACTTTTCTGGTAGCAAATCGATCATGCAAGTGTCGCAGTTTTAACCTAACCTAACCTACTTTTCTGATAATTTTGGAATAAAGTATGAATAACTATTGAAAGTTTCTAGAATTGTTGTAATAATTTATGATGAAAAACTGTCTGAGATAATTTTCGGTTTCTCAATAATCGACTTTTCCATTTTATGGAAACTGTGGTGCCCCCTTGTTTATGCATTTATTTTATTATGCATATTAAAGTTATACCAGATAAAGTTATACTAATTAAAATTATGCTTTTTCATTATTATGCATTTGAAGCAGTATGCCATTTTATAATTATGCATATTGTATGTTATGCATAATATTGTTATGCCAAGTCTGTTATGCGTTTTCAATATATGACAATTAATGTTATGCTATATAAGGGGCACCCAGTTTTATAGTTTTACTTTTATTGGCTATTGCCCTTTTTTATAAATCGATTGTTTTTGTATTGTCACTCAGTTTAGTTTAGTTTTTGATTTGATTGTGTTCTGATATTGTGTTGTACTGTTCGTTGTAAAGTTACCTAAATAAATTCCTCCTATATTCCATTATCCTATTGTTTACTTACAGTCCATTACTCACCAACACTAATATTATAAAGAGGAAAGGTTTGTTTGTTTGGAATGATAAGGCTCCAGAACGGTTGGACCGATTTCAAAAATTCTTTCACTGTTGGGAAGCTACACTATTCTCGAGTGACATAGGCTATAAAAAATATGATCCGTGCGAAGCCGGGGCAGACGCCTAGTTTATTTATATTTTAAGACGGAGTGATATTTCTATAAGCATCCGAGTTTTAATGTTAGGGTCGTTGTACGTTGACACAAATTATTATGATTTTTCCACACTTTGTTGTTTCATTCCAACCGCGAAGGCATCAGAAATTATTTTAGGTATTTATTTTTCAATAGGACGGATTTTGGAGCATTTGAGTCGCCGGCATTGTCGTGTTAGTTATAATTTAAGAACAGAATCAATAAGTAAACTTAAGTGAAATTTTCTCACATTGACAAATTTATACTTTTTAATAATACTATTTGTAACAATTATAGATATAGCTAGAGTCGACAATGACGTCGTCTCAAACGCTCTAACATTCACCCTATAATCAAATAACGAAAAAACAGTTCTCAATTCCGATTATAAAATGCCAAATAGGTAACTTTGTCTAATCTGAGAAAGCTGGGATCTTACACTAGCTGTGTGAATTTGTGTTAAGTTATCTGCACCGTTTGCTCATTAGTGTTTCGGACCCAAATAACTAACATACACCATGGGTTCTGTACAGTGTTTGTCTTGGGAAATACCCAACTTTACCTGTTAAGGTGGCAAAGTTTCTTGGGCCCTTTTTCCCCTGCTCAAGTTTTTGATGGAAAGACGGTGTTTTACATTTAGGAGAAAGTTATTGGAATGAAACAACTGTAACGGAATAAAACAACGACTCCGAAGCGTCAGACATTAAAAAAAAATACGCGAGTTAAATCCGTTAAAGTTGTTTCATTCCAATATATAATAACCGCGAAGGCATCAGAAATTAACTGTAACGGATTTGACTCGCATATTTTGATTTGCTGACGTTTTGAAAACTTTATACTTTCCCATTTTAGACTAAGCTAACTATACTCTATCGCTGAAGTCAGCGAGTCGTGAAATTTTTTATAGGTACATACCTATTTACTTACTTAAAATATAAATTCAGGGTTAATTATGCATTACAGTTTAATAAGACCTCAATAACATACTAATTACTTAAACATGTTACATTTACAAGCTCTGCATTCCTGTGAAATAATTTTACACTAATTAGTGACTCGAAAAGTTTATTAAAGCGCCATAAAGGCATACCCGTGTTTGTGTGAAAGAATGACAAACAATGTATTATAATTAACTCGCTGAGCTGATTCACTGCGCTTCACTCATTAATGATCTCGTTATTTTTCAGGACCCATTTCATAAAGCATAAGTAGGTCCCGAATAAGCTGCTTGGAATTTAGTTATGATAGTAGGTTGACTGGTAGAGACTGCCTCAAACCAGTTCACTTTTTGCCACTTACTTCATTTAAAATAATAATAAAATATGCGGGTTTAATCCGTTATAGTTGTTTGTTCATTCCAACGTATATAAACCATGAAAGCATCAGAAATTAGAATGCGAAAATGTTTGAAATTCGTAAACGCCACATGGTAGTTATCTCTCATTGTCTCGCTCTATATTATCTATGTTACTTTAATACCATACAATTTTGCATTAATTTCTTTCAGTTCCAATTATCGAATGTCCCTTATCTAGGGGTCCACGTATATTAACAGTCAAAAAACGACTTTGGCTATATAAAAAGTTAATGTTCTTCAATAACCTTTAGTATCGATTATTAAGCTTGATTAAACAGTTTGATCACAAGATGATTTAAGGGTACTTGTTATTCTCAGCGCTCCCTACAACGCTGCGATAGCATTGCTTCTCGCGTCATTACACACTCCTCTTAAATGTGCTACGAAAAAACTATATAGACATAATTTCTGATGCTTTCACGGTTATTACACATTGGAATAAAATAACTGTGATTTAACTCGCGTATATTATTTTTAATTCTAAGGTCTCAATAATTTTTCATTTGCACGAATATGTAGCTGTGATTTAACATAGCAAAAAATATATCAGCGAATTAAAACAGTTATAATTGTTTTATTAATAGGTACCTACAACATGTATGTAACTGAGTAAATTCTCAGACGGTAATTTATCACGACTCTTTTGTAATTTGTTTTTATATTAAAGACAGCGACCGCCCCGGCTTCGCACCGATCATTTTTTTTTATAGCCTATGTCACTCGGGAATAGTGTGGCTTCCCAACAGAGAAAGAATTTTTAAAATCGGTCCAGCCGATCTGGAGCCTATTCAATCCTAATAAACAAACAAACAAACCTTTCCTCTTTATAATATTAGTACAGACAATATCCACTAAATCCTAATTATTTTAACTATTCTTTCACACATACGTTACGGCATATTTTTAAATCAGTAATAGTCATAATAAACTCAGTTCAGCTACTTTAAGCAGTCAATAATCCTTACATAGTGTTTCATACGTTACTTAGATGAGAAAATGTCAAAAACGACATAAAAATAAATAGGTAGGTACGTATTTGCTTACACTCGTATACAGCAAAAAGTTATTTCTTTTAGGTCGTTATGTAAATAAGTAAGGTTTTAGCAAATAGTGTCGATTTAAGCCGGCTACGGACGATAATATTCCTTTGGCTTTATGGTATCATATCGTTGCCTTTTTATTACAAGGTTTTTTCTTTTACTTTCCGAAACGTATTTTGAAAATAGAATTGCGCTTACGAATCATGTGACCTTTTTGGATTCCATTTCTGAATTGAACCTGTATCGTATTTAACGTGATAAGTATGTATTAGTTTGTTGCTAAAAACTAATCTTTAAATCAATGTGCATACAGTGCATTTTCGATTAATAAAATTGGTCGTATAAGTCGTGCCAAAAGATGGGCACACTCCAATTGATTAGCATTCAAGTGAGTGAGCCAACCAACTTCTGAACGAAACTTCCCGTCTCCTAATGTTTGTATGAAACAACAAAAACTATGATTTATCTTATAATACCCAGCGATAACTTTGAAAAACAATATAGGTACTATTTTCCTCAATAGGAAAGCTGTGGAGAAAGTTTTATTTCTGAGTTTGTATGGTTTTGTTAGGAGTCATATCAAATTTCAAATGAACGGTACATTAATTCCAGGTAAAAATAAATCTGTTTTCAATTCAGGTTAGGAATTTATTGTTTTTGTTTGTTTTGTTGTAATATATTTTTAAAGTTAGTAATGGTCATGTCCATTTTTGATGCCTACAGAGTAGGCATAAAATAAAAAATGGTCTTCGTTATTAAATTCTGAATTTTCAGTTTCAAATATCGCTATTACAACTAAGTATGTGAGTAGCTATACGCATGGGTATGTTGGTA
This sequence comes from Polylopha cassiicola, assembly GCA_038024825.1. Taxonomy (NCBI): domain Eukaryota; kingdom Metazoa; phylum Arthropoda; class Insecta; order Lepidoptera; family Tortricidae; genus Polylopha; species Polylopha cassiicola. The sequence continues at coordinate 3,111,045 of CP149061.1, forward strand.
CATACCCATGCAAGTGATTAGGTACTAATTTCTGATGCCTTCGCGGTTATTAAACATTGGAATGAAACAACTGTTAACGGATTTAACTCGCGTATTTTATTTTAGCGTTAGACTAATGTTAGCTCAGTCGTACTATAAATATGGAAACCATAAAATTTTCGAAAGGTTATCAAATAAAATAAAATACACGAGTTGAATTTGTTACAGTTGTTTCATCAAAGGCAGGTTTTCAAAGATATAATGCAAGCTTTAAGAGCTGTTTAAAAGTTGTCACATACTTTCGAAACACTTAACGACTATGCTGAAGTTTGCTTCACTTGAGCACGCTTTTGCTACATATTGTAATATTATGTAGGTAGAGCAAAAGGTTAAGTTGAACTAAACCAAAGTAACTACATACATTAAATCGGATTGTATCTATTAGTTATTCGAGCGTGAACTGTTTCGAAGTTTAAACGGTTTACTTCTATTTTGACTTGTAGTTAACACACATTACCTTACTTCAAGCAATTAATTATATTTGAAGTTTAGAATATATTAGGTGTTACGTTCGTAATAATTTCATAGGAAATACAGTACGTTCCATAAATTATAATCCTAACTAATATTATAAATGCGAAAGTAACTCTGTCTGTCTGTCTGTCTGTTACGCTTTCACGCTAAAACTACTGGGCCGATTTAAATGAAATTTGGTACAAAGAAAGTCTGGAGCCTAAGAAAGGCTACTTTTTAACCGACTGCAAAAAAGGAGGAGTTCCACGCGGACGAAGTCGCGGGCAGCAGCTAGTAATTTATATTTTTTGTGGACCTGCTCATATAAATTTTCGCATTAAAACGCGATCTAGCGTATGACGTCACACCGTCATAAAAAGAAATAGACTTATAACTTTTTGACTTTAGAAAAATAAAGTACCCATACAAATTACAACTATTCAGTTTATACGTAGTGGTATGATGCCACATGTCTTCGTCGAGTCACAGATAAAACAATCTTGAAAGTATTCAATAATTATAACTTCAGTTCTACCATATTCTTTCTAGTAAATTATTTTTATCTATGGTTCTATGATTTCTGTCCTAACTTACTAGATTGCTATGCTACTTGTGTTTTTGTTTTATTGGTACTCTCTAAGTTGGTACTGCATCAGAAACTATGGTTTTATTCGCAAGCCAAGTTCGTATATAAAAGGAAAGATACTGACCCCATATTCGCCGTCCCCGGGGTAGTTTTAAACTAAGATAGTATCCATTACTTATTGTTTGGAAGTTTCCGATTCGTGTATTTAAGTTTTCCATTTAAAATTCAACGTCTTTCTTGGAGGGAGGTTAAAATGGTGCAGTAAGTGAAGAGCGATGTCAGAGCGAAATAGGTTTTTCCTGAACTTGGATGACACTGTGTCTAAAAATGTTTGAGGCTGTTTCTCCGACCGTTACAAATCCCATCATTGTCCTCTATAGCTATATCTATGAACATAATTTGTGATTTCGCGGTTATTACATATTGGAATGAAAAGTTTAAAAAGTGGAAACAGTAAAGTTTCAAATTTTTTTCGGTTTCCACATTCGTAGCACGACTACAGTGAATTTAGCGTTAGACTATCGTCAGCTCTGTCGTGTTATGAATATAACGGCTGTGAATTACGTTTTTGGTTACGTAATCTGAGCGTTTTATAATAGGGAGGTTATATTATAAGTCAAATTCGCTTCATCTTTATACAAAGACCATTCGGTCCATGTGAAAAAGTTACAATTGCACGGAACTTGGTCGCAGCTTGGTACATTAACATAAACATGGCAATATTACGGCCTCGGACTATAACTACGTCATTATTATAAAACTACTGGAGCAGTTTTACGGCATACGCAATAAAAAACGTATCTTATGCGCTTCTTAATCAGGACCTAATGGTTTATAAGTTAAGTCCCGCACAGCTGCATACTGTGTTAGTACGTTATTACGACATTATTGCATAGTTTTCTTTAGAAAAATACGGAAAAGCTAAGGGGAAGTGTTATAGGTTAGGTACGTTACGGTTTGTTTATATTTCTTTATAGCTTTGTGTACTAAGGAAACAATGTAAAGGTATTTTAATGACGCGTGTTTTATTTTGTTTGATGTCGTTTCAGAAACTTTAGTTTTCATATTCATAGCTTAACTGAGCTGACGGTAGTTTTACGCAGAAAATTAAAATTTTAAAACATCAGTTAATAAAATAAAATACGCGTGTTAAATCCGTCGTTTCATTCCAATGTGTAATAACCGCGAATGCATCAGAAATCATAATGTACCTATAGGTACCTATATTTGTTACTGAATACACAAAAATGATGTTGTAAATGAATAAACTAGACTTGTAAATTATAAATGTATTTCTTGTCATCAAATCGAATTAATATTAAATTAGATAATTACAAAACTGAAGTTTACAACTCAAATTTCAATAATACAAAAGAATTTAAACAGTACACTTAATAAATATTAAAAGTCTTTACTTAACAAACTGAAAGTAAATAAAAGAGTAAAATTCTTGATGTTATTCTTTGGAACTAATGCGATTGTTCTTTTTGACAGAAATATACTTCAAATAAAATAAAGAAAAGATATCTAAATAAATCTACTGTAAAACGCTTACATTGCTAAATCTTTGTTATTGGCACTTATTGGCATTAGGGTAAACCAACTAGTAACTGGCCACTTAAGCGACTTGGCGACTTTGAGTTTATATTTTTATCTAATCATGGCATTCTATTACTTCTTTGTGATACTGACGTCTAAAAGGAGTATTGCTTTTCAATATTCTTTGGAACTTTTTTAAATAAAAGACGTTTTCGTGAAAATATTTTAATTTTAACAAATAAGTTCGGATTTTACCAGAAATTGGACACAAATTTTAGTAACTGGCCCTTAGTAAACTATTAATTGGCCATTATGCACCAGGATGCATTTTTTGCTTATAATAACTAATTAGCTCGATAGGAACTGAACACGGTTAAATTATTCTTATGTTTTCATTAAAAACATATATAAAAAACATTTATTAATACTAATAATGGCACAATTTACTTTATCAAAGTTTTTACCAATACGAAAAATGCGTAAAAAAGCTAGCTATAAAACGTTTGTTAATGTTTTTTAGCTTCTGTACGTAGTGACCCAAGTAAATCATTATCATTGTCATCCGAAGAGTCAGTGTTGCTTTCTTTATAACAACCATGGCACAAGAAAGTGTCGCCGTCGTCGTCTGTAGGAATATGAATTCGATGACGTACAGGAATACAATTTCGATGATAGGTTTTGGTACACTGGCTGCATTCAAGAACCTTTCTTGTCATAGGACTTCAGACAGGAATCACAATATTTAACCAGTTTTTTGGCTTTGGTAGCCGGTGGTATTACATTCAGCGTTGGCAGCGGTAATGTTATTGAAGGTGAAGCCACGTCTTTCTCCTTTACAATTTTCCTTGGTCTTTTCCTTGGAACGTTTTCTTTTTGTGCTTTTTTCTCTGCTCTTAATCGTTTTCTTGCTTCTTTTGCAGCCTCTTCCTCTTGTTTCTTTACTTGCTTTGCCTGTATTACACATATTCCACATAGCTATTTGATGTCAGAGCAAAGGGTGTTTTTTGTACTTGGCGCTGTCCTTGGCGTTTTGGTGGTTCTGGTAACCTTTTTTGTTTCAAGTAATCGGCGAGAGACACATTCGATATAATATATATCTTTTGTTTTGGAGCTATCTGTTCGGATTCGCATGAATGTTCATCGTTAGTGGATAGACTAGCCTGTATTTGTAAATCCTCAATTTGCTCATTATTTTCGATAACGACATTCGCAGCAGCTTCTAGATTATTGTCGACCTCTTGATTCTGTTGTGTAAACTCACCTGTACTTCCGTCGAGAATTGTGTTCTTATTTCTGTCAGCATGCTATAGGTTAGAAGCTTTAATTTGTTTAGAAGAAGATATTCCTGTGTCATAAGATGATTCAACAATATCATTATTGTTCTGTTCATTCAATCCATGAAATTTCTTCTGGTCTCGGATTTGCTTTTAGAAAATCTTTAATACAGGTTTGTACATCTTCCTTTTTCATAGGAAACCCACGTTTTGCTGATTGAATAATAAAATTACACAGTTCTTTCTCTTCAGTTTCATTTAAAACTGGACCAGATCCAGACTTAAACTTTGAAGAAGGGTAGCCTAAACTGAACGCTACTTCTTGGTACGACAAATTGTTTAGCGGCTCCCCGAATAGAACCACCACCCTCTAAGACAAATTTAACAGCATTATTTATAGCTTCTTTATCATGCTGTCGTTTTTTCGGCATTTTTCAAGGGGTTACTTAGGCCTAACCATGAACACCTGTAGAACAAAATTATCGATTCAGTAACTGGCCACTCAACTGGCCCCCTATGCCAGTTTCTGCATACGATCGAATAAAACTACCAGTATTTTTGTATTGAAAACTATACTCTATGAACTTTATAAATAGTTTTGAATTTTGCAAAAATACGCAGTTTAAGAATTTTACTAGTAACTGGCATAAGTGGCCAGTTTCTGATTTTTCTCAAAAATAAACATTTACTAACTAGCCACCCCCCTAAAACTCCTATTTTTATCAGTTTTAGGCAAAAACAAATTAGTTTTATATTACTCACCAATCCAGCTTCTCAAATAATACAGCAGAAATAAAAACACTTCCTTAATTAAGCTAGAAACACACTTTTTAACAGCTCGATACCGTTAACATTTCATTAAGGATTGATCGTTCTTGTCGACACAAGTACGCCGACTGCCAACAGATAAACAATAATTTTCGCGCTAGTGTCAATAGTGGACAGAATTTGTACTAAAACTAAACCTTATTAATGTACTAATGTAGTCCACTGTCTAGAGATGGCGTTGGATGCAATACACTCTTATTTTAAGCAAACGAAATGTATAGTGGCCAATTACTGCAGGTGGCCAGTTACACCTCGATTTACCCTACTTACTTTCAGTACTACCATAGACTAAAAATAAAATATCTTTATACCATAGATAAAGGAGGTAACATAATAACATATCTTGAGTGCTGGTGCGGCACTCGGTAACTTAAAGTGATATTTTATATCAAGTTATGTAATATAAATCTAGCTAAAATCATCTTTTGTAATTTCGGAATTTCTAAGCTAGATCTTAATTTATGATTTTTAAGTTTAAGACAAACTAATTTGGAGTAACTGGCAACACTATTGATTTACTGTCATGGCGTTTCGATTATCCTAAAAAGTTGCGTTTAGTTTATTGCACCAGATATTAGACTATGTTTCTGATAGTGTATCTAGAGACGATTTCAAATTAGGTTTTACAGGAATATTGACATGTCTTAGATGAGTCCAATAATATTTATTTAAATAACAATAAAACCTATTTAATATTTATTGTTTTTAATATTGTCGACGATCTCAATATAAGTTTGTATAATCTGACATAATAATGTAATTATATTGCATGGCGTTTGGGAGATATCTAATCTAATCTTTATTGAGTACCACACAGGAAAAAAACAACATAAAATGTAATTAAGATATCAATTAAAAAACGCAATCTCTTTCAGAGAGCCTAGACAAACAAGAATAAAACCTAAAGTAAGCAGTAATTACTAGTATCACAAATAATAACAGTAAAACAAATGTAACTACCTACTCGTAGGTATGTAGGTACAAGGCACAGTAGCAGAATTTAAAGGTTTTTAATCAATCACGTTCCACAAGAAGACGAGTTTAAATTAAAGGAGAGAGAAAAAAAAAGTTTCGCCGTCCGCATTAGCCTGCTCATAATAAACTGGTTAACCAAACGCTTTGAGTCCTTTTTCCGCAGTGTAATGAAATTTTACCGCACGATTAGATAAATGACGGAAGCGACGTTTTACATTACGGCGATAAAAGTAGGTCGGTTTTGAAATATAAGGACTCGCGTTCATTTTTCACATTATTTTTAACAAAGTTATGTTTTCTAGGTAAACGTATGTTTATTGTTGACGTGGTAAACGGCTGACATTCTAAATTGTCTAAATTAATACTAAACGTTTGACTAAATACTAACAGTATTTTCTTTACCACGCTGGCAACACCGAAATCAAGACAACAGCGCCATCTCTTGAAGAACGCAAGACACTCGCTCGCGATATCGACTCTCTAAACTGCGATGTGGCTACAATCCTTTTATGAATTAAACTACTCCTCATTTATCTCCAACACCATAGTATGGAATGTAATTACTAAGATTAATAAAGCACTAAATTTTTAAAGCACATTAGTATAGGTAATTCATTTTTATCTACGTAGGTACATTTTTACGTCACCTATTCTATTTGGCAAATCGCTCCCAAATAAAACCCGCGCCTGTTTATCGTATGACTGCGACATTCGTAAAATATACGCTTTAGTTTATACGAAATAAACTACGGAAAAGAAACAATGTCTCTGTATTAACAGTAGGATTCTTGCAGGCGCATCACAAAATGCCATTTCGTAGATTTTATGACTCACTCGAATCCTCCTTGTATAAAACGGGCGTGCTGCAGAAATCTGAACATATAATGCATTTGTTTAACTATTATGTTCACGGATTATTTAACAATTTGTCAATTGTAGGGAATGTTTTCATAGCCATAAACGTATATTGAACACAATGACATTTTTGTTTATTTGACGCTATTATTTTTAGAACTGTTGGGTTTTTCCCAAACATGGGTAGACTACCTTTAGCTAAACATAACCGCCGCGCTGCTGATATCATTATTTTTAGTAACATTAAAAATGACTTATTTTTTGTATTAAAAATGATTAGCCGTACGTTCTGAGAAAGCAAAGAAAAGAAAGAAATTAACATTCTCCTTTTCCATGTAAGACATAAGTTTCTTTATTGAAGTGTTACACGTAACCTTGAAAATTATTATACCTTTATCGTTTACCAGCTCATATAAAAGTCGTAACGTTTCAGGCTTCTTTAGTGTTATCTAAAGAATATTTTTATAGACATTTTTATTTAGCAACTTAGTCACACATCTTACACACTGAAGTCACAAACAGTGTGGCAAAATACGATTCTAGTAAATTTATTTTTATCGCTTTGGTAAAATTATGTATCAAATATCAAAATGATACCTATATGATGACATAATTTCTCGAAATCAAGTGCTCTAAATTGTATGCTTATTAAAATTATACCTAACTACGTAGGTATGCTAACTAGCTTTTATTATATAACATAACAATAATAAATGTTTATTTCAGGTTTGCACTATTACTCATGAATTGATAAAGTAGGTAAGTAAAATATAAGTAAAAAACATAATAATTTATAATGACTTCGCGGTTATTACACAGTGGACTAAAACTATTATAGCTACAATTATAGCAATTATACTTTAGTGTTAGACTATCGTCAGCTCAGTTGCTACGAATTTGAGAACTGTACATTTTTGGAAACCTCGCCAAATGAAACAAAACACGCGAGCTAAGTCCGTTATAATGTTTAATTCCAATATGTTAAAAAAACTTTCAAAGAAAGAATCTACTGAGGAAATTGTAGACAAAAACTGTATATTGTAGGAAAATCCTGCAGTTACATACGACTAGCATGCGTCGCTTACTTTTATGCGTTCTTCTTTAAACATTAATAAGATACAAGGTCCGTTTCAGTATATTTATATGCGACGTTGTAAAACTCCTATTTTGTGGAGCATAAGTGAAATGTTCTGAGATTGCTCGAGGTTTAACGTGGAAGATGCTTCCGCGAGTTACTAACGATAATATTTGGTTTGAATGGGATTACGACTATTTTAAAACGAGTAGATGGGAGATGCAAATACATACAGACACAGTACCTACCAATTCTACAGAATTGGTAGGTACTACTTTTATTTAGAACTAGTTGAACCAGTGACGTAACGCGATTTTCCTTAACGTTGAATCTTCCCTGGATTTCCTTAAATACATCAAAATCTAAATTTGTGAAATCAGTACAGTCTTTATCGAGTTTTAGCGAGACAAACGAACAGCAATTAATTTTGGAATGAAACAACTATTAACGGATTTAACTCGCGTATTTTTATTTTATTTTATTTGCTATTGTCTTTAGCGTTAGACTATTGTCAGCTCAGTCATGCTACGATTATGGAAACTGTAAAGAATCCGAAACGTCAGCAAATAAAATAAAATAAAAATACGCGAGTTAAATCCGTTAATAGTTGTTTCATTCCAATGTGTAATAACCGCGAAGGCATCAGAAATTAGCAATTAATTTTATATATTAATAATGTCTATAGATTATCTTCAAAACCAAATGCTATGCAATTGTAAAAAACACTTATTTCCGCTACTTTTTTTATGAATGTCACTTTAATGGTGTTTCATATAGTATTACTAAAAAATATTATTTTCATTTTTAAGAAAGTGTAAATAATAATATTATGTAAACGTTGACTTACTAGGCATATACAATGTTTTTTGTATATAAATTGTATCAATACGTACCTATGTATGTAATACAATTTATTTTTTATTACGTCAACAATTTCCATACGATTTTTATATTCCACTTTTATTATGATTAATACGGGGAACCCTGAATCTCTAAATTCATTTCAGATTCAAAGCTGCTCCTCGGCGGTTGAATTTATTTAATTTACTTAATCGGATTTTTTCTAAGATTGGAATTGACGGAATTCAAGAGTTTTTATAACATTCTATTATTGGTTTTCTAGTTCTTTAGATATAAGGCCTGTTTCATAACTAGACAAACCAATACAGTCTAAAGAGTAAACGGCGCGTTACATACCTGAAACAAAGAAAAACACAATTAGTGAAATAATACTGAGGTATCCTACACCTGCAAACTTTGTTTAGAAACATAGAAATATCAGAACCTAATGATAAATTTGTTACAGTTAATAATTTGATGCTTTCGCGGTTAATACACATTGGAATAAAATAACTATAACAGAATTAACTCGCGTATTTTATAAAACACTTAAGCGTTAGACTATCGTCAGCTCAGTCGTGCTACAAATATAAGAAATGTAGGTTTCTAAGCGTCTGCAAATAAAATAAAAACGCGAGTTAAATCCATTATATCAGCGCGAGTTAAATTACATTAAATCCATTACTGCAAAATGAAGAGAAACAAGAATAAATTCTGCAAAGCTTCAAAATGCTGCAAAATGATAACATAGTAACTACCTACTATTATAATTTGATACAATATAGGTAATATAATTTTCTGTCCTCCGGCCGGAAAGCGCCAACTTTCTGGCCGCTGCGCTAAATGAAATTGCCGCTTTCTGGCTTCGTCGAACAGAAAAATAGTATACTGACCTCGGCCAGTAAAATAAAAAAGCCTCAGATCACATTTTTGTCAACCTCGGCTTCGCCTCGTGCGACAATTACGTGTGATCTGAGACATTTTTTACTTTACTGGCCTTGGTGCGTAATATACTATTATATTAACAGTGTTATCGTTACAGGGTATAAATTCAAATATTTACCAGTGCCGTAATACGTTCCTGAGTTAATAAGTTACAGTTTATTCCATAGTTGCACAGTTCACAGTAACAAAGCCCGAATCAGTTTACTTTATGTTACGGCACTGTAAGTGATAGCTGAGTGGACGTTATGCAAAGATGGAGATTGCTTAAGCAACAAACTACCCTGCTAGTTACCTTACCCCTGTTTGTGTAAACCAGTTAAACAGTTTACACATCTTTATTCTTGATGAACTGTATCTTGTTGTTGGAGTTAATTGTAGTTTTGATTGTTAGATAACAGATGTAACTACTTACATCTTAAATGTATTTAAAATATTTTTCTGTTCTCCGGCCAGAAAGCGCCCTCTTTTTGGCCGCTGCGCTAAATGAAATTGCCGCTTTCTGGCTTCGTCGAACAGAAAAAGAGTATACAGACCTCGGCCAGTAAAATAAAAAAGCCTCAGATCACATTATCTCAGACATTTTTTATTTTACTGACCTAGGTGCGGAATGTACTATTGTCCTGAATGACTGATCTGAAACTTGGAGGGTATTATATTATAGAAAGTTTTATATTCTTTTACATTAAACAATATATATCTCTAAGTGTCTAGGTATGTATTTATAATTAAAAAAGCAATTTGTAAATGGAACGTGAGATGGGCTTAATTAATATGTTTCCTACCAAAACCATGTGTTATTATATTATTATTATAGGTATTCCATAGATAAGTGATTATATATATACTTAGATAGATAGATTATAGCTTTTTTCTTCAATATTCTGGACAAGGAACTGACGGCGGTTGAAACGCCCGTGGAATCACCCAGATTCATTATGCAAACAGGTTTTCTACCTTAATTACATAAACAACAACATCTAAACAGCATCTCGTTAGTTAAGTCCTTAGTTAGCCTTTGTTCTACTCCAATACCTTTACAAAAACTTTATTTTTCAAGATATTTTTAGAAATAAATTCTTTAAGGTGCGATGTAATTGGAAGCAGACTGAGAATAACGGAGTCTAAAGTTCTTGGCACGGAATAAAAACAATATTATTCAATATACGTTAGTGAAATCCGTAACGGTTCTTAACCGACTTAAAAAAAGAACATTCTCAATTCGACTGCATTTTTTAAATTCTAATGTGTAATAGCCGCGAAATCATTATCAATGAACTAGCTGGTACCCGCGACATCATTTGTGCACGATATGCACCCCCGTTTTACTTCATAGTGCTCCTCTACGTTATAAAATAAACCAATGCGCAAAATTTCAAGTTTCAAGCCCTTATAGTTTAGGTCCTGCGTTGATATGTCAGTTATTAGGTCAGCTACTCAACTCGCTAGGGATTCAAAACTTAAAGGGGTAAGTTTTGATTCCCTTTCGAGTGTCGAAAATATGCAGCATAAACAGTTTAGCTGTATTTTTTTATTCCGTCGGCTTAGAAGTTTGATTTTTTTACAGCTCCAAGGTACAGGTCGGTCACTATTGGTCGCAGGCAGTCGTGATTGAATAAATACCTAATTGTTTGCTTTTGCATGATACATTCAAATTAAGATGCTCTAACTAACCTAAAATCATGTCCATTACTAAGCTGTAAGGACTTCAGTAACGAACTTGGCTAATTTGCTTGCATGTAGTTAGTGAAGACAAGCACGCTCCACCTCCCGTTAACTTCAGTTTACACTCGGCTAATTCGACAGTAAACCGAGTAATTACTTTAATACGCTTAAGATAATTAATTTGATTCGGCTATGAAATTATTACGGCAGCCATCCTGTTGTGCTGAATTTATTTGCGCTTAATAAATTCTGGGGGGCTAGACAAGTGCCCAACGTTCAACGTTAACGTTAAACGTTAGCACCAAAATGTATGGGATTTGACATTTGTGACGTACGTGACAGTCGTTCGCGGATGTCAAATCCCATACATTTCGGTCCTAACGTTTAACGTTAACGTTGAACGTTGGGCACTTGTCTAGGGCCCCTGATATGTTATTGGAATATAGTAAGGGATTTAATTCGCGAATACTAATTTTATGCTGACACTTTTAGTAGAGAAAGCTGTTGAAGAAGAAATTAAAATTATTTGTAAACGTTTGGCTTGCTCCCCCCCCCCCTTCCTAGTAGGTACTCCCCTTAATTTGGTTTTAGAATGACGTCACATAGTTTGACATGCATTGTTATCTGAAATTAACGTGTGTACAGATTTCAGCTCAATCTGTTATAGTGTTTTACTGCAAAGTTTTCACCCATACGTATATACAAACATACTTAGGTATATTGCAAGTTAAATAAAAGCCTTAAAAATATATAGTTTTGTTCCGAATACAACTAAAAGCCAAGTGTATTGAAATATATACTTTGGATACAAAATTCAAGGATTCAGTGTCCAGTCGAAGTTGCGTTAAAAGACTTTAAAGCAACAATAAATAAAATAACAGCACGAAAACTATATAAAGTAGATAAAAGAAAAGTTTCATAGTTGAAGGAAAACTTCGCCTTTAGTTTTCTAGCTCCATACATTAAAGAAAATACGAAAGTCCGTAGGTCCGGAATTCTAGCGGTTTGCTTTGCCCAATCAAGTGAAATATTCCTTTGCAGGGAAATAATTAACGGCAAAGCGAAATTATTGTTACAATTTGAAATGATTCTATGGCATTGTTAAGTCTATTGTGTTTCATTACAAAGCGGAAGGTCTTATTAAATATTTTTAGTATTATTTGGACGTACGTTGTTTGGTACCTTTATGTTTTAATTAAGATTTTGTATCGAGGTTTCTTTATTTAGGATATGAGCTCCGTGGTTTTATTGGAATAAAATGCAATATTTCCTGATGCTTCCGCAGCTATTACACATTTTAATTAAACAAAAATAACGGATTTAATCAGCGTATCTTATTTTATATGCCTTTGACTAAACTGAGGATGGAAAAAATTAACTACTATCCGGTTTTAAAATATGGAATACTTACCTATGTTTCATTCTACGCATAGATTACTTTTTGCAAATACAAATCGCATATATACATTTCTAAAGTGACGTAACTGGAAATGTATCAAGCGAATTTAGATTTAGAATCCTTAATGCGGTAACGATATATTTTGAAATGAGTCACTATAATACTGTATATATGGAAAATGTTAATGAGCCTTTTAGAGCCTTGGAAAACCATTATGACTGCAACATAATTATTATATTATACAATAAATAAAATACGGCAGTTAAGTATATCCATTAGGTATATTTCTTTCATTCCATAAATATTATGTTATATTTTTGATCATATACATCTTATCTTAACTTCTAACAAGTTTCAACCTGCGACCATAAAAGCACGAATAAAGACAGTCGCAAATAAAATGCCACCCATCAATTGCGGGTCATAGTTTAAATCCAAGTAGATTTAAACGGAACAGTCGTACGGAATGTTCCCGAACGATAAATTACACCGAACTGTGTCTTACTTTGTAAGTTGGCAGTAGAACGTCCATGTCCAACGTAATATTTAACAAGTTTCCACGACTCCGATAAATTTATACAGCCAGCTATAATTTACATGAGATCAAATGTCAGCTAAAATAACTTCCCAAGTTCGGGGAAAAGAATTCGGATTATTTATTCAGTTTATCTTACAAAGTTATGCGAATATATAAATATGATACAAATACGCTTTATATGTTGGTTAAGTAAGCGTGAATAATATTCACTGAACATCACGTTAATATTTTTCTTTTATAATAAGTTGTCATGAGCCGAAATGATATCCAGAAAATGTATTTGTTGAAATTTCGTATTGAGGTAGTTGAGAGTTACAGACAAGGATAGTTATTACCAGGGATAGTCCCTTAAGGGGGTTAAAAGGAGAGTAAAAGGCTAGAAGAATATAATATGGGCTACGAGAAGTAACTACTAATTTTACGCAAAGTCGCGGGTAGAAGCTAATATAAGTTCGGTAAATATTCTTTAACTGAATTGATGGAAGACATGTTCCGTATTCAAAAGAGGTAAGTAGAAAGTTATTTAGAGGTTATTTGCTTCGAAGGTTTTATCAATATATATACCTATTTATCAATCCGAATGGGGGTGAAGAGAGGGAGGAATTTCACATTATTTAACTAATAAGAATATTAGTTAAATAATATAATGAAGAATATCGGAATGACAGATAGTCAGTCGGCTGTAAATTTATATAAACCTATGTCACGGTACCCTAAAACTAGTCTCTAAACATCACAAAAATCGTTTTTTTAACCTTGAAATATCTGATGACACCGACACCCTTCGGTAGGTAGGTTTTGAGACAAGTTTTAGGGTACCTACCGTGATAACGGTTAATACAAATTTACAGCCTATCTCTCATTCTGAGGTGAAACCCTAACTTCCTGGGTTAATAGGAGAACCATAATAACTCTACACAGACAAAGTCATGGGAAATACCTACTCAATATAATAATAAGGAATTTAATAGGTATTTCAAAAGGATTAAAGGGTTCCGGTTTCATGTTATATGGACATCGAAAATAGACGGTTCAACGGCAAAGTCTCTGCGGGAATACTCCGGTTCCAGTAGTTTGACCGCTATCCTCTTGTTTGTTTAGATTTGTGTAAACAGACCCTAATTCCTATTGATACGGCTATAAAGAGAACTGAAGTCAAATTAAATGAGGAGTTATTAGCTGATGTATGGACTTTGAATAAATTAAGGATTGGAATGAAACAACTGTTAACGGATTTAACTCGCTTAAAGAATCCGAAACGTCAGCTAATAAAATAAAATCAAAATACGCGAGTTAAATCCGTTAACACTAGTTACATTCCAATGTGTAATAACCGCGAAGGCATCAGAAATTATTAAATTAAGGATTGTTAGATTGTTTTAAATTTATCTATAGAATCTTATGAATTAACTCATATTCAGTTGATAGGAAAAAAGTAGGTAAAAACGACAAACAGGTTCGTTGTAAATTAGGTACTTACACTGAAACCGTAGTAACTTGGAGTCAAAATAGGCTTAAACTAATAAAGTTCCAGTAACACTATAATAATAATAATAACATATTATTATGTACCTATATAAATATGTATTATAGCTTAGTTTGGTTCTATTATGAATTGTCCAAAGACATGTAGGTATTTTTCTCTCTCTTAAAAATATCTCGAATACCTTCTAAACGTCCATTTCAAAAACGGCGATACAACCAGATGTGTTACATTTCCAAACGCCATTTTGGCTTCAATCTCCTGAAAATGTCCAGAAATAGGACACAAAAGGCATTCTTACGTAGTGTCCGAATAAAATCGGAACATCCGCGTCTTGAGGCTCAGTCGCCGAACCGAGAGAGCCAATGCAATACAAACGGTATCAAGGCTCAGCTTTGTATCTTTGAAGAGATTTTACGATCCCCCTGATACTTTCTAGATATATTTTAAACAGGCTGTAAAATTGAGAAAGGAAGATAGAATCCGGCCTCGATAAATGGAAATACGAAAGATAAGTTTATGCTCTGCTGATGACGTACCTATCGCTGTAGGTGCTATATATATATTTGCGGGTATATAAAGTTCGTAGGGTTAGTGTTAAACGTTTTGATACGCTAAACCCAGGTTAAGTTTTGTTTATGCTGCACAAAGGCTGTATAGAGGTGCTCGCTTATGTACATCCTATAAGCAGCTATAATTGAGGATCGCATCTCTAATATTTAACTATTTTGTTTGCTATTCATTGTATTTTACTATAGGTAGGAAATGTAATGAGCAAAGCTCATTAATTTCAGGAGTAAAATACATACACCAATTTCCTGTTAGACCATCATCAGGAAAATTGGCTATGAATATGGGAACTGTAAAGTTTTTCAATCGTATTAATAAACGTGAGAGAAGAACCTTTAGTTCCTAAATTAATAGTTAATTGAGCTGACGATAGTCGGACACTAAAGTTTTTTTAATAAAATACTTGAGCAGTTGAGCCAATCTGTTATATATACCTATCAAGTTGTTTCATTCCACTGAATAAACTACAATTAAATAACGGGGATAAATAAAATAAAAATAAAAATTTAATAAATAAATAGAATTACGTAAATGACACACAAACGAATAAACAAGTTTAATTAAAACCTTAATGGTCTCAAACGAGAAAACTATTAGCAGAGGCCCAGACTCCGGAAGCGGAAATTAAGGACACGATAATAAAATGAACTAAGGTCCAGTAGGTAGTTGGGCGGGGTCCAGTTCTGCTTGAATTTCTAGGGCGGGCAGAGGTAGCAATTTCTTTTAACATTTTATTGTACAAGAAAATATTTACAATATTAACAAAACAAATCAAAAACGTACTCTGGTCCACTAATTTATTTCTGAACTTGTATTTCATAATATTTTTTTTATTTCTTTATTAAGGGTGAAAGTAAGTATAGAAATAATACTTCTTCTCCCCTTTTCTCTCTTTTCTCCTCTTCTCTCTCTTGGTCGATAACTAGTAACGAAAATATAAAATCTAGTTAACCGTTACTACGTAATTCGAAGTTTTGACACATAAAGCCGTATTACAGGATTTTACGGTGTTCATAAAATATTTTATGTGTTTCGTAAATCACATTTGAGCGGGATCCGGAATTCCAAGTTAATATTATGATTCGCATAAATAAATTTAATAAAATGAAATTTTATAGTGTACTTTTAATCTTAATATAAACGTAACATTACATAAAATCACACCTCTTTCCTATAGGGTAGGCAGAAACGACTTCTTAAACTTGCATTCACAGTGACAAACTTCCTTCGCCTCTTTGGCTCCAATTAACTTTCCCATATATCAGGTGCGTGCAATGGATGGTGCATATGTATGGTCACAGGATAGGCACTCCATACATTTATGAATTATACCTGTATAGGTACGCAATCTTGTTATGCATGCTCGTTTAATCCTCTAAACATTTTTAGAGATGCGTGTACCTAATTGGACTTTATTTTGTCTGTAGGTACATATTGGAATTAAACACTATACCGTATTTAACGTATGACTGAGCTGACGATTGTCTAACGCTAAAGTATCGTCAGTTTAGTTGTGCTACAAATATGGTAACTCTAAAGTTTTCGAACAGTATGCACATAAAATAATATACGCGAGTTAAATTCGTTATAGTGTTTCATTCCAATATGCAATAGGTAACCTCGAAGGCATCAATATGAAATACCAGTTACCACAACATAAATAGGTGTCCGCAATTATTATGCCAAAAATCTGCTCATACTAACATTATTGTTGGATAATTTAAGTAATGTAGGTCAACAATTTATCAGCCGTCAATGCATTATAATTGCTACAGGTTGTCGATGGCAAAAAGCTTAGCTACGTCGTTTTCACCCCAATCATTTACTTCCTTGATACCAATTTAAATTGTGTAAATTTACACAAGGTTCTATAATAATTTTCCTTCGAGGTCCACATTATATTGATTCAGGGAACTCCACGCCGCGACGGAAATAAACTCCAAATACAATGCTTAGCCGTCTTCAAAATAAAGCAAGTAATTAGTTTTATTTGGTAAATTTCCAACAAACGCCGTATGACTTGGCAAATAACATGTTCCAATTCAAGTAGAGCCTCTCGTATAGCCTGTCTGGTTCTGTAGAGATCTTGTACTTTAGAAACTTACAGCTGATTGCGAAACCTATGTTTTGTTAAGATGCAATAGTTGTTAGCCCCTCTAGACAAATGACAATCGTGAACGCAGTGACTGTGTTTTGCTGGCCCCTATTCAGGTGCAGTGGGGGGTGCACATGTACCAGGGTAGGCATTCCATACATTTATCACATTGTGCCTATATAGAATTCACGCCGTTGCCTACATTCTAGTATTATGGATCTTGTATGACTGTTCCCTTAGACTAATTTTGCTAGTAATTTAACTCATACAATATCCGAAATATTTGTGTAGGTACTCGGTAGAAGGTAATATATATATTTTTGGGAGCAAACAGTGATATAGATTTAATCTTGTTCAGTTTGCTCCCGTGTTGAAAACGGTATGCGAATTTTATGCTTTTTTATAAGTCGAGACAACTCGATTCAACAGATACACTTAGTCACAAAAAAATAAATAATTTATAGTTCCCAAGCGCGTCGTAAACTATTATAATAGGACATTTAATATTCTTAACATTCACTGCTTCTTATCTCCTGAGGACGTCTAGAGGTAAATACATGCCGAATGAAATATTTTTATTTGATAAAGAAATTCGGCTGAATACAACTCCTATGTAAAGTTTAATTCAATTGTTCCTTGCACCACACAAGCTGCAGATAACTGCTTCCTCGCATACTTTTTATCGATTTACTATCACCGTAAACTTTGCAGTAACTTGCAGCAAGTTTCCATAAACTACCAATAGAAGCACAACAGGTAAGGGAAAAGTTACTCTAAACTATAAGAACATTCAGGAAACAGAGCCTTAGTACTACTACTAGTGTTATAAATGCGAACGTAACACTGTTTATTACCCCTTCAAAAGTAAACTAATGAACCAATTATGATCAATAAAATCAAGCCATTTATTCGTATATAGATTTTTATAAAAGTACTTTTACACGTCACTTGTCAAGGTATGAAAAAAGTTTCTTTCGAAGAAAATTTATAGAAATCATTTCTGAATGGAGTAAAAAGGGGAATTTACTATGGAAGTAATATAAAAATAACCTCGTTCTTACCTACGCATCACAAAGGTATAATAATTTCAGATCCTTTTTCGACCGACAAAAACCTTCTATGCTTTCCATTCTAAAGTACGTCTACTAATGCAGACGAAGTCGCGGACAAAATCCAGTGCTATATTTAATTATTACACAAAATAGAATTGTGTACAATACATAATTCCAATACAAGGGATTTGTAGATATAAGTTAACATCGCTATGCTATGTGAAAGCCTTATTTAGTAGATGTCTTTTACTTCCCGAATGACTGTCTTAAGAACTATTTTCGGAATATTAACACGTAAGCGAGTACGAAGAAAGTTGCCGAATAGCAAACCGTGTGTAAAGAAGGAAGTTGGAGTCGTGCGGTTTTGAACAGTATTTCAGTGATAAATTCTGATGATTTCGCGAATATGTAGTGCTGAAATATACATAAATGTTATCCAATTCTAACTACTAACTGTTTAAGATGGATGTGTTAAAAGACTACAAAGACTACACATAACTCGCACATTTAGAAAAGGATACAATGTTTCCGATGAAAAAATAACCTAGCAGTAGCTAGGTTATTATATATTATTATGGTATTCTAATTTGCGCTAATTTATAGTAATAATAAGAATTTAAATAAAACAGATTTTAGTTTTTTACATGAGTTAAATACATTTTAATTGTTTTTTTCAAACCCTATATTATAAATAATTATAAATAATATTATAAATGCGAAAGTAACTCTGTCTGTCTGTCTGTCTGTCTGTTACGCTTTCACGCTAAAACTACTGGACCGATTTAAATGAAATTTGGTACAAAGAAAGTCTGGAGCCTGAGAAAGAACATAGGCTACTTTTTAACCGACTGCAAAAAAGGAGGAGTTCCACGCGGACGAAGTCGTGGGCAGAAGCTAGTATGTAATAACCGAGAAAGCATCAGAAATTATAAAATGTCCTATGTTAAAAACGAACAAAAAATTTAAGTCATATTATATTATATAATTAGGTACTTTGGAACGAAGTCAAAATTCTTTGTATAAGAAATAATTATGTATATCTAAAATACGCGAGTAAGTCCGTTACAGTTGTTTAATATAATGAAAATGTGTGATAACTGCGAAGGCATCAGAAACTATTACCTAAGTAACATACATAGGTACAAATACAAGTGACAGTAATATGCCCTATCTATATAAAATTACATTTATTCTGATATCTGTCAAGGATAGTAAGTCTCGGTTCACTGAACCACGTTTATTAGAACATTTCTTGGAAAAGGTAAAAGAGTGATATCGTGTCTTCATTTCACTTATTTTGCTTTTCAATTGATGCTTAATATTATTTGCAACTATTATAGATATAGCTAGAGACGACAGTGACGGCGTCTCTAACGTTTTAAGATCCGCCCTTAAGTATATTTTTTCTACCCGTTAGCTAAAAGTTTACGATCGAACGAAAGCGAAGTATTAGTTTTGACTTGGGTCTGAAAGAAGGCTGAGTATTGTATATTTTTATATTTATACAATGATAACTTGAGTATCGATGATCCAGTTTAACAAGTGGGATAAATGAATTACATTGATTTTGTAATTAAACATAGTGTTTCATTCCAATGTGTAATAACCGCAAAGGCATTAGAGATTATTCATATAAATTATATAAGGTTTTTTTATTCCATTCAAAAGTTACACGTTGATAAATAAAATTGCGTAGGTATACTTACTTATATAGAGTAAGGTTACCGTTCGAGGCGAACTACGATATAACTAATAAATAAACCATACACCAGTTAAGTGGCAGCAAGCGCTTGCAATATTGGGTGCACAAGTACCCTAGGGTAAGGAGGTGCATACATTTATGACATTGTGCCTATATGAAATACATGCCCGAAGTGGCAGAGAACGCCTGTTAGTCCCATGTAAGTAATTTCAACGCTTCTCTTAGTGCCGAATAACTAATTAGGTAGGTAGGTAGGTATATGTTCAAGTAGAACGTGGAAAATTCCCCCATTCTACTATATATTATATATAGAAATGAATGGCCAAAATGTATGTATCTACGCCCATAACTTCTGAACGACTACACCAAATTAATTGGATTTTTTTATAAATTATTTTCTGTTAGGACAAGGTTTATATATAAAAAAAATTATGAAAATTATCTACATTTGACTAGAATTATTTTTTACAGTTTCTGCCCGGATCTTTAGTATAAACATCCTTACTAATATTATAAACGCGAAAGTTTGTAAGAATGTATGTAAGGATAGATGTCTGGATGTATGTTTGTTACTCTTTCACTCAAAAACTACTGAAAGCATCTTGATGAAACTTTACAATAACTTAGCTTACACATCACTGCACATGATGAGTATTTTACCAATATCGTGTAAAATACCCATCATGTGCAGACGAAGTCGCGGGCAGTAGCTTAGTAAATTAAACTACGATTTCACGTACTTTAGTATTATTCCAACGTGCCGGTACAAAATAGGTGAGGTTAACTCCAGCTTGGGATTTTAAAAAGTGCTAACAATATTTTAGAACCGAATAAAAACTTGGCGGCGAATCCGATTGGGCTTGGCTTGGCACTTGGCTGGTGCTTGGCGGGCACTTGCCCGTGTCGTTGATGGAAGGCGTCGGAGTGTGCTCAGATTCTTTTAATGAACTGACGGTTTATAATTTTGTTTGGATATGATTAACGACGTAGAATAACTGTGGAAGTGGAAATATGATGGAATTGACGTTCAGGTATGAGAATTATTACGGGAATTGTTAATGAGGAATTAAGCTTATAAATGCTTAAATATAACAAAATAAAAAAAACAATAAATACGGATTTTTGGCTTCTTCACATGGTTCTTTTGAAATTTAAAAAGAAAATATTTAATCATTTCTGATAAATCTGCGGTTATTACACATAGAAATGAAACAACTATAACGCATGTTTGTAGCAGGAATTAGCTGATAATAGTCTAACACTAAAGAAAATATTTATAAATGTGCAAAGCAGAAACTAATTGGAATGTAAACAACTCAGAATACCTAATTAATTATTTCCGCGAACGAATCAGAAATTATACCTACAGTCCGCTACGAATATTGAAACTGTACAATTCTCGAAATGTCATCATTAAAACCATTTAATTGATTCAAATCCGTCACAGTTATTTTATTCAATCAATTAGCTATCGCACTAATTACTCGTATATTGCAAATTGTAAAACTGGTTTCAATTGGACTCGCCGCAATCGAAACAAAAACTTGCAAAGCCCCGAATGATTTCCATCACAAATGAAAACGGGGCGGGTTGAATTGCACAATCATTAGCTTTGTGACCCCATTTAAGCTTACCCACACTTTGCAAACCCACAAAACAGACATCTACAGAAGAGTAATATCAAATAATCATAATATTAATAGGCATAACGATTTTTTCTTAATAATTTCTTTTAATTTTTTAATTTCTGATGCCTTCGCATATCGTAGCATGACTGAGCTGACAATAGTCTTATGCTAAAAGTATAGTTTTTCGTTGGAAGGAAACAACTATAACGGATTTTATTTTATTTGCTGACGATTCTGACGTTTATGTTGGCAGAATGTTTGTCACATCCATGCAAAGCCAGGGCAGATAGTTAATAAAAATATTTTTCATGGTAACGTAATATTTTTCATGTCCTTCATAATTTTTTTTAGACAAATCAGGTGCTTGCCATTTTTGTCTATTTTTTTATACACATTATTACTACAAGTGGCGAACTTTAACTGCAGCGGCACATGTCCTATACATGTATATATGCATTCTCCGGATGTAGATGCATCCTTAAACTCTCCCGTGGAAGAGATACATAATCTATTGTACCTATCTATTTTGTGACAGGAACATAGTCGTTGAAAGTTCTTTGCAACGGTATTAAT
Organism: Polylopha cassiicola; assembly: GCA_038024825.1. Classification (NCBI taxonomy): domain Eukaryota; kingdom Metazoa; phylum Arthropoda; class Insecta; order Lepidoptera; family Tortricidae; genus Polylopha; species Polylopha cassiicola. The sequence continues at coordinate 3,133,156 of CP149061.1, forward strand.
TCCGAGCTTAATTGTCAACCGGTACCATTCATTCCTTTATACAGTGTACGAACGTCAAAAAAATATTTCAATTTGAACTTTATTACCTTATCATAAAGTGCAAAAGTCAATTCTAAAAGTAACTGAAAGGTCGATTATACGGCGGAGTTTCGACCGACAATTTTTCAATCAAACCATTCTGTGTCACCAGGTATTTTATTGTAAGTATTTTTACTGGGACGGAAAATACGCGATTACTTCTAAAAAACCAATTACAACTATTAAAATTATTGATTTAAGTAAGAACACGAAAATAAACACATTTTATACTTAGAATGTATATTTATTGTATTTTAAACTTATTTGTTGCATCTGTAAAGCATGTTTTTTATTTCATTACTACTTACATAATAATATACATATAATCCGGTCATTTTAGCTTATATTAGATAAGAATCTCGGATTTCGAGATACCCGGCTGTAATTTTGTAAATAGTTGTATATTGACATCCTTAAAGTTGTCTCAAAACCTACATATGGTAGGGTGTGAGCTACTATTAAATTTCAAGGTCAAAGTGTCAAAAAATCGTTATTTTTGTAAATTTCTCATTTCCGATGGGTTTTAGCTTTTTATCTTTGTTGGCAATATTGTAGAATACAAAATTCTCTACAAATTTTGTTTAAAAATTTTTTTTATACGGTGAACCGTTTTCGAGGTAGGGGCCTTAAAGCGCGCCGTCACAGCCAACAGGTGCCACGGTCGAAATCACGACATATACTGTTGATGAACTACAGATATTATTAATTGTTGATGTTTACGCATGCTACTGTGTAATGCTTAACTTTTATAGTTATATGGAAGTTTTTCACTATATATAAAATGAGAACATAATCATACTTACGTAATATTATAAAATCAAAAGCAAATGATCAATGTGCATAAAAAAATTTTATTTCTTTAATTAGTGCTGTGCAATTAACCTTATTAAAGAAATTATGCACATTGATCATTTGCTTTTGATTTTATAATATTACGTAAGTATGATTATGTTCTCATTTTATATATAGTGAAAAACTTCCATATAACTATATAAGTATAAGCATTACACAGTAGCATGCGTAAACATCAACAATTAATAATATCTGTAGTTCATCAACTGTATATGTCGTGATTTCGACCGTGGCACCTGTTGGCTGTGACGGCGCGCTTTAAGGCCCCTACCTCGAAAACGGTTCACCGTATAAAAAAATTTTTTAAACAAAATTTGTAGAGAATTTTGTATTCTACAATATTGCCAACAAAGATAAAAAGCTAAAACCCATAGGAAATGAGAAATTTACAAAAATAACGATTTTTTGACACTTTGACCTTGAAATTTAATAGTAGCTCACACCCTACCATATGTAGGTTTTGAGACAACTTTAAGGATGTCAATATACAACTATTTACAAAATTACAGCCGGGTATCTCGAATTCCGAGGTGAATTCCTAATTTGACCGGTCTAATAGGTAATAATATAATATAGGTACCTTTTCCGTCCTCCGGCCAGAAAGCGCCAACTTTGTGGCCGCTGCGCTAAATGAAATTTCCGCTCTCTGGCTTCGTCGAACAGAAAAACAGTATACTGACCTCGGCCAGTAAAATAAAAAAGCCTCAGACCACATTTTTGTCAACCTCGGCTTCGCCTCGGACGACAATTACATGTGATCTGAGACATTTTTTACTTTACTGGCCTTGGTGCGTAATGTACTATTCTCATATTATACAGGTCAAGTCATGTGACACACGACTGGAACAATAATGAATCTACAAGAATATATTATGTATTCACGGTTAGGTATGTACCTAACCGTACTTAGTATAAAATTAAATATGAAATAAGTGAAAAGATAAAATGTAGGTGTATATACTTGGTCTTTGTCACCAGTATTTTCATACTCAGCCGAACGCTTTCCCTGCAGTGTTATATTAAAAGCCTTTGCTTGTCAAAATTGTCCTGTTTTTATTAAAAAACGAAAATGAAAATAGAAGGACAGTCATTGATTGACTGATAGACAAAAATTAACAAAGATTGGTAAAATATACACTGGTTTACGACAAAGATATCAATATGCATAAAAAAATATCATCATCACATCAACCGAAAGACCTCTACTGCTGGACATAGGTGATGACTACATCGGCCTGTCACGTGCCGCTCTCTTCCCGTACCATCCTCCTTTATTCCAATGAGGAAAAACCGAGTAAGCAAGAATTATCAAGTACCTATATCATGTTATTCCAATATCGGGAATTCTTTTGACTTTGTATTTGATTGAAGTTAGTTTTGATTTTCAAATAACGTTTTGGCGTATATTCAATTTGTTTAGTTACGTCCGTATTTTTTCTGTAGGAAAATTGATTAATTTAGTTTTGGTTTTTTGTAACAACTATATTGCAAGTTAAAATATATGCTGTTAACTGAACATGAAACATTTTTACAGATTTTTTGTATATCTATCGAAAAAGTTCAGCAACAACCTGCCTAGAGTAAATATTTGTGTATTTTATTTTTTTAGAGTTACATACCTCATTGAAATAAGCAAAACAGTTTTTTTAAAAACAAGCTTTTTTTAATTTTACAATGTAGGTACATGTGATCCTCTTTCATTTGATATCCCACTCGGGTATATTTGTTATTTTTTTGTTTTCCATTCTCCTTGTACCTGTGTTAATTTGGTTTTTGATGAAGTCACATAGTTAACTATGCATTGTCGTTATGGTTAAAGTTATCTGCTTTAAAATTCAGTTGCAAGATTTCACCCGTGCCTACATACTAAGGTAGGTACATATATATACTCATATTGCAAGTTAAATAAAAGCTATTAAAATGTGTGTCACCTGGATAAATATATAAGGCGGAATGGTTTAAAAATACAAAATAAATTCTCCACAATGTGTCATCAATTGGACGGATTAAACCGAAATCCCTTAATCGCATACATTATGCAATCGATTAACTGGGGTTGTTCATTTTTATTGCCAGTACTGGACTTTTGTTTACGTACTGCATATTATTTTTTGTAAATCACCGTGATTGTTAGTTAAAAAATGTAATCAATAACTAAAAAAAATAAAAATGATATATTTCAAAACTTTTTCGAAAATTGATGTGTTCACAACGGCTGCCTGAAATATAATTAAATACCCATGTACTGACACACCTACAGTGAGTTATATATTTAATGCATACCTATCGTGAATTAGAGATTAAATAAATAATACGGTTATATGTACAATATTGCATTCAATCTGCTTACCGCACTCAATGAATTACCTCGTAACCACATAATAAACTATACAGTAATAAAATAAAACTAGAGCCAAGTCCCACATGAACTAGACAATGCAAAGTGCACCCAACTCAAGTGCAGCAATAAATCAAATGTGGCTGCAGTAATGGACCGCTACCTGCATAGCTGCATCTCCGCGATACGCACACAAAGTCTTATTTATTCCTCTATTCTATTCATGTTTGAGTGCAATTTTCGAGACGCAAAGTAGGTTTGCCAACCGCACCTACTATATTAGGTATATTTATTTATTTACTCTTTATTCACACATATAGACTATATTATACTTAGTGTAAAAGCGGGTTTTAACTTGAAAAGTAAGTAAGTATGTATGTATCAATTTTGAATCTGTAACTTTCGAATCTGTAATCTCGTAACTCAGTTTTAAATCTTTAACCGATTGAAGAAAGTGATAAAATCTCATTTCTAGTAATTCCAAATATATCAATGAATAAGAAAGAATCAGGTACACGTAAATTAAAATGTTTTCGTAAATTATAAACTCGGTTAATGTTTAAAAACGGCCTTGCGGTACGGTTGAAACCGATTGCCTTCGAAGTTAAACTCGTTTTATTCGAATCAAAAAACATGCTATTTTTTAAATGGAAAAAGTTTTATGTGCGGGAAATTTTGTTAGAGGGACAAACCGGAATGAATTTCATATTTTGTTTTCTATAAAACGGGTTAAAGGGATGTGAAAGGTGGAGAACCCAATGTTTTTTAACCAAAACGTGTTGGTTTATTTATATTAACTAACAGAAGAGGATAAGTAACAGAAAGCCAATAGGGATGACGACTACGGGTAAAGAAAACGAAATTCTATTCTACACGTACCTAGATATTTTTTCCTTTTCTTAATCGAAATAAAAAAAATAGGCAGTTGAATGTAATATAGGTAATTGTTTCATTCCAACGTACCTACCAAATATGTCAAGAGATTGGTTCTTGCATTTTAAGGATTGCTCGTTCCCTTTATAACGTAGGGGAACACCTAAAAAAGGGTTTATTGAAAATTTGTGAAAAAACTTATCGTGCACAGACGATATCTAAGGCAGAAGCTAGTCTGTTATAATTATTTTATTCCAATATGACATGTTATCTTTGAAAAAAAAAAATAAAATAAATAAGCATCTTGTCAAAAAACCTATTATTTCTTAAAATAAACGAGATGAACTTTTTAAAAGTAATCGAAGGGGTTCGGGTGAACTTTTTGACAGATTAAAAAAGTTTCCAAGTATTGGAAACGAATCACAGCAACGTCTTGATTACATAATGGTCAATTACCTCTGAGGGTGTACTTTTTTTTCCTTTTTAATGAATTCCGTTTGAACTCTTTGAAAGAAATGTCTAGAACTTTTGTCTAGTGGGATTAAATCCTTTAACTATTATCTCGCATTTTAAAACTTTTAAATTGTTTGTAAAATTAATCTGAGTGAAATATTTCGATGTGAAATTTCATTGTGCCTTATTAAAAATAAATGCCATAAAAAACAGTAGGTACTTACCTATTTTTCAGTTTTATATACTTAATTATTATGGATACGTATCACATTCCAATTATAAAATATAAGCAAAAACCTATAAAATAATAATATATAAAGGAAATATAAATATTGAGAGGTAAAATATCAAAATGAATCGCATTTTCACTAAATTTATTTATAGAATAAAATGCTTAGGTACTAACTACAACAGATTTTTATTTTATTTCTAGGGGGACTGAATTTAGAAAAAAAATCCTTTGTGCTTAATAATATCACATAAGATACTTTGGTATGATATCTCGAGCTTTATTTATTTAGGAATTTACTTGTATACTTAATAATACTTTTGGTCGACTATTTTATTCTACTAGAGCGAAACAGTATTTCAAAGTTTTTTCGATAACTAATGAAACAAATAAAAAAAAGAGGTTCGCTGACAATACTTTTTAAAAGAAAGTACTTTTTAATCAATTTCTAAATTGATAACTTTCAAAGCCACCCTTAAAATGAGATAAGTTTTTCATTAAGTCGTTGACTTATTCAACTTTTTAATCAAATAGGATAGGTACCTAATTGAAATTAACCTTTTAAGTTATCAATAAAGGTTGAGTAAACAATGAAAACACATTTGGGTTATTTTAAAATTTTGCGCAGGTAAACTCGTCTCAAACAATTTTTGATTTCTATTTCTTGTTGCGTCACAGGTTCCAACACATTTTAGATAAAATTTAAATATATTCATAGTGCATAGTATCAGCATTCATTGATAGCAGTAGGTACTCAGTATCATTTTTCCCTATTTTTAATAGAAATTTTACCACTCTGTTACCAACAGACTTAACCACAATGTTACTTTTAAGAAATTGAGAAGGGTCAGTAAATCTTTGTTTTTTCATGAATGTTAGTGATGTATTATGTGTTGAATATATAAATTTATTTGAGCTTGTGTCGTTTTTGATAATTGGGAATCCATTACCAATTAATTAGGTACCTATCAATAAATTACATGTGCAATTTTTGAAAATGACCCACCTTCTTTATTCAGCCCCAACTTACACATATTTCTATGGGATATTACAAGTAGGTATTATTAGGTACCTATTTCTCGTTACCTTACTCGGATAGAGTTAAATGAAATCACACTACGAAAATGGAGAAAATGTCGTTTACCTGAAACAAATTAACAAAATGGTTATTAGTATTTAATTTAAATGATTATACTATTACGTAGAAAGAGAGCAATATAATTACTTTTATATCACGGGCAGTCCTGAACAAAGCCTTACTTAATTATTTTTCTTTTGTATGGATTTATTAATTTGAGCCGTTTATTGCATTTCATATTGGACATTTTCAACTCATTGGCAGTTGACTCGATTTTTCGAAATTAGTACGAACATAAGATACGGAATTTTATATTTTACTTAACTTTCTAACATTTCAAAAACTATACAGTTCCTATATTCGTAGCACGACTGAGCTGACGATAGTCTTAATAATCTAAGCATCTAAGAGGAAATAGCATCTCGTCCACATTTTCATTTAATTAGAGTTTATTCAGGCTATAAAGTGCAAGAAACTAATTTCTTAATATAAAGTAACAAGCGGTTTTGCCACATTTTCCTCAGAAATTTAATTACTGGCTGCACGTCATTACCACTAAGGAATTCCGGTTGCGCTTCATACAGTTGCGAGAATTTTAGCCTCAAATGAGGAATATTCCCTTGAAAAGATTATGAAATTAATTTATAAAGAAAAAGAAAAAAAAGTTAAGGTACGAGATGGTATCTTAGTAAAAAAAACTAATCTATTCAGTCCATCAGTAAGATTATTCAATAATATTGGACACGTTTTTTTTTATTTATTTTTTTACGATTAAGCTATTTATATTAAGTAAAACGCCAGCAAAGTAAATAAAATACGCGAGTTAAATCCGTAATAGTAGTTTAATTCCAAAGTGTAATAACCGGAAGGCATCAGTAATTATCATGTTATATTTTTTTACTGAGAAAGAAAAAAAAGTAAGTATCTTTGTTATATTTTTTTACTGAGAAAGAAAAAAAACTTGTCCTTACTTGACAGGACAAATAATACTAACTGTTACATACAACCGTCATCTCAAGATTTGCTTCAAATTTTGCTAGCCTGTTTCACAAAGTCCAAATTTGATATGACAGCTAAATGAAATATTTCTATAAAAAATATATAAACTTCGAGTGAACAATGTAAATGTTATACAAGGCTTCAAAGCCGTATAGTCCTACTGTGAAACTGCTAGTTAAAGTAGAAGTTGTAAACTTGATGTGGCAAACAAACTACAAGACCAAACTGTTAAGTAAGACAACCAGGATGTGGCGTGCAGCGATTCCAAGAAACCGGAATCTTGTATGTAGATTAGACATACCAGTTATATATATATATATATATATATATGTAGATAGTGATCATAATGGTACATTGTGTGACCTGAATCCTTCAATTCTCTGATATATATATATATATATATATATATATATATATATATATATACCTATATATCAGAGAATTGAAGGATTCAGGTCACAAAATGCACCATTATCATCACTATCACTACATAGTATAAAACAAAGTCGCTGTCGATGTCTGGACGTCCCTATATATGCTTAAATTCTTAAACGTACGCAATGGATATATTGAAGCGTTTTTTTTTAAAGATAAAGTGATTGAAGTAGCAGGTTTATATCGGCCGTGTGCCGGGTTATAAATATTTTTTGACTTTTGTCCGCGTTTTCGTCTGTGTACGTTTTAACCTACCTAGGAGGTTAATAACAATAAAAAATCAAATACTTATTCCATGAATGCTTTTAAAGAAGGTTTGTGGTACCTACATTTTATATAGGTTGGACTAACGAAACACGTTGCCCCATGTAATACAATACCCCCATTTTGCCAATTAGTTCACCTAATAATAAAAAAAATTAACCGCCGAAAAAAAACTAATAGGCAACAGAAAACAATAGCGCACTGAAAAGGAAAAAAATATATTTTTGTCTTTTATAACGACTATTATTTTGACCTGAGAACCTCCTCCGTTTTTTTCGTCGGTTGAAAATAGATAATCAACTAGAAATATTATTGATTACTAGACTAGACAATAATTTCTCAGCAATATCCTTATCTTAGGTTCTTAGGTCATTTCTCTTATTCTAACTACTTTGTCACTTGTATATGCGTGAGTTTATAGTTGAATTCCCGTAACTGGACTATTTTGCATCTCATGCCATTAATCTACTAATAATCATTTCCTTGTGTGTCAAGAGATAAATAATAAAAAATTATAATAATAAGCATTTCAAGAATATTATATTATTATTTAGTGTATTAGGTTATTAAGCGTTAGACTATCGTCAGCTCGTCGTGCTACGAATATGGGAGCTGCAAAGATTTCGAAACGTCAGCAAATAAAATGAGATACGCGAGTTAAATTCATTATAGCTGTTTAATTCCAAAATTATATCTACATAAAAAGCATTTACAGAAACGACGATTCTAAACACTGTTTAAGAAAAGTACCTACAGATTTCAAACAGCCTTGTTTATCTGTATCTTTATTGAAGTAAGGTATCTGAAATAGATAACGTAATCTCTTGGATCTAAATGTTCATTGAAGCCGTGATCAATCTGCGATTAGCTACTCAGAGCGAGCACTGTGTCCTATTTACGTTCAAGTCATGACCCAAACTTCACTTCCTGTTCCCCACAATACGTGCCATAGCTGGAAAACAACGCCTTTGGGTTTAGCGAACTGGGAGCGATACCAAAACTAATATAAGTACTTTATAAAGGCACTTTCGTAGAAGAGAATTAAAGTGAGATGCAAAATCGTTGTTTTTTTGAACCGTTCTTTTAATTTTATTAGATATTATCATATGGGCGTAGCATGGAGAAACCTGTAGGTTATGATACTCTTGCGATTGTCGAAAATAACCTTAGATATATTCTTAGCTTGTAGATACACTGTGTCTATGCTACCTTGTTTGCTCGTAAAAGGCTTCAAAAATATACGACTGTATCATATATTTATGGAAGTTACATATTTCATAATTGAGTTTCGTTACAGCTTATCTTTGACATTCTTACTAAGCAAATGTTGCTGAATGAAATAAAAACTTTTAAAATGGACGACATTCAGCAGTGGAATTTTAGTTCAATAATATCAATGATAATGTCAGAAGAATCATACATGATTACTTAAAATATTTCCTATCCTAGCCAATCGTGTGTCTCCGTACACATGTGCTAACTGGGCAGACCGTCGCCCAATATTCACAGCCACCCCGCATTGTGGTATAGCACTAAAATACATCCCATATTGTTCAACCTTCCGTTCTAAATTTATTCCGTGTGAAAATTTCGAGACCATATCTACCAAATTTATTGTTGTTTTGTGCACTCTCCTTGCAATACCCGAACGGATATTGGTTTATAATTTATTAAATACCATTCACGTTGGTATCCTTCAGTTTAACGGTATGAAATGAGAATTCGGAATCTTTTAGCGAATAACGTTAACGCAAGCGATACGTGACCTACGTGGCACGTGGTGGTGGTATGGTATGGTTAATGGTGGTATATATATGTTTTTTTAAATATTCCAAGATTCTTAGATTCAATTCAATAAGTAGGTTTCCAGTTAACAGCGTTTTATTTATTTACAAAAGAAGCTTTTCTCTGTGTATATATTCATAGAAATGAAACAATTATAACAGATTTAACTCGCGTAGGTATTTTATTTATTTACTGACTGGTCGAAAATATAGCGTTAGACTATCGACAAGTCAGTGCTACAAAGACGTCAACTGTAAAGTTTTCGAATCGTCATCAAATTCTATAAAGTACGCAAGTAGGTACAATAAATCTGAACAATTGTTTCATTGCAATGTGTAATAACCGCGAAAGGATCATAAATTATTATTAATCAAAATTAAAATGCTTCTAGAAGTTATTAGAGATTTAAGGTAAATCAAAGATTGTCAACGACTCTTAAATATACGAAATACCATCTGTGCTTTAACAATGTCAGGGCGATGATGCATAAAGTGTGAATGCAGCGCAAACGTGGTCACGGAATTGACATGCATATGAGCGAAGGAATTATATCAGTCCACTGACAAGATATGTATTGCATATTGAAATTGTTACTCTGATCTAAATAGTTTGGAGAGACTATGTGGGATATGTAGGAATATATGTATTGCGTACTCCTTGCTTTGTATATAGTTTCATAGTTTTACTTTTTATTGGCTATTGCCCTTTTTAAATATCTCTTGTTTTCTAGTTGTCAGTTAGTCAGTAGTTGGTTGTTTAGTTGTGTCGGTTTTAATATTATGTACGTATGTCCGGTTGTATAAAGTTATTAAATTCCTCTATTCCTTAAACTTATTGCATTGCATTACGGTCCATCCTCCGTAAGAATGTGGAAGGAAATGTGAATTAGTCTCTGATGATAAATATATCGACTAACGGTTTATAAACAGGACAAATACCTTCATCGAGCTTATGATTTGTCGAGTTGACATCTTGTCAAATCGATGTCGTCTTATTCTCGCGGTGATATGTCAAAAATCGGTAACGTTGTCGACAACGAGAAATCTTGTCATGTAGATGTCGTCTCTTATTTCTTCATGTCTACAACGAAACAATACAATAAACCTTCTCCTTGTGGACAACGTTCTTAATATTATGTCGACTCGTCAGTTCATCATAGGCTCGCAGTGCAGTGGTTAGAACAAAGAACAATAATTAACAATACCTACATGTGTAGTGCTGTGAGGTATTTTAACTCACGTGAAATTTGAACATATTGAACGTTTAACCTCCCTTGAGAGTCTTGTATTTCACCAAGATAATGCTGTATATATGCATACATTACCTATACACTAATGGATTTTTAAAAACATGCTAAATTGTATTGGGAACCGCGGCGAGGGTGACGTGAGAAAAGCTTTTACAACGACAGTTAAGGACAATAGAATGATATAATAACCTAAAAAAAAAATTGTTTGAAAAATAATTATAATATGTGTGTATAAAAAGTCTATGATTGTCTATAGGTGCTGTAAAACAAGTTGGTTTGTAAACAACTGACCTGACTCATTTAGGTAGGTACTTTACTAAAAGTAGTCGTAAAACCTAAATCTTACAGAACAGCGATATTTTCAGCGGTAGAGAAAAATTTCATGAAAATATATTTTTACCGCAAAAATGTTATTTCGTTTGTGTGATTTCATTTAGCCCAAGACCACTACTTTAGTTTCAAATTAAACCACAGTTTATTTTCTGGTGTCATTTCTGGTATTTTATTTCATAACGAAAGTTAAATTAATTATTTCTGGTAGTAGGTATTTTTATACAATATTTTTTTTTCACACAGCGCAGGAAATTTTTAGGGAATGTTTTCATTTAATTCCATTTATAAATTTTATATGAATATGAACAATTCTCATTATTGCACAGAGGATTTTTAAATTCATAAGGAACTAGTGGTCCTGGCAGACGTCGTTCCGACCAGCAAAGCAAAGCTACGTTAATAAATCGATTTGACAGTTCTGGTCATTGAGATTGAGATTATGTTATAGTATAACACGTTAATACTTTCGTAAAGTTTTCTTAAACTTTCTACTTTTAACTTCTTTTTTGGGACGGATTAGAAAGTAGGTATGTATGTCCATCTCCTGGTTCTATATTTACCTATATACAGTATTTCCACGCACACCCACATTATCACTTGTATACACCTTAATGATCACCTTCATACAGATTATATATTTTGTGCTGCCCAGGTTATTAAATAATAAAAACGTTAAATAAATGCCTTACCTCTTTCAAGACCATTTACACGTGCTTTCACTTATAAGTTGCTCACTCCTAGGGCAACAAGAGGTAATGTTTTGAATCCAAACTTTTTCCCTTCCGTCCTTGTCACTCAGCCTATTTACGCGTAAGTGTGAAAAGGATGAAGTGAAACAAATTTCGAATGTTCTATGCTTGGTCCCGGGCGTGGGTGACAACAGACAAATTTACGATGTCATAACTAACTCAAGAGCGACATTGCGGTGGTCTGTACCGCCTTATTAGCCGACACTGTGACACAGTCAAAATTCAATGTTCATTCATTTTATCCTCACGTGATGAATGGTTTTAAGCCGTTCATTTCTATTGCGAGGTTTTATTTACGTTAATATCTTTTTTATCACGATACGTTTGTGCGCGAATTTGGAGTGGATTGATGAAAAGATTGTACTGTTTGATACTGTACAAATGTGTATATAGATTTCGTATAAATAAACTGAGTGGCTAGAGCGACTGTCTGAAAGTTTATTTACTTGAAACCTGATATAGACTCCGCAGTAGAAATTATAGGCATATGGATTTTCTATTTCTTCTCCTTAGGGTGCAAAGGTAGAAATAGGTAACAAAGCTAATACCTATGCAATTCTTTTCTATTCTTTAGGGTTTGCTTAAAAAAAATGCAATGGACGTTTGCAGAGCCACGGGTCTGCGCTATAAATAGAATAATATAAAACAATATTTCTTGATAAAATATCGTACAATATTAATTTCTGCTTCTGCAGTTCCATTGGAAAAGAACAACTGTAACAAATTAACTCGCGTAAAAAGTAGGTATAACTTTTTTGTTCTACTTGCTATTTTCATTATTGTTCAAAGTAAGTTAAACTTTATTGTAATAACAATCCCACACATCAAGGGATAAAGGGAAAACGTCAAAAAAACAGGAAAAAGAGAAGCGGAAAAGGAAGACCATTTTCCTCAATAGAAAAACTCATACGCTAGGTTTTTATCTACGGTTTTTTTTGACAGATGCTGGGATAAACTCTGTTTTTCTTGGAAAAAATGGAAATCACTGTAATACCGTATTTAAAATTTACTTTGTAACTACGTCTGGGTATCATATAGCCTTTTTCTTTGTTTTTGTAATACTTTCATAATAATTAATATCATGTTTAGGTACATATTTTTGACTTTACATTATTTTGTACATAATAATATAATAAATCAAAATAAGCTGCACTATTTATAACTCAAAAACAGACAGATTTTGATGAAATTGGGTTATGGAGGTAGCTGACGCGTTGGATTATCCAAAAAAGGAGGGTAATATTTTAGTGAATTTGATATTTCGAGTAAGAAGGCGTGCTCCGGGAACGCTAGTTATTTTAATAAAATAATTATCGGATGTAAAAGTAAGTCTCCTTATTGTCCTTAATAACCAATTTTTTCTAGATATCTGTGAAATTGAACTTTTTTTACCTATTCGAAAAGAAATGCGTCATAAAACTTCATGCCTAAGGCTAGCACATAATACAAAGATCAAATTTAAGTATGTTTACTTTCGTTACTTAAATATAAATAATAAGCTATAATTGTACTCAATTCAAACAAAATATGAACAAAAAGACGGTGTTAACTTATCGACTTAGTAAAATCATCGGACCATATAGCCAATATCCGCGGTAGCAATTTCGCACGTCATTCAATAACAAAACAATTTCCAACGGAAAACAAGCGATCTTATTCCTTGCTCATTACAGTTCAAAATCCGACATCGAAACAGCAATAGTATTTTTGGTAAACGCGCATTCTCGTCGGGATATAAAACGAGTTTACTACCGAAGGACAGGCCGTCACTGCCCACTAAATGATTGTCAGATGACAGTAAAAAGAGAAAAATAAAACACGGTACAAGGGAAACGGTAAACACGTTCGTATGTTGTTATTTCATTTGTCGAAACATTGTTGCTTTGAACGAGATTTTCATCGTGCAAAATGCTGTCCGAATAAACACCGTTGATGTCATTTTGTTTCTTTTACATGTCATTGTGAGGTACAAAATGAAATTTACTTTTGAAGTGCAAATAGACTCTTATTGTCAGGCTTTTAATCTATTATTGAAGTAGTATCAAGGCAGGAAAGAGAGCGCGAATAAATAGTAACATCTATTTAACTTGGTATTTGTATTTTTGTCTGTGAATTTCGAAACAAAGTTGTCGTTCAAATAAGGTCTGTATTAGTACAAGTGTGTTTTTATTTAGATTCTTTTCCCGAAAATTTATACACGCAACGACACAAATAAAATATAAACCAAATACGTTTTTGGTAATTAGACACCCTTAAATTAATTATTGTTTTGAGATCAAAATATTAATACAGATTATTAATACAGATAAAAGCGAAATACGAGATCAAAAATTGTATTTGATATTTTATTCTTCCAGCATTGTTTTTTTTTCCAAAACAAAACTAGTTTTGCGACATCATTTCTTTTGTCGCAGTGAAAAAGTGTAGGTAGGTTTTATATATATAATAATATGCGTCATATGTCCCTAGTAAATAAGTGTAGTATTGTTTGAACATTAAACATACCCAAATATCCAAAGTCGCCAAACAAAAAACCCAAAAGTTTAAATCCACGATAAATATTTACAGATATGCCCACGTATTTTCCGTGTTAAATTTTATTGATAAAGTTGCACCGCAGCCTTCGGTCCCGGATAAATTGTCCATTTATTCCCCGAGCGTAGTTCCCGGCACTCCAGGACAAAAGTGAAACTTGCCTTACAATTCATTGTTTTGTTACGACTTAGAACCCTTATTTCTATTTATAGAAATTCCAAGGGCGAATTCCAAAAAGCGTCCTCATTTAAGTGATATATTTTTAAATGAGCTGTTTACTAATTTAAACAATAATTTGTGATGCTTTCGCGCATATTGTATTGCAATAAAATAACCAATAACGGATTTTACTTGATCATATTACTTATAATTTTTTTATATTAACATTTCGGAAATTGGAATGAAACAACTATTAACGGATTTAACTCGCGTATTTTTATTAAACGTCAGCAAATAAAATAAAATAAAAATACGCGGTTAAATCCGTTAATAGTTGTTTTATTCCAATGTGTTATTGAAATAAATGTATTATCTAATAGAGATTTGATAAGCAAATGTCTTACAGCCTTATGCAATATTCGCGCTGGCTCATACATTTTTATACATTTATACAGCTATGAACTTTAGTTACATTTAATAAATTAGGTCACAAAATATTATTTAATGACATACCTACACTAACAGATATACAATTTTGGCTTCATTAATAGGAATGGGAACCTAACGAAATATCATTCTTTAGCGTTAATATATTTCAAATTCCACTTTTTTGAGGCCCATAATAGAACACGTCACCACAAGTATTAATCTTCATCTAAAAATATAACTTTATAGTGTTAAACCGCAGTTACCTACTATTCTAAAGTATTCACAGATTTAGGTATCTACAATCATCTTTTTAAATATTAAAAATATGTAAAGTATATTCTAACTCCGGAAATTTTTATTCAAAATTGTGTTGGAGTAATTTTTCAGAGAAAAATTGCACCATTCATAATAGAACAAGACGCTGACTGGCTGTATCCACTTATGACCACAGAATTTGGACCAATAAAAAAAATACCCACCTTGTGTTTTTAGCCAAATGATTTCTCTTTCGTAATATTTTTACGACGTGACCGAGCTTTATGAAAATCTGCATGCTCAGAAATACGAATTTTCCCCAAGATGAGACCTAGCTAATAGGTATAATTTATCTACCATATGAAAATCTTTATATTTTTCCATCGTGTAGATTATCAAAAAATATTGGATACGTATTTTTTCTTTTCTTAATCGAACAATAAATAACAAAGAAAAGTGGTTATGTAGTAGCTTTAAATTTCGTGACGTCACAACATAAGACAATTTATACCATAACCTGACGTCACGAGCCCCCACTCCCAAACATCAAAAGCAGTATATTTTTATAAGCCTACGGACTAAATAGAAATTCGTTTTCTTTACCCAGCCGTCATTCCTATTGAACTCGTTTCGTTCGTTCTATTATTGATTGGGACTCGTCTAAGAGAGTCCACCGGAAAAATCTAATTTTAGCCGGTGTCAAGTGGAAAAAACTTTCCATCGTACTTGATAGTAAGGCGGGGCATTCTGATGAATAGCTATCTCCTCAAAAACCTTTTACTCCAAAGCAATTTTCATGTCATAATTTTTATTTGAAGACAGGAACATGTATTTAAAGAGAAATCTTTTGTAAGCAAAGCTACTATAACTAAAGTACCAAAGATATTACCGTACCATTCATTTATGCCAAAAAACGATCTCGATCAATATCAACTACAATATAACAATATATTAAATTATTATATTGCTATTATTTATAATATAATATATTGCTATTATTGGAAGGTACGTATTCTCTCTTAGGTAGGTACAAATAATATATTTTTCATATCGTAAATGTGTTGTGATCTCAGGTACTTCTCGTTCTGGAGTTTTCTTATAATAAATAATGTTTCTATATGTAAGTTTATATTATAGAACATAACAATTGAGAACTTTACAATGCCCATATTCGTAGCTGACTTATCCGAAAATAGTGTAACCTTCGTTGTAGTGAAAAAAATGGTAATAAAAATGTCTTATTATAAGTAGGTTGGTTGTCTTGTTCTTTTTTTTTCTGTATGAATCTAAGGTTAAGTAGTAGAGATTGCCTCAAAGCCTTAAGTTCACCTTTTGTACAATTACTTCTGTTAAGTTTTTTACAATAAAGCATAAATACAAAACCAAGATTTTTATTGATAGTAACAA
This sequence comes from Polylopha cassiicola, assembly GCA_038024825.1. NCBI lineage: Eukaryota > Metazoa > Arthropoda > Insecta > Lepidoptera > Tortricidae > Polylopha > Polylopha cassiicola. The sequence continues at coordinate 3,149,656 of CP149061.1, forward strand.
AAGCAAACCTGATCACGGTTTTATCCGGTCGCAATAAATAAATCCCTCTAAAGGACCTTTCAGGCACAAACTAGCATGAAAAACTTCACGCCGTTAACGAACGCCGAGCAGCTGTCAGTTTATAAAATGCAATTTTCACAATTTACGAAGTTGCCGCTCGTCGATCACGCGGCCTCGCTTTAACTATCCGACACCAAATGCATGTATGTCACTATGTAGGTATGTATATTTAAAGATGCTTTTTTGTCTATCTTTCTCTTGGAATGAAACAACTATAACAGAAATTTAAACATCTTGGCATGAAATAACTATAGGGGATTAAACTCGCGTACTTTATTTTATTTGCTGATGTTTTGAAAACTTTACATTTTCAATTTACAGTTTCATTCGTAGCACGACTGAGCTGACGATAGTCTAACGCTAAGTTAGCTTAGCTTTAGCGTTTGTCTAACTATTAAAATACGCGAATTAAATTCGTTATAGTTTCATTCCAATGTGTAATGACCGTGAAGGCATCAGAAATTATTATATTTTTCTCTTTTCTTCGATTTATGATAAATATGTTTTAAATTGTATTTATAAATAAACAATACAGTATCTTTAAAATTTAATGAGTAAAATGGACTTTGAAAATAAACTGACGTTTGAAGTTAATAACAAAGAATTTAGCTAGAACATATTAATCTTATGCTGAAATTTTGTAGCTGGCAACATCTTAATGTAAAAGGTACAGTTTGAGTAGACTCAAATTGAATCTAAATAATAAATCATTATTTAAATTCCATGAAAATGAAATATCACGTTTTGAAAACTATAGTTTCCATATTCAAAAAGAAGACAGTCAATTCTTGGCACAATACTATAACTGTTATAATACCTATTTCAAATAACCTCAAACAACATTTAATTGAAACCAAGTTAAACCAGTAAACCTCTCAACTACCTCATTAAAATTAATTTAATAATGCAATATTGCTTTGTAGATAATGTAGCTACGTTATCACATGCAGTGAACACGAGTGCATTACTTACTAATTACGGCCGCAACTGCATAACAATGCAGTGCAAAAGCATTCAACGTTCTCCATAGGGCTGCGATATATTGTGTTAAATTATTAAATCTAGTATTCAACATTACACGGGATATATACATAGGCTCCCTAAGTCCTTACTGATATCATGAAAGCTTGTAAGAATGTATATTTGTGACTCTCTCACGCAAAAACTACTAAATGGATTTTGATGAAACTTTACAATAATATAGCTTATACCTCAGAATAACATATAGACTATATTTTTTACGGTATTGTGTAAAGTACTTATCGTACTCAGACGAAGTCGCGGGCGAAAGTTAGCAAAAGCGGCATCGTACCTAGCCAGTAGACTAGGTGCCCTATCTAAAGTTGTTGTAGCTGATTGGTACTGCTACGAAGCGTCGTAGCACTTTTGAGACTTAGGACATTTTAAAATTTTGCTTTAAGGACTTGACCCCGCTAACTTTGTACTGTCATACAGGGTGTCGGGAAGCGGCAGTTGAAAAGAAATGAGGAAACCAAAATACAGCCAAAAGGGATTTATTACAATAGAAATAGAAATATATACAAGGTTAATAAAAGTATTTACAATTAAATTATAAGAATATTTACAATGAAGCTGTTGGTGTATATGTGTGTGTAGTAGGTAGAATGTATGAGTGAATGAGAGGGATGAGCGTTGAAGAGGTGACTCGGCGTAGACACAGCAGCAGGCAGGGTTCGGGTCGTCGGCGTTGAAGGTTGACGATAGTGAAGATGAAGATGTGCGCGGTGACTTTGAAGACTTTAGTTTTTAGATTAAGGTTTTAGATTTAGTTTCTTCTTGTAGGTCTTCAGAGGTAGGACACACGCGAGGTCTAAAGGTGGTCAACTTTGACTTTGGACCTGTAGAGTCCGGGGCGAGCTGGCCCCGGACAAGGCCTTTAATTTCGGGTGCTGAACTAGGCTCAGCTGCCGTCGAAATGAATGAAGTGAATGAATGAGGTGAACGGTGATGGTGAATGGAGATGTAGTCGGGCTCTCAAAGTTAGCCCGCTACAAGGGGTAGTTCCTATAAGGGCGAAAATTTGGAATTGTAATTGTCAATACTAAATCATTAAAAAAAAGGCCAAAATGTAAAAAAAAAAAACAACAATTAGTGGTATGAAAATGCATACAAATTTTTATAAAAATCGGTCTAGCCCTTTCGTAGAAGTTTAGCAACGAACACCGTATCACGAGAATCAAGGAAAAGACTACAATAAATTCACTACGTGTGTATTCATTATCAGTAGCTGCAATCCGGTAGTGGGTAGGTATTAAATTGCTATCATGTTAGTAATTAAATTATTTTCAGCAACAATTTGCTTTACTTGTATGTCTCTTGACTAACGTGCGCTAAAATGTCTATTTTGTAGTTAAATTTGTAACATTTGTATTGTTCCCGTGCAATCTGCTTTACTGGGTGTGAAATCTCGACTCAAATCCGAGAATTTAGATTGTCTAAAATGTTCCCGTGATTAAATTTAACATTTTCCACCAGTGATTTGATCAAAGAGAATCATTTTGCCTGTTGGTTCCATTTTACTGCATAGTTACAGTGTGACATCATCATTTATAGCCACAATTATAACTACCTATTGGCTGTAAAGTTGATTGATTTTTTGGTAACTAAATCTGCGGCACGCCGCCATTTTGTTTTGCACAATTTCATTACTACATGAGAATAATTAATAAGAAATACTTAAGTAGGTTCAATTTATTATAATAAGTAATCACAATATTACACTATAGTATGTTTTAGATAAAAATATATTATAATTTCAATAACGTTTATTAAGAAGTTAAGACTCAGTAGGTGTAAAGAGTTATTGAGAAAGTTAAAAATATTCTACTCTAAAAAGAAAATGTCAAGATTTTAAAAAACTTCTTTCGTGATCAAATTGGAAGAAGCTTCTAGATAAATTAGTGCGTCTACTTGAAAGTCTTAAATAGTTTTTAAAGTCAAAGAGCTAATTTGAACTAAAAACTTTTGACAGTTTCTGTGATTCTTATCACTTGAGTAAATTTACTTTGGTATAATATCTCTCAGGATCAATATTAGTTTGGAGAAGTGTTTAATAATATTTAAAAAGTTATATAGATTTTTAATTACTTAAAAACTTTTTGAGTAAAACAGTTGCAACTAAATGTAAAATTATATAATTCTATTTTATTTCATATGTATGGCAAACGGAATCCTTAAACCTAAGGGATTTTACAGATCTGCGTAAACCGGAACAAAAACACCAAACTAAACATTTTATTAGTATAGCCATCCTTTACTAGCGATCGTAATTAGAAAGTGTGTGAAAAGGATGGAAATACTTCCAAATAGTCGTTTGAGTATGGCAACACAGAAGCGCAGTGTGGCCAGCAGGACACTCACCCTTGTCATATAAGCCACATGCCAACCTTCCTTAATTTATGGTGGCATTATGCGGACACTCGTAATTTCCTTGGACATTTTTTTCTCATAAAATATTTAATGGAGTCTTTCATTAAGCCGATGTTTGCGAAGTGCGGCACTTTTTAAGTGATTCTGTCATTTTCGAATATAAGCGGTCAGTTGACGATGAAGAGGCCAGGTGGTTAAAAAAATCAGCTAGTACAATCGGCAAGGATGTATTCATTTGGTATGTAGGTACGAATAATTTAAGTAGTGTTTTTGATGTTATATCGAAGTCTTCTGACTACGAAAGCAGAGGTTCTAGTCCTGCTAGAAACAGATGTAATAAGTGCAAGTATTTGTACTGGAGTCCTACATGTGTTTATATAGGTTTATGAAAATTAATGCCTAAAAATCAATTTATGTACTCCAAAAATGTATACACCGCCATACTGAAATATCCGACACTCGTGTGGGTGACCATGTCAGTCCATTCTGCCCAGTGACAGTTAAGGACAAAACCCTAACCATTATGTCCGATAAATAAAGTTGATAGTGTCACCTCTCGCGATCTTATCCAGAAGGGTGTGAAACTTCACCCTTTTGTGTGACGTCCCTTCTCTCTTCCTTCGCGCTCCGTCGCGTGTTTTGTGTCATTACACCATATATCAATTGATAAAGTTTAGTTTTAAATAGAGATTCCGGTACGGTAATGTCTTTGGACAATTCTCGTCACAGAGCTTGTACTATGGGTACTAGACAATGGATAGGCATACATATAAGACATCAAGGTACAGATGCCAGTGATATTTGCCCTTAGCTGGAATCAAACCCGCAAGTTCCGGTTTCGTAGTCACGAGCACACGCCGTCATAAAGTTTGGTTATAGGTTGAATTTTGGGTCCTTTTCCAGGTTATTGGTTATATTTGATAAATTATAATGGCCCATTTATAAATTACCTACAAAACAATAAACCATTAAGTATAGAAAACTTTCATTATTCACCATATAAATACGAGATCAAATGAGTGGTTATTTCGTCAAAAGCTGAACTTTAATATTACGAAACAGCTGCCGCATTTCCTTAAACGAAAATTCCATTTTACACATTTGCTGCTATACATATCAATGACAAGTTGTATATTAGAATACTAGCTTCTGCCCGCGACTTCGCCTGAATGGCATAGTGTCAGCTCCCCTCCTATTGATCACTTCATAAAAAGGTCAAAAAATCTTTCTTAGTGCTCCCTTACGTTATATGAACCCCTGTGCAAAAGTTCAAACTTCTAACCCCAATAGTTTACGTCCTTGATGTCAATCATTAAGTCAGCTTCTTCTTTTATATACATGTATAGATTGTTATATGAAGTTCTACCAATGCTGCCAACCTAATTTACAACACCATGAGATCCAAGTATATCACCTACTCCGCGTATACATTTAGAGCGGTGGTCCATCCATCTGTGTGGTCGGTGGCCCACCATCTCTCACCAGTGTTACCATTTGTTTCCATTCCCGGCCGAGTCTCAGTAAATCGCCCATTCTTATTCTAAACGGGCCCCTTCCTGTTATGCGGACATTTGTATGGGCGCCCTCCTTTCGCTCGAAAATTTCGGTTATTTCTATATTGTGAGTGTTCTCTGAATTGTGAGATAGGTGTTGTATTCGGCTGAAGTGATATGTGTTAGCGGCGTTTTTATGATTTATTGAGGTATTGGCGGCACAAAGATATAGCACCCGCAAGAGCAATCTAAGTGCCATACAAATAAATCTTTTTAGGCATATTTTATAATGTTATGGTATAAATAAAAAAACAAGTATGATTACAAGATAGTGTAACTTACCAAATATCATACTATTATATTATAATAGGACGTGATATATGTTTATGTGTATGTTTTAAGACGAACCTTGTTGCGGATTATTTTTGTATTTAGAACATTAGGTATTGAATTGTGCAAATAATAAAATACCTACTCCTGTAAAATATTTTGACGGGAATTAGCTTACCTTCTAGATAATAATTCCAAGTTAATTAGCAAAGTACTAAGCAGTTTAACTTTAAATTAGTCATCAAAACTTTACTTTAGCTGACTGACGCATTTAAAATGGAAGGAAGGTAACGGACAATTCAACTTCTTAAGGCTACCACAATGAATCCTAATTGACATTTGTAACTTTAACTTTTAAAGTACCTATCTGGGTCTATGCGAGTTTGCTGAAACCAGATTGAGATATGGATTCACCTTTATCACCGTGACTGTAAAGTCCAATGCGAGTTGGACTCGCGCACGAATTGTTACGTATCTATAAAAACGGCCAAAAAAATAACTTTCTTAAATATTTATTTTATTCCTTTATTTAGTATTAATTGTTGTATCAGCAACTGAAATACATTATGTGTGAAAATTTCAACTGACTATCTGTCACGGTTCATAAGATACACTCAGGTGACAGATGAATGGACGGCAGAGTCTCAATAGTAAGTAAGTAATAGGTTTCCGTTTCCGGTTATCCTTCGGAAACCTAAAAATATTTAGGTACATTTCCTATATTCGTAACCGACTGTGCTGTGATTGTCTGTGTAACTACGAAGGCATCAGAAATTAGGTCGGGACTCAGGTTCTTAATCAATCTAGGTAGTCTTAGATTGAAGTGTAAAGTTAAGATGAAAATTACCTAATTTTCGACGCCAAAAGCTGAACCTTTAAGCGTGCCATCTCAGAAAGTATTATCATTTTTCACACACACGATACGCTCTCGTTTTCAATTAGTGTTACATGTGAGTTATGGGGCCCGCGCGCTGCAATTTGTTTTCCACTTTTGTTAAATTTGTTTTTTTTTTAAATCCAATTTGTATGTGAGAAAGAAGCTTTCTCCTGCATCGTGCCATTGTCTTTGGGCAACTCGTTCATTCATTCAAAGTTAAATTTTGATTCAATTTGGTACTGTCAGAAAACGAAATAACCTATCGTTTTAATCCTGTAGGTAACGTTATTGCAAAGTTATTAATAACTAACTGAATCTGATATCTTAATAAAGGACGCATTAAGTTTTATCGCTTTTTCTCGATCTTGGCTGACAAGATATTACTCATAGTTATTTGCATTAAGTGCATAATATAAGATACGAAAGGTGTTATAAGTACCTAATCAAATATAACCACTATAGACCCTGTTGGATACAGATAATCTACCTACACTTATGGAGACTGTAACTTAATTGTAGGTCATTCAAATGAATATTTATTAAAGTGTTTATTAAACTAGTTTTAGAAGAAAAGAAGGATCGTCAGTGAATCACAGTGTTATATATGACATTGAAGAACGTAACCAAAGAAGAAAAACAATATTTACACATACAGCGCTATATTCGGCGTATTTATTCCCGGAGGCTAGGAAAGGGAAACTTGACAAATCAAGAAAGGTAATCTGATAGAAAGACGTATGAAAAACACGAGGCTGTTCCGAGCAGATATTTCCACACCGCTCTGACAAATCGTCTCGGACTGCAGGGCTGGGAAAAACGTTTTGTCGTAATACAAATTAGAAAGTCTAGTCATAATTACTAAATAATCCAGTCATGTGTTTAAAAGAACAAATACGAACTACGCACACTGTATGCTTTGATTAAATTAAAACGAAATACAAATTACATTATATACCTAATAGTAATCACTTTAGCTATTCAAACTGAACAGCCAAATCATACCAAAGAAATAATACAAGAATACATTTTTGTTCTAGATGCTAACTTTTTTAATTCAGCGTGTTTTTCATAACTCAAAACGTATTTAGGTTAAAACGTATTCTGAAACCATTTTAATTAGAAATACCTACTAATAACAAAATACCTGAATGAAATATTTTTGTTTTTATATTCGAAATGCCAACCATATTATACAAATTTTGGTAGTAAATGAAATACAGAATATGTATTTGTATTTCTAATAAGTAGGTATTTAAATACAAGTCATTCTAACACTAGCCAGCCCTCAGGCCAGAATACTTGTACTCACTGGCACTGACTGGCAGCGGTCAAGTTGAGGTTTTCAATTATTTTTACGTAGACCCCGATGTGTGAAAATGACGGCTCTTTATTGGTAGATTTTAATTTAATTGGAATTTTCATTTCGTTATTAAGAACTGAGTTTAAAATTCAATTCTATATTGATACTTTTTGATAATTTACCAATTGGATGGTCATTTAACATTTACAATCGCCACACGATGGCGTTTTGACAGGACAATCGTGCCCGAACTACATACAGAGAATTGTCAGTAGCTGGAGACAAGTGATTTCGATTTTTGCAAATATCAAGGATGTCGGACCACTGTGTCTGTATGTGTATATATATATATCTTCGAGGTGGTAACCTTGAAGGTTACTGTGCGAGCGTGCGGGCACTATTACTACACGCGTGCGACCGAGACAAATAGAAAAAGGGCAACGTCCGTTTTTCGGTGTGCTCGGCGACCGTCCTTTAGTCTAGGGGGACACCTATGTTCTGCTTTTTATAATAAAAATAAGACCAAAAGTAAACAAATGTACTGAATGAGGTCTCCCACTAATAACTCTGTCATATTAATAACGCAATAGTCCACGTCACGCAGCTATGTCCTCTGAATATTTAAGTAGGTAACTAAGCCAATTTAACATCAAACAAAGTTATTCCAACGTATTCTAGATTGGGATGACAGAGGACTGCAGAAACAAATATAGTGTAGGATTATGCCTAACAAGGTTTTTGGTTTTTTTTATATTTCATCTCAGACAATACTGCTTAATATAACTTTTTGATCCATCATAAAAACAAAAGAGTATTGGAATAAAACTACAAAGACTTTAACTTGCGTAGACAGGTATGTTAGATTTTACGGTGACGTTTCGAAAACTACGGTTTTCCTTATTCGTAGCCAACTATTTTAATACTTTTGTACGTTGACGTTTCAAAAGCTTCACAATTCCCATATTCGTAGTAAACTAAACTGACGACAGTCTAACACTGACTATCGTCAATTATTATATTACAATGTGTAATTACCACGAAAGCATCAGAAGTTACTTAAAATAGTTTCCAATATTCTATGTTAGGATAAAATACCAATATGTTCATAACTTTAATCAAACGAACCCAAAAATGTTATAAGTCCGTTCCAATATATTACTATATTAGAGGAATTTCTAAGAATTCCAAAGTTTGCAAAATCTACGTTTTTCCATAAATACCGGACGGCAAAGTACTTTGGAAGTCCTTATCCATATTGACTATCTAAACTTCAAAACGGATTGAGTATGATTGAATTCCACACTAGGATATACGTTATATTAAGTATACAACTCACCCCAAGTTCATGAATATATAACTTAAGTACTAATAGATACTACCCCATCGTGATACTAAGTAAAATACGTACCAAATCTTTCACATATTCAAAGACTAGTTCCACGAGTATTCAATGAAAAAGTATAGATTTTAACACGTATTTTTCTATGTCCTAAGCTAATACATAACCTGTTCCAAAACTCTATTCCAGTTAGGTTATTCATAAAGTACGTCCTCCCCTTCCTGTCACAGATTTTTGTCGATATAAATAATATTATATTTTTAAAGTTTTTCGTTAATAGTTCATATTTGGCAATTTAACACTGTAATTGAAGTAGGTACCTATTAAATATTGTAAAGTGACGTCACAAAACTTAGGACACCTCCCACCTCACCCAATGTCACATTTAGCCCCACTTTCACGATCTACATATTTATTATTTATACGTTACAAAACCTATTCCAATACCTAAATATGTCTCACCTCTACCAAGTAATGGAGATATAACTGAATAAACGAACAAAGTCAATCAAAGTTAGAGCTCTAACTTCCCGCAATACCTAGATAAGGGTAAGTAGGACTATCGTAATCCACGAGATGTTGACGCGGCGGTCGCTGCGCCGAGTGATAGCGGTGTTGTTTAACACACCCCTAGAAATTTAACAGGATTTTAAGACATAAGCCAATAGCTGCAGCGTTGTGAAAAAGGTATAAAAATTTAATCAAAATCAGTTCATGCTTTCGAGAGGTATGATGCCACAGTCACAAACACGCGCGCACACACACACACACAAACACACACACGCGTGCGGACATACACACACACACACACACGTACACGCAGACACGGATAGACACAATCTTATAACACCCCGTCGTTTTTGCGTAAATACATTTTTCTGTTCTCCGGCCAGAAAGCGCCAACTTTGTGGCCGCTGCGCTAAATGAAATTTCCGCTTTCTGGCTTCGTCGAACAGAAAAATAGTATACTGACCTCGGCCAGTAAAATAAAAAAGCCTCAGATCACATTTTTGTCAACCTCGGCTTCGCCTCGGACGACAATTATATGTGACCTGAGACATTTTTTATTTTACTAGCCTTGGTGCGTAATGTACTAATACAATACGCACCAAAAATAATGCAGTCACCTGTGGCTTTTTTAAATACAGTTGCATCAAGGAACCCATAATTTTCTAACTGTTATTACAATACGAATATCTTAACGCTGCCGCCGTGAACTTGCCCCAGTTATAATAGATACGGAACTTGGCACAATGTACACGGCGCGAGTGTCGTATCGGCACCGTGCCCGACAAAACCACTGTTTATTTTGAAGTCTAGCTCGTTTTGTATAACCACGACGGATATAATAGACACAGCGCGCTTGTTGGAAACGCGATGCGGCTTTGTGTTCGGAATCGTATTGGTTTGAAGAAGCTTTTGAATCAATCTTGTTTAGCAATGAAGATGTAAGTGAAACATTGAAATATACTGACATAATAATGATTGCAGATAATAATCGAGTAAGCAAATGAAGAAATATTAATTTGGGTTTCCAAATTGTTTTTAAAGTTTTTTCTTTTTAAATTTCTAGGAATTAATTAAAAATGAAGGAAGAATCATCCCTACTAGTCCCTACTAATATTATAAATGCGAAAGTAACTCTGTCTGTCTGTCTGTTACGCTTTCACACTAAAACTACTGGACCGATTTAAATTAATTTTGGTACAAAGAAAGTCTGGAGCCTAAGAAAGGACATAGGCTACTTTTTAACCGACTGCAAAAAAGGAGTTCCGCGCGGACAAAGTCGCGGGCAGAAGCTAGTATTCTATAATACCTAATACTTTAATAGTTAGTTACTTATATACTTAACTAAAACACACAAATAGACTTTCTTTAGTGTCGGGTTAAATCTGTTAGAATTGTTTTATTCCACGGTGTAATAACCATAAAGACATCAGAAATTATAATTGTCTAAGATTTTTAAAAAAACAGGATGTGGAGAAATTTGCGTATCTACCTGTTACCTAAGTATGCGCTAATTTGAAGCAAAAGTTCTTATTCTTGCATCTGTTTCTGCATTCAGCGAGGACTGTTAAAGCAAACACGTGCCAAGGTAGGCACAGGATAGGTACTTAATAACAAATAGGTTTAATATTGTGCCTACATGTAATGCAAGCCCATGTTATGCTGTCTGTAGTTTAAAAAGTATGTGGGTTGTTGGTAAATATCAGAGCGATAATAATGTATATAAACAACAAATTTGAATAGGGTCATGTAACCCCCCAAATAAACACTTCCTACTATCCTCTTTGTATTCCATTACGGATATATTGCAAGACGATTAGGCAAATATAACAATAACCCGTCCCAAGCGTGTCCCAAACAAATCAAACCGCTTCCTGAATACTGATGCCAGCAATGTTCCAGGCGCTGATGACAGGGGATTTGTTTGACAGCTGTCAAAGTACAGCGTTAAGTTGAGGTGGAACTGTTTGGCGGTTCGCTTTTGTTGTTTAAAGATGGGGAATTATTTGAAGATTATATTTTAGAATGAATCAATAGAATGACAATTATAATGTACTTTGCTTTTGTGTAGGTATGTTAGTAATTCAAACATTGGAATTAGCGACAGACTATTGTCAGTTCAGTCGTGCTACGATTATGGAAACTGTAAAGAATCCGAAACGTCAGCAAATAAAATAAATTAAAAATACGCGAGTTAAATCCGTTAATAGTTGTTGAAGGCATCAGAAATCATTAATTCAAACATGTTATAAAAATAAGAATTTCCGACGGTGGAGTATCCTGGAGGATACACATTGCAGAAAAACAACTAAAACGATTTTTTCTCGCTTAAGTAGGTTTATAAGTTTTGTGCTACGTTTCGAAGTTTACTTTAGTGTTAGACTATCCTCAACTCAGTCGGCTACAAATATGGGTATTGCGGAGTTTTCTAACACGTCAGTAAATTAAATAAAATACGCTAATGAAATTAGTTGCTTGTTACATTCTAGTGTGTAGTAACAGCAAAGGCATCAGAAATAACGATATTCAATCAATTATTTACTTAATATCTAGATAAATCATCCGTTAGAATTACCCAATTCAAATATATCATCACTCAATTTAAGATTCTAAGTTCTTACATTTAAATCCTAATTCGCGTAGTCACTGCTTACGAGTTAGGACACTATTAAAGCGAATCATGTTACGGAGATGCCATGTAACATTTGCAAGTGCAAGCAGTTTTGATATTCAGATTGAGTCGCGACCACAGACTGCAATCGAGTGCTCGACAACCGAGTCTGATTGTGCTGCTATTATTCCAACTGTTGCTCTGTTTACACGTTTGATTGGAAATTGAGGACTTACGTAGGCATGCAATGTTGAAGCTATTGCCAAAAGTTTTCGTGTACGGTTCAGAAAATCAATCAGTATATTAAGCGCGTATGCTTTTATAATCACTACATCGTATAAAACAAAATTACTGTCTGACCGTCTATATTTACCTATGCTTAAATCTTGAAAACAACTCAACGGATTTTATAGCGGTTTTTTTAATAGATAGAGTGACTCAAGAGGAAGATTTATAGCACCCGTATGAAGCGGGGGCGGGTCGCTAGTATGGCAATAAATAGATAAAGATTTAGTTACTACTTAGTTATTATACATTTATATCTCAGTAGCCAATTAATATATGTTGAATAAGACATTTGAAACTTCAATGGGTGGCTGAAGAGCATCATGTTTGAAGATTGCAAACAATTTTTATCAAACATATCATAATAAAAAAAATTAATAGTTTACATGCTTTGACATAAGTACCTAAATAATATACGCTAAGGTCAATATTAAAATTACTCAGCGGAAGTTTCTTTGAAGCCAAGAGACATCCAATATCCGGCGCGAGGTCGCAGCTGGAATAAGCCACAAAGTGGTCAAAGACCGCAAAGTACCGACTGCAAAGTCGGCAAAGGATACAAAGACCAGGAGAAAGGAAACATGTAAACTTGGAGATGGAAATTGGGAACTAGGATTGCTACGGAAGCGAATATAGGTATTTATAGGTTCTTCTTTTTATTAGGTACATTGGAAATGTTGACAGTTAAGAAGTAGTAGTCGTAAACCTTTAAAAACTTATAAATAGAAAAAAGATCAACTAGTTATTTTGGCTGTACTAAAAAGTGGAGGCGGTAATTTCAATTAGGTATTAAAAAAGGTTGCATATGTTTTTTCAAAATAAAAAAAAATAGTGCTCCACCTTGTAGGTTAATTTTAACGAATGATTTCGTAATACCTAATTTTTTTTATTACTGGACACAAAATTTATCAAAGTTTATTTTTGATACCCATATATAACTTTTTTGGATATTTAGTGAACCTAGGCTGTGCTTTTCGATTAGGTAAATCTTCTGACACACATACCTATTTATGATAATATATAAGTACTTACATACAAATTGCTCATATTACTAATTTAAAATAAGGGACGACAACAAAAAAGCTCCCGAATATGACGAAATGCATGACATAAAAAGAAACATAATATGTTATGCATTCTTCATGTAAGACACATGAAATACATTATTCATGAAAAATTAAAGCACTGCGTATTCTTTACTCCCACGAATAGGTACCTAATGTAATGTTAAAAGGTCACAAGTAGGCTGTATAATAATATATGTCCAAGTTGAAAAATAAATGACATTTATTGTTATAAATATATTATAACTCGTGGCTGAATAAAGAACATCCAACAAAAAGGTCAAATATCTATTTCAGTGTAGAACTTAAATAGGAAACGTTCACGAAGTATATTATTTAAAAATATAAGAAAAGTTATAAAATAGAAATACGCGAGTTAAATCCGTTCATAGTTGTTTCATTCCATGTGTAATAAGCGCCACGGCATCAGAAATTAATACGGGTTATTGATAGATACCTAATAATTATCGCTAGAATAATCATTTCGCTAGTATAATTAATTCTGTTCATTTGTTACAAATATTTATATCACGTAGTGCATGTGAGATTCAGATTAGCGACGCCAGTCGGCAACAACTTCTCTTGCACGGTCCCTGTGACAATAATTTAGTTAGGCACGAAATAAGCAAACCTCTTTAGTGTTAAGCAAAATATTGTTTTTTTTTTTTATTAAAAAACAAAAACAGGTGTTGTAGTTTGTTTGTGTTAAATTCGTATTTAATTAAATTAAAAATATGGGAGAAGGTATTGACCTACTAATAAAACATATTGATTTTATTAAAATGTGTAAAAACCGTAAAATCACAATGAATTACTTAAAAAGTTTAACAACGCCAAATTATTCAAAAACTGTGGTCAGAGGTTTAATACACTGCAAACTTACATTTAATGCTTGAATTTATTTCACAAAACCCAGCTAGGAGGCCCCTTTTACATGCAAATAAGGTCATTACGCGAACCCCGTAGAGTCCATAATGGCACGCGTCATTACAGTGGTCCCATTCAAACAGGAAGGTCCATCGCTTTGTATAAATAAACGAGTGAAGGGCCGGTACGCAAAAAAAATCATAAATTCGTTTCTCGGTCATATCCATAACGAGATCTGAGGGAAATGTGGTAACCGCGTACAACCTACCCGAAGGAACTCTCTAAAAAAAGGTTTTTGCGGACGTAAAAACGGCTCACTCGTGAATCGTCCTTTATCTTGAAAGAGCTCTGTTAGAGTTAAAACTTTTTGACAGTGGGTCGCTAGTTACAGCGACGCCCAATAAGCAAAGTACTTTACACAAAAATTATAAGGCTGGAATTACTAATAACGTTCTTATGCTACCTCAAGTACTTTATAAGACTTTTTAAAATGTACAAGCTGATTATAAGTTAGATTTAGGAATAATTGATCCTGCAACAGCGCCCGTATTCTTGTATGCTCTTGCGGAAATATTAGTAAAATAATGAATATTGATAATGTACCAACCGTAGATAAAATAGAGACTTCAATGGGACCCCAACCCACATCTAAACTTCGCGATAAGATAATAATATGGGTCCCACTGGGGTTTCAATTTTTAATTACAAATATCATTATGATTTGATTAATAGTATTAATCATAGTTATTATAAAACAAAACAATACTAACCATAAACCAAAATTTGTAATCACGATCAATGACTAACATAACACATTGATTTACGAACACAAATTGCAACCTTAAACTCAGCTCTAATTGCATGTACTTTAAATTCATTATCACTTGATTGCCCGCTGTCAATGCCACTGAGCCGTATATCACATAGGCCTTGAGAGTTGCGAAGGACAATGAAGATTGTAGCTATGGCTCCAGTGGGATACGGTTTGTAAGAATACGTCATTGTGGAATGAAATGACGGTGTGTTTAGGATCCGCATTAATATGACGATTTGGAGAAAACTGTACTTTAAATAAGGCTGAACCTTTGATATTTTATACATTGAATTGTGTATAGGTACTAGTTTCTGCAAGGGACTTTGTCTGCGTAGGAACTTTTTATCCCCGTTAGAAGAATTTTAACAAAAAAACGAAATACTTCTCGATCAATTCTGTTAAAGAATATTTATACAAATTTGTTGAACTAAGGAATCACATTGCTTCATACAAACTTTTCACCCCTTAGGGGTAGAATTTCAGAAAATCCTTTCTTGTCGGACTCTTACGTCATACAAAGAACACACCCACCAAGTTTCAGGTCTCTACGATCAGCGGTTTAGGCTGTGCGCGTATCCGTCAGCCATTCAGGACAAAGGATTTTATAATACATAAAGTTAAGATAAGATATAGTGAGAGAAATAGATAGCTATTGTAAGGGAAATTAATGAAGCTTATACTCATAAAAAATTACAATTACCAGAGTACAAGTTTCCATTATTTTCACGTTATCTACGTATGTAACAAGGGCAATATATTAGCAGAAAACTCGTAACAATGTCAAACGAACGGGTCGAATCGTGACGTCACGGGCTAACCCTCGTCATGTGACGTCACCCGGCTGACAGATCCATTGACAAACAAGAATCGACTTAACATAAAATATGTTTCATGGATCTAGAGTGGTTATTCGGGATAGCATCGAAATTTTAACTTGTTAGCATATTTTTTAACTAGTCAGCAGCAATAAGATTATTTTGGTCAAAAATATGATTATACTAACTTCTGCTCGCGACGTCTGCGCAAATGAGTACCTACTGTATTTTATTTTTGTATTTGTTACGTAGGTATTTTATTTTATTATGCTGACATTTCAAACTTTACAGTTGCCATATTCGTAGCTGAAGCTGACGACGGTCTAACACTAAACTTTAACAAACTTCATTTTTCATTTCAATGCCATCAAAAAATATTGACAAAAAGAGTTTTAGTAAATTCTTTTATTCCAATAATAACCTAACCTCAACTCCTAACACATGCATTAACTAATTAGCAATTTAAATGAAGTCATTACGAAGCCCTTTAAACAGAATCCAAGATGAAGCTAAATTGGTGCTAAATGAGAGATTAGGCGATAATAGCTCAATTAATTCTCCCTATAAAAGTTTTCCAAAACATCAATTTCACCCTTTAACTTTAGTTGACTTTTGGACTTGAGTTTATAGTTAGATTCTGGGTTTGCGTAATGAAGGTCCGAAATTTCGAATGTGTGACCCAATGACTTTTGGAATGGCTCTTTTGTTTGGAATGACCCATTTTAATGAGTTAAGGGTTTTTGAAGCTTGAATCACGTAGGTACTTAAGGTTTGTAAACGCATTACCCGACATTAATAGTTTTATTGGTATAATCTTGATATGTTGGCACAGCATGGTCGGGTTACCAAAGTAGAGTTACCTACTTAACCCTTTGTTTTGTCTATGTTCTATTCACTCAAATCTTTTCATATTTTGTTATTTAATACTCCACATTGAAGCAAAAAGAATATACTATGGGATTAGATTAGATTTATTTTTGTCTTATTATTACATACATTATAATTACATATTTTATGTCATATTATATGCACTCATAGTGAGATCGTCAAAATTGTACATTACTTATAAGAAAAATAAACACAGAACAAATAAAATTAAAACTATTTTAGAATTTTACAAATGTCATTATGATATTTTTTCTCTTTAGTCGTCAAGCAAATTTAAACATTTAAGCGATAGGTATATAAAATGTCAGATTTTAAAATAGGTGATAATAGGTTTTAGATAAATTAGTCATTGATGATTTGATTTGAAAGTTATCTTAGGGTTTAAGTAAATAGACTTTATTGTATCGTTTCGGTCAAAATTAAGACTATTATCAGAATTGGGTACCGTGCTGTTGGCTTGCATATTATATGTATACATATAATATAGTATACTAATACGCTCCACTACCTCTATTCGTTTACGTGCTCGCTATTATTGTTTAATCTCTGTTTAGAACATTGTAGGTATAATTAATATGCGCAACATGATATACCAATTAGCTAATGTGTGTTTAATCTTCAAATTTCCGAGTATCGCTTACTTGATAGTGAAATATCAAGTAGACTATACAGTAGTGGAGCTTACACTTTTCATTATGATTTTAGTTTTCACTATGTTCGTACATAATAAATATTATTTGATAAGTAGCTGACCTAGCGAACATCGTACCGCATTTTTTTATAGAAACGTCAAATAAAATAAAAAAAACGAGTTAAATCCATTATAGTTGTTTCATTCCAAAATGTATAAAATACCTAATCAAAACGATTTATGTAAGGCACGATTGGAAATACTCTGTGTTCATCTCACCCGCGCGATATTTTTATACATTATTGTGTCCTACTTTTTTACACAATATAAAAGGACAGGCCTTTTTTTTCATAGGAGCAAAAACCACTTCCTTCCAAATCGTTTCGCTCGTTCAACTATCGTTAAGATGTTCCTATGCATGTCGATTCGAGTGCACTTGACCAACCATTCCCTTTTAAAAGTTTTCCTTCTTTTAATATGTTTACCTACATTTTTTCACTATGTTTTAGAAAATGTAAATTGTCACTTGTTTCGGAACTGAAATGAAAAAAAAAAATGTTTATAAATAAAGAAACACCATCCACCTCCGTGCCTAAACTATAAGGGGGTTAGAAACTTAAAATTTTGCGCAGGGGTTCCTTTTATAACATAGAGAAGCACTAAGAGAGATTTATTTTTTGAATTCACCCAGTAAGTTAGGTGCCCCATTAGTGGGTGAATTTTATAAACCTGTCTAAGTCGTGGGCAGAAGCTAGTACATTTCCTAAATATTATTATTATAAAAGGCGAACGATTTCATGAGTACCACCTAGTTAATAATATAAAAAGTTTCGATTGGATATTAAGCGATCTAAGGAAAATATAGGAGTTCATTTAAACATCCGACAAAGTACGTCATCTGGCCTTTGAAGTAATTTGAAAGTCAGTTTTTTTTTGGCAAAATTGAAAAGTGAAAGTTCAACGGTTATATTGTAATGTTAAAATTTCCCAGGGTTTACCTACGAGGAACCCTACACAAATAACAACACCGGGTTCGAGTACAACAAGCGTATAATTATGTAAAAAAGACACATAGAACACTCTTATTACTTGTAATAAGGCACTAAATTAAACCCCTATATATAAATCCTATCAACAACAACAGGGTCCTAGGTTCGCTTGGTCGGTAACATAACTTATTAGACTTTAAATACCGCGTAATTAATCCTCGGTAGTGTAAAACTTCGGTACCTTGAGCCTCCAGAACTACTAACATGCACCACCAACTCTGAGCTCGCCACGGAGCGCACCACCCCAAAAGTCTCAACAGGGTCCGACAGAGGTCCACTCCCTGTTGTCGAACCACCGCCTCACAGAGGGCCGCTAGCTCGCCTCAGCTAGTGTGTCCTCCCCAAATCACCTCCTGCAAGACACAACACTGTAATATGGCACCAATATCCCGCTATAGCCTACGGCGGGGTTAACTATAATTATGATTGTGTATAAACGAGCAGCCTGGACTGTCGGCCACGACACGTACCACCGGAAGACTAGAAGCACTGCTTGTGGTGCCCGCAGACTCCTTTACAATTCCGACGGAGGTGATATCAGCAGGTTAGCTCAGATAGCCGGCCGCGGCACTGAGGTCACAATCTGAAATATAGGAAATTCTTAGTATCCTGAGCCAGACAATCAAGCCGCCGTAAAGTAACGACGGTCGCAGGCAAGGAATACTTACATTTAATACTCTTAGTACTTTCTCCGTAGATTGTTACCACCAGTCACGTGGCCGCATCCAATTCCACAATAAGAGTGTAATCACTCCACTCTCTGTAAAAAGGTTAAACATTTTAGACCACGAGTACGTCAAACGAGAACAACAAAAGGAATCCACATTTCGAATTGAAAACTTACCGAAATCAACACAAAAAT
The DNA here is from genome assembly GCA_038024825.1 of Polylopha cassiicola. Taxonomy (NCBI): domain Eukaryota; kingdom Metazoa; phylum Arthropoda; class Insecta; order Lepidoptera; family Tortricidae; genus Polylopha; species Polylopha cassiicola. The sequence goes on from CP149061.1 coordinate 3,168,838, forward strand.
CCAAAATGAAAATACGGCGCACACGCCCCACAGCACAAGTTCTAGAACAATGTTGCCAGTCCCCCGAGTCTAAAATTCCCAAGCCTATTCACTGACGTCATTCAATAATATTTCTTTCGTTTATAGTTTTTATTTAAAAAGCTAGATGTAACCTTATATATTTTAATTTAATATAAAAACGTGCTTTCTAATATTATTAAATACGTCAGTAAATTTATAATTAGTTTATGTCCAAATCTGAAACAAGAAATCTGTAATGGAACGGCAACACTGCGCGGTCCACTTTTTCTTCACGGTGACAGCCAGACTAGACGTTGGAATCCGACAATCAGCCAAAAACGAAAATAAATCAAAATACGATATAAAAACCACATTACAACACCCCCCTACCCAGACGAATTTTACACAGCAAAGCAAGGAAAATTCCAGCTGGTCCCCAGCTGTCAATCTTCCTTGAATTCAATCCAAAAAATACGATAATTAGTTTGTCACTTAGTAATGACATACCCTAACCAAACCCCATTGTACTCGAAAAAAAAAGAATAGAGAAAAAAAATGTAGTCTAAACCACGCTCCGTGAACGTCGGCGGCACGGCGAGCATGGGGCACACACACGGACCGTGCGTCCGACGATCACGTGCTTAACTAACCTACCTACTTATAAAAAGTGCCCACCACCTGAGAGAAAAATAATACGTCAGTAATGAGTACTAAGTACACGACACCCCGGTCGTGTGCCTAATGCTCACACCGCGAACAACAAAAAAAAAGTCAAGGTCATGTCAGTAAGTCAAGGTCATGTCAGTAAGTCAAGGTCATGTCAGTAAGTGTCAGTAAGTCAAGGTCATGTCAGTATGTCATATTGTTATGTTCTGTCATACCACTCTAATACCCAACCAAATGAAAAAAAAATTATTTACCTATCCTACTTTTCATTATCATAATATACCTATAACCTATCCTACTCAACTACGGTGAACACCGGCGGCGCGGCGAGTGTGCGCCGTAAACACACGGGCCGCGCGTCCGGCGATCACCGACGCTGCTACACATTCTCTTCTCACCACAAGAAGTCGTTTGCCCCTCCACACAATAGTATGAAGGTGTATAAAGGCGTAAAATAAAAGTAAGTAAAAGTGTATATACCCGTGTAAAAAAAATGAAAAAAAATAATTGTAAAACTGGTGCTGTGGAGTTCTGCGTTGATTCCGAGAGTATGTGGAATTACACGGAACCATCGATGACCTTAATGTCCTTGATGTGCCACCTACCTACTGATTTGCCATTCCCATCCTCCAACTCATACACCAACTTTGACAATTTCCTAACAACACGACATTTCTCATATTTAGGGGCTAATTTAGATGAAAAAAACTTACCAGCATCACTTTGTTTAAACGAACGTTTCCACACAATGTCACCTACCTCAAACTCAAGGTCACGACGTCTCTGATTATAGTATCTAGCGTTAACTTCGTGTGCTTTTTCTAATTCGGTTTTAACCTTTATATACGTGTCTTTTAGCTCACCGAGATTATCGTGGTGGTGTTTACGTGAAGTAAATATAAGCTCATCGAAATCCTCGAAGCTACCGTAAACACTACCATCAGAGACTGCCTCACGGCCATGTACCAAAAAAAATGGTGTAAATTTAGTTGCTACACATACAGAAGTGTTTATAGCAAATTGTATTCTATGAATGTTGACATCCCAGGTACGATGATCTGAGCCCACAAAACTTGAAATAGCTGTTACAATGGTACGGTTCTGTCTTTCCACGGGGTTAACTTGTGGGCAGTAGACCGGACTAAGGTGAATTTGGGGTACACTATATTTTTCAAACAACGCTTGAACCTCGCTGCCGACGAACTGGGAACCATTGTCAGATATGATGGTTTGCGGTATACCGTGTACAAGAAAGACGTGGTCCTCTAATCTCTGTGCAATTACTTTACCGGTGGCACGACGTAGAGGGAACAGCAAGCAGTATTTGGTAAAGTAACACACAGCGACCAGAAGATACGTGTTCTGTTGTCTAGACATTGGCAATGGCCCCACCAAGTCGACACTTAAACACTGGAACGGTCGCGAACAAGTTCTCGCGTTACCCATCAGTCCAGGTGTTTTGAGATTAGGTGTTTTATAAGCGGCACAAACATCACAACTTGATATGAACTTAACAGTATCCTGGTACATGCCAGGCCAAAAATATCTCAATTTAAGACGCTGGTAAGTTTTAGCAATACCCAAATGGGCTGCCATAGGATCAGAATGATTATTATTTAAAACAGTATCCCGCAACTCACTGGGTACCACAATTTTCCATTCAAAATCTGTTTTGAGTTTACTATTAGATTTTGTATATCTTAGCAACTCGTTATTTTTAATCTGAAAATTTGGACAACATTTAGGATTATCACGACAACGATTAAAAAGATTGAGGTACCACGGGTCACTTATAGAAGAAACCGTGGCTACTGGCACACCTCGAGATAGTGCGTCAGGGACCACGTTATCCACGCCTCGTCGATGCTCAATGTTAAAATTGTAAGGTGATAATCGACATCCCCATCTTTCCAGTCGCCCGCTAGGGTTCTTTAAATTTAAAAACCACTTCAAACTCGCATGATCAGTATAAATTTTAAATGGCTTGCTCCCTTCTAAATAAGGTCTAAAATGCTCCACAACAAACACGACTGCCAACGCCTCCCTCTCCGTAGCGGAGTAATTCCTTTCGCAAGGCGATAGGGCTCGGCTGCAGAAAGCAATAGGATGCTCCTCACCGTCCTTACACTGTGTTAGCGTTCCGCCGATACCGAAGTTGGAGGCGTCGCAGTGTACGGAAAACGGTTGGTCAAAATCGGGACAAGCCAGTACTGGTGCGCTTGTCAAAGCAGTTTTCAAATCCACAAAAGCTCTTTCAGCCTCATCAGACCACTGGAAAGGTGGCGCTGTTTTGCGCGTCGACGTCAACGTATTCAGAAGACCTGCGATGGTGCTAAAGTTCTTAATGAAACGTCTGTAATAAGACGCAGTTCCTAAAAAACGCTTAACATCTTTTCTACAACCCGGAGTGGGAAAGTCGGTAATAGCACTAATTTTACCAGGATCTGTCCGTAGTCCATGCTCATCAACTATATAACCAAGATACTTCAACTGCTTACGGAAGAACTTTGACTTGGACAGATTAATGGTCAAATTAGCTTTACGAAAACGGTCATGCACGGTACGCAACAGAGCCAGATGCTCTTCAAAGGTATTAGAAATGCAAATCGCGTCATCGAGATATACAAACACCTTGCCTTCAAACTCAGGCCCAAACAGTCTATCCATCAGTCTCTGCTGCGTAGCGGGCGCTGACGTTAACCCGAAGCACATTACTTTAAATTGGAAGAGGCCACGACCGGGAATAGTGAATGCGGTCTTTTCTTTCGAAGAAGCTTCCAGAGGTATCTGCAGAAAGGCTGATTTTAAGTCAATTGATGATAAATATTTGGCCTCCTTCAATCGATCTAAAATGTGCGAGATATAGGGTAACGGATAAGAATCGTGCTTAGACACTTCATTAAGTTTCCTACTATCTAGGCAGAACCGGAAAGAGCCGTCCGCTTTACTCGCTAAAGTGACGGGACTATTCCAGGGACTGGTACTAGGTTCTACTACATCATCACGCAACATATCATCTAGCTGACGGTTAAGTTCCTTCAATCTTTCCGGTGACAATCGGTAATATCGTTGTTTGATGGGAATGGCATTACCAGTATCAATTGTATGTGAGATTAGGTTAGTACGTCCCTAGCCCCCTATTTTCAGCAGAAATTTGTTCAAAAAGTTTAACTACGGCATCCGCCTCAAGCTTCTGAGCCTCTGACAGAGAATCAAAGCTATTTAAATGCACTTCCAACACATCATTATTCACAGGACTCATCAGTGATGATTTCCTACACAAATCTAAAATATTCGGAGCTAAGTCAAATGTTCTCCAAAAATTTATACCCAACAACAAATCAGTTATAATACCAGGTATTATATAAAACTTTACGATAGCAGTCCTGTTCCCAACCGTGACTGGCATGAATACATAGCCCGTGACGGGAGAGAAGGATCCATTCGCTGTTTTAACTTCATTCAGGTCCAGAGATGGGTATGATGTTATATTATCCGGTAGTGTACTCAAAAATACGTTGTTTATTATGGAAATCTCGGAACCTGAATCAAGCAAACCGCGGTAGGTAGTACCATAAATAGATACCGGCAAAAAAGGTCTGCTATCGTCTCGCTTGATAACGTGAACCAGAGGCCTATTCCTACCACCCGCAAAGTAATCACTAATGTATTTTAACCAACAATTCCATTCATTACGATTCAAATTATTATCATTATTACTTCGCGAAACAGTAGCACGAACACGCCGCTGGCTCACTACAACCCGTTTTTTGAAACACAATTTGGACAATTGCGCAATGTAACCCCTCTTTCACCACAGCGATAACATAAGATAATTTTAGGTGCGGAACAATCTTTCAAAACATGACCACTAACCCGGCATTGTACGCAAAATGGGACCTCGGAATTATGTTTAATCGCGTCATACCTATTATCCACAACCGAACAAGCAAGCCGCGATGAAGGTTTATACGCCAGGTCCGGAGACAAAAGATCGCCCGTTACACTTTGTGGCTCCCTAAAGCCATCTGCCTTGCACTTAGCTTCTTCCAGTTGTAGACAATAAGTCTTCAGCTCCTTCCAGGTGTCAATTTTAACTAGAACCAGCTGTGTTGAGTAGAAAGGTCTGATATTTTCCATCACCGTTTTCAACATTTCGGATTCTGTAATAGGTTTGCGCAAACGTCCAAAATAGTTTTTCATTACGCTTAAATAGGTGTTAATACTTTCGTCACGTCCTTGCGTTCGATCTCGAATCTCCTGCATCAAACGGTGATCATAGTTACTAGGTAAATACTCGTTAAACAACAATTGTCTCAGCTCCGACCACGAACACGCATCGTCACGAATGCCCCTATACCAAATCAAAGCATCATCGCTAAACAATTCTACGGCTGAACTAAAAAGATCTTCTTCAGGTATACCCCTACTCAAAGACAGCTCCTCTAACCGTTCCAGAAAGGTTACAACGCAGTTCTTCCCGTTATATTTTAAGTTTAAAGTATGGACGCCTTTATTACGACTACACGATACATTTATTTGTTGTATATTGTGAGTGGACGCCGGATCAATAACAGGTGCAGTTACCTCATCATTTGTGTTGGTTGAAGATTGCTGGGTACTCTTAAACACGTCGAGGAGACCGTCGAGTTTCGCTAACAACGGTTGAAACCTTTCAGAAATAACGCCAAATAATTCCACATCAGCAGCAGCAGTAGGTTCCAAACGACCTAGTCGATGGAACAGGTGGTTACCTAAAGCCTGAATACGGTTTAGAAACTTCAGAGTGGATTTCGATTGTACGATCCTGTCTGCCAACTCTGTCACCTTGTCCGAGATAATATTTAATTCAGTGTCAATATTGCCCTCGAACACGTCAATCTCGTCACTAGGTATCTGAGCTGCCAGCTCCCGAATCTGATTTTTCAAACCCGCATGCGTGCTTACCGGTACCGCGCCGCGAATCTTTACTTCATACATTAATTCATCTTTATGCAATAAATGGAAACGGATGGGGCGTTCCTCCATTATGTTACCGACCAAAATGCTTACAATGAATAAATAAGTTTATATTTACGCGTAGAACTAAACTTTCAATATCTGATACACGTTGTAATTATCAAAGTTACAAAAAAAATCTGTATAAATAGTGTAATAAAGAAGTATTGTTTAACACTAATCACCAGTACTTATACAAATGTTTTATCCATATACTTAAACAACCATACATAACCTTATGTCACAACATGTGCTACACATAACCTCAAAGTACAATTAGCAAAATGTTACCGACCAACTTGATGCTGAGCCATGACCAGTATCAAGGAATTACAAAATTCGCGAAACCTGTTGTCAATTAAAGTTCGGGCGCCAGATGTAATGTTAAAATTTCCCAGGGTTTACCTACGAGGAACCCTACACAAATAACAACACCGGGTTCGAGTACAACAAGCGTATAATTATGTAAAAAAGACACATAGAACACTCTTATTACTTGTAATAAGGCACTAAATTAAACCCCTATATATAAATCCTATCAACAACAACAGGGTCCTAGGTTCGCTTGGTCGGTAACATAACTTATTAGACTTTAAATACCGCGTAATTAATCCTCGGTAGTGTAAAACTTCGGTACCTTGAGCCTCCAGAACTACTAACATGCACCACCAACTCTGAGCTCGCCACGGAGCGCACCACCCCAAAAGTCTCAACAGGGTCCGACAGAGGTCCACTCCCTGTTGTCGAACCACCGCCTCACAGAGGGCCGCTAGCTCGCCTCAGCTAGTGTGTCCTCCCCAAATCACCTCCTGCAAGACACAACACTGTAATATGGCACCAATATCCCGCTATAGCCTACGGCGGGGTTAACTATAATTATGATTGTGTATAAACGAGCAGCCTGGACTGTCGGCCACGACACGTACCACCGGAAGACTAGAAGCACTGCTTGTGGTGCCCGCAGACTCCTTTACAATTCCGACGGAGGTGATATCAGCAGGTTAGCTCAGATAGCCGGCCGCGGCACTGAGGTCACAATCTGAAATATAGGAAATTCTTAGTATCCTGAGCCAGACAATCAAGCCGCCGTAAAGTAACGACGGTCGCAGGCAAGGAATACTTACATTTAATACTCTTAGTACTTTCTCCGTAGATTGTTACCACCAGTCACGTGGCCGCATCCAATTCCACAATAAGAGTGTAATCACTCCACTCTCTGTAAAAAGGTTAAACATTTTAGACCACGAGTACGTCAAACGAGAACAACAAAAGGAATCCACATTTCGAATTGAAAACTTACCGAAATCAACACAAAAATCCAAAATGAAAATACGGCGCACACGCCCCACAGCACAAGTTCTAGAACAATGTTGCCAGTCCCCCGAGTCTAAAATTCCCAAGCCTATTCACTGACGTCATTCAATAATATTTCTTTCGTTTATAGTTTTTATTTAAAAAGCTAGATGTAACCTTATATATTTTAATTTAATATAAAAACGTGCTTTCTAATATTATTAAATACGTCAGTAAATTTATAATTAGTTTATGTCCAAATCTGAAACAAGAAATCTGTAATGGAACGGCAACACTGCGCGGTCCACTTTTTCTTCACGGTGACAGCCAGACTAGACGTTGGAATCCGACAATCAGCCAAAAACGAAAATAAATCAAAATACGATATAAAAACCACATTACAATATAGACAATTTTTCCGGAGAAAAATTACTGAAGTAACTTTTTTGCGAAGCGAAAGTATCGTGGATGTCGTTTATCAAGCGCTCGGGGTATCTCTCTAGGTAAAATGTCTTTGGGTTCTTCATAACTCCATTGATTATGGTTAAAATGAGAGTTCGCCCTTTTTCGCCTCGGGGGTTTGTGTTTTCGTACCTTTGTTTCGAATTTATCAACACCCAAATGGACGCGACCTAAACATTGTTTTACGTTTTAAGAATTTAAGATAAGTAGTCACGGAGTTATTTTTTTTTATTGAATCTAGTGGCACTACTTAATATATACAATGGTTTATACCTACTCAAGTACTACTACTATACATCTAGGTACTTATAGGTACCTAGATGACCTACCTATATAAAAAAATCCTACTGACATTAATTAAAACGTAAGAATTTCATAATTGTTATCATTTGAAAATGTTAATCCAAATAACGGAATAATGAACCAACGTGACATCATATTGATATTAACTATGCTTCTACTTTGACATTAGGTACCATATGTTTTCACATATGAACTTTAAATAAGCTAATGGAGAGCATCTGACCCTTATAAAAAAGGTTTACGGACAAATATTGATATACACGAAACATTACAGTCATTCGGGAAGTAAATCCCTAACCATATTGCCAAGTGATATTGTAGCTTTATTGGCTACGCAGTAAAGGTTACTATATTGCTAATATATGAAGATTGCTTCCTGAATAACCGACTTGGCGAGCGTATTCGGAAATTATGTCCTCACGGTACTTTAACTTCATAGTGACTGAGTTTATAACAATGTTCTTATGTTTTGATAGTTAAATGTAAGTACTATTACCTACCACTTTTTCGCCCGCGTTCCGTTTGTATCAGTTACGGAAATAAGTTCTACATATTTTACCCTTATAGTAAACACATTTTAAAATATAAACATAATCATTTCTGATGCCTTCGACGATTACACTATTAACTGAAGAAATATAACGAATTATACTCACATATTTTATTTTATTTGCTTGTGTTTCGAAAACTTTACAGACATCTTTATAGCACAATTGACCTGACGATAGTCTACGAATATGGGTATCCAATACAGTAAAAATGTTTATAAAAAGATAATCGACCAATGACTTTTTATGTTTCGTAATCACATATAAAAGGCGTATTCTCCCCAACTATCACTCTAAATATAAACTATATTACGAGCTTAAATCTAACATAGATTCTACCTGAAACCTCCACATAATACGAGTTCCTGCAAAAAATAAAAAAGCTCCCCACATGCAGGTAATAAAATAATTTTCACTGAAATAACACAAGATACGTTAAAGGGGTGTAATCCTTTACAGAATGTGAATAATAAATGTAGGTACGTTGAGGTAATTCGTTGCCAAGGTCCATATTTAATAAAGATTATGTTCTCGATATGGAGGGCAGGTTGACCCGGATTATCCCGTAGGTCAACGGGTGCTTTGTAATTTTTAAACATTAAGCCTGAATGAGGCTGTTGAAATGATTAAGGAACAGTGGTATAATAAAGTGTTAAACTCTTATCTTTTATTTTTAGGACACCTGTGAATAACGTGTAGGTACCTATATTATTTTGTAATATATAGGTAGATCATGAACCCCGGATTGGATCTGCATAATTAGTATTTAAATCTCTTATTTGGAAACCAATTGGAAAGATGCATAGTTTTATGTGTGTACCTAGGCAAAACTTTAAACTTTTTTTTTTGGTTTAAGTATCAATATAATAATATGCTTTAATTATTATTATATTGTTTAAAACAGTACAATATGGCGCTTACCGAATTTCTTACAACATATTATTTTGCAACAAAATCATGCAACAAATAAAATCTTGTCCTGCAAATAATGGGAAACGAACCGGGTCCAACAAGTTCAGGCATGAGTACGTATATTTGCCTCCGCCGGATGTGAACCCCTTTGTTCACACAAATTAAGCCACGTATTGATCCCACCCGGAAACTTGAATGATTCTTAAAACAATGTAATTAATTTTGTAGGTTGTTGTATCGATTACTGTATCAATTAGGGGACATATATTGACTACTTTGGAATATCACATCTTAATAATTACTGATGCTTTCGCGGTTACTACACATTGGTATAAAACAACTACTTCTGTGTTAGACTATCGTCAGATACGATTATTGAATTTGTACCTAAAAAATTTCGAAACGTCGTAAAATAAAATACAATAGTCATAATTTCGGATGTTTTCATTCCGATATACAATAGTCAATTAAATCCGTTATAGGTAGTTGTTTATTCAATGACACTAGTTCACTTTTTATTAATATTTTTTTTTTAATTATATTAGGTATTATTATTATATCAGCCAAGTTTCAGCCCAGTAGGACGGATTTTTGAATTTGCAAATTTTGTTCTATACTATCCAAATCCTTTTCGTTAAAACTGAAACTTCACTGTAATATTTAAAGATACCTTTTTTGATAATCTATCCAAGTTACATGATATTGCACTGTTTCGGCAAAAAAAAAACATATAATTTTTTAAGTCGCAAAAACCTACAAAATTGATGATATCCTGTCCCTCTTAATAAACAATCAAACGGCAGTTCATAAATCGTGCAATTTGTAAAATCTTCAAAATACGCCCACGGGAGTCGCGGCTGTCAACGGATCCAAAATATTTCATGGTACCATCTGCAACTGTAGCTGATAAGCTAAGTTCAAACAAAAGCTAAACAAAAAATACCTGTCTCCTTCACTCTTAGGTAAATGAACACGCGATCGAGAGAGACAAGCAACCTATTTCGTTTTTTCAGGACATGTCGATTTATCATCGACGTTAGATTTTGTAGGGCGGAGCAAAAACGGAACCCTTTTGGGAATTCCGTGTTGAAATATTCCATCTATCTTTATGTTTTCTTCAGTGAGAACATCCTGGTATTATGCACTATGTATTATTAAAATGGGACTCTGTGTCTGATGTACCCTTACATATATATGAGTAATTCTACGTTATTAAAAAAAAATGTCGGAAACATTTTCGAATTTGAGGCATCCATTCACAAATTTGACGCAACAATTTTAAAAACAGTTGTTTTAAAACATTGTGAAATTTGGATAACGTAGATTGAAAAATTACATACGGTACTGACGATACAAAAAACAACTTTTTAACAATGAGAGTCCAATGTCTTTTTCTACTTTTCGTATAACTTATATATAAGAACAGAGTCAATAAGTAACAAAAATGTAAGAAATATTGTCCCCTGGTACTGGTACGAATATTTCAATTAATACTTAATAATATTGTTTGCAATCATTATAGATATAAGTAAGTAGATGTAGACAACAATGACGGTGTCTCAAACGCTCAAAGATTCGTTATATTACTGTCCAACGTAGATATGACATAAAAGGAAATATTCTATATTCCTTGTGTGATTCTTTAATGAAATTAGGCGCCGGATACGTTCCACGGATAAACGCATTTTCTTATTTGGATCAATTTAAACCCTTTTGTCCAAACGAGATATACCTTCTTGTATCGCAATAAAATGTTATTTAATTTTCGCTTGTATTAAGATTCCTTGGAAGATATGGATTTAGGTATATTAAGTTAAATTATACTTTATTTCTGAAAAATTTCATCTAAAAATACCTAGCTTATTTAGCGACTTTGTCTGCATAGAATTAGTAGGTTACTTTGTGTTTTTTATGAGTACTGGGGAAGTTTAGTTGTTATCTTGGAAATTAACCTATAAGGGGGCGAAAAAGGGATGTTAGTAGCTGGCCTGAATCTTAATTACCTACTATGGAAGTACGATAAAAAATTAACCCTATGTACTTAGTAAATTTACGCAGACGAATTCTCAGACATCTAGTATTATGTAAGCCTAATTTAAAATGTACATTATTATTTGAATGTCAGTTGTTCTGAGAGTGAGCCCGAGTAGTGCTTATTAAAACAGGCGAACCGCACGTCACCAAACACTCATAAATTATTATGACACCCGCTAATCCTGCAAACCGCCTAGCGCCTGTCGCAGGATAACAGTATCTAACTTTCCCCAGTATGGATGCAAAATAAAGTGTTCCTATGCATAGTGTGTGCGTGTGTGTGTGTATATGTGCGTGTGTGTGTGTGTGTGTATTAGACCCAAATCTAACTAGTAATTATGCAAGAATAAAGATTCTATATAGCATTGTAATAATGGTATTGTAGCCTGCATATTAATATTAACTCGCTAGCTTGTTATATACCAATAAAAAAAATACCAACCATTAACACGATGTAATGTAGTTCCAAATTAAAACTATGAGTACTACACAACAAGCAATAGCCGCTGCGCTGCCAGTACTCAGTGCCTTTTTTATTTAATCAGTTGAATTTACTTATTTATTGGACAGGTATTATTATTAATTGTATTATTAAACTAATGGCATTGAACCAAAAATATCGATCGAATTTCGGTTTATAGAACGGTAGTTAACATTGAATATGAATTATTTTTAAAAGACCCACAGATAAAAACGTGTGTTTAATTATAAGTACAAAAGTACTATCATTTATGAGGTAGAATACAATGTTTATTTATTGCGCTATCGTACACAAATATGACAATTTGTCACCATCCTTGGATACGCGTGGCACGCTGTACATAAACACACACGACATTCGCGCAAGCGCCCTGTGCCACCTAAACGGAGTAGCACACTCAGGCACGGTAGAAAGAGTGGGAGATACTAGTTCCTCTCCCTTCCCCATCTTACGCATTTTCGATCAGCATCACGTGACCCTGACGCGAGGCATCACGTGACCCTGACGCAAGTTTGAAAGTTTTTACCCATACAAAAAAAGTGGTCAGCGCCGCTAAAAAAGTTTTCACTTCAAAAAATGTTTTAATTTACTGACTAACATTATATTAGGGCTAGTGTCGCTGAATTTAATATCACGTCTGCGGCGACTGTGAGCGACGCGCGGATGACGGACGTTTTTATAGCGGCAATCCGATTGTCAGAGAAACAATGAGTTGACGTCGGTTTTCGAATGTGCATTAAGCTTTGTTCGGGATTTCATTGTTGGCGACTGACGATGTTCTGACGGGTAAATAAAAGAGACCTCCTATGAAGGCTGATTCGAATTATTTTTTAAAAGTGGGTTTTCATTTATTTAAACTTTTTTCAGACATTGGAATAAGGAAAAAAGGTAGTTTGCATAACTGTATAAATCACTTAAGCGTAAAACTATTGTCAGCTCAGTCATGCTACGATTATGGATACCTACTGTAAATACTTATTGGATACTGTTAAAACGTCAGCCAACAAAATACACGAGTTAAATCCGTCTACAGGTGTTTCATTCCAATGTATAATAACCGCAAAGGCATCAGAAATTATTAAGTAAACTACATATATATTTTATGCAATCTGTAATATAATAACGTAAGTACCTACTTTAAAGCGTTTGTCTGTTTGAAACTAGATCGATTGAAGTAATTTGTTCAACGATATTTATACAAAAGCTATAGGTATCAAATAAAATATATGTGTTAGGTTGATACCTAATTGATATACCACAGTAAAACTTTTTATTTTGAACATTCAATAACGCTAAGTAGTAGGTAAACCACAATACATTTTATGCAATCTGTTATATAATAACGTAGGTTTAAGCACGCGCGCGATTTGAACCAGCTAGATTGATTGAAGTAATTTGGTCAACGATATTTATACAAAAGCTATTTCAAATAAAATATATGGGTTAGGTATCAGTACCACAGTAAAACTTTTTATTTTGAACATCCAACATTGCTTTGAAGTTCGATATAGCATTTTTTTAATTTAGAACCAGGTGTTCTAAATAAAAAAAAACGTTTCACTAAGTCGATTCCCATGTACCATCACAATATGCATGCCAGAGGCACGAAAAAAAACCTTTTTTATAATATGAACAAAACCCCTCTATTTCGCGAACCGTTGAATATTCTAGTAAAAGTGTCGACGAGTGGGGTTGTAAAATTTTATGCGATCACAAATTGTCCCATTTTGGTCTCTAACATGCGCCAGCGCAAAATAACCACGATTGAATAAAACTGAATTTATACGCACAATGTAGAATTGCGATAGAATGGCGCTGTAAAGCCCGTATAACTTCACCTTAATAAAAAGGTCCATTTTTATATCCAATATAAGAGGTCAGGGAAATTTATTACAAAGAAATTGGCGAAGACAAATGCTTTTGTGCGAGATCAATGGCTCAAGTCCGAGTCAAAGGAAGGCCAACAAGTGTTCACTGAAGTCTAAAATGTACCTATTTAATATTTTGATTCAAATCGTGTTTGCAAACTTTCCTACTCGTTTTCTTCGACTGAAACTTACAAATACCTGCCTAGATAACTAGTTCATTCTTTGTATAGTTTTATTTTTATTTATTTACTAGGTATATTAGGCATTGTATGTATACTTGTATTATAGAAGACTTTATTTGTAGATGTGTAAATTTAAATTGTATAAATAACTTTTATGATTTTCTGTTAAGTTTTTTGCGGCGTTTCTTCTCAGCAATGACGATCTGATGTGCATGAATGGCGCACGAATGAGACAACTAGACTCATTCATCAGGTCTTGTGTGCTGAATGAAATAGTACAGTTCATCGATAAGACTGTAAAAAAATATGGACACATATTTTTCTTCTGACAATTAACTAAAAATATGAAGATATAGCCCGTAGAAGTCCCGCAAGATATCACAAAAAATGACGTTATGATCTTGGCGCGATATCGACGCGCTTAATTTTTTTTTTCTAGTGTCAAAAAAATAAAAATAATATTTTATTTACCCAGGGAACACTTATAGATACTATAGTTACCTACTACCATTATATTATTTCCCTATACATAATTATGTTTACATCTGTTTTGTGCATACACAAACGTACCTTTTTCTTTTTCACGAGAGGGGGAGCTGTTCGTGTTTTGTGAGATTTGTGCTAAAGCTCTCTTAAGAACTCTTCAAGATCTTTAACGTGATTTTTTTGTTATCCTCTTCTCAGTTTCGTGTACGTTGCCTGCATTTGAGATCGTGCTAAATACTTAGTGGCCAAAACGATTGGCTACAGGTTCGATCTGCTATTTTCTTATATATAAAATTCTCTCTATATAAAAAGTCCTCCAAAATGACTGCATCGATTTTTATGAAATTTTATGTGTGTATCTGAGCATCAGGCCAAAATCTATTTTTCATACATGTAAATGTTAAGAGTGGTCAAAGTTTGTTTTTTTTAGGGCAATTTTATCTATTTTTATTTTTATACGATTTGGCATTGAAAAATACATACAACACAAACTTTTTTACTCCTGTACCTTCTACCCCTATTTTTTAATAAAAAATCTAAAAAAATGCGGCACAAAGTTCGCCGATTCGATATATTTTTCTCTTATATAATATTTAAATGCTTTTGTTCGTTCTCTTATTCCTAAAGGCGCTTTACATATGCACTAAAAACTAAAAAAAAAATGGTATACCTAAATTGCCATTGCCATACCATTTATTTTAACTCAACATTCATTTTTCATTTCATTACATTACGTTGCAGAGAAAGTAGAATGCCACTTGTCACATGTCGAACCACACTTTACACTTAACAAGTTTAAGTTATGGAAACGGTATTTTCAATACTCGTGTTCAATAAAAAGGTCTTACTAGATTTATAGACAGGAGAATGGCAGTTTCCTATTAACCCGGAAAGCGTTTTAGCCCGGACTCTAATTGAAAATGGTCGAAAGACGTGTGCCCCATAAGAAATAGCCGAAAAATTCGCGACGCGTATTGCCATAGGGAACTAGAGGTAGCGTTTTTGATTAGAATATAACAAGAAATATACGATACTATACAGATTATGATAAAATAAGGAATCAAAATTACTAAAATATAGATTAAAGAATATACTTGAACTATATTTCTTTAGCTAGTTAATCCTATCGGATTCTAGTTTGGTAAAATCGGCATCCACTTTTTCTGTTGTACCTAGTTTAAAAATAACCTAGGTTTTTATTTATTTTTTCATAAATAAACAGTTGAAATATTATGTATTTTTATCACTTTCAATCTGAAGTAAGTAGGATAACATGATTAAAAGGCTAGCAAATTTATTCCAACCGCTTTCAAACTAATTGCGGTAGACCACACGATATCATAATTGTTTTATAAAAAAATGTATTTAAGATATTTTATAATAATAAGAATATATTTCACTCATTCATTATCGCACTGCCTTATCTACTAAGACTAGAAACATGAAATGCCGACGCTGGGTTTGTTTTGTGACATTTTATGACGAAGGAAATTTGCATGTAAATAAGGATTTTACGTAGACGAATTTGCAGGGAATAGGCTCTTATGAATTATGAGAAGTAATTATATTACACACAATCTTATATTAGTATGATGATCGTATAGGTATACCTATATAAATTTACCAAACAACATTTTGCGTCTTCACTACATAGTATAAAACTAAGTCGCTGTCGTTGTTTGTCTGTCCCTTTGTATGCTTAAATTTTTAAAACTACGCAACGGATTTTGAATCGATTTTTTTTTATAGATAGAGTGCTTCAAGAGAAAGGTCTATAGTACCCATGGCCTTGTGAAGCCAGGGCGAGTCGCTAGTTAAATAGCCATGTACTGAAACGTAATCAATGACATCACAAATTGGTATTGACTGTCAGATAAAAGTCAAGCGAGGGACATGTCGCTACGTGTTGAGTTATATGAGTGGTACAAGCTCAAAATATTGTAGAAGAATTTAAAAAAATGTATATATTTGTCTATAGACTTCAAAAGCACTTTATCACCAGCATTAATTAGTTTAGAAAATGCGCTGCATAAAAGTCATATAGAAACATTCTTTTTTAAAGTTGACACACACGGCTATAATGACATACACAAAACTGTGAATGTGGGTGCCTATATATATATAGCATAAAATAAGCATATACTATACAAAATATCAAGCTTATATACCTGTGATTTCAACTATGCTTTAATGTCATTTATCAGATTAGCCTTTCGTACATCTTTCTAACATCGCACCTTTACTAGAAAAGTGACATCTCGAAATATATTGTTACTCTATTTAAAACTCTAAGTCTGCACATTTAAATTTGACTTTATGTCGCGATACATTTCGAGCTGTCACACTTTTTTAACAAAGGTCCCATATATAAAAAATCTCGTGCCACGGTTTAATGGTCGCTAACCGCTAACGCTAAGTAGCAGAACAACGTTTAGCGTATTATCTGACTCGCTAATAATAAATAATGATTAGTAAGAACTTTTTTTTTTTCACTATTAGATATTTCGCGTATAACGTACACCAAAAAACTAGACTGACGACCGTCGCGTGGACCCCTGTCACTAACACACGACGCAGAATGTATCGCAGGACAATATATAGAAAGTATGTAGGTACCTACATTTCAGACAGTTAAGAGACAAATTTGCGTCTCCCGTTTACAAATAACGCATTTCTGAATTTAGATACCTATCCGAGTGTGGTATAGGTACCTTATTTCACTAAACACTGTTACACCATTGTCTTAGAATAAAAATATTTATGAATACGTTTTACCTTAAAGACAGCCGTAGTCTTTAGTACCTAGTCCTTACTAATGTTATAAATGCGAAAGTTTCACACAAAAGCTACTAAATGGGTTTTGATGAAACCTTACATATATAAAGGCTATATTTTATAACTCTATGTAAAGAAACTAGTTATTTCATATATTTAATTCAATCGCGTTACGGTATTCTAACTAATTAGTTATATTCTGTCTAATATAAAATGAAGCCCAAATTAATTATTACGTGGTACACCAAGCTAGGCTGTCGGGCGTAAAATCTTATTATGTTTAGAAAACAACATTTAACAGAAACTAAATTTAATATTAGTTTAGAAATTACAGTCTAATCAACTCCAGCGGCCTGTGCCTTAATTACTAAAGACCTAACTATAATTTGATAAATAACAGTTCATGCTTGTACTGAAAACTGACTGTAATTATTCTGGAAATCTTGACAGACGTTTAAGGTTCTAAGAGTAGTTTATATTAATCATTAGTTGATAAACACGTGGCGACTTGTGTGGAATTCGTGTAGGCAGTTGGTAGTAAACTTAAAAACAACCCCACAAAGTGGAAAATGGTTAAGTATAACATTATATAATACGGATACTTATTAATATTGTATACAATATTACAACGAGCCAGGTGCTTTTTTTATTCTAAATTTGCTTCTCAGCAATGTTAGATTTGTATGTGTCTATACTTGCATGAGTGCATGTGTGAGTGTGTATGTTCGCGAATACAATGAATACTTGTATGTGTGAATTCGATGGGAGCATTGCACCGTATCAAAAATGATTAAAAGTATCGAGTTGATAAAACAGTCCATCTATATTAATTGAAACTCGACGTAGTATTTTCTAAAATAAGATACTTCCCACATTCGCCCGTTCACATTATCTTTTATCGACTATGAGCTATAATTCTGGGATTGGTTGCGGCGTCCTAGATTCCCTGCGGGTAATTTGTTCCAACAAAATAGCGTAGTGTTATAAGGAGATCATTTTCAGTAGGTTAGAGATAAAACTTAATAGGTACTCTATTGGAAGATGGTTTGATTGTAAAAGCAATAAAAGCGCTTTGTATCGCTATGTATATAACATTTTGTATGGCAACACGTATTGTGAAATATTGATGAGTAAGAGAAAAATCTATTTTATAATGACATTTGTATTTCTAACGATTGACGTAATGTTCATTTGAAAAAATCTGTTAAATCTTACATTTTATTTTAGTAGTATTATGTAGGTATACATAATTAATTTAATAAGTTTCGTTGAAATGTTGGAATAAAAGACTAAAAGATAATTTTTTGTAATGACATTTTGTAAGTTTCTAATAATGGTTATAATTTTATGCGTTATATTTTTGACGATCTCACTACGAGTGCATATGATATGACATATGACTATGTAATTAAAATGTATAAAATAATGAGAATGAAACTAACCTAATCTAATCTATTTTTGATATAGTGAATCCCTGTCTCCGATCAAGGTCGATGACCCAATGGCTCTTGTATCCAACGGGTTCTAATGACCCTTACCACATCGTCATATCACATATAACCATAGGTGACCATCTCACTCTGCGTTAACTTTCGGACATACCTTTCACAAGTCTCTTAATTGTCAAAATTTTCAGAGTTACATCGGTAATGTTGGTCCTATTGAAGGTCAAATAATATGAATTTGATTAATATTGTGTTGTCACCGAAAAGTTATTGACAATCGTGTGACTATAGACAGTTGTGTACTTAACTGTCTACGATCCATCGCAGTTTTTCATTAGGTCCTTCCGAGAAACTCATTGTTTCTCGATCACGTATAGAAACTCCGAGCATGACCATTTCCCTGCCCTTTGAATAACTTCGAGCATTCAATAGTACATTACGCACCGAGGCCAGTAAAATAAAAAATGTCTCAGATCACATGTAATTGTCGTCCGAGGCGAAGCCGAGGTTGACAAAAATGTGATCTGAGGCTTTTAATTTTTCTGTTCGACGAAGCCAGAAAGCGGCAATCTCATTTAGTGCAGCGGCCAGAAAGTTGACGCTTTCAGGCCGGAGGACGGAAAATGATAATTACATAGTTTATATTAATTTTCTGTTGCTGTCGCAGTTGTTATACACTAGCTTCAGCCCGCGACTTCGTCTGCGCACGATGAGTACTTTACACAATATCGTTATAAAATATAGCCTAGGTACATGTTATGCAGTTGCTATATTATTGTAAAGTTTCATCATAATCTATTCAGTAGTTTGCGTGAAAGAGTAACAACAAACTTTCGCGTTTATAATATTAGTAGGATTAGAAAAAACTACTATAATGAATGTAGCTCTTAACTTTTTGATGACATTTCTAAAATTTTTCACATTCGTAGTCGTCTGAGTTGATGATATTTTTTTTTATATAACTACCTAGTTCGTAACCAGAGTTCGTAACATATATTTTTTAAATACCTAAACGAGTAGGTACTCGTCTACTGTATTTTTGCACATTATATCTTCGGTCTATAGAACGAGAAGTTCAAATTTGCAGCGTGATAGGTTGGTGGTTCGGTATATCAGTACCGGAAGTTGCCTGCTGTGTGGAATTAAGCAGCGAAACTGAATTTAAACTAGTCGAGTTTAAATTGTGGAGGCGGTTAAAATTGAGGATGGAATATCAAATAAAATACTAAATTGTTTACATAATAATTTGTGATGCATTCTGATGCCTTCGCGGTTATTATACGTTGGAATTAAATGGAATGAAGTTAATAATTTCTGATGCGTTCGCGGTTATTACACATTGGAATGAAACAACTATTAACGGATTTGACTTTAGCGTTAGACTATTGTCAGCTCAGTCGTGCTACGATTATGTAAACTGTAAAAGTTCCGAAACGTCAGCCAATAAAATAAAATAAAATACGCAATTTAAATTCGTTTATAGTGGTATCATTCCAATAAATTATTTACATATAATTCCAAAAAACATTTGGAACATTTCAGTATACTTAACTTATTTTTGGATTTTTTGACAATTGTGCCCTTGTTTTACCGAAGGTGCGATATGTAATACCTACAAGATTTGCTTAGATCGATTGGTGTGTTACGTTATTTAGTACTAGACTATCGTCAGCTCAGTGGGCTACGGATATAGAAACTTTAAAACATACATAAAGTTTTCGAAACGTTTGCAAATAATATACGTGAGTTAAATCCGTTCTAGTGGTTTTTTCCGCCATTGATACGTGCTACCTGTAAAACGGCTCCGCTTTCAGCTTAGCGAGTATCCATTCCATTCTAAGTTTATGTTATACTACCGATCCTAAAAATATCATCTTTCCGTTCTTGTGCTATAAAGATGTAGTTTTTCACCACATATTACTTACGTAGTCGATTTTAAAACCGGTAAGGTAGATAAATTAAAACTGCTACGAAAACAAACACATAAAACGATCATTATAATGTGCACCGACAAATCTAACAAACCACCTAAATGCCGTCAATTGAAAGTTTTCTTGTTTTGCGGAGTTGGTACTGTGGTGAAGTTAGGTTTTCGAACATGCTGGCTCTGTGGTCAGAGGACATTAGTGTTCAAAAAGTTCATCTAGTGTGTCTATGAGTGACCTTTCATCTATGAAAGGATTTGTATTATACCTACAGAAAAATAATAGTTGCTTTATTATTAAATAAATACTATATATAACTTGTTTCATTTATTAATAACTAATTCAATTATCGCACTTGTATGGTAAATTTTACCTTTCTTTTCACTTTGTTTCTGTAATTGTTATATAAGACTCCAAATTATTCATTATTGGGCATTCATTATTGGCATCAATTAAGGGTTCATAATAAAAACTCGGACCGTATTATAAATAAAACTCTACTTAAACATAAATATACAGACCTATATACGAGGTAAAACAATTTTAATACCTGAGCCTTAATCCTTAATAAAAAAAATACCAAGAATACTTTAACGTAAATTCTTAACATTCGCAAATCAAAAATAGCTTCACGTAGCCGTCATTTTTTGATTCATGGGGCTGATTCTCTTTGACAGCCGGGGTTATCGAGGTGGCCAATAGCCAATCAGATTTTTGGCGCGAAAAATGTCAAAGTCAATCCTGGTTTTTGATTGGTGTGTCATGGTTGACCGTATCTGTGTGCCACGACACGTCAAAAGAATAAATTTATGTACATTGAATTTAGTTGCTTTGAAACGTATCTGTGTGCAGTAAAAGTTTTTTTTATACTTAACCCCTTGAATCTGAGATAGTTCTTCGTTGGGTAATTAAATAGGTATTTTATAGCATTAATTTTATGTAACAGTATAATATTAACAGATTTCCTTAAGAGGATTGTGAAGCTGTTGATTTTCATACAAAAGGCGATAACGTTTTACACCCAGTAAATATAGTTAGATTTTTATAATTTTTGGATATGTTGTAGATATAATGAGAAATTACGTCTGTACGTTTTGATTTTTAAGAAATATTGCTTACGCTAAAATTTATTAAATTTATTAGATTTATATAGAGATTTTTAAATGCTAATAAATTTTAGAACAAATAAAAAGAACAAAAACGGTCCGTTAAGACGTTCTGCATCAAATTGGAAACTCATTGTGATTTTTTGTGTTTACTTTCTCACGAACATAGATATTATAACAATGAAAAGCAAAAATGGAAATAAAAAAAATATGTCTCTTTTTAGGCTTTGAAGCCTGTTTTAGGTTAGTTAATTATAACAAAGTAGATATAGCAACTATTATTACAACGTTAAATGTAAACTAAATAAGTCGGAGTAAAATTGCTTCTCTGTAGAGTTGATGTTTTACTAGTGAAGTAAACGGGACGGTGTCCTTATGAAATTAATTGCTTTTGGTCTGAAACTACGAAAATGCTGAAATAACATTTTGTTTAAGTACTTATCTGATGAATATCAAAAATGATATATTTTACATTTGCCTCCAAATTATATTTTATACACTTCCCTATCGTAAATGGGAAAAAAATACTAACCAAACAAAATAAATGGAGTATGTAAGGGAACAAAAAGTCAACGTGTGTCATTTAAAGTAGGCTTTATTTTTTTTTTATTCACCTACACCCTATTAAACAAAAATATTACTACAAAAATATAAATTATCATAAAGTCACCTAAAATACTCAAATCAATTCAGCAGATCACTGGGACGTGGCTGAGAAGGACACAACGTACAAGAAACAAGAAAAGACATGCTTGTATCGTTATTAAAAGTTTACGAACGTTAAAAAATATTATTATTGGAAAAGATATTTGTGATTCACGTCACGAGTTACAAGACCACGGGCTCTAACTGAGGTAAAAAGAGCGCCCGGAAAATGCTTCTTGAATTCATAATACCTACAAACTTTGAGATAGACACACGATCAAAGGAATAAATAAAGTAAGAAACACACATAGATTTATACACGTGGAATACGTTTAAGATTTTGGTTGATAATACTATTTTTTAATGTTATTAGTGTATTGATACTATTTGATACTGACTGGACTGATCATAAAGTTAACATTAAGACGTGCGATTGTACCCATCCTTAATGCTTACGAAAGTGGTCCATCGACTGATTTTTTTAATTAGTCTTTAGTTAAGTCTACAACAAAATATAATTATAATTATTATGTAGGTACCTACCTACTTACTTATATAATAGTATCCTTATAGATAGTAATTTATTTAGTTATATGACAATACATTTTGAGGGTAGGTACATTTGATAGCAGGACTTTTACAAAAGACAATTTTTCACATTTTAAAATAATATTTCGGATGCAAAATATATTTTTTATCATTAATTAATTAAATTCATCGAATTCCATTGACCTGGAGAATTTGGGAGAATCTTTAAATATATACAGGACCTACTTATGAAAACACGCAATTTTGCATTCGTTACGATCGATTACTATTAGCGATATCGGATGAAAAATTGTATAAATTGACATACTACCTACGCAAACGAAACTGACCACGTGACATTTCGATCACGTAGGTATACGTTCAATTTCATACAATTTTGTTTCGTTCGGTTACTATTAGCGATAGTCACTTGTCTAGGTCTAATCTGTTACTGGCAGCAGCTATCCACATCAACTAGTAACTAGTATGAATTTAAGTTAATTTTGTTGAACTAGGAAATCCTATCGTTACCACATAGTACTCGACGTGATGCTCAGCCGCCGAGCTACAGGCTATTTGCAGGCGGCGTGCGTAAAACACGCCTGGTCTACCTTTAAAACCTTTGTAAATAAAATAAGCGAGTGGTATATTGGATACAATTTCAAACACCGGCAGTTTTACAAACGGAAACGTTCGGTTACAAAATGAACGTTTTAGTTAATGAGTCATAAGTAAGTAGGTAGGTATACAATAGCGAATGTAGGTAATTACCGCGTCCTGAATATTTAAAGAGATCCATGAAAGCCTCAAAAATAATAATATAACATTTAATAAGTGTGAATTTTAAATTATAATAAAAATTAAAGTTCTAATATTTTATTTATAGTTTCTGATGCCTTCGCTGTTATACATTGGAATGAAATTACTTTATGGAAAATGTAAAGGGTCCGAAACGTCCGCCAATAAAACAAAATACGCGAGTTAAATCCGTTTAAAGTTGTTTCATTTCAATGTATAATAACCGCGAAGGCATCAGAAATTATTATACACATTGTTATCAAAAAACATTATTTACAAATGATACAAAGGATCAAGTTACTTATTCAATAAAGTTCATACGTTGTTTGAATAAAATATTTACATCGCCGAATATCGAAAATTTAACAGGCACCATGTTTGGTTTAAAACTTTAAAATGACACATCGATTTGATTCACTCTTTTATTTTTCTATGCGTCAAAGTTTGCGCTCAATTTTTCCATTTGGACAGCGACTAGTGTAAATTTTATACACTCCAATTTTTATATTTGATTAAGTCATTTAGTTAGTTTGGTTAGTATAACGTTATAAAGTCGATTACTAAATAAATAAAACCTACATAATACCCACTAAAGTTTACTAAACGTACATATCGCACACCTAGATCTAAAGGGAGCTAAAAAAAAAGGATCCGATTCCTTGCAACAATTTCGCCTCTCCCGAAAAAGTTACTTTTTTTGAGTCAGCTCCCTTTAGATCTAGGGATGCGATATATCAATATCAATATAAATATTTATGTTTAGTGTTAGACTATCGTCAGCTCAGTCAGCTATGTCAGCAAATGAAATACGCACGTTAAATCCGTTACAGTTGTTTCATTTCAATGAGACTAATAAAGTGAGATTCTAGTTACCCCAGACTTACCTACTACGTGATTTTAGGAAAGATTAAAATATAGGTAACTAGCTTCTGCCCGCGACTTCGTCCGCGTGGAACTTCTCCTTTTTTGCAGTCGGTTAAAAAGTAGCCTATGTTCTTTCTCACGCTCCAGACCTTCTTTGTACCAAATTTCATTTAAATCGGTCCAGTAGTTTTAGCGTCAAAGCGTAACAGACAGACAGACAGAGTTACTTTCGCATTTATAATATTAAGTAGGGATAACATTTTTTCTACTCTTGTCTTAGTACGAAACATATCATTATAATTAAAAACTAATGGTATTGAACCAAAAATATTGATCGAAATTCGATTGATAGATCGTAGTTAATATCAATATCGTAGTAAAAAATAAACTTAGAAAGTAATGGATAGTCGCTAAGCTGAAAGCGATAGGTAGTTAAACTATTTATAATTGAAAAACGTCGTCAACTTATCGATAATCTTGCACTGAGATTCTACTTTATGAAAACTATAAATTAATTTGTATATTCTATATTATATGAAAGAATACCGGTGTTTCAATATGTATCTATTATTTATCTTTTGCAGAATTTCCTACTGTCAGTTGGTTGGAAAACAAAAATACACGCTGTACGAATATTTTCTCTGTTCTATTGTTTTGTTCACTTTTTCCATAAAAATTGAAGTTACCTATATAAAAAATACCATTTCTCCTTGCATCTCAATTACTTTTGTAACTTCTCCCCTCGAGTTTAATATTAAAAAGTATTTGAAATATTTCATCGTATGCAATTTACGAAGATATTTTCTTTGATTCTTATTTTGGACGGTTTTAAAATTGAAACTTGTTCCGGTTTGAACTTCGATAATTGAACAAATTGCTTTATTAAATATCGTTCCAGGAAAATTGAGTTCAGGAATAATCTTCTGCGGAATAAAATAAATTTGACCTTAAATTACATTAGAAGAAAAACTTTGTCATTATTTTACCTTTATTGTGTTAGTGAAGTATCTATCTACTAAAGAATATAATCTGCATAAGTAGATATAAATAAAAATAAAATGAAATTTATGTTTGTTAGTCTAGGTAAAACTCGAGAACGGCTAAACCGATTTGGCTGATTTTAGTCTTGAAATGTTCTTGAAACTCCAGGAAAGGTTTAAGAAAACTTGAAAAAAAAAGGTAAGCGCAGTACGAAGCTCGCTGGGTCAGCTATCTATACTTATATAATAAAGAGGAAAGGTTTGTTTGTTTTGATTGAATAAGCTCAGAAACGTCTGGATCAATTTGAAAAATTCTTTCACTGTTGGGAAGCTACACTATTCTGGAGTGACATAGGCTATAAAATATTTTGAAAAAAATTAGGGATCCGTGCGAAGCCGGGGCGGACAGCTAGTATACAATAAAGAGAGAGATGCTCTAATTCAATGGTCAATCAGAAGGGATAAGTGATTGTGAGGTGTCTAGTTCAAATCCTGTAAACATGAAAACTTTATCTTGCACATTTTTAATAGTTATATGTACAGGTATTGTCAACCCTTAGGAAACTATAGTTTTATGTCTAAGGAAGAAAGGTATCTCGGTTGTAGTAATTTCTTGGGTTGACACATTATAGCATAACCACGTCTACTTTACCTATTTTAAATGCATAGAAAATAATGCAAAACTGCATGTAATACTTTATTTACAAAGTGGAAAATGCATAAGCTTTTCCTATCCGTGACATAGCGTGAGTGGGCGGGTGATTTCAATAAATATCTTGAAAAATAGGTTTCCGGTACCGCATAATAAAATGAAATCCTTTAGAAACTCTACGTCTTAAAAATATTTTTGTTGAGAAAATTGAACACGCGAACCCGGCAAATTCTCGGATTTATAAAAGTTCCTTTGGATGTGGTCATATAGTAATATCTAGCTAACATATAAAATTTTCGTGTTACGTTGTTTGTTACCAAACACCTTCTAAACGGCTGAACCGATTTTTATGAAATTTCATGTATGTTGCAGCCGGACCGGATAAACCACCATATTACATTACGGCTAGCCGTTTTGTAATACGGCGGTTCAACGATTCTCATTATCTGGTAGCAATTCAAATTTCACGAGTTTTAACCTAGCACACCAAAGCTTCTTTTCATTTGTTATTTTCTTTTTCATTAATAAAAATGTATTGCAATGACAATCCGGCTAATTGTTGGCAAATCGAACCCCTGTATTACAAAATGGGTAGCCGTAATGTTATACGGCAGATTATACGATCCGGCTGAAACAAAAGAACAACTCATCAGGAACTAAATAGGTAACTCTTTCATTTGCATCGGTACACGTAATGGTAATAGGTACCTAATAAATTAATAGATTCGTGCAAGACTTTCGTACGTCTGTTGTCCCAAATAAAATTAAATAAACAAATATGACATGACTGTTATCAGCAAATGTCTCACGCCACAATAAAGGCAAAAAACCTGGTACAAACTTGAAATACGTACTTCCATTACGCACGGAGTTGCGACCGCATATTTTCTCATCGCGGCGCAGTACAGTCGACGACAAACTCGTTATGTTGAAAAATTACACTAATGTGGTACTTTATTAACCCCCTCTCCGCCGCGAAGCCTTTAACCCCCAAGATGACTTCATTTCTACGAGCCATAATAAAGATCTACGGTCAGTATTTGTATGATCTTGGCTTTATGTAATTTGAGGTTGTAAATGGGAAATTGGGGAAGGATATTTTTTTTTCCAAAACAAAGAAGCTGTAAACAGCGTTAATTATTTCCTCTCCTTTAGATTAAGAATAAATAAATGTTGTTCTAGTGTAAAATGAGCTCTGACTGTCACGTTTCACCAATGAGAGACAAGTTACTAGCCTGTGATTGGAGGAACTTGACAGCTGGACTTCATACTACACTAGCATCTAGCAGACTTTTGATACACAGTAGCTGGCATTGTGTATGATACTTATATCTAAAAAATAAGAGACGTGAAAAATTTACCTGAAGCCATTTGACTCTAGTGATGTTCTCTTCAGTAACAGTCAAAGCTCGACGTTCGCCCAACTTGTACGTTTCATCGTAGTACATGTACTCCGTAAACGTCAAGCCACTAGTGGTGTACTGCTGGGTGAAGTATATCGATATAGTCCCATTCACGATATCGTGTTCGATAACCCATTTACACTTAATAGGGACGGGGAAGGCGTTAGGAAAGTTGGGGGTCTGTATGACCCCCACTGGGCCTTTGAGACGACCCCCGCAGGTCTGGGGTCCTTGATGCTCTCGATCGGTATCTTGCGAGTAGATTTCGGTTACTACTGTCGTAATCAGTGTGATTCTAAGCAGATGCTGCATAGTTAGCCTGAAACAAAAGAAATAAATGATTATGTTTGTGATTATACTTTTTAAATTATGCAGCTTGTTGTATCGCATTGGAAGCTCACGTATTACCGCTTTTCTTTGATTAGAGTGCAGTAAAGCAGGAAGAAAACTTTGTTGGCTCGTAAAGTATTTAGAATTGTAAATAAAAAAGTTCTCTTACGTTGCTCACAACTAAAATTATTTCTAGTTTATAATTATAATATAGAATGTCGTAATAATTTAAACTGGAAACTGTAAAGAATCGAACGTAAGCTAATAAAATAAATTAAGCAAGTTAAAGCCGGTCATAGTTGTTTCATTCCAATAGAATGTCTTATGAAATGAAATGACTCAAAAATGTTTGACATTTCTTGGTGTTTGTCTGTCTGACTAAGGCTTTAGTAGTTCAAGAGCTATAATCTCCTGAACTACTAAAGCGATTTTGATTTTATGATAGTCTAACGCTAAAGAACTTTAGCGTCAGACTATTCTCAGCTCAGTTGTGCTACAAATATAGGAACTGTAAAGTTCCATATTCGTAGAAACGACAGCAAACAAAACAAAATACGCGAGTTAAATCCGTTATAAGTGCCTAATTAATGTGTTATCGAGTAATTTCTAACATGGTTCGGGTTGCAGCTTAATACATAACAATCGCAAATAGCATATACGCCTGAATAAACCAAAACTTTGCTATAAACTGCCATAGTTACGGTTATATCCAGTAGGCACTAATGAAAGCTAACCGCAGGCGGCCCGCGGTAAGGTAATCCAGAGGCTCGAAACAAAACTGCCAATTTATTTGCACAGATTAAATAGCAAACTCCTTACTGAGGGACGCTATTTGTTCTGCAAGTTGGCAGTACTGCGTAGTTTTGAGTTTTGTAAATATTTGATCTGTTCTCATTTAACGGGCATAGATTAAATACTATCGAATTTCGCTTTCTTTCGATATTTAAATCGTCTTCATTTCTTTGTTGTCTTAAACTTTTGGTATGTCTTTTAAGATATCTGTTACGTCTAATTAAAAAATAATGGAATCAGGTATTGTTAGCAAATTAAATAATGTATTCGCATTTCATTTTGCCTTTGCCGTCCAAAATATTGAAAACTTCCTATCTCACTTTACCCTGCCTATTTCAATTAATCGTTACTGTTTGCAGAGGCTCATTATATACGCCAGTTGAAACTTAAACGTTAATCGCAATCGTAACGTTTTCGAGAAACTCCTACTATAGCCTTAGTAGTAAGAGGTAGGTGTACCTCTTACTACTAAGGCTATAGTAGGAGTATATAGATATATGTATTTGCTTAACTTATTGATTGATTCTTCTGCATAACATGACTTGGCGACTTTTATAACAACTACCTCCTGACTGTTTAACACAATTGGTCTGAAACTGATCTCAATAAGTATGTTTCAAAACGCTAAAGACAAAATCACTTTCTCAATTTATAACACTCCGATCATTTTCAAACCAATTCAATTGACTTAATTCGAAGGATATCAAGGTTGCAATGATAAAGTGAGCATTCCTAGCGTACTAATTGGTATCAATTTCAAACCAAGTGCGTTACTCAATCAGTCTCTTTCATATGCCTTGGCAATATTAATATTTGAACATATTCTGGCAAATAGTAGATATTTCATTTCCCGACTGCAATGAAGTCTGCGACGCAGCGTAGCAATATATCAGGGACGTGAGATTTTGCTGCAGCCTGCACATTTTTGCGTCCCGCTCCTATCCGCTTAAATTATCCACATTGTTCTTTGGATAAATGGGCCACGTATCGTGGATACAGATTTAATGTTTTATTTCGAAGAGAATTTTCTTTGGCGTTGGGAAGCTGATATGAAAGGGGATTCGAATAAATTTCTCATAATCGTAGTAAATCTACTACGATACGAGCTGACGATAGTCTTAGAAAAAATGTATTTGCGATGTAAATTAGTTTTAAATTTGAAATTATAATTGTAATTTGATAATGATTACTTTGTAATCTTGTTCGTAGGCAAATAATTTATTGGTAGGTACCTATTTCATTTAGGATTCTTAGTCGCATTAAACACACAATACATTTTTAGTTATAACTATTTTATATAATCAAAAAGAAATAATAATTACTACTGGTAGTGTTTAGCGTCATCAATATAACATTCACGCATTCTTAATTTCCACGTCAGACAACTAAGCAACTACTAAATATGAATTGAAAATTCCAGCGAAATTTAAAAAATCTCCCATTCTTACAATGTAAAACAAGATCATACAAATTTAAGCACTAAAAAGGAGTAGGTATGCAACATGAACATGTAACTCGGAAATGGAATTGTTTGCAAAACTAACGTGGAACAGAGACGGGAGCAAATGCGACCCGAGACTGGCACAAACAAATAATCTTGAATAAAATGCTATCCAAAAGAATGTTGAACATTCCAGAGCGAAGTTTAACAAATGCTGCAAGGATGGTGAAATTATATTGAATGACGTGCCCTGTCGCCTAATTGGATAAGGCAATTGGTTCAAACCGGCAGGGCAATTGGTATTAATATAACAATCATGTTGGTATTTTTTCTGTGAAATTCATTGTGTTCATTGGTAACTACGGTTAATATCCATAAATAAATAATAGTACAAAAAAAATGGCGGACAGTTAAAATCGTCGAAATCCTTGTTATCAAGTAGGTAACCCATCGACAGTATTTAAACCAAGGAATCTAATTTAATAATAATCAGTGAATTTTAGACTGATATCAGTAAAACAAATATCAATATAATTAATAAACAGCAAATAAAATACACGTGAGTTAAATCCGTTACTTGTATCATTCGTATTTTGCGAAACACTTTGATTTTAACTGATAACAAGCCACCAAAAAAAAAATCAAGTAATCTTGCTTTCTGAATAGATTACGTCATAGTTCCATAAATAAGTTTTCTACCAAGAAAGTAGGTATTAGTCAGTTACTTTATGTCCTATTTTTTATTAGGATTGCAAAGCACAAACACGATCTTTAAAATACTTATTTGTAAGTAGTTTGGGACTTACCTACTTACTTAACCTTTAAAACATGAATATGTTTAAACTATTAGTGTTAATTACTTATCCATTTTACTTTCCAATTAACCTTATCCGCAATCTATACGCGATGATCGACTAATTAATATTGGTAAGTAATTTCGCCATTCAAAACAGTTTGTACGTAATTTTGACACCAAATTACCTCCTAAATGGATGTAGACAAGCCCTTAGTCTCCTACGGATTGATAATTAATTAATATTCCATTAAACCACATTATTATATATACAGTAGACGTCGCAGAACATCATTCAGTAATCTATTTAAACCTAATTGCTTCGGATATTCTTATGACTACTTCGATAATTAATCATTATACCTAATAAAACAAATAATTGAAAGGACTCTAATTTAGACTGTTTTTTTTTTTGAGAAGAAGAAGCCAAGAATATTAAAAAAACTGAAGAAGTTTTGTCAGTGTCTCAGCAATTGAATGTTAATTAAATAAAGCAAAAGTCACAATTTTAACGTTTGGGAGCCAACCAATTTGAATCGATTTTAAACCAATTGTTTTCACCTTTAAGCCGCCGTTTCTAACTAACATAATACAGTTTATATTCATCTTTAGCTACTCTGTTTATTACATTTCTGGCTAAAGAAAAAACGTCCTAACTTTTCGATACCCTTTTTGCATTCCTCACAATGTTACCCTAGTGGCTTAACAAAACAATAAAAGGGGTATACCATTTCACTCCACCAAACATATAATCGGTGGTATTGTGTTGGGAGTGAATGTAGTGACAAATCGACAAGAGGGTTCGATAAGGATATTGTCGGAAGATGCATTACTCGTATCGAAAGATGCTCACGAAATGTGAAGCTGTTAAATTTGATGTCTTAGGCTTTTATTACTGATTTTAAGTACGCATCTTGAAAAGTACACAAAAACATGATTCAAAAGCATTTCGCAGCGTTTGTCATTAAACTCAAAAGATTATACAGAACTCTAAATTCTACAGTATAATATAATTTAGTATTAGTATTGAAATATATTTTATTTTATTTTTATTTACTTAATATTCGGAACATCAACATCAACAGCATAAACAGTGTACTTTTTAACCATAATTGAATACAAAATTGTTCGATTGTATTATGTATAAAATAAAAACTGTAGACTTTATATCTCATTATAATAAATAGGTGGTTTCTTCAATATTTCAATCCTTCTATCGCAAAAACAATTTACAAATAATATAGTTCCATAGGCAAAATAACAGAAAACAATATAAATGAGTACCTATCAAAAGAGGTGCGTTCATAACAAATACTATAAATTGATTTTATACAGAAATTATTATTGTTTCTATTAACATGCATTATAGTCGTAATTTCGAAATGTTTAAATATGTAGATTGTAATGACAAAAAACACAATTTTCCTCCAAAGTATTCTAAAACATCTGGAGTGTTGTGCACATCTGTGCCAAATTGCATGTCTGGGACTATAATTTTGTCAAAAATATAACAAAACGTATTTTAATTAAAATAATAATGGATACAAGGATACGGGCGTAACGCTGTACCCATCACGCGTCACGGTTGTCGGCGTAAATAAACATGAACCCTCTTCGAGATGTGACAGAGAACTATTTTGACACTAGATGTAACACTTTAAATACACCCAATAACTTGATAACTACCCTATAATTGGTTTCAAAGCAATATACCAATTGGTATGCTCCAGCAACTAGATATAACACTATAAATACACCCAATAACTTGTTAACTACCCCATAATTGGTTTTAAAGCAATATACCAATTGGTATCTTTCGGCGACTAGATGTAACTCTATAAATACGCCCAATAACTTGATAACTACCCTATAATTGGTTTCAAAGCAATATACCAATTGGTATGCTCCAGCGACTAGATGTAACACTATAAATACACCCGATAACTTGTTAACTACCCTATAATTGGTTTCAAAGCAACTCCAATTGGTATGCTTCAAAACGCTAAAGCGATTCTTCTCTGGCATTTATTTAGTTTTTAGGGATAAATGGAACCTAATTATATATTTTGGAAAAATAATACCTGATTGAGTTTTAGCCGTTTTTTCGGAAACAGTTTGGTATATCTGATGGTGACTGTAGTATTGACTGACTATTGTATTGAATAGATTAATTTTTGATTTTGGTTTTGATTTGATAAGTATTTCAACGCCTCATTAAACCAATTTAATTCACATCAAAATGGGCACGTTTTTCAATGTGTTGAAACATACCCACTGTCGGCGATTATTTTCGAAATGAATTTATTTCTAACTGACCTGACGAACTTCATATCGCCATTTTCTGATTTTAATAAAAACATTTTTTTACTACATACATACCTTGTCCTAACAATATCAAACACATTTGGTACAGTCGATCGGATTTGCAATGAATAAAACCTGTCACAAACAAAAGGCAATATGCCACATGTAAAGGTATATCCAGGGAATTTATGAAAATTCCTAACATATATAACCGCGCCCACGTCGTTAAGGGGTGGATATGTAAATGCTAAGATAGGGTACAGCCTTAGGTGTACCACTTAAGGTTACATGTAATATGCTACCGAGACGTTTTATAATTTGTGACAATCTTGAGTAGGGTTTAAACAATTCCTATTATTGTAGTCTAGGTGTTTTATTATGTAAGTAAATGGTCCCAATGTTTCAATTTAGTAATGTAATGTAATATTTTTCGCGAAGAATTTAGATATTTCTATAATTTAAATAGTGTTTTAGTAGGCCAAAGTGATATATTTAAACCAGTACTGTAAAGTCGTCAAATTGTATGTGGTAAGTGGGTCATTCTACTTTTTAGTGCAGGTTTTTGTCAGAAAAACAACTATGTTACCCTAAAACTCCACTTTGATACCGTTCATATTTTGAATTATATACAATATTAAATTGAAATGTTAACAGAAGTTAAAGAAATAATGCGGCAGTTTCACGTACTGTGAATTTTTCTTATATTTTTCCATATTACTATAGTTTATATTCGTTTTACATGATTTTTTGTGGGGGACAAATAAACCTGCACTTAAAAATAGAATGGCCCAAGTGCTAAATACAACGACATAGTGGAAGATTTCGTCGACTCAATTATTGATACCTATAATGTAATTGGATAAATTCATGACAGATATTTCACCGCTTACGCGCTTTAATAGAATAGTGACATAATTCAAAATGTGTCTCAATAACCTTAATAGAAATATATTAATAATAAAAATTCATTTTACCAAAGGTAACAACAGAATATCACTATTCATTCGAGTAGGTATTAAATAATTATCCATAAGGTATTAGAGGGGTACATTTGAGTCGGAATAATGATGCCCTTTACTCCCCGTACTAGTTGAAAACTGTATCACGGTGGAGTAAGTTTCATTATTCGCACACATTTGTCATAATATAATAAATTTTGGTTTATGTCACTATTCTATTGAATATTTAACTTGTGACCTTTTTACTAAAAACACGGGCGTCGGTTTTTCTAAACTCGTAGCGTAACCGAAATACTGGCTACGCTAGCTGACGCTCGCTACGAGCTACGTTCGGAAATTAGCTACGGTTGCGTGCTACGACGCTGATACGGCTACGTGCTACGCAGGCGGTTACAATATCGTCGGTACAGCAATATTTGACTGATATAATGGTTTCTGTTAGGTTCTCATATTTGATGTATTGTTATTTATTTTTGAAATATGTATCTAATAGACATCTGTTAATATATTATATATTGTATTAATTTTGCTAGATTTATGTTACGAATAATTTTTGTAGTTATTAGGAGTAGGTTGTAATTTTCCTGGCATTTTTTTTGAGTAGGTAAGTGTCCAAAAGGAACTTACCTTTGGTAGGAATTATCTAGAAGTCGACCTCAGTCATATAGAAAAACAGTTTGTAGGTTTTTGTATTTTCAATACCTAATACCTAGTGGTTGAAAGATGAAACCACCAACAAAACCATATTAAAATTTTCGCATTAGTGAACTGTATTTCGTTAATAATATAATATAATATTATATTCCTGAGTATGGATAATTAATTATTTTTAAAACTGGGAAAACGCGGGCTCAATAAAAAAAAGTTTCAGTGTTTTTTGACCACTCTTAATTACGTCCACCCACAAATTTTAGGCATATAGGATGTACATATTCCGAACTGGAGATCACACAAAACAGACTGTGGGTATCTATTCTCACTTCATTAAATTAAATAAGTCTATTCATGCAAGTTCAATGAACAATGACCTACATACATTAATAAGCAGTCACTATCAACAGAGCTAAAACGTCGTATCTATTTGCTAAACAAAAACACCGGACGCCATTTCACCCATTCGACGTCCATTCGCGTACGGCTCGACGTTACGCTGCACTTTAATTACGTTGAATTTCTACCTTGCCCATAGACTTACAATCATATAGAACTGACAAAATGATAATTCGAAATAATTTCTGATACCTTTGCGGTTACAGATTGGAATGAAAATACTGTACTTAACGGATTAAGCTCGCGTATTTTATTTACTGCGATAGTCTAATGCTAAAGTATCGTCAGCTCAGTAAATAAAATACGCGAGCATAATCCGTTACAGCATTCAGCAGTCATGCTACGAATATGGAATCTGTAAAGTTTTTAAACATCAGCAAAGAAAATGAAACACGCGTTTAAATCCGTTATAGTTGTTTCATTCCAATGCTAATTCAATAGGGATGACTAAAAAGAAAGAAAAGAAAACGAAATTCCATTAAGTCCGTCAGTGAGATTAATAAAAAATATTGGACATTTATTTTTTCTTTTCCTAATCGAACAATATAATAACTTGTACGTCACAAGTTATTATATTGTTACTATAAGGTATAAGTTGTACCATAACGTGACGTCACCTTTGAATTTTAGAAGCATGTATCTATTTATTTATTTGTATCTTTGAAAAGAAAAATTACATGTTCAATGACTTGTCGTAACTTACTTCATGGGATTATAGGCTGCTACGCAAATAGTGACTTATATAAATAAATTTCGCTCTATGGCTTACTGAGGCCTATCTATATTACATACTAACTCTATGGCCTCGCCTAAACAGCCTGTTTCCAACGTCATGCACTGGCCGATACAAATCAACATCAAACTATAAGGTCAGAAGTGAAACATATGCGACAAGCGATTTCTACCCTTTTTACAAGGGCATAAAGACTCCCGGGGTTTGCTCTTTTTGAAGCATCGGCACATCTGTAGCCTGATTTTGTAACAGGTTTCGATTTTGCCTTTGTACCTAGAAGGTACAAATTTATCTACCAAAGTAACTTTGTATGTAAGTATGATGTAAACTCTTTATTCTTCACATCAACATGAATACATAATTAGAGGTGAACTTATTCTTTTTTGATACAAATAAAAATACAATCAATTACCAAGACAAGTGACATTTGACAACTATTCCATTCTGTTCTACAAAAATGCTGCGTAAATGACTTGTTCATGTTAGTTGCTCAATCGACACCCACGCATAGAATACGAGTACAAGGAAAAAAAAATCAGAATTTAAATAAACCTATAAAAGATCACATGGTTAGTCCTTCGCTTATTTGAAGTCCATAGATTTTCTTTTAAATTTCATAGCTTTACTAGCGGCCTTTTTTATAGCCTATGTCACTCGGGAATATTGTAGCTTCCCAACAGTGAAAGAATTTTTGAAATCGGTCCAGCCGTTCGGGAGCCTATTCAATCCAAACAAACAAACAAACCTTTCCTATTTATAATATTAATATAATATAATGTATAGATTATGTCATATGTTACTTATATTTGGGATGGAATTGACATAAACTAAAGCACCATATGACCACGTGACTTCTCATGATCTCGCTTCAATTCCATACATTTATATGTTCCATACTTTTATTTATCGTAAACGAAAGCGATGGTATCATATCACACCCCCTAAATTACGCTTGCTGATAGTCCTTAACGTTATTTTGGAAAAATACCTGATAAGATAATCTGACAAGAAACAAGAAACTCCCCGACCTTGCTCTGACATTGACACACTCGCGAAGATAAAACAAACGAAACACCATAAATAAATTACGAGCTTACAAAATGTAACATTACAACTGGATATTTCATTCGCTCCGAACTTTATGACAGGGTAGAACTGAACGATAAAACAAGTTATTTGCCAGAGCGCATTTAAATGATACATTGTTATAGAAACAAAGAAATAATCAGAATAAAAATATTTCCTCGGATCCGGCCCTGGATTCTGAATATTAATTGCGTGTGCAAAGATTTTTCTTGTTTATTATTTTCTTGTAACAGGAAATATTTTTGTACTAACAAAAAGAAACCATACCCACATAATTGTATTACTACTTACAATACTCGTATCAAGGCACGGAAAATCATAATGATTTTCTTTTATTACGAAATGTTTTACTCGAAAATATATGTTTATGTCAGAACACGCATACACACGCATATTATTAGGTGTATGCTTATAAATCTATCTTAATATAATATGTCTAAAAATGAATTGTTTTTCAAAAGCCTGTAAATTTTTAGCCCTGGCCGACCTGTGAGCCCACCAAAGTGGATCCACACTTCGGCTCGGGCCGTCAGGAGGTGTATCACACGATTATAATACAAGGCTTATTCCATATTGTAAATAGGCATTGCATCCCTGCAGGCAATGCTTGTGAAGGACACTTTAATGATATTTGTACCAAGACAATAGTATAAAAAATCGAGACCCCAGTTGGACTCGAACCCACACCTAAGCCTTTACGCACGGCTTCGTGCTTCCAGCTATGGGCGCCACACTTGAGTCGACGAAATTTTCCACTAGGTACTACCTATATTCGGTCTTGTACTTTATTTTTTACAAGCGAATATATCGCTTCAGCGCACAGGTCACTTTACTACCACAATTCTAATTATTGTTGAATAAATCACACTCGTAATCATAAAAATAACTCAAAATTGACATTTAAAAATATCATTGTATTAACACGATTTTATTGTAATTTGAGACTAAAATAAAATCCTCTTTGATTCCCCAAAGAAAGTATAATTTTTGACATCTTTTTATGATCAAGCGTGTGAGACGCAAAACCTGTCAGTACTCAGCGTAGGTGTCCTATTTTCCTGAACATTTTCATGCCATTAATTTTTAGTACCCCAATCTGGTCCCAAGCGCTTGCCCCGGCAAAGGGGCACGAGCAAAGTGAAAACTTGATCCCGTGTTTGTTGCCTCCGGAGATTGTTGTACCGGGAAAGAATGGATCACTTTGATGCCCCGGGGGAAACCTTCAGACGTTACATAAACTAAAGACAGATGGTCTGTTGAATAAAAGGTTTTTTACTGTGACATCGCTGAGCGGAGTGTAAATAATGCTCTGTGTTTAAGGCCCTGTGGTTAGGATAGTTTGATCGATGATGTCTATAAAGGTTGGTGTTTAGAATTATCATATTAAATTCTGAAATATTGGTTGTTATTCAATTATAATGTTTTTAATCATTTCTGATGCTTTTGCGGTTATAACATATTGAAAACAATACATCATTGTTAGACTATCGTTAGCTTAGTCGGTTACGAATATGGGAACTGTAAAATTATCAAAACGTATGCAACTGTATACTTGTAGAGTGTATACGTTTTGATAATTTTACAGTTCCCATAAGGTAGCATACACGTATACAGTAAAAAATTGTAATAACAGTGAAAGCATCAAAAATTTTTAGTTTAGTTATGTACAATTATTCTTTTAAATATAATATAATAATATGTACACCATTATATTTTTTAATTTGTTTATCAAATATTTTATATAAGGAATGTTATAAACTCTTTCTCAATTTTAAGTCTATCGAACAATTCAGTTAAATGAACAAAGAAAGGACACTCCTCGAGAAGAATATATTGTCCTATTGTGACCCTAATACAGCTTTGAGCTGTATAGATAATCAAAAGGGCATAAAACCAAGGGTCTAAAGGCATTCATCGCCGTGAACTGCTCTTTTTAAGTTATCGTATATCCGATAACTCTCTGACTCTCCAAATGGTTGATCTTCCGAAATGTATGTTTGAAAATGTATTACAACCTTCCAATATTGAATATTAAGGGATGAAATGAATCGAAGGGGTTTGTTTGTTTTGTAAACACGATTACGGCATGATTTTGAATATTGAAGTTTAGAATAAAAGTATATGACTACTTATATTAATTCCTGATGCCTTCGCGGTTATTATACATTGTAATGAATCAACTTTAGACGGATTTAACTCGTGTATTTTATTTTATTGGCTAACGTTTCGGTGCCTTTACAGATTCCATAATCGTAGCACAACTGCGCTGACAATTGTCTTATGCTAACGTAACTTAGACTTGAAACTTTTTAGTACTAAAAATTAGTAGATTTTCCATCTAAAGTTGTTTCATTCCAATGTATAGTCCTATTGATGTATGTTTATCCTTTTGTTCAGTACTTAGCTTGTAATCACAAGCTTTGTTTATTTAGGAACCAGATATTTAATTAGATCTATTAGTGTGCATTTTAAAAGTTTTTTTTATCATCCTTAACCAAAATGCCATTATTATTATTAATATTACAAACCAAATATTTACATCATTATTTAACATTATATTGTATACAATCAAATGAAGAACGGACGCAATTATCAAAATAAAAAACGACTCTAATCCAATCATTGAAGATATAAAGTTGAACTGCAAATTGAGTACATTTAAACCTTTTTTCTTCTAAAATCGAGAGAGGCCTGCTTTGATGGATCTAACAACTTTTTCACGTCTGACATGACGTATGGTCGATTACAGACACGGTCGCAGCAAATTGACCAATTCTTTCTTAATTGGTCACATCAACGTTATTGGTCTTTCGAATCGCCTAATCAATTTTATTGTTTGTCTCCTGAATTATGGTTATTACATGTTATTTTTTGATATTTGAAAAAGGACTTTAAGATTTTCTATGTTGGATTCGACAAGCATTTATTGTATGAAGAATTTATGGAGTGCTACGAATATGCGTGGGCGTGCACGCTATATGGCACAATGTCGTGAATGCCTACCCTGGCGTCTCCCACAGCACACTCCTGCGATTATGGATACGAAATTTCTCTTAACTTAAGCATAAAATAATATTTATTCCTTATTTAT
This sequence comes from Polylopha cassiicola, assembly GCA_038024825.1. Classification (NCBI taxonomy): domain Eukaryota; kingdom Metazoa; phylum Arthropoda; class Insecta; order Lepidoptera; family Tortricidae; genus Polylopha; species Polylopha cassiicola. Next base: position 3,208,771 of record CP149061.1, read on the forward strand.
TTATTTACTAGAAAGCGGCATACGACATGTTCACGGATATCATGTACTTACCTAAGTACTTATTTTTACTTCGTAAGGACCAAATGAGTTCCTAATATAAAAATTTGGAAGAGAGATGAACAAACTTTGTCTTCCACTTTAAACCTCACTTCCGAATATTTAAACAAGGCGCTTTATTCGAAAACTTTTCTAAAACCAACTTTATGTAGGTATGTTGTTTCGCCGCAGGCATAAAAACTTAGTGCAACAGTAGCCTCATAGATTTAGAATTATAACAGATACGGCTCGCTCAGTAATATATATATATATATATATTTTATTTAGAAGTTCAGTTATACCATTAGTAAATTTAGTTATAAGGGCTTTGAGGCGCTGTCTAAGGGACGGTAAGAAATATGACATATCTTACTCTCCTTTTGTTCATAGAAACACGTTGAGAGTACAACATAAATAAAGCTTTGAATTTTGGTTAATAAGTACGACCTCTATAATTTTCCTGATTCATCAAAATCTCGGGCTGTGCAGTGGCGTGCAAAACAAGCAGTGGCTAGGGCCAGGCACGATCACGTGAAATTGTGACTGTTTTTTTTTAAATAAGGCCGTATCTACATTATTATATTTTAACTCTATACAGTAACCTCTCATTAAGGCTAGAATAATTTAGAGGCTAGCGAGTTGCGGCCAGCGGGCCACAGCTTAGACAAGTTAAAAGGAACGAAACAGTTTAAAACAACGATAAAAAAGTGCCGCGAAAACATTGCAATGAAATGGAATTTATTTTCGGAAAACAAATGAATGGCGAAGTTTGTTTTTATTTGTTGTGTCATTTATTTTTTGATGTTATAAACACGGAGTGAAACAACTGTAGTGGATTTAACTCGTGTATGTTGATTTTTATGTTGATGATTTGTGTACTTTGCGAGCTGCGGAGGTTGTGGACGGGTTGAATGCCATAATAGAAATGAGTGACGCTTTTTTTTTTCTCGGTTAGTGACTGTATACAGTTGGCCATGGGGCCGTTACTGCTCCACCGGACAAAATGGGGAGCGCTCCGAGGTGCGCTCACCCTACTAATGAGTGACGCAGTTTAGCTTGATTCTTTAAGTAGCTTTCCCTCCTCGCCTTGCCTGATTCATTGAGTGGGGATACCCTAGCTGGTTGGCAGTAGTCAGGTAGAAATAAGCCATAATAGCATGGCATGATCGCAGATAGATAAGTTAAGTTCGCGCCAAAATTTGTTACTAGTTCGAGACATTTTTGCATTGATTGGAATTTTTTTACAAACATCAAGGGCGTCGGAACACTGTAACCTACTTTGCTTATAACAAATGCAAAGTGAATATTAATGCCTTGGAGGCAATGCGATATGTTTGTCTTATGAGCTTGTTAATCAAACAATAAACACATAAAGGCTTGTTTAATGTTTTATCGAAACAAAATACACAGAACTTTGACCTCGCCCTAAATATTAATTATATCGCTGAAAATTGTGTTCGATACTTCCGCTGTTAAGTCGCGTATTATTTTTTGCTGACGTTTCGAAAACTTTACAGTTCCGATATTTGAAGTCGACTGAGTAAACGATGACGACAAAATTATATACCTACCTTTAAACTTAAAGGGAGAAGCTGACTTATTGACCGACATATCAACGGAGGGCCTAAACTATAAGGGTTAGAAACTTGTGCACTGGGTCCTTGTCCTGTTATAACAAACTGTTGTCCTTTTATAACGAACTCACTAAGAAAGGATTTTTGAAAATTCACCCCCCGAGGGGGTAAAACGTAGGTGCTTATCGTGCGTTAAAGTCACGGAAGCTAGTTAATAATACACGCGACTTAAATCCTTTATAGTTGTTTGATTCCAATCTGTTATAACCGCGAAAGCAAATTTTTTAAAGTGGGGAAAATCTTCATTGAATCACTGAAACCCACCTTAAGTATGTAAAGTACCATTAAGCTTAGCACCCTCGGGCTACTGACCCGTATCGACCTATTTGTTTCCTTTGTTACTATAAGCTCTGTTTTAATACTTAAACGCAGGACGGGTCTGTTGAGAACATACTAGTGGGGATTAAACTGCAGAAAATACCTTTACACTGGCATATTTTATTGATATATATTATGTTTTCCGTTGAGTATTGTTGTTTTGTGCTTTTATTCTTGTTAACTGTATCTTTTGCGAGATTAGATTCATGTATTAGTATTTCTGTATTGCATATTTTGGTTATTGAAGTATTTATGAATGTTATCTAAAATTTTATTTAAAAAATACGTCATTATATTCTAATAATTAACATTTTACAATAATGTACCTAGTAAATAATGTAACCTTACCTACATTATTGTAAAATGTCAAACCAAACTTACTTACAATACTGAAACTGTAAACTTTTCGAAATGTCAGGGAATTAAATAAAAAACGCAAGTTAAATAAATCCGTTACAGAGGTTTCATTCCAATGTGAAATAACAGCGAAGGCATCAGAAATTATTATCATCATTTCAACCGGAAAAATTTCACACCAATTAATAATCGCGATATATTTATTTCATCGTCCAATAATTTAAGTTCTTACGTAGGTACATCACATACCTTATGAACGACTGAACTCAACAGAAGCATAACAGGTTACGTAATAAATATGATAAATATTTAACGTTAAGTTTCCTGAATGAAGCCTTATTGGAAATTTCAATAAAATGGTAGAGTAGCCAGACTGTACGCTTGATTTAACCCATTCACGAACCTTTGTGTGCCGAGCTACGTCCACCTGTACAGCCGAATACAGCTAGCACACTTACTTTTGAAACGCTGATATTGTACCGGCGAATTATTATTGACATTTACCTACGGATGAGGATGTTACCAGTTTCACATCCACAGGCTCGGATGTGGATGTGTATATTACAACTGTTACATCCACGAGCTCGGACGTGGATGTGTATATTACAAGTGCCACATTCGTGGGCTCGGATACGAATGTCAATATAACAAGTTTCACATCCGTGGGATCGGATGTATCCACATCCGAGTCCGCGGATGCGACTTCTAATATCCATTAGAAGTCTCATATCCGCGGGCACGGATGCGGAAGTGGATATCATAATAAGACGCAAAACTCCCGTATGCTGAAGTTTCAAAAGCTTTACACTTCTCATATTTGTAGTAGAGTGATCTAACTAAAAAAAAAAACTTTAAGTTATCTCATTGAGTTTCTTCTCGATTCTTCTCAAGAGGTTTTTTTTGCTGAATCGAAAAAGAATATTAATTTTAATGTTGACATTCATAAGTGCCTATAAGAGCCTAGCCTGAATAAATGATTACTTGAGTTTGAGTTTCAGTTGAATATGCAAATTCAAATTTTGTATTAACCGCGAAAGCATTAGAAATTATTTTCATAAATAAAAGTTTAAACGTATAAAGTGGTAAAACTTTTCCTTTAAATTTCTATGCTTAACCATCTGGACGTATCCGGGCCCACAAGAATCCTTATTGTGAATCCCAGGCGACTTTCAAAGGGGAAAGATGGCATGCCACTTTTGAAAAGGAAAACTTTTCACTGTTGTAGTTTTACGATAGTTTGACGCTTTAGAGGTCGTTGAAAATGATAATATTCTTTTCACGACTATGTACACACCTGTTTAGTTTTCTACTTATTATTATAATCGTTTTTTTCTAGATTTGAATCCTAACTAATATTATAAATAAAAAAATAACTCGGTATGTCTCGCTATCACGCTAAAACTACTGAACCGATTGAAATAAAATTTGGTACACAGATAGTCTAAAGCCTGAGAAAGGGCATAAGCTACTTTTGATTAAAAATAAATTAGGCTGCCGTAATTACTAATCTTAAGCGGACGGAGTCACGGGCAAAAGATTAAATGCCATTGGTTTTAATGATAATGATATTTGTACCAAGACAAGAATCAAAAATATCAAGAATTCCAGTGAACATCTTGCGAATGATGATAAAAATATTATTAAAATGATTTCCTTTGATTTCATATTGCAAAAAAACATCAAAGAAACGATATCATTTATTTTTGTCGATTTGGAAATTATTTTAAATAGGTATTATAGAAATCTTAAAGAGGCTCATCTAGACAGGGCTCGTTTCCGGAAAAACAATTTTATGAATACTTACTTTAACAGAACAAAAAAAGTTTATCAGGTACCTAAGCACAAAATTTTAAGCATCAATAATCAGCTCAATGTAGATCAAATCATTAATTAATTATTAGAACTCTCAAATTAATGATAATGATCAACTTTGATCGCTTTATCAATAAAAGATGATTGCCTAACCACATTTACCAACAACACGAATACAGGTTGATTTACAATAACCGCAATCACGTCTGATTGGTCGTGTGATTGCATGAATAGAAAATGAATTATCATTATAAATTGCTTTAATAAAATATGTAAGTTAGCGGTTTAATATTTTATCAAACTTAAATGTGGAAATACTTACATAGGCACGCTACACACACAAACACATACACAAAATAACGCACTAAATCAAGCGCGCACACACGCACGCGCGATATCTTACACACACATAACGAGACAAATTGAAAGCTTGAAGGATACACTAAGAGAGATAAATAAACTCGCGTATTTTTATTTTATTTTATTTGCTGACGTTTCGGATTCTTTACAGTTTCTATAATCGTAGCACGACTGAGCTGACAATAGTCTAACGCTAAAGTCAGCAAATAAAATAAAATTAAAATACGCGAGTTAAATCCGTTAATAGTTGTTTCATTCCAATGTGTAATAACCGCGAAGGCGTCAGTAATTATTAAATAAACAAGAGTTTAATAATTCGAATGCTTATAGATCCATAACTTCATCACTATCTACCTGATAAAGTTAAAGTTATAATGTTACCAGAACTATACAAAATATATAAGGGTTTAGAAACTTATGGTCACGTTAAATCAGTTTTATAGTTTTCTACGAGCGCTCTTCAATATATGTGACTTCAGACTTTCAAAGTAAAATCCTAACAAATATTATACCTAAATGCGAAAGTAACTCTGTCAGCCTGTCTCGTTTTCACGCTAAAACTACTGAACCCATTTAAATTAAATTTGGTACACAGATAGTCTAGGGCCTGAGAAAGGGCATAGGCTACTTTTAATTGCTTATTCCACGCAATCGGTGTCGCGGTAAAAAGTAGTTTGACTCAATATCTTGTGAAGAATAACCCAATTATATATATTGCGAATGAAGTATATAGGTATAATTAATTATGGAAAACCAATTAAGACCTTATAGTTGTTAAGTGTCTATAGACACTTCACCATTAATATAGAATGTCTTCAATTTAGTAACCTCAGCATTCCATTTAGTACCCATCTTATTGGAAATTCGATACCGACCAAGACCTGATTTCGAGTGGTCTTCCACTAATTGGTTAACTGTTCTAATTGCTCGCCTTCACACTTAAGTGTGGTATCTTTGTAGGGGAAATCAATTTGTGAATGTAGGCACATATTATGTAAAACGAGGAAGTAAATTGGACCAAGTTTCCAGTCACACCAGACTTACCTACGTGATTTTAGGAATGGTGATTTTTTTAGCATTGGTAGAATAAGATACACTTAGACTTTAAATTAGGCTCAGCTGAAAGCGCGAGCGTTTTTATTTATTTATTCTTTACTAGCTTTTGCCCGCGACTTCGTCCGCGTAATTTTTAACCCCGTTATGGGGTGAACTTTATTAGAATACGGATCTATATCTGAATCTCTAACGTTTTTTAACCTATTATTGATTTCCCTAACGTTTTATGTCATAATGATTATTAACTAACACTCTTATGACCTATCTTTTGTTTTCCTAACATCATATGGATGTTTTTTTTTCCATTTAATGTTTTATTTCCTTAACGTATTTCCCACTTACCATATTAATTATTCATCCTAATTCTATTCGGTTTTGGCACCTCGCCGGCCGCTGCCACGGCAAGCTCGCTTCGCTCGCTCGGCTTTCGCGCTGTACGGTCGCAGTTCAATTAATTACTTAGTATACTGACAAAACCTGGTTTGTTAACGTTATGTCGTAAATATACTTTTATTAAAAGTACTGATTCTGACGCTTCGCCGGCCGCTGTCGCGGCATGCTCGCTTCGCTCGCTTGGATAGCAAGCTGGACGGTCTCAGTTCTACCTAACACTCCTCCTCGCTTCGCTCGTCGTCGTTTCTAAAGGTGTCTTTCATTTGCCGCTGCCGCGGCGCGCTAGCTTCGCTCGCTCGGCTTTCGCGCTGTAGGGTCGCAGTTCAATTAATAAGTATACTGACAAAACCTCGTTTGTTAACGTTATGTCGTAAATATACTTTCATTAAAAGTACCGATTCTGACGCTTCGCCGGCCGCTGTCGCGGCATGCTCGCTTCGCTCGCTTGGATAGCAAGCTGGACGGTCTCAGTTCTACCTAACACTCCTCCTCGCTTCGCTCGTCGTCGTTTCTAAAGGAGTCTTTCATTTGCCGCTGCCGTGGCGCGCTAGCTTCGCTCGCTCGGCTTTCGCGCTGTAGGGTCGCAGTTCAATTAATAAGTATACTGACAAAACCTCGTTTGTTAACGTTATGTCGTAAATATACTTTCATTAAAAGTACCGATTCTGACGCTTCGCCGGCCGCTGTCGCGGCATGCTCGCTTCGCTCGCTTGGATAGCAAGCTGGACGGTCTCAGTTCTACCTAACACTCCTCCTCGCTTCGCTCGTCGTCGTTTCTAAAGGAGACCTTCATTTGCCGCTGCCGCGGCACGCTCGCTCGGTTTTCGCCCTGTAGGGTCGCAGTTTAAGTAATTAGTGTACTGACAAAACCTGGTTTGTTAACGTTATGTCGTAAATATACTTTGATTGAAAGTACCAATTCTGACGCTTCGCCGGCCGCTGCCGCGGCATGCTCGCTTCGCTCGCTTGGATCGCGTGCTGGACGATCAGGATTCTACCTAACACTCCTCCTCGCTTCGCTCGTCGTCGTACCTAAAGGAGACCTTCATTTGCCGCTGCCGCGGCACGCTCGCTTCGCTCGCTCGGCTTGTGCATTGTTGGGTCGCAGTTCAATTAATTAGTATATTATTATTATTAGTATACTGACAAAACCTGGTTTGTTAATGTTATGTCGTAAATATACTTTTATTAAAAGTACCGGATCTGACGCTTCGCCGGCCGCTGCCTAACACTTCCCTTATATTCGTAATAAATGGAGCTAACAATAGTTTAACAATGTACAATATGCAAACTAAGTACATAAGTACTTACCTATCTTACTTTCGAAATTGCATAATTTATACAGCTACCACTGAGTTCAACATTTTTTTTTTAATCGGACAAAGTTTTCAAAGAAATCATACACGTGAGGTTTAGCTGGCTATTTATTTAAGGATTGATTACCACACTTATTACAAAGATCTAACAAAACAACAAAACAACAAAACAATTTTACAATTCAATTCAATCCTACAAAATAAAACCTTATACCAATTACACACAATATAAGTGGTGTTACGAAATAAAACATTTCCCAGTTTGCCTCATTGCCTATAATGAGATACCAGTAGGTATCCAGTAATAGCACAATATCCAGTTCCTCACAGGAGCTCGCGCGAGCTTGCTTCACCTCCGTTGTGTCCCATTCCGTCACCTCTGTTATCACGGCTTTTTTATATATGTTAGCTTTGGTCGCGAAGAATACTTCTATTTCTCTGCGTAATGACACCAGTTTCCCCTCGCAAGTTAAACGGGGTCTGCTTACTCAGGAATATTATTAAATAGTCCTCATTACACGATCCATGGGATATTACATAATAATGCCATTTTCGTTAACACTGAAGAAATCATACACGTAACAGTTTGGGTATTTATTTAATGTCAGGAATGACATTAGCAACCGTTGCTATGCATACCTACATTATACTTTTTAAATATGTGTCAAAATCAAAAGCACTAAGTAGTATTCATATCAATTTGGAAGAAAATCTCCCTTTTAACCCCATTAGGGGGTGAATTTCAATAAAATACGAAACACGTACTCCATCAATTCTGTTAAAGAATGTTTATGTAAAATTTGAAATAGATCGGACCAAGGAATCACGTTGTTGCATACAAACTTTGCACCCCATTTTTAACCCCTTAGGGATAGAATTTCGGAATATAATATAGCCTATGTCCTTTCCCAGGCTCCAGACTTTCTTTGTACCAAATTTCATCAAAATCCGTTCAGCCGTTTAGGCGTGAAAGAGCAACAGACAGACAGACAGACAGACAGACAGACAGACAGACAGACAGAGTTACTAACGCATTTATAATATTAGTAGGGATTGCACAAAAAATCAACGAATGTACAAAAGGCGGACTTAATGCCATACGGCAACCTTTAAAATGAACGTAAAGCGTTTTACGGGTAGCAGGCATCCAATCATTTGCAATGAGTCAAAGAGCGAAAATGACAGATGCATTATTGTGCGTCAAAAACGTGTACATTTTGGCTTTAAAGAGTTATCGCTTATATATATTGTATTTTTTATAAGACAATTTAGTATAGTCCACTTAATGTAGGTATTTTGTATATTAATAAACCGGTGACGACGGATTCCATATAGTGGTCCTTCGAGCCGGATATAAACCCTACATTACGATATATGTAGGCTTTACATCCATGGTACTATTGTACGACCTATAAACCCACAGATAGAATACAAAGTGGCAACTAACAATTCAAATTTAATCATGAATAGTCCTTTACAGACTATAAGCAAAGTGAAATATAAGGTTAGGTATATAATTATATATATATAGTTGAAGAATTTCCTGAAGAATGATCAGACACAGTAAGAGACTTTGCTGGCTTGTAAGCAATTTGAGTCCTTTAGCCATCTGAATTCAAGCGCATTTAGTGCATTTACTGTTAAGGCTGCATTTAGACAAGACCTCCCTGAGTGACGTTCAATGTTCGTCAAGGGTTTTACCACCTCAAAGGAAGGTGTGCTTTATAGATATCACAGTCAGTTTCCTGATGTGCTGGTCTTAGTATGGTGGTGGGCCATTCCAGTTTTGGTAAAGTGGGAACAGACTAGGTAATGTGAGAGTATGTATGTTTGCATGAAGATGAACTTTGAAACATTGTCCACGCCTTGGAAGGCCCAATTTTCAATTTCTAAGTAAGCTCCGAGTAGCCTCATTGACTTATCGTTTTTATGTACTAAAAAAGTAACTGCGTAATTGGAAATTGTAAAAACTTAAAAGGCTATAAGATATTCTGTAATCTTTGTAAAAAAGACGCCTAATTAAAAATGAAATGAAACAAAGAATCATATTATTTAAAATTTATCTCCACCCAAAAATGAACCGCCTGAAATTGTACTATAGTGAACTAAAATGAAATTATATATTTAAGTACATTTTAATAGTTTTTATATTTATAAAAGCAGTGCGAAATAAAATACTCACGTACAGGGTATTAACAGCTTTAGCGTAACGCTACCTGTTTTTCAATTATATAATATTTTTAATCTACGGCTTAAGCTATAAGCATAGTTTGACAGTTAAAATACATCGTGCAGAAAAGCGTTTCACTTATATGTGAGGTGTAGCAATTCTCAAAGCTGTGCCAGTTAGCTTGATCCTTTAAGCATAATAATTTCTGATGCCTTCGCGGTTATTACACATTGGAATGAAACAACTTTAACGGATTTAACTCGTATATTTTATTTTCATTGACTGACGCTTCAGAGCCTTTACAGATACCATAATCGTAGCACGACTTAGCTGATAATAGTCAAATTACAAAATTAAAAATAAATACATTTTGTAATTTAATAAATAAGGTAGTTTGCATAGCTGTATTATTAATCACTTTAACATAAGACTATTGTCAGCTCAGTCGTGCTTCGATTATGGAATCTGTAAATAAAAATAAAAACGCGAGTTAAATCCGTTAAAGTTGTTATATTCCAACCTTTAAGTATATCTCATCGATTCTGAATTTATCGCTCGGAAAAACTTTGAGCCCTTTTCAATACCCCAAGAGACAAGTCACTCAGGTTTCAAAGTCAAAGAACGGTTTCAAAGTGACTTAGAGCCTGAAGCCGCTATAAGCCGGACCCGCTTGAAGAAGACCTAAGTTCAATACGTTTTTCAATTGAATGATTTTGATGATGTATAGGTATAAGCCTTCAATTAAACTAACATAATCATACCCACTTAAATGCAAAACATATTTTTTTCTTTCCAGATGATTTCGGAATTTTGTTACTCCACGAGGTTAGGATAAAAAGTAGTCTACTTTTAATTTCTGGTGACTCCGTAGTTATAACACATTGGAATGAAAGAAAAATGTCGGATTTAAGTCGCGTTTCGAAAACTTTACAGTTCCCCTATTCGTAGCATGATAGTATATTTTGTTTCTATATACCAAAATCTTATATTACCTATAAATCGATTCAACTCTTTAGATGATGCAGAGGGCGTGGGTACTAACCCAATTAAAATTAATGTATTTGTGTTATTTTACGAATTTCTATTTGAAAAGACAAGTGTGATAAAGGGACACCTGAATCCGACAGCCGGATATAACCACTTATGTTAATGCGTAGTCCAATACCGTGCTGAGAACCGAACAAATATGACCCGGATTTTTAATACCTACCTACGAAGAGTGGTCGAAAAGTTCTGCCTGAAATATATGGCGGTTTGAAAATAATGTGTCGTTTTTAAAAGGATAGAAATGCTTATTAAGAGATCTGAAAAATGCATTGAGTTAGAGGGAGACTATATCGAAAAATAAAAAAGTAAATAGGTACCTAGGTACATATAACATGTAGGTACTTCTTTTCTTTGTTAAGCCAAAAACTTTTGGATCGTAACTCGTAAACGTATACTTAACTTAACTAAAACATTGTACATTAGACTTTAACAAATGCCTAATATTAACCGATTTAACTCGCTTATTTTTATTTTATTTTATTTGCTAACGTTTCGTTAATAGTTGTTTCATTCCAATGTGTAATAACCGCGAAGGCATCAGAAATGATTAAATACCTATTATTTTGTATGTGACTAGTCACATGATTTATTTTTATTTACCTACTTTATCATTAATTACCTATATTTTTTTGTTTGCAATTTTTAAATCTTATGATTATAACACTTTGCCTTTATAGTTCTATACTATTGTCTCTGCTTAGTTTTGTACAGTAACTAAACTACATAATTATAAATAAATAATTCCCTAGATTTAAAAAAAATCATAATATGCATAGAATGCAAGTCATTCCCCATTTGGAATAACTTGTTGACAAGTAAAGAAACCATGGTCACTATTCACACATGGGTAAGCCTTCGGTTTATAAAATGGAAATAAAATGTCAGAACAAACAGAGTGCATTGGAAGCATTCAGCCCTCAGGGACAGAGATGTAATATCACAGAATAACAGACGACAAGACTCTCTTTTATTTATCTAAAAGACAACCTAAACACGTGTAACTTCGCTTGTAAATAAAGAAGTTATATTATGTGTTAATTTAATTCTTTTCACTAAGTTCCTAGTTGGAATACTGAGTCATGATACAAAAAAATAGATTGAATTGTTAAAAAAAGGTAAGTACGCCATTTTGACTAATGCTGGCCGGGTATAATATATGGTAAAAAGTTTCCATGTTGAATTATTATTGTAGTTGACATAAAATTTTCAATTTGGAATGAAACAATCATAACGGATTTAAATCGCGTATTTTATTGTATTCGCTAACGTTTCAAAAAAATATTTAACATTAAAATTTACAATTTTAAAAATGTATTTTTTTAAGATTATTACGAAATAAAATCAAAACAAAAATCATTTTCTTATAAATTGTATATGGAACGGAACAGCTTTAATAATATCTCGAAACATACGGTACGTAGTTCAAAGGGTCAGGTAGTTTTACATAAACAGTTAAATCTAGAGACATGACGTCATCAAAGACTATGTATATGTCCTATCTGCCGAACTGCATCGATGACAACAAAGGAACAAGGACATGTCTTTTTCAAAGGGACCTCGTTATTGCAGTGGATGTTGATTGGCTGGCGTTTCCTGCAGTGTAGTGCACCGACAATTTGATGCACTGCCGTGAAACAAATTGACATAATAAGAACTTGCAGAGCAGCAAAAAATAAAATATGGTATCCCCTTAACAGATTAGATTAGATTAGATTTATTTATTTCTGAAAATTCATAGGTATACATGGGGTTAGCCAATAAAATAAAATACGCGAGTTATATTCGTTAAAGTTGTTTCATTCCAATGTATAATAACCGCGAAGGCATCAGAAATTATTTTCATAGGTATAATTACATTATTATGTCAAATAACATGTACCTAGTCATATCGAGATCGTCAAAACATAAACAAAGAACATTACGAGCAATAGATATTATTTACATACATACGACTAATGATAATAACCTGTTATTATATAATATATTTAAATTTCTTTGCGTCATAACGTTAATTAAATTTCATTTAAAATTAATTTGACATAAAATTATAATGTAATTTTGCAGTCATTTATTGTTCAATGTTATTGTTTGTTTTGACGATTCAGTTTGAGTGAATGTAATTTGACATAATATCTAATGTATGATTTTTGAGAAATAAATGAATCTAATCTAATTATAATAATATCGTAGTAATAATAGTACTATCGTCACAAGGGAATAAGGCGCATGTCATATTAATGTTTTTTCAGATTGATGGCAGAAATCAGCCTATAAACGTCCCACATTGGCACAAGGTTATATAGAAATAGGCAGCAATATGAGAACTGCAAAGCTTCCCAAATAATATACCTACGCGAGTTAATCCATTATAGTGGTTTTCCAATTTATAACTTATCATATCACTAATATGTCTATAAATTCTAAACTGAGTTAGAACACAGGCCGTTCTGACCTTAAGCTACCATGTCACCGCCGGAGCGAGCAGTTGCTTACGCCTCACGTTTTCATTACACGCGTAATGACAAATTATTCCCTAAGGATATTAATTATACTGACAATTTCGGTCCCTCACCTTTACTGGAGGACGTCTGGGCTTTATTAAGTAGGTTTCAGTGGCTACTAAAAAGTATATTGCATAATATTTTAGCTCTAGACTATTGTCGGCTCAGTCGTGCGACGATTGTGGAAACTATATATAATCCGAATCGTCAGCAAATAAAATAAAATAATAAGTAGGTACGCGAGTTAAATCAGTTAATAGTTGTTTCATTCCAAAGTATATTGCAGCTTTGGAATTCCGAAACTACAAATTCAATAAGAAAATCTACTGATTTTGTTAAATGAGTAGTTGACCTGACAGTATCTTATTTTTGTCTTTTTTTCCAAATTTGCTAAAGAACCTTGGACCGTGGACTTCCACGTTTATTTCGAAATCAAATTGAGCAAAATCGAACCAGCCGGTTCGAGTTTTAGCGAAACTACTACTGGTGGTTACCAAAACAGGTTTTGTAATTAATAAGGAATTAATAACTTTTTTTGATATTTCTTTATTAATTTGATATTCAATTTTAGTGAGTAAGTACTTACGTAAAAATGCATTATGTAATTAATTACCTATTAGAAGTCTAAAATAAAAGATTTTTATTTTATTAACATGGTAGAAAATATAAAGTACTTACACACGTAGGATGCATAGCTTTCTTTTTATTTGTCCCGATCTAAAACCCTAAATCGATTTACTTTACCATCTGTCCCTAACAGTCTCATCAAACCTGGCAACACTAATCCCAACCCCATTTAAATGCAAACGCAACAAATTAGAATATAATTTATACGTTTTATACAATCGATAATGCTTGGAGCTTGTTAAAAAGCTATTTGTCTTTAAATGATTTGATAAATCGCAAATGGCGGACGTTGGAGGGAATGAAATTTCCTCGCCCGTTCCCACGACGCCGAGAGTCGGGGATCGGGAATCCATCTTGCCAAGTATTCATGCAAAATAGTTGTCGAATGGAACTTGGCACACAAACTGCCGCTCCGATATCTGTCTGCTCTACACGTAATTGAACTCGGTGGGGACAAGATTTAGTTTTTTTGGTTGTCACGCTGAAATCCAAATTGGTATTGATTGCAAAAAAAAAAAAAAATTTTGTGACCTTGACTCTATTAATGAGAAACACATGCGCACACACACACACACACACACACACACACACAAACAAAATAATATACCTACTCGCTCTTAAGTTTAAGTTTATCACCTCTTGAAACTAGTAATTCCCCGAACACTTAGATATATAATATAAGTTATCTTTTGAGTGGGGTCCTTTCGGATGCACTTCGACCCACTGGGATCTTTTGTGCCTTAAATCATTAAAATCATAAGTTTACATTAGATTAAAAGGCTGGTTGTTCCTTAATGAGCAATTAAATAACAAGCATTTTTTATTAGGTCCTGTATTGTATTGTAATGTAATGGGTACCTAATAGTACCTATATAAGTAATAATATATGTATGTAATAACCTTCATTTAACCCACTTCAACTCGTTGCACATTTTGTTCGGAAACGTTATGTTGACCACTTTTATGCGGCGATAAAATTAATAAATCGATTTATTTAATGTGTTCATGTCAACTCGATAAAACGGTGACCTTTGTAGCTACACTTTAGTAATAACAGATTACCTGCATGCAATAGCATGCACAAGCTTAAATTCATAATTATACATTAATAGAACCAGCTATTACCATGTACCGTTTTACTTAAGAATACACCCTCACTGTCTGAACGCGCAGCTGTCAATTATAAAATAAATGGTATCTATAAAGCGAGCAGAATTCTCTATTATTGTTGACAGATTTAGTAAGCTTAATAACACGTCTACTTATTTCAGTGCTTGCACAACTACCATACGAGTAAACACTAGCAGGAATATGTTTCCTGCACGAAAATAGTACAATACCCGTAGGATGTTTCTTTTTTATATCGAAAAACTACAGTTCCGCACTCTAAAATCGCAGTGTATTCTTCCGTTACCTACAAAAAAGGTTTTTTTTCTGATGAATAAAAACATGCTTTCCCGTTGGAGTATAGTGGCGTAGGATTGAAATGTCGCATTGAAAACAGATAGACATGTAAGTTAATCGCATACTTCATTACATACCTAATAACTCTTAATGCTTTCGCGGTATTAACACATTGAAAATGAAAAAAAAAGGGATTTAGTTAAATCCGAGCGAGTTCGCTACCTATGTGATTCATTTTTATTATTTTTTAAGCGTTGTACTTTATCTTCCTATATAATAACAATATTTTTTAATCTATTTTATACGCGATTATTTTCCAATTATAATTTTAAAAAAGTCGATTATTCCAAAATATACATATTTTGTATCATCATTAACACACCTATTGTGTAGCGTTCAATTAATTAAAAATCCACATAAAAACATTTTAACTTTATTTCCAAAGCGTTTAACATTTATTTTAATGTACATATTTTATGAAGCTATCTCACCATAAGCTGACTTTATACTATACTTTTGTCTATATGTAGGTACCTAAATTTAAGTCACACAGTAATCTGAAACCGTCGTCACAGTATGCCATCTTACTCTTTTAGCTGTAACAAAGATGTAAATAAAAGAGCCAGCCTTCTTTTACATTCCATATAATAATTATATGCATATATAAGAATGATAACAGAATCGGCACGCGTTGCTCTCTCCATTTAATATGAAATAGGCAGAGAATATTTCAGAAGCTGTATGAGTTATGACAGAAATGTGTTTTAGTTGTATTTATTATAATTTTTAAATGTAAGTACACTTCGGTAAGTATTTACTTTAATAATTTCTGATGCCTTCGCGGTTATTACACATTGGAATGAGACAACTATAAACGGATTTAACTCCCGTATTTTTATTTTATTTTATTAGCTGACGCTTCGAATTCTTTACAGTTTCCATAATCAGTTTTCATTCCAATATTTACTTTAAACCAATTAAATTTTAGAATGAAACAACTACAACGGATTTAACTCTACTGACGTTTCGAAAAGTCTTTACAGTGCCCATATTCGTACCCGACTGAGCGTTAGTCTAACACAAAAGCTAATCTGAAGGTACCTATGGTCTTAATCAAAGACTCGGACTACGAAGCTGGAGATTTCGGAGATGTGAGTGTGTTGAAGATGAGCTTTTGTACCTACATCTTATATATCTTATATGTATGTTTATCTGTGGTCTAGTTTCCATAGTAGGTACATACCTATGTATATATATACTATGGATACTAGACCTAGATGTATAGATGTAAATTGTCCATAGACTATCTATTTCTTTTTATTGTATATGCCACGACTGACAGGTCCGAATCTAATGCATTCATATGACGTTATTATAATCACTTATCTATTATCTTAAACTATATTGGTAAGTACATAACTGTACTATAATTATAGTCCATAAATTAACCAACCACTCCAAACTCCGCGAAAGCTCGAGCCTATTTCACAAGCGGCTGACAAACGGCCTTTCCTAAGATACTTTATTTTGTTTGTTTCCCCTACATTTACTTATTCGGGGAGCACAAATACAAAAGTAAGGAAAACTAATTCTCTTTAGCTTATTGAAAACAAAACGTGGAGGAATCAGATGCTTTTTCAAATTGATTACATTGATATTAACGGATCAAGAACACGTTTGCTTTTCACTTAAGTGTTATCGGAACCGAGTTACTATTCACTTGACGACAGCATTTTGACAGAAACAAGAAGGGAAAAGCAACAGCCTGAACTTTATGCAAATATTTATTAGCAAACTATAGGACAAACCTTGGTTTTATCTTTGAGTCACGTGATTTCCACATTTTTGCATGGGACCTCTGTTTGTAGCTCTACTGTGACAATAGATGATAAGAAATTCTTATATTTTCCTATCCACGTTAACATTTTATAATTAAACTAGTGACCCGCCCCGGCTTCGCACGGGTGCTATAAACCTTCCTTAAGAATCACTCTATCTATTAAAAAAAACCGCATCAAAATCCGTTGCGTAGTTTTAAAGATCTAAGCATACATACGGACATACAGCGAAAGCGACTTTGTTTTATACTATGTATTGAATACAAATATTTATTATCAGTTCGGGACGAACCGTGGTATTTATCGTTGAGTCACGTGATTTCCACAATTTTGCATGGGACCTCAGTCTATTTGTAGCTCTACTGTGACAATAGATGGTTAAAAATTCTTATATTTTCCTATCCACGTTAACATTTTATAATTAAACTAGTGACCCGCCCCGGCTTCGCACGGGTGCTATAAACCTTCCTTAAGAATCACTCTATCTATTAAAAAAAACCGCATCAAAATCCGTTGCGTAGTTTTAAAGATCTAAGCATACATACGGACATACAGCGAAAGCGACTTTGTTTTATACTATGTATTGATACCCTACAGGTTATTACGGTGCAATAATGAAGTCACTTTCTCGGATATTGCATTATTATAAGCTTCCGGAAAACACTGTTATTGCAGAAAAGAGAAGTCCACAAACTACTCGTGAAACAGAAACCGCATCAAGAATGCTTTAAGGTGGTGAGTATGGCATATGACCTTGAGTCACGGGATATGCTCAGTTAGATCGATAGATGGCGCTTCTAAAGTTTATTTCTATGCCATCTAGCGACAGAGTAATTCTTTTCGATCAATACTACGAGATGGTGCTCTTGCTGAAACCATGTGAACAAAGTGTAGGTACGTATATAAAAACTGAACATAACACGTGAACATGTAATTGCTAACACGCATCATCATCAATGGTATGATTTTCTTCGCTTCATCAACAAACATTGTCGAAAACCCTAATCCCTTAATCAGCGTTTTCGCAAGCATCCACGCATTAGGGAGGTAACGTGTAAGTTAAGCGCACTTAAAGGATCATTTTTAATTCAGTATTCGATGTAAGACGGCCCACTGACCGAGTCAGAAGACGTAATCAGAGTGGCCGTTTTAATTATTCAAGTCGCTTAGGTACCTATTTGCAAGGACACGGAAGCTATGAAGTGTTCCACTGAACATCGGTACTGTTTTAAAGCTTGAGCAACTTTTAAAGGTTCGGATGTCTTTTCGTGAATAATAAATCATTAGGCCGAGTTAAGTCTCATGGGAAAGCGTCTTCGTTAATGTATCTTGTAAACCATATTTAAAATTTTATGTTTCGGGCCCCATTTTCGTAATAAAGTTTATGATAACATCTTAATACTTGTTTTTAACCAAATATTCAAGTAAATATCTTTAAACTAGAATGATATTTTTGTACAAAGACAAGAGTAGAAAAATTATAGACCCTCAGTAGCATTCGAACCCACGCCTATGCCTTTACTAGCGGTAGCATGCTGAGCCATTACACCATAGAGACCACTGACAGGTCATCGAATTTCTCTACTTCTTTCAATTCGGTCTTGTACTTTTATTGTTTACATGCGAATTTTTCGCCTCAGCGCATTTGTACAAAAATATCATTCTAATTAAAAACGAATTTCGATTGATAGATCGTAGTTAATATTTTTAAACTGTTAATTCTGTAGTCAGAGACTCTGATCATGAGACTCATTAACCCAAAAAATCTTTAGGTGTTTTGACTTCATTTGGCGTTCTAATGTAAATCAAAGCTAATGCTAAGCCATACCAATTTAGTTGACCTGGCAGTAGAATTGCTTGAATACGGTCACCCTGCTTACATTTCTAGCAGAGCTATCTAATTTACAACAATGTTGCATCGCTTTGGATGCAAGTAATTCACGTCCCCAATGAGTTTCTCGCAAGCATACAAGTTTTAATACATTTAAATAGCTGTTCGCTTGTTTAGCCGGACGCTTGGAACGCTGAACTAAGGTGTGCTGTGTCGCGCCAGTTAGCGCCGGGCTAATCAAATTGTCGGCGCCAAAGAGCGTAATCAGAGTTGCTATAAAGATAACTCGAGGAGAGGAGCAAACATTAAGCGTTCGGAGCTTTATGTCTTACGGTCTCGTACATGGATGCAAAATTTTCATACAAGTAGCATCTGCTGGTGACATTGTCGTTACTGATTACAAAAGTGCGACAAGGATAGCGTGTGTATTTTTAAGAGTAAAATATTGTACGGCGTATCTGACTAAATAGGGCTAAAGAGAGAAAGCTTGTAAAGAACATTATAATAAATATACATTCTGGTGTTTCTGCAGTCATTACACAATATTTGGGAATAAGGCAACTATAGTGGTCTTAACTTGCGTAGGTATATCGATTTAATTTTTTTTTTCAGAACCTCAAATTACCCATATTCTTGATCTAGCTAGCACTAGTGAGAGACAAAGTGGCCTGTGATTGGTGAAGCATGACAGATAGACCTCATACGTAATTACGGTAATGAAGTCATAGATTGGATCATAAATGATGTCAATTCTTAAACCTCGTAAAAAATCTTATAAGCAATCGAAGACTGCCTAGTATCTTAGATTGAGAAAAGAGCGTAGGTACGTACTGATTGGTCGACTTGTCAAAATTAATGGTCCGTTAAGCGACCCTGCAATATTTTGGGCAAGATTGATGGTCTCTGCGGGTGGTCGATCTGATCTAAGCATCGATACGAATTGACTGTATACTTCATATAGTCGTAAATCTAGAAAAATATATCGACGATTAACGTGTTCGTACTTGGAAAGGGTTGGAACAATTGATTTATTTTCGGATACTGTTTTTTATTCCATTTACGAGTACATGGTTTTAGAAATGACACAATCTATGTTACACCAGTGCTTATAATTTGTATAATAAAGTTCTTTTTTTAACGAAGTATAATGAAAAAGATGGCTATGTCATATTTTAATTTAATTTTCTGATGATTCGAAAACTTTACCTACAGTTCCCGTATTCGTAGCACGACTGAGCTGACGATAGCCTAATACTTAAATCATTTTAGCGTTAGACTATCGCCAACCGTTATAATTATAATTAAATCCTTTATAATTGTTTAATTACAATGTGTAATAACCGCGAAAATATTAGAAATTACAAAAGATGGTGGTTAAATTACATTAAATCTTATCTTTTTAATTCATTGATGTCATTTATGTCGATCCGAAAATGGCTCCATATACATTACGGCAACCGCTTGTTAAAGTTAAAGAATGCTTCATCATACTTATTTCAAAAAGGTTTTATTACGCAGCCGTGAATGTTTTCCTTCAGGAATGGATCCTTAAATCCATCAAAACCTCCAGAAAGGCTAGATTTGCAAATCCTACCTCAGCGTTTGGCGTAAACCTCTCCGAAACGAATTTCAATTAGGCACGTAAAAGTTTTGTAGGATTTTGCGGCAATGACAAGGCTAAAGAATTTACTGAAAAAGACTGATACTCGTACAGTATATATAGTATTACATATACTACAAAGCATTTTTATACTGGCCAAAACCAGTGGCTAAAAAAGTCCTCTGCGCTTGTCACTACATAGTATAAAACAAAGTCGCTTTTTCTGACCCTATATCCCTATGTACGCTTAAAACTTTAAAACTACGCAACTTTTTATAAAAAGAATGTAACTACGTTTTTTATATATATATAAATATATATAGTGATTCAAGAGGAAGGTTTATAGAACCCGTGTGAAGCCGGGCGGGTCGCTGGTATCTTTATAAAATTGGGTAATAACTACGACTAACTCGAGAAGCTTGTAATTCTCATAATACTTAGGTACTTACATGCACATATCAAGTTAGGCTCATAAGCTCAGAACACACATATATACTTAAGACATTAAGTAATAAACCTAATTTGATATTGTAATGCGATCACAACCTTAGCTCTGTGATTTCAGAACGCATTCGTCTTTTCAAAGTTTCAGTATAATAAACAAGATGTGCCAAGCAAATTACGTTCCTATTAATATGTAGGTAGGGTGCACGTAAGACATGTAATTTGGAATAATTACGCCATTAATCACTGGAAGATTAAATAAGAGTCTGCCGTCGACAGATGTGTCGTATAGCCGTGACTTCCCGGCGGTGGGTATTAGCCTAATATCAAGAATCTTCTTATTTTTAAAATAATTTTCTTTTCAACATTAAAATAATAAATACAAATCAGTCAGTTCAATGAGGGCCACCGCGTGTCAAAAATCCGCTAGATGCGCTAGTGTAGAATGAGGTCTAGCTGTCATGTTCCACCAATGAGAGGCAACCTACTGGCCTGTGATTGGTGGCACATGACAGCTGGACCTCATTCTACACTAGCGCATCTAGCGGATTTCGGACATTCAATGCAATGAGGGCCCTCATTGCATTAAATGTCAAATAGATTCTCAGTAGTCGTCAATACCTATTAAGTATTACATTATTTGTATACCTACTTAAAATAAAGTATCTAATATAGGTAATGAAATAATTCACTTCGATTCTATCAATCGAAATTCGATCTAAATTTTTGGTTCAATACCATACCAGTTTAGACCACTGGGGGTCTAAAATGTTTATATTCTTGTCTTGGTACAAAAATATCATTATCACTTAAATGTAGTTGATATTCTTGCTTTCTTTCTATACATAATACGGGAATCGATTTGGTATCCATAAGAATTTTACGCAAATAATTTAGTAAAATGGAAATAAATTTCGACTTCTGGAATTTACCGTCTCATGTGGACTTAGCTGTAAAATGAACTCGTAAAAATCCTTTCGTTTCAATGCTCGTAAAGACGTAAACGTTATCTTTTCCATGCAATAAATATGTCAATTTTAGAATATCAATCGAATATGTAGCTAGTGCCCGCGACTTCTTCTGCGTCGAGTACCTATTTAACGAGTAGGTAGGTACTTCTGGAAATTTAATGAAGTGCTATTTCGATTTCGCTTTCTTAAACCATTTCCATAATAAAAACTATCGACTACTTATGTAATATGTAATCATGTAATATACATGATGACTGATTTTTTATTAGCCCATCAAGTAGATAAAAAAATATCATCATCATCATCATCATCAGCCCGTCGCAGTCCACTGCTGGACATAGGCCTCTCCAATTTCACGCCACTTTGCTCTATCTTGGGCTGCTTGCATCCAGCTCCTGCCAGCCATCTTACGCAAATCGTCACTCCACCTTGCCTGAGGACGTCCTACACTACGCTTGCCGAGACGCGGTCTCCACTCTAGAACACGTTTATGTCCGAACGATAATTACGTAATATGTATGCATGATGACTGTTTTTTTTATTAGCCCATCAAATAGATAAAAAAAATATTGGTCACGTATTTTTTCCTTATGTAAATCGAACAATAAATGACAAAGATAAGCTCTTCAAAAGTTCGAGAGTGGGGTCTCAATAAACCATGAAATACGTATTTCATGAAATTGTATTACAAGCATGTATCTACAATTGATATTATTTATTTTGTCCCTTAATTTTATAAAATTAAACCTTCTTAGTGTGCATCGCTTTTTGAATTAAAACAACTGTCCAAATATTCACTTTTCTACTATATCCAGTTGGTGTGCGTGCATCTACAAATCAGTGGAAACATCTCCTTTTATATAATACGTAGGTGCATATATAGATATTAGAAGGAATTGTTGACCTCATCTATCATAATGGTTTTCCACTTAAGTTCATCAGAATTATTAATAGTGCATTAGTAGTGAAAGTGCAACGTCACATTAAAGGAGTCTGCCCACTACACCGTATCATACCATGACCGTGCTATGAACGTATCAAGCACAGAAGGTAATACGTAAGGCGGTACGACGGGACATAGTATCCTGCTTTTCTATACAAAGAATATTTTTTTGCCAGACACGTTCATAGCATGGTCATGGTATGATACGGTGTAGTGGGCAGACTCATTTAGCAGAAAAATACTTGGAAAAGAATATAGAATATAAGTTTTCTTTACAATAGCGACTGATATACACGTCCAGCCAATGAGATCCTACGTGACCACACCGGCAGCGGCCATTGCTACTTTTCTGAGACTAGATCCTATTTGAACCAAACAAGTAGTTAGACTTTCTTAAAATACTTACCTAGGTTATATTATTTTGTTAAACAAGGTACATACTTTACACCTACACACCTTTTTACCTAACATTTCGTAAGTAAAACATACATAATATGTTGTACTAACAGAAATATATTAGTGAATAACGAATACCTTATATTTTAAAGGCGAAAGTTTATGAGTGTGATTCTTTTAGCAATAACTACTAAGTGGATTACGATAAAACTTAACAATAACAATATGTAGGCTATATTTTATAACGATATTGTGTAAAGGACTCATTAGAAGCTAGTTTTAAATAAGTTTCAGTAAGCTTAACTTAGAAACTTTGAAAAAAAATGTTTTCTAAATTCCTATATTTCGATCGTAGGTACGTTTGATTTGGTAGTAGAAAATACTTTGCAATCTATAAAGACGAAGTGCGTGGTGACAGGGGGAGGAACGAACAGCGTAGGTAGCTCAATAATAAGGGGCCCTAGACAAGTGCCCAACGTTCAACGTTAACGTTAAACGTTAGGACCAAAATGTATGGGATTTGACATCCGCGAACGACTGTCACGTACGCCACAAACGTTCGCGGATGTCAAATCCCATACATTTTGGTGCTAACGTTTAACGTTAACGTTGAACGTTGGGCACTTGTCTAGCCCACAAGGTCCCATTTAGTCCTTTGCGTACGGAACTAAGTACAAATTTCCTGTTTAAAATAAATTATATAGCATAACGATTATTCCATTCCAAACTAGGAGCTATAAGGTACATACTATATTCTAATGGCTTCCTATGTAAGCCCTTTATTTGTCACTACAGTACCATTTATTCCGGTAATAACGTCAATATATTTAGACAAAGCTTTGTTATCGTTGCAGCGTAACAAAGCTGTGTATAAATCAGGAACGAGCAGGCTCGTTTGTATACAGGTGTTGAACAATCGTGTGTGCCCGCATCAATCAGCCCTAGAAGATAACGTGGAGGTATTCAGTTATTACCACATAATGGAAGTTTCTATACTAATATTATAAAGAGGAAAGGTTTGTTTGTTTGGATTGAATAGGCTCCAACCGATTTGAAAAAATCTTCCACTGCTGGAAAGCTACACTATTCCCGAGTGACATAGGCTATAAAAAAAGAAATTCGTTCGAAGCCGTAGCGGACAGCTAGTAGAATATAATTTCAGTAGAATTCTAATACTCTTTGAGCTGGCGATAGACGTAGTGCAAGTGTATATGGTAGTAATATGGTTATAAAAGATTTCGAGGCAACAAATGCCAAGCGAGTTAAGTCCGTTTTAGTTGTTTTATACCAATGTGTTACCGCGAAGGCATCAGAAATTATTCTAATACTCTTGTACCTACTGAAAATAATGGTGATGAAATAAAATGAAATTTTATATTCGACACTTATTTGAAGATTCCATTCCCAGGGGGTAAAACGGGACCCTATTACTGAAACTCTGCGGTCCGTCCGTCTGTCACCAGGCTAAATCTCATAAATTATCGCTACCCCGTTGAAATTTTCGCAACTGATGTCAACAAAAAATAAAAACCAGAATAAAAAACTTTTTATATAAGTTTTACGTGAAAATATGAAGTACGACTGTTCTTTTCTGATTAGACTCTTACATAAAATAAGTTATGAATGAGTAGGTATAAGCGGTAAATTTATCTTGTATAAGTAATCTTATGAAAGTCCACTTGACAGCATAAAGCTTGCTTGAAACTTTAAACTTACCATGTTGTTGGATGTTGTAAATATGATTTATTCCTCTTCCGCTTTAATTACTTTGTGAAGTTTATTAATAAACTTAGAAGGCTAAGAACCCATTTCACGACCGTCAGACAGAATTGGCAGGCAGACTGGTTAATGTTTGTGTATGTGTATAACTCAGTGGTAGGTAGGTACCTATATGAGCGAATTAAAGATTGTGAGATTGCGGGTTCAATTCGAGTCATTGACCATTTACATGTCTATGTCTACTGTCCAGTGAAGGAAAGTAGGTAGCATAACAAAACTTCATTAACATGATAATTTATTCCAAACTAACCGCTAAAGTATCCGAAATTATTATTTAAATTAGGTAAGCACAAAACTAGTAAAACTTGACACAGTGACATCCCCAAATAACCCGTTTAAAACGACTTAAGTTACAATTCACAACCTTAACTTACCCACTAACCATTGCCAGATCACAACTGTCTCTCAAAACCAAACAAAACAAACTACCCAACACCATCTACCAATTACCATCAAACGTACCCATTTGGGTAACATTTTCTATGCAATTAATCTGGTAACTACATCGCTTCATCTCCATCGGTGGCTACGTCGACACCCAGTACAAACGCCGCAATGTGCCGCGTGCCAATCCATCAAGCCCAACCAACCGACGCCGATGTGAGACAAATTGTCGCTAGCCGACCCGTTTACTAGCACAATAGCTTTATATATTGAGGGATTTTTGTGACGTTTTACGGCCGGCAATTGCCTGTTTCGGTACAGAGTGGACTGTTAAAATTGCGGTAGTTTTTTAGATTTATTAGGACTGTAGACTGAGCACAGAAGTTCTATATAAGCTGTACAAACTTCAAGGACTGTACAAGTTTTTTCTCTGTTGTTACTTCGGTTGTGTGCCCATGATGTCTGTAGCGAAAATGTTATCGTATTTATTCCAATATTGAGATACCTAACGTCTTCCTGTCTTGATAACCTGTCAGGACGTTGTTATAAATAACATTATTAATTACCCTGTGGCTATTCTGGGTAACATACAAACATTGTTTTTGATTTCGAAATAATGTAACCAAAATGTTGTCATTAATAAGTTTATAGAGCAACAAGAAACTGTACATGCCACAAGGCTCTTTGAAAGTTGTGTTCGCTTCATAAGGACTTTGGCATATTTTACAGTAAAAAATGTTGATGCTTTCATGTAACTTGCGTATTTTTAAGTATTAGACTGTTATCAGCTCGGTTAGCTACGAATATGAGAACTGTAAAGTTTTCGAAGCATCAGCTAATAAAAGAAATACGCGAGTTAAATCCATTACAGTTGCTTTATTTGTATATGTTATACAGTACTTTAAAATAAAAACTGTTTTGTGACGCGTGACGACGTGTATTGCCACCAAATTATTTGAAGAGAGAAAGAAGTGTAGCCACATACGGCTTTAAAATAATAATAAAAATACTAAAATTATTGCTACCTCAACATGTGGATTTAAAATTTTTCTGTACCTATGTTTATCGCCTAAAAAAAGTACTATAGAGGAAGCAATATACAAATAAATAAAGTACATATAGACGGAGCTCGCTACGTGACAAAGCATCTCATCTCGTCACTAAAAAAATAGTCTACCCCAAAGCATCCAGTTTATTGCCCAGTACACGCGGGAGCCTGTAAAACTGGGACAAACTATGAATAAGGAATGAATTACTTTGGTTTTGGTATCTAGAATATTCCTATCATTTCCTTGGATAGCTGACGTGAATAGGCTTCTTTATGCGATTCGATTTTTGAACATACGTTTATGAAGAATGGTTTTGATATTGGCGAACAATCGATACGTAGAGACCTTCGAGATATCCTATCTGAATTTAGAATGTTTTTTGTTCTTGCTTTTTCTGGCTCTTATTTTTAAGAAACAACCAGAAACAAGAATTTGATCTGTTGAAAAATCAAAATTTACTCTGACTCTCAAAACTTTTTTAGCAAAAATAAATTTAAATTAAATTTTTACTTATAATAATAGCTCGCATTGATAATCCTCATCAAAAAATATGACAACGGCAGAAACATTATAATCGTGGTATAATTTTATTTTTATACCATTGCATTTCTCTATGCCGCTTAAGGTAACCCCTAATGTATTGAAAACGAATTCCGTAACCTATCTTATCTATGGTATAAAGACGTTTGCACACGTTTTGTTCACGCTTACATATCCGGGAAGAACATTAAGACAACCGTAAAAAGTTATTGGAAATTTTCCTTTCGCATTTTCATGATAAGCTTTGGCATACTTTTTGGATCTCGTGGTGCTTAAGAAAATCTTTATAGTTTCGTCATTGTCGATATCTATGGTATGTCACAAAGTTGTTAATAGCTTTTATTTAAAAAAAAGTCAAAAAGTAAATTGCTGTGACATTACTCACAGCAATTTACTTTTTGCTGTCTGGAACGTAATATATTATCTGAAACCCGAATCTTGATCGAAGTCAAATAAATTTAATTGTTGAAAAAAAAGTTTTGTCGATTTTGACAACGGCAATAAGAGCGGGCCATATAATGCTGGTCGGTTATAATCTATGGTAAAGTTACGACACGGCGCCATCTTGATTTGTAATTGTGTGATGACTTTTACTAATTATAATGTACAATATAATTAGCGTATTAGGTATTTTTTATGTAGACGTTTCAAAAACTATACAGTTCCCATATTCGTAGCCGACTGAACTAACGACCGTCTAACACTAAAGTGATTTAAATACAATGATCTTAGAACTTCAACATAAAATTATTTATTCTTATTCCAATATTCGCTAAAATATCAAAAATTATTAAGACTGAAACTTTAGAAAAGTTTGTCAAAAAAAACTTTCCTTTAATCCATGATCAAATAAGAAATAACATTGGCAAAGGATTACAAAGAAACGTGCACAAAAGACGGAGTTAAATTACAACAGTAGAGTGCGACTACAGTTAAGTGTCCACAACACTGCGCGCCATTAGCTGAACAACGCTATTCTTCGCAGGCCGGCTTCACTTCAAATAACCCGAAACTACTATGGATAATGGAACTAATTGACTATCTCGAGAGAAGCGGTAGAGGGCTCTAGACAAGTGCCGATCGATAATGAAAACGAATGCAAAATTGTATGAAATTAATGGCAATTAGGTTTGCTTTAGAAAATTTTGTACGATATGATTGGGATGACAACTAGGTAAAGAAAAACTAAATTCTATTTAAGAGTGAGTTAAAATATTAATTTTAACTCACTCTTAAATAACAGTTTTTGAATTTCTGCAACAAGTAAAAGGTGATATAGACAAGTGCTTTTATAGTTCAGTACTAGGGACACGTGACGTCACGGCATCGTATGTATATACAAACCTAACCCTTAGGGGATGATTTTTAAATTTGTCCTTAATGCTCTTTTACGTAATCTGCCGTCCACTTACTAAAGAGCCGTTAACCCTCAAAACGTCAATTTTGACTTTTTGATGGTACGTTATATAGTTTTCAATTCTCTATCTTTTGGTTTAAGAATCGTATTCCTAGGGCAAATAGTTTTAAAGATAATGAGCAGTACTGTGGCCGTTAAGTGGCAGATTTTCTGGTGGTTCCTACACTAAAGAGCGTCAAACCCACATTGCTTAGCTTAAATGTACGTTAAACCACCATAACGGCTAAAATTTAAGGAATTAATTCTTTTTTTGTGAACTTGTGCTTAGCTAAAAAGTCGTTATCCCAATATCCTTAGCTAGAGAGACGCAAAACTCCTTTAACTTCTTTATAGCTAAGCAAGCCACTACGATTATTATTAAAATTGCTATACTAAAAAGCGGTCTTATAGAAAAACTCCGCTAAAGAGCAGTAATAGTCCTTTAACGCTATTTTAGTTAAGTATAGATGAAATTATTTTGTATATTATACAGAGCTAAAGAGTAGTAAAGCCTCATTCCTTAACTAAACGGCAGTTTTTCGACGCTCGCACCGCGTACATTTTGAGGGAGGGGATAGATCGGGAGGGCACCCTACCAATTATTATAGTTTATTTACTCCTCCGGGAGAGCTTGTTGACGGCGAACGCGTACATTTTGATTATTGCTTAATTATTAGATTTAAAAGAAGTTTTAATTTAGGTTTAATAACTGAAATATAACTGCCCCGACTGGAATTGCAGCATTTAACGTAAACGGATAAACTATTCACAGATTATTACAACTGCCCGTAGAACATTAACAAACTTCTAAATACAACCCGCTTTCAGACGAGCTACTTCAAATTTTAAGGACAGACTAGCGGCCTGCCCCGGCGTCGCCCGGATCCCTTTTTTTTATAGCCTATCATTTTTCTACACCTTCAGTTACATTGTTCAACTTTTACCAAGGATCCCTATTTTTTTTCAAAATGAAATGTAGCCTATGTCAAATTGGAAGAATGTAGCATTCTATTGGTGAAAGAATTTTTTAAATCGGCCTAGCACTTTTTGAGCCTATTCATTACAAACATACAAAAATAGGTACAAATCTTTCCTCTTTATAATATTATTAGTGTAGATAGATGAAGAGTCTATGATATCTAATGTAACTCTAGCTTACATAAATCTTCGTTTATGCGAAGTGTTTGATACTTCTGATATAGAAGATGGTTGGTTTGGGAAAAGAAATAAGTATTTTAGTGTTTGGGGATCTTTTGCAACTTCCACCCGTTAGAGAAGTCGCCATTTGAAAAACCAACCCCTTCAGAAATTAATAAACATATAGGCACCTTAAGTATTCCAAACTTATAGACTAAACTTGATAGTTACAACGAATTCACGTTGAACATGAGACAGCTGGATGATTCTACGTTTGTAAAAATGTTAAAAAGAATCGGAGTAGGAGTGACAACTCAATCAGACAAAGATATACTGTCTAACCGATTGATACCTCTGCTTTCGCATTCCAATGAAGGAAGGTTAATAGAAATAGCACAATGTTTGAGGGACTCGCCAAAACATGCTGTTTGCTTACTACCGACTAGAAATATGTATATGCAGTTAAATAATGCTATGTTAAAAGCGATTCCGAACCCCGAGATAAAGTTAGTTGCTAAAGATTCCTTGGATTGTTCAAAATTTATGAAATCGAAAGCCCCTCTGTGCTTACAAAAATATAAAGATGACGCGTCGATGTCTGCTGGACTGGAAGAAACTATAATCATTAAAGAGGGAGTTAAAGTAATGCTTAGCAGAAACATTGATGTTATTTAAGGTTTTGTGGGTCGATAGGCGTTGTACAAAAAGTGACGTGGGACCCAAACAAAGCCTAAACAATTGATGGGAAAATTCGCTAATAAGTGTATTCACAAATTATAGCCTGACTCAATAGAGTCAAAATTTGAAATCATACCCCTGCAATACGTGTACATAGAACAATTCCCAATATGTGTGGCGTATGCCCTAACAATTACAAGAGCCAAGGTCTTAAATATGGCATATGGGCACCTCCATACTCTCTTGTGGCCAAGCCTACGTGGCGCTTTCACGAGTAACCGATCTTCATGCGGTATATACACCTCATAAATGTTCACTTCAAGAGTATAAAAGCTCTAGCTTCAGTGATCACCGAATACAACCGGCCTAAGCGTAAATACCGCGCTTATATTTCAGAAATTAAATCGTCTATTTAAATAAATAATGAACGCGAATGTGCAATAAGAAAAATTGTTGCTGGACAAGAATCAGAACCAAAAAAAAAGAAAAGAAAGATTTGTAATAATAAAAAATTACTCCTAAAAAGAAAAAAACTTTGTCGAATAAGAAAATCTAATAAAATAAATAAATCCATATTCCCACGTTTCTACAAAAAGAAGTGAAATCCCACCAAAAATATTGTGTAAAAAACTAGCCAAGTCTCGAAGAAGAACATTCTTTATACGTTAGTGGGTACAAGTCAATTTTGTTTACACGTAATTGTTGTTGTAACTACCTATGTTTGTTAAGCGATAAAAGCCCATATTGGTATTGGTAA
The DNA here is from genome assembly GCA_038024825.1 of Polylopha cassiicola. Classification (NCBI taxonomy): domain Eukaryota; kingdom Metazoa; phylum Arthropoda; class Insecta; order Lepidoptera; family Tortricidae; genus Polylopha; species Polylopha cassiicola. The sequence goes on from CP149061.1 coordinate 3,239,545, forward strand.
TTGGACGCTAGTGTCTCGTTTTCGATCAACGGCCAAGTCACACAACATTAACTATGATAATAAACAAATCGCAGTAAGGAACCTTAGACTTCGCACGAATTTGTCTAGATTTCTTTACTTATTAGAAATAAACAAGCAGCTTCTTCCAGACTTAGCTAGTATTTACAGAATGTTTTTGGTGGGATAAAGTTTATTAGCTCAGTTAACAGGCAAGTTGACCAAATTTTATTTATTTCTTTATTTTTTATTTGGATTTTGAATAAAATGTTATTAGAAATAAATTTGTTATTACGAATTTCGACTTTAATATATCACATTTGACCTTATGATTGCTTTACTAAAAAGAAGTTATCCCCGAGCGACGTATGCTTAACTGCCCTTTAGTTAAGTATCACACTATAATCTGTTAGGAATAATTCAATTTTGTTGACACTTCCTTCACTTAATTTACGTTAAGGTACCTTAGCCGCTCCTTGAGCTGTAGCAGTAAGTGAAATTTGTTTCTGTTACTTGACTATACAGCAGTTAAGTCACCTAGCCGCCGTATAGCTAAGCATTTCTGGATAACTTCCACATACATTTACTACATTCAACATTTAAAAGAAATTACATCACTAAAGGGCCGCTAAGCCTCGCTAAGGGATGGTTAACTGCCGTTTAGTGCTGTAACTGAAGACAAAAGCCAGTCCATGTCCTTGGCTAAAAAGAAAACATGATAAAAAAAAATGAAATAATGCACTTTTAGTATCGCGTACCACTTTAAATAGTTCTCGGAATTAAATGAAAATTATGTAGACAAAAATCGTTTTTCTATGTGTAATAGTTTTGTAGAGACAACGAATTCCACGTTTTTTGGCTTTTTCTCGAAATTTACATTTTGGGCTTAACGGCTCTTTAGTAAGTGGACGGCAGTAATATAAATAAGTACCTACCTACATTCAATCTTATATAGCAAGCGGTTTCAGCTTTGCATTGATAACAGTAGGTGAGACAGTGTAAAACACCTGAAGGTTGCGTTTCTTAATAAATTCCTATTAATCTAATACCTATTATTTATTACCTACCAAACCTACTATTAAACCATTTTGTTTCCCTAACTACAACAGGCCCGTGACTTATATCCAAACAATTCAAAAACTTTCATAACTCCACCAAAGTCAACATGAGCTAATTCCAGCGAACTCCAATTTATTATCAATGAGTACATCTAAGTTACATAATATCTTCAAATATGTCTTGAAGGCACCGCTAACAGTTTCCCTCCGACACATTTACATAATTCAAACATTCAAATACCTAAATAAACACATTACCTTCAGCTTTGCTACCGAAGGCGGACTTAATATTACGTACCCTTTATTTGCCGAGGATCTTTGCGGTAAATATCTTTAATAAAGGTGCAAAGAAAATATACTCCTTATAATTCCAGTTGGTAAAAAATAATAATATCTTTAATGTCAGAACTAATGAGAAAACCCTGATATAATATACCTAATATATATTTGACAACATGTTATGATGCATAGAATTAGAAATGCATTTTAATATAAGGCATCAATAGTACATTACGCACCTAGGCCAGTAAAACAAAAAAATTCTCAGATCACATGTAATTGTCGTCCGAGGCGAAGCCGAGGTTGACAAAAATATGATCTGAGGCTTTTTTATTTTACTGGCCGAGGTCAGTATACTATTTTTTTGTTCGACGAAGCCAGAAAGCGGCAATTTCATTTAGCGCAGCGGCCACAAAGTTGGCGCTTTCTGGCCGGAGGACGGAAAATTGTATTACAAATCAATTTGACATAATAATTAATGTTATTAATTAATGTATGACTTTTCAAAAATAAATTAAACTAATCTACTTAATCTTATTCAACCCATAAGGATTCAGTATATGCTTTGAATAATTTAACATGTTTGGGAACTTTTCTAACTTCACACCATTGCTAACGTCACTCAGAACCTAGTGTTGCCAACATAGTAATACCACAATAAAGCCCTTTATCCGAACTCATCCAAGTAACAACTACCGATTGACGTTACGTTCCGTTACCTACTACTAATCAACAAATCGATAACCGTTAATTTGAAAGTTCATTGACAATTGTCATTGGAGTCTTCGTAAACACGACTTGTGTAATGAATGCGACATATATAATAAGCAGTATTGTTAGTTGCACACAACTCTTGGTTAAGAGACTCCTTTTTCCTGAGCGGAACATGTCTCCTCGAGACGCGCCATTTGCCCGCTATTGTCCTCTATGAGCCTCCAGGCCTTTTGTTAAGAACAAGTAACAAGCTTCGATTTAACAAGAAAATAAAAATTTACTTCATTTTCTTAGTTCCAAGTCGGACAAGAACAAACTTCACCAAGCTAAATTATAAATTAATTTATTAAGAACAACTAGACCGAGAGTTTGAGTACAAAAGGATGCTAGAGCTGGAACGACGTTGTACTGGACGCGGTGCCTGAATTAAAAATAACGGACGTCGTTTATACAGGAAATCTTGAGTTTATAAGATAAATTAAATGTAGTTATTTAAACATTGGACCTACTCGTGCTGAGTCTCCGTAGACCACTCTAGCACTCAAATAATAATTGAAGTATATTTAATTCGATAAGTAAACAGTATATTAATTACAGATCGACGGTCCGCTTGCATATCTACGAGTATTGATTGGATTTTCCGTCGGTAGGTACGTTAATTCCTGAAATTAATTATATCGTCATCAACTGCGTTGTCTTATATTCATTACTAGCTTTTGCCCGCGACTTCGTCTGTGCATGATAAGCACCCCCGGTTTACTTGATTTGGGTGTAAACTTAAAAGAAATATATACCTATATAAACTCTTAACATATATTCTTATTCTTATATAATATCTACCTAATCACTTAAAAATGCATAATTATACTAAGTGTCCCCAGTATAAACTTTGCTAAGTCAATAGGTATATAACTACTTGGAATCTTACATAAAATCGAAGGTAACGGAGGCTCAGCCAAGTTCGAGGAGATCCTTAACCCTGTTGAGAACACAATCCAAGCATCGCATCCGCTAACTTTTCATCCCATAGGGATCAAAGTTGTTAACTCAAAATTTCTCCCTTTGACCACGGTCGCAATATAAAAAGTACTCAGTAAGCTGATTGTTAATACTTCACTAATTTTACTAGGTACTTAACAGTCGCGTGCATTGAGGTCGCGCATCTACCACGTCAGGGTAGGGACTATCAATACTATTGTGCCGATATGGAATGCACGCCCTTGGTACTTAATGTTGCAATGAAACAACTATGACGGATTTTATTTTATTTTCTGTCGTTTTGAAAACTTTACAGTTGCCATATTCGTAACACGACTGAGTTTTCGATGGTCTAACTTTAAAGTAACATTATACTAACTACCTTATATTACTATTTACTAATCGCAAAATTTAACTACTACCCTGTTTTAAAATATGAAATATTAAGTTTCATTCTATGCATAAATTAACTATGTCATAGAACAAATAAAACAAATAATGGCCGTAATTAGTGCTTCCCCAATAATTGTCTCCAAAAAATGACTTTGTACTAAGTTTCTCGCAGCGTTTTTTCCCAATGATGGTATTTTCGAACACCTCTTTTTTTAAATCGATGTTAAAAGAATGCTGTCTACTGAGAGTTATTAATACTGTGACAGGCTTTTATATAATCAATACATTCCTACAGGTGAATACTGACCTACTTGAAATTTGATCTTAAGAACTTCTTGAGAAAACTAGTTGAGGAAAACAAACGTCGATCGAGTTCGATCTACAAAGGAGCTATGTAGTTTATGATGTTCTGAGAACAGAACTAGTTTGTAAATTATTAAATTAGGTTGGTATTCTGTCTTAACAAAATAAGGAAGGTAACTTTATTACATACTAGCGGTCCCGGCAGACGTCATCCTGCCCGTTCGAAATTCAAATTAGGTAACTTTAGTTGGACAACGTTTGTATGGGAAAAGAAAAGGGCTGTTTTTAGGGTTTTCCCGGCAATTATTCGATTTTTTCTCGCGCTAAGAACCATCCTTGGACTTCAACGAACATTAAAAAATAAAATTGGCCAAATTGGTCCAGGCGTTGTCGAGTTATGCGCTTACCAACACATTTTGCGATTCATTTTTATATATAAGAGAAGAAGAAGATAAGAAGATTATACTACAAACGAATCGGATAACATCATTCATGTTCTTATAAAATAAGAACTGGTTCAGGATGAAAAGAAAATCAAATTTAATTATTTCTAATGCTCTCTCGGTTATTTCACTATAGAATAACAAAACTATTTTTATTTTATATGCTAACGTTTCAGAAAAATTACAGTTGCCATATTCGTCGTCAACTTAATAGTTTCATTGCAACAGACATGACGGCTGTTTTCCATCAACCAGATGAAAAAATTACTAGACGCGTATTTTTTTATTTTCTTAATCGAAAAACAATTACAAAGATAAGCGCTTTAAAAGTACTTGAGAGGGGGCTCACAACGTAACGTTATGGTAAAAAAAGAACTATAACGTGACGTCACAAGCCCTCTTTTATATTCAACCAACCGTAATTAAGAAACAAAACAAAACAAAACAAAACTACCAGGCATCTTATAACCACTAATAAAATAGTCAAAATAACATAAAATATTCAAAGTGCTCTAATAAAATAAACCAAATTCGACTATAAACCGAATGCGTGCATGCACTTCACTTAATAAAATATGTATTCCTTTCTCGCGGGTTAGAGTCATTTGGCCACACATTTGACGTTTAAATGAGGGTTGAGTTATAAAATAGGGTCAAGAATGTGATTGGTTTTATGAACGCACAGTTGGCGCCAATGGCGGTGAGGTACTCTTATGGAATAAGTTTCTGTATTACAGGAAAACTTTCTGTGATGGTTCGTGTAGGTTCCTTGTAGGGTGAGATCCAAGTCACCTCATGCTTACGTGACTTTAGTTTTTTTTAGGATTGGTTGTGTAGAACAAACTTACAAAGAAATAGATAATCGCTAAGCTGGAAGCAAGACCGTTTTACATGTAGCAGATATCAAAGGTGGAAAAAAATTGCATTTTTTTTTAAAGGGAACGAGATAAAAAACATCTTTTATCCGTCTTCTGGCTCTGGTCCACCTCCCTTCCAGTTTTGAGCCAAATCGGTTCAACTGTTTTTGAGTTACTTTACAGTTAAACTAATACGACTTTGTATATCTATAAAAGAAATTAAGATATATCTAAAAAAGACATAAAGTAAGAACCTACTGAGAAATAAATCATTTAATGTCAATATAAGCGAATTCGTATATAAATAATAGATAGAGATATTATTAATATTACCTATCAATAATATTAATAATAGGTACAACATTACCAAATTATTACAAGATTGCGCTGTGCATAAAAAAGTTTTCCATCAATTATAACCGGCCAGCATTAATTTGTTGACGTTTTCAAAATTTAATATAGGTAAGTACCTATCTATTATTTGTTTTGAGCATGAATCGGGTTTCAGCAAATATAATCTAATTTAATTCAAAACCCTCTTACTTGATAGAAGATAACAGCGGAAGCAAAAAAGCGCTTTAAATTTCACAAGATCCACTTTCCAAACCAAAATTCGTTTTCAGTTGCAAACATGCAGATTCACAATAAAAGGCCAAAGTCATTTATCAGCATTATCAAGACCACCGTGCCATGAAACTCTGCTATTTGCGAGTTCCTTTATGTACCTCGAAACAAGCGATAAGGCTTTCACGAAATTCCAACGAGATATCTGACACATGTGGAAAATTTAAGTTGGTTTTTCGTTAAATAAAAATTGTTTGTTCAATGCACTGGGTTGATATTTCGAGAGCTGGCAACAATTTCTGGGTAGGTATTTAAGGCAAGCTGAAAACTATATATAGATCTACCATTATACCCCAACAAATAACTGAAGATCTGGCTATAATAAAGAGCTTTATCTATATATTAATATTATTTTTTTCAAAAATATTTTATAAAATATGATTTGAAGTAATGTGCAATTATAATATTATGTTGTGGTTTAATGTTTAAATACCTAATACAAAAAAAAAATAAGCCAGACAATTCAGTCGCATTTTAACACTTGTGTAGAAAATAAGGTTTGATTTAACCCCGCTACTCACCAGTCTACAGTTCCATGTTGGGGTTTAGTAGGAGAGCTAATTGACATGTTTTCAGCTTACCTCAAATACCAACCCAAATATTGGAGCCAGCTCTCGGGCTATAACGTTACTGCGGGTTGTTACATACGTCAGCAACTTGTAATCGTTTTTATTTTGTTACCAAGTTAATATTGGTTGATTTTTTTGAAGTATAATAATAATAAAAGCTACGAATATAAATGACGGCTATCACCTACATATGAATGAAAGGAAACGACCACTAATAAATAAACTATACGAGTTATTTTAAACACCCTCCAAAAGATAAGTACCTACCTGTATATGATACTATTATATAAAATTTAGTTTACCTACAATAAGAAAGATAACCAGTTTATTAATTTTAAGATGAGGCTTCAAATGAAATTTGAAACAATTTCGAATCACATTCTATACAAGAAATCAGATACATTTTGAATATCAGTTGCATGTAAGTAAAATTTATTAATGAAATGTTCTGAATACATGAATTAATTTTGGGAGAGAAATAAAAGGCCGAGCAGACGTAGAGAAAATTTATCGTGTCGAATTTTACAATTTGTAGCGACGATAAATAAAGGGCAAGGTCATGACTTGACATTTGCCTTCAATAAGTATCTAATTTAAAAATCAGATTACATACATAACAATGTGATTACAGATTACTCACACATTGTTGTGTGTAATCTGTAATCTAGATAATGTTGTAGCGATGATTGTGTGTAATTTGTAATGTAGAATATAGATTGTTACTTAGGTTTACTATGCATTAGATATGTTTTAAGTGGATAATCCCCTTATATTAATACGAACAATACTCGTATTTATACATAGGTATATCTAAGAATATATAATTTTTAAAGATAATTATGTATATAGTGTCAAGATTCAATTAAAGTTGGCTTTGCCTCCAATACCCAATAATAAAATGACACGAATCGCTTCGAGAAAATATCAACATAATGCTTTAAAAACTCGGGAGTGGGGGACGTGACGTCACGTTATGGTACATTTTATACCATAGCGTGACGTTACGAGCCCCTTTGCATGTATCTTTGTCATTTTTTGTTAGCATAAGAAAAAAAACGTCTCCAATAATTTTTGGTTATATACCTACTTGATGGACAAAGAAAAACTCGTGATGTCTATTTAAGATGAGTCCGTATCGTAACTTTTTTAAAGAATTATAACCGACCAGGATTATTTAGCTAAACGCTAGTACATATTTTATGTAACATAACCTATTTAACAATTTATTTATTGGCGACGGCCAAGTTCTCCAGATTGTAAAAAAAAATATTATCATTGTAGATTATGATTAATTATTTCCGGTTTTAATTTATAAATTATTACGCTAAATAATGACGCTTAGTGGTATGCGGTTTTTCGACATTCCAATATTGATTAAAATACCGTATCTAATTATATCGTCGAGTGCGCGTTAACCTATGTCAAATTTAATTAATACGGTAAAACAGCAAATTAGGCTTTTCATAATTGAATACTTAATTTGACTGGATTTCGGTTATTAATAAATCCATATTTTAACGCGGTTTAACACATTCGTATCAACATAGTTAACCACATTGTTAAATATCATTTTTCAAATTGAAATGTTTGTTAAATGTTGTTCGAAGTCACTATTTTGAGTAAGTAGTCACGCAACTTTTTAATGTGTATGACTAGGTATATTTAATTGTATTTTAAATTCATATGCTTACCTTAACAATAATGTTTTGTATATATTTTAAACATAAAATCATATTTATTTTGTTAATCTTAATCAAATCCTTATGAAACAATTATAACGAATTTAACTTGCGTATTCTATTTTAATTGGTCACTTTTTGAAAACTTTACATTTTCCATATTCGTAGCTCGACTGACTTTACGATCGCCTAACGCTAAAATGATTAATTATGTAAACTACTATCAAAATTAATCAAAATCAACTTTAAATCATATTGGTTATAGTAAAACAACAGTAACGGACTAACTCCTGTAGATACATTGATTTAATGTTGACATATTACTATCGTGAATTTTAGTATTCACTTTCTTTGCCACAAACAGTTCTGTATTTTCTCTAAAAGCATCAATCGAACATAAAACCGAGATAAACTATTAGTAAAACTCCCAACAACTTCAGTTTGATGGCACGTAAACATTCGGACACTCCCAATCAGACTTTTACTACATGCTATGAACACATTAGAAATGCGGAGCGGAATACAACCGCCTTTTCATATAAACAAAGAAGTCATGCAATTACACTTACACCTAACCAAATAACCATGTAAGATTAGGAAAGTGGATTATGTTCGTTCAAACAAAAAAAGATACTATTAAGAATGTTTCAGTGGTGTAATTAGGCTTTTAAACATTTAATAATTAATAATTTATTGTTTAGTCTATATTTCAACTTTATCATCCATAGGATGATACCACGATACAACTATCGTCATATTATAAACAAGTATCTTCCTACCACCACTAGTGAATCGTAGTATGTAACACGTCTGTAGCCGCAGGCGCGTGCAGTGGGGTGAGTGTTAGTATGGTGCCAGGGTAGGCACTCCATACATTAGTGACACTGTGCCTGTATGGAATGCACGCCATTGTCTGTAGGTAATATTTTAAACTTAATACGTTACTAGTGTACCTAAATTGATTTTATGTCAACGTTTCGTAATAACCTCAGAAGCGTTTTTTTTTTATTTCAGTACATGATTCAGGCGCCTGCATTCTAGAATGTTTATCTAGGCGCCAGTGTAGTTCAGGGTTAGCGCCTTATGTAGGTAATTGTACTAATGCTACAATATTGAAATTCTATCTATATTATTACATACTAAATTATTTACTCAATTTCGGCTCTACATAATAGGTTATAACGTGAAAGAAAAACATTTCGCGCGCCCGCTCCGCTCAATTTATGCAGTGAGTCCTTACCGAAACCTTTGCTTTTGCCGATTGTCAAAGCAACCTAAATTACATGCTTTGGAGCTACCTTACTCCCACATGTGCAATTCGGACCCTTTAACGAAAGACGGGTATTGAATGACCAAAACTACCGAGGTTTGAGGGAAATGAGAGTACTTGCCTACAATCGAATTTAGGATTTTAGTTACCGGTTACCCAATGATTTTCGAATTTTCTTAAATCCATTTATATGATGAATAAAAACCTTCATCAAGCGTCAATATTAACTTTATCTTAATTTATTGTTATTTCATTCAAACATATTTTTTGTCTTACCTACGATAAAACTTTATAATGTCTCAATCGCCCAAAGGTTAACTGGAAGAGATCCCTTAAAGAGATAAGTTGTACATTTATGTTGTTTTCGCTTCTGTTTTTGTTTTATTGTGCAATAAAGAGTTTACATACATACATTCTACAATATTGAGTAACTCGCTTATTTTATCAACCGACGAAAAAAACGGAGGAGGTTCTCAATTCGACGCGTATATTTTTTTTATGTACCTACAGCTGACCGCTAAGACATCAGCAATTATTATTCTACAATATTAATAATATTTACAGTTCGTAGCATGACTGAGCTGACAATAGTCTAACGCTAAACTATTGTATGGAAACTGTAAAGAATCCGAAACGTCAGCAAATAAAATAAAATAAAAATACGCGAGTTAAATCCGTTAATAGTTGTTTCATTCCAATGTGTAATAACCGCGAAGGCATCAGAAATTATTAATATTTACAGTTATTCTGAAATGGATGTAGGTAGGTACATATTGCCCGTTTAATATTTAGAAGAGGTTCCGCTATTATTCGATCTAATGGAACTCGCAGGTAACCTAGAAAGAATTATGAATACACTTACACATTGAAACTGGAATTGTATTATATTTGTCCCTTTTCTTGAAAAATTCAGAGTTCGCTTTGTTATATAAGTTGTTTGGAAACATTATTGCGATTTATTATTTACGTGGGTCAGAACCCCTGTCTCTTTCAGATGTTATTAAAGTGATCCATGTAAACATTCTTTACAATCAGGAGGGTTAAAGAATTTAAGAACATCTCAAAATGTTTACTTTCAGAAGGTTTAAAAAATAAGAATATCTCAAATTCTTTACATTTTGAAGGCGTATTGAATTAAGATGTTTACTTACAAGATTCAGTATAAAAACGATGGGATACTTATTATAATAATACCACTTAGGTACATCAATAAACTTAGTTAATTCGCTAATCAAGAAGATTTTTTTTTCTTCTATTCGATACGTATAATTGACGTAACAATTCCAATAAGCTAGAGTATCACACATAAATAAGTAATATACATGTGGACTGTATTTCTAATAATAGCTAACTAGTAAATAGGCGGGTGGTTACATTTGATATCAACTGATATAGCAATATACGTGTAAAAGCAAAACACAAATATGAAATACATCTAGGTATACACAAACAAATCAAAAGTGGGTAACTATACAAAAAGAAGGTGTGTGTTCGGCACGATACCTACTGTAAGAATCGCCTATCAAAGTACGATACGTACTTTCATAGGCAATTCTTATGCTATGTTTCCGGAAAACACTTTAATTCCGCGTTCATAACATTTCAAACTTAAGTCTCTTCTATAAAGAACCTCCACAAATCATAAAGCAGAGACAAAACGTCACTCAACTTTCTCAAAGCTCTAATAACAAGAACCTTAGCCACAGAACGGTAAATTGGCTGCATTTTATGTCTTAAGTGATTTAAGCGACGCAAATGCTTGGCGAACGTAATCACAGTGAATGAGCCGCTTAAGGCCTGCCTCAAAGGAAGCCTGTGACGTCACGGTTTTTTCAATGTTCCACCGGTTTTGTCTTTGCTGACGCTTTGAAATGGTAATTTTGCTTTTGCATGACGTTTTAGCGCCATTTTTGCGATGAATATCGTCATGCTCTTAGCCTTATTCTGGTTGCATGAGGTCGACACATTAAGTACCTATACCTAACAAATGATGACGTCATAGGGATATAAATGCTGTTTCTGACTGATCTTTTAATACTTATTGATACGCTTTTACAATTATACGACATTACGCATTTAACTCATGTACCCATTTAAGCCGCTGTTTCGAAAACTCAAAGTTCAAGATAAGATTCGTAACCACTTGAACTGACGAAAGCTTGTTATGTTATACTATAGTCAACTGCTAATTATCGAAATGTCAAGATTAGTTTTATATACGGGAGTTAAATTAATTACAATTATTTTATTTTTATGTATTATAACCGGGGAAGCAACAATAATTTATCTCGATTTACAACTTGTAGGTTCACCTTTTGCGACATTTACCTACAAATGCAAAAATTGTGACAAAATAACGGACTTTAAGAAAATTCCAAATTTTGTGTAACTACGAAACGTCCGCAAAACTAACACGTCGGCTAAACCTACAAGTTTATCCATTAGGATAGACATGGCTCGATAATAGAGTAACCGCGAAGTATCTCAAACCGTCGTAGTCCCACATTTGAGAGCGCTTCACTTTTGAAAAGGTATAAGTACGCGTAGTCTTTAATAAGATAAATACTTTTGGTAATCGTAAGTGGTGTTTAATTTAAGAGATTAAGAAGCTAACCTATCTTACTAACTTTACATGGTAGGTGTGTAATGTAATAAGTACTGACAAGGTACTTTTTGGAAATAGATCCCCTAAAAGTGTAGGTATGTAACTTTTAAATAATTTTACAGATAAGTACCTACTTAAAACTTTCTATCAATACTTTAAAGTTGGATATTTTTCATAATTAAAAGGCTCAACTCTTGAAAAGTGGTCCCATCCCATCCCATATCACAATAAACTTTTTTCTTCAATAGTATTACACATTGGAATCAAACAACTATATCCGATTTCACTTTAGTATTAGATTATAGTCAGCTCAGTAAAATAAAATAAAATACACGAGTTAAATCCGCTATAAGTAGTTTATATCATTCCAACGTACAAGTTATTTTTAAATGCGCATTGCCAAAGACTCCGTTTTATAATAAGACAAATATAAAGAATTCTTAGGTTCGTTCCGAACTAATGAAAATACTTTACGAAGAAAACTTTTCCCTGAAATTCGAAACGTTTTGTTAAACGAAGTGTATGCAAATAAAGAAGATATAATACTAGCTATAATCAATGCCGTAAAGTTTTATTTTAATGGTGTTTTAACGTCTCCCGTAGTAAAGTTTTTACCTAGACTTTGAGAAATTATTACGCTTGGCTGTCATGCAATATTCTTGTCGCGCTATAGAGAATCTGTCGCTACTGTCATACTTATGCAATGTGTGAAAGAGCACCAGTAACAGGTGTTTTTTTTCCTACGACAAAATCCTTACGTACTAATCCTCTATGTATAACGTATTATTAAAAAAATTAAATAATATAAAAAAAAAATACTACTATACTAAATACATATTATATACAAAACAGTGTACCTGCAATTCACGCTACCTACGCAACTGACTTTTCTATCTTATTTGTAATTCCGTTTTAATTAAAAAGAAAACAGAACCTTTTTTGCTTTGAACTCCAATTCTGAAGGCAAATAACTTTAATTTGCCTTCATTTAACACATTTACATATTAATTTAAGGCTTTTACAGTCAGAATCGACCGGCTGTCTGAAACAACCTAACTACAATATAAAATGAAGACATAATCCTCAACTGTGGTACTTTTGTCGAAACAAAGCAAAGGCTTAGATCGCATTATTTTCTTTTATACGAAACTACATTCTTAATAATAAAAGTTACATCTCCAACAATAATGCAAAATTCTTCAGAAGAAATTTCTTTAGTAAAGACACAATAGTATTTTATAAAAAAAACTTGCAAACTACGCAGATGTTAGCGTGCCGCTTAAACCTACTTAAAAGATAAATTTCAATACATAATATATAAACCAGTCTAATAAAAGTAGGTAGTTTATTTAATTGACAAACCCACAAACATAAAAATCATAAAACTTTACAAATTTTCATTAAGTATTAAAATTAGAATTTCTCTTCCTTTACTGATTTCACAATCTGTATTTTACAAATATGAAATCAGTAAAGTTTTCGAAACGTCAACAATTAAAACTAAAATAAAATACGCGAGTTAAATCTATTATAGCTATTTCAGAAAGTATTTTAGGAACTTTGCTGATGTATATCTTTGTAGTTACTATAGTAATTGTGCGCAGGTAATCCAATCATAATATTGGGGTCCTATGGACAGGCGTGCAAAAACATGGCAACATTAGAACTTCCTTTAATACCTGTACCTTTTAGTTTACACCTTACTTAAGCACTGGCTTTTCCCCAGAGCTTGTTCAAGAATTCCGTTCAAACCCCAGCTAATTCCAGTTAATAATGCTAATGGATACTGCGGTCAGCAATTACAGGGTATAACCATGTGTTGTCAGGTGCATTAATTACTGTATTTGGGTTACTAAAGCATTAATTACTTTTGTTTAGAGATAAGTAGTATTTTACACGTGTTGATAGTTTGAAAATATAACACCATTATAATAGCCTTCAAACTAGAGTTTAAATAGATACCTATAGTCGGAACATGCCCTTTGAGATGTGCTGTATATTATGATTAAGTAATTTATCTAGTTTATGTTGTTAAGAATTAACATAACGAAAAGTTCCATATTGTCTATGTTCTATTATTTTATCTGTGGCCACTACTGTCAGCCATCTTTGAATTTTTTGGTTTGCAATAAACGTTTAATGGCTATAAATCTTAACCTTTGATACACCTATTTAGCAATATCGTTGTAATATCCGCTATTATAAAATCGTACAAAAAAGGGCATACGCATACATACCTATCTGTTTGTAAACTCACGTCTCTATCCCATAGGGATAGGAAGATACCTACCAACTTTCTCTTACACGACATTGACAAATCATTTTTCTTATTTACATACATGTTCTTATATTACCTAACACCAGAATTTTTTGTCTTTATATATATGTGTGTGTGTGTGTGTGTAGTTACGCAAAAGGATTCATTATTTTAATATATTTTGTTTGGAGTTATTTTAATGTTATTGAATGGACTATTTTCCACCTTGCAAATGAAATCGTACTTCAAGCTCTCAATAGCGAAGCTCTAAAATCACCTTAAAAGCTCTTCAAAGCATAGTTCAGGTCATTACACATTTTAATTAAAGTTGGCATGGTTTTAAGAGGTCATAGGTACGAAGTTAGCTAACAAGGGATCCGTCTGCGGTAAGCTACAACTTCAGAGAACTTAAACCACTCATACGCTCCTTTGTTTGACTGCAGTTAACGTGCATCCAAAATTAACCGGCTTACCTGTAACAAGACAGAATTATTTAATTAACACTGAAATATTCAAATGGCATTTAAAATGTAAGTGGTAAATAATGTTTCGCGTTCAAAAGTTCTAAAAGGGCGCTCCTATTTAAGAAGTTGTGACCCAGATGCTGCCTCAATTAAATTGACTTTATGTTTGAGTTCTTACTAAGCGTAATTAATGACCACGCTTTGCAAACTTGCTTTAACCTCTAAATAGATTTTGGGCGTTTTAAAAACGTTGGCTCAAAGAATAAGTAAAGCGGAGACCTTATAATAATTTCATTAATTTATTTCTTAAAAGTGATATTTTGAATAAAAATAATTTAGTGACAGCTGAACTAACAAACAAAATCACAATTTCTGATGTCATCGAGATGTCACATTAGAATGAAACAATCTATACTAATATTATAAAGCTGAAGAGTTTGTTTTTTTTGTTTGAACGCGCTAATCTCAGGAACTACTGGTTCGAATTCAAAAAATCTTTTTTTGTTGGATAGACCATTTATCGAGGAAGGCTTTAGGCTATATAACATCACGCTGCGACCAATAGGAGCGAAGAAACAGTGGAAAATGTGTAAAAAACGGGGAAAATATGAAGCCTTATGAAGAAGTGACAGTTAGAAGACTTTGACAGATCTTTGACGAAACAATCGGACGGGCAGGACGACGTCTGCCGGGGCCGCTAGTTATAAATAAAATTTATAAATAACGGATTTAACTCGTGTATTCTATTTTATT
Source organism: Polylopha cassiicola (assembly GCA_038024825.1). NCBI lineage: Eukaryota > Metazoa > Arthropoda > Insecta > Lepidoptera > Tortricidae > Polylopha > Polylopha cassiicola. The sequence continues at coordinate 3,254,788 of CP149061.1, forward strand.
TGCTGACATTTAAAACTTTAGCGTTCTTTCAGACGTGCTACGAATATAGGAATTGTAAAGTTTTCCAAGCATCTGCAAATAAAATAAAATACGCAAGTTAAATCCTTTATAACTTTAAAGATCCATCGTAAAAGCGTTAATTTATTTATGCACTGGTGTCGAATAGTTGGATATGTGCATTACTAAATAATTCAACATTAAAATACTTAACAGTCGTTAATTATTCCGTTTGAGTTAATACTACGGGATCTGAAACTGTTTACTGGGCCGTTGGTTTTCTCGCTCTGCTTCAAATGGTGCTTGGCCTGTAAACTGAATTAAATGCGCAAATGCAAATGTTTTTAAAAAATACACTTTACAAAACATACCGGGATTTTTCTGTTGGAAAGGATATCTTATAGTATCATAAAATAATATCATATTACATAATATTAGGTACATTGACAAGGTGTTTTTAAAAAAAATCAAATAAACAATTGAACTGTTACTAGTTTCGTTGTTTTACTACTTTGTTTTCCTTTTTTGAAATCTTTCATATATTATAATTTAATTGACACTTTTATATAATTATGACTATCGTCAGTTCAGTCGTGCTACGATTATGGAATCTGTAAAGAATCAGAAAATAACATAAAATAAAAATACGCGAGTTAATTTCGTTATTAGTTGTTTCATTCCAATGTGAAATAAACGCGAAGGCATCAGAAATTACTATTTTATATAATAAAATATCTTAGAAAATATAAAATATACCTACGCACTTGCAAACTATTACCACAAATAAAAAGCTAAATCCCCACACTCGAAAAATAATGATAAGAAAAAGGTATGTATGTTTTTTGTGATTTGGAAATCCCTGAACTGATAGCACAATCCTTGCTAAATAACACCAAAGGGGCCCTAGACAAGTGCCCAACGTTCAACGTTAACGTTAAACGTTAGCACCAAAATGTATGGGATTTGACATCCGCGAACGACTGTCAAGTACGTCACAAACGTTCGCGGATGTCAAATCCCATACATTTTGGTGCTAACGTTAACGTTGAACGTTGGGCACTTGTCTAGCCCCCAAGGTGTATTTTAATATTTAAATAAGTTCTCAGAACATTTGAAAACGCCCGCGGGCAGAAGCAATAGGGTACCCAAGAGTACAAGCGAGTACAATCTTAATTTTAAAGTGTGAACACGTACTTGAAATCCACACGAGCGTCGTTCTAGCTCTTTAACACTGTACGGTACTTAATTTTAAATAGATTTCACTCTACTACACCCCGGGACACCTTTACGGAAGATAAAATTTATCTCCGCTACATAAATGTCAGTCCAAGACGAATATCCTCTGTAAAGGTACGCAGTCACACATATTCCCTAATAAAACGTCTCAGAGATGGATATACAAACTGCAACACAATACAGGAACAATTTTCGAATTTCATCCAACCACAGAGGCATAAATCAGCGTGGGAAAGAAAAAAAGATTCGCGAAGAATTTCACATTGTGGAACGAATTGCTGAATGGTCAGGGTAGTGAAGGCCCCGCGATTTGGGCCACGTTCCTTTCTCATTATTTTGTTTCTTTTTCAAAGGCAACCTTATTTTATGAGGCATTGTTGTAAAAAGATTTTTTAATGTTGGAAACAGAGCTTCATTCGGCAGATAACACTGCTTTATAACTAACTGTGCACCGTTGTTTCGCCCGTGTGGTTTTCGGCACGCTGACGAGTTCAGTCATCCCACGCGATCGTTCATTTTCCGGGGTAAAAGTAAGCTGCATAGTAAGATCATTTTCAAATATTGGTGCAGATTTTTACAGACGATAAAGTAAAGAATACTCGTACATCCAAGCTCAAAGTGAATTTTCCTGAGTTGAAAGATAGATTCTAAATAAATTTCTCGCCCTTGAAATCTTTCGTAAATCTTTTGAGCCGTTTTTGATATTACAAATGCATAAGTAGGTATACCTACTGACACACACTTATACAAAAATAACCCGTTTTATAATATAACAATATTGTACTTTTGAAAATAAAGACAGCAGTATAATTATAAAACACTTCGCCCGAGATTTTAAACAAAAGCCGCGAGTTGTATTGTGTTGAAATCGGGCATGATCTTACATATCGACTATGGAAGTATCAATTGCTGTAAAGGACAAAATCCAGTTTTTCAGGAGAGCGAAAAGAAGTTTTTGTGAAAATTAATCCGGTCATAACTTTTTTTCTATTGGTGCTATTTTAACACAACCTAGAGCAAAATTGGTTAAAATTTCATCGTTTTTTAACCTATGATATCATCTCAAGTTAACAACGTATGGTTTCGGAGTTAGCATGTCCTTTACCTTAATTTTTTTGTTACAGTTGGCGTTTACTTTAAAAAAGCTTAGATTTTATGTTTTTACGCCTTAATGTAACTAACATGAGTATGGAAAACAATGAAAGTCATTTTAACGTAAAGGTCTTATGTAGTAAAATTTTCTTGGAGTTTATGTATCAAGCACCATTGAATTCACTACTCTATTAATGAAGAATAAGGATGACTTTTGTTTAAAATATTTTTCTTTAGTTAAAGAAGTTAATAATCAGAACTAAACACCTTTGAACATAATTTAGAGTATACATTCCTTAAGTCGACTAGTAGTTAATACCATAATTTATTGAGCGATGAGAAAGTATCCACCTACCTACATATAAAGTAATACACAACCAGAATAATAATAATATAGCTTTATTATTATTAGTTGAATCAATTTCTGTATTTTTTTTTCCTTTATATCTATGCAAACGTTACTTCGTACCACATTTTAAGATTCTGAGTTTACGAGAGGTACCCTGTAGGTTTTGATTATCTTGCGAGTGTCAAAAATTGTGTACATAAGTTTAAATATTTCTTTTTATGGTTCCATACCTCAAAAGGAAAAACGAACCTTTGTTTTATGTGATGTGGCGAGAAATTTGTAGTTTTCGCAATTTTTCTTTATCTGTACTAAAAGTGTTGCTTCGTACCAATTTCATGATTCTGAATTCACAGGAGGTATTCTGTAGGTTTTGATTTACATGTGAGTGTCGAATATTAGGTTTTGTATACTCCTAGACCAGTGGTTCTGAACCTGGGAGTAAATCAACTATTCTAAAAGGGGAAGCAATGAACTTTTATTATTATTGAGTTTGTGGGCCCATTTGTGGCGCTTCGACCATTCCTAATCTATTATACTGGCCCTTTTTGTTGTCTATAGTTCACTATTTATGCCCGTTGACTCCAGAAAGTTCCAGATTCTTTGGGACGTGAGTACTTGTATCTCTTCTGGGAGCAGCACGTTTCTACCGAGATGGACACTTCTTTTCCGCATGAGTGGTCCACAGGAGCATAGTATGTGCAGGGCTGTCTTCTCAGACTCTTCGCAGAACCTACATGTATGGTCTTCCCTCAGGCGCATGTTTGTAGAGTTTGTAGTGACCGGTGATAATTGTGGTTACTGCACAGGAAGAGCTTTAGCAGTTCTTTATATAAATTATTGCAATAGCCTTTTATGAGTTTTCCTAATTGTTTCTGTTCATACGTAGTTATCAGTTCCATTACTTTTTGTTTATATTCCTCGTTGAGTACTTCATAGACTTGTTGCTTGATGATACCGCAGACTGGTTTAGAGCCTATTAGAGGAATATTGGTACCTTTTTATGTTGGAATGCCCTGGAACTCATCTAAGTATGACTTTTTTGGTGTTACCCAGGGCGTTTAGGTAATTCTGACAGAGTCAAACTAGTTTAGAGCTACATTTATTTTAAGTAAATCCAGTGCTAGTAGGCCTGCTTGACTGTCAGAGATAATGTAGTTGTGCTGGTTTTGGAGTTTCCTTTCAATGCTAATCTCTGCAGAATTGTTAATAAAGTAGACTTCTTCTTGAAAGATTGAGGCTATATTTTTGAGGCTGGCACTAATCCCGAGTTTCGGTCCTTCTCCAAAAATACCGCACCCAGACTCTAGCTTTATAGCTTCACTCTGTATACCAGATATGGCTACCTTGTGGGAATGTTATTAGGCCGTTAAGCCATTGATTCCATTGAGGTATGTCTACAGTGTACAAAGAACTTAATAAGGAAAGGTAAATTTAACATAAAAATACATGTATTGTTTGTATTTTAAGGCCAGGGTAAAATCAGTTTTCCTACTAAGTCCCACGGGTGACAATATTTAAAAAGTTAGGAACCACTGACCTCGACTAATAGGAATACGTTGGCCTCCATAAACGCAGCGGCTATTTTATTTATTTATTCTTTATTGCGCAAACAAACTAAATTATGTACAAAAGGCGAACTTAATACCATACGGCATTCTCTACCAGTCAACCTTGTGTGTATTATTTATTTGTGTAGGCGCAAATAAATAATACACATAATATGATAAATACGATATAAAATAGGAAGATATTACACTACATAAATAAATACATAAATTTATATACTTAATAATAAATATAGATACACAAAAATACATAAATAACCACAATGACTATGTGGCTATTTTAAAAAAATCCAACGCACGTGATGGTAGTTCGTTCTATTCACTCTTATTAAGTATTACCGTATGTTAGAAAGAGAGAGTCCGATTATAATCGTTATAATTTGTTGATGTAAAAAACAAAATACACTCTCCAGTTATTATCATATTAACGTAAAGGCCAACACGAATCGCATATTCACTTATTCTTTAAAGTAATTTACATTTAGTTAAGAAATGCGAAATTACCATTAATGTATAAGCCAAGTTTTTAGTGTTTGTGCTATACGTTAAATAATTTGAATGTAAATTAAGGATATGTCTTTTACATCACGAAATGAGAGAAAAATCATTTTAGAAAAGGTAAAAAAGTGTAAGGTAAACGACATTTTTTTCAAGATATCAAAATTTCAATGATACCATTCGAAAGAGCACAAAATTCTGAATACAACCATATAAATAACTCATTTTCGGCAAAATGTCCTTTACATTAATTGATACTTCCATAGTCGATATAATAAAACAGTAGAAACCGCGTGTCTGTACAATTGAAATTTTTAACAAAAAATGGGTGTGGGCAATAATAAAAGAGTAACAGAACACAAAAATGATTTTTTAGATTTTCTTTTCTGTCTGTCTGTCTGTCTGTCTGTCTGTATGTATTCGCTAATCTTGAAAACTACTGAACAGATTTTGACGCGGCTTTCACTAATAGATTAAGCTCTTCCCTGAGCAACATATAGGCTTTGTTTCATCGAAATCGGATGTCAAATAAAAAAGCTATCGTCTTTTAAAGTTTAAAGGTAATTTTTCTATAGGAGATTTTATAGTTACATAATATACTACTAGATGGCGCCTCAAGGCAATTAAAACGCGCTATAGCTTTTTCTCTGAAAAGTATACAAACTGGTTGTTTCTCTACGTTTCAAACTATTTAATTTTGTTTGTCTTGCGATTCGGTTAGTTGATGATTTTGATGTTATACTTGGATATGAAAATACGGACTCTGAACTTGCTTTGTGAATTGGTTGAAAAATATCGGATATAATCTAAAAAAATATTGCCTACGTAGATTTATTGAAATAAAATAATAAATATATGTATTATTGTATGTATTTGCTTTGATTTTAAAAATGCCCAGACGAAACGCTTACAACGCATCGCTATTGAGAAATCTTACTCCGCCTAAATTGTGCAATGGAACCCGACTTAGAGTAACTTCTTTACAAAGAAACTTAATCGAAGCTGAGATTCTTACTGGATGTAGTGCAGGTGAAACTGTATACATACCACGAATACCAATCATCCCCAACAATTTCCCATTCCAATTCAAACGGACACAATTTCCAGTGTCCGTTTGCTTTGCTATGACAATTAACAAGTCTCAGGGGCAGACGCTAAAGGCTGTTGGAGTTGATCTCAGGTCGAATTGTTTTTCACACGGCCAACTATACGTGGCTTGCTCGCGGGTTAGTAATGCGGATAACCTTTTCATATTAGCCCCAGAAGGAAAAACTGTTAATGTGGTTTATAAAGACATTTTATAATTTACATTTGAAATATTGAATACATACCTATATTATATTTTTTATATTATTTGTCTGTCTATCTGTGTGTTCCGGCTAATCCATAGAACAGCTGGACTGATTTGGACGGGACTTTCACTGGCAGATAGCTTATGTAATAAAGAGTAACTCATTTTAGAAAAAAATCTTTAATTATCCATACTTATGTCCCAGTACTTAAATTCCACGCGGACGAAGTCGCGGGCACAGCTAGTAATATAATAAAGAGGAAAGGTTTGTTTGTTTGGATTGAATACACTCCAAATGACTGCTACTCTATTCCCGAATGACATAGGCTATTGAATATTTTGGAAAAATTAGGCATCCGTGCAAAGCCCGTTAGTTACTTATATAGAGGTTTCTAAAACTTTAAGAGATAAAGTGATGAAACCCTTTTCTTTTTTGTCTCAAGATATAACAATTATTAATTCTTATAGCCATCTCCATGTGTCCTTGTGAAGGTTTCTCATCGTATTTCTCATGACGATATAATAGTACCTTACTATTTCCACTGTAGTTACATGATATGTCAGAGTATAGTAGTGATCGATAAAATGCATTTGTTATTACGTGTTATAGTTCATTGACCCCGCTATCAGAAACCCCTTACGTTTTCTTCTGCCCAATTTTAGTGATAACTAAGTTTAATTGAATAAATTATATAAGGGTACTATCAAGGTCACTATATTTAACGAAGCTTTTTTTTATTTTATTAATATGTCGAGACTGTTTGAATTCAATTTAATGTCCAATAGCTTTACCTAACTATAATTTTGGAATGCTTTAATCTATACTAATATTATAAAGCTGACGAGTTTGTTTGTTTGTTTGAACGCGCTAATCTCAGGAACTACTGGTTCGAATTGAAAAAATCTTTTTTTGTTGGATAGTCCATTGATCGAGGAAGTCTTTAGGCTATATAATATCACCCTGCGAGTAATAGGAGCGAAGAAAAGCCTATATGAAGAATAAACATTCCACGCGGACGAAGTCGCGGGCACAGCTAGTTCCATAATAAAATTGTGAAGACGGAGTTGAGATTAAGTTATAATCTATTCGATTAATTGTTTGAATAGCAAAGAGGGCCAATTAGGAATAGAAACCGGTAGCTCGTTATAAATTTAAATCACTTTAGAATGTTCGCTCGGGTGCGAGGCGGGTTAGGCCCACCTACCAGAGTAGTTTTCCTTTGATAAGATTGCGAACGTTTGTTTAAACTATTGTTGGGCTCTGTTCAATTTTCTTAAGGCTTCAGTTGAATTTTGATTACATCTCATTCACAGAATTTACGCTACAAATAGGTACATATCTGCATTACGTATCGTTATGTGCTACTACTAATTTATGTGCGTGCGATTCTCTTGTAGTTATTAACTTGTTAGTTCTATCATCAAAAACAATTACCTACAGGTTAAAAAAATGCAAGTTTCGCTAAGCGTTTTCTTCTACAACGAAAAAGTTTTGAAAAGTATATAATGTTAGCCAAGGCTTGAGTATTTTAGTCAATAGGGGGCTGGGGGATATCCACAGAACTCGATTTTGACTGACTTTCCTAATATTTAACGTGGAGGAACAAATCTTATAGTATAATAATTTCTAATGCCTTCGCGGTTGTTATACATTGGAATGAAACAACTTTAACGAATTTACGTAAATTAAATACAAGTGGAGATATATTATGTTCACACATAAATATGTATGGTACTACTATCTGACCCTTTTCAGCCAATTTTCTAGGCAAACTGTTCGCTTCGTAAATAATACCGCTTTTGTAATATAAATAGTTTGCTTCCGTTCTAAAAGCAAGCTAGGTTACCTACGTGTTATAAATCAAGTATTTTTACTGGCGTTGTTCCCTTATTACGACCTTTTTTGTTTTTTTTTTTATTTACAAAAGGAAGGCTAAAGTAGAATGGCGAATTAGTAAATAGACCTTAAAAAGTACCTACAGTTATACATGTCACATGATACTACTAGCGCTTCGGAAAGACCATCATTGCTGAAAAGTTTTTTTCTATTCTAATCGCCTGATATTGATAATGAAGCCTTTTTGTCCAGGTAGTAAAGGCGCTTATATAATTAGCCATCGCATAAGTCCCCTATGATGCGTATGGAAGGTAGCCGAGTGGAAAAAAGATGGCAGAATGGTCTGAATAAGTGTAACAAATAGTGGAGCTTTCATTAAGCCGTGAGAACTTGGACATAACCCTTTACTCGGTAATAGAACAGGATAAAAAAATATTCTAAAATCTATATTTATAAATAAACAATGAATCGCCGAATTGTATGCGCGCATAACTTCCGATCTACTGCACCGAAAAGAATATTATTTTATTGTGTTTTTTATTGTCAGGGCGAGGTTAGTATATCGAAAATTTAGAAAATATTTGTAAAAAAAATATGGAGGTATGAAGTTCGCCGAGCGGTCAGCTAGGATAATAAAAAATAGTGAGGAAATAGTACATTACGCACCAAGGCCAGTAAAATAAAAAATGTCTCAGATCACATGTAATTGTCGTCCGAGGCGAAGCCGAGGTTGACAAAAATGTGATCTGAGGCTTTTTTATTTTACTGGCCGAGGTCGGTATACTATTTTTCTGTTCGATGAAGCCAGAAAGCGGCAATTTCATTTAGCGCAGCGGCCAGGAAGATGGCGCTTTTTGGCCGGAGGACAGAAAAATATATTAAGCACCCACAAGGGTTCAAAAATGGTGTGTTGAAGATAAGCTACAAGATGGCGCTGATTTCAATAAAGCCCAGCGACTCAATGACAACTTCACGTCGAACAGCCGTTATGTTTTCAGCCGGACGATACGGACTCACAATGGCTCGAAGCGCGGTGCGGTTTAGTTGAACCTAAGCAATTATTGTTAAATTTCTTATTCGATTTACTTAAATAAAATCAGTTTTTTTTTTAAATAAATTAGTTCACCGTTTCTAAAAGTATAACAAACAAGAAAAACATTCCTCCTCCCCAGGGTTTAAGCCGGATAAGTATAAATAATGTAGCAAATGGCTTCGCTTATAACAAGTGACAATTTCCGGTTCCGGCCATCGGTGTCCGGGTATTGCGGTTTGGGAAGGAAACGAGCCTTAGAAAGGGCACCCACTTAAATATTAATTTAATCTCACTAATTTTTAAGTAGGGTAATAAAAGAGGATTCCGTGTCAGAGTAAGTAGCCATATTTTCTAAAGATATTTATTATTTTATTAACGGTTCCGGCAGACGTCGTTCTGCCCCTTCGATTGTTTAGTCAAAGATCTGTCAAAGTATTCTGTCACATACCATCAATCACTTTATGTTTTAGATTGTAAAAATGAATTCTAATCCAATCTATATACTTTTTATAGGTACCTACATGTTCTTATATAAAACTTTATTCTTACAATAAGGAACACATAAGAAAAATCATCCAATTTGGTGCCGTCGTTCAGAAGTTATGCGCGCACATACCTACATTTCCACAATACCTTTTTATGTAGATATATGGATAGATAGAAGATATATTAAACGCGTCAGTTTTTTTTTGCAATAAAATGTATGGAACCGATAACCATTTTGTCGCATCACGACACGACAATAAAAGGGGATATTTATAAATTTCCTAAGGGAATTAAATAAGGTTGTCGCACACATAACCTATAGGTACTTAAACTCACTATTGGATTGTGATCATCAGGAACTATAAATGCGAAAGTATCTCTGTCTGTCTGTCTCGCTTTCACGCTAAAACTACTGATCCGTTTTAAATGAAGGTACCTAGACAGATAGTCTAGAACCTGAGAAAAGACATAGGCATTAAACATTGCGAAAAAAGGGTTGTAAGGGGTTAAAACTGTAGATGAAATGTTGTTATTACTAATACTACGCGGCCGGAGTCTCGGGCAAAAGCTAATATAGCTTCGATCCATTCCGTAACAATCATTTCATTCCGATGTGTACGCAGATCATCAGATACTATTACATCTGTATAGTTTACAGTAACCCGGTTCTAATCTGGGGAATGGAGTGTCCCTCGGGCTGCGGTTACGGCTAATCTTAGCAGATAACGCGCTAAGTCAAACTGGGACAGGAGGTCGGTAAGCGAGCCCTGCATAACGCCACTTAATAATGTATTGATGTGTGTATACCTCAGACTGGCTGAAATACCGAGCCACGCACCAAAAAGTAATTAAAGAAATTGACCACGGCTGACTGCCTATTATCTGTGCCTCTGTAAATTAAAAAAAACTTAAACGGCTGATTGTCTATTACCTATCTGCGCTTTTGTTTGCAAATACAAAAAAGTTTCGACGTCAACGCGCCATTTTTATTAGTAAATATAATGCAATTTTAAAATGTTGTCTAATTATTTCGTATAAAAAACTGATTTTATTTAAGAACCCACTTAGTCTTTCTCGATTTATCTCTCGCCTGTGATGAAATAAGCGGTTTATGATAAACTAAAAGCGGTTTATGAAAAACTGAAAAATTGCTCATCTCACTTTATGGTATGTAAATTCGAATAAAATATAATCATAACAAAAAGCGTACCTATTGGATATTTTATATCATATTTAAAAACATGTGCAACCAGCGTGGTTGCATCGGAACTGCACTTTAAACCCTGAATTGCATTAAATGTGCACATTAATATAACGAGAGAAAATAAATTTATTAAATTATACCAATATTACGTATCAATATTTGACTTTCACTTAGAAATAACGAGTTAATTATCCGTTACCTATCATTAATTATTTTCTTTCAATGTGTAATAGCCGAGAATGCATCAGAAATTATTATACTTACTTCGTTATTGTCACAATAAAGTTCTTAAAATTTCATCAAAAATTTATTAAAATAGTTATAGCTGTTTTATTTCAGTGCATAATATTCACAAAAGTATCAGACCGTATAGGATCGCATTATTATACCTAACCTATAATTTGCATGTATAACTTTTAATATTGTAATGCCTTCTCGGTTATTATACATTGGAATGAAACAACTATAGACTGAATAATTGTCAGCTTAGTCGTGCTACGATTATGGAATCTGTAAAGGCTCCGAAACTTACGCCAATAAAATAAAATACGCGACTTAAATCCGTCTATAGTTGTTACATTCCAATTTATAATATTGTCTTTTTCCACGAATCCTTTAGCCATACAATAAATAACTTGGTATCGATATCCACACGATTAGTTAATTCCTAACGTAGCGGTTTGCCAAATAGTCCGTCGTGGCGACTCGTCAGATAGCGGGACTTGGCACACCTCCAGCCTCCAGGACACGAGTGCAAGTGTCCACGCAACGCTGACAATAAAACAAGTAGACAAGTTACTAAACGCACGAAAATCTGCCATTAAATATACAGATCAACAATTGACAGATACCATATCATTATAGACAGCTGTCAATGGTCACAGCTGTGTCAGACATATCTATTATATAAAAATAAGTCAGGTTTTCCTCCCTGACGCTATAACTCCAGAACGCACGAACCGATTTGGCTAATTTTGGTCTTTATTTGTGGAAGTCCAGGTTAGGTTTGTAAGTAGAGAAAATTTAAAAAATATCTTGAAAAAGTGTAAAACAACATCTTTCCCATATACCTACAAAGTGATTGACGGTAAGTGACAGAACACTTTGACAGATCTTTGACGAAACAATCGGACGGGCAGGACGACGTCTGCCCGGGCCGCTAGTTTACCCATATTTACGGAAGCTAACCTGCCTTGTTCATATCTGCAAATGTCCACGCAAAGATGAGCAAAATAATAATCAGTAGTTATACGTATATAAGTTTATCAGTTAGGTATTCGTTAGTAGCGATGTACTCGCGATGCAAGCCCATCAGTAATACGCTAATAGCGACTTACTTGCGATACAAGCTCATCAGTTATACGTTAGCTTTAATATATAATGAAACTAGTGGCCCGCCCCGGCTTCGCACGGGGGCTATAAACCTTCCTTAAGAATCACTCTATCTATTAAAAAAAACCGCATCAAAATCCGTTGCGTAGTTTTAAAGATCTAAGCATACATACGGACATACAGCGAAAGCGACTTTGTTTTATACTATGTATTGATAGTACATTACTCACCTAGGCCAGTAAAATAAAAAATGTCTCAGATCACATGTAATTTTCGTCCTAGGCTAAGCCGAGGTTGACAAAAATGTGATCTGAGGCTTTTTTATTTTACTGGCCGAGGTCAGTATATTATTTTTCTGTTCGACGAAGCCAGAAAGCGGCAATTTCATTTAGCGCAACGGCCAGAAGTTGGCGCTTTCCGGCCGGAGGACAGAAAAAGATATTACCGTCTCGACATATCGACAAGTACCTATTAACGATATCCAAGAAAAATAATAACTGTAATAGTATTTATTCACTAATTTCTCATTCATTATCTAGGTATTTTAAAACCAAATACTAGTTAATAATATTTTGAGCTTTTATTTGGATGCCCGCTCTAAGGATGTGACCTAAACTGTTAAATGCCTTTGCTTAGACGCTAACAATTTCCTAATGAGTTTTTTTTGGTTAAACGTTTTATCTCCCGTTAGTTTGGTATTCGTACACCAACTGACTTCTTTTTTGTTTCCTTTTGTGCACGAGTAGGTATGTACGAAAAAAGTACGTAAACTTATTTATTTTGTTGTAGCTTGCACATAGTACTTATTTGGGTTACTCACTACCTAATATTACACGCCTAACTGATTTTGATAAATATTGATATAGCTATGTACAGACGGACAACAAAGTAATCCAATAGGACTTCCTTTCGAGGTACGGAATCCTAAAAAAAATTTTTTTAAGTATTTTTTTATGTCAATAAAACAAAACACTTTTTTTCTACACAAACCCATTATTATCAAGCTAGTCCAACGAAAGCAATCGGTTTAAAAGTCGATTTTAAACAAAGGGCCAGAATTTTTATTTCCACTCCCATCCAATTTGGAATCTGGAACTTAATCCCGCCGGGGCTGAGTGTACCCGTGATTTATTGCAGGAAACTTCATAATTAATCCAATTAATTAACAACCGAGATCAATCTGTCGCAATGCATATTAACTTGGTATCATTTCACAATGCTCTGTTAAAACATCAGCGAGTCCTTTAGTTCCTTTTGTAAGAAAACTAAAACATTTCCTATATTTAATTACCTTTATTTTCTGACTGAAGCTTCACCCCTTTACTCGATCAAATCCATATATATATAGAAGGGGAGAAGGTGACTTAATGATTGACGTATGGCGTATGATGTAGGGCCTAAATATTAAATCCTTTCTTATTGCTAAAAGAAAGAATTTTTGAAATAACACACTCTAATGAGGTAAAACGGGGGTTCTTATCGTGTACAGATTCATTTTTTGATGGAATTTTGACCTTCAGGTCCTTTTTTCATAACTGTAGTGTTCTAAACAAACATGCATAACTGAGAATACTAAAAGCGAGAACACATTTTAAGTAAAATAATGTAAATAAGATAAACCTTTCAATGTCTTCGAACCTCAATATCTAAATAGTATTAAGTCGTAATAATACATTTTTTGCGTAAATAAATTACACTGGAGAAAATAGCGCGCAAAAAAGAATTTAGTGATTCTCTAAAAAGCACTGTAATCAGTTTACTCACTGAGGCATAGATAATGAAAATAAAAAGATAAAATAAAATAGGCTAATTAAGCAACCGAGATAAAAAAAAAAACCTTTTTGCTCCGTTATTTTCAGCTGTCTAATGATCTTAATCAAATTTTGTTCTTGATTTGAAAGCAAACAGAGTGCCTATTATTATCATTGCGAAAATGTATTATCTATATTGAATTAACTTTTCTACGCCAATGCTGGAGATAAAAGTTTTGAATTTTTTAACGATGTTATAAAAATCACATAGGTAATAATGTTTCTTTGCAAGCACCACGTGAATTCAATTTTAAATTTGACGAGTTAAAATTTCAAATGGAGTTCAACGAATTCCGGTTTATATATCACTATTCCAGTAAAGTAGCGATAAGTCGCTTAGCTCAATCGATTTATTTTAAATGGTTTAGTTAGTGGGTCCGACTATCTAACTACTGAAATTAAATTCGATAACTGTTAGACTTATTAATCATTAAAAAAACTTATGAACAGAAATTAATTAACACTTGCTTATTGAGGTATAATTTTATGTTAGGTTGAATATTTGGCTGAATGTATATTCGCCTTAGTCTTAGAAGATTATAAGGTTTTTTAGTTCTGTTATTATACACGCTACTAGCGCCAGTTGATTTAAAGTAACGTCAGGTCGGAATGTGTTGTGTTTAAATACCTACTCATTAAATATTATGTTCTAGTACAGAAGTCTTGTTATTACAATAAAGTCAATAGGTTATGGGCCCAGGCCTACCTTTTTTCAGTGTAATTAACAAAGAGCAGTGAAAATAGTCGAACAGAATTTTGAAATTGTGTATTAAGAAACAGACAAAGTTCGTGTTGTTCTAATGCAAAATGGAGGTTGGAAAACTTGAAAAATTCAATGGGTCAAATTTTAAACAGTGGAAATTTCAAATAAAATGTGCTCTGCGAGCCAAGGGATTATGTATCACTACGCCAAAGCCAGAAACAGATGTGGAACAATGGGACAAGGATGATGGAATGGCTATGTTTGTAATGACTTCGGCAATGGATTTAAAACAGATAGCTCTTGTTGAGAATTGTGAAACAGCGTTTGAAATTATGACTAAACTTGAATCTATATTTGAACAAAAGTCCGATTTAACCAAGATGTTAATACATGAACGTTTTTATCAGTATAAAATGTCATCGGGAGATAGTATTTCTCAGCATATAGCTAAAGTGGAAAGCTTAGCTAAACAGCTAAAAGATAGCGGAGAAAGTATCAGCGAAACGGCAATAATGACGAAAATGCTTAGTTCTTTACCCTCAAAATATAGATCTCTTAGACAAGCATGGTTGTCGCTTGATATTAAAAGTCAAACTATATCCAATTTAACAGCTCGTTTACTAGATGAAGAGACTAGTTTCCAAGAAGAAGAGAATGAAACTGCTTTGTTAGTAGCTCAGCAAAGTTTTAAAAAGAAAACAAATGAGGTTCAACAGCAACATCGTTTTGAATGTTATAATTGTGGAAAACGCGGTCATTTTGCCAGAGATTGTCGCGCACCTAGACAAAAGCTAAGACAAGGAGGAAATGACATGTTGACATTCAATATAACCAACTCGGACTGGAAGTGTGCTGAAGGCTGTCAATGGATATTAGACAGTGGAGCGTCAGCTCATATGTCATATGAACGAGAAAATTTTGTAGGATTTCATGACTATACAGGAGCTCCACTGAAATTAGGTAATCTAGAAGGAATTGATGTCATTGGTCAAGGAGATATTCTGATTAAAAGACTTGTAAATGGTCAATGGGAGACAGGTATTCTAAAGAATGTACTATATGTACCTAAATTACGTAGAAACTTATTCTCAGAGGGAGTAGTGATGAGACAAGGCTACAACATTGTAAAGGAAGGAAGTGAGGCTCTTATATACAAGGATAAGGTATTAGTAATGTGTGCGTCTCTGCAAAGTAACAACTTATATGAACTAAGAGTAAAATCTATACCAAGTCCTGTGTGTAATGTTGTGCAAAAGGTGAATCTTCAAACATGGCGTCCAGGTGATGTGGTTTACAGCTATGTTTGTGGGCCATTTAGCGAGCCCTCAGTGCAAGGTATGAATTATTTTGTTATTTTTAAAGACTCTGCCACAAGTTTTAGGTATGTTTATTTTTTAAAGAACAAAAGTGAGGTGTTAGACTGTTTCAAGAAATATAATGCAAAGGTTAAAAACATTTTTTTACACAGTGTACGTATTTTACATACAGATAATGGCGGAGAATATACAAGTAAAGCTTTTAAAGACTATTTGGAAAATGAGGGTATTTCTCATGAATTAACTGCCCCATACACGCCAGAGCAGAATGGAAGAGCTGAAAGAGAGATAAGAACTATTGTAGAAAGTGCTAGATCCATGCTCTATGCTAGAAATGTTCCTCTCAATTTGTGGGCTGAAGCAGTAAATTGTGCTGTGTATTTATTAAATCGTACATCATCTAGTCAAACTCCAAATATTACACCTTTGGAATTGTGGAGTAAGATAAAGCCTAATTTAGAATATGTCAGAGTTTTTGGGTGTGAAGGGTATGTACATGTACCAGATCAATTAAGAAACAAACTGGATGAGAGAAGTAAGAAGTTGATGTTGGTTGGTTATGATAATAGTAACTATAGAATGTATGATATGACGACGGGAAGAATAACTACTTCGAAAAATGTTATTTTTGATGAATTGAAAACTTCAGAATTTCAGAGAAATGTGGCTCAAATTTTAATTGGTGATGATAATGTAAATGTTGCTCAAGAATTTTCTAATGAGGATGAGTTAGTTCCAGATAGTAATACTGATATGGAAGAAAGTACTAGTGAGCAAAGTAGTGATGACAGTACACATACGGCTCTTGATGAAAATGATGAAACCTATGAACCTACACAAGGCATTGATTTACATGATTTAGGTGTATCTAATATGATATTACGACCACAGTCACAAATAAATGTTTTTGAGGCAAATTTAATGGAAGTAGATTTGTCTAAGACTCATGATGATGCAATTAAAAGCAAGGAATGCAAGTTATGGTTAGAAGCTATTAAGAAAGAATTGGAAGCTCATTGTAATAATAATATATGGACTATTATTGACAGAGTCAATCAAAAAATGATAACTTCAAAATGGGTTATTTGTGAGAAAGTAAACGGAAAAGTAATAAATATAGAGTATGTGCAGAGTTCTGATCAACTAGCTGATATCTATACTAAAGCTTTACCAGCTGCGAAATTCAAAAATATAAGAAATGAAATATTGTCAGTCATGTAGTTCGTTATTATAAAGACGTTTATGAAGTTTGTTTTATAAAATTTAGTGGGAGTATTGAGGTATAATTTTATGTTAGGTTGAATATTTGGCTGAATGTATATTCGCCTTAGTCTTAGAAGATTATAAGGTTTTTTAGTTCTGTTATTATACACGCTACTAGCGCCAGTTGATTTAAAGTAACGTCAGGTCGGAATGTGTTGTGTTTAAATACCTACTCATTAAATATTATGTTCTAGTACAGAAGTCTTGTTATTACAATAAAGTCAATATTGCTGATATGTATGTATCCATTTAATATAATATGTCACTTGTCTCGGTGCACATAAGATTTATTTTTGCTTGTTCCAGTATTTACTTGCTTCTTCTTTATTAGGTATTTTCTTTTATTCTGTCTTAGCAAAAAACTTCGGCCCTGAGCTGGAATGCGCAGAAATGAAATATTACATCTCATTAGCGGAAGATAATGAGACATGATAATTAAGTTGGAGAATAATACGCGTTTTGTATTTTTTCCAAGAAACGCACAAAAGCCGCTAAAGATAGTTTTTCTTAGGTTTGTGGAAGAAAAATTTCACCCTCAGATATTTAGTATAGACTAGACTAGCGGTCCCGGCAAACGTCGTCCTGCCCATATATCAGTAGAGATAGCATAATTATAAACTTTCTCTAAAAACATAATAATATACAAACAAATATTCATAACGATCGGTCCAATAGTTTTTGAATACATCGATCCTATACTAACATCCCTACTTCCCTACTAATATTATAAATGCGAAAGTAACTCTGTCTGTCTGTCTGTCTGTTACGCTTTCACGTTAAAACTACTGGACCGATTTAAATGAAATTTGGTACAAAGAAAGTCTGGAACCTGAGAAAGGACATAGGCTACTTTTTAACCGACTGCAAAAAAAGGAGGAGTTCCATGCGGACGAAGTCGCGGGCAGAAGCTAGTAATTTTATATACCTACATATAATCTATATAGATTGAGGAGTTAAAGCTTGGCTCCTGGGCAAAATCGAAATGAATGTAAAATTGTATATAATTGAAGGAAAAGTCTGTTGGTCAGTTTAATTCCATACAAATTTGCATTCATTTTATTCGTTCGCTAATGTCATTTTGGACTTGTCTAGAAGGGCAACACAAACTTGTCAATCAGTATCAAAGTTACAAAGTTTCTTAAATTACAAGTATAGACTTGTATATAGAAGAGGGACTAGGGCTAAAGGCTTGTAGTGAATTATTTATGATGGGCCATGTAACCCATTTCGGGTTTTACGATAAGATTATGCTTAGGTACTTGAATAATAAGGCCTAAGCATTCATGAATCATAAATATGTATTAGAGAAATAGGGTAAACTAATGTACATAGGTACCTATAAGTTATAAACTTGTAGTGAACAACCATTACGTCAAAACAAACAGTGCTAGGTAAGTGGCTGTTCATTTGTTTTGATACCGTAAAAGGTATTGGGCTGACCCCGACCATCCATTTACTTCTGAAACCCTTTTACTCCTACAATTATTAAAATAACTTAAAATTTGGTCGGTTAATATTTACATACTAGATTCAAGTCTAAAAAGGTGGAAAATGAACCTTTTTGTGTATTTTTTTTATAATTTCTGATGTCTTTGTGGTCATTACACATTCGAATGATAACTATAATGGATTTAACTTACTGCTGCTCAAGTTTCGAAAACTTTACAGTTCCCATATCATAATCGCGAAGGTATTAGAAATTATATTTTTTATACTATACTTATCAGAATTACCTACCATTAGGTATCCCAACGTCATTAAACGCCGCTGATGTTCCAGTCTCCAAAAAACAGTGTATTTTTTTCTATGCCTATGGACTTTTCCATCTTAAAAATAAACATTACTAGCCACCCCACTGTGTGATATATAGGCTTGTTTGCGTGAATTAGAATTGTTCCCATCGCCGCTCTTATCTATAAACTAATATTATAAATGCGAAAGTAACTCTGTCTGTCTGTCTGTCTGTTACGCTTTCACGCTAAAACTACTGGACCGATTTAAATGAAATTTGGTACAAAGAAAGTCTGGAACCTGCTAGTTACCTATTTAGGTTTAGTAAACATGAATAGTATATTGATTTATTTATAGACTAGCTTCTGCCCGCGACTTCGACAGTCGGTTAAAAAGTAGCCTATGTCCTTTCTCAGGCTCCAGACTTTCTATGTACCAAATTTCATTTAAATCGGTCCAGTAGTTTTAGCGTGAAAGCGTAACAGACAGACAGACAGAGTTACTTTCGCATTTATAATATTAGTAGGGATTATTTTTATTTACACACGTCATCGAACAGTTATTGCTATCGATGTCATCAAAATTCTATTTAATTTCTCAGTTAGATTATTAAAAACACGATTTTTTTTTAATTTAACACGTGTGTGATAATTGGACACGTGATTTTTTCTTTTCTTAAACAAACAAAAAATGTCAAAAGCGCTTTAAAACTTCGGGAGTAGCGTCACGTTATGATAATCAACTTGATGGACATTGGACAACGAAAAAAACATTCTTGTAGGCATGACTGTTTCTACATTAATATTATTGGAGTTGTAAGCACTTCGACCATCTTTGATCTATTATGTCAGCACTTGTTTATTATGTAAAGTTCACTACGTACGCCCGTTCACTCTAGATTGTTCCAGATTCTCTCTCGCTTGTATCTCTCAAGAGCAGAGACAGAGGAGCGGCCTAGGACGGAATTTGAAAAACAATCTCGGCGTTGAAAACAATCTCGATGTATCCCGGACTAGGGTCTATAAGCTTTCATTTGTTTTTACATAAATAACAACACAATTTTATATAATTAAAAAAAGTATTTTTAAAAAAAAAGAGATTAACTCAAGTACATATATAAATAATCACTATAATGCATAACATACAAACGATTCCACTGGAAAATTGCTTCTCTTACATGATTAACCCCTTTCAGTGACCATGATACCCGCAATCTAATTCCATATTAGTTTGCGTAATGAATCTAAAACCATAATGATACAATTTTCTGCCTCATAGCTTCACTAGACACTAGCCCTAATCACTGAATACACTATGTATCTTTACACACAAACCACCCCAACTAATTTACCAATATTTATGTAAAGGCTTTAATATAAGTTCACTCTTTGTTTGTTCAGTACTACATTTACACGGCCTTCGGCCTCGATAGTTATTTATAAGTTTTTGAAGAGAATACAATACAAATGCATTTATGTGAAATTACATACTTACAGGTCATAAACATTTAAACCTTGAGTGAAAATTTAAGGTTTAATTCTTCATTCCAATGTATAAAAACCGCGAAGGCATCAGAAATTATTATTTAAACCTTGAGTTAAAACACAGATGACAGGCGTTCAGACGAATGTACAGCGGGGTGTTAGTAATAGGTTCCTCTTTAACCATTTAGGTATGGATCCTTAAAAAGCTATCATCCAAAGACGACTCAAATTAAAAGAAAAATAGTTTAGTCTACCTACTGTCCGCGACTTCGTCTGAGCACGATGAATTCTTTACAAAACATCGTTATAAGAATAGCCCATATGTTATTGACATATAAGGTATATTATTGCAAATTTTCATCATAATCCATTTAGTACCTAGTTATTGCGTGAATAAGTCACAAACATACCTCCAAACATCCTAACATTCTTACAAACTTTCGCGTTTATAATATGAATATAATAGTGAAATAGGTGGTAGTGATAAGAGTAGATAATAATTAATAATATTATTAGAATAATATTCTGACAGATTCAGATTCAGCGGCACGATTATGAAATCCAATTGCTTTAAAACCGTCTGAATAGTTCCAATTCACGAATCAAGAATCAAGTAAATTAAATTGAAGCGCTATTTGATCTAAATTACCCTATTGTGTCCCGTTCCGAGATATAAATTAAGTATCCATTGGATAATGGAACCATGACAAAATAAACTTGGTAGTTTTTGTAACTGCAAAGTTTTGCCACCATTGAAAAACTTTCGTTAAAGTTTCCGATGAAATAGATTTCGTGCCAAACTGCAAGACTTAACTGAAGGACGCAAATCTTTTATCTGATCCTTCGATAATGTAAAAGTTTTTCAAAAAATAGAAAAATATACGTTTTTGAACAAAAACATTGCTATCTTAAAATAAGGTGACAATTAAGTGTTCATAAAAATAATCATATTTAAAAAATGTTATAATACTTACTAGCTTTTGTCCGCGTACGATAAGCACCCCCATTATAACCCCTTAGGGGGTGAATTTTTTAAATTATTTTCTTAGTGCTCCCCTATGTTATAAAAGGAATTTCCGTGAAAAATATCATATATCGCACCCCTAGATCTAAAGGGAGCTAACTCAAAAAAAGTAACTTTTTCGGGAGAGGCGAAATTGTTGTAAGGAATCGAACCCTTTTTTTTAGCGTGTGTTTAATTAAAATCTACAGATTTTTGAGCTAGCTCCCTTTAGATCTAGGTGAGCGATATGTATATAGATAGATTTAAAAAGCAATAAGCGTTCTATTTATGACAAAAGTCATAGAGTATTGGAGCAACCTGTTGCAGTGATAGTAAGCTTATAATAAAGCTAAAGACTTAGCCGCTTTCTAAGTAAACCAAGGGTTTTAAGAGTTCCTCATATTAATTATTTAATGTATAAAAACTAAAGCGTCAATTTCGCTTGAAAACAAGAAACTACCAAGGCAGAAGAGTCGTAGCAAATTTAGTCGACTCAATTAGTGACGTCACCCATTATAGTGTAACTGGAATAAGCACTGTGCCGCGCGTATAGGCTTACGTGTGGATTCAAGTCCCACTGGGGTCTCGATATTTTCTACTCTTGTCTATATATATATATCATTATCATAAAACTGAGCAGATTTGTTTTTAGTAAAAATATAATAAAAACTATATCTACGTATTGCAGTTTTCCAATACACTTCTACAAATCATACTTTCAACTAAAAATTATATTCGCACCTTCGGTGGCACAAGGGCACAATACATACCTGGCTCATTTTTGGATTCTTTTGACAATTGTGCCCTTGTGCCACCGAAGGTGCGTATTAACAAAAATACAGTACCTACCTATCTACGAAGTATTATGGGTGAATATCTGTATTACACTAACAAACAGTCACGTAAAATCAATTCCTGACTGAACAGAATTGTATTGATAATAACTCCTTTTGTGGCCGCAGGTAGGTAAGGCTTCAAAACAAACAAATTAATTAAACCACTTCAAAGGTGCATATCCACGTATTAATTATATACCTGCGTGTTAATTTCCTGGCTCACTCTCACAATAGGTTTGTTGAGGGAGTAAAAGCCGGTCAAGTGCTAGTCGGAATCGCACACGAAGGGTTCCGTACCTTATCGGCCAAAAGAATCACGTATGTGTTAAAGATCCCTTGAATATAATTATAATTCTGTTATTCCATCATTCGTCAGAAATTAATAAGTATTCATATATTTGTAATTGAATTTATAGAACAGAAAATATTAAAAATACATTTTGACAATCGAACTTAATGCTCTTTGTAATAGTTTCCACTTATTAATAAAATGTTGTTTGCAGTGTTCATATTCATAATAACAGTAAATCAGGGTGAATATTTCACATGTCACATAATATATAATTTATACTGAAACTCTCAGCTTAATTACGTTAATTGGCAAACATAACATAAAGCAGGGAATCAACGCTTGCACTACTTATAATGTTATTATATTTATTTATTAGTAGGTATTCTCTTCAAACAATAACACAATACAATAATATATTAAATAAGATCTCAATAAGTATAATTTTCCGTCCTCCGGCCAGAAAGCGCCAACTTTGTGGCCGCTGCGCTAAATGAAATTTCCGCTTTCTGGCTTCGTCGAACAGAAAAATAGTATACTGACCTCGGCCAGTAAAATAAAAAAGCCTCAGATCACATTTTTGTCAACCTCGGCTTCGCCTCGGACGACAATTACATGTGATCTGAGACATTTTTTATTTTACTGGCCTTGGTGCGTAATGTACTATTGCTTAATAAATTCTGATGCCTCCGCGGTTATTACACTTCGGAATGAATCAACTATAGCGGATTTAACTCGTATATTTGCTGACGTTTCGATAACTTTACAGTTCAAATATTCGTAATATGACTGAGCTGACTTTAGCATTAGCCTATCGTCAGCGCAGTCGTCTAACGATTATAGGAACTGTCTACTCTTCCCTGTATTACCAATGACTTCATTAAACTGTCATTGCGAATGATATGTCCAAACATCTTTAGTGTTATTTCTCAATACCTAATAAATAAAAAACTGTACTAACTTCACACTCAAAACAGTAATCACATTAATATCACTACCTACTGATGTTAAACATCGGCGTTACATTATTCAATTTAGGCACACATTATAGAGTCCTTTGTCTGGCAAATAGCTTTGTAGGTCTTATTTCAGTTGACAACTCTGTTAGTAATTTGCTAAATGGTGTTTCTTATATCATGTTTACGTTACCATTCTGTTTTCCAAACGCACACAAAAGTTAAATACTGATTTAATTAAAGTCTTAAGGTAATTAGACTTCGTCCGCGCACTTTTTAACTCAATTAGATAGGATTATTTTTATTAATAAATATAAAATACACGTCGTCATTTCGACATAGATGTAAGTAGGTGAATCTTATAATCCACCATATGACTATTAGCCCATAACTAGTACGTTTAGTATGTTTATTAAGAAGTCTAAAAACAAAGTGGCAGTACCTAGAGTCGAGCTGCAAAAACAAGTATTTATTGTTTATTAATTTAGTAGATAGTTAGAATTCGTATTTTAATACACCCAATAAAACTTCAAAAATAATAATGCATCCACAAAGGATCAGTAAAACATCTGTTATTAACAAATATCGATATGTGAGATGCCATAGCTTACTCGGGAATTCCTTGGATTCTGTTATACAGAACCCTCTGTTGTCAGAACAGCGGAAATTAAATTACACATTATTATGTTGGGTAGATATGTACCTATAGGTATATAACCGTTTGGCACGCATAGAGAACAGCGTGTGCTTAATTTCCTTAATTTGGGATCAGTTCAAACATGAATACTATAACTTAAACAAACAATACAGAAATCTATTAAGAGCCTTATTCCAATTCAATAAATCCACTACTGACACCATGGTTCCGTACAATAAACTGGGTCCTTTGCTGCGGTCAAGCCTTTGTTTAATTTCCGTTCGCCATAATTGCTGAGAAGATCCCGCAGTCGTAAAATGCGGGATCGGGTACTACGACAATTGGGGATACGGGGTGCTTCAGGGATTCAGGGGTCCCGAGATCTCTCTCGGATTTAGGTATTATGTAAACATGAGTGGTAATTGGACGGATCCCAACCATGGTTCGTTGGTTTCGGCAGATTTGAGTTAACTATTGTGTCCGCATTGAGTCGCCAAGAGAAAAGGTCAGTTTGGGGCGCGGGTTTTAATTTAAGAAAATGTTTCAGAAAACATTTGTATTGTATCTATTATTAAAGTAACAAATCCAAAATAGGTGTTACTTTGCTAACATTAAATTAATATTCATGTTTGTTTTATAGGTACCTACTGAAAATTTTGCTTATAAGTTTTAACACACAAAATAATATGCCCAATGCCTGACTACTTGGTATAGAAATAAAACTTTGCCCTTTTCAAACTGCCGGTTGTACGGAAAATTTCGTATTGGAAGAATTAGTTAAATTGAGTGCGAATTAAGTACCGACAAAGGTAAGTAGTTAAGTAATGGCTCGTCCTTTGACAACGTGGTGATATTATAAATTTCCCACACGCCGAGCTCCGTGCCGTATGCAAAGCCAAATTGGTTTTCCCTTTTGACTTTTTGCGCGCAGCCGCCGCTGCTTTTTCCAAACGTATCATAAATATCGAATTCGGGGTTGAAATGGAGAGAAATAGAACTCAGATATCTTATATGAAGTGAAGTTCGATTTCGTTTATCTGTAGCACTTAATTAAAGTACTTCTACCTTAATTGTTGGCATGTAAACTCTTACTAATATTATTAACTGTTTGCATGCTAAATTTTAGACTAAGCGAGTTAGTAATCCCTACTAATATTATAAATGCGAAAGTAACTCTGTCTGTCTGTCTGTTACGCTTTCACGCTAAAACTACTGGACCGATTTAAATGAAATTCGGCACAAAGAAAGTCTGGAGCCTGAGGAAGGACATAGGCTACTTTTTAACCGACTACAAAAAAGGAGGAGTGCCACGCGGACGAAGTCGCGGGCAGAAGCTAGTTAACTTATAAATGTGAAAGCTTCATAACTTAGGGATAAGATACAAAGCGATAGGCACCAAAATATCGTTCCTCAATTTGAAAGTTCACAAAAAAGTAAATTCGAATAAAGATTTCGAATCCTGTCAATTTACATAGGTACTAAATCCACGCTAATGAGACCGCGACAAAAAGTAAGTACTTACATAGGTGCTAAAATTCTAACAAAAGCAAAGAAAACATAACATATTCTACATGTTCATTTTATAGCAAATTAACACGTTCAATGTTACGTTACGCTAAAGACATCGTTAGCGTTCTTACCTTGTTGTTGGATAAGTACTTATCGTAAAGGGACTCGCGCCATTGCTGCCAAGTAGGCGAAAAGTCAAGCCAGATATAATTTTATTATTCGCATAAAAGGAGGTATGTTTAGATATAAGAAAACAGATTAGTGTTGTTTTTTGTATTTATTCTACTGTTGAGTAAGTTACTACTATTTGAAACACATAAAAAATATACCTAAGTACCTAAACGGCAAAAATATACATTATCAATATACTATAATATACATTAGCTGCATGAAGATTTCGACCTACTTAGTAGGTAAGTATATAAACGTGTTATGGAGTGTTACTTTTGTTTTGTGGGCATCCTACTCGTCTAATAAAATCTAGCCGGAATAGTGAACCATGCTCCAGAGCCGTAAATTAAATTGTTAAAAAAAAAATATGTCCGCGCGTATGTTGTAAGTGGTATATAGGTAACGATTTTTAATCTTGTAATCGATATGTCGCACACCTAGATCTAAAGAGAGCTAACTCAAAAAAAGTACTTTTTCAGGAGAGGCGAAAAACTGATTATTATGTCCATATGCACACATGAGTTTTCTGTGTAAATTTATATTTTTTATAATAAAGCTAGCAGAGTTATATTAGCTGCAATCTGTTTTAGTGTAGGTGAGTTTTGCTGGAATCCGATGGTGTGCATAACTCAAATCTTCCGGTTTTTGAGTTAGATCCCTTTAGATCTAGGTGTGTGATGTATTATCCTAGAAAATATGATGAAAATGTCGCTCTTAAGATTAAATCCTCTGACATTTAATATTAATAAGAAGATGCAATGTTGCATTTACCTAACATAATATAATGCTCTCATCATAACATGCTTTCATGCATTATTTGGCACTAGGTATTATTATATGACAACAATAGTTGGCCATCTGCCAATATTTGTAAAATTTAATATGGCTGAAACATTCGATCCTACAAGGTTTCTCGACTGCTTGCCAGATTTGTATCGGTTTTGGTTACACAGGTTTGCACATGTATGTCTATGATATCCATAGTAATCCAAGCATTGGTAAATCTTGTATTAATATGTATAATACAAAATGTAATATAATATGTACATAATATGTATATAATATGTAAATTAAATGTAATTAACGTTGCAATACACTTCAATCTAATATACTTATGTATGATATGTATTTTTATGTCAATAATACAATATAAGCACAGATGACGTTTCGAAAAATTTACAGTTCCCATATTCTATCCAAACAGATTCTTTAATTTAGTAATCATTTAATATAGGTTTTTTTTAAAAATGCTGCGTTACTTGTAAATGTACATCAAGGTTCTAATTCTAAGCAAATAAAATATGTGAAAACGGACGAAGACAGAACGATGGTATTATCCCTTAATCCTGCTAAACCTCGTGAAAAATGTACGAATTACTTCCCTCGACGAATTGTTTACGCTCATTTTCAGGAGCTGTTGAAAATCAAAATCAGAATCAACAAACTTTTATTTGTCTATTTATATTTTTTACCAAAATTAAATCGTGTTTTTACGGCGATAAAGGAATTTATTTATAGTCATCAAATGTACAATTCCATTGAACCAAACATTTCCAATTCACCAATAGCAAACTATACTACCATACTCCGTAACTACACTCATTACGTCTCAAGGGGTTTAAATGCCGCATCCCAACAGTCTCCGAGGCTTTCAAACGCTACCTCCAATAGTGAATAGAATATGACACCGTCATCTCAACTGGTCAATACAAGAATTGACCAATTCATTAATGCAGCAAACTTTAGCATTGAATATACACTTCTAAAGACTCAAGTTGACTCAACTGAACGTCAATTATTTCTGCTGCTTTTGCGCTTTTTGTAATAAAATACTATTACGGATTTAACTCGTGTATCTTATTTTACATGGGTGGATCAAAAAGTACCCGCGTTCGGAAACAGACGATGTCGTTGAGCTATGTTGTTATTATCATCGTGTACTTAAGGTATTTAGAAATTAAAAAATATATATTTGTTTAAAAACAATACATTACCTTTTATTTAGTGGCCAGTTTTATCACAAGAGTGTTGTATTTCGCGGTGACATGGAAAAAGATCAACATCGTTTCGTAATTCGGTTTTTATTTTTAGATGGAAAAACATGCGATGAAATAAAAGTAAAGTTGGATGCTGTCTATGGGGGCCTTTCGCCTTCTGTGACAACCGTCAGATTTTGGTTCCATGAGTTTACACGTGGCATACACTGTTTTTGATGATGACCGGCCAGGTCGCCCTCCAGACGCGGTTTCCGAAGAGGTCATTAAAAATTTTCATGATACGATTATCGCAGATCGACGAACTAAAGTTTGCGAATTAGCTGACATTGTAGGCGTGTCGTACAGAATATTTTTCAGTATATTATGTAATAAATTGCACAAGAAAATGATGTCCGCCCTTTGGCTGCCGCGTTTACTCACAGATGAAAATAATCGGATTCAATGTCAAAGTCAAAGCAATGTTTGGATCTGTTTAAGAGAAACCCGATGGAGTTTTTGTCTCGAGTTATGACTGTTAACGAAACCTGAGTCTATTATTATACGCTGGAGACCAAGCGAGTCCAAACAATAGATTTTGCCATATGAATCTCTTCCAAAGAAGGCGAAACCGATCCCTTCTGCCGGAAAAGTCAAGGCCACGATTTTTTTGGAATTCGAAGGGAATACTCCTTATTAACATCTTACAGAAAGGAAGAACAATCACAGGGCAATATTATAGTAAATTATTGGACCGATTCAATAAAAAACTTAAGAATACACGGCCACATTTGGCTAGGAAAAAATGCTGTACGGCCCCGATAACGCACCAGCACATTCATCCAGGTTTGTCGCTGTCAAATTAGTGGAATTTCGCTACGAATTGTTGCTGCATCCACCATAATTAATTGATCTGACGTCCTACGACATCTTTTGGTGCCTCAACATGAAAACTTGGCTCGGGGGTTAAAAAAATCAGCTCAAACGAAGAGATGGTTGCCGAATCAGAAGCGTATTTTAAAGGGTTCGAAAAAACATACTTTTCGAGGGGTTCAAAAAGTGGTAAAAAAGTGGGGTTATGTGTAAAGACCTCGAAGGAAATTATGTTAAAAAATAAAAAAAAAAACTTTGAAAAAAAAGTTTTTTCTGTCTTAACGCGGGTACTTTTTGATCCACCCACGTATATGCTGATATTTCGAAAATACTATCTTGATCTAGACTGTCTAGGTATTATTTTTGTATTAGGATCAAGCATTTTAAAATAAAACAATTGGGATCGATTCGAAACTAAGGAGTTACACAATCAGGGCTCAAGTCAGAACTTATTTCAAAACACAATTATAATCACTACATAGTATAAAACAAAGTAGCTTTTTCTGTCCCTATATCCTTATGTTTGCTTAAATTTTGATGCGGTTTTTTTTAATAGATAGTAATCAAGAGAAAGTTTTATAGCACCCGTGTAAAGTTGGGGCGGGTCGCTAGTATATTCTAAACACCAAAGTTTAAAACTACTGAAAAACTACCGAATGGATTTTGATGAAACTTTACAATAATATAAGTGGTTTACCTACACATCATAATAACATAATAATATGGGCTATATTTAATAACGATATCGTATAATGTACCTATGGTGCCATACGAAGTCTTTTAATAATCTGACAATGATGTAGTTCTACATTCGAGAGAACGGTCGTGTGACATAAGCGGCAACGGAGTAACGACAAGAATTCCAATTAAGCGTCGAATATAATTTGTTTTATCGAACATCGAGGAGTGATAGTTCATTAACGCGTATCGATATTGCGTACAGTCAACAAAATAATTGATACCAAACAATTTTGCGGCCAAATCCGATTTTCATGAGCCATTTGTAACCGATTTTAGTACCTAAGTATTGCATTATTTATGTGACGTTACATTCGAATTGTAAATTGGGCTCTTTGTAAAGTGATTTTTGATGAAACTTTGTAAAATTTACAGAATTAAAATATGAAAAAGATAGGTTTGAAACTATAGCATTTCAAAGTCAATATCTCGATGTTCTTTTATTTGTTATAACTAAGGTTAAGTACACTGTAATATATATGTACTTAGGTAAGTTGCATATGTCAAATTGTATGCAATTTGACTAGCGAGTAAGATAATCATAATGTATTTTGAGTACAAACATGAACATAATCGAGCAAGGGGTTAAGAAGATAAACGGAGTTAAAAAAGGGTTGGAAAAATAGATCATATTTCTGAAAACCTGGTCAAGTTAGGTATCAAATAATCGTGAAAGTTTAAATAGTATACCTACATATTAATAACCTTCAACTCGCGCTGAACCTCTAATAGGTAGGCACTATAGAAATTATATGTCACCGATTTTTTTGCATTCAGTACAAATGCAGGAACATGGAAACGTGTGCGATTGTTGAGATTAATCTTAACAGAGGTTGATGATGATACGGCCATCACCGCTCGCTTCTCGAGTGACATCATCATTTGAATTGTTTATCGGTAATAGATCATGTTTCGAAATATTATGCAACCAACACCATTGAAATAATACCTTAATATTCTACTCCTCTGTTTGGTTTCAGGAGAGATATTAGCTTTCAGGAAGTATTATTATGTCAAAACAGGTAAGTACTTAACCGTAAACCGTATACTCATTGAAAATTAACACGCCATTGCCGTATTATTTCAATAACGTTAAGTTATTGGAATGAAACAATTATAACGGATTTAACTCTTACGAAAGTGATTTTTATCAGCTCAGTCGTGCTACGATTATGGAAACGAAAATATGTTCCAAGACGTCAGCCAATAAAAAAAATACGAGAGTTAAATCCGTTTTGTAGCTGTTTTATTCCAATGTGTAATAACGGTGAAGGCATCAGAAATTATTATAAAACTTTTTACTTAATTATAATGTAGGTATAAAATAATGAGACATAAATAAATCTAGCTTAATCTAATCAATTACCTACACAATAGGTACTACACATATTATGATACTGCGCGTGGCTCGACGCACTCTTGGCCGTTTCTTTTCCTTATATGCAATCGTATTAGCTTGTAATCGATTCTGGAAGGATTTCTTTAGTAGGATCTACTAATTGATTAGAGATTAAGGGATCTTTCCCCGGATTAAGCTAAATACTGAAGTAATGAAAACGTATCAAAAAGAACCCCTTGCGTCTGAATCAGAAATGGTTCATCTGAAAAATGGAGCAAAGCCTCATAAAGAGCTTTTAGTTTTCAATACTAAATTACTTAAAATGCTAGACTTTAATTAAATAATACTTGAATATACTTACTTAATCTATTTTCTTACTTACCTACGAGTAGGTAGGTATATAGCATTAAATGTTAAGAAAAGAATATAATATAAAAAAGTATCCTATAGGAATAAAACAACTATAACGGATTTCACTCGCGTATATTATTTTATTTGCTGATGTTTCGAAAACTTTACAGGTCCCACATTCGTAGCACACGTAACGCACGCCAAATTGCGGCAATTTAGAATGCTTCTGTCATACATTAGTAAAATTTGGTCAAATTAGGTATGTACTTGTCATACCGCACTTCGCACGAGAAGCATTCCTCGTCATACCTACTCCTCGTTTTATAACTATTCACCTAGGTCAGCTCTTTACATCAGTAATAAGGCATCGATCAGCATGAGAAATAGAGAACGTCTATAGGACTATATACTTAGACCACATGTCCCAAACGGCACTTAATCTTTTTACTATAAAGATAATACAAAACAATGTGACCCAAATCCAGTATGGGCAGCGTCACAACGCCAAAACAATTTTATGGAGGAACTTTATTTTACGAGTGGCAAATGTATATTGTCCTCTATAATTTCGCTGGAGAATTTTATGTCTGCTGGCTACACCCCAGATAACTGTACATGGGCTCAGATAACGTATCGCTGTTGAAAACGCTTGCTTTGAATCGTTGGGTATATTGTTCAAACGATAAAGATAAAAAGTACAAAATATACAATCCAGCATTACGAGTTATTTGGGCGATGGTTGGCATCTCTTGGTTACATAATGGCTGAAGGACCACGCCGTTCACAGTCCCTACGGATAACGTAAGACCCTTTGTTTGTAAGGCAGCTGCATCGTGTCACATAGATGTAATGGCATCATATTAAAGTATTCTTATTGTTTCTGTATATTTATAAAATATATATTTTATGCCGTGCCCTAAAAAAATCCGCAGATTTAGTATATTGTATAATATTTGTTTAACTGATTCTATCATCCTTTTAGTAATACAAGTATAATAGGTATTAAATGTACACCAACCTCTAATATTACACTTAATTACAAAAATAATTTTGTATAATATGATATATCAGATGGAATACCAAAAAATATTGGAACAATTAACAAAATTGCAATTTGCGGATTACAAAATACCAAAAAGTATTGGAACAATTAATTACAATCGATGCCAAAAATAATTTTCGTATTAATTATTTGTTCGTTCATTAATCGTATGCAAATTTACGTGAAAATATCTGAATGAATTTTATTATTGAATAAGTCCACCACATTATATACGTAACAGTTAAATTTATCAGAGTGTTTTAACCCAAGTGAAATAAATGAATGTGAGTCTTACGTGACTCTCGTGACATCACAGAGTCAATCCCACTTCCACTTTCGCGTCACACTTCCTAAAATCCACAAACCACCCGGCCATTAACATTAATGTTTCCAAGACAACTATAAAACTGAACTAGTTGACCACGACGGGCGTTAGTCCGTAATTGCTCGTATAGGCCGCAGACCGACCCTAAAATGTTGCGAATTACCCAACACTAAGTGTTATTCAGTTATTTACGACATGCGCTGCCCTCCCTTCCCATTAACGCGGTCTCGTTAGTATTCTGACGACAAACAAATCTGGTACAGATATTAAAAATATATAACATTTTAATGGCATGTATATACACAAGCTATATGAGTAGCTAATGTAACTCTCGCCAGTGTTAGATTTGTAGTGTGGGTCAGTCTCGGCCGCGAATAACAGCCACCCCTTTTTCAGGCCGTCTTTGTTTTTTTGCCACAAATGAGCGCCCCTAGTTGACCTTGACCGCTTTAGATTCAGGCCTTCTGCGCAGTTGCGCCTTAGGGTAAATTAGCCACTGCTATTTTCAACTAGATAGGATAAGTATCGTCAGCTCAGTCATGCTCCAAATAAGGAAACTGTAAAATTTTTGTAACGTCAGCAATTAAAATATGCTAGTAAAATCCGTTACAATTGTTTCATTCTAATGTGTAAAAACCATGAAGGCATAAGAAATTATTAGATAGAATAAGTTAAAAGTAAGTCTTTTTCCATAATTTCCATTCATATTTATAGACCGTCACATCACCATGCGACTCAGTTTTCCTCCTTTCAAGTATTTATCTTAGAATCTTTGTCCAAATAATATTGACTCAGTTGACCTGATAACGTCCACATCCGATATTTATTTACGTTTATTAAAACCGCACTGAATACATATAATATATCTTGAAGAAAAACGTTTCTGCAAAAAGAACACAAACAGATAATAACTCGAAATGGGAACGAGAAAGACTCACGTTACCCGTAGCTAGAGTTATTTCCATTTGTATACAGGAAGGAAAACAATCAAGCAATTATTTATGGAAAACAAATAATTCGCTCCAATAGGATTATATCTATAATTCATGATAAATTAACCGGAACGACGATTAATCATGGAAAATAAGTTAAATTAACAAAAGTGAAATTGACAAGCGATGCGCAACGTCAAACAAATGATTCATGATTGATAGGGCGTATTTTTCGCATTAAACTCAAGCGGGGTTTTAGTCGAGCACATTTGTATGCAGATGTGACTCAGTACAAGCAGTTACGGATACAGGCAGACTGGAAAACGTTCCAGTTTATTCTTATTTCGCACATTGGAACAACGGTGACTAGAATTTTTAGCGTTGTAAAATGTAGGTTTACAGCACTATTTTGGACAAGGAATTGACCTTATTTCTGTCTTTAATGTTAGGCTATGTGTGCATGCTATTTCCTTACGCCAAGTGGAAATTAAATTTAGTAGATAATCGACGTTCATGTTATCATTTTAAAACACAACTGTTTATCAGTTAGGTACCTATACCTATCTAAATCGTTTAGACAGTCAGCCAGTCAGATTTTTTAATTTATTTTGTATACATTAAACATTGCAGAAATAACAGGGATGACGACTGAGTAAACAAAACGACATTTCATGTAGTCCGTCACTTAGATTACTAAAAACTATTGGACACATATTTCTATCTATCTTTTCTCAATTGAAAAAGGATAAGCGGGTCAAAAGTTTAAAAGTGTGGGCTAGTGACATCACGCTGAGGTTATAAATTATAACATAATATGACGTCACAAGCCCCCACTCTTGAACGTTAAAAGCAAGATACTTCCATGCCTCTAAACTTCGGAAGTTTGCTTTTTTAGGAAAGGAAAAATACGTGTCCAAAACTTATTGGTAATCTACTTGATGGACAAAGACAAAAGAACATACCCATTATACTTGTACTCATAAATAATTTAACGTAACTTTTCAAATAAGAATTCTAAAAGAAAGTTCTAAAATTAATTTACAACATTCCGAAACGGTAAAGTCAAATGCAAAGTCTAACAATTACAGAAGCATTAAACATCGTTTCAATTGTCAATAATTCTTAAGTGAAAGTTGACGCAAATGTCACTCGTTCCTAAATGAAAACGAGAGAGAAATTATACGAAGTTTTGAGTACATAATTCAATAAACTTATTCTGCAGGAAGTCATCCATTAATAATATCTTGAGAGCATCTGTCACTAGGTGCTTATAATAGATTTTCTGTTGTTTATTTTGGTAGTACTATATTTAGCAATAATTTTATAAATAGGCAGTAAAAGCTATGTACATCTTATATAATATAAGTACATATATATAAATATGAACAGTTATTCAATTTGGTGCAGTCGTTCGGAAGTTATGTCCATTCATACATTTCGGTGGTTCACTTTTATTTATATAAGTAGATAGATTATATATAATAATAATATATACAGGGAAATGTTGTTTTCACTTATAGATTAGACACACTTTTACAAGGTTCAAAAACTATTTTTATCTAATATACCTTTCAAAAATTACCCCATGTTCAAAGCTTATTTAATTTTATTTACGTTACACGGTCTTTCTGTCTCAGACATGTATTTCAATGAACGATAAATTTAACCTTAATGGTCTTGTTATGTAAGAGGAATTCGACTGTGATAGGACAACTGAATAATAAAAATATTATAAGGATTCTGATTTTTAATCGATAATACGATCCCAAAATATCCTATAAAGTTGAAAACCACGATAAACAAACAAATCCTTCGCACATAAAACAATGAATTCTAATATTGGCTTCACTTTCCCTTGTATCCGAACCCCTTGCCCTTAAATAACATATTCTGTAACGGCTTATTGTTTTTAATTAAAATTCATGCAAATTATATTTATCATATTATTATTACTGCAAAATTAAATTAAAGATTTATGTAAAGGTTGTATACGTTGGAAGTAAGTGTAACTTACGATATATTATGTTTTGTAAGTACTTAAGTTAGCTACAAAATCCGTATTATGTGATTTTAACGTACTTACTAATTTCTTTATACGACTCATTGATGTCTATTCTACGAAATTGTGGTAGGTAAGTTACATAAAGGTCAAAAATCAAAACTCGATTTACTTATTTGTTGCACTTTTGTTTCAAATTCTAATAATAGAAAACATTTTAAAAAGCCTATTAAGTAAGTACTTGACATTGTCAGAGACTTTCATATAAAAAAAACCTATATTTATAATAAAGTGCTGAAAAGGTAAAAGTAACTATAACGCAGGTAGCAAATAGGTATATATTCTTCAATTCAAAAGATTGCCGCATAATCACAAAGCATCCTCAATACTCTGTCTCTGTCAACCTCATAATGTCCCTGAACGCAATGAAACGAGAGAGGTAGCGCGTTATCTTCATCATCTGCCGACAAATCGCTATTAATCAGCCAGCCAAGGGTTCTATTAATAATAATTAACGAATAAATCTTACGCCAGCATCTTTACAAGGACGATCCATTTGTACAGGAAATTAAAAAATAATTATGTCCGTTGCAGACTTATCGCAAAATTTATGTTGATTATTTTATATCATAAAACACAAATTATTTAGCAAATTCACGAATTGTTTTGTTTGGTTTTGCGCATTTCGTTTTCCTGTAAATTAAAATATCTTTGTAGTTAGTTTGTATCTCAAAAATAATTTTGAAATAGGTAAATTGCGCCATGCTTGGCATAATAGAGTAAGATCCCAGAGCGATCTGACGTAACTTATTTTCTGACGAATGAAACCTTAAGATTTCAGTAGCGTCTAGAGTGCCTTGAATATCTACGGGCTTGAGAAAACTGTCAGAGTGACACCAGGGCTGGTACCAGGTGAGAAAGGTGACTAAAAATAAGAGTTATCTTACTTATTTTCTCATGGCTCATTTTTATATATATCATGTGGAATATTATTTTAAAGTAATGGATATAAGTGTCAGACACTTTTGATTGACCAGAACTTTTGTCAGACACTTTTAAGCTACCCAAAAAATGGATCTAAAAGTTTAGGCTCATTCGACTCGGTATGACGAGCACTTTCTAAACAGAATATAATGATGGTAGTGTTGATGATGAATCCTGAAGACTACTATGGATCTCGAAGTTGGATGATCATAGGCATATCGTGTTTGGGCTTATTCGACTCGGTATGACGAACACTTTCTAAACACATGATGATAGATACCCCACATGTAAAGGTCTGATGAAAAAAAAATGCTGAGTTTCAGTTCAATGTATGGGGAACCTCAAAAATTTTGTTTTTTTTCTGATTTTATTTTAAAATCTTAATGCGGTTTACAGAATACATCTACGCACCAAATTTTAATAATGTAGCTCTTATAGTTTCGGAATAAACTGGCTGTGACTAGAGTACCCGATTACTTGAGTAATCGGTTACTGAGTAATCAAATTAGTAATTGGATTACATTTGTAATCGATTGACGCCAACACTGATTGAAACAGATAATGCTCGTCATAGCGAGTCGAATAAGCCCAAACACGATATGCCTATGATCATCCAACTTCGAGATCCGGAGTAGTCTTCAGGATTCATCATCAGCACTACCATCATCATGTGTTTAGAAAGCGTTCGTCATACCGAGTCGAATAAGCCCAAACACAGTATGCCTATGATCATCCAACTTCGAGATCCATAGTAGTCTTCAGGATTCATCATCAACACTACCATCATCATATTCTGTTTAGAAAGTGCTCGTCATACCGAGTCGAATGAGCCTAAACATGATATGCTTATGTTCATCCATCTTTGAGATCCATTTTTTGGGTATCTTAAAAGTGTCTGACAAAAGTTCTGGTCAATCTCAAGTGTCTGACACTTATATCCATTACTTTAAAATAATATACTAGATGATATATATAAAAATGAGCCATGAGAAAATAAGTAAGATAACTCTTATTTTTAGTCACCTTTCTCACCTGGTACCAGCCCTGGTGTCACTCTGACAGTTTTCACAAGGCCGTAGATATTCAAGGCACTCTAGACGCTACTGAAATCTTAAGGTTTCATTCGTCAGAAAATAAGTTACGTCAGATCGCTCTGGGATCTTGGACCATAACGTACTTTGTAGGTATTTATTATTTGATAGACGCAAATACCTTAAAACTACAGGTAGATATAATGCTTCATTTTGGTTTATATTTGCATTCGAACAAAATATTTACACTCAAACACATGACCTACAGAAATCAGGCTAAAGGCAAATAACCGCTAAAGCTACACATAACCACAACTGGTTACAAACACGTGTCCACACATGATTATTTCATGAACCCGTCTAAAAATGCGCCTACTTAACAAAATAAGGAAAATGACGCCAAAATCCTTATCTGGGACCAAAGCGATTGCGCTATTATATAACACAACGTTTACTTTGCGAATGCGAATGGAGGAATTACTACGAAGGTAGTATAACATCAAAGCCAAAGTTTGCAAGGTGGAAAAACGCCGCTTGTAATGTAGCCGCAAACCAGGTCAGGCATTGAGTCGTGTAAAACTTTCAAAAAGCTATTCCGAAAAGGGATGAGGGATTGAAAGGTATGTCTTTAATTTCTGTAGTTGTTTATAGCGCGCACTTTGACGGCAGATATTAGTAATTTCTGATGCCTTCGCGGTTTTTATACATTGGAATGAAACAACTTTAACGGATTTAACTCGCGTATTTTATATATTAGGTTAGGAAAATTAAAGCCTAGTGTAGGTTCCTACTATAAGCCTGAATTCTGCGTAGGTATAAAGGAACCACTTGTTATGGACTTTCCTGTAAATATAATTATAGATATTTGGTTTTGATATTAGTTTAGGACAATAAGGGGAAAGATAAACCTGAATAGAAGGATTTTGACAAGGTATTCATTTCGTAGCCTAATCGTATAATTTGCCATATTACACTACGGCTAACCATTTAACAAAACGATTAGCCGGGTTGTCGTTGCAATTCAATCAATGGGTAATTAATTAGAGAATAATAATAGAAAAGACGGTTAGGTTTGGTTAAGATTGTGACACTCGTGAAATTCGAATTGCTACCAGATAAGTAGGTTAGGTTAGTACAAAACAGCGACAATCCGGCTAATCATTGAACCGCCGTATTACAAAAGCGCAAACGGTAATATAATATGGCGGATTATACGATCCGGTTGCGACATAAACACTAAAACATCAACAATATGGATAACAGCTAGTCGATACATGCTAAGATTAACTGACATCAATACTTCCCTAGTATATTGCTAATAATCCCATTATTTACTAAGAACATTATTCATATAAATTGCTTATTCTCAAAGACTATATAACATGTCAACGGCTTATAACTTGCGTTTATGGCCGCATAAAGTAAGCTTAGAACATAACACTCCGGTCGGTTAAAGCGTTCACTTGACTGAGTGTCCTTCCGCAACGTGAATTATAGTTCAACTGCATATGAAGACGATGTTACTTTGAGGATTCACTAGCTTGTTTGTTATTTCACATTGGAATGACAAATTGTATAGATTGGAATGAAACAACTTTAACGGATTTAACTTGAGTATTTTATTTTTTTGGATGACGTTTGGCCTTTATAGATTTCATAATCGTAGCACGACTGAGCTCAGAGCTGACTATAGTCTTTTCCTTTTTAGCATTTGATGATTGTTAGCTCCGTCAGATTTTTACATTATGTTAACTACGGTATAAGACCAACACAAAAATGGAACATTTTTTATTTATTTCATTTTCAGCTCATTTCAAGCTCGGATTTCTCTCTGGGGTGACGCTTGTTGTTGCCTTTTACGTAATTTTAATACTATATTATTGTATAGAGAATTACTACATAGTTGACAAGTAAATGTAAGTAAATTAACTAAAGTGCAATAAAACTTTAAAATGACTAATTAAACATTAGTAAATGTGTATTTAATCGTACTATCCAAAGTTAATCAATTACTTCTTAAAAGTTAAACTGAGAAACTTACCTGCAACTTCGAAACAAGTGTTTTATTACTCGAGTAAACTAAGTTGTGAAGAGAAACTTTTTTACTCTCCTTCTAGCTTGTAAATTTAATTAAATTTTATAATGCGATAAAAATATATTCGATACGCAGCGGCAGCTAGCGGTTGTCTCATATTGTATTCAGTGTTTCAGTTTAACGATGAAAAATACCTCTGAGGCACAGATGGTTCCCGTGGGAGATACATTCCCCTACTTTTTTCGTTAACACGCGCAAATATTCAAAGAATATCAGTAAATAAGATTTGCCGCTATAAATTACGTAATAAGTTAAGCTTTTGTGGGCCTATGTGTTAATACTTAGTCAAAGCTGACTTTTATTCTAATATGTTTGTTCTTAAATTATATTAAATACCTACTAACTTTTTACCTCCATAAGAGGTGGATTTCAATAAAAAACCAAATATCTACGTTCTCCATAAATTCTGTTACAGAATGATCATCCAAAATTTGAATAGACTAAACCAAAGAATCACCTTGTCCCTATTTTTACCCCCTTTAGAGTAGAAATCCTTTCTTGAAGTCTACGTCTATGTCATACAAAGAACACTCCCTTCAAGTCCAGGTCTCCGTGATCAGCTGTTAAGGCTGACTGATGACGAAAATTAATTTGACACAAAATTGATAAATAAAGACTTCTGAAAAATAAATTAACGTAATCTAATAATTTCTCGTTATATACCTACCAGCTAGTGCTTGCTAATTTAGTAACACTGAAAAGCATAAATAATCCATTTTGAGCTAATGCAAATTTCTCTGAACAACGCCCAAGTCATCCAAATTAAGATAATAACACTAAAAAGCCTCCATCAATTAAATTTAAGGACCATTTTAACATCCAGTGTAAAAGCTTTGAACATCTTCAAGATAGCTTTAAGACGTTTCATTTGTTTCCATAATCCGAATAATTACTTACAACTTGTTAAAGAAACATTGCTAAAAGAATTATGAGGAAATTTCGTTAATTAATTATGTAATAGTTCTAAATAATTAATAGGTACCTCGGTAAGACCATCATTGAAAAACTTAGCACTAAGTCGTTTTAGCAAAGTCAATATAAAATGTAAACTTACATAAATGACTACGAAATTAGATCGATGTTTATAGTTTAATACCATTGTAGCAACCTTATATGACAGGTGACATTTAGTATGCAACTTCAGATTTGTTTTTAACCCCCGACGCAAAAACGACGGGGTGTTATAAGTTTGACGTGTCAGTGTGTGTGTGTGTGTGTGTGTGTGTCTGTCTGTGGCATCATAGCTCCCTAACGCATGAACCGATTTTGGTTCCGTTTTTTTTGTTTGAAAGGTGTATATGTCGGGAGTGTTCTTAGCTATGTTTTATAAAAATCGGCGCAGTAGTTTAATAATTAGAGGGGGTTAAAGAGGGGATGTAAAAATAAATGTCTACAAATATACTCGAGTGGGGTATCCAATGAAAGAGGGTGACGAGTACATTACAAAATTGAAATTATAATTAAAATCGGTTGAGTCGTTCAAAAAATATTGGGAGTGAAAGTGGGGATGGAAAACCAAATGTCTACAAATATACTCGAGTGGGGTATCAAATGAAAGAGGATACGTGTACATTACAAAATTGAAATTATAATCAAAATCGGTTAAGTAGTTCAAAAATTATGGGGAGTAATAGTGTAAATGGTAAGCCCAATGTCGACAAATATACCCGAGTGGGGTATCAAATGGAAGAGGATAACATGTACATTACGAAATTCCATGTGAAATGGAAATTAGTTAAAAATAATAATATGTACCTAGTAGGTACCTACGTACCTACTTACAAGAAGTATGAAATAAAAAAATAAATTAAAAATTTAACAAACCCCCGACATAAAAACTAAAAGGCCCTCTAAAAAGTGTAACAATAATAAAATCTTAATATTAGTTACCTAAGTATTAATATTTCTACAAAGGAAACGTCATGTCGGGGGGACCGAAGGTTTAGGTAGATTGTAAATATTAGGTACCTAAGTAAGTGCACCTAAATTAAAAGCGGTCCCCCCGACATGACGTTTTCTTTGTAGAAATATTAATACTTAGGTAACTAATATTAAGATTTTATTATTGTTACACTTTTTAGAGGGCCTTTTAGTTTTTATGTCGGAGGTTTGTTAAATTTTTTTAACAAAATATCTGGATTACAGCAAACGCAACTAAAATTAAAACTTTAAATCCTACCATAGACAGACAAATATTTTTTTTGTTTATAACCTCGGTTTAAAAAAAAAGAGATAGCTCTCAAAATATTTACATTTTAAAGCAACACTCAACATTTAAATGAACTCGAGGTTTTCGGTGGTAACTAGTATTTAATTATGAGCGGAAGTTGAGGTTTGTATCATTTTTTTTTTGAGGCCGGCACTCATTCAATGTTAAGGCAATGTATATTCAGC
Source organism: Polylopha cassiicola (assembly GCA_038024825.1). Lineage (NCBI taxonomy): Eukaryota > Metazoa > Arthropoda > Insecta > Lepidoptera > Tortricidae > Polylopha > Polylopha cassiicola. The sequence goes on from CP149061.1 coordinate 3,296,493, forward strand.
GTAATCCACCTAAGCGCTGGTTACAAACCATTCTCCGACCATAAACAAGCGCGCCCATATTTTATTAAGACTTAAAGTACCCTCCACACGAAGTATTCGGTCCCCGGAACGGAAAACCGGAAAAATGTTCCCCACACTATATCACGAGGGACAATTTAGAGTTGCCAAACTAAATTTATACTCAGCTTTATTGAATATTTGTTATGTGGCAATACTGTTTCAGATACTACAAGTGGGAGGAAAGAGGATGGTTGAACTTTATTCAGATTAGTTTTTAATTAAATTCAGAATTCCAGTTCTATAATAGGAAACAGTTTTATCAACATTTCTAAAACTGAAATATTAAAAAACTTTGCAGTGGAACTAAAATGATAATGTTCAAATACGGTATTTCTATTTTTAACTTACTTTGCAATTTAATCCTTTTAGAATGAGTTCCATAAGGGCGAAATTGCGAAAAAAGTTATCATATACAATTTTAATTGAAAAATGTCTACCAGATTACTTTTGTTTTCATCGTGTAAATATAGCCAAGTTAGAACTTTTTATTCTTATACTGATAGGTAATAAATATGCTTATAATAGGTAAATTATTCCATCAACACATATCCTCGATCTCCGTCATCAGATCAGTACTAGAGCAGCAAATGATTGTACTGCACACATGTACTGATAATGACGACTAGAATTAAGTATCTATGATACCAGTAGAAAATCTATTATATTGTAAAAAATATAAACTTAATGGAAATTCGCATTGACATCGCCGTTAATATGTAGGCTGATACACACATAATTGTATTGTAATTTAAGCTTAAATTACATGCACAAATTATTTTATCTCAATTCATAATTAAAAGTAAACAAAATCCGCTCTGCCAATTTGATTATAAAATGAAACCTCATTAATATATTTAAAGTAATTACTTAACTAAATAACATACCTATTAACCAAATAAACATATTACAGTACCTACCACTTTTAATCATAATTAGTGGAAAGCGATTATAAAATAAAACCCTTCAAAATCAATTAGTGGCCACGGTTGTAATTAGCAATTCTATTTGTCTAAAATGTGAAGCGAACTAAAAGCGATATCGCTGAAATCATTAAGGGCCTATATCACAACATCCATGAGATGCCCGTAAAGCTATTTCCCACTTTTCTGGCAGATAATAAATTTTAATGCTCCTTTTAGTTGAGCTAATTGTATCAAACTAAGTAGATTTTTATTTAAATGTAATTCAGTAGATAATTAATTGCTGGAAATGTAACACTTACTTGAACGTGTAAAATAATATTTTAAATGGTAATCCATACATAATAACATGAAAAGCACTGATTATAATAAAGCTGTAGCAAAAAATAACAGCGAACTGACGTCACTTATCACAATTTAACAACACTTAAGTTTTCCTAAAAAGATACAAAAGTAGGAAAGAAAGAAAAACCTCATTCAGGCGATACGATAAATAATGCAGGAACTGATTTGATTCATGTTGATCTACACGAAGTGTCACAAAAGAAAATTCGTTTCCGCCTAGATTGACTCCGCACACGTTTTCGTTGATTAAAAACTTTTTCAATCTCAGATCAGATGTAAGACAGACATGTTGCGATTCAACAAGTGTGAATATAACTTTTGTTTCTAGATGTTGGCGAAAGTTTTCCTTTTATACATATTTTACACTGAGGGATGTAAATTGTCTATGATGATCCATAGGTACTTAAACGCTCTAGCGTTCGCGTCAAATGCAAAAAAGTTGATTGTTCTCTATGGTAACGAGTTTTCAAATTTCAAACTAGTCGTTCTGCATTAGGGTTATGCGGAAAGTTAGCGTCACTAGTCTAGTATGATTTCTTAATTATATAAAGTACCTACTAAAGTTCAACTAATTATTTGTTACGTATTATGAAGAGATTCGATGGAAACCCGTCTGTAAGTTCTTTTTGCCCAAATCATAAAGAATTAATAAATTCAATTCTTAATCATAACAGACACTTTAATCTAAACAATATTAATGTATAATAAAATACGAGAAAGGTAGGTGTATAACTACATTAGAATTTAGATTTAGGTAGGTAGGTACCTGGTTCTCTTTGACCTGCACCTTATTATCTACTATTTCCTGTCCGCCTTTATGCGACTTTTGTCTTACTTAATGGAATGTTTTTGTCCATAGGAAAAACGTAACGAGCGTTGATTAATAACATGCAGTACAAATTGAATCGAAAAACTATTCACAAAGCTAACCTTTGTAGCACAGTATAAGGGAGAAATTAAAACATCAGCGTCTATATTTATATTATCTGCTCGCCCTCCTATCATTAAAGCCCTTTTTTCATTTTACGTCTTTATTTAATTTCCTCCAACTTTTTAATTTCCTTTCCAAGTTATTACGCCCGTTATAACCCGTCCAATCTCTTAGCGCGGAACATCACCACAAAACTTTGCAGACAAGTGATGCGTCAGGATCGAATATTTTGCTAAATCTACACTCTTCCTTAAACTTCATCTCGTATCGCTCTCTTTTGCTCTATTCGTCGTAGACGTGAGCAAGAAAGAGACTGTGGAACTATCGGATTGGATATCGTTTTTCGAAATGTCACTGCACTATTGCAAACCCTCAAGCGGTTCTGGAGTCTGGCCAGCCACTAAGTGCGTCGTTCTGAGATTTTACTATGCTCCTTATAAAACTAATCACTTGAAAGGCTCTTTGACATCCAATTGCTTGCTGCGAGTGGATTCGGGTTCGAACATAAAATCCAGGGGCAATTAAATTTATGTGGCATCTTGAATTACAAAGGATCATTTTGCTGAGTTCAATATTTTTTTCATAAAATATGCTCAAAAGGTATGTGAAGACTATTTTCTGTCATAGAATTAAAGAAAGTATTAAAAAAACTTTATAATATTATTACTTTGCGTGGGTCTCGACGTGATATTAAATGTTACAGTGCTTAATGTTACGTTATATCTTAGCCAATCCACTTATCCGACAATGGAGTTCCGAAAAACAATAAAATCTAGAGAAATATCTATATATACAGTGTAATCTATAGCATTTAGTGGCAATAAAATAAGGGTTCATTTGAAATAGCAACGTCGTCTTATACATTAAGCTCTGGCTGGAACTAGAGATTCCACTCGAACGGTTTTATTCTTTACACAGGGTGCTAAACAGCGAAATCCTTGCAAAATGTAAAGTTTACGGCTTTTGGAGTAGATCCAGTAGAGCCGAGTATCGCGTGCCAACCCCGAACCTCGACCTTCGTAAACTTGTCAAAATTTAAAATACAACCAGAAATGACAAGAACGATATTACGGCGAAATATTTGAGCGGAAAATATTTTTATTAAAATATAGATATAAAATTTAAAATAAAATGAAATTTGGGATTCGCTTTCGACCATTACGCGCTCATTATGCTATGTCGATGAGATTTTTGAGAGTAAAATATATACGAATAATGCATTGATAAAATTAATGATCACCAATATTTTATTACCTTACAGTTTTCTGATAAAAATATAATAATTTCCTATTCTATTTTTATTACTTTCTTTTGAGATCCGTTATTATAATACATATAAATAAAAAAACCTCCAGCGAAACATCTCCAGTAAAACCTTCCATTTAAAATGAACGGAACAATTTCTGCAAAGCACTTTAAATTCAATGTCATCTCAGTAAACACATAAACCTTATTTCCCTTTTAAAACAGCGTCTATTAAAATTGTATAGAGGCCGTTAAAACGTCAATAAGGCTTGTCGCTTTACTTTTTTTTCCAAAGACGACTTCGGGACGATTTCATCTTTTGACAGGAGATTCTTTTTGATCTCGGCAAGTGTACTTGGCACTTTGAATATCAAAGCAGAATTTAGATATAATAAGCAAGGAATAAATAAACTTTGTTCTGTTTATACGGGTAAGTCATATGAGGATTCCAAAGTATTACCTAATACTATGTACCTTTGTTTGCATGCTCTGCTATGTAGTGAATCATTTATTAAATATACTAAGAACTAGCAATGCCCGCGACATCGTCCGCGTGGAATAATTATTCTTCATATAAGCTTCATATTTTTTCCGTTTTTTACACATTTTTCACTGTTTCTTCGTTCCTATTAGTCGCAGCGTGATGGTATATAGCCTAAAGCCTTCCTCGATAAATGGTCTATCCATTTCAATTCGAACCAGTAGTTCCTAAGATTAGTGCGTTCAAACAAACAAACAAACTCTTCCGTTTTATATTATTGGTATAGATAATCGGCCAAGTTCGAGTATGACTCGCGCACGTGTACGATTCCGTAAATTTAATAACCCTTATTTATCTATTTTATTATTTTTTGCTATCTGTTACTATAGCGGTAAAAGAAATACATCGTCTTTAAATTTTTCAATTGGCTTATGGTTCATGGGATACAGCCTGGTGACGGACGGATGGACAACGGAGGCAGTAATAGGGTCCCATTTTGCCCTTTAAATATGGAACGCTATAAACATAAGAATCGCTAAAGTTTCTTGCAAAGTATGTAAGAGAAAATTGATTGTAAGGATAAGAAATACTGTGTGATAAGGGAACGATTTGGATGAAAAAGATGGAGGTTCTGACAAGGATGTAAAAAGGTAGTTCGGTCTGCGAGAAAGGTACACAAGTGAAGGGTTGGTGAAGGACGATCTAAACTTATATTATCGGTCAATGACCTTTTAAGGTAATGTCAAGATTGAAGCATTGAAATCTGTTAGCGTATAATTGCGAGTCCCACTCGGGTAGGTACAAATGCTCGTGCTCATTATTTTGACGTCTGCTAGGATTCGAACCTACAACCTACTCTTTTCCAGTCGAGGACTCTATCAACTAGATCAAAGTTCCGTCAATATTTCTCTGTATAATTTATCTTGAAATTATCAAGCCAGCGTATTACCTGGAAACTCAATATGAAACGACAATATTTAATTACACCAAGGGCAGAATCTAATAAAAATATTTTCTGTAGGTATGAAACTTACCAAGCGAGCTAAAATTTCTTCTTAGTTATACTTTTTTAAGTACCTATATTACTCGTATGAATGTCGAAAAAACCAGTTTTGGACGAATTTCCTTACCTGAAACAAAAAGAAATAGTTATTAGACAGTTCCAGTAAAATACGTAAATATTGCAATTTTTCTGAAGATTTTAGAATGAAATAATAATAACGGATTTAACACGCCTATTATAATAATTTCAGATGCCTCTACCGTTATCACACATTGGAATGAAACAACTAGGTACATAATATGACGGATTTTAAAACTTGTAAATAAAAGTAATTTATTTGAAACGAAAAAAATGTTCCATTCAAATTCGTCGAAAGTAATTAACTAGTTATCTAGATTTTGTGGAACAAAAAATAGTGTTTATATTAGTTGCGAGAAGAACAAAGGATTTCTGAGTTATGGACGCTAATGAACGACCTTCTCGGTCTTACTTAGATACGAGATTTATCTAGAATTTGACCCATATTTTTTATACTTTCAGTAAAAATTATCACGACAGCGTAAGGATAAAAGAAAATTAAATTTAACGTCACAAAAAATCCAACCTACTTCTTTATTAAGAATTGTAAATGCAAATTGACCTACATAAGTTTAATTGTTATTTACAATGTAATTATCACAAAATATTCTAATATTATTTGACGTATAGACCTAAGATCTTAAAAACGGACATGGACTTCATTATCTCGTCAAAAAACTGTCTAACTGTAAACTTTTATGGATTTAACTCGCGTGTTTTATTTTATTTGGGTACTGTCGTTTCGAAAACTTTTCAGTTCCCAATTTTGTAGCATGATTGAGCTTACAATAGTCTAACGGTGGAGTCAATATTATCACTCAGTCCTGCTACGAACTTTTCGAAACGACAGCAAATAAAATAGAATACGCGTCAACACGCATGTGTAACAATTTCTGATGCCTCCGCGGTTATTACACATTGGAATGAAACAACTATAACGGTTTCAACAATCCGTTATAGGTAGTTATTACATTCCATGTGCAAGAACCGCAAAGGAATCAGAAATGATTACACTCAAAGTATTTAATCAGACTGAAAAACGCCATCAGAATTCATCTTGACAGTTAGATAAACGCAAATTCTCTTCATTGAAAATAATGAGGTGTTCCAGTTGTTCAGGAAATTTGTCGTGCAACCGAAAGCCTCCTGTCCCTCCAAGTTATTAATGGCCAGTACGTCCCGGATCGCAAAGGATAATAAAGAACTCGCTAAATGACTCTTTTTAGGGGCCAACGATGTCTGAAAAACCAACCGTCAGTCGCAGACGTTGGCTATATTGGAATACTAACCTACGGTCACGAATGACGTCAGAGGTTATGTGGATTTAGAAAAAAACAGCTTTATAAATACGAATCGCACCTTTATTAGAAAAGTAGGACATCTCGAAATATTTTGTTACACCATTTAAAACTCTAAATTTAAATTTGAATTCACGTGGTGACTTCGAGTACCTAGTCAGACTTACTATACGATAGTCTTATGCTAAAGTTCTATCGTTAGCTTAGTCGTGCAACGAATATTTGAAATGTGAGGAAGTAAAATAAAATACGCGAGTTAAATCCGTTATAGTTGTTTCATTCCAATGTGTAATAACCGCGAAGGCATTGGAAATTCTTTATTAATATTTTAATCCAATTTTGGCTTATGGATATTTGGTTATGAAAAGTTGAACGTAGGTAATTATAATATATAGGTACTTTTCGCATAATATTATGTCAATTAAATGCCGTTTATGAAATTGTTGATTTATTATACAGAACCGAAGACCTCAGATATTTACTAAGTACCTATAGAAAAATATATAAGAATTCTCATTTGCGTAAAGCCCGCAAGCTACCCTTTCCTAAATTATGTACATTGTAAGGCAACAATTTAACTAGATACTTTAATAGCTTGGAAGTTAATTGTGTTTATATACTATTTATTTTTAAGTAGGTAAGTAGGTACATAGTACATATTCTTTAACAATGAATCTAAATAAACAAAAACAAATTTCATATAATATGATTCATTTCGTTAAGTACTAAATCTTTTAAAAAAAATAATATTTTGTTCACATTTACGATTCTTTACAGTTTCCATAATCGTAGCACGACTGAGCTGACAATAGTCTAACGCTAAAGTGATTTATACAGTTAATAGTTGTTTCATTCCAATGTGTAATAACCGCGAAGGAATCAGAAATTCTATTTAGTATATTAAACTAGCGACCCGCCCCGGCTTCGCACGGGCTCTATAAACATTCCTCTCGAATCACTCTATCTATTAAAAGAAACTGCAACTGCACCCAAAATCTGTTGTGTAGTTTTAAAGATTTAAGCGTACATAGGGATATAGGGACAGGAAAAGCGACTTTGTTTTATACTATGTAGTTAGTTACTATGTAGGTTATAAAAAAATAGGTATTATAAAAATACGTATTTTTCTATTCTTAATTAACCAAAAAAAACTTACATATATTAGGGCTTCACCGTCGAGGAGTGACTCGTGACGTCACGTTTCGAAAAAAATATTCAAATTGTAACAAAACGTGACATGACTAATACTTTTCAATAATATAACCTACATAATAGACACACAAGTCATGTCAATTTAAATTACGTAATAACTAACAACTCTGCGATTCAAAGATATATTGTAGTTACCACTACCACCTAATATTCATTCAGGCAGTATTTCACTTATCTATGCCTCTCCGATACAGGTACCAACAGGGATATAAAAACTTTTTGACGAGTAACTTCATTTTGGCACAAAGCAGCTTAAGAGTATTGTGGGGGAGAAATACATTTCCCTTTGAGGACACGAGGTTGTAGTAAAGAATGGAATATCTCCATAAAGTTATAGAAAGGGTGGAAGTGTTTTATCGGGTATCTTTTCACTTGGCCGACTCTCTGAGTAGGACAAGTGGAGTTATGTTTTACGAGACTTGGAAATAATGAAAATGTTTTATGTTATATTCTAATAACGTTAACGTGGATTAAAATGTTAAATTATTACCGACTAGTTTTAGCCCGTAACTCCGTCCGTGTTGAATGAATAGTTACAGCATTTCATCCTCCGTTTTAACCCCTTACAACCCTTTTTTTTATAAATTAAACCTACTTTATTATTTTTCTATTCTTTTTCGGGCTCTAGAATATCTGTGTACCAAATTTTATATGGATGGAGCAGCCGAAGATCGAGCACAGTGGCGTGCAATTGTGAGAGGCCTATGTCCAGCATTAGACTGCGATAGGCTGATGATGATGATGATGAAATTTTATATAAATTGGTTCAGTAATTTAAGCGTGAATGTGAGACAGACAGACATGCAGAGTTACTTTCGCATTTATAATATTAGTTAGGATTAGGATTTGGCTGAAACTTGGTGAGGAGGTAGCTTAAAGCCGGGATACTTGTTATCACCTTCCCGTGGGTCGTGAAATACAGTTGACCCGTTAAGCATAGAAATGTACCTACTTATTTTGAATAAAGTACACATCGGTTATATTATAAATTTGGTAACAAGTTTTATATATAGGGCTATGTATGAGGTCGACTTTTAATTATCAACGTATATATTTCAATTTTCTGTATTAGTCAACTGTAGGTATTTCATTAATATTCATTATGTTCCCGAGCGTAAATGTGGACAATGTATTATTTTTAATCCAATAAAAAGAAATAATGATTTTTAGTTTTAACTAACTCTTAGTTACGTGTATCAAAGTTTAGGTATACAGGCTCTACCTATTCCGAGCTGAGTACGGCAATCAAATCCCTTGGAATAAAAATGTTCTCAAAAAACGGATGCACTTTAATTTCAGTTAGGAACACTGAGTGAGCTACAGCCGTAGTAAGTTAACAGTCGATAAGTTTTAATAAATCCAAAAAACTTCATATCCGAAAGCACTATCGAGGTATCCCAGGTGGAAAACTGAAGCCTAACCGTACAACCTATTTTAGAATGCCTAAGCTATTAGCCACTTTTTAACCTACGAAAAAAACGCAGTAGGTTCTCAAGTTGACGCGTATTTTTATTTTATGTATGACGTAAGTACTTACCTACCTAACTTTTTACAGAGTAGTTCCATTTTGTCTAGCAAATAAGAATACCGTTTTAATTTAAAATAATAAAACAGATTATCTACTGGATGAATGCTATTTTGATGCACACCCCGTACATTAGGTATATCTACAATGGGTACTATACAATTTACGAATAAAAATACATAAACACTTATATCTAAATTATAAAACATCCAAGACGTCGATTACACAAGTTTATCTATCCAACAACATTTAATAAATCCACACGTATCTAAATTTAAAACATCTTCACGACTTCGTTCAGTTAAAAGGAAATCCAAATTGAAAACCGACCACACGCGAGTCACTTTACTTTCCGATTAGTCCCGGTGCACTAAAGGAATGCTGTCGCAAAACGCTTGCAGGTGCAAAGAACGCAAATAAAAACATGTTCCAGGCTCCTCGTTAGCCGAGTTCAGATTCGATTCTCGAGGGCCCGCGGAAATTGAAAGCTATGCTATGGTGGAAAATTGGAAACCAACTCCGACAAGCCGTTGCTTTAATTTTCTCGCAGTCGCTTGAATGGTACAATTTAGCACGCGTTTTAGTGCTTTAAAGTCGCTGCGATTTATGTGTTGGAACCGATAGCTGACCGATTTAAAAACGCAAAATAGGATAATTTTTCTTGATGCATTTTGTTTAACTTGAATTAATATGTTGATAATGGTAGTGGAAAACCGTTCTTGCTTTGATTTATTCATTTTCTATGTACCAACTTACGAGTATTTCGATCTGTCTGGTAAATTTCACAAAATCGAATAGCGATTTAGTTATGTACCTACTTACATAATGCTAGCTTTAGCGTAATATTTTGTTCTGTTTTTTTTTTGTAATTACAGATATGTATTTCATTTATTTTTTACCCATTTATAAACGAAATTCCGGTTTTATTTAGCAAACATCCCTAATGAAAGAGTATAAAGTAAACAAAATTTAAAACCGCTTAAAATAAACTGCGTGTTTCGTATTTTTAGTAATGGTCACCTTTGATTAAAGCGAAACGCCTGCATGCATCGTCACGGCAAATAGTTCAAACGCAACTTTTACTCGTAGCTTTTCAGCGACCGGCACGCAACACGCTTCGCCAAATTTAGAGGACTGTGTAAATGCAAACAAATTTAATGCAAAAGGTGCTAGGTTATTTGTTTTCAACCAAAATCCTTGTAACATCGCAGTTGGCAATCACACTAAATGGGTTGTTTGCCTTTTTTATTGACCTGTCCATCGTCTTATTAACACATGAGATTTTACGATTCTATTTAGATTATTATTTTTTAAGGGTTTTATAATGTTTGAATTAAACTCTATGTTTTTAACTATATATCGCACCCCTAGATCAAAAGGGAGCTAACTCAAAAAAAGTAACTTTTTCGGGAGAGGCGAAATTGTTGTAAAGAATCGGATCCTTTTTTTTAGCGTGTGTTTAATTTAAATCTTCAGATTTTTGAGTTAGCTCCCTTTAGATCTAGGTGTGCGATATATGTAATCTATCAAAATTTCCGTAGCCCAGTACTTAAATAATTTTAAAATGCAGAAAAGCACCTAACTCCATTTTCACGTAGGTACCTAAGCATTCCATATTTTTGGCATAAACAAAAGTATACAGACGGACAGGCTCGTGTTCATCATATTTACATACTTAACATATCTCTGAGTATATTAACTTAGTATTCCGACCTCATTTCGGGCCGCATTCTTTTCAGGACCTACGCCTCCAAGTATTTTAATTAGAGAGGTATTTTCTTTACCCCAGCGCTCTTGTGGTCGTATTTTAATGAAAAATTAAAATAGAATATGCCGATAGTAGTGTGAGGCTATTCTTTAGGTACTTCTAACACTTAATTGGAAGGATTATATGTTATTAATTTTAAGATAATAAAGAATTTTAATTAAGAATATTCATTTTACAGCGTTCATTTGTATTTAAATTTCCTTATAATTGTGAGAACAGCTTTTAAATTTGTATTAACTATTAGGTATTTTAAGAAAAACTGTAACTTTTCTGTTTCAAGTGCTATAGGTTTTTAAAACCGTGTATAGGTATTAGATGGAATTTTACTCCATTATGATACTATTAACGACAAACGTTATATTCAGTTAAAGTATTAATTACCTATAGGTATCTTAATTATTAGTTAGATACGTTCCATATCGGTGAATCAATTTACATATAAGATCAAATTAGTACCTACCTACCTACTTATTTACTTAATCAAAGAAAAACGAAATATCAAACTCATTGTACTATCAACTGTGCTGGCGATGTTACACCTTTAAGGCAATAATCGCTTGAACGACCCTGGTACCTGGCGGCTGTGTGTGAGGCAACAAGTGCAAGCAATTTTTTTCTAAAATGGCATACCCCGAAAGCATGCGATAGTACCTACATTTACTTCGCAGCGTACACGCTAATATCTCACAACGCGTGTACCAACGAGAAAGCACATAACAAAAAATGACGTAATCAACAAAACTGTTCAGGAAAAACTTCCTCGAATACGGCGCAACCTGCGACCTTAGTCTTTTGACGTAACTTAACAAGCCCCCTGCGCTGGCATGTTGCATTAAAAGAAAATCCAGCATTAATTAAAATTCTCGAAGACGCGCCTATATTCCACCCCGCCCGTTCCCACGGCGCCAACTCAAATATCTGTACTCCACACTCATTTCTGTAGCCCCCAAGTAGGGATGGCGTCAGTTCTTGCGTCTTTACACCGCGATGTTACGTAGGTACTATTTAATTTTTTATTAAGACTGTTCCATATTAATTTTGCCTTCGTGGTTATTATACATTGGAATGAAACAACTATAGACGGATAAATAATGATCTAATCTATTTAAAACTTGGCCAAATATTAGCCATAAAGCTGTCTTTTGAAGAAACGTTTACATCTATGCAAAACTCTAACATTTTTTTTTAATACCAGTTACCCGTGTACAGTAACACGAGACATTAGCTCCGGGGAGAAAATATGCTGGAAATATAGATTATTTTTAAACAGTAGACAGATATCAGATAGCACAATAATAAAACAACTATTCCAATCCAAGTTCACTGACTTTATTTATTAAAATACTAGCGGCCTGCCTCGGCTTCGCCCGGATCCCTTTTTTATAGCCTAACAGTGAAATAATTTTTCAAATCGGTCCAGTCGTTTAGGAGCCTATTCAATCCGAACAAACAAACAAACTAACTTTTCCTCTTTATAATATTAGTATAGAAAATAAAAATAATGTTTTAATCACCTTAGCATAAGATTATAAAATTTGGAAAGGCTCCAAGAAGTCAGCTAATAAAATAAAATACGCGAATTAAATCCGTCCTATAGTTGTTTCATTCAAATGTATAATAACCGCGAAGGCATCAGAAATTATTCTATAAATAATGCCGCGAAGACGCTATTCACAAGACTTAATTAATGAAGTGCATTTCATCACTGCGCCCGCGCAGCGGCATAAATAGACAACCCACAAATATCACAAGTATTTTTGGACTCGCAAGTATTTCTAGATAGTCAAAACCTAGTATAAGAACCGGGTCGCGTTAATACTCACCCCCGGCCAAGCGGAATTTGCATTCATTGCGTCGCAAAACTTTTCGCAATGTGTGCTCTGGATTTGTCTACGGCCTACTTAAATACCTAACGTTTTATTTTACGCTGGCAAGAAATAGAAATAAACTGAAGAAATGTGGTAACATTGGAATGAAACAACTATAGACGGATTTAACTCGCATATTTTATTTTTATTGGCTGACGTTTTGGAATCTTTACAAATTCCATTAGAGCTGACAATAGTCTTATGCTAAAGTCTTAATTCCAAAATTAAAATACGTGAGTTAAATTCGTCCATAGTTGTTTTATTCCAATGTATAATTTAACCGCGAAGGCATCAGAATTTATGTGGTAACATTCCTTTAGTGTTTCGATAGTGAACTATTAGCGTATGAAAGAAATTTTTTGTTGCGCAATGATATTTTTGTATGGTTGTGAGGTTTCATATTTAACTTTTTTGATCGAAGACGCGATCTCATGAATAGTAGCTATATAGTATAAAATGCCTACTTACCAATAAAGTATGAGTTTTATCACGAAAGGTCTAGGTAGGTATGACATTCTACCTTTGCAGTGCAGTCCGGTTTTTAAAAAAATGGTATGTTTATTCGATATTATGTGAGTATTTTATGTATTTTCATCATATATTTTTAAAAGGTTCAGTTTTTCAAAATAATTAATTGGCTTTGTTAGCGATAGAGATTAGTCCATTACGCCACTTAGTCGCTGCTATATTGCAAATCACGAAGCGTGTGTTATTTATTTGGTGTCCACTTCGTTGTCCGGCAAAAAGGTATGTTTCTTAACATTATTGTTTTACTATTAAGCGGCGGTAATGATATGTCACTACCTAATAATAAGTGACATCATTTACTATCGTTGGATTTAAAAATCACATGGTCATTTCGTAAATATTAGGAGGCATCATGTTATTTTACAACTGTGTTACCGGTGTCAGACTTAATAAAAAATAATTTCTAAATATGAAAGAAAAAGATTAATGTTTCTCAAATACGTTTTGTTAATTGTTTGGTTGTAAATAGTGACTAAAGCAGCTCGATAAAAGTATTTTGATTGGTAACAAAGTGGTATGATTTTTCTACCTTGGTCGACAAAACCTTTAATATCCAAAAAATATGTGCAAAATTCACTGCTAGCAGTTAAATGGAATTGTGTAGGTATAATTACGCATAAATACAATTAAATTACTTCATTTAACTTTAATCATTAAATTGATGCACTTAACCTGTTTTTACAGCGGTACCTAATTGACTTGACGGAACGTTACAAACATTTCGTACGAGGAATCTGGAGTCAGGGCAGTGCCCGCGCCAAGTGGAGCAAAAACAAGCGGCACAGCCAACCATCCTTTTCGCGAAGCAGTTCAGCCCATTTTCGAACCCCTTTAACTTCTTTTTATACAAAACTAGATGCCTGAATTTATTAAAATTAATTGGATAATGATCAGTGCGTATAGCGACGCGTAATGAATATTACTCGTCGCTTTAGATTAGTTCAGATTAATTATTTTTTCTCATTAGTTGATACATTATCATCATAATCATCATCAGCCCATCGCAGTCCACTGCTGGACATAGGCCTCTCCAATTGCACGCCACTTTGCTCTATCTTCGGCTGCTCGCATCCAGCCCCTGCCAGCCATCTTACGCAAATCGTCACTCCACCTTGCCTGAGGACGTCCTACACTACGCTTGCCGAGACGCGGTCTCCACTCTAGAACACGTTTACTCCAACGGTTATCGGTTCTTCGGCTAATATGGCCAGCCCACTGCCACTTTAGCTTGCTAATCCGGTGGGCTATGTCGATGACTCTGGTTCTCTGCCGAATCACCTCATTTTTGATTCGATCCCGCAGAGAAACGCCGAGCATAGCCCTTTCCATAGCCCGCTGAGCGACTTTTAATTTGTGAACCAGCCGTACCGTCAGTGTCCACGTTTCGGCTCCGTATGTCATGACGGGGAAAAATCATTACATTATAATTACATCGATTTATGTCACATTATAATAATATGCACCCGTAGTGAGTCGGCATGTTCTGACGTGTTCTATCATGTACTGAAATTGTAATTCCAAACCAGAAAGAGTATTTCACGGACAACGCTATCCATTTATCGTAAAAATTTACGCCGCCATCAATTTCTTTATCTCCCTTTGTTTTCAAAATCTGCATAATCAACCCACAAATTAAGCTGGCGTAATATAATTCGAAATGTTTAAAAATTCACGCAATTCTCACTGAAGCTGATTTTTCATTCACGGGTAAACTCCACCAAACGCGAGACAATTCGGCAGTAATTCCGGTTTGTTCATTTGCATTCTAGCCGTGACCGCGACACCCGCCCCGGTGGGAGCGCGGCCTAACTCTCAAATTAGTTTCTTATTTTTTCCCAGCTCACTAGCGCCATTGTTTTACGATGTTTTTCAATTTCAAACTTGGAATACAGAATTTCCATGCCTTTACGGAATTAGATAGGCACATATCATAAAAAATGCTTACTTACCTCCAGTCACGTTTGTACACTAGAAGGTATGATTATGGATATTATTATAAACACTAAATGTAAATAATATAATAATAATGTCATATAGATTAAGCGTTGAAGAGTAATTTTAATACCTACTCGGAAATACTGATATAACATTTCTATTCATAAAAGCAGTCACTAACAAAATATAAAGGAGTACCTATTTAATAATGACTAAATTCTTACTTACTGTACCTACTCATCTTAACAAGACTCGTCCTTTCTTTTGATTCTATGGATTTCTTCACGTCTGTATTCTCACCTGTACCTTACAGGCGGATGCAATCCCCGCTGGGTAACTGGGTCAATACCCATTTGGACCAATGTCCAAATGTACCACGTAAGGGTAGGCGCTCCAGAAAGACTGGACCAAATTGGATGATTCTTTTATTAGGTATTGTGATTGTTATGATCAGGAGTAGGTTTTCAAAGAAAATATGGCGGAACTATGTTTGCCGTAGAAGGTATAATTAAAATTAGGATTTTAATGATAATAGGTATGTACTAATGCCAATTCTGCAGAGATTGTAAAACACTTAAGTAGCTATTATTATAAACAGAGAACATGCGTTCCTGTCACACACTCACTACTTAATCACAGATGCCCTGTTTTATTTAGCGCTTAGTACACAAGAAAGATAAATTGGCAGCCTCCCATTGTATTCCAAGTAATTTACTATAGTAGTGATGTGTATTGTCACCAATTAGTACTGAAAAGTTTAAAAAGCATTTTTTACAAACTAATTAACGGAGTGTAAGGTAACGGAGTACATTCCTTTGATACTTAACTTGTTAAAAAACAGATGCCCTGTTATATTTAGCGCTCAGGACACAAGAAAGATAAATTACATTGGAAGCTTCCAATTTTGCCACCCATACTTTTCCAAGTAGTCCATCATAATGGTATGTCGCTAATTATTTAAAAGCACCCACTATTATAAACACAATTAAAGACCATGCATTTCTTTTCATACCGAACTTGTTATGTAACAGACGTCCTGTTTAATTTAGCTCAGGACACAGGACAGCAAAATTGGCAGCTTCTAATTTCACTATCCTGCAGCTTGCGTCCCTACAGAATTATCAAATCTTGATATCGCATATAATCTGCAACACAGATGAGTTGAACGCCCGACTGGCCACCTCATTATAAATAGATGTCATTGGCGCACTCGTGTTCATAGTGAATAGTGCAATTTTCGACGCGGGCAATGATCGAATTAGCGCATTGCGATACCTACAAAATATGTCCACATTGTATGTGGACGCGAACATCACATCATTTACATTCGCGTGAATTTATTATGTAACTAGTAAGCTTAGTATCGCAAATGACAGATTTAACGGTTAAATAGAGCGTCAGGAATGGTTGTAAACTGATACGGCACAGTTCAAAGTAGCAATTTGTGCACAATTTATTTACTGTTGTTAAGAAATAATTGTTAATTAAGGGCAGCTCGGGAGCTGGCGACGTATTTAAAACGCGCAGACGACGCGCGTTTCAGGAACGCGCGTCATCCGCGTTTCGACTGCGCGTTTAAAATACGGCATGTGCTAGGGGTCTAAGACCTCTATCGTTAGTCACACTCATCCCTACTAATATTATACATTTGAAAATAACTGTCGGTCAGTCGTAACTGACCGACAGTTATTTCGGTCAGTTATCGGTTCTGTGGTTTAAAACAGTAGACCACAGAACCGATATAAGTAGGTTATTAGCACGTACCGATGTTTCAAAAATCAACGGTCGTTCGATTTTTAGTCATGCTTTCAGCGCGTGTGAACGAGTTCGCATTTAAGGCATGCCTACTTATACTTAAAACTAGTACGCGTATTGTAAACTGGTCAAAAGCATGCTTACTTAATAGCACGCTTTTTTGCATGCTATTTATAGCTTTGTAACAGTAGCTTAACTCAGTAAAGTCAGCAAAAAGATTAATACGAGAGTTTTATTTCAATACATATTAGTTACGTTACCCGTGAGATATCATAACCGATTAACTTATCGGTAAATTAGTTGTTTTATACAGTACCTTGTTCGATTTCCCTCGGGGTACGTTTTCCTGAAAATATGTATTGGGTATTTTCTGACTAATGATAATAACGTAATAGTTCTAGGTTTCTCTTAGGGATATATTTGATGTACAACATAATTGATGTTCAATTGAAATAGTTCAGGAACTAAATTATACAAATTGTAATTTGATGTCGGTTGCTGTCATCGCAATCTGTTGTTAGTACCTATTTGATAAATAACCTTCAAATATAACGAATACAATTATGTAAGTAGTATTTGAAACTACTAGGAAATTATATAGTTTCAAATAAAATTATTGAAATCAGATCACCTTATACCAGCAACTCTCAAATTTAAATTTACATATATATGTGACAGAGGATTCAATTCTAAGAATGACACGACGAATTCCAACCTTCAAATTTTCAAGAAAGGGACATGTCGATATCAAATATAATTTCCAAAGGTTTTTTACCTCCGAAAATAATAATAAACACTATGTGTACCTATAAATAAATTAAATTTGAACTTTACAGATCCCACATTCGTAGCACGACTAAACTGACGATAGTTATTGTTGTTTTATTACAATGTGTAATAACCGCGAAGGCATCAGAAATTATTAAATTAATATAATTTGTATTTCAAGCATGAGTTCCTTGTATATAAATCTATATACTCGTAAGTACAATAACAAATATAGATTATGCATACATCAATATTATACACCTGCAAAGTACTCAGTATTAAGTTACATAATACTGAGTCATTAATACGTAGTGTCATATCAACAGAATTTAAATTCGGGATGAATGCTTACATAAATAATTTAAATAACAACACAGCAAAGTCCAAGCACGTGTAAAATAATGATGCTGTTTTTATTTTAATGACCGTGTTAAATATTTTTGGCGTACACTTCATATTATTTGTTAATAATAAGGTATATTTTTTGTGTAATACTTTTATCTTTATTCTATACTAGCGGTCTGTCCCGGCACCAGGCACCTACTGGTACAGAAACCAAACAGTTTATTTAGCTCAAAATCATATTTCTAATTGCCTAGCTGAAAAAGCTATGTTAAATTTAGCTTCGTAACATTATTAACTAAGCGCAATTTCCTTTCAATAATCCCCCACTTAAAATCAGATAAGTAATAAGAAATAGAAAATTTTTCCAACACTTGCCGGCACGTGCATGCACTTTTTATCCAATTTGTGATACACTTTGTTATCAAAAGATCCTTTCGATATTCGCAGCAGTACTCGTAGCAACAATTATTAAATTGAAATCAATTATTTTTTGTAAAAGAATAAATCTTGTTTGTATAAAACTGTCAATTTGTTTGTAATTAGCAACATGTAGGGAAATGTATTTTGCATGCTTTCAAACAAAATTGCTTTATACCATCACCGAAGGTAAACCAGGTTCACTTTGCGAAATAACTTACTAAATTATTAAAATTAGGTACATCGCTTACCAATATCCGGCCGATATCGATGGAGCATCCTCCGAACAAGGGGAACATTAACAATATTAAAAAACAGAAGTTGCTCCATAAATTGCTTTTTCCCTAGAATATTTCAATTTTATTGCGCCAAGTTTCGACTAACGATGTTTTTCGATTTTAGCGCCCTTTCCGTAAATCTGACTTGCTAAAAAATCTGCCCGCCGAAATACAAGCTAAAAAGGTGAAAAATCTACGAAGTTTCGAAGCAATTTTAAATACCCGAATAAAAGGTGTAAGGCGTTATAATTTATGATGCTTTTGCGGTTATTACACATTGGATCTTTTAAGTACGATTATGGGAATTGAAAAGTTTTCCAAAAGCCAGAAAATAAGATACAACAACACACAATGGCGATAAAAATTACAAATTTCCATCGATATACCGATTCGAGATGATTTTTCTATTTCTTATAAAGTTTGAATGTTGAAAAACTTGACGTTTATTCTGTGGAAGGCGTCTTACCTGAAATGAAAGAAATAGAATATAAATACTTAATTGGAAAACTTCTTAGAAATATAAAATATATCACTAACCATAGTAAAACCATAATTTGGCACTATTTTTGGCAACGATGTACAATCGAGTTTTTTTAGTATGGTAATGAGTTAAAATCGTTCATAGTTGTTTCATTCCAAGGTATGGTATGGTTTTATATCCATCAATTAAACGATGGACCAATGCGATACCTCGCCGTAAGGCATAGGTTCAAATCATGATTAGATCTCAATATTTTCTACGCTTGTTGAAGACATTACACACAAAACAAACATTTCTGATGCCTTCGCGGTTATTACACATAGGAGTGAAACAATTACTTATAACGGATTTAACTCGCGTATTTTACTCCGCTCGCATGTTAGACTATCGCGACTTTCATCAGCTCAGTCGGCTACGAATATTATGGTAACTGTTTTCAAAACGTCAACAAGAAAATAAAATACGCAAGTTAAATCCGTCATAACTGTTTCATTCGAAGACAAGGATGTCGTAGCATGTTATTATAAGGCACATTATTATAGCACTGCTAAAAATATGATTGTAAAATTAAAATTATGTTTTTTCAGAACCTAGGTACATAAAGCGTCAATAAAGGGATCGAATATTTACAGTACAAGACATAATGAATACAATTAATTCGCTTAAATGACACCGGAAATACGCGCCTCATTAAAATATACAATTATATGAAAAAAATAAAGACTCATTATTTCAAAAGCTTTGAATTTCTGACAGTGTTAATTAACTTCTGCAAGGAAATAGCTTGTTATAACTTGGTTAGGGAACCGGCCGAAGTTTCTTAAGTCAAAGTTTAAGTTTGGAATAGGATTTAAAAGATAACTGTGGTCAACAACGCATTTTACGTTTCTACTTTAAAATTTTAATAAAATACTACCGGCCCGCCCCGGCTTCGCACGGATCTCATTTTTTTTCAAAATTTAATATACCTAGTCTATGTCACTCACGAATAGTGTAACTGCTAGTAATATATTTTTTTCTAACCAGTCGTTTTGGAGCCTATTCAATCCAAACAAACAAACAAACCTTTCCTCTTTATTATATTATTATATAGTATAGAAGACTAGCTGACACAGCGAACTTCGTACCACATTTATTAAGAACTAGCGGTCCCGGCAGACGTCATCCTGCCCGTTCGAAATTCAAATTAGGTAACTTTAGTTAGACAACATTTGTATGGGAAAAGAAAGGGCTGTTTTTAGGGTTTTCCCTGGCAATTATTCGATTTTTTCTCGCCTTAAGAACCATCCTTGGACTTCAACGAACATTTAAAAAAAAAATAGCCAAATTGGTATTAAGGTAAAAGATATATTAAAAAATAGACACAAAACGGTAAGTTGTAATTTAATACAGCAGATTATAAGATCCGGCCGTATATATACGTGCATAAATATATTCTCGCGTGATTGAGAGTTTTTTTGGTGAAAATGATCGATTAGCGAAGTAAGATCGAAACTATAATTAAGAGTGCACCTTTTTGTACCGCGAAGTCGGCTATGGATTCTCAGGTTTAGAAAACTAAGGGTCAATTTCGCTTGCATCGGTCAGCCGCCATCGGGCGCGCGAGCGAGAGGGAATGTCGTAACCAATATTCATGCTAGTGTGTGTGTGACAGCGAGTCTTTACAAAATTTATTTGACTTTAAATGAAATGCCTACTTCCGTACCTTATTTTGGTTGGGTCGAAGTCAAGTAAATAGGTACGTTTTTGGATTAAGAAAATATTTACGTAGAGTAAACATAATACCTACATATAAATATATATACTTACATACCTATATAGGAATTCTGCTTGTTACCATTATTATAATGTTTAACTTAAAATAATATAAAGACAATTTACTTTCTTAGAACACTGCACAAAGTTCGACGAGTCCTCTGGTTTAACTAAAACGGGTAAAAATTGAAAATAGGCAGGTAGGTATTCACTTGGAATATTTACGTTAGGTACTTACCAGAAGGTGATGAATTCAAACCAGGAGTACCTACCTACTATCCACTAGAGCATCAGGTCGAATACCTATAAGCACAATATTATAGTATGTACCTACCTAGTACCTACCGTAGTAACAATCTTATGAATAGATGGATGAATGTAGGTAAGTATGTAAAAATTTTAGGTACCTTAGGGTATGTTTGTTTATCTTTCAAGTAAAAACTAGGTACCTACTGAATGGATTTTGTTGAAACATTACAATAATATAGCTTACCTATACATTAGAAAAATATATACTTAAGCTATATTTTATAACGATATTGTGTAAAGTTGGTACCTACTCATCGAGCGTAGACGAAGTCGCGGGCAGAAGCTAGTATACAGATATACATACAACCGAGACATCTTGAAACACCCCTGGCTGGCCATAAATGATAATACCAATCTATAGGTACTATACTTAATAATGATATATTATAAAGAGGAAAACTTTGTTTGTTTGGTTGTAATGAATAGGCTCAAAAA
This sequence comes from Polylopha cassiicola, assembly GCA_038024825.1. Taxonomy (NCBI): domain Eukaryota; kingdom Metazoa; phylum Arthropoda; class Insecta; order Lepidoptera; family Tortricidae; genus Polylopha; species Polylopha cassiicola. Next base: position 3,318,233 of record CP149061.1, read on the forward strand.
CTACTGGACCGTTTTTAAATATTCTTTCACCATTCGAAAGCTACATTATCATCATAATCAGGTTCAGCAAAAATTTGGGGATAAGAAATCCTACTACTATTATAAAGGCGAAAGTTTGTAAGTATGGATGTATGGATGTTTGTTACTCTTTCACGCAAAAACTACTGAATGGATTTGAATGAAACTTTACCACAATATAGCTTACCACCAAACAATAATCAACTTTGAAACGTAGATTGCACCATGTATGAATATAGATACCCATAAAATTTCTTTGTCAAAAAAAAATATTTTTATTAAAAAAAAACAATAGGAATAACGATCTATTCCTATAATTATATAAGAGAGATCACATTCACAGTCCACCCGAACAGAACAGAATCACCTTTCTGTTGCGGCATGATCAATTTCATGACTTTTAACTTCTTGTAAAGTTTGTTCCGCTATCCCGATCCTACAAAAAAACAACAAATGATTATGGAAACTGTAAAGAATCCGAAACGTCAGCAAATATAAAATAAAAATACACAAATACGCGAGTTAAATCCGTTAATAGTTGTTTCATTCCAACAAATTATATTTATCTAATGCTACTAGACTGTGCTTAATAGTATTTGTACAAACAGTAACTATGAGATACCTACATAATCATTTTTTTTTAATTCACCATAGTAAATTTAATTTACAACATAATTATAAACTTCGCTATGACTTATTGATTGATTGCACATTATGTGAATTATAAAATGAGTGCTCACAGTTTCGTTTCTTGTAAATCCATGCGCTTAGTTTTTTACGACGAGCTGATAGCCAAAGCCTCGTTTTACTAGATTTTCTAGGATTTGCTGTTAAAAAAAAAAATCCACACCGTTAAATTTTCACTTTCTACTGAATATATTATATGATATTACATATACATGTAGACGTTCGAGTATCGAGTGAAAGATACTTAAAGACAAAGTATTTGAAAAGTAATGAAAAGACATGATCGCTTCGAGTGATTAAGTATAAAGTATATCTAGATAGGTACCTATTCCAACTGTTAATAAATAATAATAATATAAATTGATATTAGTACTTACGCATAATGAACAATCGTAATGAAATGTAATTCCAAGTCCGCTGTCACACAGTCGTCGTAGGTAGATAAGTAGGTATATAAGATCGTCGCAATAAAACCAATTCACTTTGTAATAATTCAGAAGTCCGTTAATCTAGCCGTGGTTGTTTTAGTTACTATTATTTATGAATTAATTATTAATAAGTAAACGTAACGTCAAAAAATCTGCACAATGACAGTCTATGACCGACTGGCAATTCGTCTTTGACCTTTGTTCTTGTCAAAACGTTCGGCGGCCGTCGGAATAATTCGGGCACGCACACAAACGCAAAACAAACCTGGCGTGAAATGAGTATTTTCTAATATCGCCATTTCATTAGAAATTATTTCGAAAGTACGAATTCCCGTTGTAAATTATTAATTGTGATATTAATACTGTAGTTATGGTTTATTTTCAATCTTGAGGATATTTCCGATGTTTCTATCTTTTGAAATCTTTATGAAAATCTTTAAATGTATGCGAACAAGTCCTCTGAAAATGTGTCTATTTTTCGTGTAAAATTACGAATCTAATATCATCTCTGATTGTAATATCTTACATAATCTAATAAAAATAAGGAAAGTTAGACCTAGCTATGCCATATCCGATCATAATTGCAGAAAAAAATTATAATGTTTAATTCAAAATTCTTGAAAGAATGAGGAATTACGTTTTGTATGGAAGCGCCGAGCAAAGGAGCGCTCTTAACATTACAAATAGTAACGCTAATCACGAGTAAGACTATTTCCAGTCTGTTAAATCTTCTAAATCCCGGTTGAGCTATGCAATAGATAACTGTTTTGACTCCAAATATATTATTATCAGGTTTCGTTTAATTGGTGGATATAAATTCAATTAATTGTTTGATGAGCGAATTCTCTTGACACAAGTGTACTGTAATACTTACTAGTTAGTGTACCACCATTAAATGAATTGAAACAAATTATTGTAACTATTTTTTTTTATTTATTTATTTAACTTGTCAACTATTAAACGTGTCCTGGAGTGGAGACCGCGTCACGCAAGCGTAGTGTAGGACGTCCTCAGGCAAGGTGGAGTGACGATTTGCGTAAGATGGCTGCCAGGAGCTGGATGCAAGCTGCCGAAGATCGAGCACAGTGGCGTGCAATTGGAGAGGCCTATGTCCAGCAGTGGACTGCGATAGGCTGATGGTGATGATGATGATGATGATATTAATATGTTTATCTTACAGCAAAGCATTTCGTGTCATAATATAGGTAGCTCACGCTGAATACAGTATGTCCAAAAACATGATACGCTTATCACAAACTGTCAAAACAATACCTGCAGGGAGTTAGTGAATTTTCAAATGCAATAAATATTTGCATAGTAAACAAACGTATTACCAAAATAGACCAGTGCGCATTATTATTTAGATCAATGTATAGATGCATAAACAAAGTGCATCTGCAGATATTTGTTTGACGTAGTCGCCAGTCAGCATTAAATTGGTTGTGTTTTTATAGCTTGTACAATCCTTTTTAATTATAAGATAAGATATTGTTGACTATGTAAAATAATTAGTCCGGTTATGTTAGCGAAAAAAATTATGCTGATCAATACTGATCATGTATTATTTTAAACACCGCAAAAAATAACAAAGATAGAGCAAATTTTGGATGTGCTCGTGCAAAATATGTTTTAATAATTGAACTAAGTTACAAACTATTATAAGAAATTTCAGTACACAGGCTCATTATTGGCGCCTAAAACACACTTTCAAAACCACTATAACGATTTAAATCACATATTTTGGTAGTATAACGCTAACTTTAGCATTACACTATTCTTCCGTCCACTTACTAAAGAGCCGTTAACCTTCAAAACGTCAATTTTGACTTTTTGATGGTACGTTATATAGTTTTCAATTCTCTATCTTTTGGTTTAAGAATCGTATTCCTACGGCAAATAGTTTTAACGATAATGAGCAGTAATAATTGTCAGCTCAGTCGTGCTACAAATATGGAAACTGTAAAGTTTACAAAACGTCAGCAAATAAAAAAAATACACGAGTTAAATCCAAGTACAGTTGTTTCTTTCGAATATGTAACAACTCCGAAGGCATTAGAAATTATTATACATTTTTTACTTTATAAAGTACGGAAGCGCTTGTAAAAGTCAATCGATCAGAATCAGCTGTCAGTCGGGGACCTTTGAAGGATTGCCGACAGCTGTCATGTTACTCATATGCCTACTGCGATTTCTTAGAATCAGAATAATATATGTTACCGTAAAGATATTACGTAACAATTTCTAATGCTTTAGATCTAATCAAAAATAAAAAAATTGAAGTTTTGAGTTATGCACACCGTAATATTGTTTACAGCAAAACCGAATAAAAATAGATTTAAGCTAATAACTCGTCTAACTTCATACAAAAAGCATAAATATATACAGAAAACTTCTGCCGTGCAAATGGACATATAGTGCAGTCATTGAAGCGAAAAATACGGCCTTACCTCCGAATTTTTTTACTGTGAACCGATTTGCATGAAATTTTTGGAATTAGGCACATCTTATCCTTCACTTCAAAAGTGAAAATGATCTGAACTCCGCCTATTATTTTTAAGGGGTGTAAACAACCCCTTAATGGAAAAATTGTAATTGAGCCATTTTATCGCTAGAAAACATGTCTAATAGTAAGTGGTGAAATGGTAAAGTATTTTCTAACATAATTACCTCATATTAAAATTATTTTCAACCCCTTGAAAATCTTACAACCCCCAAATTGAAAAAATCTGAAAAAAATACTTTGGTATGACATAAAAAGATGTAAGTATAGAGTAAGTAATATTTTATATTCTCTATAATAATTATCAAATTTTTAACCCCCTTTCAACCCTTGAATACTACCCCTTGATATTTTTTTTTTGATAAAATGAAAAGGATTTAAATATTATTCCACACTCTCGCAAACGATTATCATGTTCTTAAGCTTTTCTACCCTTTAAACTAACCTTTTTTTTTTTTTTTTTTTTTTTGCCCAGGGGAAATCCATCATGGATACCATGCAGCCCGGGGGAGCTACATGGGTATGTCAGACTCTTACTGACTAAAACCCCTGGGGTGTTCCGTCGCTCGCTATAGGCAAAGTCACGAGGACGCTCAGCACTTTCGCGACTCTGCCAGCGTGTGCCCTTGCGGACCCGTCTCATTGGGAGTAGGGCGTATCTCTTACCCACTCTCTACTCGTTTGAAGGCATCCTGGAACACTAAGAATGCCTTCTCGCCTTGGACTTTATGTTGCAGATACATAGATCCCCCGATCTACGTCTGCAAGTCCGTGTTATGTCGGCAGCGAGGCTGCGTAAGCTAGCCGCCGCCGGCCATGTCTTCGGCGACGAATCGGGGCCGAGTTCGCATCATTCTCTCGTTCCCTCTCCGCCGCTTCCTTTTGTACCATTACGGTGCTACAGAAGGTCTCTACTGCACTCCAAGCTTGTTCACTGCCCACCATAACCCTTAAGAGTGTAGGCAGCGACAAATCAGGTCCTACCACTTGGGACACGGCAGCACGAGGTACTGCCCAGGCTGGGCAATCTTCACATGTGTGCTGAGCCGTATCCTCTATGCCTCCACTACAATGGTGACAAGTCGCCATTGGTTCTCTGCCCGCCACTCGACACAGATATCTACCGAAACAACCGTGCCCGGTCAACATCTGTGTCGAGTGGAACGACAACGTTCCGTGTTTACGCTCTATCCAATTTCGAAGGATGGGTAAGATGGCGATTATCAAATCCCGGCTAGGACCCGGGATTTCAAGACGCTCTTTCCATTTTTGAAATAGCTCCTCTCGTGCTTCATCTCTCCAGACTGCAACTTCGCGCGGGTGAGGATTATCGCCACGTTCTTGCGCCTCTATACGCTTCCAATACACCGCCGCAAGAATCCTGGCATCAAGATCCCACGGCGGTATACCAGCTAGCACGCAGGCTCCAGAATTGGAAACCGTGCGGTACGCTCGTGCTGTTCTAAGTGCTATGGTCCGCTGTGGTCTTAGCAATAGAGATACATTTCGACCTCTTAGGCTCCCTACCCAAATCGGCGCTCCATAGAGTGCCATGGAACGTACCACCCCAGCATATAACTTTCGGCATGCAGCGCCAGGGCCTCCTATATTTGGAAGCAACCTACCGAGCGCACCAGCTGCAGCCACCAGCTTTGGAGCCAGTTGGCGAAAATGTTCTTCAAATTTCCATCTGCCATCGAGGACGAGTCCTAAGTATTTCATCGTCAACCCAACGGCGATAGACGTGCCTCCAACCATTATAGATGCCCCATCTGGTGGTTTGTTCCTAGGACCATGGAAGGCAAGGGCCTCGGACTTATGAAGAGCCACTTCAAGGCCAAGAGCACGAATCCTGCTCACAACATCAGCGACACCCGCAGTGACCAAGCGAGCCGCCTCTCTATGAGAACTGCCGCGGGCGGACACGAGAGTGTCGTCGGCGTAACAAGTTACGCTAACACCCCGCAAGTTGACCCACGTAGCACCCAGTCGTAGCCGATGGTCCACAGGAGTGGTCCTAAAACCGAGCCCTGTGGGACACCGCACGACATTGTACTTCTCTCCCAGCCATTCATAGAGGGATATGTGACTGTTCTTCCAGAGAAGTAGTCAGCTATGACCGCCTGCAAGTATAGCGGAATGCCATGGTATTTCAATGCAGCTTTAACCGTCTCCCAGGGCAAAGTGTTAAAAGCGTTGCAGATGTCTAAAGAGACCGTCCACAACACTTCACCATTGGAAGTTGCATCCTCCGCTAAGTCCCGAATGCGGGCAATGGCATCTATTGTTGACCGCCCCTGACGGAAGCCAAACTGCGCATCATGCAAATCAGTTTCCATGCTACGTATAAGACGGGCAGCGAGCACTCGCTCGAATAGTTTACTCGCCTCATCCAGTACTACTATCGGGCGGTACGCCGATGGAAGTTCGGACGGACGGCCAGCTTTCTGAAGAAGAACTAGCCTTCCCGTCTTCCATGCTTGTGGACAGCGACCTTGCTCAAAGCACTTAGTAAAGAGCTCTCTGTATCGCTCACCGAGCTCTCCCAGAGCAAGTGCTAATACACGCCCTGGTACTCCATCTGGTCCTGGAGCAGTCTTTTTCGCACGCAATTTTAAGATGGCTACTCGGAGCTCTGCTTCTGATACCGGTGTAGGAGTGACTTCTGTCTCAGGTTCTTCTACAGCCGTTACGACCATCGAAGGAGGCACCCAATCTCCCCGCTGCGGAAATAGTGTACCCACCACCTGGTTTAGGAATTGCGGCTCAAGAGTACTCGTCAGTGGTGGTGCCCATGGCCGGAGTTTTTGTCTTACTGCGCGATATGGTCTTCCCCAGGGGTCCCTGTCAAGCGTACTGAGCCATTCCTCCCAGGCAGCTTCTTTGGCCTGCGCGATGGCTATTTGTAATGTCTTACAAGCAGCTCTGTAAGTTTCATAGAGGCTGTCTTCTTCGCTTTGGTTCCGTATCCTTCTTCTTTTATACTTGGAAAAACGGCGACGAGTAGTTACGCAGGCTCTCCGCAAACTACAAAGCTCCATGTTCCACCAGTATGCACCTTTCCTTGGTGGGAAGGGTTTAGCTCTCGGCATAGCGGCATCACAGATTCGGGTCAAGGCACTACCAATAATTTCTGTCTCCTGATCAACCTCATTAATCGGGACAGCATCGGCAACCCAAGCCTCAATTATGGATGCTTCCCTTGCGACATCTCGATCCAGCCGGCTTATCAGCCACCGCGGTCCACCTCCTGACGAGCTTTGCACTACTCTTGGTGAGATGTTATTAAGTGCGGAAACTTCAAACCTTATATAGCGGTGGTCTGATAGAGTTTCCGTGTTGAGTAACACTCTCCAATCTTGGACACGGTTTACAAGAGACGAAGACGCAAAGGTAACGTCAACAATCGACCCCCCTTGTTGACGTACGCATGTATTTTCTCTTCCTCTATTAAGGACAACCAGTCCCGTGGTCACCAACCATTCTTCCAGAGCTTCTCCCCGTGCGTCTGTTGCCCGAGATCCCCAAGCAGTTGATTTTGCGTTGAAATCTCCGGCCACTAGTACAGGGCCAGGCAACAAACCTTCGATCAGGACATTGACTTCAGCAAGCATGATCTCAAAGTCCGACAGGGTTCTATTGGGCGAAAAATAGACACCAATAACAACTACCCCGTTAATGGTGGCCATAACAAACCCATTTCCCTTCATTACTCTGCCGAGTGACAAAGAATCGTCAGAAGCTGAGGTGATAATAACCACAGAGTCTTTCCTATCACTGATCCAGTTATTCCGAACGGGGATGAAGTAGGGTTCGGCTATGACTGCAACTTTAATATTCCACTCCGCCAGGCTCTGAATCAGTAGATCCTGAGCTCTGGCGGAGTGGTTTATATTACCCTGTATAAAAGAGAGAGCCATTTAACCCGCACCGATATCCATGGCTTCCTCCACAGTCAGTTGGGATGACTTTGAAGATTGCGAGGCACTGTTGCCATTCTGAGTCTTCTCTCTTCTCCTTTTTGACTTGCGCCCTTTTTTAGGCTTCCCTGAATCGGCATCGGAGCATCCCTTCCCCCCTATCGGGTGCAAAGATGGCTTACCAGCTGCAGCGCAAATGACGCATTGCGGCTCAGCGACGCATTCTCGTGCTTTGTGACCAGGACTCCCGCAACGATAGCAGATGTTACTCCGGTCTGTCTCTGCCGTGCATTTTATACCAACATGACCTGTCTCTAGACATCGGAAGCACCTTAGGGGCTTAGGGTCAAGCAATACCACTCGAGCTGAGAACCAGCCAATTTTTAGCCGGCCTATGTCCGTTACTTTTTTAGCGGCCTCGACAGGACAGCTGAGCCATATGGAACCACGCGGACCAATAACACCAGCTTTAATATCACTAGTGGCGCAGCTACCTTCTGTTGCCACTGCCAGCATCACCTCTTCGGCAGTTACCGAGTCATCAAGGCCGGAAACGCGAATTTCAGCGCGTTTTATTGGTCTTTGGATGCTCACTGCGTCGGCACTTAAAACTTCTTTTAACTTCTCTGCAAGAGAATCGGCTTTACCTGCTCCTTCGGCACCAGCTACTTCTATAACCAGAGCGCCTGTTACTGCCGTCTTACGTCTCATCTCACTGATTCCGAGCTCCTGGAGGTTAATTTTGCTCCTGGCCTCAGTCAGAAGCTTGGCGTATGTGATGCCATTCTCTACGGCGCTGGGTTTAAGTGTCATGGTCACGGCTGCAGTGCGGGGTACCCGCAGTCGTACCTTCTGAGATGACACTGTAGATACTACTGTACCTGAATGCACTGGTTTGACATTCTTTGGTGCCGCTGACTTCGGTGAGTTCGACTTTTTCGCACCTCGGCTAACTACTTTGGTCCACTCCTCACCAGTTGATGGGAGTGTAGAGGAAGCAGTCTGAGACATTGCTGAGGTGGAAGCCTCCTGCGCAGCAAGTGTTTGCTTTTGCTTCTGCTTTTTCCCTTTTTTCTTTTGCGATAAAGGAATAGCGTTTTGTTCACCATGTGCATCTCCTGAAACAGTCTGAGCATACGATTTAGGCGCAGGCGTAGCTGTTACATTAGATGCACTTTCTTTTTCAGGAACCATCGATTTCCTTTTATCCGCAGCCAGTGGTGGCCGAAGAACAGGAGCTGGCAGGAGACGGCACTCAATCGCCTCTAATCTTGCATTTAACATTGTGCCAAATTGTTCAATATTTAAACGAGACACCTCCTGCATAAGCCGTTTCATTTCATCCTCTGGTGTTACTGCTGGCTGTTTCCGCAGCTCTGCCACTTCTCTTTGCAATTCTCTCAACTGGATTGAAAGTTGCGCGTTGGCTGCTTCAAGCTGCTTGACTTCCTCTGTAATTGTTCTGTTTCGAAGTTCTGAAACAGCTATTTTCACAGTGTCTGCAGACTCCTTTAAAAGCACGAACAAATGTACCCTTCAAATTTTTGACTTTGTGGCTACTTTTAATATGAGAGCCACAGAGTCTTGGACTAATTTATCAAGCGCTACAGATGTTTGCGATGTGTCTTCAGTATCAGAGCTGGGCAAAGTATTACTTCTCAAGTAAGCATGTTTTGTCTCCCACATCTTATTGGCCATGCTATCCACTTCATCTTCTGCCGCAATCAGCATCTCCATTTCTTTCTCCGACCCATCTTGGGACTGCCTCCAATTCTTCCCAGTGGAGATTGGCCGGCCTCTTCCTCTTTTTGATTTATGTGCAGCTCCTTTGATGGATGCTGCTCCGCTGCAACGATCGAATTCTGAATCAGAGTTTGGATCGTCATATTTTCGTCTCTTTAGCCATTTACAGCGTCTTTCGCATAAAGAAGCCGCCTCCATAGTAGTCACACTTGAATCCGTGTCAGACTCTGTGAGTCGAGTTAATGAAACTCGAAGTTCCTTCGTAACACCAAAGTTTTTGGCGTTATTTTGCACCGTCGAAGGCGCAGATCCTGCAACATTTAAATCTTCATCCATATCAGAAGCATTCTCAGAGTCCATTGAGGGTTTGCCGTTGTCGTCTTTACGGAGGTCAGCATGCTGCTGACCTACGAGGCAGTTTTTGCCCCCCCCAGAGTACGAGGGGCTGCCCTCCGCTATGGCGGAGGGGTGGGATTCCCCTGCTTCGCAGGGACCCACCTGGGGACCATTTTCAAAACTGACCTTTTCCATTGTGTTTCCGCGATGCTCCACATCTTTGTCTAACTAACCTAACCTAACTTAAAAAAAAAACCTAACCTAACTTTTTTTTTTTTTTTTTAGTGGGGAAATCCTCATTGATAGTACCTTATGCCCTGGGGAAGGCAAAAGGTTTGCCAAACTCATACTGGCTCGCGGAAACCTAACCTAACCTATGTCTTAAATGTTTTACATTTCCGATTGCGATTTTAGGAATTACATACATTTCCTAGGAATTGTATACAATGTATACATTTTTTATTCATACACTTTTATTCTTATCTGTCGTCATTCTTGAAATATTATAAAATAAACGTGGGATTTTTAAAAATTTGAAATTTTGTTTTTTTAGTTAATCGTGAGTTTTTTGAAAAATATGTGTCCTGAAGCAGCCAAACTGATACTATCTATCAAACTCTTCATAATGAAGTTAATTCTAGGCGGAATACGATTAATTTTAATTATGGTGGAAATGGCACTTATGAAACCCATTGATTTTAAAGAAAAAACATTAGTTGTTCCCCTTATTTGCAATACAGCTCTCTTATTTTACGTGCAAAAGACTTTTAATAGTGCTCATTTTAAAGCTTATTTCAAGCACTACAAAACCCTTTTGTATTAGAATGCATAAAATGTATCTGCTCGCCGCTAGATGGCATTGACCACATCGATTAAATTTCAGGCAACATAAAAAACGGCTTTGATCTTTAATTTATAGCTTAATATTGCACTTAGAATACTGCATAAAAAACCAAATTGTTCATTGTTTTGCCTGCTACAATTTTGTTCTTTATAAAATTTTCGATAAAACGTATATTTTTGGAGATTTTTGCAAAAAACCGATGAAAAAGGTGAAAAAATTGCGAATTTTCAATTGCAAATAACTTGAAAAGTATTGGGTTTTTTGAAAAACTTTATAGATAATTTTTTCCTTAAAATTAGGCCTTCTATCGATATCCGAGGTTATTTTGAAAAAAAAATAATTCACCCCCGAGAAGGGGTGGCAATCACCCGAATTGTAGCGGAGTTCAAATCATTTTCACTTTTGAACTTAAGGGTAAGATGAACCTAATTCCAAAATTGTATGCAAATCGGTTCACAGTAAAAAAATTCGGACCCATAATGCTTCAATGACTCCACTAATAGGTATTAATCAGTTTTTCGCCTATCCTAAAAAAAAAAGTTTTTTGATTTGGCTCCCTTTAGATCTAGGTACTTATACGACATATTATAGATTTAACTTTCGTTTGATTTTATGCTGAAGCTTTGAGAACTTAGTTTCCATATTCGTAGCTCTTTTCTTGGTTTCAGCATTAGACGAACATTATTTTTTGTTTATAATTTTACGTTAAGACTATAATGATCAAGCGTTTTAAAACTAAAGTCTCACCTACATGCATGGTGTGCAAAAAAAATGCTTTTCAAAAAATTGTGAACAAAATAAATACAGACCTGTGAGCTCAGCTTTATGACGGTAGCTTTCAGATGAATGGGCTTAAAAAAGCTTAGAGAAAACAAAACAAAAACAGGTTGTCAAGATTTTTTTATATGAAAGTTTTTTTTTACTTTACACGCGTAATAATTTACGCTTCTGCAGTTTTTACACATTTTAGTAAAAGAAACTGGAACTCGCGTAACTATTATATAGTAGATATATATAGTATTTCATAATAAAGTTTACAATTGACGTTTTACTTCATTTGTAATTAATATTACTTATCACGGTACCAAAGGTGTATGCCGTACAGTCCCTTTAGTGTTTTACACACTTGCTCGATTTCAGCATGTCATTTGTATGACACCCTAGAATTAGGTATATATATCTATATAAATATATCCTAGGAATATCCGCGAAGCTTTTTAATTAAGAAGAAACCTATTGGTAAAATAAATATATTTTTTTAGAAAAATCTGAAAATTATTAGATGAAAAAGTTAGGTACCTAATTATGGTCAACTTTTGTAAAAAACTTTCTTCTCCTTTCTTGACATTTATTATTTTTTCAAAACGATAACAATAGATTTTATTATACATGTGCGTTTACTCGCTAAAGTGTGTTGTAAAACGTCGTACGAAACTCGTGTGGATTGTTAATTACATTACTCGGTTCTCGCATGTAATGATCAACCTACCACTCTTGTATCACAATTTAACTTCAAAAAATAGCTTGTACATTTATTTTTCATTCTTATAAATCTGTATTGTGAATTACACTTAATACAAACACAGTGTCAAAACTATATTTAGTGCCTACCCCGGCTCGTACACATGCACGCACCTGGTACAGAGTGAGTAAACATTACAATGGAAGTAGATTAGGCGGCTATATTTGTAAATTCAAATATTATCAGATCATTTCACAGGGGAAATAGCTTCGGGGAATGCACGCCACGCCATCTGACATTGACACTACGGTACAGTCAGCACCAGATAATATACATTTAGTTGATAAAGTGCTTTAATAAATCGGTACAAATATGGAAACTGTAAGGTTTTGGAAACGTCGGCAAATATGATAATATATGCCAGGTAAATGAAATTATATGTAAGTGTTTTAATAAGTTAATCTTGTATGATTTAGAATCATATTTTTGGGCCATTCTACTTTTAAGTGCAGGTTTTTGTGTCCCCCACAAAAAATCATGTAAAACGAATATAAACTATAGTAATATGGAAAAATATAAGAAAAATTCACAGTACGTGAAACTGCCGCATTATTCCTTTCACTTCTGTTAACATTTCAATTTAAATATTGTAAATAATTCAAAATATGAACGGTATCAAAGTGGAGTTTTAGGGTAACATAGTTGTTTTTCTCTTAGACAAAAACCTGCACTAAAAAGTAGAATGACCCTATGACGAATTCGGTAGTGATACTTATTACGAATCATTATGACTGTTTACTTCCGAATTGAGGTTCTATTGTCATAAGCGGTCATGGATAGAGCATGTTTCAATATATTTCGTGCTGACTGTATCTACCGTATCAACTGAATTTACGTAATGGACAGAAATTCTCGCCTTCCTTATGTTTAACTAGTACACCGCCCGCTGCTTTGCTTGAGATTCAAAATTGTTATAATCGTTTTTGAAAAAAACAACAGTAACCGGTTTAACCTATAATATTTTCATACTTCCGTTTTGAGAAGTTTATAGTCCCTATATTATTAAAGATAGGTAAGTTATTTTATTGCAGTGAGTAATTTTTACCTACATTGTTTGCATGAGTAAAAAAACTTACTTGCTTAAAGAACAAAATAAAAAAAAAGCTGAGATGGAAAATATAAAAGTAGGCAACCGAAAAATACTAAGAGGACATTACAATACTAATAATGTAAATAAATTCAACATTCCCCCATACATAAATAGTTACAATGACAAATATTATTGATCAGAAATCCTTTTCATATTTAACCAAAAAAATACGGACCGCACGTAGTGAAATGAATCGCAAATATTGACTTTCACTAATGGACAGTTTGTATATATGAAAAAATTATATTTACATTTATAAAAATAAGTATTTAAATCTCAATATTTATTTACGGTTATTACACTCTGGGATAACACAAATATATAACGAAATAGCTTCTGCCCGCGACTATGTCTGCGCACGAAAAACACCCCTGTTTGCACCCCCATATTGTGTAGATGAAGTTGCGGGGAAAAACTAGTACGAATTAGGTTGGTTTTCTTTCCAATAAAAAAATATCAAAATCGAACCACTCAGTAAAAAGTTATATAGTACTTGGACATACATAAAAAAATATATAACGCGTCGACTTGAGAATCTCCTTCGTTTTTCCGTCGTATAAATAAAAATCATAATAATATTTTAGTCAGTCGGTCAGTTTTCAATCTCCATTCGTTTCGTTCGTTTGCTATTATCGATTAGTACTTGTCTAGCCCCTCAAGATTTAAATAATAGAACTATTACTCTTCGATGTAACAAAAGATCTTAGATACCTAGTAAAGAAACCTTTCAAAGTTTTCAATGCGATCTCCTCTTACAAAATCCTGAAATAATTTTATACGTTTCTGTCTGGATAAAAACAAGTGCAAACGCAAACAATACCAAAGCAAATTGCGATGCACGTACATACATCTCAGCTAGTTTGTATTCACTTGCACACTGCATGCCTTCATTAACAGACATTGTGTAATTTCTAGAAATATCTATACAATATACATACATGTTTTCATTATACAAAATTGAATACCAAATGAAACATTTTATAATCTACTAGCGGCCCGCCCCGACTTAGACCGGTTTTTTTTATAGCCTATGTCACTCGGGAATAGTGTAGCTTTCCAACGGTGAAAGAATTTTTCAAATCGGTCCAGTCGTTTAGGAGCCTATTCAATCCAAACAAACTGTTATGACGGAGGACGATTTAACCTACACTCGAGCGATTAAACTGGCGTTGTCGTTGGAGGCAGCAGAACGCAATGCGATCGCGGTCGAGGGCGGGAGCGAAGAGCTCGTCGAAGGTGTACACAAATTATTCTACAATGAATGCTCGAAGTGCGGGGATAAGAGACACCAGGCAAGTGATTGCAAGTACCGGGATTATATGTGCAGCGCATGTCGACAAATCGGGCACTTAAGAAGGATGTGTCCAAAATTAGCGAGACGGGTGGAGTCGGCGGGTTCTGCCGACGGGGCTGTGGAGTACAGGAGTGCACGCGGAGGGCGCGTGAACAGCCGCGGCGCGGTCGCAGCAAGATGCAATGACGTCATCCGACAGTCCGGGCATCGATGGAAACACGGACGAGTATGAAGATTGTGAGGAAGAGCCTATGTACCAAATGTCATTAAGCAAATATAAACCGGTGTGTATTAAACTTAAGGTTCATAATCGTTTACTTAATATGGAAGTTGACACAGGATCGGCGTTATCTTGCATTAGTCAACAAGTTTATTATGAGTTATTCAGAGACTTGCATCTTAAGCCGTGTTATTTAAATTTAAAGTTTTATGATGGATCGATTATCAGACCATTAGGGTACATAGAAACCCGGGTAAGTTACAGGGGGTTTATTAAGACACTAGATCTGTATGTTTTAAGTAGAGGAACTACTAATTTGTTAGGTCGACAATGGTTGTCGGAATTGAATATACCTGTCAAGATACCTAAACTTGGGTTACAAAATAATTACGCAATTGACTGTGTGCCCGACAAGGCTAAATTAATTAGTGGTATTCTTTCTAGTCATGAATCTCTTTTCGACGGCACATTGGGTAAATATACTGGAGGCCAGGCCGAGCTGTGCGTGCGCGAGGGAGCGGAACCTATTTTTTGCCGCGCGAGACCGTTACCGTACGCGTTGCGGGCGCGGGTGGACGCCGAGCTCGACGCGATGCTGAGCACCGGCGTCATCGAGCCCGTGGACCGGTCCGACTGGGCCACGCCTCTGGTCGTGGTACGCAAAAACGATGGTGGCTTACGTATATGTGCGGACTATAAGGTAACCCTAAATCGAGTCTTAGCTGTAGATAGATTTCCGGTTCCAAAAATGGATGATTTATTCAGCGATCTCAGTGGTAATATGTTTTTTACAAAACTTGATCTTTCTCAAGCTTATAACCAGATACTGTTATCGGAGCACTCTAAAGACTACACTGTTATTAATACCCATAGAGGGTTATTTAAATACACTCGGCTAGTTTATGGCTTATCCTCCAGTCCTGCGATTTTTCAAAAAATCATGGTAAATATGTTTAAGGATATTCCGGAAGTAGTAGTATTTTACGATGACATTTTAATTAAAAATAGGGATATAGCGAGTCATATTATTTCGGTAAACAAAGTTTTGGACATTTTGGCGGAAAATGGTCTCAAAATTAAAAAGAGCAAATGCGATTTTTTTGCAAAGGAAGTTCGATATTTAGGGTTTATTATCGACAGTGACGGGGTTAGGGCGGACCCTGACAAGGTCAAAGCAATCACGACCATGCCTCACCCGACCAATGTCACCGAATTGAAGTCTTTTCTAGGAATGGTAAATTTTTACGGGAAGTTTATTAAAAACCTAAGCGCACATCTATCACCTCTTTACGATCTTTTAAAGAAGGGTAAACATTGGGCGTGGAACTCTGAACATAATTCGTCATTTAATCGCGTTAAAAATTTTTTGGTCAGTACAAAGGCGCTAGTGCACTTTGACATGGAAGCCGAATCTGTGTTAACAGTGGACGCGAGCGGGCGCGGCCTGGGCGCTATACTAGCGCAGCGTGAGAAACGCGGCGCCGGCGCTGGCGCGGAGGAGCGAGTAGTCGCGTACGCTTCACGTTCACTCACGGCGGCAGAATTACATTACAGTCAAATACATAAGGAGGCGTTGGCGATTATTTTCGCTGTAGAAAAATTTCATCAATATCTATATGGAAGGAAATTTGTACTACGTACCGACCACAAGCCTCTCGTAAGTATTTTTGGACCGAATATGGGTGTTCCTTGTGCAGCGGCTAGCCGTTTGCAAAGGTGGGCAATTAAATTATCAGCCTACGATTTTGTTATAGAATATATTAGGACTGATAAAAATACAGCCGACGCCCTCTCCCGCATGGTCGAATTTCAAAAAAATGAATTATCGTCACAAGGCGATGAGTTGCCTGAGCAAACTTATCTTCATTTCTCAACAGAGGCTATGCTGTTGGATTATAATGTGCTTAAAAAAGAAACTCGAGCCGACCCTATTTTAAGTCGCGTTTATAGTTACATCATGGACGGGTGGCCCAGGGAGGTTGAAATCAAGGAATTGAAACCATACTTGTCTAGGGAAAAGGAGCTGTACGTCGAGCTCGGCTGTATTATGTGGGGACACCGAGTCGTGGTTCCATCTGCTTGTAGGCAAAGGGTAATTGCGGAACTTCACGACGCACATATGGGTATTGTTAAAACAAAGTCTCTGGCGCGTAGTTATGTGTGGTGGCCGGGGATCGACGAAGCCGTGGAGCGAGAGTGCCGTGCGTGCGCTGTGTGCGCCGCCGTGGCCGACTCGCCACCCGGTCACACTCCTCAATCTTGGCCCTGGCCCTCACGACCCTGGTCAAGACTTCATTTAGATTTCCTAGGGCCTATTAGTGGCTTTACTTTTTTAGTTGTTGTAGACTCATGTTCGAAGTGGATCGAAGCGATAAACATGAAAAGAACCACAGCCCAGGCGGTCATAGCTGTATTACGAGATCTGTGGGCAAAATTTGGTCTGCCGAAACAAGTGGTCAGTGATAATGGACCCCCATTTTCTAGCTCTGAATTTAGGCAATTTTTAAATCATAATGGGGTCGAACACTTGTTTACGGCGCCATATCATCCGGCCTCGAATGGAGCTGCAGAAAACGCGGTAAAAACATGTAAACGGGCCATAAAGAAAGCTTTAAAACAACATTTAGATGTAGATACGGCACTGTGTAGATTCTTATTAGCTTACAGAAATACGGAACACGCGACCACCGGGGACAGCCCTGCAAATATTCTACAGGGTCGTAGTCTTCGGATGAGGTTAGATAATTTAAAACCGGATAGAGAAACGCGAATCTCCGCGCGTCAAGTAGGCGGGGAACAAGCCGCGGCGGGCATTAGGAACCGCGAGTTTATTCCTGGGGCGCTAGTATGGTATAGGGACTACAGAGGCTCTGATAAATGGTTACCTGGATCGATCGTAAACAAATTAGGTAATACAGATTATTGTGTTAAGTCATACCCCATGACTAGAGGCGAGGAGCCAGATCAAAAGGAAAATGGTTCAGAGGAGGACGGTAATGACGCTGGCAATAGTTCGACGCCAGAAAACGAACAGCTGATGGCTAGTCCTTCATTCACACCCAATGTGTCCGTAGGTAATAAGATAGAAAATAAGTCTATAGCTAGTAAGGTAGATAATAAGTCTAGTGGTACAGAGGTCGAGGTCGCCTCAACGAATCGTAGATATCCAGAGAGACAGTGTAAACCACCAATTCGCTACGGGTTCGAAATAGACTAAATAATTGCATTGTTAACATGAAGGTACCTGTGTAGTATTAAGTATAATGTTAAGTATAAACAATTTGTTATAATAATCGTAATATCTACGTAGTTAATTTAATTAATGTTATCCAGGAAAACATGTAAAATGATCAAACATTTCATTGGCTACACCTAGTCTTAAGTTAGTCTTAAGTTAATAATAGTAATTATGTATTTCTAAATAAGGGTGGAGGTGTTATGTATAGAGGGTATTTTCACATTGTCAGTCTCGCAATAAATAGTTGTACCGAGCGCACGTCTTTTATTTAGCTCAAACAAACTTTACCTGTTTATTATATTAGCATAGATTAGTATAGAAAATTGTTTTTGAACCATTGCCCATTGTACCTAACCTTACATAGTGTATTAAGACATAATGTTAACAGTAAAATAAATAAATAAAATATATATACTAACACGTGCTCTAACGAATGAAAATACCACTTTTCACGAGTCTCAAAGTTGAAATTGCGCGGTTATACTAAAGCGTTACGAACGCATGTATAGTTTTAAAACATCTAAATGAGAGTTATTGCGACGTGACTACACAATTAAAAGCTTGCTCTGTAACATGCTGCAAATAGTTTGTTAGCAGAAAGTTTAGCAATTTACCGTTTACTATGCTTCCTCAAGTCATTAACGCCGCGTAAGTTGTGTGAGGTAAAAGCATTATGGCGGAAAGGTCTTACAGTATTTCTGCTGATATGTATTCTAATTACTTGCACTAAAACTTTGGTAATAAAATATTGTAGATATGCTTCTGCGACTTCATTTTCGCACCATAAGCACTTCCGTTATACGTCTTCAGAGGGTGTATTTTCAAAAGTCATTTCTTAGTGCTATAAAAGTAACTAACCACTGTGGAAAATTTCAAGTTATATAAAGAAGTAATGTAACGTTTACCGTTAGACTATCGTCAGCTCAGTCGTGCTACGAATATTGGAACAGGAAAGTTTTCGAAACGTTAGCAAATTAAATACACGAGATAAATCCGTTATTTCACACCAATGTGTACTAACCGCGAAGGTATCACAATTTATTAAGGGTTAGTTTCCTAAAAGTACGATTCAACGATGTTTATCGCCGTACAAAAAACGAGCACTCCAAATCGTTACAAATAACACTCAATGAAGCTATATCCCGCAAAAGCGTTGCGTGAATTTTTTCGCGATATGCAGATTTCGACGCAAAATTCGTGGCCATTAGCTGAATTCGTAACTGTGGCCATGCAAATGCCAGCAAAGCAGAATGAATGCAGGCGTGTTTATACAGTTTTATGGGCAAGCCAAGCCGTAAATGTTACGCGCTGAGTGTCGAATGCGTTTGTTTTTTATCTCTCCACGTGTTACTTTATGTGGTTCATGTTTGATTAGGCAATTCGTGTATCAATTTGGCAAATTGGCAGCCTTATTTTAGAATACAAATAAAGCATCTATAAACGTAAAATTTAACTAATGTAAACCTTTGTACATGAACCTTCGTTTAGTTGAGTAATCTTTAAGCAGGTAGTATATAATGCCATCAATATGCTTTTAAATTATAATTATTAGTATATTGCCGTTCTACATTTTTCCGTCCGCTTGCCTAGAGTACATACATAATATGAGCATGCCCTTTCGTATTCGAATACCATCTATGTATCTATATAATTATATAGACAGACGTCGTCCTACCCGTTCGACTGTTTCATCAAAGTCTTATGTCACATACCGTAAATCACTTTTTGTATTATACTGTAAAACTGAGTTTAAAAAAAAACTTATATACAAACCTTGTCCTGACGCGGACTACGACAAATGAATAACGTATTCTTACATAAATATCAATGCAACAATGTCGAAAAGTGAAATATGAGGGGGGAAAACATATACCCATTATCGTAAAATTTAAAGCAGGCATACACGACTTTTGCATAATTCGGGTATGTTAAGAGCGTATTTTTATCAGAAGCGAGAAGCAGAAGCGCGGCAACAAGCCGGAATGATTGATGGTCGTGTTTACGGCACAGTGCGTGATAAAGTTGTATTACCGCATCGGTGTTAATTTGAGCGAGTACGCTTACCCGGGAAACCGCTAGGGTAAACTAAGGCTAGCTGGCCTGGTAGGCATAACATGCTAGTACTTATCTTAGTAACCATGTTGTGGAAAACTATGTTATAGTACATTCTAAGACAAATTATATAACTAGCTTTTTCCCGCAACTTCGTCTGCGCATGATTAGTAATTTACACAATATGTACAAAAATTATTGCATTTGTGTTATTCTGATGTGTAGTTATATAATTGTAAAGTTTCATTAAAATGCATTCAGTGGTTTATGCGTGAAAGATTAACAAACATACATCTGCATCCATAGATCCATTCTTACATCCACCCATTCTTACAAACTTTCGCGTATAAAATATGAATAAGGATTTTGAACCTTAAATCCAGTGCAAACGAAAAAATATACTGTGGCTACAATGTACTGACTTTACATTTAATCAAGGGATGGGAGAAGTAATAAAAACCCTTAAGTACCCCAGTTTTGAAGTCCTTTTCTTACGCAACTTATTAAAAAATGACAGATGCTCTTACGATTCAATGGCGCGTCTTATTGTCGCTATGTCACTTTTGATTTAAGCTGCGTATTATTAGGAGAGGCGCGAACGACATTTTACTTGTATTTTCTTTATTACCAAAGGATTTGATGATTAAGAGATAGATACTGCAGTTTTACTGTCGTAAAAGTTAAAGAGCAAAGTTAATGCAGCGTGAAAAATAACTTGAAAATAATGAGGAGTAGGTAATGATCAAGACATT
This sequence comes from Polylopha cassiicola, assembly GCA_038024825.1. Taxonomy (NCBI): domain Eukaryota; kingdom Metazoa; phylum Arthropoda; class Insecta; order Lepidoptera; family Tortricidae; genus Polylopha; species Polylopha cassiicola. The sequence continues at coordinate 3,338,877 of CP149061.1, forward strand.
TTTATATAATTTAAATAACTTTAATAATTTCTGATGCCTATTACACATTGGAATGAAACAACTTTTTTCCTCGACCTTTTTAACCCCGTTAGGCGATAAAATTCAATAAACAACGAAATAAGTCTTCCACTAATTCTGTTAAAGAATATTTTGCTAAATTACGTTGTCCCATACAAACTTAATCTGCATATTCCGACCTCTTAAACATAGATTTTCGGAAAATAAAGGATTTCACCGGATACCTACGTCGTACAGAAAACACACCCTCCAAAATTCAAGTCTCTTTGGTTTAGGCTGTGCGCGTTTCCGTCTGCCATTCAGGACAAAGGATTTTATTTATAATATTGAGTATATTTAAGAAAGTAAGAAAATCATCGTCGTCTTTTCTTTAAGTAGGTAAGTAAGAAAATCGTTTGATGATATACAATAACCTCTCTTGAACTGTATAGATCATATTTTCATACAAACTAGCAATACTCCGCCCCGTTCCAACTTCTGGTGGAAAATTCCCAATATCCTAGTCTTAACAGATGGCTCAATCTTATTGTGAACGCTTACCTTGAAAGTCCGAATCGTAACCCCATCATCGACTGACTAACTGCAGCCTCTCTAGACAATTCAAACCCGCCAATAATGACGGAAGCTCCTATTGGTTACTCGTTATCGTCAGTTATAGGCGGTTCTTTTACCGACCAGTCACGAACTTGCGGCGATGTTGCCAATTCAAAGTCAATTACGATAATTAAGGTACTGAAAGTAGAATATCAGAGAAAACAATTCCTTGCTTGAACGCTTTTGAAGTTAGCAATCTTCAGTACAGGTGCATCCAGCCCTCGACAAAGATTGTGGTCTGAACACAATTGATCATTTCCTTTTACCTGCGCTTCAGGTTTTTATTCTCAGGAACGGATGTAATCATTGCTGGAAATCAGACCGTCTTTCAACCAATTATATAGTTTCGATTTAATTTCATGTTTTTTCAATTTTATTTTAAGACCGTGAAATTTCCATATTATTACGTATTATAATGTGATTTAAGATGTTATTTTTAAACTTACTTAAATACCTACTGTATTGAATTATTAAACATCACCTAATCAACGTTACTTTCGTAGAATTTTACTTAACTTAAATATTTATATCAGCGAGCGTATCAGAAAAACATGTCTAGCCTATAATAAATTATTCCCCGAAGCTTCTAGCAATTCTCTGACTGAATTTAAAATGGACCCATGCAAAACACGTCCAAGTGCTTAATTCAGAAGGCCGTACTTTATGAGTGAAAACGCCCCTGTGGGCTGTTCCGCTATGTCCGGAATTCAACAGCATCGTGTTAATATTAAGTAAAGCACAGCAGTCGGTGGACAATTTTAAATGTGTTAAACATTCATTTTGGAATTCGTCTGCAGGGAAGACTTTTAGAGGTGGCCACAAGCTTTAGGACGAAATCTGACTGTATACTTCAGTTATGCGCTGGGTTAGTATATACTTATCACAATATCTTTAGAAATTATACCTAATGATATTATTATATTTATTAGTTTTATTAAAATCGTTTCAGTAGTCGACACAAACATCGTAACAAACATCAATCTAACGTTTACCTATAGGCATTATGTAAGATTTCAATCTTGAAAGAGACAAACAGAATAGATCCTCAATTCAATAGTAATGCCTATTACAATATCTCATTACGTATTACTGAGAAAAATACTTGTTAGGCTTCTCCTTTTTATTACCAATATTGTTTGGTACACAATGAAAACTAACCTATAAATGGGTCATTGCACCCTCGTTTCCAAGTCTGCTTGTAACGTAATTGTAGGAAAACCTACTGAGACTAATAACTTTGTAGTATTCAACGCCCACACTTAAATAACAAGAAACTAGCCGTGCTTGAAAATAAATAAAAAATCACATTTATTTGGGGGCGTTTGTCTACCAGTGGGGTAATATGTATTTAGGTGTAGTTACAAAAGTGAACTTAAACTGTGAACTTAAGGCCTTGCATTCTTTACCAGGCAACTTTACAATATGCAAACAAAATACCCAAAATTTTTACATCTGCTAATCCGAGGCTAATAAATCTGTAGAGGTACCTCTGTAAGGATATTTGTCATTATTAAAAAAAGTTTCGACAGTAGTGGCAACCTGCAGATACTATAAAGGAATAAATTGATCCAAATTTTGATGAACAATATAATAAATTTTGATTTCGTTTTGTTCAAAACTTCTAAGAACACTTCTTGAGATTTTTAGAAAATTGAATCTTGTCTGGCACAGGTATGATTTAGGTCCGAAATATTATAAAGATGTATGGTGAATAATTTATAAATTCTAAAAGCTTTCTACACTTAATATCTAGACAGTAAGTTATGTTTCAAATAATACCCGTAACTTGTGTAATACCAGAATTTGCAAACGTTTTCGTAGAATCCGTTACCAAGAATGTTAACTTTAAATAAACAGTACTGTAATAACTTCTTATGCTTTCGTAATATTAACGACTCGGAAACAAATTCTGAAATTTACAATTATAAACATATATCTTCAAAATTATGTTGTACTTAAATGTTTTTATTACCTCGAAGTCTTTTATTAAAAGTTTATTTACGATTTCAATAAATTTTAGTACTTAAGTAAATTGATGGAGCTTTTTTTACCAAAATCCCGCAATAAAATTAAGTTCCACGCGAGTAAACTGCAAGACACAGGCCCAATTAGTACAAAATAAAATTATTTTTATTTCTTAATAGGTACTATTGGAATGTTACTAATTTTATAAACGCTTTGGATTTGGATTTTATGTTAAAATTACTGAATGTTTTAAATAAATTATATAATTATAGCCAACACATCAGAATAATACATAGGTAAGCTATGATTTATAAAGATATTTTGTATTTTGCGCAAATAAAGTCGCGGGCTAGAAGCTTGTTTTGAATTTACAACTTATTTAGTTACAAACAAACACAACCGAAACACCAACTACAAACTGAAATACCTTGTTAAGACTATGTATTCTTAAAAAATATAGGGTCAATCATTGTATTATCTTAAAATAATAGCAGTAGTTAGGTATGGTAATATGAATTATCATATAAAAAATATTGCGCTTCCACCGTCAGGGATTTCTCAAAATCCTACAATGTTGAGAAACGTTAATTGGATTTGAATAATTAATTTAGATCAACATTCTTAGTTGGAGATCGGTCTTAGTATAATTCTGAGCGCAGCGCAAGGAGCATTTTAGAGAAGTGTACAATTATTACACGATCCTTAGAACAAATATACATTCCACTTGGAATAACTAGCAACATTTGATATTATAAGGGGTTAAATTTCTCATAGAAATTACATAGGTTAGAGGTTTTTTCTAGAAAATATTATGTATCATTTGAAATTCGATCGGTTTACACGGTTGAAGACCCATAAATAAATTATAATACATCGTTTAATTATGAAACTTTAATAAAATTATTTAATAACTATTAAATATTTCGCACTGATTAGACGTGCCTTTAAATCCCACTGGGATCTCAATTAGATTAGATTTATAAATTTTTCATTATAGATACATTATAATTACATATTTTTATGTCACTGTTGCGTACTCCTTGCGTTTATATATTTATAGTTTTATAGTTTTACTTTTAATTGGCTATTGCCCTTTTTAAATATCTCTTGTTTTTTTTTAATTGTCGGTTTGTTAGTTGTGTCGTTATATTTTGTTCGTGTGTTCGTTTGTAAAGTTATTAAATGCCTATATTCCTTAAACCTATTTCATTACAGTCCACCTTCCATAACCGTCACATTATATGCATTCATAGTCAGTTCGTCAAAACTTTATTAAGAAAAACAAACATAAAACGAATTAATTTTAAAAATAATATTTTTCGAATTTTAAAAATGTCATTATGATAATTTTTATGTTTAGTCGTCAGGTAAATTTAAACATCTACATATTTATGCGATAGGTATGTAAATTGTCAGATTTAATTGATTTTTAAAAATTTTGTTTTGAAGCCTTAGCAAAAAATATTTGAAAAGGTCATGTAGTAGGATTTAGTAGGCCTAAAGCTAGTATGGTACCTACAGAATGTCTGCAAATGTCATTTACTAGTTACAGTGCGATAATGTGATAAGTTGAGCCATAAATTTGACGTATTGCCCCACTTTATGGATATCCGAGTGCTAAATTGACTTTATAATGTGAATAGATTTTCATTACGTCACAATAATGCCACTTGGATTAATTGGAATAGACGACAGTTGTTAGGTCTATTAATTTTAATATACTTAATGCAAGTTTAAATTAATTATGTCATACGAAGAAATATTAAAACATGAGTCGAAGTGAGTCTTAATCTTTGTAATTTTTGAAAGTAAAAATAAGTGTCCAATAATGTATACTAATCTATACTAATATAATAAAGAGGAAAAGTTTGTTTGTTTGGATTGAATAGACTCCTAAACGACTAAACAGATTTGAAAAATTCTTTTACTGTTGGAAAGCTACACTATATCCGGGTGACATAGGCTATAAAAAAAGAGATCCGGGCCAGGCCGGGGCGGGCCGCTAGTTTTTTATAATCTAATTGACGGTCTAAATAGAATTCCGATTTCTTTACCCTATAATAAAAAGGCAAATTTTTAGATTGTAGTCTACTTTGGATATTTATACTTTGATCACCAATAAAGACTTTATACCGCATTATAGTATCTGTATATGAAAATGGCACTTCTTCCAACAGTTTAAAGTGCATTTTCCAATGCACCACCAATAATGTAACCTCAATAATGTAAATTTACTTTAGGATCATACAGATTACTCGGCAGGCAGGCGTGCTGTGATAGAATTCATTATATATTGACCTGTGAACCGTTATTTTATAATAAGGTACTCCATTTTTAAATTAACATTCCGTGAATTTTACATTTCCGTACCTTTAAGGAAAAACATTGTGTAATTCATTTTAATCGAATTAAGAAACGGTGGTGTTTTTCCTTAACCCAATTAACTTAAAAAATGATGATCTAATAAGTAAGGTACTTTGGAATTCAACAATTGCAGTGGATCGCGTATTTTATTTTATTTGCTGACTTTTCAAAAACTCAGGTTTGTTAGCTTTATTTTAAGCTCTAGCCATAAACTATCGTTAGCTCAGTCGTGCTTCATTATCACCCTAATATTATAAGAGCGAAAGTTCGTGTGTGAGTTTGTTACTCTCGCACACATAAACAACTAAATTGCTTTTAATGAAGCCCTACAATATTAAAGCACTACGGACTAGTCATCTTGCGCGATCAAAGTCGGAGCTAGTAAATAATACAAGTGAGTTAAATCATTTCAATAATTTTATTCAATTCATACATTGACATAGCCTGTAGGTATAGTTACAACACGCTTAACTCCTATGCCTAATCCGAACCAATGATCACTAGTTACGTAAATGCCCCCAGCTCTCTTGCCAACATTACATCTGTTTTAGCCTATGACATTTAACTAGCAGACATCCTAATAGTTAAAGGTTGAACTGTTACGTTACTTTTTGGAATGAAACAACCATGGATTTAAAGGTTTCGGAACATTTACAGTTTTCATAATCGTAGCACGACTGAGCTTTAAACTTTAGCGTTAAACTATCGTCAGCTTAGTCCTACTATGCTTATGAAAACTTCACTTCACAAAGATTCCGAAACGTCAGCGAATTAAATACGCGAGTTAATCCTTTTACAGTTGTTTCATTCCAATGTGTAATAACCGCGAAAGCAACAGAAATTATTATGTTACGATACTTATTAAGTACGAAGGCTTCTAACAATTATAAGTATTCTTCATGACAATTTAATGTAAGTACCTAAGATTGTAGTAAGAGAATAAACTGTTCTCATACAAAAACGTAACGTTCACACGAAGTCATGTGAACGTTAGGTACATTTTGCATAAGAAAAGTTATTCACCGCTAGAGGCGTGGCCCCACATTATCTACAAATAGAAACGTAATTATGTTAATGTCAAAAGTAACGTTCCTCTTACATTTAATCCTAACTATATTAATATTATAAACGCCAAAGTAACTCTGTCTGTATCGCATTAACGCTAAATTCGGTACACAGTCTAGAGCTAGAGAACTAACATAGGCTACTTTTACTTGCCACAGTTACTAATTCCACGCGGACGGAGTCGCGGCCAAAGGCCAGTTCATACGAAATCCTAATGTCGAGTCTGAAAATTATTTTCCACAATTTTGCACAACGTTGCAATTTTCTTAATAAAAGGTATAAGAAACGAATGGCACAGAAAATTAAAGAAATATTCAACAAGAAGATTAAAAATACCTTCGCAAGGACGTTGTTTGAAATCGTATCTGAAAAAGAATGCCTATTAAAATAATTTCTTTGATGGTCTTTTCACACAGATATAAAGATATTCAGTACAATTAACTTCGCCTGGATGTTGAATACGGCCAGAATTAATTTGCAAAGTACGGTATTCGGGTTTTATTACGCGGGACCCGCCTTCAAGGGCGGAATTTTTAATTTATTTACCATTTTTTAGGTTTTTTTCAGACCACTTGACATGGCGCTTGGTCAAATAAAAATTATTCGTATGTAATTTTGAAATAATGTCGCAAATATAACTGTTTTGCTCATGACACATATATCGCATATCTAGATCTAAACACGATTGACTCAAAAACATGTTTATTATTTTTTCAGGAAAGGCGAAAAATATGAAGCAACTGAAGAAGTTTTCTGTATAGATTTAAGCTTTTGATTTGAGTTCACTTAAATCTGTTTTAATGTACTTACATAATTTATTAAAAAACTGAAATTTGACTTATTATATCCTTTGTCTCTGTCTCAAACTATACTATACTGAAGGAGAAAAGAGATTGTGGTATAACGAAATGTCGTATAAATAACTTTTCTGTCTACGACTTTAGTATTTGGATGGTTTTGACAAAGTTTTGGGTCTTTGTGTAAACTTAGTAAGATACGGTGATCTGTTTTCTTGTCATCCCCAAAATGTATTGATCGAAGAAGCTAATTTAATAGCGCTAATGATCAAACGAACCCGCAAGGGCGATTTGTAAAGTGACCCTTGTAAATTGATAGTAGGTAACATCGGGAGGTGGTCCACAGCAGGAGAAAAAGAGTTAGCTTAGTCGCGATATATATAATCTGATATTACAAATATTATACTAAGAAATAAGTACAATAATATATTATATTATATAGGTACATGTAGAATAATAATTTAAATAGGTATTTAAAATATTTGAATGAAATAAAACAATCATAACGGGTAACTCGTGTTATGGTGACGTTTGTAAAACTTTACAATTCCTGTAATCGTTGACTGAGCTGACAAAAGTCAAGCGGATAATTTTCGAAACGTAAAATTAACACAAGAAAGTTAAATCTGTTTTAATTAATTAATTTCAATATGTATCAACTCCGAAAACATCAGAAAGTAAAAATATTTCAAAAAATATGACGCCAGAATGTAAAAAGACCTTAGCTCAAACATCGATTGCATAATACTACTTATAAGGTAGTATAAGAAATAAAGCCCAAGGTAGCATAATTGCCATCCATGATTGGCAAAGTAATTGGCTTTGTATTTAACCTACTGTGTTTGTCATCGTGTACACGTGGAGGTGTTTGCTATATCCAGTGTCATTACCATATCTGTACCGTATTCCATTCCGGCCATCAAGATATCTGCAAATATGTGTATCGTACGTACCTTATCGTAACCAAGGAAAAGTGCACCTTAGGTAGCAACCCTAAAGTCGTATTTCAAATGTTTGTAAACAAATACCGAAATAATTATTACAAGAGCGTATTCGGACAGATCGAGATGAAGACAGAAATGGGTTAATTATCATTAATGAAGCTGTGATGGGTATCATTTGAGTTGAGATTACGAATCGATAGAAAACCGGAAGGCGTTATCGAGTGGAGAATGTAAGTTTTGAAGCACATAGCTACTTAGCTAAGGACTGAGGTCCCAGGTGACGATCTGGGGGCTTAGACAAGGTGCCAAAGTTCAACGTTAAACAAAACGACCAAAATGTATGGGATTTGACATCCGCGAACGATTGTGAAGTATGTGACAGTCGTTCACGGATGTCAAATCCCATATATTTTGGCTAAAGTCCAGCGTTAACGTTGAACGTTGGCACCCTGTCTAGGCCTCCTGGGACCTCAGACCCCATTCTTATCCCTATGAGAAAGTGGCATGATTTTATAATAATACGTAAAGATAGTTTACGTAAACAGTTCTTTAAAAAAATCTTGTAATTTACATTAATCAAATTTCCTGTAAATAAATTAGATTAATTCTGTCATTCTCAGATTAACAAACTTTTGAAATTGTAATTGTTTAAAAAGCTTACTTATTTACTTAGTCTTACGTAACTAATTAATGTTTCTGAAAATGATTGATATTGAAGCGAAACTTTCGAGTAAGCATCTCTGTGAACGAAGGGAGGTAAAGAAATTATTATTTTAATTTGAATAACATTGGTATAATTAAGTACTTTGAAATGTAAGAATTCGAGTAGGCTGACCTATTAAGTTTAAAAATTTCGTGACACTTAAGCTTTAATTGAAATTTCCTTAATATTAGTTCATTATACCTAATAATACTTACATTTATTTTTTGTGCCTGGATCTTAAATCGCGTATATTATGATACGGAACCTTATACATGATCATAATAGTTAAAAAGCTTTAGCATACAGGCGCAATGTCAAAAATGTATAAAGTGCCTACCCTAGCGCCTATATACACATATATATTAGCTAGCAAGTCACTGTAACTAATATATATATACGTAGGTCCAATACATTGAAATCCTCATCACGTGCCAGGAATCAGGCGTATTGTTCAAAGCTTATCTGTCCTTTATAGCTGTAGTTTGGACAAATGTTGCAAATTGCTAATTCACATTGAAACCGACTTCAAGTTAGTCGGCTGTTCACTTCAAACGACGGTGTGATATCAGTTGATTACCTGCGATAAACCATTTGTACTTACTAATATACCAATAAAAAGATAACTTGTACAAAAACAAGTCTTGCTCAGTTTTTTTATTACAAAAAGTTGCCAGATCCATATCAAGTCGGATAATTTATTCAGTCCCTACATAAGGGTCCTTCTGTGACCACACTATTAAAAAGCTTTTATGTTTTAAATAAAAAGCTTGACGACCAGACTCAAAGTTTAGTGCAACCTTCAACCTACTTCATATTCTTAAGCCATTTGTCAAAATTGAATGAAATTTGAAATATACCGTATTTAGGTATACAATTCCTGTTTGGTTCCTAGTATTTGTATTTGTTTGCTGCTTTTTCTTGTCTTAACTCTTAAGTACTATAATTAGTAAATTAGGTACCTTTCTAGATTAAGGTTACAAAATGTATTACTATATCAGAGTACATCATTATAGTTATAGGATTTGTACCTAAACTCTACATTAACCTGAAACCTAAACCGCTTACGAAAATCCTAGATAATGATGCTCGGACGAAGCCTATACTCGTATCGGTTTAACTCGGTCATGACTGAGAGCTGGTTAGGTATACATAATTTAGGTACCATTTTTTAACCACAACGCAAAAAAATGGGGTAGGTATAAGTATATAGGCACGTGTCTTGTGTGAGTGTGTGTGTGTGTGTCTGTATGTGGCATCGTAGCTCATCGTAGAAATAATAATACTTAGGTACTTTGGAATGAACCGCGTGAATAACCGCGAAGGCATCAGAAATTATTACTTAGGTACTTACTACTTACTTAGTATATATAAATGTTCTTATTATTATTCTTTTCAGAGTGCTTTTATTTATTTTTTTGTAGGGGTCTTTTAATTTTTTACCAATATTACTCTAAAAACGACTAGGGTGACGGCACCAGTAATGGACATGGCACCAATTATGGACATTATTTTCGTTGATCGAATTTATTAAGCAACTGGCCCAACATTTTTCAATTAGAGACACTAAAACATAAGCAATAGACGTTTGGGCTTTCATTTTGATACACTTCATCAAAATTGCCCGTTTTATTTAAAGATGGTTGGGAATTGAAATCTCGTTTCGCGCGGTGGTCATAAAAATCCGTTTTTGTTATTGAAATCGTTAAGGAGGTGAGTACATATTTGTGCATGGTATTATTTTGTGTTGTGTTGTAATGAGACTTTTTGTTATTTTTACGGAATAATACTATATTGCAAGTAAATTGAGCTAAGTTGAATATGTCCAATCCCAATAATAAGTTTTTTGTGGGGTTTGTTTATCACTGGATTCGATTTTTTACGAATTCCAGTTATGGACAAGTGTCCATTCTTAAGTTTTTTAATTTTTTTTTAGTTTATTGTATTAAATTATTTAATTTGTTGTACTAAACATTTTGGTTGAGTTGATTTTGTGATTGCTCTTTATTTTCCAATGATGGACAATGTCCATAAATGGCTATTTTTAGTCGTCCATCATTGGGTTCTTTGTTTTATCTTATATGGCGCCAATAAAAAATTACACCTCGGAACAAATAGGGAGGGCATTTGATGCTGTATGATGCTGCATGATGCTGCTGAGGATGGGAGAAATAATGATCACAGCTGCCGGTTTTTTCTTCTTCTTCAACCTTATTCTACCCAATGCTGAGTGAAGGTCTCTTCCATTTCAGCCTACTTCCCACGATCTCGAGTTTCCCGCATCCAATGTTTCCCAGCCACTTGCACCAGATCATCGGTCCACCTCCCTGGCTGTCTTCCGACATTTCGCCGCCCCTTTCTCCGTCTCCAATCCAGCATCCTTTCTTCCCTTGGACCTACGACAGACATGGCCCGTCTACTTCCATTTCCTCAAAGCTATGGTTTTTGTTATGTCCGTTAGTCTGGTTCTCTTCTGAATATCGGTATTACGGACCCGGTCACAAAGAGAAATATCTAACATAGCTCTATACTACTTGGAGTCGATGGATGATCTGCCTCGTGAAGTCCCGGCTCCATAGACCATTACGAGAAGAACGCACTGTTGAAACGTGCGACGCTTGAGGTATAAAGACGCACACGTTTGTCTTTCAGGACGTCTGAGAGCTTACCAAAATCCCCCCATCTCAGTTGGATCCGCCCTCCGGTTTGGGGTCCCTCAAATAACTTTGCATAACAAAGTCCATGCAAAAGTCCTGCAGTTTGTGCTATGGGACTTCAAACTATTCTCACGGTAGAGGAAGAGGGCAATTTGGTGAAATGGTTGGTCGCAATGAGTTAAAAGCACTTTCACATAAATTGAAATAAATTAACAGAGAGCGTGCAAAAAATTCTCCAGGCTCCAGGTATCCGGAGCCAAATATCTTCATTCTACATCTGGTGAGGGCGTCGCAGTGACACACCAAGTGTTCCACAGTTTCACATTCCTCTCCACACATTCTGCAGTCGCTGCTATTTGTAAGTCCCATTTTGTGTAGGAGTTCGTTGACTCCTAAGTGACCAGTGAAGACTCCTGTTATAAGTCGGATTTGTCTTCAGTTTAGAAGCCAAAGTTTTTTTAGTCCAGTTTTCATTTGGGTGTTGTATAAATTGCCGTGAGGACCTTAGACCTAAGCATGCCTTCCACTCTTCGGTGTGGCTCTTGATTGTGTTTTCCTTAAGGCCTGTGTTAAAGGTATTATATACCAGCCCCGAATGCACTTTATGTGCTCCAAGGGCCTTCACCGTAGCCACCAGCCTGGCTGCCACTCAAAATATAGATGGTTTTTCGTCCAGGTGCCTGTCTATATTTTCTTGTGCACATGCAGCATATGTCTCTGCCTGAAATACTGTGGCATGCTTTCCCATGCTTACACTAAAGCATATATCGCACCCCTAGATCTAAAGGGAGCTAACTCAAAAAAAGTAACTTTTTCGGGAGAGGCGAAATTGTTGTAAGGAATCGGATCCTTTTTTTTAGCGTGTGTTTAATTAAAATCTTCAGATTTTTGAGTTAGCTCCCTTTAGATCTAGGTGTGCGATATATGCACCGCAGTTTTTGATAGATCTCAGTTGATTGATTTATTATGTTACCAATTCTAAGCTGCAGCTGCTGGCAAAGAGGCAAAGCCTCAATTAATGATTAAAAACCAGATCGTTGATTGAAAGCCTTATAGTATAACTTGGAAATCTAAGGCTGATCACGTTAAAAGTTCAAATAGAGTTAATCAAAAGTAGATTTTTGACATTTGTTTTATTTATCTGTGCAATAAAAAAGTGTCCATTAATGGATGTTCGTGACTGGGTCCATGTCCATTACTGGGGGTCCATCACTGAATCTTCGATGTCCATCATTGGTGATATCGTAAATTTCAATTTATGTATTTTTTATTAATTATGTATTATTTATACAGGATTTTTGGTGTTGTTTAAATGTTCCTCATGTATTTGAGTACCGAACAAAAAATCACCATTTTTGTATTGCCAAAAAACATCCCATTTTTAAACGAAATTCTAATTTAGTGCGCTTAACATGTCCATAATTGGTGCCATCACTCTACTAAGATACGATGATTCTTTGTTTTAACTTCTTAAATTTATTTTTACTGTTTTGTTTTGAATTAAAAGTAGGTATAGGTGCAACAAACAGCAAGTTTCTTGCAAATTAAGATTTTTTCCAAAGTTTATATTTATTCACTTTGTTTCAGCACGTTTCAATAACTAAAAACTTGAAGAGCCTTATAAAAGATGGATGAAAAGATGTCGGACGGTCTGAATTATGCAAACCGAAGTTTTGAGTAGTTTTTTAAAAAAAAGTGTTTGCTTTATTTAGCGTGCCACTCAATTAAGCGAGTTTTACGTTCGGTAGAACTTTCTTTTTAAATCCGGCATGAAGCTGTTTTTCTGGATTTTGAAAAAAAAACTTTAGGAAAATCAGCGTCCGAGGTGCCCAATTGAAAAATTCGCATACTCCAGTTGCAGTTCGTTACGGTTGAACTTTTAATTAATGTTTTTGTGACCTCTTTCTTTAGGAATAATTTCTTGATGCCAAAATACAAGACAATACATCGCAGTACTCAGATTTATTTCTATACAAGTGCACTAACTTCAAACTAAGCAAAGCTGTTAATTATATAGACCTTAAAGACGCAAGTATAAAAGCTCGAGCTTATCACACTACCTTACATATTAAATCATAAAATAAGTTGGAATAAAATAACTATAACGAATTTAACTCCTTGCACTTTAGCGTTAGACTATCGACAACTAGTCGTGCTACAAATATGGAAACTATAAAGTTTCCCAAACGCAAATAAAACAAAATACGCGAGGTAAATCTGGCATAGCTGTTTCATATCAATGTGTAATAACCGCGAACGCATCAGAAATTATTATAATAGGAAACATCTGAAATGTAAATAACCTTTAAGTAAGGTATTATTGTATTTATTACATTAAATTCTAAGAAATTTGCAGCTCAGAAATGGTGATAATTAGATTCAACTGCAGCGTAATGAGAACTCAATTGCAGATTAATTGCTCCAGGGAACAGAGCGAGACGAGCGTCCGAAAACGAGCATGTGGAAAAGAGGTAACAAATCGGGAATAAAAGCGAAACTTCGTCGTTACTGCAGTAACAGTTTAACATTAGTTTTGTTTATGTTTGTGCTGTTAGAGTTATCGCGTATGTTAATACAACTCGTATCCTAGTTTTGTAACGACTTATGTTCTACATTATATCTGTTGTCTTAGTGTCTTCTCTAACGCTGGTTAACCTGCTAACGCAATGAGGGCCACCGCGTGTCAGAAATCCGCTAGATGCGTTAGTGTAGAATGAGGTCTAGCTGTCATGTTCCACCAACGAGAGGCAAGCTGCTGGCCTGTGATTGGTGGTACATGACAGCTGGACCTCATTATACACTAGCGCATCTATCGTATTTCTGACTCGCGTGGGCCCTCATTGGTGTAGAAGCGATCACGATTTGTTGGTTTTAGAACTTAAAACCAATCAAATTATTTGTTGATCACTCAATAGTCGATCCAATTAAATTGCCCTGTCATTGCCAGGCGATATATAATGTATTCGGTACCTTTACCGATAAATGTAGGTCCCCCTGTAAACAACTCGTCTAATTACGTTGAAAAGGTTAACGCGCAAAAGGGTATCTCTTTTATTTTAAAGAACCCAACAAACTGTAGGAAATGCGTAACTGTATGTTTGTTTGGAACAAACAAAATTTTAAACACCATCTGTTACATGCGGCGTAATTAAAACCTGTGGTGGAAAGTAATTAATAATTGATGGTATGTTTTCGAGAGGGCACGGGAATCCGAGGTTGGGCACTCGTGTATTATAATATCTTGTTTTCATTTATTTTCTTAATCTGCAAGTGGGGCTGTCGGCCATTGGCAAGATTTTTTATTTAAAATATATTCATTCGATATATTAAAAAAAATATGAACTGCTATCCCAGGGGTCATGAATCCACTGGGCCACTAGTCCTACTTATATTATAAACGCGAAATTTTGCATTAATGTATGGATGTACGAATCATTAAGGATGGAAGTATGTTTGCTTCTCTTTCACGCAAAAACTACTGAATGGACTTTATGGAAACTTTATAAGAAGCCATCCCCTAGCACGGTAGGTATCTCACAGAAACTGCCCAGCTATTAGAGCACTGCAGCACTTAAATACTCTTCTCTTATTGAAGCCAGAAAGTGACGTATTTGCTAGCCGGTGGATGGATCTTTGTCCGGAGTGTTTGACTCTGTGTGAGGCGTTGGAAGTGAGGGAAACGTCAGTAATTTTGTAATTAGGTAATATTTTAACTGCTTGTATTATGAATTTTACAGTGCATTAGTTTAAGACTGTAATACTATAAAATTGTTTTTGATAAATAAATAATCATATATATTACACATCAGAATAACACATAGAGTATATTTTATAACGATATTGTGTAAATTACTCGCGCAGACGAAGATGCGGGCAAAAACTAGTAATTAGGTACCTACTATAAGTATAGGTATGGCTGTTATGGATCAGACGTTTTAATAAGTATAGGTAAATGTTACTATGATTTATTTGACACGTCTATTAGAAACTTACAATTATGAGTAGGTACGATTATATATTTTTATAAAGGTACCATAGCCTTAATGATTTGCACAAGGTGTAATAATGTCACGTAATTGCTTTGATTTTTACGAGGACAAAGACTTTAAGTGCCAACAAACAACATCGTAAACTGTTCATTGTATTTTATGATCAAATAAAAGTCATTATCAACTCCCGGCTTCATATTAAAATTAATTTTAAGTAAGTGAAAAATAGTAATTTAAACTGCATTAGTATTTTTTTTTTAATCGCATAGAATATTTTAATTTCAATTCCCTTGAATTCGTAACTGAAATACTTCTAACTATATTATCGACTTCATTATCTTTTTTATAGCCTATGTCACTCGGAAATAGTGTAGCTTCCCAACAGTGAAAGAATTTTTAAAATCGGTCCAGCGGTTCTGGAGCCTATTCAATCCAAACCAACAAAGAAACTTTTCCTCTTTATAATATTAGTATAGATAACGACTGTATAATATTAATACTTAATGATATTGTCCTCAAAACTGCATATCGTACACCTAGATATCACGATCGACGAATTCTTTACAGCAACACCTACCTACCAGTAAAACAGATTTAAGCTAGTTAGCTTCATTTAAAAAGAAAAATTCGCTTGTAAACAGATACCGAATAGAAGGAGTAGAGAATTTTGGACGGCTCATCAGTGGTCCCTATGGTGTAAAGGTTAGCACGCTGCCGCTAGTGAAGACATGGGCGTGGGTTCGAACCCCACGAGGTCTCGACTTTTTCTTTTCTTGTCTTGTTACAAATATCATTATAAGATAAATCTATACAGAAATCTCCTTCGTGCATACATATTAATCATTTTTTCGGCTGTCCTGGTCAAATTCTTCTAAGATTACCTATCTCCTTATTTAGTTACAGTTCGGCCTATTATAAAAGCTACAAATGGATTGACAACCCTTATCGGACAACGTGGTTCTCATTACAGGTGTGAAGCAACACTGAGGCCATTTATGCCGTTCCACGCGCCTGACTCGCTCATGACGTATACGAGACTGTTTAAACATTGTTTTTGCCATTTCCTTGTTTGAATGTAGAACATTTGTTTTGATGAATTGCAATTGTTTTGATTAGAATGATGGCGGACGTTGGCAAACGTACTGGGAATAGCATCACTTAATGATAGCATTTGGTATTGCAATACACATTTGTTTTCACACTAATACACACTATCTATCTTACACTTACACACACTTTTACACAACCATGCGGACATTATGATTTCCAATGATTATTGAGCAATGTCAGTATTTTTCTATTGAAATAATATTGTTCATCCCTTCAATATCTTCACTGAAAATCAGCATCGCAAATCTCTGAGGTTCCTGTGTTTTGTGAAATTTGAATTGTTTTAATTTGAAATAAACATTTTAGTTGCGGATTTGATTCCTGCTAGGGGTAGATTTCAGTGCGATGAACACAGATACACATTTATTTCAGTATGTTTATCTTTGTCTAGTAGGTACCCATAGTATAAGCGTTGCTTAGTTTGGGACTAGATTAATTAGTGTGAATTATTCAAAGATATTTATTATTACTATCTATCTATCTATCTAGTTTGTTCCCGAATAGCTGGTATTTCATGCCGGGATCGGTACGTTTGCCGTAACCAATTAGTAATTTCCGTTTTCAATTTTCTTTATTAGTTTAGGTAACTAATTGCATTTGCTTAGGGTAGTAGGAATAATAGAAATAAGGTAGGCTACGTAATTATAACGTTCCTTTTCGCTTCTAATTAAAATTTAACTACCTACATATAAACATAAATTATTATAATGTGACAAATTGATTTTGTATACCTACTTAGGTATAAAGTGAACGTAACTGAGTACAGATACGTACTGAAAAATAATTAAATTAGAAGATACCTCTTACCTCTTACGTAATGTATTTATTTTTTATGCTGCTGATGCTTTGAAAACTTTTCAGCTCCCATATTCGTAGCCGACTGCGGTGACGATAATCTATGAACGCGAGTTAAATCGGTTATAGTTGTTTTATTTCAATGTGTCATAACTGCGAAAGCATCAAAAATGAGAAAGTTATGAATTTCGTTCTGAATTTATTGAACACTAGCGGCCCGTCCCGGCTTCGCACGGGGGGACTTAAGATTTTTTTAAGGCCTCAGAAACGATACTTTTCCCCCGTTTTTGAAACATTTTCGGTTACTGCTCCGCAACTATAAGACCTAGCGTGATATTATATAGCCTATGTTACTCGGGGATAATGTAGCTTTCCAAAGGTGAAAGAATTTTTGAAATCGGTCCAGTAGTTTCGGAGCCTATTCATTACAAACATACAAAAATACAAAAATACAAATCTTTCCTCTTTATAATATTAGTATAGAAGTATAGATAAAAAGTTTTGACGTTATGTGGTAGGCACGTGGAATTTTGAATAATTCGCACATTACTTCCATTAAGAACTCTAATGAATGGGCTAGTCCATAGATTTTAACATCTATCTATATAAATAGTTAAGTTCTTTCTAACTTATTTTACGGAACAAAATAATAATAGTAATATTAGCACTATATTTTTATTTAACAGCTCTCGCTTACCTCAAGTTCAATGTGCTGGCCGACATCGTAAACACACAGTGTTGCTTTTAACACAATGTATTTTTCTTAACACTCAATAGCCAGTTTGTGGAAAAAGACTTAAGACCATAGAGTTATAATGTATTTAACGAGCCACAGAACGTTTTTTTTTTTACACCACTAAAGCTCAGCAGCTTAAAGTACACCTATAAAGCAGTAGCTTTTAGGCATGTTCAGAATAAACTTCTCAATTGTGTAATGAAAAATAAGATTGTTATGAAATTTTCTGTGTAGCGGCACAGTAACGGGTAGATATCTATTTTTTATTATTTTTTTGGGCAATCTTTTTAGTTTTTGTATTTCTTTTATAATTCAACATCGAAAAATACGTAAGTACTACACTAAATATGCACCTTTCTTTTATTAACTCCTATTTTCGAAAAAAAAATGCGGTATGAGGTTCACTGGATCAGCTAGTTTAGTTTTACGTCTGTCATATGCCCTGTCTGATACATTTCGAAATCTACTCTTAAGACCAAACTCAATTGACTGTTGCAGCAATTCAGTAATACATTTAAAATTGATGGCACGATATTGTTACGTGGACAATGTTGTTGCACTATTATATAATCGTTTTGTTTTATTGACTTTGGCGCGAACGTTTACTTCCAACATATATTATATACACACTATGTACTAGACAAGCGACACGTGTATGACTAATAATAATACTACAACCCATAGTAAGAATATGTTTATTCATGCTGAGAATTTAAAAACATTAGCGGTATTTAGTGAGAGCACATTGCTGTAGAATGCTCGAATGACGTCTATGAAGGCCACTGGAATATTTTTTTAATTATTATAATTATAATGATAATAAAATATTATATACACGAGTAATGTTAATTGATGATATTTTAACTATAAAATATCTGTTAACAATACACGTGTAGGTTTTATAAATATAAAATTACGTATACAAGAATTAAATTTAAATAATGTGTGTTTACCTCTAGTAAAGATACCTAGAAAATATCCTGTATGAGTATATGAAATTTGTGGAAAAAAATGTATATATATTTTTTTAAATACTTAACTTGTTGCGGAAATCCTCGATGTATACTGGATACCTACCAAGTATTCAGTTCGACGAAGCGTTTTGATTTTGTATAGACTATTGAGAAATAAATACAGTTGCACTGCTATTAAAAAATACCTGTATTGACAGGTAGTTTTTAACAGCCAATGCCAATTGTGGCAGGAACTGTCTTTATATCCAATAGCGGCCCGTCCCGGCTTCGCACGGGGGGACTTAAGATTTTTTTAAGGCCTCAGAAACGATACTTTTCCCCCGTTTTTGAAACATTTTCGGTTACTGCTCCGCAACTATAAGACCTAGCGTGATATTATATAGCCTATGTTACTCGGGGCTAATGTAGCTTTCCAAAGGTGAAAGAATTTTTGAAATCGGTCCAGTAGTTTCGGAGCCTATTCATTACAAACATACAAAAATACAAAAATACAAATCTTTCCTCTTTATAATATTAGTATAGAAGTATAGATATAGATTTCAGAAATGGTTCGTTTGTAAACCGACCTATTGCGAGTCGGACTTGCTAACGAAGCTGCAAAGGTTAGATCAAAAAGTGCAAAAAATATTGATAAAATGGGAAAAAAAATCAAGTTTGTTGTATGGGAGCCCCCTATAATATCCATTTTATTATATTTTTTAGTCAATTTTGACTGGCCAACTATCACGGTTCATGAGCTACCGCCTGGTGATAGACGGACGGAAGGACAGCGGTATCACAGTAACAGGGTCCGTTTTATTGCCCCGGTACATTGTATTATAAAACTACACACACTATGATTATGTTACTATAAACATTTATAAATAATCTCTGATTATTTTACTGATAAGATAATGCAGTAGTAGTTTTGCATATCACACACCTCCTTCCAAGGGTGTGCATTGTAATATATGCATAGAGGGAGACACAATACATCGCACCTAGACCTAAAGGGAGCTAACTATAAAACCTGAAGATTTAAGTTATGTAGGTACACCATCAAATTCCTCACAGTAACACCTACCTACTAATAAAACAGATTTACCTAATCTAACTCTTTCAGCGAGCCTATGATGAACTGTCGAGTCGACATCTTGTCTTGTCGATGTCGTCTTATCTCAATCTACCAAAAAACAGGTAACCATGTCGCCAACGAGAAATCTTGTCAAATCGACGCCTCTTATTGCTCCATGTTGACACCACAAATCTTCTCTTTGCCGACAACGTTCTCAAAATTATGTCTACAAAATGTCAATTCGATAGTTCATCATAGGCTCGCTGCTTCATTATAAAAAGCACAAATCTATACAGAAAACTTCTGCGTAGTAGGTATTTATCAGTTTTTCGCCTCTTCCTCAAGCCTATTGTGATTTATCACGTCTACATTTTGTCGTGTCAATATCGTTTTAATATCGTGTTAATGTTGTTATAAATCGGTAAAATAAACGAAAAGATATAGAATTCCACAATTACTAGACGACTAAATGTTGTCGTGTTAACATCGATATAGACACAATGTCGATAGACAAGTGTACTTCATAGGCTGAAAAAAAGAACATTTTTGAGTTAACACCCTTTATATCTAGGTGTGAACCATATGCACCTTGCACTGCACGCGCCTGCACTTCACTCGCGCTGCAACCGGTTAGCTACGGCCTGCATTCTGTGTCCAACTGCGTACTTTGTTGCAAGGTTAATTGCAACTGACATAAGTGCAGTAATATGACTAATACGAGCATAGTTGATTCACGGATGTAGACGGAGAGATATCGGTTGTTTATTTCGATCTTGATTAAGAGTATAACTTACATACATACATACTTGAGGTTTTTAAGTTAAGATAAAGAAAAGAATAATGTACATGTATGTCCGCGACTTCGTCTGCGCACGATAAGCACCCGTGTTTCACCCCCTAAGGGGGTGAATTTTCAAAAATACTTTCTTAGTGCTCTCCTCTGTTATAAAAAGAAGTCCCTATGCAAAGCTTTAATTTCTAACCCTTATAAGTAGTTTAGGCCCAGCGCTGATATGACAGTCATTAAGTCAGCTTCCCTTTTTAAGTTACCCCGTAAGGGAAGTCTAAGATCTAACGTCTAAGAAAGGTTTTTTTGGAAATTTGCGCCCTAAAGGGGGTTAAACGGGTTAAACATTGGTGCATATCTTATAAATTATATAGTCGCGAGCAGAAACTACTTAAGTACTCATATTTGAAAAAAAAATCAAAACAAAAAGGAGACGTTGAAATCTACCAAAGAGACACTTCAAGACTCAAGAAACTTTTCTCTGACTCAAATACTTTGTGTGTAATTACGTCGTTACATTAAACCAGTTTGAGATAGGTTAGGATCTCATATAAGCAAGTTCGCACTCGCACATGCACTTAATGGGTACCTACAAGTATACTGTACCTGTCATTAAATACTGTTATAAATGTACCTACACGTAACATTTATAACAGTACATTTATTTTTTTTTTTCGAACTGAATACTGAAGCGCAGTTGGTCAGCTAATGGGCCTTCATTGCAAAACCGGACGGGTGGCGAGACTCCTGAAAGGAGACTCTTAAGCCTTTTGGGTTGGGTTTAGGGTTTTTAGCCCTGACCGACCCGAGGGCCCCCCAAGGTGGGGGTCGCACCTCGGCTCGGGCCGTCAGGAGGTGTGTGTTGACACGACTATTTTGTTGCAAGGGAACGGAAGGTCCCTGCGGATAAGTCCGACGCGCGCCGGGTGTATGTGGACGTCTTCGACCCCGCCGGCGGGGCCGCTGTAACACTATCGAGTATGCTAGGTGTGGGTGAGGCCGCATGCCGCGCGGCAGCTGCCTGTGTGTCGGTGTACGGTTTGTGTCCGTGGGAGGGGGCGCGGCGGCCGCTATGGCAGCCGTGATCGAATCGGGATAACAGTACATTGTGAACGAAGCTTTATCCATTCAGCTGACATATTGAGAACACTGTTTATTTATACTTAAACGCAAAGCTTAAAGTAGTATACAAAATAATGAATGAAAATAAGACGTTCTCTATTAGTTAACCATTGATTTTAATGACACCGAAAGATATCGAATGAATGAATTACAGTAGCTTTATCGCTTAATCAACAATTGCATAACTGACTTTTGGTATATTTAATACGAGAGCTTTAAAGTTAAATAATTTCGTATTCGTTTTAAATAATCAGTAATGACTAAAATTTGGTTAACAAGTTAGTAAGAATTGGTGGTGATGTATGAGATTAATTTTCAAATTTCGCGCAGGTAATTGAATTTCAGTTGTTTTCGTGCTAATAAATATGCTTAATACTTAATCTAATTATGATAGTACCTAATAAAGTTACATACCACTAACATTTTGTTAATCTGATAACTACTTGCTTATTGAAATGAAACAACTATAGGCGGATTTAACTCACGTATTTTATTATTTTGGCTGGCGTTTCAAAACTTTTACAGATTCCAAAATCATAGCACGACTGTTTGTTTGTTTGTTTCATTCCAATGTATAATAACCGCGAAGGCATCAGAAATTATTACTTATTTATTTTTACAAACCAGATTGATATCGTAACAGTTGGTTAACTGTTATAAATTCACTAGACATTTAATATCATGAAAGAGAACAACGCTGTATTTATTTAGGCAAAAAAAGTGTTTGGTTTCATACACAGCTCGCAGTTATTTTGCTTTTTCATTTATTATTAACACTGATCCACTAAAGCTTACCACGGAATCAGCGAAAGCTATTTACGAAATTGAAAAATATTGTCAATAGCTACGATTTTAGGGTTCCGTATTCAAATGGTGAAACAAGTAATAGTACTGAGACTCCGCTATCCGTCCTTCTGTCACCAGGCTGTATCTCATGAACCGTGATAATTACCCAGTTGAAATTTTCACAGATAATGTTTTTCTGTAACTATATCGAAACAATAAAAATATATATTTAAATAGGTCTCAAGCTTCGTCTGCGCATTATAAGCACCAACGTTTTATCCCCTAAAAGGTGAATTTCCAAAAATCCTTTCTTACTTCTCCAGTTTATGTAAGGACCCCTGTGCAAAATTTCTATATTTTTTTCAAATTTTTTTTCTATTTTGTCACTCGGGAGGTAGTAGCTTCCCAACAGTGAAAGATTTTTTCGAGCCTATTCAATCCAAACAAACAAACCTTTACTTTTTATTATATGAGTGTAGTGTAGGTACAGATGGTACGGAACCCTTCGTGCGCGAGTCCAACTCGCACATGGCCGGTTTTTATATTATTCCACTCCAAAAGCAGTGTTCGCTTCGAACTCCACTGTTATGTAGTTTTTGCCTCGACCAGCCATAAACCACTCGCTCGAGAGAATTAGCAAGAGTATTGAACTTTCTGGACTAAATTCTAGCCTAATCTGTCTAGACTTTCAGAAAAACAAAAGAGAATCAAGTGTTTTATTTGAAATAAGAACTTTGTTTCGCCAACATTTTTACATGTTATTGTTTGTGGCATATGCAAATGGCTTTTCTACTTACTCGGCGAGATTTGCTGCTGTTTTTTTTTAAACAACTTGGGTCCACTTTGACTTTCCTACACCCTAGCAACCCTACTTGATGTTGTATTTGTGCCTTCTATTCGAACCAATTCTTGTCTTAAACTAAGTTTGTTCTATTGGTACTGGACAAAAAGTCACGATAAAACCCCTAGCAGGATTGGATCCCGCAATCTCCGATTTCGTAGTCAGGGATCAGTTTTATCCCCTCTGGGGATGAACTTCTAAGAATCCGTTATTAGTTCTCAATATTAAATAAGCTCAAATATATGTAACTAGCGGCTCGCCCCGGCTTCTCCTGGATATCTTTTTTATAGCCTATGTCACTCAGGAATAGTGTAGCTTTCGAACAGTGAAAGAAATTTTCGAATCGAACCAGTCCTTTTGGAGCCTACAAACAAACAAACCTTTCCTCTTTATAATATTAGAATAGATAACTTTTGCTCACGACTTGGTTCGCATAGAAGTCGATAATGAATGACTCTTATATTTTTTTATTCTGCACCCTTATAGGATGAATAACAATAAACCATGAAACACGTAGGTATTCAATGCATAAATCTCAAGTTTTATCAAAATGTTTGCTTATTTAAAGATTTTTCCTTAATCTAACTCATCTATTTTAAAAATTGAATTTGTTTGTGGAACATGGCATAGGTTTTAGCTTTCAGTGAAAGACAATTGCGTAGTGAGGGCAGGGAGAAGCAGCTAAGGGGGCAGCTGCTTCTTCCTGCCCTCACTACGCCCCTAGAAGGGCCCTGCAGGATTTGATTCCCTTGCGAGTGTCGAAAATTACCTTAGATATATTCTTAGTTTGTCTACGCCTGTCCCGCCCCTTGACAAAATCCTAGCTAAGCCCTTGGTTAAAGATGGAAACGTTATATTGTCACATACCTTGTTGTTTGCGGTCACAGGACTTTCCGGTGCCGTATTTGATCTAAGTTTACCGTATAATCCCACGTTAACGAACTTGGTCAGTTTGTTCAATAAATACCTACGCTCATTTTGTTTCTTTTCCTTACAGTAACGAGCGAAGTTCTGAGTGGCACATGTTTGCTGATTAAGACATAATTAGGTTTCCGTGTTGGCAAATTGCTTCGCTACAATTTTCTGTATTCAATTAATGATATATAAGATTTTTTTAGCTGTAATCGACGTCTAACTTATTTGATTGAAGGAACTGGATTCTGAGAATTATTTAACATTAAGCTAATATATTTTTTTGTAAATCTAATTCAAGAATTTCGTCAGCTACGAATATGGGAACTGTAAATTTTCAATACCTCAGTAATATTGTAAAATACGCAAGTTCAATCCGTTATAATTGTTTCAATCTAACAAAAATAATTTAGGTACCTTTCGCAGAAGTCGAAGTAACTCATCCATCTATCGTTTACTTTTCTTTATTATATTTCTACAACAATATTCTATTTACGTATAAACTCTTTTGAATAAATAATGTTTTAATAAGGGAGGAGTTCATAGAGCAAAAGGAACCTAATATTATTAATAGAACTTCATAAACTGTTAATACCTAAATAAGCCTAACGGCTTTTGTGTATCAAGTTCAAAGACATCACAATTAGTCATCCTTACTAATATTATAAAATGCGAAAGTTTGTAAGAATGTATGGATGTATAGATGTGTGAATGAATGTATGTATGAATAGATGTATGTTTGTTCCACTTTCACGCAAAAACTACTGACTAGATTTTTAAAAACTTTACAGTCATAAAGCTTATACATCAGAATAACATATAGGCTATATTTTAGTACTCATCGTGCGCAGACGTAGTCGCGGTCAAAAGCTAGTTTATAATAAAGTATGTAATTAATCGATTTACCATAAGATCCTTGTAATCTTTTGACAATAGCGTGAGATAAACCGTTGGTATCGTGGACTATAATGGCCTCGTTGGACAACGGACAGTGAATTATTGTACCGATCGATACAGTAATCATTCTGTATTATTATTCGTTGCCAATACAACAGAAAAAAGGATGAACAGAGTAAATAAGGTTTTCTTGTAATTACTTGTTTTTATTAAACGATGGCCGTTTTTATTAGATATCTTTTCACGGAATACGTTTTTCTCTCGATATATCATGTTCTTAAAACATAACGGTTACAGTAAATATACCTATTCGGAAGATGATACATCTTTCTTCTTCTTTCTTTATATATAAAAATGAATCGCAAAATGTGTTGGTAAGCGCATAACTCGACAACTTCTGGACCAATTTGGCCAATTTTTTTTTTAAATGTTCGTTGAAGTATGGTTCTTACGAGAAAAAATCGAATAATTGCTGGGAAAACCCTAAAAACAGCTCTTTTTTTTTCCATACAAACGTTATCTAACTAAAGTTATCTAATTTGAATTTCGAACGGGCAGGATGACGTTGTTAGAGATTCAGATATAGATCCGTATTCCAACGCTCCATAACGGGATTAAAAATTACGCGGACGAAGTCGCTCATATCTTTGTAAGTAATTGTTTGTTTGTTTGAATTATCCTCGTAACACTTTATTAGACATGTCGAATAATTTTGAATACTCTAACTTACGGACTAAAAAGATTCTAGTCGTAAATTGTCATTCTTATTTCAAATAATTCACCTAAATAATGTTTTTTTTTTGTTAGCTCAGAATTATCAAAATGTTTATCGCCTAATGCAGACTTGTTTGGTTTGTCTCTATTAACTATATCAAAGTTGTTTAAATTTTATGACCTCTAAAAGATTTAGGAATTTATTTTAAGCTGAATGTAGAACAAGCATCTTTAAAAATTTAGAACTGCTACAGACTAACTAAGTACGACCGCCATAGGTACTTATTACATTTTTCGTTTAGTTAAAATCTCGCTAAAAAGGTGAGGTTTTAATGAAGACTTTTAAAAGCGACTACCGAGAAACCCTTTGTTAAAGGTACGTAACCCTTTAATTATTCTTTTCGTCAACATTTGCGTTCGGCCCGAAGGCGGAGTGTTTCTGGTTTAATCGGTTCCCTTTAACCCCTATCTCCGTGTTTTCGTAATTTACTGGAAAATGAAATTGATTTCTCATTTGCAAGTATAAGCCGGGACAAGCCTATTAAGTAGATAGGTTCAACGACACAGAATTTATAGACTTAAATTACGTGACATTTGAAATAACGCTTGTAAATTGCAACTTATAAAATACTAGCTTTTGCCCGCGACTCTGCGGGTGTAATTAGTAATTACAACATATCATACCTCTTTTTAACCCCTTTTTCTTTTTTTAAAAATGTAGCCTATATCCTTTCAGAGGCTCTAGACCTTCTGTGTACCAAATTTCATTTAAATCATTCAGTAGTTTTAGCGTGAAAGCAAGAGAGACAGAGTTACATTCGCATTTATAATATTTGTTAGGACTAGGAAATATAAGAAACATAGCTAGGTAGTACTACTTTTATGCAGGTGCTATATTCGTAGCAAACTGAATTGACGACAGTCTTACAACATAGGATGTTTACATGCAAACTACCTTGTTTGGTATAAAAAGATTTGTAACAACCGCAAAAGCATATTTTGAAGAAAAATGTATGCATTAGGTACCTACCGCCAGTATCGGAACAAACCTAAAAAAACCGCTATAAACCAACTGACCCATTAAAGCATAAACGGTATCGATTCACAACTTCAAAGATAATTTTCTATTAACAAATAGTTCTATCATTGAATCAAGAATCACATTGATTTCTACCGCCTCAATTTATAAGTAAACAATTATTGTTGATGCCACATCAAAAGTTATCCAAAGAATATGTGTAGTGGTCCGCAGATAAATACAGTTTCCGGGTAAAAGGATCGTCCGGTTTTCGCTTCTATATTATACGCTTTAGCGAATTCCATTACAAATACATTCAGCACTTATTTTTTTAGCCTTTCTTCTTACTATATCTATAGGAAACGGAATTTATCTTCCGAAACAGTATCGACTTCTTCATAAAGCTTACGATAATCCTTCAATGGTTACAAATACCAATACGCATGACGAATGTTTTTTTTCTTTGTCCCATCATGTAGATTGCGTAAAAATATTGGCGACGTATTTTTTCTTTTCTCAATCGAACAATAAATGCCAAAGATAAGCGCTTCCAAAGTTCAGGAGCGGGGGCTTGTGACGTCGCGGATAGGTATAAATTGTACCGTATCGTGCCGTCACGATCTCCACTCCCGAACTTTGGAAGAACTTATCTTTGTCATTGTTTGAGAGAAGAATAAATACGTGTCGCATCATTTTTAAAAATATAACTGACGGACTAAATAGAATTTCTTTACCCAGTCGTCATCCCTTTTCGCATGTCAAATAGCACCCATTGAGAATACTGACAGTATCTATACAGAATTTGCATAAATAAGATTTGTCCATACAAGGGTCCGCCTACAAGGTGGTTCGATGACTGGTAAAGGTCGTTGGAACCCGCTGGGTATGGACGGCGTGGGACCGGTCGCTTTGGAGAAAAGGAGAAAGATTTATACCCATCAGAAGACGTATTTTATGGATGGTACGAAAAAGATAAGTTACATACGCCGTTTCACTCAAAAAATATTTTTAAAATTCATCACTGTCTGAATACATGGCTCAATTATATGGGATGTATCAAAAGTTAAATGAACCATAATTATAGGCCTATATTTGACAGCAACAGCCATAATCTACATCAAGACATTAAGTGCCAACATTGGCCAATATTTAAACAAAAAAAGTACTTACCGTAAGTTAAATGCTTGAACGACACAGTAAAATATTAACACTAAGTTAGCATAATATTAGGTACTTTAATTATTTATGAAATAACATGACGAGGCAATTATGACGAGTACGCGAAAATATGTGATGTTTTCCATTAGAACCGCTTTTATCGATATAGGAGTAGGACCAAGTACAGTTCGAGGATATCAGTGAATACTGAGTGGATCTGTCTTTGACAAATATATTAATGAACCGCCAATCTCGACGGATGTCTCGAGAGATCGTCATATGATAAAACGAAAATAATATGTTGAACTTGTTAAAAAGTTAGATTTTCATTAAAATATAGCTGTCCTGTCATGAACAGTTGAAAATATAAATGCAGAAACGTGAATATGTCAGGGATAGTTATTTCTTAGACACAGCTCCCATAGGTAAAATTCATACGATAATAGCGCACGAAACGAAGGAATTTATGGAATCGACATACTCGTAAGTAAACTAAAACTGACTACTATATAACTACGTGACATTTCGTTAGCAAGCTTAGTTAGTCAATTCCATCTATTTAAACAAAAATTAAATTTCCTTACAATGGCAAAGTTTAAAGCAAAAACATATTGTAGTGACGAAATATGATATAGATTACGTGAAAATTAATATGTTTTTTACGGTTTTCTTACGGTGCTACGAATCAATAATCAATAATCACAAAAAGCACCCAACATAAATAAGACACTTATTGAAAACTTTTCAGTATATCGCACACCTAGATCTAAAGGGAGCTAACTCAAAAATCTGAAGATTTTAATTAAACACACGCTAAAAATAAGGATCCGATTCCTTACAACAATTTCGCCTCTCCCGAAAAAATTTACTTTTTTTGAGTTAGCTCCCTTTAGATCTAGGGGTGCGATATAATTGTAACCCAGCAACACATAGGTTAGGTATAATCAGACACAGATTATGTACTTAACGGGGCTATATACAAGTAACTCCGTGAGTTATGTAGTTCAATCTCAAAGCAATCCAGGCGACCGTTGAATCCTGATCGAGTAACGAACCGATTCAATAAATCAACTGATATTATCTGCTGATACCAAATTGGATTTCCAACAACAATCACTGTGTAGAATTGTAGATACACAACTGGTGCGGACAGCACTTATGTTAACCAAATATCTCGCCCGAGGAATCATTACAACGTGACGTGTGGCGACTAATTGATTGAAAGATGACACTGCTACTTTTCGGTCAATTAGTATATGCATAGCTTTGTCCCGAATGACTGACGGATGTACACGCAGGCTATACCGCTGTACGTAGAGAGCTAAAACTTTGCTTCGAGGTTGACATAAATACTCCTAATTTAAATTAAGTAAGTACCTACATTTTGGAAATAAACAACTATGAACGGATTTAACTCACGTATTTTTTTATTTTATTTGCTGACGTTGCGGATTCTTTACAGTTTCCATAATCGTAGCACGACTGAGCTGACAAAAGTCTTAGTTCACTTTAGCGTTAGACTATTGTTTAAAATGCAGGTAATCATTTCTGATGCCTTCGCGGTTATAACACATTGGAATGAAACAAATATGAACGGATTTAACTCGCGTATTTTATTTTATTTTATTTGCTCACGTTTCGGATTATTTACAGCTACCATAATCGTAGCACGTTAAAATACGCAAGTAAAATCCGTTCATATTTGTTTCATTCCAATCTCAAAAGGTACTTTTTAGAATCAGTAAAGCATACATACCTATTTACTTAAATCGAAAGTACTTATCGAAAACAAACTATTCCCTTCCTCAAACCGTACACAATAAGAGTTACCTTCGGCCGCAGCGCAGTGAGCCGAAAAAATGCCAAATCCTACAGGATCATCCCCTATTTACTGTAAATACTTCTATTACTAACGTTCATCCCGAAGGAATAGAAATCTGTACTATATGGAGCACAAGAGAAACTTGATCAAGACAAATTTGTTTCAGGTTTTTATCTAAATTAATGGAGTATTTGTATTTTAGTAGCCATTTGTAATTTTGATTAATGTTACATGTGTGTATATATTATGTAAGTAATATTGCACTTTGGAATGAAACAACTATAACGGTTTAACTCGCGTACTTTCGCCCTTGACTTTATTAAAATCACGTGACTTGATGATAAATAACTAAGTTGTCCCGAACTGCTAAATCTTTGTGTATACTCGTAGTTCGTGCCGCTGCCTCTCCCATCTCGTCCCGATTTACCTGTCACGATGCCGTTGTCAAGTAACAAGTACCTAGTATATAAGAACAGCTGAGTTATATACAAGTACCTACTTGTATATAACTCAGCTGTTTTTATATACAATTAACTGATTTAATGACAACGATATTAAAACATGATGTATAAAAATGTGACATCGGGGCATAAATATTTAATGAATCAAAGGATTCCAGTATTGTTAAAAAAGTACTAAACGGTAAATTAAGTATTTCATGAATTTTCGTTGACACGCGCGATGATGCCAATTAACAGTCAGTAATTATCCATATAAATTTTAATTGATCCGCGTGATTTTGCATTGATGATACCTACTTATAAAGGGATACAAAATAACACTGTAATAATTTAATCCTTAATTGGATTGAAATGGGAACACGTACGTCATTATGATAATAATTCAGCAAAATGTTTTTTGTTCCGATTTGATCGAGAACGCCATAGCGGTCGTTATACCCCGTCTTTTTACTCTTTTTTTAATAATATAGTATAGCATAGTGATTTACCGATTTGGTTAATTTTATTTTTTGTATTTGATAATCAATAAATTATTTGTATCGTATAAATATACGATTGGTCCATTTTAAAAACCTTTTTTTGTAATTCGTGAATATCACCAGTTTTTCCACAATCTTAGCATGAAACGTAATAACGATGTTTAGTCGTGTAGTTAAAAAGTAACCATTGTATACCATGATAAGTATTTATATTGCACGAGCTATTAAAAGATACCTACATAACAAATTTAGACAAAAGCTCTATATTTATATATCAAAGATGGGTAGGCGATGGGTTGCCTCGACTATCCCTTTTCAATCATATTAATTTCATCAACTCGAGAATTTTACGCCGACTTCTCATGAATAAGTGAACTTCAATAGAAACGGTTACGAATAGCCCTTTGACAACGATGTGACGTCACTACACACGCTACTCTAAAATAGTAGTTTATGGCATGTATTTGCCATAAACGACGGTACGGTTAATTTTACATAATATTTGGGCACAAAATTATGGAAGACTTGTACTACTTATTGAAATATATTATCATGTTGTACTATTGTTTACTTAGGTATCATTATTAATTTAGCTACCAATTTATTCTTTCTCTACTATGCGTATTTAAACCATTCATGGATACAAATTTTGTGTACAAAGCCATTACTTAAAATGTGAAAGTGGGTTAATAAATCGATGTCGACCATCGTTAATAAAGACACCGGAAAAAAAATACAAAACAGAATATTGAGACCAACAGGATTCGAATACGCGATTAACGCACAGAATAGCATGATAGTCCGATACGGGAACGATGTAAAAGGCTTACAATTAACAAAACTCACAAGTGCTTTCTTTTTTGTAATCTGTTAGAGTACATTGAAATGTAATGGGGGAAAAAAAATATAACAGTTTTTGACCGTGCGTTAGGAATTATTCTTATTTTTAGAAGCAATATTTGTAAATCGTTGAAAAAAAATATGTAAGTGCTTTTTTTCTGCATTGGGTTATCACATTTAATTATTAGAACGCCTCTTATCATGTTTTAACTGTTTCATCAACAGCTTTTAGCAATATAATCGAAAAAGTGAAAAAAATATATATATTTCCTAAATTAATATTAAAGTGAATGTTAGTTTCCGCAATGTGCTCAAATCGATTAAAAGTAACGTCAGTTTTTATTTTTAACAGATTTATCAATAGCTTCTTTTTTTATTAACATAAAACGTTCTCTAGACCGTAAAAAAAATTTCAAGATTCTCAAATCGACGTTTTCTAATACAGAATAATTGTAGTAACGCATTGACAGATTTTTTAACTAATTCAACAATAGCTGCAGGTTTTATTACCTTATCAGTTCAAATAATTTTGTACAAATGTACTGAATATTCCGGTCTCATCCTAAACACTAAGCTGTAATAAAACGCATATACCTATAAATTTCAACCTATCTAATTAAGACTATCTTGGCTTAATGCGTAAGGCATCGCTTAGCAAACCGAGAGTCGTGGATCGAATCCGACTGGTCAACATGCTTTTTTTATTTTTATTATCTGATCAGTTCCATATTACATATTATATACTATGCAAAGCAAACGAGAAATGCGACGTTGTCATACTGACTCTTGTTTTTTGTTGCCAAACTTCACTCGCCGTTTAGATCGCGTCCGATTTAAAGAATCTCAATCACTGTCGTGTCAAGACAAGCGGTGTCGACATTGGTAACGGATTTTCGTATAACGAATAATTGAACCGCTGGCCCGGCGGTCCTGTCGATTGCACGTTTATAGATCGCGGCTGGTTTGAGTTCAAGACCAGGAAAGGTTAATGTGTTTAAACTTTTATTCTTTTTGTAATTTTATTATGATCATATTTTGTACGTCGGTGAGACACATTCAAGACTAACCCTAGTTAAAATGTGTATTTTCTAGCTTTATGGTTTATTTAGTCTAAGTTCTTAAGAGGCTTCGTTTTGTGTTAAGTACCTAATAAAGATTCTTTGGTAATTCCGAATATCTGGCCTGTCTTTTCCCATATACCAGGGAACCCTAATGCTATAAGATCCAGCTGTACCTAAATCATTAGATTCGTCGCGCTAGAATTTTTATACGTCTTGACGAGTACTTTGATACTACATATATAGTACCTAACCAGGGTCTAATGATGGCCCTTAATTAATTACAGAGTTTGTCATTTAAAAAAGAATAAGTCGAAAAGTAATAAAAGAACTGCAAATATTTATACCAGTTTTGATTGTCCCATCTCCGAATATCTCGCCGCCCTATTACAGATCAGAAAAATCTTGCGACAAATAAAAAAATACTATTAACATTTATTTTGTTCATTTTAAAATATTAACTAGGTACTACAATTTATTATGGAAAATAAAAAAAGTAAATAATATGATTATGTAATACCATATTTCCTATCCGATAATAAAAATAAAAAAAGCATGTTGACCAGTCGGATTCGTTCCACGACTCTCGGTATGCTAAGCGATGCCTTACGCATTAAGCCAAGATAGTCTTAATTAGATAGGTTGAAATTTATAGGTATATGCGTTTTATTACAGCTTAGTGTTTAGGATGAGACCGGAATATTCAGTACATTTGTACAAAATTATTTGAACTGATAAGGTAATAAAACCTGCAGCTATTGTTGAATTAATTAAAAAATCTGTCAATGCGTTACTACAATTATTCTGCATTAGAAAACGTCGATTTGAGAATCTTGAAATTTTTTTTACGGTCTAGAGAACGTTTTATGTTAATAAAAAAAGAAGCTATTGATAAATCTGTTAGAAATAAAAACTGACGTTACTTTTAATCGATTTGAGCACATTGCGGAAACTAACATTCACTTTAATATTAATTTAGGAAATATGTATATTTTTTTCACTTTTTCGATTATATTGCTAAAAGCTGTTGATGAAACAGTTAAAAAATTATAGGAGGCGTTCTAATAATTAAATGCGATAACCTAGTGCAAAAATATTGCACTTACATAATCTTTCTTTTGGTTTATAACGTCTCTATACATATACCT
This sequence comes from Polylopha cassiicola, assembly GCA_038024825.1. Classification (NCBI taxonomy): domain Eukaryota; kingdom Metazoa; phylum Arthropoda; class Insecta; order Lepidoptera; family Tortricidae; genus Polylopha; species Polylopha cassiicola. Next base: position 3,372,682 of record CP149061.1, read on the forward strand.
ATATATTATAAAAGCCACCATCAAAAACCGATATATTTTTTTTTTACAAGGAGTATTCATAATATTCTAACTGACTACCAAAAATTGCGCACTTGTGAATTTTATAAGTTAATTTTGTTTGCGTATCGGACTATGAGTCTCGAATTAACTTTACTAATTAAGTGCACTCTTGAGATTACTAATAAGGTACGTCATATTTGCGTTTCAACGCCTATGGACCGTGGGAAATTACCGAAACTTCCTAACTGTAATCTATTACGCTAATTAGGATAACTTGGTGAAAGCTTGCTGAAAACTGATTACAGAGTTAGCACTACATGAACACGATTATCTAATTACAGAATTACTAATACTGTCATCGAAAATAACTTTATTTGCAAGAACTGAAGTAGTCAACCGATACTAACCCAACAAACAGGTCATCATATTCCATGCTATTTAAAAAGAACAAGAATCGTGAATAAAGTCATCATCCTTACTAATATTATAAATGCGAAAGTAACTCTGTCTGTCTGTCTGTCTGTCTGTTACGCTTTCACGCTAAAACTACTGGACCGATTTAAATGAAATTTGGTACAAAGAAAGTCTGGAGCCTGAGAAAGGACATAGGCTACTTTTTAACCGACTGCAAAAAAGGAGGAGTTCCACGCTGACTAAGTCGCAGGCACAAGCTAGTAAGATTATAACTAAGTTTATTTCGCATTTATTATCTTTAGTATTTGTTATTTATGTAGTTAGGTAGGTACTGTCCTTGTAGTATATTTCAGTTGTCTTTATTTTTATTTTTTTAGTGATTGTTTGCACTTACGAACTGTTTTTTTCTGTATGACTCCAAGGTCGACTGGTAGAGAATGCCTAAAGGCACAAAACTTAAAAGTAAGAGTAAAAAATGCGATTATTACACTTACTTTTAAGTTTTTTTACAAGATACATTAAGAGATACTTGTTAAGTACTTACGCTCTTCTTTAGCTAAGTACTTAAAATTTAAGCTCAACTTTGAACTCAAAATGTGCTTGAAGTCAAAAACAGACAAAACTCCTCTCCTAAGAAACCTCTGCTAAGTAAAATAAAATACTAGCTGGCGCTCATTGCTTGCTTGCACCCATGTCTTAGTTTAAAACTTAATTTTCTAGTACCTGTTTGTTGGCGTAATCCTTTCAAAAAAGTTAGACACATTAACCTTTGAGAGAGTACAGATAAATCATTCGTTTTAAGGAACAAGGACAAGGTGCCATCGTTTATAATGAACTATAAACGAAACTAAACAAAATGTATGAGAATTGACACCTAGAATGCGTTTAGGGTTTGGGAACTTGTCTATCTCTATTTTTCATTTGCGCCAATTGAGATTTAATTCATTGAAACTACGCTACGCTTAGAATCCATTAAAGGTTCATATTATTTATATTTGAATCCATAACTTAATGTTGAACGAAAGCGGACTTAATGTAATAGAGCATTCTCTACGTGTCAACAACTAATTGAGTGCGAAAAAAGATTAGGTTCGTCTACAGTTAGCGCAACTTAGTAATATTTTACCGATTCCTATAATTTGTCTCCTAATTCAAATTACATAATTTTACAGTGTTTCCAACATTATTCGTCAGTAAGTCACGTTCCCTTACACGTGATTGTTTCTGACATCCTTAATTAAACCAACCATAATTAATGTGAGATAATAATATACCAAATTCACAAAATTACTTAGAATCTTCCGTGGCTAATTAAACTTGCCGCAAAAATAACTTAGTTACTCTAAAAGTTCTTATACTCCATCATTCATCTCCTTGGGATCCGCGTAAAATGTCGCAGCACAAATTAAAAAAGTTTCCGTTGTAGGGCAGCAGTGATTACAAAAAGATTCTATGGGTATTTGGCCAATGCCATGCCCGTAACATAAAATCTATATAGACTGTTAAAAGGCTTTATAAAGCGCCATTATGTGCTTCCTACAGCGCTATATCAACGCTAATCTTATGCTAAAGTACTATTGTCAGCTGAGTCGTGCTACGATTATGGAATCTGTAAAGGCTCCGAAACGTCAGCCAATTAAAAATAAAATACGCGAGTTAAATCCGTTAAAGTTGTTTCATTCCAATGTATATTAACCGCGAAGGCATCAGAAATTAATAAGTTAGTAGTAAAATGAGTATGTTATATTAATGAATACGGATCTTGTACGACTTAAAGTTGTAATACCAGAAATATGGTATTAATACTCCTCCATTCACATACAATCTATACTTAGACCGGGCGGTCTCACTCACACCATATTGATTACTATGGTGGGACTCACGCCATAGTAATCAACCAAGCTACACCGCTGATAAATATTACTTACAGACCCGAGAGTACTCGTGGTTTGCGAAAGTGGATTTTAAATTATATTGTAAAATGAGACTCAGTGGCAAGAAAATATACCTGACCAAATTACATCCGAAGTTGCAACCGTGGTCATGGAAAATCACTGTATCTATAGCATTTTTTATTTTTTGAAATGATAATTGAGTTTCTTGGCGGTTTTTCTCAAGTGAGGATTTTTCCTCACTTCCGAAGCTTGTAAAAGCTTGAATAAATATATTTTTGATTTTGATTTTTTTTGTGATTATCGTAAAAAGTCTAAAGATGTAATGTTACTAGCTATGCCTCTCAGTTTTACCCGCAGTCGGCTTAAGACTAGGATAAAAGCCTATGTTTCTTCCAAGATTTCATTTATCTTTGTCACGCTTTCGCTCCTAAACGAATAGGTACGTATTCGTTTAGGAGTGAAAGCGTGACAAACAAACTCACTTTCGCATTTATAATAATGTTAAGTAAGGATTGTAGTAAAGCTGATATTTATAAAAGATTATATTATTATATGAATACCTACATTAGTATGAAATATACACATGTAGGTATTTAAAACTAGTACATATATCAAAAACTTTGTTCTTAACATAATTGAATTAAATGTACTAATAGGACTAATTATAGAGTTATCGTTGAAGCCAAAGATGATTTAGAGTTAAGACTATCATCGTCAGTTCAGTCGGCTACGGATAATGAAACCCGAAAGTGTTAACGTCAGCAAATGTAATAAATTACGCGAGTTAAATACGTTATTTCATTCCAATGTTAAAAATCTAATAAACATTTTTTTATTTAATTATTTTCATAAATGTACACACCAAAAAATCCGTGATATCCCACATAGGCACTCTGAATTGTTTTATTATTTAATATAATATCTTGAAAACTTTCGCCCCATGCCCCATAAGCTTTATTACAGATATAGAATAGCTTCACTCCCTTACAGGTACTGAAAGCAGTGCCGTAATAAATCAACGCGGTGCATAATATGCAAAATCATTAGACATTAGTTGCATCGTAAACAAGTAGACGACTGCTCAATTACGATCGTCGCAAACAAACCTTGACAATAATAGAACGCCACGTGGATATGCGGCGCATCGCTCTGTAGATATAAATAATTATATACTATCCATTACTGCTTATATATGAATCATCATTTTTCAACAGAAATTTGTTCACGCTGGATATAGTGTCCGCACCTGTCTCGTCCCAACAAGCAAATCTATACTAATATTATAAAGAGGAAAGCTTTGTTTGTTTGGTTGTAATGAATAGGCTCAGAAACTACTGGACCGTTTTTAAAAATTCTTTCACCATTCGAAAGCTACATTATCCACGAGTAACATAGACTATAAAATGTTTTGAAAAAAAAAATGAAATAATAGGTATCCGTGCGAAGCCGGACAGCTAGTAGTAAATATAATTATAGGTCTGGATATTGGAAAACAGCTGTAACGGATTTAACTGGCGTATTGTATTTTATTTGCAGACGTTTCGAAAATTTTACAGGTCCCATATTCCATGTTCGCACGACTGAGCTGACGGTAAGAACGAATATTTAATTCGAAACATCAGCAAATAAAGTAAAATACCTACGCGAGTTAAATCCGTTCTAGTTGTTTTATTCCAATTTTTAAAAACCGTGAAGGCATCCGAAATGATGATATGTCTGAAATTACCAATAACATTCTTGCTTTTCCTCAAGTTGATTATATGGTGGTATCGCCACTGCTTATGAGCACGTACAAGTTGAATATAAGTTAAATATAGGATAAAAGTAGTTGATCCTATACTTAACTGCCCCGAAATCCTTGTTTAAAGCCGTTACAAGTTTCTTACAAGAAAAAAAAACTAGTATTAAGAACGCTGTAAGTACTAATTACTTGTTGAGGTCTTATCCAAAGTCCACGACTGCCGCCTACGCCACGCATTCCAGCTTTTTCCAGATCTTACCAGATCGTTGGACCACCATAATCATCTAGCATGTAGCCAGTGTTTACCTATATCATAATTTACTTAAAGGATTCATTACAAACTAGCAGCCGCCCGCGACTTCGTCCGCGTTGAACTCCTTTTTTGCAGTCGGTTAAAAAGTAGCCTATGTTCTTTCTCAGGCTCCAGACTTTCTTTGAACCAAATTTCATTTAAATTGGTCCAGCAGTTTTAGCGTGAAAGCGTAACAGACAGACAGACAGACAGACAGACAGAGTTACTTTTTTTAATATTAGTTAGGATAATCGCCACAAGTAATGTACTCGCAACAATGCAAAGAAGTATTAAATACATGTATTAATCCACCGTTCTAAGTCGAAAGAACGTATCGGTACGGCGAATGAATAGTTTATACGCCCTTTTGGATAATTTCAGTATTGATGTGAATGATTCCCGATCGGTGATTCAAGGTTCGTTGCGCTGTGTGTTGCAATGCATTGTGTGCATCATTATCATGCGTGATAAAAGGAAATTCTATAATCTCGTGTTTAATCTGATTGTATATTAAAACAAAAGTGCATTTTAAAACGAATATCAATCAATCAATACTTGCATATAATAAAAAATATATACGCTGTCTATAAATTCAAGTTATATGAACACAAAATATTTTTTAGAATGTATTGCATAGGTATAAGTAACAGCTTGTGTTTATAGATTGGAATTAATAGCTAATTACTTATCTATGTAACTAACGAATTAATCAAATTTAAGTTAGCAGGGCAGTAGAAAAATGGAACATAAAGATATTTAATTTAAAAATTACTTACTTAAAAGTCAGTTACACAATACGTTTACGCTATTCTTGGTTACTCGGTATTGTAGTATCACCAACGGTATGTACAAACATATCGTTATCCTCAAAGTTAATTATTCTACGTAAGTGGGTACTATGAATATTCGAATGCTAAACAGAGACTCATGTCTCTGTTTTAGTGCAACGAAGTGTTTTGTTATCGATATTGTACCTACTGTATTTGTGCTTACTAACGATATGCGCTTGTTTAAATAAAAAAATAATTAATCCCGACCTATAGACATAAGCTTTTACTTTTAACTAAACTGATAGGTACCTACTTTCTTTTATAGGTATGCAAAAGGAAGTCGTTTCAGTTAAACTATTTATAACTAAAGAACGGCTGAACCTATTTGGCTAATAATTGGTGGGGAAGTAGCTTAGATCCAAGAGATGGACGTAGAATTTGTTATCCCATTCCTGTGGAAATAAATAGCACGATTGTTTCCAAATTTGATACCTGTTACATGTAAAACGGCCCCGCTTTCAGCTTAGCGAGTATCCGTTAATTTCTAAGTTTATTTCATACCTACTACCATATAAAAAAAGTGCCTGGGGTGACTGGGATTTTGGACCAATATATGCAGTAGGTACCTACATTCTAATAATCCAAATATCAAATTAATACAGCACTGCTGCATTTGTGCCGGATTATTAAGATTGTGCTGTAATGGTTTTTTATTATTATGTATTTAATCTTTGAAGGACAATTCATAATCTACAAGCTTAATAAATGCAAGTAAAACTTCATTTCCCGGTAACATTGTTTCTCTGAAATACAAAGTTACTAACTTCATCCCGTCACTCAATTCGTTTGCGACGGTACTTAGTAAGTAAAAGACAGAGCAGTCGGGAGAAACTCTAAATTTTGTCTCAAATTGTTGTTTAAGTTGCAAACAAATAATTTAATCTATGACAATGTTTCGGTGTATTAACTGAAGAAAATAACCTTTTTAAAGTTATTGTTACAAATATCAACTCCTACTATAACAGCCGTGCTTTGATTTTTTATTTCTGTTAAATATCATAAATACAAGTTTAATTTTTAAATCGATCAAATGATCAAATTTAAATATTGTTTTCTTTGCGAAATCCACTGTACCTATAATATTAATAATAATAATCTTTATTCATATTTATAAAAGTTTTACAATAACTTATTGAAGTCCCTGACCGCTGTGCTAAGTAAAGAAACCTGTCTTGCAGAGGTCAGTCTCCTACAGATTAGAAATAAAATATATATATCGGATTTGACTCACGTACCTATATTAATTCTATGCTGACATTACTATTTGTATATCGAGTTTGAAAACAGCTGTCTTAATTTTTTTGCAGATATCTTCTCGGCAATGAAGATAAATTTTCGAAACTGTAGCAAACTGCTTTTACGTGTAATGTAACATTTTAAACTAGGTCGGTATATTTACTAATAAAGCTTCATTTTTTCCTTAGCGAACATTATTTCTGCACATTTATCAAAATTAATTAAAATCACATATTTAGCGGGAAGTTCCCGCCGGGAACTAGGTATATGTAAAAAACTTGGCAAGATTCACATTAGATATAGGTACTTTATCCAGGAAATACATTCTGGAATATTTTATTAAAATACGAATGCACCAAGACTGCATCAGACATTCATTTATTCAAACCTAGTGCTAAACTAAACGCGCAGTTGGATTGTGTGATTCATCAATTGCTATCTTATTGCACGCTTCGTATAAAAACAAAACAAAGCAGAAAAATATTTACAATCGGTAAAAATATGCAGGAGAAACTGGTTTTTCTTTCTTCTTTTTTATTATTATTATGCGAAGCCGCATTTCGCGCGTACGGGTGAACAAAACCCGATACAATATGGTCAATGACTCCTTTTACCATCTCGACTACACACGACGTTCCACCAGAACACTTGGGGTGCGTGCGTTACGACTGGTTGACAATCAAATTCAACTATCATTCTAATCGCCGCCAACCCAGCGTGTTACGTCACTTGGCAAGGGTTGTCCGTTCGGAAATCACCAATCGACATTATCAAAATCGACTTCATTCTTACGATGCATCGATAAATATGTATGTATAAAGAAGACTTGTTAGTCTAATGGTCCCACACGAAACAGGAGGTTGCAGGAATGTAAGATGAGACATATATTTGATTTTAGAGTAAAGAATATTGCGGGGCTGGCATTTATAATAAAGAGTACTTACCTAATAAGTAATATGTGGAAGAGAGACTCCAAGTACTGAATACAATATAAACATTTCTACGATATGTTGAATGACATCTTATTTTAATGAGATCTTAGTCGTGCACTCTTGTTTCAGTGGTTGTGGTTATGTCAGGGTCGATATTTACGCCACGGCTGCTTTCGCTTTAATGAGATACAACATTAATAATTTAAAACGACAACAATGCAAGAATAATGCATACAACCTATATATTATCCGGTCTTTTTTAGGTAATTGAATTTAACTCACGTATTTTATTTTATTGACTGACGCTTTTACAGTTTTTATAATCGAAGCGCGACTGAACTAACGATCTATTAGTTAATTTTATTTAAATATTTTCCACCAATAACTTTGTACGAGTGTAATCAACAGCAAAGCGAACAAACTCGATTAAAGCATTTTTAAATTTTAAACCGATATCGATTGGTACAAAGTAATAAAAAATTACATATAGTAGGTAATTTTATAACATATCGTCCAAATATGATTGATTGGATGCTTAATAGACATTAGTAGTTGATAAAATTAAAAGTACCGGCGATTATTATTACGAATAAGTAATAGTACCTACCCACGTATTATTCCAAATTAATTGAAATAATACATACAACTACTAACGAATCAAACCGACTGTGTTGGCGATAATCTAAAGTTTGTTAGGCAATAGTCTAACAAACGTTCGATTTTAATCAGCTGATAATAATCAGCTAAGCCAGCCACGAATATGAAAAATGTAAAGTCTTCGAAACCGGAAACGTCAGCAAATAAAATAAAATACCCAAGTCCAATCGCGAAAGCAGCAGAAATTATTAATTGAAGATGTTTATAAATAATCGTAGCATTACATGACGGTAATGTTACTATGAAAACACACCAAACAAAACAAACTACGTCTGATCAATTTAAACCAATTGCGTAACATAATTGTAATGGAATTACAATCAAGAAGCATTGACGCAAAAAAAATACGTGCACCTAAAATATATACATATGTATGTATTTCATTGTAATTGAAAGCTACGGTCGCGTGCAGACTATAAGAAGCCAAGAATCTCACATTGTTGCATTTGTGACTTTAATTGCCCTTATTAATGGAATGCAATTCCTTTTGACTGCCTTGAAATAAATTGCCCTTGATTACAGTCGGCTGTCCTTCTGATCACATTTCAAAATCATCACTGATTACATATTGACAAGACCGGTTACACATTGACATAAAAAATTCTTACAGATTTTTTTAAGCCATTATGGAAACTATAGTTTTCGAAAGTTCAGCATACAAATTAATAGTTATTTTATTCCATTGTGTAATAATCGCAAAAGCATCAGAAATAATTAAGATACTTTACTTTCAATAGCCGCTTCATTGGAAAACTCCATTAAACTGAATTCCTAGTGAAAATATGTAGCGTTACATTTGCACAATTAATACGTAACTGTCAATTGTATGGTATCTGTTATTATATTTTATTAATTTTATTATGTTAAGATGTCTCAATTATACGCCATATTTTAATGACGCATTCTTTTGCATCTGTGTATTTTACTATCTGTGCAAAATCTATTAATTAAAAAATATGTTTCTTAGAGTATTAGTACAACAAATGGTAAGTTTATTTAATAAATTATATTTAATGCAGACTATAAACTTTATTAACATACTGTGAGAAAATGTTTAATTAAACTTGTTTAATCATTTTGACTATGCCACTTAAGTTTTTAATTGATTTTTATTAAAGTGGATATCTATAAATATAGTTGTAAGATTTCTACATTAACTAAATTTTTATCCGTTTGATAAGACCTATTTATACGACTCTTTGATAGGATTAGGATTCCTAGATATTGATTCGTGTAATAAACCTATATTAGGTATTCAGAAAATTTCATAGTTATTAATGTTAATTACAAGGTAGCTATTTTCATTTATAAATTAAAAATGTATGCATATATAACGGAAGGAAAGTAAATGGAGGAAGCTTTTACGACTTACCTCTTTGACGAAGCCTAGTTGGATTACTTTTTGTAGCTTAATTAATTTTATTATTATAATTTCTGATGCCTTCGCGGTTATTACACATTGGAATGAAACAACTATTAACGGATTTTACTCGCGTATTTTTATTTTTATTTTATTTGCTGACGTTTCGGATTCTTTACAGTTTCCATAATCGTAGCACAACTGAGCTGACAATTTTTTAGCGTTAGACTATTGTCAGCTCAAGTCGTGCTACGATTATGGAAACTGTAAAGAATCCGAAACGTCAGCAAATAAAATAAAATAAAAATACGCGAGTTAAATCCGTTAATAGTTGTTTCATTCCAATAATTTTATTATTATTAAATTACGAGTCTAAATAAAATCTAATAGATTAATAATGTGTGTGTCTAATAGGTAATGTGTTATTACATTATATTCCTTTTCCTATAGGTAGTGCTGTGCTCATTTAGTCTTACGCCCAACGATTAAGGTCGCATTCTGGACCTAATGTGAACTTTAAAACCTACTCTTAAATAATAACATTAGTGTTGACGTCATATAAATAATTGCAATAAGCTATGTTAGTAAAATAAGAAAATTTAAATTGATTAACTAGTAGATATCTACGAGTAGAGAGTAAACTTATATACTTACGTAAGTTTAGGAATATTTCAAAGAACGCTTTTTTAATTAAGTAGGGACTTTTCAATGGACGAACGTTAAAACTTTAGGTAGGTATGTTAATTTGATTCAGACTTAATTACGACAGGAAGTAATGGATCCTAGTTTTTGTACTTGTACCTTTACAGGTTCTATTATAAGAAAGTATCACAACTGAACGGAACTGAACGGAAGTAAGACACAAATTACCAATTTAATGTAACTTCTTCATTTATCTCAGTCGGCTACCAATGTGGGAACTGTAAAGTTTCAGAATCGTCAGCAAATAAAATAAAATACCCGAGTGAAATCCGTTATAATTGTTTCATTGTAATGTGTAATAACCGCAAGGGCTTCAGAAATTATTAAATTATAAATTTGTTATTTGTAAAACCACTAATTATTTAATTTAAATAAGGCAAAACACCTAATAAGTAAATTAAACGGTAAGTAAAGTTAAATTAATAACTGTTACCTACATCAATTTATTCGGAATGTATTTGACATTTTGTATTTAACTTTCGCACTTCGACCTACATTTGGAATATCGTTTGAACAGAAAGTTAATAATACTTATCTCAAATACCTGAAATCTTTTAATCTGTTAAAGCTAATTTCATATTTTTTAAACTACCCACGCTAAATCAAATTACACAGAATACCCTTGAGTATTTTATACTTAGACTACAAGATAAAATTTATCTACTTAGGTATTAAAAAAAAACTTTTTTTAATACGTCTACCCAACTAAAGAAAGAAAATGATTTCGTTATAATTGGACAAAATATTTTTTAATCCCATATTTAGATTCAGGGCGTTCATAATTATCTTAAAATGAACTTTAACAAAAATACAAAACTCACATTTTAGCGTAGCGTAGCTAAACACCCGCGATCAAAACACGAACCACAGAAAACACTCACAAATCACACATCGAGTAAAATACACCATTCATCGTAAATACGAACTCACTCGCGACGCGACGGAGCGACACAGAGCCGACCGTTGGCTTCGACGAACGCCGGGGTACTGAAGTCTACATGAAGCAAAGCGGAAAATGGGAAAAGCGACAATCGGCCATTCCATTCCTTTTCCACCACTTAACAGCCTTGCACCTCAACGCACTTGAGTCGGCAATTGTTTTCCTTTATCGGAATTAAATTAAAAAACTCAACATTCGTGGTTGACGCCCGTTTATAGAAGTGGGTAGGCAATGGTGTAACACATCAGCTGACCGATTGGAAACTTTCCGGCTTCTTTATAGATCTAGATTGGTCGTTATTGTTTTCATAAAATGTGACCAGTTCTAGTATTATATGAAGCTACCCTAGGTTTATGTTTGTTTGAAGATAACTTGAGAAGGTTCTTATCGTTGATGTGATCTTTATAGGCGACGTAACTTCCAAACATTTCGAAAGTTTGAACATGGAGACGAGTAACGGATGTAGGAGAATAAGGGTTGAAAAATTAGTAAATAATCAAGTGGTGCGAACAATGGTTTTTAACAAAATAATTATAACAGCCGAGATGTTTTCAATTGCGATGTTAATATATAAAATATGTAATCTAAGTGGGTACAACATGTCCTTTGCAAAACATTCACTAAAGGTGTTTGCATGTCGGATGAATAAACAAATGCAGGTAGGTGTATACACGTACACGAACATGTATTGTTTCATCTACCATGGTCACGATTTTATGTAATGTCTACTTAATATACGTAGGTACATCACTATGTAGAATCCTTGAAGCAATCTCTGAAAACAATACCTTCTGTTGACAACCCAGACTTACGTGATTTTAGGAATAAAATAAACTTAGAAAGGAGTGGATAAGGCTAAGCTGAAAGCTGGGCTGTAAGTTTTACAGGTAGCATGTAGCAAAGGCGGAAAAAATCTTCATATAAAAGAAAGTCGTTTTAAATAGTTACACCATGTAACTTAAGAACGGCTGAATGATTTGAGTGGAAATTCGTGGGGCTTAAAACCAGAAGATGGACATAGGATATTTTTTTATCCATTTCCGTGAAAAATAAAATTAGCATAAAGTCTGTTAAGGTATGATCTTGGTCTATAAAACAAAATCAGCTTATTTTATGTCATTAAAAGTAAATTTAAGTATAACTAAGAATGGAAGAATTTCAATTATAAAAGTCAAGCAGATAAAATTACTTCCAAAAGAAGTGACGTGAAGGTAATATGTACTTACTTTAGTAGGTAGGTATCTCCTAACAAGGTATATAACTAAAGAATTTTTTTCGTAGCAAATCAAGATTCGCCACTTCACCTTTCAATATTTGAAGACTCGTCTCAGGACATTCGATAACAACTAGCCAGTTCGATCCCTGCCCGAGGCATCACACGCTACAGTTGCCGTACGTGATCCCAATTCAGGAATGACTAGATCGTTTCTTGGTATATTAATACGTAGCCCGAATAATAAACGACACTGGTCTCTGTGGACACGCCACAATTTGTACAATGACGTAGAATAAGAATGACTGGGTAAAGAAAACGAAATTCCATTTAGTCCGTCAGTTAGGTTATAAAAAAATATTTGACACGTATTTTAAAAAATTAAAACTAGCTTATCACCAATACCAATACCAATACGTATATTATCTTCAATCAAATGATAAACGGTAAAGATAATCGTTTATAAAGTTCGGGGGTGGGACTCGGACCCTCACGTTATGTTCGCGAGCTCCACCTTACTCCCGAACCTTAGAAACGGAGATTCTGAAAAAAATACCTCTTTACTTGATGTATACCTAATGATAAAAAAACAGTCGTTATACCTGTGGACTGTACTCTAACTAACTATAACATTTAAAACAAAGCGACTGGTTTCTTTTACTATTTATTACCAACTAAACAACTGACAATTTGGAATGAAAAACAAAACACAAATATAATTATTCTAAACATAAAAACTATAAAAAGAGGTTGAATCGTCAACAATGCCTATGGTGCTTTTTGGCTGAAATATCCAACTTCATCCCTTCTTTAGCTATTAGTGGGTTAGTTAACCTATTTGAAACAGGTGTTGACAGGTCGTCTTTTAAACTTATTGCATACAGTAGTTCCAAAGATTTTAGTCCTATGAGCAAAATCCTGTACTTATTAATAAATCATAGGAAGTACCTACTTAATCTGAATTAACTAAAAAACCTTTTGAAACTATTAGTAATAAACTTACAATACAGACCTCTTAGAAGTTTTCTTAGATATTTCTTCAATCAAATAATCTTAAATCTGTAGGTAGGTAATCAAATATTTAGGTCGTTATATATTCCAAGATTTTAAGGTTTGACGAAACTAAATTTGCAGGCTGAATTGGTATTTACATAATCAATGAAAAGGTTCGGTGTTCTGAAGCTAAGAAAGTTATCCGATGCCAAGTTCTGTAAAAGGAGCTATTTTAACTTAAATGCGGCAAACTTAAAAATTACAGCAGATTATTTAATTATTTCAATAGGAATGTTAAACAACACCATGACGTAAATGGAGTATGATCTTTAAATGTAAATTACCTATTGGAATATTACGTATCTAGGTATCAGTCTTTTAGTTTCTGAATGAATTGACTTTGAAATACCTAATGACGTTATGCTGAATTTCTTGTGGTGGTTTTTCTCGGTAGTGATGATCTCTCCTAAGAGTTTTTAGACTCGAACTTAAATGTGTCATTCAATGAATGTGTAATCATTATTTTTTACAGATATTTATTCATATCCACTAAAGTAAGTAACAATATATTATTATTATCATCTATATGTAGGTATAAAAGGAAAACGCAGGGCCTAAACTATAAGGGATAGAAGCTTGAAATTATGCACAGAGGTTTCTTTTGTAAGGTTGGGTAGCACTAAGGATTTTTGAAAATTCACCACCTATGGGGATAATGGGGGTGCTTATCGTGGGCACACAAAGTCGCAAGCAGAATCTAGTGTTCGATAATTTAAAACTAATATCGTGTCAAAATAAACGACCTACGTAAATGATCGCTGGACGTATTTCGCAAAGTCATTTTTAAGAGACGTCGAGGGAATTTTATCGGGAACCTGAATAAATCCTTTAATCTGATGATGGATAATCGATGCTCACCCATCGATCACTAAATCTAATGTCGCTTAATCTTTGTGGAAATCTCACTTAGCTTCGGGTGGCTTTTGAAAGGAGCTATCGGAAATCAATGCTTACGCACTTTGATACAGTGTTACGGATAGTGTTTGTTCTACAGTTTTCATTCCATTGTCAAACATATACATTGGCAAGAGAGTTGGTCGCGTATAAAAATATAACCAAATGACCTCCACCGTACCGGACACGACGTTGCAACCAACGATGTTAGGAAGGACTGTCAAAGATATTAATTTAAATAGTGATTATTGTAATGAAATAACCTCTCGGTGGGTCCTCATCTACACACGATATTTCAAAAGAGCTTTATAAAAAATTTAACACAACTCATTAAAAAATGACAGATGCACATACAAAAGAATATAAAGGTTACTTATGATAGGTATGCGCTCTTTAATTGACCACAAAAACTACCGACAGAAATATTTTCAGCAATTCTCAGCTAGAATTTTTAGAAAAACTGGATCATTAACTTTTATGTCTATTTTATGTATGAAAATTCTAGGCAGGTTAAATTAAATTGTTTTGCAGTCTGCAATTACGTTAATTGATGTAGATACTTTATTTACTTAATACAAAGGTCAGGTTCATTAGATTGATCAATCATATTATACTTACCTTAACATGATTTCCAAAATCTTGTACCTACTCAATTTTTTTTTGTTATCCTTCTTCTGCCCTTTCTACGTCCACTGCAGATCAGCGTTAGCCGAACTACAAGACATTACGGTCTTTGTCGCTCTCTTCCATACCTTACTTACAGTTTATGTGATGTCATAGCTCAATCCTTGTGAGTCGTCTGCCTCTGCTTCTGAACCCCGTTCTGAGTCTCCAGTCCAATACGGCTCGGCTCCAGCGTCCATAGAAGCTCCTTCTAACGTGCCGTGTTCATTTCCATATTTCGGTGGCTACTCTTCGAGCTATGTCGGTTACCTCGGTTTTTATCCTTATTTCAGCATTGGGAACGTGATCGAACAAGGAGATTCCTAGCATCTTTTACATAGCTCTCTATGCCACTGACAGACCATAGATACCAGAATTAGTGAGTTTTTTTTGTTATAAGCAATAGTTGTAGCTGCTTCTAACAAACTCGCTTCATTATCATCGTAAACCGAAAGTCGTCTACGACCGGACAAGTCCCCCAAAAGACTTTAAGTGACAGATGGTCTCTAATTAAAGTAATGAATAAAAATCATTTTAATGTTTGTGTATCACGCTATTTTGCAAAAGCTCCTAGCTGTAAATGCAATCTCGTTATATCCATGTTATTCATATTTAATAGGAAACGCACAGGAGAAATCTAGGTCATGTCTAAAGAGGAACTGACGTTTATAAATAGTGTCCAGGAGTATCCACTTTTATCAGTGAGGGTGTCGATCAAAGCAATGATTTTTCTTTTTTTAAAAGCTTTTATGTAAATGTACCTAAGTATGTGCGGTGTTTTCTTGCAAATCAATTTTGAAGCAATGTCTTTAACCGATTGAGTTGAATTTTTGTACACACGTTTAGTTTGGAAGTCAATGCATGGTTGTGGGGTTATTCTTATTAAATAATTATTAAGAAGTGAAGTTTGAATGAATAAATGTGGTTAATAATTTTCTACGATACCTTACAGTTACCAACCCAAACTGTGTTGCCTTATAGGTAAGACACTCCCTCCATTAACAATAAGAAACTGGATGACCGTGTTGCCATGTATTTGAAGCAGTTGGGTTGCCAGTCACGTCGACCTGATTCCACGAGCCGTGATAATCTAATGTAATTACGGACCATCCTCTATAAATACAGATAACGTAAATAGCCATTGCAATTTATATCGACTCAATCAAACTAATACAGATAATTTAATAGATTTAATTTTATTCATAGTGAAAAGATGCCTTGCTCAGATCAGTAAGTATTAAGAATTAAGAAGGTAGTATTGTCGAGGTTCGTGACAATAAAAAAACAAGATTATTAATAATATAAACGATCATACGCACAATAGTTTAAATAAAAGTTTAATTATAAAATTAATTATACCTACTTATTTTAAGTAAATTCACATTAAGTCTATGGAAATAACGCGCCGGTAACAATTCACTTGCAGCCTGCGGGCTTCCTTTTTTACATGTCATGGTGGCGCTGGCGATATTGAGGTTGACATGTTTTACTGCCCGACCAAATACTCGCGATTACGCGAAGGAAGTATGCGTGTGGCCACCCCACTCGTCGTGCTTCTCATTCCCTCGCCACTTACCACGCGTAACTTGCGAGTATCTGGCCGGACAAAAAAATAGCCTTTACGGGTGCGGTGTTGCCGCGTTGGCGAGTCGTACAACGGGTTAGGACATTTGCGACAGTGGTGCCTTTTTTCTTTACATGTGACACAAATGAAATAGGTAGGCTTATTTTTTTAATGGACAGTATTCACGACTTCAATCATTTTTTTTTAATAAAAGACAAATAAAAATTTTGATTCCATTCGATTAGATAAGATTCATTTATTTCTCATAGCGGTCAGCCCCGGCTTCGCACGGACCCCTATTGTTTTCAAAATTTAATATAGCCTATGTCACTCACGAATAGTGTAGGTTCCCAACAGTGAAAGAATTTTTCAAATCGGTCCAGTAGTTTTTGATCCTATTAAATACAACCGAACAAACAAAGTTTTCCTCTTTATAATATTAGTATAGATTGTTACAATACATATAATGACTTTATACGTTTTTTTTATAATAGCGTGTACAAAATTCAGGCATCTCCATTAGCAAACTATTAGTAGTATTACTACATACGTTCGTACAATGAATAAATGCCAGAGACATTCGTTATGTATGCAGGTATGTAATTACTCGCTTGCTTCTCTCGACGATCGCAGCTAAAGTCAGAAATAGAGATGCCAACTACAATTAGTTATTTAACATCTGGAGACCTTTCACGTCATCAGTTTTTTTTTATTTATTTAATTAGTAAGGATAAATTGTATCTAATTATGTACGTGTTTTAAAAAATATATAGCTCATTAAAGTTTTTGCCTTTTGTCAAGTGAGGTTTATCGGAAACGTTCGTATCTTCTGACCTTCATTAGAACTTGTACAAGCCTAAATTAAATAAATAGATTTTGATTATGTTTTTCTGATAATACGCAGAAACAACCGCAATAGTATATACTAATACTTTTTTTTCAATTAAAGATACTTACTTAACATATTATTTAGATCCAAACTGATTTATAGTATGTATCTGATACAAAAGCGAAAAAAAACTTAACAGACAACATCGGGTACCCATTAGCTTAGGGATACATGTGTCAACTCTAATCTCCATGAGATGTTGCTAATGTACAGCGAACCAACTAGTACCTTTTTAAACCTAAGCAATGAAAATAAATTATTCGCGTGTGTTAGAATGAAACCACTATAACGATCTGGCGTATCGAAGACTTTACAGTTCCTATATTTGTAGCACGACTGAGCTATCGCGGTCGATAGTCAAATACCAAAGTCAGCTGAGTCGTGCTACAAATATGAGAACTGTATAGTTTTAGAAACCTCAGAAAATAAAACAAAATACGGGAAATAAATCCGTTATACATTGGAATGACTGCGAAGGCATCAGAAATTATTAAATCCGTTATGAGTAGTTGGTTCATTCCAATGTGTAACAACCGCAAAGGCATCTTAAATTTTTATTCGTGGTGTAATTAATTTCTTTGTCAGATTTACGGCAGGTATGTGTATGTGGACCGGGTATTTTAACAGAACTAACATCCAATACAGTAAACCATCTCCTATAATTTATGTTAACAATCTCAAATAAACGTATTTACCAACAGTAGGAATCTTAATGATTTAGAGCACGAAAATTTAAGCTATTCACGTTTTGCAAGACGGTTAGGTGGACTTATCTTCGCCTTGATTATTCCTAAATTAGCGTTGCCCCCATAGCTTCGAGTAGACAAAGAGCGTTTTACTTTGATCTTCGTCAATTTTAATATACACTTAAGCTTGTGGATTACCGCTAATTATGCCGCAGCATAAGGCGGCCTGAATAAAATTCGGACCGTCGAAATTTCCGGGTCATCAAAGGGCTCGGAAAGGGCTTCGATCTTCAGCAATGCAATTGAATATGGCGGCCAGTACTCTGCAAATAAAACCAAAAAAGAACCTTTTATCCTTATGATTAAGTACTTTAATAGTTTCACATCTGTTTTATTACCTAAGTAGGTATTCACTTAATGTTTTAATACCTAATTATATTGAAATCGGAGACGTGAATCAATTAACCTTCAAAAGTTTGAACATACTTTTTAAACGATGCTCCAATATTTGATCAAGTTGTCTCTGCAGCCGAATTTTTATCTCCTTATTTTCGTTACAAGATACGTCTCTAGAGCTCTTTTAGTTCGAAGAGCTGCACTTAGGTCATAAATCCGAGCCTTTTAGTCAGTGTACACTTTAATTAAAATATTTACTTGGCATCTCAGCTACGATACGTCTTGTTCGCTTCTCAGCTAAGAGGCAAGATTGCATTACACAATCTGAAACATACCTACTGTTTTCGTAGGTACTTAGTTAAATTTCAAATTTGTCTTAAAATATTTACTCTTACATAAATTAAACTAAAAACGTCTGTCATCCCAAAGACACTACCTTTTTGTATTAGGGTACTTAGGGGCTTCCAAAAGATGTTAAAGAATCGTTACACAAGTGGGTAGCTGTACAAATTATTTTTTTAAAAAACGCTTAAATCTACATAGTCATTGCATAATTGAAAAATAAATTAATTATAAACACAATATACCGCTAAAATTTATACAAAGTCACGCTTATATAGGCAATTTTAAATTATAAGCAATTACCACCCTCCGTAAAAAAGATATCGTAAGATTTTTTTCTATGGACAATTAATAACCTGCCAACCTAGGGAGGAATTGAAATAGAATGTTTCTGTTATCATCTTTTCAAAGTGCAAATTGGGTATCTGCATAACAAAAGTGCATTACATGGATTCCGGGGCGGTTCTCGGCAGTTGACTGCACACTTGAACCAGACAGCATAAATAGGTACACAGTATCTCCAAGCCCCAAAATTTAAAATATTAGTTCTAACTGGAATGAAACAACTATTAACGGATTTAACTCGCGTATTTTTATTTTATTTTATTAGCTGACGTTACGATTATGGAAACTGTAAAGAATCCGAAACGTCAGCTAATAAAATAAAATAAAAATACGCGAGTTAAATCCGTTAATAGTTGTTTCATTCCAATGTGTAATAACCGCGAAGGCATCAGAAATTATTAGTTCTAACTGTCATTCGACGTCATCCTAGGTAACCTTTTTCGGCACTTATAAATATTATTGTCCTTAGATATACTGCAACTAATGTCTACTTTTTTAGCCTTGACTTAGTAATATTTGGTTAGGCTTACCTATACAGATACTGGTTGCTAAGTAGTTAACGATTTGAACGATAAGGTACTTTGATTGGTTTCGAGACTTTATTACGTTGACGTATTGACTAACGTTAGATTGAATAATTATTTTCCCGCCGATGTAGTTGGTTAGTAAAAAAAGAGTTAAGTTACAAAGTTTACGCAGTGTTTAAAAATGTGATAAGTTAGTTGATCGCAAATTGAAAGTTTTATATGAGACAAGTGAGTTTGTGCAATGAATCTGTATGCCGTGACCGTGGACGCAGCGGTCCAGTTAAAAGGAGCCCGAGGCTGTAACGCTGCGCTGCAGCTGCCGATCTGGTTGTGGTGTCTTGGTTTATTCTTACATAGCGGTTCGCCCCGGCTTCGCGCGGATCCCTAATTTTTTTCAAAATATTCTATAGCCTATGTTATTCAGGGTAAACGTAGCTTACCAACAGTAAAAGAATTGTTAAAATCGGTCCAGTAGTTTTTGAGCCTATTTATTACAAACATACAAAAATAGGTACAAATCTTTCCTCTTTATAATATTAGTATAGATTAAAGATAACGTTAAAGTTGATTTTGAGAATTTAAGTTAGTTCTAAGCTGACTACTACAAATTTAGTCATGTAAATAAATATAAAAGTAAAGTTAAATAATTAAGTAGTAATAGAATAATATAAACAATTAGTTATAATTAAAATTGTAAGTAGTAGAAAATAAAGGCTATTTTTATTTTATTTAGGCTGACTATATTAATAGGTAGATATTTAACAATTGTGCCTACTGTAATTGACTGCACTATGTATCCTGTCTGTGTCTTGCTGGCACTTTTAAATGCATAAGCAGTTTTTATTATGCTTCTCTGAAAAGATTAATAGCGCTTATTTTTTGCAAAGAATCATAAAGAACGTGACGTATTAAAATAAAAGAACTAAGTACGCCAGGGTTACGGAAGAAATGATTATGGTATAACATATCTACACATACCTACTGAACTATTAAATAATTCGGTAATCATTAATTAAATTAGGATTAGGAAATTAAATCCTAGTGAAATTGGAATAAACCTTTATTAACTAATACTAAAAAGTAAAAACTAACTTAAATTATTAACGGATTTTACTAGCCTATTTTTATTTTATTTTATTTGCTGACGTTTCGCCTAGTGAAATTGTTTTACCCGTTTAGGTTCATTGCATTGATTTTCTTAATTAATACAAATCATCTTGAACTTACGTAGGTACCTACCTACGTAAGTACTATCTAAGTTTTATACTATGTAGTGTACTATGTATATCATTTATTAATGTTTTCACAAGGTGTTACAGTGTACACCAAAACACTGTAAAACAAAACAGATTACATAACATATAATAACATTACAACAATAAGACAAAACAAAGGAATACCTATCTACATAGTAAAAGTGCACACCCTATTCACATCTCTATAAATAATATAACTATTATGGCACTCGCGCCCGCTAATTGCAACTAAGCATAAGTGCATGACTTGCAGGATGTAGGTGCTTTTGTTATGCTCTCTGCAACCCCTTAGTAAAGAGTAGTGTGAGACTATAATAATTTATACTCATTCCACATTGTACCTTTTGCAATCTGATTTAAAATGCAAACATTGCGTGTATCATGGGTTTATTTATGCGATATAGTGACGGTCGTAATACGCCTGATTTTAAACGTAGACAAAGGGAATAAATTATAACAGCCAATGCCTTTGATTGACTTATTTATTGGGCCTAGATTACTGAAATTATTTATAATAATTTTAGTAAGAAGTACCTACCTACATAACTCAGCGTTGCTTGGTCTTACACATACCTACATCTAAAGTTTTTAAAAGAGTTTAACCCATAAATAGTAGGTATAAATAAGATCTGAAAGTATGCTTCATTGAATCATAATATACGATTCATAAATGGCAAAGTAGGTAACACGTGATCAAAAAAAACCGAATTGGGATATACTTACGGTACTTTTTTATACGTCTGTTAAAAAGTGCAAAGAATCAGCGAACAGTACGGAAACTTATTATATCACAATTTTTCGTGGATAATTCTAATTTCATTGTAAATTTTGAGCATGCGATATCCCAACTTGTCATATAAGTAAAATTATAAAGCAGATTGGAGGTCCTTTAAGCACTCTTGTAGATCGGAACATTCGAGATCTCCCAAAATAACTGAAGTTAACTGAACTCTTAAAGCATTCTCGTCACGTCCTCGATTACAAACCACAATCACTGGGAAGGGTTCTATCCAAA
Source organism: Polylopha cassiicola (assembly GCA_038024825.1). Classification (NCBI taxonomy): domain Eukaryota; kingdom Metazoa; phylum Arthropoda; class Insecta; order Lepidoptera; family Tortricidae; genus Polylopha; species Polylopha cassiicola. The sequence continues at coordinate 3,394,524 of CP149061.1, forward strand.
AGTACTCGAAGAAAACTCTAAGCCTCTCCAAGTAGAACCTTATAGAGTAGCGTATCCACGTTATAGCTTTCGTCGAATTGTTCATTATACTAGTAATAAAGTTTAGCAAGTTTCCCAGGATTGAAACTGTTTCCGTTAAGATTGCATCTCGGCACGAAGTAGTTATTAATATTATTAATTCTTGGGTGCTAATTAATACTTTCAAATTCTGGGTAAATAGAAATATTCTCCAAATATGTAACTACCTTTCAGTTCATCTTAATATGTCAAATATTTACCTAAGACCTTAATTGTTACTTCATTGTATATTGTAAGGGTTCCGTACATTCGAATGCTCGAAACCCTTATAAAGACGTCGTTCTAAGGTAAACAAATTAATCTTAAATACGGAGGGTTATTTTTAGGGGGATGTTTTATTTGATATTGCCAATTGTGAAATTATTAAAAAAAAGGTTATTAAAGGTTGTATCTTGAATCGAAACAAAACAAAGGGGAGCAGCAATTTAAAAGAAACACGAACGAATGTAGGTAGGTACCTTCCTAAAACGGAAGCGACACTAACCTAACTCTTAATAATAAAGTAGGTAAACAAAATCTTAACAAGAAGAAAGTTAAATGAATCGTTACTAATATTAAATTCGCGAAAGCATGGATGTCTGGTGAATGCTTCTTACTCTTTCACGCAAAAACTACTGAATATAATTTGATGAATCTCTACGATAAAAAAATATATATATAAGGTCAAGGCTTCTAATTCCGTCTACGGGGCTATTCCGTCACGTACACGTTTTTGGCGAATCTAAGCACAATTCGCCGCTGCCGGTTCAGTTGGTAAAGCAGTAGGGTTTTCTAATGCAAACTAAAAAACACCCATGACGCTGTGCAATAAAGGAAGAAAAATATCTGCTTTCAAAGTTCAGTTGCGTTTCGAAGTCGAAGTGCGAGTATAGTACTATGCAGTTTGATCGAAGATAAATATGAAATAGTTAGACTTCTAGGATTGTTTGTATGATTATTACAACGTCTATGATATGTATAAACGTGTCTGCCTGTTCGTGATGCGTAAAACTCCGATAGTTTTTAGTAATTCACCATGAAAAATTAACAACTTCAAAATAGTCAAGTGGGAAATTCCGTCTATTTTTTAAGGGGAAAAGCCGTCATATGCCGGTATTTCCCGATTCCAGACATCGTCAACCTTTTTTTAGTGTATTACATTTTAAAATAGGTACACTTGTCAATCTGGCAATAATAAGCTTAGCTGTGACGAAATATATGAGTAGGTAATTCGATAGAACGTAGTACGAAAATACTCCGGACTGCAAAATGCATAAATCATTACTTTATGAAATAATATATATAAGAAATATATATAATATTAGTAAATTTTTAAAAGGTTGAGCTCATCTGATTGGCAAACCATGCCGGAATAGCCCCAAAAAATTGTGTTTGCGGATAACTCCTATTGTAAATCTTATATCTAAGGTCTAATAACACATATTTGATTGAAATCGACGTGTCTTCATTTTCCGCTAGCTAAGACTTGAAAAAACTGCGTAGTTCTAGGGAAACTGCTTGCATGACGGAATAGCCCCACTCGGGCGGGAAACTCCGTCTACCTGACTATTATTTAAAAAAAATATATAATAAATTAAGCAACCTAGATACAGGGAATTTCATACTATTATTTGATTGCCAAGTAAATTATTAGTCTAGTAGATGCGCGCAATGGGTAAATAGTTAAAAATAAACGTCTCAAAATTTTAACCAAAGTTGATCTAGCTCAAAAATATGCCGGAATTAGAAGCCTTGACCTTATATATATATATATATACGCGTCGACTTAAGAACCTCCTCCGTTTTTTTCGTCGGTTAAAAATAGCTTACACATCAGAATAACACATAACATATAATTAATGAAGATATTGTGTAAAGTACTAATCAAAATAATTATATAAGTTTAGGTACATTCTATTTCTAAAGTTATAGGATATATCCAAATATTGTTCTGCGTACGTAAGTAGCTAAATAGACATTGCAAATAAGTAGATAGGTAACTTCCATTACAATAACGTATTTGTTTCAAAGTTCCCACTCAGCGTATAACTTCCCTTTTCAAATATCTACCCACGCTCGTGTGATTACACGGGCGTACCTAATCTACCTGAGATTTAAGCTGCAAAGTCGACGCCCCGCGGCAAAAGTTACACTTCCCCACTTTCAAAACTCCGACTTCAAATCGCTGAAGCTTTTATGAAAAAACTCGTCATGTCTTCTCGACAGCGTCAATAGACCTCACTTGACCTAGTAAACCACGGACATTCACATCACATCATTTCTCGTTTAGAGGCTAGGCTCACCTCAAAGGCACGCGCGATAAAAGTTTCATGAAACGACCAGGCGTAGGCACTAGGACATCTTTTTAACTCGCCGTGCTGTCACTTATGATTTCAATAAGGTTTACATCTTGACGTTGATTACGTGAAATGGAACTGTGACAGGCTTTATATTAAGTTGAAAATGCTTTACAATATTCGAATACCGAAACGCTTTATTTGCCTTGGATAGTTGAATGGGTTCCGTGCCTATTATATTATAACAAATAAATGACGCAATAGATTTGCGTTTTAGATTAAGTTCTTTCGTGCTGCAACTTTATGTTTGGTTAGATAGGTATGCTCTTTGTATATTGAAGTCGTGAAATAAAATGACCTACACGAGAAATACTTGGTGCATTTATTCTGGCGTGCCTAAATACCTTACTATTTTGTATGCAGTGTACCTATTTTATAGTTTTAGCTCTGTGTCTACTTATTTCACACTTAGCTACCTAGTGCTCATAGTAACTAATCTTTGTTTAGATTGAAATTATCACAATCAGTGTAAAAGTGGGTAAGTGCGGGTAAGATACCTACATACTTACACAAAGGTCCATCACAACATACATAACGGAACCCAAAGCTCAATTCTGGTTAAAAGCAGACATTCGGGCTTCGGTCGTAGCTCGTTTAAAGAAAATCGCGATGCAATCATTTCAAACGGCATAATTGCGGATGGAGGCCCGCTCGCCGCACAAAGTGAAACTTTTAATTATAACGCTCTTACGTCCACTTTAAATGTTTCAGGAGACATTTTACTATCGCGTTTTGAAATTAAAATTGAGGCCGGCTGTCTACTATGGATTGTGGTCCCATTTCTGTAGAAGATAATAATTCTCCAGTATGAAGATAGTAATGTGCCTAACTTCTAACTATTGCAGTATTGTACATTTAGTGAGTAGGTAGGTACCTACCTACGTATAGTCGTAGGCAGGTAATATCTTATATCATCTATGTCAACATTACTTTATTGACGTGTCCCTATATAACAACGTATACCTACCTATAGGGACATTTGCGTCATGATGTGGGTACCTACCTGCCTACGCCTTTTCAAGACGTCTTTGGGTTATTTACTAGAGTTGCACACATACTTATACATGTGCCTGTATTCTTAATCATTATCTATGGTAAAGTCCTTGTTATCCCATAATTTATATTTACTTATTGTTAGTAAATACAAATAACAACCGTCAAAGCTTCCGCTAACGATGTGATGAACTATAGGTACCTACATCAAACGTCTACCTACACATAAATATATAAGCGTATGTTACGAAATTCCTTTTGGGAACCTTTTGTGAATAAATAATACGTTCAGGACACAAGTAAATAAATCCCCATCAATTTATCGTAATTGACATGTCTCTTTATTTTGTTCGATATTATGTGTACAGTTCACTTGACGTTTGACGTAGAAATAATGATTTCATACAACTTGGTCAGTTAGATTAATATCTATAGCTAGAAGTGGGTACCTAGCAGTATTTCGGGGCTGAAAAACCAGGTGTCCAAACTTTTTAGTGTGAGACTTATTTTGACGGCATTAGGAAATTATAAAATAAACGAATGAAATATACTTTCAAATACCTACTAGGTATCCACCCCGCGGCTCGCTGAGCATTAGTTAGTGGCACGGCTTGGTAGATAAATACCTACTAAGATAGGTTAGGTTCTGCTTATATGTATTTTGCCGTTCGATCAATGCCTACGTCCAAACCCTAAGTAAAAGCGGCTCTTACAAAAAATAATATTCAATAAAACGTTAATTAATACCTACTGTCAGCCTACTACAGTTTATTTTGCTCATAATATAGTAAATATTTATATTTAACTATACCTCTGCCCTATTTACATAAATCTAGGCAAAACTACACAAAACTGCAAAGCACCAGGACGGCCTGAAAATAAAAGAGCTTCGTAACTTTAATTTATGGCAAGATACGACTACGTGAATCTACGACGTAGTTAAAATTTTGTGTAGGTACCTAAGTAATGATTTATTTGTTTATTATGTTTGCGAAAACAGTTTTGGTAAGCCTAACGTTTAAGGTATTTTTGAAGGCATCTTCGTAACATCATTTTTATTGTCTACATTTAATTCATAATAATTTCTGATGCCTTCGCGGTTATTACACATTGGAATGAAACAACTATTAACGGATTTAACTCGCGTATTTTTATTTTATTTTATTAGCTGACGTTTCGGATTCTTTACAGTTTCCATAATCGTAGCAACGACTGAGCTGACAATAGTCTAACGCTAAAGTGAATTATACAGTTATGCAAACTACTTACCTTATATTTAAATTACAAATTTTGAAAAACTACCCTTTTCTAAATTATGAAATATTAATGTTACATTTTACGCAAAATATTTTACTATTATACATTACAATTAAAACCTAATAGGGGGCGTTACTAGTGCTTCGGAAAGACCATCAACTGAGAAGAAACGCCGCAAGAAACTCAGTCGGAAGTCGCTTTTTTAGGACATTTCTATGTTTACAATGAAAAAATATTGTGGCAATTAAAAATTATACAAAAACAAATCAGAAAATTAAATTTAAAAAATTGAAAATGAAACTAAGTCTATGCAGTCTTCTGTCCGCTTAGGATTTGATGAGGTGGACTACTGGATCCCAAGCTGCTGGAACGGAGAAACCTTCTTCTTCCCTATTGAAATTCGGGTGTTTTTGAATTTCAATTGCCTCGCGAAGCATCCTAGGTAAGTAACGGACTTCCTTCGCAAGGACCTGGGCTTTATCAAATTGGGTGGAGTGGTTAGGTTTATCCATGACATGTTCACAGTCTGCAGACTTCCGGAAACGGCGGTGTTTCACATCAGCTATGTGTTCTTTAACACGAGTAGCAATACTCCTCTTTGTTTGCCCTATATAAGAGAGACCACAATCACAGTCCAGCTTGTATACTCCTGCATCTTGTAAAGGGATGTTACATTTTACTGGTCTCAAAAGTTGAGAAATCTTCTTCAGCGGTTTAAAGTATGTTTTGATGGAAACACGCTTCAAGATCTTCTCAATCTTGTCTGTAACCCCTCTCACAAATGGCAATACGGCAGGCCTCCGCTCAACTGTAATTGCTTTTTCATGACGTCTGCGACGTTGGCGTGGTATCTCCAGCTTGTTGGCCTGTAGTACTTCTCTAACATGCTGGAGCTCCACAGCCAGGTGTTCATTGTCACAGATGCCACGTGCTCTCTGAAACAAAGATTTGCCCACGGTAGCTAGCTGACATGGATGGTGGTGTGAATCACCATTAAGGTACCTATCTGTATGAGTTTTCTTCCGATACACTGTATGACCTAGGTGGTTATTGTGTTTTCTTTTCAGTAAAACATCTAAGAAAGCTAAGGTATTATTATGTTCTACTTAACTCCATTGTGAATTGTATTTTGCTATTAATGGAATTAAGATGGTTTAGAAAAACAGAAACACTATCTTTAGGAAGAATGGTAAAAGTATCATCTACGTACCGTTTAAACATCTTCGGCATAGCCGGGGCCACAGGTAAAGCGCGCTCCTCGAAGTCCTCCATGAATATATCGGCGACCACGGGAGAGACAGGTGATCCCATTGCTATACCGTCGATTTGCATGTAGAACTCTCCATTCCACAAAAGGTAGCCTGATGTTAAGCAGTGTTCTAATAATTCTGCATATTCTAATGACAAGTTATGTTCCCTTAACTTCCTTTGAACAATTTCAATGCAGTCTCTGACGGGTATGCTTGTAAAAAGCGACTGAACATCAAAACTGACCAGTTTCATTAGTCATTAGTTTAGTTTCATTAGTAGTCCACCTCATCAAATCCTAAGCGGACAGAAGACTGCATAGACTTAGTTTCATTTTCAATTTTTTAAATTTAATTTTCTGATTTGTTTTTGTATAATTTTTAATTTTTAATTGCCACAATATTTTTTCATTGTAAACATAGAAATGTCCTAAAAAAGCGACTTCCGCCTGAGTTTCTTGCGGCGTTTCTTCTCAGTTGATGGTCTTTCCGAAGCGCTAGTAACGCCCCCTATTAGGTTTTAATTGTAATGTATAATAGTAAAATATTTTGCGTAAAATGTAACATTAATATTTCATAATTTAGAAAAGGGTAGTTTTTCAAAATTTGTAATTTAAATATAAGGTAGTTTGCATAACTGTATAATTCACTTTAGCGTTAGACTATTGTCAGCTCAGTCGTTACTACGATTATGGAAACTGTAAAGAATCCGAAACGTCAGCTAATAAAATAAAATAAAAATACGCGAGTTAAATCCGTTAATAGTTGTTTCATTCCAATACATTTAATTCGTCATAATAGATGGTAGTAGTAATTAGGAGCAGGTAGGTACCTACTTATATTGCAGCTATTCCCAATATAATACTAGCTTCTGCCCGCAACTTCGTCTGCGCACGATAAGCACCACCGTTATACCACTTTAGGAAGTAAATTTTCAAAAAAATTCTAAAGGGGACCTTTAAGATAAATTTTTGAAAATATATTACAAAAGGAACCTCTGAGCAAAATTTCAAGTTTCTTATACTTAGTTTAGTCAAGTCTGCTTTTATTTTCCTTTAGAGGTAGAGAACCCTAAACAGAGAAAATAGCTTGTGCTGTCTTATTTCTGCAATGTTTTTGACAGATACTTTTTCGCGGCACTAAATGATAAAAAAGACCAAATTTATTTCCTAAAATTTAATATAATATTATAACATTAATTTACATGAAGCTAATATTGATAATTAATTGTCCCATTTCTTCGAGACATCTATGTATTCTCCATCAGGTGATTCATAATTCTTTATTGGTGGTGTTGCAACTGGCCCTTTTATGGAATAAGGGATCAAATGTAAGTCAGGCTGTAAACAAAATACAAATAATTATCAAAGATGAATAAACAAGAGATGTCAAGAATTCTTACCAATATTATTTACAATGATATTATATAGCCTTAATAAGGGAAGGAATTAGATGTTAGTGTTTCTACATTATCCAAAAGTTTGAGAGGAAACTATTTAATTGATGTGCTTTAACCCTATCATATTAATGACATTTTGAATCAAACAAAAGACAAAATTTGCCAGTGCTGTATGGTTTCATCTAAAATATAAAATTTCGTGTCATAATATTTATGATGATTTTATGTAAATTTTATATTAAGCTTTATATTTGGTATCAGATAAGAGAGTAGGGTGTAAAGTATAATATTATTATTATATCACTTAGTTAATAGGGCAAAGGAAAACCAATGTTGCCGTGTCACCTAGTCATGTATAAAAAGGGGATTACCATAATAGCTTCATTATATAAGTCCTCGGACACTTCATACAGCTTGTCAAGTGCTCGTCTCTGAGCAGCCATGATCCTATCAATCTGAGCCACATTTGATATATATTCTTCACGCTTGTATTTTGTCCATTCCTTTTGCAATAGGGCTCGGGCTTCAATTTGTTCTGCTGTTAATTTGGGATCTGGCCTTTTTCTTTTACTGTGAATAGTAATCAATATAAGTTTATTTTCTTAAAAGTTTAATTGTTTAACTTTTTTTATACTTAAGGTTAAATTAAGATTTTTGTACTTAATCAACATAATAAAAGCATAGGTGCCTATCTTGACTGCAAAAACCATTTTCAAGTTCCAATAAAGCAAGTCTTGAAATTTTTTTATTTGTCATGGTGACATTGATGTTTTCCAAGGGGTATCTGGCTGTTGATAAACCAGTCTGTGTGAAGATTTTTAAGGTTAGCTTAGATCTAAATTGGTAGCCTAACATTCTAAGATAGGCTTAACCCTAGATCTCTTGTCTAGCAATTATATGTCACCTAAGTGTATTCCTAGCATAACTAATCAAGACATGAATGCAACTTACTGAAGTTGATCAATAAGGTGAAGTGGGACTTCCATTTCGTCAATAGGTTTGAGCTGCCTTGCATTCTTCTCCAATCTCCTGATCTGTTTCTCCAACTTCTTCCTACGACGTTCTTCACGAGCTTTAACAATCGCAGGGTCTATCTTTTTCTTCTTTTTCATAGGCTCAGCGCTATAAGATAAAAAAAATCGGTATTGTTTTCTTTTAAAAATTTACCACTTAAGTATCTCAAAACATAGTGTTCATACCATAACTGGTCCGTTATCTTAAATTGCAATGCAGTTGTAGTAGAGATACTTCGAGTATTTAATTGCAGTTTTGTTGCAGGACATATAGTCAACCTGAAATAAAATCGAACACAATTTTATAAGAAGCACAAAACGAAAACATTAAAGATTTAATGAAACAAATTATACAATAGGTACCTTGAAAATTGACGTAAAATTGATAAGTTAAACATTATAGGTTTCACTTATGTATAATAGTTCGGCTGAAAAGAAGTAATCAACGAATCAAGAAAGTATACGAACAAGAAATGTTAGGTTATGTCATAACTGAAACTGACAACTGTCACTGTCAGAAATCGATTGTGTCAAAATAACTATTTCACACCATATTATAAACGTCAGTGGTTAGTAATTTGGTATTTATTACATAAACATGTCGGCTTAAGGTTATCATGCGTCTCTAATATTAAGGACTGAGGACTATTCATTGTATCCACATAGTTATGTGACAATGAATGACCGGTATTGTCTTGTTCCAACATAGCTGTGTGGGCACGCGGGTGACGGTCAGAACACACTATCTTTAATAATACACTGCTTGACACAATATAAGAATTTACTGTGAAACAATATTACTAAGTAAATCAAAAACAATAAGAGGCAGCGATCCGACGAAACTTGAATGTCGCGCCGTTCCGCTTGACGCGAGCGAGAATGACAGCCCCGCCTGTTCATTTTCCCTCCAATCGCGCCAGGCCTCAGTGTTGCAACTGTTAAATGATCACAATGCCGACAAACATTTATAACAAAAAACTGAATAAGTACATTTGAAATTTAAGTTAGGTACCTATAGCGAAAATATATTTATTTTTTTAAGTAGGTACAGCGTAAATAATTTATACAGACTGAATGAAATAAATAATCAATTAGTTGCTCTACACCAAAATTTGTAAACTTATGAAACATATCCTACAGACTATCCTCAGTATTACTTATCTTCAATTACCTATTCAAGGCGAATGTGCAGTCATTCGGCAAGATGCAAAAAGTTTAAGCGGTAACGTATAAATAATAAATCTGGTTGGCGGATTACACGCCATTCATGGTGTGCAGGTATTATGATGTTTTCTTTGGCCGGATAGATAGTAGGTATACGGAAAATAGGTCGGTATATGTTCAATAGGATATTAATGAGTTGTAATAAGCTCTAAAGAATTTTGTTGGCGGATTACACGCCATCCATGGTGTGCAGGTTATATTATGATGTTTTCTTTCGCCGGATAGATAGTATCCGGAAAATAGGTCGGTATATGTTCAATAGGATATTAATGAGTTGTAATAAGCTCTAAAGAATTTTGACCCGCGACCCGCGAACTCACGATCGTTTTATCATTTAGGTACTTAATACCATTGCGCTACGATATTTCCGGATTCAGTTTTATAGCCAGAGAGTCCTATAAACAATTTCTATTTGTTTTTTATGACTTTAGAAATATGTCTACTATAGTCCTAGAATCTCTCTTTCTCTCTCTCTAGGGCCCAGAGTGCAGGAGTCATGAGACCACTAAGAGGTACTACTGACCTACAGAATCTTATTATTTTTTACAGTTGTATCATTAATAGGTAGGTACCTATTCTGGGGTGACCATTATTCTATTCATAATATGTGCCTAGACGTAGACTACTACATGCTTTGCTTTTTTAACCGACTTCTAAAAAAGGAGAGGTTCTCAATTCTTTGGAATCTTTTTGTTTACCTATGTTTTAGGTATGTACCAACACTCAAATAATATAACCCAGGGTGTGTTATCCCTGGGTTATATCAGGAAAGTAGGTAAAAGTTAAGTAAGTATATAGGTAATTATGTAACTAGTTGCCATATAAAGTTATTTTCTGACCTGCTGTTACATTACATAATACCAGTAGTTAGCAAATTTTAAATACATTTTAAGCTGTATCTATGATGAGTCATTCTGAATTTTAGTCAGGTACCTACAGGTTAACCCCCATTTACTTAAACTGCCCTCGCCAAGTATTGTTTACTACTTAATATTTTTACCATCATTATAGTACAAAGAAATACAATTTGTATTCAAAGCGAAGCGTAGAAGAGCGCTCATCAGCGTAATTGGCTATAACAACTGCCAACTATTTGAGTAACAACCCATGAGCATGGAAACAGAAACGTGATGTTCTCTATAAAAAATAAAAAGTACTTCTTAGGTCCCGTAAACAATTCGTACAGTTTTAAGTCCGTATACCTACCTACCTTCTGTAATCATAAAACCACGAAACGTTTACTTTAATCACCACGTTATACTTACCAACACATATTTTAACATAACAAAGAAGCCAATATACAGGTAGGTTTGTTACCTATTTCCGCGAAAATGCAATGAGTTCTAACAAATTCATAACCTAACGGCGCTGCCTGCGGAACCACAAAAATGTAAATCAACTCATTACAGTGAACAAAACTCAACCAGTAAACGTAATCATATATCCTTATGATGCGCAATATTTGGCATACACTCATTCTTCGCCGGCTAACCGACGGTATTGACATGCCATGTGCGACCATAGGACAGAATATTTCAAGAAGAAATATAGTGAACCGGTGTCGCTCGTGATTCACAGTTACAAAACTTGTTCGAGAGTGATTATTATTCATCTAAAATGGCCAACAAATCCGAAGCTATAATGAATCTCGTATCAAATGCAACTCTAGTTAAACAAGTGGCTAATTTCTTTAATATCAGCGTTGCTAACGTAACCAACCAAAGTGTAGTGACACAGGAGAATCTGTTCGATTTGTACGAAGCCTACAGGACAAGAGAAAAGGAACAGTTGATTGTGTACAAAACCGTTGCCTACATTGTGGGCACCCTTATCATATTAAGTAATTTAACAGTTGTGATCTCAAGTGGCCTAATACTTAAAAGAGGTAATCAGTGTTTATAAAAAAATGTTTATTTAATTGCTGTTTAACGTTGATCAAGGTTAAAAAAACTAGTTACTGGACATAAAAAATAAGTAGTTTTTTTTTCCGTATAATTTATTCGCGCATTCGTTTATTAGACATGGGATTTTATTCAACAGAATCAGATATAAATAGGTAAAATGTATTACTACATTCCAAGTTTACAACGTAATGTCAGTATGTTAATTTTCTAGACAAACAAACTTTACTAATCTAAAGTTGTTACTTAGGATGATATTAAATCTCTCGGTACTTACCTAGTAAATAAAACCTTTCAGAGTACTTTGATAAAAGCGAAAAGTATTATTGGTGTTTGTAAATCAAAATAACTAAAAGTAGCTAACTTTCTTAACCTTGATAACAAAACAGCCTAACTTCATTCATCTATTTACGTAATGTTTTCATTATTAATTTTATGCTTCGTCATAGGTCAGCAGCCAAAAAGCACCTATCTGCTACTCGGAAATGTCTCTCTGGCAGACACAATTATCGGTATCTCAATTATATTCGGAGCTATAATAGATAATTCTATGAGCTCGAACCCGTTATGTATCTTTCAAATCGGTAAGTCATATAATTAAGAATCTCTAATGCTACTTACTTTTATCTCAATTCTTAAAATCGAGCCCATATAAACGTTTACGATCATTGGCATTTCTATTCTTAATAAGTTTGTGACATCATCTGAGTATACGTCATCAGGTATGATCGTGTGTCCAGCGATGGTGTCCATATTCAGTGTGGGTCTGATTGCCGTGGATCGATACTTCTATATACTGCACGGTTTATACTACCAAAGATACTTCAACACGACAAGAGTTAGAATTGGTATCCTCATTATCTGGATGATCGGTGAGTTATAAACTACCTCTCTGTGATGTAGATTGTTGTGTGATTAATACATTTTTATATGTGTTTAGATTGCGTTGCGTGTTTGTTAAGTGTACGTAACCTTTGTGTACCTTACGCTTGTTGTCTTGCAGGTATTACTCTCGGGTTCATGCCAGCTACCGGATGGGTTAATGACGAACTTATAAACACTAGATGCTACTATGTATCACTATTTCCTGGTGCACTCGTTCTGTTTAACTCTTTGTTAAGTTTAATACCTATTACTGTTATCACTGTCCTTTATTTAATAATTTTAGTTCGAGCTCTAAGAAACGTTAATGATATTAATGCAGCACAAAAATCAGTCAAAACAAACTCCAACTCAAATGAAGTTCCTAAATTGAGAATTTATCGTGGAAATACAAATGTCAGAAGAAATGTTACCCCTCTATCAACCAAACATCACAGCCGAGAGTCTGTAGGTTTCAAAATTAGGAGATGTGCCTCATTTAATATCGATAATGGTGATTCAATATTAACGAAAAGATCTTCATTTGTACAATTTAAATCTAAAAGTATAAACAATCTCGATGATAAGGTCGAAAATAATAACACGTATGTTAATACAAGAAAAAGAACACAATCCGAGTCAGAATCAAGTATATATACAATTCAATCTTCCTATTCGGATTCAAATATTTTAAATTCGGTCTCGGATGTCACGGAAACTTCACATAAGTGTATTTTGAGTAAATTTCGAAAACCTAAAACGCCTTCGAAACCAAACAAATGGAGAGCAATCACCGTAGTCATGCTAACAACCGGCAGTATGTTATTCACTTGGCTTCCATTTTTTATTACTGTTATATTTTACGTGTTTTGTGAAGATAAACTGACTAACCCTAAATGTTTTAATCTTAAAAATCTACTAGGCGGAGCGATAGCAACGCTGGCATTTCTTAATAGCATATTGAATCCAATGATTTATGCTTGGTGGCATAAAGGCTTCCAAAGGACGGTGACTGCCTATTATCAAAGATATTTTTGTAAAAAAATTCACCTAAATCCATCATCGTCAAGTTGTTTGACATCAATAATGAAATCATAAGATTGTCTCAAAAAAAAATTTAATCTATCTTCCAGGTCAGAAAAAAAAACCTACCATAATAAATGTTAATTTCTAGTCTAACTTTTACCGATATCTCAACTAGTGGCAGGTCTGTCTGAATCAATTTAAATAATGTCGGCTAACATTATTCAAATAATATTAAAATGTATTGAATTCATAGATGAGATCAGACCTATCTAATGAAAATAAGGATTTTCTGTGCCATTTTCCATGACATTGTATTTATTCTTGCATACCTAGGCTAGGTGTAATGTAATTTTAAGTGTATATACCTAAGTAGAATACCTAACAGACGTAATAATGTGCCAATGAAAATATCTTTCAGGAATATTTATAGCAAGTCTCCCCGCCATGGGTTGGACTGGTCAAACGTTCACCAACTACAGGTGCTGGTACGTGGCTGTGTTCCCGAGCATTTTGCTCATCATAGTCTCTATCATCGTCTTATCAATCATCATAATGGTCTGCGTCCTTTACTTCCTCATCTTGCATCGCGCTGTCAAAACTGTAGACAAAATAAGGAAATTCAAAGAGAGCTACAATTACAATATAGCCTTCGTAAACAAATCCTTTGAGGCAGACGAAGACAGCTGCAAAGTAAACGAAGTATCGCAAACGACTGTCACAATAACAGTATCGAAAGAAACAATATCGGAACAGACTGTTAATTCTTTGGAGATACACGACTTTAGTAAAACCAATATAGAAGAGAAGCAGACTGGAAATAGCTTCAAACGAAAAATTCAAGCCATTTCCAGTTTTTACAGTAGAGCTAAAGCCTTGGAGTCACATCCTAGTAAATTAAAAGCTGTGCAGACTGTACTTCTCGTGACAGCTTGTTTTGTTGGCACTTGGGCACCATATTATGTCTCTATAATTGTTTATGTAAAGTGTGATATAATGAGAAATGGATATGACTGCATACCGCTAGAAATGTTAACTTTAGGCCCATTATATTTATTAGGAGTAAGCAATAGTCTATGTGATCCATTAATTTATGCATGGAGGCATTCCGGTTTTAAGCGCACACTTAAGAAAATATACTGGAAATTTGTTTTGAGAAGGAGAGTTTAAAGTCAAGCGCTTGGCCTGAGCAATTTAAAAATAATTACCTAGTTATAAACATATTACTTGTAAGTTAGAAGTAAGAACAGTAGCATTGTTAGATTATACGTTGAGTATCTATGATAAAGAACGAAATACAAATTATTTTTTAATGATGTTGCCGTCTTTTAAAAACTATCCATAATCCAACCGACTTACGGGGTGGTGCCTATCACAGATATATAGGTTTATAAAACTTTATAGATGTTATAAACTTTAATCAATTCGAGCGTATCTATAATCAATATTAAGTATAATAGATACCTACTGTACATAAGAAGTAGCTTTTATTTTAGTAGAATGCAACATAACACTGAGGTTTTACGTAATGATGAACTACATACTATGTTAAAATAAACTAAATCGTAAAGGAACAACTATTAATGGAAAAGTCAACTAAATAAATAAGTACTAATATATTATTAACTAGCTGTCCGCCCCGGCTTCGCCCGGATCCCTTTATTTATAGCCTATGTCACTCGGGAATAGTGTAGCTTCCCAACAGTGAAAGAATTTTTCAAATCGGTCCAGCCATTTTGGAGCCTATTCAATCCAAACAAATAAACAAACCTTTCCTCTTTATAATATTAGTATAGAAAAATATCAATAACAACTATTAGTATCTTACTGAGTGATTAGGACTCGATAATGTTAGTGATAATGGCTTTAAGAAGATTAATAAGACATCATAAAATGGTATAACGACGTCAGTGTGGTACAGTATATTTGGAGAAAATGACGCGGGTAGTTATTTTCCTAGTGCTGTTCGTGGCCGTTGTCCATGGGCGCCATGAAAAATATGAAGGGTAAGATATCCTTTGAAATTTATAAGTTATAGATAATGGACCGTATTGAATTGGATTATGGTTGAATTTTAGGCACCAACTGTTCCGTGTGTCAGGCTTCAAACAAGAAATAGAGGCTCTAGAGGAAAAACTGGATGTGATCTCGGCAACAGTATCCAGATCCCAGGCAGGGCAGCTGGATGCGTTGGTGAGACTGTCTCCGGAAGAGAGTCAGCAATGGCTACAATTCTTCGATGAAAAACAAATGAAGTATACAAAGATTTCCGATAACCTTGCTGAGTAAGTAGCGCCTATATAATATAAAAAGTATTCTAGGCGGTTTAATGTAGACAAAAAATTTCAATAGGTTTAAATTATTAATGAACTCCGCCTTAAAGTCTTGAGGTGGATATATTTAACTACACTCTTGTTTTTCTTTTGTTAGCAAATTTTGTTATAATTACCTACCAATTTTAATGATATGTATGTTAGTTAATATGCAAGGGCGTTGTGACATCTTTGGGAATATATATACCTAACCAATTTATATTCTAGAATCTTCCGCAATGAAGAAGCTCAAATTCAAAATGCTAAACATGAGGCAAGACGCAATGGTCGCACTGTAGGTTGGGAAACGTACTACAGACACCAGGAGGTAAGGACACATATTTTTATTGAATTTAGTTAATTAAGTACCTATATGTATTATAATTCTGATGCCTTCGCGGTTATTACACTTTCGACAACAACTACTTATAACGGATTTAACTCGCGCATTTTATTTCATTTGCTGATGTTTCGAAAACTTTACCGTTCCTATATTCGTAGCACTACTTAGCTGACGATAGTCTAATATGCTAAATTTTACTTAATTCAGCGTTTGACTATCATCAGCTCAGATTGTCATCATGATGATAATCAGAGCTGACGATAGTTATTTATATAGAATGCACGTTACAATCATGAAGTACCTATATAATGAAATATGGTTATGTACTAGGATATGGAATTACAATGGTCAGTTGGCGAAATTTGAATAAACTATTGGCGGAAGATATTTATATCTGGCATTGATAAGCATACCGCTGTTCTAATATGACCTAAGTACCTTAATAAAAGCATCGGAATGTCCATTATTGCTTCATCTTATTTTTTAAACAGATCAACGACCATCTAGACGAGCTTGCAGCCCAATACCCTCATTTAGTTACCGTCATCAACGCTGCCCTTACTTTCGAGGGCCGTCAAATCAAGTACGTCAGAATTTCGACGACACGCTTCGAAGATCTACGGAAACCTGTGATCGTTATTGACGCTGCAGTCCACGCCAGAGAATGGGTGACACCACCAGTGGCTTTGTACATCATCAATCAGTTGGTGGTTGATATTGTAGATAATGCTTTAACTCAAGGTATCGATTGGGTCATCATTCCTGTGGCGAACCCTGATGGCTATGAATACTCCATGACTGAGGTGAGACTACTTTTTAACCTAGAACCTTCTATTTATGACTCGAATATATTATTATATAACCTAATTTGATTAAAACTGTATAAAAGACAGGTAGGTATTTTTAACAGTATTTTGAAGTAATTACCTACTGAAGCCTGTTTTGTTATTTTTCTTTTACCATCATGTAGCTAAAGAAAAACTTGGACACTATTATTACTTTTCGCGATCACGATAAATGGTGAAAATAAAGTGCTTCTAAAGTTCGGGAGTGGGAACTAGTGACTTATCTCTGTCATTTTTGTTTATTTGAAAAAACAATACGTGTCCAATAATAATCTAACTGTCGGACTAAATAGATTTCGATTTCTTTACCTAGTCATTATCCCTATCACTGACACTAGCATTAAAAACATTCCATCTGTTACCAGGATCGTCTCTGGCGTAAAACTCGTTCAACCAACCACGAGGGCGCCGACGAATGTCCCGGTGTCGACGGCAATAGAAACTTCGACCACTACTGGGGCACGGTTGCCGCTAATGCTGATCCATGCTCCATTATCTATGAAGGTCCTGAACCTTTCTCCGAACCCGAGATCCGGGTTATTAGGGATGTGGTCAACCAGCATTTAAACCGCGCTGCCATGTACATTTCCTTGCATAGCTATGGAAATATGTTCCTTTACGCATGGGGAAATAATGGTAAGAATGTCTATAATTATATTATTATGCACATACTAACATGGTATCACTTATACCTTAATACCAAAGGGCACGCCCAGTCATACATATTCTATTCTATTAATACTTATTACAAACGCGTAAGTTTGTAAGAATGTACCTATGGATGTCAGTTATTCCTCTTTCATGCAAAAACTACTGAAGGGATTTTAATGAAATTGTACAAAAATACCTACATATAGCGTATACATCAGAATAACATATGGGCTATATTTTCTTACTACATATAATACTCATCGTACGCAGACGAAGTCGCGGGCAAAAGCTTATTATAAGTATTTGTTGTTTTGAGGTAGGTACTCCTACAAATTGTCTCTATAGTACGTTACGCAATAAACAAGGGAAAACTATTTAAAAATCATTTTTTTAGTAAACTCTGAATACTGTTATCGACACCTCCTATTTCATTTGGTTGTATTTTCGCAGGAACCCTTCCATCTAACGGTCTAACCCTTCATCTTGCTGGCATCACAATGGCCAACGCCATTGACCAGGTGGCCCTCGACAAAGCTGACCGTTACATAGTGGGGAACGCTGCTAATGTTCTTTACTACTCTACTGGCACATCTAGAGATTGGACTAGGTCTGTCGGCGTGCCATTGACCTACACCCTTGAACTGCCCGGCTATGAGTACATGTTCGAAGTGCCTCCGACATACATAAAGCAGATCGTCACTGAGACATGGGCTGGTATCGCTGCTGGTGCCCACTATGTGCTTTCCTTGTACGGTTAAACTATGACCTACCTACTTAAATATAACGCTAACATATCTTATTTGGCTTTTTTATCCCTTTTTGACAAGAATGCCTAGTTAACAATTAATCTTAACCTAAAATAAATAAGTTTGTAATAAGTATATGTGTATAGGAACGACGAACAAAGAAGCTTAAAACCAACTTCAGTGCTTGTATATCATATCAAAAAAATGTCGATTCACAAACCCCCGACAGAAAGATACCTAACAATTTGTAAAAAGGAATAATAATAAAAACATATATAATAATGATACAATAGTAGGTGGGTCAGGTAGAGTTTAAATTTAGGTGTAATATTTACTTAAACTCTACCTAGATCTAGCTACATACCTCCCCCATCCCTCCCTCCAGGAAAAAATATATTATTCTTTCGAGAAGTAAAGTAAGTACCTTGCCACCTCCCTAAAGAGTAAAAACTCGGGGAATCTACGTCCCCTATAAGTTTGATACCGATTATTTATCACAAAGGCGTCATTTCGATATATACCTTTAGGTAAAGCGGGTAAATACTAACAAATACAATTAGATACGTCGTTTAACTCAAAACTGAGAAGTTCTCAGTATGTCTTCTAGGAAATCTAATTAACAATAGACTATGGAAACATGAAGCATGATATACACACAACTTCATTAGGTACCTACTTACCTTGTTCCTGCTTAGAACTGTCAGCACACACTTGTCGTAGATAGATCTTGTATTCGTAGCAAACAGGCTGGATTAAACAATGTCATGTGCAGTAACTCTATTTATAATACTTGTTATTCAAATTACTGATGAAATATCATTCCATCGTACAATATTAGCAGTGAGAATCCCTTATTACAAAATTCGTTTGGACATGGGAAATTGCAAAGGTATGCCTCATTTTGAACCGTGTATTGATAAAGAATAATTTTGGATACTTAACAATTAGGTATATATTATAACTTATTTCCAGAAACACTTCTTTACACCCAGCAATCCATTTGGAGTCAAGTGAGATTAAACAGAATGTTTGATATATATTATAAGAATCCAGGTAAGTTGGGATTAAGTTTAATATCGTTTCTGAGTTCTGATTAATATCGATTAGTTCTTCATGTACATGTGCTAAACCAAAGTCAAGTTACATGCACTTGCTAGATGACCTAATAGCTTTTCGACAGGTCAATTTTGCGGGGACTGCGAGACGAGACCTTGGAGTCAACAGCCCGAACTATAATATAAGTACAAAGATTAGTTAGTAGTTCGAAAAAACCAAAGACGTGCAGTGTAGCTCCACTGTGCTTAAAACTAAAAGCTACAGCAGACATACGTGTGGCCCCTCCATTCGTCATGTCGCTCGTCCTGCTTTTCATCCTTCTGGGGTGGCTACACGCATGCCCTGCATACTTCCCTTACGTACACTCCCAAGCATGTGACAGCTCAGTTATAATAGTTTGCTCAAATCCATAGCAATAACGTACCTACATTAGGTAACTAATTAAGTACCTACTATTAGTAAGTAGGTAACTAAATCAACTAAATGTTATTTAAATTTCATTAGGTTTGTTATTGTTTTTCAGATAACATAACCGTGTCAAAAGTTGAGATAAATTTGGTATTGAACAACACAGATTGCTATGCGGTCTCGGAGACTGGGGTTGGTTTTGACGAATTTCGTGGCATTCTGATATTCCCTATACATGCGGGAATAATGTTTTATAAAATTGAAATATACACGTGCGATGAACTCACAACGTTACCACCAGACGAGGATTATACTGAAACAACCACGGATGATTTAGAATTATTTACATCTACCTACGAGTAGTTTCGACGTGTAAATTACTGCCGATTATGTACTACGTACCTACTCATTTCATAATTTCTTAGGTACTTACCTAAAAATAAATAAAAAAACTCAGTACGTAACAATTTTTTTTCCTACTTATTAATTAAAGTAAGTACCTACCTAAGTATAATTCAAAATGAACTTACCATTACTTCTTTAGATACCTAGCTACTATTTGTGTGAAAGGATAGGTAAATACTTAGTTAAATACTTATCGATAAAAACGTTACATTGTATTGTATTATGAAAATCTCTGAACCATACCGACGATTATAGAGTAAGATCCCAGAGCGATCTGACGTAACTTATTTTCTGACGAATGAAACCTTAAGATTTCAGTAGCGTCTAGAGTGCCTTGAATATCTACGGGCTTGTGAAAACTGTCAGAGTGACACCAGGGCTGGTACCAGGTGAGAAAGGTGACTAAAAATAAGAGTTATCTTACTTATTTTCTCATGGCTCATTTTTATATATATCATGTAGAATATTATTTTAAAGTAATGGATATAAGTGTCAGACACTTGAGATTGACCAGAACTTTTGTCAGACACTTTTAAGCTACCCAAATAATGGATCTCAAAGATGGATGAACATAAGCATATCGTGTTTGGGCTTATTCGACTCGGTATGACGAGCACTTTCTAAACAGAATATGATGATGGTAGTGTTGATGATGAATCCTGAAGACTACTATGGATCTCGAAGTTGGATGATCATAGGCATATCGTGTTTGGGCTTATTCGACTCGGTATGACGAGCACTTTCTAAACAGAATATGATGATGGTGGTGTTGATGATGAATCCTGAAGACTACTATGGATCTCGAAGTTGGATGATCATAGGCATATCGTGTTTGGGCTTATTCGACTCGGTATGACGAGCACTTTCTAAACAGAATATGATGATGGTAGTGTTGATGATGAATCCTGAAGACTACTATGGATCTCGAAGTTGGATGATCATAGGCATACCGTGTTTGGACTTATTCGACTCGCTATGACGAGCATTATCTGTTTCAATCAGTGTTGGCGTCAATCGATTACAAATGTAATCCAATTACTAATTTGATTACTCAGTAACCGATTACTCAAGTAATCGGGTACTCTAGTCACAGCCAGTTTATTCCGAAACTATAAGAGCTACATTATTAAAATTTGGTGCGTAGATGTATTCTGTAAACCGCATTAAAATTTTAAAATAAAATCAGAAAAAAAAACAAATTTTTTGGGGTTCCCCATACATTGAACTGAAACTCAGCATTTTTTTTTCATCAGACCTTTACTTATATGTGGGGTATCTATCATCATGTGTTTAGAAAGCGTTCGTCATACCGAGTCGAATAAGCTCAAACACGATATGCCCATGATCATCCAACTTCGAGATCCATAGTAGTCTTCAGGATTCATCATCAACACTACCATCATCATATTCTGTTTAGAAAGTGCTCGTCATACCGAGTCGAATAAGCCCAAACACGATATGCTTATGTTCATCCATCTTTGAGATCCATTTTTTGGGTAGCTTAAAAGTGTCTGACAAAAGTTCTGGTCAATCTCAAGTGTCTGACACTTATATCCATTACTTTAAAATAATATTCTACATGATATATATAAAAATGAGCCATGAGAAAATAAGTTAGATAACTCTTATTTTTAGTCACCTTTCTCACCTGGTACCAGCCCTGGTGTCACTCTGACAGTTTTCACAAGCCCGTAGATATTCAAGGCACTCTAGACGCTACTGAAATCTTAAGGTTTCATTCGTCAGAAAATAACGACTAAATACTCACTACTTAGACATATTATAACTACATACTCGATAGTATAGATCTAACTATTCAGTAATCTGTAAAAAAACCGATGTATTTTTTGGGAAATCCCTCACAATGTACTTTTTTTTAATGTCAATGGCCTGGATTTCAATCCTTTAAGCCAAACTTAAATAATTACTTTCTTGTCCACATTATATCAATTGACGAATCATACCACAGATAATCTGCAGTACCTATAGATTTAGAATCATAATAGATGCGGCCATATAAACACTAACATGCAACTTTCTATGACCGGGACAACGTTCTATTACTGAGCTACTCGCTCCTTTTTTAAAGGCTGTGTGTGTTATCTGTAAACTTTTCCATATTATTATATTATGTACTATAAAACTAAAAACTTAGACTATAAAATTTTAAAGTTAATGTTTAACCTAACATTTAATATTTAGCGCACTACCTATAGTGCGCTTGTAGTGGTGGTTAAAAAAAATCATTCTCGCGTGATGACTCGCTAATACAAATTGTATACTAGGTACCTACCTATTAAGTATATTCTAACTTTATATAGACTAGACCGTGCTTTTATGTTACTTACTATATAGGTACTCATTATTTTACATTCAGATAACATTTACTAATATTACAATTAATGAATTATAAACTACGTTGTCTTTATAATAACACATTTAATTTTATCTGACTTGTTTGCGCTAAACTCAGTAAGAGTTTGCGCTCAAACAATTTATCATAAAATAATAAATCATGGAGGTGATTTCAAAATATAAAATATTTTAAAATATAAATGTGGTTTTTATTTAGGTCAAATATTTAAAAGCAATAATTCACTTTTTTATACAAAAGTATGTTGCGAATATTTATTTTTGTTGCCATATTAAAATAACCCCGTAACGAGCGGACGTGAAATGGAACGTTATGTTTATTTACGTTCTCAAGTCAAGTCAAGTCAATCACGCAAAAATCACAATAGTCATTACGCACAAAAGTTCATTGAGCGAAAATTCCTAGTGTGATGGTCCTGATATAGCCCTGAAGATGTGGTATCTGCCATGGTCCGAGAGTATAAAGAAGAGGGCTTGCAGATATTTGCTACAGCGATATTTGGGCAATTTTCTGGAGGAAAAATTGACTTTGGATCAGCTGAGTGTCGATCTATACAATGGAACAGGGACAGTTTCCGAAGTTAGCCTTGACTGCGAGGTAATCATTTCCTTATTAATTGTAAACTTAAAATGTTATTTAAAACGATATTATAGTGTAATTGCGCATTAATCCATTTTTAAAAAGATCCTTGCCAGCAAATGTATGTGCGTAATAACTACGAAAACAACACGTGTTCTTTTCTAGCTTACAAACAAAGAAAACAGACACTAATAACAATACAGAATTGTCACAGGTTATAATAAATTATTAATTTATCATAATGAACTCAGCTTATCTACTAAATGACTGTCTTTATATTATATTTTAAAATATAAGTACACTTGAAGCATATTTTGGATAGATTTAATAATTTACTCAATCGCGTATATTTTATTAAAATCATGTAATTATTATAGGCCCTTAACGAGCTTGGGGACTCACAAAACTGGCCCCTTGAGATAGTAGATGGACAAATGCAAGAGATAACTGTTACTATCCCATGGTCCACATTATTAAAAGATGACTCTATTGTGGAAGTCAATGGCTTGTCTCTTACAGTGCAGCCTAAAGTCCAGGCTGAGCCAGGTAAGACTACTACTATTTCTAGAAATACAGCTTCTAATGGCAATGTTACGCACATTTGAAGCCACAACTGTAGGTATTCGTTACTTTGATAAGAAATGGAAATGCACTACTTGTAAATGAACTTAAGTACAAATATCAATAATTAAATAATAATAAATGCTATCATAATTGGATAAATAACTAATATTACTACTGTAAACTCACCTATTACTTGTAAACAAACTTCAATAAAAATACTACAGCTTTTCTAAATGCCCAAAGTGCAAGTTCCACTTTTCATATATTTTTTAATTTGGTCAACTTAATATGAACATAATTTACAAGGTGTTTTCTTTTACTAGTATCTACGATGCTGGAGTCGATGTGGTCTTCCATGTCCTCGTCCATGCAGTTGGCAGAGGAATGCCTTAGAGAAGAAGATGGCCCTCAAGATACTCACCCTGTCGAGGGGATAGAAATGTTTGCACATGCTATAGATTCAAGTAAGTACATGCTACTAACATTATGTTCACCGGAAACATGAAAACGGAATACTTTTGGGCATTGGTAGATTGTGATATAACTTGAAACATAAAATATATAGTTTGTGGTGACTAATCTAGCATATTCTGAATGGTTATGTGTATTGAATGAAGGTGTGGACATAATAAATACATTCACCTCTGTGGAATTTGCTGGGATCGTAATTAGCTATGCAAGTAATACTGCATAGGCCTTTATTTTAAATACAACCTCTTATAATGGAAAGAAGTGACATGTACAATATACATGGTAGTGATTACCTGAATAAAAATGTATAGATAAGGAACTAAAATATCTGATAACAATACATTGCATTTATGTTGTGTCCAATGTAAATTATCAAATCATAGATTGTTATTTTAAATATTGCAACATCTGGTTTTTAGAAGAATGGAGATAATATAATCCTAAATGTTTACAAGTTAAAAGATAAGCTTTTATTATAGTATTATCAACCCTAAACAGGTAGCTCATTCAGGTAGTTTGAGGCCAGTTCTAGGAATTCTCTTTTTTTTAACTCAATAGAATTACTTACTTAAACAATAGAGTCCATTCAGGTACAACTTTAAATACCGGTTATATTTTATTGCTGCTCTGTATGACACAGGCTTCACCAATTCTTGGCCGTCTTAAAAGTGTTAAAATACTAGATGATCAAAAAGCTGTTATAGTATTTGACAGTAATTTATTCTAGCTGTTAGGTCGGGGTGCAGAATAAATTGTAGAATTGTATCCTCTTTTCTGAGAATATCAATTTGCCACTGCTACTAATTATGACTTAACTAATAATGTATTTCTTTTGTTAATGATGTCTTATGTTTATACAGTACATAATTTTATTTGTTGAGTCATAAGCCATGCTGTACCTGTTGGTTGTGTTCATTGAAATATGTTATCATTAGGTTATTATTCAAAGTATTTACAACTTTAAATTAATTTTAACTCGCATATATTGATGCTTAAATTTTGAGCACTCTGCAGTTCCCGTAGTAGTAGATTTAATGAAAGTCAAATGCTTGAAATTTGATATTTTTTAAGTACTTTATTTAGAAAAAAATCATGAGTTAAATAGGTAATCTGTCCATTCTTTTATTGCAACTTGTTTACATTTTTTGTTCTTGTTACAGTACTAAGTCGTGTAAAAGTCCGATTCGTCAATACAAAAATAAGATTAGAACATGTCCCAAAAAATGGAAATCGAGGAATTGCATTAGAAATACATATTGAGAAGTAAGTATTAATTTTTGACATCATTATCATCACAGGCGTCTATGCACGTCTTGATCTTCAATAAAGTGATTATAATACAGTAGTACAAAACAATCAATCAGTGGCCTTGACTCTTTTGTCATTTGTCAAACAATGCCTAAATTATAATGATTAAATATTGTCTTTATAAAACTAGTAATTTTTTGATATTTATCAGGCAGAAATTACGTTAATAATAATAAACACTTTGTTGGCTGTAGATGTTATTTATAATTTATTTGTTTTTATTTATTTTATTTCCTGGTTGTAATCACCTAGTAGTAAGAAATATATGATATCATACCTACCAAATATACATAAAAAAATTATGAAAATCAGTCAAACCATTTCGCAGCAGTGTGACCACAAGCACCGTGACGCGAGATTTTTATATATTGGATATTGTTTTATTTTGTTATTAATACTTTAATGATTTTCTAGGATTGATTACTTTGACGAAGCAGGAACTGAACCTACACCAGAGGTAACAGACCCAGAAAAACCTAAAACATACATTGTAGCAACATACACTAACAAAAAAATAAAATTCGAAGGTGTAACACTTTACACTGACGAATTCCCATCAAAACTGAGAACCATGGCCAGGAGCCTTATTCTAGAAAAATCAGTGTCATCTCAACCCGATAAGACTGAGAATAGCCCAGCAGAAGCAGACATGAACTACCAAAGCACTATATCAGATGTGTTCTATGAGACTAGAAGTGTAATATCGACAATTGAATCAGATCCGGTTAAAGAGTTGATTGATGACGTCACAGTCCACCCGGAACACCGTGAGGCGACACCGGAGGATAGAGCTAGTCAGCCGGATCCCATACTCTTTGCCAAGTTGACAGGCCACCAAGAGTTGTCTCTTAAAATTAAACATTCTGAAGAAGTCGATGGGCCGAAAGTTGAAGTCAAAATGATGTTAGGGTCGTTTATAGTGTTCATATCGCCTAGACAGCTGCATACGTTGATAGAACTAGTCAATGCTTTAAATCAACCACATTTAGAAGACACAAGGTAAGGCAAAGTTTAAATTGTTATTCGTTATGAAAAACCATATAGGTACAGTACACCTATTTATTTCAATTACCTATTTATAAAAGCTGTTCATTTGTTTTGGAATACGAACATTATAATCTTAAAAAAAAACATGATCTACATATATCTGAATGTTGGATTTGTGCAAGATCACAGAGCCAAGAGGCTATGCTATGGCCATACCACATTAGGTAAAGTTAACACAAAATTATTTACTTTCTAAGCTCTCTTATGAAACTTGCTAAGAGTCTGGTACGCGGCATTAACAAATTAATTACCTATCTATTAGTTTTATATATTGATGTTGTTTCAGTAATGTGCCGCTCCGTCCAAGTGGCATGAATCTTCAGTGCAAGCCGATGAGACCTGCAGACTTCCAGCTGATCGAGGCGCAACTACTTGGCAACTTTGAACGCGGCAGCACGAAGCCTAAGGGTGGCATGTACGGGTGGTCTGGACCTAGTTTTGGTAAGAATACAACTATCATGATTTCATAGTGATTTAACTAGAAATTTGTCACTGCGGGAATTTGAATGTGACGGTTACTTTAATACTATAAAAGCGATATACATATTAGTATATAATAAATAAATATCTTTGGACAATTAACACGAATTAATCTACTTCGAAACTAAGCAAAGCTTATACTATGGGTATTAGACAACGGATAAACATACATATAAGACGTGCAAGACTCAAGTTCAGAAACCAGTGCTCTGACCACTAGACCAATAGCCATTAAATAACTATATGATATATACAGATGTGTTATATAATATCACCCCTAAGGTGCCACAAACGGTACCGCGATGCCCAATATAATTATTTTTTTGTTGGTGGCGAGTTTTATTTACTTAAGCCAATGTCTTTTTTTTTTTCAGAGGAAAGTGACCCAGACGGAGACAGTTTCCATCCAATGTCGCCACCGACACAGATGTCGGAGAGTTTCTCATCATCTGTCAGTTCTATGAGCACTAGCATGACCTCCAGTGTGAACATACCTACCGTACAGCCGCGAATGAAAAGAAATAAAAAAGGTAAGCAAACTATTTTGTATTTTTTTTTTCTTTTGGGTGCCATTTTTATAGAGACAGTGTTCCATAAACGGGGTAGAGATAGTGATGTAGCGACATCCAGTGCTAGATATCCTATTTTTAACGAGAAAGTCTAGCTAATAATATCA
Source organism: Polylopha cassiicola (assembly GCA_038024825.1). Classification (NCBI taxonomy): domain Eukaryota; kingdom Metazoa; phylum Arthropoda; class Insecta; order Lepidoptera; family Tortricidae; genus Polylopha; species Polylopha cassiicola. The sequence goes on from CP149061.1 coordinate 3,422,121, forward strand.
TCACGCTTATACAAGAGTAGAGGATTGTTGGTAATTTCTTTATTTAGTTCAAAGTAAAAATATAGCACTGCAGTTAAAATTAAACTTTTCTGCCTTGTAATAAAGTCTATATTAAATCAAGTGCTTTTTTGCAGTGCCGCGAATTGACGGCGACCCCACGGCGGAGGTGTCACACGTAAGCTTCAGGGTCACATCGCTGGCGTGCGTCCTTTTGCACAAGGTTAGTAAATATTGAGATATAAAATTCAAGGTCAGTGGGTATTAGTCGGAAGTGAGATTCATGGCCTAGGGTAATATTTCCTGTTTTATATTTTTAATTTAATGTATATGATTTTTTGATTTATAAATAATTGTAAATTTGAAGTCGAATACTAAAGCTTGATGTTCTAGTTTATAGTTTTGCATTTATACGAATCATCTATTTTCAAGTGTGTTAAATTATTAACCGTAACAATATAATCTTATTCATAAAAAAATATATCAAAGACTACGGGTTTGTCGCACTATTTATAACTTGAGAATGACTGGTGTTTCGTAGTTTAACCATAAAATATCAGAACAACTTCCAAAAAAAATGAATTTGAGTATATTTCTATCGTAACACATTATTGGCTTCTTTTATGATATCACGAAAAGGCTGTACGAAGCTAGGCTAAGTCAGCTGTTTATATTTCAAAGTTATAACAAATATTATTTATGTAATAGAACACCTACAATTATTAAAATATGTTTTACAGGACATTCTAGTCAGAACTCCGTTGAGCAGCGATTGCATATCGCCATCTAGTGCTAATAAGATGCAAGAAGTGTCAACTAAATTCTTCGATTATTTACTGGCAACACCTGCTACCAACGAAGCAATCGAAAAAGCAGCCGGAAGAAATCATTTAAGGTAAATTAGTGTTGCCAGTTTAAAATTCCTTTATATTTAATTATAGTTTTTAAAGTGTTTATAACTATTTATTAGTATATAATATGTAGATACAATGAACAAATCTGCATTACATATATTATTAGATAAAAGTTCATCAAAGTGTTACCATAATATATTCCATACACTTCTTTATATTACATAGACTTAACTTTTTAAAATGTATAGTAAAAAGAGTGTTTGATCACATGTAAACTAAAATGAATTCGGATTCAACACGCTTATAATATTATGTTTATTATTAGTAGTTTAGTCTGCTACGAATATATAGCAATTGTAAAGTTTTTGTAACATCAACATAAAATTAATATAAGCAAATCGAATCCAATATAATCGTTTTAATCTAAATACATTGATTACTGAAATTTAACGGTTAATGTTTCAAAAAAATATTTGTCTCTTATTAAATAGTTTCATGTTCATTAAAATCCGGTATTACAAATGTCTTTCCATATTTCATAGGTTAATGGCATCGGAAATGACACTTGATGGCAGTGAGAAAGTGACGTCACTAGGCAGTCAGACCGTCTGCGAAGCGGCGATACACCAACTGTTAGTGCAAGAGTGTTTGTACTATCAATCTACTGAGAACGCAGAGATTGAACGATTTGACTTACTACGGTTCGAGTCCAAAGGTAAGATTATTATATTATCACCATTGTTTTATCAATAATGAAACAATGGTGTGTCAAAAATCCGCTAAATGCGCCTCGTGTAGAATGAGGCCCAGCTGTCATGTTCCACCAATCGCAAGGCTCTTATTGGTGGAACATGACAGCTACATCTCAGCTTGTTTTCTATATTTTAACACGCGTCGGCCGCTATTGCCTTAATATTTTAAATTCTGTTCTCTCATGTTTGTCATTTTTATATGTACATAGTCTAACATAAAAATAAACATATATATTAAAGTTAAATCATATTATCAATATTAATAACCACGGAAACATTAGAAAATATGATTCTTAACTTATTTTAGAAGAAGACAGTACGACCGGAGCTCCTCGAGCGAACATAAGAGTCAATATAAAGCAAACGTCCAAATACATGCGCGTCGGCGGAGAGAAGAAATTGGTTTATCCCACAACAGACATCGTGTAAGTACTATGCTATTTTATAATTCACCATAGATCAGAGAAATAAAATAACCATAGATTACCAATCCTTAAGATTAAGAGTTAGAGCAGGAAATAAACATTTTTATTTTTTTAGTGTAAAATGCATGCCTTGCCACCTGGACGTGGAACTAACGATAATAGAGAGAATGTCTGCGACTTTATTCAATTTCCCGTCGACCGCCGGCGCAGCGACGCGTAATGCACAGGATCAGTTCAACTGTACGCTCCAATGTCCGAACCTAAATGCGACACTTAGGTAAGTTCAATATGGTATCGAAATATCGACCTTTGGCTGTTTATATTAAAGTGAAAATTGGCTTAGTTATTTATAACTGCAAATAGGTAGGTACATTTTTCAATCAAAATATCGACCCTTGGCTGTCTGTAATAAAGTGCAAATTAGCGCAAAGTTGTACTAATCGTTTTTTTTTCTGTTATGCGACACAGCTATCTCAAATGGTTTAGTGAATCAGTCCATATATTTAAGAATTGACACAATAATTAGATTTAATTACCTTTTTACGTAGGTTCCCCATAGCAGACCTTCGTCCCGGTGTCAACCGGGAGATCAGGCGAGTCCGACCTGATTTCCTCGTCTTCAAATTCCAAAAGGTCACAATTAACTCACAGCAAGTTCCTAGCGCCAGACCTTTACCTACTGCAGTCACTATTAAAGCTACGAGTTTGGATTTGTATTATCATGTAAGTGAGATTTTCAACCTTATTTCCGTGCAATAAGATTGATTTTTAGCAGGTTTTTTTTGTTATTTTATTCCAAAAGGGTACGTAAGCACTAGGTAGAAATATTAATTATAGATGTTATGTCCAAATCGTATGGTCTACTATCGAATGAAAGTGTTTCTTAATAGCTGATAAATATTTTAGGAGAATGAAAGTATACCAGGGATTCATATAGCGCGGTCTACGATGGACGAGGCATTTACTGGCGACGTTTTAAAAGGCGAGACCACGGCTCCGTTGCTTATGTAAGTAAAAAGACTAGAATATTTTTAAAACATACCAATTTTAATCATAAATCGTATGTTTTGCCGAAAAACAAAAGAATAAAAATGTATTTACCGCAGTTTGATTACTAGATCTTTGTCGATTGCTGGATCTTTTTAGATCTTCTTAAGGTTTCTACATTTCAAGAACCTCATTTCTCATCAAACCCTTTGTAGGAGACTTTTAAAAAAACATTTTAATTTAGTGATATTTTTTCCTATTTCCTCAGGATCACACTTACCTTCAAACCAAGCAAACCCGTAAAGGGTCCCTTCGACTCTCTTCATGAGGAAGCACCCTTTGAGCCAGTGAACTCAAACCCTATGACGACTTCAATGTATATTATGAATAACCTGCACAGCAGTCAGCCGAGCCCGTTTAGCGGCAAGAAAATGGCCCATCAGAGTATTACGAAACATGAAGGTAGTCCACATGGTAAGTTACGCATATTACATATTCACTATCTGCCACTCAAGCGATGATGAAAAAAAAATCAACGGATTTAACTCGCGAATTTTATTCTATTGGCTGACGTTTAGAAAACTTTACCGTTTCCACTTTCCATCGTGGCACGACTACGCTGACGATAGTCTAACGCTAAACTAATTTTAGATCCATTTACACTTAGCTGTTTCATTGCAATAGTTGAATGATATAGAATAATGGGCATTTCTCAGTACAAAATATTTTTAATCTATATTACTTGTCTATCGCAGGTCAAGACGAAGAGTTAATAGTGCCAGGTACTGAGGAAGAGATGACTGAATTCAGTAATAGTGCCATAGAGAACTCTTCCATACATCTGGATTTCAACCTGCCTATACTGAGTTTACAACTGGAGTAAGTATCAAATGTTCCTGACAAATTGGTTAATGAGTTCATTATCTGAATAAGGAAGATTTCAATGTATGCCCGTGACGTCACGTTATAGTATAAATTGTACTATAACATGACGTCACGTGCCCCCTCTCCCAACCTTTATAAGCTCTTATCTTTGTCATGTTTTGCTTGTTTGTGAAAAGCAAAAACACGATTATTAATATCTATTGATGTCATTAAAAATATTACTTTCCGTTTTTTCTAGGTCGAAGCAGTTGTACGAGATAATATACAACCGTATCAACTCTGATTTGCTTCTATGGGAGCCACAGACTACGGACCAGTTTGAGATCAGTCCACTCATGTATGACGACAGTATTTACCCAGCTTTTGAAATGTGCAAAGGGACCGGATATGGTGAACGACTTTTTTTTATTAATCGTATCAGATATTAACATAAATGTATTTAGTAGGAGATCCGATCATGACATCGACCTTCACAGTTCTGATAATTGAATGAAATACATTTTATAATAAATTTAGTATACTATAAATTACATTAAAAGTGGGTTTGCTAAATAAATGTCGTACAGAATATTTTTACGACCCTGCTACGAGAGGAAGCTTTAAAGTATTTGAAACATCCGCGTACAATTAATATACGCGTCACAAATCTATTGTACGTATTATCCCTACTAATATTATAAATGCGAAAGTAACTCTGTCTGTCTGTCTGTCTGTTACGCTTTCACGCTAAAACTACTGGACTGATTTAAATGAAATTTGGTACAAAGAAAGTCTGGAGCCTTAGAAAGGACATAGGCTACTTTTTAACCGACTGCAAAAAAGGAGGAGTTCCACGCGGACGAAGTCGCGGGCAGAAGCTAGTTTATTATAAAAGTGAAGGGATTCGTTGCAAATGAAGCAAATAGACTTATATATTTTTTAAATTAATTGGCGTTATTTTGTAGATTCGGATTCCGACAGCTCGTCATCTGAGAAAGAAAACCTCTATTATTCAACATACGACAATAAGTTAAAAAAAGGAATTGGTAATAGCAAAGCGAAGGAATTTCAGAAGAAGGAGACGCACAACTTCTGTCTCACTTTCAATGTTGGCAAGGGATTGCTTACTATCTACGCTCCTGTCAGGGTAAGACTACTTTTTGTTTTAAAAAAATGGGATATATTTGAATGGGATGCTTTAGAACTCCATAAAAAAATATTACTTGCTACTTTGTATTTAACAATTTTCTTCAACAATGCTTTTATTCCTTTTTTATACGAGTAATTATACATAGGATCTATTTTAACATTGTCATACAGTCTCTTATAACAAAACCATGTTTTCCCAGGATAGCAACAAGCGCGTGGTACCGGGGCAAATGGGCGAGTTGGTATTAGAGGCCCGTAACCTTAGTATATGTGAAGTCAGCGGACTTAATGGAAAGCCTAAGACCGCCCAGTTGTGTCTGCGAGCTAAAAAGATGACCCTATATCATGAAGGTAAACAGTTAAACAACATCTATACTAATATTATAAAGAGGAAAGTTTTGTTTGTTTGTTTAGATTGAATAGGCTCCAAAACGATTGGACCAATTTGAAAAATTCTTTCACTGTTGAGAAGCTACACTATTCCCTAATGACATAGGCTATAAAAAAAGGGATCCGTGCGAAGCCGGGGCGGACAGCTAGTATGATATAAGTTTAAAATATAACTTTCATCATACGCCGTTTCACTTATCTTGTCTGAACTCTGAATACATAGTTTGAATAATTGACAGCTGTAACAGGTATTATACCTGTCAAATATTGAGCCTTATGTTTATTTATTAAAACTTTATTGCTTTGATCTATATCTATACTAATATAATAAAGAGGAAAAGTTTGTTTGTTTGTTTGGATTGAATAGGCTCCTAAGCGACTGGACCGATTTGAAAAATTCTTTCACTGTAAAGCTCACTGGAAAGCTACACTATTCCCGAGTGACATAGGCTTTAAAAAAGGATCCGGGGGAAGCCGGAGCGGGGTCCGAGCTGCTAGTTTGTAATAAATTAGCTCTTTCATAAATGGTATTAATATATATTGTTCTAATCTAGCAATCCTGACAATTCCGTCTGAGAAGCCTGGACTCAGGCTGTATGGGAAACCACTGCCCCCTCATTTAAAGAGCACCATCTATCCTTCGTGCAAGGGAGTCATGATAAAAGAACGATTACAACCAAAGGACATGTTCTCCATGGCGCTAAAGGTGGAACCTGACTCGGAAACACCTGGTTTAAAGGTAAATTGTGAGTTGTGTGTGTGTGTGCGTGTGCGTGTGTATGAGAACATACCTATACTACGGGACCCGTTTTTACTCCAGTCCTCTCCTTTAACTGTTCAAGTAGCAATTCATATACCATATTTGTAGAAAATTAAAAAAAAAAAGTGATAACTATCGCGAATAATCATAACGGAATAAAAAAGTATATCGGCATGATTTTTTTAGCTACATTGCGATAGTCTTTTGTTTTGCCGTCGCAAATCGGATTTGTTATCAATACATAGTATAAAACAAAGTCGCTTTCGCTGTATGTCCGTATGTATGCTTAGATCTTTAAAACTACGCAACGGATTTTGATGCGGTTTTTTTTAATAGATAGAGTGATTCTTAAGGAAGGTTTATAGCCCCCGTGTGAAGCCGGGGCGGGTCGCTAGTTATTGAATAAGATTTTAATGAAATTTCTGTATCTTTCTTTTTGCACCATCTAAGAAGAACTTCAAACAAGAATGAAAGTCTTCAAAAAATGTGTAGGTACCTACCTACCAACTACTACTTCTACGGATTAAGTCCTAAATAAAAGATATAATATGTTATAAAATAAATCCAACACCACATCTTATCCGCAGACTATATGCATAGCCCTCGGCTTGGACCAGGCGACGCTCCGACACCGGGGCGACAAGGGCATCGCCTGGCTGACCCAGCTGATGGACGTGTTGGATGTGCTGGACTATCCCGTGCCGGGGTACACGCCGTCCACAGTGCTGTCTGAACTGCACGTACATGTACACGACTGCGCCGTTGATTACAGGTAACTCAGTTGGCTACTGGTATCTATTGTTGACTACTGGTACCTGCAGTTGACTACTGGTATCTATTGTCGAGTACTGGTAACTGTAGTTGTCTACTGGTATCTACTCGTATCTACAGTTAACTACAGCTATCTACAGTTAAGTTCAGGTATCTATAAGTGTATAAACTTTAATTACGTTCAATAACTTTAGTTACAATATATAAAGCTATATTTTGAAATAATAAATATTTGAAAACTCTCTTTTGTGTTAAGATTTAAAAAAAAAATCATCCCTTATTTTCCTACCCTTTAAGGTTGGAAGTTTTTTTCCAAATTAATGGGAGCCAACTTTGGAGTATAATCTTTCCAATAAAAAAAGAATTATCAAAATCGAACCACTCTGTAAAAAGTTATGCGTGGTCATACATTAAAAAAAATATATATATATACGCGTCGAATTGAGAACATCCTTCGTTTTTTTCGTCGGTTGAAAAGAAACCCTTTTTTAATATCATCGACATTTAAAAGTTTATACGTTTATATTTCACTCGGACCTACCTTTTTTTTAATGAACGTATGTTTGTTTTAGACCTCTCTACCTGCCAATACGAACGATACTCACCCTCGGTACATTCAGTGTTTCAAGCAACATAATACCAGAGACGAATACTTCCAGCCTCCGTTTCCTAGCGCAAGAATGTACATTGTTCCTGTATTATTTGAACTTAGCCAAGCACCATACATCTGTGCCACAGGACGATGACAAATCGCCCGATATAAATAAGGACTATGTTTGCGTGGTCGATGTGGGGCTGTTTGAACTGTCTCTAAGGATGGAGGATAAGATTAACGGCGTAAGTAATAGTGTTTAATTATATATGTATATAGATTTGTTGTTATTGTTTTATGGTTGTATAGGAGTGTTCTGCAGTCTGTGTCTGTGAAAGTAACTTCAAAGTCGTGATATATGTCAGAATATATACCTACATGTTTATATTGTTTATTATTCTACTAGCTGTCTTAGCGAACTTGGTACCTTGTTTTTTGTGTTTTTTTAATTATTACCTATCAAATTTCGTCAAGGTATAAACTTTAATTGTATTTCCACAGACCATATTTGGTCAAGTCGGCCCAGATAATTCTGAGGTTTAAGCGAGACAAACGAACAGCTACTCATTTTTATATCTGTAACATAGAAGTTAGTTAAATAAAGTATTTTTTTAGTTTTCTGGAAATACTAGCGCTAACTACTATTTTAGTTTCCTTCAATAATAATCGCGATAGTGTTAAGTCAACTTAGGAATTTGATGAAAGCCAAACAAAAACCAAATACAATAAAAACATAAATATTTTAGAACAATGAACAACCACAAGTGGACCTGAGCGCGTCTAACAACATGGTGACACTGTACACGTGCTGGGACTCGGCTTCAGCGTTATGTCGCCTTTTGACATATGCCGCGTCAGACGGGGACTCGCAGCCGCCCTTTGACCGGTCCTCACGGCACACGAGCATCTGTTCCGACCACCCACTGGAGCCTTTAGTTGGTGAGTCACTATAACACATATAATATTACGTTAGTATTTTTTTTAATATATGTATTCAAATATGCTAGTTTCTGACAGAGATTAAAGTTGGTCTTCAACTGATTAGCCACTGTTTCAAGCAATATACTAGTTTCAAAAAAAGGAAATTTTGTTGTAATGTATTTGTTGTAACTAAGGCAATGTTTTTCAACCGAACGTTTACTGAGCATGTATCAATGTTTTAGGACTCGAAGATCGTCCAATAGAAGAAATCAGAGAGCTGTCGCCGAGTGAAATACAACAGGTCAACGACCTTATGGCGGAAGCTATGAAAGAAAGTCCTAATACTACACGTGAGTTCAAATTATTCTTTATTTATTTATAATTATAAGTAAATAAGAGCTACGAAAAAACTTACTTTTGTTACTTACGGTATGTATAAATTCAATTTTTACTTTCAGTCGAAGATGACGAATTAAACAGTTCGACAGAGAAGGAGGGTGTGGAAGTATTTTTCTTCCCAGACGAGTCCAATATTAAACGTCAACCTTCCGAGAGTATAGAGACTGAATCCGAACCCAAATCTCTGGACTATGATGAGTTTAGGCCGATATTCCCTGAGGATATGCATGACGCCAAGCCGACCATAGTCCAAGTGGCGAAGGACTTGGGCGATCCCACTTCTACACCCAAAGCTACACCCAGAAAGCCAAAGAGAAAGAAGGTAAAGAAAAATGTACAATTCTTTATGCTGTTATGTTACGCTTATAAGATAGGTATATTTAGGGAGCTTGATTTCATAATTTTCAGCCCCGGTTAAGTTTAACACTTTTCTAAAAGATTAAAAACATTGATTTGGTCTAGATTCGATTCCTGCTAGGGACAGATACCAGTGGGATGAGTACCTGAGTCTTGGATGTTTTATATTTAAGTATGTTTAAACGTTGTGAAGTACCCATAGTACAAGCATTGTTTAGCTTGGGATTAGAGTAACTAGTGTGAACTGTCCAAAGATATTTAATTTAATTTGTTAAGCCCAAAATTGTAAAATATTTGTAGCCTACTGAGCTGTCAATAGTCTAACACCAAAGTGTAAAAAAACAGAAAAGTTTTCCAAACGTCAACATAGAAAATTAAACACGCGAGTTAAATCCCTTATAGTTACTTTCCAAGTCACAGATATCTCACAATGACGTAAATTTTTAAGAGATGATTCGAGTTTACAAGAACCATAACGCACTAATTACCTTGCAGGCAAAATCAGGCGGTGACGGAAGCAACACAGATGACGAATACTGCATAATAGAGTCCCAGCCGTACTGTGAAGACAACGACTTAGACGAACCAGTTATTAACTGGATAGGCCCAGGGCCAGTGTACATGTTCGAGAACCACTTTACCGTACCAGCGGCTAGGAGTGATGTACTAAAGGCACCCAAGAGTTTCCCGCTACCTGTGCTGAGGTGAGTTTAGACTTTATTGACATTGTTGAAAGTTTGTTTTAGCTTGGTGTAAAATGTATTTGTGTTTTCTGGAATATTCTAATAGGTGTATATGACTGAAGATCATAGTATCAGTGGCTTATGAAAAGCGCTACCGTGGTTTTTGAACTTTATTTGCATTGTTAAATGTTAATATTCATTTTGCTTCAAAATTTCTATCTACGCAGCGACATTAGTAACAATTTCACGAAAAAAATATGCAGAAAGACCATATAAGTGAAAATATGTTTATCTGTTGAAGTAAAATATTTTCTTTGATAGTTTTAGGCTGTTTAAAAAATGTCGTAAACAAAATAAATTATAAAACAAACAAGAATAAACACAGACATTCGGCGGCACTAATGAACTGGATAAATTTGCGCAACTGATACAAATTTGCGCATCATCACTATCACTACATAGTATAAAACAAAGTCCGGTGTTTCGGATCCTACTACCTACGTCGCAAACATATTCGCGAAAAACGCCTCCATAAGTTTTATATATTTTTAGGTACACCCTATGTGAGATGAGTATAACGTGGAACTTGTTCGGCGGTGCCGACTTCCGCTCAGCTGGCGAGCCGACGCCTGCCAAGAAATCTGTCACCATCGATGACAAAAAACAAGGATCCCCCACGCCTTCCAAGTACGTAAAAATACATTTAATATATGAAACAATTCAGTACTAAAATAGAAAGAACACTGCTTCATACAATTTATAGGTCTGGTGCAAATTTCACGATGAAGGTAGGTTTTGCTGTAAGGAATTTGATGATGTGCAAAACTCAAACCTTCATGTTTTTAAGTTTAGATACAGGTGTGCGATATAAGACTTACAGGGCGCAATGTATTATAATCTGTTCGAAATTCGTTTTTACATTGTGTAGATATTATATATTTTATATCTAAGTAGTATATTTACTTTTGAATTTAATGATTATACCTACACATAAAATAACAATATAAAAAAATACTGAAAAAGTTTCTGTACACTACGATCATATAAACAGACAGTTCTTGAGTAGAATATAATTTATGTATACACATTTTTTATTGAAATTTTCTCTGTATTTTTTTATTATCGTTACTTATAACTCTATGAAACATTTACACGTGTGGTTAAGTGTTGAATTAATTCTTCAGACGTAGTAAAGAGTACGAGCCGTACGAGTCTGGTCGCGCGCTTTCAGCGGCATACCGGCAGGGCGTCACCTGGTCCTCGGGCTCCGAGCGGGTCCTGCCCCGGATGAGCGCGCCGCCCAAGGCGAGGGACTTGCGCTCGCGAGGCGGCCGCCACAGGGATCACCATACTTGCGTCAAACTCTGCCTAAGCAAGGTATGTTAGCTTTAAGTTCAAACCTTTTACCTTGAACAAAAGAAACTAAAGCGTTGCGTGCAAACTTGTACCATTTATTTCGCCGAATAAGAAATTGTTCTTAAAAAAACACCTCTGTTATGCTCATTAATTTGTATATTAGATTGAACTTTTTTGCGCTTTTAGAAACATGTCTAACTAGTAACATGATGTGTTACATCCATTAAGTGACATTTCAAAAAGACATAATTCCATTATGCCAACTTTTCCAATTTGGATCTAATTACTATGTACACTAAGTTCAAATTTGAACTGCTACACTATTGTTTTAGGTGAAATTCCAACACGAGACATACCCAGCGAGCGGGACTCACGCGTCCCGTCAGACGCTGGCTATCAGCAAAATTGAAGTGTTGGACCGCCTCGTCTGCAGCGACATCAACAAACTGCTCAGCCAGTACAAACTGAAGGACGAACCGGAGAGAAGCAATGCTCATATGGTCAGTATACTTTATTTTTTTAAATACATCTTAGATATATGAAAGATAATAATTTCTGATGCCTTCGCGGTTATTACACATTGGGATGAAACAACTATTAACGGATTTAACTCGCGTATTTTTATTTTATTTTATTTGCTGACGTTTCGGATTCTTTACAGTTTCCATAATCGTAGCATGACTGAGCTGACAAAAGTCTAACGCTAAAGTGAGTCAGCAAATAAAATAAAATAAAAATACGCGAGTTAAATCCGTTAATAGTTGTTTCATTCCAATATATGAAAGATCTTCAAAAAAAAACAGAGAACAAAAAAAATTAAAACTATTATTAGAAATTTACAAAATGTCATTATGAAATTTTTCTCTTAGTCGTTAAGTATTTTTAAACATTGAACATTTCAACTATTAACGGATTTAAATCGATTATTAGTTGTTTCATTCCAATGTGTAATAACCGCGATGGCATCAGAAATTATTACGTTGAACATTTCGTCATTTCACGTTATAAACATCATTTCGTCATTGCGCCTCTTGTACACATAACCTAAAAATGTATGCAGTAAAGTTTTTTTTTTGTTCAGTTGGTTGTGAAGGCAGTGCACATGCGCCCGGAGCCGGCGCTGTCCGCGCAGGAGTGCTGCCTCAAGGTGTCCCTGTTGCCGCTCCGGTTCAACCTGGATCAAGACACCCTGGCGTTCCTCGTCGGGTTCTTCTCTAAACTCGGCACTGATGAGAACAATGGTAATAATTCATATAAAAACTTATTTGATAAATTGAATACTAGTTTCTTCTTCGGATTCATATAATAGGGACGACTGGGTAAAGAAAACGAAAATTTAGTTCGTCAGTTAGCTTATTAAAAATAATTCGACACGTGTTTTTTCTTTTCTCAAACAAATAAGCAATACCAAAGATAAGTGCATCTAAAGTTCGGGAGTGGGGGCTCGTGACGTCACGATATAGGACAATTTATACCTAGCCATGACGTCATATGTCCCCACTCCCAAACTTTGGAGCATTTATTGTTCGATTGATAATAGAAAAAATACGTGTCCTATATTTTTTGTCAATCTATTTGATGGACAAAGAAAAAATTATTCCTCATTCCTATTATTTAATAACATAATTATAATTTAGAAACACGGTTAATTACTTTTTATTACAGACGACGACACAAAAAGCATAAGCGGCCTGTCGACGGACTCCAGTAGTTCACGGCAAACTACACCCACACATCGACCTCCGGTAATGAGCATCGCGAGCCATTTGAAGGACCCGCCCCCAACTCCGACGTCACTCGGGGACGCGGACGCCTTGAGCCTCAACGAGACAGGTGAATATCGACCTTATTATTACTAGCACTAAAGTTTAAATTAGCTAGTTCATGTATAACGACGCCTATGCTTCGTGCTAAAGTGCATAATATAAAAATTGAAATTGCTCTTGAAATTAGTCAATTATTACTTTCAATAGCTTTCTTAACTCGCATATTTCATTTGCCGACGTTTCCAAATGGCCAACTGCGAATATTAGTCTGCTACGAATATGGAAACCGTAATTTCAAAACTTAAGTTCTTAATTAAGTCCCTTTTGCAGTGTTGCGCGACGACGAACCTCTTATGGAGCCATACGAAGCGGAACGCCTGGTGTCGGAAAATCTAATTCAGTTGGAGGAAGACTTCAACCGTCTGGGCATCAATCAGGAAAAGCCAACGACCAAAGTGGCAGTTGACTTGGAGCCTGTGGATGACTCCCCTATTTACTTTAGGTAAATTAATAATAATTTAAATATTCATATTCATATTGTAATTATAGTTGTAAGATGAAATTGATATAATTACCATTACACTGGGTGAGTGATACGTCGATAGATACTAAGAAACGTTTACTTATTTACTGTACATAATCCAAATAGCTACATTTATTCAGTACATACTCCATTTTGTAAGCGATCCACACTTTTGAATATGTGCATGGCTCGTACAAGACGGCGAAAGTGAACGATAAGCGACCGTCGCTATAGAGTTTGCGATAAAGGATAAAGAACCTTGAAGGTTACTGTGCGAGCGTGAGGGCACTTACTACGCGCGTGCGACTGATACAAATAGAAAAAGGGCGACGTCGGTTTTTCGCTGTGCTCGGCGACCGTCCTTTAGTTTAGCGACAGTCGCTATTCGGAGACGTATCATAATATTTATCAACTCTCGGTGAACACTCTAGATATTTAAAATGTAAGATTTAATAGATTTTAAAATGTTTAATTGTCAGACGCGTGGTGTTCTCGCCGGAGGTGCCAATCCGGCTGGACTACGTGGGCAAGCGCGTGGATCTCTCGGCGGGCCCCGTCGCCGGCCTGCTGATGGGTCTGGGACAACTCAACTGCTCAGAACTCACGCTCAAGAGGCTCGACTATAAGTGAGTATATCCTTAGAATTTTATTTTATTGTTTCCATATTCGTAGTAAGTCAGTCAATACAATAAAATACGCGAGTCAAACCCGTTTATAGTTGTTTCATTCCACTGTGTAATAACGGCCAAGTCATCAGAAATTATTATGAGTAATCCTTTCTAATTGAAACTACAATAATCCTTAAACATCAGAATAACACAAGCTATAATTTGTAAAAATGTTGTTTTACTTTTTAATAGTACATTACGCACCGAGGCCCATAAAATAAAAAATGTCTCAGATCACATGTAATTGTCGTCCGAGGCGAAGCCGAGGTTGACAAAAATGTGATCTGAGGCTTTTTTATTTTACTGGCCGAGGTCAGTATACTATTTTTCTGTTCGACGAAGCCAGAAAGCGGCAATTTCATTTAGCGCAGCGGCCACAAAGTTGGCGCTTTCCGACCGGAGGACTGAAAAATACATTACTTTATTGTGAAGAAAACTTTGCCAGTAAGATAAGGGATAGTCATAAGTATCGATATGTTTATAGATGCTAGAAATTTTAATGAAGTGTTCAAAAGAAAATACAAGACATGACCACATCTTTCTTTTAATTAGGTTAATTTGCACTTTATTACGTCACGTAAAGAGTTGCAATTTACTTGTCACTTGTTACACGTACCTACAAGTTCAAACATACCTAATATTTATGTGCTGTAATTAATTCATAAGTTATTTTTCAGGTTGGGTCTTTTAGGTTTGGAAAAATTAGTGCAATGGGCGCTGCACGAGTGGCTGTCTGATATCAAGAGGCACCAACTGCCGGGCCTGCTCAGCGGCATCGGACCTATGCATTCATTACTGCAACTTAGTAAGTGTTGTTCCAATGTTAATCTGAAAGCTGTTACTTAATAAACCATGAACTAACTGATATTAAGGGTTAATTTTAGTAATTTTATTGTATTTAATTATTCATATTTACAGAGCATATTAGACATACTTATTTAAATATGCAGATAGGTTCAATTCAAACAACAAATTTCTTATGTAATTTTAATCACTATTTAGGATGTATTCCAAATGGTTTTGGATATATATTATGGTTTATATATTTGAGATGACGACTGGGTAAAGAAAACGAAATTCGATTTAGTCCGTCAGTTAAATTATTAAAAATTATTCGAGTAGTATTTTTCTTCTCAAACAAATAAACAATGCCAAAGATAAGAGCTTGTCTTTGGCATTTATTGTTCGATTGAGAAAAGAAAAAAATACGTGTCTGATATATTTTTGCAATCTAATTAATGAACAAAGAAAAAAAATGATTCATCATTCGTATTATTGCCACTAGTAACGGGTATCCGCGACCTGGTGTGGCTGCCGGTGGAGCAGTGGCGGCGCGACGGGCGGCTGGTGCACGGCCTGCGCCGCGGCGCCGCCTCCTTCACGGCGCGCACCGCCGTCGCCGCGCTCGACATCACCACCAGGCTGCTGCACCTGATACAGGTGTGCATGTCAAATAACCATATGTATATACAGACTAGCGGCTCTGCCCGTTCGATTGTTTCGTCATAGATCTGACACAAACCGTCAATTGGTTTTAATGTTAGATTGTAAAAAATAATTTTGACCAATTCTGTACATTTTTTACAAATTCTCTTATATACAAATCTTGTCCCGACAATAAGGAATACAAACAGAAGAATCGTCCAATTTAGTGCAGTCGTTAGGAAGTTATGCGCGTACATACATTTCGGCAATTCATTTTATATTTATGTGAATAGAATGATTATGTAAGGGAGAAATTTCTGATACGAGTTAATAAAAGAATTACGAAGTGTCGTTCTTGTGTGCGTGGGTGTCAGGCGACAGCGGAGACGGCGTTCGACATGCTGACGCCGGCGCCGACGCTGCAGCTGCAGGCCGCCTACGAGCGCCGCGCACGTCGCCGCCGCCGCCGCCGCGACCCCGCGCGACACCCCACCGACATCCGCGAGGGCGTCGCCACCGCCTACCAGACCGTGCGCGAGGTAACACGCCGACACGCACCTTTAATTCATTTTACATGGCAACATTTTCTTGTTTGTTTCGTTCGCCAGTGATGTGGCTTAGTATATTTTTAATTAAGAATAGGTATATATATTTCTATCTATATTTTATTTTTACAACTTGTACAAATTGTACATTTTTTTTAGAAATATTAATTTCTAGAAATATCTACATGCCCAACAGTGTAAAGTTTAAAGAGTGAATGAATCTCGGCAGGGGTTCGCAGAGACGGCCGCCACGATGGCGCTGGCGGCGCGGTGCGAGCGCGGCGCGGGCGTGGGGGGCGTGGGGGGCGTGGTGGGCGTGCTGCGGCACCTGCCGGGCGCGGCCGTGGCGCCGCTGGCGCTGGCGGCGGGCGGCGCCGCGGACGTGCTCGGCGGCGTGCGCGCGCACCTCGCGCCCGACACGCGCCGCGACCGCGCCGACAAGTGGCGCGCCGTCACGCACGACTAACAGGTACTTTCAACACACCACCAACAACCCATGACCCCAGGGATGTAGGGACACCAGCCGACCCTGCCCGTGCCTTGTTACCCCATGGCAAAATATATAACTAGAAGTAGCCTATAGGTTTTGATACCCTTGTACAGTCAGCATCGGAAATATCTAACCCCACCTAGTCACCGCGTATCTAGTACACGGCTATTAAATGTGGTCAAATATCTCTGACGCTGACTGTTCTTGTACCGAGTGTCGAAAATTACCTTTTCTGTCCTCCGGCCGGAAAGCGCCAACTTTGTGGCCGCTGCGCTAAATGAAATTTCCGCATTCTGGTTTCGTCGAACAGAAAAATAGTATACTGACCTCGGCCAGTAAAATAAAAAGCCTTAGATCACATTTTTGTCAACCTCGGCTTCGCCTCGGACGACAATTACATGTGATCTGAGACATTTTTTATTTTACTGGCCTTGGTGCGTAATGTACTATCTATAGATATGTTCTTAGTTTCTCTTAATTCTTCAATTAGTAATTAAACAAAATTACTCGATGTTGAAAATTGAAAGGTAACATCATCATACCGACTGCCAAACACCATTTTGTACCAGCGTGTGATATAAAATATATATTCTCCTTTTCTTTTCAGAATATACTTAAATCTACTATAGATTCCACAACACGAAAGAAGTTCGATGCAGCTGACATCTGCGAGTGCAATGTGAATGATCTCTGACCACAATCATACCTATTGCAATTTTAATTGCTCACATTAGTTGAAATGTTTATTTTTTGAATATACCAATTACATTTAAAATATATACATAAGAAGAGAAAATAACAAGAATAAATAAGAAAATGTATATCGATCATGAAAGATGATCTCAAGTTACGCCCAAATGTCACAAATTTACTTTTAAAGTTAGACGTTCAAAGATTTTTTGCGTTCAAATCTTGATTGAGATGTATTTATTCATTATATCCATAGAGATATTATACTAGAGGAGGTGAGCCAGCCAGAAACGCGTTATAATGGTAGAAAGAGAAAGAGCATTGGAATAGTGGTCGCGTCCTTGTCTGATGACGCATGCGCAGTAAACGATTCGCCTCCAGTATTATACTGACCCTTCCGCATTCGACTGTCAAAATTTTGTGGTTATGTATATTGTGTAGCTGTTTTCATATTTTATTTTTAATAATATCGATAATAAACATAAGTGAGAAATTTGATTGCGTCGTCAACGGTACCATAGCAACGGACGGCGCGCAGCATGTTGCCATTGCGCATGCGGCAAGACAAGGACAATGCCACTATTTAGAGTTTCTGTCTCTCTTTACCGTGATACGCTTCCACTTATAGACAGTCCTATGGCTCACCTCCTCTAGTATAATATCTCTATGATTATATCAGTCCCAAAAAACTGACACGTTTTATAATTTAAAGAGCATCGCACTAGATTAAAAAAAAATCAAAAGTCGAATCAGTCTTAGGTATTATTACCTAAATTATATGAACATTACAATACTTAAAACGTTTGACTTCGGAAAATATTATTACTAGAATAATATAAGGTCATTTGTAATCAATTAGCATATCAAACATAAGCGATATTTGTTTCAATATCCCGTTTCCTCTCCTAAATAAAAAACATTAAGAGATAATAAATGTTCTGAGGTTTTGTTTAAGGTGTAGTAATTTTTATTTAGAATATAATTGAGCATATTATTCTATCGGAAATTTTATGTCATCAAAAATATGGTGCTTATCTTTATATACTTGTAGCATTTAGAGCATTTAGTGGATTTCATAATATTGTTATAGATTTATTTAATTAATATTGTACATATTTTTATCCTAAATTTAACTCGATTGTGGAGTGCCATGACGATTAGTGGTTTGATATTTGACTCGTTCAGTACGACGATAATATGTGCTAAGTGAATTGAGTATCAAAATTATTTGTGATATAAAAAAAGTTTTGAATATATTTGGAAAACCTATTAATCTAGAAACTTATAAAATTGTATCGGGCTATATAAAACACGATTGTAAAAAAGCGAAGATACGTCTTTACTTTCAATTATTACCTATTTTTTCAGTGGCAAATGTCTACATTGTAGTGTATAGATCAAACTTGTGAACAATTGAAATAAATCTACAATGTAGACAATGTCATATTTATAGTATGTGATTTTCTTATTAAATAATGAGCTTCTTGACAATGAAACTGAGGATAATATTTTATTCCATTATTTGTTATTTAAAGTTAGAAACGCAATTATAATAATTTTATGTTTTCAATTGGAAGATTCAGGCAGGCTTTTATTTCTGATTTTAAATTTTAAACAATAAAACAATGTGAAATTATTTTGTTGTTTTTTTTTTCACTTCCTACATAAATGTTGAGTTGAACTTTAATAGTTATTAATTATAGTTGATAAACTTACAGTAGGTACGCGCGATATTATAGACATCGGCAGTAATATAGACTTTTTGCTTTTAAATAAAATAATCACTGAAAATAATTTCTTAACTTTTTTATTGAATACTAAATTACGCTAACAAATATATTACATGTTACAACACATACTAACTCGCCTCTTCCGTCTTTTCCTCTGGATATTTATCAGTTAAGAAACTCTTCACTTCTCCATAGTCCACCTTCAAATTCTGACGGATTTTCTCGTGGTTCCTATACTTCTCAAACTTCTTGAGAAATATTTGATAGTGAGGCATACTTTCATAGAATCGTGGCCATTTCTTTTTCCGTAATATAACTCTGTCGTTCATGACATACTGATTGAAGTCGAGTGTCTCATCTTTGGGTATCTCTTCCTTTGTTCTGACTTGTGAAGGGCTGGCGACTACTCTAGGGTACAATTCATTCTCAGAGCGGTATTCTACTAAATGCAGTTTCTTTTCTTCAGCCAGTTGTTGGTGTGTTCTCTGTAATAATAAAAATGGTTTTACTTCATTATCAGATTACTACAATAAGCATAAAATACAGTAGCATGTTGGAATGAAACAACTATGAAAAGATTTAACTCGCATTAGTACATTACGCACCAAGGCCAGTAAAATAAAAAATGTCCCAGATCACATGTAATTGTCGTCCGAGGCGAAGCCGAGGTTGACAAAAATGTGATCTGAGGCTTTTTTATTTTACTGGTCGAGGTCAGTATACTATTTTTCTGTTCGACGAAGCCAGAAAGCGGCAATTTCATTGAGCGCAGCGGCCACAAAGTTGGCGCTTTCCGGGAGGACTGAAAAATTTATTTTATTTATTATTACAGTAGCATGTGTTATATTTCATTACACAAAAGGTTTATTTGGAGTGGACCATATTATTATCAATTAAGAATAAAATAAATCGGTAATTAAATTTTATAATTACCACTAAAGCATCATAAATGATTATATTAGCAATTGATAACTTTTTATACCTGTTGAAGTAGTCCAATGAAAAATGCCTTAACAATGTGCTGCAAATTGTTTGAGCCCTCTACTTTAGTCCGAATGTCTTTGATGCCAATAGCTTCGCAGACCTCTTTGATAGCTCTGTGACATCTCAGACCGTATCCTTCATTCTTCTTCTGTACAAATATCTTTGTTTTACCAAAAGCTGTATAGAAGTCATGAAAAACTGGAAAAGAAATTGGAAGTTATTATTCATGCTTATCTACTTGAATATTAGATTGAAGTTTTTAGGTTTTGGTGTTGGGAGATCTATAGTAGAAATTAATGAAATATAAGTATATCTATTCTAATGGCAGAATTTATCTCAAAATACCTAAATAGAAATACAAGTTTTTTTTCAGTCTTGGACACTATGAAACCTAAGTAAAATATCATTTGATGACATACTTGTGTGTCCATTGTATGTTTCGAAGTGCATAAGTTTCTGCCCAGCCCTGTTCTTTGCTTTCCTTAATGCTGCAGAGGCCTCTTTAGATCTTCCAAAGCCAAATCCAGCAAGTCCTTGTTTATTTCCAGTTACAACCTAAAATCCTAATATGTATTAATCATAGTCATTTTTAAATTTATTTATAATTAATTTAAAAAATTTAAAAGTGTCTCACCATAGCTTGATAATTTCTAGTTCTTCCTAAACTGCCCTTCATAATAAGCAATGATCTAAGTTGCAAAACTTTTGTATCAAAACCAGTAAATTCATCTGTAAATATAAACAGAAATAATGAAAAAATATATAAGATAACTATTATTCGCATAGGTATATTTAAAAGAAATACGTCTTAAGTTAAAGTATTGCTAAGTTCATTTATTTCTTTTTTAAAACCATTTAGATAGATTCTATTTTAATTTCTGGAATAAAATACAGAAAAATAATTACCTTCTCCAATTGGATCTGGAGGGCCCAAACTCCTGCCTGGCATGCGAGTTCCAGACCATCCTCTTTCAATGGGGTTGAGTTTTAGGCGACGGAATTTAGTCATAGAATCTCTCAGTTTTATTAGCTTTTCCATTCTATACAACAAAAATAAAAATACATATAACATGTGTTTTGCTCAAAAACAAATTCTTGGAGCACAAAAGTAAAATTAATTTTACCTTTCTGGGTCATCAGGTAGGCGTTGTTGTTTGAGCAGTTCTCTGCCTCTGATAACCGGTGCAGATAGACCTGGCCATAGCATATTGACTTTCCCCACTCCTATAACCTGACCACGATTTAAATCTCGAATTCTAATGCGACCTGCGCCTTTACCACGACCCTTCTTCGCACCAGGGTTACTCACTGATGTAACTGACTTCCATAATTTTTCTGCAGGTACTGAAAACAAAACATTAATACATCAAAGTTCCAATACACAAAACGACGGTGCATGGGTTTCACATTCACCGTATTCCAATCGTTGATGGTCACTTAAGAATATACATCATTTTATATACTCTCACTTACATTTATTAAAGAAGTTTACACAGGCGACAGATGTTGTTCCTAAATTTCTTTTGAGGTTAGCAGCGGCATAGTTTTGTATTGGTATTGGTGCAGGTTTGTATAATACGCTAAGTGGTTTACTAATAATATTTTTAAGACACAGTAATCTAGCCGTCATTATTACGGATTTAAATATTTATTTTAACAAAATAAATATCCATCGCCTGCAATTAGCAAGCTGACGGAAATCTGACGGCTAAGAGGCGTTTTTGCAGTAAGCTGTTATTATGTAAAACTTGGCCACACCAAAAACATTTTATATTCGTGTGTAGAATATTTTTGACGGTGCCAAGTCTTATAACAATTCAGTGCTGCCATAAATTTCATCAAACTTATTTTTTATTTTCTATAATTTAGAACGCACTTATTATTTGACATTTGATTTACGTGGCCGCTACTTTCAGCTGAGGTGCAGCTTTTTGTTTGTCTTTTATCGTAAATTCAGTAATTAGTATCATAATTTTCAGTATTGTTGAACATAACTTATGTCTTATGTCATACATTACTGGACTCTTTGAGTAAATCATCATGGGTCTTTGCAAATGTCCCAAGCGACGAGTTACAAATCAGTTTTGTTTCGAACACAGAGTAAATGTTTGTGAATATTGTATGGTCACAAACCACCCAAAGGTAAATTAAATTCCGGTTCATGAATTGTGATATAATGTTCTATGTACTCTTTTATTATCGTATGTTACTTTGCAATATTTAGTTTGTAATTTTTTGACTAATTAAGACCGCTAAACTCCAAACCCAAGTTTTTCTATTATTTTAGTGCATTATCCAGTCATACCTTCAGTGGCTTCAAGACAGTGACTATAACCCTATTTGTGAGATTTGCACAAATAGTCTAAGTGAAGGAGAATGCATCCGTCTCACTTGTTATCGTGAGTATTTTATATTGTCCCTTTATTTAATTACAGAAAGTATTATAACTTATTTCCTGCTATATATAACTTCTAACTTTATGATACATATTTAACAATTTAGCTACTAAGAAATTACTATACTATCCATTTCAGATGTGTTTCACTGGGCATGTACAGAGTCCAGGTACCGAGCACTTCCCCGTACAACTGCGCCCGCTGGCTATCAGTGTCCATCCTGTGCCACTCCTGTGTTTCCACCACAAAACCTAGTGTCGCCAGTAGCTGATGTGCTCAGAGAGAAACTGGCTGGAGTGAATTGGGCAAGAGCTGGACTGGGTCTTCCTTTGGTAAATAAATTTATGTATTTGTATTAACAGCGTAAGTAGTACAGTTGAGCCAGTGGCGTAGCGTGCCTTGTCGGGGGCCCTGTATAAAAATATTTTTTGGAGGCCCTTATATGGGGGGTAAAGATTTTTCAGAAAAAGAAAATTTTATTTTTTTTACTTACACACTTTGGGCCCCCTTGGCCCGGGGTCCCCGTATAATTGATACGGCAAATACGGCAGTAGCTACACTCCTGAGTTGAGCCTTGTTTAATCTGAAAGCAAAACATGACCCTTCTGGATTATCGAGGCTCTGATTATAGTATATTATCAATACATAGTATAAAACAAAGTCGCTTTCGCTGTATGTCCGTATGTATGCTTAGATCTTTAAAACTACGCAACGGATTTTGATGCGGTTTTTTTTAATAGATAGAGTGATTCTTAAGGAAGGTTTATAGCACCCGTGTGAAGCCGGGGCGGGTCGCTAGTATATAATAAATAAACAAAGGCACTCCTTGTTATTTTGTACCTATCATTTCAAACTAAACACTCCTCTAATAGTCAAGGAGTATAATTTCAAATCATATTTTAATTAAAACTTTTTTTATATTTAGCTTTCAGACGACCAAGACATGAAAGGTGCAGCTGGCAGGCGCAGCCAATCCCCAGTGGACCAATACTACTCTAACACTACTATGGACAGTCAGAGAGGCACTCCTGTAGGGGCCAGTGATGATGAGTCCAACAGCCGCTCAAATAACGGCGCTCAACATTCCATCGTACAAATACCAGATGATTCCCACATGTATGATCACAGTTCTGTCAAGAGAAGTGACAGTTTACAAGGTAAGAGCTCAACATTGCTAACATTTTTAAAATGTTTGTGGAGTTAAAAATTATTAAATGTAATGATAACAATTATACTAGTACAATATTGTTTATTTAACACAAAGTTATGTTACTTTGTGCCCAAATTTAATAGAAAATATCTAACAATTTGTCACTTTTATATAGGAAGTCAAGCTTCAAGAAAAGGATTTAAAGCAGTTGATCATGCGAAACCGGGGACAAACTTCGATCATGACGAAAATAAATATAAACAGAAATCAACATTTGCTTGGATTAGCCGATGGTGGAAGTAAGTTTCAAAATAAAAACCAGCAAACTAGATTACAGCTAAGAGCAAATGCAATAAACATTTTTTTTTTTCTACAGAAACACCATGCCTACTTCACGAGTTCGACGCGCTGGTGGTATCTACAGGCGGTACTGGATTCTACTTTTCGTAGTCATTGCTGTTGTTATAGTCCTGCTAGTCCTCAGTCACAGAGACGTTGATGATGACAATCCATTTGGATATATTCAGGATGATGATCGAAGAATTTTACAGAAAAACTGACATAGCTGGCCTGTTCTACTAACGCAAAGTTTGTAATATTCAAGTGTGTTCACACTAATTATTGTATTATTTATGTTATGTATAGAATCAAGCAATTCATAGTGATATTTGAACTATAAACCATTATACTAATTTAATATCAGAAATATGATCTATTGAAAACCTTTTAATTCTTAATAAATAATGTTATTAAATGAAAATTACATTATTTTTTTATAAATATTTTTATTGAAAAATGTTAATACAAAGTATTTGGTATTACATAATACAGGTGAATACTGATTAGAATTGATCTCAAACATTACAATACTTTGGTACAAGTGTCAACTTCTTTATTTAGAAACATAGTCGAGAATATATCATTGTAAAAATCTGGATAGTATTCACAAGCACGCCTACAATCAGGCATCCAATTCATTTCCAATAATTTGGGCTCTACCACTGTCTCTGATCCATTTTTATGCCAACTCAACATTATATCTGCAGCATACAATGCTCTTGACTGTGGACTTTTTGCAATTCCACAGGGAGCTTCTTTTACTGTAGCAGCTGTAAACAATTCTTCAAACATTTTAAATATGGATTTTTCAACAAGGTCCCATTTAAACTCTGGGTATTGACTAGCCCAAGCAGTCTTGAAGTCTTCACAGAGCATTCTGTGTAATGTTGCATTTTCATTGTAATTCATCACAGTGAAATGCTGCTCATAATCTTCTAAGTTGTTCAATGCAAAAGGTTTGTTAGAAAATCGAAGGAAGAAGTTGTTATACACATATACAGTTGTTGGATTTACTGATTTCAGAAGTACAACATATCTGATATCAAATTTTACTTGGCCTATATCAGGTCTTTCAAATAATACTGGGTTCTCTAAATACTTTTGTGCAATTTTAGGCCCACTCAGAGGTAAGCGACATAGAAAGTTTAAATTATCTGTAATATAAGTGTCCAACCCCCTAGCAAGGTTGTAAGGTTTACATATCCAGTGGTTGTCTAATCCAGCAATTTTCCTCTGCATGTAATATGCAACCAGTTGTGGCAATTCAGTTTTCAAATTAAATGTGGTTGGTAACCAAGTAGGGTAAGTTTCAAACTTAT
This sequence comes from Polylopha cassiicola, assembly GCA_038024825.1. Classification (NCBI taxonomy): domain Eukaryota; kingdom Metazoa; phylum Arthropoda; class Insecta; order Lepidoptera; family Tortricidae; genus Polylopha; species Polylopha cassiicola. Next base: position 3,447,403 of record CP149061.1, read on the forward strand.
CTTTGGTATATATTTTTTCACCACAAGCCCTTCTAGAAACAATTGCTAAAAGGTCTTTGATGGTCAAAACATATTCAAATGGAAATTGGTTAATAAATTTATTTGGAAAAGATTCACTGAGCTCTTTGAAATGTTTGAAATGATTAGTGAGCCAAAGAATGTCTGCGTTTTCTTCATTATCCACTACTTCAAATTCTGGTGCTGTCAAGTATTGATTTATATAAGTGTATTCAGAGAATACCTTCAACTTTTCAGTAGGATGTTGGATGTCTTTTAAATTTTCCAAGTTGGGTAAAGTCTCTACAATATGTCCCTCTATAAAATAATTTTGCACTGGTTCTTTTTGAGAATAATCATCATGAAAGTGTTCATATTGTTTCCAGGGGATAAGCATGGCTTCTCTCTGTAATGGGTCAGAATAGTTGCCCTCAACAAAGTTCCTGGTGATTATGTCACCTTCTTCCACATTTTCTATAGGAAATAGTAATGTAAATGTGATCTGTTCTGGCACATAAATAAACGGAACAGCACGAAAGTTAGGACTATCAGAATGTGTGATCCCAGAACCTAGTTCATCTAACACATACCACACAGGTACTCTATCCTCTACAGAGAACTCATTTCCTGCAATAGCATATGTGTGAGCATACTTCCAAACATCCCGAGATACATTTTCGATCATTTCATCTGTTGTATCTCCAGTGATTTGCATAAGACTACACATTCGCTCCAAAAGTCCTGGCACATTTCTCAGATTATTTTCAACATTGTTTGCTTTGAATGTCCAGGCGTGATCTATCAAATAAATATGTGCTGGGTCTGAGCGCTCGATATCGCAAATAGCCATGACACTCCACAAAGGATCGTAGCATTTCTTATCAGAATCCTCGTAATCTATTTGTACTAATTGAAACGTTAAACCCGAGTCAAACATTTGCTCATGCAATTTCTTACATAGTGTTGGCCAGAAGTGCTCTGGGACTCCTGACAGTATCAATTGTGGTTTATGTGTCGCCAGAAAGCTGTTATAGGTTGATATTCCGTCCATGGTTGGCCCTTATGAAATTGATTCATTTATTTTAGGTTATAGGGCAGGCCGGTTTTCCGTCAACTAAACGTCAAATATCAGACGGCAGATAATCAGCCCTTAAAGATAAGGCGTTTTTTGCTACATTAAACAACAAAAGTTTGTATTGAAACATGAAATTTACCGGTTTTTTACAGTATTCGGAGTAATCCCTACCTACCCGCCCAAATACTCGTAATTACGCGAGGAAGTATGCAGGGCATGCGTGTGGCTACCCTGGTAAGATGGGCCGCAGGACGAGCGGCATGACGAGTGGGGTGACCACACGCATGCCCTATATACTTCTCTCGCGAACTCGCGAATATTCGCGAGTATTTGGCCGGGCAATACAAATATATTGTAAGGAGTTTTTGCTTTCGAGAGCATTAGATATTATACTAACAAAAAATTAAGACCCCGAGTTGTATTTCAACCTGTATGTCTGTACCTCTAGTTGTTGGCGATTGTGCAACCTATTGCACTACGATCTATTTCATAACTCAGTAGGTTTTTTTTAAATGTAAGGATAACCGAAGAACTTTCGGTAAACCAGGATAATAAAACATCGTTATTTTGATATATATTATTTAATTAATATAATCACCAGTTCGGTTGATAATAATTATAGGCTGCCAACCAATTTGGAAAATTTGACAAGACTTACAAACTAATTAAGTTACACATTAATAATAATGATCACATAATATCTCTCAATGATAATAAACTATACAAAAAGCGAACAGATTAAATTCACATCTGCAGCATCAGGCCTGCACAGTGTGGAGTTCCTTAACAGTAATAAAATAACAATAGAAGATACAGTCAACGGGAGTACTAATTGGAACACTTTTTGTCTTATACAACTATATATTCAGTTCAGTTGGAATCGGAGTCCATGTGGGTTCTGTAGTTCCGGCGGGCCTTTTTGACACGCTGACGAAATTTATGCGCTTGGTATTCGGGATCGTCGGAGACATCGTCGGCGGGCGGTTGAGATCTACGCGAGCTGCTCCCGACTACAGTGCCAACGCCGCTGTCGGGTGTGCCCAGAGTGTCAGGCGCGGGCCACAAACTGCTTTCTGTACTGCAACTGCTTTCTAATTCGCTCTCGTTAGTTTCGTTCATGAGACGCGCTATGGTCCTGTTATTGTATCCTTGTTTAGGCGATAACCTTTCAGCGAGCGATGCCGACGCCCGTTCCGCTGGGTCCTTAGGAGGTGGGGATTCACTTGAATCTGACCTTTGCAGGGTCCTTCCATTCCGCCTTACTCTTCTGAGGTTCATTCTGTGTCTGCTTTCTGGTGGCGGCGTAGAGGCTTCCGACTCGGGCGGTTCTACTCTTAGCGAGTCCCCGAGAGAGTCACGAGATCCGTTAATGGGTGTCGGCACGATACTAATCAGGTTGTTGGGAATGTTCTGGCTACCATTCTGGTTTCTAGGTGATATGGGCCGGCTACTCACAGATTGGTCGTCATCCGAATCCACTTCCGTTATTCGAAATAGTGCTGATGTACTTTGACCTCTGTACCCTGTTGAATAAAAATGTATTGTTTGGTAAAACCGGGTTATATTTTGTTAAATTAATATTATTTCTTAATACATGAATAAATTATGAAATTAACATAATATAACCTATATACAGTACATCTTAATACCTGTGCTTGTACTAGGAAGCGCTATATTTTCTTCGAAATTGTCATTCAAGTTTGGAAAATTATTGTCACTGCTATCCTGAGCAATCGCTGAACCTAAAAAAAAATAGATACAATTATATTCATAAATAAATATAAAAGTATACAAGGCGAAATAAATGAATATTTCTAATACATACCATTACTTCGTAAATTCATAACCTTCCTATAGCTGGTCACTTTGCTTTTCCTTTTGGCAGCACGGGAGAAATTCATTCGTCTACGCAGTGGGCGGATAATCTACGACAACAACAAAAAAAACAGTACATTTTAACACTAAACTCCGAAAAATTAATCGAGCAATATGCTACTAATTGCTTAGATCCCCACCACCGCTTGTTGTAGTGGGTAAAACTAAGAAATTAGTAAATAACTGACTAGATACTAAATATATATTATTATAATAATAAAAACATAACTGAACTAAAATTGAAATTATTTCAATTGTTACTCTGGTAAGTCACAATATGTACGAAAAACATTAATTTATAAACTCACCCTGCCCTGGGTCCTGAACAGCGAGCGCGCCGGCTCGTCCGAGTCGGTCCGCTCGCTGGAGGGCGCGGTGTCGCGGTGCCGCGGCGGCGCCGCCCCCAGCGCACGCGACACGCCGCGCGGCAGCACGCGGCGCGACGTGCGGCGCGACACAGCGCCCGCGCGCTTGCCCTTCACGCTGCAGCTGCCCTTGCCCGACTTGCTCACGGACGCCCGAGACTGTTTGTTACGTCTAAAACGCGATATGAATACATTGTAGTGACGTGTTGTTGCTTACATGCGATCCGTACGAACGCTCGTCTATATTACGGTTTTGTAGTAAATACGCCTTCGATTATATTAATCTTTACCTGAGTGAGCCTCTCTTCTGCAGCCGTGAACTCTTCGGGTATCGAGATGCCACTATACGAGCGAGTCTGTTGGGACACCTTTGACTACGGTTACCATTTGGATTCACTATAAAAAAAAACATAATTAGAATAATACAAATAATACACGGGTTTAACTCGCATATTTTATTTTATTTGCTGACGTTTTAGCGTTAAACTAACTTGCGTATTTTATTTTGATTGCTAACGTTTAAAATATATTACAGTTCTCATATTCATAGCCGACTAAGCTGACGAGCGACGATAGATTTTAAACCGTTAGAAAAGAAAATAAAATACTTACAAGAGTTGAATCCATTATAACCCTTGGACATGTAATAATCGCGAAGGCATCAGAAATCATTAAATATCCAAGGTTTTTATGTAAAGGGTTACCTCTCTTGGGCGGTAGCGGTAGGAAGTCCGCTACGATCTGATCGCTGTCGGAGGAGTCAGTATGGCGCACGGAGCCGGCGGAGCTGCTGCCGTCGAGCGAGTCCGTCTCCTCGGCGAGGCACTCCAGCTCGCGCTGCACCAGCGAGTCGAAGAACGCCATCATGCGCGGGTCCTCGCTGGTCGACTGCTCCGCGTAGTTGTGTGATATGTACTGGGCAATGTACAAAAAAATACATATTGGAAAAAAATACCAAATGTGCGCGTCGGGACTCGGGTATGACGGGTTCCACACCATCACTGTTTAGTATAAAATAAAATCGCTTTCTGCTGTCTGTCTATCCCTATATATCTCTCTAGTATGGTTTGATCTTTAAAACTACTACTATTTTTAATAGTGATTCTAAATATTCCAATAATATACCTGTGCGAAGCCAGGTCTGGTCGTCGGGTATTGGAGTAAAATACCGAAATCAGCCAAGTGCGAGTCGGCCATACCTGTCCGGCGTGATGTACGAGCGACACGTATCCCTCGTGGCTGTAGATCTCGCGCGGGTTATCAGAGCCCTGCGCCTCCTCCAGCAGCGCGCCACTAGTGCCCGGGTACTCCAGCCCCGACCACACCTGAACACAGAATAATTATTACCAAATTATTATTACACCTTATCGCCTGTTTACGTTATCGAAGTAAGCAACTTATTTAGACAACAGTAGTTTATTAATTGGAACTTAAATTATATTTTTACCTACTAGAATATTGTAAATACCAACTTGCATTTTTCACATTTTCCATGTGTAATTTTTCAGTCTATTAGCACTTCTGAAAGACTATCACTGCTCAGAAAAGGGTAAAAATAAAACAGTATTGGAAGACAATACACATAATTTAGTATGATGTAAAACAGAAATATTAGAACTAACCTTAATAATTTTCTCGACACCAGATGACGCGATGAGACAGTAATACGGATTGAACCGTACTTGGTTGACTATGGATCTATGTCCATATAGGATAATATGTGGAGGCTCAACCACCACTTCTGAAAAAATATTTTTTTTTAAAGATGTCTTCTGTTCTTTCACGCAAAAGCGGCTAAACGGAATTGCATGAAATTTTACTCACACAACTCATAAACAGTTATATTATTAGTGAAGGCAAAACTGAAGAAACGTGCTCCTCTCTGCTCGAATTCTATGACATTAAAAGTGTAATCATATCTTACCTCCTTCACTTCCAAAATCAGGCACTTTCCACATATACAAATTAAAGTCATCGGAGCCGGAGAGGACAAAACGATCGCCCTGACCGGCGAAAGTGCAGCTCTTCATAGTGCAAGAGTTGTAATAGTCCTGGTGATAGAACTCCGCTACGGGTTCTGGCGACTGTACAGCGTAGAGGACTGGCGCCTGGCGGCGTCGCAACGCCAGTATGTGAGAACCAACTGCGTTGAAACGAACGCTCATACTGTTCTGATATGTACCGTTGTTCCCAGTATAGCGGATGACTGGGCTGGATAGAGAAGAATTATGTGTTTTTAATATAGAACATGTCACCAAGCACGTGCAGCAGGTGTAGAGACCATAGAGGAAGGCATGCTTTATTTTTATGAAATGCACGCCCTTGTCGTCTAAGATATGTAGTAAGTATTATTTTTTACCAGCTCTACAATCTACATCTTAACTTATCGAATGGATAATATTATATTATACTTTTGTATAATTTTAAATATAAATTATATTTACGGCCGCAAAAATAAATCGCCAATTAAAATGAAATAACATGAAATATTATTTGGTGAAAAATATATAATAAAAATAAATAATGCTATAATTTGTACAGTTGGTTATTAATTCATGTAGATTGTAGGTATAGTGGAGTCATTGAAGCATTATGGGTCCGAATTTTTTTACTGTGAACCGAATTGCATACAATTTTGGAATTAGGTTCGTCTTACCCTTAACTTCAAAAGTGAAAATGATTTGAACTCCGCTACCACCCGGGGGGTGATTGCCACCCCTTCTCGGGGGTGAATTATTTTTTTTTCAAAATAACCTCGGATATCGATAGAAGGCCTAATTTTAAGGAAAAAATCATCTATAAAGTTTTTCAAAAAATCCAATACTTTTTAAGTTATATGCAATTGAAAATTCGCAATTTTTTCACCTTTTTCATCGGTTTTTTGTAAAAATCTCCAAAAATATACGTTTTATCGAAAATTTTATAACGAACAAAATTGTAGCAGGCAAAACAATGAACAATTTGTTTTTTTTATACAGTATTCTAAGTGCAATATTAAGCTATAAATTAAAGATCAAAGCCGTTTTTTATGTTGCCTGAAATTTAATCGATGTGGTCAATGCCATCTAGCGGCGAGCAGATGCATTGTATGCATTCTAATACAAAAGGGTTTTGTAGTGCTTGAAATAAGCTTTAAAATGAGCACTATTAAAAGTCTTTTGCACGTAAAATAAGTGAGCTGTATTGCAAATAAGGGGAGCAACTAATGATTTTTCTTTAAAATCAATGGGTTTCATAAGTGCCATTTCCACCATAATTAAAATTAATCGAATTCCACCTAGAATTAACTTCATTATGAAGAGTTTCATAGATAGTATCAGTTTGGCTGCTTCAGGACACATATTTTTCAAAAAAAGTCACTATTAACTAAAAAAACAAAATTTCAATTTTTTAAAAATCCCACGTTTATTTCATTATATTTCAATAATGACGACAGATACGTATAAAAGTGTATAAATAAAAAATGTAGGTATTTTTCTGATAAACAATTTGGTTTTTTTGTTTTTTCTGTCAAACAAAAATTGACGGAAATATGATTGTTTGAAGAGCGCATGGCAGCGCAATCACAGCCTCTCTTAAGCCCTTTAACCCTTCACCGTTTTAGAAAAAAGTTTTTTACTATATATTGCAATACAGGATGTTGTAGCTCTTTTAATTACCTTTACAATGGTTTTTTATAAATTGTGATAGCGTGAAAATTGAAGGAATTATGGTCCAAAAACTTATCATATTTTTTTCTACTTAGTAACTGAAAATTACGGAGTGTGAATAATTGGAGCAATGTGAAGGTACGCAGTATAATATAGACCCACAACTATTGTAATGTGTATATGTTTACGGAAATGTATATAATCCGTCATTGTATACAATTCCTAGGAAATGTATGTAATTCCTAAAATCGCAATCGGAAATGTAAAACATTTAAGACATAGGTTAGGTTAGGTTTCCGCGAGCCAGTATGAGTCTGGCAAACCTTTTGCCTTCCCCAGGGCATAAGGTATCAATGAGGATTTCCCCACTAAAAAAAAAAAAAAAGTTAGGTTAGGTTTTTTTTTTAGGTTAGGTTAGGTTAGTTTTAAGGGTAGAAAAGCTTAAGAATATGATAATCATTTTCGAGAGTGTGGAATAATATTTAAATCTTTTTCATATTATCAAAAAAAAATATCAAGGGGTAGTATTCAAGGGTTGAAAGGGGGTTAAAAATTTGTTAATTATTATAGAGAATATAAAATATTACTTACTCTATAGTTACATCTTTTTATGTCATATCAAAGTATTTTTTTCAGATTTTTCCAATTTGGGGGTTGTTTGCAAGGGTTGTACGATTTTCAAGGGGTTGAAAATAATTTTAATATGAGGTAATTATGTTAGAAAATACTTTACCATTTCACCACTTACTATTAGACATGTTTTCTAGCGACAAAATGGATCAATTACAATTTTTCCATTAAAGGGTTGTTTACACCCCTTAAAAATAATAGGCGGAGTTCAGAACATTTTCACTTTTGAAGTTAAGGTTAAGGTGTGCCTAATTCTGAAAATTTCATGCAAATCGGTTCACAGTAAAAAAAATCGGAGGTAAGGCCTTATTTTTCGCTTCAATGACTGCACTAGTACACAGTAATTACAATCTAGATTAAATAACAAGGATTATTATTATGTTGTATTGCTTGGAATGAATATGTTCGGAAGTATTTTATTGTCCAACATAATAAAACCCTCTCTTAACATAATTACATGTTATTTCCACATGCAACAAGTCTGTTTTAGTACTTACTGTTTAGGCGATCTCAAGTCCCAGAGGGCCACGCCGTCCCTAGCGTTCGCAGAGCCGAGCATCCCTTGCTGTTGAGGATGGAACATAACGCCATGGAACGACTTCCTGCTGCGAGAGATGATCAGCGATTCTGAAGAATATACAACTTCTATTAGACTCAGAGTTACACAATGACAACAATAGTATTAATATACAAATAAGTATCCATTGGTGGAACTGGCGGGTAGATGATAATATATGTTTTTATTTAAAATATTATTTGAATTGGCAATGAAATTGTCATGTTAAAGGTGAAGAGTGAAGTCCTCATACTTAATACCTATGTATCCACTATGTAACCAAATACTTTACACCACAAAAGAACTTATAAATACATTTACAGGAGATCATACAAGTACTTAGGTAATATATAGAGTAGTTCATTTAGAAATAGAGTAATATATAAACAGTAACAAAACTGATCAAAGGAAAAATTGGTAGAGACATGAAAATATACTTTTCCGTCCTCCGGCCAGAAAGCGCCAACTTTGTGGCCGCTTCGCTAAATGAAATTGCTGCTTTCTGGCTTCGTCGAACAGAAAATTAGTATACTGACCTCGGCCAGTACAATAAAAAAGCCTCAGATCACATTTTTGTCAACCTCGGCTTCGCCTCGGACGACAATTACATGTCATCTGAGACATTTTTTATTTTACTGGCCTTGGTGCGTAATGTACTATAACATTTTAATATTAAGTATATTTTCATGTCTATTATTTCCTTTTGTAACATAACTTTGTCCAGCCATATCTAAATAAATTATTTATTTTATCTTTTAATTGACATTTGAGCCTACTCTTACAAATAACTGCAGAACATAATTAATGGTTTAAATACAATAGCCAATTATAAATGCAATAGTGTGTGTTGGTTTATACTTCTTCAGATATTGTTTTATGTGTGTGTGTGGTGTGTGTCAAGTATATTCCTTACTCACCATGCACAGACTGTCTTGTGTCAAATAACAGCAGTCTGCCGTCATTGCCAGCAGTGGCAACAACTCTGTCATTGTAGGGGTCAATACTGAGACTGCACACAGCTCTATTATGCTGCAGTACTTCTAAAGGGCATTTGCTTTCAATGTCATGGACAATCACCTAAAAATTGCATTAGTCAATAAGCTTCAAAATGCTAAAAAAAACAAATTTGTTTGTTACAGTTTCACATCTAAAGCTAAACTGGTTTTGATGATTTTTGGTAAACAAAGGGATAGGTGGAACCTTGGAAAAAAATATAGACTGTACTGCATTTATTATGCCAGGTACAACAAGTTATAGGTATAACAATTAAAGTTTTACATTTATTTATAAGGAAAAGAAAGACAATAATTATTCATAATATGTAAATAAATAATATGTAGAACAGATTCATCTGGAAGTAACCTCATAACTATTTAATAAATTTGTTAATAATACATTTATGAACACTTACAATATCATCATTGCCTCCAGAATAGACCTTCTGGTTATCACTTGTGAACCCCAGACAGAAAATATTAGATTGATGGACAGCTTTCATAGCCACTGGTTTTCCGCGGTCTAGAATGGCTTGACCAAATTGCCATAGCATCACCCTGCGGTCATCTCCACCTGCAAAAAATAATACACTTATATATTAAGTCACTGTTGACAAGTTTTCAACAAATATTTATATAATAAAATTATTGTATTAAGTAATCTTCTATTATGATAACAGCAATCATATTCACTGACTAGTTTTGTAAGTATTTTTGACTAAAACTTTTTTTACTATAAAAGAATTGACTTTGCAGCTTACTGTTATTGGCCTAATAACCTATCTTGTACCGTCAACCGGGGTGTTTAGGAATGGCGGGGTGAATAGAGATAAAAACCCGGAAAGTTATAACAGTAGTATTTTAAAAAAAACTACCAATGACACAGAACACAGGGTGGTTTAAAATAATACTAAAATAGTTGCTTTCGGCAATGGCAACACTTGGAAAACATGTAGATGGTGCTAAATTGTTAAACTAACCGTTTGAAGTTAGGCCTCTTTGGGGGTACTTTTTTTGCTCCCCAAATCTTCATCAAAAAATCATAGTTTCACTTGAAGTAAACACTTTGTATCGTGAAAAAGGTGTTCATTAGTTCATCCGGAACCTATTTTAAACACGGTATATGCAGATTTTCTTTGTTTTATTAGTAAAAAATGTAAAAAACTAAGGCATGGGAATTTTGAAAAAAAAACGAGGTTTATAGGGACGCACTAGGGTTCAATAGAGTCTACACGCGGGGTCAAAAGGCATGCCATTTGCGGTTTATAGGAACGTAATAAGTTGAAATCAGGACGGTACAGGGTGCACAGGGACAGGGCTACCAAAACTTAGTTTCGTTTTGAAATAAGTGAGTAAGTGTATTTTACTCGACTATGGCAGAAGGAGGATTATATTTTTCAAGTTAATTAACGTATTTAGGTATATCTGTATGTACGTATGCATAATATGTGCATGAATGTAAGTATATACGGATATTTATGTATTTATCTATGAGCGTACGTATGTAAAAAGTAAACAAAAGAAAATAAAAATACTACATTATTTGGAGAAAGTCGTTTACAAGTTTTATCTTAAGTAATAAAAAACATGTTGATATTTATTGGTCTCATTTATATTGAAGCTCTCCGTTGATCTCTTGTACAGAAATAAATACATTTTTTTTTTCATTATATTTATTTTAATATGCATTAATTCTACAATATTGAGTACATTTAGAGTACTTAAGTAGGACCACCTAAGTACTTACCTATCAGCGTATCATATTTGTGACAACCCTGACCATTTTTCCCTATTGATACTTCTATTAGTTGCTATAGACCCCGTTTACAGTATAAATAGGGATGACCGGTTTTTATTTAAAAAAGGGGGTTAAAATTATATTTTTATGGAATATTTTATTATCAAACGATTCTCGGGCTCAAGATTAAAGTTTTAAAATATTAACATTGTTAACTTACATAGAAATATTCCGAGAAATTCTTAGTCAAAGTTCAAAATTGTCCCTATAGACCCCAAATGACGGTACATACCTATATTATACTGTCAGTGAACTAGTAGCCTAGAGCATACAATTACAGTACTCACGACTAGACTAGATTATTAGAAGCAAGAACAAATAGAAAAAAAGTTAAGTTTTATTGTTTAGGAATAATTCTTATCAACTTTTATTTATATTATTGATTCATACATTCTTCTATGATAATAATGTTTTAATAACATCGACCTAAGTTGACATGGGAATAATAAACACAATACGAGCAATACAAAACAAACCATTATTAAACTGATCGCTAAATGAGCTAATATTAAATCATACTTAATACAGATAACTTTACAAATATTTAAAATATTGCATTAATTATTTACCCGAAACAAGTAATTCGCCATTACTGGAAAACTCGATGGCATTTACACATCCAAAATGGCACACCAAATCCCGACGATATAGGTTCTTTGCAGCATTCAACCTATTTTCAAAGAATTGAGACCTTAGGTTATGCAGTAAACCATGTTCTCTTTTAACGAGATAAGTCAAAGGACTCGCCACATTCGCCATCTTCAGAACTATACCACCATTTTATTATTTTTCACAAGCGAAACAACAAACTTTACGTCCTCGTCGCCGATCAGCTGTAAATTATTTTTAAAAACATTTTTACGTTCCATTACAAGTAGATAGATAAATCGATAGTATCGTATAAAGGTGACCGAATTTACATCAAGAGTTTTTATAGAAATCAATTATAGGAAAATACCTAATATATTATAAGAGCAAAATATAAAACTAAACTTAAGAATTGTGTATCTCCTGATGTAAAAAATAATATTTTAGCAAAAACGTATGTTACTAAAACGTTTAACCGAATGTTATACAAATCTACGCCCAAGACGAGAAGAATAAAAATGACAATTTACAACAAGTAACATTTGGTAACATTGGTTGAGCTAATGTCAAATCAAATTGTCAAATGGTATTTTGCTAAAAATTGGAGTGAAACCACACCACTGAAACAACAACAAAAAATGCGTGCCAATGTGACGTCATTTGGCCACTAAACATGGCGGTTTTAGTGCTGCCCAAAAGATTTTAATGTTATTAGGTTTTATCGATAAACGTTCTTGGCTCATTTTATTTTAAACATTATTGAGTAAATTATTTGTAGAATAAATACTTTAATAGGAAGTAAGTATATTGTTATGTGCAAAGATACTTTGATTTAGATGTGTGAAATCCAAGATAAGATCGTGCTTCAAATTTGCCAAGTAAACGATATGACGATTTTATAAAGTTGTCGTTTAACAACTCAGTGACTTACAAATAATAATTTCTGATGCCTTCGCGGTTATTACACATTGGAATGAAACAACTATATTTAACTCGCGTATTTTTATTTTTTTGTTTTTCCTTCACTTTTCAAAATTTGCCTCTTTAAAAAGTCGTTAGGACCTGCGCAGGCTTTTAAAACTATAGAGTTTTCGTTGTTGACAAGGTTCCTCTCCTGTAGGTCTTTTATAATATTCTGGAACTCTGCAATTTTTTTCTTTTGCCGCCGCACTTTTATTTTCTTCTTTAAAAAATCACATTTATCTTCAAGATTTTTTATTTTTCGAGTTTGGTTCTGAAATAAAAAAATATTATAATTGAATATAGTGTATTTATGTGGAGGCGATCAAATTTAGATGTACTTAAATTTAAGTAATTCAATAAGTACTAGTACTGAACTGCAAGCATTCATATGTTTCCAGCCACTTTTTCTTTTTATAGTAATTTCTTGGGATCCTATAAAATATGTTTTAATGATAAAATAAAAATATTTTATCATGTCATATGTAAGTAAATCGATATCAAAGTCGATAAATAATCTACAACCCTAGCTAATAAATTAACAATATTTAAACGTAAAAATATGGTTAAATAAGTCAAATCCATTCATGATCTATAACCGCACATAAGAACCTTGCTAATTATAATGTAAATCTTTCTTTATTTTCCCGGTAACAAAAGCAATAACCAATATTTTTAATGTTATTTATAGCATACCTGTGCATGGTTAAAGATAGCTGATTTTGTGTTTTTCTTTTGCCGCACCCTATTACACTACACACTGGCATATTTGCAACGTAATTATTTACTTATAGCTTCAATTATTTTAAATCACGAGCAATATATTGAAAGATAATTAGTTATCTTGATTTACACCACGGCTTTTTGACAGGACAAGTACCACCGGAACTGACTGACAATGACATTTGGTGCGCTAAACATGGCGGATTTTCGGCCTCAATAGGTATTTAGGGATATTCATGTTTCACTTTATGTCAGTTTCTGTACGCACTGAAATAGTGTTATATTTTTTTCCAGCGAGTTACAGTGCTGAGTAAGAACGAGATAGATATATGTTTATGTGTGTGCCTTCAAAATTGATGCTATTTATATAAGCAATTGTACGTATAGAACAATATGCCTTGTCCATATTATAGAAGTCTATGAGTGAAACGAGGTGAACACGTGAGGTTTTAATATAGTTAACGTTCGACATAATAATATTATTATTTTATTATTGTGTGGTGCTAGACTGTTGCAAACAACATTAAATAAGAGAGCTATTTATATTCTTAATAGATATGGTAGTTGCCAAGGAAATGAGTAAACCAATTTTAAAAGTTTCAGGTAAATATTTATAAACAAGGGTCAAAACTTGTTTGTATCTTTGTAAGTATTTATTTTTAATACTTTTCAATATTTTAGTGTCGGACGATGAATCTTCAAGTGATGCTCCATCCGAGGAATCTGAGAATGAAGAACAAATGGAGGTGGATGCTTCTGGCGAAGACGCCGATAATCCTCATTCAGACGAAGAAAGTAGTGGTAACGAAGCTGTAATGGTTAATAAGGGATGGGGAGATTCAATATCAAAGATTCTCGGTGCTACGAAACCAAAAAATAAGAAAACTCTTGTATTGTCTAGAGCTAAAAAGTACACACCTACAGAAAAGGTAGAAAAGGAAGAGAAACCCAGTTTTGAGGTTATTGGTGAAAGAAAAGTGGCTAAAGAAGTTAAATCGGAAGTCAAGGCTGACCCAGATCCATCAGAACCTACACTAAAAAAGAAAGTAAGTTTAAAATATTTCAACATGTTTAAAGATTAAAAAATAATAATACAAAGCTTCTATATAGGAATAAAACAATGGGTTTAATGTTTCTTTACAATTTCCATATTTTTTGCAGACTTGAGCTAACAATAAATAAATAAATTGGTAAAATTAGGAAACATTTTTTTTATTACAGAAACAAGAAAAGGCATCTATTAGAGTCAAACCCAACATTTTAGAAAAGGATAGAGAAAGATTATTATCCAAAATTGCAACTAAAGGTGTTGTGCAACTATTTAATGCAGTAAGGAACCAACAAAAAACATTGGAGAAGGATATGGATCGGACTGATCTTTCTGAAGCAAAGAAAGAAAAGATTTTAAAGAAATTTGATAAGAGAGCATTTTTGGACACCCTCATGGGACAGACTAAATCAGTTATAGTGGATGATGAGACAAAACCAGCTAAATCAGAAGTGAAAGCTGAGACAGAAAAGCCTAAATGGAATGCTCTTAGGTATGTTATTATATTTTCAAACGGAGTGTTCATAGTATTAGTATCCACTATTGATCTCATTATTATTTTGAAAATGCTACCGATTTTACCTAATTGCTACCTTTTAAGCATGAAATATTTATAAAAAAAAATTGGCATTACAGAACTGTTCTTTTTCTTTCCAGGGATGACTTTATGATGGGTGCAAAAATGAAAGATTGGGATAAAGAATCAGTAGATGAATGATCTATACTTTTAATGTACAAATAAATAAATTTAAATAATAAGTTATTTGCAGTTTCAATTACATATATACAAAGACAAATCAATCAGATATTTTAAAACAATTGTTTAATTGCTATAATATTATTGCTATTATCATTAACTTATAAATATAATTTTATTTAAAATAGTATATTTTCTCAATTCTTATATTTTCTGTAAAATATTACTTAATATGGTTTAATAAAAATTGTCCCACTTCTTATGTGTCATATTCTTATAATAATTATTACTATTTTATGTACATTGTGTATGCATCATTTCCAACAACATGTTGTGTGATTTGTTTTGGTAGTGTAGAATAAATTTTGACTGGTAGATTCCAAACCATGGTTTCTATGGGCACATTTAAAGGGGCATTCCAATCTTTATCTTCAGGATTTGGCAGCAATTTCTCATTGGTTGTGACAAATTCAAAGTGAAGGCGCCATTTCAGAGACACTGTAAAATAAATACAACCATAATTATAAATAGAATAGGAATAGGTAAACATTTTCATATCGATTTATTTTCTTACCTTCATCTACCTCGAAAGCTGGAGTGATATGCAAAGGGATGGGTAGAATGAGTTCCGAATGAGTGAGACCCAATGTTACCTCATGGTACCGAGCCACAGTCATAGACCTACTACTTGTGTCTTTGTTCACATTAGTTTTAGCTGGAGATGACTTAATTACTTCTTCAGGTTGCAGTGACACTGAAACCTACAAATAACAATCTTATTATATTACACAACTTGATGTATTCATATATAAAATATTCTAATAGCCTGCATACCTGCATGCAAGTAACAGTACCAACTGAAAAGTCAAAGGTCCCAACAATATCTTCACCCAGTTTGTAAGCTGATTTGAATAAACAAAACCTTCCAACTTTGCCCCTTGTGTTTGTTATCATGTATGAATTTGGACTCCTTCTAGCAGTGAGATTCTGAAAACCAGGATATAAAGGACATCATATAAACCTGCTTTTCTTTTTTTTTTATCATGATGCAAAAACAATGGGATATTATCTCTGATCATGTTTTGTTAAACAATAGAAATTTATATAGGTATGTTTATAACCAGTGATGGGCAAAATGTAATCGACTAACGATTAACAATTAAGATTAACCTAAAAGTAATCGATTAACAATTAAAAGTGACGATTAATCAATCTTAATTGTAAGATGTTCGACTAACTTAATCACGATTAAGTTAATCGTCGATTAAATACGAGCGATTAAATCTATAATCGATTGATTAATTAGATTAATTTTTTTTCGATTAATATCAGAAAAAAAAATTGTAAGTCTAAGTTTCGGGGTACGCTGATATAAGACATAGGTCATTACGGGTCTTTTGATGGACGAGGAGATACCTGTTAAAATGAAATATCCATAATAAATAAATTTACCTAACTCATATACTGCCTAACCATTTTTTGCCCTGCTCTAGAATTATTTCTAAGAACATATTGAATGATATATGTACATAATTATATTTTTTTGGTTATGCACTGTGTTTCAAAATTTAATCGAGAAATTTAGTCGATTAAAATGACAATTGACCAATCGTTAATCGAATTCTGCGACAATTAAGTTAATCTTAATTAAATTAATCGCGATTAGTTTTGTGACGATTGATTGTTTAGTCGATTAATTAATTGATTAAAAAAATAATCGATTAATGCCCATCTCTGTTTATAACTAATATTATGTGATTAAAATGCATTTTCACCTGTAATACTTGCAATGCCATAGTCAAAGGTGTTTCGACTTTCCGTTCTTCAGAAAATGGATTTGTTGGTTGCAGTTCTTCAGTTGTTTCATTTCCGCACAATGCAGCCAGATCCTGCATGTTCATAATTGGACTAATTGGCAATACTCTGAATGGGATTCTGACCATTTTTATGTGTGAACCAACTTTTTGTGTGGCAATAGTAACTTTATAAGAGTATTTTACCGAAGTGCCTCTATAGGAAGGTGGAGCTTCAATTGGCAGTGATTCTCTATACCAAACTGGAAAATTAAAAAGTTAAATAGTAAAACAAAAAATAACAATAAAAGAAATTCTTACCTTAAATTTATAATACTAAATGTAAATGTTATTATTATAAGACAACTAACAAAAAAAATCTTACATGTCTTTGTTTCTCCCAGGGGGATAGTTAAATCACAAAACAGTATTTTAGGTTTAGTGTGGAAAATTACATCCCCTATATCACAAGATGTCACTTCTAAAGAGGTTGTTTTCTCAACAGTTGGTGTTTTTTCACCTGAATTACCAGAAGTTGAATAAAAACAATGTATTTGTGCAGAACCCCATGCCAGATTTTCTAAAATATCACTGAAACAAACAATATACTTAATATCACTATATATTAATCATTTTAAATATTAAAATACCTTGATTGTGATTTACCTATGACTTTGAGAGTTTCTGTGTTCGGGTTGAGTTGTATGGCAAAATGTTATACAGCATTCTAAAGCTTCTCCAGCTAAATAAACTGTACCAGTTGTTAACTTTGCTGAGAGTTCGATCATTATGAACTGCACTTTTAATATATTCAAAACAATCAGATTGGAATCATAAGTAGGTACTGTCTTGTTCTTCTGTCAGTTTTGGTCTCCGCACTTATTTTTAATTCTTCTAATATTATTGCACTGAAATAACATTAATTAATATTCCTAAAGTGAATTTAAACACCAAAGTCGTAGATTTATTGTTGGTAATCGAAAAGTGTATAGTGTGTAGTATTATACACACAAAATATAGCAGACAGTAACGTAGTATGTTAAAATGATGTTAAAACTTAAATACCTGTCAAATTTTACTAACGGCTGACGTTTACAATAATGTTGCTAGTAGAATAGTAAAGTATTCCACTCTTCAGGCATATATATTACGAGCTATTAGGATCATCAATAATAACGATAGCAAGACTCAAGAGCAGATCCAGCGTTGTAGTCAGAAGTGGGTGGAGGGGGTTCACACAGTCTAATTCTGTTTAAAAGATAGTAATTTGATTAAAAACAATATAGCGCGCACTGGCCATTATCACCGCGCCTCAAACGCCATAGCCGCGAAGGCCAATCAGGGCGCGATATTCAAATCTCGCCCTGATACTGTTCTAGAATCGACGCGGACTGGAAGAGTTGTTCGTCGCCCAGCCCGCTTTCTGTAGCGTCGGTTGATTAGCTTTTGTTTTGTGTTCTTAACTTTTATATTATTTTCTCAAGTGTCTTTTGTGTTGCTAATAGTTCTTTACGTGTTTTATTATAGTTTTATCTTCCAACTCCAGTGCATATTTCATTTCACGCAGATTATAGAAACCCGGTCATAATACTTAAACCCCAACAAACCCCCTCACTGAGCTAGACGTGCTATAACAATAAGTTTAGAAAAATATATAGGTATTGCCATCACGAGATAGGTAGCATGTAATAAGTTTATTTTTCGATTATTTACTTTAAGTTGAGGTCCCTACACTAAAATAATACAAGCTTACTCTGTCGTCACAATCATGCTGACTAAGTACGCCACAGAATAGGTACATAGGCTCTATTGGTATTAGTGCCTGAAGTCATTGGAACTCCTCAATGGGCGACGGTGAAATATTATAGGTAGGTAAATATTTTTTATAATTCAATCGACCTATTAACGTAACGTAAAGTCCATCGTAGAATACGTTAAACCTGTACTGTTAATAAAAAGTGTAGGTACAATCATATAAATAAAAAATATAAAAAGCTATTTATTAGTACCTACCTAATATAATTTAAATTAAATACTTAATAGTAACCAAGGGATTAAAGCTAGTTTCATACTTTTTTGACTAAATATAAGTAAACCTTGATAAAATATTTGGGTTAGAGATCTAATTGTATTAGGGTTGTTCTTTTTTTATTTTTAACCCTACTGTATCAGTCTTTGCGAAAAGCTCTAGTACCTTACTTAAGGGTAATGTCATTAAAAAATGGCAATATTTATTTCGTTTAGAAATGAGATGCTCATGAAGAAATGAAACAAACGTTAGAAGTGGAAAATGAAAATTGTCAAGATAATAGAATTTTAAAAGTAAAGCTTTATAGTATGCTCGTGCTTAAATGTAGTATTCACCCCGAGACGAGATTTGTGTTATTTGATTTCTAAACGATATTTCTGTAATTTTCGTTACACGCAGGAAATGTATCAATTAATTCTTATCATATTTTTAAGAAATAGATACGTGGATAGCAAATATTATTTTTTTAAACAAATATATGCATGTAGTACACCACATACATGTCATGTTCTTGGATATTTTTATACAACCTAACAAAAATAATTTATATATTATCATAAAGTCTGACATGATAAATGTAAATCGGAACGGAACGCTCAGTAACGAATACGTTCGTTTGAAATCTGGTCATATATTAACCAAAAATATTTTAAAATAAACAAAATGATTATATCTGACGGAATTAATCATAGCAAATTACAATCAATTATAGTCGGTGAACTAAAAAAGGCCGGACTAAAACATCGGTTGAAGAAAATAATACTAAAAAATGTTAAAGTAAGTGTTTTTAGATACGTCGACATTAATTTATGATACCGTTTTTTTAACATTGTTATTCTTACCATTCCTATTATATTTACCATTCAGGATCACAAGGCTGTGTTTGGAGCCCCACTAGTTAAAGTTCCATCGTGCAGTGTTATTTGTTGTGGAAGTAATTTGTGCGTGCCAATTGTCGTAAATGAAATGTCAGCTGTACTACGAACAAATGCACACATTGAAGGCTTATTTCGTAAAGCTGGTTCACAATCCCGCCAAAAGGACATAAAGGTTCCGTACACTGTTCTTATTTCAACTAATTGCTTTTAATAATATAATATTTGTAAATCTATGTGTAGACTGATTTGTTGTATTTTGATTTTAGCGACTACTGGATGCTGGTGGTTGTGTATCAGAAGGTCACCACCCGGTAGATGTTGCGAGCGTATTAAAACTCTACCTTCGCTGCTTACCAGAACCTCTCATCAGTGCTGAGGTGCAAGATTTACTTTTGCGTTGCCGAGTTACAGCTGGTGATGATGCACTTAAGCCTCTGCTACATACTCTGCTACTGCTCCCAGTCCTACATGTACATCTTTTACATCATATCATGGAGGTAAAGAATTGTTTCTATTAAATACCAGTATAATAATATTATATGAAGTACTGGCTGATCCAGCAGACTTCATATTACCACATTTTTTTTCCAAAAATCTTTTAATTTTGTTTTTTACAAACCTGATCATAACAATCACAATGAAAAAATAATTATTCAATTAGGTCTAATAGTTTTCGAGTTTATGCATGCATATATATATATATAGATTTCCTTTAAAAACAAAGGTATGAGTATGATTATTGCTATGAGATGCTAATGTTTATCCCTAGTAATATTATAAATGCAAAAGTAACTCATGTCTGTCTGTCCGTCTGTTAAGCTTTCACACTAAAACTACTGGACCGATTTAAATTAAATTTGATACAAAGAAAGTCTGGAGCCTGAGAAAGGACATAGCCTACTTTTTAACCGACTGCAAAAAAAGGAGGAGTTCCACGCTGACGAAGTCGCGGGCAGAAGCTAGTACTATATATAATTAAATTTTTGTATTGGTTTAATTTTGTGTGTAGAGATGATAAGAATTCCATTCTAAAGACTAAAACAATTTATTTCAGCTCTTAAATTTCATTGCATCAAGACATAAAGACAATTTAATGGATTCATCAAACCTGGCCATTGTTATGGCACCTAGCATTATGCCACTGCCAGCTGCATCTTCTGCTCAAAGATTAGAGCACCATGTTGCTCTTGTAAAGGTATTTAATATTTTTTTTTCTTATTTTTACATTGAATACCGGGGTCTATGACTTACACAGCTTAACCAGTGGTTTACCCACTTGTACTAGGCCGAACCTGGCTTTGGAGGCTACAGATATGAATTTGTTACTTAATAACAAAGAAAAAATAACTAATGAACCTAAATATGTTTTAATAAACTGAAAAGCATTATCATTTTTTTATTTTTTACATGAGTTGCCTTGTTTATTTTAGATATTTATAGAAAATTCTCAGTACATTGGACTTTTAACAGAAGATCTCATGAAACAATTAGATGATGATTCAGAAGCCAATTTAGCTAGAAGAAAGAAGAGACGAAGTGGGTCCCTTAATCGTAAGTTTATAAGCATCAAAATGTGTGTTAAAGAGGAAGTAAGAAAATGTTAATAATTTGCAATTTTCTTCCAGGTATGTTGAGCGGTTTGCGCAAAATGGTGTCTGGGGGTGTAAACACGCCTGCAACAGTTATTGAAAACCGGAAAACACCTATTCTGAGTAAATCTGCAGCAAAACGAAAGTTTGACAGCTATGAAGGTTTTTCAGCCAAAAAGAAGTAAGTTTATCATAAACCCTTATTCTTGTTGAATGATGGCAAAGATTAGTTTCAAATAATATGTTCTTAGTATTGTTTTCATAGAAAAGCTCCCACTGAAATAAAGTAATTTAACTCAGGTATAATAATATTTTCTATTATTATTTTTACAGGAAAGAAATAACTAAGAATCTTCCACAAAAAGAGTTATCATTCACCCCTATGAAAATGTAAGTAATGTACCTATACATATTCTGCCGTCATTTTTAAGAAGGCGACCTTCTGACAAAACTTACTTTTGAGAAAATCGCAAAAGAAGTGCCCAACTTTATTTTATTTTTTTTCATTGGTTTATGAGGCGAATATGACTTGCGTGAAAATCCGTACCTGTAGAGTGATGTCTATTCTATCTTATGTATATTTTTTTATTACCATTTTATACATTTAAATGAACAAAATTAATTAAAAAACAGTTCTTTAAATTATTGGGATCAGTTTTTAATCGAGCATAATCCACTAAAAAGCCGTTTGAGTCCCGAAGCGACCTTTTAGTGGAGTAATTTTCACAAAAAATTATGCAGCCTGAAAATTTACTGTTCATAATTCTCTAAAAGGCAGTTTATCCACATAGCGGCTTTTTTGTTCAGTATTCTAATTAAATTTTTTTCTAAAAAAAATATAAGAAAGACGTTAAAGTGCAAAAACTGCCATTTAAGTAAGTAATGACATTAGTATGCCGGTGAAAAAAATCCTTAAAAGCAGTAAAACTTCAATTACTGCTTTTAAACCAATTATCGTATTTACAATACTTTAAGTAATGCTTCTATAAGAGCAGTCAAGTGAAATGATATTGTCAAATCAAACCAAATAATTGTAGCAAAGTTATAGTTGTTGTGGGTTTATTAATAATAGGTTCATTTTTAAGCTGTTTTTTGAAAAAAATACTATTTTAGTATTTATAGGAAATGCAATACTGACAGTAGTTTAACTCTAAAAGTTTTTTTTGTGATATTATACTAATATCAAAGCTGAAACTATTTACTGTCTAAACTGTGTCTTTCAAAATATGAAACATGTTTACTTATATGTTGCATTCTAAGCATAAATACATTTATTATTCAATAAAATACAAACATATCGAAATGACCACAATGATTGCTGAGAAGAAACGTTGCAAGAAACTCAGCAGGAATAACAAAAATAATTTAAATTGCCTTGGGTAGCACTCTAGATAGGTAACGGAGTTCCTTCGCAAGGACCTGATGTTTATTGAACTTCATTGTATGGTTAGGTTTATCCATGACATGTTCAAAGATTGCAGACGTCCCAAAACGGTGGTTGTATAAATACTCATAATGTTATCATTTTTGTGTTATGTACCTACCACATTCATAATCCATTTTAAAGCTATTCGAAAAAACATTATCTAGCGGCCAGCTTTTACGATAAATTGCAACCTTTACAATACAGACCCATCTGTTGGAGTTTTCTTTCAATACATTGTGACTATGACCTATTTAGAAAATTATTATTAAGTTTTCCTTTATGTAGAACATCTTAATTTTCTTAATTTTATTCTAAATCTATCGTAAATTGTATTTTACCATTGATGGAATTACAATATCAAGAAATACAACAACACTCTTTAGGGTTCTTTTAGTTGTTTTGTTCCAATGTGTGATAATTAGTAAATCATCAAAAAATAGACAATATAACGTTCAAAATGACTAAAATGACACATCTTTTGTCGTCATAAGACATTACAATATTCGATGTACCTACGTAGGTAATCGAAATTATATTAGGTAATACTTAAAGGATGCATTTCTTATTTCATTTCATATATAACTTTTTCTATAACAGCAATAAATAAGAACCAACTATAAATGGGTGTACCTTCTATATTTACTAACATACTGTATAGCTACTATGAGTCAAATACCTAACTGAAGATAGCAGTTTTTAAGCATTTCGTAAATCAGTTGTAGTTTACACGGGAGTAAAACTCAGTATAGATTAGTTGAAAAAAACTTTAGTCATAGATTATATTAAAAACAACTATAATATATCACTCAATAGAATATTAAATTTTACCTTTGAAGTTTCATGCAGTGTGTAAGTAGTAGACAACTATCTTACCTCGACTTTTGGCGCACTAACATAATTTTATCGACGCATTTACAAATAGAAATGCACGTAATAACTCACACCTACACGTAACTTAACCGCTTTTTAATTAATTATTGCGAGAAAACTGCTTTTTAGTGTCCAATAGCCTACCAAAAATAGCAACTAAAAATGTATAAGAAAGTGTTAACTTCTTTCTTATAAGTACGATTGAAAATTTTAACCACTAAATAATTATTAAAAAGGCAGTGTAAGCGACATGACGACCTTTTAAGAAATTTTTGCTCAAAAACGGCCTTTTAATGAATTATTGTGTATTTTTTGCTATTGTGAATTGGCAGCCAAGGGACTGAAACTGCCTTTAAATAAAGTAATGTAACATTACTGCCTTTTAGTAAATTTTACACTAAAAATAATGTCGCGTCACGGCCTTTTTGAGGAAAATCTGAAAAAATATCTCGAGAACTAAATAAGATAGAGAAAAACGGGTTGGATGGGTCGATGCGCCTTTTTTTTCTGAACACGCCCATGTATATAACTCAAAATCGGTAAAGTGTCAGAAGGTCGCCTTTTTAAAAATGACGGCAGTATTTCAATAAAATCTGTCCTAAGGAAATATCTGACATTTAATAATACTTATTATTTTTATGACGCAGGGGCATAACTGAGAGAAAGAGAATAAGACTGAGCTTAATGGATGCAAGAAGTACTCCGATCATCAATTCTGACTCCCTAAAGAACTCTGAGACAAGCACCAGCAGTGAAGACCTGCTCACTTCCTCTGAACATATGTTTAGCGCTCATAACACCATTGACTTATCCCCTGATATGAAGCAGTCGGACAAGGATTATGTCAGGATCTCTAAACAAGAGTATGAAGAAATTAAAAACAGAGTATCAGCAATAGAAAATAGACTGTCTAGAGAATTTACTGACGTCATACCTAAAGTCGAACCTCTACAGCAGGTACAGAGTGTCTACGAACAAACATTGGAGGATGTGGCTATGTTGAATTGTCCGACGTCTGATCATTTAGCAAGACGTTTGAGTAAAGAACTAAAAATAAGACCCAATGAACAAGCCAAGATTATCAGGTCTCCGAGTGCAAGGAAAATCGGTACAATAAGACGTCGGTCGAAGGAAAATATCCCAAAAATAGTTCGACATAAGTCATGGAATGCGTCATCTCTGCAGTCACGTACTAGTCAAAATGCAGATAGATTTTATCCTTATGTTGGCCTTACACGTCGCGAAAGGACAAGTACGGCCAAACCGGACTTAGCAGTACCAAAGACACAAAACACTTCTGATGACTGGAATAGTTCAATACTAGATAAATCACTAAATAATAATTTAGATACAAGTCAAAAGTATCATTTGCGAAAACGCATAAGTCTCGTATCAGATTATAGTCAAGAAAAAATTATAGATAGGGGCCCGTTAAGAAGATCTTTAAACATGGCTATTAATAACAGTTGGGATGCTTCTGCATCGGAGAATTCAATTAACAGCACCTTAAACTCTACTGGTAAATCCATAAATTCAACTAATCAGTCTGGTCTCTACCAAAATATCACTAACAGGGATGTAAACAGGTTTACGAAACCAAGCCCACCACAGCAGAAATGGCGAAATGCGGCAGCTTTCTTTATGGATAAAACTGGCGAATCGGATAGCATGGGTCTATCTGGAAGACCTTCAGTAAATAAATTGCGTAAACAAAATGCTGGAGCTGTTTTAGCCAAGGCAAAGTTGTTTGAATCTGAATCAGACAAATCGTCTGGAAAGAGCGAAAAGAGTTGCCAAGGTGGTTTTGCTAGAAGACCCAGAGTAAATGGCCAGCATCAACTCAAAACGCAGAAATTAATAGCTCACGTGAAGCCTAAAGTTCAGTGCAACTCAAACGTTTCCCCAAGTATCCCAGCAAGAGTGAATAAGAAGGTGGATGCTGCGCCAAATATTCCTTCGCGGACTTATCGTCCCTATGGAAGTCAAAATAAAGACATGTCTGATGGGCTCATTAGGAAAACAACACCGCCTATTCGTAAGGTATCCCCGCAACCTTCATCACTCAAGTCTCAATTTATGACTCCAGCTCTAAAGAAGCCTCTCTGCACACCAAGAAGTCTTCGCACGCCCACATGCGCGAGCGATCTCAGAAAAGTAACTACTCCTTTGAAAGCTGTTCATATATCACCGAGAAGACGTTCCCCCCGGCAGAAATTACTACGTGCTTATAACCAAGCAACATAACTATAAACTATTTAACCAATAATTATTTAATGATATGTATCAAAATTTAATCGTATTGTTAATTGTGCATGAATTGTTGTACTTAATTTACTATAGGATGTGGAAATGTGATTAATTAATGAATCCAGTTGCCATGTGTATATAAAAAAGTCTAATAGATAATTTTGCGATTCAAGTTTCACTTTTTTTAACCTTTCAAATGGCTAGTTGTTGGGTAGAACTGCTAGAATTAATAAAATTAACGGGTATATGCCATAGTTATGTGAAGTGTGATGAGGATTTTGGTAGAATAGTCTACTTACAATGGGACTCAAAACAAAAATTGCGGTTTTGACTATATATATAGTTTTAGTACCCTTGTACTGGTGCTCTAACGACTTTACATATATCTTTGATACAGGGGTTTCGAAAAAAAATCCAATATTATAATATTATATGATGTATATCACGGCTTTTACAGTGGTATCTTCATGTATAAACAAAATATCCAGATTTGAATTCAATAAATTAAAACATATTGACAATTCAATAAATAACAATTTTCACATTCAGTATAAAGCATCGGCGCCACAATAATTTTGATGATATATAATAATAATGTCATAATTATTTCTGTACGTGGGGATCAACATAATATTTTCACTTATACATTTAGCGATGATCACAGATTGAGGATTATAAAAAAGCAGATTCAGAACATACCGTGCTATGGAGAGACGATTTAACGATTCGAAACTTGCAATAGTGATTACTGAGTAATTTAGAGTTCATTATAGCTTATCGGCTAACTTATCACTATCAGCACTCTAGCCGCTCACGTGCGGCTTATTCCAGTTTCCTAACATTGCTTCTCGATCGATATCAATACCAAATTTAAATTAACAATATAATAAAATATCAATTGTACCTAAGATCTTTTCCAATTAAATACGCACATTCCATCTTTTTAATTTGCATCCTAAATATACACTAGCGGGCTGGTCGCGGTCGCCCGCGCACCGCGACGGACATCGCGGCGGCGGACGGGAGCGGCGCTCGGGCGCGCTCGGCGCTTGGTGCTCGGTGCGCGCAACCATCACAACACGACTACCGCAACGCGGCGGCTCCTCTCTGAGCATACGACGACCTAATCCATAATTAAACATACATGTTGTGATCAATAATAAAAATATAATGATACAAATACATTAATTACTACGTTTTCGATTATTGTGTGACATAAATATTTACAAAGCGCATCAGGAGCGCCAAAATAGTTAGGCGAGGCAGACTCCTAATGGAGAGATTAAAACTGCGCCGCGCCTAGCGTCCACTGTACCCACCTCTGGCAGCGACGAGGCCCGCGGGCGGCGCCTGGCACTACGCGACTGTACCCCTAACAAAACAATACTTTCACAAATATCTTTACTAACTAAAACAACTGAACAATAAACCTTATTGTCAGGAGAGCTAAAGAATAAATGCTCAAAAAAATAATAATAATTGTCGTCAATTAGATAAAATAATATACAGACAGCACATTTTACCAAAAGCTATCCTGACTGTGGCAGTCGCTGGATCGAGAAACTAATTTATATAATTATAAATAATACAGGGTTATTTTATGCGCTAATGTCCTAGCATTTTTGAACATCAAATAAAAAGATTCGTCTATGGGTCATTCTAAGTTAAGAGGTAATGTGTTGTATGAAATGATGGCACGGCATATTTTTAAATATTTTTACATTAGTATACATTTTTTTTATAGAAACCTTTAATTTGAAAATGTTTACAAAGTGGCCAGTCAATTTGTTGGTTTTATCTCGTTTTATAAGTGACCAGGGGAAATACTCGGTACAGGGTAGAGACAGGATGCACAGGGGAGAGACATAGACATATGAAAAAAGAGATTTATTTTAAAAATCAACTTTATTTATTTATTTTTATATTAATTATAAATTATTTATAATCAGACTTTTCATTTCTTAGCAGCTCAGCCTTTGTTTATAGAAAGTTTATTTTTTATTTTTTTAAGCGCTACGTACAAAACATATGTACGTTCTTCGCACATCATTTTTTTTCTAGATGCCATTTTTTCTGTAAAAAAGACATTAAATTGTAAAGCTAAGATATGTATATAATGCTTAGTAAAGGTTCAGCGAAAAATGCAGAAGTATTTATGACAACGCATACAAATGTACCTCCCCTGGACATTAAGTATCAAAAGAGCCAGGGGAAATACGCCAGGGGAGATACATTTTCGATTTATTTTTAATATAGCCGTAAAAGTGTTTCTCGTACGCAATTCACAACCAAGCATAACAAAGTATGCACTATTCATAGCTAATATTTAAGGTTACGTTAATAGTTTAACAAATAATAGCAAAATAAAACTTACCAGAGGAAAGACTGCATTCACTCGACACTTCCACAATCAGCGAGTGGCGAAACAAAAATGGCCGTTAAAATGGCTACGCAGTTGGCTTATGCGCTGCTTGCTGCTACCTTCACATTAAAACCTATGTACTCAAGGTCACAACTTCCACAGTCTAGCAAAAAAATAACTGATTTTTGATCGAAAACAAAAAGCCAGGGGAGGAGACACGAAACACGGAGGACAAATTTTAGAGTTCATATTATTTATGAAAAATTGGAATACAAGTAATTTGACTTATAAGACATTGTTACTAAGTTATTGTTCTGTATGGTATTAACGATGATAGAGTAATTATTGAATTTTAATACATACATAATAATTAGTTTACAAATAAATTCAGGTAAGGGACAGCCCAGGGAAGAGACTTTTTCCTTATATTAGAATTTATTGTGACTAAACTATGTACATTTCTGTAATAAATTTAAGTGAGCATTTAGAAAACATTTTGTTTTAAGTAATAAATAGGTTAATTAAGAACTTAGTATAAAAAAAAGGTACTTTTTTGTCCTGGCCATCGAAAGTACCTCTTAACTTAGAATGACCCCTATGTTTTAAAAATTAAACAGGTTCATTTCTATAGTTGATAATATTTACCTACGAATCGAATTGATAAAGATAGATTTATAAATGGAACAAAAAGATACCCTTCTGTTATAAAAAATGCTAAAACACAGCCAATAAAATGATTTATCCTATAAGTATAGAAAAATTTGTTGATGAAACTAAAAATAATATTCTTCATGATTATCAAACTATAGTAGATATTTCCACTACATCTTACAAAACGAATAACATTATTCTAAATATATATCAATGTGATTTCTCGCGATTATGGTACGATTACAATTTGGGAATGCATGATACTACTCGACGAAATACATAATTATTAAGTACCGATGATTAAAAAAATGCCCCTACATATACAGATAGCGTAACGTCGAAACTTTACCAGCGATCTCTTTCGTCAACTAGTACAAATACCTAATTACTTTTACAGGTTTACACGAATGCGAATCGTAGGCGTGGAAAAAATCGCTCTACAAATTAGTAACTCACGACATGAGAATGTACAATGTGAAGTTTTAGATAATAAAAATAGTTGTTACACTAGCGTACGGCGATGTCCTTCAACGTGTAGCTACAACGAACGATTAGGGAAGGGCTTTTACGAGAAACAGAGAGTTCGTTATTGGGCGCTAAAGTTTGACAAGAATCGTCGTAGTCCAGCGAGTAATACCTAAGAATAATAAATAATGAGGGTAGAACTTTCCGAGGAATACTGTATCGTAGAGAAGTTCGGAGTGCCCGGGCGGGGAGGTGGCGGTGGGCGGTATGGCAGGCGGCGGGCGGCGGGAGGTGGACTCAGTTCACCATCAAGGTATGCGACTCCATGGGCGCGGCCGAGTCGTACAGCGTGTCTGTATCTTGCGTCGGCTCGCCCTGAAGCTGGCATTGGTTAGACAACGTTCCCGCGCCGCAGTCGCAGAAAAATCTAGAATGTAAAAAAAATACATTATAACACCATCAATCTGTTGAAGAATTTACGATGACACTTCACTTTTTGGTTTTTGTAGTTGGTCTA
Source organism: Polylopha cassiicola (assembly GCA_038024825.1). Lineage (NCBI taxonomy): Eukaryota > Metazoa > Arthropoda > Insecta > Lepidoptera > Tortricidae > Polylopha > Polylopha cassiicola. The sequence goes on from CP149061.1 coordinate 3,477,187, forward strand.
TTGGTCAAAGCCCAAACAAAATATTTATTAGTTTTGGATATTATTAGTATGTAATTTGTAAGTTTACCCATAAAAAAGCATAGTCTAGAACTGGTGAAAAATTATCAAAAAGAAGATGCATACAATTCAAGTATTATTTAAAATGGTCATAATAATATGTATTTCCAAAAAGCTCAAGTAGGGCTGGCTGAATATTATTATTGCCGATTAGTTTTCAGGTAGTAATGTCATAGAATTTATATTTGAAGTGGTGGAAAGAAACATACACACATAAGCAGTTTTACTATAAATATAGCGAAAGCTGTTTAATATCAGGAATCTCCTAATTACCGGTGCATCGAGTGGCAAATGTTAAATGAAACGAGTTTGGCAACTTACCTATCATGGCGAATGAATTCTACATCATGTCCCGAATGGCACGTTTTGATGCAATTGACGCAAATTGCATTACGGTCTGTCGTGTTGCAAGTCTGGCACCTGGAAAAACAATGTATATATTAAATTCATGACGTAATAAATAACTCAACACAGATGAAAAACAAAAACAGATGATGATAATATACAAATTAATTGTTTTATTATAAAGCGGGCCTTGCAATGTTTACCTGTAGAAGTCGTGCATCGGAAATGACGTGTACGATGATATTTTATAGAGGCACTGCCCTCCGCCAACCGCTTTCTCCACAGCATCTTGATTGCTGAATATTTTGTTGCCCCGCACTAACGGTGACACACCAGAAGCCAGACAAAGACCTGGGTAAAATTAACGTAGATATTAGTATTTTTGGCTACAGTATGATCTTCTATAATTCTATAAATAGAACTTGTGAGATAGCAGTGTTTTGTTTTCCTGATGATGCATAATAATTTATATGTGAAACGGTTTACATATGCACAAAAAATATAACATACAAAGCATATAATTACCTCCAAATCTATTATTAAATATCTGGTTATGTTCGAGTGTGGCGGTTGCATTGTTTGTGATCTCGACGCCGGCCGCCAGTCCGTCGAAGATCCGATTACGCCGCAGCACTGGGTGGCTTTGAGTTGAGATCAGCACGCCCGCTTGTGCGTTGCGAAATATATCATTCTCTTCTAATACTCCCTGAAATACACAATATGTTTTAATTGAAATGAGGAAAATTTAAAAACAAGAATCTTGAGGAATCGTGATCATAGAAAAAGGACAGAAAAATCCATTTAAAAAAGAAAGAGAATTTTAAACACGCACTGTTACCATGAAATGTAAGCATAAAGGGACACCTTGCAATAACTTTATCTAAATATGCGATGTACAGTTTATTATCTCACATCACGATCGGGTAAACAGATAAAAATAGAAAACATAAAAAGAATATAATTTACCTTCCCTCCATTAAAAATACAAATACCCCCATCGCGCCCATCAAAAATCTTATTTCTCTTGAGGGTCGGGTTGGAGTCAGTCTTTATCCACACTCCGGCCATGGCGTTGTCGAATATCTCATTTTGTTCGAGCAGCCCCAGGCCCCCATTGTACACGAGTACGCCGCCATTCTGGCCGCCCCAGATCTTGTTGCCGCGGATCACGGGGTTGCTGCCTGTTCTGATTTGAACGCCCGAGTAGAGGTGGTTGAAAATGTCGTTATCTTCTAACTTCCCGTGGCCGTTGTCGTAGAAATATACGCCAACCTGTATCATATAATTTGTGGTATTTAGAAAAAAACAATTAAAAAATTACTTTGGACACCTTACATGATGCATTTTCGTAGCGATGCAGATCAAAACAAGTTGCAGATAGCTTATATGAATTATTTCGACATTTCATATACTATACACTTCATAAGTTCTCATTCAAATAGATTCACATACCTGCTTCCCCGAATGAATACGGTTACGCCGCAAGACGGGCGTCGAGCCAGTAGTGATCCAGACTCCGGCAAGTGTGTTGGCATACACTTCGTTCTCCTCTATCAGACCCTGTCCCTTCTCATGAACGTAGATACCGCCGTGCTGACCGTGATGGATTTTGTTGTGCCTCACTATTGGATCACTGTTTGTGCGTATCTGTTGGAATTGTTTATACTACTTTAGTATAGTTCATAATATATAGTATAGGTAAGTATTGGTTTGTATTAGAAAACAATATACATAGCTGTACAGTATAATGGCAGTTTTCCAGGTCTAGAACTAGGTCAATGAACCCATATTTAGTACAGGTTGCAGTAGAAATAGTTATTACACAGGCATAGGTTAATAGCCTGAATTGAGATCTATCTGTCAAATATTAGACAAACATAGCTTGTTTCTCATTGTTGAATCATAGCAAGCAAAATTTAATTGTGGATAGCAACAATCTCATCAATCACATTCCCATTAAAACGTTACAGTATAAAACTTACACACATTTAATAAATAATGCTATTTCGATTTTCATTTACCTGTATCCCGGCCAAAGCGTTCCCATAAATATTATTGTGCTCGATTAATCCGCGGCCCTCGCCGAATATGTAGACGCCGCCTTGGTGTCCGTTGTAGATTTCATTACGTCTTATGGTTGGGTTACTGTTGGACGTGATCCACACGCCGGCAAAGTTATTAGAGTGTATCTTGTTATCTATGAACTGGCCTAGACCGGACTCGTGGACGTAAATGCCGCCAGTCTGTCCGTGGTGAATCTCGCAGTGTACTACGGTGGGGTTCGCGCCTGCTTTCACTTCGAAGCCGGCGATTCTGTTATTGTGAATGTCATTTGCTTCAAAATAGCCCTGTGGATAAAATAACGTTTTGTCAATGACATATGAAACATGAATATGGTACTAACGCCTCGACTTTTAATTTGGTGTCAATATTATGATTCTTGTGTGGCAACTTATCAGTTCATAATAATGGACTATACATGAACAATTGTTTACAGTAGTTTGGTCGCAACAAGGGAACATTCATACATATTATTATTACTATGTCACAAGCTTCAAATAGATATAAATGAACGAAATTCTAACCTATAAAAACTACAAATTTAATAGCTGAAGTAATGTGTTGATGTAACTTACCAATCCATTTTCGAACGTAAAAATTCCAACGTCGCGTCCATGGTGTATATGGTTGCGACGCATGATCGGGTTAGCGAAGTTCTTCACCCAAATACCGGCGAGAGCGTTGCGCGATATCTCATTGTCTTGATAGGCACCTTGAGCGTAGTCCGTGACATACAGACCGACATTCTCACAGTCACTAATGTCACAGTGTTTGATTACTGGGTTGGCGCCGGCGCCGCTTACGCAAACCGCAGCGCCCACTGAGGGTAGATTTACATTTGTTAATACTTTCTATAGTTTGAGAATACTTTCTATTTGACTTGACTAAATAATATAAAATCAGTGTATGAATGTTTACTCGATATTGTAACTTAACTATCTTTATCTTCTAAGAGTTATTTAAAGGTTCCACAACCTTTCTTTACCACTATATAACATTGTAAAGTAAATTTAAGTAATTTCTTACCTACGCTAGCACTTCGAATAATACAATGATCAACGGTGGGTGAACAATTATCGGAGACTTCTAAGCAGTAGTGCTTATGGTGTTGCATGGTGCTCGTGGCATCAGGTGAGAATTTGAGCGTCATGTGGCCGGCGTACGCACGACTAGCGCCTTCGGCGAATGTTAGCGTGGACTCCGCTTCGCGTTCCAGAACTACCGACTCCGCCACGTTGCCCGGGGCACAACCTGAGGAACAAGGGTAAAACAGTTTAGTAGGATAATCAAAAGTATATATACCATGACTGCTACAAGCTCGGTAGGTCGTTGAACATCCAGATAATTATATTTTCGAGATAATCTATTTCATAGTCAAAAATTTATAAAATATATTAAAAACCTATTTTTAATTTTAAATAAGATTATATTGTGTAATAACCGCGAAGGCATCAGAAATTATTAAGATTATATTATTAATTCAATACATAAAATCCCATTTCATCCTTGACATAATTATGTATGCTAAGAGAGACGAGTCAGTGTCACTAAAAAAAACATTTACATAATACTTAATCGCATATTATGCGCTGAGGTAAGGTAGTTGAAAAGTTTAATATTCTTTAACGGATATAGTTTATATCGCTTACCAATTAGCTGCACATCAGTGTCAATAGCGAGACACTCCTCCTGGTAGAGGCCGGCGTGCACGAAGACGAGCGCCGGCGCGGCGGAGGGCGCGGCGCGGCGACAGGCGCACGGGCCCGCGCCCCCCACGCTCCCCGCGCCGCCCGCTGCGCCCACGCCACCCGCGCCGCTCCCACCGCCCGCGCCGCACGAGCACGCCGCCGCGCACGCCGCGCCGCCGCCGCCCGCCGAGGGAGTCGCCGGCGCGCCGCTCGACCCGCCCGTGCCGCCGCGCTCCTCGATGTACTCTAGAGCCGCCTGCAGGCAAACGATATACATTACAGATTACTAGACACGTCTGAAACTTATACATAACATTCCTTAATCATTTTCCATATCTCACAACAATGTATATATGTATGTTAGAATTAATTATTCTAAACTATTTAAGTACAATCCCATATCACAATGAAATCGCAATCATTTCACACAGGATTCACTTACCCGTATAGTGTTAAAGTGTTTGATACGAGAGTCCTTTTTAGGGTGGAAGTTTGGCCGTACGTGAATGCCGTAATATAGCTGCCTGAAGCTCTCTTTCCACGGATTATCTGCGTCGCATTCGTCGGCCGACATAAACTCAAACTGGCATGACTCCCGGTGGATCAGGGGCATGTCATATTCAAATACCGATTGGTATAGGCTTTTCCTGTAGAAAAACGAATTTAGCCATTACATTTGTTTTACAATTTTATATAGTTAATTGTATAACATAAGTATTGAATGAACATGAATTTTCAGATAAGATTTATTTATGTTATTGTATCTCTAATAAAATGTTTACTCCTGCGAAAGATGGAGTATTTTGAAAATATATTTCATAGTAACTATATTCCAGAATACATCTAAAGAAGAAAAAATATTTTTCAGACAAAGAAAGCATCTTACCATAACTCAGTATCATTGGCAATGGTGTTAAATCTCTTGCAGACCTGCGCCACACGACAAAGGTCCCGTTCCGTGAGATGTGAAAGGATGCACAGCAGTACCTCATCGGGCAGTTCATATTGTAGGTACTGGGACACATTGCATACATCCACACCTTGCGAGAGAGATCTGTGAAACACAATCTTAGTTTCAATAATGGTTTTCATGTCAGAATTATTTGCTCAATTTATTTTACCATGTAAGGTTTAAGATGGAAGTGTAGGTTGCCTATGACTTACGTTCTGGGCCTTTTCCGGGCAGGCAGAGAGCAGGCGCCAGAGGGTCCAGGCTCGTGGTACGCCGGCGGCGACTTGCGACGCAGATCGTACGGGCTGTGGTGGCCGGCCGTGGTAGCGGGTGCTGCGGCCGGCACGGGAGGTGAACCGCCGCCGCCGCTGCCACTGGGCCCGGCGCAAGCCGTCGCGGCCATCGCACTGCCTGTTACGTTGTTGGGGCAAGGGACTGATTCACATGGCTCCGCTGTAAAAGATTAATACAGAAACTTTTATTTTAGAAATTAAAAACCAATTTATCTAATGAGATTTCTTAAATGTGTAATATTATACATTGATATGTATCATCTCCTTAGCTAACAATACTGCTCAGGCCATCATGATCAAAAATAATAATGCACCTACACCTAGTGACTTGAGACATATTTTAAATCTCAGTAAAGAAATATATAAATAATTCTAAAAGCAGATGGAAATGCTGGTGCCACAATGACATCTGCCCATGACAGGGTTTGAAAACGTAACCTCCGGAATTGTAGTCAGGTGCCCTGACCACTAAGACCAACTAGCTGAGTTTGTAATTTAAATTTTACTGCATAAATCAAAACTGAATGCGATTGCTTCAGGGATAAGTTCACCTTGATAGTTACATCATATACAGTAACTATATTATTATAACTAATTTTTATTAAAAAGAGAATAACATAGAAAACTAATACTTCGACACTTTGACCTACAAAACATTCTTTGAAAAGTAACATTTACTTCACAATCATTCATTACTAAGAATCTTTGTATCAATGTAATACAAAGTTATGATTAATTTGAATGCATAAAGCCTTAAACATAATATAAGTATGTAAACATAACAAGATCAATATTTAATATCTCCTATGATGTCTGTATAATAAAAAATATAGTATTGATCAATATACATCTTTATGCATAATTAAATAATAATGATTTGACAAAATTGTCAGTTTTATACTAAATCATACTGATGTTTGTTATTATTATTTTTATACATTATTATTTATTATTGTTTTCTCTCAATTGTCAAATATGAAAACCTATTTTTTTTTCTATACATTATTAAAGTTAGACTAAGAGGTTAATTACTATATTGAATGCATCAAAACTGCATTAAACTGCACAAATATATATATTAAAATTTGTATTATTTATTAGGTTATCTTACTTACTTTTGAGATTTGTCTTTTAAAGAAAAAGAGTAAAAATTAGCAAAGATTAACAAAGAATTAATTTCATTAAAGCATGTCATTGTTGTTATCTTAGTTGCTTAGAATGGTTTCATTGACATAAAAAAACTAAATAAACATACAGATATAAACAAATTTATCATTCACTACATTGAGTTCCTATCTTATCACTTGGGTCAAAGAAAATACAACTATGTTCACACACACACAATTAAACAAAATAAGTATGGTAAGTGCATAAACTGCAATTCTAGGGTGAAGCATCAACTAACACATGCATAATTCATTTACATTTGCAGGTTGACAACCAGAAAAGAAAATCTAGTTTCGTAATTTCTCAACGAGTCGGGCATGTTTTAGAAAACAGCTGTTTCGTCATGTGTGCAAAATAACTTTTCGACTACCAAATCAATACTCATATTGCGCAAAATGTCACTGAAATGCGCTATCCGATAATTTAGACCGCTAAGTATTGAGATGAAAACATGAAGAATTAACATGCCTATCAACATACAAGAACAATGACCAACGATTTAAATATTTTCAGCAGCCACCGTGAGAAAATTTAGTACAATTGCTAAATGGGAAAATGTGACTTGTGTTTGCAATTGACTATTAATACCTCAACGACCGTATATTGATCTAAAGCTAAAGTATAGCCTTACAATAAAATTAAACATAGCTCATTTGTGAAAATGTCGATAATGACCCGTTCGAACGGATTGGGGCGACATCGGCCGACCCGGATTACTTACTCGATTGTGTCCTAGAAGGTAATGGTATTCGATGTCCACCTTTTCTTCGCGATCTACGAACGTAAGAACGCGAAGAGGAGAACGAGGCACTAGGCATTATTCCTTTTGATACTTATTTTCACTAGAATTCAGCCCTAAACAAAGGAGACACCCGCACCAACACCGTCGGCCATTTTCTGTTTAGATTAGATTGGTAAAACGAAACGGGAAATAGAGATTACACCACATTAGTAACTGTTTAACAAATGTTTTTATAATGTGCAAATAAAACACTAATCACTGATACTAAAACGATACTGTTAACTCATAAAAATCATTATTTAAATGAATTTTACTAAAAAATCACTCTACCCTAAGCGAACTACGGGCGACTCTCAGCCAATATGGCGGATTTGGGAACATGGCGGTGGCGATCAAAACGACATCTACACATATGTTTTTATATTTTTTTGCTGCGTTCTGATTTAAATGTGTAATTATTCATGTTAAAATTATTTTTAATATGTTTACTTCTCTCATTTTTCATTGAATTGACTTTCAACTTCGAATGAATACATTGTTAATAATAAAACAATTATCCATTTATAGCTTTTTCTCGTCAATAATATTTAAATGTTTGAACGTATCCCTTGTGTAATCGCCTTTGCCCTTCTAAATTTGACAGTTAGGTAGAGAAAAAAACTAAAAAAAATATCCTCCCGCGAGTTTTCATTCCATATTTCTCTTCTCTTTTCTCACACTTTTAGTGTATCATAAGAACAATAAAATAGTTAGCAAAATTATCAAGCTTTAGCTATGTCGCTTAAAGAATTCATAGACGAGAACACTTGTTTATTTTCTGTATTGGCTTGTGTTGTCCTCACAATCTCATATGTTGCTAGTTTGTACGTATGGAAGACTACATTGAGTAGGTATGTAATGGAGACGAGGGTTTTGTCTCTTTTTTTGAGAATCCTGTTATAAAATTAGTTTTCCCTTCAGAGATCATCCGTCTACAATAAAGAGGAGATTCTTCAGTGTGTCATGCATGATGCTTTTGGCCCCATTCTTCAGTCAATATTTCTTCACTGAAGAAACTTCAAGAACTGGCGATGTATACGATCACTTAGGGCTCCGTACATCGGGGTTGATAAGTGCTTCAATTCTTCCCTTGCTCCTGACAGCAATTTTATTTTTGGGTCCGCTAACTATGCAGTTTTTGTCAGGTATATGGAAGTTATATGCAGGTAAATTCGTTTTAATAACTTTACCTTAAGTAAATAAACAAGGTTACCGATAAAAGTTATGAATGTAGTCATGATCTAATTCATTTCAGAGCCTGTGTATTGGGTATCAAGTTGGCAGGACTGGGTGTGGGTGCGAAACCATTTCATGGCACCTTTAAGTGAAGAATGGGTATTCAGAGCATGTATGATGCCTTTACTCCTGCAGTGCTTAGAGCCCCTCACAGCTGTTTTTACTGGCCCCCTACTGTTTGGTATAGGTAATACATGTTTTAGTAGATTCTTACAAGAACTGGAGTATTATATGACACTTGGTTTTGTCCATAGTATTCATAAAAATCTGTAGATAGAAATATCCACATTACATGTTATTTTTCTCTTTCAGCTCATTTTCACCACATTTTTGAACAACTGAAAGCAGGATATGAGGTCAAAGCAGCAGTAATGATATCAAGTAGGTGAATTTTTGTAGTAAACATGAAAATTTCATTATTAAAACATAGCAGAAAAACTGTTTTATTATTTAGCACAAAATGTAAATAATATACTTAATCACAATACATTTTTTTTTCAGCATTCCAATTCATGTATACCAGCTTGTTTGGAGCCTATTCAGCTTATCTGTTTGTTAGAACTGGTATGTATGTAAATAATATGAATTAAAAGACTTGGTGCTTGTTTTAGTGTCCAAGTAGGTTATTTACCACTTTAGCTGCAAAGAAACATTGCTTGAACTCTAAATGACAAGGAATTTATTTAGACTGTGTAAATCAGGACATTATTATATTTATAAATAAAGCCAAAAGTTCTTACTGTATCGACAGCCTAGTGGAAGAAGTTTCTTAAAATGTATTTATTATAATTATGTATTTCTAATTTTCAGGTCACTTTATGGCACCACTAGTTGCTCACATGTTTTGTAATCATATGGGGTTCCCAAACTTTGGTGAGATTGGACAGTTTCCTCCGCTACAGAGAACAGTCATTATTTTCAATTTCCTATTAGGTTTTACTTTATGGTGCTATTTGCTCACAACACTTACTAGTCCAGATATTTATGATAACAGATTACATATAGATACATGAATGAAATTATTATAATTTATAAGGAGAGATCCTTTCTCTCGAGTTATGACTGCTGTACTAGTAATCTTATTATTAAGATATATTGTAAGATTTTGCTGGTCCTGTGGTCCTTTTTGTCCCTTTTTTGTTCCGGAATTTCCAAATTCCATTCAATATTTGACAATGCATAAAAATGACAAGATATGTAGTTTTATTTATTTAAAGCTAATTGTGTAAAAAAAATCTTTGTAATATTTTTTTTTCTTTTATTATGTGTTATCTATGCACCTATGTAATTTTTTTTTAAGAAATTATCGAAGTTGTGATTTAATCTGTTTTATTGGTAATTAGTGATTTTTTTGTGCCATTACAATGTAATCCCGAAAACAGGTGATTTTTAAAAATTTCAACCATTAGCGTAGTTTTCTACTATAAATAACTCTAGTCTATGTTTTAATAAAGGTATACGTATGCTTCAATTACTAAGCACCCACCCATGTGCAAGTATTTCACGAATAAAATTCATTAGAAATTTATTCAAATAATACAAATAGGAGTCTTCAAGATTAACTAGTCACTCTTAAATAATAAGTTAAATAGAACAGTTCTAATATATAAATGTTTTATGTAAATAGTAAATCAATTGTCTTTAATATAAGTTAAGGTACTTTGTCTAATAACTTCTATAAAACTGCTAGCGAAGGTAATAAATTAAACAATACGATTTTATTTTAACAGACTGCCTTAAATTACTGGTATATTTTTTTTGAAGTACTTCAATAAACGGTTTTTATTTGTTATCTTGTGTTTTGATGTCTATGACCCTGTCTTTTTAATGTTACTAAAGTGGCGAGTCGAGAAACAAATTTGTTAGGTGGTGTTTTTAAACGGCTTGTTTCGCTTCCAGAAGGTACCGTAAAATCAAAACGTTCAAATGCGCTGTTTATTGTTGGTTCGACAAGTTTTATGATGGTGACAAATATAAGGTGGTTTAAATTTTGTGAAAATTTCAATTGGCTAACTATCCCGGTTCATGAGATAGCCTTCTGACAGACGGACATGCAGAAGTCTTAGTAATAATGCCCCGTTATAGCCAGTGTGTATGGAACCTTAATATTTTTATGAAAAGTTACGTATATAGGTTACAAAAAAAAATAGACAACAATTTATTTGAAAATAAGTTATATTTATTCTATGTACATTCTACACATTTGATACTTGTATATAAGTGATACAGCTCAATAGCTACCACAACACAGATAATTCATTTTAAAGTGACACATAAATCAATTTTTAAACGAATTAGACATTGTCTAACAAATTTATATATTTTAAAATATCATTTGAATATTAAGTATAACAATAAACATAAATATTACACTTCATTTCTATATTAACTTCAGTCATAATAACTATACATCCAAATTTAACACCTTTACAATATACGTACTAAATACTCAAAAATTAAATTTTATTCTCTTTCAATTTGATCATGCATTGAGGAGCTTAAAAATGAATTCAGTCTTTACTTGCCACAACAATGGCTTTTATCTGGTATCGTTTGATGCATTGAATTACTGATAATATCCATATTACTGCCCGGCCAAATTCTCAGAAGGCATGACGAGTGGGGTGGCCACACGCAAGCCCTGCATACTTCCCTCGCGTACTCGCGAGTGTTTGGCCGGACAGTTAGCTAGTAAAGCTGATAGCTGACGTTTTTCTTAATTGGCTGTAAACATGATTATAGATTATAGCACAATCTCTTATAACTATGTTTGGTGAAAGGAATACTAATTGCATCTACATAAGCCCTGCTGAAGATGCAAGTGCAAATTGCATTACAATTTAGATTTAATTAATATCTCTATCTAAGTAACCCAATTATTTTACGTGATAAAATATTCCAAAATTATTAAAATGTACCTGCACTTATTTTTGTACATTACCTACCCAAAAAAATAAGAAATGAATACGAATGTTATTGACTCAGAAAAAAACATACTCCATCGATTATATAATGACAATCAAACAAACAAAATAAAAAAATCTATTTACAAAATAATGAAATATGTGAATCGTGAATACGTGAATCTTATAAGACTTTCTCTGATCCATGAATTTTAACCATAAATGTCATATGCAGACCAAGCTGCCTATTTATTTGTAGAGTAGGTACACATTGGCAAGAAAGAGATTGACGTGGTTCAAAGTATGTATACATTCTCCTTATCTGTGATCTAAAAAGTCAATACAAAAAAATACTACTCCGCGTCCTTAGACTGCAGAGACCTTAAGCTGTACAAGTTCGCCACATATATATATATAAGGCATCAATAGCGGCCATTATCTATAAATAGCATGTTGTGTACGTACAGTATGAATAGACGTAGATAAGTATGTTCTTATTATATACATTCATTTAATACAATCACGAAAGAGGTCCTGCCTTTGAGATTCTTTAGCAACCGTCAATTAAGTGCGAGTAGCGTTAGCATATTAACCATAGATGTAGAACCATATTAAACATGGCAATGCAGAGAGAAGAGAAACATACCATAAGGGATATTATAATACTTTGCTATTCTTATTCCTTACTGAGCCCTTTTTTGATTTAAAAATTTTAGTCATAACGTGTGAGTAAGGCCGTCTCTATTATTACATTGCAACTCTATGATTGTATTCCATAATAGGTACTGACAGGTTCTTTAGGCATGCGAAAAACGCCCAATCTCGCCACAACGCGCGTAAAGGTACGGATGGCACGGAAAATTTCCGACGCGCGATAAAGCAATTTTATTTAAAAAAACAACAAAAATAGGCAGGAACTCTACTAGCTTCATAAATTGTTCCCTTCTAAGCGCCGCGAACACAAGCCAGTCATATTCAATTGAAGTAAGATAATGCGATACACTACGGAGCAATGAAGACCAATTTATTTTTGGGCACGGCAGTGCCCCCGGCCCGTCAAAGAAGAACTCAACAGCGAGACTTGTGTTTTTTTTAAAAGGTAGGTTCTAATAGCATATTTTTATTGTATGTTTTGGTAAGGAAAGTCTTATCGACTTAATATTAAAGTTCAATTTAGATAAAGTCTTCAAATCTTCAAATCTTCATTGCGTCAAGCACATCGAAACGATATAATATGGACAATCAGCGTTAGATAAAGCGCGAGCGCAAAGCGTCTCCTTAACAATGTACGCTAATTATTCTTAAGGGTTATAATCACAAATCACTAATTGATTTAAGTTTAATAAGGATTTCCGACTACACCGCATGATACATACAGACATATAATTTCAACTAAGATATGACCACAGTATAGTCAGACCTAGTGAATGGATGTACATAATTTAATTATGTAAATTATTTATTGTTCATCAGTTATCAAAGATAACAAATAATTTTAAGGAATCTTCCAGTGAACCTTTGTTTAAATTAATTACTAGGCATCAGATGTGATTAAAAGCCTTAAAAACAACTTACGGACTTGCAATCATAACCCATAGTCCCATAACGGTCGCGATCATCCGACAATCATCGAGTATACCCTGGCGAGTGCGGCGCAGAAGGCTCACGGCTGCAGCGGGCGGTTGGGTGAGGGCGGCAGCGGCGCGGGCGCGGGCGCGGGCGCCGCGTCCAGGTCGCACGCCGACAGCAGCCGCACCAACTCGTCCGCCGACGGACCGCCGTCCGGCACCGGCGAGTCGTCGCCTTCTGCTGTACGGAAATATTGTTGTATTGTGACGTATCTGATCTGAATATGGACCGTGTTAAACGTTCGTGTGTCCCACCCACAAAAAATCGGGTTTTGAGTTATGAATGCAGTTTTATTAAATAGATCATGAGGAATACGGCAGTGCAATCCATTTTGTTAAAAAAAAATCGTAGAATATTCTAGAGCACAAAATTGGTTATTGCTTTTTTCCTATGTCAGATTTGTATTTTTGCATTAATGTGTTAAGCCACATATAACACATTATTGCTTATTTCCCATGTCAGATTTGTATTTTTGCATTAATGTGTTAAGCCATATACCTATCACATTAATGCAAAATTCTAATTTGTTGTTTTGAAACGAACATATATACATATTATGCAAACATTTTTAGAAAATGTAATAAAATAAACAACTAACGAATTAAAACTTTAATGTACTTAAGTAGGTACCCATTTATTTAAAGTTCTTATTGTTGTATAACATGTTTCAAATAACATTTTATGTTCTGCTAAAAATGAGAAATAGGTACAAGTTAACACTAACTTATTTTTTTATTACTTATTATTATTTTTATCATATTAAATAAAATATTTTAGGGTTCCGTATCTAAAAGGAATAAAAATTAACCCTTACAGGATTACTTTGTTGTCTGTGTGATCCTTTACCTCAGTAACGCGTGGAGGTAGGTATCAAACGAAAATTCATAGTAATATCAAATACTCAGGACTACCGTCCCTTGAAATTGTAACATAATTACAAAAAAATCGCCGACGCAATCAAAAGAGCCGCCGTTTATGCATAGATACAAACGTCATTAGATTTAAACGTGTGTGATAAAAATTAGAATATTATAATAAATAATAATATTAAAGAATGTACGAATTGTCGCCACAATTTATCAACTCTTCGAAAAATGGTTTTTAGGTGGTTTATTAACTTTTTAGGTACGGAAGTATATATTATTGGTTTAATTCAATATGATAAAATAATAATAATAAATCAATTTGGTTGAGCTTTTAAGTAATTGAAATAATATAAGTGTTAACTTGTTGTACCTATTTCTCATTTTTAGCAGAACTTGTAATGTTATTTAAAACATGTTATAACAATAAAAACTAAATAAATAAGTACTTAAATTAAAGTTTTAATACGTTAGTTGTTTATTATTTTACATTTTCAAAAAAATAGTGTAAAATATATTCATTATAAAAGAACAAATTAGAATTTTGCATAGTGTTATGTGGCTTAGCACATAAATGCTAAATGTAATAAACCTTATAGCCGATAAGTATTAACCATTTTTCTGCATTTTCTATTTAATTATGAATTTATTGAAATAAATACATTTATATCCTTAATCTATGCACTTCAACAAAAAAAATGATACCACATAACAATATTTTTTTGCTTAAAATAAGCGGAAAAAGAAGAATGTTCTCAAAAAACTTTAAGCGCCGATATCTCAAAACTAGCTTGGTGTGGGTTGAAACACTAATGCTAAACACGGACCATATGTCGTACGTCCGTAAATGTGGACGCGGCTTTACAGAATTTTAAACGCGCGAATGTTTTCGTACTCCGACTGTACCTAAATGAACGTTATTACCATACTGATAAAGTTTATATTTTTGGTCTATTTAACTTTGTTATTATTAATCCGTCATCCTTACTAATATTATAAATGCGAAAGTAACTCTGTCTGTCTGTCTGTTACACTTTCACGCTGAAACTATTGGACCGATTTAAATGAAATTTGGTACAAAGAAAGTCTGGAGCCTGAGAAAGGACATAGGCTACTTTTTAACCGACTGCAAAAAAGGAGGAGTTCCACGCGGACGAAGTCGCGGGCAGAATCTAGTATTACATAAGTGTTAAAAAGATTAATAGACAAGTGGGAGCCGACCAGACCTAAACATATTATAACAATATTACTAAAGGAAAAAAGCGTGACATCTACATTCCTCGGATTATTTTGATCTATAATCACAGACCACAGAGTACAAAACGCCTTACCACTGCCGCTTCCGTTCCCGCCAACAGCTAGCGCGGGCTTGGCGGCCTTGTCTATGGCGCCGGTGAGGTCCCACATCTGTGCGGCGCCGGATCTATGGCCACAGAGCAACAGACGGCGCGGGCGCAAGGCACCTTCGCATTCAGCCACCATGAAGCATGATACTGCTGAACCGTCCACGGACCGAATTGTGCATACTCTGACAAATACATATTATATAATTATATTAACTGTTACATCCATAGGTACATTAAGCACGATGACTGTTCTTTTTTGTCCATCAAGTAGATTATAAAAAGGATTGGTCACTTATTTTCTGCTTCAGAAGTTTAAGAGTGGGGGCTCGTCACGTCACATTTCGATGCAATTTATATTAAGATGTGACGTCACGTGCTCCTACTACCAAATTTTGAACGCGCTTATTTTTGTCATTTTTTAATAGAAAAGAAAAAGAACATGTCCAACATTTTTATTTTAATAATCTAACTGACTAACTAAATACGATTTATTTTTTTATCAAGCCAGCGCATCATTAAAGTTGCAAAAGAAATGTGCAATTTTTATCAATATTTCCGATGAAGGCTGAGTATAGTTCTAATTTTAGAATGAATGATAAAATTTACCTTTTGCCATTCGATGCTAATCGCACATACAACGTGTCTGTGTCAGGTACAACTTTCTGTATAAATATTTGTTCTTCATCCTGTTCACCATAAGGCCCTGTAAATAAAACACAATTGAGAACATATTATTCATACATTGGACATGGCTTATTATCGAAATTTAAACCTTATTTCGCAAGTATAAATCAGTCTTCGGACAATTCACAACAATTGATCTAGGTCCCCAACAGACACACTGAACTTATATACTAATCCGTAGAGGTATATTTCTTGTTGCGAAAAATAAATGCTTAAGTTAATATGATCTTTGATTAATGTGCTCCCAGAGCATTATAACAATATTACTTTTTAAAAGTAAAAAAGTCTTCCATGGGATATTACACTCAATCTACATATAATTAAGGTTCAAATTACCACAATCGTTGTGAGGTTGTGCCGTCGGCGCTTCCAAAGCTAACACTTTGAACGCCGCCTTAGGCGTGGTGCCGGGCTGCGTGGAGATCATGCCGCGGAACCGAGTCACGCGCCACGACCGAACGTGGTTGTACTCACTGCATACTGATATTAAATAATTTTCTGATAGGGAAACCTGAAAAAAAAATAAAATAGACGCTTAAGATATGTTACGTTAACTATAGGTATATCTTTATAGTGCATATCTTTGTCATTTTTTGTTTTTATTGAGAAAAGCAAAACTGCGTGACCATATTTTCCTTACTAAGAAAAAAAAAATACCTAGCAATATTTTCTATTCTTGTTGTAACAAAATTTTACCCCAATCCAATCTTCAATGTCTAGTAAGCTTCTTCTATAGAACTATCCATATTATTATTTTAGTTCTATTCCAGATAATTTACAATCAAAGGATGAATAATAAGTTATGAATAACAAAACATTGGGTCAATCTAACCCTCATTTGGGTCAAAGTAACCCGACCTTACTATAATCTTTCTATAATATTTGTATTTGTATATAAGGAGAAGCTGACTTTATGACTGACATATCAATGCAGGGCCTAAAGTGTAACGGTTAGAAACTTGAAATTTTGCACAATTCCTTTTAACGTAACGGAGCACTAAGTATTTTTGAAAATTCACTTCCTATCGTGGAAGCTAGTACCTATTCTAACATCAATTTACCTTAGTAACTGTGCTCTGGTGTACTGTGAAGGTCTGAAAGAGCTGCGGCCCATGCCCCACCGTCTCCGGGTGTTGCACTATAACTCGCACCGAGCCGTATCTAGTGCCATACGCTATTTCTATCCAGTTGCCGCATAAATCTAAACAAACGAACCAAATTCAATACGATTCTCCTCATTCTCAATTTAGAAAAAAGGTAATATTGAAATAAAAAAATTATAACCTGTCGTATGTTATTTTTATGATGATGTTTCGTAAACTTTACAGTTTTCTTATTATGTGACTATTGTCAGCAGCCTGCTATGAATTGTAACTGATTTTCTTTCGAAACGTCAGCAATATTAATATAAGTGAGTTAAATAATTTATAATTATTTTATTCCAATGTGAAATAACCGCAAAAGCATTAGTAATACGGGAGAGATGTTTTCGTGATTATTAAATATTGTAATAAAACACCTGTACCTAATGGATTTAACACGCATTACGCGTGTTAAATAAAGTACGGAAGTATATTGCGGCAGTATGAGTTTATTTAAATAGAATACTCACTAGTTTTTGGTGTGAGATAAACTGAGATTGCCGTGATTGGTTCTTGATTGGGATCCTTGTACAACTGGGTGACGAGCAGATCATTGTCCTTCATACGTAATGGGAACTTTTGCATATCTGAAAAAAAATACCCATAATTGGAATTTATGACAACAATACATTTTCGGAGCTAACTACATACGTACCTCCCTAAAAAAAATCGGAACCCTTATTGATCTTTGGTTTTAGTCTGATTTTTAACTTAATTTATGTATTGGGGTCATTAACCACCCGGGCCATGAGACAACGGTAGATTTTTAAAACTTATTGCTTTCGATCGATACTATCTTTTGAATAGAATTTGACCGGGTGGCTATTTATACGTATATTCTACGCGAAAGTTTGTATGTGTGGATAGGTGTATATATGTAAGGATATGAATTTATGTTTGTTACTCATTCATGCAAAAACAACTGAACGGATTTTGACGATACTTTGCAATAATATAATCTACACAGCGGAATAACATATATATAGGCTATATTTTACAACGATATTGCATATAATACTGCACAGGTCATTAATGAAATAGAGTTGTTTGACGGCCTGTTGGTCTAGTGGTCAGAGGCCCTGACTACGAAACCGGAGGTTGCGGGTTCGAATCCCGCTAGGGGCAGATGTCAATGATCACATTGCTCATCAGAGCACTGGCATCTGTACCTGAGTCTTTTTACTGTTTTTGTACCTGAGTCTGAGTATGTCTTATATGTATTTATGTATATTTATCCGTTGTCTAGTACCCATAACACAAGCTTTGCTTAAAATGGGACTAGATAATTGGTGTGAATTGTCCAAAGATATTTATTTATTATTTATTTATTTACAGACGAAGTCGCGTGCAAAACCTAGTTTAATAATAATACATCCAAAGCTCACCGATATAATTGATAGCGCCAGTAGCGGTGCCGAGCAGCAGGAACGAGCCGGCGGTGTCGTGCGTGCTGAGGTGCGCGACGTCCTGCGTCTGCCAGTGCTGCGTGCTCGTGTGCCACACGCCCGCCTTGCTGCGCGCGCCGGCGCCGCTCAGGGCGACCAGCTGCGGCCCCACGAAGAGCAGGTGCTCGATACGAACGCCCAAATTGAATGTGCCTGGGAGGTAGAGGTTAGAATAATAATAGGTAAGTCTGGAATATTGAATCATACTCGAGACAGAAAATGTTGTATAAAATTTTGATTTCAAGAAAAATAATAGCTGGTCATTAATGAAATAGAGTTTGTGAATTGTACCTACTGAACGAACGTACTACGACGATTATGGAAACTGCAAAGAATCCGAAACGTCAGCTAATAAAATAAAATAAAAATACGCGAGTTAAATCCGTTAATAGTTGTTTCATTCCAATGAATACTATCAAATTGTAATTAATGATTTACTTTTATTAATTTTTATTATTACTCATAAAACAATCGAAAATTAAAAAAAGCATTTTTATTCAATTCTCCTAGATGGCGTCGGTGGGACAAGTGCTGCAACCTCACAAACTTGGATTTAACTTTACACTAACCCTTCTTTGATATCTAAAAAAAATGCTCAAATGCATGATAAGAAAAAAATACATTTTAATCGGATAACCAATCAAACAACAATCATTATTTTGAGTAAGTAAGCTTTCATAGTAAAATCATTATTTACTATGAAACATTACAATTTACCTATCAATGTCCTCCTAACGGGTTCGCTATGGGTCGAAAACGCCCAAAGCCTCACGAGCGGCCCGCTCGATACACCCAACATGACATCGGTTCCAGAAGCGTTGGTGCCGCTGGTAGTAGCTCCCCCGCCTCCCGTCTTAGCGTTGAGAGCTATCCTTTCTATTACGGAATCCTGCACAGGCGATTGGAACACTACGTACCAACCACATGAGTCCGTTAATCTAGAAAAAAAAAGACAAAGTGATACGTCTTTCTCATGTAGGAATAATATATATAAGTATTTTGAATGAATTTGCTAATAAAAAAGCATAAATTTAATACTGAAACATAAATGTAACATTTATTTCGTGAGTACTGAAACACTAAAAAATTAAATTAAATTGTTGTATGTGATATCATAATCTTACATAATATATTTAACTCAAACATATTATATTCATTATCTGGTCGGGCGTGCTTCGTATCGCGTTTTAGTCGAAAATGATTTCTTATAAATAAAAATAAAAATTAATTCATGTATAAATCACTTTAGCGTTAGACTATTGTCAACTCAGTCGCGCTACGATTATGGAAACTGTAAAGAATCCGAAACGTCAGCAAATAAAATAAAAATACGCGAGTTAAATACGTTAATAGTTGTTTCATTCCAATGTGTAATAACCGCGAAAGCATCAGAAATTATTAATTTTTTTTCTTGATTACTTTTAAAATTTTCTTTTTCCTATAAACCTTCCGGGGAAGGTTAAAAATAATTATGTCACAACCAAAATTAGCCAAATAGACAAATACCACTAATAATACCTGCAATTTCATGTTTAAATTCTGTTAATGTGAGTGATGATATGAATTAATGTTTAATTAAAGCATTTATTAATAATAAATTTTATATTTAGGTTAATTAAACTAATAATTATTTTATATCAATTACCTGTAGCCAGTTACGAAATGTGTATACGCAACAGCTATCCAATTGTGATGTGCCTTGATAATTTGAACTTTCATACTATCCGCCCAGGCGTTCACTGGAAAGAGAACGTTATTCTTAACGTCGTAAGGTCTATAATTATAATAAATATAAAATTAAAGAAAAACTTACATTCCGGTGGTCTCAATTGTTTGTGACAGTCGGCATTGCCTAAGGAGGCTGCTCTGGAATGACCTCTACCACATCGACTGTGAAGAAATTAAATAAATATTTAGAAAAAAACATATCTCTCTTGATCACACATATATAAATAAATACCTAAGCCCTTTTCACAAATAAAAAAACCGACGACCAATTTTCTCGATGGCCAGTATTATTCATAACAAACCTTAACTGATCCTGCGATGGTATCCTGCCAACAGTTCGGAGATCAAGTGAAGAGTTTCTAGAGTGTGTCCTATTTGTTGCTACATCTGTGTTGGAGGCTGTGGAATTCTTACGAGAACACCCATTGCCATTTCTTCCACTTGTGCCGTTTGGTAAAGCTGTGTTCACTGTAAAAGAAAAACACTTATATCATAAGTGGTTAAACCAGTAGTTCTTACCCTTTTTAAGTACTTTAACCCCATGTCCAGAACCCAGGGGTTAAACTATCGTATTATATAATTATGGGGGTATAAAAGCCTCTTGTTGGTGCTCAAATATTAATAATAATTATGTTCAAATGAGTATAAAAACATGCTTAGCTAACCCAGTTTGTGTACCACCTCTCATATTTAATTTGCCTGTGACATTGGATTAAGATATTTGACCTTTAAAAACAACATAATACTTTTATCTTATGATAAATTATTATTAATTTCAGCTCTGTTTAATAACAAAGCAATTTTACACTGATAAGATAATTTTATCAAAAGGAAATTGTACACAAAATATGCTTTATAATATTTGACTATGTTCAACAATTTTTATCTAAATTGTATAAAACAAATATTTGTAGACACTTTACACAGATTTTTTTTGATACATTTGATCATATGACCATTATATTGATAAATAAATTGCTGTAAACAAACAAGGGTTTTTGATTTTTTTTTACTTCTTTATATAATTATACAATTACTTAATAGGTACATAAAACAAAATGAACTTGAATGCATGTTAATAAACAATTAATTTCATGACTTATTTTTCTATACAATTTTAATATCTAATTTTTAATAATTAATTAACAATACCTTTCTACTCAAATGAGGTATTTATTCTTAGCATTAAAAATTACTTAAGCAGCTAAGCAACAAATATTTCTAGCATTCAATTTGAATTTTTTCTTTCAAAATATATATGGTTACTAAAAATGGACTTAATTAAGGCATATTACCTAATTAAAGACTATATACTTACAAGGTGGTGGTAAATATCCGTAAAACAGAACATCACCACATGATGAATGGTTCATTTCATCACATAACGCCAGTCGCCTACTGAGCGGTGTAATACCGAAGTAATCACATTCATGTCTAAGAGCTCTGATATTAACATTATTTAGATCTATGTCTCTAGTACGCAGGAAGTTTAGAATTAAACCAAATAGATTAGGATCTCTATCTATGAATATAGCTCCAGTCTCATCTCTCACTGTGGGTATTCTGCCGCTTAAGAGTGCTGTGAAAAATGTGTCCGGGACCCATGTCAAAGTGTGCCAGGATGTGGCAAATCTAAAATAGAAAAATAAATGTTAACCTCGCCAAATATCAAGTCATAATTAAGAACAGGGACTAATTTTAATATTGATTGAATTATACTTCTAGGCTGTACTTTTTGTTAATAGTTTTATTCAATTTATTGGAATCCACTGAACCAAATGTGCAATTTTATTATTTTTAGCATCTAAAGGGTTAAGATAAGATTTAATAAGACGCTTGATTTATTAGTGGTAACTAACTAATGCTGTTTACTTAAAAAAATACTTTTTGTATGATATAAGTACATTGATAAAGTTCCTGTTCTCTTTAATTTTCAATAATAAAGACATTTTTTATTTATATCATAAGCTAAATTCTAATGTAAGCTTCACAGAATTCCCTAAGTTTATTTTTTTATTTATTGCAAGAACTTTAAATCTATGATAAATGCACAAGTAAAATACCTCGATAATCTTGCATAGCTATAAAAATATTAATTGGCTGTAAATAACATTACATAAAAAAGAAATCCAGTTTACTGAACACTCGTAAAATACCGTAATTAATTGTAGCGCACCGATTAAACAGTTACCACCAAGCTTACGTTATACTTTCTAATAGAAATCACTTACCGAGTCCCACCGACATTTAAGTTTACTATTTCTTGATAATTAGACATTTATAATAACCAGAACGAAGTCGTCTTCACGACTGATAATTATAAAATACACGTAAATTTATAATTTTATGTATCTAATCATAGTTTCAAAGGCTCCCGTCAACAAACAAATCTGATCATATTATAGTATACGCGATTTGAAACGTCAACTTAACGTCAAATGATATAATTGGGGTCCAGCAGTATATTATAAAACCAAATATCTTAAATTATTTGAAGAAGTGGTCAATTTTAAATAGGTTTTACTAGAACGGAACCCATTCTAACTGAAATTAGTTCGGCCCTGGTCGTTTCCTATTTAAGCTGTGTTTACATTCTCAATTTAAACTACCCTTACACTTCTAGCCAAGTTTACCGGTTTTTTAGTCTGACCAAAAAAGTAGTCTACTCAAACGCTACTTTATATTTTTAACGGTGGCAATAATTTTTAAGAGAGACGTGTCGTGTCAGTCAGCCGAAAGCAGAGTGACCATTTGTGGCAGATTTCTGCCATTTTGGCAGATTTCGCCCCTAAATTTTGTTGGTGGCAGATCATGCTGACGGATTAAAAAAGTGGCAGATTTTGGCAGATTTTAAAGATTCCAAGAAAAATCACAATCTTCATTCTTTTTCTATTTAAATTTTAAATAAATTTATCTTTTTTAAGGTTTTAAACATAATATTATAATTAGGTTACAAATTATTTTAGGAAACTGGCAAATTCTTAATGGCCTGATTATACAGGGACTTTACCTTTGTTCTGTTTTTAAACAAGTGCGTCAAGTAATAACAGTAACTAGAATAGTGTTCATATTCTTATCCTCTTTACTGATTTGGTTTGAACTTTTGATTTGATTTTATCTCATTCTCTCTTGTGTATCGTGTGCGGTTCTGTGTAACAAATCATTAATTATGAAGAGAAAATACGAGCGTTCTTTTCAATCTGAGTGGGAGCAAGATCCCTTGCTATTTTCCTAGTTGTCAAGTGCTAAGGACGACAACGAAAGAAAGAAAGATAATATTTTATTTGGTTATAAATAACTTACACTAATTATCTAGTAGGTTCATACAGTGAGAAAGAAAAGAAAGTACAAAATTAAGAAGAAAAACGACGACGTTGCATTATGCAAAGAGCTTGCATCGACTCATATCAGAAACATACAAAAAAAAACATAATTAGGTACTTATAGTGGTCAATCATCGGTAAGTAGGTAGGTAGGTACTTTACCATAAATATACCTAAATCTTTAATCAGACTTTTTATTTTCTTTAAAATTGATAATTTTAAAATTAAGCTGTTTCAGGTTAAACATATGTTAAAAACAGCTCCTTCACTCATTTTTAATTTTTATTTGTGTTTTTTATTTTTACAAATTTGCATGTGAAAGGAAAATGAAAACGAAAATTTAGAGGCAAATATTCAATACATAGAGTAATTAGTATAAGTATGATACTTAATGCATAAGAAAAATGTTAACTGTTTTTGTTGGTTATAGAAATTTCATAGAATTTATGTGTATTTTTCCATTTTTTTTATGAGGCATATTTTTGGCATTTTAAGCGGTAGGTGTGGCAGATTTTGGCAGATTTTTTGCCTAGTCTGTGGCAGATTCGCTCTTTTTGAGATGGTCACCCTGGCCGAAAGTCAATTTTTCGTAAAATCGAATTGCTGTAACTAATGTATTAAAAAACAAATTTTAAATAGTTTACAGAGTGCTAAAATAAGAACATGCCGGCGACCAGCTCCGCGAAGCTGGCCAATGGCCCTAATAAAGGGATGTTTAATAACACGACCGGCTTTAGCACGCTTATCACTGTTACGGTTCTATCACTGGCTTGGTTGGCCGGTTTCGCATCTCGGCTTTTCGCTGTTATTCGTTTTGAAAGTATCATTCATGAATTTGACCCATGGTAAGTATATTTTGCCTTGCTACTTAGTAAATGTAACCTAATTCGTGACGCGCCCCTTCCTGTAAAAGTTTTGAACGATGGATGTATTTCAGGTTTAACTACCGTTCCACCGCTTACATGGTGCAGCATGGTTTTTACAATTTCCTGAATTGGTTTGACGAGCGAGCGTGGTACCCGCTCGGGCGTATTGTAGGAGGCACAGTTTACCCTGGCCTTATGATCACGTCTGGCACCATCCACTGGATTCTACATACACTAAATATTCCAATTCATATTAGGGATATTTGTGTGTTTCTTGCACCTGTATTCAGGTAAAAAAATATTTTTAAATAAGTAATATGTTCTATGGGTCATTCTAAGTTAAGAGGTACTTTCGATGGCCAGGACAAAAAAGTACCTTTTTTTTATACTAACTTCTTAATTAACCTATTTATTACTTAAAACAAAATGTTTTCTAAATGCACACTTAAATTTATTACAGAAATGTACATAGTTTAGTCACAATAAATTCAAATATAAGGAAAAAGTCTCTACCCTGGGCTGTCCCTTACCTGAATTTATTTGTAAACTAATTATTATGTATGTATTAAAATTCAATAATTACTCTATCATCGTTATTACCATACAGAACAATAACTTAGTAACAATGTCTTATAAGTCAAATTACTTGTATTCCAATTTTTCATAAATAATATGAACTCTAAAATTTGTCCTCCGTGTTTCGTGTCTCCTCCCCTGGCTTTTTGTTTTCGGTCAAAAATCAGTTATTTTTTTGCTAGACTGTGGAAGTTGTGACCTTGAGTACATAGGTTTTAATGTGAAGGTAGCAGCAAGCAGCGCATAAGCCAACTGCGTAGCCATTTTAACGGCCATTTTTGCTTCGCCACTCGCTGAGTGTGGAAGTGTCGAGTGAATGCAGTCTTTCCTCTGGTAAGTTTTATTTTGCTATTATTTGTTAAACTATTAACGTAACCTTAAATATTAGCTATGAATAGTGCATACTTTGTTATGCTTGGTTGTGAATTGCATATGAGAAACACTTTTACTGCTATATTAAAAATAAATCGAAAATGTATCTCCCCTGGCGTATTTCCCCTGGCTCTTTTGATACTTAATGTCCAGGGGAGGTACATTTGTATGCGTTGTCATAAATACTTCTGCATTTTTCGCTGAACCTTTACTAAGTATTATATACATATCTTAGCTTTACAATTTAATGTCTTTTTTACAGAAAAAATGGCACCTACAAAAAAAATGATGCTCGAAGAACGTACATATGTTTTGTACGTAGCGCTTAAAAAAATTAAAAAAAAAACTTTCTATAAACAAAGACTGAGCTGCTAAGAAATGAAAGTCTGATTATAAATAATTTATAATTAATATAAAAATAAATAAATAAAGTTGATTTTTAAAAATAATCTCTTTTTTCATATGTCTAGGTCTCTCCCCTGTGCATCCTGTCTCTACCCTGTACCGAGTATTTACCCTGGTCACTTATAAAACGAGATAAAACCAACAAATTGACTGGCCACTTTGTAAACATTTTCATATTAAAGGTTTCTATAAAAAAAATGTATACTAATGTTAAAATATTTAAAAAATTGCCGTGCCATCATTTCATACAACACATTACCTCTTAACTTAGAATGACCCCTATATTATTCTATTTGCATAGTATATGTACTATTTTATTGTTTATTTATCTATAATCTAGTTAGAATCTTTCAAGAATAAGAAACCCAATAAAAATGTAATATAACTGTTAAAAGATCTGTCAAGTGCTAAACAATATTCCCTAGTTCTGATCACTTTTGTGAGGTGTCTAATTCTGTGTATTGTTTTTAGTGGTCTAACAGCCATAGCAACATATTTGCTGACCTCAGAGCTGTGGTCAAGAGGTGCTGGCCTGTTTGCTGCTTGTTTTATTGCCATAATCCCAGGCTACAGCAGCAGGTCTGTTGCTGGTAGCTACGACAATGAAGGCATTGCTATATTTGCCCTGCAATTCACATATTACCTATGGCTTAAGAGTGTCAAAAGTGGATCAGTCTTCTGGTCTATCTGTACTGCCCTTTCATATTTTTACATGGTAAGTATAAAAAAATGTATACTTTTATAGCTCACTACCTTCTGCCCGCGACTTCATCCGCGTGGAACTCCTTCTTTTTTACAGTCGGTTAAAAAGTAGTCTATGTTCTTTCTCAGGCTCCAGACCTTCTTTGTACCAAATTTTAAATCAGTCCAGTAGTTTAAGCCTGAAAGCGTAACAGACAGACAGACAGAGTTACTTTCGCAATTATAATATTAGTAGGGACAAGCCAATATATTCATAGATTTATGCCAAAGATTTTATAATAGGTTTCAATTGTTTTAATGAAAAGTACTATTTCAGGTGTCAGCATGGGGTGGATATGTGTTCATCATCAATCTGATCCCGTTGCATGTGTTTGTTCTGCTCATCATGGGTCGGTTCTCTCAGAGGCTGTTTGTGAGCTACTCTGTGTTCTATATAGTGGGGCTGCTGCTCTCCATGCAGATTCCATTTGTAGGCTTCCAGCCTATTAGGACCAGTGAACATATGGCTGCTTCAGGTAAATATAAGCACACATACCTACATGATATACAAAAATACACTAAACATTATTAATCTTACAAGTTCAAGATGTAAATACAAGTTTAATCAAAAGTGAAAACTCATATACCTAATAAATAAATTATTTATTTTTCTTTCTTAAAAAAAAATAGTCAAAAATAGAACAAACATACAGGCACATCCCAAAAAATAATGTATTACTCAGAGGGTACAATTTCATCTATATGAATAAACAGTTGTTTGTAATATTCTATAATTACAAAAACAAACAACTGTACATGTAATTGAGAAAGCATAAAAAAATTGCAAACAGTTTAAAACCACTTATTATAATGAACATTACTAGGTAGTAAAGTTTGTAATTAAAAATAATGAACTCTGTTATATAGTTGGCTATACATACACTGACCCTATTGAAACTAAAAACTTTATTATAAGGAAAATAGTAACATATTTTTTATAGCATTGGCTGACCTAGTTAGCAAACAAGATTAAAAAATAATACATGAAGAATTTAATTTTAACTGACTTAAGTTAAATAATTCAATTCATTACTTATCTATCATTCCTTATCTTCACAATAATAACATGCTGATTATGGTTATGATTAATTACCATAATTTTAACAGCCAGCACATTTTATATTTAAACAGTTGTTATGTACACTTGTGAAATAAACCATAATTATGTAGTTGATATTCCTGAACTGGTAGTTTAGAATATCACTTATAGTATTTCTGTCAAGTTTTTATGGGCAATGTAATAATTAGAACATCATTTAAATTTCTTTTACTTATTTTATACTAAAATACAAATTACAATATACAATGATAAAAATTGTAGGTCATACCTGCAGATATTATTATATTTATAAGTACTCAATAAGTTAAAATAAAAGATGCTATCCTGGTTAAAAAACACTGTTTCACACTCTTACCTACAACTATAAAAAGACAAGAAAAAGATTACCTAAGGCCAATTTTAAAGTTTCATAAAAATTGGTTTCAATAATTATTTTTAGGATTAGATTATGCGTTGTAAACATGTGTTCATTTACTTCCTTTCTGTTACGCAAATCGATACTTATTATTATTAGACAGGTAAAAAATACATCAAAATATGTAAAAAATCATAAGTGTCAACTAACAGTTTGTTGTACCTGGTTGTTATTTTCAGGTGTATTTGCGCTCCTAATGGCCATCGGTGCTTTGAAGTACCTTCACATGCTGAACCCTAAGGGTCAGTGGAAGCAGCTTCTTATCGTGGGAGGTCTAGTTGCGGCCGCGTCCGTCTTCCTTGTGGTTGTGATGCTTACGTATATGGGAGTCATTGCTCCATGGAGTGGACGGTAAGAAAATTAAGAGGTTTAAGATATTTTTATGTCTGCAGGTTAATAATTTATTTATCTTTTAATCCTAAGGTATGATATGGTAACTCATAAATACATTTAACTACATATTATTTATTCTGTTTGTATAATTCAAATAATTGATAGTTACTAATTTAATGTTGTAGTTATTCGTAATATGCTTATTATACATCTACTTTTATAGTTCCAAATTGGAATATCATAAATTTCCTCTTCAAATTAAGATTATCAAATATGACTTACATCACAAAAGGACGGCTAGCTTCTGCCATTGCCGATCGATCATTGGGGCCGTTCAAGTATTACGTAATCACTATAGGGGGGCGGGGGGTCTCTGCTTTGCATTTTTCTGACAAGGGGGATGGGGACGGGAGTAAATTATAATAAATCTAATTATGTAATACTTAAACAACCACTTTGCAAAAGTAAGATAGTGAAAGAAGCCTTCTCGCGTGATAAAATCGCGACAAAGCGTGCTACCAATGCAGTTGTGACAACCAAATAAAAACACATTCTGTTTACAATGTACAACATGTATTAATTATGTCTAAATTTTTGACAGGTTCTACTCGTTATGGGATACGGGTTACGCTAAAATCCACATTCCTATAATCGCCTCGGTGTCTGAGCATCAGCCGACAACCTGGTCCTCTTTCTTCTTCGACCTCCACGTCCTGGTGTGCACGTTCCCCGTGGGACTGTGGTACTGCATCAAAAACGTTAATGACGAGAGAGTGTTCGGTAAGTAATTTCTTTTCTTATGGAACTCTGTTAATGATATCTGCAAAACATTGGTAGATTTAACGTTTTGTTTAAGGAGTTTTGATAGACGTAATCATTGTTTATTTTGTATTGGATTTTCACATCACCATCAGTATTGTTAAATACTTTGAGTCGTCAGTTAAGGTGGTGAAAATAGATGTCGTGAAACAATTATCGAGACAATTACTCATGCTAACGGCACGGAAACTTAAAATTAATTTTACTAAATATATAAAAAAAATAAAATAATTCTATGCTATATATGCAAGAAACCAACGCGATATCAATATCTTATGTAATATATTTACATAAGTAATCAGAACTTTTATTTACGGTCTGTTGGCCTTATAGGTTTAATAGACTATTATGGCAGAAGGTTGCGAATTGGAATCCTGCTAGAGGCAGATGATGATGAGCACAAACTTTATATCTGAATCAACCAAAAATCTATTTTATTGATGTTGGAATTTTTATACATTATCTATTATTAAATCTTATTCTTTGTTTTTAACCCCCGACGCAAAAACGACGGGGTGTTATAAGTTTGACGTGTCTGTGTGTGTGTGTGTGTGTGTGTGTGTGTGTGTGTCTGTCTGTGGCATCATAGCTCCCTAACGCATGAACCGATTTGGATTCTGTTTTTTTTGTTTGAAAGTTGAATATGTCGGGAGTGTTCTTAGCTATGTTTGATAAAAATCGGGTCAGTAGTTTAATAATTAGAGGGGGGTGAAAGAGGGGATGGAAAAATAAATGTCTACAAATATACTCGAGTGGGGTATCAAATGAAAGAGGGTCACGAGTACATTACAAAATTGAAATTATAATCAAAATCGGTTGAGTCGTTAAAAAATTATAGGCAGTTAAAGTGGGCATGGAAATTCAAATATCTACAAATATACCCGAGTGGGGTATCAAATGAAAGAGGATCGCGTGTACATTACAAAATGAACATTTGAAACGGAAATTGGTTAAAAAAAATAATAAGTTGTTGGTACTTACTTTCAAAAAGTATGAAATAAAAAAAATAAATTAAAAATTTTAACAAACCCCCGACATAAAAACCTTAAAGCCCTCTAAAAAGTATAACAATAATAAAAACATGATATTAGGTAGGTACCTAAGTAGGTATTAATAGGTATTTCTGCAAAGAAAACGTCATGTCGGGGGACCGTAGGTTTCGATACACTGTAAATATAGGTAGGTACAATTAAATGATTAGCGGTCCCCCCGACATGACGTTTTCTTTGCAGAAATACCTATTAATACCTACTTAGGTACCTACCTAATATCATGTTTTTATTATTGTTATACTTTTTAGAGGGCTTTAAGGTTTTTATGTCGGGGGTTTGTTAAAATTTTTTACCATTTAAGTGTATCTAATGTAACATAAATTATTATGGTCTTTAATTAGTAAGACCATTGAGAAATAAATCTGATCTTATCTAATTTATGTAGTACCCATAATACAAGCCTTCACTTGAATTGTGACTGGATCTGTGTATTATTATTTTAACCTGTATTTTATTTTCAGTTGCACTATACGCTCTGAGCGCAGTATATTTCGCTGGAGTGATGGTCCGTCTGATGCTGACATTGACACCTGTAGTCTGTGTGTTAGCCGGAATCGCCTTCTCCATTCTTCTGGACTTGGTGCTTAGAGAAGATGAAATGCCCACTCAGGTCGCCGACACAGAGGAATCTAAGAATCTTTACGATAAGGTATGTGTTCTTTTCTTATTTTCAATCGACGAAAAAAAACAGGAGGTTCTAAAGTCGATGCATATATTTTTTTAACATTTTAATTAGGGATGTATCATTCTTAAGTTGCACGTTCAATATTTGGTTTTGTGGTGATATAATATAACTGTAAAATATGATAATATAGCAGAAACCATAACGGTAAGAAATCGTTTGTAATGGCAATAAATCTGATTTCAATTTGTAATGACATGCTGAATTGTATTGGTATTTAATTTTAGTTTCATTTTATTTTAAATCTGTCACAGATATGTTGGATTTAGAGTTACATTATGGATAGAATAACTTCACATGTCTAGTCTAACTAAAGTTCACTATTCACATAATTAATTCAAATTACGAAAATTAATTAGATAAGCAAGTCTATGTTGGTAATATGTTATGTATTGCAATGAAACATATATAACGGATTTAACTCAAGTATTTTTTTTATTTGCTGACGTTTCGTTATACTATCGTATATTAGCTTAGTTGTGCTAAAAATATGGGAACTGCAAAGTTTTCGAAACTCCCCAAATAAAATAAAATAATTGAGTTAAATCCGTTATGTTTGTTTCATTCCAATGTGTGATAACCGCGGAGGCATCAGAAATGAGTAAGGTAATGTATTTCTTACAAATTTTCCAAAAATCTGAAAAATGTATTTACATTAAATATTTCTGATTTACTGTTTAAAGAAAAAAGAACGTAAGTACATAATTATATGCAAGTAACATGTTACCTTTATTTAAAAGATGTAGCCTTGTTTATGATATACTTATGGTATACATATACAATGGATCTCAATTATTCATGGTATATAAAAGTGTGTGCGTATAGAGTACCTATGTAGAAGTATTTGTACATGTGCGTGTCGAACAATGATAAGTCGAACAAATGTTTGCCTTAACAAATACTACGATATATCGTTTTAAATATGAATGAAACTGTACCCGTCTTAAGTTCCACTCAGGATTTGGTTTTGTATTATGACCATTGTAAAACTGGGCCGTGTTACTGAGACTCCGCTATCCGTCTGTCACCTAAGTATACATTTTCACGGGTGATGTAAGTATTTCTGTTGCCGCTATAAAACAAATACTAAAAAAGAGAATAAAATAAATATTGAAAAGGGCTCCTATACAGGAAACGTAATTTTTTTGCCGTTTTTATAAATAATGGTACGGAAAATTTCGCGCGTGAATGAGACTGCTCTGCGGTGTTATGCCTTATCTGTTCAATTATTCAAATTAAAATAAACACAATGACATCTTTTTTCATACGGATTGTATAACTGAAAACTTATTTCCGTTCCGACCGCATCCGAAGTTAGCCAAATGCGACCCGAAAGTAGGGCTCCGCTATTTATTGGCCGAAACCCAACCTTAAGTCAAAACATGTTTTTCAGGTCGAAAACGGCCGAAACCGAAACTTCGGTCACTAGTATAACTAAATAATTGGAATGAAACAACTATAAACGGATTTATCATGCGTATTTTATTTTATTTGCTGACGTTTCGGATTCTTTACAGTTTCCATCGTAGCACGAGTCACGACTGAGCTGACAATAGTCTTACGCTAAAGTATATAAATAGTCTTAAACTAAATTATATTTTTATTTCAGGCTGGTAAACTGAAGAAGCGCACGATCGAGCCTACGCCTCAGCCCGACAACGGTCTGGGTATGAACGTCCGATCCGGCACGCTGATCGCGTTCATGATACTGCTGATGTTATTCTCTGTGCACTGCACGTGGGCCACTTCCAACGCTTACTCCAGTCCCAGCATCGTGCTGGCCAGCTACGGGAATGATGGGTGAGTAACGTAATCGGTAATTATTTATTTTATTGCGTAATCATGTCGTTTACAATAAGAATTTAAAGATAAATAGTGACGTATATACTAATAAAAAAATGGAATGGAAAATGATAACGGATTTAACTCGCGTATTTTTATTTTATTAGCTGACGTTTAACGTAATCGTAGCACGACTGAGCTGACGACAAATTAACTCTAAAGTGATGATTTTACATTTTGTAAATTACGTTGTTTTTCTTTAGTTAAATTTTGAAACTTATAGTTTCAAAATTTAACTAAAGTTAATTAATTCGGTGAGATTCAGCATTATTTTACAAATGCTCCTAATTTGACACATAAAAAAATCAAATGAATTTAATTCTTATATTTATAAATGTTTTGCACAGGTCCCGCAAGATTCTGGACGATTTCCGTGAAGCCTATGGTTGGTTGTCCCAGAACACCGCTGAAGACGCGAGGGTCATGTCCTGGTGGGATTATGGTTATCAGGTAAATACATATTACACTGTTAGGAAATTAAATAAGTAGCTTGACATTTTTAGGAAATTCATTTAGAATATTAACTATTTATGTATGTTCACACTTCACATGAATATTTTTATTATGTCACATGTAGTACTATTTATCATTTTTATTTATAACAGGTTATGTCTACGATTTTTTTATTAGAGAATGCCAGACTTTAAGTTCGGGATTGTACACTTAGATCTTTTAATTTTTGTGCAATCATTTATAACACACACAAATACCTTACGATTAAGGTCTAAAATTAAAACTGACATTTCTAATAAACCCTTTTGTTCACAGATAGCAGGCATGGGTAATAGGACAACGTTAGTAGATAATAATACATGGAATAATTCTCACATAGCACTTGTCGGCAAAGCCATGGCTAGTAACGAGAGTGCTGCGTACGATATAATGACGATGTTGGACGTCGATTACGTGCTGGTTATATTCGGCGGGGCCATCGGTTACTCCGGCGATGACATCAATAAGTTCATTTGGATGGTCAGGATCGCTGAGGGAGAGCATCCGAAGGATATTCATGTATGTTCCAAAGATATTTGTGTTCTTTAGCATTAGACTATTCTCAGTAGTGCTACAATCATGGAAACTGTAAAGGTTCTGAAATGTGAGCTAATACAATAACATACGCAAGTTAAATTCGTTTATAGTCGTTTGCTTACAATGTGTAAACACCGCGAAGACATCAGAAATTATTTTCTTATTCACTTTTCAGTCCCTATATTCGTAGCAAGTTACTGGATGTGTCGATTGAGAGATAAATATGATATGTACGATGCCATGGTTTGTTTTCGAATTTAATGTGGATTTTGTTTTCAGGAAGCGGACTATTTCACGGAGAGAGGAGAATATAGAATAGATTCAGAAGCGTCTAAAACAATGTTAAATTCACTTATGTACAAGTTATCGTATTATAGGTAAGTTTTATTAATCATATGTAATAATTAACTCTTATCTAATTTATATACGATATTGTATTGTGTTTTACTCCCTTTCAGGTTGAATTTTCAAAAATCCTTCCCTTACGTTATAAAAGGAACCCCCGGGCAAAATTTAAAGTTTCTAACCTTTTTTTTTATATGTCTGTCATTAAGTCAGTTTCTCCTTTTATTTTTGTGTTCTCTTTTTTTTAGATATGACAGCGGCGGCAGTCCCCCGGGATACGATCGGACGCGCGGAGCGTTGCCCGGGAACCGCGGGTTCAAACTAACCTACCTCGAGGAAGCTTATACCACAGAGCATTGGCTCGTTAGGATATACAGGTAAATAAAATATAATCACTAGTTTCTGCCTACGACTTTGTCTGCGTGTTATTAATACTTGGGGTAAAGTATCTAATATGGTTTCATAGTAAATGAAATCATCCCTCATATTCTCCAGGACTCGAATTTTTGGTGTAAAATTGTATCTCAATCAGATTTAAGTTGAAGCGGTAATAGACAGATAGACAGCTATTATAAATGCGATTTTAATTATCTCTTTCTTACTGTCTGTGACTACTTCATGCTTACACCGCCCATTCAATTTATGATAAAAGGGGATAAAAAAGTGTGATTATTAGAATTTTCTGTCTTGGCTGTTTTGAATCTGTGCATAGTTTTATTAATTTTATAGTGAAGGAGTAAAAACATGTTTTTTTTTATTATTTTAGAGTTAAGAAACCAGATGAGTTCAACCGTCCTCGCTTGGCGCTGTCTAAGAGGACGATCCCCACAACCAATGCGATGTCTAAAAAGGTAAGCCCAATCAAGAAATATTATTTAATAAACGTAAATTGCTCATTAATTTATACTTAGTATTGGGTGTATGGCAACATATTCGAAAAAAAAAACTAACACCTTAGAATTATTTTAATAAATATTTAAATATAATATATTCTTTGTTGGTGTGAGTTCTTTAGTCACAAATTTAACATATAATCATTTTTACCGTATAAACTAATGTTAAATTGTGTGATTATACTGTGGTAATATTTTGTTGCTAACATCGTAATAATATAATAAACTCAAACAAAACATATGTTTGCATTGTGTGTTTAAAATTGAACCTTGTAGTTAAAGCTGAAGGTTTAATTTCGATGAAACTCAAACAAAACGGTGTATAATCGAAATTTGCCACGATTAGTTTAACATAGTTTCACGTAGAGCTGAATTATATGCTAGTTATAGAGTAATAATATATTCTCAACGCTATTTCCAATTACAGCTGTCAGTAGGAGATGAAAACACGGTATAGTAGTGTTATTTAAATTTGCTATGTTTGTGCCGTGGTTTTTAGCATGTGGTATAATGGTATGTGAGTGATGTATCTGTTATAAATAATATGTATAGATATTTGCGTAATCGTGACATTTTTGGTCGGACTGATTAAATCAAGATCTTTCATGTTTTCAATTGTTTCGTTTTTTATGTGAGTTCGTGGCATTTTATGTTTGTTATTGTTATGGTAATTCTTTTTTAATGTTTTCTTTTTAATTGAAGTAGTTAGGAACAATGATAGTAAACTAAAATAATTTAAACGCATGCTGCGGTTTTCTTATGTATTTAATACTAGCTGCGCCCCGTGGTTTCACCCGAGTAGAATTTACCTTTTTTTTTATCTCCCCTCGAACGGGTTGAAAGTAGCCTCGGGAGACTAGTTACTTTATACAAACCTTTTATAATAATACCCTGTCCTAGATTGATGCTTTCTAAAATAAGAGAGATTCCACGGGCGATGCAACCGCCGTCAGTCCCTAGTTTTAAATATTGAGGAAATCTACATCAAGAATTACGTTCTGTTGCAACGACATATGGCGCTCGTACGTGCTGTCGGAATGGATCGAGTTTAAATCTTATTGTAGCTTATTCCTTTAATATTCAGGGCAAGGGACTGACGGCGGTTGAAACGTCCGTAGAATCACGTTTAATGATTTTAGTTTTTTCACTGTTTAGTAACACATTTTTTTTACGGGTTGTTTTTTATTTAAAATATTTATTTCACAGACGTCGAAGAGAAGAAAAGGTCTGATCAAGAACAAGCCTACCGTAGTGAAGGGCAAGAAGGTAGGCCGGCTGGAGTGACGGCCCCGCTCGCGTGCGCACACGACGCGGTGATTCCCACATCAGTGGTAATGTTGTCTATTAACAGTTCCTTATGTTGTCTATAGAAATCTGTAAAGAGCCCTTTCTCACTTACGTTATTTGTACCAATAGAAGAAATTCTTTATATCACAGGTTTAATGCCAATCACTAATAGTGATTTTATTCAAAATAATCGATATGCAGCAATCACTGTCGCGTGACATAAATCCGTTAGATACACGCCGTGTAGAATGAGGTCCAGAAGATACTGGCCTGCGATTGACGGAAGGTGATAATGTTCCGTCAATCGCAGGCCAGTAGCTAGTCTCTCATTGGTGATATGTGATGTGATATCTAGACTTAATTCTACACGCGCATGTAGCGGATTATTTAATCTCGGATAATAAAATCTATATAGTCATTGTTTACAGAATAAGATAAGTGAGAATGATGCTTTTGTGTTTATAATTCTTTCTCATTCTTTTATAGGTAGTTATGATTATTTCCTGGTAGTTGTAATTATTTCCCAATACGTTAATTATTTCGGCTTGTTGTTCGGCTAGAGTTGTTGGACTCAAGTTTCAAAGAAGTAATTACTACTTAAAGTAACAGGGATTAATGTATTTTTTTTAATCTCCATTATTCTTTCAAGTTGTAGGTAAGTGACCTATAACAGCAGTGAGAGGGAACTATTAGCATTCATATCTATATAATTAAATTGGTTTAAATCGGTCTGCAACACATTATTTAAACGAATGTACTTTTTGACTATAAATTCTGGGAGAACCTATTTTGTGCTTTATTGCTAAGTGAAGTAAGGTTTCTTTTTGTATACCTCTCGGTTGTTCAGCTTTCTTTAATCCGTGCTGTTACTTTGTAAGTACCTATTTGTAATAGAAATAATACAAAAATATTTTATGTGTTGATAACAGATTTAGAACAGTGTTCGTTTTAAAAATATCACTTACGCAAAATGTTGAGATTTGTTTCGCACTGCACTTTATTTTGTGTATGAATTACCAGTGAAATTATAGCATCGTTATCAACTTAACTGTTAACGGTGCGGCGTGTTTTTCTATTGTAAAATTTCCGTTTTTTATCAAAGACAATAATGAATCTTCTCCAATATAACATTTATAATAAAATACCTTCTCATAACTCTAGCAATATGTAAGTGGATTCAGATTTGTCCGAGAAACAGATCTAGTTGTAAGCTTAGCTATTTATTTATAATGATCATAATCATCCATCACTTGAGACGAATCTGAATGTGGAATATTACCACTGATGTATCTGACATCTGCTGTTTGACTGACACCAATTTATCTATCTCTTAGTCCATTAGATAATGATTCTTAATTGTTAAACAATTTCTTTTTATGTATTCGATGCAGTGTGGAGGGTCTAAAGGTACGATTGTAGCATTGATAAGATTGGTTGGTTTATCATGGTATATTGAAACTATGTTATTTGAAAATTAGTTTCACTATACCTAGTACAGTTTATCGCTTAAGTCGCATTGTCATATGTTTGACGTATCTTGATGCATCAGAACTTTTTCGTTGTCTTATAGATTTGGTATGTTGAGTTTTATATTGGCCGCAGTGTGTATGAAACCGTTCTGACGTCAGACAAATGTCACCCTCTCTTTAAAAAATCAACTTTGTCTTAAATTTAATTTTACAAATTGTGCCTTTAAGTGCATTTTTTTCGATTCAGTTCAATAGTGTCCATTTCAAAAAGTTTAAATAATTACTTTTTGGCACAATATTTCTTTATCGTAAAATATCAAGAAGTTAATTTACTTTTTTGGTTAGATAGTCTCTATATGATCCCCTCCACACTCGATAACGTACCTACGCATTTTAATTAACTTACGAGTATAATAAAAAATGTTTGTATTTAATATGTACGTCCATTTGTAATATTTAATAATTGAAGAATAGTTAAATAATAATTAGCGTTTATTCCTAAATGCAGTGCTTTTGTTTTTAGGAGGTTAAGACAGTACTTATCACTAGGTATCACAATAAAATTGGAATCACGACGTCCTTTACCTTAATTCGAAAATGCAATAATTACTCTAATTATATTGTTCTGTACTACGGATGTCTACCAAAGCGCAAGTTTTCAAATATTTATGGAATGTGATGAATTTTTTTCTTTTAAAACTTCTCTGAAGTGATAATGACTTAAGGCTCATGAGTGTTTGAGGTGTTATTTTGATTTTATTGTTGCACGACACATTTTGTTTTCTTATTGTGACAGAGTTTTATCGATCTGTAGACAAGATACTTAGAGCTCTACAATGTTTTAAATAAACAGATGGAGATGATGTGCCTTCTTTTATTTGAACCCTGTATATCCTTAGGGCCTATTTTACAATGGCAAAATATTCCTCTCATAAGTGACAGTAATACATGGTGTCATTTTAATTATCGTTTGTGAAACACAAATAATGTTAATGTTGAGGCTTACTCGGGACTTGGACAATGTGAAATAGGCTCTCAAAAGCAGTAATACGTAGTTTTACTCATGAAACCACGGAAAACTGTGGCGATACTACGACATTGGTTTCGAGAAACCATTACCTATATTTTTATACAGTTTTGAACCTTATCGCTAAGTACTATGGTCCTTGGTTCCACTTCCTTGAAAAGCTAAATCATTTGACTCTGGCGCAGTGACATTCGATCGTCTTTTAATTTCACTTTTAGCATAAACTGAAATCTAAGGTAACTTAAATTAAGGAGGTAAAAAAAATAACAAATTTGACAAAACCTTCACCATATATTTATTAATAAAGACAATCTAAAAGATCACTTAATAGTCATTGTCTTAAAAAATAGTTACCCTAATAAATTTATCAATATATATAATAGAATTTTATTTTATTACTTATTGTTTCAAGGATATGCGAAATTGTGAAGTCGCTCAGCGGGGAGGGACAGGGCGCGAGCTTACTCATCGTTGTTTCATACGTTACGATCATCACATTGAATATAACAATGAATCTAGTTATACGTAGTACAATTACATCTTTCTCGAATACCTATTTAATCTAAATGCTTATTAAGTTTAACGACCTAACGTGACTACGCGAAGAATTGTGCTAATCTAAAAACGTGTCTACAAATTTTTAAATAGTAGTTTCAAAGACTTTTGTAATTTACAGAACGTTCAAAATCACAACACAGAGTGTAATATCAATTATCGTGCATTTGGCACGTGGCTTCCTACGGTTATATATATTACATGTCGGGTAGGTACGTATTACATCGAACTAAGGGCGCGCGGCGCGGGCGGTCGAGCCTCCCACTACACACTACTCCCGCCCCGCTGCTCGCCTTACACTCTTTATTCGATACAAAATTAGAAGAATATATATCCATTTAGACTTAAAAATATTCACTATAGTAACATTTCACAATTTTTGTTTTTGACATATACAGAAGTACTTACATTTACAATGCGTGCCACATTCGGGACTACAGAAAACAATGAGTTACATAATATTCACTAAGCGATTATACATTGTAGTAGTCCATTAAACTAAGGAAACATTTAGTTACAATATAATAGGGTTTTCGCATTCGAACGTAAGTTGTAGGTCAGTTGACTGTGCGCAGTACTATTTAGGTATGTTTGTAAAGGTAATTTTGTATAGATACTTAAGATGTGAAGAAATTGACTTTTTCTCATTATTGTTTGTGTCGGTGACTATGCCTTGTGGTATTTTATAATTATTATCCTATGAGGCTCGGGTTGAAATTGCAAGACACTTAAGCGGTCGAGACTCTTATGTCGTTCTAAAATTTCTTCCTAGGCCTGTTATTTATTAAAATTTACGATCTAAATATTTTTTAATATAAAGATAAACAATTTGTTAGTATAGATGAAACAATATAGTATCCACCACCCAACGTTCCCTAACTCTGCAGCCGCAGAGCCGCGAGGGTGGATGTAAATGCAATTTCCAGTGCTTCTGTTTATCTGTTTAAAAATTAACAGAAAACAAAGAATATTTTACTAAAATTAAATCGTAAGGCACTTCTATATTTAAAGTTGAAATAATATTGTTCAATTCTCGATCCTTAATTTAATCCTTAAGTACTTGGCGAAGTTTGTCTGTAGTTTTATCTACCGAATACGAGACAGTTGGCGCTAGTGACGTCTAAGACAGCTTGCCACATCGATCGCTATATTATTATATTGTATCGTTAATTAGGGTGTAATGTAAAGCTAGACCCTGACTAGAATGACGACTTGGCACATGGAATGGGTTAGTGACTTCGGTGATGATTATTAATAAAACTCATAATTAACATAAAATGAACGATATAATTATATTTTGTGAAATTAAACGACTTCTTACTAGAGAGTACTTTCAGTCTTAATAGCTAAGAGTATTGTTAAATTATCTCTGGAGGGACTTTGTCTTTAATAAATTGTATTTTTATGTAGTCTAATCTCCGGTATTATAAATTTAATTTGAAAAAATATGAAGTATTTACATAATTGCAAGTTTTATGAGTTAATTTGTATTTATGAAAATAATTCTGTACGCTCTGAATAATGGCAAATAAAGAATCTTTGGCAGCCCTACCCGAGAGTTAGTACTAGTCGTGAGATAGAGACACTCTTGATACAAAATAAATGGCCTATTTGTATAGCGATCTCGAAGTATAATTAATTTACGTAACATTTGGGGTTTTAATTAAAGCCTCGCCTTAATCTTAAACAATAATTTCTCTACGTCTTTCTACGATGACCGATCCCAACCCTCCGTAAAGTATTTCAAAACTTGGCATAGATACTTATTTACTCTAGTCACAATTAGTTTTTGGCAAATATTTGGCATACATTTGAGAACTTTGGTGAGTATGAAACGGCCGCCTTCACTACGAGTTTGTTTACTTTGTTAAGATAGAACACAACCAAATAATCACGCAAGTTAGTCATGTAGGTATAATTACATAGCATTCAACATGTGCAATATCTTACAATAAATATGAACATCTAGTGCAGTACGATACGTAAGATGACAGACTGCGCGCGCTCTGACGACTCTGTTCAGGTACTCATGGAAGGAAAAGAATCTCCAGTAAATATCCAGAAGAATAAATTCATATATTCGTATCAGGATTATCCTGTTATAAATTATTTTCAAGAGTCGAGTTACAATCATAATACTGTGAGCGTTATACGCCTATTTACCTTGTAATGTTAAGAGTTAATCTAAACTGGGAAGTGTTAATAATAATAAATAAGTAATTCGAAGGTATTTTTATAAAGTATTAACATGTCTTTTATAAGGAATATCGCCCCAAAATTAATATTAATTTGGCTGTTTACAAGTACATTCGGAAGACAACAAGTAAGTCGATTACGAAACGTCACAACCGCAAAATATTTGTTTCATAAAGAAGAGCATTCGCGAGAGATGAGGCGCGCGCGGCGCGAGTAAATAAACGTACGAGTTCCGAATTGAGGCCTATTGAGCAACCGCGATACTGCCCCCTTTGTACATTCCTTCAAATAATACGATCTCTGAAACAACAATACATATCACAACACGGATCT
Organism: Polylopha cassiicola; assembly: GCA_038024825.1. Classification (NCBI taxonomy): domain Eukaryota; kingdom Metazoa; phylum Arthropoda; class Insecta; order Lepidoptera; family Tortricidae; genus Polylopha; species Polylopha cassiicola. The sequence goes on from CP149061.1 coordinate 3,519,127, forward strand.
ACACGTATAATATAGAATTAGTTTAGGTACATATTAATTTATAGAAAATATTACTACACTCAAAAATTAACTAGTCAACTATCAAATAATAGCATATTCAGAACAATCAATAAGGAACTATTTAATAAGATTATCAACATAAAATATATTATAGAACATTTGAGCATTTCAATAATATTTGTGTAAAAAAATATTAAGTTATCATTCCATTAGGTAGATATAATTATTTAGTCGCTTTCTGTGTTCGATCGAGGGGACCGAGTGAGACCCCGTCGCGTCCAGGCTGCTGTGCACCTCGGCTGGCACTCCGGCTCGTCACGGCGCGACAATGAACCTGTCATTGACACCCCGTACCAAAATATGACGGGGCCAGCCGCACCCACAGGGCTCTATGCCGACACTCGCAGAAGCGATACCTCGCGTGACAATATTTTACTAGCTTTGTGCAGTATAGAATTCAAGTCGATATGTGACTAATCGGAACGGATACTGAATTGATTTCCGTTGCCCTAATTTAATACCTAAAACCGAGTAACGTCAATTTCAAAGTGCGCTTTATATCGACAACAACGACTAGAACGAATTAAACTAAAACGAATAACTACAAAATAACGAGATATGAGCAAACAAGCAAAGGTAATGTTGAGCTGGGCTCGCAATAAAATTAAATAATTTAACAAAACGAGGTAGTGTAGTTACTACACAGTTGTATCACACTCATAGTTGTAATACTTATATAGTTCCAATATCTACCAGAGCCCGTCGCGGCGGGCGCCGGCGGCGCACCTCCTATCTCTATTTACAACATCACACTTGCAAAGTCACATTTAGAAGTCATAGTGTCATATAAAAACTTTACGAAGAACTAACCTAACTATGTATCAATCGTTATACAAAATATCTTTATGCGCTCTCTCCAAGCTTAGCATTACGAGAATTTCGAATAATTAGTAAGTATTTTTACCAGGTAATTGTTCATTATACCCGAAGCTAAATCTTCTAGCTACTAGCCACTACGTCGCTTCTTCTAGATCACGTTTTAATTATCTATATTTCTAATCTGTAATTATAATAAATGCTTAAAAGATTCAGCATTTTGTCAAGTTTCCAAATGCACCCGGGTGGCGGGGTGGAGGGGAAAGGGGGATAGGTTCACGCGGGTTGCGCCAGCGCTGATTATGGTCGGGGTAGCAAGCACAAGTCGCGAGCGAGGAAGGACTTTAAAAAGTAACCTCAACTCCGAAGTATGGAATCACAAATCCAGATTTTCGATCCATGTTTTTAACGACTCTGAATTAATTTACGAAACATCATTCCGGACTTTAAAAAGGGATTGATAACGACGTCGTCACCAGAATATTTAAGTCTGGACACAATTTATATTGGAACGTTGGAACTCCATATGCGGTGAGTCGATTAGATCGAACTGAATCTTTAAAATATACAAGTTCAGAGTAAAAGTGAGGTTAGGAGCGGCGCGGAACAATTAAGGAGTGTTTATAGCGAGGGCGCGGGCGGTTTACATTGGTAATCGGCTGTAGCGTGCGTTCTGTCGTCAGATCTCTCGACCTTTTCATAAGGCTTTTCGAGTTTTGGCCGTCTCGGCTCGGCGTCAAGCGGCCGATGCGACTTCATGTGCGCGCTACGACTTTTAACTTTGTTAAATACTCTGAAACATAACAGGGTACACTATTAGAAACGGCAACAAAACAAGTATCAAGCGAGAAATAATATTGACCAAATTAAATCATAAGCAGAAGTGCGACAAAGCAAGCCGTAAGCGTTAGTCCTAAAGCAACTTATATACATACACCGTTAATAATATGAAAGCCTCCCAAATATTATATCTAACATTAGTTCGATAAATAAAATATATACTATTATCTCCCTACGCGACGGACATAGATTTTTTTATATTAAGTATTCAATAAAAATACATTTTTATTTCATATTTACATAGATCGATGTTGTTTGTATTTTTCGGAATATGTATGCTAAATAATTATTATGGTACTATGCAATAAACAATTATATAAAGACGATGAAGTTACGCAAACATTAACTTGACATGCAACCAACATCAACAACACTGAGCCGTCACTGGCCCAGCAAACCACACCGCCATACAGATACACTTCACTGGACCAGTGCAATAATTAACTTAATCTTAACATATTTCCATTCAAAGTTAGTTAGCTATAAATATCATAGTATCCATTTATTAAATTCTTAACGCGTGCACAAAAGGCAATTTAGGTGAAACATAAGGCAAGAACCGTCGGGCCGATCACGTTCCGACGATCGTTAATGACGTACGAAATCTTATAAAATGTTTTAAATAGCACTTTAGTCATGAGCGGTGAAGGAAGTAGGGATGTCGTTTCACGTAAATTGCGTTTGTGTAGTATCGATGTTGCATGGAAGCTTTCTGGCGGTATCGAGACCCGTTCCCGGCACTTACTTCCCGCAGATCTTGCAAGGGAACTCTTCCCCTTCGTAAGGCGTGGGCGGCGAGGCGACCGCGGCGCAGGCCGGCCCTACAGAACCCTGCGTGTGGACAAGTCGCGCGTGTTAACATTATTTAAACTCCCCTCACTCCTCAGTTAGCCTGAACACATATTGATGCGATGCAGGTTTTGTTTCGTTGCTTACTTGTGTCGGGAACTGCTGCTCTAAGTTCCAGCTTCGGAGGAACAGCATCTTGTAATCTTTGGTTACTTTCTTCCAGAAGTAGTAGAACTGCACGCACTGTTTCGAGTCTTTTGTTCTTATCTGAAAAACAGGAAAGATTTATGAGCCAATACTTTTCAAGGTCAACTTTGTAAAGAGTGTGGTCCTTATCATCAGAACAGTTCAATGTTAGGTATATTATAAACTATACAGTTTCTTAAACTGTATAAGATTATATTCTGTGATCTCGATTATTGTAAAGTCAGGTTATTTTAATTAAGAAGTAACTTTGCTTTTACCCAGTTTTCATTGTTATTTTTTGTTTTGTAGTACTAAACAGTAAAATTTAATAAACTAAACAAAACAGTAAAATATAAAAGTAAAATTTAAATTCTAATGTTTTTAATACCAAAAGTAAGATGAAAGTCATAAATGGAACATAATCAAAACAGTGAATTAATGAAAAAACTAGTAAATAATAATAAATAGTTCATTAACTGATTTCAAGAAAGGATAAGGAAAGCAAGGTTCTCAATTCATCGGGATCTTTTTTTATTTAATAGTACCTAATGTTAAAGTCAAAACATGAACGTAAAAATATTATTTCGTCCAGTACGTAAGTATTACATTCTAACACGAATCAATATTGACACCTGTATCTACGGTTTGTCATAAATAAAATGTGTCATACCAGTTGCGAGATCCGGTAGAAGTCCTTGTCGTAGTGCCTGAGCCCCGCCAGGAAGGCTTCCACCTCGTCGGGCGCCCAGCGCGACTCGTGCTGCGCGGGCGCGGCGGGGCGCGACATGAGCCGCAGCGTGGCGGCGCGGATGTCGCCGCCGCACTCGCCGAGCGTCTGCAGCGCAAACTCGCGCGTGTGCCCGCCCACCGGCATCGCCGCGCACATCGCCAGCTCCATGAACATACGCACTGGAACGAAAGGACTTATATTGTGGAGGACTTGTTATTCCGATGCGATCGCCACATTCACGTCCGGTCCGCCAGATAGACATTAGATCGCGAGTGCTGTCTTGTATATATAAATGTTACGTTATATGAAATAAATATTTTAGCAGTGGCATTAGTATCACAATTTACAAGTTCGTATCATTAATTATTTCCAAAATGTCCCCGGTAATGGGCTCATAGTTCGATTATGTGAACTACATAAAATATTATTAGGAGGTTAGGTAATCTCCAATAAGACAGGATATCGCCTGTTGGGACCGCTAGTAATAATATAATCGCGTCACTACGACGTCCAGACGTTTCAAGAAAATTAGAGGAAGATTATGTGTGGAAATAATTCGTATCCACCACGCTGACACAGATGCAGGTCAAAACTCCACGCCCGTGAGATATTGACTTACCTTCGTTGTCATCTAGAGCGTCATTAATGCCGGGATCCCAAAGAAGTTGTTCCGAGGCTCGATGTAGATCTATCCTATCGTTACACATTTCTGGTATGTCCGCTTGATGATCCTGGCCTATGTTGATCACGGGTTGTCTTGGCTCCTCCAAATGTGCGAGCACGTCTGACTCCATAGTTGGCAGTCCTGAAAATGGGGTCGAAATTATATTTCTAAATTTCTGAATATAATTATAAAGTGATGACACAGTAAGAGAGGTTTTCTATTTACCAGCTGTAAGTTCGGCTAGTAGTCCAGGACCTTCCCTATCGGGAGGCAGTAGTGGTTGCGGTGTGAAGTGATTGACGTTGCGCCGCATGCGTGACCGATACGGCCCAGCTGGCGACGCTCGTCTCTTGCGGCGCTGCGGCGAGGCAGGTACGCTGCTCGGACTCAGAAAAACTGCTGGTATTGTATCACGACCCTCTATACATACCTAAGAAACAAAGACACGATTGTTAATCTCATAAATCATAAACAAGTACCTGACTACCTAAATGTTTTTATTTAAAAAAACTTACTTGAAGCGAACTCGCATCGTGTTGCCACTGATGAACGGCATTCGTAATAGAAGAGGACGATAGCAGGCGATTATATCGCCGCGGAGGTCTCTGGTGCGTAAAATCTCGTGGACTGCTCGATAGAAGGGGATCTTCGGAATTGAGCATTATTCGCCGCGGCGTCGGCGATGGTTCCAGTGCATACGCATCTAATGATCTACATTCTTCTGGTAATACTTCTTCTAAAGCTTCTTCCACCTGTACAAAGTTATTCCGTGATTACGAAAAAGTATAATTAAAAGATTTAGCAATCACCCAATTAAGTGCAACTTACCTCTTCCTGACTAGACATAGTAGCTGTAAAGAAGGCAGCCGATAATGGTGATGAAGCTCTTGGCACTGTGTGGGCTGGCGAATGAGCATCGTGCGAGGCTGGTGGCGTTGGGTAGGCTAAACCGGGCGATGGTTCAGGTTGCGCCGAATAACTTCCACCGGGAGAAGTGGCCGTATATGCCAGTCCCGGTGAGTCCCCGGTGGAGTAAGACAAGCCTGGAGAATTAGCAGTATACCCGATTCCCGGGGATGGCACGGGAGATCCTCCATGGCAAGCGCCAAAATCTGCTAACGATTCTGGCAGTGGGGAATTCAGTACAGCGGCCAGCCGTCGACTTGACGGAAACGTGACCGGCGACCGCTCCCGTATGGACGCAGCCACCGTTGCATAGTCCTCCAAGGACGCGAGTTCTTCTAACTGCTCCGGTGTCGTAGTGAATGGAAAAGTGTCTTCGTTTAAAGCCGGCGAAAAATACCCGTCGTCTGAATTGAATGATACTCCGAAGAGTTCTGGTCGGAAAGTAAATTCTTGTTGCGGCGACGATTGACCTGGGTCTGATGCTGAACGTTTCACCACCTACAATGAACATGTAATTAGTATTTTTCATATTGTAATAATTCTACATACCACGCGGGTGGAATAAGGACAACATTTTGTAAATATTTTACCAAGGTTAAGAGTGTCGGTGTAAAATCCCTACTAATATTATAAATGCGAAAGTAACTCTGTCTGTCTGTCTGTCTGTCTGTCTGTTACGCTTTCACGCTTAAACTACTGAGCCGATTTAAACGAAATTGGGTACAAAGAAAGTCTGGAGCCTGAGAAAGGACATAGGCTACTTTTTAACCGACTGCAAAAAAGGAGGAGTTCCACGCGGACTAAGTCGCGGGCAAGAGCTAGTATTAAATAACTTAATTGCAATACCTACTGTGTAAAAACTGGACGAAATTTAAAAATTACTTCGATATTTTTGCATAATTAATTTAAACACCTAAAAAAGATTCGATCATTCTGAAATAACGATCATAACTTAATTTGGGCTAGTATTAAAATTCTAAAATTTCTAGTAACACAAATTGGACTGACCTTGGAATTGCCCCTTTTCAGTAGTTCGATAAGGGTGGAGTCCCTTTGAGCGGCGGTTATGTTTGTAGCGACATTGGCCGCCACTGTGACGACGGGCGGGGCGCGCGGCGACACGAACTGCGCGGAGGTGGCGGAGGTGGCGGCGGTGGCGGCGGTGGCGGCGGTGGCAGTGATGGCGGCGGTCGCGGCGAGGGCCGGCGCGGGCGACGCGGTGGAGCCCCGCGTCAGCGACAGCGGTGGCGGCGCCGGCGTGGCGAACCGAGATCCCACCGTGTCCGTACCTCCACCTATCAAATTTCCCAATTAGTTGCGGCGACTTTCACTTTTATTGGCTGCGGTATCGGTTAAAATATTATTTAAAATAACAATGAACTCGGTTGCGGTCGTTGGAAAACGATACCGAATATGTTTTCAGTTTATAATTATCAGGTATAAATTTGATAAAAACTATAGGTACCTGATGTAATAGTTATAGCTCCTCGACGACTGATGATTTTCTCTTCGATAAGCGCTCGTACTGATACCGACGCTGTTTGAAGAGGAGGCCCTGTTGATTCCTTTTTATCCAGTTTTTTGCTGTCGGAGTCCTAATGAAACGTTGATAATTATTATTAGATTTTATTTACATAGGTATGAGAAAAGGTTGAAGAGTTGAGTTTTAACTTACTTTCTTAAAATAACCACCGTGCAGTCTCATGTGTCCGTTGAGCGCGGGTATGTTTTTGAACTTGCGATGGCACAGATTGCACTCGACGGGCTTGACGTCGCGGCCGGGCGCGGCGCTCGCCGGCGGCGCGGCTCCGCTCCCCGCTCCGCTCGCACTCGCGCCACATTTCTGACTCCCCTGCTGCGCCTGTCAATTTAACGATAACTTCACAAAAGTTCAAAGACTCCCCGACTTATTACGCGCCCACTTTGTAATTTCAAGGTATAAACTTTCAATCCAGCGTACCTCGTAAATATTCTAGTTAATTAATGGACTTTGATGGACTCGCCTCCCGTAATCTCCGGCGGAAAGGAAATTACTAATTATGGGTCAATTCGACGTTTTACTGAATTTGTATGAAAGTGAGTTCTCACCCAAATTTCGTTAGCGAAGTTTAACGGTGAAAACCGGTGGGTGCGGCGAGGTGTTATATTTATTAGCAAAATTTCCCAACAAAGCGGCGGCGGCGGACGCAGTGCAGTTATTCATTCAGCTAGAATTTTAATTAGTTGCGGATTTCCGTCGCACCGCACCGCCACGTCCGCTCGGCACGGCGAGAACTTTAATGCCATTGTAGAAGGTGCCAGCAAAAATCCATCGTTAGTATCTCATAAAATATTCCTCGATATTACCGCATTACAGTTAACAGTCGAAGGAATACAAGCTTAATGGCCCCGGCCAGGGCTGCCGCGACCGGGAAGTTTCATTTGCCGGCATGGCCGCGTCTTCGCAGACAATAACATTTCAATGATACCCTCGACGCAGTTTAAGCAGGTCGGCAGGTGAACAACGACGACTGCCAAACGACTTTTACTTGTATTCCCTCGAACGTCGTGAGGGCTTCCAAAGTTAAAAGGTTAATAGCGAAAGATATAAAATAGGTACCTACGTAACAAAATTGAAGTTGGAGTTGAACGGATAAGCTTTATGTAACTTTAAAATTGTCTTTGGATGTTTAAACAGTCGATAACTCGTTCGGTGGAATATCAATATTCCCTTTGATAGTAGATTTAACGCGCACCGGGCGCTGCGGACGGCTTTGTGTGGACATTTACTTATGTATTTCAAGGGGATCAGAGCACCAGAAAGGCTATTTTTATTCCCACACCAGACCACGTTCGAATATTAAATTTTATTATTTGTGATTTCCATTACGAACTAAAGTTTACGTTGCGTAATGACGTAGCGATATCTACACCATCTCGCCGAAAGTACCTACACCGGTAGTATTTTAGTGTACCTAAACTTTACTTCGTAATGCAAATCGCAAAAATAAAATAGTTCATGATTCGTCCAAGGGGACGACGTAGCTCGTAGCGCTAATACGTAAACTATCGTTAGTAAAGTGTTTAGTCGCAAGTGCAAAAATCCTCTATATATACTACAATATGGTATATAGGTAAGTGGTGGGTATCTATACGAGTAAAGCCCCAACTATCAGTCCCAAAAAAATACCTTAGTAAACCGACAAACATTGCCTCATACATAACGTGATAAACTCCGCTGCTTAGACCGTAGATAGGTGTTTTTGCCAGTTGACTAATACGCTTTCCGGGGACACATGTTAAAACTGGGTCGGGCGGGTAATTTATCTGATTTGAAGGTTTTTTTCGGAAGGCAACCCTAACGGCGCTATTAGGGCAGCTCGTTAGGTTAATGCGCGTAGGTGAGCAGATGGCTGAGGTAGGAGGTAGCAGAAGCGTTTTTCCCATACATCATCCGAGTACTGTTTCCACCGGTTTGTTAGCTCGCACAACTTTTAACGAATGGTTGCGGCTAGTGCGATTGTAGTTGCATATGCGAGTGGTAAATCTAAGCTGTGTTTCTGTTTTGCGGTTCCGCTTCGGGTTAAGTTGTGAAAAAGTAGGGCATATTGCGATTGATGTGTTGTGTTATTTTGATTTGCATTGGATTTGTAACTAAATGTTTGAAGCATTTTAGTCAAACCGGATAAGGTAAGTACCTTATCGGGTTTTATAACTATCTAGGTATAGTGGGCACTAGATACATAAATTAAAAAAATATTCTAGCAAAATTTATTGTTTTTAGCTCTATTATGATCTTGCATTGTTGTCATCAGAACAGCTGATAAAATTACTAAAAGAGAGTTTAATATAGGTTCTAAGCTCGAGTTATTTGGTTAGTTATCGACCAAGCAGGTTCTGATAAAAAATTGTAAAGTTTATATTAATACATATTACATACCTTCGGAGTCGGTTTGGTGAACGTATGAGTTTGGAAAAGCTGTGTTATCCAATTATCCATATTAATACGCACTAAATATAAAAATCAAAACAATGCTACAAACTTATCAAGCGTATCATTGTCTAAATCCTAGATCAGGATTCAGGACTCACTGTTTATAATATTTTTTTAATAAAATTATCTTATTATATATTTACTGAAAATTAACAACGTATAACTAGACACGATGTGTGTCTGTCGGTACTCGGCAATAGAATGATTTGGTCCAGTGATGGGAAGATATCACGATGACCCCAGGTGCTTTTGACCTCGCGAATTTTTGTAATGAATTGACCAGTCTCGCAACAAAAGCGGCCACTGTACTGATTTGCATATTTCGTTCAAAGTTATCGCTGCTGTGGGAATAATTATTTCGGGGCAAATGAAATGACTTATATTTCTACCTATTGTTAGATGATTGCATTTTCACTAACATTGTAATGCTGACAAAGAATGCTTCTATTATTTTGATTTTGAAGATCTCTTGTGTGAATTTTTAACGTTTCAAACTATCTTAACTAAATATAGAATAATGAAAAAATATTAGCATATATAACGCAAGATGAGTTGTAATTATAATAATGTTATTATACAGAAATACAGAAAATATCATGACTTTATCGAGACACTATCCAGAGTTCATCACCTCTTTATCTCGTTCTTTCCCTCTTCTAACTCTAATCTTCGTCTAAGTCTTTATATTTTTGTATGAAAACTATACCTATCCTAACTAACGTAAGTACTTACGTACTTATATATAAACATTTTTGCTCTTAATCTTACTCAAATGCTCAACCCTAAATCTAACTGGTGTTGTAAGTACCTACTGGTACCTACCATTGCGCTGTGAATTAGCTCTATTTCTAGTGATTAAAATAAGGTATAGGTAGATAAAATAATAAAACAAAAAAATAAATCACAACAACAGGATCAGTTAACTTAAAATCAATTAAAGAAGGAACTTTACCAAATGTTTCATTGTTCATTTAAAGTACTTTATAAGGAGCACGATTCGCGATTTTAAGTATTTTTAAAACAAAGTGCGACTCCTTTGAAACATTGCAAGCCCACGGGAAATATCTTAAATTGTAACAAAACACGGAAGTGACCATGGCCGTAAATATTGTAGGATTCTGTCAAGTGAAAAATGTTTTGTGTTCGTGTGAAACGAATTTTAGTTGTGTTTAATAAGAAAAGAGGTTGGGTGAAGTTTGATGTTAGATGAAGGGTGCACTGTGAGCCACGTGGCGCCCTGACCGAGGTCACGGGTCGCATGCGTTAGAGAAAGGTCAAACTGATTTGACTTTTAAAACGGGCCGCTTGCTGCCGCGCCGTGCATATTTAAGAACATTTTTAATTTCTTCGTACACGACCACAGAGGCAACGTAAATATGAGAACATAAATTTTATGTTTGAGTTTTCTATTTATAGTTAGGTATTTAACTAGTGAATTTTTTAGTTTAATTCTGGAGTGCTTAGCAAATATCCGGGCCTCTCAAGTAGTATAGATGGAAATTGCTCATACGTTACTATACGTTTGCTGGTGTTACTGATTTTTGATATTCAAATGGCTTGTGCTGAATTTTTTTCTTATCACTATTTAATTGAATACCGAGTTCACCAAGAGGCAATCATGAGATTAGACTCTGAAATAGCGCATATTTTTTTGCTGACATTTAAAAACTTTACATTGCCCATATGCGTAGCAGACTGAGCTTATGATAGTCTAATACTGACTATCGTCAAGCTTATTCACATTATTGCAGTCATTGGAACAGTTTAACGTCAACTGGTTCAGTTGGGTGGGCAATAAAATAACATTTTCTCAGTTGACGCATGGACTTATGGTTTAGTGTCACGTAAGTATAAACGTGACGTGACGCTAGGCACACGTCCTCAATTATGCAACTCGACGTTTACTCGGGAGCGGCTCACGCGGCACCTGCGTCGTTGTCACCCTACATTATTAATGGATACGGCGCGACACCCCTCGTGTGACGATCGAGTAGTTAGCGCACCTACATTATAATCCTCTTATGAGACCATGCGAAAGTAGGTTAATAGTGCTATCTACTCTATTGTTTATTTTATGTACGCGTAAATGTGGAAGCATTAATTGTAGTCATGACAACCGATTTTTTGAGTTTAGAAGCGTCTTTCAAATATCGAGGGACTGTTTGTTTTATGTATTTATTGATGTTTACCTATCCGTTGTCTAGTAGGTAAGGTTAATGACTTCCCCAGTTTAATAACTTCGGTACTTACGCAATATTAACGGAAATAATTAATAGTCAATATCCATTGTATTATTAGACGGCCTTCAACTTTGTTAATTTACCCATTGTGTAATAAGCGAACTTCAAAGAAAATAGTCTGTAATCAAATAAACCCACATCTGAATTTATATTGTTGCCGAGATATATTAAATCTCGATAAACTTCAAACTTATTTCCCTTTGTCAGAAAAGTATGAAATAGCTATGAAATATTCACCGCGTCGGTGACAGTTGAAAGAAATCGAATTTAGAGGAGTCGTGGAGTTCGGGAGAAGGCTGCGGGCCACAAAGACGAGAATCCGTACGGACGCTAACAAATTCTTCGGGGAGGAGGTTTGAAGGAGGTACGAAGCTAGTTTCTAGAAAAAAATGTTGAGGTATGCAACTATAATAAACGTACCAAGAAAGCATGATAACTGAGACGTGACTAGCTTGGTAATTTTAACGTAAGTTATTTTATGAAGTTTATATTAAGATTTTCTTTTATATATTAAGATTTGCAGCCGAAGATAGAGCAAAGTGGCGTGCAATTGGAGAGGCCTATGTCCAGCAGTGGACTGCGACGGGCTGATGATGATGATGATGATGATTAAGATTTTACTACGTGTTGTAAGTAATATGTAGGTACTTGCTTACATAACACATTTTACAAGGTTCAGTACCATGTTACATGACTAGAATAGCGACAAGTATCCGATCATACTCTTGTAAGATAAAGGCTGTCAAATTGACAGGGCTTGTCAGGTATCAAAGTAAATGCTTTGCGAATGTTAGTACCAGTTTATTGACTCTCAGAGTAACAGACTTAGCCGAGGTGATCATTTCTTTATAATTAACATAAATTATTACGTATACGTATTATTGTGTATATTTGCTTCAGCAATGGTTTTAGGTAAAAACGAAACAAATCTAAATATGTGTATAAACGTTGTAGCCTGTTAAAGTTGCGCGTTACCACCTGTCACATATATTTTACCACTGAATGACGTCACGAGCCCCCTCGCTTCACCTTATTTTTGTCAGTTCTTGTTTCATTGACAAGAATAAATATCTATAAAAGATTTATAATTCTATTTTTGTTACCCAGGCAACTAGCCTATTGATATTTGATCGCTTGCATTAAATAGGTGCGATAGATAGATAATAAAAAAAACTTTTCCTTTGCCGTTAATCTCATAAGCCGTAGCTCGCCCGATGTCAACTTCAAATTTATTTTCCTCAGCCAGTTAATCTAGAGCTGATTTTTATATCCTGTGTAACTGGTTCAAGGCGAAGTGAGAACTCGGCAAATGCAATTTACGGAACAACGGTGCACCGAGACTGCAGTCTCCAGCGACGGACAATCTTTGCTTATTGAACGGTGGACCGAAACGAAGAGTTCATTAAGCTCATTTAAATACTTGGATTAAAAAGACGATTTTTAATCATCTAGCGAATAAAATAACTTTAATTCGCCGTTGAAATGGTTCTTGTTTTTTTTTTTGTGTTTACGTTTTTTTATTTGTTACTTAATTGTTTTTAACCCCCGACGCAAAAACGACGGGGTGTTATAAGTTTGACGTGTCTGTGTGTGTGTGTGTGTATGTGTGTGTGTGTGTGTGTGTGTGTGTCTGTCTGTGGCATCATAGCTCCCAAACGCATGAACCGATTTTGATTCTGTTTTTTTTGTTTAAGAGGTGAATATGTCGGGAGTGTTCTTAGCTATGTTTGATGAAAATCGGACCAGTAGTTTAATACATAGAGGGGGGTGAAAGAGGGGATGGAAAAATAAATGTCCACAAATATACTCGAGTGGGGTATCAAATGAAAGAGGGTCGCGAGTACATTACAAAATTGAAATTATAATGAAAATCGGTTGAGCCGTTCAAAAAATATAGGGAGTGAAAGTGGGGATGGAAAATCAAATATCTACAAATATAACCGAGTGGGGTATCAAATGAAAGAGGATCACGTGTACATTACAAAATTGATATTATAATGAAAATCGGTTAAGTAGTTCAAAAAATATAGGGACTGAAAGTGTGGAAATGGTTAACCAAATGACTACAAATATAACCGAGTGAGGTATCAAATGAAAGAGGACAACACGTACATTACAGAATTCCATGTAAAATGGAAATTGGTTAAAAAATAATAAGTTACCTACCTACCTTCAAAAAGTATGAAATAAAAAAAATAAATTAAAAATTTTAACAAACCCCCGACAAAAAAACATATAAGCCGTCTAAAAAGTATAAAAATAATAAAGACTTGATATTAGGTAGGTACCTAAGTATTAATAGGTATTTCTACAAAGAAAACGTCATGTCGGGGGGACCTTAGATTTCGATACATAGTAGGTAAATATAGATAGGTACAATTAGGTAAATGATGAGCGGTCCCCCCGACGTGACGTTTTCTTTGTAGAAATACCTATTAATACTTAGGTACCTACCTAATATCAAGTCTTTATTATTTTTATACTTTTTAGACGGCTTATATGTTTTTTTGTCGGGGGTTTGTTAAAATTTTTGTTTACTTACCTATTTTTTTGAATTTAAAATATACACCTATATTATTGTAATGGAAATCATAACACATAATACCTGTTCTAAGTAATAGGGCATGGGTAAACTAATGACGACAGTTTTATATTTTGACTTGTTTTAAGTACTTGAGTAGATTTATATTTTGGAATGAAACAACTATAACGGATGTAACTCGCTTATTTTGTTTTATAACATTTTGACGTTAGGTACTGTACTAATGTTATTAATGTAGGTATATGTTGCAAGATTACACGTACCTATAGGTATATACATTAAAGTTATTTGTTATTAATTTCTGATGCCTTCACGGTTATTACACATTGGAATAAAACAACTATTAACGGATTTAATTTATTTGTTATTATTACAGTGTCGGTTGTCATGTAGAATTTTAGGAAATATTATTTTTTAAATTTGCCTTCCTCATATATTTATATCCTTTTTAAAAATGATTCAGTGCAATATACATTAATAAACATCAATAGTACTTTACTGCACTTGTAATTTTGTATATTACAAATAATACCCGTGTTTTAATGTTATGTTTTTCAGATATCATTTGAATGTTGAATTAATTGAATCATTTTATCCGCTCCCGTTTCATAATTAAATCTCATATTTATTTTCGATAAACGAAATTAGTTTCATGGGAACACGTCAAGTATGTATCTGTTAATAATTTTTCATTATGGTAAATCGTACATATTTATCAAAAATATAAATGGATTATAATAACAAGCTTCTTTCATATAAGTATTCTGGAAATTTAATAAGATTGACATTGATACTCAAGTCGTATAAAGTATTTGTTGTTCTAATTAAATGACTAGGTACTAAAAGCTCGTCAATACCTACTTTGAAATTAAACAACTATAACGGATTTAACTCGCGTATTTTTTTAATTACTGTCATTTCAAAAACTTTAGCATGTCAACTCAGTATAAGTTTTTGAAACGTTAGCAAAGAGGATAAAATACGCGAGTTAAATACGTTACAGTTGTTTCATTCCAAAGTATTTACGAGCTTTTAATAATAGTATAGTTTTCAATAATTTAATTCAGTGAAGGCATCAGATATTATTATCTCATAAATACTTGCTACGTTTCTTATAATGTAGATAATAAAATACGTGTTTATCGAGACATAATAGCTAATTATTCGTCAAGATTGAAGCTGCGTCAGTAGAATGGGTTTCGGATTGCGCTTGTCTGCATCTCAGCCTGCAATTACTACGCTGATTGACTTGATATTGCGATGCACAATGCATCTATATACGGTTTAATGTCATTTATAATGCCTTATCAGTCTCGTAATAACATTCAACGAGTTTACTGTAATTATGCATATTATTATATGCATATATAAGCAACTCAACACGATTTAAAACTCACAATCTAGATTGTTAGTAGTAATTTAGTTTGTGTTTTAGAGACGTTTAAAGTTAATGGAGTATCGATAAGTGAGTTTTATAGTACAGCACTCATACTCAATCTATTATATTATATGGTCCACAAACTTGAGTTAGTTAATAGTTATAGATATCTATAAAAATAAGTCGGGTTTTCCTTCCTGACGCTATAATTCCAGAAAGCACGAACCGATTTGGGTAATTTTGGTCTTGAATTATTCGTGGAAGTCCAGGGAAGGTTTGTAAGTAGAGAAAATTTAAAAAACATCTTGAAAAAGTGCAAAATCAACATCTTTCTATACTGCCATATACAAAGTGATTGACGGAAACAATCGGACGGGCAGGACGACGTCTGTCGGGGCTGCTAGTGCTTAATATAAATACATATTATGATGTATTTATAAAGAATTACCAGACGGGCTACAAAAGCACAGCAGGCTAAGTACCTATAATGTGTGTATACAGCATAGGCACCTATTTGATTAACCCTAAATTAATATTGATAATAGGGACCTACGACAAGCCATCATAAACCGGCAGATTTAAATCGAAAATACAGGCGTTACGCGTATTAATGATCGAACAACAAATGACGTCCCCACGCAAATTCCACCAATACCGTTTCAATAATAAAGTGGCACAAAGCGGATGTAACGCTCAAAGGAATTCCGCTGTCAATACGTTCCGAACAAAACTGAACGCGAGGTTGTAATTATGAGCCCGTGTTTGTGTCTGCCTTTATTACTTCCTGCAGGTGACGTTGAATCAGGGACCGATCAAACCGAGTGCTTTTAATAAAGCCTGCCTTCGTACGACGCTGCCCATTTAACACTGATCCCGAGCAATTTTCTCCCCCTAATGAAATCACAGCTTGTATTAATTCATGTTAACGAAAATGGAGGTCCTTTGACGCTGGTGAACCGTGTAAATAGACTGGCGATGGGCCGATGATAGTTATGCGCATGTATTAAATGATGTTGTGCGAGTTGTTAATTACGCAGGAATGGAATCAAAATGTTATTTTGGTTACGGGTTGGTAAAGGGATTTATGTTATCGCGTGTATTATTAAATTTACTGAGCCGCTAATAATCTTGAATATATGGCATTATTTAAACACTGACACAAGAAATTGTCTAGCTCCAGTGCTCGATATTTTAATCAGGTGTTAAAGACGTGCCTCTCTCTTAGAATTAATTTTATAAGGAGGGCTCTTAACCGCAGTTTAAAATATCGCAAATAAGGATTACGTTAGATATAGATGCGGGCTCCTTGTTATAATTTATATCTGGCACATATGCATTTTTTGTATTCTATTAGTTTACTTTTGATACATTGTCACTTAGTCCTGCAGTTAAATCGAATTAACGTTTTACTTACTCTAATTTGGATACACATCTACCTCAAAGGTCACTGATCAGTTAACATCATAAAATAATAAATAATGGTCTTCTGTACTATACTTGGTGTACATATACGACAGCTAAAGTATTTCAAATTATTATTTCTAATGGTAGCTTTCCTCAAGATACGTATACTTTTGTTAACCGTAGTTAGTATTTAATTAAATTTTACACACAGCGTTGAGCCAAATTCAATTGTAAACTCGGCAAGTAATTAGCACAACGTATTTCAAAACACGCAACAAAACTCCCATTACTAGAAAATAATTGAGTATTATTACGAAAACGGGCAAAATGCGAGCAGAATTATTAATGCTAGCATTGAGAGAAAACAATAGAAGAGACCGTGGGAACAGGGTGCCTGCGGATTCTTATGTTAATACCGATACATCGCAGATCGGGCAGTGCGAAACGTCCAGTGAATTAAATCGCCCATTCATCAGCCTTTGTAAGGGTTTAATAATTCAACTGAGGACCGCAGCCCCCGTACCAAACGACCCTCCAATCTCGCCCCGATTGCACTGACCGAAAATAAAATCGGTGAATTTTTTTATCGCTTTGAAATTTTGGTACGGGGTGAATCGCGAAACTGGACGTGGGAGCCAGGGTCTCCACCTGTCCCGATCGACCCCATAGACTCTGCGAATAGGGAGGCCGGTTCACCGCTGAATAGGTATCCAAACTAGAATAGTTAATTACATGTTTATCGCTTTCAAACTCGTTCAGATCAAATACCAGATTCGGATTAATGAAAGGGGGAAAGGGCTGATTGGTCATTTCATTATGCATAATGTTTGGGAACCTATGTTTATGGATTACTATTGGTATTCTAACGTTTGAGATTGATTAAATCTGAGAATCTTTTGAAGAAAATATTGGTATCCATACCGGCATTACCTATAGGAATCAGACCGGTGGAAAATCAGTTCCATAAATATAGACTCTAAATAAACTGCTGTCAATTATATACAGCACACTTTTGTACAGTACAATCATCATCATTCAAGGTGTTTACAAAGCCGGCAAAGATTTGACTAAGTTGTTAGCTTCGTAGCACAAACGCATAAGCGCTACGCGTAGGCGTTTGCTACGACGGCTACGAAACGGAGTAGGTATACATTGCAGCATTGCTGTCGAATCATTCCGGCAAGTATAAACGATGATGTTATAATGATTTTGTGTGAATTATGGTGTTTTGAAACTAATTATATTACATAATTTGCTACCTATATTACGTAATTAGCTTCGTAGCACAAAAGACGCGCTACCTATAGCTATATCTACAAAGACTGATAAACGTAGTAAATATGTATATAATATAAGCGGCAATATTAATAAAATCGTTAAACAATTCACACGCAGTAAGTTGTATTTTTCAAGCTTTGTTTTAGTAATAAACGATTTGATTCCATTATGCGAAAGCGTCAGAGTGGAAGACTGTCCCAACAAATCAAAATATAAGTGTTTAAAAATAAGCAAACATAATGCTTCGTGTATTTTTAATTCAAGCGAGCGGACCATTTGTTTTTGGTAACGTAATCCGAACGCTAGCGATGTTGCGGTGCTCTTATTTGTACTTGTTTTATACGGTCCGTTGGTTTCGCAATGAGCTAACAAATGGGGCTTTTTACTTTTTATACTACTAATATAATGTTTTTCATAGACGATGTACTTATATAGCCATTCATTTCAAGACTAGTCTGTCGTAAGTACGTTTTGAGCAACCGGGGTCAATATTAATAAACGAGCATGTTTCAAAATCATGGCTATCAAACGAGTCGATCTAGAGCATATTATTATACCTAAGCTTTGGGTCACAAGTAGTAAGAGGTACTCGATGATCGTAAAAGTACAAGATATTCCTCAGTGTCGCAACAAGTGGAAGGAAATGATCTCTGGGTACTCCTCTAGGAAGACGTATGATTTAGTTCTGTACAAATAGTAGAATTTATCATAAGTATGTTTCGTCTAACCAGATTTCGTCTCTTTATCCTTTCTTTTCTACTTTTAATTCAAAATAGCAGATTCTATTGAAAAGTCTATTGTTACCTTTTCATTAACACTATTCTGTATTCGGTGATCATTGATCAATCAGTATTTGTATTGTATTGTATATGCACACATACAAAAAAATACCTCGTTATTCGTACGCTGGTACTGCATCACTATTCAAACAATAAAATGTTCATATTTCGACTGTAACAAAGAGAGTTGCGTTACCAATGGATTCATATTGTTTCATAGGCATGTGCAAATCTGACGGTGTCCAATAAACGCATTCGTTAGAGCCCTGCTTTGTAATATTATACCACAACTGCAACAAAGGTTGCCCGGATACAGTTAGCAATGCGCGCCCGAAATAATTACTCCGTAATGAAGTGTATGTTACAGTTTTTTCGTAGGTATTTAGCTTTTCTTTGCGCTTTATAATAGAAAATAATGTTATAGGAATATTATGAAATACGTGAATTCTTGATTAATGTAGTTTTACATTAATTGAATAGAACAATTTCAGTATATAAGTTCAGTCTTAAGTAACCTAAGGTCAATCCTACCACAAAGCTCTTTGTCTGTTTGATGTGAGTCATTATAGAATTCAATTGTATTAAAAGGTAATAATAAAATTCGTCAATCTTTAATCGTATTGAACATGCTCTGGGACAAACACGACAACTTGTGGGGGTACAGCCGCATTAACTACACTACCATCGATCTAAAAACACTTTTACATGGGATCCTAACCTTAACGATATTGATTTGAAAAGGCTGCTCTGCATAAAGTCGCGCTATTTTGAGCTTACTGTAGTTGTAGCTTTAGGTTTTGTAGTAGACCTAGCTGGTTTAGGGCGGGTTGGCAGTGTGGTCGGCGCCGGCGACGTATTGCAAATGCGAGCCTTGACGATATAGATTTGAGATGGCTTCGCAGCATGAAATCGCGTTTTCAGTGCTTACCGTAGTTGTAGGTTTAGGTTTTGCAGTCGCCTTGGCTGGTTTAGGGCGGGTTGGTGGCGTGGCCGGCGCCGGTGGCGTCCCTGGTGGGCTGCTGTCGCCTCGACTGCCGCTCCGACTCGACGTGTTGGACTTTTCTGAGCCAGAGTTGCTTGACTGCCGAGGAAAATATAATAATTAATAATTATGCTATCTATGTGACAGAAAACCGCTTTAAGGCAGACCGAAAAGATAAGACAGAAAGTATCCAGTCACCTGGTCTTCAAAAAATTTACCATTACGTAATGACAATGTTTGTAGTGTGAAAAACTTATTAAATCGGTTTATTTATTTTTACACACGTTCGTTATTAAATAAAGATAAAACTATATTTTAAAAACGTATTTTTATTTATTTAGGTATTTTGTGAATAGTAAATCCACAGAGGGTTTAAAAACAGTCAATTATAAAGAACGCTTTATAAACAAAATATTTGAATAAAACGTACTGAAATATGAATAAAAAAACTACACGATAAACCGTGAACTTTAGTAACTCAAACACAATTTACATCGAATAGTTTTTGCGTTGAATTTTTAACCAGGATTTTATATCAACTAAACATTTTTATTTTTCATTTTGAATGTTTTAGTTTATTCCGTTTGACTATTAAAACCTTTGAGCGTTTCAAAAGCCCAAAAAGTGTTTTATGAATCCTTATCAAAATTGTTAATGGAAACATCCCCTTTCATATCAACTGCCGGTGTTTGCGGTGGATCGACATAATGAATCGTCCGAAACACGACCGCCGTTCATTGAAACTCTGTTTTGGGACTTAATGAAAAAGTAAATTAATATATTACACGTTTCTCGAGTTACCTAATAAAATTATGTTTAACGTATGCTATGCAAGAACCGTTTTTGTTTATCTACAAAGACGATCAGCGAGTCACATTATAAGGTTTACTTTGACATCTTGTGAGAGCTTTCGTTTTACTTTAAATATGCAGTTATGTTAAAATATGTAATTTTGTTTTTCTACACCTACTTAGTTATCTCTTGAGTACGGTAGCATATGCATTATGACGTACTTTTCTCATATTAGGTACTTAAACTTAATAAGGCATTAAAATGCACGTTGCGCAACTAAGTGTTGCAAGAACACTGCACGCTGTGATTTAGGGATACCAGCAAAATTTAAAATTTAACCGCCAGATAAACCATACTATTTGCACAGTCTCGGAAAAAATATATCGGGCCTAATACCGAGGGAACCCATAAACATTACGGGCCATTTTGGCAGAAAGCTCGCGCAAAATGAAAAGAGCACACGACGCGGATTTCGGGTAATTGGTTAATTAATAAGGGGTGGCTGAGTTTTTACACATTCGCGCCACTGGAAGTATGCCAAGCCTAATCTACTTACTAACTCGGACGTTTAAATTTGGAAAGGTGCAGCGGATGCATGGTTTTTGCCGCTGTTATGGCGAATTACATTTTACAATTAGTGTTGCCGCATCAAAAAAATATTCAAGATTACCATGTTATGCAGTACTTCTGGAGTGACTTAAGAAATAATTTAGTCATAAACAAACTCGTATTAAGTAGGTACATTTTCTTGAAAACATATTAAAAAAAGGAAAAATATGCTGCATTAGGTAACTGCCCAATTTAACTCCTGTAATGTGTATACTAACATCTATTTTAATATATTATTATTTGAAATTATTTTCGTAGTATTACATCAAATAAATATGTCATGTATTCTACCCTTACACCTAAACCACTTAGATAAACTCAAACAACGTCAGACGTGTCTACAAGAAAATTCTGAGGCCTGAAATATAAACAAGAAGAATCGGCCTAACGCTACGTGAGTGGAAACTTTATGGATTAATCTAAATAAATTAAAATATACCAATGAAAGTATTATGTACCTATATTTAGTATAACTGCTTTCAATCTTTCTTTTTCGGAAATATATATTTGTGTATCTCTATCATTGTAAGGTTACTTTGTTCCAAGGAAGGTTAGGTGCATTCACCTATAGTTTGGACTATATTTCATTAACAACTTTCTTCTGATGTTTTGGTATTAAACTTTAAAATGTAATAAAATAATGAAATGCGTAATTTTATAACAAAACAAATTAGGCATTGAAAATTAGATTGGACAAGGGTTACCCGTTAACCCCTTAAGGTTAAAGTCACCCAGCTTTACTATAATTTTACTGTCATTGCATATTTAATACTAATATTCTCTCTATTGTAAAACCTGAAGTTGTTAAAATAATTATGCACCCTAATATTTTAACTCACGTCAGAATGTGCGTTGTAGTTCCGAAGCGGCGAGACAGGTGGCGCTAAACGCTGCGAGATGGAGTCGCGATCACTGCTTGCGCTTGCGCCGGTATTACTGCTACTGCTAGAGTTATTGCTAGTATTGTTTGAACCTGGACAAAAGAAAAAGCAAGTTTTAGTCATTATTATTTTATATAACTTCTAATAGTATTTCTTCTCGCTTATAATGATGAATGATGATTCAAATTAGACGTGCCCAAGTAATTGTTGAAGTTAATTTAGATACTTAAATTTAATAAATTTGATTTTTATGGCAAAGAAAAAATTACTTCAATCAAAGTTGTTTATATAAATAAGAAATAAAAGGTCTAAGGCTAAATACACCTAACTTGGTATTTATTTAAAAATTTAAAAAAAACATCTCAATCGAAAAAGTAACCCATTCACTACTAGGTATATAATATTTCTCTTCATTACTTATAGCTGCTAGATCTTTTTTTAAAGAATGACGAGTCGATTCCCCCAAAGGGGATTAACGTCGAGCAATATTAATCCGTCAAAGGTCGCCGTCTATCTGTTATCTATATTCTATATCATATTTCACTAATGGCAGTCCAGTCTTTTAGTATCTCTTTTGTGGAACATAACATACTCAGTTACGAGTTCTTTGGAGGTTTATTACTTATATAAGCAATCCGGAAAATCTTTCCGTCGTCAAAATCATCAATCAAAATATGTAAACTTTTTTACAATGATCTCATACACTTTCATTGGGATATTAAATATGCTCATTTATCCCCAAACGTCGTATGCGAATTGTAATAAGCAGCGAGCTTCTGCCGGTAGATTGCACCTTGATTACTCGATGCCTACCTTGTGCATAGAATCCACGTATCTATTTAATATTAATATAACGTTGATAGCCTAGATTGACTATGGTTAGGGATTAGGTAGATTAAATAAAAGTGTATAAACATCTAATCCGTGGAACACCAAAACTTAGGATTTACCGCATCTACGAACGACGATACGCTGCTATTTCGAAATGTCAAGTACGTATCTATCGTTCGCTTACACGTTAGATCTCAAATTCGAAGTTAGAAGGAGCGTCAGTTTATTTTTTGTTGGTTACAGTCTAGGTTTTTCAAATACCATGCAAATTGTAATTAGTGGCAGTGTAACAAATATATCAACGTATTATTTCTCGAATTTTATCTAGTAATACAGTTGCTATAAAGGCATGTGTGGGTTATTGTTGGAATCGTAACTTTTCTTTGAATTTTCCTTGGTCAATAAAGATACTAACAGTCCACTAATTGATTAAATCGTCCATTGAAGATAAGTGATAGAAAAATGCCATTTCATAAAAGGGACCGCAAATAAAACAAATGAAAAATGTAGATACTAATGGAATTAACATCGAACGAAAACTGGCCTTGGGGGCTAGACAAGGTGCCAACGTTGAACGTTAACGTTAGCACGAAAATGTATGGGATTTAACATCCGCGAACGACTGTCACGTACGTCACAAACGTTCGCGGATGTCAAATCCCATACATTTTGGTCGTTTCGTTTAACGTTAACTTTAAACGTTGGCACCTTGTCTAGGGGCTCTTGTGTCAATTCTATACATTTTGTCGTTAATGCAAAACAATACTTATATTATATAGATCTACTTGACACTTGAAATTGTAAAACAGTATTTTTTTTATCTTGTTTTCATCGCCGTATAAACTATGGTCCTATCATTTTAAAACACACCATGAGTTCAGAAGTCATTTACCTATAGGTACGTACTAGCCGTTGACGATGATGGATATAATGTGTGTACAAGTAACGCTCTGTCTGCCGGCAGATTGTGCCTTGATTACTTGATGGCTCGTGCATAGAACATCCATCTAGTCTCCGATTAATATTAATCTGGTTTACATTGTTTTACTGTGTCAGGCGAATTTGGACCTTTAAGACAGTAACTCCCTATGGAACGGTAACTATTGTTTCTTTGGGAGTTGCGTTGCTCTGAACTAACTAGGGAAGTACTTACGTAACGTTTCGACAAATTAATTAGGTACAACTTTTAAGATTTTTTTGTCTGTGGGTAGGTAGGTACATATCTTCGTAGCGATCTAACTAGTGAACCGATTTCGTTAAAAGCGTTATTACTGATTTCGTTTGGAGTGTGTTTTGCTTAAAATAATTATAATTTAGGTTTAACCTATAGAGTACCTATAGATATTAAGTATCTACTATTCATACTAGTTACAGTACAAATACTCACGTTGTTTATTAACTGAATTAGAAGAATCGCTTGCTTGTAATGATTCTGTTGAAATAAAATTAGTGTTAGTAAACAGGCATAATTATTAGATTAAGTATTTCAAATGCAACAAAAACTTCTTTAATTATCATTATCATAAAACATATGCGCTTACATTGAAAGCAAAGTCAGATATGTGTAAAAATGCATTCAAAACTACAACGCGTGTCACCGCATATGGTAACGGTGCCAATGCAAATTGGACCCCAAGCACATACAAATTAAATTTAAAACTAGTTAATTTTAACCACATGCATATTCAAATTTCGTTGCGAAGTGAAGGTTTGATGCTCGCAGCCGTGGCATAAAGAGCTGGAACCGTTGCCTTGACGGTGACGTGGTTAAACAAAAGGTAAATCAAAATGCAACATAACTTTAGCTTGTTCCACAGAAAATACACGGGGAGGTAGTGAAAAGTTGACATTAATGTGCAATTATTAGTATGTTAATAAAAAAAAAATCAATAAATAATAATAAATAAATAATTCGTAATTTCATTTCATAGAAAAGACGTCAACGAGTTTTTCAGAATTAACTTTATTCACATATAATAGGAAAAAAACCCTTATATTACGACATAGTATTAAAATGAAGTGCAAATATATAAGTCATGTACTTACCTGCAGCGAGGGCGGAGGGGGCATGCCTTTGCGCATGCAATGCTACTGTTACACATGCTCTAAAATATGAGCATACTTATGAGCAGTTTACATTTGCTAGCAATAGGCATGCTAGTTTCATACGATACTAGCATGCTTAATAAGCAAAACCTGTTCACCCGCGCTGCAGGTAGCAAACTCAAAATGAACATGCTCATTATTAGCAATGTTTCGACACATATACTACTAAGTAGCAATTTCTCAATAGTGGCATGCTTTCGTGCTAGTAATCAGCATGTGTAACAGTAGCTTTATGCTAGTTGTATATATACTTACTAGATCCCGATGGTTGGTGATGGTTCTCTGTATGCCGCCGTAGAGACCGCGCGTCACAATATGACTTCCCACAACCATCTGCTTTGCATTCGTATGGCTTTTTATTACGGTGTGTCAACATGTGTCCGTTACTGCAACAAACACAAATATAGTTTTAAATTAATCCGACTTTCTTAGCGCTAGCAAATAATCTCTAGATATACGAGACCATTTATATCAATTCAATTGACCAATTGGGATCGGATGAAAACCAATTGCCTTAAATATTCAACCCACCATTTCCTAGCCATGAAATAATACCTTTGTTATAGTAAAAATATAGTACACAACATTATTAATTTTTAGAAATATGTTTGTAATTACGAAGAAACGGACATGTTTATTATAAACTACAAAATTATATCATCCTTAGCCAAACTAGGTCAGATGACCGGACATGTTATGTTTAGTTAGTGTCGCGGTCGGGGCGGCGTTGCATTAATAATGCATGTTCGGCAGTTACGGCGATTAACCGCACCGAGCACGACACGTGTCTAAGACGGTGTAACTACTGCACTTTACTTATCCACGATAGACTAATTAACTATAAGTTTATATGGTAACGCGACTAGGAGACTTTAGTATTAAAAAGTACTATGTTAGACGCTAGAACATGTTAAGTAAGTATCGCGGTCATGCTGCTATAATATATCAATTACCACCGCACCGAGCACGACACGTGTTCAAGACGGTGAAACTGTAAGTTTTACGAAATATAAACTTTGAACAGAAGTACAGAAAAGATGAGTTGCAGTTATGGTGACAAACTGCACTGAGCACGACACGTCGACATGTGCCTAACTGAGTTCTGCACTTTTTTCATTCGTTAATGCTACACTTTAAATACTGCTATAGCCAAAAGTAGGTACGGTACATAAACCCTGTACACCTAAAGACATTATCAAAAAATCGTACATCAACAAACACCGCTGTTTAATTTAGAAGACCATTTTTAATATTATATCGTCAAAAGAACAACATGATTTATATTTAAGTATAATAATATCAAATAAAAAAACACCAGCGATGGCTTCAAGCGATAATTAAAATGTGATACACGTTTAAATTCCATCAAAATTTATTTACGTAGCTTCGTCACTACAAACAGTAATTATTTCGAATTAGTAATTTAATTGTGTTATTCTATTTCCAACGTCCGTATCGTATCAAAGTAAATTGAATTAATTGAAACATTCACTGTACAGTGCAGATTGAACGTTTATAAACCGATATGTCTGTGAGTATTTAATTGTTGAATAACTGTCATGGTGTTTGGTAGATTTAGTTAGTTTTATACTTATTTACTTTTGGTAGATTTAGTTAGTTTTATTAATTTTAATAGAATAATTTTCTGATGCCTTTTTCTGCCACCTCACTCCTCTTGCATGTGTTTGTCTAAATGGATTCTCACACATTTTATTAAATTGAGTGATAATAATAGTGAAAGTGCATTTCAACTTGTGTAAAGTGTGACCTGCGACAATGATTACCTACTATCCTTAAAAAAATATGGCTTATATATGTTGTTCTGAAGTATATCTAAGTTATGTTATTGTAAAGTTTCATCGAAATCCATTTAGTAGTTTTTGCGTGAAATAGGAACAAACATACTGTACCTATATACAATATTGAGTCAATTCAAAGAGGATAATATCGTTACTCTATTGTGGATTCTATGTCATCAAATTTAAACTTGAATTCACATAGTGGCACATTTCGAGTTACAATTATATATAGGTAGGTATGTACATTACTTAAGTGCCTATTATTTTATATGTTTTTTTAGAGCTAACCTTCTTAGTTTTAATACGAATTTGTTTATAATACAATACTTACAGGTGGTCTTGTCGTTTGAATGCCTTTGCGCATGTAACGCACACATACTTCCGCTCGTCGCTGTGTGTTAGTTTGTGTTTCGCGAGAGCAGAGGCATTGCCGAAGATCTTGTTGCATACCTGAAATAAACATATACGAATAAAAAAAAATCTTAAAAAAAACTAAACATATTTTTCATGACGCTATTTTTAATGACGTTCATTAAGTTGTCGTGCGACGTTACAAGCTTTGTTGTTCTTTATCTTTGTATTTCTTAAACCGATTTTGGATAATCGACAAAGAAGATTATTTTGGTCTGTTCAAATATTATCATGTTTTTCCCAAATACAGGCACGTGTTTAAGTAAGTACCTTTTTAAGTTCATATTTGACGTCACCCTTTTATGCGTACGTACCTAGGTACATTACCTTATTTTATAAAACTGACGATCGCATATGAATTGGATACAAAGTAGGTATATAGATAAGGACTAACCTAGAACTAAACTCCATAATATCGTTACAACAACGAGGATGTTCCCATTGACCCTAATCCCATGTTCCTCATCTAATTAGTGGCCTTTTCGTCTCTTAATCTTATTTTTATTTCGGACCTCAGAGGGTTCCCTCTAGGGCGTACTTATCGATGGCGGGACGGGTCCATTGTTTAATGCCTTCACCCTCATATACATAATAGAGGAAAACTTAAAGGTACATACATAGAGGTGCGTTTTAATAGCTAACTGGAATAAAAGCTATGTTCGAAAACTGGACGAAATTTTTAGAAAAAGGTTGAATAATGTTTTGTCATCGTTAACTAATGCGCGCCTAATAATAACTACTGGCCGATTGTAATCTATGGCAAAACGTTACGGTGCCACGCCATCTTGTATATTGTACTAAACGGCATAATATTCTCAAACAATGAATTATTTATTTATATTTTATTATTAACATTACAATCTATTGGAATTTAATCTTGATATAAGTATATTATTTTTTGAGATTGATAATCTGATACACCTACATTTACAAATATAAATTTATAAACAATGACTTGTATTGCAGTGTTTAAATAAATCCCGTATAGGTAAGTAAATAGTAATAATAATTTTGTAATCATTAAAACGTTCATACCTACTCCAAATAGTTAATGATAATTTTACGATTAATTTAGCCATTTTTTATTGAAGCCTACCTATCCAACTTATGTTTTATCTGTTAGAAATGTGACGAATAACTTACTTGAGCATTGTAATACCTATTTATCGTAATGCTATCGATTTCCAATGCGTAATATTAACACTTATTAATATATGGGTGTCTAATAATTATAATACTCATTATGTACCCCAGTGCGTCGTCTAATTAGTTAATTACTGCGATCAGATGATTGGTTAATTTAATTACAGCCTGAGAAGATAGGTACATGGATGGGATTTTAATTAATATCTATCTGCCGAACGTTAATATTAGGTTAGTATATAAGGCCCTGTTTCACAACGGCTTAATAAGTGGTAGTTCCATATGTTTTTTTATCTAAGTATATGCCAACAAGAAGCTTTGAATATTATATTTAATATTATGATAATCTAACTGTAGCCTATTATCATCGTAATCGCAAAACTAAAGTAGACACTAATAGGTCAATAAATGTTTGTTAAAAATTAAATTTATTCTAGTTTGGTTCAATTCAGTCTTACATAATAGTGACGTGCATTATTTTATAACTAGGTTTGTAAAAAATATTTCACACTATTTAAAGTTTTAACCAGACGAAGATGTGAAATTATCTCTTAGTATCGTACCAAAAGAACAGAAATAAGGAGGCGTGTTTCACAACACACTTTCTTAAAGATTACGACAAAGTTACCAACATACAAATAGTTGATGGAAGGAGTTGGAATCGGTATATGTGAGCGCTGATCCGTTCCGACGCGACGCTATTACCCGAGCAATGTTATTATTCCCTTACATTTGAATATTTTACTATACACCCGAGAGTTTTTCGCTAACGCGTCCTTTGTCGCGTTCTTCTGCTCAAATTTAGGTGGCCCATTTAAATATAGAATACGAAGTTCAAGGTGGATTATCGTTTTGTTTTATGTTGGCATTATTGAAGGTGGTTGATTTTGTTTATGGTCGTTGTGGTATAGAATATGCCCTCTTTCACAGATAATCATAGTGTAAGATCAATTACACTATAGCATAGATAGAATAAAAAAAGGCGTTATAGACATCCTAATTTAAAGTTATTCAGAAAATTCATATAAAGTCACGACTAAATTCTGAGCTTGAGATTTAATTAACATCTAATAATTTCTGATGTCTTCGCGGTTAAAATCGCGCCAATAAAAATAAAATTCGCGAGTTAAATCCGTTAAAGTTGTTTCATTCCAATTAATTAACATCTGTTGTAAGAAAAAGCGATAAGTCTAGAATATAAATGAACCAAACATATTAAAAATATCTATCTACTTATTAATTGCTGTTTATGAAAGCTGATAAAAATATTTTTAATTTATTTAATTATCTTTTTATAATATAATTAAAAGACTTCTTTTAACTATATTATATGTTCACTATACGAACATTAGTACCTGAATCGTATCAAGTACCTATACTTGACCCTAGTTAGGTACTATCGTCTAAGCCCTATACCTACTGACGACCTGTACTTATCTCTCAAGCGTTCCTTGATTCTCCAATAAAAATGAGATGTCTAATATCAATCGAAAGTAACTGTCGTGCAAAAATATCTCCGGACCTATCCTCCAGTGCTCGCCTGATATCTCCTGGGCGGATCAATATTTACGGTCCCGGTATGCTTTTATGGGAAATAAACTTAGAGCGATGGGCTACGAGCATTGAGGGGATTTCTTCGGTACCCGCATGAAGGTTTTCCAGTTAAGATTTATTAAGTTGCCTTTTATGATATAAGTACCTATTAAACTTTGCTTTTATTGGCTAGTATTTGAAATAGGAAAGTCGTGTTGTTTTGTAATAGTATGTTAATTGAACAAATTATACAATAGATGAAGTCTAATACCTAATGTAAAATTGACTGACTGCTTGATCCTAACCGAAACCACCGGATTTAGAACTTTTAAATTTAACGACTAAAAAGCGATTATTTGCGAATTTATACTTTCCAAGCTTTATATTAAAAACTTTGTATTCGACTACTATTTTTAGAATTAATTTTAAATAAAAAATATATAAATTCATTTTTAAAGAGGATTGAAAAAGCGTAACAACGAAAATCTACGAACGAATGACATTATTTTGTTAAAAATAATACATTGTGAGATATTTTCACGATCGTATAAGTTTGTAAAGTCGTGAGGCTGACCCGATTCCGACTAGGCCGTGACCCACTTCGGAGAGCACATAAAAATCGTGTCGAGTGCATCCCCTGCACTATTCTGTAATTATGCACTTGACATGCTTAAACAACACTGACGATGTTAATTTTATAAAACAACAAACACTAAATTATCGTTTTTTTAATCTTTCACGTGTAATTTAAAGAACTATATAAAATAGTACATAAATTTATATTTAATCTTCGTGGGAAAAGCTTATATAATCTTGATTACTTATAACATCAATAATTAGTTTTATGCTTAACTATCAAGTACTTAATTACTTACTTTTAGTTTAGAATCAAAACTCTCAAGGCTCACACTGTTCCGAAATGTGTACTTTCCGCAAAATGTACCTTTCCGTACTTCACAATTGCCCAATTAGGCTTCTTTCCCCGTAAGTGCATGTTCTAAAAATTACACTTTCCCATAAGTGCAGTTTATAAGACAGTGCACCTTCTAAAGGAAGTGATCCTTCCAAACAACGTAGTACCTTTATATATAGTGCAAATTACGGGAAAGTGAATTTTATAGCCTATATTCACATAAAATTCCATCAAAGTGAGGTTTAAGTAAAAAACTGAAAAAAAAAACAAACAATATGCTGAACATGAACATCATAAAAGGGAGCTAAGCTTCAATTCCAAGTCTCTCGCACGCAATCAATTTACAACTGGTTTTTAAACTGCACACTGCACAGGTACGTAAATAATTGTTGATACACAGCTAAAAACATTACTGCTCAAAATTAGTTCAAATTGACATATTATTTATTTGAAATTTATGATTTGACTTGTTTTTACCACTGTTTTTCTAGTATACATTATTATTGAAAATCGTCAAAGAAAAACTTTTATAAACATAAGAACGGACAATACCTTCTTATACTACCGACCCAAGAAGAAAAAACGTAAAGTAGTAGGTACCTACCGAATGTTTTTGTGGAAGTTGACTTTGTGAGTTTGTTTTTTAATACTCCACTTAAAGCTAATAAGTAAAATAAAACCTTCGCAAAGTCGACTCTGTAGAATATAAAGAATAAAGCATGCTTAAAAAGTATTTATTGTAATACCAAAAGAAAAGCTTCGCTATACAGCAAGAAACAATGGTTTCGTTTTTACTTGCACTGCTCGCGCTCCATTATTTCCTGTAGTTAAGTCAGAAGCCAGAAACTATTTAAAAACTTAAACTACTTCCGTAATTGAATTTATCAACACGGCTTTTAATTTACTTTTACCATAGTTTTGTTTTTTTTCTTTGTGCTCAATTCCATTAAGGAAAGGTCTCTTTGTTACGTTCATTTCACAAGAAAAATAATTTTACTACTCTAAGATCTCAGAAGACGCCTTTGTTGGTGTGATACTAATTGCATTTTGTTACAGTAGATCTAAAGTCCTATCTTTTAGAAAAATATGAAATTTTAATGTTTATCAATTTACACATTGAAACTTACTTATTAAAATATCTAATGACACCAAAACTTTAACGGGATTAAGGTTGCATCTAAAAATAAAATGCCGTTAATAAAACACCTTAATTAAAAACAACGACGATTTTGATGAAGTATACCTAACTCAGAGAATATTTGATTTTCTATTCCCAGATACGAGCTTTTAAAAAAAATAGTCGTAACCTAAATTTGGTTTAGTTCTTTCAGCATAAAAACACGCGTACAAAAAATACTCTGACTTCACAATACAGTTTCAAATATTTACGCTCCATCATCCACGCGATGTCCAATCCAATTAATTACATTTCACTTTGGGACAGAACACACGAGAGGCATTTATTTTTGCTGCATCTGTGATCCGGCCGGAGGCGAAACACGCCGTCAAACACATGGTATGTGTATTGAATGGCAGGAGGGGAAGATCGTGCGAAATACATGTTCATTCGCTTCAAATGTAAGTAGCTAGCATGTATCACACACGATGCCTACTAGCCAAACATTCAACTATCGAATATCGGGGTTTCAATCGATTTCAATGACAGTCGAACTAGTCGTATATCGATTTTGCTTGGAGGGTAGTGATGTCTTGACGTTTAGTGCTTATAGTCAAAATGATTATGAATAATTTTATGATATTGTGAATATGACTTACATTGACTTATATTCCTATTACCCCCAGATGGGAGCAGAGAGCTTTCACAATGTCTTCCAGCCCGGTCAGTCCCGATGTGAATATGGGTAGGTGCTCAAGAAAATTCGTTATTTAGTGCTTTAATGCAAAGTGTAGACTAGGCCTAGGCATCAATTGATGCCTAATCCACATTATTAATTAGTCCATTGCTGTGGTTGTCATTTCGCCTGACAGACAGCAAACATGATTTAGATACAACGTTAATTAGTATTTAGGTTCGTCATTAGTTATGGGTTTTCACTTCAATAAATGTTTGTTACAAAATGCTGTCTTATCTTCTAAACTTCCTATAGCCTTTTTTTAGTACTTACTTACAAACGCTATACGCTGGTCAGTCAGTCAATCAGTGAGTTTAATATTTTTTTTTATATTTACATCTTTTTTTGATCGATGACCGTGTGTCTCTAAGTACAATTTTGTATGAGTAGATAGATACATAAAGCAATGTAAAACGTTAATACCTATATCGCATTATCAGTAAATCAAATTCTATTCAAATAGCTTTTTAAAAAATTTGCTAAAATCTAGAGTGAAATGAAATTTCTCTGCAACTTACGAGAAAAGTTTTAAAGCGGCTTAGACGTTATAAACTTAGAGTTTTATTAACTCATGGAAACAAGTAAAATCGTTTAACATTAATCTGCGTGAGATGTTACCTTAAATTCGAATATTTAAGACAAAAAAAGTTAACTTTTTGTTATTGGTTAAATATATCTATGTACTTATATCCATTTTACTTTTATAAAGGTAACAAATGCGATGCTATGCTATAATATTGTATATTAAAAAAAACCCTTATTAAATATTATATGAAATATTGTTGTCATAATTGATTAGGTATATTTAATAATTTGTTAGTGTAACTTTTTTGTTCTATCTTTTATACATAGCAAAGATACTCCTAAACGTTAACTGGTAGAGAACCATTAAAGGGATAAATTCTTTATGTACATTCATATGTTTTCTCTTTCATCTCTATTGTTATAACATTTAATCGCTTGTTGTGATATTTAAATAAGAATGTACTTTGAATTTCCATTTCAAAATCTCATTGTGTTTTGTTTCAATATTTGATAACCGTTTGGACGATCGGTGTGCGACGTGCGCCGCGGCGGCGTCATCGGAATAGGAATGAGTTCTCAATGTGATTAATTCGAATAGTGCAGCGGGTCTCGGACTAAGTTTTTGTAAAACCATCACGTTTCACCGTACTTATCTTGTTCTTTAACTTTATTTCGATATAAAGGTTCACGATACCGAATTATGATTGGCAGTTGTTACTTTTCTATTGGTTCGTAGTTTAACCTTTTAATAGTTCTATGGTCCTTCGACTAATTATGTGTTCGAGTTTAAAATGGAGCCAGGATATTTTAAACAATTTTTGACACAGTTTAAATAGGTCGACCTATTGCAGGTAACTAATAACAGTAATGGTATCTTAGATCCTTAATTTCACCCGCATGACAGGAATGATCTTTGTTTAGGAGGTACATTTCAATTTTTATTTCGAATAACGTAGATAGACGATCGTAAATATTTTGGACAATGTGCAGATCCCTGGGTTTGTGATTATAATCACCGAAAAAGCAGATTTATCAGAAGTATACGAGAGAAGTCCATTTAAACGTCAAAATCAATAAGTTGCTGAAAATATTCAATAGAAAGAACTTCTCGGACCAATCGTTGACCCAAATCTGGGGTTGTCGGTATTTCCTTTTGTGTTTTCATCTCGAAAGCTCTGACATTGCGCGACGGCGTGTTCCCTTGTTATTCCCGTTGTCTGGTCGGCGGATAGTTGCAAAAACAAGTTGTTAGTCATTAGTCAACACAAGTAAAGAAGATTGCGAATCAAAGCAATTTACTAGAGATTTACGGCTACGTAAGCTAATATTGCCCCCAAAATTATCCTCATATCAGCGAGTAGATCATTTGCAACTAAGTATATATACTGATTTTTTCGTAGTGATTGGTAGGTTTGGTTTTATTTGGAGGTTATTAAGATTCAAATCCCAGAATAATAAAAACGGCGTGTCTCAATTAACTCTTGATAAAAGGCATATTAAAAACAAAAGCTCAAAACCTCGTTCAAATGAATCGTTACAACAATGAAATTATATTCAGTGTGTATCTGGCGAGGGCTGTCGCGCGCTGTTGTTGCTATTTGCCAGTCGTGTTTTGTTCGCGGCGGCGCTTTTCAAAAAACCACCCAGACATTTGTCACTGCCTTCGGCTTTTGTCTTTTCCTTTCTCAGATATTTATCTCTACCAAGACAGAAAGAGTTCATTATTTAACCCTCTTATTGTTGCTATTTGCCGCAGTCATAACTAGTACCGCATTTCTATTCAAGCAAAGAAAATTTGTTTTTACCATTCCACATCCCAAAAGTGATTGAACCTTTAAAAAGTAATGTTTCTGATTATTTCGTCCTCAGCTATCCATGAGACCGCAAAACGAAACATCAATTTTCTTTGTTTAACTAACCATAGCACGTTTTTTCTTTGCGACATAAAACTGGCCTTTTTCTTTTACGGTCGCGCGGACAATCGTTGGAATATAATGTGAATTTGTCGGGAGATTGATATATCTGGTCGGGGAAAATCCAACACCTCGAGGATTGGATAAAGTTTACCTTTTTAGGAAAACAACGAGATCCCGAGGGAGGGTGGGATTACGCGTAGGCCTCTCGTTGGCCACGTGCGTGTGTTCGAGTTCTGTTGCGGGATAAACACGATCCGTGTAAAGCTTAACAATAAAACGGGCTCTCTAGAAAGTTTACCTAGAATGTCCTTCTCTTATAAAGGATCTTTTTTGAGGGATTTATTCGTTGGTACCGTCATCAATCACACACGTAAACAAGCGTCGGTTAAGTTAACAGGTGATTTCATCTGCGTCAGCCCGCGGCCGCACGCGGGCATTGTTAATGTGACGACGGTCCCTCTATCCGTTACACGCTGATCGCACTGATTGTGAATCGTTTGTTAAATTTTAAGGTGCCCATATTTTATTATACGCGGTGACAGAGCTTATTTAAAGGATATTTTCAGATAAACTAGAATATTAAAAAAAATTACAGAGTGTGTAGTATCCACTTTAATCCACTGTTAAAAGAAATAACCGCATGGCGTGCTCCGAGCTGATTACCAAACTAAACATTCTAATAGAACATAGGTACTATGTGTATGGATATAAGTCGCGTCTTATTTTTCACTTAACGAGTCATGTTACAGCAAAGTTAGATCTCTATCACAAAAGAGTCTTGAAGAAAAACAAACTTATTTTAACCAAGAATAAGTTTTATTCGTAAAACTTAGGTAGAAATATGTAACGTTAGGTATATGTAGGGGCTTATCGCAGGCTGGCAGCCGCCCAAACGCCGGCGAGGCTCAGTTCTGGCTTTGCGTTGGACCACGGCTCAAGTCCGGTTAACTTAATGCCCCGAGCTACAACACATACGTATGTACCCACAACCACCAATATAAATACATGAACTTGCCGTTTGTAGGTAACTCCAAACTTGGACGGTTGACACAACTTTACAACAGCTTATGTGCTTTGCTCAGTTTGTCCTTTCTGTAAATTGATTCCAATATGTTTATCAATTATGAGTCGCGAAGTATTTACGTTGAGTGCAAAGTACTTATGTTTATGTAAAACGACGGAGCCGGAGACACGGACGGAGACCGAACTCTTTTTAGAATTCAGAATTCCCTCTCTCGCAAAGCCCCAGAACTTTGCGAACAAAACACAGAGTTCCAAGTACATCGTAAACAATAAAGTTGTCAGAAGTAAAATAGCATTAGGCATTCGCAGAGCGTTTGGCTCTTTGAGTTTTCGAGTCACGAATCGTTAAATGAAATAAGAATCCGTCATAATTTGTCCGATAAAATTGCGAGATAAGAGAGAGAGACCGAAGTTTTATTAACGGCTGCAAGAGATTCACGGTGTAATGGATTTATTCGGCGGGGTACTAATTAATTTCAATCTGTTTCCGCTTCAGTAGGCGTATAATGTGGACATTAGCCGGTGAAAATTTCCACGGGAGCTAACATGGGATATTTGGAAGGAATTATAATGTAAATATCTGAGCCGTTTCGCGGATCTTCGTAATTGCTTGATTAATTATTAGCAGGGAAGCGAGATGGGGTTAAAACGAGACGAGGGTCGGCCGAAGATCCGCAGTCTACGACATCAATAAGCTTTAATTGGCAAGGACCATCAGGGCTATTAGCTCGCTGGCCCAATTAGTCATATCTGCCTGATCTTCTCTCTCTATTTGGAAAACTCCTATTGAATTCTAATTGCATGTATTTAATGATAAGTTCAATAATTACCTATATTCGACGACTCAGCTACAACCTATATGACAATAGCTGTCTTAGCTAATTAAATTATCAATTTTTAATCTACCAATAGTTCTTTACTTCAGAGAAAATCGTCTGCTTTGTTTAATCAATACATAGTATAAAACAAAGTCGCTTTCGCTGTATGTCCGTATGTATGCTTAGATCTTTAAAACTACGCAACGGATTTTGATGCGGTTTTTTTTAATAGATAGAGTGATTCTTAAGGAAGGTTTATAGCCCCCGTGTGAAGCCGGGGCGGGTCGCTAGTACTGTATAAAAAGATATTAAAAAAAGTTTACAAATATACTTTCGACTCAACGTACCTAGTAAAAATATAATCATTACGAGTTGAAAATTCGGAAGCCCTCCCGCTTTTATATTAAAAGATATTAAGCCATAATGAAATTATAAACCGAAGCTCGATAAAGTACTTTAAAACAATGCTTAGGTTGGAGGGTTAAATCAAGGGGATTAATAATTCTTTTTACATTTCCAATTTATAGTGGTCTGTACTTTGCTTTTAGGAATTAGGGATACGGTCCTCTCCCCTTCGACGGCACGTTGTCGCCGCCCTTCGATGTTGATATTCGTTTGACCTATAAACACACTTTCTGATCTTGTTTGGGACCTTTCCATAGCACTGATGTTCTCAGCTCGCACGCGAATTGCAAATCTTCATTAGATGTGAACGAGTTTTCTGATCGTTGTCTTAATATGATGTGCAAGTTATACATATTTTTGTTCATAGTAATTATATTTTCAATTAAGTCTGCGGTGAATGAGCAGCTTACATGTTTCTATTTTATATCTAATTTGATATCGCATTTGAGGGTATGGTAAGCCCCCGCCAAGATGAGCCACAAAGTAACCAGGTATCTATTTCTGCAGAAACATTAAAAAAAATAATGAATATAGACATGTTAAGAATGAAAATAGCATCAAAGATATTTTTTTGCGACAGTGTAAACACACCGTTGCGTGTGTACCTTTTGGATGTTTGCCAATAGAAAACGTTGATATTTTATTTATTACACAGTGTGATTTTCCATAACTTAAGTACCTACGATCGATAACATTGATTCCCCGTGCACACATATAAACTTATAAAGAAATGGCCAAGAGCGTGTACCTACATATATACCTATTTCACAAGTTTATCATATTGATAGTTTAAGAAGTCTCAAGGTAAGAGGCTATATAAATAACAAAACAATACCTACCTACCACAAAAATCCTTAAAATATTAAATTAAGATAATTCCACCAATATTTCACATAAAATATAATCAACGAATTATTTAAGTAAATCGCCAAAAATTTTTTTAGTGCTTGCAACTTAAAAATATAAACTATCTACGTAGAAAATTTTCCAACTGGCAACATTTGCCGGGCGCGTGAGTTCGCGTGGCTGAATGGGGAAGGGATCGGAAATGAAACACTCAGAGCCTTTTAGTGTTTGTATTACCTCTTCCTGCGGTTTGAACTCTTATATCACCAGTTATACACTTTGAAATAATATAGCAACACTGAAAGGATAAAGCAAAACTGGATATTGATCGCGTAGTTAAAACAAAAGAGAAATTATTTTTAGACAGTCTTTCTAGAAAAGTAATGAACGGTTTGTAGGTTATATTAATAGAATAGAAATAAAACTCCCAAATTCTGGATTGTAATTCAATAGAAGTGCCAGTTATTTTCTCTTATTTTGTTTACCTACAAATAAAGTTTTAATTGCAATTGTCCTCTCTATAAATAAAGCACGAGATTGTTGTTTGTAAAATAAATACAGCCGAGAACAAAATCATAGCGTTCGAAATTAAAACGCTCGTCTAGACATTGTGGTATTCCCATGTTACAAAAAACGTCTGCTTATGATCTCGGTATTTTATCTACATTCGTACTTGAAAGGTGATACTGTTCAGCTTTATTTTTTATATCAAAATGAAAGACTGTCATGAAATAATACTTTGTCCTTTTTCAACTGAACATAATATAACAACAATGTCTCTCAATCTTATTAAATAAATGGCATCTAATAATTCTGATGCTTTCGAAGTTATTTCGCGTTAGAATGAAACAACTATAATGGTTTTACTCGCGTAGTTTATTTTATTTGCCGACGTGTAAACTTTACAGTTCCCATATTCGTAGCTGTCTGCGCTGATAACAGCCTAACACTAATCGGTACTTGTTAAAAAATGTATGGATATCTATGTCTATTACCGTTATCATTCACCACAATTAGAGATAAAACTCTTATAGATTTCCTTTTATAAAATTTTACCTGCCTATTAATACTTTATAAATTCCAGTCAATAATAGTTTTCTGTTAGTTCTACGATTCCCGTTGTAAGTGGCAATTAGAATCGTTTACGAAGCCCGCCTACATCGGTAAATATTTACGAAATGTAAGTACCAAAGTACGTGCCAACGATTCGACTATCATTCCGTGAAACAAGGGCGATTTTTTGCTAATTATACTTTAACTTAATTGGTCTTAAGGAAACAATTACTTCGTATTTCTTTTTGGTGTCCGTTTTACGTTTCACGAGTCCTTGACTCCGTAATTAACCACCTGCGTCGTAGTCTTAAAAAACCTTACAAAGCTATATTAAAAATATCGAATCATCCATGCATATTATAAGGAAAAAAATATTGTATAAAAGACAAATCAATGTTATATGCCATGTACATATCTAAAACAAACACGTATTTTATCTCGCATCTTGATTAGTGAAACAAACCTTTAGCCAAATCTCCTCTATAGGTAGGCGCTACCGCCCGTAACTATTCCTATACGAATAAAGGTGTGTTACCTCACACCTATATTCAAACTTGCAATATCACATCAAAACCGACGTAACAGGCTTTCGGTTAGCCAAAGTGACTCATCACCCAATAGGTGAACAGGATAGCCCGTAAACGTCACTTACGCCATTTGAAATTTGTATATCGTGCGATACACACTGAAAGGGATCCTTTGTAACATTAGAAGACAAATAGAAACAATCGTCACGGTCCATCGGACGTTATGGGCGGAAACTAGCCGGAATACCCGCGTATATGTAACGTTACGTCAGAGTTAGGCCGTTAGTTGAGATCCTAACACCTACGTATATGTAAATATGTAAGTAGTAGGTAGATATAGGTACCTAGTCTATGTACTAAGTATTTTTATCAACGGAAAATATAAAACGTTATGAATATTGTAAGCAAGTTTGTACTTACGTTTGTGAGAATAGTCTCATTATCTTGGGATAATGAGACTATAATCACATCGCTTTATGAGCTCGGATAATTAATAGGTAAAAAATATATAAAATTCAAATAAAGTCGTTAAGTCTATGCTAATATTTTAAGCAAGCATCTCAAATACTTACTCAGAGAAATATAGATTAATTTAGTGCAGTCAATCACAAAAATATATGTATGATGTATCAATCGTAATTAGATCGATATTTATAGATTAATACCATTAATTTAAATGAAAATGAGATTTAATAGAAGAGACAAGAAAAGTATAATTGGAAAAAGCACGATACTTCACGTCAAGGCATACGCGTGAGTTCAAGTCCCGCTGAGGTCTCCATGTTTTCTACTCATATCATTATTAAACTTAGTTTTATTGTACTTACTTGACATTGTTGAGGTCCCTGCCGGTTTGGCGAACAGGGCTTGGGTCGGACCTTCTTGGTGTGCGTCCGGGACTCCAGCCCCGTCACGGCCACCGACACCGTCGTCACTCCACTAGTCACCCCTGATGACGATGACGACGTCGTGCAATCTGGTGACAAACAAATTATGCCATCAATTTATAGAACGATGAGATATTTGCCCTTGGTCAGTATTGTTGAGATCATGTGTCCGCTAGCATACACTCTGGTTTTACTATGTACGCGATAAGTTAAACCTACCTGCTATTGGACTTCTAGATATATATGAATATTATTTAAGAGTTCCAGATGGGTTCCTTATATTACAGGTTCTATATAAGCTGATCAATTATAACCTAGGGTCGTCACTCGTATACAGCTTTTGTACAACTTATACCTATAAAAGTACATTTTAAATGCGCAATCTTTATTTTTATACAGCACAAACATGCGGAATGGAAAAAGTATTATAACGTCATTATTCTAAACGCACCCTTTACTCAAAGTTTAATTGATAACTTTAATTTTAATCCTACGTCCTTCAATTTGATAATAAGTTGGCGTACTAATTAAAGATTTGTGTATTTAATAGATAGTAATTAACAGAAATAGTAGCTGAGCTGTATGCAAATAAACGAGATGTTCCGCCCTTTCCGAACGATATTACAGTCGGCAACCGCAGTTATTACTCCGTTATCAGCGTTATTGGGACATAATTTCTCTGCCCTTAATTTTCAACGTTCAATATTAATTTAGAGAGGACCCAATGCAAACAAAGCAAGAAACAAAAGGATGAGAAAACACAAACAGAACGATGAAAATATACGCCGGCAAAATTCTGAATTACATCTCTCGTCGGACGGACCGGGAAAAATTGTTGAAAGGCAAAATTAAAGATTATTTGGTTTACGTAGGTAGCGACCGATTCTCCGAACGATCAATTTTAAGTTGATCAAATTTCTTTTAAGATTAGAATAGAAAAAATAATTCGATTTTATCGCTTTTGTTCCCATGTTTTACAAGAAATTAAACAATCAAACTCACTTTCCGAGATTTTATTTTAAACAAATCGTTTGCACAATGTCATAGCGTAATTGCGCGTTGATTGGTTTTTGGTAAAATCTTATGTAGGTTAAATCCATAGGTACTTAAATGCGAACCTCACTCTAGATAATGTATTAAGCAATTTAGGTTGAAACGATTCATAATATTCATTAATCATTTTCTACATGTAGCTACTCCACTAGTAAAACAGCGAAACGATGACAAACGGTAATTGTGGTGGATTCAATGGAGATCGGAGAGGAAGATTATAAGCGTACCTCTACAGTGAAGACAATGGCTGAATGCATCACAGAGAAGGAACAAAGACCTTCATATTCTGACTTTAATCACTGTAAGCAGCCAGTGAGTTGCTCTGTTGAGACGGTCGACAACGCAGGACCGCTCGACCACTGACCGGCACTAGTGAGCTATCGGGAGCAATAACGTGGGCCGCATTTGGAGCGGCAAATCAAACAAGGGATAAGTCCGTTCATACCGGCCCGTATTGATCCGCACATTGATTTTGAGGCCTCGGGCCGTGTCGGGATGTTCTTTGTCACTCCGCGGGCACCATTAGTTTGTTTATGTTTGTGCGGACCCACACATCCGTCTCAACTGGCCGATGCCACTAATGGAACGTAGAAAAATGATGCCCGATCTCTTTGAGACGTCGGACCCGTCGGGGAAAAGTAAGTAACAAAGTGGTCGATTTTCAGCCTTCCACGTGATGAATAGGTAATGTCTCCAAAAAAAGAAAGAATCTTTGGAGGCACTCAACGATAACATCAGTCGGACGATTTATGTTGGTCTTAGCGAGTGCTCGAAACATCTTTGCTACCTTTCATTTCAAACGTTTACTGGCAATATTTGGGGAAGTACGACAGATGAAAGGCAGTGGGTACCGTTTTTAATTAAAGGGACATGGTCAGACAGCTCGAAATCCGTTTATATTTGTAATATGGTTATTTCAGTGTGCATGTTTAAATGTGGAGGTGGCTTTAATAACTTTTAAAGTGAGTGTTTTTATTTTAACTATCGAAGTTTTAGTAAAATATTTGATATCCTTGATATTCGGGAGTGTGTGTACGGTATGAATATTTTCTGGTCGGGTCGCTCACGACTCGATTGATATTATTTGGTCCAATCAATCAGAAAGGATCAATACCGCTTTGTTAGACAGACTGTGCTCGGGTGCGACGAGCGCGTGTGTTAGTAGGTATTTCAGAGTTCTCGTTTTTTCGCTCACCCATATTTTACGAGCCTGTTAAAGTTAGCCAAGGCAATGAGAGCGCTCCCAAGAGACTCGTGTTTCAGTACCTGCTATAAGTTTTGACGTTGATTATCGACGTGAAAATATTTTATTTATTCGAGGCAAAATAGGTATAAACCACTAAGCTTGCTGTTATTGATTTGGAGTTTAGCAAGCGGATACGAATTGTAATACTTATATGTAAATGATTTTAATAGAAATTTACATGAGCAATTTTACCCCTTTTTAGATTAAGCCTTCTCTGAGGTAAATATTAGCACCACTATATCCCTAATAAGAGTAGGGCAAAGGATACTTATACACTTGATGAATTGAGAGGAGGGTGTAAGTGTTTGCATCCTGTTTGACCTTGTTAGGTACTGGTAATTGATTTAGTAGTTTAGCTATTGGTTCATTATATTTTATATTATGGTTGTCTTTTAGGCTTTTAAGGATATATTTTTCTTCTATACAAAATATGTTGGGATCTAATATTGAGATCCGAAATTAGTCTACAACACGTATCGACCAAAACAATACTTACTATCATCGTAGCTAGGTACATCAAGAATATCCACAATAAGTTAAGTCTTAAAACAAAATCGCATACAAAAAATACATATACCAAGTAATTTATCACAATTTGTTTTCTGACATTTTAAATTTAAAACAATCTCTTTTTTTAATAATACTTTTTTAAAATCAAAGTTCATCCAAAAGAACACCGATACCTATAAATTACCGTGACATTTACAGCTTCAATATTTGGGTGAATCACACAATTCGTCGCAGAATCGTTTCGTATCTGAAATGGGAGACAAAGGAGTGAATAAATGGAGAGATTGGAAAATTATTCATACCCATGACCCGTTGCGTGCGGGATCGAGCCCGGGGCGGCTACGGCCGTCCGTCGGGCGAAGCATGCCCCAGGTAGAATCCTCGAATGTTAAAAAAATTACAAATGTAGAAAGGTTTGACATCTGCGATAATGGCCACTCAAAAACGTTTACCGAAAGATTCCAAGGTCTCTCTCACGTAAAACGTAAACGTATTTACACGTGGGACGTATTTACAATACAAAATGTCAAAATGTGATATATTTACTGATTGGAATGATTGTAGGTAATTATGTTTTAACAAATTAATAATATATAGTTGTCTCATTTCTTAAAAAAATGCGAATGGAGTTCTAGCTTCTGCCTATGACTTCATCTCATCGACTGCTTACGATAAGCACCCCCGTTTTACCAAACCCCTGTGTAAAATTTCAAGTTTCTAACCCCTATAGGTATCTAGTTTAGGCCCTGCGTTGATATACCACTGATTGAGTCAGAGAATCCAATAGTGTAGAATATCGTTTAAAAAAATATGCAATAGCAAGCAATAAACTTCGTATTAAA
The DNA here is from genome assembly GCA_038024825.1 of Polylopha cassiicola. NCBI lineage: Eukaryota > Metazoa > Arthropoda > Insecta > Lepidoptera > Tortricidae > Polylopha > Polylopha cassiicola. The sequence goes on from CP149061.1 coordinate 3,563,216, forward strand.
CATTTGATTGACTATCACATTTGGGGTGCACTTCACAAAGACCCAACAGCGTGCGGAACCCCAACCACAAATTTTCCGGTTCCGCTCGCGTCAAAGCGGCAGAATAGTTGCAAACAAATCAAACACGCACAAACATATATTGTATATATTGTAGGTATCACGAACGAGTTTCGTTAACTCAGTTTGTGGAATGGGAGATTTTAATTACATTAGCAGTCGTGAGTTCACGCAACCGCCGTACGGCAAGTTAACGTGAAATTTGTGCAACTTCGGGCAAGCGCGACATCTCGAGGACTCATTTACTAATGTACCAGATGTAGAAGACGTCGATGTGTGCTTTGTATTGTAATTTTGACGACTTGAGTGAAGACTAAAATTTAGTTACGTAAGTGAATACGGTCTTGATGGTTAGCGTCATAGCGTCAACCAGTGGGTTACTTACCTCTGGGTGCTATGCGGTTTACTTGTTACTGAAGTTAAATTATGTATTAAGACTCTTTGGGATAGTACCATAAATAAGCAAATACTTTCCCATGTGAATAGTCTTTATTTAAATAGGTGAGATTTTTAAGCAAGGATACACGATTTGAATTGTAATGACGCAACTGTAACGCTGAGCTGACGACAGACTAACACGGTCATTGTTTAGTCTTAGACTATCATTAGCTCAGTCGGCTACGAATATGGAAAGTTTTTGAAACCTTAGCATAAAGACTAATACGCGAGTTAAATCCCTTAAACTTCTTACATTACAATATGTAATAACCGTGAAAGCATCAGGAAAAGAAAATTTACTAAATAGGCAGCATAAACCAATAAGGTATTTTTCTTTGATATTTGTGACGCATAAAAATAAACTGTACGAACCTAAATGCAATTTGTATTTTAGTAAGTGCTAAAATACTACTAGTTGACATAGTTCAACAACAGTCACGTTGTCATAAAAATATACAGCCATTGGAAACAAAAAACAAAGCAAATAGTTTAATACGTATAAAACTGTTTCATTTCACAACATGCCCGAACGTATTTGTCAGCAAACATGTTTGAATATTAAACTTCATATTTACACTTTTTTTACTGAGAACAAGTAAACAGATTCATTGACGTCGTGTGTACATTGTTCTTCAAACTTTACGAAACGACTGTTTCTACTTTTTATCCGTTGATGATTGAACTTTTTTACGGAACATTTTCGTTGGAGTTTTAATGCGGAGTAAGGGACTGTTATTAAGCTACCGTGGGAAGTTATAGGTGTTCTTTAAAGCTTAAAGTTCCTCGACAGTACCCGCCAACTGCAAGATTGCGGTAAATTCATTTTTTGAAAAGACTGGAGAACTTTTTTCTTTTCAGGATTAAATCTGTAGCTTAGGTGCCCTACAAGGTGCGCGGGTGATACAAGCGGCGCGGGACTGGTACATGTGGGAAGACCAGTGGATCTTTCGGTTGAAAATACTGTCGTGCTGACGATAAACACAGTCTTGGAGGATACCTATGTCTAGCAGTGGATCTTTCGGTTGAAAATACTGTCGTGCTGACGATAAACACAGTAAGTACATATGAAACTCTTATGTAGGTAGGTACTTACAGCGTTTGTAATTAGCACGGCAGAATGATAATGATTATAAGAATAAAACCGTCAAGAACTACTTCATTTTGTGACAAACAGACGGTGCATTCTAAAATTAGTTCTTGCGTAATACAATGGTCGGATGCAAAAGAAAAAAATGTGACACAAAACAATTGTTCGCTCCATTATTTCTCCGCGCTTAATTTTCTTGTAATATTTTGCATATTGCAAAACAGTCGCATTGTGTAATCAAAACAAATACCACTCAACACCAATCTTTTGTTAAACGATATTCATGATGAAATTGTGCAAATGCTTTTTAAAAGCGAAAATATTTGTTTAGAACACTGCTGAAAAGCTTAAATAATAAAAAGCTATATCAAATTATATTTTTAATACACACCTACGTAAAACCATGACCAAGTACTGTAATATTATATATAATAATCTATTCCACCTCATATCATAAGGTTATCAGTCTTGTTTCAGGTTTACTAAATCTGTTCCGACCAGTTTAAACTCCAAACTATTAATGTGGGATTCTCAGTTTTTATGTCTCTTTAAACTCGAGTTAGCGCTCAACTTCATCCTTTTACCGCATCTTCACAGAATAGCGCAATTAGTTGAAGATTATCTCTTTCCCTGTATACCTTTAACACCCCAGGCAGTACGGGCTGTATAAAAGCCGTATAAGTGTGGTTGCTCTATATCTCTATTTCGTACAGCTAATATAGAAATTATAAACCCTTATCTTACAATTTCTACACTTTTCCAGTCGACAATAGGTATGAACAATATCGCCTAAACTTCTTTTCTAATGAACACTTTTTTTGCACACGTCTGGTTATTCTAAGCTAATCTCGTGTGTGCTCAGGACCGCCCGCGATTTGTCTTTGTGTGTCATCCATCTGAAAGCACTGCTCGCTGAGAAGTGGTCTATAAATGTCGCGGTAAATTTACAGAGCGCTATTGTTTTTTCGGTTAAGATCTTCACGTCGTTAAAAATGAATTTAAATCAACACATTATTTATAGAAACCTTTGCAGCAGGATTACAATATTATCTTTATTAAATATTTTTACACATGAGATACAGAAATCATTTCTTCATACTTCATTTTCACAGGTTCCGCTTAAGATATTGTTGCGCAGATGACGTTAAACGAAACGTCTAGACGCGCGCAGAAAGTACATTCCTACTAGAACGGAGATCGACGAATCGCACACCGCTACTTTACGAGGGTCTGGAACGTTCTCGGTGTTTAAAAGATGCCGCGTAACCAAGTGAGTGCGCCACTCAGCGCTAGATGGCGTTAGGAGTCGCGAGTAGCGAAACATCGGGAATGGAAGGTACGAGAATATCGGCTCGGCGCGTGTGTGTATAAAAGGCGACCGCTTGGCGGTCCACAGCAGTTCAATTGAGGAGCTCGGAAGAGGAGGATCCGGAAAAGGGAGAGTGAAAGCGGAAAGTGACTTGTGAGAGTAATAGTGAAGTGAATAGTGAGTTGTACGGTATAGTGAGTTGTACGGTATTGTGAGTTGTACGGTATAGTGAGTTGTACGGAATAGTGAGTTGTACGGTTTAGTGAGTGGATCGGTATAGTGAGTTGTACGGTATAGTGAGTTGAACGGTATAGTGCGTAGTACAGTGTAACGTACGGTTGAGTATTGTGGACTGCGTTAGTGACTTACGTGAAATAGTGTTAGTGAGTGATTGATTTAAAGACTGTGGTAAACCTGTACCCTTAATCGCGTATTAAAGTTAGTTAAACTAACAAAGGTGTTTATTTTACCCAATCCGTTACACTAGCGCGTAACATTTGGTGTCAGAAGTGGGATTGGGCGTTAAAATAATGCCATTAAAGGAACGCGAAAGCAAAACAGGGGCCAGGAGCCGTAGTCAGGCAGAGGCTGGTACTTCGGAGGAAGGGGACGGTACAGCGGTTACCGCCGAGTATAGAGGACCAGTGGAGGTAGAAGAAGGAGCGGACAAGGGCCGAGGGGAGTTGATTGAGATGATTTCTGCTTTGAAATTGTTAGTTGAACAGCAGGCTCATAGTCTACAGAAGCAATTGGCATATGATCGGGAGCAGCAAATTTTACGCCAAGAGCAGCAGTTTAAACTTATAATTAAGGATGTAACAAGGGCCATAAATGAACAGTTGGAAAAGGTTCACGGTCGGTTTGAAGAGCTCGAGGGACATGTTACCGGTTTGAGTAACGCTGTGGAAAGACATGACGTCGAGATAGCAACTGTGAAGAAGGAGATAGCTAATATCAGGGTGAAGGGCGTCGCGTCAGGTGCTGTGGTTCCGTCAGGGGAGAAATTTAAAGTACCAAGTTTCGACGGAAACTCGTCATGGCCGGCATATAGACTGCAGTTCGAGCAAGTGGTCAAGATGAACGGATGGAATGACGAGCAGGCAGCGACGGCGTTGACAGTTGGCCTCCGTGATCAAGCTTTGAGTGTATTGGAAGCAATCGGGCCAGAGGTTACTTATAAGCGATTGTTGGATGCACTGGAGACTAGGTATGGGGATAAGCATTTGGAACATGCTTATCGAGCCCAGCTTAAGGACCGTAAACAACGCCTTAATGAAAGTCTTCAGCAATGGGCAATCGAAGTAGAGAAGCTGGTTCGAAAGGCTTATCAGGGACGTTCTGATATAGAGAACATACTGGTGGAGACGTTTGTTGACGGAATACGGGACGGCGAGGTTAGAGCTGCGGTACGGCTGGGACATCATACGCTTCTGAAGAAGGCTCTCGCGCACGCGTTGGAATTGGAGGCCGTTCGTCGAGATCTCAGTAGCCATCGTGTAAGGGAAGTTGTGGCTACTGTGGAAGAACCGAGACGTTGGTTTGGTCCTAGATGTTATGGTTGTGGGGAACGTGGACATTTTCGGGTTAGATGTCCAAAGTTAAACGTTACGGAAGAGGTTAAACAAGAGGCCGTTCGTCAAGATCTGGGTAGCCATCGTATAAGGAAGGTAGTGGCTACTGTGGAGGAACCGAGGCGTTTCTTTGGTCCAAGGTGCTATGGTTGTGGAGAGCGTGGACATTTTCGGATCAGGTGTCCAAAGTTAACGGGGATTACTCAAAGGTTAGCGAGAAACGGTGATAGTCTTGTTGTGAAAGGGACAGTTAATGGACAAATGTGTCGTTTGACAGTGGATACCGGGGCATCGCGAACAGTTGTACGTTCAGGACTGTTGCGCAGTGATAGCAAGCATGGAGAGAATCGAACAAGTAACTTTCAGCTGTTGACTGCTACCGGGCAGCGTATACCTGTGAGAGATGAGAGGGAAGTGGCAATAAGGATTGGTGAGAGACTGTATATCCAGAAAGCGGTGATTGCTGACATTTTGGATGATTGTGTCATCGGATTAGATTTTCTGAAGGATCATCGGTGTATTATTGACATTGCGAATGGTGTATTGAAGTGTGGCAATAACGAAGTCGCTATTGAGGATGGAAATTATGGGAACGATACCATACTACCTCCAAGAACACACAGATTGATGGGGATCAAGCTACAGGAAACAGAGGCAAAGGATCTTAGAAGGAAAATGTTGGGTATCATACGAGTTAGAGAAGTCGGGTTAAAAGCGAGTGAGCGAATGAAGACGCGTAACGATCGTGAGGCCGACATAACTTACCGGATTCGTTGTTCTTCACGTAGTCCAGCGAAGGTTGTTCATGTCGACAGGCTAGCACGATATTACGGGGATAGTGATGCTCGGGACGAGCATAACTTAGAGGGGGGTAGTGTTGCGCAGATGACGTTAAACGAAACGTCTAGACGCGCGCAGAAAGTACATTCCTACTAGAACGGAGATCGACGAATCGCACACCGCTACTTTACGAGGGTCTGGAACGTTCTCGGTGTTTAAAAGATGCCGCGTAACCAAGTGAGTGCGCCACTCAGCGCTAGATGGCGTTAGGAGTCGCGAGTAGCGAAACATCGGGAATGGAAGGTACGAGAATATCGGCTCGGCGCGTGTGTGTATAAAAGGCGACCGCTTGGCGGTCCACAGCAGTTCAATTGAGGAGCTCGGAAGAGGAGGATCCGGAAAAGGGAGAGTGAAAGCGGAAAGTGACTTGTGAGAGTAATAGTGAAGTGAATAGTGAGTTGTACGGTATAGTGAGTTGTACGGTATTGTGAGTTGTACGGTATAGTGAGTTGTACGGAATAGTGAGTTGTACGGTTTAGTGAGTGGATCGGTATAGTGAGTTGTACGGTATAGTGAGTTGAACGGTATAGTGCGTAGTACAGTGTAACGTACGGTTGAGTATTGTGGACTGCGTTAGTGACTTACGTGAAATAGTGTTAGTGAGTGATTGATTTAAAGACTGTGGTAAACCTGTACCCTTAATCGCGTATTAAAGTTAGTTAAACTAACAAAGGTGTTTATTTTACCCAATCCGTTACACTAGCGCGTAACAATATTTTAGAATCGAAATGTATAACATTGGAGAAGAATTTGCTTAATAGATTTAGTTACTTTACCACAATACTAAAGAAAATATACGTAGCTTGTTAAGGCTAGCAAGAATTCAAAACACGCTGCACATAGTAACAAAAGTTCTTTTACAATTTGCCCAAGCGAGCATTATCTACAAGGTACAATGTTCGGCGTAGCAACAAAACCTAATTCAATCCACTGAGCGTCGTCTAAGTACCTCGCGTACGGAGAGCAGTAAAGTGGAAAGCAAAATAAAACTTTATTTACGTACACTAGCAACTCGCATCAACTCCGCATGATGCTATTTATGAATTATTTCACGAGTCTGATGGAAGACATAGGGCCCTTTGTCTATGAAATTTCATGTAAATTAGACTTGGATTAAAATTAAGTTTCTGCCAACCGTCTGCTATGAATTGTTTGGAAACTTGTGAGTGGCGTATGAAGATCTTGTTGTATAAGTCGGTGTAATAAGTAATATGGGGAGTGCTATTGCTAATTACAAGTAGTACAAGTAGGTCCAAAACTTAATAAGTACACTCGTAATAATGGTGTTATTAACTTTTAAATCTACTTACATTTAGCAAAGCACATCGTTAGGGCAACGTTTAACGGAATTATTAAACCAATTTTAACAAAAGCGTTAGACTATTGTCAGCTCAGTCATGCTACGATTATGGAAACTGTAAAAAATCCGAAACGTCAGCAAATAAAATAAAATAAAAATAAGCTAGTTAAGTCCGTTAATAGTTGTTTCATTCCAGTAGGTATTATTCATTTCTACAAGTAGGTAAGTATTATATAACACTTTAAAACAGCCTCGTCAAACAAAAGTGTATACGAACATGGCTTTGTAAGCTCACAAAATCTGTTTTATCTTGCCAGCTTGAAATTTGTAAGAAGCGACTGGTTAATTCCGGAAATCTGGCTGTCGTGTCGGAGCGCGGCTCGTGCTTGCGATAAATTTGCCAACACACGTAACAACCCTGATAAATATCCCAACTCCGGTAGACCTCGTCATGTGACATCGGCTCAATTAGTGCCGGCATTTCTTAATTAAATGACATTGCAATGAGGAAGGGAAGCTTTTATATCATAATTCTTTGATACGCAGCTACGTTTGATATGAGTATATAAAAACTTCGCGTCGGTGTTTGTGTATAAAATATTTTATGTACCTATTTTAAAATTTCATTAAGGGGCTATGTTACAATGAGCTACTAAGTCCCAGGCAAAATATTTCAAGATTTCTACCAGCAAAACACATTGTGAAACCTAGTATCACTATTATTATATTACTATTAATTTACTTATGTCCTTGTTTTATTTAAAGAGGCAAATACATACAAGAATTACTTGTACATTTTTGTTAAACAGGCCGTATATCAATTGGCGCGCAAAAACTTGACTAAAACTACTTCAAAATTTCTTATCACCGTCTTAACTGTAAACATAAAAATGTATACCAATTCAAAATAAAGCGATTGCCGAGACGAGCCGCGTCTCGTCACCACCGTAGCGTATATCACAAGCATCTGTGTCTTGAAATTTATGGTCGCAATTTGCAGACACCACTTTTGGCACTTAGAAAGTTCTTTGTAACATGAAGGACGTGCAGTATGTTAGGATAGAGTGTCTGACACTGGCGTGCTAGCATAGACTTAAACGAATTTTAAAAAAGTTATTTGACACCAGTATATTTAATAATTTCTGATGCCTTCGCGGTTATTACACATTGGAATGAAACAACTATTAACGGATTTAACTCGCGTATTTTTATTTTATTTTATTTGCTCAGTCATGCTACGATTATGGAAACTGTAAAGAATCCGAAATGTCAGCAAATAAAATAAAATAAAAACACGCGAGTTAAATCCGTTAATAGTTGTTTCATTCCAACCAGCATATTTGTTATTGAAAATTATGGACTTATTATTACGTCAAACCTTGCTACGACAAAGAGCAAGCTACTTATATAACTAACTACTAGGTACGCTATTTTGTTACTCTTCGGCTTACCTACCTTCTTTATTTTCTATTGATTATAATGCGTAGTAGGTAGTTACTTCAAAAAACTTAGACGGTTTTATAGTACATTTCTGTGCATGTATTTATATTAACATATTATCTACACGAGTAAGAAGTAGGTACCTACCTAAGAAAATCATTAGTGAAGCCAAAATTTAACATAAAATCTACGACAACGATCCCCTTCTCAATCTCCTATATTTACTTGTTCTAATTGTAACACGATAATAATTTCAACTAATAAACTACGTTAACATACAAGTTGGAAACTTTAACAGCCTTACACGCTAGTGTGGTTAACAAACAACGGAAGCCGCGTCGATCCATCAGAAGGCTGTCAACAATTAAAGCTCGTTTGCACACAGCTCGCAAATACATACAATATAAACCAAATTTAAAGAGAAATTCGTGTCTTAGGAGACAGTTGGTTCATAATGAGCCAACAGTCTCCTAAGACAGTTGATGGTTTATAACCTCTTCCAAAGATTAGCTGTTACAACCAGTGACCGTAGTCCGCATAGGTTTCTCGCTATTTTGACAGCCTGCTGTTATAGTAATGGGAGCCTCTGACTACGAAACTGGTGGTTGGGAATTCAATTTCTGCTAGGGACAGATGTTAGTGTGATTAGCGCAGGCATCAGTATCTGCGTCTTGGATGTCTTCTTATGAGGCCAGCATCCTGACTGGGTCGCAACCTCTATTTATTTATTTATTTAATAGACACACCAACAATATACATAGCTAAACATTATGAAAAACATTGTAATAAATAACCTCTCCCAGCCTGTATATCAATGACAGGTGTGCAACAGCGATCACAAATAAAAAATATGTAGACAGTCATTTAAACAGATATGTTGAGCGTGAAGTAATATAAAATATAAACATATAAAAATGATAAAAACAAGGAAACCGAAATATGCAAAAATAAAAACAAAAAAATAAATAATAACAATTAAGCAGTAGAACTATTATAGTAGGTACGTACCTAATGCTACCAGCGTCTTTTTGCCGAATGGAAAAGGTTTTAACCACGTTTTCTAATAGTATACTAATAAAAGCTGATTTCCTAGTATTCATTTAAATATCGAATGTTGTTTGTAATGCGCAACGAGGAGACATAAGCGATTTAATTCTGAAGAAACGTGAGTGCTACGGTAATTACTTATTCACATGCCTTGCTTATCTCTTTTTTCGTCGATATTCGCTTTTTCGCGTTGTATAATTTATTATTCCTACATACATAGGTAATTTTTCAACATTATCTCATGCTACGAGCTTGTGCCTATACCTAGAGACTTGATAAAAATAATAAGAGATATGTACTTAAGTAATTTTTCTTTACGACGAAATATTTACAACACTGTACTACAATTTTTATACTTATACGTTTACTGATATAGGTATCAATTAAGGTTGCTACTTAGATAATGTCAAAAGTGGAAATAATTTTTATCATTTTTACAAATAAAAAGCTAAACTAATTTCAAAGAATTTGAATGGAGATATAGATGGAATCTTAAAATGGAACATTACGCATATGAAACCGTAGAGCACAACTAGTGATTTTATATTTAGGAAAAAAATAAGGGTTAGTCATTAAACACCTATCTAAATTGAAATAATGCTTGGTGCATGAATCGTTGTTTATTTAATATTGCAGCTTCAAATACATTTAGTAAACGAAGCACAACTGTAAAATTAAATGTAAGCCGTTTCTACGGCAAGGTAAATTTTGTACTAGGTGCTTGTTGCCAATATTCAATATTGCATTATTACGTGTTAATAAGCTGTGTTTAACATTCAGCTTGGGGCGGTGTCTGCAAATGAATGCGGTGCTTTATAATACATAACTAATTTATAGCTTATAATACATAAATAATTTAATAATGAAACATAGAACTAAAAAGTACTTTTTGATGTTATAATTTATAATAACATTAATTTTGTTTTGTATGTCAAGAGAACATACCGCACGTATTATATGATAATAATATGGTATGCTATGTATTGATAGCTATTAATTTATTGACATATATTTGAAAAAAAAAAAAACTATATTATATAAAGTGTTCATACACACAAATTTCTTAGGTAAGTACTTGTTTTTATGCAATGTAGCCTACCAAAGTACATACGATAAAGAATATACCTACTAAAAAAAAATGTTATGAAAATGGAATATGTAATCAATACAATAATAGAAAATAGACTAAAACAAATGGTTTTAAAAAGGTTTTTTTAAGAACAGACTAGATAATGAAGCGAGTGTTATTCGAGTCTTTCGTCGATATACACAAGCAGAGCCTGAAGGTCCATTAGCTACTAGTTTGAGTTACCTACTGTTTCTTTATTTTTTTCTGTATTGCACATTGTTCATTTTAGTTCAAATTTTCGAACAAATATTTATTAAATACGTATAATATACTATATTATACCTATATATTTTTTAATTTATTTGTCTTACTAAAATAATTAAAATACACAAAATAATTCACACCGCGTAGGCTTTGTCAAAAACATATTAAATTAGCAAACTTGATCAAAATAAACATATTATTATACTACATACATAAAACAATACGCCTTGCCCAGAACACAAGTACCTAAACACCTACCTAAACAAGATCAGCTCGATTTATATGTGCCTCAAACGTGCCCATAATGCTAGCCACATTGCCCACTGCTGCACTGTACAGTAATCGATACCTACTGCACCATACAAGACCCAGCACGAGGATCAACACCCCTGCCTTTAAGATGCCGAGCTCTTTGAAAAGGGTCTTCACCTCAGAGCCCCATAGAGAATAAAGTTTTTTTAGTAAATTAACAACTAGAAACATTTACTAATCTTAACAAGGTCATATGTAATATTTAGTTTGTACGAAACCTACATAATTTAATTAAGAAATATGTCATTAGTGTAATTCGGCGCCCCTGGAAATCCTCAATGAATAAGAGCGTGTTTCACTGTGGGGCAGGATTCAATAAAATGACGAGATCCATTAGCGTTAATGGATTGTCACAATACTACACCGTCAATCATTGTTGCTTGGGGCCTAATTTCAGCGTTGCCGCGTTAGGATAAATCCCTTCTAAGTAGGCGGTTATATAACTACGAACATAGGTTGGGTACTTGGTAGTTTATCAAAGTGTTGACATATGGTAACGTTCGTGGGAGACGCATATTATACAAACGTTGTGTTGTCTTCCAAAGGGACATCCTCGTTTCTCCTTCAGGCGGCTAGATACATTGAAATCTAAATAATGTCTCTCATGATTATATAATCCTAAGTGTTAAATAAACCTTGATACATAATTTAACTAACATTTAGATACAATAATGATTGTTTGTGACCGTCATTTCTGTCAAAATACAAAAGAATGCCGGAACAAAAGTAAATGTCGATTAAGACAAATTTTAACCAGGAAAATGGTAAAATATTTCCTCCGCATGTTTGTTATTAACAACCATGAATACAATGTACGACTTCATCGGCATTATAAAACACTTGTTTGTTTTTACGTTGTCTCCTTTTTCGTTATAAATGTACACATACAGGATATAAAAATAATGAATTAAAAAGTCAAACAGGAAGGGTATTCCACATTCAAAGTCTTCCCAAAAATGTCCGCCATCTTTTCGTCTTTAGCCACACCCCTAGTTGTCTACATGTATTGTTCATTTAGGACATACATTACGTTTCCTGGTCCCGACATGTGATATACAGGTGACAAATCTGTCGGATACGGCCGGGGATGCACAGTGTCTGCTTTCCAACAGGGCCTGAGGCAATAGCCTGACTTGTGACAGGCTAGGAGTAATCGAATTTGTAAATGAGACTCGGTACTATCCGGTAGTGAAACACATTTGTACTGTGTCACACACTAAATACGCCTTTGAGACTGTTATCTTGTTATGCAAACAACCCAAATATATTCATATGCCTACATTATACTTGTTACGTATATACCTATTAAATTACCAAAATCTTTCATTATTGAATTGTATTGAACAGCTGACTATGCGATACAAAAAAATAAGCTTCTTCAATTTCTCTGACTACTTAGTTACTTTTTATTTTTTTTGTAATAATAATATGACGATGCCTTTTAATTATTATCAATATATAGTTACACTTAAAACCTTTTTTACAGTCAGTGTAAAGCTTATATAGTTATCTAAAAAATGAATTATCTACTAGTTATGTCCATGTCAGATGACAATTTTATTTGAGGAAGGTGAAAACCAAACAATGTTTAACGTTGTAAATTGTATAGCTTAAGCTTACTTAGATTATAGACAGTAGGAAGCACTTTAATTTGAAATATTGGCAATGAAGTGTGAAACTAATTAAATAACTCAGTGCCTATACCAATAGTGCACCACTGTGCATAGCAATTGAACGTATGCATCGCCATTGTTAGACGCTAAGCCAAATTTCATTGGACACGACTCTATCTTAACACAGCGCCATGTGCTGGGTAGTCATTCGTTAACCGAAAACGGTGTGGTATCAACATCATCAAGCGACATTGCCATTACTGCTCACGTGTTGTTTGGCGATATATCGCTCATGTTGGCTTGTTGAATAACCGCCACTTCGAAAACAGGCCGTTGGCGTGTGCATTAGTAAAGCCTGAAGTGTGATTCTCGCCTCGGGTCTATCTCTCAAATTGTATTTGTTAATGTTTAATATACAAATCATGAGACAAATACCATAGTATCTACTAAATATAAGGGAATTATTATTATTTGTATTAAGGTTATATTACTTTCTACCCTCCGTCGTAAATCTAGTATCATAATTATATAAAAAAGAGTACTTTTACCTATATTTCTTCAATAAATTTATCAGAACTTGATTTCGAATTCCATTCTCGTAAACCCATATCAAAATAGATGACAGTATTTACACATCTATAATATAATACTTGTAAGTATCTACTGATAATTTTAATATTACCTACATTCATATAAATACTATTGATACCAATAGGATAGATTTTTTTTAACCTGTAAGATAGACAAAGCGATTTCTTACATTGTTAGTTTGTTATGAACTGCAAAAATTTGCGTTACGTTATGTGTTTAATTGTCACTTGTTACGGACAACTAGGTAGGTACCACCAGTTGTTAACCACTCATAGCATAGTCCTACAGATATCATAACACACGAAGATACATTCCAAAATGCCTATTAAAGTGATCCATTTCAAGTAACGTCATACGAGCATGTATGTAATCCATAACCGTCCTAAACACGCGTGCCTTTAAATAAATTTGCTTCAAGATTGCAAATGCAGATGACAAATAGCACTCCCGGGAGATGGTTACTTGTAAACAAGTTGATGCGTGCGCCAGAGGGATGTTTCCTGAACGATACGCGAGGGCTTAGACCTCATCATGTCTGTATTTACCATGGAAAATTAAAGAGAATTTATAGCTCCTTTTATAGCAATAGAAAGAGCTCATTTTAGAGTAGAGTTAATTCACAATCCGGGAGCTAACTTGCACGGGATATTTATCCCGGCGAGACGGAGCTTCGGACCTCTGCAATAGGTACGGTGTACTTTTAATACGAAAGGAAATTTAATAAAAAATGGATAGATGCTTTGTCGCGATCATTTTATAAAGTACGTATCTACATATTAGCCGGTCATAGGTTGAATGGTAGAATTGTTTGTCACATGTATTTGATTAGAGATGTAAAAATAGTATACTTTAGACGGCCTGTTGGTCTAGTGAACTCTAGTGGTCAGAGGCCCTGACTACGAAACCGGAGGTTGCGGGTTCGAATCCTCATGAATCCTGCTAGGGGCAGATGTCAATGTGATGAGCACTGGCATCTGTACCTGGGTCTTGGATGTCTTATATGTATTTATGTATGTTTATACGTTGTCTAGCACCCACAGTACAGGCTTTGCTTAGTTTGGGACTAGTACAATTGGTGTGAATTGTCCAAAGATATTATTATTATTATTACTTGTAAGTAGGTTAATTTTACTATACCAATTAACATTAGCTTCAAATCATAAACATAAGCATTAAGTGCGGCACGTGTACCTTGCAAATATTTGTGATTAAGCTTAAGTAGGATAAGTAAACTCCACAATGTTAGTAAGACACTAAACCAAGCCACTACTAGGATTTAGCACGGAAGCACGAAGCACTGCTTCTGCGATCATTTGCCAGACTTACCGTTATCATGATCGGGCAGTGGTAGGCTATCAGAGCCGTCGGAGGCAAACGCCAGCTCCGGCGAGGCTGCTCCCAATAGTGCACTTAACCCGTCCTGCTCCCCATCTGACCAAATGAAAACATAATTCACTGCAACTTGCGAGCTTGCAACGCTATCTTTATGCATTTACGTGATACCGAGTTTTGGATGATAGGGCTATTTGTAGAGTTTAGGAGACGGTCAGGCAGCACACAGTCTATATAAGCTGTAAGAGCGAACATCCTTATACAGCCTTTATAAAGCTTGTTTGCCTGGGTGTTCTTGTTTGTATTATTAGTTTAAATGGATAGTTCAACTCAAAACATTTCTCGTGGTTGGAGTAACAACTAGCAATGTAGTTATAGCGTGTACTACATGGGAAGTATATTTGATTGACGGTAACTATTCATTTATTTCCAGTTATAAATATTTGCATGAAGTATTGGTCAGTCCGTCTAAAAATAAAATCTATTAAAGTGTGGGTTTAGATTATACAGTAAATTAATTGAATTAGTTAAAAAATGCTCCTAGTTTTTAGTGATTTGTTAAACATCACCCAGTATATAATATGATTATACATAATATAATCTTCGTGACCGAGAAACTATTTTGTGCTAAACTAACGCTAAATTAGCTTATCTAGACTGGGTTAGTTTTGGTTAAGCAGTGTACTGTGTGGCTTGTTAATTTTGACAGCGTAGTCTTCGCAGGAATGATTAATGTAACGATGTAAGTGACCTAACTTGTTAGTCAGTGTACTTTAATTTAATTTAAACCACAGGAGAAACGTATCGTAATTTGTGAAGAGAGAACATGTGTTCTGAAAGAGAATGTTAAAGCGTTCTAAGAATTATAACGTATTTACTTTGTAAAATAAATATGTGCCTACTTACATCATATTATAGCTTGATGTCTTGGATCATAAAACTTGAATGTTGCAGTTTGGAATGTTTAATGAATAAAATAATGTGAAATGTCCTTAATAAATTAATTTGGCTTCTATAAATATTTTATGTAATTGCCAACTATATTAATATTATAAATTATTAAGTTTATCTTTGTAGGTATTGTTAACGCTTTAATTTTTGTATTTATTTAGTTGTGCAAAAAAGTTGTTAACCACATACGTACGCACATTATACATTTTATTTATTTTTTAAATAAGAATATTTAGATAGCGTCATTGCTTTACTTCCTGCTCTAAGTAATAAATGGTTCTACTATAGTTTGTCATTATTAACAACATTAATTAATCTTTATTGGTTGTGAAAGTCACAGAGGGGTCGTATTTACAGAAGCCACATCCATACCTAAATTCGTAATTAATATGATTACAGTTGCTATTTCATGGGAGTCGAGATACATAATTGAACAGATAATATCAACGTACTACCTACGAATCACGGTATTCATTTATATGTATAATTTTAGAACGTCAAAGTGAATCGAGAATACCTATTTGGTTGCATTCATAGGATGTCTTTTATGAACCGCGTTGGGGATTATTCCAATGTACCTATGTATTAATTTGTGGGTAATTTTCAAATTTTGCATAGGTAAACTTGTCCCACAACAATTTTTGTTTTTTATTATTTGTAGCGTCATGTGTTTTAACAGATGTTACAAAGGATTCATAGTGCATAGTATCAGCATACACTCGTTGATATAAGTAGATACTTAGTATTATTTTTTTCCTATTTATTAATGTAAAGTTTACAACTCTGTTACCATGGGAGGGTCATTACTAGATCCTTGTTTTTTATGGATGTTTGCGATATATTATGTACGGGACATGTAATATTTTTGAGCTTGCGTTGTTAACAAAAATTGGAAATTCAATTACCAGCGCAAAATTTGAAACTAACCGAAGTACAGCCCCTGTATATTTAGGTACGATCGTACACTGCTTTATTGGAGTCAGTACTAATCGCATCACTGAACATCCTAGAGGAGGCTTTAGGAAACGTACTTTAATAAAGTAAAGGGAACGAATATCGGTGCTTATCGTACCGTGAACATGAAAATAGTACGATTCGAGATCCCGCTTTTAGTATTAATTTAAATCATATTTGAGTACGCTTCAACGAACATTTATGACATGTATTCAACTAGGTATTCAGATTCAGACCTTATTGGTAAATAGAATTTTAATTTACAAGTCAATTTCCTTAATATAAGTGAATTTACTGTAATA
Source organism: Polylopha cassiicola (assembly GCA_038024825.1). NCBI lineage: Eukaryota > Metazoa > Arthropoda > Insecta > Lepidoptera > Tortricidae > Polylopha > Polylopha cassiicola. Next base: position 3,579,693 of record CP149061.1, read on the forward strand.
ATAATAATTATTATATATATATATATTATATATATATATATATATATATCGCACACCTAGATCTAAAAAGAGCTAACTCAAAAAAGGTACTTTTTCAGGAGAGGCGAGAAACTGATTAATATGTCCATATGCACACATGAGTTTTCTGTATAAATTTATACTTTTTATAATAAAGCTAGCAGAGTTATATTAGCTGCAATCTGTTTTAGTGTAGGTGGGTTTTGCTGGAATCCGATGGTGTGCATAACTCAAATCTTCCGGTTTTTGAGTTAGATCCGTTTAGATCTAGGTGTGCGATATATTTATACAGAGCAATATAGTTAGTCTTTGAGTGATGTTTCTACTTGTTATCTAATTTTACTATCATCTTTTATAAATTTAAATTTATTATTTTAGTATTTGTTGTTATATTAGCCACAACAATATATCATAATATGTGAAATTACAAATGGCCACTATACATGGTTCGTAAGATACAGCCTGGTGACAGCTGACAGACGGATAGCGGAGCCTCAGGAATAGGGTTCCATTTTACCATTATTGGATACAGAACAATAAAAAAATTAATACATTTTTAACTTTTGTACCAAAACGGACTGGTAGTGCTTAACCTTAATTCAAGCTTAATTATCAATAGTAAGAGTATACAAACGGAGATATCAAATCAGAACAATCTCAGGATGAACACTTTCAAAAGCCGTTCTTAATTAACGAGCTACGACTCGTGAGATTTTGAATCTGTATAAATTATTTATGACGTTTAAGCTAGCCCCTTGTTCTACGGCCGGGATTTCTTCTAATTATTTAAGACTAGAAGCTGTTCGGTGATCCCGCACTGCCTATTAACGTGGGTTCAGGATTGTTTTACTGGATTTGGTTAGTTGAAAATATTGTATAAATTTATTTGACGCAGTTTTATTAGGTTTAAGTATTTAATTACGATATCATCAAATTATATATCTGCATAAAAGGGACCATGCGATAATAAAGGCATTAAGAATTGACGACGTAACCTCAAAAGCGTGGCAAATAGAAGTGATTTTTTTTATGAATTTCTTAATATAAAGAATTGATTTTATGTTTTTTTTCGTTAAAAAGCGCGGGCTACTAACCAACCATTTTAAAATTACATAAGCAGGTATTACGGAAACGTTAGTTTCTATTGCTCCAGATAAAACTCATCTCAGAAGCTTACCCATGAATAAAGAACTAGCAAGTGTTATTTGCACCTACGCCCATCGAGTAAATAATGTACCTAAATTATTTTCACTTTGAAATTATGTACGAGTAGACTTCGCGGTTAGGTATTACACATTAGAATGAAACAACTATAACGGATTTAACTCGCGTATTTTATTTGCTGGCCTTTTGAAAACTTTACAGTTTCCAAATTTGTAGTATGTGTATTTGTTTTAGTTGTTTCATTCCAAATCTCTTCAGGTCAATATTAATTACCGCTAGCTAATAATACCCGCGGCGTTCGTTCAAGCCACTCTGCCAATTAATTCAGGTTAATTAAATGACACTAAGTAAATAGCATGGATAAATGGGACCCGGCATCGGCATTGTTCACGCGGTGTCTGCGTAAGCAGTCTCTGCCTAACTTCTCGACAGTAAGTCAGCCCCAGCACGATATTACTTCATTTGCAACTTTATGGCTCCACATTTCCCTTCAGCGGTTGGGCGAACACTCCTCTCCTCTTGGTTATTTTATGAAAAAACTCTCAGGCAGTTTCCTTAAAATTATTATCTCGAGAAGCCGCCCCGTCCTTTGTCCCAGACATAGTACGAGAAAATAGGTCGAAAACGAGTGGCCCTTGTTATGTTTTTGTCAAATAAAACGCTGACGATATATTTAATTAGCGATGCCTTTTTTATTCGTATTTTTGTTTCGGACAGCTCGTTGCTAATAAATTACAGAGTCGAGAGCTTAGTATAATATCTGGATAAACGAAATTGTAGCGTTTATGATTAGGTTAATTACATAATCTAACGAACGAGAAAATAGGTTTTTAATTTTATCATAATATAAAAATACAGACTTCTAAGAGTACGCCTGTTGAATTTCTTGTCTCTGTATCTAAATATCAATTCAAATTAGGTATAAAAAATAGAGGCGCGACGAATTTTTTCATAAAAAGGTGATCAAAATTATATGCAACATTTTTAACAATTTAGTTAACAATTTTCGAGCATGTTCCAGACAGTTAGAAATATTACACTACGCGGCTGTCGCCATAGTTATTAGCATTAAAAAAATCTGTAAAACGGAACGGTTGGTCATAAAATTGCTAATTACGTGGTGCAGTAGCTTGCCTCGGCTGCATAAAGCAACTTCACAAGAACTTGCCTCTTTATTTAAACGTCAGCCCATTCCAGATTAATGATAGTAGTTCTTTTATGGTTACCCAGTTGTTCGTAAAACTGAAGAATCCGGGTTTAATGTTAAACTTAGGTGTGTAAGTTACAGCTCAAATAACTTTAAGATTAAAAAGTTGTGGAGATATTTGTACATGACGTACCAATCATTATCAATATAATATATTTTTTCGTGATATAAATAATGTTATGCTTATCGCGATTAATCAACCAATTTTGATTAATTTTATTAGAGGGGGAAAGAACATAAGATAATTATTACGTCTACCCCACGGGTTAATTTAATTAAATGTAAGGGAAACTGCGGAGCGCTGCTAGTACGTTAACATTTCAGACGTATTGTTTTGAAATACATATATCAATTTGTTGAAGATATTTCATTATAATACAATGTATTTAGGAGGTTACGGCTTATCACTATTATCTAAGCACAGTGCCTCATCAATATGCAAACAAAGTGCTTTATCTAGATATATACAAGTACCCAACCCGTCAAGTCTGCTTAAAGGGCAAAGGATAAAGATCTATTTGCATAATTGCATATCAGCAAATACTGTCCTATAATCGATGATAATCCTCAAGTCCCACACTCCAATTTAATCTATTTATGTGAACAAACAGTTTTTAATTTCCGTTAAAAACGGCACTCAGCGTGCAATATTTGTGTAAATAAACACTGTGGAGTTTAAGTTTAAATTCCTTTTAAGCCCCAAGTGGAAGTTAGAATGTAGTTTTAATGCGTGTAAATGTAGGTGATTTGGATCCTCGATATAAGAGGAACGGCGGGGAACAACAGTGTGCAGAGTAGCTCTCTTGCTGAGATAGTAAAAGATACTTTAGTTGGCGTTGTACTGTTCGAGTCAATTAGAAGTCCGATTAGTCTTCTCGACTATTTAACATTCTAATTAAAAAAAATACTTGAAGTTATATTTGCACCTTTTTTTGTTGACTCTTTGAAAAAAGTTTAAGTTAATCCATTATAGATTTAACTCAAAATCGTTATCGCTTTACCAAAATAATATTTTTAAAAATTCCTTTCTCTCTATTTCCATCGCACATTTAACTCAGGTAAATCAATACCTATTGGAATTGGAAATGTATTTGAGAAACGCTTAGAAAATTTCGTCTGCTTATTGCAGGAATTTGTCTACCACCGCTTCCTTGCTTCTATGGTATTTCTGTAGCGTACGACCGAGTAAAAGTTACGGCCAAATTGTGTCGCATAAATACATTCCTGACCCTCGTTGCTCCGTTTCATTTAGTTTTAAAGCGGTGGGCTAGCCTGCAGAAGACAATTATGACATCTGATAGCATTTAACCACTTTTTATAAGACTTCCCCCGGGGGCAGCGAAGTTCTTACGTTACGGCGTTATTTTTAATGAACTTTAATGAGATTATAATGTTTAGGAGTTAAGTTTATGTAACTATCAGTTAAATGTGAACAAAACCAAATTGGCTGATTCATTGATATCAACATCTCAAAACAGCTAGGTCTAGAATCTTGAAATTTGGTATGGAAGTCGAATTATGACTTCAAAGACTATTATTATATTACTTTTTAAGGCCTATTTTAAACCCATAAGACAAGTATTCAATGAAATGTTTTTAAGAGCATGAATCTAAGTCTTATAAAAATCATTGCTAATTTAAAGGTTTTTCCATACAAACTTGGAACCCCTATTTCATTCCTTTAGGGATCGAATTAAAGCCCTTTTTAATGTGCATTTTGATACATCTGTCCAAATTTCACATCCATATATCAGTGGGGCTCGGACTAGTGTAAACAAAGCTTGTTTCATTGTGTTGTACACATGAATTACCAAACCTTAAAACACATGTAATAATTGAGTAGGCAACCCCAATACATTGTACAATCTAATATATCTATTAAGGTCACGGGTCGGCGAACTGCTCTTATAAATTTGGAATTGTAATTCCCACAGCTGTATACGTCGGTTAAGTGAGGTCGCAGACTCGACAGTTTGTCAAAACAGACCGGCCTGGCAGCCGGCTTCGATATACTGCAACCTTTATTAACAAAGTTATATGAGGGGACCATGTTTGTCGTAAAATTTAATACACGAAGGCTCACGAATTTATGCGGGTCCGATTGTGACTCGTGCACGCTAATGTCATTTGGTAGGTATTCGAGATTTCAGTGACACGTGCCGAATTATGGATGTAATAACATGCTTACTGGGTTAATTCTACATAAATACCCGCAAAGAGATGTTAAACATATTTAAAATATACCTACAATTTTCATTGATTAAAGTAAGGTAAGGTTCAAGTACGAGTAACTAAAATCCATAAGGATGTTTTCGGAAGCAAATGGTATTCAAAATATGTACCTATTAATTAACCTCTAACTGAACTTATTGATACTTCTAACTTAACTTCGCAATTAAAACGACTTCAAATTCTCCAGAAACTTATTAAGTAACAGAAGCAACTATTTGGAAGATATTGTTCTATTATATTGTTCTGAGATTCCCGAACACTTTGTAGGTAGTATTAGAAACGGTAATAACTAAATAATACAATTACCTACTGATAATTCAGATTATTAGTAATTTTATTGGATTAATTTGTTTCAATTGTCCAATTTATTTACTTACGTCATTATATTTATTTACATTGAAATGATGAAACAGTCTGAACTGAAAATAATATTCATATATGGAAGGCACTCATTTATATGTTTTAATGTTTAAGTAGGTAAGGGGCACTTATACAACAAACGCGATTATTTCGCGTTATTCTTTCTGACTCGCTCTTGGCCGTTTTTTTATTAGGTTCTAATACACAGTCACCCAAAGTAGTGTTATGTCACTTTTCTACAGAGACTGAATTTTAATTTATTTTACAATGTATGATTGCAAATAGGTACGCGTCGCAAGATACGTCGAGCGTTTTCTATTTTCTTTTAACCTACATTTTTTAACATTCGGCTTTGACAACAGTCAGCAATCCACTTGGCGCCTCCCTCGCTCGAGAAGAGAACAATCCGACAGAGTGACGATTCATCTTTCTAAGTGCTCCTTCCCGGACTCTGAATAAAATATGCGAAACTACCACTTACTCACACATTTTGTAAATTTACCCCATACATGTGTTATGTCGTTTTGTCGGCCGATGAAACGTTTATTGATTAATTGTTGCATAAAAAAAATGCGATTTTTCTTTAAATGTAGCTTCGTCTGCGCAAGATTAGTACTTAACTATAGGAAACCACATTTCGATTTACTACTCTGTCACGGCATTCTAGATACGAAAAAAAGAACTGCACGTTTAATTAAGCATTATAAAACCATAAATATCAATAGGTGCACTAATGATATGCTATAATAAGATGAAGGACGGGCTATTGTGTGTAAAAAAGAAAACTGACCCTAGAATACTGTAAACTTCTTATACGGCCAGCATCTTCACTGGATCGCAACCTCTTCAGCACCTATAGACAAAAAGCGTAGGAGTCCGATAAGCTCAAACTCGTTGACCTCACTTAGGCGGTTTACATTTTAAACTCCATTATAACAAAGTTCGTAACCCTTATAATATTCAATCACATTATGTATCGGATGCCTATAACATATGCTTCGTCAACCTTTCATTATCATTGGGCCTTTGTTCCGCGAGAATACAGGATCCCAAAACTTTGAAACGGATTGAAATCATGTATTACGTGACTCAGTTTAACTATACCAATTTAAATATATGTATGTTTAAAGAACGTGCAATGAAATGACAGGCGCGTGTACTCATTACGACGTGATGACGCCATCGATATAATATTCACAGAATGTCATTCAGTAGATTACAGTTTTATTATGAATGCACGTCAAATAACTTTGTAGGTTTCAGGTTAAACCGCAATTTTGCGGCTTCGAATGGATAATTAAGCGTGTTTTTGTATGCGGTACCTAATGCTCGTTATCTGTATATATTCATAAAGCAAACTTGTGTTAGCTACACTATTTACTCGTATATCTTTAGAATTGAAAACTCAAAAATCTGATACCTTTCTTATGGAACGGTTCTTTAATATACAGTTTCTTTGTCGGGTAGGACAACGTCTGCCGGGACCGCTAGTAATAAGTGTTTTTTTTTATTATTTCCTTAAGGTTTTTAGGTCATTAGTCGACCAATATAATAATATAGTTAGCATATGAAAAAATAATCATGTTATTTTTGTCAACTCAATCAGTTACAAATATGGGAACTATATTTGTAACTGATTGAGTTTTAGAAATGCCGAAAGGTTTGGAATCCACGCGATAAAATCGCCACACAATTATTTCTTTTATATTCTACTACAATGCCTAGTAGGTACATACCGCTCAGGTCATTCATTATTTAGCTCAGTAACAAAATATATTTAAGCTATATTATTAGCTAAGCGAAGATATATTAAATAAAGCAAATAATATTATACTTTCTCATTATATTATGACGGCGTTATTTAACCCGAAACCGCCCAATGTTTTTATGAGATCGCTTACACAATTCATTTAAAGTCGTTTTGCTAACTTTGCATTATTCAATGGCGAAGTTATAACCGTTGAAAAGTTTGAACAAATTATCCCATCTAATGTTAACAGAAGGGATAATGAAGTTGTTTGCTATGTGCTATTTAAATACTCGCTGTGGGACCGCCTAATGGAAATTCTGGTGTATTTACTACAGAAGTGTATAGGTTTATCGCGTTTAATATTGTAATTAAATCGTAATTGGCCATTAATTATTTAGGAGATTATTCACGTTTTAACGTCCTTCGTCTTACGGTATCAAATATCTAATTTACATTACTACTTACCTTATGAAGCTAATGGAATAGTAAAGTGCAAAGTTCGTTATATCTTTGAACAAAAATCTTAGAATGAATGTGATAAAAATACAGTCGGTTATTTTAATTCAGAGACATTGCCATCGTCCGTTTAAGGACCTCTAATTCAATTAAGGGGCCTTCAGAGCTCGTTTGCATGAGTTTGCATTTTTAAGCGAGATTGAGGCGAGTTTCGAGTGAATTTTGACAAGTTGACGTCGCGTCGTGCAAGCGGCACCCGAGGGGACAAATTGTAATGAAGACCAATTCAACTAGACTTACTTTTGCAACTCTATGAAATGGAATTGTCTAATGCAATTAGACTGAATTATAAATTACATTTTTATAAATTAAAAAAAATAGTAGGTAAACAAAAATTTGTAAAGAACGTCATCGTCACTCGTCACTCTACAAAGTCTACGAGTATAAGCATTAAAAAAATAATAAATTAAAGATTAAAAGTAGTAAATCAATGTAATGTCGTATTTTATATAAGTAGTTGTGATTCGAAAGAAAAGCGGCTAAGCATTTGATTTTGTTGAAAAAAATATGGACGACTTACCGCTGTCACTTGGGACATTGGAAACGTACAATTCTGACAGAAACTGTCATAAATATTCTATGCCACGTTGTTGAGCCGAACCCACCTTTTTTGATACGTATTATACTTTTTTACATTACTTATTATGTTTTTAGAACCATTTGTTTGTTGTTTTATATGACAGTTTCGAACAACATATTGTATGATTCATAAACCTTTAAATGAATTTCTGATATATAGTCCACAATTCTGAGTTTCCAGTGAAATGGGTGTAGGTATAACGCAGTATGACTACGCTAAACTCACTTATTGTAGGTACTTACTGCATTTATCTTTTAGCACAACAAAGACACTTCTCACTGACAACGTATTGATGAAATAAGGGCTAGGTAGGAACAATTCTCAACATCAAAGTCATTATTCTTCTTATTTCAAAAGAAGCCTATGATTTTTTCATTGTTCTAAGAGGATTATATAAACTTCAATAGGTTTTTTTAAATAAAAACCGCTTTCAAGAGCTCGTTTTAATATTTTTAATTTATGTAACATTGACTGGTGTAGACAAAGGAGATTTATTTTCAAAAAAGGCAGCCATTTTATGTGTACACTTTTTTTAATTAATTAAGACCAAGGTCACGCTGATTTATTAAGAGATGTTAAGAAATGTTAATTATAGAAGCATATCTGTAATTGAAGTTATTAAAAATGAGAAAAATATGTCAATTTCATAATTAAGGTTATGATTTTATAAATAAAATACTTTACAAAAAGTGTCTCTTCTCGAACACAGATTGTTATTTTAAAAATCTACTGTGAGTAGCTACATAAAAATATAATAAATGCCTCTTTCTTTTAAGTGGGTGTATAATACTTAGATGTCGAACCAATTTCTTGTAAATGAGTTTTTTTAATTTCATCCATTCCTAACTGAAAATATCCGTATGGCTGTCAGCTGTACTTCATTTAACAATAAACGCCCGCGTCACCCGCGTGATCTTATTATAAACCAGTGAATTTAAATCTACCTTTATGTAACAGTTCCATCATCTTCTATTGTTTGTCGAGATAATGACATATAGCGACATAAAAGTACCCAATAAACTTTTTTAAAAACAAGCTTTTATAACATTTTTACAAGGTACGTAAGGTAAGGTATGTGATCGTCTTTTATTTGACATCCCACTCGGGTATATTTGTAGAAATTTGATTTTGACCCCCCTTGTTCCTTAATTTGCTTGTAGTCTAATATTATATTTACATATTTGCATGAAGCTTTTAAAATACAAATATGTAAACTTGTACTTATAGATCTAGTATATATTTTATAGGTCAATCATAAGGTATAAATATCTATGATATCAAAATGGCTACGATGTCCGTCGCTGGTGTAATGCTTGAAGCCAGTTTCGAATGCTAAATTCGATATTTGAAATTCAAAATACTCTACAGCGTACCAACCGTTGGGGAGAAAACTGCAGTGGAACAGCTTTTGACAAATGAAATGCAAAACACATGCTTCAAATTCCTTACAATGTCTTGCCGTCATTTCAACGGGTATATCTTCCTAGTTTTTTCTCCTGGTAAAGCAACGCTATTTCGATAAGAAATGGACAGAAAATGTTTAAGCAAACAAGAACCAACGTGCCCAAGAGGCGTCGTTTCGATATTTCTCATGTTAAACCTTCTAGATGGACTAGTTATAGTACCTACTTAGTCAAATAGTCAAGCCGCACGACGTGTGTCCTGTAGATCTCATTTGTCACTTCTTATTTTCCGACCGTATATTACAGTGTCATTTATAGGTACCTATCAACTACATTGTTTGACATAATTAGAGTATAGTTTCATTAACATTCGTTTAAATTCTTAACTTTCAAAGTGACCAGTCATATTGCAATTTTGCTTTGCAAGTTTTCCATCTTTGTTCAGTGATACAAAAGAGGTTACTATTTTGAGGTTATAATTGTCTTTATGTCGTACTGTAGCTGTCCCCATTGCAATCTGCACATCGTTCCGTTCAGAATACCTCCCATGATTCTTCCCGGTGCTCAAATAAAATAAGTTGACTGCGGAAACGACATCTGAATGCCAATTCAGTTGACTGTAGTTTAACGCCACGGCTACAATGTGTTTTAGAACTTGTTTATGGCGGTGCGGTAGTTTACAAATGGACTGCGGTATCGCCTAGAAGGGTTTATGAAAATTGAGCTTACTATTTATGGTAACTGGAGGCTAGGTCGGTGAAATTGGTGAAGATGTTTCGTAGCCTTTATTTAGATTGTTGGATATGAATACCTTCATTTGATATGTTGGTACACGTGTATTACCGTATTAACGATATGAAATTCTGAGAGCATGTGGGATTAATATTAGTATACCTCTCAAGGCTGAGGTGTTTTTGTATGCGTAAATATTACGTGATAAGATGAGAGTGTGTGCTGTATTAGAGTATATCAACATTTTATTACTCTGTAAAGTTAATTAAGTAAGCGAAGCGTATATACTTAGGTATCACGATTTTAAATATACCACGCAGAGAAAAACTGATCTGCAGTAGGATTTAAACCGATATCCCAGGCATTCCGCGCCTTATTACAAAGTTGTACTTACATTTCATCAGCTCAGGGAAAAGGCATATTTCTGTTTTACGATGTTTATGTAAAGTTATTCGAAGATACATACTGCGGTCTATTGAAAGGATGTTATAGGTACATAGGCCCAGTATACTTTTGACGTATCCCTTAAGCCTTATTTCATTTTATGGTAACAAATATAAAAAAAAGGTTTAAAGCGTTCATACGCCATTTACTCGGTCCCCTAGGACGAGGACCCGCGTTATCTGCCGCCTCGAGCCTACTCCGGACTAACTATGCGCAATTTCACAGTTCCAAACCTTTCTGATAAGAAATACATGGTCCTTTTAATTTGTATTTAATCTCAAACGCAAATGGACGTAGTCTGACGGCCCATGTTTGTCTAAAATACAGACGAATGAATACAATGCATTTAAATATATTTGTTTTGTCCGAAAATGAATTATTGTATTCCATAGTTAGGTTATTTAGTTATTAGTTTTGTACATATTTGTTTAGGTCTTTGTTTTTCATTTAATTTTAATAGTACCTATCTTTAAGTAAGTACTTAGATAAGTATAGACAATTAGACATAATTAAAATTTACAACTTTATAATGTGTCTATGTAAGTATCTAGTTAGTTAGTTACTTACCTAAAATATAATACCTAATAGGGAAACTTTTTTCGTTATTAATTAGTCATCGCATATTTTGTTACTAATTAGTAAGCATCCTAGGCTTTCATGCAGTCATTAACCAGTTTGCAATACCTATATAATATATTCCGGTTGTAACTTTAGTATCAACTTACTTCAAATACCTACTAACATTTATAAGCGGTGATAGTTAAGTTAATGGTCTTTGCACACACTCCATGAGCTTAGCTCTCTGGGTGGCCAGACAGCTCTAAGTTCATGGAGCTCATGAAGATCCTTATTTTTCCAGATGAAACACAATTACTCACCGATGTCAGCAGCGCCCGCCGCATGCAGCAGATCAGCTAGAAGCTCCGGCTCATGGCAGGCTATGGCTAGCCTGTCGTCATGGAGACTCAGCCGGGCTCCCTCCAGCTCCCCCGGAGCGGCTTCACGCAGCTGTAGCGCCACCGCTCCCTCGCCGCCCACAGCTGCGCTGTACATCAGCACCGCCCGCGGGGAAAACGTTGGCAGCGGGAGACGAGTTGTTGCCACCTAAGGAGAAGGAGATTTATCAGTACATATATGGATAAAATAGAACTAGTAGATATAGCCTTATAGTAAGTTTATCGAATATTAAGTTAGAAGAGATCTATCTATAGCAATGTGATGGTATATTATATGTGATGGATTTGTAAATGTTAACGCAGGACGGAAGCTTTATCAATAAAGTGATACCTTAAAGCGATCGAAATGTTATGCTAGCGTAAGTGTTTTAAGGAAATCTATGTAAATAAATTAATGAAATAAGCAGGTTAGACATATTTTTCTAGAAACCTATCAACCTTTCAATATTCTTGTAAAAAAATCTTAAGACTCCAAGCTCGGAAATCGAACCTTAACTTGTTGTTTATTACTTGATATGGAATCTTTTCCACGGAAATTTCAGACAGAAATTCAGAAAATCAGAACGCCTTTGCCTGTGTTTCTATAACTCGTGTAGGTTTTCTTCAATTACCTATTGACATATTGCGTCAGAGTTCACCAAGCTCAAATATTAAATTATGAACATTGGCACTGAATGAAAACACGTGTATATTAAATGAAACATGGAATATTCAATACCCATTAGGACGCTTTAACGCGCGTCAAAAAACGTAGCCAAGTGGTTTATATGTAGCTGGGGGTGTTACATTAGTGGCAGGATGCTTAATCGCATTATAACGTGCTCGCATCGTCTCAAGCCTTCGATAATTACTTGCGACCAACTATTTATTTCTTTCGTTATATATCTTTTGAGATCTACTAGGTTTAAGGCAAACGTGGTTGTATGTTAATTTGTGAATAAATGCTAAAAATCCTTAGCAGGTCGGCCGTAGCCAGGTAGAAATTAATAATAATATTGTGGCGTGATCGCAGGTAGATGAGGTATACTCGCGCCGAGATATAATATCATTGAATTAATACATTTATGAAGTCACACAATTTTCAAAAACATAGTGACTTTACTGGAAATATTGTGACACTACGTGAGTAACAACATATTTCGGTTTGTGTCGCTATTCTATTAAAGCAGCGAATTGTACGGGTTATTGTTTTGTACTCACATATTTCAATAATTAATGAGAAATCGTCAGCTTGTCTAAATGGTTTCAGTAAGACCAATTACATTGTTTAATCATGCTCGTTATGTTACGAATAAAGTGTTACTTGACAGAGTAATAATATTCTGTAATTAAAGGCCTTTTATGATGACTGACGCTACTAAAGCAACGCAGAATATGGAAAGTGTAAAGTTTCGAGACGTCAGCAAATGTAATAAAATAATAAACACACACAGGGCAAAAAAACGAGTGTTACAGCAAATAAACCAGCGTACTGTCAATATATTAAATATACAAAAATCCTTTCTTAGTGCTCTCCTTTCCTGTGCAAAATTTAAAGTTTCTAATCCTTATGCGTTAGGCCCTGCCTTGAGAGATTCAGTCAGTCAGCTTTCGCTTAAAACTATAGATTTAGATTAACATACAAATATGAAATCAGAACAGTGATTAACGGGGTCGTATTTAGATGATTACCAGTCAACAAAGGATAATCGGGTGCAATCAACGTAGAGGCATTACGTGCTCGGCCGGCGGGACCTCGCCTTAATGCGCGGCTCGCCGTTGGGACCCCACCTTAACGCCCGGTAGGTTTCAGTACAATTTACAGGAATCGTAAGCTGGGATTTTCTTTAAATATAAATAGTTATCACTGTCATACTGAATCATCGCAAACTTCCGAAATGATTTACGAGTTACAATGTTTGTTATTATAAATCAAGAAACTAAACTAATAACTCAAATGGATTATTATAATTTACTTCTCTACAATGTTACGCAAAATTTAAAGTATATATATATTTTAGAATACGTTTCACAAAGCAGTTTGTACATTTTTGATCCATTTTGCACAATGTTAACAAAATCCACAGCGAACAAGCTTTAATAATTTGAATATTTTACTAAGCAATATTTACTGCCAAATTGGAGATACCAACATTTTCATCTCCCGGCTTTAAACATTGCTCGAACGTCAAATTCAGTTCCCGTATTGGTCAAATATGCAACATTACTATTTTGAAATTTCGACTTAGTGACGTCGGTACGCAATTAAAATCTTAACATAGGCATGTTGACTGTTTTTCGTATCGAGTAGATTATGAATAGTTAAATTTTTCAGTTTTTTCTTGTCGCGAACACTAACCAAATTTTGATACGCTTTTTTAGTCTGATTGAGAAAACACAGGTATGTATGTATGTCCAATATTTTTTAATACTAAAAACAATCTAAATAGAACTTCGTTATGTTTGAACTTACCCAGTCTTCATCCTTATTACGTAAGGGCCAATATTGTTGTTACAAGTATACAAAAAATACATACAAGTACTATGAACGCGCACGATGAGTACTTTACACAGTATTGTTATAAAATATAGCTTAATAGTATGTTATTATGATGTACTTATAAGCTATATTACTGTGAAGCTTCATCAAATGCCATTCAGTAGTTTTTGCATGAAAAAGTAACAAACATACATCCTTACAGCCATAGGTACGGTACATTCGTACAAACTTTCGCGTTTCTAATATTAGTAAGGATACACAAGTCTGCTTTCTTGTTGTTAGGATTCCACGAGGCTGTATTGTGTGTACGATCGACTTGACGTATACTTTTGTATAGCTAATGCATATTTCGATTACCCTCGCTCATTATCCCTACTAATATTATAAATGCGAAAGTAACTCTGTCTGTCTGTCTGACTGTCTGTCTGTTACGCTTTCACGCTAAAACTACTGGACCGATTTAAATGAAATTTGGTACAAAGAAAGTCTGGAGCCTGAGAAAGGACATAGGCTACTTTTTAACCGACTGCGAAAAAGGAGGAGTTCCAGGCGGACGAAGTCTATCTATAGTACGTTTCAGTCACACGGTCTTTGATCACAAGTCGAGGTTAATTTACACACTGTAGAAGGTCTACGAATAACACGATAAGAGGTTACAAGTGCTACGCCGTAGAGGTTCGTACTACGAAATCAGGCTACGAATAAGAAACTATGGTTAGTAAAATATTTGACTATCTTTATGACTTATATTTAAATAAACAAAAATATTTTTGGAATGAAACAACTATTAACGGATTTAACTCGCGTATTTTTATTTTATTTTATTTGCTGACGTTTCGGATTCTTTACAGTTTCCATAATCGTAGCATGACTGAGCTGACAAAAGTCTAACGCTAAAGTGATTTATACAGTTATGCAAACTACCTTATAAACCTTATACCAAATAAAATAAAATAAAAATACGCGAGTTAAATCCGTTAATAGTTGTTTCATTCCAATGTGTAATAACCGCGAAGGCATCAGAAAAAATATTTTTGTCATAAAGTCCATATTATAGTTTTCATGAATATCTTAATTAATAAATAATACTTCGTTAAATAAAGACAATGTTTAACATTGTTTTATTGCTTATAATTTAGTAATAAATTGATATGAATACACTAATATACCTACCTAAAATAATTGTATGCCTGACATTATTATCTGATTATATGCAGGACTTACCCTAGTAATTAAGTATTTGTTGTACTGTATTTTACTGTACCTAATAATTTCTGATGCCTCTACGGTTCAATTACACATTGGAATGAAACAACTATAACGGATTGAACTCTCTTATTTTATTTTATTTAATTATATAAGTTTCATTCCAATGTGTAGGTACTTTCCTCTATTAAATAATTTAACTTCGACTTAAAACAAAGATCTATTATACAAAACAAAAGACGTTATATTAACTAAAACAATATGCTGAAAACCAAATTTTACAACTTATTATAGACAATGCTAGAGAACAAAGCCGTATAGAATAAGGATTTCCTGCAAAACGAAGATTTCAATCCTTAACAAGTATCATATGCACTATTGTTACGAGAAACATGGGGAATTGTGGGCCTTAAGCTGATTCATTAGCGTTGGGATGCAGTCATTCGTTTTACAATGCATACCTATTATGTGATACGTAAGTACCTATGTATTGTATTATTTGTTTATGTTTATTGTATTCCTTAAAGAGAATAATTCCATGGTTCGCAACAATGAAAAACGAATTGTATTCCTTATAGATGGTACATTCAATATGAAAATGAAAATCCTTATAAAGTAAAAAGGATACTTTTGTATGAAACAACTATAACGGATTTAACTCGCGTTTATTGCAGTTGTTATATTCGTAGCACGACTCAGCTGACGATAGTTTAACGCTAACTAACATCAGAATTTAAAAAGGATACTTTTACACGTGAATATTTACTAACGCTTCGGGTGAATAATGGTACTTTGAGTAGAAACGCCGCAAGTAACTAGTTAGTTATTATGCCTTTGATATAGAATAAAATACGATTTATATAAATAGTAACAGCAATATAAATGAAACATTAAATCAAGTTGTGAGAAAATTATTATTACGTACTTATGAAAAACATATGTAGGTATTAATCGTTATTATTAGATAGCTATTGTAGGAAACAATATCATATCAATATAGAATATTATGTCTTTGTAAGAAATCCGAGATTGATATACAATAATCATACCAAAATAATGATTCTGATATATTATTATTTACTACTTATAAAATTACTTTCTATTTACAAAATGATATATAAATTTTCTTTGTTACTACGAAATAACGATATTTAAGCAATATAAAAAAAGGGAATATCATTTTATTTGTTGAAAATTTGTATTAAAATATATAAGTACCTACCTATTTACATAAAATAAAATATACCGAGGCTCATATGAATTGCCATAATTTACATGAAGTGGTATGTTACAAGTAAATTGAATAGCACAAAAACTTAACATATTTAATAATAAATCGATATCAAAACTTGAAGCAATTATTTTCCAATTCCCGATTCATTACCGAAAACGCTGGGCTTCAAATCACTCATACGACAAAAGTCCTTTCCATGCAATCGAGTGACCCTCATGGGTCTTCGTTGTAATTTACCGAAGTGAAGTGATGATTAGTGCACAATTACAGGCTTCTGCAGTCCCTCCGGACACCCATTATAGGCCGATTATCCCCCCTGAACGAATAAGCGGATATACGCCTATACCTTAAGCGATATTAGGGCTTCGTTTCCCAACTGACAAAGGAATATTTTTTACGATTACTTCTCTATGTAGTGTATTGTTATTATAAGGTTAAGATTTCATACGAAACGTAATTCTATACTTAGCAGTTACGAAGATGCAGTTACATAGTGAACACAGCCGGAAAGTAGAACAATCACTCCATCAATATATAATAAATAACATATACCTACAAAGATATATAACTAAAAAAAAACCTCAGCAACAATTGTGATTCTCTTTTTTCAGGTTGATTAAAAACGATTGAATCTTAACTATACAAACGTACTGAAAAACTTTTGAATTTTTGACATGGGATACATGTAGGTACTCGCGGATAAAAGTGGTGTTGCCACTTTAACAGGCAGTCGATCCTTTGTGCTATCTAAAATAGTAAAAAAAAAAAAATTTACGGCACAAAGAGAAATAGTATTGAGCAGCGTGGATTCAAGTGTTTGTTTGTAATTTAAAATAAGTGCAATGATAAATAGACGTGATATGCTTTTATCCGTAACCCGAACCTTGAAAAATAATATATATATATATGTACTCATACTCATATTCATAGCAGTCTGTAAGATTGTGTCGTCGCTGTTTGGTCATTCTTGGCAGTAGATCATTCTGTGATGAAATGCCGAGTGGTTTATACATAACTTGAAGGTTACTCTTGAATAGATTATAAATAATTGATGCAGTTTGCGTCGTCAGTTTAAAATAGCGAGTTAGGTTATAAACTGCCGGTTCTCATAATAAGGTGGCAGATAATAATAATATATAAAATTTTATGTTTCATTTAATTTATTTTCATACATGAATTTACTATGAGCAGAAAGTACCCTATTTTCTTTAAAGCATTTCAGCACTCAAGCGCAAATTGAACATAAGCGATTTTTCCAAGCATAGTCTCGTCAAAAGAAGCAATTGTGTCATGACAGCGCTCACTCACCTACTTGAAGCTAAAATGAGCCCTTATTGCAACCTGCCGTGAACGTGGATTGCTACTTGAAGGGAAATATCACAGAGTCCCCGAATGAGGTCAAGAACGCAAACTAATCTCTCTTGAGTCATGCGATATACGCACATCGCGGACGTCGTTTGTTCCCATCACGCGTTATGTCAGGATATTAAGAGAGGTATTCCGTGACTGATTACCGTGTAGCATTGTAAGGCGCCCCGCAGACGAGCTTGATTTGTTTGAAGATCAACTTGCGCTAAGTGGCAAACGAGTTAAATCCCTCCTGAGCTTAGGTACTCCATAGCTCGATCGTAATTCCATTCTAAGAGTTTCCGCCGTTTATTAAGCGTGTAAAGGCAGGTGCCGTTGCGAAGCAGTTAAAGTCACTGCGGAGTTGTAACTCAGTTTGATTCGCTATCTGATTTATGGTGCCTATTGAAATTGTTGAAAGCTACTAGCTACTGCTTAGAATTTACTACACAAATACTATTTGTAATAATAGAAATACTATAAATACATTTTAGGTAGGTAAAATGTTCCCCGCAGCGTTACTCTCTATAGTAGCACTCTAGTCCCTAATACATAAACGCTCAAAGATTTCTTACTTTCGCATATAAAATCACATCAATTGATCTAGTCCCAATCTAAGCAAAGCTTGTGCTATGGGTACCACATGACTTAGGTAGGTACTATTATAAAAACATTACCTATCTACAATATTTCGTATTCCTAACATATTGTGCAAATCTGGGTGAATCTTCTTGTGGCGTGTCTTACAACGATCGCGTGAGTGATTAGGGAGGTGTATTGTACGAAAATGGGCGCAGAACAATGCGAATCGTTGACACGAGGCCGAAAGCAAAAACGTCCCGTAACCTCGTTACGGCGGATATACTCGTTCTGTTATATTTTGCAGATATATCGCTCTGTGCCTGCAACGCGTTTTTAAATTAGATTAATGGAAAACCTGTGACCAATTTTGTGTGATAGATTTCGTGATTCAAAATCAAGCACGACTACATATCGAATTGTTTCTTTGTACATGCATAAAAGGTTATAAATACATTAACAGAGGATGAATAAGATAGGTACAAAAGCGAACTATCCCAGAAGGGATGTCTTCCAGTTTGTTTGATGCAGTTTTGATATTTTTGTGAAGCTGACCCAGTCAATACTACGTAGGTCTGTATGTTACGTTTTGTAATTCATTGTTTGACATATTTAATTTATTTGTAAAATTCTACGTCAAAGTTTGAGCTTAACGAATTTACGAAAGGTAATTGAAATTATGTAAATTTTATGTTATAAGCTTTTAATAATAAATTGACTCATTATTTTATTGTTATTGTAATGTTATACGGAGTTCTAATTATACCTACAGCGTACGAAAACTGGCGCGTATTTTTCATTAGGTTGCGTCAATCCCATATCCTTTGATTCGTTTAGTCTATCATTAACGTAAAATAATGTCACTCTGTTAACCTTCTGAAGTAGGTACTAATTCTATGCACACAGAATATAGTCTTCTATATATAAGTTGTGTACTTATGCCCTATTTCACGTGATCTTACGAACAAAACATGCATCCACACCAACATTCGGGCTTATAAAAACCAAAGAACAGCTGAAGAATTCTTGCATCATATTTACATTTACATGCGTAGCTTTACGCCTCGTAAATAGATCTCGGAAAAATGAATCGTTAAAATCCTCTTCGGGGCATAAAAACACGCGGAATTTTTTATGGCCAGTAAAACCATAAAACCTACGGGATTGTTGGCACTGTTGGGCACAAGCCTTCCACACTCGTACTTTTAAAGGTAATATTGGGAGTTTGTTTTATTTTTACAACCTGATTGTTAGTTCACTTTGATTATTAGTTGCAGTTTCATCATGTTTTTAATTATTCGTGTGAATTTTTCGGTATGAATGTTGATATGTTTTCATTTATATATCACGCAAAAAGTATTGAACGTATTTTGATGAATCTTAACAATAATATAGCTTATGGGTATATCAAAGTAATATATAGGCTATATTTTATAACGATATTGTGCAAAATACTCATCGACCACAGACGCAGTGTCCGGCAGAAGCTAGTATGATTATACCTAAAGGCACGCTCGCAACATTGTGGTTCATTGATGCAAGGATATGCATCAAGACGCTGTGAAGCTGTGGTAATAGCCTGTAGCTGTAGTCGGTGTCTTTGATGTAGCTAAATGGTTATCGCTATTACCTAAGTAATCAAGCAGCACAGGTATGTAGATGCAATTAGTGATTTGTGTTTATTTATGTAAGGTACCTATTTAATGATTATGTTATATGAGGGTAGGTATATAACTAGATTGTATGTTACCTGTGTATAATCTATATTCAATATATAAATAGTAGGTTATAAATGAATAAATATCTTCGGACGATTCACACTAATGAATCTAGTCGCAAACTGTTCAGGGACGAATATCCAAAGGAACTATGTTCGTATGTAAGATGCATGTAAAATTACAAGCTTTTAGACCTAACTGTTTCAACTGTAGGTTGACCTATTACGATTTTGTATTACTTGGTTCTTGGTAGTTCCTATTATACAATAGGAAACAATATCGATATAACACAAGTAAGATTTAGAACTGGATCAGTAAAGATATAAAGTGAATATTACGCAATTCCTCGTACCTACATAGCAAGGGAACACCTACAGTAGGGCAGTTGTCACTAGTTCTATCTAATACGAACCTAATAATTTTTAGGCAAAATTAATATAATACCAAAATGAGACATTTCATTTTGCACATAACAATGCAGTAGGTATCAATAATCAGTCAAAAAAAGCATTTTAAATTTTCTACTATTTCGTTTTTCCATTTCTGCCACACCCCTAAAATGCTGGTACGCCCATGTCACATAGCACCTTTATCAAAAAAGCCCATTTTCCATTTCCGCAGCCGTGCAGTAACGTTGTTGAGGGGTAAAATTTCAGAACAGCCGCAAGCTAACCGCGGGTCGTTTTTCACTTCTCGGAACCGCGCGGCTGTGTAAGCACGAGCCTGCTAATTGACGTTATAGATAGCACAAGTCTAAACTATTCTCAAGTTACACGCAATGTTAGATACAGATATATACACCTAAACTAGACGCCTGTTTGAAATAGTTGTGGAACAGTATAAACGGTTTGGTGTATCGCATAGCTAGATCTAAAGGGAGCTAACTCAATGAAGTTTTTGAGAGGCGAAAAACTGATTAATGTGTCCATACGCATGCAAGGATTCTGATTTGATTTATGCTTTTTAATATGTTTTGCCAAGGTTAGCTTAAATCTGTATTATTGGTAGATAGATGGGTTTTGTTGTATGGGGTTCGATGGTGTGCATAACTCAAATCTTCAGGTTTTTAAGTTATGTCTCATCTTCGTTTAGATGTAGGTATATGATATGGTATATTAGTAGTAGTAGGTACGAAAGAGAAAGTTGCCCTAGAAAAAAAATATATTTATAAATCGACGTATTTAAATGTTATTATACAGTACTTATCCGGGAGATATGTAATTAAGCTTGTCAGATATTGATAACTTTAATGGTTTTTATGTGCAAGAAGAGTTAGGAATTGCTTACCCGCAACTTACTTAGGTAGGTATAGTAAAATTGAAGCTAAATATAATATTAACTTATTTTTCCATGAAAATGGGACAATCTAATTTAATCAAAATTTATTGAAATGATCATTCTCAGAATTTAAACAACAAATGCTCAGAAATTATCTGGAACACAAATTATGAACTTCGGGTCGCTTTTGAAAAGCTATCACTTAATTACTTATAGTTAGCATCGTCGCTTCGTAAAGAGAAATGTAACTAAAGTAAGAACCTACTTGGGAGGTATCTACTTACGTAATTGCTGTTAAAAGTTGCCCGTAAGCTCGAGGTATCATACAAAAGGAAGTTTGGGTCTCATTTCAAAACTAAAAGTACCTATTAAATTTATGGAAATATTGATTGTACATAACTAAATTAGAATCAAACCAGAGTTTTGCATGAATACCTACTATTTAAAATATACCTACAAAATAATAGTTTGTTAAACAATACCAAAAGCAGGAGAGAATACGTGTTATTATTTTTATATCTTGCGGCCTTCAATGACCTGTTTAATTTTGAGTTTGAACCTAACTCTGCTGAATATAATGTCTTATCTAATTTGTATGTAGGCATATAAATTATTTATTGTACAACAAAACAATTAGAGAAATCGAAGTAATAACAAAAAATATACAAAGGCGAAATTATATCTTAGATTATACTTAAGATATCTTTTATCTTTGGGGCGGTTGATAAGTACATTATGTGTTATTTACTTACGTCTTAGTTACTAATCTTCGATGAAATTAATCTTTGTACTGTTACTACGGTATAATTAAAAATATAAAGGCTACACTAAATAATTTCGAGTTACCGCACTATATAATGTCTTTGTTTAACCCTACCTTTGTTTAACGCTGGGCTTCCGTTCATTTCCCATTTCAACGTTAATTTCAGACAACTACTTACTCTCTCTAAATAGATCTACGGCAGAAACAGTAAAAATAAGATCGGACAGCGCGCAGCAAACCTATTATGTTTCCATAAAATACGAGAAATATATAAAGCTCACTGAATCAACAATTCTCGGAATTATTTACTAGGTGAAAGCCGGTAGGCGTGTATGCGGAAAACCTGTACCTGTATTTCAGATTAATTGGGGGCTTACAATATCGATTTTGTATTACCAGAACGGGTATAAAAGTTATTATTTTGCGTTAGACCGTTTCCCAATAGCATGTATTTTTGATGAGCTCTAAGTACAATGTGTTTGAATGGAGGACGGACCCGGCTTTTGTATTTAACCAGTTCGAAACAATGTAATACGGATTCTCAGAATATTTTATTTTTCACTATTTTTCCCTATTTTAATTCGTTTAAATATTTTCTGAATTGATTTAATCCAACATGTAATGAAAGTGCTCTCGCTTACATTACATGTTGGATTAAATCAATTATAGTGGATTTAAATTATGTATAATCGCCAGCTCAATCTGTCTCGAATATGGGAACTTTAATGCTATAATTAATTTCACTCTATAAGTAGGTACGTCTTAGATTCTTAACTAAAATATCCCATTCATGCTGCTAGTTAAATCCGTTATTGTTGTTTAATTCCAATATAACACATTTTTTTTTTAAAACACAGTTATCTTAGACAGTATCGACTTAAGATGATGAAAAACCTTGGCTTAACTCCTTTAATGAAAGATAGGCTCTAGAAGAAAAGTATAAAAATATTACACTATTATACAAAAAAAAAACAAAATCAAAATCGGTTCATGCGCTAGGGAGCTATGATGCCACAGACGGACTCGGACATACACACACAGATAGACAGACAGACACGCCACACTTATAACACCCCGTCGTTTTTGCGTCGGGGGTTAAAAAGAATATTGCTTAAAAGGTAGTATTTCTGTCGTCAACACCCGGTATGATGATCATTGTTAAAACATCGATGAAAATGTTTTACAAAAACATGAGGCGAATTGCAAAATTGATTTTCCTCGTATATTTTCCGCTAATGAATGCTCACATGGAATGAAAGTACGAGTTAATTGTGATCTCCATGGAAAACTGTTTAATTAAATTAACAGAAACATGTTTCATGTTACCTAACTGCGTACAATCATACAATTTCTTTTTTACTTTATTTTAATTTGTTACCTACTAATAAAATAGTAACTAAGTATTCAAATTGTATACCTTCACTAGCAAATAAGCGTTTTTTGACCTGTACTTGTACTGTTTTAAATAATTTGACTTTAACTTTGACTTTCTAGTAATTTAGGTTTAACTTTGCTATTGTAATGTTTCATACCTGAAGTTACATAATAATATACCTACTTTACTAATCGTGCAAAGTCGGGATGGATATTGACTTTAGTAGAGGTAATCACATAATTATGCACTCTGAATGTAATTACATCTCATCTCAATTAGAATTAACTTAATCGATATAACTCACTTAAGTATATATATTATTATTTTATACAAAGGTCATGTTTTTATTCACAGGTTTTATACATAGACTATTCACTCACTTAGATTTTAATAGCTACATAATCATTGTTCCTATTTTCTGCAAGATTTAAATATATATATCGTTATAGTAACGTGTTTTTCTATTTGGAAGTATCCAGGAAACCTCATGCAGGCATCCTTACCTACAACATAATTCCAAATTAAAGTATGGAGGTAGATATACTGCGAACCGCCAACTGCCGCCGAAGTGGCTCTGCGTACCGATTAATTGAGGCTTACTGTATTGATTTTGTATTAACGTAAGCTCTTAGAACTCACCGATATTAGCTGCAGATGCTACTCATTTATTCAAATAGTATTATATGCTTAGGTTTCTGTCTGTTGCATAATTTAACTGTGCATTAGGCTTAAAAATACCACGTAAAATTGGTTTATTATCCATGCGACGTGTTGGTGTGTGTGGGTTTAGTCTTCGTTTTTTGAATTACCGTACCTAAATGGACCAAAACGCGTCTTATGGAGAAAAGTAGATCAAAATATAAAGAAAAAGTTTTTTAATACTTATGTTAATACAATGAAACAATACTGGTTATAAGACAACTTCATTTAGGTAAACGCCATCGGAACTGACAGTTATTCTAGGTAGACACCAATAATATTTGTTTTTCGGGGTTGCATGATACACAAAAATTATGTAAATTATTTACCTGTCCTAAAAAACTCACCCGAGTACTTAGTAGGTACTCGTGTAAGAAATGCCAGTCGCTTTAGATTAAATAAAGGCTTAATTGAGTGACAGGGATGTCCCTTCTATATTTAAGCGATGAGTGGTATTTTACGAAACATTTTTCCTCTGTAATAAATTTCCGCTAGGCGCCACGTTCGAACGAGGGGCGGCCAAATTTTTAATATTCCAGCTAAACAATTCCATTCCTGTCTTCGCCAAAAATATAACGCATTTTGAAAGCGGCACTGGCGTTCAGTAACGCTTTATTGCACGCCTGGACACGGATAATGGTCTAAAATTGGATTAAATGGTCCGTACAACCGGAAATTTACGCTAAATTGTACGCTTGTCTAATTTTTGTATATTTGACGCTTCATTTCACTTGTGGAATGAGCACAGCGCGTAAAACTTAACCGAGCTCTATCGTATACATTATTCAACGGCTATAATATTACATGTTACAAACATATCACTAAGACATGTTGAGAAAGTAAATAAGTATCAATTGACAAAATATCCTCTTTTATATTAAAAAACGAAAACAAACACGTCAAGTGAAAACATGAAAGGTCTATCAAGTAAAAATCATAAGCGGGAGCGTTTTACTATATCGAGGTACCGTGATTCCACAAAAAATACACTAATGGTAAATCACACCAAATTTGAGTGTGGAACGTAACACAATAACTCAAAGAAACGCCGCCATAACTGTCACGGGCATTGTTCGTGTGATTCACGCGTTCTGCGTTATGATGTTTTTCTCGAAGAGCCCATTCTAGAGATGTTTCGTTTATAAGTTGTTTACGTAGAGATGGATTCTTAAGTTCAGGACTGATCAATAATACATTAGCAACACTAGATACCTACGAGTTAATAAAAACTATGTAGGTGTAGGTACTTGATATGTTTTCGGAAAATGTTCGTGTTTAATAAAGATTCGCGTTGGCACGGTTTGTGATTGTCACTTTCATTTAGTATCAATGTATGCCCATACTTCGCTGCTTTAATGGAATAGTGACACAACTCGAAATGTGTCATCACGTGATCTCAGATTTAAATGACTACTTAGAGCCTTAAATAGAGTAACAAAATATTTCGGTTTATGGCACGAGAACCTTGAACGATATTTAAAAAAAAATAAAGTAAGTACATTTAGCAACCTTTTTTCTGAAACTACTGATGTAGGTATATGTATATATACCTAAGTGAATAGGTAGTATAATATCATAAGTGTCAGGCAATTAGGAGGATTATAATTATGTACTTATAACAGATTGAAAACAAGCTTACATAAAAGAGAGAGTACCTGTCTTATGCATTAAATTTACCTGTTAGAATAAAGAGTAGTACCCGAAGGGCACTCACGGTAAATCTAAACTACGAATTGAATGGAACTGCCCTCACGACAGGTCTCCGGCGATAATGCTAGATTTATGCACCGCCCTCTCTTATCTCGCAAAGAGCTAAAGTAAATTTTTAATTTAATTGTTTTTAACACATTTTTCTCGTCAGGGTTAACAAGGATGAGTGGGCGGTGTTAACCGGGTGTCGTTTGTTTTTATAAGAAAAAGAGCTTTAGTAGATTATGTTGATGTATAGAGATGTCCGTAATTTGGTAACTTAAGTCCTTTTAACGGTTCACGCGTTTGGTCCCGGCAGACTCGGCAAAGAATCGATTTGACGTGATAAAAAGTATCCTATGTCCTTTTCCTGGTTTCGAGCTACATCCCCAGCAATTTTCAGCCAAATCGGTTCAGCCGTTCTTGAGTTATAAACGGAGTAACTAACACGACTTTCTTTTATGTAATACGAAGATAGAAGAAGATATCATTTTTAAGGTAGGTATACTAAGGTAATTAACTATTCAAAACGGCAAATATATTACTCTTTTAAAACCATGGTTATAATAATGACGTCAAGAGGCAGTTTTAGAATAGTCAAATCTATTTCTGTTAGACAATCGTCAGTTCAGTCTGCTTAGAATACGAGATCTATAAATAATAATATATGAGTATAAAATGAATACGTGCGAGTTACATCGGTTATAATTGTTTAAAAGTATTTGCTATTTTTTATCAATTATTCGATCCCTAAACAATGTTTTTATCTTGTACCTACTTAAATAATTTATAAAGAGCTTAGGTACTTGCTTTGAGCCTTGATTATTATATATATATTATAAAAAGCGAGTAGACAAATAAAAAAGTGAAAAGCCATTTTGATACATAGCGTTGTTTTCTGAGAACGAAACAAAAACCTGACGCACCGAAAGCTCTAGAAAAACAGACAAGAATTTACATTTACGTTTACCAAAGCGGAAATTCGATATACAGGAAAAACAGCTAAATACATAGGTACTAGCTTTTTACAAGGGCCAAAGTGAGTCGCTTCGCTAATGAAGGGCCTACTTAATATATTTAGGCCTCATTAAATTTGTTCGACGTCTTAATTAACATCGAGAAATAGGAGTGACGGTGACGTTACCTACTTTATGTACTCGATGTAAAACCATAATTGGGGTTCCTTAACATTTGGCTACCGTGTCTTGTAGATAAATCAGCCTTCGTTACTTAAAGTATCGCCACTTACTTGTATGGCTAGGATGGCGTGCACCACAATATTATATGTATATATATATAGTGCCTGCTACGTAACCGGATATAATTTTCAAACCTCCGATATTTTTTAACAACTTGCGTGTGAAGGCTTCTTCTCTCGTTTCTATGTAATGTGTGCTAAATTTCGACGTATCGATTCCCTTTCCACAAAAACCCATACCGTAAACATTATCAAAATTGATAAAACATTGTTTATGTATTGTGTAGGTACAAAAATTGCTCTTTTTAAAAACCGTTACAAAAATGACCTACAGGAAAAAAATATAATTTGGGTCTTTTTCAGTTAATTTAAAAAAAATTACCTGCAAATATAATAATTATGATATCTAATGCTTACAAAAATATTGTCGTATACTTTTCTATATATAGAAACTATAAATATATCTATGACCTTATTCAACCTATTCAGTGGTTTTTCACCGTCTCTTTATGTCAAGACAACGTCAAAATTATATTAAAGTCCATTGAAGGTTGTCAGAGACAAGCCCGCGGCTTTTTATTGTCCTTTGTTTATATTTATAACATGAGTCCAAGAGATATCTATAAAATACATGTTTAAATGTACCTATTATACAAAATATAATACATAAAATTGTTAAAAAAGGTTGCATAAATATTTGACAACGTCGAGGAAAAGAATTCCAGCCGGTTGTAAATTATGGAATGAAGGTTCAGCACGGCGCCATCTTGTATTGTGCTAAACGATATTTTTAACTTTCAATCAAAATGCATATATTCACATTCATATGAATATCAATCAAATTTATCAAAATTTAATCTTAACATCGATATTAGATAATATGTATCTTTTAGATTTGGTTAATATTTGCTGTTTCATTCTTGAGATTCAATATTATAGAATCATAATAAATAATAATTGATCCAATTGAATTGAAATTCAGAATTGAATCGAACCAATTATATTACGTGTTCATAGGAAATAGTTACCTACACATAAACAGCGTATGAAAATCAAATCAGAACTACCAAATACAGGCGCGGATTCAAATATTTTCCGGAATAAATTTTGCGAAAGCCTATTGGGAAAGAATAGTGAACCTAAATTTACGGGCCAGGGGAGGGCAGTAAAGCCTCGTTTTGTTGAGCTATGTCCCATTCGAGGGCGTATTACTCGTATATAAATATTACTACTGAATGCGCGTGATGTGTGGGTGAACATATTGGCCTAGATTTTGTTTTCGTAAGTTGCGTAAATACATAGACTACTTGCTCTTTTAAGATGCAATCGGACCTATAAGGATTGTGGATAGCAAATATAATAAAAAGTATAAAACTATAAAGAAGAGGTCGAGTCATCGACAAGGTACTGGTAGATACAGCGGCATGTTTTAGAGAACATACCCCTAGACAAGTGCCAACCGGTATTTGCAAACGAACTGACATAAGCGAATGAAAACAGACCACATCACTTTTTTTAGCTTTCGTCAATTTGATAAATTTTTTTTTCGTTTCGTTTGGTCGCTATTATCGATTACCTTGTAGGTATTTATGCATAGGGCCAGAGTCTATGATTATAATATGACTATCAAACTTTCTTTTACTGGATACTTTGCGGGCTAGTAACAGTCCGTAGATCGTAGAAAGCTACCTTACCTTCAGTTTATTTCAAGTAAACTGCATATCGAGGTTTTGGACTTACCTGAAAGAAAAAAGCATTGTGATTACTTTAAAACTTTTAATTTAAACTAAATCTATGTGGAAGCAATCTTGACGGTGTCGGACGGTCTCACGATAAAATTTCCATTTACGACAAACCCTAAACTTCGGTGTCTCTGAGAAACGATTCTGTCGACCTTGATTTTTTCGGGCAAGGCTTCCTCGCAGTCATTTATTAGCCACGCCAAAAACTGGGAGATGAGTATCGTATCCATCACGGCAAGTGCACGGCCGCCATTATAATCTCAAATGACTTTAAACCGAAAAAGACTAAACGTTTGTTACACGAAGGGGCAGTAATGGCCATATTCCTCATTATAAATTGTGCGGTTAAAGCGACGGGCGCACGGATTTCAGATCTCGTCCGACCGTTATACGCTTCATTGTTTGATAATGAATGGGAGTTTTTTTATACAAAATTATTAATGACAGCACATTTATTAACGAGGTTTAATGTATACGTAACAGACATTTTTTTTGTATCTTTTTTAGATATTTTGATAATTACCTATAATTGTCTTCTAGTTTTTTATAACCAACATTAACGATATAGGTATCACCTATAGGTACCGCAATAAGTTGTTAAGTATATTTCCACGTAATAACAATGTCAAAAAGTATTCAGATTGACGCCGTCGCTTATTTTAATGAACAGATCGACCTTTCTTATAAAAAATGACAATCTTGCCTCGTGTTGGTGTAGCACGTCTTTCCCCTGCCGACCCGCAAACCGCATTCATCTTATTAAATTGCTCCATTAAAACGACCATAAGCGCCAACGATTTAACTCCAGAACCACCTAGAGGCCGTTTAAAGTGTGCTTTTCTTTTAATAATTTCTACCAAGGCCTCGGGCGTTGATTATGGCATTTAAATTATAGCTTCACTCCTCATGTTTAATTTATTAAAACCTCGGGTCACTTATTAGACAAAAAAAGTAATATTCTTTGTTTATGCGGTCTAAACATCTAATTAATATTAAAGAAACAATGTTTCACGAAAGCTAAGAGTCACGGGGAAATTGCGCGAGTACAATACAGGGAAAGCCTTCTACGAAACAGCTTTGCGACGTGAATTGAAAAAATAAAGTTTCTCGCAGAGTTGTCTCGTATTTTACATCCAATCAAAAGCGTTCAGAAGTTATCCTTTTGCCAGATTTGAAAAGGCACGGCCTTTTGTGACGAGATGCAGTATCTTTCGCTTTGTGTCAAGCCAAATGATGAAATTAAGTTTACGACAATGCCTTGTAAATGTTGCCATTGGAATATTTAATAATGTAGGATTCGCATTTCAAACTTGATCTCGTTTGCGTTTGTAAATGTTTATAAAATTACAGTTACTTTTAATGCATCATTGTTGGCGGAGTTGTATGAACTCTTTAAGGTTTTAGATAGACTGTCGCATCATCCAGCTTACGTAACACTTGATTTTTATCTATACCATCACCCCTGGAAAGGATCCAAGAAACTTTGGCGTAAACATGACAACGTCTTTTTCAGCGAAATTGTGAACTAGGGAGCGACAAAGGCAAAGGATACTGGGTCAACGGGGACGCTGAGGTCATTATACAAGAAATCTAAATAACTAGCCACAAGAACTATAATTATAAAAAGAACTTTAGGGCGATTTGGTTTATAAACAAGAACGCCGTCTTCTGAAATAAAACCTAATGGAAATAATAATCTAAGAAATACAACTAATTAGCTTAGGTTTTAAATTCTGTACAGGCTATTTACAGCCTTTTGCTTTATACTGCGTACCCAAATATGTGACAGTCAGACAGGCTTACGTATTATTATATAATATCAAGCATGATACGCACGCATGAGCACACAAACAAACCCATTTCATATTGATTCTGGCGAATTGAGAAACACCTTTTTCTAAAGTCGCTCCTAAATTCCACGTGGCATTTGAACTTTAATATCTAACCTAACTCGAGTAACCCGACGGTGTTTCGTTTATAAGTAATATGCGTGGAAGTGAAGTCAGAACCGATATGCCTATTTTAGGAAACATGAAGACATCCGGCGGAGATTATGTTGGCGCAATCGTGTATCAATAACTTTCGAGACTGTATACCGGAAATTGTATCGTATACTTGTGTCTATGTTTGCTTCATACTCAGTCAGTGCCTATATAAAAGGAAATTTAATACGTTGATGTTGGAATACTAGTATTAAGGTGGAATAAATAGTATAGTGAGCCGACTTAATATGTTGAATTATAAAAAAATGTAAATAAGGGATTTAGTTCGCGCATATTCATTTTGTATTGTCGTTTGGAAAACTTTATAGTTTTTATATTCTTAATACACTTAGCTGACTATAGTTAAATAGATGTCGAGTTCAATTTCAGTGTCTTACAATCGCGAAAGCATCGGAAATTGTAATTTAAATATAATTAAAATCCATTCACTACTTTTTGTAACAGAAAACATCCATTGATACAAAGTTTCGTGCTTTTCATATTAGTGAAAATTACAATTGTTTAGCGATAAATATTATAGAATAAAACCTTTTCATAAAGATAGTTCTTATGATACTTCTCATACGTACATAAATACATAAAAGGAATAGTTAGGTACATACCTATTTGAGAAACAAAACTTAGTTACGGCCCATGGACCGGCAATCAATGTTCAGTCCTGGAACATTCATCATAGAACCGTCCAAGTTGAGTTATAAAGGGGCTGTCAAAATTATCTTTTCATGAAAAATTTCTTCGATTCTCGGTTATAATTTGTCACTTAGGACCATGACAGGGCGAGGCTAAGCATCCAAGCAGGGGGATTACACGAAAACCTTATGAATAATTAACTACGACGGGACACTTTTTTATTCACCGTCTATCTTTCTGCTTAATGTAAGTCTATTTTTAGTGACAGCCGAAAGAAAACAAGGAAAATAACTCCTTAAATTTCTTTCCGAAATCATAACTGGTGTAATTGTTTCTCGGCCCGTGTATATTTTTTTTATCGTAGTTTATTTTTTAGTCAGAAGGTAAGCATTTTATGTTACAAACGTTAAATATATTTTTAAATACTTAAGTTAATTAAATAAATGTATGTAGGTATGTTTGCTTAGATATTAAATAAACATAATTTATCCATATAGAAGTGCTTAGTAGATTCTCGGTAAAGGTATAGTACCTACCTACGAGGTACCTATCTATTTTACGTAGAGACCTACGAGTAGATTCACTTATGTTTGTAGTTTCTACCGCTAGGATGACTTCCATTTTTATTGGCATCGTTGTTATTAGATTGTGTTTTAAATTGTTGATATAGATATCAGCCTTCTCAAATTGTTTTTAAATACGGGTCACATTTTGAAGACGTCTCAAATTATTCAACGTACAGGGTGCTACGAAAATAAAAACAAAACTTTGTCGATTTGTCTAAACATCATGAATAAATAAGTAGGCGAGACGGGCACCGCGGGGTCTCGAGTCTCCTCGAACCGAAGTTGGGGAAATATTAAACGTTTAGCTCTCGTCTTGACCCCCTCCGACTGGAAAGCTCAAGTTTTTAAGGTGTTACCCAAATTTGTTATTACTTTATTAAACCCTATTTTGGAGCGAGTGGATAACACTGTTGCGGCCGAGTCAGAATTCCTTAATTGAAAACATGAGGAGTTTTCCTAATTGCTAGTTCACTTGATTGAAGTTGTTTGTTGAGCGAAACTTTGTAAGTCGACACACAAAGCAGGGCTTAAGGAAATTATAGTTGGTATTATTTAATACAAGAGGTGAATATAACAATGAGATCGGGTAGACTCGGTAATCTTAATAAGAGTTGCTCTCGATTTTCACGAAGTTTGTATACGAAGTAAGACAATTTGATTAGGTATTTATTACGACGATTTGAATATCCCTTCGGTTTAGTGGTTGGAGACTAGGGCGGAGTATGATCGAATACAGTTCAAAGTAAAATGTTTGTGTGTCGTTAAATTGGACTTGGGTAGATTTTTATGAAATTTCGAAAGTGAATAAATGAACTATAACTAAAGGTTAGTTAAGTCAAGTTCTAACATGAGCATACAATCAGGCAAAAGGATACGAAATATTTTTTATTTACAACAACATGTATCTTACATGTTGTTGTAAATAAAAAATATATTAATTAAATAAATATAGCGCGAGGTCAACGTTCGAGGCAAACTGTTATACTAGCAAACTGTTTTAATGAATCTGCGTTCGCCTACGTTATTCAGCATCCTTTGAAAAAGTCTTCCCTACTTTAATAATGTATTCCACGTGATTCAAGATAAGATTAAAAAGAAGCCTTCCGAGGTAAGCACTTACAATAACTCTTTACGTATGCTATTCTCTTTCAACTTGCCAACGGATTTTATATTAAAGTGCCTAAGTATTTCATATTGGAAATATTTTCTAACAGAAAAGTGAAAAGGAGTTTTTTCATGCAATACAGTGCTATGCACGATACGAATTCCAATATAGAATGCCATGTTAAACATCGCGTACTATAACTAAAGTCCTACTTACCTATATAATATGTGTACTAATTTAAGTACATTCAGAATGATTTCTACCAATATAGTTATTGAGTTTTGTATCAAAATATACGTTTAAAAAATAACCTACAAAATTATTTTTACCTACTTTGGATATAAAGAACTTTTTAAGTTCAGCCTATCAATCCGTTATCACATAAGTCAAAGTGAATACCAATTTCATCCGCAAGTGCAATAGCTAAAGAAAGCGAAATTATAATATAAGATAACGTAGACTTTATCTATGAAATACATTATATACTCCTTATAGCCTGTAACATTATGAACAGCTGTTACCGGTCTTATTGACTAACGCAATTGGTTTGAATGTGATTCGGATTGGTTTGCCAGAAAACTACTTTCGCATTACGTAATGCCTCGAGTCAGATAGTCTTTTGAGATTTCCATAGTAGACTTAAGATACGTTAAGGTTAAGTAGACAATTCAAGTTAATATATTCAACACATTTATATATTCGGGAACACCAAACGATAAACTTGTATTACCTATATCTCAATTTGCCACATTGGTAAACATTGGTATGCTGATAAATTTGGTTTGAAGATAATCGATGCGTGACACTTTGCGAAAGTGACAGTTTAGCGGTGTAGGTACAAACCAATTCGGATTTAAACCAATTGCCGTTCTCGATTCTATCAGCTTAATATTGTGATATTTTTTGTCAATCATAGTCTCACACTATTTAAGTAAATCAGCATTCAATATGATGAATGATAACTTAGGCGCTGTATAAACCAACGTTTTCGAATTACCTTCAAACATGGGCAAAACAAGTCATTATTTTTTCCCTTTCCAATTACCGTGCAAACTCAGTTCTTTCGCGAAACATTTACCTACGCAAACGTTTGGATATATTTTTGCCCGCGTTCATTAGTAGGTACTTCTGCTCTGCAGTTTGTTCATCTGCTAGTTGTAATTACCTTTGTAATGAGTTACATAACCAAAACTCTGTGGCTTTGGCGGCGCAGTTTAATTAAAAACTGGATATCACGCTCTACGCTAAAATGAATTTTCAAATTATTAAAAAACGGGTCAAGTGCGAGTGCTTCGTATTCATTTTATTATTGATTTTCTCACCTTGTGAAAATAATGTCATTCTAACTTCGATTAGATCGATTTTTTTGTCACGGTTTCATTTATTCTCAGTTACTAAGATAATGACTTCAGTAATTACACTTTGACGTAATAATATAACCGAGAGTAAAACTTACCTACTTCAAAGTAAATAATTACAAATGTTAGTCGACTCTAGAATAAAAGTAGGAAATATATTCTGTAATACTTTTTCGTATATAAATTAGGTACGCACGCTCGTATGTTACCGTACCCCAACGAGGAGCATTCACAATTAATTCCAAGTCTAAATGGTTTCAGATGGTACGTTAATCTAGATCGATTTGATTAGAGCCTCGGATTCAGGTTGCGGACTAAGTTCGGGTATCACCCAAGTGCGGTTGACGGCGAGCCTAGCTACAAATGTTACAAGTTCGTGATCAGTGCTCTGTTACCGCTTTGGAATAGTTATTTCTTACATTCTATATTGATATCTAGGATGACTTTCATTTGTTATCAGTATAATAATGTCCTGTCTTTAATCTTTATTTTATATCCTAACACGAGTATTAATATATATAATAAAAAACTTTATTATTATTGTCCTATCTTCAACTGTATTTTCTATTAGTCAGACAGCCAGAAGCCAAGATGCTCGATTGTCAAGGGCGTTATATATTTGTCCACAATGTTGCAACAATATATAATGCACAATAAACGCTTCAATAATTTGAAGTGACAAGAAGCGTTGCGATTATTATGTATATACTTAGGTACTTGATACTGGGCCATTTCATCGAAATTAGAAATCGTAGAAGCGGAACTTAACTAACTCCAGACATTCTTTATTGCATGACCTATAAATCTATGGCAATAAAAAGTGGGTGAGAATGTCCCATGAATATTAAACAACAAAGCAGTTGTAGGGCAGCTGGGTAGATTGATTGAAGCGACGTCCGGCCCTGCCTACCGGATAATTGATATTCAGTAAATATTGACGGATAAAATAAACCGAAAATTGAGTTTCCAAAACCGGCCTAAATTAATTTGCAAGTTCATAACGGCGTCGCGTCGACGTAGAAATTTTATTAAACGCAAATTCCAGACGCTCCGTGCGCCGCCGAAACACTTTCTGGTATCGTATTACGGTCTGTTTAGAGAGTGTTTGTTCTTGATGTGTCACGACACGTACGTGGCATGTTTATGTAACAATAATAATATGACAAAGAAATCATGGAGTATTTTCGTGTTTTATGTAGGTGCGGACCACACAAAGAAGTCAATCCTGCGGCAATATAGTACCTATATGATATTTATTAAAGAAATAAAATTATGCTTCAAGTCAATGTATTACTTGAGCAATTGAAGTGTGCAGGGATGTTATATTAGTTCAGTAGTTTTTTTTGTTATATTTTAATAATTTAAAATATAGATAGCTTTCATGTAGTTTCTTAGCAAAGATCTTTCTTTATTATTATAATGGAAACTGGCGGAGGTACTATGTAAATATACTAATGAAATAAATACTGTACACCAGTAGGTATCTATATAAATAAAAGCTAGAAGGTACATTCACACATTTTTAGTCTAGTTCTGTGTTTGCATAAAAAGTTACTGACTAAGTGCTCTTTGTCTCAGCGTGAAATTTAATTAAAGAGTAATAAATTAGCATACCAGTACTTTAAACTTATTTCAGTACTATTTCTGAACTTAAATTTGTACCTAATGTCCTAAGAGGTAATTTAAAGACTTCATAAAGGTAAAAAAGGGATGTCTATTGCTAGGATTACTTAATAGTTCTAACGGATTTAGCTCACATATTTCATTTTATTTACTGAAGTTTCGTAAACAGTTCTCATATTCGTAGGCGACTGAGGTGACGATAGTCTAATATTAAAGATTATAGTGTTATATTATTATGTGTAATGACTGCTAAGGCATCAGAAATTACTACTATCTACTTTTATTATTATGACACAGATAAAACAAAGACAATACATGATACACCATGTATTGAAGATGGAAGGTGAGAATATGAGAACAAGCAATACATTCAAGATAATTTCCATAACGGAAAATTAAATACGTATTTTCACTCGATAAAGACTGCGTTTCTGTTCAAAAGGACCACAAAGATGCATTCATTGTTTTGTCGCTTCGTTTTCAATATGGGAATTCCATTTAAACCCGTGTCCGGGGGCGAATCAGATGCATTTAATTTCATATGCAAAGGTTCCTGGAGAGCTCACAATTTTTTTGTAAGTATGTAATATCATAAATGTATAATATATTTTTCCTAGTGCATAAGCCTCACGTTCGGGCCCGGTTTTAATTACAATGTTTGAACGACTCTCCGTTCTAGAAACTCAATTTACTCAATATTTGCTATCGAGAATATCGTACATAATTATACTTATGAAATATTTACGAGGAAATAGGACTGTAACCGGCATTGAATTTTCGGTTCACTGTGATGCTGTCAAAGTTCATTTTTGCGTAGGTCACGCAATCGACATAGAAAACTATATTATTTTTAATAATGTTTCTATCTGGAAACCACCTCAATTATTATAAAATATTTATTAAAATTTGTAATAACCGCTAAAGTATAAGACACTTACAGTTCGTACAAATAAGCATGTAAGTACTCCTAATTCCCATAGACAATAGTTTGTAGTGTCATTGTTTACAGCATAAAGGGTACGATTTGCTTGAACTTGCTACAATCAGATCACAATAGGGGCACGGGGTTAGTGTTGACGCAAGTTTGAAACTTGGCAAATAGTGCAAGCAGCGCCGCGGGCCATTATTCACCCAAATGCAATCTCGGGGCAAGTTCCTCTGAGGTCTGGCTAAAGTGCTCTTTCCGGACTCTCTCTTATGCTTGGATATGGTTGTGTGCCTTTTAGGGAACAGTACTTAGAGATATAAGTATACTTAGTTGGTAACTGCAATGGTATATTCCGTTGAAACTCATTGCGTGGTATTACTGCACGTAAGTAATATAAGTAGGTACTTGTACGAAGGTAGACAACAGAAACACGTTAAACATTGTTCATATAAATATAAAACCGATCTTGCCATTTTTTATTCAATATTCTTTATCGTCCTGTAAGGAAATATCTTCATATCGTTAGATGTTGTTTAAGGAGGTATTTTTACATTTCGGCTAGAATATAATTTATCATTACATTTACACGTATAAATATACTGGTTTTGTTATATTATCAACCAGATGTTAAAACATTATTACTAACCTACTAGTCCTAACTATTAAAAAGGTAGGTAAATCGTATATCTCGCCGAATTTATTGACTGATAGAATTAGGTTCTAACTAAAAGTATCTACTACATACACATAATTAAATTGCGCAAAGTCTGAGATGTGTAACATGTTTAGGCGGGTTCTACTGTAATATAGGTTTGTGGTAACAGTAAAATCCCAAAAAGCGATTTTACTGAACGACATGCTGTAAAGCGGGATCATATAAATGTGTTAGACGAATGACACGCTCGGCGACAGATTGCCTGACATTGATTGACATTGACCGACATTAAGTCCTAGGGCGGGAATTTCTCTGGGGATAAATCTAGACAAATGATACTCGTGCGAGTACCTGGACTGCTCTAGTGACGTAACGTTTTGTAAACTATGTACCTATGT
The DNA here is from genome assembly GCA_038024825.1 of Polylopha cassiicola. Classification (NCBI taxonomy): domain Eukaryota; kingdom Metazoa; phylum Arthropoda; class Insecta; order Lepidoptera; family Tortricidae; genus Polylopha; species Polylopha cassiicola. Next base: position 3,617,628 of record CP149061.1, read on the forward strand.
TAACTATTGTGCTACAAACATTTACAGAAAATCGACTCTTAATAATAAATAGGTATACAAAGGTGAACTTATCCTGTTACTTGTACCTTTTAAAACATACCTATTATTATCAGGTAAGTAGGTAGGTTACCTACTGTCTGTAACAGTTTACTTTTCCATTTACATTGTTGCTCTGTGTTGGGTTTTCTTTTGTGATCTTTATATTTTCTTTTAAATGCATACATACAATTTAACTATTTGTAACTTCATGAACGATATAACCCGTCTCTTTTATCACAACAGAAGTTACATTTTATCTTTACTCCCGACACTTAGGTAACGCGCAACTAAAGCTTTAAAACTAAAAGCACTAACATTTGCGTCTTAATTCGTTACCTTTAATAGCTCAGGTAAGTTCAGAACAGGTCATAAACCACGTCGTTCAAACGTTGCACAGTGCATTTATTCAGTGCTATTCAGGCTCTAGTTCCATTTGCCATTTATCTCCCGCAGCCATTACGGCCAAAACTTAGATACGATGCGATCCCAACTCCGAATGTTCAAACACGATCACGAATCATTGTTATTAAGGTAGCTATGGGTAACACTTCTTCAGTTCTTGTTAGACTTCGGAATGGCACCGGATATTACTTTGTAAGCTTGTTACGTCTTACTTTGAGTGATAAAATACGTCGAGGTACAAAATTGACTGCAAAATTATGTAAGGAAATAGCTTTGAGAGCGTCAAACGGAGAGTTGGCAACGAAATGTAAATACATGTACTTAGTTATATTATTACGCATACAATTATATACACTTGTGTCAATACAGATGGCCAGGTCGAATTTCTGAAGGTCAAGTTTAAAGCAAAACCAGTGATAATATCAGACGTCACAAGTGTAATGTAAACTAGAGGTAAGTCGAGATCACATCAAATAGTCATTTGAAAACTCTCCTTACTCTGTAGGACTGTGGCGTGAGTGAAAATAGATGTTTACTAAATTTAACTAAAACTAATATAGCACAACATTAATATTTTTTATATATTAGGTTCTATATATTATTCCTGAGACGTATTTGATCTAACAGTATTATACACCTGTAACATTTAAGCTACCTACACACAATCAAATAATAAAAAATATCCTATAGAATATAGATATACGTCTTATTCGCCTGGTTTAGACCTATATAGAAATATCATGAGGATCAGAGTAATTCGTTACTGGTCCAATGAAACCTTTGTTACAACTATCTAGATTAACGAAATCATTTTAAGCAGAAAAGGAGGGAAGTTTACAGAGTTATTTCAGATAACTCAACCAAAACCATCGGAGTGTAATGAGGAATAAAATATCGATAAAAACCCGCGGAGAGATTTATCGAATAAGACAAGCAGCATCGCATTCGTCTCAATTATCCAGACAGGCCATCTGTCAATCAGACTCCCTTTGGAGTGATTCGTTACCAATTTCATTGGATAGGAAAATATAGAAACTACCCACGATATCAACTTACTAATGCATGCATTTATTGATATTGACACACCGTGATATACAGCATGCTGTACGGTTTCACAATTATAGATATAAATAAGGATTTATATATATATTTCTATTTTTCATATATTACTAATAGTAAATCACACAACATTTATCAAGTAAGAATTAAACACAAGCAAGTAAATTATTCATGCCCCAACACAGATATCAAAAGCCTTTTGAAGAGTAAAAGAAACTTCATTAAAAATAAAAAGCTTATTATCGTGCTAAACTTGTTTATAGAGGGCTCTCGGAGTTATGATTAATGCATATTTCATATCGGTTCAATAAATAATGTAGGGCGGCTGAGAGACCGGCAAAAAAACCGTTGAACTTTGTTGACCATAACTCACGAAATTTAATCATGAGGCGAGGAGCTCGGTCCAAGTTTCACGCCTCTGAACTCAGTGTTATTCTAAAAAACAAGAGTTCACAGCTTCGTTTTGCGCTGTCTCTTTCGATCTTATCTCTTGAGGTGGGAATATGAAAGGGATGGGGCGGACGAGACTTCAAATTTCGAAATGGATAGGTACTCAGTAACCCGCGGTTACAACTTGCCTGCGGCGACCGAGGCAGCCAAGTTTTTTGTAGATATCTTAGGCAGATGTGTTTTTTTAGAATCTAAGTGCCTCTGGCTGTTAACGAGAAAAAAGAAGTTGTACATTTTTGTGTACGTAAATGTGCTTCGAAGCACTACTTTAAACCAAGGATAAGAGAATCGGCTACCTATTAAGAAATTGTGCGTAAAATAGACTCATGCTCTTAAAATACAACTAACGTAACTGACTTTAATGATTGACGTAACTTAATGGGTATGTCACTAAAATTAAACTATAGAATAATATCGACAATTCGACACCATGAATGTTTGAGTAGAATACCTATGGATATTACTCCATAAGATTTACCTAAACTGTATCACATTTAAATTTGAATTTACGTATTTGTGTCACTATTCTATTAAAGCAGTTATTGTATTTTTTTACCTTATGTCTTATAGCTAGAATAAGGCATGTATTTTTTGAGGAGTAAAAGTAATTCCTAAAGTTCCAACTTCAGTGAAGATTAGCTCTAAAGTATAAAGATTTAACACATGTGAAAAGCTACTTTAAGCGATTAAAATATACGACGAGAGGAGTTAAACTAACAGGACTTGTGTCAAGTGGTTGGGACTTAGCGTTTTGTTGGAGTCTGAAATATCTGAATTAATCCTAAATTCTGACCTCGGCTTAAATTAAATATATGAACTCATGTATTAGTTGATATCAACGAATAGATTAAATTAGGGGTTGAATTAATGTTTTTAGGTCAATGGAATTATAATGTGAACAAGTCATAGTATGTAAGAAAATGCTACTAAATTGTAAAATAGCTAACATGGGACTAAATCGAACATAATCTAATATAAAGTGCTGGGTTAATACAAAAATGGTTTTCGTAGAACAGTATAGTTCAAAGTCTAACTATGTGCACATAGCAGAAAAAAAGTAATCCTAATATTCAATTAAACATAAGCGTCTAACCGGCCAATGTAATATTTTCATTAACCATATAACTGAACAAAATATACTTACATACAAACCTAAGTGTATCTAAACGTAGAATAATCCATCTGTATTGCATTATTATATTATTATCTCAAATACTCTATACAAATTAAACATGGTCAACACTTAATGCATCCGCAGCACCAAACTAAAACATTGAACAGTGCATTGGATATGTTATCAGTAAACTAAACTTCTCCAATAACTACACAGAAATAGCTGTGGCTGCAAAACTTTAGCACACATGCAAACGATGCATTTTCCTATTAGTTACAACAACATACACATGACAATCGTTAATATGTAGGCTAACGAGCATTTCATGTGCAGTCATTACACATGTTAGCTTATGGACTCCATTATTGAGAAATAATAGGTATTGATTATCAGAGTAGGGTGAGCATCATAAGGGAATCGTATAATAATATATTGAATAAGTAAATAGAGTATATATACTCATTATATATAGTTAATTTAGATGTAGGTAGGTACTGAGGCCTATCATAATAAGAATTATTACTCAAAATAATATGTTTCTAGATTCTCGTTTATTTAGGCAAGAACTTATTTTATGATATTATACGGGCTAGCGAAAACATAAGCTTATGTGACGAATATATTCCCCACACTCTGCGATCCCAACATACAAAAATGCGTAAGTAGGAAAATATTGAATATAAAAAATGCAGTAAGCTAAGCTAGGTTACTCGACCGAACATATCACATGCCGCCTGATCCACTTTCCATATCTCGGTATGACATAAACCCGCGCGCATGATTTCGTTGGATTTACGGAATAATCGTAAAAGTGAGTCGGTTTCCATTGCGGGAACTTTGTAAGGTGTAACTGGTCGTAAAACTAGGATATTTACGATCGCAGCCGCTTTAGCGAATATATCGCGGCTTCGGCCAGCCAGCCCGACACCTGCAGCCTCGCCTCGCATATGCGCGGTAAAATATTACATTATCGTACTTAACACGTTTCTGCTTTTCAGCTGGGTATTAGAAAATATAGAGAATTGGCATTCGTAAATTGTCTTCGGTTTAGCATAAGAGTGTTAGGTTTTTAGCTAAAACTAACCCAAGCCGCACACTGTTTCCATACAACCTGTACCTATATTACGTAGCCTGTTTAATGTAATAGAACTCGTACGCTACTTGGGTCTCTTAGACTAGGATCATGGTAAAACAAAACGAAGTTTAATAAAATCATATTTTGACAAATACAAAAACGGTGTTTTTTTATTACTTGATATATCGCACACCTAGATCTAAAGGGAGCTAACTCAAAAATCTGAAGATTTAAATTAAACACACGCTAAAAAAAGGATCCGATTCCTTACAACAATTTCGCCTCTCCCGAAAAAGTTACTTTTTTTGAGTTATCTCCCTTTAAATCTAGGGGTGCGATATGTTTGCATTCATCCTAGGTGTCGCTTAAAATACATCCAGATATAAATCTAATAAGTACGATTATTTTAACTATATTGTATACTAGTCAGTTTTTGAAAGTTAAGCTTAAGTGTAATTCCTTCTAAGGATGAAATATCTCAAATTTCGTTACATTTATTTACAATTTGGTGTGACTTAAAGTTTAAAGTGCTTAGAAGCAACCAGTGAGAAAGCAACTGTCCGTGAATTCTAGAATTACGTATAAATTCTCAAGGAACAGTTCTGACCTGAATTTATGTTTAGATTGGTTTCGGAGTTATGCACTGGACTGTCATTTCAAGTTTCACTTCAATTGATAAACTTGGTCCAGCAAGAAAGAGCCGCTCTAGGGCCGCTCAGAACTGCATAGAAACTTTAGTCATTTTCTTATTAAACCTCAACCCAAGACATGATATCCTATATTTGATAACGCTTAAGAATCCAATAACAAATCTAGTTGTTTTACATAGGCTAACCAAAATTGACAATATAATTATTAGGTACTGAGATTATGGTTTCGATATATTTTTTATTCTATTCTAATAGAGGTTGTGTGACATGGAGCCAGTCCTAGTGAAACTTGTTAACTGTTTCATTCAAACAATATTTCATTTTAACTTTAAGAGAAATAGGTGAAACTGTCAAACAAACGGTCCAATCACGCGACTAGGTCGCTTCTAAAAAGAATACGCGTAGAAATAAAATATTTTACTATGCTATAAAATATGAAAACAAATTGGAATTCAGATTTGAACCTAGTTATAACAAAGGGCGACGTGAGTAGAAAATAAAACTAGGTCTTCGGGACTCCAGACCTGACCTTCCGGGACCTGACGAGAATTAGGAATTATATTTTCACTTTCAGCGAATACTAACTTTACAGCATTTGTTTTTTAATGTCAGCCAACCGAGTAATTCTTACACAAAAATGAGACGTCACCTGGTAGATACGCCCTGTGGATATTTAACATATAAATAAATAAAGTTAAAAGAGGCAAAATTGTCGGCAGAATTTAAAGTAATATAAACACGGAGTGTATATTTTATTACAAGGTTGTGTATTGAGTAAAGTAAATATGTGATAAATTTTATTTATTTCTGTTCATAAACGTTCATATTTGAACGTGTATATTTTTAGAGTCAAAGCGATTCAAAACCTGTGCATAAGAGTAAATTACACAATCTCTTTCCTACGCGATGTGGAATTGTGTACTCCCTTTATAATGGTAGTAGGATGCACCCTTGAGAGCTACTCATCATAAAATAACATTACATCGACAAACAGGGAGGTTGGAGGTTGGAGCTCAGCTTTTTCACTAAGTACTTATAGCAAATAAATTAAGTGAAGTGAAGTCAGTAACAGGAAAAAAGTATTACCTACGTAGTCGGCTTTATAAATATAAACCGAATATCGCTTGCATTATTAATTTAAAAATACTTGTTAATTGGTTATATTCGTTAAAGTGTTTTATTTCAATGTGTAATAACTTCGAAAGCATAACAAATTTATAAGTATTTAATTAATTTTTCGTTGAAATGTTTCATTTTATAAATATAAATTAATTGAAACATGGGATATTAGTACTTAGTAAGCTGCATAACTATTTTTGTGATTTATAATCAGCTTTGATGATAAATTATTTTATAGCTATATTTTTTATTCGTAATTAATTTAAGCATTCTAAAATTACTCTTTAAACTAAGCCATTCATTGGTGTACATATAATAATATAGCCTTGCATTAAAACTATTAAAAGTTAGTGCATGGCTGTCCTAAATAGTCATATAGTTACTGTTTTAGCAGCTTTCAGAGTTAGCGAGTAAGCCAATTAGTGTTCAAGCGTGCATGGATAACACGGTCCGAATTGGACTGACACCGTGCTAATATGATTTCAGTTGACAGCGTTTTGTTATCTGTGAAATACACCTACAGATGTAAATGAACCATTCTGATGAATCTGTGGATAATGTATATTGAACTGTTAGGTTGGTAGTTTAAATATTTGAATAAAAACGGAGTTCGATTATACAATATGGACAAACCAAATTGTAAGCGATATTAAATTAGCTAGGTATTGCTAATTTGGTTTTGATTTGGGAACGGTAAATTTATCGAAACGTCAACATAAAATCAATGTCATATACCTACCTAATATATTTGTTATATTTGCCTGTTGTTATAAAATAACGATTTTCCTAATGTATTCTATTTAAATAAGCTGAATCCAATGCATCAAATGCTACTTACATTTATTTGTTACAACCGTCAACCGTCGTAAAACCGAGAACATAGTAAGCGTAAACTTCGACACCGTTTATATGTAAATACAAAATCAATAACCAAGTAAAGGCTGTATGGATTATTGTATTGAAATTCTATAGGCACGTATATCCGAGTACAATAGACTGTACGGTTAGGAGCTTATCAGTACCCTTGACTCATTCAGTTGCGGCTGACAAAACATTGATCTTCGGTTGATTAGACAGCATTCATGGGTACGGGGGAGACGAGTCAGTGCGTTCGCGTAATCAACCGTATTCGACTAATACCTTGGTACCGGCTGAATACGGCCCTAGTCTCTCAATTAATGGCTATCACACGGTGTTAAGACATAATAAAAGATAGACAAAAGAAACAAACGAACCTAATTGTGCTACCTAAAGCAATCCTAGTTGGTTTGCTTCGAAACGCTAAAAATGACACTTTTGTTAAACGTTGAGGTGAAGCGTCATTCGAAAGACCGTTTTAGAATAGGTATTGAAGCAAATCGATAGGAATCGCATTAAAACCGAGTGTGTATCACAATTGCTGTCACTTGCAATGCGATTTGGAATTGGTCTCTTATAAACAATAAACAACATATATAGGTATGTAGGAGCACATAATTAATTAGGTATGTTGATTCCGCTATAAGTAATAAATTGTATATACATAGTAAATTAGACCGTGGTTGATTAATACTGATAGGTAGGTAAGTTTTAATGAAATGAAAATGTTGGTTTATAGTATAAATTTGAATATAACTTTAATGTATTTATTAAGGAACTGGTAAATACCTCATACCAATCCAACGTTTGCTTTATTTCATGAGCATAATGAATTTATTTACAACCTAATATTAGGTACCTACTTACGCTGGGTTCCGATTTCACAGTAATTAAATAACATTCAATTATAAAATAACAGGCACGTAAAAGAGCTGTTTACAATTTATTTCGAGTAGCAATAACATTTAATTATTTATTACGTTTGAGTGTGGGCTGTGCTAACTCAAAGGGCTGTGTGCTTTTCTATTAAGGTATGAAACATTTAAATAAATAAAGTATTTTTAGGCGCGTTTCATATTGAGTTAAACTATATAGGTACGAAATATGTCACACACACTATATTTTGTTTGCAGACTGTTATTAGTATACGCTTTCGTGAAATTAATAATTTGTACTGCTTTTAGAGACCACTTCAAAGCAATTTAATTAAGTGCACCTTTGCACATTTTGCTAGGAACTTAAAGCTACCGAATTCCGTCTTGAAAAATGTTACAATCATGAGAGTTGCAGTTTCTATGTGTATGTAATGTATTAACTATGTCCGTTTTTTATTTTAGGCTACTCCTACATTTCTACATTATAATTGTTATTTTTAGTATCAAGAATTATTAGGTACTTAGCGCATACATTGCAGAACGTTATAGGTACGTTTACGAAGGCTATTCCAATAACGACAGTTGTAAACGAACTTTCAAATTAATAACGGGTTATATCACTATATTGGCAAAACTAGGTTCGGAGTGACGTTAGCAATGGTGTGAAGTTAGAGAGGATGGAAGATTGATATTAAAAGGTATTGATATGACAATTATCTCTTTGAACTTGTCGCGTTCCTATTTAATAGTATACCCTGACCACGTGTAATGAAGAAATATAAATAACCATTGGAATGAAACAACTTTAATGGATATACTCGCGTATTTAATTTTTATTGGCTGACTTTTCGGAGCCTTTACAGATTCCATAATCGTAGCACGACTGTTTCATTCCAATGTATAATAACCGCGAAGGCATCAGAAATTATTAAAAATAACCAGATCAACGTTTCAGCCTAAGGACTCGTCGACATATTTATGAAACCTTGCACATCTTTGTTGATATACAATACTATGTTATCATAGTAGAAATTCGCTAATCGAAAATCGCTTTTTTGAAGGAAATGTACGGATAATGTATGTGTTATTTTTGTAGCATCTAATCTTTAGCAACGCGGGTGGCACCCCCTGCGTTGCTCGGTGATTAAATCCATCTTTAAGCAATCTATGGCTGCCATAATGTTTTTATGCTTCATAGATTAATACTGTACCTGTGGTATTGATGTTGGTCCAGTGGTCAGAGACCTTGCCTGCAAAGTGGGAGGTTGCGGGTTCAAATCCCGCGAGGGTAGATAGTAGCATGACGATTATGATATTATATAAGTGTATATTAAATAGTTTATGTACAGTTTAGTTAGGTATGTTTTGATGTAATTTGTCTCAATTGTGCAGTATTTAAATTGAATTATAATTAAAAATTAACATTGATTATCGGACACACTACTATCAAGTAGGTATATGGTTTAGCTACCTACTTTATTTAACTCTGAAATTCTATATAAAGATTGTCTTAGAAATTAAAGAAAATTATGACTTTTTATGTTAGTGCTAATATATCTCGCGAGGCAGATGTCAGATCTGCTTTGAACCCATTATGTCTGGGTCGTAGATAATCAAAACTCTGACCAAAAGCCGTTAAAATAATTCTGCACCCAGTCCCACCGGGTCAGTTCTACTAATTAGTAACGCTGCTACAAACTTCTCTTAATAAGAACTGTAAATAAAAATACCAACTTAAAATAAAGTTTAACTTGGTTTAGTTGCAGTCATTGCGACTGCAAATACGGCAAGAGGTAATCGGATGAAGTCAAAGCTAGCCGTTATCGTAGCTTGTTTGCTGCCCGATTTATATCATTGAACTTAATAAACCATTTTGCTTTTAATATACGTTTACTAGTTTTTTGTTAAGTGAAGCAGACAATCATTGGCTAAACGGGCGTATTTATTGCAATTACATTGGTTGATATTGTAAAATACTCTCGCTTCCATATAAAAATAAAACAACGTTATAGTACGAGATCCATCTGCAGAATCATTACGTTCATCGCGTATTCGCTAGAAACCGTAGAAAGCGATATGTGGAGTAGAAGTAAACCGAGCCACGTGGTCAAATAAAAAAAAAAAAATATTTAAAGGACTGTATTATTCTAAGTACCTAGGTTTGAAAATTGGGTTACGTGCCTGACTGAAAACCCTATGATGCCTTTGGACTATCTACTTGCAATTAAATAATAAAGTGCAAAGAAAAAACAAACCTTTTCTGCCTCTTGCCAATCTCGTTCGGCTTCCTTTTGATGTCACAAAAACACATCACATTCAATTCAGAACAAATCACAGTGCAGAAATACGTAATAATTTTATTAAATATTTCACGTTTTTTTACAAAAAGCCAAATATGGGTCGGCCGGTGCGTTCAAATAACTGAAGAGCGCCACCAAGGATGCGTTCCGATTCTCGCAGATTAGGTTGCGTTACAAACACAATATTAAAGAATTACAAGATATTGAACATTATGGCAGATACAGTCGAAACTTTAATTCATTTTGTTATATTAGTATTAACTATCAAATACAGGCTATTAGAACACAAGTAGGTACATCCTAGGTCTAATATTTTAAGCATACTGTTAAAATTAGGTCAAATAACGACTTACACAGTTGAGAAAAGTTTGCTTTTCCGCACTGGTAAATAGCGGTGCAAGGAACTAAAGCGAATTAGCATGTTTACACAAAAGCGTCTGCGGCACCGGCAGCCGTGTGCCTTCAATAAGTTTTACAAATAGGAGATAAACAAATATTGGGCAGATATCGAGTTTGTGGTTTCATGTTTGCTTTCGTGGGAGTACGTGACGTGATACGAAGGTACCTTAAAAGGGTTGTGCGCGTATTGTATACCTACTATACACACAAGTAGGTATCACATGTAATAGATATTACAGGTAATAGGTTTTAGGAATACACGTGCTCAACCACATGACTTTTTATAATTAACTAGCTGTCCCGGCGAACTTCGTACCGCGTTTTTGAGTTAAGAATTACGACTGCAGCGCCATCTGTCGGGCTGATTAGTGTATCTAAACCATCTAGGGCGCCACACAAACGCCGTTCAGGAGTTAAGTGGCATACTCACGTACAGTAGATTTATATATGTAACTAGCGACCCGCCCCGGCTTCACACGGGGGCTATAAACCTTCCTTAAGAATCACTCTATCTATTAAAAAAAACCGCATCAAAATCCGTTGCGTAGTTTTAAAGATCTAAGCATACATACGGACATACAGCGAAAGCGACTTTGTTTTATACTATGTATTGAAGATGAGATAACCATATCTTTTGCTCCATTGATGTACCTATTAAATGACATTCAATAATCGTTGTCTATATTTACAAGTAGGTACGAAACAATATTAAGAAGTATCAAGTCCCGACGCAGTCTGCGAGTTCAGTTGTGTGTCCGGTTACGAGTTACGTCCAGTGTACTCATTCCGCTACATTTAACAGGCGAGAGGGTAGCTTTCAAAAGTAACTTCTGGAATAAGGATCCACTTATACCTGTATTCCTTGAGGGCAAATCGATTGAAGGTTGGGAAGTAAAACTTTTATGGTTACACTGAATATTTAATTTGTTTCCGAAAATTATCTCTTTGTGTCACTTTTGCTTATCATCGTTAATAAACCTACTGATAGGAGACTCGCAATAAGACTAACTTAATTGAAATCAAAGCAAATAGCGGATGTAATTTACTTTCTCAAAAATGTATTTGATTGGATATTGTCTTCAAGACGCTATTGTAAAAATTCTAATGGATCGAAATATACACTGAAATTGTAATACATTCTGCTATCAGTTCCACGCGAATAAGTTGTTTCAATGTCCTTTTCAATTACAACAGCCTCCAAAGATAGGTAAATGAAAAGCGGGCTCTGGTTTTAAGACGGTCCCGTGGGATTGAAAAGGGACCCTTCTGCTCCGGTGACAAGGCTACCTCATTCAGGATAGATGATGGAATATCGGTGTACGGCGGTATTGGAAATTATTTCCCGTAAAGTAAGGTCCTGTTTTTGACAGAAATAGGGCAAGGTAATTTACAGCGAAACTTCCCTTTATGGATCGCAGGGTATGTGGTTTAGTTCAAATAGTATACGGACTTTCAGTCGTTGTAGCCTTTAGACAAAGGGCATCGCTTTTGTATAGTTCAAACTGGCAACCGGACCTTTATTTAAGTAACTTAAAAGCAAAACAATGCAACAAAAGTTACTGCCTCCTAGACACGTGCCATTTGATTATAGCGAACGCGGATGAAATGAACAAAAAAATATGATAAACAGAAAGCTAACCACTTGACTTTTCGTTAACATGTTTTATTACACACATTTGCAATTACATCGTCTGCATCATCCCTACTAATATTATAAATGCGAAAGTAACTCTGTCTGTCTGTCTGTCTGTTACGCTTTCACGCTAAAACGAATGGACCGATTTAAATGAAATTTGGCACAAAGAAAGTCTGGAGCCTGAGAAAGGACATAGGCTACTTTTTAACCGACTGCAAAAAAGGAGGAGTTCCACGCGGACGAAGTCGCGGGCAGAAGCTAGTTTGTAATAGTTCTATGTTGCAGATTAACAAGACGGTACTTCGATAGGAAATCGACACTTGTATCAATAAACGATAACCGATGCGTGTGTCGAAAAGTAGTTGTATTGATCTTTTGTATAGACGTCCGGTATTAGGCTGGTACTTAAACTTTGGTTTTGATAAGTAAACGTTACAGTTTATTTTATAAAAAGTTAAAGTATGTTGAAGAGGCGACCGGGAAGTCAGCAGTGAAAGGATGGTTCAAAAGCCGGCTTTGGCCCACGACAAAGACGACAAATTTCCTCGCCATTCACACGGAAAGGGTACCCGTGGTCGCTGTATTGAAAGCTACGCTATTGGAAATTATTTTCTCGAAAGTGAATTTCTGCTGTGGACATAAATAGGTCGCGGTATTTTATAGCAGCAACACTTTTTACAGCCCTTCATACCTTTTGTAGTACCGCCGGTGCAAAGACTGCTGATTTATCAAGTGTAACAAGTACTATTCGATTGTGAATTTATTACGGTACTAGCAAACGTAGGTACCTTTATTTCTTTGACAACATTAAACCTGAATATATCGCACATTTGCCGGAATAACATGACTTATCGAAATATTTTGTTTCCCCAATAAAGACTCTAAGTCTGCACATTTAAATTTGAATTCACGCGGTAAAATATTTCGATATGTCACGTTGTTCCGGTAAACGTGCGATATATAAAAAAATTCTTCTGCCTGCGACTTCTTCTACGCACGATATGCACCCCCGTACCCTCTTAAGGAGTGAATTTTATACGTACTTTCTTAGTACCTACTCCCCTATGTTATAAAAGAAACCCCTATGCAAAATTTCAAGTTTCCAACCCAACAGGCAGATTTCTTGCATGTTATGAAACAGGCTCTAAGATATGGCAATCGTTTGATTCTGAAAATGTTTTGTTGTACAATAAAGAGTTTACGGATACTGGTTATCTGTACAAAGCGTTTATCACAGAGAGTAGGTGACTGGTAGATGCGAGTTCGACAGACCCTTGTTGCAATGCACACTGCAACCTGCCGGTGTCGATATTTACATTTACCAGATTAATTTTTGTACACTATCAAATTGGGAATAAAATAGTTTTATTTACCTAAAAGCGAAGTTACAGATATTTACGACGACCGCGAGGATGAAGCGATACCGATATGACAATTCATCATAGGCCTGTACGAGCCAGCGAAGAAATAGGCTATGTATGTTTGCGATAACGCGTCACGAATCTTCGAGCGATAATGTAGCCAGCATAGTTGGTTAAGATGGATAAGTCTCGTGTATATGGGTTCCAGTGTGCATGGCCCCCGTCCAGTCCACACGTAGTTGGCGTCGTGTCTCTGACATCTGCTCTTTTATTTCCCAGGACGCTTTATTTTCTTTTACATTTTCACCCATTGTGTTGTATCGAAGTTTCGCGTTATTCTTTGTAAGCTGTTGTTAGGACATGTGAGTGTAGGTAGTAAATGTTCGATAGTTTTCGATGTTAAAGTTTATGTACTTGCAAGATAGTGAAACGTATTTTACTCACTGAGAAATAATTTACTTAGGTACCTTTTGTAAAAATATATGTAGGCTTTTATGAAAATAGTTAATATTGGTCAAGTTGAAATTAAATTTTTTGGCCGTTTGATCGTTATCTTAGTCGAATAAAATGTAAAAATATTCAAAAAAGGAACATGTCCGCGTTCGATGGCGGGAGGACTACGATTTTCGACAAACAGGAAAAAGTAACGTCGTAATTGGAAAAATATTATTATTTATTACCTGGGCTGTTTGTATTGATTGTTTAGTAGGTACTCTTAAGTTAATAAGTAATACTATAATTATTTGTAAAAGTACAAACCAGTTTTTTACACCATGTACTTATTTAGTACAAAAATACTGTATTGCAGATTGTTGTGTAGCTGGATGGAAACAAATGATGCTCGATTAAAATGAACGGATTCTCAAAAAAGGTTGAGTAGTATTTTGAAATCATTACGCTAACCAAATAATGCTGGCAGGTTGTTAAAAAGTTTGGCTAATACGACTAATTACATCTTTGCGTTGTACTTACTTAGATGTTTTATGATGACTTACATACATAAACAATATTTTCAAGATATACGAGTAGAACACAGACAAGGAACCTTCAGAAATTGAATATGGATTGTTTTAGTAGACCAAGCAACTTTTTAATTACCTATAACGGAAAATAAAATTATCAAACATTTTCATTCCATTCAGTGTTAAAGCGGAAACTCAATAACTAGAGCATAACTTTTCCTCGTAAAAGTAATACAAAATAACGTCAATTCTCATTGTGTTTGACGCTTAAGTAAATCTAAATAAAGTTAATATTTACGAAGCGAACTCGTAATCGGGACATTAAATATTCAAGAAAAATTCTCGAGAATTGCGTTCGTTTTGCAAGTATTATACCGAATTACCAAAATGTTTATTAATAATTTTTTGACATGATCCATTTATTGGGGAAATATAATATGTTTTAGTGAATTAGCATTGACCTTTAGAATGAGTAGAAAATTATTTCTAAATGCGTAGGTATCTTTTATGTTCTCTCGGCTTAACAAGTCGCGTATACAATTATACGTACGTAGGTTTTTCATATAATATTGAGCTCCCTCTTATGCGAGTTTATTTAAAATGGGTATAAATTAATTCGTGTGTGTTTTGTTTTCATATCTTTATTACGTTATTGTTTTTCTATACTAATATAAAAAAGGTATGTTTGTTTGGATTTAATAGGCGCCATAACGACTGGGCCGATTTGAAAATTCTTGCACTGTTGGGCAGCTATACTATTTCCGAATGACATAGGCTATAGAAAATTTTGAAAATAAATAGGGATCTGTGCGAAGCCGGGGCGAAGCGCTAGTAGGTTATGAGTAGGGTAACGTGTTAGATGATTCCTAAAAATACAACAAAACAAAATACACGTATACTACCTACCTGCAGCAGTTATTTACGCATTTTTTATTTATCCAAAAGTTACTAAGGAAAAAAGGAACTTTTCAAAACAAGACCAAGCAGGAAATGTCACTAGAAACATTGTGACACCAGTTAACCCGGGGGTCATAGATAGTAACAATAAAATAAACAATCACCCAATTCCACAGAGAACATGTTCCCTTACAATTTAAATAATTAAGAGAATTTAAGTTGGCAAGCCTGCACTTGTACTTTAATTTACAATTGTAAATAAAGGCGAGGTTCATGCGAATTCTAGGAGTCGCCGACCATTTTCAGTGTACTGCGGGGAATTCTAATGTTACAATAAAGACTGTCCGACCTTGCCGTCACGTGTATGGCCCCTTTATTTTGCCCGAAGCGTCAAAAATGGCTACAATGCTGCCAACGTAACATTTCTTTCAGTGTTTACTGTACTATGCTACTTTTACTAAATTAATGTTAAAAAGGAACAAAATGCTACTGTCCCAGGTACAGTTGAGTATTTTTTTTTTTAGTTCTTCTCGAACATGCCAGCAAGTATATAACTAAATATTTATTGAGCAGATTTTCTAAAAAAAAGGTACAGAATCAAATTGGAACCATCCGTTCGGGAGGTACGGTGCCACAAACAGACACATCAAACCTATACCCCGTCGTGATTGCTTGACTTTAATTTCAAATAAAATTTTTCAAAAACTAAATGAGAATTTCATAACAATAAAAACCCCACATCCCATTGCAGTTCAACTTTGCGAAGGCGAAACGAGTAAAAAGCAATAGTTTGAAGCTTAGGTTACGGTAGTACATTTTAAAGTTTTTGCTTTCTTTTCAAGCGTTTAAAAGGAAGGTGCTCCCTCCCAGTCGTTAATCCATCATTGTGCCAGAGTTCTACCCGGTTTCAGACCTGCTTCTTTCTGTTGACCCCTTATTTCTTCGACATGGTCGATACCTCGTCGGTTCCTTTTATGTAGAAATGGAATTTAGTTTTATTCCTATACCTACAAAATTCGTTGGGGTGGTGATTAGGAACTACTATTATACCTATTCTATTATAAGAACATTGAGAAGAAACTTAACAAAAGATTATGGAAACTGTAAAGAATCCGAAACGTTAGCAAATAAAATAAAATAAAAATACGCGAGTTAAATCCGTTAATAGTTGTTTCATTCCAATGTGTAATAACCGCGAAGGCATCAGAAATTATTATAATAAACTTAGGTGTATATAATTAACTAATATAATAGAGATGACGACTAGGTAAATTTTATTTAGTTCGTCAGTAAAAAATATTGAACACATATTTTTTCTTATCTCAAACGAACTAAAAATGATAAAGTAAGTAAGGGTTCATGAAGTCACGTTATAATACAATTATACCGTACCGAGACATCACGAACTTTTAAAACACTTTCTTTTATTATTCGATTGAGAAAATTGTCCAATATTTTTTGGTAATCTACATGATAAATACAGAAAATAAACAGTCGTCATGCAGTCAAATCTTACAAATGTCAACATTAGTCAACAATCACACTTTCTAGACAACATTTGAGCTTCAATGTAGCACTAACTAACCACTTATGCAATGCACGCATGTGCTGAATTGTCAGCATGAGCGTGCATTCGATATAAGAACAATATCAAAACTCTGTGTTTAGTCTGTTCCCAACAGTGACTAGGTAAAATACTTTCTGATGCCTACACGGTTATTACACATTGTAATGAAACAATTATAACAAATTTAACTCGTGTATTTATTTTAAAAATCACTTTAGCGTTAGTCACTATACGAATATGGGATCTGTAAAGTTTTCGAAACGGCAGCAAATAAACATACGTGTATTGGACCAGAATGTACATGAATTACAGTACTTCATCACCGCGAAACAGCACAAGCCGTTACCATGTGAATTTTATGACGTTATAAAATTTCACTTCACATTACGATTTATACCCGAATCCTGGGGCTTGAATGTTTTTAGACATCAATCATACAATCATAAACTTTGCGGTAGCGCTATTTGTTTCAGCTGCTGATGAAAGCGATTTTATGAATAGATGATCAATGTTTATTTATACGTTAGAATTACAAATGGGACCTTATGTACGAGCAAAGTAGTAACAACGTTACTGTATTTACACCGAAAATATGTACCTAATGTAGCAAACAAGTTCCAGAAAATACCGATAAAATGTCAACGATCTTTACTTAGAAAATAATATTTACTTGCGCTTGGATTTCCGTCGGAATTTCAGACTAAAACACGACCGATCGCTTAAGAAACAAACAGTAGGTATCTACGCAGTCCTAAATTTGTATAATACTTAGGTACAGTAATCTGTCTGTCGAAGTTATTAATTAAAGTAGATTTCATCACTAAAATCATAGAACAAGAATTGCCATTTAATATTTCAGAGGTATAATCTTATCGTCGCCTATTTAAATATTTTATTATCACTTAGTTACCTATGTAAAGTTATTGTTGAAAATCGAAACATCAGAACAAAGACTACCTACTTATATTATGCAATACAAACTTGTGCCCACGAATACATCTGCGCAAAATAAGCACCGCCATTTTACCCCCTCAGGGGGTGAATTTTTAAAAATCTTTTCTTAATCCTCCTCGTTATAAAAGCAACACCTGTGAAAAATTTTGAAGATCTGACGCTTAAGTCCTGCATTGTTATATCAGTAATTAAATCAGCTTCTCCTTTTTATATATTATATGTGTAGATATTAAATGTTCAGAAAGTACACGACTACTCATGAGCACTAAATAATATAGGAAAGTATAAACCTCACGTTCCCTAACGCCGACGCGACCATTAGGTAGGTCATGAGGACTAGGATCACAGAAAGCTCACGTCGCCTAACGCCATAACCTGTCTACGACACTAAAATATACCGATTTCAACCTTAACAACGAGTACATAAAGCCGTTAAGAATCTACCATCCCCGTTTATTCGTTAATCAAAAATTCGAAGTACTCAATTCCAATGATCTTAGAATCACGTTCTACAATCCAGATTCCCGAATCAGGTCCAGCCGTTTTGTCGCGCTGATGGATCGTCACTAATGAAGAGACTGACGCGGCGTTTGCAATTACCTAACAAATTAGAACTGCCGGTGAGTCGGCGAGATTTCTGATTGCTGATACGAATGAGATTCTTAATGACGGCTTTATGTACTCCAGGTTAAGGTTGAAATCGGTATATTTTAGTATCGTAGACAGGTTATGGCATTACGCAACGTGAGCCATGGTCCTAGTGTTCATGACCTAATAGTCGTATCGGTGTTACAGAACGTGAGCGTTGGTCTTGTATTATTTATAAATGTCCAAAATATGTTAGATTTTTTCGGCACCCGAGTTTTTTGACGTGGACCCATTCAATAATCCAACAATTTACTCACAGCTTCTAAAACATGATTGCATTTTCGTTCCCTGTTCTATATTTTTCGAACATTTGCTTACTACATTAATAAAACAGTAACAGACTGGAGTTTGGGAGTAAATAGGATATTTGATTTTTTTTCTAAAAAACGTGTCATTCACAGGAGGTAAAGGGTAAGTTAAATAAAACAGGAAACGGAATTCGCTGGCGGGGATAAATCCTGGCGTATCTGAAGGCTTTGAAATCACGCCGCCTGTGCTAGGGTTGCCAGCCTTATAAAACTTTGTTTTAGAGAGCAGCCTTAACAAAGGATTATCTGTGCCTATAAATCGCGAGGTAATATATGTGTTTACTTTATTAAGATTAGGTGTATTTTTAAATCCCTGCATTTAAATTTCAACCGAATGTTGTCCTCAATTCTTTACAGTGTTTATGGTTAGGGAAATAATACTGAGAAAAAATGTACAGTGGTATAATTTATTTATTTGTCACTTCCGTACTCAAATATGTCATATTATTCAGTGTTAGATAATCTCCTCTGTTTGCTAGAATGTACTCGAATGACAACATTCAACTTGCTCCAAATTCAGTGACCAAATCAAAACAAATAGGCTTCGCTTGTGACAACCCTAAACAGCGCCCAATGGGAGTAACTTTATTTATTGTTTGACAAATCTTGTAATTAAACTCGATCCCCTTTACACAGATTACTTAAATGTTACATTTAGTCTGGAAATTAATAAACTGCAAGTGCGGATCATCGTGCATTCGTCTCACTAGAAATTAGGTCAACTTTCAATAATAATATCTACTTATAAGTAACTTAGTTGAGATATTTTTATCTTAAAATTATATTAAAATCCAGCAGGCGTAGTGCGGTGGCGGAAGCGCCCCAATGTTAAATAAATATACAATATAATAATATAGGTATTTGGAATATGGGTACACATAGAAAGTACCAAGGGCGTGCATTCCATATAGGCACACGTTATAAATGTATGGAGTGCCTACCCTGACGTAGTACATGCGCGACCCTCACTGCACGCGCCTGGAAAGTACAGATGCACTGTTTTTGCCGTTAAAACTAAAATTGGTTATACCTACTTACATTTTCCCTGACAATTCAATTGTAGATTCGTAAATTACACGAACTCACGGGAAGAGCCGTTTAAAATAGATAAAGCACTAAAAGTTTTTTTACTAGGCCCATATATTTTATTTCCAGGAATAAGTGTCCATTTATCTTCTTACCGATAAATAGTAGGTAGACAGAAAGTACCCATAGGTTATTTAGCAATTTACGTTGTATTTTCCTTTCCGAATTTATTAAATGTATTTTCAGCTAAGTACTAATTCATTTGTCAGAGGGTTTAACCAAAGCATTTAGTAATCGCAAAAATACGGTGTTTACAGGCGGTATAAAAAAATATCGCCAGTATATAGTAGACAGTCTAGAGCACGTTCCGCACGGTATGTACCTAATCGCCTTACTTGCTTCGATAATTTGATGTTAATGCTATAAATTGGTTTAGCTATCCATGATGATGTAACGGTAATCTTTAGGGGCTTTGTACAATTTCGTTCTATGTTGTACACTCTGTTGTGAGAGTCAATGATTCAGTACTCGAGCGAGCACAGCACTCGTCCAAACTTTATCTATAAAGGCTTCGAGATATGTTGTGATATTTCCCCGATAACAAGCAAACTTTTGTCCTTCGACGGCCATAAAGAGTGCTGGGTGTTTGCCGAAACCCTCATACAGTCGCGATGAGTTAATACTATAATATTATGCTGTATGAATGTTTAGCGAAAGTTCTGGGGATAAAATAGTATTTTGCTCGACTTGGGGGTCCCAGATAGGTCATTTTATAGTTAATAGTAGGTAGGTACGTAATGACTATGGTAGAATCAAATGAGTTGGACATTCTATTCATTCTAACATGACATGATGGTCGTAACATTTATAAGTACATTTTTTATCTTGTACTTATCACTCAAAAGTATACATACCTATGTTCCACATGAATGGATGAAATTTACAGGTACCGATCAAAATAATTTGTTATCGAAGATTTTTATTGATATAGATGCTGAAATACTAGTGTCATGATTTTTCAAAAGTATTGTTATTTGTTTAGTCTTAGTGGTATATTTAAGTTACGAATGGCAACATTTGCGCTGATCTATGATTGGCTATTGTATATTTTGACCAATGGCGGAAGAGCGAGCGTGGCCAATCAGCGGCGAGCCTCGGGCTGTCATGGGAGATGACGCGGGAACGAGAATGGAGATGGCGGTTTTTGGACAAAGATTTTAAAATAAATTCGTAATGTTTGGAGGTTGAAGGTTAACGGCCTGTCAAGACTTATACGCTATTACAATTGATGAGTAGAAGTTGTTACGTAAAAGGAATTTACTAGTACATGTTAGAAGTTGTGATTCTCAAGAATGAAATAAAGTAATCAAGTTGTATTTGGTGTTTAATTCATCACACTAGTAACTGCCCGACGATGTTTTGAAATATAAAGCCAAGTGCAGTGATACGGGTTTCAGTTTTCTTCCTTGACTTGGTTAGGTTAGCTGTAATAAGCTTGAAACCAGAAAAGTTTCAGGTCATTCATAGCTATCAAAGAAATCTAGTTAATTACAAACCCAGCGTCGTATACAGAGTTACATTTTTTTTTCACCTGCTACTCTCGTGTTGAGAAATGTTATTTAATTAAACTTGAAATTAAGCCCGAAGCCGACGACACGGTCCTGTCAAATTACATCAGATTAATTTTGATTCATTTTGTGTAGCTTCCACCTGTTCACAATTTAATTACAACGAAGTTTCACTGATAAGAAGGCATCTCATTTCACATGATCCCGAGCCTCGAGTCAACTAATTAAATTCTTTATATCGAATCAAGTAAATATTGAATATCCGCTAGTATCTGTAAGGTTTATAAACAATCCCATATTTTATGAAAGATATTGAAAATACAGTGAGTATCTGGCGTCAAGAAGGAGACGTCGTTTTCAGTAAAACGAAACGATAGGAAGTGTACGAAATTGACGCAAGCATTCGCTTAAGTCAATTAAATACATTTTTATCTCGTAAATAGTTGAAATTGGCAAATTTATCATTATATAAAAATGTTACACTTGTTTTTATTAAAAACAGAAATAATAAAACTGTTATTTATCATACTTAATCGTGGCAGGTAGTCAAGTGACCCAAAGTCATTAGTTGCTGCCTATTTTTGCCGTGTTTTCCTGAACGTCAAATCCTCTTCACTTACTTCCTTGAGTGTTTCCAGCGAAATATAATTTTGTTTTGAAATAGATACAACAATCTTAACCTTAGCATAATGAAATACACGTGCCTAAAAGTAGGACATGGTTTTTTCTCAGGTAAAAATACGTACTTATTACACTGACATCTGACCTTAGTATAATAAAATTCTCTGGTTTCGTATTCAGGGTCTCTGATTATTAGACCCACATTCCATTAAATAGACATTTCAAATCAACAGAACTTGAATACGATAGTTTTTGACTTTATATTTATTCTATAACTTTCTTGTTTCGATATTTTGCACACAATCCTAAAATTTTAAGTACCGAAGTGAAATCGATGTTGTATGTAAAAAGTGATTTAACTAAACACTTCAAAATCCTGAAATTCTATACAAGAGATGAATTGATATTATACCCAGTTCTGTTTCTGTTCTGTTCTAGCATTGCATTATACATTCGCAACGGAACATATTATTAAACTAAATATTAATTTCATATAGATCATATCCTATCTACTACATATTTATTTGGATACAAAATAGGATAAACCTTCTCAAAGATATACAACAAGAGAATATGCCAAAGATAGCTAAAGACACGACACCGTCGATACGATTTTTATATGTGCGTGCGACGTCGACATTATGACGTATCCAAGTATTGTTAGTTTTGTTAATGTCACGTAGGTACTTACAACCATTGGTCGGTACACGAATAACTGCACAAACTAGTAAAACTAACAATGTCTTGTTCTTTTTTGCTGAAATTGTATTTCTTAAATTTTAACTGTAGTACTGCAACAAGTAGTACCGTTAGCGTCGCTCTTTTAACTTCCACGCTCGTCCTAGCTGAATAATTGAAGGGCCCTTACGTTTGAGGACTTGGCCCGTTTTTACTGTACCTAACTCTTCATCATGGTACTCGTACAATGGAACCCATTGCGTTACTATTCTTTCTATTTCAATTTTACTTAAAATATAAATGGTTAACAAGTTATAATAGCTTTAACTTACTAATAAATATCTATTAGATTATTAGTGACGTTTTATGTAACGAGTCAAGCTAATTATAATAAACACCTGTTGTAATTTTCTTAACTAGATACTTGTGAGTTTTCAAATCCTCCATAATGAGGTCACGATAGCACTTATATTTTATCACGCGAGAAAGAATCATGCCACTGTCATACATTTGCAAAGAGTACAAGAATGCCAGCGACATACTTTCTATTGCGATAATAACCTTACATGCTAGTCCCTCAGACATACCTTAGCGCATTACCTATGCATCTACAGGAGTATAAAGTTTTGCCCACCCATAAGGATCCGAATAGAAAACTCAACCACTCTACCGTCTCAGAGAGCTCTTTATTTTCTTATCATAAACGGAGACACATGATTATCTCTTCACGCGGGTTACTGCGCTCTCACGCGTTACGTCAAGTTAACAGGCGTTTTGATGAAACGGCATACATTATTAATGGCAGGGGTACATCGTGGTTTGACGCTCTCAGTTTGCACTCGTGACGAGTTGCGTCACGTGCGTCACGCTTATGTATATGTATGACGCGCGGTTGCAGTGTTTGCACGTCTGTTCTGAGAAATGTTGCGGTGTAGCTGATTTATACAATGGGAGAATCCTACGGAACTGTAATGTATAAGGTTAGTAGTTGTATAGAACGTTAGTCAGGGTCACGACTAAGTGACCGAATTAAGGGAGAAGTTAAGTTCAATGAAAGGGTAAAGCGTCATATTACAATTTTAAAGCATTTCAGAACTAAATACGGGTCACATTGCCATTTATATGTGTATACTATAATAATGTGTAGGTTACTCTTAGACTATCTCCGAATCTACCTGGATACTTTCGAACATTATGTTTAAGTGATATAAAAATTACTCAAAAGATGTAATAGGTAACAGTAGTTATTTTTCGTACAGCATTCACAGGAATAAAGGCAAAAAAACAATGTGCCTATTAGCTTGAAACGTACGCACTTTATACCAGAAATGGAAACGTACTGCGGTTGTCAGTTACGACCAGGTGGCGTCCAAGAATTAATTTCTACGCGCGTCATAATTGACGTTATGTTTTACATTTGCGTTATAAAAAATCCAAATCACGATTCTCGCGGGAAAATGCGTCATCGGAATGTGTTAGCTAATTATCCATTAACCTTTGTAGCGTACATACATACATTTACTGAGAAATTTAATGCTATGTTTTTGGTAATTTTCATTATTGCATTGTACCTACATACAAACGGTGGTAGATTAAATTTTGACAATTCTGTACTTACCTGATAACAGATTTGCTTTTCATAAAATCGTAATTATTACAAGTACCTATTGTTTTTCTTGATGTTCGTGATACGTCAGCATAGCAGGTGTTTCTACAAAAAAAAAAATCACCACTATACGATAAGATAACGCGTGTTATAATTTAGAAAATATTGATATTAGAATAATCACACAAACATTAAAAAATATTGGGTTTAGTTTCCAGAATACAAGTCACATTTAAATCATTTTCTAAAACCTAAAGACATACCGTAAAACTCATTTACCAGATTTCATCACATTTATTAAGAAAAAATCGTATTTGATCGACGTCGTGATGATTTAACATGTGTAGGCTTAATCCATTGTGAAGGTACATCTTACTGCGCCTGGCACCTCATTTGCTCGATAAAAGGTAAAATTCCAGGCCCTAATGACAGAATTCAAGCTCAGCCACACCATTAAATTGAATAGCAAGCAGAGGCGGCTTCTTTTATCGTAAACGATTTAACGAAAAACTTGGAAAACTTTCTAAAGACATTTTACGACTCCAATGTAATGAAGCGAATTTTGCGTGCCTCCGAGTTGTTGACATTGTTCGAGACTTTAGACGCTCTATATTAACTGTTTACGGTTGTTTCATTTGAGATAAACTAAAATTGATTCTGTCTACTAAGTCATGTTTATTATTTACTTGGAAATTTCTAGATTTAAAATACTGAGAAGTACAAGCATGCGTTCGTATCTTCATGGTGGACCATAGAAATGTAGAGGAAACAAATTATTTGTTTTGGAATGTAATAACCGCGAAGGCATCAGAAATTATTAAATTATTTGTTTATTTTTCATATAGCATCAGGTTCAGTATGTGCCATACCTAAACCTATTCAATAAAGATTCAATTTTCCACCACTACTACTACTACTATATGGAATGAATATTACAATTGCTTTCCAGATAATAACGCTTAACTATGGCTTTACTAGAGACTACATAATATGCTAATTTAGAAAGGGCATATTGTTTAAATAACTAAAAAGCCTTCAACCATATTAAAGCTCTGGATACAATCATGAACTCTCTTAATAAAAATGAGATCCAAATGGCTCTGCGGTTGCCTATTCACCTAAGCTTGGGTATCGTATTGCTTGCCACACTAAGTAACGGGACACATCGTTGGCTCGAGTCCAACGTGGCTCATCTAGCCTGTCCCAGGCCATTCCTGCCTGTCGCGCCTGTCTCGGCCTGTCCCGGCCTGTCCTGCCACGTCACGCGGGACAACCTGGCTCGTTGTCAACTACACTATATGACTTCAATTTGCTATAAAGCGCTTGGTAGCCGCTTTACAGCGCGCCGGAGCGCCGTCGTGTAAAATTTAAGCTAGCTTTGTTGATGTTTGAGATGAAGGCTCCTCGTAAATCTAGCTGTTTTAGTATTTATTGGTTTACAAACATAACGATTTGTTATATAAATAGAAGATGATGCGTTGGTTTATTTAATATCAGATATAAACAAATTTAGAATAAAGTGTTTGTGAATTTAAATACGGTACGCACCAAAGTACCATCAGCTGTGAGAAATCTCTAGATTACCATTTTATTTAACCATACACATTTATTTGATTCTACAAATGACATAATGATAAGAAATTTACCTTTAATTCAAAATACGAGTATACAGAATAAATTTATTCGTCCAATGTTCTTAACTGTAGGTACCTATTTATGTACAAAAAATAAAACATTATCTGCTTAATTAATTTTTATTTAAAGTACGAAGCCAGCACGGGCCACTGGCTGCATATAAAACAATTTCTTACTCAACTCCTTCAAGCATCATCGAGAAATTTAATTAACTGTAAGAACCCGTCATTTCACACGCCCTTAAATTTATAGCAATATTAAAATAAACGACACAAGGAGCGGAAAGGGCATGAATCACGCTGCTTATATTACGAGTCTTTATTTAAGCATTACGAAATATTTGAAATAGGATAAACTGTATTAAATTCAGTGAAACACAACGCTGGCGGAATTCCAAGACTGTATTCGGTAGCCGGGGCGACGGCGACTGCCTCCGACGACGCCGAGAGATTCAAAAATTGACCAAGTGTCAGCCGTTCTTTCTCTTGGAGACCAATTTGAAACATTTAGAGTAGGTACAGAGTCACCCGTTCTTTTTTTGATGTCAATTTTTCATTTCTATGAAGTGAATGAGTAAGTGTGTGATACCCACGTGATTTCCTTTTATTTTCTAAACTCTTTAAATCTTTTTTAATACTTTGAATCATTATTTTACAACTCGAAGTTGGTCGAAGTTACAGTGAATACAATTTTACCTGTAAGACTGAACTGTATCAAAGCAGAATACCTAAGTTAAATTTGACGTAATAGTTTAACATTCATGTATAATGTTAATTATGGTATATATGATTATATATTAAGCTAAACCTATTCTAAAATAATTATTTATAGTTAGTTTGTGAATTGATAAATTTGACTCTTAGTAAGCGATTGTAATTCAATTATTATTACCTAATTATTAGGATTATCCTACAAATACACAAAAGTCTTCAGTATTAAAACCGATAAGAAGAAAAAGAAGCGATAGCAGGTTACCTCTTTTATGAATTCAGTAGTTTGTCAAAAACAGTTTAAGAGTTTACTACTACGGCGTTCTAGATATGAGAATAAAGGCCACATTTTGCCCGACTAAAGATTTCAGTCGGGTCCATAAAGTCCTTAACTGCAAAATTTGCGGACCCTTCGCATGTTTCTTAGCCGTTTCATCGGAACCGTTGGTTCTATAGTTCTTCCAGTGGCATAATAGCCTTTAAGAACCATCACAATAAAATAACGGTATTTTATGGCCAAATGGGCATCATTCTAAAGGTGACTTTTATTGCATCGGAAAAATAATAGAAGAGCGAATATTGCCCTTGTAATAGGTACAGTTTATATTATTGCCATAAAGGCTTATGAGGATAAACAGGTCCTAAATTATATCATAGATGTTTCTTTTAATTAGTTGAAGTTTTCTCTTAGTAGTTAGTTTGTAAGTAGTCTAGTGTTTGTAGCTAATCGTTGTTCGCTTAAAGGGTCGGTTTGAAATAAATAGAGACTTTACAGTTAGTTACCTGTTATTAAAAACTTAAATTGAAAATAAATTCATACCAAGTTTCTTTTTCAATCAGTTAATAATATTCTAACAAGTCGCGAATTTATTATACTTAATAAAGTATCTGTAATCAAAAACATGATTAAGCACACTTTTAATTTTTAATTCGTAGAGAAGCAAATAATAATTCAATGAATACATAATTTATTTGAATAAGCCACGTTAACGTAATCATATTCCCAGATAACATCGGGATTAGTGTCGGCGATAGGAGCTAATTAAATGAAGTAATCCGATTAAAATTTTATTTAGGTTGAAATCGGGAGCACATTTTCAATTGAACAAAAACTCAAATGACCTACTTAAGCGATAATTGGAAAACTCGATGTTGCCTTGTACCAGGTTTTATCTCAAATTTGGAACAAAGAGGAACAGTCAGATTAAATTTCCGGCGAGTCCTCGCCAGGCCTAGAATGCCCTTTATTATACCTCTTACAAAAGGCTTCACCGCTGTGCCACTACAATATTACAATCCCTCTCATTCATTTCGTGCTTCACGCCATTTCTTTCACTGTTTATTTTTGTTCACAAAGGGACGGACAGCTTATAAACTTCATATTTTAAGTTTAGAATAATATTAAAGAAAATTGTTTTAAATATCTCTTTCTTATCTTACCTTTTGATTTAGGCCAGTGCCTTAAATATATTTTTTAACAACTTTGAAATACAGTCATTTGCAACACTTTAGTACCTAATTTGAAAGTCAAGAAAGTTGTACCTGCTGAGGTCAGAAATCAAATGCCAAACTAACAAGAATTAAAGGAATCCGGTCGAATGAAATCTATAATATCTCACCCTTAGAACGAATTAAAAAACCACAGACAATATTAGCACAATCACAGAATGAAAGGATTGTTCCGACTAATATTTACCGATCCCTTAACTCAGGCGTATTTTCTTTATCGAAGAATTAATGAAATCCGTTTTTAGTTCTTATCGACGAATCGTTTTCCATTGTGTACATTTCATTTGCTCCCTCAGTTATTCTCGGTGAGCTTTTTTATAATTTTCATTTTACTCCAGTGGAATCTATAAATGAAAACTGATGTTTAAATAAATTATCTAACGATCGTTTAGTTCTTATGTCCGTTTTAGTATCGGAATGAATCGAAGCTCATTAGCGTAATCCGGCAATCAACTGTAACGACACGCTCGGACGAGGGGACTTTTTTCTTTCAGCACTTAAAATAAAGGGAATGTGAAAAACCGTCCTCAGATCTCTGATAAGTCGTCAAGGTATTATGCTAGAACATCTGTTACCCCGAAACTGCTGTAAAAGAATTATTCGAAATTAGGCTTATTATGTTTGTTGTCAATGTTTAACTCCATTTAATATAGTGGGTTTTATAGAACATCCTCAGAGATATTATATAGGCGTCATTAACTACTGAAAAATGTATTTTATTATTTGTTAAATAATATAGGTAAGTAGTTGGTATCGTAGGTATATTAACATAGCAAACCACGGATAAGTAATATGTTCCTACAACTAATATAATCTAACTAATTTATTTATTATACAATATAAGCAGCAGTTTATTTGGCCGGTTTTAATTTTCAGCACTAAAAGTGCAAACAATGTTCCAAATGGGCATTGCGCCTTCAGCCCGGAGCAGGAGTGCCGCGGACAGCCCGGGGAGACCTCCGACACTGTCGCTTGCAGCAAATTGAATCAGGACGTATAGCATGCCAGTTAAATAAATATCGGACCGCGCTTCGCCACCTGGCAACACCGGCGAAACGAAATTTTAAGAACCACAATATATATCAGAAATACTATCAAACCAAAATACCAAACGAAAGGTAAAACCTCCATGAACGAAATTGGTTTTATGATTGAACGCAGACGTAGTACCGAAAGGGACGATTCCAAATCGATACCGATTCCAAATTATCAGTACCTTTAAACCAATACTCGGAAACGAATCGATAAAAGTCGTTAACCGACGATTGCCCAATGCAGTCGCTATTCAAATGCGATGTGATTTGGAAGGCGTCCATGGTGGAACGTCCGACCATCGCAAGCATTATACTCCCGCCAGTTTCAGGAGGCACGCCCTGCCCGTCTTAATACTTTAAAAACAGGCTTAAAACTTGGAACGCTGTATTAAAATACAAGGGTCTAGCTTATCTGGCCACGTTATACCTGCGAGAGAGCAGTGATGAGCCAACTCGCAGTTACGAACCTCAATGGCTGACTATAAACCTCTAAACGAGGCCTTATGGCCGAGAAAAAATACGTTTAGCTTAGCTAAAATAGAACGTACTCGATATAGTACGTTAAACAAAGTGGTTGAGCAATCAGAACCTGAAGTTATGATCAGTTTCTGACTGCTCCAATCAATAATATATTATTATGACAAACTTATCTTAAGTGCTACTTTACTAATCTTCAATGAAACTTAGAATAGGTAGTGTAATAACACCTGACATTTCTAAACTAGGTACCTACCATAAGGGTGGCGGATAATTATTTTATTATCAATCCGTAATTACTGTTTCCTCGTCTAGCTAACAATATCTATAGATAACAAACCTATCCCCAACCAGCATAAACTCTTCTGTATAACGTAACCTCTCACATAGCCTAAGTCTTTCTTGATAAATTTCGTACTTATACTTAGGTACTAAAATAAACGGATGAGGTTTTAGTTACATTCAATGAACATAAATGTTTGAATGTAAAAATAGATCACACATTTCTTTAACGTTGAAAAACGGAATTTATACGATGTCCTCTAATAGGAGTGTGTGTGGGCTGCGGTTTGCTTGGATACCAACGTACGGGGTTTATACCTGAGTTAAAAGGGGCTTAGTGGAAGTACTTCTACCAATTAGCGAAGCATGAATTGGCCAAGTTCTCACGACACATAGAACGCAGTTAATGAGGCAACTCCGACTGAGGTATCTGCTTGTAATGACGTTAAAATTATACCCTATTAACGTTTAATCCCTGATTTTCCATTACGCCTTCCTTTTGAAAATACGTGAATGTATTTTAAAGTTCTAATATACTTTAAAGTTAAGTTGCTATCAAAATAAAACTTATTTCGAGAATATTTAATTCTTGTTTAGTGGTATTTTTGGAGAGTCATTTTTAATAAAATGTAATAAATTTTGTACTATTTACTTACTTACGGTAAAAAGTACATAAAATTGATTTAAAAAGAATACTTACCGAATTAACGGCGGCCATTTTCAGTCGGGTGTTGCCACCACTTCTATTAGACTAACAGCACATTCTGAAACAAAAGAAAATATACATGAGTTAACGTTAAATTCAGACAAATGTAATACAAAAGCTTCTATTGTAGGTGATGGACAATACAGATTGTAATTACTATGAATTATACGATATACCTTGAAACCTTAGAGCAATGAACACAACGTGTAATCAGAGTTGAAAGCATCGTCAATGTCAATAGTACCAGTAAATTAGTCCAAAAGCAATATCGTAAATGCTACTAAAGCAGGTCGGCCTTGTTGACAGTTCGTACGCTCTGACTCAATGCAGTCTCCGACCACGGTCCACCTTTGAACACGATGGAAATCAACGTTTATACAAACAAAAACATACTCAAATACAAAAGCATAGATCACAAAATCAATCATCTTACGCGGCAATAAGATACGTCGCGACAAAATAGACCGGTCGCGTTCACAGTCAGTAGGGCAAACGTCCAAGTCCATTAATAAAATTGAATCAGACGGACATTCCGAAGCACAATATGTGCACGTGTGCAGATAAATAAAACCAAGCGGAATGACGAAAAATGAGGAAAGTTGACTTGTTAGGAGACGAGCGGGCGGCGCCGCTAGGAGCGAACTTGGCACGCGAGAACTATTGGGTCAATCGACTTATTTTTGGCAAAAGGATTCTATCACTTGACATTATAAATCAACTAAAAGAACATGATCTCTTGCTTCCATCGATTTTAACCCACACTTGCATGGAAACATTTGTTTAGTTAAGTACCTATAACTGTTTTAAAGAATTTCGCCAATTGTCTTTACGAAAATATATCCTTGAATATAAAATCTGCATCTCATGGTAATTTGTAATATAACAAAGACCAGAATTATTTACCCCGTCACGTGTAAGCATCGAAATTAAATTTTTTTCGTAGATATCACAATTACTTCCTCGTTTTATCTTAAAAAACAAAGAGACGAAGCAAAAAAACACCTTCGTTTGTTTTATTACATCGTAAAAGCAACAAAGACAGCTTTAAAACGGTTGATAACGTTTACAGTGAAATTTAGACAAAGTATTATTTTAATGAAGTTCATAAAGAATGGTTCAAGGAGCAAGTTATGACAAGCACTTTGCTACAAATAAAGCGCGCTACACTTTGTCCTATGAAAAATGATTACAAAATAAAGACAAAGCGTCTGTTATGAAGACGCCCGTCATTTTTTCACTCTTGATAAATGTTAATAAAGTGGAGGGTTGGAGACACTGCAGTACAGGTGAGGTGAGTTTTTTATGCACTGAGCATTTTTTAATATCGCGAGGTTGTAGAGGGATGAAGACGAGCGTCGGGGGCGTATGGTTATTAAATCAACTCACAATTATGTGCTTTATTGTAGCATGTAAGTATATGACGGCTACTTAGAAACGCAATGTTATTAGGTATGTAGAAACAGACGTATAGGAATTCAGATGTAGCAAGTCAAAGGAAAGGTTGTGATTTCAATAGCTACACCCTATGAAATTTGTGGGAATGCGAGTGTAGACGTTCCTACGTAGCGTGAATTTGCTACTGGCAGGAGCTATTTCAATAAATGAGATGTCGTAATTTCAATAGTATTATGGTTAAAAAATAGAATAGATACACAATATCATATAGTCGTCATGGGAGCAGTTTAATAACAAAAAACTATAAATAACCTATACCTAGTTACTTTATCTATTAATTTTGTCAAATACATATTAGTCTAAAAGAGGATCCAATCAGAAACCCTCACCTTTGTACCAACTTGTTTTATTTGCTGTATATTGTATTTATAACCTTTTATGTTTAATAAAATGTTTACATACATACAGTACTAGATTTACACCCTAAGTTAGAAAGAAAATAAATAGAAAGTCCACAAACAAACATACATATTGAGTTTTACAAACCAATTTATTAGAAAAATCCGTAACATGCACACCGCGTACTAAAGCGTCCAAAGCCATTAATAAAATTAAATTAGTCGTCGATATTGGTAACAATAGCACTTTCAAACACAAAGCAAAAAAGAATCTAAACCCCTTTATTCATCCAGTTGACAATGCCCAATTCGATCGATCGGATCTCTCGCTCACACAACCTATATTCAGTAGAGACAACCTCTATTTATTCCATTCAGCCGTATTCAATATCTAATCTGGTTTGACCTTACAAATTACAAAAACCTTACAAATGAAGTGCACATGTACAACATTTGTTCGACATTGGCTTTATTTATTTGTCGGACGTTGTATTGAAAAAGAGACCTTTTTCAGAAATACCGAGAAATATATATTTTTAAAAGTGATTCCTTTTTTTTCATTAAATATGTCCAATTTATCACGATAATGAAATTTGGAACTCGTGTCATGTGTTTCATCATAAATAATACCTATTCCTATTGCCAATAAACCAAAGACAGTAGTAATATTGTATACAGCTACAATGTTATATAATAAACAACAAAGTAATTAATGGCTTATTATGAAACCATTAAAGAACTAATAATAACTTTTATGAAGTTTGAGCAGGTAGGTATTGCCATCATAAATAACTATTGTTAACAAGCTTTATATTTTGTCTTTTTATTACCTGATTGGATTTTAATTATTTGAAATTTTACGGTTATAACATTCAAACATATTTTTTGCATAAATGTTGATCTATTATCTATAGTTTAAACACACTAAAGACACAGAGACGATGTGGTAAAAAGTTTGCACCTGTCTAGTTGCAACATATCACATTCTTTGCCACTAGTTTCAACAAACGAGGAGAAAACACAAACTGCGCGTTTTATTCGCCGCGATTCTAACCCATTCGCAGCAACGTCATTGTTCGTTTCACGCAAACATTGTTTCCCAATTTCCCGCCGTACCGCAGGCAATGTTTCCGTGTACCTATTTATACTAACTCGTGTAGGTACCAACATAAAAGTTCTCATTACGAGGCGTAAGGTCGAGTGCCGGCGCCGCGTCAATGAGAGTCTACTGGAGGCCTGTTTATACCACAATAAAACTGTTTTACGAGTACGTGCGCCGTTCTCTAACGTACGCGATGCGTAAACTAATTTTTTATAGCTCCCCGTAATGGTGTTGGCGAAATGCAATCAGCTTTGGTAGTCGAACTGACCTACATTTAAAGCTTACCTGAAGCTAGTTGGAACTATGACATTAAAGTAAGGTAGGTAATACTTTATGGTAAAAATTTAACAAACCCCCGACATAAAAACCTAAAAGCCCTTTAAAAAGTATAACAATAATAAAAACTTAATATTAGTTACCTAAATATTAATATTTCTACAAACTACCCACTTTAACACCCTATATTTTTTGAACGACTCCACCGATTTTTATTATAATTTCAATTTTGTAATGTAATGTACAATCGTCTTCTTCTTTCATTCGAGTATGTTTCTAGACTTTTATTTTTTTATCCCCTCTTTCACCCACCTAATTAAACATAGCTAAGAACACAAAACAAAAAAAAGAGAATCAAAATCGGTTCATGCGTTAGGGAGCTATGATGCCACAGACAGACACACACACACACACAGACAGACAGACAGACAGACAGACACGTCAAACTTATAACACCCCGTCGTTTTTTCGTCGGGGGTTAAAAACAGGCTATCAAGTGATTGTTGCTAGTGTCCTATAATTTAATTTTCTTTACATATGATAGAAACGATACAAATCTGTGTCATAAACGTTGTAATTTGGTTCCAAATTTCAGTGGTCGCAGGGTAATTGCTGTCTAATGACATTTGAGCTATACAAAAGTTCATAGATTTCGGATTAACCGATTTTAGATCCAGCGAACTCATTTGGAACACAGATCGGGCGCAATTGTGTGAAATACTCGCTGCAGCCGTGTCAATCGGTGCGCCTCGTGGTCCGTATTGAGCGTTCAACAAATCGCTCTATACGCAAATGTGCACATGGCCTCACTTTAATTAGTTTTGGCTAATGAGCCTAGAATAAAGCAGTGAGTTTGTGGACAAATTTAAATTAGGTATTTGGACTCATTCACTAATGCTTCCATGTTAGTTTTGAGTCTAGGACTTAGTACTCATAAATATAGTATTTAGAAAGCAATTACAATATCTTTTTATCCCGTTATATATTTAGAAACAACCATTTTTTTTAATATTTACGCAATTCTCGTCTCAATTTTTAAATAAAAAAATAGAACACTATCCCGATGAAGTTTCAGCAATATTATTTTTAGTAGGTAAACATCTATAATTTCGAAGATACCTAAAACCTCTTCTGAGAACTCTGTTGGTGGCACGATTCTATGGAAAAGGGGGCGTCTCCCTGGAACCTCCCCCCCTGTAATACGTGATGTCTGGAGGTGACGGGGTCGGTGAGCTTTTTGCAACAACAAGATTTCTTGAACATCGTTATGACTAGTTCGATTGAGCCTATTCTGCCACAATAGATATTCCAAATGCTTACGTCATTTAAACTACATTATGCAAAATATGAACTGTTTATTTTTTTACAACTCGATATGTTTTTGTAATAACGTGTGTTTGAACATAATATTCAATCCAAATTTGCCACGAAGTAAAGTTTTGCGCGGAAATTTATAAAATTTAACTATTCTCGACATATTCGGATTATTTCTGATATATTATAATATATAGCAGGTTATATACATTTGATAGCATAAAGAAAATAAACCTGTTTGAATTTCGAATAGTAGTTTTGATATCTATGTTTTTATAATATTGTGTAGAAGAGAACTTAAGCAAAACTTTTTGTAGTATTATTGCTGTATTTCATAAAATAATATGACTTAATCTAACACGCTAGTGGAATATGGACTAATACGTATTGGACTTAATTAAATAATTTTTAATAAAATTAATTAAAACCTCTTTACAAAAATAACATTTAAAAAAAACACAATAAGTCGTTGCGCATCCATTTAGCTAATCTCTAGCAGCAAACACTTTGCTTAAATTAAGGCTATTTTTAATTGGCATCCATTTTCGCCTGACTCCGCTTAAATGAAGTCACTAGTCACTTTAAACGCTTTGACCTTCTTTGTGTTTTTTTCATATTTTATTAGTTTACTACAGTTAGCCTCACAGCCTCACTGTGGTTTTTGCTCTTTAACTAAGTTTACTAGCATAACCCGGTTATGCTAGTGAATATATATTATAGAAGTTTTGTGTGAATACTTTATTACCTAGAGCATAATTGGACCTCGTAGCGCGATACTACCATTATGAGCATTTGTTTTTTTCGTAGAACCTTGAAGCGTAGCACGTATGGCGTAGCATGAAAAAAAGGAGTTCCACAGTACCTAAGAAAGAACCATTGCTACGATAATCCGTAGACGCATTGAATATGTCTCAAGAAAAGTATACTGGCAATAAAACATAATTATTATTGTTGGTCTAATTGTTACAATGTAACTGTGCCTTATACTTTATATATATATATGTCGTGGATAGCGGCGATCATTTGATTATTTACTCCTAGTTTGTGTATTGATTACTGTAGTACTAAGTTTATAGAAGTGGCGGCAAACAGCGTGTGACGTCACTACCGGTGGCGGCGCACGTGGATGGGCTCGATAAGCAAGGTGTTCATTCTGTGCGCGACTGTTGAAGCGACAACACTTGTCTAACGATTCCGTCAGTTTGTTTGCCAGTAGTATTGCTAGTTAATGTGATTTAGAATTTAATTTGAATTTGCCATTAAAGTGAATTGTGCTAACGTAACTGTTCTGTTATTTCTTACTCGAGTACCTACGCCATGGATCGTCTAAATTTTGATGTCAGTGCCGAGGATTCGATAGTTAATCCATCCTCCGCCGGCCGCTTACGCCGACATCAGAAGTGGGATCAGCTCGAGAAAATCAAGATTCTGCTACAACTACAAAGAAGACTACTGGCGAGCTATATTTGAACTGCCGAGATATTTAACCAGTGCCTAGAAGACGTTAATATGTGGCAAATGATGACGGAACAACAAAACTTGATGGGACTGTTTCAAGCGGTTAAACCAGCACTATTCGAGCCACGTGTACAGAGATAAAATTGATGACTACTAAAATCGAAATGCAATGATGACATCGTGACATGGTGGTCGCAGCCGTCGTTCAAGAGAAAGTTACGTGATTCTGCAGCGGGTGCAGGAACGTGTTCGAGATATGAAGGTGCATTTGCAGAGGGAACGTCACGTCGAGGGCCGTTTGGGCCAATACGTTGTTCCCCTTATGCAAAGCTGGGACACCGTAGTGCCAACTGCCGCTCCAAGGACATTTAAAGGTCATGTAATCGGTCTACTTTACTTGAATCTATTTCTTCGAAAAACAGCAACCAAATGCGTTTTATATTACATGTTTCAGATTTGGACACACTCATGCAAGAGCTTTTCCAGGAATGGCAATATCGGCAGCGCAACTAACCTTAGCAATGCAGTATCTGGGAGTAGCAGTTAGCGTACTGTCGACCAGTGCACTACCAGCAAGCCTA
Organism: Polylopha cassiicola; assembly: GCA_038024825.1. NCBI lineage: Eukaryota > Metazoa > Arthropoda > Insecta > Lepidoptera > Tortricidae > Polylopha > Polylopha cassiicola. Next base: position 3,654,677 of record CP149061.1, read on the forward strand.
CGGGGAAACGTACCTATTGGTTGGGTATTGAAGAAAAGGCTGTCGTTCGCGTCAAGTCAACGAGCTGCTGGATGCAACAGGTCATGTAGTCTTTCTGTTTTTCATTTAACAATAGGTATTGTTAAAATAATTAAGTCGGTATCGAAAATGTCATACCGCCTTAGCCGTCAACCCAAGGTTAAAATTGTGATAAATAGACCGATAAATAGGTAGTCAAAAGAGGTTAACGAATGCGCTTAGGGTAATAATGGCTGGGATGAAAAGACAGTTATACATTTTTCTACACAGAAACTGATAGGGTTAGCTAAAATGTGGTTTGAGAGCCTTGATACTACGAGCATTTCATTATTAATGGAGCTATTAATACTCACACATCCGACTTAGAAAAATGCCTGACAGTGACTATTTCAATAACAAGGACATAGCAATGACAAACGAAACTGATCGCGTAAGTTGAAACAGACATAGACATTGACAGCGATAACTGGTTTAGGGGTTGGTCTTTCTACTAGTTGTGATTAGTGATTTTATCGATAGGTAGTTAAGTAAAACTCATTTTGTGTTATGATGTGTTGGTGAATGCAAAATTACGGTCGGTTGATCGGTCCGCTAGTGTGGAACCAGATTATCCCAGTGGCGTGTAATGTGTGTAAGTGTGTGTAAGAGTAAGATAGGTAGTATGAAATGAAATCCTGGGCCAGAGACTACAGCGCGATTGCGCCTACGTGTTGCTTTTCTGTATGGTTAGTAGATGCTTCTTTTGGTTAGTCTCGAAGGCATAAACAGATGTCGATTTCCGATTAGAAGACGCTTGTGTGTTTTCTGACATACACCTACTCCGGAAAGTTTCTTCGAAACCATTCGTGACCCGTCTGTCTATCGTAGTCAAGGTGTTATCGAGTATTTCCCATACATCTCTCGTTCCGATATGTGCTCTGTATTTCTTCTCAAATGTCGTCTCTTTTGAGTATTTAGTCGTTGTTCGTGAGGATCATTGATACTACAGAGATCAAAATCTGTATGGTTCTTATCGTACTGGTTGTGTGTTGGTGGCTATAACATGTATGCTGAGTGGAGGTGGTCCATGTATTGTAAAGTGTGGTTAGCGGATACTGGATGGAAGTATTCCATGTGTCGTTAAGTATGACTATATGGATACCGGATGGAGGTAGTCCATGTGTTGTTGAGTATGGCTATATGGATACCGGATGAAGGTAGTCCATGTGTTGTTGGGTATGGCTATAACATGGATACTAGATGGAAGTAGTCCATGTGTTGTGATCTATGACATGGATACTGGATGGAGGTATTCAATGTCTTGTTAAGTGTGGATGTCGGATAGTAATTGATAAATGGAGACAAATAATAGTGACGATTGTGTTTGACGATGACTTTGACAGTTAACTGACATTACTTACAGTAGTAGGTAGGTAATTCTTTATTTTTAAAAATTAGAGTGCTATAAAATTTAAACGATGTGTGATTATTCAATTCCCTGATTAACTGACTATCCCTGATATAGTTTTGTTCAGGAAGCCCGAGTGGGAAGTCTTATTTGATGTTACTTAATTGCAATTAGATTGTAAATAATAATGAAACAATCGAGGATATAATACGATTTGATTGAAATTGTATCACATATTAGGAATTAGGAAAATGCCTCAATGTCTAGTTCCTTCAGAGGTAGAATATAAAAGTGATGAAGAAGAGATTGTTCCTTCTACTAGTGCGAGTAATAGTAATGTGGATCAAACATTGTGATTTGATATGGCTGATCCGTATTCACATGTCAGTCTTAACTGCGGCTGTACGAGTATGTATGGTCGTTCAGGGCGAGATGCGTGACAGTGATGCGGCTAGGCCCGGGTCTCTATGAGACTATAATGGCTGACTTGGAGTGGCCGGGAATCATGGTGATTCTATTGTGTGTCTGGGCTAATCGCATGAGTGATTAAGCCCTGGATTGAGTAACATTATCTGGGCTAATCGCATGAGTGATTAAGCCCCGGATTGGGTAACATAGTCTGGGCTAATCGCATGAGTGATTAAGCCTTGGATTGTGTGACATTGTTTGGGCTGATCGCATGAGCGATTAAGTCCTGGATTGTGTGACTATGTTTGGGCTAATCGCATGTGTGATGACTATGTTTGGGCTAATCGCATGGGAGACTGAGTTCTCTAATAAAATGAGTTCAGAAAATCACAATGTGAGATATGATTGTTTAATTACGTTGGTTTGAGTTAAATGATAACAGACCCTGAGACATTTTCCTCTTTCTTTTTTAATTGTAGTCAGGTAGGCCGAGCCTACATTTGGTGCAGCTAATTCCACATTCTTATTTGATCTTTTCAGGTACACACGAGGACGCGTGTCAAGTCAGTCTGGCCGTGTCGTGGATAGCGGTGATCATTTGATTATTTACTCCTAGTTTGTGTATTGATTACTGTAGTACTAAGTTTATAGAAGTGGCGGCAAACAGCGTGTGACGTCACTACCGGTGGCGGCGCACGTGGATGGGCTCGATAAGCAAGGTGTTCATTCTGTGCGCGACTGTTGAAGCGACAACACTTGTCTAACGATTCCGTCAGTTTGTTTGCCAGTAGTATTGCTAGTTAATGTGATTTAGAATTTAATTTGAATTTGCCATTAAAGTGAATTGTGCTAACGTAACTGTTCTGTTATTTCTTACTCGAGTACCTACGCCATGGATCGTCTAAATTTTGATGTCAGTGCCGAGGATTCGATAGTTAATCCATCCTCCGCCGGCCGCTTACGCCGACATATATATATCAAAATAATATGTTCAGAGTCTTCGATGGCGACAGCTTCAGTTTGTGTGTACACCGAATAATTAACAAGACATTATTCATACACAAATATAGAAATATGTTCCACCTACTTGTATTTACGTTACAGATAATAATATCTGCTACATGAATAAGTCACTATTTTTACACAGTGACGTTGTTTTGACGCTTCTCTTATTTCCTCAGCAACGTTCAGAATATAAACGCAACTATTTTAAATTAGTTGTTTCATGACGAAACAATTGAATATTTGGGCGTCGCATGAGACGGGTTGGGTAATGAAATGAGTGGAAGCCTTTTGGCAAGTATAGCGCATACGTCATTATTCTTTTAGTTACGTTGTTTTTGCCGGCGTCGTGTTGGTGCGAGCCAAGAATGTAATCCCTGTAATGGATTCGTAAGCAATGTATCAACGGAAATATCCAAGACTGTTGTTAACTTAACTATAGGCCTATATTTGCATGACAACAAACAATTTTATTTTTGCCCGCTATTTCGTCCCATTAGGAAATCAATTACTAAAAGAACTTTCCTAATATTGGAATGAAACAACTATAACGGATTTCACTCATGTATTTTATTATATTTGCTTATTTAAATCTATAATCTAATGTTACTGTAAGGTTTTCGAAACATCATCATTTCGCTGCTTTTATAGAATAGTGTCACAACTCAAAATGTGTTACCATTTTGAATTGTAATTTATATATGAGGGATCACAATCTTGAATAGAGTAACAAATTATTTCGAGTTGTGAGTCTATTCTAGAAAACAAAACAAAATACCTGAGTTAAGATATCAATTTCACGTAACCTAAATAAAGTTATTATTGTATCATTCCATACGTGTATTAGTCTGGTACCCTTATGGGATCAATACAATTGATTCCAATTTATCTAATGGTTATCATTACTGACATACATACTATAAAACAAAGTCGCTGCCGCTGTCTGTCTGTCCCAATGCATGCTTAAATCTATAAAACTATGTAACGGATTTTGAAGCGTTTTATTTAATAGATAGAGTGATTCAAGAGGAAGGTTTATAATACCCGTCTGAAGCCGGGACGGGTCGCTAGTGTATTACATATTTATTTTTGTATTAATACCTAACACCCACCCACATATATATGTATATCGGTAGTTTCAGGTTATTACACTAATTGGCACACGGCACACGCTATTGTTTATGATTCTATTGTGATATTGTATACTTGTACAACAGACGATCAGTTTACGTATATTTATTAGCGATAATTTTATTTAGGTTACGTGAAACTGATATCCTAGTCTAAATACAAATATTGTAATTACTAGGTACATTGTAATTATCCAATTACCTTATATACGCCTTATTTTTATATTATTTTTGAAATTGGTATTGTGTTACAATCTTTACTTAGGTACTCTCTCTATATTCTATTAATATTATAAACGCGAAAGTTTTTAAAGAATTTATGGATGTCTGGGTGTATGTTTGTGATTTAGATGAAATTATACAGTAATATAGTTTATACTTTAGAATAACATATAGATTATATTTTATAACAATATTTATTAAAATACTTATCGTGCACTGACGAAGTCTTTAATAAATATCATTTTTATGACATAATAGATACAGACTTTGAGTTGTCAAAGGGGACTTTTATAATTTCGAAGAAGATGACTCATTGAATCCTAAAAATGACGAGCAAAACAAAAAAAAATACTTTATATCGTGAATAAATAGATACCTAACCTAAGTACTGCATTTTAATCAACAATATTTATAAATGTTTGTCATTTGATTTCTCAAAACAACATAATTATTATTACGTACGCTTTCAAAGAATTTTGATAAAACAGGAAAATTTCGTGTATATTTTAGTCAAAATTTATTTAAAATATGATCATTAACGAAACACTCGATAAGCAATTATCTCATGTGATCGAATGATTAAGTTGTAGCGATTAATTATTTTTTAATTGCATGATGTAATTAAATTGAAAAATATTTGGCTGGCGGTAGGTATATAATTAAATTTGACATTTTTTAATTAAAATCAAATAGGAGCGCACATAAACATTAAACGTATATGCGGCCCTACCTATTTAATACATAGTAGGTACAGGTAAAAAACATACAAAAATTATGATGGACGATATACTGCGTAATTATAAAAAATAAGTTTTAAAGGAGCTCATCTCGAAAGATTTAATAATATAGGTATTGAAAATACAGTCAATACAAAATTCGCAAGGGTTAACCCTTGCGAAATTCGAATAATGTCCTAATTTCAAAATTTCCTAATCTTAAAACATTGTTGATTCGATGTTTTAATAAAATATAACAGCTTAAAAATCTATAAAATACCTACTCATTTGGTTTGCATAATTCGTCGCAACTCAAACGCTACGTGCGTCATTAACAGATGTTGGTAAGCGTGCTCTAAAAGCTTCCAGTGAACTCGCTCTTATGTAGATGATAATAAGGACTTATGTAGATCAATGTGAGCTTACGCGGGTACCTGTTCTACAAAAAGTGACTTTCCCCCGCGGCAAAGGCACGCCCGATCCAATTAGAGACTCGGGAGAAACGTTTTTTCCAAAGTTCTCCCTAATTCATTGCTAGAGAAAGGTCGAAGGAAAGAAGTTGGAAGGTAGACTTTGCTAACAGTCTCGCTAACAGGGATTTGGAGTTTTTTTTATTTGGGTTTATTTGTATGTTGTTTTAGGTGTTGTTCAGGTGATAAACGACTTGGCTGGGTGGTTATAGGTGCCCATTTTAGTTGTTTAGTACAATGAAACTAGGGATTCGCAACACGAATTACGCAATGAACAAGCGATGATTAGGATGCTATAACTTTATAATAACATATAAAAACTCTATATTACGCGACAAAATATGTAAATACAAACATTGATCTATAACAATACACAATATTGTGACGAGCCAGGTTTCGCGCCTCGTACAGATTCACAAATTCTTCTATTTTTAGTCTAGGTTACGTATATTTATTACCTTCTTTATTAAAGAAGAAAATATTAGATAATTTCTTTTTAAAGTTCGCGTTTCGAATAGATTAGACTTTTGTTTAGAAACGTCGCGAGGAGATAAATAGGCATGTTATGTCAAAATCGTGGTCATTCTTGGATTACTATTGGTTTAGATAATAGCTGAATTATTAGATCTTTTAACTTTAAAGATTATTCAAAGAAGTAATTGCTTAGTCCACGGAAGTCGTGCGCGCGTTATTTTATTACAGATACTTATAGGAACGAGCTGGATTTATTAGCAAGGATACAAACAAGGATCAGGCAAAGGCAGGGGCAAGCCGAGACTGTTTGATATCTGTCCGATGGGGGCTAATTAATCGATGGTAGATCGTATATACGTCGCAAAAGGAATCGGTGAGCTCGTTCCTTTATTCAACTATGTAATCAACTTAAGATCTAAGTTCGATTTCTAGTTTTAGAGGTGTTTAGCATTCGTTGAGAGAAACGAATACTTTAGGATAATAGAAGCTAGGCAGGGCTCTAAATGTTTTAGGCAGGTTTATCATCACATCCTTCCATTATTTGTTTTGCAATCATGAGCATCTGCGATAGCTATCCTAACTTTAACTGAATGAAGTAGTTTGATTGGATACTTTTATTTGCTGAACATCTTCATATTTTCATACGTATTCAATCGGTGTTCCTCTTGTCCATTTGCCAGGACGGTTAGGATACTTATATTGACTGACTAAGACCTTAAATTTAGTTGTCCTCGTGGATGCTAGCGTGGGAGTCTGACCTGTCTCTGGACGAAGACTACAGGTTGCCTGAGGTTGTCTTGGGCAGGGAGATAGCAATCTCTCAGAGCGGATGGCTGGGGCTCTACCTTTACGCAATAAATGTATTTCATATCCATTATTTCATTATCAATATTCTTAGATAGGTTAGGTTAGTTATTTACTTAAGTCATGACCCTAACGTCTTCCACTAAAAGAGTCTGGGTTATCTGCGGTACACAACGGAAATGGGTTCTAAATATTACTACTAGACGATTCGGCTGGCCATTAGAATTAAGTAGAGATAAGTAGGAATAAGTAGATAAAGGTAGGTAGGATAGTTTATTAGTTATTTATTACATAGGTTACATACGGTAATTACATAGTTTAGGATAGGGAGGGAGCGTTACAATATGTAGGTACAAAAGCGAATGTATCCCTTAACTATAATAATATAGTAGGTACCTAAATATAGTTACAGAACATCAATCAATAAATTGTATGTTACACACTTATACTTACCTATAGGTTCATTAATTGTCAAATATTTGCGTAATTAAAACCGCACGGATAAACTCTATTAGTATTGGAAACCCTTCTTAGGTAGGTACCGTCCGGTCATGACATGTTATGCATGTTAGATTAACTTCGCTCCTAGTGTACCGCGGGAGCTGGTGGTATAAACCCTTCCTATTTAAAAAAATAGGTAAGGTAACTTTCGAACGAAAATTCCCTAATACTTAAATATAATTACTTTCACATAATTATATTATAGACTATAACGAGAAAATAAATTATATTCTCGTTGTGAGAATGTGATTTCATGATCTCAGCGAAAAAAGATTTTTTAGATTAGCAGTAAATGTTTAAATGGGAATTCAAGTTGATAAACCTAGAAATTTTAAATTTCATACTGTGTCATATTGTTTAATTCCAAAACAAACATCCAATTCATTTGATAGAGGAAAAGTCTTATAATAAAAATAAATAAGCCTTCGCCTTTAGTAATAACTTTTTTCTAAATTGTAGAGTTATCGTAAATGTTTTTCAGGCATTCATCGTGTTACATGAGTACGCACCCATATAACTACTCGGCGACGTTTGATCGATTGCGAGTAAGGTTTTATAATTGATTGAGGATGAGACTGTGCGGAAAGCTACTTATATTATAAATAATGGCGTAATTTTACGGTACACTATTTACCAGGATAGCATCTGTCACTTTCTGACACGTTGAGTGTGAAAAGGACACTTGTTCTTGTTTAAACTAATACACGAAGCTCTCAGTCTAATGGATACACCTAGCAGAAAATGTCTACTAAACGCCGCAAGCAATGTTCTCTTGTTCGATATTCGGTATATTTGCGGTCTACAGTTTTGGTATACGTGCTACAATGAGTCCCAAATATGAGGTACCTATTCGACCTAGTTTCATATTATACGGCTAGACACATCTTTAATCAAATTTGATTACTTTTAGGTAATTGTAAATTTGAAGTACCGGACGATGTCTTTATAGATTCTTTTTTTATTGTGTATGTACCTACTGGACGGTTTCACATGCGAGAAATTAAATTATCATATTTTGTGTTTTCACCCTTAACTTTGCTTAGCTACATAATATATACAAAAACCGGAATCAATATTATATATTATTTTCTGTTTCCATCCTAGCTAACTTAACTGCAATGTGGCCAGCAAATAGAATTACCAAGTCACATCCAGTCCGTAAATAAGATGTAGTTAACAGTAATCCTATGAGCATTGAGTACCTATTGAGGAACTAATGTCCGTAGTAATGTCTCTTGGCGGCGTGAGGGTAAATTAAGACTAGACTTCGTTACGTAAACAGATATAGGTCAACGGCCTAACCGTGCAACGCAATTGGTTTGACACTGATCCAAATTGGTTTGCTTCTAACCTGGGCAGTCTTTAAAACAATTGAATAGAATTTAAAGGCTGCATGTAGAAGAAGTGACCGGCAGAGGTATTCGCCGCTGTTCAATATAAGCATTTTTACTTGCTAGCAGACAAGGATTATTTGACTTTTCTAGGTTAAGTAGGTGTTCACAATAAAGACAGATCATGGCATAGCACAAAGAACGAGTTGAGACAGTTTCGACCCATGATTTATCTATGAATATGGGCTTGAAAACTTTAATAAACTTTCTAGTATAGTCTCTATTATCTTCTGTATGCCATAGGTAAGACAACACGAAGGAAACTTAGCGGAACTGTACAATGTGCAAGCGTCAGCTCTACGCAAACAAAACTGAAGCGTAAACTTTGACTACTCAAACCGAACTAAAAACCTAACTTTTGGCTGCACTCTCGACTCACGGCAATTCTCAACTCCGACAAGATGTCTACGTAACACTCCGTTACGTAGTATAAATGTGCTACTTTGAGGTAACTATAAAAGTTTGTGATGTTGCGATCACTAGATCTATATGAATCTTTTGGAACATGCTTTAGCGTTCATCGAAGTATGATTAGCATTTGGAATATTTTTTGTCTAAATTATATGGGACACCGTAATAGTACATTTGAATTGATACCAATTCAACTTTTCATTGTTTTAATAGCATAACATTTGCAATTGACAGTAAGATCAATCATAAAAAACTTGATTTTATAATTACGTAGGTAGATACCGACCAGGTAGTTCGTGATTAATATTTGCTTACTGTTTTAATCCATGCTAAATCTTGAAAACCCGATCCATTGTCGCAAACATTAAGCAACAAAGTACGTTTGACGCGAAAAACCATGTCACTTCATATAACATGCTTCATTTCCCTTCGACACAACTGACACCAGACTCTGACTTTGTCTATATAACACCACATGTGCCACTGCTGTCAAATGACAGCTACCTATAGGTAACAAATACTATAACCCTTTAGTTTAAACTGGTGGTAAAATATCATTTACACTTTAACAGACTTCAAAATAAAGATTATTTCTATACTTGTTACCGGCGATTTAAACGATTAAGGAACTATTGTAGTTTCAAACGGTAGGTATACTTACTCCCAATATTGTACCCAATTCAATCAGACTTTAGTTTTGATGATAGGATCCATTAGGATTTTAACTCTTTACATTTTAAATCTTCTATGTTTTTTTTTAATTTATGTTATATACTTACTTTAATATATTTCTTACATAAACAATAAGTACTTATTGACAGATTTGTCAAATTCAAGTAAAACCATATTGATCAGGCGTCGTCCACACGTCCACTACTTTACTAAGTTTGAGCTTCGTTAAACATTCCTGACAAGCAGCAGTAGAGCATGACAGGTCCCTCGGATTGTGTGTACAAGCCCTAAGGGTTCGCTCACGGGTTTATGAGCAAACTATAAGCAAAACTGACCGAACACTGACGTAGGTTTTACCAAAATACTTTGGCATTTTCCGTTGCGAACCATTTTAAAACTTTGATCGTGAATTCCACTTTATGTTGACATGTTTACCAGAAGGAGGGAAAATTTTGAGGTTTAAACTTTAGTATCGATGGATGTGGATTGGATCGGTGAAATAACAAACCGTTGTCTAACTAAATGTGAAGTTACTCATAACGGCTTTGAACATTTTTTAATTTATTACACAGACTAGTCATGTACTCCGTAGAAATAATAAACAAATATTAATTCTTAGACGTTTAGCAGACATAATGGATAGCTATTCTTAATTTTCGAGAGTTACTATAGACATTTTTTATTTTAATTCCAGACAATAACTTAAAATGTAAAGTTATCATTCATTTTGATTTATATTAGAACTAGAATTTAATTTTTCATTGTAACTTTTTCAATATTTTTTTTTATTAGTTGTTATAAAATTTTATCTCTGATGCTAACGCGGTTATTACACATTGGAATGAAACAACTATAATGGTTTTAACTCGCGTATTTTGTTTTATTTGCTCACGTTTAGGAAAATTACAGTGTCCTTATACGTAGTCGGTTGCGAAGTAGCAAATAGTATAAAATACCCGACTTAAATCCGTTACAGTTGTTTCATTTCATAAAAGGTTTTTTCAGAGATTCGTTACTAGATTAGAATCCATTTCACTGATAAACATTGCTAGTCCTACAGCCTTGTTTATTAAGACTCGCCTATCAATTAATCTGCTACAGTTTATCTCAGCTAGTCTACCATTTCATCCCGTCTTAATCCTAGTACTACATCGCACCGAGCCCATCCCATCCCTTTTAAACTGCGTTGTGTTATATAATTCGAGATATACCGCAGTCTAAGTCCTTATTTGTGGGTATAGAGCAACTATAACAGATTAAACTTGCGTATATTTATTGTATGCTGGATATTTCTTGTACTTTACAGTAGCAGAATCAGCTGACGAGAGACTGTGGATTTTTTACTCATTCATCCCTGTGTCAAAATGACTCGATCTTTCAGAAATTGATTAGTTTTAAACGTCTAATTAATTAATTTAATATTTTACTTTTTCTGTTTTACAAGTTGTTTATTTACTATTTTATTGTGTTGGTGAATGGACTGTAATGAATTAGGTTTAAGGAATACAGGAATTTAATAACTTTACAAACGAACACACGAACACGATATAACGACACAACTAAACAACTAACAAACAAACTGACAATTAGAAAATTAAGAGATATTTAAAAAGGGCAATATCAATAAAAAGTAAAACTATGAAACTATATTATACAAAGCGCAAGGAGTACGCAACATCGGTTTAATATCTGATGCGTTTTTAGACGTTATACATTTTTCAGAATCAACGATTTCTTTAAACCTGTGTTTGGGAACATTACCGAACATATTTGTGTTAATTGTAGCGTAATGACGTATTTTTTATTTAGTTGACTATATTCAATAACACAATAATTATGTTGTTGTAGTGACCTCATGTAAGTATAGGTATAGCTGTATCAGTGTCGGACGGATTGTTCAAATAATAGTTTAACCCTGTATTGTCCAAACGCAGAGAAAGGACAGGACCTCTAGAAATCGGATCGAGTAAAATAGTGGAGCGCCGTAAGGCATAAAAATAGTAAAACCTCGGAATCCAGGGACAGTCAATGAATCTGTATAGTAAGTGTTTGACTGCATTATTAAAACCTCAAATAAAAAAGTTAAAAAAAAAAAATTGGCCGATCTCGATTACAAAATTTTTTAACAACAAATTACTGAAGAATGAGAGGCGAAAGGAAGAAAAAATTTTTACAGTAGAGTTTTTAATTTTATATGTAATGAATTATGTTTACAAAGTAACTTTAATATTAATTTATTAGATTTTTGCAAAAAATAATGATTTACATCAAAAATTTATCATTAACTATATACATTCCTTATTATTCATTATTGTCGTCGTCGATCTCGTTGAGGTAGATTGTAGGTAAAGGATTAGTACAGCTTTCACCATTGCATTCTAAGCAAGCTGCAGTGCAGTTTAATCCACTTTTCCTGCACCCACAAGATGCTCCACATCCTTTTTTCCATGTGCAAAAAATATTTTTTAGTAAAGATTCTGGAGCTGGTCGCTGCATCATTGTTTGTGGTATCAATATTCCGCATTCATAATTCCGACCCCATTTTTCTGGTGGAGAGCATGCTGGTGTGGTGTTTTTTTTTTTTTAAATAAGAATTAATATATTTTTGTCTGCATACTGAATGCACGTAGACAAATTCGCGAGTATTTAAATACTGAGAAAGTCCATCCGCTCTTTCCACAGAAGCAGCTTTCAGTGTCAATAATATATATATATTAATTGTAAATCCTACTACTATTATAAAGGCGAAAGTTTGTAAGTATGGATGTATGGATGTTTGTTACTCTTTCACGTAAAAACTACTGAATGGATTTGAATGAAACTTTACCACAATATAGCTTATACATCAGAATAACACATAGGCTATATTTTATAACGATATTGTGCAAAGTACTTAAAGTACGCAGACGAAGTCGCGGGCAGAAGCTAGTAAACAATAATTAGAAATTATTTTTTTCGGAGCGAACAACAACTACGTATTAAGCCGCGCACGTTGCCACGTGTACTATTCTGTTAGGGCCCGCATTAACAACACTGAACAGCTGCTGTTGCCCCCTCTATTCCCCTCCCCTCCCTTCATTTTTATACCTGCAGTCCCTTAAGAACTAAGATCAAGTTTGTAATAGCTCATCTTTTTAAAATATAATTTTAAACTATTATACTTAAATCAAAGAAAACTCCAAAAAATTAATAATTATTTATAATAATAATTAAAAAATTGAGATCGCACAAAATTTTTTTTTTAACATTTTTCTATATACTATTAAAAACACATTTCCAAAGTTTTGTAAAGATTCATTGACTGTCCCTGGATTCCGAGGTATAAACCTTACAGCACTCTACTAAAAGGTCTATCTTGCAAAGATAGTACGTTTTTGAAGAAAGGCCAATACGAACGTTTCCTTTCTAATTAATGGATTTCTTAGATATTCTTCGTTATACTTATTAACGGAACATTTGATTGATGTGTCTGAATTCTGGTAGAAATGTGATTCCATTAGGCAGGAGAGCTTTCTCTGGTTGATTTTAGTTCGGCGTCAGGGACGCAAATTCAGTGATCCGTAACTCTCGTGATTGGATAAAGGGTTCCGCAGCGGAATTTATTGAGAGGCGTCCCGCTCTGTTGAATTATTTTGTGAAATTCAATACGCTGGATGGATATTTTTTAGAGAAGCCAAAGGGAAAATAAAATTTGCTGCTATATTTTACGTATAAAGTCGACAGGGTTGAAATATTTTTTATAAAATATTTATGCCAAATAACTTCGGTGGTTTATTACTAGTGAAATTCCATCATCAATTATTTTTTGCTTAAAAATGTATATTATTTTTAAATAATAAAAAAAAACACTGTTAAAGCTTTTTACAACTTCACGTAATAAAGTACCTACATAATTACGTGTCGTTATGATTATGATTTCTAAGGAAGGCATTTTCATATTACACAGCCATCTTAAATGACACAATAACATGTAGTGATTTACCCTTTTGTTTTGTTTCTTTCGTCAAAAGAACATTGGGAACGGTGCCAGATTGTAAGAAAATATCGATGTCATACGTACTGCGAGTGTCTAAAGACTGCAAACTATTAGGCATGTCCAACAAATGGAAAATGGTGGACAATTATCTTCTGGATCCGAAAATAAACAAATCTAATTTAAATTTCAGATGCCTACGCGGTTATTACACATTGGAATGAAACAATTATAACAAAATTAACTTTCGTAGGTATTTTATTTTATTTGCTGACCTTTATGGGAATTTCGAATACTTTATAGTATTCGAAATTCCCATATTCGTAGAGACTGTACAGATTATAGTTAACATAAATAAAATACGCTAATTAAATTCGTTATAATTGTGTTTGATTGAAACTAAGTCAATAGTAAAATAAAAGTAAGTCTTTGTAAAATACTCTTCATATAAAATAAAAGCATCTTTAGTGAGCGTAGGGAAAGTACAATATTAATATGTCAGTACTCCCACGTTTTACAAACAAGTTTAAATTTTTCATGTCAACCCTTGAAGCGGCGGACCTGCCACTTTTTACCTACACGTTATTATATAAACGACCTTTTGACTATAATCAACATGATACATGTATTTTTACTACAAAATCATAATGTCCAGTTTTAATTCAAGGTTATCATTTTTAAGTACCTAAGAATAATGCATACTAAGACTTAGCTGTCACGTTTGAGCTAGATTTACTTTTTTTACTCTGTAGTATCGCTACTAAGATATTTTCAGAGCTTGAAATACCGTAGCATCTAGAATAAAAGAGTAGGTAGATTCAGTGCAAGTAATAATGATACCAACGTTAATTTATTTGGAACCTTCTGGTATAATAGTACATTACGCACCGAGGCCAGTAAAATAAAAAATGTCTCGGATCACATGTAATTGTCGTCCGAGGCGAAGCCGAGGTTGACAAAAATGTGATCTGAGGCTTTTTTATTTTACTGGCCGAGGTCAGTACACTATTTTTCTGATCGACGAAGCCAGAAAGCGGAAATTTAATTTAGCGCAGCGGCCACAAAGTTGGCACTTTCCGACCGGAGGACTGAAAAGAATATTACGCCATATTGTCTCCCGACCGCCACACTATCTTCAATATTAAAGATATATCAATAACCTCTGTTATTTAATTGGAATCTATCCACAAAACTAGTCTACATTTACAGAAGTTTAATTTCCTACTAATAAATACATAGTACATTTTAAAATACGTCATACCTTTTTTCAAATAAGCCATTCCATGCTAATATCATCGCATTAGCTAAAAACCTTGAGCACAACGTCGTCATAGAGAAAAACTGTGATGTCTTTTAAAAAAGATTACAATCTATTTCTGTACTAAAATGAAATGTCCATCTGGAATGTGTTCTCACATCTGTCGCGCACTAACTCATGCCACGTAAGAAACTAGTTGCTATTTCGCGGCACCTACTTAAAAAAAATCTTTGGAACTACATAGTAATTTACAAATTTCATACTTCTGAATGGGGGGGCAATGAACCTTCTCAATGTGCATGAATTCGTTGGCATCAAAACGGTTTTAATGTAAATATAATACCTACTTATTTTCACATTTATGTGACGTCATATTGCATTCATAGAAGAGTGCAAAATCTTACAATGACACACCTTTTTCACACATTACAACTGAATCTATGGCGATAGAAGCTATATGAAGTGTGTGTATTCTTTGCCAGAAACTTTATTCTGTAAAGCTAACTTACGTAACGATGGAACCGCCTCGGAACATGTTCGTAAATTAACCCCACTCATGTCGATCATGTGTAGTGTAGGTGATCATATATATTTCAATTGATTGTATATCTAATAATAATAAATATTACGAAATAATTAGTTGCAATTTTAAAATATCGTGTAGTATGATATGACGCCGTGATGGAACGTTTTTTTCCATAATTAAATTAGTTGACGTTGCCGAGTTTTCAGGCGACCGGTTTTAAAATTTTCTGTTTTCGAACATGACTAGATTTCTAGCTATTTTCCAGTGATACAGATTAAACGGACACAACTGAAATATGCTTAAAATATACATAAACTTCACATTATCTGTGCCAAAAATAAAATCCTACTATTCAACAGAGTTTCTATATTTATTACTCATAAATAAATCTAAACAGAGCATTTTAATATCATGATTTACATCTTCGTTGACAATTCTAAGTCACAATAATATATTATTATAGGTACCCTCGTGTATTTTGTATTTCACTTCTGTGCTTCGAAATCTATTTTATTACTTCGTTCTTAAAGTTTTGGTTATACAATATAATATATATACGAAAAAAGAATACCTGATCATTACACATAAACACATTCTCACGTTTATCATATTTTTAATGAAATTATTGTTAAGTAGGTACCTGGATTTCGCTGCTGTACTGTATTGCTCTTTCGAAAGAGCGCTGCTTATTAGTACAAGTATAATATTTTTTCTCATTATGTTAAATATAATAATAATACTAATTCGTAAAAATAATTACCCTTTAAGTTTAAATGCGATAACCAAAGTACCTATATACGTGCCCCAGTCACAAAAACCCTTTACACAACAAAGCCGTAACCTATTCACGAGGTTTTCTTGCCCGCATTTGTTCAAAGAGAAATGTTAAAATATCAAAAAGATTTCAAAAAGTTTATAATAATCCGTTATCATACCGTTACAATTGCCCATCTCGACAACTCCGATAGGTAAATTGTAAGGTTTTGTAAATTTTAACTTTTTCAATAGAACTTTTCTTCTGAGCTATCTAGATGTAATAAACATAATATTTAGATAACATTACAGTTAAAATAATGTATCATGAAGTTTAGACTTATAACATCATATAATATATAACAATATAATTTATAACAGGTTTTACTTCGGTACAACACACAGTTGTCCATTTATAAAAATACGGTTCAAGTACCTAAGTCTTAAGTAAGCTTGTGATTATTTGTACTTAGTCTTTACTTGTTTGTTCTTTTCTCGGTTATAAAATACAGTTAAGTTCTTTTTCAATGTCATAAATTATATAATTAAATCAAAATCAGGAAAGTTGCAGTCGGCCATTTCTTATTAGCTACTTTTAACTAAATTACATCCAATTTAGTAATTGCTATACAAAATTCGCTCCGGGAAAAAGTCTGTTACTGTGGCAACACTGGCCATGTCCTTTGGGGAAATTATATTTAAACGTTTTTTTATTTTTTCGACCACCCAACTTGATGAAATTTCCCGTCTTAATTTACGTTCTGTTAAAAATTATATTTCTGTCTTAAAAAGTAGCGTAAAAGTAATTTAGGACAAGGATTTGCTACATATCTATAGGTATATACAATGTTCAAATATAGTAAATGAATCGCTATATTTAGAAAGGCACCTAGTTTGTAAAAAACTAACCTAGAATATTAAAGAATGAGTAGATAAATGACTCTACTTTTAGGTACTTAAATTACCGCCGTCGTTTCGAATGGTCAAATCAAAACCAAATCAAATTTATTTATTTGCAAGTAAAGTGGTAAGTACATTTGAAGGTAACATAGATAATTATTCATTGTTCAACACATCTCACTTAAACAAGCATACAAATATTTGTCACAATTCCGCTCAGTGTTCGTACACATGCTTTTGGACTAACTATCATTTTTTTTACACTAAAATTTCCTAATTCACATTAGTCATCATACAAACGTGGCTACGTAGCAAAAATCTTATTGTATTAAAATGGGCGAACGGCAGGAGAAATTCAGGCCAAAGTCATTTAGGCAGAGACAGTTTGGCTCAAATGAAACTTAGGTATTGGCACGGATATAGGTCACACGTGACTTCTGGACTGGCCATCAATACTCGTCGGTACTGTTGAGTCAGCATCGCTTAACGACTATGATTGTATTAAGCTAATGGGACTTAACTTGTCTTTCTCGTTAAGATGCACTGCGACGATTTCTAAAGGAGGAGTTAGTTATGACTAACATTATTTTTTACGTAAAAACAAACATGTCTGCTGGAAATGATTACATCATTAAAGAGACGACAAATAAATTAATCACACATTTAAAGGCGCCGGTTCTTTATATTTTCTAATAAAAAATGGCATCGCCATAAGAAAACTGTCATCTTTCATTATATATATTTACTTATATTTGAATTCATATTTTAAGTTGTTCCACTGCTGCCTGAATCATACAACATCAAAGTATATCAAGGCTTTAACAGATTCCAAATGTTCCATTTTTGAACACGCCTAACAATACACACGGGTCCAAAAGCGAACAAAACACATAAAGGAAGGTGTTGCGTTGTTGGTACCCTTGTATTGTTTCGTTTGACAGCAGAAGCTTCCGCCCGCGTACTCCCTTAATGCCGATGTTGATAAGCGTGGCTCCAGCTCTAGCTTGAAATTAATTTAAATACATCCTTGTCTTTCCGCTCCGCTGGGCGTGAGTCGATTTGCAATTCCTACACTCCGATAGCCGCGTTTCGTTCACTGACTTAAAATTACAACGCAGAGTTGCGAACTTTGCAATTCCTGAGCGGGCTTTTTATTTGTTTCTCAATCGCTCGTTCACGACAGCTTTGTGTCGGTATTTATTTACTTCCAAACATCGCGGGCGCCGACAGGGAAAATCTGTTTTCTGTAAAGCAATGTGAATATAACCTTTTGAAAACATCGCTAGCAGGTTATTGTAATGTGAGAACGCACGAATACGATTCGCGGAACGTTCTTAGAGAACAAAATATATGTTCCCTTCTCGATTTTAAATATGTTGAATTATTATTCAAAGGAAAAACCCGAGGTCGCGTGCCTAGCCTCGGTTGCGAGAGAAATGATGTTTAATGAATCTACGATTACGTTTTTCCTTGACAAATAAAAAGTTCATTGCTTTTTATTCTTTTGGATTATCCTATTGGTCATAACTTTATTAGGTACGTTATTGGTTCATCGTTTGTCGTCATTATTACGTTATTTAGGTCGTCATAATATAGTTAGACAAGTCAGTTCATGTCATAAATAAATAAATAAAATAAAAAAGCCTTCATCATGTCATAATAGCTATAAATAAATTTGAACTGTATTATTCATTAATAGTAAACAACTACCATCTCTTGATTTCATCATATTGTTTTAAGGTGACCAGCAATGTCATTCGGAAGCAAACATTTATTTGACTGTTTGCTCCTTTTGTGTCATAATCTACTACCAAATTAGTAGCATTAAGATTCTATATCATACATGTTCCGTATGAGCAAACAGTCATACAAGAGCCATAATAATATGACTATTTGTTCCCGAATAGCGGCCCGGGACAAAGATATAGAGTTACATTAGATGATGTCCTTCACTCATCTGAAGGTACAAAGCCCTTGTTCACGATGGGCGTGCACGCGAGTGCCTCTAATTGATCGTGACTTGTATAATCTATTATTTAAATAAATTTTCTGCTTGTTTGGATGTAAATGTCACAGCAGCTGCAATTTATTTTAATAGTTTGAATTTTGATGATGGATTTGTTCGTAATTTAATAAAATATTACTGAAAATATTTTATCTCTGAGTAAATACAAAAGTTAAAGCGTGCATAAACGAAAATACGCAGAATTTTACGTCAATATTACTTTTGATGTCCTCATTACTATCATGTGCAAATATAAAACTATATTCGGTTATTAATAGTAATAACCGAAATTGTGATAGCACAATAAAATATTTATTGACTTTAACGTTTAGCTCCGTTCGTACCCACTAAAAAGGTAATTCATAATTTAACCCCCAAAAATACGTTTATAGTCTTGTACCCAAGCAAATAAGTGTCCAACACAGCACGACATAAAGCCCATTTCACACTGCAGTCAAATGTCGTCGCTCCCGCAAACAAACAAACCAGTGTTCCTAATCTCGAACAAATGTTGAATATAAACATTTGTCATTTGGATAGAGCAAAATGAAATCATGTCACATATCGTTCAAAATATCCGGCGCGCAGTCACTCTACCCGTCCACGTCACCTACGTATAAACACGAGTACGCACTGAAAATAAAATATTATGCGCTAGCATTTGAAACGCAACGACCAAAATAACGCATGTGTCACGGTGTAGTCAGCTTGCTACACATACACATGTGCGGCGAGCTACTGTACACTCAGCATCAATATTCAGTTTTCCTGCCACCCAGGTTCAGTGGAAGATATCTCTTATTAAAGAAAAGCTGGTCTTGCTTTATTCCTTGTTCCTTGTTAAGAGACAGCTTATTATAAAAACTCGCCTTTTCTTTTTATTTGTTATATTATCTAATATATAAAATTCTCGTGTCACGGTGTTGCCAAACTTCTCCGAAACGGCTGGACTATTTTTTCTAAAATTTGGTGTGTGGTAGGTCTAGTCTAGATATTAAAACTAAACCCAGAGGAAGAGGCAGACCATCGGCTACTTGGTGGTCAATTGTTGAAAAGGATTTGAAAGAAGGGAACATCTCACCGACGACAACCCAGGACAGAACGGCCTGGCGCCGATGCACAAGGAGGCCCGACCCCAGATAAACTGGGATAAAAGGGCAGGAAGAAGAAGAAGGTGTGTGGTAGGTCTGAGAATCGACCAGCGTCTATTTTTCATAATCCTGAATGATAAGGGTAGCCGGTAGGTCCACCCTATTTTTTTTTCGGCATTAAAACCTAAATATACCTATGTATTTTTTTAAATAAAATATCTCCAAAAACGCGATACGAAGTTCGCTGAGTCAGCTTGTATATTATTTTATTGCTGTGTGTGCAATAAAAAGCTGTAAAGAAAGAAATATATTAGCAGACATGGTCAAATACATATATATATAAAGTCACTTTAACACACTTGACAATAGTCACAACTTATATAGGTACTTGTGTGTCTTGACCACTACATTACATTAAATGCTGACTGTATTCAATTTACTAACACAGTGGTGTATTTCCTTTGATATGTGTGTAACACAGTGACTAACACTATTAGCACTAATATAATAAATCAGCATATATTTGCACCACTCCTGGAAACGTGTTTATTAAAATATATCAGACGTTGTCCAGTGCAGGCTATATTCAGGTTTACTTGCAAACTGACAACAATGCAAAATAAAACAACATGCCAAGCGCGAGTCGGATACGCGCACGAAAAAAATCACCGAAATGTATGTACACAAATTGGATAATTCTTTTTTTTTATTTCCAGTAGTACAAGATTGAAAATATATTAATTAAAGTGTGGCAGTTTTCTAAAAAAACCTCAATCACATTTCTTGTTTGAGAATCCCCTTAAATATATATTTTATTCTGTTGTTTATCATTCGTTGGTTTAGCGGCAACAAATATAGGTACATGGCTTACATCATGTGCAACCGAAAATTAACTGGCTAGCTATCACGGTTCATGAGATAGCCTGGTGACACGGGGATGGACAGCGGACTCTAACAGGATCCTATTTTACCCTTTGGGTACCTAAGCCTAAAAACCATGAAATACTGCCAACAAATTGTTCCTTATCAGTTTGGCAGATTATGATTATGGAAATAAATATATGTAAAAACATAATATTACAAGCGACAGGATGCTCGCTGCGAATAGTTCGAGCAGAAATATTACTTTCCCAACTTGGTTACAAATTAAGAGGCGACATATAACGTTCAACTTTAATAACCCGTCCGGGACTCGTGATTATAACAAGGTTTCTCTACTGACATAGTTTTACAATTCGCCGCTTTAGTTAAATAGTGACGTAAATCAAAATATGTGGTTACTCCATTAAAGATTGTAAGTCATCACGTTTAAATTTGAATTCGTGTAAAAACTCCTTTCGACTTAAATCATTATTCCATAAAGCAGCGGGTTTTATATCATGATATATCTTTAATTTTTGCTTCAAACTTCGGCATATAGATTAATATACACGCGTTAAATTCGCCGCAATTGTTTTATACTTATGTAGGTGTATGTATTAACTTGTATTCGTTAGGATTTTGGATACCCAGTTTATAATGTAGCCTTAGCTGCCTAGTCGAGCCCTGTTCATCTTTGTTGCAGTCCCACCTGATTCACGTACGTAACACAAGTCAGCCTAAATGCTTCGGTACGTGCCTATTCAGGAGATCGCACCGTGTGACCGGATCTACGTGTAAGAACGTGACGATGTATACATGTTTGTAACTTTACTTTTATCGACTGTATGTATGTAATTTTTGGGTTGTAATACCTGTATTATCTTTTGCGATTAAATGCTATGATGCACTTGGCCGGTTCTTTGAAACCTAATTATTGTAATACCAACGAAAACAGATTTTATTTCCTAACAGTAGGTATTACGACCGATACATTAAATAGGTACGATCGCAACTTCATCACAAAGATTTAACACAAAATTCATATGTGTATTATCTAATATTAAAATTAATGTTCAGTTGGTATATATCTCAAAGCAAAATTGCTATAGTAAAAAAGTTGCACAGTACCACATAAATTTTTAACGCAATACGCGTTTACAAAGGCTACACTTTGATTCGTCAAACAACAAAGCTTTAATGGATTTGTAAAATAATCAAACTGTCTAGCAATTAGATTGACATTCATTTTGTCCAACATTTTTATTACAATATCGCACAAAACGAAAACGTCAAATTGTGTTCGTATCCCGCGACTTGACATCTGCAAAGTCAGCGTGACATTAATCCCTCAGTCGGCATTTCGTAAATTTCGTTATTTCCAACGTTACGCGATTTTTTGAAACGTAATGCTGCGAATCAAATATCATTATTTCGGGTTAGTATTACTGGGTGGAATTCGCAAGTTGTTGCTAAAAATAAACTAATTATATTGTAACTTTTTAGACATACCTACTTATTTCACGGCGTTTGCGCGCCTTGAAATAAGTAGAGTTAGTTATAATTTAACGTAGTATTAGGTATACTAAGTTAAATTATATTGATTGAATTATATGTAATAGGTATTAAATTTCTTAAGGGCTTGTATTATTAGGCACTTGATGTATTATCCATGATGATGATGATATATATTATAATAAATACAACTGCTTACACAATAATAACTATAAACATATTTCTAGTTATTACATATTTTTAGCTCATAAAATTTTCAAACAAGATTATACTTTTACCGATTTAAAATTCACTTGAACGCATATAACCTAATATAAATCCTACGGTCTGTTCTGATTCGATCAACCTTTAAGGCTTTCACCACAAAACGCAACGATAATATCTTTATTTAGTAAGGATTTTGAATCTTCAAGGAAATTCTACCAAAAGGATCTATTTATGTGTCTTTCAACACAGGCTTCTTTGATCTGTTGAAATAGCGTCTTTTTGTGAAAAGAGTTTGTAAATACTATGGAGGGGATACCGAGCACCTGTTTTATTACATTTCTGTTTGTCGTAAAACAATCACTATCAATTTAGTTTTCTGGCCCGAAAAAACATTCCAAGAAATATATCAATCCTACAGCCATGTTGAATCTATTATAATACGTTGGGAATCTTTAGGTACTTACTTATAACCTAGATGCGAGCACATATTATGGTTATAATTACTTTAATATACTTGTTAATAAAATATCTGCCTTTTAACGGCAGTTGAGTAAAATGAAAATTACCTACTTACCTTAGTAGTTACGTTTCCAAGAATAATGTCATTGTCAATTTTTTTTTGCCTATTCTAAACTTTTTCAAGGCCGAAAAATAAGTTATCTCAGATGCCTCTTTTTATCATAATACATCCTTGATTTTATGCTTACCTACGTTTCAAAGACCTAACAGTTATAGCAGTAGACCTCCAATTTATCCTTCTGAGCAAATACAAACAGTTAAATAAACATAAATTCATTTAAAAGGATAAACGCATTCAATACCCAAAATACGGGCAAAATAAGAATTCGGTAAGAGAAAATAATAAAACAAACGATTACTTACACAAATGCAAGCCAATTCCCAGTTATGCGGGAGGGCTGGATCGTGACAAGCATGAGTGTGCGAGGCCGTAGGATGAACCCTTTTGGGCAATTTCTATTCAGACCTTGAGCCGCCATCACGAGACCTAAGTGCTAATAGTGATAACGGAGAGTGTAGCCCAACCACGAAACCCGGGTGCCTAATTATTTTTCGATTTTACTCCACTCTGTCTGTATGTTTTATAAAACTTAAAGGAGTATGTAGTGTAAAGGAAAAAAACTATATTAGATATATAAAGTAGAATGGTACGGTGTCAGCACGTTTTTCATTAGACCAATGGGCTCTCCAAGTTTTTAGACCAATAAAATTATTTTCCCTAATCAGGGACTTCGACCACTAGCCACCACTAGTCCACCCTGATTATGAAACCAAATTTTATTAAAATGCTGCCTTAATACTACATAGATCTAAGTATAATATAAGTTTAGACAAAATAACCTCAATCATATTATTATGCTAACAAGTTCACCCCGAAGGGTACAGATACAGAACGCAAAAGCCAAGAGCCACACCTCAAAGCAACCAAACACATTGTTCCTGATTGAAATAGAAGAAACGAAACTTGTAAATTCCGAAAAGATACTGAGATTGTACGGCTAACTCGCATTACGGTAAGTGCTATTTTTTGCCAAGTCATAGTCCCTCCTTGTGCGGCCGTGGCACGTAGATCCATACTTCAACGTCGCAATGCCGCCTCGCTTGCGTATTCAATCGGTGTTGCCAGTATCTTAGAATTAGGCCTGTTCTCACGGAGAATGGGGAATTGAACTAGATTTTTAAAATACTTTAAATTTTTTATATATTATTGAAATTATCAATTTTTAAACAGTCTTCGAATAGACGGTAGGTCTTGTACATTTTTATTTGACTAGTGCCAAAAGGAAGCCGGTTCTCAAAGGGGTTGTATTTATATTACTTTTGGTGTATTCTAACTCTTATTTTCGTAACAGCTCTTATTTTCGATTCAAAATCGTAAAAATACCTAAAGATCTCGCTAAGATAAAAAACAATGCTTGCAAATATTGCTATTGTAATTATGTTCAATCGAAACAATATTGTATTGTAACTGTAAAGTTATCACTCCTCCATTACTTTCTATGTAGTGTTATGATACCTATAATATACCTAACTATAACTTTTAATATAACAGTACGCTAATAAAAATAATTATGGTCACCCATCTAACCAATTTAGCCAAAGCCAACTTTTCCTATTCACCATGCTTTAATCACGTAATTCCAATTCTCATCTACCGTAACTGAATCGAATACGCCCTTCGTGTAAGTACCGGCGTGTTATTGTGCCGTGCACTTATCGCGCCGCCGGCTGCTGGCTGCCGGCCAGAACGACTGCCGAGCTATGAGCAATCCTAATAACCTGTATCGGTTAATCAACCCGATACGCCAAAGGTTGATGCAATTAGAAAACGTCTCGTTTATTTCGCAATTCCGTTGACATATTACCCTGATTTATTTCAAACACTCGGTGACTCCTCGGCGCCTCTAGACAGCTCTATGGTCCAGTAAAATTGAGGAATTACGCTAATAGTCTTATTTTGTGATCGTTTGCCAGATAGCCCAGTTGTAGTACCAGTACTAGTTGCCCCTGAGAGTAGTGAAATCAGCTTACTAGTATATTTACGGCCACGATTGGACGCCCCTAATGCCCCAGATGCAAATCAACCATTGACGTTCGATCATACTTCCATAAGTAGGTAAGCGGAGCCTTATTAATATATGTAATTGAAAGTTGAATATGTAGGTATAGCTTATTCATGGAGCGTAGCCGCGGAATAAGGCTAAACGAATAAAAGACAATCCGGCACTCGTGCATAACAAGTGGCAGTTCCCAACGATTGTGCCGATTGTGCCGAGATGCCAAGTGTCTATTTTACATACTGATGCGTTGCAGGAAATTCCTGTAACCTCAACCAGGTACCCTAGTGCGGTGACGTCACGTACGTAACAGAGCACACGTGAGCTGCCTCCGAATGTGGAAGGAAGTAGGCACTAGAGATCCTTTGAGATCTTCGACCAATCACGCTCAGTACTCCGCTCGGAATATAGGTGCGCTCCAAATAAGCCCGAGCAGCCAACTAAAGAATTCGCAATAAAGGAAAATATTTCGCAACAGTGAAGATATTTTCGTGGACATCTAAAATGTTAGCAGTCAAATTACGTCACGATGGGAACGAATCACTTTTCATTTATAATTGGCCTCGCGACAAACTTTTCGAAATTAATGTATTCAATTACGTTGCGAGTGCGCACCACAAATTAGGCAAATCGAAGCTAAAGGAGATAAATCTACGTCTCTGTGTGGGCTTCTAACTTTCTAAGCCGACTGTAATTGCCTGACCGTCTCGGCGTAATTTTCAAATTTTATGTAAAATATTCATCGCGCTCGTTTCCAACTCAAATCCGTTCGGTTATATCATAAATATTATTTTTGACGTTTTATTTTGCTTACTATGTATCGCATGATAGTGCAATACTAACTGCCTCGTGGACTATTACGAACGATCTGCCAACCTAAGATATTGACTTGATAAATCATATTAATCTGGCAGCTTAAATACAGTCGCATATCATAGGGACATGGTAAGTGGTCTATATATATTTGCCAGTTTACTTAGCTGCTGGCAAATATTATTTAGCTACATATATAAAGGTATGCAATATACTCGCAGTTCATAGAGAAGAAATTGTCGTGATTGATTGTGATTGAAGATTCTCAAGGTATTTGCTATTGTACCTAATTACGTTAAAACAGAAATAGTTTGTACATAATCAAACTTGCTGTAAGTACCAAACGCAACTATATAATCTCTTAATTTAGTAGTGGGTACTCAGAAACCAATACAGATCAATTTTTAAACTAAAATAAGACCCGGTAAATTTATTAGGAAATGAAACTCCCATAACAACACTCATTTAACAAAATGTTTCTAAAGCAAATATTTCATGGAATTGTAGGTCAAAAAATCCATTTAGATATGTGTGGTACCCGATAGAATTGCTGTTAATATCCGTTTGAAATATTTTTGGAATTTAAAACAAAGCGAGTTCAGTGATGAAAATTCAAATATTTTTATGAAATATGCTTGGTTTGTACATTTAGTGATAGCTCGAGTTTCAGCGGCATGAATTCCAAGGATTGTATTTTTTTTCTACTATTAATTTTCTTCCATTTTTGATTTAATTTCTATTTATTGTTTAACTAGAATAGTTTTTGCATAAAGAAACCTAATATCCTTGCGAGATATGAGATGTGAGATGTGGAGACTGGAGATATACAAAAGAAAGACGGATATAATTCAGATGTTTATTTACTTTTACCTTCCTACAAGTGCATTATCAAAAATAAAAGAACGAAACTAATAAAAAATTGTATGAAATTGACATGCGAACTGAAACTGACCAAGTGACGTTTTATTCGTGTATATCAAATCCTTGCAATTTTGCATTGGTTTAGTTCGGTTGCTATCATCCATTGACACTTAAATTAACTAAGTGTCAAGACAAGTTCTTGTCAGTAATTGGATTACAATCGGAATTGTATTCAAATTTGTATGTAGATTGTACGATACAGAAAAATAATGACTGTCGCATTATATTCCGCACTGAGTATGTTACAAAACGTATGCATGTTTATGTGAAAAATTCACTCTGAAAGTCTTTAGTGGCACCTTGTTATGTAAACAAGGCAATTTCGCTTATCGCGAGTACGTCCAAATGAAATATGAACAAAGCAGATGCACAAATATAATTCCAACTTCATGCACTTCACTTTTAAATGAGAAAAAACATTAATTAACATTTACAGTTTAATTTACATCGTGGATATACGTTTTTTAATTGGAAAATCTGCTTTATACATGAATAATTATAAAGACATACAATGTTTTTCTTATCTTTTAAAGAACAAAAGGTTACAAAATATAATTAAGTATATGTATTATACAATTTTTATTTGATAGGTTGGTACAGTTCACACGTCAGAATGTAGAACATTTGAATTTTAAAATTCTCCGACATTTGGCAAACATTATCCACCCAAGCACACACAAGTTGTAAAAAATTTAAACTATTTAAGAGCGATCACCCTTATACAACCCTTGTACAGATTACATAGAACTTACCCATTACCATTTACGTAGTAGTGCCACCAAAAGATCTTATGTTTCGCTAAACCGCAACACATTTAAAAAACAGTGCTTTTATAAAATGTTTCACTTGACCTTTTTAAAGCCCTTAAAATAAAGTAAAAATGTTTGGAGCGTGCCAAGGCTCCGCTGAAACATTTACGCGGGACTCGGCAGGGCCCATTGTTTTTATTATAAGCAAGCATTGCGGGTTTTGTTCTTTTCCCACATCAGAATTATGATAATGTAACGTTCTAAAAGTGTACAATGTGTTTAATGTCTGTGTTTGTTAAGAGAATATCATAATACAAGAGAAAAGTAACTTTAATTATGTGTAAGTATACGACGAAGGTGGTTCAGTGACTTGCTTTGTAATTATATATTATGTAAGTATATGACGAAGGGAGTTCAGTTTAGCACGACTCAATTACCAAATAAAAATACAAGGTGTAGTACCTTAGCACCAAATTGTCCAATTGTCCCGAAATGCTAACAAATCTTTGTTATAGTTCGTCTAGTTCCGCAGCCCCGCACAATTGACCCGTCTAAACTCCGCGACTGTATATCACCAAGTCTGTAAGTCAACGTGTAAGCAATGAATAAAGGAATAAACAAACTTTCCGGCACGCTTTCATATAAACCAACCTCCCGAAACTTTAAAAAATACAATAACAGAATAAGTGTCTCAATAACACCTCTCAACAATTTCTTTAATACCCGTGTGTTATATAAACATGTTATATTGTAGCTCTAAGACAGCGAAAATACGAACATGAAACACATCGTGACAACACAACACGCCGATACAATGCGTCAAAGGACAACTAAACTTGGTCGTTCCTAAAGGGTTTAGCTCTTTGACGATACGTTACCTAGAGACCATTGAGAGTTGCTTGCAATCAATTTAATTAGCGAAACGGCTTGTAAGTCATCACACAGACATGTTCGAGACGTAGGTAAGATTAATTAATTTGACAATGTTTAGTGTTAATTGGAAAAACATAAATAATAATAAATAAATAAAACATCAAGTTAGGTGTTAACGTAGTTTTGTTGTTTTTACTTAACTTTGTGAGTAAAATTAAAATGTATTATTACTTTATTTTGGGGTTAGACTATCGTTAGATCAGTCGTGTTTTCGAAA
Source organism: Polylopha cassiicola (assembly GCA_038024825.1). Taxonomy (NCBI): domain Eukaryota; kingdom Metazoa; phylum Arthropoda; class Insecta; order Lepidoptera; family Tortricidae; genus Polylopha; species Polylopha cassiicola. The sequence continues at coordinate 3,683,578 of CP149061.1, forward strand.
CGTTGACAAAAAAGTTATGCGTGTCATACATAAAAAAAATATACCGAATCGAATTCAGAACTTCCTCCGTTTTTTTTGTGGGTTGAAAAAATTAAATATACGAGCTAAATCCGTTATAGTGCTTCATTCCAATATGTATTATAACTATCAGATATCAAGTACAAACCGCAATTTCGATTGATATGAGTATCCATGGTTCAATACCATTACCTGATTGAATTATATTTTACATTATCATTTCACCTACCTTAATTACTTAATTATTTGGCGATTGTATGACAAAGACGGATTTTGTAATAGTTCTCGTTTGGAAGTTATTGATAACTGTTTATCAAAATGATCGTATAAGTCTTAACCTCGTTTCGTATTAATTATTCATTTAATAATTTTGACATTTATCAAGGACGTGAAATGTCGAATTCATGTTTCAATTACTGATTAGTAACCCATTCCAATCAATCTCATTCCATCCCATTTTAAATAACTTTATTTTAACTAAGTAGTAAGACATTGAAGTGTTATAATTATGGGTACAACACACTAATCTCAAAATATCTATTACCTACACACAAAAACAACACCACTGACATTCCATGTCCGGTATTGTAAATTTTACTGCACGTAAGTAAGGTTTCTATCGCGCGAGATAGCATCTATCACTGTCATAATTTTGGCATTGAGTAAATGCGCAATATTAACAAATGCTATTTCGCGCGACAAATACCTTATATTCTAGCCCTCCAGGTCCCACAGGCCTCACTCATCATTTTCATATTACAAAAAATGTAAAAATAATTACATTGGAAATAATTTGCCCTAAAATCGCCATAACAGCACCATAACACAGTGACACAAAGTATCTGTGGCTTTTATTGCCAGACTTGGCTCCAGCAACGAGTTGCCAGAACCAACCCTCTTGATAAATCGTGTTGTTTTCGCCAACCTAGTTGTTTGTTCGGCTATAGTCGGCATCCATCGAACGTAACACAAAGTATGGCGCAGTTAAAACACACGGCGCCGCAGCTCTTGTTATTGTCTGTGGATAACAATTCAATATAATTGAGTTAGTGATTTGGAAAAAATAAACTTTCAAGTAATATTTTGCGCTGAAACTGTTTTATACCCATTTGCGTTCGTTTTAACAGATTTGCTTAGTTGTTGTTCAAGGATAGCGGGTTAAGGGTGGTTTATAAACATTTATATATATTTTTAACTACAGACAAATATTTATATTTAAATGACCACAATTTTCCACTAGCTGCCCGTCCCGGCTTTGCGCGGCTTATACAAACTTTGTCCTAACATAAACGAACACAGCAAAAAAGGAATTATTCAATTTGGTGCAGTCGTTCTGAAGATATGCGTATCATAGATTTGGTGGTTCATTTTTATTTACTTACCTATATAGTTATACATTATTAACTTTTTCAAACATAAACTGCACAGTAAAATTACATATTTATACCTATTATGTTTACATTAACAAATATGAACTTCATCTCCATTTCCGAAAGCCATGGTCTCAATAACTTTAACAGTACAATATTTTATCGGACGTAGGTAATTACGCGCGTAAATATATTATTTCAATACAATGTTGCATTTAAATTACACATTCAATCAGCCCGAGGCCAAGACTCGCCATTAAAGTCCCATAATTAAGATTTAATTTTGATACACGTCTACAAAGAGAAGCAGAAAACGAGGACGCTTTTGCGAGTGCAAAATATGTTTCATAATTGGTAGACATACCCGTCTACCAGCAAGCTACGTTCACCCTGAGTAATATAGGCTAGGTATAGAATATTTTGAAAAAAATTAGGGATCCGTGCGAAGCCGGGGCGAACCGCTAGTACCTATATAATATATTTCTTCTATTTCCATTTTTGCCTTATATGGTAAAGAGTATTTATGACTTTCGCTCTCTTTTTCAAGTTAATAAATAAATAATTGGTCATCCAAATATGTATAAGACAATTACATAGGTAATTAATAAAATTAGCGCTACCACGAAAACCTATTTAGAAAATGGTGCTTATTTTTCATATTACATAGACGGTAGTTTCTACTCATAAGAGGAAATCATTTTTTTGTTAAGGTACGTGAAAATTAATCCGTAGTACGTTACGATTTTTATTTTTAAAGAGACATGAATAAAATAAACAATAACAAATAAGATATATTTGATCACTGCAAGGAACAATAAACTTGCCAGATTAAATGACATAAACATTTAGGTAATCGTCTAAACAGGCGTAAATTCGATCTTTATGACAATTTACAGCTGAAAAATATGCTCAAGATTTAACATCCATGAGAAAATCACGTCTGTCTAAGAATATGTTACCTTTGTCTATTGGAAATGATTTTTTCCATGAATTTCGTCATTACAGTCGTTAGGCACCATACATATATTACAACAATGAGAGTAACAAATAAGTACGTCCTTAGTTCGTAAACGTCGTGTTGTACGGCGCGGCGGTTGGCGGCCTGCTCGTTCAACGAGTAATGAATTTCATAAATTACACCCACCTCGCGAACAATGCTCCGGCAAATCTGTACCTCTTTTGATTTACTGCTCCGTTAAAAAAGCACATTCAATTTTAATGATACGTAACAATCAGTTTTGATCTTCGCTTAATACTCTCGCTAAACAGTGCATAAATCTTTATAAAAACTTTTAATAATGAAAATCAAATTCACGCTACGCTTTCCACTATAATAAAAATGAATTCAATAAAACAATAACATTTTAGCCATCTTATTGATTTACTGCCAAGCCTCCAATTATTTTATTTGGCTAGCTGACTGAATACCCAATTTCCAGTTATAAGCAATTGTTTTCTACGAGAATTGGCACCGTCGAAGATAAAATGATCACGGACGATTAAATATTATAATTATCTCGCACCGATGCGATAAACAGAGATCATCTCAGGTTCTCGTTTTGTTATATGAGTTTGCAGACAAAAAGGGACCGATCTATTATTAAGCGTCAGTCTTTAATTAAAGACAGCTTGACATTTCAAAGAAGGAGGACATGAGTTTAATTATAATCAAACACAAATATCATTGGGCCACCAGTCGCTTGTAGTCTGGCTGTGCTCGAGTGAGACAGTGTGATAGATTCGGCGGTTGAGTGACGAAGACGGATTTTGGAATCGCCCTCGTTTAGAAGCTACCAAAGCATTGTTTGTCGCGACGATCGTCATAGGATTTCAGCACGCCGTGAACAAGAAACGTAACTTCGTCTCGTATTCGACCGTAAAAAAATATTCTCAATCCTTGCACTCGTATTTTTCTTATCAGGACGTCAAACGGTCGGGTTCATATTTCAGTTAACCTAAAAAAATAACGTCGGCTTAATTTGAGTTCACATACATATAAGAATTTCTGGTCACATTGACTAAATATACACTGAATATGTCTTCGTAGTGAGTCGTAATGTTTATACAAAATTATGTGTTCCAAAAGCGTCCTTATTACGTGTTGATGACAAATCGTGTGCAAAACGCCTTTGGAATGTAACGTAACCAGCGCATGCGATACTCAGATACGTCAGACTGACTGGAGACAGGTCTGCGATCAAAATAATTATTTAAAAATAAATAGTGCATAATTTGGACATTATAATCCCGGAGTCTTTTCACCCAGTTGTTAAGTAGCAATTAAAACTGGTAAACATGATGGTTTCTATGTACCTACTACTGTGCAGTAACAAATAGACTTATCATTTTATGGTGATTAGTTAACCATCTTCATAGTTTTTTGTCTCTGTATGAAAATTATAGCGACTATAATAGTGTACTATGTAACAAGTATGTACACAGAATAAGATTTATTCCATCGCCACTACGCAATATTGCAAGTGTGCCAAACTCACTGTCTGCAATTCAAAGTGATTCGTATACGGCACTCGGTAAACACCAATTCGTAAACAATGCTATGAGAGAATTGGTTTATTTGTTTGTTCAATCAGACGAGACGAATCAGAAACCACAAAACCGAGGGATCGCATATTTAGTATTCACGTAACCTATAAATACTTGCGTTAGATATTTATGGCGTTATGTATGTACAGATCTACATTTTTTTACCTTTTTTCTGTCGGTTTGAAGTTTCTTCCACTTCGTCTGAAGAGGATAAAGTATTTAGTGCTTGTAGTAACTGAGGTGTTACATAGAACAATATTAAAAAACTTAACAAAAAATAAATACGTATTGGTAAGGTATACCTACAGAACTCGTTTTGACTCAGTTAATAAGAAGGTAATCCTTTAGAATATTTAGGAACTTGAAACATTATTTACACAAAAAAATTTAATCATTGACGATTTCAAAGACTTTTTATTAACTTTTTAACATCTTATGATTCAAATAATATAGAAAAAAAATAGATTGTTGTGGATTTCACAAGCGAATAAGTTTTTGTTAAAAGCGTCTTTAAGAATGCTCCAAGAAGCGGATGTTTATTACTTTCAAATTAATCGTTCGAGTGAAAACTTTTTGTTACGAGATAAGATATTGATATTTTTCACAAAAGAATAATTAGACTTTTTATTTGGTTTCAACCAAAAACACGGACTGCTTAAATAAGATTGAAATTAGATGTCGTTTAATAAAAATAAAATAAAAAAGAACTTTGTTTTTTTTTTTCAATAATAACATTCAAGATAACATAATATTACCTATTCGTATCTAGATAACAAGATATGCCTCTTCTTATTACAGAATTTAAAATTTAATAGTTCCTATTCAGATTAGTTTAGGAATATTTGGTGTACCTACCTAGTAGTGGTGGTTTACCTTCATAATAGGTACAAAATCCTCAATCACAAGATGAAATTACTCAAAATCTGTAGAAATCATAATACTAAATTTTAATGTTTTGTTGTAAATTGATGACCCCAATAAATGACATACTTAATTAACTATTAAATGCATTTATACTTATATACTTAGGAGTAAGACATACTAAAATTCCACTAGCACTGCAAAAACGTATCAAATACATAACATACTTATAAACATATAAATGACACTGTTACGTAACATCAAGTCAGAGTAGGAAGGTGTGTGAATCCCAGGAGTATCAAATGTAGGTAAAACTGGAGAGAAAAAAGCGTAAAGGAAATAAGGCGAACGGCACAGAACCGTCATAACCTGGCCCTGTGAAACTTGGAAACTTGCCGAAGAATATATTAAAACTTTATCAAAGCTGAAAGTTCCATTTCCTTTCCAAGTGTCGCGGTACCCAGGGCTCGAGGGAGACAGGACCTGTAACTTCTTTGGAATTGACAAATGAAACCTAGCCCCCGAGGAGACGGCGACCAATTAATCAAATATTTCTGAAAGCTTCTGATTTCCGAATTCATTTAAGTATCGCGGTATCGCCTGTATTAAGTTTTAATTGACGGAAATTTGCTCACGACGTTGTTTTGAATTGTTGTGCTTATTAGTGACTACAAATGCGCTGCTGTAAGTACCAATGTAGGTAGTTAAATTAATTGTTTTTATTGAAAATATTTAGATAGCTTATTAGCTATTTGCTTAATACAGTCTTATTCTGGAATATCAAGTGTTGTATTAAGTACGGTCTGTAAAAAGTTTTTAAATTAAATCCAAAGTTAAATAAATATATGCACGGCTAGCAGGCACTATGACCGGTTTCACAATATCCAAGTAAACTATTTGCTATTGGAATTAAACAATTACCTATAACGGTTTTAACTCGCCTATTTTATTTGCCCACGTTTCGAAAGCTTTACAATTCATATATTCATAGCCAACTCAGCTGACGATAGCCTAACACTAACAGCTGAGTCGTTTCTTTCCAATGTGTACTATATAACTACACATGTTTCAGAATTGATCAAACTAATTAGATACTATTTTTTACTGCGCTGTGTATTTTAATTACGTACGGTAGAGTTTTTCTTTATTACTAAACCCGCCCGGCTTCACATGACTATAAACCTTCCTCTTGAATCACTCTATCTATTAAAAAAAACCGCATCAAACTCAATTGCGTAGTTTTAAAGATTTAATCGTATAGGTACGGACAGACAGCGGCAGCGACTTAGTTTTATACTATATAGTGATAAACAAGTAAATAGTCTGGATTTAGTGAACCCGCATACAGCCCACTCTAATTCCAGTCTTGATCATAAATAATTACGATCCAGTAGGAACGAGTATCGATAGATTAATTGCAAAAGATTAAACGTTTCCGCGTGTTACAGCTGTTTTATGACTTCATACGAGTATAATAATTTTATGGCTTCATTGGTATTAAGAATAACTTCTATGCAATCGGGAATTAACAATGTGATTTTAATAGAACAATTTGTGTTTAAGTATATTACTAGTCATTTACTCGTGTGAAGCCAAATTACTTTTCTTTCTGATCTTTACTTTCTAGTAGGTAGGTAAATATAGAAAAAAATATATAATCATTTCAGATGCATTCGTGGTTATTATATATGTATTTACATTTCCAACAAACGAAGTAGTCCAATAAAAAATACAAGCCTGGAATTACTAATAACGTTTTAAATTGTGATTAAGTACTTCCTAGTAGGTACGTTATACGGCTTATTAACATGTTACAAGTTGATTTTAAGTCTAAGATATAGGAGTAAATGCTTCAAAACCTGCGCCCAAATCCTTGTGTAAAAAAAAAGTCTAGTCTTGAAAACGCTATAAGTACTATTTTGTTTGTTGGGATTGTCATACTCGTAGAAGACCATTGTTACAAATATGGGAACTGTAAAGTTTTAGAATCGTCAGCATAAAATTAATATTTACACGCAATTTAAATCCGCTATAATTGTTTCATTTCAAAACAATAATTCGTACTCGCTTCATCTTAGAAAACAAAACACGAATAACTAATTAACATTTATAGAAACGATTACACAATTGAAATATAGCAAGTTATTAATCCTAATAAAGCTGAAATAAAATACTAAATGTTTTGCGACTTCAGTGGATCTGCTTTTAGTAATCCTTACTAGTGATTAGTCTTCGCTTATTATAACATCAAATGAATATCCATGAAGACCTCCTCTATTGAGTTATCGTCTATCTAGATAATCTGCTTATTGTGATCATAATAAGTATTTTCTAAGATTAGCGTATATTTCGAATAGCTAGCTTCTAGAATCTTCTAACCGCAATCAAAATTAGGGAGCATTGAAAACATAAGTGTGTCTTATGTAATGTTCTGTAAAAACTCTTAGGGCCGTTCAAGTATTACGTAACTACAATGAGGAGGCTGGGGGAGGGTTGATTTGCTTATTTATGATGACAGCGGGTTTTGGCGGTCTAGATCAGCAGTATTTATTTACCTTTTTACATAAATGCACAAGAGCTTTACTTAGTATTGCTGATAAGGGTAAAGAGGGGGTGAGTAATTGAAATAAACCAGCTTACGTAATATTTGAAAAGCCCCTTACTGTATCATGAATAGTGACTTTGTTATTAGTACCACATTTACGCACCTAGGTATATTAGTGTGGTCGTTTCTATTACCCATTGTACCTACGTTACAACCATTATTAACTCGTAATTGTCATTGCCGCACTCACAACACTCCAGACGAATAATAATCCTACTCCTCGTATAAAACAATCCAAATAAGAAGATAGGGGAAGCAGTAAAGACGGGCCCGACCGAACAAACAGCTACAATGTAGCGAGAATTACTTCACAAGTGTCAACCAACAAACGTAAATTATTCGACGCGGCTGACAAACTGGCAAACAGCCTCATGTGCGCTAATAGTAGAGGAACAGCCGCCTCCCCCTAATCACACACTCGGTTGCTTCTCAAAAGCAAAAGGAGCCCAGAAAACTCAACGACTGCCTTCTGGCGACCGTTTAATTAGAGTAAATAATTATTCCCCGCGAAGCCTGCATTAATTCAGAAAAGTCCGCCATTAACTTGCCACGCCGCTCTCCGAATATTGGTCCGCTGCTACTTTCTTTGATTTCCTCGAGTAGACATTTAACGAGTACCACGAGGAGCGGATCAAACGAACGATCGTAATAAATGGCATTGTAAATACAGCAAATGAGAACAGTGGGGAACAAATGAAACTCATGTTTGAGTGTGCACTTACTTATGTTTTATTCCCCATTAGATTGCCTTGGGGAATTGCATTCGATAAACAAACAAGGTTTGACAAATAGAAAGTCGACGCCTTTCAAAGTTCAGTCGCATTCGATAAGAAAAAATTCAGCTCTGTAATTGCATAGTGCAATATGAATCGGTGTCCGATTTCACTGTTTCACAAAAAAAAAACTCAAAACTAGTCGATAAAATTGGTTCGAAATTATTCCTCGAATTTTGAAAGTTCTATTTTAAGAATATACCTATTTGAAATCCGTCCTGACCGTAAAATGAACATTTCAATTTATCATATAGAAGCTAAAATGAACTTCGGTGCTAGGTCCCTGTCATTTACGACATTTTACGACAGTCGAATATTTCCAATAATTATTATAAACTATTTCATAAATCTATTAACTTTATCACCAAGTCTTATTTAAATGAATTGGTAGTAGCAAAGTATCTACTGATAACAAACCCACAGTTAAACTATCTATAAATATTTAAACGCTATAACTGCGTCGGTTCATGGTGATTACAACAAAACAAACAAGTCCGACATCAAAGTGCCACCGTTTGTTTCATCCGCTCATTTCCTTCGTCAAATTCTCTAAACGCATCTCTGAGCCCGGCAACCTCACAAGAAAAACGACATATATGAAAAACAAAATGCCTCCTGCGATAAATGTAATGGCGGAGACACATTGGTGATTCCACCCAACGGCGAACAAATAAACCTGGCTGATAGAGACGAGAGCACGAACGCGAGCCCCCAAACGTATCTACCGAAACAAAAGCTCGCAAAAAGAAAACGAGCGACTCTGTTAAAACCCTCGTGACGTCACCTGAACGAATTAAAGCCTCCGTCCTTGTCATTTACCATGGCGGCGCGGACCTCTCGTTCTCGTAGGGAGGCAATTGACCTATTTTCGGCGGCGTGCAATAATTTCACGAAGGGCGGCCTAGCTTTAGATATGGATTTCGCTGGCTTGCACATTCTTAGGTCTACACTGACCGAGATATATTTTCAATATGGGCCGGTTGCGTTATCCATCGGTTTTTATGGGCAATAACAACTTTAGATAGCTGTTTACGAAGATTGGATACAAACTGGTCGCTAATGTGTGTTGTTGCTGGTAACTAGCTTGATTCTCATGTCTGTCGACCTTCGACTACCAACTCCGATGTACTAACATCGTCAGTAATAGGCGACCACAATATCATGCGCACGTATCGGCCTCATATAACAACGATAATGGTTGTTGTTTCTAAACTGGTAAAAGTTAGATCTTACTTCTAGTTGATGTTAAAACTCCTTATGTAACGTTTGACTTGGATGTTCTTCGTTTCGACGAAGCGGATTTCTTTGTCGTCATGTCATGAAAACAAAAAAAGTGTAACATCAGTGCGCACGTGTTTTTAGAAACTAATGATGCTCGATAACATCTACCTGGAGATATTTGGCAACAGTATATTTGAATAGAGAACATTTTCTTTAAGTTGGTATTTTTGTTACCGTGGGGTATATTTTATTATACATTCGAGGTAACATAAGACCCGAGCTCAAAGCTCGTAGCGCGTATGGATTATCGGTGAATAAACCTCGCTGGGATTTCAACATCTTTGAAACAATAACATGTAACCTACTGCCGAAGTATCTTTAAAATAATAAAGTTAAGACCCTCTTTGTCTTTGGCGACATTGTATAAAAAATAAACTGGATAAAGTATATAAAAAGTACACCGGGGTTACACGCACGAGTACCCACGGGGACAGTCAAAAGCATTACTGTTTTGCAAAACATACTTCCCATTAGTCTTTCGAGACATAGTGAATTACAACGCATCGAATCAATGCACGGTCTACATTATTTAAACGCAGAGACAATTTTTCAAATATTAAAGTTTTCGTTTGATAATAGGTACCTACTTAATAAAAGGAGAACTAAATCGACCACTTTTTATTACGCATAACAACTAACAAATTCATACGGAGCGATGATAATGTAGGTAAACGTTATTAAACGACGAGTAGGAGGCGGAGTTATTTACTCAAAACCTCCCGTCAGCTGTTTCTTAACTCCGCGTTCTTGAACTAAGCCGGTGGCACGTGACCGGAAGTAAAATTGGTTGCGATGGCGTCGGGACCACATCCGGTGCTCTATTGACAGACCCGCAAAAAATGGCGGAATATGAACACCAGCTGTACGCTGCCCCTGCATTGACTAATAAATCTTTCCACGCAATAATGGCGCCGATCTTTTTGCTAAATCCAGTGTGCGTACGTGTTGTGGTTTGGCTAATGCCCTGTATTATCCTCGTTTATAAATCATTCACGTCGATGCCACGCTTTCAGCTTACCGATTTTACCTTTACGGTAATGGCAGAGCGTCAACAATCGCCTTATATCTTTTAACGACGAACACCATATTAACATTATAAAGTATTCAAAAACGTTTTCATATACCTTTGTGGAGAAAGGAAATGAAATGGGTAATGTTATATCTTAATGAAAATATTTTTTTCCTGGAATATAAAACGTATTTTCTTACAATTCTAACAATATGAGGCTGTCGGGAAATTATACTTAATTTAAATCAAATTTCCAAACGGCAAGGTTTCAATCATTTTGTACAGAATAGATGCTGAAGTGTAGGCAGCTTCCATTTATTAAGCCCTTCTTATCTAAAATCAAAGTGATAATAAACGATCTAATTTATTTGTGTAATGAGATAGTAGTATAAGTACCTAAGTAAGTACAATATTTCATGGTCTAATATAAGAGTAAAGAACAATTTAATGTTTCCATAAATCGGACTCACCCATTAATGCTCATAATGGTCAAATATATGCAATACTTCATACTTATTAAAGCAATGGTCTTCTCCTAAAACTAAATGTAAGATTTTAAAATCAATAAGAAATCATATAAAACGATTGAAAATTCTCTGTCTAATAAATTTCATGGACCAATCATCGTTTGCTTCACAATTAATATAGCAAAATATCGACAATAAATAAATAGTCATTAGATTCTATTTTGAATTAACTAAATATCTAATTATCATGATCATGATTTTCAGTTTTTAGCATTTAACATAAGTATCTATAAAATACTATCACACTTCAATTTATACTTATTTTTATATTCATTATTGCTAATACATAACAAAATAGACAAATACGAGTATTACCTATCTCGTAATTGCACCTTTGCGCCAAACGACACGTTTTTCTGTAAAAAAAACACTTGTACGTTGACATTGATGTATCGGTGTATTTAATAGCTAAATATCAGGTGACGAGGGCGCAAGATAAATATATGCAGAAGGATTTGGGTCCCTCATAAGGACCGTCACTAAATCTTGCAGAGAGCAAGGTATCCGCTACCCTCATCACGCGACATGATGTGGGCTTCCTAAGATTATGTCTCGCTCTATGCTGATTAGCTTTTAGAGGAAATGAGAAACTATACGTTTTTGGTTTAATTGAGAAAGAATGATACATGTCACTTACTGAATCGAGGATATAAAATGTCACTTTTAGCGGAAGACTAGCGTCAGGCCAGTAGTGCTACGAGTATGGAAATTGTAAAGTTTTTGAAACGCCAGCAAAAAAAAAAAGCGAGTTAAATCCGTTAAAGTTGTTTTATCCCAATGTACCTCGAAGGCATCAGAAATTATTATGTCACTTTATTAAAAACAAGTTGAACAAAAAAATATAGTAAACATTGAGTTGTAAACTCTTGTTGACATAACTGCAAGAATATTAATAATCACAAAATCATGCAAACAATCATGCTTTATATTACAATTACCGTACCGTAAATAAAATATTAGGTACCTAAATTATTACTAGGAATCTTCTCATCTCGGACGCCAGCCAATCCTATGTCTTAGCTAATATTATAAATTCGAAAATCTGTCTGTCTGTCTGTCTCGCTTTTACGCTAAAACTAAACGCTAAAATTTAAATAAAATTTGGTAGGTACACAAATAATCTAGAGCCTGAGAATGGACATAGGCTACTTTATTTTTAATTGCGAAAAAGGGTTGTAAGCGGTTAAAATGTTGTAATTACTAATTCCACGTAGACGGAGTCGAGGGCAAAAGCTAGTATTTCATAAAACTACTCTCAATAATAGGTTAATCACGATTCCAGTTAAATAAATGACAACATGAATTTCAAATGTTAAGTCAATTTGTAACGAAATGAAATTGCCATCACGTGCTATTCTCATTTGAAGGCTGTCGAGAAATGTTAATGAGAAAGTAAAGGAAATGCCGTTCTTTTATAAATCCATGTTTCGGTTTTAAATAGCCGTGTCTCCGGAGACTACGAAATATTACAAATATAATATTTTCTGATACTCATTGGATTATAACATTAGCGTTAAACTATTGTCAATCCAGTTTGCTGCATATTATATTATATAGAGTTTTGGAAACATGAGCATAACATTAATATACCCGAGGTAAATCCGTAACAATTCTTTTACTCTAAGATTCCATGTATATTCAAGTATGTTAAACTAACAATTGCTGATAATTTCGCAGTTATTACACATTGGATGAATACAACTGTAACACCAAATGAAAAATATTTTAACGTTTCGGGAACTAATGAGGAGCAGTTCCCAAATTTTTAGCTAATCGAATCCGTAACCGTTGTTTTATTCGAATACTTTTTGTTTTTAATAATGGCTTAATAAAACTGACGCAATAACAAAGATGTAATAACTACTGTAACTACAAATTACTTAAAATAAGGCTATATAAATGATATTGTAATTTTTCTGTTATTTCAATTGTCAAAACAATAATATTTTACAGCTTAAATCTTATTGTTTCTTATCAATATGACTAGGTAGATGTAATTTGACATAATAACGTAATTATACTGTATAACTTTTAGAAATAAACGAATCTAATCTATTTTAACTTATATAGATAAGAGTGTGTTTTAAAAAACAACGTCATATTTATACCGTGCATATTTTATACCTAAATATCAGACCACAGACAACGAGAAAAATCTACATAACCATAAAAATAAATAAAGGTCGTTACACTTATGTCACTTCGTCTCTCGGCACCAGCGTCAAACACTAGCACGGAGCGGAGGACGGAATGCTAATGATTTATGTTGTTACTGTGAGACATTTCGTACATCCACGCCGGTGACAAATGTATTCTGCACGATCGTGTACAACTTGTGTAATTGGCATAAAGAGTGCTGCAAAAACATCACCCGATGATGTACACTTAGCCGAAATTGATACAACATTTTTGGATGCATCTCTTAAGAGTGGGTAAAAATGGAAATCTGCGGGTGCAAAGCCCGCTAGTTAATAATAAATTGCACGCTTAAAACAAACACTTTCCAATTTCGTAGCGCTGCTACGGCGTAGCCTCCGTAGATCTCGATACTCCCGTTTAAGTTAATCTGCTTTAGTTAACAAACAGATATTTAAGTGCTCGAACCTATTTTTTCTCAGGTCGAAAATAAATTCTTATAGTGACGATAGAAATTTATTAAAAAATCAGATAATTTTGTTTGTTACACCTGTGGACTACACAGATAAACTTTAAAAACCTAGGCAACTTTTTATATCGATCCCCTACAACAATTTATTTTTACGCGCACCTAAATATTAGCTATAGCTACGTTTCAACAATAGATATTTAGATTAATTAATAACTAATTTACGTTCGATATCATCCCTTCGTTGACTGATCTATAATTCCTACTCTATCTAAAGCCTTCATCAGCGATTGCAGTTTTCAATACGTTGCAACTAATCACGACGAAGTGCTGACGGTCGCTATTTCATGACAACGAGCGCTTTTGATATAACGAGTAAGCCAGATTATATTTACTCTGTGCTCTATTCATAAATATAAAATAATATTTAATCTATGAGTCATCGTGTATGCGTTCCGTTACCTACTTCATTGTGATGATGTTTTTATTTTGGTCTTAAATTTACGATCGGTCGCCTGTTTCATGTCAACCTTCTTGGAAATGTTTTAGTGACTAATAGATATAAGTCGATAGGAAAGCGACCCAAAATAATAATTAATCATCTTCTCCAGAACTAAATTAGGGTTAGAAATTAAAGCAATGAGAAAAATATTTTTTTACTTTTATACCCACCTATCTTGCTTTTATATTGTACCTGAACTATCTATAAACTGGAGAATTTTTAATACGAAGCTGATACGCTAAACATTAAAATAGCATCTAATGCCGACGATAAACTATAAATATCCAATGCAGTACTTAACCCATTTCACGCTGGACAAAGCATTTGAAATACTAAACTGTCCATTCAGGATATTGGTGCAGCGTTCAACAATAAACAATTGCCCTCCGGTTGTAAAATGCAAGTTCGCCTAACATTTGCAGCAAGTTTGCAGCCGAGCTAAGCTGGCATGCTGGGGGATATTTTAGCATTCCGGGTAAGGAGGAAGTATAAATCATTGACGTCGAACGCCCTCTATCGAAGCTGACAGCTAAATCGCAGGGGACATTAGTCACTGGGGACCTTTGCAGAAGCTTGGTATTCTTCCGTATATCTTAACGATGCTCGAACTACTTATAATGTATATATAGCAGATGATATAAGAATTGCATAATATAATTTTATATAAAAACACCCGAGACTTCCCCATGGATCGGAGGTTTGACAAAACGGAACAAAAGATTTCCCCGAGCAGATAGAAACACCACAAGCAAATTATGGCGCGGTTCACATGAACTGTCGCCCTTTGAATAAATATTTGGCCCTCGTTCAACATTCACTACCGTATCTCTACGTAGATACTTTCTACAATTTGGCACGCTCTTTAAAAAACGTGTGTTTTATGAGAATTTTACGTTATAATTTTCAAATTTGAATCTTTGTAGATAAATTATAGTGTAACTTCCGTTAAGTGGCACGAAGACTAGATAGTAATAAAGCAATGCTTTTAACGCAAAATACCAGCAAGTTGGAGATCACAAAGTACCTGACATGATAAAGCTAAGCTAGCACGCAAATCTAGTTCGGGGAGGTAAGTCTTTGTCCGCGCGCGGAATCCTAAAAGGACGGGATGGAGGTGCGAAGGCTTGAGCAATACTCGTTTTACGGACGAAACAAGTGCTTGCTCATTTTAATATTTCCAACTTTCCCTGAGCGAGGCGCCGTCATTACGCGTCGCTGAAAGAAAGCGCAACGGGGGAAAGTGGGCCAGCCGGGATCTCCCTCCAAATCCTCCGGGAACTTTGAATAGGGACACGAGCGTCTGCCTACAGCCCATTGTTATATCTTTCATACCTTTCCCAACGCTTTTTCCGTTATACGTAGGTATTTAGAGAAATTCACTTGAACGTTCCTTTGTTATTGAAAGATCAGGGATTTGTTGACATTGAAAGGACCGTGATTAAATTCTTTAGATTTTGTTGATTTATATTCATAACTGGATTGGTTGTGAATAATTGAAAAGAGGCGACGTGACCTGAAACGCGTTTTTATATTTGTAACTTAGTTCTGACGTAATCGATGTGTCAAACTATGATTGCGTTTTTATGTTTTAGGTAGCAAAAAATATTTTTGATGAACACAAAGCCTGACGTACATACTCAGCAAAAGCGCACGTCTGCGTAGTCAGGCTGAACCATAAATCAGAGCTTGTCAAACTGTGTCGAAGCCGCCCCATATAAATTACTGCCACTGTACTGCTGGCCTGTTTCATTTTACAAAAGAAAAATCCTTGAAAGTTTATTCCTACAACGGCTACAACGACGTGGCTAGACTGACCTGTTATGTTCGTTTTTACGCATAATTAAATTCCTAAATATATGTAAAGTAATAAATAAACAATATTATAAAACTAATAATTAACGTATGCCAGATAGACCTGATGAAACGTATTTTTTGGGAAACACTTAAGTTAAACTATCTCCTAAAATAAGCAATCTCAAATTTAAAATCACTTTAAGTTTAAATTAGTTCTACTTCAAGTTTCCTAAAGAGCACTTACTAAGGTCTAATGACCTTAGTTATTAATATTATAACAAAAAAGATATTTAAATAAATAAATATGTAATTCTTGAAACTATTTAATGTCTTGTTTGTTTTGCCAAGAACAGTATTACGTAGGATTTATAGCTGTGATAAAACGTATCCAATCAATAAAGTGTGTTTTAACCAATGAGGGATTGCCGACGTACGTGCTCACGAATGATCCAGCTGGTAAAAGTGTTGATGTTTGCTATATTTTTTGTTTATTCTGAGGTCCTGGCCCCTACTTCTCCTATGCGACAATTGTCGGTAACAAAGGACAGTTATGTTTACACTACAAGTTTCCACGCAGGTTGGCTTTATATTGATTACCTTTGCATTCGAACTTGTCGCCAAAATGGTCTCGTTGTTGGGGAAATAGGTTTTTGGTGTTAAAGTATATAAAAACATGCATGGATATAAATAAAAAAATGAGCACGAACAAAGGTTTAAAAACCAATTTCAAAAGTATATATAGAATACAATTATGACTAAGTATAATTATTTAATTATTTAAGTAGATTTACTTAATTATCTACATACCTATTTTAATTAAGTTGATTGACTTAGTTCACTTGTGTAAAGATAAAATATTTAAGGGCATAAAAAAATTGCATAGAAATCCTTCATTTACTATTCTAATAAAAGCAAATGAGTAATGGTTTTAAATCACTGATAATATAAAAGGAGATCCTTGAACTTACCTAGCACGCATAAAGGCATAGTTACATTGTGTTAATTGTACTACTTTCTCCAGGGGTTAATTATAAAAGAAACAGGATTTAGTTCAAATATCACTGGGGTCTCAAATCGTTATATTTTTCTTTAGGACAATAGTTCTCTAAGCATTTATCGCCTGTGACGCAGTGCGGTACGAACAAAACACCCCATCCCTCACTTATCGCAGAACTCAATCGTAACTATATACAGTCTCGTAAACTTTTATATTCTTTTCTGCAAATTTCGTAAGAGTTAGTGATCTTAATGTGCACTATCAATCGAATCGTCACGAAGCTGAAGTATCACAATGTATGTGATTTTCTGATTGTAATAAATTTGGAAGACTTGATACTAACCTAATTGATTTATATGAATAGTAGTCTTGTATCACTTATCAGTAACTGATCGTGGACTAACTTATTACTAAACCAATTAGTCAAAGTTTTGTGTCCAAAACCTTAATCGAGACTAAAGATTCTTAACTTGCGAGCTCCCATTCAGTTCTAGGCGATGAACAATCAATTCAAATGGCCTAATAATATTTTTATTTTAAAAAAAACGTGTTTCTATTACAAAGTAATGTACACCTAATACGCACATAAATAATAGCTTTCTATTATATTCCCTGCAAACATTCTTTAAAATAAAAATACGTTAGGCCAAAAGAAATAACACGAAAAGCTATTCACTGTTTGTTCGGTGTGCAAGTCAAGGCCAGCGTAGCGGAAAAAATCGGTATTCAGAACCAAAATAGAAACAGCGTGGTGTCAATTTGACATTCGTGCCCTGGTACTGTCAACCAGTACTCCGTGCATAGGCACCCACTGATGCAGAATGATGTTTGGTTTTCTTAAGATTTAGTTTTCTGTTCATTGGTTGAACACAAACTGGTAACATTAGGTACAACATATTTTACATAAACGTTTAGATAGCATACGTTTCATTAAAATAGATTGTTTAAATAAATGTGCCATGATGACTATATAATAATTAAGAGGCGTATTTACGTATCTAATTCTAATACGTACATAATTCTTAGCGTGTTGCTAACACAATTATACCTGGGTATATAGTACCTATTAACACCACATAAAAGTGATAATTAGTCTTTAACTTTTCTTTTACTGCCTTTTATTGACTTAAGAAGGATTTCTGTACTATAAACCCCACAACCACTTATCGAAGTAGATACCAACGGCATGTTCTCTCAAATACAAACGAAATGCACGCGGCGCATAGAATATATTTTCGTTGAAAATATTCGAAACTCGGAATGGCTGTCGTGAATTTTATTTGCGGCAGCTTGTCCACTTACTTAGCTTCAAGCCATATTCTAGCACTCAGAATAATTCAGCGGGAATATTAAAATAAAGAAACAATATTCAGAGTCAATAAAACTGCGAGAGCGCCATCAAAATTCCAAGCGCTCTAAAACCTGGTAGTTTCCCGTCGTGGATATTAACTGTATGCTTGTTATATGTATGTTTACTTGTGTATCACACTTGTCGAGAGACGGCATTAATTATTTGCATATTAATACATGAGAATTAACTCGGTCTCGGAGACAATAGAAGGCCGCCGGCGTGTCATAGCAATAGAATTCGCCTTGGCAGGCGCTCGTAGATTACTCGCCGAGATTTGGCTCATAGACAACTCTACTGCACGCATACTTTTAACAAAACTATTCTTTCGGTGACAAATTCTTATTTGTTCTCGAAGAAAGTACCGATTTTCATTTGTAATAATGTACTCGTGTGTGAAAAGAACATTTATGAGACGATTAAATGCAGTTTTTAAGATGCATTATGTCGTACACTAATATCATAAATAAGACGTTGATCTAACGCATTAGTAATTAATCGTATATATGCGTCCGCTTCGTAGCTTATAGTCTCAATTTATACTATACGTAACCATCGTTGACAGATTTAGGAAGGTTCACACATGCTCTTTATTTATTTCCTCTGTAGACGCGCCAGAGTTAATAACCCACTTTATGGTCGCTTGAATAATTGGAATAATTGCCGTTGGTGTGTCGTCGCCGTAACAATAATTATACGTTCGAGTGATTATTATTGGAAGCTACGGAAACACTTAATAATGATGCTGGCCAACATAATAATTGATATTTAAATTTAATTAAACGGTTTTACGGCAGCGCTAGTATTTTTAAACTAGAGCACGCAAAATACGCAACAATCAACGTGATAAATCAGTGCCAATATTACAAATGTAGTAGGTAGTAAAGAAGTACCTACATATTATTTAATATTTCTGCCAAAGCGAAATTTACTTTTTTTTTCAGAAATATTTTATACATTAAATAATAAGCTACTTTACTTCCCTGAAGTAGATTATTATTTCATGCAAACTTTCAAGAAAATGGAAACTTTTGAACTTGTAATTGTTATGAATACTTTATTTCAGAAACCACGAAGCGCAACTAGTGCATTACTTATATACTATGATTAAAAATCAAAAACGACGTCGTAACCGTCAGAATATTATTATTCTCCATGTACATAATGTACCTATTATATAACATTGTGACTATTCCATTATACATTCTACATAACGTAATCTTGTTAGTCATGCGTAAAAGCAGTTAATTTTATGACACCAATCGAATTTGTCATAGTGTCCAATGTAAACATATATCCATAACATATACTATAACCTAAGGGCTTTTTCATAAGGGTTCCTTTTATATAACGTTAGGGAGGACTAAGATATTTTTTTTAAAATTCATCCCTAAGGAGAAAAACGGCAGTGCTCAATATCGTGCGCGGACAAAGTCACGGGCAGGAGGTGACATGGTATAATTAAGTGCTTGGTAAGGAACTAGACCAATTAGTGTGAATTATCATAAAATATTGATGACTTATATGTTCTTTTTTTGCAAATGCCCTGTTGTAAAATAAAGAGTTTACATATTATATATTTTAAGACATGTTTATTCATACAAGAAAC
The DNA here is from genome assembly GCA_038024825.1 of Polylopha cassiicola. Classification (NCBI taxonomy): domain Eukaryota; kingdom Metazoa; phylum Arthropoda; class Insecta; order Lepidoptera; family Tortricidae; genus Polylopha; species Polylopha cassiicola. The sequence goes on from CP149061.1 coordinate 3,703,421, forward strand.
CCTTATTATCTTTGCAGTATAAATATTATATGTTGACGCAATATCAGGTACCTATACATTGTTCCGTTTATTTAAACTGCGATGCGCTACATCGTAACAGACTGTTTGTAGACAAATCTACATTTAGCAAGGTAGTAAATAAATAGACATTCTACGTTTTGTCTTCAAACGATTTGTCTCTGTCTCCGCAAGATACAAGTTCTTGGTTGGTTCTGTACAAGTAAATGAAGATAATAATGACGTTTACTTATTCTTATTTTTATTACTATACTAGCTGACCCGGCGGACTTTGTACCGTCATATGATTTTAATAATAATTATTATTATTATTTTTATATTAAAACTGTATCCTGACAGTTACAAACACTAAAACAAAGTTATTGTTAGAAGCGTGTATCTTATGTAAGTACATGCTTCTAAACTTTGAGAGTGGAGGCTCGTAACGTCACGTTATCTATCATACAAATTATACCTTAACGTGACGTCACGAGCCCTCACTCCCAAAGTTTTAATGCGCTTATCTTTGTCGTTTATTGTTCGATTGAGAAACGATAAAACACGTATCCAATTTTTTTTAATGAGCTAACTGACTAAATAGAATTTCGTTTTCTTTACCTAGTTGTCATCCATATTAGTTAATTAAATAATGACTTTGTGTTATAGCTCTTGGCCGACATAATAAATAAACAACAAAAAAACAATAATAACAGAAATCTTTGTGTTAACACAGAAACTAACGCTTAACATATTGATATTAACACTTTATGCACTTGTGACTAAACTTTCCATGTTGGATAGTACTTCATGTTAAACAGGCCAATGTTGTTTGTAAGCTTATAACTTTTAACGACACCAGCACGAGCTCCAAGTTCGTGGCGTCAAGCTTTAGCGTACTAATGCACTACTTTGCAAGGCTTCAACGTAAATGCTTACTACCAAAACTAGCAAATTTCACCCTAAACCGGATTCTGATATTGCCGGATTTTGATAGTTCGTACCAGCTCTATTATATTTCATTGGTATAAGAAAAACGTTATCAGGGCCGCTATTCGGGAGCAATCATTCGTATTTGTCTTGTATGACTTGAAATCTTCCAATTTGTTAGTAATATGACTCTAACTGATCTAATGGTTATGCAGGATGAATTTGTTTGCTCCCAAATAGCTACCCTGACTACATATATAATTTGTAATAATTTCTGATGGTTTAAACGCAAATATATGTATATTTTTCCAAACAACTTTGCATAGTCCACATAGTTTGCATTCTGTACGGCATTTGTAAAGTTATCGAAATGTCAGCATACATTATAATTGTATTATTCCAACACTAATTATTATAATCAATTATTTTACCTTAACTTGCATTTCTTTAAGTGACGTATGTATTAAAGAAGCTATGCTACGAACACGCTATCCATACTAATATTATAAATGCGAAAGTAACTCTGTCTGTCTGTCTGTTACGCTTTCACGCTAAAACTACTGGACCGATTTAAATGAAATTTAGTAAAAAGAAAGTCTGGAGCCTGAGAAAGGACATAGGCTACTTTTTAACCGACTGCAAAAAAGGAGGAGTTCCACGCGGACGAAGTCGCGGGCAGAAGCTAGTTTACTATAAAGGGTAAGGCCCACGCGACATGTTCAGCACACGCGAAGCACTATATCTTGGAATTGGTCGTATTAATATGTTATTTTTTTATAAAACTATAACATTTCACAATATAGGTACTTATCTATGACTAAACTTCTAATAGAAGTGGTTATTCACTACTGGATTTGATTGTTCCAATATATTTTTTGGCTATTTACTTATAATACCTATACCATGTAACTGTGTAGGAAGGTACCCTATTCTACCATTTCCACCTAAAAGGAGTAAATGACTCTTGTATGCTTTTGTTTTAAACAATACTTACCTGACTATAGGTATAGAAAATTGATAATTGTTATTCTAACTTAAAAAATACGAAACAAATATACCTATACTAGCGGCCCCGGCAGACGTCGTCCTGCCCGTCCGATTGTTTCGTCAAAGATCTGTCAAAGTCTTCTAACTGTCACTTAATGAATAGTAATTCTTCATAAGGCTTAATATTTTCCCCGTTTTGTACACATTTTCCACTGTTTCTTCGCCCCTATTGGTCGCAGCGTGATATTATATAGCCTAAAGCCTTCCTCGGTAAATGCTCTATCCAACAAAAAAAGAATTTTTGAATTCGAACCAGTAGTTCCTGAGATTAGCGCGTTCAAACAAACAAACAAACTCTTCAGCTTTATAATATTAGTATAGATAGATAAATGCACATAAAAGAAAAACAAGGTACCTATCGAAGTTGTTTATGTTATGCCTGTTAATTAAAGATGCTTTGTCAATTGAAACATAATAATCTACAAAAGAAGTTATTAAACTTCTGTTGCCTCTATTAAAAATTGGTATAAAGTCGTCTCATAAGAAATAATGTTTCTTCTTGCGGTGAGGCTACTTTGTGGCCGTTTTAAACATACAATGTTCGCCGTCTTTACAGGTATCATAAAACTAATTTTAATTTCCTTACAGTGTTAAAAATATTTGATGTTTAAACGTTACATTTATACCTACTTTATTTAAACGAGGACACGGTACTTAATTAATTTAGTATTAAAAATACGGCACGTGTATTACTTTAGTACTTACCCACTTATATAAATATCATTTAAGACAGATATATCGCACGCATCATAAAAAATAAAATTCTCAAAAATGTCACATTTAGAAAATCAAGAGGCATTTTATTGTAGCCATTATTGTTAATTAATGCATTTTCTTTTATGAACGCGCGCGAATATTTTGCTTAATTAAAATTGAATAAGAACAAAAAACTTACCTATAAAATGCGACTCCCACTGCCTGCTTGAAGCACAAACACAATTTAACTATGTCCAAGTACTTCCACTGAATCACTTGGAAAACAACCCAGCACAACCGGCATCGCAATGATAATGGAGCTAACAAGTTTTTGCTTCAGTACCTTTATTGTAAGTATTCACAACCTCGAGGGAAATTTAGTGAGAAATCGAGTTCTAAATGTAACACGGACAACCTTTGTATCATCTCTTACTGTAGAAGTAGAAACATGAACACCAGAACAGGTACCTAATATTTACAAAATACTTAAATATTACCATTTATTATATAAATATATTACTTTGCTTTCCTAGCATTTAATCACAACTTATTGATTGATTTTACAACCAGACTTTATTACTTATAAGTAAGTCCGCGGGCCGCGAATAGGGCAGTAGGTACACTTCTTGCATCTACATAATCACAACCGGTTGCTTCGTCTCACGTAGTCCCCCGCATAGTCTGCCGGACGACACCCCGGCCACATGGTCACGACTGCAGCTCTTCCGACCGTACAATAATTTAAACTAATCGTTATTCACAACACTGAAGAGGTAAACATTGATTACATCCAGAAATTTACATCGTGCTAACTTTCCGTGTCTTTTGTTTGAAAATATTTTAAACTACATTTCAATCAACACATCGGACGCACTTTACGATAACACAGACATATTTTAGATAGGGTTTATTTGATGACAGTATTTGGCACAGTCAAGTTTGACGGTTTTCATGTTTCGCACGTGACGACTGACACGTAACGCGGGCGCGGGACCGCGGGACCGCGCGATTTCCACGAGAACTGCGAGCCGACCACTGAACACGCGCCGCTACGGGCCATATGCATTTATAAATAGTTATCTCTCTCGCGAATCGTGTCAGTCCATTTCACCGATATGCGATAAACAGCCGTAACTCGGAGGACAGCGACGAATGTCAGGTGGTGTTCGCGCTGTCAGTGAAACTGTTTTCGGTTTCCGAACGCGACGTGTGTTCCTCTCGCTGTTTGTGCTGTGTTACTAGAGGCAGAGGCACGCGTTTCTCGCTGCAACTGCTGAAAGACGAAACCTGTTGAAATAGGACAGGGGGCTGTGAGGGAGCGAGACGACATTAGGTTTGTCGGCATCACTTTTTGTTTCAGGCGCTTATTTCACTACGCAGGCGTGTGTGCGTGAAACTCGCGTGGCTACGCGCCGTAGCTCGGTGTTGGTGAGTTGTGGAAAACTCTCTTAGGCAGCTTTCACAAACGCGTGGGTTTTCTTGAGTAACAACGGTTATCCTAATAGATTCCATTGTGTGTATATTGTATGCTGTCTATCGCTTTTGATGTTTTGTTTTCACTGAGTAGATACTTAGACATGGTTAAATTCAATTGTCCGTGGGAACATTTTTATTTAGTTAAAATAGGGATTGTGTATTGGATTTATTTTATTTACTTATCACTATATTTTATATTCTTATGGTAATGATATTTTACAAATAATGCAACATCAGAAAATTATTAATGATGTTAAAAAACAATTACAATAAAGACTAATAAAATTCTATTACCTACAAGTATTTTTAGGCAAAATATACCTATACGTTATATATATGTACGTTCATAGCTGTTTACAATATAATATATAGTTAAAGGATATAAGTAGGTACATATGTAAGGTATAAATACTTTACTTTATTCGAATTTAATGTTCAAAACAAAAAGTTATTCAGTATGGTAAAAAGAGAACGCACGGTTTCAATTATCAACGCCACAAGAATTACAAAACATTACAGACGCTTGCGTCCAATTCTGATCCAAGAAACGTAAGTAGCCTGTAAGAACCGAAGGTGTCGTCGTAAGGAATTAATCAATTGAAAGTGGCATCAAGCCCAATATAAACAAGGGGCCACACAGACGCGTGGCATAATCAAATAGCACGCAACTTTCTCGTAGGCTGTGTAGGTCGCGCGAGATGGCCGAAGCCGCGGAGGCTGCGTGCAAACGAGACGGCGATGACAACGTGGCTGCGCACGCAGCGCTCGATACCCTGCCACCTCACTCACACCCGTCTGGAATCTATACCGAACTGGGAGACCGCCTCTGACAGCTCGCTCCAATGTAACGGTGTACCCTCCATTATATTGGGAATCAATTGACAAATGGGCACCGCCGTGGTCGCTCTCCACCACACGCGCTCGCTGCACTGTGTTTGTGGAGCCAAGGACGAGAATGATTGAGGGCCATTGTTTATCTTTTTTAAAAACCCTCCTAATTTAGTGACGTCCGAGACCGAAAACCTTAAGGACGCTTTGACATCCGCTCCTAAGAATGTTTGTTGAAAGAGAACTGATACCCCTTTATGTTTCGAAGGTCGAAACAGTTAATTGAATTTCGTTGTCTACTTTGTCAAGAGAGATTCTGTATCTTTATAAGAGAAGGAATTATTCACCCTTCAATTTTTTTCTTTGTTCTCTGTTATAATGCTCACCTGTCTATTGTCTTGTTTGACAACCCAAGTTTAAAACTGAGTACTAAGTAAATTCTAAAGGAGTGCAGTTATTAGTTCAGGGCAAGTTTTCAAAGTAAACTTTGTATGAAGTGCAAGATCTGCTCGTACCTTAAACTACCAAACTAGCAGAGATGTTCAACTTTATTTATATTACGTGTTTTCATGGCTCCAGTGAAGTGTTCATAATGTTTTATTTCATCGTCTTAATAATTTCAGAGAAACGATATTATAGGTTTCATAATATTATGGAATGAAGCAACTAGGTATTATATACATTAGTGTTAGCTCAGTCAGTTACGAATATGGGAACTGTAAATATTTGCGAAACGATAAATTCGAATTTGGAATTTTTATAATAATGTTAGCGTGAAAAAATTCGTTATAATTGTTTCATCCAAATTAAGGAAATTAAAAATCTTAAACTAATTAGGCAGGTACCTACCTATTAATAATAAGAAGTAAATAGAATTAGGTACAAAATTAACTAGGAAGTTTATAAAATATTGGAATAATTTTCATAATAGAACAAATTTTTGTGATACCTATTCGAAAAAGAAAATAAGGTAAGTTAATTCAAAACAAAGTAGTATTCTAGAATAAACTAAGTAAAGTTAAAACAAACTTTGATAAAACACTCACTTATATTTATAATAGATTTATTTACTAATATTACACGCCGATTATATTATTTAACATGTAAACCTGTGATGTATGCTGAGCACGCACACATGCATGTTGCACACTACTACAAACAGCATTGTCACAGTTCTAATGTCAGTAATAAACGAGACTAGCTTTAATACGGTCGTTTCATTGTTATCCGCAAATACCTCACTGGCGACGAGGTGTAACTACCCACGAAGAAAAAAAAATTTTAAAAAAAAAGAAGTAACGGAAAAAGTACGTGATGTCGAGTGTTCTAGGAAATCTTAGTGTTTTTGATCATAATATACACGAATGGGAGATTTTCTACAGTCGACTCCAACAGTATATAAAATTAAACGGTATCGGAGAAGAAAAAAAAAATGCGTTACTTATTACGCATTTGTCAGATGGGACGTACCGACTAGCTAGGAACTTACTCTATCCAGATAACATTGAAGAAGTAAAGTTCGATGTGCTCATTAAAGCGTTGCAAGGCCATTTTTCTCCGAAAAGATGTATATTTGCTGACCGCGCTAAATTCTATGATGCAACGAGAAACGTGGCGGAAACTGTCGAAGACTGGGCGGCGCGACTGAGAGGACTCGCCGTTCATTGCGAATTTGGTAATTCGCTGGACATGCTGCTGGTAGATAGGTTTGTGCTGGGGCTACGTGTGGGCCCTGAACGCGACCGACTATTCGAGCAGGACGCAACCGCATTGACGTTCAGTAAGGCCGTAGAAGTGGCCCAGCAGGCCGAGAGTGCGAGAAAGGCTCGCGTATTAGCCGTGGCAGCAGAACCGAACATCAAGGAGGAGCCCCTTTACAGGGCCGGCACCGCTCGCTCTGGGACGGGGACATCTCTGGGAGGAAGGATTGGCGAGGTGCAGCGCTGTACCGTATGTGGACTTAAGAACCATAATGCCGGTAATTGCCGTTTTAAAAACTATCGATGCCAATTGTGCAGTGAAAAAGGACACCTTAAAAAAATGTGTAAAAGTGCTAAGAAGTCACAACGTTGCGGCCTTCACAGCGTCGAGACGGAGACAGTTTCGGCACCGATGGCGATACTTGATAATAACAATTGTGACCATTGCGAGGAGTGTAATCTATTGAACTTAAGGTACGTTCACGTTGCCCCTTTATTATTGGAAGTGTTCGTTAACAGTGTCAAATTAAATATGGAACTTGACTCGGGTTCAGGCGTGACTGTCATAAGTGATAAGTTATATAAAACTAATTTTAAGGGGTTACCGTTATATAAAAGTAATTTGAAAATGTGCTTATATAATGGTCATAAAATAGCGCCCTTGGGATATTTTCATACTTCAGTGTCGTATATAAATCAAAATCATGATTTAAAAATTTACGTCGTACGAAATGGAGGACCGCCATTATTAGGGCGAGATTTTATGACCAAATTTAAAGTAAGTTTGACTGTTAATAATAATAATCTTTTAAATTTAGAGCAAAATTCGAATAACGTGATGGCCTTAGTAGAAGAGTTCAATGATTTATTCAATGATGAGTTAGGCACATTCAATAAGTTCAAGGTCGATCTTAAGATAAAGGATAATGTTAAGCCAAAGTTTTTTAAGCCGCGGTCAGTGCCATTTTCTTTAAAAAGTAAGGTAGAAGAAGAAATCGATAGGTTGGTTAGTTTAGGTATATTGGTTCCCGTTAAATTTTCCGAATACGCAACACCAATAGTTCCGGTTTTAAAAGAAAATGGTAGGGTCAAAATAGCGGGAGATTTTTCAGTGACCTTAAATAAAGACATGGTAATCGATAGGTATCCGATGCCTCGTATTGAGGAGGTATTCGCTAACCTCGGAGGTGGCCAGCGATATACGAAAATAGACCTTAGCAACGCCTACAACCAATTTGTACTAAGTGACGCTTCGCAAGATTTTACGACAATTAGCACAACTAAAGGGCTCTTTAAATATACTCGTCTTGTATATGGCTTGGCAAATGCGCCGGCTATCTTTCAAAGGGCGATGGAAGCACTTTTAATAGGCATTCAAGGTGTTAGCTGCTGGCTTGACGATGTCTGCGTAACCGGTTCTTCTGACGAGGAGCATCTAAGCCGCTTGCGCGAGGTCTTGACCAGATTACGAGACGCTGGTTTAAAATTACACAAAGACAAATGTGCTTTTTTCCAAAAGAGCGTAACATACTTAGGTTATATAATAGATAAGAGCGGATTGCGCACATGCTCAAAAAAGGTTGAAGCTATATCTAAAGCACCGTGCCCTACTAATATATTAGAGGTAAAAAGGTTTTTAGGGGTAGTTAATTACTATCGTAGTTTCATACCAAACGCATCTGACAGATTGAGTCCCCTGCACGAACTACTACGAGCAGGGGCAAAATGGGACTGGGGGCCCCGCCAGCAAAATGCCTTCGACGGCATAAAAAATGAGTTGTGCTCGGAACGTGTCCTGGTGCACTTTGACCCTAAAGCGCAGCTGGTACTCTCAGTAGATGCGGCGCCCGGGGGGCTCGGCGCCGTGTTGGCACAGCGCGACGATGCCACGGGTGAGGAGCGCCCTCTTGCTTTCGCTTCGCGCTCTTTGAATAGTAGTGAGCGTAACTACAGCCAGATACAGAAAGAAGCCACTGCGATAATATTTGGAGTTAAACGTTTCCATCAGTATTTGTATGGTAGGCAGGAACCGTTTATTTTGAAAACCGATCACCGTCCTTTACTGTCTATATTCGGGAATAAAGTAGGTATTTCAATTATGGCCGCTTCACGTTTGCAGAGATACGCAATAATTTTGTCAGCTTACAACTACACCGTGCAGTATATAAGTAGCTCGGATAACTTAGTTGCCGATTATTTTTCGCGCGCTCCTTTACCAGAGGTACTTACAGACGACAAGGAAGACAACATATCATACCTAAAGTTTTTAGACGTAAATACTACACCGGTAACATTTGAAAACATTAAGAAGGCTACGCTGACAGATAAGACATTGCAGACCGTCATAAAGTACATGAACCGTGGATGGCCACGAAAACTTGTTTGTAAGTCGGTTTTACCTTATTTTAACTGTAAATTAGACCTGGAATTTGATAATGGTTGTCTTTTCCGCGGTCATCGAATAGTTATTCCAGAAATGTATAGGAAACAAATATTACAGGACCTACATTCAGGTCATTTAGGCATCGTTAAAACTAAATCAAACGCGCGTAGTAAACTGTGGTGGCCTAATATTGATAAAGACATAGAAAGCTGGATAAGTTCGTGTGCATTGTGTGTAAGTACTCGCTCCGCGCCAGCGCGTGCGACGCCGGCGCCGTGGCCCCGCCCTCCTAAGCCATGGCATAGAATACATATCGATTACATGTCTGTGGAACAAAAGGTTTACTTAATTGTAATAGATGCGTATAGTAAGTGGCTCGAATGTGTATTTATGAATAACGGAACCACAACTAAAGCGTTAATAGATAAACTTAAAGAACTTTTTTCAAGATTCGGAGTGCCAAATATTATTGTATCGGATAACGATGTAAAAATTAATTCATCAGAATTTAATCATTTCTGTTTTATGAACGGCATCCGTTATTTGACTTCGGCAATTTATCATCCAGCTAGTAACGGCCAGGCTGAAAATTCTGTTCGAACTTGCAAAAAAATGTTAAAATGTATAATTACCCAAAATTGTTCTCAATACGAAACAATGGAAAAATTGTTAGGCTATCTATTTGAATACCGAAACACAAAACATTGTACAACGGGTTTGACTCCTGCCAAGCTCATGTTAGGACGGGACTTGCGATCCCGCCTTGATCTTGTATTACCATCACCTCATCACGAAAAATGCAATGTAAACTCTTGTAGAAGGTTTAATGTCGGTGATACGGTTTGGTTAAAATGGTTCGCGTCTAGGAAATCATTGTGGACATTAGGAATAATTGTCAATATTGTTGGTAATAGAATGTTTGAAATAAATGCAATCGATTATAATGTTATATGTAACCGCCATGTTGATCAAATTATGAACTATAAGGGTAATATGATAATTGATCGATATCGAGATGTAGACGGGGTCGATGAAGTGGGTAATCAGTCGCTGCCACCACCATCATCGCCCCCAACGCCGTTAGCTACAGTACTCGACCCGTCCTCAACATTGACACCTCCAAACGATATTGTGCTGCAACCCGATAATGCCATGAGTGATGAATATGACACGGGGGAGGAGGAAGAGGAGACAGTTGAGACACGGCAGTCCGAAATGGCTTTGCCTTTAGTCACAGGGTCTGAGTCCGCACCTAATGTCGATAACAGTCCACTGAGACCAAACGGACCTACACTTAGACCTCGACATAATAGAATAGATTATAAGAAATATTTATAAGATATTATTGTATTGTTTATTGTCATCAGGTACCCAAATTAACGTGGGAGAAGTGTGATGTATGCTGAGCACGCACACATGCATGTTGCACACTACTACAAACAGCATTGTCACAGTTCTAATGTCAGTAATAAACGAGACTAGCTTTAATACGGTCGTTTCATTGTTATCCGCAAATACCTCAAAACCACCTTCACCGTCGCATGAACAAGAAAGATAATACTAGCATTTGTAAACAGTTTTTTGTTTACATTAAGAAACAAACAAAAAAGGGTCAATTATCTGTAGGAAACAACATTGACACACTGGCGCTCAATTACCCGTATAATTAGTAAGTACACGAGAAAGCTATCCAAACGAGACGAATTCTTCAAGACAAGGGATCCAGATTCGCGCCGACAGCATAAATCATCCTTCAAGGGTGCAAATGAGAAAAAGACGCCTCACAAACAATTTATTCCGTTTGCCTCTGAGCTGATTGGCCGGATCCCCTCGTAGATACAAAGCGAACTTTTTAACTGAAAACAGACACAATTACGCTTGTAACTTTTTTCCGCTCCTAAATTACAATTTGAATGCAAATGCAAGAAACGGAACGCAATTACAGATCGAGGATTTTGAAGTGCTGGAGAGAGCATGGTGGTGAAATTTGTTTGTAATTAACAGTCATCGGAGCGATGATGACCAATTCTAAAAGTAGGTAAGTTTTGAATTTAGACTTTGACATATTATACCAACAAGAAATAAATCTATACTAATATTATAAAGCTGAAGAGTTTTTTTGTTTGTTTGAACGCGCTAATCTCAGGAACTACTGGTTCGAATTCAAAAATTCTTTTTTTGTTGGATAGACCATTTATCGAGGAAGGCTTTAGGCTGTATAACATCACGCTGCTACCAATAGGAGCGAAGAAACAGTGGAAAATGTGTAAAAAACGGGGAAAATATGAAGCCTTATGAAGAATTACTATTCATTAAGTGACAGTTAGAAGACGGACGGACAGGACGACGTCTGCCGGGGCCGCTAGTGCTAGTATAACCCGTTTTCGTTATGATACTGTCTTGGATTGAAGAGCTGAAATTTTATACAATGAACCAAGTTTAACTCGCTTGTTTCAATTTATTTTCTGACGTTTTGAAAACTTTACAGTTCCCATATTCATAGCACGCCTGAACCGACGATAGTCTAACACTAAAGTGTAATAACCTCGAAGGCGTCAGAAATTGTTCTGAAAGTTTGTATTTTAAATAAATAGTCAAGCTGAGCACCACCTCCTGTATTCAAGTCGGTTGAAACGAGCTGAAAAGGCGTATATTTTATACGTAGACAGACCAAGGTCGAAAGCCAAGCAAATTGGAATTGGTTTTACTGTAATGAACGACAGACGTCGCAGATACCTACCTACTTGAATATTTATACAATGTCAATCTCAATTTCCAACCGAGATATTCGACCGATCTGTACTCTGCTCCAATTTCGTTAGATATTTTCTTCCAACATAAAGATTTATTAAACGTAATTTTTATTTTCCGACTCTATAAGTGGTTGTGGGTTCGAATCCTGCTAGAGACAGATGTCGATGTGATGAACAAGAGCATCTGTGTTGGATGTTTTATATCCGTTATCTAGTAAGTAGTAGTACAAGATTTTAGGACTAAATCAATGGCTGCGAGATGGAAAAATATAATAAAATTGAATTGGAACAAATATCTATACTAATATTATAAAGAAAAAAGGTTTGTTTGTTTGTTTGGATTGAATAGGCTTCAATACGGCTAGATCGATTTTTAAAAAAATCACTGTTGGGAAGCTACGATTACCCTGAGTGACATAGGCTATGTAATATTTTGAAAAAAAAATAGGGAACCGCTAGTATTATAATATATCAGATTTATAATTAAAAACCTCATTTCAATTAGGTTTATAAAACGAAAAGGTCAAACAATGTCAGGCGGTTGTACTTTAATTTAAATAATCTACGTGTGGCAGAAGCTCCTTTACTCAACTTACTATAGGAAAATTTATTACTTAGGTTTGTGGCATAGTTTTAGTTTGAATGGATTACTAGGTACTTGGTTAAAGTTGGAATACCTTATTCAAGTTGGTTCCGCCGGCCTCCGAGATACCCACCTTAATAATATAAATAGGTACTTACTTATTTAAAAATAATATAATTTTAATGACGCATCAAGCAACAATAATATAATAGTGATTGATGTTATTATAAACTAATCAAAGATTGTGCTATAGACCACTAGGCAGCGGATAAACATACGTAGTAAATACGTGTAAGAAATCCAAGGTCCAACCACCGTAGGTACAATTGTTCGTGCTCGTCTCATTGACATCTATATATTCGTGAGTATTACTATTCGTATTCACATTTTATAATGTATTTGTTGTAGAATGTACCTAATATACCTATTTTAAAATGTCAATTTATATTTTGGAATGAAACAACTGTTAACGGATTTAACTCGCGTATTTTTATTTTATTTTATTAGTTCACGTTTCGGATTCTTTACAGTTTCCATAATCGTAGCACGACTGAGCTGACAATAGTCTAACGCTAAAGTGATTTATACAACTCATCAAATACTCGTCAACTAATAAAATAAAATAAAAATACGCGAGTTAAATCCGTTAACAGTTGTTTCATTCCAATGTGTAATAACCGCGAAGGCATCAGAAATTATTATGTCAATTTATTTTAATCAAACGCAGTAGCGAAGGTAGGAAGGAGGGTCTTAAAATAATATCTTACAGAACAGAATAAGAACGAATTTGATACCTAAGCAGAGTTTTTTGTTAGATAATTCAGCAACCCTACAAAGGTTTTAACTAGCACTAACCGAATCCAAGTTGAAGTCCAATTTAAACTGTGCATGGGTACAACTCTACAAAATCTTCATAATCGACCTAGTAACAGAAAAACCAATCAAGAAGGCAAAAGCATAGGTTTACAGCATCGTTACAGCACCTTATTGGTGGATAAACAAAGTTTCTCCTTGAGTTATTGTGTGGATCCACGCCTATTAAAGCAGCGCAAAGTAGGTAATTAGCTACGTTAAATTCAACCTACTTACAAACTGTTCGCTAACTTTAGTTAAAGTATGGCTTCACTTACAGATAACGTGCTGATGTTCCTCTTTACGGACTGGTAATTACACTTAGGGGTAACGAGGTAAAATAATTAAGTTTCAGTTGGCATTAAAATAGCCTTTTGCGCATTTACATTTGTTAAGTTTTATGCAAAAAAGTTTAAATAAGTAATTGACCACTTAAACGGTTTTTTATAATTTTTCCTCATTATGAATTATCTAGGACTCGTGCGCATAACTTCCTAACTTTTTATAAGTTACAAAGATACACGAGATTAAATAGGGGATGCCCCAATAAAGCCTTTCTACGGAAAACGCAGAGAGTAATTGCAATAAGGACTCTATGGGGTACCTACCGTAAGATATCCTGGGAGGCAACGATCCTTCTAGCATTAGTCCTTTCATGGGAACTGCAGGCGCAGTTAAAAGAAAAGAGCAAGAGAAGTCCCCGATCTCGTGATCGGAAATAAAAAGACGGAGGGAACTCGCCAAGAGACAGAGGAAAGGGGGTAGTGCGTTCAGTCGAAAAAAAACCTCTCCTTGCTGAGCATCATATCAAACGCATCAAAGCATTTTCTAGTGTAAACTTATGGTAAGATTTAAAAAAATATATTTTACAAAACTTGGTTGAGTGAGGTAACAAATAAATGAAGAGAAAATGGTTACTTCGTGTATGGCTACGAGTTAATACTGATTTAAATTATATAAACCAACCTATATCGAATAATCCATTCAACTTCAATTCATCACGACAAAAAGTGAAAAACTATCGGTAAGATTTATTGCGTAACAAAAGAACTTAAGCACCGGGGAAGTATCGGCGCTTATTCCCTTTTGTATAGTGAGCGGAATATTTCCGAGCCATGTTCAGCTGTCAGCGAGTTTGACAGGCGTCTATATTCGATGGTGGGAATTACTTCCGTAACTCTATTCCATGTGTCAAACGGCTGGTGAATTTCTCATACTATTTGTTACAAGAGGAAAACCCGGCTTCGCTCGGGTGAATTGTGACTAATACTCACGTAGATATTAATGTCAGTATTATTTTTGTATAATTATGTTATGACAATAGGCCAATCTCAGGTTTTAAGAAAAAGACACATAACACGGCCTTTAACCTATAGGTACTTATAAAAGTTTTCAAAACAAAACCTTTATGACACGACTAAGAATTAACTACCTACTTACTTACTCAAGATGACATACCGGTAATACCGGTGTCAATGACGTTTCCGACTGCTATTTGTCTGACAGCACCATTAGAATGTAACAAAATACTTACTCGACAGTCCGAATTTTGTAGATATATAGGTATGTTGTTGACTCGAAATCTTTTTTTTTTTTATTCGGGTAAGGTTTCAATCGAGTCTACCGTAGCCCTTTACGAAATTGTTAATATAGATTTGTACCATGAACCTACCTAAGTTGGTAATATTCTATTTGATTGAGAAAGCTTCGAAAGTGGGAACTCATCATGTCACGTTGTGATATAAAGTTTACCATATCGTGACGCACGAGCCCCTACCCCGGAACTATGACACTTAACTTTGTCATTATTTGTTTGTTTATGAAAAGAAAAATACCTACGTGTCAAAAATTCTCAATACCTAACCTGACTGAATAGAATTACGTATTCTTTACGGTTGTCATCCCTATTATTTTACTGTAAGGAATATTCACAGTATAATTGATGAGACATGATTATATACTATTTGTTAACTATATATATGAAACATCCATCCAACTATAGGAAACCGCACATGCGGTTATACTGTCTCCCAACAGTCGTACAGTTTGTAACCGCAGACCACTCATTTATATAGTGCATACAAACATTCCCTTGTAACATTCGTATATAAGTACGTATATTTTGGAGAGATGGTCAATGTTCATTCGTCGCCCTCAAACAGTCTGTTCCATAGCTGGTTATATCTTCAATTATGGAACAACCAAGCGCGTGCATTCCATGCAGGCACAGTGTCACTACAGCATGGAGTGCCTACCATAACACCATACTTTACACTCCCCACATAAGTAATACCTGCTTATATTTATATTATTGGATCAAGGTTGATAAGTGAGTGATGACGATGTACCTGATGTCGGGAACCGAAGTGGAATCAGAGTTGGGAGATGTCCTCTTGGCTACGTTCGACGCGGTGGTGTCTGTTTTCCTACAACTTAAGTTACGTAAGCCAAAAGGAGTGTCTAATACCATGAAATGTGCGGCAATCTAAATTTTGATTATGCATAAATTAACAGTCAAAACCTCACCAAACTAGTTTATCAAGACATAATATAGCAATAAATCATTGTCATCTCTCAGTTACTTTATCAATATTACCACAGGAAAACCCTATGCAAAATGGGTAAATCGGAGTCATCAAAACTAACACCATATTAGAAACACATTTAATAAATATCCCTTAACAATAATGCTGTGTTAAGATTAAACAGGTATATGGTATTAGACACTCCTTTTGGCTTACGTAACTTAAGTTGTAGGAAAACAGACACCACCGCGTCGAACGTAGCCAAGAGGACATCTCCCAACTCTGATTCCACTTCGGTTCCCGACATCAGGTACATCGTCATCATCTCCCATCTGCTTGTCCGTTTGTTCATCAAACAGCGTCACCTTCTTGTTATCACCGTCAACTTCAATCTTCATAGTTGCAATCGGATCAGCGCTGCCATTTTGAGTCTTTTGCCTTACAATAACTTCCATAACTATCGCTCCAGGAGGTAAATTAATCTCCTTCGGGTTTATCACGTGTGATTCCGTAACCACAATAAACATAACGCACAAGGTTAATACGAACAAGTTTGTAAACGCCATTTTTATATTTTATAAAATTATAGCGATTTTTTAAACCATAAGCGCTCAAGACGCGTATTTGAATGGTTGTGAGTGACTACCAGTGGCGAGTCGTATATATAGCAGTGAGCATTGCCGTAACTGTATGCAAGTATGCCTCTGTGGAGTTCCCTCTATTACACTCGGGGTCGATGTTCGCGTGAATCACTGATGACAACATGTGAAACAATCAACTGAAATTATGGGGTTTCAGGAAAAAGTCCCTTGAGCTATTTTGGATATAAATAGAGCTTAAGTCAGTCATTACTATGGGAATCTCCCGAAAGAGTTAATAAGGGGCAATTTTGATGAGATCAAAATGCCCGCGCTGTTTTGCAATTATGGTCAATTAAGGAGTATTTTTTGTTTTGGGAAAAGGAAACTGCATGTTGTATTTGTTAATTACACATCTTAGCCAATTTTTTAAAAATTCTATAACAGAGAATTTTTTTAGAATGTAAGATTGTTTTTTAAGCCACCTAATTTATTACACTATTATTTTATTTTATTATGGTTAGTCTTAACTAAATATAGGTACTTTGTAATGATTCGAATTTACTACTAACGTTTAAAGAAACTATGCATTAAGAACGCATACGGGAGAAACAAAAATAATATTAACTAGATGTAGGTACGTTCTTACTTGTATGCCTGGTTTTATAGTTTATTCAAGGTGATAATAAAAATATGTAAGTACAAATAAGATGCTTATGAATTTTAAAAAGTAACTAGCCACTATAATAGTGTTTCAAATTGTTTAAGTAAACCAACAGATTTATTCTTAAAACCGAGTGCAGTTTAGTTGTAAATTAAATTAGGATAATTTAAATGCGAATAAAATTACAGTCGACATTTCTTGGAAATGAGGAAACCAATTTCGTTTTTTTTATATTTTCGTTGTCAATGGCAAGTGTCGATGCATGACTCATATTGTTGTTGTTCTTAAAAACTGGTTTAATAAATTAAAATGTTATTTATCTTATTATGGATTCCCAGAAAATATACATTTCTAAAGCTAAAACGGAGTTACTCAAACAAAGTATGATACAAGTTTATTGCCACAATATTAACTACTACAAGTATCACATATTGTTTAATTATGTGAACTTCAATTTAAGGCCACTCACATTGTTATTACTTCTGAATAGGTATTAAATATTATGTAAATAAAAAATCGTTCCGAAATTTAATATTAATAATGATTTTCATATTATCTCAGTCACCCAATAATTAAATGGAAGAAATCTCTTTTTAAAGGGATTTAATAAGCCTTCGTACATTTGTATTGTTTTCGCTACAACCTCTGTAGGTATTTATTTTGTTAGAGTATACATACTTACATAATATATTTAGGTATTATCATAATAATACGGTAGTCTAGAATTTTTCGTAGAAATAGTACTTACCTAAATGTTAAAATCTAAATTATGAAGGCTTTCAATAATATAGTCATATTATGATCGCAATATGACCTACATTTCGTCAATTAAACGTATGGATGACGTCACATAAATATATAATATTATTCATAAGTGATTCACTAAAAGTGTCTCCTTGGTTTGCGTAATATATGATAAAGCCTCAAATGACACGTCTGGCTTTAGTATATAAGGAGCAACTTTTATTTCCCATATCAGAACCATTTCAATACGCGTCTTGCACGCTTATGGTTAAACCAACAACATCGGTTATTTTATTAAAATGGCTTCAGTAACACCTAAAGTAGTCCTGTGTTTCGTTTTCGTCACAGTTGTTGGCAGCCATGTTATTAAACAAAAGCCTATCGAACCTACTGGAGGACTAATAATGGAGATTGACATTAAACAGAAGATGGGAGATTCAGATGGCAGCACAAAAACTATCGCAACAGTGCAAATTGACATTACTGGTGAAGACAAAGAGATAACTTTTGAAGACGATAAAAAGAAACCGGAGATTACTGAATTAGACCCAGGCTTCATTCCTGAAATTGGTACGAGACACGGAATTCGAGTTGGCGGCTGCCCCATCGGATTTGTCAAAAGAGGCGGTGTCTGTTTTCCCCAGTGATTCATATCGTATTTAATGTTCTATGTACAGATTCACGCTTGAACGGTTTACCATTGTTGATAATAAATTATATTTTTTACATTGTTATAAAACTGATTATTATTCTAATGACAGTTGAGAACCTCAGGTTTTGCGTATTCCTAGTTTAAGACGTTAATTAAGATGCTCACTTATTTCAAATTAAGTACCGACATTAAGAATTATCTGAACTATCTGCGACAAAACCTTCCGACTTATTTTGTATGATAAATAGAGCAAAACACAGAGACCAAAAAAAAGATACCAATATTATAATGAATCATAGAAATTTGAAAAATACGACACTGGTCCGACGACGACTGGCTCCGTAAATCGATCTTTAGTAGGTAATAGGTACTTCTGTCATACAGTTTAGTCTGTCTCTCTGGTTCAAAAGCCATCAACAAGCGATTAGGAATTGCATATTATTGGATTCGTTGTGATCTTCATAATGACTGATGTGTTTAATCACATATTCCCAAAAAGGGTTGGTGTCAGGCTGTGGCTGTAAAATTAGCAATACTTAAGTACCTAATTATAGACAATAACGGTAGGTAGGTATATTACAATAGAGTGTAAAAATAAATGAATAAATTAAATTCATTGGTATTTAGGTATGGATTTGTCCAAGATTTTCAGATTTTATCGCTTTCGCTATTAGTATTGTTACTTTGAGTGTCACAAAATTTAATGGGTGAACTTTTTTGTTACTTGTAAACAAAAAACTTTAGGTAGGTTATCTATATATGGTACATATCGTAGATAATGGATATCGTTTATTTATTGGTTATTTTTATGGTTTTAAAAATTTTAATGTAGGGAACTACCTATATAGTAGACAACGTATTCTAATAAGTACTTATACTTCTAATGCTGATTATTTTTTACTACATATACAAAACTTTGAAGTGTACCTACCTACTATGTTATGTACGTAATAGTAAAGTTATTAATTACCTACCCAGCACATAAAATGTTTATGTTCAATTAATATGATTTTCCCTAAAGGAATACCATTAAGTAAATTTCAAAATAGTGTTATGAGATTTTCAATCATAAACAAAAAAATAATATTGTCACATATTTTATTTTAATTGCAAATAATCTCAATGAGAAGTCATTAAAAAAAATACAAAGTAAAACTCGATATTAGTTTAATAAGTTCACTTCACGGATATGCCTCAATGTTTCTTGACAGGGAAACACGTCCCACCTCTTTTCACAAATCCAAGGGGGCATTGATCAACTCGAATCCCATAACGAAAGCTAAGTAGAGGCGCACCCGGAGAGATGAAGAAATCTTCTACTGAAGAACTTTCCAACTTTACTTCACCACCATCTTCAACGAGCGTTTCCTTCTCACTAGACTCTTCTTCACTTGAGACAATCTCCTTTGATATTATAATTTTTCTTCCATCTAAACCACTCGTCATTTGTTTATGCTCCATTACCATTTCTTCGAAAGGACTGGTGATGTCCTTTTGTTTTATTACATGACACTCAGAAACCACTGCAAATATTAAGCATAGAGCTATCTTGGTAGTAAAGGATGCCATTTTAAAAAAAAACTTTGTTTCTTTTAAAGATGTTCGTGGTCAACCATAAGCGTATGGCACGCGTATTTGAATGGTTGTGTGCATCGGTAGCACAAAACATGTTATATATAGTACATTTTTGCAGTAACTTACGTAATTACTCGAACATAGGCGTACACGTAACAGTTATTTTATTGTTAATCATAACTGACTAAGGTGGTATGTACTCAAAAGGACTTTACATTGTAGGTCACTAGTCTGGGTTCATCGCAAACATGAGTGTGGGGAATACCAACTTGCTCTATTATTTTAATACGTGTTTCCCACGCGAAATTATGCAATAATCAAATTATCCTTGAGACATTTGACTCAAACTGGTTCTGACGTAGGTAGTTATATCTGTTCACTTAAGTAGGTACGTGGATAGGTAAAAAAATGATGTAAAATTTTTCAATTACTGTATAGGTATATAAGTACTTATTACAAAACTTAGTTGTAATTACATAGGTATATGTAGGTAAGATGAGTTATTTTGAAGCCTGGTTTTGTGGATATACTAAATTCAAATTAAATTAATAAAAAAGTATAAGTAGTTATATAGGTAGGTACCCTATTTATTTCTTATCTTATGAATCAATTTTTGATTACGTTATACAAATAACCTACTTAAAGTAAAAAACTATTTCTGTCCTTCGACCAGAAAGCGCCAACTTTGTGGCCGCTTCGCTAAATGAAATTGCCGCTTTCTGGCTTCGTCGAACAGAAAAATAGTATAGTGACCTCGGCCAGAAAATAAAAA
Source organism: Polylopha cassiicola (assembly GCA_038024825.1). NCBI lineage: Eukaryota > Metazoa > Arthropoda > Insecta > Lepidoptera > Tortricidae > Polylopha > Polylopha cassiicola. The sequence goes on from CP149061.1 coordinate 3,724,173, forward strand.
AGGCTCAGATCACATTTTTGTCAACCTCGGCTTCGCCTCGGACGACAATTACATGTCGCACCTTCGGTAAAACAAGGGCACAATTGTAAAAAAATCCAAAAATGAGTCAAGTAGGTATACAGAAATGTTCCAAATGACATTTTTGGATTTTTTTACAATTGTGCCCTTGTTTTACCGAAGGTGCGATGTGATCTGAGACATTTTTTATTTTACTGGCCTCGGTGCGTAATGTACTATTATTGGTTGTTCAATTCTTAGTATGGTTAGTGTGATTTTGATCTCTATTAAATGCTATGGAAGTTGTGGAACCATTTATACCTATCTCTAATATGAATTACTAACATGAATTACTATAATATTATGGTAGGTACATTTTCTTACCCACAAAGTAAAGTACTAATCGCGTAGGTACATTGCATGATGTTTACATATAAATTTATTTATTAATTCTACCTTAAGAATTCTCTATCCACTTCATCTTTACTTAATACAAACTAAAAAGGTATAATTATTTAAGTCGCATTATTCAAAATGTATAAAAGTTAATTTGAGCATTTGAGGATTCGGTCTTTTTTATATTTCAAGCATTTAAGAACAGCAGGGACATTATGAGATTAAAATTCTGGAAGCTCGTTACCTCAGTATAATTATAAGAGAATAGATGACACCCAAATGTTAGCAATACAATCTACACACCTAAATTCAAAATCCATTGATTTCAATTCTCTATTTATTTTGTTATACCTACCTACTCGTATCTATCCGTATAGATACATACATAGCCTACCTAGTACTTTATTACTGTAACTCTTGGAGATGGTGGATAAACGAAAATACCGCACAGTATGAGGGCCACGTGAGGCCGATCGGTTCCGCGGATCCCGATAAAGATGAAATACGGTCCGGGTTACTCAGATTATAGTAATAAATATTGTTGAAAATATGCTGCGTTTCATACTCGAGCTTATGAGAGCGGTTCGCCGGAGATTGCTTTCACATTACCTGCTAGTCGAATGCTGCGAAGCGGTTTTTCATAGTCTTATAGCTGGGTGAAGTTTACGTAAACAGAAAGGGATGCTTGGAACGTCTATGTAAGTATATCAACATGTATAAAACAAAGTCCCAGTTATACCATTTACAACCTATGAACTGCTAAACCGATTTTCATGATCTTTGATTTTTTTGGTTTAATTTTCTACCCCATATATAAAAACTATTAAAATATCAAACAAATGAAATAGGTAGGTGCCTAAATATACTTTATATTTTTTATGGAACGGCTTTTTTTAATTTTACTTCTTTCCAGGGCAAGACGAGTTAGTACTCATATTAGGTACGTGTTAAAAATCTTAATTAAGTATGTTTATTGTTGTACTTATATCTAAGTATGACTAACCTGTGGCGATCACGTTGGTGCTTATATAGTAATGAACCAGCCACGAACATATTTTAAAATGAAAACATTGTATTTTTTTGGGTAATTAAGTATTTATTAAGCCAATCATACAATTCAGAACATTTACCAAATTCAGTGATTTACAAAAAACTGACATATTATTTTGGTATTTAGGTACTTACCTAATATTTTCAGCAAAAATATCGACAACACATACTTCACATTTCCATTAAAGGTGCATTTTCCTAACTCCTATCACACTGTAGACGGGTTATCCGGGGGTATTTAGGTATAACAAAAAAGGAATGGGCTGAAAGAAGCGGATGCCGTGATTTGCGAAGTCATTGCCTTGATGAAAAAATATTTCGTGAGGTCTCTGGGAAACTTGGGTAGGTAGGTAAGTACTTTGCAAGTCATGCGACCACCACGCTGCAGATTATTTGGGTTCTCCTATTATTAATCAATACCTACCTATACATAATATATTTCAAGTCGTTTGTTATGATACACCCTATTGTACCTGTAGTCTTCTAATGATTTCGTTTAAGTGGGCACTGTGGATCTTATATTATGTAGGTATTATAATTGCTCTTGCGAAATGCGATTTTCCTTCAAAAATCCAATCTCCATTGTAAACTGCGTTCTCTCCCGCGTGGGATTCAATTATTTCGCGGGATCGGACACAGAGTGATCTTTTTCAAGGTCTCATTTATAGCTTTACCAAAACTCATCAAAATCAGTTAGCGATTTATATATATGGACGCAAAACACTAACACACAAAATCACTTTCGCATTTATACATAGGTACTTATTATTGGTAAGGAAGTATCTAAAATACATGATGAAAATAAGTAATAATGGTTTGTTAAGTGTTTTTTTTTACTTAATGATCAAATATTTTCTATGCTGCTTACTTACTTTTTATTTGGGCTATATAGGTAATGCGAAAATAGCCTTACCTACTAGGTACGTTTAGCTTGAGGACATAATGTCCGGTAGTACCTCTTTATTATCCTTTATTTATTACTTGACACCAAAAAAAATACCTATGGGATTCATTTCATCCAATAGTTTAGGTATAAAAAGCTAAGACTCATTAGATTTTAAATCCACGCAACACACATAGTTACTACATTTTAGGAACACGCGTCTTTAAGTCACACACTGTAAAACGTCAAAACAAATATTTTAATAGATTCCTAGGTACTAATTAAGTATAGAGTCGGGAACAACTCCAACTACTCCTTCTCTTAGACCAAATTACTTCGAAGATAAAAACAATAATTGATAAAAAGTACCCCGTTATCAATAAAATATAAACCCCACTCAATTCATTGAGAGTTTGGGGTATATCAACATGTCTGCTTTGAAAATGATACTTCAATCGCATATTATACTGCATCATCGTGAAAAAGTGGTGGATAAGACCAACTGACGTAATCCGAAGAACAATTTTGTTTAATATTTCTAAAGCGGGAGATCCACGATTTAAGTATATTGTTTGTAAAAGAGTTCCAACGGAATCATCTATTTTGTAAATCTGCATTACTCCGTTTTCGCTCGCAAACTTCCACATAACGCTCTCGTGGTAAATATCTGACGCCACGGTGAAAATCCGTTGGTCCCTTTTTTTCATAATCTTTGATATGCATTCCACTGTAGACTTGCACATTTTGTCCACTTTCCTGTGTGATACTATCGGATAGTTTTTCAGAAAATCCTGTGTTCCAGGGCTTAATATGAGATCGTATGATGCAAACACCTCCTCGACACTCTTGACTTGATAATTACGTAGCGGACTAGTGATGGCGCTCATGAGAGATGCCTGAGTGGCACAAGTTAGTATGAATACAAATATCAAGGTACCCATCAGAACTAATCGCTGCGGCATACCTTTTTTCGTATTTTTTTTGTGTGTAACATTATTAAAATAAAAACTAAAAGGCCCTCTAAAAAGTGTAACAATAATAAAATCTTAATATTAGTTACCTAAGTATTAATATTTCTACAAAGAAAACGTCATGTCGGGGGGACCGCTTTTCATTTACGTGTACTTACTTACCTAATATTTACAATCTACCTAAACCTACGGTCCCCCCGACATGACGTTTTCTTTGTAGAAATATTAATACTTAGGTAACTAATATTAAGATTTTATTATTGTTACACTTTTTAGAGGGCCTTTTAGTTTTTATGTCGGGGGTTTGTTAAATTTTTAATTTGTTTTTTTATTTCATACTTTTTGTAAGTAGGTACGTAGGTACCTACTACATATTATTATTTTTAACTAATTTCCATTTCACATGGAATTTCGTAATGTACATGTTATCCTCTTCCATTTGATACCCCACTCGGGTATATTTGTCGACATTGGGCTTACCATTTACACTATTACTCCCCATAATTTTTGAACTACTCAACCGATTTTGATAATGATTTCAATTTTGTAATGTACACGCGATCCTCTTTCATTTGATACCCCACTCGGGTATATTTGTAGACATTTGGTTTTCCATCCCCACTTTCACTCCCAATATTTTTTGAACGACTCAACCGATTTTCATTATGATTTCAATTTTGTAATGTACTCGTCACCCTCTTTCATTGGATACCCCACTCGAGTATATTTGTAGACATTTATTTTTACATCCCCTCTTTAACCCCCCCTAGTTATTAAACTACTGAGACGATTTTTATAAAACATAGCTAAGAACACTCCCGACATATACACCTTTCAAACAAAAAAAACAGAATCAAAATCGGTTCATGCGTTAGGGAGCTATGATGCCACAGACAGACACACACACACACACACACACACACACACACAGACACGTCAAACTTATAACACCCCGTCGTTTTTGCGTCGGGGGTTAAAAATAACCCCAGACAATAAGAATTGTTCTAGTCGCGTCGCTCTGGTACGATTCGAATATATTCATCCGCACTACGGCCAAACTGGTTAAACAAAACGTAAATAAAATCATTGTAAGCGTATTTATCCTCAACTGTTTAATGACTGCGCTCCATTTGTCGAGTCGTCTTGCTCGTGGTACTATTATTTTATAGTGGTCTACCATGTAAGGGTATATAAAATCCAAATTTTGCAATCGATCTAACGAAACAACGTAACCTCCGAGAGCTCCGTCCACTCTATGAGTTTCTATTTCGTGAAGCATGCCTGTGTAAGTGAAGTTCTCGAGTATCCTTCCAAACATTTCAGTCTGACCGTAATTTATTAATTCTACTTCCACTCCCTCGAATTCATTCAACAAGTCCAATAAATATCCTTCGATTCCTTTGCCATCTCTTTCGCGAAAAGATATAAAGGGCCAATAATTATGCGATATGAACTTGATATGACAGCCTCGGATGCTGTCTGCAACTTGATCTATGAACAACTCGTTGGCGTTTCGTAATTCAGAACACTGGCACAGTTGATATAAAGTTTTGTTGACGGGTCGGTTGCATTCATCGAGCCCTAGACCAAACGTGTAAATGATCACGAACTCTTCATCTGGAGCCCAGGCCACTACGGCAACATCGAAAATATTATTGTTATTTAAAATATCGGACACTTCCTGAAGGTTTTCGAAGAGGAACTCAATGATAATAATGAACTTAGCACTTGGATTCCAAAACGGGTCCCGTCTCGTCAAATCAAGTCCGTATAGAAATTCTTCATAATCCCTACATTGGATTACATAAACGTCATTGTATAGAGAGTCTTTGGCCCACAAGAACGATCTCGATATGAATTTAGCCGAGTTGGATAGCTTTGTATGGAGTGTCAAGACTAATGACTTATTTGCATTGATTATGGTAACGTCCAAAGCCTCACCAACTTTCTCTGGTTTTATTTTACTCATTATGCGCACAACACAATCATTAATTTCATTTTTCTCGAATGCTCCGATATTAGTGCTTTGCAACGAACCAGTACAAAGTCGCGCAAGCAAAATAAGGGTTATCGCATGGTAATATTCCTTCATTATTGGAACTTTCCGCTGTAGGTACAATGGATTCGATATTCAATGCAAGACTGAAGGTGCTCCGCCATTCCCCTTGCCATTAACTTTCATTCAATGAAGTGACACATAAATCACTGTGACACCTTTTAGTGGTAATGTCGTTTGATAGAAATTTATTGAAAACAAGAATAAGTAAGTAATTAGGCATTGGAACATTTGTATAGTAGTAAACACGCAAAGTTGTTTACATAATAGTAAAAACTAAAATGTGGTTGTAGAAAGTGCATACATACCTAAGTGTTTCGTTAATCGTTTTTCTGCACCTATTAGTTGTACCTAAGTACCTATATCATAATTATGGACTGATTGAACTTTATTTAATTATAAGTACCTACTCCTATAATATATTATTATGCATACCTATAGTGTGCATTCTTATCTAGGTACCTACCTAACTATACCTTATGTACCTAAGTATCTATAACAGCAATTAAACATTGCAATCCCTATTGAAGGTTTAGGGCACCTAGTGGTAGTAGGTAGGTACCTAACCGATTTAGGGTCATTAAGTAAATAGCTTCCTAGGTATATATTGTTATCTTCGATGGTAGGTAAGTACTGAAATTTCGCGTAAGTGGCTAAGCTGCGTAAGTAACAAATTAATAAAATTTGAATTTTCCCGGTATTAGTGTAGGTAATTCTATATTTTTAGTGGTTCATCAAATTACTTGTTTATATTACTTGCCATGTTAATTAGTACATTATTACGAATTATTCTTGTAAATCTAAGAGTAGGTACACTAATTTTAAAATTTTCCCATGAGCAGCACTTTTTAAGCACTAAGATTGTATTATCAATGATGCCATCTATTCGGGATCATGAGAAAAATTGTGTGATGTACCTACCTAATAAGAAGTCCGTTATAAAATTTGAATATTTAACCTACAACCTTAGCCAACCACATAAATTTTCTTATTCTATTCTAAAGCAAACAAAAAAATTGGTGGAACACATTTTTTTATCTAATAGCAATACCTGAGTGGAACGTGCCGGTCCTGTCAACTTCAAACGTCAAAATGTGTTCACAGATTTCAACTGTGGCCAAAAAACTCTGAATAACTATGATCTCACACTTCTATTTAAATGTAATACAAGTTTTAATATTTAATTAGTGTATAACAATGCAGCAATCTCCGTTTGAGAACATTTTTAATATAATAGGAGGATTATCGGAGGGAAACGAAAAGCCTATGAAACATGGGTTTTACAACGCATTTGCTCTATTTATCCTCTCAATATGTTGTGCCGCTGTTTATGTGCTATTTTTAATACTGGAACCATTCTTCAAGCCTTTATTTTGGGCACTGCTGGTCGGATCTCTACTGCATCCATTCAAATATAAACTGTCCAAAAAGTTAAAATCATGGTTTGAAGGTCTGGAGAAAAGCAACACATCTGTGATATTTGGTTTAATGGTTTTACCCGTAAATGTTGTTAATTATGCTTCTGACACTGTGGGACAACAATTCATAGAACATTATAAGGTAACCAGTTTGACTCATTTAATACAGTATTATATAAAAATATGTTGTGAAAAGCCAATCATTAATTTGTAAACAAAAAACAATGTTTCATTGTTTTTTCTTCAAATGGACATTTTGCAATTATCCCAGTTGGTCATTGCTTCACCGGACACAATAATAATATTATGATAGACATCATCTTCTCATAGACATTCAATATTTATCATTACCAACTCTGTTTTGTCCTTTGAGATTGTTTCCATACCATTGATATTTTTATTTTCAATGTGAATGTGTATGGAATCGGTCACTAAGTATATGTTACACTTCGTGTATATTTTTAAGACAGCAAGAATGTAGGTATTACATATATTCCAATTTTCAGCTTAAAAGAACCTCCTCCATTTTATTTGTTGGTTAAAAAAGGTTAATATGGATCCATATAATTTTAAGTTACAGCTTATGTGTAATAACCACAAAGGCAGAAATTTATTATAATCATCAGAAATTATAATATATTAAGTTGTTTTTTTTTTCAGACTGTGATTGGCCTGTTATCAGCAATATTTGTTTTACCATGGATATACAACACTATCCCCCGCAGCTTTGCCTGCATATTTTGGCAGTTGAGCAGTTTTATTGGCTTCTCCACTACAATACTGATTAATTTTTGTAGCTCATACATTGTAAGTAGTAATTTAATAATACTTTAATATAACCATTCCATTTACTTTGAATCATAGTGTAAAGAGAAATGTTTTTACCAGAGTGGGAATAGAATCATAGATATTTTGCATACATACATATATCTAAGGCACTAACTTGATTTTTAATTTCAGACTTTAACGGTAGCCCTTGCTTATCTAATAAGCATTTGCACACTATGGAAGCCAGAAAGGGTTGGCATTTTCAAAATTACTTCCCAGTTACTGTGGTTGGTGATTACCAGTTTTCTAGCCAGTTTGACGGGATCCCTACAAGTGTATACATTTGTGTTGCTTCAAGGGTTCTGTGTCGCTGGATTCGCTCTTGAAGTTGCTGACGTTCATAAACAGTTACTTGCTAAAGGTTGGTATAACTGATGATATTACATAACTATGCTAAGATTTCATTTGTAAATAATTTTGTCACAACCAAATTAGTTATAACATACTAAGTACCTGGATTGCTATATTGAAAGTAAAGCTTGTTTGCGTTTTCAACTATAATTATATTTTTTTTGAAAAGTTTTATTTGGGGCACTATAACCCTTGTCTAATGTTGCCTATCAACATGTTGGTAATCATGTATCTGCCTATGGTCTCTATGGAGGGTGTTCTTTAGATGTGATATTTAGCGATTGACTACACAACAGATGACACTGCATGAGTCGAAACTGCATCTATTGTGTAGTCATAGACTGACAATTTACTGCATAATTTGTAAAGGAAAAATTCTAATTTCTTGATAAAATAATCCCTAGTGAAACCTTGAGGTTAATGACTAACTAGTAACACAGTGCTAATTTGCTTGGTTTTGTTAACATAGGTATGACTAAACAGTAGTTGAATCACCCTAATGTTTCAATTAACAATTCAAATAAATTCTATCATTATACTTACTTATGTGTCACACTCAATATTTTATTACACCATAATATAATAATTTATTATGTAATGTCTGGTGTGGAAATTATTCCTTTTCTAAGAAATTCCCTTTACAATAAATATATATGTTAAATACATGAATGGTTTGTTTGTTGTTTTTAGATCCTGAAGCATCGGCTTTAATAGCCATACACAAAGTGGCAACAAATGAACACTTACAAGATGAAATCAAGGAGGAGGAGAAGCCTGAGCAAAGCACCAGTGAGCAGGAATCTACACCAGATAAAGACACCCCCTCACCAGTTACTCCTGACACTATTATCAAAAGGGGAAGCTGGGCTGCAAATGATCAATCCACTTCACCGCGACATCCAAAAATGCTCTACAAAACACGAACATTGTCAGCCCTACCTTTATCAAATACGAAAACGAAATCTGCGTTCGAAAATCGGCTTATAGCCTCCCTCAAACAAAGGTCTTTGGACGAAAACTATATGAGAACAAACTTCGATAGCGACGATGAAACGGCGCTGTATTTTAAGCTATTATTCTTTGGCTGTCTCTGTATGCTAGTGTGGAAGCACATCTGGCTTTTGCCCGTGACTCTGTTCTTTTTAGCTATACACGTGATCAAGAGATTATTGGACTTCTTCGGTGTTTGGTTGTTCTGCGAAAACCACTATAATAATTTTATGGCCAAGGTCAAATGCTGGTGGTCTGATAGGTAAGAAATACAAGGAAACATACAATTGTTTTGCATAATTCCAATTGCGTCATTGACCCAGAATTAACTAGTTTATAAAAGATGCAACTTATGTATTATTTCTTAGAAATTTTTCTCAGATGCCAACTTGTTTTTAATGAACTAAATCCGAGGAATATATATATTAGCATTCAAAAGAGACATAAATTTCAATTTATGTTCTAGGCAGGCGTCGGTGATACCTGCTCATATTCGTGGAATTAGCAAGGTGATGTCAATATGCAATCAAAGCATAAGAGACGTGGCTTACGGTGCCGTTGATACGGTTTCGACTTGCATCGTCATAACTGGCCTAATTACGTTCCTTATTGTGGCCACTGTATTTATTTGTATACAGGTTAGTATTGTCTTTTAAAATTACTTTTAATTTTACCGTAATATATTATTTTATGGAGCTGAAGTCGACTTTATTTAAATGCTGAAAAGGTTTAAATTAAATTTTTCACTACAAACTTGATTCAGAAGAATTTACGCCCAGTTAAGGTATATTATGCATTGTATTTCGATAATGACTATTTTTTTTCTTTGTCTGTCAACTAAATTACCAAAAAATACTGGTATTTTATCTTTTCTCAAGCACACAATAACGGTCGAAGATAAGCACTTCAAAAGTTGACGAAAGTAAGCTTCAGATGTTATGGTATGAATTGTACCATATCGTGACGTCACGAGCCCCCACTCCCGAACTTTAGAAGCACTTATCTTTGCCCTTTTACATTTGTTTGCAAAAGGAAAAAACACGTGGTCTAATTATTTTGTCGGACTGAATAGAATTAAGTTTTCTTTACCCAGTCGTCATCCCTATTAAATAGTGAAATTGGGGCCTGATCAAGGCAGTATCTAAAATGAAATGTATATTTCTAGATATATTCAGAAGCAATAGTGGTGGTACAGTTAAGTGGGAGTCTCTTGAACAGCACCTTCGTTCAGAACAGCGAGCTGCACGCGTACTTACCCGAGGGCTGGGAGGAGAAACTGGACTCACTGATTGACAATGCTTATACTTATGGGAAGGAAGGAATTTCTACAAGTGTAAGTTAGAAATTTATTCAGCCTATCAACCAAAAGACGTCTACTGCTGGACATAAGTCTTCCCTAAGGACCTCCGTACTATGGGTACTAGAAAACTTATAATAAACATACATAAATAAATATAAGACAAGCCAGACACAAATGACGTCAGTCGTGTGTCAGATACAAATACTTGTGTTCATCACAATGACATCTGCCAAAGCAAACAAACAGGGCTTTTTTATTTATTTAAAATACACTTGTTGTTATGTTTGGCTAATAATTTCCATGTATGTTTCACGCTGCAATCGCAATTATAGATGCAAGGATATGTAAGTAGTTTGATTTAACAAAATTTTCACAACTTCCAAGTAAGTCTCAAGTAACCTATTTGAAACTTAATAATTTCTGATGCTTTCGCGGTTATTATACATTAGAATGAAACAACTATAAGGGTATTAAGTCACGTATTTAATTCTATTTGCTGACTATAATGATATTTTTGTACAAAGACAAGAGTAAAAAATATCATTATAATTAAAAACTAATGGTAGTGAACCAAGAATATCAATCGAATTACGATTGATAGATCGCAGTTAATATTTATTTGCTGACGTTTCAAAAATTTCCCATATTCGTTAGACAATCGTCAGCTCAGTCGTGCTACGTATATGAGACCTGTAACGTTTTCGAAACGTCACCAAACGTCACGCTTCGGAACTGAGTTTAATAAAAAAAGCTTTTAATTATAATTTGACATGATTATCCCAGGTGAAGAGTATACTGAAAGAAGCGGACCCCGACAAGATAGCCCGGGTGGAGGAGCAGCTTCTGGAGCTATGGGACCGCGTGTACCAGAGCTGGGTGTCGGGGCACTTCGCGCCGGCGGTGGGGCCCCAAGTCGACGGCACCGCCGTGCAGGACTCCTGGGACAACTTCGTCAGCGATATCTCTATGACTCCTGGTTAGTCATGGTAGCCTGGTATAATGAAACTCCAGTCTATTGGTTCTTTTATTGAGATGATGAATTTATTAATATTTTTTTCATTTTTTTTTACCTTACATTAGGATTTTCTATTGTTACTAATCTTACTATTATTATAATTTATACGAAAATAACTCTGTCTGTCTGTCAGCGTGTTACCACTACACGTTTTAAAAAAATGACAGTGTAACAACTTAACAAGTATCCATTCCAATTTATTTTATACTACCGATCCTAAAAATCTCAGCTTTCCTTAAATTACGCAAGTCTGGGCTGACTGGGATCTCACTCTAATATACCTATAACATTCGAATTCTAAAGTTTATTATTCATATTATTTTGTGTCAGGTCTGTTCGACTACTCCGGCGCGGTGTCGTGGGTGCGCAACAACGTGGGCACGCTGAGCGCGATCGCGGGCTCGGTGTGGGCGCCGCTCGCCAGCAACGTGTCCCTGCTGGCGGGCTCGCTCGGCGCGTTCACCTCGCTGCTGCTCTGCGGCGGCGGCGCCATCATAAACATGTTCATTAACTTGGTCAGTATCATATTAATTACTGGCAGCCCGCCCCGGCTTCGCACCAATCCCTGTATAGCCTATGTCACTCCAGTCCTTCCTCTTAATAGTGCTCCAGCCTATTCAATACAAGCAAACAAATCTTTCCTTAATAATTTCTGATGCCTTCTAACTTTAGCGTTAGACTATTGTCAGCTAGTCGTTCTACGATTATGGAAACTGTAAAAAATCCGGAACGAAAAAAATAGAATAAAATACGCGAGTTAAACCCGTTCTCATAGTTGTTTCATTCGAAAATCTTTCTTTATCTGACATCTGCCGACATTTCGAAAACATTACAGTTTCCTTTAGCATGCGCTGCAAAAAGCTTTAAAACCTACTAGTTTATTTTGTAAAGTACTAAGACGAAGTCGCGGGTAGAAGCTATATAGTTAAGATATAATTCGCTGTTATTATTCGAATATCGACAACGGATTTAACTCTGGTATTTTATTTAAGTTTTCGAAACGTAGGAATAAAATTAATTTTATTTACAGTATTTACCGACATTTATTGGGGTACATGGCAGTACATATTTGATTCATACTGTAATGATGACTAAATATCTAAGATTAGGTAAATAATACATAATTATTTAGTCTGATGACTAATTAATTATGTCTATTATTCAACTTTGTTTGTGCAGGTGGTTTTCTTCACAACGCTGTTCTACCTGCTGGCGTCAAGCAACGCTCTCTACAAGCCGGTGGAAGCCATCACGCAGCTGCAACCTAACTTTGGGCCTAGACTGGGGATCGCCCTCTCAGTTGCCATCAACCAGGTAAGCTTTGTAATATGACCATACAAAGGTGGCGCAGAAGCGATATATTCACTTGTTATAAACAATAAAAAGTACAAGACCTAATATAGTAGTGGAAAATTTCGTCGACACAAATGTGACGCCCATAGTTTAATTGGGAGCACGGAGCCGCGCATAAAGGCTAAGGTGTGGGTTAAAAGTCCCACTGGAGCTTCGATTTTTTTATGCTCTTGTCAAATGTCATATACAAATGTCATTTAGTTAAATTATTTTCACGAGCGTTACTGGTAAGTCTGAGAATCGGCCATTTATCATAATCCTACAGCTGACAGCTGCGTTACTATGAGTGTGAACTCATAGTAACCTACCCACGTAGAAGTCAAGTGTCTTATTAATAAATACAGACAGTGCACTAACATAAGTCACCGTCACGGAAAAAATATCGTATTTAATATATATTTATCTCGCAAGAATTGTAAATTGATATGGGATCTGTAAATTTTTAATCCGTTGTTTCATTCCAATGTATATAATTAATAGATTTGCAAAATATGCAATATTGTGATGAATCAGTTTATTTTACACCTTATTTTCAGGTATTCAGGGCATCTTTTAAAATGGCTCTCTTTTACGGACTTTGGACATGGCTCGTCCACAACCTTTTTGGGGCGAAGGTCGTGTATTTACCTTCAGGTAAGTTAACTTACTATAATATAAAATTAATGAATATTATCATAAAGTTGATTTACTATATTATGCAAAGCAAATTCGGTTACGGACTATTTGAAAAAATCGGATCATGTCATTGGTCGGCACCAAACGCGTGCATGCACATGACTGTGTGGAGGCACTCCAGAAAAGTATAATATTGCGCCTGTATAGAATGCACGCGTATGTGATTTGAATTTTATGGGATATAGGATTGGTATTCCGCATATTAATCAGTGATATATATGTATCTCATAATGAAATATTTTTTGAAATTGAACTGAAAAACATTTTAAGTATAAAAAAAACACAAAACGAAGTTAAATAATAATACATACTTATAATTATACTCAGAGCTTTTACTTTTGCATTATTTGTGTTTTATATGTTAGTATAATGAGCATGACCATTTGTGCTTGAATCTTGGATTCTTATTTATTGCGTAAATAGTACAGCCTATCCTTAATTGGGCTAGATAAGTTAGTGTAAATTGTCCCTAATTAGCTGTTGGTATGGAAACGAAAAGACATCTTATATCTAGCAACAGAGTACGTAAACTTTGCTTTACTTATTCCAGGGCACAATATAAGGTCTATGACCGTAACACTAGATAGAATGAATAAGGTAATTACCTAAATAAATGGACAGCTTGTAAACATCCGTTAGTCACAATTAACCGGTACATAAACACAAACTCCACTCGGACAGTACCAGTCACAAAAAATTTGCCGCATGTCATTGACACCTAAAGTTTCATTGCCGCAGATAAATAATATTTTTTTCGCGTCACTAGTCCGCGAATTATCTTCGGATGATATTGCCCGTCTGTTATTTTCATTTCACGTGTCTCATTTGAAATGATAATGTGATGCGATCGACAAAAACAATGGATTTTATACAATTTTCAATTGTCCTGCTTTTTCCGTTGGTTTTTGGAGTCAAAATCAATTTTACTGACTGCCAATCTTCAGGGTGGACTTGCAAGAACGGTATACCTTATGAAATTAACTATTCATGCGATGACGTCATTGGGAATGTGAGTATTGTTTGTTTATATTAATTCATGTCGTGTTGACCTTGTTATTCTCGTAATGCTTAGGTATTTTTCATTTGTTTCAGAACTCTGTGATACATTTAAAAGATTTCTACACGGCACGTTTTACAAGTGTAACTATACAGGGTTGCAGAAACTTGAAAGTCATTTTAGATTGTCCAGCGTTACTTAGACCTTCAAGTTTACAAGAATTTAAAATCAGTGATTGTGGTTATCTGGAATTTACAACTTCGGCGCCCAATTCAATTATACAGACGCCACCAGAATTTGTTATAGAAAATGTACGCGAAATCGCGTCTGTACCTAAAGATATGTTTAAATCTCCCACCTCTAATACGGAGTTGAAATGTCTCGGCGCAACTTCACTTCGAAAAATACAGATTAAGAACAGTAAAATAAATCTAATTAAAACAAAGGCCATACATAATGTAACTGGGATTAAAAATATTGAATTTGAAAATGTTACAATACTAGACATGGCTAGTCAAGCTATAGAGGCAGCTATGGACGGTACTGGTGTTTTTACCATAGCAGGCTGCAGGGTGAACGTGCGATCTAAGTCTTTAGCTATCAAAACTGCATCAATATATATCACTGATAATGTTTTCGGTGACCTACCTATTAAATCCTTAAATCTGAGTTCGAATTTGTTGCAATTCACTGGAAATACTATAAAAGATATCTACTCAGATGGAATAATATTAAAATCTATAAACTCTGATATATCAAACAACCATATCTCAACCCTTAAAACTAACTCTTTAGCTAGTGTTAAATGCTCTAAAAAGAGTGGTTTGAGACAACTCGTATTCTCTAGAAATACAATCGATAATATTGAACCAAACTCTATGCTATTTAACTACGCTAGTTGTACTAGTTCAAATGCTGCGGTCAGTTTCAAAGGGAATAGACTAGACTGCAGATGTCGCCACATAGAATTTCTTGTTAACGAAACTGTTAACAGTGTATTAAGCAATTTGATATTGGACGTTGCGAATAACAATACTTGCTTATCGGCGCCTTGCTGGCTGCCCGTTGAAATCGTTAAGATGTTATTAGACAGCGGCATGTGCCAGATAAACTTGGATCCACAAGTCATGTGCTTACTATACAGCGACAAAAAAACGAGAATGAATGAAATCACCACCGATGAAGATGTAACCGACGCGGCTCCTACCTTCTACCTAATAAGGCAGGCGAACGTCCTAAACGGCGATACGAGCGCCGCGATGACAGCTATAAACAAGGATGACCTTTTAAAAGACAGCCACATGAATATGACCAACCGTACCGCGGTCAAAATAGTTTTTGATTCTTCAAAGGACTTCGTGGAAACTTTGAGGAGTACGAATACTCGTAGGAGGCCGGCGGAACAGCCGAGTAACCCTCCGAGGACAGTTTACACGAACTCCTGTGTAGGACCCCAGTGTCGGAACACGGCGTTCGACAAACAGAAGGCTCTAGATTTCTACAAGTACGTGTATGCGCAGCTGCGATCACCGAAAATAAGTGGAAACAAGGGGAACACATAATATGTTATTTATATTTAATAAAGATTTTATTTATCTGTATTTATTTTTCGTTATTCTCTCATTATCCTCCTATTGATACGAGCAATACTTGTACATTAAAAGCAGTAATAATAAGTAATGTTCCGAAATTCATTTAAAATTGGAAAATATAATTTAATACAATACAAGATGACGCAGTTTTGAATTTTTTTTTTTATGAGTAACCGGCCAATATTTCTTAAAAACTAAGTAAAGAAACGTTTCTTACAAACTAAGTATACTGTTTTCAACCATGACTCGGTCTACCGGCTAGTAACAATTGCACAGTCATTAAAGAGCACTTACCTATATGTTGACAAAATTATTTTTAATAAAATAGGCACCTAGAAGTAGTAACAGGGAGTGTGCATAAATATTAATGTTAGACTATTGCCCACTCAGCCGGCTACGAATATAGGAACTGTAAAGATTTCCAAGCATCAGCAAATAAAAAAAAATACGCTAGCTATATCCCTTGTAACTGTTTCTTTTCAATAAGTAAATATGAACTTTTTACTACATCTGACTTTCACGTTATATTCGTTCCAGTACTAGCGGCGGTGCTCGGCGCGGCGCCGTTCCTAGGCCCGTACCTGGCCGGCATACCGGCTGCACTCGACGTCTGGTTGCAAGGGAGACCTATGGCCGCCCTTCTGCTGCCCATCGCCCAGGCCGCACCCATTGCCTTCCTAGACGCAGCTGTCTATGCCGAGATTAAAGAGTACGTATCTACTCAATACATTTAAAAACGTTAATTTCCCACAGAAGAATTACATATATTTGTCTACACGACAGAGTACTAGATATTACATAAAATATACTCAAATTGATTTGCTTCAAAACCTTTATCGCGGCGGCTTTCGCTTTACGTAATGCTTATTTATTTATTTACACTTCATTGCACAATAAAATACAAATGTACAAAAGGCGGACTTAATGCCATACGGCATTCTCTACCTTATATAGTCCTCAAATCCAGTTAAGCAAATTAATTTATTGACTATCGAGGTGTTCCGTATTCAGAAAGTATAAAAAAGCTTATCGTTCAGAGATAACCAATTCAGACAATTCCGAAATAATTTAGCATTACTTACATACTTTTTTTTTTATTTTAATTATTAATCTGGTAGAATCTTGACCGTACTAATATGATTTTCACTTATTCCAGCGGAGGCCACCCCTACGTCACGGGGCTAGCGATAGCCGGCGGGATCTTTTACCTGGGCCCCGAGGGAGCTATCCTGGGCCCGCTCCTGCTGTGCTGCCTCATGGTGGTCCTCAACCTCTCGTCTGCGTTCCTCCGGGACACGCCCTCAGAGGAGAGAGCGGCTTTACATTCCCGCGTCAGGTAAATTATAAAATGCAAACGGTCATTGTATATAATGTTTTACTTTTGATGACTTGTGTGTATAAGAGTGCTTTTTTTTGTTAACGTATCCGGTCCGAAGGACCATTCTTATTATGTCACCCAATGGTGTTATAGGGTGTATAAATAAATTAATGCCTGTGAAATGTAAGTTTAATGCTGAATTGTAATATCGCTAGTCCTCTGTCGTAAATGCAAATATCCTTGTTATATCTTTATATTATTTTTTATGATTGTTAATAGCAAATGAATAATTTGTGCTGATTTCCCTGTTTATTTAGGTCGTTATTGGGACTGTTTTATAATTGAGGTGTGTAAGTCTCTTACTGCTTGTGTGTTGCACCGACAGCGATTTTTTGGCACATCTTTTTCTTTTCTTCCAACGCACTATTGAAGTGTTTTTGTATGTTGCTTTGTTTTTTATGTGGTAAGTCAATACAAGCATGAAAAACTAACATTTAATTATAATCATTGAACACTGCATGATGAAATGATTTCATTATTAAACTTACATATTTTCAACTATACTACATTATGCATGATAATAATAAAAAAATAGGGATAGTACACTAAGTCAATGTTTATAAATGCATTTATATTTTTAACTTTCTATATATATTTATTATGCTTTAAAATATTTTAAAAAATGTATGTCGCTTGAACCCATCGGAACAACTAAACTATAGGCAATAGGCATCAAGTAATATGAAGATGATGTGTATGATGATTATTTTTTTATTCAAAATTTATTTGCAGGCTCGGTGCTTATCTCTGACGGGCTTGCATGGACTACTAACAAATCAACTGACACCTGTCAACTGTCAATTAATTTTAAGCAATAATACCTCTACAATAAAAATCACATTTGTCAAAACTTGCTTAGTCAATCGTAAGACATTATTTTTAATTTTGTACGCTGGACTTGGCAGGTTTTGATAAATAGCGTTTGGGGTAATGTCTTCATTATTCCGCACCCTTACTAAAAAAGGGTAACGACTCGAAATGTGTCACCACATTAATTCAAATTTAAATGTGCAGACTTAGAGTCCTAAATGGAGTAACAAAATATTTCGAGATGTCAAACTTTTCTAGTAAAAGTGCGATTTAACCTGGAACCATTGTCACCGTGATATCGGCACAAGTATTTATGATTTACTGATACCAAGTAGGTACTAATTAACTGAGTTATTCGATCAGTAAAAGAAAGAGAATCGTGTAATTAGCCTCATTATGAGATAGAAAAAAATATATTCAAACGAGAAGATATACCATAATGAATCCTGTCGCGCTTGTCTGTCTGTTGTTTTTATCACTCTTCACGGAGTCATTTGTTCTATAATAAATTATTTAAAATATAATATATATATTATTTTGTTATCAAATATAAATAATACACTGATAACTGATTTATATTTGATAATCATGTCAATCAATGATACTAACTGCCTGTTACAGTATCCAAGTAAGATATTTGCTATTTTACTAGCAGATAACAACATCGTTAACTGATAAATAAATTATCCGCCGGGTAATCGTTACTTATTAATATTAGTTAACTAATTTTGCAATAAAATTTACGCGAGACTTACTTGGAGATCCCATTGCATCTCCTTAGGTTACTAATTTATTTCGGTTAACCTTAAATTTTATTATAAACTAATTTTATATTTTAGAGACATATACAGATGAAGCAGAATATCGTAATTTAGTGAATGATTTCCGCATGTCAAAAATCCACTAGATGCACCTAGTGTAGAATGAGGTCTAGCTATCGTATTCCTCCAATCACAGGCCAGTAGCTAGTCTCTGATTGGTGGAACATCACAACTGGACCTCATTCTACACGACGTTAATTTAACGGATTAGCGTATTTTTGACATGTAATAAAGAAGGCGAATTTCAAAAGTATTAGGTACCTACCTTTTTTTAACATGTACATGTACTTACACTAAATTTTTTAAATGTATTAATATGAGATTACTATATAGTGGATATCTACTGAAACACACCAGTCATAAAAACTATGATGCGTTCGCGATTATTACACATCGGAATAAAACTATTATAATATCAAGTCATATTGAATCTCGTCGTTTAATTAAAAATTGAGAAGTTTTACTTATAGTCATTGCTAAAATGAGGAATTTATTTTTTTAGTACTTTAGTACATTTCTACAATCAATTAGATACGTTTCTTTTATAAAAACTAATGTTATATGCACTTGATTTTTTTTTTCTATTTTATAAAAATGCTTATATATATATAAGCTGGTGTTATCTTTATGTTTGTTACCCTGTATATGTTAGTACCGAACATAATGTCTGACAAAAAAATATATTTTATTTTTTATCTCTATATTAATGCTAGCAACTCTTGTGTCTTTTATGTTTATATATACGAGAAGGACAACGAATCTTTTTCAAATTTTCTTTGTCAATGTCAAAATTAAATTTCAATAGATTTAATCTCCTATAATAGTAAAAATTATAAGAAATAATTACAACCAAATATTCAGTATACTTAATTCAAGATGGCGCCCGCTGCAACTTTTTTATTTGACCAATTTTTCGAGCACGGCTCGATGTTTCAGCTTGTGATTATATTTTTAATGCGTGACTGATTAAACAAAAACACTCTTGCTTCTAGTCTCTCTAATATTTATATGTACCTACTGTATTGTTTTATAGCTTAATAAAAAATAAATGGTGCTTTTTGATGTTTCAAAAATGACTCCTACGAAGTGGAGTTATATAGGTACCAGTAGTACTCTGTATACGAATCGAGAATAATTGTTATATTGGCTTAATAAGCTTAAAAGTGTCTTATTTTTATTCTGTTCCGCGGTAAAAGAAATACTAGGAACATGATTATGGACGTAAGTTTAAAATGAAATGTAAAAAGCCATTGATAACTGTAGTGACAACTGTCAAATGTGACAGAGAAACAAAATTCTTCTTTTATCATACAGGGGTGTTCTTAATTGAACTCTTGAAATCAAAACACCAATGGTGTATTACCCACTTAAGATGCTAACAAAGATCTTTGTGTTTTCTTTAAATAGCTACTTAAATATAATATAAGGAACAATATGCACAGTAGTACAATGTAATATTTATTGCCAAATATAAGCTTCCAAATAAATTAATATTAAATATTTCTATATACATACAGGCTATGTTATCTGTAATCCACTTAGAATATTTACGAAATGTGCAAGTAGCATTTTATTAGAATGTAGCTTGCATTGTACTTTTTTAACAAATACAAATGAAAACTTGTTGCTATGTGTTGTTTATACCTGTGTAAAATTGTTATTTTGCCTATCGTGAATGCATTGCAAAGCTCACATTTAAGTGCCACCATTTTTTTTAATGTTATCTTTTTCTGTCTATGTATTTTTGTATCACACTATTGTATCAAATGATCAAATAAATGTAAGCATTTCAAAAAAATAACAAAGTATGTACTAAGTATATTAATAATTAGAGATGGGACGTTCCCCGTAAGTTTCCTGATTTTTAGGGTTCCGTACGTAAATGATAAAACGGGACCCTATAACAAAGACCCCACTGTCCGTCTGGCTGTCCCCAGGCTGTATCTCATAAACCGTGATCGCCAGTGGTAATTATGACATATATTTCTGTTGCCGATTTTTTAGATAAGGGACCCTGCGAGTCCGTCTCGCACTTGGTCGGGTTTTTTTTAAACAGTCTCGAGAATATTACCCGTATAAAATCAAGAAAGTTTTCGGGAACATCTCATCCCCAGTAATAATTAAATTAAATTCAGCAAGCCCTTACCAGTTCAGAAAGAAACGTCCAAAGATGGGTTAAGCTTCATCATACGTTACGATATTGTATTGCAAATTATAATCACGCATATTAGCATTATTAATTATTATTATGGTCAGTAAAGTAATATATTGATTTGCTTATAAATTGCGTTTTATTATCTTCCCATTTACTTACCTATATCCCCTTATATTATTATGAACAATTCATGTAAATTTACAATGTACTATCAACTGTGCTGGCGATGTTACACCTTTAAGGCAATAATCGCTTGAACGACCCTGGTACCTGGCGGCTGTGTGTGAGGCAACAAGTGCAAGCAATTTTTTTCTAAAATGGCATACCCCGAAAGCATGCGATAGTATGTATGCAAGAGGATTCAAACTCAAGAACGACACAACGAACTGAAATTAAATTGAATTTATTTAAATCATAGGACTACTCTGCACAACATATCTTAACGAATCCTCAATACGTTATATTAAGAAGTTTTAAAATATCGTTTAAGAAGTTCTTTGTTTATCTTTCTTTATTTTTTGGAGCATTACTCGGTTTCCAGTTAACTTAAGGCAAAATAAATAATAATTTAATTTATTCTTATAAAATAAAAAAATATCGAATCCCTTACGATGGTCAAAATTTATAGAAAGAACACAAAAATGCTATTAATTTAAGTAATACTGATATGTGATCGCTTTTTCAATTTCCTTTGGTGCTATTTGCTTTTTGCTAATATAGTTCACTCTCAAGTAAGGCTGCGTTACTATGAAACCGTTGTCTTCAAAATAACCCTCCAAATTTGTCTCGAGCCACAGAAATAGGACTACGGCATCCACGTTGATATCGACGGCATATTGATATCCATCGGATTTCTTTTCCACTCTGGCTGACACATTTATCTGTAAAATAAAGCGTTAGTACCTAAGCATGTCGTACTCGCACGTTCACCTACGTGGTAAAAAATGAAACTATAAATATATTTTACTTGCTGACATTTCGAAAACTTTCACGCTAAAATTTACATCACTTTACATCTCAGTCGTGGTACGAATATGAGAACTGTAAAGTTTTCGAAACGCAAATGAAAAAAAATACGAGAGTTAAATTCGTTGTAATTATTTGATTCCAACGTTATGGTACCCAAGAGAGGAATGCAGATGAAATGAGCACGCATAAACAAGATGATGAATGATATCTGCCTAGCATGGGAATCCCACGGATCGGTGTAGTAGAGAAAAGAGTCAGTGGAGAGAGCTTTTCCAAATTTTGGAATATGCCTCCTCCAGCTCATTATAGTTGTTTCATTCCAAGGGTATTATTTTGCCTAGAGTTTCAAATATCTAGTGGATTGCTTTTCCTGGAATATATATAGGTTTTACTGCAAACTAGAAAGGTCTCATTATTGAATTAAAAATGAGTTGCGAATTTTGATATGAATTTTCATTATGTATAATACAATAAAAAGGGAGGTTATCTATATTGAAAAAATAACTTCCAAATATATATATGTATATGTGTGTGGCACGTTCACGTCATACAATTACATCAAGTCTCAAGTTTGACGTAAGATGTCAGTAAATATGTACTTAACGAAATACTTTAATATATTGTCTTTATATAGGTAGCATACAATTTTCTGGCTCATTAATCATTTTCCTTGTATATTTATTAATTTTCCTGTATTTATTCGCTTGACAAGGCTATTGTTTTTTTTTTTAGTTGCCAATTAGTGATTGGGAATATCTCGTAACAGGCATCTTCTATTTAGGTTCAAAATTATGCAGACGTCGTCGAATTTTGAACCTTATTGACGTTTGCAGTTGTTTCTTGTATTGCACTGGCAGCAACGAAATCTTATGAAGCAGCTGAATAAATTCACTGTCATCTAAATTTTTAACTCAAGTATGTATACTCAAGTTAATTAAATGAAGCAATGATATATTACATTGACTTTATTTCATTATCGAACTTGCCACATTTGAAATACCTACTCGTAGATTAAAAACGTTGATCTTCTTTTGTTAAAGTCACCACTTTCGAATAACCAAAGGCGATTCTAATAACTAAGTACAATAACTAAGGCTTACCCGAATTTTGGGCTCCTTCAATCCTTTTATGGACTTCAAGGGCGTAGGGAACACGTAGTTGTAAGGCGATGATTTCACGCCGTCAGCTCTTATTGAGAACCTTACAAATATCTCGTTGATCTTTTCCTTCCACAGCTCCAACTTTATGTCAAGTTTCTTAGAACTTAGTGGATCTACGTTAGCTGCATACATTTTCGATCTAATGGGAGTAATAGAGCTCCAGTTGTAAAAGTCCACAGTAACTATGCCTCCTACTATAGGAACGAGTCTGTCGTTCAGGAGGTAAACATCCACGTCATTGGTTAAAAGAAGCCGTGGCGACACTAACACTGGTGCGAAAAATGCCTTCGCAAAATACTGTAGCATCTTCCATTTACCTCCATATTCTGTAAAGAGCTTTATAATATAAGTACCTAATCACGTGAACAAGGTTTAAATCAACTACATCTTATCTTATCTGGTATATAATTCATTAACAAATGGTACCTACCTATTCCGGACCAAGAGGGAGCCTGCCAAACGTCATTTAACTGCCAATATAAAGCACCCATAGTGTACCAATCGGCTTGACTTTGTCGGTAAAATTCTGTCTCCGTCTTCATTGCCATTGCTTGTGATATCTACAAAAACAAACTAACATTATTTAATAATATAGAGTTACGTAAATAATGCCAAATCTTAATATATATTAAGTTGTAAGTACACAGATCATCATAACCTGGACTCCATATCACCCACTCCCCACTGCCAAATTAGTTTCTAAAATGAATATACTAAAATTGCGTTTAAAACAGTTTATACGCAATGTAAGTAGATTATTGCAACTCCAACAAGACCCGCGGTCTATTGCCTACCTATTATATATAGTCTGTGGTACCTGGCTATAAAACACGAACTTTTCAAAGTACTTTGGGTCACCCTTGTCCAATTTTAAACGTTTGTCCATTTGCTCCTTTATAAACAAGTACCCTCCAGGGCTGTGCTGTCTATGAACTGAATAAGGGCTATCCACGTGATAATCAGACTGATTCTTCGTGGCTGTAGCCATCGTGCTCAACGACGGTAAACTTTGAAAGCCGTATTCTGACGCAAATCTCGTATGTGGAAAATAGTTTTGATTCCAGTTATCTAGAAAGTAATTATAGTAATGAGAGTCTCCATAATTCGGGTCGTAGGGATTCTGGGCGATATAGCCGTCTGTTTCAGATTTTATTCCGTTCGAAGGACTGGAGGTGAGATATCGTCTTCCTGGATCCAGAGCTTCGACGATAGGCTTGATAGTGTCGACGTACAGTTTGATGTACTCCCGCTTGTATTTAGGGAACATGTTGCTTGTGCCGTACCAGTTGCCCCGCAATGCCGCCTCGTTCTCGTTGTTACCGGCCCATATTGCTATAGACGGGTGATGCTGAAGACGGATGACATTTTGTTCTATTTCCACCTTTACTGAACTGTAATGTAAATATAGATAATTTTATTTAACGAAGTGAGATTTGTTTTCCTCGACGCGGCGTTTCCTCTCAAAAGATATCTAGTGCAGTCATTGAAGCGAAAAATACGGCCTTACCTCCGAATTTTTTTACTGTGAACCGATTTGCATGAAATTTTTGGAATTAGGCACATCTTATCCTTCACTTCAAAAGTGAAAATGATCTGAACTCCGCCTATTATTTTTAAGGGGTGTAAACAACCCCTTAATGGAAAAATTGTAATTGAGCCATTTTATCGCTAGAAAACTAATCTTCAAAGTTCAGTAAGTATAAACACATGAACTCTTTGAAATAAACGATTTCGTTAAAATTTTATGTTCCTGAAACTTACTTTAAAAAATCAACGTCCACAGGATACATGGAGCACGCGAAAAGAAAGTCCTGCCATATCAAAATACCGAGTTGGTCGCAACGCTCGTAAAAGTAGTCCGATTCATACACACCCCCTCCCCACACGCGCAGCATCGACATGTGTGCGTCCCGCGCAGCTACCAATAGATTATCAACTGTCAAATAATAAAAACAATAAATTAAAGAATTTTTGATGCAAGTTATTACACATTGCAATGTAGCATACAACTATAACGGATTTAACTCGCGTATTTTATTTTGTTTGGTGTCAGTGTTAGACTATCGTCAGCTCGGTCGACTATGAATATGAGAACCGTAAAGCTTTGGGAACATCTGCAAACAAAATAAAATAGGGTCGCGAGTTAAGTCCGTTATAGTTGTTCGATTCCAATTTAAAGGGTAAATTTGAGGGAACATAATTATATTAAGCATATTTACGTTAATACCGTATACTTATGTAAACATAATAATTTTAAGTATATTAATTATACCAGTTTCCTTATCAGTTCCGAGTTCAGGAAGTATATGGGCTGGTATCCAATTAGAACCCTTCATGAAAACTGGATATCCGTTAACTTTAAAATAGAATGAAAGACCCTTGCTTGCTTTATCTGCAATAAAAAAAATATATTGTTCAAAATCTCAATTCAAGACAAATTTTAACTCTATGGTATACTTATATAGTTTTTGTACCTGACAATGAAGGTAATTTCTCTTCAATAACTTCCACAGTACGGAATCCAATATTTTTCTGTATTTTTGAACTTTCTGCGTAGTCATTGGATGAAAAGGTTACTTGTAAATCATACAGAGGCTGTTCCCCTAATCCATTTGGCCACCAAAGCGCAATAACGTTCTGAAAGAAAAACATGATTAAGTAAGTGTGGACCTTACATTATAATATCTTCCATGAGTTAATTCATG
Source organism: Polylopha cassiicola (assembly GCA_038024825.1). Classification (NCBI taxonomy): domain Eukaryota; kingdom Metazoa; phylum Arthropoda; class Insecta; order Lepidoptera; family Tortricidae; genus Polylopha; species Polylopha cassiicola. The sequence continues at coordinate 3,750,043 of CP149061.1, forward strand.
GGGGCCAAGGACCCAAGAGTCCTGCGAGCCTGTGATGAACTGTCGAGTCGAAATTTTGTCCACATAATATTGAGAAAGTTGTCATTAAGGAGGTTTGCGTATCCATATTGTTTAGTTGTCGACATGAAGAAATAAGAGACGAGTGTGATCCATTTAAGTACTACTGGACCTTAAAAATACTTGATCTCCACACACCTCTGTAATATTCATATTCAATTCTGCTTCACCAGTCCCGTCATCTCTCGTCGATGATTCCAAATAATTTGCGATGGTAATGATTTGATTGCCTTCTACCTTTAAACTAGCACTTAAACGCCCTTTAATCATCTTTTTACTACCGGATTCCAAATGAGCAATGATTTTCAAAGTCCAACTAGCGTCATATTTTGTGGCGTGCGTGGTCAGCGATCTTATAATTGCACTATTATAAAACTCGATAGACACCGGTTTCCTAAAAACATATAAACTACAATAAATACTTGCTACCTAATAATTATTTTTACTTCACTAAAAGAAATAAATAAAAATAAAACCTTTGTGTCGTCTCATACAACAATAGGTAGAATTATCAATATTGCAGAAAGTAATTTCGATACAAGTCAATATTACTACATTTATTTCGTCTTTTAAAAGCATACTTACTACAATGAGATATGAACGTTTATTTTAAATTTTATTATTACTACTATGAATTTATTATAACTTTTTAAAATATGACACCGGGTCAAATCAACCGTTAAATAACATTCGAATGCATTGCAAATTAAAATATAACGAATAAAGGTTATACTTAATATTACTGTGTTATATATAAAATATAAACCAATTAGATACCTGCGACATTACGATTACAATTCGAACATGAGTGGATGCGTTTAATGATACTATACAAGAACTTTAAAATATGTACTTAGGTCGGTATAGTTTGTATTGTCTTACCTACTCTTTGAGGTCAACTGGAAAGGAAAAGTTCGCTTTTATGTACTTATTCGTTTTTATGTATATCTTTGTTTTGTACAATAAAGAATTTAGATAGTGAATACTAGCAAGGGAGATGTATGATATATGACACCTACTTACTAACTTCTACTGGCAACTTTGCGTAATTAGTGGACAAATTTTAAAAAACTAACCTATGACCGTATCTGGGACTTAAAATATCTCCACACCAAATTTCATCAATATCAGTTCTTTAATTAAGTGGTTTAAGTGTAAAGGTTAGGAGACTGTTATTTTATCATTCATACTATTATATATAGTTGGGATTTTACCAAAGTCCCACAGATGGGAACGCGGGGCCCCAGTCCCACGCAAACGACGCCTGCATTTTCCTCAACTGATTGGCGTGACACTCTCCATTGTACAGATCCGGTACGCAATCGGGCGCAGTAAAATGATTCTTGGACCGTATCTGCGCCGCTTCCACTGGAGATGTGAAACTTATCTTCAACTCATTTGTACCTATCTGAAAAAGTATCTTTAATGTAGTTTTTTTTCTAATCATTCATAAAAGTCTGTAGGTACCTACTTATTGGTTTTGATTGACGAAGTTTATCTTAATAATAATTAAGGTACGTGACAACTTGGAAAGTACATAAAAGGAATTAATCGGAAGAAACGTTTGGAGTCAATAGTTTATCAACGCACGAATTATGTAGATATAAAATTAGTTAAGAAGATGCACGTACTAATTTTGACAAGAGGTACGCATCTCTCACTTTATCATGTGTCCCTACGCATGCTCTTACTGGAGGAATCGGTGCCTGATATGGACATGCCTAAATTCAACCAATTTGGTAGCGATCAATTTTTTTTTTAATTAAAAAGACTAACGATATAGTTATATTTCATAAAACGTGTAAAATACCTGCACAAAAGGCACTAACCGAGCAGGTATTGACTGGAGGTAAATTTATGTTAATAAAGTCATTGCAAACTTGTGTACTCAAATGGTATCATTAAGAAAATAACATTATTTAAAAACCCATTTTCTTCCTACACATATGTTATTAACAAGTAATTAACAATTGAGTCCACGCTCATTGTAGGTAGACAGTACGATGTCTAGTGCCACGGAGGTAAAATTCATTATTGATTTAATAAACAAGTATAGTTTCCCAATCTACCAATATATAAATCCGTATCTGCTTAAGTAATAATTATATACTTACCTATAGCAGACCCAGGATAGTTGCTTGAGTCACTATTTTCGTTTGGAGAGTATGATTCAGGATTTTTCTGCATTGGGGAAAAAGGAGGGATACCTATGTGTCTAACTCAAATAATAAGAGGACTACAATGATTTTTAGAGGTTTAAACCTCTAAATAGGTTTTAGAGGTTCCTCTATTGCGAGCCTATGATAACTGTTGAGTCGACATTTTGTCCACGTACGAAGATACCTAATAAAACCGTTTAATATTGAGAAAGTTGTCAAGATATAAGAGACGATATGACAAGAGTTCTCGTTGTCGACAGCGGTACCCATTTTTGACAGACCACCGCGAGATTAAGACAACATCGACATGACAAGATGTCGACTCGACAATTCATCATACGCTCGCTGGGAACGGTACTGTTTGTTGATTTTTACTATAACTCACCTTGAGGTGCTTTTTAACGTCGAATACGTATCGTACAAACATGTTATTTGTCGAACTGATTGGACTACCGTTCAGTTCAACATATGCCACCGTGTCCACGCCTTCCAGCACGAGATTGGCAATATTGGAACTCAAATTATGGGCTACTGAAAAAAAATGTACCTATATGTATTTTTTTACATTTATACGTACCCACACTAATATACATGAAAAACATTTTAGTAGCTTTTCGAATGAAAATAACTTTCCATTATTTATAACACTATTACTTATTCAAAGGTGTGATAGAAGATTTAGCTATTTGTTCTCCTGTATTGGTTTTAATTATTTCTAATTTATATAGAGGTTAATGAGAACTTATTTTGTTAAGGACAAGGTTTTTAAAGATTTTTGTAAGACATATAGATTCTCTAAAGTTAGGCGTTAAATTATTGATAAACAATATCGTAAAATGACACAACGACAAATAAATTAATGAATACAAACTTGAAACAGCTCTAAATCATTAAAACCTCGCGACAACATGACATATAAGAAGGAATTTCGAGGTGAAGGCAATTATGAAATACCTAATCTTTGATCGCTAATCGAACCATTCTTCAGCGCCCAGTCAAGGTTTTAAGTACTTCTCAGCTAATATTTCAATGCTATAGGTTAAAAGATCAGTTAGCTAAAAGCTGTTTATTACATAGATTCTATATTAAATATTTAAAGGTTATTCTATGACAAAACGTCAGCATAAAATCAATAGCTCAACCCGTTATACCTTGTTTTTTTTTTTTCAATGTATAATTAAGTAATAACGCGAACGTATCGTAAATTATTATTTTACTAGCTAACCGAGCGAACTTAGTACCGCGTTTTTTTAAGATTTTACATAAAAATATTGGAGTTGATGGTAGAAAAGGTGAAAATTTAAGGTTGCATGTATTTTTCAATGCTGAATATAATAAAATATAAAACATTGTCTTAACACCCTTAACATTTAGGGGTATGAAAAATAGATGTTGGCCGATTGGCAACAAACACCGCCACACGAGAATTTTATATACCTAGTAGATATTTTTATCTGCTATAAAAGTGGCATTTAAGTACCTAACGTAAATTACAGATAATAAAATAATGTATTTAAAAGGAACTAAAACGTATGACGTAACATATCTCAGCCACTCGTATGTAAGCGCTAATGAAGGTCTAAGCAGAACATTGACACGATGCCATCTTATCGAAGTAGCGTCATATCTATGTTATATACTTACCTCATACATAATATATTTATCTCCGTAATACTATAATTCTGGGTAGACACCGACGATACCCAACAGTCTAGATTCAAATATCTAACTAATGCCATGAATGTATACGCCCCTGAGTTTCGTAAATTTATTTTCTTTATTTGGCCAATAGTGATTAATCGATGTTTTCCTAATTTCTGTAAATGTATGTCCGTTAGGATGGGCTCATCAAGTGGGGGGAGGTCATGGTCCGTCAGTCATCGTCATCTGCCTCCCCATAGTCTTGGAGATTAGGGTCAGTATGTATACAAGTATAGGTCTCTTCCACTCATCACTCAAGTCTCACTTCTCTTTCACTCATTGTAATAAGACCATATATCCCGTCGCATTCAATTCCCCATTTGAATGAATAGATGCATACATATTTGTCACTCTTTCACATCAAGCCATTATATTTACTGTGAAATCGTCCGGTGTACGTCCAAGAGTCGTACGCGACCCATCTCGTGGCCACGTCGTTGAATCCAGACAGGATGTCGCCAATAATGCCGGCCTTGCGCAGGTCCGAGTATACTCCTCCCGGCACAGAACCACCCACTTTGATGGCTGGAACAAGACGTGAAGTTAAAAAGTTAACCCTTAATAAGTAGTAATAGAAATTGTCCTTTCATAATGTCAGTTTATTTATTTTAGTTGCTATGTTGTTAAACCCCTTCCGCGTGTAGACATTTTCACTTATAATTTACTTATTTTCCCAATTAGGTAAGTTGTGTCGAAATAACTCAACATTTCATAGTTCTGAATTACGTAGGATGTAGAACGGCGTTGTCAGCAGACAAGCTCTTTTTGTACCTATAGTTTTCAAGACTTGTCGATACTTTTCTATATTTGTTATAGGTAAGTACTTACCTAATCTTGAAATTATTTTTAAAATCATGTTGTCTTACATTCTACTAGTTAAAATTCAAGTACTACTATACGTATCTTAAAACTTACATCCATTTTTATTCTCCAAAGTCCATGTTACGTTTAGACCTGAGGAAGATAAGTCCAGTACACTTGCACAGTTAGCGCCGCCTGCGCATACGAGAACGATCGAGCACAGAGTAAGTAGTGCAGCAAACGTCTTCATTGTTCCGCTGTCAACTCTGTATGCATTGTTTTGACCGGACACCTAAACAACATAATGGACCGATAGCAATTTTATCAGCGTGCCTGTTCGTTGCTAGTTAGTGACGTGCGTCTGCAACTCTGCACATATCGATTACGTGAAATATGACAAATTGAACATCATCTACTGCTAATAAATGCCGAAATTTAATAAAATACAGACTTAATTTATTGATGTTACTTTTACATGTTTAAACTTATAATTTGTAGGTTTCGTATCTGGGTCTAGGTTTCCTATTTATGTGTATAGGTAAGTGGTTTCATAACATAAATTGCATAGCTTCAATGCACAAGGGGGTCCGATCAACTAAGACGGAGGCCGTAAGAAGATAAATAAGATTTATATACTTAAGTAGAATATTGTAAAGCATAGCTCGGTCTCAGGTGTTGTATACATACATGTATATAATAGACGTTCTTTTTAAATATTTTTCTGCTCGTTAACAAAACGTCGTGACTTTGACTAAGGTACTTAAAATGCTTATTGTTTACTGATAATTCAGTACAATGAGTGGCATCTGGGCTAGTTTCATATTCATGTGCATTCCTATGTTTGCTTTTTTATTTTATCGACACTTGTCTGATTATATATATGTCTGAGATAACGTAACATCACTGACCATTAGTTCGTAATATTTAGAGTAGGTAATTTGTTGACGCGTCTGCTAGTTTCTCATGTTTCGCATTGGATTTCTATGTATCTATTTGTCTGAATATGTACGAAACAGAGTTAGTACTCGTTGTAGTAGGTAGGTACTGCTTTGACAAAGATTAGGTACCTACCTAAATGTTATATATTGTACTATTTAATCGTGATACTAGTGGCCTGTGACTAGGCAGAGGCCTATGAAGAAATATCTGCCACGATCTTTAAAACTAAGTTTAGGTACTTGAATATATTTTCTTCAATCGTGTCATTATTTTTTTTGTTCAATATATTTATTTAATCATAATTATTAGCAATCATATCTATAGATGTAATCCACACGCAGGCTTCGTCAAAAATATAGGTTGAGACAACATTAAATTAGCAACAAGCTTCGTCAGAATGAATATACTAATACTAAATACATAAAAAAAATTCGTCAGAATGAATATACTAATACTAAATACATAAAAAAAATACGTGTCATTATTAATTTATTTTCAAAATGCATGCGCCATAATCTATTTATTTCCAATATAAAAAATCTTTCAATCATTGCATAAATCATCATTGCATTAAGTACCTACGGTTTAATTCGAAAGGCATATAACTGAATGAATCCACAAAGCTCATAAGTACCTATATTTATGATTATAGAATTGATCATTTGGAATACATACACGTTTCATAAACTAACTTCTATTAATGAAATTTAAAAATAGCTAATAATTTTAAATCGTAAATTAAAAGGTATTTGTTCAATTTTCGTCACCCGCATCTGTGTTTGGATTATAAACGATTAACGATATTATTTTTCGTTTACATTATTACATTTTAATTTTTAATGTGGTATACCATAAATTGAGGTACCTACCTAATAAGTAAATATTTTTCACTGAATTTTATTTTTCCAAAATGTGGGTAAATGACGTCAAACAATGACTTTGACATGACAACTGCGTAAACCAAAATGAATCAACCTCCAATTTCAGATAAGTCAATATAATTTGACGCAATACGTTTAGAATTACTTGTATTGACAGTGTAGCTAATTAAAATATTGACAAATTAATAACCAAACCATGGAAAGTGTGCAATTACACGAAGAGTTTAGATTGATTGAACGTAACGAATCTGAAGTAAACGTGGCATGGAAAGGTAACATTCAATCACTACATAGTATAGAGCAAAGTCGCTGTCTGTCCTTCCCTATGCATGCTTAAATCTTTAGAACTACGCAACGGATTAACGGTTTTTTTAATAGATAAAGTGATTCAAGAGGAACGTTTATAGCACCCGTGTGAAGCCGGGTGGGTGGCTAGTTATTGAATGAAACGGTCACAGGAAAATAATTCAACATTTACCAATCAACATATTACAATATATTACTTATCGATTACACAATTACCAAGGTTTCGACCATTTCTTCGCATACGAATGACGCGAAAATGCGTCATATTCCAGCAATTATTTAAATGGTAGACATGTTACATAATTACCAGTGTAGTTAATAAAATCATCCTACCGGTTAAGTTACTTATAGGATGCCGAAAATTGGGGAAACCAGTTTGGTATGCATACGACACGGGGTCTCAGAAATTCGAGATTATTGCTACACCATTGAATGACTTGCATCTGTTTTATATTAATAAAGCTTGCTTAAATATTCAGTGCGACTTTTAAACAAAGTTATATTAGCCATCAATCAACGGCCGAGTAGGCAGTAGGCGCATACCATATTAAATATACTTAGGTAGGTACTACCTTCCATATTTCCCCTAAAAAATAGATAGTAGATAATATATATTTTGATATGAACCACCAAGAAAGATTAGAACATTGGTGATACTCAAATTGTATTTTGTAAAGGTAACTAAACAAAAATACACAACACTACCTGAAGTGGCATCAATAGTTTCTTAGTGTACGACACAGCGCAAGCCCTAAGGCCTAATGAGACCTTCAAAGTACGAATAGGTACATACATGATTTGCTAAGTAGAATAGTTTGCCTAATACCTACTCCTAAGTATGCCATCATTTGAATACATTAAGTAGGTATACGGAATTCTAATTCGCAACGCCAAACCAACTGGTCAAGTCGGGGAGGTACCTACGAGTAACTGACCTTAGTCAAATAGCCAACACGGCCATTGCTAGAAAACCTGCAATACGCCTATTGTCTAATACGATGAAGGCATGTAGCTAGGCTTAATTTTTATATTAATGAACTTAGCTTAGACATAATAATTTACATAATAATTTCTGATGCCTTCGCGCAAATGTATTCCAATAAGCTTAGACATCTCAGCTTATTAATAGAAGAAGCTATCATGTATATTAAACTAGCAATCCACACCGGCTTCACACGGGTACTATAATCCTTCCTCTTGAATCGCTCTATGCACAAAATCCGTTGTAGTTTTAAAGATTTAAGCATATATTAGGACGGCCAGGCTTCCACAGTATACTATGTAGTGAACAGAACAGAACACAGGGCCTAAATTATATGGGTTAAAAATTATAATTTTACATAACTGGGGTTCCTTTATAACGTAAGGGAGCACTAAGAATGGGTTTTTAAAATTAGGTAAAACGAGAATTAGTGCTTATCGTTTGCAATGAAACGAGCGAGATAAGATTGCCCAGTAAGATAAAAATTGAGTAGGTAACTATTAAAATATCTTCATTGTTAAACCTTGATTGTTTTCAGGAGCACATTTACTTCTCTTCTTCTTGGCTTTCGTGTTTGGTTCGTTCTGCACTTTCTGCTTCCACGTGCTAATGTACATGTTCAATCAGAAATGTGTGCTGTTTCCGAAGCTCGTGTACCATCAGTCGCTACGCAATATTATCAACGACTTTTATCCTACTAGTCCGAATAAGAAATACGAAGGTAGGTTTCTCTAGTTATTTGAAAGTATCCTAGAGAAAAGAGATGACGTGTTAATGGTACAAAAGCGGGTCGTATCGTCACGAGTTCAAATCCTGTGACTATATTGACATATCTATTATATATATATTGTTTAAATGATTTGTTTTGCGATATACTACTCCAGTGAGATTATGCCTCTAAAAGCAACAATCACGTATCAGTCTGGCGTGAAATGCACCAACCCGCATTGGATCAGAGTAGAGAACTGTCCACTGTCTGCTAATTGTATAACACAATATATATCAAAAATTGGTTGGTGGATTATGACAGCTAAACCTCACTTAACATTAGCAAGATGCGCTTTTTAACTCGATGTCAAACAACTCTTTCAAATAAATGGATATGAAAGAATGGTTTTTCAAAACGAATTCAATGGGAGTACTTTGAACCTTTATATATTTACAAAGAAGCCGGTATCCAGCGATCGACGTTTACAGGTTAAAACATTTTTTAATTACAGCTTTCAGTTCATTTTAGATCCAGAATTACCCGTGGATTTCCTTAGCACGCAGTGGGTGGATGAGAGTGTGTGCTATGTGCCAACATACGTCCCGTTGGTCTCTGGAATATTTGGACTCGTTTGGACCACCATGTTCCTGATGTGCACTTCGGGTAGCCGGACTTTTACAGGGTAACTTTTGCCTTTTATTTTATAGGTAAATGCAAATGTAGCTTTTCAGACTCCAGGAGATATAAATACTATACCAATGAGCTGTTTGAAAAATAACGCACAATTTGAGTACTAAAAATATATTGTATTAGCTAACCTTGATTATACTCGTAGTTGCATATTTAATGTGTAGATTAGATAAAGCGTTTTAGCGTTAGACAATAGGATCATGTCAAATCCGCTATAGTGTTCAGTTCAATGTAAGTACTATTTTTTTTTAAAAAAAAGCTTTAGAGAGTTATAGTGTATTACTCCCACCCTAAATTTCACCCACCCTACAGGATGCAAAGGCCGTGGCGCGTGTTGCCACCAGTTTTCTTATTTTCGGTGGCGATGAGCGGTGTTTGCTTCTACGCCTCGACTATAACCCACGATGGCCTGCAAGAGCTCTGCGACAAATTAGCCGAAGCCACTGGTAGTTCATCGTAAGTAGCGATTTTGTAATGCAGTTACTAATTTAGATACCTACTAATAACTATCTACCTAGACAGAGCCGATTTAAATACGATCGATCCGATTTAAATGAAGCCGATCAAACCACTACTATATTTTCTACATTCATAACTTCTGTACAAGTTTTGCCACCCAGATGCACGTATACTGTGAACGTAGCAACCCTCACATACGAACGTCGCATCAGAGGGGTGTACCAAGCAACTCAACTGACGATCATCTCGGCCTGGCTGCACACTTCCTGCTGGATACTATCCGCACTCTTGACGTTGGCGAGATTCGTGCTCGCTGTCGACTTTCAGCTGGTACGCGTTACGGCTCACTTGGTCGGCAACATCGATAGAATGCTGGTAAATTATTGTTTCACAGCCTGGCTTTTTATACCATGTCTATCCTTGCCCCATGATAAACTGTTCGTCTATTTTAGGAAAAGTATGAGACCCATATCCGCTCGATATCTCCTGAAGGTTGGATCGAAAATGATCCCTCTAGTGCTAGCGACACGATTGTTTATTCTGCTAATACTGAGGCGCAAACGCAAAGAAATAGAATTATTTCTAATGGATTTGGTGAAATGACAAGTCAAATGAAAAAAATCTACGTAGCCGCCAAAGAAAGAAAAACAGCAGATACAATGCCTGTACAATTTTCCGACATGTCCTTAGTTCCTGAGGAACGCAATAAATTATCCAGATTATCTGCATACAGGGCTATATCTAAAAATCATCAATTTATTGTTAAAATGGTCTTTGATCTTATAGACTTTTTAGATTTGTCTGAATTACCAGCATCCCCAGAGCTAGGCAGTGAAACTTCAAGCTCGCTTGTCTCACAATCTTTAATACGTCAATTTGGACAGGAAAATATATACGCTCATCATTCACTTCGCGAAATATCGATAGAGCGTGTACGTGAAAAAGAAATTGAAGCATTAAGCTATCGCTTAAATGGTAGTGACGAAGCAAGTACGTCAAGAGAACAACAATCATTGCAACAGAAATCATTTCTTAACCTTATTCAAGAAATGAGCGGGTCTATTGAAAATAATTTACAATTGCCAATTAGCCGTAACGTTGGAGTCAATGTCAAAGCCGAACCTGTAAAGAAGTCTAACCTAAAGCAACGAGGTATTCAGACAGATGATAAAAGGAAGCAGAAAGTATCTCGAAAGGTACAAATATCAGATTCTTTTCAAGCAACCCCTGTTCAAGAAAAATATGAAAGCGATAGTGAGACTAGTCAGGATCAAATAGATGGACACGAAGCAACTAAGCAAGAAAACAAGGACACTTTCAAGGAGATTAAGATTTTGGATAAAGTTGAACGTGATAATGAGGAGAAAAAAACTAATGATAAAGATAAAAGTAAACATATTGAAATTAAAGACAGTGATGTATACCAGTACGATAACATAAACCTTAATAAGGGTAAAGTTGAATTTGACGATATAACCCAGGACAAATCTAATCAGTCAGAGAAAGCTAACAAAACTAATAATGATACAAGTGGAAGCGATTATAATGTTGATAATGACAAAAAAAGTCAAACCATTAAAGAAAAACAAGATTGATGTATTGTCTCCTTTCTTTATTTTAAACTAATCATTACATCATACAGTAAATCTCAAATCTAACTCGTAAATAAACCACAAAGCTAAAGCTTTTTACTTTGTATATAATATATCTAGGTATATCCATTTTGTAGCTGATGTGTTTTGTGTGTGTATTTGCAATATAGTTTTTAGTCTCACTTATTACGTCAATGTTTTATAGTTTAATGTATATATAATAAAATATTTAATTAACTGTGAATAGTTACTTTTTATTTTTTTTATATGATCACCAAAAATACTTACTCTAAGTACTTCAAAGACTGAAAGAAATCAATATCACCTTTCGATTACTTTATTAGATCGTTATCTGATGTCTAAATCATTTACGACCCAGATCGATTTTACCCTAGGACTTATAAATGCATATTGCAACGAGTTAAGTAAAGGAAGGTCATTTGAGTTGATTAGCCCTGGTAATTACAGATTGTCGTTCGGTTTATCAGGAAATAGGAGAAGGATATAATATGGTATTCATAATAAGCATATTAAATAAAATTACCACACTTGACCTATTTGTACCTACTAGGAATACTAGATAGATCAAGTGGGGTATATTTTCAATATAAGAATTTAGAACTTTTTTCTTATTGATTTCTTATGTTGAGACATGGAATGTTTTAATTGTAATTTCGTTACAGAGGTGCGTGGAATTTGTTAATAACATGGAAATGTGTATTTGTTTACATCATGATATTAATTGCGTCAGTTGTCTTAACGTAAAACGCGATGTCACGGTCGCCGTGTCTGCTCTCAGTTCGTACACAACCGATGTCAAAAATTTCGCAAACGCTATCACGTTCTACACCTTGCATTTCCAACATGACGCTCGTAGAATTAAATCGCTTTAGTCTTTTATATATCATAATCCGACCACGCCTTACTCATTAAACGGGTTGCCAGAATGCCAGTGAACATGCATTACTATGTGTCGGGTCAACGTCTCAGATCCATTCTGTTGCGACAGCGATGAGCCTACATTCTCACTGCGTAAACTTGAGACGAGCTGAACTTGGCTCACTTGATCACGTGTGAGGAATATTTTTTCGCATTCAAGGTAAAATGGGGGGTATTGCACAAGCCTCGCCTGCATACACGTGGTTGCGCAAATAGGCATCTAGTTACTTTTGTGCAAATATTTTTAGATGTGCTCACGCGTGCACTGTCGGCCTTGTCTTGCGTACTGATCGATAGCGTATTGCAAATGTTAAATCTCGTTTTGAAACTGCCTTTTTAGCTACACCTAAGTTATTATAATAGCGCCTTTGGATATACTGATTGGACGTTAAAAATGGCTTAAGTGTGATCGATTGATTCCTTTTAATGAATACTCTGTTATAAAATTTAACGCTTCGTATTAAACGTATCGAGTATTACTTCAACCTGTTAACTTTTAGTCATATTGGGAAATAAAACAGCATGCAGACAAAAATGTCTTAATAAAAACCAATCAATTGTGTAACAACCATTATATGTTACGTTAAAATTACATTTAACACATATTTATACATCTTTGGTATGAGCGTTAAAATATCAATTGTTACAAAACATTATTAACGTATGCTTATATCTATTTATTAAAAGATTTTTTGTTGAAAATTGATAAACTAACAATTTAAAACTGTGCCCTGACTAATGATAAGATTTATAGAGGTAAGGACCCGCATAAATCTTATCTTAGATTATCATCATCTAGACAAGGTATTTAAGTGTTGTATTATCATGAATAACCATTTAATTTATTCGTTCGCTCTCATGCCATACCATTCAGTATGAATAGTTATTCCAAATGTTTCTTGTAGTGTATTTTTATTGTAAACCAGTAAACCAGTCATTTCAGCATCTCAGTAGCTATGCTTCTTTTTAACTACCAGTTACCTCTAATGGAATATTAAAAGCTAAATTTGACCCACTTCTAGCCGTATTGTCACCATGCAATCTGGTAAGTAGTCCCAATAAAAATACAATAACATGGTACAACCGTTCTGTTCTGATAATGAAGCTGGAAGGTAGAAAATGGAACACCTTAATGGAATGAGGTATCCTAGGCACGTTTTTTTAAAAAACATTAATTATTTGGTTAATTTGGCGATTGGGCCTAGTCGCTGAGAGGTCGTAATTTAAGCCACACGCCGTCATCAGCTGCATAGGCCAAGGAAGAAGCCTTCAGTTTTATAGGAACCGGTGTCCGCTCGTCCAGGATGAGCTCGTATTTGCTCAGGATCTTCACTAATGCCATTTTTGACTGAATGTAACCTTGACGGAGACCTAGAAAATAAAAATTGTTATCAATATTTTATTGTGCCTTTAAGCTTTTTGCAAATTGGTTACAAATAGGTACATAACTCGTGTAGCTATAAGTACTATTAAGTACATATTTATTTTGTGATAAAGTTACGGAAACATAACAGTAGTTAGTCGTATTCTTTACAGAATAAGACGATAGTCATATATATGAGAAAAATCCATAATAGTTAATATATTTGACATTATATGTATGACAAAATCTTATTGTAATGAAATTGTGATTTTGCTGTTAATTATTATTTAATCTTATTGTTCTTTGTTTTTGTTTTTGACGATCTCAATATGAGTACATGTAATTTGACATACTAATGTAATTATATTGTATAAATTTTGGGAAATAAATGAATCTAATCTAATCTATTAAAATAATAAAAATACGTTTACCATAATTTAAACATTAAAGCCATTATATGATAATTTCTAATTTCTTCGCGGTTATTGACTAATATTAGTGTCAGACTATCGTCAGCTCGAACGGCTACGATTGTGGCAACTGTAAAATTTCGAAAAATCAGCCAATAAAATAAAGTACGCTAGTTAAATCCGGTGTTAAATAGTTGAGCCATTATATTATAATAGGTACCTACTTAAATTTGTTATATTTTTATAACTGTCTTAAAGGTAAGTAAGAGTTACCTAACTCTGAAGACATGATCAATTTACGGGCTTGACTTATGATGTTGATAAAAATATATAGGTACCTGTATTCGGTTATATTGACATATAAATATATTAAACATATATTGTATCTATATTAATATGTATTAAACATTAACTTTAATTGATAAATTGGTGCTTCCAATAGATTCTATAGTGGTATTATTTTTCATAATATAACATCTGCGTATCCTCTAGAATGCAAACAAATGATTGAGTATGAATGTATCTAAATATTCCATTAAAACTGACATGGCTAAACTGTATTTGCTCAACATAATTCGTAAGTAAGCTCATTTATTTAAGTAGGCAAATAAATAAAACATATGTTATTGGCTAGTAAATAAATACGCAAAGTTCATTGTAGTACATTGAACATCAAACAAGATGCCGTCACTTCACTGATTTATGTGAATTATTATTTGACCTTGATATTATAGAAATAAGAATCCTGATTTGCATTTTTGCAATAGTATGGTGAATAAAGATAAACCTGTACTTAGGTATACATAACCAGTTTTTTTTAATAACTTTTCTTCTAATTTGTGATGCCTTCGCCGTTATTAGACATTGGAATCAAACAACTAAGTATAACGGATTTTACTCGCGTATTTTATTTTATCGCTATCGTAACGTTAGTATAAAGTCAATTGATATACTCAATTTATTATATTTAGTAGTAGGTAAACAATTGAAAATTATTTCTTCTATTTTATATTAGGTATCGTATAGTAATATTCATGCCTTGTTGGATATCATCAAAATTTCGAGGAATTAAATATTATAATATATTTGATTGGTGAAGGATACTAGTCACGTAAAGATGAATTATTGTATATATTAATTCATATAATGCAGGTGCCTGACCTACCGGTCAAGGCTTAGCTAATATAATGATTCCATTGACTTTTGAAACCACTATATGATTTAGTTCCGACCTTCGTTAATTCTATTACTAATTCAAACAGGTACTTTATCAAAGTAATTCCTTCAAATTGAATTAATTCACTAATGATCTTTAAAATATAATAAATGATGAGTTACTACATTCTTAATTGATATAATTTCATGTTTTTTTTATTTTTAGCGTTTTTTCCACCAGTAGGCTTATGTAGGTAGGTACATACTGGTAAATTTACCAAATCCATTACATAGTTTATCATTATTTTTTACTCAAGCACAAACCTGTTTTCCGTCTTCCACAGAGTTTTCATAAATATTTATAACTTAGAAAACTATAATCCGGAGAAATTAGACATTCAAGGGTAGGTACATAAATTATGTTTTGATCAACTTTACTCATTTCCAGCTTGATGGGAATTTATGTACCTACCTTCACTCTTATTTTTCGGTCTAATTTGACCGGACTACCTGTCTACTGTCTTTATTTATGAAAATCTACGTTATAGGTCGAATAGATAATTTTCATCATGTGTACCTCCACTTGCCTCGGCCTTTATATATTTTTTTTATGATCCACTATGCACTGAAACTCTTGATCGTTCGTTAATACGTACCTACCTACAGCACAAGCAAGGTCACGTAGGTGTAATGACCTCTTGTTATAAGTCACGTAACTAATTAAACGGTATCTAGTATCAAAACGACAATATGCGAGTAATTAACGACCCTGGCAACATTTCCAGGTTTGAATCCTTCAAGGGGTCTATTGTAATGAATTGATTGAATAGTACCTATTCTATTAAACATAATAACCTACCTAAACATTTCCGGGGCCCCTCTCCAAACGGCATCCAGTGGCAAGGGTGTAACATGGCTTTGTTTTCCGGCGAAAATCTTTCCGGGTCAAATTTCGCCGGTTCCGGAAATATATCCGGATTATTTTGAATCGCTTCAATTGGTACGAATATCAACGTTCCTTTCTCTATGAGTAGACCTGTGTCCGGCACTCTGTAGTCTTTGGTGCATCTTCGAAACAGAGCCCTCATTGGAGGATGAATTCTCATTGTCTCTGAAAAAAATACTTGCGTTTACACAGTTGCGATCAATTACGTCAATATGCATGTACCTACTTAACGGTTAAAATAATAAAAGCGTTCATTATTTATAATAACGGAGGAAATCGGTAAATGCGAAATATAACGATAGAATCATGATTAAATTAATTAGCCGGTTATTATTAACAATTTTCTAAACTATTTGGTTAAGATAACAAAACTTTATATCGCGTTGATAGACGGTACCGGAAAAAAAACCGTTGTCTCTGTTAGTGTATTTTCGAATGCACAGAAAATTGTCTAGCACCTATTCTATAATTTCTGATCAAAAAAGAGCTATCTATAGGTACATTTAAGTTTGTTTATTATTATTTATTTTCAAAATTTCTAATTGTAACTTTTCTGGCAGGTAAGTACGAGTAAAGACAAAGTTTAAGCTCAAAATAATTAATTAAAAAAATAAAAATACACTATTCATGTAGGTACATAGATACTTGATAAAGTTATATTAGTCAACTATAAAAAAATAACATCATTTTTATATCTTAACAATTATAAAATAGTAGGACAATACACCAACCGTCAATCACCATGTTTAAATAGGTCATCTCATTTTGCGCCTCATATGTGCACTCTCCGTCATATTTGTCCAGGACTCTTCGGACCTCGTCTCTAGCCCTGGCCTGTATTTCGGGATTGCAAGCTAACTCGTATGCCGCGAACTGCCCCGCCGTGGCCGATGTTTCGTACCCCGCAAACAAATATAACATCGTGTTCGCTGCTACATCGTCCATTGAAAAAGTAAACTCTTTGCTATCCCCTAAAATTAATTCGTATTTAATTTCTAATGCTTTTGTAACGTAAACGACTGTTACAATTTCACCTTATGCCGAAGTTGAAAGTTTGACACGTGTTCGAATTTAAACTATAGTATAGTTAGCTTGTAGCCTGGTCAAGATATGGGAGCTTTAAAGTTGTCGAATAATCAGTATAAAGTTAACGGACGTGGATGAAACTGCTTGTACTGGTAAAGAAATAAATTACAGAGCATCAAGGTAGTCAAATTGGTATCATAAAACTTTAGGCGTAACAGCACTACGAGAAATAACTCTACTACGGTTCTCCTTCATATAATTATTGATTTTCTCTAGTATTATATGAATTGTAAATTTAATAAACAATAATGAAATTTCATTATATATTCAAATATCATACCTATGCTTTCTCGACTCTTCAACTCAACAAGTGTTTGTAAGAAGTCGTTGCGTTTGTATGAATATTTTTCCCGATATTCAACTGTTTCTTTTACTAAACTGTAAAAGAAATTTATTATGCGTGGGCTGATTCGCCTTATATTCAACTTCTTGAAAAAGTTCGGCAAGAAAAACGCCAGTGCCCGAACAAACGTCCTGAAAAATAATAGTACGGTCAATCTAATGTTTTATAGGGTAAACCTAAGCGTAATTTCTAACAGCTTGCATTGAAATTTGATATAGATATATCAATATTTTAGTAAAAACTACGGACATAATGACACTTGACAAAACGTTGAAGCTAGAATAATAGGTCGAACGCGCACATGCACAATAAAGGACAAAAATATTAAACTTGAACTGAGTTCTAAGTATCTACCAAGATAAAAATATGTACCTATACACATTTGAACCACTCCACTAAGGTATCTTCGACGATTGGTTCGTGCCAGCACTAACTTTTAGAAACTTACCAGTACTGTGATTGTGGATCAAAATATTCCCGTCCGCGAAGGTAGAACTCTGATTTTGAATTCTTAAATCCGTTACATTCCACGCCGAAACCAACACTGCCAACTATTTCCATCGAATATTTCGCGTAAAAATCACTAAAATTTACTATTTCACCATTGGAGTGCAATAGGTCGACGTAGTTAAGTGCTTCATTAGAGATATTCTCCACCAACGGGTACATGATCTTAGATTTTCCTGACGTGAAAGAGGGAGATATCTTGGCCCGTAACGTCTTCCAACGCTCTCCGTGGATATTGAACAAGTGTCCGGCTAAAGGATCCCCGACTCCACCGGAAAATATGCCATGTGCTTGGAAGTGATCAAAATCCTTGATCAAAATAAGCTTTGCTATCTCTGGGTCGTTTATAGACAGCACTGGGCGGTGGAAAGTGTACATGCCCACATACGGTAAATGTCTAAACTTATAATAATTATCGAAGTATGGCTGGAAAAACTGCGATTTCCTTTGTATCACCTCTTTAACATTTCCAAATGGAAACACGGGTTCCGGGCCGCTTACGCCTTTTCTTTTCCAATAAGTAAATTTATACTGAAACCATAGGTAAAGACATAGTAGGAGTAGAACCAGAAAACTTAACACCTCTCCGGAGAATAAATGTTTTAAAAAAACCGTCATGTTTCTTGATTAATTGTTTGTTTCAATATTTCTAGAGGTTTTTATGAAATTTTTAGGTGTTATTTTTTTAAGGTGTTACGCGGCGCCATATGAGGCGGATCGTGTTGCTACTGAAGGTGCGAGCTGTATGGAGCGACGCTAACCCTCCCACGCGACCTCCCTGCTACTCTACTTATAAGCGAAATGCAGGGGTCGCGCACTTAGCTCGGTCGACGCGACAGGTCTCACAAAATTGATAAATTCTGATAATCATTTCAATTTTCCTTATACTGGAAATGTTATTAATTAATATGTATCGGTACCTAAATTTATCAATACTATTTTTTTTCTTTTGGGTATCTACATTTAAGAGCGATTCATAACGCTGATATAGTTCCAAGCGCAAGATAACGTCATCTGAATCCAAGTAGTCGGAATATTTAAATAAGTTATGGTTTCATTACAAATAAGGGAGGGGTATTTACTGACTAGGCTAAAGAAATAATATATAATTATTCAATTTGCGAACTGCATAAACAATTTTAAGCTATGCGTCGGGTAGGTAAGTAATTATTTAATAGTCATACATGTTTGAAATCATGGAATCAATATTTAAAGCCTACTTAATGTGTTTATCTAGTTTTAACATCCCTAATGTATGAATCAATATTAATGATTTATTAAGGGACCTACCTAAGTACTTTTAGAAAAAAACATACTTTTTGAATATTATTCATAGTTTTTTGTATAACATGACGCAGGGTGTGCATGCGATCTACCTACTAAAGCATTTACGGAAACCAGCTTGATCGGGAGGCTGAAAGTCGTCAAATTTATGCACAAGACGATTCGTATTGATTGAAATGTTTTTTTTTAGACGTAGCGTGCATTTGTCACAGAATAGTATTCGTTTCGCAGCGCTGTAAAAGCTCAAGTAGGTAATTAAACAAAATATAAAGTTTATAATGATAATTGTTCCTTGACCACCCTTTATTAAATCGATCTGATGTATTTTTTTTGTAAAATGATAAAAAAAAAGGTTTAAATTGTACCTACCTATACGACAAATAGAAATGTTTCTCTCAAATTTTCTTGGGCTTCCGCCTATATTTTTTTTATTTACGGTTCTACGACTAAAAGATACGTGACAAAAGTTGTAGATATTTTATTGCATTTTTGTATTTGTAAGATAGTAAGTATAGTTTACCAAATAAACCATAAAAAACATTTGGACTACTTTTTCCAAGATTGCGCCTCCTTGATGTCTGAAAAATAAAATTGCGTCCTCTAACAAATGCAACCCCGAATGTAACTTTTTAATGCAGTATGAAACAATTTTTATACACATGGTGTAACGAATGTTGTTTAAATACCTGTATATATTATATTTTATCATATATACCTAACAAAGTAAATATTAACTACGATCTATCAATCGAAAATTCGATTGATATTCTTGGTACAATACCATTACTTTTTAACAAAAAAATGTTTATACAAAAATATAATTATAAGGTAAATATTTAAATTTCTTATTAAAAAAGACCTTTTAAAGTGGGTAAGAAATGAACATAGTTTATTAGTTCCACTTTAGATTCCAACAGTTAAAAAATATAAATCACGACTGAGCTCACCATAGTCTAATAATCGAATAGTAGAATATATGTATTTTGCCACTTTCATTTATAAAAAGTTTTGATTGCGCCTGATCATTTCAAATAGTGGAATATGTATTTTGCAACTTTTATTTATAAGAAGTTATTATTGCGCCTGATCATTTCGAATAGTGGAATATGTATTTTGCAACTTTTATTTATAAGAAGTTATTATTGCGCCTGATCATTTCGAATAGTGGAATATGTATTTTGCAACTTTTATTTATAAGAAGTTATTATTGCGCCTGAACATTTCGAATAGTGGAATATTATTATGTATTTTGCAACTTTTATTTATAAGAAGTTATTATTGCGCCTGATCATTTCGAATAGTGGAATATTATTATGTATTTTGCAACTTTTATTTATAAGAAGTTATTATTGCGCCTGATCATTTGGAATAGCGCAATATGTATTTTCTAACTTTTATTTATAACAAGTTTTAATTGCGCCTGATCATATAATTGCTCTGTTACTGTTTTCTAATGTTCTCGATATTATATTTTTTATTTCATTCTATATTTTTTACGAACAATCAAGCTAGTCTTCAAGTTTTCTTAGTTTCAGCCACACGCCATCTTCTATGCCCAGTGAGACGGAGGTTGCCTTGATCTTTGGAGGATACGGAGTACGATCGTCCAGGCTTAGTTCGTATTTGGATAATATCTTCACTAACGCGGTCAACACTTGGACGTGTGATTGACGAATCCCTAAAAAAAAAACAAAAAATATTGGAATGAAACAACTGGAACGGATTTAACGAGTAGGTATTTGATTTTATTCGCTGACGTGTAGAAAACTTTACAGTTCCCATTTTTGTAGCACGATTGAGCTAACGATAGACTAACGCTAAAGTATTTGAAATGTAAACAAATAAAATACACGAGTTATATCTGTTATACCTAGTGGTTTTATTCCAATGTGCAATAATCGCGAATGCATGAGAAATTACTTATTTATAAATTTTAATCCTTTTAAAATTAGAGTGATGGCACCAATTATGGACATGTTAAGCGCACTCAATTAGAATTTCGTTTAAAAATGGGATGTTTTTTGGCAATACAAAAATGGTGATTTTTTTTTCGGTACTCAAATACATGAGGAACATTTAAACAACACCAAAAATCCTGTATGAATAATACATAATTAATAAAAAATACATAAATTGAAATTTACGATATCACCATTGATGGACATCGAAGATTCAGTGATGGACCCCCAGTAATGGACATGGACCCAGTCATGAACATCCATTAATGGACACTTTTGTATTGCACAGATAAATAAAACAAATGTCAAAAATCTACTTTTGATTAACTCTATTTGAACTTTTAACGTGATCAGCCTTAGATTTCAAAGTTATACTATAAGGCTTTCAATCAACGATCTGTTTTTTAATCATTTATTAAACATTAATTGAGGCTTTGCCTCTTTGCCAGCAGTTGCAGCTTAGAATTGGTAACATAAACAATAAATCAATCAACTGAGATCTATCAGAAACTGCGGTGCATATATATGCTATAGTGTAAGCATGGGAAAGCATGCCACAGTATTTCAGGCAGAGACGTATGCTGCATGTGCACAAGAAAATATAGACAGGCACCTGGACGAAAAACCATCTATATTTTGAGTGACAGCCAGGCTGCGGTGAAGGCCCTTGGAGCCCATAAAGTGCAGTCGGGGCTGGTATATAATCCGCATGGCGTTCAACACCTTTAACACAGGCCTTAAGGAAAACACAATCAAGAGCCACACCGAAGAGTGGAAGGCATGCTTAGGTCTAAGGTCCTCACGGCAATTTATACAACACCCAAATGAAAACTGGACTAAAAAACTCTGGTTTCTAAACTGAAGACAAATCCGACTTATAACAGGAGTCTTCACTGGTCACTTAGGAGTCAACGAACTCCTACACAAAATGGGACTTACAAACAGCAGCGACTGCAGAATGTGTGGAGAGGAATGTGAAACTGTGGAACACTTGGTGTGTCACTGCGACGCCCTCACCAGATGTAGAATGAAGATACTTGGCTCCGGATACCTGGAGCCTGGAGATTTTTTTGCACGCTCTCTGTTAATTTATTTGAAAATTTATGTGAAAATGCTTTTAACTCATTGCGACCAACCATTTCACCAAATTGCCCTCTTCCTCTGCCGTGAGAATAGTTTGAAGTCCCATAGCACAAACTGCAGGACTTTTGGACTGGACTTTGTTATGCAAAGTTATTTGAGGGACCCCAAACCGGAGGGCGAATCCAACTGGGATGGGGGGATTTTGGTAAGCTCTCAGACGTCCTGAAAGACAAACGTGTGCGTCTTTATACCTCAAGCGTCGCACGTTTCAACAGTGCGTTTTTCTCGTAATGGTCTAGGAGCCGGGACTTCACGAGGCAAATCATCCATCGACTCCAAGTATAGACTCCAAGTAGTATAAAGCAAGAGCTATGTTAGGTATTCTTTGTGACCGGGTTCGTAATACCGATATTCAGAAGAGAACCAGACTAACCGACGTGCGACATAACAAAAACCATAGCTTTGAAGAAAAGGAAGTAGACGGGCCATGTCTGTCGTAGGTCCGACGGAAGAAAGGATGCTGGATTGGAGACGGAGAAAGGGGCGGCGAAATGTCGGAAGACAGCCAGCGAGGTGGACCGATGATCTGGTGCATGTGGTTAGGAAACATTGGATGCGGGAAACTTGAGATCGTGGGAAGTGGGCTGAAATGGAAGAGACCTTTACTCAGCATTGGGTAGAATAAGGTTGAAGAAGAAGAAGAAGAAACCGGAGGGCAGCTGTGATCATCATTTCTCCCATCCTCAGCAGCATCATGCAGCATCATACAGCATCAAATGCCCTCCCTATTTGTTCCGGGGTGTATTTTTTTATTGGCGCCATATAAGATAAAACAAAGAACCCAATGATGGACGACTAAAAATAGCCATTTATGGGAATTGTCCATCATTGGAAAATAAAGAGCAATCACAAAATCAACTCAACCGAAATGTTTAGTGCAACAAATTAAATAATTTAATACAATAAACTAAAAAATATTAAAAAACTTAAGAATGGACACTTGTCCATAACTGGAATTCGTAAAAAATCGAATCCAGTGATGAACAAACCCCACAAAAAACTTATTATTGGGATGGGACATATTCAACTTAGCTCAATTTACTTGCAATATAGTTTTATTTCGTAAAAATAACAAAAAATCTCATTACAACACAACACAAGATAATACCATGCACAAATATGTACTCACCTCCTTAACGATTTCAATAACAAAAACGGATTTTTATGACCACCGCGCGAAACGAGATTTCAATTCCCAACCATCTTCAAATAAAACGGGCAATTTTGATGAGGTGTATCAAAATGAAAGCCCAAACGTCTATTGATTATGTTTTAGTATCTCCAATTGAAAAATGTTGGGCCAGTTGCTTAATAAATTCGATCAACGAAAATAATGTCCATAATTGGTGCCATGTCCATTACTGGTGCCATCACCCTACCTCATTTAGATTAGACATTAAAATAAAAAATTACATCGTCCGAATTTGAGCGAATTCCACTAGACAGTCCTGTAAATTTTTCACATGCGTATTTTCGGTCTTTTGTTCTTATTCTACATAATTATACATTCAGCCAACGATGTAAAAGCAAATAACAACATGCCTTATGGCAGTCCTGTGTAGATTCAACCCCCTTACAAACCATGCAACCTTGTACCTATCCTTTCACTAACTCTTACCTAAACATTTCCGAGGTCCTTCTCCAAAGGGCATGTAATGGCACGGAGGTATCTTCGATTTATTTCCCGGCGAAAACCTCTCCGGGTCAAATTTTTCCGGTTCCGGAAAAAACTCTGGATCCAAATGCATTGCTTGATTTGGTATGAAAATCATTGTTCCCTTTTCTATCACTAAATCCGTGTCAGGTACTTTGTAGTTTTTGTTACATCTTCGAAAAATTGCTCTCATCGGGGGGTAAAATCTCAAAGTTTCTAAACAAAAACAATATATCGTTGTATAAAAAGATTCTAAGTAGGGTACCTACCATATTATTATATTATGTTCAAGTAGGTAGGTATGGTAATTTTCTTTAGTTTAAGACAGTTCATTTTTTTCATATTTTTAGTGATAATGTACCTAAGTACATATCTAAACATATACTTAATTCTCCTTTACTAGAACAGTGTAACAAACTGAAATATTTTGTTACTAGGTACATTTAAGACTAAGTCTACTATCACACTTTTCTAGTACTATTTAATTGTACTACCTATTTAATGAATATTAAATTACGAATATCAATGTAAATTGCTTATACGTATTAGCAAGCTGTGTCTATTGATTACATACGAGTTATTGTAGATACCTAACTAATAAAAATATTAACTAATACGGTATTGTTACCATACACATGTTTTATATACCTACGTTACCATTATCATATCAAATAAACGGTATTGAACAAATATAAAGTAAAGTTCGTAATTATTCGATTATAATTCGTACTTCGCTTACTTCGTGCAAAATTTCATCGAAATCAGTTTAACGGCTATTGATTCCCCATATTAATTTTACCCCCTTTTAAGGGTTGATTTTCGAAGTGAAAATGTTTTATACCCTTCTCCCTTCTCTTAGACTTTAACATCTCCATACCAAATTTTATCAAAAGTTATGTGGTTTAGGCGGGAATCAGATAGACAGAAAGTCAAAGTTACTTTTGCATAATACTCAATAAGGATTAGTAGCTTAATAGGCGTTAGGAGTACCTAGGAGCACAGACAGACAAAGTTACTTTCGCATTTATAATATAAAGCAGGGATTTTTAATTAATAGAGACGTTTGCATGCAACTACAAAGTTTTACGTACCTATGTATAATATAGTTATAAAAGTACTTATTTGTGTATCTATAGGTAACCTTTAGATGACGGAAAGGCTACAGCGGTAGCTTAATATTTGTGCAGGTGTCCGCCTCTATATACCATTTCGAATTATTAATATGCTTAATATACCTACTTACATCGACGATTTTATCAGTCAGGCTTTTCATTTCTTTTAATTGTTTATCTCATACGAATAGTCAAATTATACCTCTCCTTATTTACCCGCCATGTGGAATGATTTATAGTAGCGAGTAGGGCAAATGACATAAGAGTCATCAAGTGCAAGATAATTATGAACTAATTTAGTCCTTCTTTGTAATTCAAACAAGGTATCCATACCAAATTACATATATTTGGTTAAGCTGTTATTGATTAGATACTCAACATAATAATATGAATATGGAAGATTTCGTTAATCAATAGGGCGGAAAGCCTACCCCCCTGAGTATCCCCTTTAGGAATGATTTCATGATTAAAAGTATCTTTTTCCTTTATCTCCATATTAAATTTAATCAAAACGAAGCGCGGATAGGTGACAAACAGTCCGACAAATTTGCTACGTAATGGTTTAAGCTAATCAAGTTATATATGTAACGTTACGGTAAGTGATTGCCTTGTACATAAATATTTTTATATTAGTTACATTAGTGTGAGCAGATAGAACTAACCATCCTTTACCATGTGCAAAAAGACCATCTCGCTTAGTGCTTCATAGGTGCATACTCCCTTATGTTTATCAAGAACTTGTTTAATTTCTTCTCGGGCCCTGTTTTGCAACTCGGGTGCTCTAGCCAGCTCGTATGCCATCATTTGTCCAGTAGAGGCCGAGGATTCGAATCCCGCAAACAAATACAACATCGTGTTGGCTACTAATTCATCCATAGACAACTGAAATGGCTTGTCTCCTGCAACAAATTATTATACATAGGTATTCTTTAATAACAGAATACTCTTATCGGTTATAACTTTCATTTTCAGTAGAAAAATCAACTTAAAATTAAGTATTTAAACGCTATGGTATATTTTAACCTACCAAATCCAACCATGTCCTTCTGATTATTAAGCTCCATAAGAGTCTGCAAAAAGTCATTGCGATTGTAGGAATTTTTTGTTCGATAGTCTACAGTATCTTTTACCAGACTATAGAAGAAAGATATTATGTCTTCACTAATACGTCTTATTTTTAGAAAGTCGAAAATATCAGGCATAAGAAACGCTAAAGAGCGAATTGCAGTCCTGAAAATAATAATGACATTGCTATTAGTTTGTTTTTCAATCCCCAGTGCAAAAACGACGGGATGTTATAATAATTTCTGATGCCTTCGCAGTTATTACACATTGGAATGAAACAACTAAATATAAACAGATTTAACTCGCGTATTTTATTTTATTGGCTGGCGTTTCAGAAACTTTACAGTTTCCATATTCGAAACACGACTGAGCTGATGATAGTCTAACGCTAAAGATGATGGGACGTTATAAGTTTGACTTGTCTGTCTGTCTGTTTGTCTCCCAAACAGATGAACCGTCTGGTTTTTTTTGTTTAAAAAGTGACTTAAAGTAATCAAGAGTGTTCTTAGTTGATCTTGATGACGATTTTCATCAAATTAAATCGTTCAAAACTTACAGGGTGTGAAAGTAAGGAAAAAAAACCAAATGTACCTAAGTACCTACACAAAATTGCCCGTATGGGGTATAAAATGAAAGACGATCACATGTAGATACATTACAAAATTTTATGTATAATAAAAATTAGTAAGCACAAGTCAGCACAACCAACCAATACTAAAAACCTTAAAGCTAAGGCTTATTATTTTTTCCATAAAAAACGTCGCGATGAGGTATCCCTCGCTGCTCAAGTTTATTTATTATACTATTATGTGGTGTGACTAGATTTAGAAAATAAAAAAGCATATGACTTATCATCGTAAGAGGTTTTGTGGGTTACAATGAGATTCTATTACCGCGCTTATTGGAATAAATAATAATATACAAGTAAACTTACCAGTAGATGGATTCAGGATCGAAATATTCTCGACCGCGTATATAAAACTCCGTTTTTAAATTTTTGAATCCATTACATTTCACTCCGAACCCCACACTGGCAACTATTTCCATCGCATTTCTGGTAAAAAGATCAGTGAAGTTGACCGTCTCTTGGTTGGAATATAATAAGTCAAGATATTCCAGAGCCTCATTAGCTATGTTCTCCACCAAAGGGAATACGCTCTTAATCTTTCCCACTGTGAAAGATGGCGATAGCTTTGATCTCAGTGTTTTCCATTCTTCTCCGTGCTTATTAAAAAGGTGACCTGCTAAAGGATCTCCAATACCACCCGAAAAAATACCATGGGCTTGAAAGTGATCAAAATCTTTAATTAAAATAAGCCTTGCTATCTCTGGATCGTTAATAGACAACACCGGCCGGTGGAAGGTATACAAACCGACGTATGGTAAATGTTTAAATTTGAAGTAATTATCGACATAAGGTTGAAAGAACTGTGATTTCTTTTGTATTACAGATCCAATATTTCCGAAAGGGAATGAGGGCTTTGGGCCGATGACACCTTTTCTTCTCCAGTAAGTAAATTTGTATTGAAACCATAGATATATGCATATTAAGACTAAGAGTATAAAAATAGCTACCTCCCCATTAAGTAATTCTTTTGTAAAAACTGCCATTACGTAGGTACTTACTTTTTGAAATAACTTTCTTAAACGGTACGTAAGTATGATATATAGGCACGAATAATTCAGGGATAGTGAAACGTAGGTCTACACTTGTTTTAAATTATTTTATAAGTAAGTAAAAATTTAATATTAGCAGCCCGCCCCAGCTTCGCACGGATCGCTATTTAAAAAAATATATAATATAGCCTGTCACTCGTGAATAATGTTGCCGTTGAGAAACAGTGAAAGAATTTTTCAAATCGGTCTATTCGTTTTGGAGCTTATTCAATCCAAACAAAAGTTTCCTCTTTATTATATCATAGATAATCTACTTAGATGAAGCGTGTTGCGGATATGTTTTATGTGAGTAGATTATTTTTTGTAGCATAATTAATTATTGTGTGACAGTAAAATTTTAAGTACTTATCGGGAAAAAAATAAGAGTCTAGGTAATTAATTTTTGATATATATTTTTGTGTAGCGTCACTTTGCCGGACCCGACGATTTTTGCTGGGGCCCCTAGTTTTTTTTATAAGTGCGTATAACCATTGTCTAATTTCTGATAGAAGGAATTTTGTTGAGACAATTAAGAATTCAGAATAATTTATTATATATTTTTTTGAGGTTGAAAAATTCTTAAATAACAAAGTAGACCGTACAATTGAATTTTTAAAACATTTTGTCGCAAAATAATTTCTGATGCCTTCGCGGTTATACCTAATACATTAGAATGAAACAACTTTAAACGGATTAAACTCGCGTATTTTATTTATTGGCTGACGTTTCGGAGCTTTTACAGATCCCATAATCGTAGCACGACTGAGCTGAAAATATTCTTTTCCGTCCTCCGGCCAGAAAGCGCCAACTTTGTGGCGGCTTCGCTAAATGAAATTTCCGCTTTCTGGCTTCGTCGAACAGAAAAATAGTATACTGACCTCGGCCAGTAAAATAAAAAGCCTCAGATCACATTTTTGTCAACCTCGGCTTCGCCTCGGACGACAGTTAAATGTGATCTGAGACATTTTTTATTTTACTGGCCTCGGTGCGTAATGTACTATATGTTAAAGTGATTAATACAGTTATGCAAACTATCTTATTTACTAAATTTCCAAATTAAGTACTACCCTGTTCTAAAATATAAAATATTACTGTTACATTTTACGCAAGATTTAGCCAATAAAATAAAAACGCGAGTTATTTCCGTTCAAAGTTGATACATTCCAATTTGGTTGCAATTTTAAGACATCATTCACGTAAGTACATAAGGATCATGTAACAGTTGACATATATTTAAGTACTTACTTATGTATTTCCCTGTCTTCTATCAGATCTTTATAAGTGAAGCCAAGGTTATAGAACACTAAATGCAATTTACAATTATACCTTAAAATGTTTCTACACCTGGAATTCATGCGTGTAGGTACCTTTTTAAGTACAAATATTGACCAGATAGTTCAAATGTTTGCTCAACTGAAAAAGATGGAAGCCGAAGATGATATTATTATATTATTCTCTTATAAATATGAACAAACTCATAAATTTTGACAACGGCCAATATTCGAACACGCATAGCAAACAAAAATTAAGACTTTGCTGCCGATATTCGCTTATTGAAATTTTAAAGTGTTCTTACAAAAAACAACTTTAGTCTCAAATAGGAATATAAGAGCGAAAGTAAACGTAGGTACAACTGGGACTTCTGCGTCCGACCATCTCTCATTCCTAATAGTGCAGTCATTGAAGCGAAAAATAAGGCCTTACCTCCGATTTTTTTTACTGTGAACCGATTTGCATGAACTTTTTGGAATTAGGCACACCTTAACCTTAACTTCAGAAGTGAAAATGTTC
Organism: Polylopha cassiicola; assembly: GCA_038024825.1. Taxonomy (NCBI): domain Eukaryota; kingdom Metazoa; phylum Arthropoda; class Insecta; order Lepidoptera; family Tortricidae; genus Polylopha; species Polylopha cassiicola. The sequence continues at coordinate 3,779,731 of CP149061.1, forward strand.
TGAACTCCGCCTATTATTTTTAAGGGGTGTAAACAACCCCTTAATGGAAAAATTGTAATTGATCCATTTTGTCGCTAGAAAACATGTCTAATAGTAAGTGGTGAAATGGTAAAGTATTTTCTAACATAATTACTTCATATTAAAATTATTTTCAACCCCTTGAAAATCGTACAACCCTTGCAAACAACCCCCAAATTGGAAAAATCTGAAAAAAATACTTTGATATGACATAAAAAGATGTAACTATAGAGTAAGTAATATTTTATATTCTCTATAATAATTATCAAATTTTTAACCCCCTTTCAACCCTTGAATACTACCCCTTGATATTTTTTTTTTTTGATAATATGAAAAAGATTTAAATATTATTCCACACTCTCGAAAATAATTATCATATTCTTAAGCTTTTCTACCCTTAAAACTAACCTAACCTAACCTAAAAAAAAAAACCTAACCTAACTTTTTTTTTTTTTAGTGGGGAAATCCTCATTGATACCTTATGCCCTGGGGAAGGCAAAAGGTTTGCCAGACTCATACTGGCTCGCGGAAACCTAACCTAACCTATGTCTTAAATGTTTTACATTTCCGATTGCGATTTTAGGAATTACATACATTTCCTAGGAATTGTATACAATGACGGATTATATACATTTCCGTAAACATATACACATTACAATAGTTGTGGGTCTATATTATACTGCGTACCTTCACATTGCTCCAATTATTCACACTCCGTAATTTTCAGTTACTAAGTAGAAAAAAATATGATAAGTTTTTGGACCATAATTCCTTCAATTTTCACGCTATCACAATTTATAAAAAACCATTGTAAAGGTAATTAAAAGAGCTACAACATCCTGTATTGCAATATATAGTAAAAAACTTTTTTCTAAAACGGTGAAGGGTTAAAGGGCTTAAGAGAGGCTGTGATTGCGCTGCCATGCGCTCTTCAAACAATCATATTTCCGTCAATTTTTGTTTGACAGAAAAAACAAAAAAACCAAATTGTTTGTCAGAAAAATACCTATATTTTTTATTTATACACTTTTATACGTATCGGTCGTCATTATTGAAATAAAATGAAATAAACGTGGGATTTTTAAAAAATTGAAATTTTGTTTTTTTAGTTAATAGTGACGTTTTTTTGAAAAATATGTGTCCTGAAGCAGCCAAACTGATACTATCTATGAAACTCTTCATAATGAAGTTAATTCTAGTAGTGGAATTCGATTAATTTTAATTATGGTGGAAATGGCACTTATGAAACCCATTGATTTTAAAGAAAAAACATTAGTTGCTCCCCTTATTTGCAATACAGCTCACTTATTTTACGTGCAAAAGACTTTTAATAAAGCTCATTTTAAAGCTTATTTCAAGCACTACAAAACCCTTTTGTATTAGAATGCATACAATGCATCTGCTCGCCGCTAGATGGCATTGACCACATCGATTAAATTTCAGGCAAAATAAAAAACGGCTTTGATCTTTAATTTATAGCTTAATATTGCACTTAGAATACTGTATAAAAAACCAAATTGTTCATTGTTTTGCCTGCTACAATTTTGTTCGTTATAAAATTTTCGATAAAACGTATATTTTTGGAGATTTTTACAAAAAACCGATTAAAAAGGTGAAAAAATTGCGAATTTTCAATTGCATACAACTTAAAAAGTATTGGATTTTTTGAAAAACTGTATAGATGATTTTTTCCTTAAAATTAGGCCTTCTATCGATATCCGAGGTTATTTTGAAAAAAAAATAATTCACCCCCGAGAAGGGGTTGCAATCACCCCCAGGGTGGTAGCGGAGTTCAAATCATTTTCACTTTTGAACTTAAGGGTAAGACGAACCTAATTCCAAAATTGTATGCAATTCGGTTCACAGTAAAAAAATTCGGACCCATAATGCTTCAATGACTCCACTATAATGCTCGATTCAAAATATCAAAGCTTAAAATACCTATTTGTTTTGCTAATAAAAAAAGAAGCTTATGCCATTCACGCTAGTCACATTAAGAAGCTATTGCAGTTAAACACATCATTACCACGAGGTAATTGTGTGTACCTACGATGATATCTATAATTTGATGCACATAATAAAACTTAAGGTATTAAAAAAACTAATTATACTGTACATGCGTTATAATATAACGTCTTTTATGTTATCTTAATAAGCACTATCTGTAGTATCGCTATCAGCTTTTATAACCTCTTTTCTTAATTGTACCAAGTGTTGCAGATATTTTTTAGGAGTCCTTTCCTGTATGAGTCCGGTTGAGTTTTTTCGGTAATTAGTTAAATATCTGTCATACTTATCCACCGACTTTTCAAGGCTACAGCAGGAAGCAAATAGTTGTCTCTCAAGCTGTTCGTATTTATCACTTTCTTGTTTATGTTTCTTATATTGTTCTTCAAAGAACTTTTTGCTTTGCTGAAAATTGTATAGTGAATTGCATGATTTTATGCTATCACTTGAGCTACCTTCACAACTCTCTGATTCTACGGATTTTTTTATAGTTGCGGGTTCGCTTAGTTTGTCTAAACCTAAGAATTCCTTGTAAAATTTTGTCCTGGCTGTTTTGTACATATGACTGCTTTTATAAACAGGTGTATAACATACGTTCTTTGGATTAAATGATTCGTTAGTATTTTTTATATCACCGCCTTCCCATACAAACGAGTCCGAATCTACTTTGCCAGATTCTATAGTTTCCGTAGAAGAAGTTTCTTGAGAACCGTCCATTCCTTTTTTATAATCTTCAGCAAGTGAACTTGGCATTGACATGCAATTGCGGTTGCCATTAATTTCTGAGTCCAGAGAGCTTATCGGATTTGTGCGTATGAATTCAGCTTCAGCAGGGCTACTTGCGACGTCCTTAAATTTTACAATTCTTTTGGTATTATCTATTTCTCGGGGTGGAGATAGAACAATATTGTATGGATATATGTTTTGATTTCTACCAAGTATCATGTCTTTTATTTCATTATGATTTGCTTTAGTAGAAGAGTTAACAGACACCCGTGGAAGACTAAATTCGCCTATTTCTGGAAAATCTGATATTGAATTTTGCGTTAAATTTAACTGAGGTTCAGTATTATTATTAGCAACTGGTTTATTTTTAATTAATATTTGCGATTTTTGATTTACTTTGTTGCATGTAATCTGACAGCTTTCGTTTAATGGCGGTTCTATGTTACTGTGATTAGTTAGCAAATCCGGTGTCATTGTTACTACGTTCTTACTGGCTCTTGTTTGTTCAGCAACTGTTTGATCCAAACATTCGTCTGAACTTTGGGAATCTGTGTCCATATATCTTTGTGATATATTTATGCTTATTATAGGTGATGCACAATCATCTACAATACACTTGTCTAACTTAATAGGAGATCGTCTTTTCCTTCTTGGTGGTGGTAAAACTCTAGTTTGAGTAAAGCGATCCAATTTTGCAAGGTCGTCGGTCATCATAAATGAACTTTTTTGAATAACTTCCTTAAATTCCGTCGCGGTTGATTTATCGTGGGAATATAAGGAACCACACTTCGGCCCGATAGCAATTTCTTTGCAACGAGGTGTCATAGGCTGAGTTTCAGTGCTTGCATCACAATAAACAGTCAACACAGATTTACCCCTATCAAAGTAGGATTCTAAATCTGTCTGCACATCGTTGCCTTGATCTCTTACACGAGTAACTGTTGACCTGGTTTGTGTAAAAGCAGGTATTCCAATCCTTCTTTTATTTCTCAAAGCTTTTTGACTTAGCTCCATTAATCTCTGACGTGCGTTTGTACAAATTTTAAGTTCACTGAGGGGTTCCATAATCTTCTTATCGACCACCGATTCTACTTTCGAAACGGCAGCTTCTTCCTTTTTTTTCAATTTGGAATACAATCTCTCTGTCACGGATGCAACAATTTCGGCTCTTTGATTATCGTATAGTATAGAAACGTGTGGATTTTTAGTTTTATCTGTAGCTTCAATAATTTGAGTGTGACTTTGATGAGGAGATGGATCTTGCAATGTCTTTTCAATTGGCAAAACTTCTTGGGATCTGTATTGTCGTTTTTTGTGTCTGATAGGCGCGATCATTTCGAAATCACTTCCACTCCTTGTTCTTTCTAAAGTGGGACCTAACAGTTTATCAACTTCCTTATTAATCTCAGTTGCTATTGTTTTATCCATTGAATTTAAGTCATCAGAACTAAGACAAGTATTGTCATTCGCGGAAGTTGATAATTCATGGTTGATGCCACTGCTAGGTTGCAGCATGTTCAATAAATTACCTATTTTTGACTTTTTTTCTGAGTTATCTTCTAATTGATTATGTAACTGTAGAGTCCAATGAGTATCATCGTAAAATATTTTACCAGTTTCAGGAACCTGAAATTAAGAAAAAACTAATTAATATGTACCTAACTAAGTGTGTAGGTAACATCATTTAAAATTTATGGGATGAAATTCAATCAACGAAGGATTTATAAATTGGAATGAACCGCGCATCAGAAATTATGAAGGATTTATAAGTTTAGTTTATATTTACATATCGAATGTGATGTCTGTCGAGTTCAGCAAGCAGTCGGTTGTACTGGGCAAGTAAAGCTGCACGAGCATTAGTTGGTGCGCCACCGACTCGGGGCGCTGGCAACTGTCGCGCTCTCGATGACCAGCGGAGAGTCGATGCTGATTCACCGTAACACGCAAGGCTAGGTGAAACAGCTGAAAAATCCACATGAAAATGACAAGTATTCCTTAACTTGCTTCCAAAAGATGTTCCTAATTCGAATCACAAAGTTACATAGGTAGGTACTTATAAATGTGAGCTTTTTTTGCAATAGGTACGTTACAGTTTGATATTTCAGCATATATAAATGCGACCTTAAATGAGGATGATTAGGTACCTATAAGTTTGCTACATAGTTAGTGAACAGTAGGTACAGAAAAGCGGATTGAATCGATTGTAATTATTCCATCGGTTTTACTTTTACTTCATTACTGCTTTTCTAGAATAGTGTCACAACTCGAAATAATTTGTTACCTACTCCATTTAAGATTGTAAACCTTCACATATAAATTTCAATTCAGAACGGTGACACATTTCGATTTGTGACACTATTCCAGAAAAGCAATTATTATGTTGATGGATATGGCGCTATCACAAAGGAATACTGAAGTAAAATTTTATATTGTACCTATGTCATTGTCCTACGTTTTTACTTACTGGCAATTATATATGTGCAAGCCCCACCAGTAAAGCAATCCTTAAGAAGCCACGTAAGAGCAGAGTCGCGGTATGGTACGAACCTTCCACGACCGTTACCACCGCACACTACAAAAATATATTTTATTTATAGATATTAAAATCATTCAAGTAATCATTGGTGATCCATTTTAACTTATATATTCACCCAAAGCCGATATAACGTTGCTAAGCGCCACCAATGACTTGTTTATATTTGCACCTTCCTTCTGCCTTCCACCACCACAGCCTTCCCAACTCGCTTTTTCACTGTAATTAATCACAAATGAGTTCTCAACAGCACAGCGATACTGCCGTAGGTATCATTAACATCACCAAATTCTTACCTGCCAGCAAGATCAGCCAAGTGCAATGTGACTCGAGAAGTTCTAAGCTCCAATAACGCATGAGATCTAGAAGACGAAGCGTTGCGTCGAGTAGCAGCTGTGCGTCGCCGTCTGGTGCCTTCGGAAACCAGAGCCAGTAAGGTCTCAGTGTTGTTGACTGCTACACGTCGAAGGTCTGTTCAATAATGAAAAGATCCTGAATTACCTCAAGAAATGCAGGATGCAATTATGCTATGTATATTGTGTGGGCAAGGAAAGTCCTTTATTAATCTAATTTACTTACGTTTGGAATGGACTTACTTTGTACGTAAGGCCCCCTTGATGGATGTTCTCTAACTCTCAAGTCTTTTTGCGCGTTTCCTCGACGCCGCGGTAGAGAGTGAAAAGACAGTGGCGGGTCTTCGCCTGCCAGGAGATCATGAACGCGCTCGTTGTATATTTCTAAAAAGCTATCGAAAAATATATATTTGTTAGGCATTTAATTTTAATATGTTTATTCCTTTGAGATTATAATACGTTGTAAAAACAACTGCATCAACTTAAGTATACACGCATAATAAGTTGCGCGTATTACTAGCTTCCCATCCGCGCAGGGATTTCAGTTTTTAACGCTTTAAGATATGGATGTCCAATCACAGTTTCATAATAGGTTAAAAAATATTGTATGATGTACCCCTACTTCTCTTTCTTAAATATTTATATACTTACCTATCTACGTATATTATGTTTTTATTTAGTGATTGCGAATACAGTCTTCAATAGTAGTTTCTAGTTCTGTCGAATTGCCAAATCAAATACAAATTGTTGTAAAAGAACCACATTCAACGCCAATTATGTCGTTAATTGAAGTGTCAATTTCACGATAATAATGACGAATAGGTACCTACTTACTCGTATTTACCTACGAGCATGGTTGAGATAAAATATTTTTCCTATTTTCTATGTCAAGAAAACGTGGTACGCAATTTTCCGAGTCAACTAGGTAAAATTAACAAAAACTTTAAATAAAACTTCACCTAATGAGACTGTCAGAAGTTTCGCAGAATTATTTTGCTGTTAATTAATATTTTAGGGAGGTAGGTAAACTACCTACCAGTTTTATAAAACTTGTTAAATACTTTTAATGATAATTTAATGACTTTTGTTCATGAAAATCATTTTTGAAATTAGGTATGTACTAATTTTAATCACGAGCTGTACCTTACCAAATAAAATGCCTCGTGATTGGCGATTAATTTAGAAATTATTAATTGTTTTTTTTTAGAGAGACGACGTTTTACTCCGACATGACATAAATATATATAGTATGATGACATTTATAAAGTATAGCGGCCCACCCCGGCTTCGCCTGGATCCCTTTTTTTAGCCTATGTCACTCGGGAATAGTGTAGCTTTCCAACAGTGAAAGATTTTTTTCAAATTGGACCAGTCGTTTTGGAGCCTATTCAATCCAAACATGTTTGTTCAATCCAAACTTTTCCTCTTTGTAATATTAGTATAGAAAAGTAGTTATATGTTCGGTTCTGTATCGAAATATTTTCTTTTATTTTTGAGGCCCATTTTGAATTTTGTTAAAATTAATAAGAATAATCGTAGTACATACCAAAATCAAAATTAATTTTAGTAAGTGTTTGGATTTTTGATACAGTTGTGCAATTATTTAAGTGTGAGTCATTTTAGGAAAATGTAAAATATACTTAATACAAAACTTTATAGGGGTAGGTAGATCACTAAATTAAGTATCACTAAGTACGCAATTATATAAGCAATTGGTCCTGAAAAGTAAATTCATAAAAGCTTGAACAACTGAAGTAGACTAACCTGTTCTATTTTCAGTTAGCAGTCAACTGGCTTAAAATAAAAATCAAATACTGAAATATAATATATGTTACAAGTTATCACACGAACGGGTGGCGTGGCGACGCCAACGGGGCAAAAACTTAGACTGATGTGCCGTCCTCGCCGGGGTGTGAAGCCTTACAGGACGGGGCCATCGTATCTATTGGAATACGTTTAGGTACGTATGTAGAATTCTATATGTATTGTCATTCATGTACCTATTTAAACACCTATGTACCTTATAAAACAAAATGTGAATAAATAAAACAAATGCAAGTCGATAAAAATCTTACGTATTCGGTATGACAATACCTACCTACTTACCTATGATAGATCGGAGCTATGACCGTATCATTGTATGATAAATACCTACTTAGATACAAACTATGTACCGATCAGGGTACATGTTTTAAAATACAATCTCCAAATAAGTAACTACGGACTGTCAGATATAAAGTTATTGGCATAATAATTTAATAACAAACAATGGAACAACTATTAACTGATTTAACTCGCGTATTCTATTTTGTTGGCTAAGGTTTCGGAACCATTATAGTTTCCATAATCGTAGCAGGACCGAGCTGACAATAATCTAACGCTAAAGTGATTTATACCAAAAACTCACTTATAGTTGTTTCATTCCAATGTGTAATAACCACGAAGGCATCAGAAACTAGAGAACAGTTAGTCCTTGTACAACATAATATATATATCTAAAAAGCTGTTGAAAAATATATATTTGTTAGGCATTTAATTTTAATATATTTATAAATTCCTTTGTGATTATAGTACGTTGTTAAAACAACTGTATCAATTTAAGTATAAGTACGCAAAATGTGATTACTAGCTTCCAATCTGCGCAGAGATTTCAGTTTTTACCGCCTTAAGATAATGGATAACCAATCACAGTTTCATAATAGGTTGAAAAAATATTGTATGATGTAAGTACCTACCCCTACTTTTCTTTCTCTATTGTTAAATATTTAGTACCTACTTACTTATCTACATATATTATGTATACAACATCCTTACTAATATTATAAATGCGAAAGTAACTCTGTCTGTCTGTATGTCTGTCTGTCTGTCTGTTAAGCTTTCACGCCTTAACTACTGGACCGATTTAAATGGAATTTGGTACAAAGATAGTCCGGAGCCTGAGAAAGGACATAGGCTACTTTTTAACCGACTGCAAAAAAAGAGGAGTTCCACGCGGTCGAAGTCGCGGGCAGAAGCTAGTAATTTATAAATATATATCTTATAATAACCTACAAATAGTACATAAGTTTACACGTGTTTCTGACATTATAGTAGTGCAACTAAGGAGATATTAGTGCTGATAAAGCTATAATCGAAGCCGGGGGTGTTAAGCTCGCGTGTCGTCCCGGCCTTGGATCACGGCGCCTCATTTTATTACGGCATTCAAACTTAATCGAAAACAACCGACAATAAAACAATAATGTCTTTGAGATTAAACATTTGTGCAAATAAGTTTTAAACTTTTATTTATACGTTACCTTTCCACAGCTTGTACAGAATATGACTCATATTTATATATAACTAGCGGTTCCGGCAGACTTCGTCCCGCCCAGCAAAGAATCGATTTGACGTGATAAAAAGTATCCTATGTCCTTTTCCTGGTTTTGAGCTACATCCCCAGTAATTTTCAGCCAAATCGGTTCAGCCGTTCTTGAGTTATAAACGGAGTAACTAACACGATTTTCTTTTATATAAATAAGATATTTTAGTGTGGTAGATACCTACCTCTTTTAAATAGGTTGTATAGAAAATATTTTTTATTATAAATGCGTAAGAGAGATTATTGACGCTTTCATAGATAAAACTAATGAAACATGGAAAAAGCTGCATTCGGTAAAAGTGCACTATTAGCAACGCATACAATACCTACGCAAAATAATGTAAAAATGCTAAATGTCCTATATCAAATAAATAAATAATTTTCTTTGGACAATTCACTCCAATTGATCCAGTCCCAAACTAAGCAAAGTTTGTACTGTGAGTACTAGACAATACAACTGAATAAACATACATAAATACATACAAGACATCCAAGAAAGTGACATCTGCCCCTAGCAGGATTCGAACTCGCAACTTCCGGTTTCGTTGGCAGAGCCTCTGACCACTAGACCAACAGACCGTAAAAGTAATCCTACCTACCTAAAACCGGTGCTGGTCAAAAAGGTTTATGGCAGACTGATTAATTAACGTGCCTTAAAACAACGCTTTTTCTTAAGACTTACAGTTTAGGTAAGTAAAATAAGTTTTTAAATATCGAATAGCTAATAGTAAGTACCTATATAGATTTCAAATAGAAAATGGAAGGTGGCGAAACTCATTTCGTTTTGACTGAGAAATATCGCGTGCGTTCAAGACTATTGCTTCTTCACACGAACTGCATAAGTAAATGACATCGAATTTCAGCCACTTCTTCATTGTCTGGACATGAAAAATTGCACTAGGTACACTTATTTAACGTAAAGTAACATTTCGTCATGACAAGTTTTTGTCAACATTTTTTTATTTTGTAAGGAATTCTTTATGTAAGTATACGAACGCGAGGCTAACTGTCCTTGGATATAGGTTTTTAAAAATATAGGGTGTACCTACATTATATTCGTCTTAGAGTTCCGTTTGAGAAAGTAACTTTAAAATTATTATATTTGTAAGCGTCATGTATTGTTTAACGATTAAAGACATGTCTTGTAGTCAACTCGGGATATACTTGGATATCGTGATACAGGCTCTATAATCTTACCTTATGGTGACGTCACACGGGTCTGCAGTCGCGATCTCTCTGCAGAGTCTGGGTACCAGGCCTGGCTGGGCGTCGGTGCCCATCATCGTATGAGTCTTCCCAGTGGCGCTCTGGCCGTATGCCAGAACACACACTGACGACAGCCGGGACAAGCTGGCCAGTACATCGCGACCGATGCCTTCGAATACCTTTCATGGACACAAGAGGTACGGTATTTAGACCAGTTCTCTTAAGGGATTTGCTGACGTAGTAGCGGACTAGAGAGATCTCTAACCCTGGTGGGAGATTTTAAAAAAGAGCATGAGAATGAAGTATTTTCAAATATGTTTAAGTTTCAAGCGCGACAAGTGAATTCGAGCTGCATTTATTTTTGACGATTCAACTGTCGAGTTACGATATAGAGATAACATTTAGCGTCGCCAAAATACCAATGTGACAATGACACAAAAATTTTAGGTACGTCCGTTTACTACGTAAATAAATAAGTCCACGAGATTACCGTGAGAATACCTTTTCCTGTGATGCATATTCCGGGTTGGTTGGTGCGCAGGCGCTGTCGAAGGTGTAGTCAGCGTGGTAACGACGTATGCGCTCGCGACTGTCGCCGGCGCCTGAGGCACTTACCTGAGCAAACCCACAAAATTACAGGGAGAACCTATTCGTTAAATTTGACTACCTACTTTGGCTGCTACCTGATGCTGACTGTACTAAGTTTAAAAAAATCATACCTACTTAGGTACCAAAATATGATTATATTCGATTTTTAGAATATTATTAGGCTCCTTTTATTTATTAGCATAAGCCATGCGTAATACGTGAATACAATGACATATAGGACAATATAGGTACGTGAATATCTGCGTTTTATATCATAGACAATCAATAGACGCAGGTAGGTACACAGTCAGCCTCAATTAACTATCGAGTAAGTATCGTTATGATAACAAAATATTTGCAGCTGACTGAATCCAGAGATGGGCATTAATCGATTATTTTTTTAATCAACTAATTAATCGACTAAACAATCAATCGTCACAAAACTAATCGCGATTAATTTAATTAAGATTAACTTAATCGTCGCAGAATTCGATTAACGATTAGTCAATCGTCATTTTAATCGACTAAATTTCTCGATTAAGTCTCGATTAAATTTTGAAACACAGTGCATAACAAAAAAAATATATGTAAGTAGGTACATATTATCATTCAATATGTTCCTTGAAATCATTCTAGAGCAGTGCAAAAAATGGTTAGGCAGTATATGAGTTAGGTAAATTTAAACTTGAATAAGAAAACGATGTACATAATTCATCATTTCATCCATGGCTCTCGGACCATTTATTTGAAGAAAGGGGAAATGAAGGATTTTTTTTTTTGATATTAATCGAAAGAAAATTAATCTAATTAATCAATCGATTATAGATTTAATCGCTCGTATTTAATCGACGATTAACTTAATCGTGATTAAGTTAGTCGAACATCTTACGACTAAGATTGATTAATCGTCACTTTTAATCGTTAATCGATTACTTTTAGGTTAATCTTAATTGTTAATCGTTAGTCGATTACATTTTGCCCATCACTGACTGAATCTATGTTTTTACTCACTTTCAAATTTGTTATAGTTACGGTCTTGTCGTTTTCCACGTTCACAACTGGAGTCCTATCTTGCTCACATCGAAGCTCCCTGTAAAATCAGACCCAGTTTAGAGAAAAATAATTAATTCTTACCTACTCTCTATTTAGATGCCTAAATCTGTCATCATTCCTCCGAAATGGCTTGACCAATTTTCATAAAAATGGTTTTAGATCCAAATATTTAATCAAATGAAGAAATTATAATTATTATACTTACCAGATAAAGACACGGGACAATATTACTGATTATTTGGGCTAACTTTCCTTGCATCGCGATAATTATTGACCATATCAATGTACCTACTTACCTCTCAGTGAACGGACGCACTCTAATAGCTAATTTCACATTAGACATACTTAAGGCGTTCAAAAAACCATTTATAATTAATAAAAGATATAACGGATAAACTAAATAAACTGCTAGTAAAGAATTAATTAACACACGCTGTTGTCTCGACACCGACTAAACGCATTTTCGTTGGTCGAAGTTATTTTGGGCTTTATGCGCTTGCATACTTCCTGCACAAGGAAACTCTTAGGCAATTAAAAATAGATTTTTCTACTCATCAATAAAATCCTGTCTCTCACCGTAAGGAGGTATAGTTTGACGATTTTTACAACTTTTGATAAGTATACTTTTTACCATTTATTCCAAGAAGTAGGTATGATAAATTAGTTATAGTTAAATAATATAACTAACAAAAAAGAAACAAAAGAATAGTCAGAAATTCAAATCTACGCGCCATTACTATTAACACAATCATAATATTATTATGGCCAGTATCGTTATTTTAAAATATTTTTTTCGAACAAAAATTAAGAAGATTTGTTCTCTTATAAAGTTTTAAAATATGTACTTATTAATACCGAAAACCTCCTAAAAAAATATATAAACACTCTATAATATGAACGTATTTTATTCTACTGTCATGAATGACTTAAAGGCTTAAAAGACTTGAATCCAGGCCATAAATAAATGAATAAAAAAATGACATTATTGACATTGACAGCGTTGACTGTCAAATTTCGGTAAATTGTACTCGGGACTGACGTTGCCTATTATTTGCATTTTTCAATGCACAACTAATTAACTCCCGTATCATATTTCGTAATGAAAATCGACGAAATCTGCTATAACTGTATTGTAGCATAAACCTACTGGAATGAAGGTATGTAGTCTGTAGATCTAATGTACATACATATCAATAATTCTGGAATTACTGAATACTTAATAGTTCAGGCAATTTAGACACATTATTATATTTATCTAGAAATCATGTAATTTAGTTAATAAGCGTCTTTAACCCTACGTTAGTAAAAGTGAGCCCACTATGCAAGCTATAATTATTATAATGATATTTTTGTATAATTATTGCTTGACAAAAAGGTACTATGTTACCTACTTACTTTCTGTGTCACTTAATGTTTTTAAACTTGCTTTAAAATCTAGTACCTTTCATACAAAACTTATTTCCAATCACTGCTTTGTATGCTGTGACCAGTATATCAGATTAGAAATTTGTAATTTAAATTTTGTTTGTAAAGATTTACATTACCATATTCATTGTCACAAAATACTATAAAAACATTTAGTACCTACCATATTCAACTTCATTGTTTTGTATGTGCTACATGAAGATGCTGGTCCGGAATTTATCAAGACCTCTATGGAACAGCTTCCGTGTGCAGTTAAGGAATTTATCTTCAGATGTGGCAAAGCCTCAATCTGAAATCACTGAAGATGTAGATGCTAAACAGGTAAATAAATTATTTCCTTAAAAATACTATTTCCTTATATTTATTCATGTATACATTTATAATCTTTTCAATATACATACAGAGATTCTTTTCTGATAGCAGTTTAAATGTTGTACTACTACTAAGTACAGATCTATAAACTGCTGTTTACCTTGTATTAGACCACAGAACAAATGAATATTAATAATTTCTAATGTTTTTTAAGTTTTTACACATTGGAATAAAACAACTGCTTATTATGAAATTGGGAACTGCATAATTTTCAAAACATCAGAATAAATAAATTTACATCTCCGTAAAATTAGTTCCCATCTATTTCCATTTTTTTCGAAGAAACTCCTTTATATACTTAATCATTACAAAATAAAAGTTCATTCATATTCATCCATATTACATAATTTCAGCTGGAAGCTTTAGATAAAGATATTTGCTTGTTGGTTGATGAAAAAGATAACTTCATTGGGACAGCTACAAAGAAAGAATGCCACAAAGTGGGCCCTGAGGGTGATGTTCTGCTGCACAGAGCATTTAGTGTGTTTCTATTTAATAAAAGAGGGGACATGCTGCTTCAAAGGAGATCAAGCAAGAAGGTAGTCACAAAATTTATATTTACATTTTTAATTTTTTGAAGTTAATGTTACATGTTCAAAACTGTCGAGCCAGCATACAAAAGTTCTCAGGAGAAAGTGTCCCTGAATTGCTCTTTACAAAATAATAATTCCACTGTTTTTTACATTATAGGTGACATATCCAGATTACTATTCCAATGCATGCTGCAGTCACCCGCTGTACATAAATGAACAGCAAGAGGACATTATCACGGCGGCCAGGAGAAGACTTAACCATGAACTAGGAATCCCATTGGATGCGGTATTTTTTTTTATTAAACTTTATATTACACATTTAAAAAAAAATGACATTGATGTAGTAATGAAAAATAATAGGTATGTATCCTACACCATATTATTACCTCTAGAAAGTTTTTTTGTTAGTAGAGCCTCATAACTACTCTGCCAATGAACAACTGCCTCACAATGTCTGTTATGATAATTTCTGATGCCTTCACGGTTATTTACGAATTTTGATTTTGATTACCAGTTTCTGAAAAACTTCTTATACATTGGAATGAAACAACTATAAGACTATTTTCAGCTCAGTCGTGCTACGAATATGGGGACCTGCAAAGTCTAAATGTCAGCAACCATATTTGAATTAAACTTTAATGTTAGACTATCGTCAGCTCAGTCGTGCTACGGATATGGGAACTGTAAAGTTTTCGAAATGTCAGCAAATAAGATAAAATAAATTAAATCCGTTATAGTTGATTCATTCCGATATGTATGGCCTTATCTGTAGGTTGGGGACTACATTTGCTCTCCCATTCAAGCGCCTGCTCATCATATTCACATTATCACCTCAGATGGATCCGGACCTGTTCACCTTCCTGACTCGAGTGCACTACCACGACCCCGGCGACGGCGTGTGGGGAGAGCACGAGATAGACCACGTGCTCTTCTTCCAGAGTGACGTAAAGATTAAACCAAACTCTGATGAGATCTCAGAGTATTGCTTCATCCCCAAGAATGAATTTAACGCGTAAGTTACTATTACCTATACTTTTTGTTCTATTGTCGCGTGCTTAATATTTTTTGTTCATTCTCTAATAAACGCATTTAAACATATAAAATTAAAAATAATTAACTGAGCGCACAAAAACAGCTGTTACTTCGCCTCATCCAACTACCCTCTATTGATTGTCTAATTGGGCAAGAACTGCTGACCACTATTACCTACTGGTTAAAATGTCACCACATTTTATCAATTGTTGTTTTACTTTAGCAACTTTATCATATTATTATTATATTTCTTATTCTTATTTTTTATTATTTCTCCCGTCTTCAATGTTACGATTGTGGAAACAGCTAACAGTTATATGGTGAATAGGTACCTATTTATTATCAATCATGTCGTCTTTATCTTTCCAGATTCATACCAACTCTGGAAGGGCCAGTGACCCCCTGGTTTAATATGATCCGAAGGCACCGTCTTAAACTTTGGTGGGACAACCTTCATCGCCTCAAGGAGCTCGCGGAACCTGATAAAATCCATAGGTTTATTGATAAGCAATAGATGAATAGTCAAAATTCATGGTTAATGTCATATTATATTTATTTAGTTTCCGTAGATTGAACAAGCACTTTTGAAATTATATTAACAATATAGGTATAGATAGTTCATTCATTTTATTTAAACATTTTTTTTTTCCTTTTATTTATGTTAATCAAAATGCAGCATTATTTTATAATTAATGAAGATGAGTATGTAATAATTTTTAATTAAGCCTTAACGTGCGGTGCGACGTTTTAGTCATAATATTACCAATTTTCGCCCACTGATAGGAATAGTTATTTTACATTTATTATATAATGCAATTAGTCTGTATGAATCGGGTGCTTTTGATTAATAAAAGTTTATATTTGAATAAGTGTTTACTTTGATATAGGTAATTACTAATTTACTTACCTATATATTAATTCTACTATACTAATACAGATAAGAGTTAATAAGAATTTGTTGACCAATAGGACACCACACCACATACCAACGCTTTTTCCATAATTGAACCCTGAAGAAGTTACTCGTAAATTGGTTTCAGTAACTCGTCATAACTATTGTCGGAAGACGATGAAGTGTACCTTCCTTCACTCGGCCGATACATGGCGGTGACACCATAAACCCATTGTAACGTTCGTTGTTGTCTGAACTTTCTCTTTCGAAATATTTTCTTTTTTATATAACCTCCACCGATGTCGGTAGTAGAACGAAAAAGGTATGCCTCGCATATGACCTGGTTTCCTGCATGGAGTCCGTTACGGTACGCGGTGTGAAGATAACGCACTGCAATCCCTTGGAAAATCTGAAATAATTTGAGCGAACACTAAATTGCTCACTACTAAATCTAGGGAGTACCAGATGTCAGAGGCGGTTACTTAACCGCAGATTTTTATAAGTGTTTATGTGGGCCGATCCCGGCGGCACTGCAATGCCGGGCCGACCCGTGACGGGAGTGGAGCGAGCCCCGAACATCCCGTCGGTTTACAAAAATCAGTTTAATATACTGGTCCCTCAGTGAGGGAACTTTCAGATATTAAGCTGAAAAGAACAGATACTACACTTTGATCTTAGCCAAAAGGCCGAGAAGCGATAACGGTGTTTAAAATATTGAGGGAGGTGGTTAAACCGGGGGAAATCTTAACACCGCGATGTAAAAAGACAAACTTAATAAAAAATATAGTGGTGGCGCCACTTTCTATGCAAAAATCGGTTAATGTAGTAGTAATACAAATAGTTCCGTGGTTGGCCGTATGTATTAACGTATTGTTGCAATATATTCCTGCTATAGTGACATCTATTGGATTTTTTTCAAACTATTATTATAACGAATAAATAATGAATTAAATTACCATTGCTATAATTATAAGTGCCATTACGGCATTAAATCGCCATGAAACTGACATCATTTCACTTATTAATTTTTCTTCACAACCACTTTTCCAAATTGTCACTTGTTCCTGAACATTAAAACTTTTAATATTCCTTATTCGTTGTCTACATTAATGTTTTTATTATTAATTCTAAAAGTATAACATACCGTGGGATTATATTTATAGATAGTCCCTATTTTTGTGATACTATGGTGAATACACGGAGAAAGGGTGTCCATAGCACAGCAACTGTACGGAACACTGTCAGCGACGAATTTTTGATTTGACCTTAAAAATCCAAACCTTAGTTATAATATAACATACCTACAGATAAATGAAAATTATTTTAACCATATCTTACAAGTAGTAGAAAGGAAGGTAGGTAGTAGGTACCCACATAATAACGTTTCTAACTTCCTAATAGGTACTAGATAACTGACAAAACTAACAGTTTATCCATTTCATTACTTCTTCCGTTTGTGTACCAGGGTATATAAAACCACTCTTGATAGTTGGCCCGTCCACAGCAATGAAAACGGGTCTGCAAGCGGTCGATAGCAACTTTGGATGGTAGATGACTAGCATACCGAAGCATTGCCTTTGTTATTCCTCCTTTGATTTTTGCTAAAAACCATTTCAAAATGTAGATAGGACCGTTAGTTAAGTTAGGTAAACTTAATATTTGTGCAATCCGTTTATCCGAATTTTGAATAAATGGAAACGTTACGAAGACGTTATGGTTACCTATAAAATATATAATACCTATTTTCGGTGGTGGATTTTAATATTAAACTATATATTAAGTATTACAATACTTACAATATTTAAAATTTACATAATATATTTAGGTAGGTACC
This sequence comes from Polylopha cassiicola, assembly GCA_038024825.1. Lineage (NCBI taxonomy): Eukaryota > Metazoa > Arthropoda > Insecta > Lepidoptera > Tortricidae > Polylopha > Polylopha cassiicola. The sequence continues at coordinate 3,797,661 of CP149061.1, forward strand.
TACACCTAAATAAATACTTACATTTCTTTGGACAATGCACACCAATTGATCAAGTTCCAAAATAAGCAAAGTTTCTACTATAAGTACTAGACAACAGATAAACATACGTAAATACACATACAGATACGAATGCTCATGCTCATCACACTGACATCTGCCCCTAGCTGAGATCAAACGCGCAACCTCCGGTTTCATAGACTACTAAACCACCAGGCTGTCAATAAATATTATTACTAATACAAAACTCAAAAGTGATATGAAAGGGAGATAGGTATTTATTATAATATTACCTCTGATAATAGTTGATTGTAGACCAGTGTAGAACATTATGGCCAGGAAAATTATAATTATAATAATAAGAGCCCAAACATAGTAAAAGAGTCCATTGGCAACATTATATTCTTTTTTGGTTAATCCTGCTTTGAATAATTGATATAATCCATACAACTGAGAAAACACATTAATATTTACTTGGTTTAAAATAGTGGAAAGAAACGAGGATTAATCTAGAGAAGCCAAAAAGTGCTGGTTGGCAGATTACTCGTCGAAATGTTATTTGAAGTAGGTAGGTAACACGATTTCGTATTTACAATAATGAGGCCTTACTTCTATGATAACCGCTATAATAGCTCCACAAGCAATAATAACCGGAATAGCATTGCCATCCGGCCAACAAACAAGGTCTAGCAATGACCCCTCCTCACTCCTAATTCCTTCTGACGTGTTTACCAGCCAAATTAAGTAGAAAATAATTATTGGCATGCATGCCATTAGGAGCATCCTAATATTATTGAATGATGACCACGTCAAAAACATTCTCTAGGTATCTAAACTATTATATTTCTCGATTAATTAATAAATCCTCGGAGTCTTATGTCAACATAATAATGTCAGTGTGTCAGACACAATCATCGGTGGCCACAATATTACATGCAGATTAGATGTCTTAGATTCAGTATTTTTTCTCGAGTATTTTTGCAGTCATTTATGATTCTATAGAATAAGCTGTATACTGGACAATTATAACGATGACTCAAATGTGGCGGACAAAGTTCTTAGTTGTCAATTTGAACTTTGACGTTTCTTTATTCTCGTTTTGATAACAAAGCTGATTTTAGTTGCATGTGTTGGAAATCATTAAATAATACTTGTTTTATTTTGTTTTTGTTTAATTATGAATGAACATAATACAGTTAAATTATGGATCATAAAGTTTTGTCTAAAAGTGATATATCCAAGGTACAATTATTACACTTTCCTCGTGTTTCTTGCAGTAAAGTTTAGACTTTCTTATCAGAAAAAAAACAAGTATCAACTGGGCATGGAATTGTTTGATTTAAAGGGCATTCCTCTTCAAGTTCAGTGGAAGCTTTTGAAGGATCACGTCGAAGATAATTTCCCGGTTCTTCAACACAAATGCCTCATCATTTCTAGAGAACAATTTATTCAACTGAGTTCTGAGAATCTATTTTACATAGACAATGGAGTTCTTTGGCTGGCTTTAAAATTAAGCTCTGATATAAAATCCAAATATAAACAAAAGCAAAATGTGGAAATAAAGGAAAATATGTTTTTAAAATATAATTTAAATTTTCTTACATCAGAACTTCACAAGAAGCTATGGTCAAACAATGACCCAAGCAATATTGACAATGTAAGGATATTACCAGTGGTTGGATCGAAGATGGTGCAAGATGGTGTGGCCTTAACTTCTGAAATGGAAATGTTTAATATTATATCATGCTTTGGTTTGAAATGTAAAGAACTTAGTATATCATTACACCCAGTGCCATCATTGGATTACGCTCCATGTATTGCAGAGGTGGCAGAAGTTAGTCTCATAGCCAGTCATTATGATTTGTCCAATGATTTTGTTAAAGAAGTTTTGAGCAATCATTTTGAAAAACCTAAATTAGTCAGTATTAATGATATTTTTAGTATAGACCTAACTCTTGATAATACAACAAAATACCACTATAAGTACTTTGATTTAGTCGAATCTACTAAAAAACTTTTCTTTAAATGTATAAAGATAAATGGATCAGAAAAATTAGAAAAAATACAGCATCATAGAAATGTAGTGCAGGCATTTTATATTATTAAAGGTGTGACAAAATTAACATTAGGGGAGAGTGTTCACACTATTAAACCAAGAGAAGAATATTTTAAGCCTGAAGCAAGTGATGAGAATAATTTGGATGTTTTACAACTTTGCCCTACTGGTCTACGGCAGAAATTCAATCTGATACAAGAAACAATCAGTCCTTTTTTATCAGAAGAAATAAGTAATGAAAACTCCTTTTTTATTCAGTTGTTAAATTGTTTCAGTCACAATGTTATATTATAAACATGTTTTAAATTTTCAGGTGATCTATCATCATTATTGTCTAGTCCAATAATACCAATGCTGCTTCTTACCGGCCCCACTGGATCTGGCCGACATCAACTTGTGAAAATACTGGCCAAATATAATGGTATGATGTACTATATAACCAGACTATTAAGTATATTACTTTTGAATTTTTGATACAAAAATTAGAGAATAGTAAATAAACAGAGATAAACTAAAAATATTTTTGTGATTGTCAATGTTTCTGTAGAAGATAGCTACCTACTCTATGATGTTAATCTGCAATTAAATCCATTTGAAACTTTAAATTACATAACAAACAAATTCAAATACTTAATGAAATTAAAAAATATTTTAATATTTCTAGGTATGAATTGTCTTCCAATTGACTGCAATGCACTGCAATGTTCCACAGCGAAACAGACAGAGAGTAAAATTAACTCTACCATTCAAAAAGCCAAAACTGCAGCCCCAGTTATTGTTTTGTTAGATAATTTTGAGGTAAAATTCTTTGCTACCAGTTCGTTTTCAGTTCAGGGACTTTTGCTGAAATTTTGTGCAGTATTGCCTTGAGTGCCATATTTACTTTTTTCAGGTTTTTGCTGTAGATCCTGAAAATAATGAGGATTGCCGTGTAATGGAATACTTCTTAAACACAATAATAGATTTGTACCAAAACTACACAAAACACCCAATAATATTTATAGCAGTCACAGAGAAAACAGACTTGAAACCAAATATAATGAGAATGTTTCTTGAAAAGTTTCACTTGACCAGACTTAATGTGCAGCAAAGGTATGATATGCTTGTATGGTTTGCTTCGGTCATGCAGCTAAACATTGATGGACAAGAAAATAAAACACCAAGTATAATGTTAAAAGAATCTGAAGAGAATTTAAGTAAACATGCAAGAGATGTCTTACAGAGGGTAGCAGCAAAAACAGAGACATTTTTGTGTGGAGACATTGATACTCTCATGCATTTTGCGATGAGAGAATCATACTTGAAGCAGCACAATAGTCACGTTCATTTACCTTGTGAGGATCCAAACCTTCATCATGTTCAGGAAGATGACTTTAACTCAGCTTTAGGTATGATTAGCTCTTTAATATATAGTATGGTTTATTTTATAACCAGTCAGGGTTTTCTCTAACATGTAATAACTATTGTTATTGGTAGTGTACTGATAAACCTACGCTTTAACCTATGTTGTAATTTTTGTAGAATCCATAAGAGCCCTACAGAGTCAACACATGGATGCACCTAAAATACCGAAGGTGCATTGGGAAGACATTGGAGGATTGGACAAATTGAAGACAGAATTACTAAAGACTATAGAATTTCCAATAAAGTACCCGCATTTATTTAAAAATTCTAGTCTTAAAAGATCAGGTAACATTTTTTTAATTATCTATTTACAATATGTTCGAGAGGTTTTACAATTACAGCAGATGATACAACATCTAAGACTAACTTATAGCAATTGAGAAATAAGTACTTATTATAGGTATTGACATCTTAATCAGAAAGTGTTTTTATATTTTGATGTAGTCCTTGTTCTAATGTATTTATTTTTACAGGTATACTCTTATATGGGCCACCAGGCTGTGGCAAGACGTTAGTGGCAAAAGCAGTAAGCACAGAGTTAAATGTCAGTTTTCTTAGTGTGAAAGGCCCTGAACTACTAAATATGTACATTGGACAATCTGAAGAAAATGTTAGAAAAGGTATAGTCTTAAGAGCTTATTTTACAAATGTCCAAGTAAGATAGATTCAATAAGCCTAAAGGCGAGTAATATTTGATGAGGCAATTATGCTTGAACTGTTTTTAATTTGATTAGGTAGAACAGTAGGTACCTAATCAAATTAAACTTGTCAATTTTTCATAGCATTATGTAGGTATTCAAATTTATAGACGTTCTCCAGTTCTGTTGTGGCGTTGACGAATTAAATATGAATGAATAAACTATAACGGATTTAACTCGCGTATTTTATTTTATTTGCTGAAGTTTGGAAACGTTTACAGTTCCCATATTCGTAGCACGGCTGAGCTGACGATATTCTAACGTTATAGTTTCATTCCAAGGTGTAATAATCGCTAAGGCATCAGTTATGTTTTTCACTTTATATTCCAGTGTTTGAATCGGCTCGTGCGTCTTCACCGTGTATAGTGTTCTTGGATGAGCTGGACGCGCTGGCGCCCAGGCGCGGCGCCGCGGGGGACTCCGGCGGCGCGAGCGACCGCGTCGTGAGCCAACTGCTGGCCGAGCTGGACGGGGTCACCAGTGAGGAAGGTAGCTGTCGATGTTAATGATACGAATGAAATGTCCATTTATATGCATCCAATTTTGGGTACATACATTAACATGACAATTGGATTTATGATTTATGAAGCGTGCAGAGTATACTTGCCAATATTATTTAGTTTATTTTATAATAAATTCTTCTTTCGCGGTTAATCCATTAACAATTTAATTGTGCTGTATTGTATATGACTTTATGCTGAAATTTCGATAATTTTAGTTTACATATTTAAGAATCATCTAGAAAAGGTTATTTCAAACGTAGTAATTTGCATATGCAAAATTCCTCAGAGACTATGTATTATGTAGCAGGCTGATAAGATATTGAAATGTAAATTAACTCAATAATTTAACTTATTTAGTGAGTAATCATTTAAGCGTACCGGTAGATGGCGCTGATAGGTCCAATATTATATGAAGAGATCATATTTATTTAATTACGTGATTCGATTTTGGATTACTATTATTATCAAAGTCTACGCCTTAGCTATAAGTTATGATCATTTCAGATGCAGACTCCACAAGCTTAGTATTTATAATGGGTGCAACGAACCGGCCAGACTTGCTGGAACAATCTTTACTTCGTCCCGGGCGGTTGGACAAGCTCATATACGTGGGGCCTTATTGCGGGTTGGAGGAGAAGACGAGAGTGCTCAAAGCGCTGTGTAGAAGGTTAGTAGAGTTAATTAACTTTCAAATTAAGATAATTCATAAAACGAGGATCTCTAGTTAGTGTCGCCAACAACATCTAGATTCTAGAACAAATTTAAAGAGATAATATTTATCCCGCTTAGAAGTAATTTTAAAAATAAATCCTAACAACGCGACGATCTTTCTACACAGTTTCCGAAAACGGTGTTCAAAAACTGCGCGCCGATTTCAGCTACATTCAATTATGTAATGCGAATATAATCCGCTTTCATTTGTTACCCCGTATGGTTTTTTTTATCCCCAATTTCACCCCCAATAATATACGGCTGAAGTCTAGACCGATTTTCATTGTGATGTTTATTGGTATAAATAAACCAATGTCCCGTTTTGAGTCAATAAATAAATAGTCACGTGATCAATACAGTTATTTAGTTAAGTTTTCTCTACAGTTATTCGCTGCGACCGGAGGTGTCCTTATCGGATGTGGCAGCAGCACTACCCGAGAGCTGCACCGGCGCTGATCTGCTGCAGGTGGTGTCTGTGGCGCGCTCGGCGGCTGTCCGCGGTCTAATTGATAAACTGCATGCTGGTATAATATACACTGATACATTTTATATTATTATTTTTATAAAAATATCAGTGAACTATCCTTAATAATATAGACAGTTATTTATATAAGAATGTTTATGCTAAATGCACTGCTTAGGGATAGAATTTAGGAAAATCGTTGCTTGTCGGACGCCTACTTCAAACAAAAAAACACATCTTCCAAACTTCAGCGTATTAGGCCGTGTGAGTCAATTCAGGACAAAGTATTTTAAATAAACAAGAGTATGCTTTTTTAACAGGTCTCGTGAAGGAAAGCGAACTAAGTCCGGATTCAGTGGTGCTGGGAGTGTCTGAGTTGTACCAGGGTGTAGAAGCTTTCCGGCCCTCTGTAACGGATGAAGAACTAGCGTACTATGAATCCTTGCAGTCACAAATGTAAATTAAAATTCTAGAAACATGTTAATATTGTTATGAGCCATTAAAAATATTTTATTGCCTCTAATTTAAAATAGGAAACGTTTGTAAATAAAGGCATCTGTTGGGTTACAACGTTATTACTTCTTCCTTCCTATCATTTTTTCATCTCGTGATATCATTTACATTATAAAGAATTTATAATATTGTGCTGCGTATATAGTTAATATATTTCTTTATATGCATCCATGGTATTTAAGGTAAGTAGGTACATAGGTAAGTTTCACATGGACCCGGATCGGGTGTTGCATCTTATAACTAACTAGGTAAAACATTCTTAAACATTATAATAATATGAACAAAAACAATTAAAACTTTAGTTACTTAAATATTCGTTATAATTATATTAAAAGTTATCCTGTAGCTCTGTGCGGGCGTGTGTTTGTTGACAAATTGTTTATTTTTATTTTTATTTTTTATTTTCGAGCTTTAATAACTAACAGGATACATTCCTGCTCTGTAGCAATAGTAAATTTAACTATCATATATCATAACAATGACGTCACAGAATATGCACGAATAAAATGAGATAGCGTAGAAGAAAATTACGTTACCTTGACATCGCCTAATTTTTATTTGTAATATACAAATAATACTAATAATCATCATACATTTTAAAATCATATCTTAAAAAAATAAGAGACTGAAATCTTAAACCGGTTATTTGTCCAAAACCAACGCGTCGGTTTGGTAATCGGTTTTTAGCATCTCTATCGAATATCGATACGGTGGCAACACTATCCGACGTCCATCTTTCTTTCCGGTTTCCAAGATGGTGAGTATTTAGTGCGTGCGTTTTATTTCAGTGCAAATAAATAATTATTGTAAAAAATCAAATAAATATACGAATAAAAAGTGGAAATAGAGGATAATAATATTATCTTAAAAGTTTACCATCAAACAGTTCCGTTCAGTGAGTTATCAAGCAAACCTCGTGGCGATGTCGCTTGTCAACAATATTTTTATCATTTTAGCCGCCCAAGAAGGACGCAAAATCCTCGGCCAAGCAGCCGCAGAAGACACAGAAGAAGAAGGAGGGGTCTGGTGGCGGCAAAGCCAAGAAGAAGGTAATATAAAATCTAATGTCAAAAAGTGAGGTTATGTCCATGTCACTTGTAATTCTCTAAGTTTTGTAAAATAAAATTGTTTTGTAAAAACCAAATGATTATCCAACTAACCTTGATTTTCAGTGAGAGTAAATTGAACTGATATATTGAGTCTGATGGTATCTTCACTTTGTCACCGAGTAGTATTTTAAATCTCATTTTATTAACATGCCATATTTTGTAACCTTGCAGAAGTGGTCCAAAGGAAAGGTCCGTGACAAGCTAAACAACCAAGTACTCTTCGACAAGGCCACCTATGAGAAGTTATACAAGGAAGTGCCACAGTACAAGCTGATCACACCCGCCGTCGTGTCTGAAAGGCTAAAGGTGCGCGGCTCCCTTGCCCGACGGGCACTCGTCGAGCTTAGGGAAAAAGGTATGTGTAAATTTGTATACCATAATGTTGAGCATGTTAACATGATAATAGATGTTCAGCTCTATCATGATATATGATATTCATTCTTGCAGACTAGCAAGAATTGATATAGGATTGTAGTCATAATCTCATAAGTTAAAGATGAAGTACGGAATATTAGTTTGTTTTCTATAATCTTAATTAATATTTCTACTAAGCACATATAATTGCTAATATTTTCATTTCATAAATATAGCAAATAAATATGTTATGATATTCTATTCAACTGTACTTAACCAACTCTGATCAATATTCATATTTTGTGCAGTATTTGCTGTTTATTTTGTTATTATCCCCCTCAAAGATAAAATTTACTACTATAATTTTGTTAATGTTCTGGTAAACATAGCTGTATATCCCGTTGCAAATTTGAGCTACTTATACTACAAACAGACATAATATTGATGTCAATTTGTTGTATAAAAACTAAGGTACCTACTCAATATCTAAATTAATGTAGATGTTTTTGGAAATATTAAATTGGAAAAAAAACAAGTATTAGTGTTATAGTTATGCATCTGAGAATTGATAAAAACCGTAAAAGTTGCAAGAGTTAGTCCTTTTATGATGATCAATTTTTCTGGATAAACCATGACGGTTAAAAACTGATATATTGAGTCTGATACTTATTCTAATATTTATTCACCATTGATAATATGTAACTTCCAATTCTAATACATTTGTTTCTATTTCAGGTTTAATCAAGCAGGTAGTCCAACACCACGGACAGGTGATCTACACTCGGGCTACTAAGGGTGATGACCCAGTAGCGTAAAGTTATGGATAAGTTTACAAAATAAAAAAAAATACAAATTCTCTTGTTTTAATTTATACTCTCCATTAAAAACTAAAACGGAACACTGGCAGTTATAGGAAATAAATTTAAAGAAATCAATACTCAAAATATTTCTTATTTGTATTTGGTTTTACATAATGTATCATACATAGAAGATAAAGATGTTTAATACTAAATTGCTAATTACCCAGAATACCTTAGAGATAATTTGTGTTTGTCGTCTTTATCAATAATAGCAAACCTAGCTGTAGGATAAAGGTCTCGTAAGTAATCTTTAAAGCTTGTAGCATGATCTTCATTCCTTGTTTCCACAACAACATTGGCCTGAGGATAATATAGAAATTTAGGTAATATCATTTGATAACAAGTTTTATTCCAAATGAAAACATTCATAGTGAGAGAAATAATTTCTAAAAATTTAAACCACACTTACCCAAGTTATTCCCACATCGCTGTGCACCCACATCTGTTCGGTAACGATGCTTTTCATCACTGCATTCTTGTCCGATATTGCTTTGGCAATTTCCGTCAAGCCAGTTCGGTGGTCAAGCACGGGCACCGCGAATCTTATGAGACGACCGCTGGCGCCTAAACCGCGCTGTATCGAGCGCGCCAGTCGCCCGCAATCGATGTTACCGCCGCTGATTACGCATACAGCACTGTAAATAGGCAATTAAAATTGATGCCTAAGTAGGTACAATTCAGGTTATCTTCTATGTGGGTAAATAAATCTTATGATTTCCTGGACCCAATGCTTACATTTTTTAATACCCGGCCAATTACTCGCGAGTACGCGAGGGAATGCATGCGTGTGGTCACACAACTCGCCATGCCATTCGTCCTGCTCATCATCCTTCTGAGGTGGCCACATGCATGCACTGCATACTCCCCACGCGAGTATTTGGCCGGGTAGTTATCGTCACTGAGCTCTAGATCATTCTGTTAAGTATGTGGAGTGGTGATAGCCTACCGTTTTCCTCGAAGCTCCGGCACTAGTCCCTGCATGACGGCGGCGACGGCACAGACGCCCGCGCCGTCCGCCACCAGCCTTTCGCGCTCCAGCACGCTTATCATCGCACGCGCTATGAACACCTCGTCCACCACCAACTAACAACACCGTTGCTATTGTTAATCAATAATTGCCTCCCAAATCCATAATTAGCAATAACACCATAAGTATGTACGGTATTTGCATCATAACTAAGCCAACTTTATCATGATTGGTAACTATGATACCTACTAAGATTCCATTACAAAAAATTCATGCCGATAAGTACTAAAATTAGGTAGATACTTAATCAAAATTTAGGTTTGTCCCACTGTTAAGCACAATCTTAGAAGTATCTTAAGGATCGAGACCTTCTTATTTGATTAGGGATGGCAGATTACACGTACGTAGCCCCTACCACTGCGCTATGACTTCTTCAAAATTTAAATATAAAAGCGTAGGTGTAGATAATGAACGAATAAATACAGTAGCTATTAACCATTCTGTCAAGTCTGTTCTTGAGAGTGGCAAATGCGTTCGAGCCTACGATGGAAGAGTTCAAGCCATCCGCCATATTGGGAACCACGGGAACTTCCACCGGCTTCCCCGCCTGCAGTGCCTTCATCATCTTAGGAACTTTGGAACATTCCGCTCCCTAAAAATTATAACTCCTAGTCTCAAAAAACCACGTCTAGTTTTGATAACGAACTACGGATTTATAGATAGGTAGGTACATAATAATATTATAACTAGTACATATTTACATAGGTACATAAGTTATTATCGATAGCGTTTTTCCTATTATTACCATAAGTAGATCAATGCACATTACGTAATAATCAATGTTGTCTTCAACTACTGCCCGTTTACATACTCACGAGTACGCGAGGCAAGCATGCAGGGAATGCGTGTGGCCACCCCAGAGGGATGCCTGATGAGTGGAGTGGCCACACGTATTTCCTGCGTACGCATTTTGCTATTAAACAAAAATGTGACCGAAGTTTACAGCATAGATTTCTTACGTAAACAAGGCAGGAGCACTTGAGCTTCTTGCAAGCGACGAGCACGGCGGCGAGCAGCCCGCCGGCCGACACGGGGACGAGCACGGCGTCCGTCTCCGGCAGCTGCGTTATTATCTCCAGCCCGACCGTCCCCAGGCCCGCCATCACAGACGGCTCGTCAGAACTGCAATTACATAGCTACCTAAATAACCTACCTACCTACCTACCTAAGTAGTGATTATTTAATAATCTGTGCCTAAGTACCTATGTATAAAACACAAAGTGCCGTTAATTCATGGCATTTAATTTAAATTTCTTGTTGATTGAGGGTTCAGGTTTTATTTTTAAATACCTTAAATACCTTTTGTAGTTATTAGGTACATATTTTTATTTATTTCTGGAAGTGTAAGCATACTTAATTAAACGTCTTTACCTTATCAAGATGCGTCTACTGTCGCTGTTGACCTTTTGAGCGTATGCGGTAGCGTCGTCTAGGGTCTCCCCGAACACCTGCACGTCGGCGCCGAGCTCCGAGCACCGCTGCGCTGTGGACGGCGAGGTGCGCTCCGGCAGCACCACCGTTACCTACAGATCGACATAAGAACAAATCTTGTTAACCAAATATTTATAAAAATACTAACTAGGTATATAAGTAATAGATACTAGTGGTCCCGGCAAACGTCGTCTCGCCCGGGAAAGCGGTAGGTAATTTATAATCAATCGATTTGACTGGGATGATGATAGTAGGATGGTACTACGTTAATATTTACCTAAGTACGTACTTTTCTTAAAAAAAATCTCTGCAACTTTATTTTTTTCTTACATAAGAACCTTCTAAATATAACAATCACAACAAAAAAATAAAATGTCACTCCTGTGCTTCCCGATTAAGTAGCGAAATCGGTAGTTACTTATCGGCATTATAGCCCGACTACTTTAACATTACCTCCAACTATTAGGTACCATGTGCGCTATATAATAGCTTATATAAGATTCTATTGCCTTACCGGCACACCCAGAACACCGCCGTGGTACGCGGCGCCCAGTGCCATTCCTCCGGTGGAGGGCACGATGACTCCTCTACCACAAATATCTTCCCCTGACGATAACATGGCGTTACGAACACCGCGCTCCGCGCAACTGTAAAATTTAAAAAAAAATTACATGAGGATCCCTGACTCTCGTAGGCCTCTCTAGGGTCGGTCAGGGCTAAAAATCCTAAAACAAATTACAGACTTTGAAGCCTCTCATCGGAAAGCTCGCCTACCGTTCGGTTTTGCAGTGTGGAAGCTATAAAACGAGCGTTAATCATCGCGTGTATTAATTAATGATATGGTTCCGACCTAATCGTAAATATTAACTAAGGAATAGGTACAGAGTACCTAGGTACCTATTGTACCTACTCAAATGTGTTTTAATTGATTTATTCTTAAGTTGTACCGACATACTTTAAGGATAAGTAAAAAAATGTAGAGAGCTACAATCTTACAATAGTTACCTTCCTGTGTACTGTAGGTTTTCGCATTTTAAATAAATGTTGTAGTCCATATATTTGCTAAGTTTGGCTTCCTGAAAACAGCACACCTACTTTATAGATTGAACTATAGGTAAACAAAGTTTTCAAATAAATACTATTTTTTCCCAATTAATACTTACACATAATGGGGTGTGTATGACGCCACCTTCAATCCTCTCGGCTGCATCTTTAATATCATTGAAAGATAACACGTGGGGTTGCTCTTTTATTGTCTCGTATGTCTCCTAGAGAAATTAAATTAAAACTGTATTTTTGATTGAACCCCTTTTTCGTTGTCCCATTATGTAAAACCTGTAGCTATTCAATAGATAGATCCGTTGCTTAGTATTGCAGAAATTTAATTGATATTGTAATACAAAGTTAGTTTGTTTACAAGAAGACAGTAACTATGATTTAATCATATTAACACATACCATTTTCGACTATATTTAACAAAGAATTTATAATAAATTATTATATTTTTACATTTTATGCAACCGTAATTCTCATTGTAACGTTTGGAAAAACATAGTAGTTACTTACCAACAGTTTTGACATATGAGCAGAGACTAAAGATTATTCACTAAAAGAAGATCGAATAAATATTTTTTAGACAAACCTATAAGGAGTTTCAGACAACTCTGCCATACTTAACTATATATCTATGGAAATCGAAACTTGCCAGTAATGTTTTAATTTTTTTCAACCAGTTGTAGGAATAAAACAACTGAGCCAACTCGCGTTTATTAATTTTATGCTGACGTTTCAGAGCTTTAAAATCTCCCTTAGGTATATTAAGTAGCTATGTTCTAGTTCGTTTAAAAATAATAATATAATATTTGTCGATTAACTTTAATTAATAACATTGTATAACATAAACGACAGTTCAAAGCACCCCAATTATATAATATTTTGCATCTGTAAAATAATTATATTGTTTCGTTGACATTATAGCATAGCGATATTTGAATGAGGGTAGTCTTTAATAAGCCGCTTTTCAAGTTCTTTGGCGTGATTGATGTCACTAGTTTCAATCAATATGTTTACCTGGAATAAGATAAAGTTATTATTCTATGTCAAATATTTTTAATTAAAACAAAGTACCTACAGACTACAGACGCGCGAGTAGGTAAACTTGATGCTTTGCAGAATTACACCGATAGTTGTATCTGTGTATTTTGGTTCCTAGCGCTCTTTTTTTTAACTTCTTCTGTTTAATCGAATCTACTTACTAAAACTACAAAACTAGATCCTTGGCTAACATCTTACAGATATTGTAAAAACATCTTGTCTCATCCAAGCACGCTCTGGCACGAAGCTCTTAACATCGGCCCCAGTGTCCGTGATCCTGGTGAGAAGTCTGGCAACAGCGCCGGGGGCGTCTGGCAGGACCGCCGTGAACTTCACCAGCCGGCCTTCAGCGGCCATGCCGCGGTCGATTACGCGGGACATGCGTTCGCTGTTGATGTTGCCCCCGGACAGAATGCAAACCACGCTATGGATAAAATAAGAAACAAAGAAAAAACTAAACGTTTGAGTAATATAGAAAAAACGCTCAAATCAACGTAGTACCTACCTACATAAAAGGTTTAAGGTTTAAGATATTTATTTCCTCATAAGATTTACAAAAAAATCACTTACTGAGAAAAAAATAATTATTTAACTTAATTTTAATGAGTAAAAGAAACATATGTTAAATACCAGTCAGTAATAAAATTAAAAAGCATTTTTAATTTCCTACTAGTTACTGTATCCATCTTTTTATACAATTATATAGGTATTGAATTAAACTTAAGAATAAGTACCTACTAAACCATCATTTCAAATAACCTAGTACCTACCTACTTAAGTAATATTTTTCCAATTCGAACATTACTTTTCCTCTTTGTCCAAAATCGCAGTGCTCTACCGCCATTAAACGCGGGCTAGTTATTTTTTTTATTTTCCTACATTTTAACGACTAAGATAACGTCAAACAGCCACAAAGTTTAATCTCAACTTGACAAATATTAATTAGGTAACTATTTTTGTTAAATACCTAAAATTACACTTACTTAGTTTATTTACTTTTGCCCCAACACTATAAGTTTTTGGTACCTACAGCACATGGTTACAAGGTGTGGAATGTGGAACATACGCACATAGGTTTCTTTATTTCTTTACATGCATCCATGGTATTTGAGTTAAGTATTGTTTAAATAGTTCACATGGACCCGAATCGGGTGTTGCAACTTTTAACTAATTAGGTTTCGTTTTACCGTACCTACAGTTGGTCAAAGATCACTACTGTTAAGTGTTGAATTGCATAAGGATAACTTGGTACTTTTTGCCCCGCAGTTCAGGAACCCTGCCCGCCATGACGGCGGCCACGGAGCACGCCGCGGCGCCTTCCACTACCATCTTCTCCCGCTCGAGGAGTTGCAGCATCGCACGGGATATCCATTGCTCGTCCACTGTGATCTGTTTAAAAAAAACGGAAGCAGTGCAGATAATTGAATAAGTAGTTCAGATTAGAAACTAAGCTGTTATCGTTCTTTTACTTAGTAATGAAAAAGTGTTATAGTGACAGCCTAGATGCTTTCTCGCGCTACGTGAATAAAAATAAACTTAGTAGGTAGGTACCTGTATACGTAGGTATATATGTACCTGCTTAATTCGTCGCGCAAACTATCTGGCTTAAAATCTAACCATTTTATCCAAATATCCCCGGACTATGTTATAGGCGTTGTTACTAGCGATGATGCAGGCGAGACTATCGGCGACGGTGGAGCTGAGCTGAATCATTACAGGTTTCTTCTCTTGCAATGCTCGACTCAACGTTGGGGCTGAAGCACACTCCACTCCCTGAATAAAATATTCGCCCGAGTCCAATAAAAATCTTATTAAAAATATAATAATCTTATAATTATACACAACTAGGTAATTCATACGTAAATAAGGCAGTTAGGTTTCAGACTTTTCACAGAGAGCACTAAGCTAGCGAGCAGCGCTCCGCTGCCGACCGGACACAAGATGGCGTCTATTTTATCCAGCTGCGTCAGTAGCTCCAGGCCCAGGGTGCCGTAGCCAGCTATGAGATCTAAGCGATCCGTCCTAGAAAATAACTTGTTAAGATAAAAATAAACTTTTTCTTCAAATGAAAACATTTGACATTCAGTAGGACCATACAATTAAATGTGTTTCAGGTATATGTGTAACTTGATAAGACTTATAGTACCTACTACATACCTACTAAAGTTACGACTTAGTAATAATACTCGCTTAACTATGTGCATATGGAGAAGGAATAGTCGACTTGACACATTCAGAGAGAGAATGAATGAAGAGTGTCAGTGTGATGAGTACGAATATTTGTACCTCCCTGAATTTTATATATAAGCATGTAAGATTGGCCGTTGTCTAGTACTTACCTACAAACATTGCTTAGTTTGAGACAGATTGGGACTAAGTAGATCAGTTGGTGCGAATTTTCCAAGAACAATATTATACCTGGTCTATTCTCCCTACTTACGTATATTAGTTAAGTGATGCAATGTTAACATAGGAGGTTATGTAGGTTTTATTTTATACTGCAATTATGTACTTAACAGCGTAAAGAATTTACGCGGAAATGATATTTCTATTACGACGTTACGGCAGCAATTTCATATTATTATATTATGTATGTACATATCTACCTACTCATATAGCTAAGCGTAATCTTTCCAAGCAGTAGGTACCTTCAGTGCAAAAAAACTATCTACATATTATATTTACCAGTGAATATAATTCGATCCAATTTCGTTACTGTAGCTTAAAGCATGAAGACTTGCATCGTTGGCGTCGTTACCATAAAGTTTAACAATCGCAAAGTCCTCTTTGTATCTGTGCCTGTCTACTATAGGACAATCCCTGGGGACAATCACGTTAATTGGAACGGAATGCCTAAATCCATAGTGCGTCATTGCGGCGACGAAGTTTCGACCTCCGGAGACGGTACAGCCTTTACTCCTGTCCGATGGTGACATACTGCATAGAATATTAGCCGCACCCCGTGCTTTGAAACTAAAAATAAATTAGGTAGTTATATAAAGAGATTAGGTACCTACTTAGGTATCTAGATAGCACGCAAAATGGAACTGCGGTTGCCGTGTGACTTTTTTGTTACTGCGTACCTACACTAGTAGTAGTTTATAGTAGGTAGAATCTCTTACCTTCCAGTGTTTTGCAAGTTTTCACATTTCAGCAACACGTGGCAAAACTTTTTACCGATGTGTTTAGCTTCCTATGAGAAAAACGTGATTATGTTATAAGTAATCCTTCGCAGGTAATTTGTTTAAAACTAAAATACTTAACCATTACTTACAACCACCGGTGTAAAAAATATTTCATTCTTTATCCTTTCGTGGGCATCTTGAATGTCTTGTAACTTTAGTTGTATTTTACTGTGGTTTTCAAGTTTTCTATCTCCACTTTCCTACGACCAAAGAATATGGGTAAAGAATAACCGGTGTTTCTTACTGAAGGCATACGCACTTGTTAATGTAACAAGTTATTCAAAATCAAATTATGTATATACCTACCACATTTGACGGTATTGTAGAGCGAAAGCCATCTACTAAGGTTTCAGCCATTTCATCAGACAATTTTTTTACTACAAATTTTGAATATAAATACTTTAATTTGGCTAGAATTGATAAACTGACAATTTTGTAATAAATAATAATGACAATGACAAGAGGTGGATTATGTCAACGTTGAATATTCTTATGAGATTAGTTTAAAGGAGTTTTGTAATGAAAAATATTGTTATGATTATGTATTATTTAATAAATCCATCAATGTATACAATTCACTCATAATAAAAGAGGTACAAGCATGACATACGTTACTTGTAAGTATATCATACAAATAGTTCATTGTGTTAACTGAACTGAAAAAAATCTATTTACTAGTTATTACTGAATTGATAACACAATTTAATATAAATACTAGTGGTCCACTCCGGCTTTGCACAGATCCCAATTTTTTTTCAAAATATTCTACAGCCTATATCCATGGAAAATAGTTTAGCTTCCCCACAATGAAAGAATTTATCAAACCAGTCCAGTCATTCTGGAGCCTATTCAATACAGACACACAATCAAACCTTTCCTCTTTATCATGAATTAATGTCGAACTAAATGTTGTAGATCATATAACTTTCCTTGTTACATATAAGAGTCGATATGAACATTATAACTCCAATAATCACAAACTGCATTTCAAAGAGTTCAGTGCTTACATAAATAAGAATGAAGATATACTTGAGAACTGTTGAGACGGAATATTTGGATGAGGTACAATACATATGTAACTTATTATATTACTAAACCATATTTGAATCATGTATAAGAAATAAAACATAAATTTGAAATTTAAATTATACTTAATTCAAAAATTATATATTATTCTAGTTAATAGCCAATGCATCATTCTGAGCTTCTTGTGCCAGTTGCACTTGAAGATTTAATAATTTATTTTTTAACACTACAATACCCATTAAGACAATGTTTTCTGGTTTCAAGGCTCCGGAAGACTCAACATTGTAGAAAAATTTGTTAGGCTTTGCTTCCCAGTTAAACTCGGCTTCATACTGGTCTTCATCAAGTTCTGTGTGCTCACTTTTAGGCCACTCATCCGGCTTTGGAAATAATGTGTGACGCATAATATTGTCAGGGTCGTATTCAAAGCAAACTCCAGCCGTTGGGTTCCATTTAGCATGTTCTTTGCCAAAACCTTTCTTTGCATATGCTCTTAGTTTTAATTCTTGTCCTTTTCTTAACTTAATTATTAGAATTTCGTCCGTCTCGCCGTAGTCAGCCTGGTCTTCATCTCTGTGACGTGACGTCACGGGAACCACCCTTGGATCACTGGATTTTAAGTCGGCAGTAGTAACGTGTCTCGTTTGGTCATCAGTACACTTCACGTCCAGCGTAAATTCTACACTGCACTCGGAACAGAAGTCAGCGCACATGCAATCGCGGGAATACCGTATTTTGTCAACAACGTCATCAGATATCAAAGGAATCAGTCCCACGCGATGTGCAAGAAACTCATCACTCAGAACAGTTGAATTAGCTTCTAATTGAACCCAATCTATAGCCATTGTCGGCGTTTCGGCAATAAACACACGTCGCATGCTATTTGCAACGCTTAACTCGGTGTCTTCGACAACGAATTTTACATTGTCATCTGTTAATTCCGTTATATGAACTGAGGGCTGATTTGCGTATGGCATGTTGACTTATTTTGTTTAGAAAACTATAGCAATTTGCTGCAATATAATATTACGAATCACAAACTTTGCAAAACAGAAACTTAACCGCAAGCAAGTTGCATCAAATCGAACGAATGAAACTAACTATAACTAATGAATTGAATGAGATGAACGAAATCTGTCAAATAAGCATTATGTCAAAGGAAGATTAACGAATACACAGTGTTGCCAATTTAGCGATTTTGTCGCTAGAACTAGCGACTTTTGCATAAGGCTTAGCGACCAAAAAAAAGTTTTGACGACATAAATAGTTTAGCGACTTATCTGGCGACTTTTGGAGTACAAATTAAAACAGTTCTAGAGCCAATATTAGATACATTTTTTGTCAAATCGACACGGAATTATCTAATGCGACAAACGCGATAGCGCACCAAATTCAAACTTTATTTAATCGAAGTTCCATTTATATATTATTATGGGGGGGGGGGGGGTGTCCCCGAAATTCAACCGTTTGATCATAAATCAATAAATAACGAAATGCCATTGATTAACACATTATTGAACATTAAACGTTGGATGTAGCCACGACTTAGTGCCGTTTAATGTCCAATAACGCCTTAAACCAACATTTTTTAAAATTTATTATGCCATTAGGTACCTTCTATTAATTATGGGTATACAGTACCTTCCGAGCTCTTGAGTTCAGAGTTAAGGGACTTGACCCTTAATTCTCTAGAGCAACGTAAGGGCGCTACAAAGATTTTTTATTAGGTACCTACTTACCTACTCACTAGGTACCCATCTCATCGAAATCAGTAGGTAGGCTAGTCTGAATTATCTAGTTATTTTATTACCCATTTTCCTAAATTATAAAAGAATAAGTACCTAACTACCTAAGATATTATTTTTTAGGTATTTATAAATATCTATTTATGCATTAACTACATCTCAGTAAACCCAAACTACATGCGATATGATAATAAAGATTCAAAAACGCAAACATCGCCATTATCAATATAATAGTAAATATTTTTAAGTACATTGTATAAAACAGTAGCACGTCGGTCGTACGCACTAACAGTTTATGTTGACTGATAAATACATTTTAATACTTTTCAATAATTGCAATGGAGTCATACATGTACGAGGAAGATGAACCTTTGACAAAACCCGTAAATATTTACCTTTTAATATTAATTAAAATTTTATTTTTATTTAAGTAATTAGGTAAAAGTTTTATGTATAGTTATGTCTACTACTTTAAGTTATCTTGACAATATATTTTTAACTGGTTAACTCTTCTTAACTGTTCGTGAATATGCCTACTTATTATTATTAATTATTATATTAGGTGCCTACTTTAGTAGCGATAAGAATTCACAAAGATTCATTCCGCTTGGAATCGCAAGACGAGGGAGTAGTATAGATTCACTTAAAAGTGGACTTTTTAGTTTTAAGAGTGCCTATTATGTATTAATATTAATACAGTACCTACCTAAATATGGTGTTCCAGGCAATCGAGTTTGATCCTATGTGCGACAAAGAGCATCCACAGCAAATATCTTTTGAAGATGTGTCGGCAGCTGCCTTCAGAATTCAGAGTGGGATTATTAAAACGCCATGCGTGGTAAGATATAGATCTATTTAATTGAAGATTACCTTATATTGAGAAAAATGACCCCTCTTATTTCTAAATTTTGTTTCAGAAATCTCACATGTCCCACAAATACGGCATGGACATTTATCTCAAAAACGATTTCCTGCAACATACGGGAAGGTAGACCTCTATATAATTTCATTAATTATAAGTCTAAATAATTGCAGTCTAAGTAGTTAAAAATTACTGAGGTGTGCAGAAATGGAACCTATCAATTGCCGCTCTACAATATACCAATCGCCGCTCTACAAGATACCAACATTATAAATTAAACTATGTACCTAATAATTTCAGATGCCTTCGCGGTTATTACACATTGGAATGAAACAACTATTAACGGATTTAACTAAAATAAAGTAAAAATACGCTAGTAAATCCTTTAATAGTTGTTTCATTCCAATATGTACCTAATTTTAAAAATATTTTATAGTGATGACCAAAAACTTTTTTTTTCAGTTTTAAAGAGCGCGGTGCTCGCAATGCCTTAATATTATTGTCACCTGAAGCTAAGCGACGCGGCGTGATCTCTGCTTCGCTCGGAAACCATTCCCAAGGATTAAGTTACCACGCCAATCTGCTGAATATCCCAGCCACAGTCGTAATGCCCAATGTCGCGCCAATAATGAAGATTCAAAAGTGCAGGTCCTATGGTGCTAATGTTATTATTCATGGTCACGATATGAAGGAGGCTAAGCGACAAGCCATGGTGCTGGCTAAGGAAAGGAATCTCACATACATCAATGGGTGAGTGTTAAACTTCTGCAATAGGTACGTACTAATTAGGATAAGAAAACAGGCGTTGCAGTTGTCTGGCAATTATTTGTGTTTGACTTCAGATATCGTAATACCCTTTTGACTAGTAGTCCTGAAAGGTCTATCAGATTCGATTTAAGCAGGGAATTTCAATAAGTACTAAATTCTGTTTAGTCCGTCAGTTACATTATTAAAAATTTATAACTCTCCGTCGATTTTGCGCCGGGGGTTAAAATGATTGGATACGTATTTCTTCTTTTCTCAAACAAATGAAAATTTACAGAGATAACCTACTTCAAAATTAGGTACCTGCTAGAAAATGTATTTTTAAAGATCCTTACACTTCACATCCACACTCTCAAGTTCACCAAAAAGTTTTTTCAACCTATTTCTGATTACCGCCAGGTACGACCATCCACACATAATGGCGGGGCAAGGCACGGTGGGTCTGGAGATCCTAGAACAGGTCCCGGGGGTGGACGCCGTGCTGGTGCCGGTGGGGGGCGGCGGGCTGCTCGCCGGAGTCGCCACCGCCATCAAACATTTGAACCCGCATGTATTAATCTACGTAAGTATATATAAGTGTAATATTATTTACTTGATTTACTGAAGGTCACGAAAAGTACCGGAGTTTCATTAGTTCTATCTAGGTACCTTACGAGCATTCTCAATACGTCATGTTTTGGCTAACTAATAAGTGTAAGTACATAATAATATTATAAATTAAAACCTACTGGAACCATACCAACAACCATAGACTATGAAGACGACTTCAAAACCCACATGAGGCCGATAAAGCGTGTTGTTTGAGCTGTCTGTGTAAATGATTTAATGTGACATTAAATTTACTTCATAAGGTTAAACAATAGGTAAATACATAGTAGGTATATCTCGTTAATATAGAAGGGTAACATTTTGAAACTGAGTATTTTTATTATTTATCCTGCTTATATATTTTTTTCATAAACATATTTTTTTAACTACGATCTATCAATCGATAATTCGATTGATATTTTTGGTTCAATACCATTAGTTTTTAATTATAATGATATTTTTGTACAAAGACAAGAGTAGAAAAATTTTAGACCCCCAGTGGACCCCATATTTTTTTAATTGTTTACATGAATTTCGTAAAATCTTCCGGTTCGAAGGACCATAATTGCCAAATGCATATTACCTGCATATGGCTCCGGAAATATATATTTTGAGCCGAAATGGTGTAGTAGCAGTGTCAACATCACTTAATAACGGATTTTAACGATAATAACGAGCTCCAATCCAATTTAAAATGTTAAAGGTCGGTCAACTGATATAGTCTGTAAAAGTAAACAATATTTATTTTTAATTACTTACCTTATTATCTTTGGTCACGTTTTTAAAGATATATATATTATTTGCGAAAAAATGTCGCAAATCAATTCATATCAATGGAATCGGGTCAGTGACCATGAAGACAACTTTATTAGGTATATAGGTAGGTATCCAATTCTCTTACATAGAGTAGGTAAGTACCCTATACACTCGCTGGAATAGGTAGTTCCGACTTCTAAATGTTTATTTATAACGAGGCCGCTGGTCGCCCATCAATATAATATAGGATTCATGTATATGCTTAATGATACAAATATTTTTTTCAGGGCGTTGAAACGGAAAAGTGTCCAAGCATGACAGCGGCCCTAAAAGACGACGAACCTTCCAATGTAGATATCAAATCGACTCTCGCTGATGGTCTCGCTGTGGCCACAGTCGGTTACAACGCGTTCGCCACGGTTAAACCCTTGATCGACAGGATGGTAAGAGACGTATACGGAAATCTATTTTATTCTATATAAGCCTTTGTTCAGAAAAAACGTCAATACGTCTGTAAAGATATCTTGTCTTGAAATCTGACTCCTTGTTCGGTACCTAGTCACTTTGTAGGTAAAGAAATAGGATAAAAGTAATTAATATTATTAAATCGTTTGAACAGATCGCCGTGCACGAAGACTGGATAGCTCGAGCGATCTTGCATTTAGTGGAGCAACAGAAGTACGTGGTGGAGGGCGGCGGCGCTGTGTGCGTGGCGGCCATCATGGCCGGAGAGGTGCCCGAACTGGCCAACAAAAAGTGAGTTCAGTAATATAATGGTACGAGCTGACCCTTTTTTGAGAATTTTTATTGAAAATAGAGGTTTACGGTAGGAAAAGTGAAACTTTAAGGTTGTTTTGCTGAATCTCGAACCCGGACAGGACATATCGCTCTACTCACTGGTCTTACGTTTACGCTGTTTTATTCATCGTGTGGTCCTTCAATCCAGATTTGAACCCGTTGTCTAAAACAAAGAAAGTTAAAGAGGGCAAAGAACTACAAATAACATTGCGTTAAGATAAAGAAACTGCCTTGAGATTTATCTTAAGAACTGGAACTGGTTCGCTGTAGCCGGAAACTTATCACAAATTAATTATAGATAAACAAACAAACATGCTGTGCACATGATAAATGTGTGTAACCTTTGTGTGTACTCGTTAGGTAATTTGCTAATAGCTGTCCGAGAGTAACTGTCGATAAACTGCCGGTCAACTTGATAAATAGATCTCTTTCTGTTTATCATACGGTACAAAGTGCATTGAATGAATACACGGTCTACTTAAAGTACTTAAATGAAAAATGTATCTATGTACCTACTTACTAAGAATAATTAAAATAATGCCTAATAATTTTACGCAAAGCTAAAATATCAAAACAAAATAATGTCTATAGTAGACAGTGGATTTGGCCTTGTCATTCATGAAATTGGTCCTTCGAACCGGATCTAAAGCTTTGCTATTTTCTTATATTTTTATTTGTCTATTCTAGAGTGGTTTGCATCCTTTCCGGCGGTAACATCGACACAACCATCCTAGGGCGGTGTCTGGAGCGAGGTCTTGCAGCTGAGTCGAGACTCGTCAAATTCAAGGTATTTTCTATAATTCAACTACAGTTTTGTCTGTATGTTAACATATACCTATGTATATGACAAATATAAATGTCTATGTATTTATATACTTAGGTTAGGATTGCCATTAGTCCGGGTTTCACCTGATTTGTCGATATGTTGGAAGTCCGGGGAGCGTCCGGGCCGGACCTTGGCAACCCTAACTTAGATACTTACTTATGAATGCCAGCAGATCCAATGGCAAAAAAATCAAAGAAACTATTTCAATGATTAAAGGTGACCGTCAGCGACCGACCCGGCGGCATCGCCGAGCTGTGCAAGCTCATCGCCAGCTCCGGCGTCTCCATCAAGGACATCATGCAGGAGAGGGCCTGGGTCTACGGAGACATCTTCAGCGTTATGGTAACTTAACATAAAATTATTATATTGCAATATGCTAGTGCTGGCTTTATCAACACGATTATTTCAGCCGAACGTCATCTACTGAACATATGGTCTTGTCCATATTAAGGATATTCACCGCAGACGGGTCCGTACTAAGGCTAGCTTAATATCGTGTAATCTACTGGCAATCAACTCAAGCTAATTTAATTAAATCTTTAGTTTTTCATATACTTACCTATGTGCTTGCTTAACATTTGAAGTAATAATTTCTGATGATGAATTGAAGTATTTTAAGGGTGAAGGCCATTCGGTGGGTTCCCCACCCGTCCCGTGGAGCAGTGACGTGTTAAAAATAATTTAAAACTATAGGCAATCCCAGTGATATTATTAGTATGCTAAATAAAACAAATTGGTCCATTAAAAAAAACTTTAATTACGTTTAAGGTGAAGGTGGTATGTGAGACCCGGGGGCCGGAGCACACCGAGGAACTCCGCAAACTGATCGCAGCGACGTATCGCGAGTGGTTCTTCGCCAGGGAAATAGAAGACTACCACGCCGTCCGCACTGCAGATTCCCTCGACGACGTCTCTCATTAATGCCCATGCGAGAAAAATCAAAAGTCGCCAGTGCGAACACAGACCTATCTTCTAATTTCCACCAATCACAGAGCTGCAGACAGTGTAGATTGTCTCCTATTAGTGGAATAGTGACGGATACATACTTTAATGAACACACTATTCTCTGAGAGCAGCGCAGTCCTTTTAACCAGTGTTAAAACACGCGTCTCTTTCATACGCAACTTATTGAAAAATTCTGTGATAGCAATAAATATCGGTAATAAGTAAAATGTTTACATTATTTTATTGCGCTATCGGTAGCAATACCACATCTACCCTCCTTAGCAACACTAGATTAGAGTAACACCTAAAGATTGGTAATTCAATAAGTAGGTAGTAACCTATGTAAATAGGTAGGTAGGTTAGGTAACCACGATTATTTAGAACACTTTATTGAATAAATTAAAAAAACAATTAGGTAAATAGGCAGTTGCTGAAATACATTTTCGACTACCTACATAAAAATAGGAAAACGAAAAAACTGGTGTAATTTTCTCTAAACGTATTTCTTGAAATGATTAACCTTTTTGATATTCAAATACAGAATTCTGTAAGTTGCGATAATGCTGCTGTCATCAAAAAGTGACGCTGATGTCATGTCATAATAATGCTCTACGTTTATTAATTGTATATTCTTTTTCAGAATCTAAACCATGACCACGGTAAAATTTCAGTAATCCTGCGAAAACAAAATACGTGCCTATAGGTATAGTTAAATCCTAAAATGGCTGATGTAAGTATTCGAAAATAATCATTGAATATGTGCTGTTTTTTCTTTATTCTATGAAACCGTTTTGTACGGTTGATAATAGGTACTTAGTTTAACTACCTAGTAGTTATAAAATGTTTTTTCTTGCGGCATTGTAAATTGAAGTGTTTATGGTAGGTAAGTGTCACTCGTCTCCTAAATCATTGTTTACTCTGATCGTAGCGCTTGAATCCCTCGCTACACTCAGGACTCCACTATATAATTCCACTCGATTTAAATATATACACCTGTTATAAATACCTAAAAATAATGTACATTTTGCATCTACTCTTGTATTATATTATTATATGCAGCCATTTCATAGCACTCCTAGTGAAGCACACTCGAGAAAGTTCACAATAATGACGTCTTCATGAATTGTATACAGATAAAACAGTTACTTTTATAGGACCCCGATTTCGATGAAAATTGTGACCCCAATAACCCAAGGAAAGTGAAGTATGACGATGTTTTGGCGGCGTCGCGGCGCATCGTGGGCTCAGTCACTCGCACACCATGCACGGTACCCAAAAAATACACTTAGGTATTATATGATATATAGGTTCTCAGTTAGGTACAAACCTTAATCACCAAAAATATATTTACCTACCTATGTGATAAAGGGTTTAAGTTCGGTACAAACCTGAATCACGATCATTTTAGCCAGGTGCGCAGTAATCAAATATAATAAGGGTTAAGTAGTGTATTTTCAAAGTCTTTACGTACTACTTTCAGAAAGCACACATGTCTGAAAAACTTGGTATGGAAATTTATTTGAAGCAGGAATTTTTGCAACACACGGGAAGGTAAGTTTCTAAATAAAACTTGTACCAAAGAATACTTTAATGCTACATGTATAATTACTAAATAATTGACGAAATCTTAGTAAACTAATCTAGATATAGATATAACTACCTATTTTACAAATCCCTTAATAAGTAATAATTTCTGATGCCTTCGCGGTTATTACACATTGGAATGAAACAACTATTAACGGATTTAACTCGCGTATTTTTATTATGGAAACTGTAAAGAATCCGAAACGTCAGCTAATAAAATAAAATGAAAATACGCGAGTTAAATCCGTTAATAGTTGTTTAATTCCAACCCTTAATAAGTATTCAAATACTTACATTTTATTATTTGAATAGTAGCAGCATTAACTAACGCTTTCTCATACCATTAAGCTTTAAAGAACGTGGAGTACGCAACGCTTTGCTACTGCTCTCTGAAGACCAAAAGAAATATGGAGTTATAGCAGCAAGTACCGGCAACCATGGTCAAGCCATTAGCCACCATTCCACCCTCCTTGGCATACCTTGCATCGTCGTCATGCCTACATATGCCCCCATCGTCAAAGTCAGTAAATGCCAAATGTACGGCGCTAAGCTGATCTTACATGGAAATGATATTATTGAATCCAAGCGACACGCTCTGGCTATTGCTAAGGAGAAGAAAATGACGTATATTAATGGGTAAGGTTCTAATACTTTGCGTATTTATTTATTTATTTTCTTTTGCTTTTTGTTTCTGAAATCACCTATCAGCCAATCCTTTTGCCAGCTGGATAGGCCCACTGCAAAGCAAAGTTAGTTCTTATGCTTAATGCCTGTACCAAATTGGATGTAGTGGCAATTCTTGGAGATTGTTATGACTCCTAGAACTAAAAGCAGGTATAAAATTCGTTTGGTATTCCAGATTCGATCATGTTAACATAATAGAAGGGCAAGGTACTATCGGAATAGAGATAATAGAGCAGGTCCCAAATGTTGATGCCATCCTGGTGCCCGTCGGAGGCGGCAGTGTCCTCACTGGGATTGCTGTAGCTGCCAAACATTTGAAACCAGATGTTGAGATTTATGTAAGTCAAAGAAATAACATGATAAGGATGATAAAATGATCCTTTCTGTAAAGAAATTAACAAGCCGGAAATATATTATCTATATAGGTGTCTACTACGGACATAATATAATTATAAATCGAAAAAGGTTGGGATTATAATCAACATCTTATATTTCAGGGAATAGAAACGGACAAAACGTGCAGCATGACGGAATCCCTGAGGAAAAATGAGAGAATATTTCTGCCTGTAGACTCTACCATCGCAGACGGTCTGTCCGTCCCCATGGTGGGGGTCAATACCTTCCATACTATTAAGGGCCTTATCGATAAAATGGCAAGTTATCAATATTTTTTATTAAGTAAATAATGCAATTATATTAAGGATTGACCACTTCTGAATTACCCACTTGAGACCACTTGAGAGCTATATCCACCAGTAAAATCATGTTGTAAAATACGAATTAGTGTAGGTGCTACCCCGTGATACAAAATTTGTATTTAATTTTAAATGCAGGTGGTTGTAAAAGAGGACTGGGTGGCGCGTGCAATCATGCACATCGTGGAAGAGGAGCGGTTCGTGGTTGAGGGCGCTGGCGCTATCGGCATTGCCGCCGTCATGGCCGGACTCTTCCCTAATCTTAAAGGGAAGAAGTAAGTCAATCATCGACTGTAGTTCTTAAAAGTGTAAGCTCTAGACGATCTCTAGCCTGCCTTTGTGTGCATTAGCTTTTTACTAGACTCACCACTGACATTTAGGTAACTGCCCCCCTAAAAGTAACCTGTAGGTTTTGATTCCCTTGCGAGTGTCAAAAATTACCCCCCCCCTCCACAAATTTAAGCTACGCCCTTGAAAGTTGATGAATGTTACCAGAGTGGTCTGCGTCCTGTCCGGTGGCAACATCGACACGACCATCCTGGCTCGGGCCCTAGAGCGGGGGATGGCAGCTGAAGGTCGGCTGGTCAAGTTCAAGGTGACTGTCAGCGATAGACCTGGAGGCATGGCCGAGCTGTGCTCCTTGCTGGCCGGCATCGGAGTCACACTGCGGGACTGCGTGCCGGAGCGCGCGTGGGTCAAGGGAGATGTCTATAGCGTAGAGGTAAAAATACTTTTAAACAGACAGACCTGAATATCAGCAAGGTGGTGAAAGAGTGTGAATACTATTACGTCCTATTTACCCACGGGTCAAAAAAGTCAGGTAAGTATGCATACCCACATGTGAGTTATGCCCCCGTAAAGTTGTACTCATAATTATGTGTTTCTAATGTGTTATTTAATGAAATAGGTACTCATGATCATAGGTAGCACCTTAACACGTAAAACAAGCAAAGCCACCCGAAAAAAAATGATTATGACAAATCTCATCATCTCACCGGAAGATTAAGAATATCTTCGACCTCCTCATCGCCTCGTAGTGTGTTGTCGGCAGTGTTGCAATCAGAGTAATATTAATCTGCTTATTCCAGATGAAGGTAATCGTCGAGACGAGAGGATGGGATCACACAAAGGATTTAATAGAACACATAAAGAAGAATTACAAAGAGTATTTCTTCCATGATATGAGCGATAAGGGTGAGAAGTCGGCAGGCGCGCGCCGCGGGCCCTGCCTCGCGCCTAACCCTGTATGCATGCAGAAGTGAAACGTGAAACCTACCCGACCAAATCACTGTTATTTATTAAAAAATATTTCTTACATATTAAATTATTGTTCAGCTGCATGACTCTTTATTTTTGTGTTAGTACCTAGTTGAGCATTACGTAATATACTTTCTTACATTCTAAAAAAGACCCTTTTGCTTTTCGGTATTACGGATAAAAATATACCTATATCTTTTGATGAAGACTCCTGCTGAGCTTGTTATGTAAGTATGCACGCTTTTATTATGACATATATCTGGCACATGTCAAATTACAATCACATTTCTATCAGACAATCACACGAACAGACCAAACAAGCTCAATACTTACAACATCATTACAGGCACCAAAACATCATGGGTTTATAGTAAAATCAACAAAAAACACAAAAATGCCGAAACCAGCACGAGACCTTACGGAAGCAGAACCTGAGAAAACATCTCTGGGTGTTTCGCCAGCTGCCCTTGCCAAAAGAGATTTGGTCAAACCAAACCCTTGGTGCCCAGTAAGTAATTGGCTAATTCTATGAAAGTAGGTACACATAATAATAAGAACAATAGGTACCTATCTTTAGTTAATTGAATCTAAATTGGCAGGGTTCAAATTGAAACTATACCTACCTACAATAGGGATAAACAAAACCCCCACCAAACTACATATATTTCTGCAAATTTTGTTTTATTCTTTAAATTACTACCTACATCATTAATGTAGAGTATAAATTTAGGAAAAAAACTAAAAAGAACAGTTTTAAATAATTTAATACAATTAGTAAACAACAGCAGACAGTAGGTACCTACCTAAGCAGTGGAGGACGCTAAAGTTTACAAGTTAGGTACTTGTTTTTTATTTTGCCAAAGAACTCAATTAAAATCGCGCCACTGTGTGAAAAGCAAAGCAAAGAACTCTGTAGAAGAATAATAATCTGTAATTTAACCGAATCAACAAAGCAGTAGGGGCAGTCTAAAATATCACGTGATTTTTAGGTCATTTTACTAAGACCTATAAAGGATAACTTGAATATTTTCTATATTATTATAGTAAGTAAGTACGTACATATAGATTATTTATAAAAAAATATTATTAAAACCGGTAAGTAGGTAGCTACCTATATCTTATATCTAAGTATGGCTTAATCTAAGAGACTGCAGTATCCTCACACCATGGATTTGTTTGGCTACTATCGACACTAACAAGGGGGCATATATCGTCCCTGTCAGGCGTTAGTTCTTTATTTTGAAGATCAACCTCATCCTCGTCGAGCCACTCCACGTGATCATTTTCGCGAACCACGCAAAGCACCTCCTTAGATGCGTGCGAGCGCCTCGTCACTATGCGTACTGGCTGCACAAGTGCCTCACTATCACTATTTACGTAGTGAATAGCCCTCATGTGTATATGCAAATTTTTTTTAGTACAAAAATACAATCCACAGTGATTACATGTCCTTTCCACAAGTTGATAACGCAGGCTAGGACAATAAAAATCATAAGGAAGTTGGTCAAAATCTTCATGCGTAGGCCTCATGGTAATGAGAGACTGCTGCAAAATAAAATCAGCAAAGGTCTTGCCGTCATGATCTTCGGGTTTTGGAATATCCAAGCCGCATTGTGTCTGGAGAATCGGATAAGGAGGCAACAGAAAGCGTTCGGGAAGTACAACGCGAAGAGAACTGCGCATGTCTCCACAGCAAGTACGGTCATCGCATTTCACCACCTGAGACAGACACGATGAAGATATTTTAATTGTCATAATATTATTTATTTCAAAATAAATTATTGTGTTAGAAAGACAATGAAGAAAAGATAGGCACGTATTACTTTACCTGAAGTAAATATTGACTCTCTCGAACATGATCGCTATACCACTGCGGGGAGGGCAGATCTGGAATTGATGTTTCCGTAGTATCATCAGGCAGTATGTATTCAGTCACAACTTTATATTGGTCTATAACCATAGAATTCCACACTTCAACTAGCACTTCGCCAGCTTTCTGGAAGTTCTGTTTCTCAAGATCAAAATCTATAGTTCTTCCTTGTGCGTCTAGATGGGATCCATAAGAATCATGAGGAAGTATTAGATCAGACAATTCTCGGCTCAAATGTGCTATTTTACTTTCGGCACCGTTGGATGCGCTTCTTCCGGGTGCATTAGTAAAGATGAAGATTGCATCTAGATCATGTTCGAGGAAATGTTGTACTGCATGCGAAATTACCTTCGCATATCTCGGGTTTTCGTCGGGTCCCCCATCAGATGAAATAATAATTACAGGCTTCAAGTATCCTTCTTTATTCCGCATAACGTCCTTGAAAGTGTCCACTGCAGCAAGCCTGTTGAAGTCCACTGCGTGCGAGGAAGCTGTCAATGGTGAATGTTTGGCGCTTCTAATAGCCACGTATGTTGGTCCCGAGTACGTAACTGCTTCGCTGCGACCCATATCGTTGGCTTTTACGGTGCTCGCTGCGTATACACTCGGGATCAATTTATGCTTTGAAGCAATTGTCCAGTCATGTTCGGGTGACGATACGGGATATTCGACATGCATCAGTAAAGGGGCTTGTATATTTGCA
Source organism: Polylopha cassiicola (assembly GCA_038024825.1). Lineage (NCBI taxonomy): Eukaryota > Metazoa > Arthropoda > Insecta > Lepidoptera > Tortricidae > Polylopha > Polylopha cassiicola. The sequence goes on from CP149061.1 coordinate 3,829,170, forward strand.
GCCGTCATGCCTATGGGTATGCGGGCTTTGTCATTCTGTGATAGAAAAAACACTTGATCCGGCCCTAGAATAGATGCCACGGTCTCCAATGATCTTGTGGTAGCACAGCAAAATTGTTCATCGGGGTGAACTTTGTTATGATTTATCTCAGGTCTACTCAATTTAACCGGTACCGTGGCTACATGTCTTTTGCCCTCAATCGTCTTATAATTTTTTGGAAGCAACCGAAGGTACGTGCCACTTTTCGATATTTTGAACCCGCGTTCTGTTAGTTTGCCATGAAGTTCTGTAAGTGATTGACTACTGTGCACGATCTCAGAGGGATGTCGCTCCTCTGTAGAAGCACCTAACATGGCTAAGTCGACGATGGTCTTTAGCAAATCCGGTTGTTGCTCTTCTAAGCGTGGGCGACCCGGGGTAGAGCGTACCTTGAGAACATTAGCTACATTGGGACTGTCACGGCAAACCAGTTCAATCTTTGTTTTCATCGAATGCCTGTGTGTTTTGGAGTATCGCACTTGCTGCTCCTTCTTTCGTAATTCTTTCTTACAGGCATCAATTTCATCTCGTAGTTTCTTTATCTGTCGCTGCTCGTTTAAATCAGCGCTCAGAGGATCTCTTCGACGGACTATTGATTCAAGTTCCGCTTCAAGAAAACTGATCTGATTTTTCAACTTATCTTGAGCAGGAGTAGCGCGTACAGGCCGCCGAGTAGAGCTCGCACTTGGCTCATCTGTCCTATCTTCATCGCTACTTTCTAACAACGCTTGACTTGTGCGCTTACGAGAACCTAGAAATGAACAAAAAAAATGATTAAAAATATTTATAGAATTCAATGAATTGTCCCCAGGGGAGCTGTGGTCTCCATGTCTCAACTTAAAAAAATATAAGTAAGTAGGTATTCAAAAATACCTGAGGTAGATTCAATATCATCATCTTTTTCAACTTTCACAGTTATGATATGCTTCGGTTCTGAAGAATGAGTAACTGTAAGGAGGTTTAAAGAAGGATTTTGTTCAATAAGTCTTGATATTTGTTCAGGAACAGGCTTACTTTCATTCTGAAACAAATTAGAAGTGAAACAGTTGGCCATGTACTTATTATAAAGGTATAGGTAAGTTACATACTGCTGTAAGGCTATACCGAATTCTTCTGCACAATCTGTGCTACGTAAGTAATTATGATAGGTAAGTACCACGGACGATAATTTATAAACTATCAAAAACTGTCGTTACTATTATGCACCTAACTAGGTATTTTTTGAATTAAGAAATAGCTTAACATTGTATTTAACCTGCATAGGTAGTTATAATTATTGTTTTACTGAAGGTTCAAAAACTTTACAGTTCCCGTATCAAATATTACAAATATTAGTTATTCTTCCGCCTTCTCCTTGTCAGCAAAACCAAGTACCTAATGCTTACACACCCCCCCCCCCCTGCACTCGCCATCCCATGCTCACGTAAACATTGGTATAAATGCATCTTTCTTATAATGTGTTTCATTTTTTATTGATCATGAGCAGCAGATATAATTCTAAGAAAATAGAATAGAGGAATTAAACTCACATAATAGCATAATTATGTACATTTAAACAAATTTTATTCAAATCGAAATGAAACCATAGATTGATGGAAGAAACACGTGACAAGTGAATAACGCTTACCTACACATTATACACCTTACCTACACTTCTTAGCTAGCACCTAAACGTAACTTGTAAGTTCTATTTGTTGGAAAATGTGTGTTTTGTTTAGATAATGTATTGATTGCCATTTGTATAGAAAAGTAAATAACTCCAGCTGACACAATCAACATCTAGCCACCCCCCCCCACCCCGGCCCCTATGTCATCGAAAATAAACAGAGCAAACACCCCCCGGCCCCCCTGTACTTATTACCTAATACTTGAACTGAGCCAAACTGAGTCGACTATACTTTAATTTATCAATGATAAATTGATAACTCCAAGTAGACTAGTTACTTTTCAATTAGAGTTTTGACTCACCTTCGCAGAAATAGAACAGTGGTTTAGGATGTTAAAACTATTTTTCTCTCGATTATTCCGAACGTATTCGACCAAAAGATCACTCGCCCATTGTGTAAGATCTGCTTTTTTAGGGTATTTCTGTTTTGCGGCTGCCCATATCTTATTGAATTCTTTCTGAGCCTCGCCAGGTTTTTTCCCTTGCTTATACTCTTTGAAGAGGTTTTGGTACAAATCTCCAAGTATAGACATCGTTAGAATGTGACTACATTGAACTACTGATACTAGAATTAAGTTTATAAAACGCGTTGTCGTTGTCACTTGCCAAAATCGTGCGTTCGTTCCCGATTATACACACTAAGGTACTGGCGCGTGGCGCGCCGTTGCCGCGCAGCGGTACGAGGGGGCCGTGCGCCGGTCGGCCATTTTAATTACGTAAGGTTCAATACCCCCCCTCCACCCTCTGGTGATATTCGTTGCGGCCCGGCCCTCCCCCCGCTTGACATCACGTTGCGTATTATTAGTGTTTGTGAGTATACGTAAGTAGGTACATGTAGGTATTTATTTTAAAGTATGAATGGATAAGACTTATATCTTTCGAAAATACAAATATCATATCGAGCGCGGAGGATATATTTACTTACCTATTGTTAAGTCATTAGGGTAATTAGGTACCTAATAGTAAAATCTCTAATTTAGCATTAAGTACAACGAAAATAATATAAATAAACGCTAATACTACTACTACCAACTAGGTTATATGTGTGTTACTTACTCCTAGCTACTTTGAAATTTAAAATCACGTAAGATGATTTTGTAAATCACGTGATACTGATTGAGTTAGATTCGGGTCGAATATTTTTTCTGTGCCCTGTCCCTGTTTGAGCGTCACATATTGATTAATAATAATAAGGGGGCGCCATACATTTATTGCGTAAGACAATTTAGGGGAACCACGATTAAAATCGCATAGAGATAAAAAATTGCCAGAGATGTCTACACGACGATACACCATTTCTTCATAGGGTCTAAAACAAAATGTAAATGACTATGTGAGTAATAAGTAGATCAAAACCATTGTGATTATTATTATATGCTATATGAACGATTATTTCTGCTCTAGAAACCGAATTTAGAATTCGATCCATGGTGCGACGAAGACAATCCAAAAACAGTGACGTACAAAGATGTCGAAGAAGCAGCTTCTACCATGCAAATGGCGTTACGAGAAACACCCTTAATAGTTAGTACTTACATTTTTAAGTATTTATCTATTAACTACCTACGCTATAATAGTTACTAAGATGATATGTGATAGGTATCACAGTTGAGCCTACTAAAGTACTACCATATATTTTCCGACAACCCTAATTAAAGAATTGAATTTAAGAACTTGTACCATTTGGTACCTAATAAAACTGATAGAATATTTTATATCGAAAGAACACTGAATACTAAAATATTTTGTGACCGTTACAGAGATCTAAATGGTGCACTAAATTCTGTATGGAGCTTTACTATAAATGTGAATTTTTAAACAGAACTGGAAGGTAAATACACAGCACGACTTTATTTACTTACTAAAATTTTCCTTTATCTCCGTGATATACGAGTAGGTGTAGCCGTTTCTATGTGGAAGTCAAGATAATCAAACATCCATACCATAATATCTTAAGAACATACAAGTTTATACCGAATATTTTTAGGAATATTCGAATGTAATACCTATTAGCCTTTAAATTATGGACTAAATTTCAGTTTTAACGAACGCGGCGCTGTAAATGCGTTGTACAACTTGACAAAAGATCAGAAGGAGGCGGGAGTTATCACTGCTTCCTTAGGAAACTGGGCCAGGGTAGGCACTTCACACATTACCTATTGTTTTATCTTTCAGTAGGCCAATTTTCTTCCAATAAAATGTATACTTAGTCAAAAAGAAATAAAAAACTAGGTCCTGAGTTAGGCTTGCTTGTGTCACGGGTCCCAGTTTGATATAAATATTTATAATGCACTTATCTACTTACCCTTACATAGATGCCTATTCTCCTAATACTTAGGTAACTAGTAAGAGAAAGTGCCAAGAAGCCAAAATATACTTACCTACATTGATAATTGAATACATTTGTAAATAAAAGTTAATTATTTCTCGTAGCATCTTAGATGTTTCCAAATTATGGTGGTTTTTCTTTCAGGCATTAGCGTACTACGGACAAAAGTTAACAGTGCCAGTGACAGTGGTTCTTCCCTCTAACACGCCAGCAGCGACCGTAGAGAAATGCCAGGAGTACGCTGCAACCGTAGTTCTACACGGAATGAACTTTGCCGAGGCTAAGCGACAGGCGTTTGCTATAGTTTCTGAGAAAGGACAGTTCTATATTAATGGGTAAGAAAAGATACATAGTAACCACTTATCGCTTCTAGTTGGTTGAATACGCTTTAGTATCCATACTAATCCACATAAGTAAGAATACAAGGATCTCGATACATCAATGTTTTAAATATTATTACCTACCTACTCTTTATTCTTTAGCCGTTCTTCAATAATAACTTCTCAATTTCTGTTTGTTAGCTCCGATCATCCAAACGTGATTTCAGCATCGGGCACCATTGGCCCCGAGATCCTTAAACAATTACCACAAACTGACGTCATACTTGTTCCGATTGGAGGTGGAGGACTTATCGCTGGCATCGCCACAGCAGTCAAGCAATTGAAGCCCGAAGTTCTTATTTATGTGGGTACTTATTGAATACCTAAGAGGATAATCACAAGAATGACCGAAATGCAAATGCTAGCGAGCAATAGTACTAGTAGCCCAAGAGCCAGCGGCCCCCAGACTTTCGGTAAAGTATAAAAGCTGTAAGTTTGTCAATGTATGCCCCCAACACAAGTAAGAACGAACCCCGTCTATGAAACTTGGGTCGCGGTGGCTTTGGCAGGTATCAGGTAATAAAGGTGTGTAAAATTGTGTGTTAAATTCGTTAAAGTATAAAACTCAGTTTTTACATATTTTACGTATAATAATCCTAGAAGTCACCTTGCCGAAACCCAGACCCTTCGTACGGTTGCAACCCTCTCCCAGACGCCCTTAAAGTTTTATTTAATTGTTACTATACTTACGGTATACGTACCACATAATACAATGACAGCTGATGCGCAGTAAAACGTCGCAATGGACCGAACGCTGTATTTCACACGCACCCACTGACACATACCGTCATTTGGGGTCTTTAGGGACAATTTTGAACTTTGACTAAGAATTTCATGTTGCCAATACATCAAAAGTCTAATGTAGGTGCGAGCGCGAGGGACATATTATGTGTCAGCGGGTGCGAGTGAAATACAGCGTTCGGTCCATTGCGACGTTTTACTGCGCATGATCTATCATTTATTGTATATAGCTTCTGCCCGCGACTTCTTCCGCGTGGAAGTCTTTTTTTGCAGTCGGTTAAACAGTAGCCTATGTTCTTTCTCAGGCTCCAGACTTTCTTTGTACCAAATTTCATTTAAATCGGTCCAGTAGTTTTAGCGTGAAAGCGTAACAGACAGACAGACAGAGTTGATTTCGCATTTATAATATTAGTAGGGATAATGAGAACTATTTTCTAGATTTATTATGAAAATTCGTTATGTACAATAACTAAAACAATACAATTAGGGCAATATTTACATTTAGCACTGCCAGATTTATTGTCAACATGAAAATATTGACGCCAATATTGAATACTTGTAGTTCTTTTAGTCGTAGACATTATAAAAAACGGGACTTTTAAAACACTAAAAACTTTTTCACACGAGAACCTTTCAAATTTGAATTGTTTGAAAAATGAAGTTTCAGCAACGAATAATGAATATGTGAATAACATATCAAACGAATGTCGGTAAAGTAGTACAGTTCATCGTCTAACTCCATCTAGTGAATGTTTTATTAAAAATGAATCAACTAAACTGTTCGGGGAGCATTTATTTCATGATTATAAAAAATCGATTATTAATTTTAAAAAAATCACGTTTTAAAATCGATTTTTACTTTAAAATAATCGATTTTTAATCGATTATTTTTTCACATTCCTACTATTAAGAAATCATCATTTGATAGTTCTCCAAATAACATATATAAATTGAGCTTTTATACTATGCCGTAAGTATAGTAACAATTAAATAAAAATTTAAGGGCGTCTGGGAGAGGGTTGCAACCGTACGAAGGGTCTGGTTTTCGGCAAGGTGACTTCTAGGATTATTATACGTAAAATATGTAAAAACTGAGTTTTATACTTTAACGAATTTAACACACAATTTTACACACCTTTATTACCTGATATCTGCCAAAGCCACCGCGACCCAAGTTTCATAGACGGGGTTCGTTCTTACTTGTGTTGGGGGCATACATTGACAAACTTACAGCTTTTATACTTTACCGAAAGTCTGGGGGCCGCTGGCTCTTGCTCTATAGGTCTAAGATTGATTTATGTATCAGGGTGTAGAGTCGGATAAGTGCTGCTGTTTCTTCAAAGCTATGGAGAACGAGAGGCCATATCAGACGGCAGTTGTTCAGTGCCTGGCGGGCTCGCTGGCAGTGCCCACAGCTGGCCCGAACGCATTCCACACCGCGCGCTCACTGATAGATAAAATGGTAAGCTCTTCTTTTGATGCGTTGATAGTTCTCTGATAATGTTAACGATTGTTGTTCGTCATTATTTATTGTATTAGGTAGTAAAGTTTTAGTACGTTTGACTTGAACGGCTGAATTATTAATCTCGCAATGGATTGATCGAACAGGTGTTGGTTGATGACGATAGGATAGCGCGGGCTATGTTGCACTTGGTGGAGGAAGAACGGTTTGTGGTTGAAGGAGCTGGCGCCACTAGCCTATCAGCTCTCTTATCTGAACCTGACATTCTGCCAGAACTAAGAAAGAAAACGTAGGTATAGGTACAGTCACCATCAGATATATCAGAACGGGCGAGGTACTCAAATACATCTGAACAACATTAAATTTCAATAAATTCGTTACGGCAAATAAAGCCAATAATATCTGAACGTCCAATTCGTCACAAATATAAGAGCAACAATTTTTCAATATAATCTGGACACATAACAACGCAAAAATATCTAAACAGTACAAGTGTTCATAAATATTCAGATATATAACACTTAAGGAAAATATACCTTAAGTCACTGACATATAGTTTACATTCTATTGTACAGATGTAGTGAATATTCTGTCTCGTGGTATCATTACTAGGCTTTAATCAAACGCATATACCTATTATACATTTCAAACAATCTAAATAATACTGTCTTGGCTTAATGCGTAAGACATCGCTTAGTAAACCGAGCATCATGGATCGAATCCGACTGGTCCACATGCATTTTATTTTTATTAACGGATGGGAAATATGACATATATTATTCTTTTTTTTTATTTCTATAATAAATTAGGTTACCTGCTATATTAAAATTTTATTTGTCGCAAGTTTTTTAAGATTTTTTATTTTTTATTTCTTCATTTATTATAGTCTTTAATACGGTGGCAGGACATTCGGAGATCGGACATACGTAGAATCGAAACTCGTATTAGTATTTGCAGTTCGTTTATTACCTACGGACTTTTACAATTGATGAAGTTGTTGCGTACCTAATTAAACGACAAAGTATGTAATTAATTAAGCTCCATCATGTCTCATCATTTCATCATCTGGTTACCATAATAATTTATACTTTACACAAAACGCAGCTTACATAGACTAAATAAACTATAATTAGAATATCCACAATTTAACTAAGGTTAGTCTTGGAAGTGTCTCACCGACGTCTTCAATACAAAATAAGATCTGAATAAAAATACAAAAGGAATAAAATAAAAAAAAAACACAAATTCTCCCTGGTCTCGAACTTAAACCAGCCGCGTTCTACGACCGCGCATCCGACGTATAAACCATGAGGCTAAGCAATCAATTATCAGGTTGACGAAAATTGATTACCAATGTTGACAACGACTTGTCAACGACCATAATATTCTTTCATAATTAAGAGGATTGTGAAGCCCGTTAATTTTCATACAAAAGGCGATAACGTTTTACACCCAGTAAATATAGTTAGATTTTTATAATTTTTGGATATGTTGTAGATATAATGAGGAACTACGTCTGTACGTTTTGATTTTTAAGAAATATTGCTTACGCTAAAATTTATTAGTATCTAAAAATCTATATTTTTAACTTAAAAACTTTGTCTTCCGTTTTTATTTTTTTAAATTAATCTAAACTGATTTCCTAAAATAAGAAAACGTGCAGGCATAGATTAAAGTGTAATGAATCCAATAATACTAAAATTATTTTATTTTATGTAGGTTTTGGGGGGTAAAAACGTTATCACCCGAAACAATATTTCAACAAGGAAAAGTAGGCAATTGTCTCATGGACTTGCACCTCTCTCTATCCCACGATACGGGTCGGGGGGCAGGGGTATTGTAGTGATGTAGGAAGTGGTATCGATATTATTATTACCTAGGGTAGGGAAATGAATATCGATAAGTTAATGTAATAATTTGATGTTATTTTGTAATTTTCTAAATAATTTTAAACCAAATAAACATTCTTTCTTCTTCATAAGTATATATCAATCGGGAACTACACAAATAACAGTTGCTTTTTTTTGTAATAACACCGTAAATGTCTATTAATAGGTTTATTTTCGTGATCTTATTTACTTTTTATATACGACCATATATTATTTATAGCTAGGTATCTTATTCGATTTCAAGTTCACGATCCAGTATGGTGAATAAATAAAAAACTAGCAACTTGAAGAAATAATTATTCTGTTTATTTACATCTCATCACATCATCAGCCTATCGCCGTCCACTGCTGGACATAGGCCTCTCCAATTGCACGTCACTTTGCTCGATCTTCGGCTGCTTGCATCCAGCTCCTGCCAGCCATCTTACGCAAATCGTCACTCCACCTTACCCGAGGACGTCCTACACTACGCTTGCCGAGAAGCGGTCTTCACTCACGTTTACTCCAACGGTTATCAGTTCTTCGGCTGATATGGCCAGCCCACTGTCACTTTAGCTTGCTAATCCGGTGGGCTATGTCGATGACTCTGGTTCTCTGCCGATCACCTCATTTTTGATTCGATCCCGCAGAGAAACGCCGAGCATAGCCGTTTCGCTTATTACCTACTACATATTACATACTTTACAACAATCTTTCTCGAACTGCCAAATTTCTAGGAACTCGAGGGTCAATCAGTTCTGGTAATAAACATTGAAAATAAAATGACCAAAGTTTAGGCTGCATTTTTTCTGTCCAAAACTGATCATCGCGCTCAATTATTTCATACGCCAAACCATGTTAGTCTGGTCGAGAAGTGAGTTCTGTGAGAAAAATAGATACAGTTATCCTAAAAATATGGGGATTTTTGCATTCGATTCAGAATTTAATTTCGAGAAGGGGGTATTTTTTTTTTTGCGCCAATTAAAATTGCAATTTTTATAAACAATAAACGTAGTGAAGAAAAAGTAGTGTCCTATTTGTAGCTCGGAAAATTTTGACGTTAGATGAAATTGAAAATTCGATTCTAAAAGAGGAGGAAATTTCCATAACAAATGTCCTGACTCTCAGAGTTGTAGCTCCATTATTTATAATTGTAATTTAAGGTTGAAAATTGGTCTCCGCACGGCCGATTCGCCGCCGCCGCTTCATCGTCGAACACGGTGACTAATAGAAAATTATTTATTTAAAACATTAAATATTAATTTAAAAATCTAAATAAATTATAGTGTCATCTAGACACTTCAAGGAATACAGTCAATTCTTAAAAATCTAAATTAAGTCGATTTTTCTTAAAGTTATGCCATTGTTAATGAAATAATTTTTCGTGGAATTTATCTTACATAAAAACCGTCGTAAAAGTTTAAATAATCTTTCTAAAATTATTCTCTTTCTTGGAGATCTTTTTGAATATATACTCAACAGCATTCGGTTATAAAAAATCATAGAATTTCATTTGATTATTACGATCTTTTAAAGTTGACAAAAATATGAAAATTCCTAAAAAATTGTTAACTTTGAAAGTTCATAATAAACAAATGAAATTTTATAACCGAATCCTGTTGAGTACACGCCGCACGCCGCCCGCTGTTGATTTATTGTAGTGTGCGTGAGAATTTGCGCATGTTGTATAACACAAATACGCGCCAGGACGGAGGCATAGCGATGTGAAACAGATAGATTTTTTTAAAATACCTACTCGCGCCGCGAATCGGCAGTTCACAATGCTCTTAAATAGGATACGAACTAAACAGTGACAGTTGAAGTTTGGCAACAGGAAACAATAGTAAGTATGACAACGTCGCAATTCTCGTTTGCTTTGCTTACCTAGTAATGATACCATGAGACAGAATATTCACTACATCTGTACAATAGAATGTAAACTATATGTCAGTGTTTTAAGGTATATTTTCCTTAAGTGTTCAGATATTTATGAACACTTGTACTGTTTAGATATTTTTGCGTTGTTATGTGTCCAGATTATACTGAAAAATTGCTGCTCTTATATTTGTGACGAATTGGACGTTCAGATATTATTGGCCTTATTTGCCGTAACGAATTTATTGAAATTTAATGTTGTTCAGATGTATTTGAGTACCTCGCCCGCTTTGATATATCTGATGGTGACTGTACATAGCTAGGTATCTACTTGTTTCTGTTTGACATATATATATATATATATATGTAAATTTAAAAGAATACACCTAAGTATTATTTTTGTATCGATTCACCTCATTCCTACAGAGTGGTCTGCCTGTTGACTGGTGGTAATATTGACCTTATTACACTACCAGTGTGTATACAACGAGCTAAAACAGCTGAAGGAAGAATTATCAAACTAATCGTAAGGATACGCAACTCTTTATATACCTAACTAGCTGCATGTCCGCCCCGGCTTCGCACGGATCATCTTTTTTTTATAGCCTATGTCACTCGGGAATAGTGTAGCTTCCCAACAGTGAAAGAATTTTTGAAATCGGTCCAGCCGTTCTGGAGCCTATTCAATCCAAACAAACAAATAAACCTTTCCTCTTTATAATATTAGTATAGAGTATAGACTACAAAGTCACAGCCTTAGTCTTCTTAGACAAACAGGCGATGGATTCATTTCTAATAGAAGCAACATTAATTTTTTTATAATTTCGCAGGTCACTTTGTCCGATGACCAGCTAAGTGGAAAAAAAATGCACGTCCTGAGCATGATTTCAAATGTAAACTGTAACATTCGACAGTGCTATTCCGAGCGCGCTTGGATTAGTGAGGATGAAATGTTTGTAGACCATGTAAGTAATATAATTACATAGTTGTATTTGAAATTAATTAAAATAATGAAAGTCGGAGATGTGTTGGGTTCAAAGGATAAGGTTCATGTTTAAGAATGTTTTTTAATTAGTTCATTTTTAGTTATATAATACCATGGTTGCAAAAAATAAAGAATCCGAATTAGGTACCAGTCCTATTAAGTTACCCTTTGTCGTTAAAGGTGCCTTTATTGCTTCTAGGGATATTAATTACCGATTATTAAAATGTGTTTTACGGTACATATTTCAGCTTACCTTAATTTGCGAAGTCGCAGATCTACAGCACGCCTGTCACCTGAGACGTGTCGTTGAGCGACTGTGCCCGGGGTTGTGCGAGTTTGAGGAGGACCCCTTCAGACCGATACCCATATGCGCGTGTTTCCCGAAAAAACGATTTTAGTTTTTGAAACAGAACAATCTTAACCGTTACGTGGGTACCCGTAAGTAGCTATATATAGGTACTTACCTACTTAATTCATAAACAGATAAATCATGTACTAGTCTGCTAAAAGTGTCATCGACAACATAAGCAAAGTCAGTTTTGACTCGAGGGTTAGGTACGGATTTCCGGGGATAGAGGATTAAAAAATATTCGAAAATATAGTTAGGTACCTAGTTTGTCTAGAGCTTGATTCATCCATACCCAGTAGGTAGGTACCTAGTAGTAGTTTTCAGTTAATAATATGCGTTTATTTCTATTAGAACCTATTTTTCTTTAGTAGGAAATTAAGAAGAATAAGATGTCATCATGACAAGATCACTCAATTTAACAATCGTTTAAAATGCAAAGGTAAATTTTACGTGTTTTCACAATCTATCCAATTAAAACTATTTAACGATGTCGAAAAGAGCCGTAAGTTTTATACTCCAGCTATTTCTTGTATTCTAGCAATAGTGCTCATTATTGAGTATTTGTTGATATTATTATATAGGTAGGAACAAAAACCTTTCGTAAGTATGCTTACCATAATATTATAGTACCTACTAAGTATTAAGTACTATTATTTATAGTTCAAGCTCTTTTTGTACCTACTACATTTCAGGATGATGTTGACGAATTTTGTGACCCAGAAAACCCTAGAAAAATAAAATATGAAGACGTAGTGACGGCAGGCAATAAATTAAAACCTTTCATTGGCGGTCATACACCGTGTATGGTAAATATAAAAAAAGACTTTCGATTATGCGTAGATATTATATTTATAAATCTACCGTTGTTGATGTAGGTAGGTACTTAACTTAGGTACTTCAAATAAGTAAATCTTTGGACAATTAACACCAAAATTAAATAATAAATCAATATTTTCAGGCTTCCCATCATCAGAATGAATTCACAATACGCTTGTATTACAAATTAGAAATGGTGCTAAGGACCGGCAGGTATTTAGAGATGAAGTTTATTACTAAACCTTTATTGTAATGACATTATAGCTGCATTTACAATGTACTTACCTATTTATAAATATTCGTCTGTTATTCTTCGCAGTTTTAAAGAGAGGGGTGCCATAAACGCACTTCTGCAAATGACTCCCGACAAGAAAAAGCTGGGTGTTGTTTTAGCATCGCTGGGGAATATTGGCGTGAGCTTCTGTTACTACGCTCAAAAAATGTCGATTCCAATAACAATGGTGATGCCAATCTCAGTTCCTATTGGCAAGCAGCAGAAGTGCCATGCGCTAGGAGCTAAAGTATTGATACAGGGCAACACCATCATGGAGTCTATGAGATATGCTCGAACTGTTGCTAGGGATAAAGGGCTCACGTACATTAACGGGTTAATATTTTGTTAAGTTTTAAATTTGCAATTGGTTTGTCAATGGTAAGTTCAATACTGTTTTTAAATTGTATTAATTTCTTCTATTTTGTAGTCGTGACCATCCCCATAGCCTAGCGGGTTTCGGCACTATAGGCTTGGAGATCCTAGAGCAGGTTCCGTTTGTGGACGCTATCATCGTACCGGTCGGCTGCGGAGGGCTGGTGGCTTCCATAGCCACAGTCGTCAAACACCTCAAGCCCGGCTGTCTTATCTATGTAAAAATAATACTCAAAGTTTTTTTTACGAGTTTATCCCAAAAAGACCAATTTAAGTTTGCTCAAATTTTCCATTTACATGTTACATTTTTGCGGGCTTAGCGTGCATTAATTATATTTATTTAACATTTTTTATCGTATGTCGTTTGGGTGTCGTATCGCTGTCGTATAGATGTAGTATGGCGGTCGCATGGATCTCGTACCTATAGATAACGTATCAACAATCCAGAACTTAAGTAATAATACTTATTGTTTATCACATAGAAATTTAGATTATATTCTACTTAGATCCACAACAGCAATCTTCAACTTCATTCCTAATCCTCGTCACAATCGTATTTGTACCTAATCCAGGGTCGGAATGTTTATTTAGTCTGAATTATTTAATTATTTATGACGTTAAGTGGGTATATTATACACTTATTTTTTTAAGAGAAAGATACATAGGTGTAACCCAAAAAAATACCATCTCAGGGTGTTCAACCGGAAGCAGCGCCATGCTTCTTCAAGTCGCTGGAGAACGGAGAGCCAACTGTAGTTCCCCCCGAACAAACCATGGCTTCCTGCGCCGCTGTCTCCGCCGTGGGCGTCAATGCTTTTTTCAACGCGTTACCGCTTATTGACAAAATGGTATAATATAAAATAAAAACATATAACTTCCTCCTATTTATAACATAGCCAAAACATTAAGGTATGATTTCTAGCCGATGTTGAAATAATCTGTTCACGAGTACATACATACCCTATATTTTTATATATTGTGTACTAGCTTCTGCCCGCGACTTCGTTCGCGTGGAACTCCTCCTTTTTTGCAGTCGGTTAAAAAGTAGCCTATGTCCTTTCTCAGGCTCCAGACTTTCTTTGTACCAAATTTCATTTAAATCGCTCCAGTAGTTTTAGCGTGAAAGCGTAACAGACAGACAGACAGACAGAGTTACTTTCGCATTTATAATATTAGTTAGGATTAGGATTAGGATAGTAGTCATTATAACTTAGTGGTATCCTCATTCACACTTATGTATCTAGGATATGAAATTTCAGTTATTAGTCAATGAAGATTGGATAGCTCGTTCCATATTGCACTTAATAGAAAAGGAACGCTTCGTAGTAGAAGGCGCAGGTGCGTGCACTCTCGCGACTATCATAGGAAGTCTGGTCCCGGAATTGAAAACAAAAACGTGAGTAGCCAGATAACTTTGAGAATATTAATTGACAATAATGAAAAGTGGAGAAGGTTTCATGGAATAAAGTTTGCCTAGGTTAAATTTTCTGCAAAAGTAGTAAAAGTAGGTAGGTATGTGTACATAACATAAATATTCCTTATATAGGTAGGTAGCTAATTACATGTTCAGTAAATGTTTCCCACGTTTTTCTCCTTGTAGCGTGGTGTGCGTGCTTAGCGGAGGCAACATTGACACCGCTTTGCTCGGGCGGTGCCTGGACAGAGGCCTAGCTGCCGAAGCCCGTGTTGTTAAATTCAGAGTAAGTTAACGAAAACTTGAAGTTGCTCTAGGTGTACAATTTTACTCGCTTGTGATAAAAGATAATCTAGGTAGGTTTTATATTATCAATACTGATAGTTAGATCTAACTAAGTAGTTAAAGGGATTTAGGGATAGATGTTTGCTTCTTTTTTTACACGGAAACTGCTTGACTGAGACATCTGCTTTGTTTTCCGCGGGATAATTCAAAATTTTAAAGTATAGATCTCTCCGCGGCTAAAATGGCAGGGCAGTTGGGTACTTCGTTATCGAAAGAGAATTAAACCATAATACAAATTTAGGTCGGCATTAAGGACAGTGGCTTAGCTATGGCTCAGCTGTTGAGACTGGTGGCTGCTGGCGGTTACAATGTCATACGAGGATTCAATGACCGCGTGTGGGTCGACGACGATGTCTATCACGTTGAGGTATTTAAAAAATAGTCACAGGTGGGTACATACTTGAATAAAGTAGTATGTACCTACCTACCTACCTACACTTGTCGTCACAACTATTAGCTAGCAACTTAAGTGTGTTAATTATAAACCGGCCAGTGTTGAAACACCTAAATCCAGTTTGGTAGATTGGTATAAAGTTTAGGTCGATTATTATAATATTAGCTAATGATATTGAATAACTTTTTTGCCAAACGTAAATTATGTTAAAAATGCCGTATTACAACAATAACTGAAGTAGGTATAAAAACTGGTGCTCTTCACACAAGAATTTGTCCATTCAAAGTAGAGTAAGTATCTATGGCCTTGTGATCAATATAACATTTTATATAAATATTTATATATTTATGTTATATTGATCGCACATAATAAATATATTATATTAACCTATTTTCCTAATGCAACAATATACAACAAGTACCTACTAATAGGTGCATCTAACTATAAGGCACTATAAGCTAGTAATATATATTGTTATGGGTTTGTATGGTAGATATAAAATTGTTTGCAGGTAAAACTTGTTGTTGAAACAAGAGGTCTTGAACATGCATTGGAGCTTAAGAGAATTATTGAACGAGCATATCCATGCACCGCAATATTTGAGACAGAACCTTTTAATGACAAAAGAACTTGCCCTTGCTATGTTAGAAAGGCATCTAAAGTGTACTAAGTAACTGATAACTCTTATTTGTTCCAAATTAGGTAAGTAAATAAAGTGCTGGTTTTTTTAAAATATGGATTCAACATTTTAATACAGTGACAATCATGTTATAAATAAAACTCTAAAAAACATTTATACATTTTATTTGTTAAAATTAACATTACATACACTTATAACCCTTATCAAAACATAAGAACAAAAGTTCATGTTTTAATGTAAACAAGAGATAAATAAATTATAGTCTTTGTTACAACATCAATATGTGTTTCAGGGGTCCACATGGTCAGTTATTGTCTGGTTCTTACTTGAATATGTTGTTCATAAATGTGGCCATTTTTATATCCCGTTTGCTCAAGCCGTTCACATCATGGGATGATAGAGTTACCTGTTAAAAAAAAATATTGTTGATTATACTCAGATAGGCAAATACCTACACAATTAAAATCAAATTATGATCCCATTGAACATTTACCTGCACTTTGTTATAAACATTAAACCACTCTGGATGATGATCCATTTTGTCAGCCAACAGGGCAACTCTGCTCATAAAACCAAATGCCTCATTGAAATCCTTGAACTGGAACTCTTTTTCAATAGCATCCCTGTTACTCTGTACTTTCCATCCAGATTGTAAAAGAGGTTGCAACTGACTGTCACGATCGCCTTGGTTCAGTTTGTCTGCCTGAGAAAAGAATATCAGACTATAAGTCTTATAAGGGTGCCTAATTATCGCGATTTACAGATAGCGAAATGACTGTAAGTTATTACAATAGTTAATTACCATTTTTTTCTTACTGGATGCTGACGGGGACACTGTAGCAAAGCCGGCAGTGACAACTCGACTGGCATTGATCGAGGCTCGCGCACGGTGAGCGGACCTTGTGGGGTGAAAGTGTATCGCAATCAAGCTAGCTGCTCGCCACAAACTTTTGTTCAACGACATCGTAATGAAGATTCGTAAATAGCTTGACTATTTACATAACCAAATTTGCCGGTCAATATCATCAAGTGACAAATGAGAGATAGTAATAAACTGAAAACAGTGAAAACCATCGACCGGTTTTTGTTTTGTTTCGGACAGCCAACCTCGTTCCTTATAAATTTCATCTACTTCTTCCATTCAGTCGTTCACAGTGTTGCCAGGGCTCTCGGGTCATAAGTTACGTTTCGGTTCCTAAAAAGTCACATTTTGAGTAACAATGTCACAATTTTTTTTTTTGTATTAAATAAAAAAAAAACTGCTCATTTTTTAAAAACAATGACATTTACACAAATTCAAAGGTACTATTTACACCGACAAGGTCGAAAAAAAAAAGGACAGTGAGTACGAGCTCGTGTAAGTGGCTACATAGTCGGGAGGGAAAAAGTGATACACGAGTAATTTAAAATTCGTTATCTATCTCTAGCTTCTATCTTCTTTCTTCTATCTATATATCTTATTTTATCTTTTCTTTTTTTATTTATATTTTCTTATTAAGTATATAAAACAAAGTCGTGTTAGTTACTCCATTTATAACTCAAGAACGGCTGAACCGATTTGGCTGAAAATTGCTGGGAATGTAGTTCAAAACCAGGAAAAGGCCATAGAACACTTTTTATCACGTTCCAGTGAAAAAAAAATAATAATGACAGCTGTCAAATCGATTCTTTGCCGGGCGGGACGAAGTCTGCCGGGACCGCTAGTTATTTTTAAAATGGCTGTTTGTTGTATTTTTTTGGAGATATAATTAAATTTACTTGCCCTAAAATACTTCCCGTACAGCTACAAGACCTAGTACTTGTACCTATAAATGTGGAATGCGTGCTATGCATATTTTTATTCATATAAAAACCGAATTTATTTTATTGAAATTAAATTCGTGTAGATACTTATTATAAAGGAAATAAATACATGATTTAAATCGTTGTTTCATTTCAATGTGTAATAACCGCAGAAGCAACATACATTGTTACATTATATTATTCTCTATTATTAGCGTATCTAACTGCACCGCCAAACCCTCACGAGGTACGCGAGGATAGTGGTGAGAGAAGTGTGCAAGGCATGCGTGTGGCCAAATCATAATCGATGTCAAAGAATAAAGAGCTGATATTTAATTATATTATAACTATCTATTACATAAATTTAGTGCTTAAGATGGTGAAATCGCCATTTCATGTCGAATAGAGATAAATGTATTGATGTCGACTTAATCAAGCACTAGGTAATCATTTAGTTCGGCTACTTACACATGTAAAACTTTTGTATGGATCTGACATCATTTTTTTTTATTTGATGGTGTGAATAAATTTCACTTATTGTTGACGGTTTGTATTAGTGTGCGTATGTAACGATATTAATTATTTTGGCTTCTGTAGTTTTAAGTATGTGGTGCTAAACTCTTCCACCTCTAAAAGTGGCTACAAAATTCGTATGACAAAAGCTTCTCCAGAAATCTTAAAAAGTCACAAAAATCGGCCTAAAATCACAAGTCACGCACATGTCACAAGCGAGGGCCAAAACTCACGAAAAACGTGAGAAATGTGACCAAACGGCAACACTGGTCGTTCATTAAGGAATGGAAATTAATGATTAAGAGGATTGTGAAGCTGTTGATTTTCATACAAAAGGCGATAACGTTTTACACCCAGTAAATATAGTTAGATTTTTATAATTTTTGGATATGTTGTAGATATAATGAGAAACTACGCCTGTACGTTTTGATTTTTAAGAAATATTGCTTACGCTAAAATTTATTAGCACTTAAAAATCTCTATATAAATCTAATAAATTTAATAAAATTTAGCGTAAGCAATATTTCTTAAAAATCAAAACGTACAGGCGTAGTTTCTCATTATATCTACAACATATCCAAAAATTATAAAAATCTAACTATATTTACTGGGTGTAAAACGTTATCGCCTTTTGTATGAAAATCAACAGCTTCACAATCCTCTTAAGAATCCAAACAAACTTGAGGATTGACTCCTTTGACGTTTATAAAAAAAAAGCCTTACTGGCTTGGCGCGTTTGTGGAAATTATGAGCCTGAGGCTCTAATCTAAAACTAAATTTCAATTACAATTTATTGAATCACGGAAAGGTAAAAAAATGAATTTTCTTGCGGAAGTGATTCCGGTAAAGTTTTATGAAGTTTTAGAACGAGCTGGCATTTGCACTGTTAAACAAATAATGATTTTATCGAAATGGGACATCCAAAAGGTGACTAATTTAAATAGTGATGATATTTTATTACTAAAAGACACTGTCGCTGAAAAAATATCACCAGCAAGTATAACGGGTGATTTACTAGTGCAGCAACAGAATGAACATGTCAGAATTAAAAGTGGCTGTGAAGCTATCGATAAAATCCTAAATGGTGGTTTTCGAAGAGGTTGTCTGACTGAAATCTATGGGGAAAGCGGATCTGGGAAAACGCAATTAGGCATTCAAGCAGCAGCATGTAACTCAGAATGTGGTTGTGTTTACATATGCACTGAAGACTTATTCCCTGTCAAAAGGCTTGAACAAATGAAGTGCAGAATACCATGTTATTCAGAATTTGAATATGGCAAGAACATATTTATAGAACATGTAACAGAACCAAGTGAATTATTATCTTGTGTTAAAGTACGTCTACCAAAACTGTTAAGTTCAAAGAAGTTGTCCCTTATCGTTTTAGACTCTATTGCGGCTCCATACAGAACAGATACCACTAACTATATTCAGAGGGCAGAAGATCTCAGAGAAGTGTCTGTTGGATTGATAGAGTTAGCTCAAATACATAATTTAGCTGTTCTTTGCATTAATCAAGTTACATCATCTTTTGAAGATAATGATACATTGCCATCATTAGGATTATCATGGTCCAATATGGTATCAACACGATTGAAAATAAATAAGACACCCAAAACTATTGATGTCAGATCTTTGGTACCAACAAGCCAAGAACAATTTACATATATAAGAGAACTGTCTGTGGTTTTTGCACCAGATTTAGTTAATAATAAAGTTGAATTTGTTATTTTGGCAGATGGCATTCATAATTTATAAAGTTTGTTTTGAAACGTATTTATTTTTTAACGAAAATAAAAAATGATGATGTTTCTTTTATTTGTGATTAATATTAATTGTAACTCTTCCTTAAAAACAGAACTTGTGCAAAATTCTGCTCTACTGAGCATTCATCGGACTTCATCAAGTAATGTAGGTAGTCTTAAGTTTTATTTCAAAACTAGTAAACGTAGATAGAGCCACACAAATACAAAGTCATTAATTGTGTACACAGTCATGTACGGACGAATTATAAATAAAACGAGCGTTTTTAAATAATGCTTGAACAAAACTGTCAAATACGAGACGAGAGTCGAGACTCGAGAAGTCATGACTACTAAACTAAGTACTACCGACTACGGTACTAACGAATTAACGAGATAAGTTTTCTATGGTTTATGTAGTTTGAAGTTATAGAAGTAGATGATCAAGATAATATAAATATTAGGCAGAATACTTGATTGGCAATGGCTTGCAACTCATGCGCAAAACCCTTTACATTACTGAGAAAAGAGGTAAACAATATCTTATTTGATTGAGGATTATGAACCTATGTAAACCACTTGTGTTATTATAAAAATTTGTTCGTTTTCAGAAAGGTTGCCCTGGCTGTGGATTCAGTTATTGCTCTAAATGCTTAGAACACAAAGTATTTTTGAAAAAACTAAATTCAGATGCTAAGGTAGGACGTAAAGCTTAATTAAATGTTATAAAAAATATTTTACTAGATATTAAATTTTTCTTTGTTTAGGTTTGCGCTAAATGTATGCGCTCATTACAGTCAGATGAGCGGAAACCCGTACAACCACCAGATGCTTACTTCAAGTAAGTAAAAAAAAAATAGAATTTATCCAAATATATTATAATATAAATACCTATAATCTTTATAACATGCACCAATATTAATTTGTAGACGCATTGGATTAATGAAAGATAACAGTGTTGATGGCAAAACCGAGTTACCAAATCAAAAGGACAAAGAGATTCAAAACAGGTTACAAAAGTTGAAAGAAAAGGAAAAAGTGGAGACATCGGAAGATGAAATCAAAAGGCGTCTCCAAAATATTAAAGGCGCAATGCCATCCACATCTGATGGAGAGTTGCAAGAAAGATTGGCCAAACTAAGAGGAGTCCCAATATCAACTGTTCAGTCACAAGTATGGAACCTATTTTCTATATTATTATATACTATTAATATCAAAACATTAGATTTGTTATACTTATTCACATAGTGTTTTTATATTAAGATATTTTCTTCCAGCCTGTGTTAATAACAGCTGACCAAAGATCTGAACAGGAACAAATAGAAGAATTGTTGAAGGAATATCAGGAGCAGGCTTCTATCGACACTAAGTATACCAATGAATTTAATGCATTGGTTGGTGACATGGAGTCAAGATTATCCAAACTTAAGACACCTGGGGACAATGGGGGTCCATCTAAAGGGACAGAGCCTCCTAATAAAGATCATATATTAGAAGATTCTGAAGATGAAGAAGATGCAGTAAGAAAAATTGTAGAAAAGGTATAGTGTGACAATTATTGTAAAAATATTTATCTATTATTATAATTATAATTAAAAACTAATACTTTTAATAGATCAAAGCTGAGGCGCACTATGAGGATGACGAAATTGGTTCTCCTACTGATGAGCTACCATTCTGCGAAATATGTAATGAAGATGCAACCATGCGCTGCCTCGGGTGTCGCTACCTCTTCTGTAAGAGATGCTTCCTAGATCACAAGGATGATGATGATGGCTGTGATAAATATGAACCCTACACTCCACCCAATAGATCTACTGTATAAGATAGTGTTGTACCAAAATTATATAATTATTATTTAAATTATTTATGCACGAATTCAATATTATATATTATTAATTAAAAAATGTTATGCTTTGTTAAACTTTCTTTATTTTCTAGGCTTGTCATATTCCTCTATAATTTCAGGCATAAGTTTTATTAAGTCTTCTACTGTTTGTGTGTAGTTATTTTCAATCCAAATGTCCTTTAGTTTTGAGATGATAGGGCCATATAATTTGCCTGGAGGCACACCATTGTCTTTGAGAATTTTACCACTCATTGGAAATCTAGGTATTTCCCATTTATCAAATTCTTGTAATAGTTTTTCTTCTCCTTTGTATTTCAAAACTTCACGGACATAGGCAACAGCATCTTTTTGTTTGATTTTCGTATTAAGTACTAGTTTTTCATATGGCCTGAAAATAGAAATAGAATTATTGTTTAAACCCATACAAAAACTAGGGGAACAAGAACACAAAACTTAAATGCTCTTACAATAAAGGTCTAGCAGCTTCTTTATTTTCCCTGTGCTCTACTAAGTAATATGTCATGTCTCTGTCATATCCTGAGAACTTTAGCCTACTTTGCAGTACAGTAACTTCATCCATGTCTTTTAGAAGTGCTGCCAAATAACTCATAGCATGTAGACCTAAATGTTGACCTCTTCTCAACACTTTATCCAATTCTTCTATATTAGGTGTAGAAGGTAAACCTGGGAACAGATAAAACTTATAATAACAAATATACAGTAAAGTAGGAATTAATAAAAAAAAGTCTACTAACCAATATGTTTCCCTATACCAACATCTAACATTGTTTTTAGCAAATCTCCAGGAAAGTTTCCTTCAAGTATCTTTTTTAGCTCCATCCAAATTCTCTCTCCAGAGACGTTATTTAAACCTTCCACATTACTTTTGATGACATCAAGAGTTCTCTTCTCATGATCATTAGGATTTTCGGCAATTCTACCATAAAATCTAAAGTAACGCAATATTCTTAAATAGTCCTCTTTTATTCTAACATCAGCATCACCCACAAATGCAACCCTCCTTTTTTTTAAATCATCGAATCCATAGAAGTAATCATAAACTGAACCATCAAATCCTGAAAAAATATTGAAACATTGGTAGAAATTACCCATTTCACATTTAAATAACTCAATGCAGATCACAAACCTAAAAACATGGAATTAATTGTCAGATCTCTTCTATTAGCATCAAGTTTCCAATCTGTAGTAAACTCAACCTCTGCGTGACGTCCATCTGTGACAACGTCTATTCTCAGTGTGGTAACCTCAAAGTTTTCCTTATCATTTATTCTCGGTGTAATGGTCCCATGCTTTTCACCACTCATATTGATCATCCGGATGTTTTCTGCAGTAAACATATCTTTCATTTGTTGGGGTGTAGCAGGTGTAGCAAAATCTAAATCCTTTGGTTGTTTTCCCATCAAAAGATCTCTGAAATATATTTGAAAAATAACTAAATAACTGTTTGTCCTAATTAAATAATATAAATGAATACTGTACCTCACAGCACCACCAGCGATTCGTATTTCATATCTATATTTGTCAAACAACATCTTCAGATCTATAACCTCTTGTGTAAATATTCCTTTAAATTCTGGTGTATCTAATTTGACTACCACGGGATTCTCTCGACTTTTTAGCTCCGTATCCATTTTAGACCGAATTCTTCGCCGTTCCGTATTCTTAACACTACAAAAACTCTAAAATTTGGGACAATTTACTATTGTAAACATGGGTTTGAATTTAATAAATATTTCTTGACCATCAACGAATGCAATAAGTTACCCTGATTCTTAGATAACGGCCAAGTTTAATAGCGGTTGTATATCCTGGTATCATTACTCAAATTTATTTAATTATCAAACCTTCTTAATGTTCGTTTATAACTCAATATTCCAATCAGAAAAGTTCAAACATCAGACTTCAGAGAAGCTTACTGAGTACATACTTAAATACCTACTTACTTCAAATAATTTTGACAGTTCTATTGACGTGAAGTATAGTAGAGTCAGCGATAAAAACGCTACAGATTGATTTTTGTTTTACAAAACATTTTTTGTATTTTTTAGATATTAATTCATTTTACGGTTTTAAAAGTATTTTAAACATAAATAATAGCTTTAAAATTTATAGAGAACAGCTGTCCGCTCCGGCTTTGCACGGATCATATTTTTTTAATAGCCTATGTCACTCGGGAATAGTGTAGCTTCCCAACAGTGAAATAATTTTTGAAATCGGTCCACCCGTTTTGGAGCCCATTCAATCCAAACAAACACACAAACAAACAAACAAATAAACCTTTCCACTTTATAATATTAGTATAGATAAAATAGATAAAAACGTTGCGTTAATCAGTTACGATCTTAAAACTTATATTCGAATGAATCGCGTAAATCTAAATGTAGATTTCCGAATATATTAAAATAACTCCTTAATCGTCATGTTCAAAGTTCAATATAATATAAAAGAATGTTAGATATACATGATCAAACAATAACTGAAAATAATAAAATTCAATTACATATTCAGGTTTTTATTGGCAGATTATATTGTATTATAATAAGTTGGCTTAAACTATAGAATTTACTGTCATTTGCCACCCATAAGGCTACTCATCCCACTGGATCCTTGCTGCAACTGCCGCATCATATTATGCAGTCCCGACATGCCACCCATTTGCTGAAGAATTCTGGGGTCCATCATTTTAGCCATTTGCTGGTTTAGTTTAGCCATTTGAGTCTGATTAACATTTTTCGCCATATCGCCTCCTTTAAATAGCCCTTTTATGCCTCCCATTTTCTTTACAACAGCAGCAAATTTGGTATATTGAGCAATTAGGTCTTTAACATCTCTTTCTGTGACACCTGCTCCTTGTGCCACTCGCGTTATGCGAGTAGGCTGCTTAGAGAAAAGCTTTGCTCCATCACGGTGGTCAAGTTCTCCTTCATTCATTGAGTCCATAATTGTCATAAGTCGCTTTAGTTTAGCCATTGATTCTTGTTCACTGCCCTTAGACATGAGGTCTTGTGAGAATCCCGGAATCATGCCCTGCAAAATAACATTGAAATTTATTTTATAGCAATAGGATGAAGCAAAAAATAATTTAAAGTGTGGTGAACCATAGCCACAAAGTGTGATATTAAATTTTAAATAGAATGTTAACTCATCAATATAGCTACTAATACATAAATGTAAATATAATAGTTTTTTAAATATCAAATAATATTACCATTATCTGTGAAAAGGGTCCCATTTTCATTATATTTTGGAATTGTTCATACATCGCCCGCAATGTGAATTGGCCATGTTTCAGTTTCTCCAGCAGCTCATCATTGTCATCAAGCTTGAGCTCATTAACTTTGTCTAACAAGCCCTCAATGTCTCCCATGCCAAGCAGCTTATTAATAAATGGTTTGGTTTTGAATGGCTCCAGGTCGTCAATGTGTTCTCCTGTTCCTATAAAGATTATTGGACTCTGTGTTGCTGCCACGCTGTAGGAAAAGCAAAATAAATGTTATTTTAATTTAAGATATTAGTATAAATTGTTATGTGAAATCTATTAATAATCATAAAGTATAAGATAGAAGAAAAGCAAAAGCCCTATTAAGAATGTCTCATATTATTATGTACCTATAATATGTAGTGTAGTCTAGTATATGTATTATGTAGTCCAAAGATATTTATTTTTATTTTATATAAATTATGTATGAAAAGTTGGTAATAACTCGATGTACCTACTACATCTTATCTATAATCCTTGGCCAATTAAAATTAAGATCTTAAATGTCAGATACTTACGCAGATAAAGCACCACCACCCTTGGCATGACCATCCAACTTGGTGATGATGACTGATCCAATATCAACCTTTTCTTTGAAGGCTCGTGCTTGCGCTTCACAAGCTTGACCTATGGTGGCGTCCATGACGAAGATTATGTTATCTGGTTTCTGTCAAAAGAAATGAAATATAAATACACGATAAAAGTATAAATTTGAAGAGTATGAAACTGTAGAAATAAGAAAATGATTATGTATCCATTTTTAATTATACCTACTCAATTAACTTATTACAATTTAAGAAATTTGTACCTATATCAATAAGCTTTTGAAGTTGGATATTAATCTTACAGTTTAACTAAAAAATATTTAAGTTATTGAGATAATATCTTACAATAGCATTGGCAACTGCCAACATCTCCTCAAAGAGTGATTCTTCTTGCTTGTGGCGACCACTGGTGTCCACTATAATCATCTCAAAGCCTTCCTTTTTGAACATGTCCACACCAGTACTGGCTATAACCACAGGATCCACTTCTGTATAACTGCAATAAGTAACAACTAATTTATAGTTTCCATACTTGCTATTATATTTCAATAGGTAGTTAGTTATACATAATGTCAGTTTAAATTGATAAATTACTGAAACTAATTTAAAAGAAATTACCTTCCATAAAAGGGTATTCTGGCTTTAGTACAATTCTGTTTAACTTGGTCATAGGCACCAGCTCTGAATGTGTCGGCACAAACTAAACATGATTTCCAGTTCTTTCTCAAGTAATGGTATGCAAGCTTGGTACAAGTAGTGGTTTTTCCAGAACCTTGGAGACCTACAAACATGATGATATTGGGTTTTCCCTTTATTGGCTGGTATGGCTTGACTCCTGGGTCCACTAGCTGAAATAGAAACACCATGAAAAATATTTTTTTTATTTATTAATTAAATTGAAGCCTGAAAATAAGTTGACAATAAATGTTGTAAGGGTACAAATGGTATAAATGCAAATAAAACAAAGCAGTATAGTAAGCACACATTGTATTCAAGATTTAAATAATACACTAACCTTGACTAATTCTTTGAACACAGCAGACTGTATCATCCGCCGCTTATTGAGCCCTCCAGCCATCTCATCAAAGTCAATAACAGCCCGCACATTTTCGCGGAGGTTTTTCACCAAACGAATGTTGACATCAGCTTCCAACAACGCAGCACAAATCTCTTTTAGCATAGAATTTAAAACCTGTACAAGATCCAGATTTTAAGTGATTCATTCTATAGTCGTCAAACTCATAAATTATGCTCTATTTATGTTCAGAAACTAACGCGTTATTAAATGTTGTGTTTACCTCTTCATTGATGATGGTCGCCCTGCTCAGGGACTGCAAAGCAGTAGTGATTTTCCGACCTAAATCTGCTAATACCATCTTGAATATTTATTGTATCCTTACAACAAACGAGCCGTTTTGTCCCTTAAATGCTGTTTCAATTTGATTACCTAAGAAATTTGTGACATTTTATGCTATTTTCTTTAACTACTCTTCAATATCTAACTAAGTACACTTTCTATTTCGATAATTTTCCACAACACGAAATGAAACTGAAGTGACAATATGCGAACACGACGAGACGACACGTCAAAAAAATTTACTACGTTTAGTTATTGATTGATGTTGTGTAAAATAAAAATGTAGAAATTGAAAATAATTTATGCTCGATTAAATTAGAAAAATTCAAAGTAATTTTCCAATTATACAGTAAATTAGTACAACGATCTCTGTCATTAAATTAATAGTAATCATACATTATTAACTTATAAAGAAACTTTCTGTCATTGTAGTATTAAAACGTGTGCTTTTAATTTTATCGGGTCATTCACTCATTCGTTCTGCCATACAAACTTTTTGAAGATAAACCGGTAAAAACCATAGACATTAACACCGATTTAGTCACGCACTAGCTTAATCAAGAATTAAAAGTAAAAATTTCGCTTTGTAATCGCTGTCAATAGGGTTATTATTGGGTGAATTTGTAGTTTTACTTAATTTGTGAAAGTTGAAATGGTAAGTAGACGCTATAACTATAAATACTATACAATTTGCGAGCACTTTACGTTATATGCCATTGGTACTACATCATAACTTTATTATGATCTTTATAAAATATTAGGGTCAGAACCAGTCTGGTGGAGGAAGCGGTGGAGACAAGAAAGATGACAAGGACAAGAAGAAGAAGTACGAGCCCCCAATCCCTACAAGAGTTGGCAAGAAGAAGCGCAAGGCGAAGGGCCCCGATGCTGCCCTCAAGTTGCCACAAGTAACGCCACATACTAGATGCAGACTGAAACTCTTAAAACTGGAGAGAATAAAGGATTATTTGTTGATGGAAGAAGAATTCATCCGCAACCAAGAAAGACTGAAGCCCCAGGAGGAAAAGATCGAGGAAGAAAGGTCTAAGGTGGGTTGTTTATTTTCTTTGTTTATAGTACATCTAATTTGGATACTCAGTGGAATTGAAATTGTATATGTTCTATCATAAGCAGGTTCATACATAGATTACAACTAGTTGATGTATATTTTATTTGTTACATTAATCTTATGTTAGTATAAATATAGATACTCTATTTTTTACTAGCAGTTTTTATTCCATTTTATTTAGGTTGATGACTTGAGAGGCACACCTATGTCTGTTGGCAACCTTGAGGAGATCATAGATGACAACCATGCCATTGTATCCACATCAGTTGGAAGTGAGCACTATGTAAGCATCCTGTCCTTTGTGGATAAGGATCAGCTTGAACCTGGCTGCTCTGTGCTGCTAAATCATAAGGTATATTGTATGGTTTTGTTATTTATAATAATATGTCTAATCAAGCCCTAGCTTAAATTTAAAAGCTTAAAACTATTGACAAAGATTAGTTTAAGTTTGTGCTTGTTTCATCTATTGAAGCTGTGTTTGTAATAAACTGTTCACATACTGTGTAGTATGCCTGTGTGTTCAGAGATATTTAAATGAAGCCTGATATCACTTATACTTACTATTTCTGTTTAGGTTCATGCAGTTGTAGGAGTGCTAGGTGATGACACTGACCCTATGGTGTCGGTGATGAAGCTAGAAAAGGCTCCACAAGAAACCTATGCTGATATTGGTGGGCTTGATACACAAATTCAGGAAATTAAGGTATGTGTACACATCATACCAATGATGCTACCTGTTTATGTAGCAACTAAAATTAGTGCATTCTTTATTCATGTAAGCCAATAACATTTTAATTTACTGTACAATCCCAGAGAAAATTAACCATTAATAAAATTTTATTAGGATAAAAATAAATTATACTACATAATAATAGTAGTAGCAAATAAAAGTAGTATAGCAAACTAATTTAAATTATCTTTTACACTTGAAAAGGAATCAGTGGAGCTTCCCCTTACGCACCCTGAATATTATGAGGAGATGGGTATCAAGCCTCCCAAGGGTGTCATCTTATATGGCCCTCCTGGCACAGGGAAGACTTTGCTGGCCAAAGCCGTGGCCAACCAGACATCTGCCACATTCCTTCGTGTTGTTGGGTCTGAACTTATTCAGAAGTATCTGGTGAGATGTTATTACTTTCACTTTATAATATAAAAGAAAATCCCTTAATTTTATATGAATAAATATATTAATAAACTTCTAGACTATTGAACATTTTATGGATTGTCATATTTATCATATACTTTCACAATTAGACAGAGTGAAACAGTGGGATTAGGTAGGATTCTGTGTATAATTATTATTTTTAATAATGCACAGGCAGTTTATCTCTCCCTACCGTCTCATCATTTGACCATAAATTTAAGATAGGATATTTCATACCAACCTTGACACTCTTATTTTACACATAATTAATTATTAACAACATTGAATTAAATTCCCATAAATCAACTTAGAAAATTTGTATATATGTAATTTCAATTTTATTTATGGATATGAAGATATGATATGTATTAAGATCCCCCTTTTTCTTCAACTTAGTCTTATACACATTGTTTCTTTTTATTTTTGAACAGGGAGACGGCCCTAAGTTGGTCCGTGAACTTTTTAGAGTGGCTGAGGAGCATGCGCCATCTATCGTCTTTATAGATGAAATTGACGCAGTAGGAACTAAACGGTAAATTTATTTTACAATTTTAGACTTTTTCTGGCTCATCTGTATGTTTTTTGATACTGGGTTTTAAGGCTAATCTGGCACTGAACATAACATGTTGTAATGAGGGCCACCGCGTGTCAGAAATCGCGCTAGTGTAGAATGAAGTCTAGCTGTCATGTTCCACCAATGATTGGTGGTACATGACAGCTGGATCTCACTCTACACTAGCGCATCTAGCGGATTTCTGACACGCGATGGCCCTCATTCAATGATTGTATAGTAACACAGTGAATGAAATAAAATTTTGAATGAGATATTCATATCGATTTCCGTTCTTTTTCCCTTTAGTTATGACTCGAACTCTGGAGGTGAAAGAGAAATTCAACGAACTATGTTGGAGCTTCTAAATCAATTGGATGGATTTGACTCTCGAGGCGATGTTAAAGTAAGTATCAACAATAGGTATATAATTTTACTTATGAACTCTATTACTCATGTTCAACTTACCATAACTATTCGTAACCTAAAATATGTCCTTATTTTTTCCTTCAGGTTATAATGGCCACAAACCGTATAGAGACATTAGACCCAGCACTGATTCGTCCGGGTCGTATCGACAGGAAGATCGAGTTTCCGCTTCCCGATGAGAAGACCAAGAGAAGGATCTTCACCATTCACACATCTCGGATGACTCTAGCTGATGATGTGAATCTGTCAGAGCTTATTATGTCAAAAGATGATCTCTCTGGAGCTGATATTAAGGTATAATAATATAATATAAAAACATGATGTGCCACTCACTGTACATATACAAAATACCTATTTATTTTATTTGGATGTAGTACTTTTCAAGCTAGTTTTTAAGGCTTGTAGAAAATGGTCTATGTATATTATAATTTAATATATTAAGTCTCCAAAAATATTCAGACTTAAAATACTAACTAAAAAAAAAACAAAAGTAAAATAAATGCTAATATTGAATATTGTTGTTACATTTTTTAGTAGATCTAATTTCAGTATCTTTTAATGTATTTTAGGTAAGTCAATAACTTGTACTGTTTGCAGGCTATATGCACAGAGGCTGGGTTAATGGCGCTCAGGGAACGACGCATGAAGGTCACCAATGAAGACTTCAAAAAGTCTAAAGAAAGTGTTCTATATCGCAAAAAAGAAGGCACGCCTGAAGGGCTTTACCTTTAGATTGCATTTTATTTTTATATATAGAAATGTTTGCTGTAATAACTATCAATATGTATTTACTTAAAAAATATATGTATTAATTAAATGTCTGATTAAACAGTACGCTGTTCAACATATATTATGATTTATCATTGATATAAATAACCTAGGTTACCTAAATAAATATTTTGTGAAAGTAATACCAGTCAAACAAAGACTGCGCAGTATATCAAGGGTCAGGTCCTTTATAAATTTCAGTATTCAAGACTTCTAGATCTCTAGTGGTTTCTAAAAGAGACCTAAATCATAATCGGTTTTCCATTACAAATTCCATTAAAAGTAAATTAATAAATAAATAAGCAAAAATTTGACAGTGACAGACAATTTTTACCGTTTCATATTTCTAAACGGATGCTGAAAACCAAAGCGTTTCTGAACGCATCGTGAAATGTCATCGCATCATTTTAATTATCCGACTAATTTCAAAAGTCCGAACACGAAATGCATTGAGAAAGAGAAGACACTGCATTTACTTAGTTGATTTAGACATGAATATCTGCCGTTACAAGCATTTTAATTTACACGCTTAATTATAGTTGTCAATAATTTCAGGGATAAGCCAAGCGTTTTTGTACGATAAAAGTGTTTTTACTGTTTTTTTATCAGTATTTTACTGGAGAGATAAATATCTGCCTTATTTATTCACAAAATGAAAGTTAAATATATTGTTAATGAATGAGTGACACCGGTAGTGAGTCAGAGGAGGCGACAGAACGTACGGCACTCATGGACGGCCACATCGCAGAAGCTCGTCCTGATAGGGAGATCGCCGAGCGTATAGCGAGGAAGAAGAAAACGAAGACAGAGAGTCAACGTACTTATGGCGTGAGTAACGCAAACGTATGTTATGTAGTTTTCTTCCTTATTTTTCGTTGCTTTTAAAAACAAGTTAATAACAGTCTCATTACGCCTACACAATGCTAGTTAATCGCTTTATAAGCTTTTATGTTAAACTGCAGTATTTTTTACTTATTTCTAGTCTTTAAAGTCTTGCCTGCCTGTCAAAATTTTACTAAAATTAGAACTCTAAAATCAAGCCATATTCTCCAAATATAAAGAGTTATGTGCTTATTTTAGGCTGTGGAACAAACTGAAGGAGGTGGTTCGGGTGGTAGCAGCAGGCCAGGTCCTAGCAGCTCAAATCAAGCTGCCCCCACCGGACCGACAGAGCCTCAGATTGAAGAATTAGAGTTAAAATATGGTGCTCGTCATGTTATCAAGCTCTTTGTACCTGTTACATTATGTATGCTGGTGGTTGTTGCCACAATATCAACTGTTAGCTTCTACTCTGTTAAAGATGTCTATTTGTAAGTATTTTTATCGAAGTTCTGTACCTTATGGGATCTTTCATATTACCTTTAAATCTACTTAACATGTAACTTTGACCCAAATTACTATTTAAAACTAATTCTGAAAAGTTTAAAAAGGAGATGTTAGTTTACTATGTTGGATATGTTTTTGCATAGTATCAAGTTTGAAATATAAATATGACCATAATTAATTTCAACATTTCTTTATTCTCCCACAGAGCATACACACCATTCCATGAAGAAAGTCCACATGCGGTAACAAAAGTATGGAATGCCCTCGCCAACTCTTTGATCCTGCTGTGTGTGATAGCTCTTATGACGGTGCTCCTCATAGTGCTTTACAAGAAGAGATGCTACAAAGTCATCCACGGCTGGCTCATATTATCCTCTCTTATGTTGCTGTTTTTGTTCTCATATTTGTACATAGAGTAAGTATTATACTAATTGATTAATATATAAAAAAGTAATATTGAAATTTAATAATGAGAACAAACAAGTATAATTGAATGAGTCACTTTGCCTGAAATACATATCCACCAACAATATTGAGAATTATATATTGAGAATGCCTATCAACTTGAAATATTCGGTAACATATATTCATATATTTTATTATGATTGTGTCACGTCACTACTTGATTTATTCACAGGGAGGCTCTAAGAGCATACAATATTCCAATGGACTTCATAACATTAGGGTTTGTTATGTGGAACTTTGGTGTAATGGGCATGATTGTGATACACTGGAAGGGTCCACTGAGACTCCAGCAGGCATATCTGATCTTCATAGCAGCTCTCATGGCCTTAGTTTTCATCAAATATTTACCTGAATGGACCACATGGGCTGTTCTAGCTGTTATATCTATTTGGGGTATGTACACAAGTATCTGCCTTCTTTTTTGATGTACATATTATATTTAATTATAATTAATCTTATAATAATATAATACAAATTACTTTATTCTTTAAATGTTTTTTTTTTATAGATTTGGTGGCTGTATTAACACCAAAGGGACCATTAAGGATATTGGTGGAAACAGCGCAGGAAAGAAATGAACCCATATTTCCAGCTCTCATTTACTCATGTATGTATTTGAATGTTTATGCTCCGAATTTTAGCTATTTACCTTTAAAGATAAATAAAAACATGCTGAATCTTACGAAATTTTCAGTAAATGTTTGTAACTCTTTCATGCAAAAAGTACCGAATTGATTTTGATGAAACATATACCTAGGTCATTTTATAACGATAATGTAAAAGATATTGTGTAAAGTACTCATCATGCGCAGTCGAAGTCGCGCGAAGCTATTTAATAATTGCGGAAGCATCTCAAATGATAATGAACATGTGTCGCTACCTAGTCAGTCTTAGGTTTCTAAAATAAATATTGTTGGTAACTGTTACATCCTTGTTTCGGAACGCATTCGTTCAGCCATTAATGACGTAATAAAAATGTCCTGTCAAAATTCATATATTCTCCATCTACGACAATTGTTATTCTGAACCTACGTTGATTACATTAAATACATTTATTATGAAGACTAAGTTTAATTTACATACATAACAGTTCTGGCGACGAGGATCGTGAAAATACAAGAAAATGGAAGAATTAGCAAATGTGTTATCAGAAATGATGAAAACTATGAAAACCATGCAAGAACAACAAATACATTTACAAAACAAATTCATACATAATGAATCCAACAGTGCAAGTAGCATCGTATTACAACCCTACGACGAAACAAATGAATCGTTTTCATGCTACTTACAACGATTACAAAATTACGTAAATTTAAAAGGCGTAACGGACAAAGATACAAAAAAAAGAATATTTTTAAACTGTATCGGACCTAAATATTACCAAATTATCAAGAACATAACTGCACCTGATGGACCAGACACTCATAGCTACGAAGATTTAATACATAAATTACAAAACCATATTGCACCGGAACCTGGAAAAGTAGCACAACAGCACAAATTCTGCATGAGAATACAGCATGAATACGAAAGCATTGCTAATTACGTAGCAGGCCTAAAAGAATTAGGAGGAAAATGCAACTTTATTTGTAATGGTTGTAAAAATCTACATTCGAAACACATCTCAGAGTACAATTTATACGTGGATTACGAAATACAGAGATAAAAGAAAAAACTGCTAATGTCTTCAGAAGAAAGTTTTGAAGAGGTTGTGAAAACAGCAATGGCAATTGAAGCATCCAAATCTGAAACCAGAGAGATGGGTCATGAAGATAATACAAAAATAAATAAGTTAACATTTAAAAAGTACAATACAAATACATACAGTGGAAATAAGTACAAAGCAGCTACACATACTACAGATACTGAAAAGAAAAATAATTATACAGCGGACAAGAAAAGTAAATGTTTTAGATGCGGTAAAAATAATCATTTAGCAAGTCAGTGCAGATTGAAACATAAATTATACTGTAAAGCATGCAACAAGAAAGGACACATACAGTCAGTTTGCTTCAGGGTACAAAAACAACTTGAAATTGAAACGGAAAATGAATCTTTATTGGAAGAAAGTGAAGAAGCTATATACGAAATACATAAAATACCTATGGAAAAAATAATTACAGGAAATGATAAATTTAATATTACATTACAATTAAATGGAAAGATACATACCTTGGAACTGGATACTGGTGCAGCAGTTACTACATGTTCTGTTGAATATTTTAAAGATAATTTTCCGGACCTGAAACTTAAAAATACATTAATAAAATTGAAGACCTATACGGGTGAAATAATTAAACCCATTGGAACCTGTGATTTAAAAATTAAATACAAAACTAAGGAAATTGAAGGAAGAATGTTTGTAATTGACAAAATTGTAGACCCAGTTGTAGGAAGAGAATGGTTAAGGAATTTAAATTTACAATTTGAAATAAATTCAATAAATAAAGATGAAAATGATATTACAGAAAAAGAATACAAAGAAAAATTACAGAATTTAATTCAAGAATACGGAGAATTATTTTCAGAAGAAATAGGAGAAATAAAAGACTACCAAGCTTCATTTAAATTAAAAGAAGGTACAGTACCTATATTTTTGAAGCCACGCCCAGTACCATTCGCTCTGAAAAATCAAGTTGAGTCAGAAATTGATCGCTTAGAAAATGAAGGAATTTTTGAAAAAGTTTCATATTCACAATGGGGTACACCCATAGTTCCAGTTATAAAACAGAATGGTAAAATACGATTATGTGCTGATTATAGAGCAACATTAAATAAAAATATAGAAAATGATAACTACCCAATTCCTAGAGTTGAAGAAATATTTTCAAAATTAAGCGGTGGAAAATACTTTTGTACATTAGATATAAATCAAGCATACTTACACATGAAAACAAGTGATGAAACTGCGGAAATGCAAGCCGTAAGTACCTGTAAAGGAACATACAAAGTAAACAGATTAATGTTTGGAGTGAAAATTGCACCAAATGTTTGGCAAAGATACATGGATCAAACCCTACAGGGATTGGAAGGTACAGCTTGTTTCTTTGATGATATTGCAGTACAAGGAAATACTTACAACCAATTATTACAGAGAATCAAAACAGTATTTCAAAAATTACACAAATGTGGATTACATTTAAATAAAAAAAAGTGCCAATTTTTCCAAAAATCTGTTACTTACCTGGGACATACAATTAATGAAAAAGGATTACACCCCACTGAAGATAAAGTAAATGACATTAAGAATAGTCCACAACCTACTGATGTATCATCTCTACGTACATTTCTGGGGATGATCAATTACTACCAGCAATTTATTCCAAATCTAGCATCAAAATTAAATCCATTATACAGACTATTACAAAAAGATACAAAGTTCATATGGTCAAAAGAATGTGAGGAAGTGTTTAAAGAATTAAAAGATGAAATATGCAGTGAAAAAGTACTTACACCATTTCATAATAACTTACCTGTTACTTTAGCTACAGATGCATCTCCGACTGGATATGGAGCGGTACTCTCACACATTATGCCGGACAAGACCGAGCGACCAATAGCATTTGCATCCAGATCTCTAACAAAAGCTGAAAAAGGATACAGCCAGCTTGATAAAGAAGCTGCAGCATTAATATGGGGATTAAAGAAATTCTTTCAATATTGTTATGGAAGAAAAATTACACTGATAATTGACAATCAACCATTGGCTAGAATATTACATCCAGAAAAAGCGACACCTGTTACTACAGCTATAAGACTAGTACACTATGCAAATTTTTTAGCAGGTTTTGACTATGAAATAAAACTTAGAAAGACTACAGAACATGCAAATGCAGATTATTTTTCAAGATTACAAAATGAAACAAAATCAACCGATGACAAATTAACGGATGACGATTTTTTCTACTTAAATCAAATATCTGAAATGCCCATAACATTGCAGGAAATAAGAAAGGAAACAATGAGAGACCCAGATTTACAAAAATTATACTTGAACATACAATCAGGCAAGTATGATCCTAAGAATTCACATGAATATTCATTACAAGATAATTGCATTTTTTATGGTATAAGAATTGTGGTACCAAACAAACTACAACAAAGAATTTTAGAAGAACTACATACTGCTCATACTGGTATTGTCAAAATGAAGGCTCTGGCCAGAAGTTATGTCTGGTGGAAAAATATTGACACTGATATTGAAAACATGGTAAACAAATGTAAAATATGTTGTTCAATGAAAAACAATCCTACTAAAGTACCAGTACATTGTTGGGAATATCCAAAAGAACCATGGAGCCGCATTCATATTGATTATGCAGGACCATTTATGAATCAATATTTTCTTATTGTGGTAGATGCCTATACAAAATGGCTTGAAGTAATTCCAACTACATCTATAACAGCTACAGCAACAATAAAAATACTAAAAAAAATATATACTACCTATGGTTTACCTATTACTCAAGTCTCAGACAATGGCACACAGTTCAGATCAGAGGAAATGCAGAGATTTTTAAAAGAAAATGGAATCCAACCTAAGTTTACAGCACCATTTCATCCAGCAACCAACGGACAGGCAGAGAGATATGTACAAACTGTGAAAAATAAACTAAAATCAATGGCAAATGAAGAAGGATCAGTACAAGATAAACTAAATAGAATATTGATGATGTATAGGAAAACACCAAATAATACTACAGGATTGAGCCCAGGAGAAATGATGTTTAAAAGACTTTACAGAACAAGAATTGACTTAGTAAAAAGAGGAAATGATATAGGAAAAAGCAATAATGATGATATAATGTTAAATAAAAATTTTGAAAATGGGGATAGAGTACAGATTAGAATGTATGACAATAATAAATGGAAACTTGGAAATGTTATAAATAAAAGAGGAAAATTACATTATGAGATAATGATAGATGGAAAAATACATAAAAGACATGTAGATCAGATGATTAAAACTGCATGTATGAGAAATAATGATGATGTCTCCTATAATATCCTACCAAGATCAAATCAACAACAAAGAGAAGAAGTACTTACGCTACAACATCCAGAGATGAAGACAAACAGCCAACCTAGCCCTGCAAAGTTAAATATTACTCCTCCTGTATCAAGCCCTGTAACAAACAATAGCAATACTCCTGAAAATACAACATTACCTATAGAAGAAGAAAGAGAACTACAAACTACAGAAAATACGTTACCTGTGGAAGCTGAGATCCCGGCTGATGCACCACGTCGAAGCTCTAGAAATAGAAGACAACCTAATAGACTCAACCTGTAAGAAGAAATCATTTAATAACAAGGGAGAGTGTTACATCCTTGTTTCGGAACGCATTCGTTCAGCCATTAATGACGTAATAAAAATGTCCTGTCAAATTCATATATTCTCTATCTACAACAATTGTTATTCTGAACCTACGTTGATTACATTAAATACATTTATTATGAAGACTAAGTTTAATTTACATACATAACAGTAACCCTCAATAAATTACTAATATTTTTGCTATGCTAACAGCGACGGTGATGTATTGCCTGGCGGCGACGACGACGACGACGACGGCGGGCGGCGGCGAAGGTGAGCAGTCGCGGGAGCTGCGCCCTCTCACCTCGCACGGTCCGTCAACTGTTAACAAAACTATGCCCATTGGAATAAAACAACTGTACATTCCACTCGCGTATATTACTTCTACGCTGTTTTATTGCAATGTGTAACAACCGCGATATGATCAGAAATTATTCAATCTATGCCCACTTTGCATTTGCAATGCTAATATTGCTGGATAGTTTAGTTGAGTAACTTGGTAAAGGAATTTCTGATTATAAATCTTTTTGGAGTATTGAATCTCGCGGCTATATTTATATTTTATTAATAAATTAAGAAAATATATAATTAAGGTTATGTACAGCAGCAAGAAGGAGAAATGGTATATTTTTAAAAAATGATACATATATTGATTAGGTAAAATTATTTTTTATTCTAATTGCATGTATGAAAACAAATATATGCGTATTTTATTTATTTATTTTGTACATCATCTACGGTGGACTATTCCTGCATTCCAAAGCCACTAGATAAATAAATATAATGCAGAACACATCCAATGTGCAGTATTAAGTCGCGCAAGTTACTTCTCCTCACTCACAATGAATATTATTCATCAGTACAATTCATTTATTTGTACAGGAGGCAGTCAACCGCGGCCGCGGTCAGTTGGGGAAGGCGGGGACAGTGGGGACGGTGGATTCGACGCGTCGTGGGAGGCGCGGAGAGGGGAGGGTGCTCCGCGGCGCATGCGCGTGGAGGGCACGGCGCCCGCGCAGTACACCACCAGGATCGAGCGACCGGCGCCCCCGCCCCAGGACATGGATGAGGAGAGTGAGTTGTCTACATTTATTTTGTCCTGTGGCCCACGAGCACCGCGTCAGGGAGACACAAGTGATGCAACCGGTATTGCACTATCAAAAATTCCATTTCTTTTTCATCTCAAGGTTTTTATAAAATTATTTCTTGGGACTTACTACTAGTTTTCATTATTTACAATTGACTAGCTGCTGTAATGAGGCAAAATCAGCTATAACGCAATAATTTAAAGAACAATTATACTTGACGCAGTAAGTATTTAATACTAGCCTTTATCTCGTCATAGAGGGCGTAAAACTCGGGCTGGGCGACTTCATTTTCTACAGCGTCCTCGTCGGCAAGGCGAGTTCATACGGCGACTGGAACACAACACTTGCCTGCTTCGTAGCTATACTTATTGTAAGTACACTTTTATCTGACGTGATTGTGAGAAGTCTAATCAGTAATGGCACAGTATATAGTTCTTCTTAAAGTAAGTTCGTTTAAATAGCGTAGCCTATTTTTTGAAGTAATCATAGTCTTATTTGTCGCATTATAGTCTTATTACTTCCTCGTTAAATCAGTGGCGTAGCGTGGGGGTCTGCCCGTGGTGGAAGAAAATTTGCCGCCCTTATTTAGGTATTTAAATTACATGTATGCTATTACATACATCATTATATATTATGTAATGTCTAGTATACATTAATTTTATTATTTATTGTATAATACTTTGCCGCCCTTTAAAAAGTGTCGCCTGGAGCGGGTCGCCCTTACCGCTTCTGCCATGCT
Organism: Polylopha cassiicola; assembly: GCA_038024825.1. Classification (NCBI taxonomy): domain Eukaryota; kingdom Metazoa; phylum Arthropoda; class Insecta; order Lepidoptera; family Tortricidae; genus Polylopha; species Polylopha cassiicola. Next base: position 3,869,085 of record CP149061.1, read on the forward strand.
ACGCTACTGCATTATATGCTATTATTTTGTATTTATATGGCTTCTTCTTTGCAGGGACTGTGCCTCACGTTACTTCTATTAGCGATACTCAAGAAGGCGCTGCCGGCGCTGCCCATATCCATAACATTCGGCCTTATATTCTACTTCGCAACGCGTTCCGTTGTCAAACCGTTCGCCGACGCGCTAGCCGCGGAACAAGTATTCATTTAGCTAACGTTAATGACATTTAAGCCAATTAAGCATTCAATTATTCGATAAGAAAATTTTCCATTACACTGACACCGTTCTATGGATTGTCAGTTAAAATTATAGCAAAAATTGGTCTCAAACGATGGTATGGATAGTGAAAAAATCATCGGAATTAATTACGCGGCAACAATAAATTAATTAGTGGTTCTGCCGTGTAACTATCGGGAAATTTTCGTTACCTAAATATTAAATTAGTGATCCGTTTTAAGCTGCTAGTTAGTTCCAGTAAATTATTTTAGAGTTTTTAAAATGGCACTATACTATAGCTACTAGACCTCCTCGACATTTAAATTGTTTTCTTGGCTTTTCACACACATCTAACTGCTATTAACTTCAATAAGTATTTGTTTTGTTGAAAAGGTTTACGATTGAAGACTTATACTAAGGTAATATATTTAGTATGGGCATGATTTCATGTGTCTATGTGTTACTTTATCAATAGAGGCTTCATCACCAGAAATAAACTATAGAATTCTCCATTAGCTATGAAATACGTAAGTGGAGCAACGGTTAAATAACCAAAGCGACTAATACAAATTTTGACTGACACTCGTATAAGAATTCTACGATGACACACCAAATTATGTAGATATAGTATTAGAACAAATAAAATTAATTGAATTTGTAATGCAATAAAAAACGGAGATCACTAGAGACTAGTGTAAATACTATTGTTTATTTTTGAGTAATTAAGTAGATATTTGTGAATATTCAAACAACATAAATGGACTCTCTGCTAATACTTTAATTTTGTATCCCTTGAAATTAATTTTATGTAGATATTTATTAACTTGGTTGTAAGGTGACCACATTCCATTTTTAGTGTTACCAACTTACTAATAACAACATTAAACGTCATTGTTTATGTACATTTTGCACTACTTTATTCTTTATATCCCTATTAAACATTGAGATTTTAAGTAAAAAGAAAGATGTTAAATTACTCATGATTTGTATGTTTTTTATAATTCACTTATTATTTTAAGAGTTAGCCTAGCGTTCCCAAAGTTAGCAGCTGCATACATAATACTATTCAAACGGAACTACGAAATGTTTACTTTTAAATTTATTTATTGAGGAAATATAACTTTCTTGATTTTCCTAGAAAAATAAAATACGTTTGACAAACATCAGTATCGTAATAAGCTCAAACCACACGTATTGGACCTTATTGTGAATGCGGGAAGGTACCTCCTATTGAACATTAACATTATTGTTAAACATTTCAAATTGTGTATATCACGACCACGGAATTCAGTAAAAGGATTAAAATAAATAGTTAGATAGGCAGTTTGTAAAGCAAATTACGTAATAAACGTTTTTATCAAAACTAATTTGCAATGTTTTTTTTTACTTTAGGTTTTTTTTCACTGAATACACTATATTGTCCTAAAATTGATAATATTATTAGTAAACGCTACATTTGTATTTATTCAAAATTAAATTTGAAATAAAATAACTAAAATAATAAAAACATATTTATTGCTAGGTATACATATAAATATTGCTTTATTACAATCATTTGTGATACAGATATTACTGAACATTCAGTCTCAATGCACGAACGATCCTGTCTTTCATATCACTTTACTGCATTTGAACATCTTAAAATGAGCTATGGGATCGTGCATTTTTAAATAAAATAAAATTCGACATAATATGAAACAAAATATTTATCTATGAGACGCAGTCTTTGACTACAAAGGTACTAAATTGCACTGATTGTTGATTGGTAACTGAAATTGCTGCAGAAATATTTCTGCCAAGATGGAAGCATTTTTTTAAGACCAAGAATTTATAGATTTTTTTTCAGATATTACACTTGTAACAAATTAAAAATAATATTTAAAAAGACCGTAATAATATTTGTGAAATTTGCGTTACTTTTAGTAACGTTAAATTAAAAATACATTTTAAACGTGCATAATATGTACACAGAAATTTGAGAGAATAATGTAACAATATTATATAATTATTATAAGTATACAGAAATATAGATAGAACAAAACGTCGTAAAAATATTTTTTTAAAACAAATCACATCCAATATACAACAAATAGTTACTTAGAAATAGGAAATAGTATAAAAAAAAACATAAAAAACATCAAAGAAAATTTTGGAATGAAGATCATAATTTCAGTCTAAAAACCAATAGGTACTTACTATAATGGTCACCCAGGAATGTCAGACTACATCACATTACAAATAACAAAGCGTGTCTTTCCAAAATTCAGGTTAACAATACTCAACAAAATTAAATTTCTACCGTTCCATTTGTTCTTATTCCCGATAGGTGTTAGGTATTTGTAATTTAAATTAAAACATATCCACAACCAGCAATATGCTCTTGCACTGCCTTACACATTAATGTTAGGGATCTCAGTGGGTCCTCCTTTTTTGATCACTTTCAGAGTTTCCTTGTTGGGTTTGGCGGTGTCGGAAGGTATGACTTCTTCAATTGGAATTTCATTCGGTACTGCTTTCGCGTGTGGCGTTTTCGCCGAACCACTCTTAGCAGCTGGTTTAGCCTTAGTTTCTACTGGTTTCTGAGTCGCCGCCGGCTTCACTTCAGGTTTAGGAGTTGTCGTCTTTACTTCCACCGGTTTTTGTGTAGGAGGCGGTGTTGTCGGCTTGGTTTCTGGTTTCTTAGTAGCAGGTTTGGCTTCAGGTTGCTTCTGTGCTGGAGCAGGTTTGCTTTCAGCTTGTTTTGGCGCTGGTTTAGCAGGGGCAGGTTTTTCAACAGGTTTGGGTGTCGTAGTCTTTGGCACTTCGGCTGGTTTAGGAGGCTGCGTGGGCTTTGGCTGTTGAACGACAGGCTTCACTACTTTTGGTTCTTCTTTCTTTTCCTCTACTTTTGGTTTGGGTGTGGTCTGCTGTGGTTTTGATTCTGGTTTCTTGGGTGCTTCTTTAGCAACAGTTTCAGCCGTTTTGGGAATTACCTTCTTAGTGGAAGCAAACGCTTTTTGTAATAGTGGAGGGATAGACACTTCTCCGACGAAGTTCTGGATACCAGGGCTACCAGTGTAAAGCTTATTGTTGAAAACGATTGCGTCACTAATGGGCCCTAAGCTGCCATCCGTGTTGATGTATGAAGCAACAATATTTCCGTTCCAATCTACTTGCAATAAGCCTGACATCGGTGGAAGGAAGCCATTAATACTTTTGAAGTGACCAATCTGCAAATAAAGTAATAAATTAATCTATAATAGACAATATTATTTTTTTAGTAAAATTTTCTTTATATCTGTGTCAATATCACATAAATTATTCAAAAAAAAAGATTACACAATTATTAATAAATTGTATGTAACGTAACTAGCAAAACTTACGTGATAAACGATATCCTCCAGCAAGACATGTGGGTACAGGGTGTTCAAGTATTCGAAAGGTATTTCTATGAGGCGCTGCAGCCTGGCCAGGAACTTCCTGACCAGCGGCACGCGCGACATTGAGCGCACTAGTATCGGGTGCTCCTCGTCGAAGACCACGTATAAACTGACCAGAACTCCTGAGCCGTCGGGCAGCACCCGCATGTTATCAGGGGTGCCTGGAACAAAGTAGGTATCCTTGTTACTTGCAATCCTTATAAATATAATACACACAACTAATTTGCAAGAAAAATATCATATATCGATATTGAGATTAAATTTGAATACTTAAATTTAAATGCGAAAATGTGTCTATTATATTTATACTAATATTATAAAGCTGAAGAGTTTGTTTGTTTGTTTGAAAGCGCTAATCTCAGGCTCTTCAACTACTGGTTCGAATTGCAAAAATCTTTTTTTGTTGGATAGACCATTTATCGAGGAAGGCTTTAGGCTATATAACATCACGCTGCGACCAATAGGAGCGAAGAAACAGTGGGAAATGTGTAAAAAACGGGGAAAAGATGAAGCTAGTCTTCTTCTTCTTATATATAAAAATGAATCGCAAAATGTGTTGGTAAGCGCATAACTCGACAACGCCTGGACCAATTTGGCCAATATTTTTTTAAATGTTCGTTGAAGTCCAAGGATGGTTCTTACGGCGAGAAAAAATCGAATAATTGCCGGGAAAACCCTAAAAACAGCCCTTTTCTTTTCCCATACAAACGTTTCCCATACTAAAGTTACCTAATTTGAATTTCGAACGGGCAGGATGACGTCTGCCGGGACCGCTAGTTATTTATATTATTGCCGACGCAAGTGAGTAAAACAAAATAGACACCATTTTAAAATAGTTGATCAAAATTGTAAAGTAAATCAGTCAATGACGATCGATATCATTAAACCGTTTTTATAAAATTTGTAGGTATAGGTAGGTACCGTGGCATTTAGAAAGAGGTTATTAAAACAATACGATTATTATTGGCTAATATATAAAGTTAAATAATGACTCCTTATGACACTATAATTATAATGATATGTAGTTTATGTTGAAATGCAAATCTAGACCATAATACGATGCTTACTTTGCATACAATTCTAAAAATATTTTTCCACAATTCGATTCTTTCGTAAGAAAAAGTAGGTACCTATAATATATTATGTTATTTTAATAAGACTGTGCTCTTAATGTGAGCAACGACAATAACTCACCACCTGAGCAAACAACACTGGTGAGTTCATAGGCAGTCTCACTGCTCCGACGAGCATTCAACGCGGTTATAATCATTCCCGATTAAAACATGTATTTGTTAACTGCGTGCGTTTTCCTAATATTGCGTGCATGTGCAGCAGAAATGACCACGTACGAAACCGACGTCAACTTCCGAGTGGAGCCGGGCGCGAGGACGTGTTTCTTTGAGAAAGGAAAAATCGGACAAATGTTGGAGGCTTCATACCAAGTGATAGACGGACAGCACGGCGACCTGGACATATCCTTCGACATCATAGGCCCGGACGGTGAAATTATCATCTCCGATTACAAAAAACCTTACAACTCCTTTATAATGGAATTAGATAAGGACGGCGATTACGTGTTCTGTTTAGATAATACATACAGCGTGATGAATTCCAAGCTCGTGTTTGTGTACGTTATGATAGAAAACAAAGCTTCGGAGAAAGGGGACGCCGTAACGACTGAAAAAGATCAGAATCAAGAGGTCTTGGAATGGACGGGAATAGGGCCCGATGGAGAGCCGTACTTTATCGAGGTGGGTTTGATCGCCGACTCTCTATCGAGGACCCTGAGGCATGTGCTGAAAGCTCGTCATCTAATGGACGTTTACAGTGCAACAAAGTCCAGAGACAGTTATTTGGCCTTCGAAGACACGTTCATTGTGGATGTCTGGTCTAGCTTCCAAATAAGCTGCATGTGTGCAGTGGGAATGATTCAAGTGTATATGATTAAGAAGTTGTTCAACAAACCAGTCAAAGATGTTAGCAATTATTATTAGACTATTTCATTGAGTAAATGAATACCTAATTTGTGTTACTTCAAAGTATTCGTTCTTATTTAAGACCCCAACTAATTTGCATTGCATATAGTGTATACAGCTTTGTGTGCTACAGTTTATAACTTTTTACCTCGCGTATATTACATCTATGCTGACATTTCAAAAACTTTATAGTTTTTATATTATCTAATTCCATAAAAAATAATTGCTTTATTCCAATGTATACCGCTGAAGTGTCTAATATTATTAACTTTAGGTACTATCCGATAATCTATTAATTACGTTATAGTTAAAATTTTTAACCACAGACGGCTCTATCTACCCCTGGTTCTTTTTACACATAACTTAGGTATAACTTACATACGCTTTTGTCAGGTTTATAATATTACATGATAGCCTGCAGGTCCTGCAACCAGATTCTTTGGACACTAGATTAATTAATTACATTGTTAAAAACCCTAACATATTATGTAAGAAATTACCTGGCAGTCCATCAACGAAGACCTCGCTCTTGCCCTTCTTGGGTCCTTCAACATAATACTTGAGGACTCTGTAGCGACTGGTCTCTGCCACCAGTACGAACTGGCCATCTGGAGACACCACCACGCCATTACTGAACCACAAATCGTCTAGAAGTACCTTGCTTTCGTTCCTTGCCGCGTTGTAGTAAAACAATCTGTGTAATAAATTAGGTATGATGAAGTTAGCAATAGCTGCTGATACATTCATACTTACTTACTGATAGTAACGAAATTTTAATTCATGACTTTTATTAGGTAATCATGCATTGCCAGACAAAGAAATTGAATACTTATTCGGTAAATTTAATTATGTCTGACCTTACGACATTAGGCCAGATAGGTTCTGTGTTTTAATTACGTGCAATTCATTTACTTGAAAACTCAATATTATAAATATTAATGAACCTAAAATATACCATCATCATGATGTACAATTCAATAACATACCTTCCAGATGGATCAGTGAGCGTACCATAGGCTCCATCTTTCAAACTGAAGTCACTGGTAGAGTCAGTCCAGTAGACATCTCCATTTTTACCGAGAGCCAAACAATTGAAGATCTTCGGTACCCGACCAGCGATCTCTACTCGTGGTGATACAAGCAGCTGTTTTTTGTCATTCTTCAGATCCACTTTCCATATGCCATAGTAAGCATCAGCTACATACATGACATTGTTTTTCTCATCTATTTCAAAACCAAGTGGCCTTCCACAAATATGCTCCTGTGTAAGTCCAGCTAAAAAGAACTTATGTTATAGATAATATTCCAAAGTCTTATCATCTATAAATTACAATATTATCAATACTATACTGTACAACAAAATGTGAGAAGTACAATCATAATAGTAAGAAACTTACTGCAAGGCTGTCCTATTTTCGTTACAAAAGTAACATGACCACCTGGTGACAACTTGACAATCTCTCCAGTGGACAAACTTGTGTATAGTTCACCATTCAGTAACTGGAAGGCTTCGGGGCCCATAACTTTATCCACATACAGTTTCTTGGCATTGTTCAAAGCCCCATTGGGTGCTAGAGGTCCAACCCTTGCCTGTGTTGGTGTCAGTCTATTATGATAAAGATGGTATTTAATAAAATGAGATTTTAGAATCATAAATAAATCATACAATTGCTTTAGAATTTATAGTACTTATTTATTTCAAACATTGAATAACATGTAAAAAAAAAAATATGGTAGCTATAGCAATGAATACTTACTCAATGCTTGTAAATTTTGTATATGGTGGTAAATTAGGAATAAGAACTACTATTCCAAAGAATATTCCCACATACAATATTAATTTTATAATCTTTTTTATAATGCCGAATATGAACCCCATTTTATCTCCTGCAGGACCACCTGGAACAATCGAGGTTTATATTAAAACGACTTCAGCTCAGACATTGAAATATTTGTAAATAAATCATAATTATATGGAATAAAATGACTACACAACTATGCCTTTAACTCAAATGAAATGACTATGCTATGCATTTAACTCAGCTAGTAGACTCATTTGATGTATTTTTATTTGTAAAATAGTTAATAGAATGAAACATAAATATTTCGTATTTTTTAAAACAGGGTAGTGTTAAAATTTTGTAATTTCAAAAATAAGGTAGTTTGCCTTACGTAAAATCACTTTAGTGTTAGACTATGGTCAGATAAGTATGCTATGATTACTATGAATATGGGAAATGTAAAGTTTTCCATTAAGTATATTTGTTTTATTGCAATATTTCAAACCGATTTGGAAGACAATTAATGCTTAAATTAAAAAAAAAAGACTAATTCCGTTAATTAATGAAATATATAAATCGGTAACCAGATTAAATGTACAGCTTTTTACCCGACCATTTGTTTTTCTATCAAATAAGGAATATCTGTATGTATCTCTAGTGGGACGTAAAGAGATAAAGTGCACTTGCCTCGACTGTGTCAACTGAAGAAAGAATTCTTAGTTAGGCTTGTGCAAATACAGTTAAATAAATATAATTGTGTTTCGATAACAAGGTAATTAATTAAATTTGTCATCCACGTCGCGACACGTTGAAACTCCTAGATATGATGATCATCGGCACTTTTACGCATGCATTTAAAAACAATACCTAACGAAACTGCAATTTGCAATTTTAAAACTTCTTCTTTAAATCAGGAGAAAATAACACAATAAACGGTTAAATGCCAGTAAATAAATACCTTCAAGTCCTTCAATTCAATGGAAGAAAATGAAAAAATGTATGTAACTTTTATATACGGTAAATCAGCGGCGCGGTCAATCGTTGGACTCTTAGGACGTTCACCTTCACCTTGACAAGTTGATATTTTTTGACAGTGTGATGACGTCACCTACTGTACAACTAAAGATGGCTACTTACGATCACTTTTGACTTTGATCAGTTTTCGCTGAATATCAAATATTTTAAAGCGTGAGATTAAGGCCTGTCTCGTAAAAAAATAACAAAAAATAAATTTAATTCACCTTAAATATCAATATGCAGCAGTTTTTCATGAATGCATCAATATAAAAATACCGGTTTAAAGTGTAGGTACAGCACTAAGGAAAATTGTCTATGTTTTTATAACGTCATTTTCATTCATTCCTCCATTCGTTCTTTCAGGTCTACGGCGTACGCCATTTTAGACGTTTTCTCGTCGCTTTTCAGCGAAATAAGGAATCTTATTTACCATGGGTCACGCAAATATTTGGTATTCTCACCCTCGCAAATACGGACAGGGATCCCGCTCTTGGTATGCATCAAAATTAGTCTTTTGTATTTTAATGCATTGGTTATGTGACATGGTAGTAGTAACACGTGTTAGACAAGGTCTAATTACAAGTTTTCTTTATTTTAGCCGGGCCTGCTCCAACAGACACGGGCTTATCCGTAAGTACGGTCTGAACATCTGCAGACAGTGCTTCAGGGAATACGCCCACGACATTGGTTTCAAGAAGGTAAAACAATTTCTTTATAATTATTGTGTGGTATACCTATCAGCATTTAAAATTACATAGTTAAATTACCTACTTGTCTATTTGGTGTTCAGAAATATTGGCAGCGTAAATATACTTGTCCTAAACATTGTCATTTATTACACATTTCAATTCATATTATTATTTAGATGTAGTTCAGGTTTTATTTTAATGAATATAACCTCTCATAAATGAATAGAACTATGGAAGTATTATTTAAGTGACCTTGTAATGTATATTGATACTTTTACTAAATTTCAAATATTATATATATTTTCCTAATTTAATTAACCATAACAGAACATCACAAAAACAGTATTTTTTATTGAAATAATTGATATTTCGTTCAAAATAACAAGAGAACTTTTATTGTTTTCTTTTTTTTCATAAATTAATACTGACTTTCTTTGTTTCAGCTGGACTAAATGGCGATTTGAATAATAATGTTAAGGTTTAATACATTTTAAAATCCCATAATCTTGGTATTATTTACAAATTCTAATAGTTACCTTCCCTTACAAAACAAAACAAATATTAAACTTTTATAAAAACAATTTATTTCCCAACTACATATAAAAGTATAAACTTAATTTAGATACTACTATTAATATAAGTCTTCAATATTTATGATTTGTTTGCTTGTTGAGCCTGCCGCAGATTTATAAAAGTTGAGCCAACTCTCTGCAAAATGAAAATAAAATATAAATTATATGTCATCATTTTCTAGCCATGAAAATTTACGCTACACTACTACACTGATAATAAAGTAAATTATATTTTTTTGCTTACTAAAATACATAGGATCCAATACTTTTAAATCGAGTCTGCCAGTATCAGTAGACATAGATCAACCTAGTTCAAGGATGGGTCTATAATTTAATTCAATAATTGTGCAAATAGTTTGTATAATAACCTGTGAAACACCAGCTAGCAGTGCAAGTAAGCTTCGCTGTGGAGGGCGACAATGCTTCTTGCCACCTTCTGCACAGCACAGATTGGGGAAACAATCCACACTAGAACTGCACTGTCTCGGAAACAGGTCATACTGCGGAGGCGGCGTGCATTGGAGGTACTGCTCTAGCATTCGTACAGCTGGAAGTATAGAAAATCCCTTTATTTATACATTAACTGTGCCCTGCGGGGATAAAAAGTAGTAGTAACCTCTAGGCTCCTTTCAAAAGTATCACCTATCTACATTAGTAGTAACCTCTAGGCTCCTTTCCAAAGTGTCACCTATCACAAAATTCATCAAAACAATTTCAGATTTGGGTCAGCGTAACGATGATAATTATTATATCTGATTATACGACATGTCGGATGTTGTACATTTTATACACAAGATTTAGGTAAATTTAGATCTGAAGGATGTACCTACACATTTGATTACTGTATAAATCTACGTGCCTTACCTAACTATCACTGCGGATGGCCTACTTGCATAACGATTTTTGAGGAGTTTCTGACCTAAGAGACTTGAGTTGTAACTTGTAGTTTGGTGGGTTAAGACGGCAACCGCTATCGCAATAGTTGTCCTTTTGAGTCCAAGCGGATGAAGGATGTAAACTTCCGTTTCAGGCTTTACCTATTTCCAAATTTATCTTAGCACGGGTCTGCAGGTCAATGCCGACAATCGATACGAAACTCCTTCAATTCTTCGGTTATCGTGCATTCCTACATGTTTGTCGATATCTTACTCATGTGACGTCGTGTCGATGTTCGGCATAGACCTCTCTCGAAATGATTAGTTAGTGCAATGAAATCAATACCAGGTACTTAAGTATATAAAGTGATAGATATATATTATCAACCAATGGGTTGATAACTTTACTAAAACGACAAAAATGTATCAATAATTATCCTAAAAGCTTTAGATTTGAAGTTGGCGCCTATTTAACTGGAGCTTATATTTCGACCGAAAATAGGTAAATAAATATCTAGTTGTTCTAAGTGTAACATAATACCTTGACCTTAAGTCTGAGAATAAATACAAACCTAATTTTATGCATGCCCTTGACTCAGGATAGAAATAGATATTGACACAATAATTAAGACGACCTCTAATAAAATTTCAAAATACAAGACTTAACAAACCATACCGTTAGTCTATTAAGGGTGAAACATGCTCTAAGCAATTAGCCTTAAAAAGTTAGTTGGAATTGACAACATTTCATGTTTTTCTCTGGCTGTATATCGCAACCATTGGTTTAAAAATGAAATGTTGTTACTAACGGGCATCTATTTGGTTAGCGACTGGCACGAGATCAAGCCTGGCCTTCGCGGTTCGGCAGTAGGATCGCGTGCCGTCGGGACAGCACACCCGAGGCCAGCAATCCGCGTCCGTTTTGCAGGACTGCACTTCGAAGAGCAGCTCGCCTAGCGGCTGCGTCGGACACTCGCGAGGTATCACTCCGAGCAATGCTGTAATCGGAAATGTTAATGTGGTTTAAGCGGCATTGGCACGCATGCAACTCGCAACTGTTACGTTTTATTTCTCGAGAATTTTAGTCCTTTCACCGTACTTATTACACACACCAGGTCCACTTTATTTGTCAAACGATTTTAAAAGTTCAGTTTAGGTACCTAGTAACTTTATTTAAACCATTTTTAACCAACTTACCTACTCCTTACGTAAACTATGTAGTCTATGTAGGTACCCGATTATTCGTTAGTAGGTAGGTAACAATTTAAATCCTATGTTTCTATTTCGCAATCGATTTTGACTCTATACTTATTTAGGTAGGTATATTTATGATATTATGTCGACTACTAAAACAGACTCTCTGCCTAAAACCTAAATTGACGACACGAGTCTGCAATAAGTACCTACTTCCAAAACGTCAGCATAAACTCAAAAGTTGTTTTACTTATTCATATATTATATTAAATTAGTATATTTCTTATGCTTACTTATTCTGTAGATAACTTGTGTGGGTGAGATAACGGAGGACTATTCTCTGTCCATTACTACACACACATGCACAGGACTAACTTACGTTGATGTGACTGTTGTTTAGGTGGCACGGAGCGCGGTGCTGGCACGCCCTTGATGCACCGCGCCTCGCAGCAGACGTGGTCCGGGCCGCTGCTCACACGACACTGGGCGCTGTTCTCGCAGGGAACCGGGAATAATATGAACGACGCCTGCGCAGATTTTGGACACACTAACTTCTGTGTTTTACTGGAGGCTAGGTATATAAGAAAAGAAACATATTAGAAATAGGTATGTTCCTAATTACTTAAGTCGTTGCTATGTGGAAGGCCACTTTCGCAGGGCACGGAATTGCCAGCCAGCTTCTCGGCTGGTTTTCGATTCTCGAATTTGTAAGCAGAACTTAACAGACAACCTTCCATACCATAATTTGTGCAGGTAATGCAAAACAATAGGTACTGCAGGTGAAGCTACTTATAGGTATAGGTAGGGTAAATAACCCGAATATTGGTTCCCAAATGCTACTATTATCAGATAAGTATCATCTAATTAAACCCATTAACACCTACTCAAAAATGCTTTTAAATTAGAAGTGAAAAACAGTAGCGGTATTTAGGTACCGGTGCTAACCTACGTATAATTTGTTTAATTTAAGTAATTTCAATAATTCTTACTTAAGTATTTACTTTGTTTGCAACTACATTTTTTTTTAATATAAAGCTATTTATTAGTAAATAGCTTTATAACAATGGACACAATAAATAACGAATCTATTGTCAAGCATCCAACTTCCAATCCTAACGAGCAGAATAAAGGCTGATCACCGTAATATGTTGGTAGAACAGTAAGCTTAGGTTACATCATTTTTATTTTATTGCGTGTGAATCCGATATAGCATAGGGTAAAACGTTACGTTGATGTCCACATCATTTTCTTAACCTATATTCTAGAATGACCTAAACCTATTGTGGAAAGTTCGGTGTAGAGCCGCTGATAACGGAAGTAAACTTACTTGTAAATCTTGTTTTATGTTAGACAATTTCGATTGGTGCACAGAAAAGCAATAAGAGTAAGATGGTGTTGACATCGTAAAATATTACCTACTAATAATTTTTAATGTTGCGAACACCTAATATGAGAGGCAGGAACATTCTAAGTGCTCCTCCTGGTTGCCTTGCTTTTTGCGTGACAATTTAAAAGGATATCGAGCAATATGAACCTGTAATTTTTACCTTTCTTAACAGGTGCCTTTGCGTTCGGCGTGGTCACTGGCGCAAGCTGGATGGGCAGAAGTTGCAGGTAGGGCCGCGGGGCTGGGGTCGTCGTCGTGGTCGTTGTGGTGGAACTGGTGGTACTAGGGGTAGTTGTAGTTGTCGTTGTTGTGGTGGTGCTGGTCGTCGTGGTGGTGCTAGTGGTGCTAGTGCTGGTGCTGGTGCTTGCGCTACTTGACTCGACTACATTTTTGTTCGCACTATAAATGAAAATGATGTGACTACTATTTGTTTCAATTCATTGGGTGTTGTGTTATAATTGTCCTTTTGCATGAAATCGTTTATTGTGTTAGACAAAAATGTATCTATTAGGTAAGCAGTAATAACATAAATGTCCAGATGTATGTTTAAGCGGCTCAAAGATGGATGACTATGATATTTAAAAAAGCAGAAGTGAAACTTTTTATCGGTGTTTGGATAATTTGTTGATTTTAAAGCTGTGCTTAAATATTTAATTTTCACCATACATAGAATTAATTAGTTGCGATTTTAAGTCCATATAACTACCCTAATGGCTATAACTAATTCAAAACCTACTGGATTACAATTAAAATTACTTACTAAAAGTAGAGTATATTTAGGTTCATTATTTAATTTATGCGAAATAACAGTGTAAGTATTTTTTACTATAACTAAGAACTAAAGGTTCACTTATACAATCTCGGAAGCGGTACACTTCCGAGTGGTACACCAGTCACCACGCCTACTGGCGTCTAGTATTTTTTTTTTTTGTTTTATTTAAATTGGTGTGCAATTAAGTAAAACATGGATAAGAGGTTAAAATAAATAACGTTCGCAGAATGGTAATCCATGGTATACCATAATATATAAACCATGGCTACTAATCGCATTTTTGGTTAGTGTAAAGTAATTGATAGAAGCTGTACCAACGAGCAATAAAGTGACCTAAAAATTATCTAACAGATAGATCTGCAGCTGATAAATGTCTCTGCAATCACGTAATTAACAGTGCGGAGTGCGGTGTTTAAGCCTGTCTGAAATTTAACTACTCTGGCATGGCGACATGCCTGTTACTATCCTTTCATGTCAGTTATTATAAACTGGTTGAGTCCGTGTCGTAAGATGACGGCGACGGCAAGTGAATTAACCAGTAATACCAATCATGTGCTCTAGTCAATTTTATATTACCAGATTAGGATATCTAAAACATTTAACTTCATCTCCTAATACTCGTTATCCTGAATACACCTTCGATAGCCTGTTTAAATTCTCAATTTGAAAGATGTATACAATTTAATGCCTTTATGTTAAGAATCCTAATCTCCCGTCCTAATCCTAAATTCCCCTTTGGAGTTGTAGTGTTTTAGAATAAACTTTACTTGTTGGGAAAATATAAAAATATTGGTTATTTATTAATTAGGATTAGGATTATTAAAAGGGACCAAACAATAAATATATATTATTTAACCATGAACTAGGACCAAATAAATTGAGATAACTTCGCGCAACATTGAACATGCATTGTAATTATACGCAGCTTGCCGCACTGCTCAATTGTAACGGAGACGTTATGTAACATGCGCTATGTTACGTTGTTTACATTAGTTAAGTAGTGTAACACTAATTATAGGAAATTTACTTTTCATGATTTAATTTATTTTTTGTTGTTGTACAAATGAAATATAATTTTATTCAATATTTTTATTGTTGGTAGGTATTAGATTCTATAGCGCGCTTGGCTAATAATATGGGAACTGCAAAGTGCTCCAAAATGACTGCATATAAATTAATGTACACATCCGAAATTGTGATTTTGTTCCAATGATTATATTTTTATAGCCATAACGTAAAGACATTGTGTTTATGTAATAAATATTAGGTACGTAGTTACATATTTTCGTAATTGTACTGTTTCGGATTTGATACTAATTACATTAAAAAGTTACGTGGATAGAAACAAAGAAATTGTCACGACTTCGACACACAATCGCGAAATAAAATGGGCTATAACGACATTTCAGTCGTACCTACCATATTGCGTAAAATCTTTATAAGGCGAATTAAAATTTGCTTTATATATTTTCACAATCACTTTTGCGTAATTCAGTAACAAAGTCATGGTCAATGTGAATAAATCGAAACTTAGCGAACTGCTCGAATTTCCGTTAATTTCAATTAACCTTTTGCTCTCAGCCTTTCAAAAACTGAACTTTGATGCAAAACAGCTGCTTGCCGTTTGTTTAAATGTGTCATCATTCGTATAAATCGCGAAGCAAATTTTCGCTAGTAGGCCTAATTATATCTAGAATCAGAATGTTTAGGCATCAGTTATAACTATGTGCAAATGAATGAGCTAGTGTAAGGTCAACGTATAACACTACCTTAATTGTTTCTCAGCTGCTTTAACTCCCTTCGTGCAGAATCCCTTGCAGCATACATGCTGAGGTCCCATTACAGTGCGGCACTCCGAGTGCTTCCGGCAAGGCAGCGGGAACAGGTCCAGCCAGCCACTGGTCGTGCGGACTGCAGGACATACCACCGACTGACTGGTCACCTCTGTAAGCAAATATGACTTAGATCACGAACTAGCTCAAAAATAACTAATTTTAATATATAACCTACTCCCGCAAGCCCTTTCTTTTTTTTAAATCAATGTCACCTGACATTTACATGTCATAACATAACCGAAACGATTCCTGACATTTTAATTACTAATTCAAAAGTAAATCGAAAATTACATTAAGTACCTATTGAAATACATTTGAGATAAAATAGAGATGGTGATTACCAATGAGGTAAATCTTCCATCGATTAAAACGCTAACGACAAATGAAGCAAATGTGACAACTGGGACGCTAATCACAGCGGCACCTTATCTGGGCAAGGTGTGCGAAGGTGTCAACAATGAATTTATGCTATGTCGCCAGGAAAAAAAGGATCCTAGGGCTTGCATAGATCTCGGCAAACGCGTCACCAACTGCGGCATCGGGGTACTCAAAAACATAAAAAAGAATTGCTTAGAAGAATTTAATCAATACGCAAACTGTATCGATAAGAGCTCAGGGAATTACCAATTGAAGAACTGTCGAAAGACGCAAGCTGTGTTTGATAAATGCATGAAGGATAAACTTTGTCTAGAGAGGCCAGAATTTGGATACTTTTGTCGTGGCAGAGTGCACAGTACATCGAGCTCGGCGCCACCTCCACCCCCGTGTCCATGCCATCCGAAGGTTGCAGACCCTACACCACGTCTGCCGGAGTGTAAGCCGCGTCCACCAGCTCGCTTTGGAAGCAGATATTTCTGGTACACCGAGTAGGACGCACTTAATGCAGTCAACTGGACAATTTTTTACCTAACTACTAGAATACAACAGAAATTGTGAGATTATGAGGTGGTTATGTCTAAATTGAACTCCATCATAGTAAATTATTCAACACTCTTACGCGGCATTTATTTAACTACGCACGCAGTTGGATACTTACTTAATTAGTGGCATCGTTTGGTAGGAAAAATTAAGTATCAACAATGATAATTGTCTGCTTAGGTTAGTGGCACGACGAAACCTTCTGAATTTTACGTTAAACTCAACAGTTTTACTGGTTTTGCGGTGCATTAGCAATAAATGCGTATTATTTTAATGTTTAATTAAATTTAAAGCTCAAAATTGCATGAATTAAGGCTAGCTCCTCCAAGGTCGACGAGTTTGAGAATTTGAAATGTAAGTAGGTATCTAGTTCGACTAAATGAGTAATTGTTTCCAATAGCCATTACCTATCCCCAAATTAAAATTGGTAAAAAAATGCACTTTTAGGAACGGAACATACGTCGCGTCGTGTCTATGTTATAAATTATTTAACATAAAATTCTCTACAAAAATGATAGGACATATTTCTACGAAAGATGTAGGTATTTACTGACGACATCACACCTTACTGACATTTGACCTAGCTCAGACTAATACGGTTAGAATAGCTGTACTTATTAGGCAAGATTTTTTTGTCATTTATATTTATTCAATTAATGAATATCAGCCACGCTAATCATGTTAATTTAAGTGCCTAATTATTTAATAAGTTTAAAATGAATCGGCTTTTTTAATAAAAATACCTACGTCCTGTAGTTGTTTGCGAAGGTCGTCGAAAATGCGCCGTTAAGTAGGTTAACCGAGCTATCAAGCAGTTTCATAACGCTCGGTTACTGACTGTAGTCTGAAGACATACGGGAGATAATTTAAATAAAATATAAATATGCCTAAGTTTATACCTACTTATCTCGAATGTTTTTGGTGAAGTTAGAATAGACGATTAATAAGGAACGATTAAAATTTTGTGTACTACCTAACAACTTTTGAGTTGATTTTCCTATTAACCCTTGACGTATCAGTTTATTCTTATTAACCAAATTATTACTTATCAAGGCCTAATTTTTTATGTTGCATTAGTTACTGACATATAATAAATGGTAGGTAGGTAATATTTAAAAAAAAGGGGTTTTAATCCAATCAAGTGTGCCAAAAATGGGACGTTTACTCTACATATGCTGATTTTATTTTAACGGATATGTTATTTAACATACCCGTTAAAATATTGCGCTATTGGTCTGATCGTTTTAAAACGATCAGACCAATAGCGCGCGTACCGTAGATTCACTGCAGTATCCGATAAGTAATTAAAATTATTCTAATAATTTCTGATGCCTTCGCGGTTATTACACATTGGAATGAAACAACTATTAACGGATTTAACTCGCGTATTTTTATTTTATTTTATTTGCTGACGTTTCGGATTCTTTACAGTTTCCATAATCGTAGCATGACTGAGCTGACAAAAGTCTAACGCTAAAGTCTTTAGATAAAATAAAATAAAAATACGCGAGTTAAATCCGTTAATAGTTGTTTCATTCCAATGTAAAATTATTCTGTTATTAGTGCTATTACCTGTAGGTAATAAATATTAAAATAATATAGTAAGTAGGTACCTAGATATTGTATAAACCGATAAAGATAACATTTCAGTTAACCTTGTAAGTAATTTAGTAAATGCTTTTACAATTAACCGATAAAATATTACCATATAGGCTATAAGGCTTAAAGCCAAAGTTTAAATTTTACTAAGTACTTATAAATGTCAATCATGTGTTCCATACAGTATATATATTATATGCGTTTCCACCTTCTAGTACCACGCAATACATAGGTACTCAGAATGGGGCATGGGGTCAACAAATGTCACAAGACAATTTGAACACACCTAGTGTTTATTGTTATACAGGGAGTATGCAGAAGGACTGCAGCTGCATGACATCCTACTGCATGCTATAATAGAAGTATAAATAAAACACATACTTTTGAATCCCTACTAATATTATAAATGCGATAGTAACTCTGTCTGTCTGTCTGTCTATCTGTTACGCTTTCACGCTAAAACTACTGGACCGATTTAAATGAAATTTGGTACAAAGAAAGTCTGAGGCCTGAGAAAGGACATAGGCTACTTTTTAACCGACTGTAAAAAAGGAGGAGTTCCACGCGGACGAAGTCGCGGGCAGGAGCAAGTAGAAGTATAAATAAAACACATACTTTTGATTGAGTTATAATTCTAGTCCCATAAAAGGTACTTGTTGCCGAATATGATGCTAATTGACAAATCGAACCTCGACAGTCGATGCGTATAGGCACGTCGACTTTTTTTAGTCTATCAAGTAGACTACCAATAACTTATACATATTGGACACGTATTTTAATTTCTTTAATTCAACATTAAATGACAAAGCGCTTCAAAAGCTTCAATTTTTTTCTTTGTCTGAAATAAGAAAAAAATACCTACTTTTTAGGTATTTTTTTAATAATTCAACTGATGGAACTGTTTTAAGGGCTATGTATTGTAGATAACCGGGGTTGTAAAATATTATAAAGAGGGCTTTCGTGAATGTCTACTAAATATCGTAGGTAGGTAGTATATAACGTAGTAGGTACCTACCTATTCGCAATGTAGACTTTAGCAGATGATAACAGAGCCGTTCATGACAAAGCTTAACCAATAAGTACTTAGTAATATTGTTGTTAAGCGGATCTACTTATAATTGTATAGCCTAATTGTGTTTACTATATCCGCTTAACGTAGGTATTATTACAAAAATATATTAATCAAATAAATATATTTATTTCCAATAATTACCTACTTACTGTAAAATATTTGTTCGTTTATTACTTTGATTAAGAAACTCTATAAAGCAAGCGATGTTCGTTGACCCAGAATGAGCAAAATTAAAAATATAGGTAATCTTGATAGATAACAAAATAGAAAAGATCTAAATACTTAGGTAACACCTACATTTAGTAAAAAAATGCTAAACATATTTGTGTTAGTAGGTACCTATAAATTTAAGGAGAAATACTATCTAATAGTCCTACCTCACGAATCGAGAGTCTCAATCTATGTATGAAGTACACGTTATGAGAATACGAGACGCGTTGATGTCTTTTATTAGGTCAGTTCCATTACAAATGTTATTTGATTTTGTAATAATAATTAATATCTTTTAAAATACAATATTATAACTTAAGTAGGTGCTTATTTTAATTTTATGTTTACGTTTCAAGGATTTTACAGTTTTACACTTACACTTTATACATATTTGTAGCACGTAGATCTGTACCTAGACTAAATCTATATAAACGAAAGCTGTCTGTATGACTGACTGACTGATGTATCAACGCAAAGCCAAAACTATAAGGATTGTAAGCTAGAAATTACGCACTTTTATTTTTATTTTTTCATGTAAAATATTTCGGTAAATTCACCTTAAAGGGAGTAAAATGGGGATGCTTATCGTGCGCAGACGAAGTTGCTGGCAGAAGCTAGTGTGTAATAACCACGGAAACTATCACGAAATACTTAATCTTGTTTAAAGATATGTTAACCACATATAGTTAAAAAATTCTTTGAATATTAAGCAATGAAGCAATTAAAAAAACTAGTTCTAAATAATAAATAGTACCTACCTATTTAGTTCAAATGAAATTATTTCAAAATATGTACCTAATATATTTACGATCCCCATAATTGGTATCATTACCCTACCTACCTATACTAAAATGACTTACCAGTGTAAAAAATCCCAATAGACAACACTAAAAAAACTTTTAAGAGCTCCATGATTGCACTTTAAATCGACCGGCAAAACATACGTCTGAAACAGTATGGCACTAGACTCCTGGAGGCTGTGCTTCATCTGAGAGTCGGTTGATTACTGGCCGCGCGGCGTATTGCTCGTTGCATAACTTTAATACAGATATCATTTGGGGGACGCCAATACTTTCGCTTCATTTTACCTCGATTGCGATTGATCTATATAGTCTAGCAGCATTGGTAGTGGCTAGTGTTTTAGTAAATATTAGCATTAACGGATTTTCCTCCTTTCTTAGTGCAGATTGTTTTATCTTTAAAACAATCAGCACTTCCTAAATCTTTTATCTTTCATAATTTCTGATTATTCTGCAGTTGCAGCTACAACTTATTTAACTCGCGTTGTAAAATATATTTAATTTTGTGCTGACGGAGAACTTTACAGTTCCCATTCTATATTTAGAAAAGTAAATTCTCGAAGCAGCGGCATGATAAACGTTTATTGTTTTATTTCAATGTTGGTTTAGTCTAACGGCAAAATCCGTACCTTACAGACCTACTCGTTATCCCTATCCCTACTAATATTATAAATGCGAAAGTAACTCTGTCTGTCTGTCTGTTACGCTTTCACGCTAAAACTACTGGACCGATTTAAATTATATTTGGTACAAAGAAAGTCTGGAGCCTGAGAAAGGCTACTTTTTAACCGACTGCAATAAAGGAGGAGTTCCACGCGGACAAAGTCGCGGGCAGAAGCTAGTTGTAGATAATTTAAAGTTTTGAGAATTTATGCTGTAATGTCCACAACAATGCCAACGCGTGTAAATTTCAAATGTAGGTACCTACCTGTCTATAAAATAAACTGAAAATATTTCTAGCTATCTACACCTTCATTTAAAGTGTTCGTATAAAATGGAAGTTACAACTCTGACTGCCTGATACTTTTTCATAGCAAAACGACGAGACTGATATTATTTAGAATAGGTACATAAAAAGGTCACGCTTGTTTATCCCATATCTGGATGTTCTTATGTACAAAATAATACTTAAGTGAGATGAATAATATAATTTGAATTTATGTATATCGAGCATTTAATGTTCGAGACTTCATAAAACCCGACTACAAAAATTTATAAACACATTAATGAAAAAATGACATCTGTCACTATCGCGGTACAAATGTGACATGTGATGTGTATTGTCGAGTAACTAATGTGAAATAAAACGTTGTCCTTAAAAGAAACAATAATATCGTCTAAAGACAAAACCAATAATGCCAAAGCAAGAAGAAAAACCACGGGTATTTTTAGAAGAGTTCCGTATAAAGGTGGGTAATACAATGTAATAACTAATAATTTAAAGTTAGTAGATAAATACGTTCAAAAGACCACATGCATGTTTATAACCTCTGCTATTTGTTTTGTTTTTGAATGTTACAGAATGCACCCGATGATTTTGGTATGGCAGATGAGAAATGGAATTTCAAGAAATTCGCCAAAGGTTTTCGTATAGTTATAATCAAAATGGACAATTCTGAAATGGAGTTTGATATGATTGGTGTACAGCCTGCATTCGCAAACGCCTTCAGAAGACTCATGCTTAGTGAAGTCCCTAGCATGGCTATAGAAAAGGTCATGATTAGGAATAACACATCAATTATTCAAGATGAAGTGCTCGCACACAGACTAGGTTTAATACCTTTAAAAGCCGACCCAAGATTGTTTGAATATCGGCCAGAAGGTTAGTTAAAAACATTTTCACGGTAGGGAGCAGTCAAAGTTCTTGATATAAGTATAGATTAAAGAAAGCTGGTGTGGATATTATTTTTAATTAAATTGTCTTATTTCAGATGCTACTGAGGGAACAGAATTTAACACATTAGAATTTTCACTAAAAGTAAAGTGCACAAATAACCCACAATCAAAAGATTCATACAGAACTGAAGACCTGTATGTTAATCATAGTGGTATGCTCATATAAAAAATACTTTTACATTTAAGGTTGATATCTAATGTAAATAATGCTGACCTTATATCTTTGATTATTTGCTTCTTTTTCTAGTCTACTCATCTCAAATTAAATGGCAGCCTATTGGAAATCAAGCATCAGTACACAAGGAAGCTGATGTGGGACCAGTCCATGATAACATTCTGATATCAAAAATGAGGCCAGGCCATGAGTTAGATTTGCATCTAGTTGCTGTAAAGGGTATCGGCAAAGACCATGCAAAGTTTTCTCCAGTAGGTCAGTATTTCATCATTTCTGTTTTCAAGAATTAAAGAATATGATATGCATTTTAAACTTTTTGTATATACTTGCAGCTACTGCATCATATCGACTTCTGCCAGAAATAACTCTGACTCGTGAAGTGAGTGGAGGAGAAGCTACTCTATTAAAGAGTTGTTTCTCTCCTGGTGTTATTGATTTAGACTCTGATGGCTGTGCATTTGTCCGTGACGCCCGATATGATACTTGCAGCAGAAATGTTTTTAGATATGATGAAATTAAAGATGCTGTAATACTGAGCAGAGTTCGTGATCATTTTATATGTATGTATAACCAGTTTGGGTTTATAATACATATTTTATTATTTAAATGGATTGACTATGGTGTTGATTATGGTTGAAGCTAAACATATTTTTTTCTTTTTGTTTTCAGTTAATGTGGAATCTGTAGGAGCTATGCCGCCAAATGTTATATTTGTTGAGGCTGTTAAAATATTAAAAGATAAATGTAAATCACTCTTAGAAGAATTAAACAGATTTTGAATTTAATCTTTTCTTTTTTCTACAATTATAATAGTATATATATTTATAATTATAGTTACATGTTCAGTTTATTAAAGTATTTTTTACTTTCTACGTATTGTTGTCAGTAATTAGTAAAAAATGTTTTAATAAACTATCCTATACCTGGAATAATAAGAAGACCAAGAATGTAGGAAGGCCGTTTAAGGATGACGATATTATACATAAATGAAGGTTAAAATACCTTCACAAACGGTTAAGTAATAACACGGAGTAATAATAAAAAACTTCAAAGAGGACATCTTATTACATTGTAGATTTTTGACGATAAGTTCCTTATAAATCTGGTCGTGTACGGTGCAATGGCCATATTATTATATTGCTAGAGTTTAAATTAAACCTGTAGTAGAGGTGTTGTGTACTTTACCGACAACTGAAATGTAGTGACTACTAGTGAGAGATTTATATTATTATCCGTGCGAAGCTGTCTTACTATTGACTAACAAACATACGAAAAACTTTGACATTAAAAAGTTATTATTAGTGCCAAATATTCATATTTTGCCTATTTTTTGTAATAAGTTATAAATTATGAGCTTGAATTATTACCACAGTATAAAAAGCGTGGCATTATATATGATGACCTTGGCCTACTCTTCAGTATCTGACGTTTAAAAAAAAGTTAGTAACAAAAACATTAAAAAAAAAAACAAGACAAGAGCTGGAGGAAGTGAAGTGAATTTGGTAATAATATTTATCCTGAGTGAATTGCATAATAGCAGTAAACATTATATTTCCAAGTCAACTATTATAACGTGTAGAATATATTATAGCAATGGGGAGTTTAGACAGAGGCGTATTGACTGGATTTATTTGTCGACTATGTTCTGAAATGCATCGCGTAGTGCTTCATATTTATGGTGAAGAAGGCATACGTTTGTGTATATCAGAGAAGATCAATAGATATCTTTCAATCAATGTAAGTTAATCGTTTATGTTTCGTGTAAAGTAGTTCTCTGTAATGTCTAATATTACATTATTGTTGTTGTACTCCGCAGGTCTCGCAGTCGGACCCATTACCCAAGACTATTTGTAAAAACTGTTTAGAAAGATTGGAAAGTCAGCACAAATTGGTGATGCGTATTGAACAGGCAGCAAATATGCTTAAAGGACAGCAACGTTGTGCGAGATCAGGGCGCGGGTGCTATGACAGTTTGTGTGATAACTCTGATGGTCCACCACCTCCTATACCAAAATAATGTGTCACCTATATATTACTCACTATATGTTTTAATACATTTTAATTGCTTAGAGCACATTCATGTTTTAAAATAAATGAACTCTATGCAATGAAAAATATTGCAAGTTGATAAAGTAATAGGTATATCTAATAATAAACCCCTCTTTAGTTTGAGGTTAAAATCACTTTAAGAAAAATCCTAAAGAGGCTATGAATTATGTATGATTCATGTCAACATTATGTTAATCAAGCTTTGGTAAGTATTTATTTTTCTTTTATTTCTTTAGAAAAATAATCTCTAATGTTAATATTTGTCATAGGGCACACTACCTGATACAAGTATTATTAAAAATTATTACTGCTGGTATTAGAAAAACAGACATTACATGCGTAAAATACAGGTCTGCATGGCCCAACATTTTATAGATAAACCATATAAATGACAGCTATGTATTTACACAGTGAGGGTAGGTGGGTATATAATAATATATAGAATGGATTTTAAAATGATGATGATTGATGAAATAAGCTTAAATTTTGTTCATATTATTCATTGTGGGGTGCCTGCTTAGGCTATATCAATTAAGTTCTGATTTGATTTGATTAGATTATGAATCTTGTTTTATAAGAATTAAAATCAATTACTTTGAAGTAAATATATTTTCACTTCAATAAATTTACCTCTATTCAACTATTTGTTGGAATCTTCCAAGTACAACAATCAACGAGATTCTCTTAATACCTAAAGTGAGAAATGAAAATATGAAACACCTTAATAATTTTGCTGTTGATGACATCAATTTGGTTTGTATACTTGTATAATGATATCATTGATTGTATTGTACTATATAGACATTAATATACTCATAGTATATAGCATAAAATTATTGTTTTTGGATATACACACAATTATAATGTTGCAGTATTGTATTTACAGTTTTATTTTTTTATTTATGATGTTCAGTCTTTAATTTAATAATAATTTTCTTTAAATGATATTGTATACCTATTTAGTTAAGTATATGAAGTACTAAGTAGAATGTAATGATAATAAATATCTATAATTATAATAAATTAAGTATATAATATATACATACAGTTTTAATTTTAGTTTAAACTGCAGTCCTAACTTTTAAAGACAGAAAGAATGATCTCATTAAGTACAAAAAATATTCCTTTAATGCACTATGTGTACTCTCTTTAATTAAAAGCAATCTGGGCTGTCACTGTCATTTTTTTTCCTGGGTTTTTATATTAAAGCATTTGTTGCTTTAAAATATTGGACATGTTTTTATTATTTATGAACAGAAAATCTGTTTCGGAGATTGAAGTGGCATTACTTCTATAATATGTAGATATACACATGAACAAACAATAGCTAACATGTTGAATATGTACCAATTCAATGTTCTGCATAGATCTCAAACATAGTAAGTTTTTTTTAATTTTAAAATGGTTGTCTAAATAGTATTCTATGTTGTATTCCATGTTCAAATTGTCAATAGGGTAAAATAAAATATGTAACAAGTAAATGTTATATTTATTGGACTAGATTACACACAACAAATATTCTAATATTACAATTAAGTATATAAAAGGAAAAAAATTCAACTATTAATTAAACAAATATATTTTACATTATTATTTATCATATGTATGATGAAGTATAGATTTATTGCACACTGCCACTTGCCAGTAACTTCTCTATTCTTAAAGAATTCTTGTACAATACTATTTTTAAATCATTGATTCTGTCTTGCTTTTCTATGATATCTGCATCTAACTGCTTTATTTTTGAATTTAGAGGGAGCAGAGAATCTTCGTTAGCTCTAAAAAGAATTAAAAGTTTAGTATCTGTATTTAGAAAAATATCATAGATTGATAAGTATGAATAATAACTTACGCTTTTTGTTTCAATAGTTCTTTTGAAGTTTCCTCATAAGTTTTTGTCCATTGTTGCAGCTCTTGACGCATTACTTCTACATCTTCTTGTATGTGGTCGAGTAATTTTCCCAGTGGATTTGCGGCATGTGATAAACCTTGTATATTAAATCTTAGTTGTTCTATTTCCTGATTTGAAGCCTCTCTTGCTTTTTGTGCGCCAAATTGCCACTCCTTTATAACAAAAATTTTAGTGTGTCAGTTAAATTTATCATGAATTATTAAATGCATATTCAAAATTTTACTTACTATCTCAGTCTTGCCAGTTATTTGCGAAAATTCCTTTTGTGAATCCAGTATTTGCTGAACTAAATGTCCATGCTGGTTTGATGCCAATTGAAATTGTTCAGCATGTTCATCAGGTGTATGTTTTGCCTGTTGTTCAATAATAATTATGCTGGACTCATCTTCCTGAAAAACCGTATCAAATTTAACTAAGATGATAAGGTATTAATTGTAGGTATAACAATATCTCATCCATGCTAAATTAAATAGAATTGGGTACCTAGTGAGGATAAAGAAGCATTATTATAAACAGTAATGGGAAATACTTGCCTCTTCATTTTGTGTACTTTCCACAATAATGTTAACTTTTCCTACAAGTAAATTATCTGATCCTTGTGTAATACTGTCGTTTTTATCTCTAAGGCGTGGCGCCCCGGGCCTAGAAGAGGAAGGCCTAACACTTTGCGGTCTTACAATATTAGATACTTTTTCTGGTTTATTAACATTCATAATCACATCTTGATTGTTTATTTGTGCTTCTTTTAGTACTTTGTCTTGTTCACTATTAAGAATATTTGAATCAGTTTTCTCTACAGATGATTGCTTTTGCAAAAGTTCTAAAGGTTCTATTTGTGATGACTCTGTATTTACAAGTAAGTCCTTATATTGCTCAGTAGCAGCATCAATGCTTGGCTCTGCATTTTGATTAATTCCATTACTTTTTTCAGTTTCCATTAAATCTTGTGATGATAATGATGAATTCAAAAAATTTTCAGTTATTGTGTCTGCAGTTTTTTTTTGTTCATCCTTATGTGGTATATCAAGCTCCTTGTTAGATACATTATCTGGCACATCAAGTTCTTGAGAATTCTTTGATATTTTAGCATCTTGTTTAGCAAATGATTTAACTTTTTCTTTCTCAAGTGTTTTCATTGATTGTTTACTATTTTGTTGATTTCCATTTTCATTTACTAACTTTTTATTAATTATAGTTTTAGTTTTTTGTGCCACTGGCTTAGAGGGAGTATCTTGCTTAGTACTTGTTCTATCTTTTGCTTTGCTAACTTTCTCCTTACTTAAGTCTTTATTTAAACTGGTTTCTTTCTTTTGACTTACCAGTTTTTCATTACTTCTTGAT
Source organism: Polylopha cassiicola (assembly GCA_038024825.1). Taxonomy (NCBI): domain Eukaryota; kingdom Metazoa; phylum Arthropoda; class Insecta; order Lepidoptera; family Tortricidae; genus Polylopha; species Polylopha cassiicola. The sequence continues at coordinate 3,896,790 of CP149061.1, forward strand.
GTTAAGTTCCTTGTATCTGCATTTTTTTTAACAGTTTTACTGGTTTCTTTTACTTTTGTTTCAACTGTTTGCGATGTCTGTACATTCTCTTTATACTTTCTAACAGCATCATCAGAAGATAACTTTTTTTCTAAAGCCTGTGCTAAACATTGAAGTAATTCATTGGTCTTTTCTGGTTCTTGACCAGCAACTATCTTTGAAGGTTTGGCTAATAAAGAGGTCCCAGTAGCATATCCTGAAATAGATATTTCATTTTGTATTGTTATATATTTCTTGTACTCATCATAATTATTGTAAGTGAGGCTGTATTATGAACCCAAACCAAAATGAACAGGAACAAAAGGTTTGATGGACAGTAGAACCAGAATCACAACACAGTTAAACACAACTAACTGATATTACATATATTATATGACAAAACAATAGAATAATAAATATTACAAAATAACATAATTACAAATACAAGGAGTCAATTATATGTAACGGAAAAATTAAATATAATTACCTAGAACTGTAATGACTTTAGTAAGAAACAGTATTTTACTTTCTCTGTCCTTAACATTATCAGATATTAACTCTTCTTCCTCAAACAATCCACCAAAAAAATTTGTCGATTTTAATACCTGTAAATCAAATAAACTTTATTTACTAGCCTAAAGAATATAGAAAGGTCATTTTTTAATAAGGGTACGAGTAACTTAACACTACTAGGTAAAATATTTAATCAATACGCACCGACGTTATAATATCATGCAAAAATCTGAAAGGTGGCTTCTTTAGCAGTTTTTCACTCAACTGGGGACGTTTCACAAACTTCCCAAGAGACGATTGTGTTGCTTTTATGATACTTGACTCTAAATCCTTTTCCATGGCTCATAATTATTAAAATAATACGGATATGAAAGGATCAAAATTATTTTTCTTTCAATACTGTACTTATTCAGCGACGGAAAGCCTTAAAGATTTGACAGACTGGTGTTTACGTTCTGTTGCCATAGTAACGTCATTCACAAATTATTGTCTATGACTTATAATGCGATAAAAACCTTTTCTTATGAAATACCGATATTTAACTTGAATCGCTAATTTCAACGATTATATTATACATTTTATTTTTCTGAATCCATGATTTTATTTGCAATTTAATCAGTGTCAACTTTTTTTTTCAGTATAGCGTATATATATAGGATATTGTGTCAACTCAACTCTGTGTGTATTGTTAACATTATCTGTGTTCGGAATGGAATGATATGACATGTGTCATGTGAATTATGTGACGTGGCTACCTCACAAGCGAAGCCCTAACCAGCGTCCTGGCCAGCGCCTGTGCGAAAGTAATATCAAATTTAACTCTGGAGAAAATCTAGTTGTTGTTGTTGTAAATATATAACGAAGGAGTAGATACTGAACACTTCAATATGCCACCTAAAAGAAAAAAACCTGGTCGAACTTTGGGATCCAAAAAGAAAAAGAATGCTAATATAAAAAAGGAATGCCAACACTGTTCCTTGATCTTTAAAACGCAGACGCTCTTAATGAAACACCTCAGCAGTTGCAAGAAGAAGTTGATGGTAGATTTAGAAGCTAAAAAGGTAAACGCTCCGTTCAATACTTAATTACATTGATGTTGTTTTATCATGTTGTAATCTTTCTGTTTGTTTCTAACAGGCTAAATTCAGTTGCACAGAATGCAGTAAAAAATTCAGATTTGAAAAAAGCTATAGCAGACATTTAAAATTAGAGCACTCCAAGGCACCAGGAAGTGTAGCCTGTAAGCAATGTCCAGTGCGGTGTCCAGATAAGACTGTCTTGAAACAACACATTGCAGAAATCCATGAGCGAGAGATATTTGAGTGCGAGCACTGCTCAAAACAGTTTGTTAGGAGAGCTCATGTTTTGCGACACATTGCCCAAAAAGGTTGTGATGGGGCACAAGTCAATTCTTTTCCATGTGAAGTGAGTGTTATGTGTAATCATCTATTTAAATCTTAAACCTTGTAATGTTGACGAAGCTGATAATTATCCAATGCCTTTTTTCTTAGTTATAGAAATAGTTATTAATTTTCTTATTTTATGACATCCTGTGTTGATGATTTTAGCACATATTTTTTTTGTTATGTGTTTTGATGTTATTTGACATACCTTTTTACAAGGAGACATTTTTGTATTTCAGATATGTAATGCAAATTTTACAAGAAAGGATAACCTGATTGTGCATCTACGATTGCAGCATATAAACCAAAATCATTTCCAATGCAAGGAATGTATATATCACACAGGCAACTTTTCAAAATTGATTATACATGCACAGAAATTTCATTCAGGTATAATTACTTTGAATATCTGGTTTGTAGACACATTATATTATATGTATATGAAACAATAATATGCAATTAATATAATCAAGTACCAAGCTTACTTTGTTTTTTGGGATATTTCTTTATAGTAGCTTAATAAATTGTATTGTAATATTTATTATTCTGCATACAGAAAAGCCTAATCAGTTTGAATGCCATCACTGCGGGAAAATAACAAGTTCCCGAGCAGCAATGTCTAAGCACTTGGAGATCCATGGAGAAAAGAAATATGAATGTGATGTGGTAAATAACTCTACATTTAAGTTAATTTGAACGTTATTCATGTTAAGCTAAAATAAAGTGTTATTTTTTTTTGTTTTTGCTGCTATGTGCTTAGAAGGGTAAGTAAAAAGTCATCAACCTGTTTTAGTAGCCTAGTAGAACAAACTGTTCGACAATCATTATCATTTCAACCAAACAACCCATGATGGACATAGATCGAATCCAAGGTCATCCATTGAGACCTGATCTGTCCAGTGCTGCCAGTGAATTTCATTTGACCCACGACATAGATGATAATTCAGCTTTACTTCATTAACAGTCATAGTTCTCATTATTTGTATCCACTGATAATAAATGAAGTAGATGTGTTATTGGGTGCACATAACACCTAAAATTTGGCTCAATATTTTATAATGTTATGTTCCTATACTGTGAGTTTGTATCTTTTAATGCATATTTTGTATTCTTAGTAATGTAACACCTTTGAAACAGATGTTCAATTCAAAGATAGATCAAAGAGCTCAAACCTAAGCAATATTGCCCCAGCTTAGATTTTGAAAGAAGTATGTAATTATATTACATTATTTCTGTTAATTTTTAAACATTTTCTGTGCGACATCAGGTCACATCAGAGAAAATGCTCTATCTATACTAATCTATCTTCTATTATATAAAAGAAAGTCGTGTTAATTACTCCGTTTATAACTCAAGAACGGCTGAACCGATTTGGCTGAAAATTGGCGGGGAGGTAGCTCAGAACCAGGAAAAGGACATAGGATACTTAAATCGATTATTTGCCGGGCGGGACGAAGTCTTCCGGGACCGACTAGTAATATTATAAAAAGGAAAAGTTTGTTTGTTTGGATTGAATAGGCTCCTAAACGACTGGACCGATTTGAAAAATTCTTTCACTGTTGGAAAGCTACACTATTACCGAGAGACATAGGCTATAAAAAAATTGGGCGAAACCGGGGCGGGCCCCTAGTATGATATATAATGGGACCAATATACTAACTTTTTGATACTGACACTAACATATTATTTTGATATCCAGTGTGGGTACAGCACATACACAATAGAAGTGATTCGGCGACATGTACTCACGCATGTGGCGGATAAGCCATACAAGTGCACTATCTGTGGACACTCTTATATACAGCGAGCTCAGCTCCAGAGGCACCTTGTCAAACATACAGGGAATATGTGCGACAAATGTGGATCCACCTTTAAATCTAAGGCCAGGTAATATATTCTTTTTTTTAAACTTGGTACAGTGATTGGATTGAAAATGGTTCTATGGTGCCAAAGTTACTAGTGTATAATTTTACATTGGGTATAATAAGGTTATGCCTTGCAGCCCTTACAGGCTATATTAGGTAGAGCTATTATTTATTGTTAGGGTGCATAATATAAACTATGTGTTGATTTCTTTGCAGTCTGATAATCCACCAACGAGAACACATGGGGCTGGAGAAGCTCCTGTGTCCGTATAACGACTGTACTTTAGCCAAGAAGGAGTTCAGCAGCGAGGCCGCACTCACAAATCACGTGAAGATGCATTTAGATGATAAACGTAAGTGAAAATAAATTTGCATCCCCAGTTAACAGTCATAAAGACAAGGTATAGACTTTAAAGTGTTTAAAAAGTTTTTTTTAAAGGAAAATATTTGTAATGTTAAGTGATTACCCAATTTCTTTTTGTAGGTACAAGATGTAATATATAAAATTCTCGTGCCTGGTGTTTTATTTTTTATGATTCAGCATAAATACATACAACCCTAAATTTTCTCATCAATCCCTATTTTTAATAAAAAATCTCAAAAAACGACACGAACTTCTCTGGGTCAACTATTAATAGGTACTATGAATTGTTAGCTTACTCCTGCGCCGTGTGCAAGAAGAAGTTCCACAACGAGTTGAACATGCGTCGCCACATCACCACGCACCAGCTGGAGCGGCCGCGGCGCTGCATGTACTGCGTGGCGCCGCGGGCGTACGTGCGCGGCGAGCAGCTCGTCAAGCACGTGCGCAAGAGCCACCCCGACCTGTTCCGCGGGCATCTGTCGCACGTCAGACAAGTCCTGGTGAGATTATTTAGCATACATAAATGTTTTATTTAATAGCTTATAATAGCGCTAATTATCAATTCATTCCGTACTAGATTTAAATTTATTTAAAAATGGTAATATTAATTTTTAATATTTAAGATTCTTTGTACGTCTGTGAGACTAATTAACTATAATGAGCCATTTAATACTATACTTAACATCTGCTCTGTAATACACAATAAATTATTTACTTGCCTACTTATCTATTGGACCACTGCTAGGAAAGGTCTCGCCTATTATATCCTGGAATGCATTAAAGATGTCATGCTATCACCATACCGAATTCTATCTATTCAGAATGGAATAGTTTTTTTTTTTAATCAGCTTTTTATTATAAGTACATAATATACTCATCGTCTTTTTTATATATGACAGGGTACGAACATAAACATTGACCGCGTGAAGAAGTCCGAGCTGGAGTCGATCCTGAACGTGTTGGACGCGGAGTCGGACCGCATCCTGCAGGGCTACGGCTCCGGCGTGCTGTACGGCGGCGTGCAGGAAATAGACCCCGCCGCGGAGGAGGTCGAAGTATCCACCAAGGTATTCATTATGATTCATATTATCTATACCTCGTATTACTCGAGTTAATTGAAAAAAAATGTGCCTATGTTTTATACATAAATCATATAAATTTGCTTCAACTCTGTAGTGAGTTTTTGTCGTGTGAGAATAATAAACATCGTCACAAAATTTCACGTTCATAGATTTATAAGTTTAAGCACGAATACATGGTTCGGTCGGGCATAGAAAATATTTTATACAATTTAAAATGTTGTAATAGTTTACAGTGAATGTAATCTTAATTATAGAATAACTAGCGGCCCGTCCCGGCTTCGCACGGGGGACTTAAGTTTTCTTAAGGCCTCAGAAACGATACTTTTCCCCCGTTTTTCAAACATTTTCGGTTACTGCTCCGCAACTATAAGTCCTAGCGTGATATTATATAGCCTATGTTACTCGGGGATAATGTAGCTTTTCAAAGGTGAAAGAATTTTTGAAATCGGTCCAGTAGTTTCGGAGCCTATTCATTACAAACATACAAAAATACAAAAATACAAAAATACAAAAATACAAAAATACAAATCTTTCCTCTTTATAATATTAGTATAGATTAGTATAGATAATTCACATACGAGTACATAATGCATTCCTATTTAGAGTGAAGATAGCCCGCTCATGTCTGAAGAGGAGCTCGCGCACAATCTGAGGAAACTGCTCGCCCAGCTCATTGACATCGAGAAACTGGAGTGCTTCGGGTGGCCCGGCGAAAGCGTCGATGTGGTAAATACTAATATATAATTGAACCATATATTACTTATTGATTATTGTCTCATATTGATAAGTAGTAAGTAAGTATAAATAAAGGTCTATTTATAGTTTCATTTTACAAGTCGATCACGGGTTGAACACCTGCCCGCCCTTGATAAATAAAATTATTTAATATTATATTCGGCGTTGACTGAGATTAATTACCTAGCAGGCATATAAACAATATGCCTGCTTCATGTTCAAATTGCAAGAATCAAATTATTATGTAATTATTAGGTAATCTAAATTATTTTAATATTTTATCTATATGCTCTGGTTGTCCTATATAATAATGCATTAAACCTATAAACTATCTCTTAAAGGTATTGGAGAAAGTGATACAGCAATGCGGGGCGCGCGCGGCGGATCGCAACCGCTGGACGCGTGTGCAGCGCCTGCGTGAGAACGCTAAGCAACTGTTCCTGTACGTCATAGAGGACGCCAACATCGCTCGCATGCTGGACACGCACACCATCGACCAGATTGTCAAGCACATACTGACGCAAGTCGCCGAGGGCGATGCGGAGATTTAATTGTCGATTTAAAATTTGCTCGCTGAATGCATTTTTATAGATTTTTGGGGTGGCAATAACGCGTCAATTCAATTATATACTTATACACTTATTAGGAGATTTTGTAATAAGTTACATTTTTGAATAATTTTATCCTATTATTATATTGGACAGTAGAATTATACGGTGGTTCTGTCGGTAGAAATATATGTATAGCATTTTATAAACACGTTTTTAACACAGAAGTAATCTGAACAAATATTTGGCTACGGTTTAATTATAAATATTATTTTTATATTATGTTACGACTATTTCGTTAATGTTAAGTTTTAGTATAGGTATAAAAATAAGTTAATTTTGCAACGTGTTAAATCAACGTTTTAGTACTGACTATACAGAAAGCTAAAGATTTTACTATAAGAAACATATTCTGAGTAACATTTTATTTACGTATGTAGGTATATATCTATATTATAAATTTCTTTGAATATGTAATATCGTTTTTAAATTTTAATTAGGGATGTGACCATTGTAGATAAAAATCGATTTTTAATTAATCGTTTTTTTTTTCTACGTATGAAAAATCGATTCATAAATAATCGATTTTTCTTCAGAAAAAAATCGATTAATTAAAAATCGATTTTTATCTATAATTACGGCAATATTTACATTTAGCACTGCCAGATTTATTGTCAACATGAAAATATTGACGCTAACTACTTGTCGTTCTTTTAGTCGTAGACATTATAAAAAACGGGACTTATAAAACACTAAAAACTTTTTGTCACGAGAACCTTTCAAATTTGAATTGTTTAAAAAATGAAGTTTCAGCAACGAATAATGAATAACATATCAAACGAATGTCGGTAAAGTAGTACAGTTCATCGTCTAACTCCATCTAGTGAATGTTTTATTAAAAATGAATCATTTATTTCATGATTATAAAAAATCGATTATTAATCGATTATTAATTTTAAAAAAATCACGTTTTAAAATCGATTTTTACTTTAAAATAATCGATTTTTAATCGATTATTTTCATAATCGATTATTTTTTCACATTCCTAATTTTAATACATTGATTTTATTCTTATACTTTATTAGATAATCATTATAAATAAAATAATGTTAATCATATACTTTAATTGCGTGGTGGCAAGCATGTTTTTTTTATATATTTCTAGAGTTTATCGTAAATATAAGATCCATGGGTTCATTTCTTGGAATTTTAGCACAATTGTACCTTTCAAGGAATTTCCTGCAATACCTGCACCTAAAAATTTTAATGGTTAAATCATCGTGTTACTACTTTATACGGTTATCACCAACACTGTGCCTTTTGTACACCTATTTTATAATAAAGTAAAATTATTCATAATCGTTTTGATGTTTTTTTAGAACTCCATAAAATAACTAAGTATTGTTGTACCAGCCACTATCAAATATATCGTAACAATCAAGATCTTGTCCAATCTAGAATATTATAAAAGTAGGTATCTACACATCTCAAAATATTATCAAGATCATTAAGTAATTGTCAACTCTGCTGCTACGTATATTTGATGATAACTGCACTTATAATATGAGTAGGTACGTAGTAGGTATTTAATAAATCCGTGCTCGAGCTTTGACGTACCAACCTACTTACTAAGTAAGTGTTATTCAACGTCCATGGTGTAATTCATATTTATTTTCATTCTGCAATTAGCCAAATCCAGCCTACTTGAGCGTCGATTTTTTTAAAGGTACCTTTATCTTCATTTATATTACTACCAAGTGTTGCCAGCAAACTTAAGTCAATGTTTATCCTATATTTTATCAGCTGTGACGAGACGTGTTGTTTGACGTTTGTGATATTTACCGTTCGTTCACTTCTACCTATTTCTTGCACCCACCCGTGTACTACTGTAGCGTGTTACAAAATAGAAAGTGCTTTGCTTTTCTTGATTTATTATTATTTTGTGTATAAGACGCACTTAACAGAATGTCGGGAACTGCTCCTGTTGTTGTAAGAATGTTGGCGTCGTCAGTGTCTGTCGCTGGCAGGGCCGGAAAAATAGTTCGAGATGTAATGAGCAAGGGCGAACTCGGCATAGTAGAAAAGGTTTGTATTTCTTAAAATAATATTATATACTTAGCTGAATATTTTACTTGCGTGTCAATAAATACCTTTTAAACAACTTTACAATTTGTTTCTCACAGTTTATATTGTTAAATGTCATTCTGATAAGTACTTATCAGATTATAATCTAGATTTGCTTCTTCAATCAATGAACTACAATCGCTTCAAATATTAGATTTAATTTAATGTAAATTATTGAGGATAATTTATTTCATATTTAATAAGTGTGTTTAATGTTTTTCTGGTTCATTCTTATTTCAGGGAAAAGATGATTATCAGACTGAAGCTGATAGGTCTGCACAGAAATGTATTATTGCATCACTTTCTGCACAATATCCTAAAGCAAGTATAATTGGAGAGGAAGATGGTTCGGATCAGGAGGTACTTAATTAATTTATAATTTATTCAACTGATCAGGTAGAGACTAGGCGAGAAATAGGTGAAAATCATATATTATTATGTATAATGGTTTATTTTTTTAAGTGCACAGTAGGTATGTCATCTGCTACTTAAAAAATAATAATTGAGGTTTATATTTAAACGGCTGTTGTCACAAATACTATCATATAGGTACTTATTTATATCACTTTTGAAATACTGGTTTTCTTACTTTTAGGGTGAGGTCTCTCCTGATTGGATAGTGACAGATGCAGATAAAGATGTTCTTAAATTAGAATGCCCTGCGAGTCTTAAAGGAATTAAAGAGGAAGATATAGTAGTCTGGGTGGATCCTCTTGATGGCACTTCAGAATACACACAAGGTATTTATTTACTATGTTTATACTGAAACCTTGGTATATACCCTACCTTGTAAAACTATCATATTTATGAACCCCAAATGGTGGTAGCTACAGGTTATAGCTAGTGCTTGCAACAGCCTAAACTGATTTTTAAAATAATAACATGATTGATTATACAATTTGTAATAAAATAATTATGTCTCTCAAAAAGCAGAGGCTTGTGTGCATTCTTATAATTTTGAACAAGATTACACAAAAAGTGTAATCTTTAATTAAGAAATTGAGTCAATTTAAAAGTTAAATTTCTTTTCATTATTTGTCCACTTGATAGGTGAATTAACAGAGTTGTTATCAGGTAGTTCCAGAAAATTTTAATATTGCTATGTAAATTTTATGAAATTCTAGGTGCCCTAATGTTGAAGAGAGATCCTTGGGAAAGATGGAAAATGTATCTGACCCATCCTTTTATTAGTATGAAGTGGTATTTGAGTCTACTTCAATCAAATTTTGGTAAATGAAAAGTTCAATATGGGTTTTACAAATTACTAACTTAAATGTTTTAGTGTAATCTTTCATTTGTAGATTTATAACCACCCTTCTCAAGGACGTAGATATATAAAACCTGTACAGTCACAGGTAACTTGCTTGCTGCTTTTATTTTTTTACTGTATACTATGTAGGCATCAATTCAATAATAGCACGCTGCATGCAATATCACTATTTTCACAATACTATTTCTCAACATTATTGGACAAGCCATTAAAATAATTTTTGTTACAGGATTTCTTGAACATGTAACAGTTTTGATCGGAATTTCTGTCAATGAAAAACCAGTAGCAGGTGTAATTCACCAGCCTTACTACAAGAACGTAAGTGGCGAGAATAAAATGGGTAGAACTATTTGGGGGCTCTCTGAAGTGGGAGTCGGTGGTTTCACACCCGCTCCTCCGCCTGAATCCCTAATCATCACCACTACCAGGAGTCACTCCAACCCAATTGTTGAGCAAGCATTGCAAGTCATGAATGCATCACAGATTCTAAGAGTTGGTGGTGCTGGATACAAGGTATATAATTATAAATAGGTATTATATTTATGAATAGCAGTAACAATAATGTTTTAACCATCTATAACATTATTTTATGTGATGATTTTCAGGTGTTGCAACTGTTAGAAGGTAAAGCGTCTGTTTACGTATTTGCCAGCCCTGGTTGTAAGAAGTGGGATACATGTGCGCCAGAAGCAGTACTGGCGGCGGCAGGAGGTAAATTGACTGATATTCTCGGCAACTTCTATAAATACGGCGCCTCGGAATCCAAACCTAACAAAACTGGAGTTTTGGCAGCAGTTAATGATGAACTACACAACTATGCTCTCAGTAGAATACCACAAGAGCTTAAAGATACATTATCTAAGAAATAAACAAATATTTATGTAAGAGATTTTTGTAAATAAATGTTGGTTAAAGTGGAATTAAACCGCAGTTTTTCTGTAAGCCTTTTATTCTATTATGGGTATTATAAATAATAACAGTTAACAAATAAAAAAAACACAATCACAACAGAGTGAGTATTGCAATATTATTTTGTCAAAAAGGGGGTAACTTTGGTAATTAGCGAATTATAACAATCATAATGTTTGTTGTACTTTATAGCTTACTTTTCAATTTTTGCAACAATTGTGCTTTCAATTCACGTCTGAGGATTTTTCCGGACGCATTCTTAGGAATGTCATCGACGAACACTACTCCGCCCCTCAAATGTTTCGCTGGCGATACCTGGAAATTTTATAATTAATACTTAGAGAATATATAACAACTGGAGTCAGCTTCGACAGGCGTTCCCCTCTGCCAAGGTATAAGATAAATTATCTAACGCGTTTGTAAAAACTGTTTTCAAACAGGTCACTTTGACAGTGTCACAATCGATATCAAAGAGAAAAGAGCTCCCGAAAAATGTCTTCCTGCGCTAAAATAAATTGCAAAAATCTATCCACTGTATCAGATATACAAAAAAACAGTATTTCCTTTCATCTGCAGATATTTTTTTTGTTCGTTATTTGTTATTTTTCAAATAATTATTTTCTCATTCACCACGCGAGAAGCATCGATTTACGCATCGATTACGTTTTTATTCGTTTAAAATCGTTTAAAAATTATTATGATAGTCTATGGTCAACAAAGAGGAATGACACACATGTATAAAAATTTTGCAGAGTAGTGTATCCGATACTAGGCGTTAATTCCTTTGAGTTAAAAGCGATAATAGCATCCATGATCAAAATACGGTTAGAGATGTACTTACTGGACAATATCAATGTCGATGAATTTACAGTACAGATGATAAGAAGTACGCGTATATTTCAGTATATCAGGTATTATTTTATTAAAATATTTTATTACATCGAATTTCAAATGGTTTAAGCGTACCAGCACCTTGGGATTCGGTTGTCTACTTTGTAATTTTTTTTAATTATGGTTGTTGATATTGTTATCTCTCCAGCTCAGCTGTAATAGACATTTGCCAGTTTTTTCATGTTAAACATAGTGGGTAATTGTAATTGTTTAAGCATTATTATTAAAAGAAAATAACTTGTTTATTGAACTACGTAGTAACTAATGTTCATTTCTATAATAGTATGAATTAAAAGAAGTAAATACATTATTATGTATGAAGTTAAAATATTTATATTAAAATATAAATTGGTTGATCCGCCATTTTGTGTCAAATATAGATAAATGTATCGACGGCCACTTAATCAAGCACTATGTAATCGGTTCAGTTTGGCTACTAATACATTTCAAACTTGTGTACGGATACGACGTTTATAGACTTGTTTTTGCTAGTGTGAATAAATTCCGCCTAGTGTTGACAGTTTCTATTAGTATGCGTGTGTAACGATGAGAATTATTTTTACATCAGTGTGCAGTTTTTTGAATGTGTTCCTACCTCGTCCCCCGCTAAAAGTGGCTAAAAATTTTGTATGACGAATAGTGTCGAAGCGTACTCCAGTTGATATATTCTCTAAGAATTAATATTATAAAGACTTTCAATAAAAATGTTCGTACCTTTACTTGAAATGTGGCGATGATAACATTTTACGATAATTATTCGCCGATTGGCCGATATGCAAAATACAAGATAAACTCACTTAACAACAATTATATGTGATATTGAAATATGGCTATTGACCTTCAAACCAGTAGCAGAGTTATTAAAAATCGCAAAAGAATGGGAATTGTGTGTGATAGTAGTCAAGGGCATTAACTACATAATATTATCAAGTATCCACTTACATACTTTCATAATTTATGATGCTTGTTTATTACAAATTGGAATAAAAGAATTATAATTGATTTTATTCGCCTAGGTTATATTAATTTTAAGCTGGCGTTTCGAAACTTTACAGTTCCCATATTCTTAGCATACTGAGTTAGGTATAGTCTAACACAAAAGTAATTTTATATTCTTCACAAAATTAATATAAGTACCTATGCGAAGAAATAAGAAAAATATTAACTTAAAGTTTAAAACTTTTGCACTTTTTTAGCCCTGACCGACCCGAGGGACCAGAGTGGGGAATAAGTTAGCTATTACAGAAAAATACATTATCAGTGATCCTTTAATGGTGCTGTTTTTGTTTGGGAGACACGGAATTTTAAAAATGAGTGAACCTTTTTCGCAACGTATTCTACGAGTTCCTTCTCAGTGACTTTAGCGCCCGACTGCCGGACCACAAAAGCGGTGGGCAGTTCGCCGGCGAGCTCGTCGGGGGCGCCCACCACGCCGCACTCCGCCACGCCGCCGTGCTGCAGCAGAAGAGCCTCCAACTCCGCTGGCGCCACCTGAGCGATCACAAATCGACACCAGTATAATAACATGCTAGGTGAAACACAATGCTTTTCAGAATGTGGAACACTTCTCTACTACATCTATTATGGTTCTGTAAAAATAGTAGCATTTTTGGTACCTACGCCTAATATGTCCACTTTAAGTTTTAGGACTAACCGTAATCATAGGTCAATTTGCCTATTGCCCGTGTACATACGATTAATTGCTGCCTAATGACGCACTATACTTAGTCATTACTGCTATCAATGTTATGTGATCAAAAATATGGCGTTATATCATGAGTTTACACGAGTTCACAATTGAGACATTTGCTCAGAGAGTACATACAAAGGAATATAAAAAAACTTAAATCAGTGTATCTACCATAAATATAAAGGTTAAATTAGAATTAGAATATTATATAAAACCAAGGGCAATTTAAGTATTTAGTAGTTACTAGTTGGGGGTGTTTCACGTACTGAATACTTTCTAAAAATAGCTACAAAATAAATTGTATAACAACATATTCATTATCTGATAACAAACTGGCGAATATGTTACAGGATTTATATTTTGATAAAACTGCTATATGTTACAGGATATATATTTTGATAATACATACCTACGTTTTGTATTATCAGTTTCAATTAAACTGATCTAAAATAATCCCATAATTACGCTATGTATTGAATTAAGATTAGAGTATTATTTTTTACCTACTTACAGAATTCAATGTGTACTTAATTTATGTCTGAGTTTTACCATGTTTCAAAGCAAATCGTTTCTTCTATTTATTTAACCTCATTGTACCTACTAAACAAGTAAACAACATTTGAATGTCCATATTTGTATTAACAAGATATTCTTTGAAACATAAAAAAATAAGTATGTTTGACAAATGGCATCAATTAATCTACGTACACTAATCTAAAACCAAGCGTTACATACCTGGAATCCTTTGTACTTGATGAGTTCTTTGAGCCTGTCGACAATGTAGAATGCGCCATCAGCATCGAAGTACCCGATATCGCCGGTGCGGACGTAGCCCTCCGAGTCGACGAGGGCATCGCTGGCAGCCTTATCACCCATATAGCCTTTCATACGTAGCGGGGACTTGATCCAGAGCTCGCCTTCTTGATTTACACCCAGTCTTTTGTTCGACTCTATGTCCAAAACCTAAAAAAGTTCATTTAGCATTACTTTGATTATATTTTAATTCATAGCATTCCTTCATCCTAATTTTTCAGAAGAACAATACGCCTAACATCCAGGCCATGTTGAATTTGACATAATTTTACCAAATAATGTTACTAAAAAAATTAAAAGATGACAGGGATATATGTACTTAATGTAGAGAACTTCAGAGAACTAATAATAGTTAAAATGGTGTTTTGTATGAATACATATTAATTTACGTAATTGATCAATGAGAAACAAGAGAAATGGTTCCCAGCACTCACAGATCAAGGGATACATTTTATGACTGATATTTCCTACCCTTATTTATTTACCTTTATCTTCATACCAGGAGCTGGTGTGCCACATGAACCCAATTTGCAGTCATTGGAGAGGTCCACACAGCAGGCCATCGTCACCTCGGTCAACCCATAGCCTTGTCTTATAAAATTAATACCTAATCTGAAAACAATGCAGTTAGGTTTTTATTCAACAGACATATTTACATCAAACAAGAAAACCAATAGTAGGGAGATATGGACTGGCCATATTATCCATGTTGTCCAAGAAAACATAATAGTAGGATATAGTTACCTACATTTGAAATGCTTGAATTACCTTTGTGAAACTGCATTTTGAATCTCGCGTGAAAGAGGAGCTGCACCGCACCACACTTCATTCACTGAAGATAAGTTGTACTTTAGCACCAGGGGGTGCTTGGCCAAGAACACAGCTAGTGGTGGTACAAGAGTCATCATATTAATCTAAAACGAAGTGATACATAAAATTTAGAACTAATCAACAATTAAATTATTAAGTTTCCTTAATTATTCATTATTATCTTATTACATTTAATATATGATTAGTAAATAATTAGTTACATAAATGATTATATCGTCGGTGCAACTGCAATAGCGTGTAAGAGCAATTTGCAATACCACCTATCAGTATTTTATCAATTTTTTAGGAGGAAGAAATATTTGGTTACCAATAGACACTCAGAAGTCGAAGGCGCTAAAACTAATTTCTGTAAATACGCGGTATTGCAAATTTGCAGTCGTCCCACCGACAATATACTATTTGATAAGAAGTCATAGATACCTTGTAATTCTGTATAGTTTCCAGGAACTGCTGTTCTTCAAAACGAACGAGGAATACTATTTCCAGGTGGTTGGACAGCACAGCAAAAGTAGTGATGAAACCATATGCATGGAACCAAGGAATCAATGCAAGAAAGTTATGGATATCATGCTTATTGTTTTGCATTGATGTCTCCAAATAATACCTATAAAATAACATTATTAATAACTAAAAATGTTTTGTTTATTAGTACATTTTAAAGAAACATTTTAATTGTAATGATCAAGATTTTACTCATCACATAATGTACTTACTTCATATGCCGGGATAATGTGAGGAAATTTATATGCGTGAGCATCACACCTTTTGGTAAACCAGTTGTTCCTGAAGAACACATCACGGCCAAGGTGTCATCCATGCCATTCACATCCACCAATATAAAGTCCTCTACATTAAAATTAACTTTAACTAAATCATTGAACATGAGCCCTGGCACAATCTCATATTCTCCAAAAATAACAATCTTCTCAACAAATCCATGACCTTCGCTGCACTCATGAATGTTTTGTGCAGTAATAGGCGAAGTGAATATAATTTTAGGTTTCGTGATTTTTAAAATGTGACTTATTTCACCTAGAATCAAAAATATATTATTTTTTAGTAATGTGTAAAATAGGAAAGTAGCATTTATGTATTGAATATTTACCAGGAGAATAAGTAACATTCAAGGTACAAAGTACAGCTCCACAGTACATAATTGCCAGGGCTGTAATCGGAAATTCAAATCTGTTTTCACTGCATAAAGCTACAGTATCCCCTTTTTTTACACCAAGATCTTGCAGGACTTTTGCAAGGTTTACACTGCGCTGCAGAATCTCCCTATAGGTCATGGTGTTCCCTGTCTCCGCGCATATCTGTAAAAATATTACTAATAAATATATGTAAATAAATAAAATTAATGAAAATTGTACTTTGTTTGCAGATGCAAGTGAATGTATTAGATCAGGAACAAAAACAAATGCTCAAATTCATAAAAGCAGTATTCTAGTAGGGCAGGTACTTACTAACGCTACTTTATCGCCTCCCTTTTTCAGTTGATCAAATAAAAATTGTCCATAGGATAAATGGGCCGGAATATCAAGTTCTTCTGGCCCGGATACAACATTATTATGTATAGAAACCGACATATTTATACTTAAATTAATTGTTTTTCTCCTGGCACTTGGATACGCCAAGGTTTCAGTATAAAGTAACCTAGAAGACTAATGTAGAATCCTTATAAATAATCATAGTTCTTTCAGATAAGATACTTCGATAATAAAGATTAACGTTTTAATAATACAGATAGGATATCATAACTATATTGAAATTAAATTTGGAGTCGTGGTTTATAAATGATAAGCGATAAAAGATTGTATAGGACAAGGCGAAGGCGGCGCTAAAAACTTTTTGACTAGCCAGTAGCCTAGACTACTAGAGTACTAGCCTACCTATCACCTACGACATAAGTACATTTGACATTGACGTTTACTCTACAATCTATACCTTCACACGTGATCACAATGTTTATGAAAAACTTTATTAGAGCCATATGAACTGATCAGTTTATTCAAGCCCGCTTTCAATGGAGCTGATTTCAAGAAAATTTTAATTAAAACTTCAAAGTAGGTACATCCAACCGATCCCGTTTTTACTTTTAAAGATTATTTCTAAATAAAAGGGACCTATGTAAGTGGCCTGTAATGTTTTGGTTCCTACTGTACTATTGAGGTATACCAAGTGATTTTGAGTTCTATTACTATAGCAATATAATAATTTTTAACATATTATGTTTGGTATGTCGCCTAATCATTGATAAAACATATTTACGTAAACAATAAGATTAATATTCCTATCTTGTCAAAAGAAAAACAAGTTTGAGATACTTGTATCCTCGCAGAAATTGTGGAGAGTAGTGTTATTAATTATCGTGCACCTAAAGTAAATCATTTATTAATAGACAATTAGACTATATAGCACCATTAAAGGTAAGTAGGTAGTAGGCATGTAGGTAGGTACTTATTATTAAAAACTTATGTTTGTGCCTATTGGTACTGCCTATGTGCTTAATGTAAACAGGTTTGGCTACGAGTATATTGTTTGAATTAATTTTCTATAAGCCCATACTACGAATATAATATCTTCTATTAATTTATTCGAACAACCTCGCGATCGAACCGTACACCCATCTATAGGTACCTATATATAAATATGTAAGTTCCTACCTAAGTGATAATATAATAGCTTAGAGAATATATCAACTGGAGTACGCTTCGACACTATTCGTCATACAAAATTTTTAGCCACTTTTAGCGGGGGACGAGGTAGGAACACATTCAAAAAACTGCACACTGATGTAAAAATAATTCTCATCGTTACACACGCATACTAATAGAAACTGTCAACACTAGGCGGAATTTATTCACACTAGCAAAAACAAGTCTATAAACGTCGTATCCGTACACAAGTTTGAAATGTATTAGTAGCCAAACTGAACCGATTACATAGTGCTTGATTAAGTGGCCGTCGATACATTTATCTATATTTGACACAAAATGGCGGATCAACCAATTTATATTTTAATATAAATATTTTAACTTCATACATAATAATGTATTTACTTCTTTTAATTCATACTATTATAGAAATGAACATTAGTTACTACGTAGTTCAATAAACAAGTTATTTTCTTTTAATAATAATGCTTAAACAATTACAATTACCCACTATGTTTAACATGAAAAAACAGGCAAATGTCTATTACAGCTGAGCTGGAGAGATAACAATATCAACAACCATAATTAAAAAAAAATTACAAAGTAGACAACCGAATCCCAAGGTGCTGGTACGCTTAAACCATTTGAAATTCGATGTAATAAAATATTTTAATAAAATAATACCTGATATACTGAAATATACGCGTACTTCTTATCATCTGTACTGTAAATTCATCGACATTGATATTGTCCAGTAAGTACATCTCTAACCGTATTTTGATCATGGATGCTATTATCGCTTTTAACTCAAAGGAATTAACGCCTAGTATCGGATACACTACTCTGCAAAATTTTTATACATGTGTGTCATTCCTCTTTGTTGACCATAGACTATCATAATAATTTTTAAACGATTTTAAACGAATAAAAACGTAATCGATGCGTAAATCGATGCTTCTCGCGTGGTGAATGAGAAAATAATTATTTGAAAAATAACAAATAACGAACAAAAAAAATATCTGCAGATGAAAGGAAATACTGTTTTTTTGTATATCTGATACAGTGGATAGATTTTTGCAATTTATTTTAGCGCAGGAAGACATTTTTCGGGAGCTCTTTTCTCTTTGATATCGATTGTGACACTGTCAAAGTGACCTGTTTGAAAACAGTTTTTACAAACGCGTTAGATAATTTATCTTATACCTTGGCAGAGGGGAACGCCTGTCGAAGCTGACTCCAGTTGTTATATATTCTCTAAGCGTATTAGGTACTAGAAAAATCAGAAAAGTTGAAAAAATTTCTCCTAGCAGCTGCGGGTAAAATTAAAAATTAAGAATGTGATTTTTTTATTCAAATATTAAATTGTATTTTTTTAAAAAGGAGGTGAAAGTTGATATTAACCTAAACTTTTTTATGTCGGTAAATTAATATCAACTAAGTTTAGAAGACCAATAACAATCATAATCTATACCTACTTACATAGTTTATGTAGCTACGTCATAGTGTGTATACAGTATCTCTCTCTCATGATTAAAAAGTATGTAGGTACTTATTTATTAAGCGGATAAATCTAATATACAAATAATATAACTAAGTATTTTCTACCCCGACACAAGTTTGACGTGTCTGTGTATGTGTCTGTCTGTAGCATCGTAGCTACCGAAATGATGGACCCAATTTGATTCGGTTTTTTTGTTAGAAAAGTGGATAATTCGGAAGTGTTTTTAGCTATATTTGGTAAAATTTTGGTTTATTATTTACCTAAGTAAATATTATTTGGAGTGTATATATGTCGATGGAAAACCAAATGTCTACAAATATAGGTACCCGAGGGAGGTATCAAATGAAAGCGGATCTCATATACCTACGTTACGAAATTGAACGTATATACCTACTTAATGAAAATTGGTTAAAAATAGTAAAAAGTGTAAAATAAAAAAAAAACAAATAAATATTAATAAATATTTCTACATGAAGGAAACGTCGCGACGGGGGAACATAATAATTATTTACAATCTAGATTAGACTTACGGTCCCACCGAAGCGACGCATTCTGTATAAGTAGCAATATTATCTAACCCTAAGTTTGTAGTTAGCTTGAAGTATAAAGTTGTTATTATCTTTTTTTATAAATATTTTCAGAATGATAGTCAACAAAGTGGTAGACGGCGGTCCGGCCTTGCACATACCCGGAGACCTATCCTTCGGCCAGTATGTAATAAATAAGCTACGGGAGCACTGCAAGAGCGGCGGTGGAATTGCACTAGTATGATATTATAATCCGATCTTTGCGCGCAAAACTATCAATTTAAACTATTTTCTGACTCCTCTGGCAATAAACTTAAACTCTGGATATAATTGGAATCGAATTCAGCATTTGACAATTTGCGACAAACCGATTGCGATACCAAGTTACCAACTGCTCTACACAATTATCCAAGTACCCCTCGGAATAGGTAGGTAGACTTACAATGCGATCGAAAAATACCTGTCATCATCATAGACCTTTCTTCGTTCTTCTTCAAGTTAGGTAGGTACCTGTTTTTTTTCTTGGTGTTAGGTGAATGGAGAAACCGGACAGGAAACTACGTTCCAGCAAATATTACAAGACGTAGCGAACTTCGCCACTGGACTGAAGAAGCTAGGGGTGCGGCGCGGGGACGTGGTCACTCTGTGCAGTGAGAGCAGAGTGGAATACATCGTGGCTGCCGTGGCCGCCATTTGCTGTGGAGCCGCAGTCACGCCGGTTAATTTAAACTACTCTAAAGGTATTTTCTTGCAAACTATCTACCCCCAAGATATCTAGTAGCTAGCAAATACATAATACAATAATGAAATCAATTTTATACTAGCTTTTGCCCGCGACTTCGTCTGCGCACGACGAGGCACATTGCACAATATCGGTATAACATATAGCCGGTATGCTATTATGATTTATAAGCTCTATTATTTTAAAGTTTCATTAAAATCTATTCAGTAGTTTTTGCGTGGAAATGTAACAAACACACATCCTTCCATTAATTCTTACACACTTTCGCGTTTATAATATCAGTAATGATAATTCCGTAAAATACATTAGGTACTTTACTTTTTTTTTAATATGTTCATCTTATTTCAGAGGAACTAACGCACGTTTTAAATATATCAAAACCCACTATAGTAATAGGGTCGGAAGCAGCATTAAGGCAAAATCTTGCTAAATTGAAATCAATTCCATATATAAAGAAGTTAATCCAGTTCGACGGGAGGCCTCTGGAAGGGGGAATATTATCATACAGCGATGTGATAGTGGATAATGTAAACGTGGATGAGTTTTCGGCAGAGGACGTCCAAGGATGGTCCGATGTAGCTTTCATTCTGTACTCTTCAGGGACCACGGGGTTACCCAAAGGAGTCTTGTTGACCCACATGAATGTACTATATGGAGCTGCGCATTATAGGTAGGTGTAGAATTTGTATAACAAATATTATACTACCTACACACACGAAGGCTCAAAAGCATTAAGACTTGTGCCCATGTGTATGTGTGTGGTGTGTTTGTGTATCGGTATTTCCGGTTCGAAGGTCATAATCACCAAAATACGATTTTACACGAGAGCAATTTTACATGTATATTGTATACGTCCCAGATTATAATTTAAGCGACTTTTTTCAGCAATAGTGCAGTAGATAATATAGAGCTCTCTATACTACTAACAGTAGTACCGTGGTATCATGGCTACGGCCTGTTGGGTACCATCAACCACATGGCTGTGAAGAAAACTCTGGTATACTTTTCAGGTTTTAATCCTGATTTGTACCTTGGCTCTATTCAAAAATACAAGGTAAAAATAATATATTTACTTACCTATAAAATTTTATCGTCTTTATGTGGGTAATGGTCGATTGTAGGTACGTTCTTAATGACCAAATTATATTTTTATTCTTAAATAAAACATTATTATAGGTTCAAGTGTTGATGGCGGTGCCCCCGATAGTGGTTCTTTTGGCGAAATCACCAATAGTCGACAAGTTCGACCTGTCCTCGGTCAGGGTAGTGTGGTGCGCCGCGGCGCCGCTCCGCTCAGACACCATCCAAGAAGCTTTGAAAAGGTACACTACGTATATTAAAACATCGCAATATCCTAGAAATCTCAAACACATTGCAATAAGTAGGATAGTATTTTATAGCAGTGTATGAAAAAAAATAGCAGGCGTGTGCTGTGACAGGAGCGCATGTAGGTAAGCACTCATACGTTTGGTTTAAGCTCCGAATAGGTTAAAGAACTAGAAGACTGTTAAGTACGGCTGAGATTTATGATTCAGCTAAGTGTTTAGTAGATAATTTACTTTATTAGTTAGGTACTTAATTAACTATTTGTGAGGTTAAACTCATTATGTTTTTATGTAATAAGAAAACCGTTAAATAGGTTACTTGGGAATTGTTAAAATAATTATACAGGCCGTAACGGCTTATATTACCTACCTGTTATTACTTTCTCCAGCTTAACAACGATTTTTACTATTTGTTAGACTGCCCAAATGCATTGGAATATTTCAAGCTTATGGTATGACAGAAACAACACTGGCAGCGACTAGGGATGTAACTTCAGGAAATATTAACCTGAAAGCAGGAAGTGGCGGAGTACCTCTCCCTGGTATTAAAGTTAAGGTAAGGCAATACATTGTTAATTTTGCGTTCTAAATACTTATAAAGGTAATAACGATATATTATACTTCCCCCGAATGCCTGGCTGGTGGTTCCGTATTTTAAATACCTATAGTAGGTATAGCATATAGACTAGGTATAGGTACATTAACTAAAGTACATATTCCAGGTCGTAGATATAGAAACTCGTCAAAAGCTAGGCCCGAAAACTAAAGGAGAAATATGCATAAAGGGTCCCATAGTGATGAAAGGGTATGCAGGAGACGACTCTGCCACTAAAGACATCATGGATGGAGAAGGTTACTTGAAAACTGGAGACATAGGATATTACGATGAAGAAGGGTTTGTCTTCATAGTCGATCGTCTGAAGGAGATTATAAAATATAAAGGAAATCAGGTACCTACGCATTTTCAGCTGTGAATTGGTAGTTATCGTCAGCTCAGTCTGCTACAATTTAATCGAGAACTGTAAAGTTTTCGAAACGTCAGGAAACAAAATAATAGTGCGAGTTTAATCCTATTGGATTAACAACTATAATTAGTTGTTTCACCGCTAAGGCATGAAATAATTAGGACTTCACATTATTTAAGCCCCTAGGTGACGAAGCATTTCGGCACCAACTGAGGAACTTTTTATTGGAAAATCCATTCTATTCTGTTGACGAATTCGTTCAGAAATATAAATAAATTATTGATTTGTCTGTTTAAAAGTATTAAATTGTACCTATGTATTAAATATAAATTATTCCGTATGACAAATTGTATTGACGACTAATGAGAAAAATATATGATAGTTAATATACCTATTTGACATTATATGTATGACAAAATTTTATTGTAATTTTGATGTTAATTATTATTTAATCTTATTGTTCTTTGTTTTTGTTTTTGACGATCTCAATATGAGTACATGTAATTTGACATAATAATAAATGTACCTAATTATATTGTATGAATTTTGGGAAATAAATAAATCTAATCTAATCTAATCTATTAACAGTTAGAATATCTATTCCAAAACAAATAGGCTACCTAGGTATACCTACATTTGCGCGAAATATGCCTGTTACTATTTTGTACGTCTAGTATCATGAATATGGTGTTTTTGTCAGGTGGCGCCGGCAGAAGTGGAGAGCGTGATTCTCCAGCACCCGGCGGTGGCGGAGTGCGGCGTGGCGGGCGCGCCGGACGAGCGCGCCGGCGAGCTCGCCACCGCCTTCGTCGTCGTCAAGCCAGGCGCACAGCTCTCAGAGCGCGACCTGCTCCACTTTACAGCTGCAAAGGTACGGAATACCATCAGTTCGAGAAATGATTTGCTATTTTGGTCTTAAACGCCCGCCCCTTTTAGTTCAAATTTATTGATACGAATTTATTATTTAGTAGCTAGGTTAGATTACATGTCATTCTTAATTATATAAATTACTAGCGGCCCGTCCCGGCTTCGCACGGGGGGACTTAAGATTTTTTTAAGGCCTCAGAAACGATACTTTTCCCCCGTTTTTGAAACATTTTCGGTTACTGCTCCGCAACTATAAGACCTAGCGTGATATTATATAGCCTATGTTACTCGAGGATAATGTAGCTTTCCAAAGGTGAAAGAATTTTTGAAATCGGTCCAGTAGTTTCGGAGCCTATTCATTACAAACATACAAAAATACAAAAATACAAATCTTTCCTCTTTATAATATTAGTATAGATAATTGTATAATTATTATTATAATATAGATTCATTATGGAGGTTTATTATCCATAGAACAAACATATATCAGTATATATATATTGTTTTTTAGCTTTCGTCTCCAAAAAGACTCCATGGCGGTGTTATATTCGTGAAGGAAATTCCAAAGAATCCTTCTGGAAAGATTTTACGCAGAGTTCTTCGAGAAAAGTTGATCAACATAAGAAAGAGTAAATTGTAATTACCTAGGCTAGTCATGTTTTTTTATAGATTATATAATATGTTGGGGAAAAATGGTACTAAGTAGGTATTATATTATTATGTTATAATGTAAGTAAACAATATGGGGTCCAATTACTTTGTGCGAAATTAGTATTAAACAACAAATAAAGGATTTGAAATGCTATATATTCGCTTTTGATTTGCCGTTTACAGGTAGCAGACCGTATCAAAAAATCATGCATTTTTTCCTACGGGAATGAGATAAAAAGTAGGTAGGTACTTACCTACCTACAAATCTCCTGCTTCCAAGCCACCTCCTCACCAATTTTCAGCCAAATTGGTTCAGCCGCTCTTGACTTAAATAGTTTATTTAAGGGTACCTATCTACCTATCTTTCTTTAATTATTCTGATAAATCGATTAATGAAAATTTCTGCGACTCACAATGGCCAACAGTTTGGGTAGTTATACCTACTTAAGTACCTACGTACAACTTATTTTATAAACATAGCAGGTATGTGCAGATTCCACTAATCCATTACAATATAATTGCCATTTGCAAAGTCCCCTGACGGTGTTCGCCGTCTAGTTGAGTATGATTGATTGGTGTGCAATAGGGTGGAGCGAAAAAAAATTTTTTTTGAATTTTAATTTTCCTGTATTATTAATTGATGATACATAGTATTACAAGTAATTATGCAAAATTTTAATTTTCTAAATATATATCTTCAGGTGGCGCATGAGGTTTAAAGTTTTGAAATAATGAAATTTTTGACATTCACATATACAATTTATTGAAAACGATATATAGACCTATTTAACCATTTTAATCATAAACTTTACTGAAATCATGATAAACTAGCAAAATAAACTAAAAAAAATTACATTTTATTGTTAAAATTCAGTAGTTTCAGGGAGCTTATAAACACGAAAATATTGAAATTTGCTGTCGAAAACGGGTATTGTTGGGTATGTCTTGCCGGGCTTTTATCCTTATACGAATGAATCCATCTCTAGCTTCTGGTCCACAAACTGCAAACGAAGCCTCCGTTACCAGCTTGACACACCTTTTGACAGCCTGCGTGTGGCAAGGATACTTTTAGAAATCCATCAAAGCTCCTGAAGTAATCAGGATTGAAATTTCTGTGTCGCTATATTTCATTGTCATAGGAGGTTCTGTAAGCTTTCCTTTCGTCCAATCTATTAAATCATAATAAGTAGATGCGTCAGTCATCTTTCTTTTGGTCTCTTTTCTCTTTTAACACTCTTCGAAGAGCCAGCTCCCTTATGTGAGACACATCATCTTGCAACATAGCCTGCGACAAATTCTCTGGATGTGCGAAGATTGAATTTCTTTGAATAATTTTCAGTGCAATACTTTTCAGGTTATCTGGCAAATACTGACATCTTTTAACCATGTTAAAAACATGAATTGGACCATATTTACATGATGATTTTGTCTTTATGTCGACCCAGGTTGGTGCATAAACTTACGTAATGAAAGTCGCGAGATCCCACATATTCTTTGTTGGTTTAGCTGTTCGAATGTATAAACGGAGATATTCAATGTACAAATGCATATCTGGCAATATAGGAAAACAGCTAGCTAAGTGCCTTTATTTTAAAATGGAGAAATTCGAAGCCATTTCCACAGAATTGCCAGCTTTAAATCCTAATTGCTAAGTCCTGATCAAAAATATCTGTTTGAGATTTGCACCGCAATTTCTTCTGGTTGGGTATCGCCCAACTTAGCTAGCAAAGACCCAGGAAAACTGGCACATTCCCGATGGTTGACTTACGCAAACAGGATTCTCCATTTATACATTGGAATAGCTAAACCAACAAAGAATATGTGGGATCTCGCGACTTTCATTACGTAAGTTTATGCACCAACCTGGGTCGACATAAAGACAAAATCATCATGTAAATATGGTCCAATTCATGTTTTTAACATGGTTAAAAGATGTCAGTATTTGCCAGATAACCTGAAAAGTATTGCACTGAAAATTATTCAAAGAAATTCAATCTTCGCACATCCAGAGAATTTGTCGCAGGCTATGTTGCAAGATGATGTGTCTCACATAAGGGAGCTGGCTCTTCGAAGAGTGTTAAAAGAGAAAAGAGACCAAAAGAAAGATGACTGACGCATCTACTTATTATGATTTAATAGATTGGACGAAAGGAAAGCTTACAGAACCTCCTATGACAATGAAATATAGCGACACAGAAATTTCAATCCTGATTACTTCAGGAGCTTTGATGGATTTCTAAAAGTATCCTTGCCACACGCAGGCTGTCAAAAGGTGTGTCAAGCTGGTAACGGAGGCTTCGTTTGCAGTTTGTGGACCAGAAGCTAGAGATGGATTCATTCGTATAAGGATAAAAGCCCGGCAAGACATACCCAACAATACCCGTTTTCGACAGCAAATTTCAATATTTTCGTGTTTATAAGCTCCCTGAAACTACTGAATTTTAACAATATAATGTATTTTTTTTTAGTTTATTTTGCTAGTTTATCATGATTTCAGTAAAGTTTATGATTAAAATGGTTAAATAGGTCTATATATCGTTTTCAATAAATTGTATATGTGAACGTCAAAAATTTCATTATTTCAAAACTTTAAACCTCATGCGCCACCTGAAGATATATATTTAGAAAATTAAAATTTTGCATAATTACTTCTAATACTATGTATCATCAATTAATAATACAGGAAAATTAAAATTCAAAAAAAAATTTTTTTCGCTCCACCCTAGTGTGCAAGGACACGCGTCACCACACGAGTGCCTCGGACGACAAGGAGGGTGCCTCCAGTACATCGCGATCCAATTATCTTTAATGGATGAACCCGGGCCCCAGAGCCTTCATACGTAAACCTGTTATCATTTCTTAGAATTGTAACGTACTAGAACTTGGGTAGGTACCTACTGGAGATTAGTCCGGGTTCGAACCCTGCGAGGAACTTTTTGTGTGTGATGTGATACTTATCGTACATAAAAAAATATTTTACACTAGCTGATCCGGCGTTCTTTATATCATAAACGGGTATAAAAAAAATGGATGTTAGCCTATTCTCAACCACACAAAATTTATTAAAAATCGGTCTAACCGTTTCGGTGGAGTTCGGCAACAAACACCGCGATACGGGATTTTTTTACTTGTCTATATTAGATTGTAGTGGCATTTAAATTTGAACTTTATAATCCGTACAGTAGCTTACGTTTTTAATGTTAAATATTTACCTACAATATGAAATACTTACAAAAGTAGGTAGGTACTGGCACATAACTATTACTATATAGGTACCTACTTTGTCTATTTTCGAAGAGTAAAGGTGGATCCTTGTAATTCTTTGTAGGTACAAGTTTGAGAATTATAACATCAATACAGGCACTTACGTCAGTTAAAAGTTAATACCGCTGGTTAAATCCCATTATTAGTAGGTACATAACAATACTTCCATGTTCCATGTTGACAGAATTTCGAAGCGGGTCAAAGTACCGGGGACGTAAGATATTAATCCTATTTGTGTAAGCCTCGGTCCAACATACAATTTTGTATTTTATATCAATGACATTAAAATTTACGTGTGGTTTTCATGTTCAACATGCCAGTAAGTAGGTTATTCCGGCAGTTTCGTGGCAAAGAAGACTTACTTGTAATCGGCTATTAAACCGAGCTTTTGAAGGATTGATCCCGTTACGGCACCCACTTATTTCGCAAAACTAGCGACCTAGTCAGATTTCACTTACCTTCCTAATTGACAGTAGGCAAGTATATGTATGTACCTGCCTACACCTATTTACAACGTAAGTACCTACTTATATCTATTTATAGCGGACTTGGAACTATACTAAATACTTTTAATAAACTAGAAATCATTTGTAATACAATTAAATAATTCCTTGTTTTGATAATAATACATAAACGCAAATACTTAACAATAAACATAAATTATAGATTGGAATGAAACAACTATTAACGGATATAACTCGCGTATTTTTATTTTATTTTATTTGCTGACGTTACAGCTTTAGCGTTAGACTATTGTCAGCTTAGTCGTGCTACGATTATGGAAACTGTAAAGAATCCGAAACGTCAGCAAATAAAATCAAATTAAAATATGCGAGTTAAATCCGGTAATAGTTGTTTCATTCCAATGTGTAATAACCGCGAAGGCATCAGAAATTATTATAAATTATAGGATCCAGTAATAATTACCTACTCATTTATATTATTCATTTTCACCTAGTTCTGCCTGATTGAAAGTGTTTTCTACAATTTAAAGGAATATTTTGATTATAAAGATCTTAGTGAAATTTTACAGATATAATTTTAACAAATAGGTATGTAATACCCACGTAGGTACCTAATACCTACTTATGGTAAGTAGCTATCATATAAATTTTATCAATTCTGACCATAGTACATTGACATACAGGTTAACAGCTAATTCAATTTAACTTTTAGAAGCAAAATCAGTTGTGTTCATCATTGTACTAAATATTTAAATAAGCATCAATATAAATTTGTCTGAATTACAAAAGTTTACAGTTTAAATGTATCCGGTGCTATCACAAAATTAAAACGCCGTACGTAAACGATTTCATTGAAGACGTGGGTACAGTAGGTACATCTATAGGTAGTTTAGTATAGAATATAATGTCGGGTATGGGTAGAAGAGTGACGCGGCGAACATTCGTAAATCCGTGACGCGTGTGGTGGATCGGTTTAGCGCGGGAGCACGGGCTGGCGTCAGGACGCGGCCACTCGTCCGCCGCACTCGCTCCCGACCGCGAGTAACAAGCGCTCGTTGGATTATTTTCGACGTCCGAGTCGGTGGTGAAAAATGTAGTTGGAGATTAGGATGTCGGTGTGCGGTCAGACGGAGGAGGAGAGCGCTTCCGAGGAGGCGGGCGCGCCGCTGCGAGAGGCGTACGAGGCGAAGTCTGTCAGCAAAGTGGTCCGGGTGCTTACCGTGCTGGCGTACCTTCTGTCGGTGTCTCTGGCGGCTATCCTGCTGTCCGTGTACTACGTGTGCGTTTGGAAGTCGCCGGACCTGCCGCTGCTCAACACGACCGCCGACGTCGAAGCCAGCGCCCGCCGCGCCGCTCACGACAACGCTAGCCAGATGCACTCACCTTCCGGCTTAGGTAATTCAATACTGGTTTACGTTTTATAGATTTATGTAGCAGGTATAAACTAAAAAATCATTATAGTTTTGCCAAATCCATCTGCTAAAATAAAGATCCAAAAAAAGTTTTTAACCATTATAAATACTTACTTCGTGCATATTTTAAAAAATATGTCCTTTTAAATTGCAAAACTTAAAATGTAACGTAACAAAATAATTATTATTTTTTAAATTAGGCGTATTCAAGATAACTGTAAACCAATATATATACAAAATATAATCTCATGTAATAAGTACATGAACTGCATTGTACTTCGATATTATTTATTATAGTAGGTAACGAAGATTCGAATTTCGTAGCGGCTCTACGGTCTACGTGGATTGGAGCTCGTAGACGCGCTACGCAAATTTGTAGATGACTTATAAGGAGCCGCTTTTAAAAACTCTTTTAGTTATAGTAAAATAAATTGTATGTAGGAAATTTATTAATATATATTATCGGTAATACGTTCAATATATATATTATTTATAAAAATATATTTTTGACAAAATTTTAACCTTATCTTGAAAAAAAAAAAAGAAATGTACTTAGTTTATTCAAAATCTTACATATTATTATTGTAATTATAATATATTATACATTATTAATTTAACTATAAAATTCTATTCAAAACCATCAATAGAAAGTCTGGTCGACTATTTTAACTAAGTATATGTACATATGCTAAAATCCAAAACGCCCTTAAATAAAAGCTGATGCATTGGATATAAACAATATGCTATAACATCGCTATAGGAACGCTAATATTTTTCGCGCAAGGCAATAACTAAAATTTGTTTCTTTGCACAAGGTTGGTACAGAACAAAGTGACAAATGGATTAGTACCTTATTAAATTAGGGAAACTTTTTGTTCGCCATACGCACTTAACTGACTATATTTACACTGAAATCACGTTGCTAGTGTAGCATCCTGAATAATGACTATGAATTTATATATGTATTTATTAACACAAAAGAAAGTATACAAATGGAATAAACAATTAAAAAAAACGCAGTAATCGTGGCATTTTAAATCTGTTAAGTACCTATAATTGTTTTATTTTAATGTGTAATTACCGGGAAACATTAACCGCGTCAGATATTATAACGGTGGGTACAGAATTCTTTAATATTTGTTATTTTAGCTTATCAAATATACAAATACAAAAAGACACAACATATCAAAAAGTCATGGCAATTACGTGAAGTGTCTAATAATGATATTTCCAGACGGGGCGTTTAATTACCAACTAACTACCAACAGTATTTTAAACAGTTAAAGTACCGACCACATTGTAATTACAACGGACATCCCGACACAATAACTCGGGTGGAGTCCACTAGAACTCATTGTCGAGGAAATTAAATTTGTAATGTAGTAAGTAAACTATATTATGCAAACACATCCAAACTTTTCCCAATGGTTGGTTTCGCCGCAAGGGGTTTCATTTAATCCAATTAGCTATTTAACCCAATTGCGTTCGACACACAACACCAAATATCGTTGTTTCACTTGCCTCGATTAGGTCGCAGTCCCAATTGTATTTATTTAACTAGTCGAAGATTAAACTAAATTTATACGGCTATATTCAGTACCTACCTACCTATTAAAAATCTTTGGAGAAAACGAATATAGGTAGGTATTTGTATTCCCTAGGTACAGATTCATCTTAAAATCTTAGGTTTAAAATGAATTTACATAAAAATCAGCATAGTGTTTAAGCGCTTACGCGCTTGTAAATAAATTTGCAATATATGTTTAAATAAATATCTTAATAGTAAGTACCCAAATACGAGTATAAGATAAGTAGATATCCATTAATAAATTCCTTGGCGCGGGAATAGAGCAAGACGTAGGAGTATTTAAACTACGTATAAACTAAATCGTGGGCATAGATTATATCAAGGAGAAATTCTAGACGTAAATAAGAAAAGATATGTGCTTTTTTAAGCTGATGATTAAAAAATAAGGTCTTATACATATAGTCTCATCTGTATAGAGCTGCATCGTAATGAGCCACTTGAGCTAGGTCAAGCGGATCTTGAGTTAATTGAATTCTTAATCGAAGTTGGCGCCAGCGTGCAATGGAAAATTGTGACATCAAGTTAAATGGCTCATAAATAAACGTGCAACATGCGCCTTGAGATACAGACGGGATCTAGAGCAATTCACGAACTAAAACATGAATATCATACTTACGTACGTTACGTTCAAGAAATACGTTACGTTTTATTCCAATCATTTAGTAGTTTATTTAAATGTTTTAAAAGAAATCGTGTTTAACTTTTTATTAATTAATGTGAAACTGATCAAGGTAGTAAAGTATTAGGAAATAAAGGGATTAGTATCATACTTTCCGTCAGCATCTATGTAGGTACCCTACACATTTTCTCTAAGCATAGGCTGGCGGTTAGAGAATGCCCTAGGGCATTAAGTCCATTAATTATATGGCGGTTTCTGTTTTATGCTATTAAGTTTAAACAAATACTTATTATAGATGACAAATGAAAACAGAAGATTCCTCTAGTACCTACATCAAGTACTACCTATATACCTAAACAAGAAGCTTATTTGATAGTTGGGATTCATTAATTTCTTGAATTACTTATTGAACCGTTGTGTTACTCTTGAGACAGCGGGGCATCTCTAGCGGGCTAGCGGCACTAGGAGGCACGTATATGAATAATAAAATGGTAGTTCAAGTTTGGCAGAGTTCATTACTTAATCCATTCTCTTAACAGACAAAGTCCCAGGAGAAATTGTCTATTAAGTATGTTGGTAAGTAATAGACTTAAATCCGTAAACATAACAAAATCAATAAAACGCCATCATCGATCATTATACATTACATTTTCTTACACATTAAAACGCCCTTTATACCCATGTATAAATCCAAATCTATACTAATATAATAAAGAGGAAAGGTTTGTTTGTTTAGATTGAATAAGTAGGCTCCAAAACGACTGGAGCGATTTGAAAAATTCATTCACTGTTGGTATGTTACACTATTCCCGAGTGACATAGGCTATATAACATTTTGAAAAAAAATAGGGATCCGTGCGAAACCGGGACGGACCATAGTATAATATATAGAGATACCTGTCACACCATGTGATTTTAGAAAAGATGATTTTTTTAATAAAGTTACAAGGGAATTGGTAGGTACTAGCTAAACTGAAAGCCGTTTAACAGGTAGCAAGTATCAAAAGTGTAAATAATTATCAATCAATCAATTTGACATAGTAATGTATTTTTTTTTATAATCTTATAATGTAATTTGTTCATATTCTTTATTCTTTATTTTTGTTCTGACGATCTCAATATGAGTGCATGTAATTCGACATAATAGTGTGATTGTACTGTATGAATTTTGAGAAATAAATAAATCTAAATCTAAATCTAATCAACTTTTTTCCCGCGGGGACGGAATAAAAAGTAGCCTACCTAAATTTTCAGCCAAATCGGTCCAGCCGTTCTTGAGTTACATAGCGTAACCAAAACTACTTTGTTTTATGGATATATAAAGATCCAATAGCGTATACCTACATAAGAATAAACCTGGTGTTACTAATTAAATTCTTTCCATAGGTACCCAATATTACCATGAAAAAGTATCAACTACAGCAATGTTTTTCATCTATAAGTTTTGGGCCATTACTTTGATAGGTACATGTATACATACAAGTAGGTACCTATAGCTAGGCACGTAGTTGGCGTTAAGCGATTATGAGGGCCCAACACACAGCTGACACGCCATCACCATGGTAACCGTGTAGGTACTTTCTATCGAATACTTTATGGACTGCAAATTAATTGGCACTTATAGGCGTAGGTACATAGAACCTAAACACTTGGCGAAGTGCCAAAGATAATGCTACTGGTATTGTACCTATTGTTAGGAATTGTTTGTTTTAATATACATATTAAGTATTTTATTTAACAGATTTTTGAGTTTATGTTATCGCCACGGTCAATTTAATGATGACGACAAAATTAGCTTGACGATCACTTATTTGGTAGGTACGACAGGTAATGTAAATAGCCTATATACATTACCTGTCGTACCTATATCATATGTCGTCATTACCTATATAATATAGGTAATACCACGTCAAATCGTAGCTACTTGCTTCGTTATCTATTTTTTATTTTAAGTGTTAAAACGCATTATTAAACAACTAGGTAAGTATATTATATTTATTCTACAAAAGTTCATACGATATTTAAATGAAAGTACCTATCTATTTATTGTTACCTTACAAGTACCACATAGGTATTAAGCATGCACAACGTAGTATTTAAGTAGGTACCTACTATAAAATCCAACGAAGTTTAAGCTTCTGATTTCACATCCGAATTTGAGTGATTTGAACGCTCCAAAAATAAAACTTAGTCAGTAAACATGCATTTAGCCATCATTTGCATTTGATGACTTGTTTACCTTTAACTGTTAGTTTACTACCTACTTCTACGCTCGCAATGAAACGAACGAGATTTTCTTTGCTTTACACGTTATGTAACCCCTGCACCGTAACTTCCCACCGAAATATAGTACCTACCTACCTACGTATTAAAATAAGAAAAATATTTATATAAAAGTACCTAAGTACTAAATTGTATGTAATATATAGTATGAATATCACTGAAACGAATTTTTTACTCTTTTGTATACCTACTAGAACATTCCTTTGAATACAACTAATATTTTATACCACTTTTAACAAAAATGCAAATTTAGCGCGAATAATGTTATTGATCCGTGCAAAGTGGTAGCGGCGCCGCGCGAGAAAAGCGCTCGGAAGTAGCGTCGGGCGCCGCGCTGGGGAGGGCGGCGCTTCCCGCTCCCGCTCCCGAGCCCGCCGCCGCCGCCGCCGCCGCCGCCGCACCGGCGCGCCTGCACGCCTTGTCCGCTCGCCCGTCCGCTTCCAGCCCTATACACGCTGTCACAACAACGCTCACCGCCTCTATTGTATTAACTTCGTTAGCGTATTGTTAAGTTCGCCCGTCGCCCGCACTCGACACAAATAACACCTGTCACTATACACTCCAGTCGACCTCGTTTCATAGTACCTACCCCGCCGCTTTGTGTTTTATATTGAGCATTTCTCATACTGTGATGCATATGGATATGGTACTTATACGTAGGTACGCGTCGTTCCTGAACCGGTGTTCCGAACTGATGCTCCTGTGAATCGAAAGTCAACGCGAAAATCGGATGGACCGAATGAAAACGCGGCAGCTCATTAACTGAAACAATGTAAACCGAGGGCGGCTTCATGACAGACGAGGCGCGATCGTGCGACTACGTCAGCCCAACTGGAATAGATTCACATGTACCGTGCGTGAAATTAAAGGATAAACAAATGAAGTCTGGAGCGGCGAGAATAATGAAACAACAGTCCGCTTCAGGAGGTGTCAAGCGGCAGACACGGGCGGCGTGACCCGGCAGCGGCGCGACTCGCCCGCGGCGCATCGGGCCAACTGGGCCATTCGATAAGCGTGTCCCATTTACCTGGATTCGGTGAGCGAGCGAAGCGGCGGGCAGCAGTGCGGCGGTGCATCGGTGCGAACGCGGTGGTGGTGACGTGAGCGACTGAGCGTGCGAGGATGTCGTGCAAATCGTTCGCGTCGAGTAGCATGCGGTCGGCCGCGGGCTCGGTGCGGCTGGGCGGCGTCGGCGGCGCCACGCAGCACGAGCTGGTGCTGGACGCGCTGTACGAGCGCAAGCGCGACAAGAAAAGCGTCCGCGTGCTCACCGTCATCGTGTACGTGTTCTGCGTCTCTCTCGCCGCCATCATGCTCTCGCTCTACTACGTGTTCTTCTGGGAGCCCAAGGACGCGCAGTACGCGCAGCGCAAGGTGTCTCACACAGTAGACCAGAAAACCAGCACCACACCAATGCCCACATGCTTAATGCCCCACACCGGTAGGTCACACATCCGACGCGCTTCCTCTGCTCTCCTCTTTCCTATTTGGAGCTGTAATCGTGACTTTGCAGTGACTCGACCTCCCTAACGTTATGTCCATATTTAATACTTACCTACTATCCTGACTTCCTTCTTTCTGTTTAGTGACACCTCAAATAGAAAGATGTTTTAAGTAGATTACTAAACAATAACTATACTTACCTACATGACGACCCTTGAGCAAACACTGCCACAGCTCAACACTGCATAGTAGACCACCATTTGTTAAAGCGCTTGATAGCACAGCTGTTTCTAATCGTACAACTCTAACAACCCGAGCCAAAATATTCCACGTTCATTTCTATAATTATACCTACTTATTTAGTTTATAACCCCCTAATAGGGTACAAAAATAATTGAAGATTGTTCAATAAGCCTCATGATAGGTACATTTATTGATACATGGGGCACATGCTCTATAAAAGATGAGTTGTTAAGATCATATACATTATAGGCACTTTCACATAATTCTACAGTTATTTTCAGCAGAACTGAGCTCACTGCTCAATCAGAAGAGTGCGGCTTTGTAAATTGATGAATATTGGAATTTTACGATCGAGGATTAAGTGGGGATCTATAGCTTTTTATGACAAAACGCGTCAAATTTACGACACGTTCATTAAAATTGTAATGAACGTAATCGTTTTTTTTATGGCAAATTTCCGTAAGTTAATATAAAACTAACAAAGAAAAAATTACGTTGATCCCGACCCGTGTTTACAAGCTTCAAAACATTTTCAAAGAAGGTATGTGAGTAGGTAAAGGCAAACTTTAAAATTAATACTTTGGTCGGCGACTGGACCGGACTTCATTGACCCTTCCGGGCGCGAGTTCATCGGATTACAATATTGAAATTACTATAAATTTAACGCGATCACAAACTTGAATTGATGTGTTAGCCAATGATGTGAATTTAAGAAGCCATTGTAATTTAAAAATATATGTGCAATGGTTAATAATAGGCCTTCGGAAGGTAGCTAAGAAAAAACTTATACTAATATTATAAAGAGGAAAAGTTTGTTTGGATTGAATAGGCTCCAAAACGACTGGACCGATTTGAAAAAAAATTTCACTGTTGGAAAGCTACACTATTCCCGAGTGACATAGGCTATAAAAAAAGGGATTCCGGCGAAGCCGGGGCGGGCCGCTAGTATTTAATATTTATACTAGGTACTTACCTACCTAAAACATTCAGTCAAAATGTCAAGAACATATTATGTACCTTGGTTCGTGAGAATTGAAATAAGTAGGTAGATTGCCTAGGTATTTATTTAATCTCCTACTCCAGATAGAATATTTATAAATATAGTGAACATAAATAAATAACCGTAAATAAAACTCTTTCCGAGATACCTAAACTATTTTGCATCCGAACTTTCTGTAACAAAGTAAAACAACTTTGTATACTTACAATAGCTAATGCGTAACTGCCGGAAATCAATTAAAACTTTTCCCTAGTTTAAATCAACTTGATAATTTCTTAAATCTATAAAACAGCTTAAAATGTTTATTGTTTTTAGCTGAACTAAGGAAACCTCTGCTTACGAATGAAAGTCGGTACTGTAGTTTCAGGTGCTATTAGAGTCCAATCAAGAAAGGTTTTAAAATAATAAGTAGGTAGGTAGGTTATGTTCTAGGTATTGTGTTAGTAACTTAAGTATTGTACGAATTAAACAATAATGGAAACCTTAGCTTTTACCCCCGGCCTAACCCGTTAAAGTTAAAAAAGTTTTAACACGGTCACGGAATCTCTGTATAGAATATGAAACTTCTGAAGGTTTGCGAATTTATGTGACTTGCGTTAGTCACGGAAGCCAGACTGCATTTATCATTTCGTTTAAATATAACATAATAAATAAAAATGCAGTTGGAAGTTAGTAAATACACGTGTTTAATGACATTACCATAATGTACTTCTGCAATCAAGCTTTTATTTAAATAAAAAATATATTATATCCTTGGACAAATCGCACCAACTGATCTAGTTCTAAACTAAACAAAAATTGTACTATGGGTAACGGGATACAGGCATGTAGGCATGTGTGATAACGGGAGAACAGATATATGTACATAAATACATATATAATTAATAATTTCTGATTCCCTCTTGGTTATTACACATTTATTTTATTTGCTAACGCATATTTGTGCGAGTATGTTAATTTATTTTAATCTGTTATATCTAATTGTTTTATTCTAATTAATATCCAAGACTTAGGTCCAAATGCACCTAGCAGGATGCGAACTCGCAGCTTCCGGTTTCGTAGTTAGGGGCTCTGACCTCCAGCCACCAGGCCGTCAAATATAAAGTAAATATTTACCCAGAACAACTTGCTTGGTAAGAGAAATTGAAGAAAATACTAATTTTGATAAAGAATAATTTCTGACACTTTCGGTTATTATGCAATGGAATGAAACTACTTTAACGGTTTGCAATGGAACTATGAGGATTTAACTCGAGTATTTTATGTTATTTGCTACATTTATAAAACTTTAAACTTCCCATATTCGTAGCACGACTGAACTGACGACCTTCAAAATGCCTACATTGTAAATTTTGTTGAAATAATTTCATTAAAAAAAATTGCATTCTTAGTCACAGCTATACAATATGACTAAACAGTTCCCCATTCACTGCCGATTATGTTTATAAGACATAAATCACCATCGAATCCGGTCGAATTACTAAATATAGATCGGGCGTAACGACTACATACGCATGTACAGCACACATATTAAGTACGACTTGGCTGCGAGTATTCCAAAACATACAGACCATTCAGATATCATTCCAAAATAGATTTTTATACGATGGGATCTTTATACAACCGCATTGTTTGTAGGTAGATACCAATTTTATAGACGGGTTTTTTATGGGAAATATTAGTACCTAGTTAATGGGAGGTTTTAGAGTGTGCTGTGGTCACATCCTTAAACCTCTCATGACTAGGTTAAGAGCAGAATGTTTACTTCCAGTAGTTAGCAGCACTATAAACGATTATTCCTTCAATAATATGTGCTACATAATGTAGTTCTCAAGCATATTCCGAAGTTTAACAAACTGTTATAAATTGTTAAAAAGATTAATGTCTTTTTAAACACCTACATGTTTATGAGATTCCCTACTACTTTTAATCTTAACTAGAACAAATGTAAATAATTACGCCTGCACTGTATTAACCGGGGCCATAAAATCCAAAACCGTAGCTATTGAGCAGAGCTTCTGCGAAATAGATATTTCTATTTCCATAGTGCAGGTACGTTAACTGATTCAGTAATTCACCCGACTGACTGACTTACGACCACAAGTGAAGTTATATTATAATAAGGTATTCTAGAGAACATGAAAATACCGATCTACTAGGTAGGTACCTACATATACTGCAGGCGTTTTAAAACCCATGTTTAAACTTTACCGATTTCAGATTTCACTTTTAAATGTTTAGAAGATTTTATATATGGATGTGTTATAATTTCTTTTACTTTACCTAGTTAACGTAATGAATTTAAAACAAAATATTTACAATTCGTATTTCTTCAATATTTATAACGAAAATTAAAACAAAACGAGAAATTTTACAATTAAGTAGGTACCTACTACTTACAATTAAATATTACAAGAACGACTTGCCTAAGTAGGTACTTATTCTGTACCTACTTGTACTTACTATATCGCACCTTCGGTGGTACAAGGGCACAATTGTCAAAAAAATCGAAAAATGAGCCAAGTATACAGAAATGTTCCAAAAAAAATTTGGAACATTTCTGTATACTTGGCTCATTTTTCGTTTTTTTTGACAATTGTGCCCTTGTACCACCGAAGGTGCGATATTATCCTAAATAAATACCCCTGTACTGAAAAAAATAATTTGATATGTAAATAATGAAGACACAAAAAATCCGCAGTTTAACCCGGTACTTTATTTCCAGGAGGAAGCAATATCGCAGTGAACGATTCACTGAGTTATACAACAACGAACAACACCAATGGTTTGGCTGTCACGAGTGAAATGCCCGCTTCGACAGTAACCGGACCTACAGGGTTACCGGACACCACGCTACCAACTCACTATAAAAACAATAATATCAACGAGACTAATAGTACCCTTGTCGTAGGCGTCGATAACGAAACTAGCGTCACATGACCAACAAGGAAAAAATTACACATCTTAACTAATATGACTAAGAGAATATAGCGTATGCTATTTAATCATTCAATGTGTCAAAGTGGGTCGTAATCAAATTAGACTCGCTCTTAGTTATCGACGCCGATGGCATCGTTTGTCTGTAACCGAAACACCAAGCTTCCCTTGGGCGACGACTATGTAGTGATATTTATGGAATGAACTTCCTAGATGCCTAATTAGATGTAATGGAGGTTATTGCTTCAGATATTTATCAATGATTATTTATAACTAGCCTAAAGTGTCATTGTTAACGAATCTATTTAAGAAAAATTATTTACTTAGTTTGTCTCATTATCTAGTTAATATTATTGGATATTGGTGTTAGACCAAAGAGCTGATCTCATTTATTTTGCATGTTATATCGACATATCGTAGTTCTTACAATAATCATTGACTACTTACATTAACTATCATATGTATTAAGGCCTTAATAGATATTATATTTACGGCCTGTTTCACGTTATTTGCCAATTTCCCTGTAGATAAAAACAACTCCAAATATTCATAAAATGAATCATCACCGAATAAGTGTAATTAGCTTACTGCGTGGAGTAGGTACGTTTAACGACTTCTTTATCTGCTAGGAAACTTGCAAGTAACTTACCTAGGACCTAAATACCTGGGCATTATGAAACAGGCTAGTATTGTATCAGAACCTCTTCCTCGCCGTCACCGTCGAGGCCACAATTTCGTTATGTATACCGACTTATAATCTGAATCACGTAATAATGAACACTACGAGTATATTTCGTCCTAGTTGTTTATCAACTATTGTTGAAGAACAAAATAATTGTATTTTACTCACAAATGCGATTTATGTAAGAACCCATTGTATAGGTAATATATTTTATATATAACTAAACAAAAATTGTGGTATTATTTCACTGATTTAATTGAAGGTACTTACCCAATAATGATCAAACAGGGAAAGTGTGACCACGTATTGCGGACAAAAATTACAGTATATTCTGCAGCTATTACTTATTAATTTACCTACCTATTTATATAAATCCTATGTAAAGTGTAGGTACTGTAATAAGAATAATATTTAAGTAAGTACCTACTGACATATTCATATTATTATTATATCACATAGATAGGTAGGTAGATAGTCACAAAAATAAACAACATGAAATATTCATGTTTATTCATAATAGTTCGTATTACTAACATGACAGATTTAAAACCAAATGGATTATTAAAATGTTGATTCGACTTAATAAATAATTTAAAATAGTAGAAAGTGTGTAAACTTTAATCCGCAATTTAAAACTGTTCAGTAGGTAATTAAGGCACTGCATTTTGATATGCGACTTATCAAACATGCAGTGCGATATCCGGTATAAGATATGTTGTCGCAGCTGGATCGTATAATCCGCCCTATTAGATTACGGCAAGCCATTTTACAAAACAGGGCAGATTTAAGTTCAATTTTTGTCTCTTGATAAATAACTATTATA
Organism: Polylopha cassiicola; assembly: GCA_038024825.1. NCBI lineage: Eukaryota > Metazoa > Arthropoda > Insecta > Lepidoptera > Tortricidae > Polylopha > Polylopha cassiicola. The sequence goes on from CP149061.1 coordinate 3,937,836, forward strand.
GTGTGATGAGAGCAACAAACCGCTCGTATTAGCTAGAGGCGAAAGATATGACATTCTGAAGTGGCCGGCATCTGACCGTTTCGAGTCTATATTTCGACGACGAACTTATATTTTTTTCCTTAAACGAACACGTGGTGACACCACAAAATTACAACGTCATAACAAATTTATTTAAAATATTAGAATTTAACAGACAGTTTTACTGTGTTAGCACCATACAGAATTAATAAAATAATCCTAACAAATTTAAACAAACAACAGGTTAAATCAAACAAAGTATACATTTAAAAATGAACTGTATTCCAACCTAATAAGGTTGACATTTACTATCCGGTCATGTACATGTGGATGGGTTTGTCGGAGCCCATAATGGCGGCGACGCGCGCGCCGCCGGCGACGGCCGCGGCGCGCTGCGCGTCGTACTTGCACACCAGTGACGTCACGGTCATGTTGAACTCGCTGCCCCCGTACTTGTTCTGATTCGATTCCTAATAAAAATAACTAGCGTGAGCTCAATGTTGATTATTTACAACCTAACCTTCTTATACATATTGATAGAATTGTAGCATGAGTTACCTACTATTTTTATTACCTACTAGAATTTTATTTTTCGATATAACAAGCAGGTATAGGAAGGTTAAGTAAAATACAAAGCTGTTTTAGTAAAAAATACTGATTAAATTGAATTAAATTTATTTAGAAATCTTACTTTCGAATGTACAAATGTACAGACACCTTTATCCCTTTAATTAAGAGCACAGGTATAACACAAGTTGTAATAACGTGTTTATAGATTAGGGTAAGTATTTACGGTGGTGCTAATTTACAAGGAGCGATATAAATATTTAGATCTGCAGAAACAATTTATATGGACAATGAAAATGCATGATACATTAAATGGATTATATAACAACCAAAAATAAAATCTGAGCTTAGAAAATAGTTCACATACCTGCATGAGATTACACATTTCTGAATAGAAATGTGGATACGTGGGCGGCTGATAGAAAATAATATGACGAATTCCTTTTATCCTAAATCGTCTGAAAAAGTGTACCCTCTCGGAATAGAGCAAGAAATGTGCTTCAGTATGGAAGAACATATCTCTGGCACGCGCAATTTTGCCATCCTACAACAAGGAGAAACATAAAGTTATCAATATTATTTTATACTAGATTTTGCCCACGACTTCGTCCGCGTCGTCGTCAGTCGGTTAAAAAGTAGCCTATGTCCTTTCTCAGGCTCCAGACTTTCTTTATACCAGATTTCATCTAAATCGCTCCAGTAGTTTTAGCGTGAAAGCGTAACAGACAGACATACAGAGTTGCTTTCGCATTTATAATAAGTATTATATATTATTTATAAGCGTATTAAAAAACAAAACACGGTAAAAACAACACCGCCTTGCCAAATTATATAAAAAACATACCTTTGAATATTCGCATATCTGAACGAATCCAATATCTTCTTTTTTAAAATAGTTTCGTATCCGCACGTAGTCAAAATAGCTGGGTACATATATCAGCGTATGGCTCATCAACGGGTCACGCTGTTTCGGCAACACTTCCTTTACAAAATACTCAAAGCGAGCGTCCACGGCCGCAAGGGGACTTGTTGCAGTAAATCTGGAAACATATAGATTATTGCACTTTTAACCCGGACACTGCTATACAACATTTGTGAGGTGTATGGGTATTGAATATGTACTTGTTTTCAAATTACAATGTCAGAAATTATTATAACTATCAACTAAATACTTCCGCAAATGGTTACGTCATGTTATTGAACCATTATATTTTTTGCAAAGGAATATGTATACCGAACTTTTATTTATTATATTTTCAGGAGATATATGCAGATATTATTTCGAGCGATAGAACATTGACTATTTTTATTGATGTCGTTAAGCGTAGTGTCGACTTATAGCATACTACCTCGGTTTATTGTAAATGAACACAATTCTACCTGTGAAATATTTGTGGGACTTGGAGTAACACTTGTTGAAAGCTGCCGACTTCCACTGGATTCGTGACTAATACCTTCCCAGCGTAGTTATGGCATTTATGATTCACTATAGATTTTATCTCTGGCAGCGAAACGGAAGAAAAGATCAACGTCTGTCTGGAATATAATATAAATCAAACAAACAAGTTTCATCAGTATTCAAATAAACATGAATGTAGCAAACGAGGTTATTTTTAAACCAGTATGTGAAGCATAAATCATACGAGCACTTAATACCAACAACTGTACAGAGTAGTATAAATAGATTCGAAATGAGATCAAAATGCATTGCCCAAGCAAAAGAAAAAAATATGACTCATTCACTTATGAACGCAGTAAAGGGAATACGATGCAATCCACAAAACAATAGAATTCTCATTGGAATGAGACAATTATAACGTATTTAACACTCGTATTTTAATAATAATAGTTATTTGAATATTTTTTTATTAGTAATATAATTTAGTTGCGTCATTTATAAGCTGTTAATGAGCAGATATACTAGTAAAAAAAACAAATGATTAAATTTTTGAAATGATTATGAATTTTATTATATAATACAAATAGAGAGAAATCTTTTCCTAAATTTCTTTATAACAAAAAATAATACCTAAAATAATCTGGACGATGTCTGATTTAAAAGTGAAACATGAGTTTACATACCTATAATATTTGGACCATCCATTAATAGCCCAGGATCTGACTCGTGAAAAATCGGTGTCGCGAGTTTTCTGCGGTTGTAAATGGAAGTGATCGAGGCAGTGGAGTAAGTGGTCCCAATTCTGCATGAGAAACACATCAGCCTGGTCGAGCACCAGCACCTCAATGGATGCCAAGAAATCGTAGTCACGGTCCTCTTCACCCTCGGCGCCTATAATCATTCGGAGTCCTAGTGGTGATGCTATTAGTATGTCTGATGAGTAGAAATCTGTGTACAACTAAAATAACAAAAACAATGGATAAAATCAGCACTAGAAATAGAAATAAATATTGTCATGAGATTTAAAAATGTTTGTAATTAGTAGAATGCAGGTGGGTAAATATTTCATTAAATGTGTATGCTATTTAGCTTTGAAATGGCATATGAGAATATAAAAAAAAAAACAAAGAATTACCTTTAGTGTCTTTTTAGTCAAAGTCATGCCTAGTCGGAATGTGTCTTCTGTGTTGCCACTGAACATTAGCTCATAATCCTCTGGTTTAGGGTTCTTTTTTGGCATGATCAGTTCACCACCTGTAAAGTCTTCCTCAAACCTATTTTTATTAACCACCTGCCCAGCCTCCTTTGGTACTAGTATCTCCATTATTGTCTTAACAACTCTGTATGCTGCACTTTTAAAGGGAACCATTATTAATACCTGCAAATAATGTACAAGAAGTGTCTTAATACTTATCAAACATATTTTAGTTAAGAACCTAGAAATCTAGCCAAATCTAGAAACCTAGTTTTACATGTAGTAAATTTACTATATTGTGGAATTATTCACATACCTTTGGTCTGACCAATCCCTGGTCTCTGTACTCTTCAGAGGGATCTGTTTTATTACTAAGTTTTGCATTGTGGTGAATAATTTTTGTTCTAGTTTTCAACATGTGATTGATAGCATGCAAACAATAAGTGAAACGGATTTCCTCAGCATTACTAAAAGTTCTCTCAGGGTAATATAGATCTTGGTAGTTATTTATGACTCCAAAAAGTTCTTTTTGTAAAGGAGTAAATGTTTCAGTGAGTTCTAAATCTCTTTTGATTAAGTTTGTTTTATTTGCTGACACTATATTACCATGAATTTGGGATTTTATATACAATTGTTTGAAGTCTACATTATTTGTAATGTGTGGCACTGTTCCTTTAGATGCTGTTGGTCTTTCCTCTATAATTGAAATTTTGGGTTTAATTTTCTTTATCATTGTCTCTATTGGTTTTGGAATAGTAATAGTAATCTTTCCAAGTGAGGGCCATGTTTTTACTACTATTTCGCTGGTTTCTGATGTAGGGTTTGACAAGGCAACCAGAAGATCTTCGCCTAAATCATATTGCAGATGTTTTGTAAATGGATCATTGGACAAATCTTGATCCTCATTATCTATTTCTTGAGTTACATTTATCTGAAAAAAAAGAGATGATTTACACACATTATGTCCATCCATATTTAAATAACAGCACAGATGCTCAGCATAGTATGTTTTGTAAGATGTAGAGCTGAGTTATTCATGGGTTTAATTTTACTTGATAAGTAATTTCCAATACTGCATGTAGGTATATACTTGGGAGTGCACTAGATGATTGTAGTAGAATTTTACCACAAAATTAAGAGCCTCTAGAAAAAATACTACACTGTACAGTGATGGGCAAAATGCAATCGACTAACAATTAACAATTAAGATTAACCTAAAAGTAATCAATTAACGATTAAAAGTGACGATTAATCAATCTTAGTCGTAAGATGTTCGACTAACTTAATCACGATTAAGTTAATCGTCGATTAAATACGAACGATTAAATCTATAATCGATTGATTAATTAGATTAATTTTCTTTCGATTAATATCAGAAAAAAAAATCCTTCATTTCCCCTTTCTTCAAATAAATGGTCCGAGAGTCATGGATGAAATGATGGATTATGTACATCGTTTTCTTATTCAAGTTTAAATTTACCTAACTCATATACTGCCGAACCATTTTTTGCACTGCTCTAGAATGATTTCAAGGAACATATTGAATGATAATATGTACCTACATATATTTTTTTGTTATGCACTGTGTTTCAAAATTTAATCGAGACTTAATCGAGAAATTTAGTCGATTAAAATGACGATTGACTAATCGTTAATCGAATTCTGCGACGATTAAGTTAATCTTAATTAAATTAATCGCGATTAGTTTTGTGACGATTGATTGTTTAGTCGATTAATTAGTTAATTAAAAAAATAATTGATTAATGCCCATCTCTGACACTGTATACAATTCAGAATGTAAGTAAATATGATCAATCTGATACATTGCCTAATGGGTATACCTCTGTTTCATTATCACTCGTCTGCTCATCACTTTCAACTATATCTGAATCCTGTTGACTGTTTTCTTTTTCTTCATGTTCAGCCATGTCTTCATCCTCATCGCTACCTGAGCCGGATTCATCGCTTGGATCACTTTCGTCGCTCATTGCCACCGCTGCCTTTTTCGGTTTATGGAAACAAGACACGAGTAACCCATAAGGGTCTGCTTCTTCCTCTTCTTCACTCTCAGAATATGTTTTCCGTTCATATTTAAGCTTCCTCTCTAACTGCTCTTTCTTCGCGTTTTCTTCTTCTACTTTTTGCTTATTCTTATAACGATTGAAGAGGGCTTTTTTATTGACACCGTCGTTTTGTTTCTTTTTAAAAGGTTTCTGTGGTCGTTTCTTTTTCTTATTGATGAATTTGGAACCTTTGCCTTTTGCCATTATTTAACATACATTTAAATAGTAACTTATCTTTATTTAATTCGTTTCACCTAAAAATTATAACGAGATATCAGCAAAATGAGCAAAATACTGAACAACGTGCGTTTGACAACTTCAACTTTGACAGATTTTAGGTTTTTTTTATTAACCATAGACCACTACATGAGATATATTCGAGGTTCATAGTTTGATCGTTGTTTGACACACGGTTTATCTGATCGTGCATGGCATATGGCATCTCAGATTTTTCATAATTTAAATTATTTATAATCTGTTTACGCTTTCTTATCTCTGCCTTTTTAGTTGACATCATGATGACATTTGTTTGACAAAATAAGTCATTGCTTTGCACGTAAATCGTACATAGACATATGAAATTGTATAGGAAATAATCTTATAATAACGAAATGTTTTGTGGTTCCGTAGGTTCGAAGTGTTTTTGTAAAATGCCACTTTGTCAACAAATGTTTGCAATTTAAACTTTCTGAATAGCTATGATACAAGATGAACCGTTTCAATAACGTCGCCCAAAATTCACAATTAAACCTGCCTTCAAACAATGGTGTTCCTCACAGCACGCCTTCTTTAAAACTAAACGGTGGTGCTGCCGCATCTAGACAAAATGGACGAGAATCGGAAGACTTAGCCGATCTCAAGGGTAAGGTAGAGTCGCGGCTCTTGTCTATGTGGAACAATGTAAAGTTTGGCTGGACTGTAAAACTGAAGACTAGTTTTTCCAAAGAATCCCCAGTTTGGCTTTTGGGTCGGTGTTATCATCGGAAGTTAAGTCCTACTGGATCTCTGGAATCATCTACAGAAATTGGTACAGAAGCTACCGCTCACCAACCTATGGAACAGATATATGGTGAAGGAATTGAAGGATTTAAATCAGATTTTATTAGTAAAGTTTGGATGACTTATCGAAGGGAGTTTCCTATGATGCCTGGTTCATCTTTTACCACTGACTGTGGTTGGGGATGTATGCTACGTAGTGGACAGATGTTGCTGGCACAAGCACTTGTTTGCCACTTCTTAGGAAGATCTTGGAGATGGACTCCTGAAAAGCCTATCCAGAATGCTAGAGAGTTTCAAGAAGACTGCCTTCATCGAATGATAATAAAATGGTTTGGGGACAAATCATCTGTAAACAGCCCTTTATCCCTTCATCAAATGGTAAAATTAGGAGAAACTTTAGGAAAGAAACCTGGGGATTGGTATGGGCCAGCCTCTGTTGCCCATTGCTTGCAAGCTGTGTTGGCAGCAGCCTCGAAAGAGAACTATGAATTTGACATGTTAGAAATTTATGTTGCTCAAGATTCAACTGTATATATTGAAGATGTACAGACTCTTTGTAGAATGCCTAATGGTACTTGGAAGTCACTGATTCTGCTAGTACCTGTGAAATTAGGTACAGATAAATTGAATCCTATTTATGGTCCTTGCCTCACATCCCTCCTTACACTGGACTTTTGCATAGGTATTATTGGAGGGAGACCTAAACATTCGTTATACTTTGTGGGCTATCAAGATGATAGACTTATTCATTTGGACCCACATTATTGCCAAGAAATGGTTGATGTCTGGCAACCTAATTTTTCTTTGCAAACTTTTCATTGCCACTCACCACGTAAAATGCCTATTAACAAAATGGACCCTTCTTGCTGTATTGGTTTTTACCTTGCTACTGAACATGACTTTGAAACCTACATTAATATTATTAGGTCTTTTCTAGTTCCACAGGGTGTCTCTTCTAATAATGAATATCCAATTTTTACTTTACACCATGGATCTCGTAGCACAGTTATGAACCCACCAAATATAAGATACTCTATTTATGAGGCAGACCAGAACTGGGTAACACCTAATATACATGATAGTGATACTGACATAGAGTCAGAGGAATTTGTTTTAGTATAATTTAAACCAAATTTTAGTAAAGTCTAAATAAGAATCATCCAATTGAAACTCTTGAGATAAAAGATTTCTTTTATATTTTAGAACATATCCCAATTAGGTTTTAAGTTAATTTATATAAAAACATATTATTTTATACAATTATTTAACATGTTATTAGAAAAGATCTCTTATTGAAATTGTTCATTAAATGTATATGCTCAGAAACCACAGAAGTAGTCCTTATTGTAAAATACTAAATAAAATCGAATATCGATGAATTATAGTGTACTTAAAGATTTAAATTTTAAAGTAATTTATGCTTGGTCTACTAAAATATATATAGGATGCATTTTCACACTGTGTACTTTGCTAAATAAAATGATAACATAATGGTACTCATAAAGTTAGTCATTTTTTAATATCTATGATAATTAAAATGCAATTTGTGTAGCCAACAGCAACTATTAATATTGTCCCAGATAGGTGCTGTCAGCATCAAATACATGATCAAGGTAATCAAATTTATTGATACAAGTCTCTTTTCTCACAGGTGTTAAAGAGTGTGTTTCAATATGTATATTGGAACCATCTTGGTTGCTGCATTATATTCGATGCCGAGTGTACATTGGTATCAATATAGGTGGCTTAAACTTATTTATTTATACTTACAATAAGATGATAAGAAAGGTAATTTAATTTGTTAACTTTATTTTAAATAGACTGATATAATATTCACATATTGGGGACACAACAAACAATCATGCATATTTAAAGATATTTATTATGTAAACTAATAAATAATATATGTTGCAATATGTAGTTTCGTTTTGGTGGTTGATAATGAAAAAGAAATTAAAATGATTGAATCAGATATACTAATTCTTTGAGTTTATGTGACAAGTATAATTTTACATTAATCTTTTCAGTAGATATTTCATTTAAAGATCACACTTCTAAATCTAACTGGTATATATATATCCCTTCTAAGGTTCAAGAAAGCAATCATTTAAATAAAGTCAGTCCTAAACCAGACGATGGTAAGTGTAATATAACCTTTTGAATATATCTAATAGTAATGAGTAGATCACGCATAAACTTGAGGCCTTGAGGGTTGTATATTAGTCTGACTATACTTTCCACTATTATATGCAGACTGATTCAGTTATTGTATGTATACTCATATACATTTATAAGGCATATTAAAGAACCATTTTTACTTAATATACACTTCTGTAATGTAGTAATATTCATACATAGTTAATCACAGACAAAGGCGGAAAAATGAAACAAAACAAGGGAAATGATTAAAATTAAGTTATGTAAGCTAGTACCAAGTACATACTTAATTTACTCATTAGTTACACACTCATTATATTCAAAAATACTTTCTAAAAAGTAATTAATAAAAAAAAAACAATATATATAGTAGTATTATATGGTACTATTCCAAAAGCTGAGTAACAAATAGTTATTACTTCCTAAAAACATTTTATAATTATTCTAAAGTGATTGCAAGTCTTACATGAAATGTACTATCAGGCAGGGAGGGATCAAATTACACTGCTAGTCACAATTAGTTTCTATCTTTTACTGGTGGCGGATGCCGTATGAAGTAATGCACAGCGTTGTATACAAGATGTGGAGCGACATTATGCAGCGGGTGAACCCTATTGAGTTCGTTGCGAGGAGAACCGACCACGAAAGGATCCCCAGCGCCAGTGCCGTGCTGCGCTATGGACAGTCCACTTAGCGTGTAACATGTGTGGTAGATGTCTCGCGGTCTGAAAATATTGTAAGTATTATACTTAAATGTAAATAATAAAGATGAATAATAATGAGCTGTATATTTTGTTGCTTCCAGTTTATTTAAGTATAAATATAATAATATATTATGATATTCTCAAATTCATAAATTTTATATATTTGTCTTCAATTAAAGGTAGACTATAAATAATGAAGCCTGATGTGAATTTAATCATCACATAACAAATGGAAATTTGATGTGAATCCAATTGTGAATTTATTCTCTGAACTTACTTGCCAGGTTTGTCAATAAGACCACCATCAGTTGCTTGACAACATACAATAATATATTCTTGTAAAGCACCTTGATTAAATAGAACTGTTTCTATTAATTCCTTATTATCTGAAAGCAAAAAGAAAATATAATTACAACTTTTGAATAATTCTTCAGTTAATCAATATGAAAATAGTAAGCAAGTATACTTTCTAAATTATAATTTAAATAAAAAAGTAAATTCTCTCTCTGTAAATTCTCAAAGAGTTATAAAATCTGATACTCAAAAAGAAAATTATAAGACAAATTGTTTTGCACTCATATAATCAGCACATAATTTTACCTTGTGATAGAATGGCACTGATAATAGGGAATGCAGCTCCTTGCCAAAATGAATAGCATCCATCAACAAGTTTATTTGTTCTTCCTTGAAAACCCCCTTCAAGTCGCATTTGGCGATTAACACACCATCTAAGCAAGGCTTCAACATCACAAAGCTGTGTACGATTTAATAGCGCTAATGATGCAATACCACAAAACGCATATCCACCATGCGCTTCCATTCCAGGGCAACCAGCAAATCCACCCTCATACGTTTGACAACTGACTATCCACTCTGCTGTCTTGTCAAATAGTGCATCTGTATAGGTGTTTGTCAACTTTGCCACGCTTATTGCACAATAAGCCCCTCTTATATCTTGCTCACCTCCCCTGTGCAATGCAAAGGAACCATCCACATCTCTAATTGTCCACAAAAATTTTTGTAAAGAGCTTCTGTCTATTGAGTCATATGCTTCATCAGTACCTATAATGGCTAGAGCATTAACAGCAGCATATGTGGGTCCTAAGTGAGGATATTGTCCAGGACCTCCTCCATAGCCACCTTCTTCATGTTGACAGTGAGACAGGAACTCCACTACATGTGATAATGTTTCCGTATCAGGCATGTCATCCAATATCCATAATCCATGCAGAATCCAGTACACAAGCCATGGTCGACTGGCATCTAAACATTCATAGCTTTTTGGTAAATTTAGTAGCCATCCTTTTAGTAATTTGCTGTGAGACCGTTTGTTGACAAGTGGTAAATCAGGATCAATAGATGCCTCCTTTTCAAAGCGTTTAAATATCTTTAAAATCATTGCCTCTACATCAAGCTGAAAAAATAAAATAAGACATATTATAGAGTTATTTACACAAATCAATCTAGTACCAAATAGGTATAGATTAAAGGAATTTGATGCTGTAATTTAGCAACTTTATCTGAGATAAATCCAAAAATAAAAAATACTATGAACTGGAATGAACAATAATACCAATAAAATACAATATAACAATATATTAAAAGCAGTTATTTTTTATACCAACCTGGTCAGTAACTGTATCAGTTACAACTTTTTCAGTATTAAAAGCTTCAGCTGAAATATTTGCATAGCATCTGATTTCATTCTCCATTTTCTTTAAAATTTAGTTTAAGTCTGCGAAGCTGTAGATTTAATAATAAAGATTTAATTAAAAGGCCACCTTAAAAACATAAATAATAGGTCAATGAAAGTCAAAAATAATCTAGCTGCAACTACTACACGGTAGGCTGGCATGATATCTAGCCTACTTGGAGCGGGATCAATCCATTTATTAATACACTCTATACGCGGTCACAAATAAACAATACGGAACCAATGACCAAATTATTTCCTAACCTCACAACGATTTTTTTCCGATTTAAATATAGAATTATAAATATCATAGATATAGATGATAATATTATTTGCTATATATATTTAACTCACAGCAATAATTTAATCAATATCATTTAATCTTTGCACTGCAACTTCAATTCAAAAACTGTTACAACAACAACATATTACCTTGCTTTATTACTCCAATTTTTCTACTGTGGCATTACGTTTTCCTCTTACAATATTGTCTTAAAATTAATATCGCAGTAACGGTTTATTTATCAGGCACCAAAATAAACATCAATAGAAAGAACAAGACATTAAAAATCGAAAACACATTCACACAGAGCGCTCTGTCGGAGTTCGCACAGATAAAGCTTTAAGCTACTATATTGTCTACATTATGCCCAAAGAACACCTAAAATTTGAATAAATTTTGATTAAGATGAACACAGACAAAAAACGAATAACTGATCAGTTTTCTTGGTCACAGCAACGACTGACACACAAAACTCGTGAAAACTAACTGCATACAACAGAAGCTTTGAATCAATTAGAATGACACCTCTGATTTGTCATTGTATACAGTAAATTACAGTATTACAGTAGTTAACAATAGCATATTTTACGTTTAATGTTTTGTTGATATTAAAATTATGTGATTTTATGTAAAACATATATTTTGTGCTACTTTGTTTCTGTATACATACAAGTATTAGAATAAGGATATAATCATACAGCTGATCTCACGAACTTTTTAAAAATGATGCCTGGAAGGATTGGTAATTTGCCGATAGCTTCAGAAAATCCCCTGGGCTTATCATGGCATGATTCGACATGGATACCCCTTCTAAACCCGACCAACATTATGGACTACTTTTCAGAACGATCAAATCCATTTTATGATCGCACTTGCAATAATGAAGTGGTAAAAATGCAGCGACTCAGTATGGATCAGTTGCAGTGAGTTTGCAAAAGAACGACAGAATTAATTTCACTAAATATTTGTAGCAACAAATATTATTTTAATAGTATTTGTTGGTCCTGATTGGTTTTCTTATAATATACAGATAACTTTTTTTTTTACAGTTCAATGACTGGCTTAGAATATATGCTGTTGCATGTACAAGATCCGATCTTGTATGTAATCAGAAAACTACATCGGCAAGCTCCAAATCATGTCATTCCTCTAGCAGATTATTACATTATTGCTGGTATTGTCTACCAAGCTCCAGATCTAGCAAGTGTGCTTAACTCTAGATTGGTAAGATAATCAATTTAATTCAAAACCTGACATAAAATGTTATTATCATTCTGTAAGGTGACATGCTGTAAGGTGTGTATACATCATTACTTCTGTTTTTGGTTTAATTTGTACCATGACATCACTCTCATCAAGTTTTTATCTTTTCATATTTATGTTTCTAGTTATCTGCAGTTCACCATTTACAATGCTCATTTGAGGAAACCATGTCCTATTCTCGATATCACCCCAGCAAAGGGTACTCATGGGACTTTAAGGCTAATAAACCAGGTACAGGTTACTTTTTCTATATAGTTTTATTATTATTAAGCATATAATTAATTGTTATTTGTTTCTGAATACTCACTAGTACATACACAATTTAAAGTAATGCCTGCTTAAATTACTTTTAGGTGCCAGTCCATTTAATACCAATCAGACTGTTCCTAAAGACACAGCAAGTACTTCTAAAGAAGAGCCCTCGACAGTATTCCAAAGGCAAAGAGTAGATATGTTACTGGCAGAGTTAGTGAGACAATTTCCTTTACCGGTGGCACAAGCAGCACACAATCAGGTAATTTCATTTTTAACTATAATTAAATAATTAGTTTTATCTGTATATATATAATTATTTTATAATCTAACTTCTAAAGAGTACCTATTTAATTACTAAATTGCATTATGTGACATAATTCACTAATAATCACTGTATGAAATAGAAATATTATTATATTAAACAATGCTTAATATGCTATACCTATATACTCTAGCTAAATTTAACTAAAATGTATAACTACTTATAATATTCTCTCATTTTTGTTACAAGACTAATGGTGTCACAGTAAAGACTGAAAACACTAGTGATAAAGATAAACCATCAGACACAAATAATGTCAACAATATAACAATCAAGCAAGAGCCGGTGGATCCAAGCAATTCAGACATGACCAATGGAGCCATTCAGGGTCATGCTGAAATTAAACAAGAAATCAAACAAGAGAATATGAAACCACCTCCAGAAAAAAAGCCAAGAATTTGAAATGAAACCATTGATGATTGTTAAATCATGCAGTAATTAACTATAAGATAATCATTTTGTGAAATGGTCACATGATAATGATGGAATAAAACTCATACGCATAACTCTATGACAATTTATTGTTTTTGTGATTTTTTATATAATTGTCATTCTTTTCCTTCTGTAAATTGAACAAATTCACAACATTTTCTTGTGCTATTGTCTCTGTTGTACACATTTGACAATTTATTTGCCGAGGGTCTATAAAATTTGCATTATTTGATTGTGTTGTTCGTGTATCTCTGAAACAAATGTTTATCATAAGATCCATAAACATGGTACATAAATTTTAAAAATAGTTTTAGACATAATTCACCAACATGGCATGATTCAATCCTAATTCAAGTCCAAATCCAAATCCTTGTTCATAACCCGAATTGAAACTGGACTGAAAAGATGCGGTCTGTCCATCAGCAGCACCATCCATGTAACCAAGCTAAGGAAAAATGTAGTAAATTAATAATACAACCGAATAAACTTGAAACAAATATAGTAATATCTTCCATTACTTTATTAATAGGTTCAACAGTACGAGACCATGTCTTTGCCGAAATTTTTGCACTTTCATCTGTCATTTCTACTAAGTGTCTTCTTGTAAAGTTTAAAGTTGTTTCTGACCACACTCGCTAACGAGTTGTAAACATAATAAATGAAGTATTAGGTATCCGCTCTACTACTAGACATAAATTTAGGATAGAAATTAGAAACTGACAGGTCAGGGTCACAGTGCTGCCAACTGCTTTGGTTTACTACCAAATATTAAGGTTATACTACACGTCCATGACAACTAACTAATTGGTGTTATTTAAAATTAAATTTCCTAACAGGCTTATTGAGCTTATTCTTAATAGGTCCTATTGTTTTATAAGAATGAAGAAATAAAAAAAAACACTTCTTTTTTTCTAGCAATGTTATTGGAAACTGACCATTACGTTTTCGTCACTAGTTACCAGTTAAGCTAACTAAACGTAATGACTGTTGACTAATGTCATAATAATTAATATTCTTCACAAGGCTCACAACTGCACTTAACTGCAGGGATTAAATGGATTTGAGACAATTTGAGTTTTCTCCCGGTGTAGTTGTGTTCTCTCTACAATTAAATCTCATAATAACGTTATAAATCAGATAGGTATAAAATAGCTATGAAGCCAATGAAAGTGGAAGTGTACAATTCAATTGTGGAAGATTTTAATAAATTACCATCCTTTGGTCGTAAGGCTGAAAACGAATTGAAAAAAAAATATAAAAAGTAAACAAAGTGAACTAATTGTTTTGAAATCTTTTATTTACCTACCTATAGTTTTTTTTCGTTTCACGTGTATTTAAAATATGCAAAAATATTATTGTTTTCAATATATATTTTTCAGTTTACCACCATCTACACTTGGAAGTATAATTTCTTTGCTTGTACAAAGAGCTATGAAGCAAAGTTACAGAAAGTCACCCTCCATATCAAGCCGGTACTATGAATTATATGAGGAGCTTATGAGGGATAAATCTAAAGATAATGTTATTGTTCCGTAAGTTTACATTTAAATATTTTTTAAGTGAGTAGAGTAGAAGCAAATGTAAATAACTTATTTTTACTTAATAGATTATCGGATTCACAAGGAATCAGTCCAGCTTTATTTGCACGGTCTCTGTTACAAAATGTCTACTCTGATTCAACAATGGTCAAGAAATGTTTTAAAGATACCACATTGATAGAGGACAAGGAATTGGCCTACCAAGTGTTTATGGTAAGTTCAAAATACATTATGAATACTTTATGAATGTTGAAATACAGGTAAATAGTACATTATATAGGATAAAACATTTCATAAGGATATGTAAGTATTTGCCATTATCTGGGTTTTCAGTTCTATCTATGTAATACTTGTTTTAATTACAGGGTACAATGAATGACAACCAATATGGGCCCTATGCTGATTTAATAAAACAGTATGTATGCTTTCATAGTCATGGTTACATAGTCTGTCATTTGATTCATTTAAATTACTACCTCACAAAATTTCTAATAGCTATGTTTTAAAATTGGTATTAAGACTAAGTCCAAATGGACATCTATATGATGATGTGGACATTTGGGAGTAAGTATATTAAGTCCAATTTTTTAAGATCAACATTTCGTTTAGACTTACAACCTTGTTGCTCACAAAGGATTCCCATTTTGTAAGATATGTTTGTTTTTATTTTAGATCAATTGGAATGGAATACGAACTCAGATTAGAACGAGAATTAAGACTAATGAACATAACATTTTCTGATGAGAATGTTCTTCGATCTCGAGGTTATGACAAAACACCAGATTTTAAGCTAGATGTGCCTATAGCTATTGATGGGTTCATTGTGAATTGGGTAGAGAGTAAAGCCTTGTTTGGAGATGAAGAAAATCATTCTGGTTATTTAAAAGAACAGTTAACATGTTATTGGAATCGATTTGGTCCTGGTTTAGTCATATATTGGTTTGGATATCTGGAGACATTGGAATCTACACCTGAAGTAAATAATATGTTTATTTTGCGCACAAGCTTCCCAAAGAAAGAAAGCATAACTCAGTATAAACTAGACTTAAATGTATAAAACATTCAATAAAATAATTGAAAACTTTTTATACTTACTCATGTTTTTACTAATTTAGTTATAGAATTTTTAATAATACCTAATATGTTGGAATATTTAAGAACATTCGTACTGCCTAATCATGATTTGGTCAGCTCCGACATTATTTTATACCTAAATATAATATATTAGACCACAGTTAAGGTAGTTAAGGTGGGACGAGGATATTAAGCAGTAAGCAGGTTGCAGGAACGACATGGGGTAGAGTGGCCTTAGAAAGAATGAAATGGTGGAGGTCTTTGCCAACTGGCAAAGGCCTCCTCCAATCTTCTTTTCGGACACACAAAAATGGAAAACGAGAGAAATCTACGAATAAAACCACACAGTCTGTCTATTAAGAAAAATAATAATATATTACAATATATAAACTATTTTTGAATGCGATTATTCTGCCAGTTAATCGCAAAGTTTTAATAAAAACATTTAATGATAATAATGAATTGTTTTTCTTATGCCTCAAACAATGCGGTCATACGGTCAGATTTTGACAACTTGCTGTCAAAAGCACAATGTTTAGGTATTGCTGCGGGCGGGCGATGTTAACACGGTCAAGTCCAAAGAAACAAGCATAATTTTGCACAACAAATCAACATGAGTACGAATACTAAATCAGAAGATGCTATCAAAGAAAAGATTTTAAATGTAGCTAAGAAAAATCCAAAAGGAGTATCTGACAAAGATATAATAGCTGCTGTGCCGGAACTTTCATCAGCTGAATTAGTAGGTGCAATCAATTCCCTTTTACAACAAGGATACTTCGATTTATTCAACCAAGGTGGCGCGTTAATATATAGGTAATTGTCGTGATTACTAAGAGTATGTACAGTATAAAGGACAGGTCGTTTTGCTTTAACATTCTTTGCTACGTAACCTATATCATACCAATATTTTGTAGTTGTTTGATATAATTTTTCAACGATTGCAGACTTAAAGCTCAAACTAATAAGCAGGCTGTTAAAGGAGCAGACAATGAAGAAAAGGTGGTCTATAATTTAATAGAAGAAGCTGGTAATAAGGGAATATGGATTCGCGACATCAGAGTACGTTCCAATCTAGCCAATACGCAACTTACGAAAGTTTTGAAAAGTCTGGAGAGTAAGAAAGTAATCAAAGCTGTAAAATGTGTCAATGTAAGTCATACAATAATTTGTATTGTCTTAAAATAATTTAACATATTATATTTGTAAGTAAAAAAATATATATATATTTTTAGGCTTCTAAAAAGAAAGTATACATGCTATTCAACTTAGAACCTGACCGTTCTATATCTGGAGGTGCATGGTACCAAGACCAGGACTTTGAATCAGAGTTTGTAGATATTTTGAATCGTCAGTGCCTCAGGTTCCTACAGCAACGGGCTGATAAAATGAAAAACAACCCAAGAGGACCAATTGTGGGTAGGACTCAATCATATGCCACAGGGGCAGAAGTACACAAATATATCACTGATCTAGGAATAAGTAATGTGAGTTGATGTATATTAATATATAAAGTATTTATTAATTTCTTAAATATCATCAGTTTTTCAGATTGTTATTTATCCAAAATGTTTTACAGGTTACATTGGATGTGGAAGATGTCATAACTATATTAAATACATTAGTATATGATGGCAAGGCGGAAAGGAGTGTATATCCAGATGGAAGTAAAGTCTACCGAGCCATTGAGTCCCTCATACCACCTCCAGGCTTAGTACAAGTCCCATGCGGCTTATGTCCACTCATCCACAAATGCTACTCCACAGGACTTATTACACCACAAGAATGCACATATATGAATGAATGGTTAGAGTAATAAAATACTTGTAATTTAAAACTGTTTTTCCCTCATTATTTTTTTGTGACAAAAGAGAGAATAGGAAATAGTTTTTGTTTTAATTTAATTTTGAGAACACTCCTGACGAGACTTTGTTTTCCACATATACATACAACAAATACATTATGTACATAATATAAGCTTTAATAGATCCAATAAGTACAAGTTAGAAAAAACAACACATGTTTGGATACAGTTTATTTACATTCTTTCAAAATACATGTTAATAAAAAAAGTTACACTTTTCATTGGAGATCTAGAATATTATGGTAATCATTTCCAATAAGTTACCTACTCACTATTGATGAAACTGTTAAGCATAACACTAACACTAGGTAATGTTTTGTATGATTGCAATCAATTTTACTACTACCACCACCTACCCTTTTTTACTTTTCCCTAATATAAAAATAATAACAATAAAGCTTTTAGGTGCATCTCTTAATTCACACTAGAATGTAGTAACACTAATAATTGATGAAATGCTACATACAATTATTTCTTCTATATCAAAATAATATAATACATTACATTTATTTGGAAACTTTGTTACGAAAGTTTTCTCTGGTAATCTTTATTATATCTGACACTAGTTACAGAATACAATATATTTTGCAGTGAGACTGCAAATATATTTATTTCACCAATTCTCGAATAACGAGGTTCATTCATATTTCTTATGTTCAGATCTAGAAAATGCTGTCTGGTTGGTAGTGGGTTGTACTTGACTATGTCCAAAAATAATGAATGCAATTGCAAGAACACAGAATCACTGGCAGTATATAAACACTGTTAATAAAAATAATCTTTACATACATAAAAGGCTATCAAATAACCAGTAAAACACTAATAGGTAACTATATTTACAAACATGATCAGATTTCAAAATAAACTTCTAAAGTTATTTTCAATGTTGCATAAAGCTTCTGATAAGACAGCAGCCTCTCGTTTTTGATTGACTGCTTGTTTTTCATCATTTTCTTTATTCTCTTCCTGATTCTTACTTTGTGGAAATATTGAACTAAAAACATCCATTTGAATATAATTCAA
The DNA here is from genome assembly GCA_038024825.1 of Polylopha cassiicola. Lineage (NCBI taxonomy): Eukaryota > Metazoa > Arthropoda > Insecta > Lepidoptera > Tortricidae > Polylopha > Polylopha cassiicola. The sequence continues at coordinate 3,956,685 of CP149061.1, forward strand.
TGACTGGAGTATGATTCCTTTATCAGGATAAGGAGTCATAGTTAGATGACTGTCATAATGCCTTATTTGGCTCATTTTCTCAGGCTTAATTGAAGTAGGGGGTTGTGACGGTGGTGGAGGTGATACTGGAGGTTCAGGCTCTTTATCACTATATGAGGGCAATAAAGGCTCTTTAAGAACAGGAGGAGGTGTCGTAGGTTTCACACCACCTGAAATAATATTAAACAAAATGAATTTTCTCTTCTTTTACAATACCAGTAGTCTATAGGTATTATCAGGAAACAAATTTATCCAGATAAGAAGAATAAATATTATAAATATTAATGCTTACTAATTGAATGAATAATGCGCTCCATTTCTCGTAGTTGAGTCTGCTGCTGCTGGACCGTGAAGAACAAATCAGTTATAGTTCCAGTTATGTGTTTCATTTCCTCTTCTCGTTTAGCTTCTTTTGCTGTCTCTTTTTTACTTTGCCTGTAAAATATTATTTTTTGAAGAACATTTTCTACCTAGGACCTATTTTACCAAACTGCATTTATTAAAATAAGTTAAATTTACATCAGTCATGTCATACATCATAAAATGATGCAAATAAAATTTAATTGGTACTCGCAAACACACTATACTTTTCAATAATTGTATATTATTTCAGCTACAGTTAGGGTTGCCAACTTTTATTAGAAGAAATAGAGTATATCTGGTTTCAAAGGAGGTAAATACCATAGAGATATAAGACTAGAGTACGTGAGCCATAGGACTGTCTATAAGTGGAAGCGTATCACGGTAAAGAGAGACTGAAACTCTAAATAGAGGCACTGTCCTTGTCTTGCCGCATGCGCAATGGCAACATGCTGCGCGCCGTCCGTTGCTATGGTACCGTTGACGTCGCAATCAGACAAAGATGCGACCACTATTCCAATGCTCTTTTCTCTTTCTACCATTATAACGCGTTTCTGGCTGGCTCACGTACTCTAGTCTTATATCTCTATGGTAAATACAGAGTACAGACTTATAAAAAAGAGTATTTTTTATTTTAGATTTTTAAAAACGTATTTTTTGGTACTTCTTGCGGTTTCTAATAGTTTTTCCTGTTTTTTAAAGCAATTACATGGATCTAAGTTTGAATAAACCAAGAGCTCATTTTTTATTAAATTGAACAATGCCCTGTTCTGATAATGGATTTTCATAATATTGCATGACAAGCATTAGTATAATAATAATTGAGCAAAAAAGAGTATTTTAGCATACTCTATTAGTGTTCCAGATTATAGAGTACACCTACATGATATAGAGTACAATACTCTATTTTAGAGTACGGTTGGCAACCCTAGCTACAGTTTACATATGAACTAATCAAAATATGCATACATACTCCCAAGAATTAAATGTTTAGTTAATTATTATATACATTAACTAAACTGTCCTATATACCTGTTATATTCTACAATGAGAAGACCAGCACCAATAACAAAGATGACAGATTCACCCAACAGATTAGCACCAAGTTCTATAGCCATCTCCTGACTGAGTACTGGGATGTTCACAGGCTTTCCCAGGTTCAGGATCCACATTTTTGCTTTCACCTCACACCAGTTGTAAACTATTGGACAATAAGGTACTATATGAGCATACAGAACACTACTAAAATCAAGTAAGCCTTAAATAATAGTTTCAGTATATTTTTCAATTACAATATAAGGTACTTACACTGAGCAGGAGGCATACAAACATAAGTCCTGAAGAACGGACTATTTTTGGCTCGTTCTTTACATGCATTAGCAATGGGTTTACTAATCTGTTTGATTAACAGTACAGATAATTTTGCAATAGGAAATGCCCCTACAACCATTATCGTAATTAAATGTTACGGCGGACGTTACGAAATATCTAAAATATTTATGCCTTGAAAATTTTACAGCAATGTCCCAGAACTTAAAAGAACAGGATAATCTTTGGTTGGTTGCTTTAAACTGTCAAAGTGACAAACGATAACGTAACTGAACATTCAGCCACCGGAATATTTTTATACAAATTGTTGTCTTTTTCGTTGTTTTTAAATATATTTTTCAACGTTTTTATTCATAGCTGTAACAACAGCTTGAACAAGATTTCCTTAAAGTACTACAAAGATGGCCAATTAAAGTAATCAAACTATTCATAGACTAGGTACTTCCAAATAAAAACTGATCGCGCGTAGCTTCCCTTATTTTGTATTTGGCTGTAAAGGTGTATATTCGGACTATAATTATTAAAAAAATATATTTGACAGGAAGCCAGTTACTGACTACTGTTGGGTCTGATGGGAACAGGGAAAATAAGTAAACAAACAATGGGGTTAATTTAATTCTGACTACTAAGAGCATCGTTGTGATAAAAAAAGTATTATTGTTATAATGCGACGATTACCGCTTTGGAAAATTTTATTATTGTTGTGTTTCAGTTGTATGTTAATTTATTTGTACTCACATATAAGTAACGAAAATGAAAGAAGAGACTCTTTCAAATCTACGATTAGGTGAGAAAGTAAAAAAAATCTACGAACTAAAATAAGCCTGTATATTTTCTTGACAAATTATAATGTTATAAAAATTTATAGGTCTCTTGAGGGTAAAGACGAGGTAAAAATAGAAAGAATTGTGCTATCGTTTGTTGTTTGCGATTCTCGATTTAATGAATCCCTTAACGTCGTTAAATCCGTATTGCTGTTTACGAAAACACCTGTTCACTTCGTGATATTCACTGATGATGCGTTGAGGACCAATTTTAACGAGACACTTACGAAATTGAGGATTCTAAGTAAATACCAGTTGAATTTTGAATTGCACAAGATCAACTTCCCTGAGGAACATGCTGTTGATTGGATGAACTTGTTTAGCAAATGTGCAGCTCAAAGATTGTTTATTCCGGTCAGTAATATAACTATGATGTTGAGCTGCTTGGACAATGGAACTGTAAATTATTATTTAATGAGTTTATATTTTTCCAGAAATTAATAACACATATTGATGCAATGATTTATATTGATACTGACACACTGTTTCTTGGCCCAGCTGATGAACTCTGGCACATGTTCTCAGAGTTTAACAATTCCCAGATATCTGGGATGTCACTTGAAGATGACAATCCCAATGTATCTTGGTATCCTAGGTTTGCCAAGCACCCATTTTATGGAAAATATGGTAAGAAATTTTAACTTAAGGTTCATAAACACATCTGTCTTTTATATATTACTAGCGGTTCGCCGCGGCTTTTCACGGATCCCATTTTTTATAGCCTATGTCACCCCGGAATAATGTAGCTTCCCAACAGTGAAAGAATTTATCAAATCAGTCCAGTCGCTTTGGAGCCTATTCAATCCAAACAAACAAACAAAGTAACCTTTTCTCTTTATTATATTAGTATAGATATACATCTTTTTATATATTTCAAAAAACAAATAAATTACAGGTCTCAATTCTGGAGTTATGCTGATGAATCTAACAAGAATGAGAGATTTTGGTTGGGTTGATTATGTTACACCTATAATGCTCAAGTGGAAGTTGTATATACCCTGGGGAGATCAGGTATATTATAATAAAATATCTAATTGCAATTGATACCAATTAAAAGTATGTAATTAAGGATTTTTATTACCTATGAGAGTGTCAGTGACACAATAATTTTACATTGGAATGAAACAACTATTAACGGATTTAACTCGCATATTTTTATTTTATTTTATTTGCTGACGTAACTGTAAAGAATCCGAAACGTCAGCAAATAAAATAAAATAAAAATACGCGAGTTAAATCCGTTAATAGTTGTTTCATTCCAATGTGTAATAACCGCGAAGGCATCAGAAATTATTACAATAATTTTACACATCATGATTACTGGGTCATTTTAATAATATTATGTGTTGGTCATAGATTAGTCTTTAAGCTTGTATAACTTATGTTAATAACAAAAAATGGGTATTCAATTACCTGTGCAAAATTTTAAAATAACCCAACTATCTTTTAAGGCTTTTAGCCTATCTAATGTTTTTGTAATATTACACTTCAATAGGTATAGATATATACAAAATATTTTTACTTCATTTTGTTTTTAGTAAAAGCGGCTTTATGAAGTCTCGAAAATAACAAAAACCACTGCCAGAGTGATTTAATATTGGAAATGTTTCCAAATATAATCTTTATACCAATATATTAAATTGCTGTAAAGTTTTAAGTAATTCACATAGAATTACTTAAAACTTTACAGCAATTTAATAGAAATAGAATGAAGGAATTTTATTTAGTGCTATATCAGCAATATAATATACTTGTTAATTTTAACAGGACATAATAAACATAATATTCCACTACCATGAGCGCGCGGTGCACGTGTTCTCGTGTCGGTACAACTACCGTACAGATCAGTGCATGTATGGAGACGCGTGCGCCGATGCGACGCGCCGCGGTATATACTTACTCCACGGCAGTCGAAAGGCGTTTCACAACCACAAACAACCCGCCTTCGAGGTACTTATGTTTATTTTCTATATTCATCAGAGTAATCATTGGTTCTACTTCTAGGGTACTGAAATAGCAGTTGACAGAAACATGTGTCACTATAATATAGGAGACCTTTGCTCAAAATTGGCGATGCAAATTAGCGAAATTGAATAACAAAATATTAAATAAGCTTAAGTAATTGAATGTCATAAAAATTAAAATATTTTCTTCGCATACTTTTGCAACATAAAACATGGCATAACTTATTTTTTTTAGGCGATGTACCGGGTGATAGAAGAGTACGATTATGGCAGTGACACAGCGGAAACAGTTCTAAGCAACATGGAAAGATACTTCGCTGAAGCTCCCGCTTCGCATTGTGGTAATTTGAAAGACGCTTTTCTTAAGGTCCCCAATGACACTCTTAGTAACCAGGTTAAGATACCTAATAGATAACGTATATATATCGGCCTATCTACCATCTACCCACATTAAATGTTCGGTAGGTAGTTTTTATTTACAGGTTTTATTGGAAAACAATTTAGAGGGTAAAAGAGCCTACTTAAGCTAAATTATGACAGCTCTCTACAAGACTCTACCTGGTGTCCGTGATGTAAAAAGATATTTATTATAAAAATCTAATAAACATTCCCTACCTAGTATTTTTATACGTACATATATAAGTAATAATTATATAAAAAACTAAGTAAGTATATATAAGAAGTCATACAAATAGATTTGAATTGTTGCTGTTTTTATTCTGGTAGCAATTGCAGTGGTCTGATTAATTTAATTTATGTATTTGTTAAAAATATTATGCAAGCTTATATTGTTCACCAACACATTTGCAGATGCTGCAACATACAAAATATGAATTACTATGAATATCAAATATATCCTATTAACCTTTTCGCCGCCACGCAACAATACAAAACGCTGAGCCTGTGACGCCGGAACAAAAACAAGCATTCGAGATCGAGAAACCATAGTGACTTGGAAATGGTGTATCGATATTTAAATAATTCCTCGATAATTATTTCCAAAAAGTCGAAGAAATGTCAAAAGAATAATACAATAATGTTGTTTCTACATGTTCATTGATTATTAACCTTATAAAACAACATTAAATAATGAAAAGATCAAAATATTTGCATTATTTACAGTACAGTTTAGTGACGAAAGTCACCACACTACTCACGCGATGACGTCACGCGTTGTCGGCGACGGCCGACCCGGGCTTTTAGGTATTGCAAGTTGCTTTGGTTCTAGAGATGTGAAACTGTTGTAGGTATGTGTTAACTGCATTTATCGATATTTTGGCAGGGAGTCGAAAGAAAAAATCCTACACATTCTTTAGCAACAAACCAATAATAAAATGCAGTACCTAGGTACCTAGATTTCTTACAAACAAAGTTTTTAAATAAATTCCGATAATTATTTAGGAAGTACAAATAGCATATAGTCGGCATTTTCCAGGAATTCGTTTGAAATACCGCCTGCACGTGCGGTATGCTTTACATATTTACTAAGAATTCCTCACAAAAATTAAGCCTATTGTTATTGCTAATGAGTGTTTCAGGTAGAAAGAAACATTAATAAAAGGGTCATTTCTTTACCTGTATGTGGTCGTTTTCTGTTTAACAAAGATCCTATTTGGTTGCCTATGCTTTAGATAAAGTAACATAGGTTTGTAAATATTCAATGTAGGTACATAATTATCTAAACTAGAACACTTGTCTCGGTTGCTCGTCGAACTACTTCATTATAATAATTGATAGAGGTATACAGGATAAAAATTACAGTAATATCAAGTTGTTTCTTTACTTGAACGAGCCGATTACTGTTCTTAAATAAAATACTTTAATTATTTGGATATAACCACGGGACTAATTTAAATAAGTGTTCAAAATATGCTGTAAAATATATTTTACTATTCCCATTGTGATTAATTAATCGCATTCAAGTAAATTAATTAGTCAACTTACAATTGTAGAACTACACATTAATAAATTCACCTACATTCAAATTTTCGTAACGTGTATTGCAACAAACAAAACACGGTCGGTGACAGCACTACGCCGCGGCTATCGCCGACTAGGGCTTCAGTACGGGCCGTATTTGCTGCATTTTATCATGGTGCGCAAAAATGTTTATTTATTCAATGATGTTATATTGTATCACGTTTATGTATTAGGTTTACGGTAATTTAGGCTTTAACCAATAATAAAAGTTCATAATTTGTATACTAAACTTTTAATTTACTTATAATTTTCGCCTCTAACTTTCAGTCGGTAAGGGCCGACGAGGCGCTAGTGGTACTGCTTTTTGTAGTCGGTAACTACCGACTGGGGCGGTGAAAAGGTTAAAAATGAATAAGTACCTATATGTTAATTAAGTAGGTATACTAGTAAGTAAGTATTATTATTGATAATATTGTTAGGAATTGAAATAATAGTAAGTATTATTATTCAATAGTTTCAACGACAGCAAAACACTGATCAAGTATGAACAAATTTAAATAGAGTCCTTACCTGCATTATGACATTTGACTATAGTTAGGGTATAAATGGAAAATTAAAAAATAGCTACCAATTCATTTTTTTTTTATGTCAGTTTTAGTACCTTATATTTTATTACCTGTTCGTATTAACTATAAAGCAGTAAGTGTAAAATAACTGTTACCAATTAACCATCACTATTTTTAGAATGATAATGGCAATAGGTTAGTAAGAATTAAAGTGGATTGCAATCGTTAGTTATACGAAACCGAATCTCAAATCACAAATATTAAAGTTATTTATGAAAATATAATTAATGCTTGTTTTGTCCGAGGGAGTTTTTAAGTTATTTGAAACTTTTCTGGGAGTTAAGATAATCTTTACCATTTAAGTAAGACCTCCACCTGATCAGGACTATAATACTAAATACCTGTGTCATTTAAAAATTTTGCGCAGGTGATTAAATTTTATTTTTTTGATACAATGAGCAAGGAAATAACAAAGATCTAGCATTAACCCTTCTCAATTTCTTAAGAGTAACATTGTGGTGTGGTTATCTTTGCTAACAGAGTGATAAACTGTCCATCCAAAAATGGGAAAAAAATAATAGTAAATACCTACTTCTATCAATTAATGGATGCTGATACTACGCACTATGATTCCTATGTAAAATCTGTTAGAACCTGTGACGCTACAAAAAATAATTATCAATGATTGTTGTGGGACAAGTTTGCCTGCGCAAAATACCCAAAAGGTACCCAATATTAGATAACTATGTACATACTTGGATCGATAATACTATACCTGGTAATTTAACCAGGTAAAATAGGTAATAGAAAACGTTTGGAAAATTCATTTCCTGACTAGATTAAGTAATTGTTGCATTTATTTGAGTAGACATACGTGTGTAGCTAGTTGACTACTTATGTTGTTGTGAGTCTCATTTTTTTGTGAATAGACATTTCAAAATAGCGATTTATGTAATTAATTATGTCATAATTCGCATTTTGGGAAAACAGGCGTTATTATTCAGTCGCACGCACTTACAGAAAATTAATGAAAACGCGTTATGAAATGCCGAATTGTGTTTTAAAATATTTTAAAACAATTACCTGATAGTGTTACGAAAATATTTTAAAAATTAAAACACTTCGGTATTTCTTATTCAATTCAGACAGTACCTATTTGAATACATATTTGGTTTTAAAACTGCTTACAGTTACCTAATACCTAAGTACTTACTTGTGATTGCTAAAGCTCTTATATGGATCCAGTTCACGCATTTCTCAATATTTAAATGAACAAAACAGGTACCCTTGTGTACTTTAGGTAGGTATATTACTTGTAATTTACTCAACTTGACAATAGATTGAAATTTTATTTTGTTATAATATTGTTACGGCTTAATAATAGAGTGAAACGACCTACGGGATGGTATGATTATTTAGTTTCATTATTGTAATTTAGGTTATGCTATTTATTTTTTACCAATATTTTATATTTTAATGTTTATTGAAATAAACATTTTCAGCAGTTTATATTTTGATTATTAAAAATCCTTTTATCTTTCTGATAAGTGCCTACTTAAAATTATGGATAGTCATAAGTCGCTACGATAGGCCTATCTATAGGTACTTATACTTATACCTACACGAGTCACGACCCGGGGTCAAGGTACTTCAAAATTGACAGACAGACAAACGCACTATGTCACCCTATAAACAATGGAATATCATCCGTTAAAAACGTCTTTGACTCTTATTACCTTTGGAATGAAACAACTGTTAACGGATTTAACTCGCGTATTTTTATTTTATTTTATTAGCTGACGTTTCGGATTCTTTACAGTTTCCATAATCGCTAGGTAATCACTTTAGCGTTAGACTATTGTCATCTCAGTCGTGCTACGATTATGGAAACTGTAAAGAATCCGAAACGTCAGCTAATAAAATAAAATAAAAATACGTGAGTTAAATCCGTTAACAGTTGTTTCATTCCAATGTGTAATAACCGCGAAGGCATCAGAAATTATTATCTTATTACCTTTTTAAAAAGTACCTTGAAATCTATGACTGGCAAGTTTTTGCATTCAATGGGAACACTAAATGTAGGTGTAGGTACGTACCTCATAATATCAGATTAGAACGAAACAACTAGGTAAGTATATTAACGGATTTAATTTTTCAGTAAAAGTTTTCGTAACGTCAGCATATAAAATAAAATACGCGAGTTAAATCCGTTATAGTTGATTAGTTTTAAACGTCTTATATTCGTAATCAATTGAGCTACTCAGTTTAAAAAATACCTACGCGAGTTAAACCTATATAGTTACTTACTTATATGTTATAAGGTGACTTTTTGATATTATAACTGATTAATTACAAAATATTCATAATAAGGACAATTGATTGTTATTTTTGCTATTGTCTCATTTTCGTAAATACTTACTTCTCTAACTTGTCTTTCAGTTATGCAGACACCTACTTACCTATCTACGTCGCACAGACGTAGATATTGCCATTCTAGGCGGCCATAAGTCTAAATCTTAAAAATCAACATACTAATAAGCTTTATATTACATTATCTAATAGACATTCCTGAGCACCTACCCCCAGCCTTTTTACCCCGTTTGATAATGTTAGTGCTGAGATACAGATAATCGAAATTAGGTCATCACTCGAAGTTTACGTATCAGTTCTCGGTGCCTTGAATTTACTTGTGTTAAAAAGGTTAAAAAAATATATTTTAACGTCTTTAATATAAGAAAAAATGATGGATTCTTATTATACAGGAAAGTATCTTTCAAACTAATATAAATTTAATGTATTTTTTATTGGTTTATTGTCCTAAAATAGGGCTCAAACGTAACAAGTATTTTTTAAGAAAATTATTGGTGATTTTGGAATTGAAAAGCTAATTTGAAATGTTTCTCAGTATTTCTCTGCTTTCATTTTTATTTTATTTGTGTAAGTATATATTCAGCATTATTTATTATAGAATAGTTTCTGCCGAGACCTGCCCAGTGCAAAAAAAAAGTACTTTGAAGTCTACACTGAATTATCTACTAAAAATGTGATTTTTTTTCTACGTGGGTAATAAGTCGTTTTTTTTCTACAGAATCATCCAGAACTTCTGCATTTAAAGTGGTAACTCATAAATATTGGTTTAAAAATATGCAAGATCAAAATACCCCATGTTTACGTGAAAAATAGGAAAAATTGCAATGCTATATGTTCTGATGCCCTAGAGTTTGGGATTACAGTGATACATGCAAGAATACGGCTTTTTCAAAGCATATATATATCTAGCCTATAAACCAAAAGTAGAAAGAGTTAGAAAAACTAAAAAAAATGGAAATCCATGAATAATTTCGGGCAGAAACTGGCCTATTGATATACGTGCCTAAATCCCACTTTGGTAACACCAATAACGCGATGGTAGTAGGCGTCTCCGATTATCCAAAACACTTAATTTGCATCTGAAATTAACTAATTTACTTATTAAAAGTGGTTTTGTAAGCAATTTCAAGTGGACATAAAATGTATGTAGAGAAATATGACGAATATGCCTAGAGTACGGAAACACAGCATGTTGAAGGTATGGGAGCACCCCATGACTCCAGCATGGCTCAAAATTATGATCTATGGTGCTAAAACTATAAAGAAAGCCTTTAGGCATAATTTGCCAACTGTCAAAAGACATTGCAGAAGCCCGAAATTTCTCATACCGTCTAAATTTTGCAAGAAAGTTTTCGTGATAAGAGTGCAACCTAGTCATTTGTTACTAAGACTGTTGCGCACGTCAGTATATTTGAAGTATGAGGACTTCCAAAAATTCTCAAATACTTAAAAAAAATCTCGTCAAGCAATCGAATTATTACTGCCAGGATTTGCTTAAAAAAGACAGTGGACTTTCATAATTTATTTTTGGTTTTTATTTATTTAGTACATATTTTTACACTTTATTAATATTGTTTTATGTTATATCATTGATAGAATATGTATTAATTAAATTTTAGTTTTTTAGAGATTTTTTTTCTTTTATTTCAAAGTTTTTTTTTTGTAATAAATTCGATTTTATCGAAATTCCGATTTATTTTTATTCCGAATTAATATAATTTTAGTGAAAATGAATATTTTTTCCGATTTACCCCATTTTAGGGATGATAAGATGCAAAAATAATATTGGCCGCCTAGATCGGCCAAATCTACGTCTGTGCGTCGCTTTGTTGTCTGGCTTCTTTGTATCGTTATGCACTGGGTTGTTTGGAGAGACTCGAATTCTTCGAAATGTGGAGGAGGCTTAATATGATAACAAATACACGCTTCTACGAGATTTAACCTACACTTGTTTACACGAAACTGGTTTCCTGCTGACCTTGCACCCGTTTCATTTACGTAAGCGACTCAATCTCTGCATTACGCATATTGCCAGGTAGATATAATACTTAGTAAATATACATTTAAATGTCTGCATATTGATTTAATAGCTATTACATGTCCACTTCGTAAATATTTATTATTATTCTGTTTTATATCCACAGTAGGTAAGTAAAGATTATTATTTTTACCTAGAAGTGCCTACTTCTAGGTAAAAATAATAATCTTTACCTACTGTGCCTGTGTCGGTCATGGGTGACAGTAAAAAACGCGGTAAAAGTAATTTAAATAATTGTAATACAAAATAATTAACATTTCGTGAGATTCCCGTACTCCCCTTCGTTATGATTTATTGACATTTGTTATCCTTAAATTAACAGTTGTGGACATAAACACTTATATCTACAGAAGTCAGTTCATTAATTACTATTGCTGCACCTCATTTGGAACCTAAGTACTTTTTGTTTACGATACTATTTTCGCTGGTACTTCAAAGCAAGTAAGATCTTTGTTATTTGTCTGCAGTGACCAGTGGACCTTAGTCTCTATATTAGGGTATAACTGGAGAATAGGAAAGGAGTCTTTGTATACGTAGGTTTGTCCTCCCGTCAGAGGACAAGAGACTTTTTCTCCGCTCTCATTTTCAATCTTGTCGCAGATAGAGCTGCCGTCCACCCCGATAAAAGGCAACGGTACTCCGAATACTACAGCATTCACATTATTCTTTATATCTTTAACATCGTTCTCTGTAATAAAAAAACTTCCGTTTAATTTGCATGCCTGTCGTTTTAAAGCTGAGTACGAGACTTGTGTTCTAAGTTTATTATAATGCTACAAAAGCGACATAAAATTTGCCAACGCAAAGTAACAATGCAAGAGTTTTCCTCAATTTATTGTGGTAGTTAAGTTCTTTATGCGTAGTTGCATACCCATTTTGTATGCTTTCCTAGTTGTTTGTGCTTACCAGGTTTGAATTTTATCACGATAGATTGATTTGTTCCTTTTTTGAGGCGGCATGGCAATTTTTTACAAGAAATCAGCTGGACGTCGTCAGTTAGGCCGGCGATAGATCGACCTGTAAATAAACATAATTTGTGAGTAGGTAGGTAATAGTAGGTATGAAGCATACATTTTAGTAGATAGGTTGGTACTTTTAGACCTTATCAAAATAGATGGGTTGCAATTAGATAAGGATATTACATTTTAAATCAAAAGTAACCAGATTGTTGATTATATACAGACAACATAAATCCTGACAGCTTTTCATGCAAAATGTTTGTTTCAACTTTAGATCTACGGGAGAAACAATCTAAGGAAAAAATAATAAATATAAGTAAATTAACAACTTTCGAATCTTAAATCTAAGTAAGAGGTAGATATTATCGTAAAAAATAAAACAAAAGGATTTGGCTAAATACGGGTTCTTTGATAGTTCTCTTAGGACGCCTGAAAAACACTTGCTTTTAGTCATTAAGGTGTGCGTTAGATTATCATGTCGCCAATCTTTTACGATAATATTTATTTATGATTTTCCTTTAAGCAATTAGTTCAGCCCTTCGCAGTGGGTTTATTAGGCCAAGTTAAGCCGGTTAACGTTATCATTCTAGTTAGCGACAAGCCCGCCGTGTCTTGCCCTGTCTATGAAAACATACAGCCAAGGTAAAAACCTTGGCCTTCCCCGAGAACTGTCAGCAATCGATTAATTTCTCATAATCCATATTACCAACTAATAGTAGATAGATAGAAGATAAATTAGCAGGTAAGTAGTTGTTGCCTTACAAAACTGTTGATGGTCCGAAACGGGAATTTTTCCTATCATTTATGTTTTACATACTAAGGAAATATCATTCATTTTGGTAGATCGCCCTTTACTTAAAAAGATATACTTAAACCTAAAACAAAATGATACTTACTTAAATAATAAGTTTAACATTATTCGCTGGGTACACTACGATTACTTAAGTAGGTGTATTATATTGAAATTACCTACATCTTTAGTAGGTAGGTACCTACTACTTATATGGTGTGAAATGACACATGCATCTACTTAACTATACGAAATGTACCTAGTTAGGTGGATGCAGGTGACGAATTAATAATTATGTAGTAAGTACCTAGCTATTAAAAATTCTACACCTGCTTACTTAAGTAATAGATATTTTTCTACACGTGTATAGATTGTGTATTTTGCTAATACCTATTATAGTAGTTTAATTATTCTCTTGAACACACTAACAAATGGACACTTCTATTTTAATACTTAAACGAGCTTGATTATTGCGCCAAATCTGTGGTTTCTTTGTATTAAAACTGATCCCTTTATATCAATACCAGCATATTAGTCCAAGGTTGCACAGTTCGGAAGCCATTTTTCATTTAATAACTTTGATACGAGGTCAGTTCATCAGCAAACAATTAGATATTTCTCTAAACAATGCACGCTCATGAGGCAATTTATAGTTATCATCACCTAGATTGATGTCGCTTGTAAATCAATAGGTACTAAGCTTTCATCATTAAACTCACGGGCTAATTATGAGAACACGCGTTTATCGACTTGGTATCTATAGGTACATATAAGTAAATACATAGTGGATTTGAAACTGTCATTATATTGCTTTATTGTACCTACCCAGTGCTGCTCGCATGCACTATTTCGTCCTAAGCATTGTGCGTAAAAGTCTTACCACCAGTTTATAGTATTAATTTTAAATTTAACTGGACACAAATTTATGTACTTAGGTTATACTTATCTAAGAAACGCAGTTTGCTTCTTTACTTACCTTTACAGGCTAGTGCACACGAGGGCAAGCATTGTTTGCGATTATTACTCGCACCTACCTTCCTGTTATCTAGATGCTGCAGTTCTCTGTTATTATTACTCTTAACTTGTTCCACATCTAGTTATTAAAACTCATCATAGTCATCAGTCTAGACAAAGCAACGATGGATTAAGATTTATACTTAAGTAGGTACATCATAAGATTGTAGCCAAGTATGATGAATTATTTGGTTTCCTTTTCCTAACTTTGTCAACGTTCTATTTTAGACATTTTTGGTAAATTTTATCGTGTATCTAACACGATAAAATTACCCACCTAAGTAGGCACTAAGATTATGTGGTCATATATACACGCTTCGACCAATTAACTCAGATCTTCCTTATCAGTAGTAGACTACCATCAAATAGGAACGCTTCGCATAATATTATGGAAACTGTAAAGTTCTTAGTAGGTAGATAAAAGTCAGCGTAAAATTAAATATGTATGTTAAATACGATACATTTGTTTTAATTCCAGATACTATCCCTCAGGAGCTATCGAAAAATTGGTACCTACCTTATAAGGTATCTTTATTTAACTACATACCTACCTACCTATTCGTATGACCCCCGAAATGTATCGAATTTTATACTTACCTACTTTAATGAACTCTAATTTTCAGTAAATTGTACTTCAATCGCTTTTCTTTATATTTATACTTAAACAAATAACACTTAGTAGATATGGAGGTCACGACATGGCACCAGGCGGCACCAAGGGATAGTTTTATCCTATGAACCCGATCAGCCATTTATTAAATCGTTACTAAGTAAGTAAGTATGTCATGACCCCCTTGCTCCTGCAAGATTTTACATTCGTTTTGTAATCCATTCGTAAGGTAATACCTAGGTACCTATTTGAGTATGGGTTAAAAGTTACAAGGTTAAAATTGAATACTCACAAACATGCGAAAATGACTACAAAAGAGACAAAGTCGTGTTTGCATGAATATCAAAGTTAATAACATACAGGTAAGTAGAATGCCTAGGTCTAGGCATTCTACCAATTCAATCGATTTCAAAATTTTATCTGTTCCAATTAAATTATGTAATTTGAGTTCTTGAAGCTTATTGGAAAAACAGTTGGTAACGATTGTAGAACTAGGTATTTGACTTTTCTTTTAAACGTAAGTAACAATTAACCAAAAAGTTACTTAAGTAGGTACGACCCCCTACCACTTCTAAATATTTACCATGAATTAATTTATCTCATTTTATATGTACTTACCTACCTATTGGTTAGCACGGAATAGCTAGGGGTAGCTATTCTCACCTAGGGAGGTGGGTAGCTAGGTTATATACCTATAGGTAGGTTGTGGACCATTATGTATTTATATGTTTATGTTAGTTTGCCTTATCGAAAATACCTACCAAACGTAGGTATTGGTACCTACCTTATAAGGTATCTTTTGAAGGGATATTTTGGAGTAGGTACCTAAACAATTATATTTCTTTCCCTAAGGTACCGTTATAAACTCAACGATACCCGCATCCTAAATTGAATGTGTATTACAGTAGGTACCATCTAAGAAAAACCTGAATGCTTCAAAGATTAATTTAGCTACTACTTACGTTTAAAAATAGAATAATATACCTACTTACCTACGTATTTTATTCATGACATCAACTCCAAGATTAAACAAAACAAAGGTTGCTACCAAAATCTATTACCTACTTACTGTTTTTTCGTATAGATACCGCATGAAACAAGATATGCTTCTCACTTTAAATTAAAAATATGAGTATTCTTATTGACTATTCATCATTAAATTATTTAAATGGGTATCTCGTTGCTTAATTAAGTAGGAAGTGGTTAAGATAATGGAAAACTAATAGGGGATTGATTACATTTAAGTACCTCGGTTATTTATATAGAATATTTAAGTACCTGTATTAATTTAACCGTTATTGTGGAATAACGGTTAATTTTTTAATAAGCACATGGAAATAACAATAATACCTATCTACTGAAAGCAACAAAAATAGTTAAGTAAGTAGTAAAAACTCTAGTCTAAAGCAGTATTCGGTTACTAACTGTAATTAATGATCTATTCTGTAGTTCTTTGTAATAAAAACTACTTTCAAGTTTCAGACCACGTAAGTTGAGACGAAAGCAGGTCGAGTACTTAGCGTCTTATGTAAAGACTCACCGGGGCATTGCTTTACGTTAGTGGCGGAGGCGACGGCGACGAGCACGAAACACGCGACTACGCTCAGTGAAACCATGGTGGCGACTGGTTGGACTGGACAAGTTAAGTGGACAGAAGCAGAACAACGGTCAAATAGTACCTGGACGTACACGCTTTGCTTAGGGGATTTGGTCTGTCTGATGCCTCAATTAGATTCAAAATTGACCAGTACAGCTCAGTCATTTATGTACTTTTTTGTAACTAAGACAAAACAAAGTCCATACGTGAGACGCATCAGTTTCTTGCATGTATCAGATCAATTTCTGTAGAAACTTAATTATGCGGGTCCTGACTACCTCAGGTATTGTTTATTTTTTAACTGGTTTTAATGTCAAGTGAGTAAAGGTTCATAAAACTGCAAAGTCAAAGTTGGGTATGTTTTTTACAACTTTTATTTGGTTGTCAGTGAATCGTCTTATTATCCATATTATTTTACTTACACAATAAAAATTACAAATAGACTAATTAGGTACTTTGTGATAATCGTAATCGATATGTATGCCTACCTAAATATATATTTTTTTTAAGTAGGTAGGTACATGAGGTAAGTACATCCTTACAAAGAAACTACGTATTTACTTAAAATTAACCAACCCACTGAAGCATCCTACCAAGTTTGATCGGTAACAAAAAATAACGTTGCATTGGCTAATACGCGACGCAAATTTACTTACCTAAGTAATTGCTTTATTGCAAAATAGTCTTCTAAGTTTTGCAAAAAGCTGTTATTTAGCAGCAAATAACAATTTCATAAACTATTAAGTGGGTACCTAGGTAGGTAAATTATTTATTAGCTATAACTATCTCAAACCGATACGATGCCACTTCGACACATTGGCTAGCGTTCGCTCATGCATGCATCATTGCATCTGATGTTGTCGACTTTTTTAACGAAGTGACGTCGAGTACTTATCTCCTCATAACACAATAAAACTTTAGGACAATATAGGTAATCAATCTTAGATATAATAGATACCTACATTTATAATTTATTTTTATCTTTTACTTAAATTCTATTCATATTTGCCAGAGACAATGCATCTTCGTCACATAGGTAGGTAAGTACATAATTATATTTATTAATTGTTCATTATTGGTAGGTGTTATTCTTGGAAGCTGGGTGAGGTGTATCATGGTCGGTACTGGAATCCTGGATCTCTCGGAGCAATCTCTGCAACGGGCTTTGAGTCTGCACCATTACAGAATAGCATAGCACCAAGTTATTTCTTTCATTATACACGCGCCAGCGCAAGAAGCCACGTTGGTTCTGAAATTATTTTATATCATTGTAGTGTATGCGTTTATGCGAGTAGCTTAAATAGCATACATACGCTGTCTCGTGTGTCCCTGTATTGGCGGGAAGGCCGTGAAAAGTAACTGTCACTTAAGTCATACTATGGCCGCTGGCGAGTGTGTATAAAAAGTGTAGTAAAGTGGAGTTACGAATACGAGGGCATTGTCGAGCCGGTGTGGATTGCATTAATATAATAAGTGATTTGTGACAAGGGATTTAAACAAACACTATAAGTGGCGACGAGCAAAAGGTAATTTTTATGACTAAAATCGCGATAATGGCAGATGAATAGTTTTGGTTCAAAGTGTTTCATTATACTACTTAATCCCGTTGATTAACAAAACAACATTTATTTACAATGTCATAATTTATCTCAAAAGTAAATTTGGTACACCTATATCATGATGTAGGTACTTAATAGTGATTTTCGTTGCAAAATATTTAGCGACTTAGACCTGTATAAGAAACTTAAGATCTACCTAGGTACCGTAATAAATCGATAATATTTGTTGTTTCACTGGTATAAATAGATTGAGTTTATTGGCATTACATTAAAACGGAGTTTTATTCCTGTTTTATATTGTTAGGATTAGAAATCTAACAACTGTCGTTTGGTTGAAATTGACAAACGCCATTGCAATATGACGCGGGAGAACATTGTCGCATTCACACAATTCAAGAATATTATATATTTTAGAATAAAACTATTGACTATGCTAATACTACTTTTTTTTAAATTTTTTGTTAAAGAAAGGAAAAGGAATAATAACATTTGTATTTAATACTTTTCTGCCATACCTAGGGTAAAATAGTTTCGACAATGGTCATCGCAACTGGTCGAAGAATTAAGACGAGGGAAAATTATTATGCATAGGTACTCCTAATTTAATAAATTCTTGAATATTTAGTTTTAGGGTAAAACGAAAATAGTGTTCACATGAATTACACGGGTAGCCTAAAACAATAATATTATACTATTCATATATTAATTTAGTAATTAAATTGTTTGAAAAGTACTTTTCTATTTTAAGGTCTACCTACTTATTAATGAAAGAATTTGATTTAAGGAAACTTTATTGAGCTAAGAAATTTAAAGTATTTAATTTGTAATAAAATATATTTTTAATAATAGAGACCATTGTTTTGGCAATTATATTTTAATAATTTCTGATGCCTTGGCGGTTGTTATACATTGGAATGAGACAGCTTTAACGGATTTAAATCTCATAATTTGGTTTTGTTGGCTGACGTTTTGGAGCCTTTACAGATTCGATAGTCAGGGCCCGACTGGGCTGACAATGGTTTATGCTAAAGTGAATAATACAGCTATACAAACTACCTTATTTATTAAATTACAAAAGTTAAGTACTACCCCATTCTAAATTATAAAATATATCTGTTACATTTTACGCAAAAAATTTACTAAATTTATTTTATTTTATTTAAATGAATTAAGTGGAAAAAATAAATAAAATAAAAATGAAAATTAATTGACATGACCTCCATTAAATTGGTAAATATCTAGTAGTTCAAATGAATGCCTCCATTAAATTGGAATTGGTTGACATGACCTCCATTAAATTGGGAAATGTCTGGTAGTTCAAATGAATGCCTCCATTAAATTGGAATTGGTTGACATGACCTCCATTAAATTGGGAAATGTCTGGTAGTTCAAATGAATGCCTCCATTAAATTGGAATTGGTTGACATGACCTCCATTAAATTGGGAAATGTCTGGTAGTTCAAATGAATGCCTCCATTAAATTGGAATTGGTTGACATGACCTCCATTAAATTGGGAAATGTCTGGTAGTTCAAATGAATGCCTCCATTAAATTGGAATTGGTTGACATGACCTCCATTAAATTGGGAAATGTCTGGTAGTTCAAATGAATGCCTCCATTAAATTGGAATTGGTTGACATGACCTCCATTAAATTGGGAAATGTCTGGTAGTTCAAATGAATGCCTCCATTAAATTGGAATTGGTTGACATGACCTCCATTCAATTGGGAAATGTCTGGTAGTTCAAATGAATGCCTCCATTAAATTGGAATTGGTTGACATGACCTCCATTAAATTGGGAAATGTCTGGTAGATCAAATGAATGCCTCGATTAAATAAAGTTGGTTGACAACCTCCATTAAATTGGAAAAATGTCTGGTAGTTCTAATGAATACCTCCATTAATTTGGAAAATGTCTGATGTTTCAAATAAACATCTTTAATAATTGTAACTGGTTGACAACCTTCATTCAATTGAGAATAGTCTGGTGTTCAAATATTTCAGGTTATATAAATTGATATTTCAGGTTGTGCTAACCGGACAAGCACCATGACTCAACATCCATCACTGACACTGGAGGGGTTAGATTTGGATGGTGACCGGAGTTCAGTTGGCACTAAATGGGAGAGATGGAAGAGATCATTGCTTATATATCTGGATGCAGCTGAGGTCACATCTCATCTAAAGAAACGGGCAACGTTACTGCATTTTGGTGGAGCAAGCTTGCAGGATATATACTACAACTTACCTGGTGCAGATGTCACAGCTACAGATGGAGTTGATGTTTTTGACATAGCCATAAAAAAACTCGATGAATACTTTGTTCCTAAAACCAACCAAGTTTTTGAACGTCACATGTTTAGACTTATTCAGCAAGAAGATAAAGAGAAATTTGAAAGTTTCTTAGTACGTCTTCGGAAACAAGCTGAAAAATGCAATTTTGATAAAAAGGATGACCATTTGATTGACCAGATCACTGAAAAATGCAATTCGGCTGAATTACGTAAGAAGATTCTTACAATAGGTGACACCATTACACTAGAAAAAATCGTCACAGAGGCTAATATGTTAGAAGTTGTAAATGACCAATTAGAAATATATGAACAGAAGAAAGAAGATAGCCATAATAGTAATAAACAAGATAACCAGGAAGTAAATGCTGTATACAATAGGAATAAAAAAGATGGATTTTTCAAAACAAAAAAGGAAGGAACATACAACAAAAACTTTAAACCCTGCGGACGTTGTGGGAATAATAACCATCAAACTGATTATAAAGAATGTCCAGCATTAGGAAAAGCATGTTTTACATGCGGCAAACCGGGTCATTTCCGCCAATACTGCAAAATAGGAGGTTCAAAAAGGAAATATGACAATCAGTCTACCAAAAGAAACAAAAAAGAGAGAGTTGAAGTTGATTATGTTTTTTAACATTGATACATAATTGAGTGCACCATTGGTGAGATTAAGATTAAAATATTTGTTCATTCAGGCTGTATAATAAAGTATGAAACAAGCACTAAACTGAATGTAAAGGGATCATTCAAAACTATAATTAGAGTAAATGGACCAGAAGAACATGCAACTGTTTATATTATTGAAGGAGGCTCACACAGCAACCATTCCCCTAGCTCCAAGTTCAAGGTAGAAATTCCCATTGATAACAATGTGCATCCAGTCTCACAATAGTACCGAAGAATTCCGTCACCTGCTCAACAAACTTCAGGATCTACTTGCCCAAGATATAATCGAAAAGTGAATATTGCTGATCTCCTTTCGCGCCTATGCTAACTAATAGGTTTACATTCTAAGCTCAAAATAACTCATGGGGAGGAAAAGAACATTAAGGACAGTCTGATGGAGGACCTGTTAATGTACAACTGCATACCTCATGCATCCACAGGCAAGTTGCCGTCAGAGCTAATCAGGATGTGCGTGAGCGAGCCAAATTGCAGAAAGAGAAGGGGAAGGAATATGCTGACAAGAAAAGGGGAGCTATTGAGTATAGTCTTACTGGAGTAAATAAGAATAATATGGATAAGGCAAATAAGCTTAGCCAAACTATAGCTCAACACTTCATGCAGTACAAAGTTCTAACAAAGAAATGTCATGGTGGAGAATGATCTAACAGGATAAGTGATGAGAAGGAATGTTGTTCACCTGGATGAGTATGGCATGGAATATGAGAGTCAAATGAGTAGTGTAATAAGAGTCTGATTGATGTGCCATGATTTATTAATATTATGTTATTCTTAGTCTGTTGCAAGGGCGTGCTTCCATATAGGCACAATGGTATGAGTGTATGGAGTGCCTGCCCTGACGTAGTACATGCGCGACCCTCACTGCACGCGCCTGGTCTTTTATAGTGGTATTATAACATGTCTGATTAATTTATATTTACGCTGTGTTAATTATTAACTTGGAATGACTGATTACTTTATTGGAAATATATATTGATTTGGTTATGTACTACCTGTTGTTGTTAATTTCATTTTATTCCAAAGGAGGGATGTAGTGTATGCGTTTATGCGAGTAGCTTAAATAGCATACATACGCTGTCTCGTGTGTCCCTGTATTGGCGGGAAGGCCGTGAAAAGTAACTGTCACTTAAGTCATACTATGGCCGCTGGCGAGTGTGTATAAAAAGTGTAGTAAAGTGGAGTTACGAATACGAGGGCATTGTCGAGCCGGTGTGGATTGCATTAATATAATAAGTGATTTGTGACAAGGGATTTAAACAAACACTATAATCATAAATAATTAAATTACGTTACTTTTTTAGAGTAGGTATAAATATTATTTAGTACCTAACTAAATACCAACGTTAGTAATTAATAAGTTTTTGAAACTTACCAATGCCATATTGGTTGGCACCGACATAACGCTGGTGAAAGAAGTAATAGCATCAGTTCTTACGGGGCAATCAACTATATCACAGGGCTCTGAAATATAGTAATCATAGATATATGTAGTTTATTATTCTATTACTCACACTACACTAAGGTTAAGTACTTATAGCTTGATTATAGGTAGGTAGATAATTTACCTGGAGTAACGTCAGTCCTCAAGCTAACGAAGTTAATATTAATCACAACATCTTGGTCAAGCTTGGTGGAAACGAAGTCTGAAAAAAAAAGTTATTTTCATTTCAAATATATTGAAGAGATATTTTGGGGTAGGTTGGTGCCTAAACAATTTTATTATATTTCATAGTAAAAGGTGGGACTTTAAAATATTCTTCCTATTATATAAGTAGGTAAGTGTAGCTGTAATTACATCTATTGCATGGTGAGGTAACTTTTTGGTCAGCTTCTGAAAATAAGAATAATTACCGGCGTGGAACTGGACATTGACAGGTACATGTTCTCCCAGGGTGACGAAGCACGGCAGCCGCATGCCACACCCCTCGATACTGACAGACTCCAATTCGTAAGCTGACCCTGAACAATGTAAAGACGTTGAATTAAATGACGCCTTTGTTTGCCTGTGTTTAAACTGGTGCCACTAGAAGCGCTAACTTTAGGTGCCGTATTTATAACATATTTTTTATTTATCCGCATTCCATAGAAGATAAATACTTACAATAATATTATGATAGGTACTTAGGTACCAATAGAAGGGCGAACCTATGCAAAGCAAAAATACTATACCTACCTACGAACGTTTAGGCTTTAAAAATATTATAATATTGCCTAATTAAGTAAGCAGGTAAAGATCTATATAGGTATGTACCCACCTATAAATATCTTTCTAATTTACAAGGAGAAACTAATTGGAAATCAAACATGATTTGCGTTACTGCGGTTCCCATTAGGTATAACTAGTGACCCGCCCCGGCTTCGCACGGGTGCTATAAACCTTCCTTAAGAATCACTCTATCTATTAAAAAAAACCGCATCAAAATCCGTTGCGTAGTTTTAAAGATCTAAGCATACATACGGACATACAGCGAAAGCGACTTTGTTTTATACTATGTATTGATTAATCAATGCTTAATACAATGTGGTTTTAACTGTAAGTAAGTAAGAATCAATGGCACATCCACCGTTGTGGATAGGATGGGCATGCCCACAACCATAATAATACCTACTTGTGACGTCACACTTGCACAATCTAAAAAAAATGTTCATTTTTGGTTTGGAATTTAATCGAAACTGACTATTTACTGACTGACTCACTGGTAAGAATAGATAGTATTACGTATACTTAGCTACCTTATTAATATGTGTAAGTACTTACATACCTACTTATACCTAACTACTTAGATAGACTCACCTACCTTTATTCTGTATTCATAGCGCCATAGCGCATCGTTTACAGTTTCGCTGCTAAGGTTTGAGTCAAGTTCATCAGTGTGGTTCATGAACTTATAGAATCAAGTATTTCGTGACATTTGATAGATGACTGCAGTGGCCCTTGCTTGCTTGCGCTAATTTAAACAATGAGATAAGATTGAAGTCTTGTGGGACTGTGGCGCAAGTAAGTAGGTATATATATACCTACCTACTGAAATATTGCATACGGTGGACTGTGGCCTAATTTATATTGTGTGTATGATAAAAAATACACAGGTAAATATAATATACTTAGGTATATATCCGAAATTAGTTACTCAAGGTAAACACAGGTGACATTTGACAATCTGGGTAGGTAGGTAGGTAAGTATATTATTAATTGGGCCACTCCCAATCGAATGATAGAGTATCTACTTATGCATTTTCTTATCATAATTAGGAGTAGGTACCTAGCTAAGTAGAGTATTTCCAGAAAATGGTTTTATATTATCTTTCTTAAAGTAGACGTACGTTATTATATTTTGAGATCTTTCGGTAGGTACCGGTAGGCTTTAATAATAGGTAGAAACCGGTAGGTAGACTCGTTCTACAACAATTAAAAACAATCAGTCTAAGATTGATTAATTAGGTATTGTATGATTATATACTTAAGTACTTACCCAGTGAAAATTTGATTTATTATTTTAAGCACTACGTAATTACTTACTTTTGTTTTAAATTGTAAATAATCAACTATATCAACCATAATTAAAAACCTAAGTATTAACTCTAGTAAGATTTAAAAAGACATTATGAAACAGTCTTGTTGTTTTTGTCAATCTAATACCTAGGTATAAGTAAATGCATTTAGGTAAGTACTGGCAAAGGTCAGCGGATAAGTAGCTACCTATACCTACCTACCTACTTAACTACCATATAAGTCATAGCTGCTCTACAACAAAAATATCGTACTGAGATGATAACGTCATTTAATTACGTGTCCACGTATATCACATTCGTAATATTTACATATCTCGTATTAACAGCAATAAACTATTATCGCATCAATCTGCAATATCTAATTTAATCTTTTTACAATAATAGCTAGCTACAGGTAAGCGTATTTACCTACATAAATAACGTAAACCTTATAGGTGTTACCTATATCGATTATTTTAGTGCGCCAAGACAACACAATTATCTTCACTGTGATTTGTAGAAGCCTCGAACTATAGATAGTCACTAATCCAGTGTTACCGGAATATTATAGGTAAAATATAAATTAACAGCCATCTTATCACCATTGTTGATTAAATTTAAAAATATCCGGTTTCCCCCGATTTTTTATAAGGTGTGTCATTATAAATAATCATTATTTATAGAAGATGATTATACAGGTAATAGGTTAGGTAAGACTGAGATGCTAAAAACTTCCAACTTTGTTGATCACCAAACAATTTATAAGGAAGTTCGGTAACGCAAAGAGTTAATGTCGGAAGATTGATTAACTATTGCTAAGAACTATTATGTATGTATACCTACGCGTTCTATTATCTTGGTTTAGAGAACGAGAAAGATGCTGCATCATTGCATCAACAGGTTTTATATGGAAGGATCTCGAACTCTGATCATCGTACAGATAATATTTGTTTAGCGTAAGTATATGTATACTTACGTAGGTACTTAGATACAGACCCCTTATAATTTATAGGATTAGAGTTGCACTATAAAAACGCTTTATATAAATATAAATAAGTTATAGTTTCATAGGTAGATATAAGTATATATATTCTAAACGGTAACTACTTATATACCTACTTACTTACCCATAGGTAGAAAAAAGGGTTATATGTAACTACTTTTTTAAGGAATGAATACTAAAGCGTCTGACCTGGTGGGTCTTTAAACGGGACGTTACGCATCTAACCTTCCAAATTTTAACCCTGAGAAGCTTTCTTACTGAGCGGGAGTAGTAGTAGTATGTATGTATGATACCAATTTGTTACAGGGAGACAGAAGATACTTGTAAATAAGTCCGGCTCGTGCCGAGTATTTGTGTCTTCGACTCTCTGATTCGGCAAGAGGACTTGCCGGGGATATCTGAGACAAAGCCTATCATGGATACGAAATTAATAGTCTGAAGCCAGTTTATCCATCTAACGGGTTTGTATAATTAGGAACCCTATAGAAGCAAATAGATAGAAGCCATCTAAAATGTCTTTCCGTTACCTCAGCCGTTACTGAAGTGTTAATAGAACAAATGCTACCATTTTTTTTTCTAAGTAGGTAATCGTTGACTTACCTGATTCTCCTTATTTTTATACCACCTAATGTCTTTTTGTTGGTAACTAGGATGGCACTTTTCTTAACACTAACCGACATAGTTCGTACTTAAACATTATCAACTTACCGCAATCCTCAAAAACCACTGCACAAACAGTGGCTATCACAGCTAGTTGTAACAATAGATTTAATAATAAAGACATTGTAAATCATTTATACAAATCACACCCGATCGTATCAATTGGAAGTTCTGTGACTGAATTAATATCGACGCGTAGGTAAAACTAATGGAAGATTATCGGCTAAGATAATATCACACAGCCGCTGGTGCAATGAACAAAAGTTGATTAATGGATATGTGTCATTACTAATTATTAATTATTAATTATGCCGTGATTTATAGTCATGGTGACGTCTTCGTGATGGAACACATTCATGACGTGGTATATAGCTAATACGTAGGTATCATCCACATCGTCTTTAGTCTACAGAAACAGTTTAGGTAGGTACCTACTTAAGTATCTTACGTTACCATTGTAAAACCAATTTACATGACCGAATATAAAGAGAACTTAGGTACTACTCATGTAGGTAGGTACTTAAGTACGTGAGTGTTTTTACCTGCCTACCGGGTCAGCATCTGGTACCTATTGCCTAAATATCCCTACTTATGTTATCTAGCACCGAAAGATTAGATTAAGATTTAAATAATTATAACAATAATATTAGGTACCTATCCCGATGTAGGTACTTATATAGATTCAGTTACTTATGTTTGCAATAGTTTATCTAGGTATGTAAACTAAATATTATTACAAAATAAATTGTTGTAACATAGATTATAGTTCGACAATTGATTTAATTTTTAAAGCAATAGGTACAACCGGCCGCGGCGCCACTTGCGCCCTTTACTTCCGATTTTTATTGTGGTAAAACTTAGTGGTAAAATGAAGGAAACTTGAGGCCATTCTGATCTTAGCCGAGTATCGAAGTAAGTAGCCACGTTTTCTTGGCAGTATTACGATACTGATATGTGAATAGATACGTCTATTAAGAGAATAATAACTAATTATTCTTAAGTTTCTCGTTTATGTAAATTTTCAAAAGTGCTGGTAGATACAATAAAACTAATCAAGATAAGTGGGAGTTTTAATTTTGTGGTGTACCTAAACCCAATAATTACTATAATAATGTATGGGTATCGCATCTAGATAAGTACTTGTATTAAAATAGCGTAGGTATCTATCTGACTTGGTATCTACTAAGTAGCGGTAGTCATTTAGTCTCCTTCGCATGCTCCTCGCCTAAGCATTCTGGTTTCCTTTTTCTGGTTAGCTACTTATTTGTATTCAACGATCTTCATTATTATGTGCTAAGGTACCTAAGGCAATTGCCCTTTCATCTTTTATATCTACATAAGATATCTACGTTAATTTACAAGAAAAAAACCTGCACAAATTTCCACCTAATATAATAATCTAAGATCCTATAATAAATTTAAATAACACACTAGTAGCTATACCTACTTAAGTTGTAAAGTATCTATCTACAGTTTTTTTTAAAAAAACATTTTTTGGATTTTGTAGGTTGGTACTTCTTTATTTCCGAGTGTCAGCTTAACACTAAATATCTGAGCCATCTGTAAAAGTTACTTCAAAAGAAAATATTTTTATTAAGTAAATTTTAAGGGAAATTGACAATGTATAAATATTATTTCAGAGAAGACATGGAGTTTTAGAGCATACATAATGTAATTCATGCAGTAATGGATATATGTACACATCATGTAAGTAATATTAAATAAATAAAATTGACAATTTGATATTCTCTTGGAAGTACTTACTGTTAAAACTACTCGGGCTAAATCCCCTTTTCTTAAATATGTAATAAATTCTTGGCCTCGTAACTGAACAGTCTGTTTGACTACAGTTAGCTAAAACTAGCGTATTCACGAATGAGTGTGGAAAAGTCTTTAAAAATAAAACAACGTTTCTGAATGGATACGTCAACCCATGCAATATTATCATGTTTGACACTGACACTTGACTGAAGGTACTGAACTAATAAACAATGTATTGTGTTATAATGGGTTGTTCGAATAGTTCTAAAATTTTAAATTAAACTTCTTTAGGTTCGCATATTTGATAGATTTAGCGAGCCTTTTATGATAGGATTCGTTACATTTATTCGAGTATATAATATAACAATACAAATTACTAAAAATGTTAAGAACAATAAGAATCAAAGGTACCTTAAAGTGTTTTATTCCAGGCAAAAATATCTTAAGATCTCGACATAAATTGAGTAAAAACAAAGATGAGAAAACTCCCAAGGTGGCTGCAGATGTGATAAATTACATAGAAACTAAAGAATACAATGACATAAAAGACCATTTGCCACATTTTCTGCTTAGAAAATATAAGACTCCAGAGAGCATGTATTTAATAAATAAGAAGACTGCTAAGGAGATTGCACAAACTATAAAAAGTCATATAAAGGAGAACTCGCCTATAGTTGAAGTAAATCCAGGACTTGGTATCTTGAGTCAAGAGCTACTGAAATGTCATAATAACCACTTGTATATGTATGAACATTCTAGTCATTTTTCTAAATATTTATCAGTAAGTGTGAAATGGGTCCTCACTCCTATTCTTTTTTGTTTTTTTTTTTACCTGTTTACACATAAGCTTGTATGTATATGAATGAAAATACTATTTTTTTTACAGCAATTTCAAAAGAACTACCCTGGTAAAATTACTCTCAAAATAGCTGACTTCTTTGGAATGTGGAAATTAGCATTTCAAGACAAAATGGACCAAGGAAATAGAATTACTGAATTATTAGGAGATCTAGCTACTGATGATAATGGTCAGTACAATAAATAAGGTATATGAAAATGAAAAAAAAAAATTTTTTTCTTTAATAAAAATCTTATTACCTAGTGAATTCTTGTAGAATAGGCATGATCCGTGTTTTCTTGCCTGTCCATCAACTTACAAAAACTATTTGACATATATTTTCCTTTTTCTCGTTTAAACAAAGCTCAACAAAGATCAAAGCTCTAAAAATTCAGAAGTGGGGGTTTGTCGCTTGTGACAAAATTCTCAATAAAATTTATATTCAGACAATATCCTTCTATGTATGATATTATGAGCTTCCACTAACTAACCTTTACTGTGCTTCTCTCTGTTATTTTTTGTTTGATTGAGTAAAGAAATACAAATATCTATCCAGGTTCATGCACCTAAGGTAAAAATTTAAGTGCTACTTTGTAAGCAGCAAGTGAACAATTTGTCAAAACAATAAGCCCATTTCTTCTCATCCTTTATTTTTATTTGTTCCAGAAAGAGAAGTAAAAATAATTGGTGCCATGCCAGGCTTGTCATTTGTAAAACATTTGATAAATACAATAGTTTTCTATAATACATCTAGCCAATTGGGGAAGCCAGATTTATTCATTACAATGCCAGGACATCATTATGAAGTAAGAATTATACTTTTTGTTATGACAGGTGCATAGGTGCGCTATTTTTATGTTTTTAAATCAATATTTAACATAATTTTAACAGATCTTTAACTATATAAAAATAAGTAGTGTTTTTTTTAAGTTTTCAAAGAGTATGTATAATACCTAGGTAAATTCTCAAAGCCAAAATGAAATAAATAATGATTTTTGTCTATTCTATGCCTTTCTACCTACTGGGTATTTAACTATCTACAGATGTGTGATTAAATAGATAGATAAAAAAGGAATTTATCCAGAGCCCACTTCTGAACATACTAAATTATTTACAGTTTGAATGATAGTTAAAATTTTACAGAATCACAAGGTTACACATTTTTAACAAGAATTTTATTTTTTGCTATAGTAATTGCATAATAATATGTTAATTGTTAATTTCAGTTTCTCACAGACAACGAGATACAGTTAAACAAACACATGTTAGTGCCAACACTGTTCCAGTTACTATTTAACTACAAGATACTGAAAAGTGTGCCTAAAGTTCACTTTCTACCTTGGGTGCATCCTGCTACTAATAAAAGGGTTACATTGGTAAGATTGTACTTAAGTATATACAATTAGTGGTATAAAAAGAATATCTCAGCCCAGTATTCTCAAAAGCTATTTTCTTCTATGATATTTGAACTAAAACAAAACAACAAACAAAAAGAGTTTGTTATTGCTTTTTAACCCCCGACGAAAAAACGACGGGGTGTTATAAGTTTGACGTGTCTGTCTGTCTGTCTGTCTGTCTGTCTGTCTGTCTGTCTGTCTGTCTGTCTGTGTGTGTGTGTGTCTGTCTGTGGCATCATAGCTCCCTAACGCATGAACCGATTTTGATTCTGTTTTTTTTGTTTGAAAGGTGTATATGTCGGGAGTGTTCTTAGCTATGTTTGATAAAAATCTACTCAGTAGTTTAATAATTAGGGGGGGTGAAACAGGGGATGAAAAAATAAAAGTCTACAAACATACTCGAGTGGGGTATCAAATGAAAGAGGATCACGTGTACATTACAAAATGGAAATTATAATAAAAATCGGTTGAGTCGTTCAAAAAATATAGGGTGTCAAAGTGGGGATGGAAAACCAAATGTCTACAAATATACTCAAGTGGGGTATCAAATGAAAGAGGATCACGTGTAGATTACAAAATTGAAATTGTAATGAAAATCGGTTGAGTAGTTCAAAAATTATGGGAAGTAAAAGTGTAAATGGTAAACCCAATGTCGACAAATGTACCCGAGTGGGGTATTAAATGTCAGAGGATAACATATACATTACAAAATTCCATGTGAAATGGAAATTAGTTAAAAATAATAATTTATGTACTAAATACCTACTTGCAAAAAGTATGAAATAAAAAAATAAATTAAAAATTTAACAAACCCCCGACATAAAAACCTAAAAGCCCTTTAAAAAGTATAACAATAATAAAAACTTAATATTAGTTACCTAAATATTAATATTTCTACAAAGAAAACGTCATGTCGGGGGGACCGTAGGTTTAGGTTGATTGTAAATATTAGGTACCTAAATGAAAAGCGGTCCCCCCGACATGACGTTTTCTTTGTAGAAATATTAATATTTAGGTAACTAATATTAAGTTTTTATTATTGTTATACTTTTTAAAGGGCTTTTAGGTTTTTATGTCGGGGGTTTGTTAAATTTTTAATTTATTTTTTTTAAATACATGATACTAGCGGACCCTACAGACGTTGTCCTGTCCCAAAAAAAATTATCAAAATCGGTCCAGCATTGTGAATGTAAACCATCCTCAAACCCCCTGGAATACACACAAAAAATTTCATCAAAATCGGTCCAGCCGTTTAGGAGGAGTTCAATGACTGACACACGTACAGAGTATATATATATATAAAGATAATTATTATAGCATCTACATAGATTGGTAGTTTATAAAAAAAACAATTTGGACCCAGTGTCCCACATTTCAAGGTATATATTTGTTTGATCATAATAATATTATTGTTTTTTTTTCTAGATGGATGAGCATTCATTTTATCTTGTGAATATATCACAAAAGGATAAACTCCCTGTGCCACCTGAGTACTTGCCCTTGCTGTGGTATTTCTTTAAACCACAGATGTTTTCTAAATCTACGAGAGTGATTCCAATGTTGGAGTAAGTTAATAATAATATTATTATTATTATATGTATTAAAATCAATTTCTTGTACTATTGATCTGCAGGAGATGGCTTTATCGATTAATGACAGAGACTTAATGATCAATTTGGATTTTTAAAGTAAAATTGAACCTAAATACAATATAATTAAGGTATCAAATATTTCAGACAATGGATACCTGGCTGTGGCGTTTGGCTCATAACAGGCCAAGACCCTCCAGACACAAACAAGAAACTATCGCCAGGTGAAGAGGATGCTGAGTTGCCACACATGACAATCTTTACGAAATTTGGCGATCTCAACCTAAGACAGAAAATAACAGTCTTTAAAAAGTAAGAACCTTATTTAATTTTCTGGGAAATCCCCTGTGGGATAAACTTTATTGTTTTAGTATCTACTGGACAAAATTCCTTTTTTACTGCAAATAGACAGTAAATCAACTTTTATCTTGTACGTAGTTATAAGGAAAAGTACTGAAAGAAATAAACAACTGTTTCAATCGGATGAAATCCAGTAGGTATGGACGTTCAAACTTTTGTTACCATGAGATCGTTATTTTTCCCGAAATAGTCCTAAGACTAAAGTAAAGTAGGTAGCTTATAATATTTTATTTTTGGTCATAGGCTAAATACAACTTTTGTTTTAGATTCGTATCTTGGCCTGAGTTTGAACAATGCCCGTTCCGAGTAACTATGGAAAATAATCTGCCTAAATCGGTTACTGCAGTAGAAGATGACGAGAAGAGTAGCATCGGCACTCATATAGACGACCTGGATCATTCAGACACAGAAAACGAGACTTGATAGGATTATGTAATTAAACACATTACAAAGGATATAAGTATCTTTTACTAATACCATAGTTACAGAATTATATACATTAAAATTTCTAAAATAGAAAAAAGATAATACAGAATTTTACAATCATAATATTTCCTATCAATGATCTAGGCATTTTCTTATGGTATTATTGTTTTCACAACTTTTAGTGGAGCCATTTTGTTTAACTATATTCTTCAAGCATCTAAGTTACAATTGATTTTGATATTTTAAACGGGAAGACCTCAGATGAAATAGTCAAAATGTAAAAACAATAAAATTCGCTCCCCTTATTCTGTTGAAAAGATGCGGTGTGTGAAAATAAATTTAATGTACCGATGCCAAATACAAGCCGACATTATTAATGACTTGGTGATATAAATAAATAATTTTAAGAACATTTTAATTTAACAATCTACACAATCATTAATAAATAATTAAAATACACAGAACAATGATACCTAATACAATTTCTAATAAAAAAAATGTGAATATTAATTAAAATACTGAAAAAGCAAGTGATGCTAAATATAAATATAATGGAATAAATAAATGTATCATCAACATTATAATTTAAGTATAAACTGATATTTTAAGTATTGCTTCACACAGTACATAATACTAAACGATTCAAATTGATCATAACATTTACATTTAAATCTATTCTACTAAATTGCTAAATTGTAATTCACATTTCACGTATGTACATAACAATTCAAATCACAATTTTACTTTTGCGATACATTTATTTTGATATCGCCTCCAGTTTGGACGGGTGTTTATAACTTAAATAATTATAAAATTGCATATTTTTTTGTTAATGCAAGGAATGGTACTATCGGAATTCAAAAATACATGTATGACCCACTGCAATAATGATGAAATAAAATAATTACACTTTCATCAATGTCAACGTGGACCGTACATATCTAAATTAATTATTAGTCTCTCATTATCATTAAAAATCTCGGTTTCTTTATAAATCACACACATAAAAAGAAATAAGATTCTCGCAATGACATTTAAAAAAATGTCGTTGCAAGAATTTTTAGGGGTTTCCTTCTCGTTGCCAATCTGCAATATAGTCAGTATACCCAGAAAATTAAAAAAAATACACACTTGGTACGGTTTCTATAAATAATGAATTCAATAATTTCTAAATAAAGCTATATTCTGCTTTGTGAGCAGTTTATAAACAATCATTTATCACTACATTACACCACCACCTTATTTACATAATTAAGTACAGTTAAGTAAGTATGAGAAGTGGGTGCTTCTGCTTGCTATGTTGTTATAAATTTTGGAAATGTCTATCGTTATACGAGTTATGGTTGCTTGCCTTTGGAGTTATGTAATTTAAAGTCGGTATGTCTAAAGATTGGTTGTTTTGGACAGAGAACTTGTTCTGTTTAGAAGATTTTTGTAAGTTTAAATTGGTGTGAACATTAAAGCTTATCGTGTTTAGACCGTTTGGTGGTTTAACGCTAGGACTCGATACGAAGTCTGTCCACTCGTCGTCGTCAACAAACGAGGAAGCTTTCTTTGGCAACGTTTGCTGCGGTTTAGGTTTACTGGATACAAAATCGCCCCAAATGTCATCCTCTTGAGTTTGATTTTGATTTGAACTCTTTGAGTTGTGGACAGGTGAAGCGTTCTTACTGTGGCCACCTACGCTCAAATCGCTTTTTAGGGAATGAAGAGTTTCTACCGGATTAAACCTTGATAGATCTTGTAAATTAATTCCAGGGTTGGGCCAGTTGATTTGGGAATAGCTTTCTAGTGACAAAGGTTGTAGTATTTGCCCTGTGTTATGCTGGGTCTGTGATGTGTTGACAATTGATTGTAATACATTTGGAGTTATTTGAGTACTTGAAGTTTGTGGAGCGGGGAACGTCATTGGTGGTTCTGCTGGCCTGGGTAAACTTTCTGAAGTGCTTTGAAATACGCTGAGGTTACTTTCCTTTAAAATATCATGTGCTCTTGATGTCGTTGATATGTCAGCCGTAACATTATCCAATGTGTAAAACGTAAAATTTAAGTCACTTTCTTTATTAGGAACACTATTGGGAGCTACAGTTTGATTGAAAGCATCGATACTGATATTTTTTATTTTACTAGTAGAAGATTCTTTTGTTGCTGGTATAGCAGATGGCAACGCTGATTGAAATGTATCAAAATCATCGTCGAAGTTATCACTGACTGGGTTTATTTCATCCTCATTTAATTTTAAAGCGTTGTCTCCAACGAAATCTTTAACATTGGTTTTTAGGTCTTGACCTACATCAGCGCGTGTGGGTGGCTGATTCTCATTATTCCATGACGAATTTGAGATAAAGTCGGAAAAATCATCAAAAGTATCTTTTATCTCACCAGGCTGAGGCCAGTTTAAAGTAGGCATGATGGGCTCAATTTTAATGGGCTGCAAAATGCCAGTTTGATATGTAATACTTGTACTTGGAAGCAAGTTTGATGGCGTATCTACAGCTTTAGGTTCAGAGTCTGGAAATGTTACGTTAGAAGAACTTTTGAAATCTTGAAAATCAGAGTAATCAGTATCAGCACTTTTAATATCCTCATTTGATTGAGGTTCAGATGAAAATTCTCCTGTTGACTTACTACCATTTGTTATTGAAGTTTGAGATAAAAATACTGTAGGTCCGTTATCGTAATGAATGGTCTTAGATCTAGGCGTTTCCGAATCTGTAGGTGTAAATATATGAGTATCAGGTAAGTTTATTTGCCGCAATGGCTGGACACCGAGGGACGTAGAGTATATTTTATCTGATTTCGATGCTACGGAAGCATCAAAAACATTTAATTCGGTTGGCCTTTTTGGTGTGGTGGTTTCATTCTCTTTGTTGCATGCTGAAATGTGCAAAATATAAAAATTAGGTCAATTTAAAAGTTGTAAAAGTACAATAATTATTTGTACTACATTAGGTATATTAGATACGTTAAATATAATTATATAGATATAAGACTTTAACTCTACAATCTACATACGACCACACACTAAACTATATTTTCTTACAAAACTACATATACACGTAAGTATATTTGATTAGTTAGTAAATATGTAGTATTGAATATCTAAGTAGTATACTTACTCAATCTCTAGCCATATTTGTTTTTAGCTAAATTAACATGAAACTTACCATGAGACAGTAGTTCGGATATCTTGAGGGTGGAATGGTTGTGGGCCATTTGGTCTAGGGTAGCCATGAGGTGTTCTAAGTCTAGGAGTAGGGCTTCGGCATAGGTGACTATAGGAATTAGGGTAAGCAGAGTATGCCAGGATGTGAATTATAATCCATGTGCAAGACATGCAAAAGAATTTACAGTGATGTAAAGTTATTTTTAATAAGCTTATTGAGTTAGCAGTCTAAAATATAGTGAGCGCATTGATTATTCATATATCGTTATGATATACAGGTATATCAATTTTTTTATTTCAAGTGTTAATTTTGTGCAATGTGGTAATAGAATGCTTCACACATGGTTAACTGTTAATGTTAATCCTGTAAAACTATTAGTGTATTCAATATACATTGTTATTGAATGTGGTTAAAGCAGAATGTTGACTCATTTACTTACATTCTTGGCCATCGGACGTAAAAGGGTCTGCCCAGGTACCAGATGTCTTATTGTTGCTCTTATCTGTGTTGACCTCAGATGTATTTGCTGATGGCGTGGATTGTTTCTGAGGTTGTAATGGTGCTGCACTAAGATTTGCTGCATATTTTGGCATATTGTAGCTCCACTTTGGTCCAAATAACTGTTGACAAAGAATTCCATTTGAAATACAATTTCACCTATATAATTTATAAAATTAATAATAAAATTTAAACTTACTATATTTCTGGAGTCTATACATAATGCTTTCAACAGAGTTTTTTGTCCTATAGAGCTATTCCAATTTACCATGTAAGGTTGTCTTACATCTGTTTCCAATAAATGACCCCATGTTTCACTTAAAAAAGGTTCCAGTTTACCATCAAACATGGTTTCTGGTTCAGTTATTTCTTCTTCAAATATGGAACATAATATCTTATTAATACTTTCAAGTGCTTGGCTCTCACTTTCAGGAGTTTGAAAGTTTAATACTGGGACATGAGACTGAGACAAAGGGTCTTCTAAATCTTTGACAGACCTTGTTTCAATAGCAGATGACTTAAAGTCATCAAAATCTCCAAAGTCATCATCTTCATCATTACTTTTAATATCCATTTCATTTGTAAAATTGTTACTTTGAATTGTATCTTCAGATGAATGTTTTAAGTTTTCTATTTCATCAAAATTTGCTTTGAATGCTCCAAATTCAGAGTTAGATGTATTATCATTGTCCCAAGGATTATGACATTCATCAACAATAGTAGTGGTTTTGTTATCAGTATTATTATAGCTAAAGTCATTAAAATCTCCAAAGTCATCTTCCACATTATTATCTTGTTCACTAGAATTTTCTTTTAGTTCATCTGATTCGGTGGTATTTTTAACATCCAAAACAGAATTACCATCATAAATAGATTCATATTCAATTTGTTCTACTGATTCCTGTAACTTATTTTCAGGTGGCTGTTCTATTGAAGGTTCAATTTCCTCAACATCATTTAAACTAGCTGTATCTACAATAATTTCATTTGTTTCTATAGGGGATATATTATCATCAACTTGTGGAACACTAGGGGTGCCTTCAATGTTTAACTGGTTTTCTGGGTCTGATGAATCCACTTTATCACTATCTGTATCTTCATCATTATTATTTTTTATTGGGGAAACTGAAGACTCTTCATCTACGGTTAAATTTAAATCTTCAATATTTAAATCATCTTCATTACATAATTTCTTCTCACTTTGCGCATTTTCCCAATTTAATGAGTCAATACTTTGATTGACAATTACTTTTTTATCTTCATGATTTGTACTAATGTCTTTTGTATCATTTATTGATTTTTCATTAGTATTCTCTTGGGGTTTTTTATCAGATATGGCAGATTGGAAATGGTTGTATGTGGAAAAATTACCATAGTCAT
Source organism: Polylopha cassiicola (assembly GCA_038024825.1). Classification (NCBI taxonomy): domain Eukaryota; kingdom Metazoa; phylum Arthropoda; class Insecta; order Lepidoptera; family Tortricidae; genus Polylopha; species Polylopha cassiicola. The sequence goes on from CP149061.1 coordinate 3,994,176, forward strand.
ATTCTTCATCCTGGGATACTGAAAACATAAAATAACAATAGTGATGTATATTAATCAATTATACAGGAAAGTTACATAGTTCAAACCATGCATATGTTTCAATATATATTTAACATACCTTTATAACCAACTTTAAAAAAGTAGAAGGATCTCAGTTTATCTTTTTTAAATTGCTTTGTTTTTATATAATGATCAGTTAATTATACGAAGCAGACACGTAACAGCCAAACAGAAAGTTATTCAAAATGTAGTCATTAATAAGTAGTAAAGTATACGATGAATATAAACTTACAGTTATAATGCAAAACGAAATCGTCTGGATCCTTGTCGTCTTCACACTGATCGGGTGGTGGAGGTGTACTGCAAACAAGTGGAGGAATCGACATTGTCGTGAATTTCAGAGCTGTAGTGTGACCGTTGCAATCTCTTCTAGACTCGTCTACATTGAACCACTATAAGTTTACGTAGGGTGAAGTAATCACTACATAACAATGAATTAAACTTGAATTATTTATTGTAACAAGGACAGCTGTTATTAATTGACAAAATTTTGCTACGACGATTCACGATCAGGGCTGCCAGCAAAAATATTTCCGATATACGGTCCGTCATCAGCAATTATACGAAATTAGAGTCTATTATACATATTTACGAGCAGGGGGGGGGGGGGTGCAAATGGAACTGAAGTGAGTTCAAAAATAGGTCATGAATAAATTAAAATACTACATTTTTATTTCACAAATACTGAACTTTTGATAGGCACGCATTTATTTTGACATCAAATTACTAGCACTGAGGCATTCCATCTTAGTATCTATGTGATGAGAAATAAAATAATAAGTTAGGTTTAGGCGCCTAACGCCTTACATAACACAAACAAAGAAAAACAGCAAAAACACAAGTGTGCCAACGTTGAGAAAAAAACCTACAGACTTCACATCAAAACACGTTCAACGGCAACGACAATACGTTATATTTTGTCATGTTGGTAATACATTCATTTCATACTAAAGATTCCGCTTCATACTTTCCGTGCCCCGAGTATTTTTTGTATCCAATTATACGAAATGGGTCATTATACATCTAGGATACAATTTCACATCAAATTATACACGTTTTGTATCAAAAGATACAATCTGGCAGCCCTGTTCACGATTGTAGTATTGAACTGACAGCCAGCTGTCAGTCCATGGGGTGTTTTTTATTATATAAACGTGTAGGCTGACCTGAAAACCTATTTCTTGATTAAAAAAAAAACATCTCTTGTCTGTTTTGACTGTTGCCAAGCCTTGGCGTGCAAAAATCGGTACATTGTACAACACTATCAGAACTGTTATACTTATTTTCTGAACGTATCGGTAAATTCCACTAAATTCGGTCGTATTTCTGGACGAACGAATGTCGATGTCGAAATATTGGCCCGGTGCGAATTCACAGTCAATTCTTTAGTTTTATTCAGACTTTTATTTTGTACAAAATAAATGAGTATCCATTTTTATTGATAAGGTGCAAGAAAACTTGGTGAAATATATTAACTGCAGTTAGAAATCCAGTATTTCGGTAAGTAATCTTATTGGTAGGAGAACCCTTCTAGTTTTCCGGTTCTCAACTATGCTGATGGACAATACCTAGGTAGAGTCCGTAGTAACGTGATAATTGATATAATCCGATTTAGGTGAAATAATAACCATTTAGAGATTCGCTCTAGAAAATAAATTGTGCTGGGCGAAAGTACTGTCAATAACCTTTGACATGTGTCATTCTATTCATTGCTTACGTGTCAGCTCATACCGTCGTTTCTTGGAGAGCTCTATGTGTTTCTTAACATTAATTGGAGATAGTATAAGGCTTATGAAATTAATATTTTAAGAGTGCTAGTTCAAGAAACCTTTAATATCGTTAAAAGTAATATAATTGCTGAGGTTCGTGCTATTTGTATTTTTTTTAATAATTATCCATGTCGAATTGTGCGGTGTCAGCTGTAAATCGTTTTATATTGTAGTAATTAAATATGTGGTGGCGCGTTAGTGGCTCTGTTTTACGTTTTAAATATTTTTCTCTCATATTATTTGCGTATAAGAATCGACAATATTTTTTTTAATAGGACCTCTATTTGGTGTCGTCATCATATTTCGGTTATCGGAAGATTAAAGCCGGCAAGTTATTAAGCTATTCATTTTATTTTGTAATACTGATTTTATTACCAATATAAATAAGATTATTCAAACAATCAAATAAAAAAGATAACATACCTTACTGTATTAAAAGGAGAGACCTCAAATGTAGTGTTTATTGAATGTGATATACCTATCTTCTCTTTATGGAACAGATTTAGTGATTTTTATACATTAAATCACCCCAGAATATAAATATCTCTGTTTAATTTTAGGCGCATGCAGCAGGTCCGATGGAGCTGCAAGCATTGCTAGTGTTGTGTGGGGTTGGAGTGGCTGGAGTCGCAGTGCTGCTGCTTATGGGACTGTTCTCCACATCAGGGACCAGCTATGAAGAAGCTATTGCACAGCAACGCCGGGCTACCACTGAGCTACTTGCTCTTGCTGAAAATAAAAACAAGCCTAAGAAGAGTAACAAGAAGGCTATAAAGAAGGTTGGCTTTTATATTTATTTAAAAGATTTAATTTAAATAAAGAATCAGAACTTTCAGATAATAATATATAGGTACATAATATAAAAAAAAAATGCTGATTAAATTCAGGTCAAGAAGGATCTTGTTAGAAAAAAAAAAGCATTTTATGAAATAGGAAAGTTGCATCTCCAATCACACAATACTCATAAAGAAAAAATGATTTTGAAATGCTTTTCAACTTTTTCCACATATACTTTATCAGCAGGAGAGTGTAAATCCAAATTTTAGTGATAGTGCGTAATGTAACTATTTTCCCAACCTTGAATGAAAAGCTTAAAAAAACAATTTCGCTTCAATTGAGATATGTATGATATTACAGTTGGCAAGAAAAGAAAAGAATAAAGAAAATGCTTTGGCGACCGGGAGTGAGATAGACAGTGAGGCACAAGCCGAGAGTGGTGTGGATGAAGATATGGTACCTGCAGCAAAGCCCCATGTTGAATTCTGTCCACCCATCATAGTAGATGTTCCTAGAGATTCCCCACCAAATATCAAGGTATGTTATAGGTGTTGATTCTATGTTTTAGCACTGTATATCAACAACACTATTGGGATTGAAGTGAATGAAGGTTTGGGTTATATAAATAAAACCTATTATTTAAGTATTATGATGCTATATTATTTGATTTCTATCTATACATCATAATATCGCATGTTATATATTCATAATCTTTCATGGTTCTCAACAGCCTACAAAAGCAGTGCTTGATTATGCTTCCTTGAGAGATTTTTGGAAAACTTATGTTTTTCCTTCTACATGTTTTAATATTAGGTATGAATCTTGACTAACATGTCTTTATCTTATCCTGTAAAAGACACTATGATTCTTAGTCGCATTTGAGAATAGGATCATGTGGTATCAATTGCACTACTGTTTGTGCAGATCCGTAAGCGTGGCAAGGATTCTAAAATAAAGCCGATACTGATAAACAAAGAGGATCCAAGTTGCATTAGTGATCCTTGCACACCACCCTCCCCCACTGGCAGCACTGTCTCCAACCACTTTGTGGAGATCCACCCAAAGGATGAATTTGAATTGTTACACTCTACTCTTGCAGCTGAAAAAGTGAGTTCTAATCTCTGTCTTTATTCTCGTCCCTTAAATGTTCGTTGATCCATGTATTTCTGTGTTGTTACTTAACACTTTACATTTTGCACAAAAGTAAATTACAAAATGGTATAATTATGTATATCGTTATAATTGTCTTACACATTATGCTTGGGTATGCTTTTGAATTTCGTTTTTGTGTTATCATTAAGTAAGCGGTGGATGTATAAATAATACAGTTTATATTGTTGTATTTCTTTTATTCCCCACTTAAATGGAATGGTTGGTAGTTGCACTCAATTTGTTGTCATCTTTGTGATTCATTGTTGCATTGTGTAGCTATATTTATGAGCGTAGTTTGAGTCCATAATATTGTCACCTACTGCTTATGTATAACTCGTGTTTCATGTTGTATTTATATATTATATACTGTGCTCCTGAAACAATTTTGTTTTGGTTTTAAATTCCAAAGAAATATTTTTGTTTTAAGTTTATGATTATGAAGTTATCACCAGTAGTGTTATTTGTCTTAGTCAATAATTGAAAGTAAATATAACCTTTATGTTTCGCATGTTTGCAGTTAGTAGTAGTGAATAGAAATAGATCTTTAATTTTATGTGAGGTTTTTTTTAAGTGTATTTCTATGATGGTATCTTATTTATAGACCCCTGAAAAGAAAGAAGAGGTAGTTGAAAAGAAAGATGTCAAGTCCAAGCAAGCCAAGCCTGCAAAGGGCGCGAAGCAAGCAGCTCCCGTGGATGTCCCTAAGGAGGAGCCGGCGCGCGAACGGCACAACAGCGGCGATGCCCCCAAAGAACAACGCAAAGGTATTTATGAATGATAAGTACACTTGTACTTATCATTGCACTGTGGGCACAGATTTTAGATAACATTGTTTGAATACTTTATACATTTGCACCGTTTATAGCACATGAGAATCATTGAACTGAAGGAGAGGAGATTGAAGTTGATTAAACATCATCTTTCAATTGCTAATAGCTAATAAAATAAAATAAAAATACGCGAGTTAAATCCGTTAATAGTTGTTTCATTCCAATGTGTATTAACCGCGAAGGCATCAGAAATTATTATCATCTTTCAAATTAATGTGTCTTTTTTTTGTACTATGTGTTTTTGTTTACCATTTTCAGATTAAAGTAAAATTTGCACTTATATGAGATATTTTACTTAGGTACGTAGGTACGACGACGTTTATATTTATATTATTATTATTAAAATCATAGGCAAGAAAATGGAAAAGAAGTCTGTGGAGGAGGTAGTCGAGCCAGTTCGTGAGGAGGTGATCCCACCCCTGAACGCTCCTCAGCCGAGTGAGCTCACGACAGACAAGCTGTTGAAGCAAGCCATGGCCGCGGTGCCGGCGGCCCCCGCGCCTTCTCCGCCCGCCTCCGGCAAGAACAAGAAGAAGAAGCCCGAGCCTAACGTGCTGGCGCTCATGGGTAAGTGATTACAGACTGGTGCTTTTACATTGTGTAAAGTTGATTTGTGCGTATAGAAACATCGACCTTGGACGTATAAATCGGTAAATAGAAAAAAAATTGATAAGTAAACATTTAAAACAATGTAGTATATACTAGGCACAGAGTAGAGGACATAGAGGACAAAATACGTTTACCGGGTTTCAAATTACGCAAAACGAAAAAAACATAAAAGATAATCGTAAACAAAGTTTATTTTAGACTACAAGGATTATTAGTGTATTTAAATAAATTAAAATTAACGATTATTATAATAGCCTATTGTAAATGAGTCTCATAATAATCTGTATGAAACCTACTAAGCATGTATGCTTAGTAGGACTGTAGTCCTATAATAGAAATGGATGGACAGTAGGGTCAATGAGGTTCTAGTTGATACCGGATATCTAAAAAGAAACATCCTTTAGTTTTAACTGGCCGCTCGTTGGATAACGCTACAAAGTGTGTGGGTTCAGCAATCTATCCAGATAAGAGTAATTGTGGATAATAAAGTCCATAATTAAAACTATGTATGTCGTTTCATAAATGCCAGTGGAGAAAGTTAAACTCAACTAGTACTACTTGGTTTGCGTGACTGGCTTATGTAATTTTTGACCTTTACTGCATGATAAGGTCAAATGGCCAATGATAGTACTTCTTCACTCAATTTCTATAAATAAGTACTACAAGCATATTTTCTTTTAATATTTTTTAATACACACTTTACTTAAATAGTTAATAGTAATAGTAATATTTTGATTGATTTTATTATTATACAACTATTATGGTAATAATAAATAGATTTAGTCCCGAATCAGCGCCATTTGAGTGAAAAAAAAACTGATAGAAAATAAAATCGCTTGTAAATGGTGTAAAGTTAGCACGACGCCGCTAGTAAAAATATGGGCGTGGGTTCGAATCCCACTGGGGGTCTCAATTTTTTCTACACTTGTCTTAGTACAAATAACATTATAATTATAAAACGAATGGTATTGATTATTGAACCAAAAAAAATCGATCGCATTTCGATTGATAGATCGTAGTTAAAGTCTGGTGTTATGTTTATATCAGCAGCGGGCGACGGCGGCGGCGTGAACGTGGGCGAGCTGGTGCGCGTGGTGCGGTCGGCGGTGCTCTCGCGCACCGAGATACAGATCCTCACCGACGCGCTGCTCAACAAGCACCACGACCCGCTGCCACAGCACTCCGAGTGGACTGAGGTACCTACTCGCTTGAGCTAACCTTATTATATGGGGTGAAATGGTCCCACACCAGCGGACTGATCACCCGACCGTCGCTGCACGGTCGTCCTTATACTAACTAGCTTATGCCCGTGACTTCGTCAGAGCAGTTCTTGTGTGAAGATGTGACGAACATACACACTCGCCAATTTTCGCTTTTATAATATTAGTGTGATATAGGTATATCTATTTGATTTTTGATTGCTTGTCAGTCTCTCTACTTTATAACCCGGGAGAATCGAAAAAGAGAATCCCGCGGGATAATTAAAACATGTCCAATGTAATATTTTATCTATATCTCTAGGGCCCTAACGATCCCATGCAGAAGATGAAAAAGCAACTCGCCGACAAAGAAAAGGCTCTGGCTGATGAAATTGAGGCTTCTCAGGCGCTCCACGCTAAACTGAAGGAATTGAGGTAAGTAAATAAAACTCTACTCTTAGGTATATTAATAAATTTTAACGATAATTAGACCAGCTAGTAGGAAATCGGATTAATCCTTTTCTTTTTGTCTCGTGGCAGTTGGGTTGGATTAAATGGCTTATGTAAATACATATTTTTCATATTAAAGGCTATCAGTTGTGGGTACATGATATCTCAATGACATTATTAGCGTCATGCAAGTTGCAGCTGTGTAAATAAACGCGCAGTAGGTACTATACACTTCAAAGGAAGCCAACTATCATTCGTGGGTTTGTTGAACTGGGATCTTTGTTGTTAGCACACTGTTACAACACGATCTTAATAATAATTCCATGGACATAAACTCTCAATCTAGGCGATTATTAAACTTTGATTAGGTACAAAAGTTTATAATTCGATAGAGGTGCTAGCATTTATATCTTTATTTTATTAGAGTGTGAATTGTCCAAATTCGTTCAAAGAATTTTATTTTTTCTTTGTATATCTAAGTCGATGATGACCTCCGTCAAATTATAAAGTTTTTTTATTTATTAAAAGAGAATTACTATGCTCATTACATGATACCTCGTAAGTGCCTCAACGGCATCCACTTACCTAAAAGTATAGCGTAGATAGACCTCGTACTTCTGTCGAAAATTGTCAGTTTTACCAGGTATGACGTGTCACGTGTGCGTACGTGGCTAGACATTAATGCGTGTGTATTTGTGTGTGCGTGTGCCAGGGCGACGCTGAACGCGGAGCGCGGGCGCGCGGCGGCGGCGGCGCGCGCGGCCGAGCAGGCGGACGCCGGCGCGCGCGCCGAGCTGCACACCATGCAGACCAGGCTCAAGAGACTCATCGACGAGAACCACACCATGGCGCAGGAGTCGCATATTGTGAGAATATAAACCTCTATTTAGAACGACTTATAGAATGTACAGGAAAAAATAATTCGGTTAGTGATCGATCGATCGGTAGGGCTTATATAACGGTACCCGTTTCGTTTACAGCTTAAAGCTAAACTCGGCGCCGAGGGCGAGGCCCAAGCCCAGAGAGTGCAGATGGAAATGCACATCCAGAGCCTGTCCGAGGTGAGTATTTTTTGCACATAAATGGTACTAAGTAGTTATAGTTCCACCTTGTAAGCTATGTGAAAAAAGTATTGAATGTGAATTTAACCTATAGTATTTCCATGCAGTTAAACATTCAGTTCAGTTATAAATAAAAAGAAAATATACGCAAAGGAAATACATTAAAGTATAAATATATGAATATAAGTAGATAAATAACAATGACATGTCGTTCGCAGTCGGAGGCAAACCTGGTGCAGCAGCTGAACTCGCTGCAGGTGGAGCTGAACGCGCGCGTGCTGGAGGCGGGGCAGGCGCGCATGGAGGCGGCCGCCGCGCGGGACGCCGCCATGCTCGCGCAGCAGCACGTCGCCGAGCTCGGACAGCAGCTGCAGGTGACTACCTACTACGGCTGCTACCGACCACGCTACTGACCCCACTTCTGAACCTCCATCGCTTTACATACATGTTTTAAATAGACCCGGTTTCTTTATATAACATTAACTTGAGCCGAGTGTAATCACTTAACGCAAAAGAGAACGTGGACTTATTTTTAATTACACATTACATAAATCGTCACATCTGTTTTCAACAATTTTATTCCCTGTAAAACCTCTTGCGTTGTATTTACTGTTATAAAATAAATTTGTCCCAGGAGGCGAACCGCGTGTACAGCGAGCTGGAGCAGCAGCGCCAGCACGCCGCGCACGGCGAGCAGCGCGCCCAGGAGCAGCTGCAGGAGAGACTCGCCAGTGAGTACAACTAATATGTAATAATTAATAAATCAATAGAACTAAATGCAACATGCCTCTTTAGAGGTGAATAGTCAAGAAATAGAGATAACGGAACGAAGAACTGAAACTGAATGATATTTCCTTCATAATACGATCTTCAACATGTAGGCAGCTCCGGGCAGCAAGATATAAATGTAAACAATAAATATTCGCAATCGATCAATCGTTACTTCTAATTATGACATTTTGTTTGAAAATATTTGTGTACTGCTCTTTATTACTCCATATAAAATAGAATTATTAGCAAAAGACACGCGCGAGAAAAAGCCGTTGAATATTTTTAATAGGATTTAATTTGGCGGTTGTTGTAATAATAAATATGTATGACAGGTATCACTGAACTCCAGAACGAAGTTCAGAGGCTGACGGCTCGAGCACAGTTTGCAGAGAGCAACACAGACAAACAGAAGGAAGAGTTGGAGTCACAAAAACAACAGGTTAGCCTGTTTAGCCTTTATATGTAGGTCTCAAAGTAGAGTTTCCAGTGATCAAGAAACAAACACACTTTTAGAATATCCTGCAAGATATTTATATTTTCCAGTATATACAGTAGTCTATGTCCTCTTTTAAAACATACAAATAATTTAACAAAAATTGGTTCAACAGTTTAAGTGTGCAAAAATGACAGATAGAGTCACTTCAAGTTTGGATTAAGAATCAAGATAGATATATTACCTTTATTTGTCATAGCTTACGAATGAGGTGGCGTCTCTCCGGGAGCAGTTAGCGGCGCGGGAGTCGGAGTTGGCGGAGGCCAAGCAGATGAGAGTTGCGCCCGCGCAGAACGGACTGCCGCCCGCCAACGAACAGCATAAGGTACATAACACCACAACTTATATACACATATAAAAACGCCAGTATCCCATCATCTATGACGATAAAGAGCAAGAAAAGGGCGATTGATGTATTACATGGACCTTTACGCGTTATAATATCTGGGTGAAGCACAGAATAGGTAACTAATAAATACAATTTGCTTCCATAAAAGCAAAAATTGACTTTATATATTAGAAACTATAATATTATTACAACTTAATTAGGCTTATACTCCTTAATTAAACTGCATTATTAAATCCAAAACAACCGTGACAAAAAATTTACTTGTTTCATTAAAACTAGGGGTGTTTTGAAGTATTTTTAATGATTAACCTTTTCACCGCCCCAGTCGGTACTTACCGACTACAGAAAGCAGTACCACTAGCGCCTCGTCGGCCCGTGCCGACTGAAAGTTAGAGGCGAAAATTATAAGTAAATTAAAAGTTTAGTATACAAATTATGAACTTTTATTATTGTTTAAAGCCTAAATTACCGTAAACTTTATACATAAACGTGATACTATATAATATCATTGAATAAATAAACATTTTTGCGCGCCTTGTTAAAATGCAGCAAATACGGCCCGTACTGAAGCCCTAGTCGGCGATAGCCGCGGCGTAGTGCTGTCACCAACTGTGTTTTTTTTGTTGCAATACACGTTACGAAAATTTTAATGTAGGTGAATTTATAAATGTGTAGTTCTATAATTGTAAGTTCACTAATTAATTTACTTGAATGCGATTAATTAATCAAAATGGGAATAGTAAAATATATTTTACAGCATATTTTGAACACTTATTTAAACTAGTCCCGCGGCTATACACGACCAGTCATGTCTGAGATCGGCTCGTTCAAGTAAATAACAAACGAAAAAATTGTATTTGACTCTAATTTTTATCCTGTATATCTCTGTCAATTATTATAATGAAGTAGTTCGACGAGCAACCGAGACAAGTGTTCTAGTTTATGTAATTATGTATATTAAATATTTACAAACCTATCGTTACTTTATTTAAAGCACGGGCAACCAAATAGGGTCTTTGTTAAATAGAAAACGACTACATCCAGGTAAAGAAATGACCCTTTCTTTTATTAATGTTTCTTTCTACCTGAAACACTCATTAGCAATAACAATAGGCTTAATTTTTGTGAGGAATTCTTAGTAAATATGTAAACCACACCGCACGTGCAGGCGGTATTTCAAACGAATTCCTGGAAAATGCCGACTATATGCTATTTTTACTTCCTAAATAATTATCGGAATTTATTTGAAAACTTTGTTTTTAAGAAATCTAGGTACCTAGGTACTGCTTTTTATTATTTGTTTGTTGCTAAAGAATGTGTAGGATTTTTTCTTTGGACTCCCTGCCAAAATGTCGATAAATGCAGTTAACACATACCTACAACAGTTTCACATCTCTAGAATCAAAGCAATTTGCAGTACCTAAAAGCCCTGGTCGGCCGGTGCCGACGACGCGTGACGTCATCGCGTGAGTAGTGTGGTGACTTTCGTCACTAAACTGTACTGTAAATAATGCAAATATTTTGATCTTTTCATTATTTAATGTTGTTTTATAAGGTTAATAATCAATGAACATGTAATAACAACATTATTGTATTATTCTTTTGACATTTCTTTGACCTTTTGGATATAATTATCGAGGAATTATTTAAATATCGATACACCATTTCCAAGTCACTATGGTTTCTCGATCTCGAATGCTTGTTTTTGTTCTGGCGTCACAGGCTCAGCGTTTTGTATTGTTGCGTGGCGGCGAAAAGGTTAAACATTACAATGCCAATACTTGTTTACAATGCCAATACTGTTTAATTATAATATTACCTTACCATTATTTCCAGTGGGACTATTATCGTCCGGTAGACTTATAATACGTCTTAATATAAGTCGTCGTCCTCCTTTTGTATCTTATTTTAAATGATATTCAGCACAAATTAATTCATATTGTATATATTAATTTGTATATATAGGCGGCGGAACTGGCGAAGGTAGAGAGCGTTGTGGAGGCGCTCCGTAGCGAGCTGGCCGTGGAACAGCGCGCCAACCGCGAGCAGAAGGAACAGCTCACTCGTCTGCAGGAACAGCTCACCCAGTACCAGGACAAGAACAACGTAAGTGATGCTAGTTTACTAAGAAATATTACATTCGTAAGGTAGCACAAAAAAAATATCATTTTTGGGAATATTTTATTTTTGGTTTGCATGCCTTATTAATCGATAGTCCAAATGTTGATATTTAGTGAAATCTGGGATATCTCTCTAATCTTCTGGTATTGCAGTCTAAAGAATGAGTTAATGGAATTCCAAATTTCGAATTCTGTCCACTTTTCTGAATAACAACTAAAATATAATATATCTTAAAAATGTTCACTTCTGCATTATGTTAAATTCAGCAATTGAAGGCAGAAATGCTTTAAAAACAGCGCGCCTCAATTAGTTTGATTCTTGAATGACTTTGAATTCTTTCTAACATACCCTAACCTTGCTTTATTATTTTGACTCCGCCCGTATAGGAATTGCGAACTAAAAACTGGAAAGTAATGGAGGCTTTACAGTCTGCCGAAAAGGCGCTCCAGACAAAATCGGCCAGTGCGTTGCCGGCCCAAGACTCGCTCCGTGTAAGTGTTTCGCTTTGTTTGTTCGATATAACATCATGGCAAGTACCCGCTTACACCCTGTTTTCTCGTTTTGATACAATGCTTATTTTAAATTAGGTGATAAAATAAAAGTTTTTCAAGTTTTCTGAATCCCAATATCCCTGTACTTATATTTTTTAGTGTTTCATTTGCGCAAACAGTAGGAAATACGAGTTGATAGTTAGATGAAAATACTCAGTGGCAAGTAAGTAATATTTTTTGCAATACTGAAGAAATATGACGATGATGGAACGAGGCGTCCTTTTACAAAATATGGTGATTTAAATTGTATTGAAACGGGAGAAGTCCCTTACATACGCAATGTATATATTCACGTCACAAATCTTTGGCCGGCTTCGCTTTATTATAAGAGCTATATTTTTAAGTTGTAACTTGTAAATTTATATATAATTAATGTTTTATAGTTATCAAAACGGTTAATGATGTATATTTTGATCTAATTCTCTATTAGACGTAGTATTCAGTTTATTTTTTTTAGATTTTTAATGATGTGGGTGGGTCGCTTTTTGTTTAATATGTAGGTACAAATGTGTAAAAAAAATCCTCTGGTTTAGTTATATAATACAATATAAATATAAAATAAATGAAATGACACCGATGAGTACCGCGATATGGAGAGAGCTACGTCCTTAACCACTAGGAGGCGCGTGCAGTGCGTGTAGCTAAAGTAGCACAGGATAGGCATTTCATACATTTAAAGCATAGTATGGAATGTAGAGCCACGGTACTAAGGTACAATCCCTACTAATCCCTACTTCCCTACTAATATTATAAATGCGAAAGTAACTCTGTCTGTCTGTCTGTCTGTTACGCTTTCATGCTAAAACTACTGGACCGATTTAAATGAAATTTGGTACAAAGAAAGTCTGGAGCGTGAGAAAGGACATAGGCTACTTTTTAACCGACTGCAAAAAAGGAGGAGTTCCACGCGGACGAAGTCGCGGGCAGAAGCTAGTAAGGTATATATTGTTTCAGGAGTCGTTGTCCCAGAGCGCGGAGGCGCAGTACGCGGAGGTGGCGCGCGTGCTGCGCGGCGCGTGCCCCGGCGCCGCGCCGCGAGCGCCGCCCGGCCGCGACTGGCTGCAGCAGTTCGCCGACAACCTCCACAAACAACTCGAGAAGGTACTCATTTTATTCAACCACTAAGGGATACTATTTTTAGTACTTATAGACGAAATCAATATAATATAGTATAGTGATCGATCTTTGGTAAGGTATTATTTTTTTTGCCATAAAGCATTTAGGTATTAGACCAATTCTGAGATCTATATCGTGTATATTATCTTGACGTCGAGATAACGTACTCGGTTCATGCGCACACAATAGCCGAATGTATTCATGTAGGTGCTATAATTATTTTTCTTTCAACTTTTTGCCGTACTATCAAAAATCTTGCACGTATCTTGACGAGCACGATTATTTTCACAGGCTGTGCCCGCGCCGGCGCCGGCCGCGGCTGACTCGCGAGTCGCCGAAATGCGAGCGCAGAACGAACATTTACAAGCACTTGTTGACAAGTATAAGAAGATTATTGACGATACCGTGAGTGCATTATATTATTTAAACAGAACTACAAAGAGTTCGCAAGAAACTTCATAATTATGGGATAAATACTGGGATAGTATTCTGACTCTGCGTGGATGTACAGGAGGGCGTGCTGAGCCGGCTGCAGCAGAACGTGACGCGGGAGGAGGCGAGCTGGGCGCAGCAACTCGCGGACAAGCAGCGCGAGCTCGACGAATTGCGGCAGAGGACCGTCACGCAGGTACTAAAATAAATATAATAATATGATTACAAAACTAGTACTAAGCTGCAATTACCTGCAGGTTCCTTATTTTTATTTATAGGCTAAGTCTTTATCAAGAGTGTCACCTATAGCTACACCAACATTTTTTAAAGTCGGTAAGCGGTAAAACCATGCAAGCATTGCAAATAAAATAATATTGATATTCTAACAGATTCCTATTTAATTATTAAATAAGTAATTAATTTTTTTTTATATAATATTTATATTTTTCGAACCCCTATCTTTATCTATATCTAAATAACGATCCCCAAGTCACTCGACTTACGGTTGGCTAGGTTAAAATTCCCTGGGGGTAGTGTAATTATTACATTGATATTGCATTTATATTAAATAAACATTTACTTTTATTTTGACTCTGCAAGATGTATATCACTATAGTGAAGAAAACTTAAGGAAATAAATTATTTAATAATATCGACAAGACGCAACACTTATCGAACTATCACCCGCCAGTTCTCAGTTTAAAATCATTCAAAACGAGCTTATTTGTTTTGTGCCGTCTTTCAATAGTAACAGGAATCAGTTATACATAAATAATTTTCCACCTAGGAACCTCTGGCGTTTGCATACTCCTGCATAGAGAAAACTTTGCCTAACATCATAGCAGAGGTACAATATCAGCAGTTGTCACCGTGTGCCTTTGTATGATCCTATCACTTGTACACGTGTTTTTATGTGACCTTTTTTCATATTTCTTTTGTTTGGCAATATTGGGCTCTGGGAAGATCCGTGTCCGGAGCCCTAGTTGTTTGCCGTGATCTATTTTTTTTTCAAGCATCTGTTTCTTTGGATATTTTGTTTAAAATTTTACAATTTGTACTTATAGCTTGGAATTTTATGCTCTCATTGTGTCTTAAAGTACAAAAATGGTTTATGTACGTTTGGAATGTCGGTGATGGTTCTCTCAAGTTCTGTCCGGAAGTCATAAGTGAATATTTAATTATTATCTTTTTTACGTGTTTTTTTGTATTTAGATGCAGAAGAAGATAGATACTCTACAAGCCGAACTGCAGCAGAAGCAGGGAGCCAACCACAATCACAGCTTTGCTGATTCCGAACGGCTCACCGAGGTAAATTTTTTGATAGAACCAGTTATCATTAATTGTCTTATTTTTCGGTTTGATGTTGATTTCTTATTCAGGCAATTTCGTGCCCGTATTTGGCATAGACCCCCTTAGACGCTTAGATTTCAAAAAAACTCCTAAAAACTTTCGCTTCTTCGGCTTTCATTAAATTACTTATACATCAGTAACTCGATCTGGACATTTTCAAAACTCGCAAATCAAAGGTTGGTCGAAAATGCACTATGGCATTAAATCTCAATAGGTTTATTAATAGAACAACTACTCTTCCCTCGCGAAATATTAATAAGCGAAATTCCTAATTTACCGTATTAATCATTTCATTTTTATTTCCAGGAGAGACTAATGACTGGACTGTCAGAAAAATATAAAGTGGATGTGTGCAATGGACCTTTACAGGTACTATTTTTTTGGTTATACATTTAAATAAGTAATTAGGAATGTTTACTTCAGTAAAAAATATCGCGACTAATATTGATATTTATAAGTCAATGTAATAAATTCATTTTTATTCATGTTCATTAAATGCGATCTAGTTTCTTTCGTTTTATGCGGGTGATCAATGTCGTCACCACTGTGACGACATTGATCACCCGATCAAGCATTCAAAAATATACAGGTAAAACCACTGTTTTACCAGTATATTTTTGAATGCTTATCCGAAGTCTGCTTACCTATAATACAAGTTTTGCTTATTTTCTTGCTATCTAGTACCAAGTTGTATGAATTGAGTGATTATTATTATGATTATCTTGTTGTTACAGGTCGGTTTAGAAGAAAAATAACATTTACAAAAGACAGACTTATACAGTGGAGTGCCGAGGTATCATTCC
The DNA here is from genome assembly GCA_038024825.1 of Polylopha cassiicola. Taxonomy (NCBI): domain Eukaryota; kingdom Metazoa; phylum Arthropoda; class Insecta; order Lepidoptera; family Tortricidae; genus Polylopha; species Polylopha cassiicola. Next base: position 4,010,069 of record CP149061.1, read on the forward strand.
GGGCGGTGACGGCCTCGCCGCCTCAGTGACCGATCGCCGGCGACGGCCATCTTGATGCCTCGTGCGGACTTATACACGAACAATGTCGCAAAAGTTCATGTTTCATTTGTTGCAACCTATGAGTGCCCACACTTCCCGATCAAATACAGACAATGCTCAATTTAGATCATAGGATTGCATTTAAAAAATAAACAGTACGTAAACCACGATGACGTTAGCACAATTCGATTTATATGTTATGTTCAGAAAGCAGACTGCTATGGTTTGTATTGTACGATATTACGGAAGGAAAGTGAAATATTAAGAGGACTGGAATTGGGAATTGGTTATTAAGAAAGGAATACTATAAGCTATCGATGTAAATGTATCCTCAATTTGAACGCTAAGATTCCTAAACGTATTATGAAAGAACAAGCTGTAAGTTATGAACCGTAATGTTACGATTCATGAGAGTGAAAATATAATTTTTAGTATATTTGATTTTAATTTACAGTATCTGGCTTTTGTTGCATTGATCGTTTTATACATTTTATATTTTAATTATTTTTATTTATGAAGAAATCAATCATTAGTAAAAAATTAGGTAATGTGATCTTGCAATTTTAAATTCAAGGTATAATTATATTTTTAGGTAGGCGTTTTAGCATAATATTATTATATTTAATCCTGGAAATGTATTATGCAATGGAAAGTTCAATTAAAATTTTGCAGAATTATTATTGCATGTGCCGTCAATTTTAATTTCCGTTGATGTTAATATTTTGCAGCTGCCGAATTAACTTTGAGTGGTATTCTTATGATTTATAAGGAATGTTATCTACTATTTAGAAGTATATTATTTATAAATAACTTTTGTATCTAGTGCATAATCATTTTTTCAGTGCCTTAGAGTAAGGTTGAACGTAAATTTTTAGTTCCAATTAATAGGCGGAGGAAAGATTGAAGAACTGAACTGAATCCTCATCGGCATTTACAGAATAATATTCATACAAATCTAGACTCATGATCAATAGAGTAGCTAATAGTAGTTGCTATGTACAATGTTATAAAATGGTTTTGCCACTGTTGGTAGCTTAATCGTGTGTAATTTTAGTTAGTTGAACGTAGAAATGTGATAAAAAGAGTTCGGAATGTTTTCCAGTGTTTATTATAAGACGGTTCAATCTTTTTCTTCCGTCCACCGCCTGAAAGTGCTTATAGAGATTTTGATAAGCGCCTTATCACGACGCAGGGGACGCTGTTCAGAAATGGTAGACTGGTAATGGTGACTGTTGACATCATACATCATAATAATTTTGTAATCGCGCTTGGAAAAGTGACAATGCCAATCCAGTTATCATTACTGCAGTCTATCACGTGTCAATGTGAGACTTTAAGCTTACACAACACCGCTTCATGTATCCTCTGTTAAAGGCAAGATGTTGACTAAATTCAATGCTTGTTATTTGTAAACATATTGTTCAAAAGTATGATTATCAATCATTTATAGGTTCAATATAGTGTTGATATTTTTACCTAGTAATCAGCGTGTCAAATGTCTTGGATATTGAAATAGCAGTAGAATATATTATGGAATCTTATTTGTATAATAGATAAGTAACTTTGTATAATAATTAATAGTATATTAGTTAAAGACATTATCAAATAAAAAATCTTAATCATTATTGCTTAGTAATTTCTATCCCCAACTTTTACTCCTATGCCCAATAGACAAATGAAATGTAAATCTTTAAGTAAGGTCAAGGCTTCTAATTCCTTCTAATATTTTTGAGCTAGATCAACTTTGGTTAAAAATTTGAGACGTTTATTTTTAACTATTTACCCATTGCGCGTATGTATTAGACCAACAATTTACTTAGCTATCAAGTAATAGTATGATATTCCAGGTATCTAGGTTGCTTAATTTATTATAGATTTTTTTTAAAAAATAGTCAGGTAGACGGAGTTTTCCGCCAAGGTGGGGCATTCCGTCATGCAAGCAGTTTCCCTAGAATTACGTAGTTTTTTCAAGTCTTAGCTAGCGGAAAATGAACACACGTCGGTTTTAATCAAATATGTGTTATTAGACCTTAGATATAAGATTTACAATAGGAGTTATCCGCAAACACAATTTTTTGGGGCTATTCCGGCATGTTTTGCCAAACAGATGAGCTCAACCTTTTAAAAATTTACTAATATATATATTTTTTATATATATTATTTCATAAAATAAGGATTTAAGCATTTTGCAATCCGGAGTATTTTCGTACTACGTTCTATAGAATTACCTACACATATATTTCGTCACAGCTAAGCTTATTATTGCCAGATTAACAAGTGTACCTATTTTAAAATGTAATACACTAAAAAAATGTTGACAATGTGTGGAATCGGGTAATACCATATGACGGCTTTGCCTTTTAAAAAATTGACGGAATTTCCCACTTGACTATTTTGAAGTTGTTAATTTTTCATGGTGAATTACTAAAAACTGTTGGAAGTTTACGCATCACTAACAGTCAGACACGGTTAAACACATCATAGACGTTGTAATAAGCACACAAATAAGCCTAGAAGTCTAACTGTTTCATATTTATCTTCGATCAAAGTGCATAGTACTATACTCGTACTTCGACTTCGAAACGCAACTGAACTTTGAAAGCAGATATTTTGCTTCCTTCATTGCACAGCGTCATGGGTGTCTTTTAGTTTGAATTAGAAAACCCTACTGCTTTACCAACTGAGCCGGCAGCGGCGAACTGTGCTTAGATTCGCCAAAAACGTGTACGTGACGGAATCAGGGCTGCCAGCAAAAATATTTCCGAAATACGGTTCGTCATCAGCAATTATACGAAATTCGAGTCCATTATACATAGTTATTTCAAAAAATACTGCAGGGGGGGGGGGGGTGAAAATCGAACTGAAGTGAGTTCAAAAACGACAAAAACAGGTTTTATTACAATTTGTACCGATGACTGGTAGGTGCTTGGTACCGACTTCCTTCAAAATACCAAACCACACAATAAGCTTATACCAGTCGGTATAATTATTTTTGTTTTTATTTGTTGCTAATAAATTTAAATAAAAAAAAAAAATTGTCGTTGTTATCAATCAATACATAGTATAAAACAAAGTCGCTTTCGCTGTATGTCCGTATGTATGCTTAGATCTTTAAAACTACGCAACGGATTTTGATGCGGTTTTTTTTAATAGATAGAGTGATTCTTAAGGAAGGTTTATAGCCCCCGTGTGAAGCCGGGGCGGGTCGCTAGTATTAAATAAAAATTGACAGATCCAGCACATGCTCTTGGCCACGCTTTTATTTTGACATCAAATCACTAGCACTAAGCCATTCCTTCTTAGTTAAACTATATCTATGGGAATATACTAATCTATGGGATGACAAATCAAATAATAAGTTAGGTTTAGGCGCCATACATAACACAAATAGCAAAAACACAAGTATGCCAACGTTAAGAAAAAAACCTATAGACTTCACATCAAAACACGTTCAACGGCAACGACAATACGTTATATTTTGTCATGTTGGTAATACGTTCATTTCATACTAAAGATTCCGCTTCATACTTTCCGTGCCCCGTGTATTTTTTGTATCCAATTATACGAAATGGGTCATTATACATCTAGGATACAATTTCACATCAAATTATACACGTTTTGTATCAAAAGATACAATCTGGCAGCCCTGGACGGAATTGCCCCGTAGACGGAATTAGAAGCTTTGACCTTAAATTGGACCCAAAGAAACACTCACACGTCAATATTTACTATCACTTCTAAAAAAATGGCACTGCGAAAAGAAACGCCAAATCTTAATTATGGATCCCGGTTCAAGTAATGCCAAGCATGCTTACAAGAATATTAGACAAGTAATTTGCGAGGTAGATTAAATTTTTATGTTGTACCTACGTGTTGACTTTCAAGCTTTAAAAAAAAAACTTTAGCATCAGCAACAATGGTGGCGTTAATTGTCAAAACTGTCAAGTGATGACATTTAATATTAATCTATAAATGTCAGTCAGTTTATGAACGAAGTTAGCGTGTTGTTTTGTTTAGATTATCGATATATTACATAGTTTACAATATGACTGAAGTTGTAGCCAAAAACGTAGAGAATGCGTGTGAAACCGCTGAAGAATTTACAAAAGTCTTCTACAAGCAAGTAGATAACAGCCGACATCTAACCTCGAAGCTGTACCTCGATACCGGACTTCTGGTATGGAACGGAAACGGCATCAACGGTAACGAGAGAATACAGAAATTCCTGATGGATTTGCCAGCCAGCAACCATGTACTTAGAACTTTAGATGCTCAACCAATATCTGAATCTGTTGTATCAAATAAGTTGACATACCTTATCCAGGCCTGTGGAGACGTCACATATCAAAACGACGATTCGAAGAAACCATTTCAGCAAACGTTTTTAATTGTAGCCGTTGAAGGAAAATGGAAGATAGCGTCTGACTGCTTCCGATTACAAGTGCCCTATTCCAGTTGACTCTCAGAAACTTGCAAGTGATGAGTATTTAAATGTTTAAGTGATTCTACTAAAGATGTTCAGCTTAAGTAATGTGTTTTTTCTAAAAAAAAACATAAATTTGTATTAAAACTACTTTATCTTGTACTCTGATATTTTATTCCACCTATGGGTAAAATCACTTATGTAAATTAAAGTAATATGTATGTAAATGATTTATACAACTACAGTTTAGCAATATAGTAATATGTTGCTTATAAATACCTTTATGATTATAATTAAAAATAATTGTTTATTAGATATTTAGGCATTATTAAACATAAGTACATTGTCTTATGAGCAGGTAGGTATTAGGAATGTGATGAAACATGATGACATATTCTAGGTATTTGTTAACTTATTTTTTTATATAAGTAATTGAGTATTATTGACTCCTTCATTAAAATTGATTTATCAAACCCTAGAGAATGATCCAAGGAAAAAATTACAATTAGGGCAGTAATGCTCAGATTTTTTAAATGCTGGTACTAAGTAAGGTATTGCAGCTAGACAGCAAAGGAAACACCAGCTGTAAAAAGAAAAGGTTAAAGTTTAAAATACAGAAACATACTTTAATTGAGATATTCAACATTGAGAAGTCTGCTTATCCTGGTGCACTATGTACAGGTACACAACTTATCTCAGATCTCGATTTACAGCAGCGAGGGAAAAATTGTACAAAGTATGCTCTCTCCCACTGAGAAAAGAACACTAATTGAGTAAGTAATGATTGAGTTCTATCTCATCCCTAATGTCTGCATCTTGTCCATAACAAAAAAAGAATCAACTGCCATTTTTTTTTAAATGGAATAAGTACTTAAGTACCGATATAACATTTTTAAAATTAAGTTATTTTATATTGACCCTTTTTTCTTTATCAAATACGTATTGTATTGCTTAATTATACTTTATACCTATTGTACTTACAAAGTAAAGCCACAGATAAAACCAGCCATCATATGTGTTTTGCGAGTATTAACATATTGCACATTTGTTAAAACTCTTTCTTGACATCTGGGACAAGGATAGTACATGGGACCATCCTTAAGGGGTGGTTGCATTATTATCGTCTCATGGATGAACCTTTGTGAATTTGTAGTCCCAGGCTCCACTGTGTAAGGCGGTGGTGGTTCTCTATGAAAATTCACAGAATGAGAGCTAACATTAAAATCTGCTACTATATGACTTTGAACCGGATTAACACCACTGTTTGTTTCCATTCTTATATTCTGTTCGGTCTAAGTGCCGGTGTCAAATATTTTTCACGCGCGTAAATACACATTGATAATACTGCACCAGTACTGCTTCTTATCAGACTGTTATTGGTGTTAGTATCTTATCGGTTTAGATAGCAAATAGATAATTCTACTTGATTTCCATATACTTACATATAGAATAAAAACAAGATACTTTTTGAAGCCTTTAATGATGATAAATTTACATGCATTTATAGTATTATCTACCTAATAACAAAGGATCAAAGGAATAAAAGTATATTCTGAATAAAATAGCTGCAATTTACATTGGAATATAAAACTAATCCTAACCTAGTTGGATAAATAAATATTCTGCACATAGGTTTAATAAGCGAAAAAAATATATCTTTTTACTTTAGTAAGAATAGCAAATAGGGTCAGGCATGAGCTTGCATTTTCTTTGACTATCACTACAAGAATATTCTTACAATGTTGATTCTAGATTATAAGCCATTGAGTTTAAGCAAATGGCATATGAATTTAAAACAACATAACTTATTAAGAAAAACACTTGAAGTGACTACAAATTACTGGAATGTTTTAATAAAAGGATAATATCTAAGTGTTTCATATTTTACATCAAGTAAGTATAATATGATCATTATATTTAACTTGATTAAAAAAAATAAGCAGCATTCCAAATTGGTGAAACATTTACCTAATTCACACAGCATTTTAACTTTGTTTTGTTTCATAAGATTTTCATATACAGGAAGTGATTAATAAAACACACAAATTGTATTATTTAGCAACCTAGTTTGGGTGTTAAGTGTGAAATTGCTTTACATTTCATTTATCACTGTTTCCATCACTTTACGCCATTAACTTTCATGTTATTTCTAATAATTTATATTGTATGAAAAACAAACAAATTACTATTAACCAATTTACCTCTATCACAATCATAATTCTTACATGTTATCATAAAAAATAGTACTCGATTTAAATATAAAAATATTCTTAATCTTTAACTTTTGTATATCATCAGTAAAAATAAGTTTTAAAAAAAATACGGCACAATAGCTTTTATAATAGGCCAGTACATACGTATGTAGGTATGTGAATTCAATGTGAGTGCCTATTACATTAACTGTATGAAATTAAATAATAAAACCATATTATATTATAGATTATCATAAACTCAACAAGTGAGAGAAATATCAAGTCATTGCTATTGTCAATTTTTAGAAACTTCTGGGTTACAATTAGCACTTGTTGCTCTTTCCAACAAATGTATTGCAATTGGGGCAGTAGTGTTCTGCATCCTTGAAAGTGTCAAAGCAATATGGCAGCAGACCCAAGCAGCACAGAGAACAGACCCTGTAAAGTATATATTTAGTTAAAAGTTGAGAAGTTTGTTATTTTTTAGAGAAACATTAATAGCATCTAACAAGCTTCCTACTCAATCTCTTGAATATGAACCTTAATAGCAAGACATTTATTAAATAAGAGAATTAAGGTTAACTAGCAAAACTTAACTACGTTATGTAGATTACACAATAAGCAAACAAAGTAGTTGTTCTTTCAAATGAAAAACTGTAGTGTTGTTTAATGTGTTTGTTACACACTATATTGAAATAATCCTATACTTCACTACTATACCACACTATAATATATGTAATATCGCTTTTAACCATCAACTTTTATAATTAAAATATTATATACTACAATACTTACATTGTAATAACGCAAACAGATCCAGCTACTAGATGAGTGTGCCAGGCTGTTGTATATGTAACTCTGGTAGTGACAACTTTGCCACAGTTATAGCAAGTAATTGTGGTTGGTTCGCTGCCCACTGCAGGAGGTAGCACAATACCCACAGGCATAGGAACTCCAGGGCCTGGTGGCGGTGGTGGCATGCTTGAGGATTGAGGTTGCGCAGTGGTGGGACCCGGTGGTGGGTGCGGGTACACTCCCGCAGGTGTATAGGCCTTCGGAGGCTGATAAGACGCGTGCGGGTCCGGAAAAGTACCTTCTGGAGCTACGAAACCGTAATGAGGATTTCCTACGACTTCGGAGTACGCTGGGGGCAAGTCACTAGGGGCTGATGGAGCGTTAGTTGCCATTGTGTCGGTCTAACGATGTTGAATTTTTTCACAATAATATCACAACCAAATAATCACGATAAAAACTAATTCCTTTATTATAAAAGGTAATAAATATGTTTTTGTAGAAAACCAACCGCACAACACTTGAGAATATACTTTTTATTTGCGTGGAATATGCTGATAAATGTTAAAAACTGCGAAATCTAATGTAATAAATAAATGTCTGAATGACGTCAGGATTAATGTCAAACCAAACTTCAAAATACACAATATGCCACAGAATAAGTAATAGTTTATTATTATAGTTTTTTATTATGTTAAGTACTAATATAAATAAAACTCATTTAACGCTTTTTAAAAATGTTGCAATAAAAATGCGTGAATTAATCAATGAATTTAACAAAAAAGTTTTAATAATAGTACATTACGCACCAAGGCCAGTAAAATAAAAAATGTCTTAAATCACATGTAATTTAATGATTAAACGAACTTACCTGTAAGTGAAGTTCTATCATAATTATACGATAGCTTTGTCCGAAGAGATTAGAAGAACACATGTAGTAGCACACACGGTGTCGCCATAAGCACTTTATTTGAGAGGCTGTATAACAGCATACCCTAGTCTTCTTTTTTTTTTTTTTTTTTTATAAGTAACGTTTCCTTTGAACCGCGCCACCTATTCATTTAGTTCAGAGTACAAAATCATTAATATTATATTAATTGGGAATCAAAATAGGGTGGGTGGGATGCTAATCTCTTCGGACAAAGCTATCGTATAATTATGATAGAACTTCACTTACAGGTAAGTTCGTTTAATCATTAAATTATACTTAAGCTTTGTCCGAAGAGATTAGAAGAACACATGTAGATGTTTAGAGAATATAGTATAAAATCACAGTTTGATTAACTTGATTTAAATATTTATCAATTATGTGTTAATAGATCTATTAACAACATGAGAACTTACATGACACTATGTAGGTAGGTACTTAATAATAATATTAATGATCAAAAAAAAAAATTACAACACATGAGAAGAACTTAATGCACCTCTTGCAAGTTCTCTATTATTACTATCTATAATATCTCGTTGTAAAAACGACCAAAAAAGTTTGAGCTAGCGCTCAAACCAGCAGTTTTCCTAATTATATCTAAAGTAACCCCTAATCTACTAGACCTGGAAGCGGCTGCATGTCTTGTAATGTGGGCAGTAAAAATGGATACATCAACACCACATTCTTGTAGGGTATTTTTGATCCACCTACATAACTTTTGTGATGTAACGGCTCTATGTGGTTTATTTAAACTTACAAACAGACTATTAGTACTACGTATAGACTGTGTTATGTCCAAATAGCAGCGCAAAGTAGATGCTAGACAAATCTCTGGTTTTTCATTGAAAAGGGGTAAAACTAACATTGGCTGTGTAGCTCCAATACGTGAAGTTTTTATTAAATCAGGAATTTTAATTCTAATATAATCATTATATGCTTCTATATTTTGAACAATAATTTTTTGACAATGTCTGGGCACTATGCGCAGTTGTTACAGCAATAAATGTAATTAGCTTTTTAGTTATTTTTTCTAAGCTTAAGCTTTCATTAGGATACCATCTCGAAAGGGAGTTAAGGACTATTAATAGACGTATATATACGTCACATTATATTTGAGTAGAGGTGGTCTTAATCTGAATACACCTCGAAATAATCGTTTTATTCGAGCATTCGTTCCTATATCTGATCCTAAAATTAATGACAAACCTAACCTGCAGCTATTTAACGTTCCATAATTAGCGTATAATTGTGTTAAGAAGGCAATCACATTAGGTACAGAATTAAGACATATGTCAATTTTGCGTGTAGTACAAAATAAGTATCATTTCTTGAGGCATGTGTCATATGTGTCTGTTGCAGAGAGCTATCAGATAGTGAAGCTAACATGATATGAGTAGATGCAATTGGGACCTTTTTTCTTAAGTGACGTCCGGATATTAATCCTGCAACCAGGGTAGTCTTCTGATGTGTCTCGGTTGCTAGAATGAGACATTATTAAATTTTTATTAGGTTTGAAAATCAATGGTCTGGAGACCAAAAGACTTTGAAACAAAGGATACCACGGTTGAGTGGGCCAGTGTGGAACCACTATTATTCCTGTAGCATTATCATTAATAATTTTTCTTAATATTTTAAGGATAATAGCGAATGGAGGAAAGGCATAAAAACGGAATTTAGACCATGTTACCGTAAAGGCAACAACTACATATTATGCATCTGGATCTCTATGCCAGCAGATGTACTTTTTACACTTTTTGTTTATTCTACTCGCAAATATGTCGATATCCTGACTGCCAACAAACCGGATAATCTTGTTATAGGCTAAGTCTGACAATTCCCACTCTATATCCGGATGTAAGTATACGCCGTGATTCTGCATCCGCTACATCATTATCGGCAGAACTTATATATGAAGCAAATAGGGTTATTTTGCGTTTTTCACACCACTGCCATAATTCCCTAGTAACTTTTGTGAGGTGGGGAAATTGAATACCACCCATGCGGTTTATGTAGGAAATAGCTGTGGTATTGTCAATTTCTGAGTAAAATTTGGTAATCATAAAACGATTTAGCGAAAACTTTAAGTCCGAAAAAGGCTGTCAAGAGTTCTAAATAATTAATATGTTGCAAAAATTCATCATCACTCCACATTACACTCGCACGTTCCTGTCCACTAACAGCATCCCAACCCGTAGTTGAGGCATCATTATAAATTTCTAAATCAAATGTATTTTATTTACTGGATGTATAATAGGCCTAGACCACCATTAAGGTCAGTTAATACAAACGGTAATATATTCATGTAATTGTCATAGTTATCATCATGAATTAGATTTAAATATTTACATCTTTCTATTTCCTTGATATAAAGCCACCCATATTCGACAGCAGGGCAAACCGATGTTAGTAAACCAGCTCAGCGAGCGAAATCTTTTATCCTACAACGTTTTAATGTGATGAATTTTTGAATTGCAGATTGTATTTTTAAGATTTTTTCTGACTGTAAAGTAATTTCTAAGCGTTTTGAGTCTATAATAAACCCTAAAAATTTGCAGGTAGTATCGGGAGACAGGTTACTTTTATCTACATTAATTATGAAACCCAAGGATAACAAACGTTTAGATGTATCATCTATTTTTTGTAAACAAAAATTAAGATTTTTAGAAATCGAAATAGTAACCATTTATCCAGATTTATACTGTGGATAAGTGTCCACAAGACCTAAGTAGGCCAAGAACTGGTTTCATTACCTTTGTGAAAACGTAAGGAGCTGTGCTCAAAACAAAAGGCAAAACATTAAATTTGTACAACGTTTCATCAAAATAAAATCGAAGATATTTTTTGAAATCATGACGTATACGAATTAAAAAATATGCATCTTTCAAGTCTAATGTGCTCATATAGCTATCTTTGTATATCAATTTTAAACGCAGTACGGAGATCTCCTAACTTAAAATGGTTTGTATCTATGAATTTGTTTAATGTCTTCACATTTAAAATGAACCTTGTTTTGCCATTAGGTTAAGGAACTAGAAATATTGACAGGTTTTCAATAGACTCTGTGTACCTTAATCTTTCTATCTTAGAAAAAGTATTTGGGGTAGGAGGTACCTGCAGAAATACTGGATGTGAGAATGGAATTTGATATCCTTCTATCCATGGCAGTATTGTTTTATCATTAGTTAAAAGTGACCATTGATATTTATGTTAAAAGAGTCTACCAACATAATAATATTTTACCGTGTCTACCGATGGCTGCTGTGTGATGGTGGAGCTCGACGCGACGATTGTCTCGAGGAGTACCCGCGACGTTTCTTCTGTACTGGCGCTGTGTCCCCTTCAGCCTGTGATTTTGAGGAGGAGCACGCCAGTTTAATTTTTTATTAAGTAATAGCTATTCGATATATAGGAGTATTCTTTATTTCATTCCCTGTTTTTTTTTTTTTTTTATATATATCCTTAACTGCTTTTAATTTATCTGCAAGTTGTACAGTGAAGAGAAATTTGTCGATTCTGTAAGTTAGAAGTCCATCCTTCAATTCCTTTTTTAATGCATTCAGAATGAAGTTTCTACGTACCTGTGACTCAGCATGTTGACAGTCATATAAAATCTTACATGCGTCCATCATTACCTGTATTAAAGAAGTATTTCTATTTTGTTCTTCTAAAAGCATTTAAAGTCCTTCAGCTATGCATGAAATATCTGATGCTATTTGTTTTTGTTTAAGTTCTAAGCATTTATCTCGTTTAACCAATTGCTCATTAATAGCCGCCTTTATTTTTGAGTTTAAAATAGGAGCATCAATACTGGTCTCAGGAAGTAAGTATTTTGGCAGTAGTTAATTGCGCATTTCTTTATTCAAAACGACAGTAGCAGTATACTGCAGACGGACTGCGAGATCCGGTCGTTTTTCTTTTCCATAGACTTTCTTTTGCGTCGGATTGTCGCCCAAGATTTTTAATAACTCCTCGTCTAGAGGTATATCTAGCACATCCACAGGCTATGACGCTGCGGTGGACGTAGTTGCAGATTCTTTAGTAATACCTGCATTTGGTAGGGCAGGCGGCTGGTCAACAGGTTCAGCGACGCAATCACTGGTATACTGTTCAGTAATATCCGGTATATCTGTAATAAGTAATTAACTTACCCTTAATGAAATATTTCGGTATATGGAATGAATTGTTGTACTGTTAATAGGCAAAATTGGTAAAGTGACAACCCCAAAGGATGCCCGCAATACCCAAGTATCAAGCCATAAGGTTTTGTGTCGAAGAAACACGTTACCCGGAGACAGCATGTTATAGCAAGACCCTTTTAAGCAATATTAGCAAAGTAACAGCCCCAGAAGCTGATCGCATTGCTAACTTAATACTTTTGGGTTCAAACCTTATGTTATATTCGAATATCAGTAAAGTGATAACCCCAAAAGTTACCCGCAGTACTGATCCATGACGAATATATAGGTTATTGTATAACGCCGTATCGCCGTAGCTGCCTTCTTCGTTTACCGTATGCGATACAGGTGAACGTGATCTATTACGTCGATAGGGCGATCTGGATCTCGAAGACGAGGCCGACGATGACTCTGGCGATGAAGATGGAGAACGTGGCCGGGAATGTCGCCGGTCACGTCGTTTCCTTTTAGCATGTAGGAACTTGCGCTCCAGTTTCTTAAATTTCCGAGCGAGGCACTCATAATCATAATCACTTGAATCCGAACGATCACGTTTTCCCATGCTTAAAAGGCAGTATTCTATTTTACAAAATAATTAAGATTGTGCAATGGCGAAGCACTGAAATGTGAATGAATAGGTGGCGCGGTTCAAAGGAAACGTTACTTATAAAAAAAAAAAAAAAAAAAAGAAGACTAGGGTATGCTGTTATACAGCCTCTCAAATAAAGTGCTTATGGCGACACCGTGTGTGCTACTACATGTGTTCTTCTAATCTCTTCGGACAAAGCTTAAGTATAATTGTCATCCGAGGCGAAGCCGAGGTTGACAAAAATGTGATCGGAGGCTTTTTTATATTACTGGCCTAGGTCAGTATACTATTTTTCTGTTCGACGAAGCCAGAAAGCAGAAATTTCATTTAGCGAAGCGGCCACAAAGTTGGCGCCTTCTGGCCGGAGGACGGAAAATATTATTGAATAAAAATAAAAATAATCTTTAACTGATCAATACAGTCGCAGAAAAAAAAACGCCTAGACACCAATTTTAATTTACGCGCGGGAGAACTTCCCCACTGTATAGGGGATCTATTTAGTGGAGAAGTTAGTCCAGTAATGAAATTGATTGAAGAGAGGTTTATCTATACACGATAAATAATGGTCAAAGGACTTAAATGTTTATAAAATGTATCTACTAGGTATATACCTACTTAGATATATTTTTTAAGATACCTATATTACCTATGATAAATTAAATTAACCGGTTTTTGTTAAATTAGTTTGCGTGTCTAGTAAAAGTAGATCCCTAATCCCTATCAATAAGTAGATAGAAATGTAACTTAGTAAGGTTAGTGAGTGAGGTGACATTGTCAACTAAAGATGTTTGGAAGTAAGTATACAAGGATGTCCAAGTATGTCTCAAAATTTACTTATAGGTATGGAAGGTTCGTGCCAGAAATATTTACAGTCAAATAATTATTCTACTTAAGTACCTAATTTAAATTTATAAAGTACCTAAATCATATCAGAGGTCAGGTATGTTTTTTTTAACATGATAGAAATTTTGTTTTTGTTTAAATTGTTAATATTATTATAATATTTAAGAATGTTTTAGGTAAGTACCTAATTAGTTATAAGTGCAACACCCGACCCGGGTCAATGTGAACCTAATTAAATAATACCTATGTTCCTAACAATACCATTAATGCAAATAAAGAGATGAATAATAATGATGCATTCGCAGTTATTACATATTGGAATGAAACACTATAACGAATTTAACTCACGGAAGTATTTTATTTTATTTGCTGACGCTTAACTTTGTTATCGTTCGAATCGTCAGCAAATAAAATAAAATACGCTAGTTAAATCCGTTAGTGTTTCATTCCAATGCTAGAATTTTTTAAATTTCAGGTAGGTAACCTAAATCAATATTTTAATTTTTCAAATTAGATATCCTGCAGAACCCGGACTTCTTATCTAGAAGGAAACCGCGGCAAACAGGCACCCAAAGAGTCCAGAGCTTTGTGCGAAAATTCAATAGGCAAGTAGATTAAACTAAGTATCTCACAAAAAATAATAACTTCCGCATTTTCAGGAATTACTAATGCAAACGTTTTATGTAGGTACTTCACCAATCTTTATTCACCAGCGACTCAATCTGCGTATGTATCATATACTCCAAGGCTCCACAAGTAAAGTCTCAGATAAAAGTTAGTATTGGATAACAGTCTGGTTTGGTGGTGGTGTTGACGGTTGAGTAACCGGGCCGAGACAGTGCGCTGACTAGTGGCGTGGTCACCGTATCGCGGCGCGCGCGCATCAACAACAATCCGAGAACCATAGATCGATCGATCTCCCGTGAACACCATAAACAGTGCAAACAGATAACATAGGTAAAGAACTCTTCGACAACGCCGGTGGACAGTGAGTGTTGTGTAACGGAGTTTATTTACGTATGCCGACGACTATAGGTTAAATTATGTAATAAAGTCGTTATAGACAAATTCTTTTCTTTTCCTAATGTGTGTTGTATTGCTATTAGTCAAGCTGAATATTATAAAATTTGGGAAATATGTACATTAGGCACCTATTCTTAGTCAGTACCTGCGTTAAACGTATCATAAGCGCATTGGTGACTGTTATTTGATGCATTTTTCAAATAATTTAGGTTGGTAAGAACTTAACTTGGTATGACTTTAAAAGTCTAGAGACGTTGGATTCATTGGATCCAAAACACATACCGACATAATTATTCCTTAATAGAATAAGTATTATCTACCAAGGCACCTCTAGAAATATTTTCAAAAGTAAGTAAAAATATAAGAAAACACCTTTATTTATTTATTTATTATATGCCTCATGCGGTTGAATAATCCAGTAGGTGGATTGCTTTACGGTCTGCCAGAATATTCGCAGCATTTGGTATAACGAAACTTCTGCGAAATAAGCGCCTTGTGTAATAATTTCCATATATTTCCATAAACGGATGGATCCGTGTGACCCCCTAAAAATTGTACCGTCTCAGTGATACTGTTTTCGCGTCAGCTTGATTAATACTTGAAGAAAAGACGAGATTAGCGTTAATCACTTAATCCGTTCTTCGTTAAATCTTACATAGATAGGGATTTAAAGATCATTTGACGCCTGACGGTAGAATGTTTTTTTCCAATGTGGAGTTAACTCACCGGCAGCCGGACAGCCGTCGAGGTAATAGGTATAAATCGGTTTTTCTTACCTGTGGGTAAACAAGAGTTATACTGTTAACCTTCCTACAAGAAAGAAACACCAATTTATACCTAGATATTAAAACGATATTACTAATAATGTATAGGCACTTAAGTACCTATCTATACCTATGTAGGTGTAAACGCATGCTCCATGTTAAAATGTTTCTTCATCACCGAATCTATATTGAAATAAATTTTCATCTATTAGCATTTAGAACACATTCATAATATATAAATAAAAAGAAAGTTATAAATGACCATGAAGATTTTAGCAAAGGCCTAGAAATAAAAACCAGCTGAGTATGAGTCGGATTCGCTCACATAGAGTTCCGTAGGTAGGTCCATTATCTATAGAAATGGCTAAAAATCACGTTTGTTGTATGTGAGCAATAATATGTTTTATCCTTTGGGTGGGGAGCCCTAAAAATTATAAAAGAATAGTTAAGTTAGAAGTCGCAAGTTCAAAATCCGCGACAGGCTAATGTTTGTGTGATGGTTGGTGCACGAGCAGGTTGTTACCCTAGTAATAATACAGCTATGGATCTTTCCTAGACGTAGATAATATATAAGTCTAACGAATAGTTTTAAAATACCTAATGTACCTATTATATATGTTACATAAGCGAACCAGAAGGTCCTTCGCCACGGCGTTTGTCGGTCTCTCTACCGGGCCGAGTAGGTGCAAGCTGCACGTGTAATCATAATGTTCCTCACTTCCGTATCGATGGATACAGCTCGCTTTCCCGCACGCTACACAACGTGCTAACTTAGGTACGTTTAGTTCTCTAAATTTATGATTTTCCTCTCAGCTTTTCAGTCCATGAATGTTCCTTAAGTTTATTTTTTGCCTTAAGCAAGAATCCCCCATCTCCTCAAAAATTTCCCCGACCCCGCAAACATTGTTTCAAGGGCTAGATAGGTAGGTAGGTTAGAGTTATATTATACCTACGTACTTAATCAATCGTGGTGATCATTTAAGAAGTGCATATACCTACAACGAAGAAGCGAATGTGGTCGTAACAATCAAAATCATTAAGAATATTATAAATTATCTAAGTAAGTGCGATAATAATCTTTATCCGTTTTAATATTATTTTTATTCCTAATTATAAAACTAAGCTACAAATAAAACTAATTTAGTAAGTAGCTATATAGGTACAGGTGGGTCGGTACATAGCTACCTACTTAAGTTATTTTTCCGCAACCATTAAACGAGCGTATAATTCCCCTTTGCCGCAATTAGATCCCGCAATACGCACCAAACACGTACCTCCCAGATTTATTGTTTTATAGACAAGGGCATATATTTATTTAAATCTCTTTTTGTACTTTATCATACTTCTAATAGAACTTGATTGATCGAGACATAATTCGATATCAATTCTTAAGAACTTAACTGCATTGTGGTTACTGACAATGCAAATCTTATTAACTTAACTAGTTACTGGATGTTTACATATTAGGCGGCATTACACACGTGTTTATACAGTCACGACCCGTAATTGCATAATGCACCATAATTGCATAATGATCTATTTAAGCGAGGAGAGTGCGCGGGCGCATTGCCGTGTTCCTCGAAGTAGGCTCCTTTCCTAACGAAGGTGAAAGTGCAGTTTTAACAATATCGAGAGCGTTGAACACGGCCCGGTGCGCACCCGGCAAAAACCGGATGGATTCGAGTTCTCTGAATAAACAACTTCATTTGTGACCGCAATGGATATGTCAAAGTACTTTTTATATTATACGTAAAATGTATCTCATTTGGTTGCTTCAGCAAATGGATTTTGAGACCCTTACATTAGCCGAGGTTAACATAGCAAGTATGTAGTGAGAGTCTGAGGGAGGGATATAGGTTAATATACCGACTGTAGTTTCTGATACATCTTGGGTATTTTGTTTGCAGGTTCTAAAGTTCCATTCATTTATTAAAGGCACAGTCTTTATCATATTGTTTATTGTAAGGTAGAACTTAATCCAAAATTTTCTTTACAGAGTCTCCGTCACTTTGCTCAGCAGTAGCTCTTCATTATTCAAAGTGAAAAGTGTAAAGACAATACAAAACTTGACTGTGAATTTAAAATAGTCCGGGATTTTTTATAAAGTGAGGCAGAAGATTGCCTGTATAAGGTGACAAAATAAGAGGGATGCGAGTGTCGCGGTGGTGGCGATGGTGCGCCGTGGCGGCGTGCGCTTGCGCGCTGGCGCTGCCCGGCGCGGCGCTGCCGCCGGCCACGCTCGGCGACGTCGTGGCCAATGCTGCCAACAGCCTCAACACTATGAAGGTGAGATCACTGAAATAATTCCCCACTATACCCTTTTTTTATCGCGTTACGCATACCACCCTAACTCGGGGGAGCATCGGGTAGTTATGTGGGACTCTGTGGGATGGTGCCCAGACTACCCACTAAAAACCAGGGTCTACCCTCACGGTTATTATGGGACAGGACGTGACCACAGGATAGCTTGCGCATTCGACTGTGGTGTCCCGGTGGATAACTTGTACAGGCTGTCAGACATTTTGGGGCCAAGATGAAGCCCCACTGGGGGAACCTATACGGGTATAGTTTACCTATATTAAAAATTGTGTATTGGTTAGTGACCGTGGTAGTGTAGCGAATATTGCTACAAAAGTTCATGTGTCGCAAATACCTGGTTAGGTGTCACCTGGTCGCATTCTAATTAAACCATAGAAGCGCATTATCTAGAAGCTATATTTTAAAAGCTCTAGACAGGAATGAGGTAGCGACAGATATAAAAGACGATTTTTTCGCGTGAAAATGCCGCGTACAATTGCGTTATTTTAAACCTTAACAATTTGTCCCAAAATGCTTACAATTAAGCAACAACTACTGCCCGGCGTTGTTACGGTCCACATTACGCTTTATTTTTACGTAACGTTACGTTTGTCATGGAGTGCCTCTTCAACTAATGTTGAAGTGAGTACCTGCATTGGATGGAGATGGTCATTCTAAGTAGATCAATTTTTACATCGAATCTCACTTAACAACCCCTATTAAATATGGAAAATTTAGGGACATTTTTTATTTTGAAAATATAAAAAATAAAATAAATATATATACGGAATTAAGATATTTGAAATAAAATTCCAGTTTGAACTATCTACGCGTACGCGGAATTTTCAATGTTACTTTGCTTATATATAATAGGTAACCACAATCCGTTTGTAATAACTTTGTAACGCACTTTAAAATGGTGACGGAAATTCATCTTTTAATAAACACTTATATGAAGGTACTTTATCCTTGACGTATTAACCTACCGACAGAAAATGACAACCGTCCGGTCACCAAGTGAAGCAATAGACCTACTCTTCTACCTGTACATACAATTAAGGATAAGTTTGTACTTTTCTCATCTGCTGAAACAGTATTTATAAATTGATGTGTGCAATAAAGTATTGAAGTAGGTACATAATATTATACATAGTTAACCAGTTCACTAGGTACTGGAGGTGATTATAATTATAATAGTTCATCCAGTTAAATTGTTTGTAGGTATCACAAACAAATTAACTGGATGAACTACTGTCGTGGTAGTCGAGCTTTGCTTACCATTATTGCTTAAATTTAATCTCTAAGATGCTGTTTGCGTATTACCTTCCATAATTTCAAAATTGTAATTACGCTCAATCTAAGTCTGCAATGACTGGGAAGATAAGTGCAACATTGTAAGCTGCACTGCAATTTACCCAAATACCTAAGCGGCGATTACATTAAAAATGCATGCTTTGTTTATCTTTTCTAATCTAACAGAAACGTAAAGTGAATAAAGCCTTTTCTTAGTAGGTATGTATAGGCAGTAGGTAGTACTTGTTAGTATTTCTCCCTTTTGAAAAGTGAATGAGAATTCCATAAACTAAAATTATTTAATTATTGCTAATTAAGCACGACGATAACAAACTCGCTACGAAAATACCTGCCTACGCGTTATAGGTACGGTTTCAGCTTGATATGTCATTTTGTAACCCTTGTAATTCATATCAAGTGTTGATATATGACTTCCATTAATTCCTTCACAGATTCATTTCGATGTAGCGCGTTTCACCACACACGATTTTCTCTAAGCTTACCCAATGTAGTGTTTATTTTTCGCAATTCCCATCAAGTCTACCCTACTTCCTCACCTATCTAATGTCGACATTAAATCTATTTTGCAAATAGCTTGTATTTTAATAGCTTATAAATGACATGGTATTGTATATTGAGTTGAGAATTGAGATGAGTTATCGAGTTTCCAATTAGTTGCTTTGTTTTTAATACATACAATTTTTGGTTACAACTGTCAACTAAGTAGATGAGGACCCAAACTAGGTATATGTTACATTTGTACATTGAACACGTAGTGCGTATTTAAATGTAAACAACCGTACTATTTTATTTATAGATTTAATTGACTCGCAAGTGTATTCAACATGTAATATTGCGAACTGAAAGAAGTAATGAGCAAACTTACCTTGACATTTAGCATTTGAATACAAAATCATTATGAAATGTGCATGTAACATTTCTTTATGTTGCTATACTCGTACAAATCACCAATCAAATTTTGTCAGCTGCAAAACAATTCAATATGTTAGTTGATGGACGACGTGAAAAGATATTACAGTCTATGTTGCACACGAGATGATGAAATGTACACTTCGGATAGGAATCTATCTATACTAATCTATACTAATATTATTAATATTATTAATATTAATTAATTATTATTATTATTATTATTAATTATTAATTATTATAATTATAATTATAATTATAATTATAATTATAATATTATAATTATAATTATAATATATAATAATAATAATAATAATAATATTATAAAGAGGAAAGATTTGTATTTTTGTATTTTTGTATTTTTGTATGTTTGTAATGAATAGGCTCCGAAACTACTGGACCGATTTCAAAAATTCTTTCACCTTTGGAAAGCTACATTATCCCCGAGTAACATAGGCTATATAATATCACGCTAGGTCTTATAGTTGCGGAGCAGTAACCGAAAATGTTTCAAAAACGGGGGAAAAGTATCGTTTCTGAGGCCTTCCGTGGCGTGCGCTGAGCATATAGTTAAAGTTATACAAAAATGCTTTATGGGTAAATTGTTCATCTTAACATTATCTTTAAAAAAGTCCGCGAGAGCATATATCTATCTTTTATAGTTTACCCATAACAATCGTAAAACTATGAAAAAAATCTTAAGTGCACCCGTGCGAAGCCGGGACGGGCCGCTAGTAAGTTATATGTCCATAGGTACTGAGTATGTTAATTTCATTCAGGTACTTCGATATTTAACGGCTAAGTGTTTACTTATACCGAATAAATAAATGTATCAAATGTATGTAATCAAGAAAGCCTTTATAAGGCTTCTGCCCGCGACTTCGTCTGCGTGGAACGCCTCCTTTTTTGCAGTCGGTTAAAAAGTAGCCTATATCCTTTCTCAGGCTCCAGACTTTCTTTGTCCCAAATTTCATTTAAATCGGTCCAGTAGTTTTAGCGTGAAAGCGTAACAGACAGACAGACAGACAGACAGACAGAGTTACTTTCGCATTTATAATATTAGTAGGGATTATAAAACCTCCCGAGGCTACTTGCAGAAATTTTGGGAATAAGGATGATGGTGTAGGTTCTTTACCTCGATACGTTCATGATAAATAAATGAAAATATACCTACATAGTTTATAAAACTATATTTTACTTTTTAACACAAAATCTATGTGTAAGTAGAGCGTGCAGTAATGCGGTGAACCAATAACCACAATTCACTACTTCTCGTCCAAAGTGTGGCCAGATTGTGTCACTTAATGTAATGATATCTTGCCAATAAATAATTAATACTTTCATAAATATCGAGAACGTTGTCTATATTAATGACGAACGTAAGATCATTGGTAGGCTTGGTATTGGTAGGAAGATCGGTCGTAACAGTGGCTTGCTGATCTATATTTTTATGTAAGAAACTTTAACGCTTACAAAAAAACAAAAAATTTCATAATTTAAGTAGGTACATACAATTATCCCGTCGGTAGTGGACAGGTGCAACATCGCATGTACTACAGTGCACACCTCTGAGACAGATTTAATGAGATAAAGACAGTATTTTGCTACACGCTACTCCTTAAATTATAGTATTTCGCATAAATTATCAATTATAGCCTCTTACGTTATAGGTTCTTACCTTTAAACTTACCTACCTATATTTGTACATTTTTAAATTAACGGTTCAATAACAAATCGCTGAATTTTGAACTTCGAATTATTTAGGTATTTTTAGTAGGTAGGTATTTTAGCAATTTACTTAACTACACAGTAATAGTTCTCTTGATCAAAGTTAAGAAACCAAAGATCTGTATCCGGTTCGAAGGACCAATAATAATGTAGCAATCATTTAAACGTTTTTTGTAATAAAATTTTAATTAAGTATGCATAATAATGGAAAATAAAATTTAAGTAAGAGAATATTAATCTTGGCATCGAAGAGAATTAGGGTAGAGAAAAATCAATTGATGATGATGATGAAAATAATTAAAGATGATTGTAAAAGTTTATGTAACATGCATGTTAAACTATAAGGTGTCGACGACGATATTGTACAGTGGGTATAGAATATAGATATACCAGTTACTATAATATCATTTACTGCAGGTAACAGGAGCATGGCGTCGGCTATCTAGCACAGTCAGTGAGTCCGTGGGCCTGAAGCATGCGCTGCGTCGCCTGCAGGCCGTGCCTGCGCGTGCGGCGCGTCTGGTGCACGCACTGGTCGACCGCATGCGCGTCGGCGGCGGCCCCATTGTCTTCACGAGCCTCGGGGCTCTGCGCGGGCGCAGACTTGTTGCCAGAAGCGCTTCGCAGACGCCGTATTATAGTTTTAAAGGGATTAGGTTAGTTTTATGTCACTTGATATTGTAAATACTACGATGTAGGTATCAATCGAAATTTTATTGATATATATTGGTTTAATACCATTGATTTAAATGAATGATACCGTACCTACCAAAAGTAGAAAAAATCGAGACGCCAGTGGAACCTAATCCCACACCTATGACACTTAAGAGCGTTATAAATGTGAAAGTAACTCTGTCTGTCTGTCTGTCTGTTACGCTTTCACGCTAAAATTTTAATGAAATTTGGTACAAAGAAAGTCTGGAGCCTGAGAAAGGACATAGGCTACTTTTTAACCGACTGCAAAAAAGGAGGAGTTCCACGCGGACGAAGTCGCGGGCAGAAGCTATTCTAAATAAATATTAATGACAGATACGCTCAGCCGCCGCGCGGGTCGCTGCGGTTCAGACCCCCCGCGCCGCTGGAGCCGTGGTCCGGGGTGCGAGACGCGCTGGAAGAGGGCGCGGTCTGTCCGCATCGCTTCATGCTCTTCGACACTTACAAGGGCGACGAGGACTGCCTCTTCCTTAATGTATACTCGCCGGCACTACCTGATAAGCTGACAGGGTAAGACATCGAAAAAATATTGAATTATTTTGTGCATGTTTAAATGTCTCAAACATCTATCGCCAACCTAGTGTGAAACTTTCTACTCTGTTGCCCCTGCGGAACAACTTATGAAATGATCACCAAAAATGTGGAGGCCATTGCCATGTTTTTTTGCAACAAAAGAGTCTGCATAGAAATATATTTGAAACTAAACATTTTATTTAGGTTGCAATATTTCAAGCTGAGCAACTTTAGATTCATATCTAGATCTTTCATTTATTTTGGTAAGGGGTATTGTTTCTTAACATCCGGTTTTATAAAATCCTTATTGTTTGAAGTAATATGCGCACTGTACCTACCTACTAAGTATCCAATTATTCGTTCCCGTATGCAATAACGTAGTAGTGCATATCTGCCTACAGAATAGTTCTTCCTTTACTATGCAAAAGTAATCTGAGAGTGGTAGGTATATATACCTACATAGGTAGTCGGATCATTTCATGATGCGGAGTCAAATCACCAATGATATGAGGAAGTAGGTACTTTTACGTACTGTGCTTAATTTCATTGTTATCCCTGGACAGGTATAATCCCAAGTTAGCGGTGATGGTGTGGATTCATGGCGGAGCCTTCGCTGTGGGCTCTGGGAACTCATTTCTGTACGGGCCGGACCACCTCGTAGGCGCGGGCGTCGTTCTGGTCACGCTCAACTACAGACTCGGAGCCCTCGGCTTCCTGAGCATGCAGAACGACGAGGTTTCCGGGAATATGGGATTAAAGGTAATGTTAACTACGATGACAATGACGATGACATGAATTTAAACATTACGTAGGGTTGCCATCAGTCCGGGTTTCCCGGGGTTTGTCCTCGTTTAGACGGCAGCGTCCGGGACGAACTATCATTGGCGTCCGAGTTTGAAAATGTAATTTTAATAGCTTTTTTATGTCTCAAAAACTATCCCTAGTTATGTTGACATGTGCGTGTCGATATTTGTTTTGTAGGAGCTTTATTTTTTTATATAGGATCAAGTTATGGCTTTAAAATGGGTGCGAAGCAACATCGAGCATTTCGGCGGCGATCCTAAGCGCGTCACTATCTTCGGGGAATCAGCCGGGGCCGCTTCTGTACACCTCCACATGCTCTCGCCGGCGTCCAAGGTAATAAATTTCATGCCACAGTTATAAGGACAATATTATGTCTATCTATAATAGAAACTAGAGTACTAGGTACCTACTTTGTTTTCTTCTTTTAACTGACATATGAAAGTTTTCATAATATTCATGTAAGTATTCCTACACGAGAAAGATTTACGTAACAATAGCATATAGGTAAATACCAGTTAAATTTATTTTATCAATATATATACCTACCTAGGTAATAACCCGTATTTCATAAGAAAGAAGTAACCTACTTCTGACTGCATGCCGGTAACGATGATGCTCGCATTTCATTTCGTTTTACACCTAGTAAACTTATTTACAGAACCATAAAGTTGTAACAATATCTATATAACAACCCGTACCTGTGCTAATAAAATAGTTAATTGTGATTTTACTACACCTGAATAACGTAAATGGGTAGGCAATGCGTAATCAAGACACTTAACTACATAACTAGGTACCTATAAAGCTATAATAGGCTAAATTCACGTCGACACGGATTATTTGGCAACGTATTGAATTATTATTATCGCATCACGATAACTGGAGGTCTATGCTGAACATATCAGCACGACGACACTTAACTTAAGAAATCGATATCAAACTTATAAGCCAGTTGAGTGTTCAACTGAGCCTATTATGGTGGCAGTCCAAAAACAATTTTCTTGGCCATCGCCCATTGCGTGTATGTTACCTACCTACTTACGTATTGATTTTGAAAAAATATATATTGGATGTTATATCGTTACCTACGTTATATTTTTCCTCTTTTAGAATAAACATATTTTTTCTTAGGCAGCTACGTATCAATTTAATCAGTCTTTAGCAAATTCTTGCAGAGGTAAGAATACCACATTCTTAACATAATGCGGCGTTATAATATGCCCAGCTAAAGAGTGTGTGGCTATTTTCCGCTTTTATGTGACAGGGTTTGTTCCACGGCGCGATTGCTCAGAGCGGTCTGGCGCTGTCCCCGTGGGCGCTGGCGCACGATCCCCTGGAGCGCGCCTTCGAATTGGGCCGGGAGCTGGGCATCGTCACCAACAGCACTGCCGAATTGCTCGGTAACACCAACATTTTACCTGCCCTACCGCCTTGATACCTGCTACCCGTAAAACGGCGGCACTTTCAGCTTACCGAGTAGGTACTTATCTATTTCATCTTTCTTAAAATCACGTATACCTGGTATGACTGGGATCTTGGACAAGAAGTCAATTAATAAATTGCAAAATATAAAATCCTTGTTGCGCGATATCTACAGTACTTATATTTATTGTAAGTATAGAGGCCAATTTAGAATTCCATTCGCCACGTAATTATGGTTTATTAACCTTCACAACGTACAGGTTACCTTGATATGGTAGAGGTAAAGCGTCCATAAAAGATTCCCATAGTTGCCTACGTGGATCTTTTTCCACAGACGGTTAAAATTTTTAAGTATGAAATACTGAATACGAAGGCATACAGATTTGATTAGTCTCCCTCTATTTCAATGCACATTTTAGCACGACACAATTTTTAATGTTTTTACCGCCATATTTCTTCAATCAGAGACTTTAGGTCCGTACCTCGTAAGTATCTAGTCAAATGTAATCCTAATACGCCTTCTATTTATAAATAAAGGTTATCTCCGAGCGACTCCGAGTGAACTCCTGGTGAAAGCCGGCGCCCGACTAGCAGGTGCCCCGGGGAAGACCGCAGATCTCCAGAACACAGTGGCGCTGCCGTTTCTCCCGGCCGTGGAGCCCGAAGCGCCCGAAGCGTTCCTCACAAAACACCCCCGGGAGCTCATGCCCGGAGCGGACGTACCTCTCCTCACTGGCTATAATGCCCAAGAGGGCATTATACTATTCAGACGTGAGTTCAAACATTAAACGTAGAATTTAATGACGACATCGTAGTAGGTTGCCCCTGCCAAACATTTACTTATTGTTATTAGTTCGACCGTCATTATCCAGTATGCACCTTGGATGAGTGGCCTTTAAAATTATTGTTTGAGCTCAAATTGCGAAATCCTTATCGATGTCCTCAAAATGATAACACTTCGTGTTTTGCGATTTTGCGTATAGTTACGTAGATGCATTTATTGACACAGTTATTATCAAGGATATAGGACCAAAATTACGGAGCGAATGTACAATGTTGCGAAATAATAAGTAGGTTTAGACGCGCAGTAGAGGTATATTAACTGATGACGATAACTATAGTTTTGTCGCGGATATCCTTGAAAGTATCGCAAGGGAGCGGAACTACGAGTACCTACATAATATGGTAAGTATATTTGACTTCCTTCACTAGGTAGCTGGTGCTCCTATCACTAGTTCAACTCTAGCGTCTAAAGCTCTATTATCTTGCAACTCGCAAAGTTTGAATTGAAGATACCTAGTGCCAGGTATTTTAAAATAATTACTTAGGCAGCACAAAACAATAAGTGTTACTAAGAAGTGTTATTCAATAAGATTAGATAATTCCAAAAATGAGAAATATTGAAAGTATCTTACAATTAGGCAGGTAGGTAAGTAAGTATTAAAGGTATTTTTAAGCAAGAAATTAGTGAACAATAAGTACGGAACGTTACTAACAAGGAAAACGAAAGGTCTGGAAATACCATCGACACGTTAGTAGGTACTTACGTAAGCTCTTGGATAACAACGCAACGTCAACAAACAGTGCACCGCTAATGGGAAGGCCGACTTGCGGATGTGATGTCGTCCATGACCACAGCATAACAAAACTAACGTCAGTGGATCACTCTAATAACAAACTCACACCTTACAAACAGCATAGCAAATCACCCAACTGTGAAATCCGTTATGTGGATGCGCAGTGATTGCAAAATTGTTGACTTTTAGAGGAATCATAAACCCCAATAATGGTGAATAATATTTTTTGCATCATCGATGTTCTGTCGAAATTTTACGTGTATCCACTATCTGTTGTCTAAAGTATATGTTAGGCAACTCAATGTTGGGATACGGGCAAGCGACCCTAAAGTTCAATTTCGTCGAACGAAACTAACAGGTGTTGTAAAAATTACGTTACGTAAAGTTAATAGACAGGTGTGTAACGAGCTCGTTATAAAATAACAATAACAATATAACAAACAATAAACACGACGCTGATTACAATTATTGCTAACTTTTATAATAAATCAATTGTGATAGAATTCTTCTATAATTTTATCTAAGTAAATAAAACAACTTTTTATTGTCTACATATATAAATAGGTAATATAGTAATCAAACTAGTAATTTTCATTATCTGCAAGTAAACTATTTAACGAGTGGGAAAATTACTAATTTGTCTTATAAGCAATTTTCTTACGAGTATAATATTTGTTTTGAGTCCGTACTTGCGCATACTAACTTCAATTTTGTGTTCAGTGTCGTGAACTAATTAGGAAATATGGAAAGCAAGCTGAACGACCGGCTTCAGTAACGACTGATTGAGCCGGCTGAACTATTTCTATTTATTGTTAAAACTAATTTTCTTTTGGCAATTCACATGATTTTAGGTCGAAATTCTGCATTGTCAAGAATGATAACTTAGTATGAGATATTGATTAACTTACAGGAATAATTATCTTTTTTAATTCAAGAATTAT
This sequence comes from Polylopha cassiicola, assembly GCA_038024825.1. Classification (NCBI taxonomy): domain Eukaryota; kingdom Metazoa; phylum Arthropoda; class Insecta; order Lepidoptera; family Tortricidae; genus Polylopha; species Polylopha cassiicola. The sequence goes on from CP149061.1 coordinate 4,038,060, forward strand.
ATAATAGTTAGGTAAAGCAGCCCGTTAAACTTCGATAGATAAGCCGATATAAATAATGTAGGTATAGTGTATACCTACTTACCTACAAAAACAGCGTTTCATCGATATAAAGCGATTTTAGGTAAATCTTAGCAAGAGTTACAAAGTTTCTACAGTTCGCGGTGACTGGAAAGCAATTTATCAATCTCAATAATTACCTATTCATTTGCGTGTATCATTCATCATTAATATTCTCCAACAATTTGACATACAGCTAATTGATTGCACCATAAAAATAATAGGTTATTATTACTGTCGCTTGGACACGCAGTTTAGTCAAGATCATGCAAACGAGTTTACCGATTACGCAAATTGAGTTATGTATGTTATATCATAATAAAGTGATAACTTCAAACACAGCTTTATTGCTCGCACGCAGAGGTTCGCTCGCACGAATATTTACATAATAATATGTTTGTACACGTATGAAGTATTTATTAAGTATATCGCTTGTACCACTTTCACGTCAAAGTGTAATGAATCGTCCTAAAAGCATGTAACAGCTACATAGCGACATAAAAAAACCTTTCTGTTTATTGTACTTTTAGTAGGTACCTAATATAAAAATTTAATAACTTCGAAGTTTAGGGCCCATTATGCCGAAGTTGTGGCGGAAAGTTTTAACACCAATTTAAAATACTGTTGCATGCAGTATTTTAAGATGCGATGGCATCTCGGCCTCAACAGCCGATGAAGGATTGATGATATGAAATATATTAGGAAAAGTAAGATAATTTTCTGATGATCGAAACAGGTCTCCAACGTTACCCAAAACTTCTCGGAGAACTGGATCGTGAGTTCCGGCGAGTCGTGCCTCCGGAATTGGTAGCGGACAACCCGGATGACCGCGCCAGTCGGATTGTGGACGGAATTCGCGCGTTTTACTTCCAGCAGCGTCCGGTCGACGTAAGGAACATCGACAACCTTATCGACGTAAGTTTGCCAAATTACTACTGTAAACAATGATTTGTTTAAGTAATTTTAATATGTTCCGGAAGATGCCGCCGCCATTTTATTAAGAAATTCAAGGTCGGGACTTTTGTAACCACTTTATTACTATTACTTGGTCTACAGATATACGCAACTATTTTGATCTTTTGGTGATTTTTTTCCCCTTTCGCCATACCTTAATCTGAAGTCGGCCTGAAACGAATATTCGTAGCTCAGTTTTTCATGTCTTATTTTCTTTATTTTCAGCTTTTTACGGATGTGATGTTCCTTCGACCAGCCTTGGACACAATTCGCCTCCATGCGAAGACTAACCGAACTAGCCCTACATACTTCTATCGGTTTGCATTTGACGGAGCCCTGGGGCTCTTCAAACGTATGCTGGGCATCAACCACCCGGGAGCTTGCCACGGCGATGAAATGGGCTACCTCTTTTATTTCTCCAGATTAAACTACAGACTTGACGATGACTCCCCCGAACTAGGTGTATCTAGGAGAATGGTTCAATTGTGGACTAATTTTGCGAAGTCTGGGTATGTATCTAACGAGGACACAAACATAGTTATTACCTATTTATCTTCTTTCACGAGAATTATTCACTGAATAAGTAAATATTTAACTTGGTTTTCATTATTCGTTTTTTTCATCTTTCAGGAACCCGACGCCCCCGGTTGACTACGAATCTATCTTGGATTTCAAATGGCTGCCTGTAAACGATACCGAGCACATAAACTATTTAGACATCAACGGCAACTTCACGCTGAGGGCTAACCCAGAAGAAAAGAGAGTCCGTTTCTGGGACTGGCTCTACGACAATTATGTGAAAAAGCCTTGAGCGTTGAATGAAAACATTGGTATCAAACATTGTACTCTTTGTTGTTGTGTTAAGTGCAGGAAAAGTGTATACCGGTAAACGTATGATCGCGGTTAAACAGGCCCAAGAAAGTGCTAGACTTGATCTCAAAAAAAAATACGTGATAAGCTGGCAGTCTACGCAGACAATATTAAATGAACGGTTACAATTTCCAATACAACTAAGTACGTATTTAAGTTTATGTGCTCAGATGACTTATTCAGTTTCTTCCATTAGAAATGATTATCAGAATTTTAATTGTTAACTTTGTTTTGTAAATATTGTTGTATTAAGGTATCGTAGCTCTAGTAGTAGATCTAGTAACCTACAATTTACTAATTTATCTATCATAATATTATGTACATCTTTATCTGCCTTGTTGTTGTAGGTTAATGTTTGCTTATATGTTTCAACAAACTAAACAGTTAATTTTGTACTAGTTTAATTAAAGAAAATTTGAAAATGAATGCGTGTACATGCTTACCTAAATCCTAGCGTCTACGCGCCTTCTGCAATTCTGCATGGCAATAAAACGATGTCGGTAAGAAAGCGTAAGAAATGTTTTCACATAAATCAGGTATTATGGATATATGTGCACCTAACTACTCGCATTTAAGTAGTTTCCGCAATTCCAGCGCATTATCTCACGCGCATTGGAGTCAAATTACCATGTAACATTTCATTGTTAAAGTTCCATAAAAACGGTGAACAATAGGTGCCGTAACTTAGTTTATCACATAATATTTCTCTTCTATTGTTTTAAAATATATCCATGTCAAATATGCATTTACCAGCACTTGAATATATGTAACTAAAATTTTATGATTATAGTAGGGTTCTCTATAAACATTACATTACCTACGTTCAAATCATTCAACCAAAAAAAACATCCAAAAATAATTGAAATCTCATTTGTTTGTCACTTAACCGATTCACATTGGTAGGTAAATAATTATTTATGAACAGACAGAGACAGGTCTACGTTTGGTGATATAGAAATATATCTTAGATATATTTCGGAAACCGCCATATTCAGTTTGCTCTCCTATGAGATCATCGAGATTGAAAGAAGTAGGACACTAGGTGCGCACGCGCATTTTGGGGGAAATATGGAATATTTTAACTTTAATACGTTCCTACAATACCTACCTATGATCCTACAATGCAGAAAATATTTTTTTTTTTTGACAAATATCAGCGTTTATCTATACCTACTTAGTTATATATATAAAACAAACTTGGGCTAGTTACATCATTTATAGATCAATAACAACTGGACTGATTTTTATGTTGTTTCTTTTGTTGGATGTGCACTGACTAGTAGAATACTTAATTATAATAGGTACACAATATAATCTAAGAAACCGATTAAAACGTCGCAAAAAAATAGGAGGAAAATTTAGTTTCTCATTCATTTTGTATGGAACAGCGTTTTGTCGATATCTTGAAATAACTACGTATTCGAAGTTTGCCAGGGCAGCTAGTTATAAAAATATTTTGAAGCTGCTTATACATTTTTTGTTTTAGTCCTATGTAGGGAGGCCAGTAACCTACGGATCCCTTCAGTAGATAAATATGATCGATAATCACATGTCCGTTTTATTTACCTTGATAATTTTAACTTTATTATTGTTTAATTTATCAAAGCTATCATTAAAATCGGTAACCGAGACGTTCATATATTTAAATACCCCGATAGCCTGTGCACACGCTTCAGTAGTAACCTTTGTGTACAACTTACACTGAAAATGGCGAATCAACTTTTTGCAAAGAGTGCAATGTTATCAAAATCCCATAACAATGAGGCTAATTGGAAACCAACGTAAGTTTAACCACGAACGAGTTAGTTTAACTTACGTTGTGTGCGTGCGTATTTAATTTATTGTTAAGCACACACAAGTACCTACGTAAACACTTTCCTAGGGAGCACACATGTTTTATATACCTATAAGCTATATACGAGTAAAGACTATGCATGGCAGGTACTGTAAACCCATGATGCACATGTGCATCATGCGCCGCGGGGGTCTGCAATTCCATGATGCACATGTGCATCATGCGCACCCAAAGAGTTAAGAGCGAACACCCTCATATAGCTCATCTGTATACAACCTTAGGTTATTAAATACCTACATACTTACTTACCTACTCTTCTTTCGTACCTACATGATTTATTTATACCCAACATGGTCGGTAATTGATTTTTTACTTTTATTTTAGAATATAAATCCATATTTTGCACTATGAACGTTTGTAATTGTGTAACATCCCTTTAATTTTCATAGCTAAATGTGGTACCTAATTTTTAATATTTTGTAATCAAGGCAAGAAAATTTTTAAGTTATTATTTAAACTTAAATTTTCAAGATATGTGCCCTTTTTTATTTACCTTTCATATACCTATGCAATAATATGCATCTACTGTTCTAGACGGCCCAATGGAGTGATCCACGAAAGTGTAGTAGAACTAATTGGACATACTCCAATAGGCTATTTGACAATGCGAAAAATAAAGTGTAAATTACTGTTAACAGTATAAATTAAGAGTTAAAAAATGATTATTCATTAACGTAAGTTGAAAATAATGATTGATTTATTTAAAAATCCTTAAATAAAAATTAAATTTTTTAAACGTTTGTCACGTGACACAAAACGCTCCTGATAGGCCGAGTTTTTCGTGACGTCACATGCCCGTAAACTTTGTTTACCTAGTTGTGTTGCGCCTAGTTGTGGTAGATTATCTCCGTTATATTAAGATTTTTCTTTATTATCCATTGTTATTTTTGGTTTATTTGCACTATTTTACAAGTACTTTGAACCATGGACAACGATTTTGTAAAAGCAGATAGCAGAAACCTGCCCAAAGTCGACGCAATCATGGTCGGATTATTTTTCAAAAATAATTCTGACTTTTATGCTTCGGAGCTAAAAAATGTAAAAACGGCAAAGTAAGTATAATTACACTTTACTGGTAACTTAAATTATATCATAAATAAGAAAGTGAAATAATGATGAACTTCCGCAAGAACTTATATAGGTTATAAATAATTGTTCAGTTTGTTTGGCACAATTTCGTGAACATAAACGATAATTTGTTTACATTTGCAGGTCTGCAAGGGAATCATATGGTGATGATGCCATTGGATATGTGCAACTGCGTCGTGAGTCACATCTTTGCACAATAAAGTGTAAGATTTGTCCTGAGCACAAGGTCAGAAGCAGCTCGTACAACGTCACGATGGTGATAGACGAAAATAAGGGTGAAGTTGTGAGCTGTCAGTGCTTGGACTGCGCAGCTTCAGCTGGTGGCTGTAAACATGCAGTGGCATTCCTCATGTGGACCCATCGTCGCACAGAGGAACCTTCTTGCACTGAGGTGGAATGTTTCTGGAAAAAACCAAGGCTCTCCAGAGTAGGTACGACCTTAAAATATGTGACTGTGGAACAGTTGTGCAAGCAGGCTCCACAATGTGAAGCAAATACTAGCCTCTTCACAGAGTTTGTTCAAGAGGCAACGAAAAGGAAATTAACAAACTGTGAACTTTTAAAATATCAACCAGATTTTCAGCATAGTGATGTTAGACAATTTTCTTTTCACAACTTTTTTATGCAAGCCAGAAATAAGTTCAATAATGATGTTGAAAAATTATTATGTTGGTTAAAATAAACTATAAACGAAAGTGTTCTTGCTGAAATAGAAACCGCTACAAAAATCAGTGTGACAATCCTCTGTGGCATGAACTTCGATATGCTTCCGCATCACCGCGTCCAGAGTTTTTGATGTAAGCCGCTGCCAAACCAAGGATGGATCTTTAGTAGCGGCAATCATGGGAGCAAAAACCCCAGACACACCTGCCATGAAAAGGGGCCGAAGACTAGAATGTTCAGTGATTAAATCTGTGCAAAATATACTAAAACGGAGAGTGAAGCCCTGCGGACTGTTTCTGTCATCTCAGTACCCCATGATTGCTGCATCTCCAGATGGAATTTGTAAAGATGCTGTAATAGAGGTTAAGTGTCCGACCAGTGAAAGTACCAAAACAAATTACATTCATAATGGAAGTATTTCAGAAAAATACCGAGCTCAAATTCAACTTCAAATGTTTGTTACCAAAATGAGGAAAGGTTACTTTTGTGTAGCTCACCCTGACTTTGAAAATTCAAAAAAAGTGGATGTTTATTTAGTTGACTATGACAGTGAATATGTGAGTAATTTGTTAGAAATGTTGTATCTTTTTGGAAAAGTAATATCTTTCCACTATTAATTCGTAGTGTTACAGTACTTAGTTAAAAATATTTTAGGCTAAGTTCATAATAAATGTACATGTTTTAATATGGGTACAATGAAGGATAATTAAAAAATTAAACAATAGGTTTTCAAAATGTTTTATTTAATAAATTATATAAATCCCCAAATATACACAGAATGCATAAATAAGTGATTGGATACCCTATCTTTACATATTTATCACTCCGTGTGGCAAAATTGCAGTTCAGAAACATTGAATGCAGTTTGCACAACTGTAATAAAAGTACATGATATTTTGCAGTTGGATTAGTTATAATGCTGTTAGTCTAGTCCTATTGGTAAAGGATATAATAATGGCATATTCAGAAAAAAAGTAACTATTTAATAAGAGAGTTTTGAATGTTTATTAGTGCACATGATATAACAATAATATCATTGAGTACTCTTAAGAAATTTCTATTAATGACAGAGTGTTGCTTTAACATGTTAAACTCTCTTATACGCCTTATGACTCTTTCCACATGAATTCGTAAACTGGCAATAATTTTTGTTTGCCGTACTTCTTCTTTGGATAACTTTGACCCAGATGCTACACTAGGAGGCCTTAACAGTTTGATTCCTTTTTTACTCAATGTTTGTTCAACATGCTTGAAACCTCTATCAGCTAATATGACAGTACCTGGATCTAGACAATCTAGAAAGTTGCAATTTTCTAAAATAGTGACATCATTTGCTCTGCCCCCAAAACCAGGAGAAATATAATTGACCAGACCATTAGGCGTACATGATATCAAATACTTAACAGTATTACCTTTCTTATAATCTGACCAAGTTAACGCTTGAAAGAGGGCTTTAGAAGGCTTTTGTATATCAATTTCCAGACAATCAATAATACAACTTACATTGTAATAGTTGTGTCGAAATGAAATTGGTAATGTCTTTCTGGTGGATTGTTTATTTAAGTTTACAATAAAAGGACGTAAAAAGCTAGCTATAATTGGAATATTTTTCAGGAATAATTTGCTGTTATATGATAATGACTGTCCAAAGTTATCTTCAAGTTCAGAAAAAGTACTATTTAATTTAATTTTTTCAAACACATTAATATATGTTCATGTGGTATGTGGGTGTGTTTATTTATTAAATGAACTAAAAAATAGCAGTCAGCCGGGATTCCAATATACATCATTGGCTTTTTTACAATTAAGCGCAAAGTAATCTGCAAACATTGCATTTTTTCAATATCTTTATTTGTGCATGCAATGCTTGTACTTGATTCAGACACCTTTGATGGAGTACCTGCAAGTGATGAAGAATCTTGTTGAGGATTTTCATTATATAAAGATACATCACTCTCTGATTTTTCATCATCCATAAAGTTAAGTCTTTTCTTTATATTAATAGCACCAGTAGATGGCTTTTCACGACTAAAGTATGGATTAATCTTAAATGGAGAAGTGTAACTAGACACAACTGTAGGTTTAAGAGGAGAAATAGCTGTATCTCTTGTTAGGGACTTAGCTTGCACCGCCTTGCTTCTAATGTGCACTTTCTTTATATCTTTCACACTTTCAGGTTCTGTTAATGTACTTTTGTCACATTTTTGGGATAATTCTGAAAATAAAATAGATTTATTAATTTATGAATAATGCAGAAATTATATATTAATCTAATATTACTGTCTTAGTTAACTGGGATAAGGCTCTGGAAGAGTAGAAATAATTTCAGTACAATTTAGAAATTAAGTTTGCCTACCATTTGTACAAGCTTCAACTACAGTAGCAGTAGGCTCATCATTGGTTAACATAGGCTGTTGAATATCTTCGCATTGTTTAACAAGTTCCATTCTTTCCCGTTTGACAAATACAGATCGGGAAGTACCAGCATCACACATTCTTTTAATGCGATCTGGCTGGCAATGAAATTTAGAAGGCAAAACTTTATCTTTTAAAAGTATTTTCTTACTGAAACCCATTTTGTACTGATAGTAATTTGCCATGTCATTTTCCATCTGTAACAAACAAACATTAGTTGGGATCTTTTAGTATACTGCTTATTGAAATCATAGGACTCTGTAGCTACAAATTTGAACAAATATTATGGAAAATAACGGAAATATTTGAAGTAAGTTGCAAGTTACATTCCGTTAAGAACATTAAGAGATATTATAACCTCAAATCAATAACGAAAATATTAACATTCTGAATGTAATTAATTATTGCAAAATATAAATATGATGTTTACTTACATCGAAATGGTCTTCACAAAAGAAAATATTTGTACTATTCGCTATGTCATTAGGATCCCTCCGAGAAAGTTGCAACCACTTTCGGCGCACTTTGACATTCTTTGGAACACATACAAATAGTTTTTCCGGAGTTTTTAACGACGTATTTGTACATTTTGGAACTGCACACCATTTGTAACTCATTTTGTTACATATATCACTGATAAAATGTAAATCCAATCGCACTTTCGTTTTTTGTTTACAACAAACAAATACATATGCCAGCTTTCAAACAGGCATGTGACGTCACCGACCTCATTGCGGCGCCATATTGTCAAAGTAGCGTTTTGGCACACTATTTAAATATTGAATTTTTAATTCGATGTTTTTCAGCTAATACATACCAGATTTAAAAAAAACAACTTTTGCTGGGTTCCTTAGACTCTATTACATAATATAAAATGGATTTTAAAAACATGTCAAATACCCTATTGTCAAACTAAACAAAATTCCGACGGATCATGGAGTAAAATGCGATATTTGTGCGTAAACACATATACATAATTAATATATTATTATACATACCTAATTATATCTAAGTGCACCTCTCGTTCATGGAATAGCCTAGGTAACTACTAGCTATATAAAATTGCAATTACCTACATATATGTAAAAGCAAACCTTGCTCGAATAGCAATAAGTACCTAGGTACCTAATATAATTTAAAATGGAATATTTGACACGAATTTCAATTTTTAGTTACTAAATTTCGGGGCCTTTTATTTTCTACTAGAGAATGCTATATGGCATCAAGTTCGCCCATTGGAAAAAAAAATACATACTCAAAATTGCAATCATAGTCAAATAATAGTATACTAGTATTAAGCATAATTAAGAGAGGTACTTCAGTAGTTAATATTACACACTGAGATCTCGATTTTGTTGTGGTTTTACTACATAATGGAATACAACCTATACTTTAGGTGTACTATCTACATTGTTGACGCGATTATTTTGGTACTCCTGGTATTTCCATTAATATTAATAACATATTATGTATTAATATTTAGTTGTAAAATGCGAGTTCATGAACCCGGGTGGTTCCATCAAAGACCGCATTGCGTACGCGATGATGGAAGATGCAAGGAAACAGGGCAGGGCTGCCAGCAAAAATATTTCCCATATACGGTCCGTCATCAGCAATTATACCAAATTAGACTCTATTACTGCCGTCATTTCTAAAAAGGCGACCTTCTGACAAAACTTACTTTCGAGAAAATTGCAAAAAAAGTATCCAACTCTTTTTTTCATTCGTAAACAAATGAAACATTTTTTTTCCTTAGGATACCTACTAAGGAAAAAATACTTACCTACCAATGTAAAAATAATATTTGGTCATTTTTTTGCTATTTTCTCGAAAGTAAGTTTTGTCAGAAGGTCGCCTTTTTAAAAATGACGGCAGATTATACATACTTACGAACGGGGGGGGGGGGGGTTGCAAATGGAACTGAAGTGAGTTCAAAAATAGGTCATGAATAAAATAATTCCATAATTTGGAATTCCACTATTTCATATTAAATAAAAATTCACGCTTGATAGGCACGCATTTATTTTGACATCAAATTACTAGCACTGAGGCATTCCAAATAAAATAATAAGTTAGGTTTAGGCGCCTTACTTACATAACACAAACAAAGAAAAATTTAACAAACCCCCGACATAAAAACCTAAAAGCCCTTTAAAAAGTATAACAATAATAAAAAGTTAATATTAGTTACCTAAATATTAATATTTCTACAAAGAAAACGTCATGTCGGGGGGCCCGCTTCTCATTTAGGTGTTACTACTTAATACCTACAATCTACCTAAACCTACGGTCCCCCCGACATGACGTTTTCTTTGTAGAAATATTAATATTTAGGTAACTAATATTAACTTTTTATTATTGTTATACTTTTTAAAGGGCTTTTAGGTTTTTATGTCGGGGGTTTGTTAAATTTTTAATTTATTTTTTTATTTCATACTTTTTGTAAGTAGGTATCTACTACATATTATTATTTTTAACTAATTTCCATTTCACATGGAATTTTGTAATGTACATGTTATCCTCTTACATTTCCTACCCCACTCGGGTACATTTGTCGACATTGGGTTTAGCATTTACACTTTAATTCCCATAATTTTTGAACTACTCAACCGATTTTCGTTACAATTTCAATTTTGTAATCCACACGTGACCCTCTTTCATTTGATACCCCACTCGGGTATATTTGTAGACATTTGGTTTTCCATCCCCACTTTGACACCCTATAATTTTTGAACGACTCAACCGATTTTCATTATAATTTCCATTTTGTAATGTACTCGCGACCCTCTTTCATTTGATACCCCATTCGAGTATATTTGTGGACATTTATTTTTCCATCCCCTCTTTTACCCCCCTCTATTTATTAAACTACTGGTCCGATTTTCATCAAACATAGCTAAGAACACTCTCGACATATACACCTTTCAAACAAAAAAAACAGAATCAAAATCGGTTCATGCGTTAGGGAGCTATGATGCCACAGACAGACACACACACACACACACAGACAGACAGACAGACAGACACGTCAAACTTATAACACCCCGTCGTTTTTTCGTCGGGGGTTAAAAACAGCAAAAACACAAGTGTGCCAACGTTGACAAAAAAACCTACAGACTTCACATCAAAACACGTTAAACGGCAACGACAATACGTTATATTTTGTCATGTTGGTAATACGTTCATTTCATACTAAAGATTCCGCTTCATACTTTCCGTGCCCCGAGTATTTTTTGTATCCAATTATACGAAATGGGTCATTATACATCTAGGATACAATTTCACATCCAATTATACACGTTTTGTATCAAAAGATACAATCTGGCAGCCCTGAAACAGGGTGTCGTGAAAGAAAATGCGGTATTTATTGAACCGACATCTGGCAACACCGGTATTGGGATAGCGTTAGCAGCCACAAAATTTGGTAAGTTTGAATAAAAAATTGGCAACACAATTTTCCAGTCCTGAAAAAAATACCCTAATAGTATTTATGTTAATTTAACTTTTATTACACGTGAATTTAAATTAATTTCAAAGCATTATCATTATTATTCGAACCAGGTTATGAATCAAAAATTGTTACAAACATAAAGAATTCAAATGAAAAAGTTAGTACTCTCAGATTGTTGGGTGCTGACGTCATACAGACGAAAGGAGCTGCCACGCCTGTAGCTCAAAATTTAAGGGAACATCTAGAAAACGCTGTTATGCTGGAACAGGTCGGTAAATTCATCATTATCATTATCATTATCACCATGTTAGCCGAGAGCCGTCCTCTGCTGGACATAGGTACTTAGGCTTCCCCCGAATATAGCCATAATGATCCGTCTTAACGCTGCTTACACTCAACGGACTTTTGCTACCTTCAGCCAAGAGGGTTAATATTAAAATTTGGTTTATTTTTTTATCCCTCAGATACGTAACTACGTACCCACATATAACAGCATACTATTTTGGAGGTTTTGGGTTTAAGTCGCGCAAGGAAATGTGAAGAGCGCGAGCACTAGAGTCTAGGATATCTCACTTATTTGTATTTGTGACCATTGGTTGTTTAGTAGGTATACTTACCTATTTATAGGACCCTAATTGTGTTTAGTTTGGAACTAAATCGCATCAATAAACATGTATAATTGAATACTACACAAGGTCGTTATAACTGTTACAGTTCATCAATCCAGTGAATCCAACCACTCATAGTGAAACCACGGCTGTAGAAATCCTTGATGCTGTTGGTAACGTGGACGCAGTAGTGATGGGATGCGGGAGTGGCGGCACTATGACCGGCGTCGGTTATAAAATGAAGTCTAAACAACCTAACTGTATTGTTGTCGTTGCGGAACCTGATGGCTCCACTATGATCAACAGAGATGGCAAAAAACACCCTTTTATGGTACGTACATACTATATATACTCTACTTACCTATTTTATAACCACGCGGCCACGGGCGGAATTTAAATATCTTTGAGTTATAATAATAATATGTTAGATACTATACCTATTGCTAATCTATTAGCGAAACGTTATGTTGGTTATAGATTATAGTCTTAAAACTAAGAAACCCGCTTTCCGGTAAGGAGCTTGTTCCAATGCTTACTTTCCAGCTATACCAACATGTTGAAACTAGGTAGGTATAGTAACATCATCTTGTTGACATTAAAAGTATATAGGTACTTGCGTCAAATTTATTATTCATTCAATAAATAAATATTTTGTTACTACTTAGGTTGAGTCCTCTCTAATGTGATGTTGATATCAGTAAGCATCGGTGTTTCTTTGGATAAGATTGTAGAATGATGTACGTGAAAGGCCACAATAAGACCTGGTGCCCGGCAACAATGTTTTAGTAACAGTGAGCAGGGACATTTTAACTTCTTATTTTCTTTTAAACCTTTTTAGGTTGAGGGTATTGGTGGTTCCACTGTGCCTTTAATTCTTGACACGAGTATGTATGATCGGTTTGAAGTTGTCAGCGATAAAGAATCTTTCCTTATGGCTCGAGAACTAGCACGAAAAGAAGGATTACTCTGTGGTAATAATTAGAATAGATCCATTTATTTATCATGAATCACACAATGTACAACAACTGTATCGAAATCAATTACCTAATTAATATAGCGCTGTTTCACCGGACGGGTCGACGTCTGCCGGGACCGCTAGTTTAAATATAACAAAAACTTGAATTCACATACTTAGTTCAAATTTGATCATGTCGGTACTCGACAATATATTTTTTTAAGTAATAAAACTATATATAGGTACCTACCTACAATGTAAACTTGACAAATAGAAACAATATTATTATCGTCATCTCTTGAAATTCATGTAGGTACCTACAAATAGACGTGGATTTCCAACGAATAAAACAAAGTTTGAGACATAAGAGTAGGTACCTACTTAGTAAATGCACTAGAATCTATGCAATTTCAGGAGGTAGCAGTGGTTGCGCAGTGGCCGCTGCGATTAAGGCTGCAAAACATCTCAACTGGGGATATGGGAAGCGTGTAGTTGTGATTTTACCGGATGGAATTAGAAATTACATGACCAAATTTGTCAATGACCAATGGATGGAGGCTAACTTCTTTATGGATCCTCCACTTCACACTATGAAGTAAGGCTATAAGTACCTTATGACCTTATATCAACGATACTTAAATTAGCTATAAAGTTACTATTGAGTGTACTGAAAATTTACTGTAGGGAAGTATTTGTTTTTCAGGTGGTGGAATCGCCCAATATCAGATATATGTCTAAAGAATAAATATCCTATACTTTCACCAAATGACACCTGCGCAGCGGCTGTTGCGAAATTCAACTCGACACATTTAAATGCAGCAATTGTCCAAAATGAAAAAGGGTGAGTGAATGAACAGGGTGATAATAGGGAAAAGAGCAGATGTCAGTGTGATGAGCACTGGCATCTGTACCTGAATGTTCGATGTCGTCGATGTATTTATGTATGTTTATCCGTTGTCTAACTACACATAGTACAAGCTTCGCTTAGTTTGGTTCTAGATTAATTGGTGTGAATTGTCCAAAGATATTATTATTATTAATAAATATAGTGTTAAGTAACCTCAGTATGTTATCTATACTAATATTATAAAGAGGAAAGGTTTGTTTGTTTGAATATGCTCCAGAACGGCTGGACCGATTTCAAAAATTAAGGGAAGCTACACTATTTCCGAGTGACATAGACTATAAAAAAAGATGATCCGTGCGAAGCCTGGGCGGACAGCTAGTTATGTATATATATCCTATGGGAAAGAAGGTCTTTAATTACCTACCACTCTTTATAGGTACTACGTGGGTGCTGTGTCAAAAGATGGATTTCGGTATTATCTGACCAATCCGACTAAGCTACCTAATGAAAGGTCACGGGAAATGGTTTACTCCAACGATATAGTCGTCGATAACTTGACCAAAGATGTACTTACTATGGCATATAACAACGAAGAGATAGCTACAATCGGCCGCCTGGCACGAGCTCTAGACATAACGCCGTTTGTCGTTCTAGGAAACATTGTTGATAAAGGTAAATATGTCATTATTTATGCTTAATAGGCATGACGACTGTGGTATTTCTCTTTGTCACAAGTAGATTATCAAAGATTATTGAACATATATACCTATATATTTTTATTTTCTCCATCAAACAAAAAATGTCAAAAATACGTGATTTTAAAGTTTAGGAGTGGGGGGCTTGTGACGCCACGAGCCCCCACTCCCAATCGAATATCGATCAATGTTTGTAAATATGCTTTATTTTTTACTCGTAGTCGTAAGTTAGAGACTGTGCCTTTGTTTACGTGATTACCTATATGTTAAGTATGTCGACAAACTGTATATTATTTGCAAATATAAGACAATTACTTAAGTACTGGATACTTGTGCAACCATAAATATAGTAAATCACCTAGCTTCACCAAAACGTGCTTAGATGATTGTGATAACGTGAACAGCCAATCAAGCTGTTTGCATCTTATTTAGCAGGTATGACCGATCTGTTAATTTTGAAGTACCTATCTACCTTCCTAGTCTATCTACCTATACCTATCATATTATCATTACCTATACCTACCTACCTATATTAAATCTTTTGATCTGAATTATTGACGAATACGCGCACAGCCTAATCCGCTGATCATACAGACCTCAAACTTGGAGGGTAAGTCCCTATGTTTTTGTATACCGTAGCCGACCGTAGGGAGAGATAAGAAAGGTTTTTCCGAATTTCTACTCCTAAGGGGGTCAAACAGGGGGGCTAAGTTTGTAAGGGACAACGTAATTCTTTAAAATGTAGCATGATCATTTATTATAACAGATTGATAGAAGACGTATTTCGGTTTTTATTGCAATTCATCTCCTTACGGGGTTAAAAAGTACGCTGACGAAATCGTGGGGAAAAAGCTAGTTTAAGTATATTAGTTTATAATCGACAGCTAAGGGTTAATTTCAGTGTAATGTATGTTTATTAATTCTCCAGGATATAATCATAATTAGGTAGGTAGGTACAGCAGTTTTGATTACTGTAACACATACCTAAGCATTGGTGTGAATTCTCCTAAGATATTAATTTATTTACCTATACGTTTGTTTCAGATAATTTTTCTGCCGAAAACATCATAACAAGCGAAGAACTCTTCGATTGGATTTACTTAAATTATCATGAAAAATTATAGGTACCTACTAACCTAATATATAACTAATGCCTGTCTTTGTAAAATGTCCAGGGGCTATTTACAATTTATGTTTATTTATAGGTGTCCTACTTTATTAATACCTACTATCGCTTAGGATCGAAATTAAACGCCTTTAAATTTTCGATTATTAAAGGAATATCTGGGTATTTTGACAATTTTATTTTATCCCCCATAGAATGTTGTGTAAAATTACGTTACATTTAAAAGTCTTTTCATGGTAAGTATAAGAATAAGGACAACTTGAATAAAGACGATATCAAGTTGAGTTATCGATAGCTCAAACACAGGTTAGCAAGCTTTATTGGCATTGCAATCATGAGTTCTTAAGCGGATTGTGAACCTGTTAATTTTCTTACAAAAGGCGATAACGTTTTACACCCAGTAAATATAGTTAGATTTTTATAATTTTTGGATATGTTGTATATATAATGAGAAACTACGTCTGTACGTTTTGATTTTTAAGAAATATTGCTTACGCTAGATCTAAATATAGATTTTTAGATCTATA
Source organism: Polylopha cassiicola (assembly GCA_038024825.1). NCBI lineage: Eukaryota > Metazoa > Arthropoda > Insecta > Lepidoptera > Tortricidae > Polylopha > Polylopha cassiicola. The sequence continues at coordinate 4,054,172 of CP149061.1, forward strand.
TATAGATTTTTAGATGCTAATAAATTTTAGCGTAAGCAATATTTCTTAAAAATCAAAACGTACAGACGTAGTTTCTCATTATATCTACAACATATCCAAAAATTATAAAAATCTAACTATATTTACTGGGTGTAAAACGTTATCGCCTTTTGTATGAAAATTAACAGGTTCACAATCCTCTTAATTTGTGCATAAAATTATCAAAGTTAGATCTAGGCAGATACTTACGTAGATGAAGGCCAATTCATTTCTAAATACGTCTTTGCAGTATTTCGTCAATTTGTTTACTATATACCTAAATCTCGATAAGTGATAAAAAATGAACGTGATTGAATATTTACTTACTTAGTGTTCAGTCGATCTTGGGCTGTCGAGTGTAGACAGCATCTATCTGCGTTAACTTGCTAAACAAAATAAATTTGTGTTAAAATGTATAGTTCTAACGGAAAAGGAGATTTTGCTCAAGACACAATAGACTGTTCGTCTCCAAAGTAAGGATTTAGGGAATTCCATCCTAATTCGTACACCTATTGCAGTAAAGAATAAGCTTTTAGATCCGTTGGGCGTAGGATAGTGGGCCTCTTTTATATCCTTGTTTGATGACTTAAGCATCTATTCCACCTTCTAACCATATTAAAATACATTTTAGTGGACATGGCTCTCGAGTCTATGAAAATATACTGGAGACAATCGGTAACACACCGTTAGTTAAACTTAACAGAATACCAAAGGATCATGGACTCGAGTGTGAGATATGTAAGTACAGTACTACATCGACAGGTAATATTCCTTCAAAACTCAGTGTCTCCCTGGTTCAAAACCTTAATAACCCGATACGAAAGACATATTTCATTAGCTTCTTCATGAAAATAAAGCTATTAAACTCTCCTACCTCTAAAAAAGTATCTACCTAATTCAGGGTTTCTTAACGTGGGGTCCATGGACCCCTCAGGGGTCCGTAGCTTGTGTGTCAGGGGTCCGCAGTAGGTCAGTCAGTCTAAACATATTTATTAGGAAATTGTGCAGTAAACTCATTAATATCGTAGTAAGTGTAATAAAAGTGCCATTAAAATATTTTTTGATTGATATAAATAAGACTTTTTCTTTATTTCCAAAAATATTTATGGGTGGGGTCCGTGGTATAGTTTAAATTGTAAAAGTGGTCCGTGACAGCAAAAAGGTTAAGAAACCCTGACCTAATTACCTACCTACCTAAATATCACTTGTAACTAAAGTCACTCTATTTTAAAATGAAGAATCTTTGATCTTTATTTAAAAACAGTTGCAAAATGTGAGTTTATGAATCCTGGCGGATCTATAAAGGACCGTATCGCGGCCACTATGCTGACTGACGCAGAGAAGACCGGGCGCGCCCGCCCCGGGAGCCGCTTTGTGGAGCCCACGTCTGGAAACACCGGCATCGGAGTATCGCTCGTCACCGCTGTTAAAGGTATTTCACTAACTCAAATATAAAGGTTTCCTGTAACCTTTATCCGTCTTATTCAGTGAAAAAAAGGTGCCATGCTATCTTTTTTATACCTACGTAAGGAAAAAAAATATTTACATCTAATTTACTTTATAAATAAAACAGGATACGGCTGCACTATAGTAACTCCCGACAAAAATTCAGAAGAGAAAATGTCTACTATAAGTCTGCTTGGAGCTGACATAGTGCAAACGCCAAGTGTCGCCCCTTACGGAGACCCGGAAAACTTTGCTGAAGTAACGAAAAAGATACTCTCAGAAGACCCTAATAATATTTGTACAGATCAAGTGAGTAAAATTAAGTTATTCGTGAATGTTGTATCTATTATCTTTTATCTTACAGTTTCTAGAATTAGCCATTATATTTATTTTCCATAAAACATTAGTAGGTACCTACCTAAATTTTACACGTAAAAGGAAACTAATTAAATAATCAACGTACGGAATCCGTTCGCTAGTCAATCCGGTGCGGTGCCCGGATAATAAGTGCAGAAACGTTGAATGTTACTTACATAAATTTCAGTATGCAAACCTTGTTAACCCTATAACTCATTACAAATGCACCGCTGAGGAGATACTGACAGCGTTGGGTCACGTAGATATGGCAGTAATAGGTGCTGGTACCGGAGGTACCGTAACTGGCGTCGCTCGCAAGCTCAAAGAAAGGTGTCCAAAATGCATAGTGGTCGTAGTCGACCCTAAAGGATCTACTATCTTCGGGGAAGGTGAATCAAAGCAGTTCTTGGTAAGTACTAGCTAGGTACGTTTTATTTATTTTATGATAGCTTATATAGTATGGGTCAGGTGTTTGCGCAATACCTATGTATGATAGGTACGGACCTATATAGTTCATCTTTATGTAACGACGTGAAATAGAATTCTATAAATAAATATAATATTAAATTTTTCTTAAAATATCTCCTATAACTGTTACTTTGTAAAAATATTATTTTATCACAATTGTAGGATGTAGTAAATCTTTTATAATTTTATCGTTTTTATCATAATGATCCTTAGTATTTTTTATCTTAAGATATTTCAAGGTACATTTCAAAATATAATCAAAGTAACTTCAATTAGCTAGGTACTTATTATTACGTATTAGGTACTGATATTGGAAATTGAGTTGTGACGTTGCTGACATGGTGTAACCTATTCCAGGTCGAAGGTATTGGAGGAGACTTTGTGCCAGATGTTTTAGAAAAAGATTTAATTGATAACGTTCAAGCGCCAGATGATCGAGAGTCTTTCAATATGGCGAGGGAAGTCATTAGAAGAGAAGGATTGCTCTGCGGTAAGATCATTCACACTCAATCATAATGATAAAAAGTATTAAAAAGTCAACTTTGATTTAAACGTACAAACAGACCTACTCGTATTGCAACTATGTATATGGTAGAACCAGAGGAGCAGTCGCTCTAGGTGTCAGATAGCAAAGAACGCCAAAAACTTAAATAAATCAATATTATTTCAACGTAAAATCGAACTTCAATTACGTAAATCATCGGCCATCTTTAGCTCTAAAAGGACCTTGATCTAATGAAGGTCTTTTCAGATCCTTTGTTTTCCTTCAGCTTTCGAATGCATGGTATGCTGCAAAAATTAAAACTGGAAAATAATTTTCAATACCTTCGCGGTTATTCCAATGAAACAACTAAAAACTGTTTAAGTCGCGTATTTTATTTTATTGGCAGATCTATCAAAAACTTTACAGTTTCCATATTCGTAGCACGACTGAGCTGACACGAGCTGGCACGATAGTCTAACGCTAAAGTTACTGGATATTTATTAAAAAATATAGCTAGTATACTTAGTACAAGAACTACTTAGGTAGGTAATAAGATATTTTTTATCCTAACGAATAATATCGCGAAGTTATTGGCAACTTTATGTAAGTATCGCAATTCAAATGTTTTGTAGGATAAATGCTTAAAGATACCCAGACTGTCAAATATGTAGCTACTTAGCTAGTTTAGCTAGGTAGGTAGGTACTTACCAACTTAGTAATTTGACAAAGAAACTATTTTTCACTGTATTTTGAATTATCACCTGTAGGTGGTAGCAGTGGTGCTGTGATGGTTGGTGCAATAAAAGCCGCTAAGGAATTAAACATCGGCGCAGGGAAACGTGCAGTGGTAATATTTGCGGACGGGATCCGTAACTACATGACCAAATTCGTCTGCGATCAATGGATGGAGGCTCATCTCTTTAAAGAACCACCGCTGCATGACTTTGAGTATGATTATCATTTACTATAAGTAAATCACCAGTCAATAATCATTGATATAATATGTTTTTATTAACAAACGTAGGTACTTAAGTACCTATATTAAATTGACATAAATAAATATTTTAGATAGTCATGGGTATATACCTAAGTATAATCTAGATATAAATCAGTATAACGTAATTAAGTGTAATGTTTCTTGTTAATCTTGCTATATAGATGACGTTTTAACACAATCTGATGAGATCGATCATTTTAATGACCTTATTTGATTTGTATGCGATTGTGTACTTTATTTAAGTATTTAAACTACTAATCTCCCGTATTCTGATTATAATTAATACCTAAAGCTTTATCCAATATAATTCTATTGTACCTAACCATTATTTTTTTTGAAGAACTGGATTATGTGGGCTATATATTTTCTTTTTCTTAGGTGGTGGAACCAACCTCTCTCAATGCTCGAGTTCGACAGCACGGTTCCACAAGTGCACCTGGACAAGTCATGCCAAATCGCACTAGCACTCATGGGAACGACATATTCCGTCGCCATTGTTGTAGATGACAACGGGTAATAACATAATACCAGCCAGTGCTATTATAAAATAAAACTAGCCGGTAAAAAATACAGAAAAATTAAAAAAACGGTTGCATATACCTAGGGATAATTTAATAACGGATGCACTGGTAAAATAATCCTGGCCAATTATAATCTAAAAAAAAAAGTTTGATAAAAAAAAGTTATACCTACCTTATGATATTAAATATTTCCCACTTATTATTATTGTATATGAAACCTATTAAATTTATGTTTTCGTTAAAAATTTGGGGACCATAATATGTTGCGTTATTCTTGATATTGAATCATCTAGCATACATATAGGTGTAATAGATACAAGGTACATACATTTAAGTTAACAAGAATTATATAGGCTTTTTTTAATTTCCCCATTGAGGTGGTTCAAAGGCGCTTTCACAAAAGATTGGCTAAGGCATAATGTGACCAACCCGAAAAAATCTGGAGAATTCGACCTCAGAGATCCCGTCAAGAAACACCTTATGAAATACTGCTACAAGATAATAGAAAACCGCGGACAACCAACTATCGGACTTGTGTCCAGGATGTTGGATATCACTTCATTCGTCGTTAAAGTAAAGGAACATGAATCATCAATAGGTAAAACAACATTATTAGCAAGTTTTGCTTTTATGATTAGATACCACTTATTACTTAGTTTACTCATTGGAATGATAACCATAACAGATTTAATTCGCGTATCTATATACATTTTTAAGCCGACGTTTCACTTAACAAAATCACTAAAAACTTTAGTGTTTAGACGGTTTCGAATATGGGCACTTAAAGTTTTCAGCACGTCAGCAAAGAAAATAATACACGCGAATTAAATCCGTTATATTTGTTCAAATAGGTAGGTAGTTAATAACTGCGAAAGCATCGCAAATTATTTTTATTTTTTATAAGTGCTACCTACCTATCTACCTACACCTATGGTACACCTCACGAAGAAATTTCAAATAGGTACTTACACCTACACTAAATAGAGGTACTTTGTAGTAAAGTGACTTCACCTTGACCAATTATTATATATCTCTACATAAACATAAAAATATTTTTCTATAATACCTACCTAACTAATTACAATACAGTTATAAAATATTACCTACCTACTTAATTATTTTTTAAACAAAGAACCTATCTATGATTTTTGGGTACCTAGTTTAATGAGAACATTTTACTTTTCAGATCACTACGTGCCTCTGGGAATTATCACACCAGAGCGAGTTCTACAGCACATAATAAATAGTCAACTGTAATATTTTTAAAGAAATGAATAAAATCAATTTAAATTAAAATACGTTTTTTTATTAGAGATATTTAATATCTGGTTCGAACGTCCACATTTACTTAACTCATAAATCACTCATTACTCGTACGCGTAGAGTATACAGGGGGCATAATATGAAGGTGGGAGACAACGGATTTGTTCATTTGTCTCCCGATTCGTATCATTCGCGATGAGGTAAGGCTGAAGCCTCGTAATGAATGGCGGGCTTTAGAGTGACTTACATTGAATATGTAATTAAGTATAAACTTTTATTTATGCTGTATGAATTTTGTATTGCATCATAGAAACTAAACATTACATCATAATATAAAGGTACAAGTCACAAATTTACATGTGAATTTACAGCGCAGAAATTCTGTGGTGAAATTATAGCTTGTAGCTTTGTAATAAACTGCCATCTATCTGCCGGTCGGTTCAATTAACTTCGGTTGACATTTCGATGACTGAAATACGTAGCTTAGCCTCTATCAGTCAGTCACTCAGTAGTTCCGTTCAGTTCAGTAAACTTTAGTGGTTAGTTAGTGGTTACTCTAGTACGGTAGTACTAAAGAAGGGAGCGGAGAAGTCGAGTGAAGTGTACAATTTACTCGTGTGTCGTAAAGTCCAAAAGCTAGTGTAAGTAAAGCATGCTATTAGGTATATATTGTGAATTATCAATTAAATGAAAAGTGAATGTAACTGAAACTTATTAATTAACCAACGTGATTTCATTTATTATATTAAGTATTGTAATTATTGCCTCATGATTGCCTGTATATTCAATAGTTATTTTTGTAGTTTGAAGATATCCAATATAAAACTTAAACATTATTTTTATTCAGGCCACTATAATGTCTAATCACGTTGCGAAGGAAAATGGCCAAGCAAATGGTACAAGGAGCTTTTTTAACCTCAAGGAAATGCCGCACATTGTGAGAGCTCTGTAAGTATAGTTATGAGTGACCATGACTGCAAACCTGTATTTACAATTGTTTATCTATAACATTTTTTAGTGTTAAGTATATTTTCTCTCGTACAGCTTTTAAGAATCATTACTTAATTAAGTAAGGTCAAGGCTTCTAATTCCGGCATATTTTTGAGCTAGATCAACTTTGGTTAAAGTTTTGAGACATTTATTTTTAACTATTTACCCATGGCGCGTATGTATTAGACCAACAATTTACTTGGCAATCAAATAATAGTATGATATTCCCTGTATCTAGGTTGCTTAATTTATTATATATATTTTTTTAAAAATAGTCACGTAGACGGAGTTTCCCGCCCGAGTGGGGCTATTCCGTCATGTAAGCAGTTTCCCTAGAACTACGCAGTTTTTTCAAGTCTTAGCTAGCGGAAAATGAAGACACGTCGATTTCAATCAAATATGTGTTATTAGACCTTAGATATAAGATTTACAATAGGAGTTATCCGCAAACACAATTTTTTGGGGCTACTCCGGCATGTTTTGCCAATCAGATGAGCTCAACCTTTTAAAAATTTACTAATATATATATTTTTTATATATATTATTTCATAAAGTAAGGATTTATGCATTTTGCAGTCCAGAGTATTTTCGTACTACGTTCTATTGAATTACCTACTCATATATTTCGTCACAGCTAAGCTTATTATTGCCAGATTGACAAGTGTACCTATTTTAAAATGTAATACACTAAAAAAATGTTGACGATGTCTGGAATCGGGAAATACCGGCATATGACGGCTTTGCCCCTTAAAAAATAGACGGAATTTCCCACTTGACTATTTTGAAGTTGTTAATTTTTCATGGTGAATTACTAAAAACTATCGGAGTTTTACGCATCACGAACAGGCAGACACGTTTATACATATCATAGACGTTGTAATAATCATACAAACAAGCCTAGAAGTCGAACTATTTCATATTTATCTTCGATCAAACTGCATAGTACTATACTCGCACTTCGACTTCGAAACGCAACTGAACTTTGAAAGCAGATATTTTTCTTCCTTTATTGCACAGCGTCATGGGTGTTTTTTAGTTTGAATTAGAAAACCCTACTGCTTTACCAACTGAGCCGGCAGCGGCGAACTGTGCTTAGATTCGCCAAAAACGTGTACGTGACGGAATAGCCCCGTAGACGGAATTAGAAGCCTTGACCTTACTTGACATTCAATGAAGGAGCATGTTTTTTATAAATGGTTAGTTTTTTTTCTAATTTTATATGAACATTTCAGAGACAGGAATCAAAAATGCCAACCCGATATTCTGCATGCCATTGGAAATACACCCCTGGTAAAATTAACCAGAATACCTAAATCAGAAGGCATCAAATGTGATATGTGTAAGCACAATTCTTAATTTGGCTTGTATAGTTACTTTATTAGTTAGTTAAACATATTTTTTAGAAAAAAAATTTAAATGAATTCAGGTTATTTTAAACTCATAGATGTTTAAAATATTATTCATAAAGAAAAACATTACATATAATTTATCATTTAATGAAACTGCAGATCAAATAAAAATAATTGACTCCTAATTTAAATCATTTGGAGAAAAGAACCATGTGGTATACTTGTACTTTGAACCTGTATTTTAGGTCAGCGTTTCATTAATTGTAAATACAATTTTTCAGATGCAAAATGTGAGTTTCTGAACCCAGGAGGATCAGTGAAGGACCGTATAGCTTATCGAATGTTTCAAGATGCAGAAGACAGAGGTGTGTTAATACCTGGAAAATCTGTCATCATTGAACCCACATCTGGAAATACTGGTATAGGACTTGCTCTTGCAGCTGCTGTGAAAGGTAAATAGATGTTATGAAATAATATATAAAATTTAATTGTAGTTTTACAGTCTCTTAAAATAAAAGCCTCAAAATGTATATGAAAGATTAGATTTTTATCTAGGGATAGAGTGTTTTAACTACTATCAGGTAACTTTCCTACACTTGTATAGGAAATACCAACTCCTTCTCGAAATTCTCTGATATAATATTTTAGAATGTTTCTAGAATATATAATATTATTCATAAACTGCTTCACACTTCTTTACTGGCATTAGGCAATAAAGATAGAAAGGAATATTCTTTTTGTAAGGAAATAAGTAAATTAAATGTATATTTTTGTAAAACTTTGACCAATATTTGGGATTAATTTCACCTTAAATGTTCTGTCCAAAAATTAAAATATTATTAATTGCAGGATACAGATGCATTATTGTGTTGCCTGAAAAAATGTCAGATGAAAAAGTAAATACCCTCAAGGCTCTTGGGGCAGAGATTGTCAGGACTCCCACCGAGGCAGCCTGGAATGACCCTGAAAGTAACATTATGGTAGCACATCGCATGGCTAAGGAAATTGAGAATGCTGTTGTTTTAGATCAGGTATGGTAATTAAAATTCGATAATTTAAGTGCCTTTTAGAAGTTATAGAGACATTTGCTTGTAAGTTTATTCCTGTCATTCAATATTGTTCCAATTTTGAGCTAGTTCTGATAAAAATATTGGCATATCAACCCATACATGTTTAAAAAATATGCCCAAGATAAGATAACTTTATTGAAAACAAAATTATTGATAAACTTTATCTTAATATATTTGTAATTCATGTTGAACCCTTTACTTCCTCATAATTAAAATGTTATTAATTATCATAATATTGCGTATAAATTTTATGTGGTGAGTTGCCAATGACATACTTAACATGTTATTAAAATAAATCCGCCCAATCAAGCTAACCGTCTTGTGTCGTGTGTCCTTTGTTCCCTGATGAATATCTAGATTTACTTTTTTTTTTAAAACAGTACAACAATCCCTGCAACCCCTTGGCCCATTACGACGGTACGGCAGAAGAGATCCTGTGGTCTCTGGACGACGATGTAGACATGGTGGTGATGGGCGCCGGCACCAGTGGCACAATCTCAGGCATCGGCCATAAGATCAAGGAACGCTGCCCTAACTGCGTGGTGGTGGGGGTGGACCCCTACGGCTCAATATTGGCGGAGCCGGAGGAGCTTAATGAAACTGATATCGGCATGTATGAGGTAATTCATATCCTTTTATATTAATATAAGAGTAGGTAGAATTATTATATACTTATATATGATTTGGCAGTCTACCACACACATTTATGTAAATACTAGCTCTACTTTATGTCATACATATTATTAGTGAGGTCTGGTGGTCTGGAGTATGGTCTGCTCAGTTGTGCTACGAATATGGGAACTGTAAAGTTTTCGTAACATCGACCAATACAATCAAATACCTGAGTTAAATATGTTATAGTTGTTTCATTCCAATGTGTAATAACTACGAGAAAATATCAAACGAAGTGCTATCATTTTGTCAAATTTTTATAAGACCTTATTTAACAATTTTATTCACTGTTTCCAGCATGTTTATATGTACACATGTGCCGAATATTATAATATAATTATTAAAGTTATTTACAGTTTTGCTTAGTTTATCAAAGTGGTATCAATTACTCCTGTTTATTTGATGTAATTAGTTAAAACATTACTGTTAATTTAGAAATTGAACCGGTCAATATCGTTCGTGATTACAGATCAATAATAATAATAAATACAGTTTATATAATAAAATACAGGAAAAGTACAGACCTGTTGTATAAGCGTAACATTACTAATCTAAAATAAATCGAACTAATATTAAATTCATCATATTTTGCATTTACATGGTATGTAGTAATGTTTGTTTCCATATGAATAAGGTAGTGTTTAGTTTGCATCTGCACGTGTGGTATTTAAACAAGCACATCGATCGGAATAATGGTAATCGATAACACTGTTATGCAAACCAATCTAAACTGGTTGTAAGCATACCTACATAATATTAAGATAAACTTATTTTTCAATCTTCATATTATTCGACGTCATGTTTTACTGTCGCCTCAATGAATACGCGCGTGTTGTCATGAACCTTTATCAGTTCACCCTTCTTGCAATTGAAAATATATTTTGCGTAATTTTTCTTTTTAGATACGTAACTAAGGATGATTATAATATATTACATAGGTATTTTAACAAATACAATAAATATATTTGTTTATTTGTTCATATTATTTATTCTTTATTTTTGTTCTGACGATCTCAATATGAGTGCTATATGCACTATATATGTATATATAATATTGCTAACGGTCTTGCAATATTTATTATTAAGTTTCTATGGAATATACCAAAAAATTTGTACGGTTTTTTAAATTAATGAATTTATGTACCAAATTGGGATCTTGAAATATTTATATTGAAGGTTTGGTACAGTTCTTGCTCGAATTAAAATTAAAAAAAACTTTTTTTTTTTAGGTGGAAGGCATTGGTTACGATTTTCTGCCAAAAACTCTTGATAGGAAAGTTATAGATAAATGGGTGAAGGTAGACGACGCGCACTCGCTGCCAATGGCGCGCAGACTTATAAAAGAGGAGGGATTACTTTGCGGTAAGCATTTTCCTGTTGTAATTTCTCAGTAAAATACCACATTTTTATTTTTTCTGCCCTAGATGTTTATGAATCACAAACATGAGAATAATTGAACTTTAACAATAGGTATAATGTTAAGGATATTTGCAGAAACTGTTGATGATTGTATCCTTGCCGCGATTTTTAACCGAGTCTTAGTACTATATATACCAGCTGTTTAATACGACTGTAAAGCTAATTGACATACCTAATGCAGGAGGTAGCAGTGGGTCAGCCATGTGGGGCGCCCTCGAAGCGGCCAGGTCGCTCAAGGAGGGACAGAAATGTGTCGTGTTACTGCCCGACAATATTCGCAACTACATGACCAAATTTATCTCGGACCAGTGGATGGAGGCGAGAAACTTCCAACCAGTCGTGAAGAATGAAAATGTATGGTAAGTAAATACTCATTAAAAGCCTCACTTTCCGATCGTCCTTGGCATATTGTGACGGCAGTAAAACGCTGTTTCCTATATGTGCCCTACCTATAATAGTAAATCAATGGAATTAATATTGTATTTGTTTTGCATTACCTTGGGAAATAAGTAGCACGTGGGTTTCTTGAAAACATGCGCATAGTTAGGGAAGGTAAAAGTATTTATACATACTACAAGTAGTGATAAAGGGAAAAAAAACATGTTTAATACCTTCCTTCATCTTTAACACAGCCTACCTGCTATGGTTGTATGCAATTCTATTGAATACAGATGTAAAGGCATAGCGGGTAGGTTATAAATATAAAAAACTTTTCAAAAGTTCATTACAGAACCCTGCAAATTATAAAACATATCTTCGCAGAATATCTGGTAGTACTTCAGTATAATTATGTTAGATTAGTGACTTTATTAGGTAAACACGAGAGACCTCCTGACATGTGATAATGTTTTTATAATCAAAATGTTTCATTGCCACATGACGCCACATGATAACAAATATGATGATGCCATATGATTTTGAAAATAAGTGTTTATTATTGTCCGCACATTAATACATGTTCTACAATACAAAATAGCCCAGATCATCAATCGTATACAAGTTACGGTATTACGGGTATAGGTACTCGTAACTCCGGAACTTGTGTATGTTCAACCGCAGTATAACGAAGTAGTTGTAACGCCTAAACTATAAGACAGACCTTATGTCGTTATAATAAGGTAATGTTTTTATTTCATGTAGGTGGTGGAATTCCCCCGTGACCGATGCTGTTGTAGAGTCTACACCGAGTATTTCCTTAAAAAGTACGGCTGCGCAGGCGCTGGCCAGCTTACCACCTTCCGCACCACTCTTGACGGTCCTAAATGAAAACGGGTAAGTACGGTCATTTTTTTTTACCAGTAGCGATATATAGAAATAAGAACATTTTAAATTGCCTTAATTAGAAGCTAAAAAGTTGATAAGTTGATGATTAGTCCAAACTTGTTTAAAATGCATTTCACAGCAGACCGAATTAAGACTCTTCATAGAAGAGCTCATAGATTATATTCCATTCTTTTGTAGGTATATCTCAAGCTTTAAAAGCACTTGGCTACAAGATGACTGACATTGCCATTGACTTTAGAATAATAAATGTCACCCCTAAATTATTAGTATTGAAGAAATTTCTGAACCTAATTTAAATGAATCTAACTAATGTTTTTCTTGTTACTATGCCTCGTGGTGTACATGTACATTGTTATTATTTTCTTGGAGAATTTATCACGTCAAAGCGCATAATAAATAAAGGCTGTTGATGTAGTTGATTTTATGATACACAAAACAATTTTTAAATTTGAGTTCAGTGTTATTCCAAACCTAAATAATTAATTACAGTAACGTTAACAGTTCACATGTATTGGTTCATTAAGCAGCAGCGATTCGTAATGAAGCAGATTGTATTAAATTTTATATATGCGTATAAACCGTAAGATTGTTTTGCAGACCAGATTTTCACTCTAATGCCAATTGCGACCTAGGTATCTATTATGGACTATTAATTGTTGTGATAATGTATTTTTTATTACGCTCATTTAAGCATATCACCGTAACTTATGTTTCAGGTCAATAGCTGGCGTATTTACGGCAAATGACACAAGGCGTCGTCTTGCTAATCTATCTGGCTCCACCTCAGAAGACCTCGAGAAGTTTTTAGTGAAGAAGTATTACAAAGTAGACCTGGCAAACAATCCCACCCTAGGTCAAGTCTCACGAATGCTCGACGTAGCCGAATACGTCGTCGTAGTAAAGACTGGTATGTTGTGTTTAACTCTATAATAATTCGATTTATTTGTAAAGTCTTTCTAGGGAAAATTCCTGCTTCTTTGTAATCTACCTACTGGAAATAAAGGCCCACTGATCTATGTATCCTCATACCCATGTTTTAAATCATATCAAGTTCTAAACCCATAAAATGAGGTATTATTTTAAAGGAAGTACTTTTTACCAAATATCTTATTTTTACAGATGCTGCATCACACATACAAAGTCCAGTGGGAGTAATAACTTCAAATAACCTATTGATACATATCACTTCCGACAGTAAAACAAAATATAAAAATGGGAATTAAGCAGAAAGGAATAATAAACATCTGTAAGAAAATATTTTATGAGCTATGTGTTGATATATACATTACATAAACGGTGTAAGACAACAAATAGATTAAGTAAAATATATACTTCAAAGAAGTTAAATCTTACATGCAGGGAACTATTGAGAATTTGTGCTTCCTTAAGACGTAATACTTTGTATTCTGTAAATAATCAAGTAGTCAAATTAACATTTGTACTCTTTACCATTCCTAATGCATTTGATGGGAAATATAATATCTACTGAAATTGGTTATTATTAAAATCTGATTATTGACTATGGTTAATGTATATTATATAATTTGTATGATATAACAAAATATGGTGATTTTCTTTTATAACCCAACCCATGCATAATAATTATAACCTAGACACCACATAGCCTCAGAATATGTGGGCCGTTGTAGCAGACAATGTGAGATGATATGATATAATTGAATATGGCAATGTTATGTTAACCTTTTCACCGCCCCAGTCGGTAGTTACCGACTACAAAAAGCAGTACCACTAGCGCCTCGTCGGCCCTTACCGACTGAAAGTTAGAGGCGAAAATTATAAGTAAATTAAAAGTTTAGTATACAAATTATGAACTTTTATTATTGGTTAAAGCCTAAATTACCGTAAACCTAATACATAAACGTGATACAATATAACATCATTGAATAAATAAACATTTTTGCGCACCATGATAAAATGCAGCAAATACGGCCCGTACTGAAGCCCTAGTCGGCGATAGCCGCGGCGTAGTGCTGTCACCGACCGTGTTTTGTTTGTTGCAATACACGTTACGAAAATTTGAATGTAGGTGAATTTATTAATGTGTAGTTCTACAATTGTAAGTTGACTAATTAATTTACTTGAATGCGATTAATTAATCACAATGGGAATAGTAAAATATATTTTACAGCATATTTTGAACACTTATTTAAATTAGTCCCGTGGTTATATCCAAATAATTAAAGTATTTTATTTAAGAACAGTAATCGGCTCGTTCAAGTAAAGAAACAACTTGATATTACTGTAATTTTTATCCTGTATACCTCTATCAATTATTATAATGAAGTAGTTCGACGAGCAACCGAGACAAGTGTTCTAGTTTAGATAATTATGTACCTACATTGAATATTTACAAACCTATGTTACTTTATCTAAAGCATAGGCAACCAAATAGGATCTTTGTTAAACAGAAAACGACCACATACAGGTAAAGAAATGACCCTTTTATTAATGTTTCTTTCTACCTGAAACACTCATTAGCAATAACAATAGGCTTAATTTTTGTGAGGAATTCTTAGTAAATATGTAAAGCATACCGCACGTGCAGGCGGTATTTCAAACGAATTCCTGGAAAATGCCGACTATATGCTATTTGTACTTCCTAAATAATTATCGGAATTTATTTAAAAACTTTGTTTGTAAGAAATCTAGGTACCTAGGTACTGCATTTTATTATTGGTTTGTTGCTAAAGAATGTGTAGGATTTTTTCTTTCGACTCCCTGCCAAAATATCGATAAATGCAGTTAACACATACCTACAACAGTTTCACATCTCTAGAACCAAAGCAACTTGCAATACCTAAAAGCCCGGGTCGGCCGTCGCCGACAACGCGTGACGTCATCGCGTGAGTAGTGTGGTGACTTTCGTCACTAAACTGTACTGTAAATAATGCAAATATTTTGATCTTTTCATTATTTAATGTTGTTTTATAAGGTTAATAATCAATGAACATGTAGAAACAACATTATTGTATTATTCTTTTGACATTTCTTCGACTTTTTGGAAATAATTATCGAGGAATTATTTAAATATCGATACACCATTTCCAAGTCACTATGGTTTCTCGATCTCGAATGCTTGTTTTTGTTCCGGCGTCACAGGCTCAGCGTTTTGTATTGTTGCGTGGCGGCGAAAAGGTTAATAAGTAAAAAAACACAGGGCTCTCTGCCTTGTGTTTTGGGAAACTGATATAATTTTTTATAAGACTAATTACAAATATACCAGCAGTCTTTGGAAGCCCGCATGGCTTTATGATATAGACCAATAAAAAAACAGCCAATATAGAAATTCCTTTTATTTGAATGTAATATAAATTATGGTGATGGAGGTACGTTTTTAGCATTAGCAGCAAGTATGGCTCCAGGAGCTGGGTATGGCCTCATCTGGAACAATGACCCTGATGCAGTAGTATCCACTCCTGTTTTAGTATGAGAATCCAGCCCAGCACTCCAACCTCCACGAGGAATCTCAGAGTATGAAGCAGGGTCCATTGGATCTAAGTCATTATCTTTCACCCTGGACCTCCCTTTGTCTCTATGATGTACCATTTGTTTATCTTTTTCGCGTTTATCTCTACGCCTCTCTTTGTTTGGCTGCTGTGGTACTTCTTGGTCAGACGCTTCACTACTATCATCACTTTCATCTCCCTCTTTCAAAAGTCGCTCCTCACGCAAATGGGCAGCACTTTCAGTGGGTATTGCAGCTGGATGCGTAGGGGGCAGCCATGAGACTAAATTATTATGCACATTCCAGAAATAGTGCTGACCACATCCTGCATCATAAATTTCCTCCCAACCTGGCGGCAACGGCCATAACTCTAGCACTTTCCGTTTGTTTTGTAAATACACTTCATCTGGGACTACTTTGCCTTGTTTCCAGGTTTTAACGCAAAATTTGGAACATTCATGATAAATATTATTCTTGTTTGGGCACCCCTTGTGACCTTTAATTGGATCAACATTTACACCTTCGATTCCTTCCCAAAAATGTTCCTTATTACTTGGATCTTCGGGTTTGTTATCGTAATTTTCAGCTATGATTTCTTCATTTACTTGGGGGCCAGGAATATCATTTCCAGCTTCAACATTTGCATTCGGTTTTAGAATGCCTCTTTTAGCAAGACGAGCAGCGAGTGCAGGCGGTAGAGGCATCGTGGCCTTTTCTGCCTAAATATATAAAGTGATGTCGTTTGCTTTTTAAATCGGTAAAATTAAAGTTTAGCTTGAAATATAATCGGCAAGGCCTTATTAGCATATATTATTATTTATCTTATTATGTATATAACCAAGATCAAGAACCCTTTTCAGTACTAACTTCAACAACTACTACAAAATCTAATCTAACAAATGTCAACTTTGCTTAGCGCTTTCGTTGTTTGCAATGACCGAATGAAATGAGTGAATGAGAGTAAAAGAAAAAAAAGAATTCGACAGATAAACAGCAGTGCACAGTGCTGCCACGAGGTTGTCACGAGGGCATTCGGCCACACAAGGCTAGACACTCACGGTCAAATTTGTTAGAAACGGTATGCATGCGCAAGGTATATGGGAAAAGTATTAATATACCTATTTATATATATATCGACTAGATTTATTGCAAACTTATTTCACATATATATCGTGGCTTAGCAAACAATACCGCTCAAGTCATTAATTCCTGCATATTAATAAAGCACTTATGCCAAGTGCTCTAAGGCCAAGTGCCTTAAGCGGTAGCTGTATTATCACTAAATAACGAAAATAATTTAAGTTAATAGTACGATATACGTTCTTTGCAGCTCTTTGCTTTTAAAATAAAAAAAAAAAACACCGAGTTAAGCATCATCTGTAATATTATTATAGTTGATTAAAATAAGATTACAAACTAATTAAGTTTTATCCCAAAGTAAGAAATAGACCAGCACGTTCTTGAATTCTGCAAAAGATAAAATTAGATGTTAATAAGATTGCAATGCAATTGTGATAGAGTATACCAAAAATAAAGAAACTCAAATCGTAGATACCAAACTACATATAGGTATGTCGCACGAACATAAGGCGAAGGCAATAAAAGTGCGATCAGTTATATATTTGATGCGGAGTAGTATAAACCTACTAACAAAAGGAATATTTTAAATCAATCCCAGGACATATGTTTTTATCGACTCCCGTACTCCCTTTACGCTATCAGATTTCTATGGATCTTCACCCTGAAAAATGGTCGCGCAATAAACTTAAGCTTTATTAGCTTACCGTTTTTGAATTAGGAACCTTTGAAATAACGTCGTGTAAGTAGATAGGTAGGTACTTACTTAACGACACGACTCAATTCACAGCCTACTCGATGTGGTTGTTATGTCTTTATATGTTTAATAGACACTTATGTTAAATTGGTTTGTGTGTCTGTGTGTACAAACATTGTTTATTGGTTTCAGGTATCTGTAAGTACCTAACTACTTACATGTATACTTACCTACATAACTGTTTTTAACCTAATAAGAGTAATAAGCAATACGCTTACAATATTAACTACAAGCGATACTATTACTCGACTAACTATATAGATAGTCTCGTCTACTGAATCTTATGCAGTGGACACGTAGGTTAAATGTTGCATTCACTAACAATCTCACATTGATTTTGAATTCAATTTAAAAAAGGCCTGAAAGCGTCAGTTAAAAATAAGTTACCTACTTACTTATAATAAAATTGCTGCAAAAGATAAAATATTTTATAAAAATCTTTGTCTTTTCTTTCATAGTCCTATTTAGGTATCTATAAATATTCCAGCGTCAAATTTAAGAGTAGGTAAGTACAAATTGTCTACGTTTATTAATATATAGCATAATTAAGCTAAATCGAACTACCAAGGCACTTCTAAATCTTAAAACTAAGCTTTTCATGCGTTAGCCTTGTTAGAACGGAAAGATTTATCACCTGATAATAGTTGTCTTCACTCACCACGGACGACTGATGATTCACTGCGTTTCACCTGAGTCTGAACAACTATGTCGTGAAATTCTCCAGAGTGAACTAACTTTGGTGCAGGGTTCTCGTCGGAATTCACTGACGGGATATTTCTCTCGCCATTTTTAAGACTCGGCGTAATTACATCCATTTCATCAGAACTGGAGTTCATGACATCATTACGTTTAACATCTGTGTGCACATTCTCTGGACTTAACATGACATGTCTTGCATCCTCATTGTTATTATCAACCTCTATAACAGTTTCAGCCGCTGAACTAATTGTAAGAGTAGTCTCGCAACTTTCGGTATCCAGTTCCTGATTACTGGACAATGAGGTTGCGGCACTATCCTGCTCCTGCTTCAATGGTATATTATTATCGTCAATTACCACATCTTTGATAGACTCTACGTCTTCACTTAATTTGCCACTATTATTACTAGGCGGTGAAATAGACTGAACAGCATCTTCTCTTTTTAATTGTTTCCTAGGTTCGCTTTTATCGTAGCCCAAAGGGTGTAAGTTAACGGAGCACGGAGGGCTGGTATCGAGTGGTAAATCAATCGACGTCAACATGCTTTCGTCTCTACTCATAAATTGACCACGCTCGGGCACAATATGAATGTTTAAAATAGTCTTTTTATGTTCATTTGTATCTCCTTCCAATGATTTAGTAGAGGTACCGTCAGAGTTCACTAAGGAACTACTTGAAGCTGTTTTATTGGAATTTAGTCTATTTCTGACTAAGAAACCTCTTACATGTGCTTGAATGGTGGTAGCAGCACTAGACAATGTGGAAGAGTCATCTGTAGACAGTGAAAGCGACTTCTCTTCATTAACTGTTTGCAGCACAGTATCCATTCTGCTAAGCCCTAATGTTCTACGTTCTTTATTTATAGTCGTACCTTTAATAAGATAGTCTGGCTCTTCCTGAAAACACTAAAAACGTTTAATAAGAAATTCATTAAATCAATTATAAAATTTGGATAACTTTGAGAAGAACTTGCCTTTTTCTCAACGTCCTCATCCAAAGAATTTTCATTTACTGTATCATCTAAAGTTGAAGCTCTACTCTTGCTGAAAAGGAATGTACGAAATACTTTTTGTATAGTAATAGCAGCTGTTTCTAAGTCCATTCCAGAATTTGAATCCATTTCGGCGTTTTCATTGTCATTATTTTCATTTAACTTCGTGGTGGTACTTACATTGCTATCTTTAGATGAATTTTCCTTAAGAATAGATTTCGAATTTAGTTCATAGGTTGTCGTGGGTATGTCTTGAGATTCATTAGCTTCCAAATCCACGTCCTTATTATTTAAAATCACTACGGCATCATGAAGTTCTGTGTCCTTAAAAGTAAGAGGTTTAAAAACTGTTTTCTCGATATTTTCCTCGCATATGTTTGGAGACTGCTTAATATCTATATTAGTATTGGTTGGTGTCGTTTCTGTTGTATCCTCAGAACCATGGTGATTTTCGCTTAAATTTTCTTTTCCGACAACAACCTCAGTACTCATGTCAGTATTTTCAACACCTGGTTGCTTCACTGAAGAGTCAACTACTATTTCTACATCATTTATGTTATTACTTATCAATTCAGCATTTTCCATAACATTTTCGAGATGATTGTGAGTCAAATTAGCTTTATCACCGTCTAGATATTTTAATTCACTTGATAAAGTGTCATTTTCTATTGTTTCAGTAATTTCTGAGATTGTGTTTTGATGAGGATCTTCATTTTCATTAAGCGTGACATTAATTTCATTATTCTTCACACCAGAATTATTTCTGTTTGACTCTTTTTCATTGTCTAAATTAAATTCATAGTCAGAAATATCATTATTGACATCAGATTCGGCATGTTTAGACAATTCTTTATTGGAATCTTCCAAGTTGTTATCAGTTTCCATAGTTGTCATTCCTGTGTCTGAATGCAAATTTTCATCATGCTTTTCTACAACATCTATTAGTTCATTATTTTCAATTTCGAGTTTAATTGTATCATTCATTGGAATAGAATCGTCACTCATGTGATTTTCGTCATTCATTTTTTCGCTCTTATAATCTTCAAGTTCAACTACAAAGCTTTTACCATTGATAGAGTCCTCTGAAATTTCTATAGGATGGAAAGAATGAGTTTCCGTCTTGCTTACAAAATATTGATTTTCTATAGATTTTTCGTCTTCTTTAAGTTGGTCTTCACTAGGCAAATTATTAAAGTGATCGTTTGCTTTGTTTTTATCTTCACTAACTTCGTTCACTGCAATTTGGATATTCTCCACATCTAATTTTGTGGATTCCGATTCATCATCTAAACTTTGATGGTCTAAACTCTGAACCACCACAACAGGTTTATTCAATATTTTTTCGTCGGTAGTAGAACCTTTGTCAGATTCTGACATAGCCTCGATTTCTGTGGACTTTTTCGGAGCATCAGTAACAATTTCCTTTTTCGGATCATCGATAACTATTTCCTTTTTCGAATTATCAGTAACAATTTCCTTTTTCGGATCATCGGTAACTATTTCATTTTTCGGATCATCAGTAACAATTTCCTTTTCCGGATCATCGGTAACTATTTCCTTTTTCGGATCATCAGTAACAATTTCCTTTTCCGGATCATCGGTAACTATTTCCTTTTTCGTAGGAGCAGTAACAGTTTCAAATTGTTCAATTTTGCTGAGACGAGTTTGCATTTCTTTATCCATCTGTTGTTGACGATTCTTGTAACGCTTCCTCACTTTTTCTTGAGCTCTAGATATTTTCTGGTCTAAAGATAAACGCTTTTTGGGCACTGAAAATTAAAATAGATGTTAATCTAAGCATCTGCTTATGGCAACTTTTATAATAATTAATACTTACCGTCGCCATTTCTTATTTCCAATAACTTCTGCATATGTCCAGCACAGAACTCATAAACATTATCCGGATTGTGTTTAAGGACGTCTTTTGTAAGGCCTTCCATCAACTCTACCAGTCCCGTAGGCATTTTGGGCGTATAATTTGGAACGGTGTAAGCACGGGAGCCCGTTAACCTCATTTTGATCTATAATTTTAGGCATTATTTAATCAGCTACAGAACAAAAGTATTATAGTTAATATATTTGTCCTGTAAAATTGATCTCACTCACATAATGTGATGTATGTAAAGTAGTCATCCGATCGGTCTGACTAGTCAGAATAGAATGAAAGGGTGTGGCGAGGTAATATTCTAGTACTAAGTCCAGTGTTTGGCGATGGTAGTCATGGCGATACGCCAATGTGAACTTGATTTTGTTGGCGGCGTGTATCGATCCGCGATTTCACGGTTCAATGTACCGTTTGTTTACCGATCGTTAGGGCTGTAAGTTCGAGGCTAATTAGCTATAAAAAGACATCGATTTCATAAAGCAGTTTCATATTTCACATTTAGAAATGTATAAAGTCATGCTTGGATACAATTTCAAGGAGGCGCTTAAAACATGAACATTCCATACATCCCAGTGCAATATATATAGGCTTTTATAATTGATATCGTAAAATATTTTCAGAAATGTACAACTAGTAAGCCTGCTCCCTAAACTTATGATTACAACAAATGTATTAATGACAAAACAATAACGAGAGACCTCAAACTAGAAATGAAAAACCGAGCAATGTGAAAATTTGTTGTGTATTTCCAATGCATTTGACGCAATCGAATATGGGCTTCTAGGGCTAGGGACCGTTAGCTCCGGGGACAGTGCGGCGAGGCGGCCGCCGCGGGGCGCCTACGCTTACATTATTACACTTAAAGAATTCAACGACAATATACATGTGAGTCAACTTTTTTATTTCCATACTGTGTTCTATAATAGTAATTTATATATAAGTATCATATATAATTTTTGCAATGTTAATACATTTTACATAACAAACATCTCCATAGTGTACATACATACATACGCTGAGCGCTAGACCGCGTCGCGTACCGTACATGCGAGCGCGAGGCCGGCAGCGAGACCTCGCGCAGCTCTCGAGTGATGATACAAAAAAATATTAAGGCTACAGTAATATCATACAAATTAATGACTATTCCCTTAAAAATTATTACATCTACTTTTATCATTGTTCTACTCCAATATGATCAAATTAACGTTTTTAGTGTTATCGAGCTGTACGCATGATACATGAATAGTCTCCAGTTCGCTCAGACCGATTCTGTCCTGTTACAGCGCCACGCTCCCGCAGCTAGGTATAAAAATCACACTGCTATAAATTTATAATAAATAAATGCCTATTTACACTATGTAACTATACAAAATGATAGTACGACGAAATTACATTTTTGAATGGAGTGTCTAATTGGAAATGAAATTCATACAACGATCTACAGGCGAGCGCGGCGCGGCGCGGGGACTCGAAGCCCGCGCCGCGTCTCGCATCTTCACTAAACATTATTACATTTCAATTTCCCTATCCATTTTGTACAATCATATTCAGCCGAAAGCTGGGTGCCGGAATAATACAATTATAAATACCGGTGATCCGAAATGCGGTACAATCGATCATGTATCAATAATACATACAACTTTAACTTATTTAAACAATTTAACAATATTTAAAAAATCCTAATGTAAACTAGTGACCTAAGTAAACGTATATAAAATACTAGTACTGCAATGACGGCGCGTCCGGGACGCGGCCGCGGCGCCGGCGCGAGCGAACCGATCCGGCGGAGACCTCGCGACCCGAACCGAATCGGAGGTATAAAAAATTAATAACGTCATTAACAAAAATGTAATCGAATAGAAAATATCAATACATAACTGAAAATAAAATCGATCGCATTAGTCTAACACTGGAGGGCTGGAACGAGGTGGCTGCGGCGGCTGCATCACTTGGCGGCGGCGGTGGCGGCGGCGGCGACGGCCGCTCCGGCCGCACCGCCCACTGCGCCCGCGCCTCCTGCAGCGCCCACACCGCCCGCGCCGCCCGCACCGCCAGCGCCCCGCGCGTGGTTGATCTCGAGCTCGCCCAGCCGCTTCCACAGCTCGTCGCGCTCTTTCTCGCGCTTCTTCTCTCTGCAACGACATAACACATGTCACAACACATTGTCGGTTACCAATTAGAGTCCACAGTCTGTGCTGCCAGAGATTTTTAATTGGATCAATCATAATTCGAGAATTGACTAGATGACCTAATTATTAAAGGACAATTTAATAAAAAAACAGTCTTCATCCAGGTTCGTGACTATTTACATGATTGATTTTATAACTAAGAAGGGGTAAAAAGATAGATTGTTATTATAAAAATTCCACATTCGGATCGGACAGATAGAAAATAAGTACAAAGCAAGTTAAATAATTAAAACTTACTTCTGCCGTTCAGCTTTATAGCTAGCAGTGAGCTCGTCGAAGAGCTTAGAGTTCATCTCCATAAATGTCTTGAGGACATTGTAGACGAGCGCGACGATGGTCTGATTCCAGTGTTCCTTGCTCATGCGGTACAGCGATGGGAACATTATCGGCATGATAACGTGGTTGTTCTCCTCCATCAGCGACATAATATATTCGTTGTTCCAGAAATAGAGTGCCCTCTCAGCCACCTGGAATCACACAGGCTTTTAGTACAGTCAAATAGATAAAGTCACAATAGATGTCCATTCAAATGTATCACTGGCATGTGGCAATTCAATGTTAAACACACCTATGTTTTAGACGCAAAACTAAAATCTAATTGATGTAGAATACAGTTGGAAACTTTAAATAGAATAAAGACCACAGTACATATTAAATGATCAAGTGATTCTTATGTACCTACATTTCAGGGTAACATCTTAAAAATCAAATCAAGATGTAATTAGAAAAAAATACCTGAAAGTGTGGACTGGACACACATTTGGCTATCTGTCGGAATAGGGGCTCTTGTATTTTCGCAAATTGTGCCGGCTCGATCACATCCAAAATTTCCTCTATTTCGCCCAAAAACATCACCTAGAAATAATAATATGTATCACTGTAGGTAGATAAGACCTTTAGTATAAACACTAAATCAACATAATATTTTAAGCTTTTAAATTTATATGATTTTCTAGTTCGATTTTCATTTCACATATTATAACTTAAACATCTTATGTATTTTAAGATATATGAAAGTATTATGAAAAACTATATATCTTACGAAAATAAATTGTAATTAGGAACAAAAAAAAATCGAATTGCTAATTATGTATATTTTTTTAAATATCCAATTGAACTAAAAACGTGTGTATTAATGAAGAACCATGGAGACAATCATTACCGTGTCGAACGGGAAGCCCTATGAAGTCGTAAAGTCGGTCTTAATTATTAACACTGGCTTGATAAAGTGAATAAATTTTAATTCACAGCTGCGTAGGAAAGTTTTGAATGAGAAAGCATAATTTATGTATATATAACATGCCATCTTCGTAAACCACAACTTCCCAATCACTTCTTAATTCCGACGATCCCATCCAAGCACAAGGTTGAATTCTGTATTTACTATACAGTAGTAGACCTAATTATAATTGTGCTAAATCATCTATTTTCAAGGAAAGGATTTCAAGTCATAGTACACAAGAAACATTTCTTGTAAAATATAATTCAAATAGATGGACTACGTCCTTTTGCAGACTAAGCTATGTGGTACCAATAGAACCACAGGTATGTGTAACGTAATTGGACAAATCTGCCACTAGCAATCCACCACTAATTACCTCTTTCTGTGAGCAGGTCTTGGGCCAGAACTTGAGCAGTCCACGGACAACGGGCTCGGTGAGGGTAGCGTCCTTCTCGAGGAACTGCACGACACAGTAGGCGAGCTGCGCGTGATACAGTGACAGACACTTCACCTTGTGCAGTGGCAGTAGCACCTTCACCAGGAACTGCTTGTGCTCGCTCTTCAGCGGCAACGCGAACCCGTTTATTATACTGTAAATAAATGCGGATATCAGTTCTGTGCAACAGATCAATTAACAATTATCAATTTACTAACAGTCTAGATATATGGATTACAACTATTATTAATTATCACATAAGAGCTAACACCGAGGGAGAAAGTAATTTTAAAGCACCTCTGAATATCAAATGTCAGGCTAATCAACTTGTCAATAGTATTGTATAAAATATTTTGGCTTCTGATGACTTAAGCAGATTAATTACAAACAAGATTTAAGTACAAACTTGACACATTTTTTATTTTCCTAAGAAAAATAAAATAAGTTATAGTTGTACAAACCTTCCCAGAATTTCTAACAGTTCGCCAACGCCATTAAAATGTTCGGTTTCATAGACAAACCGCAGGAATATGTTGTTGATTTGTTTCCTTATGAAAGCTCTTAGCCCCAAAAACTTTCCGTAAATGCGATGCAGCACTGTCTTCAGGAAGTCGCGTTCGCGCGGATCTTCTGAGTCGAACAGGTCTAGAAGCTATAAAATAAAAAATATGTAGTTATTATAATGCAACAATGCAAATTGTACAAAACAGCAAGGCAACTCGAGACTCGCCTAAGTTGCCTACCTAGTTTCATATTTCAACAGTAACCATTTTTAATCAACAACAACTTAGTGTCATAGGTACCTATACAATATAACTTTATATCATAGTACTTATTTCATTGTAACTAATGCTGTGATTATTATCAGAATTACACATAGTATACATAATTTATAGCATTTTCTATGAACTGTGTAGTAAAACCTAAAATACCTATTTTAAGCATATTTTAATAACAATTTATTAATCTTTAAGAGTTATTTGACATATTATTGTGTACTTTAAAATATTATACCTAACTTACAAATCACATATTTTCATTTTCTTGGTCTTGTACTATTCATGTCTAGTTACAACAAATGAACAATCTGTAGCATCACACTTACACGACTTAAAGATACTTAGTCCTAAAAACAATGTTATTATTACCTGCAACACGAATTTCTGATCAATGACTTTCTTGCCAATAGTGGGCTGAAAGTCGGTTGACTCGAGGAAGCGCAGGAAGAACTCGTAGACTAGTTGCAAATGAGGCCAGGAGGCCTCTAAAGTCGGATCGTCCTCCTCAGGGTCGAAATCAGGATTGTCGCTTGGCGGCAGAGTGCGAAACATGTTCGCCGATATCTGTAGACATAGAGTTTATGTTTGAGATAAGATACTAAACACCCACCTACCTATAAAGTGGAAACTGACTGAATGCGGTATGTCAGGATCAAATCCCTATTAAGAGGATTGTGAACCTGTTAATTTTCATACAAAAGGCGATAACGTTTTACACCCAGTAAATATAGTTAGATTTTTATAATTTTTGGATATGTTGTAGATATAATGAGAAACTATGTCTGTACGTTTTGATTTTTAAGAAATATTGCTTACGCTAAAATTTATTAGTATCTAAAAATCTATATATAGATCTAAAAATCTATATTTAGATCTAGCGTAAGCAATATTTCTTAAAAATCAAAACGTACAGACGTAGTTTCTCATTATATCTACAACATATCCAAAAATTATAAAAATCTAACTATATTTACTGGGTGTAAAACGTTATCGCCTTTTGTATGAAAATTAACAGGTTCACAATCCTCTTAAGTCTCAAAATTAGAATATTTTTTGATTCTCAGTAATTTTATTTTGTATCATTCATAAGATACCAAACCAGTTATATTTTATAGTAGTTTTTAAGTGAGTAGTAAGGTACATTAATGTGTCTTATACAAAAAACATAGTATGAAGTATATCATTTGTATTATTTCTTTTTTTATATATAGGTACATATATATATGAAAACAGACTGCCTGACTGATGTCAAATATATTTACTTCAAAATATGTTTCAACAATATACATATATTAGGTAGTTAATATCTTAAAGGGGCAAAAGTTGTTCATCTTCAGATAATAAGTTTATCTTTCTTCTAAATTTAAAGCAGTAACAATTAAGTATATTTGCTTAATGGAAGTTCATTTTAAATATATTACAAGATCTTTAGGATTCAGATAGCTTTAAATTAATTAGGAGAGGTTTATAGAGTTAGTTTAAATTAGAAATGTATATATGTATATATATGTATATTAACCATCTTAATAATCTCCGGGTAGACAGGCTCAGTTAGGACTCCACGGCCCACAGTGATGTAGTCTACTAGCTCATTGAGTGTAGAGCGCTTGATTTCCTTGCACTTCAGGTCAGCTACTGGGTCCATGAAGTCAAATGCAACACAACATTGCCGAAGTTTACGTATAAACAACTCCTCTTGCTCACTGCTTGGTACATCTGCAATAGGTAGAATATCCCTCTTGTAATAATTAAAACATGATTATTTTGATATGGTTGACCTTTGACAATTTTTATAAATTAACATGTAATACATATCAAATGTCACTGAACCTACATAATGTACTCTATGGCTTTATATGGATATGCTTAGATCATCTGAAATAGAAGGTGTGCTAATCAATTTAATATATAGCTTGAAGTTTTTCAGTATCAGTAGTGTCAGCAGATAGTAGTCCCATATATTCCGATATATAGCAGCTGCATCTGCGTACAGAGCCCCTGGCTCTTTGGGTTATTTACTAGGCAACATTTTGATGAACAAATTATAATACAGTAGAATCCGTTTAGTATGACTCCGTCTGTATTGACCAACCGTTTATAATGACGTAATTACATAATGAAGTTTGGTTACATACAAAATTCCTTGTAAAAAACTCGGATATAATGACTTGCTTACAGTGACATTTCGCTTATTATGACCCATCTTTATTAAATTATGTCGGTTATAATGACAGATTCTTTGTTTATTCCCGACGACGTTCGGCACGTCGGCGAATGATCAATATGTTTTGAATCTCTGTAAGTAATTTACATTTGAAGGCCACCCGTTGTTATTAGTATCTAATCCTGTGTAAAAAAAGGTCATTTCAACACCTTAAAGCATTTAGGTATAATGAGGAGAAAGGTCTAATAATATTCGGATTAGAAAATGGCGAAATATACATAAATACGTGTACCTATCCTAATGCAATTTTATATTAGGACTCTTTATCTATTTAAATACCTACAATAGGTTTTTATTACAAAAAGTTTTGTATGACGTCCGCTTATTATGACGTGATTGTCAATTCCCTTCGATGTCATTATAAACGGATTCCACTGTACATACCATATTCTGAGAAATTCAATGCCTTAACTATTATAGGACAATTAACTTGACTGTTATTTTAATATAAGAAAATTTTTGTTATAAAGAAGATAAAGGTTTGAATACCTACTTATGAATATTCTCACAATCTAGGTATTGAAACTTGTCATATAATAACCTTGTATATTTCTTGTGGAGATATTACTAATGCTAAGAAGAACTAAATATAAGTGATTTCAAGAACAGTTGTAGATTACTGCCAATGACAAAAGATGGCTGATCAGAATAATAACTAAACTTATGAATATTTAAACACCCTCTATTACTCACAATTTATCCAAACTTAGTTGGAGTAAAAATCAGACCAATAGTTTGGTGACTATAAGAAAATAATCCACCTATATAAGTAGGTACTTTCCAAAATACAGTGGCCATATGATCACAAACATTCCTATTTGGCTTGCAGTAGGTACCTGGGTATTTATGTAGAAACCAAGTGTTTTTAGTGTTGTTTATACCAGTAACAATCAAGATTTAAATTGCAATTTAGAGACATTGACAAATATGACTTAATATATTATATCAATAAATTACATACATATATGTATTCATATTATCACCCCATATCTGTTTAAATAAACATAATATAAAAGATTGCAAATTAAACTATTTAGTACATAAAAATACTAGTTATTAGAAGAAGAATGTAACATACTGAATGTTACATGCAACAAGATGCTACATTTAATATAGCAGCAAGATTTATACCTTTAATATATATGATGTTGGAATAAATGCAAGAGCAAATTAAAAAATACAAGTCCATTGTCCTTGTGTATCAATTTAATCTAACATTTGAAAATGTCTTTGAATTGGAGCATAGTTATAGTTACATATAGAATTGTAATGTATAGTATAAATAAAATGACAAACAAATTAAACAAATTTAAAAGAAGTTAAGATTTAAATTGTTTATAAATCAGTGTATAAAAGGTACAAAGGTTAATAATACTATGTAGATCATTTGGCCTTCACTTATTCTTGATGCACATGGCATTTGATGATGATAATGCAATATGACACTATACTATAGGTATATATAAGTAGCAAATACCATTATGGTTCACAATAAAGGATAATTCTTCCATTATAAATCTTATGTGATCAAGTAGGTTATCATATTGCAATAATACCTAAAATTCCACATTCCAAGTTTTAAAAATGCTACTAAAGCAAATGGTAGTGAATACAGGTAGGTATTATAAAAATAGTCACCCAAGATATTTTTATCTCAAAACCTATATTCGAGACTAAGAATAAGTATCAATCATTATTATTCTTATAAACAGAATATATAATAGCAAAAATTTTAGAATTAATCATGTATCAAAGGTACCTGTACTCATTTGCATAATTTTTGTGAATGGATAATTATTTTCTTATCATTGAAGTCAAAGTGGTCGGCTATCTATATATCTAAATGTGAATTGATTAGACACAATTGTGATAAATTATTAGAAACCTACTAATGAGGAAATAAGAATGTAGTGGATAAAATGTATTGTAGGTATAAGATGGCATAAGTATAATTATGTTATATTACAATTTACTGTTACTAAATTAGGAATTCAGTGAAGGAACTTACTACTAAATGAATAGTTAGAATGATAAATTGAGTCTAACAAGCACTGTGCCTATTAGAGATATATGTAAACACAGCTGATAAGAATATAGTTGGTATGAGGGGTAGTTTGTCGGCGGTGATGTTAGGGGCCGAGGTAAACAAGACACGAACCTTTGAGCAGCGGCAGCGCCTGAAGCTCCACGTCCTGCGTGTTGCGGTACCGAGAGGAGCCTTGCGATTTCTTCGTCTTCTTCTTCAGCGATCGCTTTGCGAAAGGATCGATCCTGTCCACAAATGCTCCCGACATTTTGCTAATTTATAAGTGTCCCGAATGACAATAGGTCGACTGCGATCAATGCGAAACTTGTTTTGATTCGGGCAGATTCATGATCCGACCCAGTTGACAAGACGAACGCGCACTTCCCGTGAGGTCGCAGCACAATATTAAACCCTAAACAAACATTCCTTCGTCACACATGACGGTAATGGAGTGGTCACACTCAGGCCATTCTTTATACACTTCAAGATTCCACAATAGTTACGTAATTTTTAAACGTCTATAACACTAAAATGACACAATAACAAAAACGAACAGTTCGATTCACAAATTTATCTTTATTTTCTGAGGCGTGTCACGAATAGCAGCAGGGAGAAGTCACATATACATACAAGCCTCGTGTAATATCAGCCGGTCAGTCAATGACAATATATTTCCTCATTAATCCTTCGAGATTTATAAATTTTAAGATATAGAAACACGTTTAACGGCGAAACGAAATGGTTATAGTCCTTCTTAGACGTAGTCGACGAATAAAGCGGTGATGACACGGAGCAAAATTTAACACCAAAAATCTATCACCGTACTCTCGCCATCGCTCACCATCCGCTTTAGCTGTAAAACTGGGCGCATTATAACGCTCAAAACGATATTATTACGAGATATTACACTTCTATACGTCTGAATGAATGTCTTTGCGACTTTTTCCGCTGCGGAAAACGACCAATTTACAAAAGTTAATATAACTAAAAGATTATCATCACTAGCTTTTAGCTGCGAAAACGCTACACTCATAGAAAAGTACCTTATTCTGAAAATAGATGGAGATAGAATACGTTGGTGAAGTCACTACGTTTACTTTTAATTATAATTAACACTTACGGATATGAATATTGTTATTTTATATATTATAAAATATTGTTATATATATTAAAAAGGTTATTTTATAGTATAAACTAAAATTAATTAAGAAAAACTGATATAAACCCAATATGGTATAAATCTGTCTTCCGCTCTTAATGTAACGTTCAAGATAAGACTACAACGATTACAACGACTTATTCTATCTCACTCTTGCATTAGAGGATTTATAATTTAACAGAATGAGATGTAAAAGAGCTAATTCAATATGATATTTATATGCGCCACAAAACAAAATAAATTGCATTATAATTAAAGAGTTATAACTGTAATTACTAGTGTATTTTCTAGTTTGCTGGAAAATATTACTAAATCAACTGTGTCAAACAGATTACTTTATGTGTGTTGGTTGGCATGATACAGTCTGTACTTATACTTTAAAGTAAAAAAAAAATGTAAAGCTAAGTAAAGTAACTACCAATAAAATTCAATAAAAGTAAAGGATATCTCATTTATTTAATTTTGTAGTAAATAGTGAAATCTAACACATTAATTATACTAAATTTAATTATTTATACTAACATCATAAATTATTAAATTTACTCTAAAGATTACGTAACTTATGCTTTACCATAGACTAATAAGGTTGTCGTCAAACTCGTCATTGATGTTATTCCGTTTTGTAGACATTGGAATTGACTACGAAAGTAGCTTTCTATTTTAAAGAATTTTCTGTTTAATTGGATCGTCCAGCAAATTAATACTTTTTATTAACTTATTATCAAGGGTTGGAAATCTATATTTGTGTTGTGCAGTTAGAGTGTTAAAATAGATTCCTTGGGTGGTGGTGAAAACTAATCAGTTAGAAAGCAACATGGAAGCAATGACAGTTCCGCCATGAATGCAAAATAAATAGAAATTGTGAAGGTAACGAAGCTGTTTATTACTTTTCTGTGTATATGAACACCTATCTATTGTTATAGATTAAAAACATAAGTAAATAACATTGGTTGCATTGGTATTTATAAGGTGTTTAGAACAACATACGATACATGAATGAATGGCACAGTATATACGTTAAAGTCCAGTGAAGATTGCTTACCCATTTGCAATTCTAACTACTTCTACATTTTTTTTGCTATAGTTAGTGCTGAGTGCACAGTTGTTACTGATGTCACACTATGGATATCATAAAGGCCGCAGAGATTTTTTATTCATATTATGATAATATCTATCGAAAGTTTTTATGCACGAAAATGTAAGTTAAAATCATGATTTTGTATTGCAGAAGCTGGACGTCGGTGAGACTGTTTAGAAACTTCACAATGTTGAGAGGTGGACGTGGTGGCCGTCACAGTCCAGAGCTGTACCCCCATACTCTTAAGTGCTCCAACGCGAGCGATACTAGCTCTGCCTACAGTGGTAGCGACACCATGACGTCAGTTCACAGTTCACTAGACATGGACATGGAGGTAGACCTTTCTGGTCTTCTCGAATCTATTGTAGATTCTGATGAAGAAGAAGATTTAGAAGAAAGTATGGACAGTCTTACAGTGCGTGATGCTGTCCGAGAATGTCTTGAAAAGGATCCAAGTGAGAGAACTGATGAAGATATAGAAATCCTATTAGAGTTTACACAACATTTAAAAGCTTTCACCAACATGACTTTGACCGTTCGTCGAGCTCTATGTGCTGTAATGGTTTTTGCAGTTGTTGAAAAGGCTGGCACTATTGTTATGAATGATGGAGAAGAACATGATTCTTGGTCGGTCCTTATTAATGGCAATGTTGAGATTGAACATCAAAATGGGTATATTGAGCATCTTAATGTTGGAGACAGTTTTGGAATGGCAGAAGCTACTATGGAGAAATTATATCACAGAGGAGTTATGACTACTCGTTGTGATGATTGCCAATTTGTTTGCATTACTCAGACAGATTACTATCGCATCCTACACCAAGGCGAGGAAAATATAAGACGCCATGAGAATGAAAATGGAGTTGTGGTGTTAGTAACAGAATTCCGTGGTGCTGCTGGTGAATCAGGTCATCAACAAGGACATGTAGTAATCAGGGGGACACCAGAGCATCTCATGTTGCAACTAATTGAGGACAATGCCCGTGATTCAACCTATGTAGAGGATTTCCTGTTGACACATCGAACATTCATTGAAAGCCCTTTAGTTGTTGCCAAAGAGTTGCTTGCTTGGTTCACTGAACCATCTATTAGAGACAAAGTTACACGAGTAGTATTGCTTTGGGTTAATAATCATTTCACAGATTTTGAAACTGATCCAACTATGATGGAATTTCTAGAAAGTTTTGAAACTGCCCTTGAACGTGAGAAGATGGATAGCCAATTGAGATTGCTAAATATAGCATGCTCTGCTAAAGCAAGGACAAGAAGTGTTACTTTGTCAAGACCATCTAGAGATGACCCATTGAATTTCACAATTGTAGGGGGATATGAAAGAGGCTATGGCATATTTATTCTCAAAGTTGAAAAGCATTCTAAAGCTGAAGAAGTTGGCCTGAAAAGAGGAGATCAGGTTATTGAAGTGAATGGTCAGTCATTCCGACATGTCAGTAACATTAAAGCAATGGAAATAATTACTGGATCCACTCACTTAAGCATTACAGTAAAAAGCAATTTATTAGCATTTAAGCAAATGCTTGCTATGCCTGAGAATCCTCCAAGACAACGGGGTTGTACTAATATGGTACGCTGGCAGACTGACCCCAGAGCACGTTTATCCACTGCAGAGTTGCTCAGTGACGATCCAATCACATTAACGCCAAACTACTCCTCCCCTACAAAAAAACCACAACAGTTAAACATAAAGAAAGAACCACAAAAGAGTTTTATGACCCTTGGACCTAAAAGAAGATTACAAAAAGCTTTAATGAAAATGAATATTCTTCCTAAAAATACAATAACTGATGGCTTGCATACTGATGATAGTATTCTCTCTAATTCGGAATCACTTAAACAAGCCAACACAAGTACAGCATTTTATAATTCACACAGCAATCCTGATCTAATTTCAATATGCTATGATGAATACCAATCATCTGATTATCCTGAGCATGTTCTTAAAGTCTACAGAGCAGATCAAACATGCAAATATTTATTAGTTCATAAAGAAACAACAGCTAGAGAAGTTGTGATGTTAACTTTGCAGGAATTTGGCATTACTGATCCCAGTTCCAATTTTTCTCTGTGTGAAGTATCTGTGGCTCAAGGTGGTATTATCAAGCAACACCGCTTACCTGATCAGCTTCAAAACCTTGCAGAACGTATTGGTCTCAGCTCCAGATACTATCTTAAAACTAATGGCATTCACGAAACTTTAGTACCTGATGAAATGGCGCCCGAGCTTTTAAGAGAAAGTGTAGTTCATTTTCTCCAATTGAATGCTGTTGAAGTTGCAGTTCAACTGACATTACAAGACTTTTGCATCTTTAGGCAAATTGAAAGCACAGAGTATGTTGATGATCTATTTGAATTGAAAAGTAGATATGGAACACCTATGTTATCTCAATTTGCTGAACTTGTGAACAAGGAAATGTTTTGGGTGGTTACAGAAGTAGTCAATGAGCAGAATCATGTGCGGCGATCGAAAATCGTAAAACAGTTCATTAAGGTGGCACGTCACTGTAAAGAATGTAAAAATTTCAATTCTATGTTTGCAATCATTTCGGGACTGGGCCACGGTGCTGTTTCCAGATTAAGAATGACCTGGGAAAAATTACCCACTAAATACTTGAAACTGTTTACCGATCTTCAAATGTTCATGGACCCTTCAAGAAATATGTCTAAATATCGACAGTTGGTTACCACAGAGCAAGGTAGATCACCAGTAGTACCATTTTATCCAGTTGTAAAGAAGGATCTAACATTTATACACCTAGGAAATGACACTAAGGTGGAAGGGATGGTTAATTTCGAAAAGTTAAGAATGATTGCTAAAGAAGTTAGAACTCTCACAAATATGTGCAGTGCACCTTATGATCTTTTAACATTATTGGAGTTGGGCAAACAGCCTCCATCAAATGCAATGGTTGCATTAAATCAACTTACTACTGGAAGTGTACAACAAGGACAAGTCACTGTAAAAAGAAGGAAAAAATCATCAAATGTTCCCAATCCCAAAAAGATGTTTGAAGAGGCCCAAATGGTCCGTCGCGTTAAAGCATATTTGAATCGTATGCATGTCGAGACAGACGAAGAACGCCTTCACGCGCTGTCATTGGAATGCGAAGGAGCGGGACCGGCTCCAGCTTTGCCACGTCGCCGTCATCCTTCACCCTCATTGTCGACTACTAGCAGCGCCTCTTCAGCCAGTGAGAGTAAAAAGAGTTTTGCGGGAAACAAGTTCGGCGCCGCATCACCGCAGGCAGTAAGAAAGTTATTAGCATTGTCAGAACCCGCCAAAACGAGACCGCATCAACCAAGACCGCCCCCATCGGGACCGTCTCCGTGCTCCCATCGTCGCGACGGCCCTGGGCCAGGAATATGCTGCCCTCGTACTGCTCATGAGCGATCGCACTCTGATACACCTACCCCACTACCAGTAGATCTTTCGGCCGAGAGTAGCAGTGTAACATCATTGGTAAACTTGCCATTAAGAAAAACGGGATCCGCTACATCGAGCGACAGCGGACATGGGTCTTGCACGGCAGCAGGTTGCGCGCGGCCCGTGCCACCGCCGCGCATGCCGCAAGCTCCGTTCACGTTGGCGGCGCACGTGGCACGCCTGGAGCGCCTTAGCCGCGCGCACTCGCACGAGGGAGTCACGCGTCCGCACGACTACTATCATGACGTTCACGACGCTCCTGACGACGACGATGACGATCAACAAGTCTCAGCAGTTTGAAAATTGAATACTCTTAAATTGATGTCTATTTATATATAGTTCACTATATTGTAATCTCACTCGACGAATAGTAAGCACGACTTATATAAATTTGTCTTATATTATTATTAATATTTTGTATGTACCCCTGACAACTAAGTCTAAAGACTGTATAATTATAATTTAATGAATGTCCTAGTGTTATATAGTATAAAATTCCATATTTTAATCATAAGCCATGCCTCTTTAATTAACTATTAATTATAAATGTGACCCACCATGTTTCCAGTTTTATTATATAGAGATATTTGATGAATACCAATAATAGGTGACTAGTTGTGTATCCACCGTTGGTATCTCTACATTCCGTTAATTGTATATTCTTATGATAATTATTATTCTCACTATTTATAATTGTGAAACTTAGACCAAATAATAATTAATTAATGTACCTTTTAACCTTTATGATTCAGAATGATTTAAATAATTTTGTTAATAGTAATTTTTGGTAGCTTTGAGGACCAACAATGAGTTTGAATAATGTTATTTCTTAGCAGCTCGAATTCTGTTTATATCACGGTTTTATCATATGATTGTAAATAACAAAAATATATTAATTACGTACTTCATATGTTTCTTATAATTATAAAAACTCAACATATCACGTAAAATAATTTAAAATCACAATATTCTTGCCATTTTTAGTATGGTTTTATTATAAAATTTATCAACAATGATCATCTGAACTGCGCAAGATAATCCACCTCAACCGGATGTAAATTGGGTGCTGGAATGACAAGACTGTGCAGTGGTGGGCCCAGGTCAAATTGTTCCATTTCCTCTAATGATTTAACAGCTATTTTTTGGTCTGGGGTCCCGACTCTGGACAGGCCCACTGCTGTACTTTGTTTACTTAATCCTGTGTACAAAAATGCATTTCAGTATCTAAATAAAAAGCACAATAAGCGAATATGATGACTTAGCTTTTAATTAAAACATAAACCATATAGGATCGGATCACCACAAAAGGGGAAAACCTCTAGTTCTTAATAATTATACCAGTACAAAACTCATCAATTAGCTGTGTATACCTATGTAAAACTGTGACTCAATAATTATCCATTTTGACCCATTTCAATTATATTAATTAATCATACCATGTTTTCTTTGCTTTGTAGAATAATCTTACCTGTATCTGCTATCTTTTCCATTATTTGATTTAATTGGGATGCAGCTTCTTTGACACTCATAAATTTAGGATCCATATATTGGCGCACTTTTTTTGTTAGAGACTCTTCTGTTGGTTCCTTGACTTTTATATCTGAAAAGTTAAAGAACACTGTATTTATAGTAAGCACTTCTAATAAATATTGAAAATTTAATAGAACCCACACCTATGTACATATTATACATTAAAAAAACTTAATTTTACGGATTTATAAATAAAAAGGTAAATATTTACAAACCAAAATATCATACTTTAGAAATCTGTCCCTCTAAAATATAATTTTTAATAGTCATAAATGTGAATCTTACCTAAAAGACAGAGTGTATGCAAATTTCTAGAATAATTTGCCACAATCTTCTCAAAAAAACTGTCTGGCTTCCAAGTGTCAGTCCAGTATGGAATTGAAACTGTTTCACCAAAGTTATACAATTGTAGTCCACAGCAGCTAACAGCATTCATTATAGATGCATTATGAACTATCTGTAAAATAATAAGGGATTGGTTTGATTTAAAATTGCTATCGGTTTTGTTAATAAGCTTTAGTGCAATATGCATATTGACAATCATACTATTATTAATATTTTAAATGTAAAACCAAGTTTCTTCATTACACTTTCACTACTAAACTGATTTTGATAAATGTCCATGTAGGGGATAATGTAGTTTCATCCTAAAAATCAATCAAAATTGTTGAAGTAACAGTAATAATAATTAGATATATTTTACAATTTACTTTTTTTTATATTATTATAGGTAAGTTAAAGATAGGTGGTGTGGACTGCCCCCGAGAACCCATTGGGTATAGAAAAGACCTTGGTAAGCAGAGACTACTTTTGAAATAATTGAATACCACATGGGAGAAGCTGTGGTGTTAGACTACTTAACCTGTGACTCCACTCCAAGTTGCTTGGCCCTTAGTAGCATATCGGTATGTGTGGTCGCTCCTAAAGGATCCCCTACCACCAATAATGCTATATGTTGTTCTTTTGCTTCCTTTAAAATATCATCTATGCTGCTTTCACAGAGTTCCCGATCTGCTAAAGTTAGTGGCCTTTCGTAAAATTTCTCCTAAAATTAGTAAACAAGTGAAAATTCAAAATATCTACTTATATTATCCAATCTATATTAATATATACTTATTTACCAATTCCTCTTTTCCAACCGTTAATATAGAAGTGTAACCTTCCAGAAATACTTTATCGCACTTTTTGATGATTTCCAATCCTCTAACTGTTACGTCCTTAGCATCGCCTAGACCCAATCCGATTAAGTAAAACATGGTAAATATATGCTATTTACTCATCAATATGTTGAAAAACACTATTCTGCAAAAAATAATAAATTCATAAAATTTTCGTATTTTATAACTATTTCGATAACAAACGTCAAAGGAATACATTAATTTAAAAAAATCTAAATAAGGTTAGAAAACTAACTTGCGCGCCGTAAAGACTCATGTCTTATCGTCTGTCATTACAGTTTTCATCGTTGTTGACATGTCGTTCGCATTTCCTGTTAGTGATGTGTAATCGTTGTGATGATAGACATTACGATTTTTGTATTCTATTTGATATTCATATTCGTTCGTTCTTGAATTTCTAATCGCTTTGTTGTGTTGTGTTGGTAAACTATATTTTCTTCCCTTTTTAATATTACACAGCGTGTAAGGATGGAAAAGAACTAATTCCTTTTCTTATCTATGTCATATTAATTTTGTTTGATTTTCTGTTTATATTCATATAGAAATATTACGCTACTAAAGATGTGATATAAGCATGAGTTCATTGTTATTTTTATTATTTAGTTATCCCTCAGCATACCTCCTCCTAAAATGATATCAAGGAAAGGCCAAAAGGCTATAAACGAAGGAGTCGTTGGCAAATATATAAAGAAAGATACACCGCCGGATTTACCAAGTAAGATTGGGAAAGTTGTCATCTGTTTTTTGTTGGTTTATGTATTTCTTACAAGTCTTAAGTACTAGTTATTTAATATTTGTTTATATTGTAGTTATAAATGTTTGGACAACTGGTCACAACAGGCGGCCCCGGAGTCAGCCTTTTGGGGCGAGCGATGGGGTGTCTAGTAGCCACGAGAACAAATTTGGTAAAGCGCAAACTATGAGTGGCCATGCAGGGAAATACACACCAAGCGAGTCTGTGCCCAATTTAGCTCACAGGTAGGAACAATACAATAAACAGCTGTTATGTGGGTACATATGTGAGAGTACATTCAATTAATAGTTCCATAAAATAGTCACACTAATATGGATGAAAGACATAGACTACTGTAGAAAACTGACATATTACAAGGTACAATACACTAGTGGTTGCTAATAAGACAAATACCAAAGTCAATTTCTCTTTCAGATTTGCCAGCTTATCCACAAGTGATTCTGCCAGTTCCTCCAGCAACTACAACTCCCAGTGCTTCCTGGACTCTAATTTGGTAATAATAAGCAATATGTGTAGTTTGCAGAAACATGATGTAGGTATTATGTTGCTGTAAAAATATTCCTTGCTCTCATAGATAGTATAAAATGTGTTTTGCTATGTACTTATTCGTACCTATTATATTTTGCAGGCTTCCCATTCAACACTCAATGAAATTGATGACTCATTTAGTAGACAGACCAGTCAAAGATATTATAGACAACAACAGGAAGATCCTATTTACCAAAACCAGCAACAGGTACCAAGAAATATTCTATCTGACTAAATATTTATACTATGATAAGATGTACATTTTATCACCTACTTGGTCCTATGATTATAAATATTACATGACTTATATTATGAAAACATATTTACATCACTCTCTACAATGTCTATGTAAACATGTACATTTACACCATTTTTTTTTGTTATTATGCAATCCTAGAAATGGTGCATTGATAATTTTTATATAAAAATTTACTATTAATTCTGAAGGTAGACAAAAGACAGTTACTTTGTTTTTTATATGTTTGTTGTCTGTATCATATATATCATACATTTATACATGTAGCTTTATAATTGATATTCTAGTCATTCCAGACATTGATAAGTACCATTTGCAACATGGTTATTACCTAATGTCTCGTAAAAATATTGAATAATAAACATAAAATTGAATAATAAATGGCTAGCATACATATAAAATTTAAGAAACATGGTTTTGAAATGGTTATTATTATTTATCTACTAAATTAGGTTCAGCAACAGAAACAGCAGCAGTATGGGTCGCGTGAGTCCAGCATACCGCGGTTATCCTCCAACCTGAGCCTGACGCCGCGTCTCCATCCGCCATCGCAGCACTCCATTCGCCTGCATACTTGTACTGATTGTAAGAATATTATTGTGTACTTATTTCTCCAAAATATTAAATGCGAAGTTTACAACTTATTTAAAGGGAAATCATAAAATGCGCAAATTGAAATAAATTTAAAAAAACATTGCATTAATAAATGACTCATTTCTGTTGCAGCTTACACATTGGGTAGCCAATCATCGCCTATTTATTCTAATTACGTGAACACAGCTGTACTTCCTTATAACAATAAAGGCCACAGCAGTAACATAATTTCTACAACACAAGGTAATTGATTAATTTTAATATATTATAATTGTCA
This sequence comes from Polylopha cassiicola, assembly GCA_038024825.1. Lineage (NCBI taxonomy): Eukaryota > Metazoa > Arthropoda > Insecta > Lepidoptera > Tortricidae > Polylopha > Polylopha cassiicola. Next base: position 4,095,054 of record CP149061.1, read on the forward strand.
TTTTTGCATACTGTTTCAGATGACCTACTTAATTTGACTTTGAAACGACTTTAATGAAATTAATGTGTATAAAAAAATCTGGAAATAGTTAACTGAAAATAGTAAATAAATAAATTAATAATAATAATATAGGTAAAATGGTTATATGTATAATTATAGTATAAAATGTCTTCATTCGAAATAAAATATGTTTTATTTTCTAAAAAATCAGGTTCTGAGGAATGTGAGCTGCCACTGCCTCCGGGCTGGTCGGCGGACCGCACACTGCGCGGCCGCCGCTACTACATGGACCATAACACGCAGACCACTCACTGGACACACCCGCTCGAGAGTGTGCCGCAGCCTTGGCAAAAAGTCTCCACGCCGCATCATGGTGTCTACTACTTCAAGTAAGCACTTTTTCTTGATAATACAAAATTAACTTGAAATCTATAGGTATGAATTATTATAATGTAAACTCTTCGTTTTCAGTGAGATCACACATCAAAGAACATATGCACATCCTTGTCTAGTTGGTGGATGTTACTTGGTCAGTCCATATGTACCAACATTAGTACCACCGTATTTATTGGAGGAAATACCCCATTGGCTGATTGTGTATTCAAAAGGTATAATTATTACAGTTCTTACATTAATAATTTCATAATTACAGGTTTTTATTATTGACATTTATATTTTCCAGCGGATCAAGAGCTAGATCATAAATTGCGCTGGAACATGTTTCGTCTGAGTGAACTAGACTGCTATTCTGACATGCTGACTCGTCTCTACAAGCAGGAGCTTCAGCTGATTGTAATGAAGTATGAGCAATATAGGTAAGCCTCACATTTTATCTAGATAGGTCTCAGAAAACAATTTGTTAAGCGAAAGAAAAGTGATACATTATATTATTTTCAGATCTGCACTGTTGCAAGAAATTGAAAGAAGACGGCATGCTATAACATATCATGCACACTCAAATTGTTGAGAGTTTATAAAACTTTTGATTTTATAATCATTCTGCCTTATTGAGCTGTGATCTAAAAGGATAAATATAATTTTATATTTTTAATATTGAATGTAGTATGACTTTCAACTGGTAGCCAGGTAAACTGAAGTCAAATCTCAAATCATGTTATTAATTTTAAGATTGACTTGTGCCTTAAGAATTAAAACTATTTATATTCTAAAATGTTGTTTTATTTACATATTTTCTATTTACAATTGGTGTTATTACTAAATTATTCAGTGAGTTCTTCAGCATCTGAACTGTTTTGGGTTTCATTCTTTCTAACTTCTTCTCCATCAACAATATCATACTCGTCTACTTTCGTAAATCCAGATATTCTATATACTTTTGCATTCTTAATGCCTAGTGTGTTTGCCCATGCTCGACCTGGAATATTTGAGGAAGATAAAAATAAAATGAACTGAATGCAATATGATCCACATCATATACCAAATATACTTTACCAGGAGACATAGAGTGCTCCTCATCTGACTTTAAACCATAATAATGAGCCCAGTCTGCTTTGCCGTGATAAGCGCTATATAAAACCAAACCAAAGGCATTCCAAGCCAGAAATCCATAAGCTAAACTGAGACGCCGTTTCCATAGTACTGCTGTATCAACCGGAATTGGGTTCATTTTTTTTCTTATTAATCTGTGCCACCATTTATAAATCATTTTGGTTTAAAACAAGGTGTCCAAAAACTAAGAAAAGACAGGTTATATAAGACTACTCCATATATTACATCAAAATGTACTTGACCGTAAAAGACAACCTTTAATGGGAACTATTTCATTATTACGAATTATTCCCCAAAACAGTAATAAGTGTGAAAATACGAAGACTTATTTTGTACAAAAAGGGAACATTATGTTGCTTCTTGTGTCAAAATTTAAGTTATTTACCATGTATTTACCATACCAAATCAAAATACTGTCACTCTGACATATCTATGCCACGGATCATAGACAACATTAAGAATCTTTTGAGATAAAATGATGATAGCCAATATAACGCCACTGTTTGAAGACTTTATTTTATAAAGATCTGTAAATTATTTTTATCGTAAAAGCAAATTTCACCTTGAAAACTTTTTATTTATTAGACTTCTTAAAGGAATATTTTGAGAATATTTGAACTGCTGATAAGCGTTCATGTCAATCATCTTATTCTGTTATTCATGAAAGCTAATAGCTATTCATATACAACTTACTTAAAATTAGTTTTTTAGTTTTTACACTTTATTATGTCGGTTGTCTGCACGAAAAATAAATTCTGGGAGACCTTACAGTTATTGCTGGCAAAAAGATCATCAGCTCTGTAAGATTCGTACTTAAAATTGCTATTTAGGTAGTCACATTCCAGAACGAATATAAAAACAAAATGTATCGAGTCTGCGATATTTCCTACGTTTATTTGCGCTCTAAAAAGTAGTAGTTTAAGTAGTGTACCTTGGTATTAAAAAAACATAAATTTGCCTAATTTTAATGGTTGTTGTATACGCCCTTAAAAATAATAAATATAACTAAGTACCTAGGTACTTAATGCACATGATTAGCATCAGGCTGGTTGCAAACTCTAGAAACTCATATTGAGCAGTTTGATAATTATTTTAAATAACTAATAATGTAATACATATAACGATGATGAATACTGTGAGATGATTCTGTCGATAGGTATGTCGCAGCCGGATCGTATAATCCGCCGTATTACATTACGGTTAGTATACCATATACGCACCCAGTAGGTATTTACCTAACACGTGTAGGTATATAATTCTGAAATTGCACTGTAACCTCGGTAATCCATAACATATTCATGTCGGCAAGGTCGAAGGTCGTCGTTTAGTTGTATATATATATACCTTCGTGATGTTATGGTGGCGTACCATCTTACTCCTGGTACCGTAAGCACAGTAAGAGTATTTACAGATTAGGTGCACCGAATATGTTTACTATATTTATGACGGTTCGCCCCGGCTTCGCACGGAACTCTATTTTTAAAAAAAATAATCTATAGCCTATGTTACTCGTGGATAATGTAGCTTTCGAATGGTGAAAGAATTTAAAAAAAACAGTCTAGTAGTTTTTGAGCCTATACATTACAACCAAACAAAGTTTTCCTCTTTATAATATTAGTAAGTATATATATCAAATTAATCTTTGTGGCATAGTTTACACTATTCTGAAAACATTTATATACCCACCTAATAATTATTGTCCGCGATGCATTTTTTTAATACTTGGCTTGTACGCTATTATAAGGACGTGCCTTAAAATAGTCAGTCGAGAATGTCATAAGTACGGCAGTGCCTGATTTGAATGAAAAGAATGTGATATCTTATAAAAGATGTAGGTGTGAGAATATTCATGACTTATAAGGGTCATTCTAAGTTAAGAGGTACTTTCGATGGCCAGGACAAAAAAGTACCTTTTTTTTATACTAACTTCTTAATTAACCTATTTATAACTTAAAACAAAATGTTTTCTAAATGCACACTTAAATTTATTACAGAAATGTACATAGTTTAGTCACAATAAATTCAAATATAAGGAAAAAGTCTCTTCCCTGGGCTGTCCCTTACCTGAATTTATTTGTAAACTAATTATTATGTATGTATTAAAATTCAATAATTACTCTATCATCGTTATTACCATACAGAACAATAACTTAGTAACAATGTCTTATAAGTCAAATTACTTGTATTCCAATTTTTCATAAATAATATGAACTCTAAAATTTGTCCTCCGTGTTTCGTGTCTCCTCCCCTGGCTTTTTGTTTTCGGTCAAAAATCAGTTATTTTTTTGCTAGACTGTGGAAGTTGTGACCTTGAGTACATAGGTTTTAATGTGAAGGTAGCAGCAAGCAGCGCATAAGCCAACTGCGTAACCATTTTAACGGCCATTTTTGCTTCGCCACTCGCTGAGTGTGGAAGTGTCGAGTGAATGCAGTCTTTCCTCTGGTAAGTTTTATTTTGCTATTATTTGTTAAACTATTAACGTAACGTTAAATATTAGCTATGAATAGTGCATACTTTGTTATGCTTGGTTGTGAATTGCATACGAGAAACACTTTTACTGCTATATTAAAAATCAATCGAAAATGTATCTCCCCTGGCGTATTTCCCCTGGCTCTTTTGATACTTAATGTCCAGGGGAGGTACATTTGTATGCGTTGTCATAAATACTTCTGCATTTTTCGCTGAACCTTTACTAAGCATTATATACATATCTTAGATTTACAATTTAATGTCTTTTTTACAGAAAAAATGGCACCTACAAAAAAAAATGATGCTCGAAGAACGTTATGTACGTATGTATGTTTTGTACGTAGCGCTTAAAAAAATAAAAAAAAAAACTTTCTATAAACAAAGAGTGAGCTGCTAAGAAATGAAAGTCTGATTATAAATAAATAAAGTTGATGTTTAAAAATAATCTCTTTTTTCATATGTCTATGTCTCTCCCCTGTACCGAGTATTTACCCTGGTCACTTATAAAACGACATAAAACCAACAAATTGACTGGCCACTTTGTAAACATTTTCATATTAAAGGTTTCTATAAAAAAAATGTATACTAATGTAAATATATTAAAAAAATTGCCGTGCCATCATTTCATACAACACATTACCTCTTAACTTAGAATGACCCATAAGAGGGAGTATACATATTTGTACACGCGATTCTTGTGGCATCGCGAACCTTCGCGAAGGTCGGAACGGTATTGCTTTGTTTACATCGGTGGCATGCTGGCTCGTTCGCAGTCAGACCTATAGATCGCGGCCAGCAGGACGGATTTAAACCTATGGGGAAATCCGATAAAAAGTACCTAATATTTTATTAAATTTTAAAATTACACAAAAATAACAGAGATAATATTATAATCACAACATACTTATTTGTATTTTTTTTTTAATCCGTCGGAATAATTATTCAATTTACTGAGATACCTGCTATTGTGCGCAGTAGTTTTCGTGTGGTTACATAATTATCGACAGCTCCCTATTTTTGATGGTACGAAGGTATTTACTACTACTAACTGTAACCACAAATTTGTTCACAGAATTAAGTCTGACCGTATCAACGTTCTACGTAAACAATATGACTCTTTTCTGGAAGAAGATAAAAAGCGCAAGGAGCGCAACGAGTACATCTTGGGGAAGCTCGATAAGATGCGTACATGCACTGCTGTGGTGCCGATGCGGTACAAAGTAAGTTCGACGACTATGTCCTGTTTCCTCTATCAACTTTAATGCTTACAAAAATGTACACGTTATCTATATTTTCAGAACAACATTCGCTTAGATCAAGCACCTTTAGTCAGCAATTTCCAAACCATACCAGTCGGCCCTATAAGTCTAGCGAGAGGACTCGATGTAAGCCCACCACAGCCACAGTTAAGCAATCTTACTCTGGACGTTTCTCCCAAAGTTTTTGATGAGAAATATGTGCTGAATGAGATCAGCAAGAAATACATTCTCATTCCTAAATCAAGACCAAGTTCCGATAATGATTTTAGTAACAGACTCGTAAATCAAGATATCAGTAATGATAATGACTGGAAAAGTAAATACAGTATTTTAGATGAATTAAAACAAAACGAGAAAGGAGACACAGCTGAACTTTCATCCGAAGCTCGCCCCGAAAAATATGACGAAGCAGTAGACGACACACCCGTACGGCTTGAAGTTAAACCCGTCACCGAACTCGATAAACGACAAAATTTTGAGAAAAACAAAATATCAGATCAGAGTTTATTATCTAACGTACACAGCTATGAACCTCAAATCCCCCATCGAGTGAATGACGAAATCGGTTACAACAACAAAATCACCAAAGTCGACATCGTTTCAAATAATACAATGAAACATCTCGCATATAGCCCTGATGCTAAAACAAATGTTTATGATTACCAAATGCCTACCACTGATGGGAACCAGATGCCTAACACGGAAGTTATTGAAGAACACACAAATCAAAACGATTCAATACCTACGCAACAAGAAGAATATCATCCAAATGTTCCCGAACCTGAAGCGCCTGTTTACGACTATTCTGAAAGTGGATTTCATAATCCTGGACAGATGCCATATCAGAACGATTATGAGCACAATGATAATAAATACGAACTAGAAGATAAAGAAAAGATATTCCCGGTGGACGTGGACATCAGTCATGTAGAAGTTGAAAGTAACGCCGATCAAGTTGTTAATAATGATATGACTGTTGTTGCAAATGAAGGCAACCAAGAAATACTTGATTACCCCATTGATGTGATAAATGTTGCGGAATTTACACCTAATAGTGATGTAAAATTGGTAGATGGGGTAAATATTAATCCCGAAGAACATGTAAACAACCAACCATATGTTGCTCCGGTTCAAGAATATGAAGCTCATCCTAATGTTGTTGAAGATCAAAATACAAATGTTACCACACTAGGCGAGGCAGCTCATGTGCAATTAAGTGCTGCTGAAGGTTATGAACACACAAATCAATATGACCCTACAGCACATTACGACCCAGCTACTGAATATAACCAAACAGTAAATTACGATCCAGCAACAGCGCCCAATGTAAAGAATCCTGAGGACATCGTCAATACTTCTGGAATAGAAGAGTTTAACACTGAGCAGAATGACATGTTCTATCCAGAGCAGCCAGCTCAGAATTACGAAGGATATAACCAGCAAGATGTCGTCGATGTTTATAATAATGTAGATTATGCAGCGCCAAATGAAGGGTATGATCCTAACGTTTACTATGATGGCGCACAACCTGAGGAAGCATATCCAGTTGAGATAAACGAGCACGAAGAAGCAACTCAACGTTATGATCCCAATTATGAAAACCAGTATACTGGCAACTATGAAACGCAGCAAGAATATGTAGAGCAACAGCAGTACCAGCAGGTACCAGACCAAACACAGCAACAGTATGAGCAATATCAATATGAACAGCAGCCACCAGAACCGTTAGCACAGCTTGAACAGCAGCTAGACAGTGAACAAGGTTATTCTGAGAATCAAGTGTACAATGTGCAGGATCAGTCTGCAATCGAAGGATTAATGCAAGCTCAGGTCTCTCGTCAAATTGAACCAGAAGTCCAACAGGAAACTGAAACCCTACCTGAAAAAACAACATAATAAAATTAAATTAATCTTAATCCTCTTGGTTTTTATAGAGTTCTATTTTATGAATTATAATTTGAATAGAAACACAATTATTACATGTTTTATGATATTGAGCTATGTGAAAACCTATTTTAAATTAGTTCTGTTTTTACTGTTATATTCAAAGTGAAATAAATACATTCCAATTGTTTGAATCTAATACGACTTTAATTAAAATTTACAGGATGTGTATGATAAATATTTATTCTCGGAGTGGTAACTCCTCTAAAACTCTTGCTTGTTCTGGGATCAATGGCTCCCGAGGCTTCTTCCAATGAAACTCTTCCCATGGCAACCTGTCGAAACCAGTGGCCCAGTGATGGATTCTGCACCTCACATTCACCTTCTCCGTTTGATTAATCTGAAAGTAATAATATTAATATTGCAGATGGGCTTATATTCCAGCAATCCAATTTTCCCAAATCATATTTTTATTCCAAATTGCAAAAATTAGAATTAAACATACAATATTCACATCATAGATGATGATACTTACAGTAACTGTGACAAAGAATTCCTTGTCCTGTAGTGTCAAATCAGGACCCTTTATTTGGACAGGTGGCATTTCAATTGCATGTTCCGGAACAACAAATCCAGCTTTACGGAATGAAGCTTTTACATGCCAGGGCTCTAAGGTCCAGGGCTGCAGCTTGTTCATTGTGATTTGTAGCACCAGGCGTGATAGGCAGTTCATAGTCTGTTAAATCAAATGTCATAATAAAGTATTTATTTTATTATTACTTTCCTTTTTCAAATTGCCAAAACTTTTTTATATTCAACACATACAGTACCTACCTGATGTAAATGAAGTAAATTTCAATTTAATTATGTTTCCTTTTTTTATTTACAATTTATATCTTTCAAAACTATATGAGCAGAATGTCTTAATTTATAGATACTGACCCTCTGTACATATGGCGAGCTGAATGTAGATTCAACAACTGGTTTGCTTTCATCAACCTTGTACTTGGCCATATTCTCTGGATTGGCATAGACTGCTAAACCAGGCATCAGGTATTCCTTGTAAGCTTGACTAGGTCGTAAAGTTAAGACGTCACCAGTATTACCTACACCTAAATAGATGAAAATCTCAGTTAGCACCAATAATATGATGAGTGTGTAAATAAGTAAGTGTGAGCAAAGAAGTAAAAATATGTTCAACAATAAAAATGTACTGTATACTCTTTTTAAAACATTACTAAGTAAATTAATGATAGCTAACCTTCAACATATTGATTTAAAATTATTTTCATGTCAGGTTTTTTGACAACATTTGTATCTTGAACCAAGTCGTAAACAAAATGCCTTCCTCTCATTTTTGAAGGCTTACCACCTTTCCTGTGCAGTGGCGGGGGCCATTTCCTTCTCAGCACAAAAGTATTCTGTAAATAACAGTTCCGTAAGTTTATTATATCATAACATAAAATGCAAATATTAAAAATAACATAAAAATACTAACTCTCGTTTGTTGGCTTATAACATTATTAGCATTAGTAGCTTTGGTGAGAAACGAACGTATTCCGAACATATTTATAGCTAAACCTAGAAATTTATGAGCAAGTTATGAATTTATTTCATAAAATTATTTAATACAAAACTAAGGCGAAGAGAGGTTATACATATTATCGTGACACAATAATTGACATTTGATTTTACATTATTAAAGGTACCAGTCACAGAAATATACATTAATAGTAAAAATGAAGTAAAACCAAAAAAAAATGTCTCAGATCACAATATGTAATTGTCGTCCGAGGCGAAGCCGAGGTTGACAAAAATGTGATCTAAGGCTTTTTTATTTTACTGGCCGAGGTCAGTATACTATTTTTCTGTTCGACGAAGCTAGAAAGCGGCAATTTCATTTAGCGCAGCGGCCAGAAAGTTGGCGCTTTCAGGCCGGAGAACAGAAAAAATATTTATTATAAGATTTCATAGATCTTAATCTGTTAAACATATTCATAATCTATAATAACTCTATTTACTGTGTGGCATTAAATGATTTTATATTTTGGCTAGTGTACTGAGCGCTTTAGGTTTCAAATCCAAGCCCACATTAGAAATGAAATCATTTCCGGAAGCTAGTGATGTCCTAAAAAATTATTTTACCGACTATTACGATTAATCGTTATGTTATGTCATAGACAACGTGATTACATTTATTATCAAGAATCGTGCGTGTGTGATATTTGCTTGCTACAGTTTGGATTCACTCGGTTTTTGGTTTGTGTTACTAGAATTTCGAGTAATTTGTGTCGATAGTAGTTTTATCAATTGAAATATATAGGGTGACATATTATAGTATAAATTGTACTTATTGATTCGTATTAAAAATGGATGATGATGCCAGTTCTGATTTGCAGGTAAGAGGTGTTACGAGGTTATAAAAATACTAGCATTTTCGGCGAGAGTTAAATTCACATTTGTTTTGAAAATGTTTCAGAAATGTCTATCGGACGGTCCGTTAGATGCAGATGAAGGTCCTATGGACACTGATGAAGGGCCATTGATCAACGAAAACTCAAATGGGCTATCGCATCTGTTGACCGAGGGAGAGTTCAACAGTGTAGACGCGGTCGGTGTGGATGAATCATCGACGTCTAATCAAGGTTTTTTAAATGCCGTCGAGTTCTCGGCTGGCAGTGTTGGAGATTATTTAGAGAACAATACTGATGGTTTCAATACGGATGCGTTCGACGTGGGCGACAATGCTGTGACATTTGCCGGCGACTCTCTCAACAACGTTCTTTCCGACGGAGATTCACATCTCAGCGACGTTGCTTTCAAAGGTGCATTAGACACTGATGATATTTCTGAAATACCTAACTCTAAAATGGACATGGAAAATGAAGTTAGTGAAGTTTCAAATGATGTTGCCGATGATGCTGTATTGGTTAGGACTGACGTCGAAAGTACGGAAATCTCTAATGAAACTGAACTTTATGATAAAGAAGAAGCAATAGATTCTGATGTACAGGTATGTGTTGTACCCAGGTATTATTCTTAATAAAAGTAATGGTATTGAACCATCCCTACTTCCCTACTAATATTATAAATGCGAAAGTAACTCTGTCTGTCTGTCTGTCTGTTACGCTTTCACGCTAAAACTACTGGAGCGATTTAAATGAAATTTGGTACAAAGAAAGTCTGGAGCCTGAGAAAGGACATAGGCTACTTTTTAACCGACTGCAAAAAAGGAGGAGTTCCACGCAGATGAAGTCGCGGGCAGAAGCTAGTAGTAAATAAACATGTATTGTTGAACCCACGGAATATACCTCTAATCTCAACTTTGCTTTTTTCCTACATGTAGAAAGCAAAGCAAGGTGATACTTATGAGGTTAATGATATATGTTTCAAGCTTTATTTTGTCAATTACCAATAAATAGGACCTCAGAAGCTTAATTTATATAAATAATCTGTCATTATTCTAAATTGTTTATATTATTCACACAGGAGGTTAGTCAAGAGGCCCTGTTAGGACATGATGCCTCCACAGATGACATAGATCAAGACAATAACTTAAAAACAAAGAAGGTAAGGATCAAGTTCCAAACTAATACCATTCACCCCTTCAGTGGTTTGTCCATATTCTAAGCACAATTTGATATTTATTTGTTTATATAATAATATTCTTTAGAAATAAATAATTCGATTTATATTCTCAACTACTAATCTACAATTTAGTGAGGACTTGTCTGTATTATATTGATTATTATCTGTATTATGGCTTTAGTTAAAAGAATATCCATGCTCTCACATAATTATTATATTGAGGTTTCTTTATTGAGATATTCATTTGTATGTTTCTTCTTGAAGGTATCAGCAACTGAAGCCCATTCCAAAGTAATCAAGGACACAGCAGAGACTAAAGATACACAGGTATGTGTTAAACACCATTTGTTAAAATATTATTGGAAATACATAAATTATGCTTTCTTATGCCACAAGTGTAATGTCACTGACTAGTGCATAGCTAAACAGATATATATGACTAAACTTAATTATAAAATATCCAAGTGATATTTCATATTGACTAGATTCTTAAAGTGTTTATGATGTGCTGTTTTAAACAAATAGGATGCAAGTAAAGATATACTTAATATTGTGAAAACAAGAGAAACGGTTGAGACTAAATCAAAGGAAGAGAAAAATGAAAAATTAAATTTAGAAAAGCCTAAGGTAAAAGTTACCTTTGAATTTATTTTGTTCAATGTATTTACACTCTTTTCAATGTATGTGTAGTTCCTGTAATTTATTACGCAAGGTTAATATCTACTATAACTTGAGTTACTTTATCATGAGTGGTCTGTTGACCTATTTTATAATACTGCATTTGTAGGTATCATATTTAGAGCCTGTCACAACATTTAAGAATAAGCTATTTACAATGTTTCATGCATATAAATGATTGTTTTTCTCTTCAATTTATGATAATTAATTATATGATATAATTAATTATCTATCCTGATTTAATGAATTAGGTTATAAATAGCTGATTCAAGACTTAGCTGGACTGAAAAGAAATCCTTATGCTTATTTTGTTATCACTTTTATTAGTTTTGTAATTAGCAACTCAAGTTTTATATATGTATTATGTTGTATTTATGCATGCGATAGTCACCTTGACTTGACCTGTTTAACAATAGTACCTACCTAGTATTTTTGCATAAAATATGACAGAATATTATAATTGTTGTGGTAGTGGTAGGTTGACTTTAATTTTAATGTTGTTTACACTGCATGAACAAATATTTTGAGCAGATAAAACTGTTCACTTAGTAGTTAGGTTGCTTAATGTTAGACTAAGCTTCATAAAAAAGTAAAAAAAAACCTGATAAATCTTACAATGGGTAAAACTGAGGTAATGCTATAAGAAGCTATAAAAAACTAAGGTTCATTTTAATCATTTTCTAATAGATTAGATAGATTACATAGAGCCTGACAGATTAAAAACTTTTTATAATCAGTGAAATGGGCTCTTAGTTAAAGTATTTATATAATTTTATTATTAATGTATTTTTGATCATAGGTGCGAGGTTCTGAAGAGACAGAGGTAGTGTCAGAAGACGAGTTGCCCGCGGTAGAGAAACCAAGTGTAAAAGATGCGGAGAATGTCTCGGACGACGAGCTGCCTGGACCCAAACCAGCTGAGTTACCAGCGGATACTGAGGTAAGGAATACAGTAATATTTAGTGTACTAGTAGATATGCTAACGCCCTTGGTAATAAAGCGCAAGTTTTATTAAAAAAATAACTACCAATTTAAAATGATGTTCCTGTGACTTTATATCATGTTATTAACATTATATTATAGTATTTGATTTTGTCATGTTTAGGTTTTTTTATGTTTAGTCTTGTCTATTAGAATTTGTAAAAAAACTTTGTGGTAATAATAATAGTTAAAAGGATCTCAATATCACAAATCAATGAACAGGAGTTGAATACATTATACTTATTTTATATCTCTGTTTACTGACGTCGAAAACAACAAAAATTATTAAACTGACATCTTATTTCGACAGGTTGTATCTGAGGACGAGCTGCCGGCGTCCAAGAAAGAGGCTAAAGAGTCGAGGAAGCGCAAGACTGATGATGACAAGGATGGCTATGACCCTGGCTCGCCGACATCGGAGAGTGAATCTTCAAATAAAAAACAAGCTGTTGTCAAGGTAGAATTATGTTACAAGTTGGTAACTTAACAATAAAAATAAAATATAGCACAGTAAAGGATTTAAGACAAGTTTATACTTGAGAAAAATAAACAACATAAACTTAATAATACAAATTAGACCACACAAGAAATCGATTGGTTGGTCCCAAAATAGGGTGTTTGACAACATTAAAAATATATCCCAAATTGTGGTCATCATATCAGAAAATAGCATAAATTAACATATTTCACTTTATTTTAAACAAAAAAATGTATATTTTTTGCAGATTACACGAAATAAAATATAATATTTTTTGAAGTCTTATCTGTGACGGTCAACGCTCTGTGAATGGTTAAGATTCTTGCAACGTCACACGCAAGTAAACATTGCTTCCATGACTAAGTCTAGTTCGTAATTCGTGTTGTATCGCTGTTATATTAGATGTTTGAGTGTTTTCTGAAGGAATATTTACTTGATACATTTTATAATATTCGTACCGAATCCCAAAATTTAGGCAAATTTAGTACAGGCTGACAACAGCAACCTACCAAAGATAGATGCATTTATGGTAGCACTTTTCTTTAAAAATTATGCTGATTACTATGCTGCGGAACTTAAAAATGTTAAAACAGCAGTGTAAGTACCCCATACAAATTATTTATTTTGTATTAAGTATAATAAGTTTGGAAGTTTTTTAAGAGCAAATTTTAGGTTATGTTGATGAAAATTCCTTTTGTCATGATTTTTGCTTTTTGTTTTACAGGTCTGCACGACAATCATAATATGGCGACGAAGCGATTGGTTATGTTCGTGGAATTTGTACAGTTGAGTGTAAGATGTGCCCTAAGCACAAAGTACGAGCCAAAGGATACAATTTTACTATAATTGTAAATGAAAGCGACTGCGAAATTATCAGCTGTCAGTGCCATGACTGTGCGGCTTCAGCTGGAGGGTGCAAGCATGCTGTTGCTTTTTTAATGTGGGCCCATCGTCGTTCTGAGGATCCTTCATGCACTTCAGTGGAGTGTTATTGGAAAAAATCTACTTTGTCTAGAGTAGGGACTACTCTAAAATATATCAAATTTTTCCTATTTTATATCAGAACACCAGTGTGTAATAATTAAATAAAAAATAATTTCGAGCTTTATTATTTCTTTTATTTTACATTATTTAAGGGTATTATGAGTGTAGCTTCTAAAGAAGAGAATTCTGCAAATTTGTAAGGGTACTTGCAATGATGATGACATGATCAAGAACACGAAGTATGTTAGTATTCATCACTGAATGTTGCTTAAGCATATGAAATTCTCTTACACGCCTTTGGTGTGCAGGATATTAAATACTTTGAAGTATTCCCTTTTTTGTACTCCGACCATGTCAGTGCCTGATGAACGGCTTTTGAAGGTTTTTGTATGTCAATTTCCAAACAATCTATAATACAGCTTGCGATCCTCTTGACAGTGAAATTGAGTTGGCACAGCCTTATCCGTGAGAAATATCTTCTGACTGAAGCCCATTTTGTACTTCATGTAGTCAATTGTGTCTTTTTCCATCTGAAATTTAATAGAGTGAAGTGTACAATGTAGCGTTTAAAATTAAGGATCTTCTAAGAAATCTAAGTCCACATTTTAGAGGTTAGGAATGAAAGATGTTATTTTGTTTTATCCATTACAGATATTTTACTATCTGCTATCTGGTATACTGTATAAAGTTAAGTGATACTTACATCAAAGTGATCTTCGCACATAAAGACATTTGAGTGTGGTTGAATGGCATTTGGATCTCTTCGAGCTAGTTGTAGAACCATTTTTCGCCTTTTGCGATTGGTTGGTACAGAAATAAACACTTTCTCTGGACTTTTTATCGAAGTATTTGTACATTGTGGCACTACACACCACTTATAGACCATTGTATTCAATAAATTTGAAGAAAGTCGATGAAATGTACTGATTCACAAATGTTATTAACTCTGTTTACTTGTATGTGACGTCACGCCTGTCACGAGACCGGCGCCATTACAGAAACAGCGTTTTTGCCGGGGTTCTCGCAATTTAAACTTAAATATTGATTTTTACTCATAATACAGATGATTTCCCGGAAATATTAATGAAATAAGCTTATTATGCTATAAAGAATAATTTAAAACAATTATTAAAAAATAGTCAAAAACCCTATTGACGAATATTTGAATTGCTTTTATTTCACAGTATCAATAAACAGTATTAAAAATCAAAAATTTTACAAATATCAGAACTAAATTGAATAAGCTCTAGTAAACTCATGTGATGTGTAAAAGTACTTTTTCATGGTCTATTTTCTAATAAATTATTTGATTTTACTATTTTCATTGACACAGTCATGTTTATTGTTTATATGTAACGTTTTTTATTTTATTTTGTAGAATGGTGAGAGTAAACCGGTGCCATCTGAGAAGAGGCTCTCTACAGACGAGAAGCCCAAGAAGAAAGCTCTGCCTGAACTAGATAAGTACTGGAAAGTAGTCAACGACGACCCCACTGACTTCACCGGGTGGACTTATCTACTGCAATATGTAGACCAAGAGGTGAATAAACTTTAATCTAGTATTTCATAACAATAAAAGTGTTAAACATGATGAAAAGTAATTGCTAATCTTATACGCTTTATGAAGCGATAAGAACTGAAACACGTTGTTGATAGGCAAGGGCCAACTGAACAAGCTTGTATTGGAGCTTGTATTGTATGTTCGGTGTAAGAATTTGGTCTTGAGCAAGTTATATTTTACAGAGCGAGGTGGAAGCGGCCCGCGAGGCGTACGACGCCTTCTTGTCTCACTACCCGTACTGTTATGGCTACTGGCGGAAGTACGCCGACTATGAGAAAAAAAAAGGAAGTAAAAAGAAATGCCTCGAGGTGAGTACCAATGCCGTGAACCCCCGCTTATTATGCTATTATACTACTTAAGTCACCCGTGAATCGGTAAGGCTTTAATTAGTTGAATACGTCTGATGAGTTTCATTTCAATGTGTCTTAACACTTGAATTAATACAAATTGTTTAGTCTTAACTGGTATTTTGCAATTACTTTTTTTTCCCAACAGCGCTTCGAGGTCCCCGTTCGTAAGGCAAAGTCGACCGTTCGCACCGGAGAGTCGTATTACCATCACATTGATCTCGTTCTAGTGATTCATTTTTTGTGGTGTATATCTTATATCCTAGTGCATATATTTACTATAATCTGTACACGCATGATATATTGTAATATCGTTTCATGTATTATATTTAAGTACCTAATAAGACATAATGAATGGTGGACATACTTAAGGCTTTAATAACTAATCCATGGTAGCATGGAGCGCTACAGGTCCTCGTATTTAGCCAAGTATTGGCAGTAGGAAGCAAGAGACGGCGCGGAGGCCACTGCGTGTCGGCGCGGCGTGCGAACAGGTGTAATATGGCAGGCAAACCTTTATTATACTTAGACGAGCGAGCCGTCCTGCGTGTTGCAGGCGGTCCAGGACGTCTCGCTCCTCTATTCAAAATTACATGAGATGACAAATATAATGCTATTCAATATTCCCTTGCTATCTAGCGTTGCCTCGCTCGGCGGCGCTCGGCGACTCCGCGACGTGTCTCTGACGCACATTGTGTTTCAGGTGTTGGAAAGGGGACTCAAAGCTATCCCACTGTCAGTTGATCTGTGGATACACTACCTGAATCACGTAAAAGCCACTAGAACAGAAGACCACGCCTTTATTAAGACCCAGTACGAAAGAGCAATAGGTACTTATTTGTATTTTATCTAGCTTTTAAAGTGAGCGTTAAAAATTGCTAGTATTTTATATTGCATCATTAAATATTTATATGATCTTTTTGTTCATTGCAGAGGCGTGCGGTCTGGAATTCCGTTCAGACCGACTCTGGGAATCGTACATTAAGTGGGAAGCGGAGAATGGTTCCGCTTTAAACGTGACTAACATTTACGATCGCTTGTTAGCCACCCCTACGCTCGGATATACAACGCACTTCGACAAGTAAGTATAAAAAATTATGATTATGTCACGGTCGGCGTGACTATTTGAAGATAATTATGAATACTCACCATTTAAATACACACATTAAAGTGATAAATATATCCAGTGATCGGTTATTAATAATAAATGTTGCCTCATGGTAAAAATAATTCAATTACTGTTTTTATATTAAAAAAATGTATAATATGTTAGCGTGCCGTAGAATCAGGGAATCGCCACGTAAACTTATAAATCAAATAAAGTCGGGTTAGTTACACCATTTATAACTCAAGTAGGCTGAGCGTATCAGCTACCTCTGATTAAAATATAGGCAGATTTTTACTCGATTTCTCAAATAAGGAGGGTAATGTGTTAAGTGTATCTGCATGCCGGACAGGGTGTCGTCTGCCGGGACCACTAATTATTTATAATAACCAGTTAGATCAGCTCAGTATTTCACGGTCTATGATTATTTTCCCTCTTCTATGCTACTCTAACCGGTGTGTATGTATATGTGTATGTGTGTGTGTGTGTAGTTTCCAAGAGCACGTGATGTCGGAGCCGGTGGCGGGCGCGGTGTCGAGCGCGGAGCTGGTGCGGCTGCGCGGCGAGGTGCGCCAGGCCGCCGGCGCCGCGCCGCCGCTCGACCTGCCGCCCGGCGAGGACGAGCCGCAGGACCACATCGTGAGTATACAATATACATACTGTTATATCTTATACTATTAGCTGGATGATACCGTTTTTTTATGTATTACTAAATTAGTTAAGTTTGGCAACTAGTGTAGCCCGAAAGTTTAAAATTAAAATTATAAAAAAATTAAACGATATAACTTTACACGACCCACCATCCGCCAATGCTTGAATCAAAATGTGAAAAAATATATGTTGGTTACTTCATCTATACTCATGCGAAATGTGCGATAAAATATAGCCGGTATTGACATGTGAAATATGTTTTATCGTTGATTTTTAAAGTTTATTAACTACAGCTAATCAAATAATATGTATATGATAAATTGAAATATGTCACATAATAAGGGATACAAGAAAGGTTTCGTAAGGCACACGAAGGTTCCGTACCATCGTGCACCTAATCTTTGTCATCCGACTAGGACTTGGCCAGTTTTAATTATGTATTTTTTTTGTCAGGCATCTGATGAGGAAGCTCAAGCTATAAAGGAACGCATCATCGCCGCACGAAGAAAAGTACACAAAACAACCGGCGAACAGGTTGCGGCCAGATGGACCTTTGAAGAAGGCGTAAGTAGTATTTTATTCATTGCATTATATAACGCTGTTGTTTTACTTATTTTACTGAAGGTTTTGTTTAAAACCTTGAAACAATTGACTGTCGTTTGCTTAATTATGAACAGCAAATTTAAATTTATTTAGTTTTCATAGTCATTTTAATATAATTAAAAAAGAATTGCTACCATTATTAAAATCCCTACTAATATTATAAATGCGAAAGTAACTCTGTCTGTCACGCTAAAACTACTGGACCGATTTAAATGAAATTTGGTACAAAGAAATTCTGGAGCCTGAGAAAGAACATAGGCTACTTTTTAACCGACTGCAAAAAATGAGGAGTTCCAAGCGGACGAAGTCGCGGGCAGAAGCTAGTGTTATATAAAAATAATGAAAAACAGCTGTGCGACGCCGTCGATATAATGCTGACAGCTGACCGTTTCGCGCTACTATTAAATATCATGGAGAAAATAAATAAAACAATATTTCACAAAATACAACACATGCTTTAACAAATGCAAATGAAGCCTACATTGCGACTGACAATAACATTTTTTCATATCTTTAACAGATAAAGCGTCCGTATTTCCACGTGAAGCCCCTGGAGCGGTGTCAGCTGAAGAACTGGAAGTCGTACCTGGAGTGGGAGAAGCAGCACGGCTCGCTGAAGCGCGCGCTCGTGCTGCACGAGAGGTGTCTGATCGCTTGCGCGCTCTACGAGGAGTTCTGGATGAGGGTAACTTGATATATATACTGGCTATAATTATATTATAAATAGGTAGGTAGATTTGTTTCAAACAACCACTAGTATATGAATAAGATAGTTTACTAGCTGTGACTGAAATAGTAAGTTATCAAAACCGATTTTAGATGGCACAGTTTCCAGGCTGTTGCCAAGCTAAAATAACAATTAGATGATGATCAATGTTTTCGAACGGCTTTTAAAAAAATCCTATATACTTAAAAAGAACATACATTTCCTAAATATCTTTCAAAGTATTGACCACCTTTAAAACTACGATCCATTAAAAGTAGCTTATGTTATGTTGGGAAATTTTCCATGGATAATAAGTATGTCGAACCTTTTACTTTGGCGAACGGTTCTCAAAATTGGTACCAATGTACCGGACATTTGATTAGTTTCTACATAGCTTATAGACTAATCCGCATATCCGTTTCGCAGCTTATAAAATTCCTTGAGGAGCGTATAGAGAGCAACCCCGAGCTGGTGGCCGTGGAGCGCGAGGTGCTAGAGCGCGCGTGCACCGTGCACCACCTCGACAAGCCGGAGCTGCACCTGCACTGGGCGCACTTCGAGGAGGCGCAGGGGAACCCCGCCCGCGCCGCCGAGATACTCGACCGCATCGAGAAGACCTGCCCCAATCTCGTGCAGATACAGTACAGGTGTGTACTTTTATATAAAGGTTTTTTGTAGTCAAACTAAACTTGAATAGTACTTGAAGATTTGTTTATCGTTGAGGCAACTTATGTGTCCTCGAACAATTATTTTTCTTTCTATACTGAGCATTGAAAAGTCATAATTATATTGCTTTTTTTCATAATCTTTAATATAAGTGGTAAATAGTTTTATTGCTGCAGAACAAAAATCTATATATATATAAAAATGAAACCCGTTTTCCGTTGTCACGACATCACGCGGGAACGGCTGGACCGATTTCTCTAATTCTTTTTTTGTTGTATTTGTTATTATTAGGAGAAGGTTCTTACGTAAGAAAAAAAAACTTTATTAGGTATAGGGCGGTACTAAGTTCGCCGGGTCAGCTAGTTACAAATACAAGTAGAAGTAAGAGAGGTTAATTGAGTAACTTCTTTTGACTGACAATGGGTCATTATAAATCATTAGCGGATAAACTATATCCACTAACTGGGTCCAATTACAATAATTTCGTTATCAACAGACGCGTGAACCTTGAACGGCGCCGCGGCGACTTCGACAAGTGTTCCCAACTGTACGAGAGCTACATAGCGGCGGCGAAGAACAAGTCGATAGCGTCGGCGCTCGCGATCAAGTACGCGCGGTTCCTGTTCCACGCGCGGCAGCAGCCGGCCGCCGCGCGCCGCGTGCTCGACGACGCGCTCGCCAAGGACGCGCTCAACCAGCGCCTGCACATGCAGCGGCTCGACCTCGCGCTGCACACGCCCGGGACGCCCTACTCCGAGTTAGAAGGTCCGTTGATTTATACATGCGACGTATTTAAAAATTAGATTATTTTTTCACATTTAATGTTTTAGGTAATTTTTGTTTTGTAACAAAACTTATGATTTTGATTTTCATAAAATCGATGTAAATGATGCTTTATCGAGATAGTCCCATTTTTATTACAAAAAACCTACTGATTTTCCGATATCTGCTCGATTGCAAAGTATGTTTTAGATAAATATATGTAGCATCTCACTACAGGCAACATCATAAAGGCAGTAAAATAATATATCGCAACATGATCTTTATATTTGAGCACCTTGAAGGTTACGATATATTTGATAATAACGAATTTCCAGAGCTGGTCCAGTCGTACGAGAAGCAGGAGGGCGCGGAGCTGGAGACGAGCGCGGCGCTGGCGTGGCGACGGCGCGAGCTGGCGGAGGAGCTCGGCGACGCGGCCGCCGCACGCGCCGCCGTCGCGCACGCGCGCACGCTCGCCAAGCACCTCCGCAAGCGCGCGCGCAAGGACAAGCACGACCCGCCACCGCCACCCACGTATGTACAAACACACTAACTTAATAATTGCAATAAATATTTTTATATAATATGCTCTGAGAACTAAAGGTACTGACATGGTAAGAAGTAAGATTCTTATAGGTTCCGGGTATTAAACTATATTTTATTATATCGAGAGAGAAATTACTATGATTTAAAGATATCACGAAATACGGCCCAGAGTCAAAAGAATCTGCTTATTTGGAAAATAAATACAACTACATATTATATCACTTACAATTTCGTTTCAGTCAAAGCACCATGTGATGTTTCTGCTGCTTAAATAATGTCTTGATGTATGTATGTATGTATGTAAACTCTTTATTGTACAACAACAAAACAAAATAAAACATAGGTAAACGAAAACACAATAAATGTACAGTCGGGGTAGGAAAAGGTTCGTCACCTTAAAGTCGTTATTTGCTTGCACCAGGGCAGTTATCAGTAATGTCAACATTACATTTCAAACGAAACAGAATATTACAATGACGTGTGCGACTTTTTCAATTGCCGTTTGACTGACAGATCAACTAATATAGTATGAAGGTTGTAACTGACACTGGCATCATAGGCAAGCTATTAAGGCGCTATTTCAGAATAGTAAACGGTTATTATTTACGAAATTATTTATAAAGTAAAAACAGCAGTAATTATGGTAAAATTTATTGAATATATAAACAAAACTTAATTTAAAACGAGCATTTGTAATCGACTTTGCATTGAGCCAACAAGGCAGGAGCAAATTTCTGTTCCTCTGTAATCCTCCCAAACACTTCGGCAATGCTCTACGCCAGCTACCTTGCTTCTTTCATTATTATTTACCCATACTTCTATCTCATTAGTAAAAATTGTGTGGTTCCAATTGAAATTTAATTAACTTTGGGCAAAAATTAAGCGTTCTGTTCTATGAGCACTAGTTAAAGCCACTCTTATGGCCGGGCGCGCCGCCGGTGATGAAGCCCCATAGAGTGCAACGCATTTCTTATTACTCTAGGAGATAAGTCAAACATTTCGGCGAAATAACTAGTTTTAATGAAACCATTTTCTTCATACTGTCGACCAATCTTTTTTGTGTTCTTGGGCAAGAGTTGGGCGGCATCCAGAACTGGTATGGTGGTGATCAGTAAGGCTGCCTTCTTCCAAATGTCTTATGATACAAAACCTTATAGTGTCTCTCGTGATATTACGATTTGAAGATTATATCGCTAATGTTATAGCCAGCTTCATGATCAACAATAATTGCAGTTTTTTCATCGATACACGAATTTCTCGGCATTTTAAGATTAAATACGAAGCAGAATTATATTTGATCGTAAAATATAAGAAAATAATTGACACTGACGGATATTGTCAAGATATTAAACATATTTAATTGGAACTTCGCGATGTAGTCATCGCAACGAACATTAAATAGGTTTGATGTTGCTATTGAAAATAGATGATACATACTATTTTGAGTCCTGTTTTCATATAAATGAAGTATGTTTTCAAATGCAGGTGTTAGCAAAGCACTTTAGTTTCAAAACGTATTAAGAGTTTATGACTTGATAAACGAATGAATTTGAAAAGTGACGAAGGTTTTCGTACCCCCACTGTACAAAGGCGAACTTATCCCTTGTAATAGGAAAGTTCTAAAAAAACAGGCTCTAAAAATTTAAATTCCTTACAGCGCCGCGGCAGACATAAAGAAAAAGGAAGCGTCAGCTGCCGGCAGCGCCGCTGCCACCAGCAACAACGCGTATTATCAAACCCCAGCCGCCACCACGCAATCTTACGATCAGTCCTACGCGCAGCCCTATCAGCCCCCGTGGGGCTACCAACAACCGCCCGGCCCCTACCAACACCACCCGCACCCTTGGACTCAGTATCCGAATTATTACTAACCAATGAGGATCATGGAAAGGGTCGCCAGCCTCAACAGAGCTCTATGATCTACCGAAGATGCACAGGCTCTACTGGCCTACCATTGGTAGAATTACCTCAGTTGAGATCAGCGACTTTTGCCTCTGGAAGTCCTCATTACAAGGAAACGGCTAGGGTTTATATAATAAGTTTATCTTGACGTACACTTTGAAGAATGATTGCACCTCAGTAAAATTTTGTATGTTTTAACTGCTCAATGCAGTGAATGAAATGCGTTATTGGCATCTGCTTTGTTGTACGTTTTATTAATAAATGTATTTTTAATGATCTCTTTGTTTTTTATTTGTAATAAATTTTCTATTATTTTGACTTTACGCATCTAAACACTGTCAGATATATTATTTTCAAAACTATTATATTTAGTGTTATTTAAAGTTAATTTATTAGTTACCGAATAAAAATTCTGGAAAAAAACTTTGTAGGGATTGATAGAATACTAAAGAAAACAAGAAAATTCAATAAAACTGTCTATTTAAATAAACGCAATAATAAATCCAAGAAATACTATAAACCTTAAAAAAGATGTATTGTGTTGATACATTATATCCCATATTTCGATCCATCAGTCTTTAAATACAATAAATAATGCTATTTCTTTCTACAATTCATATCATAGATTTACATTCCGATTTTTATATTATGGTTTTGTGCCATAACATACATGCTATCTGTACAATCGAAAGGTAATGTCATTAGCTCGTTACATATTGCAAGCTGAATATCTTATAAAAATAGCCTACATTGTAATTATAAAAGAAATAAATGTATTATAATCCATATTTTCGTGTCATTGCACAATAACAAATTACATCACTTGTATAGTCTGTACTTCCGATAACACACATACTATCCATAAAAATTCGAGGTAACTCTCTTATAATATGGTACAAAATTCATATATACATAATAATGTATATTCAATCTTATTTTTGAGTTTCACAGGTATTTTGGGCATCCAATTACATCAAAACAGTAAACAAACTAATTAAACAATCTTATTAATATTCTGTACTAGCGTTTACGAACAAGTAATATTTATAAATTTAGAAATTAAGGCTCAAAAAATGTATATCGGCTATCGAAGTAAAGAAGCTACTACCGGCATTACTGTACACTACAGATTCTGATAAGTAGCAATAAATCGGCAATGTCGAATAAGCTATACCGCGTGGAAGAATACTAGTGTCTCAAGGGGACATTAACCCTGTCATTTTTTACAAGAGCTGAAGAGCAAAAGAGCACTACATCACGCTTGCGGTGAGCCTGTTATAAGTATAACCATGCTTTGCCGCGTCGTCTGTCCATTCTAAAACGAATGAATTCGAGATCAGAACAGAACATTCACTGGATCCTTTATCATGAACAAGCAGCTTTTGCTGCTTTGACAGCTGCAACAAATTAATAAAATTTATTCTTAATATAATTATGTAAAAAGATGTTACATATTTTTATTGTGACACACACAAACAAATGATTCTATCACAGTAAAAAGCTTTTTAAATAGAGAGTTGAGAGGGAACTTTCTGCACCTTGTACATGCGATAATTACCTTCTCTCTCCTTCCGACGCAGCTTCTTGCGGCGGCGGTCGATGGCCGCAAGTTCCGCCTTGACGGAGTGATACGCCTTGCGCAGGTCGGCCAGTCGCGTCGTGAGCACGTTGATACGCGTCTGACAGTCCCACGATGGATCTGAAACAAAAATAATACAATATTAACGAAACCTGACTATCTTATTATGTTTTAACTTAGTGGGTGGTCTCGGAAACATTCCAGATTTTGTAAGCGTAATGTTATCGGTATAAATATTGGAATTATATGAATTAACTATAAACGGATTGAACTAGCATATTTTATTTTATTGGCTGACTTATCGGAACCTTTACAGTTTCCATAATCGTAGCAAGACTGAGCAATGTGTAATAGCAGCGAAGGCATAAGAAATTATTTTTATAAGAATTAATTAAAGTAATCAAACTAGTTATGTTTATCTGTTATCTAATACCGACAGTAGAAGTTTCGCTTAGTATGAGTCTAGATCGATTGGTGTGAATTGTCTAAAGTTATTTATTTATAAGTTGTCTTACCCAGTTCGCAATAGAAGTTGTACTTGAGCGAGGGCTGGTGTGGCTGGTGTGGCTGGTGTGGTTGGTGCGGGTGCTGGTGCTGCTGGTGGTGGTGCGCGTCGTCGGTGTCGCGGCGCGCGCGGCGAGTGCGGCCGCGGCCCGCCAGCGACGACTCCGACGCCTTGCGCGACCGCCCGCCCGCTGCACAAACAACGATGCATTTAAACAAAATCTAACTGCAGACATCATGTTACATATTTTCTTTCTTTTGTTTTATTTCTTAAAGGCATTTACCCGCGAGTTCGCCTGCGTAGTTATTATTGTACTTACATAGTAAATGGCACCCTCTCTTTACCCTCCATAAATACTATCATAATATGACCTATGAGCCTTTGAACTCGTGAATTTCAATTAAACAAGAAACACGTCTTTCATAAATTCTGTTAAGAAAGAGTTGTGCAAACGTTGTCCCCCCTTTTAAGCCTCCTTACAAAGAACACACTCTCCAAGTTTCAGGTCTCCACGATTAGCTGTCTATATATCCATCAGTCGCTGGGTTTATATAAACAGTTTTTTTATGTAAGATTAAATTGAATTTTTGTTAAATCTCTTGTGGCGTTTCTTCTCGGCGATGATTTTGACTATTACATACTAATAATTGACTTACTAAATACCTGACTACGTAGAAGATGTGATTATGCATAGTAAACATGTTGTGTTAAAAAAAGATATCAGAAGCTTACCGTGTGGTTTGTCCATGTCAAGTGCGGAGCCATCGTTGTCCCTCCTCTCTTCGTCGTCTTCTTTCCGCTCCGATGGACTATCGCGCTCCGACATCCTACGTTCCCTTTAAAAAAATAAACACAAAGTTGATGACAAGGCCGCCACGCCACAATCACCATATTTATTTTAATTTTATTATTATTTTCCAAGAACAAATATTTAAGTATCTTACAAAAAGAGTTTTTGACCCGTAGTTATCTCGCAAATAAAATAGTTAAATATAAAATTCGCTGCTTTTCTGGAATAGTGTCACAACTCGAAATGTGTCACCATTCTGAATTGAAATTTATATGTGACGGTATACAATCTTAAATGGAGTAACAAATTATTTCGAGTTGTGACACTATTCAAGAAAAGCACCGAAATATACGAACTGTACGAATGTGACGAAGTATGCGACTTATCGTAGTGAGAACTGCGATTTCATGATAATATTTAGCCATAAAGATTTTTTTTACCTCTGCGGCGACATGTCCAGACTGCTGTCGGGTGTGGTGGGCGGCGTGTTGTCGAGCAGCGCGTGCCGGCGGCCCCACGCGGCGCCCCCGGCCCCCGCGCCCCCAGCCCCGGCGCCTCCGCCCCCTCCGCCGCCGCCCCCGCCGGCCCCGGGCGCAGCTCCCGCCCCCGCCGTAGGCGCCGCCCCGCCCGGCTGAGCCTCCGCTCCACCGCCCTCCGGCGCTCCACCCTCGCGACCTTCCCCTGCTCTTTCTTCTCCTGATGAGAGAATATAAGTCGACTGTTTTCATGGAACTTATATGTAATTACGAGCCATTTGGATTTAATCTCAAGAACGAAAGTTTTTAACGGCACATCGATACCTATCTTGTGGACTGTTGTGTTATCTTTGCAATGGATGCTCTACTTTCTTTCCTTGCCTCCGCACGAGTGGGAGCCAGAGCCACAAAAGCTGTATTTTTATTTAATACGAAAAGAAAGAAACGGGAGCATGAATAATAATCTCTATCGAAATACCTTTAGTATTTCCATGTTGCGGTGCGCAGGCGAAGGGCATGTGCAGCCGCTGCCGCGGCGGCGCCGGCTCGGCGTCGGGCGCCGGCGAGCCGGGGATGGTCTCCTCGCACAGCAGCAGCGATATGTTGCTGTCCTCCTCCGCCGCCGGCAGCACGGCCGAGACCGTCGCCGACCCCACCGACCCCGCCGCCGCGCCGGCCACTGCGCCGGCCACCGCGCCCGCGCGCGCGCTTCCCGCCACCACTACACTTGCACCTGCACGAATAAATAATACAATATGCAATTACAGAAAACAAAAATAGAATGCAATTCTACCTCTTTCGGCACCGCCGTCCGAAGTATCTACAGTACTCACTGTGTTTCCGTTCGTTCTTGCAGGCGTCTTCCAACATGAGCAGCGTCTCCCCGGCGCTCCACTCGCCGGGCGACTTGCCGGCGTGCAGGCCGGTGCGGACGCTCGCCCCCGCCGCTCCGCCCGCGCCCGGGGCCCCCGCGCCCCCCGTACCTCCCGCGCCCACCGCGCTCCCCGCACCCCCCGCGGCACCACGAGCCGGGTCCGGGCTGCCGGTGCTACCCCATTCCTCCGCTGAGAGCTTGTCGATTATCAGCCTGGGAAAAGATAATAATAATTAAATATCTTTAGACGAATCACGAACTAATCAAATAAAACAAGAGTAAGTCGATTTCTGGGAAGTAATGTACCGATAAAGCGGCGGTTAGGACTATAACCAAATAAATAAATAAAAATAATTAATACCTTCTATCAGAATCGTCGGAGTCGCTGGACTCGCTTCTGTCTTCAGGCGGGAACGGCGGTAGTGGAATGTTAACAGCGGCCGCCTGGCTCGAGTTGATCTGACTGGAGAGCTTCTGAATAGTATCACTTAGCACTTTATTGTTCTTGCCCGGCGCCGGCATCGCCAACTCCGCGACACTCTTCCGTCTTTCGAGAATATTCAACGGACTCAGTAACCTAGGCGGCGACGGCTCTTTAACCTTAACTTTCTTAATATCAGCGAGATCGCGCTTCGCGTCCGTAAAATTCGAAGGCTCGCCGAAAATATAATCGGCCACGTTGATCGGACTAACCTTTTTCAAGGGCTCCGTCTTCGTTAGAGGTTTCAAACTGTCCTGTTTCGTAAGCTTTGGGTCTGCCGTTACAGGCGACAGTTTTCCGTCTGCTTTGGTTACTTTAAGGAGATCCGTTTTGGGAGTTATCGCTCGGGGCTTGTCCTCGACGGGCGGCGGGGACATGGATAGTCTCTTAGCGCTATTGATTGCTTTGAGAAGTTTATCCGCTATTTTGGGTCCCTCGGATTGTACGAGGAACGCAGGTGGTGGATCAGGAATGACGTCGATCCGAGCTGGACTGTCGGGCTCGGACTTGTCTTCCTCTGTGTCGATAAGAGGACTCGAAGGCGGTTCTAGTTTAGCAGGTACGGGGTCGGGGTCCATTTTCTTCAATGGTTCAATCTTCACTTTAAGAATATTTTCCTTGGGTTCTTTAGCCTTAAATGCGCTTTCTTTAGGATCTTTAACTTTGAAAATTTTCTCTTTCGGATCTTTCGCTTTTACTGAACTATCCTTAACATCTTTAGTGATTTTAAATGCACTTTCCTTTGATTCTTTTGTTGCTTTGAATGGACCTTCTTTGGGGTCCTTGTTAATTTTGAACGGACTGTCCTTGGGCTCTTTAATGTTTTTGAAGGCACTTTCTTTTGTATCTTTATTTACTTTCGTGTTGCTCTCTTTCGTATCTTTACTAAATTTAAAAGCACATTCTTTCGGATCTTTGCTTATTTTCGGACTGCTCTCTTTAGATTCTTTGGTAACTTTAACAGGACTGTCCTTGGCGTCCTTGTTAGTTTTTAACGAACTTTCTTTTGTATCTTTAGTTTTGAGTGCACTTTCTTTTGGTTCCTTTGATTTAAATATACTTGATTCTTTAGATTTAGAAATGGTTTCTTTTGTTTTAGAACAGCTGCCGCCAGTTTCAGCAGTATCTTTAGCTTTTGATGTACTTTCCTTGGAATCTTTGCTTTTGACAAGATTTTCTTTTAAATCTTTCGCTTTTGCTGATGTATCTTTTATTTCTTTTATCTTAAATATGCTATCTTTCGTTTCTTCGGAAATACTGAAAACATTATCTTTGGGTTCATCACTCGGCAGAGGAATGGAATCCAAGTCGATCATAGGATGCACTTCCTTAACTTCATCATCTTTTCCCTCTGACGCGTCACCTCCTGAGCCGCTCACAGAGATAGCGCTCGACATTTCTTTTATTTGTACAAATGGCGATTCGAGAGGCGGCGGCGTATTTGGTGGTTCCGGGATACTTTCTAATAATTCTAATTCCTTTTCAGGATTGCCCAACATACTTAAAATACTGTTTTCCGCCTTCATCTCTGGGGTCGGTTCTTCTTCGTCGGGAGATTCTTTCACTGGGTCCGGAGATTTAGGGCTGTCTGATGTTGGCAATGTTGGACTCGGTTCTCTAGTTTCTTCCTTCATTTCAACATCTTCTGGTTCATCCTCGGATGACTGCTCATCATCAGCAGGACTATCTGGCGAATCATCTATTAACTTTCTTAATTTTGACACTTTGCTCTTTTTGGAGTACGTCTCTTGATTTTTAGCCGGTGTGAAGCCTTCGAATATCGGTCCCAAGCTACTGTCTCCGGGGAACGAATCGTCATCTAACGAGAATAGACCGTCTTTAGAGTCTTCCTCGGGACTCTGCCTGCCGGGCACATCTCTCGTTGTACCAAATTCCCTAAACGGCGACATGGATGGCGATTGTATTGGCGTAGTCCTCGCTTTCAAGGGATCCTCTGATATCTCCTCGCTAAGCGATTTAGAGAGCGTGGAGGTGTATTTGCTAGGCGATATATCATCGAATATGCGATGGGTCCGTTTCTTTTTCTCGTCGTGCAGTTCGAGTTCGAAGGGCTCGGGTTCTTTAAACTCGTAGACATCCTCGGCTTGTTTATCCGGTTGGGAAGGTTCCGAGGGCGGCGCGGAAGTTTGCGCCGGGCTGGAGTTAGCTTCCTTCTCAGTCGGTTCTTGTTTCACTGAGTCCTCGGGTTCCTGTTTGACTGTATGTAATCCTTTCAACTCTGATCGTATTTCGTTAAGATCATAATCACGCCCCTGGTGTGAAGCTGTGCTAGGGCGTGTCTTCTTGGCAGGGGAGACGGTTGAAGGCGTCGATACCGTCCTTATCGGTCTCTTGCGAGGTTTACTTGAACTACTGCTGTCGCTTGATTTAGCATCTTTAGTTCTGGGAGCTGTGGCAAAAAAAAAACAAACATATTAGTAAAAACTGCTTTGAATTTGTGAAAAATGTCAATGAAAATGATTTTAATACTAACTTTTAATGATTGATTTGTCATCAGACTTTTTAGGCGGTCTTTTAACGTTGCTGTCACTGTCGCTATCGCTATCGGAATCGGACCGGGCCGATGATTCTGAAACAAGAATATTCCATTTTGATTTCAATAAATAAAATAGTATATTTTGATAACCTATTTCACAATAAATAGCTTTTTTTTACCTTCAGTCCTTTTAGATCTCGCACGTCTGCTGTTATTAACGCTCTGAAATCATTAAACAAATCATTATTTATAAAAATATGGTGTCGTGGTATAAATACAATTTAATTAACATATTGTACTGACATATTCTTTTAACTTCTGACTAATTTAATTTACCTTTTTGTTCCGCATTTCATTCTGTGTCACATTGACGGCTATCCTCTGCGGCTTGATCCACTCATCGTATCTCGTGTTCCAGCCAGTGTAGTGAACGCGTAGATTGCCCTCAGGCGATATCTCAATTACTTTAGCTTCGTATGTGACCTGAAAACAAATGGACATCTAGAAAAAAATGATTCAAACTCAAAGTGTAATACTTTGAGAAATATAAACAAAAGAAAATCATAATATACAGTCAGACCCGAGACAAATAAGAACTAAATGGATAAATGTGGAGAAAGCTAGGGTGCAGACGCGTGCAGTGGCGGGTGAGCATGGGGTGCCAGGTAGGCACTGTCGTATGGTATCAGGGGCGGATCCAGCACTCAAAAAAAGGTTCGCGTGCAATGAGAGGAGCGTAAGTATGGCGCCAGGGTAGGCACTCCATACATTAGTGACAACTGTGCCTGTATGGAATGCACGCGCCTGGTTTGTGGGTATGTTCATCTGTGGATCCGCCCTTGTGTGGAAGCACACCCTTGCTAGGGTGAATACTGCATAGGTCTATTATGAATACAAAGTTAGTTAATATGAAATACTACCTATCATTAGTTATGTTTAGACATGATTTTCTACAATAAAGATCACGATGCAAAAATATATACAACATAATAATGACTAAATCTAAATTGACATATAAAGATGTTTGTTAAAATTCATCTCGGAGTCCAGCCAGTTAATACATTTATCATTTACCTTTGACTTCATTACCTTTGATTCTGACTGCGTAGGTCCGTAGTACACTTTCAATTTGTCCCCCACTTGGGCTTTAATTCCCCCAGAACGGGTAGACTGGGCCGCTGAAGGCCTATATAACAAAAACAAAAATATCTATAAAATATGGAAAACCAAGTCAATAATGTTTCACTGGTTTAAGTCCGTTTAAGACTGGAAAATTGTGGTTTATCTAGTAGATAAGTTTTCAATAGGCTATCAGGGACCTTAATCAAACTATAAACTGTGGTAAATCACAATTATTCGTAGCGGTATATAAGGTTAAAAATCCTATCAAAGTGTATTGCATCCATAGACAATTTACGCATTTTTTATGGATACTAGACAATGGATAAACATATATAAAACATCCAAGACTCAGGTACAGATGCTCGTGATCATCACACTGAGATCCTGCTCGAGAACGAAAAACGCATTGAAGAATTGAATTCTTTTAACTCTAGAATATTATCAAAAATAACGAAAATTTCTTGAGATAAACTAGGTGATGTATTTAAAATACTTACTCAGTTGTTTTACGTTTCCGCGGACGTTTGCTACTGTTTGACGCAATAGTGTTGCCGCTGCTCGCAGAATTGGCGCTTTGGCTGCGACGACTCTGCATTTTCTTTGTGGGACACGGGCCGCACCTGATAAAATACATTGTGTAAGAAATAACAATCAATTTGAATATTATATAAAATTAGCTTTGTTTGTTTGTTAGGTATAAAACCTCGATGCTCTGCCGGAACTATCGCTGTCGGTAGACACGTGCGGTCGGCGGGAAGCACGCGGCGGTGTATTTGTGCTCGTACTCTCTGAAAAAATAAAACACAATTTATTTAACAAATTAGTGCGACGTGAATGGCAAATTTAAATGTATGTGATCATTTAAAAAGCATATTTAAGAAGGGTTTGCTTGTTGAACTAAGATTATCTAATATGTTAAATGTGTTTCGAAAGCAAAATCAATAGCCAACTTTTATTTACTATTAAATTACACAAAATATCGTTAGTATAGTAAAAATCTGGCCACCTTTCGACAATGGCCGTCGTTTCGGCGTGCGTTTCTCCAACGATTCCGTTTTGATAGGCAGAATACGGCTCTTGGACTGCGAGCGTGGTTTAATGATTATCTTCTCCTCGCTGGTCGTGGTCGACGAGACGGTACTCTTGCTGTCTTTTTCCTTCTCCCTTTCTTTCTCTTTTTCTTTATCTCTTTCCTTCTCTTTTTCTTTCTCCTTTTCCTTTTCCTTCTCTTTCTCTTTTTCCTTTTCGATTCTGAGAATAAGGTTAGTAACAAAATAATCATTACGTATTTACCAGACAATCATAATAAAATTAGAATGGGTAAAAAAAGGGTTAAATACCAACATGTAAGCTTTCAATTAATAATTTCATACATACTTGGGTGTGGTAGTTATAAGTGGTTGGTTGTCAGCACTGTCTTCCTCGTCGCTGCCCCTAATCTTGTCCTTTGGTTTCTCTTTCTCAACTTTGTCTTCTTTCTCGCTCTTGTCCGTTTCGCTCTTATCCGAATCCTTGTCCTTTGTACGCTGTAATAAATTAGTATGTACTGGCCATAGTCGAAAGCGGTCTACTTAAAATAATTTAAAATCTATGATACACATTATAATGTAGGTAATAAAACATATCGGAAGTATGAATAATTATCCTCATATATAAATAAATACATGGTACTATTTACGCTGTTTTTTCATTTTTTATTTAAATGTGCATGTAATATGACATGATAATGTATTATATCGTATGTAAAATAAAAATATTGATTAGTAATCCCTACTAATATTATAAATGCGAAAGTAACTCTGTCTGTCTGTCTGTTACGCTTTCACGCTAAAACTACTGGACCGATTTAAATGAAATTTGGTACAATGAAAGTTTGGAGCCTGAGAAAGGACATAGGCTACTTTTTAACCGACTGCAAAAAAGGAGGAGTTCCACGCAGACGAAGTCGCGGGCAGAAGCTAGTTAATAATAAATGGAGGGGCTCACCGGTCCCGGCGTGTTGGTGGGCGTGGAGGAGGCCGAGGAGGAGGTGGGCGGCTGCTTGTCGCGGTCGCGGATGAGCGAGCGGCCGGCGGGCGGCGTGCGGGCGCCGCGCGGGTGCGCCACCAGGGTCACGCCCAGCTTGCGGTAGAAGTCCTCGAAGCTGTGCAGGAATCTGTCGACGGTGGTGCGTTTTTAGTGTGCCAACAAAACCCTATAACTTACTCTTTGTCTTATAATGTCGTAAGGTAAATACTTGGTTATTTAAAAGTGGGTAAGGAGCATGGAAACTAAACTATTGGATCGC
Source organism: Polylopha cassiicola (assembly GCA_038024825.1). Classification (NCBI taxonomy): domain Eukaryota; kingdom Metazoa; phylum Arthropoda; class Insecta; order Lepidoptera; family Tortricidae; genus Polylopha; species Polylopha cassiicola. The sequence continues at coordinate 4,128,345 of CP149061.1, forward strand.
GACGTAGAACGTGAGGATAAACTAGAGATAGTCGAAGATGATATGGATTTTTTTTTATTACATCGTTTATTTTGCAAAGTGGTCTCCTAAATAAATACCAAACAGATATGAGGTATGAGGGGTTTCTTAGTATAATATGACTTACTTTTTATAAGCTTGCTTGCATAAATTTGTGATGCTTGTAGTGACGGGATGAAAACCCATTTTATCGGCGATTGTCTTCCATTGATTCTGGTTAGTCACTCTGTTGTAGCCTCCCAACTTGTGAACCACCTATTATTCATTAAAAATTATAAAGTATGCTTTAAAACTCGTCGTGTTTTGATATAAGAGCGATTTCACTGCTGATATATTTGATGTTGACAGTACTATACAAATAACAATTTATAATATAGCCAATACATATTTTTTTTATCAATTATCGAATTTTTACTTAGTAATGACATTACTTACTCTAAATAATCTGTATAGATCGATATCCCGATTAGCGATGGTCGGGTTCCGGTTTAGAGGTGTGCCGCGATCGTCCATGAACTTGTACAACTGCGCTACAAAGTGGTCTTTCTCTTCACGGGGTTCATCGTCAGAACTCTAAGTAAATATAAACAAAGTATTATGTAGAATACATGTTTCACTATACAAGGTATTCCTATGACTACCTGGTGCAACTGTGAAGAATATTTAAGTTTTGTGAAAAGCTTCTTTTTAAATAAGGTTGTTTAAATATAATAAAATACGCGTGTTAAATCCGTTATTATATATAATTATTTAATTCCGTAAAGCTTCATATTCAATAGGTTATAAAAATCCGTTAATTGGTTTAATGTACAGAATACTTACGTCATCAGAGGTGTTCCTAGGCTCGTTGAACAGCGCCGCGCGGTCCCAATGCGGGGGCAGTGTCCCGTTGTTCAGATACTGCAGAGCTGCTTCCACGCCACCCCACTCTATTGGAGCGCTGCCTTTGCGGAACTCACGCGCTTCTTTCTTAGGCACCGTGTAACTATAAAAATATATAAGTGTTAAGTATTATAATGATAATTTAAACCAGTACCTTGTGTCATTGGCAGATAAACTTCATTTGATATTTAGTTATTCGAATTTGAATATATTAAACTGTCTTGTTTTTAAGTAATTAATCCAAAGGGCGTATGTAACTCACATTACGATATAGTGTAATGACACAATATCGTAATGCGAAATTTTGTGTATTGGTAACTTTTTCAGACAAATATGCAAATCAGTTCTGGCTGCATTTTTGAACATCTGTATTAATAGGTAAATGATGATCAGAAACAATGCTTAAAGGAATTTATATCCTAAAAAATATTAAGAATCTTAAGGATTAATTGGAAGTTTCAAAGTTAATTTACAATAGTTTGTATAGTAGTAGGGGGACAACTAGTAAGCCCATATAACATAAATACACTTACTATCTGCCATCCTTGAAGGAGCGCACAAGGTAGTCCTCCTTAACTTTAATCTGCGCTGTGGGCGCGACGACCAGCGCGGGGAAGGCGGGCTGGTGCGGGCGGCGGCGCTCCGTGCCGCTCGCAGCCTCCACCAGCACCACGCGGCTTACGTGGGGCTCACGCTCCGCACTGTCCGCCTTCACCCGTCGTGTTGGCACTTCGCCTTCGCTCTCATCAGACCTGAGTATTTAGCATTGACATTATAGGTACTTCTTGCAGGTGAAAATACTTTGCAAATATCATGTACGAAGAGCAAGACTATTTCGGTGAATTTTAAACTTAGACCACTAGTTCCATTGAATATCTCCTACTCACAACATCTTTAGTTTATATAATCAGAGGAGACTATTACTTAATAGACTTGCAAGTCTAACAATGAGATATTTAACTCAATAAACATTTCTTCCTATCATGAAATAAAAATATATGTATCTTATTTACTTCCAAGTAATAATTGTGCACTAGTTAACCAATGAGCCAAACAGAAAGAAGTAGGTGTTAGTTTTAAACTCAGCATTTTGTGATTATCTTTTCTATTAATAAAATTATTATTATGTATTTTTTAATTGTTATTGAAACATACTGTGCTCTGCCCCTTCTTCCTCTCCTGCCAGCTATGACTGGCGTAGAGAAGTGTTCTGGATGTGTGAGCGGTAGCTGGTCCAATGTTTCACTTTCGTTAAAATGCCGCCCACTCTTAAGACAAAGCGCCGATCTCCGCAAAGTTGTTATATCGCCGTCATCAAACACTATAAAAGTAAATATTCATCAATGTACTTGTACTAAGGAATATAATCTATAAGTTGTGGATTAAACATGCGAAAATACTGTCCTGGGATTTCCTTAATAGTAAAATTAATTAATTAACTCATGTGTCAACATAATCATGTAATTGAGGTATATAATCTAATATTATATATATACCTATCTTACTTACCAACTGTATACTGGCTGCAATCTTGTATCTTTGTGATAACAGCTTCCACAGCATCCTTTTTTGGGTCCTGTTTCACCTCCACTGTGCTCCCCACTCTAAGGGTACCTTTGATGACATCATCATTGACAGTGATGGTGCCTCCAGCTTTCAATGTTACCTAAAATGATAAAAATAAATAATTAGTATTAGCAACAATGAAACAACACAACATGAATAAGTAAAATATATAAATACACTTTTATGTATATATGTACATTAAAAGTGAAAGGGAAAATAGCATTGTTTTGCAGTCTGTGTTTGAATTAAATAGGAATTTGGTTTAAATAAATTAGTAGCCATAATTCAGGGGTCCAAGTGAAAAAGTCCTTTAAATGCTGTATTACAATTATATTCCTTTTCACTAGGATTATGACACTACAAGTACTATGATCCAACAATTATGCAGGTTATTGGTCTAAAATGGACTTTCATAACTAAGCAATTTAATATTAATATACAGTCATAATGTAAGTAATCACAAAAACAGATTATTAGCATATATTGTTAAGTAACATAACAAAATTTATTACAGAAAATGTAAAGAGAATTATGGTTGTTTACACATCTGTTTCACTCACCTTACACTTTATATTTCGCACTACTTTCTTGATTTTGGCTTCACAAAATGCACCTTTGTACTTTGCACTTACATCAGTGCCTACTGGCAGGAAAGGGGGGTCATCTCCCTGCTGCAAAACAATAAGTTTTATATAAAGAAAGAATACTTATATTACATTTTTTAAACTTATAAGAATACAAAGGTTTCTATATCTTTGAATATCATCTTCATTATGACATAAAACACATTGAGAATGTATGAAAAACAACACAGAGAATATTTTATAAAGCTAAAACAACAAATTTATTATGATTTTCCTTACATTTAATCATGTATAAGTATGAAATATAAAGATAAATACAATGATGCTTACCATGTTAGCTATGTTGAAATTCAGTATTGATCTTTAAAATAACAAGCCTGAAAAATAAAAAAAATATATATTAACACTGATATACGTTACAAATAATGTATTTATTTATTAGACAAAGTAGGACCAAGCCAAGTAACGCCAAGCCATAAGTCTACGTGACAATAGGTTATAGCAAAAACAAAGCAAAAATACGAAAATAGATGATATCCATATGTAAACTCGGTATCGTGTACAGATTTCTCAGTAAAATCGCCTATCACAACGGTGAATGTGATTTAGAACAAGAGTTATGAGCAATACGACACAATAAAGTAGATTGCGCGGCAATTCAATTAAAGCTTTTACTAACCTTATAATTAGAGTATACAGTTATAGCCTCACTTACACTTCCACCGTCTTTCTTTTAACATGTAATACAAATCCATTTTACATTATAATCGATTATAAATTGTGGAATCAATCAAACGAACACCATTTTCGTTTCACTTTTTTGACAATAATGACTAAATGTCGCCATATACAATTTTTGTACTATTACGCCGTGGTATTTGTTGCCAGAGTATATTTGCATCAAATCAATTAATGATACATAAATATCAGTAAAAAAAAGATATAAAAATATTTTTTCTTTGTATATGTATATCATAGTATATTTCAATAAAATTTACCATACTCGTTATTTTATATATTTTGTTCGTGTCTTATAAAGCATATAATGATGATAATTTAAACAATAATCTACATAATCGAAGAAAACAATAAATAAATGTAAGTTAAACATTATATTACTGATACAAATAATAATTAAAAAAATAAAATAATGTAATCCATGCTGCTTTTTATTTTGTAGGTATAAAGTATTCCGAACGAGCCTGATTTTGACACAATGAACATTGAACACGTCAAAATTATTTTTCTGCTTCAGCGATGAGATACGAAGCGATGTTTTGAAAATGTATTTGTTAACATTGAAGAGGTTTTGGTGGGTCTAGAAATTTCTAGTCAGACATTTGATGAAATTTACTGTGTTTAGGCTTTCAAAAGTGACATCAAAATGAAGGCTTTACTCGCAACTGTGATCAGTCTTGCGCTCACGACCGTGGTCATCGGCAATGCCTATTACCAGAAGAAACAGTTTTATCCATCAATAGTATACCTAACAAACTCCAATCCTAGCATGGCTGTAAGTACAAGGAACCACTAATTGCGCACTGTGTTTACTTTTTTCAAAATAGGTAAATCAATTAATAACTAATTGGAATCCAACAACTCTAATCAAAATAAAAATATTTATACCTGTACACACATGACCGCTCTCTTTCAATAGCCTTCAGATAATAAAGCGTTGTAATATGAATTTATTCTAAGTAATATAACTTTGGGATGATACTTTATTTTTATTACAGGTAATGTACTTGCAAGCTTTTATACTAGTATTATTGGTTGGAAAAGTATTAAGGAAAATATTCTTTGGTCAGCTTCGACCAGCGGAGTTTGAGGTAAGTATTTTTAAATTACTTTATTACCTTTACATTTTACATACAACTAATTTGTGGGTTTATTTCAGCACTTAATAGAAAGATCATGGTATGCCATAACAGAAACATGTCTGGCATTCACAGTGTTCAGAGAAGATTTCAATCCAAAATTCATTGCACTCTTCACCTTACTTCTTTTCTTGAAAGCATTCCATTGGCTCGCAGAAGACAGGGTCGACTATGTAAGCAAATATCTAATATATATTTCAATCCTACATTTAAATTAATTAAAACTATCTTTATATACAGGAAAGATTTTTTTTGATTGTTGGTTAATATAAGGGTGAATATACAAAAGTTGGGCAACTCTTAGTGATATTTTGTTGATGATAGTTTTTAAATAATATCCCTACAAATTTATGTATATAAGATAGCTAATATAATAAATATAGTGTGTGTGTTTGGGCCAGTCACTTTTTGAAGTCGTTTCTGAGATATTAAGTAAGATTTTTCAAAATTTTCCTGCCAGGGGACTAACAAAAAAGACATTTTCATATTAAATGTATGTAATTTATTCATATTTTGAAGAAAACTCTTGGAATCTAACATTGACACATATTTTGAGTCTTTATTCACTTAAGTAACAATCGGCTTCACTTTTCTTTTTTAATAGATGTTCCCTATCCTTAGACATATTTTTTTAGGAGGCCCCATGTTTTAATCTGAAATAAGTAAAAAAAAACATGCTTACACACGCTAATTATCAGTACTCTGCAGACACGTCAGACCTTTGCCTCAATATTAGACAAAGGACTGACGCCAAAGGACTGACGAAAAAGACATGAATTTAAGGTTATCTTTAAAAGCAACGTTAATTATGATATTTTGATAAAGCAATAAGCTACATTTAAAACAATCAGAACTAGCTATGTATAAATTAAAACATAACACAGGTATTATAATATAATAACGACTCGCCATAGGACTGAAAATTTGACTGGCCCCGCACGTGTTTCGATGACAAACACAACGCTAGCACTGGCGCATTAAAGGCGGCCGCAAAATGGCATCGCCTCCAGCTAACTTCACTACCAACGTTGAAATTCAACACTGATTTTAATTTGAGTCGACAATATTTTGCGGGAAATTCGAATTCGAATAGCACACAGCGGACTGACGAATAAAACTGAACACAAAGTTTGTTATGAATTTTACAGCAACAGTAACAATATTATATTATAAAAGCTGAAATATACATTGTAAACTACTTCATAGATAATAGTGAAATAGTAACTTTGTTTAAATTAATGGTAGTATTCAATACACAGCCACTTTGTTGCGAGTTTTTGGGATGGTGACATGCCAAAGTACTGATGTTTTGAGACTATATTGTAGAAAATTACAAACTTGTAATTAAAATGAAAAGCTGAAAGTGAGTGACCGAATAAAAGGCATTTAGTTGTTTTGGAATAAAATAAAAAACATATGAAAAATATAGCTATACATCGTTTAATTGTCTGGTGACAACGAGTTGCCCAATTTTTGTATAATCACCCATAAAGTAAATATCAGTATATCAGAAAATTCAAGTTTTCAATTTGCAGTGTCAAATTACAATATGCAAGAATTATTATTTATTTGTAGATGGAGAGAAGCCCTGTCATCGGCTTGCTATTCCACGTCAGAATCCTTAGTTTACTGATGTTGTTGGCACACGCTGATTTCTACTTTGTCTACCATGCATATCAGTTTACTGTAACAAAGGGGCCATCAGTACAGTTGGTGTTTGGTTTTGAATACAGCATACTGATCATTATGATTGCACATATTCTGATCAAGGTTTGTACTTTTTTCATAGCCAATAATAAAGTATTCAATAAGCCTAATCTCCTGGCAATTAGACTTTGGCTTATCGAACTGCAAATAGGCTATTGCTAAAATAAATAATTCCGGTTTGAAAATTCTAATAAGATTTGTAAATATTACACCACATCTTAATTCAATTAATTTTAGCCTACTTAAATAATCATATGACTTCAACAACTTATATGAAAAGATCATCTATCTAAATATTTATTTAAATCCTTTAAATATTTCTTAAAAGTATTGCTTATTTTAGTATGCTCTTCATGCAATCGATTCGCGCTGGGATGCGCCGTGGGAGAGCAAAGCGGCTGTTCTGCTTTACACAGAGCTGGCAATCAATTTCCTAAAAGTTCTACTCTACATTGGATTTGTGGCCGTGATGGTCCGCATTTTCACCCTACCTCTTTTCGCATTCCGACCTATGTATGAGACTATGAGGTGAGTACATTTTGCAGGTAAACTAAAATGTAACCAATGGAGTTCTCACCACTGTAATTGCACCTATTGATGCACCCTTGTAAGCATAAGTAATCTATTTATGTATTGTATTTTGATCTAGGAGCTTCAAAAAGGCATACAATGACGTGGTTCTGTCGCGTCGTGCTATCCGTAACATGAATACCTTGTACCCCGACGCGACTCCTGAAGAGTTGGCTGCTGCTGACAATGAGTGCATTATCTGCCGCGAGGAGATGCATACCGGTGAGTGCATTTATATTCCAAGTTGAAACTTATGTTTGCATGTAAAACGTTAAAATTGGATATATATCAGCAGAGATCGCAATAGGTAGTGCCAATTTACCTAAACTTGGCGGGAGGAGGTGACTAAGAGTGGTTACAACCACCAAAAATATTATTTATTTTTATTGAACGCGGGATTTCCCGGGATTTATAAGAATACATAATCGATATAGATTCACACTCAGGGTGTAATGATTAATATTACTTAAAATAAAGTTTTCAAATAGAGTTTGCGTTTACAGGATACCTTTAGTTACTGTTCAATAGTTGAATAATAATTAATTTATTCCTATTATTTCTTTTGCAAAGATAATTAATTAGACCATTACACCCTGAGTGTGAATCTATATCGATTATGTATTCTTATAAATCCCGGGAAATCCCGCGTTCAATAAAAATAAATAATATTTTTGGTGGTTGTAACCACTCTTAGTCATCTCCTCCCGCCAAGTTTAGGTAAATTGGCACTACCTATTGCGATCTCTGTATATCAGTCACAAGGGCGTGCATTCCATATAAGCTCGATGTCAGTAATGTATGGAGTGCCTACCCTGGCGCCATACTTACGCTCCCCTCACTGCACGCCCCTATTATCAGACAATAACAAACAGTGTAAATTTTATTGAAAGAGCATAAGGGAATCGGTGCGAAAAACCTGTTTCTTGTGATTTAAAATTTTATTTTTTATTATAATGACTAATGTGGCAAAATACGTGTTATAGTCAAGTACTTCTGATCAATATAGGAAAAAATAACGTTCTGACGTAATGATGCATTATTGAAACAAGTGTTTTGAGAGTCATACAGTTTTTCTTTTACGATAGGATAAGTTCGTTATGTTTTTAGGGAATGAGGTAGGCAGCATGTAATTAGAAGTTACTTATGACAACCACACAAAATACGTGATCAAGGATTTTATCACGTGATCTCAAAAAACTACAAAGGGATAAAAAATACGCAGACTTTATAATATGTCTAATTTGATAGAACAGTTTTGTGCGTGTTTTAAGAAATGAATAAAAAATAATTAAAAGTAAAGTCGTTGGCATCATTATATCACAACATAAAGTGTGAAGTTACGAAATAAAGATACGTACTCATTTATTGTTGCAAAGTAATAAAAACATTTACTTACCTACAGTAAAAACAAATAAAATTTTATTTTAATTCTTCGATAACCTTCGCAGATTCGTAGGTAGTTATGTTTTTCACTTTCAGTGAGTCTTACAAGTCAATGGGCTACCTACATTCATGCAGTGTTTTACAATAACACATCGTTTCGTCTTGCCGTAAGTAATTGGCAAAAAATTATACTGTTTAAAAATTATGATCGTAGAGAGGTAATAAGCATAAGAAATACGAAGGTCAGTGAAATCTGGTCAGATGTAGTCAGCTCGCTCGCTATTCGAGGTCATTCCACCGTATAGGTTACAGGTAATAAATTAATTTACATACCACATCTACCTATAAGCAGTTACCAATTGCCGTTTTTATTCATATTAGATAAATATTTATTTTCCTCTTACCTTACGATGCACGTCTCCTCTTGTGCGAGTTTTATTTTTTTTGTACTTTAACGAAACCCTTATATTTTTCTTGGACTAGAAGTCTTACTCGTGTGTTATGTGTTACTTGTGTGGTTTAAATAATTTCACACATGAAAAGTTCATTAGTCAGATTAGTTGTCCGGTTTTTTTTACATATTAATATTTTATTATAATTACATGTCTTAGTTTTTACCAACATTGATCTAGTTAATAAGTTCATACTTTTTTCTTCCTCGTAAAGATTAATTGATGATATTAGTAGGCACTTATTTGAATAATGTGTTTTTTAAATAGACATAGGTAAATTATTTTAGATCAATGTACTTTATGTACAACTAAGTAAAGTTGTAGGTGCCTAATTGTGCATTTCTTATAGGAAACACCTAACTAGTTTCGTATTTAAAATAGAACTTAATAGAAGTATTACTTGATTTATAATATAATATTATATTTAATGACATCCATATAAACACGAACGATCGCTACACGATGTTTTATGAATTGTAAATATGTAAGTAGATCTTTGATAATAACACCATATTTAAATTACTAATGCGTTCACTATATCGCAAGGTTCTTTTTATAGACTGAATATAAATAAAACATGCCTTCACAAAAGACGGTTTGTTGTTCTTCTATTTCACGCAAATCCTCTCGACAGAATTGTTACATTACCAGTTAACTTTTTTATTCGATATCGTAAAGCTTCGGCGTAGATAATTGTTTTGCACACATATATATTTTATTTTATCCTGCTAGGGTCAAAATAATGTCAGTGAGATGAACACAAGTATTTTACCTGAATCTTGTATGTCTAATAAGTATTCATGTATGTTTATCTGTTATTTAGTACACAAAGTACATGCTTTGCATACTTCAGGTCAAGGTCTAGTAGCGTGCATTGTTTAAAGATATTTATTTATTTATATATATGTATTGTAAAACAGGTGCCAAGAAGCTACCTTGCAACCATATATTCCACGCTGCGTGCCTTCGGCTGTGGTTCCAAAGGCAGCAGACATGTCCGACCTGCCGGCTGAACGTGCTCCGGGCTCCGGCGCCCGAGCCCGCGCCCGCGGCGGCGCCCCAAGCGCCCAATGCGGCTCCAGCGCCGCCCGGCGCCGCGGACACCCCGGTGCCGCCACCGTTCCCGAACATGCCGCCGCCTCCACGTAAGTGTTAGGTGTATTGTAGCAGTAGCGTGGGTGCCGGCTGCCCGGACGGAAAAATTGCTGACCTCTTATTTAGGTATTTTAATTTAATGTGTACTATACTTTGCATGTAATGTATACTATACAATATTTTTATTATTTATTGTTAAACTTTCCGGCCCCTACTACGCTACACCAATGTATTGTAGCATACATCCCGTGCAATAACCTACCTATTAAGTAGGTGGTTGTCTTCGTATATATACTATATACTTGTTACTTGATATTATTAAAAAAAATAATTGCTGAGAACATGCACCTATAATATCAAGTTATAATAGTGTAGATCAGATATATGTTTTTCCTTGGTAACCTTATGAAAATTAAGTTTCTGTATTGATACAGGAATCATTTTTTTACAAAACTTTTAGACATAAGCAAACAATATTAAAATAATTACATAAGTCAAAATATTACAGCACTCAAAATACTTTTTGCTTTAAGTGATACAAGTTATACCACGTGAATTTGATCACTTTTATTATTTTAAAATAATCAGTATTCAAATCCCTACTATCCCTACTAATATTATAAATGCGAAAGTAACTCTGTCTGTCTGTCTGTCTGTTACGCTTTCACGCTAAAACTACTGGACCGATTTAAATGAAATTTGGTACAAAGAAAGTCTGGAGCCTGAGAAAGGACATAGGCTACTTTTTAACCGACTGCAAAAAAGGAGGAGTTCCACGCGGACGAAGTCGCGGGCAGAAGCTATATTTAATAAAAGTTAAGGATTCTTTGAAAGCAATATTGCCACTACCACGATATTTTATCATCTCATCCGTTCATCGGGCATTAAGTGTTTAATTAACCTCGGTTTATTTTTAGCTATGATGGCCTGGGGGATCCCTCCGCCGCCGCCCCCGCGCCCCGCGTCCCTCGCCAACCTCACCACGGCCGAGCTGCAGCGCATGGAGGGTACCGAGCGACACAACATCGAAGCACGACTCGTGGTACGTAGGCGCCAGGGTAGGCACTTAATACAGTTTGATATGGTGCCTGTATGCAGTGCACGCCCTTGGTGGTGAGCTACCTAGATTCGAAGTATATTTTATTAATATGGCACTATCCTAGTTTCGAATTCGAATACGAATTATATTTTTATTAATATGGCACTATACTAGTGTTGTTATTATCATTGGTAGATTTTTTGCTATAGTGTTTTTTTTTTATGTTTTAGCTTCTTCGTGAGATCCAAGCGATGCTGGATGCGTCAGTTCTTTTGATGCAGCAGTACTCCACGGTTGTAGCCAACTTACCACAAAACAGCGCCAATGTCGCCACGCAGACCGACGCCGCGTAAGTATAATATATATCACTAGCTTTTGCTCGCGACTTCGTCTGCGTAGAAGTAACGTAGAAGTCGAAAGTAAATGATTCTTATATTTGACAATTTTGTACCCTTAGGGGTTGAATTCCAATCAACCACGAAATAAGTATTCGATGAAATGTATTTCATATGATGATCTATACTAATATTATAAAGAGGAAAGGTTTGTTTTTTTGTTTGTCTAGATTGAATAGGCTCCAGAACGGCTGGACCGATTTGAAAAAATCTTTTACTGTTGGGAAGCTACACTATTCCCGAGTGACTTAGGCTATATAAAAAAGATGATCCGTGCGAAGCCGGGGCGGTCAGCTAGTATTCCATATAAACACTTGCAACGCTCATTTCATCCATTTTGGGTTAAAAAAAATAAATTCCTTCTTAGTGTTAGTCTGCATTTGGGATTAAAATTGTACAAATTTTACGTTTCTATCGGCCGTTACGGCTGTGCGTGTATCTATATGACACCGAGAGTTTCTACTTTTATATATATACCAGATATAAATGACCTGAAGTTGCGCATAAGTTATTAGTAACATAAAATAAATATGTATTTCATTCACAGCCCACAGCCGGAGCCAGCCCCGGCGAATAAGGAACCTGACGTAGTGCCAACAACTTCGAGCCACCGGTCGCCATCGCCGCTGCCCTCCACCAGCAAAGCGTCTGTGACTGCACCCAACACCACAATACCCGACACGACGACCGCTATGGACTCAAACAGGTATAGTCAGACAGCGAGCGAAATGTATATGTCGAAGCCGGATCGTATAATCCGCCGTATTACAAAACCTATTTTGTAAAACGGCTATCCGTAATTCCGGTTCAACGATAATAAATTACAAGAGGGTACGTCACCAAACATAGTAAATAGCAGGCGCGTGCAGTGAAAACGCGCATGTACCACGTCAGAGTAGGCACTCCATATTTTTTTACCAATGTTGTGCCTATAGGAAATGCACGCCCTTGGTAAATAGAGCATGTACAAGATCTATAAGCAGAATAAGTGAACTATAAATGAATTGATATATAATTATCTTCCAGAGAGAAGACTGACGCAGACGCCGATCCTGACGAACTAAGAAGACGTAGACTGCAGAAATTCAATATGGAGAAATGAGCTTTTGATAGAACTTTTGTTCCATTTTCTTAACTTACTATTTAATGTAAAAAGTGTTTCGGTAAATGTAAGCATTGTGTATTCTAATCATAAATGAATGTATTTATGTTCCTGTAAATATAAAAAGATATGCACATGAATACAATACATGATACTTTACTTTCCATCATTACACTATAGGTTAGGGAAAAGATGTAAAAGAGAAACGAAAGGTTTTAAGTCCTACATAATATATTTATTTATTCTACAAAATTACAAATAACTTAACAGTTGTATAAGGCATTGATATATCCATATATTTTAGAGTTGTAGTTTTCCAACACGGGCATCCCGCTGAAGTAACGACATGAGTCATATAATTTCATGTTGTTCTTGCAATACCACACATTTTTGGTTCCTTCACTGCCGTCTACATTTAATGTATTCAGTTCCAAAACGCCAAAATGAAAAAGTTGCCCATCTGTTTGGATGCTATTTATGTACACCGGCTCAGGTAGATCTTTGACATCTTCCTGTTTTAGAAATTAAGAAAATTAGTTACAGAAAAATTTGGAAATAAATTATTTCAATTATCATCATAGTAGTTTTTACCCCATGTAATTGTTTTGCGTATGCCGAGGCGACGGTGAATGCGTGAGTAAGCGACCTTCCGAGGATCTGATGTGGTGTAACAGGAGTCTCATAAATGTTGGCAACCTCTGTCCTGTTGAAATGCAGCCATGTTGTGTGTGGGTGCTTAATGCTAACGCTAGGTTTGAATGCTGAAATAGAGGTTTTAAATTATATTATATTGTGTTAGGTTTGTAACAGAACCAATATTATGAAACACCAATTAGCCTCACAATCCCTTAGTATGTTTTTAGTTATTTTTAGCAAATGAAAATGTCAATTAAATTTGAAATAGTTAAATGATTAAATAAATTATCCCCTACATAAGCAAAATTGCATAATATTTGTTAACTGTTTAATGCTTACACAATGTCAATATCTCCTAAAAGTGGCAAACAATTTGCTGAGCACTTACTTGAAATAGGTTCTTGGTATAAATAACATAATGAGTTTAGTTGAGAAGTTAAACCACATTATGGCCATAATCTTTACTATACACAGCTAACTATCTAACTGAAAATCATAAGATAGATTGATAACAGTAAATGTACTAACGGTATTTGCTGTTCTCTGCATAAAAATGTTCAACAGGCAATGTGGCTGTATGTTTCACTGGATGCAAGTTGGGTATTTCAACAAATGGAATTTCAGTTTCTGAGACATCATGCTTCAGGGGTTTGTTGCTTGTGACCAGAATGTTAGATATATCTTGGAACTGGATGAGTTCATCATCCTTGTTAAATACAGTCTGGCTTTCAACATCATTTGAGACATATTTGGATTGTGTGACCTCAGTATCACTGCTCTTCTCAACAAGTTGTAAGAGTTTGTTTGTCAAAATCTCACTGAAAAGGAACAAATGATGTTAAAGTACATTAATATTACGTTATCTCTTCATCTGGCAAATTTCTCTAGCAAGACACTGATAAAAACTATATCTGGCAGCTTCAGAACCTGCAATCAAACTTCTTTTTTGTTCTAAATATTTTGCTGCAATAGAAGATTGCTAGTCAGTTGTACAGTTTAGTGAATTAATCCTGTGTTATGGTATTCTATTTTGTACTTGTTGATTAATTTATATATAATTATTAATTAAAACTATAAATTAATCATCTTCAACATTTAGTAAAAAAATAGATCTTACTTTCGCCTTCTGTCAGTAATTCCTAGTATTCTAGGAAAGTTGTATGCAGGTCGCACAGGGTCCTTGATCTTAGGCAACTTCTTTTGCTCACAATCAAACACATTAGCCGACAGGACTGCTTTCTTAACACATTCATGCAGAGCTTTAGGAGCTGGTACAGTGGCCAGTTCTTCAATTTTATGTGGTAGCTTATCCTCGGCTATAATTGTCTTAGTCAACACTTGTGCCTGAGATATGCCCTCAAGCAGGACATTAGTGTTTTTGAGCATATAACAAGGTGTCTGTTTGTAATCTGGATGATTTTCATCGAGAGGTAAAGGCTGCTCATAGGGGCCTACAATTTCGACCCTGAAAATAAGATTTTTAAGTATACATTTATGGTAAATTTCATAATACGATCTCAAAATTTTGCAATACATATTTATTTAGTATTTCAAGTCTTAGATTCAAATTTGAGGTTATTTAATAGAAGAATAATAAATTAGCACCTTTCCCTTGGTTCAGGTTTCTCCTTAACAAACTCCAAGGCATCTTCCACTGGGATTCCTTTAGACTTCAAATACTCTTCAACACTGCTATCAATTGGCACACGTTTCCCTTGTATTTGCCAATGCTTTTTAAACATAAAACCTATATGTTGCCTGTTTAAAACTTGAGTTAAACGCATTTTAAATTATATATTAGATATAAAATAATATCAAAAAGTAGAAGTTTATGCAGCGATAACCTAAAAACCTATCCCAAGATGTGAAGTTTGTTAGATGGACTGACAGTCTGACAGTTGACATTGACAGTCTTAGTTGTCAGTGTTAAGAGCATTTTTCAGTTTTAAATAGTTATACGCATCTCGTACAAAGTTTCATGTTTGAGTTTAAAATCACTAATATTAAAATGGCGACGACGGTATTTTAAATTATTTAAACAAATTCCTTGAAATCCTGAGTTTAGCTGAACACTAGAAATAGGCATGAGTTTGAATACTCCAAATTTTATTGATTATTAGCCGTATAGAACTCTCGTGTTTTTTAAAGGCAGCTACTGAAAACAAAAGTAAATAAGAAGACCAACCTCCTAATAATAAAACTACTCATAATCGTGTGATTGATAAGTATCTATTACTACACTACACTCAAACTGGAATAGAGTATTATGGTCTTATTAATTCAATCGTTAGCCCTTACTGAATGGTATGTGGTCCTTCGGACCGGATTACTGGAAATTATGATTATGATTTTAAGTCTGTATTATACGTGTACGTATATGAACTAGTGATTACAGACATTCTCCTGTAGCGCTCATTGAAATTACTAATTCGATGATGCTGAATGAATTTATCAGTTCTTCAACTGATTTCTACTGTTTGTGATATTGAGGTATCGAAAAAAAATGAATTGATAAGTATAAGATATATGCCTAAATTCTTATATTACTTATGCAACACAGTACTTACTAAATAAAAATATAATTGATAATAAAATTATTTTTGTTTTCAGTGTAGGTACCTCAAGATATATTAGATTCTCGTCTTTCACTGAGCGCTCTGCGAGTTAGATTGTTGGTGTAATTCAAATTAAAAAAATTGTAAGAAGGTAAAAATTTTCTATCAAATTGTAGGATTGTTGGAGGGTAGATTATATATTAAGTGGGTTCGACTGTTCAAACTTTTTCGAAAAAGGAAACAACAAGTGATTTCGTAAATATATATTTTTAATTTTATATCTTCCATCAATACATACAACGACACTTAGGTATACATTCAAATTTGGCCATAACTACATATAGGTCTCACTTCGTAATGGCAGGTCGCTTACAGAAATAAAAATACTATAAACGTTGGAAGGAAATGCGACCACACTGTCTCGTAGTCAGACCTACCAACCGACAACTAAGAAAAAACGGGGAAGACAATATTTTCATGTTCTACATAAAAGTTAGAATTTCTGAACCAGCACCGTGATTAAAAAAAATTTCAACAGACATTGCACGTCTACATTCAAAAGATAAGTATGATATTGATGGAGGAAAAATATTTTACAAAATAAACCTTAACGAAATATCTTCGGTGTATGCTAGGAGCTATAAAAATTGAAAATAATACAACTAATTAATTTCATTACTAGTAAGACATTACATTCCGTTACCACGAGATCAGCGACGCGATGCCGTCACCCGTTGTTACTATGCCTAGTTCCGTAGACGACGAGAACCGGGTGCATAACATAATATATGCTCGGTACAGACAGACTAAAAAAGGTACATAGTATATACTCTCGTAAACAAATGATACAGGGTTAAAAAAAATGTGAAAGCAAACCACTTCTCGGTTTGATCGTACCGGTCGACAGCTGAGTGTTGCCCTTTGGTAGTTTTACATTTTTTACCGATTGGTGGGTATTTTATACAGATTTTACAATCTTTGGATTTTTAAATTTTGCGTAAAATATCAAAATCTTCCTTCATCATTCTAACTAAGCTTTTTATCGCATATTGCAACAATTTGCGACTCAAACATACAACACTTAATACTTACTATAATATAATACCTAATTATTTTTATAAAGTACCTAACAAAGTTAACTTATATTTACAGTTACCATTAAATTTATAGCAGAATTTTACTATTTCAGTACTCAAGTTTTCATAGTTATGATTCTTATGTTTTCTGTAATTTAAATACCTTAATAGACATTAAAATTTATCAAAAAGTTGAAAAATCTTTTATTTCTAACGTTGTTTAATTTCAATAAAATATATGTGAAGTATCATCATAATACTGTCGATTAGATTAAATATTGACTTTTGATACATCCAATGGAAATGATTGATTTAGAATAACAATAGTTAATGTTGTGAAAGTGATAAGGCACCGAGGTCTTAATAAATAATAATGTAAATTTAAGATGAACAATAGTACCCTGAACCTCTTGGGATCACTAAACTCGTGGAAGCTTAATGTGAAATCCACTGGTCGTTTATGAGATCAAAACTGAATA
The DNA here is from genome assembly GCA_038024825.1 of Polylopha cassiicola. Classification (NCBI taxonomy): domain Eukaryota; kingdom Metazoa; phylum Arthropoda; class Insecta; order Lepidoptera; family Tortricidae; genus Polylopha; species Polylopha cassiicola. Next base: position 4,145,761 of record CP149061.1, read on the forward strand.
GAAATTGTAAAACAATGTAAGGACGCATACGAAGTGATTTGGCAAATCTCATAATTCATATGTGATGATCGTTGTGGTCAGATACGCGGTGTCTAATATCTAAAATAGAATAACTTAAATTATTCGTGATACTATCTGTACACGTCCTTATCACAAGAATATTGCGTTTAGAAATTAGGTATTTTTTTTAATTATCAAAGACAATTCGATATTTGTTTTTTTTATATATGGCAACGTGCCAGTGCGGTGCTGATGGGACGAGGCCGGTGGCGGCGAGGAGCGGCGCGGGGTGGCGCGAGTTTGGTTCAGTCGTCATCCTTTTTCTCCATTTTTGGCTCGTACATCGCATGAAGTTGTTCAGGAGAAATTCTGAAATAAATAAATAGATTTTAGTAACGATCAGGAAATTAACGATTCAATAACGACATGTAGGATGCTTAATTTAAACTTTCAAAGTAGGTTACTATTGAATCTCGGATGCAAGCGGAGTATTCCGTTACCAAAGAAATGATCGTGTCATAGGACTAAGGGTCCTTAATTCCTTAATATTTAAAATGGGACCGTGTAAAGCTGGCTTTTTAAGACTCGTATTGTCATTGCTTTTACTTACCCGAGTAAACTCTGCAAATCGCAGACGAAACGGTAGACGTAACGTTTGCCGGCGGTCTTATGTATGATATTCTTGTCGTAGTAGTATCGGAGTCCGCGAGACAGTTTCTCGTAGTTCATCTTGGGCTTGTTCTTGCGAATTCCCCAGCGTCTAGCCACCTATTGACAAAAAAAAATCTTATGACATTTGACGAAAATATAAGGCTATCAAAGGCGTGCATTCCATCGAAGTATTTAAACAAATGTGCAACATCCTAAAGTCTTTCAAGTAGGTTTAATTTTAAATACCAAAACTCTATAAGGTCAAGTAATAAGATTTAGAGCAACTTTAATAATCATTATCGCACTGTTTAAGTATTAAATATTTATAAAGGATAATTATTTTTCTTAATAGAAGAGTTGATAGCTAGTTGTCACACCTTTCTAGTAAATGTGCGATAAGTAGGTACAAAGAATACTTACATGCATCATAAAATTGTATTGTAAAGATTTCGTATTTTTGCTATTATTTATTGTTAAATCGAGAGAGCATGTAATTGAACATAAATAGTTAATACTGTATTACTTTTCAGAACTAAATGAATCTAATCTAATCTATAATAAAGAATAAAACAAACGGGGTAAGCTAAATAAAACCGTTTAAAAATAGCTGAAAACAAAACGTACCTCATCGGGATCCGTGAGTTTGAACTCCCAGCCGTCGCCCGTCCAGGAGATGAACCCCTGGCAGCTCTTGTCGGTGAGCAGCTCCAGCAGGAACTGCCACAGCTGGATGGGTCCTGAACCTGCGCGATAGGACACAGTTGCTTTACTACGTACGACACATTTTACACTACGCTGATGAGACCTAGGACATTAGTGACCAATGGCGTAGCTAGAATTATGTTGAGGGAGAGCGAGCGAAGTCACACTAAGAATATATCTAAGGTAATTTTCGACACTCGCAAGGGTATCAATACCTGCAGGTTACTTCTAGTACGAATCTCGCTACGTCCTTGTCGGTAACTTTTTATTAAACCGTTTTTAATAAAAAAAAAATCCCTGCCTTGTCGGTTCGTTGATGTCTTTTCTATGCAATTTCCGGTAGGTTATATGAAGAACAAAAATAAAAATACGTACCTATTAAATATTAATAAGTGTGAACTACATGTGGCCAATAACTGCTTACATATATTACAACTACAGTATGTATATGTATACAGTTTTTGTTACGCGTTAAACCGTTCTTCAACTTCTTGTATGCGCTATGTTCTGGGTTCTTAACCTAGGAGTAATTAACCCCACGGGGCTAAAACTTGTATTTCGTGGGTTTAACCATCAGCTGGTAGTTATCCCGAACTCGTAGCGTCTTTGGGAGGATGGGTAATAGTGACCTTAGTTAGGTTATAAGGGTACCGGATCTAAAAGGGTAAAGAACTGCGCTATGTTAAAGATAAGGTACACGTACCAGTGAAGCAAGGTCCCGACGCCGGGTAGGCTAGCTTGTCCTGGGGGATGAGAGCGTGTTGCTCGCTCGGCCACTCGCTCCACTCGGCGCAGCCTCCGCCGTACTCCGCCGGGTAGCTCTCCCCGTAGCCCTCCGCGCCGTACCTCCCACCTGCACCTGAGAAGCAACCATAGATTTAGAATAAGAAATATTATATAAATATTATATTATACATATATGCTACCTATACATAGTTACAACAATCATAGCAGGTACATCTTTTATAATCACAAAGACAGACAAAAAGAAAAGAGAGAAGTACCTAAATATGACAGCTAGATTAGATTAGATACTTGGACTCCATTTGGATTACAAAAGGGTTCAATATAAATATAGTTTTTAGATGGTTTCCTAATATGATTCTGTTGTATATTATAAAGGCGAAAGTTTGTGAGCGTATGTTTGTGATTTTGTTGAAAATTTACAATAATATAGCTTACACAACGATATATTTTATAACGATATTGTATAAAATACCTACTCATCGAGCGCAGACGAAGTCGCGAGCAGAATTTAGTATTTCATAAGTAGGTACAAATATATTATTATGTCTCAAATTAGATTCATACTTAGTTGTAATCATTGTTCAAAATCTACAGAATAAAATGAGAAAAGTTGATCTATTTAAGAATAATCTGCGAGCTTAAGCAATACGAATGAGCCTTATTATCGTGTAAATTTAATTAATTTCAAGATAACGCAAATCACCATTACATAAATGAATACTAATCGATAATTTAACACCTCAGCGCGGTAATTAAGTTAACGTGTAATGGAATGGATACGAGTATCGAGATGGATTTAATGATCTATTCATTAAGTAAACAGCAGCAATTATAAAATAATTCCAGTTAACAGCGAACGGTTTTGCGTCACGACACACACATGTATCGCGAGATGCGAGAATCCGATACTCAAGAGAATAAATAAAAGATGAAAGATTCACAACACAACTAACGAACTTGTCCGTTGAAATTTAATATGTTATTTTAATTTAGGAGCTCGCAAGTCAGTTTGTTGTTACTATCTCTCTGTGATCTTTTACTAATGATCTAAAACGGGCCTGTTTTGTAGCGAATGTTATTCACCGCAAGTAGGTAGCTTCCATACTTAAGAATAAAGAAAATAAGAAGCACTAAAAACATGCAACTCATTCTTTTATCGTAACATACTTATTTAGTTAGTATTTTGTTTAAGTATTCTTAATTGTACGAGATGTCTCCTATACGGGTAATAGGTACCTACTTATTGATTAATTTTATTAATCACTATGTTAATCAGCTACTATTTATTATTAAAATAACAACTGAAAAATTATATTCCTAAAGATAAATACTTTATAGACAAAAGTTTCATCTCACCTCTTGGATACGGTTTCGTGTACGCATGTGGCTGGTATTTGTGTTCGTGTGCGAGCAGCGGCTGCGTGTGTGCGTGCGCATGCTGGTAGTACTCGTCGAGATAGGGCTGCGCGGGCGGCGGGGGCGCCGGGTACTCCGGCTGGTAGTACTCTTCGAGGGGAGACGCGGCCGCCGCCGGCGCCGCCGACGAGTTCGACTCCGAGTAGCCGTATGTAGCCTCACGGGGACCGCCGGTTGTGTAGCCGCCTGGAAAGGGAATTTATGTTATGAGTATAAATGAATAAAAACTAGAATAGGCACTCAGTAGTCTGTTACTTGTGACATTTCATTAACAAAGAAAAACTTAAGCTTCTTTCTTCTTTAAGGTAACTAAATATAAAGCCAAACGAGCTTGACTGTGTATGTAAAAGTCTATTTGGTTTATTTTTATTTTTTCAGGAATGGCTGTTGTCTGGTGAAGATGCCTAAATTAAATTCAGGCTAGGTTAAAACTTGGGTACCCTATCGCCTATTCATTAAACGACGCTTTCGTTTAATTTCACGGTGTTAACTTTGGTTTCTTAGAGAGCAATGCTATCTGATTTGGCCATCTTATGGGAATTGTGGGGTGGGTAGTGACTTCTTATTGAATTTAATAATTGTTCATAGATAAAGAAAATCAACGGTTATTATTATACAATAAAACGTAATTATGTAAGTGTGGTACTACATTATTAAACGCTGAACAGAACGTCGATAAAGGTTACCTTAGTATGATTTGCGACGATTTCAAAATTCTATCGAAAAATATTTTAATTTGACACACAGCACACTTCCACACCTCCAAAAAAACACCTATAACGCAGTCTAAAACATCAAAATCAGGACAGAGCGTGATCGAGGCGTGTGCGTCGCAACCGAGGCGCGACCGTCGCGGTTCACGGCGCGCCCTTTGTTCTTCGGACGAGCCGGCCTCGCCCGCCGCGCGCCGCGCCGGCGAACCAACCGGACAGATTTTACGGTTTTTCGCCAGTGTGAGTGCTGAATTATATAATCGTGTGGATTGGGCTTTGTTTATAGATTTTTGCTGCTGGTTCGTGTTTATTAAGGTGGTATGGAAGTCATTTATCTAAATAACAGAATTACCTACGTATTTTTTTATTTGTACCTGGCATATAGGTATACCTATCCATATAACATTTAAAAAAAAAATACGAGAGATTGTAACTTTTAAATTTTTGATTGTATGTTTATTTGTACGTGTATGGAAAGCAAACAGTATTTTGCTTTCTTTTGAAACTAACGTTATTTTTGATTATAGCTACCTAATTTTGATTAAAATCAACGTTGGTTTATAGTTGTACCTACATGATACGTACGATAACCCTTACTAAATATAAATTATTTGCTGATTTACAATTTAGATAAGCGTTGAGGTAACGTATGAATAATTTAGTTGTAAACTCTATTAAAACTTACTACCTTCCTATAATTACGAGTTACTACACTTTGTGCTTTATGCATAAAGCACAAAGTATTCACATACTTGTACCTACATTGTTTTACTAACTTTTGTTATACACTTATATTTATACTGAGGTAGGAACGTGTCTTAGTAGGTAAGTAGGTACCTACATACAATACATTGACCTATTAGTTCTCGCTTGTCATGATAGAAATATTATTGTCACTTAATTATAGACATAAGAATTTAGGATTTCGGTTGTAAAACATCGTACTTATTAAAATTCCTCTTTTAATATTATCTCATTTTACGCTGCTGCGAATCACAACACTCATAGGTTGCGTTGACGCATAGAGCAGCGTACTATATGGTCATACTAACATCCATATATCTACTTATGTATGTATAGGTATACACGGGGTCAGCAATCGCGACCCATTGTCTGCTTGCTCCGATACATTGTACGAGGAAAGTTCATACTTTGTTGTTTATTAAGTTAATATTTAGGTGGGTACCTAAATATTAGGTTAAATACTTTTATACATATGTACCTATTATGTAAATATGCCGTGTCGTGGCACAAGCACCTAACTTGGATCATATTTAAGCATCGAAATAAAATCAATTTAGCTTGATCATCCTATTAATTAATATCATAGGCTAAAATTAAATATATTTGTTAATTTATGTTTACATACACAGGCAGACATATAATTATATCTATACAGATCAGTGAGTGCGTGACTGACTGGTGACCCCTGGCAGTTCACAATACGATACGCACATTGACCATGCAATCAAATAAAATAAGTATTTCAAAATTTAATTAATTACTTAAATTATTAATTTATAATAAAATTTATGTGAGCACCTTTATAGTTATAATAGGTAGGTAGGTAATTCATGCTGACTGTAGATACACCTACTTACCTATTAAGCACCTACTTCTAGGTAGGTAGGTATGTGATCTACAATGTGTTCTTTGTTCTAAACATGTATATGGTTTAGTTTACACTTTAGTTGTAATATTGCTTAGATTTTATATATATATAGGTACCTACCTAAATATTAAGAAAATATGTGGGAAGGAATCAACTATTTTTATAATGATTTAAAATAAGTAAAACAAAAACGTCTCCAGTTAAAATTCTAACGGAAACAGCTAATAAGAGACGTAAATTACATTTCTTTCGGAAAAAAACGCGTAAACAAATCACCGAATGCTGTCAGACAAATGGAAGTATTTTAATGAAGCCTCGGTGCCTAATTACAATTCCCTTTAGTAGTCAAAACAACGATAAATATCAAAGGGAATTTGTAAAAAGCACCACTGGGATGCGACCCCGTGACCCGCAATGCGTCAGATGTGTGATGTCGTACGGGCAATCGCTTTGTTAAAATAACTTTGCTTTGTTGCGTGCAACATTTAAATTTAGTGAAGTGTGAACTTTGTGACTATTGTATTGTAGGTAGGTATATATATATGTACCTATAGGTATATCAGAACTTTTATACCTACCTAATAAGTAGCTACATAATAAGTTTTGATGCCTTCGCCGTATTATACATTGGAATGAAACAATTACCCAAGTATAAAGGATTTAAGTAGGTACCTATATATTGACGTTTTGAAAACTTTATAGTTCCCATATTCGTAGCATGACTGAGCTGATGATAGTTTAACGCTTAGGTCGCGTAACGTAACGTGCTATGAAAGAGTGCGTAAAGTTTTCAATACGTCAGCATATAGGTACCTAATACCTACCTATACGCGCGTTAAATCCGTGGTTTCATTTCAATACTTAGGTATAAGTAAGTACAAGTATATTAAGTAGTTAAGTTTTTTTAGAGATCTAAGAGAGTTGGATAATGATATGTACCTAGGTAGATAGTAGGTATGTACTTAGTTATTAAAAATATTAAATATTGGACATTTACGACATAAATTAAGCAGGTACTTTATACTTCCTTTTAAAGTCTTCATTAATTAATGAAAACGGTACCTCATGAAATTTCCTCTATGGGGAAACAAATTGGTAACCGGTGAAATTTTATTAGTTTTCATATTGCGCGATCGGAAAGATCGCGAGGGGCGTGGGGCGGAGCGGGGGGCGGGGCGAACCAATCGCGCGTGGCCACGCCTCGCGGCTTTGGGTCGAAAGGTCGCCCGCTCGCGACCGCTCGAGCGAGACCGCCGAGCCGAACTGAGATAAATCTCTACGCATCGATACGCACTCGGAACGAGACGTTCTTTTTCCAAATTCAAAAAGTTCTAGGTTGAACCAGTCGCCGTTAAAACTACCGTTACGATAACTTTAAAAAAATATATATCGATCGCTGCTTTATCATAATTAATGATTTCTTACTAAAATGGAGTTCCTAAAAAGTTTACATACCTACCTACAATCAAAATTGTTTTGGTCACGAGCGGTGCTTAAATCCCTCGCTACGCTTAGAATATAATTAGAATCCCTGTAAACGCTCACTATCTATCCTACCTATTACATAAAACCCGAACTTCTCTTCTTTGGATTCAAAGTACCAACCAAGTTAGTAGGTAGGTAGGTGCCTAAAGGACTTGAATCCAGGTCATAAACATAATAAAAAAAAAATTTGATCAATTGGGGCTTAGGTAGGTACGCACCTACAGCCCTGCTTAAATTACTCATAACTACGGCTTAACTTAACAATGTCGCAGTATTAAATGGTAATGGGTCTTAAAGCACATGCGACAGTAACCTTAGACCCCGAGACAGCTGCGAGTCAAGTTTAAAATTTTTATTTGCTCATCAACGAAACTCGAGACCGCGAAAATGTTCTGTGACTTTTTTTTTCTGTTTGAGCACGCGCTAAGCCCGCCATATGGTGTCTTGATGACGCCGAATAAATATTTTTAAGAAAAAAAAACATGTGGTAAGTTTTGCATCTATGGAACAGCTTATTCCGATGTTGCCAATTAACAATGAACTATATTTAAGAACGCACCAATTTGATCGTAATATTTTAAATTGGTCACACAAACCCGTCACATATCGCGCCAATTCCCATTCGGGAGCGGAAGTCGAAATATGATTTTTTAATTATAGAATCTCGCGGCGCAGGTGAAGCTCGGTGACAGTCCGATGTCATCCGCTGCCCCGTTTCCAAATAGTTTGTTCTCATTAATTTTAATTAAAATTAACTTGTTTATATTGTAAAGTTTGTACTACACATTGTGTACTCACAATAATATAGCTAAGTATTACGAGAATTTTTTAATGCTTGTTTATTTAAAAAAAAACATTATAATGGGTACAATTGGATGACATCCTGAAAATACCTACCTAAACACCTCATTTTATAAAAATAACGTTTAGAAAATTTTATTCACCAGAGAAATGGCATAATTTGTCAATTTGGAGACAAGATGTCACGCTCGGTGTTGCCGGTTATAAAATAAAAATTGTGGGAAAATTGTCAGCATTCGAAAGTAGAGGAAATGGTTGTCAGCGAGTTGTGTTTAAATCAAATTCAGAATTGGAACATCTTTCGGCAGGAAGCGCTGAATATTATTTAATGTCGACGCCACGCTTTGTTATGTAGACATTTCCCATCGTAATAATTATTTTTATTATTTAAATGCCGCTAAATAATCTATTTCGTGTTCGAGTGGCAAATGTTATGTAAATGGAGCACGTTATTAGCAGAGATAAAGAACGTCGTTGTTGTTGGTTTTTTCCTTCAGTTACAGTGCGATTCGAGTTGAATTTACATATTTACAAGGGCTATAATAAATTATTATAGACGACTATAATATTGTCATTGGGACGATGGTAAATGTAGGCAGTGGAGTAATAAAAGATGACAAGCATGAAGATCCATAGATATTTTTTATTTTAATAAATATTGTAGTTACCACGCATGACCTCAACTTGTTTTAAAAATAAAGAGTGCCAATCAGTTATCCTTCGCCTGGCGACGAGCAAACTAAACACCGGACCGATATTTATTACCTATAAAATGGCATATGGCTTGAACCCACGTACGAAGATTTTAAACACTATGCCGCGATACATTTTTATACAAAATCTATGGAACATTTTTAAAAAAGTTTACAATAATATCCGGTGGAATATTACGTTGGCATTAATTTATAATCAAACTGTCGCGGCAGATGTGAATTCAGATTTAACATAATAAAAACATGATCGAGAGAGAATTTATTTCTACGATCGATAAAACGGAAGGGAAACAAAATTTTATGTCACTCGACGATAATATACCTACCGTTTAAAAAGTAATTAACGATCTACTCGACATTGTATAGAAATATAGTTGAAATTAAACCAATTCATTTTTTTAAATTCTCAGCCGTCTAACTAAGCTTAATTTAAAAAAAAAAACTGAATCTATGGTAAATATGTCTTCTCTAGTATTTACCTAATGGTTTGTAAGCAGTTCTCATTAGGTACTAAAATAAAGGAAGGTTATAGAAAATCAGGTGGTATATGCTCGAGCTAGGGGTATTAGTTGGTTGTTTGGTCGACAGGTGCCGCCGCACCTGCGAGCGTTCGTTACAAAAACCGACGGCGAATGGGGGCGCGATGCCGTCATACTTCTGATGCTGACATAAGGGAAGCCATAACCGTATAAAAAATAGTCAAACACAACTACAGCGGAACAACTTGTATTCGTGAGTTTTAGTAAAAAACAAGTATTTATTTTATACCGATTTATTCTGTGCGTCTTTAGGTTTTGAATTATATTTATTTGTATTTCGATATTTAATTAAACCAGCTCCAAGTTGTTTTACGTTAAGGAAGAATTGAGTTCTTATCGGTTCAGTCGATATTTTCCTGCATTGAAAATCTATTAATAAAGACTTTGACATCATTAAGAGCACGTAACTTGAACACACCGTAAAGTCAGTTAACAGAAATTGTTAATTAAGATAGGTAATGTAAATGATAAAGTCAAGGAAAAAAAACCTAAATTTCACGTAATACTTTTCTTAAAATTCACCGCTTTTATTAAAGAGATTACGCGGGATTGTGGCGCCCCAACTGTTACTCAAAGCTTAGGCGTTTTTTAAGTTGGCTTAAGTTAGATAACGTCACAGGGACAGACAGGATATAGCGGCGCTACGACGGAAGCGCATCAATGGCGGCGCGTGACCCGCGCCCGTGACGGTAATGATCGCATAAAACATTGGTACATTGTCTATGGTTACGTGTATGCTCATTCATGCTGTGATTGGTCGAAAGGAATTAAAAAAAAAACAAGTCAAAAATGATGATTATCTAATACCAACATAATAATTATTATGTTCAATTTAAATTCTTAAATACGAAAAAACTACAACTGTACTTTTTTAAATGTTTTTACTGTGAGTTAAATAAAAAAACCCTTTCCTACGTGCCTACATGTTGCATCTGCAGTTCAAGATTATTCCTAAGCGTCTACTTTCTAAGAAAGTATTGCATTAATCGAGGGATCGAGCGAATGAAATGAATGAAGATTATGAAGGCTGGGAGGAAATGCGGCGGACGGCGGCGGAAGTGGCCATACTGTGAATGAACGTGACGTAGCCGGCGAGACGGTGACGTCATCGAAATGTCATACACGGTATCTTCAGAATTGTTAAGTAACTAGATTATAGTTTTAGTTAAATTGTTAATTTTTTAGTCAGCGATAAGCACCTTTGTCGAGGAAGTTGATTTCGTAAGAGTAGGTTCATCTACAACGACTATTTAAGTATTATATCCCTACATAGGTACTTTATAAGTGTTTTCGACGCATTTTATACAAAAGTATAAAAAGTATTCAAATCCACAGGTATCACCAAAATACAACCTTATTCAAAATTCTTCGCAATCAAAAAAGACATTTAATACTAAAAAACAAAGTAATTTTGTGCATTCACCCACGTTAATGAGGTGACCTAAGGTCGATTGTAATTTGAAGAATGCTAAACCGATTATGTATGGGTGACGAAGATATTTTAATTCCTGGCGTGCAGATGTCGCAGGACAGCTGCGGGCGCGGTCACCTTAGAGTTAGACAGGTGCTTCTAACGTTAGGATGTGGACACCAAAATTTTAATATCAAGACCGTAATGGATCTGTTAAGAATTAGCATAACAAAAACCTCTATATTGTCTATGTTTCACTTTTTTATCTGTGGCCGCAATTAGCCGCCATTTCTTATTCTGTGATGCTGTCAATAAGCGCACATAAATTCAATCAACTGGTAGTTTAATTGCAACAGGATTAGCTCTATCAAGTCACTAGTAGGGCCTTATTTTCTATTCTTTATAAACCGTAACAGTAAAAGCACGAGAGTGGACAATACCTACTAAAACATTATCGTTTTCAAATGTTCTTTTCATTGTCAATTATTGGTAAGTCGAAACAGGATGGAAGATTAATCAAAGAGATTTTACGATGTCATTGATCTAAACTACAAGTCCATATAAGGGTAACGGCGAGATTAATACGCATACAAATAACTCTGGCGACTTTAAATTATATAATTTCGACTATTATCTATTGCGATCACGTCAATGAGATTTGTGTCTACCCGCAAAAGGAAGGAAGTGACTATTGGAAGGTGAGCGACCTGTACCGTTACCTCTCCCGAGTTAGAGTTAGCAATAACAATCGACGTGGTTAATACGGGGTTCGTGTTAACCACGTCGGTTCTAGTCTCAGACAGCACCAATGTTGCCATATCAATGAAGTACCTGTCTAAGTCAAGTCGGCACGCGACAGGTGATTAAATCTGACCAAACAGTATGAATATTCATGGTGACCAACCTGCACGTGTTTTGCATTTGAAGTTAGTCATCTAATTTTGAGGCAGATGAACTGCAAGCGCGCGTGGCTGAGAATATAAGTATAGCTTTCGTAGGGGAATTAAAGTAAAATAAATGGAGATATAAAAATACGTTATAAGTTGGCAATAGCAGGCTAATAAAGCTAGAAATCGTGTTGCAAAGATACTTTAAACGAACTTACTATTATAGAGCGAAACTACTCTATAATTTTAATAGTTTTTAAATAAGTACAAAATATTTCGCACTGAGCGTTTAAGACAATAAATTTAGATAGAACGTTCGCATTATCATCACGTAATCTATGTATGCAAATATCAAGTGTGTGACAATAGTGCAAGCTTTTTATGCGCGTCACGCGGCGGAAGCGCTGCGCCCGCGCACCCCGCCGGATCCAACATGGCGGCGAAAGTGCTTCCGGCCGGAGCTTTCAAACTTTTCAATTAAGTTCTTCTTGTTTATGGGCGTCTTAGATATGTTAGTAATTTATGTTCGGTGAGCTGTGGTAACTTAATTTACAGCTTTAATTCATTAATTAAAATAGTAAACGGGGACCTTTGTTCCCTAATAAATGTACACGACGTATAACTTTTTATGTAACAATTTGGCGCAATAACTATAATTATTATTTAAGAACACACTATACCACTTTTGTGCGTGTGTTGGTACAAAATAGATGTCCTTGGTTGGAATAGCGGAATCTATTTAATTGGTATATTATATTTACATACAATTATTTAATTAAATTGGCAACCGGATAAATTAAAATGTTTATTTGCAAGTTAACCGCAAACCGTTAATGAGCATTTCCTAAATGATTAGAAGAAAATAATATTTTAAATATGTACCTTATGCTCAAATATACATTATTATAAATATTTTAGAACATGCAATCTCAACTATCAAAATATTTTTGAAAAATAGTCAGACGTCAAAAATAAATAAAATACAGGCATGGGCCTGTATTTTATTTGACGCTACATGTTATGTTTTGTACATAATAAGTACTTTTATTTCGGTAATCAAATAGGTAAGTAATAATTAAATCGTAACAGGAAAATACTAAATTATCAGAATATGGTGGTTGAGTAACTATAGTCGCGTAATATTTTTTAGTTGTTTTGTTATTTATCGACTTTGTTTTCAGCTTTAAGTAATTACAATATAGGTAGTTACGTCGGTTCGTAAAAACGATTTCCAGAATAAAAATAATATTATATATAATAACTTCGTCAACATTTTTTTAGAGTTAGGTTCGTACAATTTAAAATATGTATTTGAAACTAGATGTTATAAGCGGACATGACATTTTATTTTACAAAATATACCTACTTACTTAGTTCAATCATAAATAAAAATCTTAAATTTACCTGTCGTGATTGCATACGTAGGGTCAGGACACATGTCCAAGCTAGGGTCGAAGGCTAGCCGACTTTGTTCTGGATACTGTAACTTCGGATTGTTCACACTCTGGTCATAATTCAGCCTAGCCACACTCGCGAGCGCCTGTTCATAATTTAACCTAGAGTCCCTATTTTCATTCTCATAAGTTTTATTTAATTTAACACTGTAGTCTGTGAAGTTTAGTTTCGTTAGCGCCGACATCGGCAGGTCGAGCGCGCACGGAGGCACGGCTGCTTCGCGCGGAGACTCCACTAAGAGCATGGCGACCTAGCACCGTGCACAATAACACAAATTAACACTCCGATAAACACGCACTCATTATTTCGAAACGTTAAACTCGTTAAAAAGTTTATTTTAATATAGCAACAAGTTTAAATTTAAATAAAAAAAATCTTAACGCGTGAACTTCTCGCGTCGATCAGAAGCACGTAGATCACAGTTCATAGCACCGCTTCGCTTCGCGCCTGATCGCCGACTGCGAGCTTTCGGGCGGAATGAGAGGGCGGCCGTGGAAAATGTGGGCCGAGTGTGAACGACGATAGCCGAGTGTGCACGAGTGGCGGCGGAGACACACGAGCGGCTCGACCTGTCGCGCCACCTGCCAGCGACCAACTGTTGCGCAACCGTTGATTTTTTTTTTGCTAACCCTCCAAGAAAATTAGCGCACCTAACTTAATCACCTAATGACATCTGTAGAGATATCGATAAAGTAAACAAAGAGGAAATGAGAAAGCCGCAGTGCCGTAATCCTGAAAATATTCACGCCTATCTAATAAGTTCTGATTCATGAATATTGTATGGAATTTCAGTTTTTCTTATACTAAGGAAAAAATAATTATATAATATTTAATACTAAGTAAAATATAAAAATATGCATTGAAAATAGCCGCAAATTAGGTAAGTTGAACCTTTTTTCATTATGTCACGCTTCAGCTGGTCTGTCGAGTTAGAAGTCGCATTGTTTTTTTCTCAGAGTTAAGTGCTTCGCTGTAAACACGAGTGTAGTTTACAGTGTTCCGCAGTTAACTTCTTTTAAATTTTCCATGTTTTTATATAGCGTTCTATTGTTTGAAGCAATCAGTAAAAACGGTCTTACTCAACACTTTGACGTTATTTTTTGGCAAATTGTAGAGAATTTGCATTAGCGGACTTAACTCTATTGAAAGTCGTTTTTTAAGTCTGAAATCTACGTAGCTAAACTTGCAAATGTAGGTGTTTTTAATTTCAGAGAAGGCTACTTTATTATATATAAAAAATAAGTCGTCATACGCAATAAATTATTGGCTAGCAGCCATGCTCCAGCTAGCCCAATTGTTAACAAAACTTCACTTAGTTTTTTTATCGCAATTTAGTTTTTTCCAACCGATTCTCCAAAATTACATCCAACTGCGCATTATCGAGGTGTCAATGAATTTAGCAGCCAACATCTGCCAAATTACCATTTTTAATGACGAGCCCAAAAGATCATGATTTTATTGATACTCTTGATTGAGCCTGGCGTACTTAATAGGCTGGCAGCTGTCATCATTAGTCGTTAGTCATTCATTATTTGAGAATAAAAGTATTTTTATCTTTGGCTTAGTTTAGCAGCACCACGGTGTGACGCCGCAGCTCGTAATTACATGTGAAATAATGACTATGATGACGCATGCACGACCTTGACGTTGATTCTATTGTTTGATAGTGACCGTGCCCGACACTTGGGAACTACTTGAATTTTAAATTTAGTTAACTCTACTTGCATTATTCACGACATCCCTCTAGTAAAAGATAACAATTTATAAAATAATATAAAAATGCCAATTGTTCTGAGCTCCTGTGATTTTTTACGGTTTTAGGAGTAGGTACCTACCTAACCTACGAGTTACGACTGAGGTCCCTACTTTGAAACAAAACCGTTTTTGGTAACAGTTCAAATAATTAATAGGTACCTAACTAGTAGGTAATAGGTACCTAATAGATTATATAAAGGCATGTAGAAAAATATGGGGCGGACTTGTTAGAAGATACATATCTTTAAATGTGAACAAACGACATCACTATTACATAGACAACAAGTTCCATTTTCGCCAAACCATTTTACATCTAATTCAACTTTCGGGGATGTTGACAATGATACTGGCAGATGCGTAAGAATATCAGTTTCCAGTTCATTTTGAATTCGGTAGGAGGGCACGAGCTGGGGGGCGGTTCTCTAAAACCAGGTCAAGTTACAGGGGGTGGGTTTTGAGGGTCACAAAAGGTACCAAAACCAAGGGACAGGATAATAGGCACCTGAGCACGTGTGTCGCCGGATATACACGGCATTGTCTGGAGAGGAAGCTGTTTCGGCGCGACTCAAATCCGGTGCAGATTTATTGACGTTTGTCTAATGATAGATATTACGTAACTCAACAAAATAAATAATCGATTGTTTTAACTATTTTAAAAGTACGTATTTTAGTAGTTATTTCTGAGGTTTTCGTTGTAATGAAACACTTAATACCTTGATAATGACTATTAATGAGAGGATTAAATATTTAATAAGAAAATAGTGAAGTTGTAAGTCAAAAGACATCTAAGGCGATTATAGACTCTTCAATATTTTTGCTTACGTACAAAACAGAAAACCGTTTCATAATAAATTGTCGCACATTGCATCCTACACTCATCAGCTGGCATAATCGCATCGCTCGGTCGCGGCGGAAATGGCTCGGGAAATGAGTTTTCCATATTTGAATAAATGGGTCGCGGAAATAAACACGAGCGGGATATTGTCTATGCTCGACAATCTCCAGACACGCTGGCAGGAAATAGGGCGAGAGAATCAACTATTATGCCTACAAAAACTATAGGAAAACTAAGATGGCAGAATGAAGCGACATTTCTCTATGAAGTAGGTACAGAGACAAGGTGCAAGATATCGTCAACTCGATCAGTGACGCCTATAGTGTAATTGGAAAAAGCACGACACCTCGTGTTAATCTCTCTCGATTTTTTATATTCTTGCCTTGGTACAAATATCATTACAATGACAGAGACCATTGGAGACCGGAGTAAGTAACTTAGATTATTACTACAGATATATAGGTACCTATTAACCTTGTCAAAAATAAATATATGAGAGGATATTTCACTGCGTCTATAAAAAAATATATGTTTATATACCCGAGTAGTTCTAATACAATATTTGTTGTTAGTTAATATTTCTACAGTGTTACAGAAAAGGAAAACTATTTCGATCTTTGTTCGTGGAATTATTAGAAACAGCATGTAGCTATAGTATGCTATGGTAAGTACGCAAATAGTCGGCAAGAGACCATCAGAAAAGAATTAAATTACGTATGGCATCAACGTAATATCGATCGAAATGGCAAAGCCGTATTGAAATAAGCCGCTCGCAATCGATATTCACAAAGTAAACCATCAGTGAGGCCGGTTTTAAATTTAAAAATACAATTTACTAAAGAATTCCCTGCTCTGAATTACATTAAGTGTAAACAATAAAGAGCTAGCGAGCGTATCGGCCGCGGCAGGCGACGGAAGTGACAGACAAACAATCTTTTTTAGATAAAACATTGAAACCCATAAATCTGTACGGCACGGGAGCATTTCATCCAGAAATGTCAAAGCTTTATAAATATCTAACGGTCGCATACTATTATCTCGCCCTCTATGCGCGTTTGCGCCGTAAAAAAAGATTTTTAACCATCCTACATAACTTCGCGCTAATTAAAAAACGGAGTATATCCGGTCATACCCATTACGTATACAAAACTGATTGAATTTTAATTTCAAATTCAATAAATTCCGTAAGGTTCTAAGGTTAAAAACTTTTGTTTCCTGCGAATAAAGGACTTGAAATATATTACCGCGTCCGGATCCTTTTACAATAAATAAATACATTTTATTATAAAAGTTTAGGTATACCATTTGATAAAATTTTATGTTTTCAGTAGGTAGGTATATAACCAAAAAACAAAACAAGAAGTTAATTTCGATTTTGATTATACATTTTGAAAACAGTGCATTCGTTCCTTTAGTTAAATTGGACATAATAACAGATTTAAATCATACCTACTTATAAGTAGTTCCATGATAATTCCTAAAATAAGTACTTCCATTATTTTAGCATTACTCAACATTGGCGATAAGTCATTGGAATGAAATAATCATAACGGTTTTATTAATTTGCTGAAGTATCGTCAACTTTCCGCTACCCATACCTATACGTAACGACTGAGCTGACGATAATATAACGCAATTGTTTCATTTCAATGTGGAATAACCGCGAAGGCACCAGAAATTATTGTCAACGGTGAGTCTCCATTCTGTCGATAGTTCGTCAGCATTGTGATATAAAGAACTGCATCTGGGCTCATAGCTTTAACTTCAAGTGGGCGGCGTTTAGGGTTGCCAGGCGTCCGGACAAAGCTGGACAGGGTTAGGCTTTATGATTGCGTGTCCGGCCAAAATAAACGATGTCCGGCCTGTCCGGCTTTTGTTAGGCTTTTTACATTTCGTTTTTTCATTAAAATTTAACGAGATTTTAGATAATAATTCAAACAGTTTTAATACTGCGACCCAAATCTTCTAGGGTGTCCGGCATTTCTACCCAAATGTCCGGCCAAACTGGCTGCTCGGTCCAGCTATTAGGCTTGACGACCTGGTAACCCTAGCGGCGTTTTAAATTAGAGCGCGGCTAGGACGTCACTTCCGGTTACAATAATTCATTTCACCAGCTCCGTCACTGATGCCGAGATACGACAATCCGGGTTTAAATTGGGAATAATTTTCTTAGAATATCATTGTGACATTATTCTGGATTTAGACGCTTGTGGATCAATAAGTGACACTTATTAACGTACTACATAGGTACGTCAACACACATATCCTAGAAGCATAGGTACCTAATACAATTGTTACCTAGGGTAAATCTGCTAGCCTTAATGTAAATGGCTGTATTCAAATTCAATGCCAATTGGTAGTTCAGAGCCTAGGAACATAAAAAAAGCTATGTATATTTCATACCATACTTTTAGCGTTAGACTATATCCGTTATAATTTAATCATTCATTAATATATGTATAGTATAATACGTATATTTTTTAGCCACAAAGTTTAGATAGTAAATTCTGATAAAATTATTTTCAAATACCAAATGATATCGAGGGGTGGTCTTGATTTTATTTTTCGTATTGCAGATCGATATGTTATCCTTAAATGACTGACATATCTATCGGAGTATAGCGAGAAACAAAAGACTATCAAAACGAAAACATAGTTAAAGTAGAAAACATCATCGTGACCCGTGTCAGTGTGACAGCAGCGCTATCGCCCAGGGGCACGAATGACTGCCCACGGCGTCCGGTACACCCACCCTGGCGATAAGATTAATTCGCATTTTTTATTGTTAGGTAGGTACTGTTGTTTAAAACCGCTACAATATTAGCTGCTTTATTAATTTAGTGTCATTTCAAAATATGTTGTTGCTTTATTAATTATTCGAAGTCACATTTAAAATTGAATTTGCGTGCGACACTTTTCGAGTTACTTAGGTACTTTTAGAGATAAGATATAGTGATTTTATCCCAAATATATTATATTAAAATATCATTAGTTAAACAAGTGACAACCAGAAGACTATTATGTTCACTGATAATAAAACAATAATAGTTGCGTTAGGTAGGTACTATTCTTAAAAGAGCACAAAAGTGTGCTATCAAATATAAGATATATTTGACGGTTTTATAAGGTTCAATATTTAACAAGTAATTTATAATTGACAGTAGTGTTTTAGGACGGTGTGACTTGAAATTTATGATTATCTGAAATAGACGAAATCGAAGTCTCACCGCTTTAAAGATCAATCATATAAAGTTTCTGCCGATAAATGCGCAATCGGCGCGCTTAAGGCGCACAATTAAAACGCTCACCACCTAATAGCGGATAATGAACACTCAGCAAATATTTGTTTTTGCGGGGGATTCCTACAATGAGCGTCGCAAATACGGCAATTAATTGAATTCGGCGGTTCAAAGGCGCCGCCGGCGGGCTTTGTCGGCGCCTCTCGACTGTAACCCGACACTTATATTGAGAATCGACCAACCATCTCATACTTGCCCTTTTATTTAAGTCGGCAAAATCGCGAAAACTCTTTTCCCAGTCACTTTACCCGTACACACCTTTTTGACACGTTACATGAGCCTATACACCTGTGGATTAAAAAACATCCAGAAAAAAACACGTGTGAAAATATAATGTGGGAACGTAATATTGTAGGTACTTTAAAATAACGGCTAAATGTAATGTACGTAATTCATTATTGAAAAGAACACAGACGTTGATAATACGTTATCTACGTTCCACGAACCGCGCATGTAATGCTGAACAACAAGCATAGGTACCTACTCGCATGAACATTGTAATGAGGAAAATTCCATAAGGGTTTCCCCTCGTTCCTAATTTCTTTTAATTATATTATAATAAACTAATATAGCTAGGTTAAGTTTAGCGTGCTGGTAAGATCGTACACGGGCTAACATCGTACGATGTAAATTTACGCCTAATTTGTGAGATTTATTGAGAGCTTGTATACATGACATAGTGTTTTGTCATGTCAAAAATCCGACCGATCTTACGAGAAAACACCCTACTTAATTTTTTATCAAGTAATGAAAATATCAACAAAATTTTACAACGACATGAAATTTTATCAGTCTGTTGAGCACTATAAAACATGAACCGATATGAATCAGATTTGAACCCAAATAAGGCGTTGTGATTGGTACTGACCCTCGCCTTTATTCAATCAGGGCATTGACAATCCAAATGAGATTTGGTATTTCAAAATCAAGGCCACCTGAAATAGGTGAGTGTAGAATAAAGAAGTGATTGAATGAACCCTTGCGAAGGGCCCTTTTTAAGAGCTTATTGAAGGACGAGGGCCCCTTGGATCAACGAGCACCCTCCAAATACACAATATGTTAAGAATCACCCTTGTTCTTTTGGTGCCAACCCTCGAAAGCTAATTCTGCGTCTTCTTACCTGTCTACTGAGAACGTATTATGTACCATTTTTTTTGTCGCCGAACAATGCCCACATTTCACGGATAATCAGATTTGTCTTGTACATTTTTTTGTTTAGCTAAATATTATTCGATAAAGTCTATTCGTCTATTGTGTTCGGTGTGTATGTTAAATATGGTGTATTTGAATATAGAATATAAATTGTTAAGTTACGGCAAGGATTTTATAATATTATTTATCTGCAGCACGTGCTACGCGTGTAGGATTTTTTATTTCACATTGTCTCGGGCGCGCGACCGCGGCTCGGCTCCACGTCTATGAATGAGCCATTACCAACGTCTGAATCGATTTAATAATAAACTCCAACATTCGTTCGAATCCCGTCTTGAGACTTGACATCCTCCTCGGTCCCTATTATTACCAACTTCATTACGTTTTCTATCCTACTCGGACACCCTTTGTTCCAATTTTCGTAGATCGAAATTTGAAAAGGTTGCGCACGTGCGCAGGAGTGTGTATCGGGTTGCACCGGAAGCTTGCCAGTTGAAGCATAATGGTCACCGGATGTGGCTGCTCGAAACGACACGTATCATTTTATTGATATCTTAGAAAGATCAATAGTATTCTAGTTAACACTTCAAAAACTGACAGCCTTAAAGTGTCTGTAAATAATACCAATATTACGAACATCGTTTACGATACAAAAAATGGATAATTGGGCTGAATGGAAAATGACTTAATATTAAAATCTAGTACGTATAAGAGTTTAATTATTAAACCGCAAATACGGTTCCGCTATAAGTTAATTACCACGGAGCTACCGGGCCGGCGGTTAACAGCCGAAATAACTTCATGGAAATAATTTATAACGATCTTTGGATGGTCGCCACTTCAATTACCGTGCGTGTTATTGCACTCGAATCCATGTTCGATTCGTTCCGATTAATTAATTAAAGTGAGGTGTCTACGCGAATGTATATTTTATCGTTGGATTTTAGTTCGTGGATAAAACTGGTTGCGGGGCTAATACAGATGATGATGAAATCATACGACACAGTTATGTTAGTATTTAGTGTCTCATTACAAAATTAGGCTTTCCAAACAATTGGTAGGTACTATTTTTTTTTATATAAGTACCTAAGTACGTGTAAAATGAAGCATCTAAAAAGTCTCTTGCTACTCGTACTTACATTAAAAACATTATATCTGATTGTAATAGCGTACAGGTCTACGGAGGCGTAGACGCGGCTCTACAGTGGCGTAGCACGGCGCCTTCAGAATCTGTTCAGCGCAGCGGCAGAGATTGTGCAACATTGTTCCGAGCCTACGTCCGGCGATTTGTCGGCAACTTCGCAACGCGAGGATGCCCCTTGCGACAGCGCGGATGCTTCGAAATTGCACCAACCAACATTATAACCATATACCTTACCTTATTAATACGAGTGCAGTTGCAAAATATTGAATATACGATGCTTTTTGTGCGTTAACCTTCAGCGTTGTCGGCCCAGTTGCATTCGTTTGCTACGCTCGAGTTGTCCCGAGGACATACGAGAAATTTGTTAGTGAGCATGCTACGAGTACGTAGTCCTGACGTATGACACCGATACGGGAACCTTGGTGTTCCTTCCATTGACAGTTGTACCCACTCTAATTAACGATAGTTAATTATAGGCGCGTGTGAAGCTAATATATAGCCATTTATGATGTAGAAATGCTTTTATATCGCAAGCATACATAATGATTGAAATTGCCAATAAATGCAGGTGCGTGAATATAGGTTATAACTTCTACTATGGTTTTACTAATTATATTTAAAATGACAATCGTCAAGTTACCACAGAGTATGAAAATAGATCACATTTAGAGTAAACTACTATATGATTTGCGCTTCTGGAGGAAATCACTCACCACGCCACACCATCACCGGATCCAGCTCCGTGGTCTCCCGCGCGCGTGAACTCGGGTGTAAAAACATAGTTTAACCCGAATCCAGCACCGTCATATTGGTTCACATGCACTGAGGATCACTTCGCACAACCTTCGTAAAGGTACT
This sequence comes from Polylopha cassiicola, assembly GCA_038024825.1. Taxonomy (NCBI): domain Eukaryota; kingdom Metazoa; phylum Arthropoda; class Insecta; order Lepidoptera; family Tortricidae; genus Polylopha; species Polylopha cassiicola. The sequence goes on from CP149061.1 coordinate 4,167,936, forward strand.
CTCAAATATTCCAAAAGGTAATACAGCTGAGACGACAGAAACCTCCCTATTAAAATTAAAGACTTCGTTGAGAAAGAAGAATCAGAATAAAATTTCAGCTTCCTCATCTACTGTACAAAAAAAATAGATGCAAATCAAAACGATATAAATATCAAAGAAATAAAGAAAAGAAAAAAGTAAACCACTGAACTTGTAACGATACAAATGGAACACTCCGTGCAATGTAAACAATAGGTGCGGGTGATGAGCACAAAGACGTTTGTGTCCGAAGACTGGGCACTGAGGTCGCCGCTTTCCAGTGAGTGGAGGGACGCGTGGAAGGGGCGAATTGATCAATCTGGTCTTGCCGAGGTTGTGAACCTTGCCTTAATACCGACTGCCCAGCGGATTATCAGAGCGACGCAGTTTTACATGTCAAGTGCTTTCGACTATCCCACCCAATCAAAACATTTGATTCTGCAAAATGCGCGTTATTTTACTGGTAACATTTTCAGCATTCTCATTGCGCTGTTGTTAATAAATGTTTCCGCGCAATTTGTTAATATAATTAATTACCATATTTGCAAATAATTTGATTGAGCAATTATAAATTATTATTTAAATATGCTCGCACGTCGATTTTAATCTTGTGATTATTAACATATAATTACAAATACATATATAAAATGTTAGAGAACAGTGGTAAATTATTGTTTTTAAAGTAATTAAGAGATCGAAACTGTTGCAGAGTCCTTGTAAAAGCGGGATTTTACTGGCTGGAAATTACGTCATATGAATAAGACAATTTTCGTGAAGACCTCGGATCGGCTGAAAGAGAGCGGAAAAACTACGCCAAGGTCGTTGTTGCGCCACTACGCGCCCAAGTGGAACCGCGGCGCATCGCATGTGTTTAACTACACGTACGATCTAACTGGCAAAAATCACCTTTGAGTTATACACACTTTGATCTACATTCATGAAATAATTTCTGACAGATGGGTCATTTAGATAATGAGCACCTTTATATAAAATCAACATCGTCTGCACTGCACTCTCCCAACTGTACATGGAATTAAATAGAATCATAACGTATCATAATTTATTAATACGATCCTTGAGTTAAGGTTAAGGGTGACATGTAGTGCGGAGCTATCGCTCTACCGTCTGTTAGCGGAGATATATGCACGACATCAATTCTAAGTGTAAATTAGGTGTACAACTGTCCGAGGTTAAGACCACCCGTGTTAACGACCAAGTGTAGTTCTTGTCTACTTCGTTAATTTATTATTTCAGTAGCTGGGCACGACTGCGGCTCGCAGTCAAAACATCCCGCTCCTATGATTTACTACGCAATAAACACACCGTTTTATATCTAATGGAAATGAGCTTTTATCCGTGAGATTGCGCAGCCAACCCCCGATTGTAAATTTATTATATATTATTTTATTCCCCGCTGCAACGGTAAACGGTAGGCGTTGCTTTGACACGTCTTTTCGCGTTATGTCTTTTAAATAAAAACGCTGTCGTATTTTTTTTATAAAAAAAGGGTCCCCGGTGTCAAAGCTCCCGTAGAACTTTTTCAATATCAGTAAAGTGAAATGGTACATACAATGGAGCTCGTAACTGGTTGGTAATTGTAGGCTTATCGCGAATGGTAGTTTAATGAGGTTGAGTTTACCGCTCTGCAGATAAGTGGCCTATTCGCTTATCTTTATGAATTGATAGCGACACCCCAAGGGCTGTATGATCCGGAAAATATCTTATGCATTAATAAAAATACTAAGGCTATGAAGATTATAATTTGATTTAGTTGACAATAATCCCTACTAATATTATAAATGCGTTAGTAACTCTGTCTGTCTGTCTGTCTGTCTGTCTGTCTGTCTGTCTGTCTGTTGCTCTTTCACGCCTAAACGGCTGAACGGATTTTGATGAAATTTGGTACAAAGAAAGTCTGGAGCCTGGGAAAGGACATAGGCTATATTATATTCCGAAATTCTATCCCTAAGGGGTTAAAAATGGGGTGCAAAGTTTGTATGCAACAACGTGATTCCTTGGTCCGATCTATTTCAAATTTTACATAAACATTCTTTAACAGAATTGATGGAGTACGTGTTTTGTATTTTATTGAAATTCACCCCCTAATGGGGTTAAAAGGGAGATTTTCTTCCAAATTGATATGAATACTACTTAGTGCTTTTGATTTTGACACATATTTAAAAAGTATAATGTAGGTATGCATAGCAACGGTTGCTAATGTCATTCCTGACATTAAATAAATACCCAAACTGTTACGTGTATGATTTCTTCGGTGTTAACGAAAATGGCATTATTATGTAATATCCTACTATTTAATAATATTCCTGAGTAAGCAGACCCCGTTTAACTTGCGAGGGGAAACTGGTGTCATTACGCAGAGAAATAGAAGTGTTCTTCGCGACCAAAGCTGACATAATTATATAAAAAAGCCGTGATAACAGAGGTGACGGAATGGGACGAGACGGAGGTGAAGCAAGATCGCGCGAGCTCCTGACTGAGAAAATGACCCTGATACTGGGAAATGTTTTATTTCGTAACACCACATATATTGTATGTAATCGGTATAAGGTTTTATTTTGTAGGATTGAATTTAATTGTAAAATTGTTTTGTTGCTTTGTTAGATCTTTGTAATAAGTGTGGTAATCAATCCTTTAATAAATAGCCAGCTAAACCTCACGTGTATGATTTCTTTAAAAACTTTGTCCGATTAAAAAAAAATGTTGAACTCAGTGGTAGCTGTATAAATTATGCAATTTCGAAAGTAAGATAGGTAAGTACTTATGTACTTAGTTTGCATATTGTACATGTTAAACTATTGTTAGCTCCATTTATTACGAATATAAGGGAAGTGTTAGGCAGCGGCCGGCGAAGCGTCAGATCCGGTACTTTTAATAAAAGTATATTTACGACATAACATTAACAAACCAGGTTTTGTCAGTATACTAATAATATAATAATTAATTGAACTGCGACCCAACAATGCACAAGCCGAGCGAGCGAAGCGAGCGTGCCGCGGTAGCGGCAAATGAAGGTCTCCTTTAGGTACGACGACGAGCGAAGCGAGGAGGAGTGTTAGGTAGAATCCTGATCGTCCAGCACGCGATTCAAGCGAGCGAAGCGAGCATGCCGCGGCAGCGGCCGGCGAAGCGTCAGAATTGGTACTTTCAATCAAAGTATATTTACGACATAACGTTAAGAAACCAGGTTTTGTCAGTAAGTACACTAATTACTTGAACTGCGACCCTACAGGGCGAAAACCGAGCGAGCGTGCCGCGGCAGCGGCAAATGAAGGTCTCCTTTAGGTACGACGACGAGCGAAGCGAGGAGGAGTGTTAGGTAGAACCGTGATCATCCAGCACGCGATCCAAGCGAGCGAAGCGAGCATGCTGCGGCAGCGGCCGGTCAAGCGTCAGAATCGGTACTTTTAATGAAAGTATATTTACGACATAACGTTAACAAACCAGGTTTTGTCAGTATACTTATTAATTCAACTGCGACCCTACAGCGCGAAAGCCGAGCGAGCGAAGCTAGCGCGCCGCGGCAGCGGCAAATGAAAGACTCCTTTAGGAACGACGACGAGCGAAGCGAGGAGTGTTAGGTAGAACTGAGACCGTCCAGCTTGCTATCCAAGCGAGCGAAGCGAGCATGCCGCGACAGCGGCCGGCGAAGCGTCAGAATTAGTACTTTTAATGAAAGTATATTTACGACATAACGTTAACAAACCAGGTTTTGTCAGTATACTAATTAATTGAACTGCGACCGTACAGCGCGAAAGCCGAGCGAGCGAAGCGAGCTTGCCGTGGCAGCGGCCGGCGAGGCGCCAAAACCGAATAAAATTAGGATGAATAATTAATATGGTAAGTGGGAAATACGTTAAGGAAATAAAACATTATGTGGAAAAAAAAAACATCCATATGATGTTAGGAAAACAAAAGATAGGTCATAAGAGTGTTAGTTAATAATCATTATGACATAAAACGTTAGGGAAATCAATAATAGGTTAAAAAACGTTAGAGATTCAGATATAGATCCGTATTCTAATGAAGTTCACCCCATAACGGGGTTAAAAATTACGCGGACGAAGTCGCGGGCAAAAGCTAGTTATTTATATATATTTAATTCCGTGTTGTAATTCTTTCGGCCGAGTAAATTCTATTAAATTATACGTTCACGAAACTATTCCTTCAAGTGTAGCTTTATCTTGTCTCTTTTACGAAAACTTCTGATATTGCTCTATTGATTTAGGAAAGTATCTACTATTTTATTGAAATTCATTGTCACCGGGAGACTCCAGGATTTTTGCCTTTAACCTGATGAGAATTAGAACTATATCTACTTGTTGCACTATAGTTAGTACTTACCAGTATTGTTGTTGTTGTTGTAGTGGTGAGCTGGCGGTGGGATGTAGTCCGGCAGCTCGGGGAGGCACACGTTGCTCTCGTACATGTTCGGAGGCACATTTGCGAGCAGCGAACGCTCTTTTTCCACATCTGTAACAATTTACGAGTTTAGTGGAGTAAAGCCCTTGTTCTATTTTTTTTTAATTTGAAAAATAAGTCGTAGATGCGAATAAGGTATTTCAGTAGCTACTACAGCTACTTAACAGCCGTGCGTTTTTTTAAAGAATAGGTAATAACTTTACGAGTTCCCAACTCTTCGCCTTTTAGTCTTGTGGGGATAATCATACTTAATAAAATTTTATGTGATTAAAAGTCAGTACTACTAATATACGACATGAAATGAACACGGACCTTTCTGTAGAATCTCCAGATGCTCCCACAGTATATCCCCCATGAAGGCCGGGGCGCGTGCTACGAACTCCTCTCGTCCCATCGCGCAGATATCCTTTCCTTGCGCCCGCGCAAACTGCTGCAGCGCCACGCCCTCCAGAGAAAACTCCCGCGCAGCCCAGCGGAGCCACGCCGCCACCGCAGCTTCGCTCCATTGTCGAGGATCTGATAAAAGAGTTATTTATTATTGACTGTTCGATACTGATATAGAATATGACATTATGAAGTAATGTATTTTTAATCATCTCGACTTTAATATATTAGAGATTTAAAATGAATAAATACACTGTCAAGGGCAAATCGAGCTTTATAGCCAGAGGAGGTCACACAGACAAATTCTATTAAAGCAATAAGTTTATAAAAATATCTATTGCTGTCCAAGGACCTGTTGGAAGGCGGTAGGGGGGAGAACAATGACCCTCCATGACCTGGAGCTGCCCCAGGATCCGCTCTTATACTCTATAGAGCATTCTGCGTGCATTGATTATATTTTCAAAAGAGGATATTTGTTTATTTATTATTGTCGGTAATTCCTAATCATCGTAATAAAATTGATTAACAATTTTTCGCTACACATGCAACATGAAATGAGTATTTGAATTTTCAATTGAGAGATAAATTTATACATATATTTTGTAGTTATACGCATTTGAAATTGTAATAAGAATAATGACAAAACGTTAAACTGTAGTGCAGCGATGCAACCAACAATTAGCCGAGCAGCGAACCGCGAGCGTTGCCCAACAGCGGAACTTGCCTCACGAGCGCGTGCGCCGGAAGCCGGCGACCTTCGCGCCGAAACACATCGCCCATGTGTCTCTCCACCACAACGAGGATTTCTAATGCTGAAGGTGCTACGTTGCGATTTATACTACCTTGTTACGGTCTAGAGCGTTCTATTTGTTGTTTTGGCAAATCTAAACAAAACCTACATAACTCAAAACTTCAGGTTTTCGAGTTAGCTCTCTTTAGATCTACCTAGATGCAGTATGTGGTGAAAAAACAAAAGAGTCAAATATTAATTGCAATTTATCAGACACTACGTATTTTATCATGACCGATTAAAAATTGACCCAATTGAGCTTTAGAAATTAGGTGGAGGCATTTAAACACAAAAACCCTCAGTCGTTTTTCCCATCAATTCCAGGCGCAATCAATCTAAGCGCACATAACCAAGATTCTTCAAACAGTAGCGGGGCAGTAAAAAGTCAATCAATACAAATGGAGTTATGTGTTACAAATTGCACTACGCTCGGAACTTGACTTTTTCCGGGCGGAGACGCCGACGGAGAGCTAGGTAATATTCAATAATTAGTTTAATTACCGCTTTTAGTCTGTAGCCGCCCTCGGGAGCGACTGCTTAATGTTTACCCGGTAATGTGGCCGACTACGCCGAGCAGGGTAAATACAGTCGGAGTCCATTTCTCGCTGTCAGGTGAAATTTATCGAGAGTTGTTAGATGCGGGCGGAAAATAACAAAATATCATATTAGATCGGACGCGTTCGCGTTGTCAGTGCATACGACACGTTTTTTGGAAAAAATATAGGTACTGAATATCGAAGCTGCGATTCATTCGATTGCATCTGTTTATTTTGTCTGTAAATGAGTAGTTAAGGTTGTATGCCTGCTATTTTATTTTTTACTGCCACGGCTTAGAGACGACCATTATATATTGTTTAAATTCATTAACAATTTCTTTGATGGTATTATCTTCTGTATTATAGTTTGAAATGCTTAAGAAAATCTAGGTTGTGTGTTAATGGAGGTCTGAAAAATTTTTTGTTTAATTACTCATATAAGAATATTTTATAATACTTAGGTTTATACTAAGCTGTACAAAAAGTATTTTCTAAATAATTTAATTTCAAGACACTTAACTGCAGACTGCTCGTATTGTGTACATAGACCAGTAATGCAGTCAGTATACGAGGTGACGTGGTGCTATGGAGCCGTGCGATGTTGTAACGGTAGCAGGTAAACGTAGGTATACAACACTCGGCTCCCTAGCTTACGCTTCCGGTGACCACTTATTTTTATTAATTAATTGTACGACAAGCCACAGCCATCTCTACACTCAGTGACATGCAAATAATTTCCTCTCGTACGAGTATTTGTAGCCATAACTCTAAGCTATATGGGGCTATTAGTAGCAGAGTGGCGTAACTAAGGGTTTTATTCAAAACAAAGAAATGCTTGACGCGTAGGCATAAGATAAGGATTACACTGTTTGAGCCTTTGTAGTTAGGTAATTTTTCTGCTGATTTCTGAATCTCGTATAGGACATATAAAAAAAAAATACTTTTAACAGAATCAGAATTGTTATCCAGACACGTTGTAGTCGATTGTATTAGAGTTGAGAAGTTCTTGATTTCTGTCTGTAGTTAACTGTCGATATAAAATAAACAAATTGACCTCTTTCCAAAAACTATAATATGGTTTAGATTTTTTTCTTTTTATATGTAAAAGTATGTATATAGTTGTTATATTCAAATATGTAACAACCGCGAAAGCATCAGAAATGATTACCTTATACAGTTCAATACGATAGGATAAGTCGACTACTTATTTGAATACTGCGAGCGACATCAGTAAGACCTGAAGCATAGTTTTTACAAGGCCTGCGGTTATAAAAACGTTACTCCTCATTGAATAGCATCTACACGGGTATTAATTGTACGTCGTAACAAAGACCCAGGTCGGTATGGTAATGAACCAATTTCATTAACAACCGATCTGGAGATAACGCTTGTCTCCGCGAGCTATCTCGTCATTGTAAATGCTCGATGCATTTTATATACTCTTCTGAGATCTCCCGCGATAGATAACGTTTAACTACCATCAGTGTTTACGTTCAACATTGGTTTAACTTCCTTAGATAGAATAACGTAAGCTTCTCCAGAATCAGGTAGATAACATTTACTGTTGATAAAATACACGTAAGTTGGAATGATATATGTTGCGATAAGTGATTATTATTTCTATTTAAGTATAGTTATGTTTGATTTTAAATTTACAGATAGGTCATTCAAAAAACTTCAATTGACTATTAATTATAATGACATTGTAATGAAACAACTATAACGGATTTAACCTGCGTATTTTAATTAGTTTAGTAACGTTTGAAAACTTTACAGTTCCTGTATTCTAAGCTCAGTCGTGCTTTTCGAAACGTTGGCAAATAAATTGAAATATGTGAGTTAAATTTATAGTAAACAGTTGTTTTATTCTAATGTGCCAGAAGGCATCAGAAATTATTCACTATACCTAATGGCGGGCGATATTTTAGGATAGGAGTTATATTTTAGTTATTTAATAAATATTTTTATTAAACCACTAGTAAACTTAAATTTTCTAGTTTTTTAGCTCCTGTCTTTATCAGCAGGAACTTATTTTTCATGGAACATGTTCAATTAAGGCGTGGAAAGTCGCATAATGCTCGGACCCGGTTTACCGTCGCCGGCTCCCATTGTGTATATTTACCGGTAGTGCCATAATACCTAATAGACTTATCATCTCAGAATATCATAATTATCTAATTAACTATTATTTAATTTCTTAAAAATTCGTAACTATCAAGAACGTTAATATTTTTTGTGGAAAATGAAATAGTATTTCGTTGATAAATATAAATCATAACAACACGGACTACAAGGTATACCTATTTAACTTAATCTTTTATCGAGTTTAACGTTTACCAGGCCACAGTCCGGATCTTCGAGCATTTGAGACGCAGTCACTGTCGTCCTTAGCAGATATCTATAATGGTTGCAAATAACATTAAGTATAAATTATAGCTGTATGTTATATTAACTTATCTATACTAATATTATAAAGACGAAAGGTTTGTTTGTTTGGATTGAATAGGCTCCAAAACGACTGGACCGAATTGTAAAATTCTTTCACTGTTGGGAAGCTAGACTATTCCCGAGTGACATAGGCTATAAAAAAAGGGATACGTGCGAAGCCGGGGCGGACAGCTAGTTAAATATAGTCTGAGACGACAGTGACGGTTCCAACGCTCGGATCCACGCGTCACCTTTTCGTGTCCTATACTAGCGAATGTCACGAAGTACGTGACAAATGAAACAGAGATAGATTCGTCACATCCTGCGCGTGATTTTGTACTAGATGCGAGGGCGCCGGAAGCGCGAATAGACGCCACCCAGACGCACGCACTTCCGCCGGCGGCCACCGAACCCGTCACCTGTTACCTATGCAACAATCACGACCTTTAACAAACCCGAATTCGTCCAATTGTATTAATATTTAGACATATACATAGATTTGACTCGTGTTTACAATTTTGAATATTTATTAGCTAACAAAGTGCCTTAGATTGTTAGCCACGATGTAGGTACAAGAGAAACAACCTACATAAAAGCTTCATGTTATTTCATAATGTTAATATCTAAAAACTATGATTATTTAGTCACACGAAGAGTCACCTAGGAGTCATACAGAAATGCTCTTTAGGAGTTCTTTATAATAAATTGGACTAGTTGATCTCATACGCTGTCATTGAAAATTTAGACGAATGTTCAAGAATAATATTGCGTGACGCTTCACCTGAGTGACTTACATATATCTCAGCCCTATTGTATGCAACGTATAACCTCAAAATCAAAACTGCCTAAGTTTGACCACTACAGCAAGAAATCAGGACACTTAAATTTTAAAATAAAAACGTTATTCGTCGCGACCGCCAACAAAGGCGGAGGTGTGTGGCGGGCATGATGCGTCCATCACATCACATTAGCATATGTAAATCGAGCTGGCATTATGTGCCTGCTATGCACTGTATGCTAACAGTTTTTGCTTGTACCTACACGTTAAAACATCGAGGGAGAAACAGATAAATGTCGAGTAAACGTTTGTTCTTCATTCTTCGTTTTGTTTGTCGCGAAGATTCATTGTGAATCAATGCTGTCCCGAGTTGCTGTTGATTAGGTTTATTTTTAGTATTTACATGTTCCTATACCTTTTTTACATTTACATTGTTAAGTTAGCGTGTAAGGTTTTCGTAGCGAGAGAAAACATACGTCACTGTTATTGTCTTGCAAGGAGCGAGAGTGGGAGATGCTTTGTCGTAGAGAAACCTAACATTCGAGCACCCCTCTCGGGCTAGCGTTTAGCATTACTTAACTATTTAAAGGAAACGAAACAAAATTTATGGGAATTAACATCTGCGATCATTTGTGACGTCATCTCGTCTAAACGAATATTGGGAGCTAGATAAGACTGCATTTTCAAATTTGTTCAGACGCTGATAGAAAAGTTGCGTCTAATGCGAACGTGAACTCCCATCCCTACTAATATTATAAATGCAAAAGTAACTCTGTCTGTCTGTCTGTTACGCTTTCACGCTAAAACTACGGAACCGATTTAAATGAAATTTGGTACAAGTTGAAAGTCTGGAGCCTGAGAAAGAACACAGGCTACTTTTTAACCGACTGCAAAAAAGGAGGAGTTCCACGCGGACGAAGTCGCGGGCAGAAGCTAGTAACTTATAATTGTCGAATTCAAAATGTTTTCAGCGATTGGGAACTTGTCTAAATTTAGAAAGAAACCGAATATTAAGTGGGTAGTAAGTAATACCATACCAAAATAAAGATAACATTTAAAAAGAATTTGCTTTTTTCCTTTAACCCTTACGATGATATTCTAGTTCGTACTGTAAATACTATAGTAAATTTAAAAGTACTTAATAGTTAATTATTAGGTTTTAATGTCTTAGGTGATTGCTCGTTACTGCTTTCTCCTATCTGTCAGGACTGGACGTAAATAATTACGTGCACACTATTTTACGTCCAATAATTAGCGGCTACGAGTTACCGCTACTAAGAACTAGACTGAGTTTCCGAGTTTAAATAAATATATTTAATTATTTATATACTAAAATTCCCTATTTAAATTACAAATAATCATTATTAGGTAATTACATTTGTAATTATAATAAATGCATATTTAAAGACATTTAAAGTTATATATTACCTATATCGATGTCTTATTGTTTTAGTAGTGACAAAGAATATTTTGTAATATGTAATTTTTGACACTCGCAAAGGAATCAAAACCTACTGGGTACTTCTACCGTGCCTCGCTACGAATTGGTGATGAACTGACCTTTTGGCACGCCGAGGCGCAGTTGCTCCTTCTCCCAGGAGGCGAAGGTAGCCTTTAGCGCCTCGGCCATCTTCTTATTGGTGCCCGGCGTCAACGGCGGCACCTGCGATGGGATATCTGAAACAAAACGATACAATACTGTTACTGACAGACCTTTGTTTTCATTGGTACTGAAAAAACACAAACTTATGTTGCAAAAATAATAGTTTAAGTAAACAAGAAGGTTTCTATTGCGTACACTTGTATATTATTACATTAAAAACAGTATACTGAATAAAGAAAACGTTGCTCCTATTAACGTTGGAAAACCACTACATCGAAATTGATAAAATCAAGTAGCTTTTTAACTATGCATTGGACCAGTAATGAGATACACGATGTTATAACGAGACTACTAGGTACCTATTTAGTCATGAGTGTTCGAAGATTAAATAATTAGACGAACATTTAACGACATTTTAATTCAACAGATCTAATTTAAGAGCAAACATCGACACCGAGATTGCCATTTGAATTAATTAGATTGGTTTTATACGGACGTCTGAAAAACGTAGATGCACTGCCCAGGAAATTAATAGTGTAACTCTTTTTGAAACCTGATGGGTCGGAATAAAATAAATCAGAGATAAACAAGTGAGATTAAATCTTGTATATGTGGTTGTGTTGCATGAGCGGAGGCTTCATTCATAGGTAGTGCAGGGCTGTGTGCGTGTGGCGATGGCGGTGTACTGGGCGCGCTGTGCGTGTGCGAGTGTTGGCTCGCGCACCTGCCGACCAGTTCTGAGATGCGGAGATTTGTGCGCCTCTCCCACGGTCGCTGGCCGGGCTCCTCTAGTCGCACCACTTCTCATATCATTTAGCTGTTCTAACATTCTTATCTTGAAGTTTTTAAGACTGTGATAGCTCGCATAGTGTAAATATCGTGCGAAATCCTTGACCTCTCCGACATTTCACTGATATAAAATGGTGTAATTATTTACAAACAGGAATTTGTATTTACGACAAAAATGCAATTTGTTTTATTTACGTACCGCTCACTGAAGGCATTTTAACAAGACGCTAATTACAAAAGACATAAAGAGATTTGCTACTGAGGAAGCTTACGAAAACATACCTAATTAATTCATCGCTGTTATTTAATTATCGGTATACTCGAAAACACGAATGTGCCTAATTGCTCATGTGGTAAATTCATTTATGCAAGAAGTCATTTCGTGTTTCATTTTTATTGGCCTCTGATTTCATATCTGTTCTTATTTAATACCTACAGCTGATAAATATTTTATTTCTGAGTTTATTATTGTATATTTCAAAGGTTAACAGTGGGGTAAATTAGGTATAAAGAGTGAATATGTACATACTAAAAAAAGATGTGATTTTTATGAAACCATTCTATATAAAAATACTTTTTTAACATTTTAAAAATATCACGCATTTGTATTCCAGGTAGTGTACCTATTTTGTACTTTTCTGTATAGTTACTTTAAATAGGTAGGTATTATTTATATATATGTTCATAAGGTATACGATAAAATCTTATAAAGTATCAACTGAGTTCTCCAGTCAGCTGCATTACTGCTGAATGCAACATTCGTTTATACAAAACCCCAGGGCTATACTAGTTAATTACGAGTAAGGTGCCCCGACACCCATCAAGATGGCACAATTAATTGCATCGATCTGCGCATTGTGATTTACTCGCGCTATATCTCTCGCACACCTGCACTTGACTCACATGCACTTACGCATATTGCAACGCGCTGCAGTGAACTCACTAATGCGCCCGTAATGATGCCCGTCGTTATGGTGCTCATTGTTTATTTCATTCAATAGGTGCGTCTTGTCTTATGAAGAAATAACATTTTGTTATAAGATTTCATTGTACGATTGGATTATTTTATTGTGTTTCGTATGGAAGTGATAAAATATCATAAAGGCCGTGACTGAGCGACGAACAGGGCTTGCTGTTTACTTTAAAAACAAATTAACAATAAGAAGACAAAAAAATACAACAATTCAAATCCATAACATGGCATAATAATTTAAGATTACAATTCCATTGTTAATAACTGCTATAGGTCTGAACAAATTAAATTGTCGAAGTTCTTAACTTGAAATAAGTACTTACTTAATATGATTTTTGAAGCATAAGTACGGTTAATGCTTAACATTAAGCTTTTGGAATGGTACTTCTTGAGATTAAGCAAAAACTAGGCACCGGTAAGACCTCAGTTTCCTTAATTAAAGTAATTAGTGCTGAGGGATTTCGGTGTAATTGTCGTGAACAGTTTCCGATGAGGCCCATCCGTCGAGTACTGCCGGTACCAAGGTACAAAAACAAATTTTATTATCACGTTCAAATTATGGCAAATAAACGACAATCTTAATTTAAATTACTTTTTACTGGTGCAGTGGTACGGGGGCGGCGGTAATGAATGGACCCGTGATGATATTGTATGGTGGAATCGGACACAGTTATGTATAATCGTGTCACCTGTCGGATATCACTGGGATACTATTTATACGCGTGCCTCACTAAGGGCTTAGCGATTGCGATGGTTTTAAATGGATACTTATTTTTTATGTTAATTACGATACCCTTTGATTATTCCGACGTAGGATAAATCAGAAGTAAAATAATGTATCGGAGAGACAATCAGGGATTATAAGATACAGTTCAGATACTCATGGCAAGTTGGATAGATACTACCTAGGCCTAGTAAGTTTAGGGAGTAGTTGAAGCAACGTTTTGAGAGACATGAAACAATTGATGATTCAGTCGGTTAGAAGAAAATCCTTGAGCGCATCGAGGCCGAATGTGAGAGAGGGTCTAAGTAACAAGATTGGAGTGGACCCAATCGTGAATAGCGTAGATAACGGCACAATGGGCCGGAGATGCGCCTGGGCACCCCGCGAGGACGGACTGACCTTCGAATTCGGCTAATTGGAAATTAGGTACAAGAGTTTGAAGGCTTTATCGTAGTTTGACTTAATGTTAGCGCTGATTTTGCAATAGTCAGACTGCAAGACATAAATCAATACATTGACAAATATAGTAGAGTGACACATGTATCTATTGCCAATATTGAAACGCATTGTACAGGTAGGGTACTTGCACACGAGTGACCGGTGTGTAATAAAACCGCTCATACAATACGTAATTAAATTTTACTCAAAATTTATACTGGCCTGCGCAAATAAAAATACCTGTTACCAACCGAAACGGGGTTAACGCCGTATTATTTATAGATGCACGCTAAGTTAAAATTATTATCATTAAGTTTTTGCGTCGTAGGTACTATCGCCACAATATCTTATCGCGAACAATGCACGCGAGTACATCGCTATTGAATTTCTACACATATCGTAATGTTGTAAATGCTCAGTGGTTCCGAACAACAGGTGGCAGACGGGGTTACTTCGAGGGGAGCGTTACACACTTGTTACTCGCCAATTTATAACAGATACTAAACATAATAGCTTTATTTTACTAGCGCTCCGGGAATACGTTAAAATATGTAATTGGGTCGGAAAAAGACCTGTAAAATGCTAATGCGTCGCTTCGATTCTTTTGAATAGGGGTATCAGGTGTAAATATAGCCTTCACCTGTACATTGGCTACAGCTTTCTAAGATATTGTTTTCGTAGTCTTGTTTCTATCTTTAAATGCTTAACTTAAAATTTGCAGGAACAAAGACGAATACTTTATTCTTGGTTGTGTTAGTTGTGCATAGCCATGGTTAAGGAATCTTTTCTTGGTGAATTCTTATTGAGAGACAAAATGTGAAGAAATTTTATTATGGTGTCATAATTATATCAAATATTATATTGTATTTTTTGGTGCAGATGATTAAACTTTTGTATTTGACTCAGTACGTAAGCAGAGAGAAAAATCACTATTTAATGACCATCATCTCTTCTCTCGAAGCCTATAGGAACAAGATAACTATAGACCTGCGTTTATTATTTATTTCAAATTATTATAGTTTTCCGTGTGCGTAGCCTCTGACATGACCGAGCACAATAGCGTCACCGAACAAAAGCTCGCGCCATTTTTACCGACGCCATTGTTATTGTTCGCTGTTTGAACTTGGTGCGTCGGAGACGTGAGCTGCGCGTGCGCCGTTTCGCATTCAAATTGTCTTTTTTAATTGTTTATAATTACCTTCTGTATATACGCACGCAATTATTTTCAACGGTTTTGCGTATATATAGGTATGTACTGTTACACGAACATGACTTTATAATGAGTGAATGTTTGGTTGAAAGTCAATAATTTACTGAAGAGGGGTTTGGAACATGACAAGAAAGTATCCATTAAGCATTAGGTACCTTGTATGCACAATTGATACATACCCACAATTCTTTACAACGATTTCTTTTTGAGTAGGTAAGTATTAAATCAAAAATACGTTACGATGCCGTGTGAAAAGTAATTATTCCATGCTTTCCCAAAAGTGATCATTTGTGCTGGACTGTTGTTGTCCATGCCACTCAACCATGAACAAGGGAGGGTTCCTTCATAATGTGGTAAAAATGTTATTTTACAAACGGCTGGACCACTCACGCGGAAAATGAGTCAAATGAATGCTTTGCATAATCATGCGTAGCGTTTAAATTTATTATCTTTACACTTCAAAACTTTCTACCTTAGTTATAACAAATAGGTAAGTGGTAACAGTACTGTAGGTTATCGCGTAAATACCTATATACCTAAGTACAGTTTAGCAGTTTCTTGCGTCCACGACAATAGCGCAAGTACCTAAGTTCTATCTATTAGGATAACTGATATCTTTCAGTGATCATGTAGCTTTGATCACGAATGTAGGCGAGAGACCTTTGCTCAATGACATAGGCGGCGCGCGGGCATCATCTCATTGAGCGCGCACCGGATGGGCCAATCAGCGGCGTGAATGGACGCCCCCGCACATGCGCGCTGCTGCGTTATTAGCTCCCGTACTAGATGCCACTGTTTCTTTGTTATATCTGTAAATTGTTAGGTATGACTTTTTATTGCTTTCGAGGAATGTCAACGATCGTAAAGCTGTTGACGTTCCATTGACAAGATTGTTCGTCAGTGTACTTACAAGTATGTGTTTGTTGATTTCGAGTGAGTGTTGTTTAGATAAAAACCCTTGCGAACTATTACGTACCTACCTACTGACTCTTTATGGAATTGATATTGAAAAAAGGTCCAAGCGAAGGTATATATATAAATAAGTCAAATCAAAGATCAGAGCATCCGATTAGCCAAATTCATACAGTGAACGTTATAATAATGCATTGTTTACCTCATTTGTAATTCCTATACTGCTTAAACCTAGTCTCGTACAAAACATTGTTTTTAAAAAGTCTCAGGTTACGAGCACGCACGGCAAGGTCCTCACTTTCAAGATCAGCAGAGCATGCGGAGTCATAATTACGGTAATGATTGCCCTCGCTTGCACAACGGTTCCTGCGTCCATCGAGTTTCAAAATATGACAGAAAAAGGACGTAACGTTTAATTTGTTTTGATGACACATTGATTGGTGTGACCAGTCTATGTTGAGAAATGGGGAAACAAACTTGAGGATAACGTTTTTAGCGGCGTAGCTAATTAATTTTGGTTTTGATTCCCTTGCAAGTGTCGAAAATTACTTTAGATATTTTGTTAGTTTGTCTACGCCAGTCCCCCCTCAACAAAATCCTAGCTACGTCCTTGTTCGCAAGTTGAATCAAAATTTAATATGTTACAATATCATCAATTTATATAATTGCACTCAATTGAAGCATGTAAAACATTAAACAAGTGTTCTGCAAACGATACGATACGCGATATTAATTCATGTGTTCATATTTTTCTTGCGGTCACGCCGTGTTCACATTCAGGACAAGTGTACTTACGTGAAACCGAGAGCGTTGCGTCAGTTAGGATGATACCTCCATTTTCACAACCGACAATAACTGACTGTTTCTAATTTAATTCGATGGCCAATGGGGTGTTGGTGTACATTTGGCATCAACAACTTACATCGCAAATTTAAAGCGTATTTTTTGGCGACAAGGTGACTTGAACGAAAGTGTGAATAATCGCATCAGTCAGGATGACTCTACGGTTTTCAAAATAGAGAATAACGGTTTTTACGAGTTTGTTATTTATGTTCCTAATTCTAATGGGGTACTGTCATGTAGAAGGAAATGCAAATTTTTAGAACAAAGTAGTATTGACAAACTTTTCCTATGTTTAACGACAATTAAAAGAGACTGAATATTTATGTATTCAAATAAACTCGAGTAAGTCACTGTTAACTACTTTTCTAATATTTTCTATCAATTTACTAGTAAGTAGGTAAGTATCTAAAATACATAATAAAGAAACAATCAAACTTATAACAGTAAAATCTAATATTTGCTCGAAATTTGGCCACTGAAACGCTCCATACAAAATTTGCGACAGGGATGATGTCACTTGACTCAAATGTTGCGTTATGTTCTACATACTTTATGTCTATGACACGTGCAATACAGACAAAAGTGGTGTCCACTTCATCTTCAAAGTTAAAGCTTACCTTTTGGCTTACTGAAAGCTTTCATCATGACTTTGATTCCCATGCCTGCAATGGCCGCCGTCGCCTCGATTCTCGTCTGCGTCAGACTCTCGCCCACAAGGCTTATCTTCTTGACCACAAGGTTCTTCAAACACTAAATTATATTTACAAATTGTCTTTTCCGCTCACAAATAATTTAGGTACTTAATTTAAATAAGATCATTAAATATCACAACTGTTTCTTTATTTGCTTTCCGCAACTCCAGTCAGTCCAAAGTTAAACACTCTTCACTGTTTTTCATTTTGTTAATGTTCTTGTCACGTCACGGTGGAAAAGTTCGATTCTGTTCTACTATTGTTCATTGTTGTATAAAAATGTGTAACACCTGTTAAGTAACAAAAAAACTTTGGTGGATTTCGTACTCGACTTTATATGCCGTTCCATGGCCGTTGAATTTTAGAAAACAAAGCGTCGACACAAAAAGCGAGCGAGGGCAATTAAGTAGATAACAAATACTAAACACGGTAAAGCTCTTCGGTGTACTTAGCGTCGCAGTGTATCGTCGTAGACAAAAGAGCGATATTCAAATTGCGGTAAACATTCCCACAGGTGCGCGGAGTGCCGACAGTGGCTGTGCCAGTGCCGCTTCCGGCCCGGTACCCCACTTACCCCGACTGTTGCGTACCCGAGCTACCCCACTGACCCCTCCCGCCCGCACTTCCACCCCCGTTCCCACCCTAATCACCCCTGCTGCGTACCGTCCCGGGGATGTTCCCACACAAACCACTAACCGTGACCGGCTATTTCGCTAACTTCTATATTTAGTACCGAGTACTTTTAGTTTTAGTATCTACTCGGCTGAAGTGTCTGGGTGTTTACGACCCTTGAACTGGCTACGAGTTCAGCTTCTATTGTTATATTCAAAGCAGCTAGTATCGTTTAACGTTCTAGATTATTACTTACTTAATAGAACAGTCATTTTGTACGCTTGGCTGCTAATAACGTTGTTTGAATATTTAATTAAGTTTAAGTATCAGTAATACATAATCGATATTAAATTGACACCCACATCGTATTTTAATCGTAAGTGGTACGAGTACAATATTGTAGTATGTAATTAACATAATATGAATGCATAAAACACGAGTTATAAATTGATAAAATTGATCCTACACAAAGTTCAAGGGTTAACCAATAAACATCTCCATTGCTTTACCAAACATTTTAATAACAAATAGGAAAGGGGGTGCTGTATTGAAAATATTTAACCCATTCAGCGTATTGTAATTAGTTTGAGTAATGCTATTTAATAACTTTTTTAAACGTTCACACGATTGTTAGTTAGTACTTGTTTAAACTACCCCTCGAACACGATTGGAAAAACAATTGGTGATCTTTATCTTTGTATCGGAGCAGTCAAACTATTATTATTATCCCATCTAGCTAGAAACAGTGCGGTTAAATCATAGTCCAGTATATCATAAGTTGACAGTATTGGTCGTTGCGGACGAGTGGCCCATATGTACCTATCCAATCTAACTTACTTAGCGGAGATGGGGGCGACGAATTGCTCCTAATAAAAATCACATTTAGAACCGATGCCGTATCAGACACGATGATGGACGTTTGGACAAATAACTTTGAATGAGTTTATAAATCATCTAATCAATATGAACTTGAAATACGTCACTGCAAATATAGTAACAAATATATGTAAAAGAATACCTCAGACGACATTCATGAACTAATCGGAATCAATTGTCGGGATTGCTGTCTGGGACTCCAGACGTAGACAATATGTTGATAATCAATTCCTAGGAAAAAGGGATCGCACGCAGAATCGCTTTTATACTACTGTACCTACCGTGCTGGAATAAAACTCTATAACGCGTACCTACATTCATTTTTATGATGCGTTTAGAATTTTTTACAGTGCTCATAATATATTATTAGCCAACTGAGCTGACGACAGACTACACTAAAGTGATTTTACATTATGCAGACTTATTTTAGAAATTACAAAATGTTTTTACCCTCGTTTTAAAATATGAAATATTTATGTTTACGCATAAATTAATTATTTTACGTATACAAATGCATCAGAGTCTACTAGAGCTTCGGAAAGACCATCATTGCTGAGAAAAAACGCCGCAAAAAACATAGCAGAAATCAGTTTTTCACAGAAATTATTAACAATTTCAATATTTAGTTCAAAAACAAAAGCGAATAAAATAACTAAGTTCTCGGTAGGTACTTATTCTTCACAACATTATTGAATAACAATTTAAATAGCAGTTTATATCAAGCATCTTTCAATAGGCCCCGTCGAGTCCAATAGAGGAGGACAAAGGCTGAACACATCACTCACTCGACATCACGGCGAGTAAGCACACTTTATGTTATTAGAGGTCGTGCCAGTTTAACTGAATGATCTCTTTGTACCTCCATTCATTTGTAATAAATCAATTTCTTATTATTAACGTTAGGTTGGCTAGTTGATAGGAACCTGAAAAACATTTACGTCGCTCTATTAGTATTTGCATCTCGTGAGGATTCGAAATATTGGCATTTTTAACAATTAATGGACAAATAATTAAGGATTGTATTATTTTTATCCCTATAAAGTCAACATAATTAGAAACTTCTCGGGTGAGTCAAGTGTCAGAATTTTCTTCTAAACTTTTCACTATATACAAAATATTATGTACATAACACCTAATCGTACATCTGTTCACAGGTTGTCTAAATTTTTAAATTGAACAATCAATCTTATTGTCGTGCGGTTTACAACGCTCGATTCTGATTGTCTCACAGACAACATGTCTTCTAATCCATTACAGTCTATTTAGCTGCGGTCCGGTTAATCGGTCGGTGTGGAGATCGGGTCGGGTCAACTAACTCGATTGTCGCGCCCAATTTGTCACCCCAACACGCCTCGGCGACACCGATTTGTTGCTCGATTCAAACTCAATAAATCTATACTCTCAATCTGGATCGATTAATGTCCGGGCGCTTCGGATTAAGCGGTAAATGTTTATGTTTCGGTAGGCATTTGCTTTAGTGGTATCATTACTTTCAGACAGGTGCGATTTTATATATAAATATGTTTCATGCATGTCATATTACTTTTAGAGCAGAAAATTACTCCGTTGCCTATTACTTCTCGTTTAGCATTTATGAGCAAAAACCGAGTCTAACTACCTTCTTATTACTCAGTAAATTTTATTCAGTGCGCAATTCAAATAAAAGCTTTCCGATTAGCGTAACAACTTCAAACGCCGAGCAATTAATACAGCGCTAGATTAATTAGGCCCCGCGGCGATCTCCCAAGTCAAACATGTAGGCTTTTCAATTGCAGCACCCAACAGCTGCCCTAATAGAGAATCTCATCTTCGACCCCTAGACACCCGCATCGTTAAATTTGACTATTGATGTTTACATGACAGCGGTCCTTAATATTAAATTTTAGCAACCGGTTACGAGGAAGACAATTTTGTCCATTAATTAAAACCATGTTTCAAATAAAGAACGAAAGAATTCGCTCTTTGATCTCGAGCATTTTTATCAGTTTATAATTCGTAGACAGTATAAAGTGTCGGTTAGATTTATGGCTCTAAGGAATTCAGTGTGAGTGCGGAAAATGGTTTGTTTTCCCGCGGTCCGCTCGTATCAATGCGTGTTTGGATAAGACGAGCGTTCGGGAGATTTTGCGCGGTTTTGTGCGCGCATCAACAAACATGACGACAATGGCCAGTTTGCAGAATCGCGTGACGTGCGACGGTGCAGTGCCGTGAACAATGCTGGCTTGCATAACAAGACAATTCGGAGCGCCGGCTTGTTGACGCAAACTAACAATGCTGAATACTGCGCTTGTACATAAGCAAGCTTTTGGTACAATTACTTGTTGAACTATGATACAATATTAATCACATCCCGAATCCATTCTGCATAACAATCATAAACTGTTAACTATAAGATTAGATTTAAAATAGACAAATGATTAAAGTTATCTCAGTAAAGTAGGAGTCTATCTTACAACCCTTAATCTAAAAGGACGTTTACTGCAGTAAAATAAGATTGCAATATAGATACGACTACAATAAAATACCTTAAGTGCTCGGGAATAAATTGCGACATCCAGATATAAAATGTGTGTAGGTCTTTTATGGAGCTAGCTAAGTTTAATAGCTATACGCGTGTGTTATGGGTCAGGCGGGTCCACAAGTGATTTGACCTCCGACCGCTCAATTAAAACGTAGCGACTGCGGCGACGACTCGGGAATTGAATGAGCCACCACCGCCACTAAATAGATAAGTGTAATAAACGCGAGGCAATGTGTATCACTTTTGAGAAGATAGGTACCTAATGTGTCATTCAAGTGTCACAGACAATCGCCCCACCGTTGGAACGTTGTGCCGCTTCAAATAGAACTTTTCACATCTATTTCTTTCATGCGTTATTGCAGAACACATTGCAACCTAGTTGCTTGCTAATGCGTTTTCTACCATTTTCCCTTAATGACTTCACGTATTTTTTTTATCACAGATAACTGTAACTACCTACTTAACCGAATATGGTCACATTTGAGCGTAAATACTTTAAATAGCACTTATGTCAACGTGTCGACCGTAACTACGTATATTAAGCATGCATGCCTTGTACATACTGATACGGTAATCCTAACTTGGATAGGTACCTATTGAAGAAATACGGGCAAAAAACTTCGACAACTAAGTTGGAAATATTCAAGAAAAACCTCGGCCATACGTGACCGATATCTAAATAGGTACTCACTAGAGGTAAATTACGTTCTATTTTTTTCATTCCAATTTAAAATATTTATCTATGTAAAGCGAGCGGGTCTCATTAGTTAGACACGGCGTCGCAACGTATCATCGAAAATAGGTTGACAATTCGGACGCTTCAAAAGAGACGGATTATTGTTACAGCTTTGATAATTGTGGAGCAAAAAAACGATGGCTCCGTAGTATATTTATTAGTGATATTTTGTGAGTGGGTGTTTTGGTAAGATATGAGATGGCGAGGCGGGAGTCGGGCCGTGGGGCGGAGAGCGGCGGCGGCGCCCGCCTCCAACGCCTACGCGCGTGCGCAGTGCGCGCTCCTCCCGCATGAAAAATCTCCTCGGAAAACTACGCGTTTCCATCCAACCATCATTATCCAAATGTTGGTAGCCATGAGCGAGATGGCCGCTCGGGAATTCAATGACCGCTCAAAATGGCGACATAGCGTCAGACAGCTCTAGCTCGCTAACAAACGATCTGCCCGGATAATAAAGATATTAATTCAAAATGTTTCTATTAAAGTCTGAATATTACGATTTCCTATGGTCTCTCCGGCATTTTGATATAGGTATTGTATGGTTGCCAGAATCGTTTCGGTTATCGTTAAATACTTTGTTTAATAAAGTTAATTCTATTTCGAGCTCATTAAACATTCTAATGAATGCATGCAGGTAAGGTTAAGTTCAGTGTCGTAGACGGCGATTCATTTAGTTGTAATTTATGGACGAAGAAATCCTTTGTTTATACAAAAGGTCTGTTTTTATTTGAGAGCATTTAGAAATGTAAATACTTGTATCGTTATTAAGACTGACCGAGCATAAGCTATTTAAAGATGCGTTAGTACTAACAATTATGGCTTTGCCTTGCAAACACTTAGATAAATAGTAATGTTCTAGTTTACACCTTGGTAGGCATTGGTGTATAATCTTCTTTGCAAAGTAAATAATTATCACATTGTCTCAATGATTTCATGGTTCGTTTACTCCGCACACGTAAGCGAACCACTTAGACAACAATAACAAGGCAATTCAATTAAGAATTAAAAAACAAAGTTAGTCTTAGTTTTGTAATCGTACCTATTTCTAAATGAAAAATATTTTCGCATTTCTGAGTCGACTAGAAAGATTCCCTAGAACCTATTTATATTCCTGTGCTACAGTTTTTTTATAAAAGTAGGTATTCTAAGAAGATACATTTTATAATTTTTCATTAATAAAATAGGTTAACTCGTAAACCCATCTGTCAATAAATAGTCGAAAAGCGGAAAAGCTAATTTAACGTAACGCTTGTATTTTTCAGATTTCGTCACTGAAATGAATTGGGCCGAGAGAGACAGCGACGCGCGTATTAGGAGCTATTAACACCGTGTTAATGTCGCGCGTTAAAATATGCCTTTAGGAAGCAGAAATAATTTCGAAATACAATAAGTATCAAACCTTAATAAGGGGTGGGGAATTAAACATAAAAGCAAATAGTGTCTGTGAGACAATTCTAACTATTATCAGCGGTAAGAAAGACATTAAGAAATTAATTATAGAAAACGCTGACAAAATATAATAGTTACTAAATTGTATCTAATGCAGAAAAAAAAAATATCCTAATATATCTTTCTATGTCCTTGTCTATTCAGAAACTTATATAGCATGTATATACTTTGTATACCCAATATAGTTGAAAATGTATACTTAAAATATATTTCAAGACATCAAATACAAAAACAGGACCCAATAGCATATATAAACACCTATTTCAAAATTACTACGTTTCAAAAGACTAAAGGTGCACAACGAGGTTTTAATATCCAATTTTATTGAAACTTTTAAAGACAAAGTTGCAAACGAAAGCTTATTAAATTGTAAAATAGCTTGAGGTTAAATAAATGGTTATATTGTAACCGTTCGGTTTAACGCGCCGTTGTCGGGGCGAGGTGAGTCAGTGGCACGGTTGGCTGACTGCGAAAATTTTAGGTTGGCCTCACTGACACCTAAGTATGGTGGACTTGTTGCGACCAAAATCGAAATGGTTTTAACATGCTCTTCAATGTGAATAAACTATAAACCGACGAACTAATGGTACTATATTAATAATTACTTAAGTATATTGGGGAAATTTACACTACCTAATTGATTTAAGTAGTCCCAAATTACGTAAAGTTTGTACCTATTGGTATTATGAGTTGTATCTATTAACAACTACTATCGGTATATTTTCTTTTAATTTTAACTTATACAGAATAGAAGTTTGGTTATGTTAATGTGATTTTTCCCATGTTTCACATGAACATTGTAAACATGTTATTCAAAAATCAACTTGTAATTAAAAACACATTATCCCAAAAGTGCTTCGTAATATCAAATGTTATATATTACTATAACCATCGCAAAGTACATTGTATTAAGCACATAAGGCAAGTCTGTACTTAGTTATATTATGAAATACAAGAACTAGTTCATGCGTGGAAGAAATTGTTTACTTTCAGCCTCGATAGGTACACAGTTCTATGAATTTAATGGTAAAATAAACTATTGTTCCATGATTCATCGTTTAGTGAATTGCACAATGGCACGTATTTTGTAGTCGGGTTTTTGTGGCGTATTGTTGTAAGATAGCGATACGAATGCCTAGATAAAATGTTAAAGACCATGAAGAATGTAGAGACCGCATGGAATCATAATACCTTTGGGAACATTTAAACTATAATACGACTTTAATTAAAAGATGAAATTAAAGTGCTATATAATTTGAAGACAAAAACAAACATTTCGAAAATCCTAGAAGAAATTAAGCTTAAATAGGTAAGCATAATGTAAAGTAGGTACCCAACTGTAAAAGTATCAAACAAAAATAATAAATTGAATAAAAAAAAATACTTAATCTGATGATCTAGCTATATAAAAGCTAACAAAGGTCCATATAGTAACGATAGTCTCAAATAGAGATCACCTGTGTTTGAATTATTAAGCTTGCATAAAAGGCATAAGCTTTTAAGTAACAAAGCTCGAGGGCAAGCAAATCCTGCAATATATCGCAGATGTTGCTGAGTTAACGCAATTTGTAACATTGAAATCGCTGATAAAAAGTGAATAAGGCTAAAAAAGCGGAACAAGGATTTGCAAGATGGCGTCCAAATAAACAGAGAGCACCTGTATCCTGCGCCCGCGCACTACGCTGTGATCTTAGGGAACTTCATTTACTTAAGACTTAATTTTATCGTTTTTTAGTAGGAATAAAAAGCAATGAACTGCATTGATTATGTTGTGTTTAATTAATTCCAATACGGCTTTAGTAGCAATTTCGTAGCATTGTGTAATATATAAAAATTATAAAAGATTTTTAAATTATAATCAAATCTAGATCAAATATTGGAATGGCAATATTTGATCTAGATTAGGTTGTTTTCCAATTACGTAATTGTTAATAGATATTATGTATTCTTTATAGCATATATTTACTACTTAGTATACTACCAACCAGACCTACCTACATAGCATAGTCGTTAAATATACTTATTTGTATTACGGAGAGAAAATAATAATGGCATATGTAGGCAGTAATTGTATCTATATATGTGAGATAGCTTTATATAGATTAGTAAGTAAGACTTAATTATTAAAATCATAATCTAAAAAGTATTTATAGGACAAATTATTATCCAATAAGTACATTCAAAGCATGATTCATACTATAGGTACCTATGAGTGAAAACGTAATAATTACTTGCTGGTACCCTAATGGGGTCTGACGCTCTTATCTCTCTATTGTTTAACGCTTTTTTATTCCCACGGTGTCGACTGATAACGCAGGTACAGGCTGAAGCCTGTACCTTTACTCAAGCATTGCTTATCGAAGAGGAATGTGAAGGATTATGCCTTTGTCAGTCGAAATTGATTGTAGCTTTACAAAGGTTCAGAGTGCAAGTATGCAATCTTGAAGATGTACATTGTAAGTAGATACGTAGGTACCCTTTATCAAACAAGACAGATATTTATGGCCGTCATAAAAGCAATGAATTGAAATGAAAATCTTAATCGGCTGATTATTTCTTAATTATGCAGTAGTTTCAATGATAGACAATTAAGTTAATTAATAATAATGGTTTGATTCAGTGCTTCATAGATTTGTTTACGATAAGCGAAGTGGTGCTAACGGCGTTTCGTAATTTGTCCACGATAACAGGTGCGAGCTTAAAGCGTTCCGCGACAAATCGTTTGGAATTAACGAATTTGTTAACTAAATGCTAGTAATAATATCGTTAAAGCGTTAATTCACCATTCACACGAATCGAAAGCGAAGGACAAAAACTATAAATACCCGTCCTTAATACTAAAAACAAACATTTCGTATTCATCTCATGGAACCAGAAAACGCATTGTTGAATTGAAATATTTAAATGGAACGGCATCAAACAAAGAGTCAGAAGTCAAGTACAAAATCCACCGCGACCCACGCAAATGATAACGACGGACGAAATGTAATATATGAGCCGAATCCATTATCCAATGACGTGCAGCAATTACCCATTTAGTGTAATTCGGGCCATTGTGTACTTGTCTAGCGCGACTTCTCGTACATTCGCGCCGTCACTCACTCAAAGCACCAATTCAAAAAAATCACTACTGATCACTCTCGGTACACAAGTCGGCGAGCGTTCGTGTTTCGTACTCTCGATCATGTCAAACAAGTCCAGTATCCAGAGTTTTCAGCAGCACAGAGGTTGCGTGTGAGCGCGCGTGCTTCGCTGCGGCCGGCGCGCGACTAGGTATCCACACTCCGTTGAATGGGCGCCGAGCGCAGTGGGGCGAAGCTCGCCCGTCTCACTCCCAGCGAGCTTACGAAAATTACCAATTGCAATTGTCCCCCTTCCTAGGATACCTACACGACACTTACAACAATCTAACTTGCGATTGTAACGACGACTGAGTTGTACCATTTGTTCGCTGACGAAACTGATGACATAAAATTTGAATCCCGGGAGTTTTTTATCAGCTTCCGAGCGACGGTGTGACGGTGCACTCGGAACCACCTGCTCGCACTCGAGTATAAACTGTGCGTTAGAATGAGATGAAGTAGGTACACCATCAACCCGTGGACCGGATGGCGGACTCGGTTATGAATGAATCCGCCGTCCTTGTCTCTCTCGCAGGTTCGCGTAGTCGAGTCTCTCTCGAATACAGGTTGTCGCAGTAAAGGAAGTGAAAGGGACGAGGCGTAGTAAATATTGCGCTCCGTAGATCCATCAGGAGTATTATAAAGGGCTTTGGTTTTTATGTTACAAAGGATAACCGTCTACATCCATTCATAGTTTTGTGAGGCTAGAAGCGAGGTGACGTCACGGATGGTAGGTACTGGCACGTTTGAAGAGGATTATAGATAATAGAGCTTTAGTTGTGACGTTGGAGCTTATGCCAAAGACATAATTTTAATAGGGTTCCACTGGCGAGGTGCGGCTGGCTCTGGGTCCGACGGGTCCCGCAGCATTGTTCGCGGTATTGTTATCTGTGGGCGCGGCGTCAAACGGCCCGTGTCAATGTTTGAACGCGCGACGTCACGTACCTACTCTAGGGCCAGTTCCTTTGTCGCGAGCAAACACTCTGACCGACACAAAGTTTCCACTTGACTCTGTCAAAATGTTTTTACGTCCGGATGTAATAGATCCTTGTATGGAAGATCTCGCGAAACTCATTGCAAAACTGCTGTGGTGTTGTTTCTGAGTCAGATAGTCTAGCAGTCTAGCTTATGTCCGGTAGGAACGAAATTTTAGGTACATTTCAAAAACACAAACAAGAACCAAACAAGAACATTATCTACTTAAATTAAAGCCATTCATAAGTAATCTACTGGATGAAGATATGTATTCATCTTCATCCAATAGATTACTTATGAAAGTTATCAAATAATTGAAAAAAAAAATGTGGTGATCAATTATTAAGACACAGTACCTACCTACAGAATTTTGTATTTCGAGCAAAAATCAACTAGGCAGTGAACTTGGAAGCTCTACCAGAAATCAGTAACATTTTGTATGTAAATGACCCTAATGGAAGAAGGCAATTAGGTGTGTAGGTACTCAGCGAATCGCTCAACGCAACATGCTTTCAAAAGTTTCGTTAAAATAAATAAGTGCGCAACAATTGCCTTTCACTCGAGTAAACAGAGGATGTGGCCGGTAATGTCCTCGGCTCTGTTTAAATACAAGTTATGATTTTATCATTATTGTTTATTCTGCATCAAGGCTATATATTCAGCAATATATCATCTTATGAGATCTGTAATCTCTTCAGTGTGTAAGAGACCCCATTATTATTTAGCGAATACTAAAAAACACCTCTTGACTGGAAGTATTTGGTTCTATACAAAGTACCTGAGTAGGTTATCAAGATGAAAAGTTGTCAACACAAGACGATACTGCTTTTGCATGATCTCGCTTTATCCCCTTACAGATCTGGACATCTGATATACCACGGAAATTGAAGCCGCGATCCATTGGGTATGACGTATGCGCTCGCATTCAGATTTTCTGGTAAATAAATCAAAGAGAAATCAGAACGTTAAGAAGTGAGTCTTGCCGTTGCCACAAATCAATGAGATCCCGTCGAACCATGTAACCTCTGAGCGCCAGGTGCTACGCGGGAAGTGCCCCTCTCCCGCCCCTCCTCCCCCTAGCACTCCCTCACACACACTCACGGACAGAGGAAGTGCACACATCCACGCCACGTGTGTCCGTGACGTAGACGTAGCAGTGTGTTTTCGTAATTTATTTATTAATGGCCTGCATTTGCGTATGCGCCGCTCGTCGCGCATGAAAAATGGCGGGTATAAATATGAATTTGAGTGGACGCTAATTCAAAAGTATGGTTATTTAAAAGTGTATAAGTGTTGTCTTTTATCGGGACGCGGCCGCCGTAAGAGCTTTCGGAGCTCCTACTTTGAGACTTCATTAGATTTATGGACGACAAGAATCCTTTGAGCCGAGAGTGATTTACTATCTAACATAATTTAAATGTTGTTACTGAATTCATTAAAATCGCAAATTAATTAAGATAAAAGCTTAGGATTTAATTAGTGGCAACAAACGTCTTCGACCATTATGTAAATCAATCAATAGTAAAAATAGTAACAGATAACCTAGCGCTGTTGAATTCACGAATTTCAACAAAGTATTGTTCACGTCTCAGAATAGAGCCCGCAAAGAATATTCAACAGGTAGCGTACACCTATACAAAGTATCCTTCCGGTATCCGAAATATCCTGCGATTGACCAAAAACTAACTTTATCTCAACGCAACTAGCTCCAATTTACGTTGAGCGCTTGAATTTTTTATCGTCTCATATTCAGAGTTGGTTAAGGTATGGGATATTGTACCTTATATTGAAAGAATATGGTAGGATATTGGACAGGGTGTGTAAAGTTAAGGTTACGGATCATCCGGTGAAATGGGACACCGTGGGGAAATGAGCAGTCCAGGACCCTATCTAAAGCAACCCTTTAATAATAATGATTTACATATGTTAATGGGGACAGTTATTATGTATTAAAATTTAAAGAAGCCATGTAAGGCGAGACTTGGAATCCATTGAAATACTCAACGGGTGAAAACCTCATTATTAAGCGCAAGTATTATAAACGCTTAAATAACTATATCTGTCTCTATAACGGTTGAATCGATTTGGATGATTTTAAAACACATTTCATAAAATAGTTGTTAAAGAAAAACCAGTTTCAGTGATAAAAAATAGCCTGATTCAGTAACATTTACTGAAATAATATTTGAAAAGACCGAAGATGATGATTTGAAAATATTACGAATCACAGAAAAAGGACGCAAAAAAGGGCCCCCGTGAGTCTTTTTTGCTCGTCTTGGAGCACTAGACGTGAAATATAACGTAGAGTCTACTCGATTTCTGTTGCCATAGCCAAAGTACCTATACTATGGCTATGGCAACAGAAATCTTGGAAAATGTGAAGTGAATATAAATTATACTATATTATTATTTCAAGTTTTATTAAACATTCTCTATCCATTT
Organism: Polylopha cassiicola; assembly: GCA_038024825.1. Classification (NCBI taxonomy): domain Eukaryota; kingdom Metazoa; phylum Arthropoda; class Insecta; order Lepidoptera; family Tortricidae; genus Polylopha; species Polylopha cassiicola. The sequence continues at coordinate 4,198,226 of CP149061.1, forward strand.
AAGCTAAGCTCCTTACATTTTTTCACCGTACGTATCCTCACGAGTTATAAAAATAAAATTCTGATCTGTAATAAAAGTAACAATAATAAAATGTGTATGGTTTTACGACCTAAGTAAGTAGAAATAATTAAATATAGGCATGAATGAAATGACCGCGAAGTCGTAGTCCTCAATAATTACACTAAACCTTGCGAAATTAGCGTTTAAGCCTTTTCTAATGCACCGATTATCGCATTCCAAGACTGCACCACAGCCTTTCAGAAAATTAATAACAAAACATTTTTCCGTTTAAGTACCTAATTACATAAAGCTATTTACATTTATGCGCACGGGTAATCTATTACCAAATCCAAATAAGTAAAACAGATGCCAACTATTTTAATATTTATGTGATCAGTTTTAATTAATAACCACCAAAAGAGACCATAACCATAATTCAAAGCTGCCTCCTATTACGAGAAAAATTACACGCAACTGTATCACGTAAGTATAAGTCGTCCTGTATTAATTAAATGTAATGGTCAAGCAATTCGTCGGTTTAGGTCGCCGTGGTGCGGCCGGCGCCGGCACCGCGGCACCGCGCCGCGGCCACGGCGCGCCGCAGCGAAACAACTGGTTCCTCCAGCTCTATTAATTTATATTGCCCAAATTAAATTAACATCCACTCTTAACATTGTTTTCGTAGCATACATAAATAACCACAGTCGGATAGAATTAATATTTACAAGCAATTATCCGTCCAAACGACACCGACCACGAACGTGAGAAAATGAATCACAGATGCATGTGAAACGCCCAAAATGATGAATATAAATTCGTACCGACCAAATAAACTCATTTATCATTTCATCCTCTTAGAAATCAAAAGAATCGCTGAGCTATTCTGTGCACACGAGCTCATTGTGCCGTGCGGCCGATGCGAGTTCAGACTTCAAAAAACAATCACCAACAGTAAAATGTCGAACGGAACCATAAAAAGTTGAGTAAAAGGCGTCGAAAGAAGGCAGCGAATTTTGAACGAAACCAGTTTAATGAGGGTCGAATTTAAATACGAAAATAAAGCGGTTCCCACGGAGTCGGTCGCGGGAACGGAAGCCTACGCGGCGACGGCGGCGGCGACGGCCGCGTGTCGCAGCGGCGGCCGCGCTGCTCATCGCGCCGCGTCATCTTGTCGCGTCCGCGAGACAGCCCGCGGCGCTCCGTGCTCGCCGCGTCGCCGCGCCGGCCTAACCTCCCGCGCGCCGCCACCGTAACTAGACCCGCGCTCGACTTCTCCCGGCCCAGCTAGCGGCCGACCGTCCACCGCGAACATCATTCAATTAATTCAACTAATAATCAAACAAAACGGATCGAAGGAGTCTCCATAAAATTTATCACAACATAGGCATACTGCGTGTTGACATAATTTATTACGACCGAGTGTGAGAACCTTTGCGAAATGCCATTTTAAATAGCCATAGACGTAGTTTTGATGAACGATAAAATTAACATGACAAATAACTACGTATATCTTTAATATGTTATGTTATTAACATAGATACGTAAAATCTCTATGGTTTCCATAATGGCTCGTATTTTATTAATTTTATAATCGGCATAAAATAAAAAAAAGTTCGTAAACTTTGAGATTAATTATAATATGGTCATTAAAAATAATCCGGACTTAATATTCCAATCTCACGTAGAGTTAAGCAGATCCAGTTTAGCGCCATGTTGGTAGGTATAGGTTGTGATAAAATACCGTTTTCAAGTTAAAAGCTCTGTCCGGTAACGAGATAATGCAACCATTATAGATACGGAGGCGTCACACTGAATATTTAAGCTGAACTATGTAACATTATTTTGATAGGCAAATGTTTAATTATTTAAACTCATTTATTTAAGACAGATAGCCGTATCATAATCGATGTGATATCAATTCAAACTGAATTAAATTTATGTTCATTTCAAAATACCAGTTCTTTTTACATAATATAATAAATAGTTTTTACAACACGGCGTTCGAGGAAACGTTGCAAAGACAATATACTTTTCGAAATATACAAGTTGTAAACATGTTGAGGTGAGGTCCGATCGTTGTTTGAGCTTGCTTTCGATAATGTCAATAAGGCGACCTCAACCAACGGAACTTGTTCCAACATCTTTATTTAACCTTCGTATTGCTATTCCATTCAAACTTACGTAAATAGGTATATACTGAGATAATAATAATGTAATAACATTCCAATGTACGGAAATTCAGTCTAATTACACTCCAATAATTTATAAATTATAAAAGAAGATCTATGTGGCAAAACGACTAATTAATCTAATGTTTAAAAATCTCGAGTTACGCTTTTAGTGGTTGCGCTCCTCCGAAATGAAATTTTGTATATTATTATTTATTTGGTAGGTATGAGAATAGGTGGAAAAATATATTTCATACCAAGCCCAGATCAACTCCCTTGTATAAATAACTTTATATTTCCTATGTTGGACAAATAAAAGATATTTGATTTGATCATTAGGATAAAGGCAGGAAAAATGTCAGATAGTTATTTATTACTTTATAACAATGATTAGCTAATATTCATGGTTAAAAATGTATGTAGAAATGTAAAAAAAAAAGATGCTAGAATCCTTTCCTTGTAATTAGCTAGTATTTGCTATAGTCGGCGACGGCCAGACCCTTTACTCAAACACGATGAGTCAATGCAATGTAACACTCATTGCATTTTGCATTCATGGAAATATGTTCAATGTTATCTGCCTCATTGTTGGGGTCTGAGAACAAAAGTGACTACTTATCTCAATTTTTGGAACTTTGTAAAGTTGCATAATATGCACCATACAGTAAGTAAAAAAACTTATACTTTTTATCATTGATAATACACAATAACGAATCCTTAATCACACTAATATTATAAAGGCGAAAGTTTAAAGTTTTTAGTTTTAATCTACTAAATGGATTTTGACGAAACTTTACAATGATATAGCTTATATGTCGTAATAATATAATATATAGGCTATATTTTATAACGATATTGTTTAAACTAGCAGAAGCTAGTAGCTAAATCACTTATTTATAATCATACTTTTTTTAAAAGCTGTAGGTAGGTAATTATAGGTAGGTAAGTCTTTTATTTTTACACTTCTCTTTCCGAGTTTTACACATTAACAAGCCCTTTGTCCTTATCTTTCTCATGATATCAACACGTTGTCTACTCAAGTATCGAACTAAATTTATACTAATAGGTACCTAATTTCGATATTAAGTCTAGGATCATTGCAGAATTTTAATAAGTTATCACATCATTTCAACCCAAACACACCCAAAATAACATAAAAGTAAACCCTAACGAGTAACTTAAGTAAATTTTTCCATCAAAATCTGCGAAGGTACTACTTAATACGTATGACCCACGTTTGATAAGACATAAATGTAGGCATTCATACAACGCACACATTGATATCAAATACGTAAATCTGAATAGGTAATGCTAGATAGTAAAACAGTTGAATAAAAACAAAGTTATCTCACAGATACGAGTTTAAATTATAGCTTCCACCGGTACAACATCAAACCATATTTTACATACCCGTACACATTTAACATAAAGCATCGACGGCATCTCTTAATTAAAGAATGACATGATCGCCCGCGTGTGTTAATTTAGACAGGAGGTATTTGAAATACAGTCGAGTGAGTAGATACGGAGATAGGTTCCCGAGATGTCGTGATATCGTGATAGCATCTTGAGTTAATGCTTGATATCATCGACTCTGCTCCCAGATGCATCGACACGCGTAAAATTGGTTACATTAATCATCATGGATCTTCACGGAATCATGATCTCATTAAAGAACACGATACACTAAAACTTTTTATACGGTTGAGTAATCCGAAATAATTTTCAAATTTTATTCGACTGCAAGGTGTTAAAAAGTAAAACATTTATATTGTAAAATAAACAAAGTACATAAAATATGTTCGCACGGGAAAAGTGGTAGCGCATATTTACTTTTTTTTAAATACTTACCTCAAATTAACGAAGTTGATAAGGTATCGTTAATTAATACCGAGCCGTGCACCGTCTTCAATAAAACGGCGCTCAAATTTAGGTAATCTTATTCTTGCTAACATTTAATTATACGTGGCTCGTTAAGGTAAAGTGTACCTAGTCGTAAACCGAAAGAGGTCACTGGACAAATAAAAATATTATCAGACTGCACCGTAATAATAGAGAGAGATTATGCGGTAGTAATCGACAGTTTGACATACAATTTCGATTACTCCCATGTCACATCTAATCGAGGTCCGGCTGAGGTCAAAATCGCGGTCGACCGGTCTTCAGCCGCTTGCAACATTTAACTCCGGTCGTCGCAAGCGCCGTCGTGAGAACAAGTGACTGCACCATTATACCTTGATCCGTGTGATACCTCGCGGACTAACCCCACGAGTCCGTTTTATGAACGAATGCGGGACGCGCCGGGTGTCTAACGACTATGGTTCATCATCTCGACGCCGCTTTTCGCTGCACACATAAAAAATCATACGTAAAAACGCTCATTTGTGATAAACCTGTGTAGGTGTGGTTTTGTGGAATAGATTAGTTCGATTGACCGAAATTTTCATTATGTTAGACTCGTGAGAAAATTTGTGAAAACGTGAAAGTAAATCGACAGCAAAAAGTTTGTTATTTACCCAAGTTGATTGCGTGGTTGGGATTAATGAAGGATATAAAAATGTCAGACAGGGCCGCGTCGCCCTCATTATCAGTGTTCAAAATCGGTTGACGAATAAAAAGGCTTCTGAAACTTTAAAGTGGTGAGGCAGGCTAAATGGCGCAATTTGGTAAAAGTTATATCTGCAATTAGTTGGGGAGCAAAAACCGCGGACGTGAAGACACGTACTTAACTTGTAAGTATCGGCAGTAAACTGCAGTAATGCAGCCGTGTCCTTCCTTCTATTGGAGGATTCTTCAGAAAAACTTACGACCAATTTGGGCTCACTATCGTTCAATTTATTTCCGTCATTAAATTTACAGTCAGATAAAATTAAGTGAGATGATTAAAAATTCGTAGACAAACACATCGAAATATGAGATTTACTTCATTCTGTAGTGTATCGCTTGTTTTAATATTGATCTCGACATACACGTAGTTGTTGAAAGCTAATCAATAAATCCGATTAAGGAAATATGTTTAAATATAGACTCGACGTCGAAGTATCTCCGTAGACGCGGCTCGTAATGAAGCCTGGGCGTGGGTACGGGCGGTGCGGGCGGTGCGGGCGGTACGGCTGGCGGGCGGTGCGGGCGGTACGGCTGGCGGGCGGCAGGAAGTGTCCGGCGAAAAAACTAGAAAGCCAGCAACTCCATAAGACACGGGAATCTCGCCTTCCGCTAATTATTTACGATATATTGCGTAACGGTGAAACGCCGGGAAGGAGACAGGAAAAAAACACGTTCCACAGGATGCGAGCCAGCGCCGAGATCGACTTAATCCAAAGCCGACCATATTAATATAAATTAAAGTCCACAATCCCAAAGCTAACGGGACCGCTTGGTCACTTTTAGAATATCTTTATTCATGTTACGAACGATCTCGATAAAGTAGTAATGGACTCCGATCGATAGATGCCCGCATCGATTTTATGCTCTATCTTCGCGCATTATGAGATATTTTTGCTTATCTGCGATCGCGAATACCGGTCTGTTTATACTGGCATCGTAATTAAAGATACCATAGCAGGAACCAGGAAGAGTGTCGTACTATCTCAATAGTTAGCCGGAAGTCGCTCGATCTGTGAGTTCATTCATAAATGAGAGACTCGACGCGACAATGTAGTATGACAAGCTGACGCATTCGACCAGGTCGGACTTTACGTATGTCGAAAATAGGTTTATTTTCCTTTGACACCTAAATCGTAATAATTAAGCGTGAATGAAACGAAGCGGTTAATTGAGTTGAATTTGACTAAACATTAGATTGATAGTAGATTTTTAGCGACGCAATTTCCGATGAGCTACACCCAGCAATTTAAAACGCTCGCTCAGTAACAAAGAAAACTTTAAAACAAAACAAACAATTTGTCGACGGTGGAGTTACTCCCGATTTTAATACAATTATGTGTAAAAATGTATTAGAAAATGTATTTTTCAAACAAAGCAATGGGGACAATTAAGTGCCCTTTCGAAAAGCTTGCAGGGGCGTCGCGTCCGGGCTAAAGGGCGAAGCTTTGATTGCTGTAATCGAGTTAAGGCATGGACAGACAAACAAAAAGAGCACCACAATTAAACCAACGTGGGCGCAGGATGCGGCTACCGAACCACACACGTTAATAGGGATGCCAAATTTAATTATAACAGTCCCAATAACTTCCTTAGTCCTTGATAGTCTGATTGTTTGTTTGTATTTCTATTTTGTGGCAGTTTTTTTTATACCTTAAGAAGTGCCACGTTTATGTCCTTTCTCAGGCTCCAGACTCTCTTCGTATCAAATTTCATTTAAATCAGTCCAGTAGTTTTAGCGTGAAAGCGTAACAGACAGACAGACAGACAGACAGAGTTACTTTCGCATTTATAATATTAGTAGGGATAAATCATTTAATGAACTTAAGTAGGTATGTCACTGCATGAAATTACTAGCCTGTTTTTTGGGAATCGAGCAAACACAACTTTTCAATGCAATGCAGCATAGGTACTCTATATAGGTAAGTATACGAATAATTAATAAGGGTCTGAATTTTATATTATGCAATAAGGACTGTAAATACGTTAGTATCTATCGCGTTTGACGGACGAAAACGTTTAAAATGTAGATGGAAACTGTGTTTACTTCATTGAACGTAATTGCCACGTTAACAACGGGTTGGTTTGGACGAGTGCTACTACCTATCCCTGCCCGTCCTCGCGACAGGAAGTTGCGCCGGACGCGCGTATCTACTCACCATACATCTATCTCCCTCCACGTACTCCATCCATACGATTCTCTCTCTCACTAACAAAACTAGCTTCATCATTTTTGAACTTACGCAATGTCTCGTAGTGAAGTTTTATTTGTCGTTTGTGCCCGTCACAAATTAATGTGTCAGTCGGAGCGACCACTCTCCTACGGCTACTGTTTAATGATGGGTATTACGGGTCGAGCCTCGAAATTACTCGCTGCATTTTTTGTTAGAGAACCAATTTGGTAAACTATATACTGACAGTAAGGAATAATGAGCATAAAATCATATTCGAATAACATCGTTCGGCCAGTCTTTGTAGTTTAGAAGTAATCTATATAGGTATGCATAGCGTCTGGCTACTGCGTTACTAGTGTATCAACGCGGTACGTGGCGGGTCGGCGAGAGTGCAGCGCGAGAAATCATCTCCGCGTCCGGCGTCCGGCCACTCCGGAGTCCGGCCATTCCGTCAGTTGCAGCGTTTTAATTTTAATGAAACTGCCCGCCGCGGGAAAGCCACACCACGGCCGGCTCTGCTTCCGCTCGCAACGCTGCGCTTCATTCATAAATCCAAACACCAGTACTAAAACGACTCAATGCAAACCTACGTACATACATTTTCAACTCTAACGCCTACGCAGAAAGATTAAATTTATAATCCGTTCGAAACACTAAAGTCGTTCGAGGAAGAATGGTCGCCTTATAGAAAAAGGCGTAAGAAAAAAGTCGTAACTCGTGGCACGTGCAGACGAAAGTGGTTTTTCCTCTGACAGCAGAAAGTTGTTTTCCGTTTGTGGAAATGTCTCCAATTAAACCTTTTTAGGTGCGCATGTTCTCGGTTGATTTACTCGCTCGTCGTGAATGGGATGCGTTCTGTGGTCGTTGAGGTGCGAAGATCTAGTAAGTAATCTATGAATGGAATCAACGCCGGGTGACTGCGGATGGTTTAACGATATCAATGCGCTGCGCAACCGTTGGAAAAACTGACCGGAGTCGCATTTCCATCGCGGGAGTATTCTATTTACGTCGTTCGTATTAATTATGAAAGCTTGGTAATTTATGTAAGGAAACTTGGAAACTGCCACGAGCTTTGCAAGTAAACTTTCTTCGATGCCTTATCTACGTCAGAATATACATGTTCAGCCAATTAGAGACGATAGGTACAGTTTTACATTATGATAAGCCATGCTCCTAGACTAAATTGAGTACCTGAGCTTTTGAAAGTTGTTTTGAATGTTAAAACAGTGTGATTAATTCTAATCGAATAAAGATAATATCAGTCTGGTCAGGAATTCAAAATACATAAGCCATATGGTAGATTTATGATTGAACAAGGAACAAGTCATGTGGAACTGCTCATTTGTTAAGAACAATTGTACGTTGATCATACCTCATGGCTTAGTTTTGCCGAATTCCAGTCAAGCTAAATTGTACCTTTACCAACATAATTTAAACGATAACGCTACCGGGTTTGTCTGTATAATCAATTTAAATTACTTCGAAGCCAAAATTATAACTGTGCATAGCGTTTTTGCTTCACAATCTGGGCGAATTGAAATTGGTAATGATGAGTGAACGAACGTCGATACGTATGGACAATGTAGCTATATTCTTTGGGGAGACTTATTCTGCAATATGTTTTGGTATTGGCTTATTACGTAGGAATCGAACAAACAGTAGACTTATAATGCATTACTTAGTTAAATTGAAAACAATACCTAACTAAAACTTTATTGAACTAACAGGGGGAGAATTTAATCCGGATTTCGCTTTTTTTTATGGCTTCAATTAATAAACACAAAACCATCCTTTGTCTACTTCGAAATCTCATTAAAAATTAACGTATTGAAAGATAGCAGTGATAATAATATGATAATTCGAGCGAAGTTTGGTTTACGGAATAGGTTCCTCGCGCTCGCCGCAGCGCGCAGGCTCGTCCGAAACCGAAGCGCATCCGAATTTCTTGGAAATACGTAATCGATTAGTTCCCTTTCAATTTTTCGAGTATTTTGCACAAACAAAAAGGCTTCGGTGCCAAACTGTCTGCAGCCACAAAAGGGCCACCTTTTTACAGAATAGTACCTTACAAATGCAACCTGTCCGCAATTTATTCAAAGTGCAGTCTATGTTATAGATTGTAAAGTCTATTTTTGTTTACGTTTAGGTTTTGTTATAATGATCAATGTTTTTGCGTACCGGGCTTACAATATGGTGTTCACCGGATATAGCCGGATCGTCTCTTGAATGGTCCGGGATAAAAAAAGCATATTTACGATTATGCACGAGCGATTTGTCGTCGTCACTCGATACGATCTGCGAGCGAAGCCGCGCTATTATTGTCTCGCGTTACACGGAAGGTAGATTTTGTAGGAAGTTCGCAATTTGGGTATTCACGCTAAAATTTCTGCAATAAATCTAATTTCTACACATAAGTTCTACCTACACTAATACAATACATATATAAAATTCTAGTGTAGTGTTGTTTGCTGCTAAATTCCTATGAAAAGGCTGTGTCGATTTTTATGACATTGTTGTTTATGATTCGGCATTGAAAAATTTTTGCAAGACCAAAATTTACACTCTACATTTATTAACCCCTATGTTTTATTAAAAAAAATCAAAAATTTCGATCCGAAGTTCGCTAGGTTAGCTAGTTTTTTAATAATTATATTTTTGTTAAGGTTTGCCTTAAGTAAAATTGTCATTGTTTTCCTTATCTGCAACTCCGGTCAAATTAACTTATTCTTTGAAATAAACTAAAATAAAAGTATTAATTGCCTGTCATCCCGACATGATCCTGTTTTCGTTTTAATGCAACCATTAGTGAGTGTAGTCGGTAAACAACATTCAGTAAGGATGACGAACAAAAACGCACAATTAATAATCAATACGAAATCCTTGACGTAAGCGTCCGTTTATGAAACGCCACTTATTAAATGTCAGGATATGTCAGAACTGCACTTACAAAATGGCCTGCTATCCATAACGGTGTTGCGTTGCTCCCGGGCTTAAAAATGTGAAGTTCAAAAAATTACATTTAGGGGACGGGTGCTCAAAGCGGGCACCGTTCCCAAAGCGGGCACTGCTCGTAATATTGCCGTTTTAAATAAGAACATGTTCGTTAATTGCGACAGTATTCCGCGCCGCTCGCGCAACTCGCGTCATTCGTCCTTCTCATCTGCGAGCACGCTGTTATAAGCTACGCCAAAAAAATGTTTTTAGCTGCTTTTTGTAAAATATTTTAACATATGTTTCGTGTGTTCTCTCACTTTTTAAGCTTGCAATACTAATATCAAAGCATGTTAGTTGTTACTTACTTATCAGGTCGCAAAACTGTTGCTTTAACCTCCACGTTTGGTAACATTTATAATTTTGATTAGCTGGCATATTTTAAATGTCAAGAAAGGCAAAGTGGTCAGGGCAATACGGGCACTGCCCGATCTATGAAAAACAGTCAATGTATTTTTTTTGTAAGTATTACTTACCTACTTACAAAAAAAATACTTACTGGCTGTTTTTTCTTTAGATTGAAGCTGTTAAAACAAATTAAAACGAAGAGCTGACTATTAATAACTCAAAAAAACAAGAAAACTAAACCTAACCCAAAGAAAATAAAAATTAAGACTAAGTCTGCCGAGCACTATCGTTGTTTTGAATTCACAATACTGCTGAGAGATTAAAATAGAAAATTTAATCGATATATATTGTTTTTTTAACTATGGCTATCCCATTTTGGTTTATAATAGCCTATGTCCGTTTTGCCCTTAGCGCGTGCCCGCTATAAGCCACCCCCCAGGGCAAAGCGGGCAAACGTAGAGGTTTCAGAAATTGCTTATAATTATTTTGTCTTTATTTTTTTGAGGAAACGGACATACGGATATCGAGGAGTATTAAATAATGCACCTGGTCGTAAAGAAATTAATAATATTACTAAGTTACAAACCATAAATTTTTCAACTTTCCCTTAAGGTGCCCGCTTTGAGCACCCGTCCCCTAAATCGTTTTCACCCAAATGCTATTCTTGTATTTAAGACAAAGCTTTAAGACTTGTCTGTTAATTATCCGCCCAGCAGTATATCACGTTGTATATTTCGTTTGTTTTATTACTTAATAAACTACATACAGGTAGGTATGTAGGTATATCTTATAGGTAAGTATATCAAATTTTCATGTCGCGGTGTTTGTTGCCATAATCTTCCTTAATGACTAGATCGATTTTTATGAAATTTTCTGTGCTTAACCACATCTATTTTTCATACCCCTAAATGTTGAGTGTGCACACTAAAGTTTTTCGAATTTTTGGACAAAAATTTCATAATAGATTAGCATCTATCATCAAACGTCAAACATTCATAATTGGGTTTATTTTTATAATTCCACACTGAAACTGCCGGACTCAAATCACGGCGATATCTCACCGCTTTTCAACAAATCAACATATTTTCTCAAAACGTCTCGCGCGCGGTTCCGTGGAACGATCCATCATATAGTGTGAGGTGATTTTTCAGGGCGTCCTCGTGGTTTGTTTACCAAAATACTAAATTAACGCGACTGACGAGTCTGCATAGAGTGATGTTGGTTTTAAAATATATTTTTTTAATGCATCTATGTACAGTTTTTTTACGCATCAAAACTTTCCTACCCAGTCGAGGTGAAGCACTTTATTAGGTACATACGAGTATGAGAACACAAATAGGGACATATTTTCGAAGATAGAACTAAAAACAAAACGATTACGCTCATACCTTTTTCGTTTTTAGTTTTAACATACCAAGTCTAAGTAGAAATACAAGTATATTTTCTAAATTATCCATTGTACCAAATATATTAGTTGCAACCAACTATAGTAACAGGAAATGTCTTAACGAGAGCTTTTTAATAATTTTAAATTCTAATTAAATGACAGTTCTTAACTCTACGTGTCATTAGCTCATTATGCTCGTCATTTATACCGCGCCGTCTATATTTTTAATATCGGCAGAAATAGACGTGTTGAAACTCTCGCATCTGTTTAGTTTGACTCAATCTGTACCCAAGGTTTCACGAACTATTTGTGTTGACATAATTACAGGTGGCAATCCAGGCATTACGTACCAGTTGATTGCTGACCATTTATTCCATCTCAAACACCTTGCATGTTGCGAAGAGAAAGTCAGCCACCTTTCGCTGACCAGAAATATAGAGCAATACGATCATATAAGTTTTGGTTGCTTTGTTTTTTTAAATGCTACATTTTAATATACCTATATATAAGTAGAGTTGCCAGGTTACCAAAGCTAATAGTCGGAAAACCAGTCAATATGGCCGGACATTTGGGTAGTAAGACATTATTGAGGGTTTGTGTCTCAGTATTAAAAGGTACAACAAAAAAAAAACAAAAATCAAGCAATTTTTGTTTATTGTAAAGAGCTGGACAAGACGAACACCATTTGACGGCCTGTTGGTTTGTGGTCAGAGCTCTGACTATGAAACCGGAGGTCACGGGTTCGATTCCTGCTAGGGGCAGATGTCGGAGTGATGAGCACTAGAGCTTAGATGTCTTATATGTATTTATGTACGTTTATCTGATCTCTAGTAGGAACCCCTAGTACATACTTTGCTTAGATTGGGATTAGATTAATTGGTGTGAATTGTCCAAAGATATTTTTTAAATATTTTGGCAAGAAACGCAATCCAAAATCCTATCTATGTCTGACTTTATCTTTCCTGGCAACAAAATAAAATAAACGTAATATTTCGAATGCATTCGAGATTTTGAAATAACTATTCATAATGAGTCGACCGAACGAGTGAGATGTAGTGATGTGAAATAATAATAAGCATCAATGAGGTTGAACTTTTTCTAGTAGTTATTAGGTAGGTGAGTGGTGGTCCGTTAGTGAATGAACCCAGGACCGGTTTCACCGTTGTAGCCAGTCCACTTCATAAGCACATCACAGACATCTATGAACACGACTGAATATGCTCTAAATCGATTTAGTTTGTTTTTATTCCGACTCCATGAACTCATTTGAGTGGTACATTTTATACATTTGAAAGCGGTCATAATTTCTTGTAAGTTTAAAATATATTTGGTTGAATAGTTTTAAAATGATCGATGAATAATTAAGATAAAACGTATGTCGTATGTAGGTATATACCATGTTCCCCGTGGAGTCGGCTGTATCTATCGACTGATTTATAATTTACCTACCGAGCCTTATCTTTTCCATCTCGATGGTAGCTAATGTAGGAGCGTGACTCGACTAACTTGCTACAGTGTGTGAAACATGTACCTATTAATATTAAGAACAGAAGCCGATTAAAAAAAACGATTACTGTAATCGATTTAGATTTTATTACTTAAATTGGTGTTGGGCGCGGAGTTTGACGGCAATACGTGGTAAATGACTTTTAAAAATATCGTTTATCTTGCGTAAAATCCTGTAATTAAAAATGACCAAGCCCTTTTTGGAGGCCTTACCTTACGGTCTCGTAACACGCTGACTCGTCGAAAAGAAGCATGCTTTAATTAGAGTATTAACTTGAATTTACGTTACCTGAAACAATTATTAATAACATTAGTTAATTCTACATTCAAATATAGATAACATATTATATTTGCTCTTCAATGTAAAAAATCGAAATAAATAATAAATAGCTTTGAATACTAGAGGGATAGTTTAGTTACCATTTCATTTGTTTATATAAAAAACTTATAAATAGTACTTAACCCTAAAAATACGGTATGTGTAGGGTGAGATGACATATAACTGTCATCTTTTTAGGAGAGGAAGAGGCGTGGTCACCAGACAGCTCCCAATGGGAACCATGCAAAATATGACAGTTTATAATTGAAATCTGACACCGTCTCTTTGTTATGTCGTCCCTATATGAATACTATGTACCTCGATAGTTCACTTTGTCATGGTAATACCGCGGCCGTGTCTCGGGCGTACTTCTAAACGGAAAGGGTATATCGTTATTTTATTACTGTTACATCAATTTTAATACATGTTTAACTGTGCCTTCAATAATCAATTTGTGAAGTCCAAATGTAATTTAGATAGTTAATTAAAAATGTTCCAAGTAATTCGATCTCAAATAACCGGAAAAGTTTTGTTAAGCAATTTCCCAAAGTACTTACACAAAACCGGCATATTTTATTGTCAATGAACGTTCTCACGGCAATTCGCTATATGACAAACTTTCTAAAGCGTTAACACGACATAAAAATTAAACTATTTCCTAATTAAAACTATTAAAAAGGCGAAGATGGTGGCTCCTGCTTCCGCGTCGGTTATTTGTGGCTTTAACCCTTCACCGGCTATTAAAGGACGGTTAGGGACTGTCGGGGTTAAATGAGACATTTTTCAAATCGGCCTCTGTCGACTGACTTAATGAGATGTCGCCGCGGGTTATTTTCAGTCACAAAACGCAGCTGAAGGTGAGATAATGAAGAGTCCATTTTTGTATCTTGTGTGTGTTCCAAGTGGAACAAAATCTTATGAGTGTGCTTATGTACCTACCTACATTTGACAGGTTAAGATGAATATGCATTAAGTATAATATAATTCAGTCTATAGCCGTTTCTACTGCTGGTTAATACATACATATTAAATTTTTCAATACAAAAAATATTTGAAAAATTAGAAACCACTACAAATAATTTCTGATATATTCGCAGTTAAAACTGTAATGGAATAAAGTTGTGTATATTGACGCTTATAGTTCCCTTATTTGTAGTAGTCTGTCTAGTTTATTCTGAGAAAGATAGGTTTGAGAACCGAGTAAATTATATTAATGATAAAAGTTTATGCGGTATATTATATAAGGAAAAGATTAGTCTATCGGTGTATGGCTATTTAAGAATTTAGACTAGGGGGAGAAAAAATATAAATACAGACGTATTTGTCGAGGAAAGATATTCAAAATATTTATCCATAAGCTTTGTTTCTTTTTATGAGACTTATCGTTCGACCAGTTGCTGTACAAATTTGGTGAATGGTAGCAAATGGGGCGTATTAACTGTGATCGGTCTCTGCGCAAGTCAGGCATCGTTGCGCACGAGACGATGCGCAATGGCGTATGGGTTGACTGATTATGTTAGTAGCATAGGAATCATCTGTGTGGCATCGGATCATTCGATATAGCATAGGGTCATCAAAAGAATATAAGAGCGGTTTACGAAAGGATTGGAGTGTTATTATTTTGGTGTTAAATATATTATGTAATTAATAAGAATTAATAGTGTTGATGTGTGCTGTACGACTGAGCTGACGATAGCCTAACACTAACTATAGTTTTTGAAACTTCAGCAAATAAAATAAAATACGCGAGTTAAATCCGTTATAGTTATTTGATTTTAAAGTGAATTTAAAATCTGAAGTCATATACCTACTTGTATCGACGCATATACATTAAGAGACGGCATTACGTGTAAAAGAATCGTTAAAGCGAGTCTGGATTCTAAGTTGAAAGGCTTAAAATTTAAGAACTTTTGATTGAATATTAAAAGCGATAAAAGCGAGCGCTATCAAAACATTCGAGATATAATCAATGGAGTGACGCGCAGCATTTCTCACGGTGGAGCTGTCGTTCGGACCGGTCCCGGCTAATTACAATATTAATAAACAATCCATTAACGATGCGGCCAACAAAACAAAGAGTGGTCCGATTCATGCTCGTGATTAGTTAAGTTCCGAATTGAAAGCAGCTTTTCGCGTTATCAGCTTCGAGATTTCTAACGTGGAAATTATTAAACCCAGCGTTATTATTCTAATTGGAATCTAATGGGGGTAGTGTCTATAATCTGATAGAGGTTGCCTATGTAAAATAAGTTCTAATAATAAGTTTCCAATAGCTAAATAGGGACCTAATATGGAAATGGTCTTTAATTTAAGATTAAATGTTTAACGAAATTTTGGTCTAGAATTTCACTGCCCATAAAGCTTTTTATAAAAGACCCACTTGCAAAAGCCTCTTAGATACTTTATAGGTTAATAAATAATTTGGCTTCATTGCTAAATTGCGTTCCTAGTTAAAAATATTTGAATGAATTTAACTAGCGTATTTTTTTTTCCCGAAAATTTTCCAGTTCCCATATACATAGCACGACTGAGCTAACGATAGTGTAAGACTAAAGCTATTAAAGTTGTTTCATTCCAATGTATAATAAACGCGAAGACATCAGAAGTTATTATGGTTAGCTTAGTCAAAGCTTTTATGTGTAAGCGTCCGCGAATTTCACTTGGAAATTGCGACTCCTTCAAGCTCTACAATGTTTATAATTGGCATGAGATTCGGATACAGTAAAAACCAGATCAATTGCGATTTCTGGCGTGCAAATCCGAGTGAGCCTGCAGGACAGGAAACTGTCATCGAGGTACTAATTTAACAGCGTGGAGTTTCAGCTTATCTTCGCTACAGCTACTAACCAGTTCGCGCGCCGTGGGAAACACACTTACATGCGCAATAATCTACGTTGTTTTATTTATTAGGGCTGTCACAACCAGGTGGACTCCTGCCAGCTACGCGGATATCAATTGTAAAGTTTGTTATACAATATATTGACTTATAAATCGCTCATCTTTTTTATAGACAATTTGATCTGAAGGTTTGTTGGAAACCTTTTCGTATTGCAATGGGTTCTGAATGTTGTTAACACGTCGACATATTGTTCCAAAAAAATAAATTAAAAATTTAACAAACCCCCGACAAAAACCTAAAAGCCCTTTAAAAAGTATAACAATAATAAAAACTTAATATTAGTTACCTAAATAATAATATTTCTACAAAGAAAACGTCATGTCGGGGGGACCGTAGGTTTAGGTAGCGCTTCTCATTTAGGTGTTACTACTTAATACCTACAATCTACCTAAACCTACGGTCCCCCCGACATGACGTTTTCTTTGTAGAAATATTATTATTTAGGTAACTAATATTAAGTTTTTATTATTGTTATACTTTTTAAAGGGCTTTTAGGTTTTTGTCGGGGGTTTGTTAAATTTTTAATTTATTTTTTTATTTCATACTTTTTGTAAGTACGTATCTACTACATAAATTATTATTTTTAACTAATTTCCATTTCACATGGAATTTAGTAATGTACATGTTATCCTCTTACATTTGATACCCCACTCGGGTACATTTGTCGACATTGCACATTTACCATTTACACTTTTACTTCCCATAATTTTTAAACTACTCAACCGATTTTCATTACAATTTCAATTTTGTAATGTACACGTGATCCTCTTTCATTTGATATCCCACTCGGGTATATTTGTAGACATTTGGTTTTCTATCCCCACTTTGACACCCTATATTTTTTGAACGACTCCACCGATTTTCATTATAATTTCCATTTTGTAATGTACACGTGATCCTCTTTCATTTGATACCCCACTCGAGTATGTTTGTAGACTTTTATTTTTCCATCCCCTCTTTCACCCCCCTTAATTATTAAACTACTGCGCAGATTTTCATCAAACGTAGCTAAGAACACTCCCGACATATACACCTTTCAAACAAAAAAAACAGAATCAAAATCGGTTCATGCGTTAGGGAGCTATGATGCCACAGACAGACACACACACACACACACAGACAGACAGACAGACAGACAGACAGACAGACAGACAGACAGACACGTCAAACTTATAACACCCCGTCGTTTTTTCGTCGGGGGTTAAAAATCCAATCCAATACATTATATAATACACATGCTTACGTTTGGACCTAAACAACTTTGTAATATATTGACAACCCTACGAGTAATGGTCGGTAGCGGCATCCCATTCATTGCTGTAATGTGTAACTGTGTGTGTAAACCTCGGCATGTTTGTATGCGTGTACACGCATACGTATCCAATGTTTTGAGCTACCACCAATTTTACGCTGTACATAATGTAGATACGCCGGTATTTCTGTCCTCTTATTTGTGAGACAAATGATGACATCTTATGCACCGCCTTCTAAAGATTCCGTGATCCAGTTCGGAGATAAAGAAAAAACTCTTGTTCACACGCGTTCAAAACTAATACTGCCCCTCATATTTTAGCGATTCTTTAAATATTTATAAGGTCGTTAAGTTATTATACTCTCGCTCGTTATCAAAAAGCTATCAGAGATAATACAAAAATGGCTTCAGGCGTAAAATAGTGATGATTAATAACATTCAAGAGCAGTTATATAAATAGTTGTTCTTTTGTTTAATTAATGATTTACTGCACCAAAGTGTTGTTAAGAGATGTTTGTTTTCGTCTAAAGTGGCGAGGTGGTGCGGCAAAGTGTCGGAGTAAAACGCAGATAAATCTCGAACGCATTACGTCGCCGGGTGATGAATAACGTCCTCCCAAGGAGTTATCCTTTCAGGAGGGCCCTTATATTAACTCGATACTGATTCACTGCCGAGACATGACTTTTAAATGGGAACTTCGTAAATGAACGCAAAAAAATGACACAAGTGTTTTTATTGGTTTAGTTAACTTTTCGCTGGGTAGTTATGATTCTTATAGTTTAGTATTTGTTATCCCCTGCAAGGACATATTTTAGTGTAATGAACACTAGCATTTACCTACCTACACGAGTCTTGAATGTCTTATATTTATCGTATATTTATCCGTTGTCTAGTACCCAAAAGCTTTGGCAAGTTTAGAAATAGATCAACCTTAAGTTAAAAATAAAACAAAGAACTAACACGCCAGCACCATTGTGTAAAAAATACTCAATCTAATAAGCATAACAGAGCAAATGTCAACAGATGTTTCAAATCGAATAAAATCGTGTTTAACGCCTTTGAAGAGGTGTATCGAGTGATATAGACGTAATGTGGCGAGACGGTATCAATTTTCTTGATCCCAATTGGTTTATAATCCGGACTGTATAAAAGAGATGTACGCGTGACCAGAGGTCATCGGCTTCTGTAATAACATGACTATGAAACGTGCTTTTTTAACAAGTGAATTATTGGACCTATTGTGTTTTGTAGGAGATAGGATGATAAGTACGTTGTTTGGTTGTTAGAGTGGACGTGTGAAATTCGTTATAGATTTTAGAATGTCTAAATTATTATTACGAATCACGATACTTCCACGCCTTCATTTTTGAAACTACTTCTTTACAGAACATTTGCATTAGCGTAACAGTAAGACAAATGAACCAAATGCACTTTTAGATAGTATTATTTATTTACCAATATTATGGTTTGTTTCTCGTAGAGATAAGGATCACAGTATTCTAGGGTGGCAATAAATAACTTTGCATGACGTGACTGTACAGTAATCGTGATGTGTTAAAGAGAAACGCGTGACTCCTCGGTGACCGGTTACTGTCCGCTGAGACGGCTGTCGTCGCGTTATTGCCCACGATTTAATTACATCGTTAATCCGCTGGCTTATTAAACTGCTTGAACGGTAAGCGCTCGACAATTATAGAAAGCGCAGCTTGAAAAAACTTGGCTGTTAAGTTCAATTTACGGAGAACTGCAACGCTTACTCAGTATAGGCGTCCAACAAGTATGAGCAATCTTCACATATGTCCACTCTTTTATTCGAATACGATGCGGTTCATATAAAAATAGTTGGTATCCAGCCGACATTGCGTCCCACAAGCTATTTCCCACCTCTGCTATTCGTCTAATCCAGTGAATCTGTAATAAGTACCCATTAACTCCCGATAATAGAGTCTCTCACATACTTGCAGTAAACTAGAATAGTTTAAATAGAAATGCTGAATAAATGTTTCCTTTAAAACAAATGGCCCGAGGTGTCCAGGTGGGTGAAGCCTAAGAAAATCTCGACTAGATCATTGATCTATAGATCGAGAGAGCGGCGCCGGCGCAGTGGGAGGAGGCTGGCTCGAAACACCTGCCGCCCAAGTACTGTGGACCAGTGTCTGGTCTTACGCAACAAAAACATTCTAAGTTCAAATAGTTCAAGTAAGAATTGGAACTGTAATCTTATTGAAATACAGTTCGTATTTGGAGAACCATGAATAGGTGGTTTAGTGTTTATTCTAGATTCATAAGTAGGGAATGCAATCTCGTTCTCGCGAGATCTCGTTTTCGCGAGATCTCGGCGTTTTTAACCGAGATTAATCTCGGTCGAAAAAAGGGCGAGATCTCGCGAGATTAACGAGATTGTACTGGAGTATAAAAACATCTTATTCGAAGCTTCTCTTGAGTCATTACTCAAAAATAATGAATTTATACGAGTCTGGGGGGTCAAAAGGCGAACTATTAAAGTTTGTGAGTAAGTGCCAGAGATCAGTGGTCCCAACTAGCGTCTGAAAGGACCTTTTCAGCAGCTGGTTATCTGGCCAACAACATTTGGACATTTTGTGCTTCTTAAGCTTTCAAAATAATTCCTTAATCGCAATAGTGACTTGTGATTTTAATTAAACAAATATTTCATTTGATTTTAGTATGTTTTGTTAATTATTGATCTGTAATTTTCGATGTTCTACTGTACTGAGTAGATACAGTTTGTTATTTCATTGTTAATGATAATATCTCGGTTTAATATTTACTTAACTTAAGTTTTGCTTGATATAATTTATTTTATTGTTATTTGATAGATAAAAGCGTAAAAGTATACTATTTACTTAAAAGGTTATTTAAAAATTAAACAGTTACGTCAATCTATTTAATGCATAAAAAAGTCTTGAACATGTTTTTATAATACCTACATAACTATTAGATAAGTATTATTTTCCTTATTTATTCAATTATTGTTATTATTGAGAAAAAAAACAAACAAAACTGCTAATATCAATCAATCTCGCGAGATCTCGAAATTGCCGAGATCTCGCGAGATTGATTTTCATAAACTCGCGAGATCTCGCTTGAGCCCAATCTCGCGAGATTTGCATTCCCTATTCATAAGCACCTAGTCAGGGCACAAATCTCTCTACAGATAATCTTAGCTACTTTTACTATAAACATAGGTAGGACCTCGGTAGTTTTAAGATTACAATGTTGATCTGATACTTATTTAAGGTTTTATTTAATTCGATAGTCATGTAGACTTGATGGTAAAATATTCATAATATTATTACTTAATTATTTGAAATATTACAATTGAATATATGGGTTTCGTTGCTTTTGCGACTAAACTATTGAACCGATTTTTTTTTGCATAAAGCTGGAGTGTTCTGCAGTGGAGACCACGTCTCGGCAAACGTAGTGTGGGACGTCCTCAGCCAAGGTGGAGTGACGATTTGCGTAAGATGGCTGGCAGGAGCTGGATGCAAGCAGCCCAAGATAGAGCAATTGGAGAGGCCTATGTCCAGCAGTGGACTGCGATAGGCTGATGATGATGATAATGATGATGACGAAAGCTGGATGAGATCTTCGAGAAGGGCATTGGAATCTTTTTAATATTCAATTCGAATCGAGTAAGACATAATATGCTATTTGAAGTTTCTATTATAACTTATAAGTGTGCCTGCACATCAATACATAGTATAAAACAAAGTCGCTTTCGCTGTATGTCCGTATGTATGCTTAGATCTTTAAAACTACGTAACGGATTTTGATGCGGTTTTTTTTAATAGATAGAGTGATTTTTAAGGAAGGTTTATAGCACCCGTGCGAAGCCGGGGCGGGTCACTAGTATTACATATAAAACGAGTAGGTAGATTATATTTAAAAAGACCAATTAGAAGAGTGACGGATGCTAGGCCATAATTTGGCAAGTCATAGTATACTTATCGAGGTCTTATATCCGATTGTGTGTTTTATATAATCTAATGTCCATTGTGTAATGTTAATATTATTGGTTAATTTATATGTTTAAATGCATTTAAACTCCACGTGTGTTCAATTTTAATCAATAACTTTTATGTAGGTAATAGGTACGTAATAGGTCTATATATATATGTACATATATAGACCCTTATAACAATTTTGATATGATTTAAATAATTTGCAAAACGATTACAACAGATTTAACACATATACTTATATATTAATATTATGTTGTCGTATCGAATTCTTATAGTTCCCATATTTGTCGCACACTGAGCTGACGACAATTTTAAACTGACACTTACACTACGTAAATAGTTAAAGACCTGAAATACTACACGTAATTTCAAGTAAGTAGCTTTTGATTTGTCCAAAGTCCAAGGTCTAAGTAGATTTTGATTTGTCCAAAACTAAGCTTTCATAATGACACAGATTTCAGCGCAATGTAAAGCCACAGTGACTCATCACAATAACGGCTTCATTCTAACCGAATAACAAAATATGATTTATAGAGATCACTGAGCAATAATGAAGTGGCTCAAAGCAGTAGCTGAATCAAAAATCGACCAAAACGTCGACAGCAATTTGTCGACCGACCGATTGCCCGACGCTGCCGCCCGTCGGCTCCGGCGATCAAAAGACCCTGATAACAAAGATAATGGTCACTGGATCGGCTACTTAAAAACTAACTGCTTACTTATGAAACGTCAGTTGGATTGCCGGCATAGTTTCGGTTTGATTTGTCGAGTATTCATTATGTTAAATGATTTAAGCAATAAGCATCTTAATTTGTTACGAAATTGATTGGTTACATAGTACATACCGATTACGTATGTATGGTAATAATTTCGAATATAATGTTTTTAAAGTACCTAATGGAGAAGTAGAAGTAGAAAGTTAGACTATCGTCAGCACAGTCATGCTGCGAATATGGGAACTGTAAAGTTTTCGAAAATTCCGCAAATGAAATAAAATACGAGAGTTACGTTTTTTTCTAGTTGTTTTATACCAATGTAGAAATTTAAAATAGAGTTATTTATCTAGCCAAAACGATTCGAATTTCCGAAAATCTGTGTTGTTTAAGTTACAAATTACCTACTTTCTATTGATGATCAAAGTGTAAATTGCAAATCACTTATTCGAGGTTCACATAGACCACTGTAGAAGCCTTAAAAAATAAAGAAAAACAATCACCGAGCACAAAATAACTCATTATCTTTCTTACTTGAGCTATGACCCGCAGCTTTCCGCCAAACACTATCAAGTATAAAAACATTAAACTAGATCAATTATTCAGCTTAATTCCTGGAACGTTCGCGACATATCGGCTGTTGATTAGCTCGCCTCGATCTCTGTTCTACGAAGCTTAGTCGCGTGCTTTACTTTTGAGAAGCGCCGACAAAGGCGCCGCCTCTTATCTCGTTTGAGACCGATTTTTGTTCCAACTAGTGACAATAATGGCCTTTGTGGTAAACATTACGTTATTTAAGTGTAAACATATAGGAGATTATAGTGATGAAGACATTGAGCTTTGAGAAAGTTTGTTATTAGTTAAGTTTTATTAAAACAATGGCGTTTCAGCCGCGTTGAATGCTAAAAGTAATTTGTTAATCTAGGTTAGGTTTAGGCTTTCGTTTGTTAAACTTCATCCAAGTAGCTAGTTTTATTTGTGTAATACAATAAAAGGCTTCCCTACATCCTCACAAACTTTTATGTTACTTTAGTACCGGGATTAGATAAAAGTTACGCTACTAATTAGGAAAAATGTCTTGTTCTTCAGATAAGTAGTAGATACTTGATAGAAACAGGAAATCAAAGCTACTTTAAAAATAATAACTACCTACCGACTAATAAATACTTACTTCAGACTCGATGGTACCTACTCAGTAGAAGTTGATGGTTTGATTTTATTTCCCTTAATAATTTCTGACGCCTTCGCGGTTATTTTATTTTATTTGCTGACATTTCAGATTCTTTAGTTTCCATAATCATAGTACGACTGAGCTGACAATAGTCTAACGCTAAAGTCTTTTCCTTTATTTCTACAGATACCTAACTAACGCAAAATATCAATCCCTACTAATCCCTACTAGACCCTACTAATATTATAAATGCGAAAGTAACTCTGTCTGTCTGTCTGTCTGTCTGTTACGCTTTCACGCTAAAACTACTGGACCGATTTAAATGAAATTTGGTACAAAGAAAGTCTGGAGCCTGAGAAAGGACATAGGCTACTTTTTAACCGACTGCAAAAAAGGAGGAGTTCCACGCGGACGAAGTCGCGGGCAGAAGCTAGTATAGCATAAAATACAAAAAGGTCCTCGTTTACGAGGAGTGTATCGACAGCGAGATGGCGATGGCGGCGGGCTTGTTATTTAATTAGGGCATTAATTTCGTAACAGGCGCTTCCGGCGGAGGCAGCGGCTAGGAGATGTGCTCCGTTACCAATACTAATAATATTTACTGGTTTTTGTCTGTTGAGGACTTTGGTAAGGGAAAAAGATTGGCACTTGTCTAGGAGCCAAGATTATCAGCAGCGTTTTGTAATTAAGAAAAGGATTTGCTTAGTACTTTAAGCTCGTCTTAAAACTTTCATAGAGGGTGATATTTTAGGTTTTAGTGTTTTAATCCTATTGCATATTAGTTTGCGATCTATCCGGGTAGTACTATTACCTAGTTATAATCGCTTGCTTTCCTAGTCGGATTTCATTTGTTTATCTCTCGATTAAAATTTTTAGTTTACATTATAGACTGTCTGGACTTTGAACGACTGAAAATGATTTTCAGGCTAAAGGAAAATAATTAATAATGTAGGAAAGATAGAGCGGTTAAACTGCTAGTCAGTAGACTAACTATCCACATATCCGTTATAGTACTGCAACTGATACCATGGGAGGGCATTTCATTCAGGTTAGTGGGTACAATGTATACATACAAGTGTAATGCCTACCCCATTGCCGTGGGTTAGCACCCACCTCCCCTTTCCCCCAATGCACGCTGATACTAAAATTAACTATGGTTTGATTCAAAATATCCAACTATATTTTGAATCTAAACATAGCAAAACCAAGGTTACTAGTTAAGGTCAAAGCTCAATTAAAATGACATTATGACGGGTCAGAAACATCAATTCTAAATCATCAGTGTGTAACAGAGTATTTACATAACCACTCGAAGACAGTACGCTGATTGTGTGTCTTCAGACACGTAAAGTAAATATCAGCAAGGTCGGGCTAGTGGGCCAATCCTCGCGTCCCTTTCCGCTCCAAAAATTACAGCACTTATGCAAACGTTTTGAGCCATTACGTGACGTCTCACGCAGACAGTACGTCCTGAATTTAGCTAAATGCTACTAGTATCCTGTGAAGTAATCGCGTGTTGGAATTGTTCTTATTATGAACGTCGCTCTTAACTGTCATAACGGTTTTTTTTCATAGCTACAAGGCATTGGTATTAGGAATAATTAGGATTTATGCCAGGTAAATAGAAAAAAAAAGATTAAAAAGTTAGTTAGACTAATTTATGCGAGATATATATAAAAAAAATATGTTAAACAATAATTTGTTTTACAAGCTAATTGGATTTTATGAAATTGAAAACAAAATTCTCAACAATACGACGTTTGCATATTTTATCAGATTTGTGGTTAGGGTTTTCTAATTGAGACGTATTTTAGCAACATCTAATTTATAATACAAAATACAAATAAAAACTTGCGCCACTTAACTCTATGACACTACTTTACAATATTTATTACTTGATAAATATTTCTTTAATTACACATTCTTCAAGTTAAAACTAACCAAAACATTACAAGGTTTTATTTAGAACATTTGTGTTGTAACATCATAAACCTCCAAATAAGAATCAGGTAATCCAAGGTGATCAATAGCAATTACAAAGAACCTGCCTTTTATGTGACTTGAGAAATATGATAAACCATCAAAAATGACAAGCGAACCGGAAATGCAGATCTTGCGAGCGAGCGCGCCGCGGCCGGACGCTACTCGCAACTGGGTCAGTTTATTTCTGCCATGGCGGGAACCTGGCCGGAAGCGCCGCCATTGTGGATGGCCCGGGAACCCCGGAAAAACGCCGGATTTCGGCCTAATGAAATCTTACACGTAGCTAAACAGTAGCGATGTCCCGTGTCATCTGCGGCCGTCCTAAACACTTTTCTGGGTAAGTAAATGTATCCAACTTAAATGAATTCGTGCTATTCTCGAAAATTCAAAGGAAACGTAGCGTTTTAGTTTAAGGTGAATACTGTACCTTAATGTAAACACTCTGTAAACAGGATACAGAGTAATGTTTCACGTTGTTTATTTTCCACCGTCATAAAATAAGCTTACTAAAGAAATCAATTATTTGTTTTTACTAATGTTTAGTTTTCATGTGAATTTGTAAGTACCCCGGGTGTTATGGTGGCCGATGCGGGTTCGCAATAAAACTCCTCGCAAACCGACCGAAGTACCCTCAATTAAAATTAATTAAAGACAATTTAGCAATCCCTGTTTTTATGAAATGGTCACTTGAAGATAAAAGAGATTTATTAATTGTTTCAGAGATTTTAATCTACGTTTGGTGTTTAGGTACGGTTGTAATAATTCGTGTTTATTTTTAGACACAAATAAGTATTGTAGAGGTTGCAATCTACAGGCTAGGTAGATTCTACTGGCCGGTGGAAGTTATTTATTCAAATGTTTTCTAATAAAGAGGGAATTAGATTGTATGTAGCTTACTAGACCAAAACAAAGTGATTGAGATGCTGGGTTGAGTAATATTGAGAATAAAAGGACAATTTCAAATAGCGTCAATTTTCTTCCCTTGTTATAGGTACTTAGTATAGTAAATCATAATAAAAGCCTGCATATTGAACAGCTAAATAGCGGCCCTGTTTCAATAACACACAAGAGTAGACCTAAGTAACTAAGTAGGTAGGCTACAGACTTTATAATGTACCAGAGCATTTTAAATTGTGCTGTTTATATAATCACACTACATTGTACGTTTCTCGTAAATAAACAAATATCATTATTCAAGTTAAATATCGCGATTTATTAAATTGAGGGCTGATGGTAATATTTCGACACCGGCGCATCGCACGCAATGCTCGAGTTAAACTCATTCCACGATCATTACAGGCCATAACTCCAAATGTTCTTGAAACCTTCAATTTAAACGGCTACTGTAACACTTTAAAATCACTTCGATTTAATGATTGCGTTTAATCATGTTATTTTTTTTTTTGCATTTCTCTAAGCGTTCTTTGTTCACCTTTTACATGTTGGATTGATATAACTATAACGGATCTAATTGGATTGTTATTTTATTTGCTGACGTTTCGAAAACTTTACAGATGCCATATTTGTAGCACGATCGCACGGTGATTATGCAAACTAACTTATTTTATAAATTAAAAAATATAAAGCCCCGTTTTAATATATGAAATAAATATAGGTAGATATGCGTTTCATAAGTTATTTGCAATACAAATAAAACAAATACCTACATACTATTACTGAGAAGAAACGCAGCAAGAAAGTCAGTAGAAAGTATTTTTGGGACAATTATCTACAATAGGTAGGTACCTATAAGAAACATTACAACACTCTCAAAATTAAAATTTACTTAACAACAAAAGCAAAAATTAATAAATGAAATAATGAATCATAACAGTATTACACGATCTTCGGTCCTTCAATACTCTTTCGATCGAAAGAGCGATCGAGCAAAACCGGGGAGCAAAAGTGTTTGTACAATCTCTTGGAAGAAGCCACCTGACGAAGTTGACCACAGAAATTGGAGAAGTCGTTGCTTCGAAGCCGGCAGTCCTAACCGAAGTGGAAAACTTCTATGGCCGGTTGTACGCTTCGCATGCATCTCGACCTGATCCCGGAAATGAGGATCCTAGAGCCACTTTAACACGCCACTACAGCGAAGACCTGCCAGAAGTCAGTATTGGCGAAATCGAGATCGCTCTTAGACAGCTCAAAAACGGAAAAGCCCCTGGAGAAGATGGCGTTACAACAGAGTTATTAAAAGCAGGAGGTAAACCTATACTTAGGGAGCTCCAAAAACTCTTTAACGCCGTCTTGTTTGAAGGGAGAACTCCAGAGATGTGGAGTAGAGGTGTGGTCGTCTTGTTCTTCAAAAAGGGAGATAAAACCCTGTTGAAGAACTATCGACCCATTTCCCTTCTAAGCCACGTCTATAAGCTGTTCTCAAGAGTAATCACGAACCGTCTTGCGCGAAGATTTGACGAATTCCAACCACCGGAGCAGGCTGGGTTTCGGAGCGGATACGGCACCATAGACCACATCCACACAGTGCGGCAGATTATACAGAAGACCGAAGAGTATAATCAGCCCCTGTGTTTAGCATTTGTGGACTATGAGAAGGCCTTTGACTCGATCGAGATCTGGTCTGTTCTGGAGTCCCTGCAACGATGCCAAGTCGATTGGCGATACATCCAAGTGATGAGATGTTTATACGAAGCCGCTACCATGTCCGTCCAAGTCCAGAATCAGCAAACAATGCCTATACCATTGCATCGCGGTGTGAGACAAGGGGACGTTATCTCCCCGAAATTGTTCACAAATGCAATGGAGGATATGTTCAAAACGCTGAACTGGCAAGGACGTGGCATCAAAGTAAATGGCGAGTACATCTCTCACTTGCGATTTGCTGATGATATCGTCATCGTGGCAGAAACGCTGCAGGACCTACAACAGATGCTGAATGATCTGGCTGACTCTTCTGTACGCATTGGCCTACGGATGAACTTGGACAAAACCAAGGTCATGTTCAATGAACATGTACTACCGGAACCAATTGCGGTACACGGCGCCGTTCTCGAAGTTGTTCAAAAATATGTCTACCTTGGACAGACATTACAGTTAGGTAGAAACAACTTCGAGGATGAGGTGGATAGAAGAATTCAGTTAGGTTGGGCAGCGTTTGGGAAGCTACGTCAAGTCTTCATATCGTCACTCCCACAGTGCCTGAAGACGAAAGTCTACAATCAGTGCGTCCTACCCGTCATGACATACGGAGCCGAAACGTGGACACTGACGGTACGGCTGGTTCACAAATTAAAAGTCGCTCAGCGGGCTATGGAAAGGGCTATGCTCGGCGTTTCTCTGCGGGATCGAATCAAAAATGAGGTGATTCGGCAGAGAACCAGAGTCATCGACATAGCCCACCGGATTAGCAAGCTAAAGTGGCAGTGGGCTGGCCATATTAGCCGAAGAACCGATAACCGTTGGAGTAAACGTGTTCTAGAGTGGAGACCGCGTCTCGGCAAGCGTAGTGTAGGACGTCCTCAGGCAAGGTGGAGTGACGATTTGCGTAGGATGGCTGGCAGGAGCTGGATGCGAGCAGCCGAAGATAGAGCAAAGTGGCGTGCAATTGGAGAGGCCTATGTCCAGCAGTGGACTGCGACGGGCTGATGATGATGATGATGATGATGAACAGTATTACTAAATAATTTTATTTTAATTTAGACCTTATTACTCATCAGACATCTAAAATATGATTAAATAATGAGACATAAATTAATGAAAACAACGAATTATCTACAATAATATTATGCATCAGTAAATGCTTCACTCCATCCACTCGCAATAAAAAACATAAGAAACCGCCAAAAAGATTTTCTAAACAGCAAATTGACAATAGGGAAAATCGTATCGAATCTTGAATGTCTCATTGTAAGTTTGCCCATTGACCTGTCAACGTTTCCAGCCTTTGTTACTTTGTTCTAGAGATAAGTAATTTCTTAAACGACATTTTAACAGTCATTTTATCTAACGAATGACTTTTGGCTCGAACAACAAAGCATACTACCGTTATAATTTTCAGTTGCTAATAAAACTTAACATAAATAATCAATGAATTCATATAACTTTGCTTTTAATAACTTATAATTTATCATTTGTTTTTTTTTTGTATTGACGCTTTTATTTAACCTTCTTGGTCCAGAAATAGAAATACATTTGGAAAACATACCAATTAACCGTAGGTATATTAATGCATATATTATTTCACAGCTGACAGAAAATTTTAGAGATAAAACGTTTCTACTTACCATTTTTATAAATTTTACCTTAAGATAATATACTCAAAAATTTTCCTTAATAATTACTGTCCCATAAGGATTGCATGCATTTATCATTGCATGAAAATTAATGAATAAGGAAATCTATATCTATAGCTAGATGTACCTACTGTAACAAAACAAGTATAAGTACTCGGCATCAAATATATTGTAGCTATCACGGTGCTCAAATATATCGATAGGTACAGTGGGGGTACGAAAACCTTCGTCACTTTTCAAATTCATTCGTTTATCAAGTCATAAACTCTTAATACGTTTTGAAACTAAAGTGCTTTGCGAACACTTGCATTTAAAAACATACTTAATGTATATGAGAACAGGGCTCAAAATAGTATCTATCATCTATTTTCATAGCAACATCAAACATATTTAATGTTCTAGTCATCGCAAAGTTCCAATTAAATATGTTTAATATCTTGACAATATCCGTCAGTGTCAAATATTTTCTTATATTTTGCGATCAAAAATAATTATGCTTCGTATTTAATCTTAAAATGCCGAGAAATTCGTGTATTGATAAAAGAGCTGCAATTATTGCTGATCATGAAGCTGGCGATAACAGTAGCGATATAATCTTCAAATCGTAATAATATATTATATCACGTGAGACACTGTAAGGTTTTGTATCAGAAGACATGTGGAAGAAGGTAGCCTTACTGATCACCGCCATACCAGTTCTGGACGCCGCCCAACTCTTGCCCAAGAACAAAAAAAAGATTAGTCGACAGTATGAAGAAAATGGTTTCATTAAAACTAGTTATTTCGCCGAAATGTTTGACTTATCTCCTAGAGTAATAAGAAATGCGTTGCACTCTATGGGGCTTCATCACCAGCGCGCCCGGCCAAAAGAGTGGCTTTAACTAGTGCTCATAGAACAGAACGCTTATTTTTTGCCCGAAGTTAATTAAATTTCAATTGGAACCACACCATTTTTACTGATGAGATAGAAGTATAGATAAATAATAATGAAAGTAGCAAGGTAGCTGGCGTAGACCATTGCCGAAGTGTTCGGGAGGATTTCAGAGGAACAGAAATTTGCTCCTGCCTTGTTGGCTCAATGCAAAGTCGATTACAATCATGGATATAATGCTCGTTTTAAATTAAGTTTTGGTTATATATTTAATAAATTTTACCATAATTACTGCTGTGTTTACTTTATAAATAATTTCGTAAAAGTAACCGTTTACTATTCTATTCTATTCTTATGAAATAGCGCCTTAATAGCTTAGGCAAGGAATAGGCAAGCGCCTATGGTGCCAGTGTCAGTTGCAACCTTCTTACTATATTAGTTGATCTGTCAGTCAAACGGCAATAAAAAAAGTAAATCACGTCATTGTCATATTCTGTTTCGTTTGAAATGTAATGTTGACATTACTGATAACTGCCCTGGTGCAAGCAAATAACGACTTTAAGGTGACGAACCTTTTCCTACCCCGACTGTACCTACCTAGTACTACCTACACGTCTATATTGTCAAGACATAGACATAATACAAGTAGCATTTAAAATTTATACAAGCTATTTGTACAGCATTTATAATTTATACTAAAAATTGTGCAGCTTGTAGGTATAGTTTTTAAATCATGCTAATATGATATGGCTGTATGTGAGCGAACACCTTTCAGCGTAACTATGTAGGTAGAATTTATGAACTATCTGGGACAAATTTCAGTTTCCTAAAATTGTAGTGACTTAAATCGAAATATGCTACCACGCGAATTCCAATTTTAATGCGACGACGTAGAATCTTTAGTGGAATAATGACATATTATGAACTGTGTGTTCAATTTTAAAGGACCGAAATGGAGTAGCCGAAGACAGTCTACAGATAATCGATAGTTAAACCTACACGTTTCACTACACCACATAAAATTTCCAATACATCAAACTAACGAAGCTTATGAATGAGTATACAATAACCGTTTTGGTAGGCAATTAAATATCGTTAATGGTTCTAACGACCGGTAAGTAGTTAACCTCAACACAACGATTAACACTCTTCTCATTAACAATTAATCAATGTTCTATGGATCCAAAACAGAATTTTACACGCCCCTTATTGCGCCTTAGGCTGTGTACGGTTCTAAATTACTTTGAGGTGATGCTGGGGATGTATCAAATCTTTAGGTAGGTACCTAATACTAGTAAAAAGCTTCATAGCTAACATATCGATGCTTTCATAGAATAGAAATTGCGACTGTTTTCTTTGTCTTTGTCTATTGGGTAAATTTGATTGGTCACGGGGGCTCGTGACGTCGCGTTATAGTATAAAAGCAAAATAATATAAAAAGGAATAAATTAGTAGGTACCAAAAAAGGTCTTTTCGAATGGATAAAAACATACCTAAAACATACACAACCCCTAAATTGGAATTTCCTGTCTAAAATAATATGGATACTAATGTTAATTAGTGAAGTTTTAAAAACCTTTGGAGATAGAAGCAATTAATTACGTTACTAAGTGACCGCACGAGGAAGATTCAATAAAACTCGGCAAAAATTAGATTTCCGCGTACTCGCCGGGGCAAAGGGAATTTTTGCCCTTTGATGCCACTTGATCAAATTTACCTCGTCCTCGACTTTGTGCTAAAAGATCACTTTTTGGCGACTGCATTTTAGTTTTAATGAAGAAGCAATTGATTTTTGTTTTATGAGCAACGTAGTAAAGTTAAAGTTTTTAAACAAGGTTTCCATTTTATATAGGTTCTAAAGAAATAAATAAATCACAGATATTTAAAAACTTTACAGAACCAGGAAAAACGGATCTTTCCCAATAACGGAATCATAATCTCATAAATGTAATTCCACGTGTGTGTATAAAACACGTTCTTCTTGTGTGCGTTAAGGATCAGTGGCCTGCGCGCGCGCACCTGCCGCGCGGTTCCCACGCCTCGCCGCCCGCGCCCGCGCAGAACCACCCCGTGACGTCACGCACGCAACGAGAAAATGAACCCTATATAATAATGACCCAAATAAATTGCTCAAAATCTGTCATTAAAATGTTAGGCTAAGCACATGACAGTTTTGAAGTTACTACACTGAAAAATAAAAACTTAATTACTCATGTCCCCTAAAATTTAATGAACAATTTTAATTTAATTACATTTGAATTTAGACAATTATTGAATGAAATTTTGGATTATATCACTGATTGTTAATTTTATTTATAGTAGGAACATATCTATAAGCAATAAGTAAATAATATAAGATCTTGAACATAATAAAATATAACAAATCATGGCGCCCTCTATGTTGGTTGAGGTTAACTACGTTGAACAGTGCAGCGCCCTCTTGGAGTTATGTCAAGAACTAGCACGCCAGTATGTTCGGACAGAGTGAACGTTATGTTAGTTAAACCAGTAGTCGCTAGGTGGCGCTAGTGGTACACGACAAGTCAAATTAACAGTAACAAAGCGTAGGCGCACGTTTGCTTACAAACCTTATTTTTATGTCTCCGGAGAAACAGGCATGTTGATTTAGGATTCTATTTCGGTTACTATTATGTTCCTAGTTTTAAAAGTTAAAAATGGAAGGTCAGGGAGAGATTTTCTGATAAGACAAACATGAACTTGTCACTTGCAATAAACTATAATCTCATGTATCAGAAGGTGGGTAAAATAAAAGTTGATGGTATTTTTATAGGTCATTATTTTAAGCTTAATATCAAACGGGCAGCTTTACTATGCCATGTTATGCGTTCGTTACCGCAACTTGGCAGGCTTTCAAACGTCTTTACAGTATCATAACGAGTCAGCAACGAATTTATTGCCCACTAAATCATAAAAGTCGCAAACTTCGTTGAAACGCGCGAATATTTGGAATTCGCAAATATAGTAGAAAGGTATTGGAAGTGCTGCCTTGTGAGGACCAATGTAAATATAAAGGGTAGACGTACTTAAATCAAGACGGCGCACAAATTCTATATGACACTGTATAAGGGAAAGGTTGTCTATTTTATACAACGCTTCGGAATCTATCAGTGGTATTATAATTAATTATTAGGTATAATCATTGAAAAATGGTTCAATCTATTAAAATATGATACCTATTAATTGAAAAATACTTAGTTCACTTACTTACCTATAGGTAAATAAAGATTTTTTTGAATGTGGTCGTGCTTCGAAAAAAATGCTATCTACCTTCTATAGCCTATATAAAGTACATAGTAGTACATACATAATGAGGTCCGCCAATACTTTAATTGAAAATTATCTACTACTACTACCAAATGAAAATTAATCTACTAGCCTTTTATTGGTAGATTTTGACATCAGACAAATTATATGTCTGTCTAAGTAAACACTCAGATATTTAAAAAAAAAAGCGTGCAAAGTGAGATTAAAATATTGTTTAGACCACATAGATCAATATGTTATCTGTGAAAGCAAGAAAGACAGAGTAACTTTCGCATTTCAAATATTATGTTAGGATTACGATAATATTCAAGTGGTACCATCGATAACCTAATTTTACTGATTAACGTGGTACCTACTAATTTAGATCTACAAAACATTCTCTTACTTAAAGTTCATTGTCCTATGTTGACATAAGGTTTTACTTTCCGCTGTCTATTAAGATTTTTTTATAGTATTTTAATAAGCGCTCTTAGGGAATTGTTTTATCGACAATTACTTCCTCTAAAAAAGCAATAAGTACTTATAGTACTAAAGTTCGAGCTTCGGAAAAATATTATTGATATAACTATTATGATTGATTGCCTTATATTCTACTTAAATGGCATAATAATATTCTATTCTGAATAGGCAATTATTCCAAAACATTAATCAAGATAGGTAATTCCAAGCTAATTTTAACGTTCAATCAAATTATTACATCGTACAAAGCATACAATGTTACTTAATTGCTATTTTAAACATCTAAATTAGTCTATTTTATATAAACCACAATTCATTTGAATGCAAACAACCACGAGTCTATTGAAGATTTAAGTCCAATTTTCGATTCGTTTATTGTAAGCGGATTGAAGATTTAATTAGATTAAAGTATATAGGTGAAATAGGTATTATATTAGCTTATTAATAAGGTACAACGGTATCTTAACAGCTGTGAAAGCTGCAAATCATTCACTCGGAATTAACGGCAATTGTGAGAGAGGTTTTATTTTTTATTTTAAATTTAAAATACCAACGATAACAAATTAAAACAAAACTTCATTCATTCCCGTAATAATAATACCAGTTTTGTTTGTATTAGTATGCAAACCACAGTAGCAGTCGCCGAGAGGTGACGACGAGGCGATTTACTTGCGGGTGCGCACGCGCACACGCGCAGTGCATTTGTTATAAGCTAGCCCGTCCACGACGACTACCGACGCAACTATCAAATATGCTCATACAATATACACCCGTTCCTATGCAGACAGAATTCCCTATCGCACTCTAATGAATTATTATTAACTCTTGATCATATTTTTATTATCCGTTTATAATAAATGGGCTTTATACATAAAAGTAAGGTTTTTCCTGGAATGCTTTTTAGCTAGCAAGACTAGTAGCAATATATTTTATAAAGATATATTAACACATATAAAAGTGTTAGAAGGTAGCCTTTATACTTTTTTCATTTATCTATACTTACAAATATTTATAAATTTATACGAGGTATTGCATAGCATTCGTATTGTTTTCACTTTTTCATTAAATTGCCTTATTGAGAAGAAAACTGTCTTGTCAAGTTCACCTATAGATATTATATAACATTTAATAAAACAGTTTTTATTTTAATAGAAGATACATTGCCATTTATGTGTTTTCTATACCGAATACGCTCAACCCGTCAATACCAAGATGGTCCGATAAATCGTCCAACCGATCTGAACTTTATCGAGCGGTCATTGCGTCGGTCAACAAGTGAAACAACATGTCCGCCGACCGATCGAGCGGCGGTACTAGGCGAGCATAACTATCGAGAGCTTTCGCTCATTCAGAAGCTATTCGATGAATGAACCGGCTTTGTGTGCGTGCACGTTAGCAACGTTAGTCAGATGTAAGGCTGTGTGCACACGAACACGTGTTTATGAGAACTACATGCCTGCAAGGCAGTTATGAGAAGTCCCTTGTGTCAACACTGACTTAGACAGAAATAGTTTGCGTTGCTTTGTTTGCAAAGTTAAAGGCAGGCATAAAGCTTAGCACAGACATGTATAAGAAATCTGAGAATATCCAAGTTCCCATGAGCCAGTGTAATTTATGTGAATTGCTAAAATAAACGACTTAGAATATAAAATGATCTGCCAACATTGATTAAAGTTACACCATATGACACGCAAGTGGTTAAGGGCCTACACATGTGTCTTGGTGACATAAAACAAAGATTAAATGAACATGAATGGATTGTTTGATGTTTAACTCTACGACTCTTAATAATAAAGTTGAAAATAAAAGTGTTTAAATACGAAATCAGGTGTCACACGAAACTTTGTTTCAACTCGATGGAGCATAAAAAACTGCTTACCACGCCATTAATAGTATACTGTTACCCACATAAAATATCGATTCCTTCTTGGATATCATAAAATAGTCACGATTTCGTTTTTATAAGGGATTTTAAAAAGTCTTGTGAGAACACGTGAGCAATCGGTAAGCAAACTAAACATATATGGTAAAAGTAATTATGTAGGTATGTAAATACTTTATTGCACATAAAAGGCTATAAATAAAAGGCTTTCAGTGTTTATAGCATGTGTTTTAATTTCTAGGTATTTCAAGTAGTACATAAACTGTATAAGACAAAAGACCAAAAAACAAAGACCTTTACAATATTTATTACAGAACTCTGCTGTTTGGAATAGAAGAACTAACACGTACTTAGTGAGCACTTAGCAATGTCTCTGGGACCACGCCTTTATCCCTACTAATATTATAAATGAGAAAGTAACTCTGTCTGTGTCTGTCTGTCTGTTACGCTTTGACGCTAAAACTACTGGACCGATTTAAATGAAATTTTGTACAAAGAAAGTCTGAACCCTAAGAAAGGACATAGGCTACTTTTTAACCGACTGCAAAAAAGGAGGAGTTCCACGCGGACGAAGTCGCGGGCAGAAGCTAGTTTGTTATAATTGTTCTTAAGTTTTGACGTAGTTTTAAGTTTGAGTAGATTCGATCACGGCCGCCATAGCGGCCGCCGCGCCCCCCCACGGACACCAACCGTACACCGACACACAGGCAGCTGCCGCGCGGCATGCGGCCTCACCCACACCTAGCATACTCGATAGTGTTACAGCGGCCCCGCCGGCGGGGTCGAAGACATTTACATACACCCGGCGCGCGTCGGACCTTTCCGCAGGGACCTTCTGTTCCCTTGCAACAAAATAGTCGTGTCAACACACCTCCTGACGGCCCGAGCCGAGGTGCGACCCCTACCTTGGGGGGCCCTCGGGTCGGTCAGGGCTAAAAACCCTAAACCCAACCTAAAGGCTTAACAGCCTCCTTTCAGGAGTCTCGCCATTCGTCCGGTTTTGCAGTGAAGGCCCATTAGCTGCCCAACTGCGCTTCAGTATTCAGTTCGAAAAAAAAAAGAATAAAAAAAAAAAGTTTGAGTCTAGATCTATTTGCCACTTTAGGGAGTGAATTTTCAGAAATTTTTTCTTAGTGCGGAGTTATAAGACCCCTGTGTGTGTATTTGACCCTTATAGTTTAGGTCATGCGTGGATATGTTAGTAATTAAGCTAGCTTCTCCTTTTATATAGATCTAAAGATATACCTGTTAGGTATATGATAATTTGAGAAATAAAAAAATATAGCATCAAGTCTTATCTATTGTTGATACCCGGAATTAATTCGGCTTGCGCATTATAAAATTAATCCAAAACAATACAGAGGTACTTATCAAAAAACATGTGACCTAAATAGGTAATGCGATAGGGATGTATACCTATAATAACATGTTAATTATGATAGGATATAAAGATTAGGTATAATACTTAGATACTAGGCACGTTTTATAAAACGTTAATGAATGTCGCATGAATGGGCATTACAAAACGTGATAGCGATTATTAGGGAGGACGACTGGGTAAAAAAAACAAATTTAGTCCGTCAGAGTATTCAAAATTACACGTATTTTTTCTTTTCTCAAACAAAAACAAATAACAAATATAAGTGCTTCTAAAGATCGGGAGTGGGGGCTGGTGACGTCACGTTATAATACAATTTATACCATAAAGTCTAAATCTTTGGCATTTATTGTTCACTAGCTTCTGCCCGCGACTTCGTCCGCGTGGAACTCCTCCTTTTTTGCAGTCGGTTAAAAAGTAGCCTATGTCCTTTCTCAGGCTCCAGACTTACTTTGTACCAAATTTCATTTAAATCGGTCCAGTAGTTTTAGCGTGAAAGCGTAAATGACAGACAGACAAAAAGACAGAGTTACTTTCGCATTTATAATATTAGTTAGGATTTGAGAAAAAAAATACATGTCCAATATTTGCTAATCTACTTGATGCACAAAAACACTGTCATGCCTATTTCCATGTTTATGATCTAAATATGTAAGTGTGCCAGTGAAATGTGTAACATTGGGGCATCGGTCTAGGTGTTTTTGGCAACATCCTGTGCCGTGATCAACATGCCGAGGGAAGTGAACACCGCAAACATCCTCCGTGTCGATGCAAGGCATATCATGTTCATCCAAATGTTAATGAACCAACCGAGCAGCATGAAAGTCGTATAGGTGTACAGTAGGTAAGTGTCTGAGATAAGTAGGTAACCACCATACCAAGTGGTGGTATTGATAAGTACCTAACTGAAGTTTTTAGACGAGTAATGCAAGTGACAAGTTGGTCTAATGGTAAACGTTTTCACTCTTACACAGCAGCTGTACAGCTTATGTGATGTTTGGGATGACTTATAGGGAAATTTAAGAACGTTTAGTAGACAAAAGTTAAATAATGTGGCTAACGTAGATGCAGAAACAATACATTTTTAACATTACAGATATAAATTGGCACATGCCATGTTCATCCAAATTTTAATGGATATCGCGTTTCTTGAGATTTTTTTATTAAAAAATAGGTGTCAATGGCAGAAGGGTGAAAATATAGGGTTCTATCACACAAAATTTCATAAAATTCCGTCCAGTTACTTTTCTAGGGGGTTAGTCAGTAAAACAAGTTTATAATATGGCTACAATATCGCGTCGGTTTCCCGAATGACCTGTTGCTCCCGACTAATTTATTCGACACAGCTACTGAGTCACGCCGCGATAGCGCCCAACAAATTAATGTCTGTTCTGTCAACTATAACACTGATATGATAACGAAGTAATTTGAAGTTGCTCTTGTTACATTTAACTACTGCAGTTTCATACAAGCGAACTGTGCATTATCACTCATCAATAAAGATATAATGATAACGCAGCCTTGAGTGATAAACGTTTGTTAAACTTGTAAAAATGTATATGTAAAATCCATATAAAACAATTGGTACTTTTGCCTACGAAGTGTTACAATTTCTGATGCTTTCGCTGTTATTACACATTGGAATAAAACGACTAGTGTTATACTATCGTCAGCACAGTTGGCTACGAATATAGGTACTGTAAAGTTTCTGACCCATCAGCAAATAAATAAAATACGCGAGTTAAATCCGTTTTAGTTGTTTCATTTTAAGCTATCATTTACTTTTTCCTGTGGGATATCTAGTTATTCGCAAATATATATATTATTTATTAATGACAAAGGCGAAATAAGGGTTTAAGAGGAACATATTATGTGCAAGTGTAATGTATAATACACGTACATACTTGAAGTATAGTACGAAAACAAAAAGGTCTAAAACACTTCTAAGCAGAAAAGACTGAATTAGAATTTCTCTTTCTTCGATAAAATACGAGCGGAGCCGCGGGTAAAATTACATTAAACAAAGTCGGCAACAAAGTTCTAAGCTTTTGTAATTACTATGCGCATGCACCGAGACCGAATCAGTTCAGTTGGAACGAATGACGGAATGAATATCATTCAACATAGGGACTCACTCTTTCACGGTTTATAATATGAACTTGAAGTGAACTTTCGTTGAGAATATATTTATAATAATTTCTGATGATGGTATTATACATTGGAATAAAACTATTATAACCGATTGAACTCGTGTATATTTAATTTACACTCGAAAAACAGAACTATGATATGTGTTACAAGTACCTATTCATATTGTGTTTAGATTTTTATTTGGGTTATATTTATTTGCTCCTGGACTTGACTCTGTCGACTTCAGATTCAGTTCGATAAAGAGTAAATAAGAAATAACGAATTCATCTCCGGCAGTCAAGTAAAAATTATCGCATCAGCGCGAGCTTAGTTTTAGTATTATTAAACCTACCTACCTATGGGTATAAACATATGTGTTCCCACGTTAGATACATACAGAGTGTAGAAACAATGGGCCCGTATAAACGGCCCACCCCGAAGACAGACTTGACAAACCTACCAACGTGTTTCGAAAAAGTTCGTTACCCCCGACGATCCTGCATATCTATACTATAATATTATAAAGAGGAAAGATTTGTATTTTTGTATGTTTGTAATGAATAGGCTCCGAAACTACTGGACCGATTTCAAAAATTCTTTCACCTTTGGAAAGCTACATTATCCCCGAGTAACATAGGCTATATAATATCACGCTAGGTCTTATAGTTGCGGAGCAGTAACCGAAAATGTTTCAAAAACGGGGGAAAAGTATCGTTTCTGAGGCCTTAAGTCCCCCGTGCGAAGCCGGGGCGGACCGCTAGTAATTTAATAAAGAACTTTTCTGTTGGAGAATCAATATTAAATAGTAGTTACTAACATCGGTTTTTTTATTGTTAAGAAGCGAAAGATCGCCAGAAATGAAAAGTTTTACTGTCTATACTGCCGTCATTTCTAAAAAGGCGACCTTCTGACAAAACTTACTTTCGAGAAAATTGCAAAAAAGTGTCCTAATTTCTTTTTCATTGGTAAATAAATGAAACATTTTTTTTCCTTAGTAGGTATACTAAGAAAAAAATATGTACCTACCAATGAAAAAAAAAAAATTGGTAATTATTTTTGCGATTTTCTTGAAAGAAATTTTTTTAGAAGGTCGCCTTTTTAGAAATGACGGCAGTATAGGTATCTATACAAATCTTGGCCACAATTTCCGCAGGGGATCGATTAATTTTCATCAAATTTCCAGTAAGGTTAGCTTAGAATAAGGGCAGAAGTCACCGGGATGTGAATAACTTTGCAAGTACACCTAGGTCTTGGGCTCAACACAGTGGCTTAGGGCTTTAGCCAGTGAGTCTTGCATCACCTTTTGTCTTCCCCAGGGTGGAAGGTATCTATGAGAATTTCCCCACAAAAAAGGTAGGAACAGAACAACGTTCGCCGGGTAAGATAGTATATAATTTGATTAAAAAATAAATACATAAATTGAATAGGCTATACAAACCTGTTCAACTAATTAAACAATAGAATGTTTAATCTAAGTCTTAAGTCAATCTTTACTATGTCAGAGCTAGACAAAGCTATCTGAACTAGGTTATGAAAACAGCAGGCTGCTATCACAAACTGCACCGGGCTTAAAAAGGATGCGTCATATTATTCTATTTGGGCTTCACCTATTTGCTAATCATTCATAGCTCGCCCCGTGGTAGCCACGTAACTATCGATTATTGCAATATAGGTTCAAGGCATAACACCGATCTTTATTCGGTTACGTAATTAGAAGCTGAAGAGATTAGGAAAAAAACAATTATAGCTTGCCCCTAGCAGCACTCGAACCCGTAACCCTCCGGTTGCGTAGGACTCTGATCAGTAGACTAAAAGGCCGTTAAATAAATGCGAGATAAATACGTTATATATAACTGTTTTATTATTTAATGTCTTAAGCCCAAAAGCATCAGAAATTATTCTGCAAAGATTTAATGATTACGTCGCGATAAATGGATAAAATTGATCGATGCCCTATGCAAGACTTTATGTATGTAGGTAAATAAGTTAAATTAACATAGTTGACATGGGGGATTAACGCGTAAGAAATAACTAAATTTGTCTCCCCAAAATACTAATTTCCGAAAACACGTAATGCTTTACATCTTCCGTTCCTCAAGAATATCTTCCTTACCCGTTCCGTCGGGTTACGCCGGACGCCCTAGCTTCCGTTCCTCACACCAGTGATTTACACCGAGGGGCAGTACATGACATGATTGGGATAATAGCCAGCCTTCAACCGGGTTAGGGGAGCTATGTTGGGACCTAGACATTCCAAATGATCTAGTTCTAACACCTGATTTATGGGCGAAGATAGGTTGAGAACTCATTCATTTTGATCTGTTCCATGACATTGATAATAAAAACAAGTAGAACATAAGAGTGTCATCGACTATAGAGGTGCTTAATATTGTATGTTCCAAATATCTCCAGCTAAACAATTTTCTAACCAAAGATTACTTATTCGGCCAAATAATATGTGCCGAAAAAAATATCGGGCAAAAGATTTGAGACTATCAGATTTAGATCCAAACTATAGGTCTACCTATGCGGTTAAGCAGTTTACCATACAATTAGTGGTCAGTGAGTGTATACTTATGGAAAGGATTTTTCAATGGAATGGCTATGGAACCTTGTTCTTATACTATCAGTGGTTATTGATCATGTCCCTATAACGATAAATTACACAAATCTTTCCATATCTATTTCTTAAAAGTAATGACTTACCT
The DNA here is from genome assembly GCA_038024825.1 of Polylopha cassiicola. NCBI lineage: Eukaryota > Metazoa > Arthropoda > Insecta > Lepidoptera > Tortricidae > Polylopha > Polylopha cassiicola. The sequence continues at coordinate 4,240,693 of CP149061.1, forward strand.
AGCGAGGCTTCAGGATCGGATAGGTCCGAGAGCGATGGCACCTTCTGCATGGCACGAGGCTCCTCATTCTCCGGAGGCTCACTCTTGATGCCCTCGACCGAGCCGCCGCCTTCATCACACTGAAAAATAAAAATGAAATAAACGGGCGATCTTAAATAACAACACAACACTACTTCTTAGAACTAAGAAACTTAAACAACACTTAGGAATAAAATAACGGACTTAACTCGCATAGAGTTCCAAGAATTTTACGATTCTCGTATTGGTGTGTATAATAACTGCAAAAGCGTAAAAATAATTAATAGTCCTCAATAATGATCATAGAAATAAGTACCTTTCGATTTAATTCAATTTAAGTGACCGCTGGATAAAGTTTATTACTTACTGCAATCTTGGAATTACAATAAGTATATACCCATTTATATTTGGAACAGGGGAAAACAAATAACAAACTAACGCTTACAGCTTACATTAAGATGTGTATACTAAATAAGTTTTGGCTAAGCGATATAATGGTCGAAACAAGAGGACCCTGAGAGGTATTGTAATTTGACATTTTGATTGCCCGTATAGTTTCCAAGAAAAACGCGGCGTTTTAAGAGACGCGATGACGTCATTGCATTAAGAACCCCTATTGTTCTGGACTAAGCTGATGATAATTAGGCCATCGAGTGGGTGGTGGAGACCTACTTAAGAATGAACACATTGTTTACAAAGACACGCAAAAAGAAGTGCATAGGGAAAACTAAGAGATGGCCAGCGTGTGTTCTGTATATAAATAATTTTTGGTGCCTTCGCGATTATCACAAATTCAAAAATATATTTTTACAATTTAGGCTTTTACAAGCTCTTATGAAGGTTAGACGATACCACCGTTTCCGAAAAAAAACCCACTTGAGAAGAAACGGCACGAATCTCAACGAAATCTTTACTACTATACTAATAAAATTAAATAAAAAAAATACAGCATCTACACTAGTGTTTGTACTAGGAACATTTCTAATACCTACCAGAAAAGGGAGATTCATATAAAGATCTCCAGATGTCAAAGAACTAAATTTAATAAGTAAACACATTGGATTATAATTGATTAATTTCAATAGTGGAAACCTACTAAATCATTATAAGAGATAATATTTACATAGAACACTAAAAGATTCAAGAAATATGCGATACCTACGTATATTTTTACAAAAAAACATAACCATCGTTTACCACTAAAGTTTGTAATCAACTATCAAGTAGTTATCGAGAGAAATAATAAATGAATTTATGAGAAAAATCGCAGATGCCCCGCGGAGAGGTACAATCCTACTACTATTATAAAAGCGAAAGTTTGTATGTATGGATATATGGATGTATGGATGTTTGTTACTCTTTCACGTAAAAACTACTGAATGGATTTGAATGAAACTTTACCACAATATAGCTTATACATCAGAATAACATATAGGCTATATTTTATAACGATATAGTGTAAAATACTAATCATACGCAGACGAAGTCGCGGGCAGAAGCTAGTATAACTATAAATTCATTGACTGAACTGTGTTTACATTTCGGGCCCATTACTCTACGGCCAAGCAACGTCGTCCAAACAATGTTGCCCGTTCAGCTTTTAAGTCGAACGAAGCATAAATAGAACAGCAATTGGGAAGTGAGAACATGGTGTTGCTATGATTATTATTGAAAATATATCGGTCCTGGGAGTGGTCAAGTCGATTTCCTATTCATAAAGCGAAATCCGCTTCCGCCGGCCAGACATGCAGGGCTTAAAAATATTCAGAAACAATTGAACCGATGTGCTTTGATCATATAACTAAGTTAGGTCCGGTTTTTTGACCGTTTACAATAGAATTAACTTCCAAGGCTAACGTATTTAAGTAGCCATTAAACATATAAAAGGAATAAAACGGCAATACCTACGGTTAACGCAGTCCCTAGATCGTACCTACTTAGGAATTTAGGAAACCGAAACAAAATGATGTTTTCAATACAAAAAACGGGGTTTCAGAAAGTTATTGACTACGTCTTTTTAATTTGAAGTTTTTTTTTCTTTTCTTCTTACATCCCACATTAAAATCCAATAAACGTTAAAAGAAAAACATAAACCAAGAATTTTAAACTAATCGTTGACAAAATACATACTGTTCGTTTTCATAGTAAGTACTTTAACACATTGTAAATACACAAATACAGTTCGTATACCTATATCTTATAATAAGTCCGTACATTACCGACACTTTATATCTCTGAGTTTATAAGTGCACTCTCCGAAAATATTTCTTTATTTTTATACCGACAAGTATCTTATCAGTACTCTGACCCTTCTAAATTCAATGCGTACCCATGACACGGCTCCTAATCACAAAGTATATCAATATTACCCAATAAAAATGTCTAAATCGAATCAGTTGTCCCCTCGGGCCAATCAGGAGCAATCTGTTGAACAACAATTTCGTTTTGACTCTATGAAACCCTTCATCGTGACATATAATAAATTGGACCCTAATATGTTTGATGCTATATTGATCTAATAATTTCTTATGCCTTCGCGGTTATTACACATTGGAATGAAACAACTATTAACGGATTTAACTCGAGTATTTTTATTTTATTTTATTTGCTGACGTTTCGGATTCTTTACAGTTTCCATAATCGTAGCACGACTGAGCTGACAATAGTCTAACGCTACTTTACCTTTTTATTGTACGTATTCCAAAAGGTATATTGATCTGTTATGGACTTCTTACAATGAACATGGAAAAATGTTCAGATTGGTATGAAACAACTACTTACAACGGATTTAACTTTTATTTTACTTGCTGAGGTTTCGAAAACTTTACAATTCCAATATTCGTAACACGACAGAGCTGACGATATTTTAGCGTTAGACTATCTTCAGCTCAGTCATGCTAAATAAATCCGTTAAGGTTGATTCATTTCTAAATAACTGAATATATACCTCTATCTACCTTATAGATAAGAGAAAAGACAAAGATTGATATAGTAATATAAAAAAATAAATACTTACTATTTAAATTGTAGGTATCTAGGAAAAATAAAACTAAAACCAATATTTATAAGAAATGCTCAATTTATGCTTAAAATAAAATATTCTAAGTTCAACATAAAACATACATATAACACAACTATCCAATGTCATATTCCATCCAAAAAAAGCCCAAACCAATTACAACTTACACCTAAGAAGTCCCTAAACTTAACACAAAAACTTTCTATAACAAGTAATTCCTCCATTCGTCGAAGCGTACTGTATGATTGGCTATAAACGCAGTGTATTTTCGTCGGCACGAACCGAACTTGGGGGCCAAAGGTCAGCTCACCCCAAACACTTTGCCACGTGATTATCTATATCGGGGGGCACGCACCCAATTCACTTACACCTCTTAATAGTGTAGGTACGTAACGATTGACAGATACTTGTTTTTACGGGAGATGCATCATAGGGGATACTTAACGCTATCTCTGGGTACAAAACAAAATAGATAGGTGGAAATGAAAATAAAAAATATCCCTATTGATATTAGAAACGCGAAAGTTTGCAAGAATGTTTGTAACTCTTTCACGCAAAAGCTACTGCATGGATTTTAATAAAACCTTATATATCAGAATAACATAATAATAAACTCGTAGGCTACTATAACGATATCGTATAAATTTCTAATCATGCGCAGACGATGTGGCGGACGGAAGCTAATCTAATAGCGTATTAAAAATCACGTGTCAATGTGTTTGGACCTCCGAAACGGCTCGACCGATTTTCAACAAATTTTATACGCATATTTGGTAGGTATGAGAATAGGTTGTAAAGTATATTTCATAGCACTAGGTGGCAGAAAACAGGTCAGCTTCTAGATAAAATTTAGAAAGCTTTTTAAATTTTCCAGTATCGTCAAAATGTGTATTACGTTTGACACCGGAAGAGGGTCACTAAAGGAAATCAGCGATGTGTAAAGGCAGAGAAAATAATTAAGCTTGTTAAACATTAAATAACTGTGTAATATGGAATATATATGTAGGTATAATAATAGTAGGTACTATGTTTGCTACATTATGTTATAAATAACCCACTCACGCCGGATATACCGATACGTGTTTTAATTTTTATCGGCCAATATTACACACTGATACTTTACCACATACTTACCTATAATTTACCAATTATGAAGGAAATAATTAAAAATTAACCGCTGTTACTAAAACCGCCTTTAAATTAAGTAAATTCTGTGATCATTTTTAAATTACTAAATTTAGCCTAACACCAAAGCTAAAATTAACGGTCACGTTTTAGGGAGAAAAACTTTAAAAGAATGTATAATGAATACGGGGGTTAATTGTCTATTTGTTGTGTCGCGTGTTTGGGTAGTGAAGTGTGTGACAGCTCCGTCTTGTCTCACTATATCAAGTGTCTTTTAACTACAGATTTATCTCCTCTTCTTAATCCCTTGATTGTAACGTATTACTACGAGGGATTCCTGAGGATCGCTTTTGACGTTCCACTCTATCATTGTGTATTACTGTCATTTGAAACTTGTACTTTTTAGCTGGCGAGTAATGATTTAATAGTTTAAAGGTATAATTGATAGTTAAGCAACTATAGGAATTAACTGGCGTATACTAGTATATTTTATGCTTCGAATACTTTGCTGTTTCCATATTCTTAGACTGATCTGATAATAGTATAACCTTAAGAACACACTTAACATGTATACTTTAACGTTACACTTCAACAAATAAGATATTATAGTTTAATTCGTCTTAATTGTTTTATTCCAATAAGTAATTATTTACACAGTTAGGTATGGATCTGATTGTTACTGTATTCGTAGCTTATATAATTTCAATAATTTATTTTTTGTTACATCCTGTTTCAAAGTGGCGGATTTTCCTTAAGGCCCAGTGTGGCACCACACGTGGCGGCTGGCTGGCATTACTGACTGGCCTAGAGCGGCCAAGACAGCAAATTTGCCACCTACTGCTGATTGCTACTCAATAAACAATATTGTACAGTGGCTTTAATAATATTATTTAATACCTACCTACTGTTATAAATAATAATTTTTAATGACTTTATGCCAGGCGCGTGCGGTGGGATGTGCGCAGGTAGACACAGGCTTGGCACTCCATATATTTATAAAAGTCTACCTGTATGAATTGCGCGCTCATGCATTATGTTTAGGACTATAGAATGTTATAAAGCCGTTTCAATGTAGGTAGTTAATTATAAGGTCCACTGCATTTTAGTTCAGCCGCTTCGTTAGACCTGTACTTATCGAGGGAAAAATGTATCAATTATGAAAGAAAAATCACAACATATTTGTCATAAAGCAAGAGGCGGACGTAACTAGTAGTTTTAGCCCTTTAATTAGAGGCCGGATATCGCTCCCCCTAATGAGCCACGGGCGGACGGACAGACGGATTTCTATTGCCTTAACTCTTTGGGTGCGCATGATGCACATGTGCATCATGGAATTGCAGACCCCCGCGGCGCATGATGCACATGTGCATCATGGGTTTACAGTACCTGCCATGCGCATGATGCACATGTGCTACATAACAAAAATTGATTTTGCCATAGTATTTTGTTTAATCATATATTTTTTTTGGGTGGGATTGGGTTGTTGACAAAGAAATCTAACTAATACAATTTTTTAAAGTTATTATTTCCTTGTAAGTTCAGAAAAAAACACTTCAAACTTTGACCATTGGTTTTCAGTATATTTAATAAAGATTTTTTTTCTTTTGTTTTGATAAATCTGAAGGTTAGTTATAATCACGGAAATATAAACAGTTATTTTTACAAAACATCAATATTTTCACCTTATAATGGCATGATAACTACGGTGCATCATTGCGCCGCAGAACCGTTTTTGTCAATACACGAAGTTAAAAGGTCTTAAGTATTTTTTTTAAATGCAAGTTTATACGTTATGACACTTGTGTTAAAGCTTTTTTTCTTTGGCAAGCAAAAAGGGATCGCAACTGGATGGTGTTTTCGCCATTTTACGTCAACCAATTCTTTACTTTACTACTAATACTTTGTATTTTATAAATAATTTATGCATTGTAGGTCTAAAGTGCTAAACGACGCTGCAAATAAATATATAAAAATAAGGCTGGGTATTTCAAAACAAAGGAGCCGCATTGCAGTAATTAATAATTTCTGATTGCAGTTATTATACATCGGAAAAACAACTTTAACGGATTTAACTCGCGTATTTTATTTTTATTGGCTGACATTTCGGAGCCTTTACAGATTCCATAATAGTAGCACTACTGAGCTGACAATAGTCTTATGCTAAAGTGATAGTACATATACATATGATATGGTAAAAATAAAATACGCGAGTTAAATCCGTTAAAGCTGTTTCATTCCAATGCAGTAAGTAATTATAATTTCGTTATCTATTCCAAGTAATCCACTCTTTGGCGACACCTGCGACACAATCGACTACATAGCCGCGGCTGGGTATTTCCAGACAAATGCACTAGTTGTTATTTTATAAAATTAGGATGTCGTTAAATATAAAAGGAAACAAGAACAAAGAAAGGCAATAAAACTGACTGAAGTCTGGGTCGTGCGCAATACCTATCTCCCTTAAACAATGGACGTTAGAATTAGGTAGTCGGTTTTACCTGGACATCAAAAGTAAACTCTTTCGGCGTAATGACATTGACTTACGGCCATATTTGAAGATAACAATCAAACAATAGATGTTGGTAGTTGTTGGTTTTAATTGATTTTTGCACGTGTTCTAGTTTAGGGATACAGGGGGTGGGTAATAATTCTTCCTATGCAATTACAACGTACAGTCTTGGTCTGTGACTCTGACTGTACACTTCGTGTCTTTGCGCATCTAAGTGCCTTCAGTTGTTATTAAGATTTTTTTACTAATCTCAATGGACTCTGATACGACACTAGCTGTGATGGACTCGACTTTCTTTACTGACTTGAATAATGCTTCTCCGATTGACTCGGCTATCTCATTGGACTCTGATACTGCACCCTCGATTGAACCTAGGGTAAACCCTATGGACCCGATATCTGCTGTTTTATCTATTGGCCAAACAAGAAGCGATCTGCCGATGCCGCTTGGTAAGTACTTTGTCCGATGATTTCTCTATAATACCTGGATTAAGTATGTAGCTAAAATTATAATTACGATTTTAATTGCATAAGGTTTAGACAAAATGTCGATAATTACGGAATATCTTATTCTAGGGTTATATTATATTTCAGGATTTAATGTGCAATGTCGAATAAATATCAAAGGTATCAAAACAGCAAGAAGTAAACAGGGATAATAAGGAGGGGATTGTTACAGAAACCACAAAAAAAACTAATTTATAATAATAATACATTGAATGATTAAAAAATATTGTCTTTTATTTCACCCAAAGGAAAAACATTTAGTGATTGGTTATTAAAATAAGCGTATGAACCATCCATTCATGCGGTGTTTGTTCGGCCGATTTTCGAACGGTCCTAGCGGGCGCAATGATGCACACGTTGCATCATGGATTTTAGCACGAAAAGAAATGTATGTGCGCCTGGGAGAGGTGCAAAACGTAACTAGGCCTGCGCACAGGAGTAGTGCAGCGCGCCGCTAGGCTCTCGCGTCGAAAGGGTTAAATATTGTCTCCAAATAAACTAGGGTTGCAATAAATTGTTATTTTTCTACACGTGGAGGAATCTTTCCGATTCATTGGAGTGTATCCTTTGAAATGACATCTTTATATTTATTTAGTATACTTAGTCGTATTTGTTAATATAATATTTTAAAAATAATTAACAGTTTCTGTTACTAATCTAGATTAGTAAGTATAATAGGTATGTCAAATATATATTATCGACTTACTATTGACTTGCACGTAAACGCTTAAATTCCGTTTCATATTAAAAATCAAATGAAAGAAATCTTTTAATTCAATCACTCTGTCGAGTGAATAAATCATGTCGCTGTATTCTTTATGGCGATGACATGTCGGAGCTGAATAAAGTCATAACTGTTGACAACCTCTTTATTTCACCCTCAGTCGTTATTAATGATGTGCTTTTAATAAGTGACACCTTAGAGTGATTGAATTATGATCCATAGTGAAATACCTACGAGGCATTACAAGCGCGATGTTAAAAATGTAAATGTAATGTAGTGCCTACTCCAGTTCCTGCATGCCACTGCACGCCTCTGGCGCTGTACGCTTGACAGGAATTAACGCTTGTAAGAAGGTACCTACATAACAATAAAATTCGGAAGCCTTCATTTTCATTACGTGGTTGTGAAAATAATTAACCTATATTCACCTAATGACACACTTTCAGGTGCCTAGTAACGCGTTTTATTATCAATGTTCATGAATTATATTTTAATATTTTTCCGTATAGATAATGTTTTATCTGTTATCCACTTATTTAGATTAAATCTATGTTTTGATGACATAATCATTACTAATAGATTGTTTGTCACGTCTAAATCAGTACGCCTTTGGTGTAAAGCCTAAAGGTAAGACCTTGTAAAATAATATTTTTATGCAGATCCCTCAAGATAATTTAATTCATACGGCTAAAACGGCAGTTTTTATGACATAATCATTACTAATTATTTGTCACGTCTAAATCAGTACACCTTTGGTGTAAAGGTAAGACTTTGTAAAATAATATTTTTAGGTAGATCCCAAAGGATAATTTCATTCACGGCATTCATTTAAACAACAAATAAATGTACCTAATCCATAAATATCCATCACGTACTTGGTAACCCATTCGTAAAAAAGTCCAGTTCGACGCAACAAGCTAATGTCGAAACTCATTAGTTCAGCTTAGCGTCAGTGTCACGGGCAAGTTTAAAAATAATAAAAGAGACAACTTTGAAATAGGAACTGTGGTGTTTTCGATCCTTCGAGACAAGCGACGCAGTTGATTGATTGTTCGACCGCGCTTTTCAGGATATCAGGTGAAACAGTTCATAGATTAGGGATGATGATTGGGTAAAGAAAATACAATTGAATCCATAATAATTTCTGATGCCTTCGCGGTTATTACACATTGGAATGAAACAACTATTAACGGATTTAACTCGCGTATTTTTATTTTATTTTATTAGCTGACGTTTCGGATTCTTTACAGTTTCCATAATAAGTCGTGCTACGATTATGGAAACTGTAAAGAATCCGAAACGTCAGCTAATAAAATAAAATAAAAATACGCGAGTTAAATCCGTTAATAGTTGTTTCATTCCAATACAATTGAATCCGTCAGTTAGATTGTTAAAAATCATTGGACATGTATTTTTTCTTTTCTCAAACAGACAAAAAATGACAAAGGTAAGTGCTTCTATAGTTCAAGAGTGAGGGAATACGTCACGTTATGATAGAATCTATAACATAATGTGACGTCACGAGCCCCCGCTCCTGAATTTTAATAGTGCTTATCTTTGTCATTGATTGTTTGATTGAGAAAAGAAAAAATAGGTGTTTTACTTGATGGACAACTAACTTTCGACACGTCTATTATAAAAGTTGAATAAACATTTTCATTGACTTTACGAGGTTCTATATTATAAAGCTACTTGGATTGGCTATTTGTTCAACATACGTTTGATTTAAATTTTTGATCTCATCAAAACATAAATGTGAAATGAGAGCCATTGAGGGCCAAGTTCAACGACAAAAGAAGTGAGATCTAAATGTGTGCCAAGTTCAATGGTCACTCCTGAAATATATTTATAAGAACATAAAATATTTTATAGCTTGAAATATCATCTCTTCTTAAAACTTAGTCAAGGGCGTGCATTCCATATAGGCACAACGTCAATAATCTAGTGCCTACACTGGCGCCATACTTACGCTCCCCCCACTGCACGCGCCTGTATAATATATTGAAGCCTAAGACCATATTCACATTCGAATCCTTGTTTGATCGGTAGATTAGAACCGATTCAAACCGTATACGCGACTGGCCTTACCTTGTCTTTCAAACCGGACTAGGTCTATCAGGACAGAAATGGCAGGCAGTATTGCTTCTGCGCCTAATTATTGTCTTAATACGGTGAAAAATAACTGTCATTGACTTTAAAGTTTTGTAGTACACGGTGTCGGCCGGCTTGTTTATCTCCGGTTTATATTATGTTATAATAGTTGGTTTGTACGTAACAGTGTTAGTTAGGTTGTTTTTAATTTTGAGTTTTAATTAGTGATTTGATTGATGTTCTCACGTAGTGACACTAGTATTGAATCTATTTCGGTAAAAACAGGACAACAATTGTTTAAGGTTTGAATTATAACCATAATGTACCCAAAAAAAAGCTTAGGATACCTTTTCCGTTAAGAAGTTCTCAACACCTACCTGCCAGCTCCATCACCATATAGGGACGATAGTATCATATTATTGTACTATCACCAGAAGTACTACATTGTACGTACATCCGCCTAATTTCATAATGATGAGCAACGATGATTTCATTACCTACAGGTCGACCTAAAAAAGCTTGATTCCATATCATTAATAAAAAAAACGGCTCTTTAACAAGCTCCTTTTTAAAGCAAACTAATTACGATCTAATCTACGAGTACAATTACAAAGGGGTAGGTGTCAAAAAAGAAAACGTCGATCACGCTTGGCCGGGCGGCGCCCGCGCTTCCGGCGAGTTTACAAGTGATTAACTAGACGAGCCCTTTGATTGTGGAACTTGGTTTGTAAGCGTTCCCAGTCAGTATGCTACTACATGCTAAAATTGAATTGAATTATACCTAACAGGGGTTGAAATTGCAGTAGGACCAAATAGCAGTCAAGGTAAAATAAATATATTGACGTTCCCATTGAACAAACGCGTGCCCCAATATTTCTCTGAGATTGCTTTTCTACTAATACAATGAAACGACCGTTGCAGGACGAAAAATAATGTACATATTGAACACTCTTAGCTAAATATTCTAGAGGAACGCGTTATTTACAAATTTAACGTAAGAAACAGCGATTCTAATATATTGGATTACCTTTGGTGCTACGATATATCAGTACTGCACAGTAGAAAATTATAGGGCGGTGAGGGGCATACATAAAGGAGTAGGGTAGGCATTCCATACATTTATCATATTGTGCCTGTATCAAATACACCATAAAATGGAATAGGCATCACGGAACTTCTAATTAACCGTCAAATGAAGACAATCGAGGTGTTACTAACTGCAATATTTTCAGCTTTGACTACTTGACTTCGTCTTCGTCTTCGTCTGTAAATCTATATTATATGTATACGATCTTTATTTACTATGACAAAATTACAGTCTAACAATCTGTCAAACCAAACTCGTCTATTCAAGTTTCCGCTGTAAGAAGATACATTGAACTATATATGATTAGTACTCATTACCTTGTATTGAAATTAGCATAATCATTGCCTATTATTAACATGCAAGGTAGTAAAAATAGAGAGGACCAGTTTTATTCGCACTTTTGCCAAGTATATAAATGGATAGCCGTACATAATAAAGCAACATTATAAGCGTGCAGGCGCGTGCACGTGTATGTACAGGGTAGGCATATTAATTTGCCCTTGAACATAATATTGTGTGTTATTAAGAAATGTTAGTTTTAAAACATTAATAAAATAAAAAGCAGGATTTCTAAATTTGACGCTATAGCAAGCCACTAGTACTGTCTAAGGCTGCTTCACAACGTCAAAATTTCGATTTCGCTTTTTGTAAACTTTTCTAACAGACAAAATATTTTAAGCTCCAATTAGTCAATTAAATAATGAATTATCCTCAAGATAACTCTACGTGCAGTTAGCACCAAATAGCAATTGCTTATATATATCCACGTCTATTGTACAGGTGCGTGCGGTGAGTATGCATGTAGGGTAGGCATTCTATAAGCCTATATGAAATGCACGCCATTGGATAATTACAGGTTAATATGGATGCACTTGGAGTTGGCTACGGAAACCGTCAATTTATTCCTAGCCACCGCACTACGTGAAGGAAAACCGGCCAGAGAAAAGCATTCTGTACTTATAGGGTACCCATGTCGCCGGAGACCGGTCCCATCTGGTTTTCTAATATCTTAACATCTTTACATAAATGAAACTCGTACTTTCCTTGATTTTCCTGTCATTTGCTATTCTGAGATCAAGGGCAGGAAATGTAATGTAATGTAGGATAGGTTGGAACACCGTTTATTTATATGCTAACTTGTCGGGTTTGTAATTTCATTTTTATTTATTCTAGGTGAAAGATTGGAATGAAACTATTTTAACGGATTTAACTCTCGTATTTTATTTTATTTACTACCGTTTTTGAAACTTTAGAGTTCCCATATTCGAAGCCGATTGAGCCGATGAAATAATATAAAATACGCTAGTTAAACAATGTCTAGGTAAAAACCGCATCAGAAATTACCGAAATAATTTTTGAAGCCTTTATGAACACAGCTTAATGAAACATGGAAACTGAGTTTCCATATTCGTAGCACGAATGAACTGACGTACGATACTTAGCTCTTTAGCGTTAGACTATCGTCAGCTTAGTCATGCGTGTATACACGAGTTAAGTCTGTTACAGTTGTTTAATTCCAATGAGGTAGATTAAATAGGTTTATTTGTATACTTACAAGATCAAGTCTAAGGCTGAAGGAGACGTGTTTGCGCGGCGGCGGCGCGGCGGGCGCCGGGCCTTCATAGAACGCGGCCTCCTCCAGTCCGTAGTCGGACTCGCTCTCCGCCCACTCCAGCTTCATTGTGCTGGGACTGCAACAAAATTACAATCAATATAAGACATTTTGCTTCTACAACACTACGAGAGATGATGCCAATCGATTAACGTAATTACTAAACCGTAATGTTTTTAATCTGTGCCATTTTCAAGTTGTCTCCGATTTTGACGTTTTATGTTATCTGTATTGTTGACGTGTTGCGCTCTTTTTTTGTAAATAAGTACAAGTTGAAAGTTACCGGCTTTTAGACAGTATTGTAAAAGAAGTCATTGCTACCGCCCTTATAATGAGTTTTTTTATAGTAATCTGAGTAAGTAAAGTCGCGTTGGTGTTTTTGATTAAATCGCCTCCTAATTATCAACACATGATAATAATGCTTTAATTCTAATATCTTTTACGGCAATTTAGCCAAGTTCAAGGTAAGTGCGAAACAAGTGTTCGAATTGCATAATGGAGGTAAAGTCTAAATAGATATCGATAATTTAATAAAATTTCCATGTAATCTTATCTACTAAGTACGGAAAAGTTTCTGTAGGTACATATATCCACGAACAACCACAGAAAAAGTTCAAGTTACCGAATTCGAAATGTTCTTTACATAAAAATAAAAATCAATCCAAAAAATGTCCGGAATGTAAAACATTATTATAAACCATCATTTAACTTTATAGCCTTTTGCGGGAGCGTGCTTAACTCTTACAAAAGCTAATTTCATGCTGTACACAGAAGCTTTCGCTTCATGCACAATGTGCAAGTATAATTTACGACGCAAATAACAAAACTAGCGTTGAGCGTTGCGTTTTCTCACGATACGTCAAAACATTAATCCTACTCATAAAGAAGCCTTATTCACGAACGTCTCATAACGTGACCATCTATTTTTGACTCAAAACAGGACATGGTTTTTTAAGGTCGAGTAGGTAGGTAGTTAATCAAAAAAAACCCTATGGAATTTCTTCAGTAGTTTATGTTATTGTAGCTGAAAGTTGCGCGCGGTTTCAGAACACCGTTAGTGTTCCCTTTTCGGAAAACGGGACAATAACCATAGCGAATGATTTTTCTTCGTCCATCAAATAGATCGCCAAAAACATTGGACACGTATTTTTTCTTTTCTCATTCTAACAATAAATGCCAAAGATAAGCGCTTCCAAAGTTCGGGAGTGGGGACATGTGACGTCATGGCTAGGTACAATTGCCAACCTAGCCGTCAGGAGTCCCTATTAAGCCTCGAATAATTTTTAATAACCTATCTGACGGACTAAATAGAATTTCGTTTTCTACCCAGTCATCACTCTATTTTGCGTCCTAGAGATTATTTCAGGGGCACCAAGACTCGTTATTACAAAAGACAGTCCCATTCAAAACGGGACGTCTGGTCACGTTCCCATACAACTTTGTCGGAGGTTCATTTCATCTCGTCCACACGCCTAGCAACCATACGGCTTCGTCGACCGCAAGCGAACCTGTTCCAACTTCTCTCTATCTTCATTCGTTTTTTTATCGCCGCCCGGTTACTTGGTTACTTTACTTTGTTCCGATTGATTTATCTTCACATCGGATGAAAATGGGTATTGATATCTAATTGTGATGATCTATTTAGGCGGTAGGAATTAGATATAGCACTGAAAGCGTTTGTGATAAGGATTGTGAGGCGATCGGCTTTTGGAAATTGATTGCTGTATTATAAGACTAATAATTTCTGATGCCTTCGCGGTTATTACACATTGAGTTGACGATAGTTAAACGCTAAAGCTGCTACGAATATGGAAACTAAACTATACTTGAATAATCCTTAGCTTAAAAACAACTCGTAAAATTAAAATAAACAATGTGTAAGGAATAACTTAAATTCTCCCCTGGTATGTTACAATTACGCTATCAATTAGCATTAGTTCAAAAGAAAAATCATAATTATAACCACGAAACCCTTCTCGAAACTCAACCAATCAAAATTTTCAGAATCAGTTAATACTTTTCGAGTGTAAAGTGTTGATCCGGCGGAAATGGTTTCAGAAGTCACGTCTTTAAAATCGCGCTATTTCTGACCAACGAAATAGATATAGACTCTCAGTGGTTGTTTTAAAGGTGGCAACATTGAAGTTTCTTTTAATTGGCTGTATTATTATGTTGGTATTAGTGGTAAGTTTGTCGTCGGCAGAATTCGGCGTTTGTGAAGCGTGCGCGCCGTCGTGTATACGCCTAATATCCGCCGGATACGATGCGACGACGACTCGACATTATTGTCACTTAATTGAAACGGCGTGTCGATCAGTGGCTATTTGTTGTCTGAAGGGGTGACACCGGCCTAATCATTTCTCTGACTGGGGACTTGCTCTGGAGAGATTTATGATTTTGTTTCTTGCTTCCATATTTGTAACTAATTTTATACTTACCTACGAGGAAACTTGTTGACTCAGCGAACTTCGTATGGGGTTTTTGAGAGTATTTTACTAAAAAATGAGAGGTTCGTGGTAGCAGAGTAAAAAATTTAGGATTGTACGCATACATTTATTAAAGCTGATATGCACACAAAATTTCATAAAAATCGGCCCAGCCGATTCGGAGGCGTTTGGCAACAAACACCACAAAACGAGAACTTTACATAGGTATTAAATAATCTTTTCTTGCTTGCCTATGTCTGGACTAGGATACAATAGAACCTTAGCATCTACTTCATGATAAATTAATATTCTGCAGGGGAGAAACTAATAACTATTTCTAAATAGATACCATTTTTGGAATAATTTAGAGTACAGATAGTATCGCAAACTTGGTCACGGTAACTGCCACTCACTTATCTAACCTGTGATTAGATAAACGTATCTAGATCGTCATAACATTAGGTAAAAAGTACTTAATATGCATCATACGGCAAAAAGTAAAATTCAACGAAGACACTCATTCTTTTCAAACTTAGGTCCATTATTATTCCCGATATCGTGTCCTTGAAACGCAGTAGATTTAGAAACTAGCTCATAGTTTATGTATTCCAATGATTTGTAAAACACTTACAGACTATTACATGTTACAAGCTGACCCAGTGTGCCGTGTTTTTTGACATTAAAAAATAGGTGTTGATGGTAGAAGAGTGAAAAATTAGGGTTACGTATGTATTTTTCAATGCTAATTCATGATAACAAATGTCCAAAAATTAAAAAAAAAATTGGGGTATATTTACCACACTTAACATTTAGGGCTATGAAAAATAGATGGCCGATTCTCATACCTACCCAATATGCATATAAAATTCAATAAAAATCAGTCCAACTATTTCGGAGAAGTTTGACAATAATCACTGCGACACGAGCATTTTATTAATTAGACTATCTTTTGTTATCGTGGAATTAGAAATTAAAAGTAGCCTAGATGTCCTTTCTCAGTCTCTAGAGTATCTGTGTACCTTTCATTTGAATCAGTATTTTTAACGTGAAAGCGAGACAGAGTTACTTTCGCATTTATAATATTAGTTAGGAAGGCAGGATGTGGATGTCTGGTATTTGCCAAATGCCAGTGGTATGGTAACATAAGGTTCCCGACCTACAGACGTCGAAGCGTCGAACCTGGCAACAGACCTCACGCGATCATGCATGTTGACTAATATCTTTTACATCGCATGACGGGTAATCAAATCGTTTATGCATTCGCCAGAGAAAGCATTTCTCACTATCTCATATAGAAAGGCAGTTATTTGAAATATTTTACTTGATGCTCTGTCATAGTTTCATCATCCCTACTAATATCCCTACTTCCCTACTAATATTATAAATGCGAAAGTAACTCTGTCTGTCTGTCTGTCTGTTACGCTTTCACGCTAAAACTACTGGACCGATTTATATGAAATTTGGTACAAAGAAAGTCTGGAGCCTGAGAAAGAACATAGGCTACTTTTTAACCGACTGCAAAAAAGGATGAGTTCTACGTGGACGAAGTCGCGGACAGAAGCTAGTATTCTATACAAATGGGATAGAGAACGATTAATCGCGACCATGGGTGCAATATCGCATTCAAAGCGTCGGAGATCTGTAATTGAATTATTTACTTACGTAATTACTTAAGTACTGTATTTCTGTTTGTGATAATATAATAGTGATCAAACCGAAATATATTGTTACCCCATTTAGGGCTCTAAGTCTGCAATTTAAAATTTGAATTCATGTAGACACATTAAGATTTGTCTCACTTTTCTAGTAAATCAATAATATAGTTTCGTCATGTAAAAAGGTTTCATCTATTTTCAAAGTCTGTCATTTAATGTGTCACAAAATCATGTTTGATCAGGTGATTAGAAAATATTTCTAAAGAAATATTTCACATTTGTTGGAATTTATTCCCGTAAGTAATTAAATTATAATGGCGAAAAGATTTACAAAACCAGCTATAAACTGGGTGGAATTTGAGAAACGAGTGCCAGCTGACCAGAAGGCCAAGTATTTCGCTTTTAAAGCAAAATCAGATGCTTATTTACGCAGGTAAGAAACATCAATATTTTTAAAAGTATTTTACCTAATAATATTAAGTAGGTACATAAATACAATACACAATAATACAATAAAATTCTAATTCTCTATCGATTATATTTATTTTTAAAATATTTTATTCAAGCAATAATCATCAAAATCACTAAAATATACTAGCTATAGATATTTTTCCAATTTTAACAGGGTAGAAGCAAACCCACCTGAGGCGCCAAAAATCGATTGGGAAAGCTATAAAAAATCAGTTCCGGTTGAAGGACTTGTAGATAAATTTAAAAGTGACTACGAGGCATTTAAAGTTCCTTTTCCTACTGATACCTTAAGCTCCAAAGTAGATGAGCAATGGGCAGCATTGGAACCTGAAATCAAACTATTCTGTGCCGATCTGCAGAAGGGAATTGATGTGTAAGTCTAATTGAATTTAACTGCATGTAAATAAACTTAATTACATAATCATTTGTACTCATACATCTTATTACAGAGCTACAAAGGAATTAGCTCGTATCAAAGCTCTACCAAAGTTCGAAGAGATGACAATGGAAACATTCTATAATATGTACCCGACTGTCGCCCTCGATCCTGTTAACCGGCCATCTTTCTGGCCACACACTCCTGAAGAACAACCGGCCTACAGGACTCCAGAACAAAAAGACTTAAAACATCTCGATGCTTTTAAACCTTAGTAGGTACTTTCCTTATTAATTGTCATTTAATTGTCAGTATCAATCCTATATAATATGGGTGTCCTACGTTCTTCAATCTATTTACACAGACAGCTGACTAAACATGCCTATCAAAATCTTAGTTCATTTGAAAGATGTCTTGTACACGATGTTTCATATCTGAAAATAAATAGGTGGCTGACAATGATCCTGTTGTTTATTCGTTGGTTTGCGGTATAGCTCGCGGTAATAAAAGAAATAGATTTTATTGGCAATGAAAGCTTCGAACCCACTGGTCGCAGGCGCTTGCAATCTAAACATTGGTCTGATTTATTGTCTTTGGGCACATTTAACAGAAGGGCTGTAGTGGTAAAAATAGACTCATTCAGGGTCACCGCGGGGACATCAGCCAAGAACTCGCTTGTGGCAAATTATGATGGATGGCGAGATTGAATTGCAGGAGTAATTGTAGAAATTTGTAACTTTTTCTGACGCATCGCTTCAGGCAAGTAATGATGCACGTGTGATGGACGATAATCATACGATGTTCTCCTATTTCTGCTTATTTCTATTATTAGTCTCATCCAAAAGGAAACTGCTTAGTTACTCGGTTGTTACACGCAATGAATACAAGAAAAGAATCTAATATTTTTTAAGATATATCGCTTCTTTAGTATTGTAGCGACTCAATTCAAAATACATAATACATATATGTCGTTACTCCATTAAGAATTCTAAGTCGTCATATTCAAATTTAAATTCGCACATCGTGATAACCGTAGAATATTTCTAAGGCTTGAATTAGCCTTAAAACTGTTTCCTTAATCGATCCAACCATTTTTATTAAATTTTTTCTATGTAGTACCTAGCCAGTGATAATTGGAATATAAATCAATTGTTATAAATCAAATGCGACATCTATACTAAGATCACCTCATTGAAAGTAGTTTTCCACTTTAGTCCTAATTGTTAATGCAAAGGTTTAGGACAAGGAAGCGTTAATATGAAATTAATGTTAATAATTCATATTGAATGACCCATTAGAACGCGTCGTGCGCTTTCATACAGTGTGTATCTGGGACGCAGTTGCAACCAGACTCAGTTCCAAGAAATCCCTCTGTAGCTCACAGAGCGATGTGTACTTGACATGTGTACAATGTTTGATAGTAATAAAGGGATAGTTCAAAGGGACTTTTGCAATTGTGTAGCATTGTTTTAATCAATATTTTACAAGGTTGTTTACCTTTTCTTAATAGGGTAGGTACTTTTTTGTTGACTGTTTTAACTAAATTTGTGACAATGTTTAATAATAAATGGATGAACGGACAAAGTAACCATTATACAGTTTGCGTCATAGTTGGAATTGATAGTAAAACTAAATTTTAAATGAAATAGAGAAGTTATCAAGTTCCGTTATCGAATTAAATATGTTAAAAATACGGAGAATTGTTTCCGTTTTCTCGTTATAGAAACACACAACCATGTTTCCATCGACATAGACCGACATTACGAATTCAAGGCGTTAAAATACGATAAGTTGACACTAAGTCAGTATTCTAAGTAAAACTAACATAAAACAAAACTATCTAACTAGTATGCTAAACATACATAAAATTAAAGGAGAAAAACAGACATGCACATTAAGAGATCACGTTTTCAGATTCAAGCATCTAGTCTTAGAATAGCAATTACCACTGCAATCGCCATACACGTATGTAAATCAATTTAAATTGCAGACGAAGAAAGTGAAAACAACTTTTCCTAACGTTTCATGCACACTGAGGGAGTTTGACACGAATCTATGTGTTCTTTGGATTGAACTGTGCGTTAGAAGTTTCTAAGCAGAAGCTGCGCTTTTATGCTAATGAGAATAGAGTCTACTTTGGCCGGTAAGCATTTGGATTCATGCTTGATGCTGGTACGTAGGCGTATGGTAGGGTGGACCACCTGTTGTAGCCAGTCTATATTTAGCGCTTCCCCGCTAGCCTACCCCTCGTCCATTCACAAACATAACTCAGTGACTAATGTGTGAAGCTGTTGAAATGCTAAGTTTAAACCTGGGGTCAGCATGGACTGAACGTTATTCTCGATGGACTGCCTTGCTGATTTGTTAACAGTAAATTTACTTAAGCTCGTGACTATTTTAGATTTCAATGCAACCGTTGGTTATATATAAGCCACATAAATAGATATGGCTAGATATGTTTTTTTGATTCTGTATTGGACGAAATCGAAATTCATCATTCTTAAAAGCTTCTTCAGCTATTTTTATTATAGCTTGAAAGGAAATATGTTAACAAAGTAATTTATTTCATTTGCTAACGTGTCAAAAACTTTACAAATCCCATATTCGTAGTACGACTGAGCTGACGTATGTCTTACGCTATAGCTTCGCGCGAGTTAAATCCGTTATAGTTGTTTCATTCCTAATACGATAATTTATTTTATGCTTAACATCCAGTCTTTTCTCTACTGCATTAGGATACGTAGTACGATGTAATTCATGTTTCATAAACAATTCAAAAGTCAAGTTAAAAGTTTCTCCTGTCATTCCAACTTCATATTGTATTATTGTTTAGTACGGTAGTCGTTCGGAGTAGCTGGACTACAGAAGCCTTGGCCTAAACCGTGGTTCGCCTACGCTGTATCTCAGTTATGTGTCTTCATTATCCACACACATTCTAAGTTTTCATTATATCTAAAACGTTCTATTGTTCTCTTAGCTTTACTGCTATTGTATATACAATTTCTAAAACATGGAAACTTTCTGAAGTCTATTGTTATATTACATATACATAGTCCTTGAAGGCGATAGTAACTTTAAAGTAAAACCCTATAAAGCCTTGGTAGTGTTGCGCATGGCCATATAAAAGTCGTATTTATACGACATCTGCATAGATATGAGTTGGATAGGTACTGTGGTATATTAATATTTATCACAGTGTCGATGACCCCGCGCTGGGCCGCGCGATGCATAATTATTTAAATGTTAAATTATACTAGTTAAATATTCCATTTTTTTATTGGTATTATTAACTTTTATTTAATTCGTCTAAAATACTGAGTGTTGTGTTCTATTCAAAAACGCGTTTTATTTAATTTATAATTAAGTAACATTCCAATGTGTAGTTAAGTAAGTATGAATGTAGTAAAAAAATACTTTCAAATTTAAATAAAGCAAGTTTGGTGTTAATTACCTGTTAAACGCCAGTGTTAACAGCAAACAATGACTAACCGGGATTAGGCAAGTTCATGATGTTGATCGCTACTAATTAATTCATAATTAAAAATTCTGGTGCGCGGGCGCACATGACGGCTTCAACCAATTACGCTGCCCACGCGGCTCAAATGAAAATCGACACTATTTTTAACGTACTTGGGTAGAAATTATCATAAATATATTTCGCTGAATGAAGGGCAAGCGACAGTTGTTTTATTTTGAACTATATTTAGTACTTGGACAGAATTGTTACTGTGCCAGCGTATGTGGAGATGTTTCGATTGGCATACTTGAATGGGCGCGGTGCAACTTTCCTGATAAAAAACATCACATTTAGTACTGAAATTTTATATTTTACGTCCGCCATTTTTAAGGTTTCCTTAATTCCTTCCTTAGTTTATTCACCGAGGTAAGCTAAAATTTCTTTGTTCTACAAAAATATAATTATATAATGGATCCGTAGATGATATCAATTTCCAGCACTGGAATACAATACAAAGCAAATTAACGCAGTAATCGACATGTCTAATAATAATATTTGATTGATCATCCGATCTGGCCCTTATTAAATTACAAAGGCAACGGTTCCACTAAAGTGTGTGCGTGTTTAAAGCAAAATTAAAAATTTTGGAATTCTGTTGGCACTTGGCATAGTGGTTATTGTTTCCAGAGCCATATTCGCATTAAGAAAGTGAGATCCGTCCCAAATCATGGATGTTTCTACCTGCTAGCCCGTCCCGTTGCGTGCAAGGTGCGCTCGGTGCAACACTGCACCGCTTGCACCCTTCTTATGGATGCCACACTGGCGTTGTGCCAACAATTTTATTGCTAAATCATAAATCGTACGGGTTTTAATTTGAATACGATCGTAAATTGTGTTTACGCCTGGAATGTGAAAGATGGGGTTGATTTCGTATTTGTGGGATAAAAATCTTTTATTTGGTAAAATCAAATTTTAGAGTGTTTTAACTAATACATCTCAATAGCTACGCACAAAAAATCACCTTAATTTAAAAATACCTACTCGTTTGTTAGAAACTAATTAGAAATGTGATCCAATTGTTGTTTCATTAATTCCTCACCTTGAAACAAAATAAGTAGGTATCTAAACGAAAAACCATTTTCGAGCTAGGTTCTTCGTTGTGAGTCTCACAGTTGGCAACCCTAAGAAGGCACACTGGTGTGTTCAAGCCTCTCACGCACACACGCACAGGGTGCGTCCGCGCAGATGTCACCCCCTCCCCCCAAACGACCCCCTGTCACATCCAATAGCGCACGAACAAAACTCAGCTGCAACTAGTTTTCTGTTCGTCAGATGTTGATCGACAGATTTTTTTGTTTACCGTCTGTCCTATAAAATGAGAACGCCGCAGGCAGCAGTATAAAGCGGCGTATAAAATTAACTTGCTAATCTCGAACGATTTAGGTGTCGGTGGGTCATATTATTATCCCAAAAACTGGATATTTACGGAATATGTTTACCTTTTTAAATTTACTGCTGTTGTCCGGGGTAACAGACTTTTAAGATAATAATTATGCGGTTGAAAATGAAATGTGGAATAAAACAACTGAGACGGAATTAACTCTTGTATTTTATTTTGTTTGCTGAATTTTCGAAAATTTTACAGTTCCCATATTAGTAGCACGACTGAGCTGTCGATAGTCTAACGTTAGCAGCAAATAAATATGCAAGCTAAATCTTATCTCAGAGACATTTAAGACTTATATTTGCAGCGAGCACTTAATATGAAATTGGTTTCAAGAACTACTAAGGTACCTTTGTTGCAGATTTACTCGTTTATTCGCACATGCAATATGAGTTAAACAATAACTTTATTAATTTATTTTAATTACAGGTAGGTAGTCGGTCATTCTCACGAAAAGGTGTTCTCAGGCTAAACTCCATCATCATTTTGAAATTTGATTTTGTGCCTACAATTATAATAAAACATGAAAGATTAGGCAAAATTTAATGGGTCTGTGTCATTCTCCATCAAATATACCAAGTAGATTTGAAGTTGAAAATAATTTTAGAATTCTTAAATACGGAGTTTAGGATTAATATGATAGAGCTTAGAAAACCTGTAGGACTTTCATAATAAAATAAAAATAAAACGTTAAAAAACGAGAAATCACTTTAATTTTGTACATTAATATCTCATTACATTTGTTATAAAAGCAATGGGACATTTACAAACGAAAAAAAAAATTTTTTTTCAAAACTTCTAAAAATAATAGAAAACGTCAAAATATGTTAAAATCAAACCGACTAAAATATTAAAAACACTAATCAAAATCTCATTTTGTTTTTAATGAAGACACCACAAGTAAATAAAAACCAAATTGCCTAAACTCCAATAGGAGTTTAGTTGATGGAGCTTAGTGGGAGTAAGCCTTTTTTTATTTTTTATCATGGTTTTCAAAATAGATAAAGTTATAACAGCGTAAGTATTGTAAACATATTAGAAGACTCTATTATATAATAAAAGAACAAGTTTAACAAACACCTAATTAAGAAATAAAATAGCTGAACGGAGTTTATAGGAAATGGAATCCACGTGAATGGAACGTAGGTAAATGCGTTTGTAATTTTGTTTGGCAATGCGTCTCGCGTATCGTTCCTTCTCTAATGCCTAGGCACAGCTAAACACTAGCCGACTAGCCACTAAGGTTGCGCGTAACCTTATGGGTTAGAGTAATATCGAGACTTTGGTACGAGTTGGCGGATTTTGTACGCATGTTTGCTCGCGCACAATATAATTCATACTTAATTAATAAAAACGTTTTAAAGCAGTGTACATTTTTATTTAATTAGTTTAACTAATGAGCTTTAAATAAGAAATACTAAATACGAGCCATTGGTTAAAGTTTATAAAATATAGATGATTTTATACCGAATTCGGGAGTCTGCTCGCTAAATGGAGCTTATGAGAATGGGTTTTAACAATTTTTAAAAAATATTAATAGGGTTCAAATTCATTAAAGGCCTGTTACATCAAATAGAAGAGACCTAGTATTAGCGATAAAAAATAAGAACTGGCCAAAATATCCATACGTTTCATAAATATTTGCTTGTACGATAGAAATTCGCCTCTCCTGAGAATGACCGTAGTATTATATATCCCATTTTAATCATATTTTATAGCTACTAATCGTTGTTACACGATCCGCTACTATCATAGCTGTGATGTCGGTATGACTGTAATATTAGAGACTCTTCGAGTGTCTGTTACATAGGTATAAGTATATATGTACCTAGTATATATACACCTAACTTAAGTCCATGCATATAACTAACTATAATGATTATAATTTTATTAAGAACTAGTTAAGTAAGTTTTGCCGTCCATTTCGTCCGCGCAGAATTTCTACCTAATTTACACAATATCTTTGTGGATTATAGTAGATATGTGTTCTGATTTTGAGATAAATTATTTTAAAGTTTCATAAAATTACAATCAGTATTTTTGGCGTGAAAAAGTAACAAACATCCACACATCCAATACCAACTTTCGGTATAAATAATTAGTGGAAACTGTATTGCAAAATATCCGAGAAAGTTTAATGTAAGTATTGCAATTTTGGGTTATTTGTATACCCTAGGAGATGAAATCCAATAGCAGAAAAAAAGGATGTTTTGGAATAAAGCTAAACTACCGTCGGCTCGGTCGTACTACGAATATGGAAACTGTAAAAGTACCGAAACCTCAGCCAATAAAATAAAAGACGCGATTAGATCCATTAATAGTTGTTTCATTCCAATGTGTAATAACCGCGAAGGCAAAAATTATAACAGATGTTTTCCTTAAAATGTCTCTCAAGTTTTTAAGACAACCTTATATAATTAATTTGGACTAAACAGATGAAATGCAACGTCATTCCCTCGTGTTGTTTCACGTGATATAGTCGTACCTATTATGGAATACATACAATGGTATTATGGTAAACTTAGCTTATCAGAGCTAGGTACCTTTATGTATGTCCCAATAACTTCAACTTCACGTGTCGGGTTTTACCTATAGGTTAGTATTGGTAACTGCTTCCAAATAATAAACAAAAGAATATGAAGTATAAGTACGACTTTAAGGTAGTTTTATGGTATGCTCGACCTCAGTGGAGTTAAATTCTTATCGTGGATATAAATTTGGAAAACAAAGCCTATCTTATGATTAGCAAAATAAGTTTTTAACATCGCATCTAACATACAGTTGCTACGAATATGGGAATTGTAACGTTTTAGAAACGTCAACACATATAATAAAATACGCGAGTTGAATCCGTTATATCTACCTAGTTCATTCCGATGTGTAATAAGTAGTAATAACCGCGAAGGCATCAGAAATTATAACATAGGTCATGTACTGGTGTTAAAACTAAAACATATAAATAACGATAATTTAAGTGGCATAGCTTAAAATCAAAATGTATGTAACATTTTGAATAAAATGCCGTGTTACGGCGAACTTCATGATAAATCGCCTATTAGAAAGATAATAAAATACTTACATAATATTATTTCAAATTTTAGTACTTAGGTACTTACCTATTTATCAGACCATCGTGCACCTTCAATTCAAAACAAAAGATAAAATAATATTTTGCTTTTATCACGTCTGATAAGAGATAACTGGTTGTTTTGTGCGTTTCTAGCTAGGCCAGAATTTAGGTACTTAATCATTTAGTCATGGACTAATTATATTATTTAGGTAAATAATCAATTATTGTACCTAAGTACTTATCATGATCATGTGTTATTCGATTATCATGGAAAATGCTTTTAGAAAATGAATAGGTACCTTAAAACAACAAGATTTTCTAGACTCTAGCCTAAATTTAACAATAGCGAAGGTACGGAACTGAGATACATGAACGAGTGCTGTTTGTGGGGTCCGGTCTATTCAGATCTGCAGGAAAGATAGATTTAAAGTTTCCACATGCTTTTGTTTTGGGATGAAATCCGACTGAAGACATCATAGTGTCTTGTGTTACATTCGGCACTGTTGTAATACAAATTAATGAATATTTGACAAGTAAATTATTGACGATTCTCTTGTATGTTGAACTTGAAATATTAGCACTGATAATAAAAAAATCCCCCGACAGAATGGGAATCGATACGTAATGATATAATACTTAGGTACCACGTGTTATTATAAATATAAGTATCACGATAAAGATAAGTCACGGGAGTTTGAGCTCTATTTCGAAAACATTACAGTTCCCATATTCATAGTCGACTGAGCTGACGATAGTCTTAGACTATCGTCAGCTCAGTCAGCTATGAGTCGGTATGGGAACTGTAATGCTTTCGAAGCGTCAGCAAATAAAATAGGTAAGTATTCATTCCAATGTTTAATAACAACAAAGGTATCAGAGACCTCAGCAGGGCATCCTATACTTCGCTACGCCCTTGAGTTGAGAACAGGAACTTTTAGAAGGTTTTAAAAGTTCGAGCGCTACCCCCCGATTTTTAAGTTCCTTGAATGATTCCTAAACGGGTAGACTATCAATGCCACGACGTACCTACCTTCTTTGGTACTTGTTCAGTAGGTTTCCTATCGGCATCGTACCTACCTATTCCGCAACAAAGCTACCGTTCATAATATTTACGTATCGAATAAAAATAGTGTCGCAAGAAGTTTTAAATAAAGCGAGCACCGCGGTAGGCTTCACTAATGTTATTAAGCTATTCATATATTTTATCTGAATGGCGTGATAGGAGGAGATAAATGATAAGTAGGTAGAGATATCAACTTTTAAGGTTACGTCATTGTTTTCTTTAGCTTTTAATGTTTGGATTGGTTTACGTAGATTACGGTGAAGCCGGGAGAATGCGTTACTGCACGAGGAGCTATTAAATTCATATCCTGACATCTTATTTCATATTGTGATGTAGGTAAACATTGTCGTTAAGTTTTGATTTATAGTCAACTTACGTATCTTATCATCGGTTTTCCAATAAAGATGGTTCTAATGAAATTTATCGCTGTGACTTATACGCGATAGCGAGTTGACTGTCCGACATAGGCATTGAAAGGATTCGAGGCTATTACAAAGAAAGTAACTAAAGCTCCATGTTGTAGAATAGCTGACTAACTGTTTGAGATAAGTAAACAACGCGAGTTATGCAGGCACGTATAGATACAGAGTTATGTGGGTGTTCGCAGTGTTTAATTTCTTTTTATCAGGAATGTAATGTGGGTACTGGTTATCGATGTGCGATGCCATTAGCGGGATCAGCTTGCGGCGAGACGAGTGTTCGAGTCTCGGCGCTCAGGTAGCGCCGGGATATAAAAACACCACTTGAAATGGAGCGGACGCGGCCCGGCCTCGCCTAGATAACGCGATCGCGATCGACACAGAAAAAGAACCCACAACAACCCGTAATAACAATGCAGGACTCGCTGCTCCGCCACTAAAACGAACTCCGTCATTTATCTGCATGAATCAACCTCTGTCTCGAATCTCCAGCACAAAACGCCCTAATCACCCATTCACATCACACGTACGCCGATAATATTATAAGCTAACGTCCAATGAATGAACTTATAATATGTAAATTCGTTCACAAATCGCGACATAGCTGGGCGCGTAGGCGTCGGACCTGAATGAAAATAAACATTTCGGCGGTGCTTACCTCTCGAGTTTGATATCCAGATTAGCGGTAGTCACTGCACAGGGGAATGGGAAACTGGAGTTTTTTTATACACAACTCGTGGGCATATCACTATTTTGATTTGACAAGCGCGATTTGGGGTGACGCGGTCGGCGACGAGACTGGGTCGCCGGCGGTTGGATCGAGACTGGCGAGGGAGATCGCGCGTAGGTGCGCTCGCGTCGCACGCACACCACCGTATTCATTCAAATAACGTCTCGCGGTGGTGGGGAGAACTTATGAATGGACGTAGTGCCATGTTATAGATATCGCTGATAACGCGATATGCAAGCGTTATATGAGTTATACAATAGATCTTTTGACTATCCAGTAACCTCGGGAGCAATTAATGTAAATATTGGCTGGACTTGATGCTTTGTAAACGTTTTGATCGAGCAATGAGGTTGTTCGGCGAGAGTAACCTGCTTACGAAAGTTGTTTGTGCTAGGTAATGTATTGACATTATGTTATTGCAGCATTATTACAACATGATCGATATTAAATTCGCTCAATGCCAAATGATAACGCGATATACCTACTCGTAAGCATAAACTAAATTTAGGCTGAATTTGAATTTAGCTTAAATTGATTACCCACTAAGGAGTAGGTAAGTCTTTTTGTCTTCGTGTTTTGTATTTAAAAAAAAAGTTAATTGTATATACCCTAAAAAAATGTTATCAGCATTGTTTTGTTTATAATAATTATGAGTAGGTATAAATACTAAAGCAATATTTTTCACAGTCGTTTAACTAATTTTACTTACACCTATTTAAATACGTAATTAATATTACTCTTAATGACTTGATAAAAGAGCTAATTGACATAAAGAATGACCCATTTCAGTATACAATAATAATTTAATGCATTTATCAATCTATAAACGATGTATAACAATTATGTACTTAAATAATAATGTAACATTTAAACAATATTTATCTTGTAAACAATACTTTATGAGAGTCCTTTGAGAAAGCTGGAAAGCTTATGACTCTTGTAGTCGGACCGAAGTTGTATGAAGTTGTGAAGTATGGACTGGTCCAATTCCGCCTGAAAAAAAAAATAACGATAAATAATAATTAGTCATTAATTTCTGATGCCTTCGCGGTTATTACACATTGGAATGAAACAATTTTAATGGACTAGCTTCTGTCCGCGAGTTCACCTGAGTACGATGATTACTTTATACATAAATTGTAGCCTAAGTGTTATTCCGATGTTATGGGTATATTTTATAACGCTATAATGTAAAGTACTCTTCGTGCGCAGACAATATCTCGAGCAGAATTTAATGTATAAAATACATAATACATTAGAATTTTGCTGTGTGAAGCCGGGGCAGGTAGGTTGCCAATCACTACGTAGTATAAAACAAAGTCGCTCTCGCTGTCTGTCCGTCCCTGTATGCTTAAATCTCGAAATCTACGCAACGGATTTTGAAGCGATTTTTTTCAAGATTAAAGAAGGTTTATAGCACCCGTGCGAAGACGGGGCTGGACGCTAGTTATTTTTTTTTTTTCGTTGTGACCTGTTTACAGTTGGCCCTGGGGCAGTTACTGCTCCACCGGACGAATGGGGACCGCTCCGAGGGGTCCTAGTCCGGACCCGGACGCTAGTAAATGAATAAACGAATCACTCACCAAGGTCTCCCCCTCGCAGACCTGGTGCAGGTTCTCCGGCTTGACGAGCAGCAGGTTGCAGAGCGCGTGCAGCGCGTCGAACAGCGCGTGCGCGGGCGCCGGCGCCGCCGCCTCGCCCCGCCCGCACGCCGCCGACCGGTATTCCTTCACGTCGCATATCGCTATCATCGCCCCTGCACACAATACAGTATTATAATATTTAATTACCGTGACCATTCATTTTATGACACGGGAAATTGGTTTATATAGACGGCCTGTTGGTCTAATGGCCAGAGGCCCTGACTACGAAACCGGTGGTTGCGGGTTCGAATCCTGCTAGGGTCAGATGTCAATGTGATGACTACTGGCATTTGTACCTGAGTCTTTATATTTTATGTATGTTTATCCGTTGTCTAGTACCCATAGTACAAGCTTTGCTTAGTTTGGGACTAGATCAATAGGTGTGAATTGTCCAAAGATATTTATTTATAGGTCGCTTTTGCCCGCGACTTCGTTCGTGTACTTTTTAACCCCGTTAGAATGTGAATTTCAATAAAATACAAAACACTGTTTAGGAATGCTTATGCAAAATTAGAAATAGATCAGACCTAGGTATTTTGATCTGGGGACACAGCCTCCCCGCTACGAGCAAAAATTCAGTTTTTTATCGTTTGAAAGGCTATTAAATTTAATGGCAATTGTTCTGAGCTTTGCTGCTCTAGGTTAGATTCGATTCAATTAATTTATATCTCAGTTAGCACATTATAATTAGATTGTTAGTCAAACTAGTTGACCCGGCGAACATCGTATGACCATATTTATATGTTGGTAAATAAAATTTAACTACCCAGAAAACTAAATTCTACAAAGTACGATAAAACATGATCCACCCGAAAAACTAATTCGCAGAGGAATCGGGGGCAAAAGCTTGTTTATTAAACTCTACAGAGTAAATCAATATAAAATAAAATATCAATAGTAAATCATGATCTAGCTTATTAAATTTTACCTGCAGAGTTAAACTGGAAATTCTGCAGGTGCTCGTATATGACGCGGTGCAGCCTAACCGCCAGCTCGAGCGTCACAGCTCTCATGTTCTCGCCCTCCAGCCCCGAGTGGATTTTGTCCATCACGTTGTTCAGATATGTCACTACCGCCACACAAGCCTGTGAAAACAGATCTATAGATTAGATTACATTCTGAATGATGTCTTTGCGGTTATTACATATTGGAATGAAACAATTTATCTCAACTAATATAATCCAATTATTGCAATGAAACAACTATAACGGGTTAAAGTCCTTTATTTACTGACGTTTCGAAAACTTTCCAGTTTCCATATTCGTAGCACGACTGAGCTGACGATAGTTTAACACACTAAAGTCGTACTTACTTACGCTAACATATAGCTTAAATGTGGGAACTGTAACCTTCGAAACGTCGACATAAAAAAAAACAGAAATCGCGAGTTAAATCCGTTTAAAGTTGTTTCATATCAACTATAACGGATTTAAGTCGCATATTTCATTTTATTTACTAATGTCCATTTACCGGTGAAGCCAAGGTGTCAATGTCCCCTTCCGGCTTGAAGTCAGTTTTCTTCTGCTCCGTCTGCAGGTGTATCTTGACCCAGCCGACTACAGCTGCAATAGCTCGCTCCAGACCAGCGTCCAGCTTACTTTCCAGCTGTTCCATTATGACCGTTTTCTTGTGGACACACTCGCTTTGCTTCGCTGTCGAGCTAGAATTAACGTTATAGGCATTAAGATAAGTGTTATTTTTGCAAAACAATGTATTTACTAGGTATTTATCCAGATCGATATTAATATACTATTAGATTGAGAATTGATAATAGTATTTATACCATATATGTATGTCGGAGACAGGATGGTCATGAATACGGACACTCAACGATAGCGCAGCGCGCCTTTTATTATGATTGGTCGATCCCTCTGTGACGTCACACTGGTTCGATTACCTGCCGTATCGCGCCAGGACGGAGCCGGGTGGGCCAAGGAAGGGTCACTCTTTTTCTGGCGTTGTAGCAGAGTGGACGTATTGGTCTATCCTCGGAACTGTCTACGCTACCTTAGTTTAAATTAAATTGTTACATTGCATAAAAGTGTTAAAGTAGATTAAAGTGCTGATTTAATAATGTGCTCGGTTCTCTTATTACTCGATCTCCCAAACTCGCCCAGTACGATGTCTGATGAGAGTGTCAATTCGATACTATCTCCGACATCAGAAGTGGGATGGGCTCATGTTGCCCAAAGTGATTATTCTGCGAATACCAACGATGAGATATGTAATCAGTGCCTAGAAGACGTCAATATGTGGCAAATGATGGTGGAACAACAAAACTTGATGGGATTGCTTGAAGCGGTTAAACCAGCACTATTCGAGGCTCATGTACAGAGACGAAATCGACGACTAATAGAAACGAAATGCAACGAAGACATCGACATCGCGACATAGGGGTCGCAGCCGTCGTTCAAAAGAAAGTGAATTCGCTGTGCAGTGGGTGCAGGAACGTGTTCGAGAAATGAAGGTGCACGTGCAGAGGGAAAGTCACGTCGAGCGCCGTTTGGGCCTATACCTTGTTTCTCTAGTAAAAAGCTGGAAGATCGTAGTGCCAACTGCCGCTCCAAGGACATTTAAAGGTCATGTAATCGTTCTACTTTACTTGAATCTATTTCTTCGAAAAACAGCAACCAAATGCGTTTGATATTACATGTTTCAGAATTGGACTCGCTCGTGCTGTACCGGAGAAGAGCTTTTCCTGCAATGGCGGCATTGGGAGCGCAACTAAGTCTAGCAATGCATCACCTGCGGGTAGCAGTCAGCGTACAGTTGACCAGTGAACTACCAGCAAGCCTACGGGGAACGTACCTTCAGGTTGGATATAAAAGAAAAGGCTGTTCGCGCCAAGTCAACGAGCTGCTGGATAGAACAGGTCATGTAGTCTTTCTGATTTTCATTTAACAATAGGTATTGTTAAAATAATTAAGTCGGTATCGAAAATGTCATACCGCCTTAGCCGTCAACCCAAGGTTAAAATTATGATAAATAGACAGATGTGTAGTCAAAGAAAGTTAACGAATGCGCTAAGGGTAATAATGGCTAAGATGATAAGACAGTGATACATTTTGCTATGCAGAATCTGATAGGGTTAGCTAAAATGTGGTTTGAGAACCTTGATACTACGAGCACTTAACTCTAAACGGAGTTATTAATACTCACACATCCGACTTAGAAAAATGCCTGACGGTGACTATTTTAATAACAAGGACATAACAATGACAAACGAAACTGATCGCGTAAGTTGAGACAGACATAGGCATTGACAGCGATAACTGGTTTAGGGGTTGGTCTTTCTACTGGTTGTGGTTAGTGATTTTATCGGTAGGTAGTTAAGTAAAACTCATTTTGTGTTATGATGTGTTGGTGAATGCAAAATTGAAAGTTTCTTGGAATCCATTCGTGACCCGTGTGTCTATCGTAGTCAAGGTGTTATTGAGTATTTCCCATACATCTCTTGTTCCGATTTGTGCTCTGTATTTCTTGTCAAATGTCGTCTCTTTTGGTATTGTGACGAGCCAGGTTTCGCGACTCGTACAGAATCACAAATTCTTTTATTTTTAGTGTAGTTTACGATTATTTATTACCTTCTTTATTAAAGAAGAAAATATTAGTTAATTTCTTTTTAAAGTTCATGTTTCGAATATATTTGACTTTTGTTTAGAAACGTCGCGAGGAGATGAATAGGCGTGTTATGTCAGAATTGGGGTCATTCTTGGATTACTTTTAGTTTAGATAATAGCTGAATTATTAGATCTTTTGACTTGAAAGATTATTTAAAGAAGTATTCGCTTAGTCCACGGAAGTCGTGCGTGCGTTATTTTATTACAGCTGGTTATTGGAAATGACTGGATTTACTAACAAGGATCAGGCAACGGCAGAGGCAAGCCGTGACTGTTTGAGATCTGCCCGATGGTGGCTAAATTAACGATGGAAGATTGTTTATGCGGTTCTTACGGAAGCTGTGAGCTCGTTCCTTTATTGAACTATTTAATCGGCTTAATATCTAAGCTCGATTTCTAGTTCAAGAGAAGTTAGCATTCGTTGAGAGAAACGAATACTATAGGATAATAGATGATAGGCAGGGCTCTATTAGGTAGGGCTTCATCACATCT
Source organism: Polylopha cassiicola (assembly GCA_038024825.1). NCBI lineage: Eukaryota > Metazoa > Arthropoda > Insecta > Lepidoptera > Tortricidae > Polylopha > Polylopha cassiicola. Next base: position 4,274,250 of record CP149061.1, read on the forward strand.
AAACATTATTTGTTTTGCAATCATGAACATTTACGATAGCTATCCTAATTATTAACTGAATGAAGTAGTTTGATTGGATACTTTTATTTGCTGAACATCTTCATATTTTCATACGTATTCAATCGGTGCTCCTCTTGTCCATTTGCCAAGACGGTTAGGATACCTATATTGACTAAGACCTTAAATTTAGTTGTCCTTGTGGATGCTAGCGTGGGAGTCTGACCTGTCTCTGGACGAAGACTACAGATTGTCTTGGGCAGGGAGGTAGCAAAAAATATTTCATATCCATTATCTCATTACCAATATTCTTAGTTAGGTTAAGTTAGATAACGTCTTCCACTAAAAAAAAGTCTGGGTTATCTGCGGTACACAACGTAAACGGGTTCTAAATATTACTACTAGACGATACGGTTGGCCATTAGAAATAAGTAGGAATGAGTACATTTTAGGTAGGTACGATAGTTTTTTTTACATAGCTACATAGATAGGTTAGGTAGGTTTGGTAGGGGGGTGTTACAGTATGTAGTCGTTGTTCATGAGGATCATTGATACTACAGAGATCAAAATCTGTATGGTTCTTATCGTACTTGTTGTGTGTTGGTGGCTGTAACATGTATGCTGAGTAGAGGTATTCCATGTGTTGTAAAGTGTGGCTGGTGGATACTGGATGGAAGTATTCCATGTGTTGTAAAGTGTGGCTGGTGGATACTGGATGGAAGTATTCCATGTGTTGTAAAGTGTGGCTGGTGGATACTGGATGGAAGTATTCCACGTGTCGTTAAGTGTGACTGTATGGATACCGGATGGAGGTGGTCCATGCGATGTTGAGTATGGCTATATGGATACCGGATGGAGGTAGTCCATGTGATGTTGAGTATGGCCATATGGATACCGGATGGAGGTAGTCCATGTGATGTTGAGTAAGGCTATAACATGGATACTAGATGGAAGTAGTCCTGTCTTGTGATCTATGACATGGATACTGGATGGAGATATTCAATTTCTCGTTAGGTGTGGATATCGGATAGTAATTGATAAATGGAGAAAAATAATAGTGACGATTGTGTTTGACGATGACTTTGACAGTTGAGTGACATTACTTAGAGACTTTATTTTTAAAACTTAGAATGCTATTACATTTTAACGATGCACGCGATGTGTGATTATTCAATTCCCTGATTAACTGACTATCCCTGACATAGTTTTTGTTCAGGAAGCCTGAGTGGGAAGTGTCATTTGATGTTACTTTATTGTAATTAGATTGTAAATAATAATGAAACAATCGAGGATAAAATACGATTTGATTGAAATTGTATCACATACAGTATTCTACCAAGCGGATAAAGTTACTGTTCAGTTCTCTACTTATTTTCATTTTATTATCACACGAGGACGTGTGAGTCGTCAGAATGGTCGTGTGGGAGATATCAGAATTTTAATTTTTTTTAATTTTCGTACAAATCAGTATTTTTCAAATAGTAAGATCAGGCGATAATGTCACGCCACCCAATGGCATGATACCTCCCATGACGTCACTTGTTTGTCAGGTTCTATAAAATGGCCCACTCCACTGTCGATAGCTCATACGTTGTTCAACCTCGGACACGGCACGACTACTGCTCTGAACTGTCTTTTACATTATCAGAAACTTCAAGCGGATAGATTGGACAAAGTCGGCACACGCTGGCAACTCTGTGGACAGGTTGGTAGGCCCGACTGTCAGGTTTGCCAACCGTTGTCTGTTCGGGCGCGAGGATCGTTTATGCGCACTGACATTCTCAATCAAGAGACGGTGGCGTACGGACGTAATTCTAGCCCCGTGCCGAATTTGCCTCGTTTCTTAACATACCTGGATTTATCCCCGACAGTTCAAACTCGAAGCGCACTTATAAGTATGCGCCGATAAGTATGCCAGAGAGTCATGTACCATTTGAAATAAGTGATGAAGAGCGTGAAGTGGAGTATGAGGATCTCAGTTCGGCTGGGTACACCGTACCTGAGGCTTTGCCGTAGCTGTAGCCCGTTAGAAGTCGGTATCTGCTTTCAGCAGTCCGTGGGTACGCGGTACGCGGGGAGCTCAGGCGGAGGTCGGGTCTAGTAGAGACAGTAGAGTCATAGCCTCATAGGGTTGACTCGGCGATCCCGTGAGGATGCGCTAGTGTGAGAGGCTAAAGAGTAGCCTTAGGCCACGAATGAGATGCCTGCTTTGTTAAATTTTCTTCTTTAAGGGATAGTATTGGTATGAGACTGCGTATGGCAGTGTTATTATGGTACATGGCGCTCATGCATTTAGTTCTTTATTTGTAAGTAGGTACTAAGAATGTAATAAGATGATAATTATAACGTTTGTCACATATCAATCATATTATGTAGCGTGATAGACGTTTCACTTTATTGCGTTCCAAGTAGATGTTGTCAGGTATGACCGAACGGACAGTATACCGTATACTGTGCTATGATTATTTTGTTTCAGAATAAACACACGAGGACGTGTGTCGGCGCAGGATGGCCGTGTCGGAGACAGGATGGTCATGAATACGGACACTCAACGATAGCGCAGCGCGCCTTTTATTATGATTGGTCGATCCCTCTGTGACGTCACACTGGTTCGATTACCTGCCGTATCGCGCCAGGACGGAGCCGGGTGGGCCAAGGAAGGGTCACTCTTTTTCTGGCGTTGTAGCAGAGTGGACGTATTGGTCTATCCTCGGAACTGTCTACGCTACCTTAGTTTAAATTAAATTGTTACATTGCATAAAAGTGTTAAAGTAGATTAAAGTGCTGATTTAATAATGTGCTCGGTTCTCTTATTACTCGATCTCCCAAACTCGCCCAGTACGATGTCTGATGAGAGTGTCAATTCGATACTATCTCCGACATGTATATGTATATCATAATGTATAGAAATATATATATCATTTTTAATACATTCATATAAAAATATCTGTTGTTTTGGCGGTTTTGAATTAGATAAAGCTGATGATAGTCTCACACTATCATGGCTTTACCACAAATATGGGAACTGTAAAGTTATTGAAATGTTAGCTAAAAATTAATATACCCAAGTAGAATACGTTTTAATTGTTTTATTCCGAAATTTATAAGAATGATTGTTTAACGAAATATTTACAAAATGTAAACACAAAAAGAAACAAAGTACCTAAGTACTTACTTAAATTTGTATAAAAACGGACCAAAATGTGGGTGTTTCTTTAAATAGATTTTTTTTTAAATACTGATAGTTAAAATGAAATTGATCTTACCTTATACAAGGCAACACTGATTCTTGAAAGTGTTCGTCAAACATTCGCACTATTTTATTCGCTTGCTTTACAATATCGAAGAAGTATATCTGAAATAAAGAAAAACATCGTAAATATTATGTTTTTAACGACTTGAGGTTTTGCCACTAGTAGCTTAGCCAGTAGCCTGTCTGTGTCTCTCATAGTATAAGTTCGGCTTGTGTACACCTACTTCTGTTAAGATTTTTGTAAATAATTAATATCACACGTGTGAGGCCGGGGCGGATCGCTAGTAAATACCTATATTATAAACCCGAAAGTTTGTATGAATGTATGGATGTTTATTCACACAAAAACTATTGAAAATATTTTGATGAAACCGCAATAATAGTAACATATAGGCTACATTTTATAACGATATTGTGTAAAACACACATAGTGCGCAGACAAAGTCGCGGGCAGAAGCTAGTATATTATATAGCTAAATATTTCCTTACTTGTGGCGGCGACTTGCTCTCCGCAATGGGTATGGACTGGAGGCCCAAGTCCAGGGCGTAATCGACGTGTTCAATCAATAAATGTTGAATCACCACGTCCAACAGGGCCATCGTCATGCCGGGCAGCTCGTTCGGAGTACATAGCTGAAAACATAGTTATTTATAATATTAATTACTAGACGGTCCCTATTTTTTTTAATTATTAGCTTTTAGCCATTTACGAATAGTGTAGCTTCCCAATAGTGAAAGAATTTTTCAAATCGGTCCAGTCCTTTTGGAGCCTATTCAATCCAAACAAACAAACCTTTTCCTCTTTATTATATTAGTATAGACTAATAGTCTTAGCAGATATGGTCCCACGCGGCAAAGCAGCGCTACAATAATCCAATCGATTTGACATTTGTTGTCGTTGAATTGGTACTATGTTAACATTTTCGTAGTTTTATCTTCTGTTGTTAAAGTGATCAGAATACTTGACTAAGAGACCGGATGCGCAGGGGCAAGGGGCAGATGTCAGGTTTATGAACACGAGCATCTGGATTCGAGTCCTAGATGTGTTTTTATGTATTTATGTATGTTTAACCGTTGTTTAGTACATATAGTAGAAGCTTTGCTAAGTTTGGGAATAGACAAATTGGTGTGAATTGAATAAAATAAACTAGTGAGTTTCGTCGATTCAATTCATATTGACTGACTGATATTAAGGCACAGCCCTAACCGATGAGTCTATATTTAATTTTGCATACAGGTCACTTATAATTAATTCTATTCTATCTAGGTGTGTAAAATGTAGTTAAGGGCAGTAAGTCTTTGAAATCATAGGGTTTTAAGAAAAAAAAATGTCCTCACAGTTTTGCATCTCAAGAATGAGGTCTTTGCGTCAGATAGCATTCTCTGAACCAGTTGTTCGCTGAGGAAGGTCTCTCCGCCGTAGTTCTCGATCTGAGCTATGTTGATATTGGCCCGTGTGCCGATCACCGCTTGCAAGTCACGACGTAACTCTTGAAAACTGTTAATAAAAACAATATATTAATACCATATTTTTTTTAAATAGTAAATTTATATAAGATGTTTTATGTATTACAATTTATTGATATTATTATGCTTGTGTTTAATTTACCACAAATTGAGGATGGCAAATCTCGCACTTGTCTATGAATGGTTGCTTTATGGACCAATGGCGCGCTAGTAAGAGCGGGTGATTTACTGTGGAACCTGGTAGAAATGCGCGGAAACGAAAAAAGTGCTGTGCAAGTAGAATTAAGTCCCTTCACTGAAGTTCACTGGTTGCATAGACACTAAGCGACCTTTTGACGATTTAGTGCTGCCACCTTCCCTAATAGGCATACTACAGTGTAGAGGTTACAAGCTATCAACCTCTACAGTACTAAATACTTGGTATAAACGTTACAAGGGTAAGCTCCACCGCATATGCCCACACTCGCATTGGCTGTCAAGAGCCGTATGCCAGTGGCAGTATTTAAAACCTATGGCGCAGTAGCAAAATCCGCATTTGCTCTCACGTACATCACACGGCCCGTGACAGCCAATGCGAGTGTGGACATATGCGGCGGGGCAAAAAGTTCCACTCACCCGCCACCTTGTATTTGTTTCTTAACGTGCTGTTTGTCGCTGTAGTATCCGTTGAGCACGTTCGCCATCATAGCCCGGAGGCGCCTCGTCTCCAGGGCCGCGTACCCGTCCGTGGCGCCCGCCATCGCCCCGTTCACGAGCGCCTCCCGTCGCAGGTCGCTTGACGTGTTCCCCTCCGCCGATATGAGACCGGCCGCTACCAAATCGTCGCAGGCGCGGTGAGTGCTGAAAGAGAAAGTATTTGCGATTTATTAAGAGTACTCTGAAGTATTTTTTTACTTTTTATTGCAACATAGGACTTAATTCCATACGACATTCTATATCAGTCAAACTTTGAAAAGAGAGTATGTGTATCACCAACAAATATAATACAAATAAAATCTAAACACTAGAATGAATAGTACACATAAGTTACATAGGTATGTGAATACAGTAAGAGATATAGATATTACATAAATTAAGAAGTGATGTCGATTTTACAAACGATAGTATTTCGTTTCCTTTACCCAGTCGTCATCCTTATTGTAAACCAATAGAGTTCTTATATTAACTTCAAGACTTATTTTCATTAAAGGCCTGCTATCTCAAAAAGTGTTTTTTACTGAAGGCCTAATTATAATTACTTAATTTATGAATACGTACCTTGTGTACATATCGTATAGATTCCTCAAATATTTCTCAACGTCGTTTTTGTCCGCTAGCTTCGTCTGTATATACTTTTGCAGTTTCAGATGAAATATATTCAAAACAAACTTGCTCATCACTTGATCCGGGTTCGAGAAGACGTTACTTATTATGTTGTAGTTCTTCTTACATAGAGGTAGTACCGATGAGAAGATATCTTTGCCTAGTAACGTGTTCTGAAACATACATTTTTTTTAATTTATTAAGAAGGTTACAGCATTTATCATATTATTATTCTGAAATCTAGAATATATGTATATAGGAATCGCTAAATATTCAACAGTCATGACAAATTGTTTTTTTTTCTTTCGTCCATTACCAAAAAATATTGGCAAAGATAATCACCTCAATAGTTCGGGAGTGGGTCTCGTGACGTCACGTCAAAGTACAAGTTAGACCTTAAATAAACGTGACGTCATTTTTGGTCGTTTTTGGTATTTGTGGTGTGTGAAAAATCCTTACCATTTGACTTGTTTCAATAAAGGCGTCCACACACTGCGAGTATCCTTTAAAATTTGTCATGATATTAGCAATGTCCTTCATTTTAGCCATATTGCCTTGATTTTGCGCTTTCACGAATTCTTCAATGAGATTCCTCTCAATTTCATCATATTTGGCTTCAATCTTCTTTTTTGCAACTTCAAACTTTTCGGGTGGCAGCTCTTGAGCGATTGTATGAAGTTTTTGTATGACATCCGCAGCTTCATTTAACTGAATTCAACAAAAATAAATTAGTACAAAATTTAGCATAATTAAAAAAAATGTATATTATTATACTGAGCTGACAATAGTCTTATGCTAAAGGCTCAGCTCAGACTACGATTATGGAATATGCAAAGGCTCCAAAACGTCAGCTAATAAAATAAAATACGCGAGTTAAATCCGTCTAAAGTTGTTTCATTCTAAAATATAACGTAGTTAAAATATGACAGTACCTCCATACATTCGTCATAAATCAAAAAAACACTCTACTAAGCATAAACCTAGCTAATAAAGTACCAACCTTGTTAGGATCATTGAACAGGTCCGTATGTACGGGGCCAGGACTCAAAAAGTGCGCCAAATGTGACAGCAGGTCTCGTGCGGCGGCGGCGCGCGCTCGCGGCGCCCGCGCAGCGCCCAGCTTCTCGCCCACGTCGAGGGCCCTGCCGCCGCAGCGGGACATGCGCTCATCGAGCGTGCTGAACACGTTCACACAGTGCTGAAATAATTAAATACAATTTATTCATTATTGATTATATACTTTATTACTGGCTGTACCAAGAGTTGTGTTATTATTTTCTTATCTATCTCCCAATACATGGATAAGGCGTGTACCCATAAAATTTAGGTTTAATTTTGTGACTGACTTTACAATGAAACCTCTTTGAAAATGTACATATCCAAAACAATATGAGAACTTTCTCTCTAATTGGCCACTAGTTTGTAATAGAATTCCTTTTTTTTGGAGGGAATACTGAAGTGCAATCGTCCTATTGTGGACCTATCCTGCAAAACCAGACTTTAGGCGAGTGACCAGATGGGAAGCACATGGGTCTAAGTCTGGTTTACAGCCCTGACAGACCCAAGAGTCCCCGCATGGGGGTAGCACTTCTCAGATTGACACAATTCTGATGAAGGAGTATGAAAGATTCCTGCGGATAAGTACGGCTCATGGGGTTGGGTGTCCCTCACTGACCCCGTCGGTGGAGCAGCTGTATTAGGATTGAGTTGATTATGTGTGTGTGCTGCCTGGCAGCTGCCTGTGTGTCGTTGTTCGTTCATTAAACTTACAGTATGCTGATCCATAATCTCCGCAAGCTTGGCAACATATAACTTTTCTTCCTCTTGAACGGACTGTTCCAACCTAGCGCACTTCCGTTCTTGCCTTTCCTGGAGCACCTATAACAAAATATATCTTATCAGTAAGGCACTTATTACATATTGTTACAGTTAAAATTGTATAAATAAGTTAAGTATAGATCCCACACCCATTATTTGTTTTCATAGATAAAAACTGGGAAAATAATATCCTTATTTTTATTTTTTTTCTGAAATATAATATGTCACTTCCAGGTCCCAGGTCCAATTTTTTTGGATCCTATTCAATATAAACAAACATCTTACCAGTCTATTATAATAATGTAGAAAAGTAGTCACTTGAATGTTGAAAAGAAAAGATGATGTACTTACATATAAAATAAATATTAACTACTTACTTTTAAATCCTGTATTGCTTGTGTAAAGATATCATGTATCATTCTGGGATCAAATTGATCATCTTTTAATTGACACTCTTGCATGCTGCGTCTCACCATCCTCTCAACAAATTCATCAGCATCAAATGGATCCTGTGAATTTTAATAGACATGACAACTGTTTTTTGCCCTGTCTGTTAATTAGATTATTTGTTCAACAAACAAAAGATTACAATGATAAGTGCTTCTAAAGTTTGGTAGTGAAGGCTTGCGATGACATGTCTCGATACAATTTATATTGAGACTTTCTGTCTCTGTTTATTTATCTGGGTTGTAAATTGGTACAGTGTACTGGATTTCAATTTGTAATAAACACAGTTGCCAATAAGGTACACCATGAGTATTAATTAGTATTAAAATGCATAGAAAAATCGAGGTTCTAACTACAAGGACCTCATGAGATGAGATCACGATGGAATCCTTTATATTTTAGAAAATATTTGCTGAGAGTTGTGACTTATGATAAAATTAAACAGATATAAAGTCGGAATGTTCGGCGTTATGATCAACTTAACTAACGGTATATTTAAGTCTTTTTCAATTACTTACATGTTCCAGTTCTTTCATGTATTGGTTCATCATCTTATGGCTTGGTTAAATGTACTATTCACACCAAAAAAATAAAGAATTAAACAGTGAGATAGTGAAAACAAAAATATTTTCACATTTATCAGGGGCGGCACTAACTGGACATTAACATTTTGAATTAATATAAAAACTCGTAGAAACCATATTGTTTATCTCTGTTATTCATTAGAAACGATCCAATAGAAAAAGAGAGAAAAATACAAAACTGACGAATTGAGTCGTATGGGTGAATCTATTAAGAATAATATGACATCGCTGATCGGTTTGTCATTCTTCTGTCAACGTCAACTACTGTTGAATGTTTGGGACAACTTTTAAAAAGCAGTATGAAAATGATATCTTTTTTAATATAAATATTATATAACAATTATAGAATAAACTCAGTATTTAATTAATTTAATTAACTATGTACAAGTAATGTTAGTGAAATAAACGAAAATTTAATAAAATTAAAAACCATCCATCACTACATGCCTAAATCGTGAAAAATAATTTATCTACCTACATTAATAGAATTTAAGTGGCAAGCTACAATAATAATGATTTATCTAGGTCAAGAATAAATTAAAAAAAAAAAATGATTTATCTGTATTTGGCAAGTAAGTCGTTCTAATTTAGCCATAAATCAATATATAATGGAGTGCCGTAAAGCATAAAAATTGCAAAACCTCGGCATCCAGGGCCAGTCAATGAATCCGTATAAAAAGTGTTTTAAGAATGTATATCTACAAAGACTCAAATTCTAAAGTAAAGAAAAAGTAACCCATCTCGATCTATTTTTTTTTTAATCTTACAATTAATTTACTTATTAGACACTGAAATTTTTCGTATTTTTAGCATTACCTAGCTTTAAAAGAAGAGTCCATAACTAGCACTAATGCCCTACCTACTTGCCCTAGCTACAAGCTACAAAGTGTCAAGCCATTAAAGGTACAAACTTTTTGAGTATTTTGAATCAGGCTGGTTTAAATAATGTCTTTTTAATTTTAGAAACAAGCGAAAAAAGTCATTCATGTAGCAAACACGTCTTTTATGTGATTTTTTTACCAGTAAAAGCGTTATTTATGTCCAAATTTTTTGTGATGTCGTAATATTTTGTCAAAATTTTGTGCGTGCCTAAACATTGTACATATTATTATATTGTACAAATATCTACTCTTTTTAATGAGAGTCGTGTTGAAACCTAAGCCAAGAGAAAATATTTTGACAAGGAGGCAAAGAAACCTTGAGCATATAGTGACTAGTGAGATGTCCAATGTATCCTAAACGGGTTAGGATAAAGTCGATAGAGCTCAATGGCTGAGCGCCTCAGCCCTCGCAGCTCTGAGGTGAACGCCTTGGAACAACGAGGCTATCTCATCGGCAAGAAAATTGGACAAGGATCCTACGCCACCGTCCATCTTGCCGAGTACTGCGATGCGTCCAGCCCCAAACGGATGCACCTCGCGTGCAAAATATTCGACAAAGAAAAAGCACCTCGCGATTTCTTAGAAAAGTTTTTCCCTCGCGAGCTTGATATCCTAACCAAGATCGAAAACCCTCACATCATTCAAGTGCATAGTATCTTGCAAAGGGGCCCGAGAGTGTTCATATTTATGCGCTACGCCGATAACGGAGACTTGTTAGATTTCATCAAACGAAACGGTGTAGTATCAGAAAACCAAGCGAAGTTGTGGTTTAGACAGATGGCAAGCGGTCTACAGTATCTCCATAGTAAAAATATAGCGCATCGCGATCTCAAGTGTGAAAACATACTATTGTCGAGACGGTTTAACGTGAAACTGGCTGATTTCGGTTTTGCGAGATTTTGTACGGACGGTGACAACCGACGGGTGCTAAGCCAGACCTACTGCGGTTCCGCCGCCTACGCCGCCCCGGAAGTGGTGAGCGGGACACCTTACAATCCTAAGCTCGCGGACGTCTGGTCTCTAGGGATCATTTTGTACATAATGCTGAATGCGTCGATGCCGTTCGACGATTCCAACTTGCGCAAATTGCTGAAAGATCAGATGTCTCGTAACTGGGTGTTTCGATCGAGGATCCGCGATACAGTGTCGGTGGCGGCGAAGTCGATCGTGCGGCATATTCTGGAGCCAGATATAACGCTGCGTTTGACGCTGGACCGGGTGCTGTCGCACGAGTGGACTAGGCCGCGTAAAGACAAGAACGCGAGTTTAATGGGGCGGCTCGTGCAGTCTGCCCCGTCGGCGCCACACTCCCCGTGCAAGCGAGAGCATGACGAGGCCGGCACGTCCGCCGGCTTGCGCGTGTCCGGCGACCACCGCGAGACGGAGCGAGAACGACACGACGACATCAACATGCGCTCCCATTAACTAATAACCACATTTCCAACGCCACAACCCCACCGAAAGTTACCACAACCCTAAACAGTTTATTTGCCAATTAAAGTGATTTGCTCTTATTACCATTTGGACCTCAAAAATCGGAAATTTATTTTATAATTTTTATTTTTTTCGTATTTGGAGATTTAACTATTGTTAGTCACCAATAGTGAAATAAATTTTGATATATTAAACATTTTTTCAAAACATAATATTTTTTTGTACTTACTGTTTATCAATATCCACCTCTAAGAAATCAAGACTTGTACCTACATTTTGTGATAACAATACGTCGTTTTTGCGCGATTTGAAACAAAATAGTACTCTTGTATGAGGATCGCTAAAATCTTATAATATGATTTATGCGAAAATCAAATGTTAATCACATTAAAAACTTACAATCAATTTAACTACGCTTTTTAAATTTTTTGTAATCGGTAAAATCGGCGATTAGGTATTGCTATAAAAGCGTCTGTATTCACAACGAGCGATACAAATAAAGTTTATAATAAATTAGCTCTGTTGAAGAAGACAAAGATGTTTCTTAAACGGTGTATTGCTTTATTTTGTCTTTTTGAGATTGTGATCGCGAAATTGCACATATTCGAATTTGGTAAGTTTAATGTTTTTGTCGTAGGTGCGTCGCACTCTTTTTCGCATCTAAAAGGCCTATTACGAGTATACCTATCAAAAATACCCGATTACATTCCACTAATTTGAAAATTAATACGTAATTAGTCGAAAGTCCGACCCTACATCGACCTTCACCGAGCTGAGAATAGAATGAAACAGGTAATTATTTTATAACAAATAGCTTTTGCCCGCGACTTCGTCCACGTGGAACTCCTCCTTTTTTACAGTCGGTTAAAAAGTAGCCTATGTCCTTTCTCAGGCTCCAGACTTTCTATGTACCAAATTTCATTTAAATCGGTCCAGTAGTTTTAGCGTGAAAGCGTAACAGACAGACAGACAGACAGACAGAGTTACTTTCGCATTTATAATATTAGTAGGGATATTAGTAGGGATTAGTAGGGATTTAGTACCTACTTATAGGCTATTAGAAATAATATTAAAAATGAGTTTACTAAAAAAATCCTGGACACACTATTTTTTTCTAAAGATCTTGTTTTATATTGAACAGAAGTGTAAGTAGCGTGCCTTGGCGGGCCGTGACCGATAAAGGGTGTTACCAACTTATATAAACGCAAACTTTAAGCGGGTTATTTTGTTTAACTTTTATCATTCGTAAAATAAAAAAAATGGGAATTTTTTATAAGTTTTCTTTACGAACGTGGGGGCCCCCGTAGCTCGGGGGCCCCGTATAATTGATATGGCAATTACGGCGGTAGCTATGCCTATAAATATTTTAATAAATAAAAACAAACAGAAAAATAAATTCTTTTAAATATTTCTATTCAATAGATGTATTTCATTCATCAGACGTATTATTGCCATTTTCGAATTCATCTTATTCATTAGATTCTCCCTGTTTTTTATTAATATTATTATTTCGATTAATTATACCTATAATTATTTTGATATTCAATAAGGATAAAAATGTTCTTATTAAGTACCTTGATAATTTCGTTAAAAATCATTTTTAACCCCCGACGCAAAAACGACGGGGTGTTATAAGTTTGACGTGTCTGTCTGTCTGTCTGTCTGTCTGTCTGTCTGTCTGTCTGTCTGTGTGTGTGTGTGTGTGTCTGTCTGTGGCATCATAGCTCCCTAACGCATGAACCGATTTTGATTCTGTTTTTTTTGTTTGAAAGGTGTATATGTCGGGAGTGTTCTTAGCTATGTTTTATAAAAATCGGCTCAGTAGTTTAATAATTAGGGGGGGTTAAAGAGGGGATGTATAAATAAATGTCTACTAATATACTCGAGTGGGGTATCCAATGAAAGAGGGTGACGAGTACATTACAAAATTGAAATCATAATGAAAATCGGTTGAGTCGTTCAAAAAATATTGGGAGTGAAAGTGGGGATGGAAAACCAAATGTCTCCAAATATACCCGAGTGGGGTATCAAATGAAAGAGGATCGCGTGTACATTACAAAATTGAAATTGTAATGAAAATCAGTTGAGTCGTTCAAAAAATATAGGGTGTCAAAGTGGGGATGGAAAACCAAATGTCTACAAATATACCCAAGTGGGGTATCAAATGAAAGAGGATCACGTGTAGATTACAAAATTAAAATTGTAATGAAAATCGGTTGAGTAGTTCAAAAATTATGGGAAGTAAAAGTGTAAATGGTAAACCCAATATCGACAAATGTACCCGAGTGGGGTATTAAATGTAAGAGGATAACATGTACATTACAAAATTCCATGTGAAATGGAAATTACTTAAAATAATAATTTAAGTAGTAGATACCTACTTACAAAAAGTATGAAATAAAAAAATAAATTAAAAATTTAACAATCCCCCGACATAAAAACCTAAAAGCCCTTTAAAAAGTATAACAATAATAAAAACTTAATATTAGTTACCTAAATATTAATATTTCTACAAAGAAAACGTCATGTCGGGGGGACCGTAGGTTTACGTAGATTGTAGGTATTAAGTAGTAACACCTAAATGAGAAGCGGTTCCCCCGACATGACGTTTTCTTTGTAGAAATATTAATATTTAGGTAACTAATATTAAGTTTTTATTATTGTTATACTTTTTAAAGGGCTTTTAGGTTTTTATTGAAAAAGTAATGAGTCAAAAGTAACAAGTAGAAACCCTCATGTACCTACCTATATTATATTTAACAGGTACTGATATAGGAGATGTATTTTACGAAAAGGATGGCATAATCCAATTGCTTAACATGAAGACAGTTGTTCCCATTCCTGTAAGTACCAAAATATTAAAAAAATATACCTACGTAGTTAAATACTACAATGCACAACGTTGCAAGCTTTCATATCAACGTTACAAAGTGAAAATGATTTATTATATAGGTGCTATCATCACTAATCTAATACTATTGCCTAGGTATTTTGTGACTTATATTGTTTATTTAGTAAAATTATATTTAATCGTGTCAAATATCAATCGATAAATCAATATAATTATATTAAGTACATATTATGGATTAATACGTCTATCTATTAATTTTAATTTGTATGTATATATTTGCAGGTTCCAGAAAATATCATTTTAACGAATGTTGCAGTGGTAGTTGACTCCGTGACTGCTCCAAAAGTGGAGACTTTGTCGAATAATGTTACTATATCGTACTCTTGGTCTCAACCTCAAGTCTCCCACAGTAACTACAAATTGACTGCAAGAGGCGTAAGAAAATTAGCTATTTAGAGTAACTTAAAGTTACTTCACAAAACTTTAATCCGAAAAACAAGTCCAAGACCTAGAGGTAGAGTGAATTCAATTGAATTTCATCAGTCGTTTGTCATTGGATATGTTGCTTAATTAAAGTTTTATATTATAATACATGCGAGTTTAATTGGTTCAGGCACATAAAACTCATACCCAGAATGTGCACTTTTCTAAAGGTTACCGTTTGAAAGGTGCATACCTATCCCAATTGATACCATTTGTCAAATAGAGCTCAATCTCAGATATTAGGTAGGGCAGCGGGGGACTTGTTGTAGCACGAGTAAGAAGTATAGTGGCTTAATATTATGTCATTTTGTAATAGGGATGACGACTGGGTAAAGAATACGAAATTCTATTTAGTCCGTCAATTAGATTATTGAAAACTAGCTTCTGCCCGCGACTTCGTCTGCCTGGAACTTCTCCTTTTTGCAGTCGGTTAAAAACTAGCCTATGTCCTTTCTCAGGCTCCAGATTTTCTTTGTACTAAATTTCATTTAAATCGGTCCAGTAGTTTTAGCGTGAAAGCGTAACAGACAGACAGAGTTACTTTCGCATTTATAATATTAGTAGGGATGATTGGACACGTATTTTTTCTTTTCCAACGAACAAAAAATATAAAGATACCTAGGTAGTTGAGTCACGATAATATGATACAATTTATACTATAACGTCACGTCACGAGCCTCCAACCCCGAGCTATTGAAGCGCTTATCTTTTTTCATATTATTATGTTGTTTAATTGAAAAATGAAAAAATACGTAGGTACTCAATCATTTTTGGTAGGTAATCTACTTGTGGCGTCAATACTTAATGGACATAGAAAAAAAAGTCATCATGCCTATTTTCGGAAATGTATAAGTACTTTTTTTAAATACTTAGGAACCTATGTTCTTACGTGAAGTTTGTTGTGTTTGAACCGTTAAGTCAGCTACTGTTGTTTTATTTTAATGAAAATATTATCCCCTTAATATACCTATAGGTTAGGTTAGGTTAGGTTATACTAGGTAATATAAGTTTTTTAAATGGTTTACAATTAGGTACTTTTTAATTTCGACTAAACAGCCTCTATATAAAAGAGTTAGGTACGGTAAAGAAAACATTATTAATGGTAGGTAATTAGTATTTGTAAATGTACCATCTACTGTTGTAATATGATTCGTTTTGGTTATTATTGATTTGTGATAAAACGACAACGTACCTACTTATATAAAAGGTCGAAATTGAGTGAAAACTGAACTGAACTACAATGGGATTCCTTACAGAGTTGGTGTTAAAAATAAGCCTCATTACGGCATTAGTTAGTGCTCGAGATTATGTTTTCGAATTTGGTAAGCATTTATGTTCTGTTATGTATGATATTTAAAAATAATATCTGTTATATTGCGTTGTATACTATATCTAAAAAACTATAAAATCGTGTCGTAAGCTATATTATGATTTCAGGTACTGACGCGGGTCATGTATTTCAAATAGCTCAAGGCACGATCAACTTTTTGACTCCTGAAACTCAGGTTGCTATACCGGTAAGATAAAAAATTGTTTGGGGTTCCTTACTACCCCGCCACATACTGGCGAGTACGCGCAGGAAATTGCGGAGAAAGTATGCTGGGCATGTGTCTGGCCGACCCAGAAGGATGAAGAGCAGGACAAGCGGCATGACGAATGGGGTGGCCACACGCATGCCCTGCATACTGGCAGCAGGGCAGTAAGAAAGGGTAATTGGCCGTCTATCCAAGTTAACTGATATGTTTATAAGTATATACAAACCTCTAGCACAACTTTGATCCATACATATTATTTGTGAGAAAATATGTAAGATCTGGTTGCCATGTCATCTCTCAGAATCAGTCCGAATATTATTAAAGATATGAAATATTTTTCAGATTCCGGATAGCATGCAATTGACATACCTCAAAGTAGTTGTATCTAGTTTGTCGCCCCCGACAGTGGACTATAGCGATATAGAGAGACAAGTTTCAATCAAATATAACATTTGGCAAGTGACATACAGCAAGTATAAAATTATTGCAAAGGGTATTCGAAAGATACCAGATTATTCTTCATATGAAGTCAACAATGCTAAAACGAAATATTATATTATCAATAAACAATATCTTTAGTATATTTCTGATAACGGCCTGTTGGTATAGTAGTTAGACTCTTGACTACGAAACCAGGCGTCGCGGGTTCAGATCCTGCTAGGGGAAGATGTCAGTGTGATGAGCACGCAAAGCTGATTCAGCTTAATTGTCTATAGCTTCTATTCAAAATACAACAATTTGATGAAAAGCTTACAACAAAAGTTTACAAAAATATCAACTACCTACTATCCCACAGATCCACCCTTCTGAGCGCGAGCATCTGTACCTGAGCTTTGGATGTCTTATATATATTTACCGTCGAGACCCCAAACTTCGCCTGGATTTTGGCATATTTTGCAACATAACTTGTTAATTTGAAAGTATTCTAGACCGTTCAAAGAAAAAAACTAATTAAAGGACTCCTGTCCATCTTTAGAGACCATTAGAGCATTGAATTTCAATGGCTAACATGGCAAAAAATGGACAAAATGGTGCTAGGCGAAGAATGGGTATTTTTCCCTAACTTCGCCTATGTATGCCTGACCGCTTATAATAAATATTGATGGGATCTACTCACGACAAGTCTCTTCGGTTTGAAGTGTGATAATATAGTATGAACTTAAACAACGTCAGATTACTGTTATTTCCTAGAAAAGAGGGGTAGGCGAAGTATGGGTGCAATATGACGTTAGTTACATACATTGACAGTGACGAAGCTAGGGCTGCCAAAAATCACGCATTTATCTAGCATGCCAAGAAAAAAGAGGGTATAGTGTTTTATTCAACTTTATTTTTTTAAATAATTTCATTTCATTTATTTTAAAAGGAGTTTTTTTTTGCACGGTTGCTTTTTATGGTTTGTAAGTATCTCTTCAAAAAACGGTATGCCCACTTTCTGCCGGGTAATTTATCAGCTAAAATTGAACGCTTTCCACTGGGTTCTAACTATCTGATAATTTTAAATACTCCACTACACTTTACAAGTAGAAACAAGTCTTATTATTCATTTAATTGAAATCTTATAATTTTTATATAAATTTTGTACAGTACATTTGCCATCCCTAAGGGCAGGCGAAGTTTGGCACGAACATGATGACCAAATGCCCTACTGAACAATTACTTTTATTATGACTTAAAAACGTAATATATCTATTAATTAATAGTGTCAATTGATAAAGCGATAGTTATAGCATATACCTGTATAATAAAAATAAATTTATCTGGTCTGCAACACTCCTTAAAATCAAAGTTCATTCACGTCTTGAAAAAAACGTGCGGTCGGCGTCACGAATAAACTGCACTAGACGCCAACCATATGAAGTTAGCCACAGATTGTCCACAGAATATTGCCAGTCATAAAAAATACTTTATACTTAGAGTTATTATAGAAAGCCTGCCATAGAAATAACTTGTAAATTTGAAGTTATGTAAAATTAGGCGAAGTATGGTAGTCTAGGTGAAGTTAGGGGTTTCGACGGTATGTATATTAATCTACTAGATTGTATGAATTGTGAAAAGATATTTATTTACGTTTATAATTATATACTTAGTTAGATTTCTATATTGCAGTTTTATTACCTAAGTACCTACCTGTCTTTATGATTCCTGTAAGTATAAAATTAAAGGAATGATAGAAAATACTACCTATCTACCTCGTTCAAGCAAACTATCTACTTGGTTCTACGTAGTTAGGTTTTGTCCATTAGGTAGATAGATTCGATTTAACTGGAAAATTCAAAATAGTAGCATAAATACCTATATTATTATGCAAATTATTTGTATTTATGTAAAGAGAAGAGCCACTAGACAAGTGTCAATCAATAGTAGCAATGGAACGAAACGAATTCAACAATGTACGGTATTGATGAAATGGCATTGACATGGAAACTACGTGGTCAGTACGTGTTTGAGTGTGTCAGTGGTTCTTAACCGTTTTAGGTCCGTTACCCTTATGACCTTTCCCCTATATACCCCTTCTCCCAACGACGAACTTGCGCGCTAGTCTGCGCTACGTTGTATTCAGACTGGTCACATTGAAATTCGGCGTTCAAGACACTACCAGCTGGTTACCCCCTAGAAATAGGTACTATCGGATGCTTTCGGGGTATGCCATTTTAGAAAAAAATTGCTTGCACTTGTTGCTTCACACACAGCCGCCAGGTACCAGGGTCGTTCAAGCGATTATTGCCTTAAAGGTGTAACATCGCCAGCACAGTTGATAGTACAAGTTTTACCTACCTCCGCGGGGGTACTTACTTCTTACCTACGCCCAACTCTAGTAATCTGCGCCGCCAGGTTAAAAAGCGTGGTCGTATGTTAATTCCATTTAATATTGCATTCGTTTCGTTGTTGCTATGCTATGCTATGACTAAACATGGTATATTATTATATTGTATACATATTTATTCTTTTTAATGAGAGTCGTGTTGAAAAATAAGCCAAACCCTACATCCACCTTCACCGAGCTGATAATGGAATGAAACATATTTTTTAATAAATTTAGTATATTAGAAATCATATTAAAAATGAGTTGACTAGAAAATTCCTGGACATACTAGTATTATTTTTTCGTACTAAAAATCTCTTTAATTTACTTATAACAGAAGCGTAGCGTGTCTTTGCGGGCCCCGACCCATATAGAGTTGCGCCAACTTATGAACGCAAACTTTACGCGGGAACAAAGAATTTTCCTTTTTTTACTTTTGTCATTCTTGAAATAAAAAAAAAATAGGAAAATTTTAATAAGCTGACGCACAATGGGGCCCCCATTACTTGGGGGCCCCGTATAATAAAATTGATATGGCAATTACAACGGTAGCTACGCTCCTTAAGAATAAAAAATAAATTAGGTACAGATAAACATAAATACAAAAATAAAAAAGTACCAAAAATGAAATCAATAAAACATTTTTTTTTTAATAAATATTTCTATTCAATACCGCTAAGTATGTATTTGATTCATCAGATAGGTATATGAATGTGACTCACGAATAAACTACGAAAAAATTATTTATTTATTTACTTAAGGGATATTCAAACAAAAAATTAATCCGCAAAACGCTTCGTCAATCTAAAGGTTACTGTTTGATAGGTACATTTCCCAATTGGACCATTTGTCAGATAGAGCACAATCTCAGATAGTACCTAGGTACAATAGGGATGACCACTGGGTAAAGGAAACGAAATTCTATTTAGTTCGTCAGTTAGATTATTGAAAATTATAATACGTAGGTATTTTTCTTTTCAAACAAACAAAAAATGACAAAGACAAGTGCTTTTTAACATTAGGTGTGGCTCGAATCATCACGATATGGTAAAATTTAATCCAATCCCAAACTTTTGAAAGCGAAATCTTTGTCATTAGTTGTTCGATTGAGAAAAGAAAAAATATGTACAGACCCAATCATTTTTGGTAGGTATCTACTTGACGGACAAAGAAAAAAAAAGTCGTCATGCCTATTGTCTCAGAAGGTGTACAGGAGGTGGGCGTTTTAGAAATGTGTAGGTACTTTTTTGAAATATGTACTATACGCGTAGTTTTTGAGCCTTAACCGTTAGTCGGCTACTGTTGTTTTATTTCTATGTAAATATTAAACCCTTTATAAACCGATAGATCATACTAGGTATGAAATATAACTTAATTTTTTTACAATTACTTTTTAATTTCGACTAAACAGCCTTTATGTAAAATGTTAGGTACGGTATAGAAAAACATTAGTAATGGTTGATAATTAGTGATTCTTAATGCACCATCTAAACTGTTGTGCCATGATTAGTTTTGGTAATTATTTATTTGAGATAAAACGATAACGTACATGTATAAAACATCGAAATCAAGTGAAAACTGAAGTCGACTACAATGGCATTCCTTACAGAGTTGGTGTTAAAAATAAGCCTTATTACGGCGTTAGTTAGTGCTGGAGATCATGTTTTCGAATTTGGTAAGCATTTATCCGTTCACTTGCATATATGTATTGTGATCAAAAATTAACATAACTAAATATATATTTTTTAAATGGTATTTTTGAAGTGAAGATAATTTTTACAAAATGTAATGTTATGAAGGTTTATGTAAGCTCTGTTGTTGATCTTTGTTATTTATATTCTGTATGATATTTAAAAATTATATATCTTATAATGCATTGTTTAGTATATTTATGAAACTATAAAATGGTTTCGTAACTAAAATTATGATTTCAGGTCCTGACGTGGGTCGTGTATTTCACACAGCAAAAGGCACGATTAAGTTACTGACTCCTGAAACTTATGTTCCTATACCGGTAAGTATTTAGATAGGATTTAGGTACTTTTTTTTTTTCGAACTGAATACTGAAGCGCAGTTGGCCAGCTAATGGGCCTTTACTGCAAAACCGGACGGGTGGCGAGACTCCTGAAAGGAGGCTCTTAAGCCTTTATTTAGGTACTAGATGTGTTTAGACTAGCAGGTAGGTCTAAAAGTAGGCTCGCTTGCGACTCGCTCTTATAATGTAGCGCTGCTTCGCCGGGTAGAACTATGTCACCGGGACTATTAACTAGTATCACAATAAATATAAAAAAAATATTGATGTACACTATGCGATAATGGTCAAGATTCCAGAACTGCCAGACCATACTTATTGTCTTACGAATAATATGTATTGGGTAGAACCGTAGCGTGCTTTGGCGGGGTCCCGTATAGAAAATTGTTGGGGGGTTCTTACTGCCCTGCCACTTACTAGCAAGTACGCGAGAGTCGCATGAAATATGCAGAACATGAGTCTGGCCACCCCAGAAGGATGAGGAGCATGACAAGTGGAGTGGCCACACGCATGCCCTGCATACTCCTAGATATTTCCAACTTTTGAACGCACGCTTTACGTGGAAAAAAATAAACTTTTGTCATTTGTAAATTAAAAAAAGTTTTTGTTACTTTTTACGTATTTATAATTGATACGGCTGATACGGTTTGGTATAAAGTGGAGCTAGTATTTACTTAAAGCAGTATATATTACAAGCCTCTTATTCGTGAGAAAATAAGTAAGGTCTGGCGGCCATGGGACCTTACTCTATAAGGCTATCATCTCTCAGAATCGGTCAGAATATTATTAAAGACATGAATTTTGTTTCAGATTCCGGATAACATGCACTTGACACACCTCAAAGTAGTTGTATCTAGTTTGTCGCCCCCGACAGTGGACTATAGCGAAATGGAGAGACAAGTTTCAATCAAATATAACATTTGGCAAGTGACACAGAGCAAGTATAAAATTATTGCAAAGGGTATTCGAAAGTGACCAGATAATTCAACAATGCTAAAAATATCAAAAAACAATAATAGTATCTTTAGTATATTTCTTGTAACGGCCTGTCAATAGTAGTCAGACTCTGACTATGAAACCGGGCGTCGCGGGTTCAGATCCTGCTAGGGGCAGATGTCAGTGTGATGAGCACGCAAAGCGGATCCAGAGTTATTATCTTTAACTTATTCAAAAGACAGTAATTTCATCAAAAGCTTACAAAATAAATATATCCCAGGGCCCGGGGGACATGACCCCCATTGGATCCGCCCTTGTGAGCGCGAGCATCTGTACCTGAGCTTTGGATGTCTTATATATATTTATGTATCTATATTAATCTACTAGATCGATTGTATGCATTTTCAAAGGATATTTATTGATGTTTATTATTATATACTTAGTTAAATTTCTATACTGCAGTTTTATTACCTAAGTAAGTACCTACCTGTCTTTATGATTCCTGTATAAAATTACAGTAATGATAGAAAATACTACATATCTATTGCGTTCAAACTAACTATCTACTTACTTGGTTCTACGTAGTTAGGTAGACAGATTCGTTTTAACTGGAAAATTCAAAATAGTAGCATAATTACTAATATGCAAATTATTTGTATTTATGCCAAGAGAAGAGCCACTAGACAAGACGTGTCAATCAATAGTAGCAATGGAACGAAACGAATTCGACATTGTATGGAATTGAAGAAATGGAATTGACATGGAAACTACGTGGTCAGTACATGTTTGCGTATGTCAGTGGTTCTTAAGCTTTTTAGATCCGTTACCCTTATGACCTAACTAGGGTCACTAAATATACCCCTCCTCCCAATAACAAACTTGCGCATTAGTCTGCGCTACGTTGTACCCCACCGAAAATTACCACAACCCGAAACAGTTTGTTTGCCAATTAAAGTGATTTGCTCTTATTACCATTTGGACCTCAAAAATCGGAAATTTAATTATTAATTTACATTTTTCGTATTTGGAGATCTAACTACTTATTGTTAGTCCTTAATAGTGAAATAAATTTTGATATATTAAACATTTTCAAATATTTTTTTGTAGGTATTAACTGTTTATCAATATCCACCTCTAAGAAATCAAGACTTAGGTACCTATATTTTGTGATATCGCCCCTTCGTTTCGCGGCAAGTTTAAAAACAAAATAGTAGGTACACTTGTAAGAGGATCGCTAAAATTTTATGATTTATGCGAAAATCACATTAAAACCCCACAATCAATTTAACTACGCTTAAAATTGTTTAATCGCTAAAATTGCTCTATCTATCTTTAGTGATTATTGATGAGGTAGATATTGCTATAAAAGCGCCTATTAAAAATAAAATAGTTTGTAATAAATTAGCACAGTAAAAGAAGACAAGATGTTTCTTCAACGGTGTATTGCTTTATTTTGTCTTATTGAGATTGTGGTCGCAAGATTACCAGAGATCGCAATAGGTAGTGCCAATTTACCTAAACTTGGCGGGAGGAGATGACTAAGAGTGGTTACAACCACCAAAAATATTATTTATTTTTATTGAACGCGGGAAAATAAAACCAAAAATATTATTTATTTTTATTGAACGCGGGAAAATAAAACGTATTAATCCTTTTGAGGAATATAGAAAATGTTTATATTCCTATGCCTGACGGACCACTCGTATGAGTCACCTTTTGAGTTCTCAACGTAAGTTTCGGCATTAAACAATTACATTTCATTAACCATTACACCCTGAGTGTGAATCTATATCGATTATGTATTCTTATAAATCCCGGGAAATCCCGCGTTCAATAAAAATAAATAATATTTTTGGTGGTTGTAACCACTCTTAGTCATCTCCTCCCGCCAAGTTTAGGTAAATTGGCACTACCTATTGCGATCTCTGAAGATTACACAAGTTCGAATTTGGTAAGTTAATTTTTTTGTCGTATTACAGAAAAACATAAAAACAAAAATGAAAAAGTAATAAACATTAAATTTATTAAAAGAAATGTATTTTTTTTTAATAAATATTTCTACTTATTCAATACCGCTAAGAAACTTACTTAGCGGTATTGAATAATACATACCTGTATGTAGGTATTTGATTCATCAGATGTATATACTTCTCTCGAATTCATTTAATTCATTAGATTCTCCCTTTTATTATTATAATTATTATTTTAATTAATTATACAATTATTTTGATTTTAAGTTAAAAATGTTCTTATTATCTTAATAATTTCATTAAAAATCATTTTGGAAAAGTATATACAGTGAAACTTGTTTAAGAGGGACCTGGATAAGTGAAAAACCTCCATATCTGGAACACATGCTGAGGTCCCGGCACCTTGGCTATGAATTACCTCTGTTAGTAAGACAAAAGCAACCTCTATATCTGGGATAAGTTATTTCTATTTTCTTGTCATAATTACCTCTATAATTGAGAAGTCGCGTGTATTTATCTCTGTAACTGGGATAAAGTCAGTAGGTACACATAGGCTACCTCGGACCTCGGATGTCTCCTCTCTCTTTTACCTACTCGAACTTCTCTAAATCGGCCATTATATAACTTAGTTTTAATGCGGTTTCTCTATTAATCGGGTATTTATTTAAAAAAGACCGAAACGAGGACAGTCTTTATTATTACGAAAAAAAACTAAAATTAACGTCAGTACCCGAATCAGTAAAATAATCTGCCTCCAACTTTTAATAATTTTGTAAACGTCAACAACGAATTATTAGTTTCAGGAGAACTGTCTTTAAACCACATTTTTGATATTTTTTATGGAAAATAGTGAATTGTTTACAAAATAAATACGTTGCTTTATTGAATACACCTCTATAACAGAGATTACATCTTTTCTTACCTCTGTTAATGAAACCCTCTGTAAATGAGACAGGTATTTTTTTATACCTAGATATCTGGGACACTGTGTAAGTGGAATACCTCTTTAAGTGAGACTAATTTACAGGTCCCTTGGAAGACCCAGTTAACCAGGTTTCACTGTATATAGGTAATGAATAAAAATTGGGTACCTTCTATGAGTTAAATGTAAAAAATAACATAAGCAGAAACCCTTATATACCTATATTAGGGTGAATATTTGAGTTCGTACATATTGGGCAGCTGGAAAAAAAATCAGAATATCGTTTCAAATTGCGTATTTTATATTTTTAACCTAAGGTTTAATATATAAATATGGAAAAAAAAATAAAGGGACGTTAATATAACCAATAAATAAATACATATTTCAGTTTTTATTTTTTTTTAACGAACGGTAATGAGTACTCATTACCGTATCAGGAATGGTAATCAGAATGTATGAAATATGCGAATGGTAAGGAGAAATAATACTTATGGTAGTGAGATTTGCATGGAAATGGTAATGTGACCGTAAATGGTAATGATAATAAAATATTTTTTATATGAAAATATAAGTGTGATTTAAAGAAAATGAGTCTCGAAATTTTAGGTTTTAATACCTACATAATTATTATTATCAAAGTTTTAAGATAAAAAATTAAAATAGCCTATTAATACACATTACCATTCGAAATACCTCACTACCGTTTGTAAAATAAAACGGGAATAAACGGTAATTTCAAAAACGGTAACGAGATTTTTACGAATTTTGACCATTGTGCATTATTAAATAGACTTAAAATTATATTTGACATATTAACATAAACACATACCACAGACACGTTTTTTGGTACATTCGGCTTTAATAAGGTATTAACGAACTTGCCAATAAATCTTCAATGGTGAGGAGATAAAAATGTTGACAAACCGTATAAACGTACGAAGAGATCGTCATATTTTGGCGGGAAATCGTTTCACACGCGTGCGACTAGTTTGGGTCGCTAGCGACTACTAAGATCGATTGCCGCGTCGATAGTTTGACAAATAATATGGCGCGAATATTTGTTTATGGCTTAGAACATTCTGACCAATGGTAATGAATGGTACCTGCATGGACATTTTTCAAAGCGATCGCAAACTACTTAAAAGAGCTCTTTAAGGTGTATAATTTTTATTATATCTAAACAAAGTTCTATTCTATAGAAATAACTACTTAAAAATACGATATTCGACATATAATTGAATCATTTTAATCATTCATTGATCAAAATTGGGATTTGGGACATGACGGGTAATGAGATTTGGCGAATATTTAAATTTATAAAAAATATTTCTATTCAAAAAATAAATATGTCATAAACTTCCAAACATAGAACTAGCTCTATTTGATATATAAAAAATAAACTAACTCAGATTCCTCCACGTCTCAATAGTTCTTTAGTGTTTGCCGCGTAATATGTACGAACTCAAATATTCACCCATTACCTATATTTAACAGGTACTGATACGGGAGATGTGTTTTTTGAAAAAGAAGGCATTATCGAAGTGTTTCACTTTAAGACAGTTATTCGCATTCCTGTAAGTACCAAAATCAAATCCCATTATTTCCATTTTCTTTTGTTGTTGTCTTCGAAGGCAGTCGATCAATATATTAAGTACTAGCTTCTGCCCGCGACTTCGTCCGCGTGGAACTCCTCCTTTTTTGCAGTCGGTTAAAAAGTAGCCTATGTCCTTTCTCAGGCTCCAGACTATCTTTGTACCAAATTTTATTTAAATCGGTCCAGTAGTTTTATCGTGAAAGCGTAACAGACAGACAGACGGACAGAGTTACTTTCATATTTATAATATTAGTAGGGATTATGGATTAATACCTGTACATAATTTTTTTTATTTGTATGATTTATTTGCAGATACCAGAAAGTATCATTTTAACTAATGTTGTAGTGGTAGTTAACTCCATGACTACTCCAAAAGTGGAGACTGTTGGCAATAATGTTACTATAAAGTTCTCCTGGATTCAACTCAGCCATAGTAACTACATAGTGACTGCAAGAGGCGTAAAAAAATCAATTTATTAGAGTAGGTAGGTTACTTAAATTTGCGTCACAAAATTGGAATGAAACAACTATTAACGGATTTAACAGTTAAAGTCTGACTTTAGCGTTAGACTATTGTCAGCTCAGTCGTGCTACGATTATGGAAACTGTAAAGAATCCGAAACGTCAGCAAATATAATAAAATAAAAATAAGTACGCGAGTTAAATCCGTTTATAGTTGTTTCATTCCAATGTGTAATAACCGCGAAGGCATCAGAAATTATTGCGTCACAAAACTTTACCCCGAAGAACAATTCCAAGACTTGGTAGAGTGAATTGAATTGAATTTCATCAGTCGTTTGTCATTGGATATGTTACTTAATTAAAGTGCTATATTATAATACATGCGAGTTTAATTGGTTCAGGCACATACAACTCATACCCAGAATGTGCACTTTTCTAAAGGTTACCGTTTGAAAGGTGCATTTCCCAATTGGTACCATATTTTGTCAGATAGAGCACAATCTCAGATAGTAGGCACAATAGGGATGACGACTAGGTAAAGGAAACGAAATTCTATTTTGTTCGTCAGTTAGATTATTGAAAATTATAGCACACGTAGATATTTTTTTCTTTTCAAACAAACGAAAAATGATAATGACAAGCTTATTAAGACTAGGTGAGGCTCGAACCATCACGATATGGTAAAATTTGAGCCATAATGCTATAACGTGACGTCACGAGCCCCCACTCCCGAGCTTTTGAAGCGCTTATTTATCTTTGTCATTGGTTATTCGATTGAGAAAAGAAAAAATATGTACCTACCCAATCATTTTTCGTAGGTATCTATTTGACGGACAAAGAAAAAAAAGTCGTCATGCCTATTGTCTCAGAAAGTGTGCGTTTTGGAAATGTGTATTTTTTTGAAATATATACGCACTATACGCGGAGTTTTTGAGCCTTAACCGTTAAGTCGGCTACTGTTGTTTTATTTCAATGTACCTAAATATTATCCCCTTTATATACCGATAGGTCATATACTAGGTAATATAACTTACCTAAATGGTGTACAATTACTTTTTAATTTCGAATGAACAGTTTCAATATAAAAGAGTTAGGTACGGTGTGGAAAAACATTATTACTGGTAATTAGTTTTTGTAAATACACCATCCACTGTTGTGCTATGATTCGTTTTGGTTATTATTGATTTGTGATAAAACGACAACGTACTTATATAAAAGGTCGAAATCAAGTGAAAACTGAAATCGACTATAATGGGATTCCTTACAGAGTTGGTGTTAAAATTAAGCCTTATTACGGCATTAGTTAGTGCTACAAATTATGATTTCGAATTTGGTAAGCATTTATCCGTTCACTTGCATATTATATTATTATTATGACCGAAAATTATCATAGCTAAATATTTTTTCATTGAAAAGGTATTTGTGAAGTGAATGTAATTTTTTACAAAATGTTATGTTAGGTTTATGTAAGCTTTGTTGTTGATCTTTGATATTTATGTACTTATGATATTTAAAAATAATATATATCTTATATTGCGTTGTATACTATATCTATGAAAGTATAAAATGGTGTCGTAAGTTAAATTATGATTTCAGGTACTGACGTGGGTCAGGTATTTCATACAACACAAGGCAAGATTACGTTATTGACTCCTGAAACTTATGTTCCTATACCGGTAAGTATTTAGATAGGATTTAGGTACTAGATGTGCTTAGACTAGCAGGTACCTAGGTTTAAAAACTATTGGCTCGCTTGCGACTCGCTCATAATGTGACAGACAGGACCGCCAGACCATACCTACTTATTGTCTCACAAATAATAATATGTTTGAGACAGAAGCGTAGCGTGCCTTGGCTTGGCCCCGTAAGTGTAGAAAATTGTTGGAGGGTTCTTACTACCCTGCCACATACTCGCAAGTACATGAGATTCGCATGAAATATGCAGGACGTGCGTTTGGCCACCCCAGAAGGATGAGAAGCATGACGAGTGGAGTGGCCACACGCATGCTCTGCGTACTTCCTTCACGTACTCGCGAATTTGTGTCAGCAGGGCAGTAAGGAAGGGTAACCGATAACCGATGTTGCCAACTTTTAACATTTGTAAAATTTATATATACCTATATGTTGGTATCATCAGTATCAGCATCCGTTCCATTATCAGGTGCTGAAGGTACCTACCTACCTAAACTTCAGCACCTGATATTGACCGTCTGTCGAAGTCAGCGGGTATATCTATAAGTATATAGGTACTAGCCTCTAACACAACTTTGTTCCATACATATTATTATTCGTGAGAAAATAAGTACGTTCTGGCGGCACAGGGATCTTGTTCTATAAGGCTATCTCTGATAATCGGTCAGAATATTATGAAAGACATGAATTTTGTTTCAGATTCCGGATAACATGCAATTGACATACCTCAAAGTAGTTGTGACTAGTTTGTCGCCCCCGACAGTGAACTATAACGAAATAGAGAGACAAGTTTCAATCAAATATAACATTTGGCAAGTAACACACAGCAAGTATAAAATTATTGCAAAGGGTATTCGAAAGAGACCAGATTATTCTCCTGGATATGAATCTAAAATAAAATACATATATTATCAATAAACAATATCTTTAGTATATTTCTTGTAAGGACCTGTCAGTTTCATAGTCAGAGTCTGACTACTATTGGTATAGTAGTCACTCTGACTATGAAACCGGGCGTCGCGGGTTCAGATCCTGCTAGGGGCAGATGTCAGTGTGATGAGCACGCAAAGCGGATCCAGAGTTATTATCTTTAACTTATTCAAAAGACAGTAATTTGATCAAAAGCTTACAACAAAAATATCTGCTACTACTATCCCAGGGCCAGGACATCCACTGGATTTGCCCTTGTAAGCACGAGCATCTGTACCTGAGCTTTGGCCATGTCTCATATATACCTACTTATGTATATTTATCCGTTGTTTAGTACCTATATAGCATTGCTTAGTTTGGGACTAGATCGATTGTATTAATTGTTAAAATATATTTATTTACGCTTATTATTATATATTTAGTTGGGATTTCTATGCAGTTTTATTACCTTAGTACCTACCTGTCTTTAAATTCCTTTATAAAATTAAAAAAATAAAGGAATATTTAACATAAAATACTACCTATATACTTTGTTTAAGCAACCTACCTATTTGGTTCTACGTAGTTAGGTACAATATGTCCATTAGGTAGATTCGTTTGAACTGGAAAATTGAAAATAGTATAGACAACTACTTACCAGCTGATGGTTACCCCTGCGAAATACCAGGGGGTAATTAACTTCCCCAAGGTAACTTTAGTAAAGAAGAAGCGAGGGCGTCTGTCAATACCATTCAATTTTGCATTCGTTTCATTGGGTTGCTATAATTATCGACTGCCAATAGTCCAGAGGCTCCAGAGGTCAATGTGAAATATTGAAACAACGTCACTTCATAATATACCTAACTAAAATTTAACTTTTCTTCTAAATGTCATGTAGATAGAAAATTTGCTAAGGGTGCATAACGTAGATACAATCAGTAAATTGAACATTTAATCGGTTTTCTGTATATCCAATGCATTTTTAATGGTTAAGTGTAACTGATTATGTTTCTACTTTGGCACTTCTGAGACTGTAGGTACTAACCCTAGTAATGGGGTTTATGGGTGTAATTAAATTGCAAGTAGGTACTTATAAAACCATTAAACTTATTAAAAAAGAGAAACAATACGAAGTAGAACATGAAATATATTTTTCAGTCCTCCGGTCGGAAAGTGCCAACTTTGTGGCCGCTGCGCTAAATGAAATTTCCGCTTTCTGGCTTCGTCGAACAGAACAATATTGTACTGACCTCGGCCAGTAAAATAAAAAAGCCTCAGATCACATTTTTGTCAACCTCGGCTTCGCCTCGGACGACAATTACATGTGATCCGAGACATTTTTTATTTTACTGGCCTCGGTGCGTAATGTACTATTTCTCAAACATGCAATGAAATATCGTCCTTACGTGCGTCAAAACACGCCAGGAAATATATCATTTCTGGCCTAGGCCGGGAAGTAATTTCTTTTTAATTTGAATATCAACATGGCGTTGATCTTCATAATCAGTTTAAGCAACCGTTTTTTTTAATAAGTTTAAACTTTATTGTACCAAAAATATTCGCGTTAATGCCTATATTATACACGAACTGAGAATAAAAAAAGAATCTGTATTATTAGATTAATTTCAATTTTATACTTGTCATGATTTTTAAAAAGTATCGTTATTTGTTTAGTTTTACTGGTATATTTAAGTTACGAATGGCAACATTCGCGCTGATCTATGATTGGCTATTGTATATTTTGACCAATGACGGACGAGCGAGCGTGGCCAATCAGCGGCGAGCAGCAATCAGAGCTGTCATGGTAGAAGACGCGGGAACGAAAAAGGAGATGGCTGTCTTTGGACAAATATTGTAAAATGAATTCGCAATGTTTAGAGGTTGGAGGTTAACGGCCTGTTCAAGACTTATACCCTAATACGATTGATAACTAGAAGTTGTTAAGTAAAGGGATTTACTGGTACATGTTAGAAGTTGTGATTCTCAAGAACGGAACAAAGTAATCAAGTTGTATTTGGTGTAAAAAAATAAAAAATCCTGTTATTCAAGTGTAATTTATTTTATTTGAATGTTGTATTTATTTATTTCATTGCATTACTTTGAGAAAAGCACTATACATGCCTAGCCGTGAAGGGGCTTGCAGGCCTCGTAACAATATCCAATATCTATACTGTATACTCGGCCTGCAAGCCCTCACTTCCCTGCGCCGCCTGTAATGTACTATTTAGTCCACACGAGTGATGTTAACCTTACGGCTGGTATACACGCGCGGTAGTTTATGGTTGTGAGTGCAGAGTTGATAAGTGTTTATGACTGCGTTTCCGGCGTACCGGCCGGTTGGGTCTTGGCGGACAACGTGCATGTAATCGTCGCCAAGCGTGAACTCCACTTGGGGTGGCGCTATCCAGTCGCATACGACGGTCACGGCCAGATGAACAGCCGCGGGATTCGTGCAGTACAACTGGAATTTAAAAAGAAATATTTTAAAAAAGTACAATTATAACGGATTTAACTAGCGGCTTACTTAGTCTGCGCAAGATGAGTATCTAAGTACTTTACACAATATTGTTTTAAAATACTAGCTTCGCACGGATCCCTAATTTTTTCAAACTATTCTACAGCCTATGTTACTCAGGGTGAACGCAGCTTCCCAACAGTGAAAGAATTATTAAAATCGGTCCAGTAGTTTTTGAGCCTTTTCACAACCCTTATTCATCACAACCAAACAAAGTTTTCCTCTTTATAATAAGTATTAGTATAGATTGAGTGATGTTATTCTGATGTATAAGGTAGGTATATATAATTGTATAGTTTCATCAAAATCTATTCAGTACTTTTTGCGTGTGAAAGAGTAAACATACAATCCAGACATTGGCGCTGATGTCAAGCACAGAGCCAATACAAACTAGGTAGGTACTAATCATAGACAATTTACGGTCTATTCATTTACAATACACCTTACCTTTTGGTATACTTCTTTTTGTCCTGGATGAATGTAAGCGATAGGGTAGTCAAATCTGTAATAGCCAGCATAATCAGTTCCTGTAATAGAAAACATTGTTTTATTACCGGTGCGAAAGGTCTTTGTTATGTCAAGGATAAAAAAAAGATTTACTTCACGATAGTTATTTGACTATCGATTACGAATTAGCTGTAGGTATTAGAAGAGACCTATTAATTTACTCGGAGTGTACCTACCTACTTGATATACCTAAGTAAAGCCAAAGAACAACTTCATACCTAAATTTGCTTATCAGTCATTAATTTCTAAAATAAATTCATTAAAATATTCACACAGCACATTAGGTACTTTTACGATATCGTTAATTAATGTCAATTATTTTATCCAAAATAAAGTTAGGTACCTATTATTCATAATTATTACAAATTTAATTTAATGATACTCAGTAGGTGTACAATTTATATTTGGGCAATGATAAGACTAATGAGTTAGGCACAATAGGTATGCTACATATTAATAGGTACCTATATCATTACATATAAAGTACATACCTACCTATATACTGTAAACAGGAAAATATACGAAACATTACAGTACGATATCAAATAGGTACCTACCTAATTACTTATAACATAGGGAAAATAAAGGGAGCATAGTCACAGAATAGATATAAAGCTTACAATTAGGGTAAAAAATTGGGTAGGTAAGTATTCTCAAGTCTGGCAACTGTTCTTAGACATAGCAAGAGCCCGAAAGGCCAGACCTCATAATATTTATGTTTGCCTCTAGTACAAGTAAGAACGATCCCCAGTTATGCTACATAGGTACCTAGGTATTCCTTTGGTAGGTACTCATTCTCTGACACTTAGTGCGGCTCCAACCGCCTGCGGGACTACTAAATATCCCTACTTCCCTACTAATAGGTATTATAAATGCGAAAGTAACTCTGTCTGTCTGTCTGTCTGTCTGTTACGCTTTCACGCTAAAACTACTGGACTGATTTAAATGAAATTTGGTACAAAGAATGTCTGGAGCCTGAGAAAGGACATAGGCTACTTTTTAACCGACTGCAGAAATGGAGGAGTTCCACGCGGACGAAGTCTCGGGCAGAAGCTATATTGAATATATTAGAAACTCAAAATGTTATACCTACACCTATGCAACCTGTCAGCATAAGCTATCCATACATTAATTAATGTTCTGCTTTTATGATTAAACTTTAGCGTTAGACTATTGTCAGCTCAGTCGTGCTACGATTATGGAAACTGTAAAGAATCCGAAATGTCAGCAAATAAAATAAAATAAAAATACGCGAGTTAAATCCGTTAATAGTTGTTTCATTCCAATGTGTAATAACCGCGAAGGCATCAGAAATTATTAAATTACCTAGATCTTTATTTTAATAAATGCATTTTTCTTTTTTTTTATATTTTCGTTATCTACACGATATTAAAGAATGAGACCAGGTATCGGTTAGAGTTAGTATCCAATGGCAATACATTTAACGTTAGCTATTAGTAATATAATAACTAATAAGTCCTACCTACTTACACAAATGTATCTAGTTAAACTGTACAAAAGTAGTAACTAGTTACCTACTTACTCGCAATTCAAGAAAAAAACTAGAAGTAGGTAAGTAATTAACTTATCCCTTACCTTTGGTAACATTTGTGCAATGAGGTGGATTTACACTTCGACCTGTTTCACTGCACGAAACCATTCCAAAAAATACCACGAAAATTGTTAAAATAATCATTTTAAACAACAATTTATTATTAAAAACACGACTAATGGATGTCTATGTACCGACCGCTTGTGTGTTCAAAAGCCAAGCGGCAAAGGTTAAAGTTATAAATAGTCAACATTTTTATTATGAAATACTGACCAATCAAAGCTCTGCAAACCGGGAAGGAAAATGAAAATGGCGCCAATTGTTTAAGTTTTAATTAATTAATTTATTATAATATATTGTCAATACAATGAGTTCTAACAAAGTATTTGTGGACAATAAAATGAAAGATCTGTAGGTAAGTTGAATGAGTATTAGGTAAGTGGGTTTTTGTATTTATTGACAATAACTAATAATTATTTGACATTACGTTAGAATTATCTACGCAAATTACTGAACACTGTAATTTTTTGGGTCAGAACATTTCTTTAATTCTTCAATATCGTGCCAGAGATTAGCATGAAACAAGGCTGCGGCTTCCACTTCCATTTCTGCTGCTGTTACTGAAATAATAAGTAGATAGTATTAAATTAGTAGTTGAAAGTCGGATTAAAAATGAACGCCGAAAAAACGAAAATTATGACCAACGATATACCAAGAAACATCAAAATTGGAAACGAGTGCCTTGAACATGTTAAAGAGTATATATATCTAGGGCAAGTTATCTCTACAGAGGAACAAAACATGAAAGAGTTAAATCTGAGAGTAGCTACGGGATGGAAAAAGTACTGGGCCCTAAAGGAAATAATGAAGTCTAAAGACCTTGGGATGGCAATTAAAACAAAAACCTACAACACATGTATATTACCCTGTCTAACCTATGGCTGTGAGACATGGTCACTAACTAAAGCCCAAAGAGAAAAACTAGCCGTATGTCAACGAGCAATGGAGCGAAGTATGACGGGCACACGAAAAACAGATCGGATTAGAAATACCGCTTTAAGATCGAAAACGAAAGTTACCGATATACTAAAAAGAATAGACCAGCAAAAATGGCGATGGGCTGGACACATGATGCGTGATAAAAATGGGAAATGGAGCAAGGCAATAACAGAATGGTACCCGAGGGAGGGAAAAAGAAATCAGGGTAGACAAAAAATTAAATGGGAAGACGATTTGAAACTGACTGTGGGTGCAAAATGGAGAAGAGTAACAAATGACAGAAGTCAATGGAAGTCTTTGGAGGAGGCCTATGCCAACAGGCACACTGAAGTTAGAGATATATTGTAACAAACGTAGATTCTTAAAATACTTAGTAATAAATTAGATTGTATTGTAATTCTAATCTCAGAATAAAAGGCTTTATTATTATTATTATTATTTATTAAATTAGTATACAAATAGTACCTACTAACACATTAAAATTAATTTAAGAAATAAGTACCTAAGTGTGAAAATATCATATTATGTACTTACGCCTCAAATTTTTCACAATGAAAATGCTTTTTTTTAATCTTGCTAAATCTGAATCTATTTCATCCTGCAAAGTTTGATAAAAGTCCGAATTATTCAAGTCGATTCCTGATAGATTTAAAGACATTGTGATAATTTAGTTGGTTCAAAGTTCAACGCATCAGCTGTATGACCAAAATATTTTTTGTCGAGTTTTTATCAACGATCAATTCAAAATATGTACCTACTCATTTTTTTTAAAAAACTTTGCAAGTGATGATAGATATGCATAGACTTGACCATAGTCATTTTAAAAACCTAATAAATAATGATAAAAATATTATATAATTTGGAATATAGTAAATATGTTATTTTTATTTGAAATATCCGATGTCTTTTTTATTTATTTATATATTATTATTTTTTTATTCTGGACAAAGTATTACAAAAATTGATTTCATTAGGTGAGACAATAATCTACATGTATTTCTGAACGAAAACCTTGTTGAAAAAAAAATACGTCAGGTGATTTTATACGGCTAAATAAAGATGACGCGAGGCATACTGCTATCTCTGTTTCTCTTAACATTTTCATGTATATTTGCTTTCACATATTCACTGAGAGGTGACACCTCCATAATTAGTATCTTTACGTCACGCATTCTATTGTGCGAATTCGGGAGTGACATCCACGATTATATTATTTTTATTTGCGCCTCGATAATTCACTCATGATTTTGTATTGATACAGTGTATAATTACATAATAATTAGGTTTAAGTAACGGTACAAAATGATGAGCGACGACGATCGTGATATTGATATCGAAAGTGATGTGGGTATAAGCTATTCCGTCTGACAGATTGTTTCTCATTCAGTTTGTTGTTACATTTAGTTTTGCTTGTTTCCAGGCTGAAAATGACTCCGACTCTCGGACACACGGTAGAAACAGCATTGGGGGGAGTGGATACTATTCCCAGGTATAATTACATTGTGTTTATTTCTTTTGCTTTACTTTTGGCGGGTTCATTTTCCGCATACTAAATCGCCATGTGACTGCAATCTGCCCACATATTGTTATTTAGTTTATTTAATCTGAAATTTATTGTTAATTGTTCATGATTTTCTATTTATGGTATTAATAGTCCTTCATTTTTATAGTTAAAAGTGCTTAATTCACAGTTGATTTATTACCAAATTGTTTATTGTGTAATTTGGAAGTTTTCATGGTCAAGTAGGTACCTATTGTGCCTCTTTAGGTGATTTGCATGATAATTATATTATGTTGAATTAATTTAAGAAACAGAACTACAGTACAATCTTGATACAAAATTTCATTGCACTGTAATGCTCTAAAAGAAAGAAGTGCTTGAGCATTTCAACCATTATACTACCCTCTTATATAGTGAGTTAATATTAAAATGTCTATAATGACCTAAATTATTATTATCATTAAGTCTAATCAATATTTGCTAATTTGAATAAGAAATTGTTCACCTTGACCTATAAGAATAATTCTCTTATTATACTTGATTTACTTTTATGAAATACCCACATTCTACTAAACTATATTTTTTATGAATACAAAACCGTTTGTATGTGTATTAGTGCTGGATTATAAAGATTACACTGAAATAATTTTAATGGACTTAACTCACCTATTTTATTTGCTGACATTTTAAAAAGTTTTAATGTCAGACTATTATCAGGTCAGTTGGCTATGAATATGGGAATTGTGAAGTTTTTGTCAGCATTTGTGATAAAATATGAGAGTTTAATCTGTTATACATAATTGTTTTTTTCACAATATGTCATTGTGTAATAACCGTGAATGCTACAGACATTATTTACTGTATTTTTATTTATAGAAAATACTTATTAAACTTCATGTCCTTAAATAAATGAAATTACAGGCGGAGAAAAGGGCACACCATAATGCATTGGAGAGAAAACGCAGAGATCACATAAAGGATAGTTTTACGTCATTACGAGATTCTGTGCCTGCATTGCAGGGTGAGAAAGTGGTATGTAAGGTAACCTACTTTGAATATAAAATTTTACTACCATGTGAAACAATGGTCTACTGTATTAAATATAGGTATTATTCAATATTTACAACTTACTATATTATTTTGTTCTGGAGGATCACAACTTTTAAAAATTTACTAATAAGTACATTCTTTACTTAATAACTACTAATTATCAATGGGTTCTTAAACTCAATAATTTAAACATTACTTATTACTTAACTTTTCTTATTCCATTCTCGCGTCTTCTAACATTCTAGCCTAAGGGTTTCTGCTGATTGGCCGCTCTCACTTGTGCGTCATAGATAAGCACAAATGCACAACTTAAATTTACCACAATAAGCAAATACAATGCTTTTCAAAAATCATGACAGATATCATGCTAGACAAAATAAACATTAAAATTTCAATAAATTCTTATATAATCGATAATTAAACTAGTAGGAAATATTTCAATAATTTTCTAAAGTCATTCAGATATATAATTTTACATGGCATAACCAAAGGCGTGCATTCCATATAGGCACAATGGTTTAAATGTATGGAGTGCCTACCCTGACGTCGTCGTCGTCGTCGTCGTCGTCGTCGTCGTCGTCGTCGTATGCGTGACCCTCACTGCACGCGCCTGGGCATAACTTTTAAGGGATTATTTTAATAAGGGCATGATGCTAGTCGTAAATAGTTCCTTTACATTTGTGTGCATTGGCTGTCTTTTTCCATTATATTATTATGAATTTTATCCACTGCATACCTTGTACAGTCAAGAGTCAAATATTACATCAGTCCAGATGTTCATGACATATTTGTATTTGATGCTAGCTGTACATAATTATAAGATTTTTACATTTTCCAGCTAAAGTAGTTTTCAATCAAGTTTTTGTAGTCATCTAATTTTCAGGCCAGCCGAGCACAGATACTGAAGAAGGCAGCGGAATATATCCAGTTCATGAGGCGGAAAAACAACTCGCATCAGCAGGACATAGATGATTTGAAGAGACAGAACAATTTACTGGAGTCACAGAGTAAGTATTTATAATCTACAGAGGGAGTTACCCACTACTGTCTAGCTCCTGGGTTCTTAACCTGGGGGTAAAACTCGTATTTAGTAGGGGTAACGGTAGTTGTCTGAGCACAGCGTAGCGTCGAATAGCGCGCAAGTTCGTCGTTAATTATGACATCCATTCACTTGACTTGCTCATCATTTTCTTATACTTACAGTAAGAGCGCTGGAAAAGGCCCGAGCAACCGGGAACTACATGGATGCCCACGAATTAGGACTCGGGATCAAATCAGAGGGCAGTTCCCACGACACAGACAGTTCCGACGGCGAAGGAACAACGCGCCGCGTCAAGAAACTCAAGATAAACGGCGTCAATGTTTCTTAAAGTGACGGGCGGACAGTATATTGGTGATGTTTGTAATTATTTTAAGTGTTAGAGAAATGTTTAAATATCTGTAGCCGGAGCTTTTTAAAGTGCATCTAATGAATTCTATTCAACATTCAGTATGAAGTGCTACGCGTGTAGCTGATCGTGTGGTTTTTCCGGATTGTATGAAAAACTATCAATGATTTGGGGAACCCTACAAGCGGAACGGCGGAGTTGAATGTGTGTCTGGGGCCGACTAAGTTGGACTGGGTGGAAAAAGTAATATAGGGCCATGCTTACTAAGATTCTAATTGGTAAAGAGCCTTGCTCTCCTGCAATTTTTCGAAGAGCCTGGGATAAACTATTACTTCTGTTAAAGCCGGTTGTAGTTTCACAACATCCTAATTGTATTTCTCTATAACTTTTACTTATTATTTGACATTTAATTTCAATATGTCAGGATGTAAGATAATTTGATTCTAGCAAATTCGTTTCTTTGAATTATATATTGTGAAAAATATGTCGAAAACAAAATATGCTAGATTTGAATTATCATGATTGTTCTCTATAGTGAGTAAGTTAGGTTTTAATCGTATTTTAAGTATCTACTAATGTTTATATGAATTTTCTTTGAACCCTATCGACAACTAATAATTTAATGGGGGCTGTCTCGAGTTAAGAATCCACTAGGTGCGCTTCGTGTAGAGTGAAGTTTGGCTGTCCTGCTCCACCAATGAGAGACAAGCTGGCCTGTGATTGGTGGAACATGCCAGCCTAACTTTACTCTATACGACGCGCATCTAGCGGATTTTGGTCATGTGTCAAACCCCATTGCGTTGGTATGGTAATAATCAAATTTGATTTAAGTATGATTTTTATTTTTATATTAAACAAAATGTGCGTGAATAAGCAACTATTTGCAACAACAATAGAAGTTGATTTGATTACAACGGAAGGATTCAAAGAGGATTCAACGCTATTCTAAGTTAATAAGTTTTAGTCTTCTTGAACATAAATTTATGTTTATTATTTAAGAACTTGCTTTTATTTTTATACACACGTGGTTTTCGATTGACTAACAATTTTTACGGTTGCTATGTGCAATATTTTTGTGATTTTTTTGACATCTACTTATATTAGGTATTTGACATAAGCTAGTATCTAAGGAAGCTTATTCATGACCCAAATATTAATCTTTTAATAATGTAAAGCTAAAAATGACTTC
The DNA here is from genome assembly GCA_038024825.1 of Polylopha cassiicola. Taxonomy (NCBI): domain Eukaryota; kingdom Metazoa; phylum Arthropoda; class Insecta; order Lepidoptera; family Tortricidae; genus Polylopha; species Polylopha cassiicola. The sequence goes on from CP149061.1 coordinate 4,314,326, forward strand.
ATTCTGTGCTCAATTCTGAGTGTTTATTTTTGTATTCAACTTGGCGATGTAAACGGTTCTCTGGCTAACATGCAAAACAACACATAAACATCAACGCATAAGGTGCATAATCGAATTAGTAGTAAGTCAGACACGCATTTTAAAGGTAAAAATGAAATATTTATATAGACATCAAAAATATATACGTAAATATATAAGGAACATTGAGAGCTAATTTTATTAGCACTTAGGTATCTAATTTTCTTGTTTTTAACTTTCTGAATGATTTCATTTACTTCGTTGTTCTAAGAAAAATCACTTGTCATTTTAAAGAATTGATTGGTTGTATTTACCCATAGTATATGAATAAGCAAGATAGTTGACTAGGGGTTAAACTGACAAAACTGAGCTTGCATGAGAGATGTCAATTTGAGTAGTTATCATTCAACTTTGACAGTTGTATAAGTTATTACGGGTGGAGCGGTTTTTTAAAAATCGACAATAGCAAGTAACTTGTCTTGTTCATACACTGTCAGTTAGTAAATAATGGGCCCTGTTATGCAATAATGAGTCAACCCATAAATTGCTGAAACCAAATTTTTGATACCATTTAAATTAATATTTTGAGGGTTGACACTGTATTGCATAAAAGCGTCCGTATATATTTAAGGGCGATGACGTAAATATTAAGCGATGACTCTAAAAAAACTATTCAATAGAAAATATAGTTAGCTTCTCTCAATTATACAACTCGATTTCAAGGGTCCCTATCGATGATGGTGAAATAAAAAAAAAACATGTTAATTTCGAGCCACGGTTAATTCTGATAAAGGTAATAAAATTAGTAATTAATCCGGCCATTAAACACGGAAGGTTTTGGTTTTATAAGAGTGTAATAAGCTTATTACACGACATTTATTAAATCGAACATGACACATGAAAGGTTATGTAAAGCCTTTCGTGTGCTTCTAATAAGACTTGGTAAGGTTTATAATTACATAGTTTAAAAAAGGGTCCCTTGAATTCAGGTCGTGTAATAGTCCTGCTTGCTACGTACCGCTCATTATTTGTGTCGATTCCCGTTCTTAAATATAAAAATACAATAAGTCAAATATATTTTTGTTTCTCTTATCTAATTATCTAAAATGTTTCAAGCCCTCTTTTACTTACCCAGATTTCATTGTCACTTTGTATTTGTATAAATTTACCTGTTTACTTATGAATATTTTAATGTAAATGCGTAATGGGTCAATTTTGTTGAATGATTTGTAATAATAATGCTGCAATATTGTGCTTGTTCTGGAAGACTAAATGATAATTCAAATAGACGATACTCTGTTTAATTGGGTGTTTTTTTTTTAATAATTAATTTATAGGACTACCTACTCTACTCTACATTAACCTACCCACCCTTTATATGCATAACCGTAGGTGCACATCGTTACAAATGAAAATATGTAGATAATATTATAACATGGGGATCTCAATCTCCCCACTCTGGGGAATAGGCATGACGAATGATTTATTTTACTTTGTCCATCCAGTAGATTGGAACGAAACAACTATTTAATTGCCTACGACTGAGCTACAATATAAAACGCTAAATGACTTAAGCCTTAGACTATTGTTAGCTCAGTCGTGCTACGATTATGGAAACTAAAGAATCCAAAAAGTCTGCAAATAAAATACGCGAGTTAAATCCGTTAATAGTTGTTTAATTACAATGTGTAATAACCGCGAAGGCATCAGAAATGTTGGCCAAAAAATATTGGATACGTATTTTTTCTTTTCACAATCGAACAATAAATGCCAAAGATAAGCGCTTCCAAAGTTCGGAAGGGAGCTTATGACTTCACGGCATGATATAAATTGTACCATACCGTGACGTCACGAGCCCAAACTCCTGAAAAGAAGCTCTTATTTTTGTCATTTTTTATTTATTTCATAAATTAACAAATACGTGTAATTGAAGTAAAAACTTCTTTAGCGGCGCTGAGCACTTTTTTTTGTATGGGTAAAAACTTTCAAACTCGCATCAGGGTCACGTGATGCCTCGCGTCAGGGTCACGTGATGCTGATCGAAAATGCGTAAGATGGGGAAGGGAGAGGAACTAATATCTCCCACTCTTTCTACCGTGCTTTACGTTTAGGTGGCACAGGGCGCTTGCGCGAATGTCGTGTGTGTTTATGTACAGCGTGCCACGCGTATCCAAGGATGGTGACAAATTGTCATATTTGTGTACGATAGCGCAATAAATAAACATTGTATTCTACCTCATAAATGATAGTACTACTTTTGTACTTATAATGAAACACAACGTTCATATTGAAGTTTTCACTTCTGCCGGCACTCCCGGAGTGCTATTTTTTTTTTTATAATCAAACTTTTGGACTAAGTAGATTTTCGTTTTCTTTACAAAGTCGTCATCCGTATTCTATACCTAGGTACCTATTTAATTACCATAGTAGGAAGAACGAAAAACGAAACCTACAACTAAGATTCAACGTTTATAGGCAAGCCTTTTCAATTAAAATTACGATTTTCTTATGTTATGACTAACTAAAACTGAATATATTATACCTACCACCTGTAGAAAGCTCGGCGTAGAACCTCTGGTGTCGAAATATACCTACTCCAATTTGACACCTAAGTAATATTACTATTTATTTAAATGTAGCAAATCCTATCTAAATTGTTTTTAACAAAAGCAAAACTAAAACTTACTTGAACACAAGGGATTCGTTCATTATCGATTCTTGCTTATGTTGTTCGTTTATTCTCAATTTCTGTTGTGTTAGCAGATTGCTCCGGATTCCAGTTCAGCAAACGTTGCAATTTTTCCCTTCATTTGGAACGTTTTTGAGATACTTCCAACATTTTCCCCTGTTCAATGCTATCTCGATGTTGCAAACTTTTATAAATTTACGATGAATAGCTGTTCGCATTCCGCAGTTCGCTTATTGGCCAATGGAAGATAAATAAGTAATTATGCTTTTCTCAGTAACTAAGTTTAGAAAGAATTATATACCGGTCACTAAGCATTTGTATTGCTAATCGTAGTAGGTACCTTCGTGAAAAGCGCAAACTTTCCCGCGTTCTCGACACATGGCGGAAGGGTGAACACCATGAGGATTTAGTGTGTAGGCCCGTTTTGGCGGGAGAGTCCCATAGCTCCACATAACCACACCGTTTCCCCGGACGGTGTAGTTATGTGTAAGGCATTTCCTCATGTAAAAAAAAGGTAGGTAGATACGTCCAGTCCTACTAAGTACATTGTGATACATTAGATTTCAAATAGAATAATAATTATATTATATTCGTTGATACAATTTGTAGAGCCTAAGTAGGTATACCTATTCATTAAAAATAATTATTATTTAGGTATTTTATTAGTTTATAATACAATAGATACATTTTTATTTTAGAAGAGTTAAGCGATAGTTATTCCATCCCTTTTTCAATCGTAAGACAAGAACGCGCAGTCTCCCCTCCACGCGCTAATCAACAAGGGTAAGGGTGGGGATGGGTGCGAGTGCGCGCACCGCTTATCGTATAAATACAGGTACAAATGTGATCACCGCTCATACCCCGACTGAAGTGACCCAGTGAAGGACCGTCGTAGAAGTGACTATTAATTTATTATCATCTAATAAATTAAAATGGATCCCCGAAATCAAGAATGTGGACCTGCTCCTGCTACTCGTAAACGTGGAAGACCGGCTGGCAGAGATCGAGTTCCATTGACTCGGGATCAGCGCCGAGAACGCAACGCTCAATACGAGAGGGAGCGAAGAGAGGAGACGGCACTCGCTCTCTCAGACTTAGCCGACGCAGCGGGTTGTGACAGGAATGTCAGTACTTACCTATTTTATTATTGAGAATATTTATTTATATTCTTTCTTTCCGGACACTCATCTATTGTGTTGTCTTTGTTACAGTTGCCTGCTGCTGACCTACTGGCGATGGTCATTACCAAGCTGCAACGGTATGCCCGGCAGAAGCCGAGCAGTGACGAGGCTTCGATGCAGCGCTGTAACAAAAATCTACAGACAGAAAGTGAGTTCTGCTTTATTGTGTCTACATAGTTGCTTGTCTACTTGGTACAAGTAGTCGCAAGTTCCCGACTGACGGTATGTTTTCTTTTCAGTTGACATTTTGGAGCGGGAACTCGCCACCGGTTCTCGGGTGGAGCCCCATCTTCCCAACCGGAGTGTCGAGGCTTCGAGGCCGTCCCGAGGGTACAAGCGACGCAGAGGACAGGATCACCCGGAGGATGTGGTTAAGGCGGCGTCGCCCCCGATCGAGTGGAGTCTACCTGTTCTGGACCTGGCACTCGATGACTACCCGTCGCAGTACGAGAGTGACGACCAGATCTTTTCCGCCGCGTCGCCGTCCCCCGAAAATGACACCGTGAGTTTTCCGCTATTTCTATACGTATTCTTATCCTTTAAGAACTAGTCGCTTCCGGACATTTAATTTATACATTTTTTTCTTTCTTTGCAGGAATGGAGCGAACACTTGCAGAACCTGGTGTCAACCTATCTGTGACATCGAGTCTGGCTGTCTGGAGGCTTTTGGATTTCGGCAGCGGTTGATCTCTCGTAGTCGCAATAATTTAAGATATCACATTAAATTAATATAATGTTTTTCTTTTGTTTGCAGGCATGGAGTGAGCATTTCCGGAACCACTTGTCATAGATCTACCAGTGACATCGAGTATGATAGCCTTTTTGGGTTGTCCCTTTATTGATATACCTAAGTATTGTTTCTTTTGTTCGCAGGAATGGACTGAACATCTGTGGAGCCTCACGTCAATCTACCTTCGTGACTTCGAGCCTGACAGCCGCCTGGACTTCGCCCGCCGCCATGGATACCTTTACGTTAACTTAGAATTTCTATTTATCGATTGTGATATAATTTGTAAATAAAATAGATATAGTTTTTTTCCCCTAAAATTTATCATTAAGATTAAATGTAAAAAGGATTTAATTCTGCTTATATGTTTGTTAATTGCTCACTGTTGTTATTTAATTTGTAAAATAAATATATTTTATATCGTAGACTTGATTTATGTTTATAATAACGTACAGACATGTTATTAATTATTAATATTGAATAAAATGGATTTAATACTGCTTATGATATTATTATGGTAATTGCTCGTTTGTTATATTTTTTGTAAAATACATAATATGTTTTTTATCGTCGACTTTATTTAATAAACGTTCCCATTATTAAAAAAAAAATGTCATAGCTTTAATTTTTCTGTTGTTCCTATCGTCAACTAATTTTGCTAAGAATAATAGGTATGTGGAGACTAGAGTCGACTTACTTACTGTAATTTTAAATAATATTATAATACATAATAATATGTATAGATTTAAATAATTATTAATTATTATTCAGGTATTTTATTAGTTTATAATACAATAGATACATTTTTATTTTAGAAGAGTTAAGCGATAGTTATGCCATCCCTTTTTCAATCGTAAGACAAGAACGCGCAGTCTCCTCCACGCGCTAATCAACAAGGGTAAGGGTGGGGATGGGTGCGAGTGCGCGCACCGCTTATCGTATAAATACAGGTACAAATGTGATCACCGCTCATACCCCGACTGAAGTGACCCAGTGAAGGACCGTCGTAGAAGTGACTATTAATTTATTATCATCTAATAAATTAAAATGGATCCCCGAAATCAAGAATGTGGACCTGCTCCTGCTACTCGTAAACGTGGAAGACCGGCTGGCAGAGATCGAGTTCCATTGACTCGGGATCAGCGCCGAGAACGCAACGCTCAATACGAGAGGGAGCGAAGAGAGGAGACGGCACTCGCTCTCTCAGACTTAGCCGACGCAGCGGGTTGTGACAGGAATGTCAGTACTTACCTATTTTATTATTGAGAATATTTATTTATATTCTTTCTTTCCGGACACTCATCTATTGTGTTGTCTTTGTTACAGTTGCCTGCTGCTGACCTACTGGCGATGGTCATTACCAAGCTGCAACGGTATGCCCGGCAGAAGCCGAGCAGTGACGAGGCTTCGATGCAGCGCTGTAACAAAAATCTACAGACAGAAAGTGAGTTCTGCTTTATTGTGTCTACATAGTTGCTTGTCTACTTGGTACAAGTAGTCGCAAGTTCCCGACTGACGGTATGTTTTCTTTTCAGTTGACATTTTGGAGCGGGAACTCGCCACCGGTTCTCGGGTGGAGCCCCATCTTCCCAACCGGAGTGTCGAGGCTTCGAGGCCGTCCCGAGGGTACAAGCGACGCAGAGGACAGGATCACCCGGAGGATGTGGTTAAGGCGGCGTCGCCCCCGATCGAGTGGAGTCTACCTGTTCTGGACCTGGCACTCGATGACTACCCGTCGCAGTACGAGAGTGACGACCAGATCTTTTCCGCCGCGTCGCCGTCCCCCGAAAATGACACCGTGAGTTTTCCGCTATTTCTATACGTATTCTTATCCTTTAAGAACTAGTCGCTTCCGGACATTTAATTTATACATTTTTTTCTTTCTTTGCAGGAATGGAGCGAACACTTGCAGAACCTGGTGTCAACCTATCTGTGACATCGAGTCTGGCTGTCTGGAGGCTTTTGGATTTCGGCAGCGGTTGATCTCTCGTAGTCGCAATAATTTAAGATATCACATTAAATAATGTTTTTCTTTTGTTTGCAGGCATGGAGTGAGCATTTCCGGAACCACTTGTCATAGATCTACCAGTGACATCGAGTATGATAGCCTTTTTGGGTTGTCCCTTTATTGATATAAGTATTGTTTCTTTTGTTCGCAGGAATGGACTGAACATCTGTGGAGCCTCACGTCAATCTACCTTCGTGACTTCGAGCCTGACAGCCGCCTGGACTTCGCCCGCCGCCATGGATACCTTTACGTTAACTTAGAATTTCTATTTATCGATTGTGATATAATTTGTAAATAAAATAGATATAGTTTTTTTCCCCTAAAATTTATCATTAAGATTAAATGTAAAAAGGATTTAATTCTGCTTATATGTTTGTTAATTGCTCACTGTTGTTATTTAATTTGTAAAATAAATATATTTTATATCGTAGACTTGATTTATGTTTATAATAACGTACAGACATGTTATTAATTATTAATATTGAATAAAATGGATTTAATACTGCTTATGATATTATTATGGTAATTGCTCGTTTGTTATATTTTTTGTAAAATACATAATATGTTTTTTATCGTCGACTTTATTTAATAAACGTTCCCATTATTAAAAAAAAAATGTCATAGCTTTAATTTTTCTGTTGTTCCTATCGTCAACTAATTTTGCTAAGAATAATAGGTATGTGGAGACTAGAGTCGACTTACTTACTGTAATTTTAAATAATATTATAATACATAATAATATGTATAGATTTAAATAATTATTAATTATTATTCAGGTATTTTATTAGTTTATAATACAATAGATACATTTTTATTTTAGAAGAGTTAAGCGATAGTTATGCCATCCCTTTTTCAATCGTAAGACAAGAACGCGCAGTCTCCCCTCCACGCGCTAATCAACAAGGGTAAGGGTGGGGATGGGTGCGAGTGCGCGCACCGCTTATCGTATAAATACAGGTACAAATGTGATCACCGCTCATACCCCGACTGAAGTGACCCAGTGAAGGACCGTCGTAGAAGTGACTATTAATTTATTTATTATCATCTAATAAATTAAAATGGATCCCCGAAATCAAGAATGTGGACCTGCTCCTGCTACTCGTAAACGTGGAAGACCGGCTGGCAGAGATCGAGTTCCATTGACTCGGGATCAGCGCCGAGAACGCAACGCTCAATACGAGAGGGAGCGAAGAGAGGAGACGGCACTCGCTCTCTCAGACTTAGCCGACGCAGCGGGTTGTGACAGGAATGTCAGTACTTACCTATTTTATTATTGAGAATATTTATTTATATTCTTTCTTTCCGGACACTCATCTATTGTGTTGTCTTTGTTACAGTTGCCTGCTGCTGACCTACTGGCGATGGTCATTACCAAGCTGCAACGGTATGCCCTGCAGAAGCCGAGCAGTGACGAGGCTTCGATGCAGCGCTGTAACAAAAATCTACAGACAGAAAGTGAGTTCTGCTTTATTGTGTCTACATAGTTGCTTGTCTACTTGGTACAAGTAGTCGCAAGTTCCCGACTGACGGTATGTTTTCTTTTCAGTTGACATTTTGGAGCGGGAACTCGCCACCGGTTCTCGGGTGGAGCCCCATCTTCCCAACCGGAGTGTCGAGGCTTCGAGGCCGTCCCGAGGGTACAAGCGACGCAGAGGACAGGATCACCCGGAGGATGTGGTTAAGGCGGCGTCGCCCCCGATCGAGTGGAGTCTACCTGTTCTGGACCTGGCACTCGATGACTACCCGTCGCAGTACGAGAGTGACGACCAGATCTTTTCCGCCGCGTCGCCGTCCCCCGAAAATGACACCGTGAGTTTTCCGCTATTTCTATACGTATTCTTATCCTTTAAGAACTAGTCGCTTCCGGACATTTAATTTATACATTTTTTTCTTTCTTTGCAGGAATGGAGCGAACACTTGCAGAACCTGGTGTCAACCTATCTGTGACATCGAGTCTGGCTGTCTGGAGGCTTTTGGATTTCGGCAGCGGTTAATGAATACCTAGATGATGACAAATTATGAGCAATAGTATTATATATTTTATTTTAATATAGATACATTATTATTTAGAAGTAGAAAAAATACTTATTTAATAATTATAAAACTGACTGCCCACCTATGTTGTTAAGTTTATTGTTAGACTATATTGTTAGTATGTAAGTTAAGCATAAATAATTATTAGGTATTTAAAATACCTCTTATTGTACCTACTTCAAATGCAATAATATAAGTAGATAATTTATAAGAATTAGTACCTACCTAATAATTTTATGATTGTAAATTAAGAAGCTGAACTGAGAAATAATTTGTTGTGCCCAACAGGGTCTATAAGTATATAGTAATACTATTTGTAAAACTATTATTTATAGAATGCAAATAAAGTATTGAGTATTGAGTATTGAGTATCTCTCGTAGTCGCAATAATTTAAGATATCACATTAAATAATGTTTTTCTTTTGTTTGCAGGCATGGAGTGAGCATTTCCGGAACCACTTGTCATAGATCTACCAGTGACATCGAGTATGATAGCCTTTTTGGGTTGTCCCTTTATTGATATAAGTATTGTTTCTTTTGTTCGCAGGAATGGACTGAACATCTGTGGAGCCTCACGTCAATCTACCTTCGTGACTTCGAGCCTGACAGCCGCCTGGACTTCGCCCGCCGCCATGGATACCTTTACGTTAACTTAGAATTTCTATTTATCGATTGTGATATAATTTGTAAATAAAATAGATATAGTTTTTTTCCCCTAAAATTTATCATTAAGATTAAATGTAAAAAGGATTTAATTCTGCTTATATGTTTGTTAATTGCTCACTGTTGTTATTTAATTTGTAAAATAAATATATTTTATATCGTAGACTTGATTTATGTTTATAATAACGTACAGACATGTTATTAATTATTAATATTGAATAAAATGGATTTAATACTGCTTATGATATTATTATGGTAATTGCTCGTTTGTTATATTTTTTGTAAAATACATAATATGTTTTTTATCGTCGACTTTATTTAATAAACGTTCCCATTATTAAAAAAAAAATGTCATAGCTTTAATTTTTCTGTTGTTCCTATCGTCAACTAATTTTGCTAAGAATAATAGGTATGTGGAGACTAGAGTCGACTTACTTACTGTAATTTTAAATAATATTATAATACATAATAATATGTATAGATTTAAATAATTATTAATTATTATTCAGGTATTTTATTAGTTTATAATACAATAGATACATTTTTATTTTAGAAGAGTTAAGCGATAGTTATGCCATCCCTTTTTCAATCGTAAGACAAGAACGCGCAGTCTCCCCTCCACGCGCTAATCAACAAGGGTAAGGGTGGGGATGGGTGCGAGTGCGCGCACCGCTTATCGTATAAATACAGGTACAAATGTGATCACCGCTCATACCCCGACTGAAGTGACCCAGTGAAGGACCGTCGTAGAAGTGACTATTAATTTATTATCATCTAATAAATTAAAATGGATCCCCGAAATCAAGAATGTGGACCTGCTCCTGCTACTCGTAAACGTGGAAGACCGGCTGGCAGAGATCGAGTTCCATTGACTCGGGATCAGCGCCGAGAACGCAACGCTCAATACGAGAGGGAGCGAAGAGAGGAGACGGCACTCGCTCTCTCAGACTTAGCCGACGCAGCGGGTTGTGACAGGAATGTCAGTACTTACCTATTTTATTATTGAGAATATTTATTTATATTCTTTCTTTCCGGACACTCATCTATTGTGTTGTCTTTGTTACAGTTGCCTGCTGCTGACCTACTGGCGATGGTCATTACCAAGCTGCAACGGTATGCCCGGCAGAAGCCGAGCAGTGACGAGGCTTCGATGCAGCGCTGTAACAAAAATCTACAGACAGAAAGTGAGTTCTGCTTTATTGTGTCTACATAGTTGCTTGTCTACTTGGTACAAGTAGTCGCAAGTTCCCGACTGACGGTATGTTTTCTTTTCAGTTGACATTTTGGAGCGGGAACTCGCCACCGGTTCTCGGGTGGAGCCCCATCTTCCCAACCGGAGTGTCGAGGCTTCGAGGCCGTCCCGAGGGTACAAGCGACGCAGAGGACAGGATCACCCGGAGGATGTGGTTAAGGCGGCGTCGCCCCCGATCGAGTGGAGTCTACCTGTTCTGGACCTGGCACTCGATGACTACCCGTCGCAGTACGAGAGTGACGACCAGATCTTTTCCGCCGCGTCGCCGTCCCCCGAAAATGACACCGTGAGTTTTCCGCTATTTCTATACGTATTCTTATCCTTTAAGAACTAGTCGCTTCCGGACATTTAATTTATACATTTTTTTCTTTCTTTGCAGGAATGGAGCGAACACTTGCAGAACCTGGTGTCAACCTATCTGTGACATCGAGTCTGGCTGTCTGGAGGCTTTTGGATTTCGGCAGCGGTTGATCTCTCGTAGTCGCAATAATTTAAGATATCACATTAAATAATGTTTTTCTTTTGTTTGCAGGCATGGAGTGAGCATTTCCGGAACCACTTGTCATAGATCTACCAGTGACATCGAGTATGATAGCCTTTTTGGGTTGTCCCTTTATTGATATAAGTATTGTTTCTTTTGTTCGCAGGAATGGACTGAACATCTGTGGAGCCTCACGTCAATCTACCTTCGTGACTTCGAGCCTGACAGCCGCCTGGACTTCGCCCGCCGCCATGGATACCTTTACGTTAACTTAGAATTTCTATTTATCGATTGTGATATAATTTGTAAATAAAATAGATATAGTTTTTTCCCCTAAAATTTATCATTAAGATTAAATGTAAAAAGGATTTAATTCTGCTTATATGTTTGTTAATTGCTCACTGTTGTTATTTAATTTGTAAAATAAATATATTTTATATCGTAGACTTGATTTATGTTTATAATAACGTACAGACATGTTATTAATTATTAATATTGAATAAAATGGATTTAATACTGCTTATGATATTATTATGGTAATTGCTCGTTTGTTATATTTTTTGTAAAATACATAATATGTTTTTTATCGTCGACTTTATTTAATAAACGTTCCCATTATTAAAAAAAAAATGTCATAGCTTTAATTTTTCTGTTGTTCCTATCGTCAACTAATTTTGCTAAGAATAATAGGTATGTGGAGACTAGAGTCGACTTACTTACTGTAATTTTAAATAATATTATAATACATAATAATATGTATAGATTTAAATAATTATTAATTATTATTCAGGTATTTTATTAGTTTATAATACAATAGATACATTTTTATTTTAGAAGAGTTAAGCGATAGTTATGCCATCCCTTTTTCAATCGTAAGACAAGAACGCGCAGTCTCACCTCCACGCGCTAATCAACAAGGGTAAGGGTGGGGATGGGTGCGAGTGCGCGCACCGCTTATCGTATAAATACAGGTACAAATGTGATCACCGCTCATACCCCGACTGAAGTGACCCAGTGAAGGACCGTCGTAGAAGTGACTATTAATTTATTATCATCTAATAAATTAAAATGGATCCCCGAAATCAAGAATGTGGACCTGCTCCTGCTACTCGTAAACGTGGAAGACCGGCTGGCAGAGATCGAGTTCCATTGACTCGGGATCAGCGCCGAGAACGCAACGCTCAATACGAGAGGGAGCGAAGAGAGGAGACGGCACTCGCTCTCTCAGACTTAGCCGACGCAGCGGGTTGTGACAGGAATGTCAGTACTTACCTATTTTATTATTGAGAATATTTATTTATATTCTTTCTTTCCGGACACTCATCTATTGTGTTGTCTTTGTTACAGTTGCCTGCTGCTGACCTACTGGCGATGGTCATTACCAAGCTGCAACGGTATGCCCGGCAGAAGCCGAGCAGTGACGAGGCTTCGATGCAGCGCTGTAACAAAAATCTACAGACAGAAAGTGAGTTCTGCTTTATTGTGTCTACATAGTTGCTTGTCTACTTGGTACAAGTAGTCGCAAGTTCCCGACTGACGGTATGTTTTCTTTTCAGTTGACATTTTGGAGCGGGAACTCGCCACCGGTTCTCGGGTGGAGCCCCATCTTCCCAGCCGGAGTGTCGAGGCTTCGAGGCCGTCCCGAGGGTACTACAAGCGACGCAGAGGACAGGATCACCCGGAGGATGTGGTTAAGGCGGCGTCGCCCCCGATCGAGTGGAGTCTACCGGTTCTGGACCTGGCACTCGATGACTACCCGTCGCAGTACGAGAGTGACGACCAGATCTTTCCCGCCGCGTCGCCGTCCCCCGAAAATGACACCGTGAGTTTTCCGCTATTTCTATACGTATTCTTATCCTTTAAGAACTAGTCGCTTCCGGACATTTAATTTATACATTTTTTTCTTTCTTTGCAGGAATGGAGCGAACACTTGCAGAACCTGGTGTCAACCTATCTGTGACATCGAGTCTGGCTGTCTGGAGGCTTTTGGATTTCGGCAGCGGTTGATCTCTCGTAGTCGCAATAATTTAAGATATCACATTAAATAATGTTTTTCTTTTGTTTGCAGGCATGGAGTGAGCATTTCCGGAACCACTTGTCATAGATCTACCAGTGACATCGAGTATGATAGCCTTTTTGGGTTGTCCCTTTATTGATATAAGTATTGTTTCTTTTGTTCGCAGGAATGGACTGAACATCTGTGGAGCCTCACGTCAATCTACCTTCGTGACTTCGAGCCTGACAGCCGCCTGGACTTCGCCCGCCGCCATGGATACCTTTACGTTAACTTAGAATTTCTATTTATCGATTGTGATATAATTTGTAAATAAAATAGATATAGTTTTTTTCCCTAAAATTTATCATTAAGATTAAATGTAAAAAGGATTTAATTCTGCTTATATGTTTGTTAATTGCTCACTGTTGTTATTTAATTTGTAAAATAAATATATTTTATATCGTAGACTTGATTTATGTTTATAATAACGTACAGACATGTTATTAATTATTAATATTGAATAAAATGGATTTAATACTGCTTATGATATTATTATGGTAATTGCTCGTTTGTTATATTTTTTGTAAAATACATAATATGTTTTTTATCGTCGACTTTATTTAATAAACGTTCCCATTATTAAAAAAAAAATGTCATAGCTTTAATTTTTCTGTTGTTCCTATCGTCAACTAATTTTGCTAAGAATAATAGGTATGTGGAGACTAGAGTCGACTTACTTACTGTAATTTTAAATAATATTATAATACATAATAATATGTATAGATTTAAATAATTATTAATTATTATTTAGGAATAATTATTATTTAGGTATTTTATTAGTTTATAATACAATAGATACATTTTTATTTTAGAAGAGTTAAGCGATAGTTATTCCATCCCTTTTTCAATCGTAAGACAAGAACGCGCAGTCTCCCCTCCACGCGCTAATCAACAAGGGTAAGGGTGGGGATGGGTGCGAGTGCGCGCACCGCTTATCGTATAAATACAGGTACAAATGTGATCACCGCTCATACCCCGACTGAAGTGACCCAGTGAAGGACCGTCGTAGAAGTGACTATTAATTTATTTATTATCATCTAATAAATTAAAATGGATCCCCGAAATCAAGAATGTGGACCTGCTCCTGCTACTCGTAAACGTGGAAGACCGGCTGGCAGAGATCGAGTTCCATTGACTCGGGATCAGCGCCGAGAACGCAACGCTCAATACGAGAGGGAGCGAAGAGAGGAGACGGCAGTTGCTCTCTCAGACTTAGCCGACGCAGCGGGTTGTGACAGGAATGTCAGTACTTACCTATTTTATTATTGAGAATATTTATTTATATTCTTTCTTTCCGGACACTCATCTATTGTGTTGTCTTTGTTACAGTTGCCTGCTGCTGACCTACTGGCGATGGTCATTACCAAGCTGCAACGGTATGCCCTGCAGAAGCCGAGCAGTGACAATGCCTCGATACAGCGCTGTAACAAGAATCTACGGGCAGAAAGTGAGTTCTGCTTTATTGTGTCTACATAGTTGCTTGTCTACTTGGTACAAGTAGTCGCAAGTTCCCGACTGACGGTGTGTTTTCTTTTCAGTTGACATTTTGGAGCGGGAACTCGCCACCGGTCATCGAGTGGAGCCCCGTCTTCCCAACCGGAGTGTCGAGGCTTCGAGGCCGTCCCGAGGGTACAAGCGACGCAGAGGACAGGATCACCCGGAGGATGTGGTCGAGGCGGCGTCGCCCCCGATCGAGTGGAGTCTACCGGTTCTGGACCTGGCACTCGATGACTACCCGTCGCAGTATGAGAGTGACGACCAGATCTTTCCCGCCGCGTCGCCGTCCCCCGAAAATGACACCGTGAGTTTTCAGCTATTTCTATACTTACGTATTCTTATCCGTTGAGACCTAGTCGCTTGCGGACATTTAATTTATATATTTTTTTCTTTGTTTGCAGGAATGGAGCGAACACTTGCAGAACCTGGTGTCAACCTATCTGTGACATCGAGTCTGGCTGTCTGGAGGCTTTTGGATTTCGGCAGCGGTTGATCTCTCGTAGTCGCAATAATTTAAGATATTATATTAAATTAATATAATGTTTTTCTTTTTTTTGCAGGCATGGAGTGAGCATTTCCGGAACCACTTGTCATAGATCTACCAGTGACATCGAGTATGATAGCCGTTTTGGGTTGTCCCTTTATTGATATAAGTATCGTTTCTTTTGTTCGCAGGAATGGACTGAACATCTGTGAAGCCTCGCGTCAATCTACCTTCGTGACTTCGAGCCTGACAGCCGCCTGGACTTCGCCCGCCGCCATGGACACCTTTACGTTAACTTAGAATTTTTATTTATCGATTGTGATTTATTTTGTAAATAAAATAGATATAGTTTTTTTCCCTAAAATTTATCATTAAGATTAAACGTAAAAAGGATTAAATTCTGCTTATGTTTGTTAATTGCTCACTGTTGTTATTTAATTTGTAAAATAAATATATTTTTTATCGTAGACTTGATTTATGTTTATAATAACGTACAGACATGTTATTAATTATTAATATTGAATAAAATGGATTTAATACTGCTTACGATATGGTAATTGCTCGTTTGTTATATTTTTTGTAAAATACATATGTTTTTTATCGTCGACTTTATTTAATAAACGTTCCTATTATTAAAAATAAATGTCATAGCTTTAATTTTTCTGTTGTCTCTATCGTCAACTAATTTTGCTAAGAATAATAGGTATGTGGAGACTAGAGTCGACTTACTTACTGTAATTCTAAATAATATTATAATACATAATAATATGTATAGATTTAAATAATTATTAATTATTATTTAGGAATAATTATTATTTAGGTATTTTATTAGTTTATAATACAATAGATACATTTTTATTTTAGAAGAGTTAAGCGATAGTTATTCCATCCCTTTTTCAATCGTAAGACAAGAACGCGCAGTCTCCCCTCCACGCGCTAATCAACAAGGGTAAGGGTGGGGATGGGTGCGAGTGCGCGCACCGCTTATCGTATAAATACAGGTACAAATGTGATCACCGCTCATACCCCGACTGAAGTGACCCAGTGAAGGACCGTCGTAGAAGTGACTATTAATTTATTATCATCTAATAAATTAAAATGGATCCCCGAAATCAAGAATGTGGACCTGCTCCTGCTACTCGTAAACGTGGAAGACCGGCTGGCAGAGATCGAGTTCCATTGACTCGGGATCAGCGCCGAGAACGCAACGCTCAATACGAGAGGGAGCGAAGAGAGGAGACGGCAGTTGCTCTCTCAGACTTAGCCGACGCAGCGGGTTGTGACAGGAATGTCAGTACTTACCTATTTTATTATTGAGAATATTTATTTATATTCTTTCTTTCCGGACACTCATCTATTGTGTTGTCTTTGTTACAGTTGCCTGCTGCTGACCTACTGGCGATGGTCATTACCAAGCTGCAACGGTATGCCCGAGACAAGCCGAGCAGTGACAATGCCTCGATACAGCGCTGTAACAAGAATCTACGGGCAGAAAGTGAGTTCTGCTTTATTGTGTCTACATAGTTGCTTGTCTACTTGGTACAAGTAGTCGCAAGTTCCCGACTGACGGTGTGTTTTCTTTTCAGTTGACATTTTGGAGCGGGAACTCGCCACCGGTCATCGAGTGGAGCCCCGTCTTCCCAACCGGAGTGTCGAGGCTTCGAGGCCGTCCCGAGGGTACAAGCGACGCAGAGGACAGGATCACCCGGAGGATGTGGTCGAGGCGGCGTCGCCCCCGATCGAGT
The DNA here is from genome assembly GCA_038024825.1 of Polylopha cassiicola. Taxonomy (NCBI): domain Eukaryota; kingdom Metazoa; phylum Arthropoda; class Insecta; order Lepidoptera; family Tortricidae; genus Polylopha; species Polylopha cassiicola. The sequence continues at coordinate 4,331,161 of CP149061.1, forward strand.
GGAGTCTACCGGTTCTGGACCTGGCACTCGATGACTACTCGTCGCAGTATGAGAGTGACGACCAGATCTTTCCCGCCGCGTCGCCGTCCCCCGAAAATGACACCGTGAGTTTTCAGCTATTTCTATACTTACGTATTCTTATCCGTTGAGACCTAGTCGCTTGCGGACATTTAATTTATATATTTTTTTCTTTGTTTGCAGGAATGGAGCGAACACTTGCAGAACCTGGTGTCAACCTATCTGTGACATCGAGTCTGGCTGTCTGGAGGCTTTTGGATTTCGGCAGCGGTTGATCTCTCGTAGTCGCAATAATTTAAGATATTATATTAAATTAATATAATGTTTTTCTTTTTTTTGCAGGCATGGAGTGAGCATTTCCGGAACCACTTGTCATAGATCTACCAGTGACATCGAGTATGATAGCCGTTTTGGGTTGTCCCTTTATTGATATAAGTATCGTTTCTTTTGTTCGCAGGAATGGACTGAACATCTGTGAAGCCTCGCGTCAATCTACCTTCGTGACTTCGAGCCTGACAGCCGCCTGGACTTCGCCCGCCGCCATGGACACCTTTACGTTAACTTAGAATTTTTATTTATCGATTGTGATTTATTTTGTAAATAAAATAGATATAGTTTTTTTCCCTAAAATTTATCATTAAGATTAAACGTAAAAAGGATTAAATTCTGCTTATGTTTGTTAATTGCTCACTGTTGTTATTTAATTTGTAAAATAAATATATTTTTTATCGTAGACTTGATTTATGTTTATAATAACGTACAGACATGTTATTAATTATTAATATTGAATAAAATGGATTTAATACTGCTTACGATATGGTAATTGCTCGTTTGTTATATTTTTTGTAAAATACATATGTTTTTTATCGTCGACTTTATTTAATAAACGTTCCTATTATTAAAAATAAATGTCATAGCTTTAATTTTTCTGTTGTCTCTATCGTCAACTAATTTTGCTAAGAATAATAGGTATGTGGAGACTAGAGTCGACTTACTTACTGTAATTCTAAATAATATTATAATACATAATAATATGTATAGATTTAAATAATTATTAATTATTATTTAGGAATAATTATTATTTAGGTATTTTATTAGTTTATAATACAATAGATACATTTTTATTTTAGAAGAGTTAAGCGATAGTTATTCCATCCCTTTTTCAATCGTAAGACAAGAACGCGCAGTCTCCCCTCCACGCGCTAATCAACAAGGGTAAGGGTGGGGATGGGTGCGAGTGCGCGCACCGCTTATCGTATAAATACAGGTACAAATGTGATCACCGCTCATACCCCGACTGAAGTGACCCAGTGAAGGACCGTCGTAGAAGTGACTATTAATTTATTATCATCTAATAAATTAAAATGGATCCCCGAAATCAAGAATGTGGACCTGCTCCTGCTACTCGTAAACGTGGAAGACCGGCTGGCAGAGATCGAGTTCCATTGACTCGGGATCAGCGCCGAGAACGCAACGCTCAATACGAGAGGGAGCGAAGAGAGGAGACGGCAGTTGCTCTCTCAGACTTAGCCGACGCAGCGGGTTGTGACAGGAATGTCAGTACTTACCTATTTTATTATTGAGAATATTTATTTATATTCTTTCTTTCCGGACACTCATCTATTGTGTTGTCTTTGTTACAGTTGCCTGCTGCTGACCTACTGGCGATGGTCATTACCAAGCTGCAACGGTATGCCCGAGACAAGCCGAGCAGTGACAATGCCTCGATACAGCGCTGTAACAAGAATCTACGGGCAGAAAGTGAGTTCTGCTTTATTGTGTCTACATAGTTGCTTGTCTACTTGGTACAAGTAGTCGCAAGTTCCCGACTGACGGTGTGTTTTCTTTTCAGTTGACATTTTGGAGCGGGAACTCGCCACCGGTCATCGAGTGGAGCCCCGTCTTCCCAACCGGAGTGTCGAGGCTTCGAGGCCGTCCCGAGGGTACAAGCGACGCAGAGGACAGGATCACCCGGAGGATGTGGTCGAGGCGGCGTCGCCCCCGATCGAGTGGAGTCTACCGGTTCTGGACCTGGCACTCGATGACTACTCGTCGCAGTATGAGAGTGACGACCAGATCTTTCCCGCCGCGTCGCCGTCCCCCGAAAATGACACCGTGAGTTTTCAGCTATTTCTATACTTACGTATTCTTATCCGTTGAGACCTAGTCGCTTGCGGACATTTAATTTATATATTTTTTTCTTTGTTTGCAGGAATGGAGCGAACACTTGCAGAACCTGGTGTCAACCTATCTGTGACATCGAGTCTGGCTGTCTGGAGGCTTTTGGATTTCGGCAGCGGTTGATCTCTCGTAGTCGCAATAATTTAAGATATTATATTAAATTAATATAATGTTTTTCTTTTTTTTGCAGGCATGGAGTGAGCATTTCCGGAACCACTTGTCATAGATCTACCAGTGACATCGAGTATGATAGCCTTTTTGGGTTGTCCCTTTATTGATATAAGTATTGTTTCTTTTGTTCGCAGGAATGGACTGAACATCTGTGGAGCCTCACGTCAATCTACCTTCGTGACTTCGAGCCTGACAGCCGCCTGGACTTCGCCCGCCGCCATGGATACCTTTACGTTAACTTAGAATTTCTATTTATCGATTGTGATATAATTTGTAAATAAAATAGATATAGTTTTTTTCCCCTAAAATTTATCATTAAGATTAAATGTAAAAAGGATTTAATTCTGCTTATATGTTTGTTAATTGCTCACTGTTGTTATTTAATTTGTAAAATAAATATATTTTATATCGTAGACTTGATTTATGTTTATAATAACGTACAGACATGTTATTAATTATTAATATTGAATAAAATGGATTTAATACTGCTTATGATATTATTATGGTAATTGCTCGTTTGTTATATTTTTTGTAAAATACATGATATGTTTTTTATCGTCGACTTTATTCAATAAACGTTCCTATTATTAAAAATAAATGTCATAGCTTTAATTTTTCTGTAGTCCCTATCGTCAACTAATTTTGCTAAGAATAATAGGTATGTGGAGACTAGAGTCGACTTACTTACTGTAATTCTAAATAATATTATAATACATAATAATATGTATAGATTTAAATAATTATTAATTATTATTCAGGTATTTTATTAGTTTATAATACAATAGATACATTTTTATTTTAGAAGAGTTAAGCGATAGTTATGCCATCCCTTTTTCAATCGTAAGACAAGAACGCGCAGTCTCCCCTCCACGCGCTAATCAACAAGGGTAAGGGTGGGGATGGGTGCGAGTGCGCGCACCGCTTATCGTATAAATACAGGTACAAATGTGATCACCGCTCATACCCCGACTGAAGTGACCCAGTGAAGGACCGTCGTAGAAGTGACTATTAATTTATTATCATCTAATAAATTAAAATGGATCCCCGAAATCAAGAATGTGGACCTGCTCCTGCTACTCGTAAACGTGGACGTTTTAAAGGCGATACACTGACAGCAAAATAGTTGTCGTATATATAATTAAAGCGGTACATTAAATAGCCTTTAAAAAAGAATTTGTTTTTTATCTCCTATATTTGAATGCTTAGAGGTCCAAGATCCTAGCCATGCAAAGGCTTAAGAGTCTCCTTTCCGGAGTCTCGCCACCCGTCCGGTTTTGCAGTGAAGGCCCATTAGCTGGCCAACTGCGCTTCAGTATTCAGTTCGAAAAAAAAAAAAAACCTAGCCATGCCATTTTAGCCATTATGGCATATTTATTAATCAATATGTTTTAATTTGAAAGAAGTACCTATTCAGTTAACATAATATTATTATTAAAGCTACCTCTGCTATAAAGGAAGGATATTAAAAGTACATGAAAATAAGTTTATCCCTCACGTTATTAATAGTGCACATACCTACCTTGTTTCATGTACATAGTAAACTGTATAAACTTTCGTTACAACTTCTTCATAAAAAGTGCATCATCAATTGTATCGGAAAAGGTAACAATCGAAAAAGGAAAACATTTGTCGCCGCGCATGGTTCGTTAGCGGCGCGGCGTGTGCGCGAGACATCGATACCTAACTGCACTTATGTCTAAGAGATGAACTATTCGCGATTCTTAAAGATACCTACTCAGTATTATTTAGGTAAGGTCAAGGCTTCTAATTCCGGCATATTTTTGAGCTAGATCAACTTTGGTTAAAAATTTGAGACGTTTATTTTTAACTATTTACCCATGGCGCGTATTTATTAGACCAACAATTTACTTGGCTATCAAGTAATAGTATGATATTCCAGGTATCTAGGTTGCTTCATTTATTATAGATTTTTTTTTAAAAATAGTCAGGTAGACGGAGTTTCCCGCCAAGGTGGGGCTATTCCGTCATGCAAGCAGTTTCCCTAGAATTACGCAGTTTTTTCAAGTCTTTGCTAGCGGAAAATGAACACACGTCGATTTCAATCAAATATGTGTTATTAGACCTTAGATATAAGATTTACAATAGGAGTTATCCGCAAACACAATTTTTTGGGGCTATTCCGGCATGTTTTGCCAATCAGATGAGCTCAACCTTTTAAAAATTTACTAATATATATATTTTTTATATATATTATTTCATAAAATAAAGATTTATGCATTTTGCAGTCCGGAGTATTTTCGTACTACGTTCTATCGAATTACCTACTCATATATTTCGTCACAGCTAAGCTTATTATTGCCAGATTAACAAGTGTACCTATTTTAAAATGTAATACACTAAAAAAATGTTGACAATATCTGGAATCGGGAAATACCGGCATATGACGGCTTTGCCCCTTAAAAAATAGACGGAATTTCCCACTTGTCTATTTTGAAGATGTTAATTTTTAATGGTGAATTACTAAAAACTATCGGGATTTTACGCATCATGAACAGTCAGACACGTTTATACATATCATAGACGTTGTAATAAGCATATAAACAAGCCTAGAAGTCTAACTGTTTCATATTTATCTTCGATCAAACTGCATAGTACTATACTCGCACTTCGACTTCGAAACGCAACTGAACTTTGAAAGCAGATATTTTTCTTCCTTCATTGCACAGAGTCATGGGTGTCTTTTAGTTTGAATTAGAAAACCCTACTGCTTTACCAACTGAGCCGGCAGCGGCGAACTGTGCTTAAATTCGCCAAAAACGTGTACGTGACGGAATTGCCCCGTAGACGGAATTAGAAGCCTTGACCTTACTTATTATACTCACTTCTTCATCCACTCACCTACATCTCACATTATTGATCACCTTTGACAACTCATATTTTTTGCTACAAGCTTCTTCTGCCTGCGATAAGTATTTTACACAATACCGTTATAAAAAACAGTCTATTTGTTATTCTGATGTATAGGCTATATTGTTAAGTTTCATGTAAATTCATTTCACTTAGTAGTTTTTGCGTAAAAGAGTAACAAACATACACACTCAAAACTCACAAACTTTCGCCTATATAATATTAGTGTGATAAAATAGTTAACAATAAAGTATAGTTATTATATATTTGATCTCACAATGGATATTATGTAAGTATACATACTTACTAGGTAGTAAGTAGTAACTTGATATATGAACAGACGTTTTAACTAGGTACTAATATTTTATCCTTTAAGAGGAACACAAAATCTGTTTTAAGATAGTCCAGGCAAACTTATGTAACTCTTTAGCTAGGTAAGTATTATGAATACGTCAAAAATATTGGAATGAAACAACTATTAACGGATTTAACTCGCGTATTTTTATTTTATTTGCTGACGTTTCGGATTCTTTACAGTTTCCATAATCGTAGCACGACTGAGCTGACAATAGTCTAACGCTAAAGTCTAACGATAAAATAAAAATGCGCGAGTTAAATCCGTTAATTAATAGTTGTTTCATTCCAATGTGTAATAACCGCGAAGGCATCAGAAATTATTACGTGAAAAATAGTTTCAATCTATAATAACATAATGAAGAAGAAAGGTTTGTTTGTTTCTTTGTATATTTGGATTGAATAGGCTCCAAAAGGGCTGGACTGATTTGAAAGATTCTTTCACTGTTGGGATGCTAGGTTCACCCCGAGTAACATAGGCTATAAATATTTTGAAGCCGGGGTGAACCGCTAGTACCCATATTTATAAAGCAAGGACAATGTTTATTAAATTTTATATGTCGTTAAGGGCGATATTCTCCTGCTTTGCGCCGGAGCCTGAAGGCTGTACTGCGTCGTAATGTGCCAGCACTCGGCACCGCTAACAAGCCCCTTCGAGCACTCTCGTTACTAGCACATGCAGCCTGATTTACTAAATATTTGTCACAATCGTATATAATGAACAGGTAAGTATATAAAATGGGAATAGCATTAAAAAAAATATCTAAGATAAGGTACTTTGCATATGTAAAAAACTTTAGTATTAGGCTATCGTCAACTCAGTCAGCTATAAATATGAGAACTGTAAAGTTTTGGAATTGTTATGTCATAATAATTTCTGATGCCTTCGCGGTTATTACACTTTGGAATGAAACAACTATTAACGGATTTAACTCGCGTATTTTTATTTTATTTTATTAGCTGACGTTTCGGATTCTTTACAGTTTCCATAATCGTAGCACGACTGAGCTGACAATAGTCTAACGCTATTGTCAGCTAATAAAATAAAATAAAAATACGCGAGTTAAATCCGTTACTTAATAGTTGTTTCATTCCAATTGTTATGTCATATTATATGGCCTTATGGGGAGATCGTCCAACATATAAAAACAGAGAACATACAAAATTAAAACTATTAAGTACTTAATAGAAATTTACAAAATGTGATGTTTTTGTTTTCAGTCGTCAAGTAATTACAAACAATCAAATACCTACGCGAGTTTAATCCGTTTATATTTGTTCTTTCTGCATGTGTAATAACCGCGAAGGCTTCGGGAATTATTATAGAACTTACTAACTTCTTAAACTTCGGGAACTATTATAGGTATTACATAGGTACATCATTTTTCTATAACTAACAGTCATAATATGGATCATGTATGACAGAGCAAAAGCCTTATATTCTACCCACTTGGCAATGACCCTAACGGGGCAAACTGTCATTATATAAAATCTATATGATTGATTGTCAAGGCATGGCTAGTATGAGAAAAGGAATAAATAGGTACAAAATATGTAATGTAATGTGTTGATAATTTTTATATACCTACTTTATTTGTTGTGCAATAAATTGAAAAAAGGTCACATCAAGTCTATGCTAGATTACTCGTATCATTTTCGATTAAATAAGAAGTATCTAATCCTGTTTTCTCAAGTTGCAGCAGGAAATCAAGGTATTGATCAGGTTTGTTCTTAAAACAGTGATCATTTAACGATGATAAAGCATCCCGCAGGCTGCTTGTGAAATCCGACAAATGTTCCGTTTGTCCAGCATTCTAGAAATAAAAGTAAGGTTAGTAACTTTTTTATGTTCCTTATGTCATCAAGAGGGCTAGACAAGGTGCCAACGTTAACGTCAAACGAAACGACGTTGAACGTTAGCACCATGTAAAGCATCCGTCTTGTGTGCTACCCAGGGCAGGGTTAGAATGCAAGGATTTGTCCCGCAAGGACAAATCTGTCATTTTCATTCTATCACTCATTGCAAAAGTAACAGTGACATAATATTATTTTTCTGTCCTCCGGCCGGAAAGCGCCAACTTTCTGGCCGCTGCGCTAAATGAAATTGCCGATTTCTGGCTTCGTAGAACAGAAAAATAGTATACTGACCTCGGCCAGTAAAATAAAAAAGCCTCAGATCTCATTTTTCAACCGACGAAAAAAACGGAGGAGGTTCTCAATTCGACGCGTATATTTTTTTTTTTTTTTTTTTTATGTATGACCACGCATAACTTTTTACAGGGTAGTTCGATTTTGATAATTCTTTTTTTATTTGAAAGGGTATACTTTGAAATTGGTCCCATTTCAATTTGGAAAAAAAATTCCGACCCTAAGGGTAGAAAAATAGGGGATGATTAAATTTTCACACACCGATTGTATCGTTTGACCATGGGTAACTTTTTACAGAGTAGTCCGATTTTGATAATTCTTTTTTTATTGGATAGGGCATACCTCAAAGTTAATCCCATAAAAATTTGGAAAAAAGAAACCTACCCTAAGGGTGGGAAAAAGGGGGTTAATAGCAAAAACAAGGTAGGTAGCTATTTTAAAGATAATTAAAAATTAAGCATGTAATAATTTGTATAAATTATGGCCACAGAAAATTATAAAATAATAACTTTTTAATAAAAAATTTAACCGCCGAAAAACTAAAAGGCAACAAAAAACAATAGCGCACTGGAAAGAGAAATATAATAATTTTGTCTTTTATAGCGACTATTAGTTTGGTTGTAATGTCTGATATTTTTGGAGTCGGTGCCAGCCTCAAATAAACTTGAGCACCTTAGTGAAGAGTTGAGAGTGAAGAGTTGCTGCACCAGCTGGCACCAACTTCAAAAATATCAGACATTACAACCAAAATAATAGTCGTTATAAAAGACAAAATTATTATTTTTCTCTTTTCAGTGCGCTATTGTTTTTTGTTGCCTTTTAGTTTTTTTTCGGCGGTTAAATTTTTTTATTAAAAAGTTATGACAACCTCGGCTTCGCCTCGGACGACAATTACATGTGATCTGAGACATTTTTTATTTTACTGGCCTAGGTGCGTAATGTAATTTTCCCTAGCGGCAAAAACCTTACGCCGTACAAAGCACGTTGGTCAACGAGATAGATTTCTTTTCCACTTTTTAATCTTTCCGCGACTATTTAAACATTAGGGAATATAATATTACCTATAATCCATTCAGTGCTTTTTTAATTTATCACGTACCTATATATATGTACCTACACATATATTAAGTACAATAAATCTATTGACTTGCCGTGTAGGTGACGATAGCGGCCACAGCAACTCGACGCAGCTGCATCAGTTCGCATCGCCGTACGTACGCTTGCATGTCTTCAATCAGTTGCTTGGTTGTGAGGCCCTCGCCCGGAGCGAGTTGTACGGTTCTGATGGCGCTGGTACCACATGCGTTTAGCACGTCACACACCTCTACCCACACTTCTGTGCCATCTTCTGCAAGTTATTTGTAAAACTTATATTTTACTTTTTTTTAACCTTCCATTTTTTTTATTTATTCAGTTAGGTACTATATTAGTTAAAACCTGTACCTACTTACCTAGGTTTACATTTTAGATGTTAGGTTTCCAATAATAAAAAAATACCTACCTAACTAAATTTTTAATAAATAATTTGATTTTATCGCAAAATAAAGGTATAAACAAAAAAAATAATTAATTTATAACAATTGAAATTAAGTATACATTTCCGTAAATTTCGTATTTACTTAGGTTTCTTTTATTATGTTATAAAATTATATGTTATAATAAAAATATTTTTGAATAGCCAGTTTCATTTCATTCCAATTCATCGAACCATTTGCAACATTAACATATACATAATAAATCGCTAACTTAGCTACTAATAGACTGACCAATATTTAGGCTATGATCTGTGCCTCTGTTTACAATTAAAAAAAATATATGTATATGTGCTACAAACCCATATATGGCAGAAATGTTTCAACAGCCAGATGTTCAGTGTACGAGCCCAAAACCAAAGTGTTATTGACCCCTACACGACAGTAAAAACTATAACGCAGAGGCGTGTTGAGATTTTCCACTGCCAATGTACTTATACGAAATATGGTCTCCAACGCTGATCCTGTATCTGGAGTAATCTGAAATACGATATAAAATTAAAATGATGCCCTGTAGGTCTAGTGGCAGGGCTCCTAACTTGTGAAATCAGAGGTTGCGGGTACGTATTGTACTATGGGCCGATGTTAGTCTGTTCGAATCCTACTAGCTATGGGCCGATGTTAATGTGGTATAGGCACGAGCATTGTACCTGAGGATGTGTGTTTATCAGTAATTTATCCCTTTTTAAAACAAGTGTCCAAATTTCCCGTTTCTACTATTAGCGGTTACAGCTGTACGTGCGTCTATAGATATTATTATACTAGTGGAAATTTCTCCTTTTATATAGTACTAGCTGTCCGTCCCAGCTTCGCACGGATCATCTTTTTTTTATAGCCTATGTCACTCGGAAATAGTATAGCTTCTCAACAGAGAAAGAATTTTTGAAATCGGTCCAACCGTTCTGGAGCCTATTCAATCAAAACAAACAAACAAACCTTTCCTCTTTATTATATTAGTATAGATATAGATCATTAGCTAATTAAAAAATCTCACCATTACAGTATTAACTTTTGGACTCCTATTCAATTTGAACATAATATCTGCGTACACGCTTCCATTGCTGCCACATTCGTACATAAGGGTGCATCCACACTGCGCGACGAAGCGGGCGCGGCCCGAATCCGCTTGCATAGAGGCAGTCACCTCCCGCCACTCGGTGTCGTTTGTATAGTCAGTCAGTTCATTTAGGAAGTTTTCTTCCAGGGAATATATTGTTAGTGTTTCAGTTAAAGGGACGCCATGCTGGAAGTCATAGATTTTTTTTAAGAACTTTTTTGATGCCTTCGCGGTTATAACACATGGGAATGAAACAATTGCATTATAAGTTAAGTAGTTCACAGACGTTTGTGTTTAAGGTACCATCGTCAGCTCATTCGGCTACAAATATGGCCTCAACCACACCTAGCAAACCCGATAGTGCTACAGCGGCCCCGCCGGCGGGGTCGAAGACTTACACCCACACTCGTCACGAGTCGGACCTACCGCAGATACCTTCTGTCCTTCTGCAACATAATCCCCCCACTCTGAGCCGTCGGGTCGGTCAGAGCTAAAAACCCAATTAATTATAGGCTTTGAAGAACTATATCTGGAGGCTCGCCTATTGTTCAGTTTTTCATTAAAGGCCCACCAGCTGGCAAACCGCGCTTCAGTATTCAGTGCGAAAAAAAATCATATATGTAACTATGGCGTGTATTCTATGCAAGAGCTATAGGTATCATATGTATAGTGCCTACCCCACACTTAACGAGCCTAGCTAAGCGAGGTAACATCTTATATTCTCACCCGACAATCATCGCAGTTGTCATCTTCAACCGAGCTAGCGGCTTCAAGATATTCCATCGACGCGAAGTACCAAGTGAGAGTGCAGCTAGGAGTTACGTTGCTGGCATTAGCTACTAAGGAGATCACACTGCCTTCATTGAGAATTCTAGGCATCGGTGTGACCTGTAATATGAAATAATAATAATTATAAGTGGCATCTTTCTCACTCGTATTATTTCTTTTCTCAAACAATAAAAAAATAATGAAAAGGGCTTCTAAAATTCAGGCGTGGGGGGCCGCCACGAGCTTCCGCTCTCGAGCTTTAGAAGCACTTAGCGCTCAAATATCATCATCACGTCAAATATAACTTCGTTAAAAATAGGGGTTAAGTGTAGAAGGGTGAAGAGTTTGTCTAAATACTGAATAAGAAAACTTTAGTACATTTAGGTGTATGAAATCATGTTTCCTGATTCTCCCCGATATGTACAAAATTTCATTGTGTCCGTTTGAAACTCTATTACCATCAATATACCTACATTTTAATATCTATGTTGATTTCAATAAGTTGTAGTTAAATGCTATAATAACTTTAAAAAGCAATAAACAGTTACCTGTATTACTGGTGAGATGTGCGGTACAGATATAATTACGGCACTAGTGGCGGCTGAGTGGGTGTGCACCCACACTGTAAGTGCCACTTCGAACCTGGCGTTTTATTACAGAATATCAGTATTATTTTATATTTCTCATGCTGCCAATAACGGTACTAGTGTGAAGTGAGAGCTACCAATAAAGTTGTTGGTATATAAGTACCTATCGATTAATATTGGGCTAAGACTTTATTTAGAAAGTTTAAGCTTATGTACAATGTTTTTACTATAAGAAATTATTGTTTGACCTGGTAAGGTGTTGTAGGTATCAATTTAAAATATAATATGGACCCACAGAGGCTCCAATGTACGGAAAATTAAATGCTAAAATACAATCAATTAATCACATTTTATTATAAACTAGCAGTTTTCCCCGGCTTCGCACGGATCCCTATTTTGTTTTCAAAATACACTATAGCCTATGTTACTCAGGGCGAACGTAGCTTTCCAACGGTGAAAGAATCAAATCGTTTTGAAGCCTATTCAATCCAAACAAACAAACAAACTTTTCCTCTTTATAATATTAGTATAGACAATTCAATTACAAACATTCTTACCGTCCTACTTTCGGTAGTCCATTTTTAAAATTAAAAGTATCGTTGTTTATACTTTTTAAAAAATCACACGACTCTCCTTCGAACATGCAATGCCATTCATACTGAAAACAAATAAACTTAACTTCAAATAGGTACTTACTTAGGTACATACAAGTTTAAATGTACCTACTGAATGATTTTCGTAATAATTTTATTGCTTGTTTTCTACTGTAACTGATTTAACTCGCGTATATATTAATTTTTATGAAGCTTTAGGTACAGTTCCTATAGTCGTAGCAGACAAGGTCGACGATAGTCTTAACACTAAGGTAAGTTCAATCGGACATAAATTCAATCGGATAAACTTACTTCCAAAGTATCTCCGAAATAATCGTGATTTAATACAAGAGAGTGAAGCGTGAACGGCATGTGAGCTGTCACAATGAGGGTGTCCACATCTAGGTACACTTCGAAACTTCTTTGTAATACTGTGAAGGGCAGGCCGTTCTGAAAATACAGGTACCTTTTTTAGAACATTCTTGAACCTATAATTATTGTTTCTGCATTAAAAAGTTACTCTGAGCTACTCGTATTTCAGACACGTGAAAAAATTGGAATTTATTGTCAACTTTCCGCAAAAATTCTTACGACATATCTATACTAATATTATAAAGCTGAAGAGTTTGTTTGTTTGAACGCGCTAATCTAAGGCACTAGATATTGGTTCGAACGGAAAAAATCTTTTTTTGATAGATAGACCATTTATCGAGAAAGGCTATATAACATCACGCTGCGACCAATAGGAGCGAAGAAACAGTGGAAAATGTGTAAAAAACGGGGAAAATATGAAGCCTATATGAAGAATAACTATTTCACGCGGACGAAGTTGCGGGAACAGCTAGTATAATTATATTAGTAAAGTGATATATATGAATTTAATGCCTAACTAAACTACGTAATCGATAATCCTGTCACTGAGTATTTTTCTTCCAACTAAGTACTTAATTTGTTTCAAAATAGTTTAAGTAAGAAAAAAAAAACTGTTATTCAGATAAAAAGGTAACAGATATTTCTTATTAATAGGGCGGTACGAAGTTCGCTGGGTCAGCTAGTATTATTATATTTTTATGTATGACCACGCATAACTTTAGACTGTCTAGTAAAGGCTTTTATATTTAGTAAAATACTTAACACACTATTACAATGCTCTTTTTAGAATACATAATGTAGTGGACACTAAAGACTAAAGCTATGATTGTATCTTGTGCATCCTAATTTTAAATTCCAGAGCGCAAATAGTTTTTACCTGAGTAATGAAATAGCCGCTAGAGTGTTTCACGACCTGACAACTAGCGTAATAGGTCATTCCAGCTTTCAGCGAGTTTGCAGGTATTTCCAATCGGGAACTCGCAGTACCAGTGTCCACTTTATCTGTCGTGTCCACACTTTGAACTGTCCACACGAACTGGCAACAAGAAACCGATTCAAAGCTAAAACACTTGCTGGAATTCGTTTTATTTAACTCGTTGAAGCATTGAAAATTTAGCTTTATATTTAATTAATTTTTTTGCACTAAATGCAAAGCTTTCGGGAGCAAAGTTATATGGATCTTGTTTGACTTGTTGCTCCCTTAGATTCATAATAATAATTATTAAGGTACTTTGGGTTTTGTATGACTTAAAAGTCATAGCAGCTTGGTGGTAATATGTCTCAGATACCTACACAAGATCATAATATTACTAATTGCTGCCGAATAGTGACTCTGATTATTTATGGCATTTGTTACTTACGTGATGCTTATTCGGAGCATATATTATTATGGGTAAAGTATTTATATCCCTTTTTAACGGAGTGATATGTTCTCTGCCTACTTTCATGCGAAAGCATGATACTATATTATACTAGCTATACTAGCTTCTGCCCGCGACTTCGTCCGCGTGGAACTCCTCCTTTTTTGAAATTGGTTAAAAAGTAGCCTATAATGTTCTTTCTCAGGCTCCAGACTTTCTTTGTACCAAATTACATTTAAATCGGTCCAGCAGTTTTAGCGTGAAAGCGTAACAGACAGACAGACATAGTTACTTTCGCATTTATAATATTAGTTAGGATTAGGATAACACCATTTTCAATTAATCGAATGGGGTTAATAATTTCTGATGCCTTCGCGGTTATCACACATTGAAATGAAACAACTATAACGGATTTAATCTCTTTAGTGTTAGACTATCCATCAGCTGAGTCGTCGTACGAATATGGGAATTGGGAACTGTGAATTTTCGAAACTTAAGCAAATAAATTAAAATACCGTGGAATGGGGTTACTTTAGTAAATTTTAAAATTCAAATGTGTTTTTCTCCTTATACAATAATGTAAAAAAAATATAAAAAAAATGGGAATATCGGTTTTGTTCATACTACCGAATCCGTTACTAAAATATTTTTTTTCATCAATACATTTCGAGAAAAAAAATAAAAAGTTCGTGATCAAGTTTATACTATGATTGGGGTTACTTTGATACCCCCTCTTTTTATTATGGGGTTCGATAGTATCCCTGATTTAGAGTAAATCATCCGAAGAAACCAAATTAATCCGTCCACAGGTTTGGAATTTAGAATGATTTTTATCTGGTTGGGGTTACTTTGACAAAGGAAAAATAAGAGCATTTTTAGAAAGATTTATTTTGTTTTAAATAATTTGTTCGTATGCCCTTAACTTCTATCTCTTATGCTTGTGCTGTGCTATTTTGCCATATATTATACTTAAATAGCATTATTTGATAATTTTACACAGTATTTTTATAGAAATTATTTTATTTATTTTTCAGAATGGTTTCAGTCAATTTTAACTAATAATTATGATCAGGTCTTATTACCAATGAAGTATAAATGATCGATCAGCCTATTTTAAGTAGATAATTGAAAGGGTTAACACATATTACTAGTACGAAATGATACAGATCAGTTGATCAATGTAGCCCCGTAGTAGTGATCAGAGACACCCCTAGCCGAAAATACCGCCAAAATAAAATAGTCGTAAAGGTTATCGTTTTTGATGAAATTGATTATTATAGATTGATACATTTCTGATATAGCAAAATTAGTAAAAAAAATGTTTTTGCTATAGTTTAACGACTACTTTAGAAGTTATTCATGGTATGAAAATAACCAAAAACAACTTCTTAAGTTTTTTATTTTTTTACTATCAAACCAGAAGCACGATCGCGGTACAATACCTAATTCACATGGTTGTAGTGTCTATCGATGCTGCTAAATGTAAAATAAAAATGTAATAAATGCGTTCAGAAATAGTACTAGTCCCAGTTTTAGTAAGAAAAGAAGTTTTTATCAAAGTAACCCCAGGACTCAAAGTAACCCCATTTTACGGTACGCGAGTTGATTCCGTTATTAGTTGTTTCATAACAACGAATTTGTTTTTGTAAATCAATAAATTATCAATTACTCCAGCGTACAACAGCTAATTGTTATGTACGTCTTACTGCTCATTTTATTTATTGTTTTATTATACATACATAGTAATCCTGGGTTGGATGACACGTTGTGACCTGAGCTTCCAATACAAACTCGATGTCCGAGTACGTCTCCTGTCCACCAACCAATATGATAGATAGCATGTCACCGCGACCGTCAATATTTTCCAATTTCGTGTCCCCTTTCACGTTATTGATGTTGAACGATTTTGGTGGAGAAAGTTCGCCGTCGGAGCCAACTGCACTTACATTGAAGATATAGTCGACACCACGGAGCAACTAAGTAAAAAAAACATAATTAAAATTGGTTCATCCGAACGGGAGATACATTTCCACAGAGACAGACAGACACACACAGACAGATAGACATACACACACACACGCACACGCACACACAGACGCTCACACACAAACACGTCAAACTTATTTAACACCCCGTCGTTTTAGCGGCGGGGGTTAAAAAGTAAATGAATAGCTATATCTAGAAATTAATCTGATGTTTCTCTAAAGCTTCATTTCAAAACAGATCCAGTCAGTCAATCATTGCAAAAGTATGACACTGACAGATGCTTTCTCGCGCGACTAAAATATATGCTAGCCGGGCTATGTTGATATCGTTTCATTGTCGCGGTGATCTATCAATATTTTGTTAACTTTACCATGTCGACATGGCTAAATTTTGTCTCGTGATAAAAGTGACCACCATAGACTTGTAATATAATCAGTACAGTATTTAAATAATTTAGAACTAGCTTACCTCATCATTTTCAATAACATAGACATAAGGTTCTTTTTGGGGCCCGTTCATTTGTTTTTCTAGATCGCGGACAGTGCGCCATAACATTAGAGTGAAGCGCTGCGTAGGCGCAGGTAGAGGCGACCAGCGCACAGTCCATTGGATGTCTAATTTAACACCGGCTGTCGTCCGGAGACTATTAAGAAAATTATAATAATAATTTATGATGCCTTCGCGGTTATTACACATTGGAATGAAACAACTATTAACGGATTTAGCTCGCGTATTTTTATTTTATTTTTGCTAACGTTTAGCGTTAGACTATTGTCAGCTCAGACGTGCTACGATTATGGAAACTGTAAAGAATCCGGAACGTCAGCAAATAAAATAAAATAAAATTCGCAAGTAAAATCCGTTAATAGGTACTTAGTTGTTTCATTCCAAAATGACGTTAGAAGTCTAGTTCTATAACAATGCAGCGCAGTTCTATAAAGGCATAGGCGTATGCTCTGGTATTTAAGAAGTCGACAGTTTTATTGAGAAATAATAACAATTGTCAAGTAATTATTACTGACTCTAAAAATTTAGTCTAAATACAAGAATATTGACTTAATTTGTCACTACGTAAATTCTAATTCGAACGTGATAGAGTAAAATCATAATATTGTTGTGATTAATAAATGGAAAATGACCTGTACCTAAATGCCTTATATAGAGGATTCAGGTGTAGCGGCGGTAGGAAAGCAAAATATGTATAATATAATATATATATTATTAAATAGGTACTTACGTGATAATGGTAGTATCAGGTTTCGCAACAGGAGCTTCTTCGTCCTTCGGACACACGAACTCTGGAGCTAATATACGAAACTCTGGCACCTCTGCTATCTAAAAATACATAATGGGATGTATAGACATAGTAATACAGTAATACAGGTACTTATAACGTGTAGGTACTATTTCGTCAACCAAGACAAGTGCCACTCGATAACGAGATTAAAACAAATGAAAAATGGACATAAGCGCACGAAAGCTGATCACGTGATTTTTCTTCAGATTGCTTCAATTACATATATAATTTGATTCACTCCGATTTTGGTTAACTCGAGGCGATATCACCTCGTGACATGATTATCTTTTTTTTAAATATAAATAAGTGAAAACTTACAATTTCCACGAGCGAAATAGCAATTAGAATCCCACCGAGCATTTTATATTTTAGAATCTTATCTTGTACTTTAGAACAAATCAGATCGTTCACACTATGCAAACAAATTTATTTAGATAGACATTTCTTGGCCGCTATTCGGAAGTAAATAGTCATGGGTCTTGTGTGACTACCAAATTGGTAATATGACTGTAAGATCCATATGACTCCAATCCCGAATGATGGCCCTAGTTTGAATAGTAAAATAAAACCACCAGAAAGACAACTTTACGTAATTATTCATAAATATTTAAGGACACTGTATACTCGTCTGCCTACTTCGGAGTAGAAATTTTAATAAAACTGAAAAAGTTCATTTGTGTCGTGTGTCTTACATTTGCTTTATTGCATGCATTACGTGTCGCGTGTCATTTTAATTTTAATAGCAAGGTATATCATGCATACGTTAATTAATTATGTAAGTTTCAATACCGTTGCATGGATAATAAAATAGTACAATTAGCATGATTCTTTTATACCTAACATAAATATGCTTTGATGAGATGTTATACAATTTCTATAAATACATTTCATTACCGAAGTGTTGGAGTTGTTAGAAGCTACGAGTAGAAATAATTACGAAGCACAAAGGTTTTCCGATAAATGAAGTTACGTGACTGTTACGTTGAAACAATTTAATAATAGTTAGGACTTGCGTACCGGTTGATTATACTTTCTCAATTAACTCATTTTGTCTTAAATGCTTTATTCTCCTAATAAATAGTTAGGTATTATTTATGCAAACTCTTTACACAGAAATAAATAGGTAATTAGGTAAGTATAGAAATTTAACTGATAAATAAGATTTATATCTTTGAGTGATAAATAAGCACAATATCGTAAAATTATATTAAATAAAGCTGAAAATATTTTACAATGAATATAAAACTTACCTATTGTATTTTGATAAATGTTTAAACGATTACATTGATTGGTTTCAGAACGTTATTAGTTATTACTTTGACGTTTGGGCAAAATGTCAGATGGAATCATTATTTTCCCGCCGATGCACTTGGTGTGTAAAAAAAAGAGTTAAGTTACAAAGTTTACACATTGTTTATAAAAAATATGATAAGTTAATCGATGACACAATAAGAGTTTTAGATGAGACGAGTGATTTAGTGCAGTGTGATTGTTTTTGCAATGAATCTGTACGCCGTGCGGGTGCAGTGACGTAGAGGAGCAGCGGTCCAGTTAAAAGAAGCTAGAGGCTGTGCCGACGTACTGCATTTGCCGATCTGGTTTTGGTGTCTATTGGGTTATTCTTTCATAAGGGTTTTTTAGGCGATTGAGAGACTAAGAAAGTTTAAGCGCAGTTAAGATAAAATAATGTGCTTAACTTTATACCTAAGTGGAAATTGTAAGCTAAAAGCAAGTTGCTACCTATAGGTACGTTTTCAGTCTTTGCAATAAAAATATAAGTAGGTACTTCCCTAACAAACAATATTTCATTTAATAAGCGTTAACAGCTAGCAATTTTACTCATAGTATTAAGGGCACACGATAGCATAGCTGGATATAGCCGGTTAAAACCGGATAAAACCATTGTAGTTTTGCCAAAGAATTATGGTCAGTATAGGAGTGTTGCAAAGGTCCACGTCCGATCCGCTTGTTGGTACTAAACAAGTGTTTATCGCTAGATCTAACCCCGTATCGCAGGATATAAGAGCCTGCCCACATAAACCTAATTTGCGTTTACGTTCATGGTGTACAGTCACGCGAAATGTGTCTGCGTAACTTGATAAATTGTTTATTTAATTAGTTTTACGGTCGTCAATTATTTCTTGATAAAAGCTCGAATCGAACTAAGAACTTTGATATTATTACTTAGCGAAAAAGGTTAATAAATTTCATTGCCAATTTTTAACATTTTACATAAGTATTTTTCAAATAAAGTTGTTCTTAAGCATACCTTCATTATTAATTTTCGAACAATAATTATACTTTGTAATTATAGTCATCATACGATCTAATTCAATTTTAAACGTATTTTTCTAAATAAATTGGTAACCTACTATTAAATGTAAGCATAAACATAAAAGCGCGAGAGAAAAATATTTAACAAATACGTCACCACTTATTATGCATCAGGCGGTTGTTCAAATTTAGATTTACTACTCTTCTTAGCTTTATATCGAGCATCAATCTTCATTACAAAGTTTCAAACCCGACTTATGAAAAGTTTAATCTGTCGTGAAGTGCCAGACTTATGTCTTCTCCGTCTGTAAAAAATAACACATCGTTGACAACTTACAACTGCAAAATAGAAATAGTTACGAGGCAACACTATATGATGGTTATTAGAAGATACATAGATGTAGGAACACTTAGGTAAACTTTGACTATTGGCGTTGTCGTAATTGATATTAATATTATAAAAAAAATATTTTTAGCTGTTTTTACACTTACGAATGTAAGAATCGGTAAAATATAATCATAATATTTTCTCCACACCACCTATCGTGGAATTCATAATTCGCGAAACTCATTTATCAAAATTTGACTTCGTACTTTTATAACATACTAAAATTATTTATGCAAACAGCAAACAGCAAACAGCAAACAGCAAACAGCAAACAGCAAACAGCAAACAGCAACCAGCAACCAGCAACCAGCAACCAGCAACCAGCAAACAGCAACCAGCAAACAGCAAACAGCAAACAGCAACCAGCAACCAGCAACCAGCAAACAGCAAACAGCAAAGAGCAAACAGCAAGCACCAAGCAGCAAACAGCAAACAGCAAACAGCAAACAGCATGCAGCAAACAGCAAACAGCATGCAGCAAACAGCAAACAGCAAACAGCAAACAACAAACAGCAAACAGCAAGCAGCAAGCAGCATCCAGCAACCAGAAACCAGCAAACAGCAGCAAGCAAGCAAGCAAGCTAGCAGGCAAGCAACGAACGAACGAACGAACGAACGAACGAACGAATGAACGAACGAATGAACGAACAAACAGCAAACTGCAAACAGCAAACAGCACACAGCAAACAGCAAGCAGCAAGCAGCAAGCAGCAAGCAGCAAGCAGCAAGCAGCAAGCAGCAAGCAGCAAGCAGCAAGCAGCAAGCAGCAAGCAGCAAGCAGCAAGCAGCAAGCAGCAAGCAGCAAGCAGCAAGCAGCAAGCAGCAAGCAGCAAGCTGCAAGCAGCAAGCAGCAAGCAGCAAGCAGCAAGCAGCAAGCAGCAAGCAGCAAGCAGCAAGCAGCAAGCAGCAAGCAGCAAGCAGCAAGCAGCAAGCAGCAAGCAGCAAACAGCAAACAGCAAACAGCAAGCAGCAAGCAGCAAGCAGCAAGCAGCAAGCAGCAAGCAGCAAGCAGCAAGCAGCAAACAGCAAACAGCAAACAGCAACCAGCAACCAGCAACCAGCAAACAGCAAACAGCAAACAGCAAACAGCAAACAGCAAACAGCAAACAGCAAGCAGCAAGCAGCAAGCAGCAAGCAGCAAGCAGCAAGCAGCAAGCAGCAAGCAGCAAGCAGCAAGCAGCAAGCAGCAAGCAGCAAGCAGCAAGCAGCAAGCAGCAAGCAGCAAGCAGCAAGCAGCAAGCAGCAAGCAGCAAGCAGCAAACAGCAAACAGCAAACAGCAACCAGCAAGCAGCAAACAGCAAACAGCAAACGGCAAGTTTTGTGTATATCTTGACATTTTCGCTATCTGCTTTAGACAGCACCGAAATATATAAAAGGGTGCTGCTCGTAATGTTTTTGTCGCTCTGGAATGCACTTGTCACTGCCATATTTTGAAAGAGCGACTTGCCGTTTGCCGTTTGCCGTTTGCTGTTTGCTGCTTGCTGCATGCTGCTTGCTGCTTGCTGTTTGCTGGTTGCTGTTTGCTGTTTGCTGTTTGCTACTTGATGCTTGCTACCTGCTGTTTGGCCCTTGCCGCTTGCTGTTTGCTGTTTGCTGCTTGTCGCTTGCCGCTTGCCGCTTGCCGCTTGCCGCTTGCCGCTTGCCGCTTGCCGCTTGCCGCTTGCCGCTTGCCGCTTGCCGCTTGCCGCTTGCCGCTTGCCGCTTGCCGCTTGCCGCTTGCCGCTTGCCGCTTGCCGCTTGCCGCTTGCCGCTTGCCGCTTGCCGTTTGCCGTTTGCCGGTTGCCGGTTGCTGTTTGCTACTTGATGGTTGCTGTTTGCTGTTTGCCGCTTGCCGCTTGCTGTTTGCCGCTTACTTCTTGCTGTTTGCTGCTTGCTGGTTGCTGTTTGACGCCTGCTGCTTGCTGTTTGCTGCTTGCTGTTTGCAGTTTGCTGTGTGCTGTTTGCTGTTTGCAGTTTGCTGTTTGTTCGTTCATTCGTTCGTTCGTTCGTTCGTTCGTTGCTTGCCTGCTAGCTTGCCTGCTAGCTTGCTTGCTTGCTTGCTGCTGTTTGCTGGTTTCTGGTTGCTGGATGCTGCTTGCTGTTTGCTGTTTGTTGTTTGCTGTTTGCTGTTTGCTGTTTGCTGCATGCTGTTTGCTGTTTGCTGTTTGCTGTTTGCTGCTTGTCGCTTGCCGCTTGCCGCTTGCCGCTTGCCGCTTGCCGCTTGCCGCTTGCCGCTTGCCGCTTGCCGCTTGCCGCTTGCCGCTTGCCGCTTGCCGCTTGCCGCTTGCCGTTTGCCGTTTGCCGGTTGCCGGTTGCCGGTTGCTGTTTGGTTGGTGTATTACAGATAATATGATTCACTGTAATGCGCATATCGATACCTCTGGGCTCAAAGGTCGTAACCACCAAAATACGACTTTACAGGAGAGCAAAGAAACTTTTTTTTTTCAACAATAAAATTCATATCTTTTTTGTTTTTATAAATAAATTAACGAATCCAAGATAAGGCGACTTAAAATTCGGTGACGCAACTTATTAAATAATAAAAATCTAAGAAAAGTGTATAGTAACAAAAATAGCTTTGCGTTACGCCCCGGAAAATTGAGTATATATGACTCTTACACCCCTAAAAAATGGCTGATTTGAAAAATCATGGGCGTTACACCCCTATACACTAACTAAATAATAGTCGTTTTTACTGTGTTTTGTTGTTTATTTCTATAAGTTCTTTTATTTTTCTTTGTTTTATATGTATACGTCATAATTTGTGATGAAATAATAAAATAATGTGCAATAATTCCCAAGATAAGTGCAGTATCGTGTCGGTATACGGGTATTGTATACAGTATTACTGTAAAAATTTGATTTATAAGGATTATCTGTATTTGCAACCAAACTTTGACAACAAACTTGATGATCTGTCAAACATCTTTAGTAACTTAATTATAATTTTGAAAACAACTCTTCATTATAATTTATGATGCCATCGCGGTTATTACACATTGGAATGAAACAGACACAAACAGCAACAGGGTAGGAGTTACATATTGCAATTTGTAAAATAATGTAGTTTGCATAATGTCAAATCACTTTAGTGTTAGATTTTCGTCTGCCCAGTTGGCTACGAATACGGGAACTGTAAAGTTTTCTAAAAGTCAGCAAATACAATAAAATACGCGAGTTTATTCCATTATAATTGTTTCATCCCAAAAATTTTCATACCTAATTAACTATCTATTTCCTTGTAGTAAATCCAATTCTACAACTAATTACTTAAATCATAAACAGATGGGCGACTGCGTGCATAGAATTGATCATAATTTTGTTATTATTGCCAGCCGATTATTATTTATTTGTAAATTTATATATATTTAATCTGTGCCCACGTATTATCAAATTTGCATGTGTATGTATCTATATTTTTTAGTCTGTGGTTAGAGTCCTTTTTTGTACAAGACACAACGTGTTTAAAATTCCACCTTCTGTAACATTTCTGATACGACCATTAAAATTTCAAAATCTTTGCAAATCAAGCTAAAATTTTAGGGGCGTATTCACAATTTTTTTGCGAATTTGAAAACTTTGAATAAACAGATCGATAGAGAAACAAAAACTAAGTACGACTGCATTCAAAACTCATTTTCGCCAAAATGGCGATTACGCCCTTTGAGCCCAGAGGTATCGATATAATATCTAATGATTTTATAAGCAGCAAGCAGCAAGCAGCAAGCAGCAAGCAGCAAGCAGCAAGCAGCAGGCAGCAAGCAGCAAGCAGCAAGCAGCAAGCAGCCAGCAGCAAGCAGCCAGCAGCAAGCAGCAAGCAGCAAGCAGCAAGCAGCAAGCAGCAAGCAGCAAGCAGCAAGCAGCAAGCAGCAAGCAGAAAACAGCAAACAGCTAGCAGCAAACAGCAAACAGCAAATAGCAAACAGCAAACAACAAGCAGCAAACAGCAAACAGCAAACTGCAAACAGCAAACAGCACACAGCAAACTGCAAACAGCAAACAGCACACAGCAAGCAGCAAACAGCAAGCAGCAAGCAGCAAACAGCAAGCAGCAAGCAGCAAGCAGCAAACAGCAAACAGCAAACAGCTAGCAGCAAACAGCAAACAGCAAACAGCAAACAGCAAACAGCAAACAACAAGCAGCAACCAGCAAACAGCAAAGAGCAAACAGCAAGCAGCAAGCAGCAAACAGCAAACAGCAAGCAGCAAGCAGCAAACAGCAAACAGCAAACAGCAGCAAGCAAGCAAGCAAGCTAGCAAGCAAGCTAGCAGGCAAGCAACGAACGAACGAACGAACGAACGAACGAACGAACAAACAGCAAACTGCAAACTGCAAACAGCAAACAGCAAACAGCAAACAGCAAACAGCAAACAGCAAGCAGCAAGCATTTTTTAGTCTGTGGTTAGAGTCCTTTTTTGTACAAGACACAACGTGTTTAAAATTCCACCTTCTGTAACATTTCTGATACGACCATTAAAATTTCAAAATCTTTCAAAATCAGCTTGTACTTAGGGCGTATTCACAATTTTGCGAATTTGAAAACTTTGAATAAACAGATCGATAGAGAAACAAAAACTAAGTACGACTGCATTCAAAACCATTTTCGCCAAAAACAGATTACGCCCTTCTGAGCCCAGAGGCATCGATATAACATCCAATGATTTATACAGCAGCAGCAAGCAGCAAGCAGCAGCAGCAGCAGCGTTAGCAGCAAGCAGCAGCAGCAAGCAGCAGCAGCTAGCAGCAAGCAGCAGCAGCTAGCAGCAGTTGAGTTAAGCAGCAAGCAGCAAGCAGCAAGCAGCAAGCAGCAAGCAGCAAGCAGCAAGCAGCAAGCAGCAAACAACAAGCAGCAAACAGCAAACAGCAAACTGCAAACAGCAAACAGCACACAGCAAGCAGCAAACAGCAAGCAGCAAGCAGCAAGCAGCAAACAGCAAACAGCAAACAACAAGCAGCAAACAGCAAACAGCAAACAGCAAACAGCAAACAGCAACCAGCAAACAGCAAAGAGCAAACAGCAAGCAGCAAGCAGCAAACAGCAAACAGCAAGCAGCAAACAGCAAACAGCAAACAGCAGCAAGCAAGCAAGCAAGCTAGCAAGCAAGCTAGCAGGCAAGCAACGAACGAACGAACGAACGAACGAACGAACGAACGAACGAACGAACGAACAAACAGCAAACTGCAAACTGCAAACAGCAAACAGCAAACAGCAAACAGCAAACAGCAAACAGCAAACAGCAAACAGCAAACGGCAAGTTATGTGTATATCTTGACATTTTCGCTATCTGCTTTAGACAGCACCGAAATATATAAAAGGGTGCTGCTCGTAATGTTTTTGTCGCTCTGGAATGCACTTGTCACTGCCATATTTTTAAAGAGCGACTTGCCGTTTGCCGTTTGCTGTTTGCTGCTTGCTGCATGCTGCTTGCTGCTTGCTGTTTGCTGGTTGCTGTTTGCTGTTTGCTGTTTGCTGTTTGCTACTTGCTGCTTGCTGTTTGCTGCATGCTGCTTGCTGCTTGCTGCTTGCTGCTTGCTGCTTGCTGCTTGCTGCTTGCTGCTTGCTGCTTGCTGCTTTCAGCTTGCTTGCTTGCTTGCTGGTTTCTGGTTGCTGGATGCTGCTTGCTGTTTGCTGTTTGCTGTTTGCTGTTTGTTGTTTGCTGTTTGCTGTTTGCTGTTTGCTGTTTGCTGTTTGCTGTTTGTTACTTGCTGCTTGCTGTTTGCTGCATGCTGCTTGCTGCTTGCTGCTTGCTGCTTGCTGCTTTCAGCTTGCTTGCTTGCTTGCTGCTGTTTGCTGGTTTCTGGTTGCTGGATGCTGCTTGCTGTTTGCTGTTTGCTGTTTGCTGCTTGCTGCTTGCTGCTTGCTGCTTGCTGCTTGCTGCTTGCTGCTTGCTGCTTGCTGCTTGCTGCTTGCTGCTTGCTGCTTGCTGCTTGCTGCTTGCTGCTTGCTGCTTGCTGCTTGCTGCTTGCTGCTTGCTGCTTGCCGCTTGCTGCTTGCTGCTTGCTGCTTGATGCTTGCTGCTTGCTGCTTGCTGCTTGCTGCTTGCTGCTTGCTGCTTGCTGCTTGCTGCTTGCTGCTTGCTGCTTGCTGCTTGCTGCTTGCTGCTTGCTGCTTGCTGCTTGC
Organism: Polylopha cassiicola; assembly: GCA_038024825.1. Taxonomy (NCBI): domain Eukaryota; kingdom Metazoa; phylum Arthropoda; class Insecta; order Lepidoptera; family Tortricidae; genus Polylopha; species Polylopha cassiicola. The sequence continues at coordinate 4,357,218 of CP149061.1, forward strand.
TGCTTGCTGCTTGCTGCTTGCTGCTTGCTGCTTGCTGCTTGCTGCTTGCTGCTTGCTGCTTGCTGCTTGCTGCTTGCTGCTTGCTGCTTGCTGCTTGCTGCTTGCTGCTTGCTGCTTGATGCTTGCTGCTTGCTGCTTGCTGCTTGCTGCTTGCTGCTTGCTGCTTGCTGCTTGCTGCTTGCTGCTTGCTGCTTGCTGCTTGCTGCTTGCTGCTTGCTGCTTGCTGCTGGCTGCTTGCTGCTTGCTGCTTGCTGCTTGCTGCTTGCTGCTTGCTGCTTGCTGCTTGCTGCTTATAAAATCATTAGATATTATATCGATACCTCTGGGCTCAAAGGGCGTAATCGCCATTTTGGCGAAAATGAGTTTTGAATGCAGTCGTACTTAGTTTTTGTTTCTCTATCGATCTGTTTATTCAAAGTTTTCAAATTCGCAAAAAAATTGTGAATACGCCCCTAAAATTTTAGCTTGATTTGCAAAGATTTTGAAATTTTAATGGTCGTATCAGAAATGTTACAGAAGGTGGAATTTTAAACACGTTGTGTCTTGTACAAAAAAGGACTCTAACCACAGACTAAAAAATATAGATACATACACATGCAAATTTGATAATACGTGGGCACAGATTAAATATATATAAATTTACAAATAAATAATAATCGGCTGGCAATAATAACAAAATTATGATCAATTCTATGCACGCAGTCGCCCATCTGTTTATGATTTAAGTAATTAGTTGTAGAATTGGATTTACTACAAGGAAATAGATAGTTAATTAGGTATGAAAATTTTTGGGATGAAACAATTATAATGGAATAAACTCGCGTATTTTATTGTATTTGCTGACTTTTAGAAAACTTTACAGTTCCCGTATTCGTAGCCAACTGGGCAGACGAAAATCTAACACTAAAGTGATTTGACATTATGCAAACTACATTATTTTACAAATTGCAATATGTAACTCCTACCCTGTTGCTGTTTGTGTCTGTTTCATTCCAATGTGTAATAACCGCGATGGCATCATAAATTATAATGAAGAGTTGTTTTCAAAATTATAATTAAGTTACTAAAGATGTTTGACAGATCATCAAGTTTGTTGTCAAAGTTTGGTTGCAAATACAGATAATCCTTATAAATCAAATTTTTACAGTAATACTGTATACAATACCCGTATACCGACACGATACTGCACTTATCTTGGGAATTATTGCACATTATTTTATTATTTCATCACAAATTATGACGTATACATATAAAACAAAGAAAAATAAAAGAACTTATAGAAATAAACAACAAAACACAGTAAAAACGACTATTATTTAGTTAGTGTATAGGGGTGTAACGCCCATGATTTTTCAAATCAGCCATTTTTTAGGGGTGTAAGAGTCATATATACTCAATTTTCCGGGGCGTAACGCAAAGCTATTTTTGTTACTATACACTTTTCTTAGATTTTTATTATTTAATAAGTTGCGTCACCGAATTTTAAGTCGCCTTATCTTGGATTCGTTAATTTATTTATAAAAACAAAAAAGATATGAATTTTATTGTTGAAAAAAAAAAGTTTCTTTGCTCTCCTGTAAAGTCGTATTTTGGTGGTTACGACCTTTGAGCCCAGAGGTATCGATATGTAAACATGCATCAAGTAAAAATGGTCTGTTAAAAGATGTTAACTGTACCAAGTGTAGGTAGTTTGCTTTTATCTTAATAGTTAGTAATAATACTAGACTTAACGACGAACAAAGCATAAAGTTAGCAATATAAAGTCCTATGTTACGTACAAAATTACATGGCCCAGACAGAGTGGCGGCAGACGTAATGATAACAACTATGCCATTAAGTTCTAATATTCTCCGCTAGATGGCAGTTTCATAACCAAAACTTTATGTACTAACTAAATAACCTTATAACCTCACATTTTATTAATTTACAATCTTATAGTGTTTATGACTATACTTATACTTATATTATAAATTGAGGTTGTTGGAATAGGTCAGCTTGAAATATTTTAAAGAACTATTTTTAAATTTTGTTACAAAAAAAGAAATCGACGTGTTGCCCGCACATGCGCGGTGTGTTTCTAAACGAATGGAGGTTGTTTATCGCCCGAGCGCGGCCGGAAACGTCCGATCAGTGCCGAGCGGACCGCTTACTAGGATTCACGTTTGTCCGGCTGACACTGAGTATTGACCATACCGTGCGTTCAACTAAATACCTCAATTTATGTAACAACTGCCTAAAGTTTAAAAACAAACGTGACTATTCAGTGAATAAGTGATAATAGTGACTGAGGGAGTTAAACGAACTGTTTGGTGCACCTACTTCAATACGCTATAGACATGTACATTGTGAACTCATGTTTACGACGAACAACAGCTAATAGGATCGTACTAATTAGCTCTAATTAGTTGAGGGAAACTCAATAATCGTCTAGTCCCCTCTAAGCGAGTAAGCCTGCATAAGGTGTAACCAAAAAGGTCAAATATTTAAAAAAAAATGCCGACGACAACGATACACGAAAACATCGCTCTTCTCGACATGATGTCTTCTGATAACCTGGAAGATGATCTCAAGAGTGTCCAGCTGCATTTCCCATCTGATCGGCGATTGCAGAGCGACGGCGCATGCGTGGAGGAGCGGGTGCGGACCTCCCGCGGGGACCTGCTGGTGGCCGTGAGGGGCGATCGCAACAAACGAGCCATACTCACTTACCATGACCTTGGGCTGAATTACGCCGCAAACTTTCAGGCGTTCTTCAATTATGTCGATATGCGAGCTATCCTAGACAAGTTTTGTATCTACCACCTAAACGCGCCAGGCCAGGAGGAGGGGTCTCCACCACTGCCAGAAGATTACATCTACCCCACTATCGATGAACTGGCCTCACAGATAGATTTTGTTCTTGGACATTTCGGTATACGATCTTTCATCGGTTTCGGAGTAGGAGCGGGTGCAAATATTTTAGCTCGCTATGCTCTCGTTAGCCCGCAAAAGGTGGACGCGCTGGCTCTCATCAACTGCACTTCCACTCAGGCGGGTTGGACCGAGTGGCTTTACCAGAAAATTAACACCAGACAGCTCCGTTCCAACGGGATGACCCAGGGCGCTTTGGATTACCTGATGTGGCATCACTTCGGCCGCAGTACCGAGGATCGCAATCACGATCTGTCCTACGTATACAAAGAATGCTTCTCGCACGTCAATCCGATCAACCTGTCCATGTTCATCGACGCATATCTGCGCCGTACAGATTTAGGTATCGCTCGTGATGCGGATACTATTAAGGTTCCCGTCCTGAATATGACCGGTTCTCTGTCGCCACACGTCGATGATACGGTTACTTTTAATGGCCGCTTGGACCCGTCTAAGACGTCCTGGTTAAATATTTCCGACTGCGGGATGGTTCTGGAGGAGCAGCCGTGTAAGATCGCGGAGGCTTTCAGGCTCTTCCTCCAAGGCGAAGGGTACTGCAGGTAGTCATGTTGAAGACAACGACGCGAGCGCAGCTGCTATCCTATAGAACGCACACGATGCTTACACGCGAGCTTTACGATACATTTGATGTAGACACATTGCAAATGTAGACAAAATGTTGTTCCTTGTTTTAAATGTTTATGGAGATAATAAATATGTTTACAGCTTATTGTGTTCATTATTTGATGTTTCAGATTTCCGAACTTAGTTATTGTATTCGATAAATGCATGACTTTTGTTATAGTACATACATATATGTACTTACATATAATATCGTCGCTTAGGAACAAGACTCAAGTGGATTCCTGGTGAAGATCATTTGTTTTCTGTCGTTTATGTGTTGACATAATTATTACAATTGATTATAATTGTAATAATATTATTAGTAGCATGATGAAACTCGCACTATGTCTACGCAGAGTCGGACATTATGGTTTAAACAAATATTGAAATGGAAGCCCCATTTCCATATCCAATTAATTCAAATTAAGGCAATAATCTATATTGAATTTTGGTAGCGGAATCATTTCCAATTAGCATGTAGTCTTGATACAATAAGCGAATTGCCTGACGAAATAAAGCTCTACTATTATGAATCATTTCTTAAATAAATTATTACTTTATTACCTAACTGATTCTCAGAATACAATAAATCGATAGATGATTACATGTACCTTGCCGTCCATCATAGATAAGTACGAAGTTGCTGAAAGTGGCATATTATATAACTTTTGTAAGACAAATAATAATATTTACTATAATTTAACTAAAGACTTGACTAAATAATTGAATCTTAAAAAAAATAGTAAAATATCCAACGAAAGCTTATAATTTAACGATATCAATATAACATCAACAAAAACAATATAAAATCTCAAAATATATATTAAATAGTTCGTAAAAAATAACTCGAACTTTTCCTCAAGATTATAATATGCCTTTCGTAATACATAATTTATTAATTTATTTATTTTCTAATATGAACCTGGTTTTCCAAACTCGAGTAGCTAGAACTCAGACTGTTTATTGTACCTAACATGTCTAGATATGCACTGTTAATTTTCCACATTCTTCACAATCACTTAAGGACATACCTACCTACGGCCGTTTATTAAATTAGTAGGAAGCACTTGCGTCAATCGGTGTTACTAATCGTGAACATCCATTTAACTCAAGCGGTTAAATCTGATATTTACTGGAAAGCGCAGATGGCTGAGTGATGAGCTAGCTTAACACCAGGTTCAGGGTTTTGCTTGATATTATGTCGAAGCCGGATTGTATCTATAATCTGCTGTTTTACATTACAGCTAGACGTTTTGTAATACGGCGGTTCAAAACTTAACCGGACTGTTACAGTTTTAACCTAACCTAACCTTCTTGTCTTTTGTTATTTTCTCATGAATTATTGAAAAATGTATTGCAATGACAATCCGGCTAATCGTTATTATATCGAACCGCCGCATTAAAAAACGGCTAGCCGCAATTTAATACGTTGGATTATATGATGCATAATTTATATATTTAAAAACAACGGTTATTACTTTTTTATATTAGTATAGTACCTACACTTTATCGCAACCCTTATAAGAAAATTTTCAATTAAACCTCTAATAATAGGTATTTCTTACGAGTTTCTTCGCATACGATCAATTTGTACACGACGGACCTAGGCGGACCTTCAAATAATATTATTAAATAGGTATCAATTGAAATAGTGTTTGTACCAGTATCAGGGGATAATATAAATTTTTGTTACTTATTGACTCTGTTCTTAAATATATAGACTAGGACGACAATGACGACGTATCGCTCGAAGATGTGCCCACTTATTCTTGTAAAACATTTAAGGTAAAATTCTCCATTCCCATTCGCTTAGTGCATGGGAAATGCAGCTTACGCTGTCACGTGTCAGTTGCATGCAACAACACAATGATTCTATCTTTCCTTTTGTCTTCGCCACATGCATTGGATGAGCTAAGATAAAGCCATACAATTCATACACACCCTTTCAGAGGTATATCACTCTGTCACGCCTCGTGTATGTAACCGCCTTTTGGATTTTATTTTTTTTCAACACAATCTTTAAATATCTAGTTAAAAATAGAATACGCATTGTAGAGTACAGGTTACACTCTATAGTTGGTGCTGGCCAGTGGAAGTTCATTACCTATTTACTTTGGACTGTCATTTACGAGTAGGTATATAAGTAGGTACTAGCTGACACTCCGAACTTCGTACTGCGTTTTTTGAGATTTTTATTGAAAAATAAATATAAAAAAAAAAACTTAACCCGACCACCACCCTTAACATTTAGGGGTATATAAAATAGATGTTAGTCGATTTTCAGACCTACCCTATATGTGCATACCGTGGGGGAGCACTGAGAAAGGATTTATGAAGATTTACTCCCTAGAGGGCAAAAGGTGTTATCGTGACAGGCAGAAATTATGGAGAGTAAAATAAATGAATAATTTCAAAGAGCGTTTATTTTGAGGACCTCATTGTATTAACCCTTATGATGTCTCAAACTACTCGATTTTCCCAATCTTGTCCAAAATTGACTGAGTTTCATTAAAGTATAATATTAACCATTGTTAAGGTTTAGTTAACAATGAATAGGTACTGTAAGTGTACCGCCGTACGTTTCTATTTGTGTGTAATTAATTTATGAGAACCTTACAACGCAAGGCCATGCTAGTGTTGTACAGCAAAAATAATCACAATATTATTATTTTTAGGTTTAGTGTAATGGAAGTTCCGGAGGCAAAGTCAAACTAGGCAGTTTGTAATATTATGCTATCTAAGCAAAAACAAACGGTTTTTAATTTTGAATTCGCATATAAAAAAATATTTTTAACATCGCGCGCGGAACAAAGATTGGAAAATACAATTTTTATTTTATAACTATTAATTAATTTTCAATTCACTCGTCGATTCGTGTTTTTATTGGGTCGGATTTTTCCTGAACAAACGTGCATGCCGGGCGCTGATTGTGGGTGAAAAAGGGGGGGTAAATGGACCCTCAGTGAAGGGGTGGAACCCGCCTCTCCCTCACCTTCCCCTCCTGCTGACCACTGGACGAACGGATTATGAAATACTTCATCGGAAAAAAGTCAATGAAAAAAATAACAATTTTCGACCACAGTCGGTAGCCCTGAGGCGTTTAATTTTGCCGACGTGGTCTATCCATAGATTAAAATAGAAGCTTGTCGGAGAGTGCAATGTTTGTAGAAATCGGGATGTTTATTTAACAAGAACAATATATTAAATAGAGTTGAAAGATAAAAAATGTTATAGGTACAGTAGGTATACTTAGGAATTTCTGTGATGATTTATTCAATTTTCACTGCGAATGAAAGATCATACATGTGCATTGAAAGAGTAAATTTATTTACCCAGTCAAGGATTAATATTTTAATGCCCAAATTAAAGTTTTATGTTAGTATAAGTAAAGCAGGGTTTACAGTTTTAGCGTTAAATTACTAGGTATAGTTAATATTGACAATAGCTCGACTATCAACGAACAATCTGTAGAATTTATTTGAATGGGTATATTATTTCTTTAACACGATGTATCAATCGAGTTTAGATCGATATCCATGGAATTAAGTAAGTACTATAAATTTGCCAGCATGTTAATGTTAAGTATTTATACCAAGACAGAAGTGATGTTCATAGTATAATTGGTAAAAAGAACGATACCTCGCGTTAACGTATAGTCTATAAGTAGGTGTGGGTTCAAATCCCACTGGGGTGTCGGTTTTTTTTTTAATTCTTGTCTGAGTATTTCACTAATTGGTAGGTAACCCACCTACTTTGAATTTCAATGTCATAACTTTTACAGTAATTGGTATAAATTTATTAATATTATGATGCTTTCGCCGTTATTACACGTTAGAATCAACGAACTATAATCGATTTAACTCTGTATTTTATTTGATGAAGTTTCGAAAACTTTACAGTTTCCATATTTGTAGCTGACTCGTTTATATTTCATTTCAATGAATAATTTGTATTCACTTGTAAAGGGGAAAGGTATCAATGAATATTTGACGTTTCGGCGTCGATACCCGAGTTAGCAATATTGGCAACGCTAGGGCGGGCGGATTCCAGGGACAACATTCCAGGAATGTCTTATATTGGAATCCGGGAAGGGTCGTCTAAGCAACGCTACATTTTTCCAAGAATAACCCAGATTTCCGAGAACTTCGATAAATAGCTATTCACAAATATCGAAGCGTTAAATATTCCAAATAAATAACAATGCAGTTTCCCGATAAATATTTTATTTTACATTAATTTATTTCACGTAGATACTTCTTCGTTATTTACAGAGTACAATAATATTGTCATAAAAACATTCAATAAAAATTGACTAGTTTTGACGATATCTACAAATTGTATTTACAAATTTAAGCTCCGGTTAAAATGATCATATAAATACATCAGTCTGACTAGAAATATTTACATTACTATAATAATTTTTCAACACAGTGTTAATTAGCTACGTCTATAATATTGTAACAATTATACGAATGAGATATTGGCGATATTAGACCTTAATGACAAAACAATTATTTGTACCTTACGTAACTACGAAATGTCTATTAAAAAGCTATTGGCGATATCATAATAACTATTTCAGTTGTAAAGTTGTATATATGGCAGTAGGTACGAGTAAACAGAATCCATTTAGCTATGCTACGTTCAACCTTATTACACTATAACTTTACCTATCTATTTGCGTGTCAACACTCCGTTAGGCGCGCGTCGTGTAGAATGAAGTTTGGATGAGAGCCAGACTTCATTCTGCACGACGCATTCCACCAATCACAGCTTAGTAGCTTGTTTCTCATTGGTGGAACATGACAGCTAGACCTCATTCTACACGAAGCACATGTAGCGGGTGTTTGAAACACGACAGCCCCCATAGGCAACTTAGAAATACTTAGATACCTATTTAAATATAGCATTATATGTATTTTATAGGCAGTGATATAAAATTAAATCCTTAAAGGAATTTAAACTGTTTTTTTAATTTTTGGCACAATTTATGTAACACATGAATTGTATTCAAAGTGTTGCATTTATATGCAAAATGATGTTTTTCTTCGTCACCACTCCTTAACCGTACCTAAGGATAAAAGTTATATTTTATAAAAGTTAGCTTCTAAGAGCTTTTGAATTGAACAAGTACTGTATAGTCGTGTTACTTTAACCCTAAGGAGTAACTTAATCCAATCAAATTTTCAATGTCTATTTCTTTGTTTCATAAAACTTTACATTTATAGAGTATATTATAATAACGCAAAAAGTGAGGAATTATCATTGTCCTTTATTTTGAGAGAGACTCCAATATTTTTATGAAAGCAAAAATAGGTTTAATAATTAACTAGGTAGTATCGAAATCAAATTGGTTTCTAACCATATTTGATTATCATGTTGATTCAAACCAACAACCATAATCGTTTTGTCAATACTGTTAGTAAATTAATGGTTTGTCGGCGCAGATATCGTTTCAACTGAAGTAGAACTTTGTTAATTAGGCTTGTCGTTATATTCTTTGAACTTTCAAACACTATTTGAAACACTTAGGGTGATGGCACCAGTAATGGACATGGCACCAATTATGGACATTATTTTCGTTGATCGAATTTATTAAGCAACTGGCCCAACATTTTTCAATTGGAGATACTAAAACATAAGCAATAGACGTTTGGGCTTTCATTTTGATACACCTCATCAAAATTGCCCGTTTTATTTGAAGATGGTTGGGAATTGAAATCTCGTTTCGCGTGGTGGTCATAAAAATCCGTTTTTGTTATTGAAATCGTTAAGGAGGTGAGTACATATTTGTGCATGGTATTATCTTGTGTTGTGTTGTAATGAGATTTTTTGTTATTTTTACGAAATAATACTATATTGCAAGTAAATTGAGCTAAGTTGCATATGTCCAATCCCAATAATAAGTTTTTTGTGGGGTTTGTTCATCACTGGATTCGATTTTTTACGAATTCCAGTTATGGACAAGTGTCCATTCTTAAGTTTTTTAATATTTTTTAGTTTATTGTATTAAATTATTTAATTTGTTGCACTAAACATTTCGGTTGAGTTGATTTTGTGATTGCTCTTTATTTTCCAATGATGGACAATGTCCATAAATGGCTATTTTTAGTCGTCCATCATTGGGTTCTTTTGTTTTATCTTATATGGCGCCAATAAAAAATTACACCCCGGAACAAATAGGGAGGGCATTTGATGCTGTATGATGCTGCATGATGCTGCTGAGGATGGGAGAAATGATGATCACAGCTGCCCTCCGGTTTCTTCTTCTTCTTCTTCAACCTTATTCTACCCAATGCTGAGTAAAGGTCTCTTCCATTTCAGCCCACTTCCCATGATCTCAAGTTTCCCGCATCCAATGTTTCCCAGCCACATGCACCAGATCATCGGTCCACCTCGCTGGCTGTCTTCCGACATTTCGCCGCCCCTTTCTCCGTCTCCAATCCAGCATCCTTTCTTCCGTCGGACCTACGACAGACATGGCCCGTCTACTTCCTTTTCTTCAAAGCTATGTTTTTTGTTATGTCGCACGTCGGTTAGTCTGGTTCTCTTCTGAATATCGGTATTACGGACTCGGTCACAAAGAGAAATACCTAACATAGCTCTTGCCTTATACTACTTGGAGTCTATTATATACTTGGAGTCGATGGATGATTTGCCTCGTGAAGTCCCGGCTCCATAGATCATTACGAGAAGAACGCACTGTTGAAACGTGCAACGCTTGAGGTATAAAGACGCACACGTTTGTCTTTCAGGACGTCTGAGAGCTTACCAAAATCCCCCCATCCCAGTTGGATTCGCCCTCCGGTTTGGGGTCCCTCAAATAACTTTGCATAAAAAAGTCCAATCCAAAAGTCCTGCAGTTTGTGCTATGGGACTTCAAACTATTCTCACGGCAGAGGAAGAGGGCAATTTGGTGAAATGGTTGGTCGCAATGAGTTAAAAGCACTTTCACATAAATTTTCAAATAAATCAACAGAGAGCGTGCAAAAAATTCTCCAGGCTCCAGGTATCCGGAGCCAAGTATCTTCATTCTACATCTGGTGAGGGCGTCGCAGTGACACACCAAGTGTTCCACAGTTTCACATTCCTCTCCACACATTCTGCGGTCGCCGCTGTTTGTAAGTCCCATTTTGTGTAGGAGTTCGTTGACTCCTAAGTGACCAGTGAAGACTCCTGTTATAAGTCGGATTTGTCTTCAGTTTAGAAACCAGAGTTTTTTAGTCCAGTTTTCATTTGGGTGTTGTATAAATTGCCGTGAGGACCTTGGACCTAAGCATGCCTTCCACTCTTCGGTGTGGCTCTTGATTGTGTTTTCCTTAAGGCCTGTGTTAAAGGTGTTGAACGCCATGCGGATTATATACCAGCCCCGACTGCACTTTATGGGCTCCAAGGGCCTTCACCGCAGCCTGGCTGTCACTCAAAAATATATATTGTTTTTCGTCCAGGTGCCTGTCTATATTTTCTTGTGCACATGCAGCATACGTCTCTGCCTGAAATACTGTGGCATGCTTTCCCATGCTTACACTATAGCATATATATGCACCGCAGTTTCTGATAGATCTCAGTTGATTGATTTATTACCTATGTTACCAATTCTAAGCTGCAACTGCTGGCAAAGAGGCAAAGCCTCAATTAATGTTTAATAAATGATTAAAAACCAGATCGTTGATTGAAAGCCTTATAGTATAACTTTGAAATCTAAGGCTGATCACGTTAAAAGTTTAAATAGAGTTAATCAAAAGTAGATTTTTGACATTTGTTTTATTTATCTGTGCAATAAAAAAGTGTCCATTAATGGATGTTCATGACTGGGTCCATGTCCATTACTGGGGGTCCATCACTGAATCTTCGATGTCCATCAATGGAGATATCGTAAATTTCAATTTATGTATTTTTTATTAATTATGTATTATTCATACAGGATTTTTGGTGTTGTTTAAATGTTCCTCATGTATTTGAGTATCGAACAAAAAATCACCATTTTTGTATTGCCAAAAAACATCCCATTTTTAAACGAAATTCTAATTTAGTGCGCTTAACATGTCCATAATTGGTGCCATCACTCTACCTTGATATTATAATAAGCAGTTCCTTTGATGTAAATGATAAGGTAGGTAAGGAAGTAGTTACTCATAGTTTATACATCCATTTATTGATATATGTAATTACTTAGTATTAATTTTCCTAATTTTTTAATGGAAAGTTTACCACTCTGTTAACAGAATTAACCACAATGTTGCCGTTGAGAAATCTTTGTTTTTTTTTATGGATGTTTTGGATATATTTTTTATTGGACATAGATTTTTGACTTTGTGTCGTTGTTAATGATAAAAATGTAACAATCAATTACATGCACAAAGTTTAAAAATGACCCAAATGACTTTCTAAGTACATTTTGTAAATGATTGTCAAGTCAATATTTAATGTAATAATTTCTGATGAATTCGTAGTTATTACATATTGGAATGAAACAACTAAGTATAAACAGATTTAACTATTTTATTTTATTGGCTGAAGTTTCGAAAACTACAGTTCTCATGTTAGTGCTAAGACTGAGCTGACGATAATGTAACGCTAAACGCGAGTTTAATCCGTTTATAATTCTCTTATTCCAATATTAATCAGCGTTTAATCGTAACGTTGATAATCCTAACCCGTTTCTTGCGATGTGTTCTCCACGCTGGGTCTGGAGGGTCTATGTTTGCGGCGCTAGCTGTGCTCGTGGTGGGTGCGAGGCGAGAGCGAACCCGGCCCTGACTCGGCGCTAGAGTCCCCCGCGTAGACTTCAGAGAACCCGCCCCCGCTGCCGCCTCCGCCCCCGCTCCCGCCGCCGCCTGAGAATCACGGACATAAATCAGCTGCATAAGAATGCAAATACAATACAAAAGGCGACTATCAATACCAACCAACTAATATTAATTTAATATTTACAGGTTTTTCAAAATTATAACGTGTTACTCTTCTGTATTAGGTATTTATTTAACGAGCACCCAGAAAAAATATGAGTAAATCCAAGCAAAATTATTAGAAAAGAGTGCAAGACGCTAAAACGAATGAAAAAGAAAATCTTTTAAGAGTAAATAGGACCCAAGGGACACTTTAGCACGTCAATAAATACTAGCGCTTCTAAGAAATAATGGCGCTGAGAGAAGAAACGCCACAAAAAGCTAGCTCGTCAGCTATTAGGTATGCCTTTTTTGAAATAAGATATGTACCTACGTCATTTCACATTTTACACAATTTGTGCGATATAAGGTACTTGTAAGCAGGTATGTAAAGCCGCGTCCAAATTTGTAGCATTTCTGTATATTGTATCTCCGTTAAATGACCTCGGAGCGTATCATGATCGCTAAGATAAGATAAGAATTAAGATACACAGAAATGCTACAAATGTGGAATCAGCTTAAGATGTTATTTGTTTAGGAAAAATTTCGACCGAGTTTCTTCTCAGCAATAATCCCGAAGTGCTAGTAGATTAATGAGGCGTGTAAAAGTATATAAATAAGGGGTACCTATACCTAAATGGAAGATAGAATTGACTGTAGGTGACTTACCGTGATGCGCAAGCGGCACGCAGTAAGAGGTTCCTGCGCAGTGGCGCGGGCGCACCTTCTCGTACCGACTCAGTTGTTGCAGTTCACAATCTGAATGATGTTTCTCTACTGTAAAAGATATAACGATTCAGACTAACATAATATTCGTGAGATCTAAAAGTTCTTTTGCGTTTATAAGCGCTGTCTCAAAATTTACGGCAAGGATTAAGGTAAGTTAAACTAACTTGTAAGTAGTTTGGCATTTTCTTAAAATTCCAACTTCAGCGAAATCCTTATATAAAAGAGTTTGAGTGGCCTTTCATGGTCAACCCACCTTATTTTATATATTTAAGATCCTCACAACATATCTCTTGTTTTGGTTTGTCGCAAAACTTTTCAAAATTCCTAATTTACAACTCAAAAGTGACCCCATATTAGACCATATTTAAAATTAATTTCTTCAAGTCAGACGTCAGTAGGTACCTACGAGTGTAAGCTACAGATATGTTGTGTGAGCCTGTGTGCCAAATTCAGATCCAATACAGAGTAAATTGTCTGTGGCAAACGGCGACCACACACGATTGATTTTATAAGGGTTCCGATTTTTCATTATATCTTAAATCACACTAACCTCTATCTCGATGTCTCTGGGGGTGCTTCCTACAAGGCCGGTGCGGCGGCGCGTCGTTGTCACGGTGCCCGAAGGTTCTAAATTGAAGAGTATGGTCCAAAGTCGCCGCCGTCTCGCCGCCGACCGCAAACGTCGCGTATGGACTTATTTCATACACGTCTAAGTTAAACAAGATAGAATGTTAGTAGCTTGTTTCACTAGCTCAGTAAGTATTACAGTATTGTTTTGATAAAACAATTATAACAGATTTATATGCTGACGTTTCGAAAATTTTCCAGTTCATTCGTAGTACGACTCAGCTAACGATAGACTAACGCTGAAGCAAAAAAAATGAGAGTTAAATCCGTTATAGGTAATTGTTTCATGCCAATGTGAAATAACCATGAAGGGGTTAACCAAATTAACAATACTGATTCTTTTAGCATCGATAGCGTAAGCCAGTCCTAAGGTTATAAAGATTTTTAATAAAAAAAAAATAGCACTCCGGGAGTGCCGGCAGAAGTGAAAACTTCAATATGAACGTTGTGTTTAATTAGAAGTACAAAAGTACTATCATTTATGAGGTAGAATACAATGTTTATTTATTGCGATATCGTACACAAATATGACAATTTGTCACCATCCTTGGATACGCGTGGCACGCTGTACATAAACACACACGACATTCGCGCAAGCGCCCTGTGCCACCTAAACGGAGTAGCACACTCAGGCACGGTAGAAAGAGTGGGAGATACTAGTTCATTCAGCATCACGTGACCCTGACGCGAGTTTGAAAGTTTTTACCCATACAAAAAAGTGTTCAGCGCCGCTAAAGAAGTTTTCACTTCAAAAAAAGAAGAAAATAGAAAATCCTTACCAGAAGCAGGTGACAGCTTGTCATGTTTGTAGTCGTGCTGACAGTTCCTTATGTTCTGCTGTTCAGGACACACTGACTTGTCGGTGCTGGCGACGGAGTGGCTGCAGCGGCGCGTCTCCTCGTCCACGGTCGCCCCACAAGGCCAGAGAGTGCTGTGAACAATGCGGTAAAGGCTAGACAAAGTGTAATGCACAATACGGTTAAGGAGACAAGGTCTAATTTACATCAACAGTTTTAGAAATAAATAAAAAATATAACACATAAACTATCGAAAACTGACCAAGTGACGTTGGCCCATTTGGAGAGGCGAAAAACAGATTATTAAAATTACGTCCATGTGCTCTGCAGGACTTTTCTGTATAGACCTTCAGGATTTTGAGTTAGCTCCCATCAGACCTAAGTGTGCGATATATAGGTAAAAGGTAAATCTATAAGAATATAAGGGTTAGAAACTTAAAATTTTGAACAGGAACCTCTGTGTTTTATAACGTACTTATAGAAGCACTAAGAAATGATTTTTGGAAATTCACCCCCTAAGTAAAACATGCTTATCGTGCGCAAATGAAGTCGCGGGTAGAAGCTATTTCATATACTTACATTTATTCCTTTTTACCTATTATTATCTTAGAGAATAGATACTTAACTGGAGTCAGCTTCGACAGACGTTCCCCTCTGCCAAGGTATAAGATAAATTATCTAACGCGTTTGTAAAAACTGTTTTCAAACAGGTCACTTTGACATTGTCACAATCGATATCGAAGAGAAAAGAGCTCCCGAAAAATGTCTTCCTGCGCTAAAATAAATTGCAAAAATCTATCCACTGTATCAGATATACAAAAAAACAGTATTTCCTTTCATCTGCAGATATTTTTTTTGTTCGTTAATTGTTATTTTACAAAAAAAATATTTTCTCATTCACCACGCGAGAAGCATCGATTTACGCATCGATTACGTTTTCATTCGTTTAAAATCGTTTAAAAATTATTATGATAGTCTATGGTCAACAAAGAGGAATGACACACATGTATAAAAATTTTGCAGAGTAGTGTATTCGATACTAGGCGATAATTCCTTTGAGTTAAAAGCGATAATAGCATCCATGATCAAAATACGGTTAGAGATGTACTTACTGGACAATATCAATGTCGATGAATTTACAGTACAGATGATAAATAAGAAGTACGCGTATATTTCAGTATATCAGGTATTATTTTATTAAAATATTTTATTTCTTTATTCGAATTTCAAATGGTTTAAGCGTACCAGCAGCTTGGGATTCGGTTGTCTACTTTGTATTTTTTTTTTAATTATGGTTGTTGATATTGTTATCTCTCCAGCTCAGCTGTAATAGACATCTGCCTGTTTTTTCATGTTAAACATAGTAGGTAATTGTATTTGTTTAAGCATTATTATTAAAAGAAAATAACTTGTTTATTGAACTACGTAGTAACTAATGTTCATTTCTATAATAGTATGAATTAAAAGAAGTAAATACATTATTATATATGAAGTTAAAATATTTATATTAAAATATAAATTGGTTGATCCGCCATTTTGTGTCAAATATAGATAAATGTATCGACAGCCACTTAATCAAGCACTATGTAATCGGTTCAGTTTGGCTACTAATACATTTCAAACTTGTGTACGGATACGACGTTTATAGTCTTGTTTTTGCTAGTGTGAATAAATTCCGCCTAGTGTTGACAGTTTCTATTAGTATGCGTGTGTAACGATAAGAATTATTTTTACATCAGTGTGCAGTTTTTTGAATGTGTTCCTACCTCGTCCCCCGCTAAAAGTGGCTAAAAATTTTGTATGACGAATAGTGTCGAAGCGTACTCCAGTTGATATATTCTCTAAGATTATTATAGACGAATACAGAATGTCACCTTGTCTATGGGGGCTGGTAAATAACTAACGCTCGTGTGTCAAGGTTTTACTGACCTCCCTGACATCATGTCGCACACCTAGATCTAAAAGGAGCTAACTCAATAAAGTTATTTTTTCAGAAGAAAAACTGATTAATATGTCTATACACAGGAGTTTCCTATATATATTTATGCCTTTTATAATGAAGCTAGCAGAGTTAGCCTCAATTTGTTTTATTGATAGGTAGATTTTGGTGTAAGGAATTTGATTTGATGGTGTGCATAACTCAAATTTTCAGGTTTTTGAGTTAGCTCCCTTTAGATCTAGGCGTGCGATATGTGTTTAGCTTTACCTATCACAAGAAAAATAACGTAGTATTTTCCAAGTAACGCTGTTTGTAAAAAGTTTATTGTACATACATAAACTAGATTGGAATGGAAAGAAAAATACCACTTTTAACCTAATTAAATCCCTAAGCATTAAAGTTGGTTTATAAAAACTCTTAATTATTCATTATATATACGTTTCGTAACTACAGTAAAAAATATTGAAATAAGGCAACTAACGGATTTGCATGTATATTTTATTTGCTGTTTCGATTAAAATAAGCAAAGTAGCGTTAGACTATCGTTAGCTCAGTCGTGCTACGCATATGGGATTTTTTCTAGTTTAGTATAAAAAGTATAAATCTATACATAAAACTCCTGCGTGCATATGGACATATTAATTAGGTAGTTATTCGCCTTTCCTGAAAAAATAACCTTTTTGAGATAGCTTCCTTTAGATCTAGGTGTTTGTACCACAGCCCACCTTCCGGTGTTTCTGAACGAAGGAAATATTCGCACACCTAGATCTAAAGGGATCTAACTCAAAAACCGGAAGATTTGAGTTATGCACACCATCGGATTCCAGCAAAGCCCACCTACACTAAAACAGATTGCAGCTAATAAAAGCCTGCTAGCTTTGTTATAAAAAGTATAAATTTATACAGAAAACTCATCCGTGCATATGGACATATTAATCAGTTTCTTGCCTCTCCTGAAAAAGTACCTTTTTTGAGTTAGCTCTCTTTAGATCTAGGTGTGCGAATGTTTAATATGAAGTAAACAACCTATATTAACTAAAGGAAGTAAGCAATATATAAAATACAGGCTTTAATTTCCTCATTACGAGCAGTAACAAGATCTAGTAGAACGCTAAGTATCTATGCACCACCGTAAAGCAAGTGCGTGCATTCCATATAGGCACAATGGTATAAATGTACGGAGTGCCTACCCTGACGTAGTACATGCGCAACCCTCACTGCACGCGCCTGTGACCGTATAGTATCCCACGTATAGTGCTTTTATCTATACTTCTATACGCTATACTAATATAATAAAGAGGAAAGGTTTGTTTGTTTGGATTGAATAGGCTCCAAAACTATTGAACAATTTAAAAAAATCTTTCACTATTGGGAAGCTACACTATTCCCGAGTAACATACGCTATAGAATATATTGAAAACAATTAGGAATCCATGCAAAGCCGGGGCGAGCCGCTAGTTTTACCATCAAGTACCAGAAATTTCCAACTCCTGCATGCCAAGGATGCTTCAAAAACTTTTATAGTTTTCCCAGTAAGCAAAGGGTAAGAATGCTTTTGGAAAATAAAACAAGAATTATTTAAAACTAGCTTTTGCCCGCGACTCCGTCCGCGTGGAATTAGTAATTACGGCATCCTTATTTTTTTCGCAATCTAAAGTAGCCTATGTCTTTTGACAGGCTTTAGACTAGGTATCTGTGTACCAAATTTCATTTAAATTGGTTTAGTACTTTTAGCGAGAAAGCGAGACTGACAGACAGAGTAACTTTCGCATTTATAATATTTACATTTCGCCTTTATATTATTATTTAGGATTAGGATTGATTCTTTTAAAAAAGATATTTCACTGAGTAGGTACGCTTATAATTACCTAAGGTGCTTTAATTTCATTTTAGGTCCAATTTATATTAGTTATTCAAGTAAACCGCCCTCGGTGGAAGGTTATTTCGCTATTTATTATTACTTAGGGTGCGTATTCTCAGTCACGCAGCAAATTCTAATTAAAATATACAAAATAAAATTATTTTTTATGGTTACTTAAATCACCCAATTTATGAAACTATCACCTTTAAATACTTACATAATATAATAATGTCAAAAAGTGTTAAAATTGAGCACGAATATTTATTCATTATTAACGATGTAACTACCTACCTCTTAGTTATTTAATGTGAGCTGCCGTATATGTCAAAAAACCGTTAGATGCGCGTCGTGTAGATTGAGGTCCAGCTGTCATAATAATTCCTGACGCCTTCGCGGTTATTACACATTGGAATGAAACAACTATTAACGGATTTAACTCGCGTATTTTTATTTTATTTTATTTGCTGACGTTTCGGATTCTTTACAGTTTCCATAATCGTAGCACGACTGAGCTGACAATAGTCTAACGCTAAAGTGAAAGTCCAGCTGTCATGTTCCACCAACCACAGACCTGTAGCTTGTCTCTCATTGGTGGAACATGACTGCTAGACCTCATTCTACACGAGCGCATCAAACTGGTTTTTTACACGCGGAGGCCCCCATTGATAATTGTATATTAGTACATACCCTATCTACTTCAAAAATATAGTTTGACTAGCTGTCCGCCCCGGCTTCGCCCGGATTCCTTTTTTTATAGCCTATGTCTCTCGGGAATAGCGTAGCTTCCCAACAGTGAAACAATTTTTGAAATCGGTCCAGCCGTTCTGGAGCCTATTCAATCCAAACAAACCTTTCCTCTTTATAATATTAGTATAGAAGTACCTATAGATGACAGGTCTACTAATTTTAAAACTATTAGTTGAAACTATTAGTTTCACAATGCTCAAAGTATTTTAACGCAACGTCACAAGAAATTCCGTGATTATAGTTCATCAATTACTGCCAATGGCAGTCGATGAAGTTGTTTGTTTTCAAGGCTGACAGTTACGAAAATTAGAGAAATGCTTTATAACTAAGTAAATAAGTATGGCTGTTTACTGTTGACTATAGGTATTGTAAATATTTACTGTGATCAATTACTTATCGTTCCGCCCACCCTACTTTTCTTGAACCTACCTATTTTCTTATAAGTATAATATACCTACCTAGCTTATCCAAACATGTTTCCTTATTACAAATATGGCTAATATACTTACGTAAATAAAATCAAAATAATTTGTAACTCTAAAATAGTGCTTACGCGGCTCGATGCCCAAAGCCTCTTTCGAATTGAACGGTGTGCGAAGAAATAAAACGATCACTTCATTCTCCTAAGTTATCGTAACTTTACTGGCCTGCTATAATAATATTAAAAAAGTATATCTCTACAATATCGTTACCTCCGTTTTACTAATAATACAAGTACCAGCGCTGTGACCGTAATCGCAGCAAGTGTATCGAAAGCGACCGATACTATGACTAGAAACTCCTCCGCTACCTGTTTACTGTCCACTAAACAGCTCTCATATTAGAATACCACTGGGTGTTGGATTCAAATTAGAAATAACTACAACTCTATATCCTTACCTTCGTTTTGCCAATAATACGAGCAACAAAGCTGTGACCGCAATCGCACCATGAGCAACGAACACAAGCGTTACTGTGCTTAAAAACTCCTTCACATCCTCTTTACTATTAATTAAACTGCCCTCATATTAGAACACCACTGGGTGTCAGAATCATACCATTACAATAAGTATAACAACAGTATCCTTACTTGCGCTTTGCCAATAATGTGAGCAACAATGCAGTGACTGCGATCGCAGCAAGTTCAGCGAACACAAGCGTAACTGCGCCTAAAAACTCCTCCACATCCTATTTACTATGTCATTAAAGTACCCTCATATTAGAACACCACTGGGTGTCAGAATCATCCCATCACAATAAGTATAACTGCAGTATCCTTACCTCCGCTTTGCCAATAATACGAGCAGCAATGCAGTGACCGCGATCGCAGCAAGTGCAGCGAACGCGAGTGATACTGCACCCAGCACTCTCTCGGTATCCGCGTTACTGCCCACTGTGCCCACTGAACTGCCCTCCGATTGGAACGCCACTGGGCGACGGAGCCGTTCTGTTATAAATAGAGGACATATTAATTTTCAATAGGTACCTTGATAATTGCTGAGTGGGGTCTTACTTAGTTGTAAGTCACATAGTTTTAGTAGGTAACATTAAAAATTAATAGAATTATCTTCTTTTCTTTATATAATAATATAATTTTCGCTGGTATTTTAATAAAGTTGATAATAATACATAGTAATTACTTTAATGTCCATATCTATGCACAAAAATTACAGACAGCAAGAATAAATATACAAGGTATTAAATAAGGGAACTGTAACGAATTTAATAATGAATGAATGAATGAATTAGCCAGCTTTGTAAAATTCGCTTATTGTATAGTAGACTACTTATTATACTCAGAGAGCTGGCACCAATTTTTGGGTACATATTTGAGGAAAGTTGAAAACTTGTTATGTAGCTCTCCTATTATACCTTAACACGTAACACGTAACTGCAGACCCAGTTGAGAAGCGGAGCTAAATCAACCCTTATTTCTTTTTTAATATTTTTCCCAAAGATTATTTAGTCAGTCTACATTGCCAGATACACATATATACATAATTTGTTAGATCACCTGGCACGAACAAAGTCCCCCCAAAATGGTCCGTCTTTTTGATAATCCAATAGTAGCATAACATCAATAAACCCGAGTTAAATCTGTTACCGTCTCCTATCTGTAAAACCGTGGAAGCAGAAACAACAATCTTTAAAACTAAAAAGAGGATAGTGAAATAATTATATCAAAAAATTCCACCTTGGGTGTTGATTAAACTAATCAGACTTTGTCACTCGTGCATAATAATAATTATGCAAGCGCAGACAGTACTACGTGCGCGGTGAATATCTGAGGCATTCTAGTTATCCGGTTTATTACTATACCTACACTTCGTAATATAATAATGTATGTTAATATGTAAAATAGGCGACCTGGCACGTTGTCCCCATTTATGTACTGGTACTAAAATATCTTAAATGATTCATAGGAAGCCTAATTAAAAAAGTAATGCCATAATATATTTAATAGCCTTTAAAGTATTATAACACAAACCTGTTTCAAATTTATATATCTAAATATCGGGTAGTGAATAGTTTAAGATATAAAACAATTTGGATGTAAAACAAATTGATATCGTAAGAATAAATATGGACTTATATATCTGTCAATCATTATAAAATAATTTTAGTTTAACACATTTCTAAATGACATCAAGGTTTGAAATGAACGTACACATAATAATATTATAATAATATGTTACGTAACCTAAGTATAAAACTAAAAGTTCATGAATAGGTAAGTCCAGTCAAGTAAAAACGTAATAAAGGAAATCGCGACCCCAACTAGGTAGCAGGAAAACTTTCCTCCCACTATTTTGTTAGAAACTTAGATTTAATCTCGAAACAACGCACCAACTTGTGTAATAAAATTTACACGCACTCGAAACAACTGTTCCCACGAAATATTAAACAAACTGACAAAAACTGTTGCTGACTGTTGCTCGAAGTTTCTGTAAATTTTATACAATATATTTCTACGTTTACGTATGTTCTCGATTCGTTTCCAGTTATCACTTTTGAATACACACGATGACTTTTAAAAGATTTTGTTTATTTTGTCTATCGAGTAGATTTACGGTCGTGACGTCACGTCTCAATATATTTGTCGAGAGGTTACGAGCCTTCACTATCGAACTTTTGACGCGCTTACCTTTGTCACTTTTTGTTTGATTTGAAGAAATGAAGAAATACGTGTCGAATAGTTTTTGATTACCGACGGACTAAATATAATTTCGTTTTCTTTACCCAGTCATCAACCCATTTACCTTATAATCAAGAAAGTTTTGCTTGTTTTACCTAATACATACCCACTTCATGCCTTTTAAGGTAAATACATATACCTACTAAAGTTTAATATGTATGTTATCAGCGCCTCGAGGTTCATTTTCCCGAACTTTCCAGCATATTATGTATAAAGTAGCTTAAATCTAATAGACTTATCGACTCACCCCCGGCGTGTGTAGTGGTGGCTGCATATATAATAGCTTGGTGTCGAGACGTCTCGGTGGCTGTCCACAGACGCAGTCCGTACCACGCACCGGCCGACAGACCTCCGATTACCACCTAGAGGAGAAATAGCAATAAACACAGAGGAAATGCTAAGCACCTATTGAGAAAAAGTACAAAATAATTATAAATCGACAGGTTTTGTATATATTTTCCGCAGTTAAGAAGTGGCCTATATTCCTTTCGAATAAAAGATGAAGAAATTTAAGAGCCGACCGAGTGCGAGTCGGACCCGCGCAACAAGGGTACCATATCAAGCTAAAAAAAAAATTGTTTTGTTTTTCAGCAATTGTTGTTATTGCGGCAACAAGAATAAATAAATCATTTGTGAAAATTTCAACTGTAGCCAGTTCATGAGATACAGCCTGTTGACAGTCGGATGGACAGCGTAGTTTCTGTAATAGGGTCCTGTTCTACAACTAAAAGTTACTTGACAAAAGTTGTAGATAATTATATTTTCAAGAAAAAAAAATATTTTGAAGGGAGTTTAGTAGGTAGGTATGTCAGATAAACTACAAATACTTATTTCAAACTACAGATATACTTATTTAAAAACAAAAGATTCTCATAAAACGCGGTACGTAGTTCGCTGGGTCAGCTAGTTAATGCGAAGTCACCTCTCTATGATGATGTAGCGAAGTCAAATCGGCGTCAGTCCACAACGCTACGCCGGCGTCGGCGCGCCGCCACTGCAACCGCACGAGCCGCGCGCCGCAACGCACGGCGCGCCGCGCGTCGAGCGCGAGCGCACTGCTGTTGCTCCATACAGCTGCTTCTGCCCCCTCTTCTGGGCTCTCGCGGTCTCCTCCTCCTTCCCATACTAATACTGGTGGTATAGAAAGCTTTAACTGACTTAGGATGTTAATAAGCGAATGTTGAGTCTAATAATAAATAAATTTCTTTGGACAATTCACACCAATTGATCTAGTAGGTATTAAACTAAGCAAAGCTTGTACTATGGGTACTAGATAACGAATAAACATACATAAATGCATATGAGACATCCATGACTCGGATACAGGTGGATTCGAACCCGCAACCTCCGGTTTCGTAGTCAAGGGCTGTGATCACTGACCCTTCTACCACTAGATAGATTCGAATTTAAAAGACTTAGTTTTAAATGGAGTAACAAAATATTTCGAGATGTCATACTTTTCTAGTACTTACCTAAAGTTGCGATATATTATAATAGATAGATATTTGAGCTGTTCATATTTGATACATTTGTGGAATTGTAAAATTATCAAAACATCAAACGTCAACGCAATAATTCAATTCAATTCATAGTATTTCCAGATTTATTAATGTAAATTAAAATTATTATCAATAAATACGACAACGAACAAAGAATATCGTAACGTCTTTTTTCGTCCCGATTCAACTGCCTAAATTCCAATTTTCATCTGCCTCGATTTCAATCCAATCTGACCTGGCAGCCATCTTGGAATCTTACCTGGCGGCTTCGTCCTGACCAGCACCGGCACAGAGGGCGGTGAAGGGCCAACTAGCGAGTGAGCCACGGCGCGTACTGAGTACACAGCGCCGCAGGACAAAGCTCGCAACATAGCGCTAGTTGCCTCGCCACCTGCTTCCAACCTTTTCTCTTCTTCCCCTCGCGAGGTTTCCATACCCTCGACGGAATCGTCGCGAATACGCACCCACCATATTGTGAAGCCTGGGAGGAACATTTTTTATTAGACATGTAGGTAATATGTTTAAATACTTTGATCACAGTGTCACACCCCTATTGTTAATGAGTTTGCGAGATTGTGAAAAATTATATATTTTTTAAGTGCTAAGGCCTAAAGCTATAAATATCCACCGGGTCTTGCAATACAAAATTTGACTTTTGCTTACTATAAAATGTTAAAAAAGTTTGTTCAAAATATAAAGGTACATTTGGCGAGTTACATAGCAAAAAGTAATTAACGACACGTTGTCGTGATCAGGTCCAAGAGGACGTTCCGTAGTCACGACAACGTGTCGTGAATAGCGCTGAACGGGATAAAACATAAGTATATCTACTAAAAGTTGTTCTTTACCTTACGTTAAATTGTTTCTTACTTCAGTAAATCCAACAATGCAGTACTTAAGTTCATTATAATGTATGTTCATTATTCGTCGATGTTTAAGGAAATGTACGTGTTTCGTAAAAGCAAACAGAAGGTGCTAGGGTGAGTTCGACGAGTGAGATGTGTTTGGTATGGAGCCCAAGTTAATACTGATGAGCGTTATGGAGGTCTATGCCGAATGTCATAAATTGCGATAAGTAACCTCTTCTTAATTAAAAAAAATCAATTTACGGCTTAGAATCTTGAATAGAGTAACAGCATAATATTGTTTGGTTTGTGTTACTATTACATTAAGGCAAATACTACTTCAAACTTCCTGGGCTAGGCATATCAAACTTTTTGAAAATTAACCCTCTAAGAAAATAAAACGGAGAGAAAGTTAATAAGATGAGCTTTGTGGATTTTTAAGCGACCAATAGCGGACGAAGTCGCGAGTAGAAGTTAGTTTAAATATATTAGCAAATAGCGATTTTACGTCAGTGAAATGAGTTTCGGTATCTACGTATACTTATATAGTGTCGATAAAGTATATTGTCTAATTTTTGGGACCCATCAATCATGATTTTTATACAAGACACTAAGTACTGTATTAATTTAACAATAAATAGAGATATGTATAAAAGAAAGTCGTGTTAGTTACTCCATTTATAACTCAAGAATGGCTGAACTGATTTAGCTGAAAATTGGCGGGGAGGTAGCTTAGAGCCAGGAAAAGGACATAGTGTACAAAGGATCCCAAAAATGAAACAATGTATTTTCTTCTTAACACAACACACTATAATTAACTGAATAATACTTTGCTCAACAAAACCAAAATCAAGCCGAAGCCTCAATAAACTGAAAGAACATCTCGTTAGCGCGTTCTACAGATAGAACAGCGACATCTATCCATCAACATCTAAATTAAAGTAACTTAACACTAGTTCAAATGGCTGACGGTTCAACATTCCGCCCACCAAGGACAGATTGACGACAATGTCCTTAATACCGCCCACCGTGGCAGTTGATAACATAACATGAACCATAACTTGATACTTTTAACTAGAAATATGCATCTAAACTCTCTTACAAATGAACAAATTCTGAATATTGTAAGCAACTCTACAACTTAACAAATGTACACATAACAACAATAACCAAAATATTCAGACTTAAAAGATAACATGACCTAATAATAATATACTCTATACACACTCAACAAATTACTGACTCAATCAGCAATGGGAAGAAAACATAACTTATTTACAGACCGTTTTATAATACTATTCCTACAACGTAACCTAACAACACGTGTGATTCCGTCCAACCCAGAATGCTAAAACGGCTTATTAACTGTACCTCTTGCTGAAGGCAACTGACCCATCAATGGATTATTGCCTGATGCTGAATAAAGTGTACAGGTGACACAATTTCTATAAACAATTTTACTAATTGTTTGGCACCAACTACCCAATATCTGGACCTTAAGTAATTAAGCATCAGTTGCGGACCTCCATGCAAAGTCCTTTCATGTGCTTCACTCACTAGCAAATCAGTGAAGTGTGATTTATGAGGTAATATAATAGGATGCTTCATATCATCACTAATATGCGCGTGCTGCAGTCTCCCACCTACTCTCAATACGTCATCTTGATCGAGAAACGGATTCAACAAGGTAAGTTTGCTTTTCTTATTTATTAATTTATTTTCTTTCAGGTTTTTTATTTCATCTTTAAAGTACTCTTGTTGAACTATCTTTACACATGTCTTTAAACTTTCCTGAATTTCTGTTCCAGTTATCCAGTCATTAACTTCTTCCTTTCTGAATTTCTTAACCCATCTTTTACAGAACGCCACCACTCGGATGAGTTTTCTTAATTTAGAAAACTTAGTTATAATATCTTTCTCAAATGATCCGACGCATTCATCAACATTACAGGTAAGACAAAGTTTATTTGCTTTTTCTTCTAAATTTGTTTCTTTTACTTCTATTTTTTGATAATTAATGTTTTTCTGTTTCAGCCATGGCGGTCCTTCCTTCCAGAGTGATTCATCAACCGACTGACAAACACCTCTGGAAGCGCAATCAGCAGGGTTCTCCTTTGAAGAAACATGAGCCCACTGATGAGGTTCCAATGACGTCAATATTTCAGATACTCGGTTAGCCACAAAGGTCTTCCATCTGTTTGGACGACTATTCAGCCACGACAACACTATAGTAGAGTCCGTCCATGCATGTAAATTATTCTTATCAATACTCATAACCTTCGCAACCTCCACTAACAATTTAGTCAGTAGTACCGCCCCGCAGAGTTCCAATCTAGGAATCGAAACCTGTTTGATCGGTGCGACCTTAGTCTTTGAGGTTATTAATGATACATGAACTTCACCCTGTTTATCTACAACTCTGGCATACACCACCGCGGCGTATGCATCGTTAGATGCATCAGAAAACCCGTGAAGTTCTAACAACTGATCACTTCGACTACTGTGAATCCATCTAGGGACTCTGAACTTGGTTAATTGATTCAAATTACCTCTGTAGCATAACCAGTCCTTCAGAAGTTGTGATGGAACCTCCTCGTCCCATTCAATTCCTGAAAGCCATAATTTTTGTATAAAAATCTTGGCTGAAATTATTACTGGCGCTAACCAACCAAGTGGATCAAACAATCGTGAAATATCAGATATTACGCTTCTTTTTGTTACAGGTGTCTTCATGGGAGGTAGCTGCACTGAATACTCAAACTCATCGCTTCTTCGGTTCCAGGTAAGTCCAAGTATTTTAGTTACAGTATCCTGCTTCAAAGGTAAGTTTTCTTGTAAATCTTTTTCATTTACATTAAATTTTTGCAACAATTTTTCATCATTAGTACTCCATTTTTGTAGTTCAAATCCTCCGCATAGTAACAACTCATTAAAATCTTTAAATAGCTGTTCTCCTTCTTCTGCATCTTCACAGCCCGTTAACAGATCATCCATATAGAAATCCTTGATAACCTTCTCTGCAGCTGTTGGAAACTTGTGCCCCTCATCATAGGCTACTTGATGCAGTGTGCGGACCGCAAGATATGGAGCAGATGCTGTACCGAACGTAACCGTCAGAAGTCTGTAGTGCTCCATAGGCTTCTGAGGATCATCACGCCATAATATACGCTGACAATCTGTATCCTTTTCATCGATCTCCACTTGCCGATACATCTTCACTATATCTGCTACTAAACAGATAGGATGACTACGCCATCTCATAATAATATGACGCAAGTCAGCTTGAAGTCCTGGACCTATCAGCAAATCTTGATTTAATGAAACACCATTAGTTCCAGGACACGAGGCATCAAACACTACCCGCACCTTTGTTGTTGTTCTGTCCTCGCGAATAACTGCGTGATGTGGTAAGTACACTACATCTGATTTATTTTTATCTTTTTCTTCAACGACCTTCCTATGACCTAAGTCCAGATACTCCTTGATGACATCCGTGTAGCGTGATTTCAGGTGAGCATCCTTCTCAAACCTCTTTTCCAGATAGCAAAAACGTTTGGCAGCTACAAGTTTGGAATCTCCTTTCTTGCAACGTGGATCTTCATCTCTGAACGGAAGCTTAACGATGTACCTACCAGTGCTATTTCTCCTAGTAGTTGCAGTATAAATTTCTTCACATCGTTTTTCCTCATCAGTGTAAGTATCAACAGCAGATCCAGTCACGTTATCAGATTCAAGCTCCCAAAATTTCTTGAGAATCTCATTATCATCTACATGAACGTGATTAACCGAAATTGACTTACGGCTTGCTGACTCAGGTCCTGGCATAGGTCCTGACAAAATCCAACCAAGCGCAGTTTGTTGCGCTGTTGGTACTCCTAACGATCCTTTGATGACTCCTTCTAGCAATATCTGACCATAGATATCTGCTCCCAGAAGCAAATCAATCTTGCCTGGTGTGTCAAAGGATGGATCGGCCAATTCAAGATTAGCGAACTCCGACCATAATTGTACAACAATTTTCTTTTCAGGGAGCACCGAAGTGAGTTTACTTAACACAAAAGCACTGACTCTAAACTCAACAGTTGAATCAAGAAGTGATTGAATCTTCAAATTAACCATAAACCTAGAGGCGATAGGACCGCACTCGTCACTTCCTAATCCTGATATGGTACTTTTGTGTGATATTTTCTTCAGTCCTAGCAGCTGGACTGCAGACTCCGTAATCAACGATGCCTGTGATCCCTGATCGAGTAAACACCTGAGTGTTACTAGTGAACCATTCTTCGATTCTGCATTAACCAATGCAGTTGCTAATAATACTTGACCTTGAACCGTCGAAAAATGATTCTTTATTTCAGTAGTTTCTTCTTGAGATGATGATGATGCGACTGGAGTACTTACTGGAGCAGGTGACTGCCCTTCACCATCATTGGGAGTTGTGACATTTTTGGGATGGAGCAAAGAATGATGCTTCTTCTTACATATTCGGCATCTAGTAGGCTGACGACAGGCAAAAGCTGAGTGATTAAAACCTAAACAATTGAAGCATAAGTTATTGGATTGAACAAAATCACGACGTGTGTTTATATCAATTTTTGAAAAACCTTTACAATTGCATAATCTGTGATTATCAGAACAATAAGCGCAAGATAAATTAGCTACATGATGTACCTTTGGATTAGACTGAACATTTGAATTCTTATTTAGATAGTTAGACTTAAAAGCTTTGGGTTCAATAAATTCTAGAGCGCGATATCTCTTCTCTAAAAACTTTTCAAAATCTTTATATTTAGGTAACTCCATAGCCGAGCCACTAGAATCTAATTCCCACTCTTTCCTAGTCTCACTATCTAATTTAAGACAAATAATATGAATTATTATAATGTCCCAAGAACTGACATCTACATCCAAATTCTTCAAGGCAAACAAACACTCATTCGTTGTATCTAACATCTCCTTGAGAGCGCTTGCAGATTCTGTTATTAAATTCTTCTGACTAAACAACTTTTTCAGAATGCAATTTGACAGATATTTCTTGTTATTATATCTCGACTCTAATTTCTTCCAAGACACTGAATAGTTCTCTTGCGTGATTTGAACATGCCGCAACAACTTTTCCGCTTCCCCCGTCAAATGAGTTTTCAAATAATGTAGCTTTTGAACGTTATCTAAGGACTTGTTTTCATGGATTAGTGATGTAAATAAATCTCGGAAAGTAACCCACTCGGAATATAATCCAGAAAATATTGGTATAGAGATCTTTGGTAATTTAACAATATCATTGTTAGATGAACTCGAACCTGGTGTAGCGTTATCACTCGCTGACTCTGCGTTACTATTCGAAGCCAGCAATTTTAGCTTATTAAACGCCGCTTGAATCAATGACTTGGCTTCTATAAACAGATCTTCCGTAATGTCATATACTTCACCAGTGACATAACACGATTCAGATAATTCTGCACTATCGGTCTCCTGTACTAGTTGCGTATGTTTCAATAAGAACTGAGCCCATAATCCATCTAACACTTCTATTCTAGCATTAAGATATTCGAGCGAAGCGCGTCGTTCCAAAGGCGCTTTCTTAATATTTACCAAAGTCTTTTTTATTCTATCTGCTAAGTCCTGTAGAACTTTGATCTTAGAATCCATCTCGGAAATTTTCTAAGTGTTTAGAACTTCTGACCAAAATCGGGCATAGGTTCCCCGTAGTTTCACTTTTTCCGAAACTATTCTAAGTCCTAAGCTACTTATTTCTGAATTTTCTAAGTCCAAATTTTTGATGAAATTTTCTAAGTCACTATTTGACAGCTCTTCATAGAGTTTTCACTACAATAATATTCAAAGAGTACTCACAGTTTTACACTTCACAATTCGCTTACGTCACAGTTTTGTTGTTGCCTCGTCGCGTACATTTGATGATGTCACCTTTTTGATCCGCCGACGTCCAAACTCTTCAATGCAGACTCTTCACGTCTCGGAACACCTTACTGCAGCGATCCACTGCGGTGTTACCAGCGACCTCTGTCGTACAATCCTCACTAGCCGAATCCGACTCGTTAGGACCATGTACAAAGGATCCCAAAAATGAAACAATGTATTTTCTTCTTAACACAACACACTATAATTAACTGAATAATACTTTGCTCAACAAAACCAAAATCAAGCCGAAGCCTCAATAAACTGAAAGAACATCTCGTTAGCGCGTTCTACAGATAGAACAGCGACATCTATCCATCAACATCTAAATTAAAGTAACTTAACACTAGTTCAAATGGCTGACGGTTCAACACATAGGATACATAGATAGAAGTCTGCCGGACCGATAGAGATATATAATATACAAAGATAGCTATATCTCTTAATCTTTTACCTTGGGGCGGTGCAAGAGGGTGATGAGTAGTTCGCCATGTTATCCTCGCCTCCTTGTGCGCCGTGTGGTCCAAGTGAAGGACGGGCGCGGTCGGCGCCGTGGCACATTCTACTTTGTACATTATTTCTTCGGAGCCGTAACCGTTGCGGGCGGAACACGTGTAGTTTCCAGTTGTCGATGAATCTACCTCTGTAGGAAATGTTATTTAAATTAAGGAGCTAGTTTAGTGTTAGATATAATACCTATATAAAATTCTCGTCTCGTGGTGTTTGTTGTGGATCGAGTATTGTGGGATTTTGTGTGCATATTGGGTAGACCAGGTTGGAAAATCAGAGAGCAATTTTTTTTCTTTATTTTTTTACGATTCAGCATTTAAAAATACGACTACAATTTTTCATATGGCAATACAAAGTTCGTCGGCTCAGGTAAACATCAATATTAAATATATTAATACCAAATAGTAGCCGAATATTCATGGCATCTCAAGCAATGACGATTTTCAAGTTTTATTAAACACGGCCCGCGGCCCGCCTCGGCTTTGCACGGTCCCTATTTTTTTTTAAATATAATATAGTTTATGTCACTCGGGAACAGTGTAACCCAACAGTGAAAGAATTTTTCAAATCGGTCCAGTCGTTTTGGAGCCTATTCAATCCTCCTTATTATATTAGTATAGATAGTATAGATATAGATTAATATTATTACTAATATAGAGTATATAAGCATAGATACCATGTATAGAAAGATGTCCGTGCGGTGTGAGATGTGTCCTCGGGTCGTGGGTGACGGGTCTGTCGCCGCGGAACCAGCGCGCGCGAGGAGACGGCTCCCCGCGCCACACACACGCGAGCCGCAGCGAGTGGCCACACTCTACCCAAGCACGCACTCCGAATGATAAGAGGCGAGCGCCGGCTAGAATAAAATAAGTAATTTAACGAATTTACTCGTGTATAATAAATTTATGGTGACGTTTCGAAAACGTTAAAGTTCTCATATTCGGGGCTGAGCTGAAGATAGTCTCACAAAGTAGTAGGTCAATATGTGTAGTCATAAGTTAACTAGAATCAGCATGGGAACAGTTATTCTTCGCGAGTTAAATCCGTTAAAATTGTTATAGTTGCGTGATATCCACTAAAGCATCAGAAATTATGAAATTCTTTTCCCTGAATGACAAGTTGTACACTAAAATGTATTCTAAATGGCATCAGTTTTTTATCAGCCGCAATTTAAGGTATATTTTAATACTTGTAAGTTGTTTAGTAGGTACTTAATATTAGAGTGAGTGTAGTTTAAAAGCTAAGAAGTCAAATTACTTACATCATTTTCTGTATATGGTATGATTACAATTGGGCTAAAGTCTTTCTAACGCATTTAAAAAAAATATCAAGTCTCCAGAGACTAGACCATTCCTAGTCATGGTCGAATCGGTAACATGAAAAGGACCAAGGACTGAGATCAAAGGAAATATATTTATATGATATCTATAGATATACCATTAGTGGTAGTAGTCGCTGATTGAGGCGCCGAAGGTTCGCCTTCTCCTGCAGCTGAATGTGCCGCGACCCAGGCCTCGTACGTGGTCTCTTCAGACAGAGACCTTAACTCTGTATGACCTCCTAAACCAACTGAGGGGTCATTGTCCTCTGCTTGAACTGTCGTTGAGGTAGTCTGTGGAGGTCGGTCCCTGTAAAAGAGTTATGAAATTCAGGGCATGCTTCACTAGTCCTAAGTTCTATTTGGATATTTTGAATCAGGTCTCTAGAAATTTATTAAATAATAAAGTTTTTGTCCGCGACATCTTCCGTACTGTTTAGCCCCGTTAGGAGATAATAATTCTGTAAAAGACTTTTTATGGACAATTTGAAATAAATCGGACCAAGGAATCACGTCATTTCAAGCATTTCTGTCATAAAAAGAACACACTCTCCAAGTTTCAGTTCTCTACGATCAACGGTTTAGGCTGTGCGCGTATCCATCAGTCATTCAAGACAAAAGATAGGTATTACATATTTAGGTATATAAGATGTATGATAACAAGTTATTTCACTTACCTGCCGAATTCCCTATAAAACACGGTGTAGTATAGTATAGGTCCATTAGGTCGACTAGGAGGCAACCAACTAATAGCTAAAGAGGTCACCGACGTTGCGACCACTTTCACAGCAGCTGGCGGTCCAGGGGCTAGAAACAATATAAATTAGACAATTATAACGGACTAGCTTCTGCCCGTGACTTTGTCTGCGCACTGTAAGAAGCCCCCAGTTTTACCCCCTTAGAGGGTAAAATTTTCGAAAATCCCTTCGAGTTTGTAACTGTTTTTAGTTGACGCCCTGCGTTGGTATGCCAGTCATTAAGTCAGATTCCTCTTTTATATATTATTATTATAGGTAGATATTTATCTCGCATATTTTATTTTATTTGCTGACTTATCAAACTTTATTTCAATGTATACCTAATGACCGCAAAGGCATCACAAATTATTAATTAATACGCTTTACAGGGAAACTGCGACATCTCGTAATGTGTCACATAACTTCAAATTTAAAAGTGCAGTCTTAAATGGAGTAACAAAATATTTCAACATGTCACAATTTTCAAATGCGTGATATAATTATAAGGACATAAAACTCAAATCACACCTAATTACTGAAATATTTCTTACCATCTTGTTGCGTGGTACAATGTACAGGATTAGCGGGTACGCCGTCTCCAGCAGCCGTATACGCTAACGCTTGTATCGTGTAATTGGTGTGTGGCTTAAGTGCAAGCAGGAGCGTTTCCACGCCCGCTACTCTTTTGATTTCTGCCCCCGCTCCGGAACTGAGCCCCGTACCCCGCGCATTCCAATCCAGCCACTCCGCCGCTGCCGACAAACAACTGCCATCACTCAGCTTGGAATATTGATATTTACTTGCTGACGTTTCGGAAATTTTACAGTTTCCATAGTCGTAGCAGGACCGAGCTGATGACGGTTAACGCTAAACTTTTTACGAATATGGAAGCTGTAAAGTGTTCGAAACGTCAACGGATAAAATGAAATAAGAGAGTTACATCCGTTTATTGTTATTTTACTACTATGTGTAGTAACCGCGAAGACATCAGATACTAATATTGATATTGTTGTTTGTTTGAAAATGTAACGTTGAATTCATAATGAGGCACGTTTTCAGTCATTGAGGAAACTCTTTGAGAAATTAGCATTAAAGGCTTTGAGTTACTAAGTAGGTAGGTAATTTATGTTTTTAGGGTTCCATACCTTGGTGGAAGAACCGTAAACGTTTAGCTCGTGTACGTCTGTATGTTACAACTGATTGATTTTGAAGCTACCAGACCGATTAAACTGAATATAGCACATTATATTACGTACGTATGTAAATAAATATTTCAGAATATATACATTAAGTTGACTATGTCACATAAGAAATGAGAGTACTTGTGTGTATTTTAAATATATGTTTAAACTTTATATAAATATAGTAGTTTTGAGTAAATTTAAGAGTGAAAACACGGGAAAAATTACCATTCCCTCCCTTAACTTCATAACTATTGAAACTATTATTTTCCTATAAATACAGCAAAATTTAGACCAATATAAATTTATACACACGAAGTATATAAGTGCACACTGTGTACGAAATAACTTATACTAATCTTTGGTAAATCACTTTTTTTTGTCCTTGCTAAGTGTATTGTACGAAACTCTCAAGTTAAACTCACTTCAGCCTTTCATTGTACCTTAACATTCGATACTCACTGTATTCCGGGCGATATAGCAGTTTATACCCGAGCAAGGCGCCGTGATGGACGTGAGCTGGGGGCGGTGACCACTCAACTTTTAAACTTTGTGGTGATACCACCCGACATCTGACCCCACGCGGTCCTTCCGAAGGCACTGTATTGAAATATTTACGTAAGTATAATAAATTAATATATTTTATATCATAATTTCCAACAAAACTCTAATGTACAAAAGAAGGACTTAATGCTATAAAGCATTGTCTATTAGTCAACCTAATAAAAATTTAAAGTAGACAAAGAGTATGCGTAGGCGCAAATAAATATAAAATATAAATATAAAAAGTAATCTGACTTTGAAAATTGACTCGGTATTGCTTTGGCAACTAAAAAGAAAAACCAATTTTGATGATTTAATATTTACAGTTAATTTGATTTTTTTACCTAATCATTTTTAAATTAATTTTGTTATTAAGTAAATCTAATCTAATATATTGCATAGAATTTCAGGACTTACCACTTTCCTGGGTCAACGTATTAACTTGTGCCGTGGCTGGTCCGGCTCCAGCACTGTTAAAGGCTCTAACGCTTACAGAATACCTGAAAATAAAAAATACATAAATAAAATTACCTATTGACCTAATGGTAAGAACATCTGACTACTCTGCGGGTTCAAGTTCAGCTGACTCACGGTCTAATACCCAAAGCCTTACTTTAGGACTAGATAAATTAAGACGTCTGTTTTTTATGATGATCTGTTGGTCAGAGCTCCGGACTACGAAACCGGGTAGGTAATTGTGGGTTCGAATTCCTCTAGGGGCAGGTGTCAGTGTAATTATCACGAGAATCTGTACCTGAGTCTTCGATATATTACATGTATTTATTGGTATTTAAATCCGTTTGCTTAATTCAGAACTAAAACAGTACCTAGCTAGTTGTAAATTATTCAAAGATATTTACCACTACTAGTAAAACAAAATCGCTTTCCAATAGAGTGATTCCAAAATGGGGTTTATAATATGTATAATAGATGCATAATATAGTAGAGAAGCACTTATAATTAATATCAGATTGCACTGTGGAGCCGGAGCGGGTCGCTATATTATTTAGAGAACTAAACAATCGAAGGCAGCTTTAATTCACAAAATATGACAATTTCACTAACCGTGTATAATGTTCCAGACCTTCAATAGTGTATTTAGTAATCTGGCCGCGCACGGTGGCAAACTCCATGCCCACATTTGCCCCACCAGATAAGGAACCATCAGCAGATGGCCACCACCAAACTGTGTAGCCTAGTAATTCACCGTTCCAAGACGTCGATGGGGGAGGCTAGAAATACATATCAAATAATCAAGCTATCATTTACTTGCAAGAATACAAGGTTTATAAGACCTCACTTTAGGTACCTATAGTTTTGTGACAATCGGCAAAAGTATCGCATGCTTCAAAATGAATAACTCAGAAATAGAGAAATTTAAGATTAAAAAAATTATCAGCACAAAGCGTCATTTTTGAGATTTTTGACTTTTAACCCCCGACGCGAAAACGGGGTGTTATAAGTTTGACGTGTCTATGTTGTGTCTGAGGCATTGTAGGTTCCGAACGGATGAAACAATTTTGAGACTGTTTTTTGATCGAAAGTTTGATGAAATTTTATTAGCTACCTATGTTTGATGAAAATCGATTCAGCCATTTAGTTCTTCTTATGATTAATCGTGCGATATGTCTTTATACCTGCCAAGCCAGCTCGATAGTTGAAGGTCTAGGCGCAGAGGCGCGGAGACTTAAAGGAGCTCTGGAAGGTGGTTCATGTGACGTTAACGCCAATAAAGCTCTGGTGTGAGTGGAAGCAAATTGGGCAGTCACTGTCCTTGCTCTGACAAGGTAGGCTGTTGCCGGTTCCAATCCTGAAATCGTAGCACCTTCCGCCCTAGAAATAAAGTAATTTCAAAATATGTCCAAATAAGAGCAGATAGTATCTATTATCTGGTGTTTGCAAAGAGAAGCTAAGCTTTTGTGTGGCAAAAGTTAGAGATAATGTCCCATTTTATAATAATGTTTATTTATGAAATAAATTAAAATAATGATTCAGTCTAAAATCGTCCTATTGCTCCGCACAAACCACTCTAGAAATATCTACCTCTGACTTAGAGTTGCTAGATGGTCGGAAATGGTCTGTATTCTTCCGACACCTATGATAACCGGTAGGATTTGTGCCCGCAAGCTCACGCCGGGTTTTTCAACACCACTAAGCTAGGAACTTGTTTAAGAATACCTTTCTAGGTACTCACTCTGTATACGAATCCATGGGATGCGAAGACACAGTGACGTTATGAGTGTCAGCATCTCTCCAAGTGTCGGTGTTGGTGGAGTCATGTTTGCGATATTGCACGATGTATCCCAACACTGGAGAGTTGCCGTCATACGGCCTCCGCCACTGGAGGCGGACGGAGCGGGAGGTCGTCTCCAGAACTCGGAAATTTGATGGCGGTTCAGGTGGCTCTGGTAAATAAAATAACTAATTTAATATTTTCTGATGTCTTTGCGGTTATTATACATTGAAAAAACAACTATAAATGGATGTAACTGGTGAAGTTTTATTGAAATGGCTGACGCTTCGGAAATTTTACAGTTTCTATAATTGTAGCTCGACTGAGCTAACAATAGTCTAACGCTAAAGTGATTCATCTAATTTATTGTAACTAATTTATTTTAGAAATTAATTCTTATAATCATGTACCTTATATTATAAAATGAAAAGTCCTTAATACAATTGAAATGGTTCTAATAATATCTGATGCCTTCGCGGTTATTACGCATTGAAATGAAACAAGTTTATAACGATATTTTTGAGAATACTTAGTCATGATAAAAGTAACAACCTAAGTACCATTAAGTGTAGGCACGTTTGATAAAAACAGCCCTGGAGGGACCTAAATTATAGAAAGGAACTTTATTACGGTTTCGCAAGGTTGAAAGGAAATAATATGAATTAGTATTCGAGGATTCAGACAAAATAAAATTTCTAACTATTTGCATTAGGACAGTAATTACCTTGAACAGCTAAATGTACGAAATGGTCTGACCGCCCAAAAGGATTTGATGCTTGGCATCGATATACTCCAGAATCTCTTCTGTCAGCTCTTTCTATAACTAGTTCACTTCTCAGTCCTTCCGCGCTTCGTGTTTCCGAAATACTCATCCTAAAAACAGACATTATTTAAAAAAACATTGTTCTAATCTAAAGTGTGGCGAACGCATTGGATCTTTCTTATCGGATACCTACGTCATACAAAGAATACACTCAAGTTGTATATCTCTACGATTAGCGGTTTAGGCTGTACGTACATCCGTCAGTGAGTCATTCAAGGCAAAGCATTTTATATTTATAGTTATAAGTACCTGTAATCGGAATTAGGTAAAGCCCGACCAGAATGACTCCAAGCAGTGGACAAAGGACTATCGCCACGAGCTAAACACGCCAGCCGCACCGTGTCTCCGAGCTTCGCTGTCACATTTACTGAAGGCGATTCAAACCGGGCCGGTTCTAAAAATGAGCAAAATCACTTTATATACACTAATAATGTATTACCTATCTATACGGAATTATGGTCAACCTTGAATATAGTAGGAGCAGACGAGTAACGGTTGCCGAGGAGATGCGTTACACGAAGCTGTTAGAATTGTTTTTCGGTTCTAGGGTTAGGTTTTAGGATTCCACATTCAAGGGGCAGAACGAGACCCTATTACTGAGACTCCGCTCACAAGTTGTATCTCATGAACCGTGATAATTAGGCAGTTGATTTTCACAGAAGATGTATTTCTGTTACTTTAACAACAAACGTGATTTTTTGCCGCTTTTATAGATGATGGGGGACTTTTATTTAATGTATATAAAATTAACTTGTTTGTCGAATATACCGATACTCTGAAGTCTTCAGTTTCTGCTATCCCATGATTGATAATAGAGTAAGATCCCAGTGCCGCCAGACCTACGTCATTTTAGCAAAGCTGAAATTTCGATGATTTATAGTCTAGTATGTGGTTAGGAGAGTATGCGTACTTACTAGCTCGAAAGCGGGGCCCTTTCATAGATAGCGCGAACTAAAGGTGTTTCAAAAATTAGGTAAACTACGTCATTTTAGCAAGCCTAAATTTGACATATATAACTACGTGGTACTATTTCCAGACTCTTTGATAGCAGCCAGACCAATCCAATGGGCCAATTATTCTCCCAGACACCTCAGAGGCTTTTAAGGTACCCAAAAAAT
The DNA here is from genome assembly GCA_038024825.1 of Polylopha cassiicola. NCBI lineage: Eukaryota > Metazoa > Arthropoda > Insecta > Lepidoptera > Tortricidae > Polylopha > Polylopha cassiicola. Next base: position 4,396,238 of record CP149061.1, read on the forward strand.
GGATCTCAAAGATGGATGAACATAAACATATCGTGTTTAGGCTCATTCGTCTCGGTATGACGAGCGCTTTCTAAACACATGATGATGGTAGTGCTGATGATGAATCCTGAAGAGTACTACGGATATCGAAGTTGGATGAAAATTTAGTTAGATTAAAAGCCTCTGAGGTGTCTGGGAGAATAATTGGCCCATTGGATTGGTCTGGCTGCTTACAAAGAGTCTGGAAATAGTACCACGTAGTTATATATGTCAAATTTAGGCTTGCTAAAATGACGTAGTTTACCTAATTTTTGAAACACCTTTAGTTCGCGCTATCTATGAAAGGGCCCCGCTTTCGAGCTAGTAAGTGCGCATACTCTCCTAACCACATACTAGACTATAAGTCATCGAAATTTCAGCTTTGCTAAAATGACGTAGGTCTGGCGGCACTGGGATCTTGGACTATAAATATCGCTATAGATAAAAATAATAGTTAAATTGTACGATTGGAAATAACTTACCATTTACATGTATCGTGAGAGATTTCGATAAGGCTGGTGCTACACCGTTATCCGCTCTGCAGCGATATTTTCCTGAATGTTCCGCTCGCGCCGACTCTAGCCTTAACGACCCGTTATTTAACACCGCTGGCTCTGATACTGCACCCAAACTCGTTTCAGCTCCACCTTATAAGTAAATAGAAAAATGGTAGTATATTTGAAGGTAACGCCATAGTCCGTACAATGCAGATTTCGGGATTTCAGTCCTTTAATAATCCCGAAAGTTTTGGGAAGAATTTTGACACGGAATTTTCGTGATTACGAAAATTTCAATTTTTAGCACGAAACTAATGAACTCACTCAAGTTACGTGTCATTGTCAAAAATCTCCGTGAAAACTGTCAAAAATCTCATTTAACATATATATATATATACATATATATGTATATATATATATATATATATATATATATATATATGTATATATGTATATATATATATACATATATATTTATATATATATATATATATATATATATATATATATATGTATATATGTATATATATAGGTATAGTTATTATTACCTTATACATTTTTACCCTTAATAAATGAAGTTACGAGGACTCAAGTCACCTATTTGAAGAGTATAGTAGGATTTATTTTTAGTTAATTAAAGAAGCTTCTATTTTGATTATTATCTGATTATTAACGAAAATTTGATTAAATTGTCTATAAAAAAATTATAATACTGTTGAATGAAAAGTTATCTTAGAAGACTATGTAAAAAATCACATACTTTCTAACTTTTTATTTACGTCAACAATCCAGGGGAAATTTCAGAGTCTCGGATTTATCTATGACCAATCTTGCAATCCCGGGATCTTGGGATCGAAATATCTAGAATGTAAGTGAAAGTAGGGTACCTGAGAATTTGGTCCAATAAATAGAAGGTGTGGGGTGTCCGCGCGCTTCACAGCTGACGGTCAACGATCCGTTTAATAACACGGCCGTGTCTGAAGGCTCGATCTGCCAATATGGCGGCACTGAAATAGAACATTCATGAAGATACCGAAATAGATAATAATATCGAAATACATAATAATATCGAAAATTCGTTTAAAACTTACCTTTGATTGCTAATTCTGCTGACGTGTTCGCTTTACCAGCTGTGTTTGTCACAACACACGTGTAAATACCGCTATGGGCAGCGGTTAGACTTTTAAATAGGAGCATGCTGTAGAATTCTGCTCCTCGTTCGTCGACCTACAATTTTATAAGGGAAATTTTAATCCATTAATCAATGAAATCAAATAATTTGTAAGTAAATAGACTTTAAAAAAGTTTTTATATGCGTCACATGAATCTACTAGCGCTTGGGAAAGACCATCATTAGTGAATATATACACTGCATTAAAATCACCAGCCATAAAAAAGTCTTTGTTTTTCAGTGCAATTTAAACAATTGGAACTTATACACAAAACATATAAAATCTTATAAACAACAAGTTTATACCTAAAAACAAAACAAAGAATGTAGCTAACATAAAATCGCACATCTAGATCTAGTATTTTTTTCAGAAGAGGCGAAAACCTAATACGTCCATATGCACGCTGGATGTTTTTGTATAGGTTTATGCTTTTTATTATGAAGCTAGAAGAGTTAGCTTAAATCTATTTTATTGCTAGGTAGGTTTTGATGTAAAAAATTCGACGGTGTGCAAAGCTCAAACCTTCATATTAGAATGAAACAACTACTTATAATTAATTGAAATCACGTAGGTACGTTATATTATTTGCTGACGTTTCGAAAACTTTATATTTCCCATATTCGTAGCACAACTGAGCTGACGAAAGTCTAACGCTAAAATCAAACCTTCAGATTTTTTTATTTAGCTCATGACACTAAGTCTCCAGTCAGATTTCGTCTTTAAATTGTTTATTCTCGACTAGCGACCCGCCTCTGCTTCACACGGGTGCTACAAAACTTTCCTCTCGAATCACTCTATCTATTAAAAAAAACCGCATCAAAAATCCTTTGCGTGTTTTAAAGATTTAAGCATACATATGGACGGACAGCCATAACGACTTTGTTTTATACTATGTAGTGATTGTACTTACCCGTAGTGAGCTCGATATGGGCATTTGATCTTTCAGCCAGGAGAAGTAGACCGGCATGTCACCGGAAGTGACGGTGCAGGTCAGCTGGGAGCGGTCGCCAGACCTCAGCCCGGGGGGGAACACAATGGGGGAGAGAACAGGGGGGGAGACCACTGTTATTTGTACCTGGACAATGGTATATATGTAGTAGATATGTATTAAACATATACTTATATCTATAAGTCTTCGTCTTGGAAAAAGTAAAAAATACTGAAATTGAGCAAAGTAATTAATGATCGCTTTAATACGTCACGAGTCATATTGACTACGTGGTAAAATTTGAATGTACTAGCAAATATATAACACATAATAATAAACGTATGTGAACTAGGTATATTTTACAGAATTATTTAGGTCCAGAAAGTCTACAAAATATTATTTATGAAGACATAGTTGTGTTTGTTGCCAAACTCCTTCGAAACATATTCACGATTTTTTTTGAAATTTTGTGTTCCTATCGGTAAGGTCTGAGATTTGGTCAACATCTATTTTACATACTTACCCTTAAATATTAAAGGTTGAATACTATTATTTTTTATTTTTGAAATAAACTTTATGTTTTATATTTTGATACATCATAGTAAATTTTAGCATTTATATAAAAAAATAAAACACACTTAGTTTTTTTTTCTTTCAGCATAATTTTTGAATCATTCTACATATACATATAAGTATCATTATTATTGTTAATTACCTCTCTCCTAGCCAATTCCCCTCCAGGAGTGAGGACGGAGCAGACCCAAGCACCCTGGTCGCGGTTGCGGTCCACATTGCTTATTGTTAATTGGCCATCCATCTGGTGATACCGAGGATCCGTGCTCACACCTCCTTCCCACTTAACAGAGCTGCAATACAAATTTGAATGTAGGTACATAATCCCTACTAGATAATATTATAAATGCGAAAGTAACTCTGTCTGTCTGTTACGCTTTCACGCTAAAACTACTGAACCGATTTAAATGAAATTTGGTACAAAGATAGTCTGAAGCCTGAGAAAGGACATAGGCTACTTTTTAACCGACTGCAAAAAAGGAGGAGTGCCACGCGGACGAAGTCGCGGGCAGAAGCTAGTAATATATAAAAGAAGAAGCTGACTTAAACACTGACATATCAACGCAGCCAAAACTATAAATTTAATAGGTGTTCTGACCACTAGATAGATCACTAGGTCATTACATCGTACCTACGGTGGAACAACGTCACTTATACAATTATTGTCAAAATTTATCTCTGTATGAGGAAACATAAATAATGTCACTAATGATCTTTCTATTCCTCATACTCAGATAAATTTTGTCAAAAATTGTAAAAATTACGTTGTTACACCGTAGGTACGACATATATTTTTATTTAGTCTTCAAGGTGAAATTAGATTAACAATGCACAAGTTGCCTTACTCGATTGGGAATCCGTAGTAAGGACACCATACTGTAGTTTCCGATCCCGCCACAGCTTTCACAGAATTCATAGCCCGAATGTAAGGAGGTCCTAAAATAAATGTTTATGATTTAAACAATGAAACAAAAGGTTTTTCCTGCAACGAGGCGTGAACGCTTTTGCTGTAAGCTCAGGTTCCATTTTATACCTTATCTGTACGAGTCGCTAAATTATGCTAAGCTTGTTCCTAATGTTGAAAACGAGATAAACATTGCATGTTTATTATGGTTACTATTCATACTAAGATTTTAAATATCTGTTAGGTACCTTACGCTAAAACCGTTGAACCTGTTCGAATGAAATTTTAAGGAGGTAAAAAGGGTAAATTTGTTAGTTACTGGAAGTATTACTTCCATGCAGACATTGCGGGTATAAGGATTTTCACATGAAGGTACCTATATTTACCTGCGTGCTCAAAGTTGGGTACTTCATATACCTACTTAGTTATGATATTGTGCCTATATAGAATCCATATTATAAGTTCTACAAAGTTTGCAATCCGTTATGGATGCCAGCCCCGAGATTAAAAAAGTATGCTTCAATATTCACTAGGTATTCTATTTTAAGGGTTGCATTAAAGGCCTCCTTATACATAAAGAATGCAATAACAATTTGATTTTAAGTTATAGTACCTTACCGTAGACATTGAGTCTAGCTGCATGCGCAACGGTTCCATGGATGTTGGTAGCACGGCATTCATACCGTCCGCCGTGTTCAACACGCGCGCTGTTCAACGAGAGTGTGGACAAAACATAGTTGCCAGTCGTACCCATCCCCGCAGGTCCGTTCTCACGACCCTCACTTATTATCGCCCTAGACATAAAAAATAATCGCTTTACTTCGACCACTCCACTAGAGAGAACACGATGCTATAATTTTATTACACGCGTATCGCTTTTGTGTACATAAATTCCGAATGGTGTAAGTATTTATGGTAGTTTTATGTTAAGGATATAAAAATACAGGGTAATTAAGGAGGAAAAAGGAAGGGTGGTAAAAGTAGTGTTTAATATACATATGTAAAAGGAAGTTTCCACTGACATGCATAGTCGTAACGGCTAATAGTAGAAACGTGAACGTTGGTTTTAAAAATCTTTAAATAAGCAACGATTTTGATAAAACTTGAGAATTGAACGTTTGTAAATTCTTACATGTATGGATGTCTAGATGTAAGTTAGGTACTCTTTCACGTAAAAACTACTCAATGGGTTTTGATGAAACTTTACCATTATATAGCTTCCACATGAATAACACAACCTATAATTAATGAAGGTATTGTGTAAAGTAATCATGCGCAAACGAAGTCACCGGCAAAAAATATAAATATAATTCATTTTCAATTTCTACGCTCAGTAATTCGCGCGTAAAGTTAGTATTTTTACAAGGCTTGTTTACCCGTGATGTGAAGGTATCGACTGTCCATCCAACGTCCATTTGAAGAGTGGAGGCGGCTCGCCGACCGCCGAGCATTTTAATGCCACCTGCGCCCCCGGCTGCACCGCCTGCTCGATAAACGTGTATACCAACTCCGGCCTCGCGTCTGCACACACACATTTAAATAAAACACATATTTATAATTACAATAAACAACGTTAAAAGATAAACACGTCCAGCTCACCTAACGAACGCTTTAAACGTTTCCTCTTCTGAATACGCCTCGCTCGTTTCATTAATGAGCACCATATCACTGAAAACATGAATCCAATGTAAATATTATTATTTGGACACATTATACTGGCAATTTTACATCGAATGCCCTCGACGTATGTACGGTAAATGTAATAAGGGTTGTTGAAAAATTCACTCAGCTATTCGTTTTACTATCCGCATTCGTTCAGAATTTATAACATCGTAAATCGTAAAACCGAGCAAAAAATTTACAGCTATGTAGAATCCTGAATTGCCGAGATAAACCGAAGCCCCGATAGCTCGGCTTATCTCCGCCATAAACAACGGATGCCTATGGCATGTATTTAAATAGTCCATTTAACGACTTTATTGCTGAGGTATAATAAAAATGCGAGCCGGTTTTTTTAACTAAACTAGTAAAATAATTTACAAAAAACGTAGACTTCGAGTCAAATAGGATAGATTTCGAGGGATATTCCACAAAGAATCTATCCTTCAAAGCAATGATAAAATGGCTTGTACACAAAACGAACATTGTGACGAGCGAAAAAACCAACCGACCCCCATCCCCCTACTCGCCCGCCCCCACAAAGATGGATGCCAGCGAGAAATATCCAGAGAACTATTCCAATTTGGAAAGTTTCCTTTTGGTGAAGCAACCGCACTTGGTACCAAATAGACTCGAAAAATTGATTCGGTCGCCTTCCGAGGACACCAATAAAAATCAAATACCTTCAGCATAAAGGTACGATAAACGTTTTATTGTATTACCCAAAATTTTCTGCGGTGATGTTCTGCATATGTATAAAAAATATAGTGCCCGGGGGCGATTGGGCGAGTTAGTAGGTCACAGAGTGGGTGGATTTACCTATATCCCGTATCTAGTCCCTGTACAACATGGACACAAATTTTGGCAGACCAATACAATGTACCGTCATTATGACTCCGGGTTGGCCGACTAGTTGACCAACGTGTGCGGGTTTATGCTCAGATAAAAACATAATTATGGCATCGTATAACTAAGTAATAATTAACCGGTTAACAATTTTACACTCTCATTTACTGAAAATAGTTAGTTTTTACGCTTCATTAAAGTCCCACACGATGACAAAATAGGATAATCCAATGATTATTTAAGAAAGCTTTTGTCATATTGTCATAATTATGACAATAGCTTTCTTAAATACAATTAATTGAGCGGGTAATAATATTACCACATTGGTAATTTAGACAATAAACATAATTTAAAATATGTACCTACTTCATATCCGTTACATGCAAGGAATAAGAAACCTTATTCGAAAGACTAGTTCTAAATAGTCTCATTATTAAGGTTATTTTTATAACTCAACGAAAGGCTTTTAATATCACAAGAGTAGACTACTTAGAGCCGCCGTCTGACGTCAGTGATGTATAGACTAGGTCGGGCTCTTATTATTTTACCGAGACAAGCTTAGTCTCAAATGACACTCGAAAAATCACCTGGTTATGTGACAGGAATAACCTAATAAGTGTTGCCACGCATCAATTTTCTGTGCGCCGACTACCCACAGTCCTTATTTTTCTTTCTGAGTGAGTACAGAATTTATGAGAGACCCCAAAGCAATAAAATACCTTGCGAGAAAATGAAGGAGCAAATCGCAATATATTTGTTTCTTGAAGGCTTGAGGAAAACGTATATCCACACCTAGAGAAAAAGATACAATGTTTTATGTGATTCATTTAACGTAAGCTGGGTAATATTAATCAAACTGGGTTAGTATAGGAAGCATGAAATATACCTGTATCGGACAGAGATAAAAGAAGTAACGGAAAGTATTTAACATCAAGGTTTTACAGTCAATGTGTGACACATTTTTTAACAGCGTTTTAAATTTCTTGCATTAAGAAATGCAACAATCCCAAATATTAGGATAGAACATCAAATTATAATTTTTATCACGCAAGAAAGTTTTTTGGTCGCACTTAGAAACTTTTTTCATTAGCGTTCTGACTCCAAAATCACAGTTTATACTAACTTGAAAGTTTAGAATTACTAGCTATCATATAAAAAGAGGACTTAGTGTTATGGCCGGATATATATTATATTCTAAAGGACGGTCGCCGAGCACAGCGAAAAACGGACGTTGCCCTTTTTCTATTTATCTCTGTCCGTTTTTCGCTGTGCTCTTCGACCGTCCTTTATACATAAAAAATTGGTATTTTCAATTTTTTATATCTTATTATGGACACATTTATATTGAGTAACTATAATAGTATATCAACTGCTCAACTCTTAAGGGAGAAATATTACAAAAGTGCTGCCACTTCGAAGGCAGAATAAATGTTTTATTGCAAAAGCTGGATCAAGGTCACTTTCTTTAGAAAATCATATTTTATTTATACCGTGACGTCAGACATTGTTCCTTATCTTTTCCAAGGGTCCTTTTATAACTTCGCCAAGTCAAAAAAATATATAGATATTCAATATCAAAGCATGATCTCACTAAATCTAATAATATTATATATAATGCTCGTGTCGCGGTGTTGGTTGCCAAAATTCTCCGAAATGGCTGAATCAATTTTTATGAAATTTCTGTTTTGTGTGCATATCGGGTAGCTTTGAGAATTGTCCACGATTAAGGGTGGACTCCACCCCAAAGTTTTTTTTTTTTTAATTATTACTCATTCTTTTTGACACATGATTGAAAAATACAAATCCACATTAAATTTTCACCCTTCTACCATAAACATATTTTTCATTAAAAACAAATTTAAAAACGCTACACGAAGTTCACTTTAATTAGGTATAACATTAATAAAATTGTCAGCACTATTAAAATATTTTATTCCTGCAAATAAATTTACTTTTCCGTCCTCCGGCTAGAAAGCGCCAACTTTGTGGCCGCTGCGCTAAATGAAATTTCCGCTTTCTGGCATCGTCGAACAGAAAAATAGTATACTGACCTCGGCCAGTAAAATAAAAAAGCCTCAGATCACATTTTTGTCAACCTCGGCTTCGCCTCGGACGACAATTACATGTGATCTGAGACATTTTTTATTTTACTGGCCTTGGTGCGTAATGTACTATTAAATTCATATTTGTACACCAATGTGATACTAGTTTAAAAATATACATCTATAATAGTTTATTTCTAGTTTACCCGACTACCTAATATCCGTTACTGGGGATTATTCAGGAATAGAATATTCCAATTTCAGTGTAATATTAATAGCATAGGCTGCGGGTTCTATCCCGTTAATAATGATTATTTATAGGTATTATTAAAAGATATTTCTATAAAATAATTAATGTAGAAATTTCGTGAACATAAAAGTTTATGTTTATGACTTTCATTATCAAAAAGATACTGAGCGATAAAAGAATTGTCTTACAAATTTCAAAGATACACAAGTTTATATTTATGACCTACATTATTAAATAATATACTTTTATTTATAAAAGGATTGACTTACTTAACATTTTGTTAGACATAAAAGTTTATGTCCACGATTTAAATACCATTAAAAAAGATAATTTTAAAAAGAAACCATGTTTAGCAGACTGATAGTACCTTTCAGTATATTAGTAGATACTCTTTTGTTTTTTTGTAAAATACGGAGGTACCTACTTATAATTTATGAAAAGCCGTTTAAAAAATAGATTTTGATTATAGAAACCGCTTAAGAAATTTGTATGATATTTTAGATTAAATAAAAGGGTCACATAATACCAGAAAAACAAATGACCCAAATCCCTACTAATATTATAAATGCGAAAGTAACTCTGTCTGTCTGTCTGTCTGTTACAATTTAACGCTAAAACTACTGGACCGATTTAAAAGAAATTTGGTACAAAGGAAGTCTGGAGCCTGAGAAAGGACAAAGGCTACTTTTTAACCGACTGCAAAAAAGGAGTTCCACGCGGACGAAGTCGCGGGCAGAAGCTAGTTATATATAAAAATATAATACTTAGAAAACGAAATATCGTATAGCGATTATTCTGGAGCACAAAAACAGATATCAATCGGTTATTTTTGAATACAAAAACCGATCGGTATAGTTGAAAACGGCTTAAAACTAGATATCGCACACCTAGATCTAAAGTGAGCTAACGCAAAAAACTGAAGATTTGAGTTATGCACACCATCGGATTCCTTACAGCAAAACCCACCTACCACTATAACGGATTTAAGCTAACTCTGCTAGCTTCATTATATAAATAAATCTATACAGAAAAGTCATGCGTGCATGTGGACATAATTAATCAGTTTTTCGTCTCTCCTGAAAAAGTAACTTTTTTGGGTTGGCTCCCTTTAGATCTAGGTGTGCGATATTATAAAGGAATTAACGTGTTTTTAACTCCGACAGTGTATTGAATCAGTTACGGCACCGTTACGTAATACCAGTAAAAGACTTAATGCTATAATCAAAATCGCGTTCATCCGGCTTATTTTAATGAATAATGAAGTTTATTTAACAACGCGCCGTTAATTAACTTGCTTTATAATATACGTTAAACCGGTCATTAAAATACCTTCATACAAAATAATGAAATACCTAATCTATCTATCTATCTATATATATAAAAGAAAGTCGTGTTAGTTACCCCGTTTATAACTCAAGAACGGCTGAACTGATTTGGCTGAAAATTGGCGGGGAGGTAGCTCGGAGCCAGGAAAAGGACATAGGATACTTTTTATCACGTTCCAGTAAAAAAAAAAGAAAAAAATATTAAGCTGATTTGTTAAAAATAGTATAACAAAACGCAACAATGACAACTGTCAAAGCGACATTGCCGGGCGGGACGAAGTCTGCCGGGACCACTAGTATATTCTATATTTGAAATGGATTCTTAAGATAAGGTTTCTATAATGTGATTATAAAAAGTATGTAACAACATTAATACAAAATATACAAAATGTATTTTCTTTATATAAAAAAAATCTTGTCAATGGATGTATATGGATTGTCATCTTTATTATATATAGAGTTTACTCTAAGTCAAAAACACTTATGTTTTTTAATTATAAAAAAAACGACACTTTGCTGTCTGTTTGAGAGGCATAATATAATTATTATGTACTAGCTACCCGCCCCGGCTTCGCCCGGATCCCTTTTTCATAGCCTATGTCACTCGCGAATAGTGTAGCTTTCCAACAGTGAAAGAATTTTTCAAATCGGAACACTCGTTTAGAAGCCTATTCAATCCAAACAAACAAACCTTTCCTCTTTATAATATTAGTATAGATACGTTAGAGAGAGGTGGACTGTATAATGAAACACTGAGTGTTAAAATGGAAGGAATTTAATATAGTTAAAATTATATAAACAAACAAACACAATCACAATGTAACACAACTAAAGCCAAACCGATAAAAATATAAATGAAAACAGAAACAATAAATCATATCGAAAATACAGTGAAATAAAATAGAATGAATCTTTTCGATGAAAATTACATCCGGAGTCAGTAGACCGATTAAAAAAAATAACTATTCTAAATGAGAATTCAATCAAGTGTATATGACTGAAGAATAAAAACATTATCTACATTATTTATTATATATATTCCATTCTTGTTAAGATAGTATGTTATTTGTAATATGAGAATCAATTACGGGTTCTTTTGTTATTGAAGTATGATACTGGACTTGACATGTTATGAGAAGGGGCAAATATTGAAGTTGTATTATTCTTAGCGCCGTAGATAAACTTACATGGAACGCTACGAGATATGGTGCTACGGGCTACGCTGCTACGACGCTACGAGGCCTACGCAATGTGTATTTTCAATCTTTGTTACCAAACACTGGTATCATCCCTACTAATATCCCTACTAATATTATAAATGCGAAAGTAACTCTGTCTGTCTGTCTGTCTGTCTCTCTGTTACGCTTTCACGCTAAATCTACTGGACCGATTTAAATGAAATTTGGTACAAAGAAAGTCTGGAGCCTGAGAAAGGACATAGGCTACTTTTTAACCGACTGCAAAAAAGGGAGGAGTTTCACGCGGACGAAGTTGCAGGCAGAAGCTAGTAAAGCTAAAACTATTTAGGAATCATACTAGTGTATAATGAGGTACATCTGTCATAGTCCATTAATCACATACTACTAGCTCCATGTCTCTAAATAAACCTAATTGTACACTAGTGCATTTATTATTTTATTTACTCTTTATTGCACTACCAAAATTTTAATTCACATATGGCGAACTTAATTCCATACAGCATTCTCTACTAGGCAACCTTTGAAGTAGGCAGAGAGTAGGCGCAAATAAAAATCAAAACACATTTAGGTAATTTTTGACAAGCGGCAGCTTTCATTTGTGTTAATTAATAGAGTTACCGAGAGACCTACCTAAGATTCACATGGAATAAAAATACCTCAAAAAGTATACAGATTTGTTGGAATAAATATGTCCAATGTGTTATAACCGCGAAGGCATTGGAAATTATTATATACAGATATGTATTTATTTTTATTATAAAACATTTTTGTTTGACCTCAAGAAATATTTGGGTCACACACGTCTTTCAATAATCAGGTACCTAAAAAGGTCGGCAAATCCTTACAAGATTTTTCTCTTTCTCAGAGCAAATAGTGCGTGTACATACATTTGCCACGCAATCTTGCTACAATAAAGTATAATACACTGCCGAGCAAAATAAAGTAAGTTACCAAAAAATAATATAAAGAAACTAGCTTTTGTCCGCGTCAGTCCGCGTGAAATTAGTAATTACAACGATTCACCATCATTAATTAAATTGTAAGGGGTTAACCTTTTAACCCGTTACAACCCTTTTTTCGCAATTAAAAGTTGCCTATGTCCTTTCTGTATCTAATTGAATTTAAATCGCTACAGTAGTTATAGCGTCAAAGCGAGATAGACAGACAGACAAAGCCACTTTCGTATTTATAATATTAGTTAGGATTAAAAATAGTGTGGATGCTCTTTTTAACCCCTGATACAAAAGACGGGTATTATAAGACATGTCTGTGGCTCAATATCTCTTAAACTACTGAAGCGATTTTAATTTTGTTTATTTGATGAAAGATGATTTAACGTCGCGTTAGGGGCAACGCTCATTTAGGTAAAATATTTACAACCTACGGTCCCCGACGCGATGTTTTCGTTAATTTTTAATTATTATTATTAATATTTTCAGGGTTTCGTGTCGGGACTTTTTTCATACTTTTTGTAGGTATATCATTAACTGCTTCTTTTTTATATGCTTGACTAGCTGTGCCCGCGACTTCGTCCCCGTGGAATAGTAATTCTTCATAAGGCTTCATATTTTCCCCGTTTTTTACACATTTTCCACTGTTTCTTCGCTCCTATTGGTCGCAGCGTGATGTTATATAGCCTAAAGCCTTCCTCGATAAATGGTCTATCCAACAAAAAAAATATTTTTTGAATTCGAACCAGTATTTCCTGAGATTAGCGCGTTCAAACAAACAAACAAACTCTTCAGTTTTATAATATTAGTATAGATATAGCCGATTAATCGCACAAACTCTTAGTTTTCTTTTCGAATAGTTATAATAATGTGCTTGGAGCTTTCCAAGTCAAGTCGTTTGTAATAATATAACCTATTTTCTTAATAAATAAAGGCGATTACAATTTGCGTTACTACATCGTAACATATACTTGCTGTGTAAATATAATTTATTTCAAGTGGTCGTCATTGTATTTCGGTCGGTGCGAACTAAGAGCTTTTCCCTCGTAATACCACGTCTTATCCCTTTGTTCACAAAATAGTTCGTGTTGTAAAGAACGTGTACAACGACCCTACAATACCTTCCTTATGGATGTGGAATAAGGATATTTGAAATGGGCTTACGTGCTGAAAAACTATACAGGGTCCCTCAGTTTGGTTATCAAAAATATAGACACTTATTATTTTTTGCCCTTGTTGAACAACGCCTCTTCTAACAGACAATGACGTCACTACGGCCGATGTCAAATTTAAAGATCAACGGCGCGGCGTATTGCTTTTAGACCACCAAACGAACACACCTTTTTTCTTACCTTTTATTTAATTCATAAATTTTAATAAATATGTTCATTTAAGAACACTAAAATATCCCTAATATCATGGTTAATAGTTATAACATTAGGGCACAAACAGCCCTTTTGCCCGCTAATTATGTTCCACGTGATGTCATACTATTAACAACTATGTGACGTCACGTACCCTTACTTCCGAACTTTAATGTGTTCTAATTTGGCATCTTTTATTGATGGCAAGAATAAATATTATGTAATTGAAGGTAAATAATAAATACTTACCATCTTTTGAGTGTTTCTCTGCGTGAAAACGCTTTGAAGAATTGTATTTGTGGATCTTTGGAGTTTTATTGCGCAGACGTTGAAAATATCTGAAAATACGAAAAGAAATTGTAGTAACAATCAAAATTCCTATATGCGATAAGTGATAAATAAAGTTTCAATATTATTATACAGTCATTCTCAAATCTTCTATATTTCGCACACCTAGATCTAAAGGGATTTAAATCAAAAACAGAAAGATTTGAGTTATGCACACCATCAGATTCCATCAAAACCCACCTACACTAAAACAGATTTCAGCTAATATAACTCTGCTAGCTTTATTATAAAAAAGTATAAATTTATACAGAAAACACATGCGTGCATAATATATGGACATATAAATCAGATTCTCGGCTCTCCTGAAAAAGTACCTTTTTTGAGTTAGCTCTCTTTAGATCTAGGTGTGCGATTTATAAACTCCTTTGTCTAGAATAACTGACGGATACGCGCACAGCCTAAACTGCTGATCGTAGAGAACTAAAACGTTGTATGACGTAGCCTTCCGATATGAAGGGGGTCACCCCTTAAGGGTATAATAATTTCGGAAAATCCTTTTTAAAATGGATGTATCTCCAATTTCGCTTAAATATTCTTTAAAAAAATATTATTATATGGTGGTTAAAAATAGGCGGGCAAAGTTGGCAAAAGCTAGGTATAGGTATCTAAAATGAAATTAAAATATAATAATATTACATTAAAATAAGTAACCCTGGGTAACCATAACAACAGTAACGTTATGATTAATTGTTGTACGACAAAACTTTCAATATAAAACCAACCATTAATAATCGCACAGACTGAAAACAAATTGCGAAATTGGGAACGTGCACTGAACGCATCGCTAACGTTATTGAAATTGAATCACAAAGCATAAATTACCGGCGTACGAATTTATCTTCAATTATTATCAATGAAAATTAAACGTATGTTATTGGGGTCGTTTGTTTGATGTACCAGGAATACCGGGACACAAGAGACTGCCAATTACACCCGCTCGGTCTCAAATAACAAACTGGAATTATTTTCCTTCATCTCCTTATTACTCAAAGGGCAGGCTTCGGTTAATTGGGAATACAACAGACTCGAACAAAATATACACGTGTCGACGGAGTGTTTACTGCGAGCGGACCATTAAAACGTGTAATGACAATTAACTCACTCGTAATAATACGGACACAAAATTAAATTACAACATGCAGGTTACTCTTTGTGGACTAGGATCCCAGTCACCCCAGACCTACGTGATTTTGGAAAGGACGATTTTTTAAGATAGTAGTAATAATAGTAGTATAAAGGAAACTTAAAAAGGAATGGATACTTGTGAAGTTAAAAGCGGGCCGTTTTATAGGTAACAGGTATGAAACGTGGCTAAAAATCATGCTAACTTTTTTCCCCACTTTCTTCATCATTATAATATTTATAAAAGAAAATCGTATTAGTTTCACCATGTAACTCGAGAACGGCTGAACCGATATGGCAGAAAACCAGTATTTTTTATACCGTTCCCGTAGGAATAAAAAATTACATGATGAACATCGCCGCGTTCAGCTTAGCAAGTATGCATTCCTTTCTAAGTTTATTTTTTACTACCAATCCTTAAAACGTTCGTAAAACCACGTAAGTCTATGGTAACTGGGATCTCACTCTATTATATAGGTACACAGGCGTTTCTGTGAAGCCTGGAGCATTTTGCGTTACACAGGATTTTTGTATTTAAAATTTGTCCATAGCTCGAAAAATTTTAAATTGAGTTTTGTGACGCGTACCGAATTGGGGCGTGGGGGAAATATTTTACGCAGTAAAATGAATCGAGAGACAATTTATATCGACCGTAGCTGACCCACTATCCATTTTGCTACTCTACAGTAAAATTAAATTCTTTTGCCTGCATGAGGGCTATAAAATTGCTCACATCAAGGCATCTACTTGATAAATTGCTTCGGCGAAGTCACTATGAGCTATTGCATATCGTATATATATCTTGAAGTCGTTTAGAATCAGGTTAACATAATTTCTTACTCAATCTTCTCAATACCTATTGTAATAAACTTTTTAAAAAAAACTTATAGTCCGGTCATTTTAGAACATCACCTCGGAATTCGAGATACCCAGCTGTAATTGTGTAAATAACTGTATATTGACACCCTTAAAGTTGTCTCAAAACCTACATGGTAGGGTGTGCGCAAATATGAAATTTCAAGGTCAAAGATCACAAAAATCGTTATTTTGCACTTTTTTCGTAAATTTCTCATTTCCTATGGGGTTTTGTTTTTTGTACTTGTTATCAATATTGTAGAATACAAAATTTTAAAGTTGCGCACACCCTACCATATGTAGGTTTTGAGACACCTTTAAGGGTGTTAATATACAAGTATTTACTTAATTACAGCTGGGTATCTCGAATTCCGAGATTCTTATCTAATATAAGCTTAAATGACCGGATTATTAATGCACCAAACGCGCTAGTTCGCCGGGTCTAGTATTCAATAAATTATTTTCAAATCGATCAGTGACTTGTGTTATTTGAGGAATCAGTTATGTTAATGTACGAAATTGCTCCGCTCGTGGATACCACACAGCGAAATACCGCTAATCCGAGTTATGGAATCGAAATATAGTTACCTACCCATTGCACTAACCTGCACCAAAATACGCGGTTAATACATATTTATCATGACATTCCATAAGTGATAATTTCTATCAATTGATAGTACACAGCTTACAGTTGTAAACTTTGAACCGCATTAGATATTATTTTCAAATATTTTGCTATATGCAAACAAGTAGCTATCGGACTCAGAACTTCTAGACCTAGTGGTTATATACGTTGATAAAAGGTTAAATCGATTGAGTGATAGTCAGTCAGTATTATATATAATAGATTATAGCGGCCCGTCCCGGCTTCGCACGGGGGGACTTAAGATTTTTTTCATAGTTTTACGTTTATACTTTTCCCCCGTTTTTGAAACATTTTCGGTTACTGCTCCGCAACTATAAGACCTAGCGTGATATTATATAGCCTATGTTACTCGGGGATAATGTAGCTTTCCAAAGGTGAAAGAATTTTTGAAATCGGTCCAGTAGTTTCGGATCCTATTCATTACAAACATACAAAAATACAAAAATACAAATCTTTCCTCTTTATAATATTAGTATAGATTAGTATAGATTTGGAACCTTCTAAATAACCAAAGCAATCAATATATCCTGCGCAGGTATCACGTTATCGTATCTGTCAGCTTCAATGTTAATGAATAGTGTAAGGTTACACGGGACCTTATCGACAGTAAAATCATTTGAAATCCGACTCTAGTCAACATTGAGTGGATCGTCATAATATATATATGTATATGAACCAGCAAGTTCCTTGTCGAACACTTGAATATGACAAAGTTTCGAGCTCGTCGCCGGTGCCCGACTCGAATGGGACAACTTTTATTGCGATTTGACTTTACTCAAACGGCTATTTGAAATTTTAAATTTGTTTGATTATATATAGTTTAAAGTTCAAACTTTATAGATCTGTTAAAAGACGGCGCCTGTGTTTTATGAGTTGAGCGTTTCGCGCAATCATACAGTAATAGTTAGTATGGAAGTAAAACAGCGCATAAAATGATAATGTGAAGTGCGCATAGAACTAGGTTTCTAATTATTAATCACATTAGGTAAAATACTATATTCCTTAATTAAGTTTATAGAAATTAACCCTAAAGGCTTTCAAATACGAGATGTGTTACTATAGTGCTCATATACCGCTAAACATTTATCAAAGACAGACAACAAGGGAACGGATTTTTAAGTGCAACAACGTATGGAAGTATTGTCTTGTTTATTGAATGACATTCCAGTCACCCCAGACTTACGTATTTTTAAGATGATATTTTTAGCATTGGGTGTATAAAATAAACTTAGAAAGAAATAGATATTCGCTAAGCTGGAAGCGGGGCCGTTTATACGTAGCAGATATAGATAATTATATTAAGAAAGTCGTTTAACTATTTATAACTGAAGAACGGCTGAAAATTGGTGGGAAGAGAGCTTATTTATCTTGTTCCCGTCGGAAATAAAGTTGGTATGATTTTTTCCACCTTTGATACTACTTGTATAACGGCTCCACTTTCAGCTTAGCGAGGCTAAATCCTAGCAATTTTCATCCTTCCTAAAATCACATACCTAAGCCTGGGGTGACTTGGGGAGATCTTGAACCATTATATACTGTCAGTGGAGTAGAGCAATTAGATTAACTATTAATCTTATAAGGTTACAGCCGAAGCTTCACTGCACTGCTCCACATGATATACCTACTATAGATAGGTACGCTATACACGTCATTGGGTCCATTAGTCCAGATGCGTGTGTCAACATTTTCACAGCACCTTCGTCTAACTTAAAGCCTTGCTGAGTAAGACATCAATCCAGCGATTTTCCGTTACATTATAGAAGAAAACGCCCATTTTACAACCTTTCTACAAGATCGAACAGTTTGTTGCCGATAGAATACACAAGTGCCACTGAAACACTTTAATGTTGATGCGACCTCTTTTGCTCGCTAATGTCATTTTATTATACCCTTTAGGAAGGTAGGTAAGCTTGACTTGGATAATTTATAAACAAGTACGGTATGATATGGAAAAATATGTATTTTTACGGTTCTGTTCCCAGAGGGATTTTTTTTCTAAAGGACTATTGCAGTAAGCCTGTTGAATTTTTTACAGATGATTAATCTATTTCAGTTACACAAATATTAAAAAACAGAATAAAATAAATATTTATGGAAGCCATAATATAAAACAGACATGATTTTTTTTTCGATTTTGTTGATCGAACTTTACCAGTTTTATTTTATCTATAACCAATTATTCAAATATCTTATTGAAAATTATTAAAATAAGCAGCGACGTTAAGGGATTAAAAAATATATCATTGTCATCCAATGTATCTTACAAATTATAATCACAATTTGCAATCCGTGACTGAAATTATTGTTTATAATATATATATGTAATGCAATAAAGCTATTATTATTATTACAAAGACATTTTTTTAAGCTCGATGTATATAAAGCATTACCGCCATTAACACTCACTAGAAGGTGAGTGGGAGCTCGTCCTCAGTGGATAAAGTTGTCTACTGGGTGAGACACGAAAATTAGGGTAAGAAGTAGGTCAAAGTCGACTCGGGTCGACGGCCGTCGGCACCGCCGCCTAATTACGTAATGCCACGATACACGCGACTTTACAATCTATCGTAAACACGCTTAGGCACAGTTTCGCGTAACAAAATCTCAAGGAAGAGCTCAACAATGTTTGTGAATAGTTGCAGTCTTTACTCTGAGGCAGGTATGATCGTTTAAGGAAGTTCACTTACTTGTTTGCGTTAGAAATAATGCATTTTTGTAGCGTTCTCCTCTCGTCTGTCGGCGTGTTACGGAAGCCTGGAAATAAGATAAGCTGCTTTAAAAAGGTTCATTAAAAACTGGATTTAGAGTTCTTAAAATAATGCTTTAATCCATCCTTTAATGCTTTTTATAAATACGGAAGTATGTCGGCTTGTCTGAATCTGTTATCTCTTCGTGTTTAATCTGCTGAACCGATTTTAATGAAATTTGGCATGGAAATATTTCGAGTCCCGGGGAAGGATATATAGTAACTTTTATTCTGGAAATCGCTCTTTCAGAAATGAAAAACGGGGTATAAGTTTATATGAGAAATCAGCAACCACTGAACCGAATTACATATAATTTGGTATTTTATTATAAATATCATTTCCGGGAATAAAAAACTATGATTGAAATTAAGCTCCTAATACTAATTCTACGCAAAAGAACGGGCAGAACTTATTAACATAATATATATTATTTATTCTCGGTCATTACTCATTCGAATGAAAAAAATATAACAGATATAACTCGTTATTCTATTTAATGACGTTTCAAAACTCCAATTAGGTATTTTCCTATATTCATAGCCAACAGAGTTGACCATAGTTTAACACAACCTAACTAAAAGCTATGTTGGCAAAGATTGATAGCGTAATGGAAAAGTGGAGCGCGAATTTCATCATATATATGTGTCAATGATGACGTGCGAGGGCATTCCATTTATATTTTCGGGCATGCTCAATAAAATCAATACTGAACTTTCCAAGAGTGCAATGACCCAGTGCTGCGCCAGCTACAGCCGAACTCACACGTTATTGTTACATAAACATATGTGCCGTGAAATAAGAGCACTCTTTTAACCTTTTACCTGGAGCCTTTTTCCCGCATGCCTTTAATAACGAAGTTGTAAGTTTATCTAATAATTATGTACGCGTATAGCATTGATATGACTTTACGATATCGCAATTAATTAATAAAAAAACATTTTTATTGTTTGAATATAATTAATGTTGTAGCAATTCTTGCATATAGTTTTTATATATTTATGTACTAATACCTACATTGAGGAGTATGGATGTAAATCTAAAAAAATAGTTTTTAGAATTCTAGCAAATATGTTAGGATTTCCCAACACTATGAACTATAAATTGTTTAAAACGCCGGGTGTTTTAGTAGTTTTTGCATTTCACAATAAATTGTGTCCAATGGGTGTACGATTTTGCTGTAGAGTATAGTCCCGCATTATTTTCTAAGCTATCTAAAATCGTTAGATTAGTATGAAATACTAGCTGCGCGTCCCGGTTTTACACGAATACCTTTATACAAACATTGACAAACAAACACAACAAAAAAAGAATTACGTATTGAATTTGGTGCAGTCGTTCGGAAGTTATGTGCGTACATACATTTCGGTGATTCATAGCTATTAAGAAATTAGATATTGATAACCCCGCTGCCGTGCTGACGATAGACGCAGTACATATGAATTTAATATACACTTATTGCGTTAATTGTTAGAACTTGCAAGCTAGAGTTGCTTAAACCACGTAGTATCAACGGCTGACAAACCTACTTATTCAATCTTGTCGAATGCAGAGTATTCCAACAGCAAACGTACCTTAGTGCATAATGTCCTTAATCCAATGACGCTACGAAACAATATAGGACCGCGCATTCTCGAATTTAATAAAAATAAAGCTTTATAAAATACGAGACAAGCCAAATATCACATACTTCATCCGGTGGCATGGCATGATTTATGGGTAGGCCCACTATTCAAAGACAAAAGGAGGAAAATGGGAAAATGTGTATTAAGCACTTCTTCGATATTGTATGAAAAGTAATGTCATTATAGGATTGGCAATAATACACTTTGGTAATGTAAAAAGATGAGTAAACATTTGTAACTGACATGTTCAAAAATAGTACATTACGCACCAAGGCCAGTAAAATAAAAAAAAATCTGTTCGACGAAGCCAGAAAGCGGCAATTTCATTTAGCGCAGCGGCCAGAAAGTTGGCGCTTTCCGGCCGGAGGAAAGAAAAATATTTTTCTAAATAGTATACTGACCTCGGCAGTAAATGAAAAAGCCTCAGATCACATTTTTGTCATTACACGTGATCTGAGACATTTTTTATTTTACAGGCCTCGGTGCGTAATGTACTATTCTGATGCTTTCACGGTTTTTATACATTGGAATAAAATAAATCTAGCGTTATCGTCAGCTCAGTCGTTCTATGGATACTGTAAAGTTATACCTAGGTAGGTATATATCTGTTGATATTATACCTAGTACCTAGTTGTTTCACTCCAATGTTGAAAGGACTTTTACAAGACTTGTAATCTCCGACGCTTTTTGACTTTATATTTTTTTATCAATAGCGAAATCAATATACGAAAGTTAACCCAGTTACTGTTTTATTCCCAATACCTATTATTCTTTTATTTCACGTATCAGTACTTACAGCGTTCTTAAAACTATCTTATTTTTCCTTGTAAGAAACTTGTAACGTGCTTGAAACAAGGATTTGAGTGAAGTTATAGCATCAATAATTCCTATATCTTTCTTATAATCAACTTGCACATGTTAATAAGCTTTATAATAAGTACTAGCGACCCGCCCCAGCTTCACACGGGTGCTATAAACCTTCCTCTTTTATTATACTATGTAGTGATTTTACGGCCTGTTGGTCTAGTGGTCAGAGGCCCTGACTACGAAACCGGAGGTCGCGGGTTCGAATCCTGCTAGGGGCAGATGTCAATGTGATGAGCACTGGCATCTGCACCTGAGTCTTGGATATCTATCGTTGTCTAGCACCCATAGTACAAGCTTTGCTTAGTTTGGGTCTAGTACAATTGGTGTGAATTGTCCAAAGATATTATTATTATTATTATTATTTGAGGTAGCGCAAAAAAGTTAAAAGTAATTCCAGACAAAAATTCCACAGGACTACTTTGCTTGTTGTCTTACAAACGCAACATTTACGTTTATCCTCACAGATTACCATCGTACACAACTAAAGCGTACCACTTGAAAAACGATAAAAATCCTTTTTTTGAATGCGCATATTTTCCCCGCGTACCACAACGGGCACAGACAAAGGCCTGCAAAATTACAGTCTTGCTTTTAAATGCGGGAATGAAACGCTATGTCTCCTCCCCTCAAAGCTTTGAGAATCCGTTGGGATGCAACTGTACCCTTTCTTGAATACACCGTGCAAATGTTTCTGTTTTAAACAGAGAGTAATAACAATACTCGTACGGTACGCGTAAGAGGTAAGTTTAATGATATAAATGTGCTAGTGTGGGTTACTGCCTACTAGTGTGTGTGAAGACATGCCTCTGTGACAAATTATATTATTATCGTGTTATATTCTACTCTGGATATTTTGCGAGGATAATGGGTACTTACCCAATAAGGATTATTTATGTAAGTATCTATTAGATGTCGATGAATATTTTATTACTCTTGGCATACTATTTTCTTTATTCTAGAGACAAATAATAAACGATTGATTAACTATTAAAATGTCTTTGTCTAAAACTATTCAAATAGATGTCAAGAGATTAATGTTTATGCAATAGTTGTAGTTTAAAACTTTGAAAACACTAAGCTCTTTAAGTTTTTGAATAAATCTCGTGGCAAGTAGTATAGCAAACTTGACTCTCGGTATAAGAGTTAAACGAAAGTTTTATGAATAGATAAATATAAACAATGTCTTAAGCCGTGTAAACTTTTTTACTGGAAAATGTCTGATAATAACTACTTAGTATTGATAAGAGTCAATGAGGGTTCAATTGATTAGCTGAACTGATTAGAAATTAGCCATAGGTCACTAGTCTCAATAGAGATCTGTGTTCACCAATGACAGATAAGCTGCTTATCTGTGATTGGTTAAAATAATGAGATCTAAAATGTCGTCCTAAGTTTAACATTTCAGTAACGAAGTGAAAACGGTTTCCAAAGTACATTAACAAGCATAAGCTGAGTTTTCAGGAGCGGACTGCCCACTGCGAGAGATTTAAAAAATGCACAAGCCCCTTTGAATGCCGTCTTTCCATTTGTAGAATGTGTTTCCAAGACAAAACCTGTGGAAATTACACTCTTGTTGCTCAAATACGGCACGGAGCGCAATATCACTCCCTTTGAAAACTAGGGAAACTCATAAATAGACAAAACTGGAATGAAAAGAAAATGCAAACGCGCGCATTTTATCCTTTGTTTCACGTGGAATGTTGTGTGCTCTTAATTGCTTTATTGCATTGTTTCCTACGTATCTACTGTGACATTTCGTTGAAGTAGGGTAATATATTCTTATTAACTTTGCGCCTTTTCTCTTTTGAGGACAAAATGAAGGTGCTTCACGCTCAGTTTATTATACCGACATGTACCACAGTCTACGCAAGCATCATCTGACTTCTTAAATAATGTACCGACTTCATCACCGCTCTTTCATTATTTAAAGAAGTCCGCGTCTAATACATAATGGGTATAGTGTGTTCGGGTAGTAACATTGTGACACGTAAAACAATGAAAAACGGACTGTCTTTCCTGCGTGCTCCTCACATTTGTCCTCGAGACACCAGCAATGGAGACAAAGTAGAGCGAATTGCGGCCATTTTACGAATGCCACCAGAACCGGGACGGGCTATTGTGCCTGATACCACACAAACAAGATGTTTTATGTACCCGCATTTCGAGAGCAATGGATCGAGATACGCTGGTGATTTGTCCTATTGTTGTGGTTATTTGAAGTTTCTGATAATGGAATTTGCGGTGTTTTACACATGAATAACATCTTTCGATAGGTGATATATTTTCTATACTTAAATTGAAAAGGTATATTTTATTATAAATCTGATAAAACATAAACCATTTTGTTTTTACACCAGTCGCGGGAAAGTCAACGCCGCTGGGGTTCCCAAACTCAAGCAAACCGCTAATTGGATCGTTAAAGTCGAATCAAGCGGACAATAAATCAGTATTTCCATTTTGTTCAGAAAGTTGAAAGGTTGAACTGTAAGCGACCGCCGCCGCCGTAGCTCGCGGCGTAACGATGATATACCGATTATTTATGTAAACTTTATATCAAATTGTTAGCTTACTTGTGTTCCTCGAACGCTCTGATACATCTCTGCTGATGCTGGGAGCTCTGCTGTAAATAAAATAAAACTTTCTAGAAAAACTTTCGAGTCTCAAACAGGTAAGTTACGTGAGATTTATAGAAATAACTACTTTAGAGCGAGTTAGGAAACTTTGTCTTTGATAAAAACTTACAAATGGGCAAGTTGAATTTTGCGTCCAGAACGTGGTTAATGCATTAACGGGTTACAGAATACCGTTAATTGAGTTACAAATTTTATGATTTTCG
Organism: Polylopha cassiicola; assembly: GCA_038024825.1. Taxonomy (NCBI): domain Eukaryota; kingdom Metazoa; phylum Arthropoda; class Insecta; order Lepidoptera; family Tortricidae; genus Polylopha; species Polylopha cassiicola. The sequence goes on from CP149061.1 coordinate 4,421,008, forward strand.
TTACGAATAATTTAAGAATGGAATCTAACTTTTAATTAATCAAGTTGTTCGACTTCTAATGAAATACGTACCTATCCATTCCGAATTTCTCTTCAATTATCAAATGGGAATCTTGGTAGCACTTGTATATGCACCGCTTGGAACCGGCGCGTCTCGGATGCACAGCGCTGCACATTGCAATTAGCACTTTGTTCGATGAACCTGGAACCAATCCGATTTTGTCAACAAACAAATTAAATTGTTCATTAATAAGATTAAACGTATTTTCTTTTAAAGACCAGCTTTTATAATTTTACAATGTGCTTGCGATCCTCTTTCATTTGTTACGTATGTATTTACGGAGTTCTCAAGTTAAGTAAGTAATCAGTTCGCTTAAGTAAATTTAATACAATTTTTCATTCGGTTTATGCGTTTGCCATAATTAGGGTAAGGCCTGTAGACAAGTGACAATCGCTGATAATAATTAATCAAATTCAAAATTAATCGACATATAATAAACTAGCTTCTGCCCGCGACTTCGTCCGCGTGGAACTCCTCCTTTTTTGCAGTCGGTTAAAAAGTAGTCTATGTCCTTTCTCAGGCTCCAGACTTTCTTTGTACCAAATTTCATTTAAATCAGTCCAGTAGTTTTAGCGTGAAAGCATAACAGACAGACAGACAGACAGAGTTACTTTCGCATTTATAATATTAGTAGGGATAATAATAAAAATAAAATTATTATATGTCTATTAGTTTTGAATTTGATGAACGCGAGGAAAACTTGACCTTAATATAACGTTTGGATTGCGTAAGTAGGTACAAGTATGTCAATTCTGTACAATTAAGTAGTTCTTTCTGTTACCATTATCGATTGGCATTTATCAAAGACGGCAGATCTAAGAAATATAAAGAGGCAAGATAAAGCCGCTATGTATTATGGAAACGTCATAAGCCTGTCAAATGATCTCAACATCATATCCCGTCCCGATAAATGTTATTGGAATTATAGTGGAATTATACCCTCGTCATGTGTAATGTCATTGTCTTATCATTTTCGTTTTAATTTGATCCGAATATTGGACTTTGGTATTAGTCCAATAGACCAGATCGCTGTCAGTCATTGAAACTTGTGTGAATACCTTAACAAAGTTGTATCACAGTGGAGCTACATACTCGTACAGTGGCTTGCAATAATGTCAAAAAACATAACTTGACGATAAATACTGGCTGTCCCGAAATGTTAAATATTTCTACTTCGGGCTATCGTTAAAAACTTAAGATTTAGTGAAATACCTATAGTAGGTACACTTCCCTAGTAAAGTGACCAAATGAAACATTCTAAAAATTACAACATTGTTAATTGATATAAAAGCTCCGATACTCCCTTAAAGCCACCTAAATAATACCTATTTTACTCAATACAAATACCAAGTCACTAAAATTTAATGACGACGGAGATAAGCCGAGGGTTTTAGTAATCCAAGCCATACTTTACTTTTCAATTTCATTTTAGTACGAATCGAATATAAAATATCCTCTCTACGCCGACGGGGGCGTTCAGGCGGGAAATAGGGCGTTCTTCTAAATCATGCCTCTAAAATGCAACTGCGATGAGTTTCTAAACAGTATTATGTACCGACTAGTAGTGCACCGTGTTTTCACTCGGGAAAATTAGATTTAGTCCGTATATAACTGGAGTTATTCTCTATATAAAAATTTATAAACATTGTATTTTCTGATGCCTTCGCGGTTATTACACATTGGAATGTAACGACTATTAACGGATTTAACTTGCGTATTTTATTTAATTGGCTGATGTTTCGAAACCCTTACAATTTCTATAATCGTTACACGACTGAGCTGACATTAGTCTTTTTATAGTTTTTTCATTACAATTTATAATCATCGCTTTAGTTTAGGCAACTGTTATCCCAAAAAAACGATAAAACCATAAAAAAAAAACAAATAAACGAACTGACTTACAAACAAACTCAACAAAAATTACATGAGCTTCAATAACCAATTTATATTTTGTATTTTCATACCATTGACCAAAAAACTACCTACTTATTTAATTTAATAATAATAAAGTTAGTAACTTTTAAGCCTGTTGTTTGTCAATACAAAACCAAATTCACCCCGGACCCATCTTGGCAAACTTACGAACTTTCTGAAGTTCACCGATACAACGAAACTAGGCATCTACTGGATAAATGGCAATTATTTACTGTATAGATCTATACTTAAATAAATACCTACGAAGAATATAATGACATATAGGTACCTAATCGTCTTTTATACGCGCAAAAAAATAATTTATACCCAAATGTATGTTTTATGCATGCCAGTGGATTTATTCTCAAGAACGACACATAATGTGACTAATTTGAAGTTGCATTTTACGTCTAATAATAAATTTGACGAAATAATTCAACAAAGTATGAAGAAAAAGTTTTATGCATCCCTTTGGGTTAAATTCAAGATGGCCGAAGCCAACGCCGAAACTTTTTACATCTGTAAATAGCGGCACAGATTATATAAATACCGCTACAGTTTGAAGTAAAAAATTAACACGTTGCCCGAATCCATTACGATTACATTTTCCAAGCAAACATTCAATCAATCCAAATTCATTCCACCCAATTTATTCAGCAAAACTGGAGCGTCACAAAATCAACGTTTTCACCCACTATCCCAGAGCGAAAACAAGATTTAATTTACAGCCTTTCACGGTGCCTGCGATATTTTTTCAGCTATACAAATGATAATCTCCACAAGCCGCTTTTATATCACTCAACCATTTCAATTGCAATTAAATTTGGGGCAAATTGAATCGAAGCGGATCGGGCGCTCGCAACCAAGTGTTCGACAAATAGTCGGCTTCAATTTATTTCCCTTCCCATTCGGGTAATGAGATACGTTTCCCAACGAACACGGTTCAAATAAAACGCTCTTTAATTTTAATGTTGTTGCGTAAATCAGGCGCTGTTTTGTACTTTGTCGTTTGCGATAATGGGTATATAGGTAATACCTATGTAAGTCGTTATTCTATGAAAATCAATCCTTTTATTAGTGATAAATGCGGTCCAAAAGTTTCTGGCTGGATTTCTTTGTAAGGCCAGAAACTTGGACCGCAATCGTTACCTATAAAGTCCTTAAAAGTCTGTAAAATCGCTCTTATATATTTATATAAGGGCGATTTTACGGACGTTTCAACCGTACAAAATAATTTATCACACAATTAAACTTAATAAAAATATATTATTGATTTTGCTTACTTATTCCTTTTGGGTGACACTCATAGAGAGTTTTTTCGTCAGGATCTGGTCGTCGATACCTGTGAAAGACAATTAGTTTATTTATCTACATAATTATGAATACCTAAGTATCTATATATTCTAATGGAGTGAGATATCTGTCACCGCAAACTTATACATGATTTTACAAAAATGATTTTTGGGATTGAAAGGATAACTTAATCTTAAAAAGGAATGGATACTAACTAAGCTGAAAGCAGGACCGTTTTAGAGGTAACAGGTATCAAAGGTGGAAAAAAATAAAAACTAACTTTTTATCCCACGGGAACGGGATGAATAGGTATCCTATGTCAGTCTCCTGGTTCAAAGCTACCTCCTTATTTATTTTCAGAAAAATTGGTTTAACCGTTCTTGAGTTATAAATAATTGAACTACGAAGACTTCTAGTTATAAATATCTTTAAAAGAAAGTCGGTTTATTTTAGTTACACTATATTTATTGTACTTAACTCAAAAACGGCTGAAAACATTTTTTGAGAAGCAAAACGCTACTACACTGAATCGACTACGACCTTGAATCCATGTCTCGCTCGTAAGAAGTTTACATATTCTTTTTACGTGTGTAATAAAATTGCTAATCTATTTAAGTTGCAATGCGTTTTATTTTGCTAAAATGTTTAAGTAATTATGATAACACAAAAACCATCTTTCACGTTTCGTTGACAAAAGGGTCTTCTTTGAAACGTGGTTGAGCATTTTTTAGTACACTTCATTTAACTACATTACTAAAGTTGTAATATTAAAAAGGTCTGAAAGCATTAGGTAAGTGATTCAAGAAAATCCTCGACAAACTTATTTGGGTGAATGGATTGTAGCTATATACTTTTCTTGAAATAATACCTATGTAATCTAAAATCATATTTTATCTGTGCATTAGACATAGTGCAAGCGTAATTTTCACGTCGAAAATGTCAAGTTGCTTGTACTATGGCACTATGAATCCTATGTAAAATGTATTAGAACCCGTGACGCTGCAAAAAATAAAAATCAAAAATTTTTGTGTGACAAATTTACCTGCCCAAAATTTTAAAGTAACCTAGGTATATATCAGTATTGTAACGGGGGATTTCAGAAAGAGCTTTAAAGAAAGCAATAAAGATATAAGCAGGTAATGTATAGATTTTTTCGGCACTCGTGGGGTAAAGTACACTTTCGTAACACAATGTGTTGTCGTCTACACAGACAATGAACTAGCTCTAGGGTACAAGTAAAGGGTAGAGGGCGATAAGGGGTTTCTACAAAGACTTGTATTTTGAACACTGAATTCTAAAAAGCATTCTAGTTAGGTATTAATTCCAGGAGTTTAAAAAATACTAGATTTCGAACCTGTATTACAAAAAAAAAAACATTTTTATATAACTAATTAAATTAAAATATTTATTGCATAAACATAATAATATAATTATCTATAGGTACTATAGGTACTAATATTATAAAGAGGAAAAGTTTGTTTGTTTGTTTGGATTGAATAGGCTCCTAAACGACTGGACCGATTTGAAAAATTCTTTCACTGTTGGAAAGCTACACTATTCCCGAGTGACATAGGCTATAAAAAAGATGATCCATGCGAAGCCGGAGCAGACAGCTAGTAATATTATAAAGAGAAAACTTTGTTTGGTTGTAATGAATAGGTTTAAAAACTATTGGACCGATTTTAAAAATTCTTTCACCATTCGAAAGCTACATTATCCACGAGTAACATAGGCTAAATTTTATTTAAAAAAGCTAGCGATCCGTGCGAAGCCGGGGCGAACCGCTAGTTGTTTATAAAGTATAGTTTATAAATACCGTATAGTTAATAAATATATCGCACACCTAGATCTAAAGGGAGCTAACTCAAAAATCTGAAGATTTAAATTAAACGCACGCTAAATTAAGCATCCGATTCCTTACAACAATTTCGCCTCTCCCGAAAAAGTTACTTTTTTTGAGTTAGCTCCCTTTAGATCTAGGGGTGCGATATCATCCCAACCGCGAGAGCATCAAAAATAACTAAGTACCTATGCACTAAGACTAGGTCCGCTTTCGCCTAGTAATCATAACATGTAGCCTGCAGCAATACTCTACTAGCACCACACTCCAACTCTTCGATGGCACCACCCACCCCGTGAAGAAGACATTGTTAGTCCCACTTGACAACCCCACCCTTTTAGTTTGGGACATTACATCCCATTGTGTGATGGAAAAGAAAAATAAAACTTTACGTCCGTCGTTGTTTGCTGAAATATATTTTTTTATTTCCCCATATAGCATAGTGATACGATCACAAAGAAATATAATGGATCATCTTAACAAAGGTTTCAATGGAAAGGCTTTTGTATAAGATAAGGGAAATTCAATTTAATTGGAGACAGCGATACCTAAGGTTATTAACGTACTTAGATAGTTTAGATTTATTGGTTTTAAATACGCGATTTTTTGGAGAAATAATAATAAATCCCTACTATATCTATATATATAAAAGAAAGTTGTGTTAGTTACCCCGTTTATAACTCAAGAACGGCTGAACTGATTTGGCTGAAAATTGACGGGGAGGTAGCTTACAGCCAGGAAATGGACATAGGATACTTTTTATCACGTTCCAGTTAAAAAAAAAAGAAAAAAAATATTAAGCTCATTTATTAAAATAGTATAAAACGCAACAATGACAGCTGTCAAATCGATTCTTTGCCGGGCGGGACGAAGTCTGCCGGGACCACTAGTGATATTATAAATGCGAAAGTAACTCTGTCTGTCTGTTACGCTTTCACGCTAAAACTACTGGACCGATTTAAATGAAATTTGGTACAAAGAAAGTCTGGAGCCTGAGAAAGGACATAGGCTACTTTTTAACCGACTGCAAAAAAGGAGGAGTTCCACGCGGACGAAGTCGCGGGCAGAAGCTAGTAATAAATAAATAAATATCTTTGGACAATTCACACCAATTATCTAGTCCCATTTTAAGCAAAGCTTGTAAATATACATAAATACATATAAGACATCAACGAATATGAAAAAGAGTAATATGAGTTATGACAATGTTAACAGGAAAATTATCATAATACCAAAAACCTATCGATAACTGCCCGTACTATTATTACCTACGCCTTTTTATTTTAATTTATTCTTGACAACCTACGCGTTTATCTTTGCAGTGTTGCCAACATTGACATAACCGTTAAAAATGGCAGCGCATTCTTTCCACACTGACATAACCTCATTCAGCCAGTTTATTACTCACTAATAACAATATTAATTCGTAGCCAAGTGTCTGCTAAATAATACGACCCAGTATTGTTCATAAGTCGCGCGTCAACGTATCGACAGCGATGATAGATGATGCAGATGGGAATATCTAATGTCGTCGACACACGATTTATTACACTTGGCGTAATCCATATTTCGGATAAGAGCCGTAAACGTATACGGACGTATGTGAAGTACATTTAAATTGTTCAATAGCTATATATCAATTACCATTTATATTGCCGTTGAGAGATGTATAATACGTGTGGGTGATATTTGGGAAAGCAGACTGTACTTTTACTTTGGGTCAAAATAACGACGACAAAATACGAGTGCCTATTATTATAATTGGACATTATAATGTAAGTAATTATATTGTTTGACTTTTAAGAAATAAAGAATCTAATCTTATCTAATCATCCTGAACAATGCTACATTTTTGTTTTTTTTTAATGTACTCTTTAGCAATATTCAAATAATCCCTACTAATATTATAAATGCGAAATTAATTCTGTCTGTCTGTTACGCTTTCACGCTAAAAGTACTGGATCGATTTAAATGTAATTTGGGACAAATAAAGTCTGGAGCCTGAGAAAGGACATAGGCTACTTTTTAACCGACTGCATAAAAGGAGGAGTTCCACGCGAATGAAGTCGCGGGCAGAAGCTAGTAATCCATATAAGCTTAAATTATTTGGCTTTTTTTTCGATTTAAGTTTATATTCGGATTGAGTTAACGACAGTTATGTTTTAGTACTAGTTTAATATACTCTTATTTGAAAAAAAACTACGTTCAGGATTGTCTAACACGAAGGTTTTTTTACATATTATAAAAAATGCTTACCTTATTTATTACTTTGAAATGACTTTGAAATGGTCAACTTAGTTTGCATGAATACGAGAATGGCGTTCTCATAATGTCGCATAAAATCAATACACGCAAGTTAAAACCGTTAGAATCCAACATATAATACCTATTCTTCGTCATAAATGATACATATTCAATAAACCGCTTCCTAATATAAGCTCAAATTTGAAATTATTAATTAGTAATTTGTCACGTTTCAATTAAATTGGAACGGTGCATCGGATGCGTTTAGCTCGCTATTGGCACACATGATGGACGAGCGACACTGAACTTATTCCAATTTATCATACACATACATACACAATCATACACACATTTATCATAACGGCACCAGGTGGCCCTTTAGTAGATTTAGTTAGTATGAACACGAAAATTTAAATACCAGAGTAGTTTAGTAGTTAGTTTATTTTGTTTGTCGTTTAATATTGCTAATAATATGGATGAACGATCGTTTACCTCTTGTATATTTTACTTGTTCTCTTTAACTGTGCTTTTTATTTTTGTTATTAATAAAATATATTACCTAATATGTAACACGCCATATTGTATTTTCAGTTTTGTAGTATGATTTTTAAAATTAAACACGACTTTACAACAAGCCACGGATAAACACACATAAATTGATATGAGACATACCTACTAAATTTAGGTACCTACGTACAAAAGCTCATATTCATATTGACGCTAACATTTGCCCCTAGCAGGTTTCGAACCCGCAACCTCCAGTTTCGTATTATGACCCTCAAACCTGTTAAGCCTGCAAAGAAGAAGCTCAAATATACGATTCCAATCCCACTGAACCAATATACAGCACACGGCGACCTCAGACTTTGTCGACACCGACCTTTACATGAATGTTTAAAGAACACCCGAATTCGATACGCGTATAAAATGTGCAAACTAAACCGTTTTACCCTGTCCCTTAAATGTTTACTTTCTGCCCATTTAAACTAAACTAGCGGTTAAACTCCAATGTCGTACGGACCTTAATTAAACCGTAGGTAAAGGGAGTATATTTCTACCTGAAAATAATTTTGCAACGACCCATTTTAATTGAACATGATCGCAAATATGGGTATCTCTAATGTAATGAGTCGCAAACGTGGGTAAGCGAATTAAACAACGAATAACGCATTACGGCACACCGAATCATATTAACGGTGGGTAAAAAATTCGCGGTAAAAAACCTTCCCTCGCATGAGTTGCCGAACTAAAATTGGATATTTTAAAATTCGGTTTGTACATTGCTAGGCGAAAGTCTGCGAAAGTTCCGCCCGTACCTATATGGTGAAGTTGAAAAATTGAAAAATACCTCCCCAGTAATTGCATGCCAGTCAGCCAGGATATTCCGTTGTTACCTTTTAAATTCTCAAAATTTTAACAACGTGAAAACTGTGGTTCTATTAGTAAACTACCTACTGAAAAACTATGTTAAAGGTATATATCTTTATACCTATAGTTGCTAAACAACATAAGTTTAAGGTATAGGCCTGTTGGTCTAGTGGTCAGAGGTCCTGACTACGAAACCGGAGGTTGCGGGATCGAATCCTGCTAGGGGATGTACCTAATGTGATGAGCACTGGCATCTGTACCTAATTCTTGGATGTCTTATATGTATTTATGTATGATTATCTTGTACCCATAGTACAAGCTTTGCTTAGTTTGGTACTAGAACAATTAGTGTGAATTGTCCAAAGATATTTATTTATATATTTAAGGTTTAAGATATGTTTCTACCGCAGTACCAACGTAACATGTTCATCACACCGGGACGACGTTCACGATACGTGCTTCAGTTTCAATATTCAGTTGCATTTGAGATTTCTACTGAAAATGTGCCAAAACTGATAACATAGTAATAGAATAGACATAGTATCTGCGACATATTCTGCATTCTACGTTCCGATATTACATTTAAAAAGTAGGTACAATATTGTTTATATTTTCTTATTAAGTTATTAGGCAATAAAGGGACAAGCTAAGATTAGGCTAATATTAACCATTATATTAATTTATAGGGCAGTGTTGGGCTAAAAACATGACAATCGTTTTTCAAAATCACTTTGGAGTGCGTTTATAGACCCAAAGTCAGATTGAAAAGTAATTAACTCTTGTCTTATTCACATAATAATATATAATGTACTAGCTTCTGCCCGCGACTTCGTCCGCATGGAACTCCTCCTTTTTTGCAGTCGGTTAAAAAGTAGCCTATGTCCTTTCTCAGGTTCCTGACTGTCTTTGTACCAAATTTCATTTAAATCGGTCCAGTAGTTTTAGCGTGAAAGTGTAACAGACAGACAGACAGAGTTACTTTCGCATTTATAATATTAGTAAGGATGGATAATGGATATATGTTTGTTACTCTTTTACGCAAAAACTGAATGGATTTTGATAATTATCTTTAACAATAATATATCTGATATCAGAATAACATAGAGGCTATAATCATTTCTGATCCCTTCGCGGTTACTCTTTCATTCCAATATACCTACTATATTTTATAACGATATTGTGTTAACTACTCATCGTACGTAGACGAAATTGCCAGCAAAAGCTAGTAATTTTCTACAAGAGAATTATACTCATAAATAAGGATCCATTTTCATTCACGTCACAAAAACGCTGAGTATTGTTGGCACATTGTAAGCAATATAAAAATTCAATTTCCAAGATTTTTTTAGGTGTCAGGATGAAAAGGTATGACAAGGGTGCGGCTTTGGACCAAAGCAATCAACCCTCGCCATATGACATTTACATTTGACCGCTTTTATTTACCTCTCGTTTACGACCACTCTTTTAAACATTTCATTAATTTTAAAATGTAAGGAGAGCTTTTATCCTAAATACGAATGAGATTAATTAATATAATGTGCCATTGAAACCCATTTTTGTACAGTTCGGCGTGTTAACTCAAATTTGATTAACTTTTTTTTAATATGTATATTTATATTTTGGGATTGGAATGCATGTACCTATTTTGCATAAAGCTACGTATTTACATAATTATAAGTTTCACGCAGTTATAGTTGATGATGATGATGATAGTTTTACCGTCTGTGTTTATTTTAACGACATATTATTTAATGCGTTTTTCTGTAGGTTTGAAAATTTAATATAAATAGAATTTCTCATTTGTAATTTTAATAGTCATTTTATGTATCGTGAACCGAATCACTGTATGCTTACAGCCATTTAAAGTGCACAAGAACTACATTCTTAGTCACAATAAGCAAAAAAAAATTCAGAACGCACGAATAAAGCATACCTGCTTGGATACTTCCAAACAAAACTCTATTATTACTACAATAAGAGTGTTTTTGGACACCTAAGTCGTTCTCAGAGTTGACTTTACAATGTTCGCATGGAGTATGGAGTACCCACATCATACGTACAATGTCGATTGCAGAACACGTTTGCGAACGCTGCAGTGACGGCGGCAGCACTTCAGCTTCAAAAGCCGGCCCTGTTTAAATAACTACTCGTGTTTGCGCTTGTAAATGCTCCGCATTTGTACAGGATTTAAAAATATAAGGTTTTCACGATGAAAAACGGATTAAATTGTGCTCAATGCGCTGTAATTAATTAATGTGAGAACTCATACGTACAGGGAGAATGTACGGATTGTAAAATGGCGGTGCAGGATATCTTTATTAGATTTACTATTTTATTTTAATGAAACTTAGTAGGTAAGTAGTTATACCTATTTTCCGTATTATCTAAACAAAATAAGGCTGCATTCGAGGAGAATTAAACTTGCATCTCTGGCATTCCGTGCCTAGTGTTTATGAAATCCCACTACAGCTAGTAGTAGCAAATTTTCCGGTTCATTGTTCGTGCGTCGCCTCACTACCAATGCAGAAACAAAACATTACTCAAAACTCCCTAAATCTATGACACACTACGTAAAATGCATATAAAAGATAACCCCAGATTCAAAACGTTCACTCGCGACATCTCATAAGTTTCAAATCAGCAAATCCGACGAAAGGAAATAACACTCATAAATTTTGATAACAGTAATAGAAAACTGTCTCGTAACTTCAACACGACGCGTGTAAGCCCGAACCTACTGTATTAGCCAAGTATTAGCGGAAATAAAAGATAAGCTTGTCCGGCGCCGGACATGCTCACACACGGCCATTCCACGCTTTCTATATGTGCTCATGTTAGCTGTGCTCGCAACGTTCTGATGAGCACGTTTTGCTTGCGGAAAACGAGCATAAATAAAACGTATTTATCACCGCGGTCGTAAGCGGTTTATGCTCATCGCTGTATATTAGAATATTATTTCAGGGGAGTTTATTTTGCGTAGATCGCGTTTGTGTTGCAATATAGTTAGAGGTGTACCAGTAAAATGTATACCTACCTATCTATATATATAAAAATGAAACTCGTTTTCCGTTGTCACGACATCACGCGTGAACGGCTGGACCGATTTCACTAATTCTTTTTTTGTTGTATTTGTTATTATTAGGAGAAGGTTCTTATGTAAGAAAAATAAATGGGGATCCGGGCGAAGCCGGGGCGGACCGCTATTTTTATATAATTTGTAATTAATCTTATCACAAACTATGAAAAACTTGTACTTTGGATACTAGACAGCGGATAAACGTACATAAATACATATAAGACATCCAAGACTTAGGTACATATGCCAGTGCTCATCACACTGACATTTGCCTCTAGCAGGAATCGAACCCGCAACCACCGATTTCGTAGTCAAAGGCTCTAATCACTAGACTAACAGGCCGTCAAAATTAAATATTACTCAAAGGAATTGATTGCAATCAATTTTAACATGTGGCAAATTAGACCACATTTAACTATCCCTCGGGAAACATTTCAGATTCATTCGATGACGCAAATGACGTCATAGTTTCATATATCTACGGGATTTGCATCCACATTTTGTACTCAGCTCTGTGGAACCGTTAATCTTAAATTTAGTGCAGCACTGATTGTAGGTGAGAATGGTTGTAAACACGTTATACTAGTTTATGTGGAAGATAAGCTGATAGTAACCAAGTTACGGGTAAAGTAGGATATATGTGTTTTCATCGAGAACTTACACCCAATTGCAACAGTAACATTTCGGTAGATATATCACAGACTCTTCATCTTGGTTATATAATATTTATATAGCACCTACTAGCTGACTCAGCGAACTTGGTACCGAGTTTATTGAGATGTTTTTATTAAAAATAGGGGGATAATGGTAAAGAACTTAAAACTTTCGCGCTTATAATAATATTAGTGAGGATTATTCAACCTGTAGGTACTTAAGAGGTAGAGAAATGACCTAGCGGGGTCCCTTCGTAAAAGGCAAAAAGAATAATACCTCCAAAAATAACTGTCAAATAAAATATTTCAAAACCTTATTTATCAAACACGACCCATTGTCTCATATTTTATCAACCTGTACAATTTCCTCACTTTTTGATCCCACAATTTTTCATGGTTAAAACGGCCGTGACAAAAACAGAACATCACCTTCGAGGCATTTATCTTTCAGGGAGAGTTATAAAGGGCGTAAATAAAGCAAAACCTATAAGGCTTTAAAGCAACAATGAAAAATACGAACCGTTTTACGTGGGGTGGCGCTGGGGCGGGCGGGGAGGCTGAGGCGCGCTCCGCGGGCGCGAGCGAACAATGCCCTGCCGAGACCATGCCTGCACAAGAAAAAAAAACACATGAACAACCATTCCAATTATTGACGTGGGCATGAGATGAGAACCTCCAGTTACACACTTCCGCACCCATACAGCCTTCGCGTTGCACTGCACACACGCTATGACGTATTAAATACATACTTCCATCTTGTTTTAATGCATTTGTAGGTGCATAATTGTTTCGCTCTTTACGCAGCTGTTACCTTTCTAATGAAGGTTATAAATTTCAACAGTATTAATTAACACTGGATGCGTATAGTCAATACTTTGCCTGTTTTTGCGTAACATTCATGTTAAATTGGTGAAGTAAATTGAAAAAGTTTGATGCCTTTGTGTTCTAAAGTGATTTTTACATTATGCAAACTACCTTATTTTATAAAATTACAATAAGAAATATTTGTTTTATTCTACGCATGAATTTGCTATTTTACAATTCGAAAAATAATACAATTAAAAAAAAGTGGAATCATATCACATAATGTAAAATCACTTTAGCGTTACAATAAATTATTATTTATAAGTTACAGAGTTCATTTAAAGCTTTTTTTTATTAATAGAGAGTGTTATTTTTTTAAAAAGTCATGCATTCTACGATAGGCACGCGCGTGCAGTGGGGAAAACGTAACTATGGCAATAGGGTGGGCACTCCATAGATTAGTGACACGACACTATGCTTGTATTCAATGCACGCCCTTGTTAACAATCTTCACTCTCTGTCTGCCTGTTTGTTCTTTAGGTATATGTTACTGGAATACAAGTCTTATTTTTTATAATTTAATACCTTTGCACTCGTATATCGACATCGGGACGTAACTGCCTACCTAATAAATATTATGTCTAAGACAACCTCCGACATAATTCCCGTCTCGCAAAGGCACTTAAACTCACCTTCTGCGACGGAGGTTAACTTAGACCGACTGAATACATATGTGTATATTGTAGAAGGAATCTCAGAAATCGATTTCCGGCGGAAAGGCAAGGGATTTAGACGGATATTATTACTTCTATGTGTAAATTCAATGTCGAGACGGCACCCGAAACGTCTTACATATTAATGTAGGCAAGAATTTTATATTTTTTGGTGAACCTACCAAAATACATTATACGTAGGTTATAACACTTATAACCCACATCAGGTGCGTGCTGTGGGAGTGTGTGTGTGATGTACTACGTAGGCACTCTAAGAGTGAAGTTTTCACTATCGTGCCTATATGAAATGCACGCCACGCATTATCATTTTTTCTAAATAATATATAGTATGAATTTAAGCATATATTCTTAAAAAATATATAATACGATATTAATGTGCAATAGGTTTGTTACCTACACTACTATACAGTTTACGTACTTCATAAATATTAGGTAGGTTACAAATATTAGTACTAATGATTAATTTAGAAAATCTTCACAATATGAAGTTCGTATTTAACTATATAATATTGGTAGGTATATAGACTAACTATATAATTTTGTATAGTGGACACGCATAATGAGATTATCTAGGTTAACTTAGGCATTGAGATTCGATTATTAATTTAGCTATATACTATACCTAGTTTCGTATCTAAAAAGAAAGTAAACTACGTGGCATGTTTTCCAAGACGCAAGGCTGACAGTGACCTATTGCCGGGTCAACTTTATTGTCGTTTGACCCATGTCCTATAAAGTTTGTTTTGCTTACTTGGTTTAACATGTGAATAGGTCTGTGAGATATAAGGACGTAACTACATTGACATTGGTATCCTAGAGGGACCGTCTTATATTGTGCCGTTTCTTTTATACATAGAAATGTTGTTTTTTTTTATTAGTATCATTACAATTATGTGTACCTAACTAACTAAACTTTATACCGAGCATTTAATTTAAAGAATAATATTTTTAATTTAATGATGATGAATGATGTGACCATATTTAGTTATGGTGCATAACCGTCAAGGGCGTGCATTCCATATAGGCACGATGGTATAAATGTATGGAGTGCCTACCCTGACGTGGTACATGCGCGACTGTCACTGCACGCGCTTGGTAACCGTAAAGCTTAGTTAGTAGGATTTAGAACTAATCACTGATACCAATTGTAGAAGAAATAAACACCATTTTTAGTTTTTAAAATGGGTTTTTGTATGAAACTGGAATCGATGTTTCATCATTGCGATACGATGGCTGATTAATTTCGCGATTCACTAATCAATGTGAAAGAGAACGTATTATTATGCAGTTGTTGAATAAATCATTACAGCTTACTAAGTACTAATTCATGTAAATTAATTGTGACTACATGTATAATTAGATGGTATAATTATAATGTAACAACATTATAACTGCTTAGGATAGGTATGGATCTAATATAAACTTTTTTTAAGAAATAGGTTGTTGAGTTAGATAGTGTAACTGAAATGATTTCTTTTTATATAAAGACTAGCGACCCGTCCCGGCTTCACACGGCTGCTATAAACCTTCCTCTTGAATCATTCTATCGTAGCGTAGCGTAGATTTAAAGATTTAAACCTACATAAAACAAAGTCGCTTTTTCTGTCCCTATATCCCTATATAGGGACAGAAAAAGCGACTTTGTTTTATACTACGAGTATGTAGTGATAGTGATATTAATCTTAGTTAAACTATATATAACAGAACTGTCAAATTTGTCTCATAATTGGTGCGGAAGCTTAGAACGAAAAGACAAACATAATTTTTATTCCATTCCCGTGGGGGGAAAACGCAAGATTATTTTCCACCTTCGATGCTACCTGTAATACGGCCCCGCTTTCAGCTTAACGAGTATCCGTTCCTTTCCTTTATTTTATACTAGCAATCCTGAAAATGTCATCTTTCCTTATATGACGTAAGTCTGAGGTGCAGGAATCGTTGCCGTGCAAAGAGACTAACTAAATTAATTATTGCGGCAAAAAGCTAATTTCGTTTTCACTCATTCACTCATTTCAAAAGTATAACAGTTACCACGTGTTTTACATACAGGTTCATTTTGTCTATAAGATAGATATAGACAGAGACATACTCGTTGATTTATTCAAAAATTAAAACAATATATCACAAAGACAGGAAAAGTTAAATGAAGACAGGAAATGGGGGTGCGAAAGTAGTTGGGAGCTCAGCAGAGTGTTACTTCCGCCGGAAACAGCCTGTGCGGGACTGAATACTCCATTTTATTATTGATGCAAATATTTAGATTGTAGTCGGTAAGAGGTTTCGTAAAAAATATGAAACTCACTTATAAGTGCCTACTTTCTTAAAAAATATGAAACTCACTTATAAGTGCCTACTTTCTTAAAAAAAATTGCTCTTCGGCCGGATTGGATCCGTCATCACTTCAGAGTAAATCTTAGTTGTGAATATTAAATTCTAAATATTATGCCTACTTAACTACAATAAAATACTATGTGCATTGCCATTTGAAACTGAAAACTAGGCTTCGCGACTTTTCTTGTATAGATTTGATTTGATAGAAGTTTCTGGAGTTTGGAGCTGTGAAAAAAAAAATCTAAGCAAATGCAATCAAAAGATGCAGCTGATGATACAAATCGTCGACACTCGCAAGGGAATCAAAACCTACAGAGTACTTCCTGTGAACTCAGAATCCTGAAATCTGCTACGAAGCAACGTCTCATAGCACTAATAAAGAAAATTGGCGAAAGCTTTATTTTTCAGTTACGTTACACAAATATTTTTAAACTTATACCTATACCTAGGCACCACCAGGTTAATACGGAACCCTCGGTGCGCGAGCCAGACTCATATTTGGCCGGTATTCTTTAGTTTGACTTCGCTAACACTTTTTTTTAAATTTAATTATTTATTATATAAAGAATGCAATGATAAAACCACCTTCCACACCATTCTAGGAACTGAACAATGAAATAAAAAGTAGGTTCAGTTTTCTAAAACAGACTGCAAGCCAGCGCTTGTATTCCAATTTGTATCCAAAGCTTAAATCGAACGTACAAAAAAAATCAATAAAATTGGAACGCTTTGTGTATATTTTTTAGAAACTTTGTTAATTTTCCGTTCTTCGTTGGCTAGGCTATATATATAGTAGTTAAAAGTTAATTGAAAACGGGCACAAAGCTTTGACGCGGCAAAAAAGGTAAGGAAATGTATTGCTCCAATATACACGAGCAAGAGCTGTCACTACCAAAGTTACACATACGCTAGTAATTAAAAAAACGAAGCACGCTACTGTTTAATAAAGAAATAACTTTGATCACATAGCAAAAGTCAATAAGGTCCCCACCTTATTGACATATTATTAGGTTCGGTAGGTTTCTTCGTCTGTCAAGTAGATTACCAAAAAATATTAGACACGTATTTTTTCTTTTCTCAGTTAAACAAATGACACAGATAAGCCCTGAAAACTTTGGGAGTGATGGCTCGTGACGTCACAGTATAGTATGCATTGTACCATATCGTGACGTCACGCGACTTCATTCCCAAACTGTACACAAGCACTTATCTTTATCATTTTTTTTGTTCGAGAAAGAAAAAATACATAATAACTTTTAACACTAAATAGAATTTTGTTTTCTTTACGCAGTCATCATCCCTATTATAACATTACTACAATTCACACACTAGGTACAGTTTATATATAGATTCGTATATATATACTAATTATACTATTACAATTCATTCTTAAATATTTTTTTTTAAATATTATCTTTGGACAATTCACACCAATTATCTAGTCCCATTTTAAGCAAAGCTTGTGTTATGGGTACTAGACAACGGATAAATATACATAAATACATATAAGACATCCAAGACTCAGGTACAGATGCCAGTGCTCATCACATTGACATCTGCCCCTAGCGGGATTCGAACCCGCAACCTCCGGTTTCGTAGTCAGGGCCTCTGACCACTAGACCAACAGGCCGTCAGATTCCCATTAATACTTGTGTTCATACACAAGCAAAAAGGTCTATGCTGTAGAACATTCATGTTCTGTTTTTTTCATCTCTGCAACTCTCATACATATGCACAGCTGATTGAAATTGTTTATTTGCACTTATAGCCACTTTATTGCTTCTAAATATTTTATTATTCCCCTGGTATTTTTCTCCTGTTATTTGCGGTTGGTTGCGAACGTTCCAGCTAGGTTTACCGCGCAATAAGTGTAGTGCATTTTTCATTACGTTCAAGGTTTACTACCTCTGAGTAACTTCTGTCTACGTGTACCATAATAATAATGAAATACATTTCCTTAAAAGATCTTTTAAGCTTGAGTTGTTTTATGACTTTCTTTCTTCGTAAGTTAACCAAACAAAGTGCATAGCGATATTCTTATATGTTTATAAAATTCATTATTTACATTATTTTATTGTCATTATTTACTCAATTTCGTTGTTGTCTATAATTGGAAATTAAATGTTGATCTTATGTAAAGATTAATTTATAAGTTCATATTTGTACTTATATAAACTTATAAATTAAATTTATAAGTTTATATACAAATTAAATACATAATTATAAATAATAGGTATAATAATCAGTACCTTTATCAAGAATATTTATAATCAATCGACGTATGTTGATTGCATAAATATTATCCATTAAGTAGTGAAGACGTACTTTCTTGTATAATTCAGAGGCCGTAATCTTTAGAAACCTTTCATTGAAGCCAAAACTTTCTATTACTATCGGCCGGCATTGAATGAAAGTGCCATAATGAAGCGAAGACTCCAAACAACAGCTCACTGTATTCAATATCCTCAATTTGGACAACAAGATCGGTCCTGATGTGTTGGGAATGGTACGGACTGATAAGCGAGGTAGTAGGAGCAGTGTTGCCAACTCCTAGAAGTTCGAGTCGCTAAACTCAAAGTCAAAAGTCGCCAGAAAGTCGCTAAAACTAAAACATAACCATAAAATGTTCGGGGAACCCCC
Source organism: Polylopha cassiicola (assembly GCA_038024825.1). Classification (NCBI taxonomy): domain Eukaryota; kingdom Metazoa; phylum Arthropoda; class Insecta; order Lepidoptera; family Tortricidae; genus Polylopha; species Polylopha cassiicola. Next base: position 4,439,965 of record CP149061.1, read on the forward strand.
CCCCCCATAATAATATACAAATGGAACTTCAATTAAATAAAGTTTGAATTTGGTGCGCTATCGCGTTTGTCGTTTTCCATATTATGTATCTCTTGGCATTGAATAATTCTGTGTCGATTTGACAAAAAATGTATCTATTATTGGCTCTATAACTGTTTTAATTTGTACTCCAAAAGTCGCCAGATAAGTCGCTAAACTATTTTTGTCGTCAAAACTTTTTTTTGGTCGCTAAGCCTTAAGCAAAAGTCGCTAGTTCTAGCGACAAAATCGCTAAATTGGCAACACTGAGTAGGAGGTTGTGTGAGGGCTGAGGGTTCAGATGTTCAGTAACATTAGATTGATTCGGTTAAGTGGATACAGATGGAGCATTTGTAACATGCTATGGTTGTATTTACACCCGTAATTTAACATTCAGATAATTGAAATATGCTATAGTCGCTAACATGAAAATCGTATTAAGTAGGTAAGTGAGTATGTTAATAAATTTATACATCGCACAGCTAGATCTGAACAGGTACCTATTGAATCGAAAAAGTGCTTTTTCAGGAAAGGCAAATATGATTTTTGATATTTAATATCCCTGTGCAGGGAAGGAGTTTTCTGGATAGATTTATGCATTTTATATGAAGCAAGAAGAGTTAGCTTAAATCTGTTTTAGTGGTATGTAGGTTTCCTTGTAAGAATATTCGATAGTGTACATCAATTAAACCTAGGTTTTCGAGTTAGCTTCCTTTATATCTACATGTGCGATATATAAATACTTTTTATATTATTACCAAGAACAGTATTTTACTTGATTATTTAACCAAGGTAAATACAAAACTATAAACACATTTAAAATATAAATAATAACAAGGAGGTTCGCCATCAACTTTCTTACCTATTCTTCTTAGGTACACAATTTAATTCCGAACATTGAAATCCAATTGTTCAGTTAGACACTCAACTTTACTCGACTGCAATGCCTGAGCATTGAAGCCGAACAAAGACGCTATACTTGCTATTGAAAGGATAAGAACTCGCGGTTGATGTTTGCTACCACTCAGCCTCTTTTATAGAACCTTAAAAACGGGTAAATAAGGAATAGCGAGAGTAGAACCGGAAAAGGTCGGAAGGGGTGCCGAGGGAGGCGGGCTACTTCCGCCGGATATACAGCCGTCCGCCGGCTAAGCCAGTATTTCATCGCCCGGGGCAACGTGTCCTGGCACACTTTTATGAAACATTGAAATTTACCGGCACATAGTAATGTACCGGAACAAAGGAACAGTCTACAAATAGAGCGTATAATACAGAAGCTAGCTCTTTGTTCTGTGCTTCGGCAGGGTCAGTCACTTACTTCCTAATGAGTAGTTAACACCGACTCTCGATGTGATTTCCCGCAAAGCATAGAAGTGAAAAGCGGATTGGAAGAAAGAAATAAAAAATGCAGAGAAACACGGAGGTCGGAGTTTTTCCTGTCACCGGGTACAAACAATGCCTCCATTGTAGGGCTGCGGCGGGGGCCCGCAGCGCCCTGCCGGCTCAGACGAGGAAACGAGCATCTTTTGTCCCCCCCCCCTTCTCCCTTCAGGAAACGAGGGCTTGAACCCGCGGTCATCTGTTTACATCGCGTCGGTTAAAATAAAAAGACGCCTTCTCTATTTTGTGACCGCATTCAGGCGTGCACTTGCAACAGTGCAGCGGTGCCGCTCTGGCCTAGTCTTAGATGGAAATATAAAAGTCGGATTCGAATAACTCTTCAGCGTACTATATGAATGATTATATATCAGTTTTCGATTATATGGACTTTGTTGAGGAGTTTCGACACTTAATAATTTCTGAAGCCGTCGCTGTTATTAACACCTTGAAATGAAACAACTGTACCGGATTAAATTCGCGTATTTTATCTTATTTGCTGATGTTTCTTAAAAAATACGTTAGAATATCGTCAGCTCGGTGGTGCTACGAATATGGGAACTGTAAAATCAGATACGCGAGTTGGACACTTACTTACATACAATTTAAGTAGGCACTTCATGTGCAAAGTAGGTTGAATATGTGAATTCAAAATATATAATATACGTAACGAAAACAAGCAATGAAAAATAACTATAATATAACGGATTGTATCGGTAACACAGTTTAATCCTATTTATCCGCTATACTTTTAGTTTCCCAAAACTAAATATTTACTTATATAGATAGGTGTACTCAATTAATCCGAAGTAGTGTTAATCCACACCCGTTATTTACAACTTAAAGGCTTAAGGTTGTTCTCATCCCGCCGTTCCCACACCCCTTCAGTTACCTCCCGTTAATGAAAGCTTGCGTAAACTTGTTCTTTGACCAATAAAACTAACTTATCTCCAGCTTGGCGGTTAATTTTAAAGAACATTTCATTCAGCTTTTTGTAATATTTCTAAGCAGTGAATTTCTTACCACCATTTCAAGATATCATCAAAAAAAACTGTTTCAGAAAATGTTAAAAGAAAGGTTCTTACAATTTTGTACGTATTATTATATGTAAGATGTAGGTATAGTAGTATAGTTATTCTGCTATCCGAACAGAAATAATCAACAAACAGATCATAAAAATCAGTCTAGTCGTTCTTGAGCTATATATGGTGTAACTAAGTCGACTTTATTTAATATTACTAGTAACTAGTAACGAGACGATGACTAGAGCTCCTGCCTGTGACTTCGTCTGCACACGATAAGCACCCCTGGTTTACAGTTAGGGGGTGAGTTTTTAAAAATCCTTTTTAGAAACGGTTACAATGTAGGGAAGATAGGGAATATAGATTTTTGATTGCGCTTGTGTCCTTATTAATAACAAAAAATAGTTATTCAACTGCCTGCGCAAATTTTGAAAATGACCCATCTATAATGGATTATTATTCAAATTAAATACTATTATCTTGGTACAAATATCTCTACTCTTTCGCCCTTCAGGCAATCCGTCTCTGGAATTCTCTCCCTCTATCTATCAGGCAAGCACCGAGTAAGTTAGCATTCAAGCGTCTGCTACGTAAGCACTTTTTAAACCTTTAGTTTTCATCATCTATCATTGTAGTTATTTATGTATTTTTGTATATGTATATATTTTAGTACCTATAGTTATATATTGTATCTATTAAATTATATGTTTTATTCTTTTTGCGCCTACACATGCTCTCTGTTTGCTTTAAGGTTGTCTGGTAGAGAATGCCGTATGGTATTAAGTCCGCCTTTTGTACATTTGTTTTTTATTGTGCAATAAAGTGTAAATAAATAAATATAATCAACTTCTTCATCAAATTGCCTTACAAAAATTACCAGCCATTTCTACACGACGAAAATTACACGTTTCGTATACACGTTTATTTCACAAAAGAGCATACTTGCAATAACATAATCCCTTCCATTGTGTAGCAATTCAATTGTGAAAAAGGAGGTTTTTGGGTAATGTTCTGCTTAACAAAAACATTGCATAATAATTCATTTCCTTCTAACATTTCGCCAAAAAAGTTACACGTGGGACCAAAACGTCTCCAAACAAATTATTTATTTAGATAAAGAACGTACTGTAATTTCACTTACACGACGTGAGGCAAGTTTTTGTGAGAAACTATATTGTTACTCCGTGTTGTCCTCCGGGGAATTAAATTTTGTAGACTAATATACTAAGAGACACTCGAGTTAATAAGAATTCTCAGGTAATAGGGGATTTAATACTTAAATGTAGGTACCTTTAATATGTTTTAACGTATAGTTAAGTAGAAACTGAATATTTTATATTAATAAACAAAATAAATCACGCGCAATTCGCGCCAAATCCTATCGAGTTGCAAAAATAGTCACAATCGATTAAGAATTGCCGCTGTTCTTAATATTTCGGCAAGGATTCATTTGTTTGTGGCGATGTAACGTCACACAAGTAAGTCGTGTTACCGCTTGAAAGTAATAACGAAATTAAAAAAGTTAATAAGTACGGACTTAATAAGTAGGTACGCAAAAATGAAACGTTTTTCGTTTTACATTTTAATTTACCATATTCTTAATACATTAAAACCAAATTTAAACATAGCCAGGTAGGTACTCAACTGAGATGAAATTATTAATTTCAAAGAGCATTTATTTTGAAGGCTTCCCTTATAAGTAGTACTTAATTATATTTATTCATTTCTTTAACATCATTAACCTATTATTACAGTCTGTAACTAAGTACAGACGAATAGCAACCATAATTAGGTATACAAGTATAGAGGCCTCAATATATTTTTAAGTCTTCTTTATACATAAAATATGACAAGTCTAAAAACGATAAGAAATGAGAAAATTTGTTCCATTGCAATGAACCACGTTGTCGATTTTAAGTTCACTTGGGAAAAGTGTAGCATTATATCGATGAAAGAATTTTCAATATTGGACGGTCCGGGGATTGCCTCTTACATAAGTACCTATATAGCTTCACTTCTTTACAGTGTTTACGGATGTAGATTATATTTTTAAGAATATACCTAAAAGAAACGATGATCGTTACACAGGCATATGTTTTTATATGTATCTATATATGTATAAGTTAAGAGAGTAATAATAACCTTAAAGTATATTAGCATATAACGGCCTATTGGTCAGACAGGACACTACGAAACTGTAGGTTGCAGGTTCGGACCCCGCTTAGGGCAGTCGTTGTGATGAACACGAGTATTTGTAGCTACAGTCTTATGTGCTTTATATCGTATAAAACGCCGTAATAGGTACATTACGGCTAGCCATTTTACAAAACAGGGCCGTTTTGAAATACGACGGTTCAACGATTAGTATACAATATGTATAGATCTTTTCCTTCACTTGAGAGATAGAATAAAATGCGTATTTTTTTTTTATCACAAAATGATTTAAGCCCCACGTTCGTTAGTACGCTCCTAAACCAATAAACTACGTCACCTCTTTGCAAAGTCACTACACTCGCTTTTTCTGTCCCTATATCTCCATGTAAGCTTAAATCTTTTAAACTATGCAACGGATTTTGATGAGATTTTTTTAATAGATAGAGTGATTCAAGAGGAAGATTTATAGCACCCATGTGAAGCCGGGGCGGGTCGCTAGTTATAATAAAACAAACTGAACAGGAAGTGTAATGAACAGTAAAAATAATAGTAGGTACAAAAATATATCAGTCTGGGAAAAGAAAGCAAGTATGATAAATATAAAATCGCCATTATGTAAATCAGCCTGATACGGGGACTAAGCGACGCGCTATACCTTCGAGTAGCAAATGCAATCCCATCAGAACATAAATGTGAAATGAGAGTCAATACCAATAATGTAATATATTAGGTATTATGTCTTGGTTGTTGACTTCAACAACAAAGTGAGATCTAAATGGATGGCAAGTTAAATAGTCCGTCCTGAAATCAATTTGTAACAAAACAAAATATTTTATAACAAATTAAATTATGATGTCTTCTCAAAACTTAGGATATATATTAAGGTCTCACTTGCCTAGTTTTTATATAAGTATATTATAGCCTTCGCAAGTTCTAAAGCTGTAAGTTCTTATTTTATTCCTTCAAATCTATTTCGAGTAGGTATATAGAATTAGGGAGCCCTATTTAAAAAGTAAAAAAGGACGATTTATAACCAAAACTGCCCTATGTACATATGTAACGTGTAAATACTAGTATTTAAAAAAAATAAAATCAATAGGACGCAGTACGATAGGATCCCGGCAGGTTTTACAAATATAATCAATACTTCCAGAATTTTCTTAGGTAAACGACCTTATGAATTCGGGGAATTTTTATTTAAAATGACAAAACCTTCGCGTACCTGTCCAATTTATTCATGAGCGATCCCGCCTGAAGGCTAAAGGATTGTTCAGCTCGAACAAGGAGTTGACCTTTACAAAGTAGTGTGGACATAAAAAGGTAATGATATGACTAGACAACCGTAAGCAATGTCCCTTTCTAAATTTTATTATCTACGTACACTTTAGCATAAGACAATTTCAGCTCAGTCGTGCTACGAATATGGAGTCTGTAAAGGCTCCGAAACGTCAGCCTATATAATAAAATACGCGAGTTAAAAGCGTCTACAGTAGTTTCATTCCAACACTTAGGTATTTACTCTTTATTATAAGTAGAATCTAAACTTTTAATCAGCACAAAACGGATTTACCAGTCAACTTTTAATAGACAGACACATGTGCAGGCGCAAATAAATTAAGCATGAATAAAAGTCTAAACACAATATGAAAACATATTATAGTTACAAAATAAAACAAGAACGTAAGTTATAGGTAGGTACAGGTATAACTTGTCACTCTAAATGAAAACATTGTTGAAATTACTGATATGTACCTAAACATGCAAATTACCCACCAGATAAGCGAAAGCATATTATTATATTGTTAAATATTAAGGTAGGTATATCTACAACGATAATTTATAATTTAAATACCAGAAATAATAATTATAATTATTATACCAATTAGAAGGTTATTAGAGTACCCGTATTTAATTACTAATTGGCTAGATACAAGATTATAGATTAGAAAAACATCACAAATGATAACAGAGTTACGGAAAAGTTCCTCTCAATCTACAAGGAAAACAGACAATTCGCGGAAGCCAAGAGTAAAGCTATTACGTCTGCAGTTACCACCTAAAGAGGTACAATTTCATTGTCCTTTTTACGTCTTTGTGGGACGGACTTAGGGTCTTAGATAATTAGTTTTCACGAGTCGCCGACTGCGCCAAATGACTCCATAAGCTATATTAAGATGACTCACGCGTAAAACTTAAGAACCTTGTAATTGCTTGTACCTTTAATTGTAGGCATAATGTTCAGGTATGACAAAGAATGTGAAATTTTAGATAAATAAGTTTCATGTAACGAAACGATCATTTGTAATAGCAAAGATGGCGTACTTTTATCTGTATCTATGTTACTTGTATACGAAAACCTGATTATTTTATAGAAATTGGTAATATAAAGGGTGTTTTTGATTGGTAAGATGATGCAGAAATGTAAAGTCTATTAGGTACCTATATAGTTTGTTGCACATAAAAAAAATATAAACTAGAAAAACCATCACAATTTTTGTTATAATTTGTACAAAGTACATTTACTCGTTAAAATAAAATGTTCCGAAAATCAAATACGAGTGTTCGCATCACGTGATAGACGTAAAGCAAAAATCAGTATCGTCAACAATTCCAAGAAGAGAACAGAAGTAGCGCTAGTTCCGTTCCAACAAAGCAGTTAATTTCCGGGGCAAAATATCCGCGGACTGAGCAAATACTTATTTCTCGGGATCTTCCGGAATTGCTGCCAATTAACAACTGTGCGAAAAAACAGTTTATCGCTGATAGCATGTAGTAACGAACAAACATACGTGACTGGGAACTCATTAGTTGCTGCTAACAGCTGCCCAGCGGGTTGTGAGAAAACAAAACAAATGAACAAATAATAGCTGAGCGTTTAGGCGGGGAAAGACACGGAACCACGGAGCGAGCCTAATTTGTCATCTGTATACGTTGTGAAAAATAAATCATATTCCACGATTTATGACTGACTTCTTTGTGCTCATTTCACGGTACCCTCTTTTGTGTAAATGTCACACCAATTGTTTATCGAAACACCGTAATTGTAGATGGAGTGTGAATTTAATGATTCTCGATTTACAAAAGAGAAAATCTTTTTGTTAAATTTTCTCTGAATGTTTGGAATTGAAAATAAAATATAGTCGCAATAAAAATTAAGACTAACGCCACACATACTTTTAGGCTCAGCGCGACGTTAACTACGCTATAATTCAGATATATTGCTTAAGCATTGTTGAAACTTAGCTATTAAAATAAGTAATATTTTTATCATTAACATAAACAATTGTCCTTTATTTAAAATTTAATTACTTACTTTACGAATTAGTGCTATACTCCATTGAAAAGTTACTTTTGAGGATGTGTTTGTCAGTGGAAGCAATTTTATTTTTTAAATAAGGGTTTAGTGTAGTTAAATCCAAGTTTGTGGGGTTGCAGCTTTTGTCCTAGACCGCCATCTTGGAAAAAGGGGTCAATTGTTTTAAAAATGAAATTGCGTCCTTCTGACAAATACAAGTTAGACCCAAAAAAATTAACATGTATTATTTGGCACAAAGTCAAAAACATAACATATAACTAATTAAATATACCTACGTCTTTTAGAATAGACATGAATCTAGCTGTAAGTATAAAAAATACTGAAATATTGTACCCAATTTACACACAGTAAAGTATTTAGGATGTTAATACGAAAATTAGGTACCTATTAAAAAAGCTTTTTCATTAGTTACTAATCACCTATCCAATCACAAATCTCCTAAAGGCCCTGTATCACCTTTATTCCGACATAATCTATAAGTCACGTGCACTCAAACGGACTAATCCGACAAAAAAAGTGAAAAAGTTAGCTTTGAGGCTCAAAATGCTGTGGACGTTTCGTTAGGTAATGTCAGATGAAGGCGATGTGAGCCTCGTTAGAGTAACTGCAAACCTCTATGCAGGGATGTAGGAAGTCTAAAAGTGACCTACGACGATTAGGTATGGTACAGATTGTTCCAACAACTTTATATACTGATAATCCTACTACTATTATAAAGGCGAAAGTTTGTAAGTATGGATGTATGGAAGTATGGATGTTTGTTACTCTTTCACGTAAAAACTACTGAATGGATTTGAATGAAACTTTACCACAATATAGCTTATACATCAGAATAACATATAGGCTATATTTTATAACGATATTGTGTGAAGTACTCATCGTGCGCAGACGAAGTCGCGGGCAGAAGCTAGTATCTATATCTAAAAGGAGAAGCTAAATAAATATGCATAAAAGGAGATTTCATGACTGGCATAATATCAGCGCAGGCCCTAAACTATAAGGGTTAGAAAAAAAAATATTGCAGGGGTTCCTTTTATAACATAGAAGAGCACTAAGAAAGGATTATAGAAAATTGAAACCTTAAGGGCGTAAAACAGGGGTGCTTATAGTGCGCAGACGAGGTCACGTTAGAAGCCAGTATATATGTTAATAGAATAAAATATAATAAGAAGAGTCATAATAGTTTCATTCCAATGTGTAATAACCGTAATAGCAATCAGACATTTTTACATGTATTTTGTTTTCATTCTATGGCCATATCCAGTGGAACGTATTAGTTGGTTGACTGCAAACAATTAACCCCCTCGGAAGTAAGGTGACTCGATCAACATTGCCTTTGGCAAACGAAGGATTATAGCCGTTTTCCTTTCATCCCTTTTTTATACGAGTTTCCTGACGTCAAGGTAAAAAATCTATTTACTTTCGCGAATTCTTTAATATTCAGCTGGTCTCCCTGTGGTCTGTAAAGAATTGTTTTTACATCATCAGCGAACCTTTTGTTCCAGTAAAAAAATACTCTCTATAAATTTATTATTTTTTGGATGAGGGAGTTTTTCGTTTTTGCTCGTCGAATTTATGATTTGGTTAAATTATAGATTTCACCTCGTACATAATTCATGACACGTTTCGAGAACTATAGGTATCATTCGTACGACAATAAATATCATCATAATATATAGTACCTATTCTTATTTTTTTGAATGGAATACCAGTAAGTACCGTTTATAACACAAAGTCCGTGACAAACTCAAAACCTTTTTCATATTGTTTTTACTATTATTTCATAGAAAACGTCCGTAATTCTCTAATCCATAATAATATGTATAGCCCAAAATTCAGCCCATATTAAACGCCGATAATAATAATAGTAGTATAATGTCATATGGGTTAATTGTACTAGCAAACATCAACCGCAATAATATAATTGCCATTATAATTGGCCGCTCCACCCGCTGCCTCTGACAACCTTATAAACCGTAAAATCCTAAATTACTGCAAATTAATTACGTTATCCACGCGGTTGTTTTCTGATGTTTTTAACCGCGAAGCCTGGTAATAAAATATTTTTAGTTTTGGTTATAAACTTCATTAACCAGAATAATTTATTAACCGAAACTAATTTGTAATTTCACCGTTGAAAATGTTATTGGGTTATTGTAAAAAACACGAAAAACCTGAAAGCAATCTCTCTAAAAAGAATAATAGTACTAACAACTTGATATTAGGGACCTAAGTATAAATATTTCAATAAAAAAAGCGTCGCGTGGGGGTGGACCGTAGTTCAAAGATTGTAAATATTACACCTAAATCAGGAGCGGTTGGAATTGAAATTTTCACAGACGATGTATTTCTGTTACAAAAGTAAAAAACTGAATAAAATTAATATTTAAGGGGGCCATACAAAAAACGTAATTTGTTTATCGTTTTCGAAATCCTTCGTGCTGTTGTCCAACTCGCACTTGACCTTGATCAAAGTTACTACAAGAGACAGTTTGATACCTCTATACTAATATAATAAAAAGAAAAGTTTGTTTGTTTTTATTGAATAGTCTCCTAAACGATTGGATCGATTTGAAAAAATATTTCACTGTTAGAAAGCTACATTATTCCCGAGTGACATCCCTACTAATATTATAAATGCGAAAGTAACTCTGTCTGTCTGTCTGTCTGTCTGTTACGCTTTCACGCTAAAACTACTGGACCGATTTAAATGAAATTTGGTACAAAGAAAGTCCGGAGCCTGAGAAAGGACATAGGGTACTTTTCAACCGACTGCAAAAAAGGAGGAGTACCACGCGGACGAAGTCGCGGGCAGAAGCTAGTAGACTATAAAAAAAAGGGACCCGGGCTAAGCTGGGGCGGGCCGCTGGTCTCTAATAAATAGCTGTCTCAAAAAACTAAGTTTAATAACACGAGCTACCTGAAAAACACATTAGGCAATCCCCGGATATAAAGAAGGTAAAGGTTCCAATACTATGTAAATTTCCTGACAAATTGCCGTCTAACAGCGTAATTATCACAAGTTATTGTGTAATAAGAAAGTCTATTTTGGAAAGACCCGGCTTACGAAGATTCAATTCAGCGCCGTCGTTAGAACAGAAACAAGGAAAACCTCTCGAGTGCGCAGAAACATCAGGAATATTAGAAAGGATATTATAATGAGAATGTCATTTCGGTTATGACGAAATAATGAGCATATAACATTACCAGTAGGTATATAATCATGTGACGGCGTCTTGACAGAATCGTACGGGACGAGACGGGGGATGATCGAACTATTGTTAGTTGATCTATACTAATATTATAAAGAGGAAAGGTTTGTTTAGATTGAATAGGCTCCAGAACGTATGGACCGATTTCAAAAATTCTTTCACTGTTGGGAAGCTACACTATTCCCGAGTGACATAGGATATAAAAAAGATGATCCGTGCGAAGCCGAGGCGGACAGTTAGTTAAATATATGTAGGATTTTATGAAAATAATTAATACTTGTCAAGTTGAAACTACTTTTTGGCTGTTTGATGTTTTCGTAGTCGAATAAAATGTGCAAAGATTTGCTCGCAGTTTGGGACATTTTTAACTATCGTAAAGTCACGTGATTTTGTTATTTATGCAACCATAGCCCGAGAGCTGGCACCAATTTTTGGGTAGGTATTTCAAGCAAGTTCTGTGGTTCCGTGTTGAGATATAATAGGAGAGGTATATGACAAGTTTTCAGCCTGCCTCAAATACCTGCCCGAAAATAGGTGTCAGCTTTCGGAATATCAAGAGCGCCGGACCCGTAGGTATGTTATAGCTCGACTGTGGGTTCACACATACTCAAATCAAAAACATATTTGGTTATTCCGCTAGTCTACGTTCTCAAACTGAAATACTCATTTTGACAGATTTTCAGCATAAATCTAAACTTATTCGGAAATACAATGCTGTCGTATGAAACAACGATGAAGTTTATTTTAGGCTCTGAAATGAATAACTGATAGACTATGGGCCCATGTTAAAAAAATGATGGGTCATTTGAACCACCAGATGACCTATGTAGAACGATATAAGAGCATAAAATAATAAGATTTAGCATTGTGCCGTCACTTGTAAGCTGTCCAACTGAGTGTAGGTGAGAATTCAAAAGTACAGGTAGAGTGAGTACATTTTGGTCATATATTTTTGAACGGCATTGTTACCATCGATAGATCCATGAAAAATAATACTAAAACGCGTAGTGCCGTAAAAGAATGGTGATCCAAAAAGTCGGAATTTTTTTTTGATTTTCCGACAATTTCCAGGGTGAATTTGGTCATTTAATACAGTACGGCATCAGTTTCATACTATTTCAATACTGCTTCTAATCCATCATTCCGCAACGCCGTAAAAAAATCAAGCGACAAGGGGAAAAAACCGAAGGTTGCAGCCCCCTCTCTTTCCGTGGTCCAGGGGGTGATTTGATAAAGTACGGCTTCGGTTCCAAAACATTATCTAGCACTTAAAAGTACTATTAAAAAAAATGCCGTCAAGAAATGATTGTTCATTTGAATGTATATCAATAATTATCTTAATTTCATCGTATTCTTGATTTATAAAGCTGTAAAATCATTTGATCCTGTACGGGAACTATTTTTCTAACATAATATTGTAAAATACAATTGTTATATAGTATTTCCGTTCAAAAGAAACTGTTCTGAAAAAAATTATGGAGAAATACAAAAACTGAAATTTTGCAAATTATTGCAGTAATTTAAATATCATATATTAATGAAATATAGCAGTTTTCTACATTGTATCCCATGTTTTAAATAGTATTAACATAAATAAATTAGGAAAAAATGATGCCGTAAGTACATTTTAATGCAGACCATATTATTATCTTTTAGGTTCATGAAAATGACGCTACCATTTTAAGGGTACTTTATGGCCATCTGATACAGTACGGCATTAACATATTTTTGAAGAGAACAATTGATAATATGATAAAATCACTATGACGTCTAACTGAAGTGAAACGGTTCCTCATCCGGTGCCGTTATGTCACAGACTTTTTGAACCAACGAAAATGTACGGCATATGAAAAAATATTATCTGTGCATAAAATACTTTCGAAATAAATTAATTTGACGTTGTGTCAAATCACCCCTGGACCACGGAAAGAGAGGGGCTGCAACCTTCGGTTTTTTCCCCTTGTCGCGTTATTTTTTTACGGCGTTTCGGAATGTTGGATTTGAACCAGTATTGAAATAGTATGAAAATGATGCCGTACTGTATAAAATTACCAAATTAACCCTGGAAAATGTCGGCAAATCAAAAAAATTCCGACTTTTTGGATCACCATTCTTTTACGGCACTACGCGTTTTAGTATTATTTTTCATGGAATTATCGATGGTAACAATGCCGTTCAAAAATATATGACCAAAATGTACTCACTCTACCTGTACTTTTGAATTCTCATCTGCACTCAGTTGGACAGCTTACAAGTGACGGCACAATGCTAAATCTTATTATTTTATGCTCTTATATCGTTCTACATAGGTTATCTGGTGGTTCAAATGACCCATCATTTTTTTAACATGGGCCCATAGTCTATGAATTAGATCATAGTGAGCTCTAAACTTTATTTATCTTAATACAAGCTTATGCTCGCGACTTCGTCCGCGTAGATTTCGAAAATTAATGATTCTTATATTTTACAATTTTACACCCTTAGAGTAAATTACACTAAACCATGAAACACTGTATTTTTTGGAAGTCGTCAGTTAAATTGTAAATTAAATTGAACGCGTATGTATGGTATTCATCAATTGTATACATTAATACTAAAATATTATACTAAGTCCGTTAAAGGTACCCGTGACGTCAGAAACGGTACTTTTTTTCAACTTACTTGACGCTATTTCTTTGTAAATTCGTTTGACTAACAAAAGACAAAATATGTGTAGGTACAACATTTTTTGATAATGTAACTGATCGGGTATTTTTATTTTTAATTTATGCTACGTGACATCTTACTTATAGACTATGGGCCCATGTTAAAAAAATGATGGGTCATTTGAACCACCAGATGACCTATGTAGAACGATATAAGAGCATAAAATAATAAGATTTAGCATTGTGCCGTCACTTGTAAGCTGTCCAACTGAGTGTAGGTGAGAATTCAAAAGTACAGGTAGAGTGAGTACATTTTGGTCATATATTTTTGAACGGCATTGTTACCATCGATAGATCCATGAAAAATAATACTAAAACGCGTAGTGCCGTAAAAGAATGGTGATCCAAAAAGTCGGAATTTTTTTTTGATTTTCCGACAATTTCCAGGGTGAATTTGGTCATTTAATACAGTACGGCATCAGTTTCATACTATTTCAATACTGCTTCTAATCCATCATTCCGCAACGCCGTAAAAAAATCAAGCGACAAGGGGAAAAAACCGAAGGTTGCAGCCCCTCTCTTTCCGTGGTCAGGGGTGATTTGATAAAGTACGGCTTCGGTTCCAAAACATTATCTAGCACTTAAAAGTACTATTAAAAAAAATGCCGTCAAGAAATGATTGTTCATTTGAATGTATATCAATAATTATCTTAATTTCATCGTATTCTTGATTTATAAAGCTGTAAAATCATTTGATCCTGTACGGGAACTATTTTTCTAACATAATATTGTAAAATACAATTGTTATATAGTATTTCCGTTCAAAAGAAACTGTTCTGAAAAAAATTATGGAGAAATACAAAAACTGAAATTTTGCAAATTATTGCAGTAATTTAAATATCATATATTAATGAAATATAGCAGTTTTCTACATTGTATCCCATGTTTTAAATAGTATTAACATAAATAAATTAGGAAAAAATGATGCCGTAAGTACATTTTAATGCAGACCATATTATTATCTTTTAGGTTCATGAAAATGACGCTACCATTTTAAGGGTACTTTATGGCCATCTGATACAGTACGGCATTAACATATTTTTGAAGAGAACAATTGATAATATGATAAAATCACTATGACGTCTAACTGAAGTGAAACGGTTCCTCATCCGGTGCCGTTATGTCACAGACTTTTTGAACCAACGAAAATGTACGGCATATGAAAAAATATTATCTGTGCATAAAATACTTTCGAAATAAATTAATTTGACGTTGTGTCAAATCACCCCCTGGACCACGGAAAGAGAGGGGGCTGCAACCTTCGGTTTTTTCCCCTTGTCGCTTGATTTTTTTACGGCGTTGCGGAATGATGGATTAGAAGCAGTATTGAAATAGTATGAAACTGATGCCGTACTGTATCAAATGACCAAATTCACCCTGGAAATTGTCGGAAAATCAAAAAAAAATTCCGACTTTTTGGATCACCATTTTTTTACGGCACTACGCGTTTTAGTATTATTTTTCATGGAATTATCGATGGTAACAATGCCGTTCAAAAATATATGACCAAAATGTACTCACTCTACCTGTACTTTTGAATTCTCATCTGCACTCAGTTGGACAGCTTACAAGTGACGGCACAATGCTAAATCTTATTATTTTATGCTCTTATATCGTTCTACATAGGTTATCTGGTGGTTCAAATGACCCATCATTTTTTTAACATGGGCCCATAGTCTATGAATTAGATCGTAGTGAGCTCTAAACTTTATTTATCTTAATACAAGCTTATGCTCGTGACTTCGTCCGCGTAGAAGTCGAAAATTAATGATTCTTATATTTTACAATTTTATACACTTAGAGTAAATTAAACTCAACCATGATACACTGTATTTTTTGGAAGTCGTCAGTTAGATTGTAAATAAATATTAAACGCGTATTGTTTATAACAATTGCATACAAAAATACTAGCCCGTTAAAAAGAAATTGTACTTTTTTTTCAACTTACTTGACGCTATTTCTTTGTAAATTCGTTTGACTAACAAAAGACAAAATATGTGTACATTTTGATAATGTAACTGACCGTGTGATTTTTATTTTTAATTTATGCTACGTGACATCTTACTTATAGACTATGGGCCCATGTTAAAAAAATGATGGGTCATTTGAACCACCAGATGACCTATGTAGAACGATATAAGAGCATAAAATAATAAGATTTAGCATTGTGCCGTCACTTGTAAGCTGTCCAACTGAGTGTAGGTGAGAATTCAAAAGTACAGGTAGAGTGAGTACATTTTGGTCATATATTTTTGAACGGCATTGTTACCATCGATAGATCCATGAAAAATAATACTAAAACGCGTAGTGCCGTAAAAGAATGGTGATCCAAAAAGTCGGAATTTTTTTTTGATTTTCCGACAATTTCCAGGGTGAATTTGGTCATTTAATACAGTACGGCATCAGTTTCATACTATTTCAATACTGCTTCTAATCCATCATTCCGCAACGCCGTAAAAAAATCAAGCGACAAGGGGAAAAAACCGAAGGTTGCAGCCCCCTCTCTTTCCGTGGTCCAGGGGGTGATTTGATAAAGTACGGCTTCGGTTCCAAAACATTATCTAGCACTTAAAAGTACTATTAAAAAAAATGCCGTCAAGAAATGATTGTTCATTTGAATGTATATCAATAATTATCTTAATTTCATCGTATTCTTGATTTATAAAGCTGTAAAATCATTTGATCCTGTACGGGAACTATTTTTCTAACATAATATTGTAAAATACAATTGTTATATAGTATTTCCGTTCAAAAGAAACTGTTCTGAAAAAAATTATGGAGAAATACAAAAACTGAAATTTTGCAAATTATTGCAGTAATTTAAATATCATATATTAATGAAATATAGCAGTTTTCTACATTGTATCCCATGTTTTAAATAGTATTAACATAAATAAATTAGGAAAAAATGATGCCGTAAGTACATTTTAATGCAGACCATATTATTATCTTTTAGGTTCATGAAAATGACGCTACCATTTTAAGGGTACTTTATGGCCATCTGATACAGTACGGCATTAACATATTTTTGAAGAGAACAATTGATAATATGATAAAATCACTATGACGTCTAACTGAAGTGAAACGGTTCCTCATCCGGTGCCGTTATGTCACAGACTTTTTGAACCAACGAAAATGTACGGCATATGAAAAAATATTATCTGTGCATAAAATACTTTCGAAATAAATTAATTTGACGTTGTGTCAAATCACCCCCTGGACCACGGAAAGAGAGGGGGCTGCAACCTTCGGTTTTTTCCCCTTGTCGCTTGATTTTTTTACGGCGTTGCGGAATGATGGATTAGAAGCAGTATTGAAATAGTATGAAACTGATGCCGTACTGTATCAAATGACCAAATTCACCCTGGAAATTGTCGGAAAATCAAAAAAAAATTCCGACTTTTTGGATCACCATTTTTTTACGGCACTACGCGTTTTAGTATTATTTTTCATGGAATTATCGATGGTAACAATGCCGTTCAAAAATATATGACCAAAATGTACTCACTCTACCTGTACTTTTGAATTCTCATCTGCACTCAGTTGGACAGCTTACAAGTGACGGCACAATGCTAAATCTTATTATTTTATGCTCTTATATCGTTCTACATAGGTTATCTGGTGGTTCAAATGACCCATCATTTTTTTAACATGGGCCCATAGTCTATTACCAATTGTGTACCCGAAATAGCCTTCTATCTACATATTATTAACAGCTCAAGGCTCACCTAACAGACAGTTATATCCAAAAGCATCCGGGATAGCAAGTCTGCCAGACCTTGTACCACTTAGCGTCTCGAGACAATAGCTATTGAAACTCAATACAACGAGATACGGAAGACGTTTGCTTACAAAATGTCTTCAATTATTAATTTACTTACTTTATATTTTGAAACGAAACAACTATTAACGGATTTAAGTCGCGTATTTTTATTATGTTTTATTTGCTGATGTATCGGATTCTTAGTGCGACTAAAATCCGTTAATAGTTTCATTCCAATGTGTAATAACCGCGAAGGTATCAGAAATTATTACTTTATATCTGACTTTAATTGTGACCATAAACTTGTAATAAAAATATTTAATAATATTTTGACGACCTTGGTATGAGTGCATGTAATTTGACATAATAGCTACGTAATATACCTAATTACATTGTGTGATTATTAAGAAATAGATTACTCTAATCTAACCCTAGGTAACTAAAGTGTATTCTATAATCTATCTTAAATAACTGACCTAATAATCTAAATAAATAAAAGGAGAAGCGAACTTTATGGTTGACATGCCATAAATAAAAATATTCATAACTGGATTTAGTTACTTACCAAAAACAATCAGTACAAGAACGGACACCATCTTCAAACGACCTGCAAGTAGATAAATACATTTCAGTTAATGAAATAATAGCTAAATAAATAACAAATAAGTATCTTTGGACAATTCACATCTAGTCCCGAACTAAGCAAAGCATGTTTTATGAGTACTATACATAACATACATAAACACATATAAGACATCCAAGACTTAGGTACATATGCCAGTGCTCATCACACTGACGTTTGCTCCTAGCAGGAATCGAACCCGCATACTCAGGTTTCGTAGTTAGGGACTCTGACCACTTAACCAACAGGCCGTCAAAATATATATTCGTATTTCTAATTAAGACTGTGAATTCTTCTTAGGACTTCATTAGTTGCATGTATACTTGGATCCGAAATTAGTGAAAACACATTCCATTCTACCATTTCCTATAGATATTTGACGAGGAACTAAATCCCTTGAGAATATTAGTTTTAAGTATCATAATGTCTTCGTAAGTAGTTTCGTATTAGTTCGTGACGTGTCGGAATCCGAACTATATACTTTAGCCGATGATGGATCTTCTATTCCGCAGGGAGAATGTGGATTTAGCGTTATTTACCGTTAAGTCAATATTTATATGCTTTGTCATTGTGATAGATAAGGTCTGAAATGCTTTATCTAGACAAAGTTTTTGGAAGTTGTTATAGAACTGTGTTTAATTGGTGACGTGTTGGAATGAAACAATTATAGTGGGCAATTCGCCTATTTTAATTTCTGACTTTTAAAAAAAGTACAGTTTCCCATACGCACACCTAAATCTAAAGAGAGATAAATAAAAAAAAAATGTTTTTAAGAAAAGCGGATAATTGGTCCAAGTATTTATTCAAGACTTCATGTGCACTACAGTTTTCTAAATAGATTTATGCGTTTACATGAAGCTTGAAGAGTTAGCGTATGCCTGTCTTATTTAGTAGGTTTTGCTGTAAGGAATTCGATGGTGTGTATAACTCAAACTTTCAGGTTTTCGAGTTAGCTCCCTTTAGATCTAGGTGGGCGATATGTTTTTTAATGAACTGCTAATTAATTTAGTGCTTGTTTTCTGAACAGGTCGCAATTTAATAATTTATAAAGATATCCTTGTAAAGTTATAATCCTGCAAACAAAATCGCACGTAGAAGCCAGTATTGTTTACTTGAAATAAAGAGGTAAAAGTAATATTAATATTCTGGTAGGTATTTAATAAGTGTACGTTTTAATTAAAGAGCGCTGAAAAAAACATCAATGTCTCTTGAAATTTATAGCATTCCAACGGGATTAAATTGTAATTGAAGTCCATGGCATTGTATTAATATACCTGTTACCTATTTGATAGTATAATAATATTAAGCGCATATAGGTATATATACTAGCTGATATTCAAAATCTTATGACAGAAATTACCTTTTTGAATGTCGATCATTGAGATTCCCTTGAGATTCCAATCCCAATATTGAATATTCCCCGTAACAAATCAGTCTTTATATTGAATATTAAAAGGAACCGTTTGGGAAATTTACTGTTAATCAATACTCACAATTTACATTTGGAATTCGCCTATGAAAACTGTTTGATGAACTAATGACTTTGCCTTCGATGAAATACTTATTGTTTAAGATCCTGCTCAACCGAGACTTAAGTCATTTTTATAGAACAACTCTCTATTATAGATATACCTACCTACTAGCTGATCCAGAGAATTGAGATTAGAAAATAGGAGGTAAAAATTCAGCATTTTTCAATGAATCGTGAAAATATAAAAACTACTTCATTTTCCTAATAATTAATAAAAAACCCACCTTTGATTTTTGCCTTTCGGCTTAGTGAGTATTCCTTTCTAAGTTTATTTTATACAAATCTCATCTATCCTAAAATCACGTAAATCTGGAGTGACGGGATCTCACTCTATTATTAGTTACGGTCGCAATTAAAATATCTTCCCTCTTACAGCTTAATTTTGTTATTTATAAAATCCGAATTTAGGTTGAAAATGTAAAAATATTAAACTTTAGTTAATTTCGCTGCACTGGTTTTAGTTAAATCTGACGGCGGCGCCATTTTAAAACTATTCCGCTGTTTATATTTCGTAGAGCTCGAAAATTCCAAGCTCTTTAAGCCTTAATACCGCCTAACAACTGGCAGCACGGAGTCCCAACGAGCAAAGTATTCCTATAAAAGAAATATAAGTCTTGAATTACTGATAACGTTCTTATAAAGGTATTCTGGTGAACTCCTTCCTTAATTGCGTTTTCATTAACAGGCTACAAGTTGATTATTGGTTAGATATAGGAATAAATGACCTGCGAAAATGCGCCTAAATTCTTGTTTTGTAAGGAAAATAAAAATATTCAGAACACAAATTAATGAAGAACGTATTTATAAGCAAATACATAATTAATGAGTACGTAACTGTAACAATATTGTCGCGCGATTGCTTCGATGCAACATCGCTACTCAAGCAAATATTTCGAGATATTAACTTTTAAACAAATAAAGAACCACACACAAACACGCGCGCACGCAATTACGCATTGTCATTAAGCATTGAAAGATTTTAACCACTACTAATGCAACTATTTGCTTCGTTTTGTCTTTGACCTACAACAATTATATATACCAACTTATGTTATCATTTAAGTATAAAATTTAACCACTACTAATGCAACTATTTGCTTCGTTTTGTCTTTGACCTACAACAATTATATATACCAACTTATGTTATCATTTAAGTATAAAATTTAACCACTACTAATGCAACTATTTGCTTCGTTTTGTCTTTGACCTACAACAATTATATATACCAACTTATGTTATCATTTAAGTATAAAATTTAACCACTACTAATGCAACTATTTGCTTCGTTTTGTCTTTGACCTACATCAATTATATATACCAACTTATGTTATCATTTAAGTATAAAATTTAACCACTACTAATGCAACTATTTGCTTCGTTTTGTCTTTGACCTACAACAATTATATATACCAACTTATGTTATCATTTAAGTTTGAAATTAGGCAATAGGCTTTGTTTAAATAAACAAAGCCTATTGCCTAATTTCAAACAAACTTATACTTAACTTGAACTTTTTATACCGCCCCTTTTTGCCCCAAACACTTAAAACGACACACTTATTCCCGCCGCCGTATTTACGAACGTGTAATGAAATAGCCGAGCCTATTATTCCTCGAGACCACCCCGGTTTCATTTATTTGCGGCCTCGGACTAATTTAACTGTCAGACGAAATTTGCGCGCAAGCAATACAAATTGTTTCAATGTGTTGTGGCTTCTACCTACGGAAATAATAACATTTGATTAATTGCAAGAGGAAGCCTGACGGAGCCTTCGGCGAGTCTATCTCGGTGTTACCAGACTAGCCTGATTTATTTTAGTAACGATCGATGGCAACTCTATTCTTGTTGGCTTGACTGTGTCTAAGCTGCTTCTCTAACCAGTGGATATTAAATTCCGACAAGATTTTAACAATATTTTAGACAATCAAATACTCGGCTGCTAAAACCAAATGAAGCCCTGCAACTTCGGTGTTTTCAAATAAAACTATGTGGTACATTCGGTACAGTTTCTCAAGCTTAATGAAGTAAAGTTTCTGAACTTGCGGCTTGCTAGTTTGGTAATAGATACTTGCTCTTACTAATTTCAGTTTCGTAATCGACTCTTGGTTAATTATCCGAATATAGATAAGTTGATGTTTTAGAGTTACACGTGTTGGTTATATATAGACATTGACAGTGTTTGTCTTGTTACACAATGACGGTAGGTATTATTAAGAACCATAATAAGAAATAATATCGCGCTAGGCTACCTCTCATCATTGTCAATTATGACAGACGCTTGGAACGATCTATTTATATCAAGAGTACTTATTAGGTGATATAAAAATTGGACATATTTTAGGGACATATTTTTCTACATCCGGAAAAAGTAAATTTGGAATCCTATTTATTTCATTTGTTTCGGTGAAGATATTTCAGTGTTAAATATTCAGTGTACACAGTAGAAGGCCTACAATTTTGAGATTATGTTAAATAACTTTATTCTTCGGGTGTAGGTACGATTACAAGTCCACTCATTTTCTGACACTCGCGTTCTATTCTAAAACCTCTTAACTTATCGGAATGCAACCTCTACAGTACCAGTATGGACTATGACCAATTTAAATTGAAAAATAAATGGGAGTCCTCATACAAGAGCTTTTTTGCTAAATTTTAAAATTAATATTCGCGAGTCCATCTCGGACTAGACCAGTTTTCATTGCAAGTTCTTCTTGGCGAAGTCTTCGAAATGCATGTGATATAGTTTACTTGTACCGCTTGTAGTAAAAAACAAATCAATCGCTGTTTCCCGAATTACTCCACGAGCTTCGTTAAGTGACCGCAGTGAACTTTAAAGCCATTATGAATGGAAGAAACAAGTCCCATTCAATCCCTATGATCTATTCTTAAAATGTGTGATAAAACGAGATCAAACATGATCCCTGTTAGAGCACTAACAGGGAGCATGATTGATCCTTTGAATTTTTAATAGAAATTAATTGATCCCAATGATATATTAATAATTCGTTTTTGTGAAAAAGTGCCATTACTGCATTTTGCACTTAAGGTTATAATTATTTTTTGCTTTAACTTACTTAGGTACTAAATTACATCCTAGATTAAATATAGTACAATTATGCCCCTTTTACCTTATTCGTTTCTGGTAGTATACCTAATGTTATATCTACGGTAAAAATAAATTAATTTGGTTAAAGTAGTTCTCGTATTTTGTAAGGTTAGATTTGTAGATTACAATTGAGTATTTTTTTGTTAAATTGCTTTAAAAAAATACTTTAATAAAAGCAAGTTAAATACTACTTCTTTAATATAATTAACCGTCAACATTTAAAGTCCAGTGTAGTATTTATAGCATTGGTACCAACATTAAATATAATTAGTAATATTTTCCCTTCCTCAATACTTTTGAACAATAATCAAAAAGTTATTTTCGACTCATAAAGAACGCCAATAATTTACGATCAAGATCATACTTGAAGAAGTAATTATTAGCAAGAAACTTTACAAAAGTTTTAAGCCGACGTTGGGCCTACTCGAAAGTAAATCTTTCGTTGTGATCGCTCTGCCCAACTTTCGTAAACACTTACCTGTCGACTTTCACAAACTTCTGCACAACTGTCAATACAAAGTTTCGTCCAACTGAAAATTTCCGACACAAACACTTTTCGGGCCAACCGTCAATGGCAAGTCATCTGGAAAGTTCCACATCGATTCAAAATTACTTTGAAAGATTTTGTTGAAACTCGCGATGTGAGCGGATTCATCTCCCGATTGGGAGGCTGCAATGAGAGCGCGCGGTTGAGAGGACCGCGCGCGACTGAAGTCAGAGCAACCGGCCGCGCGCTCTTACCTATATTATATAAACGGCTCTATATACCGATTTATATATTTACCCGCACTCATACATATTTAACTTTTTTCCCATTTCACGTCGTTTATTCCACGTATGTAACGCGGGCGGTGCGCGCATGTGTGCCACCAATGGAACTGAACGGTACGAACGTTCCACTCTTCTATTTACGTGTTTTTAGAAAGGGTAAAGCTTTTATACCTTTCCATTCTACTATTCGCTTCGTAGTGCGCAATACTCTGAATACCGGCGAAATATTTCGCTTCGATTTATGAGTTTCATTTTGGCGAGTCATATTTTGGCGGTTGGAATGTTTTATCAATTTCGACCCACTCGAAGTGTGTTCGGATGTGAATGGCCACTGGAAAGCACTTACGGAAACCTGTATAGAAATATGGTTGGAATATTTTAAAGTGAACGATCATCGATGCGTTTAAAGTAACGCAGGTAAAATAAATTGGAAATTTGAATGATTGCATACCGCGGCTTTGATTCGAGTTTTTCTGTTATTTTTTTGATATAGTCATACAAATATTTAGGAATTAAACAACTATAACAAATTTAACTCGCGTTTTGTATTTTATTTGCAGACGTTTCGAAAACTTTACGGTCCATATTTGTAGTACGACTATGCTGACGATAGTCAGCAAAACCAGTTTAGCGTTAGACTATCGTCAGCATAAAATACGTGAGTTAAATCCACTTATAGTTGTTTCATTCCAATTATAATTAGGTTATATTACTAACTTAACAATATCCATATTATAACCCCACTGTAATAATACACATGACAAAGGAATCATTTATAAGCTTATCTGTAGCATTTTACTATTGAAAAAAGATTATCGATATCCACTTGGCATTGTTAAATTGATTTTCATTGTCCAGCCTTTCGAGTGCTATCGTTCAATGTATTCTCCGTACTTTTATTATTAAAATACTAAATGTATTTGAAGTTTAAATAACTTGAAGTCTGAAGTGTTAAATCTTTGTTTGTTTTATAAAACAAAATGTAACATGTGTCGTTGTTCTTTTTTACATACAATACCATCATTATTATTATATTGTAACATCTCATTAGAGTATTGATATTTACATTTTTATAATATTCGAATAAACGTCCATATTTTTTTTATCACTTAACATTATGACGTAATCTTTTACATTGTCGAACCAGCATTTTTTATGCGTTTGTTTGTCGTAGAATGCCGTGACAGGGTAGTAAATCGAAATGTGATCTCCGCTGGAAAATTCCAGACTATCACTTTATTAAAAAAAATACGTATGAAAATTTGACATTGTATGTAAGTATTTTTCAATGCTATAAGTAACTCGAACTTTGGTACATTTTCCTTTTATAACGCAAGAGAGCATTCAGAAAGGATCTTTGAAAATCCAACCCTAAGGGAGTAAAACCGAGGTACTTATCGTGCGCATACAAAGTCTCGGACAGAAGCTAGTTAGCTATTAATTTGTTACAATCTATACGTACATTACGCACATAGGTCAGTAAAATAAAAAATGTCGTCCGAGGCGAAGCCGAGATTGACAAAAATGTGATCTGAGGCTTTTTTATATACTGGCCAGGTCAGTATACTATTTTTCTGTTCGGCGAAGCCAGAAAGCGGCAATTTCATTTAGCGCAGCGGCCAGAAATTTGGCGCTTTCTGACCGGAGGACATAAAAATACATTTCTATGTTACACATTATATATTTGGTCGTTACTAAAACGTACAGAGTAGCGCATACTAGAACTAGATCAATAAAGTAATCCCATATGTAGGACAAATAACAAAATTTATGTTTTATCTCGTCCCAATACCGTCCGCATCGCAGTCATTCCAAATTTACGACTTGCGGTGCAGGCCGGTGGAAAAACCCGGGATATGTTGCCAGGCTGCTCATTCTATACGAAAATTTACATCGCTGTATAATGACTTTGACTTTTGCTTGTGTACTTTTCAAATCAAAGTCAAAGTATAAAAGCATTGTCTTAATAAATAATTTCTGATACTTTCGCGGTTATTACACATTGGTGTGAAACAATCATAACAGATTATTTTCTGACGTTTCGAAAACTTTACAGTTTCCATATTCATAGCTAAGGCGTACTTAGCTGATGATAGTGATATGCTAGTTTTTGAAACGTCAGCAAATAAAATATAATGCGAGAGTTAAATCTTTTATAGTTGTTTTTTTATTCAATATAGTACAAATTTAAGATAGGTATGTACTCTGTTATATTTTACTTGATTCTTATTAATTGATTTTTTTTTTCAAAATAATCAATTATAACTTTTATATCTTCTGTATGACTCATCTTATCAAATTACGCTGTGCCTTCTGATATGAACCTCGCTTCCGCCGTTTCCTATGAACTAAAACCGTCCAGCCATAAATCCAAAATATAGCGCTTATGCAAAAATATATCTTTCTAAAGCGGACACTAAAAAACTAATCTGAGCACGCAGGTGGCAACGTACTGAAACAAATGCATTGAACAATTTTCATTTATAAAACAAACAAAAGGATTTTGAGAACTACTTATATACATTTCGTTCCAACTAACATAAATCATTACTTGATTATATTAGAATTATTTATTTCTCATAAGTCATACAATATAATTACATTATAGTGTCCAATTATATGCACTCACATTGAGATCGTCAAAACTGAAACAATAAACAATGGAATGAAATAGCTGACGTTTCGGATTCTTTATAGTTTCCATAGTCGCAGCACGACTGAGCTGACAATTATCTAACGCTAAAGTTTAAGTACTTCAGCAAATAAAATAAAATATGCGAGTTAAATCCGCTAATAGTTGTTTCATTCCAATGTGTAACAACCGCGAAGGCATCAGAAATTAATAAGATTTACAATGAATAATAACAAAAATTACAAAATATAATACATAGGTATACATCTAAATGTACCTTATCTTATCTTTTATATAAAAAAATCTTTTGTCCTGAATGACTGACGGATACGCGCACAACCTTTACCTCTGATCGTAGAGACCTGAAAGGAAAGTGTATTCTTTGTATGACGTAAGCATCCAATAAGAAAGGTTTTTTCTAAATTATACCTAAAGGAGTGAAAAAGTCGAACAAACAAAACGCAAGCAAACTAAAATCACGTGCTTTTTCCTTCAGTTACGTGAATTCTACAATTTTCTTATTCGTTGCGTTAGTTCGGTACTATCGTTTGGCACTTGTAATATATAGACGTCTATCACACTAATCCCTACTTCCCTACTAATATTATAAATGCGTTAGTAACTCTGTCTGTCTGTCTGTCTGTCTGTCTGTTGCTCTTTCACGCCTAAACGGCTGAACGGATTTTGATGAAATTTGGTATGGCAATAGATGATAACCTAGAAATGGACATAGGCTATAAATAATCACGCCATCGTTCTTAGGGGGTAGGCAGTAGGCAGATAATAGTAATTTTTAGTCGTTTTGGTTGGGACTTTTGCTCTATTGCTCTATTGCTCTATATGCTCTATGCTCTATATATTATAAATGCGAAAGTAACTCTGTCTGTCTGTCTGTCTGTCTGTCTGTTACGCTTTCACGCTAAAACTACTGGACCGATTTAAATGAAATTTGGTACAAAGAAAGTCTGGAGCTTCAGAAAGGACATAGGCTACTTTTTAACCGGCTGCAAAAAAGGACGAGTTCCACGCGGACGAAGTCGCGGGCAGAAGCTAGTTCTAAATAAATTCTTAGGTCTACGGCATAGCGTAGCGCTTAAGCAATGCTACGAATTACAATTTCGTAGCACCGCTACGAATGTCTACGGAGAAATTCGGACATTAAATTTGTATACTAAGAAACAAATAATATGTATTATTAGCGGCCCCAGCTGACGTCGTCCTGCCCGTCCGATTGTTTCGTCAAAGATCTGTCAAAGTCTTCTGTCACTTCTTCATAAGGCTTCATATTTTCCCCGTTTTTTACACATTTTTCACTGTTTCTTCGCTCCTATTGGTCGCAGCGAGATGTTATATAGCCTAAAGCCTTCCTCGATAAATGGTCTATCCAACAAAAAAATTTTTACTACTGGTTCGAATTTTTGAATTAGAACCAGTAGTTCCTGAGATTAGCGCGTTCAAACAAACAAACAAACTCTTCAGCTTTATAATATTAGTATAGATTATTTGTGATCGATTTTTAAAGAAAAAACATCTGAATGAATTATATTGGGATCGGCTACTGATGTTTTTTTTTTGTATTTTTACAAAAAATAGGATGAATGGGCATAAAACGAATGGTCCGATAGATGGCCTCAATTAGTATTGTCCAGTGACTGATAGCTGAATGAGACAACGCATTTACCATGTTTTTATCGAATTCTCAAGAGTATCAATATATAACTATTGTAGACTTTGCTGGTTGATAAATCACACTCACAATACTTTTCACAATCTTTATTCAGGCTCGTGCAATTATAGACTGACATTTTTAAATAAAAAAAGGAACTACTAAAACAAAATCGGCATCAAATTTAAAAATTATTAATAAAATAAAATGAGCCTAAAAAGAGGTCGAACCGTCGCTAACAATTCCCCACCCTAGTGCTGAACAGCACTAAACACCAGAGAGGAGAATAGGCGCGACGCGGGCCGCACTTCTTCGAAGCACCCCAGACCCCGTCCTCACCTCCACTAAACGGATTCGTCCGTCCTTACCCGGGAACACATGTGAGATCAAACCCTTTGGCCATGTGTTGCGAGGAGAGCTCGGATCAACGACAAGAACTAGATCCCCTACCTGTAGCGGCCTCTGTTCCTGCTGCCACTTCTTCCTTGGTATTAGCTCGGGTAAGATCTCCTTGACCCACCTTCTCCACAGAGAACATGAAAACATTAATTATGACGTCCCTTATATTTGGCGCTAATTGCTCGCCCTTCGTAGCGCAACATGTAAAAAACATGAACGCGCGGCGATTTGCAGCGTCGTCGCCGGCTGCAGTGGACGCTATATGTAATTCTCATTACATGGACGACTACATCGACAGTCTGCCTGATGAAGCCACAGCCATCGAGATGGTAAGACACGTAACCGAGATACATAAAGCAGGCGGGTTCGAGATTAGGAACTGGACGAGTAACAGCGTCGCGGTACTGAATACCATACCAAAGGAGGCCTTAGGCACGGCGGCCGTAAGGTTCAAGGTAGGTCAGCAGTTTGAAAGCGAACGTACACTCGGCCTCATTTGGTTTCCTGCCGAAGACATGTTAGGGTTCGACGTGTCACTGAAGCGAATACCTGCGAGTATTATTAAGGGTAAGGAACGCCCTACGAAACGTATAATGCTTCGCGTAGTTATGTCAATATTTGACGTACTAGGTTTTCTAGCTCCTTACTCTATTCAAGGGCGCATAATGATGCAAGACGCGTGGCGCTTAAATATCGGATGGGACGAGTTAGTTCCGGATGATATTTATAACAAATGGATTAAATGGATTGACTTACTTGAGGTAATTAAGAGTATCCGTATACCTAGGTGCTACCAATCTGTTACACGGGTGGACGACAGAGAAGGAAGATCGGAGCCTCCGCGAGTGAACGAGATGCAGGAACCAGACTGCGATCTCGTAGCGAGTATTGCGACGCCACCGACTTCCTCGCTTCCTACTTCTAGTCGCAACAGCGAAGCGCTACCCGCTCGCGCAACGACGCAATCTAGGTACAGTGACCTACAATTACATCTTTTTAGCGACGCATCGTCTAAGGCGATGTGTACTGTGGGTTTCTGGCGCTGGATAAACGAAGGCATTATACGCGTAGCGTTTATTGCTAGCAAGTGCAGAGTCATGCCAGTGAATCCTTTGACCGTACCCAGAGCGGAGTTACAAGCTGCGTTGTTAGCCGCGAGACTGGCTAGCACTATAGAGAAACAACAGAAGATCGCTCCTATGCGTCGTTTCTTTTGGTGCGATTCCACAACCGTCATACATTGGATTCGCAATAACACGCGCACGTATAAGACGTTCGAGGCGAATCGCTTAGGGGAGATCGACGAGCTGTCTCGCGTCGACGAGTGGCGGTACGTTCCTACCAAGATGAATGTAGCCGATTTAGCTACGCGAGAAACGTTTGATGAGGCTCTGCAAAGTGAGTGGTTCACAGGTCCGACGTTCCTTTACCTCCCCGAAGCTGCGTGGCCCGAGGATGTGATTTGTCCTGAATCGAATGCTGTGACCTTGGAGTGTGTAGAGGTCATTCAGGACACTGTTTGCCTGCCCGTACCTGACCCACTGCGGTTTTCTTCTTGGTTACGCCTTATTCGTACTACGGCTACGGTACTTAAATTTGTTGCTAGATGTAAAAGTCTTTCAGCTGACATTGACTGCAGTACTATGGAGCGCGCCGAGCGACTTTTACTGAGACACGCGCAAGCTGAATCCTTTGCCGATGAAATAGCTGCAATCAACAAGGGTAAACAGGTACACCGTAGTAGTAAACTTTTAACTTTATCACCTGTTATGGACGAGCATGGCTTACTGCGAGTTGGTGGACGCATAGATGCCGCCGCAGACGTCAACTGGGAAGTTAAAAGACCAGTAATTCTCGACGGTCACCATCCCATAGCTAAGCTTATTGTCCGGCGTTACCACGTGAAGGCTGCACATGGAAACCAAGAAACTGTGGTCAACGAGCTTAGACAAAGGTATTGGATTTTAAGGCTGAGACCAACGGTTAAGTGCGTAGCGTCTAGGTGCATGTTTTGTAGGATACGCAAAAGTAAGCCTCAAGTGCCGCGAATGGGAGATCTACCTAGAGCCCGAATGGAACACCATCAGCGACCGTTTTCATTCTGTGGACTGGACTTGTTTGGGCCTATGGATGTTACTGTGGGCCGACGGAAGGAGAAAAGGTACGGTGTTTTATTTACCTGCCTCACAGTGCGCGCCGTCCACATTGAGCTGGTACCGTCACTTACATCAGGCTCTCTCATCATGGCATTGCGTCGGATGGCTTCGAGGCGTGGTTGGCCACGCCACCTGTACTCCGACAATGGTACAAACCTGCGGGGTGCCGACGTGGAGCTGCGACGTTCCATAGCGGAAATAGACACCGAAGCCCTTGAAAACATATGTACAAACAACGGGACGGAGTGGTCTTTCATTGCCCCTGCCAGTCCTCACTGGGGTGGGGCATGGGAGCGTCTCATCAGGAGCGTTAAGGTGTCGCTCAGAGTCATCTTGAATGAGCGAGCTCCACAAGATGAGGTGCTAGCTACCTTGTTAGCGGAAGTAGAAAATATGGTCAATAGCCGCCCGCTGACGCACGTGTCTGTCGAGCCAGGTGACGACGAGACCCTCACTCCGAACCATTTCCTTTTAGGATCGTCTTCCAACTTACCGGTTATCGGCAGTTTCGATGACTCTGACTTGACGCTGCGAAAGAAATGGCGCACCGCCCAGAGGTTGGCTGATATGTATTGGAGAAGGTGGGTCAAGGAGATCTTACCCGAGCTAATACCAAGGAAGAAGTGGCAGCAGGAACAGAGGCCGCTACAGGTAGGGGATCTAGTTCTTGTCGTTGATCCGAGCTCTCCTCGCAACACATGGCCAAAGGGTTTGATCTCACATGTGTTCCCGGGTAAGGACGGACGAATCCGTTTAGTGGAGGTGAGGACGGGGTCTGGGGTGCTTCGAAGAAGTGCGGCCCGCGTCGCGCCTATTCTCCTCTCTGGTGTTTAGTGCTGTTCAGCACTAGGGTGGGGAATTGTTAGCGACGGTTCGACCTCTTTTTAGGCTCATTTTATTTTATTAATAATTTTTAAATTTGATGCCGATTTTGTTTTAGTAGTTCCTTTTTTTATTTAAAAATGTCAGTCTATAATTGCACGAGCCTGAATAAAGATTGTGAAAAGTATTGTGAGTGTGATTTATCAACCAGCAAAGTCTACAACTATGAACCTAAGTAAAACCAAATCATTCAAATCGAAATGTGTTATTAGAATAATATCGCACACCTAGATCTAAAGGGATCTAACTCAAAAACCGGAAGATTTGAGTTATGCACACCATCGGATTCCAGCAAAACCCACCTACACTAAAACTGATTACAGCTAATATAACTCTGCTAGCTTTATTATAAAAAGTATAAATTTATACAGAAAACTCATGCATGCATATGGATATATTAATCAGTTTCTCACCTCCCCTGAAAAAGTACCTTTTTTGAGTTAGCTCTCTTTAGATCTAGGTGTGCGAATTATATGTGTTAATATTATTTTTATGATGTATAATTTATTACTTATATAGCATTGACCGTATAGCAAGGGCGCGCATTCCTATCAACAAATTTTGTTAAATATACAGAGTGCCTATTCTGATATTTATATGAGCATTACTGTACGCACCTGTCCAATAAACAAATGCCAATCGATAATAGCGAACGAAATTATCTATCAGCATCATCTAGGAGCTCCTGACTGTACAGTAAAGGCACGCTTTGGATATAAGTAATTTGATAATCCCTATCGCCTAGACAACACCACTCACTGCACGCACCTGATAAAAAATATCCATCCGGATGTTTCTTCTCTTATTTTATTTTTACAATACATTGCTGATTTAGTACAATTATTTTAAGTGCTCGTAAACTTACGGACTCTCATATGGGTTTGCAAACAATACGGCACTTTCTATGCACCTCGATAAAATGTAAATAACAGCAATAACATATGGCAGTAACCTCGGGAATGTTTAATCTGCGTCGGGCGCGGATTTGCGGCGAATCGCGGTTTCGGCAGACTAGTCCAATCGAGGAGGAGTATTTCTGGTGCTATCGCGATTACACATTGAAATAAATAAGAGAAGAGTCACCACAAAATTAATATACGAGAATTACATCTGTTACAGCTGATTCAAATTTTGAAAAAACTTTAAATTATCAACATTTTTAATAAGTCTCGCAAGAAAACATCTGTTACTAATACTTCAGCAATTAATAAAAGTCACACAGGCACTTCCTTAATCCTGACATACTAATTGACAATACGAAATATCTATTTTTTGTACACGAAACTCATCATGATAAAAATGTGCAAGTAGGTACTTCATTTACGACATTTTGCCTTTTTAGAATGCTCGCCCCTGGTACAATCAGCATCAGAGACAACTAACCCCCACCTAATTAATAACCGTATATTTATGCACTAGGCATTCTGTCTATTAATTATTATATCGTATTGTTAGAATGCCTTTTAACTAAAATAAATATTAACGTATTTAACTCGCGTATTTTTAACGTTTAGTCTAACGCTGAAAACTTCAGCAGCAGTCGTGCTACGGTTATAGAAACTGTAAAAATTCCAAAACGTCAGCAAAAAAAAAGCTAAATTCGCTACTTAAATCCGTTAACAATTCTGTTGGAATCGTAGCGATATACGAAAAGATATACAGCTTACTCAAACAACTCGTTTTATTAACAGAGAAAAAGGTAACTAGACAAAAGAAAAAATATCTTTAAAAAGTATATTATTAAAAAGGTTGTCCTGTCGTCAACAAATTCATTCTAATGTGTAATTACCGCGAAGGCATCAGAAATTATTACCTAATGGAGCAGTTTAAAAGCCTTACGCAGTTGTTTATTTTAGTCGTACCTATCGATTGGACTATTTGGCAGACTGCGGCAAAGGAATGGGGACATAACGCTTTTGTGCTCTTTAATGTATTTTCTTTATTGTATACTTTGTCATTTGTTGCCGATTGTGAAGCGCGGTTTACTGGCAATGATATATGGAAATATTTTTCATTTTATTACTTTATGTTAATAGGAAAATTTTAAGCTGCTGAAAAAACATGTAATTCTCGGAAATAGTAAATGTTGTTTTAAAAAAGATGCATAAAATGTCGTCGAGAATGCCGGTTATTTATTAAGAAAGGATAAAAATTGATATAAATATGTATATGTAAAAAAGGGTATAAAAGTAAGTACATATTTACTTGTAGAAATGGGTGATTCCACGGGCGTTTCAACCGCCGTCAGTCCGTTGTCCTGAATATTGAAGAAATGAGCTACAACAAGAATTACGTTTTAATGCGACGACATACTGCGCTCGCACTTGTCAACAAAATTAATAGAGTTTAAATCTTATTGTAGCTTAATTCTTCAATATTTATGGCAAGGGACTGACGGCGGTTGAAACGCCCGTGGAATCACCCAAATATATATTTTTGCTGTTAACTGTCTCAAGTAGGTAAGTACCTATTTTTATTTTTTTACAGTGAGACCAACTAACCTTTACGTAATTTATGGCATCTCTTTAAAAATAATGGTACTTACTTAATTCTGGTTTGTTATACTATCGGCAGCTCAACTAATGCGTTATACGAGTATAATTGTTTTATTCTAACGTGTAAATAGCCATGTAAACTAAACATCACAAATTATCATTCTCTAAAAAATGTAACCATGTCGCAACTTCAATTATTTCCTCGCTAACTGATAGGCTGAATCCCAACCAAATAAGGTTGTATTTTTACAGTCCTAAAAGAGAAATAAAAGCCCAACGAGCTGCGAGGTCGTGCCCGCCCTGAGGATTGCGAGCCCTACCCAATTTCACGTAATCCACTTGTCCGTGGACCAGACCTATAACTTCTACCATTAATCGTGGGAAATTGAAATTCGAAATACAGGTAGATCTGTCCAAAATAACCTCCAACGTGATTCGTATCAGCAATCAAACAAACCTTGCTGGAGGTTGTCGTAGAATACAGCATCCTAAGTAGAATTTTCGAGAACGTAATCCGTATAAAAATGTAATAGGTTGGTTTCATGCTTCTACTTAGGTATAAAACGGCATTTGGAAATACAATAATTGAAAAATCGTAAATCTTTTAAGTCAAGACAACGGCAAATTTAAGAGCGTTTCTTGAACTTTAAACAAAATAATTGAAACATTACGAGTTCGTTCACAATATTTGTACAAAGAACAGCTTTTCTTCTTCCGTTCTCGCGTCTTCTAATATGACAGCAAGCTGATTGGCCACTCTCGCTCGTCCGCCATTGATCAAAATATATAACAGCCAATCATAGATTAGCGCAAATGTTGCCATTCGCAACTTAAATATACCACTGCATATACAAATAACAATAGGTACTTTTAAAAAAATCATGACGTTTATTTTTAAATTCGTACCTACTGGATATGAGGAAAGCCTCTAACGGCGAGTAACTGAAATATTGACCATCCATGATTTAAATTTCAAAGAATGAACACAAGCAAAATTTAAAATAAACTCAATATTCTTGTAACAATTTCCTAGAAATCTCCCATACTCTTATTTTATTCAGCACAGAAACATCTTAAGAATTTCAATAAGAATAAAGCTCTAGAGCAAACAAATGCTCAAACGAACTGAAAATATTGACTCAGAACGTACATTCTTATTTTGTTTTTATTGTTAGTTAAAATAAATACATTTTGCACAATTCTCTTGCCCAAAAAACTAAAAATTTACCAACAAAATATGACTCTTGCAGTAAGTGTGAGAGTTTAATGACACCAAAATTTATAATCCTAGAAACAAATTGAAGTTTTGTTTCAATCACTTTCAATATAAGTACCTACTCAAAGGTCAGAAAAAGTACCTAAAACAATTGAAAATACAGTAATAAACGTATAGTTAAGAAACACACGCTATTCATTTCGCTAGATGCGCTAGTGTAGAATGAGCAGCATCACAGACTCGTAGCTTGTCGTGTTGTTAGCTTGAATTTGACAGCACCTCATTCTACACGACGCGTACCTAAGCGAACGTAGGTCGTCAAAATTGGTTACATTCAAATTTACATTTCGTTATAATTGAACATCGCTTCAAATATTCCCAAATCGGATTACGGGACAAATACGGCGCAACCGTAGGCGTACGTATAAAAAATCGATTCCATCAATACACCAAGCTTACTTAACCCCTCTGAGAGACACGTTTTCCCTTAATGGTTTCAATTTGACATAAAGTGTCTCCCAACAAAATCAGACGAGAACGAGGTCACGGCTTCACTAAAACTGTTTCGAGAGGCTGATTCAATAAACAGGAGAAGTAAAAAGGTCTTTTGAGACAAATTCCAGTTGACGAGTTCATTGTAAGTATAATAACAGTCATTAGGATGTTTTGATAACGCTTGTTCGATTGACCCATAAACATTTTCTTCCTGTTTATATGGTATCTTAGTATTAAGAAATTGACGCAGCGGGTGTTAAGCATGTGTGATCATAAGGTCGTGTCTGTTACGCAAAATAATAGCGCATTTTTTTTACATCTAACTACTTATTTCTGTGATGTAGAAAACATAGTTAACGTAACGCAAATACTTATACAAACAACTGGGCACTTGGAAACGTGAAAATTTATGATAATATATGGCAACAAAAAGAGATTTTCTTTGTAGAGCCTTGTAAATAGTCGCTGTTATAGTAGGTTAACTTTTGTTAATTTCATCTATACTCAATACTTTATTTGCATTCTATAAATAATAGTTTTACAAATCTAACGACTTAGTAGCGCATTTATAAACGATGTTAAATGTTTTAAATATTTTACTCGAAACTTACTGAAAGGTTCCGATTAATAAATTTATATGACGTATTTATGGTTTGCATAAGTATATAATATGTATATAGGTATACTTGAGGGTAAGCTAGCATTCTAGCGTTGGTACGTTACGAACGCACTTTCTGGACCATATGACTTTTAGTTACTTAGGTAGTTATTTGTGTATATTTATATATCTATGGCATTACGTCCGCCTTTTGTAGGTTAAAAACAAGTTGTTTTTAAAATAACTTGTATACAAGATTTAAAATTTTATAGGTAGCTGCTACATACAAGTACAAACCAAGACCACAAACCTACATATAAAAACATACGACGAAGCAAGTGATGTCAACGAAACAGGCTCGTTCCATGCTCTGCCAAATGTTAATTCAGCAAAGCGATATAGATTGTCGATAAACCCGAATACATTCTTGGCAATCGACCGACTCGGATAAACAAATACACATTTATCTGGGACTTGTATTTATGACGCTCATTTATTATGCGAAATCCATAATCACGTTAATTTACTGTTATACCCGTGATTAAATGCTTTACTAATATTGATATTTTGTTTGAATCCTTTGAAAGATGGTTGTAGATGGAGCTATGAAAAATATTGTAACAAATATTATAACTTACTAAATTATGCGAAAGTAACACTATCTGTCTCGCTTACACATTAAATCTACTGAACCATTTTAAATGAAATTTGGTACACAGATAGTCTAGGGTCTAGGAAAGGACAGAAGCCACCTACTTTTAATTGCTAATTCCACGCGAACGGAGTAGCGGGCTAAAGCTAGTTGAAAATGAATGACTCGCATGTTCGCGATTATGATTTTTATTTAACATTTTTTTATTTTAAAACTAAGAAAATTTTGTTTTCTGTTGAAAAATACGCGGCATTAGAAATTGTTGGTGCACATTTAAAGTTCCTATAATCCTAATCCTAACTAATATTATAAATGCGAAAGTAACTCTGTCTGTCTGTCTGTTATTCTGTCTGTCTGTCTGTTATTCTGTCTGTCTGTCTGTTACCCTTTCAAAACTACTGGACCGATTTAAATGAAATTTGGTACAAAGAAAGTCTGGAACCCGAGAAAGAACATAGGCTACTTTTTAACCGACTTCAAAAAAGGAGGAGTTCCACGCGGACGAAGTCGCGGGCAGAAGCTAGTAGATAATAAATATCTACTGCTATAATCACATAAAGAAACAAAAAAACAAACACGTTGTTCTCCCAAAATGCCGCAATCATTGTCGTATTGAAAGTATTATATGAAATGTGCAAAGTCATGTGACAATTGAAGGCATATTGTGAAATATCGCGAATTTCTTGTTGACTTTTTTCCGAAACGCCGCGTTTTCAATCTGCGTGGAGATGAAAGAATTCTTTGTACGCAAAACGTACGATTTGCGTTTGAGAGTCGTTGATGGAATTACGACGATTAATCCAGTGAAACGAAAACGCTGTATAAATAAGAATACCTTTGAGGCTGAATTGTCAAAGGTAAAGGCTAATTATATGTGAAAGTATTAAGAAATCAATTTGACCGTTCGTTACATTATCTAGCTATATTTACTTTGTGAATTAGCACAAAGTAAATATAGGTGAGATTGAGGAATAGGTAACTATTCGAAGGTATATAGACCTAACCTTGGGGGCTAGACAAGTGCCCAACGTTCAACGTTAACGTTAAACGTTAGCACCAAAATGTATGGGATTTGACATCCGCGAACGTTTGTGACGTACGTAACAGTCGTTCGCGGATGTCAAATCCCATACATTTTGGTCCTAACGTTTAACGTTAACGTTGAACGTTGGGCACTTGTCTAGGGCCCCTTGTTTGATACTCGACGCTATTTATAAATAAGCATTCGATTTGTATAAAAAGCCAAATAAGTAATTGAAACATTTAACGTAGGTATTTTACTGTACCTAAGGAATTCGATGGATTGCATAACTCTAACCTTCAGGTTTTTGAGTTACCTCCCTTTTGATCTAGTTGTGGGACATAACAGTTTCTTTTTCTAAAATAAGTTTTAAAACTGACTTTAGAATACAAACTATGACCATAGAATCTGAAGGTTCAAAAGTAAAACAAAAGACAGTAGCTCTGAGTTCGGACCGTCCCATCCAATTTGGAGAGTTTCGTTCCAGTGTAAGAAAGTTTTATTCTGAACTACAAACAACTGGACTTCTGTGAACACAAGTATCTGTCAAAGGTGAAAAGGCATCGGAAGAGATTGCAACTAGAACATTGAATGAATAAACGATCAAGATGTTCTACAAAGTGTATAGGTTAATTAAAACAGACTTTGACAAATTAAATAATCTTATTGTTCTTTATTTCTACGGACGCTGTATCATAATCTATGTATCTATGAAATGTATTTACGCGCATAACTTCCGAATGATCGTTTGATTGTATGATTCTTTTTCTATATGCACCTTATTACCAGGACAAGGTTTGAAAAAAATGTATAAAAAGGACATAGAATTGTTCAGAAATATTTTGTATAATTTATGATAAAACACTTAACAGATCTTTAACGTAACAATCGAACGGGCAGGACGATGTCTGCCGGGATCGCTAGAACATAATGTAATAGAAATTACAGCTGGGTAAAGATAACGAAATTCTATAGATTATTAAAAAATATTGGACGCGTTTTTTTTTTAATTCTCAATCGAACAATGACAAATATTTTATAAATTAAAAATTTAACAAACCCCCGACATAAAAACCTAAAAGCCCTTTAAAAAGTATAACAATAATAAAAACTTAATATTAGTTACCTAAATATTAATATTTCTACAAAGAAAACGTCATGTCGGGGGGACCGTAGGTACCGTAGGTAGATTGTAGGTATTAAGTCGTAACACCTAAATGAGAAGCGGTCCCCCCGACATGACGTTTTCTTTGTAGAAATATTAATATTTAGGTAACTAATATTAAGTTTTTATTATTGTTATACTTTTTAAAGGGCTTTAAGGTTTTTATGTCGGGGGTTTGTTAAATTTTTAATTTATTTTTTTATTTCATACTTTTTGTAAGTAGGTATCTACTACTTAAATTATTATTTTAAGTAAATTCCATTTCACGTGGAATTTTGTAATGTACATGTTATCCTCTTACATTTAATACCCCACTCGGGTATATTTGTCGATATTGGGTACCATTTACACTTTTACTTCCCATAATTTTTGAACTACTCAACCGATTTTCATTACAATTTTAATTTTGTAATCTACACGTGATCCTCTTTCATTTGATACCCCACTTGAGTATATTTGTAGACATTTGGTTTTCCATCCCCACTTTGACACCCTATATTTTTTGA
This sequence comes from Polylopha cassiicola, assembly GCA_038024825.1. Classification (NCBI taxonomy): domain Eukaryota; kingdom Metazoa; phylum Arthropoda; class Insecta; order Lepidoptera; family Tortricidae; genus Polylopha; species Polylopha cassiicola. The sequence continues at coordinate 4,479,445 of CP149061.1, forward strand.
ACGACTCAACCGATTTTCATTACAATTTCAATTTTGTAATCTACACGTGATCCTCTTTCATTTGATACCCCACTCGAGTATGTTTGTAGACTTTTGTTTTTCCATCCCCTCTTTCACCCCCCCTAATTATTAAACTACTCAACAGATTTTCATCAAACATAGCTAAGAACACTCCCGACATATACACCTTTCAAACAAAAAAAACAGAATCAAAATCGGTTCATGCGTTAGGGAGCTATGATGCCACAGACAGACACACACACACACACACACACACACACACACACAGACAGACAGACAGACAGACAGACAGACAGACACGTCAAACTTATAACACCCCGTCGTTTTTTCGTCGGGGGTTAAAAACTAGATTGTTCCCAATTCTCTACTACTTAGTGTATGTCGTGTTTAATCTAATCATAAATAACATTCTAACACAGAACACATTTCGCGAACAGTATCCCAGATTTACAGCAACGTGTAAAAAACAATGTTTAAAGAATAACAACCGTCCGTAGCTAGTCGTTAGACGCGGGCGAGCAAACTCCGCTATTACTCGCACGTTGCGACCATATTTTGCAATTTCCTCTCCCCGCCGTTTTACTTGGTTTTACTCGACTCCATCTAAATTTTTCACTGTAGCCGCAGTAATCTCGTAAAGCTCTGTTTGCAGTCCTCCGAGCGTCGAGAGGCGATTTCTTCCAGTTAACTTATTGAATTTGTGGATGCACGCGAGGACAACTAGTCTGTGCTCTGGTTTAAGATGTAAAGGGGACCGCAAGGGATTTTTTTAGATAAAACGTTTTGTTTTCTATTCAATTTCTCTATTTGTTTTAAGTAGGTAGTTAAGTAGATCATTTTAATTTAGCTCTTGAATGACATTCAATTTTATAATAATGTTATGCTTTTTACTTCTGCATTTTTTACTATTTCAGAATCTCTGACAGTGTCAAATATTGGTACGACTAAAAATGGCGACATATCATTAATGTTATATAATTTGTTTATAATTCAACATTAACAAAATATCAAATCCAAAAATTGCACGCCTAAACAAATTCTATATTATTATAATCTGTACAAAATCTTCATAATGGTGTTAACTCTTATACAACCTTTATAAAGCATATACAACTGTAAGTACACCTTACAGCTTGGTAATAAACAATCAAGTGTCAAACTTATCCATTATATAGACCTATAAATAAAATATAAACATATTTCGTATAAAAATCCACTCAGACGGTTCCCCCGTTTATTGTTACATTATTTATAATGCTGTCATTATAGCATTTCGCCGAATAAAGGACGTAAAGCATAATCCAATAATTCGCGATGTTTGAGAGAATTCCGCCGACTCTCGCTGCTTTAAAATCGCCAACGTAGCTCCAAAGGCTGCCTACAAAGATTTATGATTATATTTTTGCAGGCTATACTTTGCAATAATCATAAATTGCTTTTAATACAAATACGTTCCCTTATCTATTTATCACAGAGAAATGCAGTGTTTATAAGTACCTACTACCAGTCAATGAAAGTAATTAGTGTAATTATATGAATGTAACTAAGTGGCTTAAGGTTTAAGCTTTTTCTATGCCATCTAGATAGGTTTCAATCTATTATTATTATTAAATGTTCTACAACAAAAATATAAAATTCATGACCTTAGGAGGTAAAACGGTGCAAAAGCTAATTTTATGATATTTTATGCGAGTGTGATTTATAGAATTAATAATAATATACCTACCTACACATTGTAATTATTTATACATTTTTTCTTTATAATACTATGCCCTTAGGCTACACCGTATCACGTACCTTTATATAAATATATAGACAAAATATAAACTTAATGAAAACACTAGCTTGTGGAGTAGTTGTTTATCTGAATGCCGTTAGTGTCTATTTTTAGATAATCAAAGCGAACTAGCAAAGTAGAATTCAAACTCACAAGTAAACAATAAAATAAAATAAACTTCCCAGCTATCCGGTGTTCCGAGTCCATTGAAAGTCTTCAACTACCTAAGCCTTAATTACTCGGTTTCAGGGTGGAAATTCATTGAGACACGGGTGCTGACTAGCCTGTCGAGTAAATTACAATTTGCTCGTCTGACCTCGACTAAATAAAGAATCACGGGTGTTTTTAAATGTTAAGAGTTGCGCTTCTAATTCGCGAACGTCTAGGTTAACTGGAAGAGGGGTTGAAGGGACAAGCTCAATTTATTGGAATGAAACAACTATTAACGGATTTAACTCGCGTATTTTTATTTTATTTTATTAGCTGACGTTTCGGTCAATCAGAGCTGACAATAGTCTAACGCTAAAGTCAATCACAGTAGCGTTAGACTATTGTCAGCTCAGTCGTGCTACGATTATGGAAACTGTAAAGAATCCGAAACGTCAGCTAATAAAATAAAATAAAAATACGCGAGTTAAATCCGTTAATAGTTGTTTCATTCCAATGTGTAATAACCGCGAAGGCATCAGAAATTATTAAGCTCAATTTAGTCATTCGTTTTTTAAGGTAATATTTGTAACAAGATTAGTGTTAGTAGTATTTGTTCCAAGACAATTGTAGAAAACCTGAGACCCCTGTGGGATTTGAACCCTATGCCTTTATGCGAGGTACGGTGCTTTTATCCAGTTACTCCATGGATGTTCCTGATCGGATTGTCGAAATATTCCACCATCTTGTCTTTGTAATATCGATATCAATGCCTTGTTAGGAGTATATATAGATTTAATGAAATAATGTAACTGATTGAACCTTTTCAGAGGAGACCACATTTCAGTTTACTACTCTGTTACGGCATTCTATGAAAAATAAGTGTATAAAAAAACTGATTCAAATAAGTGAAAGATTACATATTAATAGATAAAAATATGGACGTTTATTCGAACATTATTAAACCGTAAATATCAATCTCTAATGAGATGCTATAATACGACGAACGACACGCTATGGTCGGTAAAAAAGGAGAGCTACGTATTCACCCTTACGACCTGCTAAGGAGAAAGTTTTGACTTACATTTCAAATATTTACATTTTATATATAGTTTTTCCAATTTCCCTAAACCCAGGTCTGTTTGACGATCGTCGCGAAGGCGAAGAACATAGGTAAGACCTGGAGCGAGTTGAAGCGTGAACCTCAGGATCGACCAGGTTGGTGACGCATTGTGGAAGCCCTCTGTTCCATCTATCGGATATAGAAATATATTATAAAATCAAGTATTCTGTTTTAAAATTAAAAATCATTTTTCTCTTGACTTGAACCAATACTTAAGAACTTCAAAGAACTACCGTCGGCTCACAGCGGCCTACGTATTTTATAATAAATACTGCACTCTTGCAGTTTTAATTAAACTCCACCGTAAATATTTTCTACTGAATCATTGAATGTTTTTTATTGCCGATGTGGCTAATTAAAAATACTTTTATAAAGTCGGTAAAGCTGAACTTAATATTTCAACAACTTATTCATATATCTCAATTTTTAAATGCGTTAGAATGTATTTCGATATATTTGATCACCTGGGATGTTATGATATATTTGATGCTGACGAAAAAGCTGCCTTTGATGATGCTGGAATAGTATGAAATGGCCAGAATTTCAAATTTCAAACAAGGTTGTTGGCGACTGGCTGATAGACGGCCTTTTTTAATGTTACCTAAATAGTTCTATTTTCATACCTTTTGAACATTGACAATAATTGACATATTTTGAAAGATGTTTTATGTTTTTAATTCAGTTGTCGTTGTCGTTGCGTGGTTAGGGCAAATGGAATTGAAGATGGGTGTATTCACAGCCGACGATGATGATGACAATCGCACAGATCATTCGAGTTCCGCACTTAAACACCACTCCAAGAAACATTCACGGGCTAGGATTTCGGTAGCCACTCGCGACAAACGATATACCTAGTTCTTTCAACAAGAAAACTTGGTGCTGACCAACAGGCGCGTGCAGTGGGGGGAGCGTAAGTGTGGCTTCAGGGTAGGCACTTCATACATTACTGACATTGTGCCTATATGGAATGCACGCCCTTGCTGACAAAGGTGTGCGCGTGCGTCGTTGCTAGATTATCGGTCGACTGCCCCGTACCCCTGGCACGAGCTAAGGAAAAAAGGTATTTTGGATGAAGGATTACACTGTTAAGGGTAAGCCACACATTATCACACAGTTCGCCGTTCGTATCGATTTCGAATAACTTAATCCACGAAACATCAAAATTGTGATATATCACTTTTAAATCCATTTACAGAAAACTCATTCAACTGCAACATGAACTCCATTCATTCGCTGCATTTGCAGATTGCATTGCATTACCCATACGCGACATGCATCCATTGCTTCCGATTAGGGATGTCACAAATATCCGCATTACGCGAATATTCTGATCATTTGCAATATTCGTATGCACTTTTAAATGTCGCTCTATGTGAATCTTTTGCTAGGGTCCGCAAATTATATGTGATGTCTCGACTGCTGACGTCAGAGCACGGTCGCCATTCTTGCGTTTAATTTGACCAATAGAAAGGTAATAGGGATGGTGACTGTACAGAAATGACATGCATTACGCTGCGGACTAAAATTATAAAAAAATATTTGACTTTTTTTTCCGTCGATCATACAAAAAATAACAATAGAAGCGTGACATGAAGCAAGTTATAAAAGAACTAGCTGACCTTGCGATCTTCATACCTCGTTTACATAACATTTAACAACAAAAATTTCATAAAAATCGTTCCAGCCGTTTCAGAGGAGCTTGGTGACAAACGGACAGATGAAAATATACGTGTGAACTTTTTGACAATCTTCTTAATGAACAAAGAAAAAACTGTTATCATACCTATTTAAAAAGTTGCATTTTAACATTTTTATAAGTCTATTAGGTATAAATTTTAATACATATGTAGGTCCTGTAATTTAATTACTACTTCCATCAAAAACTGTAGAAAATGTACCTTCAGGCGACTCAATATTTTCCCTGAACATTTGCTTTCGTAACATCCTTACTTCCGATATATAGCATTCGCTTATTACGCTTTGTTGGCTAGCCAACTAACGTGTAACGGTTAGCTGCTTTACGCTTTGGATATAGGGTAGTCACAATAGAGGATATTCAAACATTTCAACTGTCCTAATGAACACTTTTTTTGCTTCTTCTCATAGGACGAGCTCTCTGCTGGGCTCGCCGGCGGCTCTTACACGTCGTAGATTTCCCTCTTCACCCAATTTTCAGACCCTTAAGAAAGTTTAATAACATTTTTTACTAGAAATATTTGAAAATTGAACTCTTAAGGCCCATGAAATTCGTTTAGGAAGCTTTCTGGTTAGCTTACTAAGCACAATAAACTCCAATATTGAAACATTTTAACTGTCTTTAAGCTCTTGTTTAATACGCTTATTGCATGGGTAAAAATATACGTATTATAATTACCCATGGGTTACCTTATCAAAAAATGAAGATAAAGTATTTTCTAAGCTTGTAACAACTATGTCAAGCTGTTTCTTATCCTCTCCACCCAATGATTTCATCCTATAAGGCAAATTTACATCGTGTTCCCCCGATACAATATATGATTTCATATGCAAAAATATATATTTCGCTTGTAATTCGGGCTGGTCCCTTGTTACATGTGACATTGATAGCGATACACCGTAATTGGAATTGGGATTTTCTCGTAGCTTATTTATTTTTTATATCGTATTTTTTATCGAAATCCGAGACAGGTTACCTTCAATCATGATGCAAAAATAAGACTGTTAAAATTACAGCAAGTTCTCATATAAGTAGGTAGTAAAATAAGTTGGCAATAATAATTTAATAATTTCTGATGCCTTCGCGGTTATTACACATTGGAATGAAACAACAAGTTGGCAATAGTCTACAATAAAAACTTGTCTTATATATTATTATATACTTTCATATACAGGTATATATATATATATATATATTGTTTTCATTTTTAATTCTCCTAATAAGCGAATTGTAAATTCTTAATAAAAATAAATGATCTTTAAACCAAAAAAAAGGTGAAATTCTCGAAAGGTCAGTTTAAAATATTATAAATATACTGAAGCGAGTTAAAACAGTTATATTACATTTTATTTCAATATTTTACAACTGAAAAAGGAAGAAATTATGCCAGAATTCCTTTCAAAAGTTTTTAATACTTTTTAAAAGGCTTTAATTTTTCCCAGAGGTTGTTGCCTAATTAAATTTCCTTCTATTTATATAAAATCCCGTCAAGGCAGCGTTAATCCTTAGAAATCTAATTTAGTCGAGGCAAGGTGGAAACTAGAAATACCGGGACCGGAGGCTGTCGGCGACGGAAGCCAAACTGCGGGAGGAAATAACCAACCAGCCATCAAACGTCACCAGAATTTACTTGTTCAAAACTAGCTTTGACTATACCACTGTAGGTAGCTGTATGACTTTGTTTAAGCAACGAATTTAACTTAAGAAACATGACACCGTCACAGATGCAAGAGATTATATTTTACTCAAGATTATACTATACTAGCTTCTGCCCGCGACTTCGTCCGCGTGGAACTCCTCCTTTTTTGCAGTCGTTTAAAAAGTAGCCTCTATCCTTTCTCAAGTTCCAGACTTTCTTTTTTCTTTTTTTCGGTCCAGTAGTTTTAGCGTGAAAGCGTAACAGACAGACAGAGTTACTTTCGCATTTATAATATTAGTAGGGATATATTATGTAGGTATATCGTAATCTATATGTATATGTCGCAGTGATATGATGGAAACAGGGATTTGATCAACTCCCTCAGTGATATGATCAACTCCCGGTAGATGATAAAAATACCACGCGTTGTGTCATTTTCCTAGCGAAATTTAGTGATTTGATCAAATCTCCAAGTCATTTTAGGGAAATGAAAGAATCATAGAAATGGCTGCTAGATTTCTTCATTTCACTTAGTTATTTGATCAAATGCCTGAGATGTTTTAGGGACATGATAAAACGAGTAATTAAGTCAACTCAGTTTTAACATTTCACTAAACACGTCAAGTGATTTGATCAACTCCCTAAACAGTTTTAGGGAAATGAAAGAGTCACAGCAATAACTGGTGGAATTCTTCATTACCCTTAGTGATTTCATCAAATCTCTAAGCTAGTTTAGTGAAATGATAAAAAAAGTCTTAGAAACATGATAATATCCTTTAGGAAATAGGTATTTCTTTCTCGGCTAACAAAATAATAAATTAGAGCCCAATTTTTTGTGTCATTGTCTATTAGCCAAGCACGTGACATACCTTCGATATTCTGGTTAGATCGTTCAATTGACACTTGACTGGCTGGATGTCTAGGTCTGCCATTAACTATCTTGCACGGTGGTCACAATTTTTTTAGTTCTTTCCACACTATTTGTTTTCTATAATATTCATAACCCCTATTATTTTATGTCATAACTATTATTTGCCATAATTACGAAAAAAGCAAATCCAGACTGTTTCTTTGTGCACAGTGGGTATAATGTAGGGGACATCTTATTTATTGGTAATTGAAGGTCTCCTTTAGGTACGACGACGAGCGAAGCGAGGAGGAGTGTTAGGTAGAACTGTGCCCTTGTAGCGCGCGAGCCGAGCGAGCGAAGCGAGCGTGCCGCGGCAGCGGCCGGCGAAGCGTCAGAACTGATACTTTTAATAATAGTATATTTACGACATAACATAAACTAACCAGGTTTTGTCAACTAATAATAATAATCACTAAACTTTGACCGTGTTATGGCAAATAATTATTATGGTGATTGAATTCTATGGCATAGGTATAATTTAAGCACATTTAATAATAGGGAAAATGAGATGTATGGCACACGTATAGCTATGACACTTAAAAGTTATGGCAAATGAAAATATTGCAAATGACTATTATGGCATAGAATATAAAATTATGGCAACTGAAGTTCGAGCATGTGAAATTATTGCACTGCGATAACGGCCGAGAGTTAGAGCAAAAAATATAGGGCTGTAGGTAGCTTGTTGTTTATTTTTTAGCCGAGAAATACCTACTTTCTAAAGGGTATTATCTTGTTTCTGAGACTAGTTTTATCATTTCCCTAAATTTGCTAAGAGATTTGATGAAATTACTAAGGCTAATGAAGAATTCCACCAGTTATTGCTGTGATTCTTTCATTTCCCTAAAACTGTTTAGGGAGTTGATCAAATCACTAGACGTGTTTAGTAAAATGTTAAAACCGAGTTGAATTAATTACTCGTTTTATCATGTCCCTAAAACAGCTCAGGCATTTGATCAAATAACTACGTGAAATGATGAAATCTAGCAGCCATTTTTATGATTCTTTCATTTCCCTAAAATGACTTGGAGACTTGATCAAATCACTAAATTTCGCTAGGAAAATGACACAACGCGTGGCATTTTTATCATCTACCGGGAGTTGATCATATCACTGAGAAATTTGATCAAATCCCTGTTTTCATCATATCACTGCGACATATATAAGGTTCTCCTTTTATATTATGTATGTGGGAACTTCTGTTCCCACTGATATATATATAGACGCACACACAGCATTAACATCTAATAGTAAAAATGTGAAATTTGGCCATTTGTTTTAATTCAAAATGCGGACGCACACTAAGAAGGATTTATAAAAAATATAAGGCTATTGTCAGCTCAGTTGTGCTATAAATATAGGAAATGTAAATTCTTCAAAACGCCAGCAAATAAAATTGAAATACTTACGCGCGATAATTGTTTTATAGGAAGGCAACAGATTATTCCGTTCATAAATATTCTTAATCTGCTAATTTAACATTTTTAAATCTATTTTTCTATAAATTTTCCCCTTTAGAAAACAAAAGCTTTAATAAAAACCTGACCGATTTTAGGATGTCAGAGTCCAGTGGAGGGTCGAATATTAAAACAAAATTGCTTTGTTTTCGCCTGTCGATGGCAGTGCTGTTTGAAAAATCGAAACCCAATACTCCGTACACTACTTTAAATCATGAAACAGGTGGAAAGTTGCTTGCAAACTGTGTATTTTGATCGTAATTCGTCGTCTCGAAGTACGAAGTAGCCGAATAGCTCTTTTGTTTCCCCTTTTTAAGCAATTTACGATTTTAGTTCCGCTTGCGAAATTGCTTTGGAAACACGGGATTTGTAAACACGCTTTTTCTTATCAGTTGACTTTACAAATGGTTAATATTTGCTGTGTGTTATTTATTTCTTTAATCTAAACTTATGGTAGGTATAATGGCAGACACAATGCCTTAATCTTTTACAAATTTTAATCGAACAAAATTGAATTTCACCATATTTTGTCTTCAGTAATAATATATTATATATGGACACAATTCAAGATGGCGCCGATTTATTTTTTTCTAATTTGTATGGCCTGGATTCAAGTCCTTTATGCTATATGGCGCGCGTGTCTAAATTTGTACCATATAAGTATCATAAATGGCCAGCATTACTTTTATTGACGTTTGTCATAATTACGCAATCAAGATATTTATCTTTGTTTTCAAACATGACCCTTTTCTGCCACTATAATGAGGGCCACCGCGTGTCAGAAATCCGCTAGATGCGCTAGTGTAGATTGAGGTCTAGCTGTCATATTCCACCAATGAGAGGCAAGCTACTGGCCTGTGATTGGTGGTACATGACAGCCTCATTCTGACACGCGGTGGCCCTCATTATAACCTCGTTTTAAACATTTTCTTTTAAACTGTTAGCATGTTTGTTATACCTAAGTTAGTTGCATATTATTATAACATGTGACAAATGACATTACCATTTGAGATGACGTACATTAAATTATTTATGGGTCTACTCATTAAAACATATTTACAAATTGAAACGTAAGGTTTTTGTGCCTTTGAACTCACACCACGGCCTCTGCTTATTTTTTGGCTAACCTTGTGCCTGTGAAACGCCTTAAATATGTGTTCTGAATATTTTAAATTCCCCAAATACCCGTGTCTTTTGTTACCCGTGTCATGCTTTTTACAGTCAACATGTAGGTATGTTCGCATTCCATATATGTAACTTTTGAAATTAAAGTTTTGCGCTTCACGAAATATGCATTTGTTGTTCGCTACTTTAATAAAATGGCATGAACAACTGGTTTCAGTTTTGGCTGTGAAGTGCGTTTTAAGAGGATTGTGAACCTGTTAATTTTCATACAAAAGGCGATAACGTTTTACACCCAGTAAATATAGTTAGATTTTTATAATTTTTGGATATGTTGTAGATATAATGAGAAACTACGTCTGTACGTTTTGATTTTTAAGAAATATTGCTTACGCTAGATCTAAATATAGATTTTTAGATCTATATATAGATTTTTAGATGCTAATAAATTTTAGCGTAAGCAATATTTCTTAAAAATCAAAACGTACAGACGTAGTTTATCATTATATCTACAACATATCCAAAAATTATAAAAATCTAACTATATTTACTGGGTGTAAAACGTTATCGCCTTTTGTATGAAAATTAACAGGTTCACAATCCTCTTAACTGCTTTTTAATTTAATAACGCACATTCCAGAATTCTTAATTAATGCTGTAATATGTAAAAAATCTTCTGCAAAAAACATGGGATTCTTACTATGAGAATGCTTGTATTATAATATGGCTTGCCGTAAGACCCCATAGGCTCTGAGGTGCTTAAAATGGGCCGTTAGTACATTATAAATCCGCCACTAAGTGCCTACTAAAAAGCAAATGAACTTAGAATCCTTTTTTTAAGCCTAAAATTAGTTTACGAAATTCTGCCACTAGTTAAATTCGACTCTATCTTTCTATTAGATCATCCTTCTAAGACAATTTAAGCTTTAACACTATAGAATTGCATCATAGACTAGCTGATCAAGCAAACTTCGTAGGTACCGCATTTTTTTTAGAATTTCTGTAGCGCCATCTGCCGGGCTGATTCGTGAATCTAAACCATTCAGGGCGCCACCCAAACTTATACAAACATTCAAATGGGTCCAGCCGTTTAAGGAGTTCAGTGACATACACACGTACGTAGGTACTGTAGAATTATATACATAAAGATAACGTCGCCATGTTCAATGTTCTTCTAAGATCATATTACCCGTCAGCTGGTTATTTAAATATTATATCAAACTACCTTTCCTACACTACGCCGTATCGACGTCTTGTAACATAACTTACGTGACTTTGAGAAATGAGTTTTTAAATGAATTCCGTCCTCGAGACGCAGCTCGCTCGCCGTGAAAGAAATAACTTGTAGTTCACATACGTGTTACTACACTACTTGAAGTACTCTTTGAAATAGGGACCTTTGAATTATGTTAGCTATAGCACATACGTGGAAGTGATCGCACAATTTAACAAGCAAAATCGTTCATATAGCGTTTCAAGACTACTTTTTTATTCCTTATAAAACAAGGATTTGGGCTCGCTTAAAGGATATAATATTATATTATCTACTTAACTTATAATCATTCCTGATGCCTTCGCGGTTATTACACACTGGAATGAAGCAACTTTAGCGGATTTAATTAACGTAAGTATTTTATTTTACTTACTGATGTTTTGAAATTTAAAGTTCTGATATTCGAAGCACGAGTGAGCTGACGATAGTTTGACGCTAAAAATATAACAATGTAATTAAATTAATGTGTGATTAAAGAGAAATAAATTAATCTAATCTAATCTAGAATAATTTTTTTTATTACACGATTATATTAAAGCAATGTGACTTAGATCTCGCTTTGCAAATATCATTTTCTCTGTGTCTGTTGTCACAGAAACTGATACTAATTTTGGACAAAGACAAATATCTTGATTCAGATGAAATTGTTATTAAACTTTCATCAAAACAGATATTTCGAAGTTTAACTCTCGGACGAATATTTCTCGTAATGGTAATCCACGACAAACGCCAAAAGATCATAAAGAAAATTTACATAAAATTAAGTCCATTCGAAGCGTATTCGCAACCAACAGCGAGAGGGTTTTATGCGAGCACATTAGGGGACATTACGAAATTCATAGCACAAACACTGCAAACAGTGATTCAGAATTTGATTCAGCAAAAAAAATATCGTGGCATGCGGCCTCACCCACATCTAGCAAACTCTATAGTGTTACAGCGGCCCCGCCGGCGGGGTCGATGACGTGCACCCACACCCGGCACGAGTTGGACCTAACCCCCTCGAACCTTCCGCCCCCCTGCAACATAATCGTGTCAACACACCTCCGACGGACCGAGCCGAGGTGCTCGCACTCTGGGTGAGCCTCAGGTCAGTCAGGACTGAAAATTCTAAACATTTCAAAAGATTAGAAGCTTCTCATCTAGAAGCTTGAAAGAAAGGCCTACCAGCTGACCAAAAAGCGCTTCAGCATTCAATCCAAAAAAAAACTATTATATGCGGCGTAGTATATTCCTTTACTTTTTTCAATATGTTCCTCGTAATAATTCAGCCTCTGATAAGTCTAGTAAGATTTTAGCTAGCAATACAAAATCCGTTACACTGACCGATCGATTATTTCTATGTTCCTGATCGATATGAACTGATAGTTACTTGATTGGACTCGCGAATATTGTTTTTTTTTTATTTTTGTTTATGTTTCGAGAACGCGCTACGATTATGGGAATTGAATAAAAACAAAATAAAGTTGGAATACGCAAGTTTGGTCCAATTACAGTTGCTTTACTCCAATGTGTTTTAAAATACCCCTATGAAAGTCTGGAAAATGTTAGCTGTGACAGCGACCACTCGGGCTCGCGCCTACGTTTACTGAAATAATATTATTTTTCAAGCTGTTGGGTTGCTTTTTATTTCGGGTCCGCCGGCAAATGAGTTACTAAGCACCAATAAATCTTTCAGAACCCCAGAGGAAACGTTCATTCCTATCATTTTTAATCGACCTCGAAAAGATTTTATAGCGGTGTATATTTTAATCAAACGAAGTGAAATAACAGGAGTAATGTTTTGGGTTTATTTTTATTGAGTTACTTTATGCACTATGTACTAAAACGAAGTGTTTCTTTTAAGTATACTTACTAGAATAAAATAAAATATACTAGGTAGCTCTAGTCTTCATTTTGAAGAAGTCGAAAATGAATGATTCCTATATTTCACTAATTTGCACCCTTGGAATTGAATTCCAATAAACCAAAAAACTCGTAATCAATGAAATATTTTTAGGAGCAAAAAAAACTCAAGTTTTATAATAATTGATAATTTAAAGATTTTTCTCTACAAACTTTGCAACCAAATTTCATCCCTTTTAAAAATATTTTTTTAAATCCTTACTTAGTGTGCGTAAGTATTTTTAATTAAAACAAATGTCTAAGTTTTACGTTTCTACTAACAGCTGCAGCAGGCTGTGCGTACTTCTATATATCAGTGGTAACTTCGACAACTTTTACTCGTATATATATATAGATACCTAGATTTAAATATAGGTATAAAATTTGACACAATATGAAAAGGTAATGAGATGAAAAATTCCTTCCAAATTCAACCCGTAAACGTCTCTCGGAATCAGTTAAGGCCTCCTTCCACGGTCCACGGGGTGATTGGGGCCGACAGCGCAGCGCTTCAAATCCGGGAGTTATTCCCAATATCCTCCGCCGCCATATTTCACAGGCCTCCTGAGGGAACCGGCGAGCCAAGAACTGTTGTAGCGGTTCATATTTTAAAGATATTGATGGAAGTAGGTATAAAAAAAACTGACTGATGTTTCTTTAGGTATACTTTTATAAAGGAACCGTAAAAAATCGCATTCATAATTGTGACTTTCTTTCTACTATGTCAGATAAAACTTAGTAAGTATTGAAATTAAACAACTATAGACGGACTAGTCTAATACTAAAGTTTACCATAAGAATATTGTGAGCTCAGTCGTGGTACGATTATGGAATCTGTAAAGGCTCCGAAACGTCAGCCAATAAAATAAAATACGCGAGTTAAATGCATCTATAGTTGTTTCATTCCATCAAATAAATTACCAAAAAATATTGCAGACATATTTTTATTCCTCAACCTAACAATTAATATATCTATCTACCCAATACTTTTAGTTTAGCACTAGTCGCTGATCATAGATGTTGCAGGATAAATTGACTTCAGTAGTTCGTAGGAAACCTGATATACGTGTAGAATCCTCTCCTTCCATACAAAGATATTATGATGCCAAGCTGAACTCAAAACAGCCTTCGGGCAGTACCTACCTAGTATAACATATATGTATTATATTACCTTACTCTACGAACGTTGTTCTGTTCCTCCTTAATCATCTAGTGGTTTGAAATATACTTTTTACCTATTCTCATACCTACCAAATATAAACACAAAATTTTATAAAATTCGTTTATTGTCGTTTCGGAGGAATGTGACTATAAAGACAGTGACACGTGATTTTTATGTAAGTATTACTTAAATATGTTTACTGTTAGCACTTCGATAAACAAATTGGACAAAGTTCAGGCGCGTTTGCATTACGTATATAGGTAGGTAATATTTGTGAGTAGAAAATTTTTACACCTGACTGGATCCATAATATAGAACTTTCGTCACGCGAAATCTGACGAAATAACCTAACATTATTTGTAGAGAAATGTAAATCTATCAGACACCTCAAACGTCTGAATCTCTTTTGACTACACTTTTTACAGTAAATCGAAACGTATTTCGAATCTCGGTGTGATGTCGAACCCACCAAAACATGTGTAAATGAGAGCCAAGTTCAATATAAAGTGCGAGTCGAATTCGCGCATGAAGAGTTCCGTACTATCATTTACATATGAAAACAGCAAAAGAAAAACACGTTTGTTTTAGTCTTAATTTTATAACTTTTTTATTTATAGGTTGTTATTTGTTGATTAAGCGGCAACAAAAATTCATCATCTGAGAAAATTTCGACTGTCTATCTATCACGGTTCATGAGATACGGCCTGGTGACAGACGGTTACACTAACGGATAGCGGAGTCTCAGTAATAGGGTCCCGTTTTACCTTTTGGGTAATATGGTGTGGTTGACTACTTTACGAACAAAAGACTTGAGATCTTAATAAGTGCTAAATTAAAATGTAGAAAATTCAAAAATTTATATACCTCTCTACAACAATTCAAATAACTTTTGATGCCTTCGCGGTTATTAAATATTGAAATGAAATAAATATAACGCCTTTAACTCTCATATATTTTATTTCTTGATATTTCGAAAACTTTACAGTTTTATTCATAGCTCGATTGAACTGCTGAATGTCCAACGCTAAAGTAAAAAATATAAGATGACTTAGTCATCTCTAGGATGGACCAAAAGTGTGCTCAAATAACTCCCCAGTTCTCTTGGCTTGAACTTGGCGTGTCGCGCTGCCGTGCTTAGGCATTGACATGTGTGTATATGTGACAACTCACACCTATATCGCTCCAGGAGCTAACACCCGCTCACAAATCTTATTTGCCCTCGGTGATCGAAATTCGACTCACGTACCTATAGATATTTTACTACAATACATCTACTTAGATTATATATGTTATAGGCAATGTGTATAATGCAGGCATTCTATACATTTCCTAGGTATTGTATAGAATGCCGGGGTCGTCCAGGCAATGTGTGAAATGATATTGAATGTTCAAACTATTTTACACTTTACCTAGGAAATGTATGGAATACCTAGGCATTGTATAGAATGCCGGTTGACGCATAGGTAATGTATGTAACGCGTTTTTTTAGTACCGATCAGTAGCCATTTTCCATTAAATAATCACACAAACAATGAATGATAACACTCTCAGTATGTCGCAGTGAGATGATAAAAACAGGGATTTGACCAAGTCCCACAGTGATATGATCAACTCCCGGCTGATGATAAAAATACCACGCGTTGTGTCATTTCCCTAGCGAAATTTAGTGATTTGATCAAGTCTCCAAGTCATTTTAGGGAAATGGAAGAATCATAGAAATGGCTGCTAGATTTCTTCATTTCACTAAGTAATTTGATCAAATGCCTGGGCTGTTTTAGACGTGTTAGATAAAATGTTAAAACCGAGTTGACTTAATTACTCGTTTTATCATGTCCCCAAAACAGCCCAGGCATTTGATCAAATTACTAAGTGAAATGAAGAAATCTAGCAGCCATTTCTATGATTCTTCCATTTCCCTAAAATGACTTGGAGACTTGATCAAATCACTAAATTTCGCTAGGGAAATGACATAACGCGTGGTATTTTTATCATCAGCCGGGAGTTGATCATATCACTGAGGGACTTGATCAAATCCCTGTTTTTATCATCTCACTGCGACATACACATTGCCTGATGCGCTTTGGGCATTTTATACAATACCTAGGCAATGTATGAAATGAATTGTATTATACACATTGCCTGAACGTTTTAGGCAATGTATACAATGCCTAGGCATTCTATACAATGCCGGATTATACACATTGCCTATAACATATATATGTATATGAAATGTGAACATATGCATGTATATTATTGTGTAAATAACTATTTAACTATTGAACCAATTTTCATCATATATAGCTAAGAACACTCCCAAATTGCACATTGCAATAACATAACTATCGTAACGGATATAAATCGAGTATTTTATCTATACTAATATTATAAAGCTGAAGAGTTTGTTTGTTTGTTTGTTTGAACGCGCTAATCTCAGAAACTACTGGTTCGAATTCAAAAATTATTTTTTTGTTGGATAGACCATTTATCGAGGAAGGCTATAGGCTATATAATATCACGCTGCGACCAATAAGAGCGCAGAAACAGTGGAAAATGTGTAAAAAACGGGGAAAATATGGAGCCTTATGAAGAATTACTATTCCACGGGGACGAAGTCGCAGGCACAGCTAGTTTAAAATATAACTTTAGTGTTAGACTGTCGTCAGCAAATAAAATACGCGAGATTCCAATATTTTCTAAGAATGCTTACCTATAAATGTATAATCTAACGTTGTCACCGTGTAGGTACCTAAGTATAGATTTCAACAAGTAGAATTTATCAGTGGATACTTTATTGGCTAATGTACTGTTCTTAGATTTTTCTCTGTTTTATTCATAAGGTTAGCATGTAGAAATTATTTATTTTTTATTTTTTAACGTGTAAAAGCAAACAAAGGATCCTTTTATCATACATATTTCTAAAGAAAACACGTATTCCTATATCGATATTACGTAATATTTTTGAATAAAACTGAATGAATGAAACAATTTCAGGATGAACACAAAGTACATGGATTTATTACGAAGATTTTTCCAAATCAGAGTGGATCGGTGGCCGGAAGCAGGGCGAGCTGTGGAATACAAATCCAAGGTGTTACCTGTCCAGTACAATAAGAACCATCGCAGTCTTTTAAAATGATCACACGTCCCATATATGGTTCGAATACAACCGCTGATAGGGGTCTTCTAATATTGGTCTCCAACCAGGCCGGCAAGCCGACCACCTGAGATTTCAATTTTGCGACGCTGAATAAATTTATTCGGATTTCGACGTTTCCTTTATCGAACTGAACGTAATGCTAGGTTATAACGTAAACGACAAAGAAACAATATTGCTTACAATATACATTAGTGTTGATGTTGAAAGATTCTGTTCAAGAAGGAGGTAAAGTTTCGACAAACTTGAGAAAGAATTGTACCTAGCTGTTTCTCAAGATTGACGACATATAAAATCTATGTTTATTATAAGTAAATACAAAGTATAGGTAACTCTTTTGCATGTTCTTACGTCCCTAGCAGAATATTTATTTATATTACTAGCTATTGCCCGTGACTTCACCCGCATACTTTTTAACCCCGTAAGAGAATTTTATTAAAATACGAAGCACATCATACCATGAAATCTGTCACAGAATAGTTATCTATGCAAAATTTGAAATAGATCGGACCGAGAAATCACGTCTCAGCGCAAAGGTTCATATAGTTGATGCTTTTTATATCAATGAATATGTAAATGTATAGGTACAGTACATTCATTAAAAAAAGTACATTAAAAACATTGAGTCTACCAACAATTCTAAGAGCATTCGCAAAGCTGTCTGTCCGAACGTTGCAAATACATCTCTTCAAAACCTTTTTTAATTATTTCTGGGTACGTTTCATCGTTCTAAAAAGAATTCTAGGTGTGTGTGGTTAAAAGACAGATAAAAAACCCTTTTATAAGAAATACAAGATACTAGACTACATTAAACACCATGACTAAATAATATCTTGAAGGGATAAGCTCAAATAAGTGTTATTTTTTATGTACACTTAAGAGATCTATATACATATAATTATATATACAATCAGATTAACATATTGATTAGTGACAGAACTACTGCATCGGTAATCGATTACTGCGTTAGTTGATTATTTCAGTTCACGTCATTCACAATATGTAAGTAAGTACCGGCTGATACCGGGTACTTCGTCGGAACATAATTAGTAAATCAGGTAGTTTATTGTTTATCGCGGTTGTATAGGATATTTCACCACCTTCTATTCTGCCTAAAGAATGTTGTCCGTGATTTAAAATATGTATCACTATTTTATGTGCCTCCCTGGACCTCAAAGTGTTCATACAAAATTTCATCTATATCTAAATTTCATTAGTTTAAGACTTTTGTCAGCTCAGTCGTACTACGATTATGGAATCTGTAAATGTTCCAAAACGTCAGGCAATAAAATAAAATACGCGAGTTAAAATTCGTCTATAGTTTTTTTATTCCAATCGTTTCCAAAATTTAAGCGTGAAGAGGTAGAAGAGAAAAGACAGACAGACACACAAACAATACGTCAGATAAACAGAAAGATCAACATACTTTCGCAGCTATATTTCTATCTATATCTTTTATTCTTTATCACGTCAAATCGATTCTTTGCCGGGCGGGACGAAGTCTGCCGGGACCGCTAGTGATATATAAATAACACTGAAAGGATTCTATAAAATACTTTATCTTCATCAACAAATCCATCTTAATACTGCGTCCTTATAGATGATGTTTTCTGTTGTAAGGATGTTATGTTCTCTACTTATCAATATCCTATAGGATTAGTGAACACTTCTTTTCGCCCGCGTGTAGAGATTAAGTAGGTAGTAATGTAACTTGGCAGATCTTTAAGCGTTTGAGACGTCGTCATATATATATTATGGATATAGTTAACATCCCGTCATTATATTATTACTAGACGTTCGCCGCGGCTTCGCGAGGAAACCTATATTTTTTTACGAAATATTCTATAGCCTTTGTTACTCGTGGATAATGTATCTTTCGAATGGTAAAAGATTTTTTAAAAACGATCCAGTAGTTTTTCAGCCTATTCATTACAACCAAACAAACAAAGTTTTCCTGTTTATATTATTAGTATAGATGATATTTCGGGGGCCTGTTTTTATGTCCCCAAAAATACGCGCACTTGTTCTGTAATCAGTGATATACTTACCTACATAGCAAAATTATGAGATATCTTTTTTAAAGTGTTTTTTGAAATATGTCATATTGTTTGGAGGAGTTCCAAGAGGCGCTATCTGCCCCCGTCTCTGCCGCGTATTTCACGACTGAGATATTTTTAATATAAAAATACAGGAAAAATTTTACCAACATTTATGATAGTTTTGAGGACTTTCATTGGACGGCACTTGTATTGCTAGCTGGAAACTTAATAATTTCTGATGCATTTGAATTTTTGTGTTAGACTATCAGCTTGGTCTGCTACAAATATTAGAGCTGTAAATTTTTCGAAAATGTGTATGTATATTAAATAGAAATATGTAGGTACATGTACCTAACTATGGGCATATCGCACACCTAGATCTAATCGCACACCTAGATCTAAAGGGAGCTAACTCGGAAACCTCAACTTTTGATTTATTTATGCACCTACCTCTAAATCAGATTTAAGCTAACATTTCTAGCTTCATACAAAAAGCATATAATAAATATCTATAAAGAAAACTTCAGTGCATGGGGCCATATTAATCAGTTGTTTGCCTTTCCTAAAAAAAAACTTTCGATTTAACTCTAGGTTTGCAATATTACATACCGACTTACATAGGTAGTAAATAAGCAAAGTAAATACAAAGATACCTACTTCGCTCTTAATGTAATGATTCTGTTGATATCCATTAAGAATAAATCAATATAGTACGTAGTAAATGGATACTCAAGCTTCGCAGAACTTGTCAATAAATTGAATAACTTATCGATGGAACTGTTTGTCGAGCACTTCAAGCCAAATCATTCACTTTGATGGTCAATATCAATAAAGCACGAACGAATCGAATACCTACACTGCTTTTACATTTAATAAAAAGTCGTAGTGGAAAAGTGTTTAAATGTCATACGGTCCTAGTGATAAGGGTATAAGTTCCTTGCAGTATTATACACAGCTATAACGGATTTAACTCGCCTATTTGCTGACGTTCCGAACATTTTATGGTTGCCATATTCGTGGCACGACTGAGCTGACAAAATTCTAACGCTAAGCTATACCCTTTTTCACTAGAACTTTACTTTAATACTAGGGAGTATTAAGGTAAATACCAAATCAGTGGGTGTTCAAATATATATTTTCGCTAAATTCGACCCGCAACTTCGTCCCCGTAGAATTAGTAGGTGCTTCAAGCTTTAATAATGCATCATTTCATATTTACAATTTTTTTTTCCACCCCCTCTATTGTCCTATCATTACCACGTTAAAGAAACGTCACATAGTCAATTTTCGTTCGCGTACGTCAATACCATACAGTTTCGCATTCGTTTCATTTGGTTACTATTATATTATCGATTGGCAGTTATTTACAAGGAAGTTCCCTGTAGGTTTTGATTCCCTTGCGAATGTCGAAAAATACTTTAGATATATTCTTACCTTGTCTACGCCTACCTTAACAAAATCCTACCTCCGTCGTTGCTTGTTTAGGGGCCCTGGTCCTCATTAAAACCACCACCTAGTCAGACACTGACCACTATACCGATTCTATAGTCAATTTAATCATTTCACTCTCATTTGTGATAGCAGCAAACACGATCCGTGATTGCGATGCCCCGGATATCCGTGACGGCTGAATGCAGAAAATGTGTTCTGTTTTATTAGAGAGACCAATAAATTCGGAACGTGCTCACGAGAGCAGGGTGACCATTGCTACGTCCCATTTGCAAGACATGCAGGATACCTCTTCTATTTGATTTCAATGTCAAATGTTTTATGTGTGAATTTTACTTGTATTTTTATTTTGTGTCCTTGGACCCCACCAATACTGTTGCATCCCTGTAATAGGGATGACGACTGGGTTAAGAAAACCAAATCACATTTAGTCCGTTAGTTAAATTATTAAAAATTATTGGACACTTATTTTTTCTTTTCTCGAACAAACAAACATGACAAAGATAAGTGCTCCTAAAGTTAGGGAAGAGGGGTTCGTGACGTCACGTTATGCTATCGTATGAGTTGTAACTCATACGATAAAGTGACGTCACCGCTACTGAACTTTTTGACGTGCTTATCTTTGTCATTAACCTATTGTTTAATTGAAAAAAGAAAAAGGAAAAAAACAATCGTCATGCCTATTAGTGCATTTATAAACTGGTACCTATTAGACTTTGTATTCTAGTGGCACCTATGGTATTTCGGTTTATATTGTTGTTTCTTAATAAATAAATAAAACTAAATATTAATATCTGGGACAAGAGAATTTTGTATCCGCTATTCTTATTTCATTTGCTACAATGGGGCTTTTGTGAATTTCCACCAGGACAAACTTTATCGTGTTTCTGTTTTAAGTTCACATAAGGAACGTTTATAATTTAATAAATATAATAAACATCTTTGAACAACTAATCTAGCCGCAAACTAAGCAAAGCTTGTACCATGATTACCAGACCGATTACCAGACATCCCAGACTTAAAAGTCGTTTTAATAAACTTCCATATTTTTTTATTTATTAGGTATATCAATATTATATAATCTTTCAAGATTTTTATACTTACGTTAGTTTTTAATAGGATGCCGTGACAGAGTAGTAAACCGAAACGTGGTCTCCGCTGGAAAAGTCCACTCTGTCACATTATTATCAGTAACACACACTAACTAGGTAATAGTTCAAAACAAAATATCCTAAAATTATTTCCTAAGTCATGGCGACTCTTGTACAGACGAATCATGGCAAAAGTCATGGGGTAAAGATGCCTTTACAACTCTCTCAATATACTCGCCTATTTCTGTATTACAGGAAAACGTATAAAAATATATTTGGTTTAGAATATATATTATTTGGTGTAGGTATTTCTATATAATCATTTCTGATTATTTCGTGGTGACATAAAACTTGTTATAAAAACATGTTATAAACCGCAAAAATACAAAGATTTATATCTTTATGATAATTTGCTTTCAGGATATCTACGAGCAAGTTTCTTTACGAACTCATAACTCCGGTTTAACAGGCAAGAACTTTGATCAATTCCTTCAAGATCAGAAGTTGCCGTGATCTCGTCAAAGAAGTGAAACTACTAACGCGAGACGCTAGTATAGATATCCCTCGCACACGTCCCCTCCATCTCGGGGACATATTTTGCAATTTCATTTCCCCAGAGAGGGCACAGACACAGTTTATGCGACACCTTATTCTTCAAGAAGCTTAATATTTTTCACTACTGTGTAATCTTGACTCCTGTCCGACGGCGACGTGCAATACAGATTATACTTTAAAATATACCAGCGCGATACGAGTACAAGGTGAGGTGTACTGAAATATTAGTTGAATTATGTCACTCGCTGGAACCGTTTCGTGGCGTTGGCCCCGCTCATACTCTCGTGCAGCAAACTCGTTTATTTTCGCAGCGATAAGCTCGAAAAACGTACTAGAAAAACTAATTATAAAAACTGAACTAATCGATCCCCCTATGAACTTCGTATAGATTATCCGTGCCTACTTTGAATGCTGCAAATGTACGAGAGCACCGAGTGCGCTGCTATAGCTACCGTCTATCCGTTAGACTAGTTCAAAAGAATAATTTTAGGGTGTATTTTTTGCTGCGGCCAGTGGCCGGTCGGCGCTCGCGTTTTATTGCACACTATTCCGGCGAATAAACGCGCCCGGGGGGGTTTAATGGACCGGCCGAGGGGGCCTCCACTGACCCCCACCCTGAAGCCCCTTCTCCTCTGTATTGGATGCGAGTATTCAATATTTTTGCGTGTGAATTGCAGCCAGGCTCGAGGCTGGCCACTAATCAGCCGCCCGTGATGTATCTATGACTGCTAACGACCACAACATCCGTTATTACCATAGCCGTGCAATAGACTGTTGAGATTAAATTAAAATAGCTTACCTGAATAAAGTGTCTAAATAATTCTATACCTACTCAATATAATTTAGGACCCTAATAGATAATAGTAGGTTATGTAACTAAATATAACAATGCACCTAACATCTAAGTACTATCTGCTGGAGGAACTACAGTTACATTGGTACTTACTTAATAGTATTATTGTAGGTGTGATAGTCCGTATTTAAATTCGCGGCAATTTTATTTCGCTTTAAAATCGTTTTGTCAACTTTTTTATTTTTGAAAAAATGCTCGCTTGGGCGGGTTCGTTTCGCTCCGCTGTCACGCACACTCGGCAAACTGTTTCAAGTTGCATTCCACTTGTGCACTACATATATCGCTAATTTAAATTCACCATATCAATGTTAAACCGCACTATAGAAAAACTATTCAAAATAATGATCCCGTTATAAGAAAAAGGCACGTCATTATTATCCTCATCTTCTATAATGGACTCAATACAGTTTAGCTGACAATAGCAGAAATTGCGTTTTTTTCTGTAATGTTCTGTAATGTCATTACGGTTACTTATATAATAATATGTAAACTTCTTATATTTTATATGCACATCTATACTAATATAATAAAGAGGAAAGGTTTGTTTGTTTGGATTGAATGGGCTCCAGAAGGCTGGACCGATTTCAAAAATTATTTCACTGTGGGAAAGCTACACTATTCCCGAGTGACATAGGCTATAAAAAAAGATCCGTGCGAAGCCGGAGCGGATAGCTAGTAGTGTATAAAGAGGACAAAAGTAAACAGAATTCAAATGAGCACACATGCCATTCATTAAATGACAATGCGTACTTTTGCAATCTTTCCAGACCACTCGAACGCCTGCAGCCCTGCAGCGAACTCGCTTCGTATAGTAATTATTCTGTCAGTGATTAATTCATCTTCCCGCCTTCAGTTCTGTGGCTTGGTTTGAATTACTGGGTAGTAATTTCACGGCGTTACCGAGTCAAATTAAAACAGTGAGAATTTAATTAAATGTGTAAATGGGCTCTTGTAAAAATCGCGCGGAGGGAGCGCTCGCCGGCTCGAGTGTTCACTGCATCCGACTTAATTCGTGATGGCAAATTTTATATTTAGATTTAGGTTCTGCAGCGAGCACGCCATTTGTTCAATAATGAACTTATATTAAATTTTAAATACGACTTAAATAAAATTAATCGTAAGACAGAAGTGAGATTTCCGTCAACGTAATCCTAACTATTATTATAAATGCGAAAGTAACTCTGTCTGTCTGTCTGTCTGTCTGTCTGTTACGCTTTCACGCTAAAACTACTGGACTGATTTAAATGAAATTTGGTACTAAGAAAGTCTGGAGCCTGAGAAAGGACATAGGCTACTTTTTAACCGACTGCAAAAAAAGGAGGAGTTCTACGCAGACGCTAGTAGAAGCTAGTATTCTATATTCATTTACCTCTGATATATATCTAGGTATATGAGATGTATAAAGTAAATGAATCAATATAGAATTAAAATGTTTATTTTACTAGTTTTGCCCGCGACATAGTCCGCGTGGAATTTCATACAACATTTCATCCCCCTTTTTAACACCTTACAACCCTTTTTCCCGTATAGCCTATGTCCTTTCTCAGGCTCTAGACTATCTGTATACCGAATGCAATTTAAATCTGTTCAGTAGTTTTAGCGTCAAAGCGATTCAGACAGATTTATTTGCGCATTTATAATTTTACTAGCTTCTGCCCGCGACTTCGTCCGCGTGGAACTCCTCCTTTTTTGCAGTCGGTTAAAAAGTAGCCTATGTCCTTTCTCAGGCTTTAGACTTTCTTTGTACCAAATTTCATTTAAATCGGTCCAGTAGTTTTAGCGTGAAAGCGTAACAGACAGACAGACAGACAGACAGAGTTACTTTCGCATTTATAATATTAGTAGGGATATGTAAGTAGTTAGGTTTAGGGTAGTACCTACTACTAAATATTCTGGGCAAGTAATTATGACTTTAAAATAATACCGTAGTTTAGAACTGTAAGTTTAAACTTACATTATTCTATTAAGAAGCAAACCGTTTCAATCTCGCTGGAACGAGCGCATTTTGTGTGCAAGTTGTTAGGAGGATACAACGCATGCGATTTACAATACGAACCAATAGCAATGTGAAGCAAAAAACACAATCTAAAATGAAACAATAATTTGTGATGCCTTCGCGGTTATTACACATTGGAATGAAACAATTAACTCTTTTAGTTTATCTCTTTAATCAGTAATAATGGTATTTCCGAAGCGCTAGTCAATTTATTTGTTTTGTTTATTTTATAAAATAGTTATTTTTTGCGTAGAATGAAACATACACATTTCATATTTTATAACAGGCTTGTTTTATTTTGTAATTTGTAAAATAAGAGCATAATAATGCAAAATCTCTTTAGTGTTAGATTTTTGTCAGCTCAATTGTGCTACGAATATGGGAACTGTAAAGTTTTCGAAGCGTCAGCGAATAAAATAAAATACGCGAGTTTAATTCGTTGTAATTGTTTTGTTCCAAAGAAAACATTAACTTGGTACGAATAACAAAATATTTTTCACCTTCATCATCGCAAAAATCTTGTTAAATATGTAGTTTTAAAATTTTCTGAAACATATTATTCATCGGCAATTTCCCGTCAAAGAACGTTACTATATCGATAGGTTCTTTTGTAACTAACGAAATACCTGTAAAAATACCTACAGCGCTACACGGGTGCGACCTAGTTTAAAGGCATGCCAAACGAAACTGGTGTTTTGTACTTTTTTGACTTTCCATCTATTAGTATGTCGAAGTCAAATAGATGCAAAGGACTAATCGATACAGATGCCAGTATCAAATACTTTTAACAACGTGAAAATCAACTATCACGAATTTAACTATCGTATTTGATTTTATTTGTTGACGTTTCGAAAACTACAGTTTCCGTAGTAACAACTGACTGTAGTCTACAAGTGATTACGGTTAGCTTAGTCGGCTACGAATATGTGGACTGTAAAGTCGAAACGTCAGCAAAAAAATATGCTAGTTCAATCGTTATAGTTATTCATTCTAATGTGTAATAACCGTGAAATCATCGGAAATTATAATGTGAAAATCATCATTACATTCGCGGTGCCCATTCGAAGGTAATTAGATTTTAACATGATTAATGAATACTGGTGACCCTCAAATCAGGATAAAAAATGGTTAGGTACATGACATAGCAGTTTATATATAGGTACCTGGATTTTCCAATATTTCCTGAAATAGTAAAATCAGCGGAAAAATGTAGACGTTTTTATTCTTTAAAGCTAGCTAGCAAACTGGGTAGTTTTATTTCAATCGCAAAAGCAACATAAATTATTCAGATTTTTCTCATTTTTCCCTTAAGCAAAGCAAAGTATTTATAATTGACATTTACAAGTATTCTTTCTTTTCGTAAATAAAATATAATTTTAAGAAGGCAAAAGGTCCACGATCGATAAGCTGTGAAGGGCAATCAAAATATAAGTTTGAACAGCCATTGGAATGAAGCTACTATAACGGATTTAACTGACGTATTTTATTTTGTTTGCTAACTTTTCTAAAACTTTACAGTTCCCATAGTACGATGCACGAGTTTTTGAACAGTCAGCAAATACCTACAATAAAATACGCGAGTTAAATCCTTTATTATAGTTTTTTCATCACCGCAAAGGCATTATTAAGAACAGTCATTTGAACTTCAATTTCCCCCAAAACAGCGGCACAAAAACATCAAACACATTCTAAACTCTCGTACAGCAAATCAAATAAAAAGCAGCGTCTTTTAAGTAGGTATGCCATTGGAAAAACTTGAGAAAGTTAACGACACGTTGGTCGACCAAGTTCGCCGCCGCCGGTTGTTGAGACACTGAAAAGTTTCATCCAGTGAATTTGGCCGATCAACAAATCGTCGGACTTGTTTTCAAATTAATCCAGTTTCGTTCACTTGCAGTCTGAAGAGTCTATGGGAGTTTTTCTGTTGAACACCAGGAAAAGTTTCCCTTTGTATGAAGTGCAAGATTTTGTTTTGAATTGTCCGTTTTCAAAATTGTCCAAGTTCAGAACAAACTCACAATATTGTAAGTGGATACTGCTTCACATATTTTAAAGTTGTTCTCTTTTATGTTATTGTTTTCGACGTTCACACTTATACGCAAAGTAAATAGCTAAATCTATTCTTCAGTAAAATAGGTATTGAATAAATAAGATTTTGTATAACAAAAAAGTTTTAGCGGATTTCGCTGACTTTACAGTTCCCGTATTCGTAGACAACTGAGCTAACGATAGTCTAATATAATAAGATTCTGTAACCAGTGAATGAGGTTTATTATCATACCATTTTCAATACTTTCAGATTTTACTGTTTACGATGAATTCTATAGGTATATATCTCAGATTTTTTATAATTCCGTAAACTTCTCCTTTAATATACGCTCATTTTTGAGCTAGGTTTTTCTAGCACTAGCTCTGAAATAAGTATAGCTTAAGTGCAACGTTTAATTTCACGTTGCACCAATATGTTGAGCGTTGCGCAAAAGTTATTTGTAAAAATTCCACTGTACCGTGTTCGCCAATATCATCCCACCCTGGCATGCTTCACGCTCTGGGTTGGACTTTACAGTTTTCCGCTCGACAATTTTTGCTTTCAATGCAACACTGTACCGTTTCACAGAGGGTTGCTGCGTATATCTCGTTAAAATTCGCCGATATACCTGTTTTTGTTTTTGATTAAGGTCTACCTACATTTTAGGTTCGTATTTCGCAGGCAGAAAAATCTCGAACCTTTGCCAAATGAATCTCCAATTTTCTGCCATATTGCCTTAACATGGCAATACCTTGATCACTAGCACCAACATTAGAGTTAGCCGCCATCTTGCCAAAAAAATTCAGCACGAAATTTAAATGAAACTCACAATCATTCGCATCTCTGAATTTACTGCGCTCTTTACTAAGATACGATTACCAATTATTTTAAATCACTTTTACTGGAATCGACTACGCAATGTTGCGTAAATAAAACTAAATAAAACCAAGTAAATAAAACCACCATAGAAGTTCAGAAACATTTAAATTGAAATTCAGGTTTTCTTTTTTTTTTAAGTTACCATGCTTTGTAGCCAACGACAATAGAGGCTGTATACAAAACAGGTACATAAAACAACTTTGGCTGAATGCGTCGTGTCGTAGGTACAGACTTATCATTTTATTTTATTCTCTGTTTAAACTGGCAACCCTAACGATATGCAACGTTTCAGAAGTGCTGTTGCGAGACATTTCTAGATAAATATATGTATAACGATATCACACCTTATGAACTGGTTTAGACTGCTAGGTCCACTAGACAATCGTAGGTACCTCTTGGACAAACTACTTGAGTCCCACAGTTTATATCCTTGTGTTTTCCTGAAGTCCGACTATCCAACTATACCTAAAACTATGAAGTTTCGTCACAATGAGTCTAGTAGTTTTCGTATGAAAGTATAAAGAACAGACGGGTATATGCAAAACTTACACGGTAATAATATGAAGTAGACAGCATGCATAAGGTTACGAACAAGAAAAATAGAAATATCCCGTAACATTTACTTAACCTTATACTTACACAAATGTTGCTTATTTATGCGATTCCGTCTTGAAATACATCATAAACCATGTATAATGTATAAACCGGGAGCCGAAAAACTAAAGAACCGAGTACAAAGGACTATACATCAAAATCAGAAAAGCGGACGCGGGTAGAATAACTGCCATAGCGACGGACGAATTATACGGTCCAGCTACCGACATAAATACGAATTTGAATAAGGAAAAAGAAAACAATATTCGAGTGGAGTGCAACGGTATGGTTGGCAGAAGTTTTTAATAACAGGTGCGCTACAAAGGCTGGACACAGTCTGCTCCGTGGCCACAAACAAAACCGTTAATATCGCGCACCGGCCGAATATTTGCGAAAGTCGCTGTTCTAACTGTTTTGACTGTGAAACCACAGGTATTTAATAATACATTAATACTTCATAACTAATAGCGTATAAAATGTTACTGTGTAGTTGTAGCAATCCAAGTAAAGGATTGTCATAAATACATACATACCTACATAATGTACGATTTGAAATAAGTAGAATATAAATTTAGGTAAGTATCTTAAAGTTAAGTTGTTGATGCCTAAACAACATACGACTGATATAAAAACTGAACAAATATTTATCTAAATTCAAAATGACCACAAGGTCTAATGAATGAAACATTGTTTATTTTTAACCAAAATTTGTACATAATTTACTTAATACCTACGAAAGATTTTACATTTTTTGATTACCTACCTTACTTACCCTAGTCACAATTAGTCGTGTCAACGGTACCTAAGTATAAATACTAAGTACAGAATACAAAATAGTCATTACACACTATCTGCCACTTCGCCACGACTATACCCTGACAGCCCTGCATATCTTCACGTTCCATAAGAAATTCACAACCAAACGCAATCTAACATTTCTATTCATAAAACGAAATGATCCAAACACAGCTCGCAATACCACTCATTGCCCAAACACCAGTGGTTGCAAATAGCCCACAAACAAAAAGGACAATGCGGTGTTTTAAATTGAATAGATACATTTAAAAGATAAGCAAACAAATAAGCGGAGAGCGCGATGAAAACGTCAGCTCCATTTTCGCGAAGGCGGGGGAAAGCGTTTAATAATGAGACCGCCTATAAACGACGCTATTTCTTTTTATTTTTCATCCTCAGACTCACTTTGTATCCATCTTTGTATTAACATTGAGCCTATAGAACTATAGATGGACTGTTTATTCCGATTCCGCCGCAGAGGGATTGTCAGTGATAAAACAAAAGATATAAGTTTTAATACAGCTGTTATAAGTACAGTACCTATCTATTATGATTTGACGTGGTTTATTTAGTGTTCAGAGCTGACGAAACCGGTCCTACGAAACCGGAGGTTGCGGGTTTGAATTCTGCTAAGCGGCTGTTCAAGTATTACGTAAGCACTATAAGGGGCTGGGGGGTCTTTGCTTTGACATGGGGGGTAAGGGGTCTAGATAGTAATTACAAGTATAAGTAAGTATTTATTGCCTTTTTTACACAAATACACCGATCTGGTAAGTAAATAATATGTACTAAGTACCTACCTACTACTTGTAGGGCCAAATCAAATTTATAGTCGAATGTTGCTTTTAATCAATGTCAATAGTAATTAAATCTCGATTTTCGCTTTGAAATCTGCCAATAATTTATAAACCTACTTATCGAGCACGCCGGCTCAAGGGCATATGCCTAGTAATTAAGTAAATAGATTACCCACTACATTCTGTATGGTTGAAGATTCTGAGTATATTTTACTAGGCGATGTAATTATTTACTGATATTTCATTAGCAGAACTTGAACCTACACCAATGGCTTAACGAGAGGAATTGTGCTTTCAATTACACCGTAATTCGAATTTCACGAAGGTCTTAACCTAACTTCCTTTTCTTTTGTTATTTCCTTATTAATTATTGAAAATGTATTGCAATGACGATCTGGCTAATCGTTACCGAATTGAACTGCCGTACAAAACGGCTAGTTGTAATGTAATACGGCGGCTGCGGCGATTCGGCTGCCAGATAAACACCATGTACAAATGTTATTTAACTCAGTTTATTAGCCATTTCTTTAGGCCAAAAGAAAAAGTATTTCCAACCAAATAAATAATAGGTACTTATTAGAGAGTGGGGGAAACATATTGATAAACCACTTTTTTTTAACAAGTTACATACGTAAAATTTATTTCCATTTACAAGCAATAAACAAAAAAACAATAAGTACTCGTTCTTATTCTTATTTCTAGTACTTACACTATCTGTGCTCCGCAGTTTCACTTGCATGAAATGAAAATATACCTTAATATGTGTTTACTGGAGACATAATAAATACTCTCTGTATGTCAAATATAACTATGACAACGAGGGCCGCCTGGTTACAAAAACGCGCTGGGTCGTGTAGAATGAGGTCTTACTGTCACGTTCCACCAATCACAGGCCAGTAGCTTGTCTCTCATTTGTGGAACATGACAGCTGGACCTCATTCTACACGACGCACATCTAGCGGATTTTTAATTTGCGGCGGCCTCCATTACATTCCGCCGTAATAACATGAAAGAATAACAAACATCCTTACATACTTGCAAACTTAAACATTTATAATATTGGTAGGATCTATGTAACTTTAAAAAGATTTCTATGTACAAATGCATATAATATATCTTAATTTCATATATTATGATTATCTTATTGTCTCATAAATAATACACTATACATTTTAAGACTGAAAGAAATCTAAATAAACCTTACAACAAGTTAGCAATAGATATATTTCCGGCATTACCTAACAGTGGGAAAAACATCATACATTTAAGACTGCAACAAGTAAATCTGATATTCTTAAAAATCCTAAAGCAATCAAAATAAATAAATCGCTTAATATATACATACATAATAATTTCTGATGCCTTCGCGGTTATTACACATTGGAATGAAACAACTATTAACGGATTTAACTATATACATACATAGTTAAAATTAGCTAACCTACAAGTCTTTGAGTTGTCAAAATATATCCGAATTCCGCACCCACTCAGTGTTCATATCACCGGACCTTTTCAATTTACCTACTTCCAAAACCGTTTGCGAACATGTCAATCGCTGTGAATCTTCATTGGGTCCGTGAACTGCGCAGTGAGCATGTAGAACAAGGCTGGAGCGGGCACCAAACAGAGATACCAGAGGTCTTTGAACCCTGTTAATGAGATTATGCCATATGCATGCACCAACCAATGGCCAATCAGTATCAACAGGTTCCTCGAGTTGGTGATAGAGGACATTAGCAGTGCTGGAGCAGACTGATCCAATTTTATAGAGAAATGCGATGCTGATGTCATCATTGAGATTATTATTATTATGTATGGAAATGAACAATCTGTGAAAGAAAAAATGTTATCAACACACCATGGAAGTAGTTTACTTTAGGCATACCATAACAATTTCTGTTTTTTTATATCACCGTAAAAATACTGTTGCAACCATATTGTATTTAAATAGGTTCTCTATATACTGATGCCAAAGTACATGATAGATCTCTTAATTTTACAAAAATAACCTGTTTGGTGCACCTATTTGTTTGTTATTATTTTTTATTTCATCATTTGTTTATGGTTAATTACCGAGTCACTGAATAACTTCAAAAGAACATGGACTGTTCTTTACTTTATTACATAAAAAAAGTTGATCAGTCACCTAATACATTTTCAAATAAGTGTAATACATTATGTGTATATTTTTTACTCACATATCAATCCCGCCGCAACAGTATGTATCAGTACAAGTATAGGATAGAAGTACAGGGCACAATATATAGCCTTCTTCCCAGGGTTAGGAGGATGATACGTCACCAGCCACGGCCTTATGGATATAGTCATTAATAGACTAAATGCATAGATAAGTAAAATTATAGTGTATCTGTAAATAAAAAAAAATAATTTAGTGATCATTTCTCTTACATTTATTCATATCAATATCTGGGTTTTTACTATATTATGCTTACAATGGATAAACAGCTTCTTGTGTGCAATGCAACGTTTCCTTATAGTCTGGTTGAGGATTATGCAGCAATGTGTACCAGTCTGAGAGAGCCGTGGGCCTGCAGACGTGTAACGCTATACTACCACTAGGAGGCAGAACTAGAAGTGCCGCTAAAGTCCCAGAAAGCACCTCAACAAAGGCTGAAATGTGCTGTGCAAGGATGCCATGTTTGCTGTAACAGAAATAAAGTAAAAATGAATAGCGTAAGATAGGTATTTATACATAACTATTCTTTAACTCTTGTCTTGTTAAAAAGATTATCTTATCATTATTGAAATGGTTAAGAGACCTGCAACTTCTTAATTCTTACCTTTTGCCAAGAGCAACCATGTCAATGAAGAACCAATGTAAGACTAATGGTAACAACACCATAAATCCTAAATATTGCCAATCGTACAGTGTAGGGACATCTGCGCAGGGTTCACAATAACTAGAAGCGTTTGTGCGGAATCCACGGGGACACGCGCCGCAGTCACTCCAAGCACCATCGTCAAGCTGAGTACGGCCACAATACAGCCCAGGACAAGACCGAACAACAGACATTGTATCATAAAATACAGAACTGCACGGTGTACGAGGAATATGGTCTTATTTACATGGCAATAACGAGAATTCAGATGTGATCATTATGGTTAGAAACCTAGATTAAGAAATTCTCAAAAGATAAACTTAAGTCTGCTTTTTTAGAGTGAAATTTATCAAAATATTTACGAGTTCACAAGCTATTCTAGTTTCTTAACTGTCAAATCCTAAACGTCAATGTGACGTTAATCAATAGCCAGTATTGTCATGTTCGAGCGTTTTTAAGGGTATTTCAAACAATACAAATAAAATAAATGACTGGCTGAAACAACTGAAAAAAAATTAAGCAAGCCATATAATTTACGATAAATTTATGAAAATAAAATATTTTTTCTTATCGGATTTTATGGCATCTGTGGTCGATGTGGCTAGATTTAAATATAAATTACGATGAAGGTCGCACTTAGCTATGCCGCGATGCCGGTCGGTCATCATGAGGCCATACTAACTACTAAGCCATACACTACCAAATTTAGACCATAGCAAATTTCAGGGTTATGTTCACAATGAATACTACAAGAATTTTAATTCAGGTTTATTTTAATTCGCCAAAGAATACATACAAAAATAAATTAGGTAGGCATTTATTAGAAAATCTTAATCTTAATTCCAAACTTTCTTACTATGAGGGTAACTAGGTACTTAATCGTTACAGAATCTTAAGAAATTAAACATAACTTACGCAAGATAACGTAACCTTTTATCTATTTCAAAAAGAGCACCAAAAGACAAATAACACACGATTTAAAATTATTTACAAAGCTTTAAATTTGCCTTCAAACTCGCGCTTTCCAAAGAATCTCTTACATAGACGTTTTACAACGTAGCGGAGCATGATGAAAGAAAGGTACAACAGTAGTGCTGCGGTAGCTAGAAGGAAACTAATGATGTCCAGCATGTAATACTTGATGAAGGACACGCCGACTGCTGATGAACGCAGGTGCTTAGCACCTTTATGCCTCATCACGTACTCAGTCCACCAGACTGCGTTTTCTGGGCCTGAGATCATTTCATCTTCTGTTATGTATTTCGCACTTTCGATTCCTTTCTTGTACCTGCAAACGTATTGATATTGAGTACCTAAGTACTTATATACCTACTTACTTCCGTTCCGTAATCTTGCTTAAGTACTTAGGTATATTTGCAAGACAATAGTTAGAGAATTAGGTAGGTAGGTTCCTACAGGAATTTCTTTAGCTGAGTTAACATACTTTAACATAGATAATTTATAGTCCGGTTTTGCAGTTCAGCAACCAGCTGCCCGCAGCTGGTCAACTGCGCTTCAGTATTCAGTTTCGAATTGCAAGTATTCAGTGTTCAGATCCGATTTTTTTTTTTAGAACTGATTATTATAATATTGAAGCTCAAAACAAAACCAAACGGTTGGCGAGCCTCCAGATGAGAACCTTCAAAGCCTGCTGTAAAGAATTTGAAACATCTGCTTACTTTTGATTGTTTACCACACCAGCGATGGTGGATTTGACAGTTTCCTTATCCAAATAATAAGGGTCTAGGATTTCGCCAGCTTCAAATTTGGTCACTTGTCTGATGAACACCTTCCTTGAACATACCACCGGGAATCCGATAATGGGTACTTGGTAGTACACGGCCTCGTCCAACGAACGGGGTCCACCATGCGTAATGAAGGCCTTTACGTTAGGATGAGCTACAACAAAAATAAATATTATAAAGACTTATACTGAAGTAATATCACAATTAAATAAAACCCATGTGGATATCATAAGAAGTAGATAATGTTTCCTTAGATACGCGGTAGCGTGTCAAGCCAAGTTCTAGCTAACGGAACTGGCAAGCAACACACGAAAATGGTTCGTAGTCACATTTGACATCCTCATAACTCAAAAACGATCTCACATAAATATGTGG
Source organism: Polylopha cassiicola (assembly GCA_038024825.1). Taxonomy (NCBI): domain Eukaryota; kingdom Metazoa; phylum Arthropoda; class Insecta; order Lepidoptera; family Tortricidae; genus Polylopha; species Polylopha cassiicola. The sequence continues at coordinate 4,514,847 of CP149061.1, forward strand.
CATAGATAATATAATATATTACGACCTGCGAAATAGATATTTGTTCCAAATATCATAACCATATCTCAAGCTGTAATTTAAATATTAACGTCCAAAAATCGTAACAATTAAAAAATATAATCTGAAAAGTTGATGTTACCCTTTTAAATGTCTTACCCAAAATTTCTTGTTGAGGGAACCAGCTGTCAGTTATCACGTTATCAGGCTTGTTGAACATGGTGGTATTCCCAATCTTCCACAGCACAGTGTATGGCAGTTCTCTGAACGCATCGGCCATGGTCTGCAGCATAGCTTTCGGAAGCTGTTCAGCTTCTTGGATAGCACCCAAACTGAAGTAGACCACGCCTTTAGTGGCAGCGTCTAAGACTGATTTCAGATGCTGAAAGAAAAAGCATTTAATAAATGTGTTCTATGTTTTCTTATCTCACACCATTACTAGAAAAATGTGACAACCGGAAAAGTGTAACCACATAGAATTCAAATTTAAATGTACAAACTTAAGAGTGGAGTAGCCAACAAAATATTTCTGTTTGTAACACTGTTCTAGTAAAGGTGTGAGATGAGAAAACATCTGTCCATATGCCATACATAAAGACTTGAAATTAAACTCACTGGGGGCAAGGTCAGGCCTGGTTTGATGTGCATACGATCTACGTAAATGAAAGCTGGAACCGTTGGTCTGTTACCAGCTATAATCGGATTTGCAGACACAAATAGAAGGTCAATATCGTACTCCACTTCTTGGAGGTCACGTTTGAGCCCAAGCAATTTCTCAGCAGCAACATGACACAGAGGGAGATAATAATTATAAAAATCATGCTTCGTTTGAACATGACGGTATATTTCGACAATTTTTTGCCACTTCGTCAAATTTCCGTTGTTCAGGGTATTCACATCGAGGTAAAGGATTGGATGGATCGGATTTCCTTTGGCCTCGTGTTGGTGTATTTTTCCACTCGTCACCGTGATGGAGATGTGAGGGGCCTTGTATTTTTCGGCGACAGCATAGAGCAGTGGGACTTCTGCTTCGGTGATGACCAGATCGAATTTGATGTTTGGATTGATGAAGAGTGCCTGCATCTGTTTGGACTTGAGTTGAGAGATAGCTATCTTCAAAGAGAGTTCGTTCATGGCTCTCAGTTTTGGGAAGTAGTCATCAGTATTAGTAATGAGCCTTTTGAAATCTTCCCAGTGGACGGCAGATTCCTGTCCGACGTCCAACTCCACTATTCTCTCGGTGTCAGGGTATGCGAACTGGCCTGGGTAAGGTGTCATCACTACGATCGAATGCCCTCGCTGGGCTAGTAGAGAAACATATCCTCTGAAAACCAGATGGTCAGAAAACGACAGCGAAGAAAATAATGCGAGTATCGATGCACCTTCCACTGCATGGCTCACGAACAAAAGCAGAATCACTCCAAAGAGAGATTTCTTAGCCATGATTATGTAACGTTGCAACACTTAATATGTCCACTCTGCGCCGCCGCAGAAAAAAGAAAGACGATCTATAGATCTCATTTACAAAATTACAATAGATAGGTTCACAACTGTATAAACATGACATTGAAGACAAATGATATTTTCTGACTAATGCATACGTTTCGTCGTTGTTATGTTACTCGTTTAAATTCGTGTACAATTTAAGATCTAGTTATGTAATTTTATACCTAGTAAGTAGTAGATAGTTTGAAAAAAGAAATGAACAGAATAAGTAGTAGGTATTGATTACTAATTATAGGTAGGTACCTGATCACATACATTATTTAATTACATTATTACTTACATTATTTTAGGCTTTGATTAAATATCTGAAAGTTCAGTTTTTATGATTGAAACTCAACACATTATCTCTACCTGTAACAAATAACTATTCTGAATTTCTGATCTACCTACATCGCATATAATTTTACCATAAACTATATATCACACCTTTACTGGGAATGTGTGACAACTCGAAATGTGTCACCAAATGAATTCAAATTTAAATATACGTATTTATATATACTTAAGAGTCTTAAATAGAGTAACAAAATATTTCGAGTTATCACACTTTTACTACTACAACGTACTAGTAAATGTGCAATATAGCGCTTAACTTGGTTAGTATAGCAACGTTATAACCGTTTCTATGGCAACTACCTGTCACAACTTATTGCCTCAATATTGGCTACTCAAATAAACAATGCTAATTTAGTTACGGTTCATATTAGTGTAATGAATATGATGGGAAGTGACGTGTCTAATTATTCCGTGGTGGGTCGAATAGGAGAGGGCGCCCATGGACTAGTGTTCAAAGCTCGCCATCAGCCTTCAGGACGCGAGGTGGCCCTGAAGAAGATCCTTATAAAAAACCTGGAAGATGGCATCCCAGTTAATGTAATGAGAGAAATTAAGGCTCTACAATTGCTACGATGTAAATATGTAAGTTACCTATAAGTAACATTCCATGTGGAACTCCATCTTTTTTGCAGTCAATTAAAAAGTAGCCTATGTCCTTTTTCAGGCTCCAGACTTTCTTTGTACCAAATTTTATTTAACCCGGTCCAATAGTTTTAGCGTAAATTCATAACAGACAGACAGAGTTACTTTCACATTTATAGTATTAGTAGGGATTACATACTCAACACTGGATCCTCGCATTCTTTGAATAAAGTCTTTATAATGGATGATTATTTACCGCCGTCAGTTTCTTATAGTTTTAAGTTATTAAAGAAATGAACTACACCAAGAAATACTTACATTTTGATGCCCGTACCTATATGATGTCAGAATTTAACACTTTTAAAACTTATTTATTGCGCATATTTTTTCCTTCAATGGAGACGCCCGTGGAAACACCCCAATACAAACTAACCTTTCTTAAAAGTTAAAAGCTTTTATTTTAACTTGCGATGTATGTATGTATGTATGTATGTATGTATGTATGTATGGATGTTTGTTCGGGTGGAATCTTGCAACTTAATTTTAGGGCACTTGCCCTCAACCGATTTAGCTGAAATTTTACATGTATGGTAGAATCAGGTGACAATGCAATATTATGGTACTATCGAGCTGATCTGATGATGGAGACGGGAGGTGGCCATAGGAACTCCGTGATTATACGAGCCAACCCCATCGAGTTTAGGCTCATTTGATTTGTCTTGACCAGTACTTTGATATTATAATGGTGACCAGGGTCTGATGATGGAGACAGGAGGTGGCCATAGGAATTCCGTGACTATACAACGCAAACCCATCGTGTTTGGGCTCATTTGATTCGTCTTGACGAGTAATTTGATATTATAATGGTGACCAGGGTCTGATGATGGAGACAGGAGGTGGCCATAGGAACTCCGTGACTATACAACGCAAACCCATCGTGTTTGGGCTCATTTGATTCGTCTTGACGAGTACTTTGATATTATAATGGTGACCAGGGTCTGATGATGGAGACAGGAGGTGGCCATAGGAACTCCGTGACTATACAACGCAAACCCATCGTGTTTGGGTTCTTTTGATTTGTCCTGACGAGTACTTTGATATTATAATGGTGACCAGGGTCTGATGATGGAGGCAGGAGGTGGCCATAGGAACTCCGTGACTATACAACGCAAACCCATTTAAGAAACCGAACCAACGATAACTAAAAAGTAAAAAATAAAATAAAAATAAAAAAATATTTTTAATAAAAAGCTTTTATTTAAATGCTCTAAAAAATAGATAATAAAATTTTGCTTTACAAATCGCGTAACAAGCTTTTATGAACATATGTTAAATATTATGTTAAATTATACAATTTATATTTATTTATATAAATAAAAGCTTGTCGCAAGATTTGATATAACAGTATTCTTACCTATGTATAAAAGACTTAAGTGATTTCTTATCATTTGCTTTAAAATTAGGTTGCACTTTAAAAAAAAATGATTTTGCGACAAGCTTTTGTTTATATAAATAAATATAAATTGTATAATTTAACATAATATTTAACATATGTTCATAAAAGCTTGTTACGCGATTTGTAAAGCAAAATTTTATTATCTATTTTTTAGAGCATTTAAATAAAAGCTTTTTATTAAAAATATTTTTTTATTTTTATTTTATTTTTTTATATGTCGACTTCCCTTCAGGTAATAAAACTATACGACATGTTCCCAAGAGGCATGAGTCTGGTGCTGGTACTGGAGTACATGTCCTCTGGCTTGTGGGAGATGTTGCACCACAGCCCTCAGGAGCTGACTCTCCCCAGGGTCAAGAGCTATGCTATGATGCTGTTGAAAGGCACGCGGTACATGCACGCACACTATGTGATGCACCGGGTGAGTATTGCATAGGATGATACAAAGCTATTAGTTTTGTTTAGAAACTCTAAGACACAATAGGCTTTTTGACAATGCGAAAAATAAAGTGTAAATTACTGTTAACAGTATAAATTAAGAGTTAAAAAATGATTATTCATTAACGTAAGTTGAAAATAATGATTGATTTATTTAAAAATCCTTAAATAAAAATTACATTTTTTAAACGTTTGTCACGTGACACAAAACGCTCCTGCTGGGCCGAGTTTTTCGTGACGTAAACTTTGTTTACCTAGTTGTGTTGCGCCTAGTTGTCAAACAGGCATGTGACGTCACCGACCTCATTGCGGCGCCATATTGTCAAAGTAGCGTTTTGGCACACTATTTAAATATTGAATTTTTAATTCGATGTTTTTCAGCTAATACATACCAGATTTAAAAAAAACAACTTTTGCTGGTTTCCTTAGACTCTACTACATAATATAAAATGGATTTTAAAAACATGTCAAATACCCTATTGCACGTTCTCGGGTTAGCCACTAGCACGGGGTTTACAACAACTGTCAGATTTATTCGGTTAACCCCGAGAACGTGCAATTGGGCCTAAGTAGATACTTACTTTGGAAGAGGCCATCATCTGAGAGGGTTTACCTATATTGCAAAAAAATATATTAATTTCCGATGCCTTCGCGGTTAAATATTTGAATGAAGCAATATACCAAACGTTGTATACTTATTATCTTTAGCGTTAGTCTGTTTATCAGTGGTGGTACCCTCATGCCGATCTTTGTCATAGTCCGCCAGAGTGCGTTTAGATTTCTTGATTTTGATTCATATTTCTCATTGTAAAGTTTAAGTTATATTCTTTTCAGGACTTGAAGCCGGCGAATTTACTAATAAATCATGAGGGAATTTTGAAAATTGCGGACTTAGGTCTAGCGAGGCTCTATTGGCCAGATGGTGGGCGACCATATTCTCACCAAGTAGCTACAAGGTATGTTATATACAGTTCTATTTCAGCTTTTAGAAATTAAACCGTAATTACATACTCATAATGTTTATATTAGCATAAATCAATCTAATTTGTTTTAGATGGTATCGAGCTCCTGAATTGTTATATGGTGCGAGGTTTTACACGGAAAAAGTTGACTTGTGGTCGGTGGGTTGTATTATTGCGGAAATGATCACAAAGAAGCCTTTATTCTCTGTACGTATCTAGATCACGTTTTTCATAGAGCAATTCAATTTATACCTAGGTATATAGCGATCTACAAAATATAACTAAAGGTCTAGATAGAAAAGTAAATAAATTTAGACTCTTCCAATGATATAATAAACTTCATAATAACTAACAGCACGGCATCTTTTCATTATAAAAAATAATTATACTTAACTTTCATTATTAATTACTCTTTCTCCCATATACCTAACCCACACGTACCTACGGTTATATAATCTAAATTACTTCGATATCAACACGGACATTTAAAAATAAACAAATAATTATTAATTCCAGGGAGAATCCGATATTGAACAACTGGCGATAGTGCTACAGCATTTAGGTACTCCCACTGAAGAAAGCTGGCCAAAGCACCAAGACCTCCCGGATTACCACAAGATCACGTTCCCGCCATCGGAGCCCACGCCGTGGCAGGACCTCTTGCCGGGCGTGGAGCCCGACGCTGTGCATTTAGTCAAGTCTTTCATTTGCTATAATGAGAAAAAAAGGATTCCGGCAAAGGAGGTAAGGGAAAGCTCAATTCAATTGTTTGTTCTTTTATCTATTTGATTGAGTATTGCAGGATATCGGTAGGTGAGGTTATTAACTGAAACTTATTAACTTTGTGGGTAGACTTGTGCATAAACATATAGTAGAGCGCTGTAAGGTTTATACCTCGGAATCCGGGGACAGTCAATGAATCTTTACAAAACTTTGGAAATGTGTTTTTAATAGTATATAGAAAAATGTTAAAAAAAAAAATTTGTGCGATCTCAATTTTTTATTATTATTATAAATAATTATTAATTTTTTTTGTTTTCTTTGATTTATAATAGTTTAAAATTATATTTTAAAAAAATGAGCTATTACAAACTTGATCTTAGTTCTTAAGGGACTGCAGGTATAAAAATGAAGGTCGGGGAGGGGAATAGAGGGGGCAACAGCAGCTGTTCAGTGTTGTTAATGCGGGCTCTAACAGAATAGTACCTTCACGTGGCAACGAGCTAGGCTTAATACGTAGTTGTTGTTCGCTCCGAAAAAAATAATTTCTAAGTATTGTTTACTAGCTTCTGCCCGCGATTTCGTCTGCGTACTTTAAGTACTTTGCACAATATCGTTATAAAATATAGCCTATGTGTTATTCTGATGTATAAGCTATATTGTGGTAAAGTTTCATTCAAATCCATTCAGTAGTTTTTACGTGAAAGAGTAACAAACATCCATACATCCATACTTACAAACTTTCGCCTTTATAATAATACTAGGAGATATTATAAAAGTCACTAGAGGAATATCAACACTGAAAGCTGCTTCTGTGGAAAGAGCGGATGGACTTTCTCAGTATTTAAATACTCGCGAATTTGTCTACGTGCATTCAGTATGCAGACAAAAATATATCAATAAAGGATGTATTAATTCTTATTTAAAAAAAAAAAACACCACACCAGCATGCTCTCCACCACAAAAATGGGGTTGGAATTATGAATGCGGAATATTGATACCACAAACAATGATGCAGCGACCAGCTCCAGAATCTTTACTAAAAATATTTTTTTGCACATGCAAAAAAGGATGTGGAGCATCTTGTGGGTGCAGGAAAAGTGGATTAAACTGCACTGCAGCTTGCTTAGAATGCAATGGTGAAAGCTGTACTAATCCTTTACCTACAATCTACCTCAACGAGATCGACGACGACAATAATGAATAATAAGGAATGTATATGTCGCAGTGAGATGATAAAAACAGGGATTTGATCAAGTCCCTCAGTGATATGATCAACTCCCGGCTGATGATAAAAATACCACGCGTTGTCTCATTTCCCTAGCGAAATTTAGTGATTTGATCAAGTCTCCAAATCATTTTAGGGAAATGAAAGAATCATAAAAATGGCTGCTAGATTTCTTCATTTCACTTAGTTATTTGATCAAATGCCTGGGCTGTTTTAGGGACATGATAAAACGAGTAATTAAGTCAACTCGGTTTTAACATTTTACCAAACACGTCTAGTGATTTGATGAACTCCCTAAACAGTTTTAGGGAAATTAAAGAATCACAGCAATAACTGGTGGAATTCTTCATTACCATTTCATCAAATCTCTTAGCTGATTTAGGGAAATGATAAAACTAGTCTTAGAAACAAGATAGATACCCTTTAGGAAATAACTATTATTTGCCATAATTACGAAAAAAGCAAATCCAGACTGTTTCTTTGTGCACAGTGGGTATAATGTAGGGGACATCGTAATTAATGGCAATTGAAGGTCTCCTTTAGGTACGACGACGAGCGAAGCGAGGAGGAGTGTTAGGTAGAACTGAGACCTTGCAGCGCGCGAGCCGAGCGAGCGAAGCGAGCGTGCCGCGGCAGCGGCCGGCGAAGCGTCAGAACCGATACTTTTGATAATACAACGCGTTATATTTTCGCATGTGCCGGGATTTTATCATCTCTCCGAGGGATTTGGATTGGGATTCCTGTTTTTATCATTTTTCTAAAAATATTTAGGGAGTTTATCAAATCACTAGACGTGTTTGGTAAAATGTTAAAACCGAGTTGACTTAATTACTCGTTTTATCATGTCCCTAAAACAGCCCAGGCATTTGATCAAATAACTAAGTGAAATGAAGAAATCTAGCAGCCATTTCTATGATTCTTTCATTTCCCTAAAATGACTTGGAGACTTGATCAAATCACTGAATTTCGCTAGGGAAATGACACAACGCGTGGTATTTTTATCATCTACCGATAGTTGATCATATCACTGAGGGATTTGATCAAATCCCTATTTTCATCATATCACTGCGACATATATAGTTAATGATAAATTTTTGATGTAAATCATTATTTTTTGCAAAAATCTAATAAATTAATATTAAAGTTACTTTGTAAACATAATTCATTACATATAAAATTAAAAACTCTACTGTAAAAATTTTTTCTCCCTTTCGCCTCTCAGTTTTTAGTAATTTGTTGATAAAAATTGTTGTAATCGAGATCGGCCAATTTTTTTTTTTTAACTTTTTTATTTGAGGTTTTAATAATGCAGTCAAACACTTACTATACAGATTCATTGACTGTCCCTGGATTCCGAGGTTTTACTATTTTTATGCCTTACGGCGCTCTACTAATATAGATCGGATATTTTTTGCCACTATAATGTATTATTGTCTCTATTTTATTTCGTTTTACTTACTTCGCAATTGCCTTGTTCTTGGGGCAATTTATTGCAATTGAGTGATCTTTGTTTTCAGGTGCAAACTACATGCATTAAAATAAGAATAAGTTTCCTTTTCCAGGCTTTGAGACATCGTTGGTTCAACACCAGACCACTTCCAGCGTTATTAGAAGATATGCCAAAACCGAGCAATTCCACAAAATCAAAATAGTCAAAGTAAAATAAAACATATTTCAAGTTACAATACTTTATTACCTTGAATAACTTACTGATAACTACCCACAATAAAATATTGTACAAGTAATAATAATTAACAATGTAGTTGTACTTTTCGTTTTTATGTACATTTTGAGCCAGAAAATATAAAAAAAATGTGAGCAAATGAAATATAATCCGATATTTACAGATGAAATGCATTTGCAGCAGCAAAAAAGTGAGCGAATTGCAATTAAACTGCATCTGTTACACTGCAGCTCGAATGCAGTACACCTGTAAATATCCATTTAGCTATAGGTACATTTTCAATGAACACGACGTTACAGTGCAATTTGTTCTGCTTATGGAAGATTCTGCTTTCTTCTATTAAAATTATTTTTTACAATACAAAACATTTTCCGCTTTAAAAAATCCTAAAAATCCGACTATTTTGCAACAAAATGTTACCAAAGGCTTGAACAATAACATTAAATTAACAACCCATTCAATTATACATCATTAGCAAAAGAATAAAAATGTACACATTGAAAATAAAGAATCATTTATTGACTATACTTGATGACGTTTGATGACGTTCGTTTGACGTCCTGACATATTCTCCACACATAACAAACGACAAACAAAGTTATACATAAACTACGTATAGAATCAATTATTCAGGAGAGTCAAAAGGTTCGCTGTAGCAATAAAAGCTCACATTTTATACTTAACCCATTATGACCTGAATTATTTTAGGTTCTCAGAAATTGATAATTTTTGGATATATTGTTGTTTGATGTCCCCTTAATCATTTCTGATTATCAGAAGTTGAATCGATTTATTACTTCTGGAAAAAACAATGGGTGCCATATGGCACCGCTAGGCTAATACGGGGTCAAAACAGCCTTATTTTAAATATGTATTAAGTGACTGTTAACTAATAGTATTTACTGTTTATTTATTATTTTCATGTTTATAAAGTAAATGAATTAATTTAAAAGGATTAGTTAATAAAAATTACCAATTTCATCTAAGGAATTTATATAATAGTTGGTATTACACCAAGTTTTTGCATCTATGTATTAACGTGAAACTGGTAATTGCAAAAAGAGGCTATATATTTTTATGACGGGTCGTAGAATGTTGAGAACACTATTCTCAAGAATAAGTCCAGCGTTTCCAAACGTGATTTTTCTCGAAATTAACTAGGTATAATCTCCTTCAAGAAGCATGAACCGCGAGATTTTGTATGGGATACTGCGTCCAGGTACAGGTTTTATATGTTGTAACACCCCTGTAGTTAGTTTTGTGGCTAGTTATGTATGTCCGGTGTGATGATAGAGATGGAGACGCCAACACTTCTTCATTAGCAGCGGTATGTTGAGGGCTTGTAAGAAAATTTATAAGACTATTCCCGTTTTCGTCCGCCGAATCTTGATCAGATATTTAATATAGAGTATATGTGGCTCAAGACCATCGCCATTTTATAGTAGTGCTAGTTCTTTATGCATTTTACATCCTCTAATATGACAAATCAATATTATTACTAATTAAAACCGAGAAATAAACATTAACTCACTCATATCGAAAAGACACCATATCAGCCTAGCGGTGCTATACGGCACCCGAAACATTTCACATACGATAAACCAAACATACAAACAATTTTTCATAATATTACGATGTCATCTAGTCAACCAACAATATATCAACAAAATAAGATGCATTTTAATGTTAAATAACATATAATAAATAAATTACGACTCTCTTACTTGAGAGGGAATAAATTTTTTGCGAATAATTTTTAACACTTAACTTATTAGAGCTAATACTCGTCGCAACAAGTGCACAGGTTGATGCAAAAGTAATAAAACAATTAGTTATCATCCCTAGTACCGATTCGATAGCCAACCATCGGTCCCCATCGCTCAAGATGCTCTCATGGTGCAAAAACATAAACGCATAAAATTGGGTGCCATATGGCACCGCTAGGCTAAAATGGGTTAAGTAAGAGGATAAGAGATCAATTTCATCAAAGACCGCAGACCACACACATCTCTTACAGGATTAACCTAAAAAAGCAGTCATTCAGGGATCTAATGACTTACCAACCAGTCACGCTTCGAGTCACGCTGCGTGACTGAAATTAGCAAAATAAATAACTCAAACCAACGCTAGATTAAAAAAAAAAAACAGAAGTACAGCAAAAGCGTACCTATTTTATACAAATAAGGTTGGTATTAGCATTACTGGCGATGCTGGTCAAGCCCAATTAAAACTAGCACAGCCACTTTGAAAAATAATAAAGGAATCTAAATTAGATTTCAAAAGCAACCAAAACGTATCCCAGCAGGATTAATTTTGTTGTCAATTACAATTTAAACTCAAAGTCATTGCTCTTTAAGTCTAAATTAACTAACAAGCCTTTTTGAGAAACTTGATACCCTATAATGAGACTCGGGTTAAATCCCATGTGGCCAAAATACATTAAAAAAAAAATCAGAACTTGCAGGTACCGTCGAGACCCCAAACTTCGCCTGGATTTTGGCATATTTTGCAACATAACTTGTTAATTTGAAAGTATTCTAGACCGTTCAAAGAAAAAAACTAATTAAAGGACTTCTGTCCATCTTTAGAGACCATTAGAGCATTGAATTTCAATGGCTAACATGGCAAAAAATGGACAAAATGGTGCTAGGCGAAGAATGGGTATTTTTCCCTAACTTCGCCTATGTATGCCTGACCGCTTATAATAAACATTGATGGGATCTACTCACGACAAGTCTCTTCGGTTTGAAGTGTGATAATATAGTATGAACTTAAACAACGTCAGATTACTGTTATTTCCTAGAAAAGAGGGGTAGGCGAAGTATGGGTGCAATATGACGTTAGTTACATACATTGACAGTGACGAAGCTAGGGCTGCCAAAAATCACGCATTTATCTAGCATGCCAAGAAAAAAGAGGGTATAGTGTTTTATTCAACTTTATTTTTTTTAAATAATTTCATTTCATTTATTTTAAAAGGAGTTTTTTTTTGCACGGTTGCTTTTTATGGTTTGTAAGTATCTCTTCAAAAAACGGTATGCCCACTTTCTGCCGGGTAATTTATCAGCTAAAATTGAACGCTTTCCACTGGGTTCTAAGTATCTGATAATTTTAAATACTCCACTACACTTTACAAGTAGAAACAAGTCTTATTATTCGTTTAATTGAAATCTTATAATTTTTATATAAATTTTGTACAGTACATTTGCCATCCCTAAGGGCAGGCGAAGTTTGGCACGAACATGATGACCAAATGCCCTAATGAACAATTACTTTTATTATGACTTAAAAACGTAATATATCTATTAATTAATAGTGTCAATTGATAAAGCGATAGTTATAGCGTATACCTGTATAATAAAAATAAATTTATCTGGTCTGCAACACTCCTTAAAATCAAAGTTCATTCACGTCTTGAAAAAAACGTGCGGTCGGCGTCACGAATAAACTGCACTAGACGCCAACCATATGAAGTTAGCCACAGATTGTCCACAGAATATTGCCAGTCATAAAAAATACTTTATACTTAGAGTTATTATATAAAGCCTGCCATAGAAATAACTTGTAAATTTGAAGTTATGTAAAATTAGGCGAAGTATGGTAGTCTAGGTGAAGTTAGGGGTTTCGACGGTACTTAAAATATCATTATTTTAAGATACCCAAAAAAAATTAAGTCTAAAACACTTTAAATTTTCATAACGAAATATATTTAATGCTGTGCAGCAGAGTAAATAAGCTCACAGGAATTACACAATTAGCTAACATTTATGAATTCATTTCATAATTTATTTTTACAATAATATACATTATTTTACAGACCTATAAGTACAAATTTGATTATATTCTCGCGCATCTTTACCGCTTTATCTACTTGGAAATTATTATTAATGTATTAAAAAAAATACCTTTATCTAACATGAAACCAGGGCCACTGTGTGTCCAGCTGTCATGTTCCACCAATGAGAAAAAGCTACTGGCCTGTGATTGATGGAACATCAAAGCTAGACCTTGGGGCCTAGACAAGGTGCCAACGTTTAACGTTAACGCTGAACGTTGGCACCAAAATGTATGGGATTTGACATCCGGGAACGACTGTCACGTACGTCACAAACATTCGCCGATGTCAATGTCAAATCCCATACATTTTGGTCGTATCGTTTAACGTTAACGTTGAACGTTGGCACCTTGTCTACGCCCCCTTATTCTACACGACGCGCATCTATCTACCGGACTCCATCATGTCAATGATTCTTTGTGATCGGGACTTTGAAAATTTACTGTGTTCATCCATTTTAAATTCATTTTCTTATATTTTTTTATTTATTTTTGCAATTACTAACATAGAAGACAAAAACATATCTTGTGGGTAATTTTTTTGTGAAATTTCGTTACCAGTAACTATTCTGATTGTGACCGAAAATAAATAAGAAAACAATATAATTGTTTACTTCTCTTTAAACGTACCGAATAGCATCATAAATATAACGGTACATTTACATCCACCCTAAGGTATTTGCGCTATTAACTTCACTAAAAGTCACCTAATTAATTATTTAATACTTCAATTATAATTAAATTCACTATATACACCATTAGTTAACTAATCAGGTCAACTATTAAGGATTCGATATTTTATTGCAATGATTATGATAACTAGCTCTACACTAATTTGGTGGTTTATTAATTAAGATCTAAAAAAATCAGAAAAAAATCTGTATTTGATTTTTTTTTTTATAGCATTACATTTTCTATTCAATACTGTGCTGTCTTTCGCCGTGTTAATAATAAAATAATCTATTGTGTAAACACTAATTAGTAATTAATCTGTATGTAAAATGTATTGAAATGAAAATACTAAAGGCAGTCATAGCTGAACCTATTGCTTAGTATAAACATAAACATACATAGACTTAAAACAATAAACAGCCACAAAAATATCGCCTTATATTCGAATTATTCAAATGTACAGTCGGCACAAATATTACGTAGCTGGCAACACGCTGAAATATAGCAACACGACTTTAATGTCAACGGCGAATTCCCACTGACATAAAGACAGCGGTAACCGCTAATAGTAGAAACGTGAAACTTGGACAGTTTAAATTCTAAATACTGTCGCACACTAAGAAAGGAATTTTTAACCCTAAAGGGTATGAAATAGGGGTTGCAAGTTTGTATGGAGACATATTTTTAAAATTAGCAACGATTTTGACAAAACTTGAGATTCATACTCTTAAAAACCATTCTTTATGCTTTATTCGAATTCAACACCTTCGTGACATCACATCTCAGTACAATGTATATTCAGAAGTGACGTCACAAAGCCCTCTACCGAACTTTTAAAGAAAACTGTAGAAAATACAAACAAGGTCACAAATGTATGGATTACATTAAAAACATAATGAATACCTACTGTATCAACCATACTTTATGTTCAGATAAACTATAAAGATTATGTTTTAGTTCAAGAATTTTAGTTTCATATTCTTTCTTTTTTCCATACGGGCGTAAAGAGTACTTACGCCATAGACATAAGATTTATTATCGATTGTGCTACGTTTATACATTTTCCTAGTATCACACGGAAAACAGTAGGAAATTACTCGAGAATTCTAAATAATAAATAGATTAACCTATACAATATTTATACAAATGCAAGCTTCCTGACATTGTCCTTGAAAAATATAGATTATATTCAAGCACTTATTAGCCCTCAGTCAAATGACCATAATATTTAAAAAGGGTATTTTGAATAACACTTATTGTACCCGAAATAAGGTTTATTGTCCCACCACTTTTGGAGCTAGGTCCTTTACAAAGGCAACGTAGGTCCCGAGTAAACAATTTCTAATTTTTCTATCAGATAAAAACATTATTAAAAACCCAAAAGGTTAACTAGTAAATACATTATCCACTGGATAAATAACTGATAGACATCTTTATTTGCTAAGCGAAATAGAAGTTACTCGGGACTTAAATATTGTGGAATAGACTCTTAAGTCGCTTGAAATAAAGGGGTCTATGCCAATGAACTACGCGACGCAACTTCAATACTATATACATTTATACGACCAAAAGCCGTTCGAATATCATTGAAACAATGTCGGCAATTATCCAAAGAGCAAATGCAAAGTTCTGGAAGAGATCTCTTTTTGATTTTGATTTTGTGCAATAAAGTATACATACATATCTGATAGTCGAACAGTTCGAATATATGAACGATAGTCAAAAATCGATCACATACCCATTTCGATCGTATAGTCGTGTCGCATCGTTCATTGGCATAGACCCCCGGTCCATCAGGGCAGCCAGGGTAGCTCACGTGTCAAATGCTAGTTGCGTATCCACCCGGCGTTGTGGAGGTAATGGCGGACGGCCAGGTCGATGTCGCAGTCGGGCGCCGGCGGTCGTCGCAACAACACGCCTTTCATGGTCACGTATTGAGCCGGCGGGAGGTTCAGCGTCGAACACAGCTGTGCAAACATAAATTGTTTAGTCTTATGGTGCAATATATAATGAACATATTGTTATTTCGTTGTTGACCTAACTGTATGGGCAGCCACGTGTAAAAATCTGCTAGATGCGCGTCGTGTAGTATGAGGTCGAACAATCACAGGATTTACAGGCCAGTAGCTTGTCTCTCATCGGTGAAGATGACAAATAGACCTTATTTTACACGACACGCGACGACCCCCTCATTATCGCACTTACTTAATAATTTCCACCCCTATCATTATTAAAGAGGGGTTGAAAATGGTACAACCCTTTGAGGATGATTTTCGTGATAAGTTAAGTTCTCTGAACTTAAATTATCTCCATATCAAATTACATCTTAATTGGTTCGGAAGTTAAAACGTGAGACTTTCACATTTAAAATTTAATTAGGATATATATTTATAAGTATAGTATGCTACTATTTATAAAGTGGCAAATTTTATATAAGCATAATTTTAAATCCCTAAAACGAAAAATCAATTCTAATATTCGGTAGTTACAGGTGCGAAATTGCAACATCGAAATACCAAAGAGTTTGTATACTTCATGAATGCTTATCTATGGCAATAAATGAGTAATATAGATACCTGAATCTCGTTAGTTGTCAGCAGATGCCTCGAGCAGCCGGCGCTGCTCGAGCTCTTTTTGGAGCATCCACATGCGGTACTTCCGTCCCGTGTGCACCTTGGGCTGGTGGAATTTGAGCCGCTTTCGCCGTCTCTGTTGCAACATAACAATAGTCATGACGAATGGTTTTTTTTCCTTTGTCCATCAAGTAGCTTACCAAAAAATATTGGACAAGGTATTTTTTCTTTTCTCAATCGAACATTAAATGCCAAAGATATACGCTTCCAAACTTCGGGAGTGGGAGAATGTGACGTCATGCCTAGGTATAAACTATAAATTGTTCTGTATTGTGACGTCACAAGGCTCCAATCTCAACTTTAGAAACACTTATCTTTGGCATTGATTATATATATTACTAGCTTCTGCCCGCGACTTCGTCCGCGTGGAACTCGTCCTTTTTTGCAGCCGGTTAAAAAGTAGCCTATGTCCTTTCTGAAGCTCCAGACTTTCTTTGTACCAAATTTAATTTAAATCGGTCCAGTAGTTTTAGCGTGAAAGCGTAACAGACAGACAGACAGACAGAGTTACTTTCGCATTTATAATATATAGAGCAAAAGTCCCAACCAAAACGACTAAAAATCACTATCTCAATTTAGTTATCTGCCTACTGCCTACCCCCTAAGAACGATGGCGTGATTATTTATAGCCTATGTCCATTTCTAGGTTATCATCTATTACCATACCAAATTTCATCAAAATCCGTTAAGCCGTTTAGACGTGAAAGAGCAAAAGTCCCAACCAAAACGACTAAAAATCACTATCTCAATTTAGTTATCTGCCTACTGCCTACCCCCTAAGAACGATGGCGTGATTATTTATAGCCTATGTCCATTTCTAGGTTATCATCTATTACCATACCAAATTTCATCAAAATCCGTTCAGCCTTTTAGGCGTGAAAGAGCAACAGACAGACAGACAGACAGACAGACAGAGTTACTAACGCATTTATAATATTAGTAGGGATTTGTTGGAGGAAAGAAAAAATAAGTGTTTAATTTTTTTTAACAATTTAACTGATGGACTAAATAAAATTTAGTTTTCTTTATCCAGTCGTCATCTCTGATGCACCTTTAAAAGAAGTGTGATCTCGAAATGTGTCACCACATGAATTCAAATTTAAATGTGCAAAAACTTAAAGAGTCCTAAATGTAGTAACAAAATATTTCGGGATACACTTTTCTAGTAAATGTACGATATAATAAAAGAGAACTTCCCAAGTTTTCAAGTTTCTAACCCTTATAGTGTAGGCCCTGCATCGATAGATCAGTCAGTTTTCGCTTATATAGATTGAGATATATTTGTATTTGTATCTTTGGTCATTGTCGTTTGTACAGTCAGCATCAGAGATATCTGACCCCATCTAGTAACCGCATAATATCTAGTATACGGTAATTAGATGAGGTCAGATATCTCTGACACTGACTGTACCTAAAAATGTATACTCACTTTTTTCTTGGCAGCAGCATGTTGATCTGCGTTTGCTCTTTTGTCTGATTGCCGTCCAGGCCCCCACTGCTGCCCTGGCGAATACAATCGTTATACGGGATCAAACCCAAAACCACACGCCACGTGTACATTAGTGCACTCACACCGCACCACACGTCTGTGTTGTGACAACTGACATGCACACACATGCAGACTTTTAGTAACTAATTAGATACAAACTATATTATGTAATTTTAACTACAAGAGATTTCGATTTTTTTAATCAATTTTAATAGCAATAATTTTGAACCAATTTCTTTCATTTTTAAATTTTGATATACATAAAACATTTTTATATAGATTATAATATTATATTAAAATGCAACGACCGCATTCTAACCGCTCAAAGCGAAAGCTTATGAAATGTAAGCATGATCTGTCGAGTGTCATGCTATAATGTAAATGAATAATGAATGATTCTAAAGATAACTGAGCCTTATCGTGTGCATTGAACTCGTTATGATAAAGATATTGAGTAGAAAAATAGTAATGTATACATACATTTATATGTAACTGTGCTTATATTACGTCACATAATATACGTTTCTATATTAAAATAGAATTTACAAAAGTTGCAAAACTCATAACTTCTAATAGTTTCTGATGCCTACGCGGTTATTAGACATTAGCATGAAACTACTATAACGGATTCAACTCGCGTATTATATTTCTTGATGCTAAAGTTAGACTATCTGAGTCTAAAATATTTGAAACGTTAGCAAAAAAAAATAAAAAACGCGACTTGAATCCGTTACAATCGTTTCATTCCAACACAACTTCTATGTCAGCTGTATGAGGGCTGTTACACAACAAAAAACCAGTGACACGATATAAGCACAGTCGGAAATAATCAACGAAAAAAAAAAAGTAGCTCTAAAACGAACCCAAAAATGTTTAATGAGGCGATTAGCGGGAGCTAAAGCATATGGGGCACTGCAGGGTCTCACGTCGATGTGATGGGGCTGTGCGTGCGGGTGCTTGCGGTGGGCGGCGTGCTGCTCGTAGTGCGCGCACTCCTCGAGCCGCGTGACTCCAGCCAGCCGGTAGCGGTGCAGCTCCGCCAGCCGCACGCGCAGCTCGCGCTCGCGCCACAGCCCCGCCACCACGCCCGCCTGCTCGGCGCGCCCGTAGAACTGGGCAGTCCATCTGAGACGCTCGGTGAATTCTCTGTAACGTAATTACATTATTAATGACTTCGATGCGATGCGAATACTCTTAAATTGTAACTATGTACCTATCAGTTAATTAATAATATTGCTGGAACAATCTCTTTAAGTATTCCAACCATCTACAGCATCTAAAATTAAGTATTATTTGGTTTTTTGAATTGGGATTGCTTCATATTATATGTCAATTTCCTTGACAAATTTCTTGTAAATTTTCATTGTATAATAAACAGTTGACAAACAAACATATTTTTAAGTATGTTTGTTTAATATTTTCCCATGATATAACATTAGGGTTATGGTATAAATATAGTGTAGTATATGTTTACTATGACATTCCTCTTATTATATTTAAAGAAATAAACATTTAACATACTTCTTTTCTTTGGCTAATTTTCCTAGAGGTTTTTGCTTATTTCTTTGGTTGTTGAAGAATACAGAAACAAGCTGGAAGTCCCTCACGAGTCTCTTTCTCCGCGTCCTCTCCCTGAGCCTTCTCGTGTACAGATCCACTTGGGACAACTTTAGGGCTGGAAATATAAAAAAACGCTGAATCAGCACCTACGTACTTTGTACTCATAGAAATACATAATTGCCTACATAATATAAGACTCGAGCTTGCACTTTATCCTCTTGCGTCATAAATTACTGTCTCAGACATACATAAAAGTGTTTACGACAGTATACGACATCACTTATGCAAATAAACTGGTAATAATAATATTAATGTCGTGACATAGTTTTAAATTAATAAATCAAATTGCAAAGATTTGCTTGTCAGCAAAAATAAACCTTGCTTCAATGGATTGTATCACTCTATGGAACATAGTCCAATGATACAAATCTTTATACTGGTTTGTATTTCGTACCACAATTTTAGTAATAAATGAGGAATGTTACTAATATTTTTTTAAAAAAAAGGTGTAAGGCCCATTAGGCTACGGGTTGGAACCTCTAAACCTTACTTTGAAACCGTTGGTTAGCAGGGCCTTAATCACAAGCATTTGTATCAGTCTACATTCATAGCATAAAGAGTATCTTAGTAGAAAGTGTATCTTGGTAGAAAGAGTGCCTTAGTAGAAAGACTATCTCTGTAGAAAAAGTACCTATCTTGGTATAAAGAATTCCTGGGTAAAAAGAGTATCTTGGTAGAAAGTGTATCTGGGTAGAAAGAGTATTTCGGTAGAACAACTATTACTTTTTTTAACTGCATTATTTTACTCACCAACATCCAATTCGTCGTCCTCGGGGTTGATGGAGAGGGTGGATATCAATTGCTCCGCCTCATGATCATGTTCCTGTAAACATTTGTTATCTTCCTTCATCCATGACAAATGCATTTCCCAGGTTATTCATAGAATGGAATGGAAATACAAATATAAGAGATATATAGAATAAACTACAAATCTCTACTGACTACTAGCATTTTTCTAATGTAAATTGGCTGATGAATAATATTTATTAGTTAATTAGGCAAAATCATATGACTGTCTATTAAAAAAATTATAATTAGTAACTTGTTACATAATTACACTTCTATCTTTTAGTAATTGACATTTCCAGAAATGAATTAAAACCTGTAGCATGTAAACTTAAATAAATGTTAGGAAATATAATTAAAAATCCATTGAAAACATTTCATTTGTTAATTAGTTCAATTAAAACATACAATAATAATATTCTTTCTTGCATACATCATCACTATAATCCTGATTCATCCAAATTGTTTTAATTCACTAAAAACATTTCTTACCCTTTCAAAGTCGTCTCTATTGGGCATATAACATAGCTGAACTGCCTCATCTGAGGATACAGCAAGTGGTGGTATTCTGGAGACCGCACTGGGGCCCAGTGGGCCTTCATCTCTGTCTGCACAGTGCAATGACGGACGACTAGTACTTTCAACATTACCCCAAGTTGCTCGGCCAATACTGCCTTCTAAATATCTCATGATATATTCATCTTTGGCCTCTGCGAAACACATTTTGAATTACAAGATCATCTAAGCTAGTGCAATTTTTATTAGGAGATGGAATAGAGTAAACAGAATGCAGACCTTCTGGTGTTTTTGTTTCTATATGTTTTGCTATGTCTTCCCAATTGCCAAATCCAAATTGTTCTATAGCATCTAACAGTCTTACTTCTTCATTTGCAGACCAACTGCTTCGTCCTAAGAATATGCCGAAAGCTCCAGAGTCCTAAATGAAATAGTGGTTAATGTGAGAATTCCTTTTTCCTAGTAAAAAATCATATTTATAACTCAAATATAAACACTATAAAAAATCTAACTCTAAATACTTACCATATATTGGTACGCGTGGTCATTTTTGTGAGATCCTATTTCAGCACCCAAAGAAAAACACTGCAAATAATTATTTCGTTAAGAACATTTCAAATTTTGCGCCAAAACTGTAAACAAAAATGGCAGCATAGCTTACCTGCAGGCAAATATCGAAATCAACACATTCTGTACATCTAACTCTAATTCCATTTATTTCTTCTTGGCAGTATGTACAATTATATTTGGCGTACAAATCTGAAAATGACATTGTCTCAATCACAAATATAAATAAATAAAAATAATCGATTGCTGGCAGCCAGAATCTAACACCTACTCACCAGCCATTTTTTCGCTTGTACCATAGAGAAAGTAGAAAAATATTGCCAAGTAAGAAAACACTGTCTCCATGTTATTATGTTGTCTTTACACGATATATTTTGTCCAAGTTATTACACCTAAATTAAAATCACAGTCAATTTATTTTTGTGCATTAAAGTTAATATTTATAACGTGATATAAATTATGCATACGTTTTAATTAAAATAAAAAAATGTACCGAATTAGCCTAGTTTTGGTACATGGCCCGTAAAAAATCGAATTTTTTCTACCTGGCAACACGTAAACTAAACTGTCAGATCAGTCAATAAATTGTGAAACGAATGTGTTGTGATGTATTTTGATTTAAAGATTAAAATTATTTTACTTGTTAAGTGACCGAGATCCAATTTTACTAGTTTAATATCACCTAAAAAATTAATAAACAGGAATTAGCTTTTTGCGATATGTTCTCCACTATCTGCTATAGTCGTTATGTGGTCTCGTATTAACAACCTGCTGTGAACTATATATTCTGACCATGAAATCCAGCAAGCGAAGACTTCAGGCTCTAACTGAAGGTTCTGATGGAATGCCTAATTATCTTAAAATGGAAGATTCAGAATCATCTATCCCACCAGTGTTTAGGTCTCGTTTACACGATCTGTTTTCACAAATAGAAAAAGAGTTTGACCTTCTCTACACGGAAAATTTGAATCGTAAGTAAATTGACCAATGTACATTATCCAGGAAACGTCGCATCCTTTCTAGATTTATTCGCACTGTAACTAGTGCAATTTGGTTTGCATTGACCTTGTTGTGGTGTGTTGAATACCTAGTTAAGATTGTTGTATTTCCAACCAGCTCACTAATTTAACATAGAAAAAGATTGTATTATAATTATAGGTTTAATATTAATGTTAGCATAAATGAACAATAATAATAATAAATAATTACTTATTTGCCATACTAAAATAGGTACAGAGTGTAGCAATAAAAGTGTTTTTGACTTACTTTTACTTTTGTTTTTAGTTTTAAAGTTAAAATAAGCATTTAATTGCAAATCAGAAATTATTTAATAAACATAGTATAGTCAGTGTATATGCATCTTACTATAATATTTCATGTGATTGAAATGTAGGAATTTTTCATCTTTTGGCATCAGAAAGGTTAAAATTGTAATAACTCTATCAATGTAACAAATAGGAGATCATTAAATGTTAAATTAACAAAAATAACCATATGATCAAGATGACCTAAAATACAGATGAAAAACCAGTCAAACAACTTTTAATGTTAATTTAAAATTGATGAGATGTTTAACTTTGGTATTGTGTATTAGAAGCTATTTTTAATACATTGAAGGTCAGGTGTGTAGTAAAAAATGCATAAAAATTTAACACAGCTTTATAATGTTTGTGAAATTTTCTAATGTAAATAAACAGTTCTAAAGAAAAACGTCACTGCATAGTGCTCATTTTTATTATTACCAATATTGCATTATGGTCACTTATTACATTTTTTTCTAGTACAAGAGAAAATTGATATTCTAAGTGAAAAACTAGAAAGGGAGAGCTATATAGGAGATAGACAGAACCCGGACTACATAGAATTTGATGCTACAGGGAAGAATTCTAAGGTGAAATGTAAGTATCTTATAATAATTGATAATAATCTACATGACATATTATTGTTTTGACTATGATTAAGGTTTATTTCCTACTCTAGTTCCTATAGAAAGGGAAAACTTTGGCTTGTACTTAGTACTTAACTATTCTGTTAGATACCTGCAAAAAATATTTTTTTGCACTGTGTTGTCAAGTACCCATAGTATATATAAGCATTGCATAGTTTGGAATTAGATCAATGCTGTGAATTGTCCAAACATATTTATTTTATTTAAATAATTTATGATTGTAATGAATATTTCATTGTTATAGTGACCCAAAGCAACTCACAGAAGGTAAAAGCAAGCCACAAGCTCAGAGTGCAAACTAGCAAGATTGTGTCGAGCTTCAAAGCACCAACATACAACTGTCAGCTCGTGAGAGAGTTCACCGGCCACAAGGATGGGATCTGGGATGTGTCCTCGGCTAGGCCTGGCCAGGCACTCATTGGCACTGCCTCAGCAGGTAAACTTATAATATGCTGTAGTATCCATAGCATCAATATAGATAAAGATTAAGATAAACAGTTCTTTTATCTGGTTTTAATAATAAAGTTAGGTATATTATGTTTATTAATGTTAAAAATGGTGCAAGATAGTCATAGCTTTTGTTGTCTCAATTAACTTCAGCTAATATTATATTTTATAGGAAAGTTTGTGAGTATGTATGTATGTATATGTATGTTTTTTACTCTTTTACGCAAAAACTACTGATACTAACACATAGAGTATAATTTGATATTCTATAAATTGTAAAAAAAATTGCCATTGGTAAACTATTATGCAAAGCTCTACAAAATCCATTAGAGTCATTGTATATTCTGTAAAGTACTAATTCTGGGCAGCTAAAATCGCAGCTAGAAGGTAGTTAGTGTTCAATAATGTAGTATTATATATGTTTACTGATTTGTTGTTATTTTTTATTAAAGCATTTTTTATTATGATCTTGTTTCAGATCACACTGCCTGTGTCTGGAGTGTGGAGTGGGGCAAATGCCTCCTGCAGTACACTGGTCATGCGGGGTCGGTCAACTCCATCAGATTCCATCCCAGCAGGGACATAGCCCTTACCAGTAGCGGAGACAATACTGCCCATGTCTGGCAAGCCGCTGTCAATTGGGACCTACCGGTATGAAAATCATGAAACTACCTAGGTTGTTTGCATATTATAAAAATCACTGTCAGCTCAGTAGTGCTACGAATAAACTGAACTGTAAAGTTTTCGAAATGTCAGCAAATATAATAAAATACGTGAATTAAATCCCTTATAGTTATTTCATTCTAAATGACCATTATTATTTTTTTACAAATCGACAAAGTTTAAATTGGCAACTATAATCTACCTACACCTACTTATTATATTTTGTTATATTAAACTATGATTCACAACTCTGTTATTTTAAAATAATGCCAGATCTTTAATAGAAAGCAGTTTCCTTATCCAACAAGGAAAAAGTTAATATGTGTGATAAAGTGACCCGTGGCGTTATACTAAGTATGAAACTTATTCATGACTATTGTTGAACATTAATATTTATAGATATAACGATATGTACGAAAAGTAAGCACATTGAGATACAAACTACTGGTCTGATTGGTGGAGCATGACAGCTGGACCTCATTCTACACTATTGCACCTAGTGGATTATTGACATAGTAACCCCCTATCCACTACATCTGTTAACACAGACCTGAGGATTTTTTCCAATGTGTCTATTTTTAACCCCCGACGAAAAAACGACGGGGTGTTATAAGTTTGACGTGTCTGTCTGTCTGTCTGTCTGTCTGTCTGTCTGTCTGTCTGTCTGTCTGTCTGTCTTTCTGTCTGTCTGTCTGTCTGTGTGTGTGTGTGTCTGTCTGTGGCATCATAGCTCCCTAACGCTTGAACCGATTTTGATTCTGTTTTTTTTGTTTGAAAGGTGTATATGTCGGGAGTGTTCTTAGCTATGTTTGATGAAAATCTGCTCAGTAGTTTAATAATTAGGGGGGGTGAAAGAGGGGATGGAAAAATAAAAGTCTGCGAACATACTCGAGTGGGGTATCAAATGAAAGAGGATTGCGTGTACATTACAAAATGGAAATTATAATAAAAATCGGTTGAGTCGTTCAAAAAATATAGGGTGTCAAAGTGGAGATGGAAAACCAAATGTCTACAAATATACCCGAGTGGGGTATCAAATGAAAGAGGATCACGTGTACATTACAAAATTGAAATTGTAATGAAAATCGGTTGAGTAGTTCAAAAATTATGGGAAGTAAAAGTGTAAATGGTAAACCCAATGTCGACAAATGTACCCGAGTGGGGTATCAAATGTAAGAGGATAACATGTACATTACAAAATTCCATGTGAAATGGAAATTAGTTAAAAATAATAATTTATGTAGTAGATACCTACTTACAAAAAGTATGAAATTAAAAATAAATTAAAAATTTAACAAACCCCCGACATAAAAACCTAAAAGCCCTTTAAAAAGTGTAACAATAATAAAAACTTAATATTAGTTACCTAAATATTAATATTTCTACAAAGAAAACGTCATGTCGGGGGGACCGCTTCTCATTTAGTTACTTAATACCTACAATCAACCTAAACCTACGGTCCCCCCGACATGACGTTTTCTTTGTAGAAATATTAATATTTAGGTAACTAATATTAAGTTTTTATTATTGTTACACTTTTTAAAGGGCTTTTAGGTTTTTATTTCTACTTCCTTTCTCTGCATTTTTCAACTTAAGGTTATACATGTAATTATCCAATATACTTTTTTGTTGGAATAAAACAACTATAACGGAGTTAACTCCCATATTCGTAGCACAACTGAGCTGTCGATAGCATAACGTAGGAAGTACCTTATAACCGCGGCATAATATTTTAAATATTTATTACACTTTTTTGTTTTTTTTTTTATAGCGAGGGCAGTCGTCCGAGGAGGAGCTGGAAGGTGGCGGCGAGGAGAGCCTCGGCGAGGGCTCGGACCGGCCTGAAGTCCTGCGCACGCCGCTGACTGAGCTGGCGGGCCACGCCGGCGTGGTCGTGGCCGCGGACTGGCTCGCCGGCGGGGACCACGTCATCACCGCCTCCTGGGACCGCACCGCCAACCTCTACGATGTCGAGACTGGGGACTGTCTGCAGATACTTATGGGTGAGCTTTTTGCTAACCTAAGTATTAACTTTGGATTTTGTTTTTTAATTACCAGAGTGAGCTTACAGTATAGTCAAACCACTCAGGCTGTTAGTCATAAAAACATTGTACTCAGAAATATTCAAAATATTGGTTTTAATTCTCGTAGATATATGCCGACAAAAAGAACATAAAATATGCACATTGGCACCCGTCCGATTTTATTCCCCCAAGTCCCTCCCACAAACTTGAATAGACCAAACAGCACCGATTCACGAGTATATCTCTGACATAAGAGATAAAGATATAAGCATATTTTTTAATGAATTATTTGTTATCAGGTCACGATCACGAGTTGACGCACGCGTCTGCGCACCACAGCTCGCGGCTCGTGGTGACGGCGTCCCGGGACACCACCTTCCGCCTGTGGGACTTCCGCGAGCCCATACACTCCGTCTCCGTGTTCCAGGGACACACTGAGTATGTATACACACAGAATATCTAAGGGATTGTACTGGTCCTCTATTAAGAATATCGCTGAAAGCTCTACTCAAGGGCATGCATTCTATACAGGCACATCATCACTAATGTACTTAGTGCCTACCCTGGCGCCATACTTACGCTTCCCTCACTGCACGCGCCTGGCTCTACTTATATTAAAAGTTTTGAAAATTTTAAATGGTGTAAACAATTTAACGCAAACGGTTATTTTTACAGGAGCGTCACGTCTGCAGTATTCACTCGTGAAGATAAGGTGGTTTCCGGATCTGATGACCGCTCCGTCAAGGTACAATTTTGATATTTCATTAAATATAAAAAGTGATAAAAATAAGTCACTTTGATCTTATCTAATATAAATTTCCAGCCGTTTCGGGGGAGTTTGTCAACAAACAACGTAAATTAGATAATCTATATATATAAAAGAAAGTTGTGTTAGTTACACCGTTTATAACTCAAAAACGGCTAAACTTTTGATTTGGCTGAAAATTGGCGGGGAAGTAGCTCGGAGCCAGGAAAAGGACATAGGATACTTCTTATCACGTTCCAGTAAAAAAAAAAGAAAAAAATATTAGGCTGATTTGTTAAAAATAGTACAACAAAACACAACAATGACAACTGTCAAATCGACATTGCCGGGCGGGACGAAGTCTGCCGGGACCACTAGTAATTTTATATATTATATATAGTTTTCTTTAGTTTACGTAAAATTATCAGTATAAGTAGCTGTCTCTGTCTGTCCGTCCCTACGTAGCTTAAATCTCTAAAACTACACAACGGATATTGAAGCGGTTTTTTTTTTAAATAGAGAGACAGTGATTTTAGAGAAAATGTTATAGCACCCGTTTAAAACCGGGGCGGGTCGGCATCCGAGAAAAAAAATTGATTAAATCCCAATCCCCTCCAGGTGTGGGACGTGCGCAACATGCGCAGCGCACTGGCGACGATCCGGTCGGACTCGTCGGTGAACCGCGTGGGCGTGAGCGCCGGCGGACTGATCGCCATCCCGCACGACAACCGGCAGGTGCGCCTGTTCGACCTGCAGGGGCAGCGGCTCGCGCGTCTGCCGCGCTCCAGCAGACAGGTACTGGGGTATTCAGTATTGCTTTGGATCAGGGTTGATAGCGGTTCAAATCGCGATTTAAATAAAAAAGTACAGATAAGAAAAGAAGGCCGGATTCTAAGTCTAGCCGAGATTAATTGCATGTTACATAATACGAGCTGGGTTCGGTTTCACCTTTCTTTTTTTGAATTAGACATTTCCTACTCTAATGAGGGCCACCGCGTGTCAGAAATCCGCTAGATGCGCTAGTGTAGAATGAGGTCCAGCTATCATGTACCACCAATCACAGGCCAGTAGCTTGCCTCTAATTGGTGGAACATGAAAGCTAGACCTCATTCTACACTAGCGCATCTAGCGGATTTCTGACACGCGGTGGCCCTCATTCTGAGTATATTTACTCATTTTTTGCAATTATACATATAATAATAATTTCTGATGCCTTCACGGTCATTACACAATGGAATGAAACAACTCATAATTTCTGTTAAACTTTTTGGGTTTCTGTCCCTGCTTCTCGTGCATTTTAGTTTTATTTTATGTGGACGTTTATTTTTCAGGGTCACCGCCGCATGGTGACGTCAGTGGCTTGGGCGGAGGACATATCGCCGAACATCAATTTCTTCAGCTGCGGCTTCGACCGCCGCATACTCGGTTGGTCCATACAACCCTCCAAAGATAACTGAATTTAAACTATCACCTTTTCTCACTGGTTCACCGCACTCTTGAGTTCACACAGCAAGGGTGAATCCAGTTTCGTAGTCAGTCTAATTCTATTCAAAAGATAGTAATTTGATTAAAAGCAATAAGCTTAGAAAATCTATAGCTATCCCAGGGCCCGGGGGTAATGACCCCCTGACCCGTCCTCTGGATCCGCTCTTGTCACACAATCAACGAAATCGTAACAAATCAAAAATAATTACATGACCATTTCATACAAAACTTTCGAGGGAAGCGTAATAGGGTGTCATAAAGGTTTACTATCGTACTGGTTTCTAAAGTATGCTCGCCATGTCCTTAGGTCCTTATATAACTGTAACCTAATATTGTCAATGTGAAATGTATTTTGACCATCGTAGTATTTCCCGGGTAATATAAGGATCCCGTAGCAGGCGTGTGCGATGCCAGGGTGGGCACTAAATATAATTTTGACATTGCGCTCACAAATCAAAATGTCAAATGATGGCATTCCTAATTCTCGTAATTTATTTACAAAAAATAGTATATAATTTTATTTATGTGTGTTTGTATCTTACTAAAAGTAAATTATTCGTCAAACTTTCACATCAACATCATTGAGAATAATGCCACGTTGATGTATGCTAAAGGATTGATTGCTAGTTAATGACAAACAGGTAACCTCAAACTTATTAGAATTTGTCTTGAACAA
Organism: Polylopha cassiicola; assembly: GCA_038024825.1. NCBI lineage: Eukaryota > Metazoa > Arthropoda > Insecta > Lepidoptera > Tortricidae > Polylopha > Polylopha cassiicola. The sequence goes on from CP149061.1 coordinate 4,543,861, forward strand.
TAATGTAGGTATAGTGATTGAATGTCTTCTGCGGTAATTGGAATATTTCCTATTAGCTAAAAAAATATGTATAATATATCATTCTAAAACGGTACGCTATATAAGATTGGTATATAATATGTAATACTTATATTTTTGTATGTGTTAATAATTTCAATATTTCAAGCTTCACTCTCTTCAAGTTTTATATACCTACTTAATCTAATTTTTGATTATAAAGTTTTCGAAATACAAACAAATAGATGATTTGCTTCGTTAAGTAAATACTTTCATGCCATATTCAATTATATGAAATTGTTGATGTGTGTTCTCCCTTTAATTATTTAAATTCATAATGTAACAATTTACATATGATTCGTCGATCGAACATCGAATGTAATGTATCTGCGTCCAACCATGCTACTATGCGTTGTCTATTTATAAATTAGTACAGTGGCGGATTTGTAGCCTACGACGCAGTAAGCCACACCGGTCTCGGCTAATCAATACATTTTAGTAAAACATATATTTTATAGTTCTTTTTAACCGACTTCAAAAAAAGAAGGAGATTCTCAATTCGACTATATTTTTTTGTTTGTTATCTTAGAACTGCCGACTGGGTGCACCGAATTAGATGGTTCCTTTTTTTATTATTGGTCCTATTTAAATTTTTGACGTCGGTTTTTTGTTAATTATCGCGAAAGAATCAAAAATTATAATCTGTGTATTTCTTGACACGATCGAGCAATAATATGGCGATGATATTATGCTCTAGGTGCCTACCGCGTCTTAAGACAAATCCCCCACTGGCCAGCACAAAATATTGAAAGATTGTTATAAGTAGAATATTTTAATACATTGTTGGCTTTTAGTAGTTTATATTACATTAAGTGTTTTCAATTTGTTTGTCCATTAATTATAATTAATATTTAATATTTAAATTAAGTTGGTTGTTGGCGATCGTAATTTAATTAAGAAGTAGGCAAAACGGATTTTGTTGATATCTAACCTATGGTATAATTAATTAGATGTGATTTGAAATAATATAATGTTAGAATAGATATCATTTGAATAAGATGAAATTAGTCATTGTACCTTACGGTTAGACGTTGAGAGGTTGGGCGTATTTTTTCAATTTCAATATAAATATTGGAAAAATCTAATTTGAATATATAGGTACTTATCTTCGACTGTCCAAATTAAAATTACTGTGATTGTATTCGAACACGCACTTGAATATCTTCCTTGGATGTAAATTGTATTATAATGTATAACAACATATCTTTAGGTGTATCATACCGGTGTATTGAAAGCTGGTACAGTTCGCCAAATATATTGGAACATTACTATGAATTTTATGCTGACTGTACAAACTGCAAATCTGATTTTACCAACCTAGTCACACAGTGTATTTAAAGCCAAAGAACATTTCAAAATCACACTCTTTATTTTTTTAATTTAAATAACTATTACTTCTACCACATACACGGAGAGGCGAGAAGAAGACAGATCATTCGTGTGACCATACGTCATACACTGCTCCGCTATTTGTCTCTTTTTGGCCCGAGTCAAAGGGTCGTAAGGGGAAACGTCGCGATGAATTATGCAAGTAGAGAAGAGTGTGTCCAGAGAAGGCAACATCGCGGCAGTGCGAGCATAGTGCTGTAGAGAACAGAGACTTGATCCTGGAAATGAAACTTTCCTGTTCCGAAGATAAGTCAGAATGTTCTGTCGACCACCGTTCTACCCTGCTAACGATAAACGCAGTATGTACGTACGTGTTTCATATGTACTTACTGCATTTGTCGATTCGTAACGTTGTTTGTATCTGGAATTACTGAATAATAGTCAAGCTACATACGACGTACTTCGGTGTACTGTAGGTGTTTTATAAAAACAACCTTAAGTAAGAATAGGTCTAATTTGCGAAATATAACATTTTAATATTGAACTATTACTGTTCTAATTGATAACACATATCAGTGTTTATGGAATGACATCGCATTTGGCTTAGATTTTTGTTATTTGCTTTTAAATCTTGTAGATTTTTTTACTGGTCAGCACAAAAACTCGCGGACTTGCCAATTGTTTAACATGTATATATATGTAATTAGACTATGTGAAGAAATTTGCCAAATAATGTCACAGAATTGACAATATTTTTTGCACTCCATTTTTCTTATTTCCATACATCGCTTAGGTATTGTTTCGTGTTTGACTCGTATTCACAATATTTATCAATGATTTTCTAGGAATATCTACGTAAATCATGAATCAAGCATAATAATCATAAATTGTATTAAACTGTAATTTTAATTGGTTATTATCAAAGTTATTGGTTGTTAAATATGTTCTATAATTGTAAAGTGATCTGAATATTTTTGTTACGTGAAAGATGGTAAGAAATAAAATTATAACATTTTGTTTGATTTTTAATACAAATTAACCCACCCAGGCTACTTAGGCAGGCAGTGTGCCCGAGTAGGCACTCCTTACATAAAGCCCATACTTCTTTTATATTTGTAAAAACAAAATAAATTGAGGTAATAGATGATTTTGCAGTTAAATGTATCTGTAAGTTGCTAAACTCCAAAAATGATTGGTAAAACAATTAGATAGGGTTGGAGGGAAGGTATTAATTTAAAAACAATAAATATCGTTAAACAAAATATTTTATTAAACTATTAACAATAATAATTTATCTTATGACTAGAATAGTGCCTAGTTACAAAGTAAACATTATCAGTCTTTTTTTAATTATTAGTACTGCTGGTATTATTATAGGTAGGCGAACCTAATACACTTCTTCTATTGTCGGTCCGTCATTTCTTCTCTGCTGGAAGCCGGGCATTCCTCCACACATGCCGCCCATTCCTCCAGGCATACCGCCCATTCCTCCAGGCATGCCGCCCATTCCTCCAGGCATTCCGCCCATTCCTCCAGGCATGCCGCCCATTCCTCCAGGCATACCGCCCATTCCTCCAGGCATACCGCCCATTCCTCCGGGCATATTACTTGCTCCACCGGCTGGCCTTTCTTCAGCGCCTCCTCCATGTATTTTCGTCATGATGGGTGAACAAATTTTTTGCAAGTCCTTTAATTTGTGCTCATACTCTTCTTTCTCTGCCAAGGAGTTGTTTTCTAGCCATTGCAAAGACTCTTCACATTCACGACGTGCTGTGTTTTTATCTTGTTCACTTAATTTATCTCCAGCGTCGTCCAGAGCCTGTTTCACGCTGAATACATATGCTTCAAGTTGGTTCCGCGACGCTACGCGTTCCCGTTGCCTGTCGTCTTCCTCTTTGTACCGCTCCGCTTCGGCAAGCATCCGATCAATATCTGCTTGCGACAGGCGTCCTCTGTCGTTCTTGATGACTATATTCTTACTTCGTCCGGTGCTGTTTTCCTTCGCCGATACATTCAGAATGCCGTTTGCGTCGATGTCAAATGTGACGTCAATTTTGGGCACTCCTCGAGGGGCAGGTGGAATCCCTGTTAAATCGAATTTACCCAAAATGTTGTTGTCCTTTGTCATCGCCCGCTCACCCTCATAAACTTGAATCGTAACGGCGGGTTGGTTGTCGGAATAGGTAGTGAACGTCTGTGATTGTTTGCACGGGATCTTAGAGTTGCGCTCGATGATTTTGGTCATGACGCCACCGGCGGTCTCGATGCCGAGCGACAGCGGCGCCACGTCCACTAGCAGCACGTCCTGGATGCGCGAGTCGGTGGCGCCACTCAGGATCGCCGCCTGTACCGCCGCGCCGTACGCCACCGCCTCGTCGGGATTGATCGACAGGTTCAACTGTTTACCACCGAAGAAGTTCTGAAGAAGATTTTGGATTTTCGGTATTCGGGTGGATCCGCCGACCAGCACGACGTCATGAATTTGACTCTTGTCCAATTTTGCGTCTCTGAGCGCCTTCTCGACGGGTTCTAGTGTACCGCGGAAGAGGTCGGAGTTTAGCTCCTCGAATCGGGCGCGAGAGATGCGAGTATAGAAGTCGACGCCTTCGTAGAGTGCATCTATTTCGATGGCGGCCTCGGTGCTGGAGGACAGAGTGCGCTTGGCGCGCTCGGCCGCGGTGCGCAAACGGCGAAGGGCCCGCGAGTTACCGCGGAGGTCCTTGCGGTATTTTCGTTTGAATTCATCCGCCAGGTAGTTCACCAATCTGTTGTCGAAGTCCTCGCCTCCCAAGTGGGTGTCCCCGGCGGTAGCTCTCACTTCGAACAGAGACCCTTCGTCGATTGTGAGGATGGAGACGTCGAAAGTGCCGCCCCCGAGATCGAATATGAGAACGTTCCGCTCTCCCTTCAGATTTTTATCCAAACCATACGCGAGAGCGGCGGCCGTCGGCTCGTTGATTATCCGTAGCACGTTGAGACCGGCGATCACACCCGCGTCCTTCGTAGCCTGCCGCTGCGAGTCGTTGAAGTACGCCGGCACTGTTATCACCGCGTCTCGCACCGTCTTGCCTAAGTAAGCCTCGGCGGTTTCCTTCATCTTAGTCAGGACCATACTGCTGATTTCCTCTGGCGCGAATCTTTTGGGTTCTCCTTTGAACTCGACTTGAATTTTCGGTTTCCCACAGTCGTTGATAACTTTAAACGGCCAGTGCTGCATGTCCTGTTGTATTTTGGAATCATCAAATTTCCGTCCGATCAGCCTCTTCGCGTCGAATACTGTGTTGTTGGGGTTTAGGGCGACTTGGTTCTTGGCTGCGTCGCCGATCAACCGCTCGGTGTCGGTAAACGCGACGTAAGATGGAGTGGTTCGGTTGCCCTGGTCGTTCGCGATGATTTCCACATTCCCATGCTGCCAAATTCCAACACAGGAATACGTAGTCCCGAGATCAATTCCTATAGCTGACATTATTCTCTTATTATTCACTTTTTCAACAGTTATTAAACGTATAAATGAGGTTTATTCTCCGAGAGGTGTTTGCACTGCTCTGCTTCACTTGTCTTATTCACTTCGTGTTTACGATTAAACTGAATAGGCTTTTTGACAATGCGAAAAATAAAGTGTAAATTACTGTTAACAGTATAAATTAAGAGTTAAAAAATGATTATTCATTAACGTAAGTTGAAAATAATGATTGATTTATTTAAAAATCCTTAAATAAAAATTACATTTTTTAAACGTTTGTCACGTGACACAAAACGCTCCTGCTGGGCCGAGTTTTTCGTGACGTCACATGCCCGTAAACTTTGTTTACCTAGTTGTGTTGCGCCTAGTTGTCAAACAGGCATGTGACGTCACCGACCTCATTGCGGCGCCATATTGTCAAAGTAGCGTTTTAGCACACTATTTAAATATTGAATTTTTAATTCGATGTTTTTCAGCTAATACATACCAGATTTAAAAAAAACAACTTTTGCTGGGTTCCTTAGACTCTACTACATAATATAAAATGGATTTTAAAAACATGTCAAATACCCTATTCTCGCGGGCTGTCGCCTCCTTATATACCTCAACTCTGCCGACCAATCACGTCGCTGTATTTTCTAGTACGTACTCGACGTCCAATCAGATTCTCGATGTTTCGTTTCTGGAATCGTCTACATGCGCCTAGAATATGGACGCAGTGCTGCCACCAGATAAGAAAATCTCAACTTGCATTGTTTTTGCGGGTGTCATACAAGTATTTCGTTTTGGTGAACGTGACCTAGCATTGACAATAATATAATTATGAATTAAAAAAACTACGACCCAATTGATTAAATTTAGTCGAAAGAACATAAAAAGTGAAGAGTGAGTAATTATAACAAAGTTTAGGCAAGATATAAAATAAAATAACATTACCTATCTATTATATTATAAGGGATAATATTTCTTGAAGACACCCTAATTAATAAAAATAATTTTCATTATTATTACTTAAAACAGAAACTGGCAGGATTTACATTCTTACTTAATTACGTATTTTATTAGGTAATATTTTGTAAGCATTCAAAGTAAAGTCTGTAGGCAGTGTACTTAACATGTTTTTAAAATAACATGGTTGATTATACTTACATATTTTACTACCTATTTTCTTTACATTCTAAATTATAATAAAAGTTCATTTATTTTTTGTATTCAATGAAAACCAAAATATATTTTTATGTGATTTTCTAAATATTTAGTGGCAACATTGCTAATGTCGCTATAAAGTGGGTGGAACATGGTAGAAATTTAATAAGGGATAGAGATATCGAATAGGTCACGTGCGAAAGAGACAAAACAATAAGCTACTAGTACATTCTACGGCTTACAAGAAAACTCTAGAATATTCTCTACATCTATATTAATATGACATTAGCAATGTTGCCACTAAATATTTAGAAAATCACATAAAAATATATTTTGGTTTTCATTGAATACAAAAAATAAATGAACTTTTATTGACGTGACAACGTCTTATAAATTGGTTTGCCGGGTGACACTTCAAGAAATTGCGTTACGCTCCGCTCACGTTATGCGCTCACAATGAGAGCGAGTGAGAGGCACGCGTCCCTTCCACTCGGGCATGGTTAGCCCGCCTAAGAGCGAGAGAGACAGACATAAAAAGTGAAAGGCACGCGTGAAATTCAGTGCGAGATTCTTTGTATAAATTAATGTTTTAAATATAATTCTTTGTATAAATAAATGTTTTAAATTGTTACTATTATTTCATCCTTCTTCCTACTATACGAATGAATATTCACATTAAAATTATTTTACCACTCAAAGTCGTTGTCACGTAAAACTTTCGCCCGTATACCAACTTTACAGGCAACCAATTTTTTATAATTTAGAATGTAAAGAAAATAGTAAAATATGTATGTATAATCAACCATGTTATTTTAAAAACATGTTAAGTACACTTCCTACAGACTTTACTTTGAATGCTTACAAAATATTACCTAATAAAATACGTAATTAAGTAAGAATGTAAATCCTGCCAGTTTCTGTTTTAAGTAATAATAATGAAAATTAGGGTGTCTTCAAGAAATATTATCCCTTATATAATAGATAGGTAATGTTATTTTATTTTATATCTTGCCTTAACTTTGTTATAATTATTCACTCTTCACTTTTTATGTTCTTTCGACTAAATTTAATCAATTGAGTCGTAGTTTTTTTAATTCATAATTATATTATTGTCAATGCTAGGTCACGTTCACCAAAACGAAATACTTGTATGACACCCGCAAAAACAATGCAAGTTGAGATTTTCTTATCTGGTGGCAACACTACGTCCATATTCTAGGCGCATGTAGACGATTCCAGAAACGAAACATCGAGAATCTGATTGGATGTCGAGTACGTACTAGAAAATACAGCGACGTGATTGGTCGGCAGAGTTGAGGTATATAAGGAGGCGACAGCCCGCGAGAATTCAGTTTAATCATAAACACGAAGCGAATAAGACAAGTGAAGCAGAGCAGTGCAAACACCTTTCGGAGAATAAACCTCATTTATACGTTTAATAACTGTTGAAAAAGTGAATAATAAGAGAATAATGTCAGCTATAGGAATTGATCTCGGGACTACGTATTCCTGTGTTGGAATTTGGCAGCATGGGAATGTGGAAATCATCGCGAACGACCAGGGCAACCGAACCACTCCATCTTACGTCGCGTTTACCGACACCGAGCGGTTGATCGGCGACGCAGCCAAGAACCAAGTCGCCCTAAACCCCAACAACACAGTATTCGACGCGAAGAGGCTGATCGGACGGAAATTTGATGATTCCAAAATACAACAGGACATGCAGCACTGGCCGTTTAAAGTTATCAACGACTGTGGGAAACCGAAAATTCAAGTCGAGTTCAAAGGAGAACCCAAAAGATTCGCGCCAGAGGAAATCAGCAGTATGGTCCTGACTAAGATGAAGGAAACCGCCGAGGCTTACTTAGGCAAGACGGTGCGAGACGCGGTGATAACAGTGCCGGCGTACTTCAACGACTCGCAGCGGCAGGCTACGAAGGACGCGGGTGTGATCGCCGGTCTCAACGTGCTACGGATAATCAACGAGCCGACGGCCGCCGCTCTCGCGTATGGTTTGGATAAAAATCTGAAAGGAGAGCGGAACGTTCTCATATTCGATCTCGGGGGCGGCACTTTCGACGTCTCCATCCTCACAATCGACGAAGGGTCTCTGTTCGAAGTGAGAGCTACCGCCGGGGACACCCACTTGGGAGGCGAGGACTTCGACAACAGATTGGTGAACTACCTGGCGGATGAATTCAAACGAAAATACCGCAAGGACCTCCGCGGTAACTCGCGGGCCCTTCGCCGTTTGCGCACCGCGGCCGAGCGCGCCAAGCGCACTCTGTCCTCCAGCACCGAGGCCGCCATCGAAATAGATGCACTCTACGAAGGCGTCGACTTCTATACTCGCATCTCTCGCGCCCGATTCGAGGAGCTAAACTCCGACCTCTTCCGCGGTACACTAGAACCCGTCGAGAAGGCGCTCAGAGACGCAAAATTGGACAAGAGTCAAATTCATGACGTCGTGCTGGTCGGCGGATCCACCCGAATACCGAAAATCCAAAATCTTCTTCAGAACTTCTTCGGTGGTAAACAGTTGAACCTGTCGATCAATCCCGACGAGGCGGTGGCGTACGGCGCGGCGGTACAGGCGGCGATCCTGAGTGGCGCCACCGACTCGCGCATCCAGGACGTGCTGCTAGTGGACGTGGCGCCGCTGTCGCTCGGCATCGAGACCGCCGGTGGCGTCATGACCAAAATCATCGAGCGCAACTCTAAGATCCCGTGCAAACAATCACAGACGTTCACTACCTATTCCGACAACCAACCCGCCGTTACGATTCAAGTTTATGAGGGTGAGCGGGCGATGACAAAGGACAACAACATTTTGGGTAAATTCGATTTAACAGGGATTCCACCTGCCCCTCGAGGAGTGCCCAAAATTGACGTCACATTTGACATCGACGCAAACGGTATTCTGAATGTATCGGCGAAGGAAAACAGCACCGGACGAAGTAAGAATATAGTCATCAAGAACGACAGAGGACGCCTGTCGCAAGCAGATATTGATCGGATGCTTGCCGAAGCGGAGCGGTACAAAGAGGAAGACGACAGGCAACGGGAACGCGTAGCGTCGCGGAACCAACTTGAAGCATATGTATTCAGCGTGAAACAGGCTCTGGACGACGCTGGAGATAAATTAAGTGAACAAGATAAAAACACAGCACGTCGTGAATGTGATGAGTCTTTGCAATGGCTAGAAAACAACTCGTTGGCAGAGAAAGAAGAGTATGAGCACAAATTAAAGGACTTGCAAAAAATTTGTTCACCCATCATGACGAAAATACATGGAGGAGGCGCTGAAGAAAGGCCAGCCGGTGGAGCAAGTAATATGCCCGGAGGAATGGGCGGTATGCCTGGAGGAATGGGCGGCATGCCTGGAGGAATGGGCGGTATGCCTGGAGGAATGGGCGGCATGCCTGGAGGAATGGGCGGAATGCCTGGAGGAATGGGTGGCATGCCTGGAGGAATGGGCGGCATGCCTGGAGGAATGGGCGGAATGCCTGGAGGAATGCGTGGCATGCCTGGAGGAATGGGCGGTATGCCTGGAGGAATGGGCGGCATGTGTGGAGGAATGCCCGGCTTTCAGCAGAGAAGAAATGACGGACCGACAATAGAAGAAGTGTATTAGTTTCGCCTACCTATAATAATACCACCAGTACTAATAATTAAAAAAAGACTGATTATGTTTACTTTGTAACTAGGCACTATTCTAGTCATAAGATAAATTATTATTGTTAATAGTATAATAAAATATTTGTTTAATGATATTTATTGTTTTTCAATTAATACTTTCCCTCCAACCCTATCTAATTGTTTTACCAATCATTTTTGGAGTTTAGCAACTTACAGATACATTTAACTTTAGAATTATCTGTTACCTTGATAAATACTTTCCTTCATTATTATTTTTTTAGTTTTTATAAATTTGAAGGAAATAAGTATTTAAGTCAAGTACCTATTACTGTCCGGTTTTAAAGAACCCTAAAATAAATTAAAAATGCGTACTCTTGTGGTATGACCCAAAGTTAGAAATTTTGCAGAGCAACTTTCAGACATGTTATAAAATTATATATAATCATAAGTTGATAATTACAATAACTTAATTCATAATTTTATTTTAAATAATTTGTAAGTCTTACAGTTTCTATTTCTAGCACAAAAATTTTGCTGGCGACACTAGTATTGCAATTGATCTGGCAACTTGGCAAGTGAAACCGGCAATACAATGTGTTTCTGATTCTGTTTGTCAGATTAAATTTGTTTATTTTTACCGATGTTTTTTTTGCTTATAAAACAGAAATTCAGGTAGATGTGTTCAATTAGAATTACCGACACTGCAGAATTGTGTCTCGTTGACTCTTATTTTCAGTTTGACTAAAAGTTATTTAGGTTTGTGTAGAAATATAATCTAAATGAAATATGATTGAAAGAGGGTCTTATTACAGTATTACCTTTTTTGTTTTCTAGTGCAGAGTTTTCTCTGAGTTAGAATAATAAGTAATGGACGAGTTGCGAGCGTTTTTCAATAATCCTGGTCCATCCAGTTCACATATAGTCAAACTTAGAGGCCCACTAACAAGCGGTATGCGTATTACTAAAGAAGACTCTATAAATCAGCTAGATAGAAGAGAAAGTCATAGAAGAGCACTTGTATTGACTGATGTTGACTACGCTCGAGAAATTCAAGATGAAGAGAATAAAGTGTACTTGAAGGTAGGTAAATAATAATATTACATTTGGGATATCCTAAGGGACAACTTACAATGGAACTTGGAGTGATAGGATTTTTGCAAGATTAACCCCAACCCCAACGCCCGGTGTAGGTAAAGTTGGTTAAATAATGCATATAATCCTGACACAGGTGTAGTGATCATCCGGCAAGTACAATGGTCTTCTCCAGATAGAAATAACAAGGATTTTTGCACTACTTCTTTCTTGAAGTTCTGTTAAAGTTTGACTTTTTTGTACCTTAGAATGAAATTGAGCGTGAGAAATGGGACAGCGTGCCAGGTGGGCTGGAGTCATTGGAGCAGTTATCATCACTTGGTTCTATGCTAGAACTGGGCGAGCTCACTGAAGAAGCGATGACAGAAGTATACAGTAAATACTCCTTTCAAATGAAAGAGGACACAAACAAATTGTCCATAAACAGTTTTAAACAACAGGTAACTATAAAAAAATATAAATACAGGCTAAGAAAAGGTGTTCTATAGAAATAAATAAGGATTTAAAAAAATATTATATAAAACAGGACATTTGATATGAGCATGATTTAATAGTGTTTAAGTATAATATTTTCTACACACACACATATGTGATGTAGGTATGATATATATTATATACCTAATAGGTTTTTAATTCCAACATATTTAAATAAAGTTTGTATGAAATACAAGACAACTCATTCCCATAGGGTTGGTAGACGCCACTGTGTTCCACTTGCTGCAACACTGACAAAACCTGTTTTGCTTTTTTAACTTTAAAAGTTTTTCTATTTATTCAGTACTTTGTAATTGTTATAGATATTAGCCCATATCAGGGGCTACCCAGTGGTCATAATCGAAGGTCCAACAGGGTGTGGTAAAACCACCCAAGTCCCACAATGGATTTTAGATGACAGTTACCAACATCGCAAGCCTTGTAAAATCATTGTGACCCAACCAAGGAGGATTGCTGCCATGTCTATAGCGAAAAGAGTAGCTCAGGAAAGAGGTTGGGATGTTGGAGGACTTGTTGGCTACCAGGTGAGCTTAATGCAAGACAATTCATTATTAACACTTTTGTATTAAATAAAGGTATATTTTCTACATATTAGTCCTACGATATACTAATGAATTAAAGATGTATGACAACAATACTTGAGAGAAAACAATGAACACATAATTGGCATGTGCCAAACAGGTTTTAAAATTCTATACACAATTGCATAAATCAGTAATTTGAAGTAATAAGAAATACCTACTACAAATAAACTGTATTTGTGTTGGTATTTATTTTATTTTATTTATTTATCCTTAGTTATTGCACAAAACAATTATAAATGTACAAAATATACAATTATATCTGTTTATGCCTATTTACCTCAATAAAATTTCTAACAATTTGAAAGCTTAGTGTAAAAATGTAGGTATTTTATCTATTGATGTATTTAAAAAAAATTACAGGTAGGTCTGGAGAATAGAACTACAAATGATACAAGAATTCATTATGTCACAACAGGAGTACTATTACAGAAATTAGGTAAGGTTAGCCCACCTTGCAAGATTAATAAAAAAAAAATTATAAGTTTAGATGGATTTATAGTTTTTTTTTCTTTTTCAGTGTCAACCAAGAACATGAATGAATACACCCATATAATCCTCGACGAAGTACACGAACGTGGACAAGAAATGGATTTTCTTTTGCTTGTAGTTAAAAAACTACTTTACACTGTCTCTCCCAACGTGAAAGTTATACTCATGTCCGCCACTTTCCAAAGGGAGGTTTTCGCAGATTACTTCACAATCCCGACTCCGCTCGGACAACACATGGTCTCCTCTGTGACCATAGAGAAGAAGAATCAAATGTTCACAGTGGAGACATTCTACTTAAATGCACTGACCAAATTTGGCACGGTGAGTTGAAACCTTCACTTATGTACAAGGGTGATTATTCGGCGTTTCAGGTATAAGCTGAACTTTTTTTTACCTTTTAAATAATATATGTATTTAATACAATTTAAGTGATATTCAAACAACAAATTAATCTGCAACAATGCTTCCTCAAAAATAATATCTTGGTCCCACTCCTCGGGAAATATTCGATTTTCATTAAATCTTGGGCCCTAGACAAGTGCCCAACGTTCAACGTTAACGTTAAACGTTAGCACAAAAATGTATGGGATTTGACATTTGTGACGTACGTGACAGTCGTTCGCGGATGTCAAATCCCATACATTTTGGTCCTAACGTTTAACGTTAACGTTGAACGTTGGGCACTTGTCTAGGGCCCCTTGTATGTATATTTGATGTGAGAACAGGTCATAATGTATATTGCATGTTAGGTGAATAGGGGCACCTATTGCTCTCATCCAGATTTTTTTTTTTTACAGATTCTCGAGCGAGCTATGCCAAAAGGCAACGACCCAATTATTATGCCCGAAATGTACCATTTGGTGGTGAAGTTGATCAATGCATTTGAACAGATTGATAAGAAAGAAGACGGTTATACTGACCGGTGTGAAGTAGATCTGCCTTCGGTCCTAGTGTTCCTGCCGGGCATCAATGAGATTGAGGACTTGTATGCATGTCTCACGGATCTTGCTTTGAGGTAATATCACACTAATATCATAAAGGTGTGAGTTTGTGAGTGTGTATTTTATTTACTTCTTCACGCAAAAACTACTGAATGGATATTGATTAAACTTTACAGTAATATAGGCTATACATCAGAATAACATATACGCTATATTTTATAATTATATTGAGTAAAGTACTCATTGTGCGCAGACGAAGTCTCTAGCAGAGTTCCAAAAGTTTATATTTACCAAATTAAAAATGAAGTGATGAATAATAATATCATTTGTATGGTACAAGAAGTTTGTCAAGACAGCTGTGACCGCCACCTGGCGAACTTGATCGTGTTACTGTGGCACGAGCAGATTCCCTTCATCTGATGGCATCTGCATTCTGCATCCAATATAATAAATGAAATGAAAAATAGGCTTAACTCGTAAATACTTTATGAACATTTTTTATTTCAATATTCAAATTGTAAAACGGAACTAAAAAATAAGTAAGCATGATTTTATTTGACGTTTTTAATAGATAATAGTATATCCCTACGTGCGCGAGTCCGATTCGCACTTGGCCGATATTTAAAAGTGCTAAAGTCATAATGATATTTTTGTACAAAGACAAGAGTAGAAAAAATCTTAGACCCCCAGTGGGATTCGAACCCACGCTTATGCCTTTACTAGCGGCAGCGTGCTAACCATTACACTATGGGAATCGACTGACAGGTCTTCGAATTTGTCTACTCCTTTCAATTCGGTCTTTGTACTTTTCTTTTATATGCGAATTTTTTTTTTCGCTTCACTGGGGGTCTAAGATTTTTTCTCCTCTTGTCTTTGTACAAAAATATCATTATAATTAAAAACTAATGGTATTGAACCAAAAATATTAATCGAATTTCGATTGATAGATTGTAGTTAATAGTGCTAAAGTCGTTTGTCTTTTCACAGGGAGAGAGTGGCCGGTGTGGAATGTCCGAAATACAAATGGTGGGTGTTGCCGCTTCACTCGACGATCACGGCCGACGAGCAGGTGCGCGTGTTCCAGCGGGCGCCGCCGGGGCACCGCAAGATCATACTCGCCACCAACATCGCGGAGAGCTCGATCACCGTTCCCGATATTAAATATGGTACGTACTATCGGATGCTTTCGGGGTACGCCATTTTAGAAAAAAATTGCTTGCACTTGTTGCTTCACACACAGCCGCCAGGTACCAGGGTCGTTCAAGCGATTATTGCCTTAAAGGTGTAACATCGCCAGCACAGTTGATAGTACGTTTTATAATATATGCTGTAATGATACTTACTATAACACCTGCTGTAATATCTGGTGATTTTGCAGTTATATTGGAATAAAACAACTATAACGAATTTAATTCGCATTTCGCTTATATTATATTCCAAACTGTAAAGTTATGGAAACATCAGCTGTTTAATTCCAACATGCATGTTTATTGGTATAAATCTAACTATATTTCTGTCCGCTTCTCTGTTGAGTTGGTATGATTTATGTTTTATGTTAATCATACCTGAAATTTAAATCTCTTTACTTTATCCTTCGTGAAATTCCAAATTACAAGTAACTATATGTTGGTGAAATTATTTAAGGTCTTTTAAAATGTTTCTGTTAACAATCCTCTTTGAAGCGTAACGTTATTAGTACATTACGCACCAAGGCCAGTAAAATAAAAAATGTCTCAGATCACATGTAATTAAAAATGTGATCTGAGGCTTTTTTATTTTACTGGCCGAGGTCAGTATACTATTTTTCTGTTCGACGAAGCCAGAAAGCGGAAATTTCATTTAGCGAAGCGGTCACAAAGTTGGCGCTTTCTGGCCGGAGGGCGGAAAATTAGATTTATGCGTATTTGCTCGCTTGCAGTGGTCGACTTCTGCCTGATGAAGGTGTTAGTGGCGGACGAGCAGACGAACTTCACGTCGCTGCAGATGTGCTGGGCGTCGAAGAGCAACTGCGAGCAGCGCGCCGGCCGCGCGGGCCGCGTGCGCGACGGACGCGTCTACCGGCTCGTGCGGGACAGGTTCTACGTGAGTGCCGCTCATACTCATTATTTTGCCCTCACGTGTTATGGACGTGAGAGCAAATGCGGAGTTTGCTACTGCGCCATAAGTTTTAAATACTGCCACTCGCACACGGCTCGTGATAGCCAATGCGAGTGTGGACATATGCGGCGGGGTTAATGCTCGTGACTTAGACTGCGCACAATCAGTATTTTACACAATATCTTAGTGGCTCTTGACGTTACGATATGGTACAATTAATACTACGCCGCGACGTCACAAGCCCCCACTCCCGAACTTTGGAAGCGCTTATCTTTGGCATTTATTGTTCGATTGAGTAAAGAAAAAATACGTGTCCAATGTTTTTTGGCAATTTACTTGACGGACAAAGAAAAATAAAATTCGTTATGCGTATTGAATTTGTAATATATTGTTATTATCCAGGAGAAGCTCCCGGACGAGTGTCCGCCGGAGATCGCGCGCTGCCCGCTGGAGCGGCTCGTGCTGCTCGCCAAGCAGCTGCACATGGGCCCGCCGCGCGCCGTGCTCGCGCTCGCCATGACGCCGCCCAACCTCGCCAACATACAGCGCACCGTGCTCGTGCTCAAGGAGGCCAGTGCAGCGCGACACACACCCGACACACGACACACGACACGCGACACCTGACCCGCTCTAAACATATTTCATACTTGCTGTTCGCCCCACCTTCGCACGGATCCCTTTTTTTTATCGCCTATGTCACTCGGGAATTGTGTAGCTTCCCAACAGTGAAAGATCAATCCAGCCGTTTTGGAGCCTATCCAATCCAAACAAACAAACCTTGTCTCTTTATAGTATTAGAAAAGATCAAAAACAGACAGACGGATAGACAGACAGACGGACGGACGGAAAAATAAGAGACAAATTTAAGTGCTTTAAAAATTTGGGGAATGGAGGCTCGTGAAGTCACGTTATGGTATAATTTTACCATAACGTGATGTCACGTGACTTTACTCCCAAACTTTTGAATATAACATGATACATTTTAATAATCTAACTGACTGACTAAATATAATTTTGTTCCCCTATTGTTTTATTCATACATGTAAATAAATTATTGTTTTATTAATAGGTCGGTGCGCTGAAGAAGACGTTGGACGGCGAGTGGAGCTCCACTGACGGCGACATCACGTACCTCGGCCGCATCATGGCGAAGCTGCCGCTCGACGTCAAGGTCTCCAAGATCATCATGCTCGGACACATCTTCGGGTGTTTGGAGGAGAGCATTATTATCGGTGATTTAATTATATCTAATATAGCGGCTCGCCCCTGCTTCTTATGGATCCCTAGTTTCATTCAAAATGTTCTATAGTATATGGCACACGGGAATAGTGTAGCTTCCCAACAAGTTTTTATCAAATTGGCCCAGTTTTGGAGCCTATTCAATACAAACAAACAAACAAATCTTTCCTCCTTATTATATTAGTGTAGACATATATAATTTATAATTTTCATGTTTCGGTGTTTGATGCCAAACTTCTTTGAAACGGCTGCATTTCTGTTTTTTTTTGTGTATATTAGGTAGGTCTGATAATAGGCTAAAATCTATTTTTCTTACCCCTAACCATTACGGACACAACAAAGTTTTTTTTTAAATTTGGTCAGTTTTTTTTGTATTTTTATAGTTTCGGCATTGACATACATACAACTCCAAATATTCACTACTAATTATTAGCCATTGTTTTATGTCTTGTCGTTTTTATACACAGCTGCGTCTCTGTCCGTGAAGAACGTGTTCAGTAGTCCATTCCGCGAGAGACTGAACGCCTACAACTCGAAGCTGACGTGGGCGGACGGATCCACTAGCGATTGCATCGCTTTTCTCAATGTTTACAAGGTAATTATATCAATAAATTAAACATAAAAAAACAAAAATAAAACCCGTTATTTGGGCCCCGATAAATATTTATTTTATTCTGCGTTTTATCACTTGTTGTTATAGCGGTAACAGAAATACATCATCTGTGAAAATTTCAAGTTCCTAACCCTTATAGTTTAGGCCCCTTATGTTGATACGTCATATTACAGGTAATATAATATAAAACAACACCAAATATAGTAAAGAAAATATCAAATCCACGTATATATATAAAAGAAGAAGCTAACTAAATGACTGACATATCAACACAGGGTCTAAACTTACGGTTAGGAACTTGAAATTTATATTTATCGGGGCTTATATAATGTGTTTTATTTTTGCCGTTTTATAGATAATGTTCTGTATTATCTATGGTACGGAACCTTTCGTGCGCTAGTCCGACTCACATGTGGTTGTTTTTTAAAACCTTTAAAATAGACAAAATAGACGTATAATTCGTCAAACCGCATCGGATTAGCGTGTTAGATCAGATCCTCTAGATATTTCTAGAATTTTAAATTTTTAGCTTTTTTTGTCTTTATTTAATAGGTGTGGAACCACCTCCGCAAGCAGCAATTCTTCAAGCAGGCAGGCAACAACGAGGCCCACTGGGCGCGCAGGTTCTATGTCCAAATCAGGGCGCTGAGAGAACTGGATGACATGGTGCGGGAGATCACCCTGCGGCTATCTCGGGAGGGCATCGAACCCCTCAAGGGAACGTCGCCTTGGAGCAAGGCTGACTTAGCCTGGGTGTACAAGGTATAAAATATACGACGGCGCATTATAAGTAGTGTAATTCTACTGTTACAAATTAGTATGCTCAATATGAGCATGCTTATGAGCAGTTTACATTCGCTAGCAATAGGCATGCTAGTTTCATACGTACTTAATAAGCAAACCTGTTCACACACGCGCTAAGAGCACGCCCCCCTCCATCCGCGCTGCAGGTAGCGTGCCCAAAAATCGGACGACCGTTGATTTTTAAGCAAAATCAAAATGAGCATGCTCATTATTAGCAATGTTTCGACACACATACTACTAAGTAGCAATTGCTCAATAGTGGCATGATTTCGTGCTAGTAATCAGCATGTGTAACAGCTACTCTTCTGAGCGAGTCGACTTGGCGGGAATACCGAGGTTTCCTGATTTACCGCTGCAGTCGCTCCGGCACTTTTACTGCGGACCTCAGACAGATCGTTGTGCCTCAGATGTTTAGTTTAAAATAAATTGACTTTGTCTACAACTAGCAGTCCGCCCTGGCTTCGCCCGGATCCCTTTTTTTATGGATACGGAGCCTATGTCACTCAGGAATAGTGTAGCTTTCCAACAGTGAAATATTTTTTCAGTCCAGTCGTTTTGGAGCCTATTCAATCAAAACAAACAAACTTTTCCTCTTTATTATATTAGTATAGATAAATTATTTCAAAGTGTCCGTTAATTTTAATTAATAAAAAAAATGTTTCTTAGGGGTTAAAAGGATCGATGAAATTTTGTAATTACTAATTCCACACGGACGGAGTCGCGGGCAGAAGCTAGTATAATTAAAGAAGTGCATATTTATATGTATGTATTTCCAGGTGATACTGGCCGGTGCGTTTTACCCGCAATACTTCGTGCAAGTATCACAGGACGAGAACCGAGAGCGCGAGGCGGTGAAAACTTTGAACGGCCTCGATCCTAGGAACACGGTAACTCTCAGATAGAATACATTATAAGAATACACACTAATGACTAGTTGTACTTGTATCTCTTTTCATCGGAATAATTAGTGTAACTAAGTTACTTTACGACTCTTATTTCGTTAAAGACTTTAAAGGCAAATCAGTAAGCTAAGTGAAAGCTAAACTACAAAACTATTAATCTTGTTTACGTACCAAATTTTATAAATTGCTTTATCTACATTTATCCTTGCTAAAATTATAAACGTGAAAGTTTGTAAGTATCTATGTGTAAATGTAAGGGTGGGCGTTAGGTTAGGTTAGGGAGTATACTATTCCAGGGGGTATGCGTAAATCCATTTCCACTCCGTAAAAAAAAAGGGTGTATACAATTAGACTACTGAATGGATTTTAATGAAACCTTACAATAATATAGTTTATACATCAGAATAACATATAGGTAGGTTATATTTTATAACGATACTGTGTAAAGTACTCATCGTGCGCAGACGAAGTCGCGGGCAGAACCTAGTATCTATACGTATCACAGGCGCGTGAAGTGGGATGTACACGTCATGTACCAGGGCATAGTAGGCTCTGTATACATTAGTCACTAGTCAGTTGTGCCTATTCAAAATGTAAACCTTGTGTATATATTTTTTTTAATTATTCTTTCTGTTAGGTTTACCTGCGGAACTTCCCCGACAATCAGCCGCGTGAAGTGTACGTGTCTGCTATAAAGAACGCCGTACAGCAGCAAATCGGCGACGAGCCACGCGTCACATTTGATAAAAACAGCAGGTGATCCTCTCTATAATTTCTGATGCCTTCGCGGTTATTATACGGGTCATTCTAAGTTAAGAGGTACTTTCGATGGCCAGGACAAAAAAGTACCTTTTTTTTATACTAACTTCTTAATTAACCTATTTATTACTTAAAACAAAATGTTTTTTAAATGCACACTTAAATTTATTACAGAAATGTACATAGTTTAGTCACAATAAATTCAAATATAAGGAAAAAGTCTCTTCCCTGGGCTGTCCCTTACCTGAATTTATTTGTAAACTAATTATTATGTATGTATTAAAATTCAATAATTACTCTATCATCGTTATTACCATACAGAATAATAACTTAGTAACAATGTCTTATAAGTGAAATTACTTGTATTCCAATTTTTCATAAATAATATGAACTCTAAAATTTGTCCTCCGTGTTTCGTGTATCCTCCCCTGGCTTTTTGTTTTCGGTCAAAAATTAGTTATTTTTTTGCTAGACTGTGGAAGTTGCGACCTTGAGTACATAGGTTTTAATGTGAAGGTAGCAGCAAGCAGCGCATAAGCCAACTGCGTAGCCATTTTAACGGCCATTTTTGCTTCGCCACTCGCTGAGTGTGGAAGTGTCGAGTGAATGCAGTCTTTCCTCTGGTAAGTTTTATTTTGCTATTATTTGTTAAACTATTAACGTAACCTTAAATATTAGCTATGAATAGTGCATACTTTGTTATGCTTGGTTGTGAATTGCATACGAGAAACACTTTTACTGCTATATTAAATATAAATCGAAAATGTATCTCCCCTGGCGTATTTCCCCTGGTTCTTTTGATACTTAATGTCCAGGGGAGGTACATTTGTATGCGTTGTCATAAATACTTCTGCATTTTTCGCTGAACCTTTACTAAGTATTATATACATATCTTAGCTTTACAATTTAATGTCTTTTTACAGAAAAAATGGCACCTACAAAAAAAATGATGCTCGAAGAACGTACATATGTTTTGTATGTAGCGCTTAAAAAAAATAAAAAAAAAACTTTCTATAAACAAAGACTGAGCTGCTAAGAAATGAAAGTCTGATTATAAATAATTTATAATTAATATAAAAATAAATAAATAAAGCTGATTTTTAAAAATAATCTCTTTTTTCATATGTCTATGTCTCTCCCCTGTGCATCCTGTCTCTACCCTGTACCGAGTATTTACCCTGGTCACTTATAAAACGAGATAAAACCAACAAATTGACTGGCCACTTTGTAAACATTTTCATATTAAAGGTTTTTTAATTTTTTAATTGTTACAGTAAGGTGTACCTCACTTTTACGAATGAACAAAATAAACGAGCGCAGTCTAGTGATGTAAGTTCATTTATAATTATTATATTTTGCCTAAAACTTGAACAGTCTGTTCTGTAACAGATATAAAATAAAAGTGTTAATTTAATAATACTTACATAATAATATTTTAATAATACTTACTCAATGCAAGGTGATCCATTTTTTCTTTATTATTTACCAAAATTAAAATTCTAACTTTAATTTAAGATATAAATCTTACCACTGATGTATTGTTTTTTTTTCTATATTATAGAAAGACCCAACGATACCTGGTCAAGTGGTGTTGCCAGTTTACAAAGCGATTAAAGCGCGGCAACTCAAAATGGACATCAGAATCCCGTTACTGCCGTAGGTGCTATTTTATCTGTATAAGCGTTATAAATGCTATTTAATGTCATTCTGAGATATGATAAACGTCATATTTGTAAGCTATTTGTGGGGTCTGTTCTGGTCTGCAGTAGGGACCTTAGAGATAACCACGTCTGCATCTGTATTGGGACGAAATCCGACTGTATACTTCAGTCTCTTTAAAACTTTCATTCCTAGCTTTGTTTTTTGCAGTATATAAGTTTCTTGTCTAGTATGTAAGTTCAGATTGTAAAAAAAAGCTTTAAAAAAGCCTGCGAGATTTCCGCCACGTTTCTTAGCAATTTTTAGAGCTATATTAATAAAAAAATATGTGGGGAAATTCGCTATTAGAAATTACGTACAAATTATACATCTACATATCAATATAGAAATAAGCGAGAGGTAATATTGATTTTGAACTGAACTGCATCCATTCAGTGTGGAAACGGCGACGGAACTGGCCGCGGCGATGGCGTGCACTCGGTCCGACGTTGGGATAGATCTCATGGTGCCGCGGCTACCTGCCATAGACGAGACTTACTTCCCGCTTATAATATCACAGGTAATGCTTGCAGTTAATATTTTTTAATATAACAGTATAAAATTGAAGTTAACTCGTATGGCAAATTATTCGTATTAAAATAGATTTTATTGTTCTTAAGGCCTGTTTGACAATGTCCCAGTAGCTAGCTTTTTTTTTGCTGACGATATCGTCCGCATAAAAGTCGAAAATGAATAATTCTTATATTTTACACCCTTTTTCCATAATTCACCACGACCAACCACACATTCTAAATGCATGCTAAACCACGTATGCAATGAAAATTTTTGCCAATTTTTTCATACAAACTTGTCAGCTTATTTTACCGACTTAGTGTGCGTCAGCGTTTTGAATTAAAACAAGGGAAAATCGGTACCTGACCTTTTTACTTCATATCGTTATCGAAGCAAGCATGTAGTGAACATGTCTAAAATAAATAATATTATTTTCAGTACATAAACGTGGGCAGGTTCTGGGTGCAGTATAATGAGGATACGGCGATGAGCGAGTTGAACGAGATCCAAAGAGTGTTGAACGGTAGTAGCCTGCTCGCGTACACGGAGACCGTGCAGCCCGGGGACCTGCTCGCGGCGCCCTACACCGACGCGGACGGCACCCGCGTGTACCGCGCGCGCGTGCAGCGGACACTGCCCAGGGATATGGTCGAGGTATTTATATCTATACTAATATTATAAAGAGGAAAAGATTGTTTGTTTGTTTTGATTGAATAGTCTCCTAAACGGCTGGACCAATTTGAAATTCTTTCACTGTTGGAAAGCTACACTATTCCCGAGTGACATAGGCTATAAATTAAGATATAGCAAGATTTATTCAGTGTAAAATTTAGTTTTAAAAAAAATGAGGTAATTTAAATAAAGTACCTTTGTTTTTAAACATGACTAATAAACTAAAAAATACACCGTAATTTTTCCAGCTGTGTTACATAGACTACGGTTCGTTCGGACGCGTGAACAAGTGCAATCTACGTCAGCTGCCGAGCGGCTCCTGCGCGAGCACGCCGCCGCTGGCGATGCTGTGCGCGCTCGCCGAGGTGGGCCCGAGTCCGCTGCTCGACCGACACGTGCACTGGACGCCCAAGGCCGAGGGGGTGTTCCGGGGGCTGGTGAATAAGGGACATCTGATGGGCAAGGTGAGAGGCTAATATACTTGTGACGCCATTGTCACGGTCTAAAAATTTAAACTATTGTTTGATGTTTGAGTATTTGATAGGGATGACGATTGACGACGGGGTAAATTAAACCAAATTCTTATTTAGACTGTCAATTAGATTATTAAAAAATATTCGATACGTATTTTTTCTTTTCTCAAACAAATAAACAAGCGAAAGATGAGTGCTTCTACAGTCTGGGAGTGCGTGCTCGTGACGTCACGACATGGTACAATTTATATCTAGCCATGACGTCACACGTCATTATAAAATTCACAAGTTAAATCAGAATCGTAACACGACTGAGCTGACGATAGTCTAACGCTAAACTGGGAACCGTAATGTTTCAAAACGCCATCATATAAATGAATATAATTGTATATATTGTACAGATATACTCGGTGGTGCAAGGCGTGGTGTCGATCGAGCTGCTGGCGGAGGGCGGCCGCGTGAGTGTCAACAATGAGCTGGTGCGCGCCGGGCTGGCGGTGCGCTGCGAGGAGACCTACGACTCCAAGGTACTTATTTATTTTACACTAGCGACCTGCCCCAGCTTCACACTATAAACCTTCTCCTTGAATCACTCTATCTAGTAAAAAAAACTGCATTAAAATCCGTTGCGTAGTTGTAAAGATTTAAGCGTACATAGGGATATAGGGACAGAAAAAGCGACTTTATTTTATACTATGTAGTGGTGCACTCATATTGAGATCGTCAAAACAAAAATCAACGATACTAAAAATTTCATAAAAATCTGTCCAGATCTTTCCTCGGAGTTTGGCGACAATTAAAAAATGTTATATATTAGACTAGCTTTTGCCCGAGAGTTCGTCTGCGCACGATGAGTACTTTACACAATATCGTTACAAAATATAGCCTACTAGCGGCCCGCTCCGGCTTTGCCCGGATCCCTTTTTTATAGCCTGTCACTCGTTAATAGTGTAGCTTTCCAACAGTGAAATATTTTTTCAAATCGGTTCAGTCGTTTAGTAGCCTATTCAATCTAAAAAAACAAACATACTTTACCTATTTATAATATTAGTATACTATTAGTAAAGTTTCATCAAAATACATTCAGTAGTTTTTTTTGAAAGTGGAACACACATACAACCAGACATCCTTACATTCTTACAACCTTTCGCGTTTATAATATTACTAGTGGTCCCGGCAGACTTCGTCCCGCCCGGCAATGTCGATTTGACAGTTGTCATTGTTGCGTTTTGTTATACTATTTTTAACAAATCAGCTTAATATTTTCTTCTTTTTTTTTCACTGGAACGTATCCTATGTCCTATGTACCTAAAAAGTATCCTATGTCCTTCTCCTGGCTCTGAGCTACATCCCCAGCAATTTTCAGCCAAATCGGTTCAGCCGTTCTCGAGTTATAAACGGTGTAACTAACACGACTTTCTTTTATATATATAGATAGATTAAGGATGTTCCTAAATGTTTAGACAGACGGCTCATTGTTTATTATTGAAATGTTCCAGATGAACCACGATATTCGTCTATCGGCCTCTGGGCTGAACATGTCTCAGATCCGCGCGTACAACCGCGAGCAGATGGAGCATGCCTACGAAGAGCTCCGAGAAATCAAGTTGCCCAACACAAAAAATTGCACCGCAGATGTTTGTCTGAAGGGACCCGACAGGTGGGATTAAGACGTTTGTATATAATGATTAGATTAGATTAGATTTATTTATTTCTCAAAATTTTTCATACATTATAATTACACTATTATGTCAAATTATATGCACTCATATTGAGATCGTCAGAACAAAAATAAAGAATAAATAATATTAACAAATTACATTATAAATAAAAAAAACATTATTATGTCAAATTATATTCACTCATATTGAGATCGTTCACAAATCATCAATGTCAATAAAACAAAATGTTGATTATAGTCCGACAGCTGGCATCAATTTTTGAGTAGGTACTTGAGGCAAGCTGAAAACTCGACTAAAACATAAAAATTGTCTATTGCTCCAAAGATTCAATTAAATGTAATATTTTTTTAACGGTTATTGTATATAATAATATTTTTTTTCGTAGCCCGCTGGAGATGACGGTACACAACCTGATGTACGCCGGTCGCGACAAGCAAGTTGTGATAGAGTGGAATTCTGTCAACTCCGTACTGTTGGACAATGAGCCTCAAAAGGTTTACGAAAGGTGAGACAGTTTATATTCAAGGATAGGTCGTTACCTGTAACTTTCCTGATTTTATGGGAGTTATTGTTCACTGGTAAAAAAAACATTTATAAAATCGTGATAATGTATTTTACATGGGTGGATCAAAAAGTACCTGCGTTCGGAAACAGACGATGTCGTTGAGCTATGTTGTTATTATCATCGTGTACTTAAGGTATTAAGAAATTAAAAAATATATATTTGTTTAAAAACAATACATTACCTTTTATTTAGTGGCCAGTTTTCTCACAAGAGTGTTGTATTTCGCGGTGACTTGGAAAAAGATCAATATCGGTTTCGTAATTCGGTTTTTATTTTTAGATGGAAAAACATGCGATGAAATAAAAGTAAAGTTGGATGCTGTCTATGGGGGCCTTTCGCCTTCTGTGACAATCGTCAGATTTTGGTTCCATGAATTTAAACGTGGTACACGACTGTTTTTGATGAAGACCGGCTAGGTCGCCCCCCAGACGTGGTTTCCGAAGAGGTCATTAAAAAAGTTCATGACATGATTATCGCAGATCGACGAACTAAAGTTTGCGAATTAGCTGACATTGTAGGCGTGTCGTACAGAACATTTTTTAGTATATTATGTAATAAATTGCACAAGAAACTGATGATGATGATGATGAAAATGATGTCCGCCCTTTGGCTGCCGCGTTTACTCACAGATGAAAATAATCGGATTCAATGTCAATGTCAAAGCAATGTTTGGATCTGTTTAAGAAAAACCCGATGGAGTTTTTGTCTCGAGTTATGACTGTTAACGAAACCTGAGTCTATTATTATACGCTAGAGACCAAGCGAGTCCAATCAATAGATTTTCCCATATGAATCTCCTCCAAAGAAGGCGAAAACGGTCCCATCTGCCGGAAAAGTCATGGCCACGATTTTTTTGGGATTCGAAGGGAATACTCCTTATTAACATCTTACAGAAAGGAAGAACATCACAGGGCAATATTATAGTGAATTGTTGGACCGATTCGATAAAAAACTTAAGAATACACGGCCCCATTTGGCTAGGAAAAAATGCTGTATGGCCCCGATAACGCACCAGCACATTCATCCAGGTTTGTCGCTGTCAAATTAGTGGAATTTCGCTACGAATTGTTGCTGCATCTACCGTAATTAATTGATCTAACGTCCTACGACGTCTTTTGGTGCCTCAACATGAAAACTTGGCTCGGGGGTTAAAAAAATCAGCTCAAACGAAGAGATGGTTGCCGAATCAGAAGCGTATTTTAAAGGGTTCGAAAAAACATACTTTTCGAGGGGTTAAAAAAGTGGTAAAAAAGTGGGGTTATGTGTAAAGACCTCGAAGGAAATTATGTTAAAAAATAAAAAAATAAATCTTTAAAAAAAAAGTTTTTTCTGTCTTAACGCGGGTACTTTTTGATCCACCCACGTACAACTATTAACGGATAACTCGCGTATTTTTATTTTTATTTTATTTGCTGACGTTTCGGATTCTTTACAGTTTCCATAATCGTAGCACGACCGAGCTGACAATAGTCTAACGCTAAAGTGATTTATAAAACCGATGATTTATTTATAACTAGCTTCTGCCCGCGACTTCGTCCGCGTGGAACTCCTCCTTTTTTGCAGTCGGTTAAAAAGTAGCCTATGTTCTTTCTCAGGCTCCAGACTTTCTTTGTACCAAATTTCATTTAAATTGGTCCAGTAGGAATGAAACAACTATTAACGGATTTAACTCGCGTATTTTTATTTTATTTTATTAGCTAAATCCGTTAATAGTTGTTTCATTCCAATGTGTAATAACCGCGAAGGCATCAGAAATTATTGGTCCAGTAGTTTTAGCGTGAAAGCGTAACAGACAGACAGACAGACAGACAGAGTTACTTTCGCATTTATAATATTAGTTAGGATTTTAAGTTTTCGAGTTAAATCCGTTAATAGTTGTTTCATTCCAATCTGTAATAACCGCGATGGCATCAGAAATTATAATGTATTTTATTTAACAGATTATTGGTAGCGGCGGATGTGGGTCAAAACGAGAATAGCAGCAAGCTGACCCT
The DNA here is from genome assembly GCA_038024825.1 of Polylopha cassiicola. Taxonomy (NCBI): domain Eukaryota; kingdom Metazoa; phylum Arthropoda; class Insecta; order Lepidoptera; family Tortricidae; genus Polylopha; species Polylopha cassiicola. Next base: position 4,571,107 of record CP149061.1, read on the forward strand.
CCGCCACACGACCCTCATGCCGAACATCCCCGGCCTGCCCGCCATCATTACTCTGCTTTTCTGCCCGACGTGAGTTTATCTACCTGAACACTTATTCAGTTCCCATAAAAACCTTTAGTAAATTTGGCACCAAATTATCTACCTAAATTATGTACGTACCTATTTTTTTTTTATTTATTTCGTCACCATTTCACGTCATGACAGCCATTTCAAAAAAAAGACCTATGGAAGCAGGCAGATCGTATAATCCGCTGTATTACATTACGGCAAGCTGAAATGAATTTGGAAAAAGGCCGTTTTTTTAATACAGCGATTATTGGAATATTCGGATTGTATAGAAAAAAAAAACTATCTATATAAATACGACTGTATTACGGAGCTTGCTGATCTATTGTAGTGCCGGATTAGTGTGGTGACTGTATTATTTTTTACTAGCTTCTGCCCGCGACTTCGTCTGCGCACGATGAGTACTTCACACAATATCGTTATAAAATATAGCCTATATGTTATTCTGATGTATAAGCTATATTATTGTGGTAAAGTTTCATTCAAATCCATTCAGTAGTTTTTACGTGAAAGAGTAACAAACATCCATACATCCATACTTACAAACTTTCGCCTTTATAATAGTAGTAGGATTTATATTATTTGTGTGTGCGTGTGTATGTGTGTCAGCGCGGAGCTGCGTCGCTCGTGCTGCGGGTCGCGGTTCGTGAGCGCGCTGGCGGGGCTCGGCTGCGACGAGCGCGGCGCGCCGCTGTTCCCCGAGCACGACCTGCTCGTCGACATCGACGCGGACCTCTCCATTGACGACATCGGCCTGGTAAACGTCCCCTCTGCACTATTATATTCATAATCTGTTTATACTATTATATCTGTGTTACTATATAATTTCTAGTGTCCGACTGAAACATGTTTTTTTGCCGAAACAGAAGGCTCGGTTTGATTATAGTTTCAGCCGAAACCGAACCTTTTTGAACGTGGTTTTAATGTTGAATAAAATATTTTATTAAGGTAGAAGGTTTCTTACGTTTCACTTTTATCGAATTGAAATTTCAACATTGTCATATTGACACTGGGTTTAAATTTAACTACCCTAAAAAGTGAAAATATAACATAAAATGTAAGGCATTTGTTTATTGCAGATGGGAAAATAAAGGTTAAATCAAATTAAACAACTTTGTCGTGCCCCGAAGTTAGTCGAACGCGGCTAACTTCACTACTACACTCGGCTGCGAAGAGACTATCTTAAAGTCTGTATATGTTGTCAGATCAACCACATCCGCTACCTGATGGACTACATGCTGCTGTGCGGCGAGGGGCAGGACAGCCCCGCGGAGGACGAGTTCCGCCCGCGCGTGCCCGCCACCATCCGCGAGGACCTCCTCAAGTCAGTCCCCTCAGAGCGCACTGCCGATACAATATATCATGTATCATGTTCTTCATCTGTCGGCGACCATCATGGCAATTTGAATCAATTGCAATCGGCAAATCGGCAATTGCAATCGACACAGCAGCCCTGAACAACACACGCGTGCTCTTATTATACCATGCGCAATATTTTTAGCCATGATGTTCTTCTCACTGGACTTCGTCTTTTTTGCAAAAAATTTTATTTTGAGCTACGCATTATATGTTCAGTATACAATGCTCATATTGTTAAGTATAATAATAATTATAATTATCTGGCTCGTAGCCCTTGGGATCGCGATGTTAGACTTATATTTTTACCAAGGTGTGGATACTAGGAAACTTTTTCTACTTCGTTACCAAAATTCATTATAATGAGTTCAGTGGTATAGGCGTGAAAACATAATAAACGCAACGCAAATTCATATTTATAGTATTATTTGCTGTGAACATAGTTATGTTATGGTGAAAGAAATCAGCCAAGGGAGAGTCGCACGAAGGGTATATATATATAAAACGGCCAAAGAATAAAGTTTGTTGTTGTTGGGTAAGGACACTAAAAAGCACGAGTTAAGGGAATCTTTACGAGCAAATGTGTAGATAAAAAACCTATATACATATATAATATATATGTATATAGGTACATATATTATACATGTATATTATTATTCCTCAGGCTGCTTCTAACACACCGCAAGCACCGCGAGCCCCAGTCGGTGCCGAACGCGTGGGAGTGGAACTCGGTCCCCGAGGAGGAGATCCTCGAGATCGCGGACCCGGAGCTGCTGGAGCGCTGCGTCATCTACCCGCTGCACGCGCCGCTCGACCTGAAGCCGGTCTCCCGGGAGCGGCTGATGGCGTTGAAGAGGGACGTCGATCAGCTGGCCATGCTTGTTGGCAGGTAACCTATGTTATACTATATTTTATCAGCAATTTAACTATCACTTTGACTTTTATGGTGGCGGTGATTTGGAGTTTGTATCATTTTTATTGTAGCTGTTAAAGTGGCCAAATTTACTCGTATAAATAGGTATTTTTGACAATAAAAATCTACCGATATGTTTAAGGAACTTAGGCAGGGATTTTCTATTTAGGGCTCCGTACCCGAAAGGCAAAACGGAACCCTATTACTGAAACTCTGCTGTACGTCCGTCTATCCATTTGTCACATGATTCAAGATAGTTAGCATGTTAGTTTACACTTCCACAGTTAATGTATTTCTGTTGCCAATTTCTATACACAAGAAATACTAAAAATTATTTCGCCTACTCATACTAAAAAGTAGTTTTTTATATAAAAAATACTAATATAAAAGATTACGCTGTTTACAAGCGAGTTAAAAATTTGTTTGTGACACGCGTGGAATTTCGTATTTTTTCCAATTTCCCACCGGATGCGTACATTATCCCGGGATAATAAACGTTTTATAATAAACTTGCGGCCCGCCCCGGTTTCGCCCGGATCCCTTTTTTTATAGCCTATGTCACTCGGGAATAGTGTAGCTTTCCAATAGTGAAAGAATTTTTCAAATCGGTCGTTTAGGAGCCCTAACAACAACAAACTTTTCCTCTTTATTATATTAGTATAGATTCAAGCATCTATGTGTGGAATTCGTACAAATCTGTTTATCAGCTTTTGCGTGATTAAATAAAATATTGATTACAAGGGTATTTATGTGCATTGTGTTCAGGACATCCATATCGAGCGGCACAGAGCTGTCCTGCCCGCTGTGCGGCACGGCGCCCATGCCGCCGCACGCCATGCGCATACACCTCTACTCCAACTCGCACAAGGAGAAAGAGGAAGATTTCAACATCATCAGCTCTTAACTTACATAAACAGAAAACAATATTCCTTATTTCAAAGACTGCCTTTGATTACCGTTAAGAATGGTACGTAAGTTTTTTTTCTTTATATGTACAGTCAGCATCAGATATATATACACGGGCGAGGTGCTCAAATACATCTGAACAACATTACATTTCAATAAATTCGTTACGGTAAATAAGGCCAATAATATATGAACGTCCAATTCGTCACAAATATAAGAGCAGCAATTTTTCAATATAATCTGGACACATAACAACGCAAAAATATCTAAACAGTACAAGTGTTCATAAATATCTGAACACTTAAGGAAAATATACCTTAAATCACTGACATATAGTTTAAATTCTTTTGTACAGATGTAGTGAATATTCTGTCTCATGGTATCATTACTAGGTAAGCAAAGCAAACGAGAATTGCGACGTTGTCATACTTACTATTGTTTCCTGTTGCCAAACTTCAACTGTCACTGTTCAGTTCGTATCCTATTTAATTATGAAAGAATCTCATATATTATGGTCGTTGACAAGTCGTTGTCAACATTGGTAATTAATTTTCGTCAATCTGATAATTGTTTGCTTGGCCTCGTGGTTTAAGTCAGATACGCGGTCATAGAACGCAGCTGGTTTAAGTTCGAGACCAGGAAGAATTGTGTTTTTTTTTTAATTTTATTCCTTTTGTATTTTTATTCAGACCTTATTTTATATTGAAGACGTCGCTGAGACACTTCCAAGACTAACCTTAGTTAAATTGTGTATTTTCTAGTTATAGTTTATTTAGTGTTCGTGTGTAAAGTATAAATTATTATGGTAACCAGATGATGAAATGATGAGACATGATGGAGCTTAATTAATTACATACTTAGTTGTTTAATTAGGTACGCAACAACTTCATCAATTGTAAAAGTCCGTAGGTAATAAACGAACTGCAAATACTAATACGAGTTTCGATTCTACGTATGTCCGATCTCCGAATGTCCTGCCACCGTATTATAGACTATAATAAATGAAGAAAAAAACTTGCGACAAATAAAATTTTAATATAGCAGGTAACCTAATTTATTATAGAAATTATTAAGATCATTATTTTGTACAAAATAATGATCTTAATAAAATTCCAAAATAAATAAAATGAAAAAAAAAAATACACTAATATGTCCTAGTCACGAACTCGAACCAGCCGCGTTCTATAAACGCGTATCCGACACATTAACCACAATGCCAATTTATCAATGATACAGCAGACGAAAATCCGCTACCAATGTCGACATCACTTGTCTTGTCATCGATGACATTCTTGCGTAATCCTAATCCTAACTAATATTATAAATGCGAAAGTAACTCTGTCTGTCTGTCTGTCTGTTTGTCTGTCTGTCTGTCTGTCTGTCTGTCTGTCTGTCTGTCTGTTACGCTTTCACGCTAAAACTACTGGACCGAATTAAATTAAAAATTAAAAAAATGCAAGACAACAGCTCAGTTCATAATGCTAGGTTCATACAAGCATGGATTCATGAAAACATAAATGGGTTGACTAGAATCAAAATGCCGGCTAAGAGCCCCGACCTCAATCCCATTGAGAACTTATGGGGGAAAATGGTCCAAGAGTGGGACGGGAGTCAGTGTCGTACAAAGGAGAGATTAAGAAGTGACGCATTCAACGTGTGGGAGTCATTTAGGGGACGTAATACGTGCCAAAATATCGTAGAATCCATGAGGAGAAGGCTGCAAGCTATACTCAATGCAGAAGGAGGTTACACAAAGTATTAATTGTTCTTAATAATTTATAAAGCCTTCGCGGTTATTACACATTGGCATGAAATAACTATTAATGGATTTAACTCGCGTATTTTTATTATATTTGCTGACGTTACGGATTCTTTACAGTTTCCATAATATTAGCACGACTGAGCTGCTAACAGTCTAACGCTAAAGTGATTTATACAATTATGCAAACTACCTTATATCTAAATTACAAAATTTTTGAAATACTAATTTATTCTAGAATATAAAATATTAATGTTACATTCTACGCATAATTTAATTCAACTATTTTATACTACAACTAAAAACAAATAGGGGGCGTTACCAGCGCTTCGGAAAAACCAACATTACTGAGAAGAAACGCCGCAAGAAACTCGGAGAGATGAGAGAAATATTCATGACATAAAAATTAAAATTATATTTTTGCAAACAAAAAAAAAATGTTTAAATTGAAACGTCAGCAAATAAAATAAAAATACGCGAGTTAAATCCGTTAATAGTTGTTTCATGCCAATTATTAATTGTTCTTGTTCTTATTATTTTTTTTAACTAACCTTCTCTTAAGTGTTTTTTTTTGTTAATAAAGATTCTTTGGTTTAACTTCTGTTTTCCTTATTTAATTATTTAATTTTTGTAATGCCTAGGGCATAGGTGTGGGTTCGAATCCCACTACGCGTCTAAAATTTTTCTACTCTTGTTTTGGTACTAATGGCGGAAAAAAATACCCCCTTCTCGAAATTAAATTCTGAATCGAATGCAACAATCCCCATATTTTTAAGACAACTGATAAATTTTTCGCAGAGAACTCCTCGACCAGACTATAATAGATAATTATTATAAAGAGGAAAACTTTGTTTGGTTGTAGGTAATGAATAGGCTCAAAAACTACTGGGTTTTTAAAAAATCTTTCACCACTCGAAAGCTACATTATCCACGAGTAACATAGGCTATAGAATATTTAAAAAAAAATTAGTAATCATGTTGAAGAGTCGGATTCGATCCATGACTCTCGGTTTACTAAGCAACATCTTACGCATCAAGCTGAAACAGTCTTACTTAACCGGTTGAAATTTATAGGTATATTATGCGTTTCATTACAACTTAGTGTGTACGATGAGACAGGCATATTCGCTACATCTGTACAAAAGAATTTAAACTGTATGGCAGTGACTTAACGTATATTTTCCTTAAGTGTTCAGATATTTATGAACGCGTGTACTGTTTACATATTATTGAAAAGTTGATGCTCATATATTTGTGACGAATTGAATGTTGAGATATCATTGGCCATATTTACCGTAACGAATTTATTGAAATGTAATGTTGTTCAGATGTATTTGAGCACCTCGCCCGTGTATATATATCTGATGGTGACTGTACAATATCTGTTATGGTTTTAAAACATTTTTTTTAATGCAGACTTTAAAAAAATGATGGTTCTGTATGATGGTGTAACTGTCGCTGCTTTTCTAGAATAGTGTCACAACTCGAAATAATTTGTTACTCCATTTAAGACTGTGAACCGTCACATATAAATTTCAATTCAGAATGGTAACACATTTTGAGTTGTGACACTATTCCAGAGAAGCAGCGCTGTGTAGTTTTAGTTTACAATTTACAAGTACATAATTAAATTTCTATATTTTTGTTATAAAAAATAAAACTTACGAGAAACTTAATTTACTTAGTTGATTTAATATTGTGTTGACAAATTATGTTTTCTACTGAATCTCTATTTAGCTAGTATATAAATTGATAGACATAATCTAAGTATTACCTACATAACAAAGGATGGCAAAGGGACAAGACATGTTGAAATCTGTCACTGTCGCTTTTTTCATTCATAGCATAAATGATTATGATAGTGACATATTGTTTCGTGTTGATATTGTTGATTCTATGTTGCCATAAGCACATTATTCTTAAATAAATATATAGGTATACATATTGATATTTTTGTGATATTTGCTACTGATACGTATAAGATAAATGATAACATTAACTAAAACATGTTAGATATAGGGTATCTTATAGTTTTAAGAGATAATTAAATCTCATTTAAAAGTTTACTTCGCAGATATTTGCATTCTAATGTTATTTGATTGTTAATAGATACGATGATTGTATCAAATAATTTGTTCCTATTTTTTTTTTTAAAGTTGTATAACTTTTAAAGTATTACTGGTGAGTAGGTATAAAATATACAGGATTAACGTTAGCATCAAACCAAAGGACGAGTCTTTCCAATGATAATGAGCAAAAATTTAGGTTTCATCTTATGTGGTTGGATGATTCTACGCATTTCTTTGTTCCATATATCTTAATGGGATCTACTCTTTACCTGTTAATTTACCTAAGCCAAATGACTGTTGATTATCGTTACTGTTAAATATCTTATTATTAAGACAAAGAATTTATGATTTATAAAATAAATAATAAAAAATATTATGTTCTTTTACTCCTACAATAAATCCTTTGCCTACCTTAAAATCTACTCAAGCAATTAATTTATAAAGTCTTAATTAAATTAAAAAAAGACAAATTTAATAAATATATATTTTTGCAGTTTTTTTCCATATTTTGACCATAATTCTAAGGAAAAAAAAAGGTGAAAAAGGTTTAAGTTTTTTACATGCAGTATTACACTTATACCCTTTTCACTAGAATTTCAGAACTAACTGGTGCAATCTCGTCTTATATCAAACGAAATAAGACCCATATTGCTTTAGCAAAATGTTAGTCCCTACAAAGTTATGAGCTTAAAACCGGCATAACAGCTAGCTAGCCGTCGATACGGGCCAACTTTCTAAATCACATTAAATTGTTCATTAATGTGTTTATTACTGTCTAAGCAACACGCGTCATCGACTTGGCAAATTACAATAGGTTAATTTGATGCGTCTGTTTTAGTTTACTATGCAAACATCGTCTGCACGAATTTATTCGGCATGTTAGGCGACCTTCGACGTAACCAGTTTAGTATTACCATAACGCTAATAAACTTGTTCAAAACAGACGCGAAGAGCTACTGTCATAATACTACACTTAAAGTAATGAGTTTGAGTTTATAGGACAGACAATATAATATATAGAAGTAGAATATTACAAAAATGTGGAAGACCGAGGAGGATTTGGATGCTGTTCAGAAGTGAGTTTTCGTTTTGTTTATTTATATACCTACATACTTATACTATAAACTATTTTTATTTGTTAAGTTTTTTAAGGTAGTTTTAAAAGCCGGTTTTGACAAGTAGTAGTGTGGTTTTGGTTACTTTTGTTTATTGTGCTTCGTTTAGAAGGTAAATAATAATTACACAAGTAGTTGTTACGTACCTACAATGTCATGGTTTTGTGTGTATTCCAAATTATTATTTGTTTCTTACATTCAAGAGATACCTACTTGTAGGTATATTTGAAGTTCGTACCTAAGTCCTATCTTTGAAATGATGTAAGTCATTACCTACGAATATATTATTATAAAAATTATAAATAAAAATCTGGGGTGCTTTCCAATTATTTGGTTTAATGTACAGTTAACAGACTAATGTAAGTGCCTACTTAATCATATTACCTATGTAGATGCATAAGTAAATACGTTTTTATTTTCGCAGTATTACACTTAAAATTAATTAGTCAACGATTTCAACTAAGTAGGTACCTACCTACACTTAGTTCGTGGTTTACTTACGTCACATAATCACAAGCGTACAAGATTAGAAAATATTCCTATTTACAAATAGCTTAATATCTAAGTACTCAATTTTAACTACGATCTATCAATCGATAATTCGATTCATATTTTTTTGGTTCAATACCATTAGTTTTTAATTATAATGATATTTTTGTACAAAGACAAGAGTAGAAAAATTTTAGACCCCCATCTAAGTACTGTTCATTACTAATGATAAAGGACAACTGCCCATTAGCAGATCACTTCATAAGTCAATCATTTATTATCTAAAAATAAAAACTTGTTTACAATCATTATTTAACTTAAGTTTGAACTCATTTTCAATAATTTTGATGATGATTAAAAAACAAATATTGCTTACAATTGTGTAGTTCCGTAACTTACACGAGAAACATCATTTAATCAACATTCTAATAATTTAGTCATATTATAATAAATAACTTTAAAGCAATATACAATCACAGTTATGAAATTAAACTTATTAAAAAGTTTCCCTTTAAAGTTCTATAGACAGTTTAGCAAGGAGTGTTTAAGGTAAAGTGGGGCCTAATTGTCTCAATAATACATTTCTTACCTACTAAAAAATAAAGGAAGCAAATATAAACTTTTTAAAAGAACAAATTCATATTTCCAAACATACCGTGACCTTCGGAACTCACCATACCTAGCTCATATGATCGTTGTTTTGCGTTGTTATTTCTCCATAACCCGGAGGTTATCTCTCCGTTATCTCCTGGATAGTTAGTCTGCTCTTGTGCCGTCAGTGGGCAGTGTGCTTGCGACGGTACAGGAGCGTCTGTGAACATGGTGGCTCAACCTATTTCTGGAAAGGAGGTGGCGCGGTACGCAAATTTTTCGTTTAAGTTAATTTTTAGGACGTTTTTTGTACTTCAGTTTTTTCGGAAACATGGAGGATTTTTTTTCTTAATCGTCGGAGGTAACATTCTGGTTATAAGAAAAATGCTACCTAGCAGCTTAGACACGTAGGGACCAGGATATATACGTTGAAATGAATGCGTTGAGAAGTATCTTTTAAATAATATACTCACGTGCCGCCATTTGTTCTCTAATACCTATTACGAATACCTCGAAAGTTGTTTTGCATATTTAGATCTAGGTGTAAGTTAGGAAATACTGTAACAGTCATAAGATAAAATAACTAGTAAAAGTAACTCAGTAAAAGAATAAAATAGTTTGTGTCATTATTTGAAGTTCTCGTGTAGATGTTAAGTAGGTCGGTACCTAAATTAACTAAGTACTAAGTATATTATTATGTCTTTTACTTTTAAACCCAGCTACACGAATTATTAATAAAAAATATAAAAATCTTGCTTACCATCTAGATCCATAGAAAATGATCTCCGCCAGCAAGTATCAGACTTACGAGCAAAGTCTGCGAGTTTCGCGCCGCGGCTGGCGATCGTGCAGGTGGGCGGGCGGGAGGACTCCAATGTCTACATCCGCATGAAGCTGAAGGCTGCTGAGGACATCGGCATCCAGGCTGAGCACCTCCGCCTGCCCAGTGACATCACTGAAGCTGAGGTAACTTGATGAATCTTGCAGCCAGTAGCGCCTTAAGGTAGATATAATCGGGCATAAATTTTATTACTTGAGTAAAGGCAACGTACTCCGCAGTCTATACTTACCTATAGGGCGGCCAAAATTGCAAACCCACTTCTGACTGCAAGTTTTTATCTCAGACATACTGCAAGTTTTTATCTCAGACTGAGAAATGTGAAAATTAAGAGTTCGTAGCAGATCTCACATTTTTCATTAGGTAGGTAGGTACCTACCTACTTTACAAGTTAATTGATATTCTTTGTTTTATCAATTTTAGTGAGTTCATTAAAATGCGCAGGGTTTGTAGGACCCTACATAAAAGTTTTAGTGCATTTTTCTACTTACTTAGCTATCATTTTTTATTTTTCTGCAGGGAGATATATAGAAATTTACGAGTGACTTAATTAGATTACCTACACACTCACAAGGTTAGACTTACGTCATGTCTTCATATACCTACGTAATAGATTTAAGATGGCACAAATAATTTTGTTTTTCTATTGTGGGATGGCTTATAACCCGCTGACCTGTCTGATAACAAGAAGATATCACCTATTTACAGTATTTGTTATTCTGATGTAATATGTTGTCAATCTTCGTTATTTAACTACCTACTTAGCTATTGTTTTGCTCAAGTATAACATACTTACCCTTAAATTTCCAAATAAAACATACTTAGTTTAAATATTCTGTCCCTCTTTCAAAATGATACGTAAGCAGGTACCTACACAGTAAAATATTTACACTGTTCAGGATTCAAATTACCTATTATTTCTTCGTAGGTAATCACTTATCTCTGTATCTAATCATATACAACATAGAGTTATTTTACTATACCTTAATCCGAATATTATATAAATGTATGTTCATATTACCTACTTGCCAAGCGCTAGTTAGAACTTAATAACGATTGACTTGGTGTAGGTACCTAACCTTTTAAAGATATCTGATCTAGATATCTAGGTGCAATGCAGTGTCATTTTGTATTAGTTTTCGATGTTTATGTTAAGAAGATTAGGATAATAACTTGTGCACGGGTAGCACTTAAGATCTTTTGTGACGCGATAAAGAATCTGTCACTCTCATACCTGCAATAAGTGAAAGAGCGATTCAAAACAAATTTAATGAAAAGAAGATTTACCTAAAACAAATATTTTTAATCGTTGAAATGAAATAATTGCATGTACTTAACGAGTTTAACAGGCGTATCTTATTTTATATATCTTTTTTTAACTTTACAGTTTTACAAAACCTCATTCGTAGCATGACTAAGCAAACTATAGTCTAACGTTTAAGTTCAACGCCAGTTTAATCCGTTACAATTGTTTCATTCCAATATGTAGGTAACAACCGCCTTTGCGTGATTAGGCTTTTATTCAATTTCACAAGCACTTATGAGGGCATACGCTAACTTTTTTCTACTGTTGTCAGCTGTTAGCTCAAATCACGAGCCTGAACGAGTCCCCCGCAGTGCACGGCATCATCGTGCAGATGCCGCTGGACTCGACTCACACCATCGACGCACACCGCGTCACCGACGCCGTCTCGCCCGACAAGGATGTCGACGGGTATGTCACTCAGCAACCCAAGCGACACACAAGCTCTATATAAGCAGTACTCGCGGCTCGCCCCGGCTTCGCCCGGATCTTTTTTTATAGCCTATGTCACCCGGGAACAGTGTAGCTTTCCAACAGTGAAAGAATTTTTCAAATCGGTCTAGTCGTTTGGGAGCGTTCTCAATCCAAACAAACAAACTTTTCCTCTTTATTATATTAGTATAGACAAAGCCTGAATAGGACCACCTTTAGGTACATAACCTATATAGAACTCGTGTGCTAGCTGGGTAAGTATTTACACAAAGAGTAAAATGGGACCGTATTATCGGTCGATAATGGTATGGAGCCTTCGTGTGCGAGTCCAACTCGGTTTCTTTAACCAATGATAATTTCCATTGATCACTTTCTACTCTTACCGCGGTAAAATTATTGATAACAAATATCAATTACTTTTAGTAGAATCGAGTAAGATGCGGTTACTGTGGTAGGTATCAGTTCTCCCGGTGTGAAATTGTACTCTTGTGTAAACAAAAAAAATTGCGAATGTGGTGATCGGAATGATGGAATAAAACCTAAGTAAAGGCATTAATCATACTTGTACTCAGAGTTCTTAAAATACAATACAGTTGTATATACAGGGTAGGTATATAAGATCAATACTATACAATATCGCCCATCTGGTGGATAATTTATTTACCTAAATATGTAGTTGTCTGTTTTATAAAGATGTTTTAACTATGTCAGATACCTACAACTATTTAAAACTTTATTGTTACGATATTACCTCATGACAAAGACTAGTCTTACTCTTCTTGCCGGACAAAACACCTAGGCACTTGTGCTTAAAATTACCTATAGGTAGTAACAATGTATGTATTATTTAACATCGATTATATCGTACCTTTGCCGGGCAGCGTCGAAAGGTTATGTCCCCGGATTCCGGGGACATGGTGAGATGGATGGTGCGAAGTAATGACACTAAGAGTATTGACTGCTGCTACTATAATATATTTATTTAACAAAACACAACACTTATATACTATATCGAGACAGCGCAAATCGCTGCTCGATCTATCTATGTTACGTGATCTACGTGACTGTGGCAATCTGCTGACAGAGCCGCCACAGTACTCCCCCCCAAAAGAAAAAAAACTTAAGAAAAATACAATTAAGTTACACAATAATACATCAGTTAACAAATAACAAGGACAGAAAAAATAAAGGCGTTGAGCTGAAACTACTTTGGCAGTCAATTTCACTCCAGTGCCGTGCGAGTCGCGGGCGTTGTAAGCTCCGGGACTCCATAACCAATATCCCATTGGCATTCTCCATACAATAATTCGCTGCGCGAAATCCTTACGCAGCGAATAGTTTGTGCGCTTGGCGCAGTTTCTTGTCCTTGAACTTGCTGAGTAGGTAATGTAAAATGTCGACCGTTCGGCGTATAGCTGCCTCGGCAATTCACTTTATTGTACAAAATATGCCTGCTTGCATTTCTTCATAAATTTATGTCGCGAGGTGAAAACGCAGTATGTGCGTCTCTCGGACTGACGAAATTCTTGAGGCTTCTGATAACTCGTATTTCCGAAGTATTTTAAATCTTGAATCCATGATCGGGCGGGGGTCGGTATTGTGAATGAACCGTCTAAATCCAGAATACCGGAATTTGATAGACGTTCATTCTGAAGAATCACATGTAGGTACCTTAATGTCTGGTCCAAGCTGCTGAAGCAATTTGTTGCTCTGCTCCACGGGCTCATCACGATATTTTTTGTAGCTGACTCACGTTGTAGAATTTTTGCGTGTTCTTCGGGGTCACCACTTTGCCGGGCAGGATAAAGGTTATGTCCCCGGATTCCGGGGACATAGTGAGATGAATGGTGCGAAGTAATGACACTAAGAGTATTGACTGCTGCTACTATAATATATTTATTTAACAAAACACAACACTTATATACTATATCGAGACAGCGCAAATCGCTGCTCGATCTATCTATGTTACGTGATCTACGTGACTGTGGCAATCTGCTGACAGAGCCGCCACAGTACCGATTAAGGTGTTCGAACATACCTATCGGTACACATCTCCATTGTCAAGACCATAAGCGTGTTCCACATAGATCTCATGATGACTGTACTATGTTTTCTGCAAAATACTTTAATTTCACTGATCTCTAATTTAGCCTGAACACCATAAACGAGGGTCGCGCCGCCGTTGGCGATCTGACTGGGTTCATCCCGTGCACCCCCGCCGGCTGCGTGGAGCTGATCAAACGCACCGGAGTCTCTATCGCCGGCAAGAACGTTGTGGTCCTCGGTCGCAGCCGTATCGTAGGCACGCCTGTCGCAGAGCTGCTGAAGTGGGAACATGCTACAGTCACCGTTTGTCATTCGAAGACGAAGAACCTTAGCGAGATTGTAAGTACACGTTGACGGCCTGTTGGTCTACACCGAAGGTTGCGGGTTCGAATCCTGCTAGGGGCAGATGTCAGTGTGATGTGCAATGGCATCTGTACCTACCTGAGTCTTTTCATCCGTTGTCTAGTACCCATAGTACAAACTTTGCTTAGTTTGGGACTAGATTAATTGGTGTAAATTGTCGAAAGATATTTTACTTGATCCACTAATACCTCGTCTACCTGCGATCACGCCACGATATTATAAGCGTAAACGAAATAAGAATATGTAGTCTAAGGTAATTTTCGACACTCGCAAGGTAATCAAAACCCTGAAATATGTATACAAATAACAATCCAATTCGTAGATATTTTAAAGTAGGTACCTACCTATATCACGTGTGTAAAAGTAATTACCTACAGACAGTACGGTCGTGACTGAAAACCTTCGTTAGGTACTTATTTTTAAATAGGCACCTATCTAACAAGATTTTCTCTATTCTGTGTGCACTAGACGAAGACCGCTGACATCTTGGTGGTGGCTATCGGAAGGCCTGAGATGGTGCGCGGATCCTGGATCAAGCCTGGCGCGGTCGTCATCGACTGCGGGATCAACCCTATCCCAGGTTTGATAGCAAATATTCACTACATATACCTACTATTTAGCTAGATTAGGGTTTCTGCTCGAGATTTCTCGAAGCGGGAATTCCCGGGAAATCTGGCCTAACTCGAGACGGGAAAAATCGCCTCGAGAAGTCGAGAAGTCGAGAAATCGCACCTCAAAATAATCACACGTAAATTTTAGATTAAAATGGCCTGCCGCAACACTTTTTGCAATTAGTTCTCCTTCACGCTATTGTATTCGGTTCCTTGGATTCGGCCGATCCCGATTTTGACTAGATATTTCCCCCGCTTGCCCCGCTCTAATTTATTGTAGGTTTTTCTTTAATGAAAAATTTGAAGTTGATTATTTAAGATTTGCTGTGTTAAGAGATGATTGAGAAAGACGATTTATTAGTTTAGTTGCTAAACTTCCTAATTATTTAATTTTCCTTATTGTTTGAATACTATTTATATCTCCTAACAGTCGTAATACCCAAAGTAATAAAAGGCTTGTATCTCTAATCATTAATATTATAGGGTTATTAAGTGTTCAAAACACGTCAATATCTTCTTATATATAAAATTCTCGTGTCACAATGTTCGTTCCCGTACTCCTCCGAAACGGCTTCACCGATTCTCATGAAATTTTGTGAGCATATTGAGTAGGTCTGATAATCGGCCAACATCTATTTTTCATACCCCATAGTGATAAGGGTTGTCCACCCTTAACATTTATCTTTTATTTAATTGCCAGGACGAAGTCTGTCGGGACCGCTAGTAGGTACCTATCTATAAACTCTTCTAGAACTACGCAGGGTTTACAGGGGAAGATGCAGAAGAAAATACAGTATTAGGTACATTATTTTAGTCTTTTAAGTCAAGATTCTCATTTATATATTGTTATTAGTTTGATGATTATAATACAATGTTTAGTGCAATCTCAAAAAAATGCCAATGATTAAAAAAAGCAAAGTCATTAAGTTCATTATTTTTTTATTATGTCTAAGTATTATGTATGAGTCGCGAGTAGGTAGTAGCAGGTACATTTAGTTAGTGATCAAAAAATAGCGATATTAATGAATTTGAAGTGTTTTTTTCGCCTTATATTCATGATTTGTAAATTTCTCGAGTTCCCGGGAATTCCCGGGAATTTTTAGTCGAGAAATCTCGTGCCCCGAGAAAAAAAATAGGTCGAGAAATCAGAAACCCTAAGCTAGATGAGTACTATACGGCTGAATTGATTTTGATCAAACATAGCTATGAACACTCTCGACTTTTACTTCCCGACATACACACACACAGAGACACGTCAAACTTATAGCACCTCGTCGTTTTTGGGGTGGCTCAAATTAGGTCATAAAAAAAAGTTGCCTAAAATTTTGACGTTAACCAGTACCTTATACCTAGTCTTATGCCTATAGGCACTAAACATTCGCTGTCGCTATAAATTTGATCGAGAAATGTATAAAATAAAATTGACACAAACTCACGAAGACTGGCAGTTAAGTAAATATAGTAATGGCTGGTTTAATATAATTATGTATTTATTATGATTATAATTGGGTCTTAATGAAAATCACAGATCTATAGACACTTGACTAAATAATATTAGTTATTGAATCGTTTCCATCTGTATTGCACATACTTATTTTATTATGATTCTATAAATATGTAAAGAAGTATTGCTCGTATATAAGTTAAATAACACCTTAATTTACACGACAACAAGTAGGAAAATGAATGTTGCCAAACATAACATGTTTGTCGCTATACTAGTGACAATGGACGGAACTTACAGTTTGCAAATAATATACACACCCGGGGAATTGTCACATAGTGTCCAACATTTCAATACAGTGGTACCTTATCACTTTTAAAAAATAACTTTTCAAAATGTTTTGATGACAACTATACTATATATCTGTTTATCGTGGTAGGTATATTTTTCATATATTTTTTCTCTGTGCTGTGTTAGTTACATAATTCAACTGAGTACTTTTTGCGAATGCATTACAATTTTTTATAGCCCTAGTCATAAATAAACGTACACATGATTAAAAAATACCTACCGTATGGTTTTATATTTTCGAAACATTTTAGTACATTCTAAAGTTTTTTATATAAGAAATACCTAATATCTTAAATTACTTTTTACCTTATTTCATAGAATCACTAAGTGTAATTGTAAAAGTGCAATTTTATTGTAATTGTTAAAGACGTGAGTTCTAAATTTTCCTTATGTAAGAGATGTTTTATTTACTTGTGGGGTTTACCCGTAAGAATATTGTAAGTGTGTTGGAAACAGAGTCGGGACCTCAGTCATAGTTGTAGTGCAGATGGTAGACGGTGCATCTAAGAAGCACTTGTATGTGATTTAAATTTCATGTAATATTATGCTTTTTTGATAATTTGTGTATGAATTCGTACGTCGCACACAAGTGAAATTTACGTAATTCATGGCCAATATTGCCAAAGACAAAGTTACTCCGATTCAAAAATAGTAAACTTATTTAGGAACAAGACATATGACTCCATTTATTAATGATCTATCGAACGTTTGACACTTTTTATTTAGATACCCACAACACTCGATTTAAACAGTTTTACTTATGGAGTAATTTATAAGAATTTTGAACATTAGTTTAACAACAACGTTTAGTTTTTATTTAGTTGATATTAGGTGTAAAACGTAATGGAGTCTATACCTTAAGGTAAGCACCTTATTTCTGTATAATTAAAACGCTTATAAAACTTACGATTTCATAGTTAAATAGTTTTGAATAGAAGGCTATACTTTAACAGTTTAGTTTTTTTTTACATAGTGAAATAGTTCATACTCAATCGCACTCAATCAGTTTATTTTACATATTTCGAAAGAACATATCTATAGCTTTCATATGACAATAAAATTAGCTGCGTCTACCTGCGTCACCTTAACAAAATAGAATAAAACTCAACAAGGTTTTTGAATAAAAAAAATGCTCTTGACAATTTTTCAGGCAGTTCCAGGCGTAGCATTCCAATTAGTCGAAAAGAACTATTGAATTAAGATAAAGAACTATAATAATTTCTTTATATCAATTTCTTTATATTAATTGTATTTTTTTAACTTTATCATTTTTAATACTAGTAAGATTAATTATATCAATTAAACATGGTATCAATAAAGTTAAATTTTTCAAACTATTATTTTAGACAAACTACTGCAATGTACAGGCGTAAACACACTTAACGTAATATTGGCCAGCTTTTGAGTAAATTTCACCTGTGTGCGTCGGTAGTTGTTTAAATTGGCCTGAATAGGGTCGGGTGAAATAGATAGTTTTATAGTTGTAAAGTTAATAATGTTTTTCATTTCACATGATCTCCAGGTTCTCTGATTTTTAGGTTTTAATACTCCGTTTCGATCTCTACTAGGCGTGCGAGATTATCTATAATACAAATTTGAAATATAAATATCTTCATTCCATTAGGTTTTAGGTACCTACATTAAATAAATGATCAAAATTAGACCTCAATTAAAAAAATCAACATACCAACAGACCCATCAAAAGCTAGTGGGCAACGTCTAGTCGGAGACGTAGCGTACTCGGAGGCGCTGGGCGTGGCGGGTCACGTGACCCCGGTGCCGGGCGGAGTCGGCCCCATGACGGTCGCCATGCTGATGAAGAACACGGTGCTGGCGGCGACCCGGCAGCTGAACCGGCTGCGAGCGCCCGTCTGGCCGCTGAAGCCGCTCCGACTTGTGCCGAAGGTACCCCCGCCGAGGTAAGTGTCATTACATTTTTTAGTCCATGTTAGCTGTTAAGTTATTATGGGATTTAAGGTGCTAATTAACCTTTGAATGTTATCCGGGTAACGAGCCTTTTTTTGGTTGCTGAAACGGCTCCAAGCCAAGAGTAACTTCGGGTACCTATTAACACTGTTTTTCTGATGATATAGTTTTTTCTGAATTATTTTGCGGTTAACACGCAATGGAAAGAAAAATGGATTTAACTCACTTTAACGATTTTGATGACGTTTCGCGACTTCCCTTAAATATTTTTTTCTAATAACAATTTTCATTTAGCTAAGTATTAAGACTTACTTACCCTCTAACTATATACTTTTTGTCACAGGCATTTACAGTTAGGTTACCATAAATTATTATTCTTACATTTTCACACAAAACCTTTATTTCAGCGACATCGTAATCGCGCGTTCTCAGAAGCCCAAGGAAATCAGTGAGTTGGCTGAAGAAATTGGTTTGTACCCGAACGAAGTGTCCCAGTATGGCCGCACCAAGGCCAAGATCGCGCTGTCTGTGCTAGACCGGCTGAAGGAGCAGAAAGAGGGGAAATACATCGTCGTGGCTGGGTAAGAATAAGAAGTGTTTATTTAGTGCAATACATTGTTACAATATAAGTACAAAAAATAATTTTCGCCTTTAAAATACAATAACAAAGAAGTGTATTTTCTGTGGCGTAGGTATATATATTTTTGACTACCACCAACTGACCATAGATGTTAAGTTAAAACTATCACCGCTGATTTGAAAAATATTTTCCTTTTCTTAACCTATTACGGATTTGGAAATATTAAAGTTTAAAAACTTAATAATAAAATAATTTTCTTATCTAAATAGATGAATTAAAATTTAACTATCATTGCTTTGACAGGAAATTACTTTATACCTAAACCGTAGAAGTTTTATGAATGAGCATTTTCCCTTCCATACAATATGTTGCAATTGAGGAAAAATAATCCAATATAGGTAAATTGAATCACAAAACTATGAAAATGATTTTAATAGAGGATAGGTTTTTACTTCTTTGCAAATTTTATATTTTAAGAATATTTACTAATAAAAAAGGGGAAGTTAGAAGGTAAGTTAATTAAGTAGAAAACTCCAATGAAAGTATATTGGAGTATTCTAAGTAGATAATTATTTTATTAAAATAATTTAGTAGTCGATAGATAGGTACTAATAGGTAGTCCATAAATCAAATGATGTCAATCGTCAAATAAACCGCACATTTGTGAATTCAACTAGTAATGTATAACTTTCTATATAAATAACGTTTTATTTTTCCAGTATCACCCCGACACCGCTGGGCGAGGGCAAGAGCACGACCCTGCTTGGTCTAGTGCAGGCTTTGAACGCTCATCGAGGGCGGAACACTTTCGCTTGCATGCGGCAGCCTAGCCAGGGCCCCACCTTCGGAGTGAAGGGCGGCGCCGCCGGCGGCGGGTACTCACAGGTACCTTGGCTTATTTGCACCTCTAAATAAGTGCCGTTCGATGATGATGATTCATACGGCACATGTGTGGATTTAGAATTATAAAGCGCCTACTTTTATTTACCAAGCAATAACTTCTGAACGTATTTTCAAAACGAATTTACCGAGGTTTGAGCATTTATGCAAAATGTAGTCAGATCGTATGTTTGTGTACGGATTTGATATATTACTATTTATAAATATAGGCTTTGAAGTCTCTCTTCTGGCTCGTAAATCGTCCAGTTTTGCATTAAAGGCCCACCAGCTGGCCAATTGCGCTTCAGTATTCAACGCGAAAAAAAAACTATTATAATCATAAATGAATAGAATAGAGAAGAAAATAACTTATTTGATACCAGACAAGATATAAACATCTAAGTACGTATAATTTGACTATAACTTAACAAATACAAAAGATGGGAGTAAAACAATAGGTACCAAAATGTTTACACTCACCATGTATCAGACCCAGCGGCCGTGACGCTGGTTTTCAAATAAATAAATCGTGAAACCTTTATATATATACTAATATAATAAACAGGAAAGGTTTGTTTGTTTGGATTGAATAGGCTCCAAAACGATTGGACTGACTTGAAAAATTATTTTACTGTTGGGAAGCTGCACTATTCCCGAGTGACATAACTATAAAAAAAAAGAGATCCGTGCGAAGCCGGGGCGGACTGCTATGACTTATAATGTAACTAATAACTTAACAACTAGAAAAGATAAGAGTAGGTACCAAAATGGCGGACGTGACGCTGGTTTTCAAATAAATAAATCTTGAAACATGTTATATTAACGGTGTACGTGTGACTGCAGGTGATTCCGATGGAGGACTTCAACCTGCACCTGACGGGCGACATCCACGCGGTCACCGCCGCCAACAACCTGCTGGCCGCGCAGATGGACGCGCGCATCTTCCACGAGCTCACGCAGAAGGTAACTCACATTTCAACTTTATAACGAAACTAACGGTCCAGGCAGAGGTCATCCTGCCCGTTTGAAGATCAAAATGACTTTAGTAAAAAGTAGAGGGCTGTTTTTAGGGTTAACCAGCAATTATTCGTTTTTATCTCGCCGTATAACTTTGGACTTCTACCCCTTCTAGCCCTTGGACTTCAACTAAAATAATAAAAAAAAAGAATTAACTGAATTGGTTCAGGCGTTGTTGAGTTATGCGCTTACCAACACATTTTGGAATTCATTTTTAATATGTATAGATTTATCTCTCTTGAATCTATGTATAGATTTATCTCTCTTGAGGTCCTACTTCTAACAAAACATTATAGAAATTTTAATTAGTCATGCTTTTGTGAAATAGATAATAGAAAAGTAATAAAAATATAAATTAAAAATCGCTAATTATTTAATTGTACCTACCTATATTTACAGTGTATCGAAACCTACGGTCCCCCCGACATGACGTTTTCTTTGCAGAAATACCTATTAATACCTACTTAGGTACCTACCTAATATCATGTTTTTATTATTGTTATACTTTTTAGAGGGCTTTAAGGTTTTTATGTCGGGGGTTTGTTAAAATTTTTAATTTATATTTTTTATTTCATACTTTTTGAAAGTAGGTAGGTACCTACAACTTATTATTTTTTTTTTAACCAATTTCCATTTCACGTGTTCATTTTATAATGTACATGTGATCCTCTTTCATTTGATACCCCACTCGGTTATATTTGTAGGCATTTGGTTAACCAGCCACACTTTCACTCCCTATATTTTTTGAACTACTTAACCGATTTTCATTATAATATCAATTTTGTAATGTACACGTGATCCTCTTTCATTTGATACCCCACTCGGGTATATTTGTAGATATTTGAATTTCCATGCCCACTTTAACTGCCTATATTTTTTGAACGACTCAACCGATTTTGATTATAGTTTCAATTTTGTAATGTACTCGTGACCTTCTTTCATTTGATACCCCACTCGAGTATATTTGTAGACATTTATTTTTCCATCCCCTCTTTCACCCCCCTTTAATTATTAAACTACTGACCCGATTTTTATCAAACATAGCTAAGAACACTCCCGACATATTCAACTTTCAAACAAAAAAAACAGAATCCAAATCGGTTCATGCGTTAGGGAGCTATGATGCCACAGACAGACACACACACACACACACACACACACACACACACACACACACACACACACACACACACACACACAGACACGTCAAACTTATAACACCCCGTCGTTTTTGCGTCGGGGGTTAAAAAGGAATAACCACCAATCCACTAAGTAACATACAGTGAAATTTCTTTATTAAAAACATCGGACCTTTTTCCTTTCTCACTTTCATCGCTTTTGTACATATATTTTTCTACTTTTCACTATAATAGATTTAGGTGATTTTACGGGCGCTTCAGCCGTCGTCAGTCCCCAGCCTTGAATATGTAGGAATAAGCTAAAATTTCGTCGACTCAAGTGCGGCGGCCGTAGTGTAGTAAGAAAAACGGAGCCGCGCGTAAAGGCTTAGGTGTGGGTTCAATCCCATCGGGAATCTCGATTTTTTCTAGTTTTGGTACAAATATCATTAACGAAATATGCCTTTTCCCCAGGACGGTCCTCTATACGACAGACTGGTTCCAAGGATCAAGGGAGTACGTAAGTTCTCCGCGATCCAGCTGCGGAGACTCCAGCGGCTAGGCATCGCCAAGACAGACCCTGACTCCCTCACCGATGACGAGAAGACCAAGTTCGCGAGACTCAACATCGATACGAACAAGATCATGTGGAATAGAGGTGAGTCTACACTTTAGGTTGGAGATCTTAAAACATGTTTATAAATTTCCGTGAAGCGATAAAAAGTCCGAATGGCCCATAAAAAATAGGTAGATGTCTCATTTAGAAAAATAACGATGACCAACGCTGAGTAAATATATTATGTTAAAATAAAATTGAATACAATTATTCATCATACCTAATATTTTTTTGAAAACATTACCCGTAATCGTTTTTGTACGCCAACTGGCGAAAGTGCGATGATATATTGATATGTCATTTGACATATCAATATATCATCGCACTTTCGCCAGATCACAGCCAATCACAGCCAAATGGCTGTGATCATTTTATTTTACTTACTACTTTATTGTATTTTATGATAAAATAAAAATGTATAGTTTAAAAAATACAGATAAAATATATAAACCTAATAATATTAATTTCTTTCGCGAATTAATTTTAATCGTCCATATGTTTCTTGCCAGTGGTTGACCTGAATGACAGATATCTCCGCAAGATCACAATTGGGCAGTCACCCACCGAGAAGGGCTTCACTCGGGAAACCAGCTTCGACATCTCCGTAGCTTCCGAGATCATGGCCATCCTCGCACTTGGCAAGGATGTTGACGACATCAAGGAGCGCCTGGCTAATATGGTCGTCGCTTTGGACAAGACTGGCAACCCTGTCACAGCTGATGACTTGGTAAGAAACGATGAACTTAAATTATAAATCAATTAGTCAATTTAAGTCGTTTACTACTTTTAAACGTGACGTGTACATGACGCAATAATGCAATACGATGCATATATATAATAATATTTGAGTAGTAGGTATGTTACATTTATCACATCTTTTTTGACAAAGTTGCCTATAATAACAATTACATAGGTATTAAAAATCAACTACAACGGATTCGGCTTACATTTCGGAAACTTTACTTCCCTTCGTAGTCTACTGAACTGACGGTACTCTAACACTAAAATGCTCGTAAAGTCAGCACATAAAATTAAATATAAGAGTTAAATCTGTTCTATTTGTTTCATTCCAAGGTTATTATTTAATGAAGCGGTCAGTCATGTTTAGGAGAAGACATTACAGTAATGACGTATCTAATTGGGAGTGAGATCATGCAAAAATTTCAACAATGAGAGTCTATTATTGTTACTGGGAAACGTAAATACAATTGCTTCGTATTTTCCAAGTCATGAATGTGTAACAGTTTTTAGAATGGACTTGAAGAAATTTTTAATGAATGGAATGGGAGTTATGAATTAATCATGATAATAATATGATCTTTGAATCTCTGCCTTTGGTCTAAACATTAATGTAATACCTATTATGTGGAGTAAGACACATTTTTGATGTGCATATATGTAATATAATGCAATTTAATCAAGAACCATAATTATAACAAACGCTGATTCAATTACTCTATGTAAATACACGTAACAAAACATACCCCAAGCAAAACTTTTTAATTTGTAACAAAGTACTAACGACCAATATAAAGTGGCGCGACCAATAGATAGATACCTAGGCTATTTCGCTACGATATTTCTGGGAGGTTCTCAGGTCGGTCAGGGGTAAACGCCCTAATTTAGAGACTTAGATATCATCTGGAAGTTTATCTATAGTCCGATTTAGCA
This sequence comes from Polylopha cassiicola, assembly GCA_038024825.1. Taxonomy (NCBI): domain Eukaryota; kingdom Metazoa; phylum Arthropoda; class Insecta; order Lepidoptera; family Tortricidae; genus Polylopha; species Polylopha cassiicola. The sequence goes on from CP149061.1 coordinate 4,595,566, forward strand.
GTAAAAGCTAACTGCGCTTCAGTATTTAGTAAAACTTTCTTAAAATAAACATTTTCTGACGGCCTGTTGGTCTACTGGTCATAGCCCCTGACTACGAAACCGGAGGTTGCGCGTTCGAATCCTGCTAGGGGCAGTTCAGTTAGGGATGTCAGTTCGATGAGCACTGGCATCTGTACCTGAGTCTTGGGTGTCTTATATGTATATATGTATGTTTAGCCGTTACCTAGTACCCATAGTACAAGCTTTGCTTAAATTGGGACTAGATCAATTGGTGTGAATTGTCTAATTTATTTTTTATTTACATTTGTCCCGCCAGGGTGTAACCGGCGCTCTGATGGTGTTGCTCCGCGACTCGTTTGAGCCAACGCTGATGCAGTCGCTGGAAGGCACGCCGGTCCTGGTGCACACAGGGCCCTTCGCCAACATCGCCCACGGATGCAGCTCCATACTCGCAGACAAGATCGCTCTGAAGCTCGCCGGGGAGAAGGGGTATGTGGCCACGGAGGCTGGTTTTGGATCTGATATTGGTAAGTCGCAGTTTAAAGTTTAAGAGCATGTGGATGTAATTTTATCGGTTGTATTTTTGTTTAAGTGTTAAGGTATGTTTGTGTATCGTTACGTAATGTGGTTTTTTACGGAAAAAATATAAGTAAAAAGATTCTCAATTAACGCGGTACGAAGTTTGCTGGGTCAGCTAGTATGTTATATTTATTTCTTAAATATCATAATTTGCAACTAAATATACCTAATGAAATTTATGCTTGGCTACTGAGTAAAATCTTTTATCCTAATATAAAAATATGACGTTTACATAATATTATGTAATTATACTGTTCATATAAGTAAATCGTCTAAGTATTCGCACGAAGTTTCGAGTTTGTGTCTAATTTCAACAAAATGAGCAAATATTTTCGAAATAGAATTTATCATGAACCTTTTTTTAACATTCGATTTTATTACTTAATACTTCTGCCAATTTTTTAATTAAACACCAAGTAATTTCTGCTATTTTGATAGTCATGAGAAACTACGTACGTCAGTGGGAAAATACGAAGTTTATGGGCTATCAAATAGCTTTTACTACTATTCTTAAACCGTAGGACATATGGTGTTCTAATCATTAATGAGCTGTATGGTCTATGTTATAAGATATATTTTAGATTAAATTAAATCTTACGTTTTACGTTACTGTTAAGATACGAAGATACCTTAAAGGTTGATGCGGATATCGTTCTTTAAATAACTTTTCTTTTTTTTTATTTCGAACTGAATACTGAAGCGCAGTTGGCCAGCTAATGGGCCTTCACTGCAAAACCGGACGGGTGGCGAGACTCCTGAAAGGAGACTCTTAAGCCTTTGGTTTGGGTTTAGGGTTTTTAGCCCTGACCGACCCGAGAATTTAAATAACTATTTGTTTATTCTTTTTACTCGTTCTATGAGCATTCACTTATGATAAAATACAGCAATTACGGCGAATCTTTTTAAATCTAATTCCTACAGATAATCTCTTAAAAAATCTACCCACATGAACACATGGCTTCTTTTTCTGAGAAATACCAGAACCGCAAGACGGAATTAATAAAAAATGCAATATAAAAGTTAAGTGGTACCTACATCACAAATTTTTGTATATTAACGAAACGTTATGTGGTCAGTTTCCGTTTGCGTATAACTCTAGTTTCGAAAACAGTTTCCATATTCGTATCTGATTGAGCTGACAATACTCTAACACTAAAGTAATATACGCTAAGTAAAATTATATAAGCGTGTTAAAACTTTTAGTTATTTTATTCCAATGTTCAATAACCGCGAATGCATCAGAAATTATTATAATTCGACGGTCACTACCTAAAGTAACTTAACTGAATATATCAAATAGTCCCACTACTTAAGTATATAAGGTTCAATTTGTCTTTTTAATTGATGCCAGTTCAGTGTTTTGAAGGTTATACAAACAAAGTGATTTTATTTTGTAGGCCTTACAGTATGTTTGTGTGTCTAACAATTGAGATTGTTTCAGGAATGGAGAAGTTCTTCGATATAAAATGCCGCGCCAGCGGAGACCGTCCACACTGCGCCGTGATCGTGGCGACAGTTAGGGCTCTGAAAATGCACGGGGGAGGGCCCCCAGTGACAGCCGGAGCACCCCTCAATGACGTTTATGTACAGGTAACATAGGACACTGGTACCGCCAGCTACAGATATATCTGACCCTACCTCTGTCGTAGTAACTAAACGCAGTAACTAAGTATGAAACTCATTATATATTTTTTGCGTTTAGTGTTAGCACGACAGACTTATAAACTGTAAGCAAGCTAGGTATGCAAGTGGGTCAGATATATCTGATGCTGAATGTACACTTTGATTTTGTGTTTGATACAAGTGTGTGTTGGACTTTATACCTACTTAAGGCGGTAGGTTATTCAGTGTACATAGTTTTCAATGAGAAATAAATAAACTTGCTGACCTCAAAATTTTGTATGCCCTTGGGCGCAACATAGCGATTCATTGTTACTACTTTAAGATCCTTTAACCTATGTTGGACAAATAAATGATTTGATTTGATTTGCGTCGTTATTTTCAGAGGTGTTTTGTTTGCAGTTGGGTGCAAACTTAATCGGGATATAAAAGAATTAAAAAAAAATTACATGAGCTTTTAATATCTTTAAAATAAAGCTTAGAACTTGCTTAAAACTTGTTTGCTTAGAACTTGCTTGCGTTTTTATTCACAATATAATTTAGTTACGTTACACGAGTTGCGACTGACGCCAAACATATCGAAATATTTATACCAACGTCCAACATCCATCTTAGGACAAAACATCATTAATTATATGAATCCGAGTTATTAATTTGAATCTTTGGAAATGGCGAAGTTGTTTACAAAATGTGTTTACAATCGACCTTGGATCAAGGTATTTCTAAAATTAGTTTCAATTCGTGAAGTGTAGGTATGCCAAAGAAAACAGAGTTGGTATTTGAAGCGTATACTCTTACAGGTAAAATTTATCTGGGTAATTTCAACTGACTCATTATTATTTCAGGAGAACTTGGAGCTGTTGAAGAAAGGTCTGTGCAACTTGGGCAAACATATCGAAAACGGAAATAAATTCGGTGTCCCCGTTGTGATCGCGATCAATAAACATGGGTAAATAAATCACCTTCTAAATATTTATATACAATCCTCTTTAGTTTTTTGTCTGTCAATTAAAATTTATAGAAAGGTACTGAAAATGTTCTTCTATATTTTTTGGCTCTTCTGCAACGGAGGTGACTGTAGTAAGATCATTTTAGCAACAGAGTAATGCTGCACTGGTTTAATTTTAGATTGTTTAAGTATTTATTTTATCAACACGAGTAGGAGGATTTATTCCCCGAAAATAAACTTACCTATATCACTGCCATTCAAGATGGCTGTCATTGGTTGCCATTCTATTTGTTACTTACTTCTTTTTATACATACTGATACCTACTAGGTATAATATTTTATGATGCCTTAACAGTTATTACCCATACATTGAAATGAAACAACTATAACTAAATTAACTCGCGTATTTTATGTTATTAGCTGACGTTTCAAAAACTTTACAGTTTCCATATTCGTAGCACAACTAAATTTGTATGCCGTAAGACATGTTGGACTATATCCCTACTAATATTATAAATGCGTTAGTAACTCTGTCTGTCTGTCTGTCTGTCTGTCTGTCTGTTGCTCTTTCACGCCTAAACGGCTGAACGGATTTTGATGAAATTTGGTACAAAGAAAGTCTGGAGCCTGGGAAAGGACATAGGCTATATTATATTCCGAAATTCTATCCCTAAGGGGTTAAAAATGGGGTGCAAAGTTTGTATGCAACAACGTGATTCCTTGGTCCGATCTATTTCAAATTTTACATAAACATTCTTTAACAGAATTGATGGAGTACGTGTTTCGTATTTTATTGAAATTCACCCCCTAATGGGGTTAAAAGGGAGATTTTCTTCCAAATTGATATGAATACTACTTAGTGCTTTTGATTTTGACACATATTTAAAAAGTATAATGTAGGTATGCATAGCAACGGTTGCTAATGTCATTCCTGACATTAAATAAATACCCAAACAGTTACGTGTATGATTTCTTCAGTGTTAACGAAAATGGCATTATTATGTAATATCCCGTGGATCGTGTAATGAGGACTATTTAATAATATTCCTGAGTAAGCAGACCCCGTTTAACTTGCGAGGGGAAACTGGTGTCATTACGCAGAGAAATAGAAGTGTTCTTCGCGACCAAAGCTGACATAATAATATATAAAAAAGCCGTGATAACAGAGGTGACGGAATGGGACGAGACGGTGGTAAAGCAAGCTCGCGCGAGCTCCTGTGAAAATTACCCTGAACATATCCTCAAGACCGAGTGAGCTTATAAGGAGAGTATCTCAATGAGGCAAACTGGAAAATGTTTTATTTCGTAACACCACTTATATTGTATGTATTATCGGTATAAGGTTTTATTTTGTAGGATTGAATTGAATTGTAAAATTGTTTTGTTAGATCTTTGTATTAAGTGTGGTAATCAATCCTTAAATAAATAGCCAGCTAAACCTCACGTGTATGATTTCTTTAAAAACTTTGTCCGATAAAAAAAAAAATGTTGAACTCAGTGGTAGCTGTATAAATTATGCAATTTCGAAAGTAAGATAGGTAAGTACTTATGTACTTAGTTTGCATATTGTACATGTTAAACTATTGTTAACTCCATTTATTACGAATATAAGGGAAGTGTTAGGCAGCGGCCGGCGAAGCGTCAGATCCGGTACTTTTAATAAAAGTATATTTACGACATAACATTAACAAACCAGGTTTTGTCAGTATACTAATAATATACTAATTAATTGAACTGCGACCCAACAATGCACAAGCCGAGCGAGCGAAGCGAGCGTGCCGCAATGACAGCGGCAAATAAAGTCACCTTTAGGTACGACGACGAGCGAAGCGAGGAGTGTTAGGTAGAATCCTGATCGTCCAGCACGCGATCCAAGCGAGCGAAGCGTGCATACCGCGGCAGCGGCCGGCGAAGCGTCAGAATTGGTACTTTCAATCAAAGTATATTTACGACATAACATTAACAAACCAGGTTTTGTCAGTACACTAATTACTTGAACTGCGACCCTACAGGGCGAAAACCGAGCGAGCGTGCCGCGGCAGCGGCAAATGAAGGTCTCCTTTAGGTACGACGACGAGCGAAGCGAGGAAGGTGTTAGGTAGAACCGTGATCATCCAGCACGCGATCAAGCGAGCGAAGCGAGCATGCTGCGGCAGCGGCCGGTCAAGCGTCAGAATCGGTACTTTTAATGAAAGTATATTTACGACATAACGTTAACAAACCAGGTTTTGTCAGTATACTTATTAATTCAACTGTGACCCTACAGCGCGAAAGCCGAGCGAGCGAAGCTAGCGCGCGCCGCGGCAGCGGCAAATGAAGACTCCGTTAGGAACGACGACGAGCGAAGCGAGAGTGTTAAATAGAACTGAGACGTCCAGCTTGCTATCCAAGCGAGCGAAGCGAGCATGCCGCGACAGCGGCCGGCGAAGCGTCAGAATCAGTACTTTTAATGAAAGTATATTTACGACATAACGTTAACAAACCAGGTTTTGTCAGTATACTAATTAATTGAACTGCGACCGTACAGCGCGAAAGCCGAGCGAGCGAAGCGAGCTTGCCGTGGCAGCGGCCGGCAAGGCGCCAAAACCGAATAGAATTAGGATGAATAATTAATATGGTAAGTGGGAAATACGTTAAGGAAATAAAACTTTATGTGGAAAAAAAAAACATCCATATGATGTTAGGAAAACAAAAGATAGGTCATAAGAGTGTTAGTTAATAATCATTATGACATAAAACGTTAGGGAAATCAATAATAGGTTAAAAAACGTTAGAGATTCAGATATAGATCCGTATTCTAATGAAGTTCACCCCATAACGGGGTTAAAAATTACGCGGACGAAGTCGCGGGCAAAAGCTAGTACAATTATAATTTAAGATCTAATCACTGGATGTACTTACTTACACATGTTCTGACATAGTACATTACAGACGGCGCAGGGAAGTGACGGCTTGCGAGCCGAGTATACAGAATAGACGGCCGACCGAAGGGAGGCCGGATATTGTTACGAGGCTTGCAAGCCCCTTCCCGGCTAGGCATGTATAGTGCTTTTCTCAAAGTAATGCAATGGAATAAATAAATACAACATTCAAATAAAATAAATTACACTTGAATAACAGGATTTTTTATTTTTTTACACCAAATACAACTTGATTACTTTATTCCGTTCTTGAGAATCACAACTTCTAACATGTACCAGTAAATCCCTTTACTTAACGACTTCTAGTTATCAATCGTATTAGCGTATAAGTCTTCAACAGGCCGTTAACCTCCAACCTCTAAACATTGCGAATTCATTTTACAATATTTGTCCAAAGATAGCCATCTCCTTTTTCGTTCCCGCGTCTTCTACCATGACAGCTCTGATTGCTGCTCGCCGCTGATTGGCCAAGCTCGCTCGTCCGTCATTGGTCAAAATATACAATAGCCAATCATAGATCAGCGCGAATGTTGCCATTCGTAACTTAAATATACCAGTAAAACTAAACAAATAACAATACTTTTTAAAAATCATGACAAGTATAAAATTGAAATTAATCTAATAATACAGATTCTTTTTTTATTCTCAGTTCGTGTATAATATAGGCATTAACGCGAATATTTTTGGTACAATAAAGTTCTAACTTATTAAAAAAAAACGGTTGCTTAAACTGTTTATGAAGATCAACGCCATGTTGATATTCAAATTAAAAAGAAATTACTTCCCGGCCTAGGCCAGGAATGATATATTTCCTGGCGTGTTTTGACGCACGTAAGGACGATATTTCATTGCATGTTTGAGAAAAATAAATTATCTTTATCTCTATCTCTTTATCTTTAACTGATCTGACAATAGTCTAACGGTAAAGCACTTTAGCGTAAGACTATCGTCAGCTAAGTTGAGCGAGTTAAGTTCGTTATAGTTGTTTCATTCCAATGTAACATGTTACTACTTTTTAATTTAGATTTTAAATTCGATTAAGTAGTTTTGTCTATGCAAAAAAAAACATTTTTTTATTTATTTATTTTCTAGAAACGACACTTCAGCTGAGCTCGATCTTGTTCGGGACTTCGCGCTTCAAAATGGCGCATTCAGGGCTGTGCTCTGCGATCACTGGGCCAAGGGCGGCGCCGGCGCATTGGAACTAGCTGACGCTGTCATCGCGGCGTGTGACACCCCTAACCGCTTCGAATACTTGTATCCTCTGACATTAAGCATCCAGGATAAGATTCTGGCAATCGCTCAGAACATGTACGGCGCCGGCCAGGTCGAATATACTGACGAAGTTTTGGAGAAGATAAAGAAGTTCACTGATTTGGTAAGTATTAATAATCCTTGAAATATTATTATTATTATTATTTGTGTTATGATCAGTCCGCCATTACCATTTCTCTATCATTCTTCGACATGAGATTGTATTGATCTTGAACAGTGCCGGATTTTATAGATTAATAAAAAAAACATAAAAATATTTTTAATTAATGACGCTGAGCTATTATTGTACTATTCAGTGGCTTCTTTTATGATTCAGTCAACACAAAAATAAATCCTTGAAGACCAGTGATACATATCTTAAAAATAGTAACTAGATAATCAGCTGATATTTCGATCACTAAACGAACGGGAACACGTCACATACTATGTACTCATAAAAATAAGTGATAAATATATAAGTAATAAGACGTGTAGTAAAATAACATTGACAAATATATATATATACAACAATGTACTATACCCATATACTAAATTATTTAAAATTTAAAAATTTTGTGTAGCCTATGTCACTCGGGAATAGTGTAGCTTCTCACCAGTGAAAGAATTTTTCAAATCGGCCCATTCGTTTTGGAGCCTATTCAATCCAAACAAACCTTTCCTCTTTATTATATTATAGTATAGGTATGTTAACCTTTGCAATTTGTCTTCAGGGTTACCACAAGTTCCCGATCTGTATGGCGAAGACCTCAAACTCCTTGACAGGCGACCCGGCCGTCAAGGGCGCACCTAAAGGCTTCACTCTTCGCATCAACGATATATTCGCGTCCATCGGCGCCGGGTTCGTGGTGCCCATGGTCGGAGAGATTTCCAAAATGCCAGGTCTTCCTACAAGACCTAGCATTTATGACATCGATTTGAACACAGAGACCATGGAAATTGAGGGTCTCTTCTAATCTGTTTAGTTGTATCGGTTGTTTTATGTTATTGAATCAATAAATGTTTGGAATGAAACAACTATTAACGGATTTAACTCGCGTATTTTTATTTTATTTTATTAGCTGACGTTTCGGATTCTTTACAGTTTCCATAATCGTAGCAACGACTGAGTTAAATCCGTTAATAGTTGTTTCATTCCAATGTGTAATAACCGCGAAGGCATCAGAAATTATTACAATAAATGTTTATTTTTTATTTTTGTTATTATTCGTTTTTTTTTTAGGTATTAGGTGCTTGACTTGTTCGCTTATGAAGGTGAGCTAACTCGTAATGTATTACTTTGAAGTATTACAAGAATTGAAATTTAAAATGTGACGTCTCAAATCCATAATATGGACTGATATGGAGTAACGATAAGTAGTATATAAAGGCGTTCATTGATTCATTCATTTAATTGGTACTTAACATACAAACATACAAATTAGAAACATGGTACTTATGCATAATGTACCTACCTACATAAAGGAAATTATTGGGAGAGAAAATCATTTACAGTCAAAAGATTACATAATATGGATACATTTATGGTGGGAACCGAGTTCATGGTCAAGTTTATGACCTTGACCATGAACTTACCGTAGTTGTAGTTCAATGACATCATAATCCCACACGGAGCATATCCGTTGGCTTGCAATATACTCGTGGGCGTGGCCTGACGCACGGGTATTTAACGTGACGTCATCCATTCTGTTTAGAAACAGGCTCATTGGATAATAAATATGTATATTTCAGGCCTACTGAAATATAGCTGTATCTATTCCAATGTGTTTGCATCTCGTTTTGTTGCTCTGAATTAGGTAAAGGTCATTTCGATTAAGGTAAGGAATTCTGAATTATACAACGAATAAGAACATTTGAGCTTAATTTTGGGGTTTTACTAGGATATGCAGTCCTAAGTGTGCAAGGGCGGATACAGCTATGAAGTTGTGACAGGGGAGGTCTGTTTATGTTACTGAGCTGTTTCCTCTATCTCGTTGACAATCTCAGTGGGTTGGAAGTCCTCCTCATCGCTGTCGGGGGCTGCGCCAGGGTGAGAAGGGACGAAGCGACGCGGTTCCTGAGGGCGGGCCGCCTTTGCGGTTCCGGGGGCTGACCACTCCGCGCGGGAACTCTGCTGTGAAATACATATTTCATTATTTATATGATTTTGGGTGATCGGCAATGCTGGGAACCAAGTTGGCTATTTGGTTATTGAAAAAAATAAATAGGGTCAGCACAGGATGGAAAAAGCTTCTAACCAAGAAAAACAAAACAAGAGAAACGTAAAATATCGCTGACACACCTACTAAATTTCAAACAAGTATTACACTTTTTTTATATTTGCAATGTCAACGTTCTTGTCGCGCCGATCAAATCCTTAAATCGTGCTGTGAGTCATTGTAATCCTACCCACAAAGTCGCATACCTGTATTGTGTCACGTTTTAGCAATTCTCACTGTTATATGTAGTACAGCGAGAATTGTTTATGTATCATACATAACGCACTTCTAGATCTAAAGCTAGATATATTTTGTACCTGTATCTTATTAGAATAAGAACCATTATATCTTCTGTTGGTGATCCTTATCTAAATAAATAAATAAAGGGAGATAACTCAAAAAAGTTATGTTTCCAGGAGAGGCGAAAAACTGATTAATAGTGTCACTGAAGGAGCTTTCTGTATAGATTTATGCTTATATGAAGCTAGGAGAGTTAGTTTAAATCTGTTTTAGTGGTAGGTAGTTTTTGCTGTAAGAAATTCGATGGTGTGCATAACTCATACTTTCAGGTTTTTAAGTTAGCTCCCTTTACATCAAGGTGTGCGATATGCTTGTCACAGTAGGGCATAGCAATGATAATAGCGTGTACAATTTTAGAGCGATAATCATTAAAATGCCATTTATGGAGACCACACGCGGCATTTTTTAGCAAGCCCAAAAACGTTTAAATCGGCAATTTAAGTGAAATACGTCAGTGCAATTACTCTTGGGACAATAGGACATGATTACAATTTACATACCATACTACGTTATCACCAATTTACATACCGTATTGTTTAAAAGTATTTGCTGTTCCTTTCTTAGGCAGGTCATACCTCACCAAACAGTATGCAAATTTCTAGATTTAACTAACGCTCTGCCCTGGCTTCGCATGAGTGCAATGCTGACACTAAATATCTCTCTACTATATTATGCATTTATTACCTATTACCTAGTAGGTATAAACCTTTCTCTTGAATCATTGTATCTATTAAATAAAACTGCATCAAAATCCGTCACGTAATTTAAAAGATAGAAGCATAAATACATAGGGAATGACAGCGGCAAGGAATATAGTTTTTACTGTAAATTTGTATGTAAAATAAATAAATGGATATCATAGAAAGAAGACATCTACGGCTCTCCGAAAGCAATTACCTCATTCGAGATCTCTTCCGTTGATGCACTAAGCTATCATCATACTAAAGGACGGTCGCGGAGCACAGCGAAAAACGGACGTTGCCCTTTTTCTATTTGTCTCTGTCGCACGCGCGTAGTAATAGTGCCCTCACGCTCGCACAGTACAAGTTCAAGGTTACTGATCGAGCGTGACGGCACTATTACTACGCGTCCTTTACATGTCTTCGTGGCAACTTACCTGATGCTGCCTCACGATGTCCAGGTACAGATCGTAGACGAACCGCGCCATGTGCGGCATGTCCCGGGCCGCCAGGGTCAGCTCGGGCGGCACCGGGGCGGAGGCGCCGCGCTGCGCCGGGTACCGCTCCCCGGGCACCAGCTCCAGCTCTACCGGCCGAGCCACCAGCTGCACAACAAATAAACATGTCATATCTAAGCTTGTTTGGCAGGCGAGCACTCAAAGGTCGTGGTCACAGCCACCCGAAAATCGACCATCGGACTAGCGCTCTATGGGTGCCTTTTAAATATTTACTTTCTTCGGTTTTGTTGTATTGCTTGTTATAGCGGCAAGCTAAATGAGGGGTAGGAGCAGAAGATCTCACTGGGTCGACGTGTACGCAAAAGGCCCCATCCATAAGATAACATATAGGCTCGGCAACATAAATATATAATTTGTGATTTTTTTTTTTAAAACAAGCTCTTACAATGTATAGTTAAATAATGCACGGTACATTGTCATTCAAATCGGTTTAAGTTATCTGCTTCAAAATTCAGTTGCAGGATTTACATTGCAAGTTATATAAAATAATCCAAATACCTGATTGAAGGTAGGTTGTAGTTCGAAGCAGTTCCTGAAGAGGTTCGCGCGGGCGAAGATATACAACCCCAACCGGGCTCTGGAGGCTGCTACTATGAGCCGCCTCAAGTCCCTGACGTGGCCGACCGCCTTCGTTCTCACGAGGGACACCAGCGCGATGTCATTCTGTTGCCCTTGATATTTGTCCACTGTCGTAACCTGAAAGATATTGTTTATGAGTCAAAGTCAGCGAAGATCTAGCCGTGATATAATATCCTATGGTTCTTCGATGTTAGAGTGAGCGACGACGTGTCATTAATTTGATATGATAACTGTTATTAGCTTATTGAAAAATAGAACAGTTGCATAAAATTGTGACAACGTCAAGAAAAATAATGCCGGTTATAAATCTATGGAAAAAACGGTGCGGCGCCATCTTGTAATGCACTAAACGGTATTTTAAATATTTAATTAAGATTTTGAAATATTGATATGAATGTTAATTATATAAAGCTTTAATTAAACAAAGACAGGCGAACGATGACGTCATAGCTTGATTTTATTTGTTGCATAATTATTACATATTCGCTTATCTAGATCAGAATAGTCGTAACACAAATTAGCGTGACGAATAATAATGAGTTGTATGTTTTGAATCACACGACTGTAATTTCAAACGGCAAATATTTAAAGTTGACATTGTTTATAATAGATTTATTATATTTATCAAAGTCGCTGTCCTTAAGAGGTTTGTATGGCATACAACAAATAGTTCCAGAAATAGATAGTGATGTTCTATTCGTGTATGATTTACCTACAATAATACATACATTTAGGAACATGACTAAGGTGCCATATATATATCTTATTAATTAACTTATTATATATTTTAAGACAGTACCTACTAATTAGGTACCTACACGTTGGCAGGTCACGTTTTGTGTAATCATCATAAATTCTATAATGTTCGACAGTTCAATAAATTTTTATTGATTTATATTATATAGTCTTGAATTACGGTCACAAAACTAGATTCAAATTTCTTGCACAAATAAGTAACACAATACAGTACAAAATTTCAGTACTCATCTTATACTACAAAACTGAAAGTAGAACTAAACTCTGATGCCTTCGCGCTTATTATTCAACTTTAAACGGATTAAACTCTACGGTTTACAATTATTGGTGCTTCGATTATGGAATCTGTAAAAGGTTCCAAAACGTCAGCAAATAAAATAAAATACGCGAGTTAAATCCGTTTAAAGTTGTTTTATTCCAAAGTTTAGTTTAGTTTAATATTTATTGATCATAATAAAAGCTGATGACTATGTGGCTAGCGTCAACAAAGATCTTTAAAAATGAGTTCACTAGGTCATCAAACAATACGCAAAAAGTGTACATTTTGTATTGTAGGTACTGTATTGCGACTCATTGCATAATATGCTGTCTCCGTAAATTTCAATATACTATGATCATAACTATAGTGAAGTCAACAATATAATGTATTGCGTACAATTGTGCACAGATTTGACCTCGACATTTGTTACTATTGACCTTTACAATCGTGTGTCCCGACAGACACTGGCCAAAACAATTACAAAGTCAATAACCAATAACCTTATTACAGTGTTTTGACGGCGTGGCTACAAAAAATAAAGGTTGCCGATTCGAATCCTGCTAAAGGCAGATGTCAGTGTGACGTCACGTAGTACGAACTTTGTCAAGTTTGGGACTAGATCAATCGGCGTGATTTGGCCAAAGTTATTATTATTATTTGTAATAAGTTACTATAACTTGACTTTTACACACCTACACTATAAATGAGAACCCCGTTTTCACCAACGAGACAATTGTCGGTGACAAGTGATTATTCGTAACGAGGCTAGCAGAGATTCCTGTCGAGTCTATAGTGTAAACATAATTATACTTTGTAATAATAAAAAATAGGGATCTATCCTGGCGGTTAGCTCTCACACATTTGCAGTATGTACGTACTATACGAATATGTAGCCACTAAGGTAGGCACTATACGAATACACAACTTTAGTATTGTGCCTGTATTGAATGCACGCCCATGCACATTGAAATAATACAACAATAACAACCGAATAAAAATAATATAATCGAGATAAATCCGTTATAGTTGTTTAATTTATTTTTTTCGGTATCCGTTTTTCTTAGAAGTTATGGGCAGAAGCTAATCTGCTATAAATGATGAGAAAAAAAATCTTCTATTCCTAAAAATACTTAGCTACATAGTAACTAGAAATTAGCAAAGCAACGACTAGATAACACGTTTCAAGGTTGATTAGCGATTACAATGTTAATTAAGTAAATGTTGCGAATTCTGGGAAAAAAAGTAGACTTGTTCCGGGGTTGTTGTAGTATTAATTGAAATACGTAGAAATGGCTAGGTGTAAAAATGTAAAACACGTTTTTACCCATTTTACGTGTATCTAGTTCCAAACAAGCACAGATACAACTTCACGGAGTGCCTACCCTGCCGCCATACCTACTTATATACATTATGTACTTACCCAAACTTACCAGAAAAGTAAATGTCGCAAAGATCGGCCCCGCCGGCCGGGTACTTTTACCTTCACGGCTGAGGAGGCCATCTTTTTTTGGCTAGTAAGATCGAATACCTACCTTATGTGGTCGACCGATGAGTGGGTTTTCGGCGCAGCGTTTATCGATGACGTCACGGATTAGATGTTTTTGACCATTGTAAGTGGTCAAAATTGATATCCTTTCAGCCGGCCAGCCAATCAATCGCATGTACATAAATACTGCCACAACATATTCAGCTTCAGCAAGATTCTGTTAAATAAAAAAAAACATAATTAGTAAACAAAATTAAATTATCAATACACTGCAATAACGATAAATGAAGATCAAAAGATAACTGCACATAATTAGCTTCTTTTGCATTGTAGTGACTCAATCAATCAAAATGTCGTTACTCCATTAAGGGTTCTAAGTCGTAACAGTTAAATTTGAATTCGCGTAGCGCTCCATTTCGAGTTACGTCATTTTAAAATATAGGCGTTATAATAATTAAAAGATTGCTAATGAAAAATTTAATACGACAAGACCGAAGGTTCGCCAAATTAATTGTTAAATCGTAACAAATTGCCATTTTTGACATCTCTTGAGATCTCGAGAATCGAGATTTCCTTATTAATATGACCGTATCTAAATTTATAAAAATCACAATCGAGGTGTGTCAAAATGTTTGTTTACATCTGACATTTCAATAGTACAAGGTCATATTTATTGACGATCACCTGACGATAAATGTTGAAACATAGTCGATAATGTGTGAATTATTGTTTTGTCTGGCATAAATTAATTGGCGTCCGGCCCGAAGGACCATAACAATATATTTAACACTTACATGGATTTCATGTGTCATTAACCAATCCATAGACATAGAGTACAGATTAGAAATAAAAATAGAATAAAACAATTAGGTCTTAATTAATATTGTTTGATGCGATCCTAATATTTGGGTCGAGTGCAGGCAATCAAAAATTACATTCAACCTGAGCGGCGCCTTTTTAATAGTACATTACGCACCAAGGCCAGTAAAATAAAAAATGTCTCAGAACACATGTAATTGTCGTCTGAGGCGAAGCCGACGTTGACAAAAATGTGATTTGAGGCTTTTTTATTTTACTGGCCGAGGTCAGTATACTATTTTTCTGTTCGACGAAGCCAGAAAGCGGAAATTTCATTTAGCGCAGCGGCCACAAAGTTGGCGCTTTCTGGCCGGAGGACAGAAAAATAATATTACACAGCAATTTTTGAAATAAAAACAACCATTTAATAAACGAGGCATCAAATTATAATTAGTATCTCCCGCGTATTTATATGGCCATGTTCATCATTTTGTTAACATAATATTTTTTTGGACTCTTTATTGAACAATTCGTTTTTTTTAATATTGTTAGTTTGTTTATTAAGTATCAGTCAAACCGCGCCAGGGTAGGCTGATCATACAATTGTCACATTCTCATTAATATATGGCGGGCCTTTCAAATAGGCACAATAGAGTGCCTGCCTTGTGCCGACACGCATACCCCACTGCACGCGCCAGTACTCACCTGATAGAAGTAAGGACTGGGTTCAGTCTCGCCAGCTCCGTTGAAGTCTTCCACATTCACCAGCTGGAAATCGTATCGCAATCCAGCGTTAGCAGCTCTATACTCCGGCAGGTTGGTCACGTGGTTCAGATCGCCGAGGGCGCGATATCTCCAGCGGTATAAGTTACAAATGCTGAAATAAACATGGATTTTTAGTACTATCTTCTATAATACAAAAAATAATTGCAAAATGTGTTGGTAAGCGTATATAACTCAACATCGCCGGGACCAATTTGCCCAATTCTTTTTTTATATGTTCGATAAAGTCCAAGGATAGTTTTTACGGCGAGCACCGGGAAAACCCTAAAAACAGCCCTTATCTCCTTCCCATACAAACGTTTTCTAACTAAAAATATTTAGACTTCGAGCAGGCAGGAGTCTGCCGGGACCGCTATTTTAATAAATAAGAATGTGGTAATATGTGTAGATAGGAATAGGTATAACTTGTTTTCGATGACCGAGGTCCTTAGATTATGTTTTTAAAAATAAATAGCATATTAAGTGCAACCGTTCATTAACCCCCGACGCAAAAACGACGGGGTGTTATAAGTTTGACGTGTCTGTCTGTCTGTGTGTGTGTGTGTGTGTGTGTCTGTCTGTGGCATCATAGCTCCCTAACGCATGAACCGATTTTGATTCTGTTTTTTTTGTTTGAAAGGTGTATATGTCGGGAGTGTTCTTAGCTATGTTTTATAAAAATCGACTCAGTAGTTTAATAATTAGGGGGGGTTAAAGAGGGGATGTAAAAATAAATGTCTACAAATATACTCGAGTGGGGTATCCAATGAAAGAGGGTGACAAGTACATTACAAAATTGAAATCATAATGAAAATCGGTTGAGTCGTTCAAAAAATATTGGGAGTGAAAGTGGGGATGGAAAACCAAATGTCTATAAATATACCTGAGTGGGGTATCAAATGAAAGAGGATCGAGTGTACATTACAAAATTGAAATCACAATGAAAATCGGTTACGTAGTTCAAAAATTATGGGGAGTAATAGTGTAAATGGTATGCCCAATGTCGACAAATATACCCGAGTGGGGTATCAAATGTAAGAGGATAACATGTACATTACGAAATTCCATGTGGAATGGAAATTAGTTAAAAATAATAATATGTAGTAGGTACCTAGTTACATACCTACTTACAAAAAGTATGAAATAAAAAAATAAATTAAAAATTTAACAAACCCCCGACATAAAAACTAAAAGGCCCTCTAAAAAGTATAACAATAATAAAATCTTATTATTAGTTACCTAAGTATTAATATTTCTACAAAGAAAACGTCATGTCGGGGGGACCGTAGGTTTAGGTAGATTGTAAATATTAGGTAAGTAAGTACACCTAAATGAAAAGCGGGCCCTCCGACATGACGTTTTCTTTGTAGAAATATTAATACTTAGGTAACTAATAATAAGATTTTATTATTGTTATACTTTTTAGAGGGCCTTTTAGTTTTTATGTCGGGGGTTTGTTTAACAATGTGGGTTTCATAGTTTGTTTACACTATCACTATGTAACATAAACCACAGTGCATGACGTAGGTAGGTATAATTTAGTTTGTTGAAAAGAAGAAATAGAAACATATTTTATTTTAATAATATCTAAATAACTAGTCAAAGCTACATCGTAGTAGATTACCTACTTCGATGTAGGTATCGATCGAAATCCGATCGATATCTATGGATGGCATTTCTTGGTACAAATATTATTAGGCGAGTCAAGGTCACTGTTAACGTTTTCTGGTATGATATATCATCTAATGTTATAATAATAAAACTGCCTTATAGTGAAATTGGGATATTGGAATTCCACTAAAATTTAGTGGTGGGCGAATGACGCGAATTCGAAGTATTGGAACATCACCAATAAGTTTTCCGTATACAAAACATTTAAAGGTTGAATTCTGGGAAGAAAACACCCACAATTGTTGTTTATCCAAAATTACTTAATATTTACAATTAGTCATTCGAGACGTTATTTTGACTCATTTATTATACAGTCTACAATTAATATCCCGTCAGAATGACGCTGGTTCATCGTAAATATTACACTTAGTTCTAAGTTCATTGAGATAGGTCCAGCTGAGTAAGAAAACTCGTCATTTAATTAAAGAGTAAATAGCTAATTTAATTTGTAATTATATATGAGTCATGCATTCATTATTAATGAGAAATTTTCAAATAAACACACGTCTTGGAACAAATGACAAATTATACCACATCAAAAACAAACCAATCATTTAAAAAACATTTGCTATGTATCTAAAAATTGGTACAGATCAATTTGAGGGATTCACAAGTATTTTTAAAATAAAATATTCTGTAAATATGTAATAATTTGGGATCTATTTACGAAGTTAAAGGTAAGTAAATACATTTTCGATGACAATATATCACTACATAATTATGTACTTAGTATAAAACAAAGTCGCTGGCACTCTCTGTCCGTCACTATCCCTATGTATGCTTGAATCTTTGAAACTACGCAACGGATTTTGAAGCGGTTTTTGTAATAGGAAGAGTGATTCAAGAGGAAGGTTTATAGTACCCATGTGAAGCCGGGGCAAGGCGCTAGTATACATAATAATATTGCCTTGGCTTTAAAATACAATAGACTATAAATTCGCCAGTAACAGTAAATCATTCGTTTAGTTGACAAATAGTAAATCAAGTTAATAGCCGTTCCTTTGCATAATAGGTATTACCTACGAGCTTATAAATCGTTCGTACACTTCATAAATCTATCGGTTGAAATAAACCGAAGGAAAATTTATGAGGTAGGCAAGAAACTATATAAGTAGTACATGGTAGTATTTTTAGGGTTCCGTACCCAGAAGGTCAAACCTATCGCTGAAATTCCACTGTCCGTCCGTTTGTCTTTTGGATAAGATCTTTGAGATCAGTTTCGCTATATCAGAGTCTCAAGTAAAATAGTATAACTAGATAATTTCGAGTCCAAACACTTAACTTCAATAAATTATCGACAGCTACAGTGGAGAATTTTGTTTTTTATTTTCTATTAGAAAAATACAAATAGTTTACTCTACATTTACTTTGTTGGAGTTTACTTCATTTACAACGTTACTTCCATTTTGTCACGTTTTTGGGAGTTATTTAGTAAAAATACCTGATCAATACTTCGAAATGGGAAATATATAATAAAGAGGAACAGTTTATCTAATTGAAAGCATAGGTACTCAATAACAACAATTGAAAGGAATGGCCTTAATAGGCAATTTTTTGGTCACGAATTTGGATCAAACCAATTGGAAACACTTAAGAGGAATTAATGGAAACTAAAGAAAAAAAAAAACACAGTCACCGGTTTTCCCGACTGTCATTTGTCATGTGTCACAAATGACAATTCACCAAATTATTCCATTTGCTACTATAAAACTTAATTAGGTACTATTACAATTCGTACAACGGCACGTTTCTTCGTAGACCGTTATAATTCTAAAAAAGTACTAGTAGAGGCTTTATATCAATTTAACCATTCTTTTTAACGTTTACTAAAAATGGCAACCCCATGCCATAGACTAAACCGATCTCGACTGTGATTGGTTATAAAGTCAAGGCCGCGCCGCGTCAACCAATGACGGCTCACGCTGCTATGATTGGCTGACTTAGTTGTTCGTCGCGTGCGCGCAGCGTACACTTTGCTTCTCGACACGTTATTTTTTGTGTTCACTATATAAACTGTAATGTTTTATAATAATTGCTAGCCTCTACCCGCGACTTCATCTGTATATATGACTTCATGTTATATATTGTGAAGTTTCAAGTAAGATTATTGCGTGTAAGAGTCACAAACATACATCCAGCCGTCCATACATTCTTACAAACTTTCGCGTTTATCAAATAACTTAATTAAAAATGTCTAATTTGAAAAGTACCTATCTAACTTTTCAGACAATTTTAATTCTAAAGAGGCAATTTAGGTATTTATGTTTCGACTCACCTAGATCTCGCTCGTCCCTGGGCGTCCAGCTCCACATAAGGTACTCCAAGCCTGACCATCCTGGTAAAAAGGCTTTGTTCCATATTGCAGTACTTCTGGAAGGCCATGTTCTTGACCACGGGCGGGAGCTGGTGGTGGTCGCCAATCATGATCCATCGCTTCAACCTCGAGCGGCCATCTTGAGGGTTTTGCAGTAGAAGAGGTATGAACGTTTCGATTTCAAGAATCTGCGCAGATTCTTCCATAAGTATGTTGTCATATTTGAAACCTGTAAATAAGTATGTTTAATTAGGTGGTATAGGTACAAACTTTTTAAGGCTATTCGTAAATCGCTAAAGGGGTAACTCGGGTTTTGTAAGCTGCCCAAAAGTGTCCCTACATAAACAAACACAACAACTATAGTACATTACGCACCGAGGCCAGTAAAATAAAAAATGTCTCAGATCACATGTAATTGTCGTCCGAAGCGAAGCCGAGGTTGACAAAAATGTGATCTGAGGCTTTTTATTTCACTGGCCGAGGTCAGTATACTATTTTTCTGTTCGACGTAGCCAGAAAGCGGAGATTTCATTTAGCGAAGCGGCCACAAAGTTGGCGCTTTCTGACCGGAGGACGGAAAAAATAATTATTGAATTCGGTGCAGTAGTTACATTTGTATAGGTAATTAGGTATATATTGGAACTTTATGTATAGCACACCAATTTATCTACACAAGAAAAATCACGTTTTCGCTGTAGATTAGTGTGGGGCAACATAAATTGGTGTTATTATGATTATTGTTCTAAGGTTTAACCAGCCATTTAATGCAAAATATAAGATCTTTATATCGTAAATGTAGACGTTTATTTGAACATTATCAACACTTCAATGAGATGCTATAATAAGACGAAGGTCAGATTACTGTAGGCAAAAAGAAGAACAACCCTAAACCATTTTTGATTAGAATATGCGCAATGACCACTAAAATTCCGCAATGAATAAGTTACCTACTAAGAAAAACACTTACATTTTATCGTTTCGTGTATTTGTGTATAAAATATAAATACGAATAGTAAAGTCATTGACTTAATAAACACGTTTTGTAACTTGTGACATAATATTTGTTTACCTAATATTAAGTATGCTAATTCTATTATTTTTATGTCAGGTAAAGCCCACACGAAAATATTGCAAAATTCACGGAAAAAACAAGCAAAATAGAAAAAACAAATTTATTAATGGAGGCCGTTTATTTTTATTAGTATTGGACACATCCTAGTTTTGACCACTCACACACCTAATCACATAGATTCGTGTTTTTTTTAGAATTGCTGACGAAGGATGGACTGTAATTAAATGCTATGGTTAATAGGAATGGAGGAATTATTAAAATTATATATAAACGAACATAATAACAATAAGACGCACTTAAAAACCAAGTAACTGACAATCAAAAACAAAAAAAGAGCTCGAGCTAAAACTGTATAAAACTATATACAAGGAGTACGCAACAAGAATCCAGACACAATGTGAACGTGATTCGGTACACGTTATCATTATCATTAATATTAACATCTATATAGATGCGTCATTAATATCGTCACCGGGTTTGCTTTTCCTACTTTCCTTACTTTCTTATCAGTGTCAGAATAATGTATCTAATTCTGACGACCTTGATGTAGTGGATCGAGCTCTTGGCTACGAAATCGGAGGTTGTGGAATCGAATCCCGCCAGAGGCAGATGTCAGTGTGATGAACACGAGCATCTGCTCTTCATTCATTGTTTTATATGTAATAGCTTCTGCCCGCGACTTCGTCCGCGTGGAACTCGTCCTTTTTTGCAGCCGGTTAAAAAGTAGCCTATGTCCTTTCTGAAGCTCCAGACTTTCTTTGTACCAAATTTCATTTAAATCGGTCCAGTAGTTTTAGCGTGAAAGCGTAACAGACAGACAGACAGAGTTACTTTCGCATTTATAATATATAGAGCAAAGAGCAATAGAGCAATAGAGCAAAAGTCCCAACCAAAACGACTAAAAATCACTATCTCAATTTAGTTATCTGCCTACTGCCTACCCCCTAGGAACGATGGCGTGATTATTTATAGCCTATGTCCATTTCTAGGTTATCATCTATTACCATACCAAATTTCATCAAAATCCGTTCAGCCGTTTAGGCGTGAAAGAGCAACAGACAGACAGACAGACAGACAGACAGACAGACAGACAGAGTTACTAACGCATTTATAATATTAGTAGGGATTATGTACGTATATCCGTATATTTTTCTTTAAATTATATTAATTATAAATAGTGGTAAATTGTGACAGAAATATTATCGAAGGAAATTTATATATGTAGTATCTTTTTGTTTAGTCTGTATTAGGTCTGTATTTTCGGCATTCTTCGAAAAAAAAATAGTATAACTATCAGGCGCGTGCAAGTAAGCTATAGAGTAGGCACTCTATACATATTTGACATTGTGCTTGAATGGAATGCACGCAAATGTTTACAATCGTTGATTATAGTAGAATCGTAATATAGGCTATCGCAAAATATTTCAATTGTATTCCATTTCGGATAGTTGCTACGCATTATTCCTAAATCGGTTTCTAGAGAATTCTATAAGGAGTATCCATGTCAATGATATTCTACCTAATTGGCTAGTAAAATATTTTGATTAGTCCGTCGGTTTCATTTTCAAAACATGTTACACACGTATATTATTAGTACCTATTGGTAAAATAAAAATATTCAAAAGAAAAGTGTGACAAAGTAGGTACGGAAGGGCTAGTGACGTCACTAAGCTGTGAGAAGTGTGACAGGAGGTCGCGTCACGCAAAACTTTATCGGGCAATATCTTCATCATAATTATTTTGTTTAAAAGATAAAGAAAAAATACTTAATTTTATAATAATCTAATTGAAGTACCTACTATATGCTGTAACTGTTATAATACGCGCATAGGCGTGGGTTCGAATCCCACTGGGGGTCTAAAATTTTTCTACTCTTGTCTTTGTACAAAAATATCGTTATAATTAAAAACTAATGGTATTGAACTAAGAATATCAATCAAAATTTGATAGATCGTAGTTAAATTACCCCCCGATACAAGGAGATACAAGGACTTACCCATTTGTACTAGTTCCGATCGTTTCAAGGCCGCGTGGGTACAAGTCATCGCTATGATCTTCGCTTCCTTCACCAGCAGGTACTTGGAGCGGTCCAGACCTGAACGGAGGAGTTCAAAGGCACGGAATTCCTCCAGCTCTTCGAATATATGGTCGATGTACCTGTTAATGAATAATATGTAGCAAGAAAAATACGGATTTGGCGTTAGTACTTAGTTTTGGTGAAATGCATAAAAAGTAAGTATATGTTTAAATTGTTTTAACATATTACTTAGGTAAGTTTAGGTCAGTCTATTATATGCCTTGTTATTCTTGTTCTACTTATATATATATATATGGCAGCTCCTAATATTCCCTAAACGTAGCATTTAATTATAGCTGTCGAGGGGAAATTTATGTGTCTGACGTCTGGGAAGTTATTTTTAACTACAGGTTCAAGGACAGCTTCGCGGGATACATTGTTTTAACCATAGATATATCGCAGTTTTTGTACGCTAGCTCTATAATAGCTTCGATTTTCTACTTCGAATAGTAAAATACCATAAAACATCTTGTCAACCTTGAAAAACGTAAATATTCATAAAAAATATTCGTTATTTTTAATTGAATATTCATTAATTTCTTAGAAACATATCTATAGCGACTGCTCAGGTATTTATATAAAAACATATTCGAGTTTATAAATTACCTCATTACTTAATCAGATAATAATAATAATAATAATAATTTACGTTTTTATTTAGGTATTATATCATTTATGCCATCTTTATTATACAATTGGACTTTATAAATTTATATGTAGGTAGGTATATTTTATAAATACAGCTTAAGTTATAGAATAGTTTTTATCACGGAAAATGATCCCGTTAGGGGGGTGAAAGGGGGAGTAGTAGTAGTGTAAGCTATCCAAAATTCAACGCAGATGAAGTCGCAGAAGTTAAGGAAACAATCGTCAAAACGATCTATTAATATAAAACAGACTTAATTACTTGGGGATTAAGTTGAATTTGTTGAGGTTCGAGACTAATGTACGAGTAATATGCAGTCATCTGATAACGGCAATTGAAAAATTAATCGTGCGGGAGATTCGGAACGAGACGGGTGTAAGTGACAGCCGAACTGTATACAAAGATTTGTTAGCAGTTCAGATCATAATTGGCTGTGTCACGCGATTTCGATATTTTGCAACATGTAGTTCCACTGTGCAAATAGTGTATGTCAAGTGAAACACTGCTAATCCGTTATGCAGGAAGTCATTGTTTAAGTAATTTCTTCTTGGTAAACGAGGGCGGTACATCCCGTTCCGGACAAGATGAGTCAGTTTTAATGCTGTACACGCGCAGAGAAAGCAGTCAGAATGACTAAGTATCTACGAGTAAACAAAATTAAAAACATACTTTCTAAGTCAACATGCCGACACTAATCAAATGCATTTTTTATTTTGCAAGTTTTCGAAAAATGACTAGTATTCTAAAATGGCGAAACATCTGACATTGGAAAAACATAATCATAACAGAAATATCTAAAACAAGCGCGTGCAGTGGGGGCACGAAAGTATAGGCACTCCTGACATTTATGCTTTAGTACCTGTATGGAATGCACGCTATGCATAGACCCTTTATAAAGAGTCCTAAGAACTAAGACCTAATACTGCCGTGATAAGCCAGAAGGGCGCATATGCAAAGCACGTAAAGGGATCGTAAGCCTTTTGGGCTCGGCAGCATGGCAATCCTTAAGGAAGGGAAATTAGCTGGTTACCTGTAGCAACTCTGAGCGATCTCCATATCCTCGTCGAAGGACTTCCCGATGAACAGGGGCTTCGGAGCGTCATCGAAGAACTCGTGGAATGGAAACTCTTTTTGTATAGTTTCCACAGATTTTGTCTGTAAGGATATAAATTATAAGTACGGAAAACAGAGTCGTAGTTCTTAAAATCAATCGAAGTTTGATTGATTTAACACCATTAATTAAATACTAATGATATTTGTAAAAAGAAAAGCGTGGGGAAAATGGCTGTAGGGGTTTTAACTGCAAAGGACTTCACACAGATGGCGCTGAAGCGACCTTTCGTTTGTATACCTCGATACCAGCGATACTCCGCATTACGGCGTACATGCGGGTTGACGTTCAATTGGGGTCTCGATTTTTTCTCGATCTTAATACAAATATCATTTTATTAAAGTTGAATATATTGTAAATTCGGGCGAGGCGCACAATTACTGTTTTAGACTAGATAGCAGGTGCGTGCAGTAGGAAGCGCACATGTACAAGGGCCAGGGTAGGCATCATATACTTTAGCCATATCTCATTGTGATGATCAAATGCACGTGCTTGTTGGAGAGCTATGCCATATCCTTAGTATTTTTATAAAAATGAAAACACATATTTCTTACCTTATCTTTGTGGCAGGCGTCGGTGAATGCCTGCCACCTGGGCCGTACATGATATACATGAAAATGATGAGCCAGCTCGCAAGTCGCGCCCGCGTCTCCGCCCGCATCTAGAGTTTGCTGCAGTCGACCAACAATTTCTAGAAGCTCCAAGCGCTTCGCTAGGACGTAGTTCACTCGACCATATCTGTGTTGGGAAATAAGAGAGGTCGTATATCGGTTCTATATTCTGTATGCACTATTTGAAGACTTACCTAATAATTAAATTGGAAATGCAAAATGCTACATAACTTCCGGAAATAAAAAAAAACTGTAAAACAGTCTTGGATTTCGATCGATTCTTTTTTTTACAGTGCCGAATGCATATCAGTTAGAGAATAAAGGAATATTTATTAAGAAATATTCGAAAATATATCAAGTGCAGAGAGTTTATTATTAATTTGAACAATAAAACTTGTGAAAGTAATGTGGGCTGTGTCAAAAATTTGTTATATATACGAGCGGATTTTTGACACGTGACGTCGTCACGTGATCTGTCACGCTCAACCAATGAGACAAGCTCTGGCCTGTGATTGGTGGAATATGACAGTTAGACCTTATTCTACACTAGCGCTTCTATCGGATTTTAGACACGCGGCAACTTCGTTACGTAGTATTAGGTAGTAACGATTTTTGCCAAGTCACCAGCTAGTCACTAAATTACAACTATATCACATTTCAAAACGCAACCAACACATACAAACAATACACTGTAATCATTTGGTCCCGGTCGTATTACGACTTGGGCGCACCCTTTGGAATTCCATTGTTTCTGCACTATACCGTCTATACCTATATTAACTTCATATCTATAGACTCTGACACCGTTTCAAGTAGAACCGGAGATTACAAACTGGAGTTTAAGAGCACGGAATCTATACAAGAATTTATGGTAGGAAATAGATTCTATGGGCGTTTCTACCGGCGTCAGTCCCTAGTTCTAAATATCGTTAATATGTATATAGTTAGTAACTACTAGCGACCCGCCCCGGCTTCACATAGGTGCTACAAACCTTCTCCTTGAGTCACTCTATCTATTAAAAAGAACCGCATCAAAATCCGTTACGTAATATTAAAAATACATAGGAACGGACAGACAGCGATAGCGACTTTGTTTTATACTTATGTAGTGATTTAATAGTTCTTTACCGCTCGGCGAAAGCGGAACGCTCCTGTTACCGCTGGCGTTGGTAAACAATCCTGACCAGGTCATAGCAAAACGAAACCGTATCGCTATTGGTCTCCGAATGACCGGTCCGTAGAAAACAAACAAACGAGTCCAGACTGAAGAATTTCTCTATAAAACAATGGCTGGCATACATTCGCGTGTATTCTTGGAACAGCACACAAGAAACTATTCAATAAACCGACACGACCACGGCGAAGGAACAAAAAGTAATATATCATATAGAATTCTATGTAAATAATAAGAAGGCATTGTAAATTATCTTTTGTTACGAGACTGATAATTACTGCGATCGACTCGTTTTTCATTTAGAGTTAATGCCAATAAGCATAGACACGTAATTGTACATAAAAGTATTTTATCATAACTAGTCCTTTCAGTTTGCCGAGCGTAGTCGGTAAAAAATCGACACTGGACTAGGAGATTTGACAGTGGCAAAATGACTTAAAGTAACGCAAAAACTAGAGTAATAAGATTTAATATAAATATGGGCGGACAACCTTATCTGTCAAAGATTTTTTCCCTAGTTTTTGCATTAATTTGAATCGCGTTTTGACACTGACTGGTATAATCCAGGAGTAGGTATCTATTTTGTCGCTTAAAAAAAAATAAGCTTTAAAACGTTAAGATTTTTAACGTACCTACATAGATAAGTACGTTAAAGTTTATGTAAATTTTAACGTATCCAGTTTTATAGATAATGGCAAAACGAATAGGTACCTAATTATGTTTTTAGTGCACTTAAGACTTTTGTTTCAATGACAGTGCTCGTTTAAATTCACATGTTTTATTTATTACCTACTTCATATTTATTCCAGAGCCAATCCAGACCAGCAACGTAATCGATATCTCATAAACAATTTTCAGTCTGCGTGTTCACGATTACAAACTCATGGCAAATAACATATAATCTGATAACGGTATTTGCGCTAAACGCAAATAATTTTATTACTTAGTAAAAGTGCAATAAAAAAAATCAATCATCATCGGTGTGCCCGAATAGGATATTTTTTTCTTTGTCCACCATGAATTAGGTACCTACTAAAAACATTTGACACATAATTTTTCTTTGTCAATCAAACAAAAAAAGTACAAAGATGAGCTTGCCTAATATTTTTTAATAATGTAAAATTTTTTGTTCCTTGCAACACTATAAAGAAGACGACATCGACATGGCAACATTTCTTCATGTCAACGTGTGTTACTGGCTGTTTCTATTTTATATTTCGTTATTTAAAAATTTTATTTTGTTCTATTATATGTCATTGTAAATCTGTCAAAAATTATATCTCGATACGTACAGTCATTGGTTTGATTTAAAATAATATCCCAAGTTAATATCACAAACATTGTGGTCAAAATCGACCCGGATTAGCGACCTTTTTAAGAACGTCTCCGGTGGAGGTATACGAGTGAGTTGTCGCCACATCAGGAGTGTGGCCAGCCACCATCGCCGTCCAGCACCGTCGAGCCGCCAACACCCAACGTCGGGTCCGAAGCAACACAAGGAGCTCCACCACGAACCGAGTCGTGGCCGCGGAGTCAGTGCGTAGTGGGTGACCGACCGGGTTAAGCTTTTCATTCATATCATATCACATCATATCATCTCGTAAGTACATAATATCTTCATTAAATATCAAAATGGAAAACGAATGTAAAGCGCTCATTCGAAAACGAGCGTCAGTTAAAGCTAGACTTACAAAATTTAAAAGCTATTTTAATTCTTTAGAAGCCCCGTTAGATGAAGTGCAGTACATAGAGCTCGAGTTAAGGTTTTCAAAATTAAAAACGTTACAGGCTGAATTTGATAATGTCCAACTTGAGTTGGAATGTTTGGAGACGGATGCCGAGAAGGCTGCCGTGCGGTACGAGGAACGCGATCAGTTCGAAGACGAGTACATGGCTACCATGGCACGCGCCCAGAACCTCTTAACTCGGAGTATGCCAGGAGAGACAGGTACGAGCGTCGGAGACCCTGATGTCGCTACCATTTATTCAAACTCACAAAACGGTAAGCAAGTTGGCTCTATGAACCGAAAACCTAACGTAAAGCTTCCTACGATTTCGCTGCCTAAATTTGACGGGTCGTATGGTAAATGGCTCGAGTTTCGAGACACTTTCACTTCTTTAATTCATGAAAATGAAACATTAGACAGCATTTCTAAGTTTCATTATTTACGCGCATGTCTTGAAGACAAGGCATCCCAAGTCATTAAGTCGATCGAATTATCACAATCCAATTATCAAATTGCATGGGATTCCTTGTTAGAGAGATACGATAATACTCGCTTATTAGTTTCAAATCACGTAAAGGCCTTATTTAACGTTCGTTCGATGACAAGCGAATCGACTGTTGAAATTCGTTTGTTGATTGACGCGTTCAGTAAGAACACCAGAGCTCTGTCGTCTCTGGGCGAGAAGCCTGAGCAGTGGGACACGCTTTTAGTTTATATGATAAGCTCCAAATTTGATATGTCCACTGCTAGGGAATGGGAGCAGGAGAAAACAGGTTTAAAGGTATTAACTTACAATGCTATCTTAGAGTTCATGAAAAGTAGAGCTATATTTTTAGAAACGCTTGAAAATAATAAACAGTCTACTTTAAAAAACACTAACACAAATACATATAAAACAAACGTCAATAACAAATTAAATATCACAAATAAAACACAAAATAACCCGAACACTTTTAATAAACAAAATAATTATGCTATGTATAACACGAACAACAAAACAATACGTTCTCAATATGTACCGAACTGTCCTTTATGTAATAAAACACACAATTTATACTTCTGTGATGATTTTCGTTCGTTATCCGTTTCTCTTCGTAATGATAAAGCGAAGCAGTTAAACGTTTGTTTGAATTGTTTGAGACCAAATCATTCTGCGACAGACTGCAAGCGCAATCATTGCCAAAAGTGCACAGGTAAACACAACACGTTGTTGCACGATGACCAAGCTGTTAGCAATGCTGTGATCGAGCCCGTGAAGCCTCAAGAGACATCAGCGGTGACGTCTACAGGATTAGTCGCTTCCGTGACCCAAGTTCTGCTGTCCACGGCCCTGGTGAAGATCTACGATGTCAATGGCAAGGAACACACGGCACGGGTGCTGCTCGATAGCGGTTCAACGTCTTGTTTCATTACTGAGAGGTTTTTCAAACTGTTAGGTATTCCAAAGGACAGCGCTAGCACTGTTGTAGCAGGAATCAATAACGCAGTTACTGCTATAACAGGACAGGTTAGGTTAACTATTCATTCACGAATAAATAACTTTAAATCACTGATATCTTGCTTAATTATTCCGATTATTGCTAAACTGCCTTCTTATCGTATAGACACGAGTGATGTTTTGATACCCGAACATGTTCAACTAGCGGACCCTAGTTACTACGATCCTAGCGAAATTGATCTTTTGTTAGGAGGTGAGTTATTCTGGAGTTTGATTTGTTCAGGGCAAATTAGTTTAGGTAAAAACAAACCCACAATCCGTGAAACACAATTAGGGTGGATTGTAACGGGTGCCGTATTTACAAATTCAAAACGCCATGACGTTTCTTGTCATGCTACCACGTTTGACGTTCAAAGACAACTCGAGAAATTCTGGGAGCTTGACGGAGTTCCTGAGTCGACTCCTTGGTCGCACGAAGAACAAAAATGCGAAGAACATTTTGTAAACAATACTACGAGACAACCCGATGGTAGATTTATAGTATCAATTCCGCTTAAAGATTCTCCTGAGAAACTGGGTGACTCTTATACATTAGCTCGAAAACGGTTGTATGCGTTAGAAAAACGATTAAAAAACGATACTAAATTACACGAACGTTATTGCGATTTTATAAATGAATACATTAATTTAAATCACATGACAGAAATTATTTCGAACGATTTGTTGGCAAAAACAGCGTATTACCTTCCTCACCATGGAGTTTTGAAGGAAGATCGTAGTACCACAAAACTACGTGTGGTCTTTAATGCATCAGCATCAACTACTTCAGGGCTATCCTGCAACGATTTGCAGATGGTAGGACCGACTATTCAAGTTACTATATTTTCTATTTTACTCCGTTTTAGACAACACAAATTTGTAATAACTGGCGATGTCGAGAAAATGTATCGACAGGCAGTTGTTAATCCTAATGATCGATATTTGCAACGCATTTTGTGGCGGGAGGCGGATACGGAACCCGTAAGAATTTTTGAGCTGAACACAATTACATATGGAACTGCTTCAGCGCCATTCCTGGCTATTCGGTGTTTAAAGCAGATTGCAATAGAATGCAGTATCCTGCATGTGGCAGAAGCTATCGCACACGACTTCTATGTTGATGATTTTATTTCCGGAGCGCCATCTGTCGATGAAGCAGTGCAACTAGCTCGTGATGTGACTGCTGAATTAAAGTCTGCGTGTTTTCCGTTACGAAAATGGCGTTCCAATAATATCGATATACTGAAACAATTATGCGATATCTCTGAATCGAATGATCACAAAATCAGCGAATCTTCTACTTCTAAAACGCTTGGATTACTTTGGGATAACATCAAAGATATCTTCTATTTCAAAGTAAATATCGACATGCCAAAACAACATACAAAACGAACGATTCTTTCAATTATATCACAAGTTTTTGATCCATTAGGCTTGGTAAACCCATGCATTATGGAAATTAAAGTCATGCTTCAGTCTTTATGGCTACTCAAACTCGACTGGGATGATCCTGTTCCACAAGATGTTGAACGCAAATGGTTATCTTTTTTAGACTCGTTTCAAGTTTTAAATGAAATCACAATTCCACGACAAGCCATTCATGGACAATCTACGGAAGTTCATGTCTTCTCGGATGCGTCACAACGAGCGTACGGAGCATGCGCATACGTTATATCACATGATGTTCATACAGTCCACTCTCATCTTCTATGTGCGAAAGGTCGAGTCGCACCAATCAAGCCTATGACCGTACCTAGACTTGAACTTTGTGGAGCGCTAACTGCAGCTCGACTCAGCGTTCAGATATCTAAATCACTTCGAATAAAAATCGACAAATTCGTTTTTTGGACGGACTCCACCATTGTCTTGGGCTGGTTAAATCTGGATCCTCACCGACTTAAAACGTTTATTCGAAATCGCGTTTGTGAAATACAAACAATCACTAATAACAGCGAATGGCGACATATTCCTGGTGAAATAAATCCCGCAGACATGGTTTCTCGAGGAATGCAGCCCAGTCTTTTGATTAACTCATCTTTATGGTGGCATGGACCTGAGTTTCTGACGAAAGATGAAAGCTTGTGGCCAGGACAGTCTTTTGAACGGTCAGCTGATACGTTACCGGAGTTAATCGGAAACCCAGTTGTACTGACTCAAACTTCCTTTCCTGATGATGAAAACGCAATAGATAAGCTCTTTAAAAATATCTCTAGCCTAAAGAAAATTACACGTATTTGGGCTTATGTTTTGCGTTTTATATCTAATTTACGAAATACTACATCGCAGTTCGGACATCTCACATCGGATGAAACTCAAAAGGCTCTTAATGTTTTGCTAAAGCGTTCTCAGGAACAATCGTTTGATATTGAGATAAAACTATTAAAATCTGGTAAATCACTATCTAAAGGAAACGCGTTAATTAAATTAAATCCGTATTTCGATTCTGATGGTTTACTCAGAATTCGTGGTCGACTTGCTCATACAGACTTGTCATACGATTTTAAACATCCAATTATCATTCATTCTAAACACACACTTACTAAACGACTTTTTGAACTCGAACATAAAAACAATCTTCACGCAGGTCCGCAACTCTTGCTGAGTACCATACGACAACGTTTTTGGCCAGTAGGTGGTTTAAATTTAGCGAAATCTACTGTACATCAGTGTGTAAAATGTGCGCGGTTCTCTTCTACTAATATAATGCCAATTATGGGAGATTTACCAAGAGACAGAGTTACACCTACGTTACCGTTTACTGTTACTGGTATTGACTATGCCGGTCCAATATTTATAAGTACAAAGCGAGGTCGTGGAGCCAAACTTGTTAAAGCGTATATTTGTGTTTTTGTGTGTTTTTCTACAAAGGCTATTCATTTGGAGCTGGTTGGCGATCAGTCGTCTCAGACGTTCCTACTTGCTCTAAGGCGTTTCATAGCTCGTCGCGGAAAGCCTTCTCGCATCCATTGTGACAATGGGTCGAACTTTGTAGGAGCCTGGAATGAAATACGTTCGCTCATATCTAACTACGCGTGTGATGAAGGCATCGAATTCAGATTTATTCCTGTCAATTCTCCTCATTTCGGGGGTCTTTGGGAGGCTGCGGTGCGTTCAATTAAATATCATTTACGGCGAATTGTCGGTCTCGCTCATTTGACTTTCGAAGAGCTTTACACCACGTTAACCCAAATTGAAGCCGTTCTGAATTCACGTCCATTAACTCCATTATCATCATCACCCGACGATATCACTCCTCTCACTCCGGGGCATTTCCTGGTCGGTCGTCCTCTTACAGCACTTCCTTCTCCAACGCCGAACTACTCCGGAGATCTACAGCATTTACCAAGATACCGACGTGTGGAGCATCTTCGAGACCAGTTTTGGCGACGCTGGAGCTCTACATACATCACACAACTACAGCAAAGAACCAAGTGGACGACGTCTCGGCCCAACGTTGTGGTTGGAACGTTGGTCTTGGTCAAAGAAGACAATCTGCCACCTATGCAGTGGAGGTTGGGTCGGATTGCCGAAGTCCATCGTGGTTCTGATGGCACAGTTCGTGTTGTGACCATTAAAACAGCTAAAGGATTAATACAAAGGGCCTTAGTGAAGATTTGTCCACTACCAGTATATTGAAAGACTTAAAAGGCATGTCTTTCAAAGGAGGCGGCAATGTTACTGGCTGTTTCTATTTTATATTTCGTTATTTAAAAATTTTATTTTGTTCTATTATATGTCATTGTAAATCTGTCAAAAATTATATCTCGATACGTACAGTCATTGGTTTGATTTAAAATAATATCCCAAGTTAATATCACAAACAACGTGGCCAAGTTACCGATTTATGTCATACCACCGCGACAATAAATCGATATCATCATGACAAGATGTCGACTCGACAATTCAATAATCTTGCTGGAATATACGATTACTGACCTGGAGAAGTCTTTGTCTGTTTGAAGAGCTTCTTCACCGTGTCCCAAACGGAGAAGATGCCGTTCATCCACATCCAGTTCAGCGACCTTCTCGAACAGCTGATTGAGGGCCTGGTTACTGTGAGTCACCACCAGAGTCCGCTGCCAGGGGAAGTTGTGGTAGAGATTCGATATAATCTGAACTGCTACGTCCGTTTTACCTATATACGAAAGAGAGGAAGGATATAACATTGGATGTTTACATGGGAGTCTTTTTACAAACTCTTCTA
The DNA here is from genome assembly GCA_038024825.1 of Polylopha cassiicola. Taxonomy (NCBI): domain Eukaryota; kingdom Metazoa; phylum Arthropoda; class Insecta; order Lepidoptera; family Tortricidae; genus Polylopha; species Polylopha cassiicola. The sequence goes on from CP149061.1 coordinate 4,629,327, forward strand.
CAAGCTTTCGCTTTGTCATATTCCTACTTTTTTCTGTGTTATACAAAACACTCTTCCCGGGTGATTGAAGAGTGTGAATGAAGTCAATCGGGAATTTAAAAAAAACAGAACTAAGTCAATATTATATATTGATTTGCAATATAAAATAGGACTTTCAAAAAAATCGTCGTGTTTAAAATCTCCAATGCTTTCGTGGTTATTCTTATACCTACTTAACTATGTATAGTTTTTATGTTCGGGCAAAGACCCAATACATAATGGATATAATAAAACTGAAACACGTCATATTTATTAATCGTAACCTCTTAATCATAGTTAAAGTACCACCCTAGCACTATTATTAGCCAGATGTCAGAAGTATTAATATCAAGACAATATGATACCTATTCATAATCTAGTGAGATCACTCAATAATAAGCTTCATCATCATCATTTACATCATCACCAATCGAGGGGAATGCTTTGTTTATAATTTCGTCATATCACAATCTAAGAAAGTTACATCATTTATTACTCAACTATGGACAGATATAATGAAATTTCGTGTGAAGGATAGGTATATTGTTATATAGCTAACTTTCCAGTTGACTACCAAAATAAGGGCTCTTACATTTTTAGAGTATATACTTTAAATAATGTATAAAAAAAAAACTTACCAGTGCCGGGTGGTCCTACGACGAGAGTTAGACCCGGCTGCATACCCGACCTGATCGCTTCCACTTGAGTCGGTGTAAACAATATATTATTCCTATAAAAAAAATAAAAACGTAAATCGATCGGTTACGCTGTAATATGACAACTATACCTATGACAAGTTTTTAGCTCGCCTCAAATACCTACCCAAAAATTGGTGCCAGCTCTCGGGCTACAAACTGAATAACCTGTTTCGACCAGAACTACGCAGTAAATCCAAAATATATTCGGGAAAAACCAAGAGGCAATATTTTTATTTTGAATAATGATAATTTAAAGTCGAACATTTCGCTGGAAGTCGAATGTATCAGCGGAAATAAACATGTTGATCTCAGTTACTGGTGTATTTCAAGTGTTTCCAATGAATCAATTGATTCGGTGTATCTTCGATTCAAAATAAATACAGTAAGTTTATGCCTATTTACTGTGAGCTACCTGGGGTAAAAACCCGCACTAAAGTTAATATATTTACTTTTACCCTAAGGGAGTAAGTACTCATGTTTAACAAAGATAAAAGGTAATAAGGCGGATCTTCGAGCGTTTGAAACACCTTTATTATCTACGGTAGGTGATGGATTGGGACCTTCCCAATCGGTAACATCAACTGAACGAAAAAATGCAAAATTAATATTATAATAAAAAACAAGTGTTCGTTCGTTTTGCTTTACAATCGGCACTTGTCTATGGCGTCACATCTCTTTCATATCGATTACAATCAATCAGGATCAATAAATCAGATCTTTATGTGAATAGCTTACTTTTTGGGTTCGTTGTATCCACATTTAGGCCTCACGTGTGGACTGACAATGATCGATTTGATTTCTTGATCATCATCCATGGCATCGTCTCCGAGCTCCTGTTTCCGGACCACATTCTCAAATGTTACCCTGCCAAAAAGAAAAATATTAAAAACGACATTCAAAACCTTGCAACACCTGTGTCTGTCTGTGTCCTACTCGCCCTTGGACAGTGGTGTATGAAAAGGTATTTATGTATTTAGGTGCTCATTTTAGGAATTTGATTTGTTTAGTCTGCTGCAACTGTGAGCAACCTTTATAAAACATCACCAGTATATAATTACGCTAAATATAAATAGAATAGATAGGTAAGTAATAAATAGCCCATAATCCCCTACCTATAAGACACTTTATAACAAGCAAAGTCATCCTATAAAAAAAATAAGTCAGAAATTATTAGTACATTACGCACCGTAAAATAAAAATGCCTCAGATCACATGTAATTGTCGTCCGAGGCGAAGCCGAGGTTGACAAAAATGTGATCTGAGGCTATTTTATTTTACTGGCCGAGGTCAGTATACTATTTTTCTGTTCGACGAAGCCAGAAAGCGGCAATTTCATTTAGCACAGCGACCAGAAAGTTGGCGCTTTCTGGCCGGAGAACAGAAAATGATTTTTACATGAAATAAAAGTAATCTTGAGACCTTCTATGTACTTACTCTAGGGACTTTGCTTATTGGCTTATGTTCCTAACCATTTTATGTGCAACAAAGTTTCTATATAGCATATAAATACATATCTTGGTACAAACTAAAAAAGATCAGTGTCTCTTCTTACAATGAGGTTCTTTGCATTACAAAGACGTCTTTCAAAATTCAAATTACAGATGTAAAAATAATTAAGATCAATATACGAACACGCGATCCATTGTTGTGTGTCGAGTTTGAAAACAGAAGGTTGTTTGTCATTTTATCTTCACAATTATATATTTTTCGGTACGTGTGTACGTTATCGAACTCCTAAACGATATATTTATTTACATTACAGTCAACGCGTTATACAACGTACGTACGTGCGTTTCAATACATCAGTCACTTGCCCTTAATATTGAAGAACTAATCTACAATAATATTTAAACTGGATTAAATCTGACAATTTGTACGAACAGTTTCGATACATCGTTGCATCCAATTGTAATTCTTGGTGTAACTCATTTTTCAATATACTACGGATCGACGGCCGTTAAATATATCGGCATTATTTTTTTCATATGCCTAATAATACTCGATATCAATATGACACGGTTCTAACACTAGCTAGATTGTGACAGTCGTTTTGGCGCGAAAATCCATAACTGAATAACATTCATAACTCATAATAATTCGCAACTTCACTAGAAAAGTGTGACAACTTGAATTTGTCCGCACATTAATTCAAATTTAAATATACAGACTTAAGAGTTTTAAATGGAGTAACAAAATATTTCGAGATGTAGCACTTTTCTAGTAAAGGTGCGATATGGAAAATTATTTGAGTGAACTGTACTTAAAGAATTGAAAAACAGATGTGAGGTGACTCATACTACCACTCCGTACTTTGATAGCATTCAATGTTCCAGATGATTTTTCGATAATTATTAATACATATTTAATGTATTCGTATCTACCATGTTTTCGCGATACATAGGTACCTACCTAATCGTCTTAAGGGCATCATTTGTAACTAGCGACTGAATCAGGGGCCATCCATTAATCACGTGAGGCTTGAAATGGAGAAACGAGAAACGAGGGGGGAGGGGGGGGTGTAGTAAGATATAAATGAAAATGTTTAAAAAAGATCACGTGATTAATGGACGGCCCCTCATTACTATATCGCGAATGTAGCGTTAAAAATTATCGTGGATTATGATCATAAACTAATACTTTTGCTTATTTAGCTGGCGTACATTTTTTTTTGCTGACGTTTCGAGTAGGTACTTTACAGTTCTCATATTCGTAGCAGACTTGACGACAGTCGAACTCTGATGTTTATCACATTATGCAAACCGCATAGTTTATACAAAATATTTATACAGCTATCCTTGTTTTAAATACTATATATATATGTACCTATAGTAAATGCATGCGTAGAATAAAACATAAATAAATATATCATATATTGGGTTTACTTACTTAAACGGCCTGACCAATTTTCTCGGATCATCTGTTTGCACTTTGATTTCGTATCCGGGGAAACTGTTCCGAATATGCTCCATATCCAGGAACGTGTCATTGAAGTCCAGGGTAGGAATCTCGTTGGGCATTCTGATAAGAATAGAAGAGTCACATCCAATGTGTCACTTAAATTAAATTTAAGTAAATTATATTTGAGGGTACAGCAGTACCTCCGCCAAGACGAGAAAAAAATACTGGTGTGTTATTCGAAGCGATTCGTCAAGTTTTCAAACAGATATCAATCAGAGAGATCTAATTTTAAAAATGAATAAATATGTCTTACATAATTAATTTACTTCTTTTTCCGGACTGAATACTGAAAATTAGTTGGCCTGCTGCAAGACCTTTACTGCAAAATCGGATTATAGTTAGGCGTCCAGATGGAATGCATGTAAGATTTAAGAATGTAAATAAGGGTGTGAGACCCCCCAGGGTGAGGGGGGGGGGTCCTAGCACAGCTGAGATGCAGGGAGACGAAAGGTACCCGCGGCTAAGTCCGGCTCTTGCCGGGTGTGAGTGAACGTATACGACCCCGCCGGCGGGGCCAAGGCAGTATCACCTACCTTGAATAATGTGCTTGGCCTGGGTCCCCGTAACCAAGCACAATATCATGCAACCACTCCGGGACGACGCACTCGGTGTTCATGAGCTCCCTTATCGTCTCCAGCACTGCCTTGAAGTTGTTCTCCTTGGGCTTCCGGCGCATCACAATATTAAAAGTCTCGTACACATCCTGTTTAAACAAGAGATCGGTGTGAAGTTGCAGCGGTCTTTTCGGCAAGAAATCCATATACAAAGAACTAGCTGTGCCTGCGACCTCGTCCGCGTGGAATAGTTATTCTTAATCATATAATAATTTTCCTCGTTTTTTTACACATTTTCTTCGCTCCTATTGGTAGCAGCGTGATGTTATATAGCCTAAAGCCTTCCTCGATAAGTGGTCTATCCAAAAAAAAAGAATTTTTCAATTCGAACCAGTAGTTCCTGAGATTAACGCGTTTAAACAAACAAACAAACTCTTTAGCTTTATAATATTAGTATAAATAGTATAGATTTTCAGCAGTTCGGGACGACCCTTGGTATTTAGCGCCGACATTTCGCCGGACCACTTGTAGCTCCACTGTCATGTGGTATTTCGTAAGATGCTATGGAGTATGGGTCACAAAAGTATTTGGGTTTAAGAGTTAAAGGAATAATTAGGTGAACCTAATTATTGCTTGAAAGCAATAACAATAAACGCGTTGTAATCTTAAAAGTCAACATAATGTATTGAAGCTGTCTTGATAGCAATTAGTCCTTTATGGAAGAAGGTAATGTATTGAAGCCGTTCGGCTGTCTCCATAGCAATTAGTCCTTTATGGAAGAAGGTTACAGTTTAAACAACTTATAAATATGTCGGTGAGGCGGAGTGCATTAAAATTCCCCGAGGCTACGAAATGCGGGAGACCTTGAGGTAGGCTTGCCTGCCATTATGCTTGCATTCAGATATTTTATGAACTGAGAACCTATAACCTAAATGCCTGTGTCTGTATTATCTTCACATAGTTTTAGAATCTATTCAGGTGGTAATTGTAGATATAGGCTCGCCAAGAGAAAATAAATATTTGACGTTAATGGAAATCCCGACTATGGCACCTTTCCAACGCACGTGATGCACGGCACGTCGTGTCGTATAAATATACAGGCGTGTGTATCTACTGATAAATTACATTATCAAATTTTTTTAAATCAAATCACGGTATATTTTATCTGGAAATGACGTCACGAGTCCGGAATTTGATGCACTTTACACTTGTCGTCTAGGACTAAATAAATATGAATATTTTTTTTATTAATATTGAAGCTTGAGTTATTAAAGGCCAATATTATACGGTATAATACAATTAATGCTTTAAATCTTGTTGCCAATTTTGGTATGTTAATCGGCGACGCATGCAGTGTAGATTTGATTCATACATCGACAAATGAATTAGAGCCGCTATATGGGATCAAACAATCATGTGATTATATTATATCTTATAGTTTGTCATGTATTATATCTTGTATGTGTGATACCTTAGAGTTATATTACGTAGCAATGACACTAGGTCATATTGTTAAAGATCTTGTATGATTTAGAGTCACATTATTGTCATCTTGGTAGTAAATATCCATTGGAGCAAACAGTCACACAAGATCCATATGACTCTTTGGTCTCCAATAGCAGTCTTAAAATTATTATCTCTTTAAAAACATATCAGTATTAAAATTATTCAAGAAGCCGTATGAAAGTTTGCCAACAGCTGTGGTTGTTTATTGACTTACCTCAGTTCCCTTGCTGGCGCGATCTAAGTCCAGCCTGTACTGGTTCGGATCTAGCAGGAGTCTGAAGGTCCGAGAGTCCCCGTCGAGCTGAGGCCTCGGTTCTGGGCCCTCCTCGATCACTCTCCCGGCTGCATCAAGCATGCCCTCCACCTCGCACCCCCTCACGTACACTATACCGGCTTGCTCCACCATACTCTTTCTGTAGTCGTACTTTGTGCCTATTGAGAAATATGTGCATAATAATATGCATGAGTTATTTTCTGGAGAATCGCTGAGCGCACGGAAACACGACCGTTTGTGTAATGCAAGAGAGAGATTTACATGTAAGTACACACAAATTGTTACTCACTATACTACCCACATTATACATATATTATACTAGCGGCCCGTCCCGGCTTCGCACGGGGGGACTTAAGATTTTTTTAAGGCCTCAGAAACGATACTTTTCCCCCGTTTTTGAAACACTTTCGGTTACTGCTCCGCAACTATAAGACCTAGCGTGATATTATATAGCCTATGTTACTCGGGGATAATGTAGCTTTCCAAAGGTGAAAGAATTTTTAAAATCGGTCTAGTAGTTTCGGAGCTTATTCATTACAAACATACAAAAATACAAATCTTTCCTCTTTATAATATTAGTATAGATATAGATTAAGTACACCTATAACGTTAAAAACGTTAAAGTGAAGTTGATTTTTGGACGGTATCTACGGAGGAAAAAATTATAATAGCTTCTGCCCGCGACTTCATATGCGCACGCTGCGTTTGTATTTTTCAAAAATCCTTTATTAGTACTCCCGTTTGTTATAAAAGGAACCCCGTGTAAAATTTGAATAAAATTAATAACAAATTTGAATAAAAAATATTAATAATAAAAATTTATATCAAAATTTAAACAAATTAATACTTTTTTAGTTAGGCGCTTAAGTAAAATGTTTTATCTATAATCATGCTTAATAAAATAAAATGTAAAATATGCTCTGGAAGGGAATTTAAACTCCCTGTATAGCTTTCAAGTATCAGTATGATTCACTAAATAATAAATGAGTGAATCACAAATAGTCAAAATTATTATAAGGTACAAGAATCACAAGAAATATAGCCAAATAAAGTAGGTATTTATAAGTCACTCCTACTTAACTATACGATCATCCAATCACAGAAAGACATTTTATATTACCGTCACAACCACGAATAAGAAATGAACGCATATGTAATTGCAATACACACGTGCGTTGCGATTGGTGAATTTAGTTTTACATAAATAGGTACCCATGTATAATGTTTATTCCTAGAAAGACTAAGTACCTACCTACCTATTATAATATGTGGTACTATTTTATTAGATTGGATATGTTTGGTACAAAAATTAAAGAGTAAAATATGTGTTTACGTAGATATTTTAAGAATGTGCAAAACGCGACGTTTGTTTAAAAATATGTGTTTGAAAGAGTTTTATTTTTATAATGAGACGATACCTGTCATATGGGATAAATAAAATATTCCTGTTTGTTATTTATATTGGAACAACCTACGCAACAAAATTTAGCAGGAATTTCTTACAGAAGACGACAGCTGACATTAAAAATATTTACTTACTGGTAAACCCATATTTATTAAGAAATTTAAAAATAAAGAAACAACTAAGCTTCTGATAAACTTATATTAAGATTAAATAAAATATAAAAGTAAAAATTTCTGATGTTTTTGTGATTATTACTTGGTTTTGAAACTGATTCCAATTGTTACATAGAATGCTAATTGACTTAATTGACTAGTATAGGTAACGTTATACAGAACCAACCTATCTTATTAAAGATTTAACACGCATTAATATATAATTAATAACACATTAGTACAATTAAACGAGTCACGAGACAAATCAATAATGATAAGGGAAAAACGTATACAACTAAGAGGGATTATTATGGATAACTATCCGGTAAATCTTAAAACAACAAAAAAATATGCACGAAAATAGACAATCATCTAATTTATAAGTTGGTTAGAACTTAGATGAACGAATGCGTATAAAACTTCTGAACTTTTTAATTAACTACAAAATTTTTAATAAACTACAGGAAACTACAGGAATGACTATTTTTTGTATTGAGACTTTATATTATATTCAGACGGGATGTTACGAGCACTGTCGTATTTATATTATATGTATATATTATTATATTGATAAAAGGCAAAACACAAATCCATTTAGTTTTTAATAATCTAACTGACAGACTAAACAGAATTTTGTTTTCTTTACTAAGTCATCATTCCTATAAAGACTGACACAACAACAATATAGAAGGTATAATAATTTATGATGCCTTCGCTGTTATTATACATTGGCACGAAAGTTCACGAAACAAATATAGGCATAAGACTATTGTCAGCTCAGTCGTACTACGATTATGGAATCGGTAAAGGTTCAGAACCGTCAGCTAATAAAATAAAATACGCGAGTTAAATCCGTCTATGGTTGTTTCATTCCAATATAGAAGGGAGATACTAACCAATTCCTTGTGTTGGCCGCACTGTTATTAGAAAGCACACATCGTGCTTCCTCAGACTCTCCCACTCGTGTTTTATTTCATTTCTGACGCTGAGGGCTACGGTCACGTCAGCTCGGACCCTGGACGGAGCCTTCTCTCCTATATTAGGCTTGGCGACCTCAACAACTGCGAATGTCTGGATGGGATGTGCCATCCTAGCCCATCCACCGAAATATACACTCCCATCTTCTGAACGCCTGGTGAACATATTGCATGGATTTAGTATTATTACGTGCAAGGGCGAAGCTAGGATTTTGTTATGGGGGGCAGGCGTCATCATACTAAGAATACTTATATCTACGGTACTGTTCGACACTCGCAAGGGAATCAAAACCTATATGGACCTTCTAGGGGGGAGGGGCAGCTGCAGGTGGGAATGGACCAAATATCGCACCTGAACTGGTCATTTAAAAAAAAAAATATAGCCCAAGTTATAGAGTAGGTACTAAACAACAGATAGACATACATAAATACATATTATAAGATACACATGTCTCAGGTAATATAAATACATGGGACATAATATAAACTATTACCATGGAGTCAATCTGTACACAGCGTCTTCAATATCCTGACGAATTTCATCTGTGAAAGTAAATTATGTATTAGTAAAAACAGTTATATTACGTTAAAATGTAAATTTTATTTAAATTATGTCATATGTGTATTGTCGATGTTAAACTTTATAAAAGATCATATAGATAAAAACAGACATCTGATATACAGATAATGCTTATTGAATTATACTTCTTGATCCGCCTAATTCGTCCGCCTAGTGTGTTTACATAATGCAGTGGTCACACGACTCTAAAACGCATCGAATCAACGTACGTCGGCTCTACACTACACGCTTCTATCTCTGCATTTTCAGCATGCGGTGGAGTACAGACGTCGTGTTCACACTACGTCGCGGCGTCGATTAAATTGGGCGAATTCAGCAGTCAAGTTTAATGCGGCCGACCACTGTAGTCTTCACATGGCTTGCTGCGATCTTATCAATGTGTATAGACTAGGGCGTGCATTTCATACAGGCACAGTGTCACTAATACAGGGTTTCTTAACGTGGGGTCCATGGACCCCTTAGGGGTCCGTAGCTTGTATGTCAGGGGTCCGCAGTAGGTCAGTCAGTCTAAGCATATTTATTAGTACAGAACATATCGTAACAATTTTTTTTTTTATTTCCAAAAATATTTATGGGTGGGGTCCGTGGTATAGTTTAAATAGTAAAAGTGGTCCGTGACTGCAAAAAGGTTAAGAAACCCTGCACTAATATATCGAGTGCCTACCCTGGCGACATACTTACGCTCCCCCCACTGCACGCATAGGTGTAACATAATACTAGTAACTTACATGTACTCTCTAATCGGAAGAGATTGAAGTTTCTGAGGAGATAGTCGTGCAAGGTAAGAAATTGCAAATTTAGTTTAGGTAACGCGAGACAATTTTCCCCGCTGTAAATTTCCGTTGGAACGACATTTTCGTCCCAAATAACCTCTTCAGTTGGGTAAAGGGGCATAGAGTTTAGTTCTTCCAGTTGGGATATTCGACGCTCGTGGCGGGATATCTGAAAGAAGTACCCAGTTAATAAATTTATAGAGGAATTTGTTTGGCGGTGGGCGTTTCAGATTGGATTTTATATGACCGCATGTGCCAAGTCGGTGCCATGTAATTTTGCATGTTTTAAATCTTTATCTGAGATTAGCTTCTGCCCGCGACTTCGTCCGCGTGGAACTCCTCATTTTTTGCAGTCGGTTAAAAAGTAGCCTATGTCCTTTCTCAGGCTCCAGACTTCCTTTGTACCAAATTTCATTTAAATCGGTCCAGTAGTTTTAGCGTGAAAGCGTAACAGACAGACAGACAGACAGAGTTACTTTGGCATTTATAATATTAGTAGGGATTTAAAACATTGCAATTTTGTTTATTTAAATGGGTGAAAATTTATCAGTTATTTATTTAATTAAGTGTTAACAAGAGGAGGCAATAGTCCCAGTGACGTCATGGCGTCATGGAGGTCAACAGAGGTTATATAAGCGCAGACGCGCGGTGCAGGCAGGCATTCCTGAGTTAGCCGTGGCGTTGAACGTACGCTCGTAAAACCACTTTATTTAAACAAATGTAAATTATTGAGTGGTTCTTTATATCAATTTAACATTGTAGAATCAGATTGCGTAAATAAATCGTGGTAAAAAAAGAGAGTTGTGTTTTCATTATTCCGTGTTTTTTTTTTAAACTGAATAGTGAAAGGCCTTTGCTGCAAAACCACACGATTGACGACGACCCGTCATCAAAATTTTATTGAAATAAGAGTAAATAATGTATTAAAAAATATATGAAAAATACATACCAGTAATTCTTTTAGGAATTCCTTGTCCAATCTATGATGTGGAGCTTCATTCTCTTTTCCCTCTTGCGGTACTAGATTCAGGTGCGTTGCAATTGCACGCAACGCTTTATCACTAAAATGCAATTTCTTATAAGTCATATTGAAAATGGTGAGATTAACTTAAGGATTAAGGACTAAAACACAGTAAAGTTACTAGTTACTCAGCTATGCCATTAATATATTTAGTTAAATGTTAACAAACACTTTAAAAATATTTGAGGCATCTGTAATTCACTCATTGCAAAAGGTTTACCGGGACAGATGCTTTCTCTCGAATAAAAATCTATGTACTAGATATGTAGGAACAAAGATAAAAAAAAAAATCGTAGGTACCCAATACTGATTATTTATTTGGCGGATTAACAAAAAACAGTACCTACACATTTTATATGCCTTTTTTTGTAATAAAGTCAAAAAACATCGCGTAGTACAGCTCCGAAATTGCTGAAAATATAACGTAATCCTTAGGGACCTACCTCAAATTTCCAAAATGTTTCTGCAGAGAGTCCCTGGTGTCAACGCTAGCGACATTAGCCAAAGCAAAAAGACGCAAATCTGGAAACTTCGCAAACGCTGCCTTCTGCAATAGAGGGATAAGGGTTAATTTAAAAAAAAATGAAATATTTAGATTACATGTGCCACTGTATACCAGGAACTTCCGGTATTTGTGAGTATCCAGTACAATATTTGCACTATGTCACCGTAATAACATTTGATAAGATTAATTGAATGCTCCGCCTTATTTCTTGGAAAACACTGTGAGTTCAAGTCTTTCCACCAGTAGATATATTTCGGTTAAAAGATGATGACAAAAACAGCTTAGAAAAACGGAAAAATAACTTACACAAAAAAGGCATCGGATGAAATTTCACTGCAATCGCCTATCTATGTTTATCGGAACTCGGATGGGTACTTAGTTTCGATAAACATATATAGGCAACGACAGCTCTGAAAAAGCGGTCGGTTCTGTCTGCAGTCTTCGCCAAATACTAGGTACATACATGTTCTGTTGAAAGTCTCTGTTCAAATATATTTTTAAAAGCTTTTATTTAACTTGCAATGTAAGTATGTAGGTACGGGTGAAATCTTCCAACTTAATTTGGAAGCAGTTAACTTCAACCGATCGAGCTGAAAGTTTTGTATACGCGTTCAGTCACATCAACACGTCATTCTAAAATCAAATTTAGAGGGGGGAGATGGAAAACCAAATGGCTACAAATATACCCGAGTGGGGTATCAAATGAAAAGGATCACATGTATATTGTAAAATTATAAAAGATTTTTAAAAAGGTTCTTTACTTTAAATCTTATTAGTAACTAAAACAGTACCTGCTAGGCTAGACGATAGCGAGCGTCTGAGTGGATACATAAAAGCCTGTGACGTTATGTCGAATTTTTTGGTTATTTTTTTTGACAATTTTAGTTCTTCGAGAGGCAACAATGAATGCACTTACTTGCAATGAAGTTATTCTGGAATAGTGAAGAAGTGTCATGTCCCGATCTGTCAACGGGTCGCCAGTCTCGTCGCTTATTTCGAACCTTGTATAAAATTTCAACATCTGAAGAAGCTGCAACAAATAAAAGTGCGATTTACTATGGAAGAAGATTTACAAATTTTACAATATCTACGTATCTACTTTGAATACACCTCTTTTATTTCATCCATTCTTATTGATGTTTCAAAATATTCTGAATTTTACCACTTTTATGTCGCAGTGAAAAAAAAAGGTATCTCGCTTATATAATTATGTACCTACAAGCGGCCCGCCCGCGACTTCGTCCGCGTGCAACTCCTCCTTTTTTGCAGTCGGTTAAAAAGTAGCCTATGTCCTTTCTCAGGCTCCAGACTTTCTTTGTACCAAATTTCATTATAATCGGTCCATTAGTTTTAACGTGAAAGCGTAACAGACAGACAGACAGACAGAGTTACTTTCGCATTTATAATATTAGTAAGGATGTACAAACACTTCTTTCTGGTTTCTACCGCATGAACGTTAAGGAGAATTAGATATATAAATGCAGTATACTTAATATATATTTACACTTTACATTATTAGGTACTACCTGCTCGTCACGTAAATATCGTAGCGTAGAGCTATGCTATATAGAGAGTATATACTAATTAATAATACTCAAGTATACTTTTTGGATTCTCGTGTGCTACGCTGTGTCTACGGTCACTGTTTAGTCATAATCATGCTACGGCTCACTTCGCACGAGTCTCAGGCGCACACAATATTGTACAAGTATCGCGAAATTATATTTCTTTTCGTGTTACATGCAAAAACTGTTTTGAGTCACTGATCTAGTGATTTTGTTTGTAATCTTAGGTCGGTATATATTTTGTTTGTATTTTACAAAACAAGTTGGAGCATTGAAAGTGTTAAATTACAATATAACTGTCCCGCTGATAGTTTTAAATTGTGTATTAATTTTTGAGACTTTCACGGTTATTGGAACGAAACAACTGCTTATAAATAACGGATTTACCTAAATCACTCCTGGGTTCTAATAAAACAAATGTGTTTTTGGTACTTTTGTACAAAGTTCACATATTAAAAAGTTATACATATTTTTCAGGGCGCCCCGAAACGCTACAATGCAGTGAAATGTACCTAATTTCAAACTATAAAAGACCAGAACCTAGCCGCTGAAACCATAACAGTTGAAAACAAAAACAAAACACAGCTGTTACAAATGTTATTTCGTGTGTAGTGTACCTTGACACACAGTAGTACAACTATACAAACAAAGCGATGAGACCAAAAATGCATTACCTAAATCGACTGTGTGTACTTATAGTGCTGTGTTCAGAATGGACTTTGGGGCAGTTACAATATCAATGTTGTCCAGAAAACCACATTGAAGTTGAGGACACTATCAAGTGTATGGACTTAGAAACGAATAAAACAACTGATATGCAGATCACCTGTGTTACCAACAGATCCTTCGAAATGGACGAATTATTTGAGATCAAGTCCAACGGGGAAGGACATATTTATTTTGAATCATTATATCCTGAAGTAACCATTTTGCAAGCGAACACGTAAGTCTCATCCCAATATAACTTAACTACAATATAGACATAATTCAATACTTAGGTACATAGTAGGTACTGCCATAAATGTAAACGTTACATTGGCACTACCGTGTGAGATCATCATCATCATCATCATCAGCCCGTCGCAGTCCACTGCTGGACATAGGCCTCTCCAATTGCACGCCACTTTGCTCTATCTTCGGCTGCTCGCATCCAGCTCCTGCCAGCCATCCTACGCAAATCGTCACTCCACCTTGCCTGAGGACGTCCTACACTACGCTTGCCGAGACGCGGTCTCCACTCTAGAACACGTTTACTCCAACGGTTATCGGTTCTTCGGCTAATATGGCCAGCCCACTGCCACTTTAGCTTGCTAATCCGGTGGGCTATGTCGATGACTCTGGTTCTCTGCCGAATCACCTCATTTTTGATTCGATCCCGCAGAGAAACGCCGAGCATAGCCCTTTCCATAGCCCGCTGAGCGACTTTAAATTTGTGAACCAGCCGTACCGTCAGTGTCCACGTTTCGGCTCCGTATGTCATGACGGGTAGGACGCACTGATTGTAGACTTTCGTCTTCAGGCACTGTGGGAGTGACGATATGAAGACTTGACGTAGCTTCCCAAACGCTGCCCAACCTAACTGAATTCTTCTATCCACCTCATCCTCGAAGTTGTTTCTACCTAACTGTAATGTCTGTCCAAGGTAGACATATTTTTGAACAACTTCGAGAACGGCGCCGTGTAACGCAATTGGTTCCGGTAGTACATGTTCATTGAACATGACCTTGGTTTTGTCCAAGTTCATCCGTAGGCCAATGCGTACAGAAGAGTCAGCCAGATCATTCAGCATCTGTTGTAGGTCCTGCAGCGTTTCTGCCACGATGACGATATCATCAGCAAATCGCAAGTGAGAGATGTACTCGCCATTTACTTTGATGCCACGTCCTTGCCAGTTCAGCGTTTTGAACATATCCTCCATTGCATTTGTGAACAATTTCGGGGAGATAACGTCCCCTTGTCTCACACCGCGATGCAATGGTATAGGCATTGTTTGCTGATTCTGGACTTGGACGGACATGGTAGCGGCTTCGTATAAACATCTCATCACTTGGATGTATCGCCAATCGACTTGGCATCGTTGCAGGGACTCCAGAACAGACCAGATCTCGATCGAGTCAAAGGCCTTCTCATAGTCCACAAATGCTAAACACAGGGGCTGATTATACTCTTCGGTCTTCTGTATAATCTGCCGCACTGTGTGGATGTGGTCTATGGTGCCGTATCCGCTCCGAAACCCAGCCTGCTCCGGTGGTTGGAATTCGTCAAATCTTCGCGCAAGACGGTTCGTGATTACTCTTGAGAACAGCTTATAGACGTGGCTTAGAAGGGAAATGGGTCGATAGTTCTTCAACAGGGTTTTATCTCCCTTTTTGAAGAACAAGACGACCACACCTCTACTCCACATCTCTGGAGTTCTCCCTTCAAACAAGACGGCGTTAAAGAGTTTTTGGAGCTCCCTAAGTATAGGTTTACCTCCTGCTTTTAATAACTCTGTTGTAACGCCATCTTCTCCAGGGGCTTTTCCGTTTTTGAGCTGTCCAAGAGCGATCTCGATTTCGCCAATACTGACTTCTGGCAGGTCTTCGCTGTAGTGGCGTGTTAAAGTGGCTCTAGAATCCTCATTTCCGGGATCAGGTCGAGATGCATGCGAAGCGTACAACCGGCCATAGAAGTTTTCCACTTCGGTTAGGACTGCCGGCTTCGAAGCAACGACTTCTCCAATTTCTGTGGTCAACTTCGTCAGGTGGCTTCTTCCAAGAGATTGTACAAACACTTTTGCTCCCCGGTTTTGCTCGATCGCTCTTTCGATCGAAAGAGTATTGAAGGACCGAAGATCGTGTCGTACGCGTTTACTAATCTCTCGGTTTAGAATCCGTTTCTCTGACGAAGTGACGGGTGGGTTTTCACGTCGTTTCTTCATTAGCCCTAAAGTCTCTTCCGAAAGCTTCGACTTCCTGCCATTACGTTGCATTTTACAGAATCTCGTACCTTCTTCCCTGAGAATCCGAACCACATTTTCAAGGTTCTGGTCAACGTCAGTTGTGGTTTCCACGGCAGCGAATCGGTTCTCCAGATTGGACTGGAACGTTTCAGATCCCATCCTAGTTTGGAGCAAAGTTGGTCGGAGCCTGGCCTTCATCAAGCGAACACGTTCAGCCCTGAAGTCAATATTCAGAGAGCCTCGGACGAGTCGGTGATCGCTTCCGGTATTGAACCTATTGATCACAGAGACGTCTCTGAATATATGCTTTTTGTCCGTCATGATGAAGTCGATCTCGTTTTTTGTCACAGTGCCCGGTCTTTGCCACGTCCACTTCCTTTGGGGCTTTTTCTTGAAAAAGGAATTCATCAAGAAGAGCCCCTCGCGTTCCAGGAAGTTGACGAGCATTTGCCCCCTATGATTTCTGCTCCCATATCCATGGGATCCTACTACCGATTCGTTACAATTTTGTACTCCCACTTTAGCGTTAAAGTCCCCCATGACAACGTTGTAATGGGTCTTAGTAGTGAAGTGAAGGGCCCTCGATATGTCATCGAACATAACCTCCACCTCATCATCCGAGTGTGTCGAGGTCGGTGCGTACACTTGCACCACCTTGAGGCTGTACCTCTCGGTGAGCTTGATGATGAGGTACGCTACCCGATTCGACACACTGGACACTTCGACAACATTGTCAGCCAGGGACTTATTGACCAGAAACCCAACGCCACCTTGAGATTGTTGGTCTCCCTCTCGGAAGTACATTAGGTGGCCTGATTCGAGAGATATGGTGTCCTCCCCTCTCTTCGGACTTCACATAACCCTAATACGTGCCACCTAATCTTCTCAAGTTCCACCTCCAGTTGCGCCAGATGCGAGTCGAGCCGTAGCGTGCGTCCGTTGTACGTCGCCAGGGTCAGTTTGGTGTGATGGCCTCCCGTAGCCCGGGGATTCTTCGCACCCCCCGTCCCACCGTTACCATGGTCGCCACCGTGACCAGGAATAGCGGGACCGCCGGGAACTAGGGGCCGTGGTCTTTGGTGTGCCTGCATGGAGGTAAAAGCCCATAATCGCCACGCTGGGCAGGCGGGTTGGCGATCGCAGGGCGTAGCTTCTTGCTTCGATGACGCTGCTGCCCGTCATCGAGCGGAATTTAGCTACGCCTATGTAGGGTGGATATACCGCCATCAGTCGGTCGCCAGAGCCTCGTTCGTTGGACAGCAGGGTGCACCGCGTGCAGGTGAGGTTGGCTTGGGGCGAGTGATGATGATGGTTTCGCCCCCTCTCACCCTTGTGAGTCCCACCGTGTGAGATAAATTAATAAAATAAATAAATAAAAAATACATATTATTATATGCCTTTTCTCATTGGAATAGAATAACTTTGGCATGAGATGACGTGCCAAAATGCTTTTTTATTGCTTAGCCGTCTGTCATATAATCATACATGATTTATTTTAATTTGTTAAAGGAAATTAAAAATAATAGAATAGGATAATATAAGGAAAATAAATACCTATATCAAGTTATCATTATTTGTAGAAAGAGGATACAGTTTTGCGGTATTCATAAAAAATGCATATTCTATGGTCCCAAAAGTAGTATAATTACAACAAGTCGATCGATAATACAGATAATATAATTGACTGAAAGCATTAAGTTTGTTTTTTGTATACTTACAGTTAAATTACATTTTCTAAAGGTTTGTTTTTTTGGATTGAATAAGCTCCAAAACGACTGAACCGATTTGAAAAAATATTTTCCGGTTGGGTAGCTAAGCGATTCGTGAGTGACATAGGCTATTTTAAATAAGCCGGGGCGGACCGTTAGTCTATCTATCTTCTTCTTCTTATCTTTTCTTCTTATATATCTTATCTTATTATATAAAAGAAAGTCGTGTTAGTTACTCCGTTTATAACTCAAGAACGGCTGAACCGATTTGTCTGAAAATTGGCGGGGAGGTAGCTCAGAACCAGGAAAAGGACATAGGATACTTAAATCGATTCTTTGCCGGGCGGGACGAAGTCTGCCGGGACCGCTAGTATGAAATAAAGTGCAAATAAATAATTTTATTGCAGATTTTGTTTGAAAGGCTCGTCATTGAAGAATGGTTCGAGTTCACAGAGTATTCTGATTTGCGAAGAAGACAGCACAGAAGAAAATAGAGAAGATCTATTCCAGCAGGAAGTATTGGGCCCTTGCATGATATCTTCCTGTATCTTCTTAGCCCTGACTGCCATCATATATCTATGTTTATCGGAACTGAGGTCAGTACACACATACAAGTAACTTTAACTTAAATTTTATACCTTTTAAGTTGTAGGTACACATATTGTTTGTCTTATCTACGCTATAACTCATAATCTCAAGGTTAACTAGAAGAGATCCCTTAAAAGGATAAGTTCGCCTTTGTACATTTGTATTGTATCGCTTCAACCTTTTATTTATTTTGTTGTGGAATGAAGAGTTTACATTCATAGGCACAAGTGGTAGGAAGGTATTATGTATTAGTGTTGGCATGAATCGGTTATGAATGTAATCAAATTTCTAAGTATTCCAACTACTTTTCAGTAGGTAATCTAAATACTAAGTAATTTGACCATTTGATTATAATCAAGATTTCCTCGAAAAATCCGTTATAGCTTATGACAATAAGCTATTTTGTACCCGATAGGTTATCGTTACAAAATAGCTAACTAACAAACTAACAAAATACAGATAACGATTAAAGTATTAATTATTTAAAATAATCATCAATGTAGTTGTCGGAATAAAGTCATGTAGGTAATTTGATATATTTACGCGCTAAAAGTAATTTGACCCTTCAAATACTTATACACTTAATTCCTTTTAAAATAGTTAGTTATTCCTAATTCGCAATTTTATTGCAGATCAGATCTTCAGGGTAAAAGCATAATTAGTTTTTGCATTACCTTATCAATTTCGAAAATGCTATTAGCCATATTAAAAATGATGTCATATTCGGATATGACAGTATGCGCTGTGAGAGGTAAGATATATATCATATTAAATTAAGTTTTCGACAGGATTTTCTTTTTTTTAATTGTATTAAAGTAATCGACCACTTAATTTTTCAGGTTTCCTGACGTACTACTTCATCCTTTCTTCATTTTTCTGGATGAATGCAATAGCTATTCAGATATTATTAAGTATAGGGTGAGTTCATCTGTCAAAAAAAATTCACTAGATACGTTCGTGTAGAATGAGGTCCAGCTGTCATGTTCCGCCAATACCGGGCCATTAGCTTGACTATGCATCTAATGACGGCTAGACCTCATTCTACGCTTCTAGCAAATTTTTATTGTACTTTATCTTCTTATATATAGAATCTAGTGTCGTGGTTGCTAAACTCCTCCGAAACGATTTTTATAACATTTATGCATATCGGGTAGGTTATGTGTCGGAAAATCGGCTCAAATCTATTTTTCACACCCGTAAGTATTCAGTGTGGTCACCCCAAAGATTTCTTTAATTTTTGGACAGAATTATTGTTTTAATTTCATACAACCCTAAATTCTCTCTTCTACTATTAACACCTATTTTTTAAGATTCTCATAAAAAGTTTTACGAAGTTCGCTATGTGAGAAAGTACCTACCTACAAATTTAATGAAACTTGATTTTAGAATGTCTCGCACTTAATCTGGTAACAGAAATCTCAGGTTTAATTTGTTTAATTATATTATTATAATTATTTATTTGTTGATTTTGCAGGTCAATCGATTATTGCTGTCTGACGTATATTTTATTTTTCAGCCGTAAGTCAGTGGGTAACTACGGTTTAAGAGAATTTATGTGGTACGCTTTGTACTCATGGGGAACGCCTGCTGTGTTCCTGGTCATTATGGTCATCCTAAACTACATCCCCGGACACCATCGGTCAGGGATAGGACTCAACCACTGCTGGTTCTTCGGTAAGATTTCAATTTAATTGCTTAGTTACTAACTCTAATACTTATAAAATTAAAATTCGATAAAAGTATCTATGGATATCATTGAATATTAATTTCTTTCCATAAACGGAAATTGTTTTTTTTTTTTTACTACGGAATAAAACCAATAAAAGCGCTCACCTAAATCTAAAGGGAGCTAGCGCAAAAATTTGAAGTTTTGAGGCATGCAGACCATCAAATTTCTTAAAGCAAAATCTACCTACTAAAAACAGATTTAAGCTAACTCCTAGCTTCATATAAAGAAAATAAATATATACAAAAAGCTAAACTCTCCTGAAAAAAATACTTTTTTGGGCTAGCTCTTCGGCTCCGTTAAATCTAGATGTGCGAAATAATATAATGATGGGAGTTAAAAAAATATACTTCATGATACTTTACGATTTAGTGATACCTACATGACGAGTTACTATAATAATATAGTAATTTCATAGAACAAAATTACTTTACATATTTTTTTTATTGGTTTCAGATTTACGGCGTCAGTGGATATATTTGAACAGTATAATAACAATACTTCTAGTCGCAAATATTGGCATTTTTATTTACACATCTGTTTTCTTATGTAGACAATCCTTTGCATCAAGTCATATCAGGACCTTGAAATATAAGTAAGCAAACATGATATAATAATTTCTGATGCCTTAAGCGTAAGACTATCGTCAGCTCAGTCGTGCTACGAATATGGGCACTGTCAAGTTTTCGAAACGAAAGTAAAATAATAGAAAATACGGGAGTTAAATCCGTTAAAATTGCAATTACTACACAGATTTTTTATTAAAACAAGTTAATATTTTACAGATTAACGACGATGCTGGTATTATTTATATTATTTGGTTTGCCATGGGTAATTGAATTGATATCTTCGGTGTGTGAGAGACATGTAGTTTGGTAAGTTATTATAGGAATATATGAATTCCTTTCAAAGTTTATTTCGTATTTCCGACCCTAAAATTTCGTCTTTACTAAAATTACAATAAGTCCGATAGTCAACAACGTCATTTTGTAAATTGCTAATAAGTAGGTAATAGTTTTGATTTTTTGTGTTCTCTTTCATTTTCTTTAAATACTTTTGATAATCTCAGTATGAGTGCATATAATCTGAATAGAGTGCATTACCTATCACTGGCGGATTTACTATAAGGCAAATAGACCAAGAACTAGTGGCTAGCTGGCCTATTTGGCTTTGGGTTCGTGTTTAAAAGTGACAAGCTTAAAAAAGGGCTGTGATACCACATGGCCTACAGCGACATAAACTACAAATCCGCCACTGCTATTCAGTGAAAAAATATTGAGTAAAAGATTACATATTATTATTAGAAAAAGTTTATTCAAACATCGTACAACCTTAAATATCAATCCAACGAGATGCTTTAATAAGACAGGCAGGTAATTGTCAATAGAAAAGAAGAGCAACTGATAATATAAGTGACTCGTAACGCATAATCATATATAATTTCAGGAGTATCTTCGACGTGTTCAACTCTCTGCAGGGAATACTGATATTCCTTCTACTAGTTGTATTCAGACGGCGTGTGATCAGAGCGTTTTACCAGAGGAACTTGTTGTTCTGTCTATCCGGCGCCGCGGAACGCTGGTTAGCGCTAGTTGACGATCACGACGAGAATACCGCTACGCACACTATAGCTGTTCCTTTAAATGAGCAATAAGTAAGCGGCGAGGTTAATGACAGAGATAAATAATATGCTTCGGCAACATTCTACTAGACTCTAGTAATGAATTGCTCTAGTAACTAGAGCAATTCATTACCGGTACGTACTCATGGCAAAAAATTGACAAAACGGGGAGCGGTAGGCACGTGCGGTGTGGATAAACCCCGCCGCATATGCCCACACCTAAACCTATGGCGCAGTAGCAAACTCCGCATTTGCTTTCACGTGTGATGGACATCGGAGCAAATGCGCAGTTTGCTTACTACGCCATAGGTTTTAAATACTGCCACTCGTACACGACTCGTGACGGCCAATGTGAGTGTGGGCATATGCGGCGGGGTTTTGAGTTTGAAACGCCGTCATTATGGTCTACTTTCCACTTCTTAGCGTAAGGTGAAAAAGAACACTTTAGTAAATTCGACTCTATCTCATATTATAGTTGTTACTGGATACCCGGCGAATATGATTTTCTTTTCGTATTTTTCCAAATTTCACCTTATAAACCTATCCAGAGCTTAAATGCCGTTCTAAAGAATAGCGAGTCTAATGAGCAGATATTCAAATTAAATAGGTAACTGTACCTATAATCACAATTTTAATCTACAATTGTGATGATTTATTGATATTCGTTATTTGGTCACACCTTGCGTTACCGCAACGTTTTTATTTTTAATATTGTTATATTTAATTTAATTTTTACTATTTTTTAATATAAAAATAAATTTTAACTTTTAATATTATATTTCAGTAAGTACCTATTAGTATACTTAAGTATATATTAGACTGTGATGTTGAACAAGGGAATAAAATTCTATTCTCCCGAGCATAGCGAGGGATCCTAAAATATTCTTCCTAGTGCCATTTTTAAGTCAATCCTTAAGTAGATAAAAAGGCTGGTAAAAACTCTGAAACAAATGCCGTCAACTCAGTAGTACTGGGGTCAATGACCCTAACCAAACTTAAAAAGGTGTACGGTTACTTTCGTCTCAGCTACGTCCTGAGAATGAGTAATCCCTGTAAAATGCCTACAAGTAACTGTTTTTTTAAATAACGACAAAAAACAGCACATTATCTTTATGTTAAGTTTAGTATAATAGTGCAATTGGGTGGATTTCAGAGGCGTTTCAATCGACGTCATTTATTTCTAAATATTGAAAAAATGAGCTACATAAAGAATTATTTTATAATAAAAAAATATACTGTGCAAGTTCATATTGTCACAATCAATCGAATATAAATCTTATGGCTTTTCAATATTTAGAAATAGGTACCTAATGACTGCGTTTGAAATTCCCGTGAAATTCACCTAATTATATTATTAAATTATTTTTTATTAGTAGTTTGTATAAAATAACATCAATAATTTTAATAAAAAAGTAGTACTTATTTTAGAGATCTGATACAATCCTGCATTTATAGGCAAAATATATAAGACACTATACAAAAAGAACATTTACATAAGAAGTGTAAGAATTTTTTGAATATAATATT
The DNA here is from genome assembly GCA_038024825.1 of Polylopha cassiicola. Classification (NCBI taxonomy): domain Eukaryota; kingdom Metazoa; phylum Arthropoda; class Insecta; order Lepidoptera; family Tortricidae; genus Polylopha; species Polylopha cassiicola. The sequence goes on from CP149061.1 coordinate 4,652,425, forward strand.
ATACTTATGGCGTTTCTGATATGTAGGTCTACTTAATTATATATATGTGATCATGATTTTTAAACCTAATAAGTCGCGTAATAATTTTATTGAGTAATACTCATAAACCTCACTTTCGCGAAATGTGCACTTTCTCTAAAGGTACATTTGTTTAGAAGAATCACTTTCTCGGAAGATGTATTATCAAAAAAAATGCACTGAAAATTACCAATCGTAAGTACCTACTTGAGATCGCTCCGGTGCCGCATCTTTTTTTTTTCGACCAATACTGAAGCGCAGTTAGATGAAGCACCCTCCTTATATACCTTTTGTGTTGAAAGATGGTTGTACGTAATTTTGATACATTAAAGCGGGTAGTAAAATTGAAAATTAGATACTACTTTTCGTTTGTTAATTTTTACGCTTCTCGCGTTTATTTCACTTAGTTATAATTATTTTTATCTCAGTTAAGTGAATTGTTAATTCTTAATGAGTGTAAATGATCTTAAACCTCAACCTCATATTGGTCTACTATCTTTGAGCTTTAAGCTAATTAAACTCTCAAAAGGGAATGTGCATTATGGACAAGAGTACATTTCGGGATGCTTACTTTTGTTTTTTTTGCACACAGAAAGTGCTTTTAATCATTTGGCGCTAAGGCCTAAAGCTAGAAACACCCAACTGTCAAACAAAATTTGCCCTTAACTATAAAATGACAAAATTTGTTCGAATTATAAAGGTACATTCGACGAGATACATAGCAAAAAGTAATTAACGACACGTTGTCGTGATCTCCTGGAGGACGTTCTGAAGTCACGACAACGTGTCGTGATCAGCGCTGAATGGTTCAATGAAAGAAATTGCACATTTCGTGAAATCAGTTTCTTTTTTAGCATAGGGCTTTTAGCCATTTTTTAAATGTCATTCTCAACATTCGATGTTCAATTATATTTAGGTATTTATATTTATTGTTATTAGGGTTATATGAAAAATAACCGTGAAGAATACTTAGTTTCTTATGGCTCTCATGTATTAACTGTTTGTGACCTTTGTTTAAGTTTAACTTAATCAGAGTTTATTATTTAAATACCGATGAATTGTTTTATATTTAATGAATTGCTAATGTATTTTACAGTAGGTGTACTTTCTGTGTATTATTTTATTAACTACTAGTGGCCCGCCCCGGCTTCGCACGGGGGCTATAAACCTTCCTTAAGAATCACTCTATCTATTAAAAAAAACCGCATCAAAATCCGTTGCGTAGTTTTAAAGATCTAAGCATACATACGGACATACAGCGAAAGCGACTTTGTTTTATACTATGTATTGAAGTCACTTTGACATATGTATATTATATATATTAAAGGATGTTTATTTTTTTAATTTTCTTTTTTTATACCTAAATAAAGTTAAGAGACTTAATTTATATACCTAGTTTGTGAATAACAATTGAATAATAAACATATTTCTATACAGTTTTGTAATAAACTTTCTACATCAGAACATTCGTTGTAAGCACCAGTCTGTAGAGTAGGTATGTACTCTACTTGTGGTACCTACTTTATTTAGTATGTGTACTTTATTAAGTACACGTAAGTGTATATTTAGGAGTTCCTTATACCTACGGATGTCTTTAAAATGTAGGTCATTCACTTAACGCTACATTTGCCGTCTTACTCGCAACCACAGAAACTGAGTAAGCAAGAACGAGAGAGAAACTTTCGACAAAAAGTAGGCCTCCAGACCCAGACGTATGCAAAAAAATAACACATCTGAGATAGAAAAAAATGTTGCACAAAGGCAGGACTGTAAGTACTTGTAAAGTAATGCTTGGTGTTTTGCCATGTTTTTTGTATGTTATATTATTATACTAATGACTGTTTTTGCTTCCCGGAGCATGGAGAACACTAAATAGTATTTGTAAGAAAAGAAATAGCAAAAAAAATAATATCAGTATACCAAATACAGTACTCGTAAGAGCATTTGATAAGACTATACTTTCTCTGAAGTAAGTACCTAGGTAGTAAATTTTGTGATAAAAAAATTGTTAACTAGTAAAATGCTCGACCCAAATGATAACGATAAGATTTGATATTTAGAGCTAATGTATGTATAAGTCTAAAATGGTTTCTAGCTAACGATAACACATTTTTACTTTAATCATGCACTGTTAAATTGACCAAGAGCAGTTTTTATGCATTTTGTGTAAGTACCAGAACAGCGACTGAATTACGCTACAATTACTTAGAATAAGATTTTAAATGATAATAATATTTCTATCAAGTTAGAGAGTAGAAAAATTCGAGACCCCAGTGGGTGGGTCAGCACAAATATCGTTTCTGTAACTATTTCTATACATACTGATCTATCTCTTTATTTATTTCTCAATAATTATAGAAAATAAGATTATTACGGCAATTATATACACTCATAGCAAAATCGTTTAAACAAAGAACAATCTAATCTATAAAATTTTCGTGTATTTGTTGCTAAACTTCTCCTAAACGGCTGGACCGATTTTTATCCAATTTTGTATGCATATCATATATTTTTCATGCCTCTAAATGTTAAGGGCCTCTAAATGTTAATCTTTATCCCAAACCAATTTTTTCGGCAATGAAAAATACACACAACCCTAAATTTGTACTGTTTTTCTACCATTCCCTATTTTTAAAATAATATGCCAAAAACGCGGTACGAATTAGGTACTCTGGGTCAGCTAGTAAGATTATATAATTTAATAACACATTAAAAAGTCATTGAAAATATTAGGTCAAAAATCAGTTTAAATGTCCTTGCCAATCAGATATCAATTAAATAATCATAATAAGATTTTTCTTTAGCTGTCAACTGATTATTTGTATAACTAAAACTTGCGCTACTCGTGCTGCCATCTACCGGTTACTGGACATATTATTAAGTGAAGTAAAACGTTCTGTTATATTGGTACTATTGCATGATCCACGTTACACCGAGTCCAATAACACTACGTTTAGTACTAAACTCAGTATAGATGGCACTAAATGACACTTTAAATCACTACATCACTACGTAGTAAAACAAAGTAACTTATTTAATTGTGATAATTGTACGAGTACGCTTAGATCTTCAAAGGAACGGATTTCGATGCGGTTTTGTTTGAAAAATAAGATTAATTCTAGACGAAGATTTATATTATGTAAACACACGTACCTAATATAGGTACAAAGGTTTCAGAAATCAACCTAGATTTAATAAGAAACTCTTCCAATATTGTGTATACAATTTTTTACATTCTCGGTTTAAAAAAATCTGTTTAGTGAGTTAAGAATTCTACAATTAGATGGCAAAAAACGAAAATATATAATATCCATGTGCAGGTCTAGCCCGAGTGTACTACTGTGATTACAATAAGTGCACTTAAATTTCATGGCCAAGTTTTTGTATAAATAATATTATTCGAACAAAAACTTACTTTACGAGCAGAATTATATTTTTTTGTGAATTTTATATGGCGAATATAGGTACCGACTACTTATGTCGCAGTAGTTTATTTGAAGTACTTAGTATTTTTACTGGTAGGTAATTCACTAGGCAACCAAAAAGGATAAATTACTTACATATATATAATTATTATTGAAATAAAACAACTATAACTGATTAAACTCATGTATTCTATATGTTAACGTTTAATCAAATATTTTTTATTCCAAATCCGTTGTTCACATTCCAATGTGTTATAACCGCGAAGGCATCAGAAATTATTATCATTATATATCATCTTTTTAACCCCCGACGCAAAAACGACGGGGTGTTATAAGTTTGACGTGTCTGTCTGTCTGTCTGTCTGTCTGTCTGTCTGTCTGTCTGTCTGTGTGTGTGTGTGTGTGTGTGTCTGTCTGTGGCATCATAGCTCCCTAACGCATGAACCGATTTTCATTCTGTTTTTTTTGTTTGAAAGGTGTATATGTCGGGAGTGTTCTTAGCTATGTTTTATAAAAATCGGCTCAGTAGTTTAATAATTAGGGGGGCTTAAAGAGGGGATGTAAAAATAAATGTCTACAAATATACTCGAGTGGGGTATCCAATGAAAGAGGGTGACGAGTACACTACAAAATTGAAATCATAATGAAAATCGGTTGAGTCGTTCAAAAAATATTGGGAGTGAAAGTGGGGATGGAAAACCAAATGTCTACAAATATACCTGAGTGGGGTATCAAATGAAAGAGGATCGCGTGTACATTACAAAATTGAAATCACAATGAAAATCGGTTACGTAGTTCAAAAATTATGGAGAGTAATAATGTAAATGGTAAGCCCAATGTCGACAAATATACCCGAGTGGGGTATCAAATGTAAGAGGATAACATGTACATTACGAAATTCCATGTGAAATGGAAATTAGTTAAAAATAATAATATGTAGTAGTTACAAAAAGTATGAAATAAAAAAATAAATTAAAAATTTAACAAACCCCCGACATAAAAACTAAAAGGCCCTCTAAAAAGTATAACAATAATAAACGACGGGGTGTTATAAGTTTGACGTGTCTGTCTGTCTGTCTGTCTGTGTGTGTGTGTGTGTGTCTGTCTGTGGCATCATAGCTCCCTAACGCATGAACCGATTTTGATTCTGTTTTTTTTGTTTGAAAGGTGTATATGTCGGGAGTGTTCTTAGCTATGTTTGATGAAAATCTGCTGAGTAGTTTAATAATTAGGGGGGGTGAAAGAGGGGATAGAAAAATAAAAGTCTACGAACATACTCGAGTGGGGTATCAAATGAAAGAGAATCACGTGTACATTACAAAATGGAAATTATAATGAAAATCGGTTGAGTCGTTCAAAAAATATAGGGTGTCAAAGTGGGGATGGAAAACCAAATGTCTACAAATATACCCAAGTGGGGTATCAAATGAAAGAGGATCACGTGTAGATTACAAAATTAAGATTGTAATGAAAATCGGTCGAGTAGTTCAAAAATTATGGGAAGTAAAAGTGTAAACGGTAAACCCAATATCGACATATGTACCCGAGTGGGGTATTAAATGTAAGAGGATAACATGTACATTACAAAATTCCACATGAAATGGAAATTACTTAAAATAATAATTTAAGTAGTAGATACCTACTTACAAAAAGTATGAAATAAAAAAATAAATTAAAAATTTAACAAACCCCCGGCATAAAAACCTAAAAGCCCTTTAAAAAGTATAACAATAATAAAAACTTAATATTAGTTACCTAAATATTAATATTTCTACAAAGAAAACGTCATGTCGGGGGGACCGTAGGTTTAGGTAGATTGTAGGTATTAAGTAGTAACACCTAAATGACAAGCGGGCCCCCCACATATTATGTACCTATACGCCCTATAGAATACAAACAAATGATTGCTCTGTGTACCTACAGTCTACATCTATAGAACACAAATAATAGAGTAAGTACCTATTTCATAAAAGCTGTGCTAAAGCTGTGCCTCAGATTTACCGAATAGCAGGGCACTCCCGCGCGGTGTCCTCCAGTAGAAACGCAATTCGAAAAACCGGGTAGGATGTCAGAATTCGCGCTAATTATCTACACGAACGGGTATTTGAAACGCGTTTACTCCGCCCGTGACATCGTCTGCAGCACACGCGTCGCACGCACATCTCGAATTACAAATATAATATAGCCATTATCACACAGACCACACGATAGTTTAAATGTGAACAGTGCACGTTCGACCCTTTTTGTACTATCAGTAAAGTGTCGGATTTCATTATAACAATGAAGGTAAGTTTTAATTTCTGCATTCGCGGTTATTAAGCAATTATAACGGATTTACTTAACTAGGTTTAGCGGTAGACTATCGTCAGCTCAGTCTGCGAATATGGGGGCTGTAAAATTTTCGAAACTTTAAATACGCGACTTAAATCCGTTATAATTCTTTTCAATGAAGGTAAGTTTCACTTTTATGAAATAGTTTTATAAATTCGCAACATCATCGCTGGAACGAAATTTATCTTTTTGTCGTTTCCTGTGAATGGCGGTAGTATTGGATAGCTCATGTTGTATTTTATCTAATTTAGTATCACTGTAAATTTATGTGAAAACGTAGTTGTTATATGGGCTGTATTTCATAAACACGTGGCTAAAAGGGTTATAGTTCCTTATAAAATAATAGTGTTGACTACTATTAAGTCCTAAGTGATATTGATTATGCTTAATTAATTATATCTGAACTACAGTTCAATGATCATAATATAAAATTAATAAAATTAGCGTCTATAAGTAATATTATTTTTAAACTTTCTTAATATATTAAACTAGCCGGCCGCCCCGACATAGCACGAATCCCTATTTTTTTTAAATATAATAAAGCCTATATATGTAACTCGAAAATATCGTAGCTTCCCAACAATGAAGTCGTTTTAGTTACCTACTCAATAAATACAAACAAACAAACAAATCCTTTCCCTTTATTATATTATTATTTGATGTTAATGTAGATAAGTTATTTGCTGTCATAAAAAAATAATTAAACATTACTCATGCATCCGATATACAATTATTTCATCGATGGTCATTGGCGTGGATCTGACGCTTCAACTAATATAGTCCAATATGGTAGATTAGCACAAAAGCATACAATATGCTTACCTGGATTATATATCCCTACAGTATAGCACTTATAATACACCAGCAACAGCAATAAACAGGATAGCTGTTAGAACTATGTATTCATATCTATTACCTAGTAGGTAGGTAGTTTGACCATAAATGGTCACTACCTTTACTTTTTTACTTTTTACCTCCTAATTCTATGCACATATTTAGAATTAGGAGGTAAATTTAAGTACCTACTTACTACATACACATCTGAACTTATTTAAAGTTTTAAAAGTCATATGCTATATTCGTAGTTTTTTCCTTGATAAAGAATTTATAATTCGGTTGACAACAATTCTAAAATTAGATTGTACAAATACAATTCTAAATTTATATTGTATTGTAATAAGGTAACTAGTAGGCAAGTCCATTTAGTAGAATAAGAGTTTTAAAATATGAAACCTAAAAATTTCTGATGCCTTCGCAGTTATTACACATTGCAGTGAAATAACTATTAACATAATAATATTTTATTTGATGACGTTTAGGATTCTTTATAGTTTCCATAATCGTAGCATGACTGAGCTAACTAGAGCTAAAGTCAATTCAGTCGTATTAAAGTTAAAAATAAGATTTAAGTCTTATAATTAGCTAACCGTTAACGAACAAGTGCTCCCATCCACTTGATAAGGTTCATAATTAATAGCTTGTTTCACAATGTTTAAGTATTCCAAGTATGTTATTTGCCGCACTTCTAGCAGATAAAAATAGTCCTACATGAATATAATACAATAATAATATAACAAAAATCCTACGGGCCCGCTTCAACTTCGCACGGATCCCTAATTTCTTTCAAAATATATGCCTACCTATATTCTATGTTACACAATTGTGAAAGAATTTTCGAAATTGGCAATTAGTTTTTGAGTTTATTCATTACAAACATACATACACATTACACACACAATAATACACATCTTTCCTCTCTAAAATAGTAGTGTATTTTTAGACTCTAACAGGTCGTATCTGAAGTAACAGTAAAAATATAGGTAATTGATAAGTTATGATCTGTTACCTGAATAGTGACAAAGGAGCAGGTCAGTTACAGGTTCAAATCCTATATATTTAAAAAACTATCAATAACTCGAGCCTATTCATTTAATGATGTCTTTATAAGACCTCTCCAGCACATTTTCATAAAAGACTGTGTTGACGAAAGTGTCACATAGAATATATGTTGCTATCTTGTAATTGCAAATGCATGCATTAGATATCATATGCATGTTTCAATTTGTGATGCATGCATAATGCATATGCATTAGAAATTAAACCAATGCAGTTCTTTGACCATGAATAAACTTCTTGCACATAATAGACTCATTAAATCATTACACGATCATTAAGGTTCATTGTCGCACCATTTTCAGAGTTAGGACTAGCAAGGGCGTGCAGTCCCTATAGGCACAATGTCAGTAATGTATGAAGTGCCTACCCTGGCGTCATAGTTACGCTCCCCCTACTGCACGCGCCTGAATAGGTACCTACTTGAAATAGCCCATAGTACCTACAGATGGTATCACTGTTTTTTTTATTTTGCCATCGAGTATCAAAAAGGAAGGATTATTTTTCTTTTCCTAATCAAACACAAAATGGCAAAGATAAAAGTTCGTTATTAGAGGCTCGTGACGTCACGTCCGATTATAAATTGTATCAAGACGTGACGTCACAAACCTTCTTTGACTAACCTTTGGAGCATTACTCTTTGGTATTTAGTTTTGTTTAATTGAGAATTATGTAAAAAATATGCGTGATCCATTTTTTAATAATCTAACTGACGATGACGGATTTAATAGATAGTTGTCTTTACCGAATCATCATCCCTAATGAAGGGATAAATAATTTCAGTAAGGCATTTGATACCATTCTACTAAACCCTAGCTAAAATGATGTAATCAAACTAAATAACATTCATAAAAGAACAAATAATCGTGTACCCTTTACATAAATTAGATTATAGGTGTTTATAGATACGCATTCTTAATAAAAACATACTTAATTAACGAATATTATCTAATATTCATGTTTGAAGTTCAGATAGGTCGAGTACGAGACTACGAGTATTAAGTAAGTAGGTAGGTATCTTTTTAGTAACATTGTTAGATGTCATAATAGTGGGTAGGCACTGCAGAGGTCGTGATCCAGTGAGACTGGGCCGCATAAGAAGTTTGAAAGTATTCTTATATTTTAACTAACGACCCGTCCCGGCTTCACACAGTTCTATAAATCTTCCTCTTGAATCATTCTATCTATTAAGAAAAACATCAAAATTCGTTGCGCGGTTTTAGAGATTTATGCATACATAGCGACAGACAGACAGCAACTTTGTTTTATACTATATTATTATAGTGATAGTAATAGAACAGGCGGTAGTCATAAAACAAGAGGAATCATAATTGTCCAGCGGACGATTAAAGATTGCTACATTAGCTAGGTGATTTTTATGACCTTTTATAATCTTTACCTGCTAATGATTAAATATTTTTTATAATAAACTTACTTAAGTACTTACCTAACATTTTTATTTTTTAATTGCAAAGTAGTAAACTAGTATAAAATGCGTAGAAAAAAATATTATGTAATCATTGATTTAGTTAGTATATTTATCGTTAACTCAATCTGCTGAGGGAACATGTAAAGGTCTAAAAACGTCACGAAAAAAATATACCTACACGAGTTAAATCAATTACAGTTGTTTTCAATGTGCAATGACCGTATCCGAATGTAGGCATAAACAAAGTACTTAAGTAGGTATGTTTTATTACAAATATTATTTAATTTTTGGCCGTATCTAAGGTGACCAGTTCGATGACTTTAAATGATACAATGACTTAAGTATAAAAAAATGTAATTTAATTAGTGCACTCTCATATCAGTTCATAATAATAATAATAACTTTGCTCTTATTTCTATAGGTAAGTACTTACTAAATTCAAAAACTTATATTGTACGTTATTGCCCTAAAAAATACTTTCTACTGAGTTTCTTGCGGCGTTTTTTCAGTAATGATGGTATTTCCGTAGCGCTAGTATCGCTCCCTATTTGTTTTATTTGTATTGTATAAAAGTAAATTTAGTTATGCGTAGAATGAAACACTAATATAAAACAGGGTAGTAGTTAAATTTTGTAATTTTATAAAATAAAATAATTTGCATAATGTAAAAATAACTTTAGCATTAGACTATTGTCAGTCAGTCGGTTACAAATATGGGAACTGTAGTTTTCGAAACGTCAGCAAATAAAATAAAATACGCGAGTTAAATCCGTTATAATTGTTACATTCCATTGTGTAATAACCGACCATCAAAAAATATTATAAAACATTATTTATTTACTTTAGACAAATGTTTTTTTTTTTATTTATTCTTGACCATTAGCCAAATGTTACTATAAATATGTTTACATCAGTTTACGAGTACATCCCCGATAACTTATCATTCAAAATAAGTTACAATTAAAACAACAATGACTCATATAGTCGGAATACATTTTAATACTTACTTAATTCTATGAATTTGAACTAAACTAATCGTCAAATCATAACATATGAGTGTCATAATACATCAGTACTGAGTAAACAACTGTGATTGACTTATTAGTAATTCAGTGGTCTTATGATATTTGAATAAATATCCTATTGTATGTATTATACGTATAATTTAAAATTCTGCTAAATTTATTCTAAGGCCATGCAGTGTTATACTTACCTACATCCCTTTTTAGTAGAACCCCAGAAATACAAAATAAATAAAATATAATATACCCAACCACAATACCTACCTACAACTAATATTGCGTAATGACCTGCATCCGCCTTTGATAAGATTTTCATTAAAAATATATATTTCCGATCATACAGTACCTAATCATAAAAATGATTCATTTTACGGAACACAAAGCAGTCTAACTATCGTCAGCCTAAAAAAGTTAATCTCATGCAAAAAACATAATCGTTTTGCTATACGTAAACCAACACTTGACAACAACAAAATAAATTGAACTATATTTAAGAATTTGATTTTAAAACCAGTATTTTAGGTTTTCTTCTTCAAATTGAATAAAAAAAGCTACTTCTAGTCATTCAACCGACTTCAATTTTGGCAGACGTTTGTAATTCTGAAGAGAGTATAGTAGATACTTAATGATATTATTCTCCTGATCTGACGTCGGAGTTGGAAGTCTTAACAAAAAGAAGAGTGCTTTTTACATTTAAAACTATTAATTATTTAATCATAAGTAAACACGTGCTGTTCGTGGTTTAAGTAACTCATTCATATCCTGTTAAGGACATAAAGTATTTATAATTGTTTCATATGCCTATATACTTAATATAAATATATTCATATTACCTTTGTAACTTTTACAGGTGACTCAGGATAACATTGACCGTCGACCAAAGTTGTAATTGTCAATTCGTAACTGAATTACCCTCGATACATATCATTAGTTTCCGATCGTAAAGTGTCGAGTGACCCACTTCATTATGACCCCACCGGTCAATCGGTCTCATAGTCATAAAACCATAATTGTGAACAATTAATATCTATATATCTGTCCATCTGCAAATGTTAGGATAAGGGCACGAGACGAGAGAAAAAAAAGATATCCATATCGAAGAAAGATACATCGCTTTTAACAATCGATTTGTGGTTTTATCTCAAAAATATTACTAGATTTTTTTATTAATTCCATTAAATATTTGTACAATATGAGATGGCTTGAGCCGGCGCCGATTTTTTGTTCATTTAACTTGCAAAGCATTTAAAAAAATACTGAGAGCATTTTCTTTTGTTTATTTTCGTGCACGATTCGGTATGCCAGATAGTAGGTAGGTAGGTATCGTAAAAAGATAACTGTCAATGTGTCATATGTATACGATTGTAGTAAATTGTTTGCATAATTAAAGTTGATATTCTGCATTCAGTAGATGTGAAGTTGAATGCCCTCGCGCAAATCGTCTCAACTTAGCATTTCAAGGTGAGCATTATGTGCACCGCCGCTGAATGATATCTATAATAAGCAATCTCTTGCGAGTATGCAGTTTATTTTAGTATGTACCTACAGTTATATACCAATTAAACGTAAAACTTTCGTCGTTTTCTTTTTAGAAAAGATATGTATGTAAGAATACCGTCACGATTCATAAGTTACTGTTTTGTTTTGATTTAATGCTATGATAGAACATATCACCGCTTGTTGGCTTACTTTCTTTGATAGTTCTCTAAAACGATTACACTATGGAAATAAATAAGTAACTAGGGACCAGAACGAAAATAACGCCAACTGGTGACGCCAATCCGAATCTCCCATTCACTACTTAACATTGATATTTATAACGAATTAACAGAATTAATTATATTAAGTACCTAATAAAAAATATTATCTTAGGGATTTTTACTAAAAGATCGGAACCCATATTTTATCACGTTTTAAAATAATATACATAATAGAAAAGATAATTTTATTTGTCATTACTGGTCGCACAGTGTCTCTTTTGACGATTTAGTCCTGCCACCTACCGTACAAGCACATTTCCTATAAAGAACTCATTAAATATACAATGGCGTGTATATTCCCCAAATCATGCCGACCCTCTGACAACATCTGTTCCAATATTCATCTATTTCATTTGCCTTTATTCCAGGAAATCATTTTCCTGTTCCTCGTTTTGTGCGGAGTTGCGTTCAGCTACAACCCTTGCTGCACCGACCACTCGATCATTAGACGAGGAGGCTTCTGCGGCAACAGCACTGAGCGCATCGACCTCAACTGCACCGTTGGTCACATGCTCCTGAACGACATCATACTCAATGGAAACAAGGTCTCCACCAGATCGGTCCCGTCGTTCGTCATAGTGGAAGACCCAAACGAGTGAGTAGCAGACTTCATTCCAATTAACTCCGTAGTTGTTTAAATAAAGTTCTTAAAAGTATCCGTTTTATATTGACCTCAGTAAAAATGTCTTAAAAACGAAATACATCATATCAGGTTAAGGATCTATCTTCTTAATAGTTTCAGAGTTTTCTGATACTTCCACAAATAAGATCAATGAAGTTATAGTCTTTGAAATTATTTCATTTCAGATACTGCGTGGGTGAGATGTACAAAAATGATACCCAAAAATATTTAGGGACAATACCAGTGGCGGTGGCTTGCTTCCAACAGTACACAGACGACAACAAAACTCCTGTCGAGGTCACCGGGTTTCTGTCACTCATCTCCGTACTGTTTCTTTTAGCAACCTTTTCCGTCTACATGTATTTACCGCAGTTAAGGTTTGTAATTTTTAGCTAGTATATAAATTTGGTATAGACATTTCGGAGCCCTAGTTAATCTTTTAATTGAAACCTTTTCAGAGACCTTCAAGGCCAGTGCTACATGTGTATGTGTCTCAGTATGGCCATTGGATTCCTGTGCTTGGGTATTCTTCAACTAAGTCCTGGACATTACACTTCAGAAGTATGCGCTGTCACAGGTAAATCGTGAATTATTTATATTGTTCCCGTATCCTCCTCCCCTTGCAAGTTTGCAGAGAGTTTATTAAGTTCTAAAAATCCTAGGAGGTTGATGTTTATTTACTTTTTGATTTTCCAGGTTTCTTAATCTACTTCTGGATGATGGCCACATTCTTTTGGATGAACGTTATATGCATCAATGTGTACCGCACGGTTATGTAAGTATTTTTAATACTCAAACAGGATACATAAAGTATATACGTATGAGCGAAATACTTATTTAAAGAACGTCAACTTATTTTCAGTGATGCGAGTTATTTGAAGAAGACAGAGAAGAGGCAATATTCCTTGTACAGCTGCTATGCCTGGGGATGCAGCATTATTTTCTTGATGGTCGCTCTGATCACTAACTTCGTTGAAGGAGATCATTTGAAACCCGGCATCGGCACCGACACATGCTGGTTCAGAAGTAAGACAAATCTATACACGAAACAACGAAAGCTATTTTCGGGAGAGAGTGGCCTATTGCTCGCATTCTTGTTGCTGTAAATTGGACGTGTAACAAACACGTTTGCAATGTTTTAATTATACCTTCAAGAATAAAGAAAATACTTAGCTTGGCAGTTAGGTATAGGCTACATCTTTACTGAACGTATTGTATCATTTTTAGGTCACCTCGAGACGTGGATATTCTTCTATGGGCCCATCGCAGTACTCGTCGCTAGCAACATGATACTTTTCGTACTGTCATCATTTGACTTATGGCGCGACACGAGGAAATACGAAGTCAACAAATTAAACAACCTCAAATATAAGTACGTTACGAAACATTCAATTTGAATTAATTACTAAATACCGTATTACACCAGTCAAATATTTATTATGGCTTATTACATTTCAGATTCCTGCTATCCTTAAAACTGTTCCTTGTCATGGGTGTTACTTGGATATTCGAAATAGCCAGTTTTGCTGACGGAGAATCTCGCATAATGTGGTAAGGAGAACATTCTCGAACATTATTTCCATTCTGTTTAATTATTCGTAGCATAATTTGACTTCAGTTCATAAACACGACCGATCCCTTTAGTTAATTGATATAGGCATATTACAAATGACGTCGAGCTGAAGCTTGTTATCCGTAAACTCGTTTTAAAAAAGATTTCATATAATTTCCAGGACGATAATGGACATATTTAACTGCCTACAAGGCGTGGTGATATTCCTGATCCTAGTGGTGCTGAGACGGCGGGCGATCACTGGGCTGGCCAAAGAGAACTTTTGCCTGCCGATTGTACGACATCTCGCCGACAAGCTAAGTCCCCACGACGACTGCGATGAACAACAAATACTCACGGACGACCATATGGAAGTCCGACTCAACTAGATCCTACCTAGATAATGCTTGTGTAATGTAATTGGTTTATAAGCGATCCCAATCGCAGTAGCGCGTATGGTTTTTGGCGCACGGGAAAGCATCTTTTACTGGGTTATTTTCCAATTTTGCTGAGGTAAACAGGTCCGACAACAATCTTTATTTTTTATAGCATTACCCATTTCTTAGATATTTTCCATAGGATTTAAAGCGCTTAGTATCAGCATCCATTAATTGATAGAAGTAAGTACTTAGTATTCACTTTTCCCTGTTTTATAATAGACAGTTTACCACTCTGTTACCAGAGATAACCACAATGTTACTCTTCAGAATTTGGGAAGGGTCAATCTTTGTTTTGTTCATAGATGCGATATATAACGTATAGGACCTTTCATAATGCGAAAGTGATGCTTTAACGTTTTGATGCCAACCAATTGGGATCACTTTCAAACCAAGTGGCTGATCCTACTAAGTTTATTATTAAGATTATTATCACTTCTCCATTTCCACTGGATCAATTAGATACGTTAAATAAGCTTTGTTTTTTTTAATGTTTATCGTTTCCTGGATTCAACAACGATCTCGAGAAGTAAGTCTTAATGTCCCAATATCCAAATATTATTTATAATGTAAGTTACATTTAGCTCCGCTAGGTTTATAATATTATTATTATTATTATAATAGTACCATTAAAGGATTAATTTGTAAAACAACATTTAAACCCTTGATATTTGATTTTTATAAAAGACAAATTAACCCTTTAACGGCCGCTGTCAACAGTTTCGTTAAATATAGAATGTGAACGCTAAATATATTTCAACGAAAGGTGTTAATTAAGGCAAAATCAAAAATTCTTTTAAGTAAGTATAATAATTAAAACAGATCTGAGTATTAAATTTAATAAAATGTATACTTTCTTTACTAAGTACCAAATTTGAAAATTATTTTTTTATAAATGTATAAAAATAGGTAACAGGTGCTACAAATAAATAAGATTTTATTTGAAATTATTTTAAATGTATAGAGTAAAAAAGCTCTTAACTAGTGCCATAAATTTATTTATATATTATTTTATTGAATATAACGCTTCCAGTCTATATTACCAGTTCTGTATTTACTTGTTGTAAATATTATAAGAATACTAAGTGCCCAAATAATATATATTTTTCGTTAATTTGTTCCTATATTTTTTATTGAATACTGCATGTTGTAAAACTTGTAAATATAATAAATAAAAATGGTACATTTTACTGTGTGTATTATTTCTAGTGTACGTAAATTATCATTGCATGTAGATACCTACTTACTAGTAAACAAAAAAATATAATTTATCTATTGGATTCTAAATAGGTAGGTAGGTAGGTATTTAGGCGGTAAAACGGTGTAAATTTTGGTTTAGTTTCAAAACACATAAATTTATTTGTACCAACATCTAAAATAATACTGAATAAAACAAAAAGTAGATACTTAAATAACTGTTAGTCTTACAAAACAGAATTCACCTACCTATCACGCAATATAATTATCATAGGTACATCTTAGAAATACACTGTACCTACGTACTGGCAAGTGAAAGCTATTAAGATACTAAATATGACATAATGGGTAAGTCCAAAACGCAGAAAGAATCTACATACGTAAAAAACGGATTTATACGGTTTTACGGTACCAAGGCACCATACCTAATAACTAATAAAGCATATTGTCAGTGGTAGGCACCAAAAGGTACTTATACACTAATACATGTACGTAAGTATGTAAACTATTTATTGCACAACAAAACTTGTAGGTACAAACATTCATGCCATAAAAACATAGGTACCTTACAAAGGCGAACTTAAGTAGGTACAGTAGGATCTCTTTAAGGCGTTAGTTATTTAAACTTGAACGATGTTTAACGAATATGCAATTAGTTAAGCACGAACTTATATCTTAGGGATATGAAAGAATATTGCTGAAAATATAGGTAGGTAGGTAGTACCCGGTTAACCATATTTTAAAATTGCAGTTTACCGCACCGTGGTAGTCGACAAAACAACTTTAATAGGCGTTTCTCACATTATTTTCAAAACCAGTTTAGAGACATAATACCTACTTGCTAACTATAACAAATATTTGATATCAATATACTTAGTACAGCTTAATTCAATATTTAATTTTGTTACATTACTTCTGATCTTTTACAAAGTTGGCAATATTTGAATGCTTAGAGGAATCATTAGAGGCAGGAAATAGATGTAGGTAGTCTGCAGTCAAGAGTCGACTGCTCTAACAAACCCACATACAAGTTTAAGTATGATCATTTAAAAAACGCCTTATCCCCGAGGTATTGGCAGTACTGGCATATCGTACAACATAATCTGAGGCTGTACTACGTAAACCATGTTTAATGCAATTAAAAATTGCAAAACAAACATATTCAAAATAAAATTATTAGAATTATTTTATATAAATTGTTTTTTTTACAAACACAAGAGAAAAATAATGGCCTAACCTGGTAACACTGACAAGACCGTACAGTGCAGTGTTCCCAATTTAGCGATTTTGTCGCAGAACTAGCGACTTTTGCTTAAGACTTAGCGACCAAAAAAAAGTTTTGACGACAAAAATAGTTTAGCGACTTATCTGGCGACTTACATAACATGGAAAACGACAAACGCGATACCTAGCGCACCAAATTTTTAACTTTATTTAATTGAAGTTCCATATGGGGGGGGGGGGGGGGTCCCCCCGACTTTTTAGAGCTATGTTTTAGTTTTAGCGACTTTCTGGCGACTTTTGACTTTGAGTTTAGCGACTCGAATTTCTAGGAGTTGGCAACACTGGTACAGTGAGCTGTCAAACAGAACAGACGAAGTAACGAACGAATTTTACGACAAACTTAACAAAATGCCTTTTCCTGTTTAATAATCATAATGCCAGTGCCTTACATTATAGAAACATTACAAAATAGTTGGTGTATCTAAAAGTAGATTGAGTAAACAAACTGTTGTGATGAAAAGTTAGTGTATCAACGGTTTACAATGTTAGTTCCAACAGCATTGCCGCTGTTACTTATAATATTGCCGCATAAAGTATTTGCTATTGACAAAGAGGTTGATCTCAACGAGATATCTGCTAAACAAAACGCTGTCAGAATAAACAAATGCTGTGAAAACGACCAGTTAATGGTCAATTCTAGATGCAGACCAGCCAAACAAGTTAACCAAAGTAAGTAGTACCTAATAAGTTACTGAAGTATATACGTTGAATAATGATGCTTTTGATTATTTTTTTTCTAAACTTGATATTATTTTTGTATGCAAGTGGTTTAATTATAATTATGAATATTAAAATAACTTACTGAGTATTATGATTTTCTAAACCTATTTCATTGATTATTATGGATTGTTTATGATGACATTCTTGAAAATGGCAACTAATCATATTAAACTCTTGAAAAATATTCTTTACAGAAACCAACAATATAACAAATTATTAATATTATCTATAATGATAATGAGTATGAAACATTGTTTCCTTTTAGGTACATGGATTCCCGAGTTCAAGAATGAAGATGGAAAAGATGTTCATATAGAATACTATAAATTTGTAAATGGCTTGCCAGATTGCCATACAACACAGCAAAGACCTATATTCCATCTAGAAAAATCAGAAGACTCGTAAGTAAACTCAGAATTCTGGAATGAAATAACTGTAGACACGGATTTAACTCGCATATTTTATTTTATAATAGTATTGTCAGCTCAGTTGTGCAACGATTATGGAATCTGTAAAGGCTGAAACGTCAGCCAATAAAATAAAATTCGCAAGTTAAATCTGTCTACAGTTGTTTCACTCCAATAACCACAAAACCATCAGAAATTATTAAACTCACAATTCGTTAAAATATTTTTTGAACTAAGATCAAAATGATAAGAGAAATCATTCAAAATACTAATATACATACATATTACATAAATAAAGATCATAACACTTCTAAATGAAATACTATAATAAATTGCACCTTCGGTGGCACAAGGGCACAATTGTCAAAAAATCCAAAATTGAGTTAAGTATACAGAAATGTTCCAAATTTTTTTTAGAACATTTCTGTATACTTGGCTCATTTTTGGATTTTTTGACAATTGCGCCCTTGTGCCACCGAAGGTGCGAAATATTGTTACCTCACCAAAATTTTTTTTGTATATATTTCAGGTTAAACCTCTTACCTGATGGACGGCTCCTACATGTTATCCATCATCAGCCTAATTTGGAAACGGTCAAAGACGACCCCATAATGAGCATACATGACTCTATTGTCATTCCTACCGATACAGAACTGGCATCATATGTTTATGATCAAAATAAGTACTGCATGGATAAGGTTTGTATTTATCTTACACTAGCTTTGGCCAACAACTCCATCTGTATGGAATTAGTAATTAAGGCAGCCTAATTTTTTCCGCAATCAAAAGTAGCCTGTCCTTTCTAAGATTCTAGATAAGGCTATCTGTGTACCAAATTTAATTGAAATCGTCTAGTAGTTATAGTGTATTTAAATGAGATAGACAGAGCTACGTTCACATTTATAATATTAGTTAGAATTAGGATAGGATTGAAATTAGTTTTAACTAGACTAATTTTTATGAAATTTTGTATTCTTTTTGGGTAGGTACGAAGTTTGCTGAGTCAGCTAGTAAATAAAATGGTCTTACTACAAAAAAGTTAAACATCTGTTGAGCACGTGTTTCAATAGATTTTTGTAGTAAGACCGCAAATCCTACTACTATTATTAACGGCGAAAGTTTGTAAGTATGGATGTATGGATGTTTGTTACTCTTTTACGTAAAAACTACTGAATGGATTTGAATGAAACTTTACCACAATATAGCTTATACATCAGAATAACACATAGGCTATATTTTATAACGATATAGTGTAAAATAGTAATCATACGCAGACGAAGTCACGGGCAGAAGCTAGTATTTATACAATATGAACAAATTTTACGATAAAATTAACAAAATAAACCCTAATCCTAAATATATGGTCAAGTCAGTAATACTATTCAATTTATATATTGTTTTATAATTTCAGATAGTAATGACTACAAACAATAGCTACATTGGTGTATATGCATTAATATGCATACCTGACACAAAAACTAACTGGAGAGACACAGATTTCATTATAAAAAAAATCATAAACCCAATTTTCCACGCCGTCGCTATGATATTATTTCTCTTAGTCGCTATAATATATTTTGTTCTACCAACATTGAGAGATTTGGCCGGAAATATCATAACTACAATAAACATGTGTCTGATTGTAAGCCAAGCTGCTGATTTGGTCAGAATATTTACAGAGTTCAGCAATCATGTCAGTTTCATGATCACAGGTATGTAATTTATCTATAATAATCTATACTAATATTATAAAGAGGAAAGGTTTGTTTGTTTGGATTGAATAGGCTCTAGAACAGCTGGACCGATTTCAAAAATTCTTTCACCTTTGGGAAACTACACTATTCCCGAGTGACATAGGCTATAAAAGAAGATGCATGCGAAGCTGCGTGGACAGCTAGTATAATATAATACTATTGCAAGTTGACATTATACAAACATTGTCCGACATCAATTTTATTATTCAAATCAGTGCAGTCTTTCAGAAATTATGGGAATACATACATTTCGGTGATTCATTTTTATTTCTACCGATAGGTAGATATGTAAACAAAAGACTATACAGTGATATTGTCAAGTTGAAACCAGTAGTTGTAGAAGCATGAAATTTGAAATAGAGGTCTTTTATATGACGAAGTGAGTGACAGGATTTTTTTCTAAATTTTTACGCGAAGAGGGAAAAAAAATATGTAACTTAAATAGTATCGAAATATAATATTTATTTTACTACTGAAAAAATCCTAGGAAATAAATTAATTTTATATTCTTGTCATCTTAAACCAATTTCTGAGTTCACTCATTAAATTATGTTATTTTTAAATTTTCAGATATAATTTTGTACATCAGTCTTCTTGGTGCATTCTTTTGGCTCAACAGTTTTGGATTTTACATTTGGAAGACTTTCAAGTAAGCTTAAATTATCACTATTTGGTAGTGTTGGTGTGTATACTGGTGTTAAGAAAAGCTGATAAGTTTTTAATGGTGCCGAAATCCCTTCCTACTTATGGTAATAATATAATTGTCTTTTTTTTTTTCAGATCAAGAAATGTATTTCTCCGTGTAACGGACGTTCGGAAGTATTGCTACTACTCATCAGTGGTTTGGTCGAGTGTAGCGCTAATGGCGGCCATGGCAATTGGGGCGCACTTCCTACTGGACACTGGAAAGTCATCTCGGTTCTCATCGTCCATCATCGCTGATGATAAGGAACAGGAGACCATCGGTAAGTCATTACCTTATATGGAGCCATTTTAACATATACATTAATTTACTATTTTTGTCATCTTCTGGCAGATTATTGCGACGTGAATATAAGTTCTTGTATAAAAAAAAAGTAGTGTAGGATGATGAGAAATAAGCGTCAATATATGTTTTATCTCCTTAAAATGTACTTTTAAAAAATATGTCCCCTGTACACAAGTCTAAATGGTTATCACGATTTGCCTGGAATGATCTCGAGTTTTTTTAATTGGAAGTGATTTATGTATATTTTGTTACAGGTTGGCTTGGTATCGCAATATTCTTTACGCCTGTGGCATTTACCATTATTTTTAACATAATATTTTACGTCACGACACTGAAAGTCATCAAAAGGATAAATATTTATGGAAGGATCCACTATAAATTGAAAGGATGGTAAGTAAAATTAGAATGATTTCTAAGTACTTACCTATTACTATTACCTTCTAACTACCTATTACTTATAATTATGTTAATAAAAGTATGATGAACTTTGTAACATATTTTTCTATATCATAAAAATAAAATTCTTTGCATAGATATCTAATACAATATTTATATAAATAGGTATATCTATAGATGTTCCAACTTTCAACACAGTGTCCATTTGCATTACCTTATTACGTATTTTAAATGTCAAAAGAGTAAAAAAACCCAATTTATAAATCAATACTAAAAGTTTATAATATACTTATTAAAATTGTATTTTATTTTCTCGTTACAGTTTCGACCTGTTCCTACAAATGTTTCTTATAATGACGACCGCCTGGTTATTCCTGCTGCTATCCTGGCTGAACTTCGACGGGCTGATATATGCGCATGTAGTGGTAAATCTATTGCAAGCTATACTCATATTTTACGTGTGTGTCGTGAGACAGTCGCATGTGACCTTTTTGTTAAGAAAGAGCTGCTGTTACGCGGAGCCCGTGCCGACGGGCGAGTGGGGCGATGAAATGACTCATATGAATGGCAACTATAATTATTAAAAAAAACGAATAATTAGAATGAAACGGCTAAAGTATTTAATTCGCGTATTTTATTTGCTGAAGTTTCGAAACTTGCTCTCATATTCGTAACCGACTAAGCTGATGATAGCTTAACGCTAAAGTGATTTTACCTACATTAATCTCAGTTCAAAAAAGTCTCATGTCGAAACACAACAAGTAAACTAAAATACGCGGAATAAATCCGTTATAGTTGTTTTATTCAAATGTGTAATAACCGCGAAAGCATCAATTTATTAAACGAATAATTATGAAAGCAACCCGTCGAAGGAACGATGGGTTAGCAATTTCGTGGGCTTATTGGAATTTAATCAACGATAAGACTAAATTAACCGAATCTCTCTAAATTAATAAAGCTCTCTTCACTATTGGCAATTAGTGACGTTAAATGATGCACAACGATAACTTGACACAATGACGTAGAATAATAGAAAATCACAAACTTAGATAACGATGATTCATGCAAGTATTATTACAAGTAGGCTAGTAATATCTTTGCATTAACGTTTTAATTGGTTAATCTTAGATTTCCTCGTCCAGTGTGATAAAACTTATTTACAACGCGAGTAAGCCAGGTAACATCACTACATAGTATAAAACAAAGTCGCTGTCGCTGTCTTTCCGTCCCTATGTATGATTGATTAAATCTCTTAAACTACGCAACGTATTTTTACCCGTGTGAAACCTGGGCGGATAGCAAGTTTTGAAAATAATACAAAACAATTAATGTTTAACACAAACTTTTTCTCTGAATAATAATGTCCGGTTAAACAATGCAATGTTGATAAAAAACTGTCACAACTAATTGTAACGAATTGAAAATACATATAAGACACAAACAGATATCAAAAGTTTTCCTAAATATATTAATTTAACTGAACATTTGAAAATAGTTGGCATAGTTCCAATAATTTTACTTTTAATTGAGACAAATGTTTCAAACTCTGTCTACGTGCTTGAGTCAGACAGAAAACGATTTTTAAAATGTTTCTGTGACTATACAGAATATACAAAATAAATGAGATTAAATCTAAAGATTATTGAAAACTTTTAGTTTATATGCAATCGAGTGCTCACGAAGGATACTTAATTTTACTATTTTTATTATTTGGACCAAAATATTTAATTTTACTATAGAATAAGTTTACAATTATACCAATTACTAATGTGAGGTATTATTTTTATATGTATTCTTTTTTAAGTGCCATTTATGTGTCTTTACGAGCAGCAATTCAGTTATTTAAACAGGACGGTTGGCAACCCTTCCTATGCTTGTCATAAGACACATTTTCCAACAACTATGCATTATCTTAGCTATAGATGACCGTGGATGAAAAATCAAGACCTTCTATAAATAGTGATTATTACGATTTTATCGCCGAATTTGACTTGTGGGTCATTCCATTGTGACGGGTGGGACATTTATACTCATTTTTGCCTGCACTTCGCTTTATTTCTGACAAACGGCAACGATTTACGCATTGAATATGACATTATCAAATACTTGAATAGTCATCGCATACTGTACCATCGAAAAAAGTATGAAAATGTCATTATTATTATGAGAAATTGACGGTATAAGAAGTGTGACGGGTGGGACTTCAAATTACCTCTCCTCTCAGAGTTGACTTACACTATTCGCAATTCGTAAGAAACTATGTAACTTTTGTTAAACAACCTATTTTTATATAGTTTCTGATATTGTATAGATTAGGTATTAGTAAACTTTACGCAGATAACTCGTAAAATAAATAATTTTGCTTCTCAAAGCTTGTGACGGGTGGGACAGTACTTTGTGACGGGTGGGACGAGTAACATTTGGGCATACAAATGTATGAAAAATATAAACACAGTTCTTTTGTATTTATTTTAAATCAGTTTTTAGATGAATTATCTAATGTTACAAGTAATCATTTCAGTAGTTTTTTAGAATAATAAAAACAAAAAAAATGTTTTTTCTTTTCAATGTTTACAGGCTCAGAAAATTGATAATAATTGGTAGAATGTCTAAAATATGACTAGTTTTCATGAAAGAGACATCTTCCTTATTCATTCGTAATGCTTTGCTAGTTTTATCAACACATTTTAAAAACATGACCTTTTATTCATTGTCGAAGTCAAAGGTACTTTGTGAAACTGCGAGGTATTTATACTCTTTCGACTTTTTCCTGGCAGTAATCTCTAATTTAACCCAATCTTACTTGAGTCTTCGTCGGCGGAGGAATTATTAGTGGTGGAAAAACTTAATCCTGGCGTTTGGTCTCTATCATCCTCATCTATCGTCTTTGAGTCAGTTTCAGTATATACCACCACCAAATTAAACGCCATAACACATATAATTTGCTTTAGTATAAGCCAGCTACGTTTAAATAAAGTTGACACAACGATTTTATACTCACTAAGTCAGTTTTACCAGATAACCCATTTCGCTCACCCGTCAATGTGACGGGTGGGACATACTTTGAAAAGCGTTAAAAACAATTTTTATTTAGTAATGCAACGCGTTTTTGATCTAAAATAATCGCCCTCAACCTAATTGTTTCTTTCACAAAGCAAGATAACAAGAGGTTAGATATTTTTAGGTTTAACAAGAAAAAACCTTGTTTTACTGTGACGGGTGGGACATGAGTTAAGCTTTTTGTAGAAGCCCAATAAATACTAACCATGAAACTTAATTTATAATTACTTAGCACTAGTTTAAACTGCGTTAGATATATTTTCTTTTATACGTATCACTTTTTCCGTAATATTCAGAAATGCCGCGAAATAGTGGTGCAAACTTAAAGTAAAAATAGGCTGGCGTGGACAACTGGCGCTAGGGGTACGGTCAAAAACGAATAAAATGGAAAATATTGATATAAAAATGAAAAACTCATTGATTAATAAAACAAGGCATAATGTTCTATTCTCTAAATATGTATTTATGTATAAATTAAGTTATTTATATTTTATGCCTATGGTGCCGGTTTCGCTGGAATGACCCTTGTGTATTTTAATTTTATATATTTAAATGTTCTGACATATTTTTAGGCTATTATGCTAATTACTAATTACCGAGACTGTATTTTAAGGGTAGCTGTTTTAAACGCAAATGAGCCTTAGAGTCCGTCCTCTTCAATGTTTAACATAATATAAGCATCTATAGGTTAGTGAAGTTAATAAAACTTATATATAATCGTAATCACTGCTTTTGCAAATTTTCATCTGCCTTATTCGTATTTAAAGTGAAAGTATTCTATTTACATTCCTGTGGAATCTCTGGAATGATGTAACATTATACCTCTATTTTGTATTGGATTTATTTTAATAAATAATTTAAACATAAAAATAATTTTGTTTTTTCTACATTTCGTTTAATGCACTGCCACCGACGCATATATGCGTCAGCGTGAAATATTATGAACACTATTGTGCGTGAGAGGCACAGGATAATAGTCGGCTGAACTCACATATGCGTTAGGGGCACTCAGCGAAATGCGGCACCTGGCGAAGCGCCCAGGGTAAGTGGGTGGCGTTAAAATTAGTACTCCCATCATAAAACGTTACCTCCCTACTTCTAAAAAGCTTCCAGAGCATTTGGACACTATTAATTGTGTCACGGTATTTGGTGGTCACGTGTCAAATTTTGTATGTAGGTAGACAAGGGGGCTAGACAACGAGACGACTGTCGCGTACATCACAAACGTTTGCGGATGTCAAATCCCATGCATTTTGGCCGTTTCATTTAACGTTAACGTTGAACCTTGTCACCTTGTCTACGCACCTAGATAATAAATTGTCATCATTTTAACAACTATGTACTCACCTGCGAGAACAGCTGACCCTCGGGTCTGCGAGACAGGGCGGCGAGTTGGCTCCGCACCACCAAGTGACAGTCATCCATGACCGTGTTGAAGAAGCGACGCGTCGGCAGAAGAGCCTCCAGGTCTATCATCAGCTCGAGGAACCGCTCGCAGTACCTAATTACATTTATGATATTAGGAAAGTCATTTTAAAGGGCAAGAAAAATTGGATCGAATGTAAAAATGTATGGCGATATATATGCAACTTAGGGTTTCTGATTTCTCGACCTATTTTTTTTCTCGGGGCTCGAGATTTCTCGACTAAAAATTCCCGGGAATTCCCGGGATCTCGAGAAATTTACAAATCATGAATATAAGGCGAAAAAAAACACTTCAATATCATTAATATCGCTATTTTTTGATCACCAACTAAACGTACCTACTACTACCTACTCGCGACTCATACATAATACTTAGACATAATGAAAAAATAATAAACTAAATGACATTGCTTTTTTAATCATTAGCATTTGAGATTGCACTAAACATTGTATTATAATCATCAAACTAATACAATATAAATGCGAATCTTGACTTAAAAGACTAAAGTAATATACCTACCTAACTAGCGATCCGCCCCGGCTTCGCACGGATCCCTATTTTTTTCAAAAAAGAAATATTTTTAAAAATATTTTATAGTCTATGTTACTCGTGGCTTATATATTTTTATATTGTAGCTTTCGAATGGTGAAAGAATTTTTAAAAACGGTCCAGTAGTTTTGGAGCCTATTCATAACAACCAACCAAACAAAGTTTTCCAATTTATAATATTAGTATAGATAAGTACTGTATTTTCTTCTGCATGTTCCCCTGTAAACCATGCGTAGTTCTAGAAGAGTTTATACATACCTATATTGACGTCTTTCGATTAGAGATGCAACCCATTTATCACTTTGGGTATTACGACTGTTAGGAGATATCAATATTATATTGTTTAGATACCCAAACAATCAACAAAGTTAAATAATTAGGAAATTTAGCTACTAAAGTAATAATTCCTCTTTCTCAGTCATCTCTTAACACAGCAAATCTTTAACCTTTTCACCGCCCCAGTCGGTAGTTACCGACAACAGAAAGCAGTACCACTAGCGCCTCGTCGGCCCGTGCCGACTGAAAGTTAGAGGCGAAAATTATAAGTAAATTAAAAGTTTAGTATACAAATTATGAACTTTTATTATTGTTTAAAGCCTAAATTACCGTAAACTTTATACATAAACGTGATTCTATATAATATCATTGAATAAATAAACATTTTTGCGCGCCTTGATAAAATGCAGCAAGTACGCCAGTACCTGAAGCCCTAGTCGGCGATAGCCGCGACGTAGTGCTGTCACCAACTGTGTTTTGTTTGTTGCAATACACGTTACGAAAATTTTAATGTAGGGGAATTTATAAATGTGTAGTTCTATAATTGTAAGTCACTAATTAATTTACTTGAATGCGATTAATTTATCAAAATGGGAATAGTAAAATATATTTTACAGCATATTTTGAACACTTATTTAAATTAGTCTCGCGGCTATACACGACCAGTCATGTCTGAGATCAGCTCGTTCAAGTAAATAACAAACGAAAAAATTGTATATTACTCTAATTTTTATCCTGTATACCTCTGTCAATTATTATAATGAAGTAGTTCGACTAGCAACCAAGACAAGTATTCTAGTTTAGGTAATTATGTATATTAAATATTTACAAACCTATCGTTACTTTATCTAAAGCACAGGCAACCAAATAGGGTCTTTGTTAAATAGAAAACGACTACATCCAGGTAAAGAAATGACCCTTTTATTAATGTTTTTTTCTACCTGAAACACTCATTAGCAATAACAATAGGCTTAAATTTTTTGTGAGGAATTCTTAGTAAATATGTAAAGCACACCGCACGTGCAGGCGGTATTTCAAACAAATTCCTGGAAAATGCCGAATATATGCTATTTGTACTTCCTAAATAATTATCGGAATTTATTTAAAAACTTTGTTTGTAAGAAATCTAGGTACCTAGGTACTGCATTTTATTATTGGTTTGTTGCTAAAGAATGTGTAGGATTTTTTCTTTCGATTCCCTGCCAAAATGTCGATAAATGCAGTTAACACATACCTACAACAGTTTCACATCTCTAGAATCAAAGCAATTTGCAGTACCTAAAAGCCCGGGTCGGCCGGTGCCGACAACGCATGACGTCATCGCGTGAGTAGTGTGGTGACTTTCGTCACTAAACTGTACTGTAAATAATGCAAATATTTTGATCTTTTCATTATTTAATGTTGTTTTATAAGGTTAATAATCAATGATCATGTAGTAACAACATTATTGTATTATACTTTTGACATTTCTTCGACTTTTTGGATATAATTATCGAGGAATTATTTAAATATCGATACACCATTTCCAAGTCACTATGGTTTCTCGATCTCGAATGCTTGTTTTTGTACTGGCGTCACAGGCTCAGCGTTTTGTATTGTTGCGTGGCGGCGAAAAGGTTAATAATCAACTTGAAATTTTTCATTAAACAAGAAAACTATGTACCTACAATAAATTAGGTACTTACTACCTAGTCAAAATCGGGATCGGCCGAATCCAAGGAACTAGCGTGAAGGAGAACGCATTGCAAAAAGTGTTGCGGAAGGCCATTTTAATCTAAAATTCACGCGTGATAATTTGAGGTGCGATTTCTCGACTTCTCGACTTCTCGACGCGATTTTTCCCGTCTCGAGTCAGGCCAGATTTCCCGGGAATTCCCGCTTCGAGAAATCTCGAGCAGAAACCCTAATGCAACTAAAACTATTATAATTATGTACTTTTTTTATTCTATTCTATTGCGTTTAGGAATTGTTTACACCGACTCAAGTGGAAGCAATCAGGTCGGGTATGCAGCCGGGTCTAACTCTCGTCGTAGGACCACCCGGCACAAGAAAAAAAAAAATATTTGCATAGAACATTTATATACCTACCGTATGGTTAGCAAGAAAAAGGTAAAAGATGAGATTTTTTTTAATTGTCTATTTTCATTACTTATTTGTTCTCGAATGTTAAACATTAAAAATCAAACATACTGCGTAATTAAAATACTCGATATTTGCGAAACCGTGACTAATAGACACTAGTAGGTAAGTAACTCGTGGTTTCGCTTAAACGGATTTTTTTTTCAGCCGTATGTATACTCATCTATACTCCCGGTTTAACAATTTCAGCAATTATTATATGAATTATAAAAACCGATATTTTGTTTTTCTTATTTCAACGTAGATAAGCAAAGATCCAGTTAGGTAGATAACATGTTTAATATTTTGTCATTCATTTAAAATTAGAACTCTGGCTTACAAAAAGAAATAAAGCTGCGCGAGAGCATTGTAGACATTGTACAGATTAATAGCGTCTTGATTCTAGTTTATTTTTAGGCCAATCTAGTCTAGTTATATTTTTTGCGTCGTAAAGTTCAAATTTGTATTTTACGACTATGTATTTCTGTAAATGTTTTTTTTTATTTATTTAAGAGTTTACGAACATGCATGAGAATGCAAACAAATATATTCAAATTGTTAAAGACTATTACTATAAATATATTTATAAATGTGAATACTAAGAAGTAATAAAATACCACAATGATTACCACAACTTTTCATACAACATTATTAGTTCAAAATTAAGTGATTCATATAGCTATTTACTACATATATGGTATAATACACATTATATAATATGTGGTTAGGTAAAAATATTATTTCATATTTATTTACTCTTTGCTGCTGTACAAAAGGCACACTTAATGTCATACGGCATTTTGTACCAGTCAACCAAAGTTTAATTGTTAAAGATGTAACCTACCCTTTTTGAATAGGTCTATGTGGTCAAAATATAGGAATACTCAATGCAAAGATTGTACTATGTATAACTGCCCGCACACATGATATTAATACACATCTGCACGACATTTAAAGTGCAGCCTCTATACTCCTAATTAGGGTAACAGTTCGTCATTACATAATAAAAGGGATAATGAAAAATAAAGAATTACTTACCTCACAGCATTGGGGTCAACGTCCCCGGTTTCGGGAATGGATTCCAGAATGTTCATAAACTTTATCATCAGCCTTTGTAGGTATCGCCTCTCCCAGTTCAATTTCTCTAACTGCTCCGGTTTGTCTTTCTTTTGTATAGCGCGCCAGTATTTCTTCCATTTCGGTACCGCTTTGAACTCTTGCGTTCTTCTCCCTAAATCATATTCAGATTTATTTATTTCATATTTTTAAACACTTTATTTACATAGTCTCACTTTAGCGTTAACCTATTGTCAGCTCAATCGTGCTAAGATTATAGAAACTGGAAAGGTTGCGAAACGTCGGCCAATAAAATAAAATAAGCGAGTTAAAACGATTTGAATTTTTTTGCATGTTTTTAATTTTAGCAATCATTCCTAGTAGTTTTATTAATATAAATCGATTTCTATATAGTACATTTATACATAATACAACATATATACATATACAACGTAATGTATTCAACCTGTAGGTTTTCCTGCTTTGTATTAAACACCACTCGTTAACGAACTAGAAACTACAGTTGATATTAGTCGTAGTAAATAAATTTTTACTAACAACTGACTCAGCCAACTCCGTATCGCGTTTTTCAATTTCAAATTTCCTCAATGCACAAAACAATAAAAATATTCGTGGATTTCTACGAATATTTCTGTCATTCTGGATTTTTAGCGAGACTAAAGACTAACAACTGTCCAAGCAAATGTTACAACGATGAAATAATTTAGGGCAATAGTAGAAAAAATAATTTGTGTGTTCACAATTGTCTATTAAAAAATACCTACCTAAATATTTTATTGTTTTATAAAGGAAAAAAAATACCAACCCAAAAAACACCACACTATAAATTTTGTAATAAAAAAAGTCCAGTCACAAACTAACTTACACAATATTTAAAAAAACTTTTTTTAAGAGCTACTTATTTGAAACGATGCACGCGGCCCAGCACTTTACGACAACTGCGGTTGCCGGCGACTGAACGACGGCGGCGACAAATTCTGAGAGCGTTTCAGAACATATATATACCTACTTTAGTATTGTGAAATAAAAATTGCGCTAGCGCAGAATGCGCGCGCACCGTTGCCGATGCCACGACTGACTGCCCAATGAGGCGGATCCTTTATAGCCGGAGAGTGGGGTGTTATCACAAAACCTACTTAGATTTTTTATGAATTTAGAATTAAGACTTCATCCGCGTACTTTTTGAGCTCGTTAGGAGGTGAATTTCAATAAAAAAACCAAATATGTTTATGCTAAATTTTAAATAGATTAGATTAAGGCATCACGTTGTTCCATACAACCTTGCACCCCTTTTTTACTCCGGTAGGAGTAGAAAATCCCTTCTTATCTACATCATACCAAAACTCCAAGTTTCAGACCTCTACGATTAGCGGTTCAGCGGTTCATTAGTTTCTGTTAAATCTATACTAATATTATAAAGAGGAAAGGTTTGTTTGTTTGGATTGAATAGGCTCCTAAACGACTGGACCGATTGAAAATACTTTCACTGTTGGGAAGCTACACTATTCCTGAGTAACATAGGCTATAAAAAAAAGGGATCCGGGCGAAGCCGGGGCGGGCCGCTAGTAATATTATAATTAAAACTTCTAGAAACGTCAGTGTCAGTTTTCATTTAACGTAGCAATAGACGGACCTTGTGGGTTAAACTGACCTTCCTGCAAGCTGATCCACATGCTAAGCGACACGAGCCTCTTGACCTGGTCCCTGCAGAGCTGCACCTCCATGCTGCCGAAGCAGTGGTTCAGGAACAGCAGCAGGGCGGTCTGCTCGCGCATGTTCCTGCTGGACGCGTCCTCCGCTACACTGGCCCGGAGCACTTGCTCGAAGAAAGCGGGGAAGTGCTCGGGGTACTTCAAAAATGCCTGCAGTATAATTTTTGATTAATATTCTAGATCAAAATGGTCAGAATAACTGTTTAATTGGAAAAAATTAAATTTCAATAATATTCTACATCAAAATAGTCACAATAACTGTTTCAATATGATGTAATGAAATTCAAGCAAAACAAACCTAATATATAAAAAAAATGGAAAATAGTATGGATTTTTTTTTTCTGGAATTCCTTTTCTGAAACACGAAATTCGTGTAAGTAGGCACGAAATTCGTGTAAGAAACTACGACTTTTTTGTAAAAACTAATTGTACTTATAATACCGTGTCTAACAAATCCGCACTCTGAAAGAAACCTTAACAATGGGTGCCCAGGACTCTTTTTTTACTTGACACTTTGTAGTTGGCCCTAGATCCCTCACTATTCCACCGAACGAGTGGGGAACGCACCAAGAGGCGCTAACCCTTAACGTGCCCAAGACAATAAAAAAGTGAACAACACTAACCTGCCAAGCGGGGACTCGTTCACGGAACTTCTCGTTGATCATGACGATGATGGACATCATGTGCGCGTGCGACGCCTGCCCGCCGCGGTACTGCGGCCACAGATAACTCTCCAGGTACTGGGAGAACTCCAGCATCATGATCCGGCGGACTGAGAAACTGGAAAAAAAGATATTTGAATAATTTCCACAATGTGGGGTAGGTCAGTTGGTACAGTATGTTATTCCTATGTGAAAGCAGTTATTACATTGGTGTTATAAACATTTACTAGGATTATGCTCATTTTTAATACTTTTCATCAGATAAAAAAGCTAGAAAATATTTTATTTATAAACAACTTACTAGTAAAAAAATATTTAGTTTAAATAAAACATTATTATATTTATTATTTAGTGACATAAAACTACTGCATTTTATTAAAAAAATATCTACAAAATGTACAACACTGTAACACATTTCAAAACTATTACAACTGGCAAATTCGAAAAAATAAATAGGTCATTGCACTTCACCTATCCGGTCGTTGACCTCAGTTCATTTGTTAAATTCAGTAAGGCTCAGATCAGTTCTGAATTTTGAAAGTGCAAGTTGTAATTTTTTATTTTAATGAGTATTATTGTGTCTTACTTGGAGCCAAGGATCTCTGCCTGGTAAATTGACTCCACAATAGCAGCATCATAAGGTAGGTGGCTTTCTTCAGTTTGTGGGGACCAGTACTGGTTTGCGAGCTGCAAATGGAAGAGACCATGTTGATTTTGTTGAACAATTCAGTGTGGATAGTTACATAGATTTGGTTGCATATCTTATCTTACAATACTAGTTGGCTACACAGGAAGGCTCGCAATTTTTATAAAATAATTGATATTAGAATGCTTGAACCAGTTCAGTAATGTATCTGAATATACAAAATTGTTAATGCAGACTTGTAACATCAATATAGAGTTATGAAATTTAAAATATATATTGAATGTATCAAATATACAATTACAAAAATTATATAAGAAAAGTTTTATTTCACAATGGGCTATCTCGGTGAATCATTAGAGAGTGTCATTAGTCTAAACAGATAATAAACAGAATTCATAACAACTATAGTATATAAAAGGTTTACAAACATAAATACATACATACCAAAAGTCACTGTTCTATAGGGGTAGACAGAGACCACTTCTTTCAACTAGCTATAACTTTGACAAAGCAACAGGGTTTCTTGTAATTCTCATAAAAGGTTTGCATTGCATTTATTGTGCACAAAACAAAGTAAGTAAATATAAATATTATCTTACTGAGATATTAGTTTAAAAATTTTGAAAATTCTTAATACAATTTGAAGCTACATTGCTCTTGTTCAACAATGTTATTAACATCATAAAATGTGGTTTATTTGTAGTCTTTACTGACCACTTTTTTCTCAACTTATTAGTATATTTTTTACTATAGTTTGTGGCTCATGTTGTTGTCTCCGGAAGACTCATAGCCTGTCTCTAGCCCTAGTCCTGAAGTAAGATTCTATTTCAAGCTATGTAAGGAAATATGACTGAAGTTATTAAAGACATAGGAGCGTCGCATAGCCTATTCAACTACTTAATTATTATAGAGTAAGAAATAACATAGATCTCATAAGATTATACAGAGAAAAACTAAAATTTCACCATAATGTAGGTTATAATTCTAATTAATAGATTGTTTGGTGAAACCACAAAACATTCTTAATATTTTAGTAAAAACTAGCGGAAACCTCGTGTTAAGTAAGAGAATAATTAAAAAAACAATGTAATATTATGACATAAATTTAAGGTTCAATATTATATTAAGTTTACTTTTATATAATTTCTAGCTCATGTATATGATTAAGAATTAATCAATCAATGGAAGGAGAGGTAAATATTACAAAATGTAGAGCCGATTTATACAACCTTATGAAATAACAATTCTAACCTAACATTCTGAACTTACTTGTGTTATACGATCAGCATTAATTTGTGAAAGGGTTGGTAATGGTATTTTGGGTTTATCCGATGTCGGAACAGCATCGGCTTTCATTTTGAAAATTGTAATAAACTGCTCTTTTCGAGAAAATAATCCGCGCCAACAGTCAACAATAAACAGAATTAAAGCGACTGTCAAACTTGCCTGTCACTTGTCAATGTCAGAAAACATGATTGAGATGTTGAAGACATGCTTTTAAATGTGGAATGTGTACATAAGGGAACTAAGATTTACGTATAAAATATTGTTTCAGGTGAATATGATGTTTGATCCAGACTATCCGTATAAAGAATTATCAGAAACTCTAAGAGAAAACTACGATTCCGATTACCTACTATTTAACAATGATGAGGTATCAACTGATACTATTACAAACATCGATAAGGAACTTACTAATATAACCGATCCGATTATTTCAAACACAGTTGACCAATCCAGCTACGAAACAAACAAATGTATTTCAACAGGAGAGGCTTCATTTTTAGATATCAGTTCTAACATCGAACAAAATTCAGGACTTTATATTATAAATGATAATCTTCTTAATTATGAGCCTGTTTTACTTGATGATAATACAGTGAACCAATTCTTGCTGCCACTTCAAGTATCTTCAGATGAAAATCAGGTTCTTACCAATCTTTTTTAGTCCTAACTATTGCTTAAAGTGAGTAGAAATAAATAAAGCTAAGAAAACTTAAAGCGCCTACAAATTTAAATTAGCTATGTAAGACACCCAACTATTGCTAAGTTTGTTTCGATTTCAGGACAAAACAGACACCGGTCCCGATTTGCTAGCCTTACATTCCTGTGTCATCTGCCATGAAATATTTACAAATGAAGCAGATCTTTTAGATCACACTATTTCCTTCCATGCGTCTGTTCCGGACTCTGTAACAAATGAAAAGCAAAGTAGTCCACTGTCGAACATAAAAAAATCAACACAAGGTTTGTGAATATCGCACACCTAGATCTAAAGAGAGCTAACTCAAAAAAGGTACTTTTTCAGGAGAGGCGAGAAACTGATTAATATGTCCATATGCACGCATGAGTTTTCTGTATAAATTTAAACTTTTTATAATAAAGCTAGCAGAGTTATATTAGCTGAAATTTGTTTTAGTGTAGGTGGGTTTTGCTGGAATCCGATGGTGTGCATAACTCAAATCTTCCGGTTTTTGAGTTAGATCCCTTTAGATCTAGGTGTGCGATATATTTGCTACACTTCATATATTTTTAAATGTAAACAAAACATTATCGTGCTCTAACGGCCAGTAACAATGTTGTAAA
The DNA here is from genome assembly GCA_038024825.1 of Polylopha cassiicola. Lineage (NCBI taxonomy): Eukaryota > Metazoa > Arthropoda > Insecta > Lepidoptera > Tortricidae > Polylopha > Polylopha cassiicola. Next base: position 4,687,772 of record CP149061.1, read on the forward strand.
ATTGCAGAGTCAACTGACAGTACTAATCTAGATTTCGATACTGATTGGCTAGTGTGCGGCGTGTGTGAGCGAGTTTTGTCCACAGTATTAGAAGTTGAACCCACAGGTAAAATAGCTGACTAAATACAGGTACTTATTATCAGTTACAGGACTGGTTTAAAAATACTTCCATTAAAATTGTAAGACTATCAATACCACACATTAGTACATACAATCATAGTCTAATAATAGGATGACAAGAAAAAAGGAATACATAAACATACATTCCTACTGATTATGTACAGTCACCATCAGATATATCAAAGCGGGCGAGGTCCTCAAATACATCTGAACAACATTAAATTTCAATAAATTCGTTACGGCAAATAAAGCCAATAATATCTGAACGTCCAATTCGTCACAAATATAAGAGCAGCAATTTTTCAATATAATCTGGACACATAACAACGCAAAAATATCTAAACAGTACAAGTGTTCATAAATATCTGAACACTTAAGGAAAATATACCTTAAATCACTGACATATAGTTTACATTCTATTGTACAGATGTAGTGAATATTCTGTCTCATGGTATCATTACTAGGTAATCAAAGCAAACGTGAATTGCGACGTTGTCATACTTACTATAGTTTTCTGTTGCCAAACTTCAACTGTCACTGTTTAGTTCGTATCCTATTTAATTATGAAAGAATATTATGGTCGTTGACAAGTCGTTGTCAACATTGGTAATCAATTTTCGTCAACCTGATAATTGATTGCTTAGCCTCATGGTTTATACGTCGGATGTGCGGACATAGAACGCGGCTGGTTTAAGTTCGAGACCAGGGAGAATTTGTGTTTTTTTTAAATTTTATTCCTTTTGTATTTTTATTCAGATCTTATTTTGTATTGAAGACGTCGGTGAGACACTTCCAAGACTAACCTTAGTTAAATTGTGTATATTCTAGTTATAGTTTATTTAGTCTATGTAAGCTGCGTTTTGTGTAAAGTATAAATTATTATGGTAACCAGATGATGAAATGATGAGACATGATGGAGCTTAATTAATTACATACTTTGTCGTTTAATTAGGTACGCAACAACTTCATCAATTGTAAAAGTCCGTAGGTAATAAACGAACTGCAAATACTAATACGAGTTTCGATTCTACGTATGTCCGATCTCCGAATGTCCTGCCACCGTATTAAAGACTATAATAAATGAAGAAATAAAAAATAAAAAATCTTAAAAAACTTGCGACAAATAAAATTTTAATATAACAGGTAACCTAATTTATTATAGAAATTAAAAAAAAGAATAATATATGTCATATTTCCCATCCGTTAATAAAAATAAAATGCATGTGGACCAGTCGGATTCGATCCATGATGCTCGGTTTACTAAGCGATATCTTACGCATTAAGCCAAGACAGTATTATTTAGATTGTTTGAAATTTATAATAGGTATATGCGTTTGATTAGAGCCTAGTAATGATACCACGAGACAGAATATTCACTACATCTGCACAATAGAATGTAAACTATATGTCAGTGACTTAAGGTATATTTTCCTTAAGTGTTCAGATATTTATGAACACTTGTACTGTTTAGATATTTTTGCGTTGTTATGTGTCCAGATTATATTGAAAAATTGCTGCTCTTATATTTGTGACGAATTGGACGTTCAGATATTATTGGCTTTATTTGCCGTAACGAATTTATTGAAATTTAATGTTGTTCAGATGTATTTGAGGACCTCGCCCGCTTTGATATATCTGATGGTGACTGTACGTTTTAAAACGAAACTTTATGCAGATATTTTTGATGTAGGTAACTACCAAGTATACACCTATACAATCAGTTGAAGATTAAATTTGTATCTCTTATATTTTAATTAATTGGAACAAAATATTTAGGTACATGCATCGTCAGCAACAACAACCATGCACCTACTTTAATTGTTAATAAGATGATTGATAATTACCAGAACTATATTAAACTAAAATCAAAGGTATTTTATATAATACCTAATGCAATGTTCACAGAGCAATTGTGTTGCACTGGTAGCGATGGCAAAAGCAACGTGTCACCACGGAGGTTGCACACAATGTACGTCTGCGACTTTTGCAACGGCCTCTTCGCAGATGTCCTGGCCATCGATCGACACCGACTGTCCTGTTACAATCAGGACCAAGGCAGCTTCTACCCTGAACAAATGGTAAAATCCCTGATATAATGTCTCACTGTAATACTGTCATGAGAAGAAAAACACCACTACTTACATTGATATGTACCTATAATTCTACTGTACATGTGTATGTCACGGAACTCCTCATTAACGGCTGGACCGATTTGATTGGTTTTGTATGCATTTTATTTTATTTGCTGACGTTTCGAAAACTTTGTTTCTATATTCGAAGCACGACTGAGCTGACGATAGTGTAGGTAACGCTAAATCTGTTATAAAGGTTTCATTCCAACAATTATATACAGTCATCCATCTCTAGTAAATATACCTAAGGTGACCAATTTTTTTTTAATTTTTTTTTAGTTTACACCGAAATATTCCTCAATAGAGAATATTTAACTATCTCAATTGAGATATACATATCTCAATTGAGATAGTTAAAATAAAAAACATATGAAAAATATAGCTATACATCGTGTAATTGTCTGGTGACAACGAGTTGCCCAATTTTTGTATAATCACCCATACCTATACTATAATCGGTGGTGAAATAATGCTAAATTTTTTTGTCCTACCTCCTATGATGATTTGTCACGTCAACATTTTGTTATATCGATATGGGCAAAGTCACTTTTGACGATCAAATTATTGTCATTAAACGTCAAAAGTAGACAAGTTATCCGAATTGACATGTACTAGACGACATGATGTCGAACTCCTCGATCAACGCGTGTCAAAAGAGTTTATCATAGACTTGCAGATATAAATTTTTTTCAGAACGCCAAAGCAAGTTCGCCTGATTTTCCCCAAACTTGTGCCTGCAGCATGCAATTTTCGACCAGAGATGAGCTGGAGATGCATGTTGCGGGTTGTCCACAATCCCTTAAACTGAATGTCAAAAAGGATCGGCGAGCTTATTCCTCTAACAATAGCAGTAAAATGTGGAACTGTGGGTCTTGCAACCAGTTGTTCGCAACTGCTAGGTACGTTATGACACCCTTCTCTATGATAAAAGAAAAAAAATAACAATTTTGTAGCTAATGGAATTGAATATGCTTTAGAGGTATAGAGTGAGAACCTTCCCAGTCACCTTATACTCACTTAATTTTAGGAAAGATTATATTTTTAGGATCGGTAGTATAAAATAAAAAAAAGAAAAGGATACCACTCTTGGCTTATTTTAATATAGTTTAACTAAACGACTATATAATAAAAGTAATCGAAGAACGGCTGAACTGACTTGATAAAATTGGTGGCTATAGCTTACAGGAGATGGACAAATAATACTTTTTATTTCGTTCCATCAATGGAACGTAATAAAAAGTATTTTTCAAAAAAAACATTTTTTACAACTTTGATACCTGTCACCTGTGAAACGGTCCCGCTTTTAGCATTGCGAATATCAATTCCTATCTAAGTTTATTTTTTAGGTACCTATGTATTCAATGAGTGACTGGGATCTTGGTCCAGCATCCTAATCCAACTAATATTATAAATGCGAAAGTAACTCTGTCTGTCTGTCTGTCTGTTACGCTTTCACGCTAAAACTACTCGACCGATATGAATGAAATTTGGTACAAAGAAAGTCTGGAGCCTGAGAAAGGACATAGGCTACTTTTTAACCGACTGCAAAAAAGGAGGAGTTCCAAGCGGACGAAGTCGCGGGCAGAAGCTAGTAAAAGTATAATTTTTGTTTTAGAGAACTTTATCGCCATAAGCGAGGTGAGGACCGGCCCGCCGGCGCTCCTCTCATGGCGTACGTCTGTGAGGAGTGCGACAAGGTTCTAGGCAGCATGTGTGCCTTGCATACCCATAAGAAAATGCACAAGGTTTCCAAACCGGTGAGTTATAGCCATGGTTTAATTATAACCTAATACTAACGACGAGCTGGTTTTACATGGGTGCTATAAACCTTCCTCTTGAATCACTGATCACTCTAAATACCTATTTATTGAACTGCTTCAAAAAGCAACACTGTCTGTCCGTCCCTATTTAAGCTTAAATAGGGACGGACAGACAGCGGCAGCAACTTTGTTTTATACTATGTAGTGATATAAAACTTACCTTAAATTAAAATACCAGCATATTATTTTGAGAACCTTGTCCGGTACAATATATTATATGACGCTGACTGTACCTACCTATCAATAAGAAAAACAGATATTTACTTGGATGTACATAAACGCTAGAAAGATACCTATGTTGTTCAATAATAATACCTTGAACAAATAAACTTATATCCAAAAACATGATCACTAAAAAGTTTGGTCCTTCGCACCGGATCATGAAAAATATCTCGCTGTTCTTCTCAAATAAGTAGGTTTATCAATTAAGATATCCAGATCATTTAAAAAACATCCTCATTGATCCAGGGTTACCCATGCCGCGTCTGCGGTCGTCGATTCAACCAATCAGGACACCTCGCCATCCACATGCGCATGCACACCGGCGAGCGACCCTACCCCTGTGACCTCTGCCCCAAGGCGTTCAAGGTCAAGGTCAGTTTACTTAATCATCAAATCCCTACTAATATTATAAATGCTAAAGTAACTCTGTCTGTTACGCTTTCACGCTAAAGCTACTGGACCGATTTAAATGAAATTTGGTATAAAGAAAGTCTGGAGCCCGAGAAAAAAGAAGTTCCACGCGGTCGAAGTCGCTGGCAGAAGCTAGTTTAAAATATGCTGATATACAATCATTTCTGATGCCTTCGCCAACTGAGCTGACGATAGTCTAACACAGTCAGTTTAGACCTTGGGTTCTTTATCTGGTCATAATAACCCCGCGGGGTAAAACTTGTTTTTTTAGGAGTTATAATCAACTGGTACCTAGTTGCCTTAAACGCCGAATTTCAAAGTCTGAGCACAGCGTAGCGCCGACAGGCCAGGGGTTATATCATAAGGGTAACGGTCCTAAAAAGGGTAAGAACCACTGTGTTAGACTGCCGTCAGCTCAGTCGGCTACGATTATGGGAATTGTAAAGTTTTCGAAACGTCAGCAAATACGGTTATAATTGTTTCATTCCAGGGTTGATATATACCTACAACATTAACGCATAACTGCTATATCCTTTGTGCAATAGAGACAAAAAGTTTAGCCAAGTTGATGACCATTTTCTTTTAATGTCGGTTAATAAACAGCCCAGCGTGCAATTGCTGCATTGTATACTTGCAAGTTATGCACTTGTCACTGCAAGGTGCAACGTTGAACACATAACTCGCGCAGTCAAATGGTGAACAAAAAAACAGGTGAACAAGGGGACTTTTTCATAATGCCTATGCACAAAATTATTATTAGTTAAGTAGTGCTTACGTACATAATGTCTATTTCATTTTTTAAAACCTTCTCCTGTTCATAAAGATCACAAAAAAAAATAGTGCTTCTAAGGTTCGGAAGTGACTGCTCGTGACGTCACCATATGGTACAATTTATGCCGTAGCGTGACGTCGCGGGCTCCCAATCTTGAAATTTTGAAGCGATTTTCTTTTTCATTTATTGTTCGATTGAAAAAAGAAAAAATTTGTTGTCTAATCATTTTTGGTTCTACTTACTTGATTGAGAAAGAAAAAATATCGTCATATCTATTGTTTCAAGATTATTTATTTTACGGTATGTAAATACTTTATTTTGGGCCTCTCGTTGCAAAGTCCGGGCCGTAAACACGATCGATATAGGTAGGTGTTAATAAATTATTACATTTCGACCTCGATAAGAAAATGTGTCATAACAGGAGAGATGTTTTAATATTGCAGTTCAACTAACACCATTCAGACAACTTCTACGATATTAATTATTAATTGTACCTACGCTTTTGTTTTTGTTCGGTTTTATTTGGTTACTAGCTTCTGCCCGCGACTTCGTCCGCGTGGAACTCCTCCTTTTTTGCAGTCGGTTAAAAAGTAGCCTATGTCCTTTCTCAGGCTGCAGACTTTCTTTGTACCAAATTTCATTTAAATCGGTCCAGTAGTTTTAGCGTGAAAGCGTAACAGACAGACAGACAGACAGACAGACAGAGTTACTTTCGCATTTATAATATTAGTAGGGATTAGTAGGGATTATTTGTAGAAACTTTTCTCTAGTTTCTATGTTGAGGTGCAGGTAGATAAGTTACTGTTATATTATGTACTTAGTACCTCGATAAGGTAACGTTTGTATTTAAAAAATATATTATTAATTGAACACAAATACTATAACGGATTTAACTCGCGTATTTTATTTTGTTTGCTGATGTTTCGAAAACTTTACCTTTTGTTTTATTTCAATATGTTATAACCGTGAACGCATCAGAAATTATTAAATGCCCATAAAGTAAAAATCCATAAAGATATATTTTTAATAAAACCCCATTTTTTTTCTTAAAGAATAAGCTAAACAGGTCTCATCTTCAGTCCTAGTTTTACTCTATTTATTAAAGCAAAAATCTCTACTAATAATATTATAGATGCTAAAGTAACTGTCTATCTTTCTGAGCTACCTCTTCACATTTAAAACACTGATCATAGGACAGTTTTTATCACGATATGAGAGGATGTTTATATTCAGGGAGTGTGAAATTTACTAAACTATCCGAAATACCAAACTACGGACAGCTTAACAAAATCACAAAATAATTCGCAACAAAAATTTAGCTTGCACAAAGCTTTAATGAGAGCTACTGAACTCGCGTTTTTTCATCGTAAGCATGCTTTAGCGTTACTTAGGTCCAATAGGGTGATTCCACGGGCGTTTCAACCGCCGTCAGCCCCTAGTTCTGAATATTGAGGAAATGAGCTACATCAAGAATTATGTTTTGATGCGCCGACATACTGCGCTCGCACATGTTGACAGAATTAATCGAGTTTAAATCATACTAGCTTCTGCCCGCGACTTCGTCTGCGTGGAACTCCTCCTTTTTTGCAGTCGGTTAAAAGGTAGCCTATGTCCTTTCTCAGGCTCCAGACTATCTTTGTACCAAATTTCATTTAAATCGGTCCAGTAGTTTTAGCGTGAAAGCGTAACAGACAGACAGACAGACAGAGTTACTTTCGCATTTATAATATTAGTAGGGATTGCAGCTTATTCCTTCAATAGGCGTTCAAGATCAAGATCAGTTTACTTAATCATCAAATCCCTACTAATATTATAAATATAAGTAACTGTCAGTCTGTCCGTCTGTCTGTTACGCTTTGACGCTAAAACTACAGGACCGATTTAAACTAAATTTGGTACAAAGAAAGTCTGGAGCCTGAGCTTTCTCAGGCCATTGAACCATGTAGCCGATGTCCTTTGACATAGGCTACTTTTTAACCGACTGCAAAAAAGGAGGAGTTCCACGCGGACGAAGTCGCGGGCAGAAGCTTAGTTTAAAATATGCTGATATACATAATTTCTGATGCCTTCGCCAACTGAGGTGACGATAGTAACACAGTCAGTTTAGACCTTGGGTTCTAGGCTAGGTTCTAGGACTGACGGCGGTTGAAACGCCCGTGGAATCACCTAATACTCTTTATTCCACGTGTGAACGTGTTGGTAGGTGGAGCGAGACGATCACAGACGGACACACACCGGGGAGAGACCCTTTGCGTGCGCAGCCTGCCCCAAGACGTTCACAGCGGCGGCACGGTTGCGTGAACACGCCAGGATACACACAGACCAAAGGTTACCATGTTCATAAACTGTAGATCATAAAAAACGCCCCTGATTGTCTAACGCAACGTGTAAAAGCTATGACTATTTTAAATAAAATAAATAAATAAATATCTTTGGACAATTCACACCAATTGATCTAGTCTCAAACTAAGCAAAGCTTGTACTATGGGTACTAGACAACGGATAAACATACATACATATGTACCTATAAGACATCCAAGACTCAGGTACAGATGCCAGTGTTCATCACATTGACATCTGCCCCTAAAAGAACCCGCAACCTTCGGTTTTGTAGTCAGGGGCTAGACACAACAGGCCGTCAAATCGTTTCCATTAAGTATTTTTTCTTTTGTCAATCGGATAGTAAATGGCAAAGGTAAGTTCGGGAGTGGGGGCTCGTGACGTTATGGTAGGTATAAATTGTATTGTGACGTCACATGCTACTTCCGAACTTTAGTAGCGCTTACCTTTGTCATTTTCTGTTTGATTGAAAAAAGAAAAAATACGTCTCTAATATTTTTTAATAATCTAACTGACAGACTTAATAGATTTTTGTTTTCTTTATGATTAAGGCTTCATTATAAATTTATAACATGCATTAAACACCACAAAAGTTCTCTATAGGCTGTACAACGGCTGCCACAAGAGTGGAACCCCTTATACAACCTATGTACAGCTTATAGCCCGAGAAGCTTATTACACGACCCTTTTAGATTAGTGATTCTTAAAATCGGATCGTATAATAGCCTTATAACAGTCGCCTTAAATACAGAATGAAGCGGAGATTAATTACTTACCTACCTAAGATATTTTTTCTGTTTTTCAAGGATTTGATGAACTATACCTAACGGATTTAACTCGCATATTTTATAATATTTGCTAACGTTCCGAAAGCACAGTTCCGAAGTAGCCGACTGAGCTGACGAGCCGGCTGAGGTGTAAGACTATCGTAGCTCAGTCGGGAACTGTATAGTTCACGAAACGTCAGCAATGTAAATAAAATCAGTGAGTTAAATCCGTTAGGGTCGTTCTCGCCTTTCGTTCTCAATTATATAATTGTTTCATGCCAATATTAAGGCAGGTACCTATAGGTAAGTGTATATGTAGGTACTTACCTAATAGGTAGGTGTATAATAGGTATCTGAATTGTTAAGTCTAGGTATAACTTGGAATGTCTAGGTTTTTCTTACGTCGATAAGTTAACCGTAAATTGAACATCAGAACACAAATTGTTTCTGGACAAACGCCAACAGCCGTGATTGCTGTCGGCATACACCGCAAGGACACCTCGAAAACATATAATATTATATATTATACATATAGCTTGTTTTTTTTACTGGATTGCGACAGTTAATTAAGCTTAATGTAAGAACTATGTGTGTAAGCTATGTACCTATCCAACAAGCAAAGTAGTCCTATAGGGAACGTGTATGAACGATGACTGAGCTGACGATATAGTCTAACACAGATAGTCAAAATATAGTCAGCTCAGTCGGCTACGAATATGGGAGCTAAGTTTTCGAAACCTCGTCAAATAAAATAAGTTACCTAGCAGCAGTGTCTTTCATCCCTACTAATATTATAAATGCGAAAGTAACTCTGTCTGTCTGTCTGTCTGTCTGTTACGCTTTCACGCTAAAACTACTGGACCGATTTAAATGAAATTTGGTACAAAGAAAGTCTGGAGCCTGAGAAAGAACATAGGCTACTTTTTAACTGACTGCAAAAAAGGAGGAACGCGAACGAAGTCGCGGGCAGAAGCTATATAATATAAATAGGTACATAACAATCTTCACTGAATTATACAATAGGCGATGTGTAATAACTGCTAAACTATCAGAAATTATTAGGTACCTATTTTAAAAGTAACTAAACAAAACGTATTAAAAAGGTCACACATTGCCAACGAGTGAAATGAAGAATTAGAATTCTGGTATTTTGGAATGGAACAACTAGGTATTAACGGATTTAACTCCGTTAGACTATTGTCAGCTTAGTCGTGCTACGATTATGGAAACTGTAAAGAATCCGAAACGTCAGAAAAAAAAATACGCGAGTTAATAGTTGTTTCATTCCAATGTGTTATAACCGCGAAGGCATCAGAAATTATTCTGATATTTTATTATTACCTACAAATTTTCATCTTATTATCAGTGATAACCTAAAAAAAATTAAATACATAGGTAGGTATAAATATATAACAGTGAGTTTCTCATTTAGTTATACCTATTGGTAGTCACTGCAGAGTAGGTATGACGAATGCACGTTGCATGAGTCACGTCTTTTATTAGGTGGATAGGTACCTATACTAAGTAGTAAATAGGTACCTACTTACTATAGTTGACGGCCTGTTGGTCTAGTGGGGGTTCGAATCCTGCTAGGGGCAGATGTCAATGTGATGAGCACTGGCATCTGTACCTGAGTCTTGGATATCTTATATGTATTTATGTATGTTTATCCGTTGTCTAGCACCCATAGTACAATCTTTGCTGTTTGGAACTAGTACAATTGGTGTGTATTGTCAAAAGATATTATTATTATTATTATAGTCTTATAAGGGTGTTTTCACGGGCGGTTCATCTGCCGTCAGTCCCTGCCCTGCCCTGAATATTGAAGAATTAAGCTACAATAAGATTAAAACTCGATCATTTATGATAACATATACAAGCGCAGTATGTCGTTGCATTAAAACGTAATTCTTGGTGTAAGTACCTGATATCCTCATATTCAGAACTAGGGACTCACATGGGCCGTGGAATCACCCATAAAAGTTACCAGCGTTAATAAATTCGCTGAAATTCTGCACTACTTTTTCGCAATAGCTCAGGTACCCACGTATGTTTAACAATAATTTCACATTCATTTGTTTATTTCTCAACGTGTCGTATGTTTATCAAGGAAAAACCGAGGAGATAATGTTGTGATAGCATTAGTTGGCTCGCTACTTCCCAGAACTTCGACCTCTGCCACTGCGTAACTGGCGCTCCACCAGCGCCCCTAGCGGCAGTATGCAGAACTAATTAGTTCCGCGTACCACTCATAGATGGCGCTGATTACCTCACACCGTTTAATCTAACAAAGAAATAGAAATCGAGTTAGAACCTTTGCGTATTAACGTTCTGCGAAATCATAAAGTTTTAGATTGTTTATTCCTATTGAATCTTTTAAGCGTTGACAAAGTTTGACTTTACTTTGTAGAATACAATGACGGAATATCCGCTGGAATAACAGATATATCCGTTTTGTTTCCCCGCTTTAATTATTTTCCTCTATCGCCTCCAATTTCAGGGTGTCCTCACTACAAAGGAAGTCCTTTTTCACTATTTCACTTAAAAGTCCATTCGCACGGCAGTTTGGGTCAAGTGACGAGAAGGACCATAATACCTGCCTTAATTTGTCCTCTTATCTTTACTGAAATCTTTTTTTATCTCGCGTATTTAATTCTGCCCTCATTGAATCTGTCTATAGAATTTACAGAGCAGGAAGTGAATAACTTCGTTGTGTTTAAAAGAAGTTAGCACTAAAGAACGTTACCTATTTGCTACTTTTATAACTAATTAAAATTTTGATTTAAATGATTAAGGACATAACCGGGAACCTTACGAGCCTTTAACGCCAATAACTACAATATTTTCAGATTTAAGTCTATATTTTTAGTAAAGTTAAATCGATTATTCGATCCGTCGAGTCATCGTTTAGGTTTATAATACGGTTAGCTAAATACTCTTAATTTACTACATTAAAATAATTTCAATTACTAAATGACCATCGCATTTATTTGTTTCTAAACTAAAAGGAACGCATTAAGGTGACTGTGTCTTTAAGGTCTAAAATCGCATTCAGTTAGAGACATGCTTTATTGAAATAAGGGCGTATAAGCAGCTAACCTAGCTTTCCATTCCAGGCCTTATCGCTGTGAGATTTGCGGGGCAGCCTTCCGCAGGCCGTACGCGCGCACAGTGCATACCCTCATCCACACTGGAGAGAAACCTCATGAGTGTGACGTTTGCCACACAACCTTCAGGTTAGTTATTGTAAATGGTCCCGGTAAACGTTGTCCCGCCCGGCAAAGCGCTACATTAATCAATCGATCAGATCTAAGGGACCGTTTAAGTATTACGTAATGCAATTTTTGAAAATGTTTAACCCTCCGTTTCTAATGTTTTACGAGACCCCCCTCCCCCTAAATTGTGTTACGTAATACTTGAACGCTCCCTTAGATTTAATGTAATGTTATACCGGACATTTATACAAATCTGTGTAGGTGTAGATACAGCAAAATTAATGAAGTTAACATTTTTTTTTTAATTTAAATCAAATTAAAATTATGTGACATAGCATAGTTTATCGTATTTCCCCCGCTCATTGTGGTCTTTTGACAGATTTTTGATATTCTGTTAGAAAAAAATACTTCATAATAATTAAAAATTAACAACTGAAAACAAATTTTATACGTGTACACGGGGCCTTTTTATTTATTTATTTCTGATTATCCACGACGGCTGAACTAGAAAATTTCATTTTACTTTTTGAGCGCGTAATTCTGTAGGTAGGTACCTACACTGTAATAAATATAGATGTGGAATTTGATTTATTATTGTTGAAACGTAACTAAAACAATGATAAATATTATTCACAGTTATATACATGTAAAGGATCGAGTACTTACGAATAAAAAGACTTTCTGCTGAGTTTCTTGCGGCGTTTCTTCTTAGCAATCTAGTAGGTATAGAATATGAGCAGTACAGTATTTCCGAAGCGCCAGATAGACTAATCTGACGTGTAAAATATAGGTCATAATATGTACATGCTAAAAAATGATTTGTTTTAGGGCTTGAATCAACTTGATCATGCATATCCAATTAGCACACGAGGTCTATAATAATAATATAACATATATTATACCTACTATTGTAGATACAGCCCATTTAACGTCATTTGCTTTTACATAGAACTTATGACCTCCTTGAGATATACAGATAGACTACCTACAGTCTAGAAGATATAGCTTTTCTTGAACTACTAATCACACTACGCCACCCTACGATATTAGGCTCATTAGAGTTGAGTTTAATTATAGATATCGTATTTCAATCGTATATAAACTCACGAGATAATTGTGAGGTCACCCTTGTAAGGCTGATCCGATTTTGATGATTTCTGGTCTAGACAAAGATGAGATATTAACCCATTCAGCGCTAATCACGACACGTTGTCGTGACTTCCGAACGTCCTCCAGGACCTGATCTCGACTACGTGTCGTTAATTACTTTTGTCTATGTAAGTCATCAAATGTATCTTTATATTTTGAACAAACTTTTTTGATATTTTATAGTAAAAGACAAATTTTGTATGGTAGGAGTTTCTAGCTTTAGACTCTAATACTGATTGGGAAAAAATGCTTTTTAATCCTGATCTCGCGGTGCAATTTAATTAGGTACTTAAGTACTTACTCGCAGGGGTAGCAGGTTAAATTGAGGAGACAACAAGTAACTTATTATATTTCTTTTGTAATTGGCTTATTTGATTTGATTAGGCGCTCTGGAGATATGTGGAAGCATAAGAGGACCCTTCACGGCATCCAGGCTGGCGGCGAAGCTGAACTGAAGACTTAGAAATGAAACTTTCTTAATTAATTTCTAATGCCTTTGCTGTTAATACCTACACATTGGAGTTAAACAACAACAAACGGATGTAGGTCTAGTAATTTGTTTTATAGGCTGACGTTTCGGAAACTTTACAGTTCCCATATTCATAGCGCGACTGAGCTGATCAGCTCAGTAGTTAAATCCGTTTATAAATAGTTGTTTCTTTCCAAGATTTCTTCATTGTTTAGGTTGTCATTATTTTTTATATCCTCTCTGATTACTTGTAGGTACTTACTTACCTATCTGTTATGTGATCTCAAATATAGTGTTTAGTCTAACGTTATTTTCTCTACTACTTGGAATCCTTTGTTTTGAATATCTGTTTTGGCCTGGGGATCCTTAATATTATTATCAGTGTTTTATTGGTTAGAATATTTTCAGTAAAACTATGAACTTTCTAGAAAAGGTAGGTTACCTGGACCCCTAGACACGTAAGATTTTTGTCGCGCACAGCATCTGTCACTGTCACTCACTGTGGCTCTGTCACTAAATTGCAAAAGTATGACAGTGACAAAAAACCTTACGTGCTAGTCGGAGGTCCTGCAATGTTTTTGTGCCCTTTGAATAAGTTGATCCGTACGTTTTGGAAACAATTGACAAAGTTACTATTGATTTTGTATGAACGCGTAGACCCTTTTTTAGACCGCTTAGCTTAGACGAGACTACATTATCTATCTGGCGACAAACTCTTTGAAAATGTATGGAACTAACTTATATCGAACCGATGATGAACTGTCGAGATGACATACTGACAACATTGTCGTGAAGGAAGTTTGTCGTGTCGATATCGTTTCGTTATCGACATGAAGTAAGAGATGACATCGACACGACAACCTTTCTCGCTATCGACAACGTTACCGATTTTTGACAGATCATCCCGAGGATACGATATCGACATGATAAGATGTCGACTCGACAATTCATCATAGGCTGGATTATATCGAAATGTCACGTGAACTCGAAATTTCTATATTTATTTAAGTTCTATTCTATAGCGAATAAAGAATATCAGTTGTAAAAGAATGTCAGCGATATAGGGCTTATTACTTATTTACGTACTTTGTAGTAGATAAAAAAATATTGAGCAAGGATCGTTGAGTTTCTGTCAGAATTTGCACCTCACAGGCTACGAAACTTGGTTTCCGGTTTCGCAAGGCCGCCACGTGCGCTATGACTCTTAATTTTTAAACGTAGGTACCTCCTTCTTTTCCTGACTAACCCTCTCTTACTAGTAAATTCGAACATGATTTGGACATAATGTATTTTTTCATGCATTTGTTCAATGATCGTAGGTAGGTAGTGCTCAAACTAGTTAGGTAGGCACGTGTTGATTTGTAGTAGGTAATCTCGTCAATTTTTCTTCAGTAATCAGGTATTGCAGTAGCTGCGTATCAAAATGAAACTCAAAACTTCTTCAACAGTAAATATTTATTATAAAAATTGCTCTTATAGCCACATTTCTGTTTTTATAATATATATAATTTTATGTTCATTCTTTGTGCCATTGTTTCACAAAATTATTCCTGTTCTTGTTATTTTCGACACAACAGCTTAAACAATAATATATTACAATTATATATCATACATTAGACAATCCGCGAAATGCGTTTTGAATAACTTCAAACTTGAGGAACGTTTAACAATTCGATGTGCAATATAAGTTTATTCAAATCGCTTTCACAATTCTCTAATGGGAGTATTTTTCTAAAATATCTATACACAAACGTATTAATAAAAATCCTGTCATTTTTGGTAACCAATGGCAATGAAAAACGCTAAGGATTCACATTTACATGTATTTATAATTACGTATGATGTTGCGAGCGTTTCTTTGAAACATTCGCAAGGAAGAAGAGACGGACGTCGGGCGAGAGCGGTCGCGCCGGCGCTGCATTATTGCTGCAGTTCACAACACATCGTCCGCTAGTCTACGCACAGGTATGGCAATCAGGAAAATAACATAAACAGTCTATGCGGGCCTCGGCGCAGCGAGTCGCGGAGGTGGCGCCCTTTGATGGATTTTGCGATGACATTAATGATTTGGTGACATTAGGTATCCTTCTTTACATCAACAGAGCGCCGCCTCTACTTCTCTTATTACAGGCCACTGCCATCGCACGGTGGTTTCCACTGTAACCCTCAGGAAGGTACATTTTTCACAAAGTAAAAATACTTAATAGACAAGTAAATAAAGCCATTTTTTGTATTGAGCATCCCACAATACTTAACCATAACTTTCGTTAACAACATTTTTGTTCTAGTTTTAAGAAAATGACAGGATGATAGGGTTGTTCGAATCACTACAATTATTCGGAGTACCAATTTTTCTGACGTCTTCATGTAGTACAGTAAGTAAGACGAATAAAAAGTACAAAATGATAAAAAATATGGTAAGCAAAAACGTAATTTACATGACTAATCAATTTAAGTACCTTTATAAAAATTCAAAGTACGCGATTCCTGTACGACATGCGACAGAAGACATCCGAATCTCTTAATACATAGTATGCTCTGTTAAGTCCATAAATATTAGGCAAAGGTCAGAACATGGGCAGTTTGCCGCTAAGTTAACTTACTTAAGTAAACCATCACAACCATACGGACATGTTTAACAAAAATACTATTTTAAATTAAACTCATAAAACAATACAGATTGAGCTGAACATGAATCATCCAGTGCATCGAGTGGGGTTTAGAACCCGTAGTAATTATATCTAAAGTTGTTCATGTATTACATAATTATGTTTTCTGTACTGGCAATATTTTGTGACGTCTTATATTTTATGTATAAATCGTAGAGAAGTTTGTCGGTGATGTACTGGACAGAATAAGAGGTCGTATGATACAAGACGGCGGTGCCGGGCGGGCCTGTAGCGGAGGCACCGGCTGCGGCACCGGCTGCGGCACCGGCTGCGGCACCGGCTGCGGCACCGGCTGCGGCACCGGCTGCGGCACCGGCTGCGGCACCGGCTGCGGCACCGGCGGCTGCAGCGGCGGCCGCGAGCCACACCGCGCCCGGCACCCGACACCCGACATCAATAAAAATTATTACTTTACACGTATTTACATCGGCCGCGTCGCCGCGCCATAATGCCCAACTCCGTATAATATGTACACTAAATTTAAGAACATAGAGTTTTCTCTCATTAGCTACCGAATCACAATTCAAATATTTGAGTAATTGACAACGGTGGACAAACACGCGCCGGAGCACTAAATGCATATTACTCTATTGAAATTTGTACTTTGCTCTATTAATGTTGTGTTAGGTATGTTTGGTCCATGTAGTCCCGGTGTGGTTCGAGTCGAAGCCGCGCCGCTCGGAGTGTGCTCAGTCGGAACAAATCACAAGTCATCTGCTTAACTTAACTAATAAATTTAATTTGAGCGTAAATTAAATGACATCAATGATCATTTGTCGAACGATAACTGGGCACTAATCCTCGCGGCGCGTGCTCGATCCGTGCTCTATCGTCCACGCTAGGGTACAGCAGCACAACCCGATTGTATGTATAACTGCATGAGAGTTATGTGCATTATTTAGGTCCAATGAAAAACTTAGGACCGGTCAAGAAAATTTGCAACGGAGTAGCCCGCTGAAGTCTATTCATGCAGTTTTAATAGAATAGGGCAGCTGAAGGTATCTTTACGTGCGATCGACCCCGCTTACTATTGGGGTGAGCTCGCCGCGCCGCGCATGCGCATACTACTGCCCTGCTCGGGGATGCGCCGGCGCAGCGGACTCTTCAGTCTGTCCGAGTAAGGAGGCCGATCACATATTGCAATCTTTACATTTAATTATCCAATGCATGTTATTATGCGTGTCTCGTGTTATTCCTTGTCGATACATGTTGAATTTTTAAGCAGCTCGCTAATACAGATATATACGATAATACAGTATTTGATATAGTCGGGCGCCCTCTAATAAAAATGTAACACTTAAATTAAGTCGCGTTAGCCCAGTTTACGATTATTAGGTATTACAGATTGTCCAAATTATTTTTTAACCTATTATAGTTATGGAGGAGTAGGAACTGTTTTTCAATGATTTAATTAGATTAATACTTATGGTCAATTATTCGATGCGAAATTACGATTAGTTTATTTGATGATCTCTTACACGATATCGATAATGTTTCATTAGGGGGCGACCCGACGTATGGACAGAACTTTTAAGTAATGCAATTCCGATCGAAGGACACCAGTTATCTCGAGTAGGGACAGAAACCGTTCATCTATTCGCGGCAGGTTATATAATTAGTATTACAAATTCCAATTAGGTAATCGAATGCGCGGTCCTGCTGAAACCGTGCAACTTTCATCGCTCACAGTTGGTAAGGCTATTTAATTGACACCCAGTTACTATGCCATCATATGAGACTGTGGATGCGAAACTAATGAAAGTTCAGCAGCTTTAAGTACATACTTATATTTAAATACAATTTGTTGTCGATCGTCTGCAATGTAGCCAATCGGCACACCGGCCAGCAGCACTATCTCGCGCTCGGTCCGGCACATGTCCACACACACGGCAGCGCGCCGCGAGCCGCTGCGGCCCCGCCGGAGCCCCGCCGGAGAGAGCGCCGGAGCGAGCGCCGGCGGGGCTGCAGCGGCTCGCCGCGCGGAACATAACCCACTCGGCCACGCTCGTTGTACAGATGCATCATTGAAAATATCAAGACAGAAATAATTTCAAACTATTCACTTCACCCCTTCAACGAAATAATAAATATAGCATTTTACCTAATAATAATTAATTACACAATAATTTCAACAAAAATTTCAAACACCCGAGTTTTAATTTAAACGATCGTAATGTCATTAGCTAAGTCACTTCAGTTTCGGTTTGGAATTCACTTAAAGAAATAAAACTATCAAAAATAACTCGGCTCGCATATAAGTCCTGCGTCACGTCCGAAGCTAGCACCTTCCCTTTAGCAATTATATAATACTAACTACTGACTGCGCGTATGCGTCGCTTCGCGTCGGCGTCGCATCGTGCGGGGGAGCCGTCTAGAGGCCGACTAGAAGAGCCGCGCGGCCGCAGCGGCGCGCCGGCAGCCGCGCGGCGCCGTCTCACCTCGCGGCGCGACAGCGGGCCGCCACCGCCGTATCACAGGCGCTCAGGGGGGCGCGGGAGCGAGACCGGGCGCGGGCGAGTCCTGCCCGCGCGGCGGACACTAACTCGTCGGCACCAGCAGCCGCACGAAGCTGTCCTCGCTCCACCCCCAGTCGTCGGGCCACGCGTCCTCGGGGGGATCGAGCGCCGACCGGGAGGACAGGCTCAGCACCGAGCCCCAGTCGATGGTGCGCTGCTCCTCGTCGCCGTACCCGGAGTCCCGGTCCGGCGGCGGCGGGGAGGGGAAGGGCGTCGCGCGCCCGGCGGCCGGGTCCCGCGCCGAGAGCAGCTCGCAGCGAGCCGCGCCGCCGCCCGCGCACGCCGGCTCGAACGGCGCCTCCTCGGCGCTCTCGCGCTCCATCTCGCGCTCGATGCCGCGGAGCGTGTTGCACACGAGCACCGACCGCCGGAGCGAGGGGTCCGCCGTCTGCCGAAACCGCGCCAGCTTCAGCGCGCAGAGGTTCATCATCTTGTGCCGCCGCTCGCGGTAGCAGCGGCGCGAGGCGCAGCGGCCGGCGGCGCGGCCGTCGCAGCAGGCGCGCGCCGCGGCGCCGCCCAGCTCGAGGTAGGACTTGCCGTTCTCGGCGCGGATGGTGTCGTGCGCGCCGCACCAGCCGCCGCACCAGCGCCGGCGGCAGGCGCGCCGCTCCTCGTCCTCGCGCCAGCAGTCTCCGCCGCCCGCGCCGGCGGCCACGGCCTCCAACCGTGCTATCGAATCTTCCCAGCGCGCGACCTTGCCGCCGCCCTCGCACGGGGAGCCGCCGCGCCGTTTGGCGCCGCACCCGCCGCCCGAGCCCTGCAATGTCGGAAAGAACCCGCTTAGTGAGGTTTATCAAAAACTTACTGTACAACTTACAGCTACGAGTGCGCGAGGTCGGACCGAGGTCACTCGGTGCCGAGCGACTAGTCGAGTCGCTGCTATTGTTTTATTGAACCATGAAATATCACCCTACTACCGTAACGGCAAAAATAAACGTCAGATACACTATGACCATAACAGAACTACCTAAGTACATATAAGATACTACCAGCGATTTTAAAAACGATACTACTTATTCCACGTTAAACCCAAACTACAAAGTTAATTCAACCAACAGACCTAATCTACTTCCTAATCGTTTTCCAAAATGTCGGACTAGCAATACAAATTTCAGTAATTATTCAATCAAGACGAAAATACATCATGAGAAGATCTCGGTTAAGACGAGATGGCAAGTGGCGGTCAAACTCAACTGGAGAGCCGATTGCGAGAGGCAGAGGCGCAATGGCGGCCGCGCCTGCCTACGCGCCGCGCCGCCGCCGCCGCCGCCGCCGCGCGCTAGTCGCCATGAAAGTACCGTAACGCGCTCGCAACCTGCAGCTTACTGTACCGCGATCGAGTCGATGGAACTTATTAGCGCAGATTCATAAACATACATAGCGGAGTGTAATAAAAAAGAAAAGACTGCTGGTATTCCCATTCATTTTATAATTTAACATATGTATTAACGTTTTATGTTTCTAAAAGATTCCATCCACCCTTAACGACTGAGAAACAAAGCAGAAGCTCAAAAACGAATTCGGAGAACAGTTTTCCTGTTGCAAACTCATGCATGTATCGAAAAAAATTAAGTTTGTAGAGAGCTCGCAGCATACGGGTAGCGCGGTACCTGGCGCGCCCGCGTCATTGTGCTGCGACCCTTCTCAGTTTTTTTTGGGCACAATACGGTCCCGGGACAGCCGGGCGCGGGTCCGGCCAGGTAGAGCTGCGCCGTCGCCGTGGGACCCCGGCTTTACCCGACTTGAATAGCGACGCGCATTCTTTACACGAAAGATGCAGAATGTAACCCAACAAAAAGGGTCGGAATCTTTATTGAGTTTATCGTAGTCTTTTCAGCTGAGATTTTCCGGACTCACTGTAGTTTTTGTATGTTTACAGTTTATTGTTCTTACGATGATTTTATGTAGATCTCGCAGAGCTCTCTGGAGAGCCGTGCCTGGAATTCCAAGCGTTATTTCGTTTGCTGTTGCTTAAAGATTCTCTAATATATATCAGTTTTGATTTGATTGGTAATAGACGGAGTGTCTATAAAGCAATGTGTAGGTACCTAATAAATCGTTAGCGAATACGATTCTTAATAATTTCTGATGCCTTCGCGGTTATTACACATTGGAATGAAACAACTATTAACGGATTTAACTCGCGTATTTTTATTTTATTTTATTTGCTGACGTTTCGGATTCTTTACAGTTTCCATAATCGTAGCATGACTGAGCTGACAAAAGTCTAACGCTAAAGTCACTTTAGCGTTAGACTTTTGTCAGCTCAGTCATGCTACGATTATGGAAACTGTAAAGAATCCGAAACGTCAGCAAATAAAATAAAATAAAAATACGCGAGTTAAATCCGTTAATAGTTGTTTCATTCCAAAATACGATTCTTATTTTAAATACGTGCGTGTAACTTGAAAAACAAGCTAGTATCATGTGAGCAGCTGCAGCTCGTCTCCACGTAATGACGGCGCAGCGACAGGGGCGCGGTAATGCCACTTATTAACCTGCATCGTATACATTTCTAGTTTAGTTTACGGCCGGAGGGGAATTCTGCAGTGTTTCGAGTCAATGAACACGGCGCGCGGCGACGCGGCCGTCGAATAATAAATAAGGTGGTAAAAGTCAAAGTCCAGGAGACGGCAGATGCTCCTACACCTGCCGACAATTATGAAGCACACGCGCCTCCGAAGAACTAGTACCCACACTAAATAATTATTATCTAGTCTTATTTTAGTGTTCAGAAACACCTGACGTCAGGCTAAAGGTGGAAATTACTCGTGTACTTATCTAGAATCCTATTTTAATCAAAATATAGTGTGGTCGTGTTGGTTAGGTTAACCTTAACCGATTACGAACAGTTTATTTATATAGGTATCAGTCTGATAGATAAAATACAGTCGACTAGGTTTTGTTTAATATTATCCAAAATATTAAGATACGTAGCGCGGAACGGTTCGATTCTTGGATTGTGTTATAAAGCAGTGAAGCAAGTATGCGGACAAAGCGGTGGTAGGCGACGGCGGCGCGGCGCTCGCTGCCGAGCGCTGACTCAGCGGACACTCATGCAGCGCTGCAAATAATCATTAACTCGGTCGCTCGCCTGTTTTGCGTCACCCCTTTATCGAATCGAAAAAGAACCGTCCATTGTGAACTCTCGGCAGTCGGAGCTCCTAATGTCCCACCCGACCCTGTTTGTGGTGAAAAATAAGACCGACCACTTCTACTTCCAATATGCAGAAATAGAATTTCTACATAATTCCACGAGGTTTATTCGCGGTATCACGCGCCCGAGCGCCGTAGCAGTGTCATCGCATCGCCAGCGCTGGCAGTTGGCGCTCATGAAAATAAATTTAGTAAATGACGTTGGCGCGCGACGTTGCCGCTCCGCGCCCCTGGAACGCGGCTGCGCTGCGTTGCCGCTCCGCTCGCTCTTTCTAATCTCGTCGTAAAGTTCTTTTTCTGATGCGCAGCGCGTCGCCCGTTCTCTCCGCTAGAAACTTGGAAACGTCTGACGTTTATTTTATCGCTAGTCTCGAATATGCGGCATTTTATAACCGTACCGTCGGCGACGGCGTCGAGGCGAGGAGTCGTCGCTTATTCAAAATTACTACCATAAAGAATTCTACCGAGCGGGGCCTACGAAACGATTCGTCGACGAGTGGACGTAGCGGTGTAATCGCTCCTCTCGCTCGAGAAGGTAGGAAAAGTTCGGTCGTCGAGGCGAGTCGAACGGGGACTTTCTATGGCATTGTGGAGACCGAATAGATGGCGGCTCGGCCGTCGGCATTGCCTCATACAGCGCGCGGGGCGGCGGCACGCGGGGCCGGCGCGGCGGTGTGCGTGCTCGTCGGCACACGCCCGCCGGCGCACACAGCCGCGTGTAATAACATCGCGCTCCGGCTCCACTCGCTCGCCTCGCTCGGCTCGCCTGTGCACAGCGACCTACGCGCCGTGCCGCGCCGCGCCGCGACCGCACCGCGCTCGGCCGGCATCGAGCGCCGTTCTATTATACACAACTTATAAAATAGGGTAGAAGGCGTGGGGTGAAGCCGCGTGGTTCAGCTGTGTTGCGGGGTTGTGACGCACGAGGGTCGCTTTCGACCGAATACTGGCTAGATAAATTTGAATCAATATTAAAATAAATAAAGCGGCTATTTAATAAATGGATAGATAGTGTCACTAATTAAGTGTATGATTTATTTAATTATATTTGATAAGGTAGAGTTAGGATATATCGAGAAACTTTGGTACCTATCTCTCAAAAGAATACTTAAGTTTAGCTTAAGTTTTACAGAACACTTAAATCTAGTCGCGGGTAATCATCGCCGGTATTGTTCAGAGCTCTACATTACTTATCAATATCAGAGTCCATCCATTTCCGCAAATCATTGTTTACCAATCGTTACCGATACCTTTATTTTACGCCGTTCATTCATAAAATCGGTTTAACCGTGAAAGACTCCTCGTTTATTCCGCAATATCGAAATCGAGGCACCGATCGGATTGACCGATTAACCATTAATGCTCCTTAGCACAATAGACGAGAGCCGCGCGGTAATTCATTCACCAAAGGGCTGTTTGTCAAACTCGCTCGAGATTTGTCCGACACCATAAGCACTCCACAGCCACAGGTGGTTCTTTATGCTGTAATCTTATTTATACACGCACTTAACTTCCATTGACAACTTCTAAAAATAACAGATGACTAGGGGTTCCGCGTCTTTCGAATCTTAAAGTATACCGCTTTGAACCGAACAGGCATCTCCTATCTCGATTATATTGTAGTCTTGTATACTTGTTAATTAACTACCGGGAATTTGTTTCATTTATGGCTCTGTAAAGGTACCGCTAGCGAGCCCGAGAAGTATTTCATTTACGACGCTGGCTTCGCACTTTGTGATACAGGATGTCGGTTGATAAGGTCTCGTAAAACGCTTTGCCAATTTTCAGGTCGTAAAGTAGCGCGTCGAATATAAGTAAATGCCTGAAGAACGTACTGTGAGATCATATAGGAGTTAAGTGATGCCGAAACTGTAAGTTTGAATGATTCCGTAACAGTTAAAAATATGTAATGACAGTGACGTCTTCTAGAACAGCAGTTGTCCGCAACGCCGACATTTGCTAAATCTCCCGCATTGCAGTCAGGGCTGGCAGTGTTGCCACACTGTTACGCAGCCCTGGCTGGCGGCACGCACATTTCCGTGAGCGGAGCGAGCGAGCGAGGCCGCGCGCGTCGGTGTGCGCGGCGTGTGCGCACGTACCCGCGCGCGTGTGTGTGAGAACCAGTCCCACATCCTGTTTGGTGGCCCGCCGTCGCTCGCGCAGCTTCGAACGCTTACGAGCTTTTTATTTCACGCCTCTGGCCACTTGTCGCTGCCCAGCCGTGGGATCGGTTTTTAATATTTTTAGACTGAATTTATTAAATGGAATTCTATAATTTCGTCCAATATGGGAGGAAGATCTGTTTAGGCGAATATTGTTTCATTTATAGTATCGAATGCAATAGTAGTAATCCATAGGTTTCAATAAGAAAAACCTATGGATTAAAGTAAAGTTTTATGTTCATCGAGTAAAGTCTTGGGCACTAGGTATAAATATGTAATATTAGCCACCGTTGGTCATGATCTTAGTAAGGTTAGGTTCGTCCAACTCATGAGCGGTTGTGGATTAGTATTATCTAACTTTTATTCTTATAGACTGCTGGTCGTTATGGGTGTTTGGTGTTGATGTTTGTCTAATATTACGCTGCTGTCTATCGGTCTGTTTGCCGTTATGCAACGGCGTTAAAGGGTTTCAAGGTGACGGAGAAAAATAGAACAAATAAACCGTAGAAAAACAAACAAAAGGAATCCCTCAGGAATGTCTCGCATAAAAAAGAGGGAATTCCCAAAACGCATTGTTTACAATGTGCGCGGACGCGTGCGAGACGAGGCGTTATGCGCTTTTATTTTATGATCAGCGACTTGCGACCACTGAATGCGTCGAAAGGGAAAATTGTAGTTTTTGTCGAGCGACCGCGAGATGAGATGACGCACGCGCTTCCCCGAACACGGCGCCGCGCGCGGCGGAATGCGGCGCCCGCGCCGGAGCGGCTTCCTGTCCACCGCACCACACCAGCCCTAGCTGGCTTACGACTAAATATTCACAAACCACTTCAAGAAATTTGTCGAGAAAAATTCTGAGAAACCAACCTGCGAACTCTACGAGATCGGTTCTCGTTAATCAGCGTACCCTGATGGGAACGCGCTCGCGACGTGGTGACTTTCCGACTAGGGCCGTACGATCGGTGGTGCAATTGGTAAATTGATTAGGTGTCAACGCGACGTAGTGTCGCATGAACCGGTTCAAGGCACTACGATTAACACTGACATTGTGGACGGCGGTATAAATCACACGAGAGCGCGCGCGGGGTGGAAGTTTACACCGCTAGCTTTTAAGATAATAAATCAGGGGCCGCGGGCGTACGCGAGCAGATTATGACGTCACTGGCACGTATCTCGGAGAATCCCCGGAAGAGAGCGAATAAAATAAAAATGTCACGTAGCGATCAGCTGTCGGGCGTGAGGCGGCGCGGCGTGACGGGCGGGCCGCGGCGATACGCATAACGACGCCGCAATAAAACTTATTTTTATGTTTTTCGCACACAATGGCCGCGCGAAGGTCGAGCTATCTAAATGGGTCAATACACTCTGCGTAGTACGAGCGGCGAGCACGTGCTCCCGCGTTTGTAAATAGCGAGATATCGGCCGATTGTTGCAGTGATTAATGGGGGCGCGTAATGACTCGGCGCTCGGTGCCGGGCCGGCCGCCGGCGCCGCTCCGCACCGCGCCGCCGACACTCGCGCCTGGCTAATGTGTTCATTCATCGCACACACTATTATTATTGTCGAATGAAGATGGTTTTGTTTGCATTCCGGCATTCGATGTCGCGACATTAGGGCGGCGTGGCGGCCAATGCCAAGGCTGCACTTGCTACGCGCTCGCCGCTAATTGCTACGGTCCGCTACGACACATACAGAATAGTTAACCACTTCACTTTTATTCCATAAATAGTCTCTCATTAAAGACTGACGATATGCAAAAGCGGTAGGTGTGTATATTACCTACGTATATAGATAGTTCCACTTGATCTGACACGATATTGGCTTCAGGGTATTAGTTAATTGTTATAGGTCAGGTTCACTCGTCTTACGACAGGAGTCACTGGGGCTCTGTGGTCGGAGCAGCGGGCCCTCGGCCGTCAAGGCGATAAGGTTGCGGTTATCAATGGTGGGATCTCCATACGCGCACGTGGCCGGCCACGACATCTCGCGCCCATTCACTATGAAGACGCCCCCCCTCGCCGCCTGCCCCCACCCTCCACCCGCGCCCTCGGTGCATCCATGCAACAAGTTAGGGCTCACGTTCCGTCTTGTAAGGAGTTCCGGAAGTTAGGACGCACCGAGATTTATAGGGGCGATTCAAGTTGGCTCGGAATCCCGACGCGTCAACTCGAACACCGCGCTAATATCAACATTGCGCGCTAAAGTCAACGTACCGAAGGCTCAATTTACTACTACCAACGTTCAGCTAATTTCACCGAAACAAAACGTTTTTTAGAAATCCCATCCCACTATCTGAAACTGAGGTGAGAATCCCAGATTGACTTTCAAAACGTAACCCTACGACCGTCGGACCTCACAAGTGTCCACAGAAAAAGAGACCCTTCTCTTTAATCCCAAAATGGGTCAGTTAGACCGAACATAATGTACAACGTAATTCGAATACCAAGTACTTGTAAAACAGCGTTTGAAACACATTTTCAGCATCGTGATGCCCAATTAAATATGTATGTGATTGAAAAACGCGTGTCCGGTAACGAGCGTGTACATAATTGGTGGGTGGCTGGCCCGGACTGACCCAGTTGCCGCGAGGCTGGCCGGGTGTGCCCCCCGGCTCCCGGCTCCCGTACTAAATAACCTGCCCGAAAACGACACCTTAACAAAGGTCGTTCAACCGTCTGAAACAGTCGCGATTTCCCACCCGTCACACGAGACGCTCCAGCAGCGCGTCTGCACGCCTGCATCCAACAATAGAACTTGCATCACTTCCAAGCCTTAAAACGCTGACGATCGAGGTATCTATTTCCAAGCTAGCACGCTATAAAATGTACTGCATTCATATTCAATGCACTCTAGCCATAGCAAATTTATTTTCGAGAAATGGAAATTCTTATTATCAAGAGTTAGGTTTGGTGGGTTACAGCTTCGATAAACTATGTAGGTAGGTATTATTAATGTGGTATTAGTGATATTGGGAACAGTTTCTAAAGCTTCCTGTTCCAGACGCGTATTTCCTAATAGGTACTTTATCTTTTCGTTCGACTTTGGAAACTTGTAACTTTTTTGTTTTAGGTAACAAATAGAAAGCCTGCGAGCGAATAAATTTAATTGTTATAAGCCGCGTTCGCCGACTGCCTCCCTGCGCGACGCCGGGGGAGGCGCCGAGCGTTATATTTCTCCGAACTTGTGCTAAATTTCACTTTCTCTGAAGACGCTATGCGTAGACTTAGCCACCCACTCCCCCGTCCTTACCAACAAACTTTACAATAGTTCAATGACGAAATATCTTTCTCGATAGCGAGTACACTCTACGGTCTACCTGTCCTAGTGTACACTGTTAGGTATTAAACGAAATTCATTTTAAAAATCACGTTCAGTTTCCATTTTCTAGCTAGCGAAACCACTTCGCTCTGTTTGCTGATATTTAATGAGAGTACCTAAACGAGTCATACTTTTTTAGACAGCGATGCAACCAAACATGTCTTTCCTGCGAGAACGCTTTTCACCCTCTGTGAGACGTCGTTATCTTAGCGAACCCTAACCGAGTAAAACATAAAAAACGTACGTCAAAAAAGTCCTTCCACTCACAAAAACTCCACCTCCTCCTCGCCTTCTCCGAAGTTATAAAACACTGAAGGCGGGCGGGGTGGAACGAGCGGCTTAAAACCTTATCGTCGGGGCGGAAAGTCTAAAGTAGGTTGAAGCGACGGCGCACACAACGACGTGGGGCGCCTGAAAGGCGAGCACACGAGCTCGGAAGCTTTAGCAAAATGAAAGCCGACTCGCTCTTAATTCACCAACACACGGACGCGGCGTACATGAACGTCGATAGAGCCCCCGGCCGCCGCCCCCGGCCCCACGCGCCGGGCATAAATAAGGGAGGCAGCCCGGGTTAACTAAAAGAGTGAGTCTCCCTCCGCCTCGCCCGCGCCCGCGCCTGCCGCCCGCTCGGGATGGGAGCCGCGGGGGGCTGCGGCGAAGGACGAATTAAGGAGATGAGAGAGCACACGCTCTCGAGCCGCGCCACCTCGCCTCGTGCCAGGGAATTAAGGGAGCGAGCAGAGAGCTGTTGTCGCCGGCATCTAGGTACCTCCGCTAACTAACTAACCGACGGAAAACTCTTTGCAAAACATACACCCGCTTAAATACGGACATTACATACCTATATAATGGATTATTCGCACACAGGCTAATATAATGTGGGTAATGAAATAGTTGCAATGCAGAGTGACTGCAGGCAGAAAGAAAAGATAACAATGCGGATATATTATGCAGGAGATCCGCCAAAAAGTATGGCCTGGAGCTGCGGGCGGCGGCACCGATCTAATGTATTAATTTGGAATTAGAAATTACGTAGAGCCTCAGCCCTCGGCTACGAACTTCGTGACGTCACCGCTGCGTTTCGTAGCACATGACTCACTCCGCCACATAAATTACAAACTATATCCCACTGGAGTTACGGTTCGTTTTTGGCGAATTCTGCGCGGCTCCTTTGTCTTGGCCGGTCGGCACGAGGGAAACTGTTCTTTAACGGGTGGAGATAAGGTCAGGTTTTGCCGTTTGGGGTATAATGCTCTCGGTAGAGGGTGGGTATAAATTTTGTACGGGGGTAGACGGGGCGACGTCGCGGAGGGCGCCGCTGAGTCACGGCGACGGAGCGGCGAAGGGAGTAAGAGAGGGGGTTCATATTGTAAGTATCTACCACTCACATGTCACAAAGTTTTCCCCGCATCGGGAAACTTTGTTAACGTCAACAGAGCACGTGGCCTTGCCGATATGATACTCCATTCGTACATAATTGGCCGAACCGCCGATGTCGTGATGTTTATGTAACTTTTTGCAAGTTTCTTTGCACACTTGATAAAAGTCGCTCAAATTGTATTAAAAGTCTGGATACGTACAACTAGATTGCAGGTAATAAAATATTCTATTAGATATCTGGTAGGTATGCGCATACGCTGCATAGGTAAATTATATTAATCATGGCAAAAATGTACTACCATTATTAAATTTTGTGTGGGGCACGGTTTTTGAAGAGAACAAGATTATTCAGTTATTAGATTGTTATTGCTGTTTTGTTTGTAATGATGTATTATCTCTCTATCTAATTTCTAGTTTTCCAAATGTAATATTTCCTTCTCTTGGAGTTAGAGAGACCTACTGATAATAAAGGTACCTACTCTGTCTAAACTTTTGCGAAAGAGTCATAATATTTATATTTATAATATCTACCTATAATCAGCACCAATCAGTTTACTAAAATTTTCCACAAGATATCAATTGAACATTTCAAACTGCATAGTTCATTGACTCGAAGGTATCCACAAAAAAATCTGAACAATCAAATTTGATCCGACATTTATCATTGAATCAGTTGACGAAGTACTAATGTCGAAATGTAAAGAAATCATTGTTTCTGCTATCAGTGAGCGCTGAGCAATCGTTACATCGAGCCGTCACCTTGGCTCGTGATAACGGGTGATAAGACGCGATACGCGCCACTTGCGGTATCGAATCAAACTACCAGACTTATTATAAAACGGAAGGTTTTTAATCGTCGTTCGACGTAAAATAATTTGGCAAAATCCACAATAACATAGAAAGATCTCAGTTGAGTATTTAGTATCATTGACATTGACCATTTAGTTAAAATTATTATATTAAAAAAAGTTATAACAAAAAACCATTTAATATAAAAGTACCCAAGTGGCGGAGACAAAGAATTTAACTCTTTGGGTGCGCATGATGCACATGTGCATCATGGAATTGCAGACCCCCGCGGCGCATGATGCACATGTGCATCATGGGTTTACAGTACCTGCCATGCGCATGATGCACATGTGCTACATAACAAAAATTGATTTTGCCATAGTATTTTGTTTAATCATATTTTTTTTTTGGGTGGGATTGGGTTGTTGACAAAGAAATCTAACTAATACAATTTTTTAAAGTTATTATTTCCTTGTAAGTTCAGAAAAAAACACTTCAAACTTTGACCATTGGTTTTCAGTATATTTAATAAAGATTTTTTTTCTTTTGTTTTGATAAATCTGAAGGTTAGTTATAATCACGGAAATATAAACAGTTATTTTTACAAAACATCAATATTTTCACCTTATAATGGCATGATAACTACGGTGCATCATTGCGCCGCAGGGAACCGTTTTTGTCAATACACGAAGTTAAAAGGTCTTAAGTATTTTTTTTTAAATGCAAGTTTATACGTTATGACACTTGTGTTAAAGCTTTTTTTTCTTTGGCAAGCAAAAAGGGATCGCAACTGGATGGTGTTTTCGCCATTTTACGTCAACCAATTCTTTACTTTACTACTAATACTTTGTATTTTATAAATAATTTATGCATTGTAGGTCTAAAGTGCTAAACGACGCTGCAAATAAATATATAAAAATAAGGCTGGGTATTTCAAAACAAAGGAGCCGAATTGCAGTAATTAATAATTTCTGATTGCAGTTATTATACATCGGAAAAACAACTTTAACGGATTTAACTCGCGTATTTTATTTTTATTGGCTGACATTTCGGAGCCTTTACAGATTCCATAATAGTAGCACGACTGAGCTGACAATAGTCTTATGCTAAAGTGATAGTACATATACATATGATATGGTAAAAATAAAATACGCGAGTTAAATCCGTTAAAGTTGTTTCATTCCAATGCAGTAAGTAATTATAATTTCGTTATCTATTCCAAGTAATCCACTCTTTGGCGACACCTGCGACACAATCGACTACATAGCCGCGGCTGGGTATTTCCAGACAAATGCACTAGGTAGTTGTTATTTTATAAAATGAGGATGTCGTTAAATATAAAAGGAAACAAGAACAAAGAAAGGCAATAAAACTGACTGAAGTCTGGGTCGTGCGCAATACCTATCTCCCTTAAACAATGGACGTTAGAATTAGGTAGTCGGTTTTACCTGGACATCAAAAGTAAACTCTTTCGGCGTAATGACATTGACTTACGACCATATTTGAAGATAACAATCAAACAATAGATGTTGGTAGTTGTTGGTTTTAATTGATTTTTGCACGTGTTCTAGTTTAGGGATACAGGGGGTGGGTAATAATTCTTCCTATGCAATTACAACGTACAGTCTTGGTCTGTGACTCTGACTGTACACTTCGTGTCTTTGCGCATCTAAGTGCCTTCAGTTGTTATTAAGATTTTTTTACTAATCTCAATGGACTCTGATACGACACTAGCTGTGATGGACTCGACTTTCTTTACTGACTTGAATAATGCTTCTCCGATTGACTCGGCTATCTCATTGGACTCTGATACTGCACCCTCGATTGAACCTAGGGTAAACCCTATGGAAGTATGGACCCGATATCTGCTGTTTTATCTATTGGCCAAACAAGAAGCGATCTGCCGATGCCGCTTGGTAAGTACTTTGTCCGATGATTTCTCTATAATACCTGGATTATGTAGCTAAAATTATAATTACGATTTTAATTGCATAAGGTTTAGACAAAATGTCGATAATTACGGAATATCTTATTCTAGGGTTATATTATATTTCAGGATTTAATGTGCAATGTCGAATAAATATCAAACGTATCAAAACAGCAAGAAGTAAACAGGGATAATGAGGAGGGGATTGTTACAGAAATCACAAAAAAAACTAATTTATAATAATAATACATTGAATGATTAAAAAATATTGTCTTATTTCACCCAAAGGAAAAACATTTAGTGATTGGTTATTAAAATAAGCGTATGAACCATCCATTCATGCGGTGTTTGTTCGGCCGATTTTCGAACGGTCCTAGCGGGCGCAATGATGCACACGTTGCATCATGGATTTTAGCACGAAAAGAAATGTATGTGCGCCTGGGAGAGGTGCAAAACGTAACTAGGCCTGCGCACAGGAGTAGTGCAGCGCGCCGCTAGGCTCTCGCGTCGAAAGGGTTAAACTAAAAGGATCGTGTCATTGGTACGTGTAGCTGCGAGCGAGCGCGCGGCCGCAATGTCCCGAGTGTTGCCAGCCTCTGCCTCCGAATTTACATTATATACCTTATACATGCCCGCACCAACTTGCCGGTTATAAAACGCGGGAATGAGTTTTCCCGCGCGAACTTTATCACGGAAGCTCGGCTCGCTGACACACGATGATGTGCCGTTTTACTAGGCACCTATAACTTTATGCCAACTTTTAGTTTGGGGCTTCGAAAGAGTCTTTGTTGTGAAAAGTTTTTGCTACCTGTTATCATGTTATGAATAACTCACACTGATTAACTAGTCGAAATGTTTCTGGTGCACTATAAACTAGATCAGGTTTTAATAAAATTAAAAATTTGATAATTTCTGATGCCTTCGCGGTTATTACACACATTATTAAAAATTTGGTTAAGGTCGGGTAAGATTCCTAATTGTCTATCGTCAATTCTCTTTCCGTGGTTAGCTTCTATCACCTGAAGAAACAATAATGTTCATGTGAATAAATATTAACACGGATAGGTATTCCACAAATGAAATATTGTATCCGCGCGGCGCGGGTTGAATAGCGCGAGGAGACAAAAGTCAGGGGCGACCCTTCCTGCAGCCGTAACGAGGGCCGGAGGGAGCGCACAAAGACCAACCCCCGAATTCGGTAATGGGCTCCGTTAGTCTATTGCCAACTTGCAGATTAGGGCCCTTTCTAACTTTCCTCTACGCTTTATAACCCTGCGTCCTGAATGAAAACTTTTCAATCCCGCTTTATCGGCCGACTGAATCGATGATTCGAATGTTCATTTCGGAGTTGGAAATAGAGTTGCGGTCGATGAATCGATTCTAGCTAAGGTCAGTTCGTCGGCGTGGGCAGCGGAGGGCGCGCTGCAGGCTGCAGGCGTCACGCTGCTGGCTGCAGGCGGCAGGCGGCAGGCGGCGAGTCCTGGCGGGCGCCGCAGCCGCAGCGTGGTCGCGCGAGCTCGGCTGCTGCTTTGCATAAGTAATGAGCCGCCGCCTCCGCGCCCCGCGCCGCCCGCGCTAGGCCTATCGATTGCGGCGGCGCGAGGGCGGGCCGCATCGCCGTAATTGTCACACCGACGAACCGAGCTGAATTTCAATCCGCCCCTCGATATCGACCTTACTGCTACAATATAAAACTCAGTATCTGCCGGCACGATTCGGTTATCGAATACCGAATGTGTTGATAGTCTACTCTAAGTTTGGAGGCGCTCGTAATAGAGCCTTCGAAGAGTCTATGACAGAGCTTAATTAGACAGGCGCGCGATGGCAACAAATGGATTTTACTTGTTTGTTGTTTCTGCACGAATTAAGGTTGGGATGAGAGTCGCTAAATACATCGAAGGACGATTTAAACTAGAGGGCCAGTGAACTGTTCACTCAGGCAGCTGCCGGAGGTTGGTAAGAGAGCGCGCCGCCGCAGCGGCCAGGCACTCCGCGACCGCGGTATCAGCACTTAACGCGTGATATACCAAAGATCATGCCCAGTTTCTAAATCTAAAGGAATGCTTTAAAGTGAAAAACTTGCATGATCGATTGAAATCAGGAAAAATGCTAAAATTCTCGTGAATAAGCGACTCTACGAGTCGTCTACGGGTCGTAGCATCGAGGGAGAGTGGTGCACGCGCGAGCCGCACATACTTATAGAAAACAATTCCGTATCGTTTCGCGCGACAGAGCGTGCGACGTCGCATCGTATGTATTTATAGTGTTCGTCTAGTCGCGCTCCGTTTTTTAGCGCGCCAGCACCGACGAAAGTATGGAGAAAGTGGCGCGTTGACGTCACTCACACACGCGCAATTCACGCGTGCTGTACGCTCGGAGGTAGGTAGCTCGCCGCTCACCGACCGCCTACATAGCCTCCAGCGAGCGCCGTTGCAACACTCGCATGAGAAACAGCGCCGCGCGATACGTCGCGGCCCCTCTCGACACGTTCCGTTACCCAACAGAATGACTCGAAAAAAATACGTCGAAATAACGTGAAACGACCGAGCACGGGGTGCGCGGCCGAAGGATTACTGGCCTGCCCCAATCTTTCCATAAATTGATACTTATACGGGCTGCTCGTTATGAATGCGGGTTACTGTCACTTGTTGAGGCCGGAGTATTTATGATCCCAGCCGTCACGACTCGGCTGCCCATTAATCGGGCACCTGTTCGTCTACGCGTCCTTACACCTTACGGATTGATTGCGTAACAATACACTGGCAGATAATTTTTTTTCAACGAATTTTTTGCAGCAACAAGTGCACTTTGAAAGGAATATATTTACAGTGGCACGTGCGGGTGCAGCTTTGTCATACAGCCTTCAATAACAATGACTCTATAAAATAAAAAAACACCATTGTAATATTTTAGTTTCGATTACATTACGGTTGTTTTTAGCGTCACATACCTACATAAGAAAATCACTAGAAATAAAATACAAAACTTCATGAATGTTAAGTTAGAATATTAAACTATAATTTGTATATTTCCAATTAAATCATTTAGGTACATACCCTCGGCACCTACGTAAAAGACATAAAGTAAATTAAATAGTATACTATTCAAGTACTTTATTGCTTTTACGTAGAAGCACCTGACTTTTAGCCTATCCTCTCAGTTAGCTGGAACAACTGATGATATACATTTTCGCCCTTGAGCGCGCCTATTGCAAACACATTAATCGGTCGATGATACGCTGAGATCAGATCAGTTCATTCATGTAATTAGTACGTGACTGTCATAAATCGTGAGGACGGGCCGGCTGGTTGGAAGCGGGCGCGCCGACACCGGCGCCCGTAGCAATCGATTAATTACATAAAGAGAGATGAAAAGGAAAACGGTCGCGATCAGCTGATAGCTGATTGATGCAAGAACGCACCCCGCACGCATCCATTCACAAACCAGTTTAGTCCCGTTACCATAAATAACACGTATTTTTTAATGTTCACGCCCGATTATATCGGATATCAATTGGATTGTTCGGACCGTGAAGGCAAAAAACGCTAAGTGGTTTTATGAATTTTGGGACCGTACTTGTCTACACTGATATCGTAAGATACCTATCCTATTTAAAATTGTTATAGGTAACTAGGTAACAGAAATAGTAATTTCGGACTTTTATATAGTAAAAAGACAGTTTAATACTCAACAATAGATAGATAGATTGTTAATTCCTAAAAGAACCCAATAAAAAAAATTAATAGGTATGAATTTCTAAAACAAACAAAACAATGACCTATATAATGCTGTTGTCTCGTCTCGTCTGCAACTGTTCGGAAAAAGTGAAAAAGGTATAATCTGAGAGGGCTTTAACATTTCTTTTTCATTGCCAAAAAACCTATGAGAGGTGACGTCACGAGGGGGCGGTGGAGGGAATTAGGCGGCAAAGTGGGGTTGCGGGGGCGCCTCCTTAAAAGCGTTACTATCGACTCTCGACTCGAAAGCGAATCACCGATATTATTCTTTAGAGGTTCTATTTTAGACTAACGTATTCTCTAAGAAGACGAAATCGCATACTATCTATTTGATTTGTAGTTTATTTAACGTTAACGTACCTCAATCTACATCGCCATTACCGATCATGTCTATCCTTTAAATATATCTTATAGTTATAACAGAAAATATGTTATGCGCTTTAGTTATATCGAAGAACATAATGCTCATTCCATTACCCATACCGAGAACTTGGTAAAAGCGGAGTCTATTGAAAACTTTTATTTTTTTAACTACATTAGCATCAAAGAACCAACTCGTATTGCTTTGACCGGCAGAAGTTATTTTTTCAAGTTCGTGGACAAAAATAAAACAGCCAATTACGGACAATACAGTATCATTTCAGCTCGAAATTCGAGTTAGATTCGTGGAGTCATGAATACTTAGTAGCTAAGATCAAAGAGACCAGTGGGGAGGCCCCCCTTTAGGGAAAAATGTCGAAACCAACCTTCGCACTCCCACTACATTAGCCACGTTAATTATCCAATTATGATAAAACTACGTCAACAATGGGTTAAGGTTAATGACTTTTGAATCGTTATCAAACACCTAAAAAATGTAAACAAAAAACTATGCTGTTTTAAATCATGATAGAAGATAAGGGAAGAAGAGAACGTGCGCCGGTCGCCCCCGCTGATTACGGAGGTTCGAAATGCGAATGAATTTTTAATGAACACCCCGGGCGGGGAGTAGGGACGCGACTCTTCCACCGGGTACGCACTTAGAAGATTAGTCCCGGGAGCTAGCTAGTTACCTCACTAGCCAGCTCCGAGACCGATGTGCTCCTACCTACGTATGCAACGATTGCACCACACTCCTCGCTTTACCCAGTTGAAATCAGCTCTTAATTTTTAAGCAGTTATTCTGCACGTCTGACCGTTTTGGTAGAAGACGTTATGTCGCCACCGTTGCGTGTTTTTGCAAATAACCAAGGTGAACACAAAATGCAACCGAATAGATGAATAATATTTTGAATATTTAATGAATAGAATATTAATAACCTTATCAACTTTAGCAAAATATTAAATATCACGTAGAATCCTCTACGAAGCTACGGTGTAGCAAGAAATAAAAATTATAACCATTCATTGCCAAAAAACCCGTTGTACAAATTGTCAAAGAACACCGGAACAGGTAGTGCGTAAACGCAAACGAGCCATAAAACAGTAAAGATAAGACAACGACCCCGCGAAACAATAATACAAGTTTTATAGTGTAAACAAAAGAATGTAAATGTGTTACGTAGGCTCTACGTCGAGGGAGGGCGGTCGCGTCACTGGTGCGACGTCACGGGCGGAAGTCCGCACTAGATATATTTACGAACTAGATATATTTGCTGTGCCGGTGCCGGGACGGGTTCAATGTCGAGACTATCTATCGGCCATCAATCAGCGATAGTCGCGGACAACGCTCGCAAGCGACGCGCCGTCCAACCCACATTGCGATGCGGTTCCCTTTATATCGATGTCGCTATGTGCACTATATTTTTACTTTTTGACCTAATAATAATGTGTTATGTGACTGTATAGTAATCACCGAGATTCGCTGGATAAAACTTAACATGTAATAATTTCTGCTTTCGCGGTTTTTACACATTGGAATGAAATTTAATGCATCTCAAAGATACAACCAAAATCTCTAGCTAAATTAGCCATTTAAAGCCAACAAATAAACAAAATAAAATTACTACCATTAGGTTCACGTATCTTTATCACATTTCGTGTAAACAAGTGAATCGCGATTCGAGCGAGATCTTTATCGCTTACCCATTGATAGATTTGAGAGTGTAATCTATATCGACACCGGCATTGTTTGTGCGTGACTATCGGGCGCAGGTCGCGGGAGCAAGGCCGGTTGTGTTTACAAACTTCCGTCACGAGTGGTTGTCACTCGCCGTTCCTCGGCACACGTGTCTACGCAAATAATACCGAGCCCTCACCGCTGACATTGTCCCACTTAACGACTGCCCGACCGTCTAGACTTGAGATACGATCGTAGATACACTCGCTAACGTGTTGTTTTAAACCGCACCGCGATACCTCGCGGACTCGCTTAAACGATTCATTCCAACGTAGTATCTCCAGACAGAAGCTAAGAAGAACATAATACTATCCGGAGACTTCGCATGGCAGGCCAGCATATGGAATCAAATACTGACATATGAACGCACGAATGCGTCATAGAAGAATACTATAGATCACGATGAAGAAGATTGTATTCTTAAATTTTGAAAAGCGACCCTCGTGTAAGCCCTGCGCGGGGTAGGGTGAATGCATTGGGGTGGCCCCCTCGTCCCGTTTCCCGTTGCACAGTAGGCGCGTAGTAACTGCAATAACGGAGAAGTGAAAGTGTCGCGGGGTGCTTCAACCGTCAATGGGTGAAGACGTACTCCCTTCGCCCCGCCGTCTTGCAAACTTGTAGCTAATAGTACGGACCTCCTTGAGATTCCCGCTCAGAAGTTACACATGTTATTTCCGCTCCAACAAACTATTCATACTGGACGCTCGCAAATAGGCTAATCTTATTCGGTTTGTAACGACGAAATTCGTTACAAAATTGTGGCGCCCCACTGGTGCACACAACACTTTACTAACTTTTTCAGGTCCCTTATTAAACGGTAAAATGCGTATTGTAAAGGAATTATTTAATACCTATGTAGGGTAAAAGAACCCTTAATCTGCATATTAAATCCTAATTATCAGCACAATTACCATTCAATATAAAGCGCTAAGGTTTTGTTATTGGAAAGGTTTTGGCGGTTTAATATGATGGTGTTCTGTTTACATATAAGGTTAGATATGTGGCTGAGTATTTTTTTAAACAGGAGGTTCAGATTATAATAGTTCGTAACTTGCGAATTAAGATGTGCGCTAAGCGGCGGGACGGCCGCGAATCGCCGGTATGCATCTAAAGTGAAATGCGGTAAAGACGAAGTGGATGCGATCTCGGAGCAACACGTGAGCGGCGACAACTGATGAACGACACCAAACAAACGAGCGGAACGAGTACGTCGTCATTATCTCGACTCATGAATGAAACGGAACGTAAATTGAAACGTATCGCGTGCCATAATCCGCGCGCATTAATCTCACTCAAACGGCGATCGTTGCGTAACATTGAGCACATTACAGACGGCTCAAGTTCATTGATCCACTTAATGTTCGCGCTAAATGTGTCGTTGTTGTCGAATGTCAAAACATTGTTACGTAATTATGCGCGTTTACATACGCTGCGCCTGTTCCGACCGGCGAGCCCGCTTCCGATCGCCCGCCATACGTCACCATGTTTATTTATGAGCTTATGATTATAAAATGACGTTTACATCATTCTGATATCGTTGACCGGTTGCCGTATAATAATAGCGCTCATTCACAATTCAAGAGTGATTTATGTTGGGCAGCTATCTACGAAACAGATTTGTAGTGGTAATAAACCATTATCATAGTAATTAGAACGAGATTTTACGTTACTACTCGGCTGTAGTAAATTGTTTGTTTACGTTTCGAATGTCTGCAGGTGCTTTATGTATATTATTAATGAGTTTTATCGTAAAAATGTTGATAAACGTTAAATTTGTGCTTCCCCGTCCTAAAGTACTTAACTCCTCTTTCATTGATAAAGCGTGACGGCTTTTAATACATTTTTAAAGCAACAAATTATAGACTGCTTACTTGCGAATCGGTCTTCCAATAAGCCTAAGTTAATCTAGTCAAAGTAACTTTGCGCAGGTGAGCACAATTGTTGACAAGTAAGGCAACAAACTTATTATGAGAGTCATTGTAGTTGTGGGTAGGGAAACTTTCGCAATCCGAACTTGACCGTCAAAACAAACTGGCAATAAAAAACATCACTTATACAATGACGTGAATTTACATAAATTATTGGCGACGGGGCGTCTCGCTGGGCGCGTGTTTACCCGAAATATGCAGTGTTTACATAGGCATCGGTACACGAAAATGGTGAGTTCGTCGACCCGTATATTGTTTTATTACGATACGTAAATGGGTCGCGGTTCAGATCGAGGCCATGGGAAATATATTTAGAGCGGAGACAGGACATCGTGCGTGCCGAGAATTTTTTGTTCAGTTCGCGAACTAAAATTATAACAACGCCTAGAGCGGCCTACATGAACTTCTGCCGCTAAAAACTAAAAGGCAGTCTGATTGGAGTGCTGTTTTTTTTTCAGTTCAAAAATAATAATAAAAGGGTACAAGAAACACCCGAAGCGGAACAATATTCGCAAAAAGTAAACAAACAAGTGGTCGTTCGGAGTCGTCAGTGAATGCGGCTGTAATAAAATATAATGGAGTGCATTGAATTCGGCATTCGCACCGCGCACCTGACGGCGAGGAAAGCCGCTCATTTCTTCTAAACAGGTGTTCGGCAGCCGTCCATTCATAGATGTCGATGCCCTATATTATTATAGCCCGTTCAAGTTCATTGAGTCACACAATAGCCATATAATTGGTCGTTAGCGTGTATGTCAAAATACGTCGGCACTCGCCACGGTTCATAACACTTTACATAATTAGGTTCGTTTGCATAAGCGATTATTACGCGTGTCTTCGATGACGCCCGCTGCGCTATGGCTAATTCATTCATTATAGTATGCCTAGTATTTATTACATTAACACGTGCTCGATTGTTTACTACGGTGCGTTGATTTAACTGCGAAATGTGTAGTAAAAGCTGTTATTACGATGCACTGTTACTACAGTCTGTCCGCGAGCTGCGACCTCGCGAGAATGATAGTCGCTTTATTACGCGCGGTCCACTTTGAATTACATTGTGACGTTGAACGTAACTCATAACTTATCAGTACTACCAACAACGCGAACTTCACTCGACACTAACTTCAGACGCGACTTGTGTCAACTATTCTTCTTTATGTCCAACCAAAACAGTTTTGCTCGAAAATTTACAAACAACCAAAAAAGATAAAAGCTAGTTAATTTAAACTGTTACTGTTGATACCAAACCAGTGTCACCTGTCACAATGAACATATTAAAATATAAATAAATGTAGGTAGGTATTATTGATGTAGCATTAGCAACACATTTAGCTAGTTCTACAACGTTAAAGTGCGCATTTACCTTAATACAAGTACTACGACTAAGGAACATTGACTAGAAATATCTTTAGCCTACCAAGTATATATATAACCTTCTTACATAAACCCTTAACACAATCAGGTATTCATACACCCTACTTATATAAGCGTAGAAAACGTCATAAAAGTTTTTTGCTTACGATACGTGACGTTTCCAAGTTTCGCAAAGGTACTTAGTTTAGCGGATGCACGTGGCTGCAACAAGTCGCATCCACGATGCACTATAGGCCTATGCAGTTAAACTTTGAGCTTTCCGCTAAGTAAAAGCTGCGAACTTGGGGTAGCGTTGAAGTATGAATATACACTACCTATGTAGGAAGTTCAAGAGATAGGTAGTGAAATAAAGATATGTTAACTTTGTATTATATAAAAAAGGAATTAAAGCTCGGGTAAAGCTTATAATAATAAAACCGAATCAGTAACAGTCTAGTGGGTCTGAAATAGAGAAAGAAAAACAGACCAAAAAGCCCATTCCTATATCCTTAAGTAAAGGCAAATAGAGTTTTATTTAGCGATGTTTCTTGTCTGATATTTTTTTACTAAGTTACTCAATTGTTACTTGTGATCTAGTAAGGATGCCTGGCCGCATATAAATTTTGAAAGTGTTCTTATATTTTAAAAATTATACGAATGTCAAAAAAAAGATAAGTACAGATTGATTTTGTGACGGTTATAATAGTAAATGTAGTTGATGTCTACGATTATTTCGTAGATCCTAGGGCTATAGCCGCTACGAAACTATTGTAAAATAATATTAATAGGTATCAACAGTTACGAAAAAATATTGAAATTGTTTCTTAATACTTTTGAGTAAGTAACTGCGATGATTCCGATGTGAAATACCTAAGTAGGTTTAGTTCTTTCCGTAATATTTTTGCTATAGTTATAGCCAGCATTAAATGAAGGTTTTTAAACGTGCTAGTTTTATAAATAAAATAAACAAAACATTTGCAAAAAATAATCAGATAGTTAGGGGTCCATATATTTTCTAATAATGACCTGATTTGAGTATACGCAAGTAGGTACATAATATATGTAATTAAAATAAATCTCATTTATGTAACCATAAGTAACTATTTAACAAAAATAGGTATTTGCAACTCATAGACGCAAACCTAAGTTTCGAATGGATAATTTGTTTACGAAAAACTAATATCATGCTAAGCTTATATCCAGGTTCTGGATCCAAGGATCGAGATCCAGAGAGCAGCCTCAGAGTGTAGTAGCCATTGGCGATCCCGGTCTCAGAGTAAATCTCAATAAGTGGTGCGGGGCGGCGCTGGGCGGGGCGCCCGCCGTCGCCATAGCAACCGCCCGCCCGGGGCCAGGGTGGCGGGCTGCCGCCCAGGCCAGGGGAAACCCGACCTCACACATGATTGCTCTTCATTTTCACTACTAATTTTTCATTAAAACTAAATTAATCGTCCACCCGTACGTTCAAAGCGTACTCTTTAACATGGAGTCATGGACATCTCTAAACTTTAATTTGTATAACCTATTAGCGCTACTATAATAACTTGACAAATAACATCAACCTTGAAGATTTGAAATTCATAATTCCTTATAATATTGCATAACTCGCCACTCTGCGCTCGAGAATAGAAATACGAAGCAGAATACAGCGTTATAAGAGCGAGTAATATCGTAGTTATAGAAAGTAAAGTGCGTTCGCGCTGGCGAGGCGACTCGGCGATAATTAATGTACCGTCGAGTCGAGCGAGCGGCGCGCGGCGCCAGCCTCGCTCCGACAAAAAACCCGCTCCGACACAAAAACACCCGCCGTGGGAGAGGGACAGCGCGCCAGGGCAGAGCGAGACGGCGACACACCGCGCACACCGCGCTCCGCAGCGCAGTTATGAGAACACCACTCTGATTTAAAACTCTACCGAATGCGCCCTTCCATCACATGGCGTTTGACAGATCGCCGGAAACGCGAACTGTCAGATTTGAAAAAAGGCGCGATCGCTCCCGTCGCAACTAATTAAAGTTTAGTTACACCCAATTTTGTAAATAACTATATATAATGTTACACGGAAAATGGACCAACTATTTTTGTACTTAGTTTTATTATTCGCTTGATGAAAAATGATATATTTTACAAATCGCTAAATTTTAATTTTGAACAAAGTTACGGTTTTTTTACCTAGTTAGGTACTTTTTAGACGAAATGTAAAAAGTAAAACTCACAATGACAATGTCATATTTCCAGTGGAAATAAATAATGATGTCAAGTTTATAAAAGTTATTAATTATAACAGAATCGTACCAGTAGGTGAAAAGTGCAGAGAGAGATTCTACATTATCTAGAATTGCCTAATAACCGACGAGCTTCGACAAACGACAAAGTCACTAAACTTAGAAATTTTCATAAGTTAGTAAACTGTCAAAAAAAAACATTTACTCTGATAAAGATCTCTAATAATGTAATGGGGAACGAACGTATCGCCTCAAAATAAAAGAATTACGAAAACTGTGAAGAAGGTAGACAGAAATAACAAGTCCTGACTTCACGCAAGTTGAATTTCTTAAGAATATCAACGGAAATCCCTAAGGTAGCGTTAACACGGGCACTTACCTGGAAATCACTCCACATCTTCATGGGGATACACCATAGTTCCGATATGAAAACATCACACGATCACGATAACAAACTGTCAAAATGTGTTTCACGGCGTCACTGTCACAAGCGCGCAGAATGAAGGCCGATCGCAGACTGAGGCTCGCGCGGCGGTGTCGGTCGGCCGGCGGCGGATCGCGGCGGTTGCGCCCTTTCGGCGCGGGGAGCGCTTCGGGTGTTTCCGCCGGTGTCCGGGCGCGCTCGGCCTGCGCCCACCTGCGACTCGCTTCCACGAACAACAAAACCGAGTCCGCTGCCAGCCTCGGCCTGCCTGCCTGCCAGCACAATGCCGCACCACGGACCTTCTGCCGCTGACACACGCGAATACCGAATACCGGCCCATAGCCCACAGACCCATACAGACCCATACTCCATAGCGACCGACACCGACACCGACACAACCTGACGGTGACGTTACTAAACAATACCAGTTTTCTAGGATCTAGCTAAGTAGGTACTTATATCCATTAGGATTTTATTGAATATCTGGATTTTTATGTTTATGGTAGGTAGCCTTTATGCCTACTCCAGTGAATCGAATGATAATGCTAGGCAATAAGGTACCTATTTTATAAAACTTAAGGTACCTACGTATTACGCTATTCAACAAGACATACCTACCTATTTATATTATAGCACTGCACTAGTAGAAGAAAAGTGTATAAGTAATAAACACTTTATCCACATACTCAAATCAAAGCATAGACTTAATACGCGACCCCAAAGCCTTATTCGATATATTTATAATGAGCTAAAGTTCATACCTACCGGGCTGATAACGGAAAGTGACAAATAAAAAAGCTTTCGGAACAAAGTTTTGAGTGCGGCGCGCTACGGCCGCGTAGCAGAAAGTTCGTAGCAGTAAAACTTCGTAGCGCTCTCGTAGCGTGAAAGTTTTGATTTCAACGATTTGCGGCGCAGAGAGGGCCGCGAGGCCGCACTAGCTCCGCGACCCACGGCCTTCACCACGCCCTCACCAGAGACATCGCTCGAGCGGCTCGACCACAATACGTGTAATACACTTCCGCACCTGTAGCGGACGATCGCTTTACCTCCAACAACAAGCAGCAATGTACTACACCTCATACGGTTACTCGCTTACCACGCAGATAGAACAGAGTCTTAGATTTATCTGTTCGCTCATCTCTCACGAGAGTGCGCCACTTGGTTGTCGAGCGACTACGCCCTTACCGTGTTACGTTTTGCAAATCATCTCATGACAAAAGAGCCGTTAGTTATTCGATTTCCATTTCGCGTGCAGTTGGCGCGGCTCGGGCCGGCGCGGCTGCCGCGGCAGCAATGGGGCGTGCTCGGATCGATAGCGTTGCTATATGCTATGGGTCTTCGGGAAACTCGCCTCGCGCCAGT
This sequence comes from Polylopha cassiicola, assembly GCA_038024825.1. Classification (NCBI taxonomy): domain Eukaryota; kingdom Metazoa; phylum Arthropoda; class Insecta; order Lepidoptera; family Tortricidae; genus Polylopha; species Polylopha cassiicola. Next base: position 4,732,237 of record CP149061.1, read on the forward strand.
TTTCAACTGTTTATCCTATTATCACCACATCGCGATGTTGATATTAGCCTCGCGCTGAAACCGCAGTAAGATGCAGGCTTAAATACCAGAAATATAATAAAATATCAATGCGATCGTAAAACGGAATTAGCGCAGCACTATTGCGCAGTGTTTTAGTTGGATATGATTTAAATAAATAATTATGCACTTTAATGTTTTCAAATTTTCAATACCCGGTAATTGCGATTCCAGGCGAATGAATACGAGCTCCTGATTTATTTTGGTTAGATGGATTTATTATGTTATAATTATTCCAATTCCGTTATTAGTGATTACCGACAGCTATGTGACCTTTTAAACTAAAATAATACTTAATTTTAAATTGAAATTATTGAATGTCCAACATTCTGGTCGCATTTGAAATTGTGGTAAGTTCATAATATTCAATAATTTTATCATTTAGGTACACACGTCAAACTTTATAAATTTGTGCTAGCCGAGAAGATCATCTCTGCCCGGCTTTTGTCGTGCGAGACAGCATCTGTCACTGTCATACTTTTACCGTGAGTGAAAGAGTGAGAGCGACTAATGCTTTCTCTTTCGCGCGACAAAAAACCTTACCTACACCTGGACACTGTGTAGTTCTTAAAAGAAAGAGAGAGATAGAGAGAGAGAGAGAGAGAGAGAGAGAGAGAAATACCATTAGGTATATCAATTGAAAATTAGAAAATGTTGTATATCTACCTACATATCTGTTTGACAGACTAAATATTGCACTAATTTTTTGTTCATACGCATAAAGAATAAGCAAATATTCTTAATAATTTCTGATGCCTTCGCGGTTATTACACATTGGAATGAAACAGCAACAATAGCATTAGACTATTGTCAGCTCAGTCGTGCTACGATTATGGAAACTGTAAAGAATCCGAAACGTCAGCAAATAAAATAAAATAAAAATACGCAAGTTAAATCCGTTAATAGTTGTTTCATTCCAAAATATTCTTAACTTTTTGCTGACTTATAATTTCAACTTTATGCCATTGTGATAAAAGATTCGCTTCTTTACTGACGGGTAATATCTGCCATGATATTTTATAACCTAAGTTCTTTACGTTTAAGTTCAAACTCGACTGACAGCTAATTTGATTATCAGTTTTAGGGTTAACCATAAAGAAAGTTTAGTCACAAAAATTTATTAATGAAATCATAATAATGTATTAATTGGGAGGCTGTTGAAGTTCATAATCGTTATGAGCTATATTTTATAAACTAGCTGTGCCCGCGACTTCGTCCCCGTGGAATAGTAATTCTTCATAAGGCTTCATATTTTCCCCGTTTTTTACACATTTTCCACTGTTTCTTCGCTCCTATTGGTCGCAGCGTGATGTTATGTAGCCTAAAGCCTTCATAGATAAATGATCTATCCAACAAAAAATGAATTTTTGAATTCGAATCAGTAGTTCCTGAGATTAGCGCGTTCAAACAAACAAACAAACAAACAAACAAACTCTTCAGCTTTATAATATTAGTATACATAACTATTTAACTACTAAACCGATTTTATCAAACATAGCTAAGAATACTATCGACTAACAAAAACACACCTTTCTAACAAAAAAAACACATCCGTTCAGGAGATGTGACGCCACAGACAGACACACCACCACGTTAAACCTTACACCCCGTAGTTTTGCGTAGGGGGTTAAAAATGAAATAGCCTTAGACGTAGGTAGAAATGCGACTTAGGGATAATTCATTGTCATATTAAGTGTATGATTTATTTAACGAATTTCTAAATACATAGTTAAGTAAGTATTATAATTTCTGATGATTTCGCGGTTATTACACAATGACATTGGAATGAAAATAATAACAGATTTTACTCGCGTATTTACTTTTATTTGCTCACGATAGTCTCACTAGCAAGGTGCTAAACTGTCGTCAGCTCAACCGGCTACAAATATGGGAACTGTGAAGTTTTTGATATGTCGGCGAATAAAAACGCGAGTTAAATCGGTAGGTAAGAGTTAGGTATAATAGAGTTAGTTAGTTATAATAAACACTTTGGAATGAATTCCAAAGTGTTCATTATAAAAAATAAGTTATAAAAAAAGTTTTTTTTTATAATAATGAGCGAAGCCGGGCGGGTCGTTTATACTAATCTATAATAATATATACTATACCTATATGTTTGTATGTTTGTATGTTTGTTTGTTTGGATTGAATAGGCTCCAAAACGACTGAACCGATTTGAAAAATTCTTTCAGTGTTAGGAAGCTACGTTCAACCTGAGTAACATAGGCTATAAAAAAATAAGGATCCGTGCGAAGCCGGGGCGGACAGCTAGTATAGAATAAGTATAGAGATTAATTTCAATCAGAGGCACATTATAACTGGCCATTCTTTTGTATGTAGTTTTTAAAATAACACCCAACCTTTTTTTATTTCCGAACACAGCTCGGTTTTCCAACTAGAGTCTTTTAATTAGAAATTGTGTAGATATAAGTACGGGCAATGCGGGCAGTACACAATCGCCAGAGGACACAAGGACGTTCTTCCGTCTCACTCATTCCAATGGTGTGTAAGAGAGACACCGCTATCGCGTAATGTAGTTTCAGTAACGTACAGTCAGCAAATTATAACAGATATTTGAAGAAGCTGCAAAAGTTGGTTTTTAAGGTTTTAAGGAAACTCATAATTTGCATCTATATCTATAGAGATGACAATTTTGTAAAGAAAACTAGCTTCTGCCTGCGACTTCGATTGCACGCGATAAGATTCCTTGACCCGTTTAGGGAGAGAATTTAAAAAAAAATCATTTCTTAAATATAGTTTATGCTCTATATATCAGTCATTAAGACAGATTCTTCTTTTATACTTACTAGCGGTTCGCCCCGGCTTCGCACGGATCCCTATTTTCTTCAAAATATTCTATAGCCTATGTTACTCAGGGTGAACGAAGCTTCCCAACAGTGAAAGAATTATTAAAATCGGTCCAGTAGTTTTTGAGTCTATTCATTACAAACATACAAAAATAGGTACAAATCTTTCCTCTTTATAATATTAGTATAGATATAGATATAGAGATTAGATGTGATATATTGTACCAGTTTATGACGTCACGAAACCCCTCTCCCGAATCTTTGTCATTTACTGTTCTATTGAGAAAATTAAAAATGCGTGTCCAATAACTTATGGTAATCTAGGTAAGTATACGTATATAGTTGTTTTATTCCAATGTGTAATAACCGCAAAGGCATCAGAAATTTATATGCTGTATTATCACAGAGTAAAATCTTGGCGCAGAATCATTCTACTGGTGACGTGTAGGTTGCAACACTAGGTATAATTTTCCTTCAGCGGAGAATCGGATTAGAAAAAATGTCCACAAAAAAATGTACATGTTCAGCGACAGAATTTAAACCCGCGACCTCACGATTGCTAGTCTCATCTAAGAACCACTGAGCTATGTCACTCGATAGCCGATAATGACATCGCGAAATTGGCCTCAACTACAAGAAAACTTGAACTCAAAGTGGCCTATGTCAAGGGTAAAACTTATAGCAAAATAACTACATAGGTGTCATACCTAAGTACTTCGAAATTTTAAATTAAAATTGAGGTATGAAATGGCAAACACACTTTTAGGAACCTTTGGTATGAATCGCCGGTACCTCTCCCAATTGCAGGTTGCAATACCATTTGATATCAGAATGATACGCATGTCGGAATACACAAAGAAATTTTCATGGTCACCTATTGGTTTTGAACCCGCGACCTTACGATTGCTAGTGGACTCATTTACCGCTAAGGTACGACGTATCTCGATTCTCGATAATATATGTAACTACCTACTTACATATTTTCCAAAAAAATATCTACATATTGAATTGAAGTGTAATTTATTTTTAACCATTAATTTTTTAATAACCACCAATGCAAAAACGTAAAAATAATGACGTCATTGTGTGTCTGCAGCATCGTAGCTCCCGAACAGATGTACTGATTTTGATTCTGTTATTTTATTGACCTAGATACTTATTATATATATTTTTAATAAACACTTTTGAATTATTTTGGAGCACAATAAAGAATAATTGATAACTATTAGAAGCCTTATTGACTAGATGCAACAGCGACCATATCGCTTGAAAACACGGACACTATGTGACTTATGATTTCCGAATGACTGTCCAGCATAGCTGTCCTTGCCAGTATCTATATTTTCTTTTATTTATTTTTTATTATACTCACCTACATACTAACATAGTCACAAAATCAAAAAACCTTATTAATATATAAATTAAACGATATTTCTTGCTTATTTATTTTTTAAACCTTAAAGAAGTTTTTTGAGTAGATAAATTAGTTGAGTAAATAAGTTAAATAACTCTATATATGTTCTTACTAAAACTGGGCAATTTAGTATGTTTCAGATTTCAAAAATACCAGTATAACGGTGACGTATCTTATATCTGGGTCTCGTGGTTAAAACACCCGGCTACGAAGGGGTATCGTGTTTGAATCCTGCTCGGGGCATGTTACGATATGAAGCACGAGCTAGTACGAACACCCTGTACATGGGTCTTATATATGTATATCTTTTGCATAACTTGTATCTAATACCCATAGTAAATAAATTTTAGATTTATAAGTATAATAGATATGTTGAAATGAAACAACTATACTTAACGGATTTAATTGTCGTATTTTATTTCATTTGCTGACGTTTCGAAAACTTTAAATTTTTCATATTTGTAGTAAGAGTGAGCTGACGATAGTCTAACGTCAGAATACGCGAGTTAAATCCGTTATATTGTTCATCCCAATGTGAAATAACCTCAAAGGTAGCAATTATCATATATTAAGTGGGTACCTTTATATAATAATAATATGTTGGAATGAAACAACTAAGTACTAACATCAGTTTTATCGTGTCGTGCTAATGATTCGAAAACTTGACAGTTCCCATATTCGTAGCCGACTGAGATGACGATAGTCTAACACGTCAATATGATAATGTTAAACTATCGTCAGTTCAGTAATAAAATACGCGAGTTAAATCCGTTATAGTTGTTTCATTCCAATGTGTAATAACCGCGAAGGCATCAGAAATTATGTGTACCTATACAGTATTATGATTGTGGACATCTATTCATCTATACTAATCTATACTATAATATTATAAAGCTGAAGAGTTTGTTTGTTTGTTTGAACGCGCTAATCTCAGGAACTACAGGTTCGAATTCAAAAATTCTTTTTTTGTTGGATAAACCATTTATCGAGGAAGGCTTTAGACTATATAACATCACGCTGCGACCAATAGGAGCGAAGAAACAGTGGAAAATGTGTAAAAAAACGGGGAAAATATGAAGCCTTATGAAGAATTACTATTACTATTCCACGGGGACGAAGTCGTACTAGTATGTAATAACCACGAAAGCATCAGAAATTATCTATCATATACAATATGATTATATACAGCTACTTATATATTATACTACTTATTACATATTATTATAGCTTTATACATATAGGTACATACTATTTATTTAATACCTAAAAGTGCGTTTACTTGCATTGCGCCTTGCAAGCAGCAGTTGCATAAACTATAAATGCAACGAGTGCGTTATGCACTGCACTACTGGCCCGAACTTGACTCCTCGTGGTGTCATCTTACTTGCATACATGGCCAGGAATCAGGCCATAGGTACTAAGATTTGTGTATATGCAATTATTTGCTGACACTGCATTTTTTTACACTAACACAACCGTACTCGTTAGTTTGTTTGTGTGCGTCTTATTGTCTGATAGTCCGTAGTCGACATAAATTCGTTTACGATATATTTTTTTTTCGTTTGATTTATATAATTATATACTTAAAAGGAAAAGCTGACGTAATGACTGACATATCAACGCAGGGCATATAAGGGTTAGAAACTTGAAATTTTGCTCAGGTGTTCCTTTTATAACGGATTTTTGACATTTCAGGGGTAAAACTGGGATTTTTTGATAAGTAAAGTTTTCGAAACGCCAACAAACAAAATAAAATACTTACGCGAGTTAAATCTGTCATAGCTGTTTCTTTCCAATTCCAATAGAAGTTACTTAGTCAAACATCCATGGCTATTCGCGCAAAAAAGTATATAAATACCTACTTAAGTCATTTTCACATTTTTATTTATTGGTTTCATTGTAGAAATCATTAGGTATTTAAAATTTGACATGGCAACACTGGAAAATACCGAAATACTAGCTCGCGTGTTGCCAGGCGCAAACCTATTCCATCTTTGTCGCACGTTGCAAATTATTATATAACTGTCCTGTTGTCACCGCTAAACGTGTAATAACTTAAGGCTGAGTTACACCCATGTTTCAGGGCTCAAGCGTACTTAGAGTTATTTTCCAATGGCTGACAATGACCGCTACGTCATCGCTATTGTTGCGCTGAATGCAAAATTATTTTGCACTTATTAATGTGGTACCATTGACGTGACGTCACGTTTAAAGACGTTTTTCAAATACCTACTGATAGTTGTTGAGTTATTTTTGCGAGTCGTGTCATGGCGTGTCATTCATCTGCGTTGATTATGTTTTATTAGTACCTAGTTCTGGTGTCTTGTTTGAATTGCTGACTTTGATAATGTTTCTCATAGACACTATATTTGGCTCCATCGTTAGCCAAACAGTATATAATATACATACATAGTTACCTATCTGTAGTAGTATAGTCATATTTATTTACTCGCGAGTATGAAATGATCATCGCGAAAACCGAAAAGGGACAGCTATAGCAACCAATTTTTTGTCTCTATCTGTTGTGTATATTTTACTATCTTGTCAATAACTTTAATGTAACTGTCTACTAATAATACCTACAATTCCTTGGTAAAAAAAATATAATAAGTAGGTGTACCTAATTAACCCGTCCGTTACATTATTTTTTTTAATTTGGATAGTCAAATAAGAAAAGGCAAAGATGAAGCACGTTAAAGTTCGGGAGTGGGTGCTCGTGACGTCACGTCGTGGTAAAATCTATGGCAGGGAGTTATACGGGCCATATAGTTAGGTATATTTTTTTATTTAAGAAATTGATAAACGAAAAAGAAAACAATATGTTTGATAGAGAGTTAATCTAACTGCCTACTTCTAACTCGATTAAATCTCACATTAAAGATACCTGCAGCAGACTGCAGATTAGAGCCGTTCTAAAACTAATACCGAACGCTGGAGATCTACTAATTTCCATCGCAACTGGCCGTCAAGTGCAAGACTTTGTCTTGACGATATTGCATGTCGCGCCTGGTAGCGACACCGGCCTGGTACGAGATACTAGCTAACGAGCAATGGCCGCTTCTACAATGCCAGCACTCGCCAGGCCCATCGAAGAAGATTCCATCGCGCCCCGTTTCATAATATTTAAACATTCGCGCGCCACAGTATCGCCCCACAATATTTTCCTCCGACTAGGTCCTCTTTATCTCTCTGCCTCTCTGCTCTTTGACATCGACTGACGTACGCGACCTCAAACCCACCCGCGTCGACCTTATAACTTAAAGTGTAAGGTCGCTATTCCCGCAACGTTCACGCTCGCTTGAATTTCGGACTCATTAGGCGGCATTTGGGAATTTTGGATTTAGTAAATAGGACTCCGATGTCGAGAATAAATGAAATACATTATTTTGTTTTGTTTTGTTTTTATTTTGTTAGTTTTTAGGTTATTATCGGTTGCGTTAATTGACGGTATCCACTAGGATCTATAGGTGGATGAGTTTATTGAAATACCTACCATAAACTGAATTTATTTTTGTAGTCGGAATGCGATTTTTTTTGTTTCAATTAGAATGCGGGGGAAGCGTACAATTCTGTAAATAGCCCGCAAGGTTGGTTATAATTGGGCTCGTGTAAGTGTGTATTTTGTTTGTTAAATATGAGGGTTGTGTTCGGGAGAGCGTGGTTAGCGGAGCGGGCGTCGGCGCTGCTAGCGACGGCGACGGCGGCGGCGGCGGCGGTGGCGGTGTCGGCGGCGGCGCTGACGCAACGCGCGACCTCTTTGTCCGGCCCCACGGACTCCGGCGGAATGTCCGCGAGCCGGCCTCGCCGCCGCCTCGCCGCCGCCGCGCCGCACTCCGCGCTCGAGTAATTACGAATGTCAAATGTTATCGCACGCAACCGTCCGCCGCGCCGTCCGCACTCCGCTGCGCCGCTCTTCATAATAATAAAACCTGATATTTAAAACGGAACGTCCTTCTAACGCCGTGTAGTTGCGCCGACGCCAATCTACGATAATAATAAGCCGGACCCCCGTATGTTGCCGCGCTGCAGCGCTCTCGGATCGGAGTTGGTCGGTGAGACGCGTGGCCGCTGTGAAGCGCTGCAGCGCTACGAAAGTTCTCCTCGTAGCGCTCACATAAGTACGGCCAGTTCTACGCGCGCCTGTATAGCTATTAAATGTATATAGAATATATAGTAGTAATCGCTCGACGCAGCGGTATTATGTCGGAAATATACCGGCCGCGTCGCGCCTCAAGCCGATTCACTGTTTGACTATTTAGTTTGTATGGGGAGTTTCAAATGCGATTTTACTAATAGTAGAAAGAGTTATGGAACTAATTCTTTCGCTAAAATATATAGTGTTGGGGAAGCTTTCCTTGACGGTGTAAGGGGTTGGTGTATAGCTTTTAGTTTAGGAATTATAAAAATGGATCTTAATTTTCGTATGACGCCTTCAACGGCATCTAATGATAGTATAAAGCTTATTTATATTCATTAAACAGATACCGTCGAGACCCCAAACTTCGCCTGGATTTTGGCATATTTTGCAACATAACTTGTTAATTTGAAAGTATTCTAGACCGTTCAAAGAAAAAAACTAATTAAAGGACTCCTGTCCATCTTTAGAGACCATTAGAGCATTGAATTTCAATGGATAACATGGCAAAAAATGGACAAAATGGTGCTAGGCGAAGAATGGGTATTTTTCCCTAACTTCGCCTATGTATGAATGACCGCTTATAATAAACATTGATGGGATCTACTCACGACAAGTCTCTTCGGTTTGAAGTGTGATAATATAGTATGAACTTAAACAACGTCAGATTACTGTTATTTCCTAGAAAAGAGGGGTAGGCGAAGTATGGGTGCAATATGACTTTAGTTACATACATTGACAGTGACGAAGCTAGGGCTGCCAAAAATCACGCATTTATCTAGCATGCCAAGAAAAAAGAGGGTATAGTGTTTTATTCAACTTTATTTTTTTTAAATAATTTCATTTCATTTATTTTAAAAGGAGTTTTTTTTGCACGGTTGCTTTTTATGGTTTGTAAGTATCTCTTCAAAAAACGGTATGCCCACTTCCTGCCGGGTAATTTATCAGCTAAAATTGAACGCTTTCCACTGGGTTCTAAGTATCTGATAATTTTAAATACTCCACTACACTTTACAAGTAGAAACAAGTCTTATTATTCATTTAATTGAAATCTTATAATTTTTATATAAATTTTGTACAGTACATTTGCCATCCCTAAGGGCAGGCGAAGTTTGGCACGAACATGATGACCAAATGCCCTAATGAACAATTACTTTTATTATTACTTAAAAACGTAATATATCTATTAATTAATAGTGTCAATTGATAAAGCGATAGTTATAGCATATACCTGTATAATAAAAATAAATTTATCTGGTCTGCAACACTCCTTAAAATCAAAGTTCATTCACGTCTTGAAAAAAACGTGCGGTCGGCGTCACGAATAAACTGCACTAGACGCCAACCTTATGAAGTTAGCCACAGATTGTCCACAGAATATTGCCAGTCATAAAAAATACTTTATACTTAGAGTTATTATATAAAGCCTGCCATAGAAATAACTTGTAAATTTGAAGTTATGTAAAATTAGGCGAAGTATGGTAGTCTAGGTGAAGTTAGGGGTTTCGACGGTATTTAATTATTAAATATTTTTTTTATAAAACATTACATTTCATACAAAATAAAAAAAACAGTTTTTTTAAATATTACCTTGTAATAACCTCAACCGAATGATGTTTAAGCAATGGTCTTGTTTTTACAACAAGTTACTATTATGTAAATAAAAAAACCTTTTTCATAATTACTAAATTACTTATAATAAAAAAGTTTGGATGCATATGCACTTATTTTGAATAAAACATTTTAAAATGTATCCTAAACTTAGATCATAAGATCCCAAATAAAGCAATAAAATTTAAGAGATTCTTAACTACCTAACTTTTAATTTTTTTAAGTAAAGTAAAATTAAGTCCTAGCTTACACTAAATTAAGAAAAAGAATACCTACGTAAGTCTTCTATCAATAAGGGAAATCATTTTATTGGATAGCAATTATCTCGATACCTATCCATCAAATTTGTCGAATTAATCGATAAGTAGGTTTTATTTAAAAATCAGTAGGTAAATGATTCTTCATTTTGCAGCTTGCATTGATCATAACACGTAGCCGATTATAGCTTTTATAAGTATCATAAACTGTCTTACACTCAAAACTAATATGGATCAAATTGGATCATGTATAAAATTGTGTCAAGTAAAATAATTAGACACTTAATTATTTTTTCTGTCCTCCGGCCAGAAAGCGCCAAATTTCGGGCCGCTCCGCTAAATGAAGTTGCCGCTTTCTGGCTTCGTCGAACAGAAAAATAGTATACTGACCTCGGCCAGCAAAATAAGAAAGCCTCAGATCACATGTATTTGTCTTCCGAGGCGAAGCCGAGGTTGACAAAAATGTGATCGTTCGAGACGTTTTTTAATCTACTGGCCTAGGTGCGTAATGTACTATTAACATGTTATAAACTGCCCTGTAAAATAATACATACTTAAAGAAATCATGTGAGCAAGAGCACAATTTCTGTAGGAGTTGTAATAATACAATATTTTTTTATAATAAGTACTTGTCCTTAGAAAACGAATTAGATTAATGTTCTATAGATGGTAAAATACAAGGAATTTTTGGATTTATAAATAGGTATGACAAAAACATATTTTTATTAAGAAACCGGTTAAAATATATTTCGGTATAAGATGATAAAATTTTTAATTTTTAACGAAATATCTTAAGCCACCTTAACATTTATTTTACACTTCATATATTTATTTTATTCATATACATACAACAATTTTAAATTGTAAGAGTTCACATCAGAACAATCGTATGATCAATCGGCCTGTGGCGCGACGCGTCCCTCAGTCAGCTATAGCGTGGCCTTATAGATGGTTGTTTGCGCTCACAGAGTGCGGTGAACAGCGCTCACCGGCGGCGCGGCTGTGTGCGCGTGCACGTGCACACGGCACGCACACCCGCGCACCGCGCCGCACACAGCTGCGCGCGCTGTACGGGTGCGTTCCGAAACCGCTCTCTACTCTATTCTATCTATGCGAAGGCGTTCTATCGCCGCGCCACGTATACCGGCCGGGCACGCTTCGGGCGAGGAATTTAGAGGCGGGGGTCGTATCGTTAATTGTTATGAAGTTGATTTTCGTCCTGAAATTCCGAAATAGGCGTTCCGAAATCACCTTTCCGTCAACCATGATTTGACATCTCGAACGTTCGCTCCTGACGGTCGAGTTGAAGTAATTTGCGTTTGGCGGGCGAACGTATTTTTGCGAGTCGAAACACTTTTGTTCGATGATAACAAAGACTCGCGGACGGCGTATGTTTTCATACCGCATGCCTACGTCACGAGTGCTCGCGTCTTATCAGCGGGCGGGGTGATAACGACGCGAAAGGCACTTTAGGTTGAGGGGATAGGGTTCAATATCGCCGGGGAGCTCTATTTCGAACGGATCGCCGAGCGAGTCCGCGGTGGGGTCATAGAAAACAGTTGAAAGCAATAAACTACTAACTAGTGGATTTAATTAGAAGAAATTTAAGGATGTATGGAGTTTTTGTACTTTGATTGTACCTAAGTGATTGTAGTCAGTGTGGAAACTGATTTTTCTCACCCTGTTCTCGTTAGGGCCTCGGTTCGCCCTCTGCGCTGCGCGGTGCGTCGAACTCGATAAGTTTAGCTCTCGGCATGACCCGAGTCATCTCGGCGCGAGGGAGACGCCTGATCACAATCGATGGATCCTCGTCGAAACGATTTTTCCGATGGATTGATAGCTATCATATTGCAGCCACCTGAAGTGCGGTCTATTGCGGGCTGTAAACTTTCAATGCTTCACTACCATAGACCGGACTAGCCGTTTTGAACTTAAATAAAATAGGATGGATTCAATCCGGCTTTTTATTAAATTATATATTTAAGCCGCTAGTGTGTATTTCATTTAACGATTTCTCCTAGATACTACCTAGTTAGAGCCGCGAATGTACTGCGTCAGGGTAGGCATTCCATACATTTACGTATACCATTGTGCCTATATCTAATGCACGCCCTTGGTAGGTATAGAGGTATTTTTTTATAGATTACTACTTTTTATTATTATTCATTTAGGTATAGTTACTTCGTTATAGTTACGTGAACTATTAAATAAAATACATTAGGTACAATTGTTTTATTTCAATACCTACCTCTCTTACTTATATAACTACACAAACAACACTTCATTAATTAATATAGGTTAGTAAATTGGGATATTTCATACTTATCAATAGTCTAGTCCTAAGCTAAGCGGTGCTGTGGATGTTAAACAAAATCTATTATAAGTAGGTACCTACCTACCTAAACATACATACATACAAGACTTACATACATAAGACATATCCAATCCAAAACTCAAGTAGAATATACTTACGCTCTTGCTCATTTCACTAACATCTATCCCCGCTTCGTACCTAAGGACTTATTCGTACCTAATATTCCCCAGTTTAGTTAAAAATGTGATTACTTTTAATTATTTAATTATCATAATTAAACAATAAGTACAAATTTCATTAATAATTTGCGCCAATTCCAAGATGGCCGCGTATTAACGTTGCGTTCAAAAACGATCGCGCCATTTTAAAGACGTGTCGGACGCTCCGTTCGGGATCGCGGGTAGGTTGACTCCGTCATGGCTCGCTGCAGCTTGTGAAATTTTTCCCTTGGTACGATCTCGAGCCGCCACGTGGCTCGAGCTGGCCCGACTTGGCTCGATATCTCGAGCCAGTCGAGCTAACTCGAGCCATAATCTGACAGACACCCGCCTACATCGGGCGCCTTTCGCTCACGTGTAGATCGCACAGAGCAATGCTGAGAACGTCTCTGGATTCGACCAATTTTTATTTAGAAATAAAATATAATGGCCCGTATAAAACGATATTTGGTTAATAAACTACTTTTAATGATACAGAATATATGGACTGGTCACTATAACTCTAAGTAGGTACGGGGCTTGCGACTAGTGGTAGTTGATTAAAATTTCTTAATAAGATTTAAACATTTTATGTACAAAATACACAAATAATATATCTATGAATATTTTCTATTGTCCTAATTCATTTTCAGAAAAATGGGCTTCTAACTTTTTACTTCTATACCATAGCCTGTACCAAAGAATACCTAATATGTAGTACTAGCACCTATACTTACTAGTGTAGAGCGCGTCGTGCTTGCATGCAACGCACGCCCTTGTTAACAAAATTACCGAAATTCAGAAATCTAATTCTAAGAACAAAACTTACGACGCAAGTAAATATTTAGTACTAATACGACCTTTCATACGTACTAATACTGAGGTACTTAATTATTTTTTTATAAAAATGACATCTACGCTTAACGCCCCCTATAACAATTAGGTATAATTCTTGCCACCTACACAGGATAAAAGGCGTGTCGCTCTTCATTCTTTAACAACACATTACAGTAACAACTAATGGTCCATGAACATAATGTGGCATGAAAGGAAAATCTGAAAACACGATTCAGTACTCTGTGCGAGCGTGGAGCCGAGCGGCCGCTAGGTGGCAGCACATAGCTCGCTATTCACAGTGTATATTATTTACTGCGTGTATATATGTATGTCGTTATATAAGTGAACAGAAAGCTACGTTGGGTCGACGCGCGGCAGCGGGGCCGGGCCGCGGGCGGGGGGAGAGGCGCCGACCCACGCACACGGGGACGCGGCACCCACACTCAGGCGCCGCGCCGCGTCCGTGTGTATTGAGCGAGCGAGCGCGCCAGCCGAGCGACTCGGCGTATTCTTATTATTATGAAAGGAGAAACGCTTTTTGTAGGGCAAGAACTAAATTGTAGTATTACGGCTGCCGATAATAAAGATCGTAAACGCATTTCAGTCCGCTGAAGTTTACACCGTCGCTCATAGATGTCGCGCTTCCGATCGCGGCGCGTTTTCGCAACGGACGGTGGTTCGCTATTTTCCGACTTGCATTACCTGCAAAAATAATGCCCGCAAACGATGATGGCTCTCGGCTGTTGTCAGCGTTCTAATTATTGGACTCGTTTTTAGTTTGTTTCTGCTGATATCTCGTCTAAATCGCACCGCATTTGACTTTAAACAATTAAGATTTGTAAGTAACGCGTAACAGGTTCGATACTTGTAGCGGTATACATATATACCTAACTACTCCTAGGAATGTAAATACGAATTCAAACCAATGTGACTTCTAGTGCTATGAGTTAAGTATTATTCTATTTGACTCTATACTTGACAATTGTCATATTTATATAGGTATGAATAAAAAAACCTACGTAAAACGTACAAAAATACGCTATAACTGAGTCTACTGCGTACTTACTTCGTATAAAAACGTATTTCTGTACAATTCTCTAGAATTTGCGATTGGTTCTCGTCTGGTTTGATGTCCTACATTTCGAAGTAGGTTATTTAGACATTTTGCGGAGTAGAATGTTTTTCAACGCCTTTTATTATCAAAGAATAAAGATTAGTTTATGTATCTTAGCCTATATCTCTCTTATCACGCATATCACCTTTGCGGGAGTAGGCAGGCACCAGGCGCGTGCAGTGAGGGATGCGTATATAGGCACAGTAGGCACTCCATACATTTTTAAAATTTTATCTGTACTGGATTGAAACAATTATTAAGTACTTACGTAATAATTCCCGATGCCTTACCAGTTCTACATTGGAATAAAAAATTCTACTCGAAAATATAATGTGGCTTGTGTAATGCACGCCAGTGGTAGAGACTATTCGAGCATCACAAAAGTTCCATAATTAAAAGCTGTACGAAGGCTGTATAATGTAAGAGCAGCCACCAATATGCAGCATTTATACAGTTTATACGTATAGATTTTAAATATTAAGTAAGTAGGTACCTATGTAAGTAGGTATTTTCAATGACGCCTCTATAGAGAGGTGGTTAGAGAGCCCGTCTACGAATCTTGAGGATGTGGATTCAAAACTGACGGAGATAAGTTTTATGTATTCTCCATTATCTAGTTCTCCTAGACTTATTGATTATTTGATTAGATTTGGAATAAGATCCATAATAAGACTTTTTTCTTTGCTGATTAGGTTACCAAAAAAAATAGGACACGTATTTTTTCTTTTCTCAAATGACAAGGATAAGCGCTTTAAAAGCTCGGGAGTGGGGGATCGCGACGTCACGTCATACTATTTGTACCGTATTGTGACGTCACCCAACCCCCACTTCCGGACTTTAGTAGCACTTATCTTTATATATTTTTGTTTGTTTGAAAAAAAAAGATGTGTCTAATAATCCCTACTAATATTATAAATGCGAAAGTAACTCTTTCTGTCTGTCTGTCTGTCTGTCTGTCTGTTACGCTTTCACGCTAAAACTACTGGACCGATTTTTATGAAATTTGGTACAAAGAAAGTCTTGAGCCTGAGAAAGAACACAGGCTACTTTTTAACCGACTGCAAAAAAGGAGGAGTTCTACGTGGACGAAGTCGCGGGCAGAAGCTAGTCTTTATATATTTTTGTTTTTTTGTCAAAAAAAAAAGTGTCTAATAATTTTCAATAACCTAGAACTGACAAAATCTAATTTCGTTTTCTTTATCTCTGTAACAAAAACCATATTTATGTAAGTACCTAATTATCCGATATTTATTGATAACTAGCTTCTGCCCGCGACTTCGTCCCCGTGGAACTCCTCCTTTTTTGCAGTCGGTTAAAAAGTAGCCTATGGCCTTTCTCAGGGACCAGATATTCTTTGTACCAAATTTCATTTAAATCGGTCCAGTAGTTTTAGCGTGAAAGCGTAACAGACAGACAGACAGACAGAGTTACTTTCGCATTTATAATATTAGTAGGGATTAATTTATTTACCCCTAGGCAAGTAAATGATAGTATATTTAGGTATACATATTATGTTTATGTATCCTAGTTATGTAAGTACGTCTTTATAATAGAAATTAGAAAGATAAAGCGTTGTAGGAGTAACAACACCGTTTCAAGGAAAATATGACGCATTTCTAGGTATTAAGGTATCATTCAGGATATTTCCAGCGTAGACGTTTGACACGATTCTGAAAAAGGGATGTTATAGATACTTTTTTAGGTGAGAATATTTGACAATAGGTACATGTCTACTATATAAACTACTAGCTTCTGCCCGCGACTTCGTCCGCGTGGAACTCCTCCTTTTTTGCAGTCGTTTAAAAAGTAGCCTATGTTCTTTCTCAGGCTCCAGACCTTCTTTGTATCGAATTTCATTTAAATCGGTTCTGTAGTTTTAGCGTGAAAGCGTAACAGACAGACAGACAGAGTTACTTTCGCATTTATAGTATTAGTAGGGATTTATATTAAACCTATATTACATTAGTTATACCTAGTTTTTCTTCCCAGTATATAATAACCGCGAAACCGTCAGGAATTATTATACCTACCCTTAGGTACTTATAAATATAATAAGCTTATATATACGTTATCTAGAAATACATTATCAAAATATTAAATACCAAAAAATGCCAGTGTACCGAAAACGCAAAAAAAAACACAAGATAAAGCTTGTACATATGTACAAGGTATATTTTTATACGAGTCCATAATCTTTTGAGACTTTTTCTATCTATATATATAAAATGAAAAACTAAGCAAATAAAATAATGACCATTATTTGTTCTAATTCCTATTTAATAACCGAGATGTCATAACCTAGTTATTAGAGCAGACTAACAACCACAAGGTACCACGTTCGAATCCAAACAAAGGAGATTTACATTTTCCTCCTTATTTCTTAGGGGAAAACAGAGTTAATACCTACGCGAGTGGTTTCATTCTATTTCCTGAGTGCAGAAATAACTCGAGAGATGGCGGTAGACGCCTAAACAGCTGTAGTTTTACATCATGTTTGTAGTACGTAGAAAGACGCGCCGGGTCCGTATCAGGTGCGTGCAGTGTGGGAGCGCAAGTATGACGCCAGGGTAGGCACTACATACATTAGTGACTCTGTGCCTGTATGGATTGAACGCCCTGGGTCCGTATTAAATTCTATTCAATACCTACTATATATATACACTTATATATTTACCACCTATTTACATAAATCTATAAAGTATTACGATCTATTTAATATCTACAGCTGAACCAATTTAGATGAAATTTTGTGTGGATGTAGTTTAAGTCCCTTATGATATAGGTTAGTTTTTATCATTTCGTTAGGGATGGAAAAGAAGTGGAATTTACTAGGTATCGAAGTGTTTAAAAATTACCTGCACCAAATGGGTAGGTAAGTACTCATTTTACTGTTTTTTAGGGGTTAAAACGGGAATGGATTCATTAAGTCGGCTTCTCTATTAAATAATTATAGATCTATGGACACGTCTAGATTCAGTTTTAAATATAAATCCCAAATTCCCCATTTATTTCTAAAGTCATTGAATGTTTTTCAGTTTATTTGAACGTACAGATTGTATAGTAAACTGGTAGGTGAAATTAAAATCTTCCTGCGATGTATTTTAAAACCTATCTCTGAAGTATTAAGGTTCAAACTCGACTAGGACCACTTTCTGCTTTTCGCTCGAACGTACCTTGATTAGTCAGCAAAGAAAAATTGAATTAAACTTTGCCGGAAACAGAAATACTCAACAATAAGATTGTTATTATCACTAGTTTAGACTCATTTGTAGTTCTTGAAAACAAATATTAGTAGGTAGGTAGCTATTATTTTTAAGACAGGTAAGGTAACGATATATGTTTAACTAGCTGTGCCCGCGACTTCGTCCCCGTGGAATCTTCATAAGGCTTCATATTTTCCCCGTTTTTTACACATTTTCCACTGTTTCTTCGCTCCTAGTGATCGCAGCGTGATGTTATATAGCCTAAAGCCTTCCTCGATAAATGGTCTATCCAACAAAAAAAGATTTTTTTGTTCAAATCAGTAGTTCCTGAGATTAGCGCTTTCAAACAAACAAACAGCTTTATAATATTAGTATAGATTTTGTATTCACAGTTTAATTATTATACCTGTTTGAACAACACACTTGTGTATGGATATCATATTGAATGGCTTTTGATGTAACTTTACAATAATATAAATAACTTACACATCAAAATAACATTAAGTATAGGCTTTTATAACGATATTGTGTAAAGTACTCATCGTGCGCAGACGAAGTCGCGAGAAGAAACTAGTCTAATCTATTTATACTGATATAATAAAGAGGAAAGGTTTGTTTGTGTGACGTCTGGACCGATTTGAAAAACTCCTTCACTATTGGGAAGCTAGGTTCACCCTGAGTAAGATATAGAATATTTTGATAAAAGAAATTAAGGATCCGCGCGATGCCGGGGCGGACAGCTAGTATGTAATATTTTGACTCTACAAAAAAACCGCCATCTCGCGGCGGCCTGCAGCAAACTACGCTCTCACACTTTACGACTCATAAAACGGAAGTACAGCGCCTTCGTTATTCTGCTAACGTAGTTTGAATTATACCAAATACTTACCATATTTTAATTTCACGGCTAAAGAGAATAAAACTTATTTGGGACTGCAGGCGCGTGCAGTGAGGGTCGCGTGTACTACGTCGGGGTAGGCACTCCACACACTTATACCATCGTGCCTATATGGCAGTGCCTACGCCAAGTCGAACGAAAACAAACGGCCTTTTCTCGAAGCAATTTATCAATTTACTTGTTTATCTTGACTTAGGTGAGTACTTGGCTTAAATATCATCCCGATAGAGAATAGATATTAGGGTGCCTAAAATATTATAATATTTACCTATACTTGATTACTATCTAGCTGACCTCATAAACTTCGCTTTTTTTGAGATTTTTTTATTTAAAAAAATTGTCGATGGTAAGAGTGAAAACATAGCGTTGTATATATTTTTCAATGCGGAAATATAAAAAAAAATACCATAAATTAAAAAAAATACTTTGGTTCGGACTCTTAACATTTAGGAGTATGAAAATTATATGTGGGCAGATTCTCAGACCGGCATACAAAATTTCATAAAAATCACTTCAAGTAAATTACAAAGAGCATACATAGGTATATTATGTACGACTCTCCGATGACAAAACCGCATGAAAATTATTACAATAATAGATAGAAAGGAATAATATCCATTAGCAGAAATAAGCGGTGGGAATCCATAACGCAACTAGGATTATTACGGGAAATCAGTAAATTTCGCATTTTATATCTTTACTAGAATGACCTACTAGTAGTGCCCTGCGGTTTTACCGCCGTGATTCAATAATTAATTAGCTATTTTTTAGTGTTCGGTATATTTTAAAGAGTCTATTTAGAGTCAATGCTTAAAGCAAGTAGTTGGTAAAGCATGTATGTTTTTATTGTTTTTTCCTATTATATTTTCTTTAGGGGGATTTCACGGGCGTTTCAACTGCCGTCATCTCCACGCGAATTTAAAACATTTTCTAGCTCTTTTTTTAATATTTGTAAAAGTTCCTAATGAGCTACAAAAAGATAAACGTAAGTGGTTGTACCTACCTATCAAAACTTAGCGCTTGAACCTAATTAAATAAATAAGTACTACCATTGTCTAAGGAAGTAAAAGTATCATTTGACACATTAATTTGTCCAAATTAGAATGAAACAACTATTAACGGATTTAACTCGCGTATTTTTATTTTATTTCATTAGCTGACGTTTCGGATTCTTTACAGTTTCCATAATCGTAGCAACGACTGAGCTGACAATAGTCTAACGCTAAAGTGATTTATGAGCTAATAAAATAAAATAAAAATACGCGAGTTAAATCCGTTAATACTAATAGTTGTTTCATTCCAATGTGTAATAACCGCGAAGGCATCAGAAATTATTATTGTCCAAATTAATTATTGCATACGAAAATACGTAAGTACAGTACATGCGGTTTGCACAACGCATTGGACTGGCCTGCACGTAACGCCTTGCGCAAGGACTTAGAGATCGGAGCTTGCGAGACCATGCTCTAAATAAACGAAATTAAACCAAATCATCAACGGTATATGGTCCACAATTGACTGTGTCGATGTGATTCGAAGCTTAATGTTGGTACACTGCTTGATTTTTATTGGTGAATAATTTTGTTTTCAGTAGGTAACTTTACAATTCACATGATGATAGTATTTCGCTGTTTAATTGTGAACACACATATTTAGTAGGTATAATACTTACTATGTATTAGAGATAAATTGCATCCGTTATGTTTTCTTTTTTAAGTATTACCTACAATCGCGAACTAGAAATGGATTGAGAAAATTTGGCTACGAGTACATATTATATTATTATTTCAAATGAAAAATTAATCAGATAAAATTACACTTTTTCCCTAATCCCGCTTATTAGGTAACCTACTGTGTGGAAGTTGTGGAACCTTCATGATATTTCTACAAGGGTCCATTCCAAAGGCTTGAAAGCCGCCTCTCAGGAGGATCGCCACCCGTCCGGTTTTGCAGTAAAGGCCCATTAGCTGGCCAACTACGCTTCAGTATTCAGTTAGAAAAAAAAAACCATTCCTGGGCACCGAGACTATTATAGGCTGAATTATTGTTACCGCATCACGAGTCAACTCCCAAGCAAACAAAATCCAAACTTGATATTCGCAAGGATCATTACGAAATTATTAACAATTCTTAAGGTCACGAAGTTAGCTTTGGAAATTCCGCAGTTTCAATATGTGCAAAGTTAACAGTGGACCTTTAAACTTAGGACGAGTTCCATTCTATACTACTGAATGGCCAGGCACAATAAAACCGGGTTTTCCATCGCCACCGGAATGGTCTCCAACCCAACAGACCTTTGGGTCCACAATCGTGGTTATAAATAGAATTATGTCCAGTAAATGTCCGTAACACACGGACGCTTCCCTGTGTGAGTGCATTTGCACAAATTCAAAGTGGGAATATTTAATACGGCCGAGTATGAAAATGGACACTGCTTTGCGAATTTTCGAACTCTATTTAAGTGCCCGGATTAATCGGGGAACGGATTATTAGTTATATTTGGTTCTATTGTTAATAACTTAAGGATGCATTTACAAAAGTAATGTTTAAGTACATACTTACTTATATAATCTTGCCTCTTCTTTGTACCCCTAAAGGTATGTAAGAGGCATGATTTTAGATGAGATCCACACCATACTCCAGTTCTTATTATAATTTTTATTAGTTATATATACCTACAATGGATCAATTAAATTTATATAAGATAAAACTTTTACGTTTAAAAACCTATTTAAAACACGCAAGTTAAATCAATTTCTATAAGCTAGTTAAGATAGTTTTTCATAAAATTTCGTAATTTTCGCGAGTGGTGAACTTTTTTTATGAGTTTATTAAGCTATCGGACAGTACCGTTTCCTAAAGTCCGTCTTTACTCCGTTTAGTGTTTCAAAAACATTAAGTATAACTATCAATAAACATTTATACCAAACATAAAATTAAATTAAAGAGTAAAATTATCCGCTGCATAGTTCTGTTCAAACACGCTTTATTTAGTTTTCTGTGATACGGAAAATACGATCGATTCATACTGGAATTACCAGAGCTCGCTGCGCGCCGCTCATTTAATTATACATACATTGCCTGTGGATTATGGTTACGTTATAAGCAGAAGTGGGGACCTGGTAATGTACTGAAACCTCTAAATTCTTAATTAAAGACAAGAATCGAAAACGAAATGAGAATGATGGATGTAATAGGAAATTTCGACTATCAATGACGATCGTATGGTGTAATCAGTCGTCAGTGTCACAATTCTCCGGCGAAAGGTGCTTTGGATTTTAGTTATTTTTTATGCCTGTCTGTACCTATAATAAAACCAATAGTGACCTGCCCCGGGTTCGCACGGCTCCCTATTTTTTCAAAATATTAGCCTTTGTTACTCAAAACGAGTGTAGCTTTCTAATGGTGGAAGACATTTAAAAATCGCATAGTCGTTTTGACACACACACACACACACACACACACATACACACGCACACACTAACACACATACAAATTTTTCCTCTATAGGTAATAGTGTAGATAATAATATTATTGTTCTGAATCTAACTAGTTTTAGCTATTTCCCTTTTCTTTTTTGTAGTATTAGTTTTTAAGAGAAAATATATTATAATTATATGCTTTAAATGCTTTTAATAACGAGTAGGTACTTATTACCTACCTACTTATTCTGATGCCTTCGCGATTATTACACATTGAAATGAAACAACTATAACGAATTGAACTCGCGTCTAAACTAAACTTATACTGAAACAAAATCGCTACTAAGGTAAAATAAAATCATAATCCTAACTATCCTAACTAATATTATAAATGCGAAAGGAACTCTGTCTGTCTGTCTGTCTGTTACGCTTTCACGCTAAAACTACTGGACTAATTTAAATGAAATTTGGTACAAAGAAAGTCTGGAGCCTGAGAAAGGACATAGGCTACTTTTTAACCGACTGCAAAAAAGGAGTTCCACGCGGACGAAGTCGAGGGCAGAAGCTAGTATTATTATATATTTGCTTAGTTCTTGTTAAATTGAATCTCGCATTTTTAGAAAATTAGAAATAAAAAGGCTGTATTAGCGCATGCGCGGTGGATATTCTGTATTTCTAGCTTTTTCCAGGACTTAAGTACTTGTGGTTTAAATCTGCTTTTCATCAGCGAATTCAATGAGATATTAAACGAGAGCTTGTTTCACCACTTATAGATAAGCACTATTCAGTAAATGATTTTGAAAATAAAACGGATATAGAAATTAAAAAGAGATATGCATTATTAATAATAAGAACGCACTGAACTTAATAGGAATTTTAGAAAAATGCCTATTGTGTAGGTAGGCAATTTTTTAAAGGATTTTTATATAATTGGTTGTTGGTACTTAATTTATACCTAATTAGGATTATAATATCTGATACTTTCGCGCTTATTACACATTGGAATAAAACAAATAATAATGGATTTAACTGGCAATTAAATTTAGCACGAGTAAGTAAATACTTGTAGTACCGCAAAAGTTTAATACTACCTAATATACTTAGAAATGCATCAAAACATCTGCAACCAGCTCTCCACTCCTGAATGAATGAAACTGCGACAGTGCTGCCAACTTTGCGGTTTTTCAGCGCAATAGTGAGGCTTTTCTGTGAAATGATAAATGAGATCACATTAAAAAATTACATGTTAAAAACGTTCCTCTTCAATAAATTTATTTAAAAAAAAACCGCATCAATATCATTGCGTAGATTCAAAGCTCTGAGCATACATATTATTATATGGACTAACAGACAGCGTTGTTTTATAATATGTAGTGATATAGGAATAAAATAACTATAAAAAATAAATTAAAAATTTAACAAACCCCCGACATAAAAACCTAAAAGCCCTTTAAAAAGTATAACAATAATAAAAACTTAATATTAGTTACCTAAATGTTAATATTTCTACAAAGAAAACGTCATGTCGGGGGGCCCGCTTGTCATTTAGGTGTTACTACTTAATACCTACAATCTACCTAAACCTACGGTCCCCCCGACATGACGTTTTCTTTGTAGAAATATTAACATTTAGGTAACTAATATTAAGTTTTTATTATTGTTATACTTTTTAAAGGGCTTTTAGGTTTTTATGTCGGGGGTTTGTTAAATTTTTAATTTATTTTTTTATTTCGTACTTTTTGTAAGTAGGTACTTAAATTATTATTTTAAGTAATTTCCATTTCATGTGGAATTTTGTAATGTACATGTTCCATCCTCTTACATTTAATACCCCACTCGGGTACATTTGTCGATATTGGGTTTACCATTTACACTTTTACTTCCCATAATTTTTGAACGACTCAACCGATTTTCATTATAATTTCCATTTTGTAATGTACACGTGATCCTCTTTCATTTGATACCCCACTCGAGTATGTTTGTAGACTTTTATTTTTCCATCCCCTCTTTCACCCCCCCTAATTATTAAACTACTGAGCAGATTTTCATCACACATAGCTAAGAACACTCCCGACATATACACTTTTCAAACAAAAAAAACAGAATCAAAATCGGTTCATGCGTTAGGGAGCTATGATGCCACAGACAGACACACACACACACACACACACACACAGACAGACAGACAGACAGACAGACACGTCAAACTTATAACACCCCGTCGTTTTTTCGTCGGGGGTTAAAAAGGATTAACTCGCGTATTTCAATTATTATACTTTAGCAATAGACCAGCAGCTCGTAAAGTTTTTCAAACGTCGGCCAATGAATTAAAATACGCGAGTTAAATCCGTGTGTCAAAACCACGAAGGCATTAGAAAGTATTATATAGGTATATAGTGATAGCTATTACAAACCATACTCCTCTGATCAAAGGCGTAGCGAGGAGCTAGAAGTAACTTATAGGTTTTGATACCCTTGCGAGTGCCAAAAATTACCTTACATATTCTTAGTAAGTCTACGCCTGATCCAACAGAATCCTAGCTACGCCCCTGCCTCTGATCTCAACCTATGGAGTGTATAGTGAATCAACAAAAACTCGAGCGAAGGTCGTCGGGCGCAGCGGCTTGTGGTCGTTGCTTTCGCCGACCGCGGTCGCTCCGTACCTACTCCACTTGCGATGCTAGAATGTCGAGGACGGCATAAGCAAACCCCAGAACCAGTACGAATCAGAGAGAAAAAGGCCCGATGATATTACGGCCCGTTTTGCAATTTCGAAGTCCCTGGTAATTAATCTGTTTGGAATATAACGCTTTCACGACAAAATAATAAAATACTTACAATAACTGTCGGATTTACGTTGAGGTTGTTTTCAGAACCTTACAGTTGCTCAAAATTTAACGTTATTATGAAGGTCAGAAGATACCACTCTTTCCGGAAAAAACTCACTTGAGCAGAATCAGCAAGAAAATGAGGTATATTTCTTTTTCATAATACCTACATATTATATAGGTATATTATATTATTGCAAATTAAATTATTAAAAAAAAATAAGACCACGATAGTACCTGGTCTACATAGCAAATATACCAAAAAAAAAGGAAGATTTATTATTTTCCTATTGAAGGTGTCAAAGAACTGAATTAAACATAAGACACTATGACGTCTCCAGTTGAATTTCGTCCCAAAGCAAAAGCATGCACTATATTATAGAAAAATAAAACTATATAAAATATCTATATATTCACTACCTAGTACAAACGCAAAAATAGATACAGATTATATAACGCATATGAGAGAAACTTCAAAAGGGCATAGAAATGGGTTGGCAACACTATATTCCGAAGGATCTACTAGAGGCATTTTTTTATTCATTGCAGATTATACAGAGTTAGGCGATGCTATTAACTAAAGCTTCTTACTCCGCTTCACGGCTCATCACGCTTTTCCAAGCTTGAAGCGAAACCACTCACTATGCAGTGACCTGCGATTCCTACTAACTTGTAGTAAAAAAGAATTAGGACTGAATTTTATTACATAGGTAGTTTCATGAATCAAACCCCAAATGCAACTCTTCTAGAGGATCACAACTTCCAAGATTTACTTATATTTTTTTTACTTATTATTTACTAATTATTGTTACGTATAATACGTATTTAGTAAATAATAAGTAGGTACTTAGAGAATTTATCAGCAGCGTCTTAATTTTTAACAATTCCTTAACCTTAATAATTGAAACAATACAAATTAATAAATACTATTTGTACAAAGATAACTTTTTCTTATTCCGTTCCCGCGTCTTCTGACATTCCTGCCGGAGGATAGCCGCTGATTGGCCACTCTCGCTCGTCCGCCATTGCTCAAAATATATAATAGCCAATCATGGATCAGCGCGAATGTTGCCATTTGCAATTTAAATTTACGACTACATATACCTGCATAAAAATATTTTTCTTTATTTATATATATATATACATATATACATACATATATATATATATATATATATATATATATATATACATATATATATATATGTATATATATATTAGACTTATATCAATAAAGTGTGTATAAGTCTTATATGTACTGAAATGTAATATTCCTGTAAGTATAAGAATTTTCAATTTTCATACCCATTTCATCATTTCACTATGACCCCAGATATATTCCCATATGAATTTTGAATTTTGAAGAGCTCCTCACTTTCCTGGGAATAAAGATAATATAATAGTGATGATAGGTACAGGTTAATCAATAAATAGCATAGTCATAGACAGGATTATAATGAAGGAAATAAATTTTAAAATCACAAAGGTCTACATAGATAAATGATATGACGTCACGCTTTCAAACGCGAACTGAAAACATGCTGAAAATGAGTTACTGAGGGAAACAAACACTTCAAAAGCTCTAGTCTAATTAAAAACAAAGTAGGAAATTTCTTTTTACCAGAGTCATAGCGCCATGCAGCAACACTGTTTGGTGATTTCGCAACAAAAAGATGCTATACTTTTAGCATGCCACTTTGATTTCTACGTTGTAGAAAAATGAGATCTATTTAGTTTAACTTAAAGTACGTTTTACTGTATAGTTTTTGTCGGGTTTACTGGATATTGGGGGAGCAAGGTCGGCTTGACCGGCGCACAGGACAACGTTCTTTTGTCTTTGCGAAGCACCTGTCCCAGCGAGCTGCAATGCATTTAAATATGCGAAATTACATATTATTGAACATTTTAACTCATTAGTAGGTCACTTTTGTAAATAGAATTTGTTATCCGACAGGATTTACAGACTTTTGGCTTTGGATGAACAATTTTAATATAACTGACTTTAGTTATACCTACCTCTATTTTAAAGATTAGATTAGATTAGATTTATTTATTTCTCAAAATTCATACAGTACAATTACACTATTATGTCGAATTATATGCATTCACATTGAGATCGTCAGAACAAAAATAAAGAAAAAATAATATGAACAAATTACATTATAACATTAAAAAATACATTATTATGTCAAATTATATTCTCTCATATTGAGATCGTCAATACAGATTTAACTTACAGTCTTATTTACAGTATCAGCAAAAATTATAATTTTATTACAATAAATTTCATTATGCATAATATAATGTCAAATGGCTTTTAGTGTCAAGTAATTTAACATTAATAATAAAAATAATTTATTTATATTTTTGATTAAATTCGTCAACAAAGATAACAACAAAAAGGTTCTATTTAACTTGTACTGTATATGTAAATACTTATATATATTATGTAACTGAATTTTGAAGCTAACTTCAACGATTGAACTGAAATTTTGCACACACGTTCAGTTTGAATGACAATACATGGTGAACTATGTAATATTCTAAAACTAAATTTAGGATACAAGGGGGGTGGAAAATCAAATAACTACAATTATACCCGAGTGGGGTATCAAATGAAAGAGGATCACATGTACATTTTAAAACTTTTAAATCTTGTTTTTAATCTTCTATCTTTATACTTCTATAGAACGGTCGCCGAGCACAGCGAAAAACGGACGTTGACCTTTTTCTATTTGTCTCTGTCGCACGCGCGTAGTAATATTGCCTTCACGCTCGCACAGTTATCTTCAAGGTTACAGAGACAAATAGAAAAAGGGCAACGTCCGTTTTTCGCTGTGCTCGGCGACCGTCCTTTATATTCTCTACTTTTAATCTTATTTTGATAAAAAAAAAATCAGAAAATCGGGGTACGAAGATCTCTGGGACAGCTAGTTTACTTATATTTAAAAGAAACTAGTTGCATTAACGTCTAATAGAACCCTTTTAGAACCTAGATAGAATCCCAGTCCCTTTCAGACGAAAACAAGATCTGGCTAATTAGTATTGTGTGACAGATTGGAATGAAAGGACGCACCAGACGTAATCTGAAGTATTCTGGTCCTTTGTACACAAATACAAATCATTTATTATTAGGTAAATAGACTTTAGGAAAAACGGTTTTACATGTCAGATGTCTATAGATTGGTTTAAAAAGACCATCCTTGAGAAGTAACTCCGTAAAAAACTAAGGAGAAAGTGTTTTTTATACAATTTTAGGTAGATAATCCTAAAAAAATAATAAGGTATAAGTATAATAAATACAAAAAATACATAGGTAAAGATAAAATACAATTGGTATCTATCTATACTAATCTATACTATATATATATACTATATAATATTATAAAGAGGAAAGATTTGTATTTTTGTATTTTTGTATTTTTGTATGTTTGTAATGAATAGGCTCCGAAACTACTGGACCGATTTCAAAAATTCTTTCACCTTTGGAAAGCTACATTATCCCCGAGTAACATAGGCTATATATAATATTATAAAGAGGAAAGATTTGTATTTTTGTATTTTTGTATTTTTGTATGTTTGTAATGAATAGGCTCCGAAACTACTGGACCGATTTCAAAAATTCTTTCACCTTTGGAAAGCTACATTATCCCCGAGTAACATAGGCTATATAATATCACGCTAGGTCTTATAGTTGCGGAGCAGTAACCGAAAATGTTTCAAAAACGGGGGAAAAGTATCGTTTCTGAGTAAAACGTAAAACTATGAAAAAAATCTTAAGTCCCCCCGTGCGAAGCCGGGACGGGCCGCTAGTAGTAGATATAGTAATTAAATAATAAGAAAAAAACATACAACCACGAAAGTAACAATCATGATCCAGTCAGGTTCTGTTACAAAGTACCTAAAGTCTTTTCTACAGGCTGACAGACTCGATGAAATATGACAAGTGGTGGGAGGGGCTCCTAAGTTTCGTGACGTCACTTTTGAAAATTTATTTTGGTTTTAAGTAATTGTTTTTTCGCGAAGAATAAGTGACGTCACACTAGTGAGGGGGAGTCTAGGTCTAATGAGGGGTCAAAAATTTACGAAATTCGAGTGACGTACCTAGGTACCTACTTTATGTATGGCCCCTTATCCTATCTGATTCTTTCTCTAAGCAACTGCATTTTCCGTAATCCTAACGTGAAATAACAATTAGAAAAAAAGGTAAGTTAGGAAAGCTCTATGTTTACCTTGAAGTGGCGACGATGGCATCGATCGGCCCGGACCGACTCCGCAGCGACCAGTCGGCACAACCGACTTTATACTATAGTACATATTTAATAAGGGATAATGGAAATTGTTTATTATTTGTACTAGAAGGAAATGCTCGAAATTGGATCATGATAAATACAATTATTTCCTCGTTGATAGTGGAGTACAACGTACGTTGACTAGCTGATTATTAAGTAACTGCTTATTTCAAGCGATAATGATAGTTGATAGGAACACATTTTAATTGTACTTTACCTACCTACCGTACCTATTGATTGATTTATTGGTTACTTATTAAAAAACAAATATCTTAAAACACTTCTTTTTAATCTAGTTACAAACTTTAAAAACATTCTATTAGACTATAGTTCGCCACTTTTTTCTGCGCACGGTGAGCACGTTTTACCTTAGGGGGTTAATTTTCAAAAATACTTTCTTAGTGGTCTCCTTAGTTATAAAAGTTTAGTACCTTAGTACAAAGTCGATCTATTTATTTCAAATAAGATATATTTTTAATTGATACGTTTACAGAAGGACCCTTAAGTAGGACCTGTACATAAATTGACCACCCAGTCAGTCAATTGTTACTATATATTAATACATTTTATTACAATAGAATAACTGAGTTGCGAGATTTTTTTTACAAGTTATGATGACGTAGGTAATTAATACATTTATTCGAGAAGTTCCTAATAAACAGAAGGATACAGGAAGTCCCGGTAACCATGGTTTCTACAAGCACTCTTCAAATTATAGGTTACTGTGCCAATTTAAGTAGACGTATCTAACTAGGTAAATAATAAAGCTGAAAGTAATGTTCGCCCACGAAATACTCATTTTATTAACCCCCGACGAAAAAACGACGGGGTGTTATAAGTTTGACGTGTCTGTCTGTCTGTCTGTCTGTCTGTCTGTCTGTCTGTCTGTCTGTGTGTGTGTGTGTGTGTGTGTCTGTCTGTGGCATCATAGCTCCCTAACGCATGAACCGATTTTGATTCTGTTTTTTTTGTTTGAAAGGTGTATATGTCGGGAGTGTTCTTAGCTATGTTTGATGAAAATCTGCTCAGTAGTTTAATAATTAGGGGGGGTGAAAGAGGGGATGGAAAAATAAAAGTCTACAAACATACTCGAGTGGGGTATCAAATGAAAGAGAATCACGTGTACATTACAAAATGGAAATTATAATGAAAAAAGGTTGAGTCGTTCAAAAAATATAGGGTGTCAAAGTGGGGATGGAAAACCAAATGTCTACAAATATACCCAAGTGGGGTATCAAATAAAAGAGAATCACGTGTAGATTACAAAATTGAAATTGTAATGAAAATCGGTTGAGTCGTTCAAAAAATATAGGGTGTCAAAGTGGGGATGGAAAACCAAATGTCTACAAATATACCCAAGTGGGGTATCAAATGAAAGAGGATCACGTGTAGATTACAAAATTGAAATAGGAATGAAAATCGGTTGAGTAGTTCAAAAATTATGGGAAGTAAAAGTGTAAATGGTAAACCCAATATCGACAAATGTACCCGAGTGGGGTATTAAATGTAAGAGGATAACATGTACATTACAAAATTCCATGTGAAATGGAAATTACTTACTTAAAATAATAATTTATGTAGTAGATACCTACTTACAAAAAGTATGAAATAAAAAAATAAATTAAAAATTTAACAAACCCCCGACATAAAAACCTAAAAGCACTTTAAAAAGTATAACAATAATAAAAACTTAATATTAGTTACCTAAATATTAATATTTCTACAAAGAAAACGTCATGTCGGGGGGACCGTAGGTTTAGGTAGATTGTAGGTATTAAGTAGTAACACCTAAATGACAAGCGGGCCCCCCGACATGACGTTTTCTTTGTAGAAATATTAATATTTAGGTAACTAATATTAAGTTTTTATTATTGTTATACTTTTTAAAGTGCTTTTAGGTTTTTATGTCGGGGGTTTGTTAAATTTTTAATTTATTTTTTTTTTTAAATTCAACCCCACATAGTCAAAAGCATATAAGCCACTTTTAATTACAAATAGCAGTGTGTATTTTCGAGGGAAATTAAACTTTTAGTCAAAGAGCAGCGGGCGCGTTTTTCGCCACATTGATTTTATACTAGTTACAGTAACATCAATCAATATCCGAAATGACAGCTAATTAAACAAGTCAAATGTAACAAATGATTACTTACTGGAAAATGGTAATAATTTTAGCAACGTTTTGTTTCTTTTACGAATTAAGTACCTACCTACACTTGCCTATTCTTTTGTATTAATGTACTAACAGAAATATTTCTTGCATAATTCTATGTATTTCTAAAGAACGATAAAACTAATAAATTCTGATGCTTTTTGTAGTCGACAAATATGGTAGGTTATGTTTTCAAAACGTCAGCATATAAAATAAAATACGAGAGTTAAACCCCTTATATGTAGGTATATAGTCGTTTCATCCCAATGATAAAATTATTGTTTTTCTGTCGAAAATTAGTTTTTTAACAACTATTAGGTATTACCGCACTAAAAGAAATTTTACTTTTTTAATGGCACTTTTTCTAAAATTTACTACAGGAAAAAAACCTCTCCTAATTTAGATATACATACTTACCTAATACATATTTACAATCTACCTAGACCTACATATCCCCCCGAAGCAACGCTTTCTTCATAGAAATATAATTATTTAGGTCACTAATATCAAGTTGTTATTATTACTATTCTTAGAGGACTTTTTGGTTTTATGTGTTTGTTAAAAAAATTCGTTTAATAGACTATAATATATGACAATATACTTAAAACTAGAATATCAATGACTAATCTAACATTATCCTTGTCCCAAAGACCAACACGATACCACTTCGATATGAACATCAGAAAGAAGTTTTATAAATCACAATTTGACCACAACGTTATACGTAGTATTTAGTCGTTCACTTACGAAAATGAGATGAATCTATCGCACAGTCCATTATGAAAATTGGTCCTGAAGCTTGCGACCGGCTTTGTGATTCTAGGTGGCAAATAGAGATGGCCGTTCAGGCATTGAAATAAGTAGCACAGATGTAGATCATATATCTACGCTACAATTATATTAGGTACATGAGTGAACTTATCTCTTACTAGCAAGGGCGTGCATTCCACATAGGCACAATGGTATTGACGTGGTACACTCGCGATCCTCACTGCACGCGCCTGCTTACTAATTTTACTTAGATTAGCTTCTGTTCGCGACTTCGTCTGCACACGATGAGTACTTTACACAATATCGTTATAAAATATAGCCTATATGTTATTCTGATGTATAAGCTATATTATTGTAAAGTTTCATCAAAATCCATTCAGTAGTTTTTGCGTGAAAGAGTAACAAACATACACACTTACAAAATTTCGCCTTCAAAATATTAGTGTGCTAGATAAAAAGTTTATTTCAAAACAGTACTGGTTAATTGACATACAGCATTACAGACAAAAGTAAAGAAATCGTAGGTCATAAATTGTGATGCTTTCGCGGTTATTACACATTGGAATGAAACAACTATAACGGATTTAACTCGCGTATTTTACTACTTTAGAGTTCGACTATCGAAAAATCTGCTAGATATAATAGAATACGTGAGTTAAATCCGTGTAGCATTCTAAACGTCAGCAGACAAAATAATATACGCGAATTACCTAGTGATATGGAATTTGGCTGGTTCGATTCCCTTTGTAGGCAAATAATTTAGTAAGTTCTATATATACCTACTATACATATGATGTCTGTACAGGGACAGAGATAATGTCTTCTACAGCTTTTGTACAAATTATAATTACCTACCTACTTTCGTGCTGCTTTCTTTAAATCAAGTAAGTTAGAATGTATATATAACTTGCTTAACTTAAAGAAAAAAAACGAAAACTCATTTGAAGCTTGTCCTGCGTAGTTGAAACAATTTTTACGTCATAATTTTCCAATTAGGCGAAAAGCGGCGCGTCTATTGCGCTAGCATTATTTAGTACATGGCGGTACAGCGAATTGAATGGAACAATTTGCCGTGCAAATGTGAAAAGCAGTGTTATTAAAATTTTCAGTTAATTTCGAGTTTATTACGGAAATGGGAACTAGTACTTTAATAGTATCAGCCGCAGCGATTGCTATTCGGACTAGCTTTTCCGCTAATGTCTTTGTTTTCAACGGAATTTAAATTTCGAGATGTCGTTTACGGAAAATGGGAAGTATTGAAAGTGTGACCGAATATCTATGTGATATTTTTAAATTCAAGTAGATATATAGTAGTTACGCTATTGAATATTAGGTAATAATAATAAAAAAAAACGTAACTAAATATAATCATCACCAAAACCTACGCTCTTAAAGGCAATCTGATTTCAAATTAAAAAGAGGTCTAAATTGCAATGGTATGGTGGTTATATTCGATTCATTAAAAAAAAATATGTATATTAAATAACATGACATTGTTTAGAAAGGAAGAAGAAATTACTTACCTATTTTTTGAAAAAAAGTAATCAAGACAACATCAACAGCCATAGAGGCTGTATACACAACAAGTACCAGGCTATAATATATTATAAATTTGAATAAATTATTATTTATTTACGTTATATTGTGGTAATGCACGACATGTGGTTGGAGACCTGACCTAATTTATAATAACGCATACAATGGCCATTTTAACAATGGATTTTTTATATCTTAACTTTGCTATGCAAATTAAGTTATTTTTGTTATTTTTATTAATGTAACGGCAAATCATTTTATTGATTTATAATTATGTTAGGTCACTGAGCTACAAATTAAGCCAGTAAAGGGGTGATTTTGGAGACGGCCAGAGAGCAGGGGCGGATGTACTACTAGGCAGTAATAAAATGTAGATTTCTGCCTACCTGCGTACTTAAGAAGACTGATGACGATTTTTCAATAAAATATATATAGTAGGCGGCCAAGTGTAGTGTGTGTATGAGTGTGTGTCGAGTAGTATAGTACTCGCAATATACTAAAAAATAATACAAATATTAAGTAGGGTACAATGCATTATAATTGTCCTCATATTGTACACGAATTATTTTATTTTTAAAGTAATCATTACTCGTGCAGGTTCAGAATAGAAATTCTATTCCTGGGAATGCTCCAGCATTTTCCCAATTAAAACTGCCGGAGAATATCTCTTCACGGAATATAATATTATTTAGATAAATCCTTGTGTAGTGGTATTTTATTAAAATACCGTAATGTCAAATTTGTTTAAATATTTCAGTTACGCAATCGTTTCCATAATTGAAACAAGACAATAATGTTTAAAAAATTTAACAAACCCCCGACATAAAAACCTAAAAGCCCTTTAAAAAGTATAACAATAATAAAAACTTAATATTAGTTACCTAAATATTAATATTTCTACAAAGAAAACGCCATGTCGGGGGGACCGCTTCTCATTTAGGTGTTACTACTTAATACCTACAATCTACCTAAACCTACGGTCCCCCCGACATGACGTTTTCTTTGTAGAAATATTAATATTTAGGTAACTAATATTAAGTTTTTATTATTGTTATACTTTTTAAAGGGCTTTTAGGTTTTTATGTCGGGGGTTTGTTAAATTTTTAGTTTATTTTTTTATTTCATACTTTTTGTAAGTAGGTATCTACTACTTACATAAATTATTATTTTAAGTAATTTCCATTTCACATGGAATTTTGTAATGTACATGTTATCCTCTTACATTTAATACCCCACTCGGGTACATTTGTCGATATTGGGTTTACCATTTACACTTTTACTTCCCATAATTTTTGAACTACTCAACCGATTTTCATTACAATTTCAATTTTGTAATCTACACGTGATCCTCTTTCATTTGATATCCCACTTGGGTATATTTGTAGACATTTGGTTTTCCATCCCCACTTTGACACCCTATATTTTTGGAACGACACAACCGATTTTCATTATAATTTCAATTTTGTAATGTACACGTGATTCTCTTTCATTTGATACCCCACTCGAGTATGTTTGTAGACTTTTATTTTTCCATCCCCTCTTTCACCCCCCCTAATTATTAAACTACTAAGAACACTCCCGACATATACACC
This sequence comes from Polylopha cassiicola, assembly GCA_038024825.1. Classification (NCBI taxonomy): domain Eukaryota; kingdom Metazoa; phylum Arthropoda; class Insecta; order Lepidoptera; family Tortricidae; genus Polylopha; species Polylopha cassiicola. Next base: position 4,767,671 of record CP149061.1, read on the forward strand.
TTTCAAACAAAAAAAACAGAATCAAAATCGGTTCATGCGTTAGGGAGCTATGATGCCACAGACAGACACACACACACACACACACACAGACAGACAGACAGACAGACAGACAGACACGTCAAACTTATAACACCCCGTCGTTTTTTCGTCGGGGGTTAATAACACCCCGTCGTTTTTTCGTCGGGGGTTAAAAATAGGTAGGTAGGTACTTCTAATGTCATTACATAATTATTATAGATCTAGCTGACACAACGAACTTCGTACCCCGTTTTTTGAAAATTTCTGTAGCGCCATCTGCCAGGCTGAATTGTGAGCACCATCCAGGGCGAAATTTAAACGAATATAAAAAAAATTGGTCCAGTCATTTACGAGTTCAGTGACATACAATAACACTAGGTACATAATTATTATAAAACAAAGTAGCTGTAGCTGTCGTCCCTATGTATAAATATAATATGCATAAATCTTAAAAACTACGCAACGGACTTACGGTTTTTGTTAATAGAGTGATTCAAGAGGAAGGTTTATGGCACCTTGTGATCGCGGATCGCTAATAGTAGGTATAATATTATAAAGATAATACGGATTTTTTTAACTACCTACCATAAGTATCTTTATTGATTTTATTGCCGATCTTCACAGTTCTAACATTCGTAACTAACTTCACTATCAAGTTAGTACAAAGCACTGTTAGTTCTCGATTTGTAAACGTCAAAAGTAGTTAGATAATACCCTAATGTGAAAAACCTGTAAAGAATCTCGCCAGTCGTCGCCGCGGCGTCGGGTGCCGCGACCGACCAGTGAAAGTCAGTGTGGCAACGCCGCGTGAAACTCAATTCTTTCATTTCATTCCACTATTTCTCTTGCTTGTTTATTACTTGAATTTTCATATCCGAACTTATTAATTTTAATTTAAAATCTATGGAAAACTATTGACACACAAAACACTGACCAGAAACTAATTATGAAATTTAGAAATGTTATGATAACCGTCCCGCGCTCTTACGCGTTTTGCACTGCAGTGCTGCCAACATAACAACAAACCGTCAGAAAAGGCGGCATTTTCTTTTCACTAGCAGTTCTGTTAGCCTTTGACATTACCACTTTCAGCCAGATCCACTAAGTAGTGATAATATTATCATTATATTATTATCAACATAGCTAGCTGTTTTTTTCAGAAATAATAATAATTAGAAAATATAGATAATGGTGACGTAATCAGTTATCAATTATTAAAAATATTGGACACGCGTTTTTTCTTTTCTCAAACAAACAAAAAATGACAAAAATAAGTGGTTCTAAAGTTGCCGTGACGCCACGATATGGTACATTTTATACTATAACGTGACGTCAAAAGCTCCTACTCCCAAACTCCCAAACTTTAAAAGCACTTATCTTCGTCATTTATTATTCGATTGAGGAAAGAAAACGTGTCCAATATTTTTTTATTAAGCAACTTGACGGGTATTAAATAAACTGAAACAACTACTTACTTACGCTCAAAAAATATCAATAACAAATAAAAGATTGTAAATACAGTGGCATAAATCAGGAAAACCCAAAGTCCACCCGATCCTGTTGCGTTAGTAAAAGCACCTATTTGAGAGCTGTCGAGTTTTCAGCTTTCCCAGAATTACTGTATCCGCAATCAATAATCAATACCTGCGGGCAGTTCCAGGAATTATAGAGCACCATCCGCCCTGCAGCCTGTGTACCTACACCTACTGAATGGATAGTATTATAGCAGTAATGCCAACAAATAACAACAAATTGGTAAATGCCTTCCGTATTTACACATTGTCAGTATGTAAAGAAAATCTAGTTCCATAATTTGAAAAAAAATGATTTTTCCGCGATTTTGCTTTCACCAAATCTGTGCTAAGTAAGATAAAGAATTGAATCTTGACGGAATGGTCTACTGACTACTTAACCGAAGGTTCGAATCCTAGGTAGGTACTAGAAATGTTTTGGAACACAAGCATTTGTCTCGGATATCTTACATGTATTTATGTACGTTTATCCGTTGTCTAGTACCCATAGTCAGGCGCGTGCAGTGAGAATCGCGCGTGTAAGTCGTCAGGGTAGGCACTCCATATATTTAATACCATTGTGCCTATATGAACTACACGCCCTTGCCCATAGTATAAGTTTGCTTAGTTTGAGATTAGATCGATGGGAGATTTTTATCACCTAAGGGCTTTCACAAATAAAATATTTAAGCTTCGGAAAGAAACAATACAATAATTCTGAAATTGATGGTACTAGAATCCTTAAGATTCCTTGAAATACTTACAGAAACTCCGCGCCGAAACTAACTCGGAAAATTTACTTTTCTTTTATTATATGTTAGTGTTTGTGTCCGCAAGTTACTTTAATAAACTTAGTAGTTTTTGCTAAGTTTTATTTTTTGGGAACACTTGAAACAAGCATTCTGATCCTACATAAGGTAAAACGATATTTTTTTTCTTTGTGCCATCAAGTAAATAAAATAAAAATAAAGATGTATTTTTACATGTATTTTTTTCTTTTCTTAATCGAACAATAAATGACAATGATAAGCGCTTCAAAAGCTCGGGAGTGGGGGCTGGTGACGTCACGTTATAGTATAAATTGTATTATAAGGTAACGTCAAGAGCCCCCAAACTTTAAAAGCTTTTATATCTTTATTATTTTTTGTTTGAAAAAAAAATGCTATCTAGTATTTTTTAATAATCAAACTGACGGACATGGGGGCCTAGACAAGGTGCCAACGTTTCACGTTAACGTTCAACGTTAGCACCAAAATGTATGGGATTTGACATCCGCGAACGACTGTCACGTACGTCACAAACGTTCGCGGATGTCAAATCCCATACATTTTGGTGCTAACGTTTAACGTTAACGTGAAACGTTGGCTCCTTGTCTAGGCCTCAAGGTCTATAGAATTTCGTTACGTTGATGTGACGTCACGTTATGGCATAAAATAAGTCCTCTCCTGTACAATTTTACAGCGTCAATTTATTTTTATTAGCATTTTTTATTTTTAAAATAAACATTTGCAAATTTGTTGATTACGCAGATTAGCAGTATCATCTGCGATATGGTAATAGAAGTACCACTATCACTTTCTCCAGTGCAAAATCATTTTTCCAGAAGGCTCGCCCGGCCTCCACTTCCGGCGCAGACCCGCGCCATGCCGCTTCCGGGTAACCACGCTAGGATTTCCAATAATTACCAACACAAAATAATTATCTATCCCTGAACTACAGTTTTTGATTTTAAATATTGGTACCTTTTATTGCAGAGCGAATATGACGATTTTACTCGCATATTAGACCTTTTGTACTTAAGAGTGCCTTTAATTATTGCAAGATATTTTAAACTAGCGGCCCCGGCAGACGTCGTCCTGCCCGTCCGATTGTTTCGTCAAAGATCTGTCAAAGTCTTCTGTCACTTCTTCATAAGGCTTCATATTTTCCCCGTTTTTTACACATTTTCCACTGTTTCTTCGCTCCTATTGGTCGCAGCGTGATGTTATATAGCCTAAAGCCTTCCTCGATAAATGGTCTATCCAACAAAAAAAGATTTTTTGAATTCGAACCAGTAGTTCCTGAGATTAGCGCGTTCAAACAAACAAATAAACTCTTCAGCTTTATAATATTAGTATAGATATCATCCTAAGTTTCGTTTTGGATTTTACATTTTACACTGTATCTATACTTAGTTATAGGTATATTATAGAGGTATTGTAATGAAATAACTGCAACGGATTTACCTTGCGTATTTTATTTGCAGACCTTTCGGAAACTTTGCAGTCCCTATATTCGTAGCACGACTGAGCTGACGATAGTCTAACGCTAGGCTAACTTTAAATCCTTTAGTTGTGTCAATCCGCAATGTGTAATAACCGCGAAGGCATCAGAAATTATTACCTACTTACTACATTTAGAAATAACAATACTTAACTTCTTAAGAAGTTATTGTAATTAAGTTTTAAAAAAAGAAACGGCATATAGGTATATGGAAAGTAGGACGCTGTTTTTTTTTTAATGCGTTATAGTTCAAAATACTCTAACTACTAAACTAATACAATGAAACGACAAGTAGGTAGATATGGAAAGTAGGCTGCTGTTTTTTTTTGATGCGTTCTGATTTTGAATACTTACAAATGAGGGTAAGGATTTTCCTCGTCCTGGAATCAAAGCACAGCACTGCCCCCCGAGCCCGCTCGCGTTCCCCCTTTCATAAGATTAAATTTTCCGAAGAGGATCTTCCTACTTCAGTATCATTATGTTAATTAATTAGGCAGTTTAATTTAACACGGAAATCGCTTTATTTTGTAACCAACTTTATTTTGCTACTAAATTTAAATGACAGACGGAAAGTGTACTTATATACATACCGCCATAATCGTACCTACCTAAAAATACCTTCTGCTTTACCCCTGTTTTATCCCCTAGGATTGAATGTTCAAAAATCCTTTCTTAGTGCTCTCCTACGTTATAAAAGGAACCCTTGGTCAAAATTTCAAGTTTCTAACCCTCATAGTTTAGGTCCTGCGTTGGTATCTCAGTCATTAAGTCTCTTTTTATATAAGTACATTTTCCTAGTATATATACATATAGAATTATATGTATATGCCAAGTAGCTATTTTTTTAATAATTTCTGATGCCTTCGCGGTTATTACACATTGGAAAGAAACAACTATTAACGGATTTAACTCGCGTATTTTTATTTTATTTTATTACCTGACGTTTCGGATTCTTGACAGTTTCCATAATCGTAGCACGACTGAGCTGACAATTGTCTAACGCTAACTTTAGCGGGGCTAGCTATTTTTTGTTGGAATGCTATGTCCATTATTCTGCGATTAGCCGTTGACAATACCTATTTTATTATTTCATACTAATAAATCTCTGTACAATCCGGTCATTGACCCGGCAGTTTTGAAACTCATTACACTACACTTTCATCCGCCATTTTGTTCCATATTCCCGCCATAATTTGAAATATTCATCTCAGGGCTGTGGCGTAGTGGGTACGTTCGGGATCCAATAACTTTGTTTGTGACAATATTCAGTGAGAAACCAAAATAGATAGGACGAAGTTGTTCTTTGTAGCAGCCCCTAAATAGAGAACGTGTAATAGGAAGGGAGGCCGCCGAGGGCGACCCTCGCCTCGCGCATGCGCCCCGGCCGAACACTAATATCGGTTTTATTAGAATGTTTTACTTGTTTTTCATGGCAATACCATAGACTTTAATCAAGTTTGAATTATATTTTCAGTTGCAATAGACAAATATGAGAATATATTATACACTTAATAGGTACGTAAGTTGAAATGTTTATATGGTTATATCAACTACGACAGTTTTTGTGTCATATTTAGTTACATTATTATGTACCCTCAATTTAGAGGAGTAGATGTAATAAAAATTGGTAGGTAAACAAGTATAGCTATAGATAGGAGATAACAAAAACCTAATAATACCTAACAACGAACAGTGTCGCGAAGCAAACTTTGAAACCAACAAAAAGGACTCAATCTTGGTACGAGTAGGTATCAGTGCCTCCCACATGTTGGTTTGGTACTTGCTGTAATATCCACTTTTATACCTAAAGTCCAAGTCCTAAAATTAAAAAAAAACCTTATGCACACTTCTATCCATAGAGTCAGAGCGTGCTGGCTTTAATGTTTATTTTGCGATACTACGTACGTTCTTATTAATTCCATGGGAGATAGGTTGTAATTATACCATGCATCGAGTCTTTTACATGGAAAAAAACAAAGAATAAATAATTTGACAAATCAGAATACGGTGTGTTACACCGTGTTACTTACTTACACTCATGGTACTTGCTACAGTACTTATTTGATGAAAGACTTCAAACAGAACACCTAACTGGCCACGCATATAATATACCTAAGTTATTTATTCTGCAAGTAATATTAAAACACCTAAAATTTTATAACCCGCTTCAGACATTATCAAATTCAATTCCATATTCAAAACCGTTGCCCTATTCTGCCAAGGATCATAGTCTGCTCATTCACTGCGTCACAGCTCACATCAGACCGCCAACCTAAAGATTTAAAATGACGCGAGATCAGAGCTAATTGTATTCAATTCCATATTCAAAACCGTTGTCCTATTCTGCCAAGGGTCATAGTCTCATTCAGTCTGAACTGCGTCACAGCTCACATCGGACCGCCAACCTAAAGATTTAGAATGACGCGAGATCACAGCTATTTGTGGGCTATAGTTAGCGAGGGGTGGCGGTGTGCGCGGCAGATGTGCGCGCACATGGCGGCGGTGCTGCGTACAATGGAACGCGGCGAGTAGGTACATATTAACTTTCCCGCTCTTTTCACTTTGACGGCTAATGCAAGATGGCGGATTTTCTTGATTTGAATTAGTTGTTTTCTGTTTTATTTTAATTGGTAAATGTTAGTAAGTACGTCGAAAATAATTGTACCTACACTGTGATGTTTTTTTAAATATTTTTTAAGCAGTCGGACATACGGTTATTTATTGAAAGTCTGATTTACCTATTAAAAAGCTCCGTTCCTACTTAAGTAATAAACGAGCACTTACTTGGTTCAATGAAGAATGAAGATAATTATTGTATCGATTCATAAGATCCTTGTCCAACGCTTTTGTAGAAATTTAGTGATTTGTATTTTTCAATACCTATTTAATATTATATAATATGTATTTATTAGTGTCAACTCAAAACATCTTTTCACAACCATAATTACCTATGTGAAACGTATGTAATTACTTAATTTAAGTAATTAAGTAGGTAAAATACGAGCTTTTAATAAATATTCCGAAACAAAAGCCAAATTAGCTATAAATCAAAGTTAATAAATCTGATCCCTGAGCCCAAAAATGTATAGAAAACTTATTGTAAGGAGGTATAGAAATAGCTGAGATATTTCATCGTACGAGAGGACTAGGGTCGGCACGCGGCAGTACGCGCACCTTACATAACATAGGTAATACGTGTAGGTACATATCATCACATCATAAAGTAGGTAAGGTCAAGGCTTCTAATTCCGGCATATTTTTGAGCTAGATCAACTTTGGTTAAAAATTTGAGACGTTTATTTTTAACTATTTACCCATTGCGCGCATGTACTAGACTAATAATTTACTTGGCTATCAAGTAAAAGTATGATATTCCATGTATCTAGGTTGCTTAATTTATTATATAATTTTTATAAAAAATTGTCAGCTAGACGGAGTTTCCCGCCTGAGTGGGGCTATTCCGTCATGCAAGCAGTTTCTCTAGAATTACGCAGTTTTTTGAAGTCTTAGCTAGCTGAAAATGAACACACGACGATTTCAATCAAATATGTCTTATAAGACCTTAGATATAAGATTTACAATAGGAGTTATCCGCAAACACAATTTTTTGGGGCTATTCCGTATTATTCCATATTATTTTGCCAAACAGATGAGCTCAACCTTTTAAAATTTTACTAATATATATATTTTTTATATATATTATTTCATAAAATAAGGATTTATGCATTTTGCAGTCCGGAGTATTTTCGTACTAGGTTCTATCGAATTACTTACTCATATATTTCGTCACAGCTAAGCTTATTATGGCCAGATTAACAAGTGTACCTATTTTAAAATGTAATACACTAAAAAAATGTTGACAATGTCTGGAATCGGGAAATACCGGCATATGACAGCTTTGCCCCTTAAAAAATAGACGGAATTCCCCACTTGACTATTTTGAAGTTGTTAATTTTTAATGGTGAATTACTAAAAACTATCGGAATTTTATGCATCACGAACAGGCAGACACGTTTATACATATCATAGACGTTGTAATAATAATTCAAACAAGCCTAGAAGTCTAACTGTTTCATATTTATCTTCGATCAAACTGCATAGTATTATACTCGCACTTCGACTTCGAAACGCAACTGAACTTTGAAAGCAGATATTTTTCTTCCTTTATTGCACAGCGTCATGGGTGTTTTTTAGTTTGCATTAGAAAACCCTACTGCTTTACCAACTGAGCCGGCAGCTGCGAACTGCGCTTAGATTCGCCAAAAACGTGTACGTGACGGAATAGCCCCATAGACGGAATTAGAAGCCTTGACCTTACTTAAGTACGTACATAAAGATTTTTTAAAAGGATTGTGTAAGAAATTGGCAAAAATATATTGTTTAGGATCATAAAAATAAACCGTATCATTTAAAAGTTTACTATAAATTTACAGTTCCTACCTATATTCGTAGCCCACTTTTACTGTTAGACTTTGTCAGCTCAAATATAAAAACTGTTAAGTTTTCGAAACGTCAGCAAATAAAATTGCGCGAGTTACATCCGTAATAATTTTTATACTAGGTACCTACAATTGCTCCCATTCACACTAACATCCCTCTCACAGGATTCAAACCCGCTACCTCTAGCTTCGTAGTAAACCTGGCACTGACAGAAATACAAAGCCAATAGATATTCCTATCTCCTCGTTAAATTTAAATTCCTTTATTAAAACCTACAGGAATGAGAACGTTGGTAATAATTGGATCAGTCCGGAGTCGCGGGCGATGCGCGCGCGCCGCGTCCCGTTAGCTTTATGGAACCCACATTCTTTAATGTGACTTGGTGACAAACACACCTACCAAATAATAATTGGCTCCATTGTTATATTGTTACACTTGGCGATAGTCTAGAGAATTTGTTTTGTTAAAATATTTTGATGAAACATTTTTAGTTATAATGCTATCAAGCAGGTATTAGTGTACCTACACCTATTACTTCATTATCAATATTATCATTATCTGTACTAATATTATAAAGAGGAAAGGTTTGTTTGTTCGGATTAAATAGGCTCCAGAACGGCTGGACTGATTTCAAAAATTATTTTGCTGTTGGGAAACTACACTATTCCCGAGTGACATAGGCTATAAAAAAAGATGATCCGTGCGAAGTCGGGGCGGACAACTAGTATATTATATGCGTATATACTTTTTATAGTATTCGTCAAAGTTAGGGTTTAAAAGTACTACTATAAGAACCGATTTCAAGAGACTCGAAAAAAAAAAACAGATCAGTCGAGTACCGTTAAAACTATCTACGATATGCCCTAATTATACTTACGACTGTTATTCTAGTTAGGGTCTCTTGAAATTGGGCCGTCTAACTTACTTTAAAGTAGGTATATGCTAAAGCATATATTATTTATACTTACTGTACGTAATATACCAACGCGAACTTAATATTACTTCAAATTAACCTAAATATTACTCCTTGTAAATTACCCGCGCCGTAATTATGTACTGCGATCCCTAGAGCAAGTTCATCCACCCACGCGTTTAAAAATACACAACACCGAAAAAGACTAAATTAATTGTCATCGCAATTCTATTTTTACTAACGCAAAGAAATCGTTCGACATTTACCTAAAGTTAGTGAGTCGTACGACCACGGCCGCGCTCGTCATTACGGCGATGGTCAACCGGTTTGTGATCGCATCAGAAAAACAGCTACCTCCGCACCACGAGACTCCGCTCGCTAACGAATAACGACACGAACATACCGTACCGAGGCTATTTACAAAGATAGTCAAACATATATACCGTTTCGTGGTAGGGGGCGTCCGATATGCGCGGCCGTCGAGAGCGCCACAAATTCGGTGTCAAAAATTTATATTGCGCTGCGAATTTTAAACGCTCTAAATTACTGTTTTCTCGGACAATACGCAGCTCATTAAATGGAGATGTGCTACGACGGCTACGCCGCTACGAAATCGATGCATTTAGGTAACTGCAGTACCTGCAGTATGGCACTCGCCACGTAGCCACGTTCCTTGTAGATCTCAGTTGCAGTGAACCGTATGAACATTGAAAGTGTCGCGTGCAAAAGCGGCTTTAATAATAACGCCACACCATAATTTCTTCACAGTCGAATAAAATTTTACATGCGATATTCAGCTACGGTTGGAGACTTCTACTTTGGATTGTGGCGATAATTCCATGTCGAAAAAATAAATTAGTTATTTAGTTATCTATACTTACTAATATTATAAAAAAAGGAAAGATTTGTACCTATTTTTGTATGTTTGTAATGAATCAAAAACTACTGGACCGATTTTAATAATTCTTTCACTGTTGGGAAGCTACGTTCACCCTGAGTAACATAGGCTATAGAATATTTTGAAAAAAATTAGGGATCCGTGCGAAGCCGGGGCGAACCGCTAGTTGTCAATGTAAATACCTACACTTGTTAACCAAAATAATGTGAACGTGTTTTGTTATTAGGAACATCTATGTACCTAATATCGGACTACAATAATATAACAAATTCTAGGCCAAACTAGCAGTAGGTTAGGTAATAATTGATACCAAATATTTCTTACTTATACTTATATCGAAATCTTCAACAAAAGCACTTACTTTCTGTGACACGTAATGAGATATATTTGTGTAGAAGATTATAAATTGAATATTATTATTTATGAATTTATATGTATATGTAAAATATAATAGCTGTGGACCGCGTCTTTATCTGCGCACGATAATCATCGATTTACCCCCTCAGGGGGTTTTCAAAAATAATTTCTTAGTGCTACTCAACGCTGTAAAATGAAACCCTTGTCCAAATTTCAAGTTTCTAACCCTTATTGTTTAGACCCTACGTTGATATATCAGTCATTAAGTCAGCTTCTTCTTTTACATATTTACATATACCTATCATAATTATAGTTTATTAATTACATAGTACAAATACCCTCTAGGTAAAATTGTCTTTACCATTATTCCTGCAAAAACCGTTCCTTTTCAATATAAACCCACCTATATCTAACCAACAATAGGTACTTACTAGACTAATTGTAAATGAAACATTCGCGCTACCTTTTTGTATTTGTGAATTAGATTCTTTCCACAATTAGGTAGATTGCAAGGCGAGGGTAGCGCTGGGTAGCGAGCTTGCAAGGGCGACGGGCCAATGTACGCAGTTCTACCTAAAACGTACTTATGTACACATATTTTCACTCAATTACACCTCATAAACCTACGTACTAAGTATGATAGGTATAGCTTCTTATTAAAAAGTCAAAGATTGTACTTATATCATATCATTGAAAATAGTGTGTAGATGGAATTAAAACTAATATTGGAAATTTACAAATATCATAATACTTTATATACTTTTCTGTCTTTGTCGTCAAGTAATTTAAATAATTAAGTATTGGTTATTAAATCATGTCAACTATCGTTCGCTGTTGAAGTTTTAATGATAATTTTGTATGGATGAGACAAGAGACGTATGGATGTTCAGTATAGACCCACGGACCACCAGATAGCTAAAACCAGACTTAAAATCTCACTCAGACGTTTCTTAAACTCATTCAGAAATGAAGATTGAAGGAGAGAAACTTTTCTTAAAAAAATTCGCTTATAAAACTCTGTAGTGTTTATATTATATTAAAGGTACTTTTTATTTAGATTTTAACCTACCATTCCTTGGAGCATAGTATAACTATATTTTTGGTGCTAGGTACTAATGAAATGTGCTAACCTCAGGTACATAAATCAACTATGTATCGCATTTTAAGCAGAAATATAAATAATCCTATTAGTATAGCTACAGTGCTGCCGCGCCATCTAGTAGCGAGAACAGAAAACTAAACAAAATTGATGAAGTGAACTACGAGAAACTGAAAAAATCACACATTATCGTTTCGATTTAAATACATTAAGTACCTACTTTAATTTATTTAATGTAAATAAACTTTAAATTATTTTGAATAGATGATTAATTTACAGTGATTGGAACGGAGTTTTACTATGACAATTTATTTATAGCTCGTTCCACATGTTCTATGACGTCATACCGCTGTCGTGGGGTTGCCATAAAGCAATTTATAAGCTAGTTGCCCACGTTCTGCAATTAAGGTTCGTTCACAATAAATACTCAAGGAAGGTTAGGAGCTGTAAGCCTCTGTAAGAATGTCACAGAATAATATATCATTACCATTATATACGTATTACACAGAAACTCCTACGTAGGTACTTATCGACCTGAAATAGACTACTTAGATATTCGGTTTTTATTCAAAGCAATCTTTCTCAAACAACCTAAATGTCTTAAAAATTACATACCTACCCACATAAATTCACGTCTTGTTACCATAAGGATAGACAGAGACTAACTCGTTGTAACTCTTTCTTTATAATTTGTATGAAGATTACATTTCAATAGATTTTCTCGTGAATTTGAAAATAGAATTTAGTACTTACATACTTACAGCTCAAGATGGTGACGTGGTAAAACTTTTTTCCGAAGATTATAACCGGCCAGCATTATTTGGCAATTGTGTGCAATCTTTTTTAAATATAATTTCCTTGTTTTCTAGTTGGCTCATAATTTGAGCTAATATTCTTATTAAAAGATCTTAAATTTTCCTTATGAACCATACTAAACCGTCGTAGTGTTAGAAACACAGCTCGTTTGCAATTAGATGTACAATAGTTAAGTTGCGAGGGTTGATGCAGCGATCGAGGCAAGGGCGTTCGGGCGTCGGGGGCGGCGGGTCGCCGAGGGCACGCAAGGGTACCAGGGCACGCCACTCGGCACTCGTGGACAGCTGACTCTTGGCTATCAAACTTTTACACTCTATTCTACTCTACCTCTATGCCTCTGACTATGTTTGGTGTGACCAGAATAATTAAACTAGTCTATGGTCTTATAAATCTGATTGTCAGTTGTTTTTTAAATTCTTAAAGTTAGTTAGAATTTTACAGGTTTTTGAAATGTGAAAAGACTGAGGTTAGTATTTAAAACTAAAGGTTTACATACCACGTGGCGACGGGTAAAATAAAAAAAATGGTACTTATTTATTGTTTAATCTCTAACTTTATGAAAATATATATTTTGTATAAAAGAAGATACAATTCTGAATTCTATGCGTAAAGATATTAAGTTCAAATTAATGAAAGTCGTCGACTGCGGTTAAGTGGATTTACCTAAGCTGCACGAAAATTACTATCAAAAAATTCGTGTTCAATCCCGTACCTATACCTAGATATTTAAGAGTAGTTTCTACCTGCACGATAAGCACCCCTGTTTTCAAAAATCCTTCCTTAGTGCTCCCCTACGTTATAAAAGTCTTGGCCCTGCGTTGATATGTCAGTCATTAAGTCAACTTAATTAGTGAAACCTAAAGTAAGATAAACAATTTATAGTGCGTAGGTATTTAACTATATTTCTTATAACAAAGTTAATAGAGGTGCCTTTTAGACCGAGATTTCTTTTCATATTGAAACTAAAAGACAGTAAGAGTGGTTCAAAAGCTTAAAAGTAGAGGTTAGAGATTTGTATCCCGCTCATAGGAAATATTACATAGTTTTTATATATTACTAGCTTCTGGCCGCGACTTCGTCCGCGTGGAAATCCTCCTTTTTTGCAGTCGGTTAAAAAGTAGCCTATGTCCTTTCTCAGGCTCCAGACTTTCTTTGTGCCAAATTTCATTTAAATCGGTCCAGTAGTTTTGGCGTGAAAGCGTAACAGACAGACAGACAGACAGACAGAGTTACTTTCGCATTTATAATATTAGTAGGGAAGTAGGGATGTATATGTGTAGACAAGTGGGTTAAAACTTAAAAGGAATATTTTTGTAGATCTAACAAGCTACCTAACTTTAATGATGTAAGTAGGTATATCTAGCCGCCAGACATAAGCCCTAAGGTGAGGCCAAAAATAAATCAAAATATCAATGTGAAAACGAAAAAAGATTTTAATGAGATGCTCGTTAACTGGGTCCTTCGAGTCGGATAAAGGAAAGCGCAAATAACAGCGTTATCACCCGTTTGATGTACCTAGTTAGCAGGTATCGATAGACCAGGCGATGCGATAAGATAGACTACGAGTAAATGTATCATAATATCTATGGGACCGTTCAAGTATTACGTAAGCACTATAGGGGGGTCTTTGCTTATTTTTGATGACATTGGGAGTCTAGATGGTGTCTATGTCACTCACACGTTGTCTATGCTTGAAAACGAAACGCCATTTTTCCTACTAATAATGAATACGGTTAGGTTCTTTCTATTATCTCTATCCTAAGCCTATTTTCTTAGAATTATAACTGCATGTCATGATAATTAAAAAAAAACAACTGTCCTTATTTTTGATATAATCTAAACCTATATACTTACATAGGTATAAAAAGAGAAACTGATTTAATAACTGACATATCAACTTATATATAAGAGATAGAAACTTGAAATTTTGCACAGGGGTTCCTTTTATAATATAGGGGAGAACTAAGAAAGAATATTTTAATAATTCACCCCCTATGGGGGTAAAACGGTGGTGCATATCGTGTGCAGAAGAAGTCGTGGGCAGAAGCTAGTTTAGTTATATATACCTACCTTATACAATAATTGTATTTATTACTTAAGCAAAATTCTCAGCAGTGTCAAGGAGTCAGAGCTACATAAACATGTTTACGCGAGCGTGGCGTCGCAACTGGCTAGACGATAAAATATGTTTTCCAACCGGCCAAGAAGAATATAAAATCGTCCATTACACCCCAATACCTGAATTGGGAATGCATAATGTTGATGACTTCATGACTTCATCAATATATATTCCCAATTCAGGTATAAGTAGGTATACCTATTTATAAAAATAACTTGTGTTCTTTGGCCAAGTTTTCCTCAACTCATGCACAATGACTCCTTCACAAAGCAACGTGGATTCGATTCGAGCGGCGACCGTCCGTGGCGCAATGACGGCCGCCCGTCCACCGGATCATGCGATACAAACCATCACTTGGATAAAACGAAACAGCGATATACAAAAGGAACACTCCGTCCCGCTTATACTTAACCTCTGTGCATTTCAACAGGTTTATATTACAGCCAGTTGGTAGAGTTAACAAGTTACATAAAAATACAAGTGAACCAGCCACCACGACACCGCTTACCGGTTGCTCCATACGGCCGTCGGAGCCAATGCTATTTTTATTTTTTTACTAACTTACGGACGTTCAAAATTAATAAAACTGCTAAATAAGGTTTACTTCAATTCCTCACCTACTAAAAATAACCGATCATTGTAAATTTAAAGTCAACGCAGTTAAGCATAAGTATCGATGTATTACAGATTATTTGCCTACCCGCGTTTCGAACGAAGCGCGATAAACCAAAGTCAAGCTAGCAAAACATCGCATTCCAAGAACCGCTTATACTTATTATCTCTCATTGTGAGTCGATCGTAAACAGCGGACGGCGAACGACGCTCGGCGTCCGTCGGTGACACATCGGCTGAATCACAAGGCAGCGAGCTGCGCGCGCGCAACAATCCTGACGTCATGCGGCCCCTACACTCAGAGACTGCAAACAACGTAGTTATGCGGAAAAATCATACTCTACTAAATGTGGATTCAAATAACGATTCTAATTTCAAATAATTTGAGTAGGGTTAGGTGAGAATGGAAGAAATACGTTTGAAATTGTTCCGTGGAATGAATCATGTCGTGTACAGAATAGGCCCCGAATGCGGCGCGCGCCGATTCACGCCCAGTGCGTTCCGTTCCTCGACCGCAATGCCGAGTGTTTCTACCTTTTGTATTCATAACCTCCACATCACCTCGCCTCGCTTCACAAGAGACTGCCTACTTGCACCGCCGAATTTACTCCGTTGGTTACATACCTACTACGACCTCATGCATCAACACTTTCATACCCTAACAGATTCAATCTATAGGCAATTTTAAATATCTCTGTATCGAGAAACTTTCTGATCTTTTTGCAGTTATTATACACTAGCTTCTGCCCGCGACTTCGTCCGCGTGGAACTCCTCCTTTTTGCAGTCGGTTAAAAAGTAGCCTATGTCCTTTCTCAGGTTCCAAACTTTCTTTGTACCAAATTTCATTTAAATCGGTCCAGTAGTTTTAGCATGAAAGCGTAACAGACAGACAGACAGACAGACAGACAGACAGACAGACAGACAGAGTTACTTTCGCATTTATAATATTAGTAGGGATTGGCTTTTTAGTCTCCATATTCGTAGTAGATAGTTTAAATTGACGAATGTCTTTACGTAGGTACACTAAGCTATAGTCTAACCAGTATTATTGACCGAGTCTGCTACATGAGAACTGTGAAGTTCCCGAAACGTTGACATAAAATAAGTGTACGCGAGTTAAATCCGTTAGTTATTTTATACATTAGAATATGAATAATATATAAGTGGGATTATAGTGGTGGTTTTATATTTAAGAACCGGACATCGTAGTGAGTGAGATTCTTACTTTTTTTATTTCTACCGCGTTTATTTAGTTTAATAACTCGGTAAGAATTGTCGTGTGACTTTAAGATTTTATATTAGATGCCGGCGGACGTTGTAATCAGTATAACAAGTAATAAACTTAGCCTTCGTACGTAAATATATTATGGTTTTAGTTCTTGATTAGAACCATAAATACGACTTCTCATGCCTGAAGCGATATCAATTGGTAGGCACGAATCTAGCAAAGATTATAGTAGAAGTCAGTTATTAAAAAGGAATAAGTTTTAATTAAATTATTGATAAGAAAAAATTACAGATATTATGTACCTTTTCCAGAATTTTAAAATACCTACTTACCAACTTAACTTGCTCTCGTAAAACTAGCGCCATCTAGTGTGTTTTTTATGTATTATTCCTCAGAAGTGTTATTGTTGTTTCTCTGCCCTTTATTATGAATCTCTTACTATCAGATGTGAACTGATGTCACATAGATGTAAAAATATAAGAGTGACAGGTAGTTTCTCGTGCTACAATAACTTTACGAGCTAACCGGACTCGTCTGACTTGGGTGAAATAAAATTTTACTTATGAAAATCTACTTACTGAATAGTTTTGGACAGTCAGGATGGTCTCACGTTGTCGTTACTTCAAACCTCCAGGTCCAGATCACGACGTATAGTCAATTACTTTTTGTTATGTAACCCGTCTTAGGTATATTTTGACATTACATAGTAAAGCGCAAATTTTGCATAAGACCCGGTGTTTTCTAGCTTTTGGCTTTAGCGATGATTCATGTACTTAGTGTAAAATGAGGTCCAGCTGTCATGTTCCACCAATCACAGGCCAGTAGCTAGCTTGTCTCTCATTGGTGGAACATGACAGATAGACCTCATTCTACACGACGCGCATCTAGCGGTGTTCAACACGACGGCCCTCATTACGAGATGGCATTCGCTAAATTGTTATGTCAAACTATATTATGTAAAAGGTACAGTTGGAGGAAAAATAAAAATACCAGTATGAAAATTCTACTTCCATTATATTTTAACTTCATAGTCATAATGTACGTTACAATTAAAATTAAGACATTTCAATTGTTATCATTTGTTCATTTTCTAAGAAAACGCATGAACTCGATGTTTTAGGATGTTACTTAAAATTAATTGTTAAGGGCTTATTTTACACATTCATTATCTCAAATTCTTAAACCTGGCAGCTAAAATAGATTTATAGTTTTTAAGATAATGTTTGGAGTCACTGAATGGCTAAACGGTAAACTTAATTAAATCATTATAAAATCAGTCGAGACCAAAAGGATCGTTTTTCATCTGAGATTGGTTTATGCAACTGTCAGTTCCCGCTCAACAACCGCCTTAATACTTACAGATAAAACATATTGTTATTAAATTCGTAAATTTCAATATAAATTAAAACGCACCAATTCAGTCAGATATTAAAAAAATAGTTCATAAATTAATTATAATCGACGCACTAACGACTAAGAAAATTTTGCCTTAATAAATAAGTAGGAAACAAAAACCAACCCCTTCCACGCCTTAGCTTTTCTTAATCCTAACTGCTAGCACAGCCAACTCTCCACGTCTCACGTGCCTACACAATACATATCACAAAACGACAATTTGATAAACCAACCTCAGATGAAACTACATAGTTTGGCAGTGTATGAAATTTAGGAAAATTCAATATTATGTAAGATAATTAAGAATCACAATACAGTTAATACTTACGAATAAAGTTACCTAAATATGAGAAACGGCGGCGAACAGCGCCTACTGCCAAAGCGTGACGCTCCACAATTTTGGCTCCGAACGACAAATAGCTCTTCTAATATGCCAGGAATGTGCAAGCAAACGTACTAATATTAAATCCAAGACTCACATTGCATTTGTATAACTGCCGTAAAGCATATTTGCCTAGATAGCAACTAAATCGAGATTCGTATAACGCAGCTATACAAATAAATGCTCAATTTAAACAATTAGTACCTTAGTTTAGAGAGAATTAGATTCTCAGTTCCCATATATGGAATATTAAGGCTTCTTATACAAATTAAACACTGTGTGCTTACTAATCCCATCAAATTTGCTTCACTTGGGCAGTAGACGCAGATTGTCGCTGTACAGTACACAGTAAAATTTTAATACACGTATAAACTAGGAAGTGATTTCAGTAGCGTGGAAGCAACCTCAGTCTTGTCATTCCGATGTGGACCGTCTCTACTTTACGAAGCCCTGCCCTGCATTTCCGCTCGCCAATCTCTGAAAACAGTACGTGTGATATTTATTCTTTGAAAAAAAATGTGATATTGTATAAGTGTGATTCCAAGGGCGTTTCAACCGCCGTCAGTCCCTTGCCCTAAATATTGAAGGAATAAGCTACAATCAGATTTAAACTCAATTAATTCTGACATATGTCATTCCGCAGTATGTCATCGCATCGATTCTGGTAGTGGCTCATATCAGACCCAACATTCGGAACTAGGGACTGACGGCAGTAGAATCGTCCGTGGAATCACCCGTAAAAGAAATCGATGGAACGTTGTTGAGGCTTACTCTCAGAAATTTATAGCCATTAGTTAAAGTACAATTATACTAATAGATATAAAGTACGATATTACATAATTATTACTAATACATGGCTATAAATTGGATTAAAAATATAGCTACTTATATTTAATAAATAACCTTCAGCGTCTGTGTTCCAAACTATAAGCCTCAATTCTCTTCTCTTATTATTTTTTTTACTAAGAAACCATGCTCAAAATCTTTTACACAACAATAAATAAATAATGTATGTACCCGTTTCAACTTTATGCTTCCGTGGGCTGTTCTATTGGATCAGTGAGAGGTTCAGCCGCCGCAATGGTCTTGACCTTGATGTCTGCGACTTCCTCTACCTTGTCGCCCTGACCTTCTGTCTCCATACTGCCATTGGATCCATTCACCACCTCCTTGCCATTCTCCACCGACAGCCTAGAACTTAACTCATCATCTTTGTTCGCGTCTCCATTCATGGTCGGTGCGCTGTCCCCGTTTGTCGCTTTGCCATTCATTTGTGGTTCAGTAGTCTCCTCAGGTTTTACAGTTTCGGCTTTAGTTTCAGTTTTACTCTCCTCTGCAGGTTTGACGTCTAATACTGGTGTGCTTGCTTCGACGGCTTTTTCTTCAGCGGGTTTACTCTCTTCAGTGCCTACCTCGGTCTTACTGTCAATTGGCTTTTCTTCCTCAGAGTTTACAGATTCTGTTGTGGTTTTTGGCGCACTGTTAGTGTCAACAGGAGGGTCTTTACTTTCAGTGACTACGGGCGTCTCTGTCTCCTTTTTATCTTCTACCTTTTTAACAGTTTTTTCATCAACCTTAGTCTCCGTTGAAACTTCATTACTTTTTCCATCATCATTCATTTTTGATTCCTCGTTTGTGTCCGCAGTCTTTTCAGTAGCGTTGTTTAACTCCTTAGATGGCGCATCTTCCATAACACCATTTTCTTCTTTCGTTTCAGTTTTAGCCTCACCATTAGAACTTAATCCATTCTCGGTTTGTTTCATTTCCAATTCGAGCTCAGAGTCCAGTATACCGTCGACGATATCATTGGAATCCAAGTTTTCAGTTTCCATTGTCTCCTCTGCGATAGAGTTCAGTAAGGGCTTAACAGGAATATTCTCCAAATTTGTGACATCTTGCACCTTGGACAAAATTTCATCGCATTCCTTTTCTAGCACCTCTCCAACATTTTGAAGCACTTCCATATCTTCCGCGGCGGCGGGTTCCTCGACGACTGGCTGCAGGTCGTTTATATCGACGACATCTTCAAGGGAGTCTTTATCATTCGTAACTTCCTCAATAATTGTGGGGGGTGTGACGGGCGCATCACCATTTTTCACTTTCTCATCTTCCTTTGGTTTCGAATCAGATTCTTCGTTTCCTGTTTTGGCCTCTGCAACCTTTTCAGTCTCTTTCTCATCAGTCTTTGGATCCTCCTCGACAATAGGTTCGATGTCGCACATGGGCGCATCCACTGGTTCATTCGAGTCGGTTATTTCCTCGATTACAGTAACTACTTGTTCTTCCTCCTTTTTAGGTTCCTCTACTTCCATTTTTTCAGTCTCCTTATTACCGTTAGTTGCAGAAGTGGCTGCTTCTGGTTCAGTCTTAGCAACTTTGGCTGGCACCTCCTCCTCTACCTGAAATGACAGAACAAGACAATAAGAATCACTAGTCTTTAACTTACCACGTATATAATTAATTGGAAATTAAAATTCGGTAAATTTTGTTTCTAATTATTTAAAAAATAGTTATTTTTTTATGACACATTTAATAATACAGGACTTATTATTTTAAATACAGAAAAGGTGCTAAGAAAGCAGGAGAACACAATATATTCAACTTAAATATCTAACATCAATATTTCTATAAATACTACTAGATTTTTAATATTACCTCCACCATATATAAGACCGTCAGCAAAAAGTTTGCCTGTTTATATCAACCAATTCGTCAAAACAAATACATACTGGTCGACTAAATGCTATGATATAAATAACAGCTAAAAGCCTAGGCCACTTTCCTGCTGAAGGCTTCCTCTTTCCCAGACCTCGTATAAAACAAAAACTAATTTCCACTAATATCCTTGTGTTTCTTTACCACTACTCATTAACATCTCCTAATTATCATTTTCACACCTAAGGTTAAGTATAATAATATATCTGACAAAATAATTAAGGCTTTTACATATATAAACGTAAAGGGAGAAAAAATAAATATCGTCCATATTCAACAGAATTTTATTGCACTAAGACATCTTTTCTATTTACTTAATTAACTAGTAATGAGACATCAATATTTTGTATGAGCAAATGCATTTTTGACTAACATCGAAATAATGATTCTGGGATGGTTGATAACTTGAGCCCTAACATATATTATCATGCTTGTTTTACTGCATCTGTTATCTTCTGTAGCCTAATTAAATAGATACCTTGACATTTTGGATACTGTTATATTTGAAAACTTCAACAAATGCTAGTTTAAATTTAAAAATATTATTTACACTAAAGATAAGATTGCATACAAAATAATAATAAATACTAATTGATAGATAATTATATAATTAATAACAAATAATGCATAATATGTATTCATAGGTTTAAGTAGGTATTAGTTTGACCAGAAACTATAATTAAAACAGATTTCCTAATATCACGATTTGTAAAAATGATAGCAGTTTTCTAACTGGACACTATTATGCTATTTTAGATTTTGAATTTAAATCATTAACCTTCAATGACTAAATACGTTTTCTTAACAAAACCATGTGTATTTCTGATCAAACAAGCCATATGCTATTACAACTATAATTCTGTGTATATTAGAAAAATCTTATTATATATTTACATTAGAAAAATCTTATTTCTTTATAATGAAATGCATAATTACCAACTTCAGGTCTATTGTCTATTTGCGACTATTCAAGCCTAATAATTCATTCATTCTTTATAACCAATTAACCATAATTCAAAATTTTGTTGCAATAGCAGACGGAGAGCAAAAAATAAACATCAAGCAAACCACCAACCAACTAACAACTCACCGGGGCATTCTACATAGGAACTAACATGCAAGGCGTGCTACGGTACTGAGGCATATCATCTGGGTTCAACCTGGTCCTGCTTGCGCTTGTTGGAGGAGAGCTGCGCGAGGCTGTGGATCACTGGGAAGGCGGCGGTGGCCTCTGCGGGGAGAGGCGCGTTGCCCTCGCGGCTCACCAGCGCGGCCTCCATGCCGGCGGCGCGGGCGGCCTCCGCCTCTGTGTACACGACAATTGGTATATGTTATATGACACATCTAAAGCGAACTCAAAAGTTATGTTTTTTAGGAGAAGCGAAGATCTGGTAAACATGTCCATATGCATACGCACAATTGGTATATTACGTTATACCGCACACGTAGATCTAAAGGGAGCTAGCTAAAATTTTTCCAGGAGGCGAAAAACTGATAAATATGTCCATATACATGCAGGATTACTGTATGGATTTATGCTTACTGTTTAGAGTTAACTTAAATCTGTTTTATTGGTAGATCTTTCTGTAAGGAATTAGATGGTGTGCATAACACAACCTTTGGTTTTAGAGTTAGAGATATGCATGAGTGTGCGATATTAGAAATAAACTAGGTGGAATAACAAGCACTACTCCAAAACTAGTAAATAGGTATGCAACAAAATGTCATACGGCCGGCAATTTATCATCCGTGCCCCTTTTGCAAATGAAAAAGTTAAGGCGTCGGCCACTTGCATGAAAAAATGCCATTTTCAAATCAAAATTATAATTGAGTAAAAACCTATCAATGTTTAATCTCGATCGAATCTTTATTCGAATAATGAAACAAACCGAAATATCTTATAACTCTTAAGATTCGATACAGCTGATTTAACTCACAAATAAAATAAAACACGCGAGGTAAATCCGTAAAGCATCATAAATTATATATTTAAATTCAAAACACATTTCGAGTATCACTACACAAATACTAATAGCAGCGAAATATACAAGAAACTCGACTGATCGGTCATGTTGATCTGCTGTATATACCCACTTATTACAAATTACAAAGAGTTCTTCAAATTTCAAACCATACCTTTAACAATGTCCGTGAGAAATAGAACATCATCAGGCTTGACGCCAATTTTCTCAGCGATGGCGGTGTAGCTGGGTGCCTCTTGCTTGCCTCCCACCGCGGTGTCAAAATGGCCGTCGATACGGGGCAGCAGGTCGCCGGCGAGGGACTGACCGAAGAGAAGCTTCTGAGCTTGGACCGAGCCGGAAGAGTAAATGTACACCTTCTGGCCTTCTGTGGACCGCCACAGGTCGAGGGCCGCCGCCACGTCATCGTACACGCTGGAACGTAAAATTGCAAGCGTGAATGTTATATAGTCACTCCTTTTGTTTACACAAAATTAAATTAATATCATTATTATTATATAAAATTACAAGAAAAGATTCGATAATAAACATTAGAAATGTTTTAAGCCTTATTACATAATCCTTTTTAAAAGGTATGGTTAAGGAATCCTTTCTAATCTTTGTGTAGATGAGGTAGATTATTCAATAGATCTATTTATTTAGCGACCTTTCTCGATTTTGCTATAAATATCTTTGGACAATTCACACCAATTGATCTAGTCCCAAACTAAGCAGAGCTTGTACTATGGTTACAAGACAACGGATAAACAAACATACATATATAGGTACAGCTCAGGTACAGATGCCAGTGCTTATCACATTGACATCTGCCCCTAGCAGGAATTCAAGCCGTAACCTTTGATTTCGTAGTCAGGGGCAACTACTAGACCAACAGGCCGTCATATCATTCTATATCATAATATCATGTTCC
The DNA here is from genome assembly GCA_038024825.1 of Polylopha cassiicola. Classification (NCBI taxonomy): domain Eukaryota; kingdom Metazoa; phylum Arthropoda; class Insecta; order Lepidoptera; family Tortricidae; genus Polylopha; species Polylopha cassiicola. Next base: position 4,791,329 of record CP149061.1, read on the forward strand.
AGAAGTTGTAAATAATGAAAAAATAAATGAATGATACCCAAAACCTACAAAACACTTATAGGTCATAAAAATGTGACCTAGTACATACATATAATATGAAGTCACTTACTGTCCTTTAATGTCCCCTTTATCATATCCTTGCTTCCAGATGAGGCCCTGTAGTTGTTTTAGGGCTCCGACCTTGCGGTCCGAGGACATCTGCCACTTCACGCTGCTGACCAAACCCTCGATCTGATCCTCTTTAGAGGCATCCTGAAATTGTAATTTTGCGAAATTAGATGCTAATCAACCAGAGGCGTGCGTGTAGTAGGCACAGGGTAGGCACTCCGTACATTTTTAACATGGTACCTGTATGGAATGCACGCCCATGGACGCAACTAATTCTGTTGGTTGCACAAAGAACCTCAGTTCCTACAGACCACATTCATATCTAATCTATAGACACTTAATGTCTTCCACAAGGAAATAGGTGAGGTGAATTGATATTGGAAGTTGAAGTGGATATTAATTTACATATGTATATTGTAGACGAACATAAGCGGCAAATTAGCAAAGCGCCTGTACATTACGGTTGCAACTGGGACAAGACGCGTGAAGCACCGGATTTTGAAACCGCCCGGCCGCTCTCTACCACCATTTTTTTAAATTAGTAATCTTTGATGGTGTTCCCATTGTACTGTTACAAAGATTCGTAACAATGGTAACACAAAAGGAAAATTATATTAGTATTTAAATATATTACCACTGAGAACTGATTGTCACATATTAAAATATTACTGTTAAGAGTATCATGTGTTAAGAGTGTGTTGAGAGTCTGTGTATTTTAGGCTATCTATATATGTAGCCAGATATAATTAGCATCATTAATATACCTCGGCAGGGATGGTAACAACTCCGTCGACTTTGTTTTCCTGGTCCTCCAGAGCCAGCTTCCTGAGCGCTGCCACCGCTTCCTTCGCATCTTCAGCCTCCCATTCCTTCTCCAGGTACTCCTTCACATGCTCCTCGGCGTATGGGAAAAGCTTGTCCTGGGGACAAAGACAACAATATTTACTTTTAATCAAGTTGATGATAGTTGATGTTTTGTAATTTTGCCTTATTCAACGTGGTTACCCACGTGTTCGTTACATTAATGCTTCGAAAATAAGCCTAGACTTATTTGGCCTTTATACCCTCTAGATATCGAAAAAAATAATAAAATATTATATCTGATACCCCACTCGGGTACCTATATTTGTAAACATTTGGTTTTCCATCCCCCCCTTGTAACTCCCCTTAATTTGATTTTAGAATGACGTCACAGTCAACCATGCATATTGCATTGTCATTTAAACTGAATGTGAATACAAAATTTCATCTTGATCAGTTAAAGATTATCTGCTTTAAAATTGAGTTTCAAATTTGCATTTAATAACATAATTTAAAAAATACCGTTTTTATAAGATTACACACTACTGCTTACCGCACTGAAGTACTATAATATGATACAATTGCAATGGTATGCACAGGCCTTTCAATATAGAGCATAAATCGAGCGGAGACTGTTGGATACGAATAAATTACTCTGAGATATTCCACAGAACAGTCTGGAACATTTCAAACGTGTTTCAGAGTCAATATATTTCGAATGACGGAAATTAGGTATCTACATTATCATTTAGCCTTTGACATTACTGTTAACAAATGATAAAGTAAACAAAACATACGTTCTTTACGGAAGAATCACACGTTATTTCGATATCTAATAGGTATTTTACACGACTTCCCCTAACCAATTTTACTAACTTAGAGAATGAATTCCTGAAAACGTTAATTAAAATTTAAATTTCAAATAAAATAAACTTTTTTGTTGGCCTGAATTTCATTTTATGTTTTTAAGTGTCCAGATTACGAATATATTCATATAAGTTCTCAATGTTGTGCTCGTATTTTAACGATTATTACATTTTTAAAAAATAACAGCTTGTTTCATATTAAAAATAATCAGCAAATCCTACAAAATCATTAATAGTTTAATGATGTGAGAGCATTAATAAATATACCTACCCCAAAACCATTTTCCTATCTAGGATAACAAAACCACTGTAGACCAGTGTAATCTTAAAAAACTTTCACCCCCTGTTTAACCCACTATTGGAAGCGCATTAGATCCACTAATTGCTTCTTAGTCATAAAAGAGATCTAGCAAAAAATATACTCGACTGTGCTTTGATGTCGGTCAATCAGTTTTTCCCTTATAGACGGTAAATATAGATTACAGCTAATCGAAAATGAAATTGAGAGTCCTTATAAAGGCAGACTGAGCAAGTGAACTTGATAAGACGTAAATAGCACTAGAGCTTATGTTGGCTTTGTGGTCGATAAGAAAAAAACTAGACAAGAGCAAGGCAAGCTGCTTTCGATAGGGTTGTCGCATCCGGCGTCGGCGGCACCGTTATTACTTTTTCCTTTTGTTACCTTCTCAGCGAAGCTGTTTTCTTGAATAATATTCACGATTAAGAAACACGCTTTCTAGATGGTTTTTATTTGCGAAGCTCGCGGAAATTGGTCTAATTAGATACCAATTGGTGTTGATATTGGGCAGGTACAATGTGATAAATGTATTGAGTGCCTACCCTGGCGCGTATACTTCACTGCACGCGCCTGCTTGGTTTATAATAACATTCATGAAATAAACTAACTTATTACACATTTCGTAAACAACTGCTACTATTCTAATAATAATGTCATAAGTAAGAATCTACTTTGATACCCATTACCTAATAAAGTTGCCTATTTTTAACCCTTACGCTAATAAGGTTATTTCTCGTGAAGACCCTTCCAATAAATTGATTTCCGCTTAGTTTAGGTATCAATTAAGTCACGAGCTATTCAAAGGGCACCACGTCGGCTTTACCCCCCTGTTCAAATCTATTTTAGCAAGATAGGTATTCGATCCAGTGCCCGCCAGCCCTAGACGAGACACGCACAGTCCCAACTGCCCCAGAACAATGTCGTTTAGTCTTATTTTAGTTTTTAAATGCAAATTAAACTAGCGTACGCGTTATCCCCACTGCTCCGTTGAAATGAAAGCTATAAACTTTAAGGAGAGCTGGTTTAATAATGAGATTTTCCCTTGAATTTGTTTTAAAATGTAGTAGGTAGGTAGTTTCAAAATAAGCGTTATTATGAAAATTCATACATATAGGTAGGTATACTGACTATAATATTTTTTTACATACGATATCCTATTTCCTTATTAGATTGCACAAGAAAGTGAGTATGGTATCTAAGCATAGAATCGCGCTCTACACAATATTAGTAGATTCAGGTACCTACCTATGGTAGAACATAAAGTAATAGGTACCTACCTACCTACCAAGTCTTAGTTTCTGTCGTAGTCTAAGTTTTATAATATAACCCATTTTTTTTGGTTTTTAATTAACCTATTATCGATCGAGCTAGCTATACCAACCTCACGTATAGCGGTAGGTCTACGTGTAAGAAAAGAAAACACTATTCAATTACCCCATCCTACCCAATAAAGAATATTTAAATAAGTCAAATTAGGTATATTCAAAACCTACCTACTCACCTACCAAGGGTTTCGGAATTCGATTGGCCCGACAAAAACAGGGCAAGCGGCATTTATAAGCAAAACGTGATAGCCTGGTGAAACTCCCGTCGTCTACGAGCGAGGCGATGGGTGAACGAACTGCGCGCGACGCCAACCAAACCGGATACCTACCTAGCCCACCTTCGCATCGACACGACCGCTCTTAACGTGAACAGATCGTAAGGTTCAGGTAGCCAAAAATTGTGGTAAATATAGACCTATTGTCAGACTTCCGCTTCGTCTGGTTTTTGCAAGTTGGTACCAACCTACGACCTACCGTTCCAAAATGAAACATCCGGTCTTTGCATGCTTCCTATACCTTTGATCTATCGTTCCAATAGGAATTGACGACTGAGTAAAGAAAACGAAATTCTATTTAGTCCGTTATAAAAATATTAGACACATAGGTAGGTATTTTTTTTTCAAACAAACTAAAAGTGACAAAGTTAGGTGCTTCTAAAGCTCGGTAATGTTGGCTTATAAATGGTACAATTTATAGTCGTAAAGTGACGTCACGAGCCCCCACTCCCGAACTTTTAAAGCGCTTATCTTGGAATTTATTGTTCTATTGAAGAAAGAAAAAATGCGTGTCAATATTTTTTGATGATCTAGGTAGGTAGGTACCTAATGGAAAAAGAAAAAATCTCCAAAACTCCAAATCTGATTAGAATCAAAAACAGGTTAGGGATACATGCTAAATGCAATAGGTTAATAGGTAGAATGATATTTTATAAGGTACAAGTAGGTAAGTAGGTACTTTAATACACACATAATATAAAATAACAGGTAATCAATGGGAAGGTACGAAATAAATCGGACTACCTACCTACCACGAATTAATTCATATTTCCACAAATTTGGGGTTTAAAAATATTTTTCCTGTAAACATTTTAGCTAAAAGTACCTACCTAGCTGTCCATGGAAAGATTAAATACCTACTTATTAACGCTACTGTTACCAAACTTATTGCTATAAGTGATCATGTAGAAATATATTTAATGATAGTTTTAATAAACAGGCATGCTATTTTTTTAATACTATAGGTAAATGACCAAAAAATAATTGGAACCCTAATTAAGACTGGATCATGTAATAATTAAGTATCAAAATCTTACGGAGGTAGGTAGTTACTGAGTGGTTCTAATAAGAAATGTATTTTAAAACCTATTTAATTCCTTAGCAATTTCTACACCTAAAGCTAGGTCTAATCATCAGATGTAATAAGAAATTATAAGGTAAAACTTAGTTCTATTCTAATGCAAATTTAGTACCTACCTACCTCCCTTTTCTACATTTTCACACCAATTTTTGATTCTGGGATCATTCTAAATATTCCAATGTTACTTACCTATCCTTTTTTTAGATAAATAATAGGATTATTAATCTCTAGCTTATAGGTAGGTACCTACCTAACTTAAGGATGATACAATTAATAATAATAATTAATAATACATTTCTATTTTCTACTATTATAATGTAAACCTAATAGGTTGGCAGATCCTACTGAAGAAATGTTACTTTTTATTAATTATAAAGAACTAATCTAAAGATGTAAATTTTAATAATTTGTAGGTATATAGGTACCTATAGTAACAAGTAGAGTTATCTAATACTTTTCTATCTATTTTAATAAAACATATTTTATGATGTTATAATAATAAATCAATAAATAAAATAAAGCAAATAGGTAGGTAATTTGGACACCATTGACTTGCAGATATTTCACACATACTATCAAAATGGAATTAATAAGAAGCACATTCATACAGTTTCTTGAAGATTTTACAATATGCTGCGATTTCACAAAGCACCCTCTTACAAGATTCAATGAAAAATACTTGAAACAAGCTTATCACTAAACAATCGTACAAAGACCTTGACAGTCCCGTCAAACACAACGGCCAGTCAATGGATCTAACATAAGTCATTTCTCTCTCTCTGACATGTATATTTCACACGAGCGAGACAAGGCCGGAAAGCACCAGCTTTGACGCCTATTCAAAATGGACGGTTAATTGTACCACATTTTTTTACCAGACAGCTGCTCGAACAGCTGTTCATGCCGGTAGACTCTTATCGCGTTTCTAATACACATGCTTTCACTCGAGGGAATACCTAGCAAATACAGCATGTATCTATAAAACTACATCGTACTATTATCTATATGTTAATTGACTATACATTCGATATACTACTACGCTGCTTACGCATCCACGAACGAGACGTAAAATAGGTACGAACAATAAAGAAACATCGTGTTTTACGTTGCGGTAGACCGAAACAAGTGCGCACGAATAACTTTTATCCAGGATTTTATGTCAAACTGTGTAGAAACACGAAATAGCAGACAATGAAATCGACATGAAAGGGGTACCATTTTGATTTCATCCTCCATATTGCGGATCCGAAATCGCGAGAAATTTGCACGCCCTTTCCCTAAGTTCTATTAAGTTAATACATGAGAAATATTTAATTTTCTTCAGTAAAAATGTATTAGACTGAACAAATAATTGCCTGGAACAAAACACCGGCCGGTCAATCATTATAGGACCTACCTTAACAAAGCTGATCGATGTTGTTGTACCTTCGATGTCCAAGAGAAGAATTTTACATTTTTTGACGATATCCCCAATTTCCTTAGTTTCATTTGCCATTATAAAAAGAAAGTACTACCTCTAATCGGGCGTACTTTATGTAAAAAATCTAAATTATTTGACTAGAAATTCTTCCACGCTACGCACCCCACACCACACAAAACAGCATTGAAATGAAATGAAATTGAACGTAGGAAGGAGACAAAGCAGCCAGTAAGCGAACGAAACAGCAATATAAATTCAGTAGGTAAAAAAAGGATGGAGATATAAGATGAAATTCAGGAGTGAGGGAGAAGACTAAAACGGAAGGATATGTGTCCTGGACAGTTTTGCCAATATTCAGTGGTGAAATAATTGCACAGTATTGCCAATTATTTTTTAAATAATCTATAAAGATCGATTTTAAAATCTTTGCAGACATTAATTAAAAAATGAGGTGTTATTTGAGTAATTCGTGCAGAATTTAAGAAATATCATATTTATTAAAACATTCTTTTTTCCTTCAAAAGTTGTATAAAACATTTTCAAATTGAACTCTAGTGAAACGAACTTAATTTTTCATAGGTTTCAGTCAGAATAATATGATGTATAGGACCCCAGATACTACCTAATACTTTACGCCTAGATTATTAAAATAGTAATTAGTACACCGGTCACGTTATTCGTTAACTGATTATTCTGATAAAATCCTTAACAGGCGACATTTCAATTTTATAAGGTTGGTAGTTGCGTCCGTATATTATAATCGCGCAAAATATGAAAAGTATTATGAACTTCGGTCAGTCAACCGTAAAAGCATTGATTGTCGGGACTGTATTATTTACATCTATTTCATCATAATATATAACACAATTAAGTTTCACTTGACATGATTGAAACATATTACTCCGTTAAATATAATAGGATATACATAATATAGTGTAGTTTAGATATCGTCAATCTTTCTAATTCTAATTATTTAGTTTATATTATTTAATCGTACATTGATTTCCTAGCATATTATTATTAGCGTAAATTTTCATGAAATCTCGTGATTTCGTTTTGAGCGATCACTGCATGAAAGTAAAAATAAAAACGTCAGTTATACTTTTAAAAGTTTTATTTTATTAATATTAAATATTACATGTCAAATGTTTTAATATTACAAAAGAAAGATATAATAAAAATAGTCTCCACTTAAAATTTATTTATACAAGCAGTAGCATCAACTCGATTTAAATATTAATATACAAATTCATCATCAGAGTATTTGCAGGAATTCACAATTATTTTAATTGCTGACGTTTCGTTTCGAAAGCTTTGGTATCCATATTGGTCACGAACAAATTGTCAAAGTTTTGGAAACGTCAACAAATATAATAAAATACGTAAAATAAATACGAAATAAATGTTATATTCCAAAGTAATTAATAATTCAAATCAAGTTGGTGCCATATGTCTTCTAAGTCTAAATATAAAATATTACAAGACAAGTTTTACGTTTTTAAATGGTCTAATAAACTGGATTTATACATTTTCTTATTGTCATCAGTCTTTAGCTTCTTAATTAATCTAGGAGTGCCAGCATTGCTTTCAGCTTTTCGTTTCGTTACCTGTGAAACAAAAACAAAGTTGACCAAAATAATACATAAATTTACACATTCGACACAAGTTCAATATACCGAATAAAACATTTACGATTTTCACATTATAATAATAAATATAGATTCCTCTTTCTTCGAAATGGCTGGACCGATTTTATTGAAATTTTGTGTGCATATCGACCTTCAACCAATAGATCTGACATTCGACCAAGATCTTTTTTTCAAACCCAAACATTTAAATGTTAAGGGTGAATCCCAAATTTGATCTTGAGCAAATATAATTTAGGTTCGGTTATTTCATTAGACAAACAATAGCGACAGTATGTTAAGGTGGTCAGGTTACCTTAGGCTCTTCTTCATCTGGTGTGACAGCAGTGAACACGAAGTTCCGTCGGCCGGAGCCGAGTGAGGCCACCTTCTCCTCGCCGTCGCCCGCCAGCGGCATCGCCAGCGCCGCCAACCGGGCCAGCGCCCCCCGACCACGGGTTAAGAGCGACCCGTGGTAGTTTTGCTGGAAAAACATACCATATTGTTAGTCTAATAGTCGACGTTGATTGTTTTCCTAATGGTCCAAGATCCCAGGGCCGCCAGAACTTACTTACTTTCTCACAAATTATGTTAAGGGATTAAGTAGTGCTAGTGGTTTTAATTAAAGAGTGTGCATACCCAATAACTTCGGTAGACGACCAATTCATACATATAGATGCTGAAGGTAGCTAAAACCTTCTAAGATCTATTGGATTTTTTGTATTAGAACTCATAGAACAATATATAAACACGCAATAATTTTTCGTACTAAAATAAACATAACGGAAAAACTTTTTATAAATCATAGGAAGTACAAAAAATAAATACCTGGAATACCGGAAAATTTGTAGTTTGGTTTGGCGCTTCCTTAGCTATCTTCTTTTCTACTTTCTCTAGCGCAACCGGTGATTCCTCTGTCTTGCTACTGTTTACTTCTAGAAGTAAACTGGACATAGTTTTAGAACAGAGGTTCGCTTTGATTATCGTAGATCTGTCTATGCTTATGTTCGCACTGTCTTCAGTTTCATTTTGTTGTTGCTGAAATAAAAGAAAATCCTTACTAATATTATAAATGCGAAAGTAACTCTGTCTGTCTGTCTGTCTGTTACGCTTTCACGCTAAAACTACTGAATCGATTTAAATGAAATTTGGTACAAAGATAGTCTGGACCCTGAGAAAGGACATAGGCTACTTTTTAACCGACTGCAAAAAAGGAGGAGTTCCACGCTGACGAAGTCGCGGGCAGAAGCTAGTTACATATATATTTAGATGTCAAATTAGGTACTTTTTTTGCGAAACTATCCTTAATATTTAAAATATAATACCTTTAGACGATTCACACCATTTATCTTATCTGTAACTTAATAAAGCTTGTACTATGGGTATATAAGGTTTAGATACAAATGTGAAATTAAAACCTATGATCACTTGACGGACAGGCCGTTAAACAAACGATTATGTAAGTATCTTATTGTAAATATTTGTTTTTATGGCCTCATTATAGTGTGTTCACTTGGAAAGTAGAAGGAAATCATTCCTACCATTTGCCTTAAGAAGACTTCTCTCTCGTGACGCTGCTTCCTCCACATCTCTTCTGATTCGAACTCGTCTTCTTGGCTATCACCAAACAGTTCTGGAACTGTCCCCTCTTCTTCATCACCATCTGGAAATAATCATTAAATTAATTGCTATCTTGTGAACTACATATATCTAATTTTACTGGGGCCGGAGCGGAATCAAACCTAAACCAATTTTATCTAAGCGAGTTTTTTTGAGGAATCTATATACATATTTATAAATTCTTACCTGCGCGTAGTTTATTATAAAAAAAAATGCTAAGTATTAATATTTCTATAAAGAAAGAGTCCTGTTAGTGAGACCGCTCCTAATTTAGGTGTAACATTTGTGTTATGGACGTGAGAGCAAATGCGGAGTTTGCTACTGCGCCACAGGTTTTAAATAATGCCACTGGCACACGGCTCGTGACAGCCAATGCGAGTGTGGGCATATGCGGCGGGGTTTACAATCTACAAAGACCTACGGTCTCCCTAAGCGACGCTTTCTTTATTGAATACTAGCTTCTGCCTGCGACTTCGTCCGCGTGGAAATCCTCCTTTTTTGCAGTCGGTTAAAAAATAGCCTATGTCCTTTCTCAGACTCTAGACTTTCTTTGTACCAAATTTCATTTAACAGTAGTTCGGTCCAGTAGTTTTAGCGTGAAAGCGTAACAGACAGAGTTACTTTCGCATTTATAATATTAGTAGGGATTAATACGTAGGCACCTAATTATATATTTTTATTTCAAACTTTCCACGGTTCCTTTTGATTTAAATTACATTTTGACACATGTTTAAAACTAAGTCCAATTTCATTCAAAAAAGGTTGAACTCACATAATAGCTTGAAAGCGGGCAAGAGCTAGTAACATATCCAATGGCTAGCAAGGGCGTGCATTCCATACAGGCGCAGTGCCACTAATGTATGGAGTGCCTACCCTGGCGCCATAGTTACGCTCCCCCCACTGCACGCGTCTGATAGCTAGGCTTGTCACTTGTGTATAAAATTCTTGTTACCTGCATTCTTCCACCTGAACTTGCGTTGCCGGTGTCCGTCTCCCAAGTCACCGTCCTCAAAGAGTAGCTCTTGGATTAACCGCACTTCCCTCTTGTCTTGATCTAACACGTCGCGCCTGGAAACAATCGATTATGATTTAACGAGGAATATTTAACTTTATTATTGTTATTTAACGCTGAATAGCCGACTGATAAATATACTCAAGTTAAATCCGTTTTTTTATTTCAATGACGATATCATCGGAAAAATATTTCGTTACAATAGGGTATTTGACATGTTTTTAAAATCCATTTTATATTATGTGTTCCGTTATATGTCCGAAGTCTTATAGGAGTCACGTCACCTCGTTCGGCCGCAAGGCCCTAGATGTCGCTAGTTCCGTGTCGTTTCCCGCGCATATTTCCCACCTATTTCACAAACCTGCTTCCGTTAGGAGCTGTCGTCGAACAAGCCGCCATATTATTTAGCCATTATTGCGTCGCTCTCTGAGCTGTGCGCAAGGTTCGTAAGTCGCTAAAAATTTCAACATGAAATTTTTATAAGTAATTTAATTTAAATTATTTAAATTCTGGTAAGTAGAATTTATCGCTGAAAGTTGTGTTCTTAACTTTAATAACGTTTTAAAGCACTGTACTTACAATCTTTTCTGAAAAGATTTCTCTTTAAGTACCTTCAATAGTTTAATAAAAAATATTGTATTTTTTTTTCCGATCTTTCGAGATGGTAAGTAGAAAGTTGGTTTTTTGTTTAAAGTGTTCCGTGTGGTTATTTGTTTTTTTTCATGAATAACACGTGTTTTCCCGCGCCGGCGGAGGTAGTGCGACTACGGGGGACTTGCGCAGAGCGCGCAGTCTCTCCTTCAGTTTCTTTGACGAGGAACGCTCTCGCAGCTGGTGTTGGCGCCGCCGCCGCTCCCGCTCTCGCAGCCGGAGCCGCGGCGGGCGGCGTCAGGCGCACCGCGTCTTCGGCGTCGCCGCCGCGTGGCGGCCGTGTGGAATACGCCACGAGCCACGTGGCGGCCGCGGATCGGCCGCGTAAATTGCGCCACGAGCCACGTGGCAGATGCGGCGTGGGCTGCGCGGATTGCGCCACGAGCGGCGTGGTGGCTGCCTAGATTGCGCCACGAGCCACGTGGCTGCCGTGGCGTCAACCGCACCGGTCGCACCGCCTCGCACCGCTTCGGGTCCACGAGCAACATCGAGCAGAGGTTTGAGTTTCACCAACGGCAGCTGGTAAGTCAGCTATACAATATTTTGAGTGACTGCATACCGGGCGGGTTTCGCGCGGCACCGCCGCGTCCGCCGCGCGCACCACCGCAAAGACGCCGGCGCCGGCGCCGGCTAGGCGAGAGCCACGTGTCGACGCGGTTATGTGTCCATGTCTGGACTACGTGCGCCGTCCGACCCGCGTGTCGTTATGGCTGTGTCCGCGTGTCGTCGTGGCTATGCGCCCGCGTGTTGTAGTGGTTATGTGTCCGCGTGTCGTCAAGGTTATGTGTCCGCGTGCCGTTATGGCTTGGTGCCTGCGTTCCCTTGTCCGTGCGTCGTGTCGGTGTCGAACCACGTCTGGTCGCGTACATGTGCCCTTCAGGCCGCGTTCGTTTCCGCACCACGTGTGTCGTCCCCACTATGTGAACGCTTGCGGTTAGCCTGTCCGTGTCGCGTGTCGACGTCGATCCACGTTGGTCGCGGCTATGTGCCCGAGGGCTGTCGCGTGTCGACGTCATCGCCACGCGTTCTTCAAGTTGTTTGCCCGATTTCGGACTACGTATCCCCGTTAATGATATGTGAGCGGAACGATATCGCTGCCTCTGTAGTCTCAGTCCAATTCTATTCATTTATTGCATTCTATATAACATGTTATCGACGAAATAGTTTCTTTGAAGGTTACTGCCGTATTTCAGTTTCGTAACCTAATGCGTTACTAAAATTAGTATCTATCAACCCCTTAAATGAAATGATAAATAAATGGAACCGACAGGGTTGGTTTTTGAAAAGAAGGCGTTTCCGGCCTATTATCGCATTGAACGTATTGTTTCTTTTTTCTTTGTGTATTGCCTTCTTGCCCTAAAGCTATCTTATTATCTATCTATAAGCTATCTTTTAATTTTATTATCTTATATGGGCATTAGAATTGGATCGGTAAAACTGATGTTGATCTTTCGCGTCTTCTTTGTGTAACCAATTAATGATAAAGTATTCGGAAGATATAGAAGTTCTATAGTCTGCAGAATATTTATTCAACCCGTCGGGTTTGTCCGTTTCTTTACAAAAAGTCTTTTTTATACCGGTCGAAAATCGACCACGAAAGGATGTCATGGTCGATTTTCGACGCCCAATAAATCGAAACAACCTTATTCTTTTTTGTTGATACATCAGTCTAAATTAATGTTGGCTTAGCACGTAGGTAGTTTGCATCGAAACTTTTAATCGATCTCGAGTGGAACATTCTATTATTTTATATGTATTATTCTTTTTGCGCCTACACATGCTCTCTGTTTGCTTTAAAGGTTGTCTGGTAGAGAATGCCGTATGGCATTAAGTCCGCCTTTTGTACATTTGTTTTTTATTGTGCAATGAAGTATAAATAAATAAATAAATAAACATAAACTTCTACCTTGGGGATCACATGGGACATACGGTGCAAAACCAAGTTTATCTGAAACGTAAGCCGATTCGATTGTTGCTTCGAAATTCTCCCAGGTCATCTTTGTTTGCGTGAGAGACTCGATCGAAAGGCACATAGTATATTTAGTTTTAAGTATTAACTCTAGTTTTAAGCTTTATTTCAGGTTTGAACTGTGCGTCCTTAGTATCATAATTTTGCTTCTTTCACCGTTCCTCGAAATAGACTGTAGAGATAGCACTGCAGAGGCACTGCAAACTGTTCTAGTCGAGCGAGCGATCCCGATATACCTCGAGGTATAAGAGCCAACCCACATCGTGACAGATGCCTCCGATCAGAGCTTATCAAAAATTTTAAATATTTTTTTTTCTGGTGCTTCGCCGGCCGCTACCGCGGCACGCTCGCTTCGCTCGCTCGGCTCGCACGCTGTAGGGTCGCAGTTCTAACCTAACCTAACATCCCTCTCTTCGCTCGCTCGGCTCGCACGCTGTAGGGTCGCAGTTCTAACCTAACCTAACATCCCTCTCTTCGCTCGCCGTCATACCTAACGGGTTACCCGGTCGACGGACAGAAATCCGAGCTCTATAAAAGATTGACCTCGATTTTTTCTAAGTGTCTGCATCCCCTTTGCTACACCCGCTTGCCTCCTGCCTCTTGCTGCCTGTCGCTTGTCGTCTGCTGTCTGCCACCTGTCGCATGCCGCCTGCCGATTGCAGCTACCTGTTTCGGCACTGAGGCTCTTCTGCGATTGACCTGTACGTCTAGCAGACCGCTTACGTTGTGCCAGAGTATGTCTCATGAGATTCGCTAGTCCCGAACGCCATCTCAAGATGCGTTCGGCAATCGCTGACTGTAGGGCCTAGTTCCGGCGTTTTCACCCCCAGGTCTCATACCGTGTCTCCTCCGGCACCTGAACACTGCCTCCGGCCTGTTCATCATCGTTGTGCCGGAGTGGGAGCGACCCCGCTGGCAGCCGGACCTGAGAGCCCGAGCAGTGACGCGCCCGCTCGGAACCTTCGGTCTATATCTATAGGTGGACATCGCGACGGGCCCGCAGACTAAGCTGGTGGACACCGGAATAGGCCTGCGGACCTCGCTGGCGGAGTGACCGCGACGGTCTTGCGGACCTCGCTGACGGAGTTGCCGGGACGGTTCTGAGGACCTCGCTGACGGAGTTGCCGCGACGGTCCTGCGGACCTCGCCGGCGGAGTCACCGCGACAGTCCTGCGGACCTCGCTGACGGAGTCGCCGCGACGGTCCTGCAGACCTCGCTGACATGGTCGCCGCGACGGTCCTGCGGACCTCGCTGACATGGTCGCCGCGACGGTCCTACGGACCTCGCTGGCGGAGTCGCCGCGACGGTCTTGCGGACCTCGCTGGCGGAGTCACCGCGACGGTCCTGAGGACCTCGCTGACTGAGTCGCCGCGACGGTCCTGCGGACCTCGCTGGCGGAGTCGCCGCGACGGTCTTGCGGACCTCGCTGGCGGAGTCACCGCGACGGTCCTGAGGACCTCGCTGACTGAGTCGCCGCGACGGTCCTGCGGACCTCGCTGGCGAAGTCACCGCGACGGCCCGCATTTCTTGATGGTAAACAACGGGCTACTGCCGCTGCAACGAGTTCAGGACCTGAAGGTAAGGGGCTTATCTCATGTCGGGAGAGACTCTGACGAGCAATTGCTCTCCAAATAAGAAGGCCCTCCTAGAGCTCTGGTGGCGACCTTCTACAATAATTGTCTACCCATTTGATCAGGTTAGTGCTCTCAGAACGATATTTCTTAGCAAATACCTAACCCTGAACAGGCCACGATGATACCTACGCAATTTACAGGTGCGGTAATAAGTTAGCTTTTAGAATAGCTCTTGTTCACAAAACGATTATCGCTTCAATTTTGTGAGCTCTTCTCAAATGTAAAAAGTTCATCTAACAGTACCGCCAGACATGTTATGTTACAACGGTAGCGATACCTTTATCTCCAAAACAGCAAGTTTTTTATATGCGAGAATACTGATTAAACTCTGAAAAGAAACCTTTGATGGCAGTACCTTGTACGATGTTTCCAGAAGGACAGCGGATCTTCTTTTGCTGTCATCGAAACGTGAGTCCACAGCTCTGTTAAACTCTATCTCGATTGGTTCGTTGACAACGATCATTCTATAGGTAACCTTGTATCCGGAATTCGGCTCTATAACTGACTCTGGTACGTACCTGCCGTTAATCGAGTTAGTAGCTCTAGATCGCAGCTCTAGTTTATTGACTTCGGGATTAGCCCACATTCCTAAAGAAATTAAGGGCTCTACTACTAATCTATTTTTATGTCCTAGAATGCCTTCGCAGTCTGCCAATCCGACCATGATCGGAGGCTGGATGAAACGGCTCGCCGAGGCTGGTGTTCGTGCTGTCTCAGGTAGTTTCCGGTTGGCCGTTAAGCTTTTAAACTGGTATGGAAGATATTTATTAATCAATTTATTAATGATATTTTGAGAACTCCGATTGGCATTACGAGTCTACCTATCGCAAGTACCGGTAAGATCAAATCCTTATTGCGCTTATATTTCAGAGCCAATGGTAGGTACTGTTTACTCGTAACCGTTTTCTACTAATTTCTACAGAGTCTGTAATTTATATTACTCCCACCGCTCTGGGGTCTGTCTATATTGTTATGATTTTATTGCGGTATATCATAATTATCCTCTAATTCTGCTCATGCTGATAATACTAACGATTCAACATGATACGTCATGTAATCCGTTAACGCTAGTTAGCTTTTTGGTACCGCATTTTACGTCTATTGTAAAGCGGCTCATATTGTTACTAAATACAATATGTAATTAAGAAATTAATGCAGCTATATATTATGTTCAGAATATGTTTTTTCTCTTTCACGTAATAAAGTTTATGTTGATAGACCTATAGTATGCCGATTCAAAGCTGGTTATCTAATAAATACACATCTCTGAGAACTGAGCACTGCCTTCAGTTCATCTTATGTACTTTTTACAAGTAGGTAACATACTTGCTCTGCTGTCCAATTTGTGAAAATCTAATGTTTTCAGTACATTACCGTTTTTCTTTCTTTGAATAACAACATTATTGCGTCCTTACATCGATCAAGCCACCAGGAGATAATAAACAAGTCTCCTATAAGACTTCGGACATATAACGGAACACATAATATAAAATTTTACCTTCCAATAAAATTGTTATTATGTTTCCAATATGTCCGAAGTCTCGGCAAGGCCTTCCTGGTGATACAATTCTCACCTTGCTTGCAATAATGGCTAAATAATATGGCGGCTTGTTCGACGACAGCTCCTAACGGAAGCAGGTTTGTGAAATAGGTGGGAAATATGCGCGGGAAACGACACGGAACTAGCGACATCTAGGGCCTTGCGGCCGAACGAGGTGACGTGACTCCTATAAGACTTCGGACATATTGGAAACATAATAACAATTTTATTGGAAGGTAAAATTTTATATTATGTAGTAGAGTCTAAGGAACCCAGCAAAAGTAGTTTTTTTTAAATCTGGTATGTATTAGCTGAAAAACATCGAATTAAAAATTCAATATTTAAATAGTGTGCCAAAACGCTACTTTGACAATATGGCGCCGCAATGAGGTCGGTGACGTCACATGCCTGTTTGACAACTAGGCGCAACACAACTAGGTAAACAAAGTTTACGGGCATGTGACGTCACGAAAAACTCGGCCCAGCAGGAGCGTTTTGTGTCACGTGACAAACGTTTAAAAAATTTAATTTTTATTTAAGGATTTTTAAATAAATCAATCATTATTTTCAACTTACGTTAATGAATTATCATTTTTTAACTCTTAATTTATACTGTTAACAGTAATTTACACTTTATTTTTCGCATTGTCAAAAAGCCTATTGTTCTATTCCAAATATTCCTAATCTTATCTTTTTATAAAGTACAATAAAAAAGTAATTTCTAATAGGCATTAGAAATTGCTATTAATCAACAATACAACAACAACAACAATGTAATGGCTCGCGGTTATTACATTGCAACGAAACAACTATAAACGGATTCAACTCGCGTATTTTATTTTATTGGCTAACGTTTCGAAAACTTTACAGTTCCCATATTAGTAGCACGACTGAGCTAACGATAGTTTAACGCTATAGTCATTTTCGCGACGTCAGCCAGTAAATTAAAATACGCGAGTTAAATCCGTTTATAGTTTTTTCATTCCAAGAGGTAAATCCGTTTACATGTAGGTGTTTCATTGTAACAGCATATTGTCCAAAACTTACATGTGTATTTGCCCCAGTTCTCTCTGCAGCTGGTCCTGCTGGAAGGTGTCGTCGTCGCCAGCCTCCCGCTCCATGCGGTCCAGGCCCGCCTCGTCCTCATCTCCCGAGCCCACCCACTCGTCCTCTGACGTCAGCTCCGCTTCCTGCTCGAAGAAGTCCGCCATCTTGCGCTTGCTTTTGAGCTTCTGTTTTTGGGGTAGGACTTCCACCTGAAATTTATAATGTTTATGATATTGGATTTCGTCTTGCCAACTTTTATGAAGTTCAGTATTCAGTTGTTTTCAATTCTTAGCATATATATCATTAAGTGTTTTTTTATAATAAGTGTTATATTTTTAATGTAATTCAGACTGAGATTGTATTAGCATATCTTTAAAGGAGAAAATAAAGATTATGAATTCGTCCAGCCGTTCTGTTGTT
The DNA here is from genome assembly GCA_038024825.1 of Polylopha cassiicola. Lineage (NCBI taxonomy): Eukaryota > Metazoa > Arthropoda > Insecta > Lepidoptera > Tortricidae > Polylopha > Polylopha cassiicola. The sequence continues at coordinate 4,809,022 of CP149061.1, forward strand.
ATACGTGGTGTAAGTTACACTACTTATATGACGTATAATCAGGATTAAATAACCTGGGTTCCTAATAAAATACCAATTGATAATAGCAGCCGAACGAAACAAATGCAAAATCGTATAGAATTGAATGAAATGACACATGGTATGTTTTGGTTCGCGTTTGACAATTTTAAATATTTTTTGTATTGTTTGGTTGGTATAATCGATTTTCACTTGTCTAAGGGCCTCTAACTTTGTTTTATGTAGTATGTATATAGAAGAATACTAACCTCATTTTCCTCAGAATCGTATTCTATGATCCTCTCCGTGTCCTCCTCGATGTCTGACATTTCCTCTACCAGCTCCTCTGCCGATTCTTCTTCCTCATCATCTAGAAAAGCATTGCAAGAAATTAAAGATTTGTGATTCAAAGACATAATATTCTAACACTAGCGGCCCCGGCAGACGTCGTCCTGCCCGTCCGATTGTTTCGTCAAAGATCTGTCAAAGTCTTCTGTCACTTCTTCATAAGGCTTAATTTTTTTACACATTTTCCAATGTTTCTTCGCTCCTATTGGTCGCAGCGTGATGTTATATAGCCTAAAGCCTTCCTCGATAAATGGTCTATCCAACAAAAAAATATTTTTTTAATTCGAACCAGTAGTTCCTGAGATTAGCGCGTTCAAACAAACAAACTCTTCAGCTTTATAATATTAGTATAGATTTAATTCTATTCATTAGGCTAATTAAATAATAATAATCGATGATTCGCGGTCATAACACACTGGAATGAAACAAGTATTATTGATTGGCATTTGCCCGCGACTTCATCTGTCTCGTTTTGCAAAATTTCAAGTTTTTAACCCTTATAGTTATGCTCTGCATTGATATGTCAGTCATTAAGTCAGTTTATCCTTTTATTTATTTAGATTTAACTCACGTAAGTATACATATATTTGTTAACCTTTGAAAATTTTAGAGAACCCATATATTTTTTTTTATCACGAGTTAAAATGAACAAAATACGGAATAGTAACCTGAAATTTGAAGAGCCCGTTTCTCTGGTTTCCTTTTCTTAAATTTCTTCTTTTTACCCAAATTCACCTCTTTTACCTCATTCTCGTCTTCATCACTGTCAATGGTAAACTTTTTCCTTATTTGATTACTAGCATTGAACAATCCTGGTTCACTATCAACAGCATTGTCAAAAATAATCTTTGTTTTATTCTCTTCTTTAGGATCATCAATTTCTTGAAGCAAAGAATTTATTAGATTGTTTTCTTCTCCTGTAATTTTCGTAACATTCTTATCTTTACCCTGTACTCCAGTATTACTTTCAGGTTCATTGTTTCTGTCACCTTTATCAACTTGTGACACAAACTGATTGTCATAGAACTTCCCAGTGCACAAAGCTAATATATCATCGCCTATTTCCACTTGTGTTTCTGAAACTTGTGATTCCGCTGGAACTGTATCTTGCGTTTGTGTAAATTTACCAGAACACATACCTACAACATCGTCTAGATTAGCCTGTAATGACAATAGAAGGTCCATTAAATTCAAATATGAAATAATAAATAAATGGGTGTTCTACTATCATTTATTCACTCTCACTTTCTTGGTCAGATTATTAACATTTATCTGTAAATACGATTAAAATTTTAGGTTTATTTTATAAATAGAATGTAGAACCTTTGCTAAATAACTGAAAATGATTTTCAGAGTATAAAGGGAAAATAGTAAATACGAACAGGAAAATGAGAACGAACAAATATTTACATAAATGCTGATTTCATATTGGAATTAACAATTATAATGGACTAGCTTCTGCCCGCGACTTTGTCAGCGTGGAATAGTTACTGTTCCGCTTCTATTGGTCTTAGCGTAATAATATTCTGTAGCCTTCCTCGATAAGTGGGCTATCTTACACTGAAAGAAATGTTCAAATTGGACCGTTTTCCCTACGATTAGTGCGTAACTCAGCTTCACTTGTTAGTATAGATTTATCTCCCTCATTTTTTTTATTTTGCTACCGTTTATAAAACTATACTCATTTCATATTTGGACTTACTTCGTCAAAAGGTTGAGTTTCGCAAATAACGTCAAGCTTGTCTGGGATATTTAGGTCCACCCCCTCATAATTTGTTTTCGAAGCACCTGTATTTATAATGGAAAATGTTTGGGTGCCTAAATCAGCATCATTGTCATCACTAGCTATATTCACTCCTGTTTTAACTTGACCTGCGCTTTCTTGACTAGTAAATAAATCTTCCGACATGTGCTTGTTCGCTTGGGCTAATTGTAAAACATCATCTGAAAAGAGATATCAGTATATCATCATCTGATGAGAGAAGATCATCTGAATATTGTCCCAAAACTAAACATAGCTTGTACTATACACTAGACTAGTAGTAGAGCATTTAAAAAAAAAATCGTTATAAAATATAGCCTGTTTGTTCTGATATATTATTATAAGCTATATTAATTATGTTTCATCAAAATTCATTCAGTAGTTTTTGCGTGAAAGAGTGACAAACATACGCAGTCAAAAATATTCGCCTTTTTAAATATTAGTGTGATAACCCATATACATTAACAAATATATATATAAAGAAATGACACAGGTACAAATCGTTTTCATCACTCTAACATGTGCCCCTAGCAGGATTCGAACCTGCCAGTGGTCAGAGACCTGATAAATGAAACTAAACAAACCCTCAAATTACTACTATGAACTAGTTATAATAAGAAAAAATAATATTATTATATACCTTGGGAGTCCTTTACATTTTGACTGTCTTCCACAGTAAAACTGTTATATGCATTACAAATAGGTTCCTGTGATATTATTATATCCTTTTCAGCTTCTACTTTATCTTTCTCAATTTCATCATCAGAATCTTCAAATGCCTTCAAAATTCTTCCTTTCTTTGCTTTAGACTGATTTTCCTCCTGCTCTTCCTCAGAAGACTCATCACTGGATTCTTCACTTTCTTCGTCTTCTTCATCAATGCCATCACCACCATCTTCATTGACATTTTCACCTTCTTCATTTTCTCCACAATTCGCCTTTTCCGTTTCATCATCAGACACTTCAGCCTCATCATCAACCATTGCATTCTTTTTCCTTGGCTTATCTGTCATATCACAATCATCTTCTACCAATTCTTCTTCACTTTCTGATGATTCGTCATCAGCAGCCATTTCCTTCTCCTCCAATTTAGCCTCAATTTTCTCTATATCGTCTTGATCTGAATCATCACCTCTAATAGTATTCATTTCCAGTTGTTGCTGTTTTTCGTCTTCCAATCTTTTTGCCCATTCGAGAGACCTTTGCTCAGATATCTGCTCCTCTAATTCTTGTTTAAGTTTTAGATGCTGCATACCTGGTTTAATCCTAAAAATACATTTAACATTAGTCAAATACTACTGTCGCGCGAAATAGACATGACAACTGATTTTTTTGTCTTTAATAATTATTTGTCATTAATTTATTTTAAATTGAACAATAAATGACAAAGGTATCAGCTTGAGCTTGTTACATCGCAGTATAAATTTTACTATAATGTGACGTCACAAGCCCCCACTCCCAAACTTTAGAAACACTTATCGTTGTCAGTTTTTGTTTATATGAGAAAATAAATATACTTAGGTGCTTGTCCAACATACCTCATTTCTCTTTCTCTCTCTTTTTCTTCTGGTGTTTTCATTTTAGCAAAGTAAGTAAATCTTTCCTTTAACAATTCAACGCCAGTGAGTTTTCTAGGCCCAGCGGGGTTAGAACCACCCAAATCAATAACCATCCCAGGGGCACCAGTTAGTTTTGGCTTCATAGATAAAGTCTGGGGATCTCTAATGAGCATTGGAGAGTTAGCAGCACTTTCTGTAGCATCTGTAATATATAATTTAACATAGTTAGATCTAAAAACTACCTTAAAATATAAATAGGATCACTATAAGTACATTTTCATTCAGTTAGAAAATAATTTTGATCAAGCTTAGACCAAAAGGTGTTATAAGAGTAATTAAACATACCCTTGGCATTATCTATGATAGCTTCTAAATCTTCCATATTAATGTCTGTATCTGAAAAATCATCTTCGAAACTGTCCTCTTTAGGATTATCTGCTTTCTCTGTGTCCCCATTTTCAACTACTGCTGCTTCACTGTTATCCAAATCATTTTTTAATAAAGGTTCCTCATCATCTATATTTTCTTGGTGTTCAATTGTTCCAGATACATCTTTTTGAATGTTAGCTTCAGATTCCACTTTCTCTGTATCTGTTTGAGCTTTTTCTGAATCATAATGTAGCTGTATCAATTGACTTTCAGGTTCAGTACATACATTTGACTTTTCTTCCTTCTGTGTTTCCTTATTTGGTTCTGAAATATCTTCCATTGAGATATCAGTTTCCTTACTTGAATTCTCATCTTTACTTGCTGGTTCTTTTGATATCATCTCTATATTTAACTCTGGTAAATCTTCATCTTCATTTGGATCTGCAGCTTCTTCTACAGGTATGTTAACATTAGCATCTTTAGTTTCTATTGGTTTATCAGCTTTGTCTGTGGTATCATCAGACACATTATCAGATTTTGTCTCCAATTCATCTTCTGCATTCTCTTCTTCACTATCACTCTTACACAGCTCCATCATCTCTTTATTTCTCTCTTCTAATAATTTGCTGTAAATGTAGTAAAAAATATGATATATTATACATTACCTATACTACAACTGAATTATTTTAGAAAGGATATGAAAAGTGAAAATAAATTGCATTGGATTATTCCTTACGCATATTGTTTCAACTGGTCACTATTCATCTTGATGGGCAATGCTTTCCCATCATTTGACATTGCAGGCTTCCTTCTACTCATAATATCTTTAAGGGACAATGCCTTAGGTCTGTGATAGGGCAAAGAAACCTCCTTTTCTCTTAACATTCTGTTAGATTCACTCTTTATCTTTTGCATATTTTCCATTGCCTGCTTAGCTGACATCTAGAAAAACATAAATAAAAAAGTATAATTTATGAAAAGGACAACTTAATATGAAATACTTTGTTGGATATCTGCTATTAAATTGGATAACATAATTATTAACATCTTGTCAAGAAGAAGTATAATTAGGACAAAATGACGATAATAACAATAATAGAATTTAATCATTAAATAATTTGTCTTAAATTTATTCAATAACTAAACTAAAAATAAAGCAAAATAGACATACTCTGGCTGGCTTTGGTGATATCATGATGGCAGATTTTTGAGCAGTTTTCTTCTTTTTCTGCATTTTCTTCTGTTCTTTTTCCTCTTCATCAGATGATGTGTCCGGATCACAAATGCCAGACTTGAGCAACATGCTCTTCTGTTTGATTTTCTGAAATAATAATTTAGATATTCCTCTAATCATAAAATAAAATATAGAGTATTAGTATTAGTATTAGTACTGTTTTTTTTCATAACATTGTAAAATTTCATGCTATTTATTCGGAAATATGTAGTTCCTATTTATAATTTGATTTATTTATATTATATTATTATATTTATCATATTAAATGTATTATTTATTTGTGCCTACACATGCTCTCTGTTCATCTCAAAGGTTGACTGGTAGAGATTGCCGTATGGCATTAAGTTCGCCTTTTGTACATTAATTAGTTTTTTGTGCAATAAATAATAAATAAATAAATAAAATAAATTTGAACAGTAAATAAAGTCAACATTTTCTAGCTTACCTGTTTAATTGATTCAATTCCTGAGCTTGAATCATCAGTATCACTTGCCCCTTCATGATCAGACGATCTCAGGCTATCTTCTATCTGTGTATCTTGCAACTCAGACCCTGGTTTTGAACGTGATTTGAGCAAATTTTGAAACTTCTGATGTAATTTGTGTCTTTTATTTTTGATCCTACTTTCATCATGTTTTACTGGAGATTTAATACTGTCGTTGTCACTACTGAGAGCAGATTGAGGTTGTATTCTTGACTTTTTTGGCAACATGTCATCATCACTGTCGGAGGATGTGTTAGGATTGTATTGCAAGACATCATTCAATTCAGAGTCCGAATCCTTCGTTTGAATATTTTCTTTATCAGCCTCGACTTCACTGTCACTATCCGAAAACCTCTTCACTCGCCTTCTTATTCCTTTCAAAGATACTGTATCATTATCGTCGCTATTGTCGTGATCAATTACATTGAGGTTAGTTTTTCTTAATTTATCTGGACTTTCAGAAGTCCTATCGCTTAATAATTTGTCAAATATACTTTCGCTACTTTCTTTTTCTTTTAGAATGGGTAATACGTCCTCAACTTCCTCAGTCATTTCGAATACCGACACACACCAAGATGAGAATCCGATCAAGAAACGGTTAACACAGTACTGGATTTTGGAAATACATTTAAAGATTCAAACTAAAGCTGAAATCTATATTCATGATCAATAAAGCAGCCAACGAATTACTTTTATTTTATGCAATGTAAGAGAAACGTATACACAATAATAAGGTCAACAAAGCACATACTTTTCCCGCGAATATTATAATCATATGTCAGATAACAAACTGTCAGTGTCAAAATATTGCCTCGATAAAGTATCGTACTCACGGTCGTCCAAAGTAACTGACCAGTTTTTGGCTCTGGTGCAGTTAACATGGCCGACCTTTGTACCTGATGGAATAAAACATTTGAATAAAATTTAAAGCACCTAAACGCGTGAAAAGTCTATCAACAAATAAAATCACGAGAGAGTTGGATACCATTGAATTATTTTAATATTTGAAATGTTATCTATATAAAGTAAAAAATATTTTTGATGAAGTTGCAGTCATCTTAATCCTCTCCAACATTCGGAGCAACCGGATCTTTGGGTAGTTCACAAATAACTGCCTCAGCCGTAGTTAGAAGAGACGCTACTCCACTGGCGTCAATTAAAGCTGTCCTTACTACCTTGGTCGGATCAATAATCCCTCTATCAATCATATTAACAAATTCGTTATTCAAGACATCATATCCGTAGTCATTTGCCATGGTCTCAATTTTAGATGCTACAACAGCACCATCATAGCCAGCGTTACTTGCTATTGTGATGCATGGTGTTCGAAGAGCATGTTTGATGATTTCTATACCTAAAGCTTGGTCGGCATTAGCTGGTATGACGTTCTGTAATACAGGAATGCACCGTAAAAGAGCTGATCCACCACCGGGAACTATACCCTCTGCTATAGCTGCACGAGTGGCATTCAATGCATCATTAACACGATCTTTCTTTTCGTTTACTTCTACTTCACTACTTCCACCAATAAGCAAAACAGCAACACCCGCTCTTAATCTAGATACGCGCTCGATCAATCGATTTCTGTCGTAGTCAGAGGTAGCATCTTCTAATTCAGCATTAATTTGATAAATTCGTTGCTCAATTTCTTCTTTCAGACCAGCTCCTCTTAAAAGGATTGTTGAATCTTTTGTAATAATTACTTCACCAACCTGTCCAAGACTTTCTGGTTGACAGTCTTCTAGTCTAATTAAGTTTGTATCATCTTCAAATACCACACCACCTGTCGCGATAGCCATATCCATAAGTGTGTTCTTTCTAAAGTCTCCAAATCCAGGAGCCTTTACCGCAGCAACTGGCAACCCAATTTTCAGTTTATTTACTACCAAAATAGATAATGGTTCACCGTCAATGTCTTCGGTAATAATGATCAATGGTTTCTTTTTCATATTGGCTATCTCTAAAGCTGGTATTATTTGTTGGGCAGTAAAAATCTTTTTTTGAGAAAATAATACAAGAGCATCATTATATTCAATTTTAGGTCCTTTAGTAGAATTAATAAAATATGGTGATATGTAACCTCGATCAAACTTCATTCCTTCGATTATTTCAAGTTCATCATCTAAAGTTTTACCGTCTTTGACTGTTATAACACCATCTTTACCCACTTTGTTTATAGCTCGCGCGATAAGTTTTCCGATAGACCTGTCTCCGTTAGCAGATATTGTTGCTACTTGTTCTATTTCATCTGATGTACTTACATGCCTTGACATATCTTTCAGTTTATCTTTAACAGCATCTACTGCTAGCATAACCCCTTTTCTAATCTCAATAGGATTAGCTCCTTTAGACATCATTTCAAATCCCTCTTTTGCTATCGCTCTCGCTAAAATAGTTGCAGTCGTAGTACCGTCTCCTGCTTCCTCGTTCGTCTTATGTGCAACATTTTGTACTAGTTTTGCACCAATATTTTGAAATTTATTTTTTAGGTCTATGCCCTTTGCAACAGTTACACCATCTTTAGTAATTTTGGGTGGACCAAAAGACTGCTCCAATATGACGTTACGTCCTTTAGGCCCCATAGTAACCGCGACAGCATCCGCAAGAATATCGACGCCTTGTAGCATTAGTGATCTCACATCTGGACCAAATTTTACCTCTTTTGCATAACGTCGAGATGTCGTGGAAACATTTCTAATATTCAAAATACGGATACTAGAGAAACTGGTTCGCCTTAATCGGTACATTTTTAAATCGCTATTTTTCTGTAAATTGACATAAAGGAATGAATTATCCGCCAAAACGAAGTACCTAATCTTTTAATTTTGAACAAGTGTTTGAAATTCGAACTGAAATAAGACCGTTGACTAAAAATAGGTTCATATAATTACTCCTATCCTTACTGTTTTTTAAAAATGTTTCTTCAAATTTGTTATTTTTTTGTTAATTTCGTCGAAAAAATATAATATATTCATCAATTCTTATGCAAAAACAAAAGAAATAGAGACATAGGATTTAATTGTTTGGGTGATCTTTGTAGTGTCTCAAACATAGTCACTGAACGAATGACATTGGCTGTCAATTTCGTAGAAGTAACGGCTGTTATTCATTTCAAAATTATAGTCATTAGTCACCAAATTAAGTTACATGTGTTTAAACCTATAAAAAATAAACTTCAAAGTAACAATGAATTCCCCCAAACCGATAATGGTTAATTTAAACATTGGAGATCAATTAACATCAACGTCGTGTGGTCACGTTGTAGTCGAATTAATCAAATTTATTGCCCACCAAAGACTGCAAATTCCATACACTTATCAATGGTTAAAACAAGTGGTCAATAAAAAGAAAACATGTGAAAATAATGGAAAAAAGGATAGTTTACAGTCCGAATTGCATTTCCGTTTAGTGTCCACTGCTTTAGAGAATCTGGATTTTATTTTAAAGGTGAGTTGATTCATTGATTACAAATATTTTTGAAAATTATGTTATAAAAAGTGTGATTTTAATAATCATAATTTTATCTACAGAGTTTACTTCAAGAAATAAATGGCTCTATAATTCCTGAGGAAGTATGCATTGCATTGGGTACAACACCAGTAACATGTAAAGAGGTGTATAGACTTCTGCTGCCCACCATCTGCCACAAGTTCCAGTGCCATTCTAGCCACATAGCTACAGACCAAAAAATACAAAGAAATGTTTTTAAGTAAGTTCAGAATATAGAATTATTTATCATTCCTTGCCCTTTCATAATCGGTCATTATAATTTTTTTTGAAGAGATTATCTATTTGATATAACATTTATGATGATCATGACTGATAACAATTATTTTGTTTATCCTTAAAATAGGTATAAATTGTTTTTATTTGTATGTTCAACAGTCAATCACCTCAAAAGTTTACATGATAGTTATGGAATTTTCTATATGAGGGACTCCTATAATACTTATACAGTTTTTAACATGGTAGGTACCAAGATATCATTTGTGACATTTAAATAACTCATTAACTTAATTGTTACAGGACTTTAGTGAACTCAGACCTGAATGAAGTTATTTTCAACCCAATGGCACCAACAAACATGTACATTTTCATTAAAAAGAAACGCTCAAACACAAACAATGTATTGACAAGTGATAATTTCGTACCAGCCAGAGGCTGTAGGATGCCTAGAGACTCCAGGATTGTTGTAATTGACTTCAGAGCACAGAAAGAAGACAATTTGTCATGTTGTCATGATTTCCAAATATTTGGTGATGTGATCAGTGAAGGTATATTGAATCTTCAATTAGGAAAGGAAGATGGGTGTAGGGATTTTAGTGAAATAGAGTCAACAGACACTATGACATGGTATCAGTCATCTTATGTAATGAAAGGGTTTAAAGACTATATTGTAAATGGAAGCTCCATCACTAATTTGTGGCTAGCATCCTGATGAAAGGTCTTATGAGGTGGACTGATTGTAAGATTCTTCAATTTGATTATTAGAAAGAAATCAAATAGTTTTAATTGACTGTAATATTATGTAATTTGCTCAATGTTCCTTAAGTTTAAACAAATTTGAATGTTTTAAGTAGGTTTAATTCTTTGTTCATGTTTTTTCTTATGCAAAGTGCTTAATCAATGAGCGTAATATTTTTAGCGTAAGCGTAACATAGTAGCATAATTTTGTTAGTATTTCATATTACAAGGCTGACTTTACGTGCCATGTAAGTAATTGACTTCATGTCAAATTATACATTATGTTTGATTATGTTCTTGGAATGAATTTTATTACATAGACAATTGTTATTATTAGATATATTATTTACATGACTTATGTTAATGGACGGTTAATCTATCAAAATATTACTTAAATAAAGACTAGATAGCTTACAATAGAACCTAGTTTTAATTATTACGTCAAATCACAACCGCAGATATTCAACCTCTGGTTTTCCGTCACTAAATATACTTCTTTCTCTAAATGCTACACACACTTTACTTAAAGGTAGTTTATTGTCTCTTTTTGTACAATTTTTGGAAGTGTTGCAGAAGCGTATTGCTTCATTGTATTCAAATATTAAGTTATTTCTTCCGCCATTTGGTCCCACTATGGAATCACACATAATAAACTTAGTTTTCATATCTCTAAGACAGCACTCAAGCAATTCATAGTATTCCAACCAGTAGTCTTTTGGCAACTGAATAAGTTTGATATTACGTGCTTCTGTTATTAATCCGGTTATCAAAATATCATCTATCCAAAAGTATGGATGATATGCTGCTTCATTAGTTATTTTTTTAGCAACACTAGGAGTTGTAATATAGTACCATCCAGATAAATATGGAGGGTAGTCGTTACGTGGGTATTCCTCCCAGGTCACATACCATTTGTTCTGTTTATTTCTCCTTGGCTTTGTGTTATTTAACATGTACCCCATGAGAAAATCTTCACCTTTAAATTTTTTACCTTTCAATAACTTATGTGTTCTTTCTAAGTTAAATACTGTGTCGTCGTCCACTTTGAGAATAAAGGGTGTCTGATTGCAATGCTGAGATGCCCACTGCAGACCCATTAAGTGTTTATGTGTTAAGTTGCGATAGTTTTCTATAAAGGACCCTTGTAGTATATCTCCGAAAATTTTGCTTTCGTCTTCTACAGCTGCCTGAGTGATGTCTCTAAAATTAAAATTGATTTAAATTTGAAACAAAACAATGCATTCACTTCAAACACTACAGTTCCCATATCCACAGCAGACAGTGTTAACATTAGTTTAACATGAATTTTTGCATTAACGAAACTTCTTTGTTTTTAGTATTTTTTGTAGTTAGTATTTAAGTACGTTAATATTTAAACTTACTTTTCATGTGGCGGTATCTTGGCTAATAGAAATATTCTACTTGTATTCATTGACTCTAGAAAATCTGCAGTCATGGCTCGTCTGTGTGCACTTCTTAATTCAACATGACCAACGTAAGAAGTAACTATTATAATAATAGTCGGATTACCTGAAATTAATTTAGAAAAAAAATATAAGGACATGCGTATTTTTTTTAATTTTGGATGGCTTAGTAAATAAACAGGTACTTATTGCAATTATATTTTTTTACTTTTCTTACTTGTGCATGTTGTTGCGGACGGTTCTAAAAGGGTGTTTCTTATAAAATAATTATTTCGGGACTTGAGTATTAAAATAGTGTTGTTTGTTTCTAAATTTGAACTCCAATAAACCCAAACTATTAGAGTAACCATAGCAAGCAGAGCAAGGGCAATAAACCGTCGTTTCATTTTATATTTCGAAAAAAAAGTAATCCTATACTTGAAACGATAACATAATTATTCTACTTTCTCTCTATAAGTTTTGACATTAGTTTGATTTGGCTGCGCATGAGCATGACATTGACATTTGTGAAACATGACATGACACTGACATTTACGTTATGTTGCCATTGAAAGGTCGGAGGTTGCCAGTCCTTTCTTATTCCATAAAATACATAGCTGTATCGCGCGTGACGTCATCGCTTAATCAATTTAAATGTCAATAATAACACATATTTGAAAGAATTCATATATGTAAGTACCTAAATAAAAGTACGAAAGGGTACAGAAAAGTAATATTATTAAAATAAAACAACTATAACGGATACGTAACGTCAGCAAATAAAATACGCGACTTAAATCCGTCTACAGTTGTTTCATTTTACTGTAGGTAGGTATTTAGTAAATGTGCAATCTAAAAGTAGGTAGTAGCTTAGGTATCTAAGCAGGTATTACTAGGTACCTATCTGTTAAAAAAACTTCATGAAGATTTCAATTGCCACTTTGCCAAGGATAGGTAAGTACTATCCTTCAGAAATACGTGACCAATTATTAGTATATAATAATCTCACGTACCCATCTCTTAGGACTTTAAAATCATGAGATTAAAATCAAGTGCGTAATTATTAGTACCTAAGTAATTACTAATTACAATGTTAACTTTGATTAGCGATTTTATCTAGGTAAGTATGCATCTTTAACTGTTATCATACACCTCACCTTTCATATTTAAATTTTCTTCGCATATTTTTTAAACTATTAATTATTTATTGTCATGTTATTTAAATACTTATCATGTTGTACTTTACAAGCTTTTGCTCGCGACTTCGTCTGCGCATGATTAGTGGGTAGGTACCTATAGGATAGGTACTTACTGTGTTATTCTGACGTGTAAACTAGATTATTGTAAAGTTTTTGCGTGAAAGAGTTACAAACACACATTCTTACAAACTTTCGCGTTTAAGTATAATATTAATTAGGATTTATAACGATTATTATTACTATTATTTGATTAAGTGTCTGAAAGGCAGGGACTTAATTCTTATAGAATATTCTTCAACTGAAAAATAGTTTTACCCACCAACTTAGACTTCGTACAACAATTGAATCTGTGTTGATCTTTAATTTATACCGACCACACGAATCACTCGAGTATTCTGAAATGCTTGCCAATGCAGTAAGTACGGATGTCCCGCATTATAAAGGCGATGTGATTCCTTTTAGACAGCGGGCAAACAAGCATTTTTATCATTAATAATGCATTTGTTATCAAGTGGCCGCCTACATGCGCCGGCGCGCGGGAAGCTCAGTTGACAGCCAGCTGGCATCGGAAGCAGCGGCGACTGCGCCGGCCTGAACTCACGCGAGTAGCTCCATCGTAATAAAACTGACGCGATAATGAATTTAACCATGGGTTCAGACAATGCGGTGGCCTTTGAAAGCCAGGATGAAGTGTTACGGGCGAAAATAGTAACGATGGTGACACTTTTCGCAGTTTCCATGTTGTTTGGACTAATGCCCATGTTAATATCGTTAAAATTTGACTGGTTCACTAAAACTGGCGGCGATGTGAGGTCTAATAGGTTCGTTATGGGACTGCTGGCTTTTGGTGGGGGTGTGCTTTTCGCGACTACCTTCATGCATTTGTTGCCCGAGGTTGATGAAAATGTGCATCTTCTTCAAGGTGAGTACATACGATGCGTTCTGGGAGACAATAGCCACTTCCTTGTTAGGTATACCGACTGATTTTTATTAGGGTAACGACCTGATATATACATAATAGCCGTTTGCCCCGGCTGTTATGTATCCCTCGCACGGATCCCTATTTTTTTTTCAAAATATTCTATAGCCTATGTTACTCAGGGTGAAAGTAGGTTCCCAACAGTGAAATAATTTTTCTAATCGGTCCAGCCATTTTGGCGCCTATTCAATTCAAACAAACAAACAAATAAACCTTTCCTATTTATAATATTAGTAGGTAGGTAAGTATAGATATATAAATAATTTTGGGTTAAATTGATCCACTACAATTTTATTTTATTCTCGTAAAGGATCTAAAACCCGACATGAATTTTGAACTTACATATCAAACTCGTGTTTATAATCGGTTTATGTTGACTTTTTGTCAAGCAAAGTGGCTAAGTATAGTTCACACTGATGTGTTAAAACAAGAACATCTAAGTAGGTAGGTATATGCTTAACTATTTCTTGTTTGACAGTCGCAATAGGTACCTATAAGTACCTACTTATCACGGACCATATTGCTCTATTATATTAAAGGATTAAGTTCTTAGTATTTCTAAGGGAAAATAATGAAAATGAAAATCTTTATTAAGTAAATAGGATTCAAAAGACACTGTTAATATCAATAATAGTGGTACCTACCTAGAGTGACGGCACCAATTATGGACATGTTAAGCGCACTAAATTAGAATTTCGTTTAAAAATGGGATGTTTTTTTGGCGATACAAAAATGGTGATTTTTTGTTCGGTACTCAAATACATGAGGAACATTTAAACAACACCAAAAATCCTGTATGAATAATACATAATTAATAAAAAATATATAAATTGAAATTTACGATATCACCATTGATGGACATCGAAGATTCAGTGATGGACCCCCAGTAATGGACATGGAATCAGTAATGAACATCCATTAATGGACACTTTTGTATTGCACAGATAAATAAAACAAATGTCAAAAGTCTAATTTTATTAACTCTATTTGAACTTTCAGCGTGATCAGTCTTAGATTTCCAAGTTATACTATAAGGCTTTCAATCAACCATCTGGTTTCTAATCATTTATTAAACATTAATTGAGGCTTTGCTTCTTTACCAGCAGCTGCAGCTTAGAATTGGTAACAATAAATCAACCAACTGAAATCTATCAGAAGGTGCGGTGCATATATATGCTATAGAGTAAGCATGGGAAAGCATACCACAGTACTTCAGACAGAAACGTATGCTGCATGTGCACAAGAAAATACAGACAGGCACCTGAAGGAAAAACCATCTATATTTTGAGTGACAGCCAGGCTGCGCTGAAGGCCCTTGCAGTCCATAAAGTGCAGTCGGGGCTGGTATATAATGGCGTCCAACACCTTTAACACAGGCCTTAAGGAAAACGCAAGCAAGACCCACACTGAAGAGTGGAAGGCATGCTTAGATCTAAGGTTCTCACGGCAATTTATACAACACCCAAATGAAAACTGGTCTAATAAGCTCTGGTTTCTAAACAGAAGACAAATCAACGAACTCCTACACAAAATGGGACTTACAAAAAAAAAGCAGCGACTGCAGAATGTGTGGAGAGGAATGTGAAACTGTGGAACACTTGGTGTGCCACTGCGACGCCCTCACCAGATGTAGAATGAAGATATTTGGCTCCGGATACCTGGAGCCTGGGGAATTTTTTGCACGCTCTCTGTTAATAATTTATGTGAAAATGCTTTTAACTCATTGCGACCAACCATTTCACCAATTGCCCTCTTCCTCTGCCGTGAGAATAGTTTGAGGTCCCATAGTACAATCTGCAGGACTTTTGCCTGGACTTTGTTGCACAAAGTTATTTAAGGGACCTCAAACCGGAGGGCGAATCCAACTGGGATGGGGAGATTTTGGTAAGCTCGCAGACGTCCTGAAAGACAAACGTGTGCGTCTTTATACCTCAAGCGTCGCACGTTTCAACAGTGCGTTCTTCTCGTAATGGTCTATGGAGCCGGGACTTCACGAGGCAGATCATCCATCGACTCCAAGTTACACAGAGGGCTATGGAAAGAGTTATGTTTGGTATTTCTCTTTGCGACCGGGTCCGTTATACCGATATTCAGAAGAGAACGAGACTAACCGACATAGCAAAAACCATAGCTTCGAGGAAATGGAAGTGGACGGGCCATGTCTGTCGTAGGTCCGACGGGAGAAAGGATGCTGGAGTGGAGTGCAAGTGGCTGGGAAACATTGGATGCGGGAAACTCGGGATCGTGGGAAGTGGGCTGAAATGGAAGAGACCTTTACTCACCATTGGGTAAGATAAGGTTGAAGAAGAAAAAGAAGAAACCAGAGGGCAGCTGTGATCATCATATCTTCCATTCTCAGCAGCATCATACAGCATCAAATGCCCTCCCTATTTGTTCCGGGGTGTAATTTTTTATTGGCGCCATATAAGATAAAACAAAGAACCCAATGATGGACGACTAAAAATAGCCATTTATGGACATTGTCCATCATTGGAAAATAAAGAGCAATCACAAAATCAACTCAACCCAAATGTTTAGTGTAACAAATTAAATAATTTAATACAATAAAATAAAAAAATATTAAAAAATTAAGAATGGACACTTGTCCATAACTGGAATTCGTAAAAAATCGAATCCAGTGATGAACAAACCCCACAAAAAATTTATTATTGGGATTGGACATATTCAACTTAGCTCAATTTACTTGCAATATAGTATTATTCCGTAAAAATAACATAAAATCTCATTACAACACAACACAAGATAATACCATGCACAAATATGTACTCGCCTCCTTAACGATTTCAATAACAAAAACGGATTTTTATGACCACCGCGCGAAACGAGATTTCAATTCGCAACCATCTTCAAATAAAACGGGCGATTTTGATGAGGTGGGTCAAAATGAAAGCCCAAACGTCTATTGCTTATGTTTTAGTGTCTCCAATTGAAAAATGTTGGGCCAGTTGCTTAATAAATTCGATCAACGAAAATAATGTCCATAATTGGTGCCATGTCCATTACTGGTGTCGTCACCCTACCTACTTTATACTTAACTAGCTTTTGCCCGCGACTTCGTCCGCGTGGAACTCCTCCTTCTTTGCAGTCGGTTAAAAAGTAGCCTATGTCCTTTCTCAGGCTCCAGACTTTCTTTGTACCAAATTTCATTTAAATCGGTCCAGTAGTTTTAGCGTGAAAGCGTAACAGACAGACAGACAGACAGACAGAGTTACTTTCGCAATTTTCGCATATATAATATTAGTAAGGATTACATTTTTGGACTGTTTACTGACAATAAATAATATATGTAGTTGCAAAATACGAGCAAAAATTATACTATCGATGGCAACGGTTAAAAATAATGAAAGAAAAACTCTGGTACAGACGCTCGTGTTCGCCGTACTGATATCTGCCCCTTGCAGGATTTGAACCCGCAATCTGTAGTTTTGTAGTCTTATTAGCATTCTATATTACTTATACATGTATTGTTTCAACTTTTCTGTTGAAGGAGCAGGGAGTAAAAAAAATTGCTATTAAGGCAGAATTGCTGAAATAATTCATGTAGGTAGCTAATTAGGTAGGTACCTATTTAGTTATCATAATTAAGTTATCAAGACTGCTACCAATTTGACATGTTGAGATCGCAATGATTAGATAGGTAGTACCTATCTTTATACTTAGGTATTCATACACCTAGTAGGTACCTACAAGTAATTAAATCTCGACAATCGTAAAATAATGCATTATTTTAGTCATGATAGGTGAAAATATATTATCACTAAGAACATAAATATAAGTCGGTCAAGAAGAATGGTTTTAAAAAGAGTTGGTTAAAAAAAATATTGTAATTTTATTTAAAGACAGTCTACTTAACCATCATTTACAGTACGAAGAACGATAACAAATGCAATAAAATTGCGTACTTCCTTTATTCAGTAAGTAGATAGGTACTTACTGTTCTCGTCACTTTGAAAGCCCCTAATTAAAAAAGATTAGACTACTGTTTACTAAAAGTATTTTACCACTATGTCAAAATCAACACTAGGTAGGTAGGTACTTACTTGTCCCATATGCAAATACAAATATTATGTGTGGAACTCGAATCTTTATATACTTTGAAACATGCGTAGACGTATACATGTAAGACTATAACGGAATTAACTCGTGTATTACCTTTTATTTCATTTGCTGACGTTCACTTTAGCGTTGGATAGACTATCGTCAAATCGACTGAGCTAATAGCTCCCGTATTCGTAGCAAGTCCTAGCTACTAATACGGGAACTGTGGAACTGTAGTTTTAAATTAATCAGTGTTTAGGTAGGCATGTATGTGTAGACAGCATAGAATATATCGTAGCAGTCAAGGACCAAATGCGTTATTGCCAAATTATATAATTAAGCACCTACCTAATAATTTATGCTTTCGCAGTTATTATATATTGGAACTTTAGCATAAGACTATTGTCAGCTCAGTCATGCTACGATTTTGGAATGTGTAAAGGCTCCGAAACGTCAGCAAATAAAAATAAAATAAAAATACGCGAGTTAAATCCGTTAATAGTTGTTTCATTCTAATGTGTAATAACCGCGAAGGCATCAAAAAATATTATCATTTTTCATCTTAGTAAAATTCACAATATAGGTACCTAAGTACCTACCTACCTACTTTGATTTGTGATAGAATACCGCAATAGATTAAATTCGCGGATATCTTTTAATAAGGTTATTAAGTAGGTAATCAATCAATTCGATTGCGACTTATTATTCGTCTTTTGGACATAGATACCAATACAATAATCACTATCAGTAATCTTCGATCACATTGGGGTAAATCACAGACAAAATTGATACTTGATAGGAACACGTAATATAGCACTACTTTGTATATCTTCGTGTTTCATATTGGAACGTTTTTATATTGTAACCTTTCGGAAGAACATTGTAAATAAAAAAAATAAAAAAATCTTATTATGAACATACTGGTATTGAGTAACTTTGAAATAAGTAGATCCTTTTTCTTCGGCGGTCGAGTAAAAATAAGATATCTTATTATATAAAAGAAAGTCGTGTTAGTTACTCCGTTTATAACTCGAGAACGGCTGAACCGATTTGGCTGAAAATTGCTGGAGATGTAGCTCAGAACCAGGAAAAGGACATAGGATATTTAAATTGATTCTTTGCTGGGCGGGACGAAGTCTGCCGGGACTGTTATTTATAAATACTATATACAGTGAAACCTGGTTAACTGGGACTTCCAAGGGACCTATAAATTAGTCTTACTTAAAGAGGTATTCCACTTACGCAGTGTCTCAGATATCTAGGTATAAAAAAATACCTGTCTCATTTACAGAGGGTTTCATTAACAGAGGTAAGAAAAGAGGTAATCTCTGTTATAGAGGTGTATTCAATAAAGGAACGTATTTATTTTGTTAACATTTCATTATTTTCCATTATAAATATCAAAAATGTGGTTTAAAGACAGTTCTCCTGAAGCTGATAAGTAATTCGTTGTTGACGTTTGCAAAATTATTAAAAGTTGGAGGCAAATTATTTTAAGTACTGATTCGGGTACTAAAATTAACATTTTAGTTTTTTTTCGTAATAATAAAGACTTTGCCTTCGTTTCGGTCTTTTTTAAATAAATACCCGATTACTAGAGAAACCGCATTAAAACTAAGTTATAAAAGGGCCGATTTAGAGAAGTTCGAGTAAAAGAGAGAGGAGACATCCGAGGTCCGAGGTAGCCTATGTGTACCTACTGACTTTATCCCAGTTACAGAGATAAATACACGCGTCTGCTCAATTATAGAGGTAATTATGACAAGAAATTAGAAATAACTAATCCCAGATAAAGAGGTTGCTTTTGTCTTACTAACAGAGGTAATTCATAGCTAAGGTGCCGGGACCTCAGCATGTGTTCCAGATATGGAGGTTTTTCACTTATCCAGGTCCCTCTTAAACAAGTTTCACTGTATATTATATTATTATTTATTACGTTTATTCACAATGATTCCCAATTGAACTTGATAACTTTTTATAAAACGACTGTATGTAGGTATATATCAGTCATCTGACCTATAAAATGTATAAATGACGTTATTAATATTGTTAAGGTACCTATTGTTAATCAATTAAGGATATTTTTTTCCTTTTATTCCACTATTAGCATATTCTGATTAATTCAAATGAAATCATTTACACCAACTTTTCAGAACTTTTTGAAAGTTGTTGTTACTTCATTTCCCATACTAACTTTAGACGTTCTTAAGTTAGTATCGCAACCCGTAGCTACCTTAAATAAAACAAGTAGATTTGCTACGAACCCGAAAATATCACATTCCTTGCTGTAAAAAAATACCTAAATAGGATTAAAATAGTTCAATTATCAGCGATAAAAATATTGAAGTGGCAATTAGAAAAATATGTTTTCCTAATAATTACGATAACAGTAATTAAACGGTAATACTGATATGTTAATAGGGATTAATTTACTAATTTGTATTTATTTTAAGATTCTTACACTTTGATAAGGTTTACGTAACTTTTGCACACGAGGTATCGGCACCAACTTGCCTACTTTTCAAGGCAGGCCTTGGTTGTATAACTTGTATATTGTGTTTATGTATGTTTATCAGTTATCTAGTACCCATAGTACAAGCTAGGCTTTGTTTAGGATTGGCGTGAACTGTCTAAAGGTCTACTTACTTACTTAGGTCGACTATGTATATACTAATAAGTATAATAAACGCTAAAGTTTGTAAGAATGTATGGGTGTAAGAATGGACGTCTGGATGTATTTTGGTTCCTCGTTCACGCATAAAGTACTTAACGGATTTTGATGAAACTTAACAATAATATAGCTTACTTACACAGAATAGACATAACGATATTGTGTAAAGTAGGTACTTATCGTGCGCAGACGAAGTCGAGGGCAGGAGCTAGTACTTTATAAAGAAGCAATATTTTTATTATTAGTTTTATTCGAAAGCTAAGTAAACAAATTGTCATTATAAAACTCAAAAACAACCAACTCAAAACCGGATATTGCATTTTTATTTGGAATACTCACAAACATGCAAAAACCGACCTTGTTGGACCTTGGTCAACCTGCATGGATGCAACAATAAAAAAACTGCACTATGTTCGTACTACCTTTTTTATATTTATTATGGTACACAAAATAACATAGGACGTAACATACGAAGTAGGTGTTTTAGAGCTTTAATATATACCTAACGAATCTTAAATTTTTGGAGTAAGAAAGAGTATGTAGTTGGATATGTAAGTATAATAAAATAGTTAGGTATCACATGTTTCTTGCGGTGATTATTTGCAGATGAATTTATTCAATTTTACCTTTATTATTTTCCGCAAATAACTAATCGAATAATAAGCAGAATGGTTACAGCTTATAAATAATGTATTAGACGTAATGTAGTGCGTTTAATATAGTCATATCTATTGTAAAAAATACCTATCTAATAATGAACAGATAGGTACTTAGTGCTTATTAGTTAGGTATCTACCTATATAACGAATTCAATTAAGTAATGAGATGTACCGTACCAGCTTTAAAATGAACCTTGAAAGCGTCATCCCCTTATATTTTTTATACGAGCAAATCTTGCACCTATGCACTTGCCTATACACAAATTAATCTTGAAAGCGTCAAAACCTTGTATTTTTTATACGAGCAATTCTTGCACAAATTAATATATCTATATGTGTATAGGTGTGTTCAACAAAAACTATTTTTTACGAGTAGAGTGGCCACACGAATGCTCTGTCTCCTTTCTTCACTATTATACCTTGCCTCGAGTAGGTATATGGCCTAACATGTAAAAATAAATCCCATCAAAAACATTCTGTAAAAAACTAGCCAAGCCTCGATAAAGCTGCTTGTTTATCTCTAAAAAGTAATGAAATCTAGACAAAGTCGTGCCAAGTCTAAGTTTACTTACTGCGATTTCTTTATTATTATACTTAACTAGCTTCTACCCGCGACTTCGTCCGCGTGGAACTCCTTCGTTTTTGCAGTCGGTTAAAAAGTAGCCTATGTCCTTTCTCAGGCTCCAGACTTTCTATGTACCAAATTTCATTTAAATCGGTCCAGTAGTTTTAGCGTGAAAGCGTAAACAGACAGACAGACAGACCGAGCTACATTCGCATTTATAATATTACTAGCTTCTGCCCGCGACTTCGTCCGCGTGGAACTCCTCCTTTTTTGCAGTCGGTTAAAAAGTAGCCTATGTCCTTTCTCAGGCTCCAGACTTTCTTTGTACCAAATTTCATTTAAATCGGTCCAGTAGTTTTAGCGTGAAAGCGTAACAGACAGACAGACAGACAGACAGACAGACAGACAGAGTTACTTTCGCATTTATAATATTCGTAAGGATGTTGTGTGACTTGGCCGATTTGACATAAAAAATTTACTATCATTCCAGAGGCCGGCGAACTGCGAGAACTACCTATCCACCTGGCCCCCCTCATCATGTGTAGCGGTTTCTTCATGATGTATTTAGTCGAGGAACTAGTCCACGTGTACATAAACAGGAGAGAGAATAAGTCTGCTAATACTAGCTTTACTCGCGTGTTGAGTATAAGGCGAAGCAGCGCGACTGCTGTTGACACCTCTGAAGTGTTAAAAGAAGTGAACGTGGCTAAGAATCATGGCCATAGCCATGCTGTACCGTCTGGTGATGATGGAGTGGTGTCGGCCCTGAGGGGTCTTCTCATCGTCTTGGCGTTGTCCATACATGAACTCTTTGAGGGGTTGGCTGTTGGACTTGAGTCGTCTGCTGCTAATGTCTGGTGAGTTGTTAGTTTATTATCTGTGGGAATATTTTTTTGTGGTGTAAATAAATTGGAATAAATTATAACGAATTTTAATTTGTAGCTGATTGCTATGAATACGGAATCATAAATTTTCTAAAAAAAGTATAGGTAAGTATAATAATATATTATGTATAGGGACTCGAGCTAAATCTGTCTGAGATAAATTGATTTAAGTACCTATTTCAATGTGTAACCGCGAAAGCGTCAGAAATTATCATGTCCACAACAATTCTGTTTTTTTTTTTAAATACGTCGGTAGGTATTCAATATTTGCATGTACCTACCCTAGTTAATAATAGTTAGTAATTTTATAACTGAAAACCGGCTATAACTGTATCTAACTTATAAAATTACTAAAAATCCTACTTACTAGCCCAAGGTTTATAAGTTTCGAGATTTTTATAAGGATCAGTCTTAATGATTCAATTTCATCAAGAAAAAAAATACTCTGAACTTCAGATTATAAGTACCTACCTACTTAAGTAGGTAGTGGTTGTTTAACTATAAATCTAGGTGAAACTTTTATCAAATTTGAAGTTTAGATTATAGTTGTTGTTTGATTATAAATCAAGATTATCTACGTAGGGCCTGGAAGGAAAATGCCGTGTTATCCGAGGCGAGACCCCATTTATTCAACGAGCTACCTAGACGAGCGACTTTATGAAGGTTACGTGCTGAGAACTGGAAAGCCATAATCATTTTACTAACTAGCGGCCCGCCCCGGCTTCGCCCGGAGCCCTTTTTTTATAGCCTATGTCACTCGGGAATAGTGTATCTTTCCAACAGTGAAAGAATTTTTCAAATCGGTCCAGTCGTTTAGGAGCCTATTCAATCCAAAAAAACAAACAAACTTTTCCTCTTTATTATATTAGTATAGATCTCTGTTCGGTGGGATCATCAGAATTTATAGTAGCATAATATATGTACAGCTAGCGTCAGAGATATCTAACGCAACATATATAAATATAACAAAATGAAATTAATAAACAAAACCTAGCAAAATGGCCGCCAGTCGCCAACACCTGATGTAGGTAGATACGTACATACAGTTATAAGGTAAGCATTTTCCACTTCGAGAAAAGGGATTACATAGTTTTGACGCTGACTGTATTTAGTTTAATACATCTGGAGGCACAGCAGTGCTCCCGCCAAGTCGAGCATACTACTTACAGGTTAGGTTGTCATTCAGCGCTCTTTAATGGATGTTTTTACAAAAGTGTTATTCGTATTTGGCTTTTTGGCGCCCCATGTCATCTGGTTTTCCCTACCTCAGGATTGACTTTATGTTAGCTATATAATTATAAATATACATATATTATGTATTAGCATATAATTCTATTCGCAATGGTTATAAGTAGTTAACTTATTATTCGTTATCAGTGAGCATATAATGTGATCATTAAGGTATTTTGACCCGTACTGCTAAATAGCATACGGGTCAAAACACCTGTGCACACTATTAATACAATAAAACGAAACTGTAACAGCCGTCAAATACCTATACAAATATAGTGATTTATTACATAGATACAAAAACGCTGTCTGTAGGTACTTAAAATTACGCATTAACACGTAAATAGTATCCTGTGTAAAAGACTGTTTGTTTTAAGACCGCGTGTGTTTAATACTCTTTATAGAATACAGCGCATTATTTTTTGAGAATACATAGGTAGGTACTCAAAAATTTTAACAAACCCCCGACATAAAAACCTAAAAGCCCTCTAAAAAGTATACCTAATAATAATAAAAACTTGATATTAGGTAGGTACCTAAGTATTAGTAGGTATTTCTACAAAGAAAACGTCATGTCGGGGGACCGTAGGTTTCGATACATTGTAAATATAGGTACCTAGGTATAATTAAATGATGAGCGGTCCCCCCGACATAGTAGACATAGTCCTACCTACGTAATATCAAGTTTTTATTATTATTATACTTTTTAGAGGGCTTTTAGGTTTTTATGTCGGGGGTTTGTTAAAATTTTTAATTTATTTTTTATTTCATACTTTTTGAAAGTAGGTACTAGTAGGTAGGTACCTACTACATTTTTTTAACCAATTTCCATTTTACATGGAATTTTGTAATCTTCAAAAATTCTGTACCTATCCGATTTTCATCAAACATAGCTAACATTCATCTTGCAAACAAAAAAAACAGAATCAAAATCGGTCATTTCATTCATGCGTTAGGGAGCTATGATGCCACAGACAGACACACACACACGTCAAACTTATAACACCCAGTCGTTTTTGCGTCGGGGGTTAAAAATAATGCAAGTTCAAGATAATAGTATGTGGACAAGAACGTAGCTAGGATTTTGTTGAGGGGGTTGACGAGTCGTACACAAACTAAGAATATTATCTAAGGTAATTTTCAACATTCGCAACGGTATCAAAACCTATAGGTAGGTAACTTCTAGAGGGAGAGACAGCTCCCCCTGGCCGTATCTCGCTACGCCCTAGTATGTGGAAATGCTGTATTTGATTGATGTGTAACACATTGACTTCATAAAGATTATTTAGGCAGATAAAAGGAGATTGTGTTTTACTTGTAAAGATATTAGAAGTGTATGACTTGACAAGTGTTCGTTAACTGTGATTTTATTTAATTCTATTTACATAAAGAAAACCAGTCTTATCAAATTAGAACATGCAATATTTAACTTTAAATTTTATAAATTATTATTTGTATATATAAACTCAAAATTTACGAGAGAAAATGTGACAAATTAGCTTTATGTAGTAAGGTATTAATACCTAATTAGGTACCTACTTAGGTAATATTTTTTCGTCGGCTCTATTTCGATTTTTGCTAAACTTTGAATAAACACACTTGTGTAAAAGTAATTTATATAATTTACTTTTACACAAGTGTACAAGGTTTAGATACTAAAATATGCTACTTTATATTTGCGATGCATTAAAATACGTAGATAGGTAATTATCGTTATCTAGTCATAATACCTACAGAATATTTGTTCATACTTAAGTGATTCATTCAGATTTAATTTTCGTGTTAACGTCATTTTGTTATGTCACAAATTTTACCTCACTAATTACCTTACCTTACTTATTGACTATTTACTTAATTTAATAAATAGATAATACACGACTATAATTAATAAATAAGTAGACACTACTGTCTGCAAGCCTATTTTGAAAACTTTTGTCATCTGTCAATAGACATATTGTCGTCTATTA
Source organism: Polylopha cassiicola (assembly GCA_038024825.1). NCBI lineage: Eukaryota > Metazoa > Arthropoda > Insecta > Lepidoptera > Tortricidae > Polylopha > Polylopha cassiicola. Next base: position 4,834,855 of record CP149061.1, read on the forward strand.
AACGTAAAATTGACATCACGACATTTTGTCTACATTTTGACGATATAATAATTATGGTTTAGTAAACGTCAAATTGGATACTTTGTCCACTTTCGACGTATAAAAAAGACATTTTGTCAACTTTAGGTCGTCTAGAAACCTGTCACCCCTATGGTAAACGTGACGTGATGTGTTTGAACCCTAACATTCTTTTTTTAATTTTTCCTCGCCGACTTAATCATCATTTTTTACCTCCAGGTACATGTTTGGCGCTGTGTCTGCCCACAAGTACATAATAGCGTTCTGCATAGGCGTGGAACTGTTAGCCGCTGACACGAAGCGCTGGCTATCGATAGTGTACATATTCACGTTTTCATTCGTGTCTGCTTTGGGCATCGGTGTGGGGATACTACTGGTTGGCGGCGCCGGCGCAGCTGACGCTGGGCTATACTCAGTGGTCCTACAGGTTTGTAAAAAAAATACTTCTTTATTCTATGAAACACAAGTGTATCGTAGGTATCAATGTTCAGCATAGAAACAATCACACAGGCCACAGACACATCGCCAGACCCTGGTTACCATGAAGGATCAAAGGTACCGTCAAGACGAATCAAATGAGCCCAAACTGAACTTTGGTTGCGTCGTTTAATTACGGCGTTTCTATAGCTACCTACCTTCCATCGTCAGATCAGCTTTAGGTACCTATGTCATAATAATATTGCATGGTCATCCGATTAAAGCATGCATGCAAAAATTCAGTTCAATCGGAAACCGGAAAGTGGATCAAATTTAACTTGCAAGACAGACAGATGAAACTAAAAATAAGATTGTAAAATAAAAAATAATTATCCAATTCGGTCCAGTCGATCGGAAGTTATGCGCGTACCTACATAATTATATATCGGTGATTCATTTTTTTTTATTTACCTATATAATACGTATAATACTTATAGGTATATTGAGTCGATAGAATAGGAAAATTTAGACACCTAATCGTCGTGGGGGTCACTGATGGAGTCTACAAATTTTTCTCTTTTAGTACTTAGGGTACCATTCTTTATGTTTCTCCAAAGAATGGCTTAAACAAAGTTATTTTCTATTTGTCTTTGTATAATAATATACCTAAGTCTTCATAACTTAAGTAACACCTAGATACTCAGACAAGGTATAATTACTAAGCATTGTTTCATTTTAACAACTTTGAGCACGGCACTGTTTCGCTGAAAAATATTTATGCAGATAACATTTAATCAGTGCTACCCTACTTATTGGCTATTGTTTTATGGGTAGTTCTACAAACTAAGGAAGAATTCGAGTCTGATTTCGGCCCGACATTTTTTATGCAATCTGGTGGCGGAAATCAGTGTAATAGCTAGAGTACAGTGTCTTTTAGTGTATCCTAAAGGGAACAGTGAATATATTTAATATTTTTTTATTTATGGCCATTCAAAGAAAATCGAGCCACAGGAAACTGAGAGTGTCACCAGGAAACTGAGGAAAACAACAAAAATCAATCGAGATCAATCATTTGATTCACATTTTTTTTTAAATTAGCCTTTTAACATTAATTTGTAATAATCAAAGTAATTTTTAAAATAACAAAAAGTAGTTTTAAACTTAGCTTAGATACTAATTATATACCTGAAACAGACTTCAACAAGAACATTAATCATCAAATGATCATTGAACATAAGAATAATAATAATCTCTCTTACAATAACAAAAAAAAATCTTAAAGGTACTTTTTGTAACAAATTGTGACTAAACGACACTTAAATCTAGTATTTTACTTTAAATCTAGTAACAAAAATAATAATTTTGACAGTCTCGTTTCAATTCTTTTAAACAATTTTTTGTAATCACATTCAGCTAAACAGCCAGGGCATGTAAATAATGTAGAGTTACCATTGATACGTCCATCTTGTGCCCAATTATTAAATATTAGACATTGGACCCAGTCATTTCCTGTCGTATCTTCTACTGTAGAGAATACCACATATAAGGCACTCGCAGTCACTGAACTTGTATTTATTTGTCTGTACCTACTTTTTTATTAATTTTCTTTAACTCTTTGTTTTCTTGAATTAATTGTTTTTTTCTGTCTTATGTGTCGTTTTTTGTATTTAACCGCTTTTTTAACTTTGTCTTTCCTTGATATCATTTCTTTTTCCTTTTTTGGTTGTTCAGTGACAGAATCAAGTTTGATTTCTTTTGTTTTAACTTTTCTTTGATTTCTTTTTTCTCTTAATGGCTCCTGTGGTCTCATAGGTATGAGAAGAAAGTAGTCGGGTCAATTTGCAAATCAAGCATGGTGGCTAAAACTTCTAGATAGGTATTTCAATTTTAAGTAAGATCGCTTGCAACGCTCATATCATCTGGCTGATCTTTTGATTCCGTCTCACTTTCGTAGACGTCTTTTAATATTTGCCGTGATCCTACAGAGTATTCTAGTAAACCCATCTGGTAATGTTTACACATAATAATAATACCCTCATCACAAAAACAGCTAAGGGTTTTCATTTGTAGCTTTCGTGACATGAAAGCACTGCCCTGTACTTGATGGACTTTGAGTGTCCCATTAAAAGGTATTAAATTCTGTTGATCGCTAAAAATCACTTTTTCCATAATATCGTGACAATAAAAAGTGTCAAACCAGGGCAGCGATTTTGAATGGTTCCGCAGAACTCAGTTAGGTTAGTAACATCACCTCCACATGCTACATCATTGGCAGTTCTTTTACACACAGCGCCCTCACCATCTGGTGCTTCTTTACCATGGCCCGCTTCGTGATAATTCCAAGTCCAATTTACAGGTCCAGGGCACAGATCTGTCATTTTAGATGCTAGCGTAAAAAGATTATTTTGTTACGATATTGCGTGACTGTCATTCAAAAAATGAATGGTTTCTATTTGATTTAGTACAAATTCTTTCAGTACTGGTTTTAAGTGGGCCCAAATAGCATAAACATTGTGACTCAAATCTGTTGATACAGTGCAATACGATCTTGTAGATCCTTTCAAATACATTTAACTGCTGTGTGAAGTGAGAGGTGTGTACGAGATCCTCCAAAATGAAAAGATTGAATTTCTTCGTGATATCTAGTACAAAAATTTTCTGAAAAATCCATATTAAATTATTTATTTGTAGTTAATGTTTATGTGTAAAAAATATACTATTATGTCACAAAAACAATATTTTTAATATGATCTGCTCAGGATCCTGGATTGGTCTCAGTATCCTGGATACCAATTGGACAGGATTCTGAGGCCAGGTTCCTGATAATTTCTGTCTAAAAATTAAATAAACACACCAATTTATAACTTTCAACAAAAATAACCTAAACTAGGCCTATGCGCTAGCATCTTACATATCAATACGCTGAAATTGGTCATAATAATTATTTATTTCATAATTAAAAATCTTACCAGGATTCTGTGAACTTGACTGATTACGGCACCACTTCACTCGCTGAACGCACTGGACTCACTAAACAAGGTGCTAGGTGAGAATAGATAGATGACATTCTTTGTCTCTTTCGTAGGTACTATCGTCTCAGCGAAAAGGTAAAGACGCACGGCAAATAGTTTAATGAATATTTGCTAATTCAACAGCGAACAGGATACTGATATGAAATCGTGGGGACAAAATGTAAACAAGATTTATTCAATATTTTTAAAGGAAATACTAGTAGTAATTGTTCTACCTAGACTGAAAAACTAGTAAATTTAGTAATTTGGGTTTCTTTTAAGACCCTAATGTAGAGGTAAATGTATCATGAGGCATTTTGAACTAAAATTTGGACGAGGGACACTGCAGGATACTGAGAATTTGGCACTTTGTGCAGTAATTTTGTTCAGAAAAGAATTGAGTATCCTTATTATTTTTATTGACCAGCTAGAAATAATTGTAATTAATAGTATTCCATCAAAAAAATAATAATATTAAGAATTATTTTATCATATTTTGGCCGAGCCGCCAAAAATTCCTTAGTTTGTAGAACTACCCATATAATAAAGATCAAATCGTTTGTGGTTCAGTGATTTCTATTGCGATCTGTTGTTTTTACCACAGAATAGATACCTAATAACTAGTTACGCTGTGAACATAGAATACTTGATTCATGATTTTAATAGTGTTTGTATGTAACATATATATTTATACTAGCTGTCCCGGCAAAATGTCCATATGTACCTACTGAAGGAGTTATTTGTATAGATATATCTTTCTTTATATGAAGCAAGAAGAGTTGGTTGAAATTTGTTTTATTGGTAGGTAGATTTTGCTAAGGAATTTGACGTTGTGCATAACTCAAAACTTCAGGTGTTTGCGAGAGTTCCATTTAGATCTAGGTGTGCGAGATGTTTACACAAGTAACAAAACGCTGTTATATAAAGTAAGTAGGTACTGTGTGATGCACACCTAATATAAGCATAGACTAAATTGTACTTTCATTGTTATATATTAGTCTATGGTTAACACCAAGACTCAGAAAGCGCTCCAATAGCTCATAACCCAAAAAGTAATTAAAAAATTCAGTGCTAAAGTTTTTTTTATACTTTATTAATAAATATAAACCCACCGATACACAGGTACATACATTATTTTATTTGCAGGGCTTGGCGTGCGGTACGCTAATGTACGTGGTGTTCTTCGAAGTCTGGCGACAGGACCGTTCAGGCTTACTGCAGTTCCTCTGCTCAGTCCTCGGCTTCGCTGTGATGGTGTCACTGGAGTTGGTTGTGGAGATAGGTTAGTAACTACCTACTTTTATTGCCATTCAAAAATTTCATTGCTAGACTTAGGTTCCCTTCAAAGTTCTACGCGGTTGCCTTTATAAAACCAGTGTTGCCAACCGATTAGTAAAACTAATTATGTACCTAGATATGTATTTTTAATCAATGGCCTGTTTTGACTGACGTTTTAGATTATCTGTATTGGCATGAAATAACTCTCTAACGGATATAATCGCGTACTTATCTACCTAGTTTATTTTTTCTGACGTTTCGAAAACTTTACAATTCCCATATTATTCGTAGCACGTTGTCGACAGTCTAACGCTGAAGCAGGTTAAAATAAATACGCGAGTTAAATTCGTTATAATTGTTTCATTCTTATCTGTAGGTAATAACCGCGAATTCATCGGAAATTATGATTATCTTATCTGTAGGTATCTAATGTTTAAATATTATGTGTATATGTTTAAAATCTCCGGCTAGACAGTAACGAACAAATTAGTGTTTTCGTATCTTATGTAATAAATTGAGTGAAGTCCTGTTTTTCATTAAATCGCCGCCAAGTATTAACAACCGCGTATAAAATGACAGGAACCCAGATGAAAATAATTTACGATTTCCTCATCAAACATTCATAAAAATAAACAGATCATTTTAATATGTTTTATCAACTTCCTCGTTTCGGCCGATTTACAATGGACGCGGTTGTAAATGGATGAGATACAATCTTATGGCTTACATTTATTATTATTATTAAGAGGTGTTTAAATAAATAAACTAGCGTTTACCTTATAATCATTGATTTGTAAATAAGGTGTGCTCGGTGTCATCTCAGGCTGTTAGAATGTAGAGATACCTACCTACTGTGAAGGTTGCTATCCATAGTAAATGCTGACTGATAGAAATATATTGGAATGATAATAATGTTTCGATAATTGTCATTCGTTAAGGCTAGAGTAATGGTTGAATAATTGTGGATCAATAATTCAGATAATGTTATAATGTTTGTTATTCTTTCACGCAAAAACTACCTACTGAATGGATTTTACAATAATACTTATAGCTTACACATCAGAATAACTTATACTCGTACTTACCTCTATATTTTATAACGATATTGTGTACTTAAAGCACTTGTGCGCAGACGAAGACGTGGGCAAAAGCTAGTTGGTAGGTACCTACCTACATTTATAATTCTATCTAATAGGTAGTATTTGAAATGAACGCTTCCTTATAGTAGGTATGTACCTACCTATCTAGATATTTTATGTTCTTTCTTAATTTAGTTTTAATTATATAGTAAGCTATATAGAAAATTGTAATCTAGATTATTTAAAGACTCATCTTCAACTAATTAGATAAGAAAGACACCGAAATTATTCTGAGCTATTTCCTTTTTAATTTCTAATCAATCTAATAAAAACTCATTATTTTCAACATTTTTGTTATGTAGGTAATTATACCTATGTATTCAAAGTAATTAGTACGAATCGAATCGTTATTTAGAATGGAAATAACCAATAACAAAAATGCGTGAAATTAAATTTAATGGTTGTTCTTAAACCATTCGTTCCCGATGCAAGATATGAGCCTGTTAATCCACCCACGAAGACTTTCACACCGGTTTTTAAATTAGGTTGATTTTGGTAATTTTGGGTCTCGATAAGATAACACCGTAGTGCAGTGTTTACCTACATGTTAGATATATTTAGCTGTCGTGCATGGCTGGCTATTAACCTTAGATGCCACGATTAGATGTATGAGTAGGTGAAGAATCTATGTAGGTACTCACTCATGTACTTATGCCATATTGAAGTTGTACCTACACCTTGCCAAGGTAAATCACTTTAGCGTTAGACTTGTCAGCTCAGTCGTGCTACGATTATGGAAACTGTAAAGAATCCGAAACGTCAGCAAATAAAATAAAATCAAGATACGCGTGTTAAATCCGTTAATAGGTAGTTGTTTAATTCCAAGGTATACCTTCAATATAGCATTTGAATTAGATATGATTTAAAAAATAATTTTATGCTATCTTATCTTAATTAGAAACAAAACTAAATAGCGTGTTTTTTTAAACTACTCGGTTGAAAACTGTAAGACGGTTCGTTTTAATTATTATAGGGAATTGGGCCCACCTAGTGGTGTCTTTTGTCTAAATTAATATGTATAATTAAGTATGACGCATTTCATAAAATTACACATACAACGATGTATATAGTATATAGTAGCCCGTCCCGGCTTCGCACGGGGGGACTTAAGATTTTTTTAAGGCCTCAGAAACGATACTTTTCCCCCGTTTTTGAAACATTTTCGGTTACTGCTCCGCAACTATAAGACCTAGCGTGATATTATATAGCCTATGTTACTCGGGGATAATGTAGCTTTCCAAAGGTGAAAGAATTTTTGAAATCGGTCCAGTAGTTTCGGAGCCTATTCATTACAAACATACAAAAATACAAATCTTTCCTCTTTATAATATTAGTATAGATAGCTAAACCTACTTGTAAAATAACACTATATTTAATTTTTTCAGCTATCTAAAGGACCGACGGCAGCTGCACTGGAAATCAACGTGTTTAAAATATGATCCCGCTCAATAAGTCATTTCTTAGATGTACCTAATATAATAATTTAGGCAATAATAGTCCCACTGCTGGGCACAGGCCACAGAGTAGACATAACTAAGGGGACACGTGGGGTGATCAGAGAAGCAAGTCAAACAGTCTTTTATTTCTAGCAAGCATTTTCAATGAATCAAATTTTAATATAAACATGTTTTTAAACTTCAATATGGCGAAATCTAACACTCAAAAAGGCCTCACGTAATTAATGGATGTCCCCTAATTCACCACGTTGGTTTAATGCGGGTAGACCGATAACATCAGTCATAACTAGATTCCCTACATTGTATCAAGTTAATCTCAGTATATATTTACTTCCTTTGGCCCAATCCAACTTATTATACTTACCTTACCTTAATAAATAATATGTAACATAAAACAAGTAAATATTTGCTTTGTTGATTGTATAAATAGGTGTAGAAAATTGTAACTAAGTAGGTATCTAGGTGTTTTTATTATTTCTGTCTTAAATAAAAGACATTTTAAATGTATAATATCACTAGGTAGTATATATGCGATCAACAGACAATTTTCCGACTGATTTTTCTTTTGTAAATAGTAAATTTTAAAAAAAGTAAGTAATTTTTAAATTTTGCGCAGGTAAACTTTCCAAACCACAACATTTTTTTTTTATGACAGTTTAAAAAATTTGCTATGTATTTATGTATTACACTTTTTTTGAGCTTGTGTCGTTGTTGATAAAAATTAGAAATGCAATTAAATACCTGCACAAAATTTGAAAATAATGAAAGTAACAAAAATTTACTGCGACAAAGATAATAATTGTAAGACTAACTTGTATTAAAATAATTTTCAATGGTTGTAATATTTTGTACAGTAGCAGTTATCATATTATGTTAAGTGTAAATATATTTTGACAGTTCTGTTAAAAAATAAAAAGTTTCATAATTAAAACTGTTTATTTTTTTAATGAAACAACTATCTAGGTATGACTTATTTTATATGCTTTAGTGATTACCGTGAGCTCAGTTGGCTACGAATAAGGGAACTGTAAACTTTTCGAAACATCAGCAAATAAATTAAAATACGCGAGATAAACCCGTTGCAGATGTATCATGTAATAACAGCAAAATTACCAGAAATTGTTTATTTAAAATTTATAGAGGTTCAAATAAAACAACAAATAATTTAACAAATAAATAATGTAATTAGAAATTAACATTTTATACTATGTTATTCTATTCTTAAAGAAAATATATTTTTATCTAAGTACCTATACGATGTATTAGGCTCAAAAACCCTACTGTTTACGCAGGCGGTTATTTTACACTTCTATTGGATAAAATGAGTAGCGATTATAAACATAGGTCTGAGACACAATACATTATTAAAATATTTATTTTTATTATTAAAATATTTATGTACTTATATGGCGAGAACGCTTACCCTAACGCAAGAGAAAAAGACAGAGAAAATTTGGAAAATCTTAAATACTATCTGGTACAAGTATATTTGACAAGCTGATGCCTTTAACATTCCTATGTGTATTCTCCTAAGGCCGGTACATTTATAATTATAACAATATACTTTAAGTTAATATCAGATAAAGTTTTAAATGCTCAACTAACGATAGACTATTGTATGATTTTAATCACATTACAACGATTATTTCGCATGCCTAGATCTTAAGGGAACTCAAAAAAAATCTTATTTCTGGTGGAAAAATGATTAATTTGTCCACGTGCACTGCAGCGAGCCTATTATGAACTATCGACAACATGTTGTCGACAAGCAAACGGTTCGTCGTTACGATATTATTTTGTTATCGACATGTAGAAATAAGGGACGACATCGACATGACAAGATATCTCGTTGTCGACAACGTTGATTTTTGACAGAGCATCGCGAGAATAAGACAATATCGACATGACGAGATGTCGACTCGACAATTCATCATAGCCTCGCAGGAGTTTTCCGTACAGATTCATGGTTTTTATAATGAAGCTAGAAGAGTTAGCTTAAATCTGTTTTAGTGGTAGGCAGGTTTTGCTGTAAGGAATACCATGACTCAAATCTTTAGGTTTTTGAGTTAGATCCCTTTAGATCTAGATGTGCAATTTATGTATTAAGGATCTATTTTCGCTATTTAAATGTTGTGCGATGAATTTTCTGCATAGTAAGCGATAACATTTTCTCAGATAAAAATCTTCGATGTTGGGATTACTAACATTCCTAATACTTAAACTAGCTAATGATACATTCAGGGTAATACTTAAAACTGTAACATAATAGGCACCTAATAAATGCAATTAACGAAAAAATTAATAGATATATATTGGATAAGTTCGTATGTATAAATACAACATCATGCTTTGCGATGAATTCTGTTATATACCTACCTGCATACGAAATTATTCATATATATCGATATTTCGTAACAAATTATGGTTAAGCGTAACAGGCACCATTTTCTTAATCTAAAAATAATTTGAAAATCTCTCAGATGTTTCATGTATGTAGGTATTGTAGGTAAGTTCTTTTTTTTTCGAAAAATGTTACCATTTAAAAAAGGTATGGTCATTAACAATCTGTACCTATACAATTCCTTGAAATTTAGTTTCAAACGAAAATTTGATAATTGCGTTTAAAGTTTTTAATAAATTGCACTGAGTTTGTGTATATTGAGAGAGAAGTTTGGTTGTGATTTCAAAATTTGAAAGCATATTTTGTTCAACAATACTTTCACGCTGTTTTGCAGCAAAAATTGAACTACCAACTGATATATTATTTTAATATAGGTATATAATATAAGTAGTAATGAGTTTTAAAGACGAAATAAGTAAAGTACAAAGACAAAAACGTCAGCTAGCAAAACTATTAAAACAATTAATTTAATACAAAACTTTTAGAATTATATGTAACCAGACAGGTGTACATATATAATTAACGCATTTAAGTAGTTTGAGCTTTTAATTATTTTTTTTACTTCTTTAAAATATTAATGTTGAATACTTTAAACAATGATATATTATTATGAAACTGATGAGGAATAATTAAAAATGGTGCAGTAATTTTTGGCACATTAATTAAAATTCTGTAATACTAAAAAATCATAAGTAAGCTTCATAGCTGCAGTAAGACATAAAAATATAGTCATAGTCAAAATATGTAAATTAGTGCAAGGTCTTGACTTACTTTATAAATAAATACTTACATACAGTTAAGTAGGTGAGTCATAATTTTTATTTTAATACCTTTTATGTATATTTAGGGTGATATAAAGTATAATTTTCACTTTTGAAAACGGAGACTACGTTTGCAAGACCCAATAACAAAGTAAGTAGGTATATTGAAAATTATATATATATATGTTTTCTAAATTGATTTACCAAACTGACTAGGAACGTTTAGTCAACAGTCGAATTAACTCCAATCGTATAATTATTATCTAATAAAATTACGAAAAATTATTGCAATGCCGTTATTCACGCATATATACGAATCCAACTTCGTGATATATAGTGGTAATTATTTCCTGCAAAGCTAAAATGACGCTTACAACAACTATTCTAGTTCGAAAATCTATCTACATTTTACATTGGTGTTTTTCAATTTGATAATTTTATGTGTTTAAGATAACTCACAGGTTATGCCCGAAGAGTTGGTCTTTTGGCATCGTTAACTGGGCTGCCACATGCTCGCGAGTACGCGAGGAAGTATGCGGGGCATGCGTGTGGCCGACGCGCATGTAGGGTGGCCACACGCATGCCCTGCATACTAGCGAGTATCTGGCCGCTCAGTAACAGATTAAGTGACGGACACTACGGCTATTGAAGAATATTCAGTACTATCTACTTTTAATTTTATAACTAACATAAGGGTCATTCCATTGTGACGGGTGGGACATTTATACTCATTTTTGCCTGCACTTCGCTTTATTTCTGACAAACGGCAACGATTTACGCATTGAATATGACATTATCAAATACTTGAATAGTCATTGCATACTGTACCATCGAAAAAAGTATGAAAATGTCATTATTATTATGAGAAATTGATGGTATAAGAAGTGTGACGGGTGGGACTTCAAAGTACCTCTCCTCTCAGAGTTGACTTACACTATTCGCAATTCGTAAGAAACTATGTAACTTTTGTTAAACAACCTATTTTTATATAGTTTCTGATATTGTATAGATTAGGTATTAGTAAACTTTACGCAGATAACTCGTAAAATAAAAATAATTTTGCTTCTCAAAGCTTGTGACGGGTGGGACAGTACTTTGTGACGGGTGGGACGAGTAACATTTGGGCATACAAATGTATGAAAAATATAAACACAGTTCTTTTGTATTTATTTTAAATCAGTTTTTAGATGAATTATCTAATGTTACAAGTAATCATTTCAGTAGTTTTTTAGAATAATACAAACAAAAAAAATGTTTTTTCTTTTCAATGTTTACAGGCTCAGAAAATTGATAATAATTGGTAGAATGTCTAAAATATGACTAGTTTTAATGAAAAAGACATCTTCTTCATTCATTCGTAATGCTTTGCTAGTTTTATCAACACATTTTAAAAACATGACCTTTTATTCATTGTCGAAGTCAAAGGTACTTTGTGAAACTGCGAGGTATTTATACTCTTTCGACTTTTTCCTGGCAGTAATCTCTAATTTAACCCAATCTTACTTGAGTCTTCGTCGGCGGAGGAATTATTAGTGGTGGAAAAACTTAATCCTGGCGTTTGGTCTCTATCATCCTCATCTATCGTCTTTGAGTCAGTTTCAGTATATACCACCACCAAATTAAACGCAATAACACATATAATTTGCTTTAGTATAAACCAGCTACGTTTAAATAAAGTTGACACAACGATTTTATACACACTAAGTCAGTTTTATCAGATAACCCAATTCGCTCACCCGTCAATGTGACGGGTGGGACATACTTTGAAAAGCGTTAAAAACAATTTTTATTTAGTAATGCAACGCGTTTTTGATCTAAAATAATCGCCCTCAACCTAATTGTTTCTTTCACAAAGCAAGATAACAAAAGGTTAGATATTTTTAGGTTTAACAAGAAAAAGCCTTGTTTTACTGTGACGGGTGGGACATGAGTTAAGCTTTTTGTAGAAGCCCAATAAATACTAACCATGAAACTTAATTTATAATTACTTAGCACTAGTTTAAACTGCGTTAGATATATTTTCCTTTATACGTATCACTTTTTCCGTAATGTTCAGAAATGCCGCGAAATAGTGCTGCAAACTTAAAGTAAAAATAGGCTGGCGTGGACAACTGGCGCTAGGAGTACGGTCAAAAACGAATAAAATGGAAAATATTGATATAACAATGAAAAACTCATTGATTAATAAAACAAGGCATAATGTTCTATTCTCTAAATATGTATTTATGTATAAATTAAGTTATTTATATTTTATGCCTATGGTGCCGGTTTCGCTGGAATGACCCCTAAACGGACGAGTATATCACGAAAGCACTTAGACGCTACGATTTCGATACAATTCATTTTCAAAGGTCCTTCGCTACGTTTATTAGCATAAAATTTTATTTAAATTTCTTTGTAATTACACCCAGATATATGCAGGCACATTGGTAAGATATCGCACATTCAAGATTAAAATAACACTCAATCATTTTCCTACGATTTCAATTTTCAATTGCACTCCACACTTTTTTTTAATTTTAAATGCGCGGTAGCTTAAAGTATAACACGCACATAGACAAAACCACAGACAAGTCGTAAAGGACGATGACATATTAAAAGAGCGAGAAGTGCATATATATCTGTCTCGTTTAGACATTATTTTCTGTCCTTTGCAGCCTGCCCAATTTCGTGTATACCTACGTCACAGCAAACACAGGCTCTGAGCTAGGATGAGCACAACCCTAAAATAAAATTTCATTTACTTAAATTCCACACTCGGCCGTAGTTACTATAGCGGCCCCGCCGGCGGGGTCGAACTCTGAGCTAGAATGAGCACAATTTTGAAATAAAATTTCATTAGGTACCTAAATTCCACACTCGTGGATACTATAGCGGCTCTGCCGGCGGGGCAAACAACCCGGCACAAGCCGGACTTATTTATAGAAACCTCCACTCTGTTTAATTACATCCTGATGGTCCCTGCTAATAATCCTATTATGTAGGGCATTCACCTATGGACTTCGCTCTAGTCTTCATTCCGAAACAAAAACAAAATGAAAGTTGGCTGCGGGCGCCAATTGACCTATAGTTTATTAAAGTAATATATAACACCTAACCTTAGCTCAGAGCCGAAAACCGTTGCCGAGTAAACCTTAAGTCGCTTACATCTATAGTTATTGTTGCGTCATTTTATTATTGCAGTTTGTCGCCGTGGGTGCTTAGGATTTCAGTAGCTTGTTCGCTCGCTGGTTCGCTACCGCTATGCGCGTCTCGTTACTCTCGCCCTATAACATATAACACGTCTCACACATCTATATAAACACAACCACACATGAGATTAAAGATTTCTGAATAATCTTAATTCTTATCTAAATTGATAATGTAACCATGTTGTAAAAAAGAAAATATTGAGTATAAACAAAATAAATAAAGATAAAGCTATTAATATTTATAGTAAAAGCGTATCTTTAAAATGTCACATGTGGCTGTAAACATTTTTCATTTGCAAAAAAGACGTAAGTCATATACAAGTAGTATGCGACTACGACTTCTTTAAACGCATTATAAAATATAGGTACTATCGTCACAAAAAAGTAGGTAAAATATTTAAATCAATTATTTATAAGTTATATTAGTCATTAGAAAATATATCTACGAATTATGGCACATGTCGTACACCTGTTAAAAAAACCAATCGACTGAAATTAAATCTACGAAGAACTGAAGAAAATCTTATAAAAAAATTGAGGAAATTTGGAGAAGCAGCAGCAAGTAGCGCACTACGAGCTGAAAATTCGAATTCGATATAAAAATCAATAAAACAATCCAGACGAAACAAAAGACAAAACAAATAAGAAAAAAGAAACCAACAATCAAAAATCAAAAACGAAGAGACGGTAATCCAAAATTTCAAAGACACATTAAAGCTTTCAACTAATTAAATTTCGAAAGCGGAGCCGACATGACTTCAAAATATTTATTCCGAGATATAAAACACACGTATAGCAAATGTGCGATCGGTTTGCTTAAATCAAGGCGGTGCTTTGCTTTCAATTTGTGAATAAAAATAATAATACTCACGTTTACCACCGACGTGTAGATGTCGTGTATTGTGTGTGTACTTGTGTAATCTCGTGAAGAGCCACTCATTAATTTCAGAGACCTTACGAGCTATGTGACATAAAACGAAACTACCTGACGTCAAGGGCGTAGCGAGGTACGGGCAGTAACCTGTAGGTTTTGATTCCCTTGCGAGTGTCGAAAATTACCTTAGATTTATTATTAGTTTGTCTACGCCTCAACTAAATCCTAGCTACGCCCTTTCCTGACGTAAACGTTACGTTTTGTATAGATTGAGCATTTCAATTACTCGCCGCTAGAGGCGCTGCTATCTAATGAAAATCGGAACGTAAACGTAAAAGTCAATAGTTACGTTTCAATCACACTAACTCATAATAATTCCTCAGACCTTTGTATATACTATAAACTTCCCTCTATCGAATAAAATTACTACAAGACACCTAACATTATTCAAATATTATGATTAATACATTCATCTAAAATAGAGCTGATCCATCAAACTCCGTTTAATTATGTATTATAATTATATCTAATCGATTAAATTTATATACAGAATAATTACTTAATAACATTAAAGTATATTGAGATATTAACGCTGCCCAAACTGTTAGGTAAAACTACAAAAAGGAAAAATAACATAAATCACATTGGAAATAATACATTTTATTTACTCATAAAATAAATAGAAAATAATATATGAATTAACTACGTAGTTATAATAGTTGGCTAATATTATGCATAGACACAGTAATTACCGGTCAATAGTATTCCATAGAAGCAAATATGCTAAGATATGTAGATCAAGACAAGAAGAACACCTGATAAATTGGTTTTCATGTAAACAGCATTTAAGAAAAATAGATGGGACTTTATGGATATCGCACTATTTACATAAATGCTCCTATGAAACGACAAATCTGACGACAGATTCATAAAACGTTATAAGAAATTTGTGGCTAAATACTGACTTAAATTCAAAACTACTATCACATATCAAAATAAGCCTAGCACACATCGATCATTTACGCGTCTCTCTTAATACGAACCTAAAGTGATAATGATATATGTGCCAAGACAAGAGTTGAAAACATGGAGACCCCATTGAGACTTGAACACACACTTATGCCTATGTAATACGCGAGGCACCGTGCTTATTCCATTTACACTATTCTGCCTTGCAATTGTCGCTTCAGCGCCATCTGTGTGTAGTTTGCAGCACTTAGCACATACGATTGATCTATCACTAATCGTCGATAGATGTCGCTTTCCGTTACTAAATGTTGTCTTTGTACAAATATCATTATCATTTAAATTAATGGTATTAAACCATAGATGTCATTCGAATTTCGACTGATACATCGTAGTAAACATTTAAAACCTAAAGTTCCCATTAAACAGTGTCAAAATAACAGTAGATCTGTAATACAGAAATAATTTCAAAAAGTAGTGATTGAAAAACATTTTCAAATGTAATATCGACGTGTAACACGTCCAGTTCCAACGATAACAGTAACTATACGTCAACAACGGGTAAATGCATTTTCTCAAAATAATAAATCTCAACCGCTTCACCTCACTATGTAGGTATCTACAATAATTAAGTTATTAACACGTGATTAAGTTGATATTGAATATATGATAATTCTCTTTCAGCACACGGTCTACTGTATAAAATGAGCACCAAAGATCATTATCATAAATCGAATTCATTTTGTATATTCATTGTGAAGTATCAAAATCAAGATTCAAAAAGTTAGTAAAAGTTTTTAGAGTTTCAAAAAAGAAAGTTTTTTTAGGATATGTAGGAGAGGTTTTGAGCGTTTGAAATAGAAATATATAGATAGAAAAACGGAACCTAGTTATAACTTAGAGTACCTAAACAGTGTTCACTTAACACAGTAGAATGCCAAAGCATTGGAATAGTAAGATTAACTTTTACACCTTTAGTTCAAGAAGATACTACCTACTGATTAAAAGTTTTTACCGGAGGTTGGTTTTCACGGCGAAACAAGAGACTGTCGCAATATGCCCAGTGTCAGGAACTAGCGAGTGTTATTACGTACTATATAAAATAAAGTACTATGTAGCTTTTGATTCCCTTGCGAGTGTCGAAAATTTGCTGTATAAACGACTGTATCTTTTGATTGCATTGGCTTAAAAGTTTGATTTTATCACAGTTCCAAAAGACAGTAGCCAAGAGTATTTTATATGAATTTCATCGATATATCTTAACTCGTTCCTGAGAAACAGGGTCTCGACAGACGCACAACAAGGTGATCCTGTAAGGTTTCCATTTTTTCCTTTTGAGGAACGCAAAAATGCTGATAAATTGACATTATATTAATCATTCGCATTTTTCATGAAGTATTATTTCTAAAGTGTCTATTATATTGAATGAGGTGACGCGAATGGTCATATTTTTTATATACCTAATAATACTTTATATCGACAAAGATTTGTTCCTAACACTAGATTGCGGTCATTAGTTTTTCCGTGAAAATTCCGACCTCTGGTTATTACACTCCGGTTGCGACCCCATTCCTAATTAACAATAAAAAAATAAAGCACCACATAATATTTAGACATCGAGGTTACAAATGGAATCTACTATTGAAATGTCACTGAATTGTCTCCAATGGGAATAAACCTAGACACCCAAATGTGAGCTCTATTACGAGAGCGCACGGCAGTTATTGCAACAGCTTGCACTACATAGCAATAGCGATTTATAGGAGTGTTACAGTACAACCATGTATGATGTACTTTAAGGGCCTATTTCACAATATTTAAGTAAGTTATTCGAAATTTTTATATGAAATAAAACCATCTTTTTATCACATCGATTAAACTATGTTTTTATCTGTTGGAAAGTTTGCAAATAACCTACCTGAGATTTACTTGGAAATTGTGAAACAGGTCCTAAGAGAAATACTAAGGGGTCCGCAACCAATGGACACATAGCGTATAATCAACCTACAGCAATATCACTTTATACAAATTGCTTATCGACATAATTGTATTTCAGTATAACTCCATTAAAAGCCATTTTAAACACAACAATACGTTTGATATTTAAATATACATTAGTGATAACGCTTTAGGTTATTTTATACACCGACAATATTTTTTATAGATATATCTATTAGACACGTTGGTCTTTGATCAAAAAGGGCGCTATCATACGCGCCTGATATAATCAAAACAGTTAACAAAAATTATAGTCGAGAGATTGGCCACGACCAGGAATGGATTCATTCTAAGCTATTCAGATTTCGAGGTCGATTCTCATGTCATTAGAGATGTTCTTACACTAAGTTGCATCCAGTTATATTATGACATATCTCTCATCTTCCATAAGTATCGTTAATTCTACATACGCGAGTATTAACGAACTTTTACATAGTCCATCAGTTGGATTATCAAAAAACAATTCAACACATACTTTTTCTTTTATCCAAAATGATGAAGATTATAGACATCCGATCGTGCCACACTGTTTACCAGAAAGTGACGTCACGAACGCGTCACTTTGACGCGCATTATCTTCGCTATTTTTAATTAGATCGACAAAAGAAAAAGATCTAACATTTTTGGTAACGCAACCGAAGGACCATTAACAATATTTCCTTTCTTTCACCCCTATTATCAGGTCGCTGTTAAGACTCAAAGCGGCCACGAGACAGTATGTGTGTGTGTGGTCGTGAGGTCGTGTGGTCGTGTGGTCGTGTGGTCGTGTCGTGGTGTGTCGCCGTCGTTTACTTGAGGAGCTCGTGGGCGCGCTGGTTCGCTAGCGTTATCCTTGTTTCGTTTGATTCGCCCTAAGATACAGAATACGCGTATTGTTCCTCTTGTTCAATGTACAGCGACTGTGTATTGTTTTATATAGGCTCTACTACTGTGCCACAAGGAAAGATGCCAAAAATATTATGAACTAGTAGTCTAGGCAAACGTAATCTGCCCGGCAAAGTAACGCTACATTAATCAATCGACTTGATTTGATTGAAGATTTTTGCTGGTCAGTGCGGTCATAATTTGCGCGTTTGCTTTCAAAACTTCACTGGTCGATTGATAATTATGTTTTTTCTTTGTGACTATTATCACTACTGTGACTAAAATCTTATTATTTAATTTTAAATCTTCTCAGATTTGGTACTATTTAACTAGTTTCCATTTGATTTCAAACTTAGTTATAGCTTGATCAGTTGGACGCACTGTTTTCAATAATATCTCATTGAAATCGATAATATATCTTTTAAGTAAAGTATATTGCCTAAAACTAATATTTAAGGCAGTTCGTATCCATATGGCTCAGCGGTGAGATATCCTATATTTATGTATGTACGTTTTTAAGATCAACTCCGTCGTATAAAAAATCATATGAAAAGGTGAGAAAATTTCAACCGATTTTTTACAATTTAGGGAGTTGGTCGAAAAACACTAATAAAATTGTCACATTGATCTTGTAAAGTATCTAACAGTCGCTGTCTGTTGAAACACAGTAAGTACAGTTATTTCAAGTGAATGACAGTGTACAATGAGTTCTAAACTGGATATATGTTAGTCATGGATGTGATCTCTAACAATCGGCACACAATGGTGTGGATGCATGTTATGTTCTCGTCGGTGGGGTCATGAATAAGACACAACACATATCACAACAACCAATCAGCATACACTACTCAGAATGTATGGAAGAACATGCTACGAGGGAAAAATAGTTGCCAGTTAAGCGAAACTGCAATTTTGAAGGGCACAAAGCTACAGGAATACAGATTGTAGGTCTAGTCACTTTCACAGCTAGGTGACAGGCAGATGATGATAACGGTGATATAAGACACAGTCAGATAAAACAATTATAATATACTAAAATGAGACCTAACTGCGTGCATTAAGAGGATTGTGAACCTGTTAATTTTCATACAAAAGGCGATAACGTTTTACACCCAGTAAATATAGTTAGATTTTTATAATTTTTGGATATGTTGTAGATATAATGAGAAACTACGTCTGTACGTTTTGATTTTTAAGAAATATTGCTTACGCTAAAATTTATTAGCATCTAAAAATCTATATATAGATCTAAAAATCTATATTTAGATCTAGCGTAAGCAATATTTCTTAAAAATCAAAACGTACAGACGTAGTTTCTCATTATATCTACAACATATCCAAAAATTATAAAAATCTAACTATATTTACTGGGTGTAAAACGTTATTGCCTTTTGTATGAAAATTAACAGGTTCACAATCCTCTTAATAACACCAACGTTTGGGGTGCGACATTGCAACAGTTCTCCACGACTACGGTTGCAACGTCGCAACCGAAACGTTGGATGTAGCTACTTTTAGTAATATTAATGTACACGATTAAGTCTCGTTTTTGTATATTATAATGTGTGAAAACTATAAAGGTTTAAATCAGTATATAGATAAAACAATTGTCGAATTTGACTGTGCCCAAGGAAATATTTTTCAGAAATTCCATTTAGTAAGCTTGAAAGATAACAGTATGTTGATTCTACTGTAACGCCAATTAAGTAAGACAATAAATTGAGTAAAATCAACATTCCGTTCGGAGACAAGAGAAAAGTTAAACACTCCAAAAGGAAGACACGACTGAAAAGTACACAAGTGAAATATTAAAATTTGTGATTAGATTGGTTGACGCGATTTCGTTTAACAATTTACTGGAACTGAGGGTCCTCCTTAATAAATTCATGCTCATTATTAGTCTCTACATTTTGGCAGAAATTAGAAGAACATTCTGTACTATACTCATCATTCAAAAAATTTGGGACCATTTAGACCAATCCCAAACCCAGGAAAGGCTATAATGTCTTGCAAAACCTTAGTTTTGTTCTATCAAGCACTTTCTACCCCCTGCCTCCTAACTTAACTAACACTTCATTTTACAACAAAATATTTACAGATAGCATCAACATCTCTTCCTTTAACCTTTATCTACCCAACCATCATCAGAGTTATCCCAAATTGACAGTAGCATCCTAAAGCCCCGACGAAATCGCGTCTACCACACAACAGCCAAACTTGAAACAGCGTTACCTTGCGATTGATGCGATCGACCTGGCGATTCTGGTTCTCCAGTTCGGAGCCCATGTCCAGAGCCATGTTGCGGAGGTTACCGATCATCGTGTTCACTTGACCCATGTTCTCCTCCATTTCATCTTCGCGAGCGTCGTTTGTTATCCTGGAATTTTGTTTTTTTGGATTGAGGTGTTGTAGCATTTCAGTAGTAGAGTTTTGAACTTTATGTGGCGGTTTACAAATGATATCCTCTAATATTGATAAGAGAAATTCTCTTATCTATCTATAATACTGTCCGTTTGTAAATTAGTGGAAAAAACGTTGCCACGGCGCCATCTTGTGTTGTCTATCGTACAATACAAGATGGCGCTGGGACGATACTTTATAGACGTTGTCAAAAATGTATGCTGCAGCCCTTTTTTATCGATTTTATTTGCTGTAGCAACATTAATATTTGTACATAAAGGCGAATTCGAAAATTTAATGAAAAGAACAATTTTACTACCTACTTGACATTTTAAATCTACCTACAAATATAGATAACAGATTTATACATATTTTATTAATGGTATCTTTTTAAGTTCAGAAGAAAACAGCTAAGAACGAAACCAACCAGTTAACCTATTTATTTCTAATTTCCGTTTGACCTTGACATTATTACGGTACGTTTCCACATGGGGCAGTCGTGAAGGAATTTATGGGCGTGTGCATGAAAAGTAAAGGTCACCAGAGACTGGCAACTTGCCTACAAATGTTTACGATTCAATGGGCATGCTTGAATGAAAAGTGGTTTCTGCCGCAACAGATGGTCGGAAATGAGTGCCGCTTTTATTATTTTAATATTTTTTATTGCTGAATATAAACTTAGAAAACATTTACCTACAAATTATGGCTGTTCCAACTTGCTATTTTGTTTAGGAGGTGAATTCTAATAAACCATGAAGCAATCAATGAAATGTTTTAAGACCATGAATTGTTGCTCATTTAAAGATATTTCCATACAAACTTGCATCGCATATTTCATACCTGTAGGGTTAATATTTTAAATCCATTCTTAGTCTGCATCCGAATTTTGATTTAAAACAACGGTTCATATTTCACGTTTCTACTATTAGCGGCTACGTTAGCGTGAAAATATCTCCTATATAGGTACCTATAGATAATCGAATGTTGTTCGTAAATCTAAAAAATACTATAAGTCAAACAAAGTTAGTCCTTTTACTAGCATTACGAATACTACTTGTACTAACTCTAAAGCGTTACTTAAAGTGATCGCTTTAGAGTTTTAAAGCATATCAACTGATCATTATAAACCAAATGCTTAGATTCAGAATGCAATTACCCCCGTCACCGATCAATCTAAATGCATCATAAAACATATAAAAATAAGGCGTACTATCGTTTGACACTGACCTGCCTATGTAGCCAGCCTGCGGGCCGATGCCGTTGCGCTCATCCATTACTCGTTGCGGCTGATTGTTCACCACCTTCCCGTCATCGTTGCCCTTCCACGTACCGTCGTCCTCTTTGAATGATGCACCTCTGTAATACACATATATATGTCAAGAAACAAAAAGTATGTATATATATAGATTATATAGTAGACGGCCTATTGGTTAGATCCCAAGACTACGAAACCGTAGGTTACGGGTTCGAAAACCCGGTCAGGGTGCTTTAACCCAATCCAATTTTCAATGTCTAGTAAGCTTGTTCGATAGAACTAATCATATAATAATTATATATATTTCAAGGTACCTATTTAAAACTAAAAGGCGAAAATAAAGTTGCATCGTAGTCAAATAATAGGTCAATGTAACCATTATTTGAGTCAAACTTGACTGCGCATATTTTTAGTGCATAAGGTTTATAGATAGGCGTATAATTATGTACTTATAGCAAAATAAAAAAAAAATATCTAAGTACATAATTAATAAACGATTTCTTTATACATATATCTTAAATGGAAAACTGTTAATTATATTAGCACGAAGGAAAATTTTATTAGTAATTTTATTCTTTGTAAATTATAATCTTAAGACTCGTAGTTAACTATTTACCACGAGGCAATGTTTATTTACATTCCCCTGAACTCTGTTAAACTCACGTTTTTGGCAAAGTTATTTTGATCGTTTACACACGGAAGTAACCCCTTGCGGGCATAACTTGACCTTTGAAGGAACGTTCACAAGTCAACGCCACGCACGGTATATGGTATGCGGGCAATTTGCCAATACTACGGGACCCTGGTTGGGGCTGGATTAGCTTTCATTCATAGTAAGTATGTCTAGGTTACAAAATTATATGTGCCATAAATTTTATTGGTTGTTCTATGTACGTCCGTTAGGTACTTCTGAACGATAAGTAAAACTTCAGCAAATAAAATGAAAGCGAGTTAAATCCGTTATAATTGTGTCTTTTCAACGTGTTATACCGAGAAGGCATCAGTATTGTATTGTGCTTAAACATTTTGTAATTGATGTAGAAAGAAAAATAATAATATTTCCTACCTTCTAAGACTTAATGAACAATATAATGTAAATAGTTCGATTTCACTGATAAAGAGATACAAGTTGAGGTTCAATAGTAAGGATTAACGAAACTAATTGGGTAAATCCCAAGCCGTTCATGAATATGGTTACCTAATTATACGGGGTTCAAAAACCCAGCGTAACCGTTTGAAAACCCTACGGTTACGGGGTTAAAGTTTATTGTAGGAGTAACGATTTATAACCCTCCTTGGGCTAGGGTCTCTTAAAATCGGTCAAGTAAAAGCCGTATAACACGTCCACGCGATCAATTTTTACTGTGCATAGTTTGCATTAAAGTCATGATTGTTTTCACCATTGTAAAAATCGATATTCCATGACCCGATTTCAAGCGATCCCAACCCTTAAAAGTTGGTGTGATAAGATTTTGTGCGTCTTTAAGAGTTATTGTCCCACCCAATTCGAAACACTGGAATAAGGAGAAATAGGCGTTTTAAAACGTACTTGTTGCACGGCAGCACACAGATCCCGCAGCACTTCTCCATGCCGGAGAGATTCTTCTCCGCCTCGCGCATGTCCGCGTTGATCTGGTCCATGCCCTCCTCGATCCTGTCCAATTGCTCTGTCCACCAACAACAGCCGTTTTAGAACCATCCCTCGCAACAACACGCGGGTGTGTAAAGCTCCTAACTTCTCAAAAACTAACGCGGCATGTTCTCGTTCAACTTTATTCCGTTATTGCACTTTTAATGTAAATTCTCAACGCTCTCGACAATCCAGAGCTAAGTGTAAGACAAACTTTGCGTTCTCGCCTATTTAGTGACACTAGTTACCGACATGCAGGGTTCATGATTGTTTAGCGTTTCTATTTTAAACTCGATGCTAAGTTGAAGCAGCTATAGTGTATTATTAGACTTCTTTTAAACTGAGTATTTCATGTCTTACACTTGATCCGGCGAAAACTAGTAAAATCTTTACCTTACTTCATGATGTATGTGCTGAGACTAAGTGATAACATTAAGTAACATACTTGTAGTGTCTAACATTTAGAATAAATCTTACAAAAATACTAAAACTCATGCAATTAACAGCAAGATTGAAGAAGACGTGCATAGCTAGATGCGTGAGAAAAACTAAGGAAAATAATCCGTACGTCTAAAATAAACATACTATCTATTGTTACTCTCCGCTCCCACCGCGGCCCGCGAGCGGACCGAGTGGGATTCGAGAGAATTTAAATATTTAACCATTTAATTCTACTTTTATATTATGGTCATGAGAAATCATTTACCTTCAGTTTTTATCCATTATTAAACATTTTGTTAGAACATTATCAATCGTTATTTAAAACTTCAAATTCAACGTCATTCAATCAAACTCTGTAAAAATATCTGAACTGGCATTTCAGACAAAAGCTCGACTAAAGTGTGATTTAAAATAGTACTACTGGATGCTTACCGCCCTGTTCATCCAGCATGACCAGGGTTTTCATGCCCACCTCGTGACTCTACAACACAATAATGATGTCACTATAGCTCGCCAAACGAATGCAGTGAGCGGCGCACGCGCAGGGCAAGCCGGCGCCGGCGCTGGGGGCGCGCCGTCGAGCGAGCCGTGCGCGCGGCGCCGCGGGCGCTAGCGGAGCCCTGGCGGCGGCGCCAGCGGGCCGCGGCGGCGCGCCCGGCGCCCGGCAACTCAATACTCAACACAACTCAAACTCAAAACTAAATAAAAAAAAAAACAAATAAACACATGAACATGAACGGACGGCCGCGGCGAGGCGGGCGGCCGCACCGGCGGCGATGGTGAAAACAAATCAATTCAGCAAATGAGCGTAACCATAAAGCCATTCCTAAATGAATAGTGATATTAGCAAAACAGTAATCGACTTAGTTGAAGAATAGAAATGAACAATCTAATATGTAGTGTGGCGAGGAGCGAGCGTCGTGGCGTGCGGAGAGGCGGAGACGAGTCGGTGGAACTGCGAGCAGCGAGCAGAGAGATGCAGGACAGGAGCCGGCTGCTCGCTGCTCGCTGCTCGCACGGCGCCCGCGAGCAGGAGCGCACTGCTCGCTGCTCGCTCGGCGCCCGCGCTCGCGCCTCGCGCGCGCTGCACTCGCATCGAGCTAACAGTTACAGACCTACTGTACACTCTAACATTAACAGTACGCTGCTAGCCATGGAGGTGAAGGCGTATACCATTTAATCTATACGGAACAGATACACTCGGTAAACGCGCATTCATCAGTTACCGCAGTATCGACAGAAGAGTAGATTCAGAAAGATAAATAAATATACCTATAAAAAGCGTTCCGATAGATAGATTATCAACGGAAGAACTAAACAGATTGCGCAGCTCATTCAAATTAAATCTTCAGCAAAAGGTAGAGTTACAGTTTTTGCGACATTTAGCAACGAACGGCCATCGGGCTTATCTATTTACACTATGTTTTCAAAATCATCCCCATCGAAACATAGAAACACACGCAACATCGATCTCAGATAAGTCGTTAGTTAAGAGAAACGTCAAAGAAAAACAAAGAGATTACTGTATTAAACTGCACATTCAAACACAGACGTTCTCACGGTTCGACTACCCATGTGTCAGTTTAACTCTTACCGCCCTGGTGACTCAACATATGAAGCGCTTGCCCCCCGGCGTCCTCGCTCTATACATAAAATACAAATCAAAATAATATATCGTAGGAGAGAGTATCGGGTGTGTGGGTGGCGGAATGCGGCGCGCCGCTACGAGCGACGCGCGCGCGTGCGTTCGCGTGCGGGCGCGTGCCGTGCACGGGCGACAGCGGGCAGCGGGCAGCGAGCAGCGTGGCGGTGCGGACGGTGCGGACGGTGCGGACGGTGCGGGCGGTGCGGCGTGACGCGCTAGCGCGGCGGGCGGCCCGGGCGGCCCCGGCGGCTCCCCGCTCCTTACCACTGCGAGTCGCGGTTCGCGCGACCGGGCGCCGCCCGGACTCGCTCGCCGCCGGTACTCACTACTCGATCGACAACGACATGCATGCAGTGAAGCTTGCAAGTAAAACCAGATAAAGTTTCATTTGTGCTCAGTTTCATATGAATCATGATTATTTTGTGTGATGTTAAGAGTCGTGCGTTGAGGAGAAGCGTTTCGAATTTACTTCGCTCGTTTTTACGACACGTTGCATGTGATTTAGGTACAGTTGTAATTCGAGAGTCAAGTACGAACATCTGTTATGCAGGATGTAAGTATCGAACGATCGGATAATAGTTCGTTTTATGTCAAGTCGCTCGACCTGCTAGACGTCCCAGGACAGCGCTCGACGTTAAACTGTGCAAGTGGTGTAAGTACAATAACTACGGATTTAATAAGATATACAAAGATGTAGGTTTTCCACGATTCATATCAGCATCACAGCAGTATTAGTTATCGTTAATATGTCGGGGTCCCAGAATGCCCGCACCTTTGTATTAATTTAGAAGTGACGAAATTTTAAATACATTAATCAATGCGATACCCCCTTTCGTGTCTTCTACTTGGTGGAGCCCATCTTCGGGTCAGCTGAAAGCCCTACGACGCTCGAACAAGGTTAGCGAAAAAGGCAAAATAGATAATTGTAAATAATGTAGTGTTGCAAATGTTGCAGATCACTCACCTCCCTGGTCATCTAGAGCGACCAGAGTTCGAATGCCGGCCTCCTTGCTCTACACCAGCCGCAGAAACAAAAAGTCACAGAGCATGTTAGTAGTGAGGGGTACAGTGCGTGAGTATCAGAGCGGGAGGGCCGCGCCGGCCGGGCCGCCGAGCCGCCGAGCACGGGGCGCGAGCAGCGGCGCCGCGCCGCCCGGCCCGCGGCCCTCGCCTCCCCGGACACGGCGCCTTGCGTGTTGAACGAGTACGTGTGGCGAGTCCGTGTTGTTAATACATGAATACATGGGTTATAATTACAGTGTACCACTCAGGGAAATTATCATCCTGTTATGTGTTCAAAAGTAATCGAAATCTTGTAAACAATTTATAATGGCATGTGTTCGATTAGAGGTGATATTTTCTCTGGTGTCTGAACTGTGTTGTTTCAGAGTTCTGCATTAGGTATGTACGGTGTTATTAAATATTTCTTGTAAAATGGAATACATTCATACGATCGACGCGAACAGCATAATATGACGTGGTTTCAACGGATAATTTTTGTTCGTAAAAATAATGTCAAATAATACGGAAATATTTTACTTAAAATTAGGTTACAATCAAAATGATTCAACGTAAAATATCGTATATTCTAGATAAATATAACTCAAAATAAAAAAAATAAACAACTGAATTTTTGTAAATACGGATAATAGCAATTGGTCTGTATTTGGTGTGAGAGTTGGAATAAGGTGTAGCTCGATATATAACTGTTGGAGTCCAGTGGCAGGTATGGGGGTGTGTTCACGCCCACATATTGGTAGTATTGTGAATGTTCGAAAAGGCATGAAAAACAACATAATAGATTAACAGTCAACAACAGAGAGCAGCCACTACACAGAGACCTAAGATACAAACTCAACTAAAACAGGATAGAACGAACAAAGACTGATCACAGGCGGCTCACGGTCGTTTAGCTGATCAGTCGGTGCTGGGAGGAGTGGGCTGGATGGTAAGTATTAACACAATGGAGACCATGTTTTAAAATAAACAGTAGTGGTTTGATAAAGGGTTAGAGAGTAGTATGAGGATAAAGATCATTGCTTCAACTGAAATAAGACAGAAATGGTAAGATAGAGTTTGAAGTCCAAGTATCGCAAGGGTTTCGTTTGAAAGCAAGCCCAAGCACAACAGTCAGTAGACTATTTGGACGGGGAAAGCGTACATAGTCAGGTTCATTTACACTAAGGGAAACTAATATTTGAGAAGTATTCTGATCTAGTTTGGGGTTGGCACGTTTAAGATACCATCGGAGGTATCTATCAACTTCATGCTTCAGAACAAAAAACATTAATGGGCAATTTATAACAAGGAGCTGACGGTTAAGCGTCGTTAAATTCATTGTACTTTGTAATTAATAAATAAAGAATGTAATTACAAAGTTAGAGTGTACAATTAAAACTTCGTTAACTAACTGTCAGCACCGGGGGCAGTGTTGCCAGGGGAGTTAATATCAATCACATAAAATATACAATGCTACGAACAACACAAAGGGCTATAGAGGTATCTAACATTTTCGGACACAATGAGGCACGGAACATGCAACACCCAATAATTATGCATGGTTACTTGTCCAATATATATAATAATATATATATTCCGCAAAAGGAAATAAAAAAACAAAAAAGAAACACGTAAGGTTTATGGCCGGACATCTACAATATACATACATATATACACATAGAGTAAATAGATATAACATAATTTAAGGCACATCGATACACAACAGCCAGGGATAGCGGAGGCTGCGCCCTAAGGGTTACGGAGGGACGGGCGTCGGAGACCAAACCGAGCTTGGGGCTATAACCAGGACACTTCCGCAATACCCCTCACTCCCTCTCATCGAGAACACCTCTCTCACAGATGATCACAAATAATCACATAACCAACAGAACAAATCAAAACACTTAACACTATGGGATGAGGGGAAACAAAATGTAAAATTCGAAATGAAACCCGAGTACGATTCCGCGCAGATCACCGTCACAAAACATTATTACAATTCGGGAGCCATTATTGGTAGGTTACACGCACGCTTGAAATCATTTGCAATGACAGTTTTTTCAAAGGCAGAGGGCGCTAGCGACAACTGAGGTCTACCCATCACGTTACACCAATGATAAACAAGCTATTGGCTTGTTGTTGGTAAGATTTAACAGATAGAACTCAATCGATAACAAAGCGACCTCTGCATTTGTGAAAACTTGAAGACACATTTTATTCAAAGGCACAATTTTTAGTTTGCGAAAATGATATAAAAACGTTTTGAATGTTATTTGCATTTACATAATAATTAATCATAAAATCCAATTGCGTTTTTGATATCAGATTCTTGACAAAATATATACCATGGGGAACGGAAAGACCGTTACTGAAATTAAATCTTAAGATGAAGTGATCTTGGGAGGTATTCTCGACATTTCAATTATGTCTCTCCCTTATACATACATATTCATCAGTTAGTTATAGATTAGTTAATAATTATTTTAAACTTTTTTTTTAAGCTGTCACTTTGTACATGTTTAAGAACCTAAAGCTGTCACAAGATAAAACAATCCTTGACACATTAAGAACCCATGAAGCCTCCGTTGTCAATGTCATTGTTGTTTAAAAACTTCATGGTGT
Source organism: Polylopha cassiicola (assembly GCA_038024825.1). Classification (NCBI taxonomy): domain Eukaryota; kingdom Metazoa; phylum Arthropoda; class Insecta; order Lepidoptera; family Tortricidae; genus Polylopha; species Polylopha cassiicola. Next base: position 4,864,222 of record CP149061.1, read on the forward strand.
GCTTTGTTAGCTGTCAGAATTGTTTTATCACCAAATAATTATGCCTGCGATATATATATATTTTTAACTAGTTCAAAGTTCTTTTATTTATTTTTACAGTTATAATAGTAACGTACAAATAAAAACTCGTAATGTATGTACAAAATGACAGTTTTTTAAACATTAATTAATAATTATTAGTAACTTGAATATTTTTCAACGAAACTTACCTCCTCACATAGTTGCATCATACGCCTCGTGGACTCCAACGACTGAAAAATAATATATATATGTTGTATCGATATGTTTTCGAATGTGTACATTATTATTTAAATAAACTAGTTTTTTATAAACTGTTTAATGCCATGCTCAGAACTATCTGTACATAATTGAAGCAATTTCTTTTTACGTCCATTTATTAAAATCGCAATACAAAAATGTGCGAAACAAAATGGCGGCGAATTTAATCATAGACAAATAACACCACAATCGATCGGTTTAAAGACAATATAGACTAAATTCTTATATTAACTTAAAACTATTTATTGCTGATATATCTATACTAATATTATAAAGAGGAAAGATTTGTATTTTTGTATGTTTGTAATGAATAGGCTCCGTAACTACTGGACCGATTTCAAAAATTCTTTCACCTTTGGAAAGCTACATTATCCCCGAGTAACATAGGCTATATAATATCACGCTAGGTCTTATAGTTGCGGAGCAGTAACCGAAAATGTTTCAAAAACGGGGGAAAAGTATCGTTTCTGAGGCCTTAAAAAAATCTTAAGTCCCCCCGTGCGAAGCCGGGACGGGCCGCTAGTACTATATATCTTGGAACCGTAATGCAGATCGATTGTCTATTTACTGGAGTGGCAACCGACGTAATACTTAGGTAACAAATTCGTCCCCTACAAAGTGGTCCAACCAAGGGTGGATACAGTTTTGTAGTCAGGGGTGTTCTATTAATTCTATTCAAAAGATAGTAATTTGATCAAAAGCAATACCTAAGTTTAGAAAAATATAGCTAGGTACTGCTATCCTGCTCCTGCCCGGGGGAGCAGGGGGTCACAACCGCCATGACCCTCTAGATCCGCTCTTGGATAAAGTTCGTTCGGCATCCAGATGTGGATCCCCTTCGGTTAAAACTGGAGAGGGGTCACGACCGCCATGACCCCCTGGATCCGCAATTGGCTAAAGTTCGTTCGGCATCCAGAAGTGGATGCCCTTCGGTTAAAACCGAAAGGGAGTCAAGACCACCATGACCCCCTGGATTCGCTCATGGCTAAAGTTCGCTCGGCATCCCCTTAGGTTAAAAATAATGAGGGTGGTAAGATACTGACATCATCGGTAACCTGTCCAGCTCTCATCTGCAGCTGCTCGAGCTCGGAGCGCGGCGCGCCATTTGGCTCGGCGGGCGGTGTGGCGGCAGGCATTCTGGAACAAAAACGAAAAAGAATTAAAAAACAATGTTGGCTGACGTTTCGGAACCTTTTCAGTGTCCATAGTAGCACGACTGACCTGACTAGTCTTATGCTAAATACGAAAGTTAAATCCGTTTATAGTTGTTTCATTCCAACGTGTAATAACCGCGAAGGCATCAGAAATTATTAAACTATGTATATTTTAATAATTTCTGATGCCTTCATTCCAATAATTATGTATATTTTAATTTAAGATTATATAACTATATGGACGCCTTCATTAAAAGTCACTTTGAGATAATACCTTAACTTTAATCGTCCGCCGCACAATTATACTAGTAATTCCTCTTGTTTATGATAATCCCTTATTATTGTTTTCAAATAAATAAATCTGTTATGTGACAAATAATAACCTTATTAAATGTGCTTAATACATTATCCACTGAGTAGGTGATTCTGATTAAATAACGAATGGATTTTTCGTTAGGCCCTGTGAATAATTAAAAGTCCGACCGAAATGAAATAGACCAAACAGCGGAATAAAGCAACTGAAAATAAATCAAGTAGTTAGATAACTACCTCCATAATGTAGGTTACGTTCCAATGCCGATGATTGTTTATTTTTTCGAAGAACCCTACCGATTTCTTCTGTTTGTTTACAACTCATTTTGATATATATAATTTATTTGACGTAACTGACGTAAAAAAAACTTAGAATAACCATAAGAGTACATCTGAATAGAAAGACATTTCCATCTGTAAGAAAGTATTACAGATATGAAAGAAATAACTGAAGCCACAGTTGAGATGTCTTGAAAAGAGTCGACCCAAGTTTCGCGGTGCTTGCACAATAAAAAAGAATACCCACGCCTGCACAATGCGACTCGACGAAGTTTCATAGAAAATATTCCTCTTCATTTCCACATGTCTCGTGTACTCGCGTTGGTTGTTTTTTTTTTTTCGCAATTCCGTGTTATTCAAAAACTTTAATTTTATAAAAAACCGTGGTAAGTATATTTTAAAGGACATACAAAAAACTGCTCAGTTGCTCACCATATACAACATAGTAACCGTAAGGTTTAAAACGGGTCTTATACGTTGCTATACTGGGTTTTTCACCCACAACCCGTTTATTTTAGCATTCATTTGAACGGCTTATTAAGTTAACCCGATCGGTCGCTACGATCCCTATCTGGTGCATGTACTATTATGCAAAAACCCAAACTGCACATAAGGGTTCCGTTTGGAATCATCCATATAATACGGGTTATGGTTACTGTAGATTAAACGGTGAACGATTAACCGAAACACCCGAACGGGTTTCTGCATGGAACCGGTAAGAATTGAACGGGTTTTTGGGTACCGATTTCTGAATGCGTGTTCATTCAGAAATTGGTACCGGAAAACCCGTTCAATTCTTACCGGTACCGATTTCTAAATGAACACGCAGGCTCACCAACGTCTAACCCATCTGGTACAGCACAGGTTTCTAGAAAACATTAATAACAAAACAATATCGCGTGAATTATAACGGAATAAAAGCGTCATTGAATGTGCTAGTGACAATTTGATGACAAGTTGGCGTGTGACGTTTCGTCTAGCCGTCTGGTCGGGGGCGGGAGTAGCCACAGGTTAGTTATTACTGTCTGAAGCACCCGCCCTAGACCACTTAGGGCAGGGCTTTTGAACATTTCTGTTTCGTTGATTTTAAGAGAAGAGGGTAATCCAAAAATGATATTGCATTATAACAAGCAACTTGTAAAAACGTCCATTTATTATTTACGGAACAAAGGGTTCTCGGAAATGAGTTATTTGAGAAACTTAATTTCACTAAATAACAGATATTATTTTACAGACTTACTTCTCTACTTCAGATTCTCATTCACAAACTATTTTAAAGTAGGTACTTATAAATGCGAAGCTTCAATCGTTATTAGTTCTCTATTTCAGTATGATAATAGTTGTTTATAGATCACCAAACGATTTGATCTAACTTTTATACTTTTCATTTTCGTTCGACTCAAACACTTGTACATTTAAAGGCTAGTTCTTTAATTGTCAAATAAATAACAGCCTCCGTGAACCTTGGCAATGTTCAAGCCGGTGATTTGGCTCCGATCCCAATCACGGCTTGCACGGGTTGGTGACCCAGTTCGAAAGCCTCTCGAGGGTTGATAAAATATTCAAACGTACATGGATTACAAATTTACGATACACATTCAGTGCCTGCCTGATTCGTTTACAGCTGTTTAACAACTAAATTGCCGTTATAAAATATCGATTTGGACTATAAAGATCTTTTGTTGGAATATATGACTCGATTTCCGTCATTCTTTAACAAGGATTCTGGCCGGGATATAGCACCCGCATAACATCCTTTTATCCGTAACGATCCCGGGAATTCGAAATCTTCCCATATATTGTAACCTTGCCACTTCTAAATCTTTTATCATCAACCAGCGCAAATGGATCGCGGGAGACCAATTTACAGTGTGCCAGTTGCTAGGTCCTATTTTCTTGTTAGATTACTTTATCGATGGATTCCAGAGTTTTTACTTAAAGATAAACCCCTGGAATTACGGTTTGAATTGAAATTGTGTCACGCTTAAAAAGTCCACAATACAAAGTATATCACTAAGCTAAATAAGTAGGGCGAAGTTAATTGGTGGAATGAACGATGTCAGACATTACTGGATTAATTCACACGACTACTTTAATACATTATGCTATCTTTATTACATTATGTTATTGGTATACATAATATTACAATTTTCTAACCTGCTAACGAAGTGCAAACTCGTTACGTAGCGAACAATGTTCAAACTCCGTAAAGGAAACGGCCTTGAACATCCCCGTTACCGTTATTTGAGTTAAAATACAGCGTATTTTTACAACGAAACCTTAGAAATGAATGTATACCAACAAAAACGATATCACATGTTTTGGTTACAAATCGCTACGGTCGTATTCGTATTTACGACGGAAACAGCATTTCGTTTTGTTTCAGCATATTTCTGCACGCCAGCTTCGGAAGGGTTTACTCGCATTTCTAATTAAGGAATGGGGTGAGTTCGCGTCATGACATGACCTTCCATTTGCAATTTAAAATATTATGGAATATTATAGACCCATATTCAAGCCAGGTCTATTCTTAAGAACGTAATTTGAACTGTGATAAACACAGAATGTCAACGTGACCTTTTGTAAAATTACCTACTTATAGGAAAATCTTTTAGATTCCTTTTAGAAAGAAAGGTCGTGAATGACTGAAATATTTACGAGTTCCGATATATTTGACCACTTTAACTGCCGCGATGCATTTAATGCTGATTGTACCGACACAGTTATAAAGCGAGAGTTGCAGAAATACCTATACATATAAACCAATAGGTGTCAGCTGTCTAGTAGTAAGAAAATCAATACTGTCGGATGCATGCAGTTTTCTACTTTGGAATAAACTGGAAATTCTATTTTGAGATGCTCCGCAGTAAAAGGAAAGCGTACTCAGTAAATGTCCAATTTTCTAGATGGACGCTTCAGTGGTCGAGAACGGAGGGCGTAATGATAATGCCAATTTTGTTTAATCGAAAGCAACGTAAAGAGTTTTAATGAAGGGAAGACGCCGCAACCCCAATATTCATAATCCATTACCAGTTTCCTTATATAACCTCTGAACCTATCCACCCCTTTAAATTTCACTAGGTTATGAACATGAATAAAATATACCTTAACTTGTAAATTTAGAAAGTGAAAACATGGTACAAAGCACAGAAATTTTACTAAAACAAATTTGCAAAAACATGCGATAGCGTGCCGCGCCGTCTACACAGTCGACCTTTGAATTTTAATGACACCAGGCACTTATTATATGCTGGGGATGCAAAACTCTTGTCTAATATTCAACTTGGATGCCTTTGTCTGCTAAAATATCTGTTGGGTTTTAATAATTTATTATAACGCCATCCCGACATTTGCATTAATAATCTCTGGAAACAATGGAGTCAAGCATTCTACAAACAAGATGGCCGTTCTAAAATATTGTCAATTTAAAGTATACATATGCGTAAATAGAAAGTATGCATTCCCCATTTTAGTTTTTGAGTTGAAAATCGATATGAAATTACTATTAGATAAAATGTTACATAATATTTCTTGAACAGTGTGATCTAGGAATATAAACCTTGACTGGTTTACGCTGAGAATCAGATTAGTGAGTCACATCAGGTTTTATACATTAATTAAGTAGACGTAATACAGTTGCTCGCTAATAGATATGCACAACTATCAACGCTGCAACGAATCTCTTAACGATTTTGGCCAACATTTTTGCATCCACGACAAATTAACCTTCAAAGAGCCGAGTTCCCCTTTTAACGTGAGTAAGCTAATGTTAATTACTTCAAGGCAGTGATAGCTCGGGTCGTTTGACCTCGGCGCAGCCTTCCGGCGGCCGTGGTATGGACGGAATAGCTTAGCTTATCTTAATGTTTCGGAGCAAACCTAACAACAAATTTCTGGGTCTAATAATAAACTCAGTTCGTTTAAGCTTGACAAGTTATTTCCTAATAATATTATTCCTAAATGAAAGGTTTTTACGGCGTAAAAACGCGACGAATGGCAAAAATATTCATGTAAATTTATTTGGACGTCTAAACACCCGAGGAAAAAGCTTAACGTTGGCTCAGCGTCAAATTTCTTTTTGATGAATGGAAAGCGTGAATGGATCGTAAACCGTTTCATAAATCACGCGCTCTTAAGCAGTTATCGATCTGAGTAAAGTAGCAATTGCTTTGGATTGAAGCAGATAAGAAATTCTGACAAGTTGACAAAGGCGGCGAGGATGATAGATTTTAGCTATCCTCGAAAAACAGTGGTAAACCATAATCTTAACGTTTGCAGGGATTTGCGCCTGACGACGAGGCACGTCCGAACCGGGGCTGGTGTGGAAAATCGATAGACGCGCGCACAACCCCCACCTAAATGATAGCCCCACCCACGGGAGCCTTCCCCCCACTCGTTGAAACTTTAACTTGTTTAGTTCTTTCACATGACTCTCAATTAAGCCAGCGCGATGTTCTGCCAGAAGTATCGCCACTTCAAGCCTTTTACCTGCTTGAAAACCTGATGCTTCTTTTCAGACGACAGGTTGTCTGTGTCCATGTATGTCTAGTTAAACATCTATATGTATATAAGGCATGTAGAGTTCACATAGTAATGGATCATCGGGTTCGGGTCAAGGCAATGTTGCAATGTAAATGGTCCAAATGGACAAATGTGTTCATCGATACAAGATACATTTGGTTGACTGATCTCAATCAACTATAATTACTAACAATGTAAAGGATGATAACGTATATGGCTTTGGCGGTTATTACTTATTGGAATAAAACAATTATAGCGGATATAACTCGCGTATATTAAATATTCCGTTAAAATTGACCTGTCCTAAAAACTTTTTTGGAGATTATTGTGCATACCTATTTATGTATACGCCTAAAAGAAATAATGTTTCTTATATGTTTAAAATAAAATTTCATATAATTATTAACAGAGTGAGTCAAAGGACATCTACTAAAAGAATATACGTGAAAATTGAGAGCGGTGGATCATTGATATTATAATGGACCAAATCCAAGATTTGATATTCAGAAGGGTCAGATCAAGGGTTCCCATTTACAAAATTATTATGTAAAAAAGATCAATCAAAAAAAGAGGTTTCTCAGCAGCAAGTGAACGGCACTGATGGTATAGATGCTATGAGAAAGAGATGCGATTCTGTATGTATCATGTATATACGTTCTATAACATAAATTAATATATATATAGACAAGTAGGAGTATAAAGTGAAGCATACAAATAACATATACTTAACATAAGATATAAAATAGTCTACCTACTCGCGTCTGGATCTCCGTAATGATGATAATAGTAATATAATTTTATAGCATCGAATATTAGGTTGAAATATGTACCTATAGGATTAAGCCGATCCAATATTATGCGTATATATAGTATACATTATTAGAAGCAAGGACAGTAAGAAATTACTAGGTACTTATATTTTATGATCCCACGACGTCGTACGCGTTGGAATAAGTTATTTTATTATCATACAACGTTAACCTTGATATTTAGAAAGAAAATATATCCCCTAGATATGTGTTGGATAGCTATCTTTTATTATAATCTTTAGAAAACTCATCAGTTCCTCGCATGTGAAATTTGTTAAATAAAATACAGCGTCCATTGTGATGTGCATTTTGACTCATTGTCAAAGTTCCGGATAAATATTGTAAATAAAAATTATTATGTTGTGAATGTAATCATTGCTTTTATAAAGTAAGCATGGTGTTTGCTAAATTTATATATTTTAATTTTCTTAAATAGTTATGAATCTTGATTAAGTATCTCTTGTAATATATTTATAACATTGGTGTAATAACTAAGTAAAAACTTCGTTTGATTTGAGACCAGTTTAATTGTTCAAATTGTGCCAAGATATTTACTTTTATTTCATTACAAGGTCGTCTAATGAACGGGTTTCCCTCCTATATTAAAATCAATCCAGGGCAGTAAGGTAAACTTTTACGCGCTGTATCTTTGCTTTTTATCTTTGTATATTGACAAAAGTAAAAATACATGTCCAACATTTATAATTGACTATTATAATAATATATTCATTAAGTCAAGAAACCTATCGTTTTGTTAAAACCCTTTTGGTTTACGATAGACTGAATGAGGCTTCCAGAGTTCTATTTTAATACGTTATCTTTCCACAAGTAAATGGCTTAATTCCATGATAATAAAAGACCTTTTGAGAAATGTTCTTTTGCTTTTGTTAGCAGGATTCATCCTTTAATTGACATCGTTAATTCCGTTAACGACCCATTACGTTATTTTAATAAACGCACGCTCTTAAACTCGGTTATTATTGTGAGAATATTAATAAAATTGTAATTTAGATATCCATTTCATTAATAAATAGATTATCTTTTTAAAGACTTTTTAGTCAAATTATCGGGAACCATTTATTAAAAAAAAAACTGTTAGGTACCTTTCTACTGTGTACCCATACCTCACAAATAAATATTTTTTATAAATATCCTTACTAATATTATAAATGTGAAGACAGACAGACAGACAGGGTAGTAACCCTGTCTGTCTGTCTGTCTTACGCTTTCACGCTAAAACTACTGGACCGATTTAAATGAAATTTGGTACAATGAAATTCTGGAGCCTGAGAAAGAACAGGCTACTTTTTAACCGACTGCAAAAAAGGGGGAGTTCCACGCGGACGAAGTCGCTAGTAGAAAATAAATTATCTACTTAAATAAATTTAGTATAAAGAGAGCACTTGAAGATTTTCAATGAGATCGCGATAATGAAATGTTCTGTTAAATTAATAGGGTTCGTACATACTAAGTGCTTATTGAGAAACAAGAAAATATATGCGCGAAAAGTACTTCTTGTGGCTTAATTTCACCTCACCCCTCAAAGACCTTGATTGCAATTTGTACAATAACAGAAAAGTATGTCTCATAGTATATCTACATATATCCATAGAACACGGTGTCGTTTCCATAAAACAGGCGCACCAATGACTCATTCCCGTTCTACCTAACCTTTAGCATGAAGTCATCACTTGATGAATATCGAAGGCTTTTTGTTCCAGCCCCGGATGCTCACTAAGCAGTATATACGAGGTTACATAATTAGAATCCCAATAGCTTTTCAGATACGCCCATATAGCCTAATAGGGTTTGGCAGTGAACGCAAGAGCTTTTTGTGTCTCCGACCTTCGTCACATCGAATTACAGTTATAGCAAGATTTTTAGATAGGGTTTGACTTTTAGCGGATACGTGTTCCTGTCATAGCTACAAACAGCGTATTCTACACTATCCGCGTAGGAACAAATTGAAAGATGACGAAGGAATAAAAGGAAAGTAATATCGCTTTACCAATAATCTTAGAGATGTACCTACCATGTAACTTTTTTTTTTTTTGACGGTGTGAAAATGCGTTACGCATCCCCCGGCCAACCTACCATGTACCTACTTCGGGGTATCTTCTAAGTTTCTATGGACACTATTGAACACCCTAAAATATGTAGCTACTATATAGGCATAAATACAATATAATACGTGTTACTAGAATAGGGTAGCCTGGTCGCCAAACCCAATAGCTGGACAGACCCGACATTCTGATAAAAAGGCCGGACAGTACATTATTGAGGATTTTGTGTCTCAGTGTTAAGTACGAAAAAAAATTGAATGCTTTTTGATTTCATATTGTACAGAGCCATGCCGGACACCGTTTATTCTGGCCAGACATGCAATCCCACCTTTGTCCTGCTTCGACCGGACGCTTGGCAACTCTACATATGGTGGTAGAAAATCTACTTAGCATTATTAAGACAAACAACATTCTTCTATTGTTCTATTAATAACAGGGTAATAAACTAGGAAACCTTATAATACATACGCAACATAAGCCAGTACAGTTCATTCACACTTTAGATACAGTCAGTTGCATAATACTTTTCTTTTTAATGAAATTTATATTTGCAGTATTATGATAGCCATTTTAGTAATAGTGAAGCATAAATATAGGAAAGTGATGGATTCCATTTATCATATCAAAACAGATAACATTATTTTCATTACTCGGATAGTACCTAATAGTAAAAAGTTTCTTGTATCCAACTGATACATATATGACTATGTTAAAAATGATTAATGATGATATCATTTGGAGGGCTTTTAACTTCCTGCCCGTTAAGTGAGATGAATAAATCTTAAATTTTATTGTGTAACAATTAAATTTAATGAATTGTCGTGTTAAACTTACTAACATTGAATTTATCAGTCAAAGAAACAAAGCTAAAATAAAAAAAAACAATATTATTTATCAAAGTCAACCATATAACACTAATATGTAACAATATTAAATAAATATTTTATATAATATGATGAATAGTGAGCTTCTACAAGTCTTAAAAACTTTTGTATACTCAAGTATTTTTAAAATAATGCATTACTCATCAAGCCTAAAAACAGTGATTAACATAAGTGGCACACATCATTATTCATTTTCCTTCATCAGTCATTATGACGGCATAATAACAATATAGCCAGGACCTCATGAATCATTCTCCTTAAAACAAATCTTATTATATTCAAGCAAGATATGGGAGACCTATCTTTTATAAATAAATATTCATACCAAAAATAAGAACAAACTATCACAAACAAATGCAAGCAGTGATATAAATAAAATTCGTAAAGATCCGCCCATGACATCATCACTAAATTTCAATATCATCATGGCTTTCTATCATAATATATAATAATGAATATATCATTTGAATATATCTGCTTATCTCTGAAAACTTCACTACGTTAATACTAGATAATGAATGAATTTACGTAAAATGAGAGATATTTACTTACTTGAAGGTTTATTCTAGTACAGCACAACAAATAGGGGTTGATGACACTTTGCACACCCACTTGGCACCAAAAACAGCACAAGGATCGTTGAAGAGGCTTTCGCCCTCACGCAACGGGCTGACGGGCGCTCTTGCAAGCGTTCGCTGGTCGTGGTCGATCGACAGACAACTCAACTCTGTAAGGTTAGCCAAGAAAACGAAATGCGCAATGTTTTTCGACTATGCGCATTGACCTTTGTTATAACCGTCATGCGCGGGAATAATCAAAAGTGAATGCAAAGGCGCACTCACTATAGATTATATTTTTATTACCATTAGAATGCTACAGTAAGAAATATTATTAGAAAATCATCAGATCACTTGCTCCTTATGGCAAACAATAGCAATATGTTGCAAAACCCGAATATGATCTGTCAAAAATACCAATGAGGCAATGATGTTGGTCTATCAGCCGATATTATATTCGTTAACTAAAAAAGTTAGTTTGTTTAAGTCGAAACCGAAATATACAAAACATTATTAAAGATCGTAATTTTATTTATCATGAGTAATATTATATTTGATATTTATTTTATACTTCAATACTAACGACATCTGTTGCCGTAATAGTACAATTAAGTTTGGCTACTCTACACTAGGTGGCGCATTCATTCAATTCGTCAATACACTACATACCTATTCTGTAACTTAGTAGGATAGAAATTTAGGAATTAGGAATAAATAAAAGACCTTTTAGTTTGACGATATAATATAATAAGTAATTAGGTACCTACCTACTTATTCGAATGGCTAATTATAGTAGGTTACAATTGCGTTTATCAAGTCCAAATTTTAAAGTAGGTACTCCTATTGCTAGCTAGACTAGTCATCATAAACTATGAAAACTTTAAAGATCAACTGTTTAATGAATAAATAGATAAATTTAATTTTGTTTAGGGCGTGTAGTCATATAACATTAAAGGTTTATGGATAAACATTGAGTAAATACATAGAATTTCTTTCGTAAGTCTCTAGATTTAACTAACTCTTAGTTCTTCTGCCACAGCCACAGCATAACAACCCAAAATCCCAAATATTGCTAATCTTCTACTTAAGGTGGTAGTTATAATTACCTATAATGGAATCCTAAATTATTTTTTCTATGTTATTGTCTAAGCATGAATAACAGTGGAAAATTAATCGTGTTTAACTCTTCATCAGTTTGTGCGCTCGCTCGTTGGCATCCTTCAGCGTGTCTACATTCGAGTTGGCCTGAAAAGAAAGCTTCAATAAGTAAAGAAAAAGAATATTTAGAATATAAGTGAAATATTATGTATACTTTACTAGAAGACACCACAACTACTTAACTGGCTCGTGTTTTCAATGCAAAAATATTACTATCGGTACCTACTTCGTAGTTGTAATATTTTTGAAAGTGTTTTAAAACGGTAAGTACCTAGACATTGTCTAAAATTTTGCGTACAGCATTTACACTGTACAATTTACAACCACGTAGTTACATCACATTATCGCCAGACAGTGTCAGGGTGGCTTAAGAATCATATTTTTTTTAAATCTGTTGTGTCTATGGTCCCTTTACCTTGTCCTTGATGCGCTCAATCTGGTTGTTCTGGTTGGAAAGCTCGGAGCCGATATCAAGCGCCATGTTGCGCAAATTGCCGATGTTAGTGTTCACTTGCACCATGCATTCTTCCATCTCGTCTTCTAGAGCATCATTGGTTATCCTGGGAATATTGTGTAGATATGAGAAGCTATACCAAGGTAGCTACGACCTTATATTAAACAAGGTGGAACTCGAGCCATGCTGAAATCTGGTACTTTAAGAATATTTTAAATAGAACTTGGGTTATTAGTAAGTTTTGGGTTACTACGGACCTGCCAATATATCCAGATTGAGGCCCGCATCCGTTGCGATCGTCTGTCATCACTCGTTGGGGCTGATTGTTCACGACTTTACCCTCGTTCTTAGCATTCCACACGTCATTATCAGCTTTCTTCTTAGCTGGACCCCTGGAGAATAAAGTTATATCATCCATATTAAACACCTAACATTAAGAATTTAACAGAATTGAAAAATGATCATTTGTCAACACATAGGTACTTATATCATAACAATTTACATATGAAATGTAGCAATATCTCCTGCCTCACAATTGCGCAAAGACTGAGCATTCTATTCGTCATGATGCATGTCTTTCTCCTGGTCATGCCGATAAAGCTACATTTCTTAGAGTAAGTACTTCAATATACTTAAGCTTCCTAAAGATCTTTGTTATCTTACCTAAATCAATAAAATTGATAAGAAATCGTACAAATAACCTAATAATACAACACTTTATGGTGCTGAAATTTTCAAAGAAAACATTAAATAATTAATTAAAAAGTTCTATAGATTGTCTGATATACTTTTTCCAAGGCAGAGTGCAGAGACCACACCACTTCTCCATCTCCTTCAAACTTTTCTCTGCTTGATGCATGTCCTGTTGGACAGTGTTCATCCCCTTCTCGATGTTGTCCAGCTGCTCTGTTATTCAGTAAAAACAATTAACAACATTAAATACAACAAAATAACACAAAGACCCACTTTTATTTTTCGGTGGCCAAACAAAAAAAATATCACGACACGGATCGAACTTTTCTGCCAGCATGCCAATCAATAGTCACTGACAAAATAAAAGTCGGTTGCATTCCGGATCTACACACTTATTAACAAATACGACACATTTATTTACGATAACATTTCATGCACGGGGCAGCAAAACAAAGTGCACTAGCAGTCTGTAGTGCGTTCAAGTGCAGAAATCCAAGACGCGTACGTTTGCTCGTGATTTCACATGATTCTGAGGACTAAAAAGACACATCATGTACTGCAACGTTGCTTCTAAGCCGGCGTCTTGGTTCTACGCTTTTATCGAGGGGTAATGGCGAAGACAGTAGGGAAGCGAGCCCTAGCACCTGCAAGGACTACGCTGCGCTAGGGAGAAGAAGAAGAGAAGTCCTGTCTCACAGGTCGAAATAACAGTCACTGCTTTTGTACAGAATTCCGTCAGGCTACCGTTAGTCAGTCAGTCAGTCGCTTTGTCAGTCAAGAGACAGAACGCCGCAGCAGGTGAGGCATGCCACATCGTTCTACATACTCCATTCATGTGCCATAGAAAGCTAAGAAACATTTAGGTTATTCAAAGATGTAAGCCATTCATATACACACATATACCGTAAATAAAATAGATACAACAAATTTCAAGGATGCCTACATCTTTGTAAGGATAGAAACTAACGAATTTATATGATGCAGTACCCTTTTAGTTTCTTCTTCATGCCTCTCTGAGTCAGCTAATCCCTACGATGTTTTAACAAGGCGATTAATTTCAATCAATCATTATAGTGATCATACAGTGATTAATATAATATTATATATTGTTTTCCTTACCTCCCTGGTCGTCTAGTGCGACAAGACATTTTATTCCAGCCTCCTTACTCTATGCAGACGCAGCAAAAACATAAATTATGGTTTTAAGATATGCATATACAAGACATACTCGGGTAATTGAATATTTCTCACGTCAATATCTATGTATTGTTAGTGAAATCGTAAAATATTATTAGCAAAGGCGGAGTAGGTATCTATTTACCGATGTATACACATGTTAAAGTAGGTAGGTTAACAGAAAGTAAGTATCAAAAAAAATGTAACGAACCTCTTCAGTGAGTGCTAATAAACGTCGAGTTGTATCCAGGGACTGCAATATAAAGAAAACATTAAATTGTGGGTATAAATTACATAAATTGCACATTTCTGCCATAGGTGCTTAAAGTAATTAATCAGGCTTGGCAGGAAACTAATCATTCAAGGAATTCGTGGTACGCTTTACTAATCTACTTGAATATGTAATGAAGCTTATCTTTGTGATTAGAACTTATATCCGTTATAAATCAAACTTAATATTTATCGGATTGTTTTATAAGTAGGTAATCTTAAAATTTTGCGCAGCACATAAGAGCTTATTTCTCCTCATTTTATAATAGAATAGGTAAAATAATGTGATTATTTAAGTAAGTATGTATGTACATTTTATGTCAGATTTACCTTAACAATATAAAATTTGTTAGGTAAGTACTCTATCGATTGCTTCGTGATACAGTTTTAAGTAGAAACCATTATCTTTCAAACTGGAATGGACTAGTTATCCCTGTGACCTGGGTCTATAATTTTCCTTCAATACCTAACTATATCTCCTCTTAAATTTAGTGGATAGGAGTCAAAAGTAAAAACATCTTACATCCGAGCAAGAGCAGATTCTTTTAAAGCTAGTAAAATTACAATAAGTGATGTTTTTAGTTCGATAACAAAGGTTAAAAGTTTACATTAAAACCCCCGATTTACTTCCTTAATAATCTAAAGAAATTTTCCAAAACACCTAAACATTTTCAATTTACTCAGGCAATTGTAATAATTTCGATTTCACAAGTGAATAGTAAACATCCACAGGTGTATTTTGATTGGCGCTGGGTGCGCATTGCCGCAAGGTCACTGCACATGCGTTCGGTACACTCCATCTGACCTTGTTGGCTACGTCTCGTTGCCGCGCCTGGATCTGCTCAAGTTCGGTGCCCTGACCCGCCTCCACTTCTGCTGCCATTCTGGAAGAGAATCCATATTTCAATCAATACTAGTACAGAAAAGGAAAATATTAGAAAATCCGGGTCGAAGGGTCATTTAGCATTTCAAAAATTGATAAGCTTCTTAATGGAATAAGTAGCCTTTCACATATCGTACCTAGGTATATATCTGTCCATTCTATTTGATGATTGAATAAAGTGTATCAACTTTATTCAAATTACAAACAACGAACATCTAGATACCTACCTAATAAGGCCTTACGCCTTCTAAATTTACATACCTAACTACAATTTTGTAATAATTTCTGATGCCTTCGCGGTTATTATACATTGGAATGAAACAACTTTAACGGATTTAACTCGCTGTTCAATTTTGTATATCAATGGTAGATCCTATTACTTAATATAGAAAATGGTACATATTCCTTTGGTTTTACTACACGTTAAGGAAAAAGTTTATACCTACTCGTGTAAGTTGATAACTTAAAAGTCGTTGATTTTTAACCTAAAGATAAAACGTACATTATAAGTTAGTTAAGACATTTTGTTGGTAATTATGTTTTGATGAATATAGGTATATTATGTTAAGTGGTATTGTGATAGCGGCTTTGTTACTGAGACCACCTTGACAGTCACAAAAAAAGTTATAAATACAGAGGTTATTCAATGCAGAGACTTTCCAAAACAGGGGGGGGGGTCATGACCCCCTTGATCCCTCCCCCCCCTTTCTGCCGCCCTGGGATAGCAGTAGATATTTTTCTAAACTTATTGCTTTTAATTACATCTTGTCTCCCCTGACTATGAAAGCTGGACCCGCCCTTAATCCAACATACAAAATCAAGAGTGAAATAGAAACAATACCAGGCCATTTATATATAAATAGAGCCTTCGTGTTTCTACAAGTGTAATTCTGATATATATTCGGCACGTCCTATATTGGGTTATTGCGTGTTCGCGTGACGCAAGGTTGACTAAGCAAATTTTTTGATTGAGTGTACTGAGCACACCCCAAAGCATAGAATAAGTAGAACTTGCTTATAAGCAACAGTAACTAAGAGAAAATATTATTATAAACTAGCGGTCCCGGCAGACGTCATCCAGCCCGTTCGAAATTCAAATTAGGTAACTTTAGTTAGACAACGTTTGTATGGGAAAAGAAAAGGGCTGTTTTTACGGTTTTCCCGGCAAGTATTCGATTTTTTCTCGCCGTAAGAACCATTCTTGAACTTCAACGAACATTTAAAAAAAAAATTGGCCCAATTGGTCCAGGCGTTGTCGAGTTATGCGCTTACCAACACATTTTGCGATTCATTTTTATATAAAAGAAAGATTTTTATATATAAGATAATGTAATGAACTTCGATCAGATAAACGTATTTTTTTGCTTAAAGTACATATAGCTCAAAGTGAATCAAGATATAAATAAGATTGGTTAGTTACCTTATTATGTTTTTTTTTTGCAAGCGACATATTTTTTATAAGTATTTATTTAATGATGTGTTGTATAGGAAGATAAAGTAGGTAGCTATTTCTCAAATAAAAATCTAATCATTACAAATTTTGACGTAAAGAGATGACGTGATCATGAAATTTAAGTCGAGTAATGTATCTAAGCTAGGTAAGTAATTAACAACATATTTTATTGTTAGCATTATCAGTGTGTACAATTTTAGTAGGTAATATTATGTACGGTAATATTATGAAGCTACTACAGACGGATTTAACTCGTGTATTTTATTTTATTGGCTGACGTTTCGAAAGCTTTACAGATTCAGATTTTAATAATTCGGCGACAACTTGTTGTTTTTCTTGGAATAAATTATGATTTATCAAATATGCAAAATTTGTTGCCGGTAAATCTTAACATCGGAAAAGCCGTGTTTTCGCAACTTTGATCATTAAATAGGTGACAATTATGTTAGTTCTAGAATCTAGAGACATATATACTTAAAAGACCAAATTCTATAGAAAACAAATACTTCATTTGTTAATTGAATATTTCTTTTCACAAAACCAAATACCTACTTACCTAAAGTTATAACTTGGTAGGTATCTATTATGATACAGTAAACAAAGGCGAAAAATAACTACAAAGTCGATAGGGCTGATGTAGGTACCTATGTATCGATCACATCGCGGAAAACTATTCTGCCAACCTTCACAGAACAAATATTGGATGCTTTCATAAACAAATAGGTACATGAGTAATAGTAGGTATATACCTAACTAGGGAAGTAGGTATTATCGATATATAAGAAAGCATAAGACAAATTTGGCTTTAGTTGAATTTAAAAAAGCGAACTATTAAAGAAACTGAAGCTATACGGGTTTTTTTTCGCCAAATAAGAAACTATTATCTACGCAATACCAGCTCTACAAAACTTACTTGCTTCCTTTCAAACTCTGCCTTGTCGTAACCGAAAACTTGAGTCACCAACTTCAATACCAACACAAATTGATGTATCACAGACCAAATTTGAGCACAACAATGAATTTAGTGACAATCGTAGTTCGCGATACTCTTTTACCGCAGTACGGCGCAGTCTGAGCCGACCTCCCACTACGGTGGGGGGTTCGACTATGCGCACTAGGAAATTTAATAAATGACATGCGCATAGATCTGAACTTCATTTTAAACTTACGGTCAAATGAGCTCTTAACACAAGTGTTAAGGTGAAAGGTTACTTAAGCAGCACATAAGTTGTATAAAGGATACAAGCGATACCTTTACAGAGTTCGTATATAATTTACTAGCTGTCCGACCCGGATTCGCACGGATCATCTTTTATTTATAGCCTATGTCACTCGGGAATAGTGTAGCTTCCCAACAGTGAAAGATTTTTTGAAACTGGTCCACCCGTTCTGGAGCCTATTCAATCCAAACAATGAAACAAACCTTTCCTCTTTATAATATTAGTATAGACTATAGCTGCCCGTAGTTTATGTACTTTGCAATATAGAGGTACTTTTTCTGAAAATTATATGTCTATCTTTACATCGACCATAAGTCCGTTATCTACAAAATAGGTACCTAATTTAGTTTGTAGAGGTCGAATTCCAGTGAGGATGCTGACCGCATAAGAAGTTATATTTATATTTTAAAAATGAATACTGGGTTATTATGAAATAAAAGGAATTATAACTCTGCGACAGAAGATTAAAGTTCATATATTAGCTGAAAGCGATTTTTATTGAAGGTTTACTGTAAATTTTACTCGCAAAATAATGACGAGCTAAGGTGCGTAGTGTTTTTACTTTCTACCCAACAATAGATGTCGCAAGAACCGACTAATTACTAGGATAATAGCATCGCATCGTAACATATTATAATTCTAAAATATATTTTACAAAAATATTAAAGTCTGGAGCCTGAGAAAGTTAACATAGGCTACTTTTTAACCGATTGCAAAAAAGGAGGAGTTCTACGTGGACGAAGTCGCGGGCAGAAGCTAGTATTAAATAAAGAAAACACATCAAAAACGTCCCTACTTTAGTGTAGTAGGCAAGTAGGAAAATGGTTTATTGGTGTGTGCGCGTGTGTGTGAGTGTATGGGTCGGTGTGAAAAGTACCTAAGTCGAAGTTACTACTAATTTTTGCAGTTTCTCCGTGAATATCACATGCGTGCGGTTATACATCTCAGAAGCATGCATGCGATTTTATAGGATTAAGAATTACGCTACATTTTGCATACTATTCTATTTAGTTCTCATTTTGTTGCTTTGTCTAGTTCTAATCTGGGGTCAACGAACTATGCCTACGGCAAGGACTTGCGTAGTTACACAATGCTCAATCTGAATACAAAAATTAACTTAATTCGATCATTACAGTCACGCAAACTTCATCGTTTATTCAGTGTTTGTATTTGTAAAGAATAAAAAGAGATTCTTTATTATATCAACATAACGGCTGTAAAATTATTCATAAGACATCACGTATTATCGGTTGTCGTTATACGGATTTTACATAAGTAGGTATTTTATCAATAAAGATAAATACGTAAGTCGTAAGTATATTTATGCTAACACCCGAATTTTGTTTTCAAGTTCATTCCGTTAATATTCGTAATTATCAGCACCTAGGTATAGGTAATAAATAAGTAGGTATGTTCTTACATCTCATATACGCTTGAGTTCTAAATCTATTACTTAAGTAAGTATATGATTTAAATAAAAACTGGTTCAATTAAGAGGATTGTGAACCTGTTAATTTTCATACAAAAGGCGATAACGTTTTTCACCCAGTAAATATAGTTAGATTTTTATAATTTTTGGATATGTTGTAGATATAATGAGAAACTACGTCTGTACGTTTTGATTTTTAAGAAATATTGCTTACGCTAAAATTTATTAGCATCTAAAAATCTATATATAGATCTAAAAATCTATATTTAGATCTAGCGTAAGCAATATTTCTTAAAAATCAAAACGTACAGACGTAGTTTCTCATTATATCTACAACATATCCAAAAATTATAAAAATCTAACTATATTTACTGGGTGTGAAACGTTATCGCCTTTTGTATGAAAATTAACAGGTTCACAATCCTCTTAAATGGCTCCTAAAAGTTTTTTTTGATTAGATGACTTTTGACTACATAAGTACTTAATTGGAATAAAATAATTATAACGGATCTAACGCTAAAGTCAAATAAGACTATCGTCAGCTTAATCGTGCTAGAAATATTTCAGTAACCTCAGCAAATAAAATAAAATACGGGAGTCAAATCCGTTACAATTATTTTATTCCACAGTGTAATAACCGCGATACATCAGAAATTATTAGGTATACATACTTAATTTTGGGAATAAATGGCAGTAAAAATAGTTGAAGATCGAAGGAGATAATTAGTCTATAATTAAATCACATACATAACCTACATTAAACTCTAACCTACAAATCCATATTTAAAATTGTAACAAACAGACGGGAACAATTTATGAATATCATAAAGTAAAAGATACATTCCAAAACCGTTATCTAGCGTTAGTTTCCCTGTACGTATAGGTATTATATCAGTTTTCCTCGTTATCTTGATAACGTAGCGGCCACGCGATTACATAAACCCAGTAGAAGGTAACGGCCGTTACCCGTGTAACGTCGTTATCTATCGCCGTTATCCGTTAAAAACAAAATGGCGGCATAACGATATAATCTAATCCCAAGTCACTTGATACCGTATGAACAACACATGTTGTACGCAATTGGAACAGTAGTAAATCAACCGTATTACTACGGAATAGTGTTCATGTGAACGGTAAAAATAATGTTGTTTCAGATTACGATGGTATCAAGCAATTTAGATACAGATGAACTGAAATAAACGTTGTGTCGAGACAAAGAAATTTTATCAGCAGGGACTTTGAGTGTGGATATGTCGAGGAAAGTAATATTTTATGAAGGATGATAAATGTTACAATGTTGCAGGCTTATTGCTTTTATTACTGACTGGTTTTGTATCAGCGAATAAGTGGGAAATCGTTATCGGGGTCTTTAGAAGGTTAAACACTTTTTTCTTCAAAAGATTACTGTTACTGGTTGGTATGAACTCGAAGGCTGTAGGTGTAAAGACGCTTTTGTGGTTATTGCTGAATAGTGCATAAGTGCTAACTATCGTCAGCTCAGTCTGTTAGTAGGTATTATAGGATGGGTAAAGTTTTCAAAACGGCATAATATATACGCGATCTAATAATTTCTGATGCGTTCGCGGTTATTACACATTCGAATGAAACAACTAAAAATAATTTATCTCGCGCACGTTATTTTATTCGCTACTTTAGCGCTAGACTATATCGTCAGTTCAGTCGTGCTACGAATATGGGAAATGTAAAGTTCGTCAGCAAATAAAATAAAATATATTATTAAATCCGTTATAGTTGTTTTATTCCAATCTCTACTAATATTATAAATGCGAAAGTAACTCTGTCTGTCTGTCTGTCTGTTACGCTTTCACGCTAAAACTACTGGACCGATTTAAATGAAATTTGGTACAAAGAAAGTCTGGAGCCTGAGAAAGGACATAGGCTTCTTTTTAACCGACTGCAAAAAGGAGGAGTTCCACGCGGACGAAGTCGCGGGCAGAAGCTAGTATTTTATATAAGTATCTTTCTCGATATATCCGTCATTATGTCATTAGATTTGACAGATTGCAATCAACAATGTTCTAGAAAAAAAATACCTGATATATACTTAGGTATATAAGTAACTTATACAAGTAAAAGTATATAATAATATAGGTACCTACCTACGCTCCGTAGCTAAGAAGGTACCTAAAGTTCCCTACAAGATATAAATATTAAAGAAAATCATACATGTTTAATCTCCAGAGAGGCGGCATTAAGGCCACTCATTTATTCACTCAGTGACATCTCAGAATGAATTCTGCCTTTGAAACGTACAATTTATTATTCCTTGTACATTAACGTATATTTGAAGAAATGTTTTGCCTAAAATATCTCGTGGTTTTTGTCATAATTTAATAAACTTGAGCAGGAATTTATTTTCTAGAATGTTCCTTGTGACATGAGTATTCTTTGATCGAGTATAGATATTCTAATAATCATCTATGGGTGAATATTTGGTAAATGAAAAACAATAATGAAATATAATAGGTATTACATAGTTAAAGAAAGGGTACCTATATAATGAACCAGCCCTATATGTATAGATATTAATATAGTCTTAGAATTCTTAGAAAATTAGGTACCTAACAAAATTGACATGTTTTTTGAATATCTTTTCTTTAAGAGATACCGGTTAGGTATTCTTAGTATTCATTTTCCTAGGTACCTAATAATTATCAAAATACATATCATTATTGAATTTTTATCATTTGTAGATGTAAAATTATAGTTATTTTAAAGTATTTGCCTCGCAATTCAAGGATTCGTTTATCATTTCCAGATCCATATCTCATATATTCGTAGGTACAAGTAGCGCCGTTATTGTTACGAAATATTAAAACTTGCGTCGAAATTGGTAGTTTTCTAGCGTTGTGGTAAACATTCAACGCGCTTTTGGCCACAAATTAACGGCAAAAACCACTGGCACTATTATATATTTTATATTTAGGTACTTAATTTTTATATTGTAACAAGATAATTACGTAAACAATTGATGTAAAAATACCACTTTGACGCAATTAGCATAGCTGTATATGCCTATAGAACACCATTTGTAGATTTATATGTATGACTACAAAACCATACTACGAATGCTAAAAAAAAATGCGTCTGTTATAATCAATGCCTTTTCGCGAAATACATATTTCCTAATACAAGACAAAATATTTGGAACCCAAACTTTATACTGATAAACTTACCTGCGTTGTAAAATTAAGCACACTATCACAAACATATAAATTTGTTTAGGTGCTTTTTGTGCCAAAGGATTGATCTTAAGAACGCTGTTTAAATTTTAATTTAAATATATACACAATTTGCTCTTATATATATAAAAGGATGTCCAATAATAGATCTTTATATTATAAATAAAAACCCAAGAACCTCAAAGACTAGCTTTCACACGATCAAGGCGGGAATTCCCTACTAGTGCTTTTGATGACGTCAGTTCCCACCACTTTGTATGCTTGTACTGACTCAGGAAAACCTTAAAACGACTTTCGTGTCACGTACTGAGCATAATGCTTGGTGAATGGGATCTGTTTTCCACCGGTGTTACATGTGTTACTTTTTTTATTAGGTATCTTTTTAAATTGGTGTCTATATTTATTTAGAATTGTATTCCTGGGTTAGATCAAGCTGTCATGTACCAATGAGAGAAAGATTAACTTGTAACTGAAAAACTGGACCTCACTCAAGACTAGCGACATCTAGCGGATTTTTGACTGGCAATAACCGCCATTATTACGAAAACTCCCTTATATGGCTGAAGGTACATAATATTCCCTTTGTTGACACTTCTCGGGAAGTTATCTCACGCTTGAACTTAGTACCTAAGTGGTTGGTCAATATTATCATTTTACCCTAAATTAATTAAGCCAAAAGTTTGAGGCGATGTGAGTTATTTGCAGAAGCCAACATTCAATTATACTTGATCCCGTTAATTGTTGAATACCTTAGAATAGAGCTGGTAGATTTTTTTTTATTAATAGCCATATTAATAGGTATACGCAATGATTTTGATAGCAATTTTTCCCAGAACCAATGTCAGCATACCTACATTACGAGCACGGATTGAGTACTGTGTACGTAAGTTACAAAATAACCACTATTTATTTTATTATCAGTCAACATGACCATATTAACTTGGAACACTTCAAAGTTCCGTTAGTATAAACATCGAAGTTTTACAAGGATAAATATCAACGCAGTTTTGGAAAAAACAAGAAATTCGAGTCAACCTTTTTTGGCAAAGTGGAATCAATTTAAAACCATTACGGTCTTTCGGGAAACGTGTTCCTGTCAAGTTGCATGACTGCATGAGGTGTGTAAGTCTTATTGACTGAGTAATAAAGGCGATGGTTGTCGTACAGCATACCTGCATAACGATTTGGTTTTTGCTTGGTTCGCGGTTGGCTCGCAGTCTTCATACCAAATAATTGGTCGGATGTGGACAGGCCATCCAACAGGAAATCAGAGGGTTTTAAAATGACGCTATGAGCCGTACCATATTATGTCACTATATTTAGTATTAGCTACTATTCCTATCTACTGACACCTATCAGTGATTCTGATACATATTAGTACTTACGCATATAGAGGCCACGTAACTGAACCCAGTAATTCTTTCCAATTTCGGTACCTACTTTGGAATCACATGACTTTCGTTAGGCACGAAAAAAAAACCACATGAACAAGGGAGCAAAGTCTTCCCTCGGCTCATGTCGATTTTCCCTGTTCACACCGATTACTCAGTGTCACTCATTTCTTTTGAACATAGACATATATTTTAACGGTATTGTAATTTGAGCTTCATTTCAATACAGCTAATATTTTCAATTCTTTGAATATACTCGTAACGAGAACTCTATAGGACGTTTGGTGGTGCAAGGGAAAGTCGAGGGCAAAAGTTCTAAAAGCAACTTCCCAAAATTATAGACAAACATCATTATGTGCATCACAGGATACACAATCAACGCATGATACTACTCCAATAAAAACAAAACCACAAAGCTGCTGAGGCGCAAAAACTGACCGTGACTTGACCGTGACCACACTCTGTCAAAAGTACATGACTAAGAAGAAGAATTTAATCCTTTTACCAATATATTTTAAAAAGCGGCCTCTTAGTCATCAAGTGACATTGTAAGATAATAATGTAGAAAACAAGGGACAGACCGGTTATCGTTTCGCTGCCCTTAGATCAAGATTTAGGTTTCCGCTTGTTAAAACAGGCACAACGATATTCCTAGAGTTAACCAGGTTAGTTCCCTTCCTGCATAATTTATAACATTGAACCTGAAGACAATGTAAACTGTTTGGAATAAAACATGCTCCTGAATCAGGCACTGTTCTACTAAATTTAATGATGATCCGGAAATCAACGATCTATTCCATGACACTTCTGAGGCTGCCCTTATTAGTGCCCTCGTAGTGTTGAATAATACAAAGTTATTTTATAATTGATACGGTAAGTGAAACAAAAAAATATCATCCCTGAACACCATCAGAACCTATATTATTAGATTCTATTTTTCACAAATTAGTTTGTTCATTTGGGCATCGTTTAAAGTACGTAAGTGTGAGTAGGTATGTGAG
The DNA here is from genome assembly GCA_038024825.1 of Polylopha cassiicola. NCBI lineage: Eukaryota > Metazoa > Arthropoda > Insecta > Lepidoptera > Tortricidae > Polylopha > Polylopha cassiicola. Next base: position 4,889,411 of record CP149061.1, read on the forward strand.
TTCATATGATTTTCAGACGCTTGGTCGATCCTTTGTTTTTTTTGATAATCAATTTGCTAAAAACATCTTTACTTAAATGCCTATCGTCAGCATGTTTTGCGTAAAATTGACATTTGTACGGTAGGGACTGGAAATTTTATTTCTGTACACTTTTCAGCTAAATTTTATGTTTAGTTATGTAGGTACTAATGTTCTTTGTAATTTTAAAACAAATGTGTAACAAGTAAATTATTTACAGTATTGTTATAAGTTACAATACATTGAGCATTCAAAAAGCAGTAAACATGACGTCTAAAGCGTTTTATAATTATTTGAAAAACACCTAATAATGTATTATATAAAATACTGTTCAAGTGTAAAATAAAGTCAATACGATGTAAAGAATTCGTCACAGGTATCGTTGTAAACACACCTAAATTTTCCAGCTTGTATGTAATCAATATAATATAATGTTGATGTGTGAATATAGGTACAATATGCAAGTAGTCCCTACTAATATTATAAATGCGAAAGTAACTCTGTCTGTCTGTTACGCTTTCACACTAAAACTACTGGACCGATTTAAGTGAAATTTGGTACTAAGAAAGTCTGGAACTTGAGACAGGACATAGGCTACTTTTTAACCGACTGCAAAAAAGGAGGAGGTTCCACGCGGACGAAGTCGCCGGCAGAACCTAGTAAACAATAAAATCACTCTACAGATAATATAACCATACAAATTATTATCGTATATAAGTTTGGAAAACAGTTGGTATGTTTTCCCCTAACTCTCCCTTTAACTTAATAGGGAATTCTATTTAGTCCGTCAGGTACATTTAAAAAAAAATATCAGACAAATATTTTTTCTTGTCTCAATAGAACAATAAATGATAGAGTCAAGCACTTCTAAAGTTCGGGAGTTCGGGGCTCCTGACGTCATGTTATGGTATAAATTATCTGTCTGATAAAAGAAAAAATACATGTTCAATATTTTTTTGTAATCTACACGATGGGTAAAAAAAGAGTCGGTATGCCTATTGTCACGGAATTTTGACTAGCATCACCTAATTAAGTATAATAACTTAATTATATATGTACCTACCTACTTATCCATTTCACTTTTTAAGCCTACCGTAATAGGTACCTAATTGTATATAAAAAGTGTAATTTATCTGTATTAATAGGAAAAACAAACCAAGAAAACATTAAAAAAATATATAGGAATGGTAAAATGGGAATGCATATTTTCCTTGCCAAAATCTGCAAGGATAATTCGTTGTCCTGAATAATTTCCGCATAATCGGGGTCAAGAATGAAGCCAGCCACGATCGCAATCGAATTACCAACACGAGTAAATCAAATTAGAAATTGTAAACGTTGTCCAGTCCGTTTATGAAGGACGCACTGAAAGCGTAATATTTATTACGACTGTTGCACAAACTTTAAGGTTTTTTGTAGATCGAGCGGGAGCGGAGTGGACAGACGGCGTCGCCGGCGGCGGCGCGAATAGCTAGTACCAACGCGCAGCTCTAAGCCGACGCACGCGCATGCCTCTGATACCAGTACCAGATACCGAACGCGCCGGTATAAAAGGGCGAGCGCCCTTGGGGCAACCCACTTGAATCCACCAGCTCTCAGCAAGAAGACTGAACATGAACATGTCAATTGAAGAAGCCGTCATGCGTCACGATGACCATGACCATGACGATACTGATGGAGTGGTCTTAGCTAAGGGTGTGTCGATGGCGGTGCTGTTCTGCGCTTCCATGATATGTGGTATTGCCCCACTGCTGCTGGCCAAGAGGTTCCGATGGGTCACCCCTGATGATGCAGGGAATCTGAAGAGTACGAACAAGGTTGTGATGTCGCTGCTTTCGTTTGGTGGTGGCGTTTTGCTGTCTACCACCTTCCTCCACCTGATGCCTGAAGTACAGGAGAATGTGGAATACTTACAGGGTAAGCTTTTTTATAATTTTATTTTACCTATAGTATTTTAAACGAATTTTGTGTTCGTTAAAAAACTATTTTGTCGTTATCTCCGATATAACAAGGAAGTATACAGAAATAAAGTGGCCGGTCGATGTCGATTACAATCTATTGTTATTACTCGTATTATTATAAATATTTCATGGTTAGTAATTTTATAATTTAACCATCAGTTCCTGAAATGAAGGTTAAGTTTTTTATCTCATAATAAACTTGTGTTATGTCTGCCATAATTAGGTATACTTCGTAATTACTTATTAAGTATTTGTTTATTGTACGTGCTTCGCTCGCATTAAAAATAAACTTCAAAAGCTATTGTAACTGGAATCTACTTCTTTTATTATTTAAGTTCTGTTTTCAATGTATGAAAAATTACGATTATGTAAATACTTACATACTTTGTAATATAACTCAATTAACGATATATATACTAAATAGGTATACTTAATTACTAGGCATCCATAAAATGCCAAGGAAATCTATTAAGTAATTATTAATAATTGTACAAAAATACTTTAAGACAGTGATAAACTCATATAAAATATGTTTTAAAACAAAGAGGGAAGAAGGAAAATATAAATAAGATTCTACGTAAATATAATAAGACAGTTTATTTTTATTGTTGAAGAAATATATACTTTGTAATTTCCAAACTAAAATTCGGAAAATTCCGTACTAAAGTATCATTAAATTACAGGCTTGTAATTCTTAAAAATCATTAACATTAAGGGTTAACAAACCCAACAAGTAACAAAATCATTAAAATAACGATATCATTACGATGATTATGTTACGAGCAGCTGCCTTCAAAAACCGGTTGATGAGGAATTGATCTGACCACTTATTAAGCAATACAAATTAATACATAATGCGTTAAGAGTTTAACATTCATTACAATGTGCTAGCCGCCAATCAAACAAAAGATCGTTATCAAAAGCAAAATTTAATTGCATAACTCAAACATGTTTATCTCAGGATGTGACTTTCTTTTCAATCTTTAGATAATTTTATATAAAACGTGAAAGTACCTACAGTCTTTCATTTTTGCAAAACTATACGAGTGATGGAAAAAAGTATTATAATGGATATACAATAATATGTATAGGTAATGAACTAAACGTCAGATCATTCTGCTAAGAATATGGGAACGATAAAATTTTCGGAACGTGTGCATATAATATATACGAGTAAATGTTATATATGTATATTCTAATGTGTAATAACACCGCAAGTATCTACCAGGAATTATTATACGAAGATATATAGTGAATTGTTTCCGCGTAAATGGTACCTACATAACGTTATAACGTAAAATATCTAACACAACCAAAATTAAGGCTACAGCACTGTTATCGTAAAAGTGTTTAAATGGTAACAATAAGCGACACTTGGCAAGCACACTTTAAAAAATTCTTCAATTAAATAACACTACGTATATTCAATATTGATCCAGGCGCACACCAAGCAACATGAAACCTATACAATAGCTATGCATAATAATATACTTTGATACTGCATCCCATCTCACAGCTTAGGTATAGAACAGTTTTTTTGTATTCATTCGAAAAAAAAATTAGTTAAGCTCTAAAATTATCCAATACATCGGCAACTCAACTTGTAAGAATCCATTGGATTGAAACCTTGATCTTTGGATTGTAAGAATCCCTTACCTAACCAAACCAAACGTGTCTTCGTATTAGCGAGACTAATTACCGCTCATCTGTAAATTTCGGACGTTCGATTGATTCTGTTCTCATTAGAATGTACCGAGATCACAATTATCTAACCGTTGCGTAAAGTGACTGTGCGGTCGCTCCGTGCGGCCATCAGTTTACGCAAATCGTTCTTCATTCTCTTAGCACTCAAAATATTACGAGAGTTGGTATTTGTACTAACATGTTAAGCACTAGTACGTTAGTGCACCGAAAGATATGTGAAGTTTAAAGTGCTTTTGGTAAGATCTATTATTTGAGTATATTAGGTAGTTTTAATTGTTTGTATAATAATTATCAGTTAAAGTTTAAATACTTTAACGTATTATACTTTTTATGCGTTCTTAAACAATGATACGTTTGTAAATTAAATATTGTTGAGAAAAAGTTCAGGCTATAGACTTCGCAGTGTTTATTACCAAACTCATCCGAAATTTTGTGTGCAAGTGCATATCGGGTAGGTCTGAGAATCGGCCAACATCTATTTTTCATACACCTGTTAAGGGTGGTCCGTCCACCACAAAGTTTTTCTTTTAATTTGTAACTTTCTTTTTTAAGATTCGGCATTAAAAAATACGTACCCACTTAACCCTGTAAGTGGTGGAAATACAGTAAGTATTTATAGCTAGGTACAATAAAAAATGGAAGGAATCTAAACTATTGCCTAAGTTAAAAACGCGAATTAATTATCATATATTAATTTGAAATTCAAATAAGGTTTTTATTGAAGGGTTATATCCAAGATCACGTGTGGATTAATAACTTTAAATTAATTAATGATCATGTGTCATTAAAAACGCACGTGCCTTTTTATTATATTGAAAAATCTACGAGTATATTATGAGGATATATTGGTAGACTTGTGTTATTAAAACTAAACGACATCGCTAAAGTAAATTTAAATTGTTTTTGGCATATTTTTTGGGAATATGTACTTTACTTAGTCCCCTAGAAGGTTGACTAGACATTCGAAACTTTGTCTCGATTTTTCTCTAATTACCTTTTATATCGACTAAGCAATGCGAGCATAATTTAAGATTTACATAATCTGTTGGTGTAATGCCAAGACACCTAATTGCACAATATGTAGCAATCGGAGACCATCTATCAAGTTAAAGAGGGGGTTGATAAAGTGTAACATGGTCTAACAAGGGGTGGGAGAGGTCCTAAGTTCGTGACGTTACAAAATCGGTGGGGGGTCCCACAAATAGGACCATCCGTTAAAATTAAATTAATCTAATAGTATTACAATTCCAAATTTGAACTAGATATTAACGAAAAAGCGAGTTCACGCTCGCTGACGTAATAAGTGACATCACCCTTTCTCACAAATGTCACCACTGACAGGGAGGGGTCAAAAATTTATGAGATTCGCGTGACGTAATTTATGGATGGTCCCTAGTCCAGAGACATTTTTTTCTAAAACAATGATGATGATTTTCATTACTCGTAGTTTGATTTCCCATTATTCATTCTAGGAAATCATCGGTCAAGGGACTTTAAATGACTTTGTGGTGAAATTGTCACACGCTGCAGAGTCAGAGGTTTTCCGGGTTGAGCAATCAACAATATTTTATTATTTAGGAGGTTTATCTAGATGCTTTTATGTTTCTGGTGAAATAGTTTCAAACTTCAATTTCTATTCCGAATTGTCGTCTACTTAAAATGATTTGGTTAGTAAAAACGGCCCACCTGGGTTCAATACAGATACAACATAATATCTGTACTATATTATGCATATATTTATATATACCAACCTCACGATTCTTATGAAAATAACGCATTAAAATCTAGCGTAGTTTAAGATCTCAGCATACGTACATGGTGACAGAGAGACCGCGGAAACCGACTTAGTTTTATACTATGCTGTGATTGCATGACTGGCCAACACAATGACGTTGTTTTTTTAATTAGTCACTAAGGAATCACCCTAGCCACAGAGCACTACGGCTAGAGTGAGTCCTTGTGATTCATAAAATAAGGCTCTAAAGCGAAACCTCAAATACAAAGAGCCTATGATGAACTGTCGAGTCATTTTGCCGATATAATATTGAGAACGTTGTAGACATGGTGAAGGTTTGTCGTGTCGATATTGTTACGTTGTCGACAAATAAGAGACGACATCGAAATGTCAAGATTTCTCGTTGTCGATAACGTTACCGATTTTTGACAGATAATTTCGAGAATAAGATGACACCGACTTGACAATATGTCGACTCGACAATTCATCATAGTCTTCCTTCAAGTCGTCACCACCGGACATGCGCACAATTAGCTTATTACCAATTCAATGAAGGGAAACATATCCACACAGTTGCCTGCGCACGCGCACCGCATCCTAACACGACACTCTCTTGGGTGTTCCACTTGTAAGAAATAAAAAAAATGGTGCGTCGAATAAGTACGTAATAAGGGCTTTATACATGGTATAATTAATAGTTAAATTATTATACTTATATATAATAGCAGTTTGCCCTAGCTTCCTTATTTTTTTTCAAATTATTATGTAGCCTATTATGTCTCTCGGGTATAGTGTAGCTTCCCAACAGTAAAAGATTTTTTCAAATCGTCCAGTCGTTTTGGAGCCTTTTCAATCCAAACAAACAAACTTTTATTCTTTGCAATATTCAAAATATTAGTATAGGTACCTAGATATATTGATCGGTTAAAGTAACAACGGGCCAAAAAAAATACACCAACTTAAGTTATCATCAAACTACTTAGTTTGCATGAAATTTAATACCTAGTAGGTATTATTGAAACATATCATCTGCAAGTTTTATGCTAAAATGTATCAACTCAAATTATAAAAAAAATTTAACAAACCCCCGACATAAAAACATAAAAGCCGTCTAAAAAGTATAAAAATAATAAAACTTGATATTAGGCCTAACCTTACCTAAGTATTAATAGGTATTTCTACAAAGAAAACGTCACGTCGGGGGGACCGCTCATCATTTACCTAATTGTACCTAGGTATCTATATTTACCTACTATGTATCGAAATCTAAGGTCCCCCCGACATGACGTTTTCTTTGTAGAAATACCTATTAATACTTAGGTAAGGTTAGGCCTAATATCAAGTTTTATTATTTTTATACTTTTTAGACGGCTTTTATGTTTTTATGTCGGGGGTTTGTTAAAATTTTCAATTTATTTTTTTTATTTCATACTTTTTGAAAGTAGGTAGGTAACTTATTATTTTTTTAACCAATTTCCATTTTACATGGAATTCTGTAATGTACATGTGGTTCTCTTTCATTTGATACCTCACTCGGTTGTATTTGTAGTCATTTAGTTAACCATTTCCACACTTTCAGTCCCTATATTTTTGGAACTACTTAACCGATTTTCATCATAATATCAATTTTGTAATGTACACGTGATCCTCTTTCATTTGATACCCCACTCGGTTATATTTGTAGATATTTGATTTTCCATCCCCACTTTCACTCCCTATATTTTTTGAACGGCTCAACCGATTTTCATTATAATTTCAATTTTGTAATGTACTCGCGACCCTCTTTCATTTGATACCCCACTCGAGTATATTAGTGGACATTTATTTTTCCATCCCCTCTTTCACCCCCCTCTATTTATTAAAGTACTGGTCCGATTTTCATCAAACATAGCTAAGAACACTCCCGACATATTCACCTTTTAAACAAAAAAAACAGAATCAAAATCGGTTCATGCCTTTGGGAGCTATGATGCCACAGACAGACACACACACACACACACACACACACACACAGACACGTCAAACTTATAACACCCCGTCGTTTTTGCGTCGGGGGTTAAAAACTATTTTCATCATAATGGTCAGATGCGTACTTGTAAACAAAACCTGAGAAAATATTTTCGTTAGGTATATCATGACTGTGCCAGCACTAGGTTAATAACTTATATACTTATACCTTAGACACTTTAGACAGAATCCCTATCTTAAGTTTAACGATAAGTATGATTGACATACTCATAATGAACAGCTATAAACAATAGTAAGTAGGTACTTAAAGGAATCATTGCGCTAGAAATATACTTAAGTACTACGGAAAAGATCTGTGAGTAAGAACGTCAAGTTTTTAGATACCATTGTTGTCTGATACATTCAGAATTTGCAAGCGATAACCTGAATCGATTTCATGTTGGTATTTGGAATATCTTTCTAAGTTTCTCACGGTGTCCAATTTCTTTCCAGCACTGCATAATCATGTAACTTATATTTTTAACTAGCTGTGCCCGCGATTTCGTCCCCGTGGAATAGTAATTCTTCATAAGGCTTCATATTTTCCCCGTTTTTTACACATTTTCCATTGTTTCTTCGCTCCTATTGGTCGCAGCGTGATGTTATATAGCCTAAAGCCTTCCTCGATAAATAGTCTATCTAACAAAAAACTAATTTTTGAATTCGAATCAGTAGTTCCTGAGATTAGTGCGTTCAAACAAACAAACAAACTCTTTAGCTTTATAATATTAGTATAGATAATAAATTAAACCGCTGGATGAACTTAATTTTTAATAATATGTGAATAAGTAATTTTTTTATGCCTTCGAAGTTATTACACATTGATGAAATGATGAAACAACTATTAACAGATTAACTCGCTTATTTTTGGTTTATTTTATTTGTTGACGTTTCGGATTCTTTACAGTTTCCATAATCGTAGCACGACTGAGCTGACAATAGTCTAAAGCTATAGGTATTTTGTTAAAGTGATTTATGTAAATTAGGTTAGGTATATCTCAGAATTATGCTCGTTCGATAATAATTGTTTACACTGAAACCCTGAAGGGCACGTTTGTATTGAAAACTGTGAAATCTGAAAACCGTTTCTAATTGTACTGCGCAAATGGAAAATTTTCTGGAACCTTAAGTGAATTGATACTTACATTATAAACAACAAGTTATTGAAAGAACGTTTATTTGCTGGAAACAGGCACATTTCTTTCATATATATATACGATTTACATACCAACACAGCAATTATTATAATTTATGTAATAGGTACTTAATATCAGAACTGAAGGTGTGTGAATGTACGATGAAACTAAAATAATATTTTAAAAAGGTAAAACTAAATTTTAAACAATCAAGAAGAATGTAGGATGTAAGTATAATTACGATTTTGTCAATAAATAAGTAATATCAAAGTTGATCATATCAAACACTTATACTTACTTATAAATGCAGCTGTTATCACTTCATAATTACTGCCTAATTGCAAGATAAACAATTGCATTATAGTGCAGTAAGTATTGTACATTGAATAAATACATCGTAATAGATTAGTCATACAAGGAAACTTGTAGTACGTGGGAAATACCCTCAAGCGATCGATTACAATGCCTCACCTGCATCGCTTGTGTGAGATAGGTCAAGTGTCAAGGGATTATATAAGTACATAACGCATATAGGTACCTATTTTACTTACTTTATATAACACCATAGAGGTAGCGATCCATGCATGCTGGCCGCATAAGAAGTTTAAAGTAGGTATTCTTATATTTTAAAAAATATGTCGACTTTGACTCGCCCCAATAACCGACAAGAAACGGTGAGCATGACGTGTGACATGACGAATAGTGTGGCCACACGAATGCTCTGCCTCTGCATGAGTATACGGCAGGGGCATTAAGAGAAACTAACGTGTCGAAGTAATGGCAACACTATATTTTCTAATGCCTTCACGGTCATTAAGTACACATTGTAATAAAACAATTATTTTTATTATATTTATAATATACCTAATAAAATAAAATACTCGAGGTAAATCCGTTATAATCGTTTCATTCCAATGGCAACACTATTTACAACTATGTAGTTTATAGTGTTGCCATTGTTTGCCTGAAAAATTGCAACAATTTTAAAAACACGCCTTTTTTAGGTTTCTTGAAACGGAACATAATGCACTGCCAGGCCTACATAATTTGTACCAACATAATAAATCTTATGCGCTGTTTCCTTTGCTCGTGCAGTGAAGTTCACGCCAAGTCACGGCCAAGTGGGATCGTTGTATAACACTTTTACATATAAGTTACAAGTATAGCTAGTCTGGTATATAATCGTTTTAAGGGTGGATTATTTAGCTTGTAGTTAACTTAAAAGCAAACATTTTTGATGCTTTGATGAATAAAACATGTTTAGCGTAATAATTTCTGATGTCTTCGCGGTTATTATACTTACATTGGAATAAAACAACTATAGACGGATTTAACTCGCGTATTTGATTTTATGCTAACTTTTTGAGAACTTTATAACAATTTCAAAATAGTTTATTTATCTTGTGTTTTCTGACTTACTTGTGTATACTTAAGTGCTTACAGAATTGTTTATTTGTATGGCCTTAGGTTCTGTAATAAAGATTTTTTTTATTCAGAAATAAAAATTATTGCACATAAGTAGCTTAGGTACGTGCAATATTTTTTATTTTATTACAGACCGCATAATCTCAAAAGAAAATGCATTGTCTGCTACAGTAAACTCATTCAATATTTATTTTTTATGTCAATATTTATATACAGAATTACACAATATAAGAAATGTGTACAAAGGCGACCTAAATTACTTACAAGCATGTAATTATTTGCCCACATTTCAATATATTACCTAGTTAGTTTCACATTTTAATTCTTATAAGTCGGTATTGCGGAAATTGAGTAAGCAAAAGTGATGTATTTTGATATTATTATACAGGTATATATTTTTTTGAATATAAAAGTTATTTTTCCAATAATCTCCGATGCCTTCGAAGTTATTACAAATTGGCAGGAAACAGCTTTGAGGGATTCAACTCGCGTATTTTTAATTTTATTTGCTGACGTTAGTCTAACTCTATATAATCTAAGCTCAGTCGTGCTATGAGTATGGGAACTTTAAAGTTTTCGAAACGTCAGCAAATAAAATATAAAATTTACGTGAGTTAAATCCGTTATAGTTGTTTCATTCCAATGTATTGATTTCTAATTTAATATAATATATACAAAACTTCACCAAGCAATATTTTTACAAAATGCGTTTGTGCATTTTACATAAAACAGGTTTTTAAAAGGAAATGAAACAAAAAGTTGGCTTTCTTGTATTGAAGGTCATTGACACTGAAAGGTCACTGGTTTCACTACAAGATTAAGAAGTGACAGATGGCTTGTCATGTGATAAAACGAATCTAACGCTGGTTATGTAACTTTTTATTGTAACTGATTGAGTTATCTACATAACTCATTCATGAATTCTTTATGACATATATTATTTATCGCTAACAATTCACGTACACGTATGGTTTAAATTCTCGAACGTGACTGCACAAACGAAACTTTTGATTGCCATAAGTACATATTATAACCGTATGTTATGGTTATATCAGCTCATTATTTATATTGACACTAGCTTCTGCCAGCGACTTCGTCCGCGTGAAATAGTTATTTTCCCCGTTTTTTACACATTTTGCACTGTTTCTTCGTTCCTATTGGTCGCAGCGTGATGTTATATAGCCTAAAGCCTTCCTCGATAAATGGTCTATCCAACAAATTTTTTTCAATTCGAACTAGTAGTTCCTGAGATTAGCGCATTCAAACAAACTCTTCAGCTTTATAATATTAGTATAGATTAGATTTTCTTTTCGTTATCTATAAAGGAAATATTTGTATATAACGACTAAACTCAAAAACTATTAGGTCGTCAAACATTCATTATTTGAATGTTACATTTTTCCAGATTAACATAGACAGTAGAATTTAAAAAAAAGCATGGTGAGATTCTCTTTTCGCTTTTACGCGTAGCTGGTATAATTTGTACAGATTCAAATTTAAGTTTAATCATTTGATCTCACATATAAAAAAATACGATACAAATTCATGAATCCAAGAGTTTAATTATCACATTAAAACTGGTTGGCATTGAGATGAGTCTACAACCGTATCTTTGACTGACTATATTGCGTAGTGCAATACCAAATACTTCCTAACCTCTTTCGTATGTACCTTGCGTACTGCAACCATATGGCACTCACGTAAATATTTTATGGGGCCATTTAGCGGTACTGCACTTTCTTTACTAACCATTGCCAACGTCGATCAGCCAAATCGTAAAAGAGTTAGCTTTCTTCTGTAGGTAGGTATATCACGCGAAGGTTTCCAGAAACGTGCTAACACTTGTATTTTAAAACTAGCTGTGCCCGCGACTTCGTCTCCGTGGAATAGTAATTCTTCATAAGGCTTCATATTTTCCCCGTTTTTTACACATTTTCCACTGTTTCTTCGCTCCTATTGGTCGCAGCGTGATGCTATATAGCCTAAAGCCTTCCTCGATAAATGGTCTATCCAACAAAAAAAGATTTTTTGAATTCGAACCAGTAGTTCCTGAAATTAGTGCGTTCAAACAAACATACAAACAAACTCTTCAGCTTTATAATATTAGTATAGATGAAAACGATAACAATCTGGAGGTCAAGAAAGCTGTAATTTCCATGCTGTTTCCATTTTTTAGCGGAATTGGAAGTCAATTTGAAAATGGTTACAAGTAGGTACCGAGAATGCGGTTTGTTCGGTTGTAACTTAGCAGGAAAATGGTAATTCAGTAATTGAAATCAACGCTTAAGCTCGCAATTTACTAACAAAGATACCATAATAAACAAAAGACGATACGGGTGAACCACCGAACTGCAAAATAGGCCGTCTACCTTGAGGCAGACAATGGCTGACAGTTGACAGGAGAGCGACAAATGGCCTCTTATCCTGCCTCGGGCTGTCATGTCAGTGTAGCAAGATTCATGGCCGGCGAAACCATTAAGACTGGAGAAACTGCAACCAAGGCTGCAGAGTGCTGCGTGACGACACAGTTTAATTATGTCTAGCCACAAAAAGAGGAGCGCTTTCGTGCTGTGATGACACGCATTTTTATAAATTGCTATGGGTACTGGGTAAAGAACACGACATTTTATACAGCCAGTTAGATTAGGTAGGGTTACCACCCTACCTAATCTAACTAAAATGCGTTACGCAGCCAGTTAGATTAGGTAGGGTGGTAACCCTACCTAATCTAACTGGCTGCGTAACGCATTTTCCAGCTATAGAAAAAAAAAGTTCTAAAAGGAACGAAACTATTTAGTCCGTCAGTTATATTACTAAAATATATTTGTCACGTATTTGTTCTTTCCTGAAACAAACAAATTATGCTTAGATTGATAAATTAAAAAAAATAGTAGTCATGCCTATTTTATACCTAATGAAAATGTGTTGTTGGATGTTTCTTTAGATTAAAAGCAATTTTAAAGATAAGCAAAACGTAATTCTTTTGTATTTGACTATATGTGCTACAAATTTCACTAAGGCATGGCATATCCTACTACTATTATAAAGGCGAAAGTTTGTATGTATGGATGTATGGATGTTTGTTACTCTTTCACGTAAAAACTACTGAATGGATTTGTATGAAACTTTACCACAATATAGCTTATACATCAGAATAACATATAGGCTATATTTTATAACGATATAGTTTAAAATACTAATCATACGCAGACGAAGTCGCGGGCAGAAGCTAGTCTTTTATAAATTCGGTACTTATATAAAAAGATTTTTAAGGAAACTATATAAAAGGAAAATAAAGGAAAGTAAAGCATAACGCGCATAATTTAATGGTTGGTTTTACTAAGGTTTATTGAAATAATAGGGGCTCATTATTTATGAGTAGTCAGTAAAATGCACGTCAATGCACTGCAATAAGTGCAACAAGGTCCGCCTACAATTGCACTTTCTTATGGCCAGCTTGTCTATTAATGGTTCTATGTGATTTGAATTCAAAATAATTAAATTAAGTGTTATTTTACGTAACGTATAAAATATAACTAGGTATAAAAAATATAAACACGAAAACAGCTAAGTTTCTAAGTAAAAATAGCACTAATTCTTTTTTGCATCAATTCACCTTGTAAATGAAGTGGTAGTGTAGTGATATGTTCATTGAAAACGGGATATTAAAATTTTATTTTATATTTACTTACCTAGTCTCAAGCGGTAAAACTAAAACATGTCTAGGAATCTATATTATAATGTGATTTAAATCGCAAAATTAGTTTATTAAAATTCAATGTCAGCGTTCCGAATTTTGATTGTTTATATACTAAACGTTCTTTTATGCACTTCCAAATAACATATTCAGAATTTTAGATATATATTTTATTCCGATATGTAAGCTATATTGTTGTAAAGTTTCATCAAAATCCATTTAGTAGTTTTAGCGTGAAAGAGGGACAACATAGGTCCAGACATACATCCTTACATACTTTCACTTTTAGTAAGGATCTAAATATGTATAACGATTTGAGGAAAACCTACACAGGTTATTATACCTATCTTTATTCTATTTATGGTTTTTCCATAGAAATCTATCGTTTCAATATAATATATGCATATCCGTGATTACTTTGAGGCAACAAATCTGACATTAATAAGGAAAACCGACAACAACTTCCAAAGGCTTTTAAGTAATTACAAGAATAACGTTTTAAAAATATCACTGTAGTCAGTATTAGTACCAATTATATGTAGTACCTAAACGTACTATGAAACCTAAATATCGAACGAAAATCAAACTATAACATATCAGTTGTTACGTAATATTTATAAATGCTTCAATAATTTATTGGTCATGTTGTAACATGACTTTTCCAAAATTATAAACTAAGTTGAAATAAATCGCAAATCAGTCGACCGTTCTATAATAACATATCTGCAGCTTGTTTATAATTATGGTATAATAGCTTCTATGTTTCAGCGTACACAGACTTTATTAAGCAATTAAAAAATAAGTAAGTAGGTAGATATTTTGAAACTTCACTTGAAAAAAATAGGTAGGTATTGATTATAACATTTTGACTGAATAATATTCACTAGCCGGAATACCTACTGAGTCACACACGAAAATAAAATAATACAAAACGTTTGAGCAGAATTTAACAAAAAGCTGTCAGGTATAATCCGTGCCTGTTTACAAATAAAAAAAAAAATCGACGCCTCCGCACCGACCGTAATCAGTTTGAATTTTACAAAATTTTTGATTATTTTAGTGCCTACTGAGTAACCTAATAAGTTGGTATGTATCACACTAAGATTCAACTTATCTACAAAATTAAGTCTATGATTATGCTGTCTACAGACTAAGGTGAATGCATAACACATTTCACAACTTAAACTGTCAGTCATAAACATTTAAGCACGTCTATTTATTTATCAAAGGGCCCGGCCACAGTGAGTGTAGTCATAGATAAGGCAGTGTTACCGACCTTGTGTGAGGTTTTGAGGATCGATAGAAAGGCGCCACTATGTCCAAGGTCCGAAGGGATAATTGTGCACGGCCTTTGACTCGCGTGAGACTCGAATTTTATTGACAATTCTCGTACGATAGGGAAGTACGAGTACCCATGAGCATAAACATTTGACAGGCGTGATGTGTTTACTATCTATGATTGGGCTGTTTGCGATTGTTTAGTCAAAGCCTTCAATTTATTTATAAGAGAATGGTCACGTCCCTTCGCCGCTAATAAATCGGTAAATATACTTAACCTATTGTATAAATTGAGCTTAAGGCCTACTTAGTAATCTAGTCTCCTTTTAAATTTTATTTGTATCTTTATGTGAAAAAATATATTCGTAAAGAATGAAATGTTAACCGACGCGTATTTAGCGTTTGTTACCTACTTTCTTAATTCGAGAAAAAACGAAAGCTTTTTTTATTTCTGAAATTGTTAACGTGCGAGCGAAATCCGTTTTATTAGTTCCGATCGATTTTCGATTCTCGGAAACAGATTAAGTAACTGGCCTACTTCCGAGATGATGGTCTCACTTTTTTCAACGACTATGAAGTTTACGTTTATAAATATTTATTTTACTTCACGGAACCATAAATTTGTGTGCTGCTATAAGAATTTCGGATGAAAGGCCGTGATGTAACTTCGGTAACTGCGGTCTACTTATTTAACTTAAAGTAAACAAAGAGGCTGAATTGAAATGTTTTGCTCGTCTTAAAAGCGTGCTGTGAATTTTATTACGATTTACTGAATCTAGGAAAGTTGGCAAACTTCTTAGATCCTTCTTGGCGAATGAAGTGATTTAATATAGGTACCTACTACACATAATTATCAGGATGAAAAAAGATTCTTTATTTGTTCACTCGAGTAATATAAAGCTGTTAGAAAATAATAAGTAATTAGGTACAGACTTTTAAGTCAAGTAAAAATATTGCTTAATTTGGTTAAAGAAATTTCATATTACTGGGTACTTCCTATAGATATGATTGCATAGATATACTCACCTGAATATAATGGCTAATTGAATTTCAATGTACTTACAATACTTTTTTTTACAGGTAGGTACGTATATATAAATAAATACTTAAATATCTAATCTATAAATCTAGTGTGTAATATAATATAATATCGTCAACTATAAACTGTAAAGTTTTCGAAAAGTCATTTATTAAATAAAATACGCGAGTTAAATCCGTTAGTGTTTCATTCCAATGTGTAATAACCGCAAAAGAAATTATTAAGATTGACCCTCATAGAAAATTTTGTGGTATTAATTTAACTACCAACATACACAACACAAAAATCCCGAGATGTGTCAGATCTTGGGTCCGGAGGCTGCGCACAGGCATCTCAAGGCCGGCGGCGATGGCGCAACGCACTCATGCGCATGGTATACATGTCCGAATGTAGGTACGGTTCACAAATAAATTATTGCACAATCACGGAAAATCCGGAATATTTTAAGGTGCATAAATTTTTAAACTGCACTGAGAAGCGGATATCTGACTCATTTGAACGCTTTTAACTAATATGTATATTTTCAAACTAGCTTCTGCCCGCGACTTCATCCGAGTGGAACTCCTCCTTTTTTGAAGTCGGTTAAAAAGTAGCCGTAGTAGTTTCTCAGGCTCCAGACTTTCTTTGTACCAAATTTCATTTAAATCGGTCCAGTAGTTTTAGCGTGAAAGCGTAACAGACAGACAGACAGACAGACAGACAGAGTTACTTTCGCATTTATAATATTAGTTAGGATTAGTGAACCCGGACTTTAAAGTTCAAATGTTTTTGAACCGGTATGCAAAAAAATAATTAATTATACCACACAAGCACCAAACTACACGTAGGTACTTACCGTAAAACTGCGCTATTTTGCCCATTGAACCTATCTTTGCCCAAGTCAGAACTTTTGATAAAAACCGAAATAAAACAAATATGGCCAAATGCACACTGTTTTTTTAATGTTTAGTAGAAAGTTGACTATATCTGCTGTCAATGTCGATAAATGACCTTGTCGTACCGTACTGTAGTTGCTAGTTAGCCGCAGTTAAAGATAAGGGTGTTTTTTGGCGGGCCAAAATACTTCCAAAAACTTCTGTCCTAAATCTTTGTACGATGTCTCTACTGGTATAGATTTTTGACAGTTACAACTTTATAGGTAATGATGGTGAAAGACAAAGACTCAGTACTTTATCTCTATTATATTCGGATTTATAGCAATGGGTAATGTCATATCCATATTTCAGGCTCACTTTTGACGACTTTGCCCAGTACAATTTTACCCCTAGGGTTGTCTCTTAAGATTTGTTATCAAAATTAAAAAAAAAAGATGAACAGTATACATGTCTGATTTTGAACCCGTTTTTATTGTATTGGTAATTGAAATATTCTCAATAAAATAATATAACAATAGACAGTACAGTTTTATGAGTACTTTTGTTTTAATTTCAAGTTTTATTGTCTTTGTCGCTGGAAAAAGTATCGTTTTGTATTTCTTTTGAGTTTTTTATTGAGTATAATAGTAAAGAGTTGATTAATAATGAGCCTTTTTATATTTTAATGGCAGCGATAATGTTAAAATACATTACCCTCCTTTTTCTTCATCTAGTTAAGTGTTGACAACCCTAATTTGTTTACACTTTTGTATGGAGCGGCGCACAAAAAGGGTTTGGAATTTTGCCCACTAAAGTTTGGGATAGAAGGCCACGTCAAAAAATAATTATAATCTTATACAATGAGTTTATAGTTATTCTATATCTTAGGTTTTAAGGCTCATGGTAATACAGCTTAAAATGCCAAAGCTATTACCGTTTAGACGAAAGTGGGCAAACCAGGAGAAAAGACAATTTTTTGGCCCTGTTATTTTAATAGCTTATTTCACCCATAAATAACTGTATTATTAAAGTAATTTCTTCACACATACCAAGAACCATATGCAAAGATGTATTTGGTAAAGACTCCTCATTTAAAAGGCCACGATAAATATGAGAAAAAGATCAATCTAAATCAAAACCGGCAAAAAGCGGGCCAAAACGTGAAGTTTGACGGTACTCAGTCTGTACAAGAATACACCTACCTAAGGGCGGTCACCCTTTTTACACTTACCTAATGTTATCTAGGCAAATTTTATTTCAGCAGAACTCCGTTTAAATAGAATGCTTCCGTTTTTTTATACTTTTAAATATAATACTATGCTTCTGCCCGCGACTTCGTCTGTGCACCTATAGTTAGAAATGTAGGATATATGTTACCTATTCTGTATTAAGCTATTGATTATGAAGTTTTATCAATCAGTAGTATTCAGTAGTTTTTGCGTGTAAGATTAACAAACATACGTCCATATATTTTAACAAACTTTCATTTATCTATACTCATATTATAAAGAGGAAAGGTTTGTTTGGATTGAATAGGCTCCAGAACGGCTGGACCAATTACAAAAAATCTTTTACTGTTGGGATGCTACACTATTCCCGAGTGACATAGGCTATAAAAATAGATGATCCGTGCGAAGGACAGCTAGTAATATTATATAGAAAGGATATAACTATATGAACACAAATTTATAAAATATCGTGTACTTTTTTTCGTTCACTACGCGGTGCACGCAAGCGCAGTGCGTGTGACCGGTTTGATTAGACAATTTTAGCGCACGCTTTGGAAAAACCCGTGTGCAGAATGCACTGTCACTTGACATTTCACGATATTCAACGAATATTACAGGTCTACTTTTATTACTGGACTAGCGGCCCGCCCCGGCTTTGCCCAGATCCCTTTTTATAGCCTATGTCACACAGTAATAGTGTAGCTTTCCAATAGTGAAAGAATTTTTCAAATCGGTCCAGTCTTTTGGGAGCCTATTCAATCCAAACAAACAAATTGTTCCTCTTTATTATATTAGTATAGAAAACTGCATTGGGAGTTTGTGGGAGAGTATAGGTAGATATGTAAATAAATGCGCAATTTTTTTTTAAACTTATTATATATATCAATACTATTCCTACTCATATATATAAACTAGCCGAAATTAGTGAACCTATTTTAGTGACATTTGTTACGGAGATGGTTTAAGTCCCGAACAGTTTTCACTTGGAAAATAACTCCTCAATGAGGTGAAAAGTAGTCGTATGTACCTATTGATTGTACCATAAGGTGACGTCACGAGCCCCTTTAGATAAACCCAGTCCATGAATCTATACTAATACAGTGAAACTTGTTTAAGAGGGACCTGGATAAGTGAAAAACCTCCATATCTGGAACACATGCTGAGGTCCCGGCACCTTGGCTATGAATTACCTCTGTTAGTAAGACAAAAGCAACCTCTTTATCTGGGATTAGTTATTTCTATTTTCTTGTCATAATTACCTCTATAATTGAGAAGACGCGTGTATTTATCTCTGTAACTGGGATAAAGTCAGTAGGTACACATAGGCTACCTCGGACCTCGGATGTCTCCTCTCTCTTTTACCTACTCGAACTTCTCTAAATCGGCCCTTATATAACTTAGTTTTAATGTGGTTTCTCTATTAATCGGGTATTTATTTAAAAAATACCTAACCGAGGACAAAGTCTTTATTATTACGAAAAAAAAACTAAAATTAACGTCAGTGACCGAATCAGTAAAATAATCTGCCTCCAACTTTTAATAATTTTATAAACGTCAACAACGAATTATTAGTTTCAGGAGAACTGTCTTTAAACTACATTTTTGATATTTTTAATGGAAAATAATGAATTGTTTACAAAATAAATCCGTTGCTCTATTGAATACACCTCTATAACAGAGATTACCTCTTTTCTTACCTCTGTTAAAGAAACCCTCTGTAAATGAGACAGGTATTTTTTTATACCTAGATATCTGAGACACTGCGTTAGTGGAATACCTCTTTACGTGAGACTAATTTACAGGTCCCTTGGAAGTCCCAGTTAACCAGGTTTCACTGTATTATAAAGCTGAAGAGTTTGTTTGTTTGTTTGTTTTAACGCGCTAATCTCAGGAACTACTGGTTCGAATTCAAAAATTCAATTTTTGTTGGATAGACCATTTATCGAGGAAGGCTTTAGGCGATATAACATCACGCTGCGACCAATAGGAGCGAAGAAACAGTGGAAAATGTGTAAAAAACGGGGAAAATATGAAGCCTTATGAAGAAGTGACAGAACACTTTGACAAAACAATCGGACGGGCAGGACGACGTCTGCCGGGGCCGCTATTTTTAACCCCCGACGAAAAAACGACGGGGTGTTATAAGTTTGACGTGTCTGTCTGTCTGTCTGTCTGTCTGTCTGTCTGTGTGTGTGTGTGTGTGTGTGTGTGTGTCTGTCTGTGGCATCATAGCTCCCTAACGCATGAACCGATTTTGATTCTGTTTTTTTTATTTGAAAGGTGTATATGTCGGGAGTGTTCTTAGCTATATTTGATGAAAATCTGCTCAGTAGTTTAATAATTAGGGGGGGTGAAAGAGGGGATGGAAAAATAAAAGTCTACAAACATACTCGAGTGGGGTATCAAATGAAAGAGGATCACTAGTACATTACAAAATAGAAATTATAATGAAAATCGGTTGAGTCGTTCAAAAATTATAGGGTGTCAAAGTGGAGATGGAAAACCAAATGTCTACAAATATACCCGAGTGGGGTATCAAATGAAAGAGGATCACGTGTAGATTACAAAATTAAAACTGTAATGAAAATCGGTTGAGTAGTTCAAAAATTTTGGGAAGTAAAAGTGTAAATAGTAAACCCAATGTCGACAATGTATCAAATGTAAGAGGATAACATGTAGGTACATTACAAAATTCCATGTGAAATGGAAATTAGTTAAAAATAATATAATATCTAGTATGTATGTAGATGCCTACTTACAAAAAGTATGAAATAAAAAATAAATTAAAAATTTAACAAACCCCCGACATAAAAACCTAAAAGCCCTTTAAAAAGTATAACAATAATAAAAACTTAATATTAGTTACCTAAATACCTATTAATATTTCTACAAAGAAAACGTCATGTCGGGGGGACCGTAGGTTTAGGTAGATTGTAGGTATTAAGTAGTAGGTAACGCCTAAATGAGAAGCGACATGACCCCGACATGACGTTTTCTTTGTAGAAATATTAATAGGTATTTAGGTAACTAATATTAAGTTTTTTATTATTGTTATACTTTTTAAAGGGCTTTTAGGTTTTTATGTCGGGGGTTTGTTAAATTTTTTCGAACTGAATACTGAAGCGCAGTTGGCCAGCTAATGGGCCTTCACTGCAAAACCTGAATCTAACGGACGGACTAAAAAAAAAAATTTCTTTACCCAGTTGTCATGCCTATTCAGCCTCTAACCTCATAGTTAAATCTAAGTATAATCTGATGGTGTATTTATAGCGTCTAAACCTACATTCTCACAACCAACTACATAAATTAAAAAAAGTGTTTATGCGTATCAAATTCAAGGTTACATTTATCATCAAGATCTGTGTTGAAATAACGAAGTGCTCATCATAAACAAATCAAAGCAATTATAAAAAAAACTACACTGATAAGTTGATGAGCAATTTTACCTTTAAGGCATTGTTAGTCGAAGAACTATGAGCGGATGTTGTCCACAGACAGACATACTTACCTAATGCTATTATACTTAGAAGTCACGAGCATCGGGGTTTGCGAATGTCTACTTTGCTTTATTGTGTTAATTAGATACTTTAAACCTAAGTACCTAGTACATTCATTAACATTCTGAATGACAAAAAAAAATATAACTGAATAACTAGGCATTAACTACGATCTATCATATATGGTATAAGGGTTTAGCACGCTGCCACTAGTAAAGGCATAGGCGTAGGTTCGATTCCCACTGGGGGTCTACAATTTTTCTACTCTTGTCTTTGTACAAATTATGAATATACCTAGTATTAAGTAGGTACGTAAATTTTGCACAAGATGAAAACAGTTATGTGCCTATGTAAGTAATTTCGTTGCGTATCATGTAGGATTTTTTTTTGTATCGTCACGGGTTCTAATAGATTTTACATAGAATTCATAGTGCATAGTATCAACATACATATAACATAGTATATTCATCATTGATAGAAGTAAGTACTAAGTATTATTTTTCCCTATTTTATAAAGGAAAGTTTACCACTTAGTCTGTTAAAAGAGATAACTACAATGTTATTGAAATTGGGAAATGTCAATAGGTACTACATCTGAAAAATAAAACATTTTTTTATGGATTCTCGCGACATGTTACGTAGGTACGTATAAAATTTAAATAGAGCGTTTATTTTTTAGTAAGCAATGTGCGCAAACGACTTTAAGGCACCTACACAGATTATTCACAATTATGATTAAATCACTACTCAAACAAAGTTGGAGGTTGATTCTTATTACGATTCCCAATCGCTGGGGACTGTACCTTTCTTAATTCCAGTTTATGATGGCGATGAGTCGACTGTACCTACTTACTGTGATGATAAATAATTATTCACTGGAAAATCACCCTTAGTTGCATAGGATAAAGTTTTCATATTTACTTTTTCACCCGCATTAAATCAGAAACTTTTTGTATATTTGTATTTGTACCTATTAATGGACCCTTTTTTTTCTAAACAAGTAATTTAGATACTATACACCGTTTTGATAAAAGATTTTTTTAAACGATCTTTTTTAAAATTTTCACTTTTTTTTCATTTGTAATTTATTTTTAACCGACTTCAAAAAAGGAGGAGGTTATCAATTCGTCGGGATGTTTTATTATTTTTATTATAAGCATTTCCTGGATTTCCAGAGATATTTAAAACAAATCAAAATTAGCCATTTCCGTAAAATCGTGGAGAGTCTTAGCGATATTCAAAAAACATGACATAACGTTATATGTAGTACCTAAATATTACCTACCCAAAGTTTTTAAAGTTAATTTACCTACACTTGTTCTCATTTCCAACGTTTTAAATATGTATAGATACAGGTGTAATACCTGTCGCTATTGTTAAATAGCAGAACTAATAGCTTTGTATTCAAGACGTATTAAATAAAGAATGACGTGTGTTTCAACAATTAAGTGCATGAAATTAATAATCATTTCGGCAATACATATGGTTGAGCATTCAGGGTATTGTTTGAACAACTGAATTAATTATTTAATTGTATACAATTAACAAAGCGTAATATGTTCTAGTTTTTCGTATATAAAACTGATGTTTTTATAATAGTGATGACGACTGGGTAAAGTAAACGAAATTCTATTTCTTCAAGTATAAATTATACCATAACGTGACGTTACGATCCCCACTCCCGGACTTTAAAGCACTTATCTTTGTCATTTTTTGTATGTTTGATGAAAGAAATAATGCGTTTCCAATAATTTTTAATAATGTACTCTATGCATTTTCCATCTAACGATCCAAAAGGTCATATATTGACAAAGCTATAACATAGGTCGACCCATTTGGACGAGATAGCAAGCTTGCATGCCAAGTATAGATTTGCTCTAGCTTGATGTAATTTTAATTGCTTATATTATGTACTGTATTAGCTTATATATACGATCAGAAATAATTCCTACATTACCATCCAGATATTATATTACATAAACTCACCCCTTAAAAGTGAATTTCCAAAAATCCTTTTTTAGTGCCCATTTTGTTATATTATAAAGAACCACTATTATTCACATTTTTTAAGCAGCTATAACTATCGGAGTTTTACGTTGATATTAGTCAGTGAAATAATTTAGACTTTTATATAGCTACCTGCCTACTTAAATCTACGTAGGTGTAACCTGCAATATTTTCTATTCCATTGAAACAAAAGAAAATTTACTTAATTACATAGTTAATTGGCTACAAATAGTAATAATTCACAAGTAGGTCGAGACAATATTAAATGAACAACAAGCTTGGACAAAAATAATATTTAGGTAAGTACTAGGTACATAAATTCGTCCAGACCTACAATATATTTTCCAAAATATATCTATTTTGATCGCATTTATCAAGTTGCTTGACTTCGCATAAGTAAATCAATTGTTAGCACCTGAAAGTATAGGCTTAAAATCGATAAATCAATATTAAACGTATGAGCAAACGATAAATATAAACGTTGTATAGCATAAACCTCCTACTATACGAAAGGTATCAAATAGAGAGACCTTGCTCTACTAACGTGTCTGTACGTACATGCTTTGCTAGTAAACAGGGCCGTTATTCTGGAGGAAACAGTCATACGAGATCCGTATGACTGTTTACTCGCGAATACCAAGCAGAGCTATATAACGCACTTAAACACATAATGTAATATTCAATTTACATAACACAATAAACAAAGATGCAATATACATTAGTATATGAGAACCAATTTTCGTATTATTCTCGCATTATTAAAAATATAAGTATTATAGTTGAAACTCGTAGCAGTTTTTCGTAGCACTCGCTACGATTTCCAAATGAATTTTACTTAAATATTCGTAGTTAATAAAAACAAATACAAAAAAGTTTGATTTAAAAGTCCTTTTTGCTGAGCTAACTATTCTGTGTATTTCCTTACTACCTACGCAAGTAATTTAAACAGGCGAGGTCACCTACCTTTCGCTTTTTTGTCATTTTCTTTGGAACTGGTAAGTATTTATTATGATTATCCTTATAGTAGTTTAACGTATACTAACTTCTGCCCACGACTTCGTCTGCATATAAACACTGCAATAAAGACCTCCGTTTTACGAGGGGATTTTTCAAAAATTCTTATTATATATTAAAATGATAAATAATAATATATAACGGTACAAGTTGTTCGTTTATATGTCGATACGTTTTCAAAACACTTGCTAATTTACTACCACAAATAGTTGCCTACGCTTCTTCTATACTTTATTATTTCTTTTTTATGCGAGTTCAACTCTCATTTTTACCTGCTAAGTTAAATAGGTACCTACACTAAATATATAGAACTAACTTTTGCCTGCGACTTCATCTGCGCTTGATAAGCACCCCTTTTTACCCCCCTTAGGGGGTGAATTTTCAGAAATCCTTTCTACTTATATAAATATAATAGTAAGTTAAGGTAAATCATGAATTTACCTAATCCTCATAGTTAGTCCATGCACCTACCTATAGTGTAAAATATATAATACTAGCTTCTGCCCGCGACTTCGTCCGCATGGAACTCCTCCTTTTTTGCAGTCGGTTAAAAAGTAGCCTATGTCCTTTCTCAGGCTCCAGACTTTCTTTGTACCAAATTTCATTTAAATCGGTCCAGTAGTTTTTGCGTGAAAGCGTAACAGACAGACAGACAGAGTTACTTTCGCATTTATAATATTAGTAGGGATTGTTTAAAGACTTAAAAATCAAAAGCCTTAAGTACGTTTCTTTTTAAACGAAATCTTACGACTTTAACACTTCCTAATGTACCATTGTGGTTGAACCGGTCAATTGTTATACAAGAAACGAAGTAAGCTTTAAAATCAACAGCTTACGACCATTGGAGGCTATAAATAAAATGCCTATTGGTAATAAGGAACAATAATATGAGCTCTTTTCGTTGCATTGCTTTCGTAAGTAATCAGGTTTTCCTGCTAAGTATAACTAGAGGCAATTTCTTAAGCGGCTTCCTTAGTCTTTCCTTTTTCCTGTAAGAAAAGTACTTTCTAATTTCTCCGTGTTATAAAATTTGTTTACTTATATTGCTCATAAAACGTTTGTTAAACAACATTGAAATACCTAAGGACTTAAGCTGAACCTATTTGGCTGAAAATTAACGCTTACTACCAGGAGATCGACATAGGATATTTTTATCCTGTTTTAAGAGTAGATTCCTCCTTTGATACCTTTGATAGCTCCACTTTCAGCTTAGCGAGTAAAATTCTATATCATGAAGTAAAAAAACACTTGGATCTCGGTCTACAAAATTGAGCTTCAGTTGTTTTTTTCCGGAAATTAAATAAATATTGCAATCGTAAGTATAACAATTTAATTTTATTATTGTGACATTGTCCGACTTCAGAATATTTATGATCCAAAACGATTAACAGTGCAATATAGTTGAATGTCAATTATATTTACATAATAACAAGTACCTAACTAATAAACTTGCATAATACTTAGTAATACAATAGCTACCTAAGCAATAACTACGTGCAATACTGCATCATTCATTACTCTGCTATGAAAAATTAAAGTACTCCTGTTAAGTTAAATTTAATTTATTGATACTTAAAAAGGGCAGTTAGCACGTTCTGAGAATTCTTACAAAGTGTTTCATTCACAACAATAGCATTGACATATGACATATCTTTATGTTGGTATTATCGTTAAGTTCAGTGGTATTAGTCATGTTACACAGCTTAAATGCAAGTTACATAATAGACGATTAGACTGATTTGAATAATAGCTAAAAGAGGTCGATAGTTTAACTTTCTTTATGTCTATAAGCTGCCGGCAATAAAGATTTTAAAAAGTTAAATAAAAATATGTATCAACCATGAAATAAGTAGATACTATTTTTGTTGTTGAAATAATATAGCACCGTTTTTATTATTTCTTTATGTTTCCTACCTGCAATCACACAAGTCCATTTTTATTACGATCCTGTTTGGTAAACAGGTATTTTTATGCACAAAAAAATACGTATCGAGAAGTTTTTAGCTTTGCCAGTTAAATCCGCTATAATTGTTTCATTCTAATGTGTGATAACCGACAGCATCAGAATACAATAAATTATTATGTTAAGTGTATTTTTTCTCAACTTACCTACCTGGAATCACAATGTAACTTCCTTTTTACCCAATTGCTAATCGTGGGCGATCCTGTTTGTACAGGATAATCGCAACATTTTCCTCGTTTTTGCAATGTTTCACTTTTTGTAAAAGGCTAACTTTAAATCTCAATCACTTAAAAACTTAATCCTAAACAAACTAAATATATACTTACCTACTAAAGTTTATTAGGCATCTATAGGTATAAATAAAAATGAATCATCAAAATGTATGTACGCTCATAACTTACAAACGACTGCACCAAATTGGATAATTCTTTTATTTTGTGCCTGTTATTGTCAGGATAAGGTTTTTATAGAAGAAAATTAAATGAAACACAAATATTATGAAATTAGAATATGGCGGTAAGAAGTTCGTCGGGTCAGCTAGTATTTTAATAATTAACGGACACCCTTTTAAGAATTTAGATACGTAGGTATATAATGAACGTGATTAACAAATAACAACAATTTTAATTGCGCGTAAACAATAAAACTACTAGGTACGAAAACTGCTGTAATAATTTTGAGTGGTGTTGCCAATTTGTGGTTATAAAATTTTAACTTATAAACATAACCTTACAAATTTCGATAATACACGAATGTACAGCGCAATTTTTAATACTTTTGTAAATTTATACTCTTTAACGTTAGGTATATTAACCTAATAAAAAATACGTCTTTGCGTATTTCTTTATCGCAGTTCCCTAACGACATTCGATCGTGTTTCCTACAGCATAATGATTAAGTGATTAAATAATATGTAAGAAACCAGTATTACGTCGATTACCTATGGATATTTGTTGTCAAGTATCATATATCTGAGATATACAGATCTGTATGACTGTATCTGCAGTCAGAAATGACCAGTGAGGCAACATTTTACGTTACGTAAAGTGTTGCCAATTTAGCGATTTTGTCGCTAGAACTAGCGACTTTTGCTTAAGGCTTAGCGACCAAAAAAAAGTTTTGACGACAAAAATAGTTTAGCGACTTATCTGGCGACTTTTGGAGTACAAATTAAAACAGTTCTAGCGCCAATAATAGATACATTTTTTGTCAAATTGACACATTATTCAATGCCAAGAGATACATAATATGGAAAACGACAAACGCGATAGCGCACCAAATTCAAACTTTATTTACCTAATTGAAGTTCCAGTTTTAGCGACTTTTTGGCGACTTTTGACTTTGAGTTTAGCGACTCGAATTTCTAGGAGTTGGCAACACTGTTTACGTAACGTCACTTAGCACAAATGGAATAAATACGTACTTGTACTTTATTGTTGTTTGTTTTAACATATATCCACGAATAATTCTAGACCAAAATTAGCCAAATCGGTTCGTGCGTTCTGGAGTTATAGCGTCAGGAAGGAAAACCCGACTTATTTTTATATAATAGATTTATTATTCTATAAATAACTAAGGTACTAGAGGATCCTAGAACAAGATTTAAGTATTTAACAATGCACGCTATTATATACTTGAATGGAAACATTTATTTTAATGATGATTATTAAGACAAAGATTTTAATAGTTTCGTGACACGCTAACTCTAAATAAACGTGCTCTACTAACATAACATAGTATCTTTAGAATTTATACATAATAGATAATATTGTTATGCATAGTAGAAAATCACTACATAGTATAAAACAAAGTAGCTTTTTCTGGTCCTATTTTCCTATGTACGCTTAAATCTTTAAAACTACGCAACGGATTTTGATGCCGTTTTTTTTAATAGATAGAGTGATTCAAGAGAAGGTGACACAGTCAAATTCTATTTAAAAAATAGTAGTTACACCGTCAAATTCTATTAAAAAAATAGTAATTGGATCAAAAGCAAAAGGTTTGGAAAAATATCTACTGCTATCCCAGGGCCGATTTTTTTTTTAAATAATCTGAAGAACCTAAAAGACTTATTGTTTTATTATCTCTTTCCAGGACTCGGTCGCATGCGAGAATTCGACTTCTCCCTAACACCCCTTCTCACATGCATCGGATTCTTCATCATGTACTTGGTGGAAGAATTGGTACACCTCTACATCCACCGGAGAGAGAAGAAGAATGCCAAGAATGTGCCCCTCGTGAGGAACCTGAGTGTGAGAAGGAGTCGCGCCAGTCCTGACAGCGCTGGAGAGAAGAGTGTTACCAACTCTACTGCGGATCTGATCGATCCTGACTCGATTAAGAAGAATAAGGTAAGGTATATCTATTATTACCTACTTCTATTGTGATACGAATGGTTTTCTATAATTGCCTTTATTTCTATGTCTTAATTGTTGTAAGGTTTCGTTTTATTATATTACTATGTATTTGGAGATAGCAAAATTTGTATATTATGTACTAATAAAAATAACTTAACCCCAATATGCATGTACATTATTAGAAGTTGCTTAAAATAACGTTGCAGTATTTTTTTGTTACAGGACATAGAAGTAAACCCTTACCAACATGGCCATACACACAATCACAGCCACATGCCTGCAGTGGCTGTCGGCGATGACGTCACAACAGCATTGCGCGGTCTTCTCATCGTATTGGCACTTTCGATCCACGAACTCTTTGAAGGCTTGGCTGTTGGTTTGGAATCCAGCGCCTCTCACGTCTGGTAAGTTTAAAAAACACAATTTTACTGCCATCTAGCGCCAAGTAGCAGACTGAAAGTTTTAATTTGATTGTTTAAGTATAAAACGATAGATGGCGCTAGTTTTATACTTGTGCTTCTATCTTGTGGGGAGTAGTACAACTAATTTAGTTACGCAATACATTTAAAGATGGCGTTGTATTTAAATAAAAAAACAACTGATTTTTTTTTTGTTTTACAGGTACATGTTAGGCGCTGTCTCAGCTCACAAGCTGGTTATTGCGTTCTGCATTGGTGTGGAACTGATAGCCACCCGAACGAAAACATGGCTAGCAGTAGTGTATATCACTACCTTCGCCATTGTTTCCCCTATGGGAATTGGTATTGGTCTTCTTCTCGTCGGAGGTCAAGGGGCAACAGCCGCGGGTGTTTATTCCGTGGTGTTACAAGGATTGGCTTCGGGGACCCTGCTTTATGTGATCTTCTTCGAGATATGGAAGAGCGACAGGACCGGCCTAGTGCAGTACTTCGCCGCCGTTGTCGGTTTCTGCCTCATGTTCACGTTACAGTTGCTGAGTAAGTATTATTATTATTATAAATCAAACTCCAAATACTGTTAATCCGGTTTATTACATTCAACGACTTATGTATTACGAAGGATTAAAGTACTATAACATTAATTCATTAACTTAGTTTACTTTCAATAAACATCAAACAGTCTTTTCTTCCAACACCAGAAAATCAATCTCTCCCCTTAAGTAATTTCCGAACAAGATACGCGTTCCCGCGCTTTTTCCCGCCAGGTTAATCAGCAAACCCTTCGCTGATTGGTCGCCCTCGCTTGTCCGTCATTGGTCCGTTTGCAAATTAACCAATAACTGACAAGCGCGGGTATTGCCAATCCTAATTTTAATTTAACGCTAATATAGACAATAATAGACAATAAAACATCTTAACTAAATTAATTATATAACTTTCAAAATCATGACATTATTTAAATAATCAATAAGCTCATAACATTTGATTAAGTAGATATGAAAAAAAATAGGTAGGTACTGTACTTACCTACAGTCACATTGCACCCAAAAGTGCATTTAACTCCTAATCTGAACCAGCTACCTAGGTATTCTTTATTCTGTTACTAAACTCGACTATTTTTGGTGAAACTGCATAGGTACCTATAAACTTACCCATTTCCGTTCTTAAATAGGTACCTACCTAGGAAATACAAAATACGTTCCCATTTTGGCGCTTCGAGATAGGATAGGATAGGTACTAGTGATAGGTGTGTGGATAATTCATAAATAATTAAATGTTTTTATTATTATTCCAGCCGGACATTCTCACAGCCACTCCCATGGTGATGGTGACCACGGCCACTCACACGGAGACGGTGATCATGGACATTCACACTCGCATTAGATTAAAAAAAATAGGGAGTTGTACTTATTTATCTGTAACAATGTTATTAATAATTATAAAACAAGTGACGACAACATTTTAAAGAACATGTTAAGGCGGTTGTACACTCTCGCGAGAGTGTACCTGAAGTTGCCATTAAAATCTGATAAAGCGATGGACTGGTTGGAAAAACTGTTCTTCCTCTAATATCCAAAAGCCTCCTAATCCATATTATTATGTTTAAATCTCAAACAAAACATGTTTCTTTGTATCTAGATTTAAATGCATCACTATTTTAACAGACTTGTTATAATGTTGTAGTTGCAAAGTTTACTTGTCGATATCGATATTTTTTTAAATAGTAACACACAACAGCACTTTTTTTTAATAGGTAGATAGTACATTTATATACTTTTCGACTTATTGATAGGTAAGTAGTTAAGTCATATTTCGTTATTTAAAATTGCATGTTATTTTTGTTATATCTTTGAGTAAAATGAGGTTTATAGAGAATGTATTTCGTAATCACTAAAAAATAATGTGCATTCCATTTGTGATATGAATAGGTATTATATTTCTTTAGTTTGCGACAGTGATGATTACATCCATGCTAAACGAATGTAATAGATAGGTAGGTAGTTAAGTAATTACCGCCAGATTTAGAAATTAAGTAAATTTAGCGTTTTATTTCACATCATAAGTAACATAAACAAAGAAATAATTCAACATAACATCCAATTGTAATACAAACAAGGTTTTGCATAATAATTACATAATTTTAAAGGTATTACTTTATTTAAAGCGTTGAAAAGTGTTATAGAATCTAGTCATCAATATTTTGTATTTTTTATGTTATACATTAGCAAAGTATATTAAGTAGGTATATTACCGTCAAAATAGTCGATGGATAAGATATTGATTATTGACTAGACATTTTGAGAATTAGAATATCTTATACCTATCCAAAGTTATACCTATCCAAAATTTGACAAATAAATGATTTGATTTGATTTGATTTGAAAGTAAATTGGTTCACATAAAAAACGAATTTTCTAATTATAAAATTTGCAATTGATTATCATAGGTTATATATATGTACCTAGTTATTTAACTAGGTACATCACTAAATAAACATATTGTAGAACACAATATTAGTTACTGCATATAATTTTTTTCAAAATAAATCATACATTTTGTGTGTTGAAAAGGACGTACAATCTAATATGTCTAATATACCTAATTTCCTTTACATGGTATCACCACTATTTATACGTGCTTGCCTGTGATATATTAGTGAAGATTCTTTGAAACATTGTAATGGTATGATCAAGTCTACAAATCTTATCCATATTTTTTTATCTAGAATCCTAAGTATTAAGTGAGATTTCTGTAAAAATATAATGTTATAACATATTTTATCGCTATCCATGTGGTTCAATATTAGGTATTATGACTAAGTCAAACATAAAATTTCATATTGTTACATTGTTATTCAAAACATATTTTTCTACTTTTGTATTAATCAATGACTCGTACAGTAATCACAAGTACATACACAATTTTCATATAAGTACTTAAACAATAAATTTACACTATAAATAAGAATAAATAATGTTTTTAATGTTTTATTCATCTTAATCATAAGATATGCCACGTTTTTTTATTAATTGATAATAAATAATTTAAAGTATTTGTGTGCTTTATTAATAATCCTGAATTTAATAAAGAAATGGTTTTGAGTTTTATATATTTTACGATTAAGTATCTAAATATATTCGATTATTTATTAATAATAATTTAGATTATTTATATTACTTCAAAAGAAACTTCATGATAACAATAACAAGCTATAAAGGTATCTTAAACTTACCTAATTAATTGTTAGTGGCTTAAGTGTTTAACATCGTTTCATATCTTTATGTAGGTCCTGTAGTCATTTTTTCTTATATTATAGTCACATAGCATTTGTTTTTTTAATACAGTGTTTGATATTTGCCTTGAAAACCTTTATTTCCATAAAAAATATAACCCAAAGAGTTACCGATTTTAAAGGCATATAATAATATGAATACATGATTTTGGTTTTCTTTTTCCGATCTGTACTTGAATATCACTAGATAATTATGCTATAAAGAAATTACTTCTAAAAAAGGAAACAAATTTCTATTAAGATTAGGGGTGATAGTATTTTTCTTTTAAAAGAATTACTTAACTAAGATAAAAATTATCGCTGATACAAGAACAAAGTTTTTCTCGAAACATTACAAAAACAACAACATTTCAAATTTACGCGCCAAGCCGATGTCCTGCTACAATCATAGAGATATAAGACTAGAGTACGTGAGCCATAGGACTGTCTATAAGTGGAAGCGTATCACGGTAAAGAGAGACTGAAACTCTAAATAGAGGCACTGTCCTTGTCTTGCCGCATGCGCAATGGCAACATGCTGCGCGCCGTCCGTTGCTATGGTACCGTTGACGTCGCAATCAGACAAAGACGCGACCACTATTCCAATGCTCTTTTCTCTTTCTACCATTATAACGCGTTTCTGGCTGGCTCACGTACTCTAGTCTTATATCTCTATGGCTACAATACTCATTGTTGTTACGCTAGATATCGGTTATTTAAAACAGTAATAGTAGGTAGTTACCTACTGTATTTAAAATTTTCAAACAAAAATAGCTTTTAAGTTCTATTGGTGAATTGAAAACGAAACTATTAAATATAGGTACTGGATGTTTTTTTAAAAATGTATAAAATACACTTAAATGTTAACCAATTTATCGATACTGATTCAAATTTAAGAGAAGCGTAGGCGCAACACTAGGACAGGACAAAAAGTGACGGGAAGGGAACCAGAAGCAAAAAAAATAAAACAACACGAACAACAATCTACTTTCGACGCAGCGATTGTTTACGTTCTAACACAACCGTGAACACAACTAGATACGTGCTGTATTTGTAATCCTTTGTCACTTTTCCAGTGTCTGTGTTTAGAATAATTTCAAGTGAGTAAAACAGGTTCACCGATTACTTAAATCTGTTACATAAATAACAGTATCATCTCGTAATCTTTGCAGAAATATGTTAATTCTATGGTTAGAAAGTGATGCGTGTGTGATATAACAGAGTTGAAAGGTGAAATTAAAGCTGGGTGGTTAACCTTGCCTCGCGTGCAGTTGATGAAGTGCCGCGACCATAGAAAGTCTAAGTTTTAGTTTCGTCGTAGATTCTATCGCTGCTACTTGTGTCCCAGTGAAATAGTAACAATGAGTTTCATTTTAGGATCAACAGTTTGTTTATCAGTGCTGCCAGAATGTAAGAAGTGTTCAAAACTTGCTCAATTGATTGCCTTATAAAAAGAAATTCTTTTGTTATTATGAATCATTCGACATAATGATTCTGTTCTAATGACAGGCCTAATTGACTAGTAACATAGAAACTAGCGTTGCACTGGGAACTTTCCAATTTTGTTGTTCATTTTAAATATTAATCGGGTAACAATGAGTACTAAAACATGTGGTTCAAAATCTTCAGGTGAGCACAGGCCCCTTGCTCGCAGGATGTCAGCCCCGGGACTAACGTCTGAGGCCCAGCTCCGGTACTTGCTGCAGTGGTTCGGTGAATTCAGTGAGTTGCAACGTGAGGACTTCCTGCCTGTGTTGGCGGCTGCATCGGGAGGGAAACCTGACCAACTGGCTGCCTCTCTAGCTGCGCTGACTTGTCAAGACAAACCAGTCAGCCTTTTCCAATGCCGGGTATGTAACTAATAATTAACCTAATATTAACCATTGTCTTGTTCTGTTGCCGTCTAAATTGATAGTTTTTAAAAGTACCTGCTAAGTTACAATTTAAAACATGTTTAAAATTGTTAATTGACCAAACTTTAATAATATTGTGCAATATAATATATGTTATAACCATCAATTTATAATTTATTTTAGTGACCAGGAATCAATTTGTATCTTTAATTATTATGAATGTAATTTAAGTGTAGTCAATAATTTTTACAGATCAAACTATTCAATGAATGGTATCCAACATGGAGTGGAGAAGAGAGGGACAGACTCGTAGCTGGTGTGACTGAGACGGATGCTGACTTCGGCAAGAAGTTGCAAGAAATTATGACAAATGGCCTGCAGTTGAATGGAGATTTGAACGGGACTAGTGAGCTGCATTCGCCAGAAGATGAAATCAAGCCAGAAGTGGTAGAGAACAATGATGCTCCAGATGTTGAACAACTGGAGCCAGAAGTCCCTGAAGAGGAAGAACCAGCTATTTCCCAAGACTCTAACATTCCTTTAGAAATTGCAGCGGCGTCCTAACAAAACAGGCAGTATAATGATGACAGCTAACTTGCCCATCAGTATATAAACTACAGGCAATTTATGTATGTAGTGAACTTCTTACTGTATATTATTTTTGAAACTTTTCATATATTTTTAGACTCAAAGTCAATTTATGA
Source organism: Polylopha cassiicola (assembly GCA_038024825.1). Classification (NCBI taxonomy): domain Eukaryota; kingdom Metazoa; phylum Arthropoda; class Insecta; order Lepidoptera; family Tortricidae; genus Polylopha; species Polylopha cassiicola. The sequence goes on from CP149061.1 coordinate 4,924,579, forward strand.
CTTTAAAACTGTATGCACAGATCTATTTCTTTATGTATTTTACTTGTAACAACATATTTTATGTTATATTTTTACAGTGAATCTCTGACTAAGCAGCTAACTCGTTTCCGATATTTATAAAACTTATTACTTACTTTATAACTTGAAATTTATAAGAAAAATTATCATTCCACTTAGTGACAAATGCTTTGTATATTAGCAAGTAAACATTCCATAGAACAGCATTCCATATTTGTAGTTACATGTAGACAATAAGACAGCATACTAATATTTTCTAAAAAGCTACTAATATGACGTAGTTACGATCAGGCCGCGAAGTACAATATTTAAGTACTTAGTAACTTTGTATCAAGAATTATGATACAGACAACTTGTAATTTTATTACAGTACCCTGTTATGTAATGCAGTTTGTTTAAAACCAATCACAATTGGTATTAACATCCTAAAGCGCTCACTTTAGTATTGTCGAAAGCCTCGACAAACTTCGAAAAAATTCAATTGAATTTGTTTGAAGATATTCGAGAAGTTAAAATTTGCGAGTGATCGCTTAAGCGTTTTGAAGCAAACTTAATTGTTACATAATCGACCCCCAGGTTTAATATAGCTGTTATTTAAATTAACCTTTAGAATCTCTTTAATACTGATCTTTAACACTTTTAATTTTCTCAAACTAATATTATGTGTTCCGTTATATGTCCGAAGTCTTATAGGAGTCACGTCACCTCGTTCGGCCGCAAGGCCCTAGATGTCGCTAGTTCCGTGTCGTTTCCCGCGCATATTTCCCACCTATTTCACAAACCTGCTTCCGTTAGGAGCTGTCGTCGAACAAGCCGCCATATTATTTAGCCATTATTGCGTCGCTCTCTGAGCTGTGCGCAAGGTTCGTAAGTCGCTAAAAATTTCAACATGAAATTTTTATAAGTAATTTAATTTAAATTATTTAAATTCTGGTAAGTAGAATTTATCGCTGAACGTTGTGTTCTTAACTTTAATAACGTTTTAAAGCACTGTACTTACAATCTTTTCTGAAAAGATTTCTCTTTAAGTACCTTCAATAGTTTAATAAAAAATATTGTATTTTTTTTTCCGATCTTTCGAGATGGTAAGTAGAAAGTTGGTTTTTTGTTTAAAGTGTTCCGTGTGGTTATTTGTTTTTTTTCATGAATAACACGTGTTTTCCCGCGCCGGCGGAGGTAGTGCGACTACGGGGGACTTGCGCAGAGCGCGCAGTCTCTCCTTCAGTTTCTCTGACGAGGAACGCTCTCGCAGCTGGTGTTGGCCCCGCCGCCGCCGCCGCTCCCGCTCTCGCAGCCGGAGCCGCGGCGGGCGGCGTCAGGCGCACCGCGTCTTCGGCGTCGCCGCCGCGTGGCGGCCGTGTGGAATACGCCACGAGCCACGTGGCGGCCGCGGATCGGCCGCGTAAATTGCGCCACGAGCCACGTGGCAGATGCGGCGTGGGCTGCGCGGATTGCGCCACGAGCGGTGTGGTGGCTGCCTAGATTGCGCCACGAGCCACGTGGCTGCCGTGGCGTCAACCGCACCGGTCGCACCGCCTCGCACCGCTTCGGGTCCACGAGCAACATCGAGCAGAGGTTTGAGTTTCACCAACGGCAGCTGGTAAGTCAGCTATACAATATTTTGAGTGACTGCATACCGGGCGGGTTTCGCGCGACTCCGCCGCGTCCGCCGCGCGCACCACCGCAAAGCCGCCGGCGCCGGCGCCGGCGAGGCGAGAGCCACGTGTCAACGCGGATATGTGTCCATGTCTGGACTACGTGCGCCGTCCGACCCGCGTGTCGTTATGGCTGTGTCCGCGTGTCGTCGTGGCTATGCGCCCGCGTGTTGTAGTGGTTATGTGTCCGCGTGTCGTCAAGGTTATGTGTCCGCGTGCCGTTATGGCTTTGTGCCTGCGTTCCCTTGTCCGTGCGTCGTGTCGGTGTCGAACCACGTCTGGTCGCGTACATGTGCCCTTCAGGCCGCGTTCGTTTCCGCACCACGTGTGTCGTCCTCACTATGTGAACGCTTGCGGTTAGCCTGTCCGTGTCGCGTGTCGACGTCGATCCACGTTGGTCGCGGCTATGTGCCCGAGGGCTGTCGCGTGTCGACGTCATCGCCACGCGTTCTTCAAGTTGTTTGCCCGATTTCGGACTACGTATCCCCGTTAATGATATGTGAGCGGAACGATATCGCTGCCTCTGTAGTCTCAGTCCAATTCTATTCATTTATTGCATTCTATATAACATGTTATCGACGAAATAGTTTCTTTGAAGGTTACTGCCGTATTTCAGTTTCGTAACCTAATGCGTTACTAAAATTAGTATCTATCAACCCCTTAAATGAAATGATAAATAAATGGATCCGACCGGGTTGGTTTTTGAAAAGAAGGCGTTTCCGGCCTATTATCGCATTGAACGTATTGTTTCTTTTTTCTTTGTGTATTGCCTTCTTGCCCTAAAGCTATCTTATTATCTATCTATAAGCTATATTTTAATTTTATTATCTTATATGGGCATTATAATTGGATCGGTAAAACTGATGTTGATCTTTCGCGTCTTCTTTGTGTAACCAATTAATGATAAAGTATTCGGAAGATATAGAAGTTCTATAGTCTGCAGAATATTTATTCAACCCGTCGGGTTTGTCCGTTTCTTTACAAAAAGTCTTTTTTATACCGGTCGAAAATCGACCACGAAAGGATGTCATGGTCGATTTTCGACGCCCAATAAATCAAAACAACCTTATTCTTTTTTGTTGATACATCAGTCTAAATTAATGTTGGCTTAGCACGTAGGTAGTTTGCATCGAAACTCTTAATCGATCTCGAGTGGAACATTCTATTATTTTATATGTATTATTCTTTTTGCGCCTACACATGCTCTCTGTTTGCTTTAAAGGTTGTCTGGTAGAGAATGCCGTATGGCATTAAGTCCGCCTTTTGTACATTTGTTTTTTATTGTGCAATGAAGTATAAATAAATAAATAAATAAACATAAACTTCTACCTTGGGGATCACATGGGACATACGGTGCAAAACCAAGTTTATCTGAAACGTAAGCCGATTCGATTGTTGCTTCGAAATTCTCCCAGGTCATCTTTGTTTGCGTGAGAGACTCGATCGAAAGGCACATAGTATATTTAGTTTTAAGTATTAACTCTAGTTTTAAGCTTTATTTCAGGTTTGAACTGTGCGTCCTTAGTATCATAATTTTGCTTCTTTCACCGTTCCTCGAAATAGACTGTAGAGATAGCACTGCAGAGGCACTGCAAACTGTTCTAGTCGAGCGAGCGATCCCGATATACCTCGAGGTATAAGAGCCAACCCACATCGTGACAGATGCCTCCGATCAGAGCTTATCAAAAATTTTAAATATTTTTTTTTCTGGTGCTTCGCCGGCCGCTACCGCGGCACGCTCGCTTCGCTCGCTCGGCTCGCACGCTGTAGGGTCGCAGTTCTAACCTAACCTAACATCCCTCTCTTCGCTCGCTCGGCTCGCACGCTGTAGGGTCGCAGTTCTAACCTAACCTAACATCCCTCTCTTCGCTCGCCGTCATACCTAACGGGTTACCCGGTCGACGGACAGAAATCCGAGCTCTATAAAAGATTGACCTCGATTTTTTCTAAGTGTCTGCATCCCCTTTGCTACACCCGCTTGCCTCCTGCCTCTTGCTGCCTGTCGCTTGTCGTCTGCTGTCTGCCACCTGTCGCATGCCGCCTGCCGATTGCAGCTACCTGTTTCGGCACTGAGGCTCTTCTGCGATTGACCTGTACGTCTAGCAGACCGCTTACGTTGTGCCAGAGTATGTCTCATGAGATTCGCTAGTCCCGAACGCCATCTCAAGATGCGTTCGGCAATCGCTGACTGTAGGGCCTAGTTCCGGCGTTTTCACCCCCAGGTCTCATACCGTGTCTCCTCCGGCACCTGAACACTGCCTCCGGCCTGTTCATCATCGTTGTGCCGGAGTGGGAGCGACCCCGCTGGCAGCCGGACCTGAGAGCCCGAGCAGTGACGCGCCCGCTCGGAACCTTCGGTCTATATCTATAGGTGGACATCGCGACGGGCCCGCAGACTAAGCTGGTGGACACCGGAATAGGCCTGCGGACCTCGCTGGCGGAGTGACCGCGACGGTCTTGCGGACCTCGCTGACGGAGTTGCCGGGACGGTTCTGAGGACCTCGCTGACGGAGTTGCCGCGACGGTCCTGCGGACCTCGCCGACGGAGTCACCGCGACAGTCCTGCGGACCTCGCTGACGGAGTCGCCGCGACGGTCCTGCAGACCTCGCTGACATGGTCGCCGCGACGGTCCTGCGGACCTCGCTGACATGGTCGCCGCGACGGTCCTACGGACCTCGCTGGCGGAGTCGCCGCGACGGTCTTGCGGACCTCGCTGGCGGAGTCACCGCGACGGTCCTGAGGACCTCGCTGACTGAGTCGCCGCGACGGTCCTGCGGACCTCGCTGGCGGAGTCACCGCGACGGTCCTGAGGACCTCGCTGACTGAGTCGCCGCGACGGTCTTGCGGACCTCGCTGGCGGAGTCACCGCGACGGTCCTGAGGACCTCGCTGACTGAGTCGCCGCGACGGTCCTGCGGACCTCGCTGGCGGAGTCGCCGCGACGGTCTTGCGGACCTCGCTGGCGGAGTCACCGCGACGGTCCTGAGGGCCTCGCTGACTGAGTCGCCGCGACGGTCCTGCGGACCTCGCTGGCGAAGTCACCGCGACGGCCCGCATTTCTTGATGGTAAACAACGGGCTACTGCCGCTGCAACGAGTTCAGGACCTGAAGGTAAGGGGCTTATCTCATGTCGGGAGAGACTCTGACGAGCAATTGCTCTCCAAATAAGAAGGCCCTCCTAGAGCTCTGGTGGCGACCTTCTACAATAATTGTCTACCCATTTGATCAGGTTAGTGCTCTCAGAACGATATTTCTTAGCAAATACCTAACCCTGAACAGGCCACGATGATACCTACGCAATTTACAGGTGCGGTAATAAGTTAGCTTTTAGAATAGCTCTTGTTCACAAAACGATTATCGCTTCAATTTTGTGAGCTCTTCTCAAATGTAAAAAGTTCATCTAACAGTACCGCCAGACATGTTATGTTACAACGGTAGCGATACCTTTATCTCCAAAACAGCAAGTTTTTTATATGCGAGAATACTGATTAAACTCTGAAAAGAAACCTTTGATGGCAGTACCTTGTACGATGTTTCCAGAAGGACAGCGGATCTTCTTTTGCTGTCATCGAAACGTGAGTCCACAGCTCTGTTAAACTCTATCTCGATTGGTTCGTTGACAACGATCATTCTATAGGTAACCTTGTATCCGGAATTCGGCTCTATAACTGACTCTGGTACGTACCTGCCGTTAATCGAGTTAGTAGCTCTAGATCGCAGCTCTAGTTTATTGACTTCGGAGATTAGCCCACATTCCTAAAGAAATTAAGGGCTCTACTACTAATCTATTTTTATGTCCTAGAATGCCTTCGCAGTCTGCCAATCCGACCATGATCGGAGGCTGGATGAAACGGCTTCTCGCCGAGGCTGGTGTTCGTGCTGTCTCAGGTAGTTTCCGGTTGGCCGTTAAGCTTTTAAACTGGTATGGAAGATATTTATTAATCAATTTATTAATGATATTTTGAGAACTCCGATTGGCATTACGAGTCTACCTATCACAAGTACCGGTAAGATCAAATCCTTATTGCGCTTATATTTCAGAGCCAATGGTAGGTACTGTTTACTCGTAACCGTTTTCTACTAATTTCTACAGAGTCTGTAATTTATATTACTCCCACCGCTCTGGGGTCTGTCTATATTGTTATGATTTTATTGCGGTATATCATAATTATCCTCTAATTCTGCTCATGCTGATAATACTAACGATTCAACATGATACGTCATGTAATCCGTTAACGCTAGTTAGCTTTTTGGTACCGCATTTTACGTCTATTGTAAAGCGGCTCATATTGTTACTAAATACAATATGTAATTAAGAAATTAATGCAGCTATATATTATGTTCAGAATATGTTTTTTCTCTTTCACGTAATAAAGTTTATGTTGATAGACCTATAGTATGCCGATTCAAAGCTGGTTATCTAATAAATACACATCTCTGAGAACTGAGCACTGCCTTCAGTTCATCTTATGTACTTTTTACAAGTAGGTAACATACTTGCTCTGCTGTCCAATTTGTGAAAATCTAATGTTTTCAGTACATTACCGTTTTTCTTTCTTTGAATAACAACATTATTGCGTCCTTACATCGATCAAGCCACCAGGAGATAATAAACAAGTCTCCTATAAGACTTCGGACATATAACGGAACACATAATATAAAATTTTACCTTCCAATAAAATTGTTATTATGTTTCCAATATGTCCGAAGTCTCGGCAAGGCCTTCCTGGTGATACAATTCTCACCTTGCTTGCAATAATGGCTAAATAATATGGCGGCTTGTTCGACGACAGCTCCTAACGGAAGCAGGTTTGTGAAATAGGTGGGAAATATGCGCGGGAAACGACACGGAACTAGCGACATCTAGGGCCTTGCGGCCGAACGAGGTGACGTGACTCCTATAAGACTTCGGACATATTGGAAACATAATAACAATTTTATTGGAAGGTAAAATTTTATATTAACATTAAAGTGACTAATTGTAGTGAGTATAGAACTAATTAATTGTAAAAGTTAAAAACTTGTATCTGAGGCCAACAATTGGATTAGTACAAATTTAACAATATGTGCCAAGGCTTAATCAGTATTTGAAATCAATATGTACTATTTAATTAATCCTAGTACTATTATTGAATTTGTAATATATTTTGGTCATATTTGTGGTAAGATTGGAGTGATTGTGAGGTGCTGGAATTGGAAGGTAGTGAAAAGTTGACGGCCATTTAAAGTATATGTAAAACTTTTATTATACACATAGTAACTTATTTAAATAAAATCATAATTTTGACTTGATAGTTTTATTTATATTGTAGGTATATAGAAATTCTACAGACTTCCTTTTAACATAACATCATTATATAATGTGTTGGATAATTTAGAATAATTAATCATATTGATGAGTTTAATTTTATACATAATTATATAACTCAAAAGTTAATTTCTCTTAATAGATACGAACACCACGCTGATATTTAATTTTAATGTATTGATTTATTAATATATTTAAAACGTACATACTTAACTAATATTCCGTGCTTATATAAATGGCACTTCTTTGAGTAAGTCCTACTTAGACAGATATTTTTTTTATGTAAAAAACCTGTCATTGACACAACCAACTTTGTCTAATTTCTTTGTTCGTACTTACTTCATACAATATTACTAGTTACATATTACGATGTTTCTTAATAGTGATATACGAATTTAAAATGTCTAGTTAAAAAAAGATTATATTATATCCTTCCATGACTGATATTTTTATAGACGTCTAAATAACCTTACATCGACCATAGCACGTAGCATTTTAAACAGGCGCGTCACTTTCATTAACAACTTGTTATAGAGACATACCCGCAATTTAAAATAGTGTGTGCTAGGGCTTAAATGCTAATAACTATCTCTATGTATAAGTCAAAAAGTATTAAGGTCTCAGTTTCGATATTATCCAGTCTACATAAGCTCCTACTCTAGTGTATACGCCTGGCCAACCAGGGGTGCCACAGGGCGAGGGTCCGTATGACACCACACCAACAGCCAGCCAGTTGTCCACTGATGGGACTCGGCCCATAAGCGAGCCACCAGAATCACCGCGACACGAGTCCCGCCCCGCGGCGCCGCCTGCGCATATTTGCTTGTCAATAATCCGACGGTTGACGCGTTGGAAAACACGCGCGCATTCCGACTTGGTTACCACTGGCACCCTGACTTTAAGCTTTACGTCGGATTCCGAACCTGTAAAAAGATGTAACAAACATTTATCTAAATCTAAATAATTATAAATCTATGTTCGATGCAACGTAATATGATTTGAATAACAGACTAGCCGCACCTCTAGTTGTGTCAGTCGACTGACTAATAGAGGTGCAACTTATATTAATGATCGATAGTTAGGTATCCAGTGTAACGGCAAAGATAGGTACTTAAATGCGTAGAAAAGTATAAGTAGGTACTTTTATAAATACTTGACGTTAATTTTAAAAATCAGTTAGGTAAGTATATTAAAATCGTCAAACATTTTTTTTTTAATCGGCCTTTGTGCTGTACTACCTACAGTCAAGCACATCCGGATACGCTCTAACACTTTAGAGAAGAGAGATTGTCGATATTTGAGCACCTTGACTGGTAAGATGCAAGAGCCTGATTGTACTTAATATAATTATTTAATCTCATATAGTTAGGTATTTTACTTACGTTGTTCAGTTTTACCCCAGCCTGCCACTTCCATGTCGTATCCATCGAAGGTACTCGTTCTCAGATTCTCCGCCGTTGGCAAGCATATGGGTTTGATGAAGTCTGAAAGACGATTAGACGGAATTACTTTATTGAAGTTTTAATATGCTTACCGATTAGGTGACTTAGGTTAGGTACCTATTCAATTTTCTCAGCAAACTAAATTAGGAAAATGTGGTTTTCCGATACTACCCAGGTAAGTATTTAATCAAATTCGTAGTTTCTAGCAAGTTTATACCTACAAGGTAAGTTATTCTTAAGGTAGGTAAACAACAAGGGCGTGCATTCCATATAGGCACAATGGTATAAATGTATGGAGTGCCTACCCTGACGTGGTACATGGGCGACCCTCACTGCACGCGCCTGGTAGAAAAATAGTCTAGGTACATAACATTTTATTCATTGATCATCATTGAATCAATGTAATGGACCTACGTAGGTATATCTACCTTAGTGCGATAAGGTGAATGATGGTTAGGTACCTACCCATCTAGTCCATTTTATTTTTACTTTAATTAATTGTCTAATTTATTTTTATTTTTAACTGACATTTCATTAGCACCTAAAAGTTTTGTAAATTTCTTTCCCCTGCTGGCGACGCTAAGTAAACATTTCATTAGTTACACGCTACAAAAAAGTAAATTCACAAATTAATATTGAATCACAGTTTATTAATGTGTCTCAGACAGTCTTACCTGTGAATTGCACATCTCGACTCAGACGCAGCAGTGCGATGTCGTTGTGTTGATTGTCGTTCTGGGGGTCATAGCCCTCGTGGGGTATGACTTGCTCCACGGGCACGTCTTCAGGGGGTAGACTGCAGTCATCCCCCAAACAGTCCCGTGTGCTCGACGTGTTATATTCACCCAGACGGACTTGGCTTCTGATGAAAAATAGTAAATGGTTGGAATTAAGCAATAATAACGGAATGAAATAGCTGTAACGGATTTATTTTATTTGCTGACCTTTCGAGGACTATCGTCAGTTCACTCGAGCTACGAATATGGGAAGTGTAAAGTTTTTCGACACACACACACGAGTTAAATCTGTTATAGATAGTTGTTTCATTCCAATGTGTAATAGCTACGAAGACTTCGGAAGTTATTAATAATAACGGATTTAACTGACGTATTTTATTTTATTTGCTGACGTTTAGAATACCTACTTTACAGGTCCCACATTCGTAATTGTTACATAAGAGCCAAGTTATTGTAAGTGCGTAAACATATATATTTACTATTTGGGCGGTAGGTAGGTATATTGAATCAGAGGTACCTAATCTATAGTACCTACCTAGAGTAAAATTTGCAGTTAATACCAAATTCACATATAGGTATAACTATATTATTATGTTATAATGTACTTTTACACGTTATATATATAATTAAGTAAATGCTAATAGCTATATATGTGTGTGTGTGTGTCATGAAAAAGAGTGAAACAAAGATGCCAGCCGGATTCCTCACGGCCTTGGTCCGTGTAGCCAGTTTTTATACAATTTTTGTTTTATTCTATAAGATGATATTATTTACGAGTATATTATACCAAATAAAAAAAGAAAAAATTGCCTCCATTTGCATTTATATTGCTGCACGTTTGACAACTATAAAACTCACCCGGTTTAAATACATATTATTATGTACTTATTTGTAAGTGATAGACAATATAATTCCTACCTATATATCTGTAGTTATCTTGATTTGCATAAACTTATTAGTAAGTAGTTTACTTGTGTTGTTTAAAAAATAAGTAAGTACTTAGATACAATAAGTAAAAAATAAGCAGATAAAATATATCAGCAAAGAGCATTAAACTACCTTTTCAAATTAAATACCTACTCTATGCCCGTCATTAAAAAAATCTAATATTTTTACTTTCCCAAATAATAACAAAATGGCGCCACGCACGAATAAAAAATGTACGAAATAGCATTTACCAATCAGTATACTATTATTTTTTTCCTTTGCAATGTTTTGTTTTAACAGCTGCAAGACTAAGGTAGAATACTCACAGCCTCCAAGTGCGAGGCAGATCAGCCCCCTTGACGCAGTGGGCAGCGGTCAGGATGTACCTCTTTGATATAAGCACGCCACCACAATAGAAACCCCAACCGCTCGCTATTAACATAATGTTGAGAAGATATTATTATAATAAGTAGGTATAATATATTTAGTACTAGCTGTCCGCCCCGGCTTTGCACGGATCATCTTTTTGTATAGCCTATGTCACTCGGTAATAGTGTAGATTCCCAACAGTAAAAGAATTTTTGAAATCGGTCCTGCCGTTCTGGAGCCTATTCAATCTAAACAAACAAACAAACCTTTCCTCTTTATAATATTAGGATAGATTTCATCAATTATCTGTTGCTAAGAGAAGACGTAAAAGTATATACTTAGGTAGGTATCAAAATAAAAAAGCATAAGTGGCCGGCTCATATCCGGCTCGAAGGACCATTTGATGTATGCGATATTTTTTTTTATTGTAAAGCTTGGCAACTAAACTTATTTTATCACACGAATATTATGAAGGCGAAAGTTTGTGAATATGTAGGTACGTTACTTATTCACGCAAACTAGGTACTGAAAGGATTCTTGAAACTTTACAATAATAAAGCTTACATATCAAAACAACATATTATAAGCTATAATTTATATATTACGTAAAGTACTCATAGCGTGCGTAAATCGCGGCCACAACACACGCTAATTTAATATAAGTCCGAGCGAATAGCGCGTGTGTACAAAAAGAAAATCAAGAAGTCAGAGAGTTAGAATCTTATAGAGATTGCGAATGGACAACAGAGTTAGTTATACCTAGATAACTAACATTTACCTTACAAATGTCAGTTACTCACGTTTGTCATATCTCAGGAGGGCCATCCAAGGATGCTCATCGAGCTCTGTCTGCGTGCCACCCACGATCCTGTCATTGCTTTGGATCCCACACTCCCTGGTGCTAGGGAGAAGTTCCAAGTTCCTGGATGTCGACCCAAAGCGCGTCGACTGGTCCGTCGCATATGCGGTGCTAGTCGCAGGCTGGTAATCGAACTCCCGTGGACAGCATATCTAGAAAGAGTAATTAAATCACCTCAATTAATTTTAACGTTAACTTGAAGTTATGAGGTACACAAAAACCAATAATCCCTACTAATATTATAAATGCGAAAGTAACTCTGTCTGTCTGTCTGTCTGTCTGTCTTTTATAGTATCGATGAGTACTTATCTAAATAAATAAATCCTACCTAGTTAATAAGATAATGTTTTATTATATTAAATATTATAATTGTTATTATTACTTTTTGTAATTTTATTCAATTTTATATAACGCAATTTTACTAATAAAATTTTTAATTAAGCTTTTTGAATTGTATACCTTAACTAGCAAGTAAGCGTATTGTTGACCTGTACTTTAGTGAGGTAATAAACTTGTAACGATGTACCTGGTCTACTAAGTTTAGGTACCTATACATCTAAAAATCAAAGTTACAATAGGTCAAATAAGCAAATAGACCCTAAAAAAGTACCTACTTCTATACGTAACTTGAATTGCTGAGAAGATATGCCGCCAAAAATAAGCAGAACTTTTTTTTAAGTCAATTTATAGGTAAGTACAAAAAAAAATATTATACCACAAATAGAAACCTATATAAAACAAATAATGTAACATAATATTTACAACACTAAGTTGTCTCCAATAGGATTCCATCCCAAAACAAAAACTAGTTATCTCTAAAGTCCCTCTTGCACATACCAGACAAGTTATAAAACTTGTCGCATACTATACATTTATTATTACAGGATAACCGTTGGAAATTTCAATAATTACCATAGGTCGATCAACGCTCAGGAATCCACAATGCAGACTACGCAGAAGCTGGGTCAATTCGGGCGTGTTTCCCTGCTGAAGCTGTGTATACAGTCCTGTACAAGTATCCAGAGGCACGCATTGTACACCACCATTGCATTTCCCTGAAATAATAATCAACGACGGTATTAGGTACCTACTCGAACAGCAAGCCTATGATGAACTGTAGAGTCGATCATTTTGTCGATATTGAGAACGTCATCGACAGATTTGTCGTGTCGAAATTGATTCGATGTCGTAAAGAAATAAAAGACGACATCGACATGACATTACCGATTTTCAGCAGAACACCGCGAGAGTAAGACGACTTCGATAATACAAGATGTGGATTCGACAATTCATCATAGGTTTTCTGAATACTGAAGCGCAGTTCGCCTACGGTGGGCCATTTCTGCTACACCAGACTACCTATATGTAGTACTTCCAGATAAGATTCTTCAAAGCTTGTAACGGTATTACGCGTGTTACGTAGTACTTTTTTACCATACTGAAACTTGCCTAAGTACTTATTCCATTTACTTAACTGATCGAAATTCCAATATGATAAGTTGAATGATCTAATGACTTTGATAAAGAAAATCTTGAACCTGTTTTGGTGACATTTTAATCGAAGTAAACATGTTGTGTATGGTTATTTATATAATTTACCTGTTCGTTTTTCATGTTCCCCTATGTTCGTAAACCGTAAACAAATATACTTACAAACAATATTTAATTATCTACTACATGATTATATATACAGTGAAACTTGTTTAAGAGGGACCTGGATAAGTGAAAAACCTCCATATCTGGAACACATGCTGAGGTCCCGGCACCTTGGCTATGAATTACCTCTGTTAGTAAGACAAAAGCAACCTCTTTATCTGGGATAAGTTATTTCTATTTTCTTGTCATAATTACCTCTATAATTGAGAAGTCGCGTGTATTTATCTCTGTAACTGGGATAAAGTCAGTAGGTACACATAGGCTACCTCGGACCTCGGATGTCTCCTCTCTCTTTTACCTACTCGAACTTCTCTAAATTTATATTGGCCATTATATAACTTAGTTTTAATGCGGTTTATCTATTAATCGGGTATTTATTTAAAAAAGACCGAAACGAGGACAAAGTCTTTATTATTACGAAAAAAAACTAAAATTAACGTCAGTGCCCGAATTAGTAAAATAATCTGCCTCCAACTTTTAATAATTTTGTAAACGTCAACAACGAATTATTAGTTTCAGGAGAACTGTCTTTAAACCACATTTTTGATATTTTACTGGCCTTGGTGCGTAATGTACCTACTATACTTAGCGTATATTTACATCAGAATAATATATCTTTTCTTACCTCTGTTAATGAAACCCTCTGTAAATGAGACAGGTATTTTTTTATAAGTACCTAGATATCTGGGACACTGTGTAAGTGGAATACCTCTTTAAGTGAGACTAATTTACAGGTCCCTTGGAAGATCCAGTTAACCAGGTTTCACTGTAATTGATTTTTATTAAAAATCAATATAAGTAATCATGTAATTTTTTAACTACGATCTCGATTGCGGTAAAACTACTGAATAGATTTTAGTGAAACTTTACAATAATATAGGTACCTACTTATAGAATAATATATCTATAGTCTTTATTCCATAATGATATTGTGTAAAGTCCAGCCAGTAATAATATATTTTTACTCTTGCAACTGCCAATAAGTTTATTAACTTAAAGTAACTAATTGTTCTAATTTAACTATTAGGTATGTTCTAATTTCCAAGTAATGTTTAAGTAAACATTACTATCTAATATTTATATTAATATCTAAGTAGATATTAATATTTAAATATCTTTAACGAAGGCCATCCATTTTGATAATGACAACATACATTAGGTACTTAAGTAATCACGATTCATTAAGAGTTTAGATTTAATCACTGGAAGTTACTAATAAGTAAATGCAGTTTTGCCTCGTGTAAAAATAACAGCTATAGGTAAATACGACTTAAAAACCTTATCTAGAAAAGTTATTCGTTACAAATTAAATTTCATGCATTATGTGTTTACCAATTGATATTATTATTGTTCTATAATGACCGTAGTACCTCGATAGCAACTCAACTCGATATTTTAATAAACACAACTAGACAAACAGGGCCTAGGAGTATAAACAAACCAGTTATACTTACGTCCATCCGCGGCGCTCAGCGCGACGACGCTCAGAGAGACCAATATAACTTGAAACATTGCTAAATGACTAGTTAAATACGAATAATTGCAACCTACTCCTCACAAGTCCCGCGCACGACTGACAAGCACTTCAATCGGCCGTGACTTTGCGTGCAGTCACCCAAAAGGTTTAAGGTTATCAGCTTTATAATATTTGAAAACAGAGCCGTGTTAAAGATGTACTGTCGCACATGTGTTTGAATAAACACTGTCTATGTCGAAGCAGGGGTTTTCCTTAAAGCTTTACGCTACGATAAGGCGTTTCCCACCCGCTTGTTATTAATTGCAGAATGCAAAAGGAGATTAATATATACGGGTTAAGAATAATGGATGAGGTGAAACGTCATTAGTTTTTATTAGTGTACTTAACAAAAACCTCTTTTTGTGCTTTAGTATAATTGTAAAAACTGTGAAATTTGATGACAGATATACCTCCGCAATTCCCAAATATAAGATAACAAAATAGGTACCTACGTTAGCTACATGTTTTCCTACCTCTTAAGTATTTTAATGAGCATTGTATGGTTTGTGAACACTACAAGTAGGTACTACAACACCTACCTATTTTCAATTTCTTGATAAACTCCAAACCAAAAGTCTACTATTGAAAACTACACAAGGCAACACTAGAATAAAACATGGCATTGAGTTTCACTTAGGTACTTTATTAACTACACACAATAAAATTTCGCTAAACGTTAGTCAAGTATAAAATAAAAATTAAATGGATGCGTTATAAAAGGAGGTAGATCGATATGTGTGTGAAAAATAAATAGACTAGTTATTGCAGACAATCATAGTATATTATTAGGTAATGAGTTATATAATGCTGTCACACGGATGATCACACACATATCTTGCCATATCTCTGTAAAGTTTAAGTCCCAAAATAAAGTATAAAATGCTTCTGACAAGCTGCCGATAATAGGGGTCACCGTAAATTTTCTTGAAGTATTTGCATGCAGTCATGTAGATTTTTTGTAAATGTTTCTGAAGCGAGCCCACATTCTCGAACTACTGGAACAACGTATAAATTTGTAATGAAGAACGCTTCATAATTTAGTCAAGAAAAAACATAATCGCACAAGAATGTTTTTTCTAATTGGTTAGCCTTTATTGCTAGAGTTATATGACTTGGGCTTAAGAAGAATGTAGGTATATATAATAGCTGTGAATGATGTGGGTACCTACGTTTTGTCGTATGGTAGA
Source organism: Polylopha cassiicola (assembly GCA_038024825.1). Lineage (NCBI taxonomy): Eukaryota > Metazoa > Arthropoda > Insecta > Lepidoptera > Tortricidae > Polylopha > Polylopha cassiicola. Next base: position 4,940,253 of record CP149061.1, read on the forward strand.
TTTCTAAGTTTAGAAGTTGCTAAGAACTCTCTAACAATAAGTCTAGTTTATGTACATACCTACCTGTGTTACCTGTGTGTGCATAATTGTTAGTTATAGCCAAATAAAATGATTTCTTTCTTTCTTTCTTTTCTTAACCTAATATGCAACAACGTATTTATTTAAAACGGAGTTTAGCACACGTAGATTTCAATTTCCATCAAATTTTAAACTTCTAGACCCAGTGGTTTCGAATGTGCGTTCATACCTGTCAGTCAGTTTAGGCTTTTATAGAGAAACTAGCGGCCCGCTCCGGCTTCGCCCGGATCCCTATGTCACTCGGGAATAGTGTGGCTTCCCTATTTTTGAAATCGGTCCAGCCGTTCTAGAGCCTATTCAATCCAAACAAACATAAAAGAACCAAAGCAAGAGCAAATGACTCACAGGGTTAGGGAAAGATATCCCAGTGGATTCTGGAACTCTTTTTCCGGCATTCTCAGGATCTTCAGTATTGCTGGGACACGAAGGCGCCCCGCATGGAGGCATCACGTATTCCCAACTGGCCAAATACGAACATATTTGGATTAAATTTTAATCTAAGTAATATTTTTTTGGCTGCTCACTACATTTTTTGGTTTATAATTTTGACATTAGCCTTTCGTCAATGTGAAGTTATATAGTGTCTATAATAGATAATAAAGAGTAGTTTTACAATTGCGCCTAAACTATATACAGATATTAAAATAACGCTTAGAGATATGTTGTATAAATGCTCTAAGAAGTACCTAACCACTACTATAATTTATCTAGCATATATTTGCATATCGTGCAAATAAATAAATATATTTGGAAATTCACACCAATTTATGAATCTAGTGAACTACACCCAAGAATTGATCTACAAACTAAACAAAGCTTGTTCTAGACAGCGGATATGAATACATAAAATAATTAAGCAGAATTCGAACCCACAACCTTCGGTTTTATCAGAGGTTCTGACTACCAAACCGACAGACCGCCAATTGATGAGACTGTCCTAATGGGAGTTTAATAATTCAAATTAAGTAGTTATAAATTAATCATCATTAAATTTCTCACATTTGATGATTAATAAACCTATAAACACATTCTATCAAATCAGGTAAAGTTCATATATAATATGGACAACAAGGAAAAGGTAAATATATAAATACGAAATAAATAGTGACATGTAAAAAAAAGGGAATTATCATGACCATCTAGTTCAAAGGAATTGTACCAAAAAAAACATAAAAACCTCATTGCTAAATACACGGTATAGGTAAGTTAATAATAAAGTAGATCAAATGTATTGGCAGAATTTTTAATACAAATTTTAACTACAAACTGTAACATACTTAACTTAAAGATATATATTCTTCTGCTATACAATTCAATGGAAGATTTTTGAGTAATGCAATAGAATTTAATTAAATAATTAGTCTTATCAGACTAGTTAATTATGCACAATCACAACATCGGTCAACGAAGTGTGAGGTTTAAGTATTTTACAAAATAGGTACCTACCAAACTTTTAATAAAATGTCGGATGTGAATATTTGAGTTCGTACATATTACGCGGCAAACACTAAAGAACTATTGAGACGTGGAGGAATCTGAGTTAGTTTATTTTTTATATATCAAATAGAGCTAGTTCTATGTTTGGAAGTTTATGACATATTTATTTTTTGATTAGAAATATTTTTTATAAATTTAAATATTCGCCAAATCTCATTACCCGTCATGTCCCAAATCCCAATTTTGATCAATGAATGATCAAAATGATTCAATTATATGTCGAATATCGTATTTTTAAGTAGTTATTTCTATAGAATAGAACTTTGTTTAGATATCATAAAAATTATACACCTTAAAGAGCATTTTTAAGTAGTTTGCCATCGCTTTGAAAAATGTCCATGCAGGTACCATTCATTACCATTGGTCAGAATGTTCTAAGCCATAAACAAATATTCGCGCCATATTATTGGTCAAACTATCGACGCGGCAATCGATCTTAGTTGTCGCTAGCGAGCCAAACTAGCCGCACGCGTGTGAAACGATTTCCCGCCAAAATATAACGATCTCTTCGTACGTTTATATGGTTTGTCAACATTTTTATCTCCTCACCATTGAAGATTTATTGGCAAGTTCGTTAATACCTTATTAAAGCCTAATGTACCAAAAAACGTGTCTGTGGTATGTGTTTATGTTAATATGTCAAATATAATTTTAAGTCTATTTAATAATGCACAATGGTCAAAATTAGTAAAAATCTCGTTACCGTTTTTGAAATTACCGTTTATTCCCGTTTTATTTTACAAACGGTAGTGAGATATTTCGAATGGTAATGTGTATTAATAGGCTATTTTAATTTTTTATTTAAAAACTTTGATAATTATAATTATGTAGGTATTAAAAACTAATATTTCGAGACTCATTTTCTTTAAATCACACTTATATTTTCATCTAAAAAATATTTTATTATCATTACCATGTACGGTCACATTACCATTTCCAAGCAAATCTCACTACCATAAGTATTATTTCTCCTTACCGTTCGCATATTTCATACATTCTGATTACCATTCCTGATACGGTAATGAGTACTCATTACCGTTCGTTAAAAAAAAATAAAAACTGAAATATGTATTTATTTATTGGTTATATTAACGTCCCTTTATTTTTTTTTCCATATTTATATATTAAACCTTAGGTTAAAAATATAAAATACCTGCGCAATTTGAAACGATATTCTGATTTTTTTTCCAACTGCCCAATATGTACGAACTCAAATATTCACCCTATTAATATCACAGTTTTACTACATTTGACGTCAATCAAATCGATAACCACTTTTCATGGTTAACATACACGAGTAATCGCTGTACCTATTGTTTTTCAAAAGTACTTATCACATGTATTTTTTTTTACAAAATATATTAAAATTTATTACCTACAAATATAAAAGCTTATCTTAACACATACCTATACCTAATAGTCCACTGACTTGACTCGTACATTTTCTACTTAGGTATAGCATCGAAATTAACATTGTCGTTCTTTTCGTCATTTGTTCGCTTCACTGATTAAAGTGATTAAGTACCTACTGATTTAATGTTTAACTAGCAGAAAGGGTTCGAGTTTATAAATGAACAGAAAACAACTTTTTGTTCAGTCCATCAGATGGAGCATTAATAGTACGTAGTAAATTACGCACCTAGGCTGGTAAAATAAAAAATGTCTCAGATCACATGTAATTGTCGTCCGAGGCGAAGCCGAGGTTGACAAAAATGCGATCTGAGGCTTTTTTATTTACTGGCCGAGGTCAGTATACTATTTTTCTGTTCGAAGAATCTAGAAAGCGGCAATTTCATTTAGCGCAGCGGCCAGCAAGTTGGCGCTTTCAGGCCGGAGGACAGAAAAAATATTGAAAACATAAGTTTTCTTTTCTCAAAAAAAAAAACAATGATAGTGCTTCTGAAGTTCAGGACTGTAGTCTCCTGACGTTATGGTACAATTTATACTATAACGTGACGTCACGAGCCCTTACTTTCGAATTATTGAAGCTTATCTTTATCCTTTATTGTACAATTGAGGAAAGAAAAAAATATGTTCTTTATTTTTTGGTAATCCACTTTATGGACAAAAGAAAAAAAGTCATGCCCATTCCGTTGTGTAGTTTTTGAGATTGAATCCTATATATACATATTTAGGTATATATTGAAATACCTACAAGAATTGCTCGTATAAATATGGCAACAAAGGGAATATATTCTAATCCCTTATATTGTCTAATATCCAATCCATATAGTGTCCTACTCTTGTGTAGACTCCTGGGTACCCCCCAATACCGCATCGTTTGGATCCATACGAGACAATACCCCTCTGTACATAGCGCAGACCCCCACGACCAACAGTTCCAGGGTACATGAGAGGACCCCCGGAGTCTCCACCACAGGAGTCCTTATTCTGGACCCCACCAGCGCACATCTGCCTGTTGTAGATACGAGGAGACCTGAAACATTGAATGAAGAATGTTAATATGAGGAGAAAGAAACTCCTTATTTTGGCTCCGGGTGCCACCCTTATTTGTGAAATATATGTGTTCCATACACGGGTGGTATAAACCTTCCTCTTGTATCACTCTATCTATTGGAATGAAACAACTTTAAACGGATTTAACTAGCGTATTTTATTTTATTGGCTGACGTTTCGCGAATACGCGAGTTAAATCCGTTTAAAGTTGTTTCATTCCAATGTATAATAACCGCCAAGGCATTAGAAATTATCACTCTATCTACCTATTAAAAAACCGTTTCAAAATCCGTTACGTACAGCTGCATACAGCGACATCGATTTGTTTTTAACCCCCGACGAAAAAACGACGGGGTGTTATAAGTTTGACGTGTCTGTGTGTGTGTGTGTGTGTGTGTGTGTGTGTCTGTCTGTGGCATCATAGCTCCCTAACGCATGAACCGATTTTGATTCTGTTTTTTTTGTTTGAAAGGTGAATATGTCGGGAGTGTTCTTAGCTATGTTTGATGAAAATCGGTTCAGTAGTTTAATAATTAGGGGGGATGAAAGAGGGGATGGAAAAATAAAAGTCTACAAAGGTACTCGTGTGGGGTATCAAATGAAAGAGGATCACGTGTACATTACAAAATTGAAACTATAATGAAAATCGATTGAGTCGTTTAAAAATTATATCGAGTAAAAGTGGGGATGGAAAACCAAATGTCTACAAATATACCCGAGTGGGGTATCAAATGAAAGAGGATCACGTGTACATTACAAAATTGATATTATAATGCAAATTGGTTAAGTAGTTAAAAAAAAAATATAGGGAGTGAAAGTTTGGATGGTTAACTAAATGACTACAAATATAACCGAGTGGGGTATCAAATGAAAGAGGATCACATGCACATTACAAAATTCCATGTAAAATGGAAATTGGTTAAAAAAAAAATAGGTAATAGGTACCTACTTTCAAAAAGTATAAAATAAAAAAAATAAATTAAAAATTTTAACAAACCCCCGACATAAAAACCTAAAAGCCTTCTAAAAAGTATAATAATAATAAAAACTTGATATTAGGTAGATACGTACCTAAGTATTAATAGGTATTTCTACAAAGAAAACGTCATGTCGGGGGGACTGTAGATTTCGGGACATTGTAAATATAGGTAGGTACAATATATGATGAGCGGTCCCCCCGACATGACGTTTTCTTTGTAGAAATACCTATTAATACTTAGGTACGTATCTACCTAATATCAAGTTTTTATTATTATTATACTTTTTAGAAGGCTTTTAGGTTTTTATGTCGGGGGTTTGTTAAAATTTTTAATTTATTTTTTTATACTATGTAGTGATATATATATGTATTATAGTGATTAGACTGTCATTTCAATTAGCCAAATTTCGAAGATTCACGTACCTACACTATTGCTAAAGTATATTAAATTTGCATAAAATACTATAACGAATTTAACTCGCGTTTTTGTTAATAAAATACGCATTTTAAAATTTGTTATAGCGTTTTATTCCATTGTGTAATAACCGCGAAGGCATCAGAAAGTATTAAGGTGTGGTAACGTCATACATCGTTTGGAGAAATTTATAAAAACTTGCCCATTGTAAGCTGCTTGGCAGTCTTCATTGGAGACCACTGGCAATGCAACTCTTAGCAGCACAGGGGACTGGAGACCGTCTTCCGTGGCGCCCCATCCGGCTACTGTCGCCTCTCGTCCAACCATCGACTGTGCTTGAAGCTCCGGCGTGCTTGGCAAGCAAATAGGTTTCATACTATCTGAAAAATAACAAAATCTTCATTGAATTATTTCAACTCAAGTTTTATTTAACTTGCATTGCATCATAATTTTTAATTAGATAACTTCAACCGATTGAGCTAAAATTTACTATACTTTTGATGACAATGTATGGTTAACTATGTGACCTTAGTCTAAAATCAAATTAAGGAGGATGTAAAGGGAGTAGGAACGTCAAATGTTTACAAATATACCCTAGTGGGTTATCGAATGAAATGATCACCATAAAAGCTTGTATCTAAAAAAGTTATTTAATTTTTATTTTATTTTATAAAAATAATAATGAATTATTCTAATATAGGTTAATATACCCACCTAACGATATATCAGCAGGCTCTGACAATCTTATGAGTGCAATGTCGTCAAACAAATTCTGCGGACTGTATCCGGGATGAGGTATAATGGTGTCTATTGAAACATTCTACAAAACAAAACATTCAATCAACATAACTTAATTAAAACTACAGAGATGTTATTATGTATATAAATTAATTAAAAGACAATGCTTACTCGAATGCTGGGAGCACAAACTAGGTCACCCTCGGTTCGTTCACAATCGGGGTCGCTTCTGACGTCATATTCCCCCAAAACTACTCCGGCTAGCTTAAGTCTGTCTCCTAGGAACGTGACGCAATGAGCCGCAGTCAAAACGTAACGCTCGTTGATAAGAGTTCCACCACAACTTAGCTTCGTACCACGACCTAATATAAAAACAAAGTATGAAATTTATATACATGTGGACCAAGAACAGATCCTTGAGGAACACCACATGTAAATTCACGTACCTGAATTGTACGCGATCAGCACCATCCAAGGCATTTCATATAGACTAGTTCTGTTACCGCCTAAAATCCTATCACTCTCTATGACTCCACAGTCAGTTGGTAGAAGATGAAAATTTCGATGTCCTCTTACGTCGGGCGCTTCATTGCTATCACCATTTTTATTGTTATTTCTGTTGTTATTGGAATGGACACTTCTTGGAGTAGTTGCTTCGTTATTTGATCCACTATTAACTGTATCCCATAAAGGACGACTTTTTGGAGTAGTTGCATCGTTTAAAAATCCACTAGTAACTGTGTCCCATGAAGGGTTACTTTCAGAGTTCATGCTGTCATCGACGTTGGCAAGAGGCACTCCCAAGCCGGGGTAAGGAGGGAACAATGGCCTTCGGTGATCATCATTCTCGTTCGTAAACGGCGAGACACAGCAAACCTGTTAAGTAAGTTTTCATTGGTCTTAGTATTTTAGCTTTAGCGCATCCGTATTCAATTGGTACCTACGTAACTACCTAAATGAAAGTAACCAAAAACTTCAACAATTTAGAGAGATTAATTACTTTGCTGTAAAGTTTTAATATAATTTATTTACCTACCTACACCCTTTTTCACCAATACTTTGTGAAGATGAAAACATCGATTAAGCTCAAAATAGTTTACTATACTTAATTAAGTATATTATTATGTTCTGACAATTTAGTCTATGTTTCTATCTGCTAGAAAAGTTGGAATTAGCTCATTTAGGATTTACATGGACATTGTTAGATAGGTACTAGCTTCTGCCCGTGACTTCGCCTGCGCATGATAAGCACCTTCTTGGGGGGTGAATTTACAAACATATTTTATTAGTGCTATCCTACGTTATATAAGGAAGCCCTGCGCAAAATTTTAAATGATCTAATTATTGTACCTAGTTTAGACCCTGCGTTGATATGTCAGTCATTAAGTCAGCTTTTCCTTTTATAACATACTAGCGGCCCGCCCCGGTTTCGTCCGGATTCCTTTTTTTTATAGCTTGTCACTCGGAAATACTGTAGCTTCCCAACAGTGAAAGTTTTTTTTAAATCTGTCCAGCCGTTCTGGAGCCTATTCAATCCAAACAAACAAACCTTTCCTCTTTATAATATTAGTATAGATATAAAAGTAAAGATACATACTATAGGATGATCACTCTGGAATCCGCACATGAGGTCCTTCAACTTGGCCCGCAGGCGCCCTGGCATGGGGGTGCCACTTCTTTTAACCTCTTGAAGAAGTGGACTACAGTCAGAAAGAAGTTTGCATGTCCCCGGCCTGCCGTCATCGTGGCAGCTGTCACCGACAAACCCTGAAAATATATATACAAATAAATTATTAATATAACCAAAATAAAAAATTACACTTTTAAAAACATATCTACTTATAAGTACATAAGTCGACTGTTGAGGTCTTATAGAACACCTATTATCTATACATTAAGTACGAGTAGGTATCTTATAGGTATGTATATATATTTATAATAACAACTTACAATGCAAAACATAGATAAGTATGTGACTATTTAATCCAGACTTCTGATACACAAATAAATAATAGATGACTATGTGACTGATGATGGTTTTTGGTTTGTTTTTAAATTGTTTTATATTAACGCTTAAAGTTATTATTTTGATAGTAGTTTTTGAAGTAAACTTATGAGATAAAATCATAAACGTTTCATTAGCATGATCAAATCGTATACTTAAGAGTTAAACAAAGACTAAACACATTATAAAATAATTATATATCAAACGAACCACACTGGTAGTTAGATAAAAACATAGGAACACTTACGACATTCCGTGATTAGTACCAACGCCAGAATTGACGTCACACTAAGCAAGCACTTAGACATCGTTTTCTCACTCTAAACTTTAATTAACTTGTCTCTTCATCGCACTAACAAAATCACAATTTATTTTAAAGAAAATTATAGAAGCAATAACAAAGCATTTTACACTACCAATCACGACACTGCGGAATAGTCTATGCTAGTTAAATGACGAGATTAATTATTATGTATAACAGGTTATCCAAGAGAGGTCAAATCGAGTGACGGTTTCGTTATAGACTGAGTTTATCACTTATTTTTTTACCGTCCTAATTCGCGTAAACAGAATAAAATAGAACTGATTAACACGGAGGTAGATTGACGACGATCGACGTGCCAAATGATATGCCATACTAGTTAATAGAAGTAGGAAACCACAGGTGACCACGCGTCGGCGCCCGCGCACCTCAAGTTCGTGTTATCATGAATCAGCATCTTAGAATGACATTAATGAATCAGCGAGCACTTAGCGTTAATTAATGTATTATTTGTTCCAATTAATCGTAAAAGGGGGTTTCTATTGTTATTTCTAAAACATCTGACATTGTAAACAACATGACAATTTGTGAATCATAATCTTGATTGAATTAAGTAGGTACTATCAACTGTGCTGGCGATGTTACACCTTTAAGGCAATAATCGCTTGAACGACCCTGGTACCTGGCGGCTGTGTGTGGAGCAACAAGTGCAAGCAATTTTTTTCTAAAATGGCGTACCCCGAAAGCATCCGATAGTACTTAGGATCACGTCTCAAAACTATGATGCGGACTGAGACGGACATGTCCAAAACTAAAAGGTATAGCGTTAGACCATCGTCAGCTCAGTCGAGCTTCGAATATGGGAACTGTAAAGTTTTCTAAACGTCAGCCAATAAAATAATATCAGCAAGTTAAATATGCATATAGTTATTTCATTCCAATGTATAATAACCGCGAATGCACCAGAAATTATTAAAAGGGTTCCTGTGTAAATACAGCACCCTAAATATGAACATGTATTATGTAATAGGTACGCGATAATCTTTATTCAATGTTTGTGATGTAAATGACTGCTAATTTCCGTAAATCTTTTCTTATCAAATGTCAAAAATCAATTAATGTGCATATAAGCATGATTAAAGTGTGTTTGCTTGTTAACTCGCGTCAAAGCGAACGGTCGATCGATTGTGCGTGCAGAACTAATATGTTTATCCACACATCATGCCACATTACCTTTGCTCAGTTTTAAGCCATTTTTAAAACAGTCCTGTCGTTTACAAACTTGGAAATGTCAACTATTTTGTTGACGTATGCAATTGTGCTTAGATTATTTTCTCGCGCTTCAACTGGTAAGCTTATAATGGTTATTTTAGTTTTATACAATTTGCATCGAATGTAATTTTCACATTCTTTATTGAAGCTTATTGTATATTGGTAGGTACATATGAAGTAATAAACTTAGGTAAGTATGTAAATTAATATATTCTGGAAATAAAAAGTTGACTATTCCAACCTGCAAAACCTTACTTTTGTTAGGGTTTTGTGTTCGTTTCTACAAGCCATGATTTGTCACGTCGACATTTTATCATGACCATTTGTATCCACTTTTTACGATCAATATGTTTTTTTAACCAGGAAAATGAATAACCTACCTATCAAAGACGTTTAATAGGCGACATCAATTGTCGATCGTCACATGGCTGAATAATATCTTGTATTTATTAAAGTTGATCCGTTCATTCATGTAGGAGTAACAAAATACAAATGAAAATATGTATGAGAAGTACCTATCTACCTACTCTATAGCAAAAACACCGGAAATGTTCACCCCAAACTGCTGGGCGTGGATCTAGAGTTTGATTACTTTTAAGGTGTAGCTACAATGATATTTTTTCAGTTTGAATCAAGATGACCGATGATAGGTGTGGCCACAGAACTAACTACCTATGTCGTCTCTCAAAATTTGTTACCTATTCAACAGATAACCTACAAAATCATCCGGCATGGATGAAACTGGATGCTTTCGAATGTGGAATGAGTGCTGCAGACCGCATCATCGGAGGGTATAACGCGGGGCTCGGACAGCTGCCTTGGATCGTGCGGCTTGGCTATTCCTGTTAGTTCATTTATTATCTGTACGATATTTTATAGTCTGTGCAGAAAAAAGTAGAATATCAACCATACCTACTCTGTGCAAATAGAACGTAGTACAGATATCCGATCGGGTGTTAAGTATGTAGACCGTACATCAACTGTTTGTAGTTTGTGGGTACCTACTACGCATGTTTTTTTAAATATATATTTAAATACTTAGACAACAGTGGATGTTCAGCCGATATACTCGTACCGATAACATACCATTTTTTTAATACAAATTACATACTCTGTGCTTTCTAATCATTATAAATGAAACATTAAGGTAAATTCTTCGGATGCAAAATAATAATATTTCCTGCCTATTTCTAACGTGATTAGTTACAAAAAAATATTTTCATTAAGTATTCTAAGTTCTAAGAAAGCTTTAGGATTTCGGAGGTAGGTAATGATTCACTTACACGAAATTACACCACATGGTAAAACTATACAAACTTTAGAAGAATAAATTTAATTTCTAAGGAAACAAAAGTATATAATACTAGCTTCTGCCCGCGACTTCGTCCGCGTGGAACTCCTCCTTTTTTGAAGTCGGTTAAAAAGTAGCCTATGTCCTTTCTCAGGCTCCAGACTTTCTTTGTATCAAATTTCATTTCAATCGGTCCAGTAGTTTTAGTGTGAAAGCGTAACAGACAGACAGACAGACAGAGTTAGGTACTTTCGCATTTATAATATTTATAATATATAATATATATAATATTACTTAGGATATTAGTTAGGATTGTCGGCCTATATTTAGTTTTGTATCATATTTCAGCGAACGTAACTGACGTAGAATGGATGTGTGGCGGCGCTCTACTGACAGACAGACATGTCATCACAGCCGCACATTGCCTCATGGATTTAGAAGATGACATTAAGCTGTGAGTCTTTGAACAATGTTTACCTGCTAACCAAGGAATCAAATTGACACATACGGAATTGCCCCCAATTTTTCACCCCCTAAGTAAATTATACTGATTTGACTTATTGTATACTAGCTGTGCCCGCGACTTCGTCCCCGTGGAAGCAAACAAACAAACAAACTCTTCAGCTTTATAATATTAGTATAGATTTGCGTAGGTTATAATGCCTAGGTTTACAATACCTACAAGTTTCAACTCTTTATTATCAGCAGTTTAGGCTGTGTGTATATCCGTCAGTCAGCCGGTCATTGAGGACAAAGAATTTTATATGTACTTATTTACATCTACACTAATATAAAAAAGAGGAAAGGTTTGTTTGTTTGGATTGAATAGGCTTCAAAACGAGTGGACCTATTTGAAAAATTCTTTCACTGTTGGGAAGCACTATTCCCAACAAACATATAGAATATTTCGAAAAATAATAGGGATCCGTGAGAAGCCGGGGCGGGTCGCTAGTAGGTAGATAAAATATGAAAGAAATTTTCTTGGAAACAGATAAATATTATGGGTCTTATTTAAGTGCAGTCACGTCATCGCACTTCACCCCCAATGATAATTGATTCAATAAGAATTCATTTCACTCTATTTATTATTGTCATTATGGTAACATACTAATATAAATCATTACCTACTTTATTATAGTAATTACCTAATAATAAATTAACGATAGGTACTTTTATAACGGCATTCTCTACAAGTCAACATTTGAAGCCAACAGAAAGCATGTGTAGGCGCAAATAAATAATACACATATTATTATAATAGAATAAGTACAATATCTATACTAATATTATAAAGCTGAACAGTTTGTTTGTTTGTTTGTTTGTTTGTTTGAACGCGCTAATCTCAGGAACTACTGGTTCGAATTCAAAAAATATTTTTTTGTTGGATAGACCATTTATCTATAACATCACGCTGCGACCAATAGGAGCGAAGAAACAGTGGAAAATGTGTAAAAAACGGGGAAAATATGAAGCCTTATGAAGAAGTGACAGTTAGAAGACTTTGACAGATCTTTGACGAAACAATCGGACGGGCAGGACGACGTCTGCCGGGGCCGCTAGTAAATTATAACCACCTAACCATGCACGTTTTACAGATCAGCCGTTCGCGTCGGCGAATACAACACGATAACCAACCCTGATTGTTTGCTGAATGTCTGCGCTCCAAAGGTCCAGGATCGAAAGCCGATGATCATCACTAAACACCCCAGCTTCAACAATCCATACTTCCAAAACGACATTGCGATCATTAAACTAGATACACCTGTGGTGTTACACGGTAATTTACGTTTTGAATTGAAACTTCTCAAAACTTGGGGAGTAGCCTTAGTTAAATGCGTGAGCGTTACGAAAAGTGTGATCGGGCGAGGCGAACGGACGTTGAGAGGAAGATATAGGTTAGTGAAGACAGAAAGAGCTGGTGTTACGTTTCAAGAGAAATATCATTAACTAAATTATTAAAGTTATCTTGAAGTGATGTTTTAAATTATCAGTCAGTAGACATTTTTTTTATCAATATTTATAAAAATATTTAAATGGCGCATGTTAAGACCACTGCGACACAGATTCAGGAATAGAAGATATTTTTCAAGCAGAATAATAATATGAATCACAAAAGAATATTCACGTATTTACGACAGACGGAATATAAACTACCTACTTGCAGAGGGATTCTAAAGTACTATCCCGGATACACTTTGTTATACATTTATACTTTGTTTTTGTATTAGATTACGCGTCGCCGATTTGCCTTCCACGTACCGCGGAACAGCAAGCGCAGCTCGTGAACGGAGAGCTGCTGATGGTGGCAGGTTGGGGCAAAATGAACATGACCACCGAGGAATATGCACATATCCTACAAGTCGTTATGGTATATTGCATAAAACAATAATCTACATAATTATGTATACAGACACAAGTGTCAGTCGGACTTCCGGTTCCGTACCAATATCTTTAAAAACTGCAGTAGAAATCACGTCTGTTCTATGGGACCCCTTTTAAATATTTAACTTCATTATGTTTTATAACTACAACAGAAATAGAATATCTGCGACAATTTAAACTGGCTAACTAAGATGGACTAGGAGACAGACGGACGGACAGATAGCGAACTTTCAGTAATAGGGCTCATTTGACACTTTCGGTGGGAAATCTGTAAATAATATAGAACTAGTCTAAACTGACTGGTTAGAATCCTAAATTAATCAAACCTTTGAAAATTCATCCCATAAAAGAGTAAAAAGGGGTAAAAGTTAACTATTGGATATAAGGTATATTATAACAAAGTTTATATTTGTTGCAAGATCCCGGTAACGAAACCTGAAGTATGCAAAATGTTTGGGAAGAGATATGAACCCAACAAGGCGCAAATATGCGCAGGCGCACAGCAAAACAAAGACGCCTGCGGTGGTGACTCTGGAGGGCCAGTAATGAAGGTAAATAGAAAAGTGAATCATCGAACCAATGTAATAAAACCCATTTTCCCCGAACGCGTTTAATCACTAGAAAAAATCGTGCGTAGATGGAAATAACGCCGTTGAGTCGAGAATCGTAAATATACGGGTAAACGGTAGTGACAAAAATTTAAGGTAAAAGTCCTGTTTTGCTCCGTTTATCGAAGTTTCCTACTTTAGATTATCTACCTACTTGAACAAGTGTTCTGATGTCTTCGCGGTTATTATACATTGGAAGGAAATAACTATAGACGAATTTAACTGGCGTACTTTATTTTATTGGCTGACGTTTCGGAGTCTTTACAGATTCCATAATCGTAGCACGACATACGATTTGACGATTATGGAATCTGTAAAGACTCCGAAACGTCACCCAATAAAATAAAGTACGCCAGTTAATTCCGTCTATAGTTTTTTCATTGTAATGACACATTGTTCCGAATATAAATATATTTATTTATAAATTTTCTTTCGACAGGTATTTGATACTCCAGAAGGTCCATTAAGCTACTTATTGGGAGTTGTCTCCTTTGGCCCTATGGCCTGTGGCATCAGAAAACCAGGGGTGTATACCAGTACCGTTTATTTCCTAAAATGGATCCTCGATAATATCATGTAACGTGTTGAAATATGTATTTTATTATTTATATATTGTATGTTTTATGTTTATAAATAATAATAGACAGTGGACTGAAGCGTATTGCACGTTCTGTAAACTTGTGTATAAAAATGTATAGATACAATTTTTCCAACATTTTACGCATTTTAATTCGATCGATAAAAATACTGCACGATTGGTTCGTTTATATACATAACGCTGTACTAATACTGTTTTCAGTTAGAGGGTAAGTCAATGTTTAAGACTAGTTACTTAGTATTAAGACTGAAGTTATAAGGATTCAATTAGGGTGCGTCGGGGTAACAAGAAAAACAGAGTAAGATGAAAAACCCCTCATAGCTGCCTATTCCGTGCATATTTTTTAACACTGACTACAGAGTTTTGTAGGTAATTTCATTGCGCTCCTTATCTCAGTCAGCGATAATCGTCAGGTGTGAGGGCATATGTTTTTTTTGTATTTTTTCGACAAGGTATGTTTTTGAGCGATAAATGCGTTTTTTAATCTTCCCCCACGTTCCGTAGTTTTTTCTACACGCAAGTTAAAAATATGTTTTTTTGATACGTGTTATTGATATTTTTTTTTTAGTTGATACATAAAATCCGATTTTGCATATCTTTTATATTTTTGGAGTTTTTATATTTTTCAATCTTACACCGCTTGTAAAACCCAGGGGCAAGACGGAAATATTTTCTTTTCCAACTTACCCCGATTATGAAACCCATAGTAAAAGTCAGGGGTTGTCAATCTGTATGATTCGTTCATGAGTAGTGTAATATTCACAACTCATTAAAACATGTGTAAAAAAAAAGATTTTAAATAAAAGTTGTAATATATTTAGCTAGTTTAACTACCTGTCTATTTACATAAAGAAATGATTACATTTTTTGTGTACATGGTAGTAAAATTTAAATATTAGGATATAAAAAGAAAAGGTTGAGAACCGCATATCATCTGAATACAAAGTGGGGTAAGACTGAAATATTATATTTAACAAAATTTCATTTTGGTAGTTAAAACTAGGTATTTTCAAAATGTATTTATATATTTGAATAGAGAAAAAAAATATGCTTTCGGTGCATATAATCCAAATGGACCTACAATGGATATTAAAGATTTTAAGAACTATATCGATCTTCCCCCCTCATCATTCCATCTTACCCCACGATTTTTTTGCAATAAGTTTAACTTTGCCATCGTTTTTATACATGAAAAACACCATCAATCAGGCCCATTTGTGGAAAGATAGGAAGAACCATTCATTAACCTTACTAAAAACATCACTTCATATACGTCAGCTTCATACGATTCAAATTATGAGGCTTTAGAAAAAACATTGTTTATCTCATCGAAATCTCGTTCAACCTTACCCCGACGCACCCTACATTTTTTTTAAAGCGATCGTTATCAGAACAGCTGTGGCGACAATTGGTCGTTCCTTAGCCTTTACCCGTCAGGTGATTCCCCTTATTTGGACTCTCTCTTGGAATATTTTATTGATAAGTCAAGATTATATACCTACGTATATAATCTTGACTTATCACTAAAATATTCTCAGAATAAGTACTTAATACCAACTCGATATGGGCTTGGGTTTTCCTGATCGTGTAAACCGCAATAACCTGTATTGCTTCTTAGCTTTTTAAACTCTCAGACACCTGCGGTTTGATATCTTTGAGTAGGTAGGTAAATATTAAGTTTCATAGTTTTTATAATATTTTTGAAGTGGTTTTTCCATGTACCTACAGCGAGAACTGCAGAATGCGCACAACTTTCTACCTACTTGTTCAAGTAGGTAGTAATTCAAAGAGAAAGCCATGTTATATAACTTACTGCATTTTCAAATAACAAGTAAATCCGCATTACATTATCCTTAATGCAGTTACAAAGACATACGGTTACAGTTATTGCTACCTTACTTACACTTTTTATATCAAATAGCTTGAGAGAGACCTTGAGCTGAGTTAATGGGTTTACCCTGAGCCTGATACATTAGGGTTGATAGGACAGTCCGAATCGGTCCAGCTGTCGTGACGGAGCGCCGCAAAATGATCGCGTAACAGCAAATAAATACAGTCAAACTAGTCTTAAGCGCCATCAGTGAGCCGCTGTACCACTCGAGACAGTACCGGGGCGACCGCTCGTCGTCGCGTCACGTTCGGAGACCCGTCGTATCACTAATGACAACATGTTTATAACTCGCTCGTGGATTCTTTTAACATACTACATACTTTTCGCTTTTGGAACAACCAGTAAGTATCAGTATCATCTTTATCTAGAACCACTTTAATTGCAAAAACAATTGTGTTTAATAAATTATGCTACTTAAAAAGCAACACCTCTGCATGTCATTGGGTTTTCCTTGTTTTTTGTTATTTACATACCTAGATTTGTTGTTGCTTTGTTTTTACACTGATGCCCATCTTGTCATTAAGCATTGCTCACACAAGCGTTACAAAATATTATACTTAATTGATCTCTGGAGTTGTGATTGTTGTCGGCTAAATTATGTTTACGAAAGTCTTAATGACATTTCAGAAACTCAAATACCACCGAAGCCATGCAAAATAAACAACGAGACCGAAGGGGTGTGCATATTAATAAGATTATGCCCACAAGCACTGGAATTACTAAGAGTGAACATTCAATCCCTAAGGAATATAACTTGTGGGTATGACAAACTGGATGCAAAGGTAAATAAGCTAGTCATAAACAAGTACCTAGATACTAATACTTTGCGTTTCAAACTTATGACTGGTAGGCACGCACAATGAGGGGCACCGCGTGTCAGAAATCCGCTAGATGCGCTAGTGTAGAATGAGGTCTAGCTGTCATGTACCACCAATGAGAGGCAAGCTACTGGCCTGTGATTGGTGGTACATGACAGCTGGACCTCATTCTACACTAGCGCATCTAGCTGGTTTCTGACACGCGGTGGCCCTCATCAGGTATCATTTAGGTACCAACATGTTAGACATGTTTAGGTATGTTATAGTTAAAGATATACTTTTTTGTCACATTAGGTATGCTGCGCAAATAATAGAACGGACGATTTAATCACTTTTAAAAGCACAACCCAAGTTGCTACGAGCAGACCTGACACAACAGCAAGTACAGTAATGTCGCGTCCAACAGAACGTACCCCAATAACGACGACTACACTTATTCCTACTACACCTTCGACTACAGTATTATTCTTTTTAACTACACCATCATCTACAAATGCTCACCGCCATAGCAACGAAGATATTGCGGGAGAATCAAATGTTCCTGCCACTCCAACCGTAAACAGGTATCCGGTGAACATACCACCTGGCCAATCTCAAGTAATCAATGGCCGCCCAGGACACAATATTACAATATGGGTACTACCCATTAAACCCACGGAATCCGTAGTAGCTGATGACCAAAGCAATATATTTCCTAGTTTAACAGAAGATACAACCGTGCCTCATAAGGTGACTCCTGCGCCACTTCCAAACAGATTCAATTATTTACCGAATCGGCAAACCTGTGGAATTGTAACTACTTCAGATAGAATTTATGGAGGGGAAATCGCTTCAGTGGAAGAGTTTCCGTGGTTGGTGCGCATCAAATATCTCATAAGTAAGTCAAAAAGATTTACAAAAGCAAAGAATGTTATGATTTAATTGCTTTTCATTTTTTCTTATTTACTAACTTTCTTGTATTTCTATTTACAGATTCAAAGGAGCGTTACAGTTGCGCTGGTTCCTTGATCACCGATCGCTACGTCATCACCGCCGCTCATTGCGTTGTAAACTTGACAATGTAAGTAGCGAAGCATATATTAGTATATATTAAAAGATTAACTTTAATGTTTATTAATTCTCCAGAAGGAAAAAAGTAGTAAAAAATATTATTTTTTCCAGAATAGACGTACGTCTGGGCGAGTGGGATATTGAATCTCCCGTTGATTGCTTCGATGGCATATGCTCAGATCCAGTGGTTGACGTCAAAGTTGATATGGCAATCCCGCACCCGTCGTACAACAGGAGGACCTTAGTTGGAGATATAGCTCTGCTGCGTCTAGCACACCCTGTTAATTTTACAGGTAGGTCAATTATAAAATAAATACAATGGTCCTAATATTACATCGATGTTTACCAACTCTGTTCTTCTGCAGACTTCATCCGACCGATCTGTTTGCCAACCACTGATTTAGTTGCACGGCAAGACTACAATTCAGACGAGTCTTACGAAACGGCTGGCTGGGGCAGTACTGAATACGGTACGTTATTTTCCGTTACACGCCGTAGCGCATTTTGAAAGTGTAATAACAAATCATTTTGTTCACAGAGAAAGTGTCCATCGTGAAACGTAAGCTAATCATCAATGCAGTGCCGATGCAAACTTGTCGGATAGTGCACTCTCGTTTGATAACTGATGAATTGGCCGCGAATGCTATTTGTGCCGGTGGTCGACTAGGTCAAGACACATGCGTAGGGGACTCTGGTGGATCATTAGCTAAACAAATCTTTGAAGACTACTCAAAGAACTGGTTCATCCTGGGTGTAACAAGCTTTGGCACAAGGCAATGTGGCAGGGAAGGTGTTCCTGGTGTCTACACAAGAATAACCTCGTATATGGATTGGATCACCAGTACAGTCAGTTCGTGACAATTTTATAGTTCCTAGATATTTATTTTTAATCGAGACTTATTTAATCTGAGAAGTAAATATGAAAATGTGTAATAGTTATATTTTATTTATCGCTGCAAACCATGAAATAATCCACTTATATACGATTATTCTCTATATTTAGATTTTTATTACTGAATAGAACTACAGACAGATTAAATGCAGATAGGTAAATAAAAATTTCACTTATTCTATGAAGTAAACTATTCTAGGAAGGAAATTTTATTCCCTCATTAGTTAATATATCTATTCACGGCGTCATTATCGGGACAATATATTTTTATTTAACATTAACGTTTTAAATACCTACCGTCATAATATAATTAGCAGTCAATTTTTTTTAAATAAACACCATAATATAAAGTAATTACTCACTCATAAAGCTTCATCTAGTTAATCTTCCAAACAAAATCTAGGGCCAATAAAATCCAAAGTTTCAACACAATTTTATTTTCCATCCAAACTATCAATAGCGACTTCAGAATTCGAATAAGACTTATCATCATTATCTATCCTACTTAAATATTCCAGCATCTCACCGTTTAGGTCATTGAGGGAGTCTTTGCGAGATCTGTTTGGGGTATTGAAGTATGTTTTATTTTTCCTTGGACCCCTCTTTTTGGTTTTTCTTGGAGACAGTTGTATGTAGTCGACTGGAGCGGAGTGGGACCGTGGGGCGTAGTACCTTTCGAAGAGCATCGGTTGTTGTTGAACTCGACCATACATCAATTCCATTTCATGAAGGAATTCTTCGCGCCGCATTCTCTCTTCATCTCTTCGTGTCTGCAGCCTCATTGCTATGTCTTCCTCGTGACTGTTGATACGAAGAACAACATGTGAATCTATATAACTTTATATATTAAGAGATAGAATAATCTCAAGAACGACACAAGTTATTAATAATATGATGTATTCGGGGTTATTGCCCATTAGAATGAAACAGCTATAACGGCCTATTTTATTTGCCGACGTTTCGAAACTTTACAGTTTTCATATTGGTAGCTGTGAGTTACCTACCATCGTCAGCTCAATCGGCTACCAATATGGAAACAGCAAAGTTTCGAAACCTGAGCAAACAATCAGAACAGAGTAACAACTCGAAACGTGTCATCACATGAATTCAAATTCAAATATGCAGACTTAGAGTCTTAAGTGGAGTAACAAAATATTTCGAGATGTCAGACTAGTAAAGGTGCGATACCACGGACCATGTACAAGGCTCTAACTTGTTTTTAACAAGGTGCCACGCCGGGTTGGCTCTGAGCTGGCGGTCGCGGTGCCTCATCTCGGTCCTCCGGCGGTGCTCCGCCAGTCTCGAAGCCGCATCCAGTTCAAACCTCCTCCGCACAGCCTCGGCCCTCAGCAGCGCCGCCAGGTTGGACCGCCCTGAGGCAGCGGCCCGCAGTTCTAGGGCGGAGAAGCCCCGCATCACGCCGTCGCCGCTTGTGCCGACGCTCTCCGTGCTTTTGCTCTCTTGGGACATACGTTTTGCAACTTCTTGCATCTGTAATAGTCCATTAGTCCTATGGTTACATTGTGAAGAAATGGTGGACTACGTATGTTTTCTTTCAAAAAAACAGACAATGACAAAGATAAAGCGTGTAAAAATTAGGGAGTAGGGTCTCGTGATGTCACTTTGCAGTGAATAACATAGAATATTATAATAAATAACATAACGAAAATTATAAAAACGAGTCCATTATTTTTTGATAACCTTTACAGATGGACTTACTGTTAGACTGGTGGCTTAGAGTCACATCTAATTAATAAAAAAAAACCTAGAACATAACAGTACATAAGCCCATTAGTCGGCAGTGTTAAGTAAAAAAGTTAATTACTGCTGTGCAAATATATAATGTCACAACCGTAACAGGTAGGCAATCTTTATAGTTGTGAAATTATATAATAATCCTGCAGCCCACACAATAAGTATTACCTACTTACTAAACCCATACTTACTTACGCTTATATATTTTTAAAAAATTATGTGTCACAACCATATAAAGGTCTTAGGCATCTAAATATTCATACACTTACCACAAATATCTACATGTATACCTTTTTTTCAGCTCTGTCAGCGGTGTTAAACCGAAAAGGTTTCGGAGTGGTTGTGACAAAGTCCTCTTTCAAGGACTTCTCAAACTTCCTTATGGGGCTCCTGGCTCTCTGTCTGTCAGATGAGCTGATAGAAGGGACGCCAGGCGAAGGGTCAATGGGCAGGTCACTGTGGGCCGCCGGAGTGGAAAGTCTGCTTCTATCTCTCAAAGCCATGCTTCCGGGAAGCGTGGCGCTGCGAAGCATTTCTTCAGACCTAATACGGCGGTTCATTGACCTGAAATATTCCGACACAGAAATAGGTTTTTAAAAGATTATTTTACTAGCAATGTATATATATGTACGGGTGATCTCTTGCAACTCAATTTTGAAGCAGATATCTTTAACCGATTGAGCTGAAACTGCGTGCAAGAGGAACAAACAATATATCCAGACATTCTTACAAACTTTCGTGTTCATAATATTAATAGGACTATAATTCGTACTTATTTACTGTTGTTGCATAGATAACAAATCAAGTCATTCAATCTACCTCCTGTACTATTGTATCACAATGTATCTTGGATGGGTAGAAGGGCGTAGCGAGGTACGTGCAGTTCCCTGTTGGTTTTGATTCTTTTGCGAGTGTCGAAAATTACCTTAGATATATTCTTGGTTTATCTACGCCTGCCCTTAAAATCCTAGCTACAACTTTTGGATAGGTACATATAAGCGTAGGTATAAGTACGCTAAAAGCAGTGTTATTACCTAAAGAACTCTTCTTCCTTCATCTTGTCATAAAAATAGTTGGAAAATAAGTTCTTCGGGACAGGTCTGGCTCTGAATCTCTTTTTCTTCTTCGGTTTGGGTAGAGCGTGCACCGCCCGCTCGCACGGCTTCCCGCCGCCATTTTCCTCCCGTTTCGTAAAACTAAACGGTTTCATTTTAGCTCGTAGTTCAGCTTCGCTATTGATTTTCGTTATAGCACGCCTGTGTAAGTAATATCAAATTAAAGTTTTGTTGTCTGATTATAGCCTAGCATCAAGCATTGGTGCAACTAGGATCCATCCTAGTTACACCAATGCTAGCAATCCTAGCCGGGGCAAGAGCGGATCTGACTTTATGCTAAAATGGTAATTTAATAAAATTAAAATTGTTGACCGAGATCCAGCTTTATGCCCCGGGGTCTTGACCACCTTGAGCACCGATTTTGAGCCAGGTGACTCCAGGATTTTAGGAGACCAATTCAGTAGGGCCACACACCCCTAGATAAAAGTCCTAGCCTACGTTAAAGCTACTAGGAAACGTTTACTACTGCAAACAAAACTTGTACATAGGTACCTAAATAGCATAATATGATTAGCAATAGGCATAGTAGGTACCTATTATAAATATTTAATATTCTTGCGTCGGTCACGAAAAGCTAAATTGGTATTTAAATGCAATTGTTGCGGTTTGCTCTTAACAACATAACAAACAATAAGTCTAGTAGTACTCAAAATAAAACAGTGTACTAAAAAGAAGCGTACAGTGAGTGAGTGTCGTGAGCATTGGGAACCTCATGGCCTGATCCTCTAGGATTTTGTCGTACAGAGGAATCCGGGATTCCACCGGCACCGGCCTCGTTCTGAACTGCTTCCTTCCACATTTCCTGTCGAGCATGTCGTCGGAAAATGACTTCTGAAGGCTACGCAGCTCACTAACCACTCTATCTTCTTCATCTCTGCAAACCAAATATATTATTTACTAGCGGCTCGCCCCAGCTTCGCCTGAATCCCTTTTATTTGGCCTATGTCACTCGGGAATAGTGTAGCTTTCCATCAGTGAAGAATTTTCAAATCGGTCCAGTAGTTTTGGAGCTTATTCAATCCAAACAAACAAACAAACTTTTCCTCTTTATTATATTAGTATAGACTAGCTGGACAGCTAGCTCGACTGTGCACGGGTACCATTGTAATTCACTTATTGGTAGTAGATACTCTACACATTTTTGAGCATAAAGTCCGAAGGTCAAAGGTGTGCATATAACTTTATGTAAGCCTACCTATACATAGGTACTGAAGCGTAGTTGGTTCGCTAGTGGGCCTTTACTGCAAAACCGGACATTTGGCGAGCCTCCAGATGAGAAGCTTCAAAGCCTGCATGTGGGTAGGTATTATAAAGAACTAACTAGTAACATTATAAAGAAAAAGTAACTAATTTTCATTACCTTTCAGTCATCTTAAAAGGTTTCGGAATGGTAATACTCTTCCGTCGCCGCGACGGGGAAATTGTCCGCTTCATTCTCAAAGGACTCGACGGCATGCTCTGCGTTTTAAACTCATCGTCCAAAGTTCCCTTCTTTAACCTCGAATATTCAGCTCCATCAAAAAACTTATCGAATTTTTCATCGATCTCATTTTTTAATTCGATTTTGTCGTCGTTCCAAGATATCGAGCATGCTGAATGATTCCTTTTCGGTTTATTCGTCTTTGTTCTAGACTGAACTAAACTGCCTTTTATGGGATTGGGTTTTAGATCGCTGATTTTCGGCTCCAGGTTGGTCACTGTTAATTTTTTCGTCGATTGTGTTAAAGCTGATACTGTTGTGTTCTTTGATAGATTATTTATATCATCGTAAGTAGTTTTTCGGTCGTTTTTATATCCATTTAACGATCGCGAACGGTCACTTTTATCTGCACTGTACTTTCGCCGCAATTTGCTGTTATAATTAGTTTTAGTGGTCTTATTGATCATTGGCGTCTCAGTACAGATCAATTCATTAGTTCTAAGAGGTGAATCAAGTGGGCAGTTTATATTGTCAATGCTATCAGCTGTAAAATCCATCATAACTTTCTTTTTCTGTCGTAATCTTTTCAGCGTGGAATAAAACTCATCTTCTGGCAAATGATTAATATCGTTATAATCTGGTATGCTGCGATAAAAATCTTTTATTTTCTCCGATTTCGTATTTACCGCGTAAACTGAGCAACTTGAAGAAGAATCTATAGAATTTTGACCAGTGATGATTTTCTCTTTACGTTCGTAGTGTGTTTTCGGCATTTTGCTGATAGGATCCACTGGAAGTTTGAGACAGGAATTTGCAAAAACACTGCAGCGATGGTTCATTATTAATTCAAATAGTTTAAAGCTAATATAGTAAGTATATAAAACTGAATAAATTAGGCGCCAGAAATGGGGTTGTAAATAGTTGTTGTAGCAATCGTTGCCATGGTTTTGGGTACAGTCTGCATCAAATTTAACTGAACTGCTAAAGTGGCTTAATATACAGAAATACGCTCTAACGTCCTTACAATAAAGACGTGCACTGAAATATTTTAGTAACTTAGCCGCCACGATATACCTATTTTGACGCTGACTGTAGCTATAATTAGGTAAAACACTGCGCAAGAATATTGACCTTGGTTTTTCTTTTTATATGAATAAATGAAGATTACCACTAAACTCTTTAAAATATATATTTATATTATGATATCTACCTACCTACTTATCTAATATAAAATGAAATACTTACTGTGGTATTTAGTACTTACCAACTTCATAAACTCTATTTATTACTTAATTAAATTCCTTACTCCACCTACAAAACTATTGTAAGTACGTTAAACATGTTTAACAGATAAAATATAAAATTATTTATTGTTTAACTTTTCCTCTTAGGTAGGTAATAATTTTTCATTTCGTGTTATCTTTAATTTCACATGTTGATACGTTACCAATGGTAACCACATCAGCTTAAAACCTTGGTTACTACAGTACCTAAAATATAGGTAATATCTACGTATTATAGTACGAAAAATATTAGTAGGTGTATTAAGTATGTGTTTACCATGTTGGTGTTTACATTAGTGCTACGAATCATTACTTAAATATCTTCTGTACTACCTTCTTATCACGTATAAATGTAGGTACTATTATTATTACTTATTAATTGTACGTAAAGTTAACAATTTGGAGATAAGTATGCAGTTCGAATTACTTCTCGACGTTTTATCAATTGGCATTCGATTTTAGAATAATCAAGGCCAGTGAAACCGCAGAGAATCGCTAGATTGTCAGTATTTTCCTTAACCATTGTTGTCATTCCCAACCACAAATGAATACCACTATTATTAACGATAAATATAAATTGAAATGGAATTATCCATTTAAATGTCCCGCTCAAATCAAACGTATGCATTATGATGTGACAAAATCCTGACATTATGGTTTATAAAAATTATAAGGCCATTCATGATCAGATTTTATACGCTATTATTCACGTCACGAGCATCACATTCACTGAATTTAAAACATAATAATACTGGTCACACCAGTGAAACTGTCAAAACTGTCAAATTGAAGTTAAAGAAAAAACAAAAATAACCTGCTTGTTTTTTCTGGAATTTAAGATTAATTTATATAGCGTGAAGAAATGAATTGTAATTTTAGTTGATAAGTCACCTAAATATAATTTTTTTGTTGTACTCCCACGAAATATTATAGTGAAGATGTTGCTCCCGAATAATCCTTACCGGAATTTTATTCTCGTTAGAAAAGTAGAGAAATTTTCTCGAATTGCTTCATATCGTCGTGAATTAAATACTGATACCTCTAAACCAACACAAATTAAAGGGAAATACGATGTGATCATAGCCGGTGGTGGAATGGTCGGCTGTACAATGGCTTGTGCAATGGGTGAGACACTATTTTCAACAGTTACTTTATGTCTTTATATCATATTCTCAAAATAACAATGTGTATATGATGATATTTATCGCAATATTCAGATAATTTGAAATTGTAATTACTTAAATAATTAATTGTGAAGTTTCCTCTTAGTGTTTCTTGTTTGTTTTCTAATTTGAATATTAAATACCATCTAACTTGTAGTTTGCATGATTAATTTATTTAAAATACATCTTGTTAGTATAGATTTTTAATACTGGATCAGACACAAATTTAAATAAATTTGCAAAGACAGAGCAAAAAGTGATATTACGTAAAATTAGCATTGAGGTGGTTGTTAAAAAAGTGAATTGAAAGATAATGAGCCAAAGACATGGAAATAATAATTTTATTCAAATTATATTTTTTAGCAACCATAATGTGCATCCAGAACATTCTATACATAACATACTTAATGAATTATCAATCTGGAATGAAACAACTATTAACGGATTTAACTCACATATTTTTATTTTATTTTATTTGCTGACGTTTCGGATTCTTTACAGTTTCCATAATCGTAGTACGACTGAGCTTACAATAGTCTAATGCTAAACCGCGAAGGCATCAGAAATTATTGAATTATCAATCAATTTTTTTTTTTTCTAGGAAAGAACTCAATACTTTCAAATTTGAAAGTATTACTATTGGAAGGCAGCCCGGAAAGTAAATTTAATTTGAAGCCAGAATACAGCAACAGGGTGGTAGCACTAAGTCAGAATACAAAGAGTTTGATGAATTCTATCCATGTATGGAGACATGTTGAAAAAATGAGATTGCAACCTGTTAGGCATATGCAAGTATGTAACATTAATAATAATATTTAAGTATTTAAGTATATTTGACAATTGTCCTATTACTATATATTTAATTTTACAAATAAATAGAAATGATATTAAACATGCACCTCTAATTTAACACCAAAGTATAAATTGGTCATTCCACAGGTGTTTCAACCACTGTCAGTCCCTTGTTCACAATATTGAAAAAAGAAGTTCCAACAAAATTTAAGTTTTGATGTAATAATATAGATACCTTCTACACATATATTTTCTTAGAGTTTAAATCATATGGCTGCTTATTGCAACAATATTTAGGGTAAGGGATTGACAGCAGTTGGAATGTACTAAAGCATGTGTTTATTTGTGACAATTTATTTACAAAATTTTTTTTTTTTCAGGTATGGGATGCATGTTCAGATGCATTGATATCATTTAGCAGCGCGGATATTTTAGATGATGATGTTGCCTACATTGTTGAGAATGATGTTCTTCTTCATGCTGTTAATACAGAATTGACCGGTGCCGATGTAAAAAATGTAGAAATTGTCTATGGAGCTAAGATCTCAAATTACGAACTTGCAACAAAATCAAATGCAGAAGATACAATTGTAAAAATGAGCAATGGAGATGCGTACAGCTGCAAGTTATTGGTAAGTTTAATAATAAGACACATTATTTATAAATTATTTATGTATTCTAATTCTTAAATAACAAGTAATTAACATGTAAAATGCTATAAAATTTTAAGTAATATTTCATTATTGTAAGTATTTGCAGTTTGGTTTAATTATATAAAAGTACAAGTCATTAATATGTCTTAATATCCTAAATTACTTTAATTCATAATAAACAAAAAAACATACTACTGAATGATAGAAAAATGGGATGGTGATGCATATAATTATGATTTACATCATCATCATCATTAGCCCATCGCAGTCCACTGCTGGACATAGGCCTCTCCAATTTCACGCTCCATTATTTACATAATATGCATAAAATATAATACCAAAGTACCTACAAAAAATTGTACTTAAAGTTCACATGTTAAAACTTAACTGAAAAATTTTGAGTGTACACTTGGATTATACTATACATGCTCAGGCTGTACATCCACTAACTTTAATTCAATTGTGTCTAATCTACTTTCAATACTACTTAGTCTAGAATCTGTAGTCTCAATTAATTTATTTATCTTCTTAGTTAACTCCATTAACTGTGTCTTTATATCTACCATGCATATTTCCTGAATGGCGCTTATGTTCATAGATACAGGTCTGTTTCTATTATCAGATCCGGATGGTGTTCGCTTTCTCCTTTCCACATTTTGTCCTTCAGAGGAATATCTATCATATAAATTGCTTTTCCTCTTAATTAGAGGTGGTTTTTCTATGCTCTCATCCTTTGTGCATTTTATTTTGCATTGATAGTTGTTGTTCTTTCTTACGCTTCTTTTAGTAAATTTACGACTTGCCACCATTTTGTAGATTGATGCTATTAGATCCCTTGGAATCTGTAATCAATTATATCAGGATTTTAATTCTGAAACCTCCGGGTATTACACATTGGAATAAAATACGGGAGTTAAATCCGTTGTTTCATTCCAAATTCCAATGTAATCAGGATTGTTATAATTTTAATTTGAAACAACCAAAAGTAACTAACAATACAGATTGCTAATATTTTGTAGTAGGTATAATTTTGCAATTTGGTTGCATTTTACCTCAGTTTTCGTGTTAGATTGCAATTCGAATGCAGTCCGTCTCTATCGATCTTAAAATTCGTTCAAACAACCAAAGTTCGTAAATTTTAGACTTTCATCTAAACCCTCATAGGTTCTTAAGGTTCATAAGGTACAAGTTAATAAATACCCGTTTCTCCCGAGGGTCATTAGGCCTTATATTCAGGGTACGTGTGTGCGACGCAGTCAACAAGGCCCCCCACCGTAGTGCTGTGATCAATTGTTTTGGGGCACACGTTAATAGCGAACTGAAGAGCATGCTCTCAAGGTGCGCCACTAACTGCGTCGTCCGCACCAATCGGTCCAGCCCTGCGCTCTCTTGTAAAGCCTGAAATAAAAACCAGATTAATATTCTTCGACTCTACATCCATCTTAGATATAGTTTAATGGATGAACCCACGGGTGTTTCAACCGCAGTCAGTTCTGAATATTGAGTAAATGAGCTACATCAAGAATTACGTTTTGATGAAACGACATACTGCGCTCGCACATGTTGTCAGAATTAATCGAGTTTAAATCTTATATATTAGCTTATTCAATATTCAGGGACAAGAGCATGGGACTAACAGCAATTAAAACGCCGTCGAATTACCCTACATTTAAAAACTGTTAACTTGTCACCTGTATATCACTGACTGCCAAACCGACAAGTAAATTCGTTAATATCACAGTGACAAGCAGCACAAAAATTAAAAACATTCCGTGTGCCGTCAATGGATATTGGATCTGGGAATTGGTGCAGTTGTTGTAGAATATGTCCTCGTACTCCAGTTCACCTGACATCATCATCACTGTCTTCACCAGACCGGCTGGCAGGTGGAATGCTGGGTAATTACTGAATAGCACGCTGAATGAGAGACCAAACGCTATCAACAGGCAACTGTAGGCCATCAAGAATGTTGCGAAATTCAATGTTACTGAAAAGTAAAAAAATGGGGCTGTTCAAGTATTACGTAAGCACTATAGGGGCGCTGGAGGTCTTTGCATTGCTTATTTATGATGAAAATGTTTAGTTTGTAAGTGTTGATTAAGGAATAATGGTACTTACCGGTTGTAAACATTTGAACGTATAGGCCGAAAATTGGGAATCGGCCAACAATCATCATCAGCTCGAACCAACAGAAGAAAATTGTAACCGCTGCCACGTCATGCTGCCAACCTGATGTGTTACTTTTTATCCCTCCAGCCTTTGTTTCCCAAATTGGAATCTAAAATACAACATTATTAATTAGGTACACGAAGCTTATTTTAAAATATAAATAAATAAAAGAATGTCGTGTTAGTTACACTATTTATAACCCAAGATAATTAGTGGGAGATAGCTTAATAGAACCAGGAGACGGACATAGGATACTTTTTATCCTGTTCCCGTTGCGCGGAAAATTAGGAAATTTAAGAAAACTTTAAGAACATAATAACGTAATAGCTACTCAATGACAACAACTCTCAATTCGATTGTCTAATGTAGCGTGCTTGCTTGCATGCTTTACCGGGCGAGACAACGTCTGTCGGGAGTCGGGACCACCAGTTTTAGAATAACTTCTTGTCGCTTAATACTTACAGTTGTCAGAAATACGCCGAATATAATTATCCATTGCAACCAATTCTCCCATTGTCGTATGTAGGCGGACCAATCAAGGAATGCTTGAAATATTTCCTTCGATAGGAAACACAAGTTTAACAGAAAAATAATGTATTGAAACGGTCGTATGTACGCTGGCACATCACAAGTGACGTCTTCACATAAATATATACCTGTAAATAAAAATCTTAAATTAATAGTGGTTGATACATCCTTGAGAACTATTACTAAACGTTGTCTTTAAAGTTGAACACTTACCAAGTACATAAAAACTATAAAGTGTAATAAATACAGCGTGATATATAAAGCTGAGGAAGAAGAATTTTCTTATTCGCCTCCATTTAAGAAACAGGAATGTCTCTGCCACGGGATGCTTCAGAACATCTTTCCGTCCAACCTAGAATTTTAAGAAACATGA
Organism: Polylopha cassiicola; assembly: GCA_038024825.1. NCBI lineage: Eukaryota > Metazoa > Arthropoda > Insecta > Lepidoptera > Tortricidae > Polylopha > Polylopha cassiicola. The sequence continues at coordinate 4,970,737 of CP149061.1, forward strand.
CATCAATATTGACTCTTAGTAATAGAATAAAAAAGCATTAAATCCTAACCTCAATAAATGAAAGTAGAAGTTCCGCTTCTCCTCTCGCTAAGCAGGGCACCAGAGGTCTGAAGTCTATTGTCAATTCACAGTCGACATCTCCCAACTCGTGCTCACTCATGTGAATAGCATCATCAAATTTGCACAAGTACCGAGGCACTACATCCGGCACTCTTCGGACTACGAACGATAACGCTGATACTCCGCCGTTTGTACGTAGCGTTAGATCACCACCGTAATCTGCAAAAAACAGTGATTTACAACACTAAAACAAAGGTCAAGTAAATTAAAAGTGGTATGCTCGAAATATTACCTAGTAATAACAGCACACAAGCAGAAAACTCGTTGAGGGCAGCTATATGCAACGGAGTGTATCCGAAATTGTCCGGAGCATTAGGATCTGCTCCGACTGAGAGTAGAAGTCGTGCTACTTCACACGCTCGAGCTCCTCTAACTATAGATCCGTGCAATGGCGTCCGTCCATCAACGTCTCTGGCGTGTACATTGGCCTGTCGTCCAACTAATAGCTCTACCACTTCCACCGACTGCGCCAGAGCCGCTGTAACAATAACAAAGTTATAAAGATGTTTCGATCTCTATTTAACACTTAATTTAAATCAAATCATATTACCTAAATGAAGCGGTGTCTGACCCCGTATGTTAGGCCAGTCTATATGAGCTTGATGCTCGAGCAGCAGCCGAGCACACTCAGCGTGGCCGTCTTCGGCTGCGAGATGCAATGCTGTGGCCTTCCCCGCACCAAGTGCAGCCCGGACGTCGGCGCCTGCATCCAAGAGCAATTTGGTGCACTCAGCCGAACCCAGTGTTGCCGCTACGTGAAGAGGCGTTTCTGTAAACACCTGGAAATTTATAAAAAATAGTAATTTTTAACATATTGAAATAGTCGATGAAAAGTTTAAAAGATTAAATACCTGTGGAGTATCAGGACAGGCTCCCGCCTCCAACAAGCAGCGGACTACTTCCGGTGCGTCACTGAGTACTGCATAATGTAAAGGAGACCGCTCGCTCAATCCCGCATTTACGTCAGCGCCGTGTTCCAGTAAAACCTGAGCAAACAAAAACTTAAGAAAATCTAGGTCACATTTTATTTATAACTAGCTTCTGCCCGCGACTTCGTCCACGTAGAACTCCTCCTTGTTTGCAGTCTCTTAAAAAGTAGCCTATGTTCTTTCTCAGGCTCCAGACTTTCTTTGTACCAAATTTCATATAAATCGGTCTAGTAGTTTTAGCGTGAAAGCGTAACAGACAGACAGAGTTACTTTCGCATTTATAATATTAGTTAGGATTAGGTTATGAATGTACCTGAACACAAGGTAAGCTTTTCGCGCTCGCTGCACAATGTAGAGGCGTCGCTTTACCCTCTTCGATGGCATCCCATCTATTAGGATCCGCTTTGTGTTCTAACAGCAAACTAACGCACTCTTCGCTTGCAACCAAGCAACTTAAATGCAAACACGTTCTGTTGACGCAGATAAATATTGTTTCAGAATCTAATAGAATAAGTTATCACTATATTTGTAAGTGTTTTAATTATTTACCTGCCAGAATCGTCGGCCCAATTAGGGTCTATTCCAAGTTTCAATAATCTGCCCAACAAAGAGCTTCTTCCTAACCAACATGCCCACAAAGCAGCCGTTCTCCTCACATCAGTTTCCAAAACAAAACTTAACACTTTTTCGTAAAGACCGTCCTCTATTAGCACTGATACTTTTTCAGCGTTTGAAAGCTGTCTCAACACCTGTTGAATCTCATCTGTTTAAAACAAAAATGCTTTGACTGTATACGCTGTTTACGTTTAGAAATACTTTAGGAAGGACCATTCTCAATAATAAAATTCTGATATTTAAATAAAAACTTACCTATAGGCCAGATATCCTTTGTTGGTTTGACTCGGATTCTCTCAGCGAGGTCGATACCCCTGGCTGACTCGTCGCTGGAGATATACCCGGCTTCCAAATCGTCCGAATCGTCCTCCGGGACTTCTTGCATACCCACACACCATCGTGCGCTGCCTTGGCGGTACACCTGTATAACAATTATGTGCTTGAATAATTCTTGCTACACGGCTTCTATTCTTAAAACGAGTTTGATTTATAAGTTAAAACGCAAGTTGTTAATTAAATTGTTGACCTTATTTTTGTTTTTTTTCGACCCGTTTTTATTCATAATCACGTAAGAGCGGTCGGGTATAACGCCGCCCGCGCTCCGCTCAAAACTGAAAGTTTGCTCCCGATCGCCTTCAAAGACGTATTTCGTCATATTAATGCCTAATTTTATTTCATTGACTGCATATTTCACAGTGTCACAGTTAGCTATTTGCTAATTTTGTAACAGATAAAGGCATCGTTTTAGATCCTGGTCTTGACTTACTTGACTTATGTTCCTATGTACCCTAGATCCTAGATTGTTGCAAAGATGGGGCAGAGGGTTTCCAAAATGCGTCGCCAATTTATATTCTAGTAGTTATCTGATAAATAAACTATCTAACTCTTTACTGTGTAATATTAGCTAACGGGAGAATGTTTTATCAGTCAGAAAAGTTTCAAACATTCTACATGGATATTGAGAAATAGAGCGTACCTATACTTAAGTATTTAAAAAATGGGACTTCATATTATGAAGTACTAGGAACCTGAGCGATTTTATTTATGCCAAAATATATTTAGTTTTTCTCTTATAATAAAAAAAAATGTATCATTTATATACCTAGGTACAATTTCATTCGATAGTTTTGACAGAATTGAAACTGTCGCAAGCAGACGGAATCATCACACGCGACTATTTTTATAAAATTCCGTCTAATCTTAAGTAGGTAGTATTATTACTACATGATTAGTTGGCACCAGATATTGGAGTCTAATTCAACTCGAATCATTTCCAAGATTTCTAACTACCACTCTGTTTAACTATTTTACAAAATAAATGCATACTACAGTCCACTATAATGCCTAATTTAATTATTTACCTATATCAAGGCAATTATAAAAAATATATATATTTAAGTAGTACTGTAGAGTGAATGTTAAAAAACACTGCTAATTCTACATACAATCTGGCCTATTTTTTTTAGACAGAAACCATTAACCATATCATAATACTTCTCTCACCTCCGCTTTTATACTTTGCTTCGATGATGCAACGTATATAAATTAAAGCCGTCGTTGTAGAGCTATTTTTATAAATAGTTATATTTTCTTGTCTTGCTAGAAATAATTTATACATGTTTGATAATAATGTTATAAAGAGGAAAGATTTGTACCTATTTTTGTATGTTTCTAATGAATAGGCTCAAAAACTACTGGACCGATTTAAATAACACTGTTGGGAAGCTACGTTTACCCTGAGTAACATAGGCTATAGAATATTTAAAAAAAAAATAGGGGTCCATGCGAAGCCGGGGCGAACCGCTAGTGTTTGATAATTTGCACTGATTAGGACTCTAGTGTAACTTGGCGTATGTTGATTTGTAAAAATTAGGTAAAGAAAAATAATTACAAAATGGAAGCTAAGCTAAAGTGACAAAACATAAAACATGTCTTAGGTGCTAACAGAAGTTTATTAAGTCTCGCCAATTAAATGTAGTCATCATAGGTAGTCATCATGTAGTTATCAAGGGGAATTGTCACTTGAGATTTTTTTCGCGATTAAGATTTAAGAGATTGTAAAATAATCGAATAATATATTAACGTCGCCTGTAATTTTAGAACAAAGCGAATGCAGCCGAATTAGAACCGCGAATGTGACTAAAACCATCTGGAGTGTGCTTCGTTTGCAAACAATTTCATCGAACTTCGATTATTACCACTTGGCATGCGCCTGCGATGCCGTTAAAATCAAAATACATATCGCACACCTAGATCTGAAGAGAGCTAACTCAAAAAAGGTACTTTTTCAGGAGAGGCAAGAAACTGATTAATATGTCCATATGACGCATGAGTTTTCTGTTTAAATTTATACTTTTTATAATAAAGCTAGCAGAGTTATATTAGCTGAAATCAGTTTTAGTGTAGGTGGGTTTTGCTGGAATCCGATGGTGTGCATAACTCAAATCTTCCGGTTTTTGAGTTAGATCCCTTTAGACCTAGGTGTGCGATATATCGTTTGATACAAGTACTTCGTGAGGCCAACTACGAAATAATTACATACTGATTAATCAACGCCCTCCGCTTTTTTAATGAAGGGATTTAACATTACGTTTTATTAGATACTCGTAACTAGCTTTGATTAATGACTACCGTTAGGGGATGAATTTCGAGATAATATGAAGCATGTCTTGCATCGATTCATTTGTTGATGCAAAATTTTAAATCTTGTGAAATGCCTACGTCATATAAAGAGCACACCCTTTTTTTATTTTATTTGCTGACATTTTGAAAACTTTATAGTAGAAGTTTCAGGTCTCTACGATAAACGGTTAAGGCTATGCCTTTAGCCGTCAGTCACTCATTCAGGATAAACCATTTCATGTACCTATTGATTAGTAGGTACCTTCATCTATTGTACCAACCATCAGACCTTTGGCATTGTACAGAATTTAATGAAATGAACATAATAGTCCCAATTTCTGACATAATAGTACTATTTATAATAGCACTTATGAAACGTTTAACAAATATTTCAACGAAATAACTACTCAGTTTACGAGGAACGGGCCGTTTTACAGCCCGTATAAATAACACCCGTTAATCATAATGATTGTGTGCGGATTCAACACTGTGTTGAACACATTATAATTTGTACTCGTATCCTAAAACTATAGTACATTACGCACCTAGGCCAGTAAAATAAAAAATGTCTCAGATCACATTGACAAAAATGTGATCTGAGGCTTTTTTATTTACTGGCCGAGGTCAGTATACTATTTTTCTGTTCGACGAAGCCAGAAAGCGGCAATTTCATTTAGCGCAGCGGCCAGAAAGTTGGCGCTTTCTGGCCGGAGGACAGAAAAATACTTAATGTTATATGTTCTTATTTTGCTATGATTAATTTTCATATTATTGCGAATTAGTTAATTTTTTTTTGTAAATGTAGGTAGTACCTACACTATGTAGAAATAATAAGTAGGTACTTACCTACCTAGATAATTATTATTCCTATATAGAAAGCATCGCATCGGGTCACCGTAGGTCTTGGTAGATTGTAAATATTACACCTAAATTAGGACCGACCCCCTGAGGTGACGCTTTCTTTAAGAAATATTAATAAGATGGATAGGTAGTATATTAATTGAAGAATTTAATTTGAAATATTTTATATGTATCAAAAGTAAGAGTAAAGCAAGTCGATATCATAAATCAATTAAAGCCATGTAACTTAAAATATAAACTGGCAATAAGTAATACACGAACGTTAGTGTTTACATTATGCCTGTAAAGTTTATTTTAACATTTGTTTAGACACACGTCCGGCTGTTGGTCTGCGTACATTTACCAACGTTCTTAGCAAAATTGTTCTTGTGTCAAGGAATTAATACAGACGGATTGACAAACATTTTATTTTAAAAAGCAGTTGACGTAATAATTAATGAATAGTTAGGCCGAGCGCGCACCACGATTTTTTGTCGCATTTTATCGCAGAAATGCAACGTATGGGTTTCTATGGCCTAGCGCGCACCACGATTTATAGAAAACCATACGTTGCATTTGTGCGATAAAATTATCGCGCGACAAAAAATCGTGGTGCGCGCTTGGCCTAAGAGTCTGTTTATCTTGTTTAAACATTTTTTTAAATTAGTTATTAGTTAGGTATATTAGTATCTAAGTTGATAATTTTACTTTAATTTATATTAGATATTAGATTTATTAACTTAATTGATACTTACAGGCTGTATGTTATCCAAAACTGTTTCGCACAGCATTTTTGTTTTGTCAATTTAAAACGACTAAACCATGATGTCAAAGATTTTCCAAAAAGCAATCCCGCTTATTTAAAAGTTTCACTTTTATTTATATTAGTATTTGTTGGCCTAATTAACTGCTCCAGATCGCGAGTGGCCGGAAATTGTTCAAAGCCAAAATCACTAGAACTTTGATGGTGAGGAAATTTAATCATTAGCAAAATAACAAATATGTTATATGACGAATCGTCGAAAATATATCGAACTTTGGAATTTTACATCTTGACATTCTTACGGATTTTTCAACGATAACAAACCGGCATCGAATAACCGATCACTTTGAAAATTGTCGATATTCGTAATACGGAAATGAATGAACAGAGAAACACGTAAAATGTATCCCATTCCAATGGGAACACCGTCCCGAGGGAACACTCACGCGCCACTACATCGCCGCCGCAAAATTTCACACCTCTTAAAAACAAATAAACAATAACCCCCCAACAAGCAAAATCAGTACTTGTAGTGCTCTTGAAGCCTATTTTTATTAGACTTATAAGATACTCCAAGTATGCTACAAACAAGGATTTGGGCGCAGTTATAGGAGCATTCTTTCTTATAACGATCTTATAATGAACTAGCGGAACGTCAATAGGCCCTATAATACGCTTACAATTGTTTTACCGTAGTACAATTGATCCTATAAAGTCCTGAGACTACCCATTTATAAGTACTATAACTCTTATTACTATCTGAGATGAGTATCATACTAGAGCAATTTTAGTTACAAAGTATCTCCTACGAATATACTTAGTTATTTTTTGTGGCCGTTTTCTTTTTAATTTGTCTAATACAATTAGTAAGTAGTGAAGAGTATATCTAAGTATTGAAAATTACTATATGTTTAGTGTGTGAAATTACCGGGGAATTCATTTTTATTGTGAATGTCCACCATAATTTGTTGATTTTAACAATGCCCATGGAAAAAGTTCATATAATCATAGATGTTATTGAAATAATATTCGTACATTAATTGAGAACATTCGCCATTTTCTAAAAGTACTCTGCATTGAGTATATTATAGGACAATTATAGGTAAAATTGCACCTATAGCAGTTTTGATCCAGAGCAATCGTCGCCATATTTAAACGTATTAGCGTTTCGTAACTCAAATTCAAACAATGATTGAATGACATTTACTAGTAAGGTGTTTGGTCAAGTAATTTATAGGATTGTTTCATCTTATAAGGCTCTAACCAAGTACAATTTGGGTTATAAGAGCATTGGACAAGACTAATAGCGATGTACACTTGAAATAGTCTCAGCTTAGTATAATATAATGTCTTGTACTCTTACAAAATGCTACTATAAGATCAATATTATTCAGGACTATTTGCTCTTTCTGCAAACTGTTATAGGAGACTAAATCCTATAACTATCTTATAAGACGCTCTTGTAGCTTACTACAAGCATGTAAAATAAAACCAAATGATCTTAAGACTATCTACGCTTGTATAATGTTACTATAAGTAAAAGTATCCTATAACTGTTCTGTGCTACAATCTTGTAGCATACTATAAGGATGAATTATAAACACTAATGCTCTTGAGTATGTTACCGCTTATCCAAAGCTATTATAAGTAAATGACTCTACGTCAATGCCTTTATAGGAACGTTATTAGCAAATTAGTACTTATAGTCTTTACTTATAGGAATACTTTGCTTGTTGGGCCTGCATTGCAAAAGCTACTCTTTGTAAAACCGTACTTCTTAGAAATACCAATAGATTTTTGTGTTGCTCACCTATTACGTAAAACATACAACATGGTATCCTTTGAAGAATTCGATTTTATAAGATAGGTACCTAATAAATTTTATGATAACTGCGATTCTGAATGATATACTACATTGGTTTACTTTTCAAGAGTTTAAATGTTTGAGTAATGAGCTAATTTAACGGGTTTTTCATGTTATCGATATATTTTATCTAGAGACTAACTTCTTAAAACTGTACACCTCCACTTGTTCCCACGATCCAAGACTTATTTTTTAAGTACTAGATTTGAAAAAGTGTTAGATAGCCCATTTATCGAGGAAGGCTATAATATCATGATGGTAGGACAAATAGGACGCGGACGAAGTCGCGGTTAGAAACAAGTTAATTATATTCGTGCATATAAATGCTTATACTTTCACTGTATATCCTGACTAGCGGCCCGCCCCAGCTTCGCCCGGGTCCGGATTTTTTATATCCTATGTCACTCGGGAATAGTGTAGCTTTCCAACAGTGAAAAAATTTTTCAAATCGGTCTAGTCGTTTAGGAGCCTACTCAATCCAAACAAACTTTTCATCTTTATTATATTAGTATATAGATATTTTCGGTGTTTCATTTTCAGATCGGCGCTGACGGAGCCAACTCTGCGGTGCGCAAGGCTATGGGAGTGCAGTATTTGTCCTGGAGCTACGACCAAATGGGAGTGGTGGCCACACTGCAATTAGCCGAGGTACTCTTAATTTAGTACTAACTTTTATTAACTTTATTGTAATAACAAGACTTCTGTATTAAAACATAATATTTAATGAGTAGGTATTTAAACACAACACATTCCGACCTGACGTTATTTAAAATCAACTGGCCCTAGTAGCGTGTATAATAACAGAACTAAAAAACCTTATAATCTTCTAAGACTAAGACTGGAATATACATTCAGCATAAAAGTAAAATTATACCTCAATAACTTTAAACCTAATTATAAATCCCTGCAGTGGGCAATGCGCTCAACTAACGATATCATATAGTTTTGTATTTGTTTAAGGGTAGATAGAGTGATTAAATATGCCGAATGAAACAACTATAACTGATTTAACTAGGGTGTTTAGTTTTATTTGATGACTGTTCGAATCCCTACTAATATTATAAATGCGAAAGTAACTCTGTCTGTCTGTCTGTCTGTCTGTTACGCTTTCACGCTAAAACTAATGGACCGATTTAAATGAAATTTGGTACAAAGAAAGTCTGGAGCCTGAGAAAGGACATAGGCTACTTTTTAACCGACTGCAAAAAAGGAGGAGTTCCACGCGGACGAAGTCGCGTACAGAAGCTAGTATAAAATATGCGAGTTAAATTCGGTATAGTACATGTAAACTATTTGTTCTTGGAATTAAACAATTATAACGGATTCAACTCGTGTAATTTATTTTATTCGCTGAGTACTGCGAAAACTACTGATTGGATTCAAGTCGCGGGCAGAAGCTAATCCGTTATAAGGCCTTTATTCTTATTAGAAATTATTAATATTTCAGGAATCCGAGAACAGCACGGCGTGGCAGCGGTTCCTGCCGACTGGGCCGGTCGCCCTTCTACCCCTGAACGCGAAGCAGAGCTCCCTGGTGTGGTCCACCACCGTGGAACACGCCAAGCAATTGCTGCAGCTACCCGAGGAACAATTCGTCGACGCCCTCAATGACGCACTGGTAAAGAATTAATATTTTTAATAATATCATAATGGTTTGGTTTCTGATGCCTTCGCGGTTATTACACATTGGAATGAAACGGATTTTATAAGCGTTAGACTATCGTCAGCTCTGTCGTGCTACGAATATGGGAACTGTAAAGTTTTTGAAATGTCAGCCAAAGTGGATGGATGTCTGGATGTAAGTCTCAAAAACTAAAACTTTCACGCAAAAACTACAGAATGGATTTTGATGATATTTTACAATAATATGGCTTATGGGTACATCAGAATTACGAATACGGTATATTTTATAACGGTATTGTGTAAAGTACTCATAGTGCGCAGACGAAGTCGTGGGCAGAAGTTACTATGTAGGTACTTATTAGATATATGTACCTATTACAATTTCCAGTGGAAGCAATACCCTCGCAGCGGCACGGTCGACGCGGTGACCTCCTGGCTGGGGTCGGTGCTCAAGCGGGTTGGGCTTCCCGACGGCGCCGTGAGACAGCTGCCCCCGTCCGTCGAGACCATCGTGCCCAAGTCGCGGGCCGCCTTCCCGCTCGCCTTCGGACACAGCACCAGATATATAGCGCCCGGCGTTGCTCTCATTGGGTAAGAAAACAAATAAATAATCCCTACTAATATTATAAATGCGAAAGTAACTCTGTCTGTCTGTCTGTCTGTCTGTTACGCTTTCACGCTAAAACTACGGGACCGATTTAAATGAAATTTGGTACATAGAAAGTTTGGAGCCTTAGAAAGGACATAGGCTACTTTTTAACCGACTGCAAAAAAGGAGGAGTTCCACGCGGACGAAGTCGCGGGAAAAAGCTAGTGTTTAATATTGAGTAGTGAAGGCGACATCTCTCGATCGATGGTGGTTGCACTGTAAAGTCACCTAATCGTGTGTGCTAAATGCTGCAAAGTATTTCACACAGATGGCGCTGAAGCGAAAAATTCGCATGTAAACAACGAAAGTACAAGAGCAAGTTGAAGGAGTAGAGAAATTTGACGACTCATTAGTTGTAAAGGCAAGGGCGTGGGTTCGAGTCCTACTGAGCATTTTTTAATGATAATATTGTGTGAAGTATTCATCATGCGCAGACGAAATCGCGGGCAGAAGCAAGTGAAAAATAATATTAAATACTAAATACATGTTTAGTAATTAAGAAGTTAGCCTATGAACGATCTCTTCAGGGATAAAAGTAAGATGATATAATTTTGTCAAGTCTAATCTAATAATAATTTTATACTGCCTCGTTACTTAGCGACGCAGCGCATCGTGTGCACCCCCTGGCCGGGCAGGGTGTTAACCTTGGATTCGGTGACGTCAGAGATTTGACATCGAGCCTGTCTGATGCGATCTACACCGGTCTAGACTTGAGTAAGTACCTGGGCAAACGAATGTGGCCTTAGTAAATAATAGTTCCATTATTTTATTATTGGGTTAATTGCTACTAAATCAATTCTTGAAATGGTAATAAAAACATCTAGTTTTAGTACCAAATCTTTAAAAATTAATTTCAATTTATGATATAATATGTCGGCCAGGATAATTAGCCAGCACTTCAGTCGTCATTATGAAATCTTGGAAGCTACATTATTCCCAAGTGACATAGCCTATATTTAATATTTAAAAAAAAAGAGACCCGTGAGAAACCGGGACGGACCACTGGTAATAAATACTTCTTTAGCATGGTTTAGTTTTTCATCTAGTTATTATTGTAATAAATATCAAAAAACATTCTCTCTTGCAGCTCACTCCAGCTGGCTTGAGAAGTACGAGACTTCGCGTCAAAGACACAACGTGCCAACCCAGCTCGCGATCGACGCGCTACACCGCCTGTACACTGTGGACCTGCCGCCCATAGTCGCGCTGCGCAGTTTGGGCCTCCAACTTACCAATGCATTACACCCTGTGAAGGTTGGTACAACTGATAAAATAATTATTTCATTGATTAGAAACTAAAGCCAGATTTAATACAAGATATCATAATATGTGCTATACCTAGTGAATTTTCAATTACATATATTTAAAAAAGTGCAAGCGCTTTACAAACCATCGATATTGGAATAAAATAACTACAAGTCGCCTTAGTAGGTATGAGACAAAATAAGTCCAGAAGAGGCATTTTTTTTTTTGTAGTATTAATTTTTTTTCTTATGCCTTCGCGGTTAGGTACCTATTACATATTGGAATGAAGCAATTGTAACGGACTAAACTCGCGTTTTTTATTGTTTTTGATGACATTTCGAAAAATTGCAGTTCCTATATTCGTAACCGACTGAACTGATGCTAGTCTAACGCTAAAGTCCGATATAGTTGTTTCATTACATAATTATATGTAATAATCGCGAAGGCACCAGAAATTATTGAACTGTCCATAAAAAAAAAATAGTTATCAGTACGGAGTAATAATGCTATGGATAGATTATAATATATAGGTATTCAAAATATACGATTATTTTCTAACAGCTCTAATACCTCTGTTAAATATTTAACAACGCAGTAAAGGTGTTCGCTTTTAAAACAAAGAGGTACGTAGTGGTGGGTTTCAACGAATTTGTAACATTCCTTTCTTAATCAGGTAAAAAGTTGTATTGTGTAGGTACCTGCGTCTGGGAATATGTCGTAAAGTTACTAGAACAGATTAAAAACTATAGTAGCTCTTGTGAACAATTAAACCTTCGTAGTAATATAAAATTCTGTTTTACTAATATTTCCTCACTACCAAATTGCTCTAGAACGTTTATTAAACATGAGTAGAAATAGTCATGTTAATATTTTGTGTAGGGTACTTATGTAATCTATCAATATTAATCGAAAACTTATGTCAGTTATTTTATTATCAAGGGTCTACTTTTAATTTAATTCCATTGTGTGAATTAAGTACCTAAATGGTATATTTTAAAAGTGAACCATGTTTTAAGTAGGTAGCCTAGTTTAAGATGATAAAAAAGGTAATCAATAATATCGAACATGGTACAGTGGAATCCGTTTATAATGACATCGAAGGGAATTGACAATCACGTCATAATAAGCGGACGTCATAAAAAACTTTTTGTAATAAAAACCTATTGTAGGTATTTAAATAGATAAAGAGTCCTAATATAAAATTGCATTAGGATAGGTACACGTATTTATGTATATTTCGCCATTTTCTAATCCGAATATTATTGGACCTTTCTCCTCATTATACCTAAATGCTTTAAGGTGTTGGAATGACCTTTTTTTACACAGGATTAGATACTAATAACAACGGGTGGCCTTCAAATGTAAATTACTCACAGAGATTCAAAACATATTGATCATTCGCCGAACGTCGTCGGGAATAAACAAAGAATCTGTCATTATAACCGACATAATTTAATAAAGATGGGTCATAATAGGCGAAATGTCACTGTAAGCAAAGTCATTATATCCGAGTTTTTTACAAGGAATTTTGTATGTAACCAAACTTCATTATGTAATTACGTCATTATAAACGGTTGGTCAATATAGACGGAGTCATACTAAACGGATTCTACTGTAGATGTTTCTAATATATTGTTATCCTTGAACAGGTTTAATCCAGTTGAATGAATAACAAATATTGACAACATTCGATTGATAATAATATTTCACGTGGTTTCAACGACATACTTAATGTAAACACAAACACCTTATCAAAATTATAGGTAATCTATGATAGGGGTTTCACGGGCGATTGAAAAATGAGCTACGTACAGAATTATTTAAATTCAATTAATTGTGACAATATAATATGTATTTGCACCGTATATTGCTGTATCAAAACTTAATGCCTGGTGTAGCTAATTTTTTTAATATTTAGAAATAGGTATTGTCGGCGTTTGATCGATCGATCTACCCAACGTTTTAAACAACATCCATTTCTATTCTACCTCTAATTGCGCTCTAAAATGATTAAAACTTTGCTTTACCTACACGTAGATAATTTTATCGTGTTATCATTATAATTATGTATTTTTGTTTCAGAAATTAATAATGTCTCACGCTACGACGTAGTATGTTGAAAGATAACGTGGGTTGCAACAAGGAACGTTACAAATATTGTAAAGAAATGACTGATACGGTATTCTCCATTGTATTGTGTTTTGTTACGGTGCAATATTTTTTGTCATAATATCGCTCAGGTGTTTCTGTATTTGTCTAAGTCAATATACTTACTTTTAATCGTTATAGAAGTTGTAGTTATTATTTAGAGAGTATTATTAACCGTGTAAACTTTTACATGGTATAATAATTATTGGTTTATTTTATGTACATTTAGGAAGTGTTTAAATAGATAATAAATATTACTTACTGCAAAATATATTATTGTTTTATTAGTAGCAGGTTTAATACTGATATTATCTACTAATTTTTAACCTTTAATTTGGTTAGTATTAAGTACATTTAATCATTTAACGAGGTACGATTAGTACAATAAGCCGTGCCAATAAAAAAATATTTTTGTTCAGGTTTACTAAGACATAGAATCACGAATATAAATAAAAACTACTTAGTTGCCAAATAATTATCAAACATACCTACCTCCTGCAACCTATTTTGTGTTGCTAATTAGTAGATAATATATTAACATTCATACAATTAAGTATAATACTAAAGTGTCATATTTTAATTCTCGGGTTTCTTAATAAGTATACAATCCGCAATTATAATTAGTTATTTTAACTAATCACAGTATTAGTTAATTAGCTATCCTGTAACAAAGATTAGTAGGTACTTACTTAGTTAAAGCCTTTAAATTGGCAAGTATCAGTTTATCCTGTGCATTAGTAAGAGAAAGTAAATACTTACAATGTTTACTTATTAGTGTCAAGTCAGATTATGGTAACCCTAGTCACAATAACAAAAGATTGATAATCCCTTTTGGTTCATTTACTAATTACCTATCTACCTACGTAGTAATAATTAGTTAATTAATGTTGTCTAAACAATTCAAAATAGAATAATGAAGTAGCATATAACATAACTACCTACTTATTTCTAATAACATTTTAGCTTAGTACCTACCTAATTAACCTTGCCTGCCTATCTACCTACCAAGTTTGACCTCGTTTCTTAGTCTTCATTAAAGATAAATACCTATGCAAGTTTATAATGTCGTTATTTCCGTTACCTTCCCCTATGAGGAAAGTGTGACAAAGGCGGTTAAAAACAAGCATGCCCTTCAATGAACTTGGATCGATGTTCGTTATAAACAGCTGCTCAACATTACCCTTGCACGTAGCGCGGATGACGTCACGCTACTGCGCAAAACTGCCACATGACTAATATCGAGAGACATGCAAACCACTCCAAGCTTACAGCCACTACATTAGAGATCAATTTACTTTGGCGCAATAATGAGAGTTATCGCATGACTCAATAAAATACCAGAGACCTCGATTTCTTGCAACTGCGTCATTTCATTGTCTGGCTGAAGCAATAATATGTTATTTGGAAAATATTTGTTATTATTTAGTATCGTATAGGTAAGTATATTTACGTAGGATTTTTTGATAAATAAGGTACTGGAAATTGTCACTTTTCTACTTTGGAGAGTACCTACCTACCTAATTTTGCTCCGTTTTTCTTATGAATTGATCTGCGAAATAACCGTCGTAAATTCCCATGAGAATCTTTTGTTCTCGACTCAACAGCGAGGGTCTTTTTTCTACCTGGGCTAAGATATTACTGCATTCCATCCAGTTCACCTTGATTTTTACAAACTGGTAGGTATCTTCATCTCATCTTTGGCGAATGGGTGCTTTTGTAGGAAATTTAAATACCACGGTACCTATTTAGGTAGGTACGTAAGTAGGTATCTAAAAGGCTAGTGTTCATTATGATACCTATCAAATGAACAGGAACAATAATTGATTATCAGTATACTAACCTATATAATTATGTACCTACTTAGATCTAAACAGTTACTAAGTAGGTAGGTAGGTACCTACTTAGGTAGTAGGTTAGTACACCTGTTGTCTGTAAAGTCTGTCTAATAAAGAAATCGACATTACAGGAGGTGTAAGTAAGTAGGTAGGTATCTGTAAGGTAGGTAGGTAGTTTATCTAGCTACATAGGTAGGTAGGCACTGATGGGGGTCTAAAATTATTTTGTGGGTAAATGTCCTAGGTAGGTAGGTATCTAGTACATAAATAGAATGTCGAATGAAATAAGTTTTTTTCCATAAATTCTATTGCCAAGGCGATCATCGACCGACCGACATTCCCCTTCTACCCCGCCCGTACTCCTCCTCCCTCACAGCAACCTCTCGTCCTCTCTTGGCCCCGCTATCCGCATGCGCTTGGTAAATGCGTCAATAATAAGTAACGTTCGGAAACTTGCCACTACCACAATTAACAACTTGATAACCTAATAATTGTTGTCAATTAAATAAAAATCGGGTCAGTTACTATAATTATTTGAAACTGAGTTTGTTTAATTGTCACGTTATACCTAGTTACTATTATCTCGCATTAGCATAGCCTGTTTAGCTGAATCTTCCATTGACAAAATAATTCCTTTGTTTGTATAAGGATTTCAATATATTATTATGTAAATATATATAACGAAGTAGCACGGTTTTGTAGGTATTATGTATTTCGTATAAATTTGTACATTTGAGTAAGTAAATTTATTATCAAGTATTCTACTTACTTATCACAATGCCTCACTAGGTAGGTAGGTATTTAATGCTCCTTCTACTTATAGATACGTATTACGTAGGTAGTCATTATGTAAGTACCGATATTTTTTTTCACTAAAATCAGAAAGTAAGTGCCGTACTTAGCTATTTAATTAAGTTAAACTCTATTCTAAAACTCAACTATACAGAAGCTGTACATTAAAAATTAAAAATGTACTTAAATAGGTATAAACTTATAGAATAGGTGCAGGATTGTACTATGTAGCGTATGATGATCACTATAATATCAAACTAAAATAAAAATTTAACAGTTATGAATTATTTACATTATTAAAATAAACTAGAAAGATGTTTTTTAAAACTACGGTAAAATATTTCTTTTGTTTCGTGGAATGTATCCGAAACGCGTAGCCCCACAATCGAGTATCGATCGTCTATTTTCGGCTGTACTCGCCGTACTTCGGCGTCGGAGCGCCGCCATTTTGTATGCAGCGGGGCCACATTGGCGTACCTTATAAAAGGCGGCCATGACGTCAGCGCCCTCATTGAATCTTTCGTCGTTGTGCCGTGTGGACGTATTAGTGTTGTGACAAGTTCTTCAAGTGTCTGACCTGGTTTGGATTCAGGTGTGTAGTTGGTCTCACTACAATATTTTCTGCCCTATACTAATACAATGGGCTACAAAGCTAACGAAAAATCTGTTGTTGACTTTTGCGAAAGTAAAGCAGAATCCCTTTCAAACTGGGTTCGTCAAGTTAAAAATAAATCTCTCAACGCCAAGACAAAGAGAAAGCGTGACTTGCGAATAATCGCCATTTTGAGTAACTCCCTTACTCGTGCCGAAAGCGAATTGATTATGAAACAACGAGAACGTGCTAGAAGGTGGGCTCAAATGCAAGTTGATCTCGGATTGTGCAATAAAGAAGAAGAGGTCGCCAGAGAACAACGAGAGAAAATTGATTATTTATGGAAGAATGATCTCAGTGGATTAGATAGCTTTTTCAAAGAATTAGACAATGTCAAACCTTTACCAAAAGTAAACTAGGAAATGTAGAATAATAGGTAATGTACAATTGTCTTTGTATCTGTGATATAAGTAGGATGTTTTTCTAAATTACAGTCCCATTGCGTTTCGCGTGGGTCTGCATCCGTTGGCCGCCATCTTGGCTGCCGCTGGGGCGCGGTCGCTGCTAACTACAATGGGTTTGTAACGGTATCGTGCATTTATTTAGTTTATTTTTTGTTTTCAATGTAAATTTATATTAAATATTTCAATTTGAATCTATTTAACTAGTTAAATTGGAATTTCTTTATTATTCATATTGAATAAGAAAAATTGTAACATATGTTTAAGTATGCAAATAAAAAGAGATTTTTCTATGAAAATGTTGTATTTCTCCTATTTTGAAACTGTGATTTCACCCAACATGTGTTATTCCATGAGTCATCATCGACACTACGCTTGGAGGAGAAAGTGGCGAGGGCAAGCGCTATCGGACTCCGGTGTAAACCACTGAGCAGTCAACGTGCCGAGTTGCCGTGACCACGGTGCAGCATAACGTACCTCGCCTATCCACCACACGGCCTCTCGCCGTGCACTAAACTGCGCATGAACGAATCTCGTCCCGGTTGTCAGCCCACTAGGTAAACGTTAGGATTGCGACATGATTTCACAATTAACACACAGGTATAAAACTGCCAACCAATGCTATAAATTTTCTGCCCGTGCCCGTAAGCGGGCACCTTCCGTGTAACATTGTCTTTAGACCTCAGAGTTGCTGTAACTGCAGCTGCATAATCGAACGAGGCGGCTTACGAAATCGCACTGCAGCCCGCTCGCCCTCGGCGCGTCACATGATGCGATCCGGAATGGTGAACATAATAATCTTCTCTCTTATAAGGGAGTAAATTGACGTTTTATATTGGTGAGTCACTGCTATTAATCTCAATAATAGTATGGTGAAAAATATTTGGCTCTGATTAAAAAAATCCTTTGTTCATAAACATTTTTTAGACCTTTACAGCTGTAGGTAATATATTTTGTCCCTCAATTTGAAAAGAAAATGAATAAACTAAATTTATGGAAAGTGACAAGACATATTACTATGTTAACTAGGTTCTGGAACCTTTTATGAATAAAGATAATTAAATTTCATTATCTAACTGAAAAGTAATGACTATGACTATAGTCCTTGTCAACATTTTTGCGAGAATTTATTCTCGCTTAGGGCGTAACTGTGATGTCTTTTATTCAAACAGGAAAACTTTATTTAATGTGAACACCTACCCACTACTAGCAAGATCAGGAATGGTCGCCGCGACGGTCACTCTAATTCGCACACGGCAAGAGCATCTGTACTGCAGCACTTGACCATGATACGTCCATGACCAAAGGCCTGCATAAGCAGCTTTCACTTTTAGGTAACATTAGGGTCACCGATTATAATGACAAGTTGATGTATGCATGCTACATATATCTTCCTCGCAATGTTTTATGTTCACAACAAGACAATAGGTTTAATGTAACAAACGGGCAAAGACAAACGAAGATAACTATAATGTGTGGGCTGATGAAAATCCGGGACACTCATAGGCGAAATTAATATTATCCTTGAACTAATAAACAAACAAACGAAAATATAATAATAGGATGAAGCGTGGACCCTAGTAGAATGCGGTGAGTGGTCAATATTGTTTCTGTAGGATCTAAATTGATTTTTATTATATTGTCTTATTTTTGGAGGTGTATATTATCTAAATTATTATGAGCATGTTTCATAAAATCATTTATTAAATTATGAAAATTAAACTTATTGGGTTTTGTGTGTGAAAACACACTAGCGCTGTTTTTTTCTAAAAATATCTTATTGGTGTAATGAAAATACCTGTAAATATAAGCATACTGAACATATGAACTGATCTATGTACAAACTTCACAGCTTAACGTCGGGGAACACGACTGGTGAATAAGAAATTATTCCGAGATAGACATATCTACCAACACAATGACTAAAACAAAAGCAAGGTGAAGCCCTTCTCTGCGTGAAGGCTAACCCAGCTTCCGGTAATTACGTGGACTGGCACTCCTTACAGATAAGTTTACTCGGTCTAACTCTAGCTGGTCTCAAGCATCTTGAATATTTAGGGATATCTGAATAAGTATCGAACTATACATCTCAGTATTTGAACAATTCATACCTGCGTCGACTTATATGTAAAAAGGTAAGGCTTATGTCCAAATTTACAAAACAATCGTACATAAGTAAATATTTGAGTGAATAATACTGAGATACCTACGTATATGAAAATTTATTTTTTCCGTAAATGATGATCTACTATTATTTTCAGCAGTACTACAATATAGGTATCTATCTTAACAGGAATAATTTATTACACTATTGTGATGGTTGTTGATATATGCTTGGGATCATATCAATTTGAATATTGAAAAAAAAAAAAAACTCTTAGTTGATTATATAGCTACATACTTATAGCATAGTTAAACAATTGACAAACTTTCTAAATAAATCCCAAATAAAATTGCTGGTTGCAAAATAATATCTTTTTGGATGAAATGATCAGTATAGAGCAGTACCTAAATTTGTAGGCGGTGAGTTACTTAGGTTTTTATTCAATGATTAATACTGGTCTTGAGTAATTGGTCGATCTAATCTTTATTTATATCGTTTCAGAACGTTAAAAATTACAAGCGATAAGATGTAACCGTTTTTTAAAATATAAACAGTTTTCGCATCCAATATATAAAATCCGATACACAAAAATATAGGAATCAAGTATATAATTAGAATTAAAAATATCTACCGAAAATCTGTTCTCTGTTGAGATAACAATTAAACTCTGGTTATTGAATAGATGAGATGGCTGACTATATATAAAAGAGATATAATAGAAATAATGATGAGCACATTTTTCTACAACTACCTACTCTATCAAATTTGGAGGAAGTATAACCTGATATTATAAATATTTTAAGATAAGTAGTACCTACACGGAAGTAGGAAACTTACCTTGGTGTTCGGGGTTACACCCCATGTTATTCTTGTTGGATGTGTGTCTGTTTATTGTGTGCAGGTTTAAAATATCTCTTCAATCATCACGACGTGTGTGGTTATAACGTGTATTGCTCCAGCAGCATTAAATTCAATTCTTCGAAGACCTTACAAATATCTATGAACAGATATTAATTCTGAAAAACATGACAGCTACAACAATTCCAACTGGTTCAAGTATTGTCGTGATCTTCAAAATGATGGACATATATGCATTTAATAAGCTTTATAAGTTAATCCTTAGCTGTTGTAGTTTTGGTCATGTGTTTTTGTTTTAGCTAGACAATCTCTATTTACATCTTTCATTCATACCTACATACAAATGACACCTCGGCGAGACTAGATCAAAACTCGAGTAAGCACAGCATATGGCATTTGGTGATATTGCAGCCTTCATCCCCATTTTTTATAAGCCAATACTGGATCATTTGATGGCCAAAATGGTAGTACCAAAAATTTCAGCACTTTGTGAATGCATTATGTTAGTATTGCTGTTTCTCCTTTCATGACCTTTATGGAATGATAGTAAGTCGCTTGCTGAATATTTCGATGGGAATATAAATGAAGAAGTGAAGTTTCTGAAACTAGTTTCTTATGGAGGAATAAATGTGTATCTAGTGACACACATTGACAGACCTTTGTGTCTGCTGAAGTGGTAGTATTTTGCTAATGAACAATAGTACCAAAAAAGCAATTATGAGGAATGAATGATGAAGATATGTCCAAGACAATTATTGGGTCCTGTTTTCTCAGGAATATCGGAAATCAATCGCTGGGAATTTTAGGCCTTCGCTTATATGGACGGTATGGTAGTTTTATATAATTCCTGATTCTGTAAATTACCTATATAAGTAGTACAACTAGAAATGTAAGTGACTATTTGTAATTCTTAATGACATGAACTGAGGTTTACAAATATCCATTTGAATACTGTTTGTACTACATTATTTGGATATTTTCTTCTAAAAAAGAGTAGTTGAAATCTTTAATACGTTTCGTTGCACCTTGTCGTGTTTTGTTTATTTTTTTGTTTAGCTAGATCGCATCGCGGTCCGGCTTGCAGTACAGTCTGTAAAATGTGCAGTTTCAAACATCAAAATGTGATTAAACACATACCTATCCATTATATCACTTCCATGCAAATTTACTTGGAAATCATCTTGGAATACCGTCCAGTCCGTAATTTAATAAAACATATTTATTGGAAGAATGTGAAAATGAAAATTCATCTACAATCTTATCCCTGTACGGAATTGATTGCTTCACGCACCGTCCATGAAGGTAAAACTAGGTTTTAGTTTGGCTGCATATTTTTTTTAAATATCAAGCAATTTTATTTTATCATAATTTAGTTGTAGACCACAACCAGAACTTTAATTCTTTCTAACATCTATAAAATAAATTAAAACATTAATTAGACACAAACACATTTCTTTGAATTGCGTTGCGGGTCTACGCAGCCGTAAACTGCCTTTGCTCTTAGGCCTTTAGGTAATCTTGACCACGCTGCTATCCTGCTCGACGTGTTATGATCAATATTGCGATCCGCTATCGGAATCCTCTGCGTGTCTTCAGCCTGCTTGCAGCCGCCTCTACAGGACATCTTATAATCTACGTTAACGTAATGGTAATAAAATGAATTGCTACTTTACATAGTAATCTATAAATCCGGTCTTTTAAAATTGAAGTATTATAAACCGAAATCTAGTGCCAACGTATTATAAACTCGCATTCTCATGCTGTAGAGTAGGTAAAATAATGCCTAACGGCACATAGGTCGTAACATAAGAGCATCCACAGATAATCGCTGCTGCCACACTGCAGTGCTGCAAACTGCAAGCGGCTGATATTTGAGACTTACATCTACAACCGACTACTGCTGTCATGCTGAGAGTTACGAGCAGATGCTACGGACAACCGAGCGCTGTTTACTGTTGACCACTGCTGCCATGTCTCGGTGTGTCGTGAAGACTGCTGCTGCATAACAACGGCGCGGTACACTAATGACCACTGCTGCCTCTACACAGTGCGTCTTAGAAACTGCTGCTGTCAAAATCTAGCGCGTCTTGTGACCACTGCTGCCTCGCCACGGTGTGTCGTGAAGACTGCTGCTGCCTAACAACGGCGCGGTTCACTAATGACCACTGCTGCCTCGACACAGTGCGTCTTAGAAATTGCTGCTGTCAAACCCTAGCGCGTTTTCTGACCACTGCTGCCTCGCCACGGTGTGTCGTGAAGACTGCTGCTGCCTAACAACGGCGCGGTTCACTAATGACCACTGCTGCCTCGACACAGTGCGTCTTAGAAATTGCTGCTGTCAAACCCTAGCGCGTTTTCTGACCACTGCTGCCTCGCCACGGTGTGTCGTGAAGACTGCTGCTGCATAACAACAGCGCGGTTTACTAATGACCACTGCTGCCTCGACACAGTGCGTCTTAGAAATTGCTGCTGTCAAACCCTAGCGTGTTTTCTGACCACTGCTGCCTCGCCACGGTGTGTCGTGAAGACTGCTGCTGCATAACAACAGCGCGGTTTACTAATGACCACTGCTGCCTCGTCACAGTGCGTCTTAGAAACTGCTGCTGTCAAACTAGCAAGTTTTCTGACCACTGCTGCCTCGCCACGGTGTGCCGTGAAGACTGCTTCTGCCTAACAACAGCGCGGTTTACTAATTACCACTGCTGCCTCGTCACACTGTTCTAGCCACAACGCGTCTAATTACTACTGCTGCCACGCCACCGTATTATGACTAATGCTGCCATCAGTGTCAATTAATTGTCTGCTGGAGCCCTTTACGACTCATCGGTCGATCGCTGCCACAGTAACCAGCTGTTTACTAAACAGCATTGTCAACAGATGTTATATAGCAGCGGCATACATTCGCCGCCTTATCAGAACTTGCAGATCAAGTATGTCCAGACAAGACACTAGAACCTTTAATTCTGTAATAAGAGAATCTGATGCGTGTGAAGAGGATGTCTCTATTTAGGTAACCTTCAAAATTATAAAATAAATATATATGATGTTATATACTTATCTAAGCTTCTGATATATAAATGTAGCATTATAACACCTCAGTTATATCAAATATTTAATGGTAGACACAAATAAAGCACTTGTTAACATGTTGCTTTGTTCCCAAAATCTGACACTTCCTTTTTTTTTGATGGCAGATTCCTCGGGTTAATCATGTCCCGCTTTATGGACTAGCAGCTGCAAGCTATCTTACATGTATCGAGGCCAAGCTGACTAATAGGATCGGGGCCAGCGGGGCTTTTCATTGGTTGGCGGTAAACCTGATTAACCAACCAGTTAAGGAGAACTGGGGCCAGTGAGTCCAGTCTTCCGTGAGCAGCCTGCGCGGAGCGGGCGGGTCGAGTCTTTCCTGGGCAGCCTGCGCGGAACAGGCGGGTCCAGCCTTCCCTGGGCAGCCTGCGCGGAGAGGGCGAGTCCAGTCTTCCCTGGGCAGTCTGCGCGGAGAGGGCCGAGTCCAGTCTTTCCTGGGCAGTCTGCGCGGAGCTGGCGAGTCGAGTCTTCCCTGGGCAGCCAGCGCGGAGCTGGCGGGTCGAGTCTTCCCTGGGCAGTCTGCGCGGAGCTGGCGAGTCGAGTCTTCCCTGGGCAGCCAGCGCGGAGCTGGCGGGTCGAGTCTTCTCTGGGCAGCCTGCGCGGAGCTGGCGAGTCGAGTCTTCCCTGGGCAGCCAGCGCGGAGCTGGCGGGTCGAGCCTTCCATTGGCAGCCTGCGCGGAGCTGGCGGGTCGAGTCTTCCCTGGGCAGTCTGCGCGGAGCTGGCGAGTCGAGTCTTCCCTGGGCAGTCTGCGCGGAGCTGGCGAGTCGAGTCTTCCCTGGGCAGCCTGCGCGGAGAGGGCGAGTCCAGTCTTCCCTGGGCAGCCTGCGCGGAGCGGGCGGGTCGAGCCTTCCCTGGACGGCCTGCGCAGAGAGGGCGAGTCCAGTCTTCCCTGGGCAGTCTGCGCGGAGCTGGCGAGTCGAGTCTTCCCTGGGCAGCCAGCGCGGAGCTGGCGGGTCGAGTCTTCCCTGGGCAGCCTGCGCGGAGCTGGCGGGTCGAGTCTTCCCTGGGCAGTCTGCGCGGAGCTGGCGAGTCGAGTCTTCCCTGGGCAGCCAGCGCGGAGCTGGCGGGTCGAGTCTTCTCTGGGCAGCCTGCGCGGAGCTGGCGAGTCGAGTCTTCCCTGGGCAGTCTGCGCGGTGCTGTCGAGTCGAGTCTTCCCTGGGCAGCCTGCGCGGAGCTGGCGAGTCGAGTCTTCCCTGGGCAGTCTGCGCAGAGCTGGCGAGTCGAGTCTTCCCTGGGCAGCCTGCGCAGAGCTGGCGAGTCGAGTCTTCCCTGGGCAGCCTGCGCGGAGCTGGCGAGTCGAGTCTTCCCTGGGCAGTCTGCGCGGAGCTGGCGAGTCGAGTCTTCCCAAGGCAGCCAGCGCGGAGCTGGCGGGTCGAGTCTTCTCTTGGCAGCCTGCGCGGAGCGGGCGGGTCGAGCCTTCCCTGGGCAGCTGGCGAGTCGAGCCTTCCCTGGGCAGCCTGCGCGGAGAGGGCGAGTCCAGTCTTCCCTGGGCAGCCTGCGCGGAGCGGGTGGGTCGAGCCTTCCCTGGGCAGCCTGCGCGGAGAGGGCGAGTCCAGTCTTCCCTGGGCAGCCTGCGCGGAGCGGGCAGGTCGAGCCTTCCCTGGGCAGCCTGCGCGGAGCTGGCGAGTCGAGTCTTCCCTGGGCAGCCTGCGCGGAGCTGGCGGGTCGAGCCTTCCCTGGACGGCCTGCGCAGAGAGGGCGAGTCCAGTCTTCCCTGGGCAGTCTGCGCGGAGCTGGCGAATCGAGTCTTCCCTGGGCAGCCTGCGCGGAGCTGGCGGGTCGAGCCTTCCCTGGACGGCCTGCGCAGAGAGGGCGAGTCCAGTGTTCCCTGGGCAGTCTGCGCAGAGCTGGCGAGTCGAGTCTTCCCTGGGCAGCCTGCGCGTAGCTGGCGAGTCGAGTCTTCCCTGGGCAGCCTGCGCGGAGCGGGCGGGTCGAGCCTTCCCTGGGCAGCGGGCGAGTCGAGCCTTCCCTGGGCAGCCTGCGCGGAGAGGGCGAGTCCAGTCTTCCCTGGGCAGCCTGCGCGGAGCGGGCGGGTCGAGTCTTTCCTGGACAGCTTGCGCGGAACAGGCGGGTCGAGCCTTCCCTGGGCAGCCTGCGCGGAGAGGGCGAGGAGTCTTCCCTGGGCAGTCTGCGCGGAGAGGGCGGAGTCCAGTCTTTCCCGGGCAGTCTGCGCGGAACAGGCGGGCCGAGCCATCCCTGGACAGCCTGCGCGGAGAGGGCGAGTCATCTCTTCCCTGGGCAGCCAGCGCGGCGCGTCGAGCCTTCCCTGGGCAACCTGCGCGGAGCGGCCGTGCCCAGTCTTCCCTGGGCAGTCTGCGCAGAGCTGGCGGGTCGAGCCTTCCCTGGGCAGCCTGCGCGGAGCTGGCGAGTCGAGTCTTCCCTGGGCAGCCTGCGCAGAGCTGGCGAGTAGAGTCTTCCCTGGGCAGCCTGCGCAGAGCTGGCGAGTCGAATCTTCCCTGGGCAGTCTGCGCAGAGCGGGCGGGTCGAGTCTTTCCTGGGCAGCCTGCGCGGAACAGGCGGGTCCAGCCTTCTCTGGGCAGCCTGCGCGGAGAGGGCGGGTCGAGCCTTCCCTGGGCAGCCTGCGCGGAGCTGGCGGGTCGAGCCTTCCCTGGGCAGCCTGCGCGGAGCTGGCGGGTCCAGCCTTCCCTGGGCAGCCTGCGCGGAGCTGGCGGGTCGAGCCTTCCCTGGGCAGCCTGCGCGGAGCTGGCGGGTCCAGCCTTCCCTGGGCAGTCTGCGCGTAGCTGTCGAGTCGAGTCTTCCCTGGGCAGCCTGCGCGGAGCTGGCGGGTCGAGTCTTCCCTGGGCAGCCTGCGCGGAGCTGGCGAGTCCAGTCTTCCCTGGGCAGCCTGCGCGGAGCTGGCGAGTCGAGTCTTCCCTGGGCAGCCTGCGCGGAGCTGGCGAGTCGAGTCTTCCCTGGGCAGTCTGCGCAGTGCGGTCGGGTCGGGTCTTCCCTGGGCAGCCTGCGCGGAGAGGGCGAGTCCAGTCTTCCCTGGGCAGTCTGCGCGGAGAGGGCCGAGTCCAGTCTTTCCTGGGCAGCCTGCGCGGAAAAGGCGGGTCGAGCCATCCCTGGGCAGCCTGCGCGGAGAGGACGGGTCGAGCCTTCCCTGGGCAGCCTTCGCGGAGCGGCCATGCCCAGTCTTCCCTGGGCAGTCTGCGCGGAGCTGGCGAGTCCAGTCTTACCTGGGCAGATGGCTGGTCTTCGCGGGCGTGTCCAGTCTTCCATGGGCAGCCGGCTATAGACTACGGGGCCAGCGATTCCTGTCCTCCCAGATCAGTCACCAGTCCAGTGCAACCGACCAGTATGCGTGAACTCGACGAGTTTCGTTTTCCTGTTTGGCGCAGCTAGCAGCGAGTCCTGAGCCAGCCTGCAGTCCATTTTCTTTGAGGGCCGTTCATCCTGATCACTCGTCAAAATAGTCATCGGTAATTTTCTATTCTAAATTACTTCGTAGTTTTTTTATTCATTGTTGTTTATTGATTTCTTTTTAAAAGAATCTTTATTATTTCTCTTTTTTAGATTGAGCTTCACAACGTTGTCCAAAAACACTTCTGTGATGGCCAATCTACATTTGGAATACTGTCTATACATTGGATATTCAAGACATCGAGGTAGCCAGTCTTTGTACTGTGAGTTCTTCTTCAGTCTTTGGGCTAAACTCTAGTAAATCAGCAAATTAAGCTACGTGATATTGATGTCGTCGGGCTACATGTAGACTCATCGCACTGCGTGTAAAGTCTCCTGGCTGCGAATTCGTTTAGTCGACGAGCTAATTAAGTCGGCGAGCTACGTGTTACAAGTTCATCGGGCTACGAGTTACTCTACAAGCTACGTGTTAGATAAGTCGTCGAGCTACGTGTTATGAGTTCATCGAACAACGTGTTAACAAACTACGTGTTAGTTAAGTCTTCGTGCTACGCGTCAGTGAAGCCTTCTTCTAGATACCAGATAAGTCAACGAGCTGCGGTCGTCGAGCTACGCGTTAGTTAAGTCATCGAGCTACGCGTTAGTTAAGTCGTCGAGCTACGCGTTAGTTAAGTCATCGAGCTACGCGTTAGTTAAGTCGTCGAGCTACGCGTTAGTTAAGTCATCGAGCTACGCGTTAGTTAAGTCGTCGAGCTACGCGTTAGTTAAGTCATCGAGCTACGCGTTAGTTAAGTCGTCGAGCTACGCGTTAGTTAAGTCATCGAGCTACGCGTTAGTTAAGTCATCGAGCTACGCGTTAGTTAAGTCGTCGAGCTACGCGTTAGTTAAGTCGTCGAGCTACGCGTTAAGACTTCGAGCTACGTGTCAGTTAAGTCGTCGAGCTACGCGTTAGTTAAGTCGTCGAGCTACGCGTTAAGACTTCGAGCTACGTGTCAGTTAAGTCGTCGAGCTACGCGTTAGTTAAGTCGTCGAGCTACGCGTTAAGACTTCGAGCTACGTGTCAGTTAAGTCGTCGTGCTGCGCTTTAGTAAATCGTCGAACTAAGAGTTAAGTCTTCGAGCTACATAAATGTAATTCGTCGTGCTACGAGTTCTTCAGCATTTTGAGTAAGCCAACGTCTTCAGGCTGAGTTCGCAAGATAGGGCTTCGCGATGCAGCGTCATCTACGAGCTTGATAGTCTGATTTCGAGACTGCCATTCGACTTGGTCTTCGCTTGAACTACAAGTTCCAGCGCCTGTAAGTTAATATTACTCAGGTTTATCGTATCCCGAAGAGCAACTCCATGAGAATAGACTACTAAAGCACCCAACGCGGTCTTCAATATTGATCTTCGTGCAGTGAGTTTAGAATTCTTCCATTGTATTGACACACAGATTTCACCGAAACGTTGGGCTGTAATTTTGACGGCTGGGAATCACATCGACTGGCGCTTATCGCGCATTCCGCCTGGTTGGGAATCTGCTATGAACACCAACTAGTATCACAGAAAGGTAAAAGCTACCGATATTGTTTGCAAACAGAACCAGAACTTGGAATACAGCTCTAAGGCTCGGGCGACATACCATCTGTTCTGAGGCAGCGGTGCGATCCAAACAAGACTTCCTGATTTCAATATCTGCCAGTGAGTTGTTATGTGATGCATGCTATTTTGTTTTGTTCAAGAACTGTTATTAATATAAGGAGCTTTTTTCCATTCATGCTACATAAAACTTGCCTAGCTTTTAAAAACTGTACGTAGATTTATTTTATCTTAATTTTATACTACTAACTTTTTATTCTTGTTACTTAATTATAATTGTATTTGTATGCAATTTTTACATAATTATTTTTAATTGTTACACATACCTAATATTGTTATATTGGCGATTGTAATAATCAAGTTGTATTTTGTGTCCAATGTTTGTGATACTGTTGCACCTAATATGATTTTTGTATGTGAATTTATGAAGCCATAATTGTATTGCAATTGTCATAATAAAATTGTTTCTCTTATGTGCACACTAAAATAGTAATGGGTAAATACTTAAAACGATGCTGTTTTCATGATAAAGTAATGCATGCAAATAAGGATGTATTTTATGAAATGTGTTTGTCTATTGTTCTGTTATATTGTGTATTCTATATGCATATGTTGATTGCATGAGATACTATATTCTATCATATGGTTGTTAATAAGTTTCTTGCAGATTGTTTCTATTAAATTTGAAAATATGTACTTAATAATATTTTTTTGAAATAGGTACCTAATGTAAAACCATTATTACAGAATCACAGTGAATCAAACGGTATGTGTGCACTAATTATTATTTTTCAGACTGAATTCTTCATTTTTGAACAGAAATGAATAACTGGAAATAAAAGGAAAATAGAACAAATATACTCTAAGAGCGTAAGATAAGTCGATATCGAATATTTACCCTCGGGTGCCTGATGAAATGTAATACCCTCGCGGTTTTGGAATTACTTCAATTATAATTGCTACCAAATACGGAAAAATGCACAAGTGCTATGGATCTCATAAGAAATGGAGTGCCTATTAAAAGCATACGGGAGTGTATGTAAGTTAGCACCTAACTGATTTTTTTTACAGATTTTATAAACGATGTTGACTTACAAGAAATATAAAAGTGTGGAAATATCACACTTAGATTATTGCATAACAAGAAAACAAGGTAGAACCATATACATCCAGACAGAAATATATGATTTGACAGCTGTGGTGTAGGATAATACTATTATTCTCAGGTTGCCGAAATAGTGATATCTACAAGCTGCGTGGACTCCATGTATTTTAAATTTAATTTAAATTATGAAGATGAGTTGGTAAGTCGATTTTAAAGATTTTTTTACAGATGTTATGAACAATTTGTACCTATTGAAAACCAAGCGTTGTAAAACTATTGGCTGTGATGGAGACACTGTGTTGCACTTGTATAATTTAAAGTATGTGGTAGTAGAAATATTTTTAAAGATCAGGAAGACGTAAAGGAAACGAATCGAAAAGATAATGTATAAAAAAATGGAAATGAAACTTGAATAGACGAAACAAGAATCAAAATACCCGCAATGTTGTAATCAATAATTTAAAAATTTTTCGGATTTAAAAATAAATGAAACTGGCTAAAAACTCTACTCTGGAACAAGTCTATCTTAGACATACATATATTGGTAAGTAGTTACATAGGATTTTTGCAGGTATCGAAAGCACATAAAAAGGCCGAAAAGAAATCCCATCAAGATTAGGTACAGAAAATCCCTACCAACCAACATAATATAGAATTCAATCAACAATGTTATTAAGGATTTCAACTACTGAGCAAAGTATAAAAAAGTCAGTAAATATATGGATGGGTTTAATCATTACTTCGGTAAGAAACAAATAATAAGACATTTTCAGATTTAGACGTTGAGAAATTTGTTTCTCTGTAACGAGAATGGAAATCAAAGTGCGCGATATTATTTGAGCAAAAACGAAAAGAAGTGGACAAGTAAAGGATAAGAACGCAAAGGGGCGGCATATAATAAATTTTACTTTCAGATAAATGGGCAAATACACCAAAGGATGTACCTAACTAAAATATTGTAGGAAGAAGATAACTTGTAAATGTTCAATATTAATTGTATGAAAAAAAAAAATATTAAAAGAGTAAATATATCATTAATAAATTATTAAAAAATAAAAAACAAAAAAAAAATACGACTAAATATGATGAAATTAAAAAAAAAGATAATTAAAAAAAAGACTAAAATAGCATAATAAAAAAAAACAAACCTGAAAGACAGAATGGTAGAACATTAAAACGCAGAATTTCTTTGAGACGGACTAGACTGAGATGAAGCCGAACTATCACTCAAGACAGCACGAGACGGAGAAGAACGGAAGATACAAGACGGAGAAGAAAAAAGACTCAAAAGAAGGAAGAAAGAAGGCTCAAGATCGACAGAATCGAGGCGGAAAAGAAAGAAGAATCGATAAAGAATGTTTAATCGAAGTGGAGAAAAAGACAAGACTGAGAAGACTCAAGATGGGAAGAAGACACAACGGAGGACGAGACTGGAAGCGAAGAAGAAACAAGATGCAGAAGAACGAAGACTCAAGATAAAGAAGAAGACGCAACACGGAGGATGAAATTCGAGGCAGAGATGAATAAATATTCAAGACGAAGAAGAACGAAGACTCAAGACGGCGAAGAATGAAGACTCAAGACGGCGAAGAACGAAGACTCAAGACGGCGAAGAACGAAGACTCAAGACGGCGAAGAATGAAGACTCAAGACGGCGAAGAACGAAGACTTAAGACGGCGAAGAACGAAGACTCAAGACGGAGAAGAACAAGACCTATAAACGGCAAGAACGGAGAATCAACACGGCGAAGAATGAAGACTTGAGACGGAGAAGAATGAAGATTCAACACGACGAAGACCCAACATGGAGAAGAACGAATACTCGAGATGGCGAAGAAAGAAGACTCAAGTCGGCGAAGAACGAAGACTCAAGACGGCGAAGAACGAAGACTCAAGACGGCGACGGCGAAGAATGAAGACTCAAGACGGCGATGGCGAAGAATGAAGACTCAAGACTGCGAAGAATGAAGACTCGAGACGGCGAAGAACGAAGACTCAAGACGGCGACGGCGAAGAATGAAGACTCGAGACGGCGAAGAATGAAGACTCAAGACGGCGAAGAACGAAGACTCAAGACGGCGAAGAATGAAGACTCAAGACGGCGAAGAATGAAGACTCAAGACGGCGAAGAATGAAGACTCAAGACTGCGAAGAATGAAGACTCAAGACTGCGAAGAACGAAGACTCAAGACGGCGATGGCGAAGAACGTAGACTCAAGACGGCGACGGCGAAGAACGAAGACTGGAGACGGCGAAGAACAGAGACTCAAGACGGTGAAGAACGAAGACTCAAGAAGGTGAAGAACGAAGACTCAAGACAGAAGAAGACTTAGGATGGAGAGGAGTAAATTACGAAAATCATCAAGAAAAATATAAAAGACCGAAGACAGCATATAAAAGAAAGAAGAATATATGTAGAAGAACTAATACAAATTATAGAAGAACGAAGACAAAAAATATAGAAGGACAAAGAAAATATATAGAGAAACAAAGACTAAAAATATAGATAGACGAAGAAAATATATAGAAGAACGAAGACAAAATATAGAAGAATAAAGACAAAAAATATAGAAGGACGAATCCAAATATAGAAGAATAAATACAACCTATAGAAGAAACAAGACTAAAAATATAGAAGACCGAAGACAACAAGAACTAAGGCTAAAAATATAGAAGACCTAAGACAACATATAGAAGAACTAAGACTATAAATATAGAACATATAGAAGAATGAAGAAAATAGAAGAACTAAGACAACATATAGAAGAATGAAGACTAAAAATATAGAAGACCGAAAACAACATATAGAAGAATGAAAAAATTATATAGAAGAACAAGACAAAATATAGAAGAACGAAGACCAAATATAGAAGAATGAAGTCAAAATATAGAAGAACGAAGACAAAAAATATAGAAGAATGAATACTCAAGATGGAAAGATCGAAGAACTAAAGACAATGACCAATGAAGACACGAGATTAAGAATGGAAACGAGACTGAGAAGAACGAGGACATAATTCTTGGCAGAAAAGCGGCCAAATTAAGTATGATTGATAGCCACAAGTGAAAATTAGAAGACTTATATTACATAGATTTATGAAATTTAATTGTAAATGAGAATACAGCTTTAATTGCTAAAAGGGACACCATAAGTCAACATAATTGATAAAGAATATAACAACTGAGAGAATGTCACTTGCCACAATAAGAACCAGGGAAGAACGCGGATTCAAAAGGATAAGAAAAATCAAAACGAAAATGAAAGAGAAGAATAACTTATGACGTTAGGAGAACCCGACTGATACTCGAGACGAAAATAATTACCACGAAGAGGGGATACCATAAGGATGTTGAATGCTTAATACGAGTACAAAAATTAATACAAGGCAGATTAATTCATCATAGTATAGGTAAGTACAAAATTAAGTAGAAATATCAATTATATTTGATAATTGAACAACTGCTGCGTGTTTGATAATTTAACTACCAGATTTGACTTATATATTAAGATAATCAAAACATAATGTCTGAAAATGAGAGTATCAAAACAGATATATTAAAGGTAACTTTTTCTTCCAGAAACACGTTGGGGACACAGCTGAAGAATACAGGATGCAAGATGCCGATAATTCATTTAGAAAGTATGTATTGCCTATCTATTACATATCTGATTATTCTATTACTCGCATAAATTTACAGAAATATTAAGTCGTATTATGTTTTTACAGGTACTTCTTTGATGCGTCGCACTTCTGGCAGTTGCAACATGTTCAAGAGAATAAAGAAATATCTTTTAGTTTGTGTTCTATGTCTAGTTATGTGATCATTATACCATTAATTTCTTGGTAATAAAATTGTACTAAACATGAATTAAGACTATTATACTACATCTATTATGGACTTTTTATTTATGGGTTACATAATGAAATAAAAGTAATTAACACATTTTTTGTTTTATTTTTAATTTAGTCTTCCCTTCTAAGATTCTTGTGGGCAAAAAATGTTACTTGGAGGACTGGCAATAAATAGTATTGTGCTAGAAGGCGTTTGCCGCCGTCGCATTGCAAAATTGATTATAGGTATAGGACCCAATTAATTAAACGGCGACTAAAATTTAGTCTGTAAAAATGAATCTAATGAAAATTCTCGTGTTCCTATGTTTAAACTCATCAGCTCGGTCTTTAGAGCATAATAATATTATGTATGCTCTAAGGCTCAGTCGTACTATAAATATGGGACTAAAGTTTTCGAAACGACATCCAGTAATATAAACTACGCTAGTTTAGTCCGTTTATATTTGCTTCATTCCAAAATTAGAATGACTAGGACAATAAATTCCATGTTCATTTTAAAAACAGGTCTGTACCAAACTACTGTACGCTTGACGAGTGAGGTGGCCTCACGCCTTGAAAACTTGCCTCTCGTACTCGCGAGCATCTGGCCGCCCAGTAACGAAATGCGTGAAGAGCAGCGTGTGGCAACATGCATCGCGGTAGCGCGAGCAGCAGGAGTAACAGTTTGGCCGAGCAAATTAACACAGAAAACTTCTAATATTATTAAACTAGCTTCTGCCCGCGACTTCGTCTGCGCACGACGAGTACTTTACGCGTCGTTACAAAACATATGTTATTCTGATGTATATGTATATTGTGGTAAAGTTTCATTCAAATCCATTCAGTAGTTTTTACGTGAAAGAGTAACAAACATCCATACATCCATACTTAGACTTACAAACTTTCGCCTTTATAATAGTAGTAGGATTGAGAAGTTGACGGTATAACTGGCATTTATGATTCAAACGCACATTTGAAAATTAGTTGCGCATGAAGTTGCGTTTTTTTTTCGCTCGATGTTTGGTGTTAAAAAATATATTATTATGTTAATACAGTCTCGATACAATATCTTAACTCTATGGCTATTTCGCAAATTGATTTAAATTGAAATGATTACTTGGTATTTGAACGCACCGGACCAAAAACAAGAACTGTCAATAAACTGTCATTGCAGTTGTGATTTGTGAGTGATTGCATGCAATACAAATCGAGTACGACGTGAATTTCAAGGAAAACTGTATTCGTGCTAAAAATAATTGAGTTATCATCTTCAAATTTACAAAATATAAATTTGACAATAGTCTTTTAACTTATTTTTGTGTTAATCTCTATCAAAATGTCATATCAGCTGTATAGAAATACTACTATCGGAAATACCTTACAAGAGAGTCTTGACGAATTGATACAAGTATGAGGCATTGTTTTTTTTGTTTCGTTAATGAGGAAATAACGAAGGTGATTTACCGGTTTTAATGTGTAATTTCTCTATTTCAGTATGGGCAGATAACACCGGCACTGGCAGTTAAAGTGCTCCTTCAATTTGACAAATCAATTAACCAAGCTCTATCCAACAGAGTCAAATCGAGATTAACGTTTAAAGCAGGCAAATTGAATACTTACAGGTACAATGAATAACCTCTTATCTTACTAATCCAATGAAACCCAAAAATTCTTTAAAAATCAATAATATTAACTGAAGGGTTAAAGTATAATTTTGCAACATTTGTTTTTTAAATAATGTCTATCTTTTACAATATTATTGAAGAAATGTACTAAGGCCTCCTGTTATTATATAATGGGCAAAATTTCTTTCAGATTTTGTGACAATGTTTGGACTTTTATGTTGAATGATGTGGAATTTCGAGAAGTACAAGAAGTTGCCAAGGTGGACAAAGTAAAAATTGTAGCTTGTGATGGAAAGAGTGAGTATACTTACTTTTTATTTATCTACTTTGTTAAAAAGCGCAGATCTGCTACATATAAATGCATTATGCATAGATCCTAATATTAAATGTACTGTAAAACTAGTTTAGTATGAATTCAATCAATGTTTCACATATGTTTATTTGTATTATTTTACAGATGTTGAGGAGCGAAGATAATATTATTGTCAGTGAATTAGTATTAATGATTTCCAAATCTCAAAATATTTTTATAAAGCTGTAGTTTGGATGTACAATGAAAATGATTTGTAATAAAATGTATCTACCGCGCAATAATTCTCAAGGATTCTACAATAGACCAATACACAAAAAAATCTTATGAAATTTCTCAACTCCTGCATATAACATGTAACATCTTTATACTTAATAATGAAATAAAGAATATACCCCCAATATGACTATTTATGAATCTGTAGTTATGAGGAATATCAAAAACAAGTTTATTACCCATTAATGTGATATTTTTAAATTTAGAAAAATCTTACTTAATCATTAAAATAACAACAACTATGCATTTACCAAATATATTTTTTATTTTCTAAATAAACAGTAACACAAATATTATATTATACACATTTATTTACAAATGTCCTAAACTTGTCAACAGATCTAAAACAAACCAACAATTAAGATGTTAAAATATGAAAATAACATACAATCTTACCATTATTTTGTCTGGTAAACCTTTTTCGCTTTTTTTGAGTCCGTAAAATATAGTACTGGTTTTGGCCAAGATATATACATATATACTTTTGTTATAAGGGTAACCTATCCTCACTATTTTGTTGTGATAAAATACAGTAGCTTAACAAAACAATAGAGCAAATCACCGATCACAAATGAATAAAAAAATATATTGCATTATAAACCATCACCAGAGCAATCTGACACACCTGCCGTCACCATATTACAGCTTACAACTGACACTCCTACTGATGTAATGATTGATCATAGTAATATAAACAACTTGCTTGTGCGTTGCGTTGGTAATATGAAAAAATATCACAATATACAATTAATGTAATCTATTTAACATAACAACGCCAGCGTAAGATAAATCTAAGCGCCCTGAAATGATCAAATTGAATTTAAGCAGATTATTTACAAATCACTTGAAAACAAATACAGTTCACGCCTGACCATTAGGTTCTTGATATATTTAAGTACATAAAATGAGCTCAGGCGTACTAATTCGATCAGTGCTAGAGATTTCCAGGTGTAGCTGGTCTATGAGACCAATGAGTGACTGACACTATAATTATTTACATGTTGGATATATCTCTGATATAATTCGATCGCTACATATTCATTTTATTACCATGTCGTATATTATTAAACTACATACGTAGTAGTCGCTAAGTAATTCTATGAAATAAATATTGAAATCCCAGTTAAAAAGGAATATCCATGTAAAAATATTTAGATTATTCTCTGCTAATTCACGAAGTCGATTATATACGTTTGTCATGCAACCGTTTTTTGTAGGTAAATGGACTAGCAGATGTTGTCAAATATTCGTAATATTGTATTATCAGCTGATTAAATACTTCCCGTTCTTAAGTGTCATTACGGTGGCTAAAAAAACAAGGATGAAATTAATGTTTACTGCGATGTATCAATCTAAATCAGATCGATATTTTTAGTTTAATACCTTAGTTTTTATTTTTTGCTGAAACAGCCTTTCGTTAGCACACAAGTACAAAGACAAGATAGGTAGTGTAAGATTTCGTCGCCTCGATTTGCCTCGCGTTAAGATATAGATGCGGCTTTCCCTTTTTTTATTTACATGTCTTGGTACACATATTACCAAGCACAAAAAGTTACAAAACATCCATGTTCGGTTTACATACAGTATCGCATATTGTAATTCCTAAAATTTTACAGTATAAGTAAGGGGTATTTCGATCTTACACAATTTCTTTAGTGGGCATTGGAAGGGCATGCAGGCATAGGGTAGATCGTCAATACAAGGGCGGATCTTTCTCAGTCACTTCGTGTAATGACTGCGCGTCAGAAATTATTATGATTTCAGAGACAATATATGTTGTTAATGAAAATAAACGATCATGATTACGACCACTGCGAGTAACCAGTAAGTTACTGGCTAAGTATGTTCACTGCGAGTAGTAGTATAGTTCGTAAGGAAGATCTAAGCGCAGTAGGAGGGCGGGGAGGTGAGGTCGGCGAGCAGGTCGAGCTCGCGCTCGGAGAGCTGGTCGCGGTGGCGCGGCCAGTCGTCGTGGTGCGTGCGGCGGAAGTCCGCGAGCGCGGCGCGGATCGTGCTCGGCACCGGGTCCGGCGCGCTCGTGTGCCGCGCCAGCTCCGCCAGCACCTGCCCCAGCCGCGGGCCCAGGCTGGAAACATATATTATATTAGCTTCTGCCCGCGACTTCGTCCGCGTGGAACTCCTCCTTTTTTGCAGTCGGTTAAAAAGTAGCCTATGTCCTTTCACAGGCTCCAGACTTTCTTTGTACCAAATTTCATTTAAATCGGTCCAGTAGTTTTAGCGTGAAAGCGTAACAGACAGAGTTACTTTCGCATTTATAATATTAGTAGGGATTAACTACCCAGAACCAGCGAACTATGTACCGCGTGGTGACAGGCCGACGGACGGACTGCGGGATCTCAGAAATAGAGTCCAGTTTTACTCTTTGAGTATGAAATACTAGAAAGTTTGATGCGATGTCGAAAGGGGGCTCATCATCCATACACATTGCACTCACTCCCTGTAGATATACTAGGTCCCGATGGTCCCGGTGGTGGGTGAGTACTGAGTGGGTACCTGTAGGGGCGCGAGGCGAGGTAGGCGCACAGGCCGAGCACGCCGCAGTGCCGCTGCAGCGGGTCGGCGGCGCGGCTGCGGCGGGTGAGTACTGAGTGGGTACCTGTAGGGGCGCGAGGCGAGGTAGGCGCACAGGCCGAGCACGCCGCAGTGCCGCTGCAGCGGGTCGGCGGCGCGGCTGCGGCGGGTGAGTACTGAGTGGGTACCTGTAGGGGCGCGAGGCGAGGTAGGCGCACAGGCCGAGCACGCCGCAGTGCCGCTGCAGCGGGTCGGCGGCGCGGCTGCGGCGGGTGAGTACTGAGTGGGTACCTGTAGGGGCGCGAGGCGAGGTAGGCGCACAGGCCGAGCACGCCGCAGTGCCGCTGCAGCGGGTCGGCGGCGCGGCTGCGGCGGGTGAGTACTGAGTGGGTACCTGTAGGGGCGCGAGGCGAGGTAGGCGCACAGGCCGAGCACGCCGCAGTGCCGCTGCAGCGGGTCGGCGGCGCGGCTGCGGCGGGTGAGTACTGAGTGGGTACCTGTAGGGGCGCGAGGCGAGGTAGGCGCACAGGCCGAGCACGCCGCAGTGCCGCTGCAGCGGGTCGGCGGCGCGGCTGCGGCGGGTGAGTACTGAGTGGGTACCTGTAGGGGCGCGAGGCGAGGTAGGCGCACAGGCCGAGCACGCCGCAGTGCCGCTGCAGCGGGTCGGCGGCGCGGCTGCGGCGGGTGAGTACTGAGTGGGTACCTGTAGGGGCGCGAGGCGAGGTAGGCGCACAGGCCGAGCACGCCGCAGTGCCGCTGCAGCGGGTCGGCGGCGCGGCTGCGGCGGGTGAGTACTGAGTGGGTACCTGTAGGGGCGCGAGGCGAGGTAGGCGCACAGGCCGAGCACGCCGCAGTGCCGCTGCAGCGGGTCGGCGGCGCGGCTGCGGCGGGTGAGTACTGAGTGGGTACCTGTAGGGGCGCGAGGCGAGGTAGGCGCACAGGCCGAGCACGCCGCAGTGCCGCTGCAGCGGGTCGGCGGCGCGGCTGCGGCGGGTGAGTACTGAGTGGGTACCTGTAGGGGCGCGAGGCGAGGTAGGCGCACAGGCCGAGCACGCCGCAGTGCCGCTGCAGCGGGTCGGCTGCGCGGCTGCGGCGGGTGAGTACTGAGTGGGTACCTGTAGGGGCGCGAGGCGAGGTAGGCGCACAGGCCGAGCACGCCGCAGTGCCGCTGCAGCGGGTCGGCGGCGCGGCTGCGGCGGGTGAGTACTGAGTGGGTACCTGTAGGGGCGCGAGGCGAGGTAGGCGCACAGGCCGAGCACGCCGCAGTGCCGCTGCATCGTCTCGGCTGCGCGGCTGCGGCGGGTGAGTACTGAGTGGGTACCTGTAGGGGCGCGAGGCGAGGTAGGCGCACAGGCCGAGCACGCCGCAGTGCCGCTGCAGCGGGTCGGCGGCGCGGCTGCGGCGGGTGAGTACTGAGTGGGTACCTGTAGGGGCGCGAGGCGAGGTAGGCGCACAGGCCGAGCACGCCGCAGTGCCGCGGCAGCGGGTCGGCGCTGCGCGGCTGCGGCGGGTGAGTACTGAGTGGGTACCTGTAGGGGCGCGAGGCGAGGTAGGCGCACAGGCCGAGCACGCCGCAGTGCCGCTGCAGCGGGTCGGCTGGCGCGGCTGCGGTGGGTGAGTACTGAGTGGGTACCTGTAGGGGCGCGAGGCGAGGTAGGCGCACAGGCCGAGCACGCCGCAGTGCCGCTGCAGCGGGTCGGCGGCGCGGCTGCGGCGGGTGAGTACTGAGTGGGTACCTGTAGGGGCGCGAGGCGAGGTAGGCGCACAGGCCGAGCACGCCGCAGTGCCGCTGCAGCGGGTCGGCGGCGCGGCTGCGGCGGGTGAGTACTGAGTGGGTACCTGTAGGGGCGCGAGGCGAGGTAGGCGCACAGGCCGAGCACGCCGCAGTGCCGCTGCAGCGGGTCGGCGGCGCGGCTGCGGCGGGTGAGCGCGCGCAGGCTGGCCTCCTCGTCGGGCAGCGCGCGGCAGTGCATCAGCCCCGTCAGCAGCTTCGCCGCCGACTGACGAACCTAACAATCATGCCATATGTGCTTAACGCCTTCGCAGTTAGTACTTGTTGGAAAAAAATATATATAGCGGATTTGACTTGCGTATTTTATTTATATTGCTTGATCAGTATTTTGGAATGACGACACATACCTATTTAACCATGTATTGTTACATTGAAATGAAACAACTATTAACGAATTTAGATTGCGTTTTTTATAGAAATTATCATGCATTGTTATCCAAATTGAACGTGTGTACAAAATTTCAGCTCGATCGGTTAAAGTTGTCAGCTTCAAAATTGAGTCTTTTTTTTTATTATTTATTTATTTAGGATTACCAACAGATAATACATCTTACTATATCTTAATTCTATTTATATTTTAATGAGATACTTATCTAATTAGACAACCACATCTTGCACAAATTTTGAACTTAGAGTATGAAGAGAGTTAAAAGCTTTTAAAAAATAATAATTACCTCAAGTCGCGGATCAGTCATCAGTTTCAACGCGAACCGCTCCGCTCTGACGGCCAGCTCGGGCCGCTCGCACAGCACGGGCAGCCCGTAGAAGAGCAGCGGCTGAGCGAAGTCCAGGCACGCCAGTCTGGCCCACCAAGACCTGCCGACACCTACAGTCTCCATAATATCCAGGGCTTTTTCAAAGGCGGCCGGTGAGTGGTGAGCTAGAGCGACGCTAGCTAGGAAGCCGTCCGCGGCCCTCGCTAGCTCGTCGTGGGGGACGGAGGGACCCCTGGCGGCGAGGGAACACGCGGTCTCCACTAGTTCGTACTGCGTTTCCGTAGCGCCGTTCACGCCTCGCACTATTATGCCCATGCAACCGCGGAGTACTGAAAATATATTTGTATGGGTTTGTGTATTGGTTTACTTTTGAGAATTTGGTTGGTATGATTATCAAGAAAATATGATCTTTTTTTTAAAACAAGAGTTTACAAATTTACAATGTGCATTTACAATCTTTCATTTTATATACTCGGGTATATTCGTAGAGATTTGGTTTGCCACCACTAGACAAAGGAAGATACAATCCGTTAAAATTACACGTAACGTTACACCTTGTCAACTAAGTGACGTCACAAACCTTCACTCCCGTACATTGACACTGGTAATTTCAATTTTTTTTTGTTTATTGACGAGAAAAAATACGTACACTTTTTGATAACGTAACCGACGGACTGAAATATCTTTATACTGTCTATTCGAATTCTGTTTTTTAGCTTGGTGTTAAATGATTTAGCTCCACATACCTGTAGTTAGTAAGTTGATGGCCCTAGCATGGTCCTTGGCGCTGGGCGGCGAGGCGTCCCCGGCGAGCCGCAGCGCCGTGTCGAGCCGCGCGGCGAGCTGCTTGTCGAGCCGCTCGCCGCGCATGCTCGCCGCGCGCTCCGCCGGCTCGGGCACGCTCTCGGTACTCTAAACAAACATTACAATATCGCACACCTAGATCTAAAGGGAGCCAACCCAAAAATGTTACTTTTTCAGGAGAGACGAAAAACTGATTAATTATGACCACATGCACGCATGACTTTTCTGTATATATTTATGCTTTTTATAATGAAGCTAGCAGAGTTAGCTTAAATCCGTTATAGGGGTAGGTGGGTTTTGCTGTAAGGAATCCGATGGTGTGCATAACTCAAATCTTCAGTTTTTTGAGTTAGCTCCCTTTAGATCTAGGTGTGCGATATATATCTATAGATGAATCGCCGAAAAGTACGCGCAAAACTTCCGAACGACTGCACCAAATCGGATGATTTTTTTATGTAATTCTTATGTACGAGATCTATAAGATGTCTTTTCGACCTTTTTACGACATCTTTACGACGCCTATACGACATCATCTACGGCTAATCTTCGTGTAATAGGACGGATTACACATCCAGGCATTAGTCTATACCTATCAAATTCAAATAGTGTTACATCGTCTTTACGGTTTAAGACATTTATTTCTCAAAAGATTTACATAAATCACTTACTGAGAAAACAATATATTTTTTTTTTGCTTAAATCTAGAAAGGAGAGGGTAGTTTGCAAAAACAATCAACGACCAAAGTACAAAAGCGCATAGTTCTAACACACAATGTAATGGTGTGCGACTGTGCGTAATGGCCAGTTAAACTGCACTGACCGTTGGTTAATTATGACATGCATACCTACGTGGTTTATCTCAACCGACAAAGTTTATTTGACTGCATTTATTATTATTATTTTCTTTTTTTTTTTATCATTTCTTTTTTAATTTAAATTTTACTATAAATATGTATTATAAATTAGAATATACAAGTTTCATATGAATTTACATTTCACATAATTACAATATTACACAAGCCATTAAATACTTATTATTATTATTATTTTTTTTTTTTTTAAAGTTTTTTTCTTTAAAGTTTTTAAAGGCCCCCCAGAGTAGGGTGCGTCTCGGCTCGGGCCGTCAGGAGGTGTGTTAACCCGATTATGTTGCCGGGGGGCAGAAGGTTCCTGCGGATAGGTCTGACGCGTGCCGGGTGTATGTAGACGTCTTCGACCCCGCCGGCGCGGTCAAGACGATTGTGTTTCACCTCGCTCGTTCGACAAACACGGAACTATCGCCGAAAGATCCACTGGTCATCACTGATCATGGGGCCTAGACAAGTGCCCAACGTTCAACGTTAACGTTAAAGGAAACGACCAAAATGTATGGGATTTGACATCCGCGAACGTTTGTGACGTACGTGACAGTCGTTCGCGGATGTCAAATCCCATACATTTTGGTGCCAACGTTCAGCGTTAACGTTGAACGTTGGCACCTTGTCTAGCCCCCCATATACCTGGTCGTGGTCCGCGAGCGGCTCGAGGCGCGCGACGGCGAGCGGCAGCGGCACGCGCAGCCGCGGCGCGCGCTCGGGGGACGCGCCGCCCGCGCCGCGGCTCGCGCACTGCATCTGCGCCATCGACGCCGCCGTCTTTATCACTGCAACACGACTCACATCCTTACTGTGGCCGCCCTGTCAGCACATTCCGCCACAGTCACGTAGCTCACGTACCAGATAGATCGAGCAGCGATTTGCGCTGTCTCGGGTTAGTATATAAGTGTCTTGTTTGATTAAATAAATTGTTATTTCTGTCCTCCGGCCGCAAAGCGCCAACTTTCTGGCCGCTGCGCTAAATGAAATTGTCGCTTTCTGGCTTCGTCGAACAGAAAAATAGTATACTGACCTCGGCCATTAAATAAAAAAGCCTCAGATCACATTTTTGTCAACCTCGGCTTCGCCTCGGACGACAATTACATGTGATCTGAGACATTTTTTATTTATAATCGTGTAGGTACTTGAACACATTATAAAAAGAACGAACAAGGAGAAAGAAAAATAAAATTATACAGTAAGAGTAGGTAAAATATTGCAGGAAACAAATAAAAACTTAATATTGAAATCACTTATAGAGGTAAGTATGGTACTCACTAACAAATCTAATTACAAACTTGTGACAACTAATGTGTGATGTATGTATGTGCTTGTTGTAACTGTGTAACGGTAAATCCGTTATAGTCAGTCCATCCAGCCATAATGTAGAGGGCGTCTGTACGTTACCTATGTCCCCGTTCTCGTCGTAGAGCGGCGCGAGGCGCGGGCGCACGGTGGCGAGGAAGGTCGCGAGGCGCGGCGCCCCGCCGGCGGGGCCCGCCGCCTGCGAGCTGAACACCAGCTCCGTGTCGAACATCGTCATCAGAATACTAACGAACAAACAAACAAAGAAACATTATATCGCACCTTCACTAAAATATTGTGACATCTCGAAATGTCACCACGTGAATTCAAATTTAAATATTCGCTGATTTTCTAGAATAGTGTCACAACTCGAAATAATTTGTTACTCCATTGAAGATTGTGAACCGTCACATATAAATTTCAATTCAGAATGGTAACACATTTCGAGTTGTGACACTATTCCAGAAAAGCAGCGAATATGAGGACTTTAATGGACTATAATTATTTTCAGCTGTGACACTGTTTTAGTAATAGTGCGATATTAATCATCTTGAGTAGTTAATTTTCAGTCGTTTTGCAAAGGTTTTGTTTTGAAAACTTTTTATAGGCTAACTCTGTTTTGTATCTTAAAACCTACGATTGGCCGATTGCCATAACATAACCAAAGAATACATAAATACCTACATTTTGATTATTACATGAAAGAAATAACTTAATTTTATTCAAACAAAAAACATATCCACAACACGCTTCGTCCACAACATAGGCACCTAAACAAGGTCCTATTTATCGAATAATATATAATATATTTAGGTTAGCTGCTATATTCACCTGCCCACAGTCTCGCGCACGTTCTGGTACGGATGCTGTATGAAGTTGGTGTCCTCTAGTCTCTGTAGCAGCTGCGCCGCCAGCGGGGCCGTCTGCCACTTCAGGGAGCCTAAAGCGCCCTGACAAATAAAAAATAGTTATATTTCCTACGATGTATCAATTGTAATTCGATCGATACCTACAGTTCAATACTATTAGTTTAAATGATAACGATATTCCTGTCAAGACGAGAGCGGAAAAAAAAAACCCCAACCCACACTTACGCCTTTAACGCGCGCCTTGTGCTTTCAATAACACTATTTAAAAAAATACACAAGGTTAAAGGTAAAAAAAATGTTTTTCTTCGGCCTCGTGTATTTTTAACCCCCGACGAAAAAACGACGGGGTGTTATAAGTTTGACGTGTCTGTCTGTCTGTGTGTGTGTGTGTGTGTGTGTGTGTGTCTGTCTGTGGCATCATAGCTCCCTAACGCATGAACCGATTTTG
The DNA here is from genome assembly GCA_038024825.1 of Polylopha cassiicola. Taxonomy (NCBI): domain Eukaryota; kingdom Metazoa; phylum Arthropoda; class Insecta; order Lepidoptera; family Tortricidae; genus Polylopha; species Polylopha cassiicola. The sequence goes on from CP149061.1 coordinate 5,015,297, forward strand.
ATTCTGTTTTTTTTGTTTGAAAGGTGTATATGTCGGGAGTGTTCTTAGCTATGTTTGATGAAAATCTGCTCAGTAGTTTAATAATTAGGGGGGGTGAAAGAGGGGATGGAAAAATAAAAGTCTACAAACATACTCGAGTGGGGTATCAAATGAAAGAATATCACGTGTACATTACAAAATGGAAATTATAATGAAAATCGGTTGAGTCGTTCAAAAAATATAGGGTGTCAAAGTGGGGATGGAAAACCAAATGTCTACAAATATACCCAAGTGGGGTATCAAATGAAAGAGGATCACGTGTAGATTACAAAATTGAAATTGTATTGAAAATCGGTTGAGTAGTTCAAACAGGCATGGGAAGTCACCGACCTCATTGCGTAACGCCAATGTTGACAAATGTACCCGAGTGGGGTATTAAATGTAAGAGGATAACATGTACATTACAAAATTCCATGTTTTTCAGCTAATACATACTTAAAATAATAATTTATGTAGTAGATACCTACTTACAAAAAGTATGAAATAAAAAAATAAATTAAAAATTTAACAAACCCCCGACATTAAAACTTCAAAGCCCTTTAAAAAGTATAACAATAATAAAAACTTAATATTAGTTACCTAAATATTAATATTTCTACAAAGAAAACGTCATGTCGGGGGGACCGTAGGTTTAGGTAAATTGTAGGTATTAAGTAGTAACACCTAAATGACAAGCGGGCCCCCCGACATGACGTTTTCTTTGTAGAAATATTAATATTTAGGTAACTAATATTATCTTCCAAGCACCGAAACGATGGGGAGTTCTCAGAGGTTATTTTTAATTATGTTTTTTAACAACAACTCATTTCCAGCTCAATGGGAATTTACGTATGCAACTTCACTCTTATTCTCCCTCTCACTATTAATATCTCTACATCGCACACGTTTATCTAAACAGGATTAATTGCCTTGTTTGCTTTCAGATGACGGCCTGTTGGTCTAGTGGTTAGAGGTCCTGACTACGAAACCGGAGGTTGCGGGTTCGAATCCCGCTAGGGACAGATGTCAATGTGATGAGCACTGGCATCTGTACCTGAGTCTTGGATGTCTTATATGTATTTATGTATATTTATACGTTGTCTAGTACCTATAACACAAGCAAAGCTTTGCTTAAAATGGGACTAGATAATTGGTGTGAATTGTCCAAAGATATTTATTTATTATTATTATTATTATTTATAGATACGTTGAAAAATTGATTGCTGAATATGTCCATTTGTTTTGCAGGAGTTTTGTGTACCTGTAGGGCGTAAAGCCGGGCGCAGACCACGAAGGAGGCGTGCTGGTCGGAGTGGTCGCTGTCGCTGTCGGTGTCGGCGTCGCTGTCGGCGCGGGCGCGGGGGCGGGGGCGGGGGCGCGGCGCACACAGCTCCACCAGCGCCGCCAGCACGCCGCGGCCGCGCGCCGGGCACAGCTTCACCACGCCCGACGCCAGGCACGTGCCCCAGTCCTCCATTGTTTCTGGGGTCACCGCTGTCAGACCTGACACGAATAATATGTCAAATTAGACATTTAATTAATAAACAGATTGGTATAAACTAATGTGCCCGAGGATATTAATATCGACAAATATATCGCACACCTAGATCTAAAGCAGGGTTTCTTAACCTTTTTGCAGTCACGGACCACTTTTACAATTTACACTGTACCACGGACCCCACCCATAAATATTTTTGGAAACAAAAAAAAGCCTTATTTATATCAATCAATAATTCTTTTATTGGCACTTTTTTTACACTTACTACGATTCTAATGAGTTTACTGCACAATTTCCTAATAAATATGTTTAGACTGACTGACCTACTGCGGACCCCTGACATACAAGCTACGGACCCCTAAGGGGTCCATGGACCCCACGTTAAGAAACCCTGATCTAAAGGGAGCTAACTCAATAAAGGTCTTTTCATTAGGAGGGATGAAAACTGATTAAAATGTCCCTGTGCACTGTGTAATAACCGCAAAATTATAAAAAAAAAAAACTCAAAAATATATTTATTATATTTAGGATTTCATAAGCTAAATCAAGGTCAGATAACGGCACCGTTTCCGAAAAACCTCACTCGAGAAGAAACGGTGAGAAACTAAATAAGATATACATATATATATATATATTTTTCAAAATACATAATTAGGTACAATTTATCCTCAATAACCAAACAAAATATATATAACTAGCTTCTGCCTGCGACTTCGTCCGCGTGAAACTCCTCCCTTTTTGTAGTCGGTTAAAGAGTAGCCTATGTCCTTTCTCAGGCTCCAGACGTTCTTTGTACCGAATTTCATTTAAATCGGTCCAGTAGTTTTAGCGTGAAAGCGTAACAGACAGACAGAGTTACTTTCGCATTTATAATATTATAGTAGGGATTTCGGACACCACAACTTACCAGCAGTGATGATTTCCAAAGCGCTCTCGTACATCTTCAGGGCCGGCTCGCGGCGCCAGTAGCGCGGCGCCCGGAGCGCGGCGGCCGCCACCTCAGCCGCGAAGCGCTGCGCCGCCTCCTGCGCGTCCGCCGCCGAGCGCAGCGCGTGCGCCAGGAACCGGGAGGATATAGCGCCGCCGAATTGGGAGAATAGAGACTGTCAAAACGAAAGTTGTATATTTAACACTTCGCACCTTCGGTGGGACAAGGGCACAATTGTCAAAAAATCCAAAATTGAGTTAAGTATACAGAAATGTTCCAAAAAAAATTTGGCTCATTTTTGGATTTTTTGACAATTGTGCCCTTGTCCCACCGAAGGTGCGACTTGTTTGGGGTTAGTATGTAGTACAGAAGTTGCGTATAGATGGCGCTGTACCGGCCAGGGAGTTTTCCTGTATCGCGCTATCGAGATTTCCCTTAGTTTTCATATATAGGCTCTTTATATTTAATAAATGTGCTTCCAAAGTAACGAACGGATTTTATTTCAAGTATCAATATCAATAACAAGTAACAATCAACATCAACACAGTGCCTCTTTTTGATGTAGGAAGTACATACAACACTCGAAATTTAAATTATCTATACTAAAGAGGAAGGTTTGTTTGGATTGAATAGGCTCCAAAAACGACTGGACAATTTGGAAGTTCTTTCACTGTTGGGAAGCTACACTATTCTTGAGTAACGTAGGTTATATTAAATTTTGAAAAATTAGGGATCCGTCAAAATCATTTCTTAGTGCTCCCCCAGATATAAAAGGTACCCCAATGCAACATATCAAACCCTGTGTCTAACCCTTGTAGTTTAGACTCTGTGTTTTTAATTTCCCTTAGTCACGGCGTTAGAATAGCTGGACCGATTCTACTAATTCTATTTTTGTTCTGTTTATTATGTTCAGAAGAGCGATCTTATCGTACCTACGGTGCAACAACGACACTTATACAATTTGTGTCAAAATTTATCTGAGCATGAGTAAACATTATTAGTGACATTATTTATGTCACTAATGAGTGACGTTGATGCACCGTAGGTGCGTTATGTAAGAAAAATTTACAATTTTAAGACGACGACTGTCAAATTGATATACACTAATATATAACATACACATACATATTTATTTCTGATAAAAATAAAATTCACAAACCTTAAACATGGAGAATCTGACGCCGCTGAACTTGTCTTTCCCCTTCTTCTCCTCGACCGTGAGGAAGGAGACCAACTTGTCAACGTTGGCATCGTTGTTGAAGAAGTCGTGGATGTGCCTCTCACCCGCCTCCATATCCTCGGGCTTGAGGTCGCAGGAGAACACTTGCTCAGTCGACGGAGCGGCTACCTAGGATAAGAAAAAACAATTATTAATCATTATGATAATTTCTGATGAGTGAAGAAGAATGAAACAACTGTAACGGATTTAACTCTAGTATTTGTCTAACGCTAAAAATTGTAGCTCAGCTTAGTTAAGTGTACTACATACCTCCCTGATTTTGCCATTTTACGACGGGATATAAAAAAGGGTAACAAGGCAAGGTTAAAGTATCAATTGCTGTGAAGGCTAAATGCTCAGGAGAGCAAAAAGAAGTATTTCTGAAAACTAATCTGGTCATATCTTGTTTTCTATTGGTCCTATTTTAACACAATCTAGAGCAAAGTCATTGAAATTAAAATTAATTGTTTACTCTTAGTAATAACAGCCGGACATTTGACATTACAAAGTCCGTCGCAATTGTAGTCGTTAGGTGGCGCTGTTATCGTGCACCCAGCGAAGAAAAAACTACTTTAAGAAACTATATGTTGCTACCAAGGGCGGTGTTCCATAGAGACACAACGTAATAAATCTAAGGAGAGCCTAGTCTTATATCGTACATTTGCACTATTCTGCACATATCACGACACGCGCCTTTTACAAAATGTCATGTTTAAAAATTACCTCTAACTTTTCCGGCCATCCATAGAAACCATAATTTGGGTTCCTCAGCCACGGTTTGTCCCATTCTTCGTCTGTTAGAGGAACTTCTTTTTCCGACCACATTGCCCACTCTAAGTCTTTTCTATATCCTGCGAGAGAAATTATATAAAAGATAAATTGAAATGCAATTGTAGGGAAATTAATAATAACGAAATTAAAATCTTTAAGAATGTTCTAATGATAATTGCAAATAAAAATAGTATGCATCATACAATAAGTACCATACATCGCATTTTTACTATAAAAATGTGACAACTCGAAATCTGTCACCGCATGAATTCAAATTTAAATGTGCAGACTTAGAGTCTGAAATGGAGTAACAAAATATTTCGAGATGTCACACTTTTCTAGTACACGTGCAACATTTAGACGGGTTTACCTGCTCAAAATTTGACTGACAAAGTTATCTTGACGAAATCTTAACTAATATTATAAATGTGAAAGTAACTGTCTATCTTGTCACGCTAAAACTACTGAACCGATTTAAATGAAATTTGGTACATATATTATACTCTAGAGCCTAAGAAAGAGCATGCTACTTTTAATTGCGAAATAATAAAAGGGGGAGGGGGGGGGGAGAGAAATTTTGTATGATATTCCACGCGGACGATTAAAATCACCTGGCTCCACTTTCTCCGGTCGCGGCACTCCGGCTATCTCGTACGGGTCCACGTACATCTTCTTCAACTCTCTCTTTCTCTGATATAAAGCGAAGTGCGTCAGTCTCATGGCCGTCTTCCTCACGGCGATGTCGTCGTGCAGGAGCGAGTGGAGAGACAAGTTGACAGCCCGCGGCGTGTAAGGGGTTTGCACTGACGGGCAGTACGTTAGCATTTGTAGGGCGAGCTCTAGTCGACGCCATTGTCTGGAGACAAGATTTAAGAAAAATAAAAATAAGCACTTTATTATTATAATCTATGTAGGCTTTGTGGTTGCTGGTATTTTAAATGAACCTACATTTATGTAAGTATGTATGTATCTAAACTCTTTATTGTAAAACGACAAAACAAATACATAAACGAAAACATAATAAATGTACAAAGGCGAACTTATCCCTTTAATGGATCTCTTCCAGTTAACCGTTGGGCGATTGAGTTAGTATGAGAAATATATATATGTATATATATATATATATTTCTTTATTAAGGGAAACAAACAGCTTACATCTAACTTATGAATAAAAACTAAGAACAGTACATTAGCCAACAAAGTTTCCACTGATAAATTTTACTTATTAAAAACTATATTTAACAAAGTTAGCCAAAAGTAGTCATATCGTAGGTAAGACAAAAATATGTGTACAACTAAAAAGGTAGAGAATGTAATTGAATAATTTGTAATAAAAAATAAATAAATACATTTTAATATCAAAATTATATGTCATAAATATATATAGGTATACATAAACATTTAATTTGTGGACTGTATGTAAATAATGAAATTTTAAATGGCGGAAGAGTAGCCTCATCGTATATTGGTTGAACCAGGCTGTTAGTGTTGCTACATGTTTATGTATGTATGGTACAATTTATCCCCTCTCTTTTTAACTTAATGCACAAATATTTGTACTAATCGGATTTACATGCTCTACCAATTAACATTTATATATAATATACTGTGTCTTATATATATTATCAATAAAAAAAATTTAGAGTGAGTACGACACCGTTCAAGGCTTCAAAAATAAAACAAGATTATTTTGGTGTTTTTTACATTTTAAAAGGTTACATCTATACTAATATAATAAATAGAAAAGGTTTGTTTGTATGTTTGGATAGAATAGGCTCCAAAATGACTGAACCGATTTGAAAAATTCTTTCACTGTTGGGAAGCTACACTATTCCCGACTGACATAGGCAATAGAATATTTAAAAATATATTAGGGATCCGTGCGAAGCCGGGGCGGACCGCTATATACATTTGATTAGATTTACTCACACATTAGGCGTCTCGGCAACATCGACCAACTCTTCAATCAGCTCTTTGTATATCGTCTCCATTTTATCGGAGTTTTCTATTTCATTGTCGACCGCTTTAGCCAGCTGTTCAGTAAACTTTGTGTCAGAAACGATGACGTCACTTAGGAGCCGCTTAGCAGCTTGTATGGCGGAGTCTGAGATAGTCAACCGCGTGTTTACAGTTGGAAAATGACGGTGTAACGAGTCGCTAAATGCTTGTTCTAACCTAAAAATAAAATCATAAAATTTATGGTGCTATTCAACAATTGTAACGGATTTAGCTGGGGTGATTGTGTCGCAATTAAACCATGTGAAATAATACTAAGGTACTTTATTACAATAAATTGCTATGATACTAAAAGGTACACATGTTACCGCTGGGCTGTCAGTACGTAACTAACTCTATGTTCTATGCTAGGTACTTATTTTATGGTGCGTTCCGTACATCGGGTATATTCATTTTATTAGAAAACATAAGGTTTGCTTTAAGTTTTCCAAACAAAAAAGTTTTTTAAATCTACGAGTTAAATCCGTTGTAATTGTCTTATTCCATACTAGCTTCTGCCCGCGACTTCGTCCGCGTGGACCTCCTCCTTTTTTGCAGTCGGTTAAAAAGTAGCCTATGTCCTTTCTCTGGCTCCAGACTATCTTTGTTCCAAATTTCATTTAAATCGGTTCAGTAGTTTTAGCGTGAAAGCGTAACAGACAGACAGACAGACAGAGTTACTTTCGCATTTATAATATTAGTAGGGATTATTCATTAATTCTAAGTAAGTCTTCTATATTAAGTATCAACATATCAAAGATAAAAATAGTTTGTATCTGTGTTTACTTGTATATCAAATTCATTTATACCTCTATAACACTTACCTAAGTATACTAGGTTTCTCACTAAGCGGTGCTTTCAGTATCGCAGGCCATAGTGTTTTCACCACATCCCAGTCTTGCTTGGCTATGAGGGGGCCCGCCCTCGGGCCTAGCATGATGAACAGCGCTCCCTTGTGCTTAGCATGCCACTCGTCGCCTTCCCCGCCCTTCGTGAGGAGTTCAGACAACCTTGGGACTAACGCTCGGTAGGAATAAGGGTAGTGGCTTAGCATCCAGTAGAGGCGGACTTGAGCTAAAATACGCACCTGAAAAGTAGGGGTTGGTTTTTACAGGTGGTAAAATATTTGTGGTTACATTAGAATAAAACAGATGAGTTAGACTATCGTCAGGTCAGTCGGCTACGAATATGGGAAATGTAAAATTTTCGAAATAAAATAAAATACGCTTCGTGTTTAATTGTGCTTTTATCGTATTTGATGTTTATAGATAAATTTTTATTTGTTGTTAAGTTAAAAATAATCGAGTATAAATAAGCATGTTCATAGTAAAGGAAGTTAAGTCACGATATCGCACCTCTACAAGGAAAGTGTCACCAGATGAATTCAAATTTTAATGTGCAGATTTAAGAGTCTTAATTGGAGTAACAACATATTTCGAGATGTCACACTTTTCTAGTAAAGGTGCGATATAGTATGTACATAGCCCACCGGATTAGCAAGCTAAAGTGGCAGTGGGCTGGCCATATTAGCCGAAGAACCGATAACCGTTGGAGTAAACGTGTTCTAGAGTGGAGACCGCGTCTCGGCAAGCGTAGTGTAGGACGTCCTCAGGCAAGGTGGAGTGACGATTTGCGTAAGATGGCTGGCAGGAGCTGGATGCGAGCAGCCGAAGATAGAGCAAAGTGGCGTGCAATTGGAGAGGCCTATGTCCAGCAGTGGATTGCGATGGGCTGATGATGATGATGATGATAGTATGTACACCTAATTGTGCCGACTGTACCGGCAAACACTTACCGTACTATAAGTATTGATAGACAGATCATAGAGCGCGTGCAGCGCCTGTAGCGCGGACGGTGTGATACCGGCGTCGCAAACTAGGTCCAGCCTAGCCTCGTCCTGTAGCCTGGCTGCGTCTGCGACTAGTGTACGGAGTTTGGCAGCCCCCGCGGAGTCCCCGGCCACGCCGCCGCGGCCATCTAGGGCTCTTTCTAGGGCTCCGTAGGACCGCAAACGGGCCTCCAACCCCGGCCCGGCGCGTAGTCCTTTCATCACTACGACGCGCTCCCAAACCTAATAAATAGAGATTGAAAGATAAAACAACTTAATTTTATTTTCGACTTTGACATACGAGTAGATAAACGATAAATTTAGCATTACAAAACTCAGATTTACAGCATCAAAAAAATAGGCAACTAACACATAGTAAGTATCTTAAAATACTATATTATGCCAAAAATAAATTTTACTCAGCATTATTTTGCTACACTATAGCGATGATTTGCAATCAAAGCCTGTTTTATATGTAGGTAATTGTATTGTTTGAGAAAATATAACGATATACATCGATTGAGGCAATATAACGATATACACGTAGATACAGTCAGATACTCTAAAAACTTTAATTTTGATATAATTTTATTTTGTAATCACAATTAAACATTTTTTTTTCTGCCCGTATATGTATACATCAAAAGAGAAATTACGAAAATGCTAAGTCGACCATGTGTCATGTTTACAACATTAATGCAAATTTAACGTTAAACACTACGTAGAAATTTGTGTAACATAAATTGTTCAAATAGATAGAATTAAATTATTTAATGAAACAACATGTCACATGTTCAACATCCACGGGGGCCGTGTGTGACATACCTGTAACAGCATCTCGAGCCCGCGCGTGTCGTCGGACTTGTCCGCGAGCATGCGCGCCTGCACGTCGAGCAACAGCCTGGTTAAAGCAACGCGCATGTTCTCGCCGTCCAGAGTGACCCTGTGTTTCACGCCATTGGTGAAAGGAAGGCTGGTCGCTGGTACTTGGGATTCCATGCTGTAATCAATTTTAAAAATGCCGCAAAGAACAAAAAGTTTGATCCATTCCCACCCCTTACTGTAAATAATGAAATTATAAACCGCTCTCACCAAGAAAAGTACCTCGGCCTACTCTTAGATGATAAACTTAACTGGAAAGCACATATCGATCATGTTAGGTGTAAATTAAGTTCGTTAACTGGTGCACTTCGTAAAATTGTTGGATGTGTCCCATACAAAATAAAAATGACCATCTACAATTCCTTAGTAAAATCACATTTGGAATATCTTGTAGAAGTCTGGGGTTCTGCTGCCAAAACAAATCTATTATCTCTTCAAAGGTCACAAAATAAATTAATTAAAGCCCTTTTCAATTATGACTACCTAATGGATACTAAATTACTATACAATAAAACTAAAATATACAATATAAAACAACTATACACATACACAACCTGCATACTAATTAAGAAAATTTTATTGAATAAAATACACACAGAAATCACATTCACACAACGTAAATTTAAACACTACCTTCGAAACACAAATAAACTTAAATTATTAAAACACAGGACTGAATACGGAAAAAAAAACATTTTGTTTGAGGGAGCACAGATGTATAATAACCTACCAAATTGTATTAAAGAGTGTGAATCGTTATCTGTATTTAAAACCAAATTAAATCTGTTTATCAGTAATAATATTTATTAAACAAGAAATGTCTCCAATAGCTGCTATATCTCTGTACCTATTTTTAAGAAATTTAGTCTTAAGCTCATTTTAAGTGAACCATTGTTCTTATGAGTAATAAAGTCTTTAAATCGAATTGTAATATTAAAATAATTAACTATATTTGGACAATTCTTACCAATGATACTAGTCACAAACTAAGCATACCTTAAACCATGGGTACTAGATAATGGGTGAACATACATAAATACATAATATGTAACTTCCATGGTGATGCTTGTGTTACACTGACATCTGCCCCTAGTAGGAGTTGAACCAGGAACCTCCGGATTGGTAGACAGAAGCTCTATCCATTAGATTAAAAGGCCGTCATTTATTTTTACAGTTGAAGTTACACAAGATAACAAAAAAAAGTATTAAAATGGACGGATTTTAAAAAATAGGCAAAGGTAACTTTGAAAATATGTCGATATACCTGTGACTTCGATTTACTAGTTTTAAAGATAAAAGCATAAATAGGACAGGCAGCAGTAAGGGACTTTTTTTTATACTAAGTGATAACAGGTTAAATGTACTCACAGGGTCACAGGCTTTTCGTCAGGCGGCGGCAGGAAAGTACTACACGACAGGACAGCATTCATGATGCAGAAGCTTCTCAGCCTCCTCTCGCGGCACATGTCTCGCTCATTGTCCAACCACTGCCTGAGTCGACACACCTCCGGCTTCAAGTACCTCTCCACCAACATCTGCGCACACTCCGCCTCCTCTTTACTAGGCACGTGCCATTTAAAATCGGCATCTTTCAACAAACAACCGCGCCCCCAGTCGCGAACAGGCAACCACTTCTCCGGAGCAGTCGAGTAATCTTTAGGCGAACTCCTCAACTCCTTCAAATCAACATAGCATAAGGAGGTAAATATGTGGCTTAGGATCTCGCAGGCGCGCGTCAAAGTGTACTTGGCGTGGAGTTTCAGCGCCCGATCTAAGACTGGTAATATATTAGGGATGTATTTTAGGAGCACTGTTCCGTCGCACTCTACTACGTTCATGAGTAGAACCAATCTGTACGATAAATCTCTTGGGGGATTCTCTTCCTGTATCGCTTCATCTGTAGACAGGAGCTCGTTTAGATCCTCACAGAGTTTAGGCACAAATATGGCTAAAGTAGCCTCAGAGTCAATGCGAGCGAAGACACGGAGCAACACACCAATCATACTCCCAGACACATTAGTTTCGTAAGTAGACTCCGTCGCGAACGCCCTAAACTTCCTCAGAGCCTCGTTGAATATTTTCGGGGAGCACTGCATCAACACAGAAGTGGCGGCTGACGATATCGCCGTTTCCATGACAGCGTCCGTTTTGCTTCGGACACAGTCCGACTCCTTAGTGTCCAACCTCACATGCTCCATTACGCTAGACTCTATTATACAGAACAGCCTGTCTAGGAACACTAGGACAAAGTCCTCGAACTGAGCGGTGGATTCGCAAGTTAACAGTTCCTCCTCGGTGAGGTCGGGCCAGTACAGGTGAGCGGCGCTGCAGTCTATGTATGGGACCATCCAACTGAATATTAGTATGAAATGTAGGGTGACTAGTGTCTTCTTTATATCGTTGGGGTCTAGACCTGGTAGGACGGCTAGTAAGAATGGTACGACGTGAGTTGGTCCTTCGGGGTAGTCGCCATCGGCGCCTCGGAGCATCGGTCGAGCCACAGCTGCTACAGCTGACATGGCAGCTGTCACTCTATGAGGCTCCGTTAGTGAAGTTAATGATGTCCTCAGCCTCTCTAGTAAAGGAGGCACTACTATGGCCGGTCGCAAGGTGGCCAAGTTCTGCAAAGCGATGGAAATGTCCAACGAGCCTGATCTGCTGTAAACAGCTTGCAACGTAGGCTCCAGAACGATATTGACGAATTCTGTTATATCCAAATCCCGTAGTTTGTACGATTCCGGCGTTTTATTCTGCCAGCTGTTTAGGTACCGCTTTTCACGTTCTCGACGGACCCTGGCAATAAAAATGTATTTTTTACAAACCAACATATATCTATAATGATACCAAATCGTATATCTTTCTATTATGGCTAGGCAATTAAATACTACTAGTAATAGAGTTTCAGTTATTTGATTTAAAATACACAGTGTTATTATTTTCAGAACCAAGTCATCAAATAAAATAATATACATGACTTAAATCCGTTATAGTTGTTTCATTCCAATGTGTAATAACCGCGAAGGCATCAGAAATTATACAATACCTATTAAGGAATTCCCTCGCCAGTTTCCTGAGCAAGTCCCTCAGGCGGTATGACCAGCGGCCGGCGTTGGCGCTGTGGAGGTAGCTCTCGACAGCCGCTAGGAAGCTGCGCAGATGTTTCAACACCAAACCATCGGGGTTTATACTCCATACTATCCACGAAGCCACGTCCTTCATGTCTGTTATTAGAAATTATGAGGAATATTATACAATTAGTCAATTAATAATAAGATTACCTCGAATCTAATAATATACTAGCTGAACTGCTGACCCAGCAAACTGCGTTCCACGTTTTTTGAGATTTTTTTATAAACAAACGAAGGGTGAAAATTTGGGCCTTTACATGTATCGTTCAATCATAAAAAATACAAACAAAAAATGTTGTCCAAAAATAATAAAAAAAGACATTATTGTGGATCATCCTTGATTTTTAAGGGTATAAAAATAATTGTTGGCCGATTCTCAGACCTGCCCGATATGCACACAAAATTTCATAAAAATCAGTCCACCCGTTTAAGTAGTAGTTTAACAAACACGAGAATTTCATATATTAGATATTTTTTCACTTGTAACTTTAAATCCTTACTAATATTATAAATGCGAAAGTACCTCTGTCTGTCTGTCTGTTACGCTTTCACGCTAAAACTACTGGACCGATTTAAATGAAATTTGGTACAAAGAAAGTCTGGAGCCTGAGAAAGGACATAGGCTACTTTTTAACCGACTGCAAAAAAGGAGGAGTTCCACGCGGACGAAGTCGCGGGCAGAAGCTAGTTATATATAAATTGAGATTAAGAAAAAGCTAGCTGCTGAGTTCTTTTTTCGAAGCGCTAATTTCATTTTTATGAATCTCCATGTGAAGTGCAAAAGTACCTCTTCAAGGTCTATTTCGGCAGAAGCTAGTTCAATACAAACTTACCAAGTGAATGATTTTTAGAATACTGCATATCCTTATAGTTCACCGGCAAGTTCAGAGCGTGGAGGAATCTCGTGAACATCTTGGGTACGTATGGGGTCCAGTCGATGGTGCCGGGGTTCTTTTTGGCGAGTCCCGAGAATAACGTCATCAGATCCTGAAATTATCTAATATAATTACTTATCACTTTATTATTATTAGCCTTATAGTCAGACTGTGTGGTTTTATTCGTAGATTTCTGTCTTTTTCCATTTTTGTGTGTCCGACTGCCAGTTAGCAAAGGCCTCCTCCAATCTTCTCCGTTCCATTCTTTCTAAAGCCACTCTACCCCATGTATAAATCATCACACAATGGTATCCAAGAAATGGGAAAAGAAAGAGGGGTTGACCACAGTTAAGGTGGGACGAGGATACTTATCACTACATAGTATAAAACAAAGTCGCTGTCGCTGTCTGTCCCTATGTATGCATAAATCTTTAAAATTACGCAACGGATTTTAAAGCGGTTTTTTTAAAAAGATATAGTGATTCAGGAGGAAGGTTTATAGCAGTGTGAAGCCGGGGTGGGTTGCTAGTCTATACTAATATTATAAAGAGGAAAGATTTGTATTTTTGTATGTTTGTAATGAATAGGCTCCGAAACTACTGGACCGATTTCAAAAATTCTTTCACCTTTGGAAAGCTACATTATCCCCGAGTAACATAGGCTATATAATATCACGCTAGGTCTTATAGTTGCGGAGCAGTAACCGAAAATGTTTCAAAAACGGGGGAAAAGTATCGTTTCTGAGGCCTTAAAAAAATCTTAAGTCCCCCCGTGCGAAGCCGGGACGGGCCGCTAGTTTTAAATAAACCGGAGGGGTTCCGTCATAAAAATACTTTGTGGTATTTTATTAGTATTTTTGTTCAAATATTCAAATGGATAACTATCACAATCCATGAGTACATCTTATTGAAAGAATGTACAGCGGAGTTTCAGTATAGAGTCCCATTTTACCCATGAGACACGGAACCCAAGAACCGGCGACCTCATCCCTACTAATATTATAAATGCGAAAGTAACTCTGTCTGTCTGTCTGTTACGCTTTCACGCCTTAACTACTGGACCGATTTAAATGAAATTTGGTACAAAGAAAGTCTGGAGCCTGAGAAAGAACATAGGCTACTTTTTAACCGACTGCAAAAAAGGAGGAGTTCCACGCGGACGAAGTCGCGGGCAGAAGCTAGTGTATTATAAAAGAACATAAGGTCAGATCCATTGTGAGCTGTTTAATATGTACCTACATATTGTGTCAGTTTGTTTAAAAATTGGCACATCTACTCAAACTGATCAAATAGAAAGTATTTCGCAACACGCATTTCTAATTACGTACATTTCAAATTGCCTATTGGAATCGAGCCCACAAATAAAACTTTGGCATTGGGCGCTACAATTAAGATCGCCAATAATCATACACATAGTAAAGTAGCTAAACGTATGTTATTCAAAATCTAACATACATTTATTTGTTTGTGTTTATTTCATTAGTGCGCTTTTAATTATTAACTATCTGCCCGCGACTTCGTCTGCGCACGATGAGAACTTTACACAATATCGTTATAAAATACAGCCTATATTAATATATATATTAACAGAATAACTTCTGATGTATAAGCTAAGCTATATTATTGTAAAGTTTTATTAAAAATTCATTCAGTAGTTTTTGCGTGAAAGAGGAACAAACATAGATCCAAACATCCAGACGTAACAAAAAAAATTCTAATTTCTGATAGGTACCTTCGCAGTTATTACACATTGGAATAAAACAATTATAACAGATTGGACTCGCGTATTTTATATATGTACAAATATACTTTATATATTCGTATCATAAAGTGATTTTACATTATGCAAACTAACTTATTTTAATTACAAATTACCCTACATTTTTGCCTGCGAGTGGATTACTTTTAGGAGGTAGCTTAATATTTAATTCTGTGCATAAATAAATGCTCATAATTATATTAAAAACTAGCTGACCCAGCGAACCGCGTACTCAGTTTTTTTTTTCTTTTTTTTTCCAAGTTTTCTCAAACATTTTAAAACTAAATCAGCCAAATCGATTCAGCCGTTTTCGAGTTTTAGCGAGACTAACGAACAACAATTGATTTTTATATATATAGATAACTACTATTCAGTTTTAAATTACGAAACATTTTCGTTTATTTAATAAAATATAGGGATTAATATTTACCGATATGCCACAAGGGGAATTGTAGCACGTGTCCCAGAGGACCATGATCTGGTCGAACCACAATTCGTGTCCCTTGGCTGAATGTTTCGGGTCCAAGGCCACTGGCAGAAATACCGACATTTGACTCATCAAGTGAGTGTCCGTAGACCACGGCTGGATCTGGGGGAGGAATTCTTCGAGCATCTCTTTCGTCGCGTCGACTTCAAAGTATCTATAAAAATATTAATCTATGTCATAGAGGTAAATAAAAATTAGGGTTGCCATCCGTCCGGGTTTTAGAGGACGTCCGAGGAGCGTCCGGACTGGACTTTCATAGGCGTCCGGGTTCGATAATGTAATTTTAAGTTTGGGCTCCAAAATCAAAGTATTTCACGCGGCTTGTACTACTGTTGATCTATGATTCTATACAATTAAATTTACACCTTCCGGTTACTGAGATAAGGTGGCAAATTTAATCTAGTCTTTAATGGAGTAACGTCATAAGTTAGATTGAGTAATCAAACCATTACTTACGGTCTAGCGCATTTGACCATTGACATATAAGACCCTTCCAATGATCTGAAATAAAACATAACGATAGACGTCAATTAAGTAATTGGAATATGAAAATGAGTACATGCACCAGCTACCACCACGCTTGCTTTTTTAGTTTAGGGATCGGTTGCAAATTCTGGTATAAAAAATGGGGAAAAGTCACAAAATATCCGCTGGAGGCGCTAATGTAGAAAGAGCTCCAACTGTCATGTTCCACCAATCACAGGTAGCTAGTCTCTTATTGGTGGTACATGACAGCTAGATCTCATTACACACTAGCGCATCTAGCGGAATTTTAGCGGCAACCCCCATTCTAAACACAATAAAGAACACAACTTTGCCGCTAGATGGCATCAATGTATCAACTGCATCTAGCGGCCTTTTTAAGAACCACCACAAAATTTCTCAGAGCCGTTCAAATTATACCCGAATTTGCCGAGGATAATGAAATATAACCATGAGACATGTAAATGTGATGCCCAGCCCAGCTGCCACCGATGAATCGACAGAAGCTAATCCCATATTTCTCAGTATATTACGTAGGCAAGTCATTCTCGCCGTAGCCGGCCATCCCGAACAGGTTAAAGGCGTCATCGAGCCCGTTGCCCGACAGGAATTTGCGAATCATATCGAGCATATCCCCTCCTGGCTTGCCACGATTTGGCCTAGACACACATGGATGAACAAATTATTATTTTCTCATAAGCAATTTCACAGTTGTAATCTGTTGTTACCTTTTTCAACTAAACCTAAAAATGTTGGTCAATACTAGACTTGTTACGATATATTGTTTATGAGCTGTTTTAGTTCTAAATTAAACAAAGTGGTTGATCATAATTTAATATGTGTATTTTATGTAGGCTTGTTTCAAACTTTGGCAAGGAACGTTACAAACAAAAGGACGCTTTTAGCACACGAGTATAGCATTAAATTTAAAGAAATAAAATTCCATAATAAGTGATATTTATTTAATGACGAGAAAGCAATGGAAAAACATATTGATTACTTGGAAAAATGTTGTTCAACAAAATTAATACATAGATAGTCAATTAGGTGAACTAGTACCTAACGCTAATTTCCTTGGCTTGGACCATTATCTATATAATATGAATTAAATTAGATTCAACAGATAAATGATAATGAAACTTTTGAAATAATTTCATATAAGATACATTTTACTCAAGCCAATGTAATGTTGGTTATTATAGGTATTATTATACAATGTTCACTAATTTTGAATTTTAGCGTACCTATTCTCTTTTGCAAATAAAAAATACTTGTAACAGGTAATTAAAATATCACTTAGCAATTATGCAGGTATACCGTATAAATAAGAATCTTGTGGACAGTTGATATTTCCGGTAAAACTACTTAATTATTATTAACTCACTATAGTTAATTGATGTTATATCGTTTTGAAAACGTATAACTTTGTTTTAATATTCGTAGCAGAGAGTCTAACACCAATTTGTTTTATTCCAATGTGTAATATCAGCAAAGATATTGTAGGCTTTCTGGTCGCTGAGATTTTAAATTGAAGGCCTACATTAAATTGGTGGACTGTATTTAAATAATTAAATTTTAAATGGCGGATGAGTAGCCTCGCCTTGGTTGGAACCAGACCGGCAGTGTTGCCATATATATTTGTGTATGGATGGTATATATATATATTTTTTATAATACTTACGCAAGATAGTGATACATTCCAATGGTAGTCGCGCTTTTGTCAAATATTTTCTTGCCCATGTCGTAAAGCGGCCGCCATGGTAGCGTTAGTTCTTCAGGTGACACCAAATGTTTTTTCCTATAGTACAACATAAAATGTCCATAATTAATATAATCTTTTGAGAAAAGTAACCATTTTATGTTCATGTTTTTGAACAAAATTTCCCATATTCGCAGCAGACTGTGTTGACGAAAAGTCAATTTTTATGCCTTACCTTCATTTACAAACATAATGCATTATTTTGTATAACATTCATGAAGAAGGAATTCTATTATTTATAGAAACTTGCAGCTCGTCGTTTGTGCACAATAAGCACCCACATTATACCCTCTTAGGGGGTGAAATTTGAGAAATCCTTTCTTAGTACTCCCATACATTATAAAAGGAACCCCTGCTCAAATTTCTAACACTTATAGTATAGGCCTTGCATTTATATGTCAGTTATTAAGTCAGCTTCTCCTTTATATTTCTATGTACATAGATCGTAGTTTAAAAAAATAAGTCTAAAGAGCTAGAACTGTTTTTTATTTTTTCAACTTACTTGGTGAGCATAAGAAACAAAGTAGCAAACTTGTGCACTTTGCAAGGCTCCAAATCAGGTATGAGAACTAGTTCATACGCCAATTTTATCAGGGCTATGTGATCATCCTTCCCAAACTTGAGCCCGTATATCCTTAAATATCTGAAAAAAAAAAAATATATTATGAAGTGAAATTTTCAATAATGCAAATTTTCTTAATATTGGGGTATCATTTCCCATCATTTAATCAACTATCTTAACCCAGAAAGCTTGGTTTAAAAATATTTACTCTTTACTGCACAAGAAATAACAATTAAAATTTGCATTAAGAAAACTAGTATTTAAATGTAACCAAATCAAGCTCTAATATGTGTGCTCTGTTTTAGCATAAACAAAAACCATCAGATTAATTTATTCATTTTAATCTAAAACTTAATTCAACATGGTCATGAATTTCTATACAATGTATTTGTAATAAAAGTAAAATCTTTGTTCTAAATCTGTAACTGCCTCAAGGATGACTAGTTATTTATAAATTATCCTTTATTTAGACATCATGTTTAATTTTAGTATGAATTTGTCCTTTGTTTGAAAACAAAGGACATTTATACAAATCCATACAAAGAATGTTAGTGCACCTGTATATAAAGAGTATTTTTCAACCTTAATTTATTATATGAACTTGTAAATGTTAAATATAATAACATTAATTTTGTTCATATGTATTATAATAATATACCAGAAATAAAAGTGCATACTATCATAGTAAGATAATTATTATTTTACAATAGGTATCGATTCAATATTCTCACTGGGTGCCTATATTGTGATATGATGGTGTAATTATTGTATAATATAATGATAAATAAATGAATCTATTTTAATCTAAATTAAGAATGTTTGATTACAAACATTGTTAATTGTTATTACACATTTTTATAACTATGATTAAAAATAATAAAACATATTTTATAATTGTTACAATATAATAGACCCAACAAAGCTCTGCTAGTTAAAACTAGCTTACTTAAGAGTTACTTGGACAATATGAAAGAGTCCCTGAATCTTGATATGTAATAAAACGGTATATCAATATAGGTCCTGTATTTGATGATTATATAAATTACCATGAGGCCTACAACTCATGATTGGCATTTAATCTGCCAACCTGCATTGGATAAGCGTGATGGAGTAGGTCTGATCTAGATATATATAGAAAGGCCTATACCCAGCAGTGGGACAATTATAGGCTGAAATATTATATTAACCACTCTACCCACAAGGTTACATCCCAGACAGAATTGGTTCATAATATTTAATAATTGTTTCTGCATTATTGTTAGTGTCTGTGATGTAAGCAGGTGTACTTTACAGGAAGTTTGGGCAATGGCCAGAACATTCAGTCTTGGGCAACACTGCCAAAGGTTAACATACAATAATGAATAAGTAATGAATTATTTTAGTAATAGGAAGTTTCAGTTTAATTCTCTTATATGGATATAGGTATCAGCATGATATAGGTAAAAGTCAGGAAAATGTATGAGGTTGCAGTAAAATTCATGAAAACAAATTGAAACATTAATAAATAAGAATTTTGCAATACAGTTTTTAAACTTTACCGAACAAAATTTAGGCATATTTTTATTTTTAAACGCGATTTCGAAACTTTTTTGAAGTCATAAAAATACGCACCTATGTTGACGCATGTTTTTATGGAATAAAAAATGAAAATATTTACTTCATAAGTCTGGAAGTCCACACACCGCAGGCTGGTTTCATTTCGCGCAGCATTACGGCTTTCGCCAGGTTCGTTTTGACCTGGTCGAGGAACCTAGTGGATTCCTCATCCAGCTCACCACCATAAGGCAAGACATGATTCGTCAATATTTCCTTCTGCGGCTTGAACCCGAGAGCCTGTATCCGCTCCGGAGTCGTCACCAGCAACTCAAATTCGTCGTCTTGAATCATCTTGAGTCAATTATTTATTATCGCACGTAAAAAACTTAGCGTGTCATCGGCATATGTCCTCCCGCACTGACCGCTACATTAATTATTGTAACACGTTTACGCACAAGGTTCACTTGCGATTCGCTACTATTGTTCCGTCATAAGCAATTCAACAACATTGAATTTACACAAGTCATTGAAATGAGATATTTACGAGAAAACCAGTCCAATCGGACGTTTCATTTCACTAAAATTTGACAATCATTTTGATGACGTCTTTGTTACGATCCTTTACACGCACATCTAAACAATACTAAACATACGTTTAGAAATTAGACAAAAAAACATCGATCAGATGTCATTATTATGTGATATTATATTATAACTAAGTTTATTTATCTATATCTATACTAATATTATAAAGAGGAAAGATTTGTATTTTTGTATTTTTGTATTTTTGTATGTTTGTAATGAATAGGCTCCGAAACTACTGGACCGATTTCAAAAATTCTTTCACCTTTGGAAAGCTACATTATCCCCGAGTAACATAGGCTATATAATATCACGCTAGGTCTTATAGTTGCGGAGCAGTAACCGAAAATGTTTCAAAAACGGGGGAAAAGTATCGTTTCTGAGGCCTTAAAAAAATCTTAAGTCCCCCCGTGCGAAGCCGGGATGGGCCGCTAGTCTTCTATATTTATGTTTGTTTGGATTAAATAGGCTCCAAAATGACTGGACCCATTTGAGAAATTAATATATTTTATAAAAAAAATTAAGTAGCACTGAAAAATCAGAAAGTAATTTTATTTAATGACTATATAAATAGCAACTATTTTATTGTGGTCTTTATAATTATTAATGTAAGGGTGTACCTCACTGTGTATTATTAAGTGTGGTAATTTAATCTAAGTATAATAATAAAATTAATAAGGATACCATGCCAATTTTATTGAAGTGTTTTTTCTTGAAAGCATGGTGGAATACTTATCTCCATTTATTCTTTATTTCGTAGGATTAAAATAAGACAATCACAAACTATCGTTAAAAAAAACAAAATTGATACCATAAAACTTTAATATATTTAAAAAAAATACATTATAAAATTTAATATAAATCCTAAATTGTAATCTTATTTTTATCACATGGCTTAAACAGATTCTTTTTGCGTAGTATAGAGACTAGCTGCGAAGACAATATCTCTCTTGATAGCAGAAGATGCTTCCAACATCTTTGCTTGTAGAGTAGGGTCACCAATTACTACTGCAGCGTCTTTTACGTCTATAAGTACCTGGAATAAAAATATATCATGAAGAACAAAATATTTTTGATTTAATTAACAAGTACCTATGAGTCAAGATTTCGTAGAGTCGACATCGCTTATGAAGCACAGATAATAAACATGTTTTCTTACCTCGTGAAGTTGTTGTATGCACCTCACAATAATACCTTCTTGTACGTCTGTGAGGTCCATAATTTCAGCAAACGGTTTCTCTAGTGCCCATTCATATACCACCTTTACTAAACCGAAGTTCAACCTTTCTGACTGTCCTTCAAATTGACCGACCTACAAATACAGGTGGATAATTATAGTTTAATGTAGTATATCGCGTGCCTTAAGTTATAACATAATCAAAGTTTGGTGAAATTATTTAAAAAAATCATAAAACCTTGAGAGCACACGCACATAGAGGTAGTATTTTTAACATACCAAATATTTAGACTCCACAGAGGTTAGCTCCTGATCTATTTTCTCTATGGCTTTGACACCTTCAGCCAGCTTGTCAGTCAGAACAGGCTCTATGGACGTTCTCGCTTGAAACACAAAACAGCTGAGCAAAGCGGCTATCTCAGCGGGCGTTTTATCTGTAAAAACGTTACGGAAAACTAATTCCGCTATTATCAACTCATTCGTTCCCATACCGCACGCCACTCTCCCTTTTAATATAACGCTGTCGTGTTCGTCTATGTAGCTCAGTTCTCTGAGAACCATCAGCCGTCTTTGGTAATCGGGGTAAAGTGCAAGGTTTTCGAACGACAGCAGTCTCCTATATTTGTCTCTTTTCCTCTCAGTTTGTTTCCTCTCGTATACGATCGCGAATTCCGACTTGAAGTTCGCTATGTCTGTAGATTTTTTTAGAGATTCTAGTTCGTTCTGGAATACGAAATGTCAAAATTAGAGAAACAGTTTTTATAATCAACTAGCGACAGCGTCTGCCTGTTTGATTGTTTCGTCAAGTCTTTTTTTTTATATATATATACATATATATATATTTGTTGCTTATGCAAAAAAAAAAGAGTGACATCAGTACTAGTAATGAGTAATAACATATACATACCACTAATCTAGTCATGCTGTCCAACAGTTGCAATATCTCGCCAGTAGACACCGCGAGTGACTGCGTCAAGTTGACATGTTCTAGTTTTGTCGCACCTGTCTTAACTGCATGAGATATCCGCGAGAGCTCCTGAATTGCGGTCGCGCAGCTCGACCCTACTGGGGCATCTTTAAATCTATAGCAAAATTAAAGTTCAATATCATAAAAGCTATTGCGGTACAAAAATGAATATTAAGAAAAAATCCCTACTAATATTATAAATGCGAAAGTAACTCTGTCTGTCTGTCTGTCTGTCTGTTACGCTTTCACGCTAAAACTACTGGACCGATTTAAATGAAATTTGGTAGAAAGAAAGTCTGGAGCCTGAGAAAGGACATAGGCTACTTTTTAACCGACTGCAAAAAAGGAGGAGATCCACGCGGACGAAGTCGCGGGCAGAAGCTAGTAAAACATAAATATTATAAAACTAAGATATAGACATGATGACTGTTTTCCATGTTCATTAAGTAGATGCCAAAAATTACTGGACACATATTTTTTCTTTTCGCAATAAAAAATAAATGACAAAGATAAGTTAGGGAGTGGGAGCTTGTGACGTCACTATATGTGCCTAAATTGTACCATACTACATAGCTCACCTGGGCATTTGTCGCTTCTCCCAGTCTTGAATGATGATGTTGGCATCAATTTGTAGCATCATTTTGGTGACAGCAATAATATTCTTTGGCGCTACGCAGAGCACTGTGTGATCTATCGTACTTTCCTCAGTACCTGTACAAAGACAGTAGGAATTCCTAGTACACAGTAATTATTAACAACAGTTGTTCATTGAAATGAAACAATTATAACGGAATTAACTCGCGTATTTTTTTTTGCCGATATTATTGTTTAATTCCAATTATATGATGCGCGTATGTTTCGGTGATTCATTTTTATTTTTACCTTTGGGTTTGGGACAAAAACAACCTGTTGTCCACATTAGGCGCGTGCAGTGGGGGGAGCGTAAATATGGCGCCAGGGTAGGCACTCCATACATTAGTGGCATTGTGCCTATATGGAATGCACGCCCTTGGTCCACATACATAAAAAGAGGATAGGAGAAAGGTAAAAACTTACCTATTCCGTTATAAAGGGCAGAGAAGCTAAGCATCCGGTACCAATTTTCATCAATATCGAAGTTATATCGAGCTGTGTCGGGAACAGCTGTGTTCAAAACTAGGATTTTATATGGTGTTTGACGAGGGCCTGAAATAAAATTAAATGTAAAAAATAGGTGTACAGTCAGCATCAAATATAAGGGACTAGGTAGCTTACATATATTTGGGCACACCCTAGATTTCAACCTGTTTCATGATATAAAAACAAGAATTCGCAACACCCCGATACTTCGTTTTTTTTACATAATAATATATGTTATCTTGTCTATAAGGGGCTCGCAAAAGTACGAGGGAACCACTTTCGTTCTTTTACTTAATAAACCGATTTTTTTCTTAAGTAGTTCCCTTGTCCTCTTTCGCACGCGCGTAGTAATAGTGCCCTCAAGCTCTATATAGTCAGCATAAAAATAACCAAGTAGCTTAAATATATTGGGACACTCTAACACCCTAGATTAGAGTTTTCAACCTTAAGATCCTACTAAATAAAATTATAGATTATCAAATATCTTACCAGTACTATTCAAGTATATCCCCAGCTGGTTGATATACGGCCCAGCTGAAAATACCAAAATCCTTCCGGGTACCAGATCTTTAGCCACTTTGGGTTGATTTAACAATATAGGCATTATATCGTTTAGTACGTCTATATAAGACGCCACAGTGTCGTAGAAAGTGGCCAGAGGCGCCAAGTGAGGAGCTAGAGGCGTACTGCATTTCTCTGTATATTCTTTTTCAGCAATTTTCAACTGTTTCTTATAATTATCAGATTGTATTATTTGGTCGAATTCACGGAACGAACGTTGCATCATGCCTTCCACTGAAACCGTTGCTACTCTGTGAATAATGAAAATATAATTATTTTTAAGACTTGTAATTATCTTCTTCTATATTCTATGCGCTTTTGTATTTAACTATTTTAAGCGGTTGGTTATCGATAAGATAAATAAATAAACCTTATATCTAGACCTTAAGACAACAAGTCGTCTTATTCTCTCGATGACAACAAAATAATATCGACATGAGAAACCTTCTTCTTGTCAACAACGCTCTTAATATTATGTCGACAAAATTTCGACTCGACAGTTCATTATAGGCTCGCTGATTATACAGGGTGGGCCATAAATTTATGCAAATAGCAACATTGTTTTTTTTTTGTAAACCATAGACGGAGAAAGGCGCTAATGGCGGGGAAAAGTGCATCGTTTCTTGCAATTTTAATTATGATGAAGCGTTTTACGGGACCACAGCGTGCTTTTTGTGTAAAACAATTTTACAAAAACAATGATTTGTACGCCACTGTACGACGTCTTTTTCGTATTGTCTACGGATTTCGCCGTGACAATGATTGTCCAAGTGTTAATTTAATCAAGGCTTGGATTTTGAACAAGCAGGATCGACAACGAATATCAAATAAATTGTACGGCCACGTTCAAGACGTTAAAACGACAGTATGGGCTGCCATATCAGCAAAGGGCCGGTCCGTATTTCTTTGAAAAAAATCGAGGAAATAACGTAACTGTTAATTCGGTGGAATACGTCAAGATGTTCCAAGAGTTTTCAACCCCACGTTTACATGAATTTAAAGGATATAATAGAGACTTGGATACACCAAGATTGAGTGCCATACCATACATCAAACGTCAGTTTACCGGTAGTTAAAGAAATGTTTCCTAACAAATTGATTTCTCGCAGAGGTGATATTCCATGGCCTCAGAGAAGCCCGGACCTTAGACCTTGCGATTTTTTCTTATGGGGATACTTAAAAAGTCGAGTGTACAGCAATAAACCGACGACAATATCTCAATTAAAAGAAAACATCGGCGAGGAGATAGCCGCGATCCCTCGCAGCATGTCTCGGCGAGTCATTCAAAATTAGCGTTGTCGATTGCAGGAGTGCCAATGACGAGACGGGGCACATCTCGACGATATCATTTACAAAAAATAAATTTCAATAAATATCTAAAACATTTAATAAATAATCAATAAAATATAATTTGTAGCTTTATTTCTATTAATGTATCAAAAGTGCAAAAATTTATGGCCCACCCTGTATCTGGGAGCACTGCCGTGCTTTCACCGCCAAAAATAAGTGGCATGGACTTTCTATCCATTTCTTGAAGTAGAAACTTACCGTAAAAGACTTAAAATCATTGCATAGGTCAGCCGGAACTGTGATGACAGTTTTTGAGGTATACCCATCATCATGCCTTTCAGTTTCACCTGGTCCGGGACTCCATCTTTGCATAGAATGATGACGGTTCCAGTGTCATCCAAACCTGACAAACAAACGAATTAATCATGATCATTCCTGATGCCTTCACGGTCATTATACATTGAAATGAAGCAACTAACAGATTTAAGTCATTATATTTCGATAGACTATCGTCAGCACAGTCGTGCTACGAATATGGGAACTGTAAAGCTTTCGAAACGTCAGCCAATAAAATAAAATACGCGAGTTAAATCCGTTAATAGTTATTTTATTCCAATGTTCAATAATCGCTACGCATCAGAAATGATTAAGTAGTCTATGTTTCGTATGGTCTAATCTTTATAGCAAAATTTAGTGCGAGTAAGACCAACCTCGTCTCCCGGCGCGGCCTGCCATCTGTATGTACTCGGCTGGAGCTAGGATTCGTCTCTCCAGTCCGTCGAACTTGGTGATCTCATCGAAGACGACCGTGCGAGCCGGCATGTTCACGCCCATGGCGAAAGTCTCCGTCGCGAATAATATTTTCACCTGAATTTACAATTTATATATCTATACTAATCGATACTAATATAATAAAGAGGAAAGGTTTGTTTGTTTGGATTGAACAGGCTCCAAAACGACTGTTGGGAAGTTACACTATTCCCGAGTGACATAGGCTATAAAAAAAAAGAAATCCGTGCGAATCCGGGTCGGACAGCTAGTCTACACTATCTACACTAATATTATAAAGAGGAAAGATTTGTACCTATTTTTGTATGTTTGTAATGAATAGGCTCAAAAACTACTGGACCGATTTGAATAATTCTTTCACTGTTGGGAAGCTACGTTCACCCTGAGTAACATAGGCTATAGAATATTTAAAAAAAAATTAGGGATCCGTGCGAAGCCGGGGCGAACCGCTAGTTATTATATAAAAGTAAAAGTTGTCACTGACATATAGACGCACACACAGCAACTACTTATAGTAGAAACGTGAAATCCTACTTATGATTTAAAAAGGAATGACCCTTAAGAAAAACCTTTAAATTAGTCACGATAATTAATGATATAAATTGAGATTCATGCTCTTAAAAATATTTCATTGAATACGTGTTTTTGGAATTCAACCCCTAAAGGGTGCAAAAGTCTTTAAATATATGTGGACGAAGTCGCTAGTAAAATATAGTTAAAATATATAGATGTAAGTAATTTTCATTGGTTCACCGATTAACAAGACTGGCTTGAAATAGTGCAAACGTCACAGTAAGACACTGTGCGGCTATTGTGGCCGTGATCGAATCGACCGCTACTTACATGTCCTGATTGGAACAACATTTCCACTATTTCTTTGAGTAGCGGTAATATTCCGCTGTGGTGCACGCCGATGCCGTTTTCCAACACCCTCTGTAGTCTCATCACCTGGAATGAAATACGATATTGGAATAATCATTAATATAATATAGAGGCGGGGCTTAAGATTGCAGTTCAGTATCTCCTTGCTTTTTATTTGTTCAGCTTAAGTAAAAAAAAAAACCATATTCACACCAACGGATATAGTTCCTAATATACATATAATACATTCAAGACTAAGGTATAATTGTTCGAGCTTATCACATTGATTTTTTTTTTCGAACTTGTATATTCCGTCTTTTGATATTAACTGATAAGATTCATTTATATGTCACTTTGTCTTTTGTTATGTGTTTATCCTTTGACATTCGGGTTTCTTTTCCAAAATATATTTTTTTTTTGTATTCAGGATCGGTGATCGCTACGTTACTAATGTCAAATAGGCTAGCTTGTAAGTTGGACTTTGTGAAAAAGTAACTAACTTGAGGAAGTTTCCTATCTGGCTCCTTAAGCCTCTGTAGACATCTCTGGAAGAAGTTCCGTATGTGGCCCTTTTCATTGGCAGTGGTCAGGTCAACTGACATTAGGCTTTCGGCGTTTTGGTCACACCTTTAAAATATAAAAAAAAAAACATTTTTGTATTGGATTATAACAATTTGTTTCATAAATCGCTAGCAATAAAATGATATCCATAAGTGAATACATATCATATCATTTAAACTCTTAATTACTATCCTAACTAATATTATAAATGCGAAAGTAACTCTGTCTGTCTGTCTGTTACGCTTTCACGGTAAAACTACTGGACCGATTTAAATGAAATTTGCTACAAAAATAGTCAGGAGCCTGAGAAAGGACATAGGCTACTTTTTAACCGACTGCAAAAAAGGAGGAGATCCACGCGGACGAAGTCGCGGGCAGAAGCTAGTTATAAATATACAAATAATAAGTTTTTTTTTTTGCACATACAATATCAAATATATTGTATGTAAGTACAAAATTTTTCACTCAATTTATATAGGAATAAAATATATACCTGTTTCGCGACAAAGTAAAGGCAACAACAGGCAGTTTGTCGCTCTGTCTCAAATGGTCAATGAATGCCACCCACATAGTCTGTTCAGCTTTTGGATTCATAAACTGCTTTCCACCTGAAACGTTTTATATACAATGTGTATTGTTGAATTTTGTACCGTAACGTTATATACTTAAGGTTGAAATTGTTATAGTAACGAATTCTCATTGGGCACGGTACGTAAGGAATATAAAAGCGGGTACAATCGTTTCTGTAGGAACCTACAGTCAACTTTTTATAACAAACTAGCTGCCCCGGCAGACGTCGTCCTGCCCGTCCAATTGTTTCGTCAAAGATCTGTCAGATCAGTCTTCTGTCACTTCTTCATAAGGCTTCATATTTTCCCCGTTTTTTACACATATTCCACTGTTTCTTCGCTCCTATTGGTCGCAGCGTAATGTTATATAGCCTAAAGCCTTCCTTGATAAATGGTCTATCCAACAAAAAAAGAATTTTTGAATTCGAACCAGTAGTTCCTGAGATTAGCGCGTTCAAACAAACAAACAAACAAACACTTCAGTTTTATAATATTAGTATAGATGAAAATCAACTTTGTTATCTATACCTTTAGGTCCAAAGTTCTTCTTGAAATCGTTTTCTCTGGCCTTTTTAGCGGCGACGGCATCGTTGTACCCTCTTAGTCTAAAATTGCCATCTTGATCAAGTACTAGGAACCTTTCGTTCTTAGATTTACCTCCAGAACCTGAAAATAATAAATAAATTTAATCTATTTAAATAACTTTTTTTTTTTTTTTTTAAGTTTATTTACTAAGTTTATTTAATAAATACATAATTTTATACAGATAAACTTTCACGACTTTCTCACTTATTTTACATTATACTATACAAAAACGTGACATAATCGTTATGAATAAACTAGCTTTTGCGATTTACGATCAGTGGTTTAGGCTGTGCGCGTATCCGTCAGTAAATCTTTCAGGACAAAAAAAACTATATCTGTATATACATAATTATAAGATAAGATTACTGCCGACGTTTCGGATGCGACGTTGCAACCGTGGAGGCGGAGTACGACTAATCACACTTAGCAACGTCGCATGCAAAACGTCGAGTGTAATTTAGCATGTTAATATACGCGATTGTTTATGTAATTTAGTTTTTAATGATTAAATACCTGTGTATAAATAATGGCATAGCGGTACAGGTCTCTTGGGGGTGGAAACAACGTATACCCTCCGTTTCTTTGTGCGTCCGACCCAGTCCGCGAACTGAAGCGTGTTCGGTACAGTCGCGCTCAACATCACTATACTGACGTGCGCCGGGAGGAGAATCAGCACCTCTTCCCATACGTGCCCACGCTGGAATTGAATAAACTGTACAGTTAGCATGAAATATATTGTAGCTGTCGAGGTGCTTAAGTATATTGTTTGGAGAGTATTATGCTATTTAGCCACATTGATACCACTATAATTGTTGTATTTACCATTAAGCCAGATTCTAAATTGGAGCAAAATACAGTCATTATCAAATATACTGAACTGATCAAAGTGCTCTAATATATGTCTCTATTTTCGACTGAGTTTGAGTTATTACACATTTTAAAGAAACTACAAGTTAAGTGTTAGATTACTGTCAGCTTAGCTACGAATATCGAGACTGTAAAGTTTTCGAAACGTCAGCAAAAAGATACGAGAGTTGAATGAGTTATAGTTGCTTTATTCCAATCTCCATAATTACTCACCTCAGCATTATTAATATAATGCACTTCATCGAATATGACAAACTCCAGGTCCCTCGTGACGTCAGAGCCGCAGTACAGCATCGAGCGCAGGATCTCTGTGGTCATGACGAGGCAAGGCGCCGTCGCGTTGATTTGTAGGTCGCCAGTTAAAAGTCCCACTTCACCGAACATTTTGTTAAAATCGTTGTACTTCTGGTTGGACAGGGCTTTGATTGGGGACGTGTATATTGCTCTGAAATATTTTTTTTAAATCATAAAGTTTAATACAAGTATCAGGTGCGAGCAGTGGGTATATGCAGCGTCCCACCTGTTTACTGGTCTGTATTACACCAAAGCGTCAATTGACGGTCAAAAGTGACAATTCGAAATTCAACGCATAGTCAATATGAAGGAAACCGGCGTAGTACCATTTAGAAAATTAAACTTATCGCCGACATTTGTCGCGTTGGTGAATTAGGGGTGGCCCTGAAAACTAGCATTATGGATCTAAAGAGGCTGAGATTTAGTAGCATTTTGGCATGGCAAGCTTATTTAGTATGGATTTTTTCATTATTATAATTCTGTGCTGTATTATTATATTATATACCTTGTGCAATTTCTCCTAGACATAGCAATAGCATATTCAGCGACCACCGTTTTGCCAGCGGACGTGTGGGCAGCGACGAACACGTGGTGACCTTCCTCAAGCTTCAATATAGCCTGGAATATAAATGGAAAAAGATAAAAATGTATCGTACATAATCATAAATTCAAAGTTAGTTAAATTAACAAACGTCATTAACGACGTAGACGTAGGTGACCTAACTAGGGTCACTGATGTTACTCCTCTTCTCAACGACGAACTCGCGCGTTAGTCGGCGCTACGCTGTGCTCAGACATGTCGCAAAATTCGTCATTCGAGACAACTACTAGCTGTTTGTTACCCTCCGAGAAATTCAAGTTTTACCCCAGCAGGGGTTATTACCCTAATGCAAACACATAAATAAAGTAAGGTATCAGTAAAGATAACAGCTTCTTTCCTAAAATTACCTGCTTCTGAAAATTATCCAACTCAAACGGATAAGAATGCGCCATGTCTTTGATCTTCTCTCTGAAATCCGGTACAGGCAGTGATACATCTATCATCTCTGCCCACTCAGTGCATGTCACGCCAGTCCTGGCTGAAGAACTGGTAATATTCAATATTGGTAGTTCAGGTAGTTCTACCGGAGGCTGGATGATTGTGCTCTCTAGGAAGTTGTCATTGTCATCCGTGTCAACAGCTTTTGATGGTCTTTGAGTTTTCTTCGACTGTGGTTCATCATCATCTTTCCATAAGCCTGGGAAAGTATGTTTTGTTTGTTTGTGAGTGTATACATATATGCACTATCCAGATATTTATTGTACTTAAGTATATAAGCAAAAGTCATAAAAATTGCATGGGCTAATTCATAAAAAGTCTTTAATATGCATTTAATAACATTTTAACTCCATTGCTCAGTAACTTATTTATAACAACGAATCATTGATCAGTTAATTGTTAACAACGAATCAGTTACAACTCGAACTTCATACCATATTCAGATTTCTTTTAATTTTCTTTTAAAAATACAAATCTTGTCCCAACAATAAAACAAAGACAAAAAAAAGAATTATCCAATTTCATGCAATTAATTAGAATTATGCACACACATACTTTTGTTGTTTTTTTTTTATTTACATAGATATATTTTTAGTAGGTATTTTAGGTATATTTTACTGTACATATTATGTAATTTGTCTAGCTAATAATTGAAAATTTTATTATATATTGCTTACCCACTAAATGTGTATTACTATCAATGACTTCCTCTAAATCAATTCTGGTTTGTATGTTGATGTTATCATCTCTTTTGTTTTCAGTAGTATCTTGTTCCGGCCCGTTGAGGACTGTGACTCCGTCTTCACCAAATAAGACACCTTCTTTACAACCAGGAGGTATTGTCAGAAGCTCTGCAAAACATAATCATTGTTAAGGATCTCATTTACAATGTCAAATCAACATTGGAATGAAACAACTATAAGGGATTTACCTTTTATATATTTTTTTGTTTACATTTCTAAGACTTAACAGTTCCCATATTCATAGCCTATTGAGCTGACGATAGCCTAACAATAATTAAGTGTTAGACTATCCGCTATATTAGTTTCATTTAAATTGTAAGACTAGTCATAAATCTTTGACATAATTATTAAGTTGTTATTTAAGCAAGGATGTTTACCTTCACCCAGAAATTTTCCCACTGCTTCATCTTCTAGGTTAATATTAACTTCTGAATACTGCGCTGCTTCATCAAGCATTTTTTGAAGTTCTTCTTCAAAACCGGCTGGCAGAAAAGGGTTTTGAGTGGTAGTTCCCCGGGTGGCCAGGTTTGGAGGCAGTGGAGCTCTCGCCATAGACAAACTGTCTTCTTCATCTTCAACAGGTATAGTAACTTCATCAAGACCGATAATTTCACCTGTTAAGGGATCTCTTATAACCTAGAAATATATAACATTTTTTTAGATATAACTGGTAATTATTTCTAATTATTGAATAATTGAATTAGAGAAGATTAAATAGATATCAAACAAATCATAGACAGATTCGTCTGTACATATTACCTCTAAAGTAGTATCAGGATCCGTTTCCTCATCATCTATTTTGAATAAAGAATCTACATTGCTTTGGCGATGCCAGTGCGTTTGTGACCTCTCCCATTTATGGATAGACAATCTTTCCGGCTTCAAGAGATAGTCTTTTACACGCTCATTTAGATCTTCGAAAATTGGAGGTGGCTGCAACATATTGTTTAAAGTTTGAAATAAGTTACGAAAAGTTCTACGCGTATAATGACCTGAAATATTGTACCTTGAAGTCGGAAAATTCTTCTTCAGTATCTAAAGACATCTTGAACTTGCTTACTGTAGTTCATTAATATAACTCAATGTTTATTATTGCTGTTTTCGGATACATATGATAATACGTGACCCGAACGATCTGTCAAAATGCCGCTTGTCACTGTCACTCAATCAGTAAATTGTTGCCATACAAATAAAAGATTATTTTTATTGAGAACATCACAGAATGATATATACATTCATTCAAGAAACCCAATATATGTAAATACTTATAGACATTTATGGTAATCACACATAGGTCAAGCAATATTGACCTATATTTTTTTTTCATTACATAATAAAATCAGAACCTGGCAACGTTTAAAATTGTAAAAATACCTATTTTTGGCTATTTGAACCACACAAAGGTATAAAATTTATAACTCTATGCGTTTACAATTTATACTTACATCACGCTTAAGTTGGGTGTATTCACGATCATTCTTTTAATCAGTTGGACTGATCATAAGGATATGTCATAATGTATGTAACCTTCGCCCTTAATTTTAATCTAACGACAGTGCACATTTTAAAAGCACCTGGTCTTAGAGAATATAGAACCTGGTGAATTATGAGCAATACCACAGAATAGATAATAGTACAAGTAGCAATACGAAGGTACCTAAGCTATTTTTAATGGCATCTATTAAAATGTTACAAATTTTAAAACTGACTGACCATGGGATTTACTTAGATACCTACGACTCCTACGAGTACCTATATATTATTATATACCTTAAATTGGGATAAGAACTTTGAAATAAGTAAAGGTCCTGGGCCTCTATTCGGCGGCACTTATGAGATATATTATATTATTATATCGCACTCATCAGTCATCTCAAGTCATCTCGCTAAAGATCACGTGACCTTTTTAGTGATTAATATTGCCAGAGCATAGCCATCATTACCCCTAAAAAGGACAAAAAAAATATATGTTTAAAGATTTTGCACCTGTTCGCCAAAAAAAATCTAATTTCATTTCTTAAAATCTGTATGCATATAAACCAAATTTGGAATTATTATAAACAATAGAATCATCAATTGTAAGGGTGGATCTTCGAGCGTTTGAGACGCCGCGGCGCGCCGTCATTGTCCTCTACATCTATATTATTCTATATCTATAATGTTTGCAAATAATATTATTATGTATCGATTGAAATAGTATTTGTAACAGTACCGGGGGATAAAATCACACAAATTTTCTTTACTTATTGACTCTGTTCTTAAATATAGATGTAGAGGATAATGACGGCGTCTCAAACGCTCGAAGATCCACCCGTAAACACAGTCCAGCTGACAGCACGCACATTTCCAGTGTTGCCTTATATATAATATATATAAATATATAATCATAGCGTACTTTACTATTTTTTAATAATCGTTTTAAATTATTCTTCATAACATAATAAGCTTATTGTCAATAATATTTCCGGGAAGTCATCTGTATTATGAGTAAAAATCAATATTGAAGTTTAAATTGCAAGAACCCCGGCAAAACGCTGTTTCTGAGTGTTTCTGTAATGGCGCCAGTATGGTGATTGGTGACATGCGTGACGTCACTGACGGACGTCACCGTCGTCACCTACAAGTAAATAGAGCTAACGACTTTTGTGAATCAGTACATTTCATCGACTTTCTTCAAATTTATTGAATATAATGGTCTATAAGTGGTGTGTAGTGCCACAATGTACAAATACTTCGATAAAAACTCCAGAGAAAGTGTTTATTTCTGTACCAATCAAACGCGAAAGGCGAAAAATTTTTCTACAACTAGCTCGAAGAGATCCAAATGCCATTCAACCACACTCAAATGTCTTTATGTGCGAAGATCACTTTGATGTAAGTATCACTTAACTTTATACAATATACCAGATAGCAGATAGTAAAATATCTGTAATGGATAAAACAAAATAACATCTTTCATTCCTAACCTCTAAAATGTGGCCTTAGATTTCTTAGAAAATCCTTAATAAAATTTTAAACCCTACATTGTAGAACAACACTTCATTCTATTAAATTTCAGATGGAAAAAGACACAACTAACTACATGAAGTACAAAATGGGCTTCAGTCAGAAGATATTTCTCACGGATGAGGCTGTGCCAACTAAATTTCACTGTCAAGAGGATCGCAAGCGTCGGCTGTCTGATGCTGGATCGTCTCGAGATGTGATCCTTAAAAGGCTAAAAATTGACCTTGTCAAAGAATGTCTGCAAAGTCAAAGTGCTACTGAAACCCACACTGAAAGCTCGGTAAAAGATATGGTGCCAGAAATTATTGAGCCTGAAGGTATGATATCTATTTATTACAAAGACGTGATATAAGCAATAAAACTATGTACATAGTGTTTTTGAGTAGAAGAATTTTAACAGCTTATTTCTGACCATATTTAAATATTAAAATGTATGAAGTTGACTGGATTTGGCTTAGTTTTGGAGATATTTCCATGTTTGTGAAAAAAGTGGTAAAGTGACATTGCGACTCTGACACACAAGCTAAGTTGGCAGCTCATCTTAAGGCATTGTTATCATAGAGAAATAAAATTAATTGATTATGCATGAAAATGAAACAAAAAAATGAAATACAAAATTGGGCCTTTGTTTATATGAACTTTTCTACTCCTTAGGACCTCAGAAATGAACTGTTAAGATCCTTATGTATTTAAATTTATGATAATGTTATTCATAGGTATTTAAATGAAGTTATTATTATTATTATTATTTCTAGTTGGGGACGACCGCGCAGCAACGGTCGGGTGATCAGTCCACTGGTGTGGGACCATTTCACCCCATTCCCCTTCCCCCAATGGTGTTGGGTTATCCGTCGCCTCCCGCCGTCATCCCCGTGAACCTACCTGTGCTCTTACAAAACCTTACGATAATTCCTATGGTGAGGTCCGCAAGGTCTTCTTCTTGTAGTATTTCTTTTCCCGTGATTTCCCGCCTTGGTAGTGAGTAGGCTGGGCATTGTGCTAGTAGGTGAAAACTTGTTTCTTCCTCGTTGCATTCAGGGCATCTTGCATCTTCTTTTACCTTCAGAATAGTCAGGTGTCTGTTAAGTGTACAGTGTCCTGTGATTATCCCAATGGCTAGTCTTAGATAGTTCCTGCTGTGTTTTACAGTTAGGATTGTTTGTCTTTTGTCCATGCTTTTAATGAAGATTTTTGATTGTCGGTGGCCGTTCAGGGCCTGCCATCTTCTGTTTGCTTCATAGGTTATTCTATGTTTGATCACCCCTTTTGTGATGTTGTGTGCGATGGGTAATACTGGTTCTGTGCCCCACAAAGGCTCTATCCGCTCCTTTTTTGGCGAGTTCGTCAGCGGATTCGTTGCCCGTATTGCCTTCGTGTCCGGGGACCCACGCTATTGTTATATCTTTTGTTGCACCCAGTTGGTTCAGTGAGTTTTTGCACTCTTTCACCAGTGCCGAGGTGGTTTTTTCTCTTTGTAGTGCTTTGATTGCCGCTTGGCTGTCGCTGTATATTACTATGTTTTTGGTCTGGGTTGGATGCTTCCGCAGTGTCTGCGCGCAATCGAGTATTGCGTAGATTTCTGCTTGGAAGACGCTTGTGTATTTTCCCAGACTCGCTGTTTTTGCTATTTCCACACGATTCTCATGCATGGCGTATATGCCGGCTCCGGAGAGTTTTGTGGATTCTTTCCTTGACCCGTCTGTGTAGCACACCATAGTTGAGGCGTTGCTGGGTATTTCCCATGTGTCTCTTGTTCCTATGTGTATTCTATATTTCTTGTCGAATGTCCTCTCCTTCGGTATGTAGTCGTTGTTTGTGAGGATCATTGAAAGATTTTCTTTATAAAGTCTTTTGGTCTCTGCGTGGTTCTTGTCATATTGGGTTCCGATCCAAAGGTTTTCACTCTCTAGTTTGAACCATTGTTCGGTTGCCCTTCTCTTAACTGTTAAATCTAGTGGGTGTAGTCCTAGCATCATTTCTAGGGCTGCCGTGGGGTTGTCCTCATGGCCCCCTGTTATCATGAGTGATGCCAGCCTTTGCACTTTGTTTAATTCGTTCTTGTTCGTTTGTGTGGCAGCTTTGTGCCACCACACTATGGCTCCATGGGTTATTCTTGGTATTATTATTGCTTTGTAGATCCATAGGACAACCTTTGGTGTCATTCCCCAGGTCCTGCCTATTGCTCTTATTGACTTTGCATCATGGATATCTTGGCCTTTGTGCAGATGTCCATAATGTGTGCTTTGAATGTTAGAGTTTTGTCTATAGTAACTCCAAGATACTTGATTTCTTTTACTATTTCGAGGCTGGTTCCGTCTATATATAGCGGTATCATTTCACATTTCCTCTTTTTGTGAATAGTACTAGTTTTGTCTTATTTGGGTTCAGGTTGAGCCCTTTGCTTCTGCACCATTGTAAGGTGGTATTTATGCCTGAGTTCATGACATCTCGTATTACGCTTAGCACTTTCCCGGTGACAAGTAGGACTCCGTCATCGGAGTACACCTGCGTATATATTCTCATGCCATTCATCTTTTTTATCAGTTCGTCTATCAGAAGGCACCACAGTAGGGGTGACAGGCAGCCTCCTTGTGGGAATCCTCTGTTTGCCACCACTGTGCGCCTGTGCCCTGCTAGGTCTGAGCTTATTAGTCTTTGCTGTAGCATTTCTTTTATCCAGCATGAGATGTACTTTTCTATACCTTCTCTGTTTAGGGTTCGCTCGATGGCTGTGGTTGATGCTCTGTCGAACGCCCCCTCCACATCGAAGAAGCACCCCAATGCGTATTCTTTGTTATCAAGCGATCTTTGCACCCTTGTTACGAGGTTGTGTAGGGCAGTTTCTGTTGATTTGCCCTCTGTGTATGCGTGTTGGTTGGGGTGGAGTGGGTTGTTGCTTGATCCTATTTTTATTCTTATGTGTTTGTCTAGTATTTTCTCTAAAGCTTTCAGGATAAAAGACGATAGACTTATGCACCTGAAAGACTTAGCTTCTTGATATGTTTTCTTGCCTGGTTTTGGTAAGAATATTGCTTTTACCTCTCTCCAACATTTTGGTATGTAGCTAGTTCTCAGGCTGCCTTCATACAGTTTCTTGAGATCGCTAGTTATGTACTTCAGTGCTGTTTGCAGCATTTTTGGGAATATTTCGTCCGGTCCAGCAGCCTTGTATGGCTGGAAGGATGTTATACTCCACGATATGTGCTCTTCTAATATGTTAATTGCTGTGGTGTCACTTGCCAGGGTGTCCGGGTCACTTGATGTTTCCCCTGGTATGTTCTGGTATGCCTCACAGTCTGGGAAATGTGTGCTCAGCATTTCTTTCAGTATTTCTTTTGGTTCTGTGATGAGCGTTTCTCCTTTTCGTATGCTATTGAGTTTGCAGGTTTTATCTTTGGATAGTGTTTTTGCCAATCTGGCAGCGTCAGGATATTTTGTTATACCTTCGCAAAACATTTTCCATCCTTCCCTCTCTTCTTTCCGACATTCTTTGCTGTATTTTGTTCTTGTGTCCCTATATTTTTCCCAGCTCTCATCATCTCCCTTTTTGAGGGCGATTCTGAGTGCTTTTCGGGTGCGCTTTCTGTTTTTCTCTAGGTTCTTGTTCCACCATGGTTGGCCTTTCCCTGGTCTAAGTTCTTTTTGGGGACAGGCCTTGTGAAAGGCTGTCTGCAGTGTTAGGTTCAGTCTGGTGGCTTCTTTTTCTAGGATTTCTTTTGTATTGTATGCTAGTTCATTACCGGGTTTCCATTGTTTTATTTCCTGTTCAAAGATGTCCCAGTTTGTTTTCTTGTTATTTCTTATAGGTATCTTTTCTATCTCACTGTCCACATTAAATGTGATGCGGCGGTGGTCCGAGAAGGATTCCGTCTCATCCACTGTCCAGTTATTGATCATTTTGCTTATTTTTTCCGTTGCAAACGTAATATCTATTACTTCTTGTCTTATTCTGTTCATGAATGTTGGTACACTTCCCACGTTTAGTGTTTCCATTTCTGTGCTAGTTATGAATTCTAGTAGTAGGTCTCCCTTTTTGTTGCAGTTTGTGCTGCCCCATGTTACGTGATGTGCGTTGGCGTCACATCCTACAATGATTTGGGTTTCCTTACCTTTGTATTTTTTTATTGTTTCTTCTAGTTCTCTTGTTGGTGGTTCGAATTCGGTCTCACTGGGGATGTACGCCGATATTAGTGCCACTCTGTTTTCTTGGTTGCCTGTTTTCATTGTGATCTCGATTGTTGCGAGGTCTCTGTAACAGTCAGCTATTATTAGTCCTAAGGATCGCAGCCTATTACTGGCATAGATACATGCCCTGGGATTTGACTCACCGTGTTGGTATATTATGTCTCCTCCCAGAGAGTTCAAGCCGACCACTCGTCCGTTAAGGACATATGGTTCTTGTAATAGGGCGATGTCTATGCCCTTGTCAACCACGTAGCGGCAGGTTTCTGCCATTGCCTCTCGGCAGTGGTGTAGGTTCAATTGGAGGATCGTTCTTTTTTGTTTTTGGTTCATGTGGTGTGTTGTGTTTAGTTGTGTGTGTTGGAGTGTGGTGATGTAAGTGTCGGGTGCGTGTGTGATTACTCCCTTCCGGTTCGGGGAATTGCATCGGCGGGGAGATGATCCTCCCTCTGCATATGCCGATCCGTTGGGGGTTGTGTTGTTGTGGGTGTGTGTGTGATGTTTTGGGGTTCACTAGGTGTCGCGTCCATCGGCACCGGCCTGCGTTCGGTATGAGTGGCCACCTTTGGGTCCCCCTCCCGTCCGCTACCTATTCCAGCGTTCGCTTCTCCGTGTCCCCCGTGTGAGTGCTTGTTCAGGTACGACGTTCCCGGTATAGCCGTTTCCGCCGCACCTGTAGTGTGTGGTTGTGCGGTTCGTGGTGTTCCCGGCCTAACCGTGTCCGCCCAAGTCTTATTTTCGGCTGATGTACCCGGTCTTGCCGTGTCCATCTGCCTACTCTTCGTCTGTTCTGGCTCAACGGCTCTTTGTGGTGGTGGATTGAGTCGTTTGGCCAGGACTTGCGTGAACTGGTAGAAAAGCCGCACCGGTTCCACTGCGACTTCCTGCGGGACCGCATACACAAGGCGCTCGCCGTTAGGCATTGCTTCCTTGTGCATGAGGACCCACTCCGGGAGTCACCAGTTCTTCCCGGTGGCGGTTCTGTGCTACCAGGTACGGGGTCGGATCAGGCCATCTGTCCTCCTCCCGCCCCGGCAGCCAAACCATCACTCGGCTTCTCTCCAGCTTGCGTGCTCTCAACATCACGTCCTTGTACAGCCCGAGGTTGAGACTCAGCAGCCAGGCCCTCGCCTCCTCGGCCATCGGTGTCACAAGGAAGAATCCTTCCGACACCAAACCCGAGGTTGCGAAGGTCAGCGCCGTGCCCCCCACCCCTTGCAGCACAGCGGCCGCCATGTGGTCTTTAAGGACCCCCCTGATGTGTGAGGCCGCCTCGTCGTCCAGCTGAACGCCGTCCTCGCCTTTGGATCGCATGACAGCCAGGTCACTCTGCTCCTTTGCAGCTTCCCTCGGCCCGTCAGATCCTCGGTTCGGACGTTTCGCCGGCCGACGAGTCGACTGCTCATCAGGGTCCGTCGTCTGTCTCTTTTGTTTCGGTGCGCGCTTCACTGCTTCGCCTCCATCGGTCCTATCGGTGTTAGCCGTAGGGGTCCGAGATGGGCCGGAAGTGTGGTCGGTCGACGCATCCGCCTGCTGTTTTTTATTTTTATATTTTAATCTACGCCACCTCGCTTTGCTGACCCGCTCTGTAGACCTTTCGGACCCCGTTCCCGAGGGATTGGGGCACGATGTTCCAGCTGCGGGCTCAGCCTGCG
Source organism: Polylopha cassiicola (assembly GCA_038024825.1). Taxonomy (NCBI): domain Eukaryota; kingdom Metazoa; phylum Arthropoda; class Insecta; order Lepidoptera; family Tortricidae; genus Polylopha; species Polylopha cassiicola. Next base: position 5,055,871 of record CP149061.1, read on the forward strand.
GTGTATCTGCAATCAGAGCGTCAATATTAGTGCAAACGTCTTCTATTGACAGTCCTTTTTCTAGTTCGTCTACCAGGTTCTCCGAGAGGGACCTACCTAGACGGTTCTTCTTTGGTTTTTCGTTTCCAGTTGTACTTGCCATGGTCGTCGGTTTTGTCCTTTGTGCATCTTTGTCCCCCCCAGAATACGTGGGACTGCCTGGGCTTGTTAGCTCAGGAGGGGATTCTCCCGTTTGGGTACCCCCCTGGGGTAATATATTGTTAGGTGCACTCATGGTGGGTTTTTTTGCCGGGGCTGCCGGCGGACGGAGACGGGTGGAGTCGTGGTTGGGGAGCCTCAGGATTTTTCTTCCTCTGGCCCCCCACCCACGTCCCCTTCCCCCCCCCCCGTCGTGCGATTCTTGGCCGCGCTCGTGGGACGGTCCCGCGCTGTATCCTGATGGGAGATGAGCGCGGGTTCGTCCGACAGGCGCGTTGCCCGGGGAACGCCGGTGCCGGTAGCTGGGGCCCCCGCTCGCCGCATCTTTGTGCAGCGATCGGGGACCCAAGACACCCGCACACGCTAGGAGGCGATCGCACACCGCCCCCCAATTTAAATGAAGTTACTGAATTGGATGTTTATTTTTTCAGAATTACCAAAAAGTGAAGTGCCAACTAAATTTCACTGTCAAGAGGATCACAAGCGTTGGCTGTCTGATGCTGGATCGTCTCGAGAAGTGATCCTTAAAAGGCTAAGAATTGACCTTGTCAAAGAATGTCTGCAAAGTCAAAGTACTACTGAAACCCACACTGAAAGCTCAGTAAAAGATATGGTGCCAGAAATTATTGAGCCTGAAGGTATGATATCTATTTATTACAAAGATGTAATAATAAGCAATAAAACTATGTACATAGTGTTTTTGAGTAGAAGAATTTTAACAGCTTATTTCTGACCATATTTAAAAATTAAAATGTTGTATGAAGTTGACTGGATTTGGCTTAGTTTTGGAGATATTTCCATGTTTGTGAAAAAAGTGGTAAAGTGACATTGCGACACTGACACACAAGCTAAGTTGGCAGCTCATCTTAAGGCATTGTTATCATAGAGAAGTAAAATTAATTGATTATGCATGAAAATGAAATACAAAATTGGGCCTTTGTTTATATGAACTTTACTCCTTAGGACCTCAGAAATGAACTGTGAAGATTCTTATGTATTTAAATTTATGATAATGTTATTCATAGGTATTTAAATGAAGTTACTGATTTTGGATGTTTATTTTTTCAGAATTACCGAAAAGTCAAGTCAAAGAAACTAATACAGATCGTATCATATCTGCAGAAAAATCTGTTCCAGTAAGAGTAAAAGTACATCCTGTTCATTATAGGAGTAATACTGTGCAGACAATATGTCAAAATCGAAGTATTTCTACTTCCACGTCGCCATTGAAAGTAGTTGTCAAAATAGCAAAGAAAAAAGTTTTCTTTGAAGATGAAAAATCTGAAAGTGATCTTTCATCACCTTTTGTATCTACTTCATCATCAAAAGTTACCGACTACTCTGACAGTTATCTCACAGATACCAATGAGAATATTGAACCATTGCAGTGCCTCAAAAATACTGAGCGTTTGATTTTAAAGAATCCTATGTTGTATGTTGGTATTTCCAAAAAGTGTTATTTTATAATTCAGTTATTGCATAAACACACAAACATAAATAAAAAACACATTTTATTATGCTTGAAAAAGATTAGAATGAACACCCCATTTTCTGAACTAGAGGATAGTTTTGGAATAGCATTGTCTTATGGTAGCAAATTATTTTTAGCCAACATTCCAATAATAAGTAGTTTTTTAAAACAGTTCATTGTAAACTTAGATGAAAAATTAATAAAAAAGAACCTGCCTAACTATAATAATGTCAGCTGTATTATAGATTGTTTGGAAATAAACATACAAAAACCTTCAAAAGCTGTTCATCAGGCACTGACATGGTCGGAGTACAAAAAACGGCATACTTTAAAGTATTTAATATCCTGCACACCCAATGGTTTGATTAATTTTGTCTCTCAAGGATTTGGGGGCAGGACAAGTGATATGACCATAGTGGAAAACTGTAACTTTCTTGATGGATTACAGGAAGGAAGTTGTATATTAGCTGACAGAGGCTTCGAACACCTTGAACAGGCACTTCATGAAAGGGGCATGAAACTCTTAAGGCCACCCAGTGTAAGTGCTGGTGAAAGATTATCTAAAACAAAGATAATTGTTAGTATGCGAATTTTGATGGAACGCACGATTAGGCGTGTAAGAGAATTTCATATGCTCAAGCAACATTTAGTGATGAATGCTAACATACTTAGTGTTCTTGATCATGTCATCATCATTGCAAGTGCCCTTACAAATTTGCAGGAATTTGTAATTAAATAATGGGTTATACCTATTTAACGCAGCTTCGCACCTTCTTGTAAGAGTATTTATTGCATGTATAAAATCGGCCACCTATTTTATATGTTAGGTAGTATAACTAATTTAATTATTAGTGTCATTAAATAAATGAAAGCTATAGTTTTATTCAAATATTGTCCAGTTTGATGAGTGCTAGCTGTGTTTTAATTTGTTGCTCCCTTTAAAACCCACACGATGTATATAAATTTAAGTATTTGTAAGCATAAGTAATTGTGACTGTAATGTATAATATCCTGTTGGCAAAAAGTTAATTAAGTATCACATTCCGTTAGGAAAGCGATAAATAGCTTTCTTGGATATTGTAAAACTGGCCATAATTATTTACTTAACTGATGAATAAACCTAATACTGTCTAAATGTTTAAGTACAAAGTAAAATTAAATACAAACCATTAAGTTATTGGACCTGGTTGTTGCCTAGGCACCTACTTACAATAAAATAACTTTAAAAAGTAAAATAATTTGTTTTGTTGTTGTGTTATCCAATTTGTGCATTCACCTTTACTTACTTTTCCCTAATATTTTTTTTCAACCGACCGAAAAAAACGGAGGAGGTTCTCAATTCGGTGCGTATTTTTTTTTTTATGTATGACCACACATAACTTTTTATAGAGTGGTTCGATTTTGATAATTCTTTTTTTATACTTCGAAGTTGGAGTCCACATTCTAATTTGGATAAAAAATTCCAACCCTAAGGGTAGGAAAATAGGGGATGATTAATTTTTCACGCACCGATTGTATCGAATAATCAAGCGTAGCTTTTTACAGAGTAGTTCGATTTTGATAATTCTTTTTTTATTGGATAGGGCATACCTCTAAGGTGATCCCATAAAAAAAAGAAACCTACCCTAAGGGTGGAAAATGGGGATAATTTATTGTTCACTAAAAGTTAATACCAAAAACAAGGTAGGCAGCTATTTCAAAAATAATTAAAAATATAGCATGTAATAATTTGTATAAATTATGGTTATAGAAAATTATAAAATAATAACTTTTTAATAAAAAAATTTAACCGCCGAGAAAACTAAAAGGCAACAAAAAACAATAGCGCACTGAAAAGGAAAAAACAATATTTTTGTCTTTTATAAGGACTATTATTTTGGTTGTAACGTCTGTTATTTTTGAAGTCGGTTTTTGAAACTATTTTATTCAATGGTTTAATATATTATTTGATTATTGGGAACGAGATTTTTAATTCCCGTCCTGGAAATTGAATGTTTTGAAGGTCAAATAGAATATTTTGAAGGGCATCCCGGTGCATATCGCAAGCTGAATAGAGGCCCTGATCCCTGAAGTTAGGTTTCAATCGTATATTTATTTCCAGATAATGTGGGAATGCGATAATAATACAAATTTATTTATCAATCATTATAAAAACTTAAATTAAGTAGGTACTTATGTAAGTAAATTTAATAAATGCGATACCTACTGATACAAGTCCTTGTACTACTGTGGGTATATTAATGTTTATTAGTTTAGTAAATATTACAGACTTGTTTTGCAGTTAATGATAGCTGATTTACTTTTCAATTACCTAAGTAGGTAGGTAATAAGTACCTAACCACTCTCTTCGGGTTACACGTAAAAACTTGTTTTTTAACTATCCATAACAACATTGGTAGGTATAATATTGGCTTTAATAGAATTGGAAGTAAGTAGGTTCATGTCCGTAACTTATATAATAAGTTACTTTTATACCTATCTACTTAATTATTTTTCTTTTTTTAATTTAATTAGGTACTTACGTACTTGCGTAGGTATGTTGTAGCTACGTTTAGTTTTTCCGGACTTACCTACTCTCAGATCAGAAATATTATATGAGTTCTAATAGCAAATTCCTAAGGTTTTTTTTTTACATAAGTATAGGTACATAAGGACAATAAAAAATGCCAAAAAACAAACCATGACAGAATAACCATGTAAATTTTAACCTCATCGCAAAAACGGACGTTACAATGGGAATTCCGCGTTTCTTGTCCCCAACAATTACAATAGATGGAGTTTTTTGCTATGTATATTCAATTAAGAATTAATATTACGATCATGTCAGTGAGTCTTGGATCAAGGTTAACAGGATCCCTACCTCCACAGTAGAACGCACGCCGAAGACCAAATTGTTTGTTTTGCTTTAACGGTCGCAGACGACGCTCGTTCGACGTTTAAATATATTTATCGTAATTCGTTTATTTTTAAATGTTACCATGTCCGGTTATTGGTGGTATAGCGTGACTGTGGTGTGTTTTTTTAAAATAATTTTAGGAGCAACGGATGCATCTGTGGTAGGTTTTGTTTTTTATTTTGATGTCTTTGGATCTTTTTTAATTAAGTACGTTTTGATTTGAAATTTATAATGAAATTAAAAGAGATGTTAAAAATTAAAAATAATTAATTAAATAGTTGTGGCGATATGAAATTTAATAATTTTTGATGCCTTCGTGGTTATTACACATTGGAATGAAACAACTATGAACGGATTTAACTCAGGTATTTTATTTGCTGACGCTTCGGATTCTTTACAGTTACCATAATCATAAACGACGTTAAATCATTCCGGTATGAAATTTGGTTAGTGAAAGATTTTTTTTTTATGATTTACCAAAATTGTTTCTACAAGTTTGATTCATAAAATGAAGTGTTTACTTAGTACCTATGTATAAATATAAGAACGCTATATAATTTTCTCGTTTCGAATTGAGTCATTTTCTTCGGTTGTTTACCTGTACTTGCTATTGAAGCCCCGATGCGAATTACATTAATGTGAGTTCTCGCAGATCGTACTCGTATAAAATGAAATAAGTTTAAGAAAAAAATATTATGTCAACTTTTTTATACTTTTGCTTCACGGTCCTGTGTTACTATTTAATTATTATAATAGTTAACAATTACATAGAACTTGAGTGTAAACAGGTACGTTCTAAGATATATTTTTTTCTAACTAGACGCTTTCCTTATCAATATTATAAACGTGAAGGTTTGTAAGAATGTATCGATATATATATGTTTACTCTTTCATTTGAAAACTACTGATTTTGATGAAACCTTACAATAATATTGCTTATCACAGTAGGCTACACATCATTTTTATTTATACCTAACGATATTGTGTAAAGTGCTCATCGTGCGCAGACGCAGTTGCGGGCAGAAGCTAAGTAGTTTTATATTTCTTATGACGGAATAGACAATGCCGTTAATAAAATAAAGTATTTTTAATGCTCCTTCATTGTTCTTAGGTACCTATACCTACACTATTATTCTATTGTTATTTTATAAGTGAAATGTATTTTTCCGTTCCGCTTACTTAGGTTAGACATATCTAGGTAGGTACATACACGTTAAATTATATTAACATTTTTAATTTAAATTGATTTTAAAAAAACATTGCAATGAAACGCATATTACTGGTAAGAAAACTTTACAGCTCCCATATTCGTAGCACGTAGTTGACTGAGCTGACGATAGACACTATAAAGAGTTAAAATTCTGACCCCCACGATCCCTGGATTCGCCCTTGTGTCTAGCTTTAAGTAAAATATTATGTAGGCATTAACAACCAATATACCTACATACCCAGCAGTAAAATAGTTAAACAAAATTTAGGAATAAAACACTTGTAAACGAATTAAATTCGCTTAAGCAATTAATTCAATAGGTAGTAGTTAATTCATAATTTTATGCTCACTGAGACATTAATAAAGTTCAGGAACTTAGTCACACGCTAACTAACCATAGACTAGCGGCCTACCTAGTAGGTACATGAACATCGCGCTTGGTAAAACTAGGTAAGACAGGAAGACAGCAATCGAGTGCTTATCGCATATGTATCCGTGTATAAACACCTTTACATTATCTATGGTTGCGTTTAGAAATAAACTTTATGTTTATTTTTCTAATTAGTTGCATATCTGATACCGTTTCACTCTTAGTTGTCAATACTTACTGGCTGTTTTGAAAAGATGCCGTTAGGTTAGGTTAGGTTAGGTAAAGGATTAAAAATAAATCTCGTTTTATTTTTTATTGCAATTAACTTAATAAATGGCTTTTAAGAGCAGGTATTTTAAAAGTCATTAGGTTTTTTGGCTAATTAACCTCTTTGATTGGGATTACAAGTTCTAAGTACCTACCCACCTAATTACGTACTTAAGTGATAAAAATGTTATTACTGTCTTTTAAAAATCGACCAGTTTAAACAACTTTTTAGTGTTTGGGGAAAACCAATTATAAAAAAACAATAACGACTTATAATCCGGACCTCCAAGTGATGTAGGTAGGTTGCTAATGTGATTTGCAATTTAGTGCCTAATTACTTTAACATTAATAACAAACAATTATTTCGTTTTATTTGTTCGCATGTTATCTGGCTGTAAAACCGGTTCAAATTAATTTACGATAAATAGCATATTTTTATTAAAAAAATCTTATTGGTGCCCTGATGGTGATAAAAACATACATATATTAATTCTCTTGTCCCGATTTTAGTACCTAAACATAGAGCTACAATTACGTTACCTATCTATTAAGTACCTTTTATATAATAAATGTGTATTTAATTGTTGACATGGTTTTATTGCGAACCAACCATGTTATGGTTAGGTATAGGTTTGCATTTATGAAAATGGCGCATTGTTTTTTAAAGCCATGATGGTCAACTATGGGAAATTATTGTAAAGCTTGGCTGAACAGTAGTGTCATGGTCAGGCAATTAGGTAGTTTGTATGAAATAGGATCCTGATTACTTGGCAATTTGGATGTATGTCATGCGTTAGCTTAATGCGATAATTATCATTAAATATTTATGTTTTGAGGTTATTTTACGTAGTGTACGTACCTACCTACTTAAAATAAATTCTATAAAATTAAGTAACCTTTGTTGTAGGTCATATTTCTAGATTTTAATTGCAACTAGCTTCTGCCCGCGACTTCGTCTACAGAGAATTAGTACTTTACAGAATATACATGTAGCTTTAACGATTTTTGCATCGGAAATCAGAATAGGTCGCAGATGACAGTTTTTTTTTACTTGACAATTATCTTGATAATTTCCTATGTGTTGGCTATATTATTGTAAAGTGTCATTAAAATCCATTTAAGTACTTGGTACTTTTTGTGAGAAAGATTAACAAAAATTACATCCATCCACACATACTTACCTACTTATAAACTTACGCGTTTATAAGGTTAGTAAGGATATGTGTATTAGGTATAATAAAATACATTACGACCTATTTATACTATGTATAGGTACCTATTCTAAAGATTTGAAAAAGTTTCTTCTTAGTAACCATATTATTGTGTTATTGTGGAATTATATTGTTTACATCTAATTATTTATTATTGTGGAATTATATTGTTTACATCTAATGACATAGCAAAATCTAAATTAATTACATGTAAGTAATAAATAGTTCTTAACCTCTAATATATTAGTAATTGGTATATACTTAGTAAGTAGGTAGAGAGATGTCAGGATTTCATAGCTACTAGTGGTGTCATCATAGATGAAGTACCTACTAGTCTATGTTATCATCTAATAATGACTAAATAGGTAGTTAAAGGTATTATTGACGATTATCAGTCTGTCCGTTTTTATGGGAATAAGTCTATAATTACATGTAATCCTTGACTACACTTTGATGACGTGTTATTGCGAAGCGCATTTTTCAATACCAGTTACGATATTTTTTTTTAAAGAATTTACAATTAACGGCCTGTTTTGTTATGTTCTAGTATTCTAACACTTTTCTATTTAATAAAAATATCGTTAAATCTTGAAATCCCATTAATAGGTGTCACAATACTAGGTACTACTAAATAGATTTTAATGAAACTTTATATAGGTACCAAGGTATTATATTATACCTATACTTAGCTTTATAGAATAACGCATACTTAGATGATAATTTATAAAGATACTAGCTTCTGCCCGCGACTTCGTCCGCGTGGAACTCCTCCTTTTTTGCAGTCAGTTAAAAAGCAGCCTATGTCCTTTCTCAGGCTCCAGACTTTCTTTGTACCAAATTTCATCTGAATCGGTCCAGTAGTTTTAGCGTGAAAGCGTAACAGACAGACAGACAGAGTTACTTTTGCATTTATAATATTAGTTAGGATTAGTTAGGATACCTATACTTAGCTTTACGCATACTTAGATGATAATTTATAAAGATATTAGGTACCTACAAATTGTTGCCCTGCGTTGTTATGTCAGTCATTAAGTCAGCTTCTCCCTTTATATATACCTAGTTTAGATAAGTAAGCTTCTCCTTTTATATAATACTTTGGTCACTTAACGTAAAGAAGCAGGTACCTAATTCGAGCATCGAGACACGTACTAACTGCTTAATGCATCAGTCGACGCTTTTTACCTCTCGTAATGACTTTCTAAGTGCATGATTAACTTACGCTTTTACTGACTGCTGATGAAGTAGTTTGTTGAAATGACAGTGTAAATATTACGTCATAGGTACCTATAGAACACAAATGCGGGTTAACATTTTAAGCGGCATAAATGTTGAAATTTCTAACTGATTATTACGGTACCTACCTATGCTACAAAATAAGTGCATACAGAACGGGTATTTTATAAAAAATTAAACTGTGCTCAAATATATATTTTTTTCTGATGCCTTCGCGGTTATTACCTACACATTGGAATGTAACAATAATAAGGGATTTAATTTGCGTATTTTATTTTATTTGTTGACATTCCGAAAACTTCACAGTTCCCATATAAATAAATGGTCGTAGTACGACTGAGCTGACGATAATCTAAGGCTAAAGTTTCCGAAAGGTTAGCAAATAAAACAAAATACGTGAGTTATAAGTGCAAGTCGCAGACGGGCGCTGTAAGAGAACCGAGTATGTAATCCACACGAGTTTAATTAAACATCACACTATATAGATAGTAAAATCAGATTATTAACAAACTTCTACTGTTACAACAGAGGAATTCAGTCACTGAGGACCAATGGTAATCAGTGCAGTTTACAAGGATAACAGGTTATAGATAGGCAGAATAAGGTTCTGTTCACATTCAACAGTATTTATGACTTTAGTTCTTAGGAACCACAATCAATCTAGGATAATACAATAAAATATATCGATGAGATATAAATTGACTGCTAGGTACTTAATTTGGATAGTGAGTCAGTTTTATAGGTATTTAATGAAGTAATAATCGATGAGTGACTCAAACAAGCTATAAATACCTAAATATAAAAGGAACTCAAATGACTGGCTGACGAAGAGAAACTTGGAGGGTGTGTTTTTTGTATGACGTAGGAGTTCGAAAGGGAGGGAAAATCGTGATTCCATCGTGATGTACAATTAATGGAAGACATGTTTTGTATATTATTAAAATTCATCCCGAAACGTAGTTTTTATCCTTAAAAAGAACCCTAATGGGAGAGAAGAGAGGAATTTACTATGGTACCATAACAACTACGTAGATGAACTCGCGGGCAGAAGCTAGGTATTCTAAATTTATTTAAAACTAGCTTCTGCCCGCGACTTCGTCCGCGTGGAACTCCTCCTTTTTTGAAGTCGGTTAAAAAGTAGCCTATGTTCTTTCTCGCGTTCCAGACTTTCTTTGTACCAAATTTCATTTAAATCGGTCCAGTAGTTTTAGCGTGAAAGCGTAACAGACAGACAGACAGAGTTACTTTCGCATTTATAATATTAGTAAGGATAGTTGTTTTAAGTATTGTCAAGTATTTAAAAATGCGCGCGTACACGCATGATGTAAGGCGAAAATCGAAACGACCGTGACACGCCTGCATACGATTATGAGATCGGAAAATTGCATCAACGATTATCTAATATTACGCACACCTACGGAATCATGCTGGCAACTGATTAGCTTTTTATTCATGTTTCTGTCAAATTATAAAACTACAACTAGCTGTTCTTTGCGGCTTATCAGCGTGACCTATTTAGGCAGAGGTCCTATTTCTGAAACAAACTTTATAAAACGTTGCTTTGGAAATAAACGATAGGTGTGCCTATGTACTATGTAGGTACCTACACCGATATATAACCCAAAAAATGTTCATGTTTTTTTTTAATGTAGATCAGGAAAATGGTTTTGAAATATTGCGGTCGAAGTAATAATTAGGAGGTATTTTAATCTGTATCATCTAATTAACAATTAATTAATGTTACAAAGCAAGGCAAAGCCAGATTTAGAGTTCTTTCTGCTGACAACAGCAAACATTTAAAAGATATTTATAAAGTCCTTAAAAATATGGGGACTGTAAAGTTTTCGAAATCCGTAATAGTATTTCGAACTGACTTTTGCTTGGCCCAGTGGCCGCTGCACAACCGGACGGGTAGGGAACGTACCGAGAAGTTTATAGTTGTTTCATTAATAAAAGATTAGACGAAATCATAATGGTTTTTTATTCACCCAGCACTTACCTCGCACATGCATCGTGGGCGCAGGTTACGCAGGACTCGCTGCGGCACGGTACTTGAAGCAAAATGGCGTCGACTTTACAGTGTATGAGGCACAGAGAGACGTTGGAGGAAATTGGAACTACCTCCCCATACCCGAAGAAGACGGTCTGCCGCCTTTCGCGGGCGGTTACAAGAATTTGAGGTAAGAAATTTAGTAGGTACTCACTACTCAACTACGACCATATTAACAGCTGACTACATAGGGCTCCTAGACATGTATAAATAGTAGTCTAGCTTTTTTTTATTCAAACTGATTTAAAAAGCGAAGTTGGACAGCTAATGGGCCTTTACTGCAAAACCAAAGGGTTTCAAGCCTTTAGGTTGGGTATAGTAGTCTAGCAGTCAAATGAAACCTTACGTAGTCAGTTATCATTCGGGTAATTTTGCATTCGTTTCGTACGGTATTGATTTGACCATTATGCAATCGCAGATCTAAAGAGAGCTAACTATGAAGGTTTGAGTTACGCACACCATCGAATTCCTTGCAGCAAAACCAATCTATCAGTAAAACAGATTGAAGCTAACTCTTCTAGCTTCATTATAAAAAGCATAAATCTATTTAGAAAACACTTGCGTCCATATGGACATATCAATCAGTTTTTGGCCTCTCCTGAATAAAAAGTTTTTTTGAGTTCTCCATTTAAATCTAGGTGTGCGAAATGTAAATTCAGCCGCCAATAGTAGCATAGCAGAATGAAAAGTGATTTAAATATCTAATCTTCTCGTTAGGTTTTTACCAATACGGTACAAGTTTATTTTGTTGCTTTAAGTGAATGACAATTATTCCACCGTTCGATTTCGGTTTATAACATCCCATATAAATAAATCGCTGCTTCTCTGGAATAGTGTCACAACTCTAAATGTGTTACCATTCTGAATTGAAATTTATATGTGACGGTTCACAGTCTTAAATGGAGTAACAAATTATTTCGAGTTGTGACACTATTCTAGAGAAGCAGCGAAATGTATATGCCTTAAAGTAAGAGGCCTCGTAAATACCAGTTTGGTGCGATCTGCAAAATGCATATTGAAAACCGGATAAGAAGGTCGGTTGCATCTTAGTTGCATCAGTTGCAGTGATGACATGAGAGGCTGGACAATCAAGTATAGCATGCTGACCCTGTGGGCCCAATTCAATGCAGTGCATTTAATTACTATGACATAAATTATAGTTTAAATACTTTAAAATTTAAAGTTTAAATGATGATGTCTATTGATACGCATGTCGACGGTTTTTTTCCTGTGTTCATAAAGTAGATTATCAAAAAGTATCGGACATGTATTTTTCCTTTTCTCAATCAAACAAATAAAAAAGATAAGCACTTCGAAAGTTCGAGAACGGGGATTCGTGATATCTGTGTAAACTTTTAAAAGTTTACTCTGAAAAATACCATATTAGTGTTAAAAAAATACGTGTTTGATAGTCACAAACATTCTTGCATACATAGGAAGGGCGGATCGGCGTTAAAGTTGTTTCATTCCAATGTATAATAACCGCGAAGGCATCAGAAATTATTAAAAGCAATAAGTTTAGAAAAGTATCTACTGGTATCCTTGGGCCTAGAACCGCCCTTGAGCCTTAGATACATGCAACTTTCACTCCATAGTACATAGTGTACATTACATCATATTACGTAGATAACCCTTGCCAACTTAAGGGCATGCTTGGCTTACAGAAGCAAGTGTCGAAGCCTGCACCGAATTAACAAAACACGATCAAACAACGAGAGTTTAAGAGAAACTTTGTTAGGTAATAATTTTGAGCCAATACAACCGGTCTGCACATAATATTATGGTTCGGTTGGTATTGGAATTAACCTACTTAATTATATTGTTATAATTCTCATCTTAGAACGGATTTATCTATACTATACTAATATTATAAAGAGGAAAGGTTTGTTTGGATTGAATAGGCTCCAGAACGGCTAGACCGATATCAAAAATTCTTTCACTGTTGGAAAGCTACACTATTCCCAAGTGACATAGGCTATAAAAAAAAGATGCTCCGTGCGAAACCGGAACGGACAGCTAATTGATTGATAAAGTAATGTCTAGGTTTAAAAGTGAAAGTGACGTTTCGGATTCAGATGTAAAGGGCAAATATACTTCCTTATCTGATGACAAGGCATGGTATATCCATAATAATATTTTTGTCTTAAAAGTCTTGATTGTTTATTATTTAAGTAGGTAGTTATGTTTAATTCACATAAATATGACGGCATGTTGGTCTAGTGGCTGATGCGATTACGAAACAAGAGGTTGTGGGTTCGAATCCTAGGAGCAGTTATCAGTGCGATGGGTACGAGGATTTTGTACTTGAGTCTTAAATGTTTTTATATATGATTATTTATCTGTTGTCTAGTACCCCGAGTTTCGGTGCCATAAATAAAATAATAATACTGTATTGTGTTTTATAATTGCCAGAACGAACACCCCCCGGGTCACTATGGAGTTCGCCAATTACCCATTTCCTGATGCTGAAGCACCCTCGTTCCCTTCAGGAACCTGCTTCCTCAGATACCTGAAGAACTTCACCAAAGAATTCGACCTCGAGAAGTATATTCAAGTAAGTAGGTATGCAATATGTATTTCATACTTTTTAACTGTTAACTATTTGGATGCTTGTAAATTTTGACGCGTTTTTCGTGGTTTATGGAACCGATTTGGAATGAAACAATTATAATGGATTGAACTGGATTATTTTATTTTCTGACGTTATCGAACTTTACGGTTTTCATTTTCGTTACACGACTGAGCTAAAGATAATCTAACGCCGAAAGTGAGTACGTCAAGATTTCGAAACGTTAGCAAATACAATAAAAAGCACAAGTTAAATTGTAATTATTTTATTCCAAATTGAATAATTTTAGTTTTTCAAATTATTTCAGTAATAGACTTACTTTTTAGGGCTTAATTATACCTATTTAGTGTATGTGTAGGTAACCTATATATTTAATGAAAAAGTTGTTCTTATCACTCTAAAATACCTTTCTAAAGTAGGAATACATTGTCATTATAGAATCTGGAGGTCTATGCCGAACATCAACACTTCATCACGACCGCTATAGTTCGCCTTCGATTCGCTTACTTGCAGATGCATAAAAATGATTCATAAGAATCTTAACGTTATATAAAAACTCCCGCTGACCTCCAGATATATTTCCACGAAGTACCTTCATAACTGTAAAACATAATTTAACCAAAATGTCACTTGTAAATTTATCTGCAATGCGTTAAAGTGGTCTTTCCTTAAAGGGAAACGTCGGATTCTTTTATATTACGCATGTATGCACGTGAATAGGCACTACTTAATTACTATAATACATAATGCATAGTATAAACCAAAGTAGCCAAGAGCGAAGCGAGATACGGGAAGAGAAGTTCTGTAGGTTTTGATTCCCTTGTGAATCTTATATATAAGCCCCCCCCCTTAATAAAATCCTAACTTCGCCCTTGAAAGTAGCTTTATTCTATTTAGTACGTCAGTAAGATTATTGAAAATTATTAATCACGTATTTTTTCCTTTCTTAAAATAAAAACCATTCCTGCTATTTTGCATCTAATCGATTTCTCACACTTATAACATAATCATTTTTAATAGGTAAATGTTTTTATGCAATACCAATCACATAATTACATATTATAATTACCTGCATATGCAAGGTTTTCATTATATAATGTTTACGTTGAGAACTTTTTATTATTCCACAGGATTCTTCATACAGATTTAAAGACATGATTTTATTTTAATTCTGTTAGTAAATGCCCAATTTTAATATAGCACATCCAAAGGGAGCTAAGTCAAAAAAGTATTTTTTAAGAGAGGCAATAAACTCATTTACATTATTATGTCCATGTGGGCAGATGCAGGAGTTGTTTTATATGTTTTTTGGTAGTAGGTTTTACTGTAAGGAATTGGATGGTTTGCATAACTCAAACTTTCAGATTTTTAAATTAGATCCCTTTAGATATAGCCCTTTAGGCCGAGCGCGCACCACGATATTTTGTCGCGCGATAATTTTATCGCAGAAATGCAACGTATGGGTTTCTATGGCCTAGCGCGCGTTGCATTTCTGCGATAAAATAATCGCGCGACAAAAAATCGTGGTGCGCGCTCGGTCTAACGATTTTCTCACATAAAGTATACAAAAATAGGATTTGTTTGTGGATATTATTAAATTGTACTTAATCGTTATATGTACGCGATTAATTCCTTTTGGCAAATTGTATATAATGTCAACGTCTAGCTTGTTTAAGTTTAATTATAGATTAGATATATAGGTACTTACTTAGTAGATACATACTATTGATAGACGATAACTAAATCAAATCAATAATTGCGTTTTATAGCTTACACGAACCTATGTAATAATTATTATACATGACGTTACTTGCATAATTCATTAACACGTATAATTAAATATTGAATGAACGTGTATAAGTATGTATTAAAAACGGAAAACAGTATATTTACGATTCGCATAAATATAATTATAATTATTACTTGTGTAAGTAATTGCAATACATGCATATAACGAACAGGGTTCGTATTTATTAAAACTATAGGTATTAAACTTCTCGATTTAATAAAAGTAAAAGATGACTTACTAGCAAGTATGATAAACAATTTAAGTAGCACAAAAGATAAATATAAGCTAAACAATAGCTCTCGTAGAACCTTTAAACAGCTTATACGCACTCTGTTAGGAATTACAAGAAAAGCTTTAAACAACATACCTAATACCTCAGACATCAAGCCTTACATTTATTAAGTTTATGGTTATATTAATAAAACTATAGTTTTGGCCGATAAACGTACACGCGAATTTATACCACAAGGCTTTCTATACCAGTCTACCTACCTACAACCAAATAGAAAATTCAGCATGGTTTGAATTGTACTTATTTTTTATTTCAGTTCAGAACTCTAGTGACGTCAGTAAGACGAGTGGATAAAAAATGGGAAATTGCTTACACAAAAACAGACTCTAAGGAGAAACATACAGATGTATGTGACAACGTCATAATTGCCGTGGGCCACTATCACAAGCCAAAGGTACCGAGATTCGAAGGACAGAACGACTTTAGAGGTAATTTGCATTCCTTTACATAAATATGTACCTATTTTGTAGCAGCCCGTCCGATTTCAAACTGGTGGAAAATTATTTTTTAAATGATTAGCGGCAAAGTTTGTTCTGGCGTTACTATTGCATATTTTAACATGAAAAAGTTGTTATTGTGACGTAACTGTTATAGTTAGACCTACAGTATTGCATACTTTTTTGTAGATATTGATGTATTCAACTATAAAACCGTAGAACATCACTTTGTTGAATATTGTCAATAGTTTCAGCAGCGGACGCTGCATGAGGTACCTTTTTACACCTTGAGTTACATACATCCTGCATACTTATATTTCCCCATTCAGGATACGAACCTGCAACCTTCCAGTTTCTGACAACTAGACCTATGGGCCAAAATTGACATTAATAAAAAAGGCATTCAACGATCTAGGCGATAACACCAG
The DNA here is from genome assembly GCA_038024825.1 of Polylopha cassiicola. NCBI lineage: Eukaryota > Metazoa > Arthropoda > Insecta > Lepidoptera > Tortricidae > Polylopha > Polylopha cassiicola. The sequence continues at coordinate 5,072,292 of CP149061.1, forward strand.
TATTTATTATATTACAGGCACAGTCATACACAGTCAACGTTACAAAGATCCTGCAGCGTATGCCGACAGGCGTGTGATGGTGGTAGGCGCCGGAGCTTCTGGCTTAGACCTGGTCACACATCTCACAAATGTGTCTTCTAAGTTAATCCACAGTCACCACCTCACATACAATGAGCCCTACTTTGGAAAAAAATACGTGAAGAAACCAGACATAAAGATGTTTACGTCCAACGGAGTTGTGTTCAAAGACGACAGTTATGAAGAAGTTGATGACGTTATTCTTTGCACAGGTAATAGTGATTTTAATGAATAGCTGTAAGATTAAGTTAGTATTGTCTTTATCAGTTAAGGATTACTAATCACTAAAGTGGTCAAAGTTTTGGAGTGGCAATGGTGGACGGGAAGATGTAAGTAGTGGGTACAATTTTCCGATGACATGGTGAATCAGACCTTGCAGTGTCAAGGGTTTTGAGAGAGATAAGGAAACTTTTGGGTAGTTATTAATAGTAAATTTCCAAAATTAACTTTGTACGATTTTCCCTCTCGGTTCAAGTATTCCACAATCAGTTTGATTAAGGATCCTCAGTAGAAAATTTCTCGAACCTTATCATAAAAAGAAGCTTCATCGATGGTTCCTAATACTCCTTAAGTATATTCTGTAACTGTTTTTAGGCTATGAATTCGACTTGAGTATTTTGGACAAAAGCTGTGGACTCACTGTCTCGAGGAAGTTCGTCCTACCACTGTACCAGCACATGGTGAACATTCGGCATCCTTCCATGTTCCTCTTAGGGATCACCAAAGTCTCCATCACCAGGACTATGGATGCCCAGGTGAAGTATTCCCTTCTAATATTAAAAATGCGGAAATTCCTGTTTGTCCTTGTTATTTTTCTGTAATCAATACTAATATACATATATTGATACATTATTTTTGGCGCCCTAACTGTTACTCAGACAATAAAATGATGATTATTACTTTTCAGGCGGATTACGCGGCAGCGGTGATAGCTGGTAAATACAAGCTGCCTTCCCAGGAAGACATGCTGAAGCACTGGCTGCAGCACGTGTACGCCATGCAAACACAGGGCAAGAAGATTATCGACGTAAATCTTCTTGGACCGAGCATGGTATGATAATATTTTTTTATAAGATAATAATTTAATGTTACACTTTGTAATCATTATTAAACTACAAAAAGTAATCCATCCCTACTAATATTATAAATGCGAAAGTAACTCTGTCTGTTACGCTTTCACGCTACTACTGTACCGATTTAAATGAAAGTCTGGAGCCTCAGAAAGGACATAGGCTACTTTTTAACCGACTGCAAAATAGGAGGAGTTCCAAGCGGACGAAGCTAGTACGTTATAAAGGTTGGTCGAGACAATAGGGCTTCGTCATAAAGGTTGATCGAGATAATATTAAATTAGAGATAAATAAGCTTCGTCAAAATTAATATATATGAATATTGAATGTACTATTTAATTTTATGCTGGCTGGAGAGTTTCGATATTCCCTCTGTCTAAGGCTAGACTATCGTTAAAACAATCTTCTATGATACGGGGAATGTTCTCGAAACATCAACATAAAATTAATATACGCGAGTTCAATCCATAATAATAGTTTTCTTCCAATGTATAGGAAATAGCAGCCCGCCCCGGCTTCGCCCGGATCCCTTTTTTTATAGCTTATGTCATTCAGGAATAGTGTAGCTTTCCAACAGTGGAAGAATTTTTCAAATCGTCCAGTCGTTTTAGAGTCTATTCAATCCAAACAAACAAACTTTTCCTCTGTATAATATTATATACAAGTAATATAGGTAATAACCGCGAAGGCATCAGAAAATATTATATTATCATATTTATTTTGTCTTTTCAGGATCAGTATTTTGGCAATTTGACCCGAGAAGCCGGCACAACTAGAGTTGCCCCAGTATTAACTACAATCAGGGACTACAACAAAGATTATCGTTTGATAGATTTATTGAACTACAGAGATTACGAGTATCAAGTACTCGATGATACTCATTACAAGACTTGGTACAACCCCAAAAGAGAAAGTTGTGATATTAAATAATAAATACTCATAGGTTTAGATGATAAATTAAAGTACTTTTCTGTCCTCCGGCCAGAAAGCGCCAACTTTCGGGCCGCTGCGCTAAATGAAGTTGCCGCTTTCTGGCTTCGTCGAACAGATAAATAGTAAGTATACTGACCTCGGACAGTAAATAAAAAAGCCTCAGATCACATTTTTGTCAATAACATGTGATCTAAGGCATTTTATATTTTACTGGCCTAGGTGCGTATCTAATATACTATTGTATTCTTTAGATAGACAATAACGCTTATGCTACATATAGGTTAATTAAAATTAACGCACCGAGTAAGCGAGTAAGCGATTTGTAGCTAGTACAATGGATATTATATCTGATATTTCCTGATATTGCTATTAAGTATGCAATATTTTAAGACCACCGGCACTTAGCCGGTGCCAACAAAACAAGTTAATAAGGGATATATTATTTTTCTGTCCTCCGGCCAGGAAGCGCCAACTTTGTACAACCTCGGCTTCGCCTCGGACGACAATTACATGTGATCTGAGACATTTTTTATTTTACTGGCCTTGCTGCGTAATGTACTATTGTCTTCCGTTTAGAATAATGTATATTACGGCCTATAAAACATTTGTAAGAAAAATACGTTGATACTTATTTTAAAAAATATAATCAAGAGCATCCGTTATTTGTTTAATATGACGATGTTAATGACTAATAAATTTTTAAAACTTAAATGTTTAATAACTTGTAAGTACTCATAAGAAAAATATTGGTAACGGCAAACAATTTGAGAGTTGAGTTTGGATTCTGAGTTATGGAGAGACAAAAATGACTGACGTTTGACAGGTCTGACAGGGGGATGCGGGATGAGACGGGGGAGGCAACAGCCCGAACTGCATACTAAGATTCGGTAGCAGTTTGGGACCAACATTTGTATGTGTCGTGGTGTCACCTGATTTCGTATTTTTTGCAAACATGGGCGTCCACTGTAAAAGTGAAAGAATCTGTTTTGTAAATATAAATTTTCTGTTCGCAAACAAATATATATATGACTAGCTGTCCACCCCGGTTTCGCACGGATCCCTTTTTTTATAGCCTATGTCACTCGGGAATAGTGTAGCTTCTCAACAGTGAAAGAATTTTTCAAATCGTCCAGTCGTTTTGGAGCCTATTCAATCCAAACAAACAAACCATTCCTCTTTATTATATTAGTATAGAATACAAATTTAAAACAAAAGATGAAGCTCCCGGTTATTTCACGGCTCCCAAAATGTTTGCCGAGAATTGTAATATACTAAGTAGGTACTTGATAGTTACCGATTGTACATAAAGTAATTAAAGTTTAGTAAAAATACACATTTTTACACTGTACTGATTTTATTTTAAACATACGACAATAGGATTTACCCCTTTATTTTAGGCTCAGTGGATCTTGGTCGATTAAGGTAATAACTATTATGTATATTTTTACTTCGATTGGTATTCTTGAAAGAAAGAAAATATAATATTGTTATTGCAGATTCGAGGAGTAGGAGGGTGTAAAAAAAATCCATTTTGGGTAAGTAAATACACTATAATCCATATTTTTAAATAACATGGGGCCAATAAAATATTCAAAACAGATTAACATAATACTGTAGGAAGGTAGTCAGTATATAAAAATATTGTGCATTTTTTGTTTTAATGTTCGAGATTACGTACTTGTTTATATACCAACTGAGTTTGTACAACATTAAATATATTTTATATCTTAAAGCTTAACATGTTATTATAATGCTCAAATATGCGTATACATCTCAATTGAGCGATAGGTCGTGTCAAATATATTTCCAACCCTTTTCCTTCCTTAAAATACATTATTTTACTTACAAAATTATATTGAATTAAATAACTATAAAAAATAAATAAAAAAATAAAAGGTTAAGTATATATAATATAAGCTGCGCGGACTGACAGTACGAGACTACTGCGATTCTATGACGATTGTCGAGTCATCTTGTCATGTCGATGTCTTATTCTCGCGGTGATCTTTTAAATATCGATGACTGTCTCAACAACGAGAAATCTTGTCATGTCGATGTAGTCTCTTATTTCTTCATGTTGACAGCGAAACAATATCGACACGAGAAACCTTCTCCTTGTGGACAACGTTCTCAATGATATTTCGACAAAATTTCAACTCGACAGTTTATCATAGGCTAACAAGCTGTCTTAATTATGCATCATTTATATATGTTTCTATGTGATGGCGAAACTTTTGGTAATACAAAATGTTTACTTCAACAGCAGGATGTGAAGTTAGCATTTCTAAAATACCTTTATATTCAGCTTTTTCTTCATCGTCTAAGTGATAAAACTCTTCCAAAGAACCGATAACCATCAAATAATTAATGGGGTCTTTGTCTTTTAACAAATGTTTAGAACATTTAAAGATAGCCATTCTATTAAAGCTGAAGAGAGAAAAAGTTTCATTCAAAGCAGTTGCGAAAGGTCCGTAAATAAACGGCGAAAGGGTACGTACGTCTTTCTTTAATTGTTGCAAAATGTTCTCTACAATTTCTGGTATAATAGTATAGTAGAAATTGTTCAATTGCACACATGATGGATGACCACAGTCACTATCAAATAAACCTGAATCTGATGATTCATTTAGTTTTGTAATCGAAGGTTTGTAAGACTCAAAAACTTGGAAAAATCGTACTGCCAGTCGCCATTTTGTGAGCAAAGAGTAATTTTGCTTGACTGGCAAAATCTTTTCTAGTTTACTTTGGATGTTACGTAGAAACAATGTAGGTGAAATTTTGTTTTTCAAATAAGAAAAGTCTATGACGGAACGGATTAAAGTATCAAACAGAAGATTAAACTTCAATTTGAACTGGTTAACGTTGGCTTTTACATCGTTTAATGAAGACAATGATTTATCTAAAAGCGGTTCGAGTACATCAATGTATCGTTGATTTTGTGTTTTTTCGTCATCAACATACAGTAAATATGAAGTCAAGAAAGAAAAATCTGTGTCGTAATGCGGAACGCGAGTATTAAAATATGTTTTCTCAATAAATTCGGACAGCAACTCTGTTATGAAGGTAGGATCAAGTTGTTCTGCAATTTTGGAAGCAATTGCTTTAACATTTCTAATAACTGTTTCGCAATTATTTTTAGCAGGTAAAGACTTCAAAAACTTATAACTCTTCATGCAATATTGTGGTTTTATGCTCGATGGTACTTTTTCGAGGTCTCCTAATGTATCATAGATTATTTTATTTTCTTCTGATGTCAAATTTTCAATAAATAGTTGCAGCAGTGACCACAATTCTTGTACCAGACCATTGTTGCGTTCCTTGCATAAAAGTCGATGAGTGTATAGAAATAATAGTGCGCGAATAGATGAGTTCTTAGTTGATTTCCAAATATCACTAAACAACTTCTGCATATCAGTAGTCGATAACTTAGTAAAAGCGAGGTGAATCCCATGCTTTTGTAATGATATCGGTGCATCCAAAAGTTTTAGAACGATGTCCTTACTTTGTTCTGATCTCAAATTATGTAGTACAGCATTCAAAGAGGGCTGGGTATATTGAACGTAGTCACCTTTTGCTAAACACAATATTGCCTCTATGTTTGGCTGCGGTCTAGCAATATGAATATTTTGGGCTATATTCTTGCGAATACTTAGTAATTGCTCATCAGAATTGGACCAATCGATTTTTGTTTCTTGAGGTTCAAATTCTTTTATTAAATCTTGAACTGCTTTTTGCTGTAACAAAGATGCCAAGCCACGGATGATGTATTTATGTCCTCCGGGTTTATTCAATCGTTCACGATATTTCGCCACCCATTCGCTCGTCATTTCTTCTGGAAAGTAAACCCTAATCTTGCTGAGTACACGCTCCATGGACATGGAGTCGAGGAAGCTCAAAGCCTTTACTTCATCTCTCAAACGCATGAATAAAGCTGGATCGTGCTTCAAAACATTCATACACACTTCTTGGGTTGGAGACAGACAAAAGGATTCTTCGAACATATGTTTCCTCCAGGATTTTTTTACAGTATACAGCGTAAAGAGAGACACTTTCCATGCCTTTAACTTCTTCATTTTGGCAACTTCTTTAATTTTTTGCAGTACTTCCGGATAATTGATCAAGTCTTTATGCCAGTCATTTAGAAAATTAAGAATATTTTCTATCAATGTCCTATATTCTGTAAGTTCTAATGCGTCGGTGATGTTTTTATTTTGGAGATTATTAAATAGTTTTTTGTATAAATAATCAAATACTTTGGTTTTCTGCTCTTCGTTCAGTTTCTTGGTAGAAGATTTCAATGAATCAAATACGAATTTCTTTTCAATAATATCAGGGATGGGTTCATCGTGTATTATTTTATATATGATAATGGCCTTGATGCAAGATTGAGTATTATTGTCAGACTCAACGTATACTTCCATACTACGGAAAATCTCTTCAAGAATATTCCAAGAGAGCTCATTGTACTTATGTATATCACTTTTAGAGAGTAAATAATTTACAAATTGTATTTTAAATTTAAATGGTTCATTTATGTGTTTTTTGCGATAGTATTCCAATAATGTTTGAATGTGTGCTGGATTGCGTCGGGTGCTAATAATTAGAACCATCAACATTGCGTTTCTTTCGTCAGCAGAGGATTCAGATCTTATCATTTTCTGCAGTTCAGCAAATGCAATGTCAAAGGGGGCGTATTTATACCAGTTGTAGGTTTTACTTGAACTACAAGGAATTATTCGACTACTGCATTTCATGGCCATACATAGGCCCCGAAGTCCGCTTTGGGGTGGTACTCGTATATCATCTTCCACTTCTTCAAGTGTGTTATCAATGAATTGTTTTGTAAATTCAAACCTCTCCTCTTTAGGCAAATGTTTAATGAAGTGATTCATTCTGTCTTGATTGAACCAGTTTTTTATATTTTTATTTTTTAATTGTTTCATGATGAAACTTTTTAACTCGTCCTTTTTGAAATATTTAATAAAAGTTCCGAGATCGACCCTATTATAAAATTTCTCAAAATTATCAATGAATCTTTGTGGACACTTTTTCATTACAATTTCTGTATATTTTTTACTAAAATTAGGTAATTGATAACTTTTAAGTTTTAGTATGATTTCGAAGTATTGTTCAGTGTGGTTATGCAAAAAAAATTTTGCCGTTTCTGCTTCTTCTTCAAGTCTGTAGCTTTTTGCCACCCTCATGAATATTTCAAATACGCTGAATGATCTTTCATACAAACGCGATAATATTTCCGATGGAATCTTTTCCCCATGTATTTCTACAGCTTGTTCAATAACCGCTATGGAGCAGTGTGGAAGCCATTTGAAAGCAGTTTTAAGATGTTTATCTGCATAGTAGTTATAGAAGTTTTCAACCCGAGTTTCATCTCTTAAATGTAGTCTGACATGAAGTGCTAATTTATTGCTCGCTTGGGCCAACATATGTGGAAAGAGTTGTGAGTGCAAATACTCAGGGTTTATAATATGCGCATATTGGCTATCGGTGATAAGCCAAGTGCTTCGTTTTATAGCTCTCGACACGTAAAGCATATCATCGCACTTGAGGACTTGTAGAATGTAGTCCACATTTCTGTTTTTGGCGGCGACATCTATATTGAAAAGATTGTCAACATCCGCCTTACCGTAATCAATCTCTGAGGACACCACCTGATCAGAGACAGCTTTTTTTAGCAGCTGGTTGTAATGCTGATGACGCTTGCCCAGGGTGTCGCCTTCCAACGTCAATGGCGCCATTTTGTCTGGAATCACAAGTTAACGAATAAATCATTTTTAATTTTTCATAAAGGTCAATAACGCGTTTACGTTTCAAGAGGAACACACAACTCATATTATTTGCTCGCTTGTATCATATTTATATGTAGGTAGGTATAGCTACAATGTCTATTGACATTTAATTAGGACCTATTTTGTAAATTAATTTATTAGGTTACATAACAAGGGTAGGTACACTTCTGATTGAAATTTCGTTATTACTAATATTGTTAACAGTGCAAATGGGTTCTGAACTATGAAAACTCGTATGAAGTAAAATCAATGGATATTTAATGCTAACTTTGCAAGCGTAATACAACAACTGACTTATAAAGAAATAGAACATAAAAAAAGTACTTAATAAACAAAATATATTAAAAGTCATCAATCTAGCAGCCAGTCGCCCACAAATATTTTCCGGGAATATACTTTATTCCATAATTAGACAAATAAAGATAATAATTCAATCACTGAAATTATCGCCAAGGACAGGACAAAAATCTTAATCTGGGTAGTGTAGGTGGGTATATATAGTTCACTTGTGTACTTACCTATATGTGTATTATACAAGAGCTTTTCTGCACATAATATTTAATACCTATCCTACAATAATTTTTAAGTAGGTAGATACCTAAACAATTTTAGCTAAGTAGGTACATTATTAATAAAAGTGAGACTGGTCATTTGAATTTGTCTATTGTGTGTAGTTGTTTACCCCGCCCGATGTAGGTACTTATTTTTAATCTGATCTAGGTGTAAAAAAGTCTGGTAAAAACTAAACCAGTGGCATAAATAGATAAGATAATTATTTTCCTTATACCTTCTAGTGCTAGTCTTTTATTGATTTGTTCAAAGAATAAATAAAACAAATACTCACCGTATTGAAAGATACCGGTACTTGTAACAAAAACACAAAACTGACACGCATATATTGAAAATAACAAAAAATACGTCAGAATCCAAAGAACCACCGCCCGCTACTAAGGATAAATAAAAAACGATGACGTCACTATTGTCGACCTTGTATCGTGTGGCCAACGAGTATGACTCACTCTGGAGCACAGATAGGTAATAATATACAATATTTGAGTTATCTATTCACCCATATTTGTAGGTTGGTATTATAAGTGATTACTTAGTTTAATTTCGTTTTGTTTTTATTGTCGTGTACGCAATTTTACATTTTCAGTTAGATAGAATTTGGTACGCTTAGGTAGGTAGTTAAGTAAAGTTTATTGTACCTACTTAAGAATGCTGTTTATTTATTTGCTAAATAACTTAAATAGGAACATTTGTTATGAAAAAACCTATCTAATTAACATAATATTTTATGTAACTGCAAGCATTTTACATTTTAGTTTTAGTGTTGCCAGTCATCAAAGTTAAAAAATACCGAATTAACATAATTGGGTAAGGCCGTCAAAAATGCAATATTTAAAAAAAAAGTTGTCCTAGCCTTTAACACTTCATAAAAAAATCAATATTAAAGTTATCGTAATAAATATTTTTTTACAGTATTACTGCAATCAAAGTACCTAGGTTAGAAATGTGTTGTCGAAATAAAACTAAGATAATACAAAAAAATGATTTCCTTATAGTAAATTAGTTAGTTAACTTTAGTTTTAGCCAACCCAATTTTTTATATACCCACTAAATCTTATATATAAAATTCTCGTGAAACAGTTTTCGTACCCATACTCTTCCGAAACGGCTTGACCGATTCTCATGAAATTTTGTGAGCGTATTGAGTAGGTCTGAGAATCGGCCAACATCTATTTTTCATACCCCTTAGTGATAAGGGTTGTCCACCTTTAACATTTTTATTCCGGGCGGGACAAAGTCTGCCGGGACCGCTAGTTTATTATAAAATATTTTCCATTCTATTATTAGCTCGGTTAAGGTCAATGTAGGCTTGAATCTTAGACTAACAAGTCTTCTGTTATTAATCTCTGCGGGCGAACAAGAAAATTAAAAAATATTAAAATAAATGAGGATGTATACATAAGTCATTTGGCATCATCCCTACTTCCCTACTAATATTATAAATGCGTTAGTAACTCTGTCTGTCTGTCTGTCTGTCTGTCTGTCTGTTGCTCTTTCACGCCTAAACGGCTGAACGGATTTTGATGAAATTTGGTACAAAGAAAGTCCGGAGCCTGGGAAAGGACATAGGCTATATTATATTCCGAAATTCTATCCCTAAGGGGTTAAAAATGGGGTGCAAAGTTTGTATGCAACAACGTGATTCCTTGGTCCGATCTATTTCAAATTTTACATAAACATTCTTTAACAGAATTGATGGACGTACGTGTTTCGTATTTTATTGAAATTCACCCCCTAATGGGGTTAAAAGGGAGATTTTCTTCCAAATTTATATGAATACTACTTAGTGCTTTTGATTTTGACACATATTTAAAAAGTATAATGTAGGTATGCATAGCAACGGTTGCTAATGTCATTCCTGACATTAAATAAATACCCAAACTGTTACGTGTATGATTTCTTCAGTGTTAACGAAAATGGCTGGTGATTAGAGGAATAGGAAGGCTAAACTTACAAGTTTTGTTACACACGCGCTCCTTACCGGTAATCACTTTATCACTTAATTTTCACCTTTAACACTGGTTCAAGTAATGTATTTATGTTGTACGATTGTTTTGGGTCGACCCACGGTTAGTTTATCACACTTTTCACAAACTTTCACTTGATTTAATAGAATAGGAAAAATATGCGTGCGGAGCCATTTTTTGTTACTTTGGAATGGGAGAGGGGTGGGAGGAAACGGTAGTAGAAAACTAATCTACTAAAAATAAGGTTGCCAGTAAAAAACTAACTAAATCTACCATAACAGCCCCCCGAAGGCAGCGTATAGCTGGCTTACAGAACAACTTTATATAATTCAAAGGACTTAAATATATTATAATGAATTTTGATACAATTAACATTAAATTTAGATGTAAGTTAACAGAATATGATTTTACTGTGGCAGCAAACAGAGCTTAACGACAGGACGCAATAGAGTTCCATTTTGAGTTTTAACAGTTACTACTCTAACTATAGAATCTTTACCAGGATGCAATTCAAGTACTCTACCCAATTTCCAATGCAATGGAGATGTGTTATCATCTTTAACAAGAACTAAATCATTTAATTTAAAATTTGGTTGAGATTTAACCCATTTGTTGCGCTGTTGCAAGGTATGCAAATAGTCATTAGACCACTGCTTCCAAAACCCTTGTGACATTTTTTGTATTAGTTGCCAACGAGATAATTTATTTATTGAAACTGATTCTACATTATATTCAGGTATTGCCGATAAATGACATCCTATTAAAAAATGACCTGGGGTCAAAGGTTGAAGATCAGATGGATCAGATGAAATCGGACATAGTGGACGCGAATTCAATATAGCTTCAACTCTACAGAATAAAGTTGAAAGCTCCTCGAATGTGAGATGTTGTTCACCAACAACTCTGACAACATGAAATTTTGCAGACTTTACAGCAGTTTCTGCGAGCCCATTAAAGTGTGGTGCAGAAGCTGGACTAAAATGCCAATGGACTTGATGAGATGCCAATTGAGAATTAATTTTATCAGCATTTGACTTGTTTGACAAATATTTATATAATTCCTTTAAATGATTTGAAGCGCCTAGAAAATTGGTTCCATTGTCTGTATAAATATCTCTACATAAGCCTCTTCTTGATGTGAATCTATGAAATGCAGCTAAAAAAGCATCCGTTGAAAGATCAGACACTAACTCCAGATGACAAGCCTTAGTTGTGCAACATACAAAAATGCAAAGATAAACTTTTAGAATCCTTGTTTTTCTCAACTGATTTTCCTTTAAATAAAATGGACCGGCAAAGTCTGCTGCTACAGAGAGAAAAGCTTTAGATGGTTGAACTCTATGCATGGGCAAGTCTCCCATCATAGGCTCTGTGAACCTTGGTCTCATTCGAAAACATTTAAGACATTTAAATATTCTATGGCGTACAACTTGCCTACCTGATAAAACCCAAAATTTTTGTCTGATGACTGATAACAAGGCACTGGGACCTGCATGCAAATATCTTACATGGTAATCATCAACTACAAGATCTGTGAAGTGATGACTTCGTGGTAACAAAATGGGATGCTTTGAATTAAATGGTAATGAAGAATTTTTTAACCTACCACCAACACGGAGTAAACCAGTTTTATCAATGAATAATGACAAGCGGTTAAGGCTTGTTTTACACGTTTTTTCCTTTGAATTAAGAGCTATTTCATCCTTAAATTCGCTGTTTTGAACCTTTTTGACAATTGAAATTAAAGCTGACTCTAATTCCTCTGACGTTATAAAACCATATCTTTTATTTTGTGACCTACAATTGTAGGCAAACCTTTTACAAAGAGCTGTAATGCGAAGTAACCTGGAAAGGTTGCCATACCTCCCCAAAAGAGAATCTTTTTCTACCTCTGTTGAAACAAAACAATCCATATTAGCATCAGGCACTATCTCCTGAGGTGTCACAACTTCCTTTCGAACAGGCCATGTAGAAGAGGCATCTGATAGCCATGGAACGTCCCACCATAATGTATGATTTACCAGTTGATCTGGGAATAGCCCACGAGATGCAGCATCAGCTGGGTTTAAATGAGTTGGCACATACCTCCAGACTTGAGGATGCACCAGACTATGTATCTGAGATACCCTATTTCCTTCATACATGCGTAGAGCATGTGGCGATGTATTAATCCATGAGAGTACAATGGTGGAATCACACCATATATTAACTTGACTGAATTCCTTGTTAGACAGTATACCTTGGACAAATTTAACTAGTTTTGCTGCTAAGAGAGCTCCATTTAATTCTAATTTTGGTATGGTAAGACGTTGCTTAAGTGGTGCTACTTTTGATTTTGCGACAAGCAAAAAAACCTTACTTTTCCCCATATGATCTGTGCATCTTAAGTAAACTGCAGCTGCAAACCCTTTTTCACTTGCATCTGAGAATGCATGAAGTTGAAAATCAGTACCAGATTGTAAAAAGACAAGACGTGGAATGTTTATATTCTTTAATGTTGCAAAAGAGTCTGAAAAGGCTCTCCATTCATCTATAAATTCTTGAGGTGGACTCTCATCCCAACCTATCTGTAGTAACCACAATTTTTGCATCATAGTTTTAGCTTTGAATACCACTGGTGATAACCATCCACAAGGGTCATATAAACGAGAAATATGAGATAATAAAGACCTTTTGGTATATACATTAGTATTAATGTTTGCATTATAAAGGAAACAGTCATGCTCAGAATTCCATTTCAAACCTAAGATTTTCATGATAGAATCACCTTCAATATTAAATTCCAATGGTACCTCACAATGTTCCTTCAGTATTGTTGATAAAAATTCCTTAGAGTTACTACACCATTTTCTAAGCTCAAAGCCCCCAGACTTGAGCAAATCAATGAGCTGTTCCTTGAGATCAATCGCTTCATGCAAAGAAGAACAACCAGAAACCACATCGTCCACGAACACATCCTGAAGAACCACCTTACTAGCTTCCGGGTATGTTTTATCACCTTGCTCAGCTAAAGCGCGAAGAGAACGCATGGCCAGAAAAGGAGCAGATGTAATGCCATATGTAACTGTATTTAATTCATACTCCTTGATTGGCTCCTTATCAGAGGAGCGCCATAGAATCCTTTGATATGGACGATGAACCTTTTGAATGTTGATTTGCCTATACATTTGTTTAATATCAGCGGTAAATACAATGTCATGTGTCCTAAATCTCAATATAATTTCAACAATATCCTGCTGCAATTTTTGACCCGGTAACAGAATTTGGTTTAAAGAAACCCCATTAGATGTATTCATGCTAGCATCAAAGACTACCCTTAATTTTGTACTGCTGCTCGACAAACGCAGAACACCATGATGAGGAATGAAATAAAATCCAGGATCTTGAGCTGGATTTTTCACCAATGACATATGACCAAGTTCCTCATATTCCTTTAGAAAATCAACATACATTGATTTTAGAAGACTGTCTCTATTTAAACGCCTTTCTAAACTCAGAAACCTTCTCAATGCTTGATCCTTACTAACACCTAAAATAGGTGAATTATCCTTGAATGGTAATTGAACTGAAAAGCGACCATCAGTATCCCTGCAATAAGTTGACTGAAAATGATCCTCGCAGTAGGTATCTTCAGAACTTAAAATCCTTTTCTGAGGAGGCAATTCTTCTGCTTCCCAGAATTTTGTGATGACATGATCAAGTTTAGTATCACATAATACATGACAAGATGACAAATCCATTTTTTGTGAAGTTTGCAAGTCTATATTGGTCTTGCCCATAAGAATAAATCCAAATTGAGTTTGTATGGCTGTAGGCAGATTATTACCTAAGCGAATTGGAGGCCCATCCATGAGAATGCTGTCATAGAGATCAGCGCCAAGCAGAAAATCAATTCTCCCTGATACATGAAACATAGGATCTGCTAAAACTAACCCTTCATAATGATGATGAATTCCTTCTGGTAAAGATGATGATGGAAGATTTTTTGTAAGTTGTTGCATAACGCAAGCTGAGGTGCCATACACTGGATTTTCTGAAAACCTTGGTTTGATTTGACATGAGACCCATCCATCTGTTTGATGGACTGGTTGACCTCCAAGAGCAGATATGGAGAAAGAATCATGAGAGATAGGTAACCGTAATCTTTTAGCACATGAACTAGTTAAGAAACTACATTGAGAACCGGAATCAATCAAAGCCCGTACCTCGCACCATTTTCCATTACCATCCTTGATATGAATTAGCGCAGTTGCTAACAAAACCATTGAATAACCTTGTTGTCCTTGAATTGTTGAATTGCATGATGAAAAATCTGGCTTGTTATGACCATTCCCTTGAAAATGTGAAGAAACCCTTTGACCTTGCATATTAACAGATTGACCTTCATGTTGAGTTGATTGACCTTGAAGTTGAGACCATTGACCTTGGTGTTGGGAGGATGTAAAATCCTGTAAGGATTGCTCCTGACCTTGATGAGATGATGATGGATCATAATATGATGATGATGTACCCTGACCATTATCGCACTGAACATAACCTTGACTAAAATATGTTTGACCTTGTTGACCTTTTGTCCCTGAATGATGAGACCTTTGATTGTTGAAATACCTTTGTGTATTGGTACCATGCTGAATATTCCCTTTATTGGGAAAAGATTGATTGACATTCTGTGGTTTGTTGACCCTTTGTAAATGAAGTAATGTATGATGAAAACCTTTGCAATGCTTACAAACATTTTTAGATGTACAATTATTGCTTGTATGACCGCGCAAACAATTGAAACATAATCGACATGAAGTGACCAAATCCTTCCTTTCAAATGGTGTCATAGAAATGAATTTTTGACATGAAAATAAATCATGATTATCCCCATGGCAACAAACACAACTTTGAGTAAAAGTTGCAGCATAACCCTGCTTCTGTAAGGGCTTAGAAGAAACAATATCCTTATGAGAAGTGACAACAACAGGCTGCACTGATGCACACTCCATAGCCTTGCAATGAGATTCTATGAAAGTTATAAATTCATCAAATTGTGGTATTTCCTTTTCCTTAATATGTAACTCAAAACTATTTCTTAATTGAGAATCCAATTTTTTCAAAAATAAATGTACCAAAATGAAACTCCATTCCTTTACAGGCATTTCTAATGCTTCTAAAGCATTGACATTTTCCTTAAGACTGTCTACAAACTTACGCAGCTGATTATTTGTTTTGGCAGAAATGTTAGGTAAATTTATTAACAAATCTAAATGAGTGTCTGCAATTGACCTTTTGTTATCATACCTTTTAAATAATAAATCATAAGCAACAATGTAATTGGATTCTGTGATTTGCAAATGTTTAATTATGTTTGCAGCATCTCCTTGAAGGCTACTCATTAAATAGTGCATTTTCTGGACATTTGTTAATGATAAGTTCTCCTGAATTAAACTATTGAAAATAGATTTGAAATTTGTCCATTTAGTTAATAACCCCGTAAATATAGGTAGCTTAATTTTTGGAAGCTCCACATGCCTTTGATTGCCATTAATATTGACTGTACCATCCTCTACCCTACCATCCGTTTTAATAGATTCCATGCCAAAACAATGTTCATAACATACCTTAGTATTGTAATATTTATCCATAAATGATGAAAACTTTTTACGATGTTCCTCAATGTCAAATTCTTTTGGAGGTTTTGATTCCACTGCTACGTAAGTTCGTAAAAACTCGTCTTTTACATCTTCAATGTCCCTAAACTGAACTTTAAATAATTCACGTGTTTTCGTATCACTTTCCTCCTTGTCTGCGGCTAAGCCGGCACTATGAATTGTATCTAACCTTAATATGGACAAATGATTTTGAACTGAGAGCGTCATTTTGCTATTTTGAACACAAAAAATGCTTTAAAACCAAATAAAAACACAATATTTACGTAAAGTTTTCACGCGCGTAATTACAACTGTCAAAGCTGTCAAAAGAACTAAACGTCAAAACAAAAACTACTACCATTACCATAGACGAATGAACGAATGAACTTATCTAACATCAATGCTGCCACACTAACTCGTGAATCGAACGAAACCATTACCTACGATAGTCGATAGGTACCTATGAAATGTATGCCCTTATATGGAAGTATGATTTTGCACATGTATAAAACCTTATTTATTGCGATGATTGATAGAAACCCATGATAATATTACCGTAACCTTATTTGTAAATCCGCTTGAAGGACCAGATTTGGTGATTAGAGGAATAGGAAGGCTAAACTTACAAGTTTTGTTACACACGCGCTCCTTACCGGTAATCACTTTATCACTTAATTTTCACCTTTAACACTGGTTCAAGTAATGTATTTATGTTGTACGATTGTTTTGGGTCGACCCACGGTTAGTTTATCACACTTTTCACAAACTTTCACTTGATTTAATAGAATAGGAAAAATATGCGTGCGGAGCCATTTTTTGTTACTTTGGAATGGGAGAGGGGTGGGAGGAAACGGTAGTAGAAAACTAATCTACTAAAAATAAGGTTGCCAGTAAAAAACTAACTAAATCTACCAATGGCATTATTATGTAATATCCCGTGGATCGTGTAATGAGGACTATTTAATAATATTCCTGAGTAAGCAGACCCCGTTTAACTTGCGAGGGGAAACTGGTGTCATTACGCAGAGAAATAGAAGTGTTCTTCGCGACCAAAGCTGACATATATAAAAAAGCCGTGATAACAGAGGTGACGGAATGGGACGAGACGGAGGTAAAGCAAGCTCGCGCGAGCTCCTGTGAGGAACTGGATATTGTGCTATTACTGGATACCTACTGGTATCTCATTATAGGCAATGAGGCAAACTGGGAAATGTTTTATTTCGTAACACCACTTATATTGTATGTAATTGGTATAAGGTTTTATTTTGTAGGATTGAATTGAATTGTAAAATTGTTTTGTTGTTTTGTTAGATCTTTGTAATAAGTGTGGTAATCAATCTTTAAATAAATAACCAGCTAAACCTCACGTGTATGATTTCTTTAAAAACTTTGTCCGATTAAAAAAAAATTTTGAACTCAGTGGTAGCTGTATAAATTATGCAATTTCGAAAGTAAGATATGTAAGTACTTATGTACTTAGTTTGCATATTGTACATGTTAAACTATTGTTAGCTCCATTTATTACGAATATAAGGGAAGTGTTAGGCAGCAGCCGGCGAAGCTCAGATCCGGTACTTTTAATAAAAGTATATTTACGACATAACATTAACAAACCAGGTTTTGTCAGTATACTAATAATATACTAATTAATTGAACTGCGACCCAACAATGCACAAGCCGAGCGAGCGAAGCGAGCGTGCCGCGGTAGCGGCAAATGAAGGTCTCCTTTAGGTACGACGACGAGCGAAGCGAGGAGGAGTGTTAGGTAGAACCGTGATCATCCAGCACGCGATCCAAGCGAGCGAAGCGAGCATGCTGCGGCAGCGGCCGGTCAAGCGTCAGAATCGGTACTTTTAATGAAAGTATATTTACGACATAACGTTAACAAACCAGGTTTTGTCAGTATACTTATTAATTGAACTGCGACCGTACAGCGCGAAAGCCGAGCGAGCGAAGCTAGCGCGCCGCGGCAGCGGCAAATGAAAGACTCCTGTAGGAACGACGACGAGCGAAGCGAGGAGGAGTGTTAGGTAGAACTGAGACCGTCCAGCTTGCTATCCAAGCGAGCGAAGCGAGCATGCCGCGACAGCGGCCGGCGAAGCGTCAGAATCAGTACTTTTAATGAAAGTATATTTACGACATAACGTTAACAAACCAGGTTTTGTCAGTATACTTATTAATTCAACTGCGACCCTACAGCGCGAAAGCCGAGCGAGCGAAGCTAGCGCGCCGCGGCAGCGGCAAATGAAAGACTCCTTTAGGAACGACGACGAGCGAAGCGAGGAGGAGTGTTAGGTAGAACTGAGACCGTCCAGCTTGCTATCCAAGCGAGCGAAGCGAGCATGCCGCGACAGCGGCCGGCGAAGCGTCAGAATCAGTACTTTTAATGAAAGTATATTTACGACATAACGTTAACAAACCAGGTTTTGTCAGTATACTAATTAATTGAACTGCGACCGTACAGCGCGAAAGCCGAGCGAGCGAAGCGAGCTTGCCGTGGCAGCGGCCGGCGAGGCGCCAAAACCGAATAGAATTAGGATGAATAATTAATATGGTAAGTGGGAAATACGTTAAGGAAATAAAACATTACTTATGTGGAAAAAAAAACATCCATATGATGTTAGGTAAACAAAAGATAGGTCATAAGAGTGTTAGTTAATAATCATTATGACATAAAACGTTAGGGAAATCAATAATAGGTTAAAAAACGTTAGAGATTCAGATATAGATCCGTATTCTAATGAAGTTCACCCCATAACGGGGTTAAAAATTACGCGGACGAAGTCGCGGGCAAAAGCTAGTCATAAATAAAACTTGTAAGTCAATTTAGTTTACTATAAAAATATAAAATAATTGTAGACGTAAGAGTCTCTGTAATTCAGAACACATAAATATTTTTGGGTATAATAGTCATTTATTTTCATAATACAAAAAAGATAAGGGTCGTAAACACCCTATTGTTTTCGAATGTCGCTTACACCTCCTTTTTTTGTAATTAATAACAAACATTTCCAATTCGACCAGACAATTTCAAAATCCTTCCAAATCAAGCTAAAATTTTAGGGTTACATTCACCATTTTTTTGCTAATTTAAAATCTTTAAATATACAAATCTATAGAAAAAAAAAACTAAGTACCTACGACTACATTAAAAACTCATTTTTGCCAAAATGGTACTTACGCCCAGAGGTATCGACATAGATCCGCAAACTTATGGTTGTACAAAATTTGTACTTCAACAGCAGGATGCGAACTTAACATTTCTAAAATGCTTTTATATTCAGCTTTTTCTTCACCGTCAAAGTGATCAAATCGGTCCAAAGAACCGATAACCATCAAATAATTAATAGGGTGTTTATCTTCTAACAAATGTTTAAAACATTTAAAGATAACCGTTCTATTAAATTTGAAGAGAGAAACAGTTTTATTCAAAGCAGTTGCGAAATGTTCGTAAATAAACGGCGATAGGGTCCAAACGTCTGTCTTTAATTGTTGCAAAATGTTCTCTACAATTTCTGGAATGATAGTATAGTAGAAATTGTTCAATTTCACACATGATGGATGACCACTATCAAATAAACCTGAATCTGATGACTCATTTAATTTTGACTCAAAAACTTGGAAAAAACGTACTGCAAGTCGCCATTTTGTGAGCAAACAGTAATTTTGCTCGACTGGCAAAAACGTTTCTAGTTTACTTAGGAGGTGAAGTAGAAACATTGTAGGTGAAATTTTGTTTTCCAAAAAAGAAAAGCCTATGACAGAACGGATCAAAGTATCAAACAGAAGATTAAACTTCAATCTGAACTGGTTTACGTTGGGATTTACATCGTTTAATAGAGAAAACGAATAATCTAAAAGCGGTTCGAATACATCAATGTATCGTTGATATTGTGTGTTTTCGTCATCAACGCACAGTATATATGAAGTCAAGAAAGAAAAATCTGTGTTGTAATGCGTAACGTGAATATTAAAATATGTTTTCTCAATAAATTCGGACAACAACTCTGTTATGAAATTAGGATCAAGTTGTTCTGCAATATTGGAAGCAATTGCTTTAACATTTCTAATAACTTTTTCGCAATTATTTTTAGCAGGTAAAGACTTCAAAAACTTATAACTCTTCATGCAATATTGTGGTTTTATGTTTGATGGTACTTTTTCGAGGTCTCCTAATGTATAATACATTATTTTGTTTTCTTCTGATGTCAAATTTTCAATAAATAGTTGCAGCAGTGACCACAATTCTTGTACTAGACCTTCGTTGCTTTCCTTGCATAAAAGTAGATGAGTGTTTTTAAATAAAAGTGCGCGAATAGATAAGTTCTTAGTTGATTTCCAAATATCACTAAACAACTTTTGCATATCAGTAGTAGATAATTTTGTAAAAGCGAGGTGAATTCCTTGCTTTTGTAATGATATCGGTGCATCCAAAAGTTTTAGAACGATGTCCTTACTTTGTTCTGATCTCAAATGTCGTAGTACAGCATTCATAGAGGGCTGGGTATATTGAACATAGTCACCTTTGGCAAAACGCAATATTGACTCTATGTTTGGCTGCGGTCTAGCAATATGAATATTTTGGGCTATGTTCTTGCGAATACTTAGTAATTGCTCATCAGAATTGGACCAATCGATTTTAGTTTCTTGAGGTTCAAATTCTTTTATTAAATCTTGAACTGCTTTTTGCTGTAACAAAGATGTTAAGCCACGGATGATGTATTTATGTCCTCCGGGTTTATTCAATCGTTCACGATATTTCGCCACCCACTCGTTCGTCATTTCTTCTGGAAAGTAAACCCTAATCTTGCTGAGTACACGCTCCATGGACATGGAGAGTACTTCATCTTTCAAACCCATGAATAAAACAGGATCGTGCTTCAAAACATTCATACACACTTCTTGAGTTGGAGACAGACAAAGGGATTCTTCGAACATATGTTTCCTCCAGGATTTTTTTACAGTGTACAGCGTAAAGAGAGACACTTCCCATGCCTTTTCCTTCTTAATTTTGGCAACTTCTTTAAGTTTTTGCAAAACTTCCGGATAATTGATTAAGTCTTTATGCCAGTCATTTAGAAAATTAAGAATATTTTCTATCAAGGTCCTATATTCTATAAGTTCTGATGCATCGGTGATGTTTTTATTTTGGAGCCTATTAAATAGTTTCATGTATAAATAATCGAATACCTTGGTTTTCTGCTCTTCGTGAAGTTTCTTGGTAGAAGATTTCAATGAATCAAATACGAATTTCTTTTCAATAATATCAGGGACGGGTTCATTGTGCATTATTTTATATATAATAATAGCTTTGACGCAAGATTGAACATTATTGTTAGACTCAACGTATACTTCCATACTACGGAAAATCTCTTCAAGCATATTCCAAGAGAGCTCATTGTACTTATGTATATCACTTTTAGAGAGTAAATAATTAACAAATTGTATTTTAAATTTAAATGGTTCATTTATGTGTTTTTTGCGATAGTATTCTAATAATGTTTGAATGTGTGCTGGATTGCGTCGGGTGCTAATAATTAGAACCATCATCATTGCGTTTCTTTCGTCCGCAGAGGATTCAGATCTTATCATTTTCTGCAGTTCAGCAAATGCAATGTTAAAGGGCAAGTATTTATACCAGTTGTAGGTTTTACTTGAAGTACAAGGAATTCGTCGACTGTATTTCATGGACATACATTCATCATCTTCCACTTCTTCAAATGTTTTATCAATAAATTGTTTTGTAAATTCAAACCTCTCCTCTTCAGGTAAATGTTTAATGAAGTGATTCATTCTGTCTTGAGTGAACCAATCTGTTATATTTTTATTTTTTAATTGTTTCAAAACGAAGCTTTTCAACTCGTCCTTCTTGAAATATTTAATAAAAGTTTCGAGATCGATCCTATAATTAAATTTCTCAAAATTATCAATGAATCTTTGTGGGCACTTTTTCATTACAATTTCTGTATATTTTTTACCAAAATTAGGTAATTGATAACTTTCAAGTTTTAGTATGATTTCGAAGTATTGTTCAGTGTGGTTATGCAAAAAATATTTTGCAGTTTCTGCTTCATCTTCAAGTCTGGAGCCTATTGCCACCCTCATGAATATTTCAAAGACACTGAATGACCTTTCATACAAACGCGATAATATTTCCGATGGAATCTTTTGCCAATGTGTTTCAACAGCTTGTTCAATAACCGCTATGGAACAATGTGGAAGCCATTTGAAAGCAATTTCGAGATGTTCATCTGCATGGTAGTTATAGAAGTTTTCAACCCGAGTTTCATCTTTTAAATGTAGTCTGACATGAAGTATTAATTTATTGATCGCTTGGGCCAACATATGTGGAAAGAGTTGTGAGTGCAAATACTCAGGGTTTATAATATGCGCATATTGGCTATCGGTGATAAGCCAAGTGCTCCGTTTTATAGCTCTCGACACGTAAAGCATATCATCGCATTTGAGGACTTGTAGAATGTAGTCCACATTTCTGTTTTTGGCGGCGACATCTATATTGAAAAGATTGTCAACATCCGCCTTACCGTAATCGATCTCTGAGGACACCACCTGGTCAGAGACAGCTTTTTTTAGCAGCTGGTTGTAATGCTGATGACGCTTGCCCAGGGTGTCGCCTTCCAACGTTAAAGGCGCCATTTTATCTGGAATCACATAGTTATAACCGTTAATTGCGCTTTTACGTCTTAAAAGGAAGACACCAAACCTTTGTGCTCGCGTATTATGTTTATACGATCGTAGATGCAGATACATATAGGTACAATGTCCACCGACATTTTATACAAATCCTTTGAATAGGAACTATTCTGTAAATTCATTTATTAAGTACGTTATATAACGTACTGTACACTTGTGATTGGAAATCAGTTATTAGTAATATTTTCCGGGAATTTAAATAACTCAATAATTAGGCGACTAAAGAGGATAAATGTAAACCATTAAAAAAACTGAAATAATAACACACAAATCAGAAGAAACAGAACATGACACAGAACACTAAAGATTAATATGAACAGATCTACATCTAATCGAATCGTTTCTACTTTTGTTAATATTTAACCAGTTATTCTGGACATAATACAATTTATCCTCCATTAATTTATATCTAGGTACTAATCTACCTACCTATCTTAAATTGATAAGTAGGTATTTTCTGCTAAGTACCTACCTGTACTGAGAAACTGGTCATTTCAATTTTTGTTCTGTAGTGTCGTTTACCCCGCACGAATGTATTTGTAATCTGATCTAGGTGTAAAAAAACAGCCAGAAACTAAACCGAACATAAATAGGTAGGTAGGTAAGTACCTATGATAATTATTTTCCTTATAACAAAACCGTCTATTAATAATTTCTGATACCATCGCGGTTATTACTAAAACATTGGAATGAAACAACTATAGACGGATTTGAGCTGATAATAGTCATTATGCTAAAGTAAAAAATTTAGCATACGACTATTTGTCAGATTAGTCGTGCTATGATTATGGAATCTGTAAAGGGTTCGAAACGTCGGCCAATAAAATAAAATACGCGAGTTAAATCCGTCTATAGTTGTGTCATTCCGAAACCTTCTATTGCTGAAAGTTTTTTATTGTTTCGTTTAAAGAATAAAGAAAGTATATACTCACTGTATTAAAAAAATCTGGTACTTGTAACAATAACACAAAACTGACACGCAAATATTGAAAATAACAAAATACACGTCAGAATCCAAAGAACCACCGCCCGCTACTGAGAATTTATAATAAACGATAACGTCCAGTGTTGCCAACCCCAAAAAACAACTACTCACCAAGGAAAAATCTGATTAAAACAGTTGGTAAAGTAAAAAAGGCATCTTTCATACATTACATTTCCTTATATAATTAAACAATAAACAAATTTCTTAGTTACCAGAACTCACATACAATTTTACATTATATTGATAATTAAAACAATTTCGTTTTGTTTTTATTGTCATGTTTGCAATTTTTCAATTTCAGTTTGATAGAACTAAGTAGATGCGCTTAGGTAGGTAGTTAAGTAAAAGCTAATCGTAAAAAAACTGGTCATTTATTTGCTTTAAGTATAGCTTAAATAACAACATTTGTTATGAAATGTGGTAATTTACATAATTGCAAATTACTGCAAAATCAATACAATTCAAATCAAAATCAGTGTTGCCATTCATCAAAGTTAAAAAATACCGAATTGTACCTATCATAATAAATTAAAATCGTAATATACATTTGACATATGCTTGGTATGATTGTACTTTGTAGAGGTAATTTCTTGGTTTAATACCTGCTTAATACTAAATTGAGTTTATTTTTGCCTCAAATTAAATATTAGGTACCATCTGAAAAAAGTAAGGACTATAAAGAGTTTTTTATGTACCTAAGACTTTATTTATATTAGGTTCATGTTTCCGTTTAAGCATTTAAGTACTTACTATTAATTAAGTTAACAATAAATTAGAATAATATTAATGGAGAAATTATTAACATTTCAAGGTCAATTGAATTTATTTATAATCTCCTTTAACGAGAGAATCCCAGTTCCCACTGAGGTCTCAATATTGATCTATATTTAATTTTTAATAAATAATTACATTTATCTATTTATATGGTTATACTATTTGGTCTCCATGGTTTCTTTACGAGCCGCTTTATGAATGTATGGTTGTCTGTCACAATGTACTCGTAATTTCTGTATGTGACCATGTTGTCAAATTTGGCTTTGAGATCAGTTTGACGTATCTTATACATGACAGGAGGTACTCGACATATTCCAGATTCCTTTGTAAGCGCCTCATAATATTCATCCTGTAAATAAAAATCGGTTTTAAGTAAAGAAATAAAAAACATAAATGTTCCGGCTTTGGCGTTAGACTATCGTCAGTTACGACTATGGGAACGTGAAGTTTCCGAAACGCAGCAAATAAAATACGCCAGTCCGTTATAGTTGCTTCATTCCAAAAATGTTTCCCCTTATTTCGAAATAACTTTTTTGCAAATAAATATTTAGCACATTGGAATACAAGAACTGAAGGGATATAACTCTATCATAATCGCACACCTAGATCTAAAGGGAGCTAACTCAAAAAAAGTAACTTTTTCTGGAGAGGCGAAATTGTTGTAAGGAATCGGATCCTTTTTTTTAGCGTGTGTTTAATTAAAATCTTCAGATTTTTGAGTTAGCTCCCTTTAGATCTAGGTGTGCGATATAGTGTTTTTAATGTTTAGCTTCATTTTTATGCTGAACTATAAAGTTTTCAAAGCATAAGCATATTACTTTTTGAAAATTTTACACTTCCTACTCATATTCGTAGCACGACTGAAATGGCAATAGTGTAGGAGTCTCTAAAGTAAGTAGTAATTTACCTCTTTTTGAGCTAATACGTGTATGAAAGACAAGGGTCGTCCTTCATTCCGTAGTGCGTCCGCGTGTGCTGTCCATTCAGACATCATCGCGTCTTTGGTTGGAAGAGTGAAGTTCCCTTTAATGGCAGCTGCGGCATAGCGAGCCTGAAAATAAGAGTTCAACTTGCATTATTAACCACTTCAATTGTGTAGATAGATGGGCCCTTTACCTTGGCCTTTTGCCATCTACTTTTCTAGAATTACGAACATTAGTACCACGATGTGTTCTAGAATTAGGATCATTAGTACCATAGTCTTTCTAAAAAGTATTTCAAGATAGTTGATTGTCGGCAACTCTTTTTACATTTTTTTTCTGGTCCTTTATTGCAAAACCGAACAGTAGTCGAGCTTCCAGATGAGAAGCTTCAAAGCCTGTAATTTGTTTTGAGATTTTTAACATTCCAGACATGTCGCACCTCGGGTCAGGCCGTCAGGAGGTGTGATAACACAATTATGTTGCAGGGGGACAGAAGGTTCCTGCGGGTAAGTTCAACTTGTGACGGGTGTGGGTGCATGTCTTCGACCCCGCCGGCGGGGCCGCTGTAACTCTATCAAGTTTACTAGGTTGCCGTGGACACTTTTTACAACACACGAACAAAACTACGCTTAACCTACTACCTTCCACTTTCCGGTACAAGTGTTGCGCTTGTACTTTGTGTAGATATCGATTGATATTATTGAAGAAATACAAGTACGTGTTACAAATGTAGTTAAAACTTTCCTAACCTGTGCATCAATAGCGACAGCGAGACAGGCTTTCGCTGTGACACCTATTATCATCATACTTGGCTGGTTGATGTTCACAATATGTTTGTAAAGAGGAACCACGCTGCGGGCTGCAATCGTGAGTCCACTGCTCTCGTCTAAAAATGGAAAGTTGTACTCGTAACCTGCAAAATAATTCAAATATTTAGACAATGTCGTCAAAATTCGAGTACAGGATGAAGAACGGAAATGTGGGAGAAATCATGTGGTCAAGAGACCATGAGGTCAAGCCCCACATGATTTCTCCCACATTTCTATTGCTGTCATCAGCAATAGATATTTTTTTATCAAATTACTATCTTTTGAATAGAATTTGACTGTGTGCACCGCTTGACTACAAAGATCTGCCTTTGAACAGTACCAACATTTTGAGAATAACTATTCTTTTAATATAGTACCTACATAATAAGTTTGATTAGGTACAATACAAAGCCTGTTTGTTCTCAGTGGCGGTAAAACTTAGTTCAACTTAAATGAAGATTGTCTAATTAATTTTAGAGCAATTCAATTGTTAATCCTCAGTTCTAGAATAAATTAGAATTGAACTCTCACATACCTGTGCTATAAATGATGTCATCAATTTCTTCATAACTATCGTCAACAAATATGACTCCATTTTCAGTGAGTTCCTTTACGTCCAGTTTTTTCTCGTAGTTGTGTGGGAAGTCTGTCGTGTTGTAGGTGACAGGGGAATGATGACTGTGTACCATTTTCCTGGCTATGGAGGAGACCATAATAGCGATCTCCATACCGGAGGGTCCCGCACCCACCACGAGGACCCGCCGGTCTTTGTATACTTCGGGTTCTCTGTAGTCATGACTGTGGATGATGTTACCTGGAATAAGATAGAAGAGGCTTGTATACTGAATTTTAATAAGTTGTCAATTCAACTAAAATAATAATGACTAGCTGTATGCCCCGGCTTCGAACGGATCTCTTTTTTTTATAGCCTATGTCACTCGGGAATAGTGTAGCTTCCCAACTTTGAAAGAAATTTTCAAAACGGTCCCGTCGTTTAGGAGCTTATTCAATTTAAACAAACAAACAAACCTTTCCTCTTTATAATATTACTATACTTAGATAAAGCCTAAAATAAATTCTGCGTGATGATACACACTTTACAACGAACTGACGTCACAAGCCCTCAAATTTTGTCTCATCCCCGATCTTTGCCATTTTTTTCTCACAGGGAATACCACTATTGAGGATCTTTTCTGTAGGTCTACCTACTTTATTCTTAAGCATCACCTTAACGTATTAATGCTTTTGGGTATAGTGTAGTTAAGTATAGTTAATATACTTTTGTATTAAACTTTATTTCTTATCGGTCTGATATTCTTAAATTGTGTAAAGAGGAATATTTGTTACATACCTCTGAACACATCTTCTCCTTTCATATGAGGCCAATGCGGCTTGCTGTGTTGTCCTGTTCCAATAATAACAAAATCATATTCCTCCACAAATTCTTCTCCTGTGACCACGTGTTTGTGTTTCACTTCCCATGTATTTTCCAAACGCTTGATTGACACTACTTGGTGTAAACACTGAAACAAAAAAGTTGTTAATTTTTTACATATTATAATTTCTGATGCCTTCGAGGTTATTACGCGTATTTTTATTTTATTTTATTTGCTGACTTAGCGTTAGACAATTGCCAGCTCAGTCGTGCTACGATTATGGAAACTGTAAAGAATCCGAAACGTCAGCAAATAAAATAAAAATACGCGAGTTAAATCCATTAATAGTTGTTTCATTCCAATTTTTACATATTCTTATTTATTTCTTGTTTTATCTCTTTTAATATTTAAATTAGGTACATATAACGTACAACTCTTTTGTATTTACTGCACATAAAATGTTGTAACTTATTTGTTAGGTATTTGTTCTGTTAAAATAACGACCATATTTAATTAATACTCTCGCCACTAGCAACACTTAGAGGCAAATCATTTTTGATTTTGAATTATGCCGATCTAGTTGAAAATTTCGACAAAAAATTGTCACCTAATCAATGATAAAGTTGGCAGATTGATACAAACAATTTAAAAATATAATTGTTAGAACTATTATAGGTTATTAAACTGTCAGTCAGTATAAGAAAGAAATATGCACTAATATATCAATATTGTGAGGTACTTACTTTAATATATTTCATTAAATCGTAATGTTTGACCATCGAATTGATGTAGTTGTAGTACATATACCATGTTGGGTACGAAGGGTATTCCTCTGGAAGTGGGAAACCGTTTAACGTCATTGCCGGCTTCGGTAAATTTGTCCTGAAATAACAAAGGTACTTAGGTTATTTACGAGTGAAGTTATGCAAAGCAAAGCAACAATAAAAGGTCTCAAGGTAGTCGTTTGTTAGATAGATAGCAACATTTTAAAGCTGAATTCGAAACCCTCAGTGGGATTTGAACCCACATCACCTTCTTTTGCGGGAATGTCATCATACAGATTGCACCAACTGAAAGTCTAATTGAATAGGTATTGACGCAAACATAGGGATAGAGACTTGAGAGGATGGGCAAACAGTAGACGTAGGTTGCTATTCCAATTCTGGTTTAGATTTTTTTAATTTTCTATTATAGTTGGTTAGTGTACCCACTGGCAACCCGGTTGATCCATAGCGGCCCTAGGCTCAGGCCGTCAGGAGGTGTGTTAACACGATTATAATGCAGGAGGACAGAAAGTTCCTGCGGATAGGTTCGACTCGTGCAGAGTATACCCCGCCGGCGGGGCCGCTGTAACTTTCGAGTTGGCTAATCGGTTATACAAAGTAAAAAAAATCAAATTAGTAAGTACCTGACGTCTCTATACATGCTGGTGTGTATGGGCAAGCCATATTCGTTTCTGCCAACCCTGGGGTCATACCGCCAGGTACCGCCTATATGTTTATTAGCCTCTAAGACGGTGAAGTGAATCCCTGCTTCAGATAAATATCTCGCTGATGACAGCCCTGCGATCCCAGCTCCTATGACGCATACTCGTGGATTTTGGGTATGGTCCTGTAACAAATTAAATATAAATTAAAAACCTCGACTAAGAAAAATAAACATATTTAATATTATAAAGCTGTTTGTTACTAGTTCGATTTGGAAAATTCCTTCAGTGTTAGATAGCCAATTTATCGAGGTTGGCTATAGACTGTATACCAACACGCTAAGACTAATAGCAGCGGAGTAGGTTCCACACAGACGAAGTCGTGGGCAGAAACTAGTTGTTTTATAAAAATACAGTTTCTTTGAGTAGTTTTGTACGTGGCTACAAATTTATACAATGAAAACGATTTTAAAAAAAGAATTATCAAAATCGAACCACTCTGTAAAAAGTTATGCGTGGTCATAAATTAAAAAAAAAAAAATATATACGCGTCGAATTGAGAACCTCCTCCGTTTTTTTCGTCGGTTGATCAAATGAATTTAGAAAAAAATATTAAATAGGTACGTCTTTTTTAGTTAAACAACGACATCTCTTACATATTTAATGAAACTTTAATAGGAAAACCTAGGGGTTGAGTTGGATTGGGGTTGGGTATGTTTAAAGGAATCAAACTAGATGGCGCTAGAAGTCGCACCGTGAATAAACACAACGGATTATTTTATCAAAAATATTTGCACTTTTATCTAGTTAAAATCTTGATAAGTATATAAATATTGAATGTTGATCACGTTGTCATAACATGATATTAAATTTTAAATAACATTTTTATAACATATA
The DNA here is from genome assembly GCA_038024825.1 of Polylopha cassiicola. Taxonomy (NCBI): domain Eukaryota; kingdom Metazoa; phylum Arthropoda; class Insecta; order Lepidoptera; family Tortricidae; genus Polylopha; species Polylopha cassiicola. The sequence continues at coordinate 5,102,257 of CP149061.1, forward strand.
TGTCATTGAATATATAAAAATATCTTACTTAGATAACTTCGTAAATGTTTACTTTCTTTGCGAGTTTTTGTAATTTAGGCAAACGAAAACAAAATTATATTTATTTAAATGAAAACAAAACACCACCATCGAGATGTCCTAAAACGATTATTTGTATGAGTAAGATTTATTTCTCGTCTTTAAAATAATAAATGTAGGTATTAATACAACATTTCAATACGCGGTTATCATAAAATATTAAAAAACGCCTCAGATTAAAAATAAAGCACTGTCAACACACGGGCAAAGAAAACGTCCTTAAACAACTGTTTGCTTTTTATCTTATAATTAAACATATAATAAAAACAAGCACTTAAAACATAAGTTTTTTAGTAAACATTAACGAGCTCTTACCATTGCGAATGATATCTTGTATTAACACATTAGGTTATTTATCATGTAAACTCGACGTGATAATAATAGTTCTTATTTAAATAAAGTCAAGTGGCGGCGGGCGACTGTCTTAGACTAACAGAGTTTCTTGTAATGCACACATGTGACATGTGACGTGAGTAAATGAATGTACATATGACTATCGTGACCATTTTTTTTTACTCAAAACGGGACATTAGTTCAATTGACCTACCTAGTCAATGAAACAAAAACTCAAAATTGACAGGGTGTTATAAGTTTGACGTGTCGTGTCTCCCGAATCCCGATCGGATGAACCGATTTTGATTATTTTTTTTGTTTGAGAGACATAATCGACTGTGTTGCATGTTTCATGAAAATCGGTTCACTCGTTTAATAGTTATTGGGGGTGAAAGTGGGGATGGAGTATAACCAATGGAAGAGAATCACATCTACATTGCAAAATTGAATGTAGCTGAAATTTTCGCACAGTTTTTGAAGAACGTTTTCGGAAACTGAAAACGGGACAATTTTGAGTCCCAGTTATTATTTCGGGGACACCAGGACGCGTGGTTATAAAAATGTCTCGTTTAAAACGGGGCGTGTGGTCACGTTATACGTGACATACAATGCAACGTAAACATTAAGATGTTAAGTAGGTAGGTACTTATAGATAAGGGTTGTCAACATTGTCAATTGATTATCAATGCCGTCATTATGCTAACTCTTACTACTACGTACTTTAAAATGTATTTGAAGTACGTAATGTTATTATTTGCGTGATATTTTGTTTTTGAATATAACCTTCTATATTATTATCGAGTCGTATTTTAATGTTTGTTATTTCTTTGTAGAATGATAATGTGTTTGGACCTTTTGGCTATAGATAGATAGATAAAAGTTGCTAATTAATGTGTTTTAAATTCAGACTTTTTTTATATGTAAGTATTTGTTGTTTTTTTTGTATTTTCTCTTTGTTGTTAAATGCGTGTAATGTTGTTACCTACTTATAGCCAAATAAAATATTTCCATACTTTCTTAATTTCTGATGCCTTCGCGGATATTACAAATTGGAATGAAACAGTTATAGCGGATTCAACTCGCGTATTTTGTTATGTTAGGCTGACGTTTCGTAAACTTTACATTTCCCATATTCTTAGCACGACTAGACTGACAATAGTCTAACACTAAATAATATATTTGGACAATTCACACCAATTAATATATTCCCAAACTAAGCAGAGCTTATACTATGAGTACCAGACAAAGTATAAGACACCTAAGACTCGGGTACAGATGCTCGTGGCCATCGCACTGACAACTGCCCCTAGCAGGATTCGAACCCGCAAACGGTTTCAGAAATTAACTTTATTCATTTATCACCATTTAACATTTCCTAGAATATTATGTTAATTATCTTTTATTTACGTTAAATTTTAGTACATAGACATGACGCAATGTGATAAGAAATTGGACAAGTACCTACCTATGATAGGAACGACGGATAGACGATTTCTAGGTGGCTATTATATCGATACTTTGCATACACCTCCAGTTTTTTATAATTTTAAAATCTAACAGAAGTGTACGAAAGGCAAACTTAATGCCTTGAGACATTCTACTAGTCAACCTAAGAGTTACCTTTAAAACACAAAATGGTTCGTAGATGCAAACAATTATGAAAAATATAAGCAGAGGTAACCAAAAAAATACTGTAAGGTCATTTTACTAAATAGATATAATGATATAAAATAGGCACTAAAGAGACATCATACCTATACTTATAAGTATTTTCATTTTCAGGTAGGTACGTAAAATGGTAGCTAGGTAAGTAAAATGAAAATAGAAACGATTATCTTAAATAATTTCAATAGTTGGTATAATGAATTTAATTTACCTACATTTAATTTGTGTTAGACTACCGTCTAATCAGTCTTCTACGAATATTTAAGAGATGTTATTGTTGTTTAAGAATGTTAAGTTCGTAAACTAATAAATGGAATCCTTAAAATTAAGTTTCGTAAAATTGTGACAGAATTGTTTCTGGTCAAAAAATGCTGGCCGTTTATAATCTATGAAAAAACATAAGCGCGTCGCCATTTTTAATTCCCTAAATTATATTTTCCTCTTATTTATTATTATAGTTGGAGACAAAATCCATTGGAATTTAAACTTTATTACAGAAGTCTTATTGCGATTGAATTCTCTGATATACATATGTATGTATATTCATACATACGTATAGGCCTCTTGCGTATCTGGCAAATCGACTGCAGCGCCAACTGTCGGCAAGCAGCGGCAACACTTGCCCACTTGTCAAGTTCAAATGAACATATGATCCGCATAAAAGTTGCTGGAAGTTTTACAAGTTTGTTTATTTTAACTCGATAAAAATTAATTAAATGGATATAATGAGCCAGACTATTATTAAATGTGCATTTCAGAATATTTATGCAGACTTTTTCGTGGGAAATCTGTGTCAAAAGGCAAGTAAATACACAAGCCAGGAAATATATTTTTCAGATTGATTGTGTATAATTTTTACTACGTATTTATTTATTTATGATAAGATTATCGCACTACTATGAATATGATGCTAAATTAACTAAAAATTATAGGAATAGGGCACAAACTATTCGAAAGCCACCATGTTCAGGAGGTTGTCGAAATTAATTATGGTGGAGAACAAATTATCCGCGGAAAAGTTCTCACACAGACAAAAGTAAATAATCCACCGTATGACGTGAGAGTTAAGGTATTTAAAATGAATTAATAGTTGAATAATACCTAAACAGATATATAAACTAAAACAAATATATTTTCAGCAAATATTAACCATACATCCAAAATAGATATGGAAAATTAAGATATATTTCTTTATCAAAGATAATTATATATAAAATATATCGAAGGTATAAGTATTGTTCTGAAATATTTAACCGATAATCATTTTATTCATTTAAATATTTATTATTTCTTCTTATTTTATTTATTTGACTGCTTGCCTCCTACAAAATGAGCACTGCAGATTCGAGTGTTTTTACTCGGCTGCCACGGCTTGATATCTAATGTACTGCAACAAACAAACAGAAAATTAGAAAAAACGGAGTTTGTATGTATTTAATACATTCCTGGTATTAAAATGTTTCATTTCATCAAAACCATTTACTCAGAAACCATAATAATATCATTTATTTGAAAATTATATTGTAAATTTTAGGTTAGGTTTGTTTTATAAAAAATCTAAGAATAAAACGGTCTTTAGAGAAAATTGCTTATATTGAAATGAATGTACGATGAAATGGAACATTTAATGAAACGTATTTCTATTAAATGATTGACACTCATTAAAATATCATAATAATTACTTACACTCTTCTAACAGCTTTTATCCAGTCATTTCGTTTTTTAATTTCCCAGTTCTGCCTCGGAAACGAGTAAAATTTTAATTCTCGATTTCGAGGTTGGGAATTAGTACATCCCACAACACAGCAGTACCTCTTACTACCCATTTTTTAATTATATACGGGCACTTTTTAATATTTTTAAGTGCACTTTTCAACGTTGTTAACCGAACAGCTGACCGCACTCACCACCCAAGTGTTGTCTGAATTTGCCGCATCGCGGCGCCACTAGCGATACGCAAGAGGCGTATAATAAATGTCCATAAAATAATTGATCGTAATAATATGTTGAAAATGTAATAATAACCGCGAAAACATCAGAATTATTGCGTTATAATTTTTATATTCTAACCAGCTGACCCAGCAAACTTTGCACCGCCTAGCGCCTTTTTCATAAGAAAAAAACTTAGTGTTCTTTCATACAAACGATCATAATAATCACAACAAAAAATGAATTATCATATTTGGTCCATATACAGGCATCGTTATATATTAAAAAGATTAGGTAAAATTGTATTCACACAACATAAATAAAATTAAAATTTAAGAACACACGCAACGCGCTAAATAATATTTAAATTAACGCTTACCCTTAAAATACCACAAAAAACACTATTTACGCAGATCACACACACAAAAATATATTTAAACATGATGCAAGCGTCACTGAGAAAGTCTCTTAATAAATAATTAATACATTGACCAATTACGTATTTATATAATTGGTGTTTTACAGTCGAGTGGTGAATATGAACTGAGGCGCCTCGAGTCCCGTGACACGATCTTAATATCTAATGGACTTGACCTTTGGAGACGATAATGAATACCAAACAAGTTTACTTTTTTTAAATCTGCTTAAATATAGGCAAGGGTGAATCCAGATTTGTAGTCATAGTCAATAGGCGGTCATAGACAAACTATTTTTTTTTGCAAGCGTTGACACAATATAGGTATTTATTATAAAATAATATTTATTTGGGGACGGAATTACTTCCGTCCCCAAATAAATATTATTTTATAAGACAGTTTAGAACAATAAAAATATTTTCTGCTATCCTGGGGTCCAGGGGAGGTTCATTACCCTTAAGATCTCTAAGATCCGCCCTTGTATCTACTACTAAAAATATTAAGGATATTTGCGTCTATGTAATATTATTGACCCACAATTCTTGAATCTATCAATCGATTTTGTAGGATTTGCACTGATTTGAAATTGTTACAAATATATTTAACTTAGGTATGTAAAAATCGTGAAAATACGAGAACTTACATTATTATATTCGTAATACACACGCACTTGAAAACATGACAAATTGCAACAAAAAAAAGTTTTTGGGAAAATCACACACTAAACTAAACAATGTTTGTTCTATGGGAATATATTATTATGTACCTGCAATCAACACTTATGTACAAATATTAGTGCTCTTCACACTAACATTTGCTTCTACCACTAGTAGGATTCGAACCCGCTACCTCCGGTTTTGCAGTCAGGATGTCTGACCGCTTAACCAACAGACCGTAAAATGTTTAAAAGCATTATATAAAAAAGTATCATTTTCGAATTGTAATGCATACTTAACTACTTTTTAATAGTTACCATTATCATTATCAGTACATATTTAAGTAGTTAGGTTTTACCAAGTACCTATTAAAAAACATATTCTGTGTGACTTATAGAGGAAAACCTAAACTGATAGTAATTTCCGATTTCCCTTCCGGGTATTACACATTGGAATCGAACAAATAAAACTGATTTAACTTGTACTAATGATAAACGTAGTAAGTACATATGACGTTCATACGTAATTACAGCTTTTATCGTTGATACGTCAGAGTATACGTATATAATGGTCTTATGTATCCTTAAATGTGACAGAAACGTTACTATTCACTATTATGATGTATATAAATGAAACACAGGTCGTTTATATGGTCTAATATACCTATTAGTTTCAACTTAATTGACTACACACGTATTTTTAAATTTCCTCAAATACTCTTGTACTTTTTTCCCTCCATTCTCATTTCAAAAGTCCCGAACCTTCTTTTGTTTTTTTTTTAATCTTACAAACAAATATTCTATTCAGCCAGTATTATTATTTTTACAAAAAAACAGCCATGTGCCAAGGTTCGTTTGACTTTAACAATAAAAATAATTTAAGTAATTAACTACCTACTCATTGAATTTTACATTTTATTAATACAAACTTATTCTAAAAGCTAACATTATTGACCTAAACGTTTAATTTTAAATTTATATTAGGTTCCTATATAGGTAATGAGCAGCGCTTCTGACTAAAACTGAAATATTCATTTCTCATACAAAATGTAGCTTTAGTCGAGTCGATAATTACGGTTTTTTGTCAAAAAACCCACACGTAGTGTCCAATCGTAACTCGCGCTATAATTTTGCATAAGTCCTCAAATACCCAATTCCCAAATGCATTAAATTGTGAATGACCAAAAATCATTCTTTGTAGTGTTGACTCCTCTCGGCGTACACTCGGCGCGAGCAGAGGCGCAAATTAGATTCACAAGGGGCAGCCGACAACTGTATTATATTTTAAATTGACCATGAAAAGAATTTGAGAGGTTATGCAGTATATTTAAATATTGAGATGCTTCAGTCTATGATGATTTGTCACGTTGACATTTTGTAATGTCGATATGGACAGGGTATCCACTTATCTATCGTCTTTATAAATTTACTAGCGGTTCGCCCCGGCTTCGCAAGGATCCCTTTTTTTTTATAGTCACTCGGGAATAGTGTAGCTTCCCAACAGTGAAAGAATTTTTCAAATCGTCAAGTCGTTTAGGAGCCTATTCAATCCAAACAAACGAACAAACAAACCTTTCCTCTTTATAATATTAGTATAGAAAAGTAGATAAGGTAACCAAGTTGAAATTTACTGGACTACAAAAAAATGTTTTGTTCACGTTAATGTGTCCACATTGACGTTTTATAGACGATATAACTTATCGATCAACGGTAGACAAAAGAGTTCATCATAGGCATACTGGTATGACGTACTAGCGAATGCAGTGTTCAAGATTTATTTATTTATTTTTATTGGAGAACCAACAATAAGTTACAATAAGAAGGTAACTAATAAGAAACAGTAAATTACAGGTTCTCACCGATACACAGTGTATGAAGGTGGATTTTCGAGCGTTTAAGATACCATCATTATCGTCCCATACGGGTATTTCCCAGTGGTTCTTACCCTTTTTACTCTTATGACCTAACTAGGGTCACTGATTTCACCCCTCCTCAAAAAGATGAACTTGCGCGCTAGCAGGCGCCAAGCTGTGTTCAGACTTGTCACTTTCAAACTCGGCGTTCGAGTCAACTACCACCGGGGGTAACCCCGCAAATACACGTTTTACCTTCGCGGAGGTAATTACCCTCAGGTTAAGAACCTAGGCTAGATGAATGTAAAGATAGTTAGATAAGATAATGATGTCTCTCGCTAAACGCTTAAATCCGCCCATGAACAAGGTCACACGTATATGCCATTTCACGCAAAAAACCTTCCAAAAATATCTTTACCGCCACTGTCAGATTACACGGCTGTCATTGTTTGTGCGTCTGCGCATCACATTCGTTTTTTATAGAATAACCTTTTAGAATAAATTTTAGAATAACATTTCTTAAAAGAAGTACTGATAAAAAAATGTTATTCTCTGACGCTGATGAACCGGTTCAATACTGCTACTGGTTAGGAAGTAAATACTACTATAAGTAATTACATACCTATTCATCAAATGTTGTATTTATTTAATTGTTAATGCTTATGCAATTAGGAAACGATAAATCATTATAAATTATGGTACGATCAACATCTTATTTATAATATTTATTTAAATACATAGTTAGTTAGCAGAAATCATGAGTACTTAATCATTAGACAAATTCAACCAGTTTAACGGTACCTATACGATTATGATATGAATGGAAGCATTATTAAAAAAACAATCAGATATACACCTAACATTTGTTTCTCCACTATTAACTTTATTTGGTAATAGAATGACGTCACAGTGTAAACTGAACGTGTGTACGAAATGGCTCAATCGGTTTAATTATCTGCATCTAAATTAAGTTGCAATATTTCACCCGTACATACTTGGAATGAAACAACGGCTTTAACTCGCGTATTTAATTTTATTGGCTGACGATTCGGAGCCTTTACAGATTCCATAATCGTAGCACAACTGAGCTGACAATAGTCACTATAGCATAAGACGCGTATATGTTTTATTTTATTGGCTGATATTTCGGAGCCTTCACAGATTCCATAATTGTAGCACGACTGAGCTGACAATAGTCACTTTAGCATAAGACTAAAATACGTGAGTTAAATCTGTAAAAGCTGTTTCATTCCAATGTATAATAACCGCGAAGGCATCAGAAATTATTATGTTAATCGTACATACTTGTTTACATACTTATATATGTACCTCCATATTTAGGTACATTGCAAGTTAAATAATTAAATAAACTGGATGAATCTGCGTAGTGTGGGTGTTCTACAGCTGGCACCCTCCCCGTAGATTAGCCAGACAAATTTAGAGGGTCAGGCGAATCACCGCCCATTCACGCATCTTGATTGAAACTTGAATGCTATTTAAAGATTTACTTCAAAAATAATACAGTGAGCAATGCTCGCTTTATCTATACCTACTAGGTAATATTATAAAGAGGAAAGATTTGTATGTATGTAACGAATTAACTTAAAAAATACTAAATATACAAATAATAAAAATAAACATTTTGTTCACCATTTGAATGCCACATTATTCCAAACTAGCTTCTGCCTGCGACTTCGTCTACGTGGAATAGTTATTTTCCCCGTTTTTTACACATTTTGTACTGTTTCTTCGCTGCTATTGGTCGCAGCGTGTGTTATATAGCCTAAAGCCTTCCTCGATAAATGGCCTATCCAACAAAAAAATAAATTTTGAATTCGAACCAGTAGTTCCTGAGATTAGCGCGTTCAAACAAACAAATAAACAAACTCTTCAGCTTTATAATATTAGCATAGATTAACACAGCCTGTGATAGGTATAGAATATTTTGAAAAAAGTTAGGGATAGTTTATCAATTAATGATGCAGTTATTACACATTGGAATGAAGCAACTATAACGGATTTAACTGAGTGTATTTTATTTTATTTGCTAACGCGGACGTTTCGAAAACTTTATAATTCCAATATTCGTAGCCGCTTGAGGTGACGATATAGTCTAAAAATATATAGGTACTTACCTATAGCTGCGTTATTTAAATAAGTACATATATACCTATCAGTGACACAAACAAAATTATGTCCTTACCCCATTTAGTATTCTAAGCCATTCAAGCAAATTCACGTGGTTCAAATTTCGTGGTTGTGTCACCATTGTGTTAAAGCATACACGAGTTAACTCATTGTCCTAAGATATTATTAATTAGGCAGAATATTGTGCATTGCAAATCCCACCCTAAAGTCTTTTATTTATTGAAAATAGTTGCTAATTGTTCATCCACGCCCTATTTTCCGCTAGGAATTCGTCCTGATCAACCGTTGCCGGGGACGCTTTCTCCATTAAATTTTCTATTAATTGATAAATACTTGACCATTGGTGTGTATAATCGAATGTTCATACACGGTTCACGATGTGTGACAGACAAAATTCAGCCGTGTACCATGCGTATTAAGTTCACAATTGCGAAAAGCAGGCACAGGTCACCACATAGTTTTGTAATTTGGTCCATATGACCTGAAATGATCAATAACGCGTTGACTGTGGGGAAGTAATTTATGCAGTCAAAGTACAATCCTTACTATAATAATATACTTACTAATATTATAAAGAGGAAAGGTTTGTTTGTTTGGATTGAATAGGCTCCAGAACGATTGGACCGATTTCAATTTTTTTTTCACTGTTGGCAAGCTACACTATTCCCGAGTGACATAGGCTATAAAAAAAAGATGATCCGTGCGAAACCGGGGCGGACAGTTTGTAGGTAAGTATTATAAGCGGGAAACGTTTGGATGAATGTACTTACCTATGTTTGTTACTCTTTCACGCATAATAGACTATGGGCCCATGTTAAAAAAATGATGGGTCATTTGAACCACCAGATGACCTATGTAGAACGATATAAGAGCATAAAATAATAAGATTTAGCATTGTGCCGTCACTTGTAAGCTGTCCAACTGAGTGTAGGTGAGAATTCAAAAGTACAGGTTAGAGTGAGTACATTTTGGTCATATATTTTTGAACGGCATTGTTACCATCGATAGATCCATGAAAAATAATACTAAAACGCGTAGTGCCGTAAAAAAATGGTGATCCAAAAAGTCGGAATTTTTTTTTGATTTTCCGACAATTTCCAGGGTGAATTTGGTCATTTGATACAGTACGGCATCAGTTTCATATTATTTCAATACTGCTTCTAATCCATCATTCTGCAACGCCGTAAAAAAATCAAGTGACAAGGGGAAAAAACCGAAGGTTGCAGCCCCCTCTCTTTCCGTGGTCCAGGGGGTGATTTGATAAAGTACGGCTTCGGTTCCAAAACATTATCTAGCACTTAAAAGTACTATTAAAAATAATGCCGTCAAGAAATGATTGTTCATTTGAATGTATATCAATAATTATCTTAATTTCATCGTATTCTTGATTTATAAAGCTGTAAAATCATTTGATCCTGTACGGGAACTATTTTTCTAACATAATATTGTAAGATACAATTGTTATATAGTATTGCCGTTCAAAAGAAACTGTTCTGAAAAAAATTATGGAGAAATACAAAAACTGAAATTTTGCAAATTATTGCAGTAATTTAAATATCATATATTAATGAAATATAGCAGTTTTCTACATTGTATCCCATGTTTTAAATAGTATTAACATAAATAAGTTAGGAATAAATGATGCCGTAAGTACATTTTAATGCAGACCATATCTTTTAGGTTCATGAAAATGACGCTACCATTTTAAGGGTACTTTATGGCCATCTGATACAGTACGGCATTAACATATTTTTGAAGAGAACAATTGATAATATGATAAAATCACTATGACGTCTAACTGAAGTGAAACGGTTCCTCATCCGGTGCCGTTATGTCACAGACTTTTTGAACCAACGAAAATGTACGGCATATGAAAAAATATTATCTATGCATAAAACACTTTCGAAATAAATTAATTTGACGTTGTGTCAAATCACCCCCTGGACCACGGAAAGAGAGGGGGTTGCAACCTTCGGTTTTTTCCCCTTGTCGCTTGATTTTTTTACAGCGTTGCGGAATGATGGATTAGAAGCAGTATTGAAATAGTATGAAACTGATGCCGTACTGTATCAAATGACCAAATTCACCCTGGAAATTGTCGGAAAATCAAAAAAAAAATCCGACTTTTTGGATCACCATTTTTTTACGGCACTACGCGTTTTAGTATTATTTTTCATGGATCTATCGATGGTAACAATGCCGTTCAAAAATATATGACCAAAATGTACTCACTCTACCTGTACTTTTGAATTCTCACCTACACTCAGTTGGACAGCTTACAAGTGACGGCACAATGCTAAATCTTATTATTTTATGCTCTTATATCGTTCTACATAGGTCATCTGGTGGTTCAAATGACCCATCATTTTTTTAACATGGGCCCATAGTCTATAAACTACTAAAAGGTTTTTGGAGAAACTATACAATAATATAACTTACACATCAGAATAACATATAGTACGAGATCCGGCAGCAGAATCATTACGTACATCGCGAATTCGCTAGAAACCAAATGTTTACATTGTTTACGCATAGTTAAGTATGCTTAGGACAACCTGCCCGCGACCTCGTCAGTTCTTAATTAGTTATTTACACAATATGGTTATAAAACATAGCCTATATCAGTGTACCTAATCAAAATGTGACCGCAAATATTTGTTAAGAATCATCTGTTAATAAATTAATTAATACTTGCGGTCACATTTTGATTACACTAATATAGGCTATATTTTATAACGATATTGTAAAGAACTAATTAAGCGCAGTCGAGGACAGAAGCTATTATAGATTAGGTTAGATCTTAAATCTATGTGCTTAAGTGCTAAAATGTACTTACCTACCTATTACTTTACAAATAACAAATAAAAACAACTACTCACTGTTCCCATATTCGTAATTGTATCGACTGAGTTGACGACAGTCAAACACTGAACTAGTAAAACTCGTTATAGCTGTTTTATTCCAATGTGTATCTAGTGACCGCGAAAGCATCAGAAATTGTTTATAACTACTTAGTTATATAACATATATTATATACTTAGGTTATACTAGCTTCTGAATACGACTTCGTTTATGCAGAATTATTTACTCAGTACTTTACCTACTGAGTTTATGTGTCTAACTTAAACAGTTTAGCTGCAAAGTGATTGCCAGAATAGATATACAATTCACAGAATATCTTTATAAATTATAGCCTGTGTGTTATTCTGACGTGTAAAGTTTTATCATAATTTACATATTTAGTAGTTTTTGCGTGAAAGAGAGACAAACATACACATTCACAATCTTTCACCTTTATAATATTTGTGTGATAATAATTTTGGACAAACTTATCGAGCAAATTTTAACCTGCTAATAAAGTAGTATTGCCATATATAATATGGCAAATATACACTATATCACTCGCCAGCTGCGTGATATCGTTTCAACAAAACTTGCAAGTTAACGGTGAGAATAAACGACAAAACAAAACCATTAAAATGATAGTAGTCATGCGTGTAACGTGGGCTTTTCAAAGAAACCACATCGTTACCAACCTTTGCGTTTGCATCACGGTGACCGACTGCATTCAAAGGAAACTGACCAATTTATACAAACTGCTTGCTCACACTTTAAGTTCCTAACCGCCCTTATAAACATCTAGAAATGTTTCAAACACTTTCATCTACCTATCTATCTATAAATGAATCGAGCAAGGTAGGTGCGCATAACTTCTGAACGACAGCACAAAATTGAATGTTTTTTTGTGTTACTTATTGTCAGGTGTCAAGGTATGTATATAAGAAAATATATAAAAAAAACTAAAGATTTGATATTATTTTTTACAAAAAGTGATAGACGGTATTTGATAGAAAACTTTAACAGATCTTTGACGAAACAATTGAAGAATTCAAAGTTAGCTACCTAGTATGTGCGATTAATTTATATTAGTAGGTAGGTATAGAGTGAAGGTCTGTGGATTTTAAAAGGTGATTTTGTCATAATTGCTATAAAAAAATTAAAAAAAAAAGATTCCGTCATTTGTGCCAGTTATGTCAATTTACCCTTTTCGGTAGAACAATTTACTAAACGACGAACACAACAATAAAAATATATTATGTAGGTAAGTATATAATGTTTAACACTTTTTAAAAATAACATATATCTGCTTTACTAGAATAGTGATATAACCCGCAATTTGTTGTTACTCCATTTAAGACTTTAAGCTTTCACATTTAGATTTAAATTCACATGGAGACACATTTCGAGTTGTCTCACTATTCTATTTAACCTGTGAATTATATCGGCGAGGACTCACTCATCATTGTCGTCACAATAAGTATTCAAGCACGATATAAATAAGTACTTGAAGATAATAGGTATATTATATTTAATAGTATCCACAACATACACTAATGTATGTTAGGGGGAATCCTCACATCCTACGTCACAATAGGTAGGTATTTACAACAATTGAAAATTGTTAAGTAAATAGGACACTTTTAAACGTTTGTACCTCGACCGCGACAAGCGACCTTAAAATGCAATGTTCCTTAGCAAACAATACCGCTTAAGTAATCAATTAGTAAGAAATAATAAATAACGTATCTACGTCAAATGCGTCTTCAGCCGTATTTTATCTCTGCAAAAGAAATACTTAAGCGGTGTTGATATCTAAGCGAATATAAATGGCACTGCGAGAAGAAGCGCCTCAAGAAATTTGTCAGCTGTTATAATCCTACTAATATTATAAACGCGAAAGTTTGTAAGTATGGTTGTATGGATGTTTGTTACTCTTTCACGCAAAAACTACTGAATATAATAATGTTTTAATGAAACTTTACAGTAATACAACTTATTTATACATCAGAATAATATATAGGTTATATAATATAACGATATTGTGTAAAGTACTCATCGTCCGCAAACGAAGTTGATGGGCGGATGCTAGTCTTTACTATTCTTACTAATACATAAGTACTCGTATTATAAACGTGAAAGTTTGTAAGAATCTATGCATGGATGCATGGATGTAAGTTTGTTACTCTTTCACACAAAAATTACCGAATGGATTTTAATGAAACTTAACAGTAAAATAGCTTATACATCAGAATAATATATCCCTACTAATATTATAAATGTGAAAGTAACTCTGTCGGTCTGTCTGTCTGTCTGCTACGCTTTCACGCTAAAACTACTGGACCAATTTAAATGAAATTTGGTACAAAGAAAGTCTGGAGCCTGAGAAAGGACATAGGCTACTTTTTAACCGACTGCAAAAAAAGAGGAGTTCCACGCGGACGAAGTCGCGGGCAGAAGCTAGTAGGCTATATTTTATAACGATAATGTGTAAAGTACTAAAGCTAGTTTACAATTACGACATAAATATACTTAAAGATGAGATTTGAATTTCAGGTTTACGATATAGCTAAATTGTGTAGGTACGGAATTGTGCGAGGTAGTAATAAATAATAGTAAAATAAGAGGAGTCGAGACTTCGAACGCCGCCTCCGACGAACGCGGCGCGCAATTTATCGACGTAATAGAAAAATTCCGTGAAAATAGGTCCTTCCCACCTCTTATTAGATTGGACTTTCATATTCATTGCGTTTGAGAAACTAATATTGGAGCTATTTTCGTAATCCTGCCGAGTTAATTAAAATGTAAGGGGAATATGTTTTGTTGTCTACTTTCTAATAACGTAGAATTGTGGACTTGAAAATAATTACATGAAAAGGAGGTTTTTAGAAATCATTTTCATGTCATCAAAATGGGTAGGTATGTGCATGTTTATAATGAAACCTAAACGCTATGTCATTACCTACATTTATCATCATATTGGGTGTCTTATTAACAACCCAATAAGCTAAGTACCTACCTACCTAGTCCTATAAAAATATAACTCTGGAATTACTAAAAACTTTCTAAAAGAGTCGGTAGTAAACTCTTTCCTCTAGTACGTTATAAGGCTTATTAACACGTTATAAGTTGATCATTTCTGATGCCTTCGTGGTTATTACATATTGAAATGAATCAAATACCTATAACGGATTTAACACGCGTATTATATTTTATTTCAATTTAGCGTAAGACTATCGTCAGCTCAGTTGTGCTACGAACTGTAAATTTAAATCCGTTATAACTTCATTCCAATATGGTATACCTAAGTTATTTATAAGTTAGGTATAAGAATAAATGCTTATTTAAGTGCGCCGAAATCCTTGGTTAATAAGGAAAATAAAAGAAGTCTTGAACTCTTTAAGTACTTTTGCTTGTTGGTTTTTTACCTCTAACGGTATCGGGGCATACCCGAAACCCCACGCGTGAGCTAAACTCTTGCGCCGGTTTCTCCGACCGGTTTCTCCATATTATTATACCTACTTTTTTTTTCCTTCCGCCTTGCCTAATAAGGAAAATAATGAAGGAAAGTCCATTTACATAATTATGTAATTTCTTTGTACGAGCAATATGTGTCTACGTGCTTTTTTTATCTTCATTTTTTTAGCATTAAACTATCGTCAACTCAGACGTGCTTCTACTTATCGTAAAGTGTAACGTTTTCAAATCGTTAGTAAATAAAATACGCGAGTTCAATTCGTTTGTAGTTGTTTCATGTGTAATAACCGCGAATACATCAGATATTATCACACTAATATTATAAATGCGAAAGTTTGTGAGTGTGTATTACTGTGTATCTTTATTAGGTACCCTTTCACACCAAAACTACTGAATGGATTTTGATGAAACCCCAGAATAACATATAGGAAATATTTTATAACGATATTGTGTAAAGTGCTCATCGTGCGTAGACGAAGTAGCAGAAGCTAGTTAGATTTATAGTTTTAAGGAATTTTGGAAGCAAGTTCGAGAAAAAGCAAAGAGCAGTGTTCGAATAAGTTCGACTTTAAATGTACCTACGCGTTTGCAGTCCTCTGCAGCTAGCGCAGAAAATAAATTCTCTGACATTTTCCCAACAAAGCCGGACTTTTCCTGACAATGCCAGCATTACAGATGCCCATACAAAGCTTCCTAAATCTCGAATCTGTCGTGGTCACCGACAGAATGAGCCCCGCTCCTTATGAGATTACCTCACACAAAGGCAGGCTTAGAGCACAGAACTACAATATTTAGGGCTTAACTTGTACTCTGTCAATACAATCTAGAGAAGGACAGTCGAGGTACGTAAGATAGAAAAAATAATTTCATTTGTATTATGAACAAACCTTCATAATCGATATTGATTCTCGCGGCTCTTTATTTTATAACTAGGGTTTTCCGAGTTGGTATCTTTGACTTATAAGTGCTTTAAAAACCCTGAACTAAATAAATCGGTTCGTTAACTGCAAAAAACAAAAGCGGTAATTTTGTAATTTAAAAACATAATCCTCCGAATGACTTATTACTTATCATCTTCCATCCTTTCTAACTTCACACCATTGCTAACGTCATTCTGAGCCAAGTGTTGCCAACATTGTGATACTACAGTAGCATCGTCTCTCCGAACTTATCCAATTAACAATTGCCTTACAACAAACCGACAACTCAAACAAAAAAAAATACGCGAGTTAAATCCGTTAACAGTTGTTTCATTCCAAACTGACAACTGCCAGACGTAACGTTCCGTTTCACCAATCAACAAATCGATAACAGTTATTAATTTGACTACTGTCATTGTAGTACTTTTCGTAGACATAACTTGTGCAATGGATGCGACATAATTATATTTGTTACGTCTATATAGAAAATACCTGATACCTGAGTTATAAAGCATACGAAGATCGTAGTAGGGTTTAAAAAAAAAATTAGAAAAAGGTATTGACGTCATTCAGCCCATGAAATCCACCCAGTAAATTATTTATATGAGTAGGTAAGTTCTGATATCAGGTTACATGTTCTATTTTGCCATAGACATGGGATTACACGGCACTAGCATCTATCACCGAGTTATATTATATCGACAAAGGGGATTCTTACGGGAGATTTTCGTTCGACTAGTATAACAGAATTCCGCGAATTAAACGGCAGCTGTACTGTAATCCTCTGTAATTCTTAATGGAATCATACAGGTGAACGCACAAACATTTTTCGATATTATGATATTCTCAAACTTTCGTTAGTGTTGCTTTGCAATTTCCAACCTTGCATTTCACTAAGTATTTATCTTTGGCCGGAATTAAGGAATTCTAATCTTTTAAATATCGCACGGATCTATTTTTAAAACCTAAATAGTCTGTATCACGTATAAAAAGAATGTAATTAGACTGATAAAGGAATTGCACTAGTTACTGAGATCTAGATGTAGATACTTACCTCCAATATAATATTTGCAAAATGATAAAATATTACTACGTTATCAACACAATGCAATGGCTGTATTTACTGTAGGTAATAAATAGGTCATTAGTTACCTTATCTTATAACTTAATCTTCTATGGACAGACGGCTAACCACACGGCTTACCACTTGATACACCTTTTTTGCTTCCTTTATATTAATTTACTAGTGACATAACCACATATACTCGTAATTAGGTACATATCCAATGATTTTGGGTGCTTCAGAACACACTTTTCGTGATCTTTGCGTTAGTATAAATAAAATACGCCAGTTAATCCCTACTAATATTATAAATGCGAAAGTAACTCTGTCTGTCTGTCTGTCTGTCTGTTACGCTTTCACGCTAAAACTACTGTGCCGATTTAAATGAAATTTGGTACAAAGAAAGTCTGGAGCCTAAGAAAGAACATAGGCTACTTTTTAACCGACTGCAAAAAAGGAGGAGTTCCACGCGGACGAAGTCGCGGGCAGAAGCTAGTCCGTTATAATTGTTTAATTTCAATGTGTTATAAACTAAAGCATCAGCAATTATTATGATATTGCATTTTTTTCCAAATTTTTTTCTGTACCAAAATGAAAACTTTGGATAGCTCACAGCAACATAATCACTTAATACCCATAGCCTATTATCATTGGGCACATTACGCGACCCGACCGCGTCTAATATGAGAGATCGAATCCGATCGTATTATTCACTAATACGTATGATGTTCGTCAAAGGTTCCCTTCGAGGGCGAAAAAACCTTGAATAGGGCTTACGGAATCTAATAAAGTGGGAAATTCTTCGGAACCGTATCGGAGATCGGCTAATTTCATAGGAAATTATTATTTATGGGTGAACTATCTTACTTTGATGGTGATCAGTCTATTGTCGATCGTTATGATGTATAGATTAGATTCATTTATTTCTCAATAATGAAACATTATAATTAGGTACGTTTTTATGTCACATTACATGCACTACTCGTATGAGTGCATTTGACATAAAAACGTTAATACAAAGAACAATAATATTAAGTATATAATTTGAAAACATAAATTACAATTACTACGTAAAATATCATCTTACGCCAAACATATTAAGTTAGTATAACAGATTTTTCTCGTTAGTCGTCATTACTAGGTACATTATAATTATATAGGAAAGTACCTATATTATATCCGTGGTTTATCACTTTAATACTTATATTATTTACTGAAAGCTTTTAAGTACCTAGATAA
Organism: Polylopha cassiicola; assembly: GCA_038024825.1. Taxonomy (NCBI): domain Eukaryota; kingdom Metazoa; phylum Arthropoda; class Insecta; order Lepidoptera; family Tortricidae; genus Polylopha; species Polylopha cassiicola. The sequence continues at coordinate 5,120,871 of CP149061.1, forward strand.
GAGAATACAGTTACCTAATTCGTAACCGCTTGAACTGACGAAAGTCTGACACTGAAGAAAAAAACACACAGTAACACTAAATTATGGCAAAACGTGAAGTTTCACAAAAAGGGTTTCAACTCAAGTGACACGATGCGGAATTTTAAAAACCTGAAAGGGATTATATTGCCTCTGTTGTCCTTCTATTATGATGATTTCCATCTGTTTATGTACAAGTTCACATACACAAATTTTCGCTATGAAAAGTTATTCAACATAAAGGAAGTCAGTAATATTAATATTCTAATATATATTAGGGTGGAAATATGACATAGCGGTAGGCTGCGTCAAACAACCGACAAAGGCAGTTCCACCATTTAGCGGTACAGACAATCCGCTTACAGAACACTAAGTAGCCATGAATTATGCAGCGCACTCAGCATACGCGTCCAAACCCACCCACAAAATCGACAAAAAATTAATACCATCCCTCCTAACAGTAAACAATCTTAACCGAATAGATATAAGAGCGAAAATCCCATGAAAATATGACCTGAACTGAAGCAACGGTTTACGGCGCTGAAAAATTATTATTTCATACTTTCGAGTGGCATAGCGGTGGATTTTTTGAATCATTGCTATATAAGTATTTGTAGTTTTGAGGGACTTTGCTTGGTTGGACATTTAGGATTTTTCGGTGACCTATATACGTTTATTATAGGTATATCTTTGTTTAGTTGATGCAGTGTTTAGAGGTGATTTTATGAGTGATGAAATAAACAGAGTACACAGAATGAGTTAAGTGTCAGAAGCGTTACCTACTATGAACGTAAATGTTAACGTTTCTATTAGTATTGTAATATTTATCCCTCGTACAAAATATAACATTTACATCTAATCGTAATGTATCATTAAGGTTCTTAAAAAAATTGTAGGTGAGTAGTGAATTGATTAACTAAACCTTAAACAATGTTTTTTTTTTGTAAGTTGTGATATTTTCGAGATTTTAATACGCAAACTTAATTTAAATAGTTAGGTTAATAATAAACGAACTGTATTTGCAAACAGGATAAAGCTTTATTTTATTTAAATAATTATTGTAATAGCAAAAATGTTATTATATTTTTATCTACCATTGACGTAAATGGGTTACTCGTGCCTGCTACGGCGTAGAGGGCTACGATTGCGTAGCGTAGATTATTACTGTTGGTGTTTTATAATTAAAATATTGATTTTTATTTTATTTTACAGTTATTTTGTGATTTTTGTGTATTCTAGTAGATTATTTTTTATTTAATTATGTTGTTTGAATTTTTTTAAAGTTGTAAATAAATAATATGAACTTTCAGGTTTGCTCAGAACTATTTCCAAAAAATTAAGCCTCATAAGAATACTAAATTTAAATGAGCTTTAGTCACCAAATAAACAAACGGTTTTATTAACAAATCTCCTAAATCCAGCAAAGTACTATGGGTCTTATCTTATCTTATCTTATTGATGGTGTCCTTTTGGATGCACTTCGACTCAGTGAATCTTTTGTGCCGATTCCAAGTACTATACACGGACAAACATTCAAAGCAGAAGTACGAACTTTAATATGATTTTTCTTATAGCCTGTAGCGTTGTAGTCCACTAACCACTTATCCAGTGGTAAATTTTATATATACATGTACATAACGGAATTATGTTAGATGTAAGCGGCTTGGCGATGGGCGGGGCGGCACGATCCTCCACTCAGAGATTATGGGGGCGTTCTGTGCATACTTTATGAGAATGTCCTTTGTTCTAGTTGAGGCCTCTATGACCTCTCTATCTGCCGCGATTAGGGTAGCTTTGTCCAAAAATTATAGCTCAGACTCGTTGTCTGAATAATAGGCAAGAGGAAAAACCGTTCCGAATGACAGTTAGGTTAAAAATAGTACTTCAGTATTTTTCCTTCCGTTTGACGATTAAGAATGGAGACGGTAAAGTTTATTTCAGTTTTACATGACGTGACATCTGGGTACATTTTCCTAGTAGTGTAGTCACAAGCCCCTGCTCCTTATATTGATGGTCTTTATTTTTAAGAGTTTTTGTTAATTTGATAAGCAAAGATTATTCTTTGCTCCCTACTAATATTATAAATGCGAAAGTAACTCTGTCTGTCTGTTACGCTTTCACGCTAAAACTACTGAAATTTGACGATTGAAATGAAATTTGGTACAAAGAAAGTCTGGAGCCTGAGAAAGGACATAGGCTACTTTTTAACCGACTGCAAAAAAGGAGGAGTTCCAAGCGGACGAAGTCGCGGGCAGAAGCTAGTAAGTGTATAATACTGACTGACCTTTATTCATATTTATCGCGTAATCGAGTTTTTTTTATTTGACTTGGGTGAGGACGACTGATCATTGTATATTTAATTTTGTTCGACGATAACTTGAGAATCGCTTATTCGATCGTTACGACTTTGCATATCCAAATCTTGCTTACAAAACCACTATGGTACGAACCCGAACTTTTTCAGATTTGACAGATTGACTGTTTCGCGCAACAGTAATCATACATGCTAATCGTGGAAGAGTTAAACGGGGACTTAAAACCTATGAAAATAGTACATTACGCACCTAGGCCAGTTAAATAAAAAATATCTCAGATCACATGTAATTGTCGTCCGAGGTGAAGCCGAGGTTGACAAAAATGTGATCTGACGCTTTTTTTTTTTACTGGCTGAGGTCAGTATACTATTTTTCTGTTTGACGAAGCCAGAAAGCGGCAATTTCATTTTGCGCAGCGGCCAGAAATTTAGCGCTTTTTGGCCGGAGGACAGAAAAATAAATTTAACAAGCCAATTTGCAGAGAAAAAAACTAGTACTAGTACATTACGCATTATGCATTGGAATGAAACAGCTATTAACGGATTTAACTCGCGTATTTTTATTTTATTTTATTTGCTGACGTTTCGGATTCCTTACGGTTTCCATAATAGTAAGACGTCAATAAAATAAAAATACGAGAGTTAAATCCGTTAATAGTCGTTCGAAGGCATCAGAAATTATTACCTATATTACATTATGGTTCTAAACGAACTTTCCCACTGTAAACCACAACCCTCGCCCATTTGCATGACAAGCGCAGAAGTTTAAAATAAAGAGCGCTCATAATGGCTTTATAAATACATTTTGCGAAGTATTTTTCTATTAAATAAACTTCCGTTTGGCGCGGCGCGAGCGATGTGTTCGTATGAATAAATCATATCAAATAACTATCAGGGGAGATATACGCCATTCTTCCCCGTTTTAGACGTCAAAACATAGGGTCATAGAGCTAGGATACATTAGAGGAGCTTTTAAAATAAGCTTCTATATCTACACTACTGTTATAAAAAGGAAAAAGTTATATTTTTGTGTATGTTTAATTTTATAATGAATAAATTCAAAAACTTCTTTGCCTACTTCAAAAAATGTTTTCTTCTGAAATCTTCGTTCACCATGGGTAACATGGCTATAGAATATTTAAAAAAATATTAGTATCCCTGCGAAGCCGAGGCAGGCCGCTAATCTATACTAATATTATAAAGAGGAAAGATTTGTACCTATTTTTGTATGTTTGTAATGAATAGGCTCAGAAACTACTGGACCGATTTTAATAATTCTTCCACTGTTGCGAAGCTACTCTATTCCCGAGTAACATAGGCTATAAAAAAGATGATCCGTGCGAAGCCGAGGCAGGCCGCTAATATAACATAATTTCTGATGCTTACGCGGTTTATTTCGCGGTTGTTACATATTGAAATAAAATAACTAGGAACCATGGACTTCACTCGCGTATAGACTACATCAATTTTTGCTGACGATAGACTATTGTCTGCGAAATATATCGTCGTATCGTGTATGGATTATCGTCAGCTCAATCGACTGCGTAAATGGCAACTGTAAAGTTTCGAAACATTATCTTAAAAAATTATATATGCGAGTTGAATTCGTCCTCCGTCTTGATTTTCAATTTGCTAGGATTTAAGTAACTATTCTTAAATACTATGTATAATATAACTCTTACCCATTTTGACTTCATTTTGAGGGCAATCATATTTTATCCATAAAGATAAGAAAAAAAATGTTTCCATCTCTTTTTTTCTAGTCATGACGTGTATAGCGTTGTCCCTCTTTTCATTTAGCGTTAATAAAACCGGCCGGGTCTATATGATTGTTAATCTACGTGCAGGGTTGGAAGGGCTCGGTACATTTCACCGACAGATTTCACTATGTTTTTCTTAATAGTGAATTAGGTTTATGAATTTATTATGAAAAGGATAAGGGTTTTAAAGCTAAATTTGGATTTGAAAATATTGAATGGCTAACGTTTATATTTGGGCCCTCAAAGCACAATTTAATAAGAATGCAGGTAGATAATATTAAAATTAGCTACCTAAAAGTATATGTAAGTAAGTATGTATGTCAACATTTTATTACACAATAAAATAAATATTGAGATTGAAGCGATAATAATATAAATCTACAACGGCGTACTTGTCCCTTAAGGGGATCTCGTCCAGTCAACCTTTGGGCGATTGAGAGATTATGAAAGTTAGAGAGAAGGTAAAACAAAAAATAAGCGTACAACTTTAGAGGTAGTAAACACATATACACTTGTATATCATATACACGGTCATTAACTCGTTACTCAAATTTATATTCAACTGTAGTAATGTTAAAATAAAACAAGAAATATGCGCGCGTATAATTTTATGTTGACATTTCGGAAATAGAATTCCATATTCGTAGCAGAATGAGTTGACGATCACCAAACACGTTCACGTTCTAATAAGGTAAGTATTATTTCAAATCCTGTCCCGTCAAAACGTGACATTACATTACAGTAATGTTTATCGTGTTTAAAGACAGGTAAGTTCCATTACGTGTCATTTTGTCACCGAATGTAACGGCGTAAGTCGTTTGGAAGGTCTCGCGCCGTAACACGCTCTGTCATTTTACCGTCTCGTCTTTTCGGTACCTTGCATTTTCCAAGTACTTGTAGCTATAAGATTTGTACGTTGTGGAGACAAACTCACAGTAAACCTTGCCTACATATTATTTATCGTTTTTAATTAGAGATTGAAGATAGGGATTCGTATTTTTAGCAGCAAGGATTATCTGCATTCTTAAATGCCAATCTTAATACTACAGGTATCTTATTGATAGAGATGAGTTATTTGGACATATGTAGTCAAAAATTTTATATAAAATACCTTGTGGAAGACAATCAAATAGTATCTGAAATATAGTTTAAGCAAGAAAATTTCAATTTTTAAGTATAATTTTGCTTGTAGATGGCTAAAATTGGAAATACCCATTAGGTACATATAAGGTTAACTTTATATGTTTTAGTTCAGATCAGGTCAATCGGGTCACTCGGATCATTCAGATCAATAGGGTCAATCGGATCAATAGAGTCAAATGTATTTTATAATCCTATCGATCTAAATAACTGAATCTAAAAATATTCAGGTAATAATTTTCTTTAAGCACTTATTTTCTGACACAATACAAGTTTTAAATGTTTACTTTAAAAGGCCTAAAAAATGCTTATCATTTCGAGAATTCGTCGAAATCATGTATATACTTTCTTACCACTTGAAATAGTTATCTTGGAAATCTGGAGACTTCTTATCACACTGAAGTCGATACAATCACATGCACGTGGCTTCACATGTGCATGTGATGATGGAACAATGCACTTACCGACATTCACGTTGCATGTGATTTGTTTGTCATGTTTACATTGGCTCAAGGTAGTCAGGGTCAATACTTATTTAGAAAAATCATTATTATTTAATTTAAATTGATAACAAATGAGATATCAATATATCAGAATGGAATATCTAATAAGGTTATAGATTGGAGTGAAAAAACTGTAACGGATTTAACTCGCGTATTTTATTGGCTGTCGTTTTGAAAACTGTACAGTTATTCGTAGCACGACTTAGCTGATAATAATCTAACGCTAAAGTAGTAAATAAAATAAAGTGGGTATGCGAGTTAAATCCATTTATAGTTGTTTGATTCCAATATGTACTTATACGTGATTCTACTGTAAAACTTTATCATTTGTGAATACCTAGTCCTCGAATCCCTCAGGATGGAAACGCTGCCTCCTAAGGATCTATCCAAAAACACGACGTGAAATTTCACTGCGTCGTTTCCTATTTAGTTGCGAAAAAGTCGTGTGTCGTGTAATATTGACATTAAAATTTGGTTGGTTATAGTTTAGGAAATTTAACAAATAGGGGTAGCTTAGATACAGAATTCAATTTTTATGCAACAATATAGGTACTGCGCTCATTGTTATCAGAGTTTGATGGCCTGTTGGTCTAGTGGTCAGTGCGGTCACTACGAGACCGGAGGTTGCGGGGTCGAATCCTGCTAGAGGCAGATGTCAATATGATGAACACTGGTATCTGTACCTGAGTCTTGGATGTTTTATATGTATTTAAGTATGTTTATTCGTTGTCTAGTATCCATAGTACAAGCTTTGCTTACCTAATTTGAGACTAGATCAATTGGTGTGAATAGTCCAAAGACATTTATTTACTTATTTATCCCTTTTTTTATAGTCTATGTCACTCAGGAATATTGTAGCTTTCCAACAGTAAAATCATTTTTAGGAGCATATTCAATCCAAACAAACAAACAAATTTTTCCTCTTTATTATATTAGTATAGATATTAGTATATTCAGGGTACCTAGGGGACTGACGGTCGTTGAATCGCCCAGATTTTTTACAATTACGGAACCCTAAAAACTAGCGTAACATCGTCTATTCACAAGGCCTGACGACATCTCGCCCGTTGATTGAATGCCAGCGTCCTGAAAAGCCTGATCTGGCTTGCTAGTGCTTCTTATTGTAGGCTTTAAAATAGTCTGATACGTATCGATTTTGTAGGATAGAAGCATTTTTAAATTAAACTATTATAACATAGGTTATCTGGTAACCTATATTTAAATAGTTATCTACTTACTTAAAAGTTTCAGTGTAGTATCTTTATAAAGGTTGTTACTTAAAAGAAGAAAGAAAAAGATACAAAAAGAAAAAAACAGAAGAAAATAGACAGTGGTAGCAAGTTTTTTTGACTCAATCAGTGACACCCATAGTGTATGTAACTGGAATGAGCCACCTATGCCGCGCGTAGAGGCATAGGTGTGGGTTCATATACCAGTGGCATCTCGATTTTATGTACCTACTCATGTCTCGGTACAAATACTTATCATTATTATTAAAATTTATGGGATTGATACATTGTAGTAAACGTTTGGGAAAAATAACTTAATCAGAATACGATTAGGATTGTAAACTTGAACTATAATAGTAAAGATATGCCTACTTTACAATGTATGATTTAAATTAATAAAGCAAATACTTAACCCTCTTTTGAGTCAACTCTAAAATATACAGCTATTTTCAAAAAAATATTTCACCCAGTGTTAAATACAGTCATTATCGAAAGCGCGCGCGGCACCATTGTGTTCTTCTGCAAAATGTTTTGTGCAAAATGTCGCCGCAGTAACAAGTAGTCATTAGTCGGTGCTGTTACTGACGCGACTGTACTTGATGCCCTGTAATTATTGATTTGTTAGTGACATCGTAAAGACATTTAAAATTTGAACTGATTTTTATAACGTTGAGTATATCGATTGTGTAAAATGGGGGATATTTTGTGTAAGCAAACAGACTTTACGTTCCTCATTCACATTTCGTTTTATTTAGTCAAGGATTTTGTTAACAATCTTTTTTTTCGTTATTTAATTTTAGTGTTAGACTACCGTCAGTTCAGTCGGTTACGAAAATGGGAACTGTACGGTTTTTGAAACGTCAGCAAATAATATTAAATACTTATCTACGCTAGTTGAATCAGTTATATGTAGTTGTATAATTCCAATGTATAATACCTCAATAGCATCAGATTTTTTTTTGTCCTATTGTTAAAGGCTTCTGCTGTAATGTATTACATAATACTTATAGATTATCAAAAATATAATGTAGTACCTACCTAACATTTATATTTAAATTTGTAGCAATAAACATTACTTTACAGCCTAGATTACGTTTACTTTCTTTAGTGCGCGAACAAACAGTTACCACAAATGCACCTATACATCTTATTATTGGAAAAATATTATTATATATACAAAATTCACAGCAAATTAAACAGAATTCACTTGAAAAGAGTCATCACTGGCTGAGAATGTGCCAATCATTCAGCCCTGACCACTGCGAACCGAATAATTTGGTCAGAAAAAATACAACCCTTTGCTGCGGTCACAAATAAATTATTCATGGGATTAAGGCCCTTACTCCTCTGTAATAAAGAAGTCAGTTCTTTAGTTAGTAGTAATGTGTTTTTAAATTGGTAGACGGTTGTGATTTGTCACAGCGCGCCTCGGGCGCTAATCTCGTTGTCGCCTCGCTATGGAGTTAAAATCACAGGGCTAATAAAATATTTTGACCCTTTTATGACTTGAATACGCCCACTTTAAGGTACAGACGGGGACATTCTACTACTAGAGATAAATACATTTTGGAAGGTCATGGACTAAGATTGACTAACGTCTGATTATATCGACGACTTTAAATTATTCTAGGTTAATATAATAAATTTAATTTTTTTACCTACATTTAATTGTCTTTATTGCACGATTTAATTACAGAAATGGAAGCAATAATAAAACGAATTTTATGTAGGTATGACTGTTAGTTTGGCTGATAGAGAATGCTTCAAGGCATTAAGATTGACTTTTGTAGGCTTCTGTTTTGTGCAGTAAACTATAAATAAATGAACGAATGTATAAATTAAGGGATCTCTTCCAGTATTATCCTTAGTTATAAGTAAAATTATTTAAAAAAGTAGGTACTAAAATATTTTAATAGTTACTTATTTAGGTAAATGTAAAGACTAATTCTTATGACTCGAGGTAGAAGATAAGTCATTTTTTTATCATAGATTACTCATATACATACTTACCTTGTACCAATACCTTGTAGCAATACCAAGAAGATATTATTATGTACATTATATGCCATTATATAGCACTTTTGCATTTGCATTTATCCTTAATTCTAAATACATTTATTCTCTCCATGTGGGCTCGAATGTACCAATAAGCCCCTACAGAACTATTCGGATGCGGCAATAATTGAAATTTGTGCCCGGAGGCATTCATGGCAAATAACTTTATTCAGCATTTAACTTCCAATTTCGTAGGAGTGTTTTGCTGTGGAAGGAGGCCCGCGCCCGGCGACAGGGTGTGATCGGCTTGGTGTGACGCACAGTTCAATGTATGTACGCTTATTTAGCAGGCGTTTCGGCCTTACACTAAGGTTGCCATCTCTAAAATTTGGAGACCCGGACAATCAGTGTGAAATGGATTTTGATGTCAAAATCTGGACATGTCAACATTGACCAGGCTCAATAGTTTTTGAAACAAAAAAAAACGGTCGGTGAAATGAAGGTCCGGTTCGGACGCTCCTCGGTCCTCTAAACTAGGAAAATCCGGGGAAACACCGATCGATTGGCAACCCTTACTAACACTATAGGTATAAGTAGAGTGTAAAATATGTAATACTCAAATATCACACAAATTCATAAGAGGCTGCATATGAGATTTTTGGAAAGTCCATCTACGGAGATGCAGACGATAAGAGAAGACTGATAATAGACGACTGATAACAGACGGCTGTTTACCAACGAATCTCAAAATATTTTGCATTAGCAACGAGTAAATGTGTAAATATTTTTTTTAGGTATTAATTGGTGTTTGTTTACGTAAATAATTACAAAAAGCGAGAGGTTTGTTTGTGATAGGTGTTTCTTCAAGTGTTTGAGACTACCGTAAATACTATTAAGTAAGTACTATTTTCCTTGTTACGTACCTGTTAATATTATTTTTAAATATTATAGGTTGTGAAACGTTCTCTGAAACACACACATATATTTATATATATATATATTATATATTCCTATATTATGCTGCACAAATAGCTAAGTTAAAGTCACTATCGCAGTCTGTCCGTCGCTATGTATCCTTAAATCTTGAAAACTGCAGCTCAGATTTTGAAGCGGATTTTTTCAATACATAGAGTGATTTAAGAGGATGGTTTATAGCTCCCGTGTGAAGCCGAGGCGGGTCGCTAGTTAAGAAATAAAATATGTCGAATACCTTACTCATAATAGGGTGTTTCGTCGTATAAATATGTAGATTATAATCAAATTTGTTTTATAATGACTCGCATGTGAAGTGGAGTCATTCGTGCGGAATTCTAGACGACAATTACACGAGTGTCGTGCTTTTTAATTTAAATATTAAACGGTTTCTTTAACGTAGGTGTTACAGATCTTTAAGGTTTATTGATTTAACCCTATGGGGGTAAATTAGCTATTCTATTTATAAGGTTAACGAGGAACCTAATAAGGAAAAGTAAACGTTACAAATGAAGGCTAGCATTGTTTGTATTTTAAGATCAGGGTAAAGTCAGTTTTCCTACTAAGTTACAGGGATAACAATATTTAAAACGTTAGTAACCACTACTATAAACGAAATAGTACATGCTACTTATAACATAAAGATAAAAAAACAGAATCAAAATCGGTTCGTGCGTTAGGGAGCTATGATGCCACAGACAGACACACACACACACAGACAGACAGACAGACAGACAGACAGACAGACAGACAGACAGACAGACAGACAGACAGACAGACAGACAGACAGACAGACAGACACGTCAAACTTATAACACCCCGTCGTATTTTCGTCGGGGGTTAAAAAGGGAGCTAAGTTCAATATTACGATAATTACGGTGTGGTTACGGTTGGTTGTCGTTACCAAAAAAAATTGAAAATATATTACCAATAAAAATACTTGAGACAATGATATTTTGTACCAAGACAAGAGTTGAAAAAATTAGACCCATAGTGGGACTGAAAAATATAAGTAGATCAAATTTCGATTGATAGTTAATATAAAGACTTGAGATGTTAATGAGTGCGAATTCCTGTAAACAATCCTAAAATTTATTTATAATAAAAAACAAATAGCTTTTAAGTAAGTAGGCTAAGTTATATATTAAACAAAATATCAAGATTTTTTAAAACGAAATTATTATTAAGAACAATTATTTGCTTAATAATTGTAAATTTTTATAGCATGCAATATAATACTGTATTTTAAAATTTCTTGAAACTCACAATTCACTAAGTAAAGGTTAAGGGTGCGCGCACGCTGCACCATTTAACCAAATTACTACTAATTATAGAGTACAGCGGTAGATGGCGATTTTAAGATATTATTGGACTAGTTAATTATATTTATTTAGCTATACATTATTGCATAAAGCTTAAAATATATTACAAAGGTACACTGTCGATTGTATAGATACATTTCTCTGCTTTAGAATGGTCACAACGAGAATATTTGTCACTAAGTGAATTCTAATTTAATTTTAACGGCTAGAATCTTTTATGTATGTATGTAAACGCTTTATTATATAACAAAATAAATACATAAGTCAAAGCGATAACAATATAAATGTACTAGTAAGGATAATCTATCTCTTTAAGGGATCATTTCCTCAAATAACCAAATATTTTGGTTTGTGTCACTGTTCTAAAATATTAAAAGCCAGTTGCACAGCCACTTTTTTTTTCGGACTGAATACTGAAGCGCAGTTCTGCAGGCCTTTGCTGCAAAATTGGCCTATAGGCGAACTTTCAGATAAAGTGAAGGATTTATACCATTTTAACTAGGACAGTATGGCACTTACACCTTTTATCACTTGGATCCCATGTACCTATAAGGTATAAGTTTCTTTTAAGAAAAAAATAAGAAGCACTTATTTTATGTGCTTTAAGTTTGCTATAGATCGCTGGAGATGGCGTGAGTGCCGCCACATGGAAAACTTTCATGTTCAAATTAACTGCGCTTTAGTAATTACAGGTACCCACTGCAGTTACGACATTTTAATGGCAAGTTATTTTAAACATTTCACGCTATTTTTTACTGCAGTATTTTGTGTATAACTTGTAAAATGGCTAAGCTTGGCCGGCACGTGTATTATGGCACAATTATTTGTAAAAGTACTTACATAAATATATATTAGGTAATAGATGATACATCAAACGCATACATCTTTATATCATGGGTAACTTAAAAAAATATAATAATTTTATGATGGATATAAAAAACAATGCAAAAAGGATTAAAGCTATATCATTGCTATTTACATTTTTTTTTTATGTGTTTGACTAATGTGTTTATTTATATCCTGATCTTTTTTTGTTTTTATTTCTGGATGACAAACCAATTTACTTATTTGAATGTCAATAGGTAATCGCGCCTAGATGCCTTAAACATCCATGTCCTAAGATGGTCACTTAACATTTATTGCCAGTCAATCTAATAAATGTCGTTATCAAACGTCAAAAGTGGATAAAATGGTACTAACTTATATTGTCTTTTATTGTTTTGTAAGAAGAAAGCGTAAGTACCTACATAAATAACCTTTAAACATTTGAACAACGTAGAAAGCTCTAAAAAGTTACAAGTAAGTACCTACTTCTTCAGACTGAGGATACTTTCAAAGTAAATGTTGTCAAAAATGCTTCAACTAATTGCGTTGTATATTGGTTCCGCGTAATTGGGTCGATTATGAAGCGGGCGCCTGTAATTATTCGCTCAAAACTTCGACATTACCACCTCCCGTGGAAAAAATGATGAGCGCAAAACAACAGGCGTTTTTATCGATGCCCGATAATATTAGGTAGGTACTTTGTTTTAACAATCTCTTTAAGGATGTAGGTATATATATATGAATATTATATAATCTGATAATGTGATTAAGTGTTTTGATTATACGCCTCTTGCGTATCGCTAGTGGCGCCGCGTTGCGGCAAATTCAGACAACACTTGGGTGGTGAGTGCGGTCAGCTGTTCGCTTAACAACGTTGAAAAGTGCACGTAAAAATATTAAAAAGTGCCCGTAAATAATTAAAAAATGGGTAGTAAGAGGTACTGCTGTGTTGTGGGATGTAGTAATTCCCAATCTCGAAATCGGGAATTAAAATTTTACTCGTTTCCGAGGCAGAACTGGGAAATTAAAAAACGAAATGACTGGATAAAAGCTGTTAGAAGAGTGTAAGTAATTATTATGATATTTTAATGAGTGTCTATCATTTAATAGAAATACGTTTCCTTAAATGTTCCATTTCATCGTACATTCATTTCAATATAAGCAATTTTCTCTAAAGACCGTTTTATTCTTAGATTTTTTATAAAACAAACCTAACCTAAAATTTACAATATAATTTTCAAATAAATGATATTTTTATGGTTTCTGAGTAAATGGTTTTGATGAAATGAAACATTTTAATACCAGTAATGTATTAAATACATACAAACTCCGTTTTTTTCTAATTTTCTGTTTGTTTGTTGCAGTACATTAGATAACAAGCCGTGGCAGCCGAGTAAAAACAGTCGAATCTGCAGTGCTCATTTGTTGGAGGCGAGCAGTCAAATAAATAAAATAAGAAGAAATAATAAATATTTAAATGAATAAAATGATTATCGGTTATATATTTCAGAACAATACTTATACCTTCGATATCCTACTACTATTATAAAGGCGAAAGTTTGTAAGTATGGATGTATGGATGTTTGTTACTCTTTCACGTAAAAACTACTGGACCGATTTAAATGAAATTTGGTACAAAGAAAGTTTGGAGCCTGAGAGAAGAACAGAAGCTAGTATTTTATATATATCTTTGATAAAGAAATATATCTTAATTTTCCATATCTATTTTGGATGTATGGTTAATATTTGCTGAAAATATATTTGTTTAGCATATTATTCAACTATTAAGTAATTAATTTTAAATACCTCAACTCTCGTGGGAGAACTTTCCCGCGGATAATTTGTTCTCCACCATAATTAATTTCGACAACCTCCTGAACATGGTGGCTTTCGAATAGTTTGTGCCCTATTCCTATATTTTTTAATTAATGTAGCATCATGTTCATAGTAGTGCGATAATCTGATCATAAATAAATAAATACGTAGTAAAAATTATACACATTCAATCTGAAAAATATATTTCTTGGCTTGTGGATTTACTTGCCTTTTGACTCAGATTTCCCACGAAAAAAGTCTGCATAAATATTCTGAAATCCACATTTAATAATAGTCTTGCTCATTTTATCCATTTAATTATTTTTTATAGAGTTAAAATAAACAAAGTTGTAAAACTTGCAGAAACTTTTATGCGGATCATATGTTCATTTGAACTTGACAAGTGGGCAAGTGTTGCCGCTGCTTGCCGACAGTTGGCGCTGCAGTCGATCTGCCAGATACGCAAGAGGCCTATTGAGTAATGAAATAATCTTGCATAATATAATAATTTCTGATGCCTTCGCGGTTATTACACATTGGAATGAAACAACTATTAACGGATTTAACTCGCGTATTTTTATTTTATTTTATTAGCTGACGTTTCGGATTCTTTACAGTTTCCATAATCGTAGCACGACTGAGCTGACAATAGTCTAACGCTAAAGTGAATTATACAGTTATGCAAACTACCTTATATTTAAATTACAAATTTTGAAAAACTACCCTTTTCTAAATTATGAAATATTAATGTTACATTTTACGCAAAATATTTTACTATTATACATTACAATTAAAACCTAATAGGGGGCGTTACTAGCGCTTCGGAAAGACCATCAACTGAGAAGAAACGCCGCAAGAAACTCAGTCGGAAGTCACTTTTTTAGGACACTTCTATGTTTACAATGAAAAAATATTGTGGCAATTAAAAATTATACAAAACCAAATCAGAAAATTAATTTTAAAAAATTGAAAATGAAAACTAAGTCTGCATAATATTTCAAAAGTAAACGTTGGGTCTCGAAATTGAACACTAATGGATGTGGTTTTCTTTAAGTTATGTTTTTATTTTACGGTGATTTTAATGAGGTAATTTTTAGATGCGAACTCTTTATATTAACTTTATTTTGTGTTACCTATTTCTTAGAATATTAAATTACCTAGTATTATAGTGCCTGAGAGGTTTATAAGTGAAAGCTTTAAAACTAACTCATTACACTTTCGTATTTGAGGGCCTAATAGTCTAGTGGTCAGAGGGCATTTACTTTATAATAAAAGATATGTTTAACAAGGCTTAGAAAATTAAGTGTAGGTACGAATCCTACCCACTTTCCCGTACCTAATGAAATCTTTAACTAAAATCATTATAGTAAAATGGCATAATATATTGAGCATTTATCGATGTCGATACAAGAAAACCCCCGCCCTATTCGACGCTTAATAAAAATATTAACAGAGAAGGGCGTCAAAGAAACCGGCTTAATTTAATTATACCGCCTTTTAATAAACCGGCTACTGTCGGGCGAAATAACAATTAGCTGCCCCGAAATCAGTGTTGTTTGTTGCCTTATTTCTTTATTAGTTTTGAAAATGAAGATTGTTTTCTTCACTTGAGAATATTTTTATAATGAAGTTAAAACGAAATTAGAAACGATGTGAATACAAGTCAAGTAAATTTTGTATTATCAGGTATTACTTTTCACGTAATTGCTATTTAGAAATTCGCGGTGCTTACAAATTTTATAGTAGGTAGGTAGGTTTTTTTGGTGAAATTACCGATATATCTTTTCCACTTTAAACGCGTTAATGTTTAATGGTAGTTATACCTAATAATTTTTAATCAATATTACGATTATGTGTTATTGATGTAACTATTCCACGCGGACCAAGTCACGGGCAAAAGCTAGCTAATTATATGATCGTTCTTTGTTTTGACGATCTCAGTATGAGTGCATGTAATTTGACATAATCCCTTAATGTAATTATATCAAGTGATTGCGAAATAATTCTAATATAATCTACGCTTACAAATACAGAGTACTATATAATATATATAATGATTTTGTAAAACATACTTAGTTAATATACTATATTGATGAAAGCCGGTACATCCCGCCGGCGGCATCACGCTGCGTTCTATATTCATGAAATCTAACACCATAATGCAAGCCCCAGGCTGCTTCCACGTTGCATCCAGTAACCTATTGGATTATTTTACCTGACTGCATAATAACTAACCTTTATGTTTTTAACTGTTGGGTTAATTGACTTTTTAACATCTAGGCTTTGTACTCTATTCAAGCTTGATTGTAATTTTAACAACCGTCTAGCAAGATCTCACTCCTATGGATTCGTGTAGCTTCGTAAGTATTCATTTAAAATTTTGATTTTATAAAGTTTACCCACAAAAATAAGTGTCATCGTCGTATTTATATTAAATCTGCCATGAAACGGTATGGTTATCAGGCAGAGAAATAATGTTGTAATTTTTTATTAATACATATTTTTTACATTTGTGGTCGCATTATTAAACGGATCTGATTTTCATCTAATTTTGTATAAATATATTTAATATGATGATAATATTGTATACTAGCGGTCCACCGCGGCACCGCACGATACCCTATTTTTAAAAAAAAATTATTTTATGGCCTACTAGCTTCCGCCCGCGACTACGTCCGCGTGGAACTCCTCCTTTTTTGCAGTCGGTTAAAAAGTAGCCTATGTCCTTTCTCAGGCTCCAGACTTTCTTTGTACCAAATTTCATTTGAATCGGTCCAGTAGTTATAGCGTGAAAGCGTAACAGACAGACAGACAGACAGACAGAGTTACTTTCGCATTTATAATATTAGTTAGGATTAGTTAGGATGTCACTCGGGAATAGTGTAGCTTTCCAACAGTGAAAGATTTTTTTAAATTGGTCCGGATGTTTAGGAGCCTATTTAATCCAAACAAACAAACACACTTTTGATCTTTATTATATTAGTATAGATAAACAAGCTACGTAATAATAAAAGTATGCCTTTAATTCCAGTGGTCGTGGGTAACGGCAGATGCTCCCGCGCATTCGGCGTGATCGATAAATCCGTTGCAATCCGGCACCCTAACGGAAAAATGGTCAATTCGATCCAAAATGGACGCACTGTAATTACACACATAACGTAATTATTAGAAAGTTGTAGTGTGTCCTAGGGGGGTTAAAAGTAGGTTTGGTTTTTGGTGTTTTGTATAGGTAATAATTTTTAAGGCTTAAGCGTACAAGCGTAAATTTAATAAGTTATTTGGAATTCCGAATTTATTTTAATAATTACCCACTTTCATACTCCAATTTTTTAAAGTTGTACCTAACCTCGATCAGTCGCCTAAATTTGCTCTTATAATATATTTTCTATTTATTAAGTTATATTTACCCTAATATCGATTAGAGTATTGTCAGAAATCCGCTAGATGCGCTAGTGTAGAATGAGGTCTAGCTGTCATGTTCCACCAATGAGAGGCAAGCTACTTGCCTGTGATACATGACAACTGGACCTCATTCTACACTAGCGCATCTAGCGGATTTCTGACACGCGGTGGCCCTCATTTGCGTTATGTTCTACTACTACAAAAGCTAATATAATCTGCGTTCCTAAAAGTAAGATAATTATTGGGTTTTCGAGTAGGTAATTATTTTTCTTATATAATAGGTAGTATAATATATTTAATTTCGTTTTTTTTTACTATAATGTTTATAGTGACGTCATACCGTAATATACCGTTCGGCAAACATGAAAAAAAGCTTCCAGCAACTAAACGGAACTTTACTCAAAACGTCTACGTCATCATGACACCCCTAGACAAAACCAAACAAAAACGTTTTGCGGTTCTATATACTCCCACTTATTTTTATAGTCATTGTTTCAAGGGTGATATTAGCTTGGCAGTGTTATGTAGAGATGTATAGGATGTGACGTTACGGATACATTATGATGTGTGCTTGGGGCCACTTTGCAGCTTGCACTGCTTCCGGGCGTGTGGGAACTGTCACCTTGCATGTTTACTTGTTTCTATGGAAATTAACGGACTTTTGAAATTCGTTATAGTTTGGATTCAATCGCTGGTAACATTACAAAAGTGCAGTTATTTGATAGTCTGCCTCTCATTGCCCATTTTTGAACTTGAACTTCTCAGCCGATTTAAGTATATGAAAATTATAGGTATGTATATATTGGAAATAAACCACAATAACGGATTTAACTTGCCAATTTTATTTTATTGGCTAACGTTTCGAAAACTTTCCCATATTCGTAGCACGACTTAGCTGAAGATAGTCTAACGTCTAAAATCCCGGGGAAGGACATAGGTTTGTTTTAACGTAAGGTGCAATGGTACCCGAGTTGTTAATTCTACGCAGGCGAGTAGAGTAGACTGTGTATGAAAACCAAATTTTCTGGAAATTTCTTACATTCCGGAAGACGGTGAAACTATAACCCTTAATGAACCCAAGTTCTATCGAAATCGTAAGAGATATTTTCATATTCGATTACCAATTAAACCTACTAAGTTTAATAGAAAAACGTTACCATTACCTACTTTAGTATTTAATTATTATTCATTTTAAAACTACAATAGCGATCTGTATTTCAATCACCAACGATCCCTGACATAAATCACTTTCATCTCTAGGCTTATAAAGAAATGCACACAACTTATTTTATTATATTACCTGTCCTGTGCAGTGAAGTTGTGTGGAAAGAGCAACCTATAGTCCAGTGGTCAGTGGGCGGTCGGAGTGGTCTATATTTCCGGTGTTTCAGTGTACAGTCCGTCATTGTAGGGTGACAACGGAAAAGCGAATTAAATTTGTTACTAAATTGGCTTTATAAGGCAAAAAATGGAATGATTTAAAGGGGTTAATCGAGAGTTAAAAATTCGCTAAATGTCGCTAGTCTTGACTTTTGAGTGAGGTTTGGTTATTATGTTCCACCAATGAGAGACCAGTTATCTGTCTAAAAAATGGCCAATTTCTTGTAAATTCACTTTTTTAATTGTTGAAGTTTCAACCAATAATGAAACAAATAGAATTAGGGTTAAAAAAGGTCAAGTGCGAGTTAGAATCGCACGCGAAGGGTACCGTTATCTATTAAAACGAAAATAAAAATATGTCTATGGTATGGCAGCCTCCTTACATATTTATTTTATTCTGTTTTTTAGTGTTTTGTTATAGCGGCTATAGAAATGATTCATCTGTGAAATTTTCCACTGGCTAACTTTGACAGTTCATGAGATTACAGTCTCACGAAAGACGGACGGACGGACAGCGGAGTCTTCGTATTATTATTTTTTGTCCTGTTTTACCCTTTTTACACAGAATCGCAAAAAGGAAAACTAAAATCTCTATTAAAAATTAAACATTGTCTACAAATTCCTCTTGGAAGTCTCGAAGAACATAAATCTTAGATACACCTTGGTCGTATAACAGTCCTAAGGGACAAAGCTAATAGTATCTTGCTTCAGCTTCCCAGATTTTATAAGATCCTTATGCAGCCCATCTAAACCTTGTTCTTAAGACATAAGGCCGATTTTCCAAAGTCAAGCATCGATCCTTAACTTGGTAGAGACTTAAAATCCATTTGTTGCTTTTGACATGTCATTTTATCTTTGAACATCGATAATATTTATTTAAAGAATGGAGTCTTTGATCGTGAGTAAATACGTATATGATTCGGTTATAAATTTAGTGTTTCCTTCCCAAGGGAGCTAGAGAAATACTAAGTAAGTACTAGCTATTGCCCGCGACTCCGTCCGCGTGGAATTGGCAATTAAAAGTACCTAAGTAGGTATATGTCCTTTCTCATGCTAAAGACTATCTGTGTACCAAAATTCAGTTAAATGGTTCAGTAGTTATGGCGTAAAAGCAAGATAGGCAGACTTGCTTTCGCATTTATAATATTAGTTCAGAAGTTAGGATTAGGATAAATGTGTTTTAAACAGATTTATATAGAAAGTGATTATTTTGTTCATTATTTTAACCCCGGACACAAAAATGTTATTAGATTTGTCTTTGTCTTGTCTGTGGCATCAAACCTGAATGAGTGAAGCCATTATTAATCATAAATCTGAGTCAATGGTTAATTGGTAAAGAAAGCCTACAGCATTAAAATCGCCTTTTGTACTATTTAACATTGTTCTTTAAAGTATAAATAAAAAAAAGTGTTATAACTATATGTTTTAACAATCGGTTGATTAACATTGCACCCTTATTGATTACTATCGGATATTTTTGATAGATCCATTAACAACAGATGTTTCGTTTCGATTAATCGGTAATAGAATTACATTAAGCTTTGTAGCGTATAAGACCATAGATCATTGATAAGATATTGTTCTGAAAGTATTATTACGTAGTTTCAGTTCTAAATAATAATAATGTTTAATTCATTGGAATGAAACAATTATAACTGTCAGTTAGATTATTAAAAATTATTGGACATGTAACTTTCCTTTTCTCAAACAAACAAAAAATTACAAAGTGTTTCTAAAGTTCAGAAGTGGGGCCTAGTGACGTCAAGATATGGTACAATTTATACCATAACGTGACGTCACGAGCCCCTACTCCCGAACTTTCGAAGGGCTTATCTTTGTCATTAATAGTTCGATTAAGAAAAGAAAAAATACGTGACCAGTAATTGTTGGTAACCTACGTCATGGTCAAAGAAAAAAAAGTCATCATCCCTATTTAGTTTCCATCTTGTTCGGTGTTTATTATAGACAAGCGACCCGCCAGGCTTCACACGGGTGCTATAAACCTTCCTTTTGAATCCTCTTGAAAAAAAAACCTTTTCAAAATCCGTTGTGTAGTTTTGAAGATTTAAACAAAAGTTCATATTATATAGGGACGGATAGACAGTGACAGCGACTTTGTTTTATACTATGTAGTGATTAGACAATAGGCCCTTGTAACATACATATCTATAATACTTTATTTCAGACTGGAGTGTATCATACCTAGACCACGAGGCTATCCGGTATCCATTCCTCAAAGGGAATATTTCGCATATATTGACTGCGTGCCGGACACAATATGACAGGGCACTGCGTGCCATTGTCATTAGTACACGTGTCCGTGTCGTGCCAAAATGGCCGCCCCGAAATGCCAACTTTGATTTACCCTCATTATGCAATTGAGGCTAATTTTGTGTTTTATTACAGGTATGTAATTATCAGGGTTTGTTGTGAGGGTTTGTAAGTGTAATTATGTTTAAAAATTTTACTCTGTGATTTGACAATATGCTTTAGTATTATTGAAAGTTATTTTATAACCTAGGTAATGATGGGTGTAATATTGACATTTAGGTATAGTTGGTATATCTATACTAATATTATAAAGCTGAAGAGTTTGTTTGTTTGTTTGTTTGTTTGTTTGTTTGAACGCACTAATCTCAGGAACTACTGGTTCGAATTCAAAAATTCTTTTTTTGTTGGATAGACCATTTATCGAGGAAGGCTTTAGGCTATATAACATCACGCTGCGACCAATAGGAGCGAAGAAACAGTGGAAAATGTGTAAAAAACGAGGAAAATATGAAGCCTTATGAAGAAGTGACAGATGACTTTGACAGATCTTTGACGAAACAATCGGATGGGCAGGACGACGTCTGCCGGGGCCGCTAGTACTTAATATACCTAGTTTTAACAAAACGAGTTTTCGATTTGTCAGGACACTAACATACTTACATAACCAGTCCATTTATCATAACATAATTGAATTAAATATATGTGCATTTGAGCGCTATGTAAGTATGTACTTACTTCAAATTATTTATTTACTTTTAATGCAAAATAAAAGCATTGAACAGTCAATATAAAGCTACCTACTCTATTATCTGATAAAAGAAAACTGTATTGAAACTCACCTCAGGCCTCATATCATACGCACATCTACAAGTAAAACAAATTCAATTAAGTCTAAAGGTATGACCATAATTAACCAATATGTAAATAGCCAAAACCATAGTGCGACAAGGCGGTGTCCACACGAGCGTTGCGGCACGCGCGCGCAGATTTATCAGTGGCATAATTAAAAGGCGCGGTGCGACGGGTGCGCGCGCGCCGCAGCTGTCGCGGGTGTGTACACTGCGCTATATATTTTGATGCTTTGTGCGTTTAATTTTGATAAAATGTGTACTTTTTTGAATGACACAACTAACGGTTTTACCTCGCGTATTTTTTGTTTTTGCTGGCATTTCGTAAACTTTACAGTTCCTATATTCGTAGTATTGTAAAAATGACGGTAATAAAATCACGTTAGACTGTCGACAACTGAATCGTGCTACGAATATAACTGTAAAGTTCTCGAAATGTCAGCTAAAACAAATTCGCGAGGTAAATCCGTTACGTACAGTTATTTTAATCAGTATTATTTTGTGTACCTTTTATTTTTTGAGTGATAAAAATAAAAATAGTGATAGAAATAAGGTGTAAATAAAATGCGAGCTATGCAAAAACAGGTACCTATTGGAAAATATCTGAAATATAAATAACAATTTTTTATTGTAAATCATTTCGCGTTTCTAAAAAAGATCGTAAGGAAAATAGGTCGTTACAAATATTTTATCTGGTCTATTCTTCTGGTATTTTAAAAAAAAGTCAGGATCATAAATAATCTTAAATCTGAATAAATATAAAAATACGAAGTATCTACGAAGTATTTTTATATTTATAGTACTTGATACTGGAACACTTGAGAAAGACGCAGGTAAAAAAATCGACTTATCTTTTACTGTAATAATCTATTTTCACTTAATATCATTGATAAATAAAAATATCAAGACCATTTTATCGAAGCCCTAAATCGCGTGACGTATCGTGATTGTCTAAACGCTGACAGATGTGCAGGAATGTAATCGTGCTTGCGACTAGCAGAGAGATACGATACTATTACCTGTTCTCAAGAAACAATAGCCCTTATTACAAACCCATAAGGTCCCCTAAATCGTAGTAGTCCTAGCACCCCAATGTTAAGGATTCATTCACCTCGTCAGATGTTCAATGGGCCGAGGGTCGGAAGTAAGTTTTTTGCGAGAAAGTTACATTGGAAAGTTTGATTTAGTGATATAAAAGCGGAACAAATGTTAACTTAATCCCGTTTTATTTGATGTTTTTTTGTTACTTTGTGATATGATGTTGCCATATGGTCTACGGTATGTATAATAATGTCATTGTGATAGATATACTTAGGTACTATTTCATATAGTATGTTGTAACTGTTGTAATAGGTATTACACTACAATGTTTTTAAATAAAAACTAAGAGATCTCGTCTATTTGAACTTCGTAGTTAGCAGTTAAATTTACTTTAAAAAGTTTCTGCTCGCAACATCGTCTGCGCCTGATAAGCACCACCGTTTTACCCCCTAAGGGGGTAAATTTTCAAAAATTCTTCCGTAGTGCTTACGTAACAAAGGGAACCCTTGTGCAAAATTTCAACCTTCTAACCCTTATAGTTTAGGCCCTGCGTTGATATGTCATTCATTAAGTCAGCTTCTATAGATAAATGATTAAAGGATTTTTTTACAATTATTAAAATAAGAATTACTTATTAAGAAAAAACAACGAATTCTATTACCAAATAAAAAACAGCTTACTAATTTTTTTAAATACCTATATTCAATAGTTTGTTTGAACAATTGCTAATCTTCAAAGTAAGTATGTAGGTATACGTCACAGTGAGTAATAGTATGCACAAGGGTAGCGCGCGCGCAGCTGGCGTGTCTAATTATGATAATGGGGTAATTTTCAGCTTGCCACCAAACATAGCTAATACAAATACTTTTCGATAAGATAATATAAAGTATTATCAAAAACGTCATGGTTCGCTGTAGGTATATTTTATTGTAAATTTGTTGTTATTATAATCCTGTATTTTAATTAGAAGATTTGCTTTAAAATTTTACTTTGAACATTGCTACAGCCTTTTCTTACTTCGTCGCAATTCCAACCCAACCTTCTCTTCTGGTAACAATTTTAATTTCACGAGGTTCGATCTTAACCTATCGTACTTAGCCTTTTTTTTCGTTTGTTATAAATCTCATTAATTATTGAAGAATAGATTGCAATGAGAGTCCGACTAATCGTTGAATACCTTATTTCAATATTGCCGCCGTGTTGTAAAACGACTACTTAGTCGTAGGTAATGTAATAAAGTGGATTATTATATGATTTGACTGCGAAATAAATACATATTATATATTCGTTTTACTTTTATCTACTTAAATTTTGGATAGGTGAATATAGCTCAATAAAGTTTCATAATATAGTACCTACATTGTGAAATTCCATATCGGGGTGAATCTTCGAACATTTCAGACTCCGTCATTGTAGTCTCTACCTGGTCTATATCTACAATGGTTGCAAATAATAAATAATAAGTCTCGATTATAAAGCATTTATACCAGTACGTACTACCTACCGTAAGATAATTTGGACGTAAGTTTTTTTTACTAATTGATTACCCATTTTCTTAAATATAGCTTGGAACAATAATGACGGCGTTTTAAACGCTCGAAGCACCAATTGAACAAACTGTACCTACCGTCTACAGGTTCTAATAAGAAACGACCCCTATTAGCATAATCTTTATAAGAAACAAGTGCCAAGGTACGGCACCCTTCAAGAACAGGTCAGCACCTGTTGCGCTGTTCCTTACAAGAAGGGGAGCCGGTGTTAATTGCTTGTAGGGAGTGTTTGTTGATAAAAGAAGTTTACACACAGATAGGAGAACTGTGACCTTGTGTTGTCATGTGGTTGACGTCAGCTGGTCTTTATTTTTAAGTGGGTAGGTCATTGAGGAAAAGACAAGTAGGCATGTGTGTTAATGGAAGCACAAAAGTACAAAAGGCCTACGTGGCTTGAATCTGACTAATAGGTACTATATAATTGTCAACTGAAAATTAAAATTTATGTATTTTTTATGGTTCACTAACAGTTTTAACATTACATTCTCAGAGTGAGGGCTTGTCACGTCACGTTATGGTATAAATTGTACTATGTGTCGAAAATCTTAAATCTACCTGACGTAGTAAATATCATTGCCAATCCTATTAATGAAGAAAATATATAAAACCTGGTCTCTCTAGACCAGGTTTTATATATGTTACCTTACCTTACCTGGTGATAGACACAACAAGGATCGCGAGAAAAAACTAAATATCGTGGTAACAGTGGTTCTTAATCTTTTTAGGTCCGTTACCCTTATGACCTTACTAGGGTCACTGATTTTATCCCTTCCTCCCAACGACCAACTTGCGCGCCAGTCGGCGCTACGCTGTGCTCAGACTTGTCACTTTGAAATTCGGCGATTGGGACATGCCAGCTGTCCCAGCTGATTGTGGTAACAATCAGCGAAGTACAAGTTTTACCCCCGCGGGGGTAATTACCCAGGTTAAGAACCCAGGTAAGTATATATATATATATATACTAGCGGCCCCGGCAGACGTCGTCCTGCCCGTCCGATTGTTTCGTCAAAGATCAGTCAAAGTCTTCTGTCACTTACCGTCAATCACTTTGTATATGGAAGTATATAAGATGTTGATTTTACACTTTTTCAAGATGTTTTTTAAATTTTCTCTACTTACAAACCTTCCCTGGGCTTCCACGAACAAGAAAACACCGCGGGCGTTGTAAGCGAATGTTTATAGGTGGAACGCACATCGTGAGCGACGAAAGCCCACTCTGACCCACCAATATTTTGTATATAATAGATAGGTAGACATTTAATGTTTTCCTAACCGTGGGTTGTCAATACGTCAATAGTAAGTACCTAGTATTGATGTATTCACGAGCGTTGCGGGCGCTTAGTGGAACGCACCATATGTAACCTCCTCTATTTGATGTTAGATCAAAGAAATTTATTAACATCAGTTGGATAACGAATCTAGGGGATACTACTGCAGCAGTATCATGTTACTTCAACGGGCAACTCCGAAGCCCTGCTAAATGCAGCTTTGTGGATTTTTTGGAAATGCAACTTTGTCTCTAAAGTCCTAGAGCTTAAATTTTAATGACGAGGTTCTGAAATTGTTTTACATGGACCTTTAAAATGATTTTTTGGGAGTTAGGTAAGTATCTATAACAATGTGATAGAAAATTGATTACATACGTGTACTTTGAGGTAAGTCAATTCTATTTTACGCAACGTTTTTTTTAAATGTATATTATTAATTTGAAAATTATTATACTTATTAAAAATACGTATGGCTTGATCGTTTCATTAGTCGGTTTTACCCGATTTTAATGTGGTTTCAATTCAATGAGATATATTCCGGTTTTAATAATAATATTTTGATGTCTTTTATTTTTTAACCCCCGACGAAAAAACGACGGGGTGTTATAAGTTTGACGTGTCTGTCTGTCTGTATGTGTGTGTGTGTGTGTGTGTGTGTGTGTGTGTCTGTCTGTGGCATCATAGCTCCCTAACGCATGAACCGATTTTGATTCTGTTTTTTTTGTTTGAAAGGTGTATATGTCGGGAGTGTTCTTAGCTATGTTTGATGAAAATCTGCTCAGTAGTTTAATAATTAGGGTGGGTGAAAGAGGGGATGGAAAAATAAAAGTCTACAAACATACTCGAGTGGGGTATCAAATGAAAGAGAATCACGTGTACATTACAAAATGGAAATTGTAATGAAAATCGGTTGAGTCGTTCAAAAAATATAGGGTGTCAAAGTGGGGATGGAAAACAAAATGTCTACAAATATACCCAAGTGGGGTATCAAATGAAAGAGGATCACGTGTAGATTACAAAATTGAAATTTTAATGAAAATCGGTTGAGTAGTTTAAAAAATTATGGGAAGTAAAAGTGTAAATGGTAAACCCAATATCGACAAATGTACTCGAGTAAGAGGATAACATGTACATTACAAAATTCCATGTGAAATGGAATTTACTTAAAATAATAATTTATGTAGTAGATACCTACTTACAAAAAGTATGAAATAAAAAAATAAATTAAAAATTTAACAAACCCCCGACATAAAAACCTAAAAGCCCTTTAAAAAGTATAACAATAATAAAAACTTAATATTAGTTACCTGAATATTAATATTTCTACAAAGAAAACGTCATGTCGGGGGGACCGTAGGTTTAGGTAGATTGTAGGTATTAAGTAGTAACACCTAAATGACAAGCGGGCCCCCCGACATGACGTTTTCTTTGTAGAAATATTAATATTCAGGTAACTAATATTAAGTTTTTATTATTGTTATACTTTTTAAAGGGCTTTTAGGTTTTTATGTCGGGGGTTTGTTAAATTTTTAATTTATTTTTTTTTGTATACAAACCTTGTAAAACAAAAGGTATCGATTTGATGCAGTCGATCGGAAGTTATACGCGTACCTTACTACTTACATTTCGTAATTAATGTTTAATTACATAAGTAGATTAGTATTTATTTATAACATAATGGTTATAAAAATCGGAAACAAATGATTATTAGATATCTAGTTAGGTAACACTTCTTATAAACCAAAACATTTTTACGATCACTCATGTAAGTAAGCAAGTAAGTATTAAGTAAATATTTATTTGCAAGAATACGTATAAAATGGTGGTTACATAAATTGTGGTGTTACAGTATTCAGTCAATTTTAAGACATGCAAATATTTCTTTTATTCCGTTTCTAACGTATTAGCTCTTTACATAGGAACATATCGAAAAGAACATCTGATATATTGCATTAGCGTAAGTCCTTAGATTTTAAAGGTGAATAGAATAGCAAAGGGCCCGCATTTCACCCGGTCTAGTGGTTTGGAGATAAGTAGGTACTAGCGTATAGTGGTGCTCGCGAAATACTGTGGGTCTTTGGCATAATGTAGCGGAGGAAGTATGCTCTACTATAATTTCTTTATTACCTAAGTACTTAATTTTATTATATTTTGATATTATGAGGAATATAGGTGCATGATGTAATCAATAAACTTACGATGTACCTAAACTTGGGTAACTTTCTTACATGTTTTCCACTAAATAACTACCTACAATAATTTATGCACAGTAGTTTTTTTTTAATTATTGAACTGAAGGTAAGAAACCCAGACTAGGTGCATAGTATTAACGATGACGATTTCCCCAGTCTATGTATGATTATAAATTTTTAGAAACTACGCAAAGGATTTTAATGCGGTTTTAGTGGATAGAGTGATTCAACAGAAATGTTTATACATATAATTAACTAGCTGTCCGCCCCGGCTTCGCACGAATCATCTCTTTTTTATAGCCAATGTCACTCGGGAATAGTGTAGCTTCCCAACAGTAAAATAATTTTTGAAATCGGTCCAGCCGTTCTGGAGCCTATTCAATCCAAACAAACAAACCTTTCCTCTTTATAATATTAGTATAGATATAGATACACGTACAAAAGTATATATTATACCATCTAACAATAAATTTCGTAAGATACGATATTGTTGATTTATACAAGTATTACTCAACCAAGAAGAGCACGTTACATATGTGAAACCTGGTTAACTGGGTCTTCCAAGGGACCTGTAAATTAGTCTCACTTAAAGAGGTATTCCACTTACGCAGTGTCCCAGATATCTAGGTATAAAAAAATACCTGTCTCATTTACAGAGGCTTTCATTAACAGAGGTAAGAAAAGAGGTAATCTCTGTTATAGAGGTGTATTCAATAAAGCAAGGTATTTATTTTGTAAACAATTCACTATTTTCCATAAAAAATATCAAAAATGTGGTTTAAAGACAGTTCTCCTGAAACTAATAATTCGTTGTTGACGTTTACAAAATTATTAAAAGTTGGAGGCAGATTATTTTACTGATTCGGGCACTGACGTTAATTTTAGTTTTTTTTCGTAATAATGAAGACTTTGTCCTCGTTTCGGTCTTTTTTAAATAAATACCCGATTAATATCATCGAAACCGCATTAAAACTAAGTTATATAAGGGCCGATTTAGAGAAGTTCGAGTAGGTAAAAGAGAGAGGAGACATCCGAGGTCCGAGGTAGCCTATATGTACCTACTGACTTTATCCCAGTTACAGAGATAAATACACGCGACTTCTCAGTTATAGAGGTAATTATGACAAGAAAATAGAAATAACTTATCCCAGATAAAGAGGTTGCTTTTGTCTTACTAACAGAGGTAATTCATAGCCAAGGTGCCGGGACCTCAGCATGTGTTCCAGATATGGAGGTTTTTCACTTATCCAGGTCCCTCTTAAACAAGTTTCACTGTAATAGCAAGTAAGCGCACGCGCCGTCCACCTGCCCGTATCACGGCGCGGCGACGCGGGCGCAGCTGCCGTCCCCTACCTCTGAACACTATTGTACTCACTGCCACAGACTTTTCAACTGTCAACTATGTACTTTATCTTCAATATCAGTTCATTGGCACAGGGGTTAAATGTAAAGAACTTTAGACTATTGGAATGTATTGTTGATATTGTGAATGGGACGAGTTTTGCGTTTCAAATAAGTATTTTATTATGATATCTCAGTTCGATCTGGGTCAAAAACCTTTTTCGGCTTAGACAGTAAGCAGGATGGATCTACGAGCGCTTAAGACGCCGTCATTGTCTTCTGTAGCTATAGGTATCTATAACTAGCGACTCATCCGGGCTTCACACGGGTGCTATAAACCTTCCTCTTCAAGCACTCTATTAAAAATACCGCTTCTGACTAACTGATTTCAGTTGCGTAGTTTTAAAGATATATAGGTACATAGGGACCTATAACGTCGAAGACTAAGAACCATCCTTGCACATATAGTCTCTATTTTGTTGATTATCTATCAATATCGTCTATTATATTGTAATAATATTTTTATTAATTTGTAGTAGAATTTTCGCATATTATAAAATAATAATATTAATTAATTTCTCAGAGAATACGACGTGATCGCATAGGTGAGAGAGCACAAAGGGGATCGTGCCGCCGTGCGCCGAAAATGTATGAGAATAATAGTGAGTATGGAGTACAGTAAGAAAAAAAAGAGTTAACAATACTATAAAATTTTATTAGTCTCCTGGATGTAGTTCTATTATTACTGTTACTTAATATTTGCAAGTAGGTACTGCAAACTACAATTAAACTACTTTTAGAGATCTTAGTTTTTAGAGCAAGAGATACTTATATACAGAGCACAAGATTTTTTATTTGAAATTACACTTAGTACCAATGGGTACCTATATAATACCCATAGCCTCAATCTTGGGTACATATATTGAAGAAAATTTTGCCAATCTATCAGTTTAATTATATTTTAATAATACTTAGCTTTTCTCCGCGACTTCGTCTGCGCACTATGAGTACCTACTTAACCTAACATCATTACTTATAGCCTTTATTATGCTACAGTTTCATCAAAATCCATAAGTAGTTTTTGTGTCAAGTAACAAACATATGAGCTTGTAGCCTAAATATAATAAATATATTTTTGATTTTGAAATAAGCTTACAAATTTTCACCTTTTTATTATTAATGTTCTAACTGTTCTGTAGACGGTAGTAAGGTGCGTAGCAGGCGGCGCGCGCGACGCGTGCCGCGCGCGTGCGCGAGCGCCGGCGCGACGCCGCGTTTCCCTTACGTCACGCAGTCGACCAAAGCTATGGTAAAACCTTCCTTTATTTCATACCCATTTTTTGCAACCAACCAACTATGAGTTCCGTAAATTACTCCACTATTATCCTTCTTTATTGACGAGGGGACGCTTCATTCATGTTTACGTGAAATATTTTTATGACGCACCCATTACAAAGCGCAAAGATTAGGGTTTTTATGCGTAAGCTTGGTAATTGTTTTTATTATTATTCTCTTAGCTATTTATGCATACATTTGTAATGTAGGTAATAATAATAATATTAGCTTTGGACTATTCCCACCAATTGATCTAGTCCCTAACTAAGCAAAGCTTATACTAT
The DNA here is from genome assembly GCA_038024825.1 of Polylopha cassiicola. Classification (NCBI taxonomy): domain Eukaryota; kingdom Metazoa; phylum Arthropoda; class Insecta; order Lepidoptera; family Tortricidae; genus Polylopha; species Polylopha cassiicola. The sequence goes on from CP149061.1 coordinate 5,151,676, forward strand.
AGTTACTATACAATGTATAATAAACATACATAATATGTACATCCAAAATTCAGGTGCTCGTGGTCATCATATTGACATCTATCCCCAGCTGGATTCGAACCCACAACCTTCGGTTTCACAGTCAGAGGCTCACCACTAAACCAACAGGTCAGATTGTAAGCGGATACTTTATATTATTATGTGTATAAGTATTTTTAGAATTATTTTTGACTGCATCTTACCACATTACACCATACATGCATGTGTGTAGAACGATGCTTTCTATTATAATAATAAACAAAAAAGTTCCTTTTTACCGCAAATAAATGATAATTTCTGATGCCTTCGCGGTTATTACACATTGGAATGAAACAATTATTACTTTAGCGTTAGACTATTGTCAGCTCAGTCGTGCTACGATTATGGAAACTGTAAAGAATCTGAAACGTCAGCTAATAAAATAAAATAAAAATACGCGAGTTAAATCCGTTAATAGTTGTTTCATTCCAATGAGCAAATAAATGAATAAATATCTAAAAATACCATTTGAGGTAGTACATACTACCCTCGGAAAAACTATACTAGGATGGACGCATCGACCCCTGTATTATTATTAGTAGGTGCGTCTGTCAGTCACAATCAGTTGATTAAATCCTTGCACACCTGCATGCGAGGGTGTCGCTTGGCAACCCGCTGATAAACATTTTTTGAATCCAACGTGCAGTGGGTACCAACTTACTAATACTACATATCGAAACTTTTTTCATTTGAAAAATTAGAGGCACAGATTACAACTTGACAGCCACTTAAAAATACACGTTAAATCTGTTATAATTGTTTCATTTCAAGCTTTTTTTATTTAATTCATTTAATTTTTTTGGCTTGACTCGGTAAGCTAGTTAACTTAATTTATGTAGACTATCTTACAATGAACTTTATAGAAATTCCGAAACACGTATGCATAGAGAACTGAATATTTTATAGGGTTGAAAGCCGAAAAAAATTTAATTACTTAATGTAATTAGAAATAGAAAGTGTTATTTCTATGTCAATTTAAAACACCAACAATCGTCTTTCGATTATAGACGATTTTCTATTTAAATTCTGGTTAACAAAGCTGGACTTTTGTCTGCATTCAATTGTTCAAAGTTATTATCGCTAACTTCGATATTAACATCATCAAAGTATGCGAATAAGGGTGGTTTTGTCGTTTGTGCTATTTTTGAAACTGATCGATTCCGTAAAATCAACACTTGATTTGTAATTCACTTTTCCCTTAGAACAGAAACAGACTATTTTATAATGCACGAACAACAAAGTAAGCCATTTAGGTCAGGAATCGAACTGTGAATAAAATTGTACCTACAATATCAATAAAGTGATAAAGTGGTTAAGTTACTTTGTGTAAAAGAATCTTACAATATGGATAAAGATTTGATGTTGTTTTCGGGTTGAATAGGTTACCTATGTAGATTTGATTTTACCACCTTTTTATAAGTACTTATACAACATATACTTAACATAGTTTATAAAACTCTGTCGAAACACACGTATTTGACATGAAGGGAAAAGAAGAGCTACTAAGCGCGCTTTTGACTTTTAAATTCATTAATTACCTATCGAGATATTAGACATACAGGCGTAGTCTAGAAATTTGCATTTTCCATAAAGTCAATCTTCGCTAGTTCTGTAGTTGTTCCCACATTTCTAAGGGTCGTGATCACGGGTTCTCGTAGCCTTGATGATTTGCCTCCAACGGTCTCTATCAATTGTTGCCCTCCCGCTTGATGAAATTTGCTTGAGGATGTAGCTTCCTTAACCTGGTCAGAACACCTGGTTGGCGAGCTTCCTAGGGCTCTCTTGCCTTCCACTCCACCAACCACGACCAGTTTTTAAACCATAAAGTCAATACTCAGCCTTAAATGATTGGTTCAAACAGACCTTGCAATGAAACACCTATGAGCGGATTTAACTCGCGTATTTTATTTTATTTTATTTGCTGATGTATCGGATTCATTACAGTTTCCATAATTGTAGCATGACTGACACCAGTAAATAAAATACGCGAGTTAAATCCGTCTTAGTTGTTTTATTCCAATATGTAATAACCGCGAAGGCATCAGAAATTATATTAAACAGACCTGTTAAAATATAGTGATCTAACATTTAGCTGCAGTCCGATAGTAAAACTTTCGGCACACATGTTTGCTCTCACGCGCACGCCACCCCAGCTCTCCCTCACAATGCCAGGAGCACAATAGTTTGCGCATCTGTCTAATGGCCGGCTCTGATTGGTCGGTGGAACGGCGTACGCGCACCCTCGGTACTGATTTTCACGGTATTGTCCGAATCGATATCGAAATTTTGATAGTTTACCGGTTCTGTAATGAAATTTTGATCGTTTGATGGCCTAGGAGTTATTTGAAGTCTCGTGTACAGTTGAAATTACTTCCGGGTCTACCTAAGAAAATAAAATATACATAAAGAAGTAGTACCTACGGCTTAGTACTTAACATTTCATAATTATTGCTACGGTCTAGAATTAAAATATCACAAAAAAACAGTCCTAAATACTAAGCATTTCATTTTAGTGTTATCCTACAAAATCAGTACCCATTAAACATTATTTCGCAGCAAAAAACGTCAACTGGTTATCCTCAACGAGAATCGACATATAACGCGTCGTGGCTCTACATTTTTATTAACAATATTTTATGATACACTGTTAACAAAAAACTTAGCACTTAGCAATACTTTTATAACAGAGTATACACTTGTTGGTAGGTTTGCCTATCCCATGCATGACCAAGTACAATCGACAGCTCTCACCTTATCCATTACAAGCTCATTACTAGGATCCTTCAGGTAAGTACTATAGCAATGAAAACAAAAAGGAAACAATTGAAAGGTGGTCGTTACATCCTTCCGCAGTGACGTTCCCACGATAGTGTTAACGACCCCTGTATAGTGTACTCTATAAACAATTAAAATTGGGTTCCTCTATGTTGAGAGGTGTTTAGCTTGCTGTAGAAACATTATGAACTGGACATAAGATAAAGTACCTACATATACCCTAGGCTTAAATGTTCGAAAGTCTCGATTTTTTTACATAGTAATTTAACCATGAGTTGTGGTTGTCAATCGGTTATATTTATATGGAAATGGGTAATTTCTTATACTCATATACATATATGTATATAATATTAACATGCACTAATAAAGTAGGTATGTCTGTGAAAATATAGGTCACAAATACATTTTATTAGCGCATAATATTATCTAAGTCAGCAATAAAAAGGACAAGTAAAGCAAATTAAATGTTGTCAATTAAAAATAAAGAAAACTCACACATTTCAAAATAATTTCGTCAAATGTATTCCTGTTACAATTCTCAGATAATTACTCAATGTCAATATTGCCGTGTGAATCCACACGTGTTTACTAGTCGGCTCTCAGCATGACTATTGCGTTGGTACTTTTAAATTGGCGTATCGTTCATATTATTAGTATTTCCCACAGAACACGACGGAGGGAATCTGTAGAACAATATATATGGTCACCTAGAAAAATACTATGGTGTGGTACTTTTTGACAAGTAGGTACCTAAAGAACTGGCTACCTTGTCATTACATTACTCTATCTATATTTTCCTTCTGATTTTCTATTGTTATTGCTGAAAAGTTTATAAAAGGAATACCTATACGTGGAATCACGCTATAAGTACTTACCTAGGATGTACTTATGGAGCAGGCGCGTGCAGTGAGGATAGCGCGTGTACCACGTCAGGGTAGGCACTACATACATTTATATCATTGTGCCTATATGGAATGCACGCCCTTATATGAAGTGTGATCTCAGTCACTTCAGGCTTACCTGCTACGTGATTTTAGAAAATATTACCTTTGATGTAAATACAGAACACATGTACCTAGGAGCTAGTGGCACCAAAGAACATATTATAATGTTGTGGAAGTATTGGAATGAAACAACTATTAACGGATTTAACTCGCGTATTTTTATTTTATTTTATTTGCTGACTTTAGCGATAGACTATTGTCAGCTCAGTCGTGCTACGATTATGGAAACTGTAAAGAATCCGAAACGTCAGCAAATAAAATAAAATAAAAATACGCGAGTTAAATCCGTTAATAGTTGTTTCATTCCAATGTGTAATAACCGCGAAGGCATCAGAAATTATGTTGTAGAAGTATTTAAATTCCACACGGCGGCATTGGGGTTAGCGGTTTTGGAAATATATAAGAAAGAGGGCTGTATTTTAAAGCTTGCATTACCTTTGATTAATTTGGAACAGCGGGTCGATAAGCTAAGGAATCGGGAATGGACATTTGACAAACCTTTGCGATGTACTGCCTTCGGTCCTTTGAGCACATCTCTAGCTGGCCAGCACTGAAATTACATAGCACCCGCGCACACAATTTTTAAGTAGAATTTTATAATTAACAAAAACAAATCAATGCAATTGTCCGTATTAGTCGGCGAAAGGAAGAGTTCTGGAGGTTTGATCCGATTGCGAACCAAGCTCTTGTCTAATGTCGCTTGTAGGAAAAGGATAGGAAGCAAGGGCATCAAGAAATTGCAAGTTAAAATTACCCTACCTTAAAACTACCCTCAAATATAAATATGTAACTTTACAGGTGCAAAGAACACAATATGAATCGTACGTAGGTACTTACACAAAATATGATATTAGATTTAATATTACTTATGCAGATACTTATATAGTTATGTATAAATATATGTATTCAATTTGAAGTAAGATTTTACTAATTCCTGTTTAAGCATTTTGTGTTCGTAAGAAACATGCATTATATAATTTTACTGATAATTTATAATTAACTATTTGTAATAATAAAGCTGTTAATAAGGAAGTTTAACAATAGATAAAAACACAATTGAATGGCGTTATTAAAAAGATAAATACCTTTTATGCAAATTGCTTATTAAAGGACCTTAACCTTCGTGTAAAATTAGATAACCTCTTATTAAATAACTTTATAATTAAAATACGTTACAACAATATAAAGCGAAGTATAGATGTAAGTATAGTTTCATGGGCGAGTTTGTCTTGCCTTTTACGAGTACATAACTTAGCTAAATTAGCAACCATATTAATTTCAACACTATGTGCTGAAATGAACTTATAAAACGAGTAAGTAGACGCGTTACTAGTATTTCGCATTCACATTAATAAAACAAACACCACATACGAGTAACTGACTATTGTGTACTCTGAAAGTGCGTATGAAAGTATTTCTGTCCTTCTAACGATAAACGCAGTAAGTACGTATGAAACTCACACGTACGAGTACTTACTACGTTTATGGAATAGTATTTATGGCACAGTTTTTTTTATAAAACGGGATATAGAAATAATCAAATCTTCTGCCAGTATTTTAAATTGGTGGTTTTAGCATGTCCAATGTAGAAGTATGTCCACATCCGTTATGATACTTATGACCTCAGATCCTGGTAGTAATCGATACAAAGGTAAGTACACTTTAATTACGGTAAGTGACACCGGGATGCGCAGGCGCTTCCGGCGCGGCGCGTGCGCTAGTGGGGTTTCCAAGTTCCGCTGTCAAGTATCAGCTGTTTTGTTAGCGTTTAAAATCTGAGAATAGATAGACACCTATAGAATTTATTGTAGATTATAATACAAAAGTATTGCAATAATAAAATACGCCTTTGCAAATGGGTCCAGTCATTTTGGAGCCTATGCAATACAAACAAACAAATCATTCCTCTTCATTATGTTAGTGTATCTACACTAGTAGACATATCTTTTAAGACTACTTACGTAAGAATTAAAAAACAGCTCTAAATGGCACTTTCGAAGTTTAACACTTTTGAATTGATGAATGGATCTTCAAGCGTTTGAGACGCTGTCATTGTCGTCTTTAGGTGTGTCTACAATCGTTGCAAATAATATTATTAAGTATAAATTGAAACAGTAGGTATTTCTTATTACTATACCAGTACCAGGAGTTAGTCTCACTTGTGTTTTTTTAAACTTATTGATTTTGTTCTTAATGAATATAGTCTGAGATGATAATGACGGCGTTTTAAATGATCCACTCTGACATTTTTTGTTTTTTTTTTCAATGACATTTGATATCGAGACCCCGGGGGTATTATAGGCAATCTCTAAATCAATACATTCATGGAAATTAATAAGACTGAAGTTTATGCTGAAAATTTTTGCGACACCACTTAAGACGCCTGATGAGACGTGTCCAAGTGGGTAGGTGTTGTTAAATATCTCGTAGGTGATTTGTAATTCCTTAATCATTGCATTGTTAAGGAATTTCAATGCTAATAGCCCGTGCGTGTGACTACTACGGGCTTATATAAAAACAACAAACAAACTACGTGATTAATTAATTAAATCATAGGCAACAATATTAATTGGTATAGAAGACGTGGTAACACTTATAGTAATGTAAATTATGAAATCCGTCAGACAGGGATCGTACGTTCGAGAAATGAACAAATAAGTTTATTTTATAAATTTAATATACTTTTACAGATGTAGTACCTACACAAATCTAGGTAGGAAATTGCCAAAATTAATAATAAGTAGGTACCTATTAAATTTTTTGTTGCAATTTAATATTGAAATCTTATTAATACAAAACTAAGCAAGGTGCTAACTGTTTATTAGCAAGTAGCACTAGCTACTTGCTAATTACTTGCGAATAGAATGTTTGAACTATCAAACATTCTATTCGCGAAGACGATTGTCAAACGAATAAAAAACTATGAAATTGACATTTATAACCTAACGAAAATTGCTTACAAGACTTCATATATATATGCTCACGAATATGATAGGTATAAGTAATGTGATATTTCATCATTCTATTACATTGATGAATATAAAATGTCCTTTGACTGGTAAGGTACCTAGTAGTTACCTACCTACCAACCTTCCCATTAGTTCCAAATTCGTGGAAGTTTTTACTTCTATACTAATATTATAAAGAGGAAAGATTTGTATTTTTGTATTTTTGTATGTTTGTTATGAATAGGCTCCGAAACTACTGGACCGATTTCAAAAATTCTTTCACCTTTGGAAAGCTACATTATCCCAGAGTAACATAGGCTATATAATATCACGCTAGGTCTTATAGTTGCGGAGCAGTAACCGAAAATGTTTCAAAAACGGGGGAAAAGTATCGTTTCTGAGGCCTTAAAAAAATCTTAAGTCCCCCCGTGCGAAGCCGGGACGGGCCGCTAGTATGTTATATAAATTAATACTTATATAGGCTTACCTACATAGTCCGTTATTAAATATAACAAAAAATGTTGGAAACTTTAACTAATATGCTTAAAATTAACTTGAACAAAAATTAAAAGAACTAAGCACTCAATTTAGACTTATTTTCAAACGTCAATCATATTTTTGAAGTAGGTAATTTCGTATTAGACGCCTATACACAATTTTAACGAAATTTCCTTCACAATCGCACGTAAATGAAACAATGCGGTTTTCAGTGCATTAATTGAATACTACAAGGGATGATTCAATTACACTCAATTATTTTCTGATGCTGGGCGGCGGTGGGCGGGGCGCGAGGGCGGCGCTTGGGCGGAACCGCCCAGCTATCTCTCTCTTCCAGCACCAATTTGGTGAAAGTTTATTTTCATTATTATTATATCATAAAGTCTTGTTAATTCTTGCTTGATTTTTCTTATTAGAATAGAAAACAGATGGAACTAAAATTAAATGATCCAATAGGAATTGTGTGGGTAGTGGAAAACAATATACTTATTAACGATTTGTCAATTAATCCGGGCTATACAACAAGACACATAAAAATATATATTTTAAATAGAAAACAAAAAGACCACAAAAATAACTAGTACCTACCTATTATGAATTCTGAACTCAGTATAGGTACTTAAGTAAAAAGCATACATCAATGAAATACCAACAAACACAAAATACCTGTACAATCAAAAGTTATCGCAAAAATTACGCAATAAAGTAAACCTTCGACTAATTCAAGTTCATTACAAATTCTGAACCTGCTGCCGATTTTCTCTCTATCCAACATCGTAAGTGTGAACGAGACAGAACATTTTGAAAAAACAAGTGAGTACATTAGCAAGCCCGTAAGATGCGGGCGTTATCTGTTATCACGTTTTTGAAGAGGTACTAAGGTTTAAAAATGTGAACACTTGTAGCTTGTATGGGGGCCCGTGTCCTATGCATTTGTAGTAGCTTCGGTCCCGACTATACAGGCTGTTGCGTTTAAGGGGGACTTTATTTTTTTAATATTTCGACACTAGTAAATAAAGTAGCATGTGTGTTTAATTATGCAAGTAAAAAAGCACCAGATATGTAAAGAGAGTAATAATTTTAACGTATTCCAAGATTTGGTTCCGTTAGATTAATTATTTTATTTAGTCTAATGTTTTTTTTGTTAACTTAAACATAATTAAATAATTTGGAACTCTTTTCCGCTATACCAGAAATACCAGAGAATTACTACACAAAACAATAAGAAAAAGTAATAAATATTAATCTATCCGGTAGGTCTCAAAGTAGGCTGCGCTTATAATCGGAAACAAAGTCATTGTGGATCTTGGGCCCTAGACAAGTGCCCAACGTTCAACGTTAACGTTAAACGTTAGAACCAAAATGTATGGGATTTGACATCCGCGAACGACTGTCACGTACGTCACAAATGTCAAATCCCATACATTTTGGTGCTAACGTTTAACGTTAACGTTGAACGTTGGGCACTTGTCTAGCCCCCCTTGTATGATCACTTTAATTAAAGTTGGCTTTCAGGAGCTTGATAGTTAAAGCAGACTATAATCGATGATAATAATAACATGACATTATGATTGTACTGTAAATACGCGTAACCAACAAATTCCACAAATTTGACTCTTCGTAGCTGTAGGTACGTAAAATTAAAACACTAACAATTTTAATACTCTTCTGTAAAATTGACTACGAGTCAGTTACGCGGCATTTCAGTATTATAAATATCAGTATTTGTTGTATAATACTGGCTATGTTTATAACTTATTTTTCTAATTTTTAAACTATTCTGTATGACACCTATCTATTGTTTTGTTACTTCTATTAAACTCATGTCAAGTAAAGCTGCTCTTTAATTTTTTTCTGAAATACTCGCCTTTTTCTCCTTCGATATCTTCTAACAGTATTATAATAATAATACCTCTTACCTGGTGGTAAAACCGAGCATCCTATACAAGGGGTTGGTCGGCACGAGCCCAGTCGGGGCGCACACCCTTCTCGCCAGTTCGCTCCCGACCACCCGCCCGAGCGGTCCGCGCGCCCCTAACTAAAACCAAACACGACAGCAGCAAACTTTAATACCACTTTTAAAATCGGAACGCGATTTAAACTTTTTAAATCTGTAAGTGTTGCCAGAATTAGGGGTGTCGCTGGCGCAGCAAGGAGTCGTAACAGGTATGATAACTTTTTCTAATTGTGTATTTTAATTGAGTAGTTTTTAAATTTTGCGCTGGTAAACTTAAGTGTCATATTTTTTCTTGCAGCGTCACGGGTTCTAATAAAATTTACATAGGATTCATAGTGCATAGTATCAGCATCCACTAATTGATAGAAGTCGGTATTTAGTTATGAATGTTTCCCTATTTAAAATGGGAAGTTTACAACTTTGTTCCACAGATAACCACTATGTTACTCTTAAGAATTTATGAAGAGTTTATAGCTCTTTCTTTTTTCATGTATGTTCGCGTTGGAAATATTTTTTTTGAGCTCGTGTGGTTTTTAACAAAAAATGACTTTTAATTACCTGCGCAAAATTTTAAAATGATGTAATTATTTAATTTAGGTACTATTTTTTTATGTCGTGTTTTCAAATAGAGAATTAATCCGTTCAAATTAGTTTTTATTGAGTACAATGGGTGAGTCAGTTTCGCCATGGCAACGCCCTCACCTGCCTGTGTGCATCTGATGCATTAGATAGGGTTGACAGTGATTTGGGATATTGTTACCGTTTTAATGAGCATCTGCCGAGATACTCGAATACTGAAATTATATAATATACTAGCGGCCCGCCCCGGCTTCGCCCAGATCCGGATTTATAGCCTATCTCACACGGGAATAGTGTTGCTTTTCAACAGTGAAAGAATTTTTCAAATCGGTCCAGGTATTTAGGAGCCTATTAAATTTAACAAACAAACAAACTTTTCCTCTTTATTAAATTAGTATATATCTAGAAAAAATCAAAGTTTACTAATGCGTCGAATGATACATAAATTTTATATTTTAAACCAGGGTAGTAGTTAAATTACTTACATAAATATTTCATATTTTAAAACAAGGTAATTAATTTTTGCACTAATTTAGAAAATAAGGTAGTTTGCACAATCTATAAATCACTTCAGCATTAGATTATCGTCAGTTCAGTCTATTATGAATATGGGGGTTTTCGAAACGTCAGCCAATAAAATAAAATACGCGAGTTAAATTAGTTTATAGTTGTTTCATTCCAATGTGTAATAACCACGAAGGCATTAGAAATTATAGTGTAGATTAGTATATAGGTACAACAAATCATTAGAACTATTTGAAACTTATCTTTCAAGTGGGTAAAACCGTGTCTGGCTCTACTCGGACAAAGTCGCTGGATATGGGGTTATTAATAAATTATCTATTCTAGTGTATTGAGGCAAAGATTTATAGGTAAAGGTTTCTCTAGGTTACCCAAAACCTCCTCTAACTTACCTGTTAGTCCAAGTTGCCGGCGGTCGAGGTAAGTTTTAGAAGCCCCGCTGAGTAACTTGTTAGGAAACATACCTAGTTAAATTTACTCTCTTATTCGTATCAGATTACTTAGACTACATTTTATCTATTTTCAAGTTAATTTCTGATAGTTTCGCGGTGTCACAATGGGATGAGATAACTATAACGGATTTAACTCGCATATGTTATTTGATTTTAATGTAGGTATAAATTACTTTCAAACAAAACAAACTAATAATGACAAAGATAAGAAAGTTCGGGAGTGGGGGCTCGTGACGTAGTGATATAGTACAATTTATACCATAAGATAACGTCAAAAGCCCCCACTCTCGAACTTTAGAAGCAATTCGGCATTTATTGTTCGATTGCAAAAAGAAAAAATAAGCGTATAATAATATTTTCTGTCCTCCGGCCGGAAAGCGCCAAATTCTGGCCGCTGCGCTAAATGAAATTGCCGCTTTCTAGTTTCGTCGAACAGAAAAATAGTATACTGACCTCGGTGCGTAATGTACTATTTTTATGCCTTCCACTGTTAATGGATTTAACTCGCGTTTTTTTATTTTATTGTATTTGCAGAAGTTTCGCATTCTTTACAGTTTCCATAATCGTAGTACAACCGAGCTGAGAATAGTCTAACGCTAACGCTTATGGTAATTTATGGAAACTGTAAAGAATCCGAAACATCAGCAAATAAAATTAAAATACGCGAGTTAAATCCGTTAATAATTGTTTCATTCTAAGCGTATATTTTGTGGTAAGCTACTTAATGAGCAAAAAATCGTTATGCCTATTTTCATTACAAATGATAACGACTTCATTTCCAACAAAATGATACATTAACAAACATATCACTAAGTATTAATATGATGTTAGACGGCGTGACAATTTAGAATCCCCGCCTCGTTTTAACACCAAGCCTGTAATTATCGTTCTTCAACTTCAGGTAAATATTACTTAGGGGTATTCAAATTAAATATTCATAACGATGTAATCCCTTGATTAACTGTAAGCCATTATTACGTAATAGGTGTTGAATTTTCTATTACTTAACAGGCAATCTACTGTAATAACGATTGAAATAAGCGATTGCTTTAAAATAATTTATGATACTGGTGTAAGATTTTAAATTGTTAATGAATACTTTGATTTACGGAAGGGTGTGAAACGGATATTAGAAAATGAAAGTAATTAGTAATTTATAAATGCGGTACTTAGTGATTTGTCCGTTTCGTGCAGGAGCCAGAAATTAAAAACCTTTTTTTTATCTAGGTACCTACAAAAATATAAATACCTATATAGAAACCTAGAAATAATTTTGAAAATACAATAAGTAACATATGCTACGTAAATTTGTGTGAGGTGAAACGGAAATGGAAAAAATCAACTAACGATTAGCAATTATGTTTTTTAAAAAATATTTTTAGTATAATTACCTACTACTGTATTTATTTTACAAATTATAACCTTATAATACTAAGTATTTCACTATAAACAACCCTTGTGTGTATCAAGGGCTCGCTTTTTTAATTTAGCTAGAATATGTTTATAGCAATGAGAATTAGAAAGAAAGAAAGAAAATATTTATTTACCACAAATTACATAAAATTACAGAAATAACAAAAAATAAAAATAATAACTACTACTAATTAATCTAACAATGGCCTACCTGGGTAGGTCCCAGTCAAATATTATATCAGTTTGTAATGCAGTTTATGAATTTGAAATTAGTTTAGATTATTTAAGTGTAGTTGTATTTCGCAGTTATACCTACCGAACTACCCAAATAAGCTCCACCCCCCTTTGGCGTATACGCCCCCCAAATTATTAAATGCTTTCTATTTTAGACTAAACTGAACTTTGCTATTAATTTATATTTCAAAATACAAATAAGAAATTCTACTAATTTGAATATTGAAATGAAATAATTACAACGTATTTAACTCGCGTACCTTAATTAGGTACTTGCTGACGTTACGAAAAATTTACTGTTTCCATATTCGTAGCTAAAGATAGTGACTTTAATGTTAAACTATCGTCATTTGCGAATATTACACATTGGAACGAAACAATTATAACAGACTAGCGGCCCCGGCAGACGTCGTCCTGCCCGTCCGAAGGTTTCGTCAAAGATCTGTCAAAGTCTTCTAACTGTCACTTAGTGAATAGTAATTCTTCATAAGGCTTCATATTTCCCCCGTTTTTTTACACAGTTTCCACTGTTTCTTCGCTCCTATTGGTCGCAGCGTGATGTTATATAGCCTAAAGCCTTCCTCGATAAATGGTCTATCCAACAAAAAAATAATTTTTGAATTCGAACCAGTAGTTCCTGAGATTAGCGCGTTCAAACAAACAAACTAACAAACTCTTCAGCTTTATAATATTAGTATAGATTTAACTCTCAGAGATATTTTATAACACTAAAGTAACATCAACACTAACACAACATTTCAGAGTTAGACTATCATCAACTCAGTTGGCTTTGAATATGGGAACTATAAAGTTTACGAAACGTCAGACTTAAATCTTTTATAGTTGTTTCATTCCAATAAGAAAATAACTTGCTACTTTATTACCTAATAATAAAACTTAACCACCCAAAACAAATCTAACCACTTCACACAATAAATTTTGCAAACACCTAAACGTCTCATAAAAATTCATACTTTTCCTAATAGAACAGTGAGGGAGGGTTGGTCCCTAGTCCCGGGACTCAGGGAGGGGAATAGAGAGAGCGTGGGAGCGCTCTTTGAAGTAATTAGGCAGCATGGCTAAACTATTTACCCCCGTCTGTTGAGTAAAGATGCTTTGGTTTGTGGTGACGCATTGGGAATATTTAAATCTGTTACAAAGGGTACTGGATCATTACTGAGGATGATCTCACTGTTGCCAATCTACTTTATGTGTATACAGAATACACAAGCTTCTAACTATCGACAGGTCCAGAAATTTAACTTATAGGTTTAGTAGTTACGACAGAAATTTTATCGTTCTCATTGGAATGAAACAACTATTAACGGATTTAAATTAGATTTAATATATACTATTGTCAGCTCAGTCGTTGCTACGATTATGGAAACTGTAAAGAATCCGAAACGTCAGCTAATAAAATAAAATAAAAATACGCGAGTTAAATCCGTTAATAGTTGTTTCATTCCAATGTGTAATAACCGCGAAGGCATCAGAAATTATTTTATCGTTCTGTTTATTGATTATTATTCGCTAATTGAGGATAGATACATCTTAATTTGTGATTCAGATGGTCATTAAAGTACCAATCTCGAAAACCACGAATATTTTGCAAAACCTAAAAAAGATAATCCCATTTTCGGAGCCAGCTTGAAGTGTCCTGCCGGTGAATAGAAGTTTGTTCATTGACGGAGCGAGGCACCTTCTCTCTTAAAGATTTGTCACGTCGAAAAAAAAATAGGAAATCTTAATAACAAATGTTTTTAGTGTTATCCCTACTAATATTATAAATGCGAAAGTAACTCTGTCTGTCTGTCTGTCTGTTACGCTTTCACGCTAAAACTACTGGACCGATTTAAATGAAATTTGGTACAAAGAAATTCTGGAGTCTGAGAAAGGACATAGTTAGGCTACTTTTTAACCGACTGCAAAAAAGGAGGATTTCCATGCGGACGAAGTCGCGGGCAGAAGCTAGTAAGAAATAAACTTCTTGATGATATAACTTATGCAACCGATTGCTACTCAGCGATATAAAACAAATTTAAGGTCATAGTATATTATGTTTATTGAAACCATGATATTTATAGTTCTTATATTCAATTTGTAGTAGTAGCATATGGACCCCGATAGGGTGTAGCATTGCAGTAAACATTTCTTCAACAATAGTTCGTTTTCTGTAAAGTATTTTACAGAGAAAAAGAGCAATCTTATAAGAAAAACCGTCGTCGCAATCACAGAAATGAAACTGTAGTGTCATCGAATCAGCGCGACGCTCTCCACCTTCCTTTAACATTATTGCACTTTATTTTATTACGTCTTTTGCTTTGTTACATTAGAGTTTATGTTTTGTTACAGTTAACTAAATGGAGTCGGAAAAACACATTCGTAGCTTTGTAAAAGGTGGGCGCTTCAACTAAAATTATGGAAGCAGCGTTGCCGAATTTTCATCGATTGTCGTCTTCGAGGTTCTATCAGCACTATGCCGCGCCTCCAGTTCGGATTTCCAGCAATTATCTCCACGATCTCATGCCCCACCAACCACCGACCCTCCTCCAACAGTACCTAGCTTATTACCACGAACCACTTGTCCCTCTCGATCTATCATTAAAATCCACAACACCAATCACACCTCCTTGCACTCCACCACCTGCACAAAAAAGAAAATCTCCCGATGAAATTAAATATGTGAAATCACCAAAAATATTCAGACACTTCGAAGATAACGACACCAAAGATGTACCTGAAACAAAAACAGAGAAAAGAAAATTGGAAGACGAAAATTCAAACGACAGCGATAGTCCGGAAGCTAAAAAACTTAAGTTTACCAAACAATTTTTCGAAGAGCTTAAAACTTGTTTGCCGCTTGAAAACGAAACACCGACAAAAAGCGAGAGGAGCTCTCCGGACGTCGTCGAAATAAAAGATGTCGAAGAGCGACCTAAGAAATTCGGAAAAACTGGGCAACCGCTGAAAAAGAGCAAAGCGGTTCGGAGGCTGATGTTTGACGAAGATAAGACCTCTCCTGTGTCCGGAACTATAATCAGGGATTTGGCCGAAGACGAAACTTTGGTTGTGCGTAAGGTAAACACGCTTGTAATGCATTCTATTTTCAATTGCGATAATTGTTTGGATATCAAATATTTTGTATAAAAGATACACGGTACAGTCGTTCAAGAACTATTAATTAGGTGTTCTTACCATGCCATTACAGGGGCTCGCAGGCGACTTTCCTTATCGCCCCGGCAATTAAGCGGGGTATGAAATCGCATATTGTGCTGTGTTTTCGCGCTAATAACAGCTTTAAGCTCGAGCCGCAACGCGCACCCCGGGGGCGGGGCGAGATATTAACTGCTGAATAAATTGCTGTTTCAATACTTCCAACTCATTATAGTTTCTCCGTATTGAGATAGTCAGCACTAACGTTTTATTTTGACGCAATAAAACTAATTTTTATTGTGTCGTAACTCATAAATCTGGGTGGCATTTATAATGATTGAAATTGTTATTGTGGTGTTAAACCGTAATTTAATGGTTGTGTTTTTTTTCAGGGTGACATAGATCCTGCGTTTAACGTGGTTGAAGTTACGGAGGAGGCTAAGGCTCTTATAGCGAGTATCGACAACCGTTTGGGGCGGTATATCTGCAGGCTGTGCCGGCGACTGTATAGCGACGCATTTGCGCTGGCGCAGCACAGATGCTCGAGGATTGTGCATATTGAATATCGATGCCCTGAGTGTGATAAGGTAGGGATATTTATCAATATATTCACAGCAATGTATCTAGCCCGAACTAAATTAAGAGTGTACTATGGATACAAGTCGATGGACACATAAGAGAGACGAAAAGCTAGTGCTAATCATACTTACAGATATCAGGATTTATGTATTGAATAGCACGTCTATATTTATGATCTATTTAAAAACATTGCAATAAAACATACCTACCTCAATTTGATTACCTATCTTAAATTCTTTACACTATCTATTGAATTTTAAGTTTCATAGGAAGAGTTCCGAGTTTCAAACCTCACAAAAAATACCGTAACCAACCCATTTAGATACATCATAATTTAAATTAATGTATCATTTGATGATAAAAGTTCCCATCAATTCGTGTTCAATTAGCAGTTCCGGACCCCTTCTAAATTGCATATTATCAGATAACTATTCAATTTACAATCATCTCGCTTACGTCAGATGTGCGTGGGAACATTTGACAGGCTCCTCTCAGGTGCTCGTGTCGAGGGGACCCACTTGGCACTGTTCCATGGGAATCAGGAGTGTTTGTGCCGTGTTTGTGTCGTGTTTGTGCCGTGTTTGTGCACGCTAATTGATGACGTTACGTGATGCGTGACCGTAGTGTAAACATTGGGGATGCTATCATGAGTTTAGTTTTGCTTGTGGAGTTAGTAACTTATTGAAGATTAGTGTTGAAAACGTCGAATTACATAACACACATAAAAAAAAATAATAACAGTTTCTGATATGGTTGCCTTAATTAGGTAGGCACTTAATACAATACACCTTTTTGTAATCGGGTTATTGACAACTTATCAGACAATTCTTTCGTTCGCTTTAAATACTTAATTAATAAATAAATCAATCAATCCACTGGTTAATTGTTTCACGATTTTGAATTATAAAAAAATAAAGCTTTATTTTGTTATACACCAATCAGGTAACTCCAACATAAAATCAAATATTTTCATACTTAATTTTTTTCAACAATAGTGTGCAGGCAGGTTCCAAAATAATCTACAATGAAAATTAACATATCTATTCTCTGGGGCCTACTTTAATATTGTGAAGCAAATTCTTAGTCCTCCTTTTGTCCTAGGTCTTCAACTGTCCAGCGAACCTAGCCTCTCACCGTCGCTGGCACAAGCCCCGTGTACCTGGGGCCACCAAACGCCGAGAGCCACAGTCCTCAGAACCCGGGCGGTTCCCTTGCTCCCGATGCGGGAAGCTGTTCCGGAGACAGGCTTATTTGAGGAAACACCTCCTGGCTCACGACCAGCCTGAAGCTGATGAGAAGGAGCCTTCAGCCTTTAAGCAAGTTCGCGCGGAACTACCGAGTTTTCCACCGGTATGTGTATTCTCGTGTAATAAGTTCTTTGACTTATGTAGGTTTTGCCGATTCCAGCTCTGGAAAAACACTAACTATTTAATATTATTATACAAAGTATACTTATAAATGAAAAATATATTTACTCCCTCAGGGAATTAAGACATACCTACTCGTATTAAGACGCAACTCGTAACTAATATCACAGATAGTGGTTATTATACATTTCACAACCCTCAAATAAGTCGGACTTAATTTACGACAGCTACTTAATTCTTTGAATTTTTGTATTAGATAGGTATATAAATATATTCTACACGAACATTTCGAGACTACCTATCCAATACCTACTCCGTTGCCTTTACTAACAAACTGGCCACAAACAAACCAAAACAAACTCTTCCTAAACAATTTAAAACAAGAACGAATCGCTCCACAGGAAACACGCGACAACAACTTCAACACATTTTGGAACAAGATCCCGCCCCCTCAGCAGGACTTCGGTTGGGAGAATGTGCGAGCTCGTTGCGCTTCCTCTTGTTCTTCAGAAGATTCTAGAAGTCTTGACGTCACGGGGTCTGAAGACGAGGGCGGAGGCAGCGGCGACGGCTGACGGCGAGTACTGCGGCCCGTGCCGCGGTTCCCCGTGTATATGTCCAACAGCCTATACCCTTACTCCACGTACGTACATGACACACCTATGTACTTTTCATAAAGAATTTTAGAACTTTACGATTCACTTTAAAAACATAAAGTAGTATGTTTATGGCACAACCAATTCAATTGCTGATATCTTTAAATTAACAGTGATTATTATTAACTTTGGCATTCTGTACGTAGATTTTAAAAAAATATAATAAAATTATAGTATATCTCCTCAAGATATACAGTAATTAATTAATTATAATAATAAAATAAGAGACGGTTTTAAGAGATTATTAAATAAGTAAAGTTAAATCCTATCAAGTTCAATCCGTTATAGTTGTTCCATTCCAATATGTAGGTAATAACCGCAAAGGCATCAGAAATTATTAGATTAATAACTTAAAAGCAGTCTTATTTTTAATAACAGGCGGTTCTAAGATTTTTTATTGAAATATACAGTGGGATTGTCCTTTCTGTGTTGATTTTTCTAATTATAAATATGTTTACAGTGGAAGCTAGTTCCGTTGCTTCTTTGTTTTTATTGTACACTTTCGTCTATGCACTGTTATGGCTTAATACTTTGTAAATATAAATAAAGTATGGTGTGATTATTACGTAGTTAATATTCTTAGTACTAAATTAGGTGGTATTTGTATATATTAAAGATCTCCTACAGCAACATTCCAAATTTTGAATCACGTAGAAATGTCAAACAGTTCTCGTGAACATAGTTATACATATCTTTAGTTAAATAAGTATATATTAATTAGAAAATTATTCTATGACACCTTGTATATAAATTATTCGAGGCACTGAGCGAAGAGGTTTAAGTCTTAGTTTTTAGGTAAAACAAATGCAGTCTTAACACTTAGAATTAAGTTTCAAATTACAATTATAGCATTTCGGACTTAAAACCACTTCGCAAACTGCCTCATTAGTAGTATAAATAAACAAAACTAGAATATCGTCGATGATACTGTAATATCGCGTAACCAACAATAGGCATGACGAATCATTTTATCTTAGATTGGCAAAAATATTGAACATGTATATTTTCTCTTCTCAATCGAACAATACATGCAAAAGATAAGCGCTTCTAAATTTTGTTATTGGGGGCTTGTGACGTCACGGCTAGGTATAAATTGTACCATATCATGACGTCACCAGCCCGCACTCCTGAACTTTTGAAGCAATTAACTTTGGCATTGTTTATTTGTTTGAGAAAAGAAAAAATACGAGTCGAATAACTTTTAATGATCTAACTGATGGACTAAATATAATTTCGTTTTCTTTACCCAGTCATTGACGATATATCAAATGATGTTCAAAGTATTTGAAATAGTGATGTCATTTTCCGGAACAGATTATCAAATCATAGTTTCTTCGGCATACAGAATTAATCGATTACAATTCACCATTTTGATTCGTTGAAGTCAAGAGTCACTGCAATCGATCCGATGCAACGAGCATATTTTTAGATGCACCGCGCGGCGGTTACGATCTAATAATTTTTTCAACGCCCCCCGTTCATCGGAATTGAGTCAAGTCGTTTGTAACTGGGCCACGCAAGTGCATACAAAATTAGTTAGGATTTTGATTCAAGATTAGACTGTAATTGTTCACGAATTGGTAGTTATGACTAAACCACAAAACGTTATGACCAAACTAAAGAACAATAATTAAAACAAACTCTGCTACTTTTTTTAGAATCTATTTATTATCTTCAGGATTCCATTAGACCATTTAAAAAATATATATACTAAATTTAACTATATATAATGGATTTAAGTGTATCGGTATTTTTTTTCATGCTTCAAAAACTTTACAGTTGTACACAGTGTCAGGCTACCGTCAGTTCAGACGATTATGGGAACTGTAAAGTTTCGAAACGTGAGCATAAAAATCAGTATACTTACGCTAGTTAAATCCATTATATGAACATAGTTTTATTCCAATGTAGTTTACCTCCGTATAACCGCCAGAGTACCAGATTTTTTTTTTACTAAAAAATCAGCCTTAGGTATATTTAACTCGCTTGTCCTAAATTGTCAATACACAAGTTCTATAAAGTGTATAAAGCATATTTAAAAGTGGACACCCTTATACAGCCTTTGTAGATCTTATTATAGAACTTGTTAGATGCTCGAGTTAGCATCGTCTTAGGTTTGTTTTACAACCTATAGGTATTATTCAATGCTACTATTATCTAGTCAAGTGAGTCATTATTCATTCTAGATTCCAATCTTTATTCGTAGTCATTCTAGTCTTTTTTTAATGTTAGCTTATAAATATTCTAGTCATCGATCTCAATCGTAAGCATCTAATCATTAATGATCTCTTAATAATATTTTCTACACCAAAAAAATCTAGTCATATTTTTTTGTTTAGTCATTTTTTTCTAGTCATATATTAAAATTATAACTTATTTCATGATGCTAGTCTTAATACCAAAGAAATTTATTTATGTTCGTAATTCTAGTCACTTTTAACTAAATACCTTAAATATAATAATAATCTAGTCACAGGTAAAATTGATCTCGTGAAACCTTAAATTTATTATTGATAGTTATCTAGTCATTTTTATTTTAGAAACAAAATTGCTTTGTTGAATAACGAACTTTATTATTAGTCTTCTAGTCAAATTTCTAGTCATTTAAACTCATTTCGGGTACGAAATCAGTGGGAAAGTATAACCAAATTTTTGTAACTTTATATCTAGTCGAAAAGCTTCTAGTCATAAAATTATTTACACAATTGGTAAGTCTATATGTACCTTCTTATTATGTACTGTCTAGTCATATATTTAATTTTATCTAGTCACTTCATATAATAATAATAAAAAAAACAAGGCCTTGCGAGTTAAATATAAAACATTTTACTATTCATCTAAATATCAACACTCCGTCATAAAAAAATACGTAAAAAAAATAGCTAATTAAACAAAAAAACATAGTCTTTAAAATCGTTTGCAGTGACTCTTAAATCTATTTTGCTCATTGCAAATGTAGTATACTATGTAGTCATTAGTGCTATGTTACGGTTAGTAAAGTAATATATAAATATATACTTAGATTATTTTATGATGTTTAGGATATGAAAGCATAGAGATATACGCTTATATATTATTATAATATATATAAAGAGTCTCTACGGAGTGAATATCTAGTCAGTGTGTTATTTGTAACGCGTTCCAAAGATTGTACATAAGAAAACGCTATTTATAGAATAATATAACTATAATTTATATTTAAATTATTTTTATAATATTGTGTGACATTTTTATTATATTTATTAGTTTTAAACACGATGCAATTTCTATAATTCATTAAGATCTCAATTTGAAATAAATATATAGGTATCTAATTTATGTTTATCGTAGTTCAAAATTATAAACGATATTTTCAATTTTGAATTTTACTAAAGATTTTAATATAATATATTATTATTAATAATAAAAGACGTCTCTTCACAGTAAATGAAATATATTTGCTGTCATTTTTACTTTGTCAGTAATTATTGAATTTATGTTTATTAAGGTTAACTAAAACAGATCTGTAGACCACATTTATTTCTGCATATTTTTTTTTTCAATAATTGTAGATATCAAAATTGTTATATAAGTAAACATGATTAATGTGTATTTTTTCTTTCTTTAGGTTATAATTGTAATTAGTATCATATTATTATACTAAAGAGCACTGAAATTCATAAAAAATGCATTTTCGTTGCATTTCTGATTAATGCATTATTATTAATACTTAGATATTAAGTTGTAAAAAAACCAGTTGCAATGTATTAATTTATTGTTATTTTAAGATAGTAGATATTTTAATAAAATCACGAATTAGAATGTAATATGCACCAGGAGGTCTATGCTGGGTATCGGCACGAAGCTACTTTGTCACGTCGACTATAATTTGATACGTTCAAAGTGGTGTCATGTCGGTATTTAGAGTTGACCCCCAGTAGAGTATTAATATTTTAGGCACCAGGTTAACAATTGTTCATTTAGATTAATGTGTAGTTATGTATGAAGAATATTTATTAGAAATGTGTATTATTATATTAATAAAAGTATCTACTTGAAAATATATCGAGTTTTCTTTCTTTCAAAACATAATTGACAAATGAGGTACCAACCTACTAATTTAATCTGTACCTATTAACAAACCCATAGTTAGTTTTCCTATTTCCAAAAAAAAAAGTACCTAAGTACCTATTTTTCATAACAACTTTGTTTTCATACCTAATAATTTCTGATGATTTCGAGGTTATTACACTTTAGCGTTAGACTATCGTCAGCTCAGTCGTTCTACTTATATGGGGACTATAAAAAGATAAATACATGACTATGACTCATGCTAAAATTATGGAAACTCTAAAGATTTGGAAACGTCAGCAAATAAAAAAAAACGAGAGTTAAATCCGTTAATAGTGATTTCATTCCAATGGGAACTATAAAGTTTAAGATCTGCGCAAATGAAATTTTCATAACGACCGATAAGATTTGAACCCACAGGTTTCGTAGTAAACTTTGCTGGCTTTGACCTCTAAAGCAAAAGACTGTCAATCCCTACTAACATTATAAATGCGAAAGTAACTCTGTCTGTCTGTCTGTTACGCTTTCACGCTAAAACTACAGGACCGATTTAAATGAAATTTGGTATAAAGAATGTCTGGAGCCTGAGAAAGAACATAGGCTACTTTTTAACCGACTGCAAAAAAGGAGGAGTTCCACGTGAACGAAGTCGCGGGCAGAAGCTAGTATTTCATAAAAGTATATTTACGTCTAATTACTTATCTTAATAATGTAAAATGATTACGTAGGTGACCTATAACAAGCGCCCATTCAAATAATATAATATTATGTTAAACGATTAGTATACAGCGACATCTATCGTTATTACGTTGAACTAAAAGTGGAAAGACGTCGCGCCCTCAGATAGGGTGGTAAAGAAAGGTTATTAAATCGTGGAATTATAAATAGAGGGCTCTACTATGCCTTGTATTTATCAGGCTTTATTAAAAGCTTTTATTTAACTTGCAATGTAAGTAGGTATATAAGTATGTACGGTCTATGGTTTAAATCTTGCAACACAATTTTGAATTGATTAAGAAGAAATTATGTATACACGTTCAGTTTGGATGATAATACATGGTAAACTGTGTGACGTTTAGGGATGCAAACGATACATCGATGTTTTAAAACATCGATGTATCGTTCATAAACATCGATGTTAAAACATCGATGTTGAACTACAAGAAAACATCGATACATCGTTCATTAACAACGATGTTTTATGAACGATGTTTGATTGCAGCGCCTTCTCTTTGTATTGTACGTAACTATCATTGCGTGTGTGTGTGTCGCGCGTGTGGTGTGATACGTGATCCTGGGACGATATGAAAACTGTATTTCCATATTTATATAAACTGGCTATGAAACATTTGCCAATAGTCGCAACTTCTGTCCCTAGTGAAAGGTTATTTTCTGAAGCTGGAGCTATAATTACCCAAGAAAGAAACCGGATGCTCGGCAGTAGATTATCGAAATTATTATTTTTGAATTCTGTAATGAGAAAAAATAGTAAATAACTCTATTTTCTCATTACAGAATTCAATAATAATAGTAAATAACTTTAATAATAAAATTGATTATCTTTGACTTTCTGATATTTGTTTAATTTGTCGTTTTACTACTTTTCATATCTTAATACGTTATAGATTTATCATTTACAGTAACTAATTGTTTGACATTGTCAGTAATTATGATTACCAAAATGAATCTAAATTGATTATCAATATTTTTTATAAGGAAAACCCTTTTCTCTGTAATTAAAGAAAACATCGAAAAAACATCGATGTATCGTTCTTAAACGTCGATGTTTTCAACATCGATGTTGGACTTTAAAAAACATCGATGTTTCAGTATCGATGTTTTTTATGAACGATGTTGCATCCCTAGTGACGTTATTCTTAATCCAAAGTAAGGGGGTTACAAGTGGGGATGGAAAACGAAATGTCTGCAATCATAATATACCAGAGTGAGGTGTGTAAAAACCGCAAAGGCATCAGAAATTATTATTTCCAATATTTTTTGCTAATTAAATATCAATTTCAGACTTTAGAGGAATTTGGACGCCGCGTGTTTTTAATATAAACTATTACGCCATACTTGCTTATTTATATAATTATCACCTTTACTGGAAACCTTAAGATTCTTACTGTACACGTAAATAACGAGTAATCTGCAATTACCCAAATTACAAGGAGAACAACATTTTTTGAGTTTTGTAACTTCACAGTTAACTTAAGAATTTACTTGAGGTGACATAACTATCGTGACCGCTACACATAAATAAAAAAAAATATATATATTTTACACTTTAACGAATTTTACAAATCGCTGTCTAATTAAAAGTATAATAAAATGTGGCTATAGTCTATAGTTCAAAACTAGACAAAAAGAAATAAACTATAGTACCTACCAAAAGGGCAACCAGTTCAACAAAGTGTTATTTCATAAGTACTTAGGTACCTACCTAGCTGTTTTCCAGCTGGATCAGAAATAAAACTGTGTAAAGTGGGTAAGTACCTTTAATTTATCATAAATTCGTTCGTTCGAATAAATAAAGTGACGTGACTTTCAACGGTAGGAAGTTTGAAGTGGAAATTGAATAACTGAAAATTGAAAAACCGACCAGCCAAATGTGAGTCCGACTCACGCGCAAGGGAACTTTATAAATTTATTTACAGAACATAGTCAATATACATAACTTCCTATTTGTAAAGAGGTACCGACGGGTACTGTTAATTAAATAGAGAATAGGTAACTTAAAACTTCATCCTTGCCCTATTAATTAAATTAGGCTCAATATCAACACTAATATTAAAGAGACAAATAGAAAAATACACATTAACCCTGTTGACGATATAAAAGACTAAGGTTACATAATTACTCCGATCGCCTGATTATGCCACATTATCTGATTATAATGAAATGACAGCGCTTCAAAGATTCAGTATCCTGCCGACCAAGAAATGAAGTGCATCATAGTTCTTATTAGCTTTGCTATAGTTAACAGGGCCGAGTGCCTGCTGATAAATAGCACTAAAAGCGTAGAAGCAACTACGATACCGGTTGAAAATGATACGAGTGAAGGAAAGAATTATAAGGAGAGAAAATTGGAGTTTTCGAAACCTGTGAACAGGAGTTTTGTTTATTTGGAGGATGTTATGTATGCGTTGAAGCACCAGGAGTGGAGTGTGGAAGAGACGGAATGTCTCAATAAAACTTTGCAGCTGATAAGGAATCTGCAGAATTTTACACTATGGGCGGTTTGGGGTAATTATAGATTTTTAATCCTTTTTAACCCCTAACGAAAAAACGAGGGGGTGTTATAAGTTTGAGTGTGTGTCTATCTGTGGCATCATAGCTCCCTAACGCATGAACCGATTTTGATTTTGTTTTTTTTGTTTAAAAGGTGAATATGTCGGGAGTGTTCTTAGCTATGTTTGATGAAAATCGGCTTAGTATTTTTGGTTGTGATTAGTTGACAGACTTATGAACTGACTTGACAGGCTTGTGATTTTTTATTTATACACTTTTTGATGTGTATCTTGTTATTAATCATTTTACCAAAGCTCGATAACATCTATCGTTTTTTATAAGAACCTAGGAAAAAAATCATACACACAACATTTCATAAATTATAAAACAGTTATAAAAGTCGTCAAATTATATCTGTTATAAGTAGGTACAGGTTTATTTCATACATACAATCTCGAGACTGCTTGTTTTGTAACATAAATAAATATCCTTGGAAAAGTCACACCTATTGAACTAGACCCAATCGAAGCTTGCATTATGGGTGCTAAACAACGGATAAACATACATAAATACATATATAAGACTTCAAAAGTCAGGTACAGATGTTCGTGACCATCGCACTAATTCGAACCCGTAACTTTCCATTCCGTGGTAAGGGGCGCTTACCACTAGACCAAAAGCCAATTGTATGTTTCATTATATTATGTCAAAATTTTCAATTGTAAACTATACCTAGTTCACCCAGCGAACTTTTAACTTTTTAACGTGGTTTATGTAGAAAAGTGTAAATTTAGGGTTTTATGTACTTTTTAACCCCAAAAAAAAAGAATACAAAAATTAAAAAAAACTATAAATCTTAACATTTAGGGATATAAAAAATATATGTTGACCGATTCTCCGACCTATCCAATATGCAAACAAAATTTCATAAAAATCCACCTTTTCGGAGGACATTGGCAACAAACACCGTGACACGAGAAATTTATATATTAAAAATTTAACAAACCCCCGACATAAAAACTAAAAGGCCCTCTAAAAAGTATAACAATAATAAAATCTTAATATTAGTTACCTAAGTATTAATATTTCTACAAAGAAAACGTCATGTCGGGGGGACCGCTTCTCATTTAGGTGTAGTACTACTTACTTAATATTTACAATCTACCTAAACCTACGGTCCCCCCGACATGACGTTTTCTTTGTAGAAATATTAATACTTAGGTAACTAATATTAAGATTTTATTATTGTTATACTTTTTAGAGGGCCTTTTAGTTTTTATGTCGGGGGTTTGTTAAATTTTTAATTTATTTTTTATTTCATACTTTTTGTAAGTAGGTACCTACTACATATTATTATTTTTAACTTTGAATTTCGTAATGTACATGTTATCCTCGTACATTTGATACCCCACTCGGGTATATTTGTCGACATTGGGCTTACCATTTACACTATTACTCTACTAATTTTTGAACTACTTAACCGATTTTCATTATGATTTCAATTTTGTAATGTACACGCGATCCTCTTTCATTTGATACCCCACTTGGGTATATTTGTAGACATTTGGTTTTCCATCCCCACTTTCACTCCCAATATTTTTGGAAAGACTCAACCGATTTTCATTATGATTTCGATTTTGTAATGTACTCGTGACCCTCTTTCATTTGATACCCCACTCGAGTATATTTGTCGACATTTATTTTTGCATCCCCTCTTTTACCCCCCTCTAGTTATTAAACTACCTATCCGATTTTCATCAAACATAGCTAAGAACACTCCCGACATATTCATCTTGCAAACAAAAAAAACAGAATCAAAATCGGTTCATGCGTTACGGAGCTATGATGCCACAGACAGACACACACACACACACACACATACACACACACACAGACACGTCAAACTTATAACACCCCGTCGTTTTTGCGTCGGGGGTTAAAAAGAAGATAATAGCGGCTCCAAAATATTAACCGCTTATTGCAGACTGGGATGCCATAGCATCTGAGCCTCAAGGTCTACTCTTTGGAAACCGCTACCAGCTCGGTAACTTCGACGAATGCCTTCGACCACCCTGGACAGACTCTAGACCAGAATTAAGAACCCAATATTGCCTCGCTGAAATTGTTCTGGAGCGAACAGACAATGCTCCGAAGAAACTGAATAATAAACCTTTCCAACCGTATCAGTCTGTTTTGGACTACATTCAGGTATGTGCCAGTAGAGATATTGTTTACTAAAATTATTCCTAAGATGCTAGTTTCTGGGGTGTTTGCAGATGCAAGAAAGCACAAATTATTTCCCAATTTTCAACCAGAAAAGTTTCTTCTCGACTCGAAAACCTAGGTAGTACCTAGGTATTGGAATGAAACAACTATTAACGGATTTAACTCGCGTATTTTTATTTTATTTTATTGGCTGACGTTTCGGATTCTTTACAGTTTCCATAATCGTAGCATGACTGAGCTGACAAAAGTCTAACGCTAAAGTCCGAAACGTCAGCAAATAAAATAAAATAAAAATACGCGAGTTAAATCCGTTAATAGTTGTTTCATTCCAATGTGTAATAACCGCGAAGGCATCAGAAATTAAAAAATTAGTACCTAGGTAGTTAAGCTATAATATTATATACTTAGCTAAAGAGTTTGTTTGTTTGAATGCACTAATCTTAGGAACTATCTACTGGTTCAATTTTACAAAACCTTTTATGTTAGATAGCCCATATATCATTACAGCCAGATGAATAGGAGCGACACAGTAACTGTTCCACGCGGAACAGGTCGTGGGCAGAAGCTAGTATTAATATACGAGTGTTAAATCAGAATAACACATCCCATCATGTATGAAAACACGGAAGTCAATGAAAGTCTGATATTATTTGTATTTTCAGCAACGTCCCCTTCATTCACGTCCCCTGAATGAGCTGACATGGGGGGTGTGCGTGCCGGCCTCTTGTGGGCCAAAGTCTGTAGAACGACTCCTAGCGACAATGCTGGCTCGCAGTCACCTTGGTACAGCTGGACTCAAAGCACAAATATCTGTCACCAATGAGTGCCAGAAACAGGATGAACCTAGGCACTTCGATGCGCTGTTTTATTCTTTCATGTAAGTCTTTTTTGCTATGTAGGAGATGATAGCAATTTCTAGAGAAAATCTTCATGACTATAAAAGGTTATGACTGCTTCTTAATATTGTTTGACTTCGTATAAAGTTATTATTTGTTGAGGTAATAGATAAGCATTAATAAATTCCTTCTAAAAATAAGTAAAGAACTTTTTCATAATATGTGGACATTTTGAAAAGAAATAAATTATATTTCGAGTAAATGAGAGGTATTGCATAAAATCAAACGACATTTTTTTTAATTTACATATCAAGGTAGGCTAGAGTTATGATTCAGACTGCAGGCACCTACTTATAGATCAATGATCGGAAACTTGGTCCAGTAGATTTCCTTTGTTGACTCCAATAATTGCTACAATTATGTGTGAACTGCTCATTAATATTAATCATTCTTTTTTTACAGTGTCTTTATAATTGTGTTAATGACCACAACACTGGTCTGTACTTATATTAATATCATGAGACCAGAATGCGAACCAAAAACATTGAGTGAGTTAATATTTCCCGATATAATAAAATAATATTGTATACCTAATTTAATACATATAACTGTAAAGTTGACAAACTTTTAACACAATAATCAACATCACTTAGTAAGTACTGAGTCCTAAATTTTAATAATTATTTTCAGAAAGCGACATAATAAAAGCCTTTTGTCTCAGAGATAATGCTCGAAATCTTCTGCAAATGAAGAAGAATGGCACTGAAGTGTTGTATGGCATCCGATTCTTAACAATAAGTTTTATTGTATTGGACCATCAGCTTGGTATTTTTAATGCTGGACCGGTCAGTGATGGTCTACGTGTTGATCAGGTAGGAAGCTTTGAGAGAAAATACCTAAAAAACAAAATTAGTTCTTAGAGCTTTCTCAGAACTAGGTACTATTATTTCCCTTATCAAACAACGATTTTTGCGCAGCTATAGGAGTATCTATTCCAACACAAATGACTTGTTAAGAAGCCTTATAGATAACGTACTTGAGGAAGGAGTTTAACCAATATCTTTATAAGAACGTTATTAGTAATTCCAGATTTATATTTTTAATAGGAATACTTTGCTTGTTAGGTAGGTAGAAGACATAGAAATCTGTTTAGCAATATTTACGTTATTATGGTGTTTTGATTTATGATTGAGATCAAATAAATATTAACAATTGACTTAATTCGATGAGTTTTAATGACCCAATTTAACATTTATAAATAAATTAGGGACTAGTATAATAACTAAAATTTACTTGTTTCTAGTGACATTGTTATATATATTTTATTAAAATATTGTTTCAGGCCATCATGTCGGTAACCGGCATGTTTGTGCTTCATGACGACTTATTTGTGGACACCTTTTTCCTCTTATCTGGGTTTCTCACTGCCACTGGTTTTTCCAGATTTAAGAGGTTTCCAAATTTCTTCTGTCTCATCTTAAAACGCTATGTTAGGTAAGTACTTACGCAAATACTTTAATACCATCTAATTTAACATTTCGTGAACGATACTGTAAATCGGCGTAGACAACAATGGCTAATTCTTTTTTTTTGTGGCTGTAGGTTAAATAAATACCTGCAAAGATATTACCTTCGAATTCTCTCCCGTAAAATTTGATACAAGTCACACACGCGGCCTTAGCAATTATAGGTTCCGCGGTATTGCAGTATTAGACTATGGGCCCATGTTAAAAAAATGATGGGTCATTTGAACCACCAGATGACCTATGTAGAACGATATAAGAGCATAAAATAATAAGATTTAGCATTGTGCCGTCACTTGTAAGCTGTCCAACTGAGTGCAGGTGAGAATTCAAAAGTACAGGTAGAGTGAGTACATTTTGGTCATATATTTTTGAACGGCATTGTTACCATCGATAGATCCATGAAAAATAATACTAAAACGCGTAGTGCCGTAAAAAAATGGTGATCCAAAAAGTCGGAATTTTTTTTTGATTTTCCGACAATTTCCAGGGTGAATTTGGTCATTTGATACAGTACGGCATCAGTTTCATACTATTTCAATACTGCTTCTAATCCATCATTCCGCAACGCCGTAAAAAAATCAAGCGACAAGGGGAAAAAACCGAAGGTTGCAGCCCCCTCTCTTGCCGTGGTCCAGGGGGTGATTTGACACAACATCAAATTAATTTATTTCGAAAGTATTTTATGCATAGATAATATGTTTTCATATGCCGTACATTTTCGTTGGTTCAAAGGGGTGTGTAATGATCGATATAAAAATATCTAATATATTTTCTATTGATATATCAACATTTGATATAATTTCAAATAATTTCATTTGATATAATTTAATATAATCATTCATTGTGTATAATAAACGTTTGGTATAATTTTAAAATATATAAATTTATTTCGTATATTTATCGTTCGGTATAACGCTTATTTCTTATAAAGATTGTATGGTATAACGCTCATTTTATATACAAATCATAATGAATTATTAGCTGAATCTAACATTATTCTTGGAAATATACAATCATATATGAATGGGCAACCGCCAGAAAAAAAAAGAAAATACATATGGAGCAACAAAAAAGAATTGATAATATTATACTTAATCGAACGAAGGTGAATTTTTACGAGCAATTGCTTCAAATTTAAATCTAAAGTAATGTGCCTGGGATTTATGTACTTACTTAATAATATATTTAATTTACTTTTGCACATTGTATTTTATTTACCTATCCTAACCTCCTTTTGTTACCCATTCGTTTTGGTAGGGGGACGCAGTTCAAACCTAACCTAACCTACTTTTTGATAGCAGTTCGTTTTGTGATTATGTCTCTAATACATTATATCAAGAATTATATTATACTAGCTTCTGCCTGCGACTTCGTCCGCGTGGAACTCCTCGGTTAAAAAGTAGCCTATGTCCTTTATCAGGCTCCAGACTTTCTTTGTACCAAATTTCATTTAAATCGGTCCAGAAGTTTTAGCGTGAAAGCGTAACAGACAGACAGAGTTACTTTCGCATTTATATATAAGATATGGTCTACATTAAAATGTACGGCAACATTTTTTCCTAATTTATTTATGTTAATACTATTTAAAACATGGGATACAATGTAGAAAACTGCTCTATTTCATTAATTTATGATATTTAAATTTCTGCAATAATTTGCAAAATTTCAGTTTTTGTATTTCTCCATAACTTTTTTCAGAACAGTTTCTGCTGAACGGCAATACTATATAACAATTGTATTTTACAATATTATGTTAGAAAAATAGTTCCCGTACAGGGTCAAATGATTTTACAGCTTTATAAATCAAGAATACGATGAAATTAAGATAATTATTAATATACATTCAAATGAACAATCATTTTTTGACGGCATTATTTTTAATAGTACTTTTAAGTGCTAGATAATGTTGTGGAACCGAAGCCGTACTTTATCAAATCACCCCCTGGACCACGGCAAGAGAGGGGGCTGCAACCTTCGGTTTTTTCCCCTTGTCGCTTGATTTTTTTACGGCGTTGCGGAATGATGGATTAGAAGCAGTATTGAAATAGTATGAAACTGATGCCGTACTGTATCAAATGACCAAATTCACCCTGGAAATTGTCGGAAAATCAAAAAAAAATTCCGACTTTTTGGATCACCATTTTTTTACGGCACTACGCGTTTTAGTATTATTATTCATGGATCTATCGATGGTAACAATGCCGTTCAAAAATATATGACCAAAATGTACTCACTCTACCTGTACTTTTGAATTCTCACCTGCACTCAGTTGGACAGCTTACAAGTGACGGCACAATGCTAAATCTTATTATTTTATGCTCTTATATCGTTCTACATAGGTCATCTGGTGGTTCAAATGACCCATCATTTTTTTAACATGGGCCCATAGTCTATATCGACGACTTGACAGAGAAGCTAAACTCTTTTCTTTTATGCAATAATCTCCATAAAAGTCTTAATATTATACAGGGCGTCAAGTTATGTTTTTACCTCAATGGTATTGTTTTGTTTCAGATTAATAGTGGCATTTGCAATAGTGATATTCTACGTATGTGCAGTATTCCCGTACTTAGGTTCGGGTCCTCTTTGGCCGAGAGGTATCGCAGCTGACACCCAACCTTGCCTCAAGAACTGGTGGCTAAATCTACTCATGTTGAATAACTATGTCGACAGTGAAAACATTGTCAGTATCTATATATAATATTCAATTTTACTTATATTCCTTTTAGACTGTAGTAGGTTTTTATCACTCAATTTGAAAAATAATTCGCAATCCAATTTTATTTTACAATGTTGCTTTTTCTGTTTTATCCTAATGAGTTTGTGCTAATGTCGGTATTTTAAATTGTAAACGTAAATTGAAGTAGGTACTTAGAAAGTACAAAAATATAGACAAAGATATTTCCTGTTACTTTTCCAGTTATTCAAAATACATGACAATGGCAGATTGTTTGTCTGCTAGTCAGAAAGTAGCAGTAAATTCATCGACGAAAGAAGTTTTAGGACCTTTTGCAGCATTAGCTCTAGTTACATTAGTATCTATTACATTTTTTTTCTATTCCAGTGCCTCGTCGTTTCTTGGTACATACCCTGCGACTTCCACTTCTTCATATTTACGTCGCTTTTGTATATGTTGTACAAACGTCATAAGCGCATTGGAGTCAGTTGTGGTATCGTCATTACCATCGTAGCTGTCATTTTACCCGGGGTTATCAATTATGTCAACGAGTTACCTGCTGTCCAGCTGTTTACCTACGAGTAAGTATTCATTTCAATTATTTTTAAATAACACATGAAGATTGTCTGACCATCCTCTCATTATCGCATCATTATCATCCTTTAATTTAAAAAAAATAACGTATTAATTTCTGATGCCTTCGCGGTTATTACACATTGGAATGAAACAACTGTTAATGGATTAGCTAATAAAATAAAATAAAAATACGCGAGTTAAATCCGTTGACAGTTGTTTCATTCCAAATTAACGTATATTTAACCCCTGAGAAAGAAAATTCTCGTACTGGAATTCAATTAGGATTACAATCTACATAGTTGATGTTAATATCGGCACGGACTACGTCTTAGTGAATGAAGCAGTAGACATAATTACGTGGAAAAATTACCTAATCAATTAGAGTCACGCTATTATGGATAAAAATGTAGGGATGCTAAAATTATGTTTTATTTATTATCCCAGTTTATAAGTTAGTAGATCAAAAGCAGGAAATTTGTGACTGTCAAGAAAGTGTTCTGACAGACTAAAAAAGTCAAGGACTTAGGAAAGTCTGGACCTGGAAGGAGTAGGTACATAAAAAAATCTGTTATATCCAACATTTGCTGTACCTAAAGCAATAAGGCTTTTAAGTCTTATACATCAAAAGAACAACCTAATGGAAAAAAACCACGATCCCAGTGACGTATAACTGAATCTAGAATCTAGAACTTATTTATCTCTAGTTGATGCACTTTTGCGCAATTTCCGTGATGGCATTGTTTCCCTCAATAAACAGCTGGTTAACTAACAATTACGCCTTACATTGAAAACATAATTAATCTTTATTAAATGTACCCTTCAGAGCAACTTAGTAATAAATATAGGTGTGACCTATTTATTGATCATTTTGAGAATGGAAACTTTTTAAGCTTCGTGCAATATAGATTAGATTAGACTCATTTAGTTCTCAATAGTCATAGTATTTATTAAATCGTACCGCGTTTTTTGAGATTTATCAAAAAATGGGAGTTGATGGTAGAAGAGTGAAAATTTTGTACTGGAATTTTATATGAAAACATTTAGGTCCGTTTTGAATATTGGTTCTATGGTGTTCTGCTTCGTGGGAATGTTTCAATATTTATTTGGTCTTCATGATTTTTTATGTTCTTGCAGATTTATTTCCAACCCCCGAGCCAGTCAGCAGTTCCATTTAACTTATATCAAAAGTCATACAAGGTATGCAGCTTATTTGATGGGTTTCATCGGCGGGTTACTCTTCCACAACTATTACATCCAAAACGTGAGAAGAATTTCGAAGGCAAGTTTTATTTTTTAACGAAACGATTAGTGTTAAGTTAAAGACTTAGTATTTTAAGAGCCACTTGCAGGTTCCCGGGTTAGCCACAGTACAACAACTGTCAGATTTATTCGGTTAACCCCGTGTTAGTGACTAACCCGAGAACGTGCAAGTGGGCCTAAGTTTGCAAACAGAACCTGTCAAACAAAATGTGATTTTTGGTGGTCTGTTGGTCTAGTGGTCAGTGCGCCTGCCTACGAAACAGGAGTTGTGGGTTCGAGTCCTGCTAGGGGCAGATTAGAGCGATTAGTATAAGCATCTGTACATATGTACCTGAGTTTAGGATTTCTTATATAATGTACCCAAAGATATTAGATATTTATCTATACATGCTCATCACCTTTTCACCGCTTAAAATAGCGCGTCTTACCATTGTAGCATTGGCGTATTTAAAATGTTCTCACAGATCAATAGGAGCAATTTGCTTTTCTCTTTCTAAGGATATTTTTACAGGAAAAGTTGATTTTTTATTTAATTCGTATTTACCTGCTCATTGTGTTAGACAGCAGGAAAAGTTACCTACTAATTATGGTTTTTTAAATTTATAATTAAATAAAATACAATTATCTACATATTTTAAAATATATACTTAGGTACATTCACTAATTACAAACTCTTAAGTGAATATGCCACATTAAAAACTTATACAAAATATATAATAGTACATTACGCACCTAGGTCAGTAAAATAAAAAAGCCTCAGATCACATGTAATTGTCGTCCGAGACGAAGCCGAGGTTGACAAAATGTGATCTGAGGTTTTTTTATTATACTGGCCGAGGTCAGTATACTATTTTTCTATTCAACGAAGCCAGAAAGCGGCAATTTCTGGCCGGAGGACAGAAAAATAAGTTCCTTGAGTGTTTAAGTTCGAATGCATGGATGTATGCTTATTACTTTTTCTCGCAAAATTTCCCACTGTATGTATTTTGATAAAACATTACAATAAACTACTACTTACTAAAGTACATCAGCGAGCCTATTATGAACTGTCGACAACATATTGTCGACAAGCAATGGGTTCGTCGTTACGATAACATTTTGTTATCGACATGTAGAAATAAGAGACGACATCGTTGATTCGTCGCGAGAATAAGACGATATCGACATGACGAGATGTCAACTCGACAATTCATCATAGCCTCGCAGAGTAACTTGATCATATTTTGTAACGATATTGTCCTAGCTAGTCCGTTATAATTGTTTCATTCCAATCTCACAACTGTTTCAGAAATGGTCAACAATTGGTTCCATCACCGGTTTACTGGTGATGTTGGTGGTGATGGTCTCCGGGTCCACGTTCCTCTGGAGAAGCTACAACCCCCTGGAGGGTGCCCTGTACGCTGCTCTTAACAGGCCTGTTTGGGCTTGTGGTGTCGCTATGGTGGTTTTATGCTGTTCCTTGGGACATGTCCGTAAGTTTAACCCAAATAGCACACGATTTCTATATAAGTTATGTAAAGGCTGTACAAGGGTGATTACTCTTATTCAGCCTTTGTACTGCTCATATAGAGCTTGTGTGTTGCTTGGCAATGACTAGATTAACTTTTTATAAACTACTAGCTGACCCGGCGAACTTTGTACCGTGTTTATGAGTTATGAGATGTTTTATTAAGATAATAGGGGTTTACTGTAGAGGTGAAAACTTACTGAAAAAATTAAAACAAAAAATAGAGTTCATCGGATTCTCAAAATTACCCGAAACGCACACAAAATTTGATAAGAATCCTAAATGCAATGAAAAATTATCCAGGATTATTATAATCTAAGAGTAGTAGATAAGGTCATGCGTCATTCACAAATGACTTCTCAAAATGACGGATCTCGTACGATTTAAAACACATGCTAGTCTAACTAATGACCGTACCTACTGTCTATTTCATTCCAGTAGCGATTATGCAGGAAGCGTGAGCTCTTTAATTACGCTATTTTAATTTTTTTTTTATCCTAGCATTGCTGAAGGGTTTCCTAAGTTGGTACCCTTGGGTCCCGCTGAGCCGGCTGGCTTACGGCCTCTACTTGACGCATTCGCTGTTCATCTCAAGGAACGTGTTTGTGACTCGGAATTCGCAGCACAACGACTACCCAGAGTTGGTATGTTCACCCAAGTTCTGTATAAACTATACGAAGGTTACCACAAAAATTCAGTTTTTGTGCAGATTTTTATAACCTACTAGCGGCCCCGGCAGACGTCGTCCTGCCCGTCCGATTGTTTCGTCAAAGATCTGTCAAAGTCTTCTAACTGTCACTTAATGAATAGTAATTCTTCATAAGGCTTCATATTTTCCCCGTTTTTTACACATTTTCCACTGTTTCTTCGCACCTATTGGTCGCAGCGTGATGTCAAAAATTTTATTTATCCAACATTATGGTCTATCCAACAAAAAAATAATTTTTGAATTCGAACCAGTAGTTCCTGAGATTAGCGCGTTCAAACAAACAAACAAAGAAACAAACTCTGCAGCTTTATAATATTAGTATAGATGTGATATAGATCTAGTCACTAAATTAAATACTTGTCTGGATATACTGAGATCTAGTCACTAAATTGAACCCTAGCCTGGATATACTGAGATCTAGTCACTAAATTGAACCCTAGCCTGGATATACCGAGATCTAGTCACTAAATTGAACCCTAGCCTGGATATACTGAGATATATCGGGTCGGTTCGCATTTGATGTGGTTAAGGGAAGATGATGGCTGAGATACACATCATACTAGTCAACGGATGATATTTGTGGGGTCAGAGGGACTTCAGAGATAACTAGGTACAAGCTTTTGCTTTGGAACGAAATCCAACTGGATACAACATACTGGCTTATGGTACATTATTTGTTTTGTTTGTATCGCACACGTGTAGTATGTAAGTTCAAATTGTATAAATTGACTTTGAAAAACTGTGTTTGTGCGGCGTTTCTTTAGGAATGTTTGTTTCCGAAGCGTTAGTAGATTCATGTGACGTGTTAAAGTCTATAAATAAATGACTAGCTTCTGCCCGCGACTTCGAAAGCGTGGAACTCCTCCTTTTTTGCAGTCGGTTAAAAAGTAGCCTATGTCCTTTCTCAGGCTTCCGACTTTCTTTGTACCAAATTTCATATAAATCGGTCCAGTAGTTTTAGCGTGAAAGCGTAACAGACAGACAGACAGACAGAGTTACTTTCGCATTTATAATATTAGTAGGGATTATTTGTTTTGTATGTATCGTACACGTGTAGTATGTAAGTTCAAATTGTAAAAATTGACTTTGTGTTTGTGCGGCGTTTCTTCAAGAATGTTTGTTTCCGAAGCGTTAGTAGATTCATGTGACGTGTTAATGTACTTTTTAGAGTCTATATATAAATGATTTGATTTGAAAATGTCAACCATTTAAATAAATTGTATTATTGCAGCTAACTTCAGCGGCGGGCGTTATTTTCTGGGGCTGCGTATCGGCACTCGGTCTTTGGCTTTTTGCAGAAGCACCTGTTAATAATTTGCTCACCGTTTTTCTTAAATCTGGGTAAGTATATCTATATCTATATCTATACTAATATTATAAAGAGGAAAGATTTGTATTTTTGTATTTTTGTATTTTTGTATTTTTGTATGTTTGTATGTTTGTAATGAATAGGCTCCGAAACTACTGGACCGATTTCAAAAATTCTTTCACCTTTGGACAGCTACATTATCCCCGAGTAACATAGGCTATATAATATCACGCTAGGTCTTATAGTTGCGGAGCAGTAACCGAAAATGTTTCAAAAACGGGGGAAAAGTATCGTTTCTGAGGCCTTAAAAAAATCGTAAGTCCCCCGTGCGAAGCCGGGACGGGCCGCTAGTCTTAATTAATTTCATTATGGCTAATAATCAAAGACGTAGTCATAATACTAGACTAATTTCCATTGTGTTAAATAAACGCTAACCGTTTTAGTAAATAATTAATACAGCCTATTTATGGATAGACAGACTAAGCGATTTTGTTTGAATAGGAAAAGATTCTTCTCTATTTGATAACTGTCTACGGAACTCTACAAAATATATTTTTTTTATAACAGAAATTTGTTTGAAATTACTTTCGGATTTCACAAAATAATTGTATCCCATTGATTTTTGTTTTAAATTATGTATGTAATACCTAAGTATACAAATTTAAAGTTATTTTCTTCAAGGATTTGTTTGAGTTAAACTAGTTATACTTTTTAATTGTAAATGAATACCTACATAATATTATTATTGATTTACTGGACAATTAGTAGGTACTACTTAGATAATGGATAAACACATGTTCAAATAGTAGGTATAAAATTTACTCGTTTTCATTACACTGACATCTGCCCTTAGCGAGATTCGAACACTTCCGGTTTCGTAGTCAGGGATTCAGACCACTAGACAGTAGACGATCAATTTTTTTTTTAAATACAGGTCAGCATCTTCCGTTACTGACAGTGAAGGGCATGACAACAAGGGCTTCAGCGGACAGCAATCCACGTTTAACATTTTATCTTTAGAAAATGGACACCTTCGGGACAATTTACCCTCCACTATACAAAATTCCTCTAAAGTATAATTGAGTATAATGATAATTTCTAATGCAAAGGGAGGACGTATCTATTCCTTTTTAAGTTTTTTTTATACTAGGTACCAATCTTCCAAGAAGCCCGTAGTACAAAATAGGTAAGTAGCATAATTTACTGCTAGGGTAACTGTAACAATGTATGTGAGTTATATACCTAATAATGTGTTTTTTTTTATGTCACTATTATATTTTTTTTGTATCAATTTGAGATTTATTTATAATTTATAATGTGGATTGTAATTTTTACATGTAAGTATAATTTTGTGATTTGTTTGTATTTTATTAGTGTGAAATTGGGTTTATTAGTTATTCAGTCATTGCTAATGTTTGTAAAGTTTGTTTTGTACTTGTTGATAAATCAGGATTATTACAAAAAAATATTGAGATTTGAAAAAAATATATACTGTAGGTACTGTCTAATGTATTGTGTAAA
This sequence comes from Polylopha cassiicola, assembly GCA_038024825.1. Lineage (NCBI taxonomy): Eukaryota > Metazoa > Arthropoda > Insecta > Lepidoptera > Tortricidae > Polylopha > Polylopha cassiicola. Next base: position 5,191,298 of record CP149061.1, read on the forward strand.
TAAATTTCTAACTTTAATATAAGTCTTAAACTGTACATATCTATAAAAAATCTTCAATTTTACTTCACTATAAAAATGTACGATTAGAACTTAATAAAATGTAAAATATGTCGGAAAATAAATATTTACAAAAACGCCATCTGTGAGTTATTACTGAAACTACAGCAGTTATCATTGCGAAGAACACAACAAGTGCAAAATGTATTAATAGTTTTAAGTAGCGCTGATAGATGGCGCTAGAGGTCTTGTTCTTTGTAATGTTGCTCGGTTCAAACAGGAAAAGCACTGGGAGATACCAACTCCTCTAAAACCAGACTCAATAGATATAAATCTTTGGACGATTTTCACCATTTTATCAAATCTTAAACTAAGCAAAACTTGTGAACTTCTTATACCTACTTACTAGATAGCCATGCTCGTGCTCTTCACATTGACAGCTGCCCTTAGCAGGATTCGAACCACGTTTAGTCGGATACAGATTACTAAGATAATAGCTTCAGATACATATTTAATAGTTACATTAATTTGGTCAGGGGCTTTGATGTAAGTAGTTACTTACTTAGATAGATAGGTATTAGGTACCTATTGGTTATTACAAAAACAAAAAAATAACCGAATGCGTACTGAACTGATTGCCTGTGGTTCGTAGAAACGTACCTACCTACTAAAGTCATTTTAAATAATAGTTTTCATGATATTTAAAAAGGTTAGTTCTAATTAAAGTTGTTAGCATTTTGATTCTGAACATTTGTTGGGTATTCTAGTAATGCGTCCTCTTGTATCTATGTATTATCAATGTAAATATTCATTGATTTTTTTTATTATTATTATTACATATATACCAACATAGGTTTTTAGCACCAACATAATTAGGAAGGTAAGGACATAGGTAGGTATTTACTCTTATTATAACGCAAGGATATAATTATGTAGGTACCTACTAAGAAAAACTTACAGTACCACCCAAGTACCTTTACTTCGTCACCGCTCTTTTATAATGGAGCTACAATGACATCTAATAATGATATCGCAGATCAATGCATTCATACCTTACACTACTACGACATATTTGATACTGATCATACTTACATGGATTTGAAATTTTCCATCATTGAAATAGGAGGTAGTCTACCAACAGCTCAAACTTCTTAAATCATAGCCTCAAAGGCACCTAAAGTTGTTCTAATTACTGAGGTACCTCAACAGTACCTCAACGTCTTTGAAATCAGATGTAAAATCAGCATCACTTGCGCCTGCGCTCATCACAGCCTAACATAATGACATAATTGGCGGGGAAACGAAGAGGGGAAGAGGTGCGGGGCGCATGCGTGAGTTTGACGGCCAAGGTCGAGGCCGCGCGATTCTGCCGCGCGCCGCCGCGCCGGCCGGCCGGTACCTCGCCCTCCTACCTCAGAAACATTAAAAGTTAAAGGGCAAAAACGTTAAATATCGCGAGTGACCCTTACGACTGACGACCAACGCCACAAGAAGGTAAATAACCCATTTTATTACCCCACAATCCACTTCAGGCGGTTCTGTACGAATATCGATTGCATGTTTGTAATCATGAGCTAGGTGTATCCATATCAGATGTGAACTGTTTTGGCTGTTTTGCGCGTCTAGTAATCGCGTGAAGGTAAAACGCAGTTTTTATACTTTAATGTTATACTATTAACCAAAATGGTGATCGTATCTTCCGCGCTTGTCGCATCGCGTCATCGTATTTAACGCTAATCTTCGAACAAACAGCTGTGCCTTTTATAAAAACAATGCACAGTACCTAAATAATTATATTCTATTGTTACGCCCGCGAGATCTTTTAGTACTCTAGTCCCGGACAACCGCCACGTTGTCGCGAAATGTTTTTGGTTATATCCAAGGTAGGTAGGTATGATAAATGAAAGCGTGTCTAGCTGATAAACGTAGCGTCGTCAGAAAACAAAATACCAGATCCGAATTATCTGTGACTCAGGTTAGTACCTATTGTACCGTACCTATCTACTCTTAAAATTGTTCGCGTAGCTTCATCTTGATTGCAATTACTGGTTGTTTAGCGATAACATCAGCAGACCTACCTATCTATTTGGTATAAGTCAGTATAACTATATAAAATTATACCGATTAAGAAAAATAGAAATGAATTAATTAAATGTTCAACAATCGTTTGTCTTAGAAGATTCTAGAAAAAAATGGAGGGTAGTTGGATGACAAGTTACAGTTAAATATTAACGGCAATTTGAATTTCAATACGTTATACAAATTGATACTTACCTAATAGTTTGACAATAAAAGAATACGTATTAGGGAAAATGAAATCAATATTCATCAATCATTTTGGAACATTCTTGAAATAAATGATGAGGGTAGGTTAAAAAACACGACCGTAAAATTTTTCTTTGTTCGTGATCATACTTGAAATTCGTTTCTAATTTTAAATCAAGTTTCTGTTTATATGCTCTTTTTCAACCTTTTCAGCACATAACGGAGTCTTCATTTGTTTTTGTGCATGATCAAACTTCAAAGTTTGATTCTAATTTTAAATCAGACTTTGTGTACAAACTCTTTTTTAACCTGCTCTGTACGTTACCTGGAGATTTCATTTGTTTGTTTTTTTAACCTTTTTTATTAGATGTTCCAGAATATTAATTTCTTTCGTTTTTATTCAGAAACTAGGTATATTATATATTATATATTCTGGTTATTCTAGATATTCACCCCAACGCCATCTATAACCTATAAATGTATGGTTTCACTACTTAACTTAACCACCCTCTTTTTATAAGATACAGCTTCATACCGCCATATTCTGATTTTATTAAAAAAATCTTACTTCTTTATTTTTTTCTAAACAAACCTTGTTCAAACAATTACAAATACAAAAAAATATATATATATCCAATTTGGTGCATTTAATCGGAAGTTACGCGTTCACATACATTTCTTTTATTTAATTTTAAATTTTAATAAACAAAGACTAAGTGGTGTTAGAAATGGCATCAGTGCACAAGATACTTACAAAAATGTTTTTTTAATAAACAAAACGTCTTTACTATTAAACATTATATTTCGCTATCAACACAACATAATCTAATTTCACTTAAATGTAAAATTCAATTTACATAACTCTCAAAATTTCCAAACACCGACTAAATCCTTTAATGGCCAGCTCGAACGTGTTTGCGCGCACACAAAATTGCCTCAATTTGCTTCTGATTTTTAAGTAAACATTCACATACACATGTAAACAATTATTTAATCAAGGGTAACATTTATCTCTACGCAACATGATCTCAGTTGCACACATAGAAGTGGTTGACACATAATACCGAGGGTACTTTGTATGCGGTGCATATGTGTGTCATCCCTTAGTGTAATGTTGTGTGGGCGTTGTGTGTTGTGCGTTTGTGTGATGTGTGTGTGCCACCCCTATATAGGTCAGGGGAAGCTGTAGGGTGGGACTGTGGGCGGCCCATCTATGTTGCGCCTCTATCGACCGCCCGCCCACTACTAAAAATCTGTTTATCTAGGGTCGTGTTGATAGATTTGTCTGAAATCTGAATAAAACTCTCTGAATATAGTATTTATATTTTTTAAACTTCTAAATAAAATTTAAGCTGATTGAGATTTTTTTTTAAATAGGTACCTATGTAGTAAAATACTTTCTGGTGCCTTCGCGGTTGTTACACATTAACAATTATAACAGATTTAAATCACATATTGTATATATTTCTAATATTTTACAATTCCCATATTAGTTGCACGAATTGACGAGAGTGTAATGCTAAATTTAATACATTATTTAGTATCGCTCCTTTCGTTATCTCACTGTTTGACTTATCGACTGACTGGTAGAAAATACCCTAGGACATTAAGTCTGTCTGTACACATTTATTATTTTATGCAATAAAGTTTAAATTTCATAAATAAAAAAAAAACTAAAGGCCTTGCTCTTAGGAAATTCCTCACATAATTATATAAATTTAAGAAAAAGTAGTTATAACTTATTAACATGCTACATGCATATCAAGCATATTTGGAAGCCGAAAGGTACTACGTAGTGAAACTAGTCCTGTAAAGAACTTTATATTACCTACGCTGGACAAATAAAAGATTTTTAATATTGACCTGACTAATAATAGTGCCTACAAATAGTATACCAACAACCCAGCCCACTCGCATCACATTCAATTGTTTTACATATTGAATCATAACATTATCATAAAACTATTCCTCCATTATGAAGATGAATATAAAACTGTGTGTTCACATATAACAATACAATTATTGTTTGATTTATAGCTCATTTAATGCCGGAATGCGACCTTAGGTGCAGGTTGCATCATTACATCAGATACAATGATCTGGGGGGCTAGACAAGGTGCCTACGTTCAACGTTAACGTTGACTGTAGGCACCAGAATGTATGGGATTTGACATCCGCGAACAACTGTCACGTACGTCATAATCGTTCGCGGATGTCAAATCTTATACATTTCGGTCGTTTTGTTCCGTCTATGGGCCCTGCGAGCCTAAGATGAATTGTCGAGTCGACATCTTGTCATGTTGACGTCGTCTTATTCTCGCTGTGATCTGTCTAAAATCGGTAAGGTTGTCGACAACGAGAAATCTTGTGTCGGTGTCGTCTCTTATGTCAACAACGGAATAATATCGACACGAGAAACCTTCTCCTTGTCGACAACGTTCTCAATATTATATTAATAATTAATATTACAACAACGTTAGTCATAATGATAAAAACGTATAAGTAAATATTAATGGTAAATACTTAATGTGAAAATAGTAACATAATAATACCTACTAAAATTATATTTTTGAATGTTAGTGTAAATTGTCAACATATAATAAATAATTTTAGATGCTTTTGTGGGAACTACATTTTAAAATAAAATAACTATAACGGATATATATATGTATATATATAGGTAACTCACGTATATTGATTTTATGTTTACGTATCAAAAGCTTAATAGCTCGTATTGATTAAATACTTACTAAGTTACATTGAGAATATAAATATTCTTAGTTGCTAGCTTGGGTCTCAAAATGGACTGCGTCACGTTCGTCATGGTTACCTGCTACCGCGTCACGCGTGACGCAAGTGCGTCATAAACTACGCGTGTCTAGGACTTAACGCAAAGTCTTCAGAAATCGAGAAATCATAATACTTAATCACCCGAAATATCTCCAATTGGCTTCTTGTATTCTTGTATTTATTTAATTCATTAAATGTAAACTGATTAAATACGTACTCGTTAAATTACATTGAGTATATAAATATTCTTAGTTGCTAGCCCGGGTCTCAAAATGACACGCGTCACGTTCGTCACGGTTAGCTGCTATAGCGTCACGCGTGACGCAAGTGCGTCACGAACTACGCGGGTCTAGGACTTAACGTAATGTCTTGAGAAATTGAGAAACCATAATACCTTATCACCCTAAATATCCTCATTATTTTCTTGTATTTATTTAGTAACTATAATTTAGTTGTTATAAAGTTTTGTTACCTATGTGCTGGCTATAAGTGATATTTAACCAGATATTCCATTGTTTTATACGCCGTCGTTGTGGTCTATAGCTATATATTTAACTAGCTTCTGCCCGCGACTTCGTCCGCGTGGAACTCCTCCTTTTTTGCATTCGGTTAAAAAGTAGCCTATGTTCTTTTTCAGGCTCTAGACTTTCTTTGTACCTAATTTCATTTAAATCGGTCCAGTAGTTTAAGCGTGAAAGCGTAACAGACAGACAGACAGATAGACAGACAGAGTTACTTTCGCATTTATAATATTAGTAGGGATGATTGCTAATAATGTTATTGAGTGTCAATATAAATTGTATTTCTTAGGAGGACAGGAGACCAGGAGATAATTTCGCTTATTGTTTCTATTTTTAAATAAGGTTTGAGACTACACTTGCGGCTTTTCGAACGCTTGAAGATCCACCCGTTTTCATTTCGTTTTAGCTCGTATTTCTTGCGACACTGATGTCATCTTTTATATGAACTTTAAAGTAATCACCATAGTCTTTATATAATGTCTAGACTTTCAAATTTTTTGTCACTAAAATACCTAAAACAACGCAAATCGTAAAAAGTAAATGCCAACAACGTACCTGTGCCACTGGTATCTAAAATTTTATTAATGTTTCAAAATAAATTAATACTTAAACATTTCAACGGATCAAGGATCTAAATTTTCTTCATTGTCGAGAGAAATCTTATAAACTCTTTTGTAAGTATCTAAATGCGCCTTAATACTTACTTTCTATAGAGTTTCAAATCTATAGAAAACCTCTGAAAATATTACCAATCTTTTTTCTTTTTTCAAGTTAGCAGGAAAATGCTATACTTTTAGCGTCTTCTCTCTTGTATTATTTTATTTTTCTAAGACTAGCGGTTTAGCCTGTTTCCCTATTGGTTAGTATAGCCTTTAATATGTATAGATCAAGGTTTATTCATTTTACGAAGTTATCGGACTTTTGGCAGAAGCTTTTACGCCCGAGGTAAAGTGCTGGCGAGGAACCAAGACGGAACTGAAAGAAAATTTGGTGCCTCCTTGTGTCTTTTACTTTTGAAGCTAAACTGACATGACCTTGTATAAAAAGACCTTTGGATGTCTTATAAAAAAAGGTATTGTCGGATCTTTAACATAATAACTTGGGTCAAAGGTCTTTTGATCTTTTCTCATACTAAGCAAAGCTTGAAATCCGATTACAATCATCTTCAACTCTTACGCAGACTTTGTTGCAGCAATAGTACATTACGCACCAAGGCCAGTAAAATAAAAAATGTCTCAGATCACATGTAATTGTCGTCCGAGGCGAAGCCGAGGTTGACAAAAATGTGATCTGAGGCTTTTTTATTTTACTGGCCGAGGTCAGTATACTTACTATTTTTCTGTTCGACGAAGCCAGAAAGCGGAAATTTCATTTAGCGCAGCGGCCACAAAGTTGACGCTTTCTGGCCGGAGGACGGAAAAAGCTATTTAACATAAAAGTAATGAACAACGCATAATTCATACTTCACTTTTTAAATATATTGTGTCAAAGAAACAAAAGACAAACAAAACAATATAATTCCTCTTGTCATACAGCTCCCTAACACCCCATTCCCTTAACGGCTTGCACTAAAATCATTCTGGTATTCCCTAAACAAATAAGTAGTCTTTACCCAGCACAGTACAGGGTACCTAGTGCTTAGGTTAGGTACGAGACGAGGGGGGCGCGCGTCTATCGATTCTCATCGCAAGGCCACCCACGCCCAGGCACTCACGTCATTCCGAAACTGTAGCTCTGTCTATCTCACACCTAATACAAAATGAACGAGAGGGAAAATACTGAATAGAAAATTTAAAGGAACATTCGGGGGTGACTGTGACATTGATAGTGGGTTCGGACACAAGCGTACAGCTGTTCTGTATAGATACAGCATATATATATGTACAGTGGAGAGTTTAGCGGAATTTATTTTAAGGTTCGCAATGGGGGTAACGCAATGGTATAATTAGGTACGCTTCGAGGTCACCGGTGTCGACTAAGTTACCGTCACGTTTCACCTGTCAGTACGGGGTGCACGTTAGGTTTTGTCACTCGAGAGACCATCTATCAATGTGAAAGAGCGTCAGAGAATTATGCTTTCTCGCTAGATAAAAACCTTACGAGCTAGACCTAATAATGTATGAGTTGACTGCTGTATATAGACAGATAGCCTTGCTTATTTTTAACATAATATACTTATTATAAAATTAAATTCCATACAAGATGGTTAGTAGGTATAATGTAAAATATCACAGCGCTAGACTATCGTCAACTCAATTTGCTACTACAACGGGAACTGAAAAATTCTAGAAAGATTCGTCATCATCATAATCAGCCTATCGCTAAAAAGATTAGCAAGATCAAAATACGTGAGTCAAATCTGTATAATTTACATTTATATAAATCTCGGTATATGTACCACAATTTCCATTGGTATATACCAATGGAAATATATGAATATTTATAAATCAATATTGGTATTGTATTGTTAAGTTTGATATAAATATAAAACTAAATAAATATTTCTTCTGGTGTGATAACATATACAAAATTGTATGCATTGATTTAAGCAACGTTAATCACGTGACGTTTCGTTAGCTTATTCCTACTATCCTACTAATATTATAAATGCGAAAGTAACTCTGTTACGCTTTCACGCTAAAATAAATGAAATTTGGTACGAAGGAAATCTGGAGCCTGAGAAAGGACATACTTTTTAACCAACTGCAAAAAAGGAGGAGTTCCACGCGGACGAAGTCGCGGGAGGAAGCTAGTGAGAAATAAATACAATTTTGAATTCGTTTTGTTCATTCGGTATAATCCATTGCCTCTTGCCTATAGGTCCGGTCCCTAGGGCTTTAATTCAACATTCGTAATTACCTTAGTATTTCTTTTTTGTGCATCATAGTGGCCTTTTCATTAATTATAACTTCAGAACCTAATACCAACTCACTAATCCACTTTATTACATAAAGTACCCCTGCCGCCTTATAATATTCTTCACTTTTCTGACCTTTTTGCGATCGGAGGCCAGCGAAAAAATATTAAATTACTAACAGCTACTTAAAAACAGGTGCTTGTAATAATTAAAAAAGTACAATATTAAAGTTGTATATTTTTAATAATTCTGTCCTAAAAGAACGACTTTAATTTTATTCCTCATCGAGTTTTTTGCCGTTTCTTTTCAAGTGAGTTTTTTTGGAAAAGGTATCTTCTAACTTTTATAAGAGTTTGTAAAAGCCTAAATAAATAAATATATTTTGATTTTGATTTTAATTGTTCTTACCAATGATCTTTGGTTTCCAAAGTTTGTACTATACAATATATAAATATTTAGGTAGGTACTTACCTTTACATATAGGTAATCTATATTATTGTATGTATAAAAATTAAACCCGTTTTCCGTTGTTACGGCATCACGCGTGAATGGCTGGACCGATTTCACTAATTCTTTTTTTGTTGTATTTTTTATTATTAGGAGAAGGTTCTTATGTAAGAAAAAAAAACTTGATTATAGGGCGGTACGAAGTTCGCCGGGTCAGCTAGTACAATATATAAATTATGAAATACTTAAGCTTCGGCACGGCGCCATTTTGTATTGTACTGATATCTTCAAATTTAAATTACCTATTTATTGCGTAATATTGGCTATAAAACTTAATGAAATTTAATATTTTTAAAGGTTCCTTATGTTCACATATAAATTTATTTTTATAAAGAAGAATGTTTCACGTTTTAAAAAGCATCGACTTTTAACCTACTATTAATAGGTTATCACATATTTACGTCATAACCTGATGACATTTTCTGCCTAAATTACCTATAGGTATCGAAATTGTCGATCGGTTTACGAGCAAGCCAAGGTTGAGGGCAAATAAGGAGAAAACGAATTTTCCGCGAAATTAGACCCTAGATCGATTTATTCTCCCCTAAACCTTCAAATTGTAAACATGAGTGATAACCGGCATTGATTTTGACATTTGACAGCTATTTTGTATTTTATAATTTTTATCACAGTGATAAAAACTGGGATAAAAATGATGAAGAAACCTATAGTTTACAACGTTTGAAGACCGATCAAAAATACATTAGAGTGTATATAATAACTCCACGGTACAAACAGAATACCTATTGTTTCTTTTGAAAAAATAATCTATTTCTGAAAACATTGAAAAGGCAAATATAATTTATACAAATATGATATAGTTCAAGACAAAGATTGATTGAGTTTCTTTGGGTAGTACTTTTCTGTTGCGTCATTTCCAAAACAAAAGTAATACTTATGTTTATAGCAAACTTTCAGTAATCAGTCATTTACGATATGGCTACATTTTTCTTGTTTTCATACCATAATTTCGACGTAGGATTTGCCTCGAGGTAAGAAATCTAATTTAAGAATCACAAACTACCTTCGACCTTCGACATGTTGATGAGTACTTGTAAAAAATCGCTGTATGTATTAATTAACGAGTACCTAAGATTGCTGTATGAATATTTGTTTAAAACAAATGTAATTAATCACAAACTTTTTGAGCAAACTAAACACTACACGGCAACTGATGTAAGTATTTGGAAGTTATTATCGATTGTCACGGAGTTATATTTGCTCGCTCGGGTTACTAATATAGCTAATCCTGCGAATGTATCAAATTATCAATACAGAAAATCTTTTTCATAAGAGTAATCTGTGGAAACGCGAGGTACTTGGTATTTCGCTAGAAACGCTCCCGGGGCGGCAGTTGGCGTGGCGACGCAGGCTCGCAGGGGAGCGTGCGCGCGCCACATCGATCTCCAAACTTTGTCCGTCTGCTCCCCCTCCATCCTCCCACCTACCCTCGTTTCCCCGAACATCCACCGACCGCCCCCGCTGACACGTGTACGAAGATTCGATATCACCGGGATAACTAATTTTGTAACGACACATTAAATTACATTAGGCACATTACTGACGACACTCCCCATTCGAGGAAAATATTTCAATGCCTCATAAACAACCAGATTCGCGAGCGTACATCGAAAACACATTCGTCTTAGCGCTAAACAATTCGACCAAAAATGGCGGCGGTAACCCAACTACCTATCAAGAGCGACCAGTTTTTGTGCCTTAACAATGTTACATCAGAACGCCGCTCGGGCAGACGGCAGTCGGCCACCATGTGACTGTGTGTAGATACATCTTATTTAAAAATCAATGTGGACTCGGCCACGATATAAAACGACACATACCTACTGTTTATTTATTTATCCAAATAAAAACCATAAGCATAAATCTAACGAAACAGGTATTCCGATAACCAAATAAAATACCTGCCGGTAAAATTAGCCGTACATGTGTTCCCGATGGAATAGCAGGCATACCGGGCCAGTAAATTTGAAGGGATCAGGTTTGGGCTGGGCGCTGTGATGACGGAAGGTCGGCGGGCGAGGGGCGGTGCAGCTGCCGGTGCATCAGCCCCCCGCAGCCGCCGCGCGGGCCCCGCGCCGGCCCATTGCCAAGTTCAATGCCAAGGTCATGCGCGCGCGAGTGCGGCTGCGCGCCGCAATGCAGGAGCGGCAGGCGGCCGGCCGGCCGTCAGTGCCTCACCGACGATCGTACCAAACGCCGCATTCGCCATTTTCCGCACTCAATACGTTCAAACGGGTCACCTGACTGACTAAACGAAATTATACAGTGGTCAGTTACAATCCTGCAGTCGCATTCGTACCGCCCGGACGTGCACGTTTTCATTAACCTTGTGTTTTTCAGGTGACCCGTCGTGAGTCGGACTGCAGTGTGCAGGTTGTATTTTCGGGAGGAATTGTTTCGCAACGTGGAAGTCTGCGATGAACACAACATGTTGTGAGTTGACGCCGCGACGCCGCCGACGACGCTTACCTGTTATGCAACAATTTCCTCATATAAACATCCGTCTTGGTGAGTAGGCATAGTAAGTTTCTATTTCCTCTATTGCATTTACTTTATTTTTAGCACGACGGATTTGACTGAATGCGCTATTGACTACGATACTTTTTATACAACGAAGCGTGTTGTCCAAGTTTTAATGTAAACACGTTGAGCTATTTTATTCATTCGTTTTAACTAATTGGTATCTCGGAGGAAACCATCTGGGAGTCATGAATTAGATACGTGAAGCGCGGCCATATTTGTTCTAGACATTAGACAGTCAATATTACCTATGTGTTTGTCTGTCCTCTAAGTGACTCAGCTCAAGGCCTAGCGTTATCTTTGCTAAATAGATATAATACAAAGACCTAAGAGTTACATTCATACTAAGTAACCTTAGATATACAAGGAATCTCGAATTACTCGGCGAATAAAAAAAAAATCTTTCTGAGAGTAATAGAGTGCACACCATTAAAATCTAGGCGTATACTGCGTTAGATTATTCGCTTACTATAATTTGAAACATTTCAAAATCAATTTTTACACAATTATCTACCTAACTTAACTTTCGTCCGCCCTCAAAATAGTAACCTTAAACCTGTTCTCAGTATAAATACAATGTTCCAAATTCCTAAATGGCATCCAAAATTTCTATGTGCCAAGGGCATCAAGAAACCACTAAGGGCCCACCGCTGTATCCTGTATTGAGACTGCAAAAAATGTCGATCGTTCGGTTCAAGGCGATCGGGTGATCCCAGCGACGCGGGCGCCTCGATTCAGCTATATTTTGTATCATTAAACAGAATTAGTCAGAGATTAGGAAGGAAAATATACATTTCAAACTGTTAATCAATAATGTTTAGACATTTGGCATAAGAAAGGGGTATATCAATCTGAAAGGCGGTACGCAAAAATTTGCATCTTTCTTTTGAGGGAACTTTTTGATCTTTACAGTCCAAACTCTTTTGATCTTCTGCTTAAGAAGACTAATAATGCTTCACTGATTTATATTTGTCAAAGAGTTATAGTGAAATACACATGGGGCCTCCCACATAGTGGCGTCGCCTTGAACCGACGCTTGCGCAGCCCGAATAACAATAACCGAATACATAAAAAACATGCATGTCTTCCAAGCGATCATTATCATCGGTGCCTACATTAAAAACCATAGGTCTCATGGCAACATGTTCAGAAAGACGATGCTTATTTGCTTAAGGCTATAGGTGAACAAACATGGATTTCTAATATTGATTGTGGTATGTTTATGGAATGTATTTGAAGTTGACAACGTAATTATATTGCTATGGTTTTTCATACCAGAACTGTTATTTGCATTTTTATCAAGTAGGGAGATAAAATAGTAAATCAATTGGGAAAATAGCATCTGAATATAAACAGAATGGTCGCTATGAAGTAAAACACAGCAAGTCCATTTTAGGTATTATGTCTTACAAATACATCTAAATGTCCATAACAACGGAGCTGAAGGAATCTTAAGCATTATTAAGATAAGGGCGATTGTTAAACGGAAATCATTAAGTCCACCATTTATTAAACAAGCAAACTAATTCCTTTGGCAATGGCCGATCTTATCGACTCATGTAAACGCAAACCCACGTCGGTAGCGACCATAAATATCTGTTTTACATTAATACTAAATGTTTCTGTAATCCGAACTGATCGATAGCTGTTCGCGGAAAGCGCTGAAATTCAGTAACAGTAATTCATAACAAACGTGCCAATTACTACATTCATCATAATTTGTTCGATTGATTCGTAGATTTCTAAATTCGGTCACTACCTGTGCGAACAACAACACTGCTGCAATACAGAAGTACTAGCCTAGGTTTCTTGTTTTTCTCATTTGTTTATACGACGATGTTGGTGCGACCTTGGCCAAAAATAATATTAATATATTTGCATTAGAAACATCTCATCGTGCGGCGAGCGTCGCTATCAGCTGACGGTGGACGCGTCACCGTGACGTCTACTAACAAAGATGGCGCGCAACATGGCCGACTGTAACTTTTTCATTGCTTTGAAGGCGTTGTTTTTGCAAGTAGTCTGCCAATGATTATTTCGGATTTATTTTACTAGTTAGTTCTAATTGCTAGAATCAATAAGGTTTTTCAATTATGCCTGCAAACTATTAATGTTTCCTAGATTTTTTTATAATTGATAGTTTGTTTATAATTATAATGTAGGTATTAGCTGTGCGGTCTTACCCATGTAGAAATATTTTCAAGTATTATAAATTATGTATAACTATTATTCTTATCTATAATACCTACTGTAACGTTTTATCAAAATCCTTGCAGTTGGTTTGCGTGAAATTACAAATAACGTTCAATCCATAGGTACATCCTCAGACCTCTTAAAGATTAATTTTCAATAACATTAGTAGGACAATTGGATACGAAGAACAAAATTCTAGAAGATTAGGTACTTGTTCGCCTATATAGGTACCTATTCTTTTAATTCTAAAAAGAGCATGATGCATTTCAGTACCACTCACAAAGGCTAATTTGAATTCGCAAACAGTCACATATTGCACAACACTTTTTTTATTGTACTTATTTTCGAGAATGGTTCGCTATTTCAGCTAGTTATCATAATATCTGACAATCTACAGGATAAGCTAATTTAAAAGTCAAGTGACATTCAAGATGAAATATTTAAATTTGCGCACAATACTTTTACAGTCGTCCGAGACATGATGAGAGTCAGATCACAAAGTAGTCTTTAAAACAGATTTAATACCTCACATTATTCATTTTCCACCAACTATACCTCCCTATATATATCCTCCCTCCCGTTTCTTGAGTCGCCAGTCGAGAGGTTGTAATATAAATATCACAATGAACTTTCTTTTGTCTCTCACTCATTAGAATTTCCTTGGAAAGTAATAGAACCTTTTCCTTGGAAAGTCTGTTTTCAAGCTGTAATATTTAACAGCAAGCCATTGTTGCCGAGAACCTAAACGCTTATTACATAAAAATGCATTGAAATTATTCTTATGGTAGCTGAAAATTTTCGCGTTTTTTATTTATATAGGTACTTACATATTTAAAATAACCTCAGACTTCGAATACGCCGTTGCTACCGTAGACGTGGAGAGGTGTTAGGTCTTGGTTTAAGTTTTATTTTAATTCAAGCGCTCATTATATTTAGCTTACAAAGTTAGCTTTTATTATTATTATATTAGGTTTTATCTGTTGTATTAAAAACCTAGGTATGAGATACCTAATAATAATTATGTATAAGTACGCGTAACTTTGATCGACTGTACCTAATTAGATAGGTAAGTAGCTAATTCTTTTTTTACACGGTTACAAACACGGTAAAAAAGAAACTAAAAGAAATTAAAGTACATATTATTATTATCAGAATATGGCGGTACGAATTTCTTCATATATCAGCTAGTAGGTATATATTTTTTTTAATTAAGGCACTAGTAGGCAACTAACCTACCTTGCTATGTATTATAATTAATGGCGTAACTCGCAATATTTTCTAACAATAAGAGTAATGCATTCAAGTTATGATTTTCCTTATATCGTCGACTATAAGAAACAGGAAGCCCAAAACATAATATATAATTTAGAGGTTTTTTTATAACTTGTGATAATTCAATCCGCGATAAATTGTCAAATCATAAGGTTAAGGAAAAACTGGTTCGTTGTCGCTGAATTTGGAAAATTATCTATTTATCGTTAAGGTTTTGTTTCGATATTCATATAGTGTTGCCGTTAGGAACTATTTGGTTTCATGTTTTAATTGTTACTGGCTGTTTTATAGTTTTTTATGTTTCTTTTTATATTTTTAAATTTGATGTTTTTGGGAGTTTGGTTAAACTTGATTACAATTTACAGTCCATTATAAGAAAAGTGACTCTTATTTTTAACACATAGGATGTAACAAATGGTGTGCATATTGTTATCATAGAAAGCTCTATCTGGTATGACGCTGGATTTGACCTCGCTCCCTCGTTCTGTAGTTAACAGCAGTACGGAACATTTATTTATACTTATTTTACTAGCGACCCGCTTCTGCTTTGCGCGGGTGCAATTCTAGTATCAGTATTTCTCTTTAGCGAGGCTATGATGAATTGTCGAGTCGACATCTCGTCATGCCGATATCGTCTTATTCTCGCGATGATTTCTCAAAATCAACGTTGTCGACAACGAGAAATCTTGTCATGTCGATGTCGTCTCTTATTTCTACATGTCGATAACAAAATAATATCGTAACGACGAACCTTTTGCTTGTCGACAACATGTTGTCGACAGTTCATAATAGGCTCTCTGACCAGTGGCGGATTTACCATAAGGCTGAGTAGGCTGGAGCCTAGGGCGGCAGATTTTAGGGGGCGGCAAATTTGGCCCAAACATTTTATTTTGTCTTACAGAAATAAAATAAAATTATATACCTACACAAAGAACTGACCCATTTATTAAATTAAATACGTATATTATGATTGTGAACTAAACTAGCGTATGAGGTCAATAGGGGCGGCAAAAATTGAATAGGTAGCCTACTGGCGGCAAATTTGTAAATCCGCCACTGTCTCTGACGGATACGCGCACAGCCTA
Organism: Polylopha cassiicola; assembly: GCA_038024825.1. Taxonomy (NCBI): domain Eukaryota; kingdom Metazoa; phylum Arthropoda; class Insecta; order Lepidoptera; family Tortricidae; genus Polylopha; species Polylopha cassiicola. The sequence continues at coordinate 5,207,326 of CP149061.1, forward strand.
AATCGCTGATCGTAAAAAGTTGAAACATGATGGGTGTGTTCTTTGTATAACGTAGGCACCCGATAAGAAAGGATTTTCCGAAATTCTACTCCTAAAGGTGTAAAGAAGGGGATTAAATTTTTGTATGTTCAATTGGATTCTTTAGACCTATCTATTTAAAATTTTGCATAGACCTTTTTAACAGAATTAATGGAAGATGTGTTTTGTATTTCACAGTTTATCCCCAAATGGGGTTGAAACGTATGCGGATGAAGTCGCTGGTTAAAGCTAGTCATACATAAACCTTCCTCTTGAATTAAAAAAACCGTATCAAAATCCGTTGCGTAGTTTTAAAGATATAAGCAAGCATATAAGGACAGACAGCGGAAAGCGACTTAGTTTTATACTATGTAGTGATGGAAATACTGAGTGCCCTTGAATGTTTTTTTTACAACTAGTAATTGTCAGGTGTCAGTTATGACAGTTGATGTGAGAAGGATTTGAAGATCCTACTAGTATAAGTGATATTCTATATTTGCTTAGGCTGAATATGGAATAATAAATATAATATAATAATAGTATGAAATTAACATAAACTCACGAAAAGTCCCGTTTTCGTTAACTTCGTTCATACTACATTTTCTTTTGATTATTTAGCGTTTGCAAAAGTCGAAAATCACCTGTAGAATTTTATCGTTTACTTCTGTCATTTCCTTTCATCTGATATTCTACTACTTTGCGTTAGCAAATGCAGAATGTCGCTTGTCTATGGGACAATTAGAAAACAATTTAAAAATACTGTCTACGTTTTCGTCTATAATTATTTTTATCTACGTTAGTGTACTTATGTATACCTATGTATTTCTATAGCAAACTACGTAGATAGGTACCTACCTATTAGTACGCGTATTTTAATTTTATTTCATCATCAACTATTGCGTCAACTTAACGCAACAAAGTTTGTCAACTATAAATCAAATGTTACAATACAACGGTATAAATTTGAAAATGGTCAAGAGAGTACATAAAAAAATAAACAATAATAAATGCCAAAACGTGTGCTTCTTGTAATCAGTACGTCATCACACGTGCCTTTATATCACTATGTTTATTATACTGATAGCAAACCTACACATATGTATATGTAGGCTCGTGCATATAGGTACCTGCCAATCGGAAATGGATTTTATTTAATTGAATTAGGACATGATTTGTATTATAGAAGTCGTGGGTAGTGATAAGTATATCGGCGACTTCTTCTTATTCAAAATACATATTTTGCATAGAAAAATTGAAGAACAGGTTACCTACTTAGGTACTTTATACTTTTTGAGTTTTAATTACTAATAATAAATGATTAATATACCTACGTTAACAATCATTCAAAAATAAAAAATCAATAGGTACTTAAGTACAATGAATTTTTGCTATTTGTGTCCTTCTTAAAAGTGTTCGAGTAATTCAAAATTTAAGTCTTCGAAATGAGAACTCTTCAAATCTTGCAAAGAAAAACAGTTAAAACATTAATCGAGAGCACCAAGCAAACGAACAAAGGAATCTGAAAATAACAATAGCGTTATGTACGTATTCATATCAAACTCTTGAATTGGGGGGCCACTTAACACAATGACATGTGCATCCGCGGATGTCACGTAGCCGGCAGTTTCCACATTTAGCTCAAATGAAGCGCTCACGTCTAACTATATGTACCTACGATAGCTCTTCTTATGTTATATCCTCCATCATTAATCAGCCGTCATGTGGTGCCACGCACACAAGCTCACTTCACCCTTCTGGTCAAGTATGTGTGCCGGTGTGTCAGTGTGCGCGTAGTATGCAGTTTCAATGCACATGCGCGGTGGAGGGGCACGGCCACGGTCGTCGAGACCTTGAGCTGCGTAGCAACAGCCAACACACGCTTTTTATTTTCGTTTTAGTCGTCTACACGTCTTGCAATTTAACAGAACGTTTTATGGACTCGTAATAGTCAGGACTGTGCGCGCATTCATCAGTCTAGCTTTGAAATTCTGCATTATCAGACTTTATCTTTACGACGAACGCGTGAAATCATTTTGAGACATGTGCAAATGCATTCACGATTTTCCGAGACGAATGTCACCTGCGTTTACTCACACAAGCAAGTAGATTAGCAAGTTGCATATTGCAGCGGGTGTGATGTAATCTAATCAGCTGACTTTGATTCTAAAATTTCCAGGGGTACGGTCAAATTACCTACGTCACTAGAGTGACTCACTGTTATTTATAGACACGGCGGTATTGTATGCAAACCTTACTGTTGTCAAAACAGTTTTGTTACATACATTACCTATGTAACTGCAAACTTTTAGAGCTGGAATTTAAGAAAACTACTTTAATAACGAAGTGTAATTATCGCCTTATAATTGTAGAATTCTGTTACAATAGTAAATAGAGTTACTTATACATTCGCATAGCACATCTTCAAGTATTTTATAGTTTAGGTTGTACAAATCAATGACCTGTGCACTTCTCGAAAGATGCGTCACAACACAAATTCATTACTAAATGAATGCAAAATTTTAGGTAACTAGCTTCTGCCCGCGACTTCGTCCGCGTGGAACTCCTCCTTTTTTGCAGTCGGTTAAAAAGTAGCCTATGTTCTTTCTCGGGCTCCAGACTTTCTTTGTACCAAATTTCATTTAAATCGGTCCAGTAGTTTTAGCGTGAAAGCGTAACGGACACACAGACAGAGTTACCTTCGCATTTATAATATTAGCTAGGATTGACATACACGATTGAAGACTGACCACAATACCATCAGTTTAAAATAGCGTCACAGGTCTTTGAGATTAGCCCCGAGTACCTACTAATTATCTGAACTAAATTAAAAGGAATTCTTTGAATTATTATCGAGACAAAAAATATGTTCTATTATTATACTTAAATGTATAAATCGTAACAGACTTAATCGAACGGTCGTTAGATACGGTGAACAACTTCTTACGTTATTATCTTTGCATTCGAAATAATTGTACCGTGACAAGCTATTTCAAGTCAGAGGGGTTTATTATTTGCAAATTATTACCTTTTGTATTGTAGTCGATAAAATTCGCATTGACATGTGAAACGTTTAATACTGTAAGAACCTATTTAAATGGAGGGACATCTTTTAACACAACTTGGACATAATGTTGCCATACAAAGGTTATGCACGTTATCTCGATATTATTATTTTACTTAAGTACCTTCATGTTTAATATGATACAATTATAATTGCACTATATCTTATTTTAGACGACAGTCTAACGCTAAAGTGTAAAAAATATGCGAGTTTAATCTATACTAATCTATACTTCTATACTAATATTATAAAGAGGAAAGATTTGTATTTTTGTATTTTTGTATGTTTGTAATGAATAGGCTCCGAAACTACTGGACCGATTTCAAAAATTCTTTCACCTTTGGAAAGCTACATTATCCCCGAGTAACATAGGCTATATAATATCACGCTAGGTCTTATAGTTGCGGAGCAGTAACCGAAAATGTTTCAAAAACGGGGGAAAAGTATCGTTTCTGAGGCCTTCCGTGGCGTGCGCTGAGCATATAGTTAAAGTTATACAAAAATGCTTTATGAGTGAATTGTTCATCTTAACATTATCTTTAAAAAAGTCCGCGAGAGCATATGTCTATCTTTTATAGTTTACCCATAACAATCGTAAAACTATGAAAAAAATCTTAAGTCCCCCCGTGCGAAGCCGGGACGGGCCGCTAGTCCGTTATTATTTTATTCAAATGTATAATAACCGCAAAGGCATCAGAAATTATTACCTATCTAATATTTGACATTGTGTGTAATAATTTGATATGTACTTACTGGAACTTCGACTAAAGCCGTAGGTCATACAGAATTAATAAATGCACTATGAGTAGGTACAACTTTTTAATTTATTTTATTATATTGAATTAGTTATCCAAAGCTATCTCATAGACTAAAATATATTTCTAGCAAAACCTAGACTTTAAAACACAATCCGATTATTAACTCACGTTCCAGATATGAATGTCTAGATTTCATTACCAGTAAAATTAACGTCTCATATAAAGTATAATTGCACCAGATTTCTGCATTCCCACGAATGCAACGACGTGTTTCAAGGCCAAGGTCGAAGGAAGATGCATCGCGCGAAAACACAAACTGCAATGCTTTACTCAACAATGCATCTTATATCTAAGTGTGGCTCAGAATATTTTACTGAGATACTTACTATTTCTACGTTTTTATATATTTATATTAAAGATTTATAAGAATTACAAACTGGGAACTTATAAGGCTTCTTTGTTGGTTTTATTCTAGTAAGTAAACTGACAGAAGATCTTTTTGAAAAAAATGCAAATTATTCACTGTTACCAAGCTACACTATTCCCAAGTAACAAGCCATATTTTGAAAAACAAAAGAAAATGGGAATCTAGGCTGGCCGCTAGTATCCTAACTAATATCAAAAATGCGAAAGTGTCTCTGTCTGTCTCGCTTTCACTATAATACCACAGAACCGATTTAAATGAAATTTGACAGATAGTCAAGGCTGAGAAAGAATATAGGCTAATTTTCATTGCGAAAAAGAGGTTGTAAAGGGAGGATGACATGTTGTATGAAATTCTACGCAGACGGAGTTGCGGGCAAAAGCTAGTAGTATATATACGTGGTCCCCGGATCAAGCGTATAGACCACAAGCCCAGGCCGATAAGTATCAGATGTCCTCAGGGTCAGTGTGTTTAATTACTAGCAATTGACTCATAACCAAGCGCATTGTCACTCATTAACTATTGTTATTTAAGATTATTTACAACCTTACCTTACCTTACTTTAGCGTTAAGACTGTTGTCAACTCAGTTGTGCTACGAATATCGGAACTGTAAAGTTTTTGTAACGTCACAAAATAGAATAATAAGCGAGTTAAATCCGTTGGTTGCAGTTATTTCACTCCAATGTGTAATCACCGCAAAGGGGTCAGAGATTACTTGTTATAATAAAAAAAAACAATATAAACTATATCTCAAATAACCTATTCATAAAATTACTGGAAATTCGGAGGAGAACATCTACATAATTATATAATCAATTTTCATAATTTCGATTCCAAATGCAAAAGGTAAAACACCCAATTAAGGAAGGTAAATTGCCTTACAAAATACACGTAGGTATCTACGTAACTGTGTAATAGGTAAATCCTGCGTATTAAGGTTCTAGATTCTTATATTTCTGTAACAAGCAGTGACATTTTCCTTGAACAGGCGGCAGTTACGCGTGTAAGCCCTAGGTCGCCTAGGTACTCCAGAAATAGCCTGGAGCTGCCAGGATCTAGGCAACGGCCTTCCCGGGCCTGCCCTTTGACATTTCGCGTAGGCGGAAGTTTGCGCATGCGTATGTACTAAATGAATTTTCCTCTGCCCCCCTACCCCCCTTTGCCTTTGCCTCCCGTGGGCAGATGACGCAGTACCCTAGCCTGTAGCCTCAGGTACTATTTTTAGAATTGAAATATTACTTAGTGCCTGTCGATTGCAAAGTTTATACGTAATATTATTTCCTAAGCATTTACTTGAGAGACTTTTTTCAAACAACTATAAACGGATTTAACTGGTGTATTTTATTCTATTGGCTGACGTTTCGGAATCTTTACAGTTTCCATAATCGAGGCACTGAGCTGACCATAGTCTAACGCTAAATATATATAGTTTATAGTTGTTTCATTCCAATGTGTAATAACCGCGAAGGCATCAGAAATGATTAGGCCTTTTTGAGTTGAGGGACTAAGGTCTGTAACGATCTGCGCTTTACTTCTACCGACTCCATTGTTACAGTAGTATGTGACTACATGACGTTATGACGTTATATGTTTTTATGATACTACCACATTTTTTAACGTTGCTGTTATCTTTAATGCACTTTCGTATCATGCTGCTGGATGAACAATTCGTAGTGCAAAGTGAGAAATTTTTTTTTTTTTTTTTTTTTTTTCTCTTTATTTGGGTTTACAAACAGACACTACAATAATATTCATAAAAACAATTTAAATACTTAATATTAAATTATGCGTGCCCCACACCGTAAACCACTAATTACTTATCTAAAATGTTGTACACATCATATCTGGAGGACGAAGGCATATGACCGACCAACCTACACTTAAAGTGAAAGTAGACGAGTCCCACACCGTCGTCGCCCAGGCGCATTTATAAGTTAACTTTTCATTAAAAGCCTTAAAACACGCACGCACACGTACGTATTTTAAGGCTTCTAGATAATTTCTTAACACTATGTTAATGGCTCAAGGTCGGAGCATGATGCCTCCGACCTTGAGTCACTAAGTAATTCTAGCAAAGACTTTCTGTATGTATCATAATTACAAGCGAATATATCTATTTTATAAAATAATTTGTTGTAACAATGAACAACTCTGCGCAGGGGCGCGCGCTCACCGGCATTCGTACGGCAGCGGCCTGTGACGAAGAGCCGGTGAGGGCGAGCCTCGCGCTGTCTGACAGCGGGTACTTTGTAGCTTAGTTTGTTGATAAGCGCTATGCAATTGAACTTATTATTACATAAGTTGTATAGTACAATTGATTCTAAAAACAATCGTCTAGAGTTTAAGTCTAAAAGGTTATATTTATCTAAAAGTTGGGGATAAGATAATCGGCTTCTAAAACATCTGTAGTGCATTGTACCTAAGAATTTCTTCTGAACGGATTCAATAGCTTCACGATATTTATTATAGTAAGGATTCCAAATTGAGACTGCATATTCCAATTGAGAGCGAACCAGAGATTTAAACAAGTATAGATATGTAGTTGGACGCTTGAAATCAATACTAGATCGCATAACAAAGCCATACATTTTATATGATTTATTAATTATATTATGAATGTGTAAATCGAGATGGAGTTTAGAGTCAAGTGTAATACCAAGGTCCCTAATTGAATGCACTTTATCTAATTCCGTGTTACATAAGAAGTAAGTGTTAATTATAATTTTTTTCTTTTTTGTGAAAGTAATGGTTTTACATTTGTTTAAATTTAAGCTGAGCTTATTTTTGTAACAATAACTTGATAGACTATTAAGATCTTGCTGAAACTTTGCATGGTCACTTACATCTTTCACAATGAAAAAACAAATTAAGTTTATGTATGTAAGCTCTTTATTGTACAACTAATATAAATACAGATATTGAAGCGATGACAGTACAAATTTATAATGGTGAACTTATCCATTTAAAAGAGTCCAGTTAACCTTTGTGAGATGAGGAGATGTACACAAAAAGTATGTGTACAATTAAAGAGATGGAAGATATAAGTTACAAATATATATAGGTAATGATAATGAAACATACATGAATATTTCGTCAGCAAATAAAATAAAATATGCGAGTAAAATCCATTATAATTGTTACATTCCAATGTGTAATAGGTAACCGCGAAGGCATCAGAAATTATTGAATATTTATTTTTGTTTTTAGTACCTACATAATATCTTACCTACTTATATACCTAACACTTCGATTTTATTTGCCCTTCGTACCTAAAATCAATATATGTATTATATAAATGAAAGTTACACTATAACTCGAGAACGGCTGAACCGTTTTGGCTAAAAATTGTGAGGAGGTAGCTTAGGATCAGGAGACGGACATAGGATGACTTTTTGTACCATTCCCGTGGCACATAACATAAAACGTGGTATAAAAAACGCAACTGAAAGCAAAAAGCAAAAATTATATTTTTTTACAAATGGTAAGCATAACAAAACGCAACAATGACAACGACTGTCAAATTGTTTTTTAGTAGCACTGCTTTGGCGTTCGGACCACGTTTGCTGGTACTGCTAGTATAATTATATATGTACCTAACTATAACAATGAATATAAGCTTAGTAAAATTTAATAAATAGATTGTTCTATTCAGATTTTCATATTACTTTTTATAATGGACCTGCCATGTACACCAAGCTTACAACGTCGCATCATTTGTTTATCTAGTAGACTCAAGTATACAACATAACTCTCAAGATTACACTTACGTCATATCAACAATAACTAATATCACATTATGTCAATAATGCACTTCCTAACTCAAATTGCATAACAAATTGATGTCAAATGTACAAGGCTCGTTGGTTGGGTAAAAAATATTGAAATCCAGCTTCTGTCTGTGATTCCGTCAGCAAAATAACCCCCCCCTCCCGGTTTATTAACTTAGGGGTTGTATTTTCCAATATCCTCTCTTAGTCCCCACGTTATAATAAGAAAACTCCTGTGCAAAAGTTGCTGCCCCTACGTTGATATGTCAGTATTTAAGTTAGCTTCTCCTTTTATATAAGTACCTACATAGAGATAGTCTGTCGGTTTATCAAAATATATGTCTGTTTTTTTTTTTTTAAATCACTTTTATGTATTTTCCAAGTGTTCTAGGATATTATGATTATGTTTATTTCATCTTAATTAATATTTAATATTAACCATTTTTAAACCTAAGTTTTAAGTAGGTATATATTGCTCTGTTGGCAGGTCTGAATAAATATTTTTTCATTATCTACCTGACAGACTTTGTCAAAAGTTTCAGGACACTAGTCTTACCTACAATTGGTATATTTTTTGTAAATCTAACTGACGGACTTTGTCAAAATTTTCAGTACACTAGGCAACCCTACAACTGGTATATTTTTTTGATCTACCTGACGAACTTTGTCAAATTTTTCAGTACACTAGTCAAACCTAAAATTGGTAGGAATAAGTGTGTGAATGGTCCGTCGTGTATTAGTCAACCTCGTTTTCCGCGTCGCAGCCCTCAAGGATGTCCACAGACAAACAACCAAGCCATTATGTCCACCATCCATAGAGAACGACGCCACAATATATGTTATACTCAGTAACAATTCGTAGTATTTTGACTCAACTTATAATACAACGAGGCAAATTATAAAATACTAGCTTCTGCCCGCGACTTCGTCCGCGTGGAACTCCACCTTTTTTGCAGTCGGTTAAAAATTAGCCTATGTTCTTTCTCAGAGTTCAGACTTTATGTGTACCAAATTTCATTTAAATCGGACCAGTAGTTTTAGCGTGAAAGCGTAACAGACAGACAGAGTTACTTTCGCATTTATAATATTAGTAGGGATATAATATATGTACTATTTATATATTTGAGTATAGATTTTTACTTATTTTTAACTGACACAGCTTTTTTTGAGATTTTTTATAAATTTGAGTTTGATGGTTGTAGAGTGAAAATTTAGGGTTGTAATTTTTTAATACCGGATCATAAAAAATGTCCAGAAATTTTAAAAAAAATCAATTACTCTATTCTCGGACCTACCTGATAAGCATAATCATATTATTATTTTAAGTTTTCACGTTTATTTGAATTATTTATATAAATATATATTTCTTTATGTTTCAGATTGGAAAAGCCAACGTGGATCACATTCAAGTTCTTGAATAAATAGGTGAGTGATATTATTTTATTATTAAAATATACTTAAATTTATAAATAACGTTAAACAGGCTCAATACAAAATTACCCTCCCAAAAACGTTTTAAAAAACCACGAGGCTACTTCAATATCGTTAAATTTTTCAAAATTTCCTGACTCATACGTTTGGGATCAAATAGAGAAACATTAATAAAAGAAAAATCTGTGCTCCATCTTATTATATTATAAATTGAAGTGACTTACTCGTAAGTCATTATACATACAAAAACCCACACAAGTCGAGAAGCGAGCGGTGCCGCGGTGCATGCACAAGGTCAGCGTGACACGTGCCGTTTCAGAGACGTAAATTAGCCGTTAGGAAAACTGTTCCATGAATAAAATATCTTATTTTTATGGCAATTTTTTTTTGTCCATCAAGTAGGTTAAAAAATACTGGGCACGTATTTTTTATTTTCTAACTGAAACTATAAATGACAAAGATAAACGCTTCAGAAGTTCGGAAGTGGACATAGGTATAATTTGTACTATAGTGTGACGTCACTGGTCATTATTAGTTTGTTTGTGAAAAGAGAAAGTATGTGTCCAATATTTTTTAATAATCTAACTGATTTAGTGTTCTTTACCCAGTGGTTACCTATTGTATAAGCGTAACATGATAACTGATACATAAAACTTAAAAGACAGCAATAATGTACCTATACCTACTAAAAGTGATAATCTTTAGAACGTATAAAAATAGAACTTTGTAATTCAGGTCTCTCCTTTCAGCGGTTTGGGCTATGCGCGTATCCGTCAGTCAATTAAACAGAACAAAAGATTTTATATATGTGTATAATTGTATATAAGATAGATCGACACAGGGTCTCAAAATGTAGCATTTTAAAAACGTCCATTAGCGAGCAGTAAAACCATAAAATCGGCGTAGCTAAAATACCATCAACTAAGCACATTACCTACTATATTACGAATACACTTCAAACACATCTTACTTGTACCTATAAAAAAACAGTAGACGGACTTAAACAGAAACGTGTTAAGGTTTTTGACCGCTACGTCAACTTTAGTCTATTCAAGGAACCCTGCTTTAGTATGTGGCTCTTTGCTTTTCCCTCAAGCTCACTTATCGCAATCGAAAACTATTTAATTTTATCCATACAAATAAATTTAATTTGAATGCTAAGCCAAACGTGAAATTATAGTGCCAAAAAATGTGACTATCTATGGGGCATATATTTATTAGTGACATCTGTTGCATTGCCGAATAACAGATATGTAACAACAGTGCCATCTGCTGTGAGTGTAGTGCACAAACTAGAACGCGACGTAAGTCTCGAGACAACGAGGTTCATGGCGTAAAACACAGATGGCGTTTTAAGTATGCTTTTAATTTTGTAGTTTAGATAAGTGTGTATTTTTGAACTTAAACCGTTACGTATTTATAACCTCGGAAGGCTGTACGGAAATTCGTAATTTTTTACGCAAAAACGTCCGAACGGAATTGGATGGCTTTTAATCTAGGTTAACACATAAGCTACTTTCTTTATTCAAACTCGGTACGAGTTTGAATAAAGATATTAAATATCATATTGAGAAGACAATGTCAGAATTATTTCAATGTGTTATCTGAATAAGATTATGGTTATAATGTCATTGTAAAGGATGTCAAAGTGCGCTAAAGATTATATTCAGCACATAAGAATTTTGTCGCGCTAGGAAGCATAGCTGTCACTGTCATGACATTTCCAATGAGTGTAAGAGCAACGGTGACAGGTGCTTTCTTGTCCGATTAAAACTAAAAGTTCATTAACTTATCTTATATTAATATGCCATACGTATGAGGAAAATTATTCGAATTCAAACGAAACTATCCTAAAAGGGAATGCCGTGACCCTTTCGGAGAAAAAACTGAGCAAAAACATCTCCCTAACTTACGCATAATTTCCGGAATTGTTTTGAGATGGTATGAATCAGAAATTACGTCATTCAATAAGTATGTACGTAATGGTTGTATAGAACATCTTTATTTTGATAACGTTGGTATAAGGTAAAACAAAAAAAAAATAGTAAACTGAATGTATATTTACCTATTATCTATTATCTATAAGTCATATAAGGTATGCTTGACTGTTTGCTCTGTAGGTATAATAATAATATATTAAACAGGTTTATGCCGAACATCGACATGACTAATTCGATGAGAAATAGACTTTAAAAGTATAAGCGAACGATAGATCCTACCTTTCGAAGAAGCATATCGATGTCCGGCATAGATCGATGGATCGATCATAGACTTTTAATTATATTTTAATTCATCATACTAACAACAGAACAGAACTGAAAGGATGCTTGGATAACTGACTAACATGAAGTTAAACTGGCTATCCAGAATTTCGAAGAAGTCTTCGGAATTCTGGACGACCAGTTGGCTTACTAATACATATCAAGATAACCCAGAAGCGGAGCTGAGAAGACTCGAATAAACGTCAGAAGTAATGGAAATTTTAATGATTTAGGAGTACAAAATATTGTGTGATGTGATGTGCAAGGTAGTTGAAATTAAAAGAGCTTATTGGAATGAAACAATTGTAACGATTTAAGACGTTATTTTATTCCACTCGTTGACGTATCGAAAACAGTTGCCATATTCGTAACCAACTAAGCTAACGATAATCTAACACTAAATTTACTGTTTCATTCCAATACGTAATAACGGTGAAGGCATTATTAGAGATTCAAAGAACCTCGTTTAGACGCTGTCGAGAATTGACAGCAATGAGCCTGGCGAGGTGATGAGACCAGATGATGAGGGGCTCGGTGATGAGACGAGCTCCGAAGAGACTATCGAACGACCGGGTGCCACGCTGTGCTCACTTGCTGATATCTCAGTGAACACAGCTGGTGGTATCTCAGTTGTTCCTTAGTTTATCTACGTGTCAAGGAAACTGAAGATTGTGAAGTTGAGACCTACATCTTAGACCTAGAACTGAATCAGAACTCATAGTCATATCTATCGGTTCTGATTTTCTTCTAAATCCATAAGTTTCATCATACGACAATATCTGCTTTCATATACCTATAATGACACAAGTTGAAATGTGTTATGTTTTAAATGTAGTAACATCATATTTTGGTTTGTGTCACTACTGAAGCAGCGACAAGTGATTTATTATTGTATATAAATGACGTATTTTAAGTATTAACTATTGCTAAGGATTTATTTAGGTTTTTGAAACGTAATGTTACCTATAAAATTGTATTACCTATTATTATACCTATTTATATAAACTAAGACTAAGGTATTACTTGACACTTACATATTATGTAATACAATTTACTAAGGTAGGTACTTTAAAAAGTTAGAAATTAACCAAACTGAATTTGATGTCATTGGTTAAACAACAGTATAGCAACAATAGTAAATAAATTTCTAGAGATAGTGTACCTACATTAGGGTTGCCATACGTCCCGGTACGCCGGGACATGTCCCGGTTTGAAGCATGGTGTCCCGGCGTCCCGGCCGATAAGCAAATTGTCCCGGTTTAAAAATCATAGTTATTTTATAGAGGGCTGGACTTGGTAAACAGTAATATACCTCCAATAAACGCGCTCTAACTAGCGTACGATTAGCCGTACGTGGATAGAACGACGTAAGCGCTAACATAGTTTGTCCGTTCACGTTTCACGAATTTACGTTAACAGTGTCAACGCATTTCGAGATCGCAGACTCTTAGCGTTGACAGAGCAAGAGCGCATCAATGGCATGCTATCAAGCCCACTATGTGACTTAGAGATGGTTGATACCAGATCGATTTTTCTAATGCATTGATATTTTATATCGATTTTATACATTCAGTTGATACCTGACTTCTTGAGAAAACTCGACCTAAGAAGCGTTAAAATTAAAAAAAAAATCGAATATTATTATATACTTAAATAAAAAAAAATTACCACCGAAAAAAAAAACTTCAAAGGCAAAAAAAAACAACAGCGCACTACATAGATTTTTTTTTTTTTCTTTTCAGTGCGTTAAGTATAATTGTTCTTTGTTGCCTTTTAGTTTTTTGCGACAGTTAAATTTATTATTTAGTTATTATTTTGTAATTGTCTTTGGCCATAATGTATACAAATTATTACATGCTTCATTTATAATTACTTTTGAAATAGCTACCTACCTTGTTTTTGTTATTAACTTTTAGTTAAACAATAAATAACCCCTATTTTTCCACCCTTACGGTAGGTTTCTTTTTTCCAAATTTTATTTATGGGATTAACTTTGAGGTATGCCCTATCCAATAAAAAAAGAATTATCAAAAACGGACTACTCTGTAAAAAGTTAGGAACGTCTGGTCATACGATAGGTACAATCAGTGCGTGAAAAATTAATTATCCCCTATTTTCCTACCCTTAAGGTTGGATTTTTTTAATCTACTTAATTTTTTTTTTTTTTTTTTTTTTTTTTTTTTTTTTTTTAGATTTTCTTGAAATGTCCCGGTTCGAGTCCTTACACTTATGGCAACCCTAACCTACATGTAACATCACGGTCGTTAATAATGTAAATAATACAATATTTAAACGATATACCCATAATTATAGCGATATGATCACATTTAATATCTTATGTCTGGCTTTTGATCTCAAATGATTCTGCATTTATAAAAACTCAAGTCATTTCATTGGCTGTTGGTTTTAAAAAAAAAAGAAAAAATATTAAGAATAGAATGTTTTGTACATCAGTAAAACCATTGTTTGTGTAATCCTACTAATATTATAAACGTGAAAGTTTGTAAAAAATTGACTGGACGTATATATGTATATTTCTCTTTTAGGCAAAAAATACGGAATGGATGTTAATGAAAATGTACAATATTTTAGCTACACATCAGAATAACATATAAACTATATTTTATAACGATATTGTGTACAATGCTTATCTTGCACAGACTAGTTATAAATAAAAACTGTACGGTTGGTTTGTCTAATAACACCATATTAAAATATACGTGATAAAAATTTAATAGGAATTATCTTTCTCTAGACCGTGAACACCTTACTTATTTATATGTAAAAAAAATGCAATCTCAACGATATAATCTTTAGTAAACGTAGAATTAGTAAAGCACATTCTAACGGCAAAATAAGAGAAATTGAAATATCGAAATGTTTCAGATCTCTAGTAGTGTATGAACAACGCACGCGCATATTGCGTGTGACTCCTAATTAGAGGTGAGAACGTACTTGGCAAATTGCGTACTAAGTCTTACTAATATGCGTCCACGAAATACTAGGTATATTTACCTACCTACTTATAATGCATGTGACTTTTAATTAAAGGACTTAGGCAAATTGCTTATTTAGTGTGCGTTCCCGAAAGTGGTCCAAATACTGATCAACGATATTTATGATTATCGTGTTCTTGTAAAATGATAATAATAGATTATAGATAGATTTTATTATGATGGTAGGTATCATATTATATTTTACATATTATATCATGTAGGTACCTATGCATGGGATTTTAAGTTTATGGAGGAAAATACGTGACAGTTATTATATGGGTTCGTGCTCAGTAAATAGATTTTCAAGCATATTTTAAAGTATATTTATGATTATACCAGCGGCCCCGGCAGACGTCGTCCTGCCCGTCCAATTGTTTCGTCAAAGATCTGTCAAAGTCTTCTGTCACTTCTTCATAAGGCTTCATATTTTCCCCGTTTTTTACACATTTTCCACTGTTTCTTCGCTCCTGATGTTATATAGCCTAAAGCCTCCCTCGATAAATGGTCTATCCAACAAAAAAATATTTTTTAAATTCGAACCAGTAGTTCCTGAGATTAGCGCGTTCAAACAAACAAACAAAAATACAAACAAACTCTTCAGCTTTATATAATTAGTATAGATTACAAACTTGTTAAACATTCAATATAGTACCGAACCAAACGTGCCGTATTTTTACGAATTACAAATCGCCCCGTATGCATACAGATGATATAAGTGTTCAGTTAGCCACCTATATTCAAGCACCTAAAATTGCCTGTAAATCTATATATAGGTACTAATATAATAAAGAGGAAAGGTTTGTTTGTTTGGATTAAATAGGCTCCTAAACGACTGAACGATTTGAAAAGTCCTTTCACTGTTGGGAAGCTACACTATTCCCGAGTGACATAGGCTATAAAAAAGAGATTTTTGAAACTTCACCCTCCTGAGGGGTAAATACGGGGTACTTATCGTGCGCAGACGATGACACGAGCAGAAGTTATATTAAATAAGTCCATTAGCTAGGTAATAACAAGACAAGCTAATCAAGTACTCGATCATCATTGAAAGTTAAACACAACCACTGGTTTAAATACTCGTGTGCTATCGGCTAGCGGTATCGAGTATTTACGCGTCACCGTTCCAAACCTGTTCCAAGACCTGTGCCAGTAAACACATCTCACCTCTACTCTTTAATACAAGGCGGGGAAAGTGATAATATTGTTTGCCGACATTGAATCGAGTTTTACTTTTTATAACCTGAATGTTGATTTGTTGTTTATGTGTTACATCCATCGTTAAATAAGCAATGCAAAGACATACACCTAGACCTAAAAGGAGTTAAGTAAAAAATTTTAAGGATTGAGTTATGCAAACAATCGATTTCTTTACAGCAATATCGACATACTTATAAAACAGATTTAAGCTAACTCTTTTAGGTTTATGTAAGAAACTTTAATCTAACTTAATTTAATATGTTTGGCATGTAGTTATTAAAAATAAATTAATCTAATCCGTACCGAAAATTCCTTCACAGTATTTCGCCTTTCTTGAAAATTATTTTTTTGAGATAGCTCCCTTTAGATCTAGGTGTGCGATATGGTAACTTCTCAGTCATACGTGTTCGACTGAATATAAAGTTTAATTCAAATTATTTATTACATTCTCGATTTTATGTGTTTTTAATGATTATCTTTAAGTTTATAGGTACTTTTGTAAACAAGTAAATGCAGGGATCAAGCTAAGGTTAATAATAAAGTGTTTTGTTGGCCTAGTGAGAACAGGTCTTAATACCGAGTTTATTAAGGGTTTGATTCTTAAACAAATTTGATATTTTTAATTTGGTGACCGGGTGACGTGATAAAAAAATAACCTTAAAGTATGAACTCGTCACTAGGCATTCAAAGATCGAGGATTAACTAGGTACCTATTGCTCGTGTTTAGGTATCACACTGAAATCTGCCAAAAGGATTTGTACCCACAACCTCCGGTTTCGTAATCAGAGGCTGTAAACCACTAAACCAAACCAACAGTCCCGATTCGCATATAGGTTTATCTTAAAATATCGATTCAAAACATTAACAGAAAAATTACAATAAATAAAAAACCCAATTAAAAAACGTCATAACGCGTCAATGGTAATGTACCTTAAATTACCACGTCACTTTCTCTCTGATAAGATCAGCTGTTTATGATCGACGTTATCATTTCCAACTGATGGTCACTTTCACCTCTTCATACGGGTAAATAAATTATCTTGAACTCTCCATGTGCCCATATTTAGTTAGGTACCGCTCAGATTTACTCGTATGTTTATTTGCAAATGAAATTTCATCTGTCACTGTTTTTTAAACTTTATTCTTTTTGTGTTAAGGTTTAAAAGTGGTTGCGTCGCCGCTCAGTGATTGCAGACACCTTTTGGTACCAATTTGTCAAAAAAACTAGTTTTATATTCGTTTTACTGAGTGGAAATTTCTGTGCAATAGTTGAATCGAGTATTGAGATAATTATTTTGCTTAAATCTCAAATATCAAATATATATGTTGTCAAATTAAAATCTTATATGTGTAACTGTGAACGAAAATTTCCAAACCGGTCTGTAAATAACGCTGTTAAAATATGTAAATTGGTTCTCAAAATTTGACTCTAAATTATTTACTAGTTGAATTCGTAGCAGCCTTCAAAGCCTCTACGGCGTAGCACCTAAAGGACTTTTCGTAGCACTCTCCCTAGATGAAGGACTATTGAAGAAGTACTTAAAACGTAGACAGTGTACTATACCGGAACGTGCTTAGTAATTTTTCCGTAAAATAAGAGTATTCCATAAAGTATAAAAAACTTAAGGTTTCTTCTTCCATTTTACCCTCTTATTTACCCCATTTTCAAAAATTCTTTCTTATTGTCCCAATACGTTATAAAAGGAGGAGTTCCTTGCAAAGTTGTAGGTTTCTCACCCCAATAGTTTAGGCTCTGTGTTGATAATATGTCAATCATTAAGTCAGGTTCTTCTTTTATCTATATAGATCTAGATAGATTTTATGAACTGACCCTTTTAGTATCAAAAGCTTTATTTGCTTATTCTGGAACCTTCTTCAATATTATAACACTAATAAAAAAAATATTTGACATTCGAGCGTCGCTCCAATTCCAAACAAATTGGAGCACCTGTTAAACTCAACCATGAACTTTACTTTTACTAAAGTAGCTAAATATATAGGTCAGGATCCTAGGTAACCTATCGATGACCTAAATACAGATAGGTTAGCAGGCTTTCCCGGGCTTGATTTTGATCCGATTCTCACCTGCCCATGTCCTACATTCATACTTTGTAATTTAGCACACAGTTTTCTAGGGCAATTCCTGGATTGCCCCACTTTTGTGCTACCTTTAAATGACACGTTTCCAGGAAATCTGGGCGCGTTCGAGGCCTTTGTATTACTTTAAGCAGTATATAAGGTTTGTCACTTAAGATCTTTCACTTTCTCCGACAGCATGTTAATAGTGAAAAGCACTTATGCTCGTCGGGATAATATTAAGGGAAAAAAATCCTTAACGTATCATTATTCTCTAATTAGGTTACCTTAATAATTTCTGATGCCTTCGCGGTTATTACACATTGGAATGAAACAACTATTAACGAATTTAACTCGCGTATTTTTATTTTATTTTATTAGCTGACGTTTCGGATTCTTTACAGTTTCCATAATCGTAGCACGACTGAGCTGACAATAGCGTTAGACTATTTAAAGCGAGTTAAATCCGTTAATAGTTGTTTCATTCCAATAGGTTACCTTATCTATCTAAAATACAACTAGTTTATAAAATTTATGAGCATAAATCAAGTAAAATATGATCAGTTAGTAGCATGTCAATTGTCAAGTAGATCTTCAATTATTACCACATCATGCAGCAGACGTTATGGATCTTGCAGTAGACTCTCTCTCGGACATTGTAAAACGCCTTACCCCTTAGGAATTCACCCCCAAAGGGTGGAATTTTCAAAAAACCTTATTGCTTCCCTACGTTATAACAGGAATTCCAGTGCATGCGTTTATATGTCAGTCATTAAGTCAGCTTCTCAAATGAATTTATAAGATTTTAAATCTGATTAGGTATAAATTGCTGGAAAATCTTTCTACATGTGGAAAGATTTTCTCTCTCATTAAAAAAAGATCTACCTATATATAGGGTGACGGCACCAGTAATGGACATGGCACCAATTATGGACATTATTTTCGTTGATCGAATTTATTAAGCAACTGGCCCAACATTTTTCAATTGGAGATACTAAAACATAAGCAATAGACGTTTGGGCTTTCATTTTGATACACTTCATCAAAATTGCCCGTTTTATTTGAAGATGGTTGGGAATTGAAATCTCGTTTCGCGCGGTGGTCATAAAAATCCGTTTTTGTTATTGAAATCGTTAAGGAGGTGAGTACATATTTGTGCATGGTATTATCTTGTGTTGTGTTGTAATGAGACTTTTTGTTATTTTTACGGAATAATACTATATTGCAAGTAAATTGAGCAAAGTTGAATATGTCCAATCCTAATAATAAGTTATTTGTGGGGTTTGTTTATCACTGGATTCGATTTTTTACGAATTCCAGTTATGGACAAGTGTCCATCCTTAAGTTTTTTATTTTTTTTTAGTTTATTGTATTAAATTATTTAATTTGTTGTACTAAACATTTTGGTTGAGTTGATTTTGTGATTGCTCTTCATTTTCCAATGATGGACAATGTCCATAAATGGCTATTTTTAGTCGTCCATCATTGGGTTCTTTGTTTTATCTTATATGGCGCCAATAAAAAATGACACCCCGGAACAAATAGGGAGGGCATTTGAGGCTGTATGATGCTGCATGATGCTGCTGAGGATGGGAGAAATGATGATCACAGCTGCCCTCCAGTTTCTTCTTCTTCTTCAACCTTATTCTACCCAATGCTGAGTGAAGGTCTCTTCCATTTCAGCCCACTTCCCACGATCTCGAGTTTCCCGCATCCAATGTTTCCCAGCCACTTGCACCAGATCATCGGTCCACCTCCCTGGCTGTCTTCCGACATTTCGCCGCCCCTTTCTCCGTCTCCAATCCAGCATCCTTTCTTCCCTTGGACCTACGACAGACATGGCCCGTCTACTTCCATTTCCTCAAAGCTATGGTTTTTGTTATGTCCGTTAGTCTGGTTCTCTTCTGAATATCGGTATTACGGACCCGGTCACAAAGAGAAATACCTAATATAGCTCTTTCCATAGCCCTATACTACTTGGAGTCGATGGATGATCTGCCTCGTGAAGTCCAGGCTCCATAGACCAATACGAGAAGAACGCACTGTTGAAACGTGCGACGCTTGAGGTATAAAGACGCACACGTTTGTCTTTCAGGACGTCTGAGAGCTTAACAAAATCCCCCCATCTCAGTTGGATTCGCCCTCCGGTTTGGGGTCCCTCAAATAACTTTGCATAACAAAGTCCATGCAAAAGTCCTGCAGTTTGTGCTATGGGACTTCAAACTATTTTCACGGTAGAGGAAGAGGGCAATTTGGTGAAATGGTTGGTCGCAATGAGTTAAAAGCACTTTCACATAAATTGAAATAAATTAACAGAGAGCGTGCAAAAAATTCTCCAGACTCCAGGTATCCGGAGCCAAATATCTTCATTCTACATCTGGTGAGGGCGTCGCAGTGGCACACCAAGTGTTCCACAGTTTCACATTCCTCTCCACACATTCTGCAGTCGCTGCTGTTTGGAAGTCCCATTTTGTGTAGGAGTTCGTTGACTCCTAAGTGACCAGTGAAGACTCCTGTTATAAGTCGGATTTGTCTTCAGTTTAGAAACCAAAGTTTTTTAGTCCAGTTTTCATTTGGGTGTTGTATAAATTGCCGTGAGGACCTTAGACCTAAGCATGCCTTCCACTCTTCGGTGTGGCTCTTGATTGTGTTTTCCTTAAGGCCTGTGTTTAAGGTATTATATACCAGCCCCTACTGCACTTTATGGGCTCCAAGGGCCTTCACCGTAGCCTGGCTGCCACTCAAAATATAGATGGTTTTTCGTCCAGGTGCCTGTCTATATTTTCTTGTGCACATGCAGAATACGTCTCTGCCTGAAATACTGTGGCATGCTTTCCCATGCTTACACTATAGCATATATATGCACCGCAGTTTCTGATAGATCTCAGTTGATTGATTTATTATGTTACCAATTCTAAGCTGCAGCTGCTGGCAAAGAGGCAAAGCCTCAATTAATGTTTAATAAATGATTAAAAACCAGATCGTTGATTCACGTTAAAAGTTCAAATAGAGTTAATCAAAAGTAGATTTTTGACATTTGTTTTATTTATCTGTGCAATAAAAAAGTGTCCATTAATGGATGTTCATGACTGGGTCCATGTCCATTACGGGGGGTCCATCACTGAATCTTCGATGTCCATCAATGGTGATATCGTAAATTTCAATTAATGTATTTTTTATTAATTATGTATTATTTATACAGGATTTTTGGTGTTGTTTAAATGTTCCTCATGTATTTGAGTACCGAACAAAAAATCACCATTTTCGTATTGCCAAAAAACATCCAATTTTTAAACGAAATTCTAATTTAGTGCGCTTAACATGTCCATAATTGGTGCCATCACTCTATATATACATTAAATAAATATAATAAAGTCGAAGGCGCCTTCAAGTCTAAATATCTTTGGCTTGGAGCAAACAGCACCCCGCCAACTAGGGTGCCAACTCACTCTGGCACCTCCTTTCATTGCATAAACCGCTGTCTATCGCCAGTACTGGCGGGCAAGGGCAGTATGTCGCAACTTTTCTCTATTGTCTAACTACAATATAATTATGATGACAAATTAGAGCCAATTCCATGCTTCTATTTAAGAAATATGTGCTTGAAATTTTGAGCTTCAGACACACGTCTCGGGGTTAAGGTTACTCGTTATTTAACCTAATGTATCTGTATATACTATTCGATAACCATAAAGCAATAAGTGCTCATATTGACGTCACTTCGTAATGACGAGTTAGGTCGTTGGGTATTATCTTATTATAAGTACCTTGGCATCCGGAAATCGACAGTGCAGTAATTAACGCAACACATCGGCACATTATATGCCTACGTATGTATTAGGTTTATATCTCACAAACCAAGACTTAAATGTTAAACTCGGATAGGTTAATAGCTACCTATAGTTTCTAACATAGGACACAAAAGACTTGTTTTTAAACGGTTTTATTTAGCTTACCCCGTTTGTTTTATTCTTTATTCTTGGGTCAAATTTAGTAATTTGGACTTATTTTAAGCTACACATAAGGAAGCTGAAATGCTGTCCAATATAAACGAATAAGCTACAAAAAAATCCAAGTCCCGTAGACAAAATCAGTTATCAACTTCTATTGTGATCACAAAGACGTTAAATCTCTTATCCATAAAGATTTATAGGGACTTCCTACTGTGAATATCGGATGAGATTCGATAGGCTACCTGAAACATAATAAATCATAGCATCCCGTGATAAATCAATGATCGTTCGAGGGCATCCAGCCTCCTAGGGTGGCAAGCTCAAGGTCTCCAGGCTTGCAAGCAACAGCTGGATCGATCGGAGCCTCCCTCTCGCATCGTCATGGCGACCTGCAGCCGTGACCTGGAGCGGGGGCCGCGGGGGGCAGGCTTGCATCGAGCGGCCCGGCTGCATCGAGCAGTTATTTCGGTGCAGCTGAATGGCCGCAGTCGTTCGCCGCGCCTCCGATAGCGCGCACGTATCGCTAGTTGCATTAACACACGCCCCCGTGCACTCTGCCTTGCTTACGCATACCACACGATTATAAGACAGTGCCGTGCCTCGCTCGACCATCCTCGTCCGATGTATAGTATACAACCCTCTAATCGCCCGCGCACCTGTTGCGCCCGCGTGGTGAAACCGCGTGGAAAACTCTTTTTCCTTAGAACGGACGCGACTACTTTCACCGTTCACATTCCGCAGCGGAGCGCTATTGCACTAAACCAGTTTTCGCAATATGTTTTATGTTTGTTACGTGTCAAAGTTAGTTTAATTGAAGTGGTCGGTTAGCCATTGACGAGGAAAACTGAGCTGGTAATACCTAGAACTAGTCGATGTTAGAATTTAGAGTTGCAGATGGTGGTAATGAAACAGGATGTAAAAATCGTTGCAGCGGGTATTTCCCGGGCTCGGCATTTCCATGACAACGCGAGGCTGAGCCTAGATACGCCCTAGGTCCCCCCCGCACCTCTCCTCTGCATTTCAAGGCCGTGCCTAGGTGTCAGCAATCAATACAGTCATAAAATATTTTAGTACGTACAATATCAACAATAGAATAATATTTTAACTAAATATTTTTATTGGTTTGGTACTACTCAATCCACTTTATTGATTCATATCCAGTAATTTCTTTACATACTTTCATAAGTTTTTTTAAAACCTCGTTAATCAGTGTTTATTAAATGATTGATTTAACTTTAATTTCGCTCGTGACATGAAGTGTGACATTCTTAAATATGTAATTGTCGTTGTGAGGCATCACAGGTGAGGTGCGGCTGGCGGATTGCCAGGGTTGCAATTCCGAAGGTCATCCGGGGGGGAGTGGGGGAAGCCTGGGGGGGAGGGTGATCCCACGGGAAGGGGGGTGCAATAATTGACGAGCCAACCGCGCAGGTGCATCCGGGACCTCAGGTCCGTCGTAATTCACCTCAGTACATTGTAGCCCGGCGCGTACCTAACTAGCAAGATATTTAGGTCGACTGATATCATTACAATTAAATACTAATTTCAATGTTGAAGTAAATAAAACGCGAGGACAATAGAATCGTCGTACTTATTCCTGAAGTATAAGTACTTAGTGTTAATTCAGTTTTAAGTGGACCGAACGTGGCACTTGTTGCTTGGTCGATATCTAATCTAATAAAATTTCGACCGATTGAATACGGAATAGAAACACATTGCCCCACGGCTGCGTGTGTTGATAATAGAACGCGGCCGTTAACTTTGATCGCTAGTTGTTTAAATATTATTGAGTTAATTATTTTTTACATTACCAACCTGTTTCGACATCTCTGTTTAAGTACCTACTGTTCATTTCACCGCATCATAAACTATAGACCTGTTCTCTAGCGTCAGGGGTCCATGAATACCAACTTACAGAACCTAAAGTCGTCGTGACGTGTGCCAACACTACCGATCGCAGCTGTTTCGCGTAATATTGCACAAGCACGCATGTAAAGGCGGGCTCGCACGATCCAACTTTCGCCGCAAAGACCATTGACCGTGGTTCGACTTTCTAAATCATGTCGTAACTCCGGTGATCGCCCCGGCTATTGTAATTCACAACACGGTTCGGTTACACGCGATGTCATTACCTTGTTTTTTGTAACATTTTGCAAAACTGTAGAAAGTTTAAGACTTCAGACAATTACTAACTTTATAGCCTCGTCATGGCTAGTGTTCGCTAATTGTGTAAAGAAACTGCTTAACTCATTTCCCGTGTATAAAAGACCTTCAACCAATGTCCCAGAAAGTCTGTTCTTCCTCTAGCTATCTGTTGTTGCCTTGGTTAAATTTAATGGGAAGGCGAATAATTCAGTTCCTTTTGGCAGCAGAATGCGTCAAATTTTAGCCTAGATCTCAGCTATGACCTGGCCATGACCGAGGTATGTCCTAGGCAGCGTAGATGTCCTTGGGCGCCCTGCCAGCCGCGCGGGACCGGGCGCGCATGCACGGGAAGTGCGATATTGCCAATACTCGTTCAATAATCGACAGATACATATTGGCAACCCTAGGATACCTAACTCACTTGCAATCTAAATTACTTTCGATCTTTCGAAATGTTTTTGCAGTGTTTTGAATCTGTTACGTAACTGTTACAAATTTTTGACGCAATATTAAAAAAGCAAAGAAGCCGTCGTAACTCTGGAACTAATCTATTTTAAAGTTGCCAGGTTGTTTTATCGTATGACAACCAGGTAGCCTTGAGTAGCTAGTTAGTTGCAAATACAAGCTACTGTAACGAAGTGGCGATCGTGTGTGAGCCCAGGACTCCGAAAATATACCTTGAGACGGCGCGAGCTAAATTATAACACCTAAGGTTTTTAGGTCGGTGCATTACGGTACCAAATTAATTGATAGTTTATTTCGAGACGAGCCACACGGCGTACGCGCAAATCTCATCGGTATCTTATGTTTGTTGTTCTCGATTTAGCACGTGAAACATCGATAGAACGAAGAAAACAAAAACAGATTAGTCCAGAACTAATTTTAGTAATGGTAGATGAACACATACAGAAACGATTAAGAAGCAAATTAACAGGATGCGGTAATTTGTCAGTTGTTTTAGTTTTCCTCGACCTGCTGTCATGTACGGTGCGATATCCAAAGTGCATCGCGTTAATGTCACATGTGACGGGAGCTGTCAGTGAGTCAGTTTCGTAGCTCGTGGCATTAGCCGCGCGTGAGTCACCCGGCCTTGGGCTCTAGAACGTAAAGCTGCGAAACGCTAAAATATTATTTATTAGTTCACCGCTGAACGTTGACAGCGACCCGAGGCCGGCCATTATCTATTTCAAATTAAAGGTTACTGTTAACAATAATCAAAGAAGCTGTTTCATTCAAAATATACGAAGATTAGGAGATTGACAACGGTTATCCAATGTCGATGGCATGATCGTTTTGAAATTGAACTTATAAAAGAAACGTAAAAGATACTATACTATTAGCAAATTGTTGACATTGTTACATATGAGTAATGATTTGTTATCGAATGTAATAGTAAGCGTATTCATCAATATATTTGTGTCCCCGTAAGTCGGCCGACAAAATAGAATGTCTATTTGTAGAACTCGAGGCCCGCGGCGACAGTATTGTAGGATTTAATACTAACACTACCGATAACGAATGGAAACAGGAATCTTGGTCATGTAAACAAAATAAAACTCAATCAACATATTATTCACGCGTTACAAACGATCGAATTAAATTCGCATGTAAATTTATACCACACGCTTCCATCAATGCGCCTGTGCGTAACGGCAACACGTGCGAAACACGTGCACTGCGATACTTAGGGCAGAAAATTCATCTACTTACTATATCGGTTTAAATCTATGAAAGATATTTAGCAGTCGGGCATTAACGCGATTGCAAGGCAGAGTACGGTCCGCGCAGAGCCGGCGGTGGCCTAGTTTCCGATGCATCTGGCACCGCGCTATCGCTCGCTCGCATGCACCGCGCCGTCCCTCATCTTAACCGCATTCAATATCTCCGCGATGGTCGACGCGTACACGCTCTCTATTAAAATCTACACGAAGCGATAAAGGGGAACGTGGATGCGCTATGGATGAAAGCGAGCTCGCCGGCGAAAGTGATATGCGTGAAATCAGCCGTAAAGACGTGGTGGGGCATGCGAGCCGCGAAGGTGGGCACCGGGTTCGCCGGTGACGAGGTTGCGTCAACAGCGAGCAGTGCGCGCCGCGGCCCCGTTGGCAGAGCGGGCGCGTATTTCGAGCCTTGTGCTGCACCGACCGCTTTGCGAAACCGACGGTTATGCAAGGCGTGCCGGTGCCAACTCGCGGCCGCTCGCGCCGCACCGCCGGAAGGAAAAGTGGAACGCGGCGCAGTGGTCCCGCCGCGCGCGCCGCTTCTGCACGCTCCGCAGCTCAGTGAAGTGTCCTCAGTGTAATGTCGTGTCAGTGTCGCTTCTAGAACGTTGGAATTGAGTGTTGCGCAAGTCCTACGCCCACTGCGGGATTATTTTAAACTAGATAATTACACGGGGCACGGCCTCGTCCGTCAGCGAACCGCCGGCCCCAACCCCCGGGGACATGCGCATTCCATGTGCATGTGCAACATCATGATGTCCATCACGTGTACTGCCTATACATCCTGTCATACCGCTTCTCACACATACATATTGTGCATGCTTTCATCTTCAATCTGTCAAATGTCTTCAAGTAGAAATAGGTATCGTTCTTTACGCACCTAATCAGTTCTTATTTATAAATTACCCTGTCGTGCTTATTAGTTATCGGTTTAGCTTCATTAGCGTATGCATGTTACCGCGGCATAGTAGGTAACCCTGTCTTTAAGATTAGAAGAAGCGTCGAGCTTACGGTTTGACAGGCGCGAGTGACAGCCGTAACGGAGAGGTAATTTTTCCACGACGGTTTCGCAACGGCGCCGTTTGACAGGTGCTTTCATTTTAGAAATAAAACCGGGCTCCGCCACGTCACGGTACCGGTCTCGCGTATCGCAAACGAGTCCGTTTCGAATTTTAATTATCTATATAAATGCAGTTTTATAATAGTAGGTAATTAATAATTTTGTCGGATACGACGTCGGTTCGAGAGGGAAAGTGCTCGCTGGACCGTGGCTTCCTCGTGCCACTCGCGGTGGATAGCGCGCGACGACTTGCTAACAACTAGAAACGTTCATATTTACTACGAATGATATATAGACGTGTGAGGTAGTTGATGTAGGTATATTTCATGCGATTCACTGTGTAATACGTTCTCTTAAATGCAGCCCATGCAGTCAAGGACATATTAATAGCAGAACAATGCGCTTGATGCGGCCGGCCGCGCCGCGAGTCCCATGCTCGTTGCACAACGCGGCTTATCTACCGTAAGAGTTAACAATTATTTGTCCTACTTTCTTAGGGAGCGTACGTACCTACCGATCACGATTACATCTGTGCACTTTCGAGCCGACGGGTAGTCGTGACATAACGTTAGATCGCTCGTAAACAAGTTATTTACATTCACTTCTGTGCCGTGAGCCATTAATATTTCAATAGCGAACTTATGCTAATTATAGGTAGCTTTAAAACGAAGTAGCAGCGCTTATTTTTCTTAGCGTTAACCTAAATTTGTAATTTAACTTCGTGTAATAGTTCGTGTCGAGGCATTAATCACGCGTGAGTAAGTGTAGTGCAATAGGACGAGTGCATCGTGACGTCATCTGCAGCGCTGCGCCGGGGCACGCCACGCGCGGGGGCGTTTCGCATCACCCAATGGCTCTTATCGGACCGCCTACATGCAGCGGTTACTACTTAATTCAAAAACCTTGGAAACTTATATCGTGACCGATCAGAAATAAATGCAACTTCACACTGGATCCGAGGATGATATTAGCCGCAGCATACGCGTTTGACGTTGCAAATGATACACGAGGCAGCAGTTACAACTATCTAAATTACAATTTATTCGTATTCCGTAGTTAATGTAGCGTAATCCTTTGCTCGGATGCAGGGCTATGTCAGTCTCTACGATACCAACGCAAGGCCATATGGATGACCTACTTGCGCTCACCTTTGTTTCACACTCGTGCCACACAATTCTATGCCTTAACAACAGCAATCCACTTGCAGTTTGGCAAAGTTTTGAAAATATCACTATTGGATTTAGGTTCTTCATTACACGCGATGCTACGCTCATCAATCTTAACTGATATTAATTGTCATTTCCGATGTTGACATAAATATAACGTACTTGTATCTATTGCCGTCACACAAACAATAATTGAGATCAACCAAATTTGGAAGGGAATAATTAGGCATAATTAAAAAAGAAAAACATTTGTTTAAGCAGAGCTTCACTTGGTATTTCTTTTCAATCAAATTGGATAATTTCGCATATCTGAATCTATATTATGGAACGCTTAAATAGCGTCTAGACGATTCGAATCGTTATCGTTGCAAGTTTAAATATGCCAACATTTCTTATCATAACCCTATCCTCATTAGAAATGACACTCGAATGCATTTCACTGCAGCTTGGAATCGATATGTTTAAAGCACTAACTTGTGTATAGGAATTTAATTAGCGCAGGTTCATACGCGAAGAACGTAAGTCACGTATAATATATAGAGGGCTTAAGTCCTTTCAGAATTGATGTGAGATTATATAGTTACATTGTATGAGTTACACGTGCCGGGAGGACCCGAGCGCAGTGAACCATTACGAATGCATACAACAATTGCATCTGTGAATAGACTATTAATGCATCTCTATACTCACATTCTTTAGGAATTACTAAACTAATCATCTTTATTAATTATGACTATGAGAACATAGCTTTGAAGTTATTAAAAACTCTGTGACGCTTTCGTTACGTATCGTTCATAAATTAAAAGAAAAATATATTTTATAATAAAGAAATAAATTGCAAACATTTATCAAACACAAGTAGGTATTTACATAGTTTGATATAGTACGCATACAACTAGTTATTGCTAGTCAACATACATAGATAAAGTAGGTACACCTTGATCTGTGATTCTACATATAATGAGTACACGTACATATACATTAAATATACATCCATACTTAGGTCCATAAATCAATCTGTTAAGTTTGTATGTATTGCTTTATTACTTTGGTAGGTAAGTTCTTACTTATATAAAAGAGTATCAATTTAGTTTCGATTTCAATATCTTAACCAAAAATATTTGTACCTACCTAAGGTACTGTAGAGATTGCGATCCAGTAAGGATGCTGGCCGTATGAGAAGTTCAAAAATGTTCTTGAATTTTAAAAATAATACGAGCTGTCTTAAAACGAATTAAATTTAATTGTGCGGCGGATGGTTAAAGTTTATATATTAGATTATTGAAATTTGAAAGCCTCCTTATACATAGTACTTAAATACAATCGAGATAATCAAATTATAAGGCGGCTCTTCACATAATTTGCACATTTGGTGCAGCAATTTTGTAACGTAATGCAAAAAGAAAGGTTTTATTAACGCTCATTATTTAAATGTCATACTTTCACCGCACTTTCGGTTTAAACATTTCCGGAACTCGCAATGCTTTTTAAATACGTGGGAGTTTTTAAATTAGCGACAAGGCCTCGGTTATTTCATTAATTTCTCACTTTAAAAAATAACTGGTACTTAGATGGAAAAGATTATAATGCTGCAGGCGTTTGGTTTTCAACAACATAATATACAACATGCTCATTAGAAATGACCTACCATAAAACGTTACATGCATTCGTTTAATAAATTTTATCACAGTATTTACTTCGTGGACATAAAGGCAAAGTCAAGTTGAAGGTCGATTAAAGACTTTATAAAAGTTGAACATGCAACCTCGACCTTTTCAAGCTTTTCCATTTATTACCAGTGGATGCAAATTTACAATTAAATTGCACTCAATCTACTTCGATCACAAACGGTATCTAATTCTCAACACTGATTCAAGATAAGGGTAATTAATTATAAATAATGCAATGCCTTTCACGTTATCTTTATAGCACCGGCCTTGTCTAGCGTTGACTACTGGTGTCAATCAGTCTTTACAATACCTAGCTTCTAAGAATAATGATTAGCTACATCGCGTAATGCATATCGCGTATTGCATTGATTAGGCATTCATTGAGCGATGGTCACACTGCATTATACGCACAGTCTCCGAATAACTAGTCGATTCTAACACTGCTATTAACTTTCCTTAAGCTTTACTAACAATACATACATCAATCTTATGGACGCTAGTTTAAAGTGAAAAATAAAACGGCAAAGACGTTCCGTACATAGTGCCATAGACGGTCTAGTGATGCGACACGCAGCATTCGTGAATCGATATCGACGTTTTGTACGCCCCGGAGGTCGTGCCAGGAGTGCGTTTGCACAACGCGCGACAAGTTTGCGTTATGGCAAAGTTGAAACTGTAAATGCACTATCTGGTACGACACCCCGGGGCGCGTTGCGACGCTTCTGACTACGGAATATCAGCGCCTCTTTATGAACTTTAAAGTGATTACGTTTCGTATTATTATTTTTTACCCACTCTCGTTAGTTTTTAATATGTTTACCTATTTTTAAATGTTTTTTTCCTATTTGCATACATTTTATTTTGTCAGCTTATAAACGTCTTTCTATTCTAATGTCAGTTCCCTTATTTTTATTATAATTATGCCGATTTTTATAACTTAACGCCTGTCCTGTTGTTTCGTGATCCCTTTTTTATTATGTGTATCGAATTATATAAAGTTTATTTAAGTAATAGTTTTTTTTTAGTTTGTAAGTACTCTTCTGATTTATGTATCTTTATTTTATTGTGATCAGCATATACTTCGTGACTGTTTTTATATAAATTATTTTTATTACAGCATTCCACGTGATTTATTTTGTTTTATTTTTATTCATTTTAGTTTATCACCCTTCAAACGTAAAAGAGGCGAAATATTTTTACATTACGGTTACATTAGTTTAGAATATAACGAGCCCTAGTTTAAAAAATAGTTTTCTTACTCTGGTATAAAAATGACAGTAATCAAGACAGACCATTGTATAGAAGTTCCCTCGCTTAACTTTCGACAACAATAATTATAGTCTGACGGCTCTCTTGCAACCATTTCATTCAATTGTCTACTGCTATTATGGGGCATGAGGGGGTTTTACTGCTACTAAACTTTCAAGGCTGTCGATAACAAGACAACGAGACTATCGACATTAAGATTTTAATAGTCATATTCACATCACTATCAATTAATGTAATGTAGGTAGTTGCCAGCTTAAAAAGCTATAAAGTTATCTCTGATTTGCATTAATAGCTTTAGCTCATAACTGTTAAAGAAAATATTATGACTTCGAAATAACTAGTAAGTATGTTTTATATATAAGTATATTACTTACATTTTAGCTATCGTAATGTTTTGAAATAGACACGTTATAAATCATAAAGATAGTATGTTTCTATTATGAAGTTTTCTTGACTTGATTAACAAAAAAAAACAGAATCAAAATCGGTTCATGCGTTAGGGAGCTATGATGCAGACAGACACACGCACACACACACACACACAGACAGACAGACAACGTCAAACTTATAACACCCCGTCGTTTTTGCGTCGGGGGTTAAAAATAACAAGTACAGAAAAAGCTTGTGAATACTTAAGGTACTAATTTGAGAAGGAAAGGTTATATAAATTAATTGAGTAGGTATAATAAGCGTAATCAGATAATTCTTTGGATCAGGCAACCTTGACTTTGTTTACTCATTATTGATACTTATATTAAATTACGACGAGTAAGCAAATAACCTAATACAAGTACCTATGTACGTTTGAATATTATCGAGGTAAAAGTGACGGAATCCATCTTAGTATAGAATCATTAATCTAGAATTAGGTACCTACATAAATAGGTATGGTACCTACATCATATTTACAACGCAAGTTGACAACATTTAGAATTAGTAGAATAAAGACTTATCTCACAGTAATAAAGTTGATATTACTTTCGTAGCCGAATTGCGAAGCCCCAATTGATCAACTAATTAAATAAATTATCCAGTAGATAAATCATACCGGATGCTATTAATTAACAACTTTGAGTTTAAGCAATATTTTTATAAGCTACAATAGTTATAAATAGCTTACTTGGAACTTAATTGGACATCGTCAAGTTACCGCAGTTTACGTTGAATAACTAAAGTCTACTAATAGTTACAAGGGTATAAGTTCTTCATTTTCTGTATAACACTTAAACTATTTTCCATTATTACCCGAGACTGTCAGTGATTCCAATAGTATTTATAGGTACGGTAAGCGACTAAAGTTTAACTTTAAACCAGTTGAAATAACGTTCAATTGTGCTAGTTATATTTGTCGCTGGCCGTTTTGACCTATTCTTGTACGGCCTTGGTTCTACTGCTACCGGCTCGAGAAACGTTTATAGAATTTAGAAAAGGATGTCATGTCTGGAATAAGACTCGGTTTATAATTTGTAATGTATTTGTTTATTACTATCTTATATATTTATCGATTTTATTATTGAAGTATTTAGTGATACTGCAGGAGGTTATAATTTGTCTGAGAGACTGGTTAAACTGGTGATTATGATATTTGTAGGAACTACTTATGTTCATATTAAGAGCACTAATAGGATTTATCCATACGTCTCTAAATTAACTAAATTATAAATATTTTGCAACGAAATAAATGTCCAAATGTCAACAACTGGAGAGAAAGAACAGACAAACCAATCATGTGTCTCCAACTTCAAACAGTCACATATGGCTGTAAAGCATCCACATTCCTGAGTACTAGGTGTCTTGTAGACTTTGGTGTCAAAATTATAAAAGAAAACCCTGTGCAAAATTTCAAGTTTCTAACTCCTTATAGTTTAGGCCTTGCGTTAATATGTAATTAAGTCAGCTTCTCCTTTTATATATAGACCTGTATAATATAGTAGAGAAACACTGATTAGTATCAACATTGTACCCGTGCGAAGTCAGGGCAGGTCGCTAGTGGTAATACTAGTAACTTATCACAATAATAACATTATAACTAGAGCAATCAAATGCTTCAACGAGTTACCTGATCCACGAACGACAGTACCTAGTTAAATGACCTAAATCTTTAATATAACGAGTATGCAGAAAGCGTGGGAGCATGATAAATTACCAAGTGGGAGGCGAGTTTCAATAATAACATAATATCTCATCGAAACATAAACGTTAAACAGAAGCCAAGTTACAAAATGTTACAAATCTACACCGATTAAGGTGAACTGTCAGTTATAAGGGTTGTCACAGCGATCAATAGTTTTGTCCTATCTAACTGTCATACTTGTCAATTAAGGACAAGTGTCAATCTATAGCAATCGAACGAAACGACATCAAAATAGTATTGAATTGACGGGAACGAAACGTCACGTCACGTGGTCAGTTTCGTTCGCGTATGTCAATTGTATACAATTTTGCATTCTTTTCGCTCGGTTGCTATTATCAGAAACTGGGATGCA
Source organism: Polylopha cassiicola (assembly GCA_038024825.1). Lineage (NCBI taxonomy): Eukaryota > Metazoa > Arthropoda > Insecta > Lepidoptera > Tortricidae > Polylopha > Polylopha cassiicola. The sequence goes on from CP149061.1 coordinate 5,240,787, forward strand.
CTCAATATAATTTATTTTGCAAATAGACATCAATATAATTTTACTTTATATCTTTGAAAAATCTCTTATTCTCCAATCGTAAAGGGTTTGCTGAAGATATTTTAATTGTATACAATTTCACTCCTTATCAAATTAAAAATTATAATAGGTACGTGCATAAAATATTAGATTTTTTAAAAGTACAGTCAGCTCCATAATTATAATTAACCTCATACATAGCGCATATTTAGGCGTATCCTCATACATATTTAGGCGTAGAATTAAGGACGTGCCTTAAGACCAGGAATGCAATATTTCAACAGTTTCATCAAAAGTTGCTTGAAAGTATTTCACTGGTCAAAGAGCCTTTTGTTTTCAGCACGTTTTGCTAGCCTGTACCTGTGCTATTTTAAGCTGGTGGTAACACCATCTGACACTTCTTAACATAGCAGCTTGTAAAAAAAACACGTGTTACACTCCAATTCTAAAAACAGCGCGTGTTAATCGGTCAGTCCCCTAGACAAGTGCCAATCGATAAAAGCGAACGCACAAAACTAATGCAAAATTGTATGGAATTGACAACGTTCATAATCGATTAGCACTTGTCTAGAGTAGGTCTTGGCGGCCACACTGCCGCGTGTCTAGAATCTAATCTAGGTTTTAAGTTCAACATAGGTGCAACGATGCAATGCGAATAGTGATCGATGGCGAACAATCGATGTTAGTAATCTTATAGATGCTTGTGAAATTAAACTCACAGTAGGCCTTTGCATGTAATCATAACGTCACACACCTAGATCTAAAGGAAGCTAACTCAAAAAAGTTGTTTTTTCAGTAAAGGCGAAAAACTGATTAATATTTCCATAGTAGGAGTTCTCTGTTTAGATTAATGTTTTTATATGAAGCTGGAAGTGTTAGCTTAAATATGTTTTATTGGTAGGTAGGTTTTGCTGTGAGAGATTCGATGGAGTGTTTAACTCAAAACTTCAGATTGTTGAGTCCCTTTAGATATAGGCGTAAGACGTAATGTTTCATAGTTGCATGACTATAATAGCCTTAATTATCTGTAACGCAGTTTTACTTGAAGATTGTAATAATCTACGAGTTACTATTTGAAATTTCCTGTACCTGATCTAGCGTACCGACGGAGAATCTAATAATTAACATTGGCGTCAACTTATTAAAAAGGGTAAATCACTAAGATAGTAAGAACCTACCATGATTTGAGAATCAAAAATCTTAACAATTTCTGATGCCTTCGCGGTTATTACACATTGGGATGACGATAGTCTACGTTAAAGCTCAGCTCAGTAGTGCTACGAATATAGGAACTGTAAAGTTTTCGAAACGTCAGCATAATAAAATAAATACGCGAGTTAAATCTGTTACAGCTATTTTATTGCAATTATTAAAAATATTTTTATTTAAATACTTACATAGAAGTACTTACAGCCCTGTGAGGCTATGATGAATTGTCGAGTCGACATCTCGTCATGTCGATATCGTCTTATTCTCGCGATGATCTGTCAAAAATCAACGTTGTCGACAACGAGAAATCTTGTCATGTCGATGTCGTCTCTTATTTCTACATGTCGATAACAAAATAATATATTATCATAACGACGAACCTTTTGCTTGTCGACAGTTTATAATAAGGCTGGGCACCAGAAATGTCTAGGAGATAGGTAATTTTAAAGCGAAGAACCTACTTATAATATAGATTTGACCTTGTAAATCGATAATTATTAACAGTAGGTAACAAAAGTGAGGCAGTAGGGTGACCACAAGTTACTACAGAAGCCGTAACAACGCTTGGCCTTGCATTGTAATCTCATTTTATTCCTATACGACATTTTGCTGTTGAAGTCTGAAAAACGTTACAAAGTAAGGTTAGGTACTAACCTAATCTATAATTTACAACCAAAATTACTAACAGTATGGTATTTAGTTCTTAAGATTTTTTTTTAATTAAGTTTGTTTTGGAAATAAATATATTTTTTAAATCATTTTGTTTTTTTTCCCGTCATTCTTCCTCTTATTTGATATAGAAATATGGTAATTAAACCAAACACCACATAATGTAAAAAATAATAATTAAAAAGCAAATGATTGTTCCCGAAAGGTGCTACGAATTCGTGCTACGTCGTAGCACTTCCCCTACGAAAGGGAAGTTTCGTAGCAGTATTTATACCTACATTACAAAGATTTATGTACACTTTATAATTTAAATGTACTTTCATAATTATTGTTTTTGTAATTGATATTTACATAGGTAGAACCTATTTATCGTATCATCGATCGTAGGTATCGATTCGTAGGAATCAATGTAGCGACAACAAATTATAAAAAAAAAAAGGTATAAAAGGCAAAATACAATTTGCAGCATCGATCAATAAGATTATAGTAACTCATGGCTAATAAAGATTTAGTATCAATCTATATTCATTATCAATCGATACTAAATCAAATTTTAAGCATACAAATTTATCTAGTAGATATATCTTTAACATAATATTATAGCTAAATACTTTTGAAAAGAGAAGGTGATTCCTTTCATTTAATAGAACTATAGATGTTGCGATTGAGTGAGGATGCTGGCCGCACAAGAAGTTTAAAAGTATTCTTAAAAATAATACTGATGTCATAAAACAAGATGAATTATAATTGTGCGGTTGACAATTAAAGTTGATACATTAGCCTATTTATTTATTAACTAGGTAAGGCAGGTATCTAAAATACATTTTTAAATTACAGTCAGATTAAGTCCGCAAGATATAATCCACCTGGTACAACTGCTCATTTAAAAGTAGTTAAAGTTGAATTAATTACAGCATTTAAAACCAATGATCTTGAACAATTGCAATGCTGCAAGGTTTTTAAATATTTGTATGAAATTATTTCATTACGTATTTGCTGACTAATCGTACTTAGTATATGTATTTTTAGACGATATAATTTTATGCCTTTAGGCTTGAATAAATTATAATACTATACAACATACCTACCTAATAATACGATACTGAAGTTTATATACCTACCTTAAGAGTTATTAACACGAATTAAATCACATTATTTTACAAAGAACAACTTTTCCTCTTCCGTTCCCGCGTCTTCTGACAGCCAGAGACTCGCCGCTGATTGGCCACTTTCGCTCGTCCGCCATTGCTCAAAATATACAACAGCCAATCATAGATCAGCGCGAATGTTACCATTCGCAATTTAAATATACCACTACGAATTAAAGAAATGACAAAACTTTAAAATAATGACAGTAGTAACTACCGAATGCAATTAAGCTTTTTACTCACTGCTAAAACAATGAGCTATATTATAATAATATTATTAAGGGTCCGCAGATGATGTACTCACATCGTATCTACAGAAATCTAAGTCAGGAATTCATTGGCCAGATGACCTATTCGACTAATCTTTAATTTGCCAGGGGTATCGACCAGTAGGGTAAACACAAGATAGGTTCGAGAAAACTGAATATTAGAACTACGTTAAACAAGACTAATAAAACGAAGTGTACAAACGTATAACGTACCTACTGAAAACCTTTTCCTGACCACATAATATATAGCTTCTTTTAGAACGTAATGTTTTTGCGCGAAATAGTTTCTGTCACTGCCTTAGGTACTTATATTATATATATCTTATGTGACAGAGATTCTTTCTCGCGCACAAGGTTTTGGTAGGTAAACTTCAAGGTGTCTCATGCATAATTATTCCTGTCCGAAAGATGTCATCTGGCCACTGCCAGATGACATGCAGTGGCATAAGAGAATGCAATATTGGCAATGTTAGCTTACATTACAACTTAGAATTAAGGTTAAAACATTATGCAAAATACCTAACCCCTAAATTGAGCCTGTTCTATTCCGTTATTAAAAATCTCACTGATATTTCATAAAAAGGGGCTTGAAATTCGCGACGTATGAGCAATGTGTTTTATAAACCATACGTTATCGTGGGCCGTAGATATTTATAGAGAAATAAAGGTGATGATGTCGTTTGGTTCACGATTTCACATATAGCTTTTGTTTTACGAATTTAAGCCCAACTCCGAAAATGTTTAGTGAATTGAATTGTTATTTTCAGGTTTTCACCGTGGCAACGCTGCTCTGGTGTGTCTACGTGAATCCTTCGACGTCCAGAATATTTTAATGAATGAATACGACCACCTTGCTAACTTGTTAGCTACAATGTTGGATAGAAAATATCGATGGAGTTTCGATGCTCCATTTCATACCATTTTAATTGAAAAAAAAAGAATCTACTTAGGTAAAGGTATTTTAAAAATTAAATAAAAATATCAATAGAAAACATTAAATGGTGTGGACAAAGATTATTAAATAAGATTGGAATTAAGAAGATAATAATTCAGCTCATAGTAGCGTTACCTACTCATAACGAGGTAGTTAACCCAAGCAATGGTTACAAAATGTATCAGTTATGTAGGTATACTGAAATGGTTTGTTATTTTTAGGGATTTAAGCATTTGTTACGAGTTAACTACACTACTGTTAAAAAAACTTGTTTTGTGAAAGCTTCACGACGGTAAGTGCAATTAAAAATAGGGACATAAAAAGTAGGTATAGAATTAAAATAAAGTATCTAAGTATGGTCCAAAGTTATTGTGTCCTATATACTTATAGTTTTTTCCCTGACCTTACCCAGTTCTGATCGCAACAGGGTGACCGACGACAGCTCTACAAATAGATGTAGGGGTGACGCATTATAAAATACATGGATAAATGTGGACGCCATTTTGTAATTAAAGGTCTTATAGTCTTCAGCTTCTCATATAAAAAAATATCTGCTACTACAAAAAAATCTCGAGTACAAAGAAGTTTAGGGTGAAAGCCGCGTGCGTGCGTGCGTTACCCGTTTAGAAAAAAAATACAAAGAAGCTGAACGCTATTGCTTTTAAACTTGCAATATGGCTGTCACACCCAACGTGTTATTTTATCTTGGCCATCCTGCGTCAAATTCAACTGCCTTCACTTCACTTGATAATTGAAGATAGAAATTCGAAGATTGAAGAGTGTCGAGTTGAAGATCAGCATTTAGGGGTAGGCCGCGCTGGCAGTGTGGTTAGCTGGTTGTTGTCTCTTTGTAACAGCCAGTGACTGCACCGCCCCCGCGTTCGCCCTGACTACCCACCATCAAGTCACAGAAGCAAGAAGAACTTATGATTTTAACTTGTCTTCCCTGTTAGGTACCGTAAGATCGGGTTACTTTGACTCTAAGGGGTGACTTAATCTCTCCTGTTAGGTATCGTAAGGTTGGGTTACTTTAACCCTAAGGAGTAACTTTAACACAACCCTAATAAGCTAGTTCTACTGAACTAACCATCTGATTATTTAAATTATAGATTACAGAGTTATGAAAACCAAATATTCATATCAAATTTTAAACTCACCGGTTTTCTTGTATGAATAAATGAAAGTAACGTAGTCAAAACAATAGGTCAATCTTACACTTACTTGGGTCAAAGTAATCCAACCTGGCGGTACTTGTTTCGTATGTTTATTTTAGTGTACAGACCTCATAGCCCAACTGTCGAGAACACAACCTCTTTTTTTTTTATTATATGATTTTGAATGTTTTTTTATAGTTGTTTTTTGTAATCTATGGAGATTATTATACAATATGGACTTTAATAATTTCTGATGCCTTCGCGGTTATTACACATTGGAATGAAACAACTATTAACGGATTTAACTCGCGTATTTTTATTTTATTTTATTTGCTGACGTTTCGGATTCTTTACAGTTTCCATAATCGTAGCATGACTGAGCTGACAAAAGTCTAACGCTAGTCTAGTCTAGCAAATAAAATAAAATAAAAATACGCGAGTTAAATCCGTTAATAGTTGTTTCATTCCAATATGGACTTTGTTTGGTACCTTATATTTTTTATTTCGTATTATTCGCATATATTTTGTATTTGTTTATTTTATTATACCTACAGTCAATATCTTGTGGTTCTTACACATTAACTATAATAAGAAGATATATTATGTTATGAGACTTTCTATTTATAAATGTGTTGTTATATAATAAAAAGTTTAAATATGTATTATGTTAAATACCTAACACTTTATTTCCTGAACCAATTACGTACCTCTTGGAATATTTATATACATACCTAGCTACGTCTGAAAAGTAGGTATTTTCAAGTATTTTGGTACTGTTACAGGCACAGTGGGATAAATGCTTTACTTTAAGGGAATAAATGTATTCAATGAAGGTAAAATTTTAATAGAGTTTGGATTACTTAAAAGTATGTAGGTATATTACCTATCTAAGCCTTAACTTTTAGATTTTTAAATTAATATAATTAGTACCCAAAAAAATAGTCAAGGAACTTATTAGCACTTTAATTTGTAATGATTATTCAATATATTCTTGTATGTGCATATTATATAACGTCTGTTGAAAGAGCAAATAGAAGAAAGCTCCCCAGAATTTCTTTTTAAGGGTTAAAATCTCATTTATTGAATTTTTTGTGTAGGTGTTTTTTGATATTGTAGTAAAGTTGTTGATATACACACCCATTACCCTCCTACTTCCGTAATAAACACGACTTAGGACCATTTTATATAATTTGAAGTGGTCTATTTCTGATCAACACCTATGTGCCTAAAATAAGTATGCATTACCTCCACTGCATTTATAGGAAGCGAGCCAATCTTTGTGCCAACTCATGTAGCTGTCCACGTGTAAACGTCAATATTATGTTATTTATTTTAACACCTATGTACATGTTAGTTATGACATGTTTTCCTACTCACCATAGTGGCATTCCGGTTTGTATGAGTTCCTTGCTTTGTTTGTATAGGTACTGATGCACATTTTGCTTTAGAATTTTATTGTAACCTGCAATTTTTTTGCAATAAGATTTGGTACTTACTACGAAATATTGACTCCATTGAAATATTAATTTTTTTTGGGCTTAGCGTGCATTTGTCAGAGGACGCCATTTTATGTGGAATGAAACAACTATTAACGGATTTAACTCGCGTATTTTATTTTATATTATTTGCTTACTTTTCGAATTCTTTATAGTTTCAATAATCGTATCACGACTGGGCTGACAACAGTCTAACGCTATTTTTTTAGAGATCAAGGGGGTTAGTGTAAAATCCGATTTTAATAAACCAGTCGTCATGTTAATGGATAGTTGCTTGGTACTTTAGAAGAGAATAAAAAACTTTAAATATTAGCTATGATATGATCTACGATAGAATATACGATATAGCAAAGTGTTACGTCATAATCTTTCCTTGATACCTACCGCAAGTCTATTTATAAAAGTAATTATTTTAATAGATCTATAGCGAGGTAGGCACTAGAGCATCTCATTGCCTCAAAGTCTATGAAACGTCTATATTACGTCAATTCAATTCGAACTTAGTAGATAGGTATGTGGCAGCCGGATAGTATAATACGCCATATTACATTACGGCTAGCCGTTTTACAAAACAGGGCCATTTTGTAATACGACGGTTGAACGTATTCTCATTGCAATAAATTTTACAATAAACTGAGACGCGAGGGACTCTTGTGAAATTCGAATTGCTACCAGAAAGGAAGGTTATGTTAACTTCCGGCTAATCGCTGAACCGCCGTATTACAAATCGGCCGTTTTGTAAAACGGCTAGCTGTAATATAAGATGGCGGATTATACGATCTGTCGAGATACATACTGGTCATGATATTTCTTTAATTTCAATTAATTACGTTATTATGCATATGAGTATAATCACATTAAATATATCAGTAAGTACACATCTCTAAGAAAGGCGTAAGAGCGTTTTTCGATATTATTCATTGTGCTATACCAATAACTACTAATCCTGTCTACGGATACGTGTAAATTATATAATAATTTGTTCAAAAATTAAATAAATAAATTTTCAATGCATTAATGATTATTTATTTCCAATTCCTATCAACCCACCCCGCATCCCACCATCTCTTGCATCCATCTACCTACCTTCTCTTAAAAAAATTAGCAATAATAGTTACCTACTATAGAAAGCTTTTTTAAAACTAGGAAGATAGAACCATTACTAGGAAGATAGAACCATTATATTCTCCATTATTAGCATGAAACAACTATAACGGATATAATCCGCAATTCCATATGGCAATGGAACTCTTAAACGAAAGAAGTAAGTATTTCAACGTGTTGTTTTAATATTAAAACTATTATCGATGAAACAACTAAAGTTGATTCTAATTTTGACTTTCGAAGATGCTCGTTGTGAGAACATCACTACGGTGCAGGTACAACCCTAGGCTATATGATACTCGTAATAGTTAGGTTTTGAATACTAAGTACAGCTTCATAGATAAAAGATAGACATAGGTTTTTCAATAGCTTAAAAGAGAGTTAAAGTAACTAAATTTTACACTAATCAAAAAACGATTACTAAGACAACCCAACAAAGCTTGCTATTTTAAATTATTCCTATGATGATTTAACCATAGTACCTAGGTACTAGAACACTGTATTAAGTACCTGGGTGGAAAATCGAGCATTTCAGATGCTGTCATTGTTATCTCTAGCTACTTATAGCAAATACTATTATTAAATATCGATTTAAACAGTATTTGTACACCGGTACAAACCTGGTAGGTACTGATCTACCAGGTTCAGTTAACTAAGTTTGTTTTACTTATTGATTCTTTTCTTAAATAAAGCTTATAACAATAACGGTGTTTCACACGCTCGAAGATCCACCCACTTATATTTATTCGGTTCTGACAAACTTTTAGATTTTGACAGGTCATAAAAAATGCTAAATCGATAAATAGCTTTACTGAAAAAGCAGACCCTTTTTCTCAATTTACACAACCCGTGTGTATAATCTTAATATTTTCTACTTTTAAATACAAACTGAGACTAAAAGGTTGGCAATACTTTTATTACGTTTAAATATTATATAGAACGAAGCAAAATAGAACTTGTAACTATCGATCCTTTACTATCTTTACACAAAAGATATACTATACCTACGTATCACTTACAGATACATTAAACTGAGGTTATATTTTTAAAGATAGTATGAACACACTATAATATTTCGTGCTTCTTAAACCCTCTTAGACAAGTGACATTCAGTATTCACGATCAATGAAAAATGTACATACATAGAATTGACATGAGCTCAATGAGGGCCACCGCGTGTCAGAAATCCGCTAGATGCGCTAGTGTAGTATGAGGTCCAGCTGTCATGTACCACCAATCACAGGCCAGTAGCTTGCCTCTCGTTGGTGGAACATGACAACTAGACCTCATTCTACACTAGCGCATCTAGCGGATTTCTGACACGCGGTGGCCGTCATTAAAGTCACGTTTAAGTTTAATTATGTCAACAACCAAATAGAACAGTGCCATTGAAAAAGTGAAACGAAAACCGTCCACGTGACGTTTTGTTAGCATATTTCAATTCCATACATTTTTCGTTTTTTTTTCTTTCGAAAGGCGCTGGCGAGAATTTCATATAAACTTTTCCATTCTAAAGCGTCCGCAAATACCGAATGTTACTTACCTAAGGGGGAAGGTCACAATTAAAACCATAAAAAGAATTAAAGCTGTGTATAAGAGTCAAAATTTCTTCATGTTTATTTCACTTGTTTAACATTATCACGTTACAGGTATTGGACAATAATCTGTGAACGATTTTACAGGCATTCAAAGAGGTAGCAATTTCCTAATTTTATTTCACACTTCGTTACGACATCTCGCGTAATGTTAAAACACCGATACTAACAACATACTGTTTTCTATTTGCCTACAAACACTTTCGAGTTACCAACATCCTATACATTTTACACATAGGTATTTTCCTAAGTCTTAGTAGAGTGGTGAAACTTAGAACTATTTTTTATTTTTCATATCAGACTGATAGCAAAGAATCTCGATTGAAACACGTTCAAAGTTACATTAATTATAAAACAAATATCATTGAGAGAACAGATTTAACTCCGATATGTAGTAATAATAAATTGGATTAATGACTATAGACAATATTGAATATAATATACTTAAAAAGTTATTGCTAACAATTTCGTTTCGCCACTCATACAAAAGACAAGACACATTCATAACAATATTATTCATAGTTTCAACAGCGACTAAGATGCGAACTCGTGTATCGTATAGGCGACGTGATTAAAATTAATTACAATTCCAAAAAAATAGTATTAATAGTATCTTCGGCAATTTTTTTTGGGAGATGAGTTGAGAGTTAAAACCAGGATCTCTTGACAAGCGTAAAGATAATAGCAACCAAACTAAACTAATGCAAAACTGTATAGAATCTATATTCACGAAGGAAATAGCACGGCCAGTTCTGCCGTGCTAACGATAAACGCAGTAAGTACTTATGAAACTCATAATACTTACTGCGTTTATCATTAACACGGCAGTTTTCATTCGCGTATATCAATTCCATACAATTTTGCTTTCGGTTCGTTCGGTTGGTATTATCGATTGGCACTTATCTATAGGGACAAATGAGCCAATCAGCAAGCCTATGATGAACTTTTATGTCACGCGTTGATCGACAAGTTATGTCGTCTATTAAACGTCAACATTGACGTTAGCAAAACGACATTTTGTCGCATAGTTTAATGTCAACTTTGATACCTTGTCCACTTTTGTCGTTTAAAGACGACATATTGATCGTCTAAAGTGGATACCTTGTCCATATCGACATGACAAAGTATCGTCGTGACTAATCATGGTAGGCTTGCAACGCACCCTCCTGCTTTCCCTTAGTGAAAGCCATATTTCACATCATGAGACCTACATTTTTACTTCAACATATTTAGGTATGCTAATTCAACCTCAACTCCCATATAACTTACCGGACGATGTGAGTTTATCCAATGAGTGTATGATTCGCAACCACCCTACCAGGCAGGCTGATAAAACTACTTTTAAACCTTAAACTAAAGGTGCAACATACCTACTTACATTATGTTAATCTCCCTAAACGCAGTCAATTCGAATTGATCTACAAAAGTACAAATAAATACCTAGCACGTATAGTTACATACATTTGTTACACGAACCTATAACTATTGTTGTATATTGTTACAAAACAAATTGCAGGTACCGCGTATGGAGACTTAAGCGTATGTCATTACAGACTATTTTTGATTATGAAAGGCGGCGCTGGCGTTTACAGTTACTAGCATAAAAAATGCCTAATTTTAAAAACATCTATACGACCCAGCCCCCTTCAACAAGTGACATATTATTATTATATTCGTTGAACCTAATAGAATCGAATGAGAAATAAAATTATAACGGATTTAAGGTAGGTATAATGATTTTAGCTGACAATAGTCTTACAGTCACTTAACACCCAGTAACATAAAGCTACGATTATGGAAAGTCAAAGTTATCAAAACGTCAGATTAATAGTACATTACGCACCGAGGCCAGTAAAATAAAAAATGTCTCTGATCACATGTAATTGTCGTCCGAGGCGAAGCCGAGGTTGACAAAAATGTGATCTGAGGCTTTTTATTTTACTGGCCGAGGTCAGTATACTATTTTTCTGTTCGACGAAGCCAGAAAGCGGAAATTTCATTTAGCGAAGCGGCCACAAAGTTGGCGCTTTCCGGCCGGAGGACAGAAAAAGCGATTTACTACGCGTGTTAAATCAGTTATAGTTTTATTTCAAGGAAATCAATATCTCATTGATAAAAACTAACGCATGAAGCTTTACTTTCTATTCGGTAGCGAATTCAAAATGTCACTCGTTTAGGGGCGTTGTACAAAATGTCGATGGCTTGTAGTGGGCCCTAACGACGATACAAAACTTACGTCGATAAGTATGTGATGAAACAAATCTGATAAGTTAGTTAGGTATAAGATTTGATGAAATACAACGTCTTAGTCAAACTCTCACTTCACGACTTTCTGTTTAGCCCGAATCATGTAAAATCGAAAGTGAGCAAAACTTTCAAGAACAACGTTATGTACTGTTACAGTCCTGTAAAAGTATTAATAGCCTTTACTACTGGCCACAGGGTCCGCTATATTAGCTTGAACGTGGCTTATAAGAAGTGATTTTAATATGTACCTACTATACATTTCAAATGAGTGAAAACTGAATTATAAGTACCTACCTACTCACTACAAATCTTGCATAACGAATGTTGCAATATGAAGCGATATATTATCTAGAACTTTTATTTTTTGAGAAATTCTGATTTTTGTCACTTTTCTCATACTTCTAGTCCACAAGTAGTCATCATCATATTTTTTCTACCACATAGGTACCTATTATTTTAAACACCCCGTCGTTTTTTCGTCGGGGGTTAAAAAGGTTACAGCCGTGCAATCACGACTTATTATAAACACACCAAGTGTCAGGTATTCATTAGCTCAAACAGCGCCAATCTCAAGTCACAAAGACGAGATTATTGCCAAAATAAAGTTTTATTGTCAAAATTATTATTTTTTAATCAATTCATGGTTGCATTAGTATGAGGATTGCAATGTTTTTACAAAGTTTTAGTGCCTCAGACAGCAAGCGTGATAATGGAATATGATCAATTATCGGTAAGTTATATAGACAATCCGTAATCTTTCCTTGTCGAGAAAACTTTCTTCATTTATCCGAGAAAACTTTCTTCATATATAGATGTCTTGGCTCTTGCCATTTTTTTACGCGCAATCATTTCTGTTCTGACAAAATTTAATAAACCTGTCCGACGCCGAAAAATCCAAAATAAATTATCAGAATTGTTTCACCAACAGCATGTTCTCCAACGTTATTAAAACAAAATGCTCATTTTAAAACTATTCTAGCGAACGTCAACACCAACTCAATCCGGAATTACAATTATATGTAAAAATATATATTTTCTATTTAATATAAAGGCTACGACATTATTGCATGTATCAATTGTTGTGTATAAACCAATACCTAGATTATACTTTTATAGAAGTCTACGGGTATGTTTTACTATATCCAAGTAAATTCCGGAAATAATATTTTCCACTTTTTTATATCTAGATATATATTAAATAAGCTCCAAATATTTAACTAACGGTACAGTCAACGCAACAATGCTACAGAGTTTCGAATAAATACATGCCTTATTACCGTGGCAATAAAATTGAAACGATATCGTAATATGGACATATTTACGATCTTGACTGTACCCAGTGCCGCTTATACGGCGAATAACTTCTATAACCAGTAGTTTATCCTGAAGGTGAACTCGCTCGATAAATTCAACTTTATACACGTATTTTTACAACCACTTGCCAGGTAATGTCAAAGTAAGAACTAAAAAAAATCTATACAGGTCTACTCGGATACCAAATTTCATAATGATCGATTCAAGATTAGGGTGATTCCACGGGCGTTTCAACCGCCGTCAGTCCCTTGCCATAAATATCAAGAAGTAAGCTACAATAAGATTTAAACTCTATTAATTTTGACGACATACTGCGCTCGCACTAGTCGTCAAAATTAATAGAGTTTAAATCTTATTGTAGCTTAATTCTTCAATATTTATGGCCCGTGGAATCACCCGTAACCTAGTTATCGTCGAACCACGCGAATCTTGGGGACGGGCAACGGGGTAAAATAATAATAATATCGTCGAGCCAAGTCGAATCTAAAAAACACGCCTCGCTTGATTAGTTCACTATATGAAGCTTATATAATTCATTTACAAAAAAAGTGGTAAATATTTCATTTGGATATCGTGAAACAAATTATTAAACACGTAATGCGTTGTATGAAATGCATAACATAAAGACATCGATAAAATTATGTTACAATATGTACTCTCCAGAATTCACTTCCACTAAACAGATAAATAAACACTAACTTAAACTAAAAATAGAATACTAGCAAATTTCGCGACACACAAAGTAAATTACAATCACATAATGTTTAATAAGGAACATAAAGGTTTTACAAAAATATTCATTTGGTTCTATTTTTCTGCTACACCAAATATCTAATATACCATTTTGATATAATGTTATACATACTATAAATGCTTGTTCGGCGACCACTGGAACCAATCGGCATTCATCCGCATGAAAAGGAGCTTATTTTATAAAATAACATACTCGTTTATGATAATATTATAAATTTCGCTAATTTTAATGTTAAACATTAGGAGAAAAGCAAGCGAAATGCGTATTCTCTGTCCTATTTTTCTTTTACTATCATATATTTACTGAGGGCCTGTTTCATAAGGTTTAAATAAGTCTAGAGACAATTTTTTGACGCATAACATCATCTTATAAGTTATCATATTTTATCATCGTATATATAAGCACTCGATAGTTAACTCATAAAATAAAATACACACCAGATAAGTAGTTCTGGATCAAATTATTTAATTTAGAGTATGCACGATATTTTTATCTGTAAGACAAGTTGAAAACAATTTATCTGATACCAAATTAAAACAGGCACCAAACTTCTTGCAACCATTTTTCTATTAATACAAAACAAATGCAACGCGAACATCCGGAAAAATAATAGAATGGAATAAGTGAAAAAAATGGAAAGTGATTTGTTGCTGTGTAAACATATCGACAAAAAACACAACACGCCCACAGTGCACGCAACGCTTTACCTAACCGACACACAACTAAGTGCAGGAAAACATAATTTTTCCTCATATAGCAAATAACTCTTGCAATAACTGAACGAATACTTTCACTGATATGATTGCTTAAAAAAGCGTAATAATATTATTACGCGAGAAATTGTACACAAATGTATGTTTAATTTTAGAAAGTGAAATGCCATAACGGCCGCATTAAAATTCAATTTCATTTTAATGAACAGCAATAGGTAATGTAATGGAATTTAATATGATATCTTTATTTAACGAATGGAACAATTATAACGGATTTAACTCGCGTATTTTATTATATTTGTTGACGTTATGAAAACTTCAGTTCCCATATTCGTAACCAATTAAAATAAAATGCGCAAGTTGAGAAAATAAACATAAGTGTCCAATAATTTTCAATAATCTTACCGACGGACTAAACTGAATTTCGTTTTCTTTACCCAGTCATCCTTATTAGTACGGGGTAATTAAACTTTATGGAGTAACAACTCATTTCGATTGTCACTATTATATTAAAGTAAAGATATTGCCAGTACTCTCATCTATACTAATATTATAAAGAGGAAAGATTTGTATTTTTGTATTTTTGTATGTTTGTAATGAATAGGCTCCGAAACTACTGGACCGATTTCAAAAATTCTTTCACCTTTGGAAAGCTACATTATCCCCGAGTAACATAGGCTATATAATATCACGCTAGGTCTTATAGTTGCGGAGCAGTAACCGAAAATGTTTCAAAAACGGGGGAAAAGTATCGTTTCTGAGGCCTTCCGTGGCGTGCGCTGAGCATATAGTTAAAGTTATACAAAAATGCTTTATGGGTAAATTGTTCATCTTAACATTATCTTTAAAAAAGTCCGCGAGAGCATATGTCTATCTTTTATAGTTTACCCATAACAATCGTAAAACTATGAAAAAAATCTTAAGTCCACCCGTGCGAAGCCGGGACGGGCCTCTAGTTTAAAAATAAAATACTGTGGGGTGCGGTCACATTTTTGTTCATAAAATGCATTTCCGTGCCTTTCCATTATTTCCAATCACAACTACAAACACGACACAGTTTCTACGAATCAACAATTCTAACCTATTCTATGAAGTGAATTATCTCTATATTAAATTGGTGTTGCTATAGTTTTGTACACAAATTGCTTATGTAAGTAGCCATCTAAAGACACTGCGGTTGTATTTTTAACGAGCAACACTGAAGAAACTTATTCAGTGTGACCAACATAACCCGTGCACAAAAGTAAACTTTTAAGGTATTCGAATATTACGCGTGATTTTTTTCCCGGAATAGTGTTGCCCAATATTTTTTAATGAGTTTCTCATTCCTTAAACGGTTCTACACGCTACTAGCCAAAATTGGACATTGAATTTAATTTACATTTCCTAGACACAATTCGGACCTGTCTAAAGAAGGATTCGATGCATTTTTACTAATCTTTAACACTATATTCTGTGTTAAAAAACATAACATTGTAGGCGTTACTTTTGCAGTAAATATGATGGCTAATTCGGCCTAAGTAAATATGGGACCTTTATGTTATGGCCTTTTGTATAAACGTTCAAGAACTGAATAGTTTCCCCAGTATATACACGTGTGAATAGCACATTATGGTTTAGTTTCAGTTTATCGACACTAACATACAATTATAGTATATTTCGGCTCCGACTTAGGCTCTGAGCCAAAATAGGCGTGGTTAGGTGATAAACGGGCCAATCAGGTTTATGATAAATTGACCAATCAGCGCACGTGTTGCATAAAGCGCCTCAAATTATGAGTTCTGCGTACTTAATTATAAAGGCTTATTGACAAACAGATCTCGACCATGATAACTGTCTAAGGAATTGGAAGTACCTTGCAAGTCATACAAAACTTTTGAAATACCTACGGTTATCGATTCAAGATAAGTCTATCAAAATTCAAAACAGTCCCAAGTGCCACCCATTTGCCACTATAATTGTATCCCAGCATTGATATCGACTAACATTTTTATAAAAAGCTTCTTAAATCGTTGGTATTAGTTCTATTTTAATTAATATACGAGTACGACGAGTTCCAGAAAGTCACCAGTTTTGTCATTTTATAACGTCACTCTAAGCCAGTACACACACGCGACAAACCGATTGATCTAAATCCACAACAATTGTTATCAATGAACGAACCCTTAACCAGAACTTCACAATCATTGGGACCTTAGAATATGCTATGCGAACAAATGACAGACGGTGTATACTTGATTTATAAATGGAATATTGCGGTCGCTCCTCATTTCGATTGCATAGACAAATTAATACCTTTTTATTTTGGCATAAAAAATATAATGGATTTTATTCGTATATTAATTCTTTCATTTATTCGCAGCAGAATGAGCTGACAATAGTCTTACAATTATTTTATATTTTTTTGTGACAAAACTTGTGTCTTAAATAAAGATAAATGATATAGTATAATAGTTCACATCCTTACTAATCCTTACTAATATTATAAATGTGAAAGTAACTCTGTCAGTCTGTCTGTCTGTTACGTTTTCACGCTAAAACTACTGGACCGATTTAAATGAAAATTGGTACAAAGAACGTCTGGAGCCTGAGAAAAAACATAGGCTACTTTTTAACCGACTGCAAAAAAAGAGGAGTTCTACGCGGACGAAGTCGCGGGCAGAAGCTAGTAATATATATAACTGTAAATTAACTTGACTGCCAAAAGCAAACAAAACCTTATTTCTTGGAAACAGAACTTTATTTTATGACGTGAGTAGGTAAATATTAAGGATTTTATGAATATTTATAAGTTTATGAAATTCAGTAAGTATGGATATTTTTTGTATCTTAATTTTTTTGCAGAAAGGTCGTGGTTTGAGTTTGCCACGAGCTGGGGGGTAGTTAGTAATTAGCCAAACAATTTTAGAAAAATATTAATATTTTAGGGACAATGATTTTTTTTTTATTTTATTGAGGAGCAACCACAAATTTAAGGACATCTATTGATAAGCAATTTCAACATAAGTACCACCTGTCATTAGTATTCGTATAAAACCTCCCTAGGTCCGACTATCACACTCAACTCCCGTTCAATCAATTTCACTACATATGCACATACAAAACTTAAAGCATGAAGAAATAATTTCAACTCTTTGAGACTACGAATTTGTTCCTATTTTTTAGTACATAGAGTTTAGTTTAGCTTAACATAAAACGTATAAGATAAATGTGTTATGACGGCGCGCTAGACGACATCTCCATTGCCATGGAAGCTGGCACTTGCATCTGAAATTAATTGATAGCATGGTAATAATATTTTACCTTGGACAATTTATTTGTTTTTCATTGTTTAAGATTTATAATATGCTTAATACACCCACTCGGATATATTTGTAGTATTTGTTATCCAACCCCACTTCTATTCCCTCTTAATTTTGATTTAGACTGACGTCACATATTTAAAATCATCTAAACTTAACGTGTTTACAAAACTTCAGCTCAATCGGTCAAAGATGCTTCAAAATTCAGTAGCAACATTTCACCCGTACATACATACATACATACATTAAACATACTTACATTGTAAGTGGTAGATTTAGTTAGTTTTTACTGGCAACCTTATTATTAGTAGATTGGTTTTCTACTACCGTTTCCTCCCACCCCTCTCCCATTCCATAGTGACAAAAAAAATGGCTCCGCACGCATATTTTTTCAATTACATTAAATCAAGTCAAATTCTGTATAAAGTGTGAAGAAATAACCGTGGGTCGACCCAAAACAATCGTACAACATAAAATCATTACTCGAACCAGTGTTAAAAGTGAAACAATAGTGAAAAAGTGATTACCGGTAAAAGGAGCGCGTGCCTAAAAAAATTTGTAAGTTTACATTCCTCTTCCTCTAATCACCAGTAAGTTAAACAAAAGCTTTTAGAATTAGTGATCTATAATCTTACCTTGTTCTTGGTAGCGTGCGGGGACTGGGCGTTGAATACGTCGGCTATGTTGTCGAGAGCGCGCTCGTCCAGCACCGCCTCGAGCGCCGCCGCCAACTCAGAGCTCTCGGCAAAGGCCGTCCCTCCCTCCGCTGTCAAACATACATATAAATTAGATGAGAACCCGGCATCACTCAGGTGAAAAGTGAGATAGTAAAATGTAGGTAGACATTTATGTCATTACTTTTTTTTCTATGGTTATGTTATGGCATCGCCCAATCTCGAGATTTTAAGAAGGAATACAACACAGAGTTAAACCTATATATTTTTTTCCAAAACAAAACCTTTGCGAAACAACCGAAAATTAACTACTCAAAATGACATCATGTGTCAGTGACGTGTTGTCATTGTCGACAAAGAAACAATAACGACACGACAAACCTCCTTGCCTTCAACGTTGTCAATATTGTCGTCGCCAAAATGTTGACTCGACAATTCATTATAAGCTCGGTGTAACAATTACCTTGATTGAAGAACTCAGTGAACGCTTCGTCCGGTATCTGACTGAGTACAGCGGGGTCCAAGATGTCGTCTGAGGGCACTTGACCGACCTCACCCACTTCTAAAAGAGATTAAGAGTCTTAAGATTTCTTTTGAATTTGTATTCTTTTCGTCATTGTATATCATAGTTCAAGTTGTTTAATTTGAGACTAGATTAGTTGGTGTACATTATCTGAAGATATTTTTAGGGTTCTGTAGCTAAAGGGTAAAAAGGAACCCTATTACTGGGACTCCGCTGTCCGTCCGTTCGTCTTCAGTTCGTTCGTCGCAAATCAGTTGAAATTAACAGAAATTATGTATTTCTGTTGCCACTATGACAACGATTACTAAACAACAGAATAAGGTCAATATTTAAGGGGCTCCCATACAGGGAATGTGTTTTTTTTTCTCAGTATAGTACGGAACCCTTCGTGCGCGAATCCGACTCGCACTTGGCCGGTTCCTAATATTTTAAAGTCACTAATAAATAATAGTTAATATATTGTAGTGTTTACTATTTTAAGTACCTAATTCGTGTGAATTCCCTGCTGAGACGATAAATTCATTCTCGCTGAGCGCTCCCATAGCTGTGTCCTCCGAACTGTCGTATGTAGAAGAGTTCGAACACACGTTGATTTCTGTAACAAATGTTATTCATTAAATCAAGTCTAAATTGACAAAGACAAAGCGCAGCAAAGTTCGTGAGTGGGGGTTCGTGACGTCACTTCGCGGTGAAGTACGACAGTAGGTAAGGTCCCGCTAAACTTTAACGGACTGTATCTACTTATTTTTTTGTTTAATTGACAAAACATATTATATTCTGGCTAATATTATCAACGCGATTTTTTTTAAGTAGGTATGTATGGATTTAGGGATGGATGTATGATTGTTATACTCTTTCACGCAAAAAGTACTTAAAGAATTTTGATGAAACTTTAACAATAAAATAGCTTACACATCAGAATAACATATAGGCTATATTTTATAACGATATAGTGTAAAGTACTCATCATGCGCAGACGAAATCGCGGGTTGAAGCTAGTAATGTATAAAGTATCAGTTCATAAGCTCTGTGAACAAAATAAGGTGCGTACCTGAGAGAGACTGGTTGGGCGTGGGCGCGGGGCGCGGCTTGGCGACGCGGCGCCGGCGCTTGGCGCGCCGCGGCGTGCTCGGCAGCGCGCGCTTGCGGCTCGCCAACTTCTTCGGCTTGTTGTCGCGGCTCAGCTTGTCATAGTTGTCCTGGGAAACGGTTCAATTTTACAATTTACATGTAAATTTCTGAGTCCGTCGTAGTTATTACACATTGGAATGAAACAAGTATAATCGACGTTATAGTTGATTCATTCTAATTTATATCATCTCTTTTTTACCCATACTATTATATGCTTCAGATATAATTAATTTTAAAACTGACTGACATTTGCGAATTGTCTTTAATTTTGTTCTATACTAAGTTACTAACCTTGATTAGGTTATAGTGTGATGTCACATAGTTAACAATGCATTGTCAACAAAATTGAACGTGTGTACAAAATTTCTGCTTAATCGGTTAAAGTTAACTGCTTCGAAAATTGAATTGCACCATTTCAACTGTACATACTTACATATTATATCTATACTAATATTTTAAAGAGGAAAGGTTTGTTTGTTTGTTTGGATTGAATAGGCTCCAAAATAACTGGACCGATTTGAAAAATTCTTTCACTGTTGGGAAGCTACACCATTCCCGAGTGACATAGGCTGATAAAAAGGGTTCCGTGCGAAGCCGGGGCTGACTGCTAGTAATATATAAGTATGTAATGTAATCGTCGTCTAAGTGTGTAAACACAAGTCATCACAACTTACCCTCTTCCAAGCGTGTTCCGGACACAGCGGCGTCTGATCTTGTATAGGCAGTATCGGCTGCTTGCATCTAGCTCCCCCGGCGAACACGGCTGCACAAGAGCTGTATAGCCGCTGCTCCGGCGCCAGAGTGACGTGCGCCAGGCAGTACCGCCCGCAGGGGAGGCGGACGCCGTCGCAACCGTCCTCGGAACATTGAGAGCCTAGGGCCGGCTTGAGGGAACCGCTCTCGCCGCCAGACCAACCAATCTCTCTGTGAAGAATATATGTTATATGCATTAGATATGGCAATCTCAACCCTTGTCAACTCAAATATATCTTATTGGAATGATATAATAACCGCGAAGGAATCAGAAATTATTAAATTATATCGTAAGGTTCAGTAGAAATTAATAGTTGGGCTGGCAGTACTGGCACCGACTCCAAACATAATTAATATTTTCAAAATTGTTTATTTTATAATTTAGATGTTTAGATTATTGCAGTCCGATAAGAAATATTTATTATTTTTAGTTACTGAGTTTTTTTTCTAATGCGCTTTTTTAAGTTTGTTTTGTAATTAATGTTTTCTTTTTCATTTGAAAAGCGTTAATTTTTAAGTTAAAGCAACAGCGTAAGAGGCGTATGGTCACGACCACGTGTTCCTTGAAGTACACTACTACTACACTTGAAAAAAAAAATCTGCCAATAACCTTCTAACTTAAAGTCGCATAAAATGCCTTACCTAAGCCTCCTGCGTTCTCTAGACGACAACATTTCGGGCATTCCCCGCATCGCGAGTAAATGATTCACCATATGCGGCTGAAGACGGCACGAGGATCCTTGCCCTTGCAGTTGTTTCTGTGAAAAAAAAGTTATATCTTTATAATTACTTACGTACTTTGACTTTATAATAAGAGCGAATATTTCACAGAATTAAAAATAGTTTAAGCTTCGTATAAATTGTTACAACGCTAGCATATAATTAACAGTATCTGTAAAAAATTACAGTACTCAATTAAGTATCTATTGTGAAAGTCAATTGTATTCTACAAAACATACATCATTGTAGGCCATTTCCTAAAACGAAGAAGTTTGCCAGTGTTATTAAGGTAGGAAATGGTCTAACTAACATAAATTTTATTAGTCTGAAATATTTCACCATAATCTATATTAACACTATAATTTAACCATATTTAAATGTAAATAAGGATTCTGCAAAAACACACATCCAAAATTTTTAAATTTCATCATAAAATACACGGGACAAACAAAACGCATTTTATAATTCTGTTTATAAACATCAATACAGACACCCGACGTGATAAGAACAGTAGTATATAAATGTTATCAGTATAATGTAAAGTTCTTCAGTTAACCTTTTATACACGAATCAGCTGTTCCAACCGATTGTCATGTCACGTGTACCGCACGTAAACAAACCAACCGGGCGCTTATCACTAATCAGTCATACATTAAGCTCAAAATATCGACGTGACCGTTCACTATTCAAGAATAATCTTTAAGTGGTACATATTCAAAATTTCTAATGCACTCGTAGATAAGATTTAACTGTTATAAATTCCTTGTAATCTTTAAGTTTAACATTGATATTTAAATATTTTTTTTACGTAATAATTTGTAACAATGTAATATTATATGTTTAAAAAATAATATTACCTTACTTATAGCTTTTGCTCGCGACTCCGCGTGGAAGTCGAAAATTAACGATACTTTTATTTCACTATTTTGTAGGTTCCTTTAAATGGGTGAATTTCAATAAACATGAATCTCAAGTTTACTGAAAAATGAAAATCATATCTAATTAAGCAAAGCTTGTACTATGGGTATAAGACATTGAAGACTTAGGTACAGATGCCAGTGTCATCACACTGACTGCCCCTAAAAGGATTCGTACCCGCAACCGCCGGTAAAAGATACCTACAACAAAGTAAAATATAATTAAGCATACCTTGATGATGACAGCTAGAAGTTTTTGCTCCTTGAACCCTTTGGTGAGCCGTAAGGATGTGTCGGCGAGCACCACGTGCCGCCTTAGCGCAGCCCTACGGAGCGCCAAGCGAGCCCCGCGAGACTCCGCTGCGCTCTCCTCCACGCACACTGGGCCCATACCAGATTCTTCATAAAAGAGAAAATGTTATTTAAAGTGTCACTTTGTTGGTCGAAATCAATATTCATACATTATATGTATGAAAGATTTAACGAAAGTTGAAGATGTAACAATAATAATGTAAGTGATATTGTAATGAAACAATTATAAACGTATTTAACTCAGGTATTTTATTTAATTGGCTGCCCGATTTTAGTCCATGGTTCCATTTATTACAGAGCAAATCAACATCAAATTCTATTAAATAGCTCACAATGGTTGTGAAAATCATCACATAACATTGCTGACTAATAATTTTACAAAGCCTCTTACCAAATTCTGGTAATGTATCATCATCACTGCTGCTGCCCTCGAGCTGTCTCAACGTCGGTTTCCTGTCATCCAAGGGGCCGCAGTCGAAGAGACCTTCCCCTGGTGCATGCCAACTTCGGTTGACGAGAGGAATCGCGCGACTTTGTGTCGGTATCCGTTGCAGCGCCTCGTGCACCGCTGGACCTCGCCCGCGCCGCACTTTGCTTTGGGATGAAGGTTTCCCTAAAAAAAATTGGACAGATGTTGACCAGTGACAATGTGGAAAATTTGCTACATATATATATATATATAGGTAAATTGAAATAAATATCAGTTTATGATCAAAGTGCTAAAGAAGAATCACTCTAGTGTTAGACTAGTGTCTTCTCAGTCAGCTATAAATAGAACAGAACAGTAAACTTTTAGAAACATCATCTAATAAAATATACCAGTTAAAAATTCGTTTACTATCTGTATCCATACCCTTATACTTATTATTAGTCAACAAGGAAACTAAAAAAAAAAAGGATTGGTTTGTTATTTTTTTAAGGAGTACAATATGCTACTGATTTTCAATAAATTGCAGTAGAGTAAAATGACTCATTAATTCCATTGTTGAAGTCATCACATCATATTAATTGTATATTTATATATTTTTTACAGCTGTTATATTTATATACAATAAGTCTTATGACTGACTACCACAGGTGACCTGAGTTCATTCACCTGCCCTTGAACTGTAGGAAGTGTTAAAGCTTGTAAGCAAATTTTGTTTTGTTTATGCTGGATCATGAAAAATCATACCTGATGGGGGTTTTTTAGTGGCGGCTGATCCAACTTTAGTAGGCGGTGGGATTGGAGATTCAGTCTTAACAACTGCTAGGTGGTTCTCGACCAGGCCCTGTTCTCTCTTAAAAACATCGAGAAATGTCTCGGATCCTGTCTGTTTAGTAGTTGACAAAGACTTAACATGATTAGTATTAACGCTATTAATACTGATTTTCTTACATGAGGCAACATTGTTAGTTTGACCCTTAGGGCTATGAACACTTGGCCGCCTAACTACTGTGACAGCATTATTTCGATTGGGCTCTTTTGAAACCTGGCTTTGATTCTTTGCTTTCTGAACTTTGGTATTAGTAGGTTTGACATCTTTATAGTTGGGTGTTGCCGTTTTATGGAGTGAAACTGGTGGGTAATGGCCATTAGAGACCACTTCTTGCTGAACTTCTTCTTTAATGTCCCCATTAGTTAGAGAGCCCCTTAGGTCCAATTCACTATTTGGACTATCTAAGAACTTGCTTTTCACATCAACGCTATCAGGAAATATGAAATTGTCTTCAGTGTGACTGACCGTTATTTCTCCCGCAATCACATCTGAGTCATGAAATGTATACAAATCGTTGGGATCAATTTTGAATTTAGTTTGGAAGAAGTTTTCATTCAAATGTGGTATGTATGCTTGCTCATCTCCTGAACTATCCTGTATGAACATGTTAACATCGCTGCCACAATTCCCAGAAACACCCTCCACTGCCAGTTTATACTGCGTTGCGCAGCTTGCATCAGATATAGTTTGTGGAATGCCACTGAAACTGTTGACAACATGTTTTCATGTAGATATTTATTGTAAAGGCTACAACTAATAATAATATATTAACACACTTACCCCACATTTTCTGTAGTACTCAAAAAAGACATACTGTGTTCATTTTACAACTTAACTTTACAAATAATGCTAACACTCTGGCTAACAGGAAATGCTTTTAAATTAACTTGGTCCCGCTGCTTCATACTGCAAGTAGAACATATTACATTATATATAAAACAGTTCACAGAAAAAGAGCATACTTAAATTGTAATACGTATTTACTCTCAGGTTTTACAAGAAAATTAAATTCTGTATGTACTGACAATTACAAATGACACCTGTCAAATATTGTATTTTTATTGTTCAGTTTAAAGGTGTTTCCCTTTACTTGTGGTCAGTTTTGACTAACCTTCTAGTGGTTTGTCTTGATAACACATTAATAGTCAATTGTTTAATGTAATTTAACTTGAACAAATGCCGATAATATGAGTCAGGACTTACATGTTAATTACAATAGTTCCGAGCACATTTTGCTCTTGGTAGTCATTAACGTCGATTTACTAATAATATTCTAACACCAATCACTTAAATGACTAAACAATTAAGCTTGATAATACCAAAACAAATTAAAAACACTCCTATTCAATAACATTAAATGAATGACAGATTGCAGCAAATGGCAGCCAAAACGCGGATGCGTTCAAAAATTAAATATTTTCCGTTCATCCAAATATAGGTTATGTGCCTATGTAGTGAATATTTATTTTGTAATTATTTATTTTTTTGTTCTTAAAATATTATGTGATATATGTTTTGCATGATTAAAAATCTCCTGTAATGAACAGTTAATTAAATTACAAAAAAACAGTATGTATTACATTGGAAATAGCGTATTTTATTAAGTAATAATATAATAAAAGTATAGCTAATTTCAGAAAAAAATATTTAATATAATATAAAAATAATCATCATAAAATTAAAAATGTACAGCTCAAAAACCAGTAATATCGCTTAGAAACAATATATGGCATTAGAGTTTTATTTGATTAGCTACTATAAAGCAATGGCATAAAGTCCCATTAAGTGGTTTGCAAATATTCAAAATAAATTATTCAGAAAGACTTTAACACTGTAACTGTAACCAAATACCTTGTTATTTTTAATAAATAATAGGTGATATTATATTATTACTCAATACCCTAGAGCATAATACACAATGCGTAAGAAGAGTTTTGAAAATTGAACGCAACCATATAAATTTAATGATCGAGTAGGTAATTTCGTTTCACCTGTTCTTTATTTATTATTTTTACATTTATTTGCTTGAAATAAATCTTTTATGATAATACATATCCTGTGAGGTTTTATTTATACATACATATGTATTTCTTCGTTAAGTTATGAAAATTAGAAAGGCTCTAAAATAAAATAAACTGTAGCAATAATGGTAAATTTGAATAGGCCGCCTTTTTTCATTCAATTTGAGAACCCCGTCCTCGAAGCGTTGTTGTGAATCCAATATGGCGATATTTGATGTTGTACTATTTTGAAGGTACGTCAATTTGACGATTCTATAAATGTTAAGTCCGGTAAATATCTAGTTTTTGGACAGTTTGCGTAATAATAATGCTTATGAAGTTTAATTATAGTGTTTTGTCAAGATCTTCCAGTATTGTGAAAGGCGAACAGTTTGTATTGTTTTGTTTGTGATTTCCGATAATTTTAATGATCAGACCATTGTCGTATTTAATTTTAAAATATATGAAATCGGTTTATTACTACTTCTTTTTTGTTCGTTCTTGATATATTTTCGGTGCTATTATTAATTGTGTTCGTTCTTGATGTAAAACCCGAAAGTAAAATGGAATGTAATTACGGTAATTATGTGTGTAAATTTTATGTTTCATAGGAGTATCAGTGTTTTATTTGTGTTACAGAAGTGCACATGTTTTCATACAAATGGGCGTTAAATAGTGGTATACTACGGTGCAATAAATAAGCGCCTTAAATATTGAGTCACTACTTGAGTATATAGTGGAAAGAGCGTTGACTATAATGACTGATACTAGACGAAGGGTGAAGCTTTATGCTTTGAACGCTGATCGGCAGTGGGACGACCGAGGAACGGGACATGTTTCTTCATGTTATGTGGACAGATTAAAGGGAACTTCCCTATTAGTGAGGGCAGAATCAGATGGGTCACTTCTCTTGGAGAGCAAAATACAACCAGACACAGCTTACCAGAAGCAACAAGACACATTAATAGTGTGGTCTGAAGGTGACAATTTTGACCTAGCATTAAGTTTTCAAGAAAAAGCTGGCTGCGATGAAATCTGGGAGAAGATATGCCAGGTAAGGTTTAGTAATTTTTTGACAAAAAGGTCACATTTGGATAAGTTCATTGGTGAAATCTTATTTTAACTATTCATTTATGATAATGATGTATCTGTTAACCTGATATGTATCAAGTAACTTGAGTAAATAAATTCAATTAGAATCATACTTAACTTTTAAGTAATCAAATTGACTTTGGTTATTTCATAATTTTATTCATATAAGAAACCTGAAGTACATAATAATATGTATATTTTTTATGTTTCTTGTTATATTGAGATTGACATATTCTTAACCTAATTATTTTAGGTGCAAGGTAAAGACCCGTCTGTTGAAATTACACAAGATATTGTTGAGGAGTCAGAAGATGAGCGCTTCGATGAGATGTCAGACAGTGTTCAGCCAGTAGAGCTTCCAGCGTGCGAAATGGGAAGACTTGAAGATATTAGTGAGCTAGTCAATAGCTGCCTAGTGTCACCTGCTCGGAAAGACAAACTTGCTGCAGCTCTAGAAAGTCAGCACTACATAAAGAAATTACTTAATCTCTTCCACATGTGTGAAGACATAGAAAATATAGAAGGATTGCATCATCTCTATGAGATCTTTAAAAGTATATTTCTTCTAAACAAGAATACACTGTTTGACACAATGTTTGCAGATGACACGATATTTGATGTTGTGGGCTGTCTCGAGTATGATCCCAGTTTGTCCCAGCCCAAAAAACATAGAGAATATTTACGAGAGTTAGCGAAATTTAGAGAGGCCATTCCCATAAAGAATCAAGATTTACTAGCGAAAATTCATCAAACATACAGAGTTCAATACATTCAAGATATTGTCTTACCCACTCCAACAGTTTTTGAAGATAATCTGTTAAGCACATTATCTAGTTTTATATTTTTTAATAAAGTAGAAATAGTGAAACTTATAGAGGAAGATGAGAAATTTCTTACAGACTTGTTTAAGTTGCTTATGGATGATAAGACACCCAACACAAAGAGACGAGATTTAGTTTTATTTTTAAAGGAATTTTGTAATTTTTCACAAAATCTTCAGCCACAAGACAAAGATGCATTCTATAAAACATTAGTGTCATTGGGGATCCTGCCAGCATTAGAAATTACATTAAGTATAGATGACCAGAAGACCAAGACTGCGTCTATAGATATATTAACTTATATTGTGGAGTTCTCACCTTCTGTAGTGAGGGATTACACACTGCAACAAGCCAACAACACAGAAGAGGTAATTGTACCATGCTTGTTATATTTTTCAATGTCTAAACTTGACCTAATATGGCCTTGTCACCTTGCATAATAATGTACTAAGATTGCATAACAGATAAGATAAGTGACTGTTTATTTTCTTTTTCAGGAACATATGCTATTGAATATAGTGATTGAGCAAATGCTTCGAGATCGTGACCCTGAATTGGGTGGAGCAGTGCAACTAATGGGTGTTCTACGTATACTGCTTGACCCTGAGAGTATGCTTGCTTCTGTCAATAAAAGTGAAAAGGCAGATTTTCTCAATTTTTTCTACAAACACAGTATACAAACATTAATAGGTGTGTATTATGCTTATTATACCGTATATAGGTTTATTAGAAGGTACTTAAAACCGAGTAAATTTATTAACTTATAATTTTATTATATCATTTTCAGCTCCATTATTACAAAACACAACTGGTGAGAAGCCCCTTAGAGAAGATTATCACACAGTGCAGCTACTTGGACTTGTCCTGGAATTATTGTCATTCTGTGTTGAACATCACACTTACCATATCAAGACTTGCATATTGAACAAGGTATCTTAGTCAATATCAGCTGTAATTAGTGGTAGTGAGATAATGTAATTAAATGGAAAGATTAAATAATTTTGATACTCTTTTATGAGTAATATTTTCTCGTCATTTGATCCAATAAATGATTACTTCTCTTTTACACTAGTCTATTTGACATAGTTCTACTCCACACCTTAACAATATTTATAATTTGATAAAAGAAAAGTGTGCCCAGTATTTTTTTGATAATCTGACAACTATATGAAAATTAGTACATAAACATGTTCTTATGTTTTACAGGATCTACTTCGTCGCATATTGGTGCTGATGAGATCGACCCACACTTTCTTGGTTCTTGGTGCGCTCAGATTTATGAGAAAAATCACAGCACTCAAAGACGAATACTACAACAGATACATCATAAAAGGAAATCTCTTTGCACCTGTGATAGATGCTTTTCTAAGGAATAATGGAAGGTAAATAAAAGAAAAGTTACACCAATTTAAATAGGTAGTTTAATACAGGACAGTCACAACCGTGTTGTGGTTATTATCAATTTTATATTAGTTGATGCAATTTTTTAATATTTGTGTCCTTTGTAGGAATTATAAGTAACCCAATATTTCCATTTCCTATTTCTAGACTTAATTTCTATTATTTAATTTGTTGTAAAATTTTTCAGATACAATTTACTGGATTCGGCTATATTAGAATTATTTGAGTTTATCAAACTGGAAGACATTAAGTCGCTCTGTTCACATGTCGTCGAGAATTATGGAAAGATCCTAGACGATGTTGAATATGTACAAACGTTTAAAGCCTTAAAATCGCGTTACGACCAACACCAAGACAAATTAAAGGAGAGAGATCGAGGTATGTGTTAAAAAAACTATGATTCCCATACACTTCATTTACTCTTACGATATTGTACTTAATAATTCTGTTCACGCAAAATTATTCTGGTAAAAAAAATTTGGCAAACATCAGGTATTTGTTATTGTTGTATTGTCATTCTGGCAGGGGCGTGCCCTTCATACAAGCCGAAAAGCCTGGATTGCCCTACTAAAAATATTGTCCATCAGGAATATCAACATTCGAACTGTTTAAAAGTTCGCGCTATAATATTCGATCAGTTGAATGCAATGACCTCGCTCACTCGCTCGCCGAGCGAGCCAATAATATGTTAGATCACGCGCACCAATCGATGCTCGCGAAACCACGACTGATCGCGACCTCTCGCTCGCACTAGGCTGGCTTGCATTAGGCTTGCCTTCATGTTGTCTCTGCGTGTTTATTTCTCTTTCTAACCTATAAGAAATTGATATTTCTATTGCAGTCAAATCGTTGATTTTAATCCTTGGATTGCTAATGAAACCAGCAACAAAACCGATTTGGCGCATGCGTAATAGTGTCAGTTGTCTGCTCCGCAATACGTTCAAATTTCACGTTAGTTATTGACAATTAATGACAATTATTGAATACTTGGTTGTTTGCATTGTTTTTATTAAAGATTAGCTAACTTCGTTAGGTTTCATAATGTCTGAGAGTTTTCTAATTTAACTGTAGTTTAACATTGAGTACGTAGGCATATACTTATGTTACAAAATGGAAGAAATAGTTATTTATGGGGATTTAAAGTGCGTGTGTTTTGGTGCAAGTACGTGAAGCAAAGGTAAAATAGGTACTTATTTAAATTTTGATCTGAAAAAAGGTAAAAGTATTAAAACGATCGGTACTTATATTATTATTGTATTTTGTGATTCAAACAAATTATATTGTTAGTGTTGAGTATTTATTTCGGCGGCAATAACTTATGGATTACAACGTAGGTACGTAGCTACGTAGCTACGTAGGTAATATAAGTACCTAGTTATATTATGACTGAATAACTTATCTGGCGTTATGAAAAGGCATGTCATGTATTGTCAATCACGTGCATTCCGTATTTTTTTTCGGTAGGTACCTACCTACTTCAGTCTTCAACTGTTACGAATTACAATATCATATCTTTCGGCTTGCCCTATTCTGAAACCCTAGTCCCGCCACTGCATTCTGGCTGTCTATCAATGGATAGTTTCCATCTTTATGTAATTCTAAAATGAGTAAAAATAAATTTTATAAAAATAGTCGTCAATTATTTTTACCCTTGTGAATCAAACTATTAAACAAACTGATCAATTGATCGCAAGATTGAAATTACGTAATCAGTATTATGATCAAACATACATATAATACAACTTGGTTCCGGACGCTTTAGCATGCACTATTTAAAAAATTGTCTTAAGTGCACTCTCTTCCACAGAAGTAAATTCTTACCCCCAGTTTAAATAAATGTATGATAGATAAATAACCAAAAATATCACGAATGTATTTGTTTCGTTACAGTGAGTGGCAGTGTGGGCGTGGCGGAAGCTGTGGTGCCCTCGCTACTTCGGTCGCGGTATCGTCGCGAAGCGCGCGCGCCCGACGACGAGGAGGAGATGTGGTTCAACGACGACGACGAGCTGGACGACGAGACGCCGCTCGAGCCCGCGCAGGCGCACACGCACCCGCATACACATTCACATCACGCGTTAGACGCTATCGGTACGTTATATCGTGTTACTAGCGACTAGTGACCCGCCCCGGCTTCGCGCGGGAGCACGTCTGATGCAAATATATTATTATATAAAGATCTAAATATACAGTGACAGACTGACAGTGGAAAGCGACTTCGCTTTATATTATTTAGTGATTCCAAAGAATTTAAAAGCTCTATAACCCATTGATTTTTAATGTAACTGGCAAAATTTGTAATGATGATAGATATGTGTATCAGCATAGGTACTTGAATAATTACCGATGCTTGCGCGATGAATTAGAGATTGGAGTAAATTCAAAATGACCTTAAGAAAAAGATTTACCGCGCTCTTATTGAGATGTTTCTCTACTTACCTATTACAGCATCAATGAACACGTACAGTTATTCATGAGTTGGATCATGTTATAATCTAATTGGAGTTAATCAATTTTCAATAACAAGATATATATTTTCAGGAAAAATTGTTGAAAAGAAAGTCTGCACGAATACAGAGAGCGTGAACGGTCCCAACAGAGTACTGCTAAGTACCACAACCGCCAGCAAGCCTGCTCACACTGACGTACAGGTATCCTCGCCCAGATTACTCAATAAGGTAAACTTTTAGTTCCCTCTCGCCTCAACTCGCTTCGCTGGGGAATCATCAATATATGTTACTATTTATTATGCTACCCATACTTGTTGCATAATATGTTTTATGTACTAAACATTATGTGGTACTATGATATCCTCTACGATTCCTTTCTCTCACGTATCCAACTATTTTTCATGGTGATGCATGTCTTTTGTAAATATATTTATTATAAAATAATTGTACTTTTTTTTGTAATATATTTTATAATAATCATGCATGTGTACACATTAATTTATCGACGACCATCGCTTTATGATTATGGTGGAAAATGCAATTACGCTTTATATAATAATGATAGTAAATATGAAGACATTAATGTTTCAAGCTCATGCTGAGAAACCCTTGGCATTTGATTTGACTTTTACCTAGGGAACGACCTCGACTGTCTATCGCATTTTCGATTACTAAGTATACGTCACACTCTGTATATTTAATCGAATACGTAGGTTAGGTAAAGTCTTATGCGAATAAAGCTTATTTTTAGAATTATCGGAAAATGTACGACTAACATGCTTTTGAATTCGTGAATAATCCATCTGTGATGCTAAAAGGTTATTATTTTGCTAAAACTTAGTGTCATTGCGTAAGATTTCATTGTTTGAGTTTTATTGGCTTTGTAGTTGCTTTTTATACGTATATTTAATTTGTTTCGTTGTGTGTCGCAGGGCTTGGTGGATTATGACGGTGACTCTGATGAGGAGGAAGAAGGCGCGAGTGCGGGCGGCGCCAGCAGCGAGGAGCGCGACGCTAAGAGACCGCGACTGGCGTAGTGCCACCATCACAAATTTCAAGGAATATAATGAGCTCACCGCCCCGTCTCTGTACTGTGCACGGACCAGTGAAACAGAATGCCGTAAGGAATCTTAAAACAGTATGCTGTAGTATTTTAGACCTAGAGACGGTGTGATGTTTTTACATGGGCCCAAGATCGTTACTAGCGATTAGTGTTGAATTTACCTTCATGTCAGTATACGCTGATGGTTGGATATTATGATTGTGTCTACTGAATTAATGTTAATGAATTTTTTAGACAGTTAGCGGTTCAGTGAACAAAATCATGACGGTATTCGGGCACGGTGTTGTTAGGTATTAAGTGCCGTAGCTGAATTGCGCCCATGTTACGTAGATGACAATGTTCTTTGATTAGTTAGTGTATGAACTTCATACTAATTAAGTGTAACTTCATATGGCATCTCAAAGCATCCTCGTTCGATTCGAACTTGTGGTGCAGGGTTGTAAGAACGTTCTGTTAATGAGTTTTTTGTTTAAAATATCACATTCGTTAATGTGGCATCCAATTGAAAACTGTGTCTTAGTATAATTGTACCGCAGCGACGCCTTATTTTATACCATAGTGATGTAATAAAAATTTGATTAACGAATACTTGTATCATAAACTTAAAAGGATGTATAGACGTACAAATAACGCTGCGTAACTTAGCTCAGTTTTTGTTGGATACTAATAGTAATAATGCTCCAGTATATTAATAGGTACTATGACAGCAAACAATGCTTCCACACCGATTCACAGACAGACTAGAACAAATATATATTTAATGAATAGTATAACATATTTAATGTGAAATGTTTTTGGTTTAGATCATTGTTTTGAGGAAATATAATCACAAAAGTACAAAGGAAAAAATTGAATGGTATAAGGATACATAATGAAAGAGATGCAAGTGTAAAAATGTACGTAGAATTTATAGTTTATAGTAGTGGTTTCATTTATAAATTATATATGTTTGATACATTAAAGGCCAAATTGTT
Source organism: Polylopha cassiicola (assembly GCA_038024825.1). Classification (NCBI taxonomy): domain Eukaryota; kingdom Metazoa; phylum Arthropoda; class Insecta; order Lepidoptera; family Tortricidae; genus Polylopha; species Polylopha cassiicola. Next base: position 5,274,803 of record CP149061.1, read on the forward strand.
ATTTTTGCTTTCAAATTACGATTCTAATAAGAATTCCGATAAGATTACATATATTAGAACAATCATAATTTATTCATAATGTAATCAGTTTTTTTTATAACACAATTATTGCAACGGTCACTGGTAATATATGTGGCTATAACTTAACAAAGATAATATTTAATTATTGACACATTCCTTCGCTATTTTCGCCGATGGCTACCAGAATTTAATTTAATTCTTAATGTAAGTTACATTGCGTTATTTTATATTTCAGTTTATTGTATCGGACTGAACGATTTAAAAGCTATGTAGACGTTGAAGTATCAATTTGAATTAGCTGTTTAGTTCTTGATATTGGCCTTTGATAAAAAGAATATATGTAATTTGTAAGTATGCAAGTCTTATTTATTCTGAGAATATTATTATTTTTCTAAATTTAATATTAGTATTTATATTTGTTGAGGGTACAGAAATAGATGTGTTTTTTTTTTATTTGTATTTTGACGTCTATTCCGATTCGTTCTAACTAAATTCTATTTTTATCAGAAGCATTAGCTAGATCGTATCGGAATTGGTATAATAAAATAAAATGGTTAAATTTTAATATACAATACAATACAATACAATAGTTATTTGAGAATCATAGGTACCCTACATCAGAGGGCCTAGGCAAGTCACACTACAGTCGTTAACGCTTATAGAATATAATGAAAATGTGTGAAAAAGACGTAAGTCCCAAGACTGTGTTCTCAATATATCATTTTGTTATAAATTCTATTAACATTAACCAGTATAGAAATTCACTTGACTAGGCCCCTTGAAATGTGTAAAATGAGTAAGCGACTGGAAGTTTTTTTTACAACTTGACATTATAATTCTTTTCATTGGCAACTCTAAAGAATCCGCGAAATTCGTTTGTTTTAAGGTTGCTCACATATCAGCTTCGCATCTGATCAGCGTCGCCTCGCATTAAACCGTTAAATTATTAATTGAATGGAACTCCATACAAAAACGATATTTAGTGTATATTACAATATACGCTAGATATCGTAGAAGATGGCGTACTAAGTACATGTTCGTAAAACGAGACGAGATGCCTATCCGGTGCCGAGCTGATATATATGCGACCACCTCTGCCAGCATATTCAATAATGATTCATTAGTAATGCGTTCTTACTCCAAAAGACAATCATATTTTTGTAGATGACCCAAAATTACGTTTCAGATGTAAAGTCGCATTCTCAAAAGTGGAAAACAAAAATCAAGCGTATGCATAGTTATAGTGGGTTAGACAGTATTTTGTATACTTATTTTTTATTAATAAACGCCAATCTCAGATTGTCATTGCGCAAAACGGGCTCTTATCCTTTATATATATTATAGTTCGCGGGCTGTAAGCAGCCAAAGTTGCTTTGAATCCTCAAGGTGGACTATTTGTCATGAGAATGTTATATCTTCATATTATATTTCCAGTTGATTGTCTACGTTTTCTGTACTCTCAACGAATAAAGTTCACATCTGCTTATGGTGATTGTTTGTAGGTTTTTATACTACAAAAAGTAATGTGTATGTGATAAATGTATCTGATTTAAGGTCCATTTTATTTTATTACTGTTAACCTCTAGTTTTATGGTTCGTGTTTTGTAAATAAAATGATTTTGTAATGTAATCAAATATTGATTACAGTCCAAGCTTAAAACAGAGGTACATACACTATTTAATATTTGTTTCAAAACTTGTCCGATTAGGACATGTTTCATTATTTCTGGTATTTGTCATAATTAAAATAAATATATACTGAAATACTAAAAAAAAGTATGATACAGACATTATCGGAAGAAACATGTCTTCAATAAATATTCAATATATAAAAAAATAATCTTAATTTTCCATTTATCCAAGAATTGAATTGACTTTATTCGAAATTATTCTGAAAATTAAACTGCAAACTGTTCTAAAATAAGTTAAGCAATATGTTTTCAAAATTTATTTCGAATGAAACTTAATAAGTAACATAGTTGATGTTCCTTATTACATTCGATAGCTGTGCTCTAGAGAGATCTGATAAAATCATTTGGAACACTGTATAGAGAAAGTTGCTTATACCGGCTTGAAATTGTTGCGCTTCGCGATCGTTCGCACTGCAATGGCAGTTTAGTTTTACGTAGCTTGAGATCGCGATATTAGTAGCTTTCTTTCATTTATAGGTTTTTTGACAAATGTGTATGTATATCGGCCTCGACGTACGTACGTATCCGAAGCGCAGCCATCTTTCCGCATTTGTTAAAGTTACAGGATACGCCATACAGACAAGATTTTTTCGTTGTACTATGTTGCACTTCCTGTATGCAACTGCACCAAGATATGAAATTGAGTGATGCGTTTTAATTTTGACAGAAACGTTACAGTGAATTAATTTTGTGTACAGTAAAACCTAACTCATCATTTTTAGGTACAGTATGTCTTTACCAACATTGACTACTCCATGGGTGTTTATATTTGTCATAAAATAAAATGATAGAATAAATTCAGGACCAAAGTTATACGACGTTCTTTTGTTGCGCATGTTTTTTTTTAAATAATTCAATCATATTTATAACCCCCCCTTTTATATAATCGTATTAATTAATTGTTGCATGTAAACTGCATTAATGTGCGCCTTAGGGTATTATGGAGCAATTTAATGTTCAAATGTATGACAGTAAGGTTTGAATGTCATGGTTTATTTAAATAAACTTAAAATCTTTTGATTGATTATATCATAGAAATATTGAAGGGCTTAAATTATTAAATCTAGTATATACGCGATTATTTTGTTGTTACCGTGTCATATTTGTGTTATGTAACGCATAAAATTAAATAAGTAGACAATTTGTCAGGATCTCGAAAGTGCTGGAGTAGGATCAGGTTCCTTTTTATGATTAAAATCACACTGCTGCGGTTAAACAGGCACATTTTATTGATGAAACACTTCTCCCAACAGCCCTTAAATACATATCAAATAAATCAAACACCTTAGACGAATTATTGATATCAGCAATATGCTTTGTCTTAGAGATTCTCAACAAGTCACATCCTCTACGCGCTAGTTCAGCTGGCATAACATTTTGAAAAGTGCACAGTGTATGAGAGGGGAAATTCACAATTGCATACGTGGTATGTATTCGTCAGATTTATATTGTAAATATAAAAAACATTTTATGTAATAATTTTATTTGAAATCTGCCAACAGCCACGTGTCTAATAGCATCGAGCCGTCAATTAGATTTTTACACACAATTCTTATATTCCTTGAAAATAAAGTATCTTGAATGAAGCAAATACGAAGTTCTAGGTGAAAGTAGACTGTAACGACGACTATTTTTTAACTCTAGATGGATGACCATCATAACTAATTTATACACAAATTAAATTGAAAAATTGATTTACCTATTGGCAAGTTGTGTAAAATAAATAAGCTTACTATACATAATGCTATTATTATGATGTCACTAGTTAAGTAAGCAATATAAATATAAGGTAAATACGACGTCAGGTTTTTATTTTACTCCTTTACCCTATTGAATACGTAGATATCTTAATCACATGCACGAGGTTGACGGTGGTTAGTATGACGCATTTAATGGTTGACGTCAACGACCTCAGACTTGAGTTTGGAGGCTAGTGCCTTTCTCAGTTGCATTGCGTCAGGCGGCGGCGATGGCGGCGCTCCGGCTAAGACGGCTTGCGCTGCTCTGGCCGAACGAGGCCTTGGTGCATTTCGGGAGCCCTCTCCCTCTGTAATAAATGTTTTTTTTGTCTGAGGTACAGTCGGCATCAAATAGCTTCGCGCAGATCTAGGTATCTGACTATCTGTATATCGTCTCGATACATTTTATGCTGACTGTAGGTACCATACATCTATTTACGACTAGCTTTCAGTCGTTGTGTGATTTGTAACTCCAAAGCCTCTACATTTTGAGTAGGTAACAAAAAAAAAACACCTGACAACTGTAGGTTCATACATACAATCAACATTTTAAATAGGTAATTAAATGAAGATTCACACTAAGGTAAATGTACTATATTACGGGATAGTACATTGTGCCGTGATATTTTGATTTTTGTCGTAGAATAAGAAAATAAACAGTTAAATCTATATTTCCTATATTACTACATCAAGTCTAATTATAATACTCCAGGAAAATATTTTTTTTGAAACCACTGGACAAGTTTTAAAAGCCACACGCGCCTCCGAAATCGCCAATCGGAACCACGCAGTCGTTTCTAAGGGCTGTGTTGTCGGTGGGCGTAAGGTAACACCGGAAACTTCGTAAGGATTTGTTGTGATGCCGGAAAGTCTATTTAATATATAATTGTAAAATTATTGTTAAGTAGTTATTAGAAGAAGGTTTTGTAGTCATATCAAATTTATTTAAATAGTATTTTAAGGGAAATAGACGATTTTGTGACTTCCGTAATTATGTACACAGCCGAGATGCGTTGTACGTAATTGCATGAGTATCACGCAATTAAAGAAACTCAGTCAGAAATGTTTTATTTTTATAAATATTTCTGGGGCTACATTTTTTTATAAATTTTATTTGAATAAGCGAAGTAATGACTGTAGATTATGAAGACGTAATTACGGTATATGTTTTTTTTGGAATCTTAGTCTTACATTCAGGTCTAAAATTAATGATAACCACGTTTTACTGAAGTTAAATGGAGTATGACATGAAGAATAAATTAGTGATAAATTATATAAGTAATCCAGTAGAGTTATTTATATCGATGTCATGCCAATAATAGTAATATCACCTTCCAGCTAATTAAGAATTTTCAATAAAAAATATTTAATTTACACACTTTTTTTCGCTCCCGCAATAATGAACGCAGATTTTCTACTAATGTCTCTTATTCTGGTATATTCGATATTAGTAAAATATTTAAGTAAATCAACTAAAAATGTAATAACTATTTTGTGTGTGCACTTGTAAATATTTTTATGCAATAAATATATAATTTCATTATGTCATATTGAAGCTAGATGTTTCGGGTTCGATCGACGGCCTAATAGGGAATTATGTATTCCCATTTAAAATAAAGGAAGTTATGGTAATACACATAATAAATAAAAAACACACAATCTTCCCAAATCACCTTTGAATGAAAATCCTTCTCACCCCGAATACGAGGCACTAAGGGGTGAGGTGAATTTTCCTTTTTATAGTCAAAATTATGAAATAGAACTAGGTAACTATTTACCTAAAATAAAATTAAACTAAAATACAAATGTCTGAAACACTTATTATATACATTTTTTAAAATTTTTAATTCAAATTACCTGCCCAAATATGAACGGTATAGGTGTCACGGAATTGCGTGCATCAAATCCCGGAATTAAATCACGAGCCAAATTTTATCACGGAATTATAGCCAAATAAATGATTTAGCAAAATACCAATAATTTCTATAAATTAAGAGGTATGAGGCAAAATAATATTTAAAACCCTTCTTATACGAACAGTCTCTAGAATGAACAAGAGTTGTTACTTTTAGCACCTACGTATTTTTTTTAAATCGTCCTCAAAGTGTACAACGCCTTAATATACCGTAATATGGTACATTTACCTTAATTGAAACAGTTCAGGTTATTCTGCACAAATTTAAACCTTTCGTGCTTTTATATAAGGTCGTATTTTCATCTTACATTGCATTCACTTTTGCAGTGAAACTTACACAAATTATTTCATTAAATTTATTAGTAATCTGCATACCTCCATGTTCCACATCGTTCTCCGCAGCACCAAGTCTTCGTTCGCGGACTTGCTTCTTAAGGGCTAAGAGTTTATCTCGTTGCTGCTTCAAATACTCTTGTCGTGCACGAATTTCCTCTTCGCTTACCTGTGCAAAAAAAATCATGAATAAGTCTCCTCAAAAACCTCCAAAGCGTGTGCCACATCCAGCGGATTCCAGTCAAAGACCCTCTTAATAATTAAACAGGTAACACCAGATAATGTACCTACCTCTACCTTTTTTGGAGCAGGTTTCTGAACTGCGACAATGGGTACCGTTACTTCCTCCGGAGACTCTACTTCGGTGCTCTTATTTTCATCCTTCCTTTCAAAACGCAGTTTAGATACCTTCGACAAAAGAGTTTTTTTCTCTGCTACGACCTCCTCGGGCGGTACATTTACAATGGCGTCATTCCCATCGTTAAAGTCTTCTAGTTGTAGTCTATGGAATTATAGAAATGTGGACAGTTCTTGTTCAACGAATACAATTTTGATTCTAACATAAATAACGAATAGTTTTGTGAGTCATAGACAAAGTCCTAACCCTTTAATTTGTCTTATTATTTAGATATCAAACCTGCATTTCTTTTGAAAATAATTTACAAAAGGTCACATACCACATCTAGTTTGTATTTACTACAGAACCTTTACTACCTTAGTACCTACTTACTTCTTTATCTCTGTCATCACATCGTCACTGTCTGGCCAGTCCTCGCTTTCATCACTTCGAGATGTTTCTAAGTCTTCTGGAACCGTTGCGAATATATTGGGCAATGTTCCAAAACGCCTTTCTATCAACTCCAGGGCCTAAAGAACGTAAATTTGGCTCAAGACTTTTTATCTACTTATTACAATAACTAATTAAGGTGGGTACTCACTAGTCTTTAATGTCTAAAAATAATCTGCGACTAGATTAGTTTATCTCTGTTAACAACTGTATTACTTACGCAATACGACTTATTTTAATTTGCCTTTTGCTTTAAAATATAACTGTATATGTGGGAACTAAGATAGTATATCCCACCTGCAACTGCAATTCCACATTTTTGTGAGTCATCATCTTAACGAATATATCATAGTCATTGGCAGCCCAGATTTGCTCGAAGAGTCTGCGATGGAACTGAGCTGGTAAGCCTGCTAGATCCCGAGCAGACAAGCGGCATGCTGCCTCGAACTGATCAGCAGATATTCCGATATCATCCATGAATGAACCTAGCATGACATCTACCTGTTGTGACAGAAAGTTATTGGGTCTAAAGTAAGGTAGGTAGTTAGGTAGGTATAAATCTTTTAGCCTAAGATCCGGCTGTAGAATCAATGCGCTTATTGCGCATTTGCTAAAACTCAATTTTTTACGTACCTATATTTATGTTTAGTACAATATATAGGTACCCAATATATACCATGAGGTACCAGGTATTTTTAATTCAATTATTAGGTAGGTACCTACAGACCTATTAATTAATAAAAAAAGAAACAGATCTAAGAGCTTAATAATGTCCGTGATATCCTTAGTAAGCATTAAGGTAATTGTATTAATTAATTGCTTAACTAAGTATAGGTAGGTATTTCTTACTTACCAAGTTTCGATATTCATTATGAATCTTTTTGTACTCCGGTCTATCCAAAACATCTCCATTGTCAGTAGGTTCAAACGCTAAAGTAAATAAGTAACAACAAATGTTAACAAATCAAAAATAATTAACAAAGCAATCTCAGACTCTACTTACGCAGTGATTTCTCTTCTATAAAAGTTTGCAAAGGTACATTCCATACCGGACCATGTAGAAAGCCCACTAAAGAATCAAAAACCCATGCATTTCCGTCTAGAGCTTCCATCGCGGAAATTAAAGATATCGAATAGTATTAGAAACTTTTAAGAATCGAACGTCTACAGTTTTTGTGACTTTTGTTTGTATTTGCATCGTAAGTTGTTATGGTTACCCTTCTTTATGTATGAGTATAGTTCTAAAATGACGTACATTCTGTATAGGTGGTACCTATTGAGTAAGAGAATAAACACAATGACTTATTAGATGTTTCTTCGAAATACTTATATCTAAGTCTATTTCATTTAATGGTTGTTGTAAGTATCTTTTGGCCACTTGGATTACTTCTAAAATTTTCCGCCAATTTAATTACATGTGACGTCATTTCCTTTTGTCATTTCGTTTACTGTTTAAAAAGCAATATCGGTTAAATAAATGTAAAATATTTTTTAGTTCAATATTTTTTTCAGCATTATTTTAAGTACTTATATTTTTGTCCTAATATAGTTACACACTTCTGATGTGTCTAAAATAACTGATCAGTTGATTGTCAAACTTGTACAGCGGAAAGTTTTTACACGTGAAAATACATCTCGGTATTGTCATTCCTAGCACACTGTCACTGTCATGTCATGTCATATAAAATATATACGGCAACAAACTACTATTGTTGATAATATTACGAATTATTGTTTTCTAATAAGTAAAGTACTAGATTCAAATATTGTGATGTCTATTTAATATTCGTATTCATATCTGCTTCAGTGAAATTTATTTCTGTGGCCGATAGCGCCTTTTAAAGCAAATTCTACCTACTTACTTCTTAAGTGCCTATTTATTTGAAACATACCTATTTATGAATTAAACTAGTTAAAATTTAAAGACTAAGGGGACTTAATCAAATACTAGAGTGTATCTACCTCACTATAAACATGTCCGATGCAGAAAAGATATTAAAACATGAAAACGTGAATGGTATAATGTTGGAATTAAAAGTCAGTGGAAGAAATAGTTCTCCGAAATCAAGACAGTTCACAATAACATATTCATCAAATAAAGAACAGAAAGCCACATGGCGCATAGTTTCTTTATGTGTGGCTATTTTAGGCAACATTCTAGCATTGAGTTATGTCCGTATCAATCTTACAGTATTGGTAGTTATTATTATTGTATTTTCATTCCTTGTCTTCTTTTGGGTTACACATAGTGTGCAGTCAGGTAAGAAATAAATCAATCTTTTTATAGGTACTTAATGATGTCTTAAGCTTTTGCTATTATGATAATTATAACAGATTTAACTTGATAATTTCTGATGCTTTCGAGGTTATTACACATTGGAATGAAACAACTATTAACGGATTTAACTCTAACTAATAAAATAAAATAAAAATACGCGAGTTAAATCCGTTAATAGTTGTTTCATTCCAAGATTTAACTTGCTTCAGTGTTAGACTATCATCAGCTTAATCTGCTACAAATATAGGAATTGTAAAGTTATTGAAACATTTAAGGATTTAATTGATTTCTTTAACTATCTAATTAGTTGATTTATATTATTAAATTTATAACTGTGCACAAATCAAGATTAAAATATCTGCATGTTAAAATTTCTTATATAAGTGAATATGTACTTATTATTATGATAAATGTTCTTTGAGCCTATTTAATCTTAATTCCGATTAGCAGATTGATTTAAAAATATTTAAAATATGCTTATAATATATATTATTACTTTCAGAAAGCCTCCTCGTGATTCCTACGGTAGGCATACAAAGTTCTGTGAAATATGTCTTTGGAAGAGAAGATTACTTCATACCATGGTCCAGTATTGATGATGTTATCATCAATGAAGTTATTAAATTGGTAAATATTACTAAATATAATATATTATTTACTATGATGTATCTAGTTACAACAAAAAAAGAATTATCCAATTTGGTCTAGTCAATTAAAACTTATGCACATATGAGTACATACAGACAAACATTAATTTTTACAAATAAAGAAGATATATTAAAAGAATAGGTATATCTCTTTTGATATAACAATTTAGTACTTGAATATAATTAAAATGTGAATGTTAAACATAAATTTGATAGATAAGCATAATGTAATTATTCCATTTGTATTTTTTTTATTTAAGTAAGTATGTTTTTTATTATATTTCAGAATCGAGTGCTATATTTCCTCACTGTGTTAGTGAAAGTGAATTCTGGATCTAGTCAAGAATCGGAAGCCACCAAATTAATTCCATTGTTTAAGGTAACCTAATAATTACTCATTATTACATCAAAAACTTTTTACTTACCTAAGTACTCTATGGAATGTATAGGAATATTATAACATCTGTGTAGCGTGTATACTTACTATATAGTATATTTCCTCTTAATAATATTAGTGTAGATTTGTCATCCTTATCACAAAAGAGTGTCTAGATAAGTGCCAATCAATCATAGAAAGTAGACAAACCAAATTCAAAATTGTATTGCTAGAATAAGTTTTAAACTCAAATAATTCTGCGCAGCGCAGTATGTCGTTGTGTCAAAACATAGGTAATTCTTGATGTAGTTTGTTCCTTCAGTATTCAGAACTATGAACTGAAGGTGTTTGGAACGTCCTTGGAAAAACCCCTAACGATGTTTACATCAGTTAAAGTGGAAAATGAATACAGTCTACTACTCGAAGACTAACTAGGACATTGGAATGTATTTTTTAATTAAAATTTGTCTATTTTTTTCTAGTACACCAAACCCCGGTTGCTGATGCTAGAGAGCATATACTCCGAATTGCAGGAACTCCTCACAGAAACGCAGATAGACGGAGCTGGGGACACCGGTGACCAATGAGGACTGACAAGCCTATTACCCTATCTTTTGGACTGATTTTTATATAAAGCGTATTTGGATTAATGATTGTTAGTACAATTTTTAGGGCTTGTATCACAATGTTTGAATAAATCCCGGGTAATGTTAAAGTACGAGTAACTTGACGATAAAAATTATAATAATAATAATAAATATCTTTGGACAATTCACACCAATTATCTAGTCCCATTTTAAGCAAAGCTTTGCTTGTGTTATGGGTACTAGACAACGGATAAATATACATAAATACATATAAGACATCCAAGACTCAGGTACAGATGCCAGTGCTCATCACATTGACATCTGCCCCTAGCGGGATTCGAACTCGCAACCTCCGGTTTCGTAGTCAGGGCCTCTAACCACTAGACCAACAGGCCGTATATTATGATTTGAAACAATGGCTTAAATCCATTCAGCATTAATCACGACACGTTGTCGTGATTTCGGAACGCCCTCTAGGTGATCACGACAACGTGTGGTTAATTACTTTTTGTTATGTAAGTACGTCAAATGCATTTGTTTTTTTTTGTCATTTTATAGTTAGAGTAAAATTTTGTATGACATAATTTGGTGGGTGTTTCTAGCTATTGGTGCTTAATGGGACGTCACAATTTTTTTGGAGATTGTAAAACACACTTTGCGTCTATTGCCATCATCATGACAAACTATGCCTTTATACTCTTTGAAACCCTAGTATGGGTCCGTTCAAGTATTATGTAAGCACTATAGGGGCGGGGTCTTTGCTTTCTTTATTTTTGGAATGAAACAACTTTAAACGGTTTTAACTCGCGTTTTTTTATTTTATTGGCTGACGTTTCAGAGCCTTTACAGATTCCATAATTTTAATGATATGGGGTGGGGGGAGGGAATTTGGATGGTGATTATCTACGTCAGCAGTAGTTATTGATTTTTTAATCAATAATTGTAAAAAGACTGCTTACGTAATACTTGAACGGATCCTGTCTAATTATTTTATAATGTAATGTAAAAAATGTAAACAAAAAGATTTTGTGGTAGGTGTGGTAAGGAAACTAAATATTCATAATGTTATGTAGTTTTAATGTTAATACTTTGCATCTATCTACATTGTTATGAATTTCATGTATTTGCCTCAATTCACATCAGGAAGTAATGCTGAAACAAAAATGAAGAGTTAATGTATAGGATATGTAAACATAAGTAACTAGTCATTTATTACTTTTATAATAGTTAAATAAGTAGGTCAAAATATTAGTAAAATATACTTATTGGTAATTACTTGTTTTGTATTACATTTTTATCTTACAACGACCCCCTTGACTAAGTGTGACCCCTTACTCGGACCGCTTGGCGTCAGAAAATATTTTTTTAAGGTTTTAATAATTATTTCTGGGAAGATACAAGAGCAAACAATTATGGATTTTGTATGAAGTTGGTAATACACTCTTAAATCATATTACATATATGAATCTGGTTTTTAATAGGTATGTGACTCTAAGTTAGCAAATAGTCATAGCTATAAGGTCCATAATAATATCACTGTTTGCTCCCGAATAGCGGACCTGCGAGCCTATGATGAACTGACGATATATTGTCGACATAATATTAAGAACGTTCTCGACAAGCAGAAGGTTTGTCGTGTCGATATTGTTTCGTTATCGACATGTAGAAATTAGAGAAGACATCAACATGGCAAGATTTCTCGCTGTCGACAACGTTGATTTTGGCAGATCACCGCGAGAATAAGACGACATCGACATGACAAGATGTCGACTCGACAATTCATCATAGGGTCCGCTGATCACATTACAAATGGGTAGTTATTTTAGTATTTTACATTTAATGTTATATAGAGCTGTAGTAGGTATATAACTTACTAGCTTCTGCCCGCGACTTCGTCCGCGTGGAACTCCTCCTTTTCTGCAGTCGGTTAAAAAGTAGCCTATGTCCTTTCTCAGGCTCCAGACTTTCTTTGTACCAAATTTCATTTAAATCAGTCCAGTAGTTTTAGCGTGAAAGTGTAACAGACAAACAGAGTTACTTTCGCATTTATAATATTAGTAGGGACTACAGTTACTAATGAGAGATTTCTAAAGAACTGATGCTAGCTCATTTTAATTTCTGATGCCTTCGCGGTTATTACACATTTTGAAACGACTGTGAACGGATTTAACTCGCGTATTTTATTATATTTGCACGTTTTGGATTTCTTAGTCTCCATAATCGACGACTGAGCTGACAATAGTCTAACGCTAAAGTAAAATAGCATTTTTCTAACACTTACTTCTGGGTCCGCCCGTTGCCAGCATCTATGCAGATCATAAGATACCTGGCATAAATCCGCGTCGCCTTCTCCCTTGAAATGAATGCAATTTCGACCCATTTCATATGCGACCCCCTTCATCTCTTGAGGTATCATACTCAGCATCTTTTCATACCGGAACATTCCAGAAGTCTCGTCTAACTGTCAAATAATTACACTTTATTTTAATCAAACTGTAAATGTTTAAAAGGAAATATGTTCATTATAATAATATTGTTACAAGATATTGTCCAGTACCTTTGAAGCAGACGTAACGTAGGTTACAAAAATAAATTTGAAAAGCATTATGAACAACGTATACCTACTTACCTACAGATAGTTAGAATATTAATTAGTCGGAAAGGTAAGATATTTAGAGGGAGTAAAATTTAGAAGGTAGGAATGTATAGACAAATAACCGTTTCATTTTATCGGTTTAATTATTGGAAATTCTTACTTAGCTACCTACTGAGCAGGGTAAAGTATCATGCTTTCACAAAAATGCATAATCCTACTAATATTATAAATGCGAAAGTAACTCTGTCTGTCTGTCTGTCTGTCTGTTACGCTTTCACGCTAAAACTACTGGACCGATTTAAATGAAATTTGGCACAAAGAAAGTCTGAAGCCTGAGAAAGGACATAGGCTACTTTTTAACTGACTGCAAAAAAGGGGGAGTTCCACGCGGACGAAGCCGCGGGCAGAAGCTAGTATTATATAATTATGTAGGTACTAATAATAAATTGGAATCTTAATTTCGCATAAGTAGGTACCGATAAAAGTTAGAAACATTTAACTTACCACTTGAAATTCCAGGAATATGCACTTCATGTAACACTGAAATATAAACAAAAAAATATTTTATAAGCTTTTATATGTATTTCATATTTTTAATATATGAATAATTCATACTGTGTTTTTACCTTTAACTTAGCATCGTCAATCATGGTTCCTTTACTGAAATCATCCACTAGACCTGCAGTTTTTATAATTGGACAAAATTAATAATATATTTCAGACCTATTTTAAAATAATAATTGTCGATAGGAAATTTGATAAATTAGGTAGGTACCCAATTAGGTGCTTTATTTATATTATATTCTATATATAATACCTATTGGTCTTAGGTTAGAAAATAGGTAGGTAGTATTAAAACTTTTTAATGAATTTTATATGTCGCACACCTAGATCTAAAGAGAGCTAACTCAAAAAGGTACTTTTTCAGAAAAGGCGAGAAACTGATTAATATGTCCATATGCACGCATGAGTTTTCTGTATAAATTTATATTTTTTATAATAAAACTAGCAGAGTTATATTAGTTGAAATCAGTTTTAGTGTAGGTGGGTTTTGCTGGAATCCGATGGTGTGCATAACTCAAATCTTCCGGTTTTTGAGTTAGATCCCTTTAGATCTAGGTGTGCGATGTAGTCGTAACTACCTACTAAACTTTTTAACTAAGTAGTTTCATTCATCTGTAAGTTGACGTTTTGAGGTATACCAATTTCAATTTATTTCAAACCAAGTGTATTAGCGACTGTTCCTTTACAACTAGCAAGTGAACCACAGATTAGAGAGATTAGTAGATTATAAAATAATATAGGTACGTATTTGAACTTTTTATAGGTACTTTAGACTTAGATTTTTGCATTATTCCACTTACTTTTATCAACTCCTGTACTCGCTTCACATTTTTCCACTACCGGCTTAAGAGCTTCAATAAATTCCTTTGTAGGAAACTGTAAAAAAAAATTACCTACGCGTTTAAAATTACAGTAGACTAATATAGCAACGATTTATTTTTTTATTATACATTTTTGTGTTAGTAACAATTGTCATTATTTTGATTTATAAAGCACAATAAATAATAATAAATATCTTTGAACAATTCCCACCAATCTAGTCTCAAATTAAGAAAGGCTGTAAGTATTCGACAACGAATAAACATACATACAAACAAGAAAGATATACAAGAGGTACAATTGCCAGTTCTTATCACACTGACATCTGCCCTTACCAGGAATCGAACCCATACATCCTCCGATTTCGTAATCATGTTCAGCACCACTAGACTAACAGGCCATTAAATTGTGCTACCTAGCACTTAGGTACTTAGTTTAAATGAATCTTACCTCCGCCTGGACTCCGAGCACTAGCAGAATCGTCAGCACCAAATGCTCCATTGCTTGTAAAAGCTTACACAAGTCACCTTAACTTATATTCTGAGGGGACTCAAGGCCTGTAGGTCTATGTTGAACGTAGATACGACACCACTGCGACAGGACGGCTATCGTTCGTACGTATAGAGGTGCGTTTGACGTCCATTTTTTATTAAAGTGGCATCGTGTTGGTGTTTGGCATGGACCTCTTGATGATATGAGTGAGCTATGGGTATCTGCAAGTATTATTACCTAGGTAAAAAATAGTTTGATTAAGAATAGCTTGTTCATTCCTAGTAAAGAATCCTTTAATGCGTATTCCAACATACTAATGCCCGTTATTCATAGTACTTTACAGAACTCAGATTTATTCTGTTAGTAGGGGAGCCGAAGCGGGGATTTTGTGTGTTATTTGAGTCCGCCAGAAAATCATATATGGCGAAACCTTACACCTTATAATGTATGCCTACCCCTGCTATTCATATTATATATTATAATTATTTAATATAGGGGCATGCCGACTAGATAAGTAAAAAAAAAGTCGCTCCTCAGAAAAACTCTAGCGCGTTAGATCAAGACAATGTAAGTTAAGTAGGTACATGAAGAAAAAAATATATTTCAATAATATCTGATACCTTCGCGGTTATTATACATTGGAATGAAATAACTTTAACTATTACTCAGATTATTTTCAGCTCAGTCATGCTTCGGTTATGGAATCTGTAAAGGCTCCGAAACGTCAGCCAATAAAATAAAATACGCGAGTTAAAACCGTTAAAATTGTTTAATTACAATGTTTATTTTAATAATCTGACGATTTGAGCGTGGCATAAGGAAATGAACGAATCACAAAGTTGTAAACAAAAAATCGTTATATTGAGGATACATAATATACTGTAGGGGAAAGTAGGTACATAACAGAGTGTAAGGTTCACCCTATGATTTTCTGACGCGCTCAAGTAACACACCAAATCCCCTCTTTGGCTCCGCTACTTAATTTTACGCATATATTTAGTGTAGGTAGGATAATGTTACTTAGTTACCTAATTGTAAACTGTAGTCTTCTGGGTGCCAGAGACTCGAGTAGGTACCTGTTAAAACCATAGTGGGTTGTTTATATTCACCTATAGTTTATAGTTATGACATTTATTAGAACTAACGGTGTTTGCCTGTTTTCCGTATGAACATTATTTATAGCGTACCTAATTAAGTATAAGGAGAATATATCGCACACCTAGTATTATATATTTTTTGTCCTGATTAACTGCCTGACCGATACGCACAGTCTAATCCGCTGATCGTAGAGATGTGAACGTAATTCTTTGGTCAAAATTCATCCACTATATACATACATTATATACGCTTATTTCATTTTATATAGGTAATTTATTCGATGACTGAATAAAAGGGTGGATATCTATAATGTTTCCAAATAATATTATTAATTATCGATTGAAATAGTATTTGTAACAGTACCGGGGGATAATATCAGTCAATTTTTTGTTACCTACTTATTGACTCTGTTCTTAAATAAAGATGTAGAGGATAACGACGGCGTCTCAAACGCTCGAAGGTCCACCCAAAAACGAAGCGAGATGTAGAAGTTAACAATTTATTACCCTCAAATTAGACATCAGAAGCTGGATTATCGCATAATTACCTCTCTTGATGAATCAAAAATTACAAATCGGCGTGCGCGCATCTATTCATTAACTTAATAACTTGGTTGGGCACAATAACGGACAGCCTGAAATTATCACTTGCTTTGATTATGGAGTGTTAATTGTAGACCAGTGGAAGAATAAGATTATATAATAGGCAAATGATTTGACATTCTTACGCTTTATAAATAGGTAATAAGGTAGGTAGAATATATAGTAGGTACCTAGGTAATATTACAACTGTATACTGCGATACAAGTGTGGTAGTTTCATAATTACATACCAACGAGGCGGTATTATAAGCGCGAAAAGACGAGCGCGGTAAGAGAGCATGTAATTATCAATCCACACGAGTTTTATAAATAAATATTTATCGTAATTAAAAAAAAAGAAGTTTTTTTACTGGCATTAAACTTTATGTCACTTAAAAAAAAGCAATTGTATTACTATAATATTATATAGGTAGTTACTAAACTTAACTTATCAGGGTTTTAGATTAGGTATCTAGGTATCGTTATGTAGGTAATGGTAAAAAAGCTTTTGATTGTGCTGTAAAACCATTTCTAAGTGTGTTCAAAAGTAATTCACTTGGACACCTAGATACGGTAACCATAGATTATCTACCTAGATTATCTAATTGCCGTGAATCATGATATCTCATTAAGAAGAGATTGTGTTAATGGCTGGGATGGTGCACGTGAGACAATTGCATCGGTGCGCGGCGTGCCTCTAATGATCGTCGAATTTCACCGCCAGCTATGTAGAGTCGTCAATTAGACGTACCCTGTCACTGTACGGATGGTCAACGATTCCACTTATTTGATTTGGGTTTTAATTCCTTGCTGCTAAATGCAATTGGAGGTTATGGAATACATACTTATGTTAAGATTATCTTGGGGCCTAGAGGTGTCAACGTTCAACGTTAACGTTAAACGAAACGACCAAAATGTATGGCATTTGACATTCGCGAACGTTTGTGACGTACGTAACAGTTGTTCGCGGACGTCAAATTTCATATATTTAGGTGCCAACGTTGTAAATGTAAATATGTTGCAGCGAACTACAGTGGACAAATTATTATTTTCCATCTAATGTACCTATGAAAGCAATAAAGAAATAAGATAATTTCACCGCCAGTATTTAAGGTCGTTTATAGAGATGATAGTACTCCCTTAGACGTGAAATACGTAGTTACCAGCACCAAATGTTAGCCTTGAGGGATGATTTCCTTGATAAAAATAATCGTAGCTGTATGTATATCCTTTCGTAGGCAGGTATATAGTTAGAGTTATTTTCAACAATGGTCTTTCCAAAGCGCTATAAATTCATCTGACGTGTAAAAAATACCGTTAGGTCTATTCACTAATAATATTTTGATTGATTAACTAAGTGACATATTGGACAAAGGTTTATTTGAGATATGACATTCGTTACTCGTTTAATCACCTCGCATCGGTTCCGTCTCGTCGGCTATAAATCTGTCAACGATTCCATTTTGCTCACAAAATGGCGCCGAGTTTGCCGTAAAATGGCTACGCAGGCTAGGTATGTCGAAAACTAATTGGCGCTATCTACAAAGCGACCACGCCACGCCGCAACGCATCGCTTCAAGTGATTTTAATTTATGTACCAAGCTAATTAGATACCGGCTTTAGTTCGATTCTACAACTGCCGCGTTGATTGCATCAAACGCTTTTCACGCACTTATGCTAATTTAATTGTCTATGAAGTGGAACGATAGCTGGAAACGGTGGATACTTTTGGGGACTATTAAGTGGGTAACTATAGTAATTAAGAGGCTCGTCTCCCTCTTGTGTTACCCTGTTCGGATATTTGCGGTTTTCTTGCCTAAGCGGAAATTTAAAAAGCAAATTAGTGTTTAAGCTTTATCTGTGATTCTGAATGTAGGTATAGAATTATCTGTGGACATACCGGTTTCTACTTTCATATAATATATGTATCTGTTCAGCACTTTTGCATATTTTAGTTAATTTATTCAGCTAGCACAAAACAAGATACCTAATTACCTACCTACTTAATATATTTTTGAACAATCAACTAAAATGTCCCAATAATATGTACCTAAGTCTAAAATCATAGTGCCCTCCCGCCATCGAACAACGTGATATTGTTTCTTTTTTATTTATTTTTTACTTTTTATTCGACTAAGATAACGTCAAACAACCACACAGTTTAATTTCAACTTGACAAACATTAATTATTTTCATAAAATCCTATATATATATTTTACAATATATATATTTTATAGGTTCAATACCGGAAGCGATCACCGACTCGTCCGAGGCTCTCTGAATATTGACTTCAGGGCTGAACGTGTTCGCTTGATGAAGGCCAGGCTCCGACCAACTTTGCTCCAAACTATGATGGGATCTGAAACGTTCCAGTCCAATCTGGAGAACCGATTCGCTGCCGTGGAAACCACAACTGACGTTGACCAGAACCTTGAAAATGTGGTTCGGATTCTCAGGGAAGAAGGTACGAGATTCTGTAAAATGCAACGTAATGGCAGGAAGTCGAAGCTTTCGGAAGAGACTTTAGGGCTAATGAAGAAACGACGTGAAAACCCACCCGTCACTTCGTCAGAGAAACGGATTCTAAACCGAGAGATTAGTAAACGCGTACGACACGATCTTCGGTCCTTCAATACTCTTTCGATCGAAAGAGCGATCGAGCAAAACCGGGGAGCAAAAGTGTTTGTACAATCTCTTGGAAGAAGCCACCTGACGAAGTTGACCACAGAAATTGGAGAAGTCGTTGCTTCGAAGCCGGCAGTCCTAACCGAAGTGGAAAACTTCTATGGCCGGTTGTACGCTTCGCATGCATCTCGACCTGATCCCGGAAATGAGGATCCTAGAGCCACTTTAACACGCCACTACAGCGAAGACCTGCCAGAAGTCAGTATTGGCGAAATCGAGATCGCTCTTAGACAGCTCAAAAACGGAAAAGCCCCTGGAGAAGATGGCGTTACAACAGAGTTATTAAAAGCAGGAGGTAAACCTATACTTAGGGAGCTCCAAAAACTCTTTAACGCCGTCTTGTTTGAAGGGAGAACTCCAGAGATGTGGAGTAGAGGTGTGGTCGTCTTGTTCTTCAAAAAGGGAGATAAAACCCTGTTGAAGAACTATCGACCCATTTCCCTTCTAAGCCACGTCTATAAGCTGTTCTCAAGAGTAATCACGAACCGTCTTGCGCGAAGATTTGACGAATTCCAACCACCGGAGCAGGCTGGGTTTCGGAGCGGATACGGCACCATAGACCACATCCACACAGTGCGGCAGATTATACAGAAGACCGAAGAGTATAATCAGCCCCTGTGTTTAGCATTGTGGACTATGAGAAGGCCTTTGACTCGATCGAGATCTGGTCTGTTCTGGAGTCCCTGCAACGATGCCAAGTCGATTGGCGATACATCCAAGTGATGAGATGTTTATACGAAGCCGCTACCATGTCCGTCCAAGTCCAGAATCAGCAAACAATGCCTATACCATTGCATCGCGGTGTGAGACAAGGGGACGTTATCTCCCCGAAATTGTTCACAAATGCAATGGAGGATATGTTCAAAACGCTGAACTGGCAAGGACGTGGCATCAAAGTAAATGGCGAGTACATCTCTCACTTGCGATTTGCTGATGATATCGTCATCGTGGCAGAAACGCTGCAGGACCTACAACAGATGCTGAATGATCTGGCTGACTCTTCTGTACGCATTGGCCTACGGATGAACTTGGACAAAACCAAGGTCATGTTCAATGAACATGTACTACCGGAACCAATTGCGGTAATCGGCGCCGTTCTCGAAGTTGTTCAAAAATATGTCTACCTTGGACAGACATTACAGTTAGGTAGAAACAACTTCGAGGATGAGGTGGATAGAAGAATTCAGTTAGGTTGGGCAGCGTTTGGGAAGCTACGTCAAGTCTTCATATCGTCACTCCCACAGTGCCTGAAGACGAAAGTCTACAATCAGTGCGTCCTACCCGTCATGACATACGGAGCCGAAACGTGGACACTGACGGTACGGCTGGTTCACAAATTAAAAGTCGCTCAGCGGGCTATGGAAAGGGCTATGCTCGGCGTTTCTCTGCGGGATCGAATCAAAAATGAGGTGATTCGGCAGAGAACCAGAGTCATCGACATAGCCCACCGGATTAGCAAGCTAAAGTGGCAGTGGGCTGGCCATATTAGCCGAAGAACCGATAACCGTTGGAGTAAACGTGTTCTAGAGTGGAGACCGCGTCTCGGCAAGCGTAGTGTAGGACGTCCTCAGGCAAGGTGGAGTGACGATTTGCGTAGGATGGCTGGCAGGAGCTGGATGCGAGCAGCCGAAGATAGAGCAAAGTGGCGTGCAATTGGAGAGGCCTATGTCCAGCAGTGGACTGCGACGGGCTGATGATGATGATGATGATGATGATATTTTACAAAAGCTAACATGCATTGCATTAGTTTAAAATTAATGAAAATCTGATTGAAAAGATATTATATTGTATTACAGTTAATGAACCATTTAAATTTCGTTTTATTATTTTACAATTAGGTAATTACTACGTCTGAGTTATTTAATATTTATTATTTACTTATTATAATTGAAAGTCATTATTAAAGCAGTGTAAAAAGAGCGCGCAATTTGCGTTGAACTATGTCAATATAATAAGGGTGACACGACTAATACAATTTTAGTTGAGCGGGCGCGAAACAGTCTCGGTAAGTGTTCATAACAGGCGTAGACCTTATTTTAAGTTAAAAAGGTGAAGTGTAGTAGGTGATCAAAAGCAAATTTTGAGTGGGTCGAGGGGTCGGCCTCTGATCTTGGATACTTGGTATATTTTTGAGGCTCCACTTCCTGTAATCTTTTCAGTGAAGAGCCGCATTAGCCTGTGACTGACGATATTGAATCTCGCTGCATACGAGTGGGTCCCGCTCCTCGAGTGATCCTTTATTAAATTTCAAATTCGAAGACACTAGAATGCGGCGAATTCCACGTATCGCGCAACGCGTTCGGAAATTGAGAAAAGCCAGGTAGCTTAAATTTGACACTAACGAAATTTATAATGGCATCGGAACTATTCCAATGCTCCCCGGTTTTTACATTAAACATTTCCGAGCTCGGAGTATCTGTGTGTACAAAGAAACACTTTGCACTATTAACAAAGTTTCAAAGTTTCCAATAACAGCAGTTCGCAACAGGAACAAGCAAATTTATTCATAAAATTAAGACAATATTGAATTGATCGATGAATTTTTAACAATAGCCCGAAGACAATGAAGTTGTTACAGTGGATTAGCATGTTAGAATTACGGGACCTGTGATCTAGACACTTGATTGATTGCGCTGCCTCCACGCACACAATCTAAATGCTAATATTGTTGCTCCCGATCTTTTTCGAGAGGCTGCATCCTTATTATGTAAATCTGTGAGGCCGATTTACCTAATCCATGATCGGGCGTTGGCGAGATTGTTGTGATTTTTTCAAGTTCCCAGGGGCACGGGATATTGTGAGTCCGCGGTATTCCTATTCACATCACATCGCAATTGGATGCCTGACCTAAATGGGTACGATAAAATTACGACGTACTGCTTTACATTATTATATTGTCGTACAATTTTATTTGGGGTTTTATAACTGCGTGGTGGAGTTGGTAATGTGTTTTTATTATTAGACTAGGTATTTATTCACCACTTTGTCAGAGTAGAATTCGACAATGACTGTATTACTTAGAGGGTTAATTCCAATAGACCATGAAACACGTAGCTATATAGGTACAATGAAATGTTTTTAAGAGCATGAATCTTAAGTTTTATCTAAATCTTTGTAATTTATTTTTTTCTATACTTAGGTACGCATTTTGAATTAAAACAACTTTTAGCGGTAACGACTGTGTGTGCGTCTATATGTCAGTGGGAACTTCTCATTTTCTATTATCTATGTAGTTTTTTTTGCATATTTGTGTTCTTGGATATGTCAACGTTTTTTCATAAGTAACTAAGTAATTTGAATTTATAGAACCCAAGTTTTCCAGAGAATTTCAAGGTACCTTTCAAACCTTAAATTTCTCACGGGACTACCCAGGTTTAGTTTCAAACATATGCTCGTTTAAAGTCAACATCTGAAATAACTTTTAGGTATATTAATATAATTAATAGTCGGTTTAGTAATTAAATTACACCAATATCACTTATGTAATTGCTACATCCACGCTGCCTTTGCGCAATTAATATCATTAGGGGATAGTCGATTTCAAACCATAATCGACAATAATAATTTCTGATGTTTTCGCGGTTATTACACATTGATATTATGGAAACCGTAAAGGTTCCGAAACGTCAGCCACCAAAACACTCACAAACAAACACACGTGAGTTAATTCCGTTCATAGTTGTTTCATTACAATTAATTTCTAATGCATAATCGACAATTCTTTTACACTTTAATTTCTGATGCTTTCGCGGTTATTACACATTGGAATAAATCAACTACTTATAAGGGATGTTGAAAAAATGTTTGAATTATAATTACCTATGTTATTTGATTATTTCATTGGAATGAAACAACTATTAACGGATTTAACTCGCGTATTTTTATTTTATTTTATTTGCTGACGTTTCGGATTCTTTACAGTTTCCATAATCGTAGCACGACTGAGCTGACAATAGTCTAACGCGAGTTAAATCCGTTAATAGTTGTTTCATTCCAATGTGTAATAACCGCGAAGGCATCAGAAATTATTATTTCATTTGACTTAAGTAATAGTAATGACGACTAACGAGAAAAATATATGGTTATATAGGTGCCCACTTTATATTTTTGGCATTTAATATAATTTGATATAAAATTGTAGATCTATATTGCTTAATTTAATGATAAATTTTTAAAACACTAAGTACAAACGCTAGTTAAATTCCTTATAATTGTATAAGTAGGTAAGTTAGAAAATATAGCAGATATTTTTTTAACTAAGTAGGTACCTAAAAATATAGCGATATTGTATAGACTTAATTATTTTGTCTTTAAAGCAATGCCCTTATCTGCTAGGAATATTATCCGAGGCTTCCTAAGACATTGCGAAATAGGTCCCAAGTATCTTGAAAAATATTCCGTAGACATATCCAAAGGACGGATTTTAATATACAAAAGTGTCCTTAGCGAATACTTGCATTCTCAAAAAACTAAAGCAATCCTGTTCCGAAACTCGAGGTGTACTAAAAAGCATCGTAACACCTAAAGATAAAGGTCAAAATGGCGTATCAATGTAGGAAATAAAGACACGTTACCAAAGTTTAGTACCGTTCACAAACTTTTGTCCCCCGGGTTACTTGTTTGACAGTTCGTTTTTAACTTAAACCTTATAAATAGTGTTCCCAGCGGCGAACATTTCTGGATTCCACCGGCACTGAGTGTTTTTCTGATAGTAAAAGGTCCTTTAGGAATTGGCTTGGACAGTGTTGCCAGGTCGCCAAATCTAATTGCCGGACATATCAGCGAGTTTGGCCGGACATTTGGGTAGAAAGGCCCGGACACCCTACATTATTGATGATTTTTAGGTAAGTACGCTTAGCTTCAGATATACCTACCTGATTGTATGGCACCGGCTAGGTACAAATATAAAGTGTCATGGATTGAATCTGACTTTAAGCAACATACTTCTTAAGGTTTATCGTGCGCAGACGAAGTCGCGGGCAGAAGCTATTTTAGATAGGTATTCGTAGCTATGTATATGGAAGATAAAGATAACTAATTAATCTTTAAATTATTATACTTACTATACCTACCTACTTGTAACTAAAGTGTTTATGATCAAAATATTCACAGAACTAACTAACATAAACTTTATTAATTTCATAATGTCAGTAGCGAAATTTGTTAAAGTTAATTTTATTTTACAAAATATCTGAACTTCAACTAACTCAACGACGACAGTTCAACGACAATAATTATTTATTCGTTTACAGACTTGTTAAAAAAGGCTGCATAAAATTTTGAAGTCATGAATAATAATGCAGGCCGTTTGTAATTTATGGAAAAATCTATTAACACGGCGCCATCTTGTATTGTAAATGATATTTTCAAATTACAATAATTAATACAAAAAAACTTGTTATATTATTACCCGATATTATAAACTTACCAGACTTATCGAAATTTAAATCTGATATCGATATATTATCAGTGGTTGCGTCTTTCTTAAGAAGATATCTTTTAGAATTCACAAATAAATATAATTAAGTACCTACATATATATGTTATCGTATTGATATGGGAATAAATCTAATATTCGTTACGTAACGTGTAAGTACTACCATAGATAAAGAAGACAATTAATATTTTAATCTATGGTCTTACTTAAGATGTCATGATTGTATATTCTGTGGTAGATGAAATGTTTTATTTTTTAAATAACGCCGCGACGACAGTCTGCGGAAAGGCGTGCAGTGCTCAAGGGAAATCATTGATGTTGGTAATTACGCGTTTTTATCTCGCGCCGCATCCCGATGACGAGGCGTGACGTAGCGACTCTCGTCTTTCTCGACACTTTTGAAAATATAACAGATTCTTCTTTTAAAAAATGAACACGTTTAATTAAAATTGTAAACAAATGAATGCTTTTTTGTTTCCTATATGTAAGTAGGTGTTTAAAACTTTATTGCACAAAACAGCAAATGTGTAAAATGTGCCGTTCAAATGTATAGGTACGTCTATAGGTCAATAACACATTTTTGAAGATTATTGATCGCATCGTAACGTTTTTTTGCAATTTTTAAGCCCTTCGTTGATATGCCGGTCATTAAATCAGCTTCTCCTTATATAATTATGTAGGTGGATAATTATGGAGTTGTAAAGCTTTATTATATCATAATAATTTTTGATGCCTTCGCGGTTATTACACATTGGAATGAAACAACTATTAACGGATGTCATAAAAAAAAAATTCGCGTGTTAAATCCGTTAATAGTTGTTTAATTCCAATTTATTATATCAATTTAATTAAAATATGACTGTAAGTATACAGTTTACATTTGTTTAATTCCAATTTATTATATCAATTTAATTAAAATATGACTGTAAGTATACAGTTTACGTTTCCATTATTTACTTCGATATTTTAATTGCACTTAAAAACGCATTTCGTATTAAGTTTAAATGACAAAATATTTCTCACTTCCATTTATATTTAATCAACTGACATATAATTATCCCAATATGATATATATTCACAAACTTATGAATGGACGAGTTTTTAATCATTCCCCGTTGATTGGTGCGGCGTTTTGATGTGTATTTTTATATTCTGTTGCTATATTATAATATTAAGTAGGTAAACATACTTTAAAAAAATATTTTTTTCCGTCCTCCGGCCAGAAAGCGCCTATTTTGTGGCCGCTTAGCTAAATGAAATTTCCGCTTTCTGGCTTCGTCGAACAGAAAAATAGTATACTGACCTCGGCCAGTAAAATAAAAAAGCCTCAGATCATATTTTTGTCAACCTCGGCTTCGCCTCGGACGACAATTACATGTGACCTGAGACATTTTTTATTTTACTGGCCTCGGTGCGTAATGTACTATTTCATGGTAATATAGTAGTTTCCATAATCGTAGCACGACTGAGCTGTCAGTGGTGCTTTAGCGTTAGATTATTGTTAGCTCGGTCGTGCTACGATTATGGAAACTGTAAAGAATCCGAAACGTCAGCAAATTAAATACGCGAGTTCAATTTAATTCCAAAATATTCAATCTTTCATTTATATAGTCTAGATCTAGTTACTAAGGAAGGAAATTGGTTAAAAATAATAATATTTATGTAAGTAGGTACTTAAGTGAAGTCATCCACAAGACTGTATTTGAGTCATACGTAATGTCCAAATGATAAGAATTCATCGAAATGCTGATAGCATGAAAACTAGACGTGAATCATCATTGATGAAACGTGTAACCACATGATTCGTGGTCAATGTTCAATTTTGATGAGTTAAATAAATCCCTACAATGATTTACACTGTTATAACAATTTGCCAATAATTCGGGGAAATCTTTTGTCCTGTACGTATTTGTACTTACGTAAACCAATTGTTATGTTACATAATGTGAAGTACGTACTTACAAATAATTATTAAATTTGAATTACTGCTAAAATGATCAGATATTACTATATATAATTTAGTTAACTAAGTATTTTATTAGAGGTACGAAATACGAATACAACAATGCACCTAAACTAGGCTTTGTTGTACAAATTTCTCAATGTTAATTTATCATCAACTCTGTCTGCCACGAATTAAAGTCGTCAAAACTTCATAATATCAATCCTTACTAATTATTATAAACGCGAAAGTTTGTAAGTACCTTCTATATATGAACGGATGTTTGTTACTCTTTTTACTAATTCGACTCTAATTATAATTTACAATAATATAGCCTATATATACATTAGAAAACACATAGGCTATAGTTTATAAATGTTTACCATACAAATTATCTATTATTACGGATAGAAGCTAGCAAAAAATCTACACGAGTTAAATGCAATTGTAAACGTCCTTCGGAAAAGCCAATATAATCCATATTCTGAAATGTTGACAGGCGGGTACTATTCTTTGATGATGCACAGAGTAGGCATAGGTATTTTACTAACGTTTACATAACACATCTGAAGTTTGCCACTCGTCACACTCGACAGCAACTTCAAGTGTATCACGTTGCAGATATGGCTTAAGAGGGAATTTCTGGTCTGACAGCCTTATCAATTTTAAGATAAATAAACGAAATGACAGATCTGAACGAGATCTACCGTCTAATCTTATCCGATATAATTTACTATAAAAGGGAAAAATGTGAAGTGATATACATCCAAGTCACAGAAACTTCAAGATGAAGGTAGCTCTAGCGTTATTGGCCTTTGTAGCCCTTTCTGCTGCATCTCCTCAGCCGAGGAAGATCTTCCATGAGCATTTCGAGGATTTCCTCGATCTGATCATTCAGGAAGCTGACGATGACTTGGATCACATTTTGGAACATTATATGGAGTTCGATGAGTTCCTCGCTGCCATGGACTATGTGAGGACCACTAACTTCAGAGATCTGATCTACGAGATGGAAGAGTTGCCAGAATTCAAGGCTGTAAGTAAAGATCTTGTATTTATACTATTTTATCTATATCACCATGTATATTGTTGGCATTATTGGAAACCATTTCTAGTGCAATGACAATGGTACAGAGTGTAAAAATTAATTCCAGTCAGGATTTACTCGTAAAATGTACCCCTAATAAATATAAAATATGTTACGTAATGAACATTTATTTGAAGGCGATGTCTTACCATTAGATATTCTTTCCAGTTACAAGCGACAACTAACAAATAAATTTAAAATATCTTTCACTTGTTACAGGTGGTTCAGTTCTTGGAAGAAGACAACATCGACATCTTGTACTTCATCGACAGGTTCAACGAAATGATTGGTAAGTTCATACACAATCATCTTTCTTACTTGTTCACGAAATTTCCGATCTATCTAGTCTAATTTGTACATTTATTTTTCAGCTGAGATCCAGAGGGTGCGCAGAAGTGCACGACACGGTGTAAGCGGTACAGATTTATCTTCGTTCATCAAGGACAGCATTGCTTTGTTCCCCAAGGAAAAGCTAGCTGCTCTCTTTGAACAGAAGAAAGAAGAAGATCCCGAATTCAAGCTGGCCATGGATAATCTCCAATCCGACGAATGGGACTCCATCTTCGATGCTTTGTGGGAGAACGAAGTGTTCCAAAAGGAAGTTCAAACTTTGAACGAAAATGGTATTGATGTAGATATGATTTTGGAAGAGATCGTCGCCATCTTTGGACAAAATTAAATGCTGTGTGACATTAGAAATAATAAATAACTAATTCACACAATTGAATGTCTTATTATTTAAAAATAGTTATCGAATTCCGTAAATATTTCTGGGTCGTGTTTAATAAAGGTAAACATTTCATTTGTGAACAAAACTACTTAAAAGCTTTGAACAGTATTGGTGTTTTTAGTGTTCCGTACCCAAAGGGTAAAATGGGACCCTACTACTGAGACTCCTCTGTTCGTCTGTTACCAAGCTGCATCTCATGAACAGCCATAGTTAGCCAGATGAAATTTTCACGTATGGTATAGGTTTCTGTTGCCACCATAACAACAAATACTAAAAACAAACATGATTTTGAGATATTTTTATTTTAATATACAGAATCTTTCCTACGTTAGTCCGACTCGCACTTGGCCAGTTTTTGTCTGTGAACTTGTAACTTAATCACGACTCAGGAGGTATAGGTATCAGTACCTAGTAAATCTACTATTCCTATTTACGTTCACAATTTAAAGATTTCATACCTTGAACAAAATAAAATGTTTACCAACGGTTATTAGTAATTTATAACAGATGATTCTAATTGTTTGTATATTTGTTCCTACTGATACAATAGAACAATAACGTGCTTCGTTTTGATTATTTGTAAACACATGTTCATAATACTAATAATAATATGCAGCTATTATTACTTTGTTGGTCATAATCAGTCAAGATTCGAATGCCGTCGGATAAAGTATTTAAACAATATTAGGAAAATTATTTGCCCATTAAATAATGTTATATGTTCTTAAAGTTTAACTATTGGAGTCTACTTTATGTAGCTACGATGAAATTTGAATTTGTGGTATTATTCTGCGTGATTATAAGTATTACAAAATGTTTCGGTATTACGTCTATAACAGAGGTAAGCATTTAAAAATAAGTTCTATTGGTATGAAACAATTGTCGACTGAGCTGACAAAAGTCTAACGCTAAAGATACTTATTGTCAGCTCAGTCGTCCTACGGATATGGAAACTGTAAAGTTTCTGAAATATCAGCAATTAAATACGCATGTTAAATCCGTTGTAATTGTTTCATTCCAATGTGTAATAACTGCGAAGACGTCAGAAATTATTATCGGTGAAACTAAAGCATAATTCATTATGTTATGTACCTAACTGTTGCTTATAAATTATGAAATCCCTTAAAATAGGACAACAATCCTAAGTAATAATTAAACAATTCACATATTTTACAGCCAATAAATGGTGTAAATTTACCAGCGGCAACGGAACTTTCAAAAGGCGATTTCGAACAAGAATTATTAAAACCCGATGACCCACTAGAAATGGGCAATACTACTCAGAATTTAACAACACTTATACATAATAATAGCAAAATCAACGATACGGAATTATATGAATTTGCGGAAGGCGTCAAGGAAAATAGTGAAAGATCATTTATATATATAAATCAAAAATTTAAATCACCCTGGATACATATGCATTTACCAGAAATTAAAAATTCGGTTTATAACTACAATTCTCAATATTCCAACCATAGTGCTATAAATTCTTTGGCAAAGTATGTCCAAACACGAAAGCAAAACAACATACAGAAGAAAGCTGATTTAAGTCCTTTAGTATCTAACAGACCCAATGAAAAACAAAAAAAGGTTCCAAAGAAAAGACCCGGTTATCAGGAAAATAAAGACAGAAACTTCCTTGAACTTTTAAGGCCTCCCCTCCTGAGACCACTTTTTATTAACAAAATAGATAAAATGCAAAATGATTATTTTGCTGACAATATAATTTTTGAAGACAATTCTGAGTTGCGTCGTTATTTTACTGAGGATGACCATGTTATACCAATAGTCCTTGAACAAAATCAACCATATGAGAATACTGTTCCCAAAACACACATAAATAAATTATTGATGAATTATGATCTTTCTGGGATATCCAAACCATCATTTGAAAAGCCTATGATGAGTTCAGAAGACGATGTACTATCGAATATTATAAGCAAAGATGATTCTATCAATGAAGATGAACAGAAATATGAAAGGGATTGTAAGAATAATAACTGTGTGATGCAGACAAAAAGGCAATATTCTGCTTTGAATGGAGAGTATCACATAAAGAGTACTTGCGTATGTGCAAATACCAGCAAAGATAGGAAATTGAGAGAAGGTAAGGACGTTAAAACTGAATCATTACATCCAAAAGTTTCTGATTTCGTAAAGCCTTATGACCATGATGACGAAATACTAAAAGCAACTATAAAATTTAGTGAAATAGGAGACGAAATTTGATGTTCGCAAAACAATAATAGACAATAGACCATGAAAATAAAATTAAGTTTTAAACTACTTAATTGTTTTATTTAGAACCAATCTTGATTACGTTAAATATTATTTACTAGCGGCCCCGGCAGACGTCGTCCTGCCCGTCCGATTGTTTCGTGAAAGATCTGTCAAAGTCTTCTAACTGTCACTTAATGAATAGTAATTCTTCATAAGGCTTCATATTTTTCCCGTTTTTTACACATTTTCCACTGTTTCTTCGCTCCTATTGGTCGCAGCGTGATGTTATATAGCCTAAAGCCTTCCTCGATAAATGGTCTATCCAACAAAAAAAGATTTTTTGAGTTCGAACCAGTAGTTCCTGAGATTAGCGCGTTCAAACAAACAAACAAACAAACTCTTCAGCTTTATAATATTACATAGTATATAGTATATAATATAGTATTATAGTATATATAGTATAGTATATTATAGTATATAGTATAGTATAGATACCTATCTTTAGGAAAATTTGTTTAAAGAATCTAATACATATATAAGATTCTCATGTCGCGGTGTTGATTGCCAAACTCTTCCGATAAGTCTGGACCGATTTTTATGAATTCTGTGTACATATTGATTAGGTCTGAGTATCGGATAACATCTACTTTTCGTACCTCCAAATATTAACAGTGGTCGATCCTCCTAATGGTTTGTTTTTTATTTTTGTACACATTTTTTTTATGATCCCGCATGTTGACAGCTCAACATTAAGTTAACTTTATTTTACTATGTGGCAACACTTTTTAAATATCACCATTAAAGTGCATGTGTCGATTATCAATTATATTTTTATTTATCGCACAAAAAGGACCCAATTCTGCCCTTTTACACCGCATTGAAAAATACAACCCTAATTTTTCACTTTTCCACCATCAAAAATAATAAAAAATCTCATAAAACGCGGTACGAAATTAGCTGGGACAGCTAGTTTTATTATATTTAGCTTCAATGTCACTTATCAGTGTAACTCAGAAATATTAAATATAGCACTTATTTAGGTCCAAAATGTGTAAAAAGTCCTGTTATGGTTATTCGCTGGTTGCGTAAGACGTTTTTCATGGCAATGTACCCCGTGTGATCGCGATAGCAGGTCAAAGCTATCGCGATTGAGATCGCAGCGCACGCTCCCTCTGACTACATCGTTTGTTGCTCCGAGAAATGAAAAGCAAACACTGCAGAATGCCAACAGATGTCCAGATAGCCAATAGGACGTACACGGAAGTAAAGATTATCGGGAAGCGATGGATAAAAGTATTCTGTTTGTTTTTGAGTCTGTTCGGATGCATGCTCTGCATAAATTAGATCAGATCTGTAGGTAAAAGGTTCATGTAGAATCCATTTATTTCCAAAGGTGTTTGCATAAAAAATACTTTAAAATTAGACTATTGTCAGCTCATGCTACGAATATGGGAACTGTCAGCAAATAAATACGTCACTTAAATCCGTTACAGTTGTTTCATTCCAATGTTTAAAAGCCGCAAAATCAGAAGTTATGGCGTTTTGTCTGTTTCTTTTTTATTTATTAGGTATAATGATTATATTTTTAACTTAGGTAAGCGTTTGTTAAGAACGACTGTATGCCTGGAAAATTTAAAGGATGAAAAACTCATGAAATATACCTATTCTATTTAATAAGGTCAGTTTTGATTAGAGGCAACTCTTCAGGAAGGGTTAAAGTATAAAGCTATGTATGTTTGCATAATATGCGTGTATAGGTATCTCGCCGCGTCTAACTTTCTTTATTAATTGAATAATAATTGTAAATAAACTCCAAGTGTAATTGCTATGACAAACCTTTCGCCAGAGTGGTTTGTGTGTTACGCCACAACGTTTACTTGCGGAGGGATATTTGTCTTGGGTTTGGGCGTTTAAACTTGGTCCCCCATTGTTAAACTTCTCCGAAGCCTAGTTTTGGAATGGGATAATGTTAATTCCGATTTCATGTGAGTCTAATCCGATGAATGGAAACTATGCCTCGTTACCAATGTACCAATGACTAGAAATAGTCATAACTATTACTTAATCGTAACTGTACTAATTGAAGTGAATTATTAACAATAACATTTTTTTTATATATTTTGCGGTCGTAGTTTAGTTCTGAGTAGATGATTTTTACTTCAGATGAATAGAGAATAGGTACGCACCTACCTTATTTATCATATTAGAATGAAACAGTTGAGTGCAACGCTTTTAGCCGACTGAGACGACGATAGTTTAACTCTAAAGGAAAACAATACAATAGTCTAACTGCAATAGACTGTTAAGTTTTAGAAACGTCGAAATCCTTTATAATTGTTTCATTATACGTGATAAATAAATATGTAATAATGATTATTAAATATTATCATAGTGCACGTTTGTACACCTAAAACTTAAATAACTTCTGATATACACCTAGATAGGATTATACAGTGTAACAAAGTTTGATGGAACGTAAAAATGTTAAAACCACGTACGAGCTTCTTTATATCTTTTACTTCCTTTGCCGTATTTGTTGAGGAAGATGACTTCCTCGGACCTGGGACATTGTTCAAAAATATTTGTGCATTCGAGTCGACCATTTTGGATGTTGTTTACGTTTACACAACACTATGTTTGGTAATGGTTTTTCAACCGAAATTGTCAATATTTATATATCTTCACACACGACTCAACATTTGCTACCTAAGTGTTAAAACAGATTACATCCTATCTTTTGAGAAGTAAGTAGGTATATAATTTTGTTTTGTATAAATGTATATGCTGACCTATTGACTGACATATCAACGAAGAGCCTTAACTATAAGGGTTAGAAACTAGACATTTTCAATAAGGGTTCCTTTTAGAATGAAGGGCAGCAATAATAAAGGATTTTTTGAAATTCACCCTCTAAGGGAGTAAAACGTAGGTGTATATCTTGCGCAGATCTGCTTGCTATCACTGATAAAAAAGAAAGAAGTGCTACAAACGGCACAAACGTACTAGTATAATAAAATAATTATGTATATTAAATTATCCGTTTGACAAGTGGCAGAAAACGATGCTTTTATTTGATGGACTAATTTGGACACAGGATCGTGGTAATAGACAGATCTTGGATAAGAAACCTTACTCAAGTCTCAAGTAATGTCAAAGCGATTGCCAAATCAAAGAAAGCTGTCACTTTTGACAGATGAAAAGACAGTAATTGTGTCGAGATACAACTGTTATTACGGGTCTGATTATGTCAGGCCTATTAGATCCTATAGTACCTACCTCTTATTGGGTCGTCAATTCACCTGAGGGAGTGCGGTAAATGGCTTAAAGTACCTGTTATCTTCTTAAGATATGTATATATTTACAAAAGTTTACGACGAATCTAAAGGCCGATCCAGTGGTATGTCATGGCGGACACCCCCCTCTCCTCCTCTATTTGTTATATTATTATTATAAGTAGATATTTTTTCTACATTTTGATCGAATTCCTTTAGATTGGCTATAAAGCTGGATAGGCTCTCGAACGGATTGAATAAAATTTCCACATAATAAGTTAGAAACAAACGCCAATTTCGGGCTGTTAAAGTAGTTCGGAAGTCCTCAACAGGTTCTCAGTTCGAAACTTGTGAATCGGAGGCGACGTTCTCAATCTAAAGGCAGATGTGCATATTTTATTCCACGGTGCGCCTGTCTACAAACTCGGGGACAAGTTTCTTAAGTCCTGAAAGACTATTCAATTATGTAGACTCGGATGATCGTGCTCATTTTCCACTTTAATGAGAGAAGGATCGAGTTAAGCTGAACGAAATTAGTAGGTGTTAATATTTAAGCATTCGCGATGAACTGGCTGGTTGATCTTATTTTGTGATAAGTCAAGGCGCGTTAAGGGATTTGTGCCCTCTGTTCCTTGTGTCTACGGACTAATTAATAGCTGATGACGAGTTCATAGACTAGCGTGACCCGCGGTTTCCTCCGTTTGTTTAAAGTCTCTAGGTTCTAAATATTGCTGCGACGTTTTTTTTTATGGGAATAGAACTCAATTGTACAATAAATTTATAGTTATAGCTCTTATCGAAATAATTAAAGTAATCTCTAATCAATTAAAAATCTTTTTATTGAGCATGGTATAGTGAGTCAAGACAAATATAATAAAAACAAGTCATAAACTCACTGGTAGACAAATTTTTCGATTAACTACTGAATTTAGGTTCGTTTCCGAGAAAAAAATAGAGTACATATCTATTGATTGTATTATGTACCTATAGGCTCGTCTTCGTTTTAAATTGGCTAAAATCCACGATTTTTTTACGCTGGAGTAAGGCTCACATACAAAATAAATTTCTACACGCCATACTATCCAGTAATTTAACTACATTAAAAAAAAGCTTTATCGGAGTAAAAAATTACGTCTTAATAGAAATAGATAATTAATTCTAATTTGTATAACACATCAAGACAGTCAAGACATTTTGTACGAGATCGATTGCGACAAAGAGGTAATGTAGGCTAAGGATTGACCCTGACCATTTGAGGTGAAATTGGGACAGCGTTGCCCTAGCCAAGCCAACCCCGGATTGGTAAGATTAGGCTATAAGTCAGAATTAGGTTAAAGTTCTTCTTGAATAAAATTGGACACGTGTTAAGGTATTATGATATCAGCGAGCCTATCATGAAATATTGAGTCGTTATTTTAGACAATATTGAAATGGTTGTCAACGGAGGTTTGTCGTGACGATATTGTTTCGTTGTCAATATGAAATAAGAGACATCGATATGACAAGATTTCTCGGTGTCGAGAGAGAAGATGACGTTGACATAACAAGATGTCGACTGGACAATTCATCATAGATGAGTTTTTTGTGCTAGTAGCAGGACATAATATAGAATCTATAGTGAGTATGCATATTATAAAAAGGGCAACAAAATTTGATTAGCACCTACCTTCTTTTGGAAAATAAATATTAGGTACAATTTGAGCGTAAATACAAAATTACGTACGTTAATATTAGTTTAGGACCGTAATTTTGTAAATTGCTTATTTTTCTCATTCGAAGCTGTGATTATTTACTAGAATTTCGTTCACAAAGATGGTAAAAAATATTTGGATGAATTAATCTTAATTCTGCTGTCATTTTTTGCGTTGGAGTATAACGAAGACTACAGGTACCTACGGTGGGGTCAAGGGTATTGAATGTCGTATTTATTGGACCTCACCTTTTGCCGAAATGGTCCTCTTCCCTCGTTAATGAGGTCGAGACTCGACCGGCATTTGTTTAGGAGCTTTCATCTATTTTTGATGGAAGTTTTGAAATACAGGATAACGTCCTTAAATCTAACATTTCAAAAATGAACGTTCTTATTTAATATATTTTAGTAGTTTGAAAAGGATATTTCACTTATTAGAGACCTTTCTTTTAACACCTTTTGGTGACTGGCTGCTAGACGGCCTTTTTGATACGTTTTGTTTATTATTTTTATGGGGACAACTGGTGTTGCTAATTCTAATCTCACATTCGCTACCTGAAATTGACATTTATAACGAACTAGCGGTCCCGGCAGACTTCGCCCCGCCCGGCAAAGAATCGATTTGAAAAGTATCCTATGTCCTTTTCCTGGTTCTGAGCTACATCCCCAGCGATTTTCAACCAAATCGGTTCAGCCGTTCTAGAGTTATAAACGGAGTAACTAACACGACTTTCTTTTATATAATAGAAGATGAACATAATTAATTACATTGAACAATTATTATTCTAGCCATCATTATCGATAGATTGTAAAGCGGTTTTAGCTTAGCGAGTATCCATTCCTTGAAAAAATCAACTTAACTAAAATCGCGTAAGTCTGGGGTGGCTGGGATCTTGAATCATAAATTATAAAATGGAAAAATGTGACGTTCTTAGAAATAGGTCTAGACCACTGCCTAAAAACACCTAGCTATTACTTAACTTATTTAAGCTCTAGGTTAGAATTTTAACAAAATTTATGAAATATACTTTAACCCAAATTTCTATCCATCATAACCTAATTCCTTAGAAGCATCTCCAGGGATAAAGCCGATAGGTAAGTACCTACCTTAAGAATATTTACTCTTCTAATGAGTTCTTTGAAAATATTTATGATTTTATCTCCTATAAATTACTAAGGTAGATTCAGATTCTATACACGTTAAGGGAATAAATGAAAAATTCATATTTTCTCCACTGCCTCTGTCTTTCAATTTCAGCCCGTCATGGCAGATTGATTGATGTGCCTTCAGCATCGCTCTGAATCGATAAGAAATTTGCCACTAATTTACTTATTTTTTTTATTAACTTTATATTTCCTTAATTCTTACTCTATTGACGGGTGTTATTATGTTTTTATCTGCTAGCGGTCCTGGCAGACGTCCTGCCAAGCAACACAGATACTTACACTAAAAATATTATCGTAGTAGTTAGGTAAAATGTGTGTGTTAGTTCCTTACCAAATTTCTTCAAAATCTGCGCCATTATTGAGTAACTAACTTGTTTTTGTTTTGTCATTATAGAAGATATTTATGTTCGAATGATACAACTATTACCCGATATAACTCGCGTATTTTTATTTTATTTTATTTGATAAAGTTTCGGAATCTTCACAATTTCCATAATCGCAGCACGACTGTAAAGAATGTGAACAACAATTATAACGGATTTAACCTGCGTATTTCATGAGCAGACACGACTTTGCTGATATGGGTAAACTTTTCGAAACGTCACCAAATGAAGAAAATACGCGAGTTAAATATATACTTACATTAAAGTGCTAATAACCGCGTGAGTATCACAAATACATTTTAAGTACTCTCGCTTATTACACGATCAGTCTCACAATAATCATAGTCAAAAATCACACGTTTATATTTGAAAGCAAGATTACGGCACAATGTTAACAAGACCCGTAATCAACTCGCACCAGCTAACAACGACCAGGGGATTACATGTTAACCTAATGTTACGTAACAGAAGATGCACAAACGTAGTAACTTAGCAGAATCAGACGAGCTCCCTAATTGTGTAACGTCTGAATACAACGCTAACACGTTCGTTTTGGCATTGCGGTTCGTCTCGATATCAAATAAAGTAAATTGAACTTGATAATTTATTAAGAATGTTGACACGTAAAATTTACAACAAAAAAATATTGGAATGAAACAATTATTAACGGATTTAACTCGCGTATTTTTATTTTATTTTATTAGCTGACGTTTCGGATTCTTTACAGTTTCCATAATCGTAGCACGACTGAGACTTTAGCGTTAGACTATTGTCAGCTCAGTCGTGCTACGATTATGGAAACTGTAAAGAATCTGAAACGTCAGCTAATAAAATAAAATAAAAATACGCGAGTTCGAGAATCGTTAATAATTGTTTCATTCCAATGTGTAATAACCGCGAAGGCATCAGAAATTATTAACAAAAAAATAATCTTCAAGCGTTAGAAACGCTACCAATGTCGTCTCTAATTATATTTAAGAATATAATCAATTAGTAAAATCACTTAAGTTGAACTATATCTTAATACAGGTACAAATGTTATTTCAATTGATTCCTAACTTTATAGATATATTTCATCAAACGCCCGAAGATCCGCTTCTTTGCGTATTTAATATGAATGTGTCAAGTATCCAATTGAATTGGTTTAAAGACCAACAAGGCGTTACAAATTCCGAAAGTGAACGCTTTAGCGTTTATTTGCAACTTGCATATCAATTGCAATCGCTATCACCGTTATCGCTATCAAAATGCGTCATACAACAGGGTGCAGAGCCCAGTACAGACTCGGTCCTAAGATAACAATGTACAGATTGCGAATGACATCTTTCAAGGATACGTTTGTAGATTCCCTTTGTATGTTAAATGTGTGAATAGGGTCTGACAGGACATTAGGGAAGGTTGAACACTACGCTAACACTAAATGCTTCCCCCGATGATATCTAGTATGGATTATGATATGTTATTTCTGAGAACATTTTAGTGTCTAGGTTTTTGCACTCTTATTTTATAGTTATACTAGCTTTTGCCAGCGACTTCGTCCGCGTGGAATCGTTATTTTCCCCGTTTTTTACACATTTTCCACTGTTTCTTCGCTTTTATTGGTCGCAGCGTGATGTTATATAGCCTAAAGCCTTCCTCGACAAATGATCTATCCAACAAAAAAAGATTTTTTCAATTCGAACCAGTAGTTCCAGAGATTAGCGCGTTCAAACAAACAAACAAACTCTTCAGCTTTATAATATTAGTACTTATAGATTTTGATGGCCTGATGGTAGACCATCTTTCAGGATTCTGAGTACTCTGAGTAAGGAGAATGGAATCAGAGGTTGCGGGTTCGAATCCAGTTAGGGGCAGATTTAAATTAACTACATGTACTTACATAAAAAGTCTTGCTTTATTTCAATACGTACTACAATTAAGTGCCTTTGTAAATTATTTTTAGTTACTAAGGTATTTACATACATAATAATATGATAACGCAATAAAAGGCGGTTTTCAATCGAATAATTACATTTCACAATCCCATTTCTAACGCGCGTTTAGTAAAGATACAAAGTAGCAACAAAAAGAAACATCTTCAACAAAACAATTTCTATTTTAACAAAACAATTGCAACAGTGTTGCACCAATTTCACACATTAACGGACGCAGATGCACCGATCGCGTTCCCGGACCCTAAAAGGAATGTTCGCGGCGAGATGTTCACGTTAATGAAATATTTTATTGCACATCGTGCCGTAACGAAACCTTCGCGGAATTTCAACGGGACCTTACACAACATTGTACTCAGATTTTTAGTAATCCGCAAGTGCTGGGAGAGTTTTTATGACCTTTTATTTTCGTGCACGCCGTACGTGACGGAAGTGGAGCAAGCAAGGTCATAATTTCGGTAATATTTTTCGGGTAAAATGTGACGTTTTTCATCGGGCCCGATTGTGAGATTGTTTTTATTTGGAAGTCACGAAGTTTGTTTTGATAATAATGTATACTATGATAATTTATGGTACCTTCGCGATAATTACACATTGGAGTATAATTATCGAGTTTCTTATATTTCACGCATTTTATTTTATTTGCTTCGAATCACGTTAGCGTTAGACTTTCTTTAGCGTTAGATTTTTTTAAGCGTTAGAGTGATTTTAAAAATGACTTTAGCGTTAGACTATCTTCAGCTCAGCCGTGCTGCAAATATGTAAAGTTTTCGAACCGTCAGTAAATAAAATAAAATACGCGAGCTAAATCCGTAATAGTTGTTCCATTTCAATATAATAATATGACACCAATTTCTTAATATACTTTGATACATAGTAATAAACTAATCTAAGTCAAAAGGCAACTGTCTTATTTGTTCCATTGATTACTCAAAAGCCCAAGATTATAAAGCGTGTGTACAGTCGAGTGAAGCGTACGGATTCCTTTCACCTGCTACGTACAGTCGGATGTGTTTGCCAATCTATTCCACTGCAATCACTGAATATAACCCCTTGAAGTTCATTGGCTCGTTT
This sequence comes from Polylopha cassiicola, assembly GCA_038024825.1. NCBI lineage: Eukaryota > Metazoa > Arthropoda > Insecta > Lepidoptera > Tortricidae > Polylopha > Polylopha cassiicola. Next base: position 5,314,947 of record CP149061.1, read on the forward strand.
ATGCCAGTTGCAGTGTACTGAGGCACTTCGATAAAGGCCTCAGTAAAGGGTTATATATACCCGTAATATATAATTCGTATTTACAAATCTATATAATCAGTACATAGTATAAAACAAAGTCGCTTTTTCTGTCCCTGTATCCCTATGTACGTACGCTTAAATCTTTAAAACTACGCAATGGATTTTGATGCGGTTTTTTTTAAAAGATAGAGTGATTTAAGAGGAAGGTTTATACCGTGTGAAGCCGGTGCGGGTCGCTAGTTAATATGTATATAAAAATGAATCGCCGAATGTACGTACGCGCATAACTTCAGAATGACTACAAACGACTGGCAACAAATACGATGATTCTTTTTGTAAATGTTATTGTGAAGACAAGGTTTCTATATAAGAAAATTAAAAAAATAATAATTATCAAACAATCTAATACATAAAGTGATGTTATGTGTGACTTTGACAGATCTTTGACCGAAACAATCAAACGAGTACATGGACGAAGCGAGGTAGGTACGGCAAGATTCCCTTGCGAGTGTCAAAAATTACCTTGGATAAATTCTTAGTTTGCTTACGCCTATCCCCCCCCCCCCTCAAAATTGTAGCTCTGTACTGCTGGGACCGCTAGTAGATATAATTAATAGTGTAATAGTATAATTATTTAATAGTTATAGTATAATAACATAAACCAATCTAGGGGTGGTTACATCACCTGAATGAATCCTAGAGCTAAGCAAATAATTAAACTAAGTGCATTCAATTTACTATTAAACATTGACTACCGATTGGTACCAAATGCAATATTGTATTGAAATGCATCCTGCATAGCTGGTGGTTTGCGGTATGGGACCGCGCAGGTGTTTAAAGCTTAATACTCATATCATTCCGAGGGGCCTAATTCCTATATATCATAAATACCGTATTATCCCAATTTAATAACAATTCCGTGTTCTATTTTGTCAAAACAAGTATTATAAACTTATACTTTAGGGTGGATCTTCGAGCGTTTGAGACGCCGTCATTGTCTTCTACATCTATATCTATAATGTTTGCAAATAATATTATTAGGTATGGATTGATATAGTATTCGTAACAGTACCGGGGGATAATATCACTCAAATTTTTGTTACTTTTTGACTCTGTTCTTAAATATAGATGTAGAGGACAATCACGGCGTCTCAAACGCTCGAAGCGTTAGACTAATATTATCAGCTCAGTCGAGCTATGAATATAGGAACTGTAAATTTTCGAAACGTCAGCAAATATAATAAAATATGCGAGTTAAATCCGTTATAATTGTTTCTTTCCAGCGAAGGCATCAGAAAGTACTTAGGTATTCCTATAGCAGAACGGTGATAAACAGAATAAATTTTGAATTTTAATAGAATGTCCCTCCCTCTGGTTCAACAACGCTACGTAATGTGAGACATTGTAAACAAGTTGGCTTGTGCCCACAATATAACTAACTCGGGAGTAATGGACTGTACACCCATTTTGCAGTCAAGAACACAAAATGCAAGTTAAAGCTGAATAAAAGTAGAATTTTGTATTTATACCTAGTAATAAAAACTATGGAAGTAACTTTGTAGTCACACATAAACAGCTTAATAAATAGGAATGAAACAATAATAACGGATTTAACTCGCGTATTTTATTTAACATAAGCTCAGTTGTGTTACGATTGTGGAATCTGTAAAGGCTCCAAAACGTCAATCAATTAAATAAAATACTCGAGTTAAATCTGCGAAGGTATTAGAAATTATTGCGTATTTTTTCTGTCGTTTCGTTTTGTTTTAGTTCCTATATAAGTATATTCGTAGCCAACTGTAGTCTAACACTAAAGTTTAATAGTACCTATAGTATTAAAGCGTGTTTCATTCCATTGTATAATAACCGCGAAATAATACCTAACTACTCATTTGGTGTAGATACATTGAAGTTTACGACGACGAAGCAACTTAGAAATTTCGATGTCTCATGACTTTTTGTGATTTTTCATGTATTTAAATTTAGTGATGCAGAATCTTGGTAATCTGCCACGGGACGTCAGATTGAGTCTATCGGGTTCGTTAGATACGCTATAGTATATTTAGAAAAGTAAGTTACATTTGACATAAGTACATATAAAATTTAATCACTATAAAAATATCTTTCAGTAAGTAATGTAAATTATTTATAACCAATTGTAGAATGGGTGCGAGATAACAGATAAACATATAAAATCGTAATAATAATTCGGATTCCATTCAGTTATCTCAGAATTTGTGGCCAGGGCTGATGATTAGACCAATAGGCCGTAAAAAATATTTGATGTTCGTTCTCAAACATATAGATTTATAGGGTATCTAACTTTAAATCCACGTATAATAATTATTTGAATACGCCTCATAACGTACTTTAGGAAGGAGTTGACCATAGTACTTCTATAAGAACATTATTAGTTAATTCGAGACTTGTATTTTTTAAAGGACTACTTTGTTTGTCGGGGTTCCACCAATCACAGGGTGCAGTAGCTTATCTCTCATTGGTAGATCATGACAGCTAGACCTCATTCTACATTAGCACAACTAGCGAATTTCAAACGAAGTATACAAAGTCAGAGGTCATGTTAGCCTAGTTATATAATTTTACGTTGGCAGCGGGTTGCGAGACGAGTCTCGTCAATGCTTCCAATGGGGCATGCCATAATATAGCTAGCCATAATTGCTGGCCTGGACTTGATTTAGGTTCAACGATATTAAATTTGAAATCGAGTTAAAGTTTGATTAGGAATTGGATGTAATTTGGAATCTGCTTAATTTTGTTTTATGCTTACATTTGCAAAGATTTTCAATACATAATATAATATAAAATAATTATGTATTGAATGTCTTTGATTTTCATTGAATCTTTTTGTTATTTAGGATGTGTTTTAAAACCTATATAGATACATTCGTTACTATACACACATTACATACTTTCCTTTCGACTTACCATCTAAATCTATACTAATATTATAAAGAGGAAAGATTTGTATTTTTGTGTGTGTGTGTGTATGTTTGTAATGAATAGGCTCAAAAACTACTGGACCGATTTTAATAATTCTTTCACTGTTGGGAAGCTACGTTCACCCTGAGTAACATAGGCTATATAATATCACGCTAGGTCTTATAGTTGCGGAGCAGTAACCGAAAATGTTTCAAAAACGGGGGAAAAAAATCTTAAGTCCCCCCGTGCGAAGCCGGGACGGGCCGCTAGTTTAGAATATAGATATAAAAGTTGGTAGTGGGGATTCGTGATGTCACGTTTTAGTACAATTTATGCCAGACCATGACGTCACAAGCCCTCCCAAACTTTTGAAGCGCTTATCATTCATAGTCCTATTAAAAAAATATTTTTTGGTAGGTAACATACTTTGATAGACAAAGAAAAAGATCATTCCTCATGCCTATAACAATATACCTCCAAAATCACCGGCAGCGTTTTTAATTACCGCAACTCAAGGTACAGACCAGGTGCAATACGAGAGCAAGTAAATACACAAGCAATGAATTACAGTTACAGTTTTCCGATAAGAACGGGGCTGTGTCCGATATAGTTGGTCCCAGTTTTATTGTGCTACTATTTTCACTGTATCGCAAGTGAACGCAGGTCGGGCGGAAAGTCAGATAAAGTCGCGGCCCGTAATATACCGCCGGTTGTTTACTTTTCCCCGTATATGTTTAACTTGCTTTGATGGTCGGAAAACCATTGGAACCGATATTCTGTTGTCATTAATGGAATGTTTTAGGTATTGTTTTGTTTGAGCTTCAGTCATTAGTGAGTCTCCTATTGTAGATAATTGGGTAGTAAATCTAGTTGAAACTGTGTTATTTCAGTCTATTTGGTGTATCACTACAGCATAAAACAAAGTCGCTGTCGTTGCCGTCCCTATGTGTGCTTAAATCTTTTAAATTACGCAACGGATTTTAAAGTGTTTTTTTTTTAGATAGAGTGATTCAAGAGGAAGGTTTAAATAGCACCCGTGTGATGCCATCGTGGGTCGCTACTTAGTTGGAAATATATTAAAGCCTTGAAACTTATGATAATTTTAACAGAGTAATGTGTTCAAAATATACGAAGAGGGCTTTCGTCAAATAAAATGGGATTAAGGTCAGAGGAAAGACTAAAAGGAGATCTTCTATTATGTAGTGTAAACCTGAGATTGCATCGTTGTAAATATTTTGTGCATACAAACTTCAAAAATTTTATTCATTCAGTGCCATCATCCTCATTTTAGTAAAATTTGTATGAAATTGACATACGCGAAAGAAATGCCTCGTGAGTTTTCGTTCACGTATGCCCACACGATTTTTCATTTCGTTTGGGTGCTAGCATCGATTGGTACTTGTCTAGGAGCCAAGACGTTCACTGTTGGGCTTAGATGATTATAGATAAGGTTCCTTAAGGCTTAAGGGTTGTCGCAATAGAGAGTTTTGTGCGACCAGCAATTTTCTAGCACCTATCGTAATGATTACATGTCTAAAAGAACGTAGGTATATCTATCTATATCTATATCTATATATCTATATATATATATAAAAGAAAGTTGTGTTAGTTACCCCGTTTATAACTCAAGAACGGCTGAACTGATTTGGCTGAAAATTGTCGGGGAGGTAGCTCGGAGCTAGGAAAAGGACATAGGATACTTTTTATCACGTTCCAGTAAAAAAAAAGAAAAAAATATTAAGCTGATTTGTTAAAAATAGTATAACAAAACGCAACAATGACAACTGTCAAATCGACATTGCCGGGCGGGACGAAGTCTGCCGGGACCACTAGTATATATATAAAAGAAAGTCGTGTTAGTTACACCGTTTATAATTCGAGAACGGCTGAACCGATTTGGCTGAAAATTGCTGGGAATGTAGCTCAGAGCCAGGAGAAGGACATAGGATACTTTTTATCACGTTCCAGTGAAAAAAAAAAGAAAAAAATATTAAGCTGATTTGTTAAAAATAGTATAACAAAACGCAACAATGACAACTGTCAAATCGACATTGCCGGGCGGGACGAAGTCTGCCGGGACCACTAGTATATATATATTTCATAATGCAGATGTCACCTGTGATTCACTGCATTGCATACCGAGCCCGAACACAACATGAAAGGCATTTATTTTTCATTCCATTATAAAAATCTTTCCTAACGCCTTTGAAATAAAACCTCCCTACAAATCCCCTGGATACATTTTCTGACTGAATACGCTTACGATACTTACAAAAAAAGTCGTAAAGCATTTGTAAATTTTATTTGCGTTGCCTTTGTGAGATCACGCCAGTTGGAAACTGAGGAGGGTTGGAGTTGTCAAAGTAACATGGGTTAATCACGGTGAACAAGGCTTACTACTGAAATACAGTGTTATGATGTACGTTTGCATGGCAGGAATCAAAGCTGAATACGTTACTTTGGCCTCTACTAGACCGGTCGACCGTGAAACTTGGCAGCTTTTTTCGGCCGTCACGCTGTGTTACTAAAATCATGGGGTTGACGGACCCGTTCGGTAATAATAGATATTCCGAATACACTACAAACGTTTCTTTTGCCCTTTTTATGTATTTGTGGTATCGTAACATACGAGCTTTTTGGGTTTCTGTTGTATCCGGTTATCAACCCCTGTTTATCCCATGAAATCAGTAAGTCAGCTTAACTTTTTACATAATATCATAGCTAACTTCGTGACTTCGTTTTCGCAGAATTAGTAATTTACAGAATATATGCGTAAGTAGCTCTAACGGTTTTGGCAGCACATACCAGAGTTGCTCGCATTTTTTCCTACTTATCGTTATTTTGAACAAATCACACAATATCTTTATATTATTGTGAAGTTTCAATAAACTCTATCTAAGTAGTTGTTGTTCGAAAGAGTAGGTACTTACCTAACATCGAGTGGGGATATCACCCAGAAACTTTCGCGTTTATAATATTTAGTAAGGATTAGATTGAGGTTAAGTTTTATGTTTTATTCCATTTCGAGTCATTCTGTTATGAACTTCAAGGTCTTTGGAAATTCGGAAACTGCTCAAACTGAGCAACTAACTTGCGAGCGCACAACAAGGAGTTTGAAGCGAAAACTTTTACGTCACGTATTTTATTGAAGCTGCCACTGTTACGGCTCTCCACTCTCGTGAAACAATAAACTGCATCTTCTTTTTTATTTCTATTCTTAATAAAAATAATGGCAATATAAAAGTGGGGATTGAGCCAGGTAATAAACTGGAAGTTTGAAAAAGTTGTCCACGAGAATAAAGAATTATCTCAGTAGTTTTCATGCGTCTTCTATATGAGGTATCATGTATCAAATTTGATTGCGTTGAAAATAAATTAAGTATAATTACTTTAAGCATACTTTTTTATAGTGTTATTAAAACTTAGGTAATGTATCTGATAATATGTAAAATAATAATAATACGTATTGTTCTGACCTGGTGATGCAGTCATCCTTAGCATAAAAAAGACTATACCTAATATCATAAGCGTGTTTTTAGTTTAACAAAACGTAGGTTGGTTGTGCGCGTAAAGCGTACCCAAGTCTGATATTGGCAGTGTAAATATTGCAGAACAAAAAAAAGTACCTAAATGATTGCCAGACCTTTAAATTTGTAATTTCCTGCAATCATACTTAGGTTAGCTCGGCAAGCCCAAATCTCAGGCAGCGAGAACGTTATTATGCTGTATAATATATAAACCGAGAACTGCATTAACAAACCGAATTGTGTTTTAATTTATTTAACTCCCACAGGAACTATGCAATATTGTACGTATTTCGTTTCATTACGTTGAATTATTACAAGAACTGTTTACGTTTGTGAGAATACCTACACGTAAATTTTCTATTAGACCTTACATGCGATATTATACATCTAAATCAAAATGAATCACCCAAATGGTACGCGAATAACTTCCGATCGACTGTACAAAAATTGATAATATTTTTTTGGTGTTTATTATTGTTAGGACAAGGTTTGTGCAGAAAATTAAAAGAACAGTAGTTTTCCGCGTCAGCTAGTATTAATGACTGTGAGAAGATAAGTGACGGCTGTAATATAAAACTCCTTAATTCCTAATGAAGTATCAATATTGAAATCTTTTTATGAATAACTAGCGGTCCCGGCAGACGTCATCCTGCCCGTTCGAAATTCAAATTAGGTAACTTTAGTTAGACAACGTTTGTATGGGAAAAGAAAAGGGCTGTTTTTAGGGTTTTCCCGGCAATTATTCTATTTTTTCTCGCCGTAAGAACCATCCTTGGACTTTAACGAACATTTAAAAAAAAATTGGCCAAATTGGTCCAGGCGTTGTCGAGTTATGCGCTTACCAACACATTTTGCGATTCATTTTTATATATAAGAAGATTATGCGAAATGTAGAATGTCACTTGTTTACGGAGTTAGGAGCGCTGCATCTATTAAGGATTCTTTACCGCAATTTATATCGTAGCGTTGCACCTTACCGGGATTGCATTAGGCAAATACCCGGGGCAGACCCCCTTACATTCCTGGATAGGTTCAAATCCTTTCCCGGGGAAGGTTTACGGCCGACGGGGATTTTGGGCGTGGAAAAAGATTGGTATACGGTTACTTGAGAAAATTGCGAAGGTACTCATTCAGGTGCGACGGAGCGGATCGTTTAGTGAGATTCACTATTTTACAGTAATTGAAGCATTATTTGAATTTGCCTCAGGTAATGCTAGGTTAATAATTTCTGATGCCTTCGCGGTTATTATACATTGGAATTTAACCACTGTTGACTGATTTAATTCGCGTATTTTATCGCGTAATAATGGACTATTGTCAGCTCAGTCGTGCTACGATTATGGAATCTGTAAAGGCCCCGAAACGCCAATAAAATAAAATACGGGAGTTAAATCCGTATACAGTTGTTCCATTCCAATGCTAGGTTAGTTTTCGCTAATGCAGTCTTATATTAGGGTATTTGCATACCAAATGGTCGCCACTATTTTTAGATGCTTTTAAAATAAATGAATTTGAATAATGCAAAAAACTTTTTCAGTCCAAGTATGTTGGTATAGCGCATCACAAATTCATAGCATGCATGTCGGGAGCGCGTTGAAAACCAGATAGCCGGGATAAAGAGGGGTACAAATTTTGAAGCAAGCCTTCATGATAATAATAATATAACGTAAAAAGCTATAGCCTTGGAATGAAACCATTATAACGGAATAATTTTTGATGCCTTCGCGGTTATTATACATTGAAATTAAACAATATATAACGGTTTTATATAGCATATTTCATTTTATTTGTTGACGTTTCGAAATCTAACTAGCAGTTCCTACCAGCTCAGTCGTTATAATTATTTCATTCCAATGTTTTAGTGTTTATCCGCTTTTTAGCGAAAAATATTGGTAGCGGGACATTTAAAAGTATTAAGGATTAGCTGCTTTGCGTGTACCTATTTAAAATTTTACTATATAAAAATGAATGAATAACATAATATGTAAAAGCAAGACAGAATTTAAAATTATTTTATTATGTGGTTAATTTGTGTAATATAAAGACATAATATAAAGGCTCGTGAATTTTCCATGTAGCATAATTTGGAAAGTAGGTGAAATGAATTATTGTTATATTCAATGTAGTTAGTAGATGGCCTGGAAGAGATCGCTTTCAGCGATAAGGCCGCCTATTGTACCCCAATCCTTTTTGATTGTACTTACCCATTGTTACCTGTGCATTTGATTGGTGATCAACAAATAATATAGACATAATATTATATTCCTTAGTCTAACATTACATAGTAATTTGAGTTTTATTTATGCTATGGAGACCGGTATAATTCATCTTATATTTAGTTATATATGCTATTACTATATCGCACACCTAGATCTAAAGGGAGCTAACTCAAAAATCTGAAGATTTTAATTAAACACACGCTACGTAGTCGCCGATATATTCATGGAGGACTTCGAGGAGCGCGCTTTACCTGTGGCCCCGGCTGTGCCGAAGATGTTTAAACGGTACGTAGATGATACTTTCACCATTCTTCCTAAAGATAGTGTTTCTGTTTTTCTGAACCATCTTAATTCCATTAATAGCAAAATACAATTCACAATGGAGTTAGAACATAATAATACCTTAGCTTTCTTAGATGTTTTATTGAAAAGAAAACCCAATAACCACCTAGGTCATACAGTGTATCGAAAGAAAACTCATACAGATAGGTACCTTAACGGTGATTCACACCACCATCCATGTCAGCTAGCTACCGTGGGCAAATCTTTGTTTCAGAGAGCACGTGGCATCTGTGACAATGAACACCTGGCTGTGGAGCTCCAGCATGTTAGAGAAGTACTACAGGCCAACAAGCTGGAGATACCACGCCAACGTCGCAGACGTCATGAAAAAGCAATTACAGTTGAGCGGAGGCCTGCCGTATTGCCATTTGTGAGAGGAGTTACAGACAAGATTGAGAAGATCTTGAAGCGTGTTTCCATCAAAACATACTTTAAACCGCTGAAGAAGATTTCTCAACTTTTGAGACCAGTAAAATGTAACATTCCCTTACAAGATGCAGGAGTATACAAGCTGGACTGTGATTGTGGTCTCTCTTATATAGGGCAAACAAAGAGAAGTATTGCTACTCGTGTGAAGGAACACATAGCTGATGTGAAACACCGCCGTTTCCGGAAGTCTGCAGTCTGTGAACATGTCATGGATAAACCCAACCACTCTATCCAATTTGATAAAGCCCAGGTCCTTGCGAAGGAAGTCCGTTACTTACCTAGGATGCTTCGCGAGGCAATTGAAATTCAAAAACACCCGAATTTCAATAGGGAAGATGGTTTCTCCGTTCCAGCAGCTTGGGATCCAGTAGTCCACCTCATCAAATCCTAAGCGGACAGAAGACTGCATAGACTTAGTTTTCATTTTTAATTTAATTGAATTTTTTGAATTTTTTGGTTTTGTATAATTTTAATTTTAATGTCATAATATTTTTTAATTGTAAATATATAAGTGTCCTAAAAAATGACTTTCTACTGAGTTTCTTGCGGCGTTTCTTCTCAGTAATGATGGTCTTTCCGAAGCGCTAGTAACGCCCCCTATTAGGTTTTAATTGTAATGTATAAAAGTAAATTTTTTTGCGTAAAATGTAACAATAGTATTTCATAATTCAGAATAGGGTAGTTAGTTAATAATCTGTACTTTTGCTAACAAAAAAAAGTTATTATAAAATTGTATATGCACCGATAACATAATAACGTTAGACTTTTGTCAGCTCAGTCATGCTACGATTATGGAAACTGTAAAGAATCCGAAACGTCAGCTAAAATAAAATAATTAATATCTAATAACTGTTATTCTGTATATTCTATATAAGGTATTTAAAAGTTTCATTAAAATCCATTCTGTAGTTTTTGCGTAAAAGTGTAACAAGCATACATCCAGATATCCATACCTACCTACATTCTCACAAACTTTCGCGTTTATAATAAGTATTACTCAGGATTATATAATGGTATATCACAACTATACCACCTACCGCTTTATTAGTACGTAGCATTAGTATAAACAGATTTACATTTTAATGTTGCAATTTGTGTTGCAAATAACTGAAATGTCCACAAATCTCAATGACAACGTTTTCATAGCGTTAAATTTAATAAGGATTATTCTAACATCAGAGACGTGAAGAAAACAAAAACCAAAAAACAGGACAACTTTGGTTTATTGTAGGTAGGTTAATTATTAACCTACTAAAACGATTTTCATTAAACATAGCTAAGAACACTCCCGACATAGACACCTTTCAAACAAAAAAAACAGAATCAAAATCGGTTCATGCGTTAGGGAGCTATGATGTCACAGACAGACACACACACACACACACACACACACAGACAGACAGACACGTCAAACTTATAACACCCCGTCGTTTTTGCGCCGAGGGTTAAAAAGAAGAATGCGCCAAATGTAAGGGATATTGGGATGAAAAAAACAAATGCGTATAGATAAACACGCATTTGTGCAGCAAATGAAGAGATAAACTCCGCCAATACCCGTTGAACTGTGGCGTGAGTACTAAGTGTGTATAAATGTTTGTGATTTCCTAGTTTATCAATGGTTAATGCTAGTGGGAACGCATTTCACCAACTTTCCTGCAGTCAGCGGTAGTTTATAATTGTTAGGGTGAAACGCAAACTTTTGCTAAGTTGAAACTGGTGTTATACGGCCATGTTAGATGAAAACAGTGGCTTTGTTTATCTTTTCAGCCCCGGGTTTAATGTTCTAACATCCAATTAAACAATGACTACATGTTTATTAGTGATAGCTGTGCACGCGACTTCGTCCCCGTGGAATAGTAATAGTAATTCTTCATAATGCTTCATGTTTTCCCCGTTTTTTTACACATTTTCCACTGCTTCTTCGCTCCTATTGGCCGCAGCGTGATGTTATATAGCCTAAAGCCTTCCTCAATAAATGGTCTATCCAACAAAAAAATAATTTTTGAATTCGAACCAGTAGTTCCTGAGATTAGCGCGTTCAAACAAACAAACAAACAAAGAAACAAACAAACAAACTCTTCAGCTTTATAATATTAGTATAGATTCATTTGAACGCACCAGGATCTCTAACAAATTACGTACATTCTATAAAATACTGTTTAGATTCATGAAAACGTCAAGTTTGTGTAAGAACATCGCCATTTTGATGGTGTTTCTTACCTTTTATTCGTTTTAAGTTAATTTAAAAACTATTTTATATACTTAGCTATGTCACAATAGGGAGGACTGGGTAAATATTACGAAATATTTAATCCGTCAGATAGATTATTAAAAAATATTGAGCATGTGCTTTTTCTTTTCTCGAACAACCAAAAACTGATTAAGATAAGTGCTTCTAAAGATTGGTAGTGAGGGTCAACATCACTTTATAGTAGGTACAATGTATACATACCTTACCATAAACAAAGAAAAATCTGTTATTATGCCTATTGTTGATTCTGCATTAAAGAATCATTTCTCTTGTACACCTTTTTCATACTCGAGGACAAGTTAAATAAACTCCTCGAGAAGCTATATAAACACATACATTCTTATAACGAAGAAACAGTACTGTCGTTACTTTATACCGTATAAACGCAGCGTCGGTACCGAAAGCTTTTACCATAAACCTATTTGGGATCAGCTCAGCGCGACCGAGAAATGACTAACGATTTTGGCAGCGGCGACAAACTCGATACAGATGTTCTGCCGCGATACTTTACTGATTCTATTGGGGCGTTTTAGAATCTCAAACGTCTGTAAATGTTGGCGGAATTGGCTTTACGATACTGTCTTTTTTTGAGTTTTATTTGGCTATTGGAAATTGTTTTATTAGTTTTGGCTGTTGGATAAAGTATAGCTTAAACATTGATTGGTGTCATAAATTAAGTAACTTTTTATTTGTTGAAATGAAGCAACTATTAACGGATTTAACTCGCGTATTTTTATTTTATTTTATTTTGTCCTTTTAAACTTTTTATTTGTAAACTAAAATGACGCAAGGAACTATCGTTAGTATATGAAAAAACAAATATAAGTACATAGCAATAATAAAATCTCACTATCAAACAGCTTCAACTTCACTTATGTACAGAATAAAAATAGAACTTACAGCACTTATAAATCTATAACACAGGGCCTAGTATGACCACTATACAAAGATGATAATATTTAAAAATGAAATATTGTATATTGTTGGATACAGAATCACAAGTGGGGCACGTGACGTTATGGTACAATTTTTACCATTGACGTTTTGAGCCCCTATTCCTGAACTTTTGAAGCGTTTATTTGTCATTTATTGTTCGATTGATATAAGAAAAATACGTGTCTAACAAGTTTTGGTAATCTACTTTTTGGACAAAGAAAAAAATACAGTCTTTGTGGTCAATCATAAACAAGCCTATCAGGGCCGCTACTCGGGAGTAAACAGGTTATACCAGGTTCATATGACAGTTTGCCCGAATTGCAAACAATCATATGGACCTCGCAGTTGTATTTAGAACAGCAAATAGCTCCACAAACAGTACCCGTATCCGCGTAGATTCTCCATTTTATTCAGTGGAGAAGCGTAAGTGCTTGCATATAGGCAACCTAAGATATTCCTTATTCCCGTATTTTGAAACGAATGCATCTCATGCTGGATTTTATTTAAATTCTCCTCGGTACCCGTTTGAGGGATATATGATTGATTTGCATTTGTTTTCTTTATGGTTAACGATCGGTTTCAGTAGGTAAAATTATTAAAGTTTTACATATTTTGTTTTCTTTTATAAATTGCTATATTCAACACAACAACGAAAATTAAATGGAATCGTATGCAATGTAGGGCAAGGTGGGGGGTTGCAAGTTTGTCAAAAAATCTTTAAATTAGCAACAATTTTCATAAAACTGAGATTCATGCTTTTAAAAATAATTCCTTAAATAAATACTTTTGTTTCATGGTTTATTCGTATGCACCTCCCAATTGTTTAAAATAGAGGTTAAAACGCGGACAAATTCGCGGACAAAAGCTAGTCATTATTGGGTTCGCTCTCAAACCAAGCGTGCTCCAATCAGCATGTACGCATCATTTTACAAATCAAGTGACTTCGTTTTCTCGTCCACGCAAAATTAGATAATTTCATCAACTGAGGCCCCGATCTCGAAGAGGGAGCTTGAAATTAAATGGTAACTAGCTGAGCAACAAATTAACTGACGCTAGGGGACGCCGTGCCTAATGCAATTCTACCCTCTGGGTAGGGTTGCCGATAACAGATTAGCGTTTAGGAAATACTGTGGCATGAACAAATTTTTACACTGACTTGTGTTGTTCGGTCCGCAACAATGTCAATAAAATTGTAATATTTCTGATGCCATCGCGGTATACATTGGTGTTAAGATAGTCGAAAGCTAAAGTCAGCTCAGTCGTGCAACGATTATGGAAACTGTAAAGGTTCCGATACGCCAGCCAATAAAATGAAATAAGCGAGTTAAATCTGTTTACAGTTGTTTCATTCCAATAAAAAAATGTACCTATCTATTTTATGTTTTTTCAACACCTCCTTTATCTATACTCAATGTCAAAATAAATGAAATTTAATGATTGTAATTTACCTGAATGGCTATCTATGTATATAGTTCTTATCGTAGTGTCACGAGTGGCTACCGAAATCCTAGCCCGTGAATGTTTCTTGATGTGGTGTTTGCAAAGGAACTCAAGTGATCTGAGTCATTGTCATCATTATCGTCGGCTGTTAGTTTACTTTCGTTTTCCCTAGCCACGCACATTGTCAGAAAGTCAAAACGTACAAGACACTATGATGTCTCCAGTCGCATTTCGTCCTAAATCAATAGTATAATATATGTGGTTAATAATTTAATAATTTATCCAACATAATATTCTTCCTAAAGTCCATCTTGCAGACCGGTCACACAAACAGCACCCGTTCACGAGTATGACTTGCATCTTCAGTCATACGTAGGTCGCCATATTTATTTAATTGCACGTATTTTTTAAACATTAAGCTCTGGTACCAAAGTGTTATATACATATAAATCTACATAATATTGGTATTGATTATTTTAATTGGTTACATTGAAAGAAAAATAAGAATAATAACCTAAATATAGCACACTGAATGTACCTATACCAATATTTGCCGATTTTTATGGGTGTTTTTTTATAAAAACATTTTAATGTATTTTAAAATATCTTATAAAATATCTTAAGGAGTATTTTTGACAGCCCTGCAGCCGCAGTCCGTCTCTTGGAGCCGCGACGTCCCATTTCTGTCGTCTTTTTAAATAGGAATGAATATTTTTTGGATTAGAATTAAATTTGCTTCGGTCATTATTAATACAATTTCATTTCTTCCAATAAAACGTGTGCTGAATTGTTGAAATATTATTAGGAGGAAAACTCTGGTTATCTTAAAATAGTCGCAAGATATTGCTGTTTGAAAAGAAAATCAATGATTTTGTGTAACGTTAACGAAGAATAGCGAGTATCAAGTTTTATAATAAAATAAGATATAGGTACCTATGTATTGCGAGATAATGGAACAAAAAAGGCCAAAAAATTATGCTTCAACAAAAAAAAGCCTTATTACATCTAGACTTAGAGACCAATTTTACCAACCAAATATTTTGGATGTGCTAATTTTCGTTAGAATATCCGATAGCTAACCAGAATCACAGAAAGGGGTCGTGATGTAAATCTAAACACGTACTGTGGTCAAGAAGTATAAAGCTCTCTAGTTTAAGCAAGTTTATTCCTTTCTGATCCGAGAGACGCGCAGAAAATATTCAAAGAAGCTTATGGCGCAGTGAGCGAAGCAAACAAATTCTACGCAAAGGGGAAATTCGTTTAAGAGCCGCATACGAATTTAAAACTGCTTTTTTACTACTTTTTGAGGGCACTTGCTAAAAAGTACTTAAGGAAACTAAGTGAGCACGTGCCGCGACGAAATGAGTTTTATCTATGAGTTTGTGTTAAAATGTAATAAAAGAGCCGAAGTTAAATTAAAAATTGGGGATCACGGATCGATCGTTCTTGATAATAAAAAGATTCTTTGTCGTAAATTGGAACGGCGCGTACAACTTTATGTTCTTCTGCTCTTATACTAGGTATAAGTACTTTTTTTTTACAATTTTAGCAAGATACTTAAATCAGTGCTCTGACTATCATGAGGTCGCTGATTTAAAGCCTGTGATGACCAAGTTTTTTTGCCTCATTAGGCTATATCTGTGTAGAACTTATTCAGTTGTGACAAAATTTTATCGCTCTGGATCTAAACAGGATTAGCTCGAAAAACTGATTAATACATTCCTGTGCACTGCAGGAGTTTTCTGTTTAGATTCATGCTTTTTATATGAAGCTAGAAGAGTTAGCTTAAATTTGTTTTATTGATAGGTAGGTTTTGCTGTATTGTAAAACTTCAGGTTATTTTTTTTTCAGTCTGCGATATGCGGAATTACTTACAAAATGGTTGTTTCCCATTTTTGATCATTATATAGGTAGGTACTTAACCTTATTAAGTTTGAAAGGATTGCTAAGGACTTGTTGATTGGTAAAGAATGCCATAGAGCATTAGGCCACACACACAATTGTTGTTTTGTGCAATAAACTCAATTAATTGTACCTATCTTAAGTTTTTCAAGTATCATGGGCAATCCGGAAACCTCGACAAGGTGGATTAACTAGCTAAAAGTAGGTACCTTAAAACAGATCTTTTTAACCTTAATGGTTTGTCAAACCTTGGACATATTGCATCTAAAATTTATGAGTCAATATGACTACGTATTCTAAGTTTATTTATGTTCATTGCTTAGATATACAAGCGTTAGAGGAAAACTATATGATAATCGTGACTGGACTTCTCAAATAAAGTGACGACATTCATATTTTACGCGATATCGGCGCGAAATCGTACGTGAATGCGACTGCACCCGCTAGATGTACTCACTACCACCACATTACGTGTTCAATTCTTAAAAAAAGTTGATCACGTACCGTTTGGTAATAAGGCAGGTTTTTGTGTGACAACTTTTCTGTTAAAGGAACGTGTTAGTTGGTATCTGAGTAGAATAAGTATGCAATAAAGACGTCAATCCGTGACGACGGATGCAGCTATTATCCGCCAGATGCACTGAGTGCTTTACGGTGTAAACTCGTCTGGAATAGCGACGAGGTAAAATCTTAATAAACGGACTGAATACCTCGTGATGTGCGTTTATTGGCGTTACTTTATTGGGAAAATAGTCTGGTGTTTTGAATTACGTCACGCTTTTTTTCTAGACGGGGAGACTAATATTACATATATATTACACTAGCTTCTGCCCGCGACTTCGTCCGCGTAGAACTCTTCCTTTTTTAAAGTCGGTTAAAAAGTAACCTATGTTCTTTCTCGGGCTCCAGACTTTCTTTGTACCAAATTTCATTGCAATCGGTCCAGTAGTTTTAGCGTGAAAGCGTAACAGACAGACAGACAGACAGAGTTACTTTCGCATTTATAATATTAGTAGGGATAATTGGTAGTAAATCTCTTCCATGTTGGTAAGTATGTCAGTCAGTAGGTATACCTATGATGGCATAAATATATACATGAACACTTTTTTTTGTATGACGTCTAATATATAAAATTCTCTTGTCGTAGTGTTTCTTACCAGTCTTCTCCGAAATGGCTGGACAATTTTTATAATTTTTTTGGAAAAAAGACTATTTTTCATTCCTTTAAATATTATTAAGCTATCCCGCCCCATTTTTTTTTTAATAAAAAAGAGCTTTTTTTTTCCTGGATTTGAAAAATATATTATATAACACTAAATTTTCACTCTTCTACTATCAACCTGTGTATCAAGAATAAAATGCCAAAAATCGCGGTTTTTCAATATAAATTTACAAAACGCAAGCGCATATGGGTATCCGCTTATTTTCTTTGCCGTTCTCAGCTCCAAAGCAGTGCTTTGAATGGAGGCTACTGTTATATTTAAATCTCTTTTAGGCCGCCGTTATATGACTTTCCTATGACCCAGAAAGGCTTTTACCTAAGTAAACTTTTAAAACCTAATAAAAAAAATATATGTTTATATAATTTCATTTAAAAAAAGTATGAATTCGCAATCAAGCAAATTTTAGATACTTAAATAGGACTTTTATATTCTAAACCATAATTTTAGTAGTTTTTATATATCATCTTTAAAAACATAATTTATTAACAGAAATGTATTTACAAACATTATCGTAATAATATGATTTCATATGCTTAAAACATAAAGTTATTGTTGAAAGTTCACATGATTGCAGGTGTCACAGAAATAGCTGTAGGTATGCGATATTTGTTATTTGTAGCTGCGATTATGTCAAAATAAAGTTTTTTTCTAATAATAGTAATAAATACAATGTAAGATTCTGATGACGTCATGCCGTATTTTTTGTACCTATACAACCTTGCTTAACAATTTACTGTTCGAACATTCAATACTACCATTTGCATTATAATATTATTATAAATTATAATCTTATAATAATAATATAGTGTAGGTACATTACGGATAGAGACACCACACAAGTTCTATATAACCTGTACAAAGGCCGTATTAAGGTGATATATCTTATACAGCCTTTGTAACTACAGTTCACTAGAACTTGTGTGCTGCTTGAGAGATCTTTGTTAAAGAGGCTGCTTGCGGATAATTCTAGCTATCCAGATCCGTAATTTACCTACATTCCTAGAATAGGATTCGTACTTAGGACGGTCAAAGCAATATATAATAGCAACCATATTGCTACCGTACTCGTAATATTATGATACCTACTACCTTTATGCTGTTATATAGTCTGGAACTTTCTACAGGGTTGCCAATCATGAAAAAGTGATTGTTGTTGTTCGAAGTACTTACTGCAAATGGAATGGACTGTAGGTAGGTATAGGTTTGATTCTTACGGGAAACTGATGCACATTGTGACTCCAAAGGATGTGGGACGCCTGAACCCACGATTATGATGTATGGGTTGTTGATGATGATGCTTGATAACACTTTCACTTGAAAACAGCACTTTTCATATGTTATTGTTCTTGTTTTATATTGTTTGATGATTAACGCGTGCGGCGCTTACGACGCCGGGGTGGACAAGAGAGAGAGAGTGAGTGGGAGATTGAGATTGAATGGAATGTATAGATTGATTGAGAGGAATGAAATGGAATGAATTATTGAGGGATTGATTGAACGGAATAGGAAGCGGGAATATTTGAGTGTACACGAACAGTGATATCTTCTCTCTATGCTTCGCGTTTTGTTACAGCGTAGAGTCGTGGCAGTCATTTTTCCATTACCAGTGTTGCCAGAATCTCCGCTACCTATTTATGTAGTAATTGTGTCAGTGTGCCCATAAATAAAAATTCTCATTTAAATAAATAGAACCAGATTTACGGCACAATAATTATTTTGCAGTATATTTACAGCAAGTGCATGTTTTGCAGTAAAATGGCTACGTTTGTCAGCGTTGCAAATTATACACTATTATAACGGCAAATTTATGGCACAGTTTGACTTATATCTTTTTACACATCTGTGGATTTCCGCCAAGCAACGCCTGTGGCTATAAATTTTAACTTCGTATTTATGTGAGTATGTATTAAAATGGTTCAAGGTTGTTTATGATCATTTGAAATAGTGATGCAATTATTTTGATGTATCCGTATGATCAACCTGTCAATTGCACTTATTTACCAGTAATAATTTTTTCAATACTTATTGTAAAATTGTCAACTAAATCGGACTCGCTGTAAAATTATACGTAGGTATGTACGTAATTAAAATTACGATATCTTACATTATTTGTTTATAAAATAATAATCTATTGATTTATTTCCTAATTGGCGATCCGCCCCGGCATTGCACGGGTCTCTAATTTGTTTCACAATTTAATACATATAGTCTATTTCACCCACGAATAGTGTAGCTTCCCAAAAGTGAAAGAATTTTTCAAATCGGTCGAGCCGTTTTGGAGCTTATTCAATCCAAACAAACCTTTCTTATTTATTATATTAGCATAGATAAATATACACACACAAAAATACAAATCTTTCCTCTTTATAATAGTGTAGACAATTGACAAAAAGCTTACAATGCAGTCGCGAATATACTCGTAACTACAGAGTATAATCATTAGTCATCATCACATCATCGATCAGTTTGTTTCCGTTTCATGCGGCTACTTATGGTAATGATCAATTTGGGTTCATTCGACATGGAAAGCCTTTCAACTGGATTGCAATGGCTAGTTAGGTTTAGGTTTAATAGGAGATAGTTTGTGTTACGATACACATACATTGATACTGAAATTAATTTAATATTTTATACTTAGTATATATGAATTTATAAATATGTATATTATAATATCATATCGCACACCTAAATCTAAAGGGAGCTAACTAAGAAATCTGAAGGTTTGACCATCGAACTTCAAGTTACCGTAATCATAATATTATAAGTAATGATAAAAAAGCAGCCTTCATTAATTGGGAAACACCGTAAAACCTGGACTTTTGAGTAATGTGTACCATCACATTTCTTACAGCAAAATCTATCTACCATTAAAACAGATTTAGCCTAACTCTTCAAGGTTTCGCCTCTCCTAAAAATAACTTTTTTGAGTGAGTTTTGGACATAATATTATTAGGTAATCAGCTTTTCTCCTCTTCTGAAAGTTTTTGAGTTAGAACCCATTTTATCTAGGTGTGCTATATCAAACTTGAATTTCAATAGGGTCATTGCCTTGTAATTTAACAATAAATTCAAAATGGCGCCATGAAATTATAAAAAGTGGAAAAAGGAAAGGTACTTATTGTACTTTAAGTGCGTGCATTAACAATAGCTTCAACTTATTGATAAGAAAAAAAAGGCTTTTATTCATTACCAATTCTTTATTTGTTTATTTATTTAGATGCTGAATGATCTGGCTGACTCTTCTGTACGCATTGGCCTACGGATGAACTTGGACAAAACCAAGGTCATGTTCAATGAACATGTACTACCGGAACCAATTGCGGTACACGGCGCCGTTCTCGAAGTTGTTCAAAAATATGTCTACCTTGGACAGACATTACAGTTAGGTAGAAACAACTTCGAGGATGAGGTGGATAGAAGAATTCAGTTAGGTTGGGCAGCGTTTGGGAAACTACGTCAAGTCTTCATATCGTCACTCCCACAGTGCCTGAAGACGAAAGTCTACAATCAGTGCGTCCTACCCGTCATGACATACGGAGCCGAAACGTGGACACTGACGGTACGGCTGGTTCACAAATTTAAAGTCGCTCAGCGGGCTATGGAAAGGGCTATGCTCGGCGTTTCTCTGCGGGATCGAATCAAAAATGAGGTGATTCGGCAGAGAACCAGAGTCATCGACATAGCCCACCGGATTAGCAAGCTAAAGTGGCAGTGGGCTGGCCATATTAGCCGAAGAACCGATAACCGTTGGAGTAAACGTGTTCTAGAGTGGAGACCGCGTCTCGGCAAGCGTAGTGTAGGACGTCCTCAGGCAAGGTGGAGTGACGATTTGCGTAGGATGGCTGGCAGGAGCTGGATGCGAGCAGCCGAGGATAGAGCAAAGTGGCGTGCAATTGGAGAGGCCTATGTCCAGCAGTGGACTGCGACGGGCTGATGATGATGATGATGATGATGATGATTTGTTTATTTGTACGGTTTGATTTTCTATGAGAAATAATTTTCAGCTTTTTTTATAAGTATTCTTAGCGGTTCTTGAAATAACAAATAAACTTAAAGATTTTTTTATATTTATTTGATTTTGTTTTAAATATCATTAGATTTATATTTGGCTAGTAAAATAATTTCTGATGCCTTCGCGGTTGTTATATAATATTGGATAAAACAACTATAGATGGATTTAACTAGCGTGTTTTATTTGATTGGCTGACCGACGGATATTTCTAAGTTTTTGACGAACGTTGTCTCGACCAATATTTTAGACGAAGCCTGCGAATGGATTACTTTTGTAGCCTAATTATTTAATTATGTAAATCTTAACTGATTTATAGCCATATTTCTATTCTAAAGATATAACCACGACAATGAAGCATATCCAAACAAGCGTCGTTATTATATTACAAAATCAGGCGCGTTAAAAGCAAACGAGCGTAACTGACACCGAACCAATTAGCTAATTAACAATTATAATAAACGTTAATTGCCTCAAGACAATGCGGTTTTTATTTTAAAACCATCGCCGCGTGTTATTGATTTCATCAATCACAAGGCGAGGCAAAGTTGATCCAAATTGGGTGGGCTTCGTAATCTGCCAGCTTAAAGGGATGTTACTACCGTCAACAAGTTATTATTAATAAGAAGCCAGTTCATTACGCCGGCGTGCCCCCGCTGTCGTCTCCTACTATGATTTATGGGGCATTTAACTTTTATGGTAGTGCTAAGTGGCCCGGCGACTTTCATAAGAGAACCGGGGAACTCATCTTGGCTAATGTAAGCTGAAAAGTTAAACAAATTGTCCTTCGCTCCCGTACCCTTATAAAACCTTATTTCGTGCTTTATAAAGGCTGTCTTTAAAAAGTATCGTTAAATTACATAGTCCATAGGTTGTGATGTGATGGTTTGAAACGAGCGTGGAAAGCGACTTGGCAAGAAATCGTTTTTAAGATGTGAACTAGATTCTTATAAATCAAGACCTATATTTCCTTATTCAACGGGCATTAAATTTAATCCCTTTCATTTATTTTTTAACGTTTCATAATACATAATATAAATCAATTAAAAAGATTAAATTATTGGAATGAAACAACTATAACGGACTTAACTACGTACATATCTTTCGGCGATTCATTTTTATATACCTACCTATGTACAGATTTACTTACCTTTTCAACCGACGAAAAAAACGGAGGAGGTTCTCAATTCGACGCGTATATTTTTTTATTATGTTTTAACTTAAACATACAAAATAAATATATAAGTCCGCCTTTTGTACAATTGTTTTTTTTTGT
Source organism: Polylopha cassiicola (assembly GCA_038024825.1). Classification (NCBI taxonomy): domain Eukaryota; kingdom Metazoa; phylum Arthropoda; class Insecta; order Lepidoptera; family Tortricidae; genus Polylopha; species Polylopha cassiicola. The sequence continues at coordinate 5,337,462 of CP149061.1, forward strand.
TCAATTAAGCGTAAATAAATAAATAAATATATTAATAACTAGCTTCTGCCCGCGACTTCGTCCGCATGGAACTCCTCCTTTTTTGCAGTCGGTTAAAAAGTATAGTATGTCCTTTCTCAGGTTCCTGACTGTCTTTGTACCAAATTTCATTTAAATCGGTCCAGTAGTTTTAGCGTGAAAGCGTAACAGACAGATAGACAGACAGACAGACAGAGTTACTTTCGCATTTATAATATTAGTAGGGATAAATGCAGTCTTCAGCAGGTAAATAACCTAAGAAATAAGTGCGTGGTAGTGAAGTTTGTTTGGCTGAAATATTTACCTCGTTATTTCTATTTACGTTAGTTTCATATGAAATATCTTTCGTACATATTTATTACATGAACGTATACTACATCTAATGTATCACTTTTGCTAAAAACGAAACTTCGTATGTACAATTAAGTTCTGCTCGTTGTTCCGCTTGCTAATTACAGAGAGCCGAAATAATGTAACGAAGCAAAAACGTATCCAATTAAGACATCTTGCTAAAAGTTGGCCGTGTTAATTCAATCACTGCATAGAGTACAGTCAGACGCGCACAAAAGTTTGTAGTTGCATCTGAAATATCATAAGGAAAGCTCTCGTTATCATAAAGCTTTGAAGTCCCTCTTTGAGGTCCGGTGCTTCCTTAAAAGCACTCGCTTTACAGGGTCCTTCAATATCTGACCTTTACGATTGCGATGTTATGTTTGAAGGTTTTGTCTTAGGCTTGTTTATCTTTGAAAATGACGGTAAATGTAATGTTAATTAAATTTAATTAGTCGGTAATATGAGATTTTAATTTGTTTTGCTTTTTTAATTTTGGGTAACGTTTCATAAATTTATCGAACGATAAAAGTTGGGTATACCCATTTTTTAGCTTTTATTTTTTAGCTTTTATTTTTTTGTTTATAATTTGTCTTTTGAGTGATTGAGTGTTTATTTTCATAAATAAATCTGCTATAATTATAGAATGTGTAAAATTTTCGAAAAATAAAACAAATGAGTATATACAGGCCCTACCTTCGTAATAACCGCAAAGTATAAGAAATTATTACGTAGGTAGGTACTTACTATGTGTATTAAAAAACAGTCGCGCGATAAAGAATCGACATTTTTGCACAAAAGTTTTAAGACCGAGTAAAGCGAGCAATACGAAAAAATCAACCGTCATATTTTACCGCCTTGGTGGTGTAACTGGGTTTGCTAAGAATAAACAAGTTTTAAAATACTCGGTATACCAAGATTTTTTATAATGCAACCTTTATATTAAATGAATTTTTATTAACAACAAACAAACAAAAAGAAACTATTTCATTACCTCTCAAACATAGAAACGTATGAAACAAACAATATTATAAACGAAAATTGAGTACGGAATTTAATAAAATCAAGGAAACACTCACGAAGTTCCATAACGTATTTCACCAAGTCATAACCTAATTGTACTTCGCAAACACGGTGCGAGATTCAAAAGTCATACGAAACAAACGTCACAAAGTGACTTTTTCGAGGCGCGTAACATTTCAGCAACATACGATGTGCTTTGACGCTCTGTTGGGTTGCGAAAGAAGCATTTGCTCGGTAGGGTGTTATCTTAATCTGGCGAGAAGACGGCTCACTGCACGACCATTGTGCACGCTCTTTCACCCGCTGACGTATGCAGACGCTGCGAGGAAGGTAATATCACTGCCCCTTTGAGTGTTCTTGACTCTAAGTGACAGCCCACACTCAAGTCTGCTCTCCTTAACGCACCGTTGCCCTCGCTGCTGAGTGATTGTTGTGCAGCAAATTAGACATACTTTGTGCTTTGAAACAAAAGTAATGTTATGTGAATGCCTTTTTGATGACAATATACGTTAATGGACATGTTTTCCTCTTGTAAAGGGTTCGCTGTTTTGTAGGCTCCAGTGGATCAATGGTGCTTGTTTCTTGTAAGGGATATTATATTTATGATTAATCAATTTTATTTTTAAATTGACGATAAAGTAGCAGCTTAATGTTCTAATACATTTTTCTTATTTTTTCCTATAAGGGACCGTTCAAATATTACGCAAGCAGATTTATTACAGTTATCCCCCCCCTTTCTCCTTTCTCAGCAAAAATAAAAAAGCTCTTATCATTTGTGTTAAGAAGTTGACGTAATTATAATTTAAAACCGCCCACACCCTACGTCATCAAACATAAGCAAACCAAAGAACATTCCACTCAATATAGCCCAATGAACGGCTTCTAAACTAGAACTAGAAACCTGGACCATCTTCAAAAACGAATAAATCAAACATTAAAAAAGGTTGCAGTCAATTTTGCCAACAAGGTCAAAGAAAATAGTACTGGCCTGTTATAATTTATGAAAAAGTTTCACGGCGCCATCTTGTATTGTACAAAGTGTCATTTTTTTTAATTCGTATTTGGAAATATTTAATTAAAAATTTTGCAAATCTTCCTTGAAATTTTGGTAAAGATTCGTAAAGTTGTTCTTGGAATTGAATCCGCCAAAGTCACAACAATTGATCATATTATCATAAGTCGATATCTTTAAAACATTTAAATAGTAGCATAGTAGATACAGTAAATCATTTGCTAAGTACAAATAATCTTAATAGGCACCACAATTCCGAACCAGTGAATTGACGAGATATTCATACCCCAAATAATACTTGAAAAGCGATAATGATGCTTACACTTCAAGCAGTAATAATTCAGTTTAAATTCTGGTACTAGTTTGAACCAGTGGATTAACAGTCATTACTTAGAAATCTTGGGATAGTTCTTGATGGATATCAATTTAAACCATAACGTGACGTCACGAGCCCCCACTCCCGAACTTTTGAAGCGCTTATCTTTGTCATTTATTGTTCAATTGAGAAAAAAAAACATCCCTATTATAACACAGTATAACCTACATAACTAACTAGTAGTAGATAAGTACATAATTATATGATTACTGTAGGTAATTTAAAATTTTATGTAGGTTAAAAATACACAAATATGTGTAGGTAATTACTATGTACGTAATCTTAAGTAGGTAAGTAAGTAAATGAAACAAACATTCAATGTAAAATGCTACAATAGTGCCTAATTAATAAAATTTGTTTCTTTATGTTTTCATAAACTTTAGTAGGTAGGTACTAAATAATAACTAAAATGAAGAGACTAGTAATTATAAAAATATTTGAATATTTAAGAGCAAATTAATGAAGAGCCTAATTACAGGTCTTGTTATGCTTTCACGGGTAATTAAATAACCTAATTTTCTGTGTTGATTTATAACTCAAATTAAGGTGTGCATTTAGTATTTATTATAATTACAAGCAAGCGTGACAACCTTTTTTTCTTTGTCCATCAAAAAGATAACCAAAAAATATTGGTAATGTATTTTTTCTTTTCTCAATTGAAAGATAAGCGCTTCTGATGTCAGGTTATGGTATAAACTGTAGTATTTTGAACATGATATATATTTACACTAGCTTCTGCCCGCGACTTTGTCCGCGTGGAACTCCTCTTTTTTTGCAGTCGGTTAAAAAGTAGCCTATGTTCTTTCTCAGGCTCCAGACTTTCTTTGTACCAAATTTCATTGAAATCGGTCCAGTAGTTTTAGCGTGAAAGCGTAACAGACAGACAGACAGACAGACAGACAGAGTTACTTTCGCATTTATAATATTAGTTAGATTAGATTTACACATATATACCTACTTATGGGAAAATTCAATAGATTTATAGCCATAAAAAACCCTAAAAATGTAGGAGAACGCGGAAGATAGTGTCATTTTTATTTTTATAACCTATACAAGGATATCTGTTTAGAAATGTTAACTTCATTAGAATATAAGCTTATTCTCAATTTAGTCTAAACAAATTTAACCCCAGCTAGCGCACATTACAGTAAATAAACTACTCTTTACACCTTTCAAATTAGTTCTGAAACTGCCTCATGACATAACGCGTTAGTGTCGCATTGCAAATATTTGTCACTTGTACGACTGGAGCTTGAAGAGAGAAAATGTGGTCCCACTTATAGAGAGACCTCTCAAATTTTGAGAGGATGATACGTATCAAGATTAAATTTCGATAGCTTCTACATCCAATAATAAGAAAAAGATATAAGTACCTAAAGAAATAATTCATATATTTTTTTATAAATCCTAAGTTATCTCTTACCTTTACTTATCTCTTACTCTTTATAGGGAGTACTTCATAAAGTTTATATTAGATTTTATATTTTACGTTTAATGTCTGCCTTGTAATTCTTTAATATTGTGTTTGGAACGCAGCTTAATCTGCGAGAAGCGGAACGCATCCGATGTTCGTCTCCGTTCCGCGCCGCTTGGTGGCGCTCTTCAGTTGTTTTGGCCTTGGGTTTGGCCGCCGGTTGGTTCATGCTTTGCTCTCATCCTTTTCTTAACCCTTTCGACGCGAGAGCCTAGCGGCGCGCTGCACTACTCCTGTGCGCAGGCCTAGTTACGTTTTGCACCTCTCCCAGGCGCACATACATTTCTTTTCGTGCTAAAATCCATGATGCAACGTGTGCATCATTGCGCCCGCTAGGACCGTTCGAAAATCGGCCGAACAAACACCGCATGAATGGATGGTTCATACGCTTATTTTAATAACCAATCACTAAATGTTTTTCCTTTGGGTGAAATAAAAGACAATATTTTTTAATCATTCAATGTATTATTATTATAAATTAGTTATTTTTGTGGTTTCTGTAACAATCCCCTCCTCATTATCCCTGTTTACTTCTTGCTGTTTTGATACGTTTGATAATATTTATTCGACATTGCACATTAAATCCTGAAATATAATATAACCCTAGAATAAGATATTCCGTAATTATCGACATTTTGTCTAAACCTTATGCAATTAAAATCGTAATTATAATTTTAGCTACAAGACAAAGTACTTACCAAGCGGCATCGGCAGATCGCTTCTTGTTTGGCCAATAGATAAAACAGCAGATATCGGGTCCATAGGGTTTACCCCAGGTTCAATCGAAGGTGCAGTATCAGAGTCCAATGAGATAGCCGAGTCAATCGGAGAAGCATTTTTCAAGTCAGTAAAGAAAGTCGAGTCCATCACAGCTAGTGTCGTATCAGAGTCCATTGAGATTAGTAAAAAAATCTTAATAACAACTGAAGGCACTTAGATGCGCAAAGACACGAAGTGTACAGTCAGAGTCACAGACCAAGACTGTACGTTGTAATTGCATAGGAAGAATTATTACCCACCCCCTGTATCCCTAAACTAGAACACGTGCAAAAATCAATTAAAACCAACAACTACCAACATCTATTGTTTGATTGTTATCTTCAAATATGGTCGTAAGTCAATGTCATTACGCCGAAAGAGTTTACTTTTGATGTCCAGGTAAAACCGACTACCTAATTCTAACGTCCATTGTTTAAGGGAGATAGGTATTGCGCACGATAGGTATTTTATTGCCTTTCTTTGTTCTTGTTTCCTTTTATATTTAATGACATTTTATAAAATAACAACTAGTGCATTTGTCTGGAAATACCCAGCCGCGGCTATGTAGTCGATTGTGTCGCAGGTGTCGCCAAAGAGTGGATTACTTGGAATAGATAACGAAATTATAATTACTTACTGCATTGGAATGAAACAACTTTAACGGATTTAACTCGCGTATTTTATTTTTACCATATCATATGTATATGTACTATCACTTTAGCATAAGACTAATGTCAGCTCAGTCGTGCTACTATTATGGAATCTGTAAAGGCTCCGAAATGTCAGCCAATAAAAATAAAATACGCGAGTTAAATCCGTTAAAGTTGTTTTTCCGATGTATAATAACTGCAATCAGAAATTATTAATTACTGCAATTCGGCTCCTTTGTTTTGAAATACCCAGCCTTATTTTTATATATTTATTTGCAGCGTCGTTTAGCACTTTAGTCCTACAATGCATAAATTATTTATAAAATACAAAGTAATTAAACTAAGAATTGGTTGACGTAAAATGGCGAAAACACCATCCAGTTGCGATCCCTTTTTGCTTGCCAAAGAAAAAAAAGCTTTAACACAAGTCTCATAACGTATAAACTTGCATTTAAAAAAAAATACTTAAGACCTTTTAACTTCGTGTATTGACAAAAACGGTCCCCTGCGGCGCAATGATGCACCGTAGTTATCATGCCATTATAAGGTGAAAATATTGATGTTTTGTAAAAATAACTGTTTATATTTCCGTGATTATAACTAACCTTCAGATTTATCAAAACAAAAGAAAAAAAATCTTTATTAAATATACTGAAAACCAATGGTCAAAGTTTGAAGTGTTTTTTTCTGAACTTACAAGGAAATAATAACTTTAAAAAATTGTATTAGTTAGATTTCTTTGTCAACAACCCAATCCCACCCAAAAAATATATATGATTAAACAAAATACTATGGCAAAATCAATTTTTGTTATGTAGCACATGTGCATCATGCGCATGGCAGGTACTGTAAACCCATGATGCACATGTGCATCATGCGCCGCGGGGGTCTGCAATTCCATGATGCACATGTGCATCATGCGCACCCAAAGAGTTCGCATGTAAGTACACAATTTTTTGTTACATTTCTCATGTAACTGAATTTATTAAATATTCTTATGAGTAATATATTCTTAAACCTGAAAATCGGTAGTTGTCGACAACGAGAAAACTTGTCATGTGGATGTCGTTTCTTATTTCTCGTTCTCAATATTATATCAACAAAATGTCGACTCGATAGTTCATAATAGGTTCGTTATTATGTAACCCCCGCTTAAATTCTGACCGTACCCGCGAATGGGTTTCGCTAGCAGTTGAAAGGGTAAATGAGATGCACCGGGCCGGAGTCTGCTCGCGCGAACATTGTTTTGTACAAACCTGTGTTCTGTTGTTTCAGAGCGTTACGGTTCACTTTTAATTTTGGAACGAGGGTGGTGTTTTTGAAGTGAAACGGTTTTATTTCAATAAAAGTTTATTTTGGAATATGGTGTGCTGCGTTTGTTTGTACCTACCGCTTACAATGTGGTGGTATAACTTTAAATGGTTTTGGAATGAAACTTTAACGGATTTAACTCGCGTATTTCATTTTATTGGCTCACGTTTCGGAGTCTTTACAGATTCCATAATCGTAGCACGTCCAATAAAAATACGAATATAACTGCAAAGACATTAGAAATTATTTAAACGGTTTTATTTTAAAATTCAGTAGGTACTTTCTTAGTTTCTAATTTGCATTGATACCTTAACACCATGGTTGTGACATTCTAATTGTGATACATTTTTTGTAATTAAATATCAGACTGCATGTGAAGAATGAAAGCACTTTTTAACTGATAACTGTTACATAATATAATAAGGGTAGAAAGAATATTTAACAATCAGACTCTAAGTCAGTATAAGAAAACAATGTAAAAAAAAGTATATTATTAAAGTATTATTAAGGTAAATGTTACAAGATATTATTTTATAAATAATTATAAGAAATATCACCGTGATTATATGTCAATTATAAAGGTTGTAGCATAGAGTTCACAACAATTATTAAAACACTATATAGTATAAAACAAAGTCGCTTTTCTGTTCTCATATCCCTATGAAGGTACGCTTAAATCTTTAAAACTACGCAATGGATACAGTGATTTGAAAGGAAGGTTTATAGCATCCGTGTAAAGCCGGGGCAGGTCGCTAGTTGTTGGATATATATAGCAAGTCTCCCCCTAAGATTTCTTCTGGGCTCTGTGACAAGTCTTTCTCTTGCGCTTGCATCCAGTGGATTCCAGTGAACTCCATCAAGTCCTAGGACCATAAGTTAGGGTACCTACTTCCCGTCGCCACTCCACCTTCTGGCCCCAACATCCATGTACCTGAGTAGGTACATGGATGTTGGGTTCATAGAGTTATGAACAATGTACTTCGCCCACTGCCACTTAAGTCTTACAATTCTAAGAGCTATGTCGGTAACCTTTGTCCTTCTGCGGTCCTTTTGACCTACTTATAACGAGACTACTTCAAAATAAAAATAAAATACGCGAGTTGAATCCCTTGTAGTTGTTTTGTTCATAAATAAAGTCCGTCTGAGTTGATTCATTTTAATGATTAGGTACAACTATTGTTTACGCTTATTTCACATAATAATTAGCAAGTGATCAATTAATTTACTCATCAAAGTACAAATGATAAAATGCGTATTTATAGTCTAAAATCCCAGCCATCCCAGACTAATGTGATTTTTTGAGATTGGTAGTAAGTAAGTATATAAACTTTTCAAGGTACTCGCTAAACTGAAAGTGGGACTTTCTTTATATAGATAAAAAGAAAGTAGTTTCAGTTAACCTATTTATAACTCAAGAAAGGTTGAACCTATTTGGCTGAAAATTGGTGGGGAGGTAGCTTAGAACGAATAGGTACCTACATAGGATACTTTCCATCTTGTGGAAAAAAAATAACATGATTTTTTTTCCACCTTTGATATATGCTACCTAACGTATAAAACGACCCCGTTTTCAGCTTAGTGAGTATCCATTCCTTTCTAAGATTATTTTATACCACCAAACCAAAAATATTCTTTCCTAAAATTACGTGAGTCTAGGGCGACTGGGATCTCACTCTATTATAATGAGTAATTAAAACATTTGACAGTTAGATTATGATCGAATACCACGTTGATAAGTTCGGATGACCTCTACTGGCCAACTGATTAATTGTTTTGGGTACCTGTGACAGCTAAATTACTAAATCTATTAATTTATATTAATTCCTACGGTACATGACGAGTGGATGATTAATTGATTAACTTTGTGAAATAACGGCTACGGTTGTTCTATGAATAGAGAAAGTTTGTTTATTTGTTATTTTCTTAAGTATTTGTTTATGTTGTTCGTGGTAATTACAAAATTAAACAAATATAACGGATTTAACTCGTTTTTTTTTGCTGATTTTTCGAAAAATTTTAGAGTTCCTATATTCGTAGCATGACTAATATATTTTTCAGTCCTCCGGCCGGAAAGCGCCAACTTTGTGGCCGCTGCGCTCAATGAAATTGCCGCGTTCTGGCTTCGTCGAACAGAAAAATAGTATACTGACCTCGGCCAGTAAAATAAAAAAGCCTCAGATCACATTTTTGTCAACCTCGGCTTCGCCTCGGACGACAATTACATGTGATCTAAGACATTTTTTATTTTACTGGCTTCGGTGCGTAATGTACTAATAATATAAGCTGACAATAGACTACAGTTAAGTATTTAATATATAACTTCAAAGATCTTTTACTATGTTAATCATAATGATAATTATATGCACGATTGTGAAATGCACGCAGTGTTTTGCTATGAACGTTAAAAAAAGTTTAGCTTGAACACAAAGGTCCCAAATATAATTAAAGTCCATAACAATTTAATGTACCTTTTAAAATTAATTGAAAGAACACGGTCTCTATATAAATTGTAAGTAATTAATTTCCTTTAAAAGAAAAGCTCGCAGCGTTCATAGGAAAAATCTGTAGTCTTTATCAACAGTTACCTCAGATTACAAAGCGTTTTAATATGTTGAAGCAATTTCTTTTCGTGTCATAAAATTTTCCAGTGAAGCCGGAGCACTAACAAAAGAATGAGTAATGACTTTGTAAAACAAAGTTGAAATTTTGGAGAAACTCGCGCCTCGCAAGGGCTTGGTATCTTGTGATTTGTGATTTTGTGTTTCCTTACCTCGAAGGACTTCGGATAATCTACTGGACTTTAATAAATGTAATCTTGTACACAAGTTGAACCTTAATTATCGTCTATCTGGTACTTTCAAAGACGCTTCTAATTTATGTTACTTGAATTATGTAGCTTCATTTTGCTTTTTATCATGGAATAAAACTACTGCAATGGACGTAGCAAAAGTGTATTGACCTTTGATATTTGGAAAAACTTTAAATATAATTATATAATATTCACAGTATAAAATCTTATCTTTATATATTTTTAAAATCCTTTGTTCTTGATTGAAATAACAGATACGTGCACACTGCACAGCCAAATCGCACCAGTCACAGTGTATTTGATCACTATACCTGCAACTTGTTTTATCATACTAACAAATAAACAGAAATTTTAATATTTCGAGCCGCTTCGAAGAAGTGAAATCATAATTAAAAAACTGTTATAGGTATATATATACAGTTAAATCCGTTGCTATAATTAATTCCAACTGTGTAATCATCAAAATATTTTGTTTTTCGTTTTTGAATTCTACATTATTTTAACAACTGTTTTCATCGAACTTGTGATTTATAATTCAAGTAATTTCATGATATTATTCGTAATAGATCTGACTTTGACCTGACTTTTAAGATATTAGGTAGTGCTTTGAAGGTCACATGGTATGTTTAAAATTACTGGTCTGTCGAGAAACACCTAGAGCCTGTATTATTCGACGGCCAGGGACACTCGTTAAAAATTCATGAACCAATTTTGGTCCGTCTGTACGAAATACAATTGAAACGCGTTTTTCGGGAATTTTTTTGACAATTTGATGAGACTTTCTCTGGCGAAATTTTTCATTTCAATCCTCACATCACAATATTATTCTTAATTTACGGAGAATACACTTACAAATTATGTTTTGTATTTGCTAACGCTAAGAGAATAATGGCATGGTATGACAATCGATACTAAACTTGGTCTACAGTTAGCGACATAAAATTAGCGTTAATAACAATACAATTTTATAGTTAATTTTGTTAACAACAAATATTGCGAAATCAATTTTATCAAATTTAATAAAATTTGATAAAATTGATTTTTGCATTCCATTTAAGTAAGTACAATTCAAGATGGCTACTGATTTTTTTTTTAATTTAGCATACTTACAGAGGCACTAGCTATTTGAAGTTCAATTTTGCGCAACTTTTTTTATTATTTTTTGTTTTCGATACCTTCTGATTTCTGCCAGTTATATTCTAGACCTCAACTTATCTAGACTTAACCGTTAAAAGTTTAGCAACCAAAATAAATGATTAATTAATTTTCAAGCTCCGGAATCGATGATAAAAAGATAAGTCAAATAGGAACAGTTTGCAATGAAAGCAAACGATAAAGACTTCTGGAGGAAGTTTTCAAATTAAATTCATAGGTAAATGATGCGGCACCGTACTAAGTGAATAAACAGCCATGAAAGTTTAGTTCGAGGTGGCCACGCCAGATCTACATAGTACAAATATTCAGTATTCTGATTTCTTACGAATTTCGGAATCAAAAATAAATTTCGCTAATAATTTCTGATGCCTTCGCGGTATTATATCTACATTGGAATGAAACAACTTTTAACTTTTGTCTGAAGTTATTTCCTTCCAATAAATTTGGCTTGTCAACGCAGTTAAACATATTTTTGATTATTATAAAAAAAAAATTTGAAAATAACTAAGTTACACGCTACTCTCTCGGGTGCCACTAAAACAGTAAAGATTTTTGTTTTTTACCTTTTCCAATCTATATCTATACTAATATTATAAAGCTAAAGAGTTTGTTTGTTTGTTTGTTGGAACGCGCTAATCTCAGGAACTACTGGGTCGAATTCAAAAAATATTTTTTTGTTGGATAGACCATTTATCGAGGAAGGCTTTAGGCTATATAACATCACGCTGCGACCGATAGGAGCGAAGAAGCAGTGGATAATGTGTAAAAAACGGGGAAAATATGAAGCCTTATGAAGAAGTGACAGAAGACTTTGACAGATCTTCGACGAAACAATCGGACGGGCAGGACGACGTCTGCCGGGGCCGCTAGTAACTTATAAGAACTCTATACTAAGTACTAACGTCGTCATGTTCGCAGGCAGCAGTATATATGGGAACTGTAAAGTTTTCGAAACGTCAGCAAATAAAGTAAAACACGCGAGATACATATTTTAATTACACATAATAATATGAGAGGCATTAGAAACTATACCTTATTTTGTCTCTTAAATTATGATTGAACTACTACTTTTCATTTACTATGTGCCAACGGAAATTCAGGAGTGGGTTTTGAATAAATCATGGCTGGATGGCCGGCGCGACCGTGGGCATTGTAAAACGGCAACGTTAACTTGCCTTTTTTTATTTAAATTTTCAGAGTAGATTTGAAAATCAAATACAAAATCTTCGTTACAAGTGGAATAGTTACCGCTCCGCTCGTATTGGTTTTAGCGTGATGATATTTAGCCTGTAGCCTTCCTCGATAAAGGGATTTTGACAGGATTTTGTTAAGGGGGGGAGGCGAGATAGGATTTTGTTTAGGGGAGGGGCAGGCGTAGACTAACTGAGAGTTTAGGTATCTAAGAAAATTTTCGACCCTCGCTAGGAACCAAAAGCTACTAACCCACTAAACACTGACATAAGCGCATTCAAGCAAACTCCAGCTTTATATTTATATTAGTTTATTATTGGACGGTTCTTCGAATAATTTCCGATGTATCCGCGGTTATTACATATTGGAATGAAACATATTATAATGAATATAACTCGTGTAATTTATTTTATTTTATAAAGCTAAAGTGTAGGTAGTTACGTGCTATGAATAATTATGGGGACCGTATAGATTTGGAAACGACAAATAAAATATATTATGCGAGTTATATTCGTTACAATTGTTGAAGTAACTAGCGGTTCGCACGGATCGTCTTTATTTTTATAGCCTACTAGCTTCTGCCCGCGACTTCGTCCGCATGCAGTCGGTTAAAAAGTAGCTTATGTCCCTTCTCAGGTTCCAGACCTTCTTTGTATCAAATTTCATTTAAATCGGTTCAGTAGTTTTAGCGTGAAAGCATAACAGACAGACAGACAGGGTTACTTTCGCATTTATAATATTAGTAGAGATGTCACTCGGGAATAGTCTGGCTTCCCAACAGTGAAAGAATTTTTGAAACCGGTACAGCCGTTCTGGCCTATTCAATCTAAACAAACAAACAAACCTTTCCTCTTTATAATATTAGTACAGATTAATTACGAGTATTAAGTATAAAAGTATAGATAATAACCTAGGTCTTAAACTAAACAAATGAACGCTAGGTTTGAGTAATTTAAAAACGTCACACATAAATCAGTAGCTCTTAACGAAAATTCAGTACAAAAAAATAACAAACGTGTTATAATTTCGTGAGCTACTTAACGAAGTTAATGAAAGACGTTTTTTCAAAGTTATTAACAATAACAAAGGCCTAATTATGATAAATTTTATGTTTTAAACCCATAAACATGAAAGGCCCTGCTCGGTACATAAAAGCTGGTGATTTTTCTTTTTTTTAAAACAATGACCTTTGGATATAAAAACATGACTAATGAAGGTATATTAACAGAACGGGACTCTTTCCAGGCTTTATCATATTTCTGGGGTCATTGTCAAAAAGGGCTTAAGTGTCGAACTGTGTTAGTCAAAAAGGGTATAAGTCCTTTACATGCAGTATTACACTAGTACCTTTTTTACTAGGACCGTATGTTACTTGTACCTTTTTTTAATAGGACTAAATATTTTATGATTCTGAATAACTGAGTTTACCTCACTAGCACTTCATTCATCAAAGGTTTTTTTTTTAATATTATTTCAAAGATAAAAACAGCATTAACGGTGGTTGAGTTGGCGATACTCTGTTTCGTTTTCATTTCGATAGATAATATCGTGGTAAAATATATATTTATACTTGCCTATATTAAAGGAGGAAGTTGAAAATGAAAAATAACCAAATATTTTATACAATTCATACTAATTATTACATAACATAAATATTTCTTGTTTTAGAAACGTCAGCATATAAAGTAAAATACGCGTTAATCCCTTATAGTAGTTTCACCCCACTAGTAATTATTAAACTAAAATAATTTAAAAGCGAGCGTCACTTTTTGTATAACTTTCATTATAATAATATTAACCACAGTGTTGATAAGTTTCCCCCAGGGTCCGGTCCTGCAGGTGCGTGCAGTGTGCGTCGCCTATGTACTTGCAACAGGGTAGGCACTTCATTTATTTATACCATTATGCCTATATGGAATGCACGCCCTCAAGGTCTTATGCTGTCCACAGCGTATTGCATCCATTATCTAACATTAAAAAAAGAAAAGTTAAAGTAAGTAAAAATTCATAAAAATCGTAATGTTGTTAAAGATTTAACTCCAAAAGTTAGTCGGATTAAAATAAGAGACAGGTAAGACTTCCTCGGCCGAGGAAGCTCTCTCGCCTCTTTTATTACGCGAGATTACAACACCGCTTAATTTATTCTCGAAATTTGTCTCATCGCGAAAAATTTTCCGTCGCAATCGCTAACAAAAGAATGACAAATGGTTCCGTAAAACAAAGTTACACAACGCAAAGAAACTTTAACAAATTTCGAGGGTGTGAATTATTATGTTGGTATTTTTATTGTCTTTATAACTTTGATGTTGGTTATTTTTATGATAGTTAAATAAGATTTTAAATGTTAGCTGTATTTTTAAATCTATATACTTAAACAAAAGGAGAAGCAGGACCAGAACGAAGGACCTTAACTATAAGGGTTAAAAACTTGAAATTTTGCACAGAGGTTCCTTTTATAAAGTAGGAGAGCATTAAGTTTTTTTTTAATTCAATTTCTAATGGGGTAAAACGGGGGTGCTTATCGTGTGCAAACGTAATCAAGGACAGAAGCTAGTCCGATATAAATATATGCAATAAACTGTCTTGGCAAATTTCTTGTATCATATCATCCATTATGTAGCATGTAGTTCAATAAATGTTAAATTAGTTGATTGACAATAGGGATGACCACTGGAATAAAATCCGGCTTTTTTAATTTTCTTTTAACAGAGATGACAACCGGGTAAAGAACACAAAATTCTATTGAGTCTTAATTTACACCATAACGTGACGTCACGTGCCCCCACTCCCAAACTTCTAAAGCGCTTATCTTTGTCATTCTTTCTTTGTTGGTTATGTAAATAGCAATGTTTAGTAATCTACTTGATGGACAAAGCTAAATCAGTCGTCATGCTTTTATAAAATGCGAAAAAGACACCATTTAGAAGCAAATCAAGTGCGTTATACGATTACTTCCACCACCGCCACCACCGCCATCCGTTGTGGTTTACAAACACTAATCATTAGTCACCATTGAATGGACACCCGCTATTTAGGGATATGTGAACGAATTCTACCAACTTGGAGGATAAGCCTGTGTCAATTACGAATTGAGAAGGGTCCTGTGGGTACGACAAATTGAATGGTCGCAGACTTTGGTACAGGGATGACGATTCTTTATTGGTAAACTTGCCATTTTATGCAAAAACTCCGATGGTACTTTTTTGCATAAAATGGCGTGATCATTCGATGGAGTTATCACGTGAATCTCGCGTCAGTACAAATTATATTATTATATTTTATGGCGTTAGTAACTTTTGCATAATCTGTTACTGTATAGGTATGTACGATTATGTGGTGGTCAATGAATTCTGTTAGTTGCAGTTTCGATACATGAATTTTGTTTCGTATCCGAATGGGACCCTATTACAAAGACTCCGTCCTTCCGTCTGTCTGTCACCAGGCCGTATCTCATGATAGATAGATTATATCTTTGGACAATTCACACCAATTAATTTAGTCCCAAACTAAGCAAAGCTTGTACTGTGGGTACTAGGCAACTGATAAACATACACAAAAACATATAAGACATCCAAGACTCGGGTACAGATGCCAGTGCTGATCACACTGACATCTGCCTCTAGCAGGAATCGAACACACAACCTCCGGCTTCGTAGTCAGGGGCTTTGACTACCAGACCTAGACAGTGATATTATAGTTAGCGTTCTGTAACACTAAAATCATAATGGTTGTGGTTTTATTCCTATTTGGTATTGAAAAAATACATACAGCTCTAAATTTCCACTCTTCTAACATCAACCCCTATTTTTAATATAAATCTTAAAAAAAAACCGCACGATATTCGCTGGGTCAGCTAGTTTCATACAGATTTGTGGCGCGTGCCGGCTCGCTGTCCCAACCCTAGTCCGACTAGCAATTTTTACCACTGCAAGTCTTAAGAGCTCAAAGGATCCATACGATCGATAACTTATTGAAGTCGATTTTATGACTGTCGTTTAGCTACATATCTTTGTTTCGCAAAAATGAGATTTACGAGGGCCATAACCCTGTTGAAGTGTGACTCGTTTTTTATGGTTACTAAACCCATTCCAGGTAATGCTTGGTCATTGATTTTGGTTTCAGTTCTGTAGCTTTGGAGGTGTTATTTCGACTTTCAATTTGTAATAATGGACTTTATAACGGGTTTCATTCGGAATGTCTCTTTTGTTTCTATCTGTCATATTGCTGCTTTTATAGAATATTTCTGTCACTACATTAATTCGATTTAAATGTGACGGTTTTAACTTTAATTGGAGCAACTCTGTATTTTGGTTTGTGTCACTATTCCAGATTTAGTTTTAGTATTGATTTATATGACGATGTAATAATAGATATCGCACACCTAGATCAAGAATAAAATAAAAAAAAAACAGAAAAGGTTAAAAACTGATTAATATGTCTCTGCGCACTGAAGGAGTTTTTTGTATAGATTTTGTCCTTTTTATATAAATCGAGTCAGCTTAGTGGTAGGTATGCTTTGTTGAAAGGAATTCGATGGTGTTCATGATTCGAATTAGCTGCCTTTAGATCTATGACACGATGTGGTAATACAGCATTTAAGTATAGACAAATATAGGCCCCCACTGCTCAACATTTGACAGATAACGTATAATTTCTGATGCCATGAACTTTAACGGATTTAACTCGCATATTTTAACATTTTTTTTTAGCATAAGACTATTGTCAGCTCAGTCGTGCTACGATTATGGAATCTGTAAGGGCTCTGAAACGTCAGCCAATAAAAATAAACGCGAGTAAATCCGTTAAAGTTGTTTCATTCCAAGATAACGTATAATTTCCAGCTATATTTATGGATAGATAAATCGTTTATTTCATAACAACACAAAACAATTCATGTAGGTACAGCTTTCCAGTCAAACAAATTGTAGGTACTTAATTTGCTAACATAAAATATTTATAAGTAAAACAGTAACTAGATTTAGATTTATTTATTTCTCATTATTATATACATTATAATTACACATTATGTCATATTATATGCACTCATAGTGAGATCGTCAAAATTTTACAATATAAAATAAACAAACACATAACAAAAAAAATTAAAACTATTTTACAAATGTCATTATTATAATTTTTCTCTTTAGTCGTCAAGCAAATTTAAACATTTTAGCGATAAGTTATATATATATAAATAGTCAGATTCAAAATAAGTACTTAATTGTCAGATTCAAAATATTGGTAATAAACAATAATGGATAGTAAATAACATGTCACATAAATTTCATTTTATTATACTCATTTACAGAATAAAATGGATTTATAAAATGGAACTTGTCTTATTCATGTTTATTGAACCCAACGATGACATAATAATATTAGGTACAAATATTAATGAAGCAGTAATAATGACATAACGTATGAAATCCGATCTAATTGGTCTTTAGTGATATTTTATTTATCTAGCTGGAAAAGCGAGTCAGGTTCGTTAACTAATAAAATGAAACTAAAAATATTATTATAATGGCCAAATAAGACTAAGGAAAAAATGGTTTCACTTTAAAAAAGTTGAATACTTGTGTCAGAGTAGGCACTACATTGTGCTTGTATGGAATGCACGCCATTGTTTTATCTCATTTATGCAGGATATGGGTTTTTGGATTCGATTATTGATTTTAATAAATATTTTGTAAATACCTTTTTCTGTCCTCCGGCCGGAAAGCGCCAACTTTCTGGACGCTGCGCTAAATGAAATTGCCGCTTTCTGGCTTAAAAGTAAAATAACAAAGCCTCAGATCACATTTTTGTCAACCTCGGCTTCGCCTTGGACGACAATTACATGTGATCTGAGACATTTTTTATTTTACTGGCCTCGGTGCGTAATGTACTATTTTTTGTAATTATTTTATAATTGTATCATTTTCGAACATTTGATTCAACTGCAAAATTAAATGTAACTCCGTAATTAAATAATTTCGATTAAAAAACTTTTGCTTTTGAATGTCACAGAGCATTAATGTCAAGTCAGTGTTGCCAGCAATATAACATATCCGTAACTTCGTAAGACATAATGAATAAAGTTTCTATTCAACAACTGCTAACAAAGATTACGTGTCAGGACTTTGATTGAAGTATTTATGCCCTCGATTCTTTTGTTTATTTCCTTAAATATTCCAAATTTGAATTATTTAGCTGTTCTGAGAGCTGGCTCAAGTACCTACCTGTTTTTGGGTAGGTATTTGAGGCGAGCCGAAAACTTGACATACCTATTGCTCTCCTATATATATATATTTTCATCAAACTAATAATTTTATTTTTTTGACTAAAGTGTTAAGACCCGACTAAATCTTATGGCTTGTTTTTTTTGTATCAAAATTGCAAAATTTTTATTATCTTTTTTTTTCTGTTAGTGACTGTGTTAGTGGCCGTTACTGCTCCACCGGACAAAATGGGGAGCGCTCCGAGGTGCGCTCACCCTAAATTATTATCAAAATTGCACATCGTCTTAAATATAGGTATTTTTAGAATTTTAAAGGTATTTTTTTACGGTACTAATTAGATCTACAGTTACGTGTTGGAATATAAAGGGAGAGCTATATTAAAAAGGTTCAGCCAACTTTGAAAGTAATTTATAAAAAAAAATACAAGTCTTGTATTTTAATACAACAATTTTCAATGGCGAAAACTATATTCAATTTAAAACTTAATAATACTTTTTTATACTTATATATATGTACGTATAAACTTCATTAATCACATTAAGATAATACAAAATCCCTATCTTCTTTCTCCATAAACATCATATCATCGGGCACAAATTTAAGCAAACACACATTTAGTGACGTCCCTCGCCGACTGCTTATCGATAATTCGAGCTCGCCGTCCACGAGGAATTCCTGGTCGAGTTAATCTCCCCACTTCCGATATCGATAAACCGAAAATTCGTGCAAATAGGGAACCGTTCGGTGGCGAATGACATCGTTTCTCATATTACTCGCTTCATTTTATTTCGTCACGTTCCTGATTTTGCCTAAAGTAAAAAGGCATTTTATGAACTCCGCGCATTTCGAGTTGTGTCGTTATTCTTTTTAAGCAGCGAAATATGGGTAACTAGCTTCTGCCCGCGACTTCGTCCGCGTGGAACTCCTCCTTTTTTGCAGTCGGTTAAAATGTAGCCTATGTCCTTTCTCAGGCTCCAGACTTTCTTTGTACTAAATTTCATTTAAATCGGTCCAGTAGTTTTAGCGTGAAAGAGTAACAGACAGACAGACAGACAGAGTTACTTTCGCATTTATAATATTAGAAGGGATTGGGTAATTGTACTATCAAATCAGCATTGATGTACGGGTATTCATTAATGCTGATTTGATAGTATTTTTTTTCGAAAAGTACTAGCACCCGCAAACTTCTTGCTACGCACTGTCGTAGCACTCAGAGTTACAACTGCTACGAAATTTTTGCATTGTGTGCTACGGTGCCGCGGTGCTACGCGTGCCACGAGGCGTGTATAGTTTTTTCTCAAACATGCAATGAAATATCGTCCTTACGTGCGTCAAAACACGCCAGGAAATATATCATTCCTGGCCTAGGCCGGGAAGTAATTTCTTTTTAATTTGAATATCAACATGGCGTTGATCTTCATAAACAGTTTAAGCAACCGTTTTTTTTTTTAATAAGTTAGAACTTTATTGTACTAAAAATATTCACGTTAATGCCTATATTATACACGAACTGAGAATAAAAAAGAATCTGAATTATTAGATTAATTTCAATTTTATACTTGTCATGATTTTTAAAAAGTATTGTTATTTGTTTAGTTTTACTGGTATATTTAAGTTACGAATGGCAACATTCGCGCTGATCTATGATTGGCTATTGTATATTTTGACCAATGGCGGACGAGCGAGCGTGGCCAATCAGCGGCGAGCAGCAATCAGAGCTGTCATGGTAGAAGTCGCGGGAACGAAAAAGGAGATGGCTGTCTTTGGACAAATATTGTAAAATGAATTCGCAATGTTTAGAGGTTGGAGGTTAACGGCCTGTTCAAGACTTATACGCTAATACGATTGATAACTAGAAGTTGTTAAGTAAAGGGATTTACTGGTACATGTTAGAAGTTGTGATTCTCAAGAACGGAATAAAGTAATCAAGTTGTATTTGGTGTAAAAAAATAAAAAATTCTGTTATTCAAGTGTAATTTATTTTATTTGAATGTTGTATTTATTTATTTCATTGCATTACTTTGAGAAAAGCACTATACATGCCTAGCCGGGAAGGGGCTTGCAAGCCTCGTAACAATATCCGGCCTCCCTTCGGTCGGCCGTCTATACTGTATACTCGGCTCGCAAGCCGTCACTTCCCTGCGCCGTCTGTAATGTACTAATAATCAAATCTATACACTTATACTTAGGTAAATTATTTTGTAAATACTGCATAATATAATTATATTAAAATAAAATAATGTTAACTTTGAAGACAAAGTATTCCGAGGTTGATTGTTAAAATGTAATTAAATGTTCAAAATAATTATTTTCGTTGGTATCCTAATTCAAAGCAAGTATTCACGTAGTGGGCGTACGAGGATAATTGTAAACAAAATTAAACACAAAAGAAATAAACAACTTAAAGTATAATGTGCTCACGATTTTTAGATTTTTTACATACGTAGGTATCTATTATACATGACGACAATTTTTTTATTTATCTATTAACTAGATTACTAATCAAAAAATATAGGACACGTATTTTTTCTTTTCTCAATCGAACAATAAATAACAAAGATAAGCGAAAGTTCGGGAGTGGGGGCTCGTGACGCCACAATATGGTATAAATTGCGACGTGACGTCACGCGACACTCTCGAATTTTAGAAGCGCTTATCTTGGTCATTTTTTGTTTGTTCGAGAAAAGAAAAATACGTATTCAATATTTTTTTTATATTCTTACAGGACTAAATAGTTTTACCTAATTTTGTTATCTCTACTCAGTCGTCATAAAATAAAAAAAATAAAAAAAATAAATAGCTTTGGACAATTCACACCGATTATCTAGTCCCATTTTAAGCAAAGCTTGTGTTATGGGTACTAGACAACGGATAAATATACATAAATACATATAAGACATCCAAGACTCAGGTACAGACGCCAGTGCTCATCACATTGACATCTGCCCCTAGCGGGATTCGAACCCGCAACCTCCGGTTTCGTAGTCAGGGCCTCTGACCACTAGACCAACAGGCCGTCAAAAGAAATTCCCTATTATAATAAGAAAGAAAGACAGAAATTAATTGATTTACTACATTACAAATAGAAACACGTCATGTCCATTTTCGAAGTACATTCCACAAACAACCTACTTCCCTACAAATAAATATAATAACAGTATTGTTGCTATTTACGAGGAAAATGCTCATTTGGCTTACGTATATTAGTTTCCGATGGTTCACGCTCCGGCGGTAATCAGTAATACCGGCTTGCTTCGTTGTCACAAGATACTATATTTTACGTTATAAGGAAAACGGATTATGGACTATTTACTAGCGCGTTTATATACCGTTGCTTTACTTGAATAGTGACACAAACAAAAATATTTTGTTACTCCATTTTAGATTGTAAACTGTCACATATAAATTTAAATTCAAGTGGTGACACATTTCGAGTTGTGTCGCTATTCTAGAAAAACATTGAATTACGTCGAATTTAATACTTATCTTATTGTTGGGGTCCTTCTATTTTGTCAAAATCATAATAATTTCTGATGCCTTCGCGGTTACTATACATTGGAATAAAACAACTATTAACGGCATCGTCCGATTAGTTTATTGTGTTCATTAGGTAAGCTCTATGAGCGTCTCATTATAGCCCGCCTATGGGGGTTTCTTCAAGACTCCCCAGGCCTCCTATTAGATGAGCAGTTTGGATTCCGTGCCAGACACTCTTGCGTACAGCAGGTGCACCGCATCACGGAGCACATTCATAGCAATCCTAAAACCCCGACGGGAGCTATCTTCCTCGACGTAGCGAAGGCATTCGATAAGGTCTGGCATAACGGCCTGGTGTACAAATTGTCCACCATGGGCGTACCAGCACGTCTCGTCCTGATATTGCGCGATTTTCTAGCAAATCGAAGCTTTCGCTACAGAGTGGAAGGTACGCTCTCGAATCCTCATCCGCTGAGAGCGGGAGTCCCACAAGGCTCCGTTCTTTCACCTCTCCTATATTCCTTGTACACCAACGATATCCCCAAAATCCCTCAAGTTAGGTATGCCTTATTTGCAGACGACACCGCCATCTATGCGTCGTATAAGAGCCCCCGCCGTCTCAATCTATATCTCCAACGGGCCATGAACCTTCTAGGCGATTGGTTCCGTCTTTGGAGGATAGAAGTCAATCCAGAGAAGAGTGCCGCTGTGTGCTTCACACGCAAGACACTCTATCGAACCCACGAACTCCCGATCACGCTATTCGATAGGCAAATTCCATGGTCTAGCCAAGCAAAGTACTTGGGCGTCACCCTCGATCGCAGACTCACCTTCAGAGCGCATATAGAAATAGTTAGGAATAGGGCCGCTTTCGTTCTAGGCCGTTTATACTGTATGCTCAACGGGCGGAGTAAACTGTCACTTAGAAATAAGCTGACAATTTACAAAACCTGTGTGCGTCCCATCATGACTTACGCTAGCGTAGTGTTCGCACACGTCAGCCAATACAAACTGCAACGTCTGCAAGTTATTCAAAACAAATTTCTGCGTATGGCCGTAGGCGCGCGTCGTTACGAAAGGAATAGGGATCTCCATAGGGACCTCGATCTCCCCACTCTGGGGACTTTTATGCAAACCGCGTCGCGCGGTTATTTCGATAAAGCTCCGCATCATCCAAATCCGTTAGTCGTTCAAGCCTCCGAATACACGGTTCGCGCTGACGAAACTGTTCGTAAACGTCGCCCTCGTAACGTCCTCCTGGACCCGCCCGATTCGATCACGGCTGCCATAGCGGCCGCCGCGCCCCCTCCCACGGACACAAACCGTACACCGACACACAGGCAGCTGCCGCGCGGCATGCGGCCTCACCCACACCTAGCATACTCGATAGTGTTACAGCGGCCCCGCCGGCGGGGTCGAAGACGTCCACATACACCCGGCGCGCGTCGGACTTATCCGCAGGGACCTTCTGTTCCCTTGCAACATAATAGTCGTGTCAACACACCTCCTGACGGCCCGAGCCGAGGTGCGACCCCCACCTTGGGGGGCCCTCGGGTCGGTCAGGGCTAAAAACCCTAAACCAACCCAAAAGGCTTAAGAGTCTCCTTTCAGGAGTCTCGCCACCCGTCCGGTTTTGCAGTGAAGGCCCATTAGCTGGCCAACTGCGCTTCAGTATTCAGTTCGAAAAAAAAAAAAAAAAAAAAAAAAAAAAAAAAAAACTATTAACGGATTTTGGACTTTTGCGTTAGACTGTTGTTAAATCAGTCGTGTTACGATTATGGAAACTGTAAAGAATCCGAAACGACAGCAAATAAAATAAAATGTGGTAATACGGATTTTTTTGTGTTAGACTATTATCAGCATATAATATGGGAGAAAATTCGTAACGTCCGCAGATATAATAAAATACGCGAGTTTTTTTCTTTTCCTTTACGAGAATACGTTTCAAATTTCAATAAACCCCTAATTAAACAAAATCAAATACTTAATATTAATATTTGAAAATTAATAATATAATAATATATTCCTTCAAAATCAATGTCTTTCAAATCTAATCGTATCTTATAATAGCCAAATCATTAATCCGACTTTCATTTTAAGATTACGAGAATCTTAGGATCAAAGTCTAGTTTCTTTTTTATATTTATCGATTTTCATTTCATTGCTTTAAATAGATTTAATAATGGAATCTCGAATATTGATAAAAATATCTATGTCAGACATACGTTTAGCTTAAAATAAAAATACACGGTACTTCTTGGAAGTACGGAAATATATTCTTTGGGATAAAAATAATATTATTATAGGTACGGGCATGCCTCATGTCAAAAACTTTGATTGATATTTTTTTATCTTAACTAACACCCACGTGTATTTTTCTTGTACGCGCGCCTATAATTATTTACATTATTATATTCTTCTATTATAACATCTATATCCCTATTATAATATCCATTCCTATTATAACATCTATAGTAATAGATGTTATAATAGGGATGGCAACTGGGAAAAGAAAACGAAATTCTATTTAGTTCGTCGATTAGACTATTACACACTACAAACCACGTATTATTTCTATTCTTAAATAAAATTGAATAAATTACAATAAATAAGTTCTAAAGTTCGGGAGTAGGTGCTTGTGACGTCACGTTATGGTAAAATTTATACCATAACAATAAGATAAACATCTATAACATTTATTGTTCAATTGAGAGAAGACAAATACGCGTTAATTTTTTTTTAACTTACTTAAATTATTAGGAGTCATAATTATAAGCGTTTGGGTGCACTCAACCTCTATTGAGACAGTGTGCGAAGTTTATCATGCTTTCCGCTTGAACGAAGTGTGGGCACAGAAATGTCTACTTGGCTGTGTTCAACACCGTTACGTAATAACTTGATAATGGTATTATCTCTTGAATATTAAACACATTCAGCTCCGGTGACATGCTGGCCGCATTCTCTTATCGTAGTAGAGACAACATATTGCTGGTAAAGCCAAAAGGGCCAGAAGTGTAGAGGCCGCGAACTGAAAGACACAGTTAGCCGCATTGTCTTATCATAGTAGTTGTAGCACATTGCTCTTAGAGCCATGGGGCCAGAAGTGTAGGGGCCGCAAACTGCCTCTAGTTCGCAGTTGTATCTTTATACAGCTAGCCGCATTCTCTTATCTTAGAAATATTTGGACGCGACACATTGCCCGTAGAGCGAAAAGGGCCGGAAGTGTAGAACTAGAAGATATAGTTAGCCACATTCCATTATCGTAGAATGTTTTGGATGCAACATATTGCACGTAGGGGCAGCCAGGGCTAGAAGTGTACAAAGAAAAAAATACCTAGTGTTGTCATGCCTATTGGTGACATAAGTAAAAAAAAGTAAAATTTCGCATTTTACATTTAATTAATGTTTTACAGATAAGTTCATGCAGAAAATAAAATAAACCTTTTAGGTGGAAATATAACAATGTGTATCTATTATCTGTCGGATATGTATAATATACCTAGAGCTGTAATAATTACAATTCAGAGTATTGGTTTTTCTCTGAAAAGCTAATGGTCAAGGTTCTGCGGCATTTGTTATTTCCAAAAATCAACGAATAATTACTAGTGGTAATTTTGTTTATTGTATAAAATAACAACGTGGTTTTCAGTTATAATTAAATGCAAATCGAGTCACTAGTTTCGATGTTTGTTACAATCATTTTCACAATAATTAATTTCCGTGTCATTCGTTGATACTAATGATTTGCTGTTTTAGATTGTATTGTCGTTCTATAGCTTTGATTGCATGACATGTGATGCATCACAGTTTATTTACTACGTCAATATATTTGTAGATAAACATTGAAACATATCACAAATTCTATTTACAAACAAAGATATATTCTATTTAGTAAAATATTTTTAAAATGTTTCCAGTAGCTTCATCGGAGGAACAAAAACTTTACCTGTTACTCCATCTCGTGGAATTAATTGATAAACTTCTCTTCTTAGCGTAGGTAGGATAGCGTACTTTTAAGACATATAAGCGCCCTCTATGAATAAAACCTAAAACTAGCGACAAGTCCACCACTCATCCTTACTTCCCAACTTATTTTATTGTGTATATAATATATATCTTAATATACACATAGGTATAAAATCTTTTAACCAGAATGATTGACGGATACGCGCACAGATAAACCTGCTGATCGTAGAGACCTGAATTTAAATTTTTATTAAAATTAACCTTTGTGATTAAAAAGTATAAAGTTCTAATTAGAACGAATTACTATCCCAATTTTAACTTCGTTAGATGAGTTCGGCAGGCCAAAAGTAGCTATTTTCGGAACCAAATTGTTCGCTGGACGGCGGATGTTCTTCCTCAAACATCGTTCAAACCTAGCGCCGGGTCTCTAAATTAACCTTAAAGCTCTGGAAGCTAGTTTATCTCATTTCCAGGCGAATTGTGCTTTCTCGACCCGATAGCGAGTTCAATCTGCGTCCTCTGCAATACTACTTTGCATGATATTTCGGGGAGCACGTTAGGTGCTGTACGCTTGAATAACCTTCTTATATGTACCGATTATAACGAATTCATAAATTGAATTGCATATATTTTTTACACCATATCTATTAAAAAATGTAGTAATGTGTGTTTATTTTGAACTAGCTTCTGCCCGCGACTTCGTCCGCGTGGAACTCCTCCCTTTTTTGCAGTCGGTTAAAAAGTAGCCTATGTTCTTTCTCAGAGTCCAGACTTTCTTTGTACTAAATTTCATTTAAATCCGTCCAGTAGTTTTAGCGTGAAAGCGTAACAGACAGACAGACAGACAGAGTTACTTTCGCATTTATAATATTAGTAGGGATGAATCAGAATCAGAAATTGATTATTGTATAACTATGTACAAAGGATACAAAAGTAAGTGGTTTGGTCTCAACAGTCACAGGTTAAGGCACAGAAAAATATGTATTATTTTTACAATAATTGCAAATGTAGACAGTTTTTTTTTTATTATTTCTTGGTTTGTATCTCCGCCGCACCTCATGTCATGTAATAAAAGTTAACGTAGCTACGTTATGTTTTTAAAATTGATTATTGAGAGAAATTCAGTTCAGTTGAGGATGCTTAATTTAAAAATAATGAATAACTATTTTAGGGAACAAATAATTGCATAAATAAAGATAAATAATGTAATACGAAATAAAACTATATATACGAAATAAACGATATATATATCAGCAAATAAATAAAAATACGCGAGTTAAATCCGTTAATAGTTGTTTCATTCCAATGTGTAATAACCGCGAAGGCATCAGACATTGTAATGTGTCTAGTTCACATAGGCGCTGTCACTGTATACCTAATTTGAATCTAAGTAATTAATATGTACCTGCCGAATGGGGTAGTTTAAACGTCTACCTGACGGAGGGAGGCGAAGACGGCCGAGGGGAGCCGAGCTCCCTCCCTACAACGATGCTCTACCTTTCATTAGTAAGCCGCGCGTCGCGCGATGCGATACACGTGGGTTACGCGATGACAAATGCATGCTTACAGTGTCACGTAACGCGACGTCAAACTTCCAAAGAAACCTAAGTTTTGTGACACTAAATATTGCTGTGAATAAAAATGGACTGAAGTGGATATGTAATTATAAAACTGAGACGTGGAAAATTTTGCAGAAAGGAACTATTCGTAGGTATGTCACAAGTTGGGTTTTTGATGACCTAGGTTTATATTTGGGTGCGGTGTATTTCCGGGCTCTATTTTTAGAAACGATGGAAAAAGGTTTATTTTGCTGACTCCGTTGCTTACGATACAGGAGTGCGTTACAAATTGATGTTCTATAATCGTGGTTATTACTGTAGTAATTACAATTTAACTAGTGTAGGTATGTAGTGACTTGTTTGAATTACACGGCACTTAGCTTAACTGTGCTGTAATACCGGCTGCAACGTGTTGCGTTAACAAAATTATGTGGTTAGCTTTACTCTTTAGCATTACTCTTTTGTTTTTGTACCTATATAATCTTGCAAAGTAAGATTATATTATGATATTATGTTAGTAAGGTGTCCAGGCAAAGCTATTTGCTATTATCATGACAAAAAACATCCAAAAAGTATAAAATAATTAACATATTTAATAAATTACCCACCTGTTAAGCTGTACTGTATTAAAAAGGTAAAACCTTGTTTTTATATGTTTTTAAGTTACCTAGGACTTATTGAAACGAGATCATTGTAAATTTATTATTTTTTACACATTTGGAATTTAATATATTATTCTGAATGTGAAATTTATTTGGTGGTTATTGCGGTTTAAAAAATAATTTTCTGTTTGTCGGACTTGTTTCATTTTAAATTATTAAAACATATTGGAATGATTGTAACGGATTTAAATCGCGTACTTATTTTATTTTTTTACCGAAGTTTCGAAAAATTTACGGTTCTTTTAATTAGACTACTACTCATTCAGTCAGCTATGAATAAGGGAACTGAAAAGTTCTCGGAACGTTACTAATTAAAATGAAATACGCGAATTACATAAATCCGTTGTGTAATAACCGCGAAAGCATCAGATTTTTTTTTAAAATAAATATATTTGAAGTCAAGACAAATGGAAAGTGGTTCTTATTAATTTGGAAATGTTATATGACATTTATTTTAGACTGCTATATATAAATAGCTTGTCAATCTAAAAGCTTTTGTTTGTACGATACAAATAGATTCAACTAAAATATATTTATAATCATAAGAAAATAACTTAAGCATTTTATTTTCGAATTAAACAACTATAACTGATTTAACTCTCGTATTTTATTTAATTTGCTAGTATTTTGTAAGTTTTACGCTTCCTATATTCGTCGTATTTATTTTGTGTTAGATTATCTGACGATAGTCTCTCAGTCGGCTACAAATATGAGAACTAAGTTTTCGAAACAACAGAAAATAAAATAAAATACGCGAGTTAAATTCATTATAATTATTTCATCCCAATGTGTGATAGCCGCGAAGGCATCAGAAATTATTATTCTATTTTCCTTTTTAATTTGGACGATAATGTTTTCATTCTGTTTGTGTAGACTTGGAGGTAAATTGGCTAACCATTTTGTAAATTTGTAGAGGAGTTTTGAAAACATTTTCCTCTTGTGAAACAAACTTTGGTTCTATTTAATGTTTTGTATCGTTATAATTTTTAATTGTTGCTTAAATGAGACACTTTATTTATTTATATTATTACTAATTAAATATAAAATCTTAAATGCCCTTATACTGCAGTAAAAAAAGAGATCATTATATAAGTCAAGCATAAAAAAATATAATAATTTCTGATGTCTTCGCGGCTATTATAAATTGGAATGAAACTACTATAATATAACGGATTCTAATTTTTTTTTTATTTGTTGACGTTTCGAAAACTTTATATTTCCCATATTCGTAACACGAACAGTGAACAGTACTGGATTCATAATTCATATATAGCTACTACTATACTATACTATACTATACTAGCTTCTGTCCGTGACTTCGTCCGCGTGGAACTCCTCCTTTTTTGCAGTCGGTTAAAAAGTAGCCTATGTCCTTTCTCAGGCTCCAGACTTTCTTTGTACCAAATTTCATTTAAATCGGTCCAGTAGTTTTAGCGTGAAAGCGTAACAGACAGACAGACAGACAGACAGAGTTACTTTCGCATTTATAATATTAGTAAGGATTTTTAACAGGTATATCACCTCTTTGAAACTATATACCATTGTATAAAATTTAAAAATCACAAAGATATTTTTCATGTCGTTTTTATTAAAGCCGCCCGGGGCTTTATGTACAGAAAGGACGATTTTTACGATTATTAGCCTAAATTAATTTGAAATTTCCTCATTTAACCTAGTAATTTTTAACTTTTTAACAAGTTTTTGCGCTATTCGGGAGCAAACAGTCATATCATTACGGATCTTTTATGACCGTCTGCTCTCTACCTTACTAATATGACTCAAGCCATGTTATTATGGATGTTTTATAATTTTTATAGTTTATATGACTGTGTTCTTCCGAATAGCGGCCCCGGTTTAAAATAGCGCGTATATTTCGGACAGCCTAAAAGTAATTAATAAACACACTAATGGACATGTCACTATAGTAAATGAGTGATTTGTTCACAGAAATGTCACAAAACACAATTTATTTTAAAGCATTATGAATATTAACAAGTATTGTAATGAAACAAATTTAAACGGATTTTATTTTATTGGCTGACATTTCTGAGCCTTTACAGAGTCGTGCTACGATTATGGAATTTGTAAAGGCTCCGAAAAGTCAGCCAAAAAAATAAAATACGCGAGTTAAATCCGTTAATTGTTTAATTCTAATGTATAATAACCGCGAAGGCATGAGAAATTATTATATTAACTTTGGAATGAAACAACTAATAATGGATTTAACTCGCGTATTTTAATTTTATTTTATTTGCTGACGTTTAGGATTCTTTACAGTTTCCATAATCGTAGCACGACTGAGCTGACAATAGTCTAACGCTAAAGTATTATGTTATCAACTTTTAAGTTGACTTTTAACTGGGTGTTTTAGTACTAGCGTCATGTACCTATCAGCTTCGAATGGGTAGCAAAAGCTAGTATTTAATAAGTTATCACCTACTCATCCATCACGTTATCAAAACTAACTTAAGTTAATCTCCAAACTAAGAACTGTTTTCTCAAAACATTTTCCAGTTAAACATTTCTGATTACAGACAAGGCTTTTACGCAATTTCCTTGGAGATCAAACAATTTCCTTTGGTCGATTGAAATACCTTGAAACGGTAAGAAAATGACGATATTGAAAAGGAACTCGGTTGTACTTATGAAGGTTCATTTTTAATTATGTTGGAAAACAGCAATTAACGTTTATAAATGGATGAAAGTACGGAATTAATGATATGTTTGTTAAATGAAAATGCCCTGTGCCGTTTTTTCCGTGATTGCGCTTTGACTTTGAATAGGTTTGGTAGGTAATAATTTCTGATATCTTCATGGTTATCTTATTATCTTATCTTATCTTATATTATGTATAAAATCCTTTGTTCTGAAAGACTAACGGTTACGCGCACAGCCTAAACAGCTGATCGTAAAGACCTAAAATTTGGTGGGTGTGTTCGTATGTCGTAGGCATCCGATGAGAAAAGATTTTTTTAAAGTAGTGAAAAAGAAGAGGCGATAACGACTATTGTCAGCTCAGTCGTGCTACGATTATGGAAACTGCAAAGAATCCGAAACGTCAGCTAATAAAATAAAATAAAAATACGCGAGTTAAATCCGTTAATATTAAAGCAAATAGTTTTCAAGTAATTTTAAGAAGTATATTAAAATAAAAAAAATAGTTCTTTATTAGATTATAAGAAAACCTATAAAAAGTCTACAGTTCTTTTCGTTTCAGTTCTAAGGAAATAAACAGAAGATCCATGTGAACTGTTTAGGGTCCTGCAACCGATTTAACTCTTTTGATCGGAACCCTCTGAACGCGAGTAGGACTCGCACTTGACCGATCTTTTTATCAGTGACTTAGATGTTACATTTGAAACACTATCTCGACGGTTACCTAAAAGCTATGAAAAACTAAAGTGTAGACATACTTGATACAATCCAGTAGACGATGTTTTGCAAGAACCATCAACTTTATTTATAGGTACAAATATTATAAAGAGGAAAGGTTTGTTTGTTTGGATTGAATAGGCTCCTAAATGGCTGGACCGATTTCAAAAAATCTTTCACTGTTGGGAAGCTACACTATTCCCGAGTGACATAGGCTATAAAAAATAGACGATCCGTGCGATGCCTGAGCGGATAGCTAGTGTCTAATATTGTATTATGAAAAAAGGGAAATTTTGGAATTGTATGAATTTTGATAAAAAATAAAACATTTTTTCCCAAAAAATTAAAAAGAAACTTTAGGGTGGACCACCCTTAACATTTAGGGATATTCAAAATAGATATTGGTCGATTTTCAAACTTGTCCGATGTGCACACAAAATTTCATAAAAATCAGTCCAACCAATTTGGAGGACTTTGGCAGTAAACACGATACAAGAATTTTGTATATTCTATATAGATATTTATTAAATAATAGCATCCCTTTTAAATTGTTCGTATTACAACAACTACAAAACATATTTTGTTACAGGGTCACTAGTCGGGACTAAACAGTCATATGTATCTTATGACTGTTTTCTAAGATAGTAATATGATTTTATGTCATACGAGATCAATAGCGAATGTTTGCCTCCGAAGAGCACTATTGTTTTAAAAGCAAAAAAAACATAAAATAGTATTTGTTATTTAAACATGGTGTTTCATTGCAATGTTATAAACCGCAAAGCATCAAAATTGTTTGTTATACCTAATGCATAAAAGCATTCGAAATAATTGAATACCTACCTATTGGTGAACATGTAATTTGATAAATTAAGCTAGCATAATTTTCATAATTAATGATCACTATAATATTTCCGTTAAATTTGATTTATAATTTATGTTCCACGTATTACCTATTACTAAATAGGGTAGGAACTCTAATAATATGTGTAACATAAATTATGAATTATTAGCATATATCCATGATACCCTGTAGATTATATTACTCGTAAATAAATAATAATTTCTGATGCCTTTGCGGTTATTAGATATTGGAATGAAACAATCATAATGGACTTTAGCGTTAGATTCTCTTCATAACGATGTATCAATCGAATGTCGATCGGTATTTTAAAACTTTTAACTACAAAGCACTACACATAGATGGCGCTGAAGCGACATTTCGCTTGTAATCAAGTACAAAGACAAGATAGTGCAGTGCTTCTATGTCACCTTTATGACCTAACTAGGGTCACTAATTTTACCCCTCCTTCCAACGACGAACTTGCGCGCGAGTCGGCACTTCCACGTGCTCAGACTTGTCACTTTTAAATTTGGAGTTCGAGGCTACCAGCTGATTGTTACTCCCGCCAAATATACATTTTATCCCTGCAGGGTAATTACCCCCAGGTTAAGAACCCAGGAGATAGTGGAAGATTTCGTTGTCTCGTGACGTCCATAGTGTAAATGGCAAAAGCACGATACTTCGAGTTGAGTCCTAATGTGGTCTTCATTTTTTCTGCTAGTCTTTGTACAAATATCAGTAAAGATTTTGTTGTTATATTAATCTTTGGTTGTACAATATTAAAACAGAAAAGGCCAAGTAATATACAAGCCGCAGTGACTGATGAATATTCAATTGCGAAACGCAGATGACGGACAAAGGAAATTGAATTGTTATGAAACCTGCATATTGTCGACACAAGCCGGGAACGAATTAAATCATTGGTGCGTTTGCATTCGGCATTTTCCTGAAAATGTACAATTAAAATACCAATCCTCTTGAACGCTTGCGAAAATGTTCAATATTAAACAAATAAATTGAAACTCGAGTATTGTTTAAAATTTTTTGATATTATATATCACAAAATAAAATTAATAATTAAATACTCAGTGTTTTACGAAAAAGGGGATACGATACGCTTATTGAGTTTCAGATCTCTTTATTTTCATTGTTACGTGTCATTATATTATTCAGCAGAATTTATTATAAATATAATTCCAGCAAAAACCCTTCAAAAATACTTGACTGCGGCCTGTTTTACAATGTCTAAGTAATAGGAATGAAAAACTGAGTTAGATTATAAAAAAATAAAAAAAACATTTTTTCTTTTCTTAAACAAATAAACAATCCCAAAGATATAGACGAATATGTTAGTCATTAAGTCAGCTTCTACTTTTATTTATATATAACTAGCGACCCGCGATTTTACTAGCTACTGTAGCTATTTTTTTTATCGCTGGAAAATGCGTTACGCATACCACCCTAGCCCGGGGGAGCATCGGATCTTTATGTGGGACTACTGAGATGACACCCAGACTACCCACTAAAAAAAATTAACTTTAGCCTTTTTTTCAAACTGGGGAAACTCTCATGAATACCTTTCGCCCTGGGAAAGGCAAAAGGCGATACTCTTACTGGCTAAAACCCCACTGTGTTCCTCTTCGGCGCTATAAGCCAATGACCTGGGACTTACGCAGTCTTCCACATCATGGCGGCGTTGGCCATTTTCCGGCCCTACTACCAATATACCCTCTTTGATTAGCAAGCAATATCATGTTTGCAAGGGCGTGCATTCCATATAGGCACTATGTCATAAATGTATGGAGTGCCTACCTTGGCACACCCCACTGCACGCGCCTGTATGTTTGAGAGCCTACTGTAACCTAATGCAGTGTGCCAGAGGAGGCACGTTGTCTAGCAAACTGTATTAGCGCCCGGCACGCTTCAGCTCGTTGCCTTTGATGAAGAATTTGCTTCTTGAAAGCTTCTGTTACATTTTTCTCATAGAATCCCTTTAAAAATAACATAAAGCAATGCGGTACAATGAGTTATTGCAACATTCAGCTATTGTGACAGCTGGAAGACCGTGGCTTTGTTGAAAAAAAAAGAGTTAGGTTCTTGATTTTGAAGCCTTTGCGGTTATTACACGTTGGGATGAAATAACTGTTACGGATTTAACTAACGTGTTTAATTTTATAGCTAACGTTTGGAAATCTATACGATTGGTAGTCGACTCAGCTTACGATAGTCTAAGACTAAAATGTTACGATTATAGGAGTTTTCGAAACGAAATACGCGAGTTAAATTCGCTATTGGTAGTTGTTTCATTCCAATGATTATGTTCCAGAGTTTCTTTGTTAAAAGTGTTATTCTTTATTTATGTTTACTACAAATCAATCGATACTCGATAGATATGTATCGTTTAATACCATTCCTACTAATATTATAAATGCGAAAGTAACTCTGTCTGTCTGTTACGCTTTCACTCTAAAACTACTGGACCGCTTTAAATGAAATTTGGTACAAAGAAAGTCCGGAGGCTGACAAAGGACATAGGCTACTTTTTAACCGACTGCAAAAAGGAGGAGTTCCACGCAGACGATGTCGCGGGCAGAAGCTAGTTCTTTATAATGATGCAATAAGATACCCACTGAGGTTTGTATATTTAAATGACACTTTTATAACGGTAGATGTACAAACATATAAGTGGGAGTCGCTTATTCATTTCATTTTTACATTTAAACGTGTATAATAAATGTATTTTATATAAAACATTTCTACTTCATATTTGAACAATCGGCGATATAATAAAGCATTCATAGTAACTATATGTAAACAGTCTTGAAATTTGATCAATATGAGTAACTAAATACCTAAATGTAGTTTTATATATACACTAGCTGTGCCCGCGACTTCATCCGCGTGTAATAGTTATTTTCCTAGTTTTTTACACATTTTCCACTGTTTCTTCACTCCTATTGGTCGCAGCGTGATGTTATATAGCCTAAAGCCTTCCGCGATAAATTATTTATCCAATAAAAAAAAAAATCAATTCGAACCAGTAGTTCCTGAGATTAGTGCGTTCAAACAAACAAACTCTTCAGCTTTATAATATTAAGTATAGATGAGTAACTAAGTAGGTACCTAAATATAGTTTTATATATACATTTGGAAAGAAATGATGCTCAGTGGTACCTATTCTGTTGCAGGTGCGGTTGACGGGAGTTGCCGAAAGACTGCTGAATAATTCAAAGCTATATTAACTCAGCGAAACGACTCGTGCGTGATAAAAAAACTCGATACTTAATGTTAAGAAGATTACATTATTCTACCATCAAATGACGCATTGTTCAGCTGCGTCATTTAACGTTTATATTTTGCTAAACAGCGAATGACGCAAGATTTAGTGTAAATGTAGTTTAGTGAGTTTAATTAGATTGAACTTAATTCGCCTTTCGAAATCTTATTAGATGTAAAAAGATAATTAATTACGAAAGTTCAGTTTTAAAAGTCTCTTGTTATTAATTAATAATATACTAAACGAAGTAAACTTCAATAGGTTCACATTAAATAATTAAACTATATTAAAGTAAATTACAAAGATAAACTAAAAAAATTACGTAAAGTTTAATAAATACTTACAAATGCAAATACAGTGACATAAGCTTAGGCGATGTAATTGACGAAATGGTGATGTGTCGAGTGATGAGCCGCGACGGGATGATGAGGAGTGATAGGGTGATGATGACAGTGATGAGACACGTGGCGCTGGCGCTAGTATCCGTGGTGTTGGTGTCTGGGACAGGAGAGTGGACTGAAGATGCAGAAGACCTGGGTAAGTTTTTTTTTATTACACTGATTGTTCTCACTGCTGGGCAATGCCGTTGGGTATATCGGAAGCATATTAAGATATAATGCGATTCGGTTTATTCCAAGAATACTCTGATTTATTGTTTTTTTTACGTATTCAAATTTTTATAATCTTATCATTATTTTATAGTTATCTACTATGGTAGTTTTAAAAGTGACGAAGGTACTAGTAGTGTGGTTTCTCTTTAGTCTCTTAAATATATTTTGATATGCTAGTTATTTATAAAACTTATACGTTATTTAACTGAAATTGTTAAACGGAAAGACACAATAAAAAAATCAGTCGGTAGGTAAAATTGAAATATTTTTAAAAAGGTTAGCGTGTACATTAATTAATCATAAGTTTATATTGACCTTGAGGTAATTTTATAATTTATTTGGTGTAACTTGAACCCCAAATATCTTTTCAAAAATTATAAATCCTCACTAATATTATAGTGAAAGTTTAAAGAATGTTTGGATGTATGTTTATGACTCTTTCACGCGAACACTACTGAATTAATTTCTATCTTATACATCTGAATAACATATAGGCTATATTTCATAACGATATTGTGTATAGTACTCATCGTGCGCAGACGAAGACGCGGGCAGACGCTAGTAGATTAACATTTTGATTAATGACGTCGAGACGGTAACGATAAAATCTCATTTCGTTGTTACCTATTTATTGCAGGTGACTAAAAACTTGTGATTAATTTGAATAAAAGTACCGTAATTAATTGTGACTTGTGATTCATGAAATTCATAAAATTTTACGGTTAAGACATGATGGATTTGTCACTGAAATTGAAAACTAAATTAAAAAAGTTTAAGTTTTACTCTGACACTTATCTATTTAATTAGTGCAACTTAAAAAACATGGTTAAATGTGTTTTGATTATTTAAATAAATAATAAATAAATAAATATCTTTGGACAAGTCACACCAATTATGTAGTCCCATTTTAAACAAAGCTTGTGTTATGGGTACTAGACAGCGGATAAATATACATAAAAACATTTAAGACATCCAAGACTCAGGTACAGATGCCAGTGCTTATCACATTGACATCTGCCCCTAGCGGGATTCGAACCCGCAACCTCCGGTTTCGTAGTCAGGGCCTCTGACCACTAGACCAACAGGCCGTCAAAATTACTTACAATTATTAATATATAAAATTATTTACTTACACAGTTTAGATTTTAATTCTTTTTTTTTAAATTAAATGCTGAACTCTGGCCAACCGGCCAGCCAATGGAATTTACTGCAACATAATAACGGTAGGCGAGCTTCCAGATGAGAAGCTTAAAAGCCCATAGGGTGTTTAGGCCTGACCTACCGCAAAGTGGGGCTCTGGCCCTCAGGACATGTTAACACGATTTTCTTGCATTGTTAGTATTCATATCCCATCAGTGAGCGGATTTTTAACCTTCACAATTTGTGACCGAGTAGGAAAATTATACTACTTTCTTTTACAGAAAATTTTTGGTGTTGTAAAACTATACAAAACGCGATTCATGTAAAATTCAGTGTCCGAAACAAAACATTCCACGGGGACGTAACAGAACCGTTCAACCAAGTAAACTTCCGACTGAAAACAAAGTACCGGCCGAAGAACAATACAAAACTTGTACAATTTAGATTTTTATTTGAGCGCTATCGTTTTGAGTTGCTTTGACCGCGTTTGGAACAATCTTTGATCGGGTACGAATTTCCATAGTGACTGCAGGGGCCGCTTGGCGTACCGCCAGACAATTTCTTTGTCTTCTAGTTCGAGTACTGTAGATATTACCATTAAGGAACTTATTGAATTTTCACATGTTAACATGTAGAGGTGAAGTCTAATATACGGTTCAATGTAACCTGCAAGGCATGTGAATAAGACATATATATAATACTAGCTTCTGCCCGGGACTTCGTCCGCGTGGAACTCGTTTTTTGCAGTCGGTTAAAAAGTAGCCTATGTCCTTTCTCAGGTTCCAGACTTTCTTTGTACCTACCAATTTTTTTTTAAATCGGTCCAGTAGTTTTAGCGTGAAAGCTTAACAGACAGACAGATAGTTACTTTCGCATTTATAATATTAGTAGGGATACCTACTAGCGGTTCGCCCCGGCTTCGCACGGATCCCTATTTTTTTCCAAAATGTTATATAGTTTATGTTACTCGTGGATAATGTAGTTTTCGAATGGTGAATAAATTTTTAAAAACGGTCTTGTAGTTTTTGAGACTATTCATCACAACCAAACAAATAAAGTTTTCCTCTTTATAATATTAGAACAGATAGGTATGAAAGAATGTTATAAACCGGAGTTTGCCTGACCTCTACATCACCACAGCGACAATAGGAATGATAACAGGGTAAACAATACAAAATTATGTTTAGTCCGCAAAGAGATTATTAGAAAATATTGGACACGTAGGTATATATTTATTCTCATCATTATAGTAGGTACAATTTATACGATACCGTGACGCTACGAGCTCCCACTCCAGAACTTTTGAAGCGCTTACCTTTGTCATTTATTGTATGATTGAAAAAATGAAAAATATGTATCCAATAATTTTTGGTAACATACTTGATGGACAATAAAAAAATGATGATTGCATGCCTACTGTCAATGATAAGTAACATTTCGAAATGCATTACGTAGGTACACTTTATTGCACAAGCGTAAACTAAGTAAGTGTAGGAAACATAGAAAATAGTAAAATTAATGCCATGATGCGTTCTGTGAGATTTAATGAATACAGGTAGTTGGCTGTAAAATTTATTATCTCCGTAAACTAAACTCTAAAGGTCAAAATACATATTATTATATACCATCCCAAAGGGTAATTAATTTAGACGGAATTGAGATCGATATTGATTAATTACGATTAATTATAGCTTAACTTGAATGCTTTCCCTAAGTGGTGGTTAAACTAGTTACTGCGTAAACTATTAATAATGAAGATGACTTGATAATGTTCTTAATTCAATAAATTGTACCGCTGACCTTGTACCTCTAACCAAAGGGTATAAAAGACCTTTAATACAAAAATAGAACAGAGTGGGTACCCTTTATCTGGGTAGAGCGAAATAGTTTATAACACCGTTTGCTCAACTCTTTCACTTCACGTAATTAATAAGACAATCATGTTATTAATAACTAGTTTCTGCCCGCGACTTCGTCCGCGTGGAACTCCTCTTTTTTTGCAGTCGGTTAAAAAGTAGCCTATGTCCTTTCTCATGCTCCAGACTTTCTACGTACCAAATTTCATTTAAATCGGTCCAGTAGTTTTAGCGTGAAAGCGTAACAGACAGATAGACAGACAGACAGAGTTACTTTCGCATTTATAATATTAGTAAGGACTAGTAAGGATTTCTGATGCCTTCGTGATTATGATACATAGGAGTAAAACAATTATCAATAACAGATTTGAATTACATAACAGTATCAGAAATTATTACTATATTTGTTTTACTTTATCATTAGTTGACTCCCTCAAGACAGGTTGATATTCTACATTCTAACTCTTCATTCATAAATTTCGACAGAACTGAATGTTTCTAAATTGAAGCAGCGTCATTGAAAAACGCGAGCTGGGGAGCAAAAAATAAAGTCGATTTTCGCTTCCACATTTGAAAGTGTCGTATAACTTTGAAGTCGTCAACTTTAATTATTTAACGTGGGGCTACATATTGTTTGCGCTAAAATATTTTAATTCCACTTGTAGACAGTTGAATGAAGGGGGGGTTACCGGAAACGGTGAAGGGTTTAGGGTTGCTACACTATAATTTATGCTTAACTAGCTTCTGCCCGCGACTTCGTCCGCGTAGAACTCCTCCCTTTTTGCAGTCGGTTAAAAAGTAGCCTATGTTATTTCTCAGGCTCCAGACTTTCTTTGTACCAAATTTCATTTAAATCGGTCCAGTAGTTTTAGCGTGAAAGCGTAACAGACAGACAGACAGACAGACAGAGTTACTTTCGCATTTATAATATTAGTTAGGAAGTGTCTCGGCCCAAGGAACAAGTCCTTTCTTAGTGCGTCTACGTTATAAAAGTAACCCCTGTGCAAGATTTCAAGTTTCTAATACTTATAGTTTAGGCCCGGTGTTGGTATGCTAGTTGTCTTCTCTTTTTATATATAACTAGCGGTTCGCCCCGGCTTCGCCCGGATCCCTTTTTTTATAGCCTATATCATTTGAGAATAGTGTAGCTTTCCAACAGTGAAAGAATTTTTCAAATCGGTTCGGTCGTTTAGGAGCCTATTCAATCCAACCAAACAAACTTTTCCTCTTTATAATATTAGTATAGATCGTTATTACTTTAACGCAGTCTTCGAGCGTTTAGACTCCGTTATTTTCGGTTGCAAATAATATTATTAGGTATAACTGAAACAGTATTTGTACCAGTACCAAAAGATAATTTCACTAAACTTGTAATAACCGCAAAAGCATTCAAACTCTAATTTTACTTAAGTTCTTTTACTTATTGATTCTGTTCTTTTAACGCTCAAACGCTCAAGAATCCCACTTATTCATATTCGAATTTCTAAACTCATCTTCAAAAGCATACCCTATAAACAGGCAATCAAGTATGAACGGGTTATTAGAGAGCGATTGTTAATTTCCGTCAAAGCAAGCTTACATCATAAAATAAAGTTTTACCCGGATTTACCCGGCAACCTGTCAACCCTGCGCCGGCCACCGCCACATATTTTGTTTGTCGAAACTGCGGGCTTAACCGGCAGAAATTAATTATTTGCCCGCTGTAATTACGTAGCTCACGTTTGTACCGGCGATGCAACTCAATATGACCCAGTTTTTGAATTACTTATGTAACTTTTATGCTGGAATAAGCTGTTCGTTTATATGCTGATTTTGGGGTAGCTTTTCCCTTTAATTTCGTATCGATACTATAATAGACTTCAGTCACAAACATGCAACGGGTTTCATAGAAACGTTTGCGACACAAGTACCTAATTAGACGTAAGGAAGGGAAATCTTAAATTCGAAGATAATAGGTAGGTGTATGATTCTTTGATAATTTAAGAAAATAATTTCTGATGCCTTCGCGGTTATTACACATTGGAATGAAACAACTGTTAACGGATTTAACTCGCGTATTTTTATTTTATTTTATTAGCTGACGTTTCGGATTCTTTACAGTTTCCATAATCGTAGCACGACTGAGCTGACAATAGTCTAACGCTAAAGTTAGTCCGTTAACAGTTGTTTCATTCCAAAATTTAAGAAAAGCTTTGGAATGAAACAACTATTAACGGATTTAATTCTCGTATTTTTATTTTATTTTATTAGCTGACGTTTCGGATTATTTACAGTTTCTATAATCGGACTACGACTGAGCTGACTTCTACTGACTGTCTTTAGCGTTAGACTATTGTCAGCTCCGAGTTAAATCCGTTAATAGTTGTTTCATTCCACTGTGTAATAACCGCGAAGGCATCAGAAATTATTAAGAAAAACTTTTTTTTTTTCATTTTATAGATATTCACATTAAATAATACCTGTTATAACAATATTATGTAAAGATATTATATTTATAATACAGTACTTTAGCATAAGTACGGATAACTGAGTACTTAGTAGGTAGGTAGGAGACAAAGACGTAAGTTATAATAAAAATAATTGTTGAAATAAAACAAATATAACGGATTTAACTCGCGTATTTTATTTGTTGACGTTTAAAATATTT
Organism: Polylopha cassiicola; assembly: GCA_038024825.1. Classification (NCBI taxonomy): domain Eukaryota; kingdom Metazoa; phylum Arthropoda; class Insecta; order Lepidoptera; family Tortricidae; genus Polylopha; species Polylopha cassiicola. Next base: position 5,379,202 of record CP149061.1, read on the forward strand.
CTCAGTTCTCATATTGGTAGCCGATTGAGCTGACGATAATCATACTAAAATAATTTTTCACATTATGCAAACTACCTAGGTAGGCACTTTGCAATTGCCAAGGTAGTAGTTTCATTCCAATATGTAACACCCGCGAAGGCATCAGAAATTATTAAAAACATTTGTATTGTCACCAAGTGGAGGTAAATGGGGGGTATTATCTGAAACATCGTAGCGCGAGAGGTCACCGGACTTTGTCATGCCCACTAGCCCGAGGCGTATTGGAGAATATTGACACGAGACCTATACTATATAATAATATATTCAGTCGTTAAAACAAATAAAAAATGAAAAATCATATAACACAACTGTGATAGGTGGGTATATCTGTAAAAAACATTCTCCTGTCGACTGATACCAGTTGTTTTTATCTGTCTCGGAGATTGTGTTTGTATTTTAACATTCTCCTGTCACCTGATAGCAGTTATTTACCAAGAATTGGGATGTATCTCGGAGATTGTGAGAACTTTAATTTCAATCGAAATTAATCCATGTAAAAATTTACCACTGTCTGTATGTAATATTATATCAGTAATAAAAAAGTACACACTATTCGCACGGCAATCTAGAATGTTCTATATACAGCAAATGATTAGTCATTGCAATTCTGCATAAATTATATTTAAAATAAAAACACTTATTTTTCCACTTTACATCATACAATACCTAGATAATCGATATTTAAAAAAAAATATTTTTATAGATATAACCAATGCCTAATTATATTGATTAAACTATAATTTTAAAGGAACTGACAGAAAAAATCTAAAACTTAACAAATAACACATTTAAAATACGCGAGATAAATCCGTTATAGTTGTTTAATTCCAATATGTAATAACCGCGTATGCGTCAGCAATCATTAAATAAAACTATACTATACAAATAAAACTTTACACAAATAATACAACATTCAAGTAAAATACATTATCAACGGGCCTACAGTGGAGAATGATAACGGGCACTCAACTCGCCAGTGTATAATTACGTGTACACACCCCGGAATGTAGTCGCGAATGGCTGATTACGTCGACCGGGTCATTTCTCTCGCTCCTGTGTTCACGTGGTTGCCCAAAATGGATGTAGATTGTACAATTTAAAGGATTGACTGTAACGTTTTTGTTTTCTGTTTTATAAAAATGCTTTTATTTTTATAACCGAATATAATATTTGTTACTTTATTAAGAAGACAATTTTGTTTCTCTTTCACCTGTCCATAATAATCCTAAGAAATCACGGAAACAAAATACAAACCTAACTAACAATTGTTAAATCAAGGTTACAATTTTATCTACCAATCATAGATAACAAGGCAAGCCAAGTACCTAGTTCACTACCCGGACTTGACCATTAAAAGTAATGAAAGATAGTTTTCGATTGTAACTGCTCCAGTACTTAATACGACCATAAATTGTATAGCCATTATTTAAGTCAAAAGCAGTCAATATACCGACTGTATGCTATTTGGAAACCCATTTATAATTTAATGTCATTTCAACCAATCAAACAATAGTGATGGTAACATTGGGTGTCCATCATCAATCAAAATAATTAGAACTAGGTAGCTAATGGTAGGAATAAAAATCACTGACATATTTTACTGGCCTTGGTTAAGCCACGAAATTGTTGTCAATTACAAACGGGAAACAAGAAATGACTATTTCAACATGAATCGGTTTTAATACATATTTATTTAGCTGCATTTCACCGCATATTTATCGAATAAACTTGTGCAATTTAAATATCAGCTGTGTTCACTCGTGAAATAATGTTGTCAGTAATCTGGTTGTTTGAACTGCATTAATTAGCAGGAATTAAGTACGGAATAAATGCTGCCCGCTGACAAATTCGTGCGGGTTTGTTATTTTAATTACTTTTTACTGTGTTTTGTTAATTCGAACGGAAGCAAATATAAACGGTTACGAAATAAAAAAAGTACAAAAGAAGTTTTGCGAAATGTCAGCAAGTAAAATAAAATATGCGAGTTAAATCCGTTCATAGTTGTTTCATTCCAATGTGTAACCGCGAACTTATCAGATTTTTTTATGTCGTTATTTAAAACTTAAGAGGATTGTGAAGCTGTTGATTTTCATACAAAAGGCGATAACGTTTTACACCCAGTAAATATAGTTAGATTTTTATAATTTTTGGATATGTTGTAAATATAATGAGAAACTACGTCTGTACGTTTTGATTTTTAAGAAATATTGCTTACGCTAAAATTTATTAGCATCTAAAAATCTATATATAGATTTATAATCATAAAAATCTATATTATTTAAGCAATATTTCTTAAAAATCAAAACGTACAGACGTAGTTTCTCATTATATCTACAACATATCCAAAAATTATAAAAATCTAACTATATTTACTGGGTGTAAAACGTTATCGCCTTTTGTATGAAAATCAACAGCTTCACAATCCTCTTAAATAAATTCAAATAAAATAAAACACGCGAGCTAAGTCAGTTACAATAAATTAGTTGTTTCATTCCAATAGGTTCCTATTAAAGAGTCTGCGAAATAAAAATCGATCAAAGTTGTGGACTTGGCCATATCATTTTCGATTACTTCTTAATCTAAATTAAAGGCAGTAAAACGGCCGACCGATCGGCCATTACCACTATCGTCTTTGAATCTCATTTTAATGTCGACTTGCGACTGGTTTGGTTCGTGTTCCAAAGAATTTAAACGCCGGACAAATTAAATTATGGCAATGTAAAATAATAGGCAGACGGCATGATATTGTGACGTTTCACTTTGTATTTTATTTTTAATCTTTATTTTTTATGCCTCGCTTTAAGGTACCTATATAATATATTATATAACCGTTTTATTCCTAGCTAGCTAGTTAGTCTAGCTAGGAATAAAACTAAAGAAAAATAAAATAATACATTCGAATGAAACAACTTTAATGGATGTAGCTCTGTCGTGCTACGATTATGGAATCTGTAAAGGCCCCGAAACGTCAGCCAATAAAAATAAAATACGCGAGTTAAATCTGTTAAAGTTGTTTCATTCCAATTTATAATAACCGCGAAGGCATCAGAAATTATTAAAATAATACAGTTTTAATAAGAACTGTATGAATGGAAGCACTGTTGACCTGTAAAACATAATATATATTGAGAGAAAAATAAACATCGTATAAAAGAAACATAATTATAAACAAGTATGAACGAATACGTTTATAAACAATGGAATTTATACAAATACAATTGTATATAAATATCATTACTTGTATATTCCTAGTTTTTATTTGTTCTAGCATTATGTTATTTTTCTCTAGTTTAAACTAGGGAAAAATAACATAATGCTAGTAATGTAATTAATTTGTTCAGTAAAGAGTTAAATGTGAAGATTTATAATTATTCACGATTTTCCATTATGCTTTTTATAGTCTCGAACTCTGTATTTTTAGAACATAAATTAAATTGAAGAGTCGTTCATTAGTTTCTTCTTGAGACATTCATTTCAGCATTTCAAATTCTTCATTAGAGAATGGTACTTTAAACTCTTGACCGGTGCTGAGGCACTTCAGTGCCATATAGTTGTATGTTTCTAATGGGTAAGATAGCACATGTAACCTTTTTGGAGTGCTTAGAATTTTTATAATAATAATATAGTATTTCACGACAATTTACGATAATTGATCTAGTTTATGGCAAACATTTTTTTCTACTGGTACTAGTCTACAGATAAACATACACAGGTAAGGAATTTAAGTTAATGTTAATGTAAGGTAGATAATCGAATGGAATACTTAATACAAATTTATTAATAAAAAGTTATAAAAACAGCTTTAAAATATCGTCATTACGAAATTCAGATGACATTAAAACTATTAGATGAAAGAAGACTTTAACTATAAAATTTTATTATTTGAATTACTACTCAAAATTTGTCAGTCGCTCCAACATTAAAAATTAAAAATGATGAAGCTGGCCCAGACTTGAAACTTTCATAAATATTTAAATAAAAATTGGAACATCTGTTTTCATTAAAATGTGGTGCCATTTTATATAATTTTTGCGTTTTATAGAGCAGAACATAAAGAAATTCAAATTCCATTCGTCAAATTTCCGATGCCTTTGCGGTTATTACACATTGGAATAAAACAACTACCTATTCAAGGATTTAACTCGCATTTTTTATTTGCTAGCGTTTCGGATTCTTACAGTTTCCATAATCATAGTAAACTGAGTTGACAATACTCTAACGCTAAAAATAAAATACACAAATTAAATCCGTTAATAGTTTCATTCCAATAGGTACTAAATATTATGTTTAGACAATTCACACCAATTCATCAAATTCCAAACTACGCTACACTAATGCATGATAGCGCAATGCGTTAGGGCAGTCGTCGCATCTGTGCGGAGTATCCGTAAATCATGTATGCACAGGAACTTCTTTAGAGCTGCAACCCTTTTTAGTTCAAGCAATTTGAAGGCTACCATTGATCCTTGAATGATTCATCTACCCAAGAATAAGTAAACAGGGTCCTCGTTAGTGGAGCCCTACGTGTCCCTCACTTATCACTCGGACCCCCGTGTCACCGACAACATGACGATCATTTGTAAACCTTTCGAAGGCAATCTCTGATAACTGTGTTTGAAATCAAACCTAAAGGTTAATTTAAACGTGATGCTAAGTTCTGTTAAACCGTATCGATTCATATTATGATCGTTGTTAATTGAAAGATATGGAGGGTATTATTATTATATCTGTGGTATATATGTTTTTTTTTCTCAATGATGAAGATAAGAGTTAGTTAAATAATTGAATACCTTCCACCTCCTCATTAGTAACTATAATCACCTGTATTGATTTTGTAAGGACGATAGTGAGGACGACTGGGTAAAATAATAATTTAGTCCATATGTAACATTATTGAAATTTAATAGGCACGTATTTTTTCTTTTCTCAAACAAATAATATACACTTTCTAAAGTTCGGGAGTGGGAGCTCGTGACGTCACGATATGGTACAATTGATACCGTAACGTGGCGTCATGTAGGTACTTTAGAAACGCTTGTCTTTGGCTGTAGTCAATGGTAAAATATGCTGTAATAGTAATTAAGATTAAGTAAGTAAATAAATATATTTTTTTATGCATAAATAGCTACGTTTCACATTAATATTCACGTATACCAAACCCGATATTAACGGTCCATTCCAGTTATAGTATTAAAAGTTTATTCCAATAAATTGATATTGCACTTCCAATAGCTTTAAGTTCTTAAGTAACAATAAGACTACGCAGCGCAGGAAGGCTTGTTAGAAGTTTATAAGGAAACCCTCACAGTCGGAAAGTTTATTAGACTTGTATCTTGGAACTTAAATAAAAATATCGATGGGAATATCAACTTATTCTGATGAGCTGCAAATATTCTTAGAAGATAAAGGTTCTGGATTTATCTAGATAATTCTGTCCGTAGAGTTAGTATCTATTTTAGGTAGCTCTTTTTATTTAAAATTAGCTTTTATAGGTAACTTAAAAATTTGGTGAAATTTAGCAACGACTGTCGGCAGAGCAACATACAGTGGTCCGATGCCCTTGATGTTTGCAAAACTTTCGAAATCTCGTGAATCGACCAATACTAAGGGTTATCCCGAACTGCTGACAAATCTTTGTATATAGTTCGGGCTGTAGCTTCCCCCGATTCGCTCGTAGCTCTCGGGTTCGACTGTGTTATATCCTTCTTCGAGGCATAAATTATTTCTTCTGTTTAAGCGAGTTGAAGGTACAAACAGATAGAGTTCCGTATTTAAAATATTACTAGACATTACTATAGTAATTGACATAATAGCTACCTTCGTAGGCGAGAAGATATTCCACACATATTTTACGAAACTTAAAACGCTTCAAATAAACGCATAAACAATAATAAGTAATCCGTCTCGACAATACCAACATACCAAACATACCATACAACCTCGTACGCCAAAAACTTAAACGGCATAACTCAAATAGTTTTAAAGAGTTCGGCATTTAAATTTTACCACAAGGAAAAGACGAGCAAAGAGTTTCCAGCTGTCATAGCCAGATTCTGCCATGGCTCCAAAGCGGCAGTGTTGGCGGCCCTGGCTCCTCGCCAAACAATTACTTTGTCTCGTCAAGAGCATTTCTTCGAGTGATGGAGCCAGAATGCCAACCTTACGACTGTCTTCGAAGATATCTTTTAATGGATTTTTAAACGTGAACTTAGTGATAGGTAGTGCAATGTTGTGTTCGCGTTTTGAAGTTAAACGTTGAAAGGATGAAATGAAGAAGCGCTGCCAAATGAAATTTGGAAAGATTAAGTTGGGAATGAAAAAATGGTTTATAATGAATCTAATACGCATATATAACTTATAATAATATTGCATTAAAAGTGCAGTGGTAACACTAACTTTCTTATATTGAATCAATATCAAAATGATTATATTGCAACGATCGATTCAAGCCGCACATACATATATTTTTTAAAAACGCTGCAAAAAGGTATTCAAATTACAGCCTTCATACAGTTACATGTTCAAATATGCAGCTAATGTTATCATTAAAATTCTAAAGAAAAACTACTTCTATTAGCCATCAAGGCTCTATGCACTATTAGAACCTAATTCTGTTGGAATAGGCAGCTTGAATTCTAGAATAAATTCTAGACGATTCTAGTTCTTAACAAGGGGGCTTAAACGATTATAGTGAATGGCCAATATCCAAACGTGTATGTTCCAATTGGTATTTGGAACAAAGACACAAAGACACTACTTAGTGTTAATAGTCTACGCGATACTCCTTTTGAAGCGCATTTTAGAAAATTTTGTTGAAAGTAAATGTTTAGAACGAGTCGTTTATGCTAACACACGGTTAAAGTGTTTCGAAAATTCCATTGAACAAAATTAAATAGACTTTAATAAAGTAATATGTTTTCATTTACTGTTTTGTTAATGCCTAGTTATTGCGTTTGCTTCAAAGAATGTCGGAATCAATTAATAAATTAGGAGATGAATTTTCAAAAATACTGTCTTAGCCTCTTACGTTATAAAAGAAACCTCTGTGCAAAATCTCGAGTTTCTAACCCTTATAGTCTAGGTCCTGTGTTGATATGTCAGTAATTAAGTCAGCTTGTCTTTATAGGTATACAGCTGTCCGCCCTGGCTTCGCACGGATCCCTTTTTTTATAGCCTATGTTACTCGAGAATAGTGTAGCTTCCCAACATAAGTGAAAGAATTTTTCAAATCGGTCCAGTCCTTTTGAAGCCTCTTCAATCAAAACAAAAATTTTCCTCATGAAACAACTTTAACGGATTTAACTCGCGTATTTTATTTTTATTTTTATTGGCTGACGTTTCGGAGCCTTTACAATATATAATAACCACGAAGGCATCAGAAATTATTAAAATTGTCCTTTTTATAATATTAGTATAGATATCAACGATTATCCCGAACAGGTAACTATTAATTCTATATAGTTCGGGCTGTTGCCTACCTCAAAATAAATTGGATAGCTTACTAAAACGTAATACATAAATTAGCAAGCACAATAACAGTTACTTCCGTTATTATTTATTCCTTCTCATCGCTCACATGTTGTCTTAGAGATGAAGAAATTACGTATTAATGACTATTTAATATTACACTACAATAAAATAGAATTTTGGGGCAATCGGATATCATTCACCGGGGAGTATCAGACATAGGAGTCTAGTAATGTGAAAGATATTGTTATATCACGGTAATGCTTCTACGAATCTCCTACATGTTATTTTATTCATTGAAGCCCGATATCGATGTTCAGTAGAAATGGCATAATCAAAAGAACAAAGGTTTTTGATTCCTGATACGCAAAATATTTTGTTATATTTACTTTCCTTTTAACATTGTTTTTAAATATGTTTTTTGTTAGCTTATTTTATTAGTTGTTTTTAATAATTTCTGATGCCTTCGCGGTTATTACACATTGGAATAAAACAACTATTAACGGATTTAACTCGCGTATTTTTTTATTTTATTTTATTAGCTGACGTTTCGGATTCTTTACTGATTCCATAATCGTAGCACGACTGAGCTGACAATAGTCTAACTTTTTTTTATACGTTTATTTATACTATATTTTTGGTGTTCTGTGTTCTAAACCTTCTTAGTAATGTTCTAAAACGACTTGTTTTTTATAAGAAATACTATCGGAGTATACCTAATATAAATTATATATACTGGCTTAATGACTGCCATATCAACGCAGGCCTAAACTATAACAGTTAAAAACGTGGGGCAGCACTAACACAGGATTTTCGAAAATTAACCCCCTTAGATTTTCTAAAACGAGGGTGAAATTTTTTTCCGAAAAAATATCCTCTGGATAATTATTTAAGGATTATTTAAGATTCATAAGCAATATTTTATCTGCTTAACTCTAACAAACCTTACACGTCTTATATATATAAGAAAAGTGACCTAACCACCACCTGCAGTCATTATAACCTGTGCCTTACGTAACACATGTCAAAGCTTGAATTTGTTTGGTAAATGAACTCCGAATTACCTGCTAAGCCATACTGACGGGTTCAATTATGTATCTACTCGTAAATTTCGATTATTCGGCGTTGAAAATACGTTCAGTGATTAACTATTTCTATAGGGCACCATGATTAAGCTAGTTGCCCTCTGTTTACGGAAATGGGAGTTAAATAGCTTATAGTAAACAAAGGCTACCTTTATTTAGGTGTTTTATTGCACTACATAGTATAAAACAAAGTCGCTGCTGTCTGTACGCAACGGATTTTAAAGCAGTTTTTTTAATAGATAGAGTGATTCAAGAGGAAAGTTTATAGCACCCGTATGAAACCGGGGCGGGTATTCTATATTCGTAAGTCCTGAGGTGTAATAATTTGTGACGACTACATATTGTGATGATACACATTAGAAAGAAACAAACTATAATAATTTTCACTAATATAATTAGTCTAATGCTACAGTTGTCAGCTCAGTCATGTTACGAATATGGGAACTGTAAAGTTTTCAAAACGTTAGCACATAAAATGAAATTCGCAAGTTAAAACCTTTATAGTTGTTCCATTCCAATGATTGAATCATCAATTTATTAATTGTTAAGTAAATCGGTACTAGTAGTATATTGTATAGGTACCTATTCTCTTTTTAACTATTTGATACTAGTACCTAAACACTGCACTTCAAAGCTAAAGTTACTTAATTGTGTATCCTGATACTATAGAAGCACAGGGTTCCAAGAAAACGATAAAAGTGGGCCTTCAGGAAGTGAACTTTTGAGAAAACGACGGTGTCCATTCAAACGTGCTTTACCTTTTACACCTCTTTGTCAATCCTTGTACATCCTTTGTGTTGTGACATCTGATAATCCACACAATAGGTCAGCTTTCAATTGAATAGATATTTATATGGACTCTTTTTGAAAAAAAAAAAATATGTGCTGTGGTGGACATTGTTATGGGACGCAAAATTCTTCAGTTGCGCCGAAAAATGTACTCTCTCTAGCCTACTTAAAATTTAAAGGTATATATTTTGGTCCAATTTGTGACTATTCACTTGACAAGAAAACTATTCACTTGCAATTCTTAGCACAATTTAAATCGAAATAATGCAGCAGAAGTATAAAAAGAAAGCAGATTTGTCTATTAAATCTAAAGTCAATTATATCAAAGCTAATTACACCTATTGTGAAAGAAATATATTTCAGCCGTAGTTTGGCTGAAAAAAGCGTAATTAGTGTCCAAGAATTTGGAAACGATAAAAAACTCAGAGACAATTGTTTAGATAGATAGCAAGCCGCTTGAGTAGGCGAAGTTGTTACTTCAAAAAGAAGTCATTAGCGAAGTTGGACAAAAGTTTTGACTCTGTGGGAAAATAAATATTTTCAAGTTGGCACAAAACAGTTGCTTTTTTTAACATTGCCTTTATTATCTGCGTAATGTTAGTGAATCTGTTTGTTCATAACGAAATTAGCTACATTTGCTCTATTGTTATCTTTAAAGTTGTGAAAATTTTGTTTTTCTTTAAGACGTGATTATTCCTTTGTTGTGTTAATATAATAAATATATAAAGAGCTGTACCTATATAGCTATAATCTATATAGGTATAGCTGTTTATATCTTATTTGAAACAAAAATATATATATTTCTTGTCTGTCTGATTAATATTGCCATGAGATATTTCATTATAATATACAGTTTCCAGGAAGGTTTACAATACGAGTATAAATTGTTATTTTGTAATATTCAACAAACGTAAATGAATAGGCAGTAGATTATTATCCATAATTAATATGTTTGATAAAATAATTGTTAATGATTTTTAACAATGACATGACGGATTTATGTTTCGATATTAATAAGTAAAATACGTCTATCTTATCATTACATCTAAAATTACCTAAGTCTACAGATTTAATAAATAATTTTGCGTGCTCTTTATTTTGAAGTTGTACAAGAAAATCAAGAAATTAAAGGTTTTATTTTTTTTATTTCTATTTATGTCTTAATAATAAGTAGGTAAACACTAAACAAGACTGTAGTGATTATTTTTTCAGTTACCTCAGTAAAATAATAACCCAACAAACTATTAACTAAGTAAAAAATACAGATCACTCGTAAGTATCCACCGCCAAGTGCAATCAACAAAAACCAGCTGTCATTGTCCGGGCACAGTGATACTTCAAGTCTCAAAGTAGACTATACTAAATGCTCAATAAAAAAAAAATGGCCGCTTCTCGCGGGGAAAACTGCGAGGAAGGAAGACATTGGACTGACGTTAGTTTGATATACGACCGGAGTCTTTTGTGCCCGTTAATACATCCCACAATGCCGCGGTTGGAGTTGTGGGCTTATAGTAGGCTGTTCTACTTAAGGTTACTATTATTTTAAACTAGCTTCTGCCCGCGACTTCGTCCGCGTGGAACTCCTCCTTTTTTGCAGTCGTTAAAAAGTAGCCTATGTCCTTTCTCAGGCTCCAAACTTTCTTTGTACCAAATTTCATTTAAATCTTCAGTAGTTTTAGCGTGAAAGCGTAACAGACAGACAGAGTTACTTTCGCATTTATAATATTAGTAAGGAAGTCTTACTTTAGCTGTAGACTATCGACAGCTCAGTCGAACCACAGAATATGGGAACTAAACGTAAGCAAGTAAAATGAAATACGCGAATTAAATCTGATATAGTTGTTTTATTTCTATGTGTGTGCGAAAGCATCAGAAATTACTAAATCGTGTTAATCAAAATGTAAGTGTACTTATATTTAAAACTGTTAATATTTGTTTTAATCTGATAATGGATTTTTAACGCTTTTACATGGATTTAAATACATGAATTTGTACGCAAATTTTTAGATGTTTTAACTGAAATCGGATTTGCTTAGCTTCACTCTGTTTTTTTTAATCCAGTGCTATTACTTGCAGTGCGAGCGAAAATAGATTTGTTCAAATATTAAACAAGTCAGGTATCGGATAAAATGAATTTTTAAACAAGTGAATCATATTTTTTAAAAAATAAAATCTTCAACGTAAAATAGACTTCTAAATAAATGTAGTTTTCAACTAAGACCTGAAATATTCTAGCCAAAATTATTTACACTTTCTTCCCCTAAGACTCATTTCATGTTTTTTGCATAAGAAGTTAGAAATTCTGCAGATCCTACTACTATTATAAAGGCGAAAGTTTGTAAGTATGGATGTATGGATGCTTGTTACTCTTTCACGTAAAAACTACTAAATGGATTTGAATGAAACTTTACCACAATATAGCTTATACATCAGAATAACACATAGGCTACAATTTGTCCACGCGAACGAAGTCGCAGGCAAAAGCTAGTAAGAATATACATTCTTAAAATAAGGCACAAATTTTTCATACCCAAAAAGACAATTACGTTTATAAATTGTACTATTTTAGTCATTTTTGATGCCATCACGGTTATTACACATTGAGATAAAACAACTCAGTAGGTAGAATGGATTTAACTAGCGTATTTTATTTTATTTGCTGTCATTTCGAAAACTTTACAGTTCCTGTTACCAACAAACATTTTATTCTACACACTATGTAATCTTTATACTTGCACATTTTTAGAATTAAATAAAAGTTTTACAAAGTGAGACATTAATAAAGAAACAGCTGTCGAACCTAGAAATATTTTTATTAAATACAGTTCCCATATTCGTAGTCAACTGTTACGTAGTTAAATCCGTTAAGTATAGTTGTTTCTTTCCAATGTACCTACTATTTTAGTTTGTTCCAGTTTATATTACTACTAGCGGCGCACCCCGGCTTCACACGGGTGCTATAAACCTTCCTCTTGAATCACTCTATTAAAAAAAACCGCTTCAAAACTCATTGCGTAGTTGATAAAGATTTAAGCACTTACCACTTAATACTTCGTAAAGTTATAAATGAGAATACAATTCCAGAGTCAGTATAAAACAATTATTTACGTCATAACGTCACAGGGGCGTGGTCGACTTAGCTCAGACAGTGAAATAATTGTATGCACATAATTATTTGTGCAGCCTCGCCCGGACACCCCGGTACAAAGCGGAGAACGCGGGAACACTTACGATACCTAAAAGACTAGATGAGACAAACACTAAATAATGTCTAAAATCTAGATAGATTATAGATGAAAATGCTATAGTGCTTATACTGTTTTCTATGATAGATTCAATGCATTTAATTTTACTTACTTGTGACTAATTTGTGTGTAATGCCAACATACAAGTTTTTTATTCCCCCCAATTGTATAATATTATTATAACCTCAAATCGACCCAAGACTATCTTACAATTATTATAACTACCAGCTTCCTATCTAATGGAGTAAATAGTTATTATACGAATATAACATCCATAAGACAGTTTGTTTCCGAATACTGAGGCATTTTTGCTGCGATTTATAAATCAAAATCCAATTCATATATGTATAATTTTGTGTGCATCTATGGGATAGGTCTAACAATTTTAGACTCTGCGTTGATATCAGTCAGTCCGTTAATTTAGTTATAAAAATATAAGTATTACCTGTATAGATTTATTTATTGCATTGAGACAACTATAAACGCTAATCTAACTCGCTCGCCACTTTAGCGTTCGACTATCGTCAGCTCAGTCGTGCCACGAATATGGGGACTGTAAAGATTCCGAAACGTCAGCTAATGAAATTAGTACAAGTTTCAATCCAATGTGTAATAACAGCGAATGCATCAGAAATTATTGTATAGCTCCTGCCCGCGACTTCGTTTGCGCACAATAAGTACTTTACACAATATCGCCACAAAATATAGTCTATATGTTATTCTGATATATCCCTACTAATATTATAAATGCAAAAGTAACTCTGTCTGTCTGTTACGCTTTTACCCTAAAACTACTGGACCGATTTGAATGAAATTTGGTACAAAGGAAGTCTGGAGCCTGAGAAAGGACATAGGCTGCTTTTTAACCAATTGCAAAAAAGGAGGAGTTCCACGCTGACGATGTCGCGGGCAGAAGCTAGTAAGCTATATTATTGTAAGGTTTCAATAAAATCCATTTGGTAGATTTTGCGTGGAAGTGGAACAAACATACCTACATCGCGTTTGTAATATTAGTGACGGATTTATTTATAATAATTTCTGATGCCTTCGCGGTTATTACACATTGGAATGAAACAACTGTTAACGGATTTAACTCGCGTATTTTTATTTATTTTTGTTTTAGCGTTTACTTTAGCGTTAGACTATTGTCAGCTCAGTCGTGCTACGATTATGGAAACTGTAAAGAATCCAAAACGTCAGCTAATAAAATAAAATAAAAATACGCGAGTTAAATCCGTTAACAGTTGTTTTATTCCAATGGATTTATTTATTTTATATTGAATGCATATTCCAGTGATTAAAGGCAGTGGTACAAACCGCAGGTGTTTCATTATTCCGTTTTAATGGCGTCAACATCGGTAGCGTCGGACTCGCATACAAATAACTGAAAACATTTCATGTTACTCGTATGCTAGGTAAGAGTATTTTTTTGTCAGTCCAATGATAATGTTTGTCGCAATTTTGTTTAATCCGCGTGTTCATTGTTTTGTTTCACTTAAAATTTAAATTTAGGAATTTTGATAACTGTACATGAACACACAAAATCATATTAAAAAGCTTTATATTCGCTTAGGTACAACTAGGCAACCCATTGAAATGTCTGTCTGTAACCTTTTCACGTTTAATTAGCTGAACTGATTTACATGAAATTTGGTATGGTGTTACTTTGACTCAAAGTAATCACGTAAGTTAATCGGGAAACTTATCCGCAGACAAAGTTGCAGGTCTTGAAATATTTATAATTTTCGACTAAAATAAATTTAAAAAACATATCTAAGTACACAATATAATATATATACACTGTGAATTACTCAAATGAATTCGAACAGCTCAGTCTATGAATACAAAAGAAAAAGCAGCCCCTCACAATATAAATGAATTTATGATCTTATACCGGATAAATCCGCTTTTATACTATTTCCCTTTAGTACTACATGCAAACCATATATAAATTCACACAAATTGATACTTACATTATAAGAATAGACTCGCATCTCCCCTGCAAATAAAATATTATGAGAGATAGTGTCGGTGCAGAACGAGTATCTTGGTTGATAATAATACGTTATTATGTAAATTGTTTATGAAGTATAATAGTAAAAAGAGGGGACACGTCGAGGCGTCAGACTATTATATAGGCGAGCTCATGACAAAATAACAACGGATTTATTCACAGTTTCTGCCCGTGACTTCTTCTCCACACGATAAACACCCTAGTTTTACATTTCGGGAGTGAGTTTTCAAAAATCTTGCTTAGTACTCTCCTATATTGTAAAATAATCGCGCTGTGCAAAATTTTAAGTTTAAGCCCTGCCTATATGTGTGTCATTAAGTCGGCTTCTCCTTTTATATACTCGGAGGCACAATTAACCGCCTATATACATTTTCTGAATTTTTTATTTCAATTTGATCATTCAATAAAGTACATGTTTATGTTAACAAAATGAGTAAAACGGGTATGAACACTTAACAGTTTGAATTGTGAAAAATGATATACACTTTTTAGTGTTTTCGTTTCGTAAAATGTATGTGGGCAGTTAATTGTGCCTCTGAGTGTATATATGTAAGTACATATATAGATATAGTACCTACCATATAATGCTCGAACATTATTTACGCAAAAACCGTTATGTGTCAATTATCGATTTTAGGCACAATAAGACAATATATGAATCATTATTGGCCTTCTGTAGGTTGTTTGCGACGAAGCCTGCAACGGTCTATAGTCATCGTCAATGCGAATCAATAAATTCAACCCCTTTTATGATTCAGTCATTCGGTTTTATTGCCCTTGTACGTGCCTCTGAACTGAACGCGGATCAATTCCCCGAAGATAAAAAAAATCCAAACGATTCTTTACAAAGCGTAAGAAACAATAATAAAATGTTAATACTGTTTTTCCAACGAGGATGATCGTTTGTTTTACGGAATTAAAACGGGTATAAACTTGTTTATTTTGGTTATGGTTCAATCGTATTTCGTTTATATAACTACCGAATTGAAATATCCTGTAATATCAATAAAAACATTCAAACGGATGGCAATTAATATTTTATTAACATAACAAACAGTGTTCATTTGGCTGGAAACGCCATTACGGTGGTATTCAATTACCACTGTAGAATATTTACCGACTGCAGAGAGAAGACAATTAAAAGGCAAAAACTGACGGAGAAAAAGTGAAGGGATCTGAAAAAAGGTCCATTAAACGCGGGTTACAAATGAGTGGAGCAAGCTCAGGACTTATTCTGGTTATCTCCATGGGTAACAGACCCTGCCGCGATATGGAATGTTTCCTATTCAGCTAAAACTGGATTTTGTACAAACGCTGCAGTTTTGACAAAGTTACGGTTAAGCATAATTGACGCCGCAGATGTAAGAACAAACAATACTATAGTATTCTAAAAAATAGTCTAATGTTTTAGATTTATCCCGAGCCAAGTTTTTTGATAAATTTATATAATATTTCGATAACGTATTATTTATCGAAATGTTATATGAATTTAATTTATTATAGATATAAATTTAAATTATTAATAATTTACATAGTTTATAAAGATTCAAGTATAACAATAAGTAGGTACCTACATTATTGGAATTGAACAAAAATAAAAGTCGGATACTTATATTAGAATCGTAAAGTTATCGAAACGTCAGCCAATAAAAGTTGGTTTTATCTTGAATAATAATAATATGTGTAGATCACTATTTTTTTTATGAGAAATGTATATTTTACCCCTTTAATAAATACCCAAAATGAAATAAAACACAAATGAAGATTCTCAAAAATAAATAACTTTCTCGGTTACTCGTACAAGGTTGTAATAAAAAATATAATGCCTGGCATTTTCTTAGTTATTACACCCGTAAAGACGAGGACTTACAATAGGGGTAAATTAATAAGAAAGCCTTTTGTGTTACAGCGCTGCTACAATCATAAGAAATAGCTAGAAAATGAGTACCTAAGATAAACCTTAGGCTTAGTTTGTAGAAAATACAGACTTAGGTGGACTATCATACGAATATCTAGTGTTTATTTCTGTTCGCAAATAATGCTAATAGAGTGAAATAACATGATTTATGAAAATATTGGAATGTTCAACTTTAAATGGATTTAATTTGCGTATTTTATTGTATATTGGCTAAAGTTTCAGATTCCATAATCGTAGCACGACTGAGCTGACAAAATGTCTTAGGCTAAAGCTTATGCTATGCGTATGCTAACACGAAATGAGAAATAATTTCCGAATTCGCGGTTATTATACATTGGAATGAAACATAAGACAGTCAGCTCAGTCGTGCTACGATTATGAAATCAGCAAAACGTCAGCCAATTAAATAAAATACGCGAGTTAAATCCGTTTACAGTTGTTTCATTCCGAAATGGGAAAATTTACTTCTATCAGTGATATGAAAAAATATCACACAGCTAGAGTCATCAAGAAAACGACTTGGAAAAAAGGTGGGCGGGTCTGAGATCGTTTGTCAAACCCATAGGCTGGTTTGCGGTTCATTTGGTCTGTCATTTTTTAAGCCAGTCTTCTAGATAAATGTCAAGTTCATAGCTCGAAATAGTAAGGTTATAATGATACTAGCGGCTCGTCTAGGCCTCGCCCGGATCCCCTTTTTTATAGCCTATGTCACTCGGGATTAGTGTAGCTTTCCAACAGTGAAAGAATTTTTCTAATCGGCCCAGTCGTTTTGGAGCATATTCAATCCAAACAAACAAACTTCCTCTTTATAATATTAGTATATATTCATAGCATACTAAGCTGACGATAATCCATTCTATGAAATATGTGCATTCTATATAGGTAATATAATAATTTTTCATGCCTGACGATTAGCCTAACACTTTAGCATTAGACTATCGCTTCCTCAGTTGTGTTACGACTATGAAAACTGTAAAGTTTTCGACCAGTTAGCAAATAAAATAAAATACGCGAATTAAATCAGATACAATTGTTTAATTTAACACAATATAATATATTTCATAGAACTGATTTCTAACAGTGACAATAAAAGTATTACATATGTGGTATTTGTCCAATGTTGTTCTACTAATCGCTACAAACAAAATACCCTTTGATGGCTTTGAATTTCTAATTAATTAAATACCCTAGAACCCTGTAGGTAGTATTTGATTTCTTTGACAACGGCGTCGTACTTTGTAGTATGTAATTTAGTCTAAAAGCGAAGTGGGTCATCAGGTAAAGTTAATTTTAGGTTTAAATAAAATCAATAAACAAAAATTGATGATAATTAGAAGGTAAGTTCAATTAAGTTGGTAACAATGGATCAATAGAAATCATAATTAGTACCTCTTTAACTTGAAATGTTTTTGTATCATTCGTAATTTGTATGTTGGGTTGACATAATAGTGTAATTATACTGTATGAATTTTGAGAAATTAATAAATCTAATTTAATCTAGTCTATCATGTCTGCCACGCTATAGTAAGTAGTAGGTCCGGTGGGATTACAATTGGTGCAAAAGTTAAAACAAATCGTTTTTTTCGATCCGTAACTTTAAAAAAAATAACTATATCATATTATAATAATCAGAAGTAATGTAGCATTTAATGGTGAGTAGATAGGTATATATAATACCTATTAATATCCGGTTACATATATACAAATCTATCCTATTTATAATACTAGAGATACACAGCAAGAAATCCGTAACATATCGACATAGATAATAATAATAATAATATTTTTGGACAATTCACACCAATAATTGTACTAGTCTCAAACTAAGCAAAGCTTGTACTATGGGTCCTAGACAACGGATAAACATACATAAATACATATAGACATCCAAAACTCAGGTACAGATGCCAGTGCTCATCACATTGACATCTGCCCCTAGCAGGATTCGAACCCACAACCTCCGGTTTCGTAGTCAGGGCCTCTGACCACTAGACCAACAGGCCGTCAATAATACATAAACTCCCTCATATATTCACCTAATAATGTGATGTTTAAAATAAATGTCAAGCACGCCATAAAATCGAGATCGTTGCTAGTTTATGGCCTCAAGTTATCAGAGTTCACATCTCATTTCACCTTAGGGAACAATTCTGCCCGTAAAACCAGCTAATGGAAGTACCTAAGAAAATAATGACACTGTTACTGGAGCAAACTGCAAACACTATCTCTCTTCCTTAAATCATAGGGTTATTATCAGCACAATAAATAACAAGGTCGAAAATTTATCTGCGATATGCCGCTGTTTTCCTTCCGCGGTTAAATATGCTTTCGATGGAAAAATATTTATTTTTAATTATGTAAACAATTGTTTTTAGACCGAAATTTGGGGGCAGCGTCCTCGCCAAGTCGAGCCGCCTAGCTAATTTAAATCTTACTTACATTATATACGCGAATGTTTGGATGTATGTTAAGCTATTTCTTAATATAATAATTTCTGATGACTTCGCGGTTATTACACATTGAAATGAAACAATTATAAGCGAATTTAGCTCGCGCATTTTATTTTATTGGCTGACGTCTCGGAACAAAAAATATACGCGACTTAAATCCGTTTATAGTTGTTTCATTCCAATAATTACGTAATAACTTAAGACAGAAGAACTCGTAAGTAGGGACTGAACAATTTGATCGACTTGATATTACATGAATCTCACAACTTTTTACGATGGAAGAACTGATTTTTGAGATTTGTTTTTTTTTACAAGTTATGTTTTTGATGCCATCATATTTACTTCATTCTTCGATACTTCAAGATATTATGATATTTTTTATTTAAAAAAAACTATGTTGCTATTCTTTTACTTACATAATCTAGCGAGGACTAATTTCTAGGAAAATAAACCATACTTTGATAGGATAGCTGTCATTCACTAATCAATGATGTGGATATTAGTTTCCATACCCCCAGGCATCTCTGTTTATGATACCATTTCCTATTCTCATAATTTTAATAAGAGTTACGTAACCGTTTTTTGTTATAACAGAATTATGACAAAGAACTGGCAAAAAATCCTACCTACTTATCTAACCTACTTAACTAAGGAAAACAATATGCGATGTAACTAAGCTTCACAAATAAGTAGTGACCGACCGAAACATGTATTTTTGCCGAAACCGAACGTTCGGTTTGATTGTAGTTTCGGCCGAAACCGAAACCGAAACCGAACCTTTAATATAAAAAAAAAGTCCTTAAAAAGTCGAAAAAATGTTAGTAAGCCCGTTTTTTCTAGTAATTTATTAGTAATAATAATTTATTCTATAATTTAAGCCGATCTATAATTACAGGTTTCTATTTTCAAAGATTTATCACAGTGAAATTTCAGCACAGTTACAGAGGTTCTGTTTAAAAATTTAACTACCCTATAAATGATCCAGTCTATATATTCATTCCAGTTTGCATTAATGCCGAAACTTGATTTTTTGGCCGAAAATGGCCGAAACCGAAACCGAAATTTCGGTCGGACACTACAAATAAGTGATATTGTTACTCTATAATAATATTGTACAGGGATTAGGTTCTGTAACATTTGTTTGATGATGAACATAGTAAGAAACTTGTTAGCACAGTATTAGGTACAGTTGAACGTTATTTGCCAAATATATCATTAGTGAAAGATCACTCTTGTTAGTGCTTTTCAACACATACATAAAAATAAAGTAGCTATTATTTTGGTATTTACTTTAGCACGAATGAACCTTAAAAAGACGAAGTTCAGTAAAAATAGGACTAGGTTATATTTACCATAAAATCAGGCCTCGTAATGTATCTAAGTGGTTTGCTTGCCCCTGGATAATTTAGGATTAATGAATATTTTTTTATAATTATAATAAAAATTATTTAAGTCTATTGTCTCACTGCTGGGCAGAGGCAAGGGCGTGTTCCTTACAGGCACGATATCAAAAATATAATTATGTATGCCTACCCTAACGCAAGTGCGTGCAGAGGGCTGAGCGTTAGTATGGCGCCATGGTAGGCACTACATACATTAATGATACTGTGCCTGTATGAAAAGCACGCCCTTGCCCTAACGTACCTAGAAGTGAAGTATTTTGAAGACGAGCACAATGCACTTTTATCGACCACTCATTTACCACTTAGCTACGTCTCTCAGGCTTCCTCGATAATACGGCGAGAACGTGTTTACTGTAGAATTACAGTAAGAAAAATAACGCTTTTAACAGCAGAGATTACGGTTTAATCTTAACAAAAATCAATAGGTTCCCAGATCGCACCTTACACGCAAGCTACGATTAAAAGTTAGCGCGGGGTCGCCATTTTGTTTTATTTCAAAACACTGTATGTTGTTATACGTCGGTTGAATGCAGCGTAAAATAAACCGTAGTGAAATGAAAGGCGGTAAATCATTTTTCGCCGTTCTGTCCACATGCCACGGCCGTTCAGACATGTAACTGCGTGTTGGGCAGATCATAAAACATTTTTCTACTAAATCCAAACTTGAGCGCGGATTTTTGGGTAAATTAAAAAATTGTTGTCATTTTGATCTGTATTATTGAGATGTGTGGAAGTGTTGTTTGGTCTAAGCTGTTGTTACTTCCTACTTAGTCTGAGCAATTGCTGTAGTTTAGTCTAAGCAATTGTTGTAACTGGTCCTAAAATTGTTGTATTTTGGTCTAAGCAATTGTTGTTTGTTACTTAGCCTCAGCATTTGTTGTTTCTTAGTCTAAGCAAGTGTTGTTATTTAGACTAAGCAACTGTTTGTTACTTAGAAGCAATTGTTTGTTACTTAGAAGCAATTGTTTGTTACTTAGAAGCAATTGTTTGTTACTTAGAAGCAATTGTTTGTTACTTACAAGCAATTGTTTGTTACTTAGAAGCAATTGTTTGTTACTTAGAAGCAATTATTATTTCTTATTTAGCTTTACGGTTTCTTTATTAGTATATTCGTAGATTAATGAGAGAATAGTCTTGCTTTGAGGATATACCTTTTATTTATATTACTTACTTTGGAAAATGACTTAGGTAAGTATTCAAGTAGTATACATGTAACAAACATTTCATAATCATAGTGTATTTTTCGTTAAATACATAGACAGTAAAATAATAATTAACAATTAAAATGTAACATTCGAGATACTAACAGAATTACCTCCAATTTATGAAAATCTTATCTTTATTGTATGAAATTTTCTTTATGGCTTCCGAAAACAATATTTTAGGCTCTGATAATTTCATCGCAGCGCCTACGTTTAGGTGGATTTATTTTATGTTGTTTTATATCTACTATAAACCTCTCTTTATGGTGTTAGTTATTTCAATATAAGTACCGGCTCATAAATAAAACTTCATAACCTTTTTTTAGGTCGGCGTGTAATGCCTTTATTTATTCGGCCAATTATTACTAAAGAGCTAACTAAGAAAAAAATGTATATGTAGAATTCGATTGTTTTATTTAGGTAATTATGATATATTTAAAATGTCTAGTACGCAACTTTTCTAGCAGTTAAAGGTAAGTAGTCAAAATGTATGAACAATTTGATATTAAATAATGAAATAGTCAATCATGACGCGCTAGCAAGCTTAAGCCACATTAAAGTTCTATATAATCTCTATGAAGATTCTCCAACACCTTTATACAGCCATTTAAACACTCTTTTATAGATAACAGATAACAAGCGATTGGCAACACGTGTAGCTTAGACGTTCAAACTCAAATCCTATAATAACGCTACGCCGTAGCAGCATGCTACGCCGTAGCCGCATCATGCTACGCCGTAGCTGCACTCTCAAAGCGGCAAAAATCGCAAAATAAAACACAATAGCTTCAAGTGTCCTCACAGTTATGCACTCCGCCGGCTGGGGTCTGGGAGATGCACTCACTTCCCCCTGAGAATCGGTCGTAGGGGTACTCATGGACCCCCCCTCGTGTAATAAGGGTCGCAAGGAACCTTAGAGGGCTTAATGAGCCGTTTCTTTGGTTACCATCGTTACTCTTACTGTTAGCGTTCTTTTAGAACAGGTACTTAAGGCTTTAATTAAGCTGACGTTTTTTGGGTAGTATTTTTTTGTATGGATATTTTAGTTACATAATAATTTCTGATGTATTCGCGGTTATTATATTCGAATAAAACAACGCTAACGATAATCGAATGCTATCGTCAGCTTAGTCGTTGTATAAATAACTGTAAAGTTTTCAAAACGTCAGCATATAAAATACATGAGTTAAATCCGTTATAGTTGTTTAATACCACTATTAGTCACCTACATGATTATGTGCTACAATAAAATAAAAATATAGAAAATATGAGAAGTATAACAAAGAGCTTTATAGGTAGAAAGAATTTTCTTTTATGTTTACCTAAATATGCAATTTTTTCTTGTCAAATCTCTTTAGAACATATTTATAATAACACATCTAACTTCAAAACATAAGGCTTTTTTTAAATATGTATAACTAAGCTAAGTAAGAATTTCATACAATTATTCCATATATATTTTTGTATAAATATACATAAAATTCAATACTATGATAAAATCGAAATTCAGTGAAAAGTCCACGGCGTGTAATATTCCGAGACTGAAATGATAATTAAAATGGCAATTCAAATAGTTTATATTTCATTTCAAAGGGTTAAACAAAAGACGCGACTCTTTGTTGTGGGGTTGTGGGTATCCAGTTATAATAAGAAAACTTTAATTAAACGAGGATTTCTAAGAAATGAGATATTTGGAGTAACCTCCGACAGACCATTGTTTTGCTTCAATTGTATCCATTTAGTTATTTTTGCTAACGAGTTCAACTTAACTATTAGATTAGATGAGATTCGTTTAATTCACATAATTACCATAATTTGTCAAATTACATGCACTCATATATCTACTCTTCAAACGAAGGATAATATGACGTTATAAAGTAATATGTAGGTATCTTGAATAATATTTTTGTATCTTTCGCGTTTATTACACACTGGAATGAAACAATTGTAATGGATTTACCTTAGCCTTATTTAAATTGCTAATGTTCCAAAAACTTCTCAGCTCCCATATTCGTAGCACAACTGAACTGGCGATATTCTAGCGCTAAAGCCAATTAGACAGTTCATCATAGGCTCGCAGGAGAATGTTTGTATAGATTTTTTTTTCCAAATTTATTTGGGGCTAACTTTGGGCCTACCTATTCACCCTTTCCAATAATAAAAGAATTATCAAAATTTAACTACTCTGTAAAAAGTTCTACGTAGTCATACATAAAAAAAAATATACGCATCGACTAGAGAACCTCCTCTGTTATTTTCGTCGGTTAAAAATTATAAGCTTTTCAGAAAAAATGTGGAGGAACGAATTTCGACGGAGTATCTGCTATCAAAAAAAGTGAACGAATTAAAATGAACGAAATGTAGCAATATCAACTCATACAGTACAGATAATTCCTTTGAACGACCCAATCAGTATTTTATCAGTTTCATATCAGTTGTAATATTTTTTCCGGCACAAAGCAACGAATTCCTCGGATTTCATTTAAGTAATGAAGCATCTATAAATTAGCGTGAATGGTCCTTTGGATATAAAAAGACAACTAAAGCGCCATAGGTTGCTATTGGGCGCTCATAACTTGTAACAAATGCTAATCGAAGTTAAACGCTTGAAATACATTGCGTAGTAATTTTATAGAGAAAAAAAAGTTGGAATAAAATGATTGTAATGGATTTAACTCGCGTTGACAATTCTCATAGCCGACTAAGTTGACGATTTTTAAACTACTACCCTTGTTTTAAAATATGAAATATTACGTACTAATTTCTTTTTCTGATGCCTTCGCGGTTATTACACGTTGGAATAAAAACAACGGTAACGGATTTAATTAAATTTATTGCATACCAAAATTACCTACATACTTTATATTTACTAATATTTATTTCATTGCGTTAACACATAGAAAAACCTGTTTTAATGATATTCAAACTAAACTCTTTATTGCACTACAAAACAGATATGTCACTGTATCTGCGATAACATTACAAATCTCAATGGCAAATTTTCGACACTCGCAAGAGAATCAAAACCTACAGGGACCTTCTAGAGTACCTCGTACCTCACTACACTCTTGACTTAGATAAGACAAAAAGTTAAAAAGTATACGTGTATAAAGAACCTCCATATAATAATCTTGAGCCAGCAGTGGACGGTAAATGACTATTTCCACGTCGCCCGGCAGGTCGCGTTTGTGACGCCCACTAATACGTTTTTACAATCGTTCGATAGTAATAAAACTAGGATGGGGCCCGGATTAAGCTCGTTTATCATTCGTTCTGATGGCCCTTTTGCCGTAATCATTCATTTTTCCTCTACCGTTTTCTAGTCTTTGTTTTACTGTTATGACAAAACTCTGGGAATTAGGTTTGCTATTACAACAGTTTAACGGTGTCTTTTGGAAATAAACATGTTAAGATTTTAGAGGTTTTTTTTTACTTGGTAAGTATATTTAATATATTTTAATATAAAAGTAAAAATGGTAGAATTCTATTAGTACGTTCAACACCGATAATTTCGCTCAAACTTGGTTTATAAAACTTTACAAAAGTGTACATAGTTTATTTGATGCTTACTATAACAAAATTATATACTTTCACTGTTTTTCATATTAGACATGTCTATTTACTTTATTGGTACTATGAGGAAACAATACCTACTATTAATCTTTCGATTTTATATTTTATTCTGAGTAAATGTTTTAATAGGAATATTAGCTATTAGGTATGTATGTCAAAGTGTGGACTAAGACGTAATAACAATATAGAAGTTGTCATTCAAACCTAGTACATCTCTAAATAGACCTCCATAGCCGCCTAGTTTCATTATCAAGTGCGTTATTGCGTGTACCGATAAACATGACCACTTTGACTACTCACACTATCAATTATTTTTGCTGACTGTACATTTCACTGAAGAGCGTGCGAACTGCGCAAAGTAAACAAAAGAAAAACGAAATGTCACGGTCGTGGTCTCTAAATCAATTAGACCTGAGACGCCGTCCCCAACGGTTTAATAAGGACTTACGATGCTGCTCCCGACCATAAAATGCTGACCATCGGCCCTCGACAATGGACGCCCAGATAATGGAAAATTGTCTAAAGGGATTTTTTTTATTATAACCCCAGTACCCCGAGTGTCATGAGAATTTGTGGCGATTCTCTCTCATTGTTCTTTAGCGCGGACACTTTAGTTTTAATCGTTGACTTTTTTCTTGTTGGAATCACAGTTTGAATCGGTCCTCCTGATTCAGTGTTCGAGATTTGAATTAGAATACTTTTACAACTGCAGTCACTTCGTTCTTATCTTTGAAGACTTTAAAAAGAGTTTCAAACTACATTTGAATAAGGGGCCGTTCAAGTATTACGTAAGAAGATTTATTACAATTATTACCCCCCACCCCCCTTGTCAGCAAAAGTAAGCAAAGTCCTTACCCCCTCCCCCTATGCTTACGTAAATATTTTTCTATGAATGTATTGTTTTTAAAATATTAGGTACATAATTGTGATTTAAAAAAAAGAGAAAAGATTTAGTAGGTATGGAGATTAGATTTTACTGATACGGTTTTCAACATAAAGTAAGTTACAAAAATATTATAGTCTTACGAACATAACAAACTTATTTTAAATTATTGGTAGGTAGGTACATATATTAAATTCAAATTAACAGTCTTCAAAGCTAAGACAATGTGATGTGCCATTCGTGTAAAAGAGTAATTTTACTACCGATGACGTAATCATCATCTAGACTCCCCTACCCCCCATGTCATCCAAAATAAGCAATACATAGACCCCCCCGCCCCCACATCGTGTTTACGTAATACTTGAACGGCCCCTAATGTACTAAGTAAACAATTTATTCTAGTTACATAATGCCAATAGCATATCATTAACAACTAACCCTGATCCCATTTTGTTGATTGATATTAGATGTCCTGATTGAGGCCGCTGACTCTAGGCCAAGAGTCTATCGCAAATGAATTTATAGTAAGTTGTAGGATGAAAGTGGGTTAACGAGGAGATAGGTTGTAGTTAGAGTGCGGCAGACCCGCTATAAAACGGCTCAGCCCCACCACAGGGACTTACAAAACGCGTATAAAACGAGAAACATGGCCCTTTGATTTTAAGAAGCACTTATGCCGTTTTTATATAAATATAAAGACATGTTATGGCTCTATAGGAAAAGCAGGAAAATTTTTTTTTAGATTTTTTATAAATCGAACGCTTTATTATAAAAAGAATAAGCTTGAAAATAGCGATTGTTGAGATTCCAAAATAAATTAACAGCACAATAAAACGCAACAATAAATGCTCGGCTATAATAAAATGCTCCTCCAAAAAAGTTTCATTTTCGAGATATTCCTTTTTATGATTGCGCAAAATATGAGCAATTAAGGATTTTCCTGCAGTGATTATGTTACTTGTCTAAGGAGACAAATTTTGTCTCCTTAGACAAGTAACATAATCACTTCAACAATCTTCTTCTACATTTAGCTACTAATGATATAGAAACGAATGAGAATATAGAATTAACATAAGTTATAGAAAACTGATCGTGACTTTTGAAGAGCTTATCAATTTCATACACATTTAATTCCATTGCGTTAGCGAATATAGAATGTCACTCGTCTAGGGTGCTCGAGTTAAGATATTTCAGTCATATTTACCAGTGCTCAAAATCACTTAGCAAACCCGCAAGAAATGTTTTTCTAACCCAAACACTCCTCGCAGAATTTACATAGATATCTTCGGATTGTATAGGCAAGGTTCGCGTAAAACGTTCGGAGGAATCGTTGAATTGTTTGCCAACAAACTTCCATTCGTAATGAAAAGTAAATTCTCCCGTCGCCTTCACCAATACATCAATGAAACTATTTTTCACGGCGTGCCACGGAAGCCGACGCTTCAGAAAAAGTATCTACTTACTCCATTTCGAATCGGAATCAAACATTTTTATTGCTAACCATCGAGCGAGAGTTTTACTGCTTTTTTTGTAAACTGCATAAAGTTTTTCCAATTTAAGCTTTGAGACGACATTAGTGTCAGTTGATTTTTGAACTTTGCTTTTAGGTTCAAGTTAAAATTTAACTTTAGTTTCTCCCGCTTCCACTTTTTTCATTTCGAACTCAACCTGATCAGTATTTGTTGCCAAGTTTTTGTTCGATAGTGTTTCATTTCTAACCCTCTTGATGTGTTTAATTTTGAATTTAATACCTATTGAATTTACCATGCATGTTTAAAATGTAGTTTTTGTTTGGCTTAGCATGTTTTTTATATTCTCAGTTTATATAATAATATATAGCTATTCTCATTAACAAGTCTGTTTATAAACTACCCAACTAGGTTTCTTGGGTTGACTTTTCGTCGATGATATTAATATATTACAAATCCGCGAAAACAACAATAACTAATGCCGCGTAGGCGCGTAACTGACAAATTTATCAAACATTTATGAAATTTGTCTGTAATCTCTCTGTAGAAATAAACACAATATTGAATGTTAACGCTCTCATTTATAATTTGCTATATTATGTTACTTGGCATTAGCAATATATCATGCGGTATTGTACTATCATCGAATTGATTTATCATCTTAGACTTAAAAGTTCAATGGACTGTATGTTTATACACAATACAGGTGAGAGTTAATCTTATTTTCTTGAAACCTTACAAGTTACTCGCTTTTCGCTGAGACCGTCTAAGACGTTTAAGCGTTAAGCCGGCGGTGCGTCCCACTTTAGTAAGCTAAAAGTCATACCTCCTTGAATATAGAATGCAGCGGGAGCAAAATTATGATGATCCTTTTATGTTCTTGTTTAGAGCAAAATATATAACAATAGCACTGTGAGATGAAACTATGACGGAATTCCAGATTGACTTTACAAAGTCAATCTAGAATTCCGTCATAGTTATATAGTTAGTCATAGACGTAGTGCTTAAATTCCTTAAAACTGTTCAAAGGTACGCTTTATGAACTCTTACCATTATTAATAATTTCCGATGCCTTCGCATTGGAATGAAACAACTATTAACAGAATCAAGATTTTATTTTCTAACCATTATTCTTTAAATTGATTTTTAAAACAAATTATCTATGAGTAGATATATTTCTGTATCGTCCAGAAAAAAAAGTTATTGAATTATTTTTACACGTGGTTTTTTTCAATCATCAGTCTTCACCAGACAACCTATTCAGCTAAAAAACACAGTATAAATGAAATCTAAAAGTAGGTACTCGTAGATAGATAAAAATCTGACTGACTAGCGGTCCCCGCCAGCCTATTTAACAAGATCAGGTGTACTAAGTAGGTACCTACCTATTGTAAAGGCTACCTGTCAACGTGTCTCGCCCCCTACAAGGGCTCTCCGAACACCTAATCCCTTAGACTATAGACTAGGGATGGTAAAAATGTCATATTTCTCACGTTCGATAATGCGCTCTGGTCAGCTTGTGCTCTAGGTAGGTAACTATTAAACAATGGATAAATAGACATAAATAAATATCAGGGGGTCAGGGGGCTCTTCACAGGAACCCAAAACCTCTGGTTTCGTAGACAGGACTTTGTCCATTAGAACACAATTTAAAAAGAAATTGCTAGTGTTTTGAAATATGGAATGACATTTAAAATATGTTTTTTTTTAGTTGACCAATATCAAAACAGACAGTAATTTACTACCAGTCCAAGTTAAAATGAGGAAAATTAACTCTTGTCGCCTTAGAAAAAATGCAACTTCAGCTTAGCTAATCTATTATCTAATATATAATGTCCAACAAAGTCTATTGCATTTTACACGGTGCTTTGTTGACATTTTTTTAGAATAAATGCTAACGTCGCCGCGCCGTTTCTTGCTAATTCACTGCACAAAGTGACGTTTAGACTAATCTAAAGACCGTGTCGCCGTGTCGCTCGCAGAATTGTAGTTAGTTAATTTTGGTTGTAGGCCAAATGCGACAGACAACTTGTACAGTTGTACACACACATTAGCCAAATAAAGTGTCAAGTGTATAAAATTATGCAAATACTCGTGCCATCCCTATTCTAGTCTAACGCAGGTGCCGACCACTTAAGAACCTATACTTAAGTCTACGTTACGTAATATCTGAGTTCGTTTAGGTATAAAAGAAGCACTTTGGGGACCCGAGACGCTAAATTACACGCGTGTATCTCGTAACGACGAGTATGTACATTATACCTGTTTATGTCGTATATACATGTACATACGTTGGGTGTGATCTTTTGAAATTTTTAATATTAACAACTTGATGTTTATGTAAGAGTGGCAACATAATAAGCTGCTTAGCCGTCTATATAAAAGCAAATACACAACCTCTATACAACTAATATAGAACTTGTGTTGTGCCTGGCATTAAGTATCTTTTAAAGAAAAGATTAATGTCATTCAAAACATAACTTCAAAAAAGACTCGCAACTCTGTTTTTGATATGCAATTAATAACAAGTCGGTCAATTTATTGATTTCCTTCTGTGACCATAAAAATATTAAAAAGTTTTAATGTTTTAAACAAATATAATTGAATTAGCAATTGCTATTTATAAGCATGATCATTATATTTTCATGCGAATACAATAAAATATTTTTTTCATCCGGAAACAACAGTTAATGACACTTACTACAAATCCTCTACTTCTAACTAATATTATAAATGCGAAACACTGTTTGTATGTCTCACTTTCACGCCAAAACTACTGAACCGATTTAAATGAATTTGGTACACAGGTAGCCTAAACCCTAAAAAGGACATAGGTTAGTGTTGATAGCGGAAAAAGGTCTGTAGGTAATGGGAAAAATTACGCTACCGTAATGAGGGCCACCGCGTGTCAGAAATCCGCTAGATGCGCTAGTGTAGAATGAGGTGTAGCTGTCATGTTCCACCAATGAGAGGCAAGCTACTGGCCTGTGATTGGTGGTACATGACAGCTGGACCTCATTCTACACTAGCGCATCTAGCGGATTTCTGACACGCGGTGGCCCTCATTACATATTCACGCGGATGAAATCGCGGGAAAAGATAGTAACAAATATAACATAAAAATAACATACAAAATAAATAAGCTATTCACAAGAAAAACCCCTAGGCTCTTTGACGTGTTTGTTTTTATTGACTTACGTAATTGAAAGTATATCCGCCCTCAAACGGGGCACTATTCAAATATTTTCTAACCGAACAAGTTTTGTATTGTCAAGCGAGGAATTTGCTTCCCGCGCGGAAGCCTGCTGAAAGCTTCGCACACAATACCTCATGTGTATTAACTTCGCCTTATAAATATAGTTTCAGTGCTGTTTTTACGATACTGAATATTCTTGAATATTTTTATTAAGAAAAATATCTTGTAATTCTGAAATGCAATGAACAGTTAAGGATGGAAATGTGGTAGGTAGGTATATATATTAGTAGGTAAAGGATACATATATATTTATAGCTGATCCGGTGAAGGTCGTAACGCCGAATCATATTTTTCTTGTGTGTATAAAATCAAAAATAAAAACTTTGGGGTGAGCCGGACCACCACCTTTAACATTCAGAGTAGGTATAAAAAATGATGTTGGCTGATTTTCTGACCTAAAAATCGGTCCAGCCGTTTCCGAGGAGTTTGGTAACTAACTACGCTACACGAGAATTTTATATATTAGATTTTTCACTTGAATCATACAATATTCGTACCTACTAAACGATGAAAAATATAATAGAGTGTTATTTTAAACTATTAATCAAAAGCATTTGTTGTTTTGTTTATTAAAAAAAAACTCATCCAAGACATTAAAAAAACAAAACAAAAACTACAAACTACATAATAAAACAATTCCAATTACATAAAGCACAATTGCTCTATAAGCGCCTTTGTGCTAATTATTGCATTTTGTTTAGGACATTACTTTGTCTTAGAACAAAGACTTTGTTCTGTAAACTGTTCCAGGGCATAACTCTTTGTTCAACGGCCCAACGCTAGGCCAGCATTGTATGTAATTGATTCACGACGCAACGTAGATAGGACTAAAGTGACCGGACCACTTAATTACCCGGAGATTATGACAAGAATTATGTGATGGGATAAAGTATTATGGATTTTACGCTCTAACATATAATTTTAGGACCTCGTTTGTAATGATTGTGATCTTTAAGGGTCAGGTCTGCATACGCAAACAGTGTTAGGTTATGTTTGTACAGACCAATTTTTTAAAAAAAGAAGTGAATAGTACAAGATATCTGTCAATCAATAGAAAATTCTCAATCAATTTTAGTAAAACACTATAATCATTTGTTATGCCTTCGCGGTTATTTACACATTGGAAATCCGTTAAGTATAGTTTTATTCCAAAATGTAAAAAACTATTTTTTTCCATAATTAAATAAGTCATAATAATAATGGGCACTTCAATTGCAGTACGTACTTAAAAATATTGAACAAATTAGCTATACCTACCAAGAAAATAATTACGTTTTTATGCAATACTATTCCTAAATATTGACAGAATTAATCAAACTCGAATCTTTATATTACAGCTTATTCCTTCAATGTTCCAGGTATACATGATTACTACACATTTGATGACTAATCATTTTGTAAAAGTTTTCCGTTTGTGTGTCACATACCTTATCAATTTTGTCATTCTTCAAAAAAACACGTTAGAGTGGGTTCGGGCACATTGGTACTGTAGGGTCGCTTGAGATGTTTGTTTTTTTGCGGGAAATATTTTATCTCACCCCCGGGAGATAAGTTTACACCGAGTTTTATTAACGACAGTTCGGTGCCGTGCCAGGGAAGATTAGGCCCTATATCGTGTTTGAGTTTGCTCACTTATGTCACTTATGAAAATACACTTCGAGGGATAATCGTTCGCCGTTTTTTATTCGTAAAGGAATATAGTAAGTGTCGGTTCATCGCATATTTTGGGTTAGGTTTTTTTTTGAGATGACTCATTTTAAAAAAAATGTTGTAATTTTGTAGCTTTAAAAAAAGTATTGGTAATATTAGAATACAAATAACAATATTCCAATCAAAGTATTTTTTTTATTAATTTCAGGTACCTAAACCCGTATTTTATTAGTCAAAATTATGTTTAACTTTAGAAATTAACTAAATAATCTAATATTTAAGCATTCATTTCAATTTATATGAATGCAAAATCACTAGAAAAAACAAAAAACAAGAAACAAATTCTAAATTAACATTATCGTTATTTAAATTTGTGACCTATTTAAAGCGCATACAAAAATATGTTATCACCTTAAAATTGATTCACATACAAAAAATCTGAAAACAAATTTAAACTTATAAGTTTAAATTTCATTTACCATAACAAAATTTATGCTGTTTATTCACCCCATCTTGCAAACCAGTGTTATCGGGCAGCCCGGGGCAAGGTACGGTATATAATCACCATGAGACAGCATCACCCGGATCGTTTGTCACGGGGTCTAATAGACGTTTTTACCTAATGCCTCCATTCTTTCCGTGTCACTTTTTGTCCGGGGCCACTTATTTGTCCCACTAGTCTGGGCTTCGCAACCTTGCCCCTAATTGGTCGAAGTTTGTTGAAATTTTCGTGTGTGAGTATTTGATTCAAGAGCTATCCGCCCTTAGGACACAATAAGAGAAAAAATGTGAAAACACAAAGGAAACGATTCCTCTTCAATGTCCTATGTCCTTATGATTATTGATTTGGTATTATCTATACTAATATTATAAAGCTGAAGAGTTTGTTTGTTTGTTTGTTTGTTTGAACGCGCTAATCTCAGGAACTAATGGTTCGAATTCAAAAATTCTTTTTTTGTTGGATAGACCATTTATCGAGGAAGGCTTTAGGCTATATAACATCACGCTACGACCAATAGGAGCGAAGAAACAGTGGAAAATGTGTAAAAAACGAAAAGAATTACTATTCATTAAGTGACAGTTAGAAGACTTTGACAGATCTTTGACGAAACAATCGGTCGGGTAGGACGACGTCTGCCGGGACCGCTATTATAAATATATAAGAAATCTGACTATCGCACGAAGTGTTCCGTACCATCTATAAATAGGCAAAAAATTACTTTTGTTGTATAGTATAAATACCTCTTTATCATATTGCTGATTAGCAGATATACATCATCTGTAAATTTTTCAAATTTTTGAAACGTGATAATTAAACAATTATCACGTTTCATGAAATATAGCCTCGTGATAGACGGACGGACAAACACCGGAGTCTTAGGGTTTCCTTTTACCCTTTGAGAGAATTCTAAAAACTAGCTTCTGTCCTCAAATTTATCTGCGTAAAATTAGTTCGTCTAATAGCTTAGGTTTGTGATTTCATTCTTTTCCCTCTTAAGGGATATATCCTGTAATACAAATCTTATTTGCCAATTGAAACTACAGATGCATAGATACAGAAATAGGTGATTAGAAATACATAAGTATCATAAATATGCTAGCTGACGAGGTCAGACTTTATAGTTCACAAGTTGCGGTACTGTATTGCTATATAGGGTAACTGCTTACGGCAATCTCAAAATAAGATCACGTCTACTCCGCATTATGTTTCGTTATATCAGAGTTCTTATTTTCTTTATTCTCTAAACAATTTTCATTTGATTGCGATCACAGACTATCACAGCTTTATAGTTTGGAATTCTTGTTTGAATTATTAAGTCTACTTGCTTCTGGACTACCTGCGTCTTGGGTGACTTAGAATTAAATCTTCAGGTAGTTTTGGAGTATTAATTATAGTACAATAATATTTGATTTATTTTTCCCCTTAAGACTCAAGGCCATCAAAATTTCCGTGATAAAAACTATTCTGGCACCAAAAATGCTTTGAGATTAGATCAATTAGTGTTTTGTCTAAAGATTTTTATTTTTAGTCTGATTTACTTTCTACTTATATTCCGTTGGCAGGAGTTAAATGATGTAATGTAACCTGCTTACCAAATAGTCAGGCTCTTCTTTGGAGCAAACCGTACAGAATTTTATTTGTCAAAACCATTGTCTTTTCCTCTTTTGTTTTTTGGAAGACTTGAAAATTTTTGTTTTATGATTCAAACGGATTTTATAATTCAATGCCTCTTTTGTCTTGAATTTTAAATGCTACTTCTTTCGGCATTCTGTTACTAATTTTCTTTTTATAGGTACAATTCTTTTCTACGACTGTATGTCATTGAACTCACCAATTCGACATAGCTTGATTCTTTTTGCTTTTTGGCTAGTGTATTCACTTCTGAATTTAATACTTAGGTAATATTTGAAAAAGTTTGTTTTCATCACCAGTAACAGCTAACGAAAGCTAAATTAAGAACCTCTTCAGAATGTTTCTAATAGAATGTACGAGTATGAACCTCAGAAATGCAAATAAATTATAAGTATTTCTATAACTTACCCAAAAGTGTTGAAGTATCAACGGTGGCCAATTGCATTTTCCAAACTGTTGTCACCTCTTGAATTCGAAGTCACATTGTTAAATTTTATGATTTCTCTAGGAATTAATACGCTCTATTTAGTTTCGATTCTAATAAAAAAACAATAGCATAGCGTAGGTATATCAAACTAGTGGCATAAATACATTGAAATTAATGGACGTTCTGGTTTTCGCTAGATATAAACGTTATTCCAAAATCCTAAGTTTTGCAACGTTTCTCTCTTTCATTCAGCTTACTGAAAGCAGGAGTTTGATAAAGCGAGAAGATACAAAATGGCTCTGTTCATGCAACTCTGATATGTAGGATGCGGAGTAACAGAACTGACAATTAAATTCACCACAGATTGCTCTAGTAATAGAATACCTCAATTCACAGACAGGTCTGGCAATGGCATTGCAATTTCAACAGTGATCTGTATAGATGCTTGTTGGTTGGTTGTAACTACAAATATTTTCAAATATAATTCGAAACTTAGACTGTTGAATGTAATTTAAATTGTTGACGTGTGAAAAAGGGGTTCTGTATTTTAGATGAAATTTCATTTTGATATTTAGTTTTATGATATTGAATGAAATATTTATTCAAAAGTTGTTTCAGTTTTCTGTTTAGTTGATAACCTCGTTAGTCTGCTGTCAAATGTTTTATGAAAAATAAGCCCAATGCGACTAGTTTTTGACTAAACTGATAGATTATTACAGTTACAGAAAAATACTTGGATAATAATTCATTTTATTTGGTTCGAAAACATTTCACAATTTTACGGTTCCCTTATTCTTAGCACGGCTGAGCTGAAAATAGTCTAACGCTAAAGAATAGTGATAGTAGAGGTTGCAGTATTATCAAGTTACATGGAGTTTTTATAAACGGCGTCAGTACACTTATGCAATTTTTCAAACCAAATCGTTACACAACTGCAAAAACCGGGTCAATTGGTTTTTGCCTAATCGCATTTCCAATTAGGTGTAAAACGCTTGAACAGGCCCCAACTATGTCGCCAGCGTAATGGTCCCACCGAAAACCACCCCTGTAATACTCTTGGGCCCAGGTGGCATAACACTGAGTAGAGGTTTAAGCGATTTGCCTTCACCAAAAGCTGGGGCATGCTGCAATAAACCCGTAGTTCCAGCTAAAATACCGCACTTATTTGGAATACTTTAGCATCGTGCATTTTAAATTAGGGGCTTTATCACCAGGTGTTTTCCTAGTCATGCGTTGTTCTGATCGATTGTCATTTGTTATTCTGGGTTCGAATGCGTTGGTGGTTTGTGTCAATGTCAGTTGTAGACCAAGAATAGATAGATAGCTGTTTTGTTATCTATAAAATTATTAGGAACACCGATTTATGCCATTAGTAGTAGGTATACAAGAAATTTGCAAATTTTGGCGGCAACATTTATTCCGGAATGAAACTATGTTTTCAAATTTTTATTGGCCCTATAAATGAAGATCTGCTAAGTTCTGTCAAAATTTAGGAATCCTGCTTCCTCCCAGTGGGTTTTACAATCTAGGCGAGTGGTGTCATTTTCTAGTTATTTTTCACGACCACGGTTGCAGCATCGGAGGTAATTTTAGTAATATGTATAAAAGGGATTAAGTACCGTTTTTATACTATGTACTTAGGTACCTTGTAAATTGTAGGATTTAACGATAAGTCATTTATCACAACGATTAACGTTCGGCGTGGCCGGACAACTCCTTCGGGACTCCACTGGCAGTCAAACGTATAAACCCACGATTTCGCCTGTCTGAGCAAAGAATACTAAATAATTTGTACTTACGGGAGTTTTTTTATGGTTCCATAACTTTCCTTTGACGTTTCGGTATCCGTAATTGACGTTTGAATTTAGGTCACTCATAAAATTTGGGTTGGTATCGTGATTGGATTTGAACACACTTTTTCCTGGTAAATGTGCTCATTTGACTTACATTAAGTTATAAAAACTTAATATAGGTAGCTTATTTTAAGATAGTAAATTATCCCTACTTCCCCACTAATATTATAAATGCGAAAGTAACTCTGTCTGTCTGTCTGTTACGCTTTCATGCCTAAACTACTGGACCGATTTAAATGAAATTTGGTACGAAGAAAGTCCGGAGCCTGAGAAAGGACATAAGCTACTTTTTAACCGACTGCAAAAAAGGAGCAGTTCCACGCGGACGAAGTCGCGGGCAGAAGCTAGTGGTTAATAAATAAAGGTAAAAAAAATATAAAACTATTATTATTATTTCTTTCTTTTTTATTAGTAAACGAGAAATTCTATTATGAAATTGTTAAGAATTAGTCATTTAAAAAAAAAACATTTTGTAAACTTCCTGATGATAATAAGAAACACAGAACAATTGCTAAATATATAAAAAAAAATTGCTAAGAAGTTTGTTACATTATAATACCAAAACTTAAACACTGGCAAATAAAAAAAACAACTACCTATCAATTAATAAAACACATTTTCACTGATTCATAATAGACATGTTGTAGAAACTTGTTGTGCAAGCTAGCGGTTTTGTTACGATGCTTCGATTGGTTAGTTTTGGTGCATTCAAAGTTCAATTAACCAGTTGCATTGGCTTGCAACAATGTGTATGGCGATATTGTATGCACTTCTGCAATATGCCGCTGATTACATAAGCATCAAATTAAAGTTTCGACGCGTTGTTTGCGAGTGATTCTGATTTGGGATAGTAATTAGTTGTTGTATAAAATAAATATGTATATATGGTTTATATTTAGTATATATTTATTAGCATGAATAATTCTCATTGACTTGAAATGATATATACCTACTTGGGTCATTCTTCTGTTGTACCAAAAGTAAACTGTCTTTTTTCTGATTTATGGTTTAATGAATTATTGATTATTGTGGTCGTACATGGACACCGTAAACAGGCGAGCAAAAAATTCCTTCTTTATAAGGCCTAATTAAAGTTTTCTTTTTGACAAATAAATATTGTTTTTATCGGGTTTTTAGTAATAATGTGACTAAGCGGACTACAGCGGAGACCACATTCCGGTTTACTACTCTGTCACGACATTCCACGAAAAACCAACGTACAAAAATGCTGGTTTGAGAAAGTGAAATACATTAGATAAAATATTAAGGACGTGAATGTAAAAAAAATAATGTTTATACTCGAATAAGACCAAGGACAGGTATATACGTGTAATAAAAAAAACGGACCCACTTAACTTATCTCTAATCATACATAATGAAAACGTCATTACTTAAACATGTTAGAACTTGGTCCAAATGCATTCTCACTGCGCCCATTGCATCGTACCACTCACCTGGTTAAATTGAAACAGTGGCACATTGCATAATGTGTCAATTGCAGCTGCAGTAACGTCGTTACTTGGTTACTGCAAGTCAGTTTGGGCTTCCATGGCAGCTCTTAATGCAATAAAATGCATTCGAGTCATTATGCCACTCTCGAATATGAAGATGGTGGGAAAATAAATAATAATAAAATTATACTTGGACAATTTATAGGTATACATCGATGCAGATAAGATAGGCACCTATTTAAGACTCAGGTACAAATGCTAGTGATTATCAAACTGACATCTGACCCTAGCAGAATTCACGATTAAAACAGTATATAATATGTTATGCTTAAATATATAAATCTATTTTTTTCCAATTAAGTATGCGATAATTAACCACAAATGCCTACGGCCGAATATTGGATCTGGTGATCTCCAACGACGCTGTCACTGTGTCTGACTGCCCCGATCCTTTTATTCCAACTGACCCCCACCATAACGCTCTTAAGCTGTTTATAGAGTTTACTGAACCGTCTGCTTTGGCAAGCGCTCCACGTACCTATTACATGTTCCATAAGGGTGATTATGTGACAATTAATAGAGAAATATCGGAAATTAACTGGGAGTCCTTATTATCACGCGATTCACTGGATGACTCTGTTGACTTGTTTTATACTACCATTAAGGACATTATCCGAAAGCATATTCCTGTTAAATTAAAGAGAAATTTTAAATATCCGGTTTGGTACTCGCCAGCCCTATTAAAAGTCATTAAGGAGAAACATAAATACCTCCAAAAATATAAGATTTACGGTAATAGACATGATATTGAGACTTTTAAATTATTACGAGATAGGATATAATCGTTAGAGACTAAGTGCTATAACGATTATATTAAATCGGTAGAAAAATCAATAACATTGAATCCTAAGCATTTCTGGTCTCATATTAAATGTTTATCTAATTCGAATTCTATACCTAGTTCCGTTGAGTTTGAGGGAGTAGTGGCTAACTCGGGAGAGTCAATCTGTAACATGTTTTCTACTTATTTTCACTCTACGTTTTTAAATTC
The DNA here is from genome assembly GCA_038024825.1 of Polylopha cassiicola. Classification (NCBI taxonomy): domain Eukaryota; kingdom Metazoa; phylum Arthropoda; class Insecta; order Lepidoptera; family Tortricidae; genus Polylopha; species Polylopha cassiicola. The sequence goes on from CP149061.1 coordinate 5,418,561, forward strand.
GAATAACAGCGTGACTCTACCCGATAGCTCATTGCTAAATTCAGCATATTCCGTCTCTGACATTGACTCAATTGAAATCGATGCACAAGGAATAAGTAAACTTATATCAGCTCTCGACCCGGCGAAATCTGCGGGCCCTGATGATCTTCCGGCACAGTTTCTTATCCCTTGTTCAGAATCGCTGGCTATACCCATAACCCTGTTGTTTGAAAGATCCCTTTCTGAATGTTGTGTGCCGAAGATTTGGAAACAGGCTTATATCACCCCGATACACAAGAAAGGTTCAAAATCAAACGTTTTAAACTATAGACCAATATCTAAACTGTGCATCATAGCTAAAGTTTTTGAAAAAGTTGTCCGTGACCAAATATATGAAGCACTCAAGAACTCAATTAATCCAAAGCAGCACGGTTTTGTGCAGGGGCGCTCCACGGTATCAAATCTGGTTCTCTTTAACGATTACTTATCTGACTCAATGGATAAGGGGTATCAGGTTGATGTTGTCTATACTGACTACAGTAAGGCGTTTGACCGCATTGACCACAATATACTCCTTGAAAAGCTTGGGATTGCCGGTATCAGGGGGGACTTGTTGAGGTGGTTTGCCTCTTACATTGATAGGAGATCTCAGGCAGTTGTCTTAAATAATTATAGGTCCACTTGGGTTACAATTCCCAGTGGCGTCCCCCAAGGATCCTTGCTCGGGCCTTTACTTTTTGTGCTGTTCGTCAATGACATAGACACGTGTCTGCATAGCTCTCAGTTGATCTCCTTTGCTGACGACATGAAAATATACGCCAAAATCAGTAGTGAGCGAGATGCTGCCGCTTTACAGGCAGATCTAATACGTCTCGAGCATTTTTGTGATAGACATAGACTTGATCTTAACCCAGTCAAGTGTTCGATAACAACATTCAGTCGTAAAACAAATATAATCAATTATAAATATCATCTAAAAAATCATCAACTTCGGTGTATTTCCACAGTGCGGGATCTGGGAGTCATTCAAGACAGCAAGTTACTTTATGACACTCATATCGATGCAATGATAACTAAGGCATCAAAGTTGTTGGGGTTCCTTATGCGGTGTTCGAGTAGCTTTTCGCAAGCCAAAACCCTCAAAATCCTCTATTGCAGTCTCGTGAGAAGCAATTTGGAATATGCATCTCAAATATGGAACCCAAATTACAGCTGTTATAAGGATCGTATAGAGAATATTCAAAAAAAATTTCTTAAATATCTTTGCTTCAAGCTTAAACAGCCCTATAACTCTGATGATTATCTCAGTCTGTGTAGACGGCATCACCTTCTTCCGTTGTATGAGCGTCGGGAGATTGCTGACGTGATTTATTTATTCAAAATTATATCTGGGTCTGTGGATTGTCCTGAACTTTTAAGTAGAATTTCTTTAAAGGTACCTATAGTCTCATTGCGACATAGTCCACCTCTCCACCTTCCAGTAGCTTCGACTAATTATCGGCGGAATTCATATCTGTGGAGAGTGAGCAGATATTATAATGAACTGGCTAAAATTGAACCGGTTGACCTCTTCACTACATCTGTTGCATCATTAAGGCGGTTACTTAGCTCTAAGTTTTTTTCTTTAAATTGTTAGATGAAATTAGTTTTTTATTTTTGTTTCTAGATTTTAATTTTTGGCCATTTTGTTGGTGGATACTGTTACCTAACATGTTTAATGCCTCTGTTATACCTCGCTGTGTTTTTTATATAATTCTATTCTGTCACTATTAGTGAAAACCTGTAATTGGCTTCTTTGTTTTCTATTCCATTTCTGTATCCTAGTTTTTTAAGCTGTTGGTTTTCCATAAGTTAAATAAATAAATAAATAAATAAATAAATAAATTTGGCATAATTTTTTTGGAGATCGTTACTGGCGGTTGAAAGGAAAATTTAAGCTGAATATCAGTCATAAAGCAATGACTAATTTTTAAGCTCTCACTTCAACAGTTATTTTAATACAAACATGGGTCAATTTTACAAAGCTCAAGTACCTAATTAAAAATTGAGTTGATTTTTGCAACTTTTTAGCAGATAAACACATTGTTTGAGCTCAACCAATTATGTAAGTTACCAAATCTATACTTCTATACTATCTATACTAATCTATACTAATATTATAAATGCGAAAGTAACTCTGTCTGTCTGTCTGTCTGTCTGTTACGCTTTCACGCTAAAACTACTGGACAGATTTAAATGAAATTTGGTAAAAGAAAGTCTGGAGCCTGAGAAAGGACATAGGCCACTTTTTAACCGACTGCAAAAAAGAAGGAGTTCCACGCGGACGAAGTCGCGGGCAGAAGCTAGTAAGCAATAATGAATAACATTTGTAAACTACTTACACCTTAACCAACATCTTTACCTGCTGAATAGGTACAAACACAGTGAAATAAATTATAATAATTTTAAATGAATAAAAAAACCGACGTGTTAACTACAGAATTAAAGCCCAATCAGCAAAGCCTAACTAAGACCAGAACTATTCAGAATAACCTTAACAATACGAGTGGTGTTAAGACACAGTAAAACTATGCGACAGTAGGATTAGACCCGATTAGTGTTAAAGGGAATTTGCAGCGGGAACAACGGGAACGACTGATGGGAATACACACGGCTGGGGAATTTAGCCAATGTCTAGAAATATCTACGATTTCTTTTTAATTATAATAACTTATAGAGTCTAGCACGTATAGACATGATGGTCTATAAGACATATAGTAGGTATAAGCTGATCATTATCATAATCTTATCTTCACTAATATATAGCGATTATCCACCTTCCCCATAATAATATATACATCATCTAACTACAGGCGTTCCTAACTCTCTCCTATACCGACTTATCCTGACATTAAGGAGCACATAAAAAAATATAAATATTTACCTATCCAATTTATGCAGTCGTTCGGAAGCGTACATAAGTACATTTCGTTGATTCATTTTTGTTTAGAAGATAAAGAACTACTTGCAATTTATCACTACATAGTATAAAACACAAGTCACCGTCACTGTCTTTCCGTCCCTACGTATGCTTAAATCTTTAAAACTAGAGTGATTCAAGAGGCTTATAGCACCCGTGTTACGTCGGAGGGGTCGCTAGTATACATATATAAAGGCGGGTGTCTAAATTTATTATCCTCATCAATAAACAATGTATAAATGTATTTCATAAAAAACCAGCAATGTATCAACTTTGTCAGCTGTAAAGTTTGCGCGAAATTGTCCAATAGAACAAAGTTGTCTCACCGACCCAACTGTATGGTGTCCGTGTAAAGTAATAGCGAAGTTATGGACAAAGCAGCTCTTGTGTACTGCCTAATACCCAACATGGCTCGCTCCGGGCCAACCGCAGCCAATTCACGCCGTCGCCACTACATTCAATGCAGACCTGCCAACATAACCCTCGCAACTAATTGTTAGTAGAAAACTAGACGTCCAACTTACAGGAATGCGCTTTGTATCAAATGTTAATTGGATTTTCAAGTTGTATCGACCCACTGTAACGATAGAAATTGTTTGGTTTTCAATAAGTTGTGCTAAGGAGAGTTGGGAATTGGAATGGAACAATTATAACGGATTTAACTGGTGTATTTTGTTTTGTTTTGCTGATGTTTCGAAAACAGTTGTCATATTTGTGGCTGATTGAGTTGACGATAAAAGATTTTACCTTATTTTAGAAATTGTAAAATTTTACTACCCTGTTTTAAAAATATGAAATATTTATGTTTCAGCTAATAAATAAAATAAAGTAAAATACGCAATGTGTAAAAACCGTAAAGACATCAGAAATAATTAGAGTTGAAATTGGTTGTTTTTTGCATAATAATACTAGCTGGCACATTCGAAAATAAATCATAAAACAAAACGTTGTCTACTATATTGACAACATAAACTGGCTGACAGTTTATCTATCAATGCCTTAGTTCGAAAATATAAAAAAGTTGAAATGGAATCAATGCAGTTTTCAAATTTTGATGAATTATTCCGTAGCGTTGAAACTTTTTTAATTTGCAAACAGAGACAGATTTTAACCTGCCAGCCAGTTGCGCAACATTTTTTTATTTATTAATTTTCGAGTATAATATAATAGTGAAATTCAATACAAAAAATGCTCATATTTATATTAGGATATATATAAACTGCTATGTATTCGAGTGAGGAGATTTATGAATATATTATTTAAACATGGCTGTAAATAAATACTTACATTTCTAAAAGCGATTGGGTGTATCGAGCATTCGAAACGTCGCCATTGTCGTTAAACTATATCTAAGAACAGAATCAATAAATGAAAAAAAAAAGTGAAATTATCTCCTGGTACTGGTACAAATACTGTTAATATTATTTGCAACCATTATAGACATAGTTAGAGACGACAATAACAGCCCGGCGGCGTCTCAAATGCTTAAAGATCCTCCCAATTACATAACAACTTTATATTTCCTTAACTACACAATAGAAATAAATACGAGTGTAGTTTAGCAACAAAGTAACTACATTTTGCTATGTCGGCTAAATGGTAGCGTAAAATAGCAGTTTTGGTCAAGTGTACGTTTTACTGTACAGTTTTATAAACGCCATTATTTTTAGTGTGTAATAAATTCCGAAACTGAAAATTTCATTGAAATCTTTTATAACGTTTTAAAATGAGAAACTTTGTACCTAAGTTTGGATGTAAATTCTAAAGCTGCCTACTCCTTTAATTATTGTAATTATTTCGTCTTACATTTTTTTAAAGTTAGTTAAGTACATTATTAAACCTTCTTTTTATTAATGCAAAACTTGTGCCCCCGCCCCTGCATAAAATATTAAGCTTCTGACCCTTATAGTGTAGGCCCTACGTTGTTTAGCATATAAGTACCTTCTCCTTCTATATATCGCACACTTAGTAAAATAGCACAAAACCAAATTATTATTATGATATTCCATTTAAGATTCTAAACCGTCACAAAAAAATCGTATACCACGCACCTAATTAAATAAAACTTCCTTTACAATGCTTGTATAAAATCTACTTTAACTAAAATTAGTCTCATGACATAATTATAATAATATCACTGTTAACTTTTACAGCTAACATTAACTTGTTGAGGTACGATGTAACAACTTCATTCTTGGGACAGGAACTTGCGAAATTTATATTTAAGGCAATGCAAAGTTAAACCCGTCTCACAAACTCGGCAGTTTAGAGACAATGGCAGGGAAAGTAGGCGGGGAGGCGAGACACTTTTGAGAATTTTAGAAAATTTTCACAAGAAAACTTTGTAATTTTCCCAAGGAAGCGCGTTCGGACGCAAGACAACATAAATCATTGAACTTGTTCCTTTGTTTATAACAACGTGAAGTTTATCAGCTGCGTTAACAAGGTGCGGGAGATTGCTACCTACGACGCGGCGTAAGTTACTTCTAGTCTATTCAATATAAACATCTTTACTGTTAGACTAATAATAGAGACAATCATTTCTGATGCCTTCGCGGTTATTACACATTGGAATGAAACAACTATTAACGGATTTAACTCGCATATTATTTTAGCCTTTACTTTACTTCATCATAAGACTATTGTCAGCTCAGTCGTGCTACGATTATGGAATATGTAAAGGCTCTGAAACGTCAGCCAATAAAAATAAAATACGCGATTGAAATCCGTTAAAGTTGTTTCATTCCAATAATGTTGTATGGTTTACTTAGCTTTAAATATAAAGTTTAAAAATGTTACTAGCGTTAAAAATTATATCTACCTACAACACAAGAAAATGTTTTGTGAAATTGCTAATTTCCAATATTGAAAAATTAAAATGGAAAAAAGTTTATTTCGCAGGAAAAAAAAGACACAGTAAAAAACTTTGCCGAGTCCTGTCCTAGGATTATTTTGTACAAATTATTGATAATAAATATTTGAAATAATAAACTTGATGAAAGTTTATGAGCACGATGACACAGCGATTGTCTGAGACAGCATGCCTCACTTAACGGAAGATTTTTATATATATGTATCTACATATATATGTATGTATGTACATAAATAGCTTCGTCTGCGTACAATAAGCAATTTTATCCCCTTACGAATGAATTTTTATGTATATATTTTCTTAGTGCTATCCTACTTTATGAAAGGAATCTCTGTGTAAAATTTCAAGTTTCCCTGCGTTATAATATAACAATCATTAAGTCAGCTTCCGCTCTTATATATAGATATATCTATACTAATATTATTAAGCTGAAGAGTTTGTTTGTTTGTTTGTTTATTTGTTTGAACGCGCTAATCTCAGGAACTACTGGTTCGAATTCAAAAATTCTTTTTTTGTTGGATAGACCATTTATCGAGGAAGGCTTAGGCTATATAACATCACGGTGCGACCAATAGGAGCGAAGAAACAGTGGAAAATGTGTAAAAAACGGGGAAAATATGAAGCCTTATGAAGAAGTGACAGAAGACTTTGACAGATCTTTGACGAAACAATCGGACGACGTCTGCCGGGGCCGCTAATATATATATATATATATATAGATACATAATCACGTGGCCTGTTTTTATTCTCACTTCAAATTTATATATTGGAATGAAACAACTATAAACTTTTAAAGTCTATTGTTTCATTCCAATGTGTAATAGCCGCGAAGGCGTCAGAAATTAAAGCTATACAGTTTCGTATTCGTTTCGTTTGGTTGCTATTAGCGATTGGCTATTATTTTGAGGCTCAGGTTTGTAATATTAATAAGTACCAATAAAACTTCCAATTTAATAGTCACTAGTAAAAAAATACTGAAATAAATTTAGTATTGCGTGCCAGTAAATCAAGAGTTGGGTTCTAAGCTCATCATGGGGTCCAACGAGTAAAGCTCTTTCCTTGACCTTCGTTTTAAATGATATAGATCTTAACATTATTTTTTCTTTTTTATTACTCTGTTTAAAAGGTTGTTCAGGTAATTCACAGTGGAGAAGATATTTATTGATGTGTATAAGATTAAGTAGGTGCATAGGATTTTTTTTTAGTAAGTGAAATGAAATTGCATTTAAAAATTAACTAAAAAAAAGTTTTATCGCTGTTTCTTTTGCGGCGTTTCCTTTCAGGAATATTGGTCTTTCTTAAGCGCTAGTAGATACAGGGGCGCGTAAAAGAACTAATTTAAAATATTTTACAAAAAAAATTGACAATTATTTATATAAGTACAGTATTACCTGTTTTCACTAGGGCACATTATATTATATAATTATACTTTTGAATAAATGAACAACAAACTATATTTAAGTACGGATAGAATATATTTTTTTTTTACTTAATGTATTTTAATTGTATTCAACACTCCATTCCATTCACTCAGTTTTCTATGAGTTAAGAATAAAGAAAAGGGGTATTTTTGCATAAATAATAGGCAGTACCGTTCCAAATTCAGAGTTAAACACGTCACACGTAAGGCTGTCTTTACTGCTTCCTAATTTTACTGCGACGAAGGTGCGAGCAGGTAGGCTGTACATCTATCACGCTCTTTCACACATCAATCTATGTCGCGTGCAAAACTGCCTGTATTATTTTTTACGATACTTTTCGTAACATAGCTTTTATTACCGCGGGGAGAAATTCATTTATTCAGTGTCCCAAAACGAATTTAATACGTTTTTATTGGTAAAATCATTTTTTTGATCGTATGAAATGCCTAACTTGTTTGCGCTAGCTGAAACTCTTGCAAAGGTAAAATTTAATATGGATTTTATAGAAATGATTGGAGTTGAAATTGTGTAGTAGTTGAGGCGTGGGGTAACTTTAATAAGTTTTGTTTAAGAAAATAACTTGAGTTCGTCACTTTGAATTCAAATTTATTTTAATTTTAGTGCCTGATGGCTTTAGGCAAATGCGTAAACCTACATTTAGTTTATGATAATACAATAAAATTCAAAAAACTTTGTTAAAGAATGGTTATGTAAAATTTGAAATACATTGGACCAACGTCATGTTGTCCCAGATACGCTTTGCCCCCCTTTTTCAACCCCTTATCGGATGCCTACGTCATACAAAGAACACACCTTCCAATTTTTATTTTTCTACGATCAGCGGCCTAGGCTGTGAGTATATCAGTCAGTCAGTCATTTAAAACAAAGCATTTTGTATTACCTATTAGGTATGTTACTAACTTTCACGTTTATGAGGACAACAATATTCATATTACATACCTAATTAAAGCAGAATTAATTAAGCCAACATCAAAAATGTTTACAACGTATCACGTACAAAAAGCCGCACGAAAACTGCGTACACAAACTGTCAAAATTCATTCGTGATTTTATGAAATTGGGCTGCCGAGGTAATAGGGCAAATTCATAGGTTTCCGGACAGTGCAGGTCGTGCGTGACTAAACCGTACTCGTGAACTGACTTACACGTTCATTCGTATGCCAAACTGCACAAGGGTATCCACGGACGTTTCAACCGCCGTTAGTCTCTTGCCCTGAATAATGAAATAAGCTGCAATAAGATTTAAACTCGATTGATTCTGTCAACATTATGAGCGCAGTATGTCATCGCATCAAAAAAAGTAGCTCATTTCCTCAATATTCAGAACTAGGGACTGACGGCGGTTGGAACGCCCGTGAAACCCACAATTATTCGGGAATCCAACTCGATATTCTTACCATACCACCGAACGATGTAAAAGCCGTAGTGACAAGGCAGTAGCGCTCAAATTCAGCGGCTCAAATAGCCTTTGGAATATCGTAATTACTGATAGACAACTTTATTGGTGCTTTTTGATTTAGGTCACTACGGATGTAATGCCTATTGTTTAAAGTTTGAATTGAAATGGGCTTCCGCCCCGAATAGGCCGATATTGCGAAGTTGCGATAACTTGCGTTAATGATAAATTGTTTCACCTGTTTAATATGTATCTTTTTAAACCCCGGCGCAAAAACGATGGGGTGTTATAATGTGTGTGTGGGTGTGTATGTGTATGTGTGTGTGTGTGTGTCTGTCTGTTTTTAGCATATAGAGCATATGGAGTATTAAATGCATAATGGAAAGTAAGTTATAAAATTGAATGTATAATGCAAATCCTTTAAGTCGTTCAAAAATTATGGCGAGTGAAAGTGGGGATGGAAACAAAATGCCTATAAATACGAGTATACCCGAATGGGGTATCAAATGAAAGAGCATGACATTTGATTTATAATGAAAATTAGTAAAAATTATACATTAGTAGTACCTGCAAAAAGTATGAAATAAACCACTGAGACAAAAAAATAACTAATAATAATAATAACAACTTTATATGTTGCTTCCTTTTTTCAGCAATATACATCAGCGTAAAACCAGTATTAAGTTAGAAAAAAAAACCAAATATGTCAAAAATGTTGATCCGTTGAAAACAGCGCAAAACGAGTAAGCTCTACTAGGTACTGCAAGCCAATTTTTTTTACTAATTAATCCTAGCACAACGCTTTTCGAGGTTGATAAATTTAAGTTTTAAACAAGCATAACCTCCAAAGTTATGACCAATAGCAACTCGAGAGAGAGAGGGTAGGCCGTAGAACTGTCAACATAGGCTCCTCGTAATTTAATTTAATTTAAATGCAATTGTTCCTAAAAGTTATCGGGAAACATCAAAATGGATGGCAAAGTCAACTACCAACGATATAAGTAGTTTTCACCGAAAGATTGCATCATAGAAGATAAGAAAATACCTTTTAAAGAAACAGAGCCCAACACGGAATTTTTGTAACCGTTTTCCAAAGGGGTCGATGTTAGCAAGTGCTGTAGTGCGATATTGTGTTGTGTGTCGAATGTTAATATTACCTATTAAATTATTGGGTGATAATATTTAATTATTGTATTGAGTGCAATAAGTGTGTACAATTATAGTGTTGGTGTGGCGTTATTGTGAGGTCGGTTGAAATAGAAACCGACTACCTACATTATAATAACAAAAAGAGACATCCAATCGTATACAGTACTCCAGATTCGTAGCTGTTCTTATCGGTACGAGTGGCGCGGTTGGAAAGTGGCCGCCGGTGATTAGACTTAATAGTTATAGAAGTTGGGGGTTCGAGCCTGCGGGTTTCCAGTTAAAGAGACTTTATGTAATTCATTTTTTTTTTTTTTTTTTTTTTTTAATTTATTAATTTTTTTTTAATTTTTTTTTTCTTCTTCTGCTTTTTTTTTTATTTTATTTTATTTTGTTGTTGTTGCATTACATAGTTCTTGTTATCGTAATAATCCTTTTTGGTTGTCTAGTTTGACACTTTTAATTGATTATTATTGTATAAATATATATATATTATTATTCTCATTAAAATTCATCAATACCTTTATTTTTTTATTAATTTATTATTTGCATATTTGTATTGACATTCAAATTCAATTTCATATATGTAATTAGGAGTAATATTTTGTATGACATAATGATAATTGTAAATTAATAAAATATAATGTTTATAGTTTTTACAGTTAAATTTTATTTGCAGAACAATTGTATTGACTTTCATTTGACATAATTTTAATGTAATCTCATGCCTATTCTCTCCTGATTACAAAATGTAATTATTTTATTTAGGAATAAAAACAAAAATAATAATATGAACAGCCCTTCACGTGCTACTTGCCCATATTGTCCTGGGTCACCAAAATTGTACGTCGTACCAAGGGGTTTAAATGTGCATATTAGCCGTGTTCATAAAGATGTCGGTAACATTAATGGTTCTGGTCTTGCGAGTCCCAATGCTCGGCTGGTTGCTGGTCCCGTTCCAAGGGTGGTCGTCAGTGCGAGAGCTGAGAGCATGTCCCAGTGTGACGGAACCAGTCAGACAGCCAAATTAGGCGATTTGCCTCTGCTTAGGTGCACGGTAAATGTTCTGCGTCATATACCCAAAGGCGCCAGGAATTTAGCAGCAGGGAAATTGTCCGATATTATTGACTCATGTCTTCAAACAAACAGTGTTAGCGATTGGTTTGCATTGCTTTCCTTCTCTTTTACAGCACTTAGAGTGCCTGAATGTAATGGGAAGAAGTCATTAACTTCAAAGGTTAAAGTTAATATTCAGGAGTCCAATTTGTATTTCCCTGATCAGGTGGAGCGTGGGTCTGGTTCGGTGTATCGCAGAATTGAAGCCAAAGTTCATGATGGCGATTTGAGGGGCGCAGTTAGATTGCTTTTATCGGACTCTTCGCTAGCACCGTCAGATGGTAACACTTTGGCCGCTCTGCAGGAAAAACACCCTGTTCCTTCAAGGCCGCTGGTTTTCCCTCCTGAGCCAGACCAGTCGAGCCCACATATATCGGTGACTCCTGCTGAAGTTGCAGATGCACTGCGCTCTTTTTATAACGGTTCAGCAGGGGGCGTGGATGGGCTACGTCCACAACACCTGAAGGAGCTGACGTCTCCCTCTGCAGGCGATAATGGACCTCGGCTTCTCGACTCTCTTACTAACTTGTGCAATTTTCTTCTTAAAGGTTTACTAAATCCTGAGGTATCTCCATTTTTGTATGGTGCTTCGCTGTGCGCTCTAAGCAAGAGAGATGGGGGCATTAGACCGATTGCTGTGGGGAGCACTCTTCGTCGTCTCACCGCTAAACTCGCTTGTAGATCTGTTCGGAATGTAGCAGCTGGCTATTTGCAGCCAAAGCAAGTAGGTTTTGGAACAGTGCGAGGATGTGAGGCGGCGATACATGCAACTCGTTCGTTTATTCTGGCACAACAGAGCACCGACACAGTTATAGTTAAGATAGATATCAAGAATGCCTTTAACAGTATTGAGAGGGATGTCATGTTAAGTGAAGTTGTGGATAGGATTCCATCCCTTTATCGGTTTTTGTATCAGTGTTACTCTTCGCCGAGCAACCTTTTCTTTAATGGCCATTTAATATCTTCCCAGGTTGGGGCGCAGCAGGGTGATCCGTTGGGGCCCTTAGTGTTCTGTCTTGCCATACATAAGATAATCGATAGGATGAAGTCTCCTCTGAATGTATGGTACCTGGATGACGGGGTTCTTGGCGGTACACCGGAGGAAGTTCTACGAGACTTAGAAGTGTTGGTGCCTGCGCTTAAAACGATAGGATTGGAGATCAATCCGGTTAAATGTGAGCTCTTCACTGCCGATGCCGTTGCGAGTCTTCCGGAGTTTGAACATGTGCTCCCAGGCCTTAAATTACTGGATAGATCTACCTTGACTCTTCTTGGGGCACCCATATTTCCCGACGGAGTTCCCTTAGCTATTGGTTCAAAGCAAGAGACTCTGGAATCCGCGGGGAATAAACTTGCAAAATTATCTAGGCACGTGTCCTTAATTTTATTGCGCAATTGTTTTGGGATGCCACGGATAACATACATTCTCCGAACTTCCCCAACTTGGTTGTATCCGCAGGAGGTAGGCCAATTGGACGGCGCACTCAGGATGACATTGGAGGGTATCCTTAATATAAGCCTCAATGAGTCTCAGTGGACTCAGGCAGCACTTCCGGTTCGGCATGGTGGTTTGGGGGTTCGCAGGGTTAGGGATGTGGGTGTAAGTGCCTTTTTGGGTTCTTGTCATGGGGTGTTGGATCTTGTCGCTCGCATTCTTGGATATCACGGTGACAGTGTCCAAATACCTTTCATGGCAGAGGCCCTCTCTTTTTGGTCGACCCTTGTTCCGAGTGGTGAATTGCCTGAAGATCGTCACGTGCAGCGAAAGTGGGACGATATTCTATCAAGGCATGTCAGTGACGGGCTATTGGGTGAGGCCGTGGGTGTGGACGTGGCGCGTCTTAAGGCGGCCATAAAGCCAGAGTCTGGGGCCTGGTTGCAGGCGTTGCCTTCACCGAATCTTGGTACGCTGTTGGACAACGACTCGATTCGTATAGCGTCTGCTTTAAGGTTAGGCTGCAAGGTATGTGAGGTGCACCACTGTATTTGTGGAAAGATAGTGGAGGAGAACGGGCACCATGGCTTAAGCTGTCAGCGAAGTGCGGGTCGATTTCCTAGACATCATGCCATTAATGACATCATCCGCCGGGCCCTGGTATCTGCCAATGTGCCTTGTGTTCTGGAGCCTCCGGGTTTGAGTCGTACGGACGGAAAGAGGCCGGATGGTCTTACATTGGTTCCATGGCAAAAGGGTCGGTGTCTTCTGTGGGACGCAACATGTGTTTCCACCTTTGCGCCGTCCCATTTAAGCCAAACATGTGTTTCGGCTGGGTCCGCAGCAGAGCATGCGGCTCATCTAAAGCACATGAAATATGCTGCTTTGGAACCAATGTACGACTTTGTACCAGTTGCAGTGGAAACGGCGGGTCCGTGGGGTATGGAGGCTTTAGACTTGTGCAGGCTTTTGGGACGTCGCCTTAGGGAGAAGGGCTGTGACCCTCGTTCCGGATCGTATCTGGTCCAACAGATTTCTATTGCGATCCAGCGCGGCAACGCGGCTGCTGTGATGGGAACCTTTGGGTCGGGTACGGGTCGGAATGGGGGTATACAATGAATGTTTTAGGTAAGTACTAATCATTTATATTGACGAAGCTTGTTGCCGATTTTATGATATTTGTTAATTGACGAAGCCTGCGTTGTGAATTTGACATTTATGTATGAATTATAATTAGAATTGACCGAAATAAAAATATTACTTTATAATATTAGTATAGATTAAAAAAAAAAAAAAATAAAAAAAAAAAATAGCAACTCAGGTAACTAGGGTTGTCGAAAATCATAAAGCGATCCTAACCCTCATTTTCACGTGAAATTATATTGGAGCCAATTTTGTTTTAATACGATGTTCCCTGGGGTTAATTGGTTCACACCGGGAAGTTGGAAGTCGTATGCGGTTGTGGATCTGCGTACCTGAATTGACTAAGGTCAATGGGGTTGGTTGCAATTTCCGTGTTGACATCCCTATTGTTGGACCGTTCCCTTTAATAAAATTGAGATTCAGCGTAAACATTGTGGTTTATTTTTATTTGTATTGTTTCGAGAATAGTTCTTGATGGTTTTTTTTTATCATTATACATGGTGTTTTTGTGACCGGTCGATGTGGTCATCGTTGAGACCTAAGACCTGCTGAACAGCAGTGGACGTCTTTCCGTTGATGTGATGTGATTCTTTTTTGTTTATTTTTTAAGATGATGATGGTAGATGTCTTGATTTAAATACTATTATATTTTATTATAGAGTGAAGTCTCAGTCACCCCTAAAGTGAATTTTAGGATTAGCAGTATAAAATGAACTTAGTTTTAATTAGGTAATCGCTAAGCTGCCCCCATATTACAGGTAGCAGGAATCAACGGTGAAAAAAATATGCTAATTTTGTTGTATCGTGTCCTGGTTCTAAGGTACCTCCCAACCAATTTTCAACCAATTCAATTCAAGAAACAACATTCAATTCTCTTATAATTTTGTTCCGAGGCTATTTTGCAGTCCTGGAACTAGAAAAAGGGACTAAAAAATCTTAAAAATGATTTTCATGTAAACAATAGACAACAAATTACTTTAAAAAATACATTTTCGTATCACTTAATGAAATGTACTAAGTTGCACGCAATGGATTTTGGGTGTAGCCAGTTTGTTAATCTTTTCATTAATTTGAGGTTGTTAATTAATTAGGCTAAATTATTCAAATTTGTATTATTACACGCGAGTATGTAAACATATTTCCGCTTTGTCTACAAGTACATATATCTTTGAAATGGTTAGTTTTTAAAATTATAAGAAGCGTTTAAAAGATAACTTAATTATGAAAAAATGAAGGGTTTCTTAATTTTGAAGAAACTTTTTGTTATATCTAGTGGGCAAATTGCCTACGAAACCGAAGGTCACGTGTTCGAATCCTGCTAGAGACAGATGTTATTGTGAAGAACACGAGCAGTTGTACGCCAGTCTTAGATGTCTTATGTATATGAACTTATATAATATCATATTTTTATCTGTTCTTTAATACATATATTATTATAGTACAAGCTTTGTTTAGTTTCAACTGGCCTTAGCAGAATTGGAACACACGATCTCTGGGTTTGTATTCAGGACCTCTGACCACAAGACCCGTCAATGTGAATGAGTTTAGTTTTGTTGTAATTATACCTACGTTTTTAGCAAAACTTTGTATTCTGTGAATTAATTATTAAAAATCCTATATTTAATATTCTTACATTGTCTCCCAATTTGTAGTTCGAGCCTGATCAGTGTGGTTTACATTTTCACACTCGCTTCCGCTTGTTCGAGATAACAAGTTTCTCATACAACTTCTACAAAGCTTTTGAATAAAGACTGCTCGGCATTTTGTGCTCTTTCTGTTACAAGGGTGCAAGTTTTAAACGACCGCTTATAGGATACTTTGCACCATTCTTGGAAAAAGACGTAAGTCTCATATAACCAGTGTGACTTAAGTCTCTTTTCCTCAATAGGAATTTTGCCGTTAAATGTTGAGCTTGTGAAAATTTTGTTGATTTGAAATGTTTTGCATATCCTGTATTGAATGAATCAGCTTTTTTTTAATGTTTTTATTGTATTTCTTTAGGAAGATATCAAAACTATCACCTAGGTAATGTTATCATTTAGATTATTCTTAGGTTCACAATCAGGACCTAGAGTACCCCCAAGTCTGTGTACAACAATAATTAGAGGTTAATTTATAAATAAATAATGATGTAACTACATCTATTACGAAAACACATAACCACAAGTATGTACTTATTTATGTAAACACTTTATTGCACAACATGACAAATACTGACGTGAAAACAATTAAAATATACAAAGGCGAATTTATCCCTTTAAGGAATCTCTTCCAGTTAAACCTTGGGCGATTGAGAGGTTATGAAGTTTATAGTACATAGCGGTCCCGGCAGACATCATCCTGCCCGTTCGAAATTCAAATTAGGTAACTTTAGTTAGACAACGTTTGTATGGGAAAAGAAAAGGGCTGTTTTTAGGGTTTTCCCGGCAATTATTCGATTTTTTCTCGCCGTAAGAACCATCCTTGGACTTCTGCGAAAATTTAAAAAAAAAAATTGGCCAAATTGGTCCAGGTGTTGTCGAGTTATGCGCTTACCAACACATTAATAATAATAATAACATTAACCTACATATCAAAGAATAATAACATTAACCTACATATCAAACTTTTCACTGGTTCAAGGTCGTTTATTATGTGTACAATGAAATAATCCCTCTGTTAAACTCGCATGATGTGAGATTAAGTCCTAATTTGTTTGGGGGCAGATGACAAGGGGGCGTGTTCCACATCATACGTGACGTGACTGACGTGAAAATAATCGTAGACTACCCGTTTTGAAATTCAAGCAGCGTTGGTAGTCAGACTTGGTAAGTAGGTAAGTAAAATGGAACATTTGGTTAACATAAGTTTATTGTAAGTTGCTAGTCATTAGGTAGGTTAAAATAGTTATTGACCAAATAAAAAATCTTTATATTGGATCATTTAAAATTTAATAAATATTTTACGTTATAGCTATGTCGACATACCTTATATATATAATAGTAAAGAAACTTTTTGAAACATTAATCATAAATAATTTCCATAAAATATTGAATTATTAATGAACTCAAAATTTATAGTAAAATTGATCATCATTACCTCTCCTTCAAAATTCTTATAAAAATAAATTGTCTTTTTTTAAATAACTTTGATTTCTTTATATTTATTTATAAGGATTACGGCTCTTTATTATTAAAAAAAAAAAACATTATCTTTGATACCTACGGAGAGCAATACATATCCGGGTGCTAATAACTAATACCTAATAATAAAATGACGGTAGTGATAATTTCTGATGCCTTCGCGGTTATTACACATTGGAATGAAACAACTATTAACGGATTTAACTCGCGTATTTTTATTTTATTTTATTTGCTGACGTTTCGGATTCTTTACAGTGTCCATAATCGTAGCACGACTGAGCTGACAATAGTCTAACGCTAAAGTCAGCTCAGTCGTGCTACGATTATGGAAACTCTAAAGAATCCGAAACGTCCGACGTCCGTCCAAAAGTTGATTGATTCCAATGATGATAGTGATTATTATGACTACAGATACAAGCACTTCATCTTACGAAGTCACTAAGAAATCTAACAAAATAACGCAGTTCTTTTTTTTTTAAATCGCGCTTTTACATCTAAATCGAGAAGGCTGTTCTTATCCACATGACAGTGGTCCTTCAACATGTGGCATGTTCGAGTCACGCATGTTCCGCGGTGTACTCAGTAAATAAATTTTACGTATTATTTTAGGCTCGGTTGTTTGTGCGCGGGGCGTGATATTTGCCACGTTCATTTACCCTCATAGAGTTAAAGTAATTTAGAGCAGGCTTAGTGAGCCATAGACAATTAAGTCTTTTTTTACGTCATTGTGGGCAAAGATAGACTTACGTTATTTTAGGAAAGATTATTTTTTAGGGTTGCTAGTATAAAATAAACGTGAACTTGAAAGCAATATGGTCGTTTTACAGGGAGCAGGAAACTGAAACGACATTCTCTTATAGATACTAATATAAAGAAAGTAGTTTAAACTATTTATACCTAACTCAAGAATGGATGAACGAATTCGGCTGAAAATTGGTGCGAAGGTAGCTTAGAACCCGAAAACATAGGTACCTAAGAGTTTTTATTACGTTCCCGTGGATTATTTTTTTTTACCTTTATGATCTCACACTATAAGATCTTGACTTTCGAAAAGTATTAATATTTCGTCGTCGTCAGAGATGTCCCCACACTAGATCTATTCGATTAAAGACACCTTCTGACCTGCTTTGACCTGACCATTAGAGCAGCTCTTTGGACCACCGTGTCAGTGATCTCTCACCTCGTGTCTTCCAAATCGCGGTCGCCATTTTCTCTCACACTTTTCGACAATAAAAAATTACCTTGGTACGTAGGTACCTAATGTTGGATCAAAAAAGTCAACGTCAGTTAGGATGTCAACTTCTCAATTTAATAAGAGTCTTTGATCTAAACGTTTTGAGTCCATTATGATTCTTACAAAGGTCTGTGATAGCAAATATGCTTCCATCTATTTTTGTGTAGCGTTTACGCATATGTCCATCTTACTATTTTGCATTGGCGTGTGCGGCTTCTATTACGATTCTAAATCTATGGTAACTGACGATCTTTGAGGATTTCCAATGAGATTACTCGCTGGTACTTATTTACACGTCATTTGAGTTTAGAAGCGCACGTGTTTGCTATCTTGTTTATGATAGGCTGTTAAGTTTTGAAAGGGATTCTAACTAAGTACTTCTTTAAGTATGAGAATGTCAGTAATTAAGTTTAAACGTAACTGATTATCATGGCGTGAATTGTCTGCCACAATGTTAATAATGTATGGAACCTACTCTACTTTGTCTCTGTGAGCCTATTATCAACTGTCGTCAACGTTGTCGATAAGCAAAAGGTTCGTCGTTACGATATTATTTTGTCATCGACATGTAGAAATAAGAGACGATATCGACATGACAAGACTTCTCGTTGTCGACAACGTTGATTTTTGACAGATCATCGCGAGAATAAGACGACATCGACATGACGAGATGTCGACTCGACAATTCATCATAGCCTCGCTGGTGCCTATATAAACATTTCCCAGCACACGCATCTACTGTTTATGCATATATATATATATATATATAAGTAGACATACATATAAAGATTAGTAATATTTTTGTAGAAGCAATTCTTAAGCCATTCAGGACCAAGTGCCTGCAGAAATCTACCTATTTATGTTGGTAAAATTATTAATTACCTATACTTCGATGTAGAACCAAGATTTTTCAGATTTATGATGTAACATCGTCTAGACAGTCGGTATATAAAGACCTAAATATTATAATAATGTCTTATAAAATAATGTATACAACTTGATTGAATAAAGTCAAAATAAATATACTAGT
This sequence comes from Polylopha cassiicola, assembly GCA_038024825.1. Lineage (NCBI taxonomy): Eukaryota > Metazoa > Arthropoda > Insecta > Lepidoptera > Tortricidae > Polylopha > Polylopha cassiicola. Next base: position 5,437,435 of record CP149061.1, read on the forward strand.
ATTTTACTGTCAGTCTAATAATCTAAAAGACAAGGACTGAACTAATTTGCGCGAAAGTAAGTAGAACAAATAATTGTATTAGGACAGTTTCATATTTAGTTAACTTGAAATCCAATTGTGAGTCTTAAAACAAGTATATATATATATATATATTATAGTATATAGTATATCGTATTATGATCCCATTTTCGAGCACGTGTGTCTTGCGTTTCGTAACTTGTAAAAAGACGTTACACACACATAAACATCAACAGATAACATAAACATTAAAATAGGAAACAACTTGTGAATGGCACAGATTAAAAATAGATACTTAGGTATAGTATTTGGACCGTGTTTAACATTAGTGTGTCAACCCACAAAAAATCGGGTTTTGAGTTATGAATGCAGTTTTATTAAATAGATCATGAGGAATACAGCAGTGAAATCCATTTTTTTTAAAAAAAATCGTAGAATATTCTAGAGCACAAAATCGGTTATTGCTTTTTTCCTATGTCAGATTTGTATTTTTGCATTAATGTGTTAAGCCACATATAACACATTATTGCTTATTTCCCATGTCAGATTTGTATTTCTGCATTAATGTGTTAAGCCACATACCTATCACATTAATGCAAAATTCTAATTTGTTGTTATAAAACGAATAGGTACTTATACATATTATGCACTAATTTTTAGAAAATGTAAAAAAATTATACCTACCAAGGTAGAAATTAAACAGTGTTGTTGTATATATTATGTATATATATATATCTTGTATACATAACCCCCAACAAATAACATTATAAGTTCTGCTAAAAATGAGAAATAGGTACAAGTTAACACTAACTTATTTTTTTATTACTTATTATTATTTGTACTTAAGTATTAATTAATATGTCTAATAAAGAAAGCGTCACTTCTGTGGGCCGTAGGTATCAAAATAAAATTCATAGTAATATCAAAAACTCAGGACTACCGTCCCTTGAAATTGTAACATAATCACAAAAAATCGCCAACGCAATCAAAAGAACCGCCGTTTATGCCGCGATTGACAAAAGTTTTCAACACTCGCTAGGGAATGAAAACCTACAGGGTACTCCTCGTGAACTCAGGATCTTGAATTAATTTAGTAGGTCCGAGATAACGTCATATAGCACGGATAAAGAAAAAAAAATACGAAAACCATACATTTTAAATGACACCATTAAAAAAATATATACTTACCTACAGGTTTTTTATAGTACGGAACCCTTGGTGCGCGAGTCTAACTCGCACTTAACCGATATTTTTTTTATAATATACATCATTAGATTTAAACGTGTGTTATTAGAATATTACACATAATAAATAATAATATTAAAGAGTGTACGAATTGTCGCCACAATTTATCAACTCTTCGAAAAATGGTTTGTAGGTGGTTTATTAACTTTTTAGGTACGGAAGTATATATTATTGGTTTAATTCAATATGATAAAATAATAATAATAAATCAATTTGGTTGAGCTTTTAAGTAATTGAAATAGTATAAGTGTTAACTTGTTGTACCTATTTCTCATTTTTAGCAGAACTTGTAATGTTATTTAAAACATGTTATAACAATAAAAACTAAATAAATAAGTACTTACATTAAATTAAAGTTTTCAAAAAATAGGAAACAACTTGTGAATGGCACAGATTAAAAATAGATACGTTAGCTGTTTATTATTTTACATTTTCAAAAAAATAGTGTAAAATATATTCATTATAAAAGAACAAATTAGAATTTTGCATAGTGTTATGTGGCTTAGCACATAAATGCTAAATGTAATAAACCTTATAGCCGATAAGCATTAACCGTTTTTCTGCATTTTCTATTTAATTATGAATTTATTGAAATAAATACATTTATATCCTTAATCTATGCACTTCAACAAAAAAAATGATACCACATAGCAATATTTTTTTGCTTAAAATAAGCGGAAAAAGAAGAATGTTCTCAAAAAACTTTAAGCGCCGATATCTCAAAACTAGCTTGGTGTGGGTTGAAACACTAATGCTAAACACGGACCATTTATGGTTATGTTGGTAACAAACGGGTTCACAGAGACGTAAGGTACCTTAATACTAGTATGCATCAACCTTGTTACGGGTAAAATTTTATTTAGGAAATTCGATTCACGAATTAGGTAGGTAAATAGGTTAGAAATGGTTCGTTTTAGTGCCACAGATAAGCTTAATCCTTATTTTATCCCACCTAGAGCTTAGTGACCTGCGTGCTCGCCTCTTAGGACATAAATATTTAACCACAGTTAACTGAATCTGTGGGTACCTGTAGGATTCGTTGGAACTTGTTATTTTCGTTTCAATTATAAAAACAGAGTTTTTTATATTGTTTATTTATTTAAAGAAAATATGTGTTGCTTATTGGAACTTGATTAAATTATGAAGACTTGTTTTATAACATTACTAGCTTCTGCCCGCGACTTTGTCCGCGTGGAACTCCTCCTTTTTAGCAGTCGGTTAAAAAGTAGCCTATGTCCTTTCTCAGGCTCCAGACTTTCTTTGTACCAAATTTCATTTAAATCGGTCCAGTAGTTTTAGCGTGAAAGCGTAACAGACAGACAGACAGAGTTACTTTCGTATTTATAATATTAGTAGGGATTATACTTACTTATTTTTATGATCGAAATGAAAATTGAAGACTTAGGTAGGTTAGTAGGTGTACATGGTTTTATAATGGATGCGATGGTCAGAACTGAACTGAGAACTGTATAGGTTAACATATTGTATTGTTTATTTCTTTATACAACAACCCACAGTAGGTACATATTTAAAAGACAACATACACACTCATCAGAAAAATACAAACAACAAGAATCAATAACTTAAGTACAGTGCCGTAATGTAATTATATGAGTAGGTAGTAATTAATTTGTAATTCCCACGTATCATTAGGCCTATTATTATCACTTGTATTAAGTGAATTCACGTGGAAAGAATATAAAAAGAATAGAAAATAAAGATTTTATTACCGCCTCAATGTGGAAATAGAAAAACATAGGTAACCTTTATTTAAGACAAAAGTATGAATGTGTAATAATATGTATTGCTATATTGCTACAATTAGGTCTAATAAAAACTACATAATATAGTACACCATATGTTTTTTTAGTGGTTTTTCAAAATATATTTGTCTATGACATTTGAACTGTCAAAAGGAAACTAAAAGTGAGGTTAAGGTAAATGTTACCCTGATAAAGAACAGCGTTGAAATGTTTGAATACCTACAACGTTGTGACGTCACGACGTGCCTAACGAACCGAGTTCAGATGCGCCTTAACGAGAACGTACGAGTATAGATGATGTACTATTTGTCATTCATTTGCCACTAATGGGATTTGAAGCCGCGATCCTCCAGTATAAAGAGCAACCATAGTTGGATCTGGATCGAGCTATGCTAAAAAAACATGAAGAAAGTTTGCGTATATCACACGTTTACACAGTGGCGTGCAATTGGAGAGGCCTATGTCCAGCAGTGAACGGTTGTGTTGCCAAATTAAAAAAAGTTCCGGCGGCGGCCATCTTGAATTGTAAGGATACGGAATCAATTACTTACATGAATGCTATTTAAAATTTTTGATCCTACTATTTCATAACATTAATTATTATTATTATTTGATATATAATATATAAATATTTAATATTGATGTCTGTAATAATATGTATTTTCCGTGAAACTGTAAGAATCTTATAACATAATATTAAGTAGGTAATAATTTGTTATAACTGCGGAAGCAGCAGAAATTATTATACCTACCGAAAAGTTTCTCAGAATAGATTTCTATTATTGAACATTACGTACTTACGTCGTTGATAATATATATCAGTCATCAAGTCAGGTCATCAAGTCTTTTTAGATATATAGATAAAGTCGTGTTCGCATAGGACATATTATGAAATACCTACTTACGTTCAAAATTTTATTAATAACGTTCGAGCCGTTTCGGAGAAGTGCGACCATAAACTCTGTGACACGAGATTCATAAATCATGTGCCACAAGAATTTTTAAAATAAAAGGATGACATTTGTTACGTAAGTGCATCTGTTTACCAGTCATGCGAGAAGAGATAGTCTTTAGTCACTGTCATTATTTTGCAATTCATGATTTCTCGCGCGACAAAAGGCTTTAAGTTTTAGTCATGCTAAAAACATCTATCACAAAGAGTGAGAGATGTTTGTCGCACGACAAAAAGCTTACGTGCTAGTCCTCTAGAATGCGTAGCACGTAAGTTTTAGTCTTGCGAGAAAGCATAATAATATTATTATATCATAATAAGTAAGTTTGACAGATGTTTCTTTAGCGACAAAAAGCTTACGCACTAGTCATCTACACTGCGTAGCACTCAAATTATAGACATGCGAGAAAACATCTGTCTGAAATAGTGAGTCAGAGGTAGGTATTTGTCGCGCGACAAAAAGCTTACAAGCTAGCCGTCTAGACTGGATAGCACTTTAGTTATAGTCATGTGAGAAGACAATCACAAAGAGTGAGTGACAGATATTTGTCGCACGACAAAAACCATACGTGCTAGCCTTGCAAAAGCGTTTCGTGTCAAAGATCGATCCAACCCGTCGCGGTTCAGCTAACGAACTCAGGCTAGGCATGCCTTAACGAGAGTGCTTACGAGCAAGATAGATAACGTAAATATGGCGTCGGTAATTTTGTAATCCGATGATAAGTTTAAGTCAAAAGATTAAGCCGTTGTTTGCGTAATGACTAAATATAGATTGTAGATTACCTGAGAGTATCTCAGGTCTTAGTAATAAATACAAAGTACAGCGGTTTTTCATTATGCAAACTACCTAGGTTCTTCAGTGTTAGGCGATGAATACCATATAGTTACTGAATCACTTAGGATTCTACTGAGTTACCTATTGGTAGGTATATTATGTAAACTGTATGTATGTGTGTAAACTCTTTACTGTACAACAACAAAACAAAATAATACATAGGTAAACGAAAACACAATAAATGTACAAAGGCGAACTTATCCCTTTAAGGGATCTCTTCCAGTTCTTCTCTTCTCTTCCTTTATTATCATGTTAACACTGTAATGTGGTTTTTATGTCTCATCTCATGTACTTATTTTTTTTGTTTATGGCAGATTTCCGGATTCCAACGTCCAGTCTTAATGTCATCGTAAGAGAAAAAAGATGCAGTGTTGCCGTTTCAACACGAATTTCTCGTTTTCAAATTTGGAATGAATAAATTATAATTTTACTGACGCATTTAATGTCATGCTGAAAAGGACATTTAAAAACACCAGTAAAATGCTGTTCTTGCAACGCGGCAACCCTAAGATTTTATCCCACACACACATTCAAACCTTTTGGGTATAGGAAAGCATATTCCTGAAATTTTGTCCACTCGGCATATTACTTACGACCTGAATCCAAGGGCAAAGCAGTGTTAAGAGCCAATCAGAGTTCAGTGTTTTGATAGGATTCGTTTTAGATTAGACAGTATCGGTAATAAAGTAAATAAGTTTGTTAGGCAGGTATATTACCATATTTTTTTTAAATATGAAGAGATATTGAAAATTATCAATAAATTGGAATGAAACAGCTATAACGGATTTAATTTGCTGACGTTTCCAAAACTTTACAGTTCCCATATTCGTAGCATTAAAGCGCTGTCGATATTTTGACGCTAAAGCGATAATACGCGAGTTAAATCGGTTAAAGTGGTTTCATCCGAATTATATACAAATATTTTGAATTTCGATTTGAGTAATTTTAGGTCGATAGAATGGCTAAGGTGGTACATTTCACTTTAAATAAATGTAGAGTACCAAACTAACTAACAAAACACGATTTATGGCTACGTCATTAAAATTAAAATTTTAGGCTTTATTCGGCTTAAACTTAATATGCGGTATTACAAATGCCAGTAACTTGACTCAATAAAAGTGCCATAAACATAATAGTACTATTTCGGTACCGCGTCCGAGGTAAAAGTGCTTATAGTCACGCTATAACGTCTAGAACGTTTCAGATCACCTGTTTGGAACAAAGAAGCTTATACCATATCTCACCTATATATAGAACTAGCTGTCCGCCCCGGCTTCACTCGGATCCCCTTTTTTTATAGCCTATGTCACTCGGGGGAATAGTGTAGCTTTCCAACAGTGAAAAAATTTTTCAAACCGGTCCATTCATTTAGGAGCTCATTCAATCCAAACAAACAAACAAACCTTTCCTCTTTATAATATTAGTATAGAATAATAATATAATAAGAGTAAATCTTTGTTTGTTTGGATTGAATGGGCTCCTAAACGAGTGGACCAATTTGGAAAATTATTTCACTGTTAAGAAGCTACACTATCCCCGGGTGACATACGCTAAATTATATTGAAAAAAAAATGTGCGAAACATAGATAAAATAGATCTAGTATTGACCCTTAACACTTCTCAAGAGTAACGTTGTGGTTATCTCTGGTAACAGAATGGTAAATTTTCCATTAAAAAAAACAGAAAAATGATAGTAAGTTTCTAACTTTATCAATGAATGGATACTGATGCGTCATGGATTCTGCTAGAACCCGTGACGATATAAAGATTAAAAAACCAAAAAATATTGCGAGACAAGTTTACCTACGCAAAATTTGCAAAATTAAATAAACCTTCTAGCTTTGCGAGCCAAATACGTTTCATGCATTACCACGTAAAGTGTAAACGAACCTAATTAAAAACCTACTTAGGTACATAAAAAGCCAAATCAAGGGCGTGCATTCCATATAGGTGTTACTACACAGTGTTACTAATGTATGGAGTGCCTACCCTGACACCAGGCGCGTGCAGTGGGTTAGTACGGTGCCAGGGTAGGCAGTCCATACATTAGTGACAATGTGCCTGTATGGTATGCACGCCCTTGCCTGATACCATACTTACGCTCCCCCCACTGTGTCAAGTCTTGGGTCAGTGTAAAATCTCGTCATAAATAATACGAACAGTATCTTGAAAGATTTGCAATTCCAACCTCAGTCTGTGAAGATTACACAAATCATATTGTAATTAAGACTTTTAGTACACGAAATATTTATCATTACTACGTAATAATTACGAATGTGACGTAAAACATTTAGTGCTGAATGAGTCATGCAATAGTCTAATAAGCAGAGGTAATTTTTTGAGAATTCTCTACAATTATATTTCATATTTAAGTTTTTAGGTGATAAGTAACAAAAGTAATTTGATTTATTATGTTAGTGTAGATAAAAGGAAGCTAGACTATAAGGGTTAGCATTTTGAAATTTTGTACAGGGGTTCCTTTTATAATGTAGGGGAGTCCGGGACACTAAATAAGGATTTTAGAATATTCATCCCCTAAGTCGCGGGTTGAAACTAGTAGATTAACATATACTTTAACATATAACGTAATAAAGTTAACTATATTATTGTGTTTAAAGTTATTTACCACGGTATTAAAATGAATAGAAAACAAAGTCTCTCAAAGAAGTAATTTCTCCAATAAATATACGTATCTTTATTTACAACTAGCTTCTGCCCGCGACTTCGTCCGCGTGGAACTTCTCCTTTTTTGCAGTCAGTTAAAAAGTAGCCTATGTCCTTTCTCAGGCTCCGGACTTTCTTTGTACCAAATTTCATTTAAATCGGTCCAGTAGTTTTAGCGTGAAAGCGTAACAGACAGACAGACAGACAGACAGAGTTACTTTCGCATTTATAATATTAGTAAGGATAATCTATAATTTTATAATCTGAATCTAACCGATATATTATCTAACAAACAAAACGAATAATTCGAGAAACTTCGATTATAAGTCCTGTTATCAAAGCTGGCGGGATTTAAAACTGGAGTTACGACATGCACCCCTTAAAAGTGACAGATGCTCTCCATCGCTAAATCGATTTAAAATATGGATGTGGATTAAAAAAGTTTCATGGCGTTTTAATCCATTAAACTATGAGTTGAGGAGTTAACCTTACGGATACTGAAAGGTGGAAAATTCTGATAAAGGTTTAAGGTTTAAGATATTTAAGATTTACAGAAATCACTTACTGAAAAAAAAACAATTATTTAACTTAATTCTAATGAGTAAAAGAGGGTAGCATGCAAAACGGCCAAACAACTCAACACAATGACGGAGAGACCAAGGAGCCAGTTAAACCGTACGTACTCGTTTTAACTGACGATTAAGCACTAGATACAAGTTAAATTTAACTTAAAATTAAAAATATAAAACATACCTATAATAATATTTTTTACGTTTCCACTTAATAATATCATATTTAATGATAGGGATTACTTAAAAATAATAATAATTGAACCCTATTTTATATTTAATACAATTTAAAAAATAAGTTTAGTTTAAAGCTAATAAAGACGAAAAAAATAATAGAAAAGTTCGCGCTACTACCACCTACCTGTAATGCGAGTCTAGTACATTTAAGTATTTTGTATTGTATAGCATCATTCAACAATATCAAACGAATATCACGTCATATTTCATACAACCAATCAACAGTCATTCACACCCATACACCCAAATAACATACAAAGCCTCAATCACTCCTCTTTCATACATCTCTGCTAGCACACCCATTCTTCTCCCAATTATGGTAATCCGTAGATTAAACTGACCACCTTAAAGATCCTTAAATTCAGTATTTTTCTATCCTCCTGGCCGCTGCGCTAAATGAAATTGCCGCTTTCTGGCTTATATATATATATATATATATATATATATATATAGGTTAGCCTTTTAGCTATTCTCATTATTATGAATGTATGTATTACCATGTATGTCAAATCTTTATTGTACAACAACAAAACAAATACATAAACGAAAACACAATAAATGTATAAAGGCGAACTTATCCCTTTAAGGGATTTCTTCCAGTTAACCTTTGGGCGATGGAGAGATTATGAAAAATATATCGTAGGTAAAACAAAAATATGTGTACATGTTATTTTTCTGTCCTCCGGCCAGAAAGCGCTAACTTTCAGGCCGCTGCGCTAAATGAAATTGCCGCTTTCTGGCTTCGTCAAACAGAAAAATAGTCGGTCTCGGTCAGTAAAAAAAAAAACCTCAGATCACATTTTTGTCAACCTCGGCGTCGCCGCGGATGACAATTACATGTGATCTCATACATTTTTTATTTTACTGGCCTAGGTGCGAAATGTACTAATGTTATTGCCTTTTAGTTACTAAAGGTTAAAGGCATAAAACCGTTTATTGATTGGTCTATAATATGAGAGTTGGGATTGGCCAGTGAATCATTTCGATTTCATACATTAATGAACTTTTTAGCTGAAATATGTTTCACTTGATTTATGGTTATTAGTTTTATGTTAATTTGGTTAACAGTTTAATTCTGAAGTGAAAAATGAGCTTGTTACAATGGTTTACAAGTTGTGATAATGAGTATTATTAGATAGGTATGTAGAATTTCCTTGTATGTATATATATTATTTACTGATCAATTACGGAAATAAATGAAAATACGTTTAATATTTATTTTGTAAACATCAACATAAAGGAAAGTTAACAATGATTCTTTATTTATTTACCTCTTTATTTACTTTAAGAATTATTTTTGTTTTTCGATTTTCCTTTTACGTTAGTATAGTTACAAACATTAACATCGATGTTAAAGAGACTTAAGTAAATCTACAACAGAAATGGAAAAAAACATGATTTATTCAAATTGAAATATTTTGAGGAGGTCAGGAAAGCAGGCGGAAAATATGACTTCCAAACTTGGAGCGGAAAGTTTTAGAAGCATAAGAATAAAAAGAAAGTCAAAGATACTAAATTACCCAAAATAACTTCAGGGTCTTTTACAATATAACTTCGAGTTTATAAATTAGGTATTTCATTGATAGTAGCTTTCATCGGCAGTATTTGAAAATGAACGGGTATCGTACTTAATTTGAAAGTAGATAAGTACTTTTAAATTATGTATCTACGAATCCTTTCATACTTAATACTAAACACTTGATTGGGTTCTCACATATCTCCAACACCCTTTATTATAAAGTGTCTTATCATTACACTAATAAATTATTAATTTACACCACAGTCCACACATTAGAAAATCTCCAAAAACACTAAGTACTTTTAAGCATGAAAATTTATTCCGTTAACTTCCAGTTTAAGTTCTCCAAACACGTAACCGCCATGTTTTCCGTGTCAAACATTTCCTACGAGTACATAGGTATCATAAAAGCCAGCCTCTTATCTAACCACGATTCCTTTGCAATAAATAATTGATTTAGAACACGAGTCTATTTTTCGTGAGTTATGTGACGGTATTGTACAATGGGGACAGAGCGTAGTCAAGTCACGTTTGTCATACCGCGGGGACACGGTTTCCTCACAAGCCCGCTGACCGATTTTGGATCTTCACGTGAGATGGATTTCGAATACAATAATCGATTCCTGCCTCACCCCACGGCCCATCAACATTTTATAACGCGAGTAATTTCATTCCTTCCACAGATAACGCAATATCGTTTAAAATTTCATACGAAATAATATTACACCTTTACGATCTTTTCACTCTTTAATAACGCGAAGTCAATGTCAGACGTTGGTAAGCAATTCAAACGTCAAAAAGGATGAGTACTCTTATACATAACAATAGAGTGTCGCTCAGATGTTTCTGATGTTTAATATTGAATACTTTAACGCTTTGAAATATTCGATAAGGAAAATACGCAATAAATGCATTAGGCGGCGAAACGTACCGAAAGGAGTAACGTTCAAAGAGGTGAATACGCCATTAAAAGGCGAGAAAGCTTCTAGTGACTCTTAGGGCAAATCAGACACAAATTCAAATAGATATTTCCATGTAGCGTCTGTCAATATGTTTTACTCGCAAATCGCGTTACGCCGCGTAATCATTGCTGCGTAAAATGTTGAAATCGCTGAGACGAGGTATGCATTATGATAATATGTTCGTAACCGGGGAAGCAAAGCGGCGCAAAATTTTAATGCTCGATAGCACGTGAGACGGCACCCACACGGCTATTAAAAAAATGTCTATCTGTTTTTTAAACCAGCAAAAAATATCCAGTTTAATCCCATTGAAGGTTCCTAAATATAAATTGACGCGTGTACCGCATCCTAACGAGATTACAATAAAGTCGCTTGATCATGTTGGAGAGAATTCCGAATTATTAATATATATTCCATTTACCTCACAATATTATCTGTATTATTTCCAAGCTCTGAATAGTCTATCTTGACGATTTACTCGAAACTAAGCTCTATGATCCTCATTCTCAAGGGTACTCAAAGGTTATATACCTACAACATAATCGTTTTGGAAACAAACATTTCTAACTGGGAACGTTAAGCCGGCATTAATTTCTCTAACTACGTACTCGTACCTAGGTACTTTTATTTAGTTAAATTAGAATTTAAATTAAAATAGTATTGCCTATTTATATACTAGTTTCTGTGCACGATAAGCACCGTTTTATCAGTCAGTTAAGAAATAAACTCGAAGTAATAATTCTACGCAGGTAAGGTATAATTTTACATTAAAATAATGGCATATCAACTTGCTAAGTAAATGCATCGGGGTAACTATTAGAACTAGCGGTATTGGCTATAAAGAACGTGCATACAATCCATAAGGACGTAGATTCGTATGCCTGGGAAACGACTTTGATCACGCGATAGTTTGATCCGAAAATACAATCTGTTAGTAACCTACTATTTACACCTTTACCTTATAATGAATGCATTAAACTATAATGTAACCTTTTTTGTGTTATCTGGCCGTGATTTGCAGTTTTAGGGCGGGCTGCGTTTGTGTTTTGTTTCGTAATCGTTGGTTTTTGTTTTAATGTTCGTTTGTTATTGTTGGAAATTGTAGTTGTTGCCTTTATGGGCCAAGACCCCAGTCAACCCAGTCTTACGTGATTTTAGGAAATATGAGCTGAAAATTTGTAGGGAGGTAGAACCAGGAGACGGACAAAGGATAGGTACATTTTATCCCATTCCCGTAGCAAAAAAATAGGATGATTTTTTTCCATCTTTGATACCTGATACCAGTAAAAGGGCTCCGTTTTCAGCTTAACACTGTGTGTAAGTTATTTTATAATTCCAACACAATACTTTTTATCAAATTAATTTACTAAAGATACTAAACCTCTACTTACTTATCCATTTGAATATTAAATTCCAGTAGATCTTGTAATAATGATTTGATAAATAATACGACATTTTTAATTTACATTTGAAAACATAACTCTGTACAATTCAAGATGGCGCCGTGCTTAAACTTTTTAATGAACTGTAACCGAATAGTATTATTTTTTGAAACCTCAAACAATTTAATTTACTATTTCCGCGTATTACTCGACTAATTATGTAGTTTTTTTCATTAGTACACAGTTATGATATGCAAATCTTTAAAACTAGCAAACAAATGAGTGGCGCTTTGAAATACATAAATCGATAGGTCTATGTGAGTAGGTGGCACCTATTTTCATACAAAATTAGCACTTACCTGAACAACTTCATGTTTCTGTCGTGTTTCCTAAAATTTATGTTTTATTTATTAAAGCTACCAAGCTATTACGTTCCGTGGATACTTATTATACTTACGTATTGGCAAAAACCTTGGAATAAAACAATTATAACGGATTTAACTCCCGTTCAGTCTGCTACGAATATGAGATCTGTAACTTTTACCGTTACAATTGTTTCATAGCAATGTGTAATTTACTAGGTAAGTACCTATTGTATGATTAGGTACTTAATGAGTTGTTCATTTGCTAGACTAATTTGACTAAGTGGATCTTAATCACAAAATGATATAGCATGTTTAAAACTTGACGTATGACCTGGCTTTTAAGTGAATTCTACAAAACAATAACTCAGAATCTAAACGTTGCCAACTTCAGCAACAAAACTCGTTATACATCGAATCGTTTTTTTTCATCGCTCCGCCTTCGATTCCAAAGACAACAATCTTTCTTTTACAACGTTTCCGATCACAGACAATAGATACACCTTAAATTTGTTCTCGAATTCTCGCCTTGTTAACAAGCGTGTTTCTCAAGGCAAACGCGACAATGAGTTCCCGCCAGCCGATATTATATTCACTAGACGCTCGGAAATCAAAATGAACACATCACAATAGCATTCCTACTGAATGCTGATGCTTAGGGAGCTCCTTTGTTGCCGAAAATTGAGTTTTGACTTGGTTTATTCGATTTTCTACAGTTCCTTATGACGTTTTGTGCGGGAATATTTGTTGAAATAACTGTAGGCATGGTTTTTGTGTAGGCAGGTAAGTGCTTTTCCCCTTGCTCATTTATAAATGAATTACTGCGATAAAAAAGAAAGTGGTTTACTTTCGCTTTAAATTGGATAGGTCGTGTAATTTTTGCGAAGGAACATTTTTGATCACCATATTAGTGTTGGTTTAATATTTAGCTCTGAAGGCTGCAAACATTTCACACTGGAAAACGTAAAGCTACAATTGCGGTTCAATAGCACTACGAAGAGCCTTTTGCGAAGTATTGCGCAGTTTATTATAAAAAAGGTAGAAATTTATTAATTTCTGATGCCTTCGCGGTTATTACACATTGGAATGAAACAACTATAAATTAACTAGGTACTACTACAGTAGCAGTCGTCCTACGATTATGGAAACTGTAAAGAATCCGAAACGTCAGCTAATAAAATAAAATAAAAATACGCGCGTTAAATCCGTTAACAGTTGTTTCATTCCAATAGAAATTTATTTTTAGTTTTGTTAGTAACTAAATATATTAGTATATTTCGTTATTACGGAGCAAATGTCATAAAAGGTATATATTAAACATATAATATGGCTGTTTGTTCCCTAAGAGTTAAATTATTATCGATCTTGTTTGACTTACCAACTTAGTTCTGTAACTACCAAATGACTGTAAGGGCAGCACCTACCAGCAGCTCCTAGCAGTAGTTATACAAGATCCATATGACTGTTTGCTCCCGAATAAGGCTGTGTAACATCAGAAGCAAATGCGCAATAGCTAATAACTGTCTTGTATAGACATTTATTAATTCGTATCGAGGGAAAATACAAGTCCCCAATTAACTCTGCCGAGATAAATGCCAATCCTAAACTGAGACTGTTGAGCCAAGAGCTTCATTCTACGTCACGGTTCTTTTTTTATTAAATTACTTTCGTAATGAATAAATGTATTACACCGGGGATTCCTTTCCGCACTTTTTCCTTATTTTATTATAAACCATAGAAAACTGTCTTATGCTTCAACGCCACTTTTTTTATCTAGGACGTAATAAATTTTATTTTAACGTTCCCTTTTTGAATTTATATTCTAAAATGCAAATGGCTGACCTCGTACTGTCATCCGTCTCTAAATCGTATAATGAACTGAATACAATCTGAATGAGGGAATATTTTAATGTTAGCTACTTGTTAAGTATTTTTGTTTGTTTTATTAAAATGGTATAACGTATGAATTTCACGTTATAAAGTATGATAGTGTAGGTATCATTAATACTTTAATCCTTTACGAACCTGCTTGCAATAATATGCATTGTAAAACAGACCATACCCAAAGATTTAAAATTACTTTTGCTCTCATTCTTTCTAAATGTTTTTTTAAAAAACAACCTCAACCTATAGTTGTGCCCAATACAAACTTGTTTACGGGTGATTCCACGGGCATTTCAGCCGCCGTCAGTCCCTTGCCATAAATATTGAAGAATTACGCTACAATAAGATTTAAACTCTATTAATTTTGACGACAAGTGCGAGCGCAGTATGTCGTCGCATCAAAACGTAATTCTTGTTGTAGGTAGCTTATTTCTTCAATATTCAGGACAACGGACTGACGGCGGTGGAATCACCCTTACCTTAGGAAGAGATCAATTGGTTTCAAATGTTTCAAAATATTGGGGCGTAGACAAGATGCTAACGGTCAAAGTTATTGGACATCAGCGAACGTTTGTGACGTACGTGGCAGTCGTTCGCGGATGTCAAATCCCATACATTTTGGTTAACAATTTATCTAGGCCCCATTCTCTTATTAAATAATGTACTATTTTTTTTTTGTTTCAGTGTCCACAGTAGACGTGGACGCGGTGCTGGGTCGCACGGCGTCTCTGCCGTGTGACGTTGCACCGGACGCGGCTGAGGACCGGGTCTACATGGTGCTCTGGTTCAGGAAGAGTGGAGGCAAACCTATATATAGGTAAGTCGGTATTTTATGTAGAATAAGGAGACCATTAAAACATACATTTTGGAGTTAATGTTCTAACTTTATTCTTTATTAGGTATTACAAGTCTACTCTAATTTACGATATCTTAATACCGAACGATGCTACGCTCGTAACTGATTCAGTGTTTATCAAACTAATATTTTTAAATTTAAAATATAACATGAAACTTTATATTCATTTTAACAAAGTTCAAATACTATCTTGAACTTAATCTAAGTTCAAACTTTTATAAGTCGAGCGCTCTGTAAAAAAATCAGGATAGAAAAAAGTTCGAAAGCCTCAACGCAAAAAAAGCGCAAACTATAAAAAGTTCAGTAGCAATCAGGAATTCGTAGCACCTACTTTGCACTATTCCTCGACATTTTCTCTACTAAATTCCAAAAGCAAACTCTTTTTCCATCTAACGTCTGAATCAGGCTGTAGCGTAACAGAATCAGCCCCCAGCAAACTGTGAGACAAGAAGGCAATTATCGTGTAAATACGTCATGAACGTATTTAAATATCGTTAAGTCAGAACTAATGAACCGTTCGACACCTTACACGGATGACAGGAGCTTCGAGCGAAAGGCCAGCCTCGTAGCGTCGTATAATTTATAGTGCCGTCCCTCGCTGCCCCGCTTAGATAAATGAGACAGAAAACCTTATCGTAGGACCATGTTGGTTTCCTTTTTCGCTGAGTCGATCCAATTAACGTTTTGAAACACCTACAACGAAACACACTTAAGATGTCGCACGGACTCGTTAGTCGCTTCAAGATCTTGTCCGAAAGTCGTGATTTTTTTAAAATTGGAACATCTTAATGCCACTTCGTTCATCAATTTGATTGTTAACAACTGAATAATTAAGGGAAGAAATTAATGGAATAAAGAACTGGCACTGATTAATTTGATTATGTAAGACTTGAGCATTTAGATTAACTTTATTCTTTAGAAAGAAGACTACTATTCAAAGATCACATCTAGAGTTTATGCTAATATCCTTCGTAAACAATAGAGGTAAATAATATAAACAATATAGGTACCTACAAGTTTTCCTTTTAAAGTATATTTGTTTAGGAATTCGAGTTATTTCTTATGTACTTACCTATAGGTAGATTTCTAGTGTATTTTTCTAAAAATATCTTGAGGGTTATCAATAATATATTTTCTTTTTCTCTTTAATGTTATTGTTGATTTTCCCTAAAACCAAGTGTACCTATTTATAGTTGTAACTCTAATAAAAATCAAATATCATTACAAGGTTAGAAGACTTATCAATTTCAACATTGTTATTTCGAAAAAAATGTTTCTGAATTTAAAAAACAATAAATATGTTAAATAAAAAATGTGCTCCTGTATTTTCATAAGTGAACCGAGAGGTTTTAATAAACCAGGCGGTGCGTCGCTGACGCTGGCTTAGATATAACGGTGGGAAATATAATTTTATACAGGGTGCACCCGAAGAAAATTTAAATCATCGACTGTGCCTGTTTACCCAACCAACGATTACGTGAAATTGCAATTATAAGTATCTCGAAGGCAATAACTGGCACAGCAGCGAACGCTTTGCGGGGATAATGCCGTCATAAAAAGCGTGCTTAAATTGTTAAATTTACCTGCGAACAGCAGGGGTACACAATCAAATCATCTCTCTCAAAGCTTCTTGCTGTATAAATTAGGATGGAGGTCGGAAAATTGAGAAAAATGTTGCCTGTCCGGAAATTGAAAAACTTCACCGGCCCGGCTCGTTCTTTTATTCTAGAATTTGACAGTTTTTTTTAAGGAAAATGAATTTTTCGAGGAGACCATGTGACAATTTACGCGCTTTTATTAAACCCGGCTGGGCTCTGATTCTATTAGTTACGTTGTAAATAGAATTGGGGCTTTGTTGACGTGACTTCGTAATTTTAAGGAAAATATCTTTCACTTTATTGTCAGGTGTAGCCGTGTATAAAAGCTTAGTTAGGAGTTGATTGTATTAGAGATTTTTTCCATTAATGGTCTACCTTTATTGTTTAGACATAAGTATCATAACACAGACATGCGGCAGATCATCGTGCTGATGTTTCTTGTAACATTTATTCTTCGTGACTAGGTACTTGATTTGAAAAGTTTTGTCTTTAATTTACTACATTTTTGCTACCTCCATTTTCCAGTAGTTACTTACCTAATATACGTAACAAGCACAATTCTTTAACAAAATAGGAGCAGCAGTTTATCATATACTCACATGACATGTTAAACCCACAATGAGACTGTATCGTTGTACAAATGCAGCCGTCATTAGTGACCCAACTTTTATTTCGTCTTTCCTTAGTTTGTTTTGACGTTGTTTAATACCTACTTAAAAATTGCAGTAAAATTAATTTTCTTTTTTTAAATAAATCTCAAACTAAACAAAGCTTGTACTATGGTTACTGGACAATGGATAAACTCAAAAAAAGGTACATAATTGTATTTAAGACACCCTAACATTTATTTTGATCTCTACACCAACAGGCCATCTTTATCTATATTATGTACATACTAGCCTACCTGTTTTATCCACCTAGGGGGTAAATTTTCAAAGATTCTTTCTTTGTGCTCCCCTACGTAATAAAAGGAACCCCTGTATAAAATGTAAAGCTATTAATATATTTAAGGGCTAGCCCTACACACACGAATAGTATAGCTAATTTAATGAATGCTTATCTACTAATATAATAAAGAGGAAAAGTTTGTTTGTTTGTTTGACAGCTAGTCCTTTTATATATTTAGATTTATTTACAGCACCGTTTTGCCCTCAGTTTTGACGTCCGAGGCAGATCCTTCAACAAGGCCCTGCAGTGGTCAGACCCTGGGAACTTCGGGCCGCGAGCGTACTTCGCGACGGTGGCCAGGCCAGCTGCCCTCACCCTCAGTTCCGTACAGCTGGACGATGAAGGAGTCTACAGGTGCAGAGTTGATTTCAAGAACTCGCCGACGAGGAACTTTCAGATTCGACTCACAGTTATAGGTATGATTATTTTGTAATTATTTGATTTAATTTACTTAATTAGTTTTGAAAGATCTCCCATTAATATTATTTTGTTGGGTTTAGCTCAGGTTTTTACTGAACAAAAATAGTGTTTACTGTTTCATGGTATAATTTGAACTAAGTTTAAAAACAATCAATATAACAAAAATAAAATTTATATGAACGTTACCTACCTATATACTTTTTTGATTAAAATTGTCAGTATTAATACTACATATTACAACACGTATATTTGACGAGGTACTTTGCTGAGCTGATATTTTGAGTTATTTCAATTAATTAAATGCAGTAATTAAATTTTAGTAATCTACTTCATTTAATAAGCAATTTTTGCGTACAGCATTACAAGTGAAGAAAATATGATGTATAAAATTTCATTCTTTTATTTATTTTATAAATGAACAAAAACATGTGACACTTTTACTGCTTCGCTAGCTATAGGTCTTTAGAACTAGATTTCACGCACGTACAGTATAATTATATAATAATATATTAAGTATATAGATTATCAGAAGTTAATACAATTATACAATTGACTAGACTGCCCAAGGTTGGTCACAGACGAAGTTACAGTATAACTTGTTACCGGTGATTGCTCTATTTCGACTTGCAATTAGTTGACTCAACTATTATGGAAAAGTTTTCAAATTATGTAAGGTTGATCACAGACGTGTATTAGTAATAGTTGGTAACTATGAGGCAATATCAACTTTAAGGTTCATTAACTGGAAACGTGTTTTTGTTTCGGCTAGTCTACGATGTCTAATATTAAATTGTTACTATTTTTAACGTCATGCGGTTTAATGAAATGTTTCCGAATCGGTTTAGGATTTGAATACTTTATTATAATACTTTTTGTTTAAAGTGCTTTATATCTATGACTAAACTTTCGTAAAGGTATTTTATCCCTACTAATATTATAAATGCGAAAGTAACTCTGTCTGTCTATCTGTTACGTTTTCACGCTAAAACTACCGGACCGATTTAAATGAAATTTGGTACAAAGAAAGTCTGGAGTCTGAGAAAGGACATAGACTACTTTTTAACCGACTGCAAAAAAGGAGGAGTTCCACGCGGACGAAGTCGCGGTCAGAAGCTAGTGAAAATATATAATCAAATACATGTACCTCCTACAAATACAAAACTGCACTAGGCTATTTTGCAGAAACGACAGAGAGTGAAAATAGGGTTGACGGTTGTAATGAAAACGGAATTCTATTTAGTTCATCATCATCATCATCAGCCCATCGCAGTCCACTGCTGGACATAGGCCTCTCCAATTGCACGCCACTTTGCTCTATCTTGGGCTGCTTGCATCCAGCTCCTGCCAGCCATTTTACGCAAATCGTCACTCCACCTTGCCTGAGGACGTCCTACACTACGCTTGCCGAGACGCGGTCTCCACTCTAGAACACTATTTAGTTAATCAGTTATATTATTAAAAATGATTAGACACGTACTTTTTTCTTTCCACAAACAAACAAACAATAACAAAGATAGTGCTCCTAAAGTTCGGCAGAAGCGGGTTCGAACGTCACGTTATAGCACAACTTATACCTTACCGTGACATCACAAGCCCCCATTTGATTGAGAAAAAACAAATTGTCACATGTCACCGACAATTGTCGCGCTGATTAAATAAGGGCAGGACATAGAACCACCTGATCTAACCACGAAGAATTGCTAAAACCGAAATTCCATGAGACCTCAGAAATATAACAAAAGAAACTGGGAATAAGATAGAAAATGACGATGTCAAATAAAATCTAAAACTTTTTATCATGATGAAAATTTTATGAGGCGACGACAGGGAATCAATTTAGTCATTACGAATGAAATGCGGCATCCTGGCCGGCGGTTAATGACGCCTCGCCGACATTTTAATTATCAACTGTCGGTCGAGTCGAGATCAGAAAAAATATGGTGAAAACTACAGCAGGAGAGCTAGGTTTACCTATATGCCAACACAGGCTATATCGCTGTTTTACTAGAATTGAGTCAAGTTGAAATGAGTCAAGTGAATTCAAATTTGAATGTGACGGCTTAGAATCTAAAATGGAGAAACAACCTATTTCGGTTTCTATTACTATTAGAATAGTGATATAAATCAGCGATATAATATGTTCTGTATATTATTCTATGTGAGGTGGTTTTTACAATAATTTATTTTATATATTATTATCATTAAAAAAGAAAAGAGTCTCCAAAAACGTGGTGCGAATTTAGCTGACTCAGCTTGTGATTAATAAAAATTGGAACACAGTTGAGAAGTCGACTGAAATAAATTAGGGATAAGATATAAAACTAGAGGTACACTTATCCCCTAAGTCCTCTAACATAGTCAAATAAAACTCCTCTTGATTTTGTACGTAAAAGATGCGTTTTCGTTGGAAAAATCCAATTCTATAAACTTCCTAATCAGTTTATCTATTCAGTTTTAGGTAGGTACCTACTAATTCAATAATGAAGTTTTCAATAAAAAAAATGCTGATTTGTTTAAATTATATTAATTGTTAATAACTGCTAAAAGTCGAATATCGTATGATTATAACGTCTAATCATTTCAAGGCTAGGGAAGGTGTAGGTACTTAAATATCGATGAACACGTGGTGGGTATTATTAGCCATGAAAAAAAATCACACTTAACTTAGATATTCCTACTGTATATTTACATCATTGCGACCACAAGCCTCAGCCTCTGATAAAAACGATGCTTACCACGATGACAGATAAAATCTGCAGGAGGCAGGTTAAATGGAAAAGAAAATTAGTTTTCAAAAGATCAAAATGTTTGTACGTTATCACGGACAGCTCATAAAATTTATGGGAAACAATGTAAACCGTTTTCTTATCTGCCGCAAGAGTTCCGAGTCGAGATTTATTTTAGTCTTCCGTTGCGATGTGATGACTCATTTAGTTAAGTTATTTTGTTAATTAGTTTGCTGAAGAAATGTTAATTGAATCTTTATTTTAGGTTTCCAATTAAACCCAAATGTTTATTTGTATAAGATACCAGATATCAATCCAGATGTCGTAAGTAAAGTAAAATGCGGTATAGCTAGGTATCAGGCGCGTGCAGTGAGGGTTGCGCATGTACTACGTCAGGGTAGGCACTTCATACATTTAGACCATTGTGCCCATATGCACAATGGTATAAATAAACAAGGGCTTGCATTCATATATACATATATATGAATGCACGCCCTTGTTAGGTATAATAAAAATCACTTTGAGCTAATATATCAACTTTGATCGTCCTCATGATTATAATTCCCCTTGTTTTATGACAGCTTTGTATTATTTTATAAATATACCTACGAATACTTTTCTTCTTATGCGATCAGCATCCTGACTAGATCGCAATCTCTACAGTACCTGTTGACGACAGGAATACAACCTACCTTTTTAATAATATACTTTTTAAAAATATTTTTATACCTTTTTAAATAATTATATTGTTCTTTTGTTCTAGTTTTTCTTATTCACTGTCAATAAACGAGTTGTTTGAGTAAGCTGTATAACTTTTCGTATATCGCTACGATCCCCAACAATACCTATGTAGGTAGGTAATTAAAGGAGAAGATTGTTAAAATTCATATTATTTTGTTATATAAGAACTAGAGCTGGCAAAGGTACATTGAACTTACAAGTATCTACCTAAGTAGATGTGTTAAAAGATATTTGGGAAACGAAATAAGTATCGTACGTCGTTTTTACCTGTCGGGAAATAAAATATGATTTTATATAAGTAATAATATAAGTAGGTACCTATACCTATATAAAATCACGCCTTTTTTAGGATTATTATCACAGCTAGGGTTTTTCTAATTTTCATATTTTTACTAGTAGGTAGGTAATAAAATAAAAGACCGAATCGAAATTCCAGAAAGTATGACAATTCCCACAGTATAATTTACTGCGGGCAATGTAAACCATTGTTTTTATTTTCCATTGGCTTAACAATAAATTTTTATATTGATAATTTTCCGTTGCCCGAACGTGACTTTTATATTCGAATAATTGCTGTAATAAACGTGTTCAGTAACAACGCAATAATAATTCGAGATTTTTAAAGCGAAAGGCATAAAATATAAATGGTGACTGTAAACGGGCAAACTACGAGCTTTGAGAGAAATTACCCCATTCGAGGCGACGAAAGACGTAAGCAAAGATGAGGAAAAATTCACATGAAAGTGAATTTCTTTGAACAAAGAATTCTGTAAGCCTATGCCGTATATGCAGCTCCATTTAAACCCATTAGGTCCAAAGATGTACCTAATACCGGAGCTTTTGTTAGAAATAGCAGTCCCTCTGCCACAAAGAACACGTAATTAGGCGTATTCATAAAACCGTAAATTTCCAATTATAATCATATAACGGAAGGCGTCTGTTAAATTAATTGCTTTAGGTATACGTATTAATCAAATACCTCGCATAAATTGTATCGGTAAATTGTAATATTGAGCTTAGGAGCAGCAATTACTGGTTACATCGCGGCATAATTACAATTATGACACCGACTTAAGTACCTGATTTGGTTCGTTCGTTTATATGATTTATTGATAAAATAGATTCTCTGAATAAAGTAGGTACCTATAATATGTTTTCTAAAATCCGAAATTGCAAACATAGGATAAGTATGAAGACTGGGTTAAGATAACGAAATAGGCATGACGATTTTTTTTTGTTTTTCAAGTAGATTACCAAAAAATATTTGACACGTGCCTTCATATTAAAATTTGTTTTTTTTTTTATCAAACAAAAAATGACTAAGGTAAATGCTTTTAAGGTTCATGAGTGGTGACTTGTGACGTCACGTTAAAGCACTACAGTATTTGGGTGAATCTTCGAGCGTTTGGGACGTCGTCATTGTCCTCTACATCTATATCTATAATGTTTGCAAATAATATTATTAAGTATCGATTGAAATAGTATTTGTAACAGTACCGGGGGATAATATCACTCAATTTTTTGTTACTTATTGACTCTGTTCTTAAATATAGATGTAGAGGATAATGACGGCGTCTCAAACTCTCGAAGATCCACCCATTTATAGTTTGATACCGAAACATGACGTCACGAGGCCCCCTAGGTACCGAACTTTTATGCGCTAACCTTTGCAATTTGTTTGATTGATTGAGAAAAGAAAAAAAGGATCCAAAACCAGCTGTCATTGATTGTATCATTTGATTCTTTACCGACGATTAACTAAATCCGTCTTCCATCCGTCGATATTTAGGCATTTTTGAGTGCAAAATAATATCTGAAGCCTTCGCGATTATTCCACATTCGAATGAAATAATTATAACGGATTGACCTGGTGTATTTATATTCGTAGCCGTCTGACTTTTGAGTGGGTTCATTTTTTCTAGAACTTTTCCGTTCAGAGTCAATAAAACCTTGTATTATGAAAGAAACCTAGAAAGAAAACGAGTTCAAAATAACTTTTTATAAACCACGTTTAGGTAGGTAATGCAACCAAAAAAACGTTTCTATTGATTAAACATTTTGTAAAAGTTTCTCAAACCAAAAGTTATTTATACCAAAGACTAAGTCCATAAAATTAAGAAATTTAACATTTAATCTTGAAAGAGTAAAAGCTTCATTCTTAAATTGGTATATTATAAGGATTCATTATTTTGCCTTCTCGGTTATTACATATAGGAATGAAACAACTATGACGAATTTCAATTGTGTACTTACTTTATTTTATTTAGGTACTGTTTCGAAAACCACAGTTCCCATATTCTTAACACGACTTAGCTTATAGTTAAAGTATTTTTTTACATTTAACAAGGCAGTTCGCATAATGTAAAAATCACTTTAGCGTTAAACTATCGTCAGCTCAGTTGTGCTACGAATACGGGAGATATAAATATTGATATAGATGAAATTCTCACAGAAATACGTTATTTCAGTGCCACCTCACCAGATGTTGCTGTATGACAAGTCGGGGGCTGACGTATCAGGTACAGTTGGACCTTTGGAGGAGGGCTCGGCGCTTGTGCTAGTCTGCGAAGTGAGAGGAGGTAAGTTAAAATATTTATAGATTAAAAAAAACAAAATCGCAATCGGGAGCTACGATGCGATGACACACACACACACACATACGCACACTCACACACACACACACACACACATAGAGAGAGAGAGAGGGGGAGAGATAAAGAGAAAGAGAGTGACGTCAAACTTTTTACACCCCGTCGTTTTTGCGTCGGGGGTTAAAAATCAGCATTGCATTATAGTTGTATCCACTACGCAGATACAAAAATGTATATTAACGGTATTAAAGATAAACTATACTAAGCAAATATTCCATAAATAAACAAAAATATTCATAAATGCTGAATGTTTGCAATTTCTATCCAATTCACGTGATAAAAGTCTATAGACCAATATTTTTCGTTAACCCTCTAAAAATTGATGAAACCAGAATGGAAGCGTACCTATATTGGAAATTCTTCTAGTTACATACCTAAGTAAAAATAATAAAATAAATCACGAGTTATATTTAGTAAAAGCTTCGCACTTAACTCACATATATTGATATTGTATAATACCTACTATTGTTAAATGCCGTATTCCTAGCAGACTAAGGTGAAAATAGTGTTAAACTATGTAGGTATTGCTAAACTATGGTTATTATTTTATTCCAAACAAACGGTCCCGGCAGACGTCATCCTGCCCGTTCGAAATTCAAATTAGGAAACTTTAGCTAGACAACGTTTGTATGGGAAAAGAAAAGGGCTGTTTTTAGGGTTTTCCCGGCAATTATTCCATTTTTTCTCGCCGTAAGAACCATCCTTGGACTTCAACGAACATTTAAAAAAAAATTGGCCAAATTGGTTCAGGCGTTGTCGAGTTATGCGCTTACCAACACATTTTGCGATTCATTTTTATATATAAAGAGATTACGTAAAAGGTATGACGATCGAAGTTTATCTTTGTCCATCAAGTAGGTACCATCAATTATTGGATACGTATTGATGTAAATCGCTACACAAGCGCTTTAGATGTTCGGTACCTAGTGAAGGCTCGTGACGTCAAGGTATGGTATAAATTGTACTATAACGTGACGTCACGAACCCCTACTCCCAAACTCATTTATCTTTGCATTTTTTTTTTGGGAAATAAAATACGTGTCCAATCATCCCTACTATCCCTACTAATCCCTACTAATATTATAAATGCGAAAGTAACTCTGTCTGTCTGTCTGTCTGTTACGCTTTCACGCTAAAACTACTGGACCGATTTAAATGAAATTTGGTACAAAGAAAGTCTGGAGCCTGAGAAAGGACATAAGCTACTTTTTAACCGACTGCAAAAAAGGAGGGTTCCACGCGGACGAAGTCGCGGGCAGAAGCTAGTTTTGAATAATCCAACTTACTAAATACAACTTCATGTTCTTTACTCAGTCGTCATCGTTATTAGAAACTGCGTAATCGCCAGACAAAACAAACCCAATAATGAACAATTCAGTTCAATTTTTCTACTGCTTGATTTCCTTTATGGCAACATTGGTGGAGATATTCCATTCGAATGGGTTCATTGAAAAGTCCGCAGTATGGCCGCCTGGCGGGGCGCCAGTCCCTCGTAGATTATCTCTGCCTGTGTGCCCAACAATTGTGATGATGCAGCCGGGCGAGCAGGGGATTTCGGCTTTGATTCTCATATCACTTTTATATTTAATTAATGGGAACAGGTCGTATGTCTAGACGTCTTCACTTGAAAGGGCAATGTCCGGGCGACTTTAAAATTTTTGCACACATCATATTCAGAACGTATTAACATAACCTCTCAACAATTAGCATATTCACACGAGTTTTTTAGGTTTTAATTAGCTAGTTATTTTTTATTACGGTTCATGAATATATTTTTGTGAATTCTGTTTAATGTTTTATTGAAATCGATTCAATTTCGATTTTTATCTCGTGTATAAAGAATGTCGGAATGCCTAGTCCGCAATTCTCGCCAGGCTACGCTAGTTCAAAGCGGTCATAGAATTTTATGCTTCAGATAAACCGTTTACTACATTAAAGTCTTCTATAAAAATTCTACTCTATATTTTATTATGACTGTGTCGAGAAAACCTATCTGTGATTATTTTGAAAGTTTTCCGATGTAATTTGTCGTGGTTGCAGAAAAAGTTTTTGGCATTAAATATGTTAGGAGGTAGGTACCTACTATCGTTAAATTTTATTTAACTTGGTAAAAGTTTGTCTGTGAGGCACTCGAAGGAAACATGCGGGCTCGAGGCATTATCTAAATTACGTTCTAGACTGACCATTGTTAGAAAGTTATGGAAGTTGATATGAATTTCTTACGTTTCCAACAATGAGTCCAATTGACTTAGAGAAAATTAGTAGTTATGATTTTAAGAGACAAAGAATAATACAAAATGTTCTATAATTAGGTATTTAAAATTAACCTGCTCAGCGATTTCCTTTTTATTATACCTAATTAATCAGATTAAAAATACTTTTCCTTTTTTTTTTCAAAGTACTTTACCTATAGCGGTGATAATATAAAATAAAATATTTGCGGAGAAAGGTTATACTTTCTTTATAGCTGAGTTTCTAACCACAGTAAAACGATTTTTAAAAGTTTCACTCTCTGACACAAAATAAGAAATAAATCAATATCTATACTCTATACTAATATAATAAAGAGGACAGGTTTTTTAGTGTGTTTGTTTGTTTGGATTGAAAAAATATTTTACTGTTGAGAAGCTACGTTTAACCTGAGGAACATAGGCAAAATATTTAAAATAAAAAAAATAGGCAAAGCCGGGGCGAACCGCTAGTAATAAATATAATATGGACAACATTCAAGAGGACTTTATACCATAACGTAATGTCCCCACTCCCGAATTATTTAAGCGATTGTCTTTATCATTTACTGTTTGATCGAGAAAAGTTAAAATTCGTGTCCATTATTGTTTAATAACCAAATTCATACAAAAAAAAGTAAAAAAGTATATAAATAAATAAATAAAAAAAATCTAATCGGTTCAAATCGTTTAGGAGTTCAGTGACGTAAACATATACCTACAGTCGAATTATATATACATATAAAGATTATATCTGTATGTATTTACCCTGTCACCTGCAGCTTAGGAGCAGGGGTCGAAATGTTATTCTTCCACGTTCCTTTACCAAAACAAACATATATTCGTGCCCACTAGCCCAATGATTCGTGCAAATTTCATCTCCACTGGCCTTCCTGAAGGATAAGCTCATGATATTTTGTTGAAAGGATGAAACTCGAGCATGTCCGTAAGCTTTAGGGATATAAAAAAATGTTTTTCGAAAAAAATACAACAATGGCCGTCATTAATCTGTCATCGTGTAACTCCAGTTGTTTGGTACAAGTTCATCGCTTCTATTATTTCACATGTGCTTTTTTTAAGTTAGGTACCTATTGTTTATTGGTTTGTATCTTGTACAACGGGCGTTTAACAATAAGGGGGGCTAGACAAGTGTCCAACGTTCAACGTTAACGTTAAACGTAGCACCAAAATGTATGGGATTAGACATTTGTGACGTACGTGACAGTCGTTCGCGGATGTCAAATCCCATACATTTTGGTCCTAACGTTTAACGTTAACGTTGAACGTTGGGCACTTGTCTAGGGCCCAAGGAATAATAAGTTATCGGAAATTATTTATATTATATTAAAACTAGCTGACCAGGCGAATTTTGTACCGCCATTCAGGAATAAGTTAACAATTTGGGATTGTAAGTATTTTTTTTAAGCTGAATCATATAAAATAAAAAAAATGACCGAAAATTAAAAAAAAACCTTTGGAGCCGAAACTTTTGGATAAAACGTTTTCGGTTGTCACGGTATCACGCGTGAATGGCTGGACCGATTTCACTAATTCTTTTTTTGTTGTATTTGTTATTATTTTTTTTATTAACGGGCTAACATTTCAACCAGGTCGTCCAGAGCCAGTGGTGTCATGGCTGATCGACGGTACCCCAGCTCCTCAATTTATTGGTGTAAAGACAGACACACACGTGGTGGTGAACCGTCTGGAACTTCAACACCTGAAGAGAGAGGATCTGAACACCACGTTCAAATGCCGAGCCGCCAACACACATCTGGTGCCGCCTCATGAGAAGAGCATACGACTTGAAATGAATTGTGAGTATTAACTATCATTATCGCTACATAGCATAAAACAAAGTCGCTGTCGCTGTCTGTCCGTCCCTATGTATGTTTATTTTTTTTAAACTACGCAGCGAATTTTGAAGAGGTTTTGTTTAAAAGATAGAGTGATTCAAGAGGAAGGCTTATAGCACCCGTGTCAAGCGGGGGTAGGTTGCTAGTAGGTTTTTAATAGGTATAAATACTTTGTCAAGATTTTGATCAGTAACGGATTGTACTTAATAAGTCCTGAACTTAAAATATAGGTAGGTACATATGTTATTTTGTACTACATCAAAATATGACTCAAAACATCATTGGGTCCTATGATTTTTTTGTTTAACAATTTGTAATGCTTTCTAAAATAGGTTTGAATAAAAACAAAATGCAAGCTGGATGCAAGCAGCCCAAGATAGAGCAAAGTGGCGTGCAATTGGAGAGGCCTATGTCCAGCAGTGGACTGCGATGGGCTGATGATGATGATGATGATGATGATGATGAAAAACAAAATATAACGGATATAACGTTTATTAATTTTGTGTTGATGTTTCGTAATACTTAAACAATATATAAATATTAAATATATAATAATATGAATGTAGTAAATTTTTCACAAACAATACAAACAAGATTTCGACGTTTCAAAACCTAATACAGATAGATTGTATGAAAACGCGAAACGTGCTTTGGTTACATTTAAAGTGATCGTAAACGTAAATATGCAACTACGATAATAATTTTGTAAACATTTTGTGTATTAACGAGTACGACCGTAACAGTTTAAATTAGGTCACTGGTACTTGTCCCACGTAACAGCTAAGCTTCTTAACAGTAATACGTTATCCAAATTTTGAAATAGGTACTTACCTGTACTATAATATACTATAAAATAAAAAAGTCCAAAGAGACTTACCACAATTTTATTAAAGGACGAAGTCCAATATGGAATTCATTATCATTTAGATAAATACCTACTATTATTTTA
This sequence comes from Polylopha cassiicola, assembly GCA_038024825.1. Taxonomy (NCBI): domain Eukaryota; kingdom Metazoa; phylum Arthropoda; class Insecta; order Lepidoptera; family Tortricidae; genus Polylopha; species Polylopha cassiicola. Next base: position 5,466,800 of record CP149061.1, read on the forward strand.
TACACAAGCTTTTGCCTGCGACTACGTCCGCAGAGAAGTCGAAAATTGTTCTAAAAGAATTTCAAGCTTTTATATGTTTAACCTTTCAAACGTGTATAAAATAAAATATTACCTAATTTAAATAAAAAACGCTTAGATTGATATTAATTAAAGTTAAAGAATGTTAACATCACACATAAAGGTAATCAGAAGGACTGCCGCGGCATTGGCGCAAAAATCGACAATGATAATAATAATTATTATTATCATATCATAATAATTATTGTTATTATCATGGTGCTATTATTAGCATAGTGCTATGATAATAATAATTATTATTATCATGGTGCTTTTTGGTACTACTTCCCTGTATGACTAGGACCACTCTGTCAAGAGAGCACGATTAAGAAGAAGAGAGTAAATTAAAAGTAGATCTTTGAACTAAAATTTTCAATTTAGACGTACTTTTGTAATACCTACTTAATACAGGAGTAAACTAAAGAGCTTGTAGTGATATAACTACTGCCTCGTTTAGTGCCTAACTTAATACTAGCCGTTGAAATGACAGAATTGCTTTTACGACCTCCAATCCTCTCAGCACACTCCATCGATATGATTTAAACGCCTAACATTTTACGACTCACAGTGCGTTACGAAATTCCCACTCCGTCAGTAAAATTAATTTAATGTGTTATACTAAAAGGTGAAACCGAAGGCCGTGTGACTCTAAAGTTGTCTAAACGTAAATATGTATTTTATGTGGAACGCTTGAAGGGCATAATTTGAATTTAGTGCTGCGGCAAGCTATTACGCAATCCTGCGCCACCGCTTAGCTTTTTAAGCGCGGTTTTTAAGTCGTTTACTTACTGAATGTGATCCCGATAATCTATCTATATATTATCTTATATCATATCTATATATCTTCTATTATATAAAAGAAACAGCCGTTTATAACTCAAGAACGGCTGAACCGATTTGACAGAAAATTGCTGGAGATGTAGCTCAGAACCAGGAAAAGGACATAGGATACTTTGTATTCCGTTTCAGTAGAAAAAAAAATGGCTCAAATTTTAAAAATAATTTAACAAAACGCATCAATCACAGCTGTCAAATTTTTGCTGGGCGGGACGAAGTCTGCCGGGACCGCTAGTATGTAATAAGTAACGAAACGATAAATTAATAATTTAGATAAATATTTCTTAAGAATGATAAGAAATATAGATAATAGTAAGTATGTAAGGGGGCGTAGACAAGGTGCACCGTTCAACGTTAACGTCAAACGTAACGATTCAAATGTATGGAGTTTTACATCCGCGAACTATTGTTGAACGTTTAAATTATTACGTTTTACGTTAACGTTAATCGAAACGACCAAAATGTACGGGATTTGATATCCGCGAACGACTGTCACGTACGTCACAAACGTCTGAGGGGCCAATATGTAATAAATAACGAAACGATAAACTAATAATTTAGATAAATATCTCTTAAGAATGATATGAAATATAGATGATAGTAAGTATATAAGGTTACAAACAAAACAGTCCGCAATAAACGCGAAAGTATTAGGGATTATCCATATCCAATCATTTGATGCTTTCTTGGCTATTACACATTGGAATGGAACTATAAAAAATCCAACTCATTTTTTTATATGCTGACTTCTTGGAAACCTTACAGTATCCATATTGTCGTCTAAGTGGATAGTCTAACACTAAAATTACATTATAAAGAAAACGAAACCAATACGAAGTCGGTTAAAAATACGCGAGTTAAATCCGTTATAGTTGTTTTATTCCCTTTAATAACATCATTCTGATATTAATATAGGTATTTATTTCAATAAAAAAGCTGTTAATACTCAGTGTTTTAAGTAAACCTATCAGGTTCCTTTTAGTCGATCTTGTTTAACCGTAACTAAGATCTCAGTCTATACTGAAACCATTTAATGTTTTATCAACACTGCCTTTCCTCAAAGACTTAAATTTAAAAGGAAAATAGTTATTATGAGATATAAAATACCCTCGTTGCAGAACGTTATTTTATATTTTTAGTTTTATTTCTTGGGTATTTAATATTGAAAGTTATGTAGTTTAATTAAGTAGTACCTACCTTTACTTTAATTAATTAGTCGTTATAAAATTAATCTTAAAGGAGTTTGCCCACTACACCGTATCATACCATGACCGTGCTATGAACGTATCAAGCACGGAAGGTAATACGTAAGACGGTACGAGTCGGTGACGGAACGGTCTAGTGGACATAGTATCATGCTTTTCTATACAAAGAATATTCTTTTGCAAAGAATATGTTCATAGGACGGTCATGGTATGATACGGTGTAGTGGGCAGACTCCTTTAGTGGCACACTAAAACCACAATATTAATAGGTTTAATAAACCAAAAAACAGAAAAACGGAGGAACGATCCAAATACTTAATTTCTCTATTATCATAAATTATTTCAACAGTGGCGCCAAAGTCAGTTTCGCTGGTAAACAGACCTCAGCAGCTTATAGCTGGTGCGGCCTCCACCCTCAGATGTATCGCTGAGGGCAGTAGACCACCAGCACAAATCAACTGGTTCAAAGACAATAGAAGTTTCGAGAGAGAAAAGGTATGACGTCACTGTGTTGTATTTTGCTTTTATCATTGTCAACTTTATACAAACTGTATAATGATTGTATTGTATTTCCAGTATGGTATGGTAATCTGTTGATTCTTCGTATAAATGGTAATAAATTAAGAATATTCCCTCTATTCCTCAAAACAATACCGAAGTAATAATATAATACTAAACTTACTTACTTCGGGTTCATCCAATTTAATAATAAAATGCCACCAAGGGCGTGCATTCCATATAGGCACAATGGTATAAATGTATGAAGTGCCTACCCTGACGCAGTACCTACATACGCGACTCTCACTGCACGCGCTTGAATGCCACAATAACATTTTTTATTTTATTATCATTCAGTTATGACCTAACGATACTTATTCGAGCATGACGTCTAGGTACATGTAAAATACTACAATTTTATATAAAAGTAAAATCATCAGTTTAATAACATTTAATAATCAAATACATTAACCAGATTTCTACCATTAGTCGTAGTAATCCCTACTAATATTATAAATGCGAAAGTAACTCTGCATGTTTGTCTGTTACGCTTTCACGCTAAAACTACTGGACCGATTTAAATGAAATTTGGTACAAAGAAAGTCTGGAGCTTGAGAAAGGACATAAACTACTTTTTAACCGACTGCAAAAAAGTTCCACGCTGACGAAGTCGCGGGCAAAACCTAGTACACCATAAGTCGATAAAATGAAAACGCTCACATTTTCTTTAAAAGATTTCCTTTAGCTATAAAACAGAACTCTTTCACAGATAAGTGACCACTTCAACGAGACGTGGTCAGTGAGCACGCTGGTGTTTACCCCACTGCCGACTGATAATGGTGCAACCGTAAAGTGCATTGCAGCTAACCCTTCCCTGCCGCGGAAAGCAATAGACGATCATTTGCAGCTGAATGTTGTATGTAAGTACCTATTTCGCACACCTAGATCTAAAGAAAGCTAACTCAAAAAAAGTACTTTTTCAGGAGAGGCGAGAAACTGATTAATATGTCCATATGCACGCATGAGTTTTCTGTATTAATTTATACTTTTTATAATAAAGCTAGTAGAGTTATATTAGCTGCAATCTGTTTTAGTGTAGGTGGGTTTTGCTGGAATCTGATGGTGTGCATAACTCAAATCTTCCGGTTTTTGAGTTAGATCCCTTTAGATCTAGGTGTGCGATTTGTTAAGGGTGAGTTTAATGATTGAGCGATTTATTATTGTACAAGGCTTTATTAAAATTATTATTTCTTATTCTAACCTACAATTTTTGTTTTTTACTTTATAAACTCACGTTATGCTAACAGCTATTTATAATTCGATGCTTTACTAGAATAGTGAGACAACTCGAAATGCATCTTCACGTGAATTCAATAAAATATGATGGAATAGATCGTCTATCTTTAAAGAAAACGGTTTGTGTCACTATGTAAGCTACGAATATATCTTTAAAATGTTCACTAACTTCATAATCTTCTAACACTTTAGAATAAGTATAGATAAATATAAAATAAGTTTCGAAACCCTTTGCCAGGTGAAGGCATATTGATAAAGATTGGTTTAAAAATATTCTCATTAAATTCGCTGGAGTCAAAAATTTGCACCAGTTCATCTAGTCCCAAACTTAGCAAAACTTGTACCATGGGTACTAAAAAAACCGGATAGATATACAAATTACCAACATAAATACATGTACCTACTCAAGATAACTAAGACTCAAGTACCTACACCTGCCCTTAGCAGGAATCGAACTCGCAATCTCCGGTTCGGTAATCATAAGTTCTAACCAATAGACCTAATGGCGGCCGTTTAAACCGTAAATGTGTAAAGTAAAAGCTGTATTTATTTACTTAATTTATTTATTGTTATCGAGGTTCAGCAAATGGTAACTGTTTACTTAAAATATTTCTAGTTAATCCGTCTTACAAGTCAAAGTCTAGATTATTTTAGAAACAGTTACGAGTAAGGTCACACAAATCTAGATTTATTGCATGACAAACAAAAATTACAGTTTCTATTTCAAATGCTATATTCAAATTTAATCGTTAAGGTGATTATAATTCAAATCGAGGCATTAAGAGAAACATAAAGAAACCAGTGTACCTCATCTACCTTCGATCTCGCCACGCTATTATGATTCATTTCTACCCGACTACGGCCGACCGGCTAGGGGATCCCTACTCAATGCATCAGGCGAGGCGCGGAGGGAAAGCTGCTTATGGAAGCAAGCTGAGCTTCGTCACTCACTGCTTGAAAGCCTCCTATCAGGAGGCTAGCCACCCGTCCGAAGTTGCAATAAAGGCCCATTAGCTAGCCAACTGCGCTTCAGTATTCAGTTCGAAAAAAAAATCGTCACTAACTTCTGTTCTGCCAGCCAACCCGACCACGCTCTAGTCGTAAAACGGATTACGCCCAATCATATTATTTATATTGGTTTAATTAATCATTATTTACATTAGAAATTGTTTTCATTTTTTTATTCTTCGATTTGAGTCATTTACTTATCTTGTATGTTTTAATAAATATAATTATTAATTAACCATTTGTTTTGCCTTGAAATCAAAATGAATTATAACGGCTCTGATCCTGAAACCTCTCCACTCTTTAAGTGGAATAAATTCACCAACAAAGAATATTTTCAAGGAGCTTCGGAATAGCTAAATAATGATTTAATTTTGTACTTTAATAATCTCCCTGGACTTGTACCATTATTATAGGTACCATACTAGCGAAAGCTAACCACGTGACTTTTCGTTACCGCACATCAATTTCATACATTCCACGTTTAATTCCATTATCGTTAACGCAAAAACGATGTCACCTCGTCCCCAAGTGTTTTTATTCTTCAGTCCGATTTAATAATCAAAACATTTGGACATTATGTTATTCGTACTTTGATGTCTGTCGTATTTGACACGTTCTATAAAAATTATATTCACAAAATGTTTGTTTTTCTTACACGCCCGAAACTTGTGTCATTTTTTCGTCGATCATTTACCGTTTATTTTTCTTACAGACAGTCCAATGGTGACACTTACTCTGGGCAGCACTCTCAACCCTCACGATATCAAGGAAGGCGATGACGTTTATTTCGAATGTAACGTCAGAGCCAATCCTAGGGAACACAGGATCACTTGGTTTCATAATGTAAGTATCAATAACTTCTGCATCATTATCATTATCCCTTTCATCATTACCAACATCATCATAAATACCTTTATCATTATCGCCATCATCATTATCACCATTATCATTACCGCCATCATCATTATCACCAACAACTTTGCCACCATCATCATTACCACTATCACTATTCGTTTTTGAAGTAAATCCTTAAAATGATTGGGGTAGAAGTTTATATTGCGAAATCAAACCGATTTAGTTTAAATTGCTACGAAACTGAGATAAAATATGTACCGCTTTATGCTAATATTATAATTACTGAAGCAAGTATTATAATGATTATGTATAGATCATTAATTAATTTAACGCCTAATTTTCACTTTATGTCTCAATATCCAGAAAACACATAAAATAGTGAGGTGTGGGTAATTAAATTATCTTTATGACAACCCGATGCACTCTTTACGAGCGTCACGCCCACCCATAAACTTTACGATATGACCTGAATGTATCTGATTCAATTTGCTTTTCTAAATGGGAGTGCAACCTAGAAATAACTCCTTAAATTTAATTCCGATAGAACTGAAATACTGCCGAAGAGCCGAAGTTTGTCCGCTGTAGCCATTAAAACTGGAGCAACCCTACTTACATCATTTAGATACCAGTTTGAAATGAATCGAAACTGCAGAATTTCGATGGCAAAATTTCAATTTGATTTTCGGTTGAACTTTTGAAGCACGTCTATTGTTAATCAAAGGTAGAATCAACCGGTAGTTTTAGGTATATTTGTTACACAAAACCGTATTGCCTTGTTAGTGTTTTATATTTTCTGATGCTTTTGCGGTTAGTGCATATTAGACTAAATGAAGTATAAGGAATTTAACTTGAATATAAGTATTTTTTTGCTGACGCTTCGAGAACTTTGTTCACATATAGTTGTAAGGGATTGAAATAATGTACCTAATTGTTGATATCTGTTACCCTTATAAGTTTCATCCCTACTAATATTATAAATGCGAAAGTAACTCTGTCTGTCTCTCTGTCTGTCTGTTACACTTTCACGCTAAAACTACTGAACCGATTTAAATGAAATTTGGTACAAAAGTCTGGAGCCTGAGAAAGAACATAGGCTACTTTTTAACCGACTGTATAAAAGGAGGAGTTCCACGCGGACGAAGTCGCTGGCAGAAGCTAGTAACTTATAAGATCAACAGATATTGTTGCTTATACCTTATTATTGACCATTTAATTGTCATAAATTCAGATAGGACAACGCTTTTATGAAATTTGATTGAATATTATTAATACAAAGAACGGGTTTGATAAATTGTAAACGAGTGAGTGAGTCGATTTTATATTTTACGAAACCCATTGCGTGAGATTTTTTTAGCTGGAATTTATTTTTATTAATAAAAAATAGTTTTCAATTTACATAAAGAAAATATGTATAAACAGTTAATACGGATTGCATTGCACAAAAAAGGTAGGTACTGTAGCTCAAAGTAAATACACACTATATTTTGACTGACGTTACTTTTAGATAGCCAAATATTTTTTGCGAAGTGATTACAACAAACATATCCGAAGAACTATTTTTTTTATATTATACATTTTACTATGTTAAGCGACTTAATGTCTAACTAGAAACCACTATTAACGGACTTAACTCGCGTATTTTAATTTTATTTGCTTTAGCGTTAGACTATTGTCAGCTCAGTCGCTACGATTATGGAAACTGTAAAGAATCCGAATCAGCAAATAAAATAAAAATACGCGAGTTAAATCCGTTAATAGTTGTTTCATTCCAACGTGTAATAACCGCGAAGGCATCAGAAATCTATACAAATAAAAATGAATTGCTGTTCGTTAATCTGTCTTAAACTCGAGAACAGTTGAACCGATTTGGCTCATTTTAGTTTTGAAATATTTGTGGAACTCCAAGGAAGGTTTAAAAGGTGAGAAATCTTGGAAAAAAAAGACGCGGTACGGAGTTCGCTGGGTCAGCTAGTTATTAAATTTATATATTCCATCCACCAGGATAAACCAGTCATCCAGAACATGACGTCTGGTATCATCGTCAGCACTCGGTCGCTGGTGCTTCAGAAAGTCACTCGTGAGGAAGCGGGGAGGTACGCTTGCAAAGCTGCCAACGCGAGAGGTGAAACCTCAAGTGAAATTGTCAAATTGAGGGTGCAATGTAAGTACAATCCTTTTCTCTTTTTTTTGTTAAGTGTTTAATTTTGTATAGTAAAAATTGACCTTGAAAAATGTCTGTAGCTAATATAACCGCTATTCTACTTACCTACTTGTGTATTTATGTTTATTAATGCCTTGATGAGATCATTAGATTTGCAGATAATTTGGGAAATTCAAGGAACTAATATAATTTATTTATTTACACTTTATTGCACAATAAAAAATAAATGTACAAAAGGCGGACTTAATGCCATACGGCATTCTCTACCAGACAACCTTTAAAGCAAACAGAGAGCATGTGTAGGTGCAACAAGAATAAAACATATTAAATAATAGATACAATATATTATTATAACAGGATGATATTACACTACATAATAATATACTCTAAAGCAATTTGGGATTTAAAATATTATTCTATTTTAAATCGAGTCTCTACATATCTTTTACCTTAGAAAGTGTCTGAGGCGTGAAAAGTGGCTTTCTAAAAAAATAATGAAGACGTATACCTATTAAATTCTATCTAAGAAATATATTTTTGTCCTAAATGTTTTTGTGAAACAGAAATCCATGTATTAAACATCTTTGAAGTCAATATCAGTAGAAAAAAGATTAAAATATTTTTACTTTGAATACGGCTCATTAGTATAGGTACCTACATAATAATATGCATGCGCCTTTTTACAAAAACGAGCAAAAAACTTTTTATTTTCATTATAAATTAGGCGACAACTAGACCTCACTGTACTTATATTGTAAGGGTTGCATCAAAAACTAGACAAACTAAAATGAACAATAAAATATTTTCACAACAACTGACTAACTTTCCGTAAGTTAGCAGACTAACCAAAATAAACAAACAATTCCAAAAGTGCTCCCGGTTCAACTTTCTGCTTTTTGACTTTTTGCTGATAGTCAGCATAAAGTTGCCCCGTCATTCTGTGCAAAATCATCAATTTTTATTTAACTTCGCATTGTATCTGGATCGTCCTTATTTCTAACTAGACGTTCGCCCCGGCTTCGCACGGATCCCTACTTTTTTTTCAAAATATTCTATAGCCTATGTTACTCGCGGATAATGTAGCTTTCGAATGGTGAAAGAATTTTCAAAAACGGTCCATTACTTTTTGAGCCTATTCATTACAACTAAACAAAAAAGTCCTCCCCTTTATAATATTAGTATAGATGAAAATAACCTGTCCTTTGTCTTATTAAATCATCTCATTAGAGTATTGATATCTAGTTTTATGAAGTTTTAATAAAAGACCATATTTTTTTATCTATAAATATTATGTAGGTCTGTACCTAATATTTCACTTTATTTATCGAATCAGAATTTTTTATACGTTTTTCATAAAATACCGTGAAAAAGTATTTAACGTGGTCTCCGCTGAAAATTCCACTCTGTCACATTATTTTAAAAAAACAATAGGTATTAGTCGAAAAAAATATATATCCAAAAGCATTTTTTTTAAATCGTAAATCGAAACCAAAATAACCTATTGGTTAAGTTATTACTTAACGTCGGTTTATAGTCCATAGAAAAGAAGAACAACCCATGCGTAGTTAAAGCATGGGTATGCTATAACTACGCATACATTTTTCAATTCAATTTTGTTGTCAAATGAGTTTTCAACAAAGTAACCATCACAGGAAATCTAAGTACCGGCCATTAGACAATATAATTTGCATATACCCCGTAATAACCATCGAGGTCCCGTGACATATATCGCTACCGTAAAATGTCACTGCGCAGTATGAATTACAACGCCATAAATATCGAAGTGTCTGCAGTACGTATTCAAATGATTGCGGTTAGATCGATGTATCTTACCACATCCTTCCGTGGTCGACCGCATAGTAATTGCTGGCAAAAGTCGGCAAGGCCAGTAAATCATCGAAATTACACCCCTAATATTACAGCTATTCAGTATCGCAATCTGTTGTTTGGTTGCTTCACTTTAAATCGCGGAGCTTTGCTAGTTCTCGTTGTGAATAAATTTAATAAATAAACGCTCGCACGCTTATTCATCGTTTTATTCTGTATTTTAACAAAAGTCATTACAATGTAAATCTATCTTTTTGTTTTGTTAGTGTTGTTTGTTAACTCGCTATTCAGATTTATTGTGTAGTTTTGTTAAGTCTGTTTTAACAAATCTTGAAACTTTGCTGGAATGTTCGAGAAGAACAAATGTGACTGTAAAATCGAATTATTAAAGTTACTTAGCTTTATGCTTAAAATAAATGTACATTGCCTTAATACTTATCTAGAATGAAGTATCCTTATAACGTAGGTACTTAGTTTAACCTTATTTTGTTAAAATAGGTATTTTGAATGCTTGTGGATTTTATGCTTAGGTAAATTTAAACAATAGGTAGCTAAGAATAAAAATAAGTTTATTATTCATTTGTTTTATTCATAGTGAGTGTTACGGTGAATTAAGTTTGAGTTCTTTTAAATAAGTAGGTACCTATTAATCACGGGCGTGCAGTCAGGGGCGCGCATGTACTACGTCAGGGTAGGCACTCCATACATTTATACCATTGTGCCTATATAAAATGCAATGCTTGCTATTAATTACTATCGTTAGATACTTTTTTATACTGAAAAGTAATATAATTTATTTACAAAACATAAGAAAATTTTACTCAAATAATTGTAATTTACGTTGTTCTGCGCGTACCTTCGCTGCGGAACAATGTAAATCAACAACCGTAGGGCATCCGGTGTGAAAGATTAATTATACAATTCTATATTGGCGGATCGAATCGCTTCCTTCCTACTGACCGCCCTAATTGCCACGTAACCACGTGGGAGAAGACGAAACAATTTACGACAGGAAAAGTTTCCTTTGATTTACGTCTATTTTTTACGACCGGAAAATTGGTGTTTGGGTATTTTTAATTCGTGGTTGGTTTGGCTTTGATTGTTTGGAGTTTTTATAAACATTGCCGCAGTTAAATAGGGTGACGACTTAATAAAGAAAACGGAGTTCTATTTAGTTCACTCGTTAGTTTTTTTTTAAATTGGTTGGTTTTTGGTACAATTTATACTATAACGTGACGTCACGAGTCCCCACTCCCGAACTTTAGAACCGCTTGTCTATGTTTTTTTTGTTTGTTTGAGTAAAGGAAATACGTGTCCGATTATTTTTATTAATCTCTTTGATGGATAAAAAATAAAAAAAACAGTCGTGCCTAATGCCAATGCTCACGCGAGTGAACTTTTTAGAAGATTAATAAGTATATAAAATTTTATATAAATGGAAATTTGATAATGATTAAGTGCCAGCCAGAATAGGTTAACGTATTTCTGTAATATCTTAACTTTCTATATCGTAAAGCTTCATGTGAGTTCAATAACTTTATAATAGCTCCTTCAAAGTTAGGAGGTTGCAAACTTAAAACTTTCAAACTTTGCCCGGCATATTGATTAGATCAACAATAGATTCTTCCTTGATAAGAATAATAAGTTGGATGGTTTCCTCGCAAAAACAATTTAATAGTTCGAACAACTCGAAAGTGTGGGCTTTCGCTTTGATTCTAGACAAAAGTGATATTTTAAAAACACTTAATTAAAATAAGAAAATACTTTTATAAAAAATTGGTAGGCTGTACCTTTATAACATTGAGTTCTTATTAAGGTTTCACCAGGCGCGTGCAGTACTTAGGTGGGGTTGGCATTCTGCACAAAACAGTTATCTAGCACTTGCGGTTTTCGTTACGAAAGCAACCATAAAAATTAGCCACTGTTATATTTTTGAAGAAAGAGCAAAAGTGACAGATTCTCTCTTGCGTGACAAGGACCTACCTACCTAACATAGTTCTTACTTAATTTAATACAGATGCTCCAGTGTGCGTAGAAATGCTACCACAAGTTGTAGGAGCGGCGTTAGACGAAGCCCTACACGTGCGTTGTGCCGTACACGCTGACCCTTCTGACGTCACATTCTTGTGGCAGTTCAACAACAGCGGCGAAAGCTTCAATGTCTCCCCTGCCAGATACGGTATGTATCTATTTCTATCTGTATCCTGTAGACATTTGCCATTAACTTAGTCATCATCTACCTATTTTTTTAATTTTTGTAGTTTCGGCGTAAAAAGTAAGAAATATTATTTCACCTACACAGACACTTATCTGTAGGTAAATTATTTATTTAAAGATATCTAGATATCAAGATCCGTTATACTATTTGGTTACCTACCTATGGTTACTACCTTTATGGTTACTAGGACTATGATAACGGATCTAGTAAGTAGTACAGTCGTCATCAGATATATTGTAGTTGACGAGGTACTCAAAAATAAAAACAAATACTTAGGTAGATGACGACTGAGATAATAAACTTAGTCATCATCTACCTAATTTTTTTTTATTTTTGTAGTTTCGGCGTAAAAAGTAAGAAAAAATATTTCACCTACACAGACACTTATCTGTAAGATTTTTTTTTTTCTATAGGCACAGTAAATAGCAGTATAAGTGAATTAAGATACACACCAGCCAGTGAAAGGGACTACGGAGCCCTCACATGTCGGGGCACCAACAGTGTCGGAGGTCAAACTCTGCCATGCGTCTTCCAAATAGTACCAGCAGGTAAAATTTGATTTATTCTTCAATATCAAGTTTAATGTATGAACATATGTATGGAGTGCCTACCCTGTATCTACCCTGTAATGCACGCGCCTGCTAACATATTCACCTTCCAACCAGCTCGTCCATCGCCGCCTCGTAACTGCACAGTGTCAACTGGCAACGGATCCAATTGGATAGAAGACTCCAGCCAGGATGCCGGTGATTCGCTGGTCATCCGTTGTGTAGCTGGCTATGACGGTGGTCTTCCGCAAATCATTGTACTTGAGGCTTTGGATGCTGAGAGTGGAGTGCCCAAATTAAATGTCACTGCTAATGAAACTGGTAAGTTATTGTATTGCATTATCTAGATTCGTTTTGATATACCTAACTATAAGGTTACTTGGATTATGATAACGGATCTAGTAGGTAGTACAGTCGTCATCAGATATATTGTAGTTGACGAGGTACTCAAGTATATATTCTGAGCAGTATTAAATTCATTACGGTAAATGAGACTGAACATCCAATTCGACAAAGATATAAGAGCAGCGATTATTTAATAAAATCTGAACATATAATGAGACACAAATATCTAAAAGCACAGATCGTCGAAGTTATCTGCTCAGACAGGGTAATTAAAATTATCATAACATATAAGAAAGATATTCCTACAGTCACACGTGCAGTCTAAATTATTTAGTGCAGATGTAGGTACTTAGTGAACAATATTTTCTCATCATAACCCCAACACACGACTATATCTACACATCTTTTTGTAATCAAAACTTGTTATTTAAACGACATACCTCTTTTTTTGTACTTAGACGGTGTAGTTATATTCCTGGTGCCAATTGGAGCGCTGTGGTCCATCGGCGGGACTCTTCGACTGACAGTACACGCCAGGAATGACAAGGGAAACTCGGAACGAGTAACTTTACATTCGTTGGCCTACAGAAACCCTGAAAGGAGGACAGGTAAGGCCTACCTTTGCAAGACTATCGCTGTGTATATGTCGCAGTGATATGATGAAAACAGGAATTTCATCAAATCCCTCAGTGATTTGATCAACTCCCGGTACATTATAAAAATACCACGCGTTTGGTAGACGTGTTTGATAAAATGTTAAAACTGAGTTGACTTAATTACTCGTTTTATCATGTCAACAAAACAGTTCAGATATTTGATCAAATAACTAAGTGAAATGAAGAAATCTAGCAGCCATTTCTATGATTATTTCATTTCCCTAAAATGACTTGGAGACTTGATTAAATCACTAAATTTCGCTAGGGAAATGACACAACGCGTGGTATTTTTATCATCTACCGGGAGTTGATCATATCACTGAGGGATTTGATCAAATTACTGTTTTCATCATATCACTGCGATATATATAAGCCTTTATTGTGAAAGTCTTAGTATTGTTAAATGTTTCAATTTTTATTTGATAAGCAATGCTTCTAGCTGAAATGTTCATTCGCTAATGCAAGTCAATCGTATCATCTAATTCTTTTTTATGTAGTAGCACACTAAGGACTTATTTCTATAAGTTACCTTTTTTTATTAACGACATTAAATGTTATTTTTTACTAACTACTTCCCTACTAATGGCTATCTTGCAAGATTACTTACGATCATATATCTTGGGGCCTAGACAAGGTGCCAACGTTCAATGTTAACGTTAAACGAAACGACCAAAATGTATGGGATTTGACATCCGCGAACGTTTGTGACGAACGTGACAGTCGTTCGCGGATGTCAAATGCCATACATTTTGGTGCTAACCGTTCAACGTTAACGTTAAACGTTGAAACCTTGTCTAGGCCCCCTTATCCTTATCAGCACTGTTGTAATTGTACAAAAGAAGAACAAAGTGTCTTGAAAAGGAGCTAACTCAACAACCTGAAGTTTTAAAGTACACCATCGAATTCATTAGAGCAAAAGCTACCTACCACTATTATATATAATATTACCTTAAGGGGACCTTTTACATGTAGGTGTACGAAAGGTTATTTATTATACAAAAATATTACTAGGCTATTAAAGTTTTGAAATTGTTGCGTAAAAGCAAATTAACTTTTATTGGCCAGCTACAACAATAAAACCGTGGTTCGCATAAAAATGTTCTAAATCCTCGCCAATTTGTTATAATCCATAACGCTACATCAAATTTACGAAAACAAATTTAACTTTTACACTCTTAATTAGGATCTACTTGAAGTAATTCAAAGTAGACAGATAAACGTGTTTAAATAATTAAGTCTACTTTAGAAGTTCACTTGATTACTTGACAACTTACTCAAAAGTTTGAATATCAAGACTTTATGTTTAGCGATTTTACTAAGTAGTTGTTTAACAGCGGAGACAATGTTGTATAAAATGTTGTAACATTTCAAATATTACTCGTAGTCATCGCTTGAGTGCCGTGGTCGATACTCAAATATCGATACTTATAATTAGACTAGCTGTCCGCCCCGGCTTCGCACGGAACCCTTTTTTATAGCGTATGTCACTTGGGAATAGTGGAGCTTCCCAACACAGTGAAAGAATTTTTAAAATCGGTCCAGCTGTTTCTGAGCCTATTCAATCCAAACAAACAAAGAAACAAACCTTTCCTCTTTATATTATTATAGTATAGATTAGATTAGATTAATTTAGGAATACAGATCTATATATATTTATAATAAAACTAGCGGCCCCGGCAGACGTCGTCCTGCCCGTCCGATTGTTTCGTCAAAGATCTGTCAAAGTCTTCTGTCACTTACCGTCAATCACAATAATGTTGATTTTACACTTTTTCAAGATGTTTTTTAAATTTTCTCTACTTAGAAACCTTCCCTGGACTTCCACGAATAATTCAAGACCAAAATTAGCCAAATCGGTTCGTGCGTTCTGGAGTTATAACGTCAGGAAGGAAAACCCGACTTATTTTTATATAATAGATGATAGTTGGGATGATGATGATATCTAGATATGTTGCTCCGAGAACAGTTAAATAGCTCGCATATTGATATTCTCGATAGACAATTAGTTTAGTAGGGCAATCAGGCTTTAAGGCTTAGGTACTGCTAAAGTTTGAAATCTTATAGACTACATAATAAAGTTTATTTTGTGTTTGAAGTTGACTAAGGTTACTTTCTTTCACAGACGGAGGAACCAGTCTCGTGGCTGGAGTATCTACTACCACATTTTGGGTTATTCTCCTCACTCTTGTCATTGGCACGTGTATTGTTGGCTTTATTGGACTTATTTTGAGAAGAAAAAAGTGAGTGCCGCGTTTTATTTTAAATTTAGAACAATCTAAACTACATGAAAATACTGATATTTGTACAAGAGTAGAAAAAATCACCAATAGATGTGTTCATTGTTGCGGGAGACCTATGTCCAAAAGTGGACGTCTTTTGGTTAATATGATGATGATGATGATCAGAAAAAATCAAAACCCCAGCGGGACTTGACTTAATGCGAGGCTTCGTGCTACCATTTACACCATGGGCGTCACTGATCAAAGACTAATAGGAGTAGTAAAATTTCGCCCACTGGTTTAGGGTGAGCGCACCTCGGAGCGCTCCCCATTTTGTCCGGTGGAGCAGTAACGGCCCCAGGGCCAACTGTATACAGTCACTAATCGAAAAAAAAAAAAAAAAAATTCGCCGACTGGATCAGTGACACCCATGGTGTAAGTGGTAGCACAAAGTCTTGCGTTAAGGTTTAAGTGTGGGATCATGTCTCGCTGAGGTTTAAATTTTTTCTACTCTTATCTTGGTAAAAATATCCATATTTCGATTGATACATCGTAGTAAACATTTATTCTCAAAATACCTAAAATCTACAATGTTTACACATGTCGTACGCAGTATCGACAGAAATCAAAGTGATGCCTTTCAAAGCATACATTTTTTCCAACGGTTTGTTTATTCAGATTTTTTTAAACTATTTCGATATAGGGTGGCGTTACCAACGAAACAGCAGTCGCCTGAACTGCAGTTAAACGCAGGAGATGGTCAGTACGTGGTGGCATATACCCTGAAACCGCCTAAGCAAGCTCAACCTGACATACTCAATCCACCACCGGGTAAGAAATATAAAGCAAATATAAAAAAAAAAAAAATTATTTAGTAATGTGTGCCTCCAAGTGTCAACAAGTTACGTTAGTGTAAAATGAGGTCTAGTTTTTCCAATCACAGGCCAGTAAGCTTGTCTCTCATTGGTGGAATATGACAGCTAGACTTCATGCGCTAGTGTAGAATGAGGTGTTGGACACGCGCCGACCTCATTATGACAAGATTATTTTAACAAGTTATCACTAAAATTTATCACAAACTTTTATATATTTATATCTTCCGACTACCTAGTATGTTTCAAATTGTGATTATTTCCTTTGGTTTTAATTATAGTACCTAGTGTATGTTGATATAATTTGAAGTCAACGCACTTCGTAAATGCACACGGGATAAAAGTTCCAATGATTCATTTCAAATCAATCCAATTTATAAATGTAGGATGACTTTAAAAAATAACCTTTTACTGGATTCGCTTTATTTTTGGTTTCATGTTTCTGTTGGGAGAAAAAACGCATTTCAATAGGTACATTTTATTAAATTTAACAAGAGTCGATCACTGGGTATTTTTGCTAACCAGACTACAAGCACGTACAAGTTTTATCGTTCGAATCAGGTTGGCCAACATTTTAAATCTACAGTAAAAATGGCCACTAATACCAACCTAACTAAAATGGTTTCAGGTAAATTTCTTATGCCTTGTAAGATATTTTACGATAGTAACGCCAATTTCTAATTTTATTTATCAACCTAATGACGATTTTTCTTATTTGTGAATTGTCCACTCCAATTCTTGACTTTCGTAAAAATAAGGGAAATTATGATAAATACCTTCCCGAAAGTTATCATAAAATGGAGGACGTTTTCTAGGTCAAATCTCATCTGGTGAATTAAGATATATTAGGAGTATTGAAATTTGAATGAATACCAACCAATTCATATACCTACGGAGCTAACAGCTATTAAGCTTTCGACTAGAAATTATTTTTATATAAAAAAAAATGTTAGTATATGTCTCTAAAACACATAAAAGTTATATATTACCTACGCCATTGCCAAATTTAAAATTGATTTTTATATTTTTCATCATCCATTTCAAAGAAGTCATTTTTACATAGCCAACATTTACTAATCTTTGGATTACAAATAAACGATTCGAAACTATTTTTATATATTTTTGGGAAATAAAATATGAAGCCACCATAAACACACAAATGATGAAACGGAGTCCAAATTAATTTCGACGTTTTTTATTCATTCATTTGCCATTTTAGCGGATTCAAATAAAAATTCGTCGAAAATCTGTTTTAATTGGTTGTTTTTTTAGACGGCGATCCTCTGCCTAAACGATGTCCAGACCAATTCAAAAATGGGACCGTTCAGAGTGACGAGTGGCAGTCGAGTGAGATCTTGAATCAGGACGACCATAGAGTAAGTTCCTTATTTGAATATGATGAAAGGGTTTCTGTTATCTATAATAAAGATTAAGAGTAAAACGGTTGCGTACTTCTTTATAACGTACCAAGGACTTAAGGATGAAATAGGTATATAAATAATGACACAGTCCGCTAAGAAATATGGGACACAACACTTTCTTTTGGCAATTAAAAAATATGAAGATATATATATAACACATAATAATAACACAAAGTGACGTCACAGGCCCCTGCTCCCAAACTTTGAGGCCCTATATTATTATGCACAAAAATACCGACTGGCTAATATGACGTGTAACCCTCTTTTCTCCAGCAGGTACTGTCACCAATGACGTCATCAGCCAGCAAGCTTCCCGTGGTATCCAATACCACGACACTTAGTAGGCGAGGGCATCTCCTAGCCGAAGATATACCAGGACCGGAGAGTTGTGTATAGGCAGACATACATTAGAGAATATAATTATAACAAATTTTGTACATAGTAGACCATTGTAGGTATGTATTGACTGTCAAATTGTGATAAAAAAACATTGTACATATTGTAAAAGGAATGTAAAGGTGGATTAAAAGTGAAATCTACTAATTGGTTTGTTTTGAATTATTCCGTGCACACAACGCTCATAGAGTCAATGACCTAAAAGTGCTAGGATTCTCAGCATGGGTAAATAAGGTAGTTTAACGACCTGGTAGCGGCTACTGGAACCCACTGTTGATGGTGTTTTTGGGTTCTTATGGCCAGGTACTGGACGAATACTGATATAATGTATTTTTTTTTCGAATTGAATGCTGAAGCGCCTTTGTCCAGCTTGGGTATTTACTGCAAAACTGAAAGGTAGGTGAATTTCTAGTGACGGGTCCGGTTGCACGTCTTTGACCCCGTCGGCGTGGTTGCTGTAAGTCTATCGATTTTGATAGTTGTGGTTGAGGCCGCATGCCGAGTGGCAGCTGCCTATGTGTTTATGTACGAGATGTATACGATGACGCTATGATAATAGGATGATAATATTATTATTAAACTGCTTATCAGCTATAGTATGAATAGTTTCTAAGCATGGGATGAAATAGGATTTGCATTCATATAGCATTGGGATTTCGATATTTTTCTATGCCTATCTTGGTACGAAAAATATTATCGATAGGTAGTTGAGTTCTTTATATAACGTAAAAAAGGAGAAAGTATCCTTTGTGAAAATAGTCGAAGGCATCAGAAATTATTATACCTATCTTTTTTTGGTAGGGTAAAAACACGCTACCTATATTCCAAGGAGACCGAGATATGTTATTGTAATCAAAATAGTGCAGTGGTTTTCATTAATTAATATGTGGTGCGCGAGTCTCGGCGTCAGTGATTTTCCAACGAGTGAAAATATTAATCTGCTGACATTTCCAGATTTGATGAATACCATGTTTTCAAACTGGAATATAAATGAGCAGTTTTTGTTGTTAAACATATCACGTCAGTAATATTGGGGCGGAAGACACTCGGAAAGTCTTTTTCCTCTTAATTACCTCAATAGTTCATTCACTCGATTTCTTGTTTGCTTCATAAAGATACTCTGAACGATAGTAAAAGTATGAGGATTTTCCTTGTAGTCAGAAGTGTATTTTTTCCGACAGGTATATATATTAATGTAGTTTTTCTGGTGTACAAAATAAAAAGGAGTATAATTTAATAATCCTAGCAATATAGAACCAAAAAACTACTTTCAATAAGCATTTTTTTGGGTTCTTTCTGAGACCATCGATTCTACAAACAATTTGTCTCGTCTACCGCTGCTTCATCTTGTTGCTGTGGAAAACTTTTGCCTATAACCTATGTCCATCAGTGGTCATCTTTCAGTTGGAAAGGACGATGACAATATTGAAGAAATCTTTGGCGCGTATAACCATTTGTACGTTTACACGTTTCCAAAGAGGTAGAAATGTTCTTGGTACTATTCTAAAGGTGCAGCGTACGGGTCTATATTAAAACGCATAAAATAAATCGTCATAATTTAAAGTAGCATAACAATTCTAAGCATAATTGTAAGTAAGCATAACATTAATAAGCATAATTGAAAATGCATAATTTTAATGCGCATAATGTAAATACTCATAACGATAAACTAGCATAAAAATAAAAAGCCTAAAATTATTTTTTATAAATATGAAAAATTATAAAAAGTTTAAGTGTCTATTCACAACCTCAACTCATTTAAATATTTTTTTTTGTGTGCATAATGTATACCAAATTTTCAATATTCAATATTGGGGAAAAAAAAAAATATTGGGGCCAATAAAACGAAAAAATATGTTTAAACTGATCTACTTTTCTGGTAGCAAATCGATCCTGCAAGTGTCGCAGTTTTAACCTAACCTAACCTACTTTTCTGATAATTTTGGAATAAAGACAAGTCTTGTATGATTAATTTTATACACGACACTAAATGATATGTCTAGGAATAACTATTTAAAGTTTCTAGAATTGTTGTAATAATTTATGATGAAAAACTGTCTAAGATAATCAACTTTTCCATTTTATGGAAACTGTGGTGCCCCCTTGTTTATGCATTAATTTTATTATACATATTAAAGTTATACCAGATAAAGTTATACTAATTTAAATTATGCTTTTTCATTAATATGCATTTTAAGCAGTATGCCATTTTATGATTAGGCATTTTGTATGTTATGCATAATATTGTTATGCCAAGTCTGTTATGCGTTTTCAATATATGACAATTAATGTTATGCTATATAAGGGGCACCCGCAGCGTACCTATACTACCTGAGCTTTCTGCATTCATTCATCTATGGCCTCCTATCCGGGAGCCTTAATTAAAATGTCTGCAGGCCGTCATCCCGGTGGACCAGCCCTCGACGTTAGCCAGTTTAAAATCTTAACTGAATATCCAATTCTCATAACAAAATTAAAACCGAGTGCTCCACCGCAAAGCTATTTCAATTTTTATCCATCAACCCGACTCAGAACTTTGGATGTTTCAAATTAAATATTTGTCGTGTTTTTGGTTGAGTTTTTGGGCTACGATTTAGTATCGTACGTTTTAAAACCGTTTAGAGGTAAACGTACGGGCAGGAATAAAAAAACTACTGCAACTTTTGCCACTTTACTTTATATGAAATTTCAGTTTTTGGTTAGAGACAGCATGTATTTGACTACGTATTTTAACACATAAAAAATGTCGCCCATGGTTCAATGAGAGCAATTACTAGTTTAAAATCAGCTAAATACGCTAATGGAGTATTAGAATATGAACAGCTGAACGTCATATTCCACCAACGAGAACGTGTCTACGTTCTTGGCCTATGATTGGTGAAACATGATAGCTGGACCTCATTCGACACTTATCGGATTCTATTCTTATCGAAAAATGCAATGCCACCCCACGATACCTCAAATCTCACGAAGATCTCGGTTTTTTTCTTTTCTGTTTATCCTGGTAGCTATAAATATTTTACTTTACCGGTAAGTTGTGTTGAGAGGAATAAAACTATCTATCTAGTATTCCACAAAACATAAAACACTTATATACTAACTCGAGACAGCTCTAATCGCTCCTAGATCTAATGCCTATCTTGCAGACGTGACTATGGCTATCGCACCTGAAAATTGCAAAAATGTCACAATTCAATTTTAAAATTACATTTCACTATTTAAGTACCTAATATCTCTCAAGGCGCTCATTTGCAAATAGGCACAAACATACAAACAGGACGCTTAAGAGCATAAGCACTTTGTAAATATTGCAATATGTTACCCTAATGCAGTCCGGGTTAATCGGTGCACGTGAATTATGCAAGCGCCCGCCAAGGGGAATCCCGAAAGCGCAATAATGAACAACTAGGGTAATCCGCCATTGGACTGGTTAACCAATTAGCGTTATTGTAGGTAACGTAAATTGTTTGCGAAAGATTCTCAAGTTGTTTGGTTTTTCATGGGCATCTTTACCCTACTTTTTTTAACACTAAGTTAAATTAAAATGAGAAATTTACACTTAATTGTATTGGCATAATATATTTTGATTAAATATTATCATAGAATATGAAATAATTCTTTGAAATTTTCATATAAATTATCTATTTAAAATATTGGCCACGTATTTTTTCTTTGAAATTCTCAAACAAGCAAAAAATTACAAAGATTAGTGCTATATTGCTTTTTTTTTTCTTTCTTCTTCTTCTATTCGAGTGGAGCACATCATTTTATAATACAATTTATACCATAACGTACGTCACGAGTTCCCCCTCACGAACTTTTAAAGCGTTTATCTTTGTCTATTTGATGAACAAAGGAAAAAATCAGTCGTCATGGTGAACATTATTTTTCTAAAAGATATTTAGAAATTAAGATGGTTTAAAAGCAAGTGTGTAACTTGCTTCACTGTCGATGTCGACCATCCTAATGAGCATTTTTGATGAATTAATAATTACAGAAAATATTTTCAAAGTACACAACTGAATATAATTGCCTCGTTTCAAATGCGCAGTCAAGTAAAAAATTCAGTTACACTGGAATAAGAATCTGAGGATTATCCTCGACTGAAATCCTCAAACAGTGAAGTGCATTTTTTCATTTCAATTTACTTGGTCAATATTGTATTTTCCATGTTGACTTTTATTTAACTCAAAGAATAAACTTTAAAACTTACAATATTAATTGGCTGTTTTACGATGTCTACATAAATTTTCTAGTAAATAAAAACAACAGTTAAGCTCTAAATAGGTAATAAAATTAATTACCCACTAGTTAAATGGTACCGAGTAAACCTACTTAACTAATAATATATTATATTATAACAAATAACTAACCCAGCACTTAAGTACCTACTGAGATAACCAGATAAAAGGCGGATCACACATTACAGTTAAAGATAGTGATTTGAGCAATAAGTTTACAAAAACATCTACTGCTATTTAGCTGCAGTACATAAAACCACTTGACTGGTGGCTACAGCCGAAACGAATAAAGTTTGAGGTTATTGTAGGTACATTTCGTAAACTCAATTATTAATATCTTCAACCTACCTAATAAACGAATAGCACATGCAAAGCAATAAACCTCAAAAACACGAACTCGCCCAAACAACCCCACAGAACACGACCGTAAGTATGCAGAAACATTCAGAACATTCCGTCCATGAATTTATAAGAGAATTAAATTAAGTCCACTAATGAGGTGCATATTTCATCGAAATTACGTTTGTCAGCCTACGTTTATCTAAGTTTAAGGAAGCCTTACGTAAGTAAGTCTACGCATTTCTTTCCATGAAACGCCTCTGAGAATGAGCACAAAATTCCCTAGCGTGTGCTCGTTTAGCTCGTAATTTTTCATTGAGCCCGAGAGTCGGCGGGAAAGCCTCCAATTAAGTTTCTCTTTACCGTTTGGCCCCGGAAAAGGGGAAGAAAAATGAACAACAGAAGCAAGGGACAGTAGAAAGACCTACGTCTGCCGTATAAAGACAAATGACCCCTACCGACCGCTGACGCGCGTTTTTGTTTCACCGTACTATCTAATTATTAGGTACACATTTTATCCAGTCATCGCGGCTTTTACTTACAAATTGTTTAAGGAAATTATTTTCTTGTCGGTGTATAAAACACGGTAATTAATTACATTTTTGTTTTATACATATGTTTTTTTTTATGATGCATCTTTGTTAAAGTATGTATTTTTGACTAAGTACCTGAACAATCAAGTGTGGTTAACCTACTGTCTTTCTAACGATAAATGCAGTAAGTAGGTACTATGAATCTCTCAGACTACTACTTTAGTATTTTTGGATTATACTTTTTAGGACAATATGTATCTACTGTAGTAGGTACCTATAAAACGATCAAAAACTAACTAAAGGATACAATTTACCTATCTGTCTGTCTGTCTGTATTTAAGGTACCAACCAGTTAAGTGTATATTATGTGATTATGAGGAAAGGTGCTTTATATTTCTACTCGTAACACTTAGTTCCTAAATCAAATCACACAAAATGAAAAGAAAATTTATTATTAACGGCAAATAATTTCCTCGTTTATGACGTATCATAAAATATTACCCGTTGCTAAGTAAAGTCTTACAGTGAGGTGTAAATGAAACATTATTTTATTGGACTTTGGACAATAAATCCACTCACCTTCAAAGCTCGTAAAATTCGGTAGGTTGATTGAGTCAGTATTTTTATTGTTTTGGGCCGTGAATCAATGGCGAATGTTTCAGTAATAAAAGCGTTTTACGATTGTTTTCACGGGAAAATTTGTGGCCCGTGAAATACTCTTCCGCAGTCATTCTCTTACTGAACGCTTTGCCTCGACAGTAGATAATAGACATTCTCGTCTCCTTTAAGATGTATAAATTCATAATAGCTTTACGTGTTTAACATAAATATTAATTTGTGCAACATTACATGATGTTAAATAACATACAGTTGCATTAGATAGATTAAATAATGTATCTACTAGGGATATTAAACTTGGTTAAAAATACCGAATAAATGTGAGTCGGACTTGCGTACCGAGGGCTTCTTGCTAACCTATTGGTTTAAAAATATTTTTATTACATGATAAATTGCGAAAAATATTTTTTCAGTCGTATTTCTCTATATTTGTTCTTATGTTGCTTTGGTTTTGATTCCCTTGCGAATATCGAAAATTAGATATTATTAGATCTAAGTATTTTTTATGAATTTTACCTTTCTGTGAAAAAGGTTGGTTCTGAACGTCCCATCTGGATACAGAGACAGACAGATCTCGAATTTTTCTGCTCTTATTTCGGTATAAATATTTTTGTCAAATTAAGAATCAACTTTTAGTAATCCATTGTAAATAGACACGCAACAAGTCATGGATGTTTCTAGTTCATTTTTTATTTTATATATTATGTTCTTTCTATGACAATTAGATTCAATTTCAAAGAATGTGCAGCTGTTCAAGTAGATATTATTTAGCAATATTTAGCACATTAAAGTGGTTTTCCAATATGATATTTCAATCAGAACACTGCATATCGGGGATGGCTTTAACGCGTCCAAAATGCAGTTCGGTAGAAACAAAAAAACATCGGGGATTATATTGTCTATTTAATACTAGTTTTTCTCTTTCCGCCCGTCCTCGTTTCATTTATGAAATATTTTAGCATTGTTCATTTTTTATTCATTTTGTTTCAGCGATTCTATTGTGTCTTTCAGTGTGAAGTGGCTCGTAACGAATAGCTTACTGAACGCGCTTATGAAATTCTATAAATATTTTTGAGATCCAAAACTACGCTCAAAGGGTTATGGAACTCTAAAAGCAAAATTGAAATAGGTATATGACTGACGGCTGTCGCGCTTCAAATATAATGCTTTTTTATCTATGTTTGGCTAAATGGCGCACGATTTTTTAAAAGATCTTTTTTTTTTATTATGAATTTATGATTGAACAAAGTACGTTATGTGATACTGAATCAACATTAGGAATTCTTCTTTATTTTCCATTTTAAATGTGTACATATTTTTTTTATCGAATTCTTAATTTTTCAGCACGACTGAGCTGACGATAGGCTAACGTCAAAGTCAATTTAAAACTTTTTTGTTTAAAACGTTAGACTAGGTATCGTCAGCTCAGTCGTGTTACAAATATGGGAACTGAAAAGTTTTCAAAACGTCAGCAAATTAAATGAAATACGTGAGTTCAATCCTTTATAGTTGTTTCATTCCAACTCCCAAAAACATCTGAAATAATTATGGTAATAAGGACGATGTTTTTAATTTGTATGTCAGTAGGTAACCTAGTTATTACATCAGTACTTGTTCCAGTATCCTCTGAAGCATCATTAAATACGGCTAATTGGTAATAGCCGTTAATAAATCACTGCAACCTAAAGTGTAGTGATTAACTTAATTCGCAGAGCTACAATATAAGTAAATATCAGTAAGGTAGCTTTTATACGAGCAACTTAAGTAGGTAAGTAAAATTAACGATGCAATTTTCAGACTGAGAATAGGGTCTCGATTTTTTCTACGCTTGTCTTCTTTGGACAAATAACATTATCATTTAACTAACCATATTAAAACATTTTTTTCCGTATTCCAATTATTATAACGTTATAACGTAGTAAAAAATACATAATTAACAACCACACTAAGTAACGATGAAGTTGGAAGTGTCCAATATTTATATGCTCACGAAAACCATTTAAACACCATTGAGTGAAATGCAAAACGCCTATACTGTTTTTTTTTTTTTAATTAAAAAAATAATCTATTTATTTATTTATAAATTAGGTACCTATACATGACATTACACAGTACAATGGATTAGTGATATTAATTAACATAGTAAAATTGGTAAAAGTTATCTAATTAAGACATTCAAAATAATCTAAAGCATTATGCTTATACTAATCATGTATTTATTAACCTACTGTTCTAATTTCTATTGTGGTTTTGTATGCATTGATTGGCTACCGGGCAATAATTCTGCGCCAACGAAATTAGCTTAGAATGAGGTGTTGTTGGCACTCAATGGCCGGTTGCTTTTCAATACAAAACATTGTAACTGGTTTAAAATACCTACTGGTTTAGGTCCACTCAGGCGCGTGCAGTGGGGGCGCTAGGTACCTTCAAATATTAGCTACACTGTGCCTATATGGAATGCATGCCCTTGGGTCCACTGCTGAACATAGGTGTGCCCTATATAATAGTAGCAGGATTCGAACCCGCAACCTCCAGTTTTGTAGTTAAGTGCCAATAGACCAGGCAGTCCTACCCCTCTAAACAAATGCCAATCAATAATAGCAACTAAACAAAATTAATTAAAAATTGTATGGAATTGACACGAACAAAAACGGACTACGTGACTCAGACCGTCAATCTATATAGGCCAACAAAGGCAGTCAAACGAAACCAGTGGTTGCGAGTTCGATTCCTGCTAGGAAAAATGTCAGTGTCACTGGCATCTGTACCTGAGTCTTGGATGACTTATATGTTTTCTAATACCCATAGTACAAGCTTTGTTTAGTTTGGGACTAGATTAATTGGTGTGAATTGTCCAAAGACATTTGTTTATTTACAAAATGCTTTTACCTACGCATTTTTACATGATTATGCGTCTTTTGAGTATAGGTATAACAAGAATCGGAGAGTGATCAATGACCATAAGCCATTTATAGATTGTTTTAAATCTATACTAATATTATAAACTGAAAAGTTTGTTTGTTTGTTTGTTTGAACGCGCTAATCTCAGGAACTTCTGGTTCGAATTCAAAAATTCTTTTTTTGTTGGATAGACCATTTATCGAGGAAGGCTTTAGGCTCTATAACATCACACTGCGACCAATAGGAGCGAAGAAACAGTGTAAAATGTGTAAAAAACGGGGAAAATATGAAGCCTTATGAAGAATAACTATTGCACGGGGACGAAGTCGCGGGCACAGCTAGTATTATAATAATACATTATGATATCTATATGTACACAAGAATGCTGAAGAAATAACTTTGAACTGAGATTTCATTGTCTTAGTCCCTTTTGTAACTTGATCAATTCTTGAGTCCATTTTGAGATCCAATGGAAATGAATTCTCAAATACAAATCCAAAATTATAAACTTTACTAGCGTAGTTATAACTTCTCCATTTTCATTTTGGATTCTCGTTTCTAGTAACCGTTGCCATCAGAACTCCATTCGAGTGAAAACTTTTTAGGTGATTGTTTTCCGAAAACTGATGTTGAAATTTTGATTAATATTCTAATGTAATTTTAAGGCTGTTGCTAATTATTTCATTAATATGTACACTGAAGAATAATTACATTATCTTATTTTGTATAATGTTATAATTAACTTTATTGTTGGGTATTCTATATGATATACCTACCTATTATGTTTAAATCCACCCAGCCAGATTAGGTAATATGTTTTTAAACTAGATTAGCGACCCGCCCTGGCTTCACACGGATAAACCTACCTCTTGGATTACTCTATCTATTAAAAAAATCGCTTTAAAATCCAAATCCGTTGCGTAGTTATGAAGATTTACCATACAAAGGGACACGCAGACTAGACTTTATAATATGTAGTGATAATTTGCGTTAGTAACCGTAGGTACATTTATCTATACTAATATAATAAAGAGGAAAAGTTTGTTTGTTTGTTTGGTTTGAATAGGCTCCTAAACGACTATACTGATTTGAAAAATTCTTTAACTGTTGGAAAGCTACACTATTCCCGAGTGACATAGACTATAAAAAAAGAGATCCGTTCGAAGCCGGGGCGGGCCGCTATAATAATTATTGGATATAGTAAGTGAATTTGTCAAATCGGTCCAGTAGTTTAGAAGCCTATTCAATACAAACAAACAAACGTTTCCTCTTTATTATATTAGTATAGATAATATATATGTATTACCTTAAGCTGAATTATTAAAGACACGAATTGAGTACGAAACTCGATTCGGTTATCGGACAAACCTGATCCTACGACAGCTAGCAGAAAACATAAATAAGTGACCGCAGCTGAAATCCGAACTGTGCTAATTACGACTCCAAATACCTTTTACGTATAAGTCCGTCTCGCTTTTCTATACGCTATATGAAAGAGTAAGATATATAAGCTGTATTGAAACCCGGGGTGACTGGTCGGTAGTGACGGGTCTACTAATTAGGAGAGGGTCGGATGTGCGAACAAGCCAAATGAAGATTTATCATCGCCCCGCCCCCGTGTGTGACTACCTTTATATCAAAATTGGAAAATATTCAATTTGGCTGTTGAGTTTTTAAACAATGATTTGGAAATAATGTAGGTTAGGACTTAGGTGTACTTACTTTGTACTGCAAAGGATGTTTAGTTAAGTTTTCAGTGTGTCTAAACCTTTGGATTGGTTTGGTTAATCAAAAATACATTTATGCAATTTAGGCTTTTATAGCTCTTATGAAGGTAAGGTGTTTCCGTTTCATAACATTTAAAACATTTATAAAGTCCATGTATATTAATAACTAGCTGTGCCCGCGACTTTGCCCGCGTGGAATAGTTATTATTCATATAGGCTTCATATTTTCCCCGTTTTTTACAAATTTTACATTGTTTCTTCGCTCCTATTGATCGCAGCGTGATGTTATATAGCCTAAAGCTTTCCTCGATAAATGGTTTATCCAACAAAAAAATATTTTATTAATTCGAACCAGTAGTTCCTGAGATTAGCGCGCTCAAACAAACAAACAAACTCTTCAGCTTTATTATATTAGTATAGATATAGGAAATAATAATTAGGACCTAATATTTCTGATGCCTTCGCGGTTATTACACATAGAAATAAAACAACTATAACGGCTTAAAAAACACTTTAGCTTTTTTTATCGTGTTGTTTGTACTCGTAGTGTACGGTAAAATTTTTGGCACGTCAGCAAATAAAATAAAATACGCGAGTTTAGCAATTAGTAATAAAGATAATGGGAAAGTTGTTACAAGTGTAAAGGTCCTTGTGATACGCAATTATGTAATGATTTGATAGTTAGGAATGTCACAGACTAAATACCTTTTAAGCAATGAATACTATTGTATCATTGTTATAAAATTATACTAATCAAAGCTGTCAAAAACATGACATCGCTGAACTTTGCACATGACAGTTTAGAAACAACAGAAATTGACAAAATACGTAACTTACTGAAAATGACTAGTGTTAACATATTACATTTTAAAAGTAGGGTAAAAAATTTTACCTTTCGTATGCTTAAGTACCCGAAAGACCCTACTTTTAATGCACTTCTTTTGTTTTTTTCATCTTTACACTTCTTTATTAACTTTGGTATGACCATTTGACTCGTTATTTTATTCCAATTTGTAGTAACCGCGAAAGCATCACAAATTATTATTTTCATGGCCATTATGAAAAGTTGCATAGCACAAATGTTTTGTTATCAAACCTTCATTTCTATTTGTACTTTCAATTTAAACAAAATGATGCATAAGTAGCTTATTCCAGAACCTACAGTCAATTAATTATCTAATAATACAACTTCAAATAAATGTGTGGGCAACATTTTAGACCCTACAGTTGTTAAAGGCCGGATGTATGAATTGCGAGAATTAGAATATAGTCCTTATGTACTGTGCATAAAATTGATTACAGAACGATGGCGAATGTTTAATTTGGACCTTAAATCTCGAATATTACGGTCTGAATATTTTATTGAAAATAAGCTGACTATACGCAGTTAAATGATTTTATAACTGACATTATTTGTTTAAATGTTTTTTAATAGTAGTTTGTTTTAATATTTTCAGTAGTATGTTTTAATATTTTCAAATTGTTTGTATTTGTGGGAGGCAAGTTTATAATATTTATTTGATAATAAAAAAATAAACATCAATATTTTAATCATAATCCGTTTATAAAAAAAGGTAAAACTTTCGGAATAATAACAAGGCAAACGGATTATTAAAATCATCTCTCGTGGGTTTAAAATAAGGGATGAAAGTTGTATTGAATCTACTTCTATAAACTTGGAAATTTCTACAAATACTTATCTATATAAAAATGTGATTCAACCTTTTCCTGAATGATCCCTTTTTTTAGTTGTAAAGCTCGTAAATTATTCAGTGTTCTTGTCATAGATGTCAATGATAACACGTCATGTAGTTATCGACGTTTGACGTTTTTGCTAGTGTTGCAATAAAAATATTTACGCAGCATGAATTTTGTACCTTTTTGCCAAACGAGCGTTTAAAAACTTCTGATTTATAAATAAAGGATTATTTTATTACTAGATTTTGTTCGCTACTTTCGCGTACTTTTTAAGCCCTATTTAGCACCCTGAACTTTAAATAAACCATGAAACATGTAGGTACTTACCTATTTAATAAAATTTTATTAAGAGCATGTCAAGTTTTATCAAAATCGTTGCTAATTTAATGATTTTTTCATACACACTTACTTTATAAATCCGTTTATGCGTCACCATATTGAATTAAAAACTGTCCGAATTTCACATTCACCATTTTTTATATCTATATACCTAAATAAAAATGAATCACCGAAATGTATGTACGCTCAAAACTTCTGATCTACACCATCAAATTTAATAAAGGTATCTATATTTTTTTTACATTTGATTATTAGGACAAGGTTTGTATAAAAAAAAATTAAAGGACAAAAAGAGATCTTCGATCGCACGCGCAGTGGCGAGAGCGTAAGTATAGCGCCAGGGTAGGCACTCCAGTAACACTGTGCCTGTATGGAATGCACGCCCTCGGACGTCCCTATCTACCTACCTATGTATAGCAGTAGGTATTCGTTTTTCGTTTGATATACCTACCTAATGATTATTTAGATATTAAAACAGAAGTTTAATTCCAGAACCAACTCATAGAGTACGTATTCTAGAGGGAGAGCTGAAAAAGTTTGTTTTATACTAAGGTAGTATCGACATAAAGTACGACTTTTTCGAACACCAAAGAGCACTTCCAAGTTTTAAATAAATACCTGTGGAACAAAGGAAATTCAAACTAACGGTGCTAAATATTGACAGGTTTCTTAGTAGAGCATAGTACTTTCATAAATTAGTAATGTACAGTAATAAATAGCACGATAATTATTATTAAGTAAGACTCTTTAGAGTAACAAATGGTTTACTGTACGAAGTTCGCTGGGTCAGCTTGTCTTATATATAAAATTCTCGTGTCGTGATGTTTGCTGCCAAACTCCTCCAAAACGGCTGGACTTATTTTTAACTTAAACTTTTTGTGCATAATATATAACGGTCTGAGAACCGTCTAACGTCTATTTAACATATAACCCAATTCTTTTAATGTTTAATGATTCGCCATTAAAAAATACATACAATTCCAAACGTCCACTCTTCTACGATTAACTCTTACATGGCGGTACAAAGTTGGGTCCTAGTGTTTTACAGATTCGCGTAGTAGCCTCACGATACAGAACACAAGCAACTGGATACCGGCCGCGGCGTCGCCTTCGCCGAGGGAACGCTTAATCTTTCCGGTAACTCAGTGTTTCGTTAAGGCTTTATTTATATTACAAGGACGTGGAGACGGTCGAGACAAATAGTAGTTTTACCTGGGCTTAAGGCGAGCTCGGTTCACTTACAACGATTGGATGTACTTTGTCCTTGCTAAAGCCATATCGATTTTTTTACTTATTTTTAGAGTTTCATTGCGATAGAGGCATTTTTTTTCCCAAAAGGTGCAAACTGATCGTTTGTTTTTATCCATCATTGTGTCAGGAAATATTGGTTCTACAACTACACACTAAACTTCTAAAAGGCACAATTTAATCTATCGTTAGGCACGTGCCTATTTATTACCGATCAAATCAGATTAGTATCATTTATTTCTCAATAATTGTCATTACAAATTATTGGGAAGAAATTAAATTTTAATGTAGGTACTATTACATCATAAAAAAAGGTTTTTTTCTCTTTAGTCTTCAAATAACGTTGCTTCAAGATATTGCTTCGATTTAACGATAAGTAGCATTTGATATTCGTATCGATAGCGGGCAACGACCTAAAATTTAACATCTGTTAGTCAAATTAGTACCTATACTAGACCACATTAGTCGAATACCACATTAATACGAAAATTGTCGATCTGATAAATTACATATATTTTCAATTCATTTTTAACACAGCGCTGTAGCTGTGTAGAACTGTAATAGCACGAACCGTAACTCTAAAATGACCCGCATAACGAGGTTTTACCGCGAGTGATAAATTAATAACTCTATTAGGACACTGTGAAGTGCAGAGCTCGCGGTAGATTAGCCAATTTGACAGCAATTACAGCCTATCAGCACGTGATTTACGCGTCAACTGCGAGTTGGAAGAGTTAGCGTTCATCGGAGCGTTATTAACTTCAACACCGTTTCTAACTTCTGGCAATATTTTTTCAAATTGAATGCTGAAGCGCAGTTGGCCAGGTGGTAGAACCTTTACTACAAAAATCGAACCACCCTGTAAAAAGTTATGCGTGGTCATACATAAAAAAAAAAAAAAAAAAATATACGCGTTGAATTGAGAACCTCCTCCGTTTTTTTCGTCGTTTGAAAACCGTAAGGTTAACGAGCCTTCAAGTGTAAAAGCTTCAAATATGTTTAGGGTTTTAGACCTGACCGACCCATGGGCCCCCAGAGTGGGGGTCGCACCACGGCTTGTCACGCACAGGCCCTGGTGCCCTAACATGATTATGTTGCAGGGGACAGAAGGATTGGATTGTGCCGGTTGTAGGTGCAAGTCTTCGACCCCGCCGGCGGGGCCGAAGTAACACCGTCGGCTCTGCTAGGTGTGCGTGAGACCGCATGCCAAGCGGCAGCTACCTAGTGTCGATGTACGAAATGTGTCCGTGGGACGGCCGCAATGGCGGGCATAATCAAAAAAACTGATTGAGTTAAGAATTTTTAATCAATAATAATGTAGGTACATAAAACAAAGTCGGATTAGTTACGCCAAATAAACTAATTATAGAAGTAGCTGACGATCGCGATAAACTTAAGCTACTTTTTACTCGAGTAACCAAAACAGAATGGTAATATTTTTAGTGTATCTGCTTTGGTAAGAATTACGTATGTCGGGACCGCTAGTATGAAGATAAAAAATAACTAATAACTAGTACTAAGTATACATATACAGTAACGTTGGTAGCAAGGTAGGATCCAAATTAATGACACCAACTGACGATTCAAGCGTTGTCGACGTGCCTTATTATTATCGTAGGTACAAATTATTTTTATTTATAGTCGGTACCTAATGATACTTAAAAAG
Source organism: Polylopha cassiicola (assembly GCA_038024825.1). NCBI lineage: Eukaryota > Metazoa > Arthropoda > Insecta > Lepidoptera > Tortricidae > Polylopha > Polylopha cassiicola. The sequence continues at coordinate 5,500,529 of CP149061.1, forward strand.
GATATTGATCCTCTTTCTAACAAATAGGTGTGTAAGGTATTTTGAAACCAAATATTACTTAATCGTATCTTTTATAATTTGTTTTAGATGTACCTATTATAAATATTTATAAGGTTTGTATTTAACTAATTATCATGAATGGAATTCGAATATTCATAATTTTACGTCGTAAAAATAACACAATAAATACCACAAAATTTAATGCACACATATCGATATCAATATTTAAAATATAGGTTTTACTCATTTGTAGGTATATGCAATAATGCAATTCATTTTAGTGCACTTTCTGATTGATTCGTCGAAACTTGTTTTAGTTTGCAAACAGAGACACAGTTTATAATCTATAATCTGCCAGCCATTTGAAGTCATTACAATTTTGTTTAAGTTTTTTTTCATATTTCAACATATCGCGGTACTATCCCTACTAATATTATAAATGCGAAAGTAACTCTGTCTGTTACGCTTTCACGCTAAAACTACTGGACCGATTTAAATGAAATTTGGTACAAAGAAAGTATGGAGCCTGAGAAAAGACATAGGCTACTTTTTAACCGACTGCAAAAAAGGAGGGGTTCCACGCTGACGAAGTCGCGGGCAGAAGCTACTCCTAGCTAGGTATTTAAAGTCATTTCAATTTTGCTTAACTTTTTTTCATATTTCAACATATCCCGGTATAACTATTAAGTATAAATCGCGGCCGCTTTTCAGCACACGCTCGCACCAAAACGTCATTTCCCAACGATTGATTAGCCAGCCCATCCTGCAAATGGTGATTTCGTACATCGATACGGTAATAATCCTAAACTGGTGGAGATTAGGTTTCCCTATTTAGGTATGTCGAAGTTGTACAATTAACGAACTTTGGTGATTAGGTATGCCGTTATAAATGATTGTGGTAAAATGAAAATTATTTATCATTCTAACGGCCGCTTGGAATGTATCAGTAAGCTTGCACTTTAGCATTGTCTATGTCTCAATTATTTATTTTTTTTTATTTCTGATGCTTTCGATGTTATTACACATTGGAATCAATTTTAATGGATTTCACTCGCGTATTTTATCCTTTTACACGGGCGTTTCCTAAAGCGTTTAGCGATAGACTATCGTCAGCTCAGTCATGTTGGAAATATGGGAACTGTAAAGTTTTCGAAACGTCAGCAAGTGAAATAAAATAAGTGAGGTATAGTTGTTTCATTTTAAAACTACTTGCTACTTATCCAATTACTAAAAACATAGACAAACTTCAAATAAAATAGAACAATTATAACGGATTTAACACGTTTAGGTACCTACGTACTTGTGTGTTAATTGTACTAAATTAATTGTCTCATACCAATGTGTCAACCGATTAATCAAAAGAAATTATCATTCAAATAGTCAACTAAATAAGGAAAGTACCTAGTTGCTATTGATACATTGTATTATCTCGTGTAGTTGATCCTTTTAAAAATTTACCCGGGATACATTTCGATACTGACAGGCCCAAAGAATTAGTAACATTCGTATATCAGCTAAATAAGCAGATATTAATATCTAAAGGGATCTGTGAGTCTGGATATGACATTGTGCTTGTCAAATATAATCGTAAAAGACGTAAGCCCCGTTTTCATTTCTTTTAAGAACCCTACCCTTGTCAGAGATGTGTTAAGATCTCTTTCAACAGGCATAGCCTTATGTTCACTAATCTGTAGGTACTTTTCTAAGCATCTGCTTTGAAATGTAATAAAAATCGGCTTACTAAGACACGTGTGAGTCTCAAACCCGAGAAATACTAAGCGACGTCTCTTCTGCCGTCGATATATATAAAAAAAACCGGTCAAGTGTGAGTCGGATTTGCTCATAAAATGTTCCGTGCCTTCTTTAAAAACGGCAAAACAATCACGTTTGCTGTCGAAGAGCCTTCTTAAAAAAATATTACTAACTTATTTTTTATTATAGCTGTAACAGAAATATATCATAATTGGAATGAAACAACTATTAACGGATTTAACTCGCGTATTTTTTATTTTATTTTATTTGCTGACGTTTCGGATTCTTTACAGTTTCCATAATCGTAGCACGACTGAGCTGAAAATAGTCTAACGTTAAAGTGAAAATCAAAAAAAAAAGAAAAAAGTGAAAAAAATCAAAAATTATTATATCATAATTGTTAAAAATTCACCTGGCTAATTATCACGGTTTATGAAACACAGCCTGGTGATAGATTATTATAAACTGATACGTACCCAGTATGTACTCGTGTACTTAATGAGTGTCAGTCTATATTGGTTTTTGTAATGAACCAAATATAAGTATAGATTTATCATATGTCTTGTAAGCTATAGACGAAGTTATTTTTCTTAAATATTAAGCGATACAAATTTAGAGTCATTTCTGAAGAATGACAGTCAAGAGGGGATAGAATGACAGTCTTAAAGAAACCAGCAAATTCGTTTTTCTTCCGGACGTACGGAACTCTAAAATTCCAGTATAAACGACCTTAAGGGCAAAGTTCCACGAACTTGATAACAGAAAAAGTATATTTGTGGAGACGATGTAAGAGTCACGTAGAGTAAACACGTTTTGAACATGTTCGCAGTTTTATTTCACATCGAGGTAAACACTTTGAAAGATGAATTTTTCGCTCGACAAACAAAATTAAGTTTTTTAATATTTTTCCCCCTTAGCTGGGGTGTGATATCTTTTATATCTTGCCTTAAATTCAGGCATGGCACGGTTCGTTCATTATATCAAAGATGAGAATGACGGTATGTAAAGTTTGCTTTGACCGTTTGGAATTTCCATAGACTAAAAAGTTTTTTTTATGAAGTACGATATTGGAATATAGACAAAACAACTATAACGGATTTAACCCGTGTATTTTTATTTTATTTCCTGACTATGTTGAATCATGACTTTAGTAGTAATATATCATTAATAATTATAAATGGTACAAAGAAGTCTTGCGGCGTTTCTTCTCAGTAATAATAGTCTTTCCGAACCGCTAATAATGTTATTTGTTTTATTAAATAAATTAATAATTTATGTGTACAATGGATAAAAAATATTTTAAAAAAAAGATAGTGGTTTCCTCTTGTAATTTATAAAATAAGGTAGTTATCCTAACATAAATACCACTTAAGCGTTATACTATCATCAGTGGAGTTGGCTACGAATATGACTGAGAAATTTTAAATCAGTACTTTTATATTTATAATCATATAGCACTAGGTACTAATTATTGTGCAACAAAACTCAAAAAAATAATGATATATTAACTACGATCTATCAATCGGTAATTCGATTGATATTTTTTTGATAGTTTTTAATTATAATGGGTGGGTTCGAATCCCACTGGGGGTCTAAAATTTTTCTACTCTTGTCTTTGTACAAAAATATCATTAAGTAAAATAATAATATGTTATTGGAATGAAAAAACTATTAACGGATTTAACTCAAGTATTTAAATCGTTAATAGTTGTTTTATTCCAATGTATACCTAATAACCGCAAAGGCATCAGAAATTAATAATAATACGTTACTAAAAATAAAATACAAAGAAAATCAAAACCCAAGCACGTGTTAATTATAAGTCTTTAAATATAACAAGACGTGTGAGTAAATGAGGTGTCAGGCCCGCCATCACTCCAGACACTGCGACTTCCGACCGGATATTACGTCTTGACCGATGTTCACTAAAATATTAAGACGATATTGTTGTAGCTATGACTTTTCACATCATTTATTTACACTCGTTAATAATATTTTGAAAGTCTTTCTAAATCGGTATGGTCACTACGCGACCCGGTTTTACTCGGGTGTTATAAACCTACTAGCTTCTGCCCGCAACTTCGTCCGCGTGGAACTCCTCCTTTTTTGCAGTTGGTTAAAAAGTAGCCTATGTCCTTTCTCAGGCTCCTGACTTTCTTTGTACCAAATTTCATTTAAATCGGTCCAGTAGTTTTAGCGTGAAAGCGTAACAGACAGACAGAGTTACTATCGCATTTATAATATTAGTATGGATATCTTCAATTGCTCTATCTTTAAAAAAACCGCTTCAAAATCCGTTGCGTTTTAAAGGTTTAAGCATACATAGGGACTGACAGACAGCAACAGCAATTTTGTTTTTTAGTATATGATGGTTACTTGTTAATAATATTTAAAAAAACTGCCAATAATAGGCATGACGACCATTTTCTTGATTACTTTGTACCTACATTAAGTAGGTACCTAAATTACCAAAAAATATTGAACACGTATTTTTTCTTTTCTCAATTGAACAATAAATGACAAAGACAGGCGCTTTGAAAGTTCAAGTTCTTGATGTCACCTACAAACGGTACAAATTATACCTTAACGCGAAATATAATTTAAAAAATATTTATCACAAAATGTACAAACAGACACAGAACCAACTCTACTATGCATTTTTTTCATATTACCGTAAACAAGTAAATATTAAGTCCGAGGTGACTATGTCATCATTCATCACTGAATTACAGCTTAATATTACTAAAGATCCCTCCTCATTTTGGTCTTTTGTGAAAAGAAGTCGCCAATCAAACCAACCCGCTACGTTCGGGAACTTGACTCCCCAAGAAGTTGCCGACTCTTTCGCAGACTTTTTCAAAAGTGTGTTTCTCCCGAACGTCCCGAAACTTGACGCGGCGGCAGCGAGAGAGTGTGCGACAGCTGAATGTCTCCCATACAGCGACAGACGTGTCACTTTAGACCGTATCAGCGAGGCCGACGTTCGCAAAGCCATACATAGGCTCCGACCCAAAGCCACACAGGGTCCAGATGGTATACCTCAGTATATTGTTAAGGACTGCTGTGAAATATTTATGGGACCCCTTTTGCATCTGTTCAATTTAATTATTAAAACCTCATCGTATCCGTCTCTTTGGAAAACGACTAAAGTATTGCCAATACACAAATCCGGTCCAAAATCGGACATAAAAAATTATAGACCAATCGCGGTGTTGTCCATATTTGGCAAGCTATTTGAGTCGATTATTTATGCACAAATATCTAAACAACTTAGTGGATGGTTCTGTGACCAACAACATGGCTTTCTACCTCAACGCTCAACTACATCAAATCTACTCCACATAGTAACATTAATTGCCAACCACATGGATCAAAACCACCAAGTTGACGTGGCTTATTTTGATTTCCGCAAAGCGTTTGATAGAGTAGATAACGACATATTGCTTGTAAAACTGGTTCGAGCAGGGTTTTCGGTTCCTCTGTTGAGTCTGATTTCTGATTACCTGTTGGGGAGGCATCAGTATGTGCAGTATCAAGGATCGACATCTACACCCTATCTCGTAACCTCAGGCATTGGGCAAGGAAGCAGCCTGGGACCATTGCTATTCTTGATACTTATCAATGACTTACCAGATATTTTAAAATATACAACGTGTCTCCTGTTTGCGGACGATCTTAAGTTGGCGCTACCAGTGCGAAGCGCTGTTGACGCTGAAATGCTTCAGGCCGATATAGACGCGGTGAACACTTGGAGCCAAAACAATAGTTTAGAACTTAATGAGGATAAGTGCTCGATTATGTCTTTTACTCGTGCTCGTAATCCTAAGATATTCGATTACACCATTGAGCGGAAAATTATGAACCGAGTTAGTAAAGTGAAAGACTTAGGGACCTGGTTTGATGCACGTTTAACTTTTTGTGATCATGTAACTGAGATTTGCAAGGATACACGGAAATGTCTAGGATTTGTTATACGTCAATCCAAGCCATTTACAAATAGATCTGCCATATCAATATTGTACAATGCGTATGTCCGAAGTAAATTGGAAACGAATGCTGCGGTATGGAATCCAACAGATCAGAATCATATACTCATGGTGGAAAAGATTCAGAAATCCTTTGTTCGATATCTGTACAGCAAAATTTTCGGTGTATATCCATCACTCTACCCTACCTTATTCGTGCTTGGAATGGTCGACTACGTTTCACTCGAGGCCAGAAGAAATTTCTGTTTAATTAAATATTTTTTTCAATTAATTCGTGGCCACATAAGTAGTCCTCCACTGTTGGCACAGCTCTCCTTGAGGGTCCCTCCCGTCCCTTCTGTTGTGCTGCGCACGCGCCGCCGCCCGCTCCTCGCCGTCCCGCGCGCTCGCACACGCGCCCTAGACTCCTCGCCCTTGCACCGTGCACTGAAGCTATTGAATGACATTCTGGACAGTGACACTCGATTGGACATTTTTTATACGTCGGAGTCGAGTTTCCTAGTTACTGCTAGTCTGTACTTAGAGACGATTGTCACACCGAGCTCTCTTATTTAAGTAGCTATTAATAATAATAATATACTTATATTGTATCCTGAATGTTACCAAAATTATGTATAAGTAGTTTAATTACTTGTAGTGAATTTTGTACCTGCGTAATTAGTATGTAAAGCTGGACTGTAAGTACTAATTTAAACGTGTGTTAATAAATAAATAAATATCTGTACAATGTATATTATTATAGTTATGTAGAAATCTGATACAATAATCGTGTTTGTATTTGCGCAAAACAAAAAAAAACTGAATTTATTACATCATTTGAGACAAAGCATAAATAATACAACTACTTACATTTACAAGCACGGTAGGTATGCATCAAAAAAATATAAGCATCGAATTAAATGACGTCATAAACAACCAGCTATCATTCCCATAGATAAGAAACATGCCAAAAATACTTATTCCCCTATCAGTAGGTATGATTAATGATTATTGTGTCATCTCCGCTCACCTCCCTAAAAAACCTCCGCAGACTTATAAGACCATTAAGTTGGCAGCCTTGGCGACACAGGACTCATATCCGGCTCCGGAAGAAGCTGAGCTGAATGATGGGTCATTTTAGCTACAACTAGGGACATGTTTGTCAATGATTCATTATTTCCTATTCGTTGTTGGGTATGTAATTAATTCTGGGTTTTGTTTTGTGTTGGCTGAGATACATGTCATATTTGTGAACGGGTAAGTGGCAAGCGCTTTGTGAAAGCATTTTCTGAGTCAATAATGATATTATGTTATAACTATTTATGAATATAATATGTATGTTGTATTTATTATCTGTAGTATTTTATGTTTAATTATGTAGTGTAGTCCTTATTGGTTGTCTTTATTTTTATCTGATGAAAAAAACGGAAGTCCTCAAGTCGACGCGTATATATTTTTTTACAGAGTAGGTAGTTAATTATTTTTTTTTAAGTAATTGTTTGCTCTTACGAACTGTTTTTTTTTTCTGTAAGTATAACTCTAAGGTCGCGTCGGTTCTATGTATACCTAGTAATAAGATAATATATGCAATTGAAAATTGTGTCGATCTGATCGATATTTCAAATATAAAATAAGAATACGAGAAGTGAATACTTTAAATAAATTTCTATGAAACAAAAATCTTCTGCAAAGCGAAGACTTTCCTATTTGTAATATGAATATATTATTCGACCTTAAATTATCTTGTTCTCAAGTTTATGCTTATCTTTGCGTATCTGTTGTGTTTGATACAGGTGGGCGGTATACTCGTACATGCCAATCATGAACTGGTGAATAAATTATATAGGTATCAAGACAACATAATTTAACTTCAAGTCTAGCGTCTGAAATTTAATTGTTTTGGCGTAACCTTTAAAATGTAAAGGTTACCAAATACCAAATGCTTAACACCCATACCAAATGCTAAATATCAAAAGTAGTACCTACAATTGGTATTTCTACATTTGAATGATTGGTTATCCCACATTAGAATTTGCTCTCCGTCGCTTCAGGATTTTATCTGTATCTGTTAAGTTAAGGAGGTTGTCTTATAAGCAAAATCAACGAAATTAAAAGAAAACTTAAACATTGGAATGAAACAATTAAAACGGATTTAAGTCGCGTATTTCATTTTATTTGCTGACGGACGTTAAAGAAACTGTACTGTACTGTAAATCCAATAGCTGTCTCATTCCAAAGTGTAATAACCTCGAAGGCATCAGAAATCTTGAATGAACTGTGAAACATTGACAATACCAAATTAATCAAAATGTGTGACCGAATTGTCGTTTCTAAATTTGCTGTACGCGTTAAACTAGGAAGATTTTCTGAAAACCATGGTCCCAAGAAAAAAAAAACATCTTCAATGAATAGAGAAACACCAGCAATGCCAGTATACTCGTAATCAAAATGTGTGATCGCGTTAAGTCTAGCTACAAGAACGACAACTGCTGAACACAGATCGCACCCGGTTTCAACGACGGAAGTATCATTAAGGCTCCCTCGATATCACTCGATGAGGGTAATCATAGCACATACCCCGTCTTAATTGTCGCTTATGCTATTGGACAGCACACATCTAAAACGGCTCTATTGAAAACTACGGTTACCTACATATTGTGAATTGGCCCCCAGCCAAGAGATTATCCCAGACTCGGCTGCAATATTTGTGTCTCACGTACTTGCTACTATTCAGGGGATCGAAAAACTTTTCTAATATTGTGGTCGAGACGAGAATACTTCCAGATAGAGATTTGCCTGCTGATCAGTGGTTTTCAAATGTGCAATAGGAAATACAAATGTACTGCGTCGGTTGCAACTTTGGAGTTAAATTTATGAAGGTAGTTATAATCTTATAGGTACAAAATGTCAGTACTGAATACGGTTTGGAAGTTTTCAAAGAGTTGCCTTTAAAATCTTAAAAAGTGTAATTTTTGTAGAAAATATAAAATATGAAAATTACTAAATGGAAACATAATAATATTACTTATGTACAATTTATTAAAATATGTGGAACATAATTATCGTGATGTATATTGATGAATATGAATTTCGCAATTAAATTCTATATTGTCTCATTTTTACATTCATTATTTAGATCAGATGTATATAAAGACATTCATACTTCCGTAACTAATCTCTTAATCTAATCTATTAATAACAATAGGTGTCAAACATTTTATTATACCATAAATTGTAGGTATCCAAATATGGTAAAAAATTCAACACACTCCTAAGAAAATGTCAATTTTCTTTTGCTGTGTAAGACATTTGTAAGATTGTGTTTTGGATTCCAAAAATTTCGCGAATCGACCCTAATTCGGTTCCTTATATTCTACCAGCGTCTACGTTAGCATGTACAGGACGGCACCCTCTCAGGCCAATACTAACACGATTTAACAAAAATTGAATTAGGAAATATTGTTTAAGACAAAAGGCAATAGAACACGTGTTATATACGAGCAAATACCCAAGAGTAGGTTGGCCTGGGGCGCGTACGTGACACTACCGTTGTGTATGCCGTATACCTAGATATTGATCTATTGAATCATTTCACACGATTGTCTGACTATACCACTGTGTATGTATTTATGTAGCCCTCGTTTGTAAGGATTGTCTTCTGAGAACGTTTGGTTAATCCTTGTTTCCTACAATACTGGCGTCTCAATGTGGGTCGGACTCAATCAATTTCTGTCTAACATGGATATGCGGGATTAGGTATGAGATATTATTTTGTTTTCCGGAATAATTGTGCCTTCCTGAATCTATATTCAAGAATAGGACCGCCTTTCCCTTAAATACCTACGTATTTTCTAATTTATATAAATAAGATAAAACTACTGTTAAATACAAGTTAAATAAATTCCCAACGCTGTATTCAAAACACGCCTTTTTCTACTTAAACGCACAAACTATTATTCAAACCGAGTTTAAAATGGAAGCGAGAAAAAAGAGCAACATCGCATTTTTAACAAATTTAGAAATACCGCTGACCATTAAAACTGCATAGAGAGGTGGACAAAACTAAAAAATGTCCGGTTGCATTTCAAATTAACCGGGGCGACCTTTCGAAAAGCGAATTCAAATTTTTCAGTGGACACAGTGAAAACGTGTAACGGGCAACCTCTTTGCGGCGGCGGCGGCAGGGGCTGCGTTTATTGGGACAATGGAATTAGCATAGTAATGAAAAATATTGGTCGCCTCGCTGCCGCCACAGCTCGGCTTCTCCGCACCCAATTTATCAGTGTCCAAAATAAAACAAAATTTATCTACGAGCTGTAGGTTACGTCACAAATTAACTGGTTGGTTACACCGGCTGATAATTACATTGTGAAGGAAATGAACTGGATGTTAATGATAAATTTGGAATGGATGATTTCGGATGGATTTTTCTATAAAGTGATAAAGTCCCTAATTAAGCAAAAACAGACATCACTTTGGGTGCAGAACTATGGATTTTAGACAAAAAATGAACATAATTATAAATAAGACTTCTACAATATAAGAATGGTTGATTGATTGACGCGTGTTTCAAACACCGTCAGTGAATTGAATAAATGAGCTATACTAAGAAGCTTTGATGCAACAATACATGTTGTCAGAATTAATCGAATATAAATCTTAATGCAGCTAGTTCCTTCAATATTTGAATATGAAGGTACAAGCTGCAATCTCCTGCCCTGAGGCAAGGAACTGACGGATTGAAATGATCGTGATATCACATGTATACCTAGATATCAATGATTACACTATCATCTACCTTTTGCTAGATGCAAACCAGTAGCTTCAGGATCTTTGCCTTATACCATCTCACAACGTCCAGCCTCTGGTTCCTGGATATTTTAGTCATTATGCTACTGCTGTACGGCCTGTAGCTATGCACTATTTTAAACGCAGTGAATGCATCTGTCACTTTTAACAAGCTGTGTGTGAAATAGACGTGTGCTATTTCTACCGATTTAAATAATGTCGTGGTCCAAAAATTACCAATGTATTGTATACCAATCTTTATTAACAGTAACACTAAAGATTAACTTTAGTGTTAGACTCATTTAAGTACGAAGATGGGAACTGTAAAGTTTTCTATATGACAGTAAATAAAATAAATTACCTACACTAGTGAAATCCGTTAAAATTGATTCATGTCATCATGTAATACATGTTGGAATGAAACACACAGAAACAAAAAACCCTAAACCGCGAAGGCATCACAATAAATAAATAACAACTTACACTAAAACATAAATGAAACAGCGAATTAGAAAAGAACAGTGTCTTACGTGATTATGCTAAAATGAGACTTCACACTTCTCAAATAAGAATCTAAAATTGTCAACAAGAATTCTCATTATCACGCTCACCTCTTTCATCGACCCAAGACGTTGTAGACTATCACAAGGGTCCAAAACATCACGTCCCAGGTGCGCCATCACGCATAATCCTCAGATACGTATAATGAATGAGCTTCATAAAAGCTATTTGGTTTATTGTAAACACGGTAAGAATTCATTAGAGGCCGCTAACGTGACGCCGGGACACGCTGTACGTGCCGCTGAGGTGATAAACCGCTCGCCGTACCCTGTCCTATCTAAAATTTATTAATGGAATTGCTCATTTCGGTATCCTTAAAAGGTTTTTATAAGAAAACTGTTTGAAGGTGTTCTGAACAAATGGGTAGGTAGAATGAATTGATTTCGTTCATATTGGCTGTTGGCTAGGTTTTTTTTTAAACGAATGCACTAATATAGTACGACTTTTTTTTTCTTTGTCCGTTAAATAGATAAAAATAAGTGTTTCTAAAGTTTGGGAGTGGCAGCTCTTAAAATTCTAATTTTATAGTAAAAAAACTACAATATCGTGACGTCACAAGTTCCGAATTTGAGACGCACTTATTTTATGTTGGTTTGAGAAATACGTGTTAAATAATTTTCAACAATATAACTAAACACGAGTAGAATTTCATTTTATTTACCCAGTCATCATCTCTATTGTAATTAGGTAGTGCTAATATATCGAAAATAATTAGTTTGTGTTTTAACACTACCTACCTATTATGTACACCTCCAACGTTATAATATAAATTAGTCAAGTAAAACTCACAACGTAAACGGTATGCTTTTTGGGTTAGTGGTTCTGAAAGGGTTAACTAGGTATAATTATTTGGGCCTTTCTCAAACAACCTCATAGAGAAAACATTAATTGAAATAAGATAAGAGTGACGTGAGGTTTGAGTCTTTAGACTAGTTCAAGAACTCACAAACGCGAACAATAGAACAACATTACGATTAGAGTCCGCTTTCGGAAATGTTGAATAAACCGTAATCTTTTCCCTCGAAATTGAATTTATAGTCAACAAAGCTGTTTCCTGGAGACCGCGAAAAGATAAACCGAGATTTGCCAGGGAGCAATTAAAACTTTACCTTAGAACTAACTTCGTTAGCTGGCTAGTGTTCACGAGGGTTTATAAATGCCGCCCGAGAAATATGTCTGCTCTTACTTTCAAAGGGAGAAATGCGGATTGAAGCGCCCAACTGGCAAATTAAAGCATACGGCTAAACCCATTCTGTAATGAAACTGTCTCATGTAAATAAACTAGCGCTGCTCCAGTATAAATGCTTTCGGTTTTTGTTAGTGTTAGTTTATTCCACTGATAATAAACGCAGTCGCAAGTACACACCTCATTGAGTTTCTTGCCGTTTTATCAATTTTTTTTTTTTATTAACCGGTGGTATCTTCTGACCTTCATAAGAGCTTGTAAAAGCATAAATTGAATCAATATATTTATAAATAAATAAATAAATATCTTTGGACCATTCACACCAATTGATCTAGTCCCAAATTAAGCAAAGTTTGTACTATGAGTACTAGATAACGGATAAACATACATAAATACATATAAGACATCCAAGACACAGGTACAGATGCCAATCCTCATCACATTGACATCTGCCCCTAGCAGGATTCGAACTCGCAACTTCCGGTTTCGTAGTCAGGGCCTCTGACCACTAGACCAATAGGCCGTCATTTATGATTTTATACTTTCTTGAATTCTCATTCCTGGTTCTAAAGAGAGCTAACTCAAAAGAGTTATTTTTTCAGGAGAGGCGAAAAACTGATAAATATGTTTATATATACGCAGGAGTTTTCTGTATACATTTATGCTTTTTATTAGAAGCTAGAAGAGTTAGTTTAAATCTGTTTTAGTGGAAGGTAGGTTTTGCTGTAAGGGATTCAAAGGTGTGCATAACTCAAACCTTCACTATGACGCTATGACGAATTGTCGAGTCGATATCTCGTCATGTCGATATCGTCTTATTCTCGCGATGATCTGTCAAAAATCAACGTTCTCGACAACGAGAAATCTTGTCATGTCGACGTCGTCTCTTATTTCTACATGTCGATAACAAAATAATATCGTAACGGCATACCTTTTGCTTGTCGACAGTTTATAATAGGCTCGCAGGTTTTTGAGTCAGCTCCCTTTAGATCTAGATGTGCGATTTGATGAATAACTACCTACCTACCATGTAATCGACCGCTGTATTGTCAAGAAGGTCTTTCGTGAAACGGATTAACGTATGTAAGGTTATCTTGTTCATTAATAACAGTGTCAGCGGTGTTACCTTTTGTTAAAAGCCTTCCACCATTTAACTAGAAATAGAACAAACCAGCAACTAATTGCTAATTATAATGTTTTTTACATATTCTTCTGGTGAAAACATGCACTAAGTACCTAAAGGTCTTGAAAAATTTTAATTAGCGAGCTTTCCAACTAATTACTATTTTAATTGTTTGCAAGTAAAACAGCTATTACACTAAAAGCAAAGCAATTTATAATACGACTACTCAACTCAAAGAAAACTTGAGTTAAATACTCTGAATACAAATAAAAATATATTTAATGGCTTGTGAAGAATTAAAAACTAATTAATGATTTAATGTCGTTTAAGAATCTTTACTTTGTTCTATAAAATGATGAGTAAATAGAACTTTAGTTATAACTAAAGTGATTCAATAGATATTTATAGTCACTTATTTTTATAGGCTTGACTTGCCTATAAAAATAAGTGACTATAAATATATGAAGTTAATGTCATCTACTTAGTAAAAGATACACATACAGTAATTTTTAAAGACTTTGGTTTTGCACGAGCCTCTAAAATAGCTAATTATAGCGTCTCGTGAATTCAACTGCTGAATCTCGAAATATTTTGTTGAAGCAAACAAAGAGAAGACTGCGCTGACTGAAAATGGTTTCTAAACTGCTTACGTTCAAGCAAACGTAAACAAGCAAAGCAAGATTAGGTACTTACTTGCTTAGTCGGTGAATGAAACAACTTAATCCCTCTTTGGAACCTTCAAATCGACGATTGAAGTTCGACGAGGAGGTGAGTTTTAAATCTATTTTCAAAGGCACCACTTTATAAATCTTAACACCTTTTACGAAAATTTGTTTTTGAAGGTATAATCGACTGCTACATTATAAACTCTAAAATAGGATTAAGAACTTCTTAGTTATAATAATGGTTGTATAATTAAACTTCTGATACTTAATCTTATATATAGTGTTCATTGGGGATAATCTGTATAGGTACCTATATAATTAAAATAAGAATTGAGTAAACCTTAACTTTCACACAGAACTAGTACCTAAGAATTATTCCGCTCTTTAATAAACGGTAACTATTATACGCGAAAAAAATACAAGTAAGGAAAAAATCAAACGTCAATAAGCTGTCGATATGATGATTGAACTAGCTGTAAGGCAGATCGGGCAATACAAAAAATGCTGATCAGTATTTTAGGAGAATGGGCATTTCAGTTAGGAAGCACCTTTCAGAGCGAGTTGCGGGACCTATTCGGAGAGAAAATAAATGGCTTCCTTTCAGGCAAGGCCCCAATTTCAGCGAATAGAATTTGCGGCATTTACAAAAAAAAATGTTGATCGTTTATTAAAATAGGTCTTACTAATATTTGGTTAAGGTTCTATTTATACAAAATGATGGATCTGTCTGCAAGTTACATGTAAATTAGTTTTTGTCAGTTTCTGTGTTCAAAATATTAATAAGCTTGTTGGATTTAAATTTTGTCGATTTAATACCAGTTTCACTATAATATATATCACATACATCTATCTCTAGTCTCCCATTTTTAAAGTATAATCAGATTTGCGCGGTGGATTATTTGTGATCCTCAAGATACTCCTTGAGAGGCTTGCGCCCAGTCCTGGGCTAACAATATGTTGAATAATTTTTATTTTCTAAGGCATGTTGGCATTCGCCGTCACTCCAGACCTAACCCATCTTGAACTTAGTTTTTGGTGAACCAATTATTTGCACGTGTTCAAGTCACCCTATTTCTTGGCCTTACTCGACTCTTTCCAACCTCTATGTGTTTTACTTCTACACTACACGAACAAAGGATAATAATATTATCCTCCTGAAAAACTGCACCCAAGAAAAGTTCGGTTGAAACCAGATTAATGAAAACACTTTCAAAAACTTCAAACATTGGACGACTAATGAGAAAAACCTGTTATAATGAATATATTTGACATTCCATGCATAAAATTGTATTATAATGATATCGTAATTTTGTTATTTATTGTTAAATCGTTTTGTTTATTGTTTCTGTTATGACGATATCAATATGAGTGCATGTACTTTGACATACCTAATAATGTAATTATATTGTATGACTATTGAGAAATAAATGAATCGAATCTTATGATTACAGTGCAAAAGATTCATTTGTTTCTATACCGAGGCTGTTGGGGACGGCGGCATAGTAACAATACAAGAAGAAGTTTGGGTGTAAGATAGGTACCTATATTATATTATTATGAATTTACTAAGAAATTTTACTTTAAGTAACAATAAAAGGTAAAAAGGACCTTTCATTCATGTTTTTCATAATAAATAATACTTAAAATGATAATACTTTACTTAGTGTTAACTTTCTTGGGAAACATTAACTAAAACAAATAAAAATTCTCTCCATAAAATAAGAAAACAAATAGGTAGTTATATTTGCCGACCTTTATTTTAATGTCACACGGAGCTTCCCACTTTTCAGCCAAGATAATTCAAAGAAAAAATTCGGATTAAAACTGCTAGAGGAAAGTGCTTGAATTTATTTCTCTGGGCGAAATTGCCAGCGGTAGGTCTTCCTTCCCGTCACCTAGTAGAGAAATAAATAGCATGAAATTTTTCCTTGCACCTCGATTTCATGAATTTTTGTAGCTTCATATTTTGTGACAAATAGTTAAGTGCGGCTTCCCTCGTTCAGAATGCGTTGGCGTAAAGAATTTCTGGAGACGTTCGTTTAAATATAAAATATATAATGCATAATAATTTCAAATTTTTATTTATACCTAATGTATAGTAATGAAAAAAAAGTAGAAACGTTACTAGACAAAAGTAGTCTTTAAATATATGCCAATACGAATCATCATTTGAGAGATATCATAACTGACCATTGTAGGTATTCAGACGGTCGGGATACATCATTTAAAATAGGTATTTTGCAGATCTATGTTAATATGAGCACTACCTATGCATAATTTATTTTATCAGTATTTTCGGTACAATGACTGACAGAATATGATATATAAACTCTAAATCAATTTATTTATCGTTTAGGTTCACTTGATTCTCCCTGAAATAATATTAATTCCTCCTATAAAACAGAATTGCAAATTACCTACAATAATATTTTTATAGACTATTCAAATACATGCTGCGTTGGTGCTTTTAATTAAAATTCCACAAAAATAATGAATTTTATTTTCGTATTTTTTGAGATAGTTTTATTTAAATTAAAACTATAACGTTCACGTAGTTCAAGTAGTAGTACATACAATGGCACTAATAGTAAGTAGTACAAGTAGTACTATAAACAATACAATGTATTTAGTGTACTAGTCAGTAGTAAAACAAGTAGGTACTAAAAACGTAGTCCTTAGTGCACGTACAAATAGTGTGTCAAGAAATATTTAGTAGTACCAGTAGCTTTTAGTACGGTCACGTATAAGTACAAACAGTAGTACCAATAGTAAGTAGTACCTACAGTAAGTACTCGGTACAATGTAAAATAAAAAAATAAATTAAAAATTTAACAAACCCCCGACATAAAAACTAAAAGGCCCTCTAAAAAGTGTAACAATAATAAAATCTTAATATTAGTTACCTAAGTATTAATATTTCTACAAAGAAAACATCATGTCGGGGGGACCGCTTTTCATTTAGGTGTACCTACTTACCTAATATTTACAATCTACCTAAACCTACGGTCCCCCCGACATGACGTTTTCTTTGTAGAAATATTAATACTTAGGTAACTAATATTAAGATTTTATTATTGTTACACTTTTTAGAGGGCCTTTTAGTTTTTATGTCGGGGGTTTGTTAAATTTTTAATTTATTTTTTTATTTAATACTTTTTGTAAGTAGGTACGTAGGTACCTACTACATATTATTATTTTTAACTAATTTCCATTTCACATGGAATTTCGTAATGTACATGTTATCCTCTTCCATTTGATACCCCACTCGGGTATATTTGTCGACATTGGGCTTACCATTTACACTATTACTCCCCATAATTTTTGAACTACTTAACCGATTTTGATTATGATTTGAATTTTGTAATGTAAACGCGATCCTCTTTCATTTGATACCCCACTCGGGTATATTTGTAGACATTTGGGTTTCCATCCCCACTTTCACTCCCAATATTTTTTGAACGACTCAACCGATTTTCATTATGATTTCAATTTTGTAATGTACTCGTCACCCTCTTTCATTGGATACCCCACTCGAGTATATTTGTAGACATTTATTTTTACATCCCCTCTTTAACCCCCCCTAAATATTAAACTACTGAGACGATTTTTATAAAACATAGCTAAGAACACTCCCGACATATACACCTTTTAAACAAAAAAAACAGAATCAAAATCGGTTCATGCGTTAGGGAGCTATGATGCCACAGACAGACACACACACACACACACAGACACGTCAAACTTATAACACCCCGTCGTTTTTGCGTCGGGGGTTAAAAATGATAACAAATAAAGTTTCAAAACTTAAAAACATGTTAAGCAGCCCGCGGCGCCGGCCGGCAGGCGTCAGCGTTTTTGCCCTGACGTCGGAGAGATACATTTAAAGCAGTTCGTGTAAAAAACCTCTAGAGTATTTTCAGTTTTAACGAATCCTTTGTTATTAAGAATCGGATAATTTATAATTAGCGGGAGTGTACATTTTAACATACTTGTTTATGTATTCGTTTTAGTTCTGTATTTGTTGTTTTTTAAATAAACATATTACGTGAATGAGTACGGAATGTCTAAAATGACCTTAGATATTGTATTGAATGAATTAGGTACCTATCTTAATCAAACTTTTATTGGCTAGACAGTATTATAATGTAATTAAATAAAAAATAAATCAAATTAAAACAGTAAAGATTGTTAGACCTAATTACCATAATATTAATTTTATACGAATGGCAAAAGGGAAAATCAATTTATCCTATAAGGCAACGTTTAAATTAGTTTTTTCTACAAAAAAAAATAAGTATTAATTACGACATACCTTTAAGACACAAAAACATATACGTATCTATACTAATTATAAAGCTGAAGAGTTTGTTTGTTTGTTTGAACGCGCTAATCTCAGGAACTACTGGTTCGAATTCAAAAAATTTTTTTTGTTGGATAGACCATTTATCGAGGAAGGCTTTAGGCTATATAATATTATGCTGCGACCAATAGGAGCGAAGAAACAGTGGAAAATGTGTAAAAAACGGGGAAAATATGAAGCCTTATGAAGAAGTCACAGAAGACTTTGACAGATCTTTGACGAAACAATCGGACGGGCAGGACGACGTCTGCCGGGGCCGCTAGTCTATAATATAATATTAAACAACCCTCCAAAAAATCACGCAAAATAATTTACACATAAAATAATTTCCCAAAACGATTACTGTGAAAATAATTTAATCGTGTTTCGCAAAATGACCCAAATTTAGCTCCGTAATGACACACACGATAACAGGTTACGAATATCAATGATTTATGAGCAATCGGCGTAATTGTACGAGCAGTGACGTGCGCTGATTATTGATGAATAGCATCCGTCAAACACCAAATCTTTTAATTAACGTTGGAATGAAACAACTATTAACGGATTTTAACTCGCGTATTTTTATTTTATTTTATTAGCTGACGTTTCGGATTCTTTACAGTTTCCATAATCGTAGCACGACTGAGTTGACAATAGTCTAAAGCTAAAGTGATTTATACAGTTATGCAAACTACCTTATATTAACGTCTTTTAATTAACGTTTAAACACTGTTAGTATGTAATTTCTGCTTTCGTTTGCACTATATGAAGCAACTACTTATATCTAGGTAACACTAGTAATAATGTTTGATGCCTTCGCGATTATTACATACTAGCGGCCCCGGCAGACGTCGTCCTGCCCGTCCGATTGTTTCGTCAAAGATCTGTCAAAGTCTTCTGTCACTTCATAAGGCTTCATATTTTCCCCGTTTTTTACACATTTTCCACTGTTTCTTCGCTCCTATTGGTCGCAGCGTGATGTTATATAGCCTAAAGCCTTCCTCGATAAATGGTCTATCCAACAAAAAAATAATTTTTGAATTCGAACCAGTAGTTCCTGAGATTAGCGCGTTCAAACAAACTAACAAACAAACTCTTCAGCTTTATAATATAGAAGAAGAAGAAGAAGAAGATAGTATAGATTGAAATAAAATACTACTAGGTATAACGGATTTGACGGATTTAACTCGCGTCGTTCTACATTATTATGCGTGAATTAAAGTTTTCGAAAGGTCAGCGAATAAAATAAAATACGCGATTCACATCCTTTATAATTGTTTCATAACGGATTAAACTCGCGTATTTTATTTTATTTATTGATGATTCTAAAATGTGATTTACGTAAGCTAACGAAAACTCAAGTGGTGAGTTTTCATTCGGTTATGTATATTCTATTAATGTAAAAAGAGGACATTCTAATCAATTTAAATCTTTTTATTGACCTGTGTGTACCTTGGGTGTTACGACATATAATATATTATGTAGGTACGTAAGTTCTATCATAACATAGCAACAAAGAAGAACCCATTTGAGCTAGGCAATAAAAAGCATAGCACAACTTTGCCGTGGACACTTTATTTTCTTTTTCAGACAAACTGAACACAATCGGATGTCATTAGCGTTATTTATGTGAACGGCGTGCCGTGGACACGTCACGGCATTTACGTGACTCCAATACCCAACAGCGTTACATGAACACTTATTTTTTATTGATTGTTTTTTACAGAATGCATTAAGATAATTGGCCGCAGATTGGCTCTTTTGTGCCTTGATTGAGGTGTGGTTTGCGCCGTTTTAAATTTATAATAGCCAGATAAAATATGGTCGGGACGAGCTTGATGAATGGGGCGTGAGATTTGATAATAATGACGTTTGATACCCCTCATTGTATCAAACGTCATTATTATCAAATCTGTAGATATAGAATATCTCGTAGAATGAGGTCCAGCTGTCATGTACCACCAATCACAGGCCAGTAGCTTGCCTCTCATTGGTGGAACATGACAGCTAGACCTAAGCTCATTCTACACTAGCGCATCTAGCGGATTTCTGACACGCCGTGGCCCTCATTATTATGTGATAATAATGACGTTTGATACAATGAGGGGTATCAAACGTCATTATTATCAAATCTGTAGATATAGAATATCTCGTAGAATGAGGTCCAGCTGTCATGTACCACCAATCACAGGCCAGTAGCTTGCCTCTCATTGGTGGAACATGACAGCTAGACCTAAGCTCATTCTACACTAGCGCATCTAGCGGATTTCTGACACGCCGTGGCCCTCATTATTATGTGAGTAACTGTCAGATTTTGGAAGTTGACACTATAACTGCCAAATGTAAATTTTAAAGGATATCGACTGGGTAAAGAAAACGAAAATTCTATTTAGTTCGTCAGTTAGATAAGGTATTAAAAAATAATGGACACGTATTTTTTCTTTTCTCAACCGACATTAAATGACAAAGATGAGTGATTCTAAAGTTCGGGAGTGGACGTGACGTCACGTTATGGTATAATTTATACCACTCCCAAACTTACGAAGCGTTTATCTGTGTCATTTATTGTTCGATTGAGAAAAAAAAATCTAGGTAGGTACGTGACGAAAAAAAAATAGTCCTCATACGTAATACCTATACATATTTATTAGATCTATTACTTATTATTATTAACATCGAATTTGATAACGTTTTCATTTTTTTCTGTATTTAAAAAATGTGTCTTAGAATGTAAATACGTCCATATTTAAGGCAACATTCTGTAAAAGCCAACATGGCTGAATTATTCAGAATTTTAATGCACAACTTCCAAGTTGCTTTTTAAAATCCCTCACAGTCAACTTACCTCAACTAAAGACATTTGTAAAAGGTCAGTCTTTAGTATAACCGTTACTATTGTACCTACATTCTGGTACAAAACACGGAACGGAGATTACAGCGGGTTCCGCCGATCACAGAGGTCTTTGTTAGTGCGGTTCTGGCTTCACCAAGCCTTATGCATAGCAAGTAGAGTGTATTCAGTAAGCAATAATAAATAGCTAAACATAAAAGAATTTGACTTAATGACAAACATATCAACGTACTACCACAACGTATTTAAACTATACGAGTTGGAACATTTGTGGGAAGAACTTTTGAAAATTCACCCCTTAGAGTGGTAAAACGGGGGTGCTTAACGTGCGTAGACGAAATTGTGGGCGAAGAAGCTAGTTGTTAATATTTTTCCGAATAAAACATAACTTTTTCTGCCGCCCTTCGTTTCTTCTCAGAAATGACAGTCATTCCGAAGCGCTAGTAGACTCATCTCAATTAATTTGTCTTTGTAAAATAGTTAATTTATGTAGGTACTTCTAAAAATCACTTAAGTGTTCTACTACACTCAGCTCAGTCATCTACGAATATAAACAATGTAAAGTTTTCGAAACGTCAGCATAAAAAATAGTACTTAGCTGTTATATTCCAATATGTATAATATAAATACCAAAGTATCAAAAATCGTTATATACATATTATACAGATATAAAAATTGCACCATCCTCATCTATACTAATATTATAAAGAGGAAAGATTTGTATTTTTGTATTTTTGTATTTTTGTATGTTTGTAATGAATAGGCTCCGAAATTACTGGACCGATTTCAAAAATTCTTTCACCTTTGGAAAGCTACATTATCCCCGAGTAACATAGGCTATATAATATCACGCTAGGTCTTATAGTTGCGGAGCAGTAACCGAAAATGTTTCAAAAACGGGGGAAAAGTATCGTTTCTGAGGCCTTCCGTGGCGTGCGCTGAGCATATAGTTAAAGTTATACAAAAATGCTTTATGGGTAAATTGTTCATCTTAACATTATCTTTAAAAAAGTCCGCGAGAGCATATGTCTATCTTTTATAGTTTACCCATAACAATCGTAAAACTATGAAAAAAATCTTAAGTCCACCCGTGCGAAGCCGGGACGGGCCGCTAGTCATTGTTAAAATAGCATTTTTAGCGTTAAAATGCCAATTTCCGTCTAAATAAAGATTATAAGCATATTTGAGCCATCGTGGCTTGTACCAGTGCTTAAGCCAAGGGTGGATGCTACTATACTACTATCTACAACTTTTATACAACTTATATAGAACTTGTATACCGTTGTACACTTTACTCTTAAACAGCCTTTATACAGCTGTTTATATCTGTGCACTGGTGTAAGTGCAAGCCAGGACGGCTCAATAACGCTTATATCAGATCGCGGTCAAGCTCGGAACTTTCCTGCAACGATCTTAGGAAGTGGTACGTCAAACTGTTGTATGTGAAACTCCGCTAATTAATTTTCAAATAAATTGGCCCCGTTTAAATTTTGAACGAAAATATTTTTTTGTTTTTTATTATCGTGGTTGTTTTTAATATCGTCACTTTAGCTCGAAATGTTCTTAATGAAAGAACTATACCTAACGGATTCAACTCGCGTATTTTGTTATATTTTCTGACGTTTCGAAATAATATATTTCCCATATTTGTAGCCTACTGAGGTGGCGATAGCCTAACACCTATACATTTTATTCGACTAAGACAACATTAAACAGCCACAAATTTAATTTCGACTTGACCAATTTTAACTACATATTTTCATAAAATCCTACATACCTACCTATTGTGAAGTATGTGACAAGAGGAATTGAAAGCCGTATTGCCGACACATACCTACATCACACCTATATGTTTATAAAAGCTAATCGTCTATATACTATTAATAAATTAATGAAATTATTATTGTACGTACAATTACACCTATCCTACACCACCTTTCTTATTTAACAACAAAGCAAATCTACTCACGATCTGTCTACAACACAGCGAAAAAGAAAACACACGAATCATTCCATTTGCGGTTTATAAGGGAATCCTTCGTGAAATTCATCAATCTGGAAGCATTAACAACTGTCGAGATAAAGTCTGGGAAACACTATCGGCGCAACAAATGCAGGTACGCCTAATTACCACCACGTAAAAAAGAGACAGATATAATGAATCAACACGTGTAAGAAAGGGACTACTTTTAGGAGTCAATCTGTCATTGTCGGTTTACGTAATCTTGTAAAGCAAGCATGATAAATCCAAGAGAAGCGTTGACTCAGGCATGATTTTTGCTAGGGGTCGACATGCGTTATATATATTCTATTCGTAAAGTAATGTTTTAGCCTAGAATAATATAAGGCTTGGTGTCTAGCTACAAAAGTAATTTTAGTTGTGTCAAATATTTATGATAACCTAATTGACGGACTGTTACAAAAAAAGAAGGCATTTGTTTTAGAGACTGTAACTGAAAATTGGCGATCCCGGCAGACTAAGCTACATTTATCAATCGATTTGATAGTTAATATTTTCTGATGCCTTCGCGTTTATTATACGTTGGAATGGCACAAATGTAGACGGATTTAACTCGCGTATTTTATTTTATTGGCTGTCTATATAGATTCCATAATCGTAGCACGACTGAGAGATTAAGACTTTGGCAAAAGACTATTATCAGCATTTTCGTCTGCAATTGTTTCATTCCAAGGATTTGATATTTGTTGTCATGGCTCGGCAGTGTGCGGTTTCAAACCTAGATTATTATTATATATTCCTACCTAAGATAGTACTTACCTGTACAAAAAAATAACCAAACAAACCGTTTTCTATTCTCAAACATTACCTACTCTGATCTCGTCAATCTAGTTCAGAGATTCTAATTAAACAACGAACATAGGTATTAAAAACTTTTTCACTACTCAGAAATTCTAAGCTGAAATACTACGGTATGCTTGTCCTTTTCACTCAATGCATCTCTACGGTGCGTGCAAAAAGGACGGAATATTCTCCGAAACAAGGTCTCTTGTGTGCCAAACTAGTAATCCAGGTATTATGACAGCTCAAACTGGTCTGAGAACAACGTCACGCCATGCCAAATGAAGTGTTTATACGCAATACTAAAGCAACTCTTGCTTTAGTTTAAGCTTAGGTACGGTTTATATACCTATTGCATCCGTTTGCTACGTTAATTTAAAGAACAGAGATTAAATAGCAACTTGATTGATTAGGAGTTTTATAGAAAATTGACTGTAACTGATGAACGGACAGACCAGGACACTGAATTTTTTATTTAGAGCTACGGTTAAAATTCTTTTAACGTAATAATATTAATATAATCGTATGACTATTGAGAGGAAAATTTATCTAATGTAATCTATTATACCTTTACGGAATATACTTACGCCCATGATTTATTGAATATTTTATTGAACAAATTAATATTTTTCCAATGTTTACTAATGACCCAACAAACAAAACCAAT
This sequence comes from Polylopha cassiicola, assembly GCA_038024825.1. Lineage (NCBI taxonomy): Eukaryota > Metazoa > Arthropoda > Insecta > Lepidoptera > Tortricidae > Polylopha > Polylopha cassiicola. The sequence goes on from CP149061.1 coordinate 5,525,229, forward strand.
ACCTACCATAACATTCTTTAAACTAAGTAATTGATTTTTTCTTGTAAGAAACATGTAACGTGCTATAAACAAGTTATAACACAGTTGTACGAACAAATATTTCTCTATCCAATTTATAATCAACTTAAACAACAAACGTACATGTTAAAGCCTTAAAACGCACTATAGGAACGTTATTCCCGTCTTATATACTTTTTATAGAACCACTTTGTTACGGAGGGACAGGTGACATGTGGTTACTGAACAGCAACCCCGAAACAAGATCGTGTAACTAAACCACATGATTAAGAATGCCTCCGCTATTACAAATTACTAATGACATTTAATTAACAGCTTAAGGTTATGTTTACGCACCGTAAGTTAAAGCCTACCGGTGTAATTCAGGAAGTGTAACTTACTTCGCAGGTACCTACCCAATACTGTTCCACTCGTAATTCACTGAAGTTTCTCGTATGCGACTCAACTTGGTACATTATTGGAGATCCTAAAGTATGAGTGTTTACGTTCTACTTACAGGTTTCCGGGTTGATCAGTAAATTTTACTTAATGTTAAAAAATACTTTGTTTAATAATATACCTACTAGTGGACCTGGTAGATGTCTACTGGGTATGGTTTTGTTTTTAATCAACAATCCAGAAACCCATTGTCAACAAACCTTTTTGTATATTTATATTTTTATAATTGTTAATGGTTTTTTTTAGTTACATAATAAACTTCAAGTAAAAAATTACTCTTTTTGTTAGTAAGATAAATAGCCGTTTAAACTGATTGAAGTATAACTTAGCAGTTTAGGAGTTGGGCAACTAACTAAAACAAATAATTAAGTATAAATTAATTAAGATTTGAGATGATGCCGCACAATCTGCTGATGCTGGCTAAATTTAACATCAAAATTAAAATATTTTTCAGAAAGATTTTTACAGTAATTTTATTTAACTGAAAAAAAGAGTATAAAACATATCATTATTACGCAGGATGACACTTTTTTGTTCACTAAGACCTCATTTAGTATACTTACTAAATAACTATAATATAAGTCAAAGTAGGTATACTTATCACAGTAAACTCTATTACGATATTGGTTACATTTTACAGCACTGTGTATCCGATTTCGCTTCATCGGTGGAGTCGAACAAAATCCACGCAATACATGGACTAATAAGGCAGGCCGTATTTCTTCAGGAATGTGTAAATTCTCCCCAGCTGTGTGCCGTAACCTGGCACTCTTAAGTACTTATTACAGACATACACATATACAATCTACAACGTTGCCAATGCCGTAATGCTGCTAGATTTTTCTGACAATTCTTTGTATTGAACGCGGAAGTTTGAACATGAAATGCAGTTTTGGACACTATTCTTTTCCTGTCTGTGACTTTGTGTAAAATTAGTACTTTCAGTGATTTATTTATTTTTTCCTTTTCATCAAAATAGGTTGAGCCGTCAGATTAATTTGATTAAGAAAACACCTACTAGGGTGAAGTTGACTCATTCTAACGGAACGTGATTGTGATCCCCGGTAGTTAATTAAATTCTCCATTGTTAGGTGAGTATATTATATTTGTACTTTTTTTTTGGTTGAGAGTTCGTTTTTTTGAAACATAGGTAGCCCAGTACTGACATGCCCCAGGAAATGGAAAAACTGATGTCACTAAAGAGCCTTTAAACTAATTAAACATTATAATGATATTTTGTACAAAGACAAGAGTAGAAAAATCTTAGACCCCCAGTGGTATTGAACCATAAATATTAATCGAATTTCGATTGACAGATTGTAGTTAATAATTAAACATTGTTTTACATTTCAACAGGCGGTAACAATAATGCATCATAATTTGCATACAAACATCTACCTACTCGTTTCATATAACTCAGTAGAAAGACAACCAGTAATCCAAAGCTCGAAATGAACAAACTACAAACTTTTCCATTTTGTAATTTAACATATCAAAATCCAGAGCACCAGTTAACATTACTGTTTTCTCAAGAGTAAATACAGGAAAGTAATCAAACCATGTCTGCTCAGCGAGGAACGTTTTACTAGTGTTAATAAATATAGGTATATACTCGTTATTTACTTAGAAATTTATAGCTCAGCGCCACCTGCGGGCACTCATAAACTTTGTTACGTTTCACCTGTTCTGGCCCGCTTATTGACTCTTCAGCTCGCGATAAGGGCCTCAACTCGCGTATTAACTGTCTGTAATAACGCAAACAATTTATTGACGTTAAATCTAGAATTTGCGTTAATGCTTAATGCTGGATTTTTATTGGGTTTCATTAAATCGGCGATAAAAATATTAGGCCGTCGGCTCATTTATTGAAAATAGTGGAGACGTATTTTTTTTGGCAATAAAATAAAAGAAATAGTTACCTCCAGAGGTTTAGGGCGTCAAAGTTTGGAAGTTTGTGAGTGAAGGCTTGTGGTGTCATATCGTGGTGAAAATTGGTGACGTCACGAGTAAATGTGACAGACTACATCTTTACCTTTTTTGTTATTTCGGTTAAAAATACGGGTCCAATATTTTTTTAAAAGTAACTGCCGGACATTATATCTTCTTACTTTTCTTATATATAAGCCTTATTAAAAGTTGTGGTACGCCCTGGAAAATTTTAAGTTAAAAATGTTTAAATTGTACCTATCTAAAAGAAAGCGTAGGTACTTTATAATATTTAAAGGTTTACGTAAAAAGCATTTGTAGAAACGCCACTGGAAATTGAAAATAAGATTTGGTATTCTCGCTGAGTATTTACATTATTTCGATTGAACGCTTAAAATGTTTTACATAAACAAGACAATTTTATTCTCAAAGCTTAGTGTACCTAGATTTATTTCTACAGTAATATACTCGTAGAAGGACTTTTTAAATGGATTTTAAATTTTTAGACCTCTTGGATACTTAAGTACTTCAAGGTAGCACCATAATTGAATAACGCAATTGGTTTGGGAGCAATTTCAATTGGTTTGTTTCAAAACGAAACGGTCACTGGCATTGCGTAACGCCTTAATTATCTGCAAACGAATTCTAGTGACTCGTTTTGAAGATAATCGGACACTGATAGTTAATTAACAAAATAATTTATATCTATACGCTATGCAGTTTTACATAATCCGTTATAATAAAAAACCATCACTGTCTAAATAATTTCAATAATATGGTCACCTATAATTTAAGTCAATTGAACACCGTATTGAATGGAACGGCTTTATGAGTCTAGTAAAAAGAAATGTACTTGTTTTTTTCGTCATGTAAAATTTTGCGTATTAAAGCAAACCAATTCGGATCACTTTCAAACCAATTGAGTTATACAATAGGGCTGCTCTCTTTCAGATGTAATTAAAACTTAGGCCACAACTTAAGTTGTTAGTAAAATTCGAACCTTTTTGTTTTGTTCTGTTCACAATTGGAAAGTAAACAAAAGAGTGTGGAGACAAAGGAAGTTTTCTTGAAAACAGTATTTAGTGCTGGACTGTACCGTGCTTCGATTCCTTGGAACCTATAAAATACAGCCGCTGCGCTGAATAAGAAGTAAGTCGAGATAGTTTTATTGAAATCTCTTTTTAACTATTCGAGCCAAGATACTATTTGTTCGAGGGATTTTCTAACACTGAATAGATAATCGATAAATTACAATTCCTTTTTCATAGTGTCTAAAAGTCCCAATTCAAATACCTACATAAAACCTAGGAAATTGATAGATCAAGCTCCACATTACAGTAAACTAATGTTATCCAGTATTAAATTACCAAAGACTGCTTAATGGAAAACTTAAACGACGTTTTCATTTGCTAAATAGTTAAATAAGTTCCAAATAACTGAGTGAAATAGTGAGACCTCTAAATTTATAAGCCAGAAAATTACAATAGGGCTGTACATTTGTTCAATATTCAGTAAGCGATGCGAGATGAACTCTCGCTCGAGAGTGTATCATCGCCCTGTCACTCTCTAGTTATTTATGGGCCAGTAAACTGGGAAATATATTTTCCCGCCGCCAGCCTCGTGTCCATTTCAGGTTAAGCCCCTTGGGCCGAGCACTAGACGAGTCGAGTGTCATAAATTTGAAAACTGTTTCGTGAACGCGAAAAAATGAAGCAAATATTTGACGTTCACTCGGAGATCTTCGATGGTTCATGTGCGATCCCTAAATCAATAGGTGCCCAACACTTATTCTGCGACGAAAATGCTCTTACATATTATAATACTTCCTGACGTTGCGAACTTCGTACCGCTTTTTTGAGATTTTTATTTATCTCTTCTTATTAAATCATAAATTGATATTATGTAATCGTTTACTTTCTCAAACAAGCATTTTTTTGCTACGTTTGTTTTTCATAGAATGCCGTGACAGAGTGTTAACCGAAACGTGGTCTTGGCTGAAAAACTTCACTATATCACATATGAAACTTTAATTAGTCCTTATAAAAGCAAACGCTATTTTATTATTTTTTTAATCGTACACCAAAACCAAAAAACAAGCAAACGTCGGTTCATTGTCAACAAAAAAGAAGAGCGACCAACCAACTATTATACTTTTAATTTAATTACAATACAAATTTACAAGATCGTTAAACTAAAAAAGAACATCGTTCGTCCAACAACAGAAACTTCAAAACTTTTAAAAGTATTTTGAACTGAATGAAGTACGTGTTGCGTGCTATGCCTTTTTACTCCGTTCTTTTTAAAATAGTACTTTATAGAAAGGAATTCGTTCGAATGATGGGTACTAAAATAATATTTTAACGACAGTTTGATTACTTTTATCGCGAGTTTTCACTTCAGTTGACACGTTTTCAAGCCATTAGTTTTATGTGGATTACTACTTAATAAAGAAGAATTGTTTATTTATTGTGCAGTGATTTTATAGTGATATTTGTCCCAAGATCTCAAAAAAAAGTGGCGCTGAAGCGGTCTGATTCTGCTGTAGTTTCTGATTGTAGATTATTATATATTTCATCAGTACATGGTAATCTTCCGATTCCATATTCAATCCCTAGTTATTATTATTATTTATGTTTATGTATGTTCATCCAATTTAATAAATAATAGTTTTATTTGGAAACCCAAATCTAACCAGAGTTAATGTTCCGTTGGACCAATTAGGAAACTTTCACGATTATTGATAAAAGTACTTAAAAAGGAAAAAGAAACTTTAGTTAGACCTACAAGAATTTAACATTGCTGAGTGGGTAGATATTTGACGATTAAAAAAATAAATTCATTCCAGTATTTCTAATAGTGTTAAATAAACAAGGCTAGTGGTTTCTTTTGCAAGTGTTTAATATCAACTGACATAGAATATTATATAAAAACAAAACACAAATTAAAAATACTTCTAAACACAAACAAAAAAGTAACTGTACGAAAAGGAGGTTCGTCACAATTATAATAAAATAACTGTAACAGATTGACTATATTGCTTTGATGCTGAGTTAAGAAATTTCAATTTCTAATAGGTATTAATAAGACGTTAAATCAGGACAAAATTCCACTTAAATCCGTTAGATACAGTTGTATTAACAATCGAATTCATTTCAAAAATTACAAAATAAAACCCCACTGAAATAATAGTCCTTACAGTTAATCTAAGCAACACATTGATGCGCTATTTTTGTTTAAATATACACTATGCAGGGTCCAATGCAGACGATGCGGGTGGGTGGGCGAGATAACTGTGATAAATGACTGTTATGACACCGCTCGTCTATAACCGATCGATACTATCTCTTACTAGCCATACCACCACAATAGACAGTAAATTTCATAACGAGAACAGACGTCCAATGTGAACCATTTGGCTAGAGGAGCTATGTAAGACGCGTGTTAGTGACCTATAAGAGGTACTGTCGTCTTAACTTGTGCCTAAATTAAGCATAGAATACAGCTTCCATTATGAAGAAATAGGTGTGTTGGACTTTTTTTTTAGCTCAGTCGGCTACGAATATGGAAACTGCAAAGTTATCGGAATAACAGCAATTAGAATAAAAACCGCGGCTTCCGTTCTTGTTTCATTCCAATGTGTTATGTGTAATAACTTCGAAGGCATCATAAATTATTATTATGAAGGTATTTTTGGATAGTCACCTTCCAAATGTGTTGAAATGATACATTTGTACTTGAAAGGACGAAGTTTTCATAGATCTTTGGAAATTTAAGGAGGCGAAAGGGGTGAAAGTTTAAGTTTTTTGGAAAACAAGGTAAAAAAGATTGGTCGAAATCTTCATGTCAATAGCCTCGGGCAGAAAGTTCGTTTTATCTATACTAATATCATAAAGAGGAAAGATTTGTACCTAGTTTTGTATGTTTGTAATGAATAGGCTCAAAAACTACTGGACCGATTTTAATAATTCTTTCACTGTTGGGAAGCTACGTTCACCCTGACTAACATAGGCTATAGAATATTTAAAAAAAATAGGGATCCGTGCGAAGCCGGGGCGAACCGCTAGTATATTATATAAATAGAAGGCTGCAGTAAATGATGCTAGTATTCTGTAGAAATTGGATATTTCTAGCTACTGTACAACTGAGAGCAATTTTTGAAATGCTCAAGATATCTCCTATCAGCTCATTCGATTACAATGCCAATCCAAATTTACTTTTGTTGTATTCTTAGAAATACTATCGAGTCTCAAATATCATTGTTCTATGTATATTTACTTCAGACCCTAATATTGTGCATTATTTTTTATCGATTTATAATGGTTAGTGGAAAATCATATCAACTCTCACTTCTGTATTATAAGCAAGATTTAGTAAGTACAACAAAGTGCCGATTTGTAACTACCTTTCATACTTCTATCCTATCCTTACCTCTAGCTTAAACATTGTACAAAAAAAATATTAAGCTACTTAAGAGATCTCTTCTAGTTAACCTTTGAACAGTTGAATGATGAAACGAGAGGCAACCGTGTATAATATAGGTATTTCTGTGACTTGTACGAGATTGTCTTTTGAGTTCTCAACATAATTACCTTTAAAGTAAGTATGAGTCATATATTTTATTAATAATATATTCCCGTGCGTAAATTGATATTACGTGGATTAGTATTATTATTTGTAAACCCGGGAAATGCCGGACTCAAAAGAAAAAAAACATTTCTGGTGGTTATTACCACCAAAAATGTTGAACTTTAGTTGTGTTCACTTGCAAAGTTTAGGTAGGTTCATAAGCACTAACTATTCCAAGCTCTGATAACAATGCTAAAGCTTAAACCGGATCATATTATTTCAAACGACCAACCCCAATCTTAATATATTAACTTTTCAGCCGCAAAACACTTTAGTTCGAAGCAGCGATAAATGAAGTAGCTATTAAGATACATTTAGAGTAAATTAATGACTGCGTAATAGAGTGCGAACTGTCGGCCCCTCCACAAAAGAAAGTAAGGGAGGGCGGTTTCTTTGTTCTTAGTAAATCGAGTACCAAAGTCGTTTGTCGGCCTTATATCACCCTGATTCGACGTTTACGGCCCGACCTGCACTGTCTCACTGTAACTCTTGATTTGGGGGCACTTACGCCGTTATTGTATTATTGGAAAAATCTTTAGTTTTATGTACCTATTTAGAAGTAAGTAAATACAATTTTGATAAACGGCTGTGTGTGTGACACAGAATGAATCGGAATGATCTTTAACATAGAAATGAAATATTTATAATGTATTTAACTCGCGTATTTTATTTCCATACTAGCTTCTGCCCGCGACTTCTACTGAACACGATGAGTACCTAGGTAGGTAAAATATAGCCTATATCTTATTCTTATGTATTAGGTAACTATATTATTGTACAGTTACATAAAAATGCATTAAGTAGTTTTTGCTTGAACAAGTAACAAACATTCACACACAGTCACAAACGCTTTTATAATAGGTAGGTAGGTACTAGTGTGATTCGTAACCGACGATAGTTTATCTACCTTCCTTTAAAGTGTACCTATAAGCGTGAAGGCATTAGAAATTACTTTTTCAGTAACTATATTTAAATTGGTTTTTATTAAATCACCTACCGGTCGAACCGAGCTTAAATCGAAAACAGTAGAATTATTTGTTAATAATTTTTTATAACTATAAAAAAAATAAATGCTGGCCGGTTATTCTGTATAACTATTATGTAAATAATATTTTAAAATGTCTATATTCTTATTATAATCAATTAACTCCACGGTTCACATTGCCAAGCATACTGGATGTTTTATAATAATATTATATTGGAATAATATAACTGTATTCTTGACATTTTAATCATATTATAATTTCAATAAACAAAAAACTAATACATGTCTTTGACATGTTCTTAATAGAAAATGATATTCAGGGAAATGAACTAAAAAATACTATTTCTTTTTTAATAAAGCATACGGTTCGATCTATCAATAGATGAGTAGTTACTGTTTATCAAAACGAAATAATAATTGAAGAGTGAAGACTTTAATTTTATTTCATTACTTTTATTAATTTGGTTTCCAATTTAATGTGCAAATATCTGTCAGCCATTCAGGACAAATGTATATAGATAAAAAAGATAAGATACCTATATTGAAATCACAAAAATAATAAAGAAAAGTTTTAAGATATCTGATATTTGTTGTTTGAAGACTGAAATTGTCTTAAAACAACACTCTACATTTATATCGTCGGTATGTGACAGATGACTTTGAAATAATTATAATACTTACTTATAATATATCGCACACCTAGATCTAAAGGGAACTAACTCAAAAATCTGAAGATTTAAACTAAACACACGCTAAAAAAAAGGATCCGATTCCTTACAACAATTTCGCCTCTCCCGAAAAAGTTACTTTTTTTGAGTTCCCTTTAGATCTAGGGGTGCGGTATGTTTGACGAAACAATCAAACCGTCAAGACGACGTCTGACGGGACCGCTAGTATATTATGAAGTTGGTAAGACACATTTTTAACGGCACAAAGTCATCTTTAAACCAGTTTTGCGTGAAAGGGGCGCATGTATGTACTAATAATTAGTTTGCGCTAACTAATAATAATTATTATAATATCTACTCGAGATATTAAAGCCTGTAATATTATTAGGTACATATACGAGTAGGCTAGTATCAAAGCATTAACGCTCACAAAGCGTGCCTTCATGTACGTAGTTAAAATTATATGAGACAGGTTATAAATTTAATATCGATGCTTCTGTCGCAATATCGCATAGGCGGAAACCTCATACATTGGAAATTGAAAATAAATTCCTTTAAGCTTTCAATTACCTCAATCGAGACGATAAAATTTGAGATATAAAACATTGACATGCCAATGTATATTTTCCGTATCACATGTAAACGGAATTGAATAAATTGTTTGCCGAATTTCGTGTAGTGTTGTATGAAAATGTCGTTTTAGTTGATTATGTTATCATTATAGATAAATTGACAGTAGTAATGATTAATAATTTCTGATACCTTCGCGGTTATTAAAATTGGGTATGAAATAACTATAACGGATTTAACTCGCATATTATATTTGCTGACGTTTCGAATACTTTATAGTTCCCATATTCTCAGCGCGAATGAGCTGACGATAGTCTAACGGTAAACTCTCATTTCAATAGTTATTAAATGATTATTAATTTCTTAACTTGTAAGAAAATCATTAAGTACTTATCGGATTGTGAACGCATTAGAATCCGGGTGGCTTAAACTATATTAGAAAATAGGTGACGTACGCACCTCTTTTTATTATTTTATGTTTTTAGAACCATTTTGATAATGTTTTATTTTTCTATTTAATATGTCAGTCAGTTGGTAATAAACATGTAAAGAAACCACTCGCCGTGTCAGTTTGTTTTGTAGATTATTATAGCTTCTGCCCGCGACTTCGTCCGCGTGGAACTCCTCCTATTTTGCAGTCGGTTTAAAAGTAGCCTATGTCCTTTCTCAGGATCCAGACTTTCTTTGTACCAATTTTCATTTCAATCGGTCCTGTAGTTTTAGCGTGAAAGCGTAACAGACAGACAGACAGACAGACAGAGTTACTTTCGCATTTATAATATTAGTAGGGATATACATACAGTCTATACCTACTAGGTATATGAACTTATTGGTCACATGGAACTAATACCAGCCAGCTAAGTTATCTCGCCATTCAAAGTTACCAACTAAAGGGAGTTCTTGACTTGTGCCATGTTAGCCAAACTCTTCCGCAGTAAGAGGGTCACTAAGTGAGGAAATGTCAAAACCAAACAGCAATATTGAGCGATTAATTTGGGGCTGTATACTGTTTTAGGTAGAACTCTGACTTTGAAACTATTGGAAAATGTAACATGTTCTCATTGTGTAATGACGCAATACAATCTTACTAATATTATAAACGCGAAAATTGTATGAATGTATCGATGGAAGTATGGATGTATGTTTGTTACTCTTTCATGCAAAAAGTGCTGAATGGGTTTGAATGAAATTTTACAATAATACAGCTTAGATATACATAATAACATATAAGCTGTAGTTTATAACGATGTTCTGTAAAGTACTCACGTAATCGTAGAAGGTACTTCACATATAACATCGTCCAAACAGTGACAAATTACACCATATTTTTGTATGGACCAACGTTAAAGAGATTAATCTTCAAAACATCGCTAAGTACTTGTTTTTGCCCGGGGCCAGTCTATTGCTGCCTTAATTCCATAATAAAGTTAGAGGAAGGTGCCTTATTACGCACAGAGGTAATCTGTTATCATAAATCAATCAATGACAGGCCCCCATAGCGAGATTTCCACGGATCGCATTCTGATGTTTAGACTACGAGGGCTGATTTCATGACAATGTCAATGTTATAAGTTAGTCGTTCTTTTTAACTTACAATAATCTGTCCTTCGCCTTATTATGGCATCTCATTAAAATATTGATAATTACCGTTTTACAACGTTTATATTTTTTTTTCTAAATTATTATGTAATCTTTCACTTAGTCGAACCAGCATTTTTTTTTTCGTAGAACACGTGACGAAGTGGTAAACCGAAATGTGGTTTCCAGTGAAAATATCCACTCTGTCATTCGAAAAGTAAACGTTAATTAGTCGTTGTAGAAGATTTTTGTTTAATTAGAATTTAAGAATAAAATCCGGAGATTTGTAAAATAAGCTCAGCAAAGTTTGTCCAAGGCGCACTTTTTGCTTTTTGTTAAAGTAGAGTTCAATCTTTTCAACTAAGCTAAGGTTGACCTAGTTCAGTTTTATGCAGTTATGAAAAAACACTTTGAATGAAGTCTGCGTTGCACGCAACTCGTGGCACCCGACGGTCATTCCGGAAACCCTCGCGATATAGTTAGGACGTGTTTACTGTTATGTCAATAAAGGGCTTATACTGCCCGGAGAATTGCCCTGATTTATGAAAAAAACTGATAGCAAAACAAGTAGACGTAACGTATTTCTGGACACACCAAAATATAAACTTTAACGATTTCAAATTTGAATGTTACTATAATTTACAGCTGTGTGTTCAGACAGTAGGTAAGGGCAGTAGGTAAAATGAGGCCTTCTATTTAAAACATATTGGAATGAAGCGCGAAGGCATCAGAAATTATTAGATAGGTACTTTAGGATATAGCTTTAATCTTCGACTGTAAAATTAAAAGTCATTGCTTTTCATAACAACCTCAATCCATTCAAAAACATAAGCACTTTTTAAGCTATTAGAGGGACAGCATCCATACCGAATTGTAACCTCTACAGTACCTACTATGTAACAAATTTTGAGAGAAGCGGCGCATGCAAGTTAGCCTCGTTAATATACTGTCAGTGAGCAAAACTTGACTTCCATTGTCAGTATAGATTCAGTCAGCGTACTTTCAGGCCAAAACTGTACAATGCAAGTTGTTCCGTGTGTTGGCACAAGTCACGAAGTCTTGTCTCCAATTAAGCGGGATCAGATACTCTGCCGTTTGAACCACACGATGCAGCGGTTTCGGGTAAAGATTTTTTTAGTAGAGATGTCATATGGATAACAAAAAATAAACTTTAGGAATTAATCGTTTAGTTAGAAACCAAATTATGTCTATCATCAGGTTAGGGTTACCTAGGAGTCGTTCAAGTATTACGTAAGCATTATGGGAGGCAGGGGGGTCTTTGCATTCCTTATTTTTGATAAAATGGCGTGAAGCCCATCTAGACCCCTAACCTAGATGGTGATTACGTCAGCAGTAGTTATTTACTTTTTTACATAAATAATGAAAACGTTTAGAACCGACCAGTCAATCTATTGTTTCGTTTTAGTTCGATTGACGATTTGACACTGTTAAAAGAAAAATGCATAATGTAAAATCAAAAAAGGAAGACTTTTGCTTACTTTTGCTGAAAAGGGAGTCGGGTAAATAATTATGATAAATCAGCTTAGGTACGTAATATGACTAGATAAAGTCATGACATGGGCATTGCATTTACTTAGGCGCTATTTAAGTACTGATTATTGTTTAATAACAGGCCTAAATCCGTAGTATCGCATAATATAGTCATATAGTATTGAGGTGAAATCGCATTCCAGCGCTTTTGTGTCAGTAATAAATCCTCCTCATCATTTTATTTTGTTTCCATAATTAGAAAATAATGGGAACAGAAATAAGCAGAATTCTATTCTAATTAATCCTTTTAGAATACGCTTTAACACTTTTTGTCGGGGATTAAAAATACCTAAAACAAAAGTAACCGAACATAGTTCCCTATCTGTATCTGTCTGATCTGCCGTTTTTGGTTTCAGTCCAAGTAGCTTCTTCGAATGATTCGCTAGTTAAGTTTTATGCTTCCATTCGGGCTGACGGGCTAATTACGAACTTCGCCTGTTAACAGTTCTTTTACAACTCCCGCGTGTTGGTTTTATAACAAAAAGCTACGATTCTGATTTGAGTTGAAATCCTAACTTGATCCTGTCAAGAAACACGAAAACAATTCCTAAGTAGGTGTGTTTGGTATTGGAATGAAACAACTATTAACGGATTTATCTCGCGTATTTTGATTTGCTGACGTTTTGGATTCTTTACAGTTTCCATAATCGTAGCACGACTGAGCTGACAATAGTCTAACGCTAAAGAGTTAAATCCGTTAATAGCTGTTTCATTCCAATGTGTAATAACCGCGAAGGCATCTGAAATTATTATCTTTGGTATTGTTAAAGGAAAGATGGTCAGCGTGGAATGCGGTAAAGCTTTTATTTTTTTCCTTATACCTATTATGTATGTTGTACTTATACGGTACAAATAAGTACATTTGTTTTATTTTGTAAAAAAATGCCAAGTAAGTAGGTGGTGATGATTTTACAGGCATACAAAGTTCGCATAACGCATGACTATAGTGACGTCACTGTGCAACACCACACGTAATCATTAGTGATCAGCTACCTAACTAATAAGTATCGCAGGCCCGAGTGCGAGTGTTGTATTATGACGTCACGCGCACTAAACCTAATGAATTTGGAAACAAAATATATCGGAAAGTAATTGACGTATCAAATTAATTGTTTCACCAGTATTTGAAACAAAAAGAATACATATAGAAAGCTAAAATTTAAAATTATTGAATATAATCCAATTGACGTTATCTATACTAATATTATATAGAGGAAAGGTTTGTTTGTTTGGATTGAATAGGCTCCAGAACGGCTGGACCGATTTCAAAAATTCTTACACTGTTTGGAAGCTACACTATTCCCGAGTGACATAGGCTATAAAAAGGATGATTCGTGCGAAGCCGGAGCGGACAGCTAGTGATATATAAGAGGCACCCGATGAAAAGAGTTAATGTTAAATTGATGACCGAGATACAATTGACTACTGACCCCTAATAATGTGACTATTTCTGTACCTACTTCTCGGATATCAATGTTATTTACCCGAAATATTTTTTATTTTTTCTCATTTAATTTAGATAGAAACATAAATGATTCCTTTGAATCCATATAACATATAAAAAATACTGCTTCCTTTTTATATCAGTATGTTTAATAATGAAACGTATTACAGTATAAAGATAGGTTCACATCAAAAGATTTTTCTCAGAAATCCAACTGATTTTTTTCAATATCTTAAATTATTAGCAACTTATTCCCATTGTTCTCAGAATCTACTCCGTAAGCAGGAAACAGGTAAATTTGGTATAAAGGGAAAAATAAGGAATTGTCAAAATAGGTATAAGAAATGTGCTCGGTGTGATCGATTTCTGGCATAAAAAGGTAGGAAGGAGTTTTTGTCTCAATTATATATCCCTACTAATATTAAAAATGCGAAAGTAACTCTGTCTGTCTGTCTGTTACGCTTTCACGCTAAAACTACTGGACCGATTTTAACAAAATTTGGTAGAAAGAAAGTCTGGAGCCTGAGAAAGGACATATGCTACTTTTTAACCGACTTCAAAAAAGGAGGAGTTCCACGCGGACGAAGTCGCGGGCGGGCCGCTAGTATTATATATGCGAAAGTAACTCTGTCTGTCTGTCTGGCTTTCACGCTAAAACTACTTGACCGATTTAAGTGAAATTTGGTACAAAGAGAGTCCGGAGCCTAAGAAAGGACATAGGCTACTTTTTAACCGACTGCAAAAAAGGAGGAGTTCCACGCGAGCGAAATCGCGGGCAGAAGCTAGTTATTTATAGACAAGTGGAGTCAGCCCTCGTATTTCCGACCCCGTTCTGGCCTATAAGTCCTATAACTAGAACCTAAAAGTGCGGCAGTGCTATTAAAACTTCCAGCCAAGCTCCGGTCGTTAGAGCACTGTACTTTCTCTGTGGAACACGCTGTACCCAACATACACACGGCCAAGACAATTATACAACTATATTCCAATGTTATATGTTCCTTAAAATTCCTTTACTCGCTCGAAAATAACCAGGATTAAATTTCTTCTCGAACATTAATTACCCGCTCGTAAAAAATATTCGAAGCAAAAATAGGACGTAGGGTTGACGATATAAAGAATTCCACATTCCATTTCTGATACTTTTGCGGTTATTACACATTGGAATAAACTATAGCGAATGTAATATATAGCATTTGGCACAAACGACTCTTTAACTTGAAGGGTTTTTGAAGATGTTATTTTCAGCAGTGAACGTATTTCGATAATATAATGAGTTATTACAAAAGGATAGCATAACACTAATAAAGTCATCGACGAATATGGAAACTAAAAAGTGTTCGAAACACCAGCAAATAAAATAAAATACGCGAGTTAAATCAGATAGTTGTTTCATTCAAATGTGCAATAACCACGAAGGCATCAGAAATTCACAAATAAATCAAAGGCGTGAAGTTTCTATGGACATCTATACTAATATTATAAAGAGGAAAGATTTGTATTTTTGTATTTTTGTATTTTTGTATGTTTGTAATGAATAGGCTCCGCAACGACTAGATCGATTAGAAAAAGTTTTTCACTGTTGGGAAGCTATACTATTCCCTAGTGACACAGGCTATATTTAAAAAAAAAATAGGGATTCGTGCGAAGCCGGGGCAAACCGCTAGTTTACTATATTTATCTGGCAAAGACGCACGTCCGCTCGGTCAAGGTGACTGTCCTTCTAATGACAGTCCTCTCCCGCGCAGCCTACCTCGTTGCCGATACTTTTAATCATGAAACTAACGTTTCGAAAACTTTACGGTTTAAATATTCGTAACCAACAGGGCTGACTATCTTATAGTTTACCCATAACAATCGTAAAACTATGAAAAAAATCTTAAGTCCCCCCGTGCGAAGCCGGGACGGGCCGCTATCATTTATAATTATAATTTTATCTTAAACTATAATGTTTTGATTTCGGATTCTTTACAGTTTCTAATCGTAGCACGATGAAGATATGTTGATATCACATTTTGTGCTACGATATATACTCAAATAATATTATTTTATGAACGTATTGCCACTGTTGTTCTCACAACGGATGCAAGAACGTCTTTGCAAGCAACGCGACTTGCTTTGTTTAACAATATTAGGTGTTTCTTTTAAAGTGTACTTAGTTAAGTTACCCCCAAAGTTTAGCTGTAACCGGGATGCAAAACTAAAACGTGTTTTTAGCTCACAAGATAGCAATTAGCACATGACAAAAACAGCTTATCTCTGCCGTTTTTATTATTAAATTAACATCTTTCACTGTTGAGTTAAGACGTGTCAAAAATGCAAGAAATTATAAAAGAGGTATGATAATTAATTTAACAATATGTAATGTCTATTTTTTTCGCTTATCTATGTCATTTGGGTTCGATTGAGAAAAGAAAAAATACTACACTATTTGTTTTTTCTATTACTTTTTTATTTTAAAAAACCGCTGTACTTTTTGAAAGCGTTGGCTGAGAAGGTTGATTTTTCGCAACCTTAAAGGTCAGTAGGCATGAGTATTTGATATAAATTTCAGTTCGGTACCTCCACATATTCCTAAGAAAAAGCGGTTTGATAGACAGACAGACGGACAAAAAGTGATCTTATAAGGGTTTCGTTGTTTCCCAAAAATATCAACAAATTTACGATTACGCACACACTAAACAATTCATAGCTCGTACATATATACAGAAGTAATAACGAATGTTGAAACAGTTTAGTTCGCTATTCCGTGAGTTGCGAAGTTATGCGAAGTAGGTGCGGAGTTTGCATAAGATTTACTGGTTCATACGAGTCAAATGTGTCACGTACTTTCAACTAGCGCTATCGTAAATATCTCTGGAAAATTATATTTGGCGTTTCAGTTTCATTTAATAGGTTTTATATATAATAATTTCTGATGCCATCGCCGTTATTTAAATTGGAATGAAATAACTAGCATAAAACTATTGTCAGCTAAATCGTGCTACGATTATGAAATTGTAAAAGCTCCGAAACGTCAGCCAATAAAATAAAATACGCGAGTTAAATCCGTCCACAATTCCTTTGTTTTTTTTTACATTCATACTTAAGTATTCTTTTGATTACTTACTTACCTACTTTACGTTCAAATTTAATTGCATCTTAAGCATTTTTCGCTTTCACTGACGATATTACCTATATAATAATTTCTGATGCCTTCGCGGTTATTACACATTGGAATGAAACAACTGTTAACGGATTTAAGTGCTACGATTATGGAAACTGTAAAGAATCCGAAACGTCAGCTAATAAAATAAAATAAAAATACGCGAGTTAAATCCGTTAACAGTTGTTTCATTCCAATGGATATTACCTATAGTTTAAACTCTTCTGTGGTTCTAGAAAAAATGGGTCCATAAGTATCATAATTACGTCATAAACATTTTTATACACTTTGGCAAGCTTCAAATAGTTTCACCTATCCCGTTGTCTATGCGTTATCAAATCGCACCTTCGGTGGCACAAGGGCACAATTACGCTTTTTGTAATTTTACAGGAGAGACATTTTAAGATTTTTTTGCGTTCAATCTTGTATTGTGCAGCTCATATTGCTTTGAAGTAATTTATCTTCGCATGGAAGAAGCATAATACTATTGGGAATTGAGAAATATAGCTCATAGGAATTAAGAACCCTACATTGATTTAATATATTTTTTTTTTTAAGCAAAGGTGTACATATGTGCCCTTTTTCTACCAAAATGTAATTCATTTTGTAATTGTGACTTAGTTGATACTAGTACCTACGACTTTTAAAACCCTTCTTTCATTAATAAAACACGAGGATTTTCGTAAAGTATTTATTTATTATTACTTATTTTTAGTTTAGGAACCTTTTGTTAACCATTATAGTATAGAGATCAATAGAAAGTCTTTTTAATCAACAATATTAATCATTGTTATTGAGCAACACTACGTAGTATACTTTTATTTGTATCACAATAAACTTTCTTCTAAAACAAATAAAAATACTTAATCCAAAAACAAAACAATAATCAGCTGTCGAATGTCTTCCTTTTTTCGAAATGGGATTGACAACTTTTCTTTATTCAACACCTTTAATACGACGTCTTTAACATTAGAATGTTAAAGACGTCGTATT
The DNA here is from genome assembly GCA_038024825.1 of Polylopha cassiicola. Taxonomy (NCBI): domain Eukaryota; kingdom Metazoa; phylum Arthropoda; class Insecta; order Lepidoptera; family Tortricidae; genus Polylopha; species Polylopha cassiicola. The sequence goes on from CP149061.1 coordinate 5,543,168, forward strand.
AAAGGTGTTATTAATCAGCATCAAATTTTTAACTCCGGGACTCCATTTTCTTCTGAAAATATATATTTTTTTATATTTTGATGATTAGTTACTGTAATAATGTAAATAATAATTAAGAAATATTAAATACATAGGTGCCTATAAAATTACATTTATCATTGGAATGTAACAACTATTAACGGATTTAACTGGCGTATTTTTATTTTATTTTATTTGCTGACGTTTCGGATTCTTTACAGTTTCCATAATCGTAGCACGACTGAGCTGGCAATAGTCTAACGCTAAAGACTTGTTAATTGTGTTTATTGAAATAAAAAAAATTGGAACTACAAAGTCACATTTTAAGCAGTTCGGCCCATTTAAAAAGTAATAATTGTTAACATGTTCTTTTTTTTTAAAACGAAATGGAATAAAAAGGCCGGATTTCAATTTAAGACTCAAATGAAGTTCTAAGTTATTGGAAATACAAAGCCACAATTGTTTGAATGACTTTGTTTCTCAAACTTCGTAATTATTAAATGGGCCAAATTGCTTAAAATGTGACTTTGTAGTTCCAAAAATGTAAATAAAAAAGGACATATTTACCTGAACGCCTTTGTAGCGTCATCAAACAACCACTTCACTCGCGGGCAGTCGCGCAAATGACCAATGAGATCTTGTCGCGCCAAATTACACCAAAAAAACGCACCAATACGACAAAGTCACTGTCGCCATCTAGCGATTTAACGCGGAATTTAACGGGTGTCTTCGTCATTCCAAGTGAAGGCATAGTTTTGGAACATTTCTGTATACTTAACTCATTTTTGGATTTTTTGACAATTGTGCCCTTGTGCCACCGAAGGTGCGATTAATGTAGCAAGTTAAATTTAATCCACTTCCTGGTTTCCGATTGAGCTGGAATTTTTACTATAAAGACCGTATGCCACTTATATCCTTTTTAACCCCCGACGCAAAAACGACGGGGTGTTATAAGTTTGACGTGTCTGTCTGTCTGTCTGTCTGTGTGTGTGTGTGTGTGTGTCTGTCTGTGGCATCATAGCTCCCTAACGCATGAACCGATTTTGATTCTGTTTTTTTTGTTTGAAAGGTGACTATGTCGGGAGTGTTCTTAGCTATGTTTTATAAAAATCGGCTGAGTAGTTTAATAATTAGGGGGGTTGAAAGAGGGGATGGAAAAATAAATGTCTACAAATATACTCGAGTGGGGTATCAAATGAAAGAGGATCACGTGTACAGTAGAAAAATGAAATTATAATGAAAATCGGTTGAGTCGTTCAAAAAATATTGGGAGTGAAAGTGGGGATGGAAAACCAAATGTCTACAAATATACCCGAGTGGGATATCAAATGAAAGAAGATCGCGTGTACATTACAAAATTGAAATCATAATGAAAATCGGTTAAGTAGTTCAAAAAATATGGGGAGTAAATGGTAAGCCCAATGTCGACAAATATACCCGAGTGGGGTATCAAATGTAAGAGGATAACATGTCCATTACAAAATTCCATGTTAAATGGAAATTAGTTAAAAATAATATTATGTAGTAGGTACCTAAATACCTACTTACAAAAAGTATGAAATAAAAAAAATAAATTAAAAATTTAACAAACCCCCGACATAAAAACTAAAAGACCTTCTAAAAAGTATAACAATAATAAAATCTTAATATTAGTTACCTAAGTATTAATATTTCTACAAAGAAAACGTCATGTCGGGGGGGACCGTAGATTTAGGTAGATTGTAAATATTAAGTAGGTACCTAAGTAGGTACACCTAAATGAGAAGTGGTCCCCCCGACATGACGTTTTCTTTGTAGAAATATTAATACTTAGGTAACTAATATTAAGATTTTATTATTGTTATACTTTTTAGAAGGTCTTTTAGTTTTTATGTCGGGGGTTTGTTAAATTTTTAATTTATTTTTTTAAATGAGACCCCAAAAGCCGTAGTACAAGCTTTGCTTAATATCCGCTAGATGCGTCGTGTAGAATGAGATCTACCTGTCATGTTCCACCAATAGTAGAGGATGGGAAGTAAGCCTATTCTCTATTGTTGTGTCAACTGGATGAAATCACTACATAGTGCAAAACAACAACAACAACAAGTCGCTGTCGCTGTCTGCCCGTCCCTATGTATGCTTAAAACTTTAAAACTACGCAACGGATTTTGAAGGTTTTTTAATAGATACCTGAAGTAATTCAAGAAGAACGTTTATAGGCATCCAAAGATATTTTAAGAGATATTTGAGCAACTAGTTAAGATCGCTCCGATTACAGGTTTCAGTAAAAAACACAGTAATAACATACAGACTTCTACAATCATAAAGAAATCCTTAGGTATATTGTAAAATTAGTCTCTTATTACATATCTTCAATCGCTATAGCGTATAAATTACGATGGCCTGAACAAACAGAAATATTAATTACAAGTGCGTGTAAACCACGATGAGGCTCCTTATGAAACCATAAATTAACTCGGTTTTAATTGTGTACATGACCATGTGCAAACAAACGTGACGGTTTTAATTCCGTATGCAATTTACATGACGGTAAGTCAACCTATTTATCATAATAACTATGTATACTTCGACTGGGGCGCTATTCGGGAGGAAACAGTCTTGGGTCTTGTATGACTGTTTGCTCCCTTAGTGTTATTATTTCCAGGTTGGTAGTAACATGACTGTATGTTATATATTATGATCCGTAATTATATTAATTGAGATTTTTTTATTATGAATCCTGGGTCTGTATGCTCCTTTAGGGAAGCATACAGACGGGCCGCTAAAAAACCTACCAAATCGGTAGTAATATTATCTAAATCATACAAGATCCACAATAATATGACTTCAAGGAGCATATTACATTAGTATGATAAATTAAAACGATTTATTTAATTAGGTTTGTTTATTAGTTGCTAAATACCCATGATAGGTACCTAGTCTTTTAATAATATAACCAATTAGACAGTACGTAAAACAAATGACTGCATAAAATAAGGTGCCTAATAACATTTCTTGCATCTTTTACAGTCTACTTACTCATTAAAAAAATTGAAACCATAAAAATGTTTAGCGAATAACAATAAAAATTAAAGCACCGTAAAACGGCCAAACGTACTTTTAACGCTTTAGAATCTTCCTGCAAAGTCTGAATAGCCGTAAAATGGTATTAACAAATTCACTCACTTCAAAGAGTCTAGGGTTTTATAGGAGTACCCGGGGGTAAGTAAATAATTGCACTTCTAGCTAAGAGTCAACTTCCGTGGCATGTACCCTCGTGGGTAAAGTGTGGCAAGTTAAGGCAAGTACACAAAGGAGCTAATTGTTTGCGACGGAGTCAGCAAACACGGGCAAAAACACCGTGAAACCACTTTTTCGTTTTTTTTACCCAGTGATGGATGTGGCTGTTCTCCTAACCGAGTATTTACAGCTTAATGGTGAGTAAATTTGCCATTGTTTGAGGAAATGACTCTTAAGTCTTCTTTAGCTGAACCCTTTTTTTCTGTAGCTCTGTGTTACTTTTGCTCCGTATAATATATTTTATATATTTTTTACTGCAGCTGGAAGTTATTGCAGCTTCGTCTCCTTGATTTTCCTATAATACCCACCTACTCTCTTTCTATATGTTATTTTTCGCTAGATTTAAGTGCGGTTTAGCTGTCATGTTCCGCCAATGAGAAACAAGCTACTGTCCTGTGATTGGTGGAACATAACAGCTGAACCTCACTAAAAACTAGCAACATCCTTTCCTATTCTATATCTTTAAAGTTCATGTATAGATTTAAATTTTTACTCATGATATCAAATTAGGACATAACTAACCGACGAGAAGAAATAAAATTGCAATTTTACTAGAATACTTATCGTATAAAAAACTAATCTATAATTCCGCATACCTACTACATACGAGTATATTATGCTGAAGCACTTTATCACCTATTTGACTCATAATTAATGTTAACTAACTGCAATAAAAGTTGCATACGGGGCCGTGCATGATTTATTAATGGAGTTTTGATATTTACCTACATTCTTGCAAAACAAAGTTTTGTTGCCTCGTTTATGATTTAGTTTTTGAGTGACTAGAATAAATTGGATTAATCCAAGTCTACTCTACTGAACATTTTCAAGAATAAATAATTGAAAGTGCTTCATCAAGGTCGCAATTTTTTTATAAAGATAGTATTTTAGATTAAAGGATAATTTAAACACAACCTCTTGATTGTGTGTTGTATTAGGCTTGAAAGCAATCTCAATTAGTTTGCTAGAAAATTCTTAATAGATCACTTTGGCGACTTAACGATAGACTAGACTAGACCAGCTCAGTCGTGCTATGAATATAATACTGTAAAATTTTCGAAAAGTCAGTTACAATTGATTTGTTCCAATATGTAGGTAATAACCGCGAACGCATCAGAAATTATTAGATAACTTTTATATTATAATATGGATTATACTACAAATCTTCAAGTAGGTGACTATTAGTATATTTTACAAGAGATTATTACAATTAAATCTATTGCATGTTTATTATACCTACCGCCATGTAACTTAAAATTGATAAATTTGTTACAGTTGACCAATCTGGCTTTGATAGTCTTCAATTTAAGCCAAATAAAGTAAAACAATTGCGTTACAAAATCCAAAAGTTGTCGTTTGAGCGACTTGAAGCAATAATCGGAATTGTTTTTAAATGAAGGAGTTATAAAATCAGAGGACTGTTTAGTATTTTTTGGAATTTATTGTTTAAGAACAGAAGTAAGTAGATATTTTAATTTTTAATAACGACTATAAATTATGTCCACCAATACGTTATTATTGGAAATTAAATTAAACAGAATGTTTCAGCTATAAAATAAAATATTGAACACTATAGACATCAAAAAATGATATTATTGTATTTTAAATTTAGATGGCTAGATTAGTAGATTTAATACTTCTACAGTATAGATATATATATAATACCCTACAACCTCTAAACCGATTCCGAGGTATTTTATTATAATCTGTACATACGGTGTTCATTCGTTCGCTGAGCATTTTTAGTTAAAATCTCTTTAATCTTCGTTGACAAAAAATGAATTTATGCTTAGAAAATAAGGTCTTGATGAAAACCTTGTGAAACATTTATATTAAACAACTTTATTTAGTCTAACGATTGCAGATTTTCTAAAGAAAAATCGTATTTACATTAGGTAAAGACTAAAAATATTATTAAATTTATGAAAAACCAAACAACTAATCGTTGAACCGCCATATTTCAAAATGACCCTATTTTCTTAAACACCTAACCGTGATGTTATACGGAGGATTATAATATAGTCCGGCTGCGACAAAGATATATTATGCCCAAAATATAATAATATAGTGTTGCACTATTCATCGATTATACAGATATAAAAGTTGAGATTCTACCTCTTGATAGCTTGCAATTTTTTTTTGGCACAAACAGTCCCAAAATTAATAAACACACTAAATGTTCAATTTTCCAATCACAAAACATAGTAACAAAATTTACATTTTAAAATATTCATCCATCATCTATCCCAGCAGGATTCGTATTGAAAACGGTAAAATCCAATCAAAATTACTAATCCATTGAAATTGATTTCACATTTCAAAGTTATAATTAAGTTCTGGAAACAGCAAATCAGGTAATCGCTATTTGAATGGACAAAATTTTACTAAATCACAATTTTCACAAACAGTTGCGTATTCGAGTTTAGGGTCAGTAATTATAATAAATTTCCATCACGTAATTAGGGTAAAGAAAGACAAATGGGCCCCGGGTTAGAACCTTGTTTTCTGTCCCATTGTCATCTCGTTATAATAGTGCGCGGAAACGGTTGGTAGTTTTAGGACATCGCAAATCCTATAAAGTGTTCAAATTATCTCCCATGGGTAAAAAACAACTTTAGTTAGGTACCTGCATTTATGTTGTATCGGAAAGGAAATCCCAGATAATCCCTACTAATATTATAAATGCGAAAGTAACTCTGTCTGTCTGTCTGTCTGTTACGCTTTCACGCTAAAACTACTGGACCGATTTAAATGAAATTTGGTACAAAGAAAGTGTGGAGCCTGAGAAAGGACATAGGCTACTTTTTAACCGACTGCAAAAAAGGAGGAGTTCCATGCGGACGAAGTCGCGGGCAGAAGCTAGTTTATACTATAAAACGTATCCCTACTAATATTATAAATGCAAAAGTAACTCTGTCTGTCTGTCTGTTACGCTTTCACGCTAAAACTACTAGTCCGTTTTAAATGAAATTTGGTACAAAGAAAGTCTGGAGCCTGAGAAAGGACATAGGCTACTTTTTATCCGACTGCAAAAAAGGAGGAGTTCCACGCGGACGAAGTCGCGGGCAGAAGCTAGTATTTTATAAAAGTTATTTTTTAATTAAACCCTACACGGATAGTATATCATTCTTCTGTCAAATTTTAGTAAAAAAATCAAAAAACAAGTTACCTACTACTCGACAGATATCGTCATACTTAAATTTAAATAAATTCCTAGTTGATTTTATACAATTTCACATTCGTTTCGTTTTATTGCTATTAACGATTAGCACTTATCTAAGGGCCTAGGTCATTCCAAATCATACAGACCCATAATGTTATGAATCTAAAGGAGCAAACAAACACAAGGAAATTATATACAAGCAAGTTGAAGGTTATTAAGGAAACGGCAGGTTAGAAATTCGATTAGGTAAGTTCTATAATTAAAGAAATACCTAATGACCAGAACACCTCATAAATGTAAAAACACATAAACTATCAGACCCTTTTCTAATTATCCTTAGCAGATGCCACTGAAGCATTGTATGACACATAAAGCCAAAAACAACGCTAATGTGAAACCTAGTATAATTCATTTTACGTAAATTTAAGCTTTAGTGCATTAGTAATAGAAGTGTCTAATTCTTTACGTAACGGTTATAGTATCTTTGTCAAGGTATAGTTTTATGGTGGGATGTTTGGAAAGTGCAAGTATTCAGTAGAAAGAAGGATGTTTATCGCCTGCCCAGGGAGGGTCGACTCGTTACACGTAGCGTTTATGTACCTAATGTACGGATTGTGAAAGCTTCACGTAGTTTACGTCTCAGATAAGTATCTTGGTAGCGTTGATCCTATTTTTAGGGGTCTGTATCTCAGAAGAAAACTGAACCCTTGTAGGATCACTTTTTGTCCGTCTATCTGTAAAGATCCCTATTCTCAGAAATGAGTTGAGGTATCAAGCTGAAATTTATATCATATACTTACTCAGGTCTACAATCTCATGCAGCTGCGATAAAATCAAACTTCTAAGCCGCAATCGAAAGATACAGCAATAATGGAAATATATATTACATTGCCACAAATCTTCGTCACTCGCAAGGGAATTAAAACCTACAGGGTACTTTACGTAAACTCAGAATCTTTAAAATTGGTACGAAGCAACGTCTCATAGCAAAGATAAAGGACAATTTATGAAAACCATAAATTAGTAGTTACCTACATTATGTAATAAAAATATTTTTAATTTAGCAAGAAAATTTAGGGACCCCTCGGCGCGCGAGTCCGAATCGCACTTGACCGGTCTTTATCTAAATAAAAGATTAACTCTGCAACACATATGAGATATTGGAAATAAAATATGATTGTGCTAAATTGGATTTTTTGCTCCATCAAATCCAGGTACGCTTTTTCATCTGCATGTTATGATTTTAATTATTTAGAGTAGAATTGGGTTTATCAATTCTAATATCCAAAACGAGTATAGAATAGACCATTTTTGCATAAAACTCTTTAGTTTATGTTATGTTTAGGGGTGTGTCCTTGCTCAATCTCAAAAAAATAACATTCATTACATTTTCTTCCTTTGCACAATTAAACCCTAGTAATTAAAAATCTTCTTGGAATGAAACAATTTGTAACTGATTTAACTCGCGTATTTTTATTTTATTTTATTTGCTGAATTTTCGAACTCTTTACAGTTTCCATAATCGTAGCACGACTGAGCTGACTATAGTCTAACGCTAAAGTGATAAAATAAAATAAAAATACGCGAGTTAAATCCGTTAATAGTTGTTTCATTCCAATGTGTAATAACCGCGAAGGCATCAGAAATTAAAAATCCTCTTTTTTTACGCTAAACTTAACTATTTTTTTATATTTATTATTAGTTTCTCAATTCTTGAGCTAAGTGTCACTGAATAAATGTCACAATTTTTTTCTAAATGTCCAAAAACAAAACAAATGAATTCTTGCGTAAAAGCATTTACCTACATTTCTGGATTAAAAATTATGTGACCAACTTTTTGGCGATCCTATTTTGTAACTATAGGTTACCAATATACATAGTTGCAATAGTAACATTACAATGTTAGTTCGTTCTCCATACTAGAATGTAAATCTTTGATGTTCCTTAAAGAATCAAAGAAGTCTGATTTAACACGTTTTGACGGGATTGAATTCTTAGTTTGTAACTAGTATTTATGTAACGTTTTCGTTTATAGCCTACTTATTTAAATACAATCCTGTTAAATCTACGTAGAGAACTTTCTCGTTTTATGTCTCAGTGCTTCTATAATACTAGCGGTTCGCCCCGGAATCGCACGGATCCCTATTTTTTTTACAAAATATTTATAGCCTATGTTACTCAGTGATAATGTAGCTTTCTAATGAAAAAAGAATTATTAAGATCGGTGCAGTACTTTTAAAGTTTATTCGTTACATACAAAAATACAAATCTTTCCTTTTTATAATATTAGTATAGTATAAAAGTATGGATATGGATTAGGTCGTCTATATGTAATCCAAGCGACCAAGTAATATTATTTATTGTGACAATTAGCTTTTACCCGCGACTCCGTCCGCGTGCAATTTCAGACAACATTTCATCCCCCTTTTAACATGTTACACCCCTTTTTTTGCAAATAAAATCATCCTTTATCAGGCTCTAGACTATCTGAATCAGTAGACTAAGATCAGTAATTTTAGTGTGAAAACGAGACAGACAAAGTTACTTTCGCATTTAGTTATTAGTTAGATTAGATGAGCGTGGAAAAATGAAGGGAATATTAATGTACTCACAGCCGACGATGATGAGACAATCACTCAGATCACTCGAGTTCCTTTGCACTTAAAGACCACTTTAAGAAACGTTCATGGGCTAGGATTTCTACCACACTACGATATAGTTCTTTCTACAAGAGAACTTGATGCTGACGAAGATGCGCGCGCACGTCGTCGCTAGGTCGTCGGGCGACTGCCCCGCTCCCGGCGCGAGCGCAGGAATAAAGGTAAGGGTAGTTAGGATAAAGGATTATACTGTTGTGGGTAGCCCGCACATTGTGTCGAGTGATTATTATATACTAGCTTCTGCCCGCGACTTCGTCCGCGTGGAACTCCTCCTTTTTTGCAGTCGGTTAAAAAGTAGCCTATGTCCTTTCTCAGGCTCTAGACTTTCTTTGTACCAAATTTCATTTAAATCGGTCCAGTAGTTTAAGCGTGAAAGCGTAACAGACAGACAGACAGACAGAGTTACTTTCGCATTTATAATATTAGTAAGGAAATAAGGAATTAGTAAGGAAGTAAGGATTTTTGAATAATTTCAATCGATTATTATAAACATAAGGTACCTGAAGAGACCTAATTATATATTTTTTTATGATTTTATATGCTTTAGTATGAAGGTAAAAAAACAGCTTTAATGTCAGTGTATGTAATATTCAATAACAAAAATTATTTTTAGTTAACAGCTATTAATATTAGAATAAAATAGATTGGAAAATAGTAATAATTCTCTCCAAGTTTTTTATTATTTCTAACCTGCATTACAACAGTCAATTCTCATTTTCCAAACGAAACGGTCATCTGACTACAAAACTTGTGAAAGCCGCAACAATGTGCCGTAGGTAGATTGATTTTAGTTACATACAGCGAGGTCAGCATGCAACAAGTGTATTGACTATTATGTAAGCAAAAATTGCCTTTACAAAGGAATGGAGTTCGGGTTGCGTCGGTCAAGCCGATACATGCTAACGGGGAAAACTTTGAATATTATTTACAAAGACCCTTAGCAGGTAACCTTATAGTGTTGTTATTTTGTAAGCTTCAAGGGTTTCTTTGCCAAATTATAATGACTTAAAAAGTATCGGTAAACTTTAATTCCTTTTTTAATACGCTATTAATATCAAAGGCTTGCGTCTCGACGTTAAAATATTTACCTACCGACTTGTTTTAACTCTTTTCTGCTACAAACAGTTTATTTTCATATTCACAACTCTGATACACAGTCAACAGAACGTTACAAAACGTTTAAAAAATGCGGCGCACGGAAAAACTAACGCCAAGTCGGGCGTTATTGCAATAAAAGTACAGAGGTTTCCGCGACCAACTATTATCTATGATCATCTACAGTAGTATTGGAAAAGTTTTTCGATCTACTGAATAGTGAGCCGTACGTGGGACATAAACGGTGCAGATGGGGCCTGGCCTATTATTCGTCAGTACACAATGTTGAATGGAATGGTCTCGCCTTGTTTTACCCTAAAACGTTAGCTGCCGTTCTGAAATGACGTTTGTGTCGACAGAACCGTTGATTAGTTTCTTTTTATGCTGTTTCGCTTTTGACTTTTGCAGAGCTACGAGTATATTTGTGAAGCAATGAAATATGCAGTTTATGTGGATTTGACCCTATTTTGTGCGTAAAATGTGTGTATATCCTGAACTAAATATTGAAATGAAACAATTATAAAGGATTTAGATAACTCGTGTATTTTATTATATTTGTTGACGTTTCGAAAACTTTCTATATTCCCAGCCGACTAAGCTGACGATAGAGCCTAACAAACAAAATAAAAACTTTTTACTAATTATGAACCGCGGCTTCACCCTTTTGGAATTTAATTAACCCGCGGAATTAGTACGTAAAGTAGGTATCATAGTATATGCCTTATAGTCCCATATATCTCTATTAGTACCTAATACATTGAAAGCAGTTCACCTAACAAATCACGCGTAACAAATAATTAAAATTTTAAATTTACATAATTATAATTTTAGTAGATTTTTTCCAAAATACCCAAAACAAGGCTTCCCAATTCGACAACAGAAGCTAGCTTATAATTAAGTACCTGTACAATGCACGTAGTATGCGTCGTATGCATGTAATGTAAACTAGTTGGTAAATTTTGCTTTTTACCTCTGACGAGGAACGTCCGTACCGACTACACGGCGCGGAATGCGCTTCACGATCCTAGTGCCCTATTACCAAGAACATCGCAATTATAATACTATGGTGGAATGAAACAATAGGATTTAACTCGCGTGTTTTATTTTATTAGCTGAAGTGTTGGAGCCTTTGCAGATTCCATAATCGTAGCACGACTGAGCTGACTGAAGGCATCAGATATTATTATAATACTACGGTTGTGACGGAAGTCATCACGGCATGAACATTTTCTATGGAAAAATATTTCTGCTTTTTTCATATTTTTTCAATTTGTAATAACCGCAAAAGCATCAGAATTATTAATGAATTTAATAACTTTTAATATTTTAATAACTTTAGCGTTAGACTATTGTCAGATCAGTCGTGCTACGATTATGGAAACTGTAAAGAATCCGAAACGTCAGTAAATAAAATGAAATAAAAATACGCGAGTTAAATCCGTTAATAGTTGTTTCATTCCAAAGAATTTAAATTTTATTCCTATTCTGCACCTATCTTCATTTACCTAACAGGTATATAAAATTCTTGTGTACCTACCTGATGTTGCGGTGGTTGTTGCAAATTCTTTGAAACGGCTGGACTGATTTAAATGAATTTGGTAAGCATATCGGGTAGGTCTGAGAATCAACAATGTCATACCCCTTAATAAATGGATGATCCACGTCACATTATTTAAATATTTTTTTTATGTTATCCTGATTTAAGATTCAAAACTACATACAGCCCTAAATTTTCACCCTTTAACTTCTATCAAACGCGGTAGGTACGAAGTTCACTGGGTTAATATTATTATAAAGATATTCCCACAACTTTGAGAATGGGATCCGTGGAATGTCGAACAACGCCAATGCATTGTATAGCTTACATACATTCGCATGTACGTTATATGTTATATGTATATATCTAGACGTATATATATATCTAGGCTGTTCACTATGTCACTTATGTTGCCTCCAGGCTGTGATCCAGCTGCTACATGTTAGCACAATGTACGTATTTATCACAATAATAAAATATTATTTTATCGAATATCATCTCAGTTACTCAAGCTTAAGGGCATCATTAGGGTATATTTGTTTTTCTATCGCAGAAATAAAGCGAGTTGAGATCGCGATGTCGCCAGTTCAAAACCTGCTTGACACCTTTATCTATACTAATATTATAAAGAGGATTTGGATTGAATAGGCACCTAAACGACAGGACCGATTTGAAAAATTCATTCACTGTTGGGAAGCTACACTATTCCCGAGTGACATAGGCTATAAAAAAAGGGATCCGTGCGAAGTCGGGCCGGACAGCTAGTTGTATATACTTTTAATACATTCCACTATGACGGTTATAAATGTTTTTTATTTATTTTTTAATTATGGACTAAATTATACCTTATTATTGTGTTAATATCTGTTTGTTCCCTAAGACTCTAAGAGTCATGAGTTATTAGTAAAATATGACTAACAGTCTTATTACTATCAACTTAGTAATAAGCCTAAGGGAACAAACTGCGTATAACTCTTTGATCCCAAATCAACTAACGTAATTTAGATTGCATTATCTATTGTCAGAGATAACCCTGAAATGCATTTAAGCCTCATAGAGACCATATCCATCGCTTCCGTTCCTGACTAGGTATCAAATATTTGTCTTTGGCCAACCCTCTCCCGGCAACTTTGTGATTCGATGCCACTTCAGACAGTGCTACCAACAAAGCTGCAACTAAACTTCAAGATAGCTGTACCTAATTAATGCGGCGGGTATTTCGTGGATAAACTTTTAACTAATAATGTTCTAAAACAAGAGCGGTCTTGAAATAATAAGCATGGTGAACAAAGTTCTTAAGTTTGGTGATAACGAGCTGAAATCAGAAATAATTATTAAGATCTTACAATTTAGTTTTATTGTTTAATGTGATTCGCCATTGTAACAGCGTGCTTACCATTTTAGAAACCAACTAGCTGTGCCCGCGACTTCGTCCCCGTGGAATAGTAATTCTTCATAAGGCTTCATATTTTCCCCGTTTTTTACACATTTTCTACTGTTTCTTCGCTCCTATTGGTTGCAGCGTGATGTTATATAGACTAAAGAATTTTTGAATTCGAACCAGTAGTTCCTGAGATTAGCGCGTTCAAACAAACAAACAAACAAACTCTTCAGCTTTATAATATTAGTATAGATTACAGGTTTTCAATAATAGGGGCAGAATAAAGTTATAAAAAACACATCGAGATATAACAATAATTTCAAACATGTTGGGTAGGTAGTAAAAAAAAGAATATGCCTTCGCGGTTATTCCACATTGGAATGAAACGACTATTAATTTACTCGTAACTCGCTTATTTTAATTTGGCTGACGCTTCTAAAACTTTACAGTACCCATAATCGTTACACGACTGAGCTGAAGTTAGCCTAACGTTAACTTTACGCGAGTTAAATCTGTTTACAGCTGTTTCATTCCAATATTAAGAAACACAGTGTCACAAGGCACCATAACGAGAGCCGGGAGCATGCCTACCTTCAGGGAGCAGTGTTCAAGAATGCGCAACTTACAGGGCGATGTTTTGAAACCCGTTGGCGCAAATAACATTAGCATAGTTATCGAACGCCGGATGAGACCTCTGTAAAGGTCCCGTTGGGACGCGGACGGCTCTTAAACCCCCTTTTCCGATAATGACTATCGATGATTCTAACCCAAACCGGCCCGTGCACAATATTATTACGTAGTTCCACCGCTATACACGAAATACGCCAGTTGTTTAAAGGATTCATGGTCTGTTTGGTAATTATTTTAAAAGGTTTTTTGATGTTGAAAATTTTAGTGAAAACTGTAAAGATTAATTGTTGCGTTGTTTATCCCTACTAATATTAAAAATGCGAAAGTAACTCTGTCTGTCTGTCTGTCTGTCTGTCTGTCTGTCTGTCTGTCTGTTACGCTTTCACGCTAAAACTATTGGACCGATTTAAATTAAATTTGGTACAAAGAAAGTCTGGAGCCTGAGAAAGGACATAGGCTACTTTTTAACCGACTGCAAAAAAGGAGGAGTTCCACGCGGACGAAGTTGCGGGCAGAAGCTAGTTGTAAAATAAATTTTAATAACAAGCAACGAAATACATAATATTTAACAATCGAAATAATATGAAGAATACTATAAGCAATATACTAAAGAAAAAATACAGCATTTTACAAGTATTATAATACATCGTATAACCTATCTACGCATTAGGTATGTTACATATAAATTGAAAAAAAAACTAAATGTACATAAACGTACTAGGTACAAAATTTATAGGTACCTAACTATCTTCAAATTAATTTCAAAGCTCTGATTTAAGCCAGATTTTATTAATAACGTTTTTAAATACCATTAGCGACATAACGTTACTCGCGTGTTATTTAGGTCATTAACAAAATTAATCTGAACGGCTCAAAGGCTAATTTCAAGAACATTACTCGGAACTCTTAATTTTTCACAATAAGAATAAATTGTAGCAAACGCTGACGTGATAGGCACACAAATTTCCAATTACACAAAATTAATACTAACCCGATCCAGTATTTGCAATAAATATTAAATAATGACACCCCGTTTATACAAATCAAAACAGATGTTTGTTAAACTGGGAAAATTTTCGATTAATAATATTTGCGTCGCATTAGAGGGCGATGAAATAAAGGATTGAGCGGGCGTGAGATCCAATTTGTTACAATCCTTGAGGAAACGTTTTCAAATGAAACATTTTGTGTTTCTCGGGGAAGTTAAATTGTATTTCTTACAAGAACCCCGTCGGTTGGGCTTGTTTGCCCCGCGGATGAAACTTAACGTAAGCCGCTTTCAATACCTATCTGATTAATGTTTTCGATGTTTTAACACAGTTTTCATTGAGATGATGTACTTACACTTGTTTTTTATAAGTTTACAGCTGACCCAGCGAACTTCTTAGCGCGCTTTTTGGGATTTTTATTACAAAAGAGGATTGAAAATTTAGAGTTGTAGATATGTACTTTTAATGCCGAATCATACTACGATACTATTAGAGACCTACCCGATATGCACACAAAATTTTATAAAAACCGGTTCAGCCGTTTCGCAGGAGTTTGACTAAAAGCGTGACACGCGAATTTTATATATTAAGTTTTGAGATTGGAAAATGTACTTTCAGACTTAAAAGTACAGCGGGTTCAAGATATTGAAATTTCACCCGCAATGCAAAAATTTACTTTTTGCCGCTTGAAACCTTACCAATTCTGGTCGTTTTCAAATCAAAATCACGCAGCGCATACAAGGTACTATATGAAATCATCATAGAAAACGTATTCTTACGACAAGAAAAATAGAAAAAACAAATGAAACCTTTATTGATTATCGTCAGAGTAAACAAAAATAATAAATCGAGAAGCAAAACAATGTATGGAATAAATTCAAGAAGCACCCAGCACTCGCTGATTAAAATGCGAACACATTTGCGATTCAAATCTTTTTTTTTACTTATCATAAAGTATTCAAATGTTGAAGTTAATATTTCCAACACGTCTTCGGGTGGCGGACTTTTTCTTGTCCCAACCCCCCTTTATGTTAGTGGGGGTTCAGAATGCTAACTAATGTCTAGTCCACATGTATGTTTCTAATTAGTAAAGGTACATTGTTTGCTTTCAATGACTAATTAAGGTTTTTTCTCCGTTATTCTTTATAAAATAACTTTTTAAGATTGTTTTCTAGGTAAGCCCTTTGTTTACCTTTGCTGTGTACGCTAGTGTTATTATGAGGAATAGTACATTACGCACTTAGGCCAGTAAAATAAAAAATGTCTCAGATCACATGTAATTGTCGTCCGAGGCGAAACCGAGGTTGACAAAAATGTGATCTGAGGCTTTTTTATTTTACTGGCCGAGGTCAGTATACTATTTTTCTATTCGACGAAGCCAGAAAGCGGCAATTTCATTTAGCGCAGCGGCCAGAAAGTTGGCGCTTTCTGGCCGGAGGACAGAAAAATATATTTAATTACTTATTTTTTCAAAGTCGCAGCTTACAAACCTTTTTAATACTTTTTAGTGTATTTGCAAGAGAAGATATATTATAGAGATGTCCAAGTAAGTTTCTATTGATATTTAAGTCAAAGCTACATATTAAGTTATTCTAGTGGTCAGAGCTCCTGATTACAAAATAAGAGAATCGAGGTTCAAATCCCGCTGAAACCAAATGTCAGTGTCGACATGAGCATTTTTACTCGAGTCTTAGATGTCTTATATGTATTTGTGTATGTCAACCAATCTGATCTACTTTGCCTAGTTTAGGGCTAGCCCTAAACTAGACAAAGTAGATCAGATGGGTTGACACAAAAATAAAATATATTAAATTAACAAAATTTGCTAGAATACCGACGCGACGCATGTTCATGTTAATAAAATAAAAAATGCGCAACTTTAAGTGACTGCTAGATTATACTCTGTGCCACTGCAAATTAAAAAGAAATAGTAACAACGCCAGCCGTCGCCATCTTGAATAGGATCGACTAATCTGTATAAACTATCTTTCATGGGGACCCAACCAATGAAATTCCAAAGTAACTATCACAGCGACAATAAACACCACCTCAATAAAGACTCGTTAATTTGCAAACATAACCTTCAAGTATCATGCTTACCAATAAATAATATACATGAATACCAAGAGAGAACTGAACGCGTCGCCGGAGCGACGTAACGTTGATGGCGATCTTCACTCTGGTCATTTCCTTCGGGCCTCATTCATCGTATCAAATAGGGGATATCGTAGCTTCGGAAAGTATAGTCGTAAGTGTCTCCGATGATGTAGAGGAAGAAAAATTCGGATAAGCGACAGCTTATTTTGGTGACAAATGGAGATCATAATAGACTAAAATTGTATTGATATTTATATCCATAGTTATACTCGTACCTATAGTTAATTTGATTCCGACGGGGTTATTAAACATTAGAATAAAACCTCTGATGCCTTGACGGTTATTAAACATTGGAATGAAACAACTATTAACGGATTTAACTCGCGTTAAGGACTTCTTCTTTAGCGTTAGACTATCGTCAGCTCAGTCGTGCTACGATTATGAAGAATCCGAAACGTCAGCAAATAGATAAAATGAAAATACACGAGTTAAATCCGTTAATAGTTGTTTCATTCCAATACTTGACAAGATGTCGCATTTTCTAACCATTTTTATGTGGCAAAAACAAAATACTTTCAATTTTAATAATTAAAATACTTACGTAATAATTCATCTTTGGGTTGCGTTTCGAAGGCAACACCGCTAAAACAATTTCCATAAAAATCATAATAAACATTATTTAACACATGCAACCAATGTACAAGTAGAACTGTGTTTAGTAAGTACTAATTTCCTGTAACAATAATTTAATATTCCGCATAAACGTTGTGAATATGAAATTAAATACTATTTTAACGTTAGCGTTAAAACAAGGTCATTTTCTTTTATAAATAATTGTAGAAACAAACCCTCCAAGTAGTGCTAATAAACAATAGAAAACCAATAAAGTTCATTTTAATAAAAACAGGATAGACCTCGATAATACTAAAATAAACTGAAAACGCCGAGTTCAGAACTAGTACAATTTCATTAGCGACTTCCATCGCTCTCGCCGCGACGTTAATGCAAAGCAAATACAAGACTAGTAGGAAATTTCACCTAAGCACACGAATTTGAATTCTTGATTAATATTAAAGGGAAACTGGCAACTCAAAATTCCTACATCGACTTACAGTTCAACGCACACAGTGTAATATAGAGATGGTTCGGGTATCAAATTAGCGTAGTCTTGCAGCAATAATTAAACGCTACCGCTGACTAGCGAAGGAAACTGCGTTTGAGTGACTCAAATTAAACTAAGTTATAGGGAACGAATTAAGTTGTACAAACTACCTTTGTCGAGTCACTTATTAACGGTTACGGCGATGTCTTCAACCGGTAACTTAAGCTAAGAGTTGTGAAACGGAAGTTAAGTGACTGACACATTGTAATAGTTGGAATACATATTTGCTATCTTGTGCAAACTCCATTAATATTTTGGTGGCATGCCATGAACGATGCCGAGGAAGTAAAACGGAATTAATTTTCTGAGTAAGTTTTAATTCTCTTAAATTGTGCTGCTTGCAAGGTACTACAGTTGCTAAACTTAATACAATACTCTATTTACAAGTTCTGGAATCACGGTGTAGTTTAGTTTCTCGCAATTCATCTTAATACCTACTTCATATTATACTTATTTACCTACTGTAAATAAAATATATGGATCGCATTCATCTTAGATAAACAATATTTCAATCTGTTATAGATATATGGAATTGAATACAAACAACTGTTATTTAAAATGATAAATTTAAGTATACAATGAAATTTGATATAAAAAAAATATCTGTCGGTGGGATTTTAAACAACCTTAAGAATACATGAGTCAAAAAAAATCTTTCAATATTTGTTCAATGTATCAATACATTGAACAAATAGATAAAGAAAATGTAAATAATAGTAACGATATGTGTTCTACTGATACATTGTTTGTTTATTTATTATCGCGTTTATAATAATATATTATTCTATATATAACAATATGATATAACAATACAAGTACAACCATATAGAAATAAAACTTTAAAAATAATAAGAAATATGAATCCCTACTAATATTATAAATGCGAAAGTAACTCTGTCTGTCTGTCTGTCTGTTACGCTTTCACGCTAAAACTACTGGATTTTTAAATGAAATTTGGTACAAAGAAAGTCTGGAGCCTGAGAAAGAACATAGGCTACTTTTTAACCGACTGCAAAAAAGGAGGAGTACCACGCGGACGAAGTCGTGGGCAGAAGCCAGTAATTTATAATGCGGTTATTACACATTGAATGAAACAACTATGACGGATTTAATACTATATATATAGGTACTATATTCTTTTAAAGGTATATTACCACTTCAATTACATAATTTTATAGTCCACTTTGTCATAATACACTTCACAGTCTGCCTTTTCTACATTAAAGTATTTTTTATACAGCCAAGAGCAAATAAATAAATACAGCCTAAACAAATACCAATTGATAACAGCGAACGTACACTGACTTCTAATTCCATACAATTTTACATGCTTTTCGTTCGTTATCATCGAATGACAGTTATCTAAGAACCAGTAACTACATAGTTCAGCTGAGAATCCTAGGAAATGGCAATCAGTGATTGGCAATTAAACAAATCGCTGTCGTCCGAACCTTAGTGAGTAAATAGTGGGGACCTTTATAATTAAATTCGTAAGTTTGAGCGATCCGATTCAAGGAGTGTAAGCCACTACTAAGGTCCCAAAACCGGGCGCACAGATAATGAAAATAGAATTCTGTTTTAAAACACTTAATATAAAATGTCTTAATTATCTTGGAATAAAACAGAAATCATAACAATAAATATATTAATACTAGCTTCTGCCCGCGACTTCGTCCGCGTGGAACTCCTCTTTTTTTGCAGTCGGTTAAAAAGTAGCCTATGTCCTTTCTCAGGCTCCAGACTATCTTTGTACCAAATTTCATTTAAATCGGTCCAGTAATTTTAGCGTGAAAGCGTAACAGACAGACAGACAGACAGACAGACAGAGTTACTTTCGCATTTATAATATTAGTAGGGATAGTAGGGATATAATAAATTTTGAATAAATAATTACCTAATTTACTAAACTGTCTAAGTAGTAATATAGGTACCTATCTACAATATATGTCGTAGGGTAAACTATGATGAAACTTGTAATCGGTTGTGTACCCATATCATATATGTATTACAAATTAATTATTTGTTTGATTTTATGATAAAACGCCATTATACGTACGATATTTTTTTTTTTCATCTTAAAGCCATCGCTTTTTATTATATACTAGCGGCCCGTCCCGGCTTCGCACGGGGGGACTTAAGATTTTTTTCATAGTTTTACGATTGTTATGGGTAAACTATAAAAGATAGACATATGCTCTCGCGGACTTTTTTAAAGATAATGTTAAGATGAACAATTCACCCATAAAGCATTTTTGTATAACTTTAACTATATGCTCAGCGCACGCCACGGAAGGCTTCAGAAACGATACTTTTCCCCCGTTTTTGAAACATTTTCGGTTACTGCTCCGCAACTATAAGACCTAGCGTGATATTATATAGCCTATGTTACTCGGGGATAATGTAGCTTTCCAAAGGTGAAAGAATTTTTGAAATCGGTCCAGTAGTTTCGGAGCCTATTCATTACAAACATACAAAAATACAAAAATACAAAAATACAAATCTTTCCTCTTTATAATATTAGTATAGATATGATCAAAGTTGTCTCTTCCGTTTTATATAAGCCTAGTGTGTCTTATTAAATTTTCCTTTTTTTAAATATTTTGTCTTATAAAGAAAGCAAACACAAATAAGATTTCAACATTGTCAAACGGAACGTGAACGAAACGGTGACAGCACTAAATCGTCAAAAGACACTTATGAAATTTAATAAAAAGCACACACGTAGTAAGGGGCTGGATCGTTGAAGCCTACCATGTACAAATAACAAGATCATAAACTCAGGAGAGCGGAACAGTTTAGCTTGTCTGTGTTAACATTAAACCCCGGCTGACAACCGGCGTCATACTCCCTTTGATAACATCTGTAACCCAAAAGTCTAATTTGTAAAATCAAATTTGCCACCACTTCACATAGACTCGTTTTCGGACGTGGAAGATATAATTTTAGTTATAGAATCTAATATCTAATATCCTTGGACAATTCACACCAATTGATCTAGTCCCAAACTAAGCAAAGCTTGTACTATGGGTACTAGACAACGGATAAACATACATAAATACATATAAGACATCCAAGACTCGGGTACAGATGCCAGTGCTCATCACACTGACATCTGCCCCTAGCAGGATTCGAACCCGCAACCTCCGGTTTCGTAGTCAGGGGCTCTGACCACTAGACCAGCAGGCCGTCAATCGGAACTGGAATTAAACAATTAACGGATTGAACTCGCATATATTATTTTATTTGATGACGTTTCGGATTCTTTACAGTTTCCATAATCGTACGAGAGACAATAGTCTAACGCTTAAGTTAATAGTTGTTTCATTCCAATGTGTACTAACCGCGAAGGCATCAGAAATTAATATGAATCGAAACTGGTTAAACTTTGGGCAAATATAAAACTTGATTCCTTGATTAAATGAGCAAGTTGAAGCTATTGAATACGGAACAATTAAACGAGAAACTTGATAGTAGGGTACGTTGTTCTAATTGCACATACTAGTCTTAGGTGCTTATTAAGCCAGCAATTATAGCTCACTATAATTAAATGCATCCTTTAGCGGAGAGAAATCTTAGAGCTTTCTTGAAAAGATGTCTTCCGCAGCTTCGTATTGTATTTAGAAATAGACACGTCCTAATTTATCCTTCAAAGTCAAAAATCGAAATCAAAAATATTAAATTGGCTTTTACAAGCACTTTTGAAGGTCAGAGAATAATAAATAAATGTAAATATAAATAAAAAACTGTCTCTAAATGTCAAAGAACTAAATTAAACAAGTTTACAATACAAGCGGTCCGTCCCGGCTTCGCACGGATCCCTTTTTTTATAGCCTATGTCACTCGAGAATAGTTTAGCTTCCCAACAGTGAAAGAATTTTGAAATCGATCCAGTCGATTTGAAGCCTATTCAAGCGAAACAAACAAACAAACCTTTCTTCTTTATCATATTAGTATAGACAAACAAAACAAAACACATAAGACACTGTGATATCTCCAGTCAAATTTCATCCCAAAGCGAAACCAAAGGCATAAGTTGCAGACCTGATTAGACTGGATCCCACAAAACTAAGATCGTCATATACGAGTATGACGATCTCAGTTAAAACTACGCAATAATATTAAAACTGCAAGTTTAGTCAAAACGATAGACCACCTCAGTACCGTTCAAAACATCCTACAGGTGTATACATTACACATCTTTGTATTACTCTAGAATGGAATCACGTAAAATATGATTTTGTCGAACGTGAATCGGAACGTAGCAAAATACAGTAGTACGTGTAAGAGAACACCTGCAAGCGAAGTGCGCTACACCGCAGTCACGTTTATGCAGCCAGTACTTGCGATAACTACTAGAACTCAAAATGAAAAAGCAATAAGTTATTCGATATTTAAATACGCGAGGCAGTGTTGATTCTGTTGCTCTGATTTGAAATTAAGAACTGCATTGAATGCTAGTTTTTTAATTGCACGGGTGATTTCAAAAAAATGTTTAGAAATTGCTATTAAAGATGGTCACATATATGCAAGGTCAATGTCATTGTATCATAAGTTTAGTTGTAACTGAATAGACAAAAATAAAATACGACTCCAATATTCTTTCAACCTGTCTGAAATGCTTTGTAAAATTGTTTAACCTATTAATCACTGCAACGTTTAACAAGACTCCTGGTAAATTTTAATTAGGTATCGGCAAGTAAGCTTTTAGTGTAACCGAGTCTGAATGAATCCACTCAACAGCCTTCTTGATGAACGGACCTGCATTTATAAGGGTGCGTCCCCATTGGCGAATACGCAGATAGCAAGCTACGTACGCACTACGCTCCTATATTTATTTATTTGGCTCACAAAACAATCGTTTTCTTATAATTATAATAGTGGCTAATACAGAATTGAGCTGGATTGTGACTCTTAACTATGTGTGCACATTATGAACTATGATTTATGGAATGAACGAGGGTTAGTATGAATGCTCCTATTTTTAACCCCCGACGAAAAAACGACGGGGTGTTATAAGTTTGACGTGTCTGTCTGTCTGTCTGTCTGTGTGTGTGTGTGTGTGTGTCTGTCTGTGGCATCATAGCTCCCTAACGCATGGACGATTTTGATTCTGATTTTTTATATATGTATATAGGTACTGTATTTTATGTTCAAGCAACGTTCGTATGATGTTCGCGCGCCATTCGTGCAACGTTCGCGCGCACGCTACGCGCCAGGTGAGCTTGTGCGCTGATTCAAACTGCACAGTGCACCTACTTCAATTTAATTAATTTGTTGTATTTTATGAGTACATAAAATGTTAAAGGTGGGTAACAATTACAATCATTATAGACCCTGATGGGCAGAACAAACAGAAGAGGGCTCGCCTACGTAATAATCGCCTAATATTTTCACAATTACATTAATATTTATACAAGTACTATTACAAATTAAAAAAAATATGGTGTGCTTGGTGTATAATTTTGTGTAATTGTATGTGTGTGTGTATGTGTGTGTGTGTGTGTTTATGTGCGGGTGTGTGTGTGTCCCTTCGTTCCCCCTCACGCTCACCATAAAGGTCTTTCATTAGTTTCTCTTAAGAGGCGCACCAAACTATGGCGTTACGGCTCGCGCGCATTCGCCAGATGAAGACGCACCCTTAAGTATACAGAGTATACCCTGAAGATTCAAAGAAGCCAATTAACTATTCAATAATGAGGTTGTAATATTTTTCCGGTTGATGGAAGCGGTATAAACTTTTTTTTATTAAAATAAAATATCAGAATAAAAAAAACTATCTTGTGCTGAAGTTTCGAAAACGTTATAAGAAGTTGTGTTTGAGATTAGGACATTCTAATTAAAAATCAGATATATCGGTGACAAGATTAAAATTCAATAGACCTTGTCTCCAGTAATAATAGCAATTGATACAAAATACTTAATCAGTCTGAAAATACCATTCTGTCCAATTCAAATAAGTACTCAAACAACTGCCGACAATATTTATGTAACGGTACTCTTATCATTATCTACCTACAGTAGTCAACTTCAAGATATTACCCAAGTTTTATGATAAAAATACTAAAAAGGAAAGAAAAAACAGAAGTCTCCATCCTGATTGAATTGTACAGCGGTTGAAGTCCTTGACGAAATTATTTCTATTGGAACATTTTGTTCGGCGACAAAGTTAAATTGGATTTCTTATGGCGGAAGTGTCTCGTAAAAGTGGCGACGGACCGGTTGCTTTTATTCAGCCTGAGGTGTTTTATATGACAGTAAGCTCTTTTCATTATCTTGGATAGATCTGCATTAAACTCACCTAATGTCAAACAAAAGCGCAACACGATTCTGCCTTGGGCGGATGAAGCGAGAAGCCTCGTAATAATGTATTCATTGGAATAAAAAGTTTTATGGATTTAGCTAGCGTACGTATTGCTCACTGTACAAAAGCGGGTAGTTTAGGACATAATTTGAAGGTACTATTGCTTCAAAATTACGTAGTTAATGACACTTGTTTGTATGGCATGTGACTTATTGGATGGATGAGCTGGATGGATCTTTGCGGTAGGTAATGATGACTTTTTGCGAGACGATAGATGTGAGAGATGATTTTGTAACAATTTGTATTGTACTTAATGAGTTTGATTAATGCTGTATAATTATGTATAAAATTTTATATCTGGAATAAAATCATTTTGAACGGATTTATATCAGTTTTATTTTTAAATTATAGTGTCCGCCGTACAAATCTATCAGCACGTAAAATTATATAATTATGCAGGTATATTATCAAATTAAGCTAATAACATTTTGCAATAAATTATGAAAGTTTTGTAGTTTGATAAATGTTTTTGAACGATTACTTGCATTGGTTTCGAAACGTTTTTACGTCGACTTTTCGATAAATGTCACATTAGAGGATACTTTTCCCGTTAGTTTGGTAGTTGTGAAAAATGTTAAGTTACCAAGTTTGTACTGTGCTTTAAACAATAAATAAAGAATAAAGAAATAAGCCGTTTTTATTTGGAACAAGTTCTTTGGTTTAAAGTGTAAAGTGTAGTGTAGTGTACAGTAGTAAAGTGTTCCTAGGCCGTGGATAGTAGTAGTAGAAGTAACGCCAAAAGGGAGGCCGAGGCTGTGTCGCCGCGCTGCAGTTGCCGTGTTAGGTCTCTGGATCTGCTTACTTAGATTAAGGGCGCGTTACTTCTAAAATTTTGAAAAAACATACGTTAACGGTACGTCTTTAGATTACAGAAAAACTAATGAGAAGTCACACTCACTAAGAACATGAGCTCATTCTAAACTTACTTTTATTCAAGCTATATTTCTTTATCTAAATTATATTTTTTCTACAATTTTATTTTTACAAAATTAACCTTATTTCCTTTTCATTTATGAAATTTTAGGGAAAAACGGTGGGAGTGAATTTAATTTTAAGATCAAAACTGACCTTAATTTAATACGAAAGAAATAGATTACTTACGGTTTGTTTCCCTGGATTCTTTATTTGTTGTATTTCTTTATATTTTAATGTTGTATTTTTCACTAGGTAGTACAAAATAAACGACTATTTATTCAGAAATTTTCAATATTATCACGTTTACATAATAATATAGAATTATAGAGGTATTTATTGTAATTGCAAATCAAATTATTCGTTTTCCAGAAAATATGTGATCAAAATTTGATAGTTTAAAATAATAGTAAATTTGCAGCATAAAAAAGTATTTACGAGCTTTCCGAGAATAGTGGTGGGTAAGGAAATAAAATCTACTTAATTAGTCCGTCCAGAAAATTTCTTGGACAAGTATTTTTTTTCTTTTCTCAAAGCAAAAAATAATAAAAATAAGTGCTTCTAAAGTTCGGGGGTTAGTTCATACTTTGTAAATAGATATTAAGTTGGTCTGATTAAGGGCTTATTATTATTATTATTATTTTAAAATTCGGGGGTGGGGTCTCGTGACGTCACGTTATGGTACAATATATACCACAGCGTGACGTCACGTCGCGTCACCACGTTTAGTGGTGACATCACGAACACCCACTCCCGAAACTTTGAGCCGCCTATTATGTCATATATTTTTCGATTGAGTGAAGAAAAAAAAGTGTGTAGTATTTTTCCATAATCTTCTTGATGACCAAAAGAAACAGTCGTCATGCCTATTATTCCACACTAAATAAGTATTTTATTAATCAACCTCAGTTCAAAAATTCCTTAGATTAATTCATTTATATCTTTAATGCGCATCCACTTGTTTCCCAATTTCAATATTAATTATTCAAGCGGAGCAATGAAAGCTTTTGTAATTACGCGCACGATAATTTAATTTTCCTTAATGGTACAACAATTATACAACAGGGTCAGTACACATACACCAAGCGATGAACAGTACAATAAATTTAACTCATCCAAATTCCACTAAGCTCGAATCAGAGACCTCGGCTGCTATCACAGTAAATAAATCAGAAACAAAAGTCATTCGCGAATTCCTTCGGGAAAATTCTAATTGAATTACGAGATCCCACCCGTAGTATGGCTAATACAGCCCTTTATCCAACTTGGTCCGTTATTTGGACAATTCTCAAGTATTTGTCGCAGAACCAACCAGATCGCGATGCTATGCGAAACACGCGTCGAATAAGCAAGGAATGCCTAAGTTTGTTTAATCATTTGAGGGAACTAAATGGCAGGCTGTTTGGAAATTTCATGTAAATGATTTATTTATGCTTGTGATAAGAGAAATATCTTATCAGCGCAATCAGTAACAAATATTGAAATTAATATACGCGAATGACTACCTTCTCCTTTTCTTAGGTACATATATATATTATAAATCGCGGCCGGATCGTACCTATAGTCTGCCGTTTTAAATAACGTATAGCCATTTTATAAAACTGGGCCGTTTTGTAATACGGCGATTAGCCCGATTGTTGTAGTTTGTTTTATTATTTTCTCATTAATTAATAAAAAAACGATTGCAGTCACAATCCAGCTGATTGTTACCGAATCGAACCTCCGTATTACAAAACTGCGATGGATTATAAGATCCGGCTGCCACATATAGATTATTATAGATTGATATTATTATCAAAGCATACCAATAGCCATTAATGATCCGTCTTAAACCAATTCTAAAAACAACGTAGTTATAATTAAACCTCAAGGCGAATGCCAGCACATCTGTCTTCCTTAAAATGTCACGGCGCTAGGTACGCGTGCCGTATCACGCCGGCATCTGACCTGACCGCTCCCACTACAGCCCCCTCCGATTGTGCCACATCGACATATGCTCACGATTGTTATATCGTTTATGAGATGTCTCATAGTTTGCTATCGGTTGAATCTGTAAGTTCTGTTGTCACTTGTTGTGTCATTAATTGGTTTATTGTAGTTATTTCGTCTCACAACTGTGCTGTGTGAATTTATTGTTCTGTTGCAGGATCTGTTTTTTTTATTTGGTCAGAATTTACCGTCATAAAAACATTTTACATAGACTTTTTTGTGTTGGCAACCTATCAACATGGCCGGTCTGATCCTGGATTGAAAATTAAAGTATATTAATATTATGTAATTAACCCAAGTTAAAAACAAAATCAAACAACAACAATTCTAACTATAACTATATATATCACTACATAGTATAAAACAAAACCGCTGTCGCTATCTTATGTACCTACCTATGCTTAAATCTTAAAACCTACGCAACAGATTTTGAAGAGGTTTTTTTAATAGATAGTGATTCACGAGGAAGGATTAAAGCACCCGCGTGAAGCCGGGGCTGGTCGCTAATTCCATTATTCTGAATCATTAGCTTCTCTTAGGCTTGTGTCAATATCAGTTTATTTTTTTTAATTAAAATCATTTCTTTAAAAAATTAAAAACTGGGCATGTTTAGTGAAGACAAAAACCGATCTTCATCTTCATTGCATTACAATACTTCATTTAAATGTCAATATGTCAGTCGCCTGATGTCAATTATTTCGCAACGTATCACTAAATAGCTATAATACTGCAAGTTATATTCTAAACGTTATCTTATAAAAAGGCGTATTACACTATAAATGATTAAGTTCATGATAAAGAGGTTTTTAAATCGTTTGAAGCCTTTTTTTAAAAGATTTGATTTGATTACTTTAACTATCTCTAATACACGGTTTGTATATTGTATGTAGATACTAACTGAGACTCATGATTTTATACTTGTTTTAGGATCAAGATTAAAAATTCCTTGGAACATAAGCAATTATTTAGGACCTTGATCCCATATACGAAAATTTATAAAAAAACTAGCTTCTTCTCGCGACTTCATCCGCGTGGAACTCCTCCTTTTTTGCAGTCGGTTAAAAAGTAGCCTATGTCCTTTCTCAGGCTCCAGACTCTCTTTTTACCAAATTTCATTTAAATCGGTCCAGTAGTTTTAGCGTGATAGCGTAACAGACAGACAGAGTTACTATCGCATTTATAATATTAGTAGGGATATAATTGCTACAACAATTAAACTCACTGTCACATTTACAACCTTAAGGTACCAATTAATTGGTATATTGTATCCCCGACCCCATAACGCAATTGGTTTGAAAGCGATTCCAAAAGGTATACTTCAAATTAAGTCAATTGAATTGATAATTTCTGATGCCTTCGCGGTTATTACACATTGGAATGAAACAACTGTTAACGGATTTAACTTTAGCGTTAGACTATTGTCAGCTCAGTCGTGCTACGATTATGGAAACTGTAAAGAATCCGAAACGTCAGCTAATAAAATAAAATAAAAATACGCGAGTTAAATCCGTTAACAGTTGTTTCATTTCAATTGAATTGGTTAAAAGACAATAGAAGAGTTACAAATTGCAAAAGTTATAAATGTTTATTTATGAGTGTTTACGACAGAAATACGAACTTTATGGATATATTTTTATACCTTTTTTCTTATATTGTTATTTTTTTAGTTAGTCTTAGTTCTGTTTTGTCATTAAACGAGTTACAAGGGAGCTGAGTTTAAATCGTCTCTATCGCCATATATATATATGGCGATAGAGAAATATTTATTGGGCTATATATATATATATATAAGTAGATAATTATATATAGGTGGTGGTATCGCCACATTCTAAACGTTTTGAAGCAAACCAATTGGGCTCGCTATGAACCAAGTGCGTCACACAATTAGGGCTGATTGGTCATAGTGCAAGTTAACCAGAAGACAAAGCGACCGGTGAAGTGGAAAAATAGGTTGAAAGCCGCGGACTGCTGAACAATTTCTATTCAAGAATTGCGCTGCAATACGAATGCAGATTATATGCACATTTTGCAGCCACAGTATACCCCGCTATAAAATATACAGTTTATTTACCCGCTTTGTATTCTTGTGGTAATCTTGCAATATCTATTTTCAAAGACGAAATAATTTTATGCCGTCCCTCGAGGCATGCGAATGGAATGAGATAAACATTTTGAATCTATGAAGTAGAAATTCCATGAAATGTAATTTACGTTGATGATAGTTTTTTATCTGAATTATATAACTTAAGCCTTATTTCTTAATATCTAAGTCCGAAAAGGTACTGTGAAAGGAGTAACACAGTGACATTGACAGGTACTTCGTTGCGCGACGAATTCCTTACAGCTAGAACGTGTAATATAATGAGTTGGTCCTCCAAATACGTAGTTAATAGTATAGGTTACTAGTTACCTTCAATAACTTTATATTGTCGATAAAGTATTTAATAATTGAAATGAAACATTATAATGGATTTAAATCACGTATTTTACATTGGAATGAACCAACTGTTAACGGATTTAAGAGTCAGCTCAGTCGTGCTACGATTATGTAAACTGTAAAGAATCCATTCAGTCAGTTAATACGTGAATAAAATAACAAATACGCCATACATCCATACTTACAGTTGTTTCATTCCTTTATAATAGTAGTAGGATCAGAAATGATCACGTATTTTATTTGACTAAGCTGAGGTAGTGACCTGATGATAGCATGACAACAAGCCTGTAATAGAATACCTACTGGAGATTTATTCGGTCTTTATGTATCAAGCCCCTTACAATAATATGTGAAAAAGCAATTAGTTCTTGAGAGGAAAGGTTTTTTTTGAGTCGCAGAAAAGGATATTGGATAGGTTTCACAATCAATCAAGCAAATCACCTCGCAAGAGGGTGAAAAGACTAGACGGTTGAAATTTACTGTTGAAGTGCAATAATTGATGCATATTACATATTATTATGATTTACATTTTACGTAAAGTTGCAGGCTGAACAAAAAATTATCTTGGAACAGAATTCTTGCGCAATTACACATAAGCATACTACCATTTTGTAACGAAAAAAGAAGAGACGCAATGTCTTGAGACGTTATCGCAAAATGCCTCGGGAGACATTTAGGGCATAGAATAAAATAATAAACAGATAATAATTTCTGATGCCTTCGCGGTTATTAAACATTGGAATGAAACAACTATTAACGGATTTAACTCGCGTATTTTTATTTTATTTTATTAGCTGACGTTTCGGATTCTTTACAGTTTCCATAATCGTAGCACGACTGAGCTGACAATAGTCTAACGCTAAAGTAATAAAATAAAATAAAAATACGCGAGTTAAATCCGTTAATAGTTGTTTCATTCCAATAAACAGATACTTAAAATAATAAGCTAAATATATAAATAGGTACAGATTTAAATAAAACAATTATAACGCATTTATGTCGCTTATATATATATATTATATATATACGTTTTATGCTGCATCAGCATTATATAAATTTAATTTTAATATTGATGACGATTGAGTAACGAAAACTAAATGCAATTTAGTCCGTCAGATATATTACTAAAAACTATGAGACACATTTTTTTTCTCAATCGTACCATAAATGACAAAGATAAGTGTTTCTAAAGTTCGTGAGTAGAGGCTCGAGACGTCATGTTACGGCATAAATTGTACTATGTCGCAATTGTCGTTATGGCATAATTGTAGGTGTATGTAACGTCATGACCCCCCGAACTTTTAAAGAACTTATCATTGTCATTTATTGTACGATTGAGAAAATGAAAAAATATTTTTCGTAATCTACTTGCTGGACAAAGAAACATTCGTATTGCCGCAAAATAAAAAATAATAAAATAAAAATCTAACATATTTCAATTATTAATTGATGAACTAACTAATATAAAAACTTATAATGCTTTCACGGTTCTTAAATACGTGTGAATAAAATTAACAAACGAGAGTTAATCCGTTGTAATTATAAATCCACGGGTCATAAATATCTGAGGCAATGGTAACATCCCATAACATAAAACGAGTCTACGTCTCTATACTTTGATTAAGGCTCGTCTCTGGAGAAAAATCGGCGGGCCTGTCGCACACGCGTGGGGAACCATTTCTCAGCGCGTTCGCCACACGGGGCATATTAGAGCCGTGTAGAGTTGCGAAAACACAATTCTACTGATTACTTTACCTTCGCTGCTCGTTTTTACACCAATGATAATATTACCTTTGCGAAAATCAGCCTGGAATTTTATGCCGTGAGTTACGTTTTCACTAGTTTGGTAATGCAGGATTGTTAATGTACTTGAAATTCGAAGCTATTTGTCAGTTGTGTTTTATTTTGTACTAAGATGGCGAATAGTCGAATAGTAAAAAAAGTTTTTGTATTTTAAATTTCGTGAGATATTGAAAACAATTCAATGGACACTTAGCTTAGTAAGCGTTTGTTAAATTATTAAGAAAGTCGTAGTAAAAAAAAAAAACAGATTGTAAAAATGGACTTGGAAAGACGGCCCTGTTGATCTAGTGGTAAGAACCCCTAACTACGAAACATCAGGTTTGAATCTTGCTAGAGGCACATGTTTATCCCATATTTACCCATAGCTACAAAGTCTAGTCTAGTCTGAAAGCACCGACAAAAATCATTTTATTAATTAATTACTTTAATTTCAAAGACTCCAGTCATACTTCCTCATTTCATCTTACGCGAAGCATCGCATTTAGGAGCTTAAAACTTCTAAACTGGCGTTCTAGAACGCAAGTTGAATCTTCCATGATGGATGGCGTGGCAAACTATTATTCTCGTAGATTTATTTATGGTCACAGGCTCCGCTGACGGTCCGCGTTATCGGGCGGCGACGTGCCTTATCTAACCTTAGCCAACGACGCGGAGGAAAACTGAAATCCCCCCTTATTAGCTCTAATAATTTACTGCTGAATTTGTATGCCGCAATTGATTGAGAATTTTAGAATTTGTTGGTTTTAATCTGCATGTATCTTTAACTTTACGATGCTTTAATAGAATAGTGACACAATTCGGAATGTAACTTATGACTTGCCCACCGGATAAAAACTAAAATTCTCCTTATTGGTTCAATAACTTACTTTTAAATTGACGGTCTAAAAATTTACTTGTGTACAATATATATTTTTAATTGTTTCTCTATTGTATTTAATCTGGGATTTATTCATGACTATTAGTCTTTAAAAATAAGATAATGTTTCGACTTTCACTTAACAAGTATTTAACTAATGTCTGATTGTTTTTTTTCTTACTTTCCAGAAATAAGCAAAGAACGTAAAATATAAAATCAGTTTTCCACATGCTACCGCGTGTCTGAAAAACCTCTGTCACTTCATTAATGTTTAATTCTGAGTACCTTCTTTTAAATCTTCCCCTTTTTAAAGGGCGATGTTATTCATGATAATATTATAATACCTATTAGATCTATTTTAGATTCAACTATTTTAATCTATGCATGTATACTAAATCAGTTAACAAATTCAAACACGAATGGATTAAATTAAAAATATGCTAACAAAAAAATAATTCGAGCATTTTAAAGGGATTAAAATTTATTTGTTTGTTCTGTTTATTTCGTATGTAAACAAACGGCAATATAAACAAAGTTTAGTTTATCTGTTCGTTCGTTGGTCGGATTGGAATTCGTTAAACAAGTTGAAAACGATTTGTTTTCAATTGCTTCAGGCCCAAAATTTCTTTTGGGGCTTATTGCCTTACTGTGAACCCTGGGAAATACTTTCAATGACCCTACATTTACGGGTCATTATGTATTAGAAAAGTTCGGGTAGGTTTACGGAAACTTTAAAATTAACGTTCCTGATTTGATATATATATATATTTTTAATTAGGTACTTAGATAAGATTTAGAGCACCTAATATTTAACTTTATTCAGGATCAATCTTTGGGCAGCAACAATCGATATTTAATCGATCGATTTGGTGATTGAAATTTAGTGATTGAGCGAAAGTGAAGCTATAGAATGTACTTTTTATTTAAGTATATCGGTTCTTCGGCTAATATATATATATATAACCGATAACCGTTGGAGTAAACGTGTTCTAGAGTGGAGACCGCGTCTCGGCAAGCGTAGTGTAGGACGTCCTCAGGCAAGGTGGAGTGACGATTTGCGTAAGATGGCTGGCAGGAGCTGGATGCAAGCAGCCCAAAATAGAGCAAAGTTGCGTGAAATTGGAGAGGCCTATGTCCAGCAGTGGACTGCGACGGGCTGATGATGATGATGATGATGATTTAAGTATAAAAAGGCATAACTCAAAAAAGGCAACAATTTCATTGTCATCATTATCAATTCTGAAAACGGTTTATATTTTTGAGATATTTCTTTTTATAATTAACCGTGCGATTTGAATTGGGTAGAGGGACAGCTGAGCATCGCATATGCATTGTGTATGTCTGTTTGAAGTTAACTTAATTATAAATTAATTAATCTTTATGAAATTGGCAAACGAGTAGATAGTTTTAATATGTTTTTTCAGTTCGAAAAAGAGCTTAATCAGGGAAGAGATTACTAAGAGACACGTTGTTTAAATTAAAATGCATATTTGTTCAGGGCGTTGACACTGTTCGGGGCGAACTAATATTTTACTTAGAATGTTCTATGTTGTATTCAAACATAATATTTAGGTATATTGTGTTTATGTTTGAAACCATTAAAGACGGTGTAATTTAATACATGTTAATAAGGTAAGTAAATAAGGCGACTTGGAGAAGTTCAGCTTCAAACTTCGTTTGTATATGTACTATATGTGTTCATTGAACTTTGTAATTCTTGGAACATTCAGATATTTGAGATGTATCGTATATTGAGATGTATGATTCGTGTCGCGGTGTTTGTTGCCAAACCCCTCTGTAATGACAGGGCCGTTTTTTTTAGTTATTGTGCATATCGAGCCTGATGATCGGCCAATATCTATTTTTAATACTTCTAAATATTATGGGTGGAATCATTTTTTTTTTTAATTTTGGGCATTTTTTTTTGTTTTTATTGTTAACTAACTTATGCCCGCGAATCCGCCTGCGCACGATGAGTACCTACTTTACACAATATCGTTACAAAATACAACCTTTATATCGCACCTACGCTGCAACAACGTCACTTATGCAATTTTTTTTTTAAATAATATCTGAATATGAGGAAACATTAATAATAACATCATTTATATTTCATAATTTCTGATGCCTCGCGGTTATTAATACACATTGGAATGAAACGACTATTAACGGATTTCTTTAGCGTTAGACTATTGTCAGCTCAGTCGTGCTACGATTATGGAAACTGTAAAGAATCCGAAACGTCAGCTAATAAAATAAAATAAAAATACGCGAGTTAAATCCGTTAATAGTTGTTATATTCCAATCATTTATGTTTCCTCATACACAGATTTTTTTTTTTAAAAAGTGACGTTGTTGCAGCGTAGGTGCGATATAATTGGAATATACCTATTAGCTATATTACTGTACAGTTTAATCAATATTCAAAGTGGAACAAACATACATCCAGACATCCATCCTTACATTCTATACATCCATACATTCTTACAAACTCTCACGTTTATAATATTAAGAAGATGATTGTATTGAATATTTATAATAAAAATAACGACAGTCTATTATAAATTATGATAGCTAATATTACTTACAACAACTCAATTTAGGTACTTATATTTAACCAAGAACAAAACACACAGAGCGGCAAGATAAACAGGCCCAATATTGCTAAACGGATTTAACGCTTTTTGATTAAAATTCATCATCATGTTATGTTTCACGCACGGAGCAGGCAAAAATCACTAACCCCGCTGTAAGCCGGCCGACACCCAGCCTCCAGCCTCCATGTTGGTCAAACAAACAAATTTAATTACTCGCCGAGGTAACTCCCTTGTGTTGGAAAATGTTAAAATCCAAATCAAATAACCTTCGAGTTGAAAAAATAAAATATTGTTAAAAGCGGACACGACGACGGGAGCGTGGGCTTAAAGTAGGAGGATTGTTAAACAAAATTACTAAAGTGTGTTATACAAGTTATAAATGACAGTTTGCTTTTTCGTCGATTGCTCACATTTTTCGAAGCCCACGCAACGATTAGGTAAATACGGCTTGAATTTATTCGTACCTAGGGGCCTAGACAAGGTGCCAACATTCAACGTTAACATTAAACGAAACGACCAAAATGTATGGGATTTGACATCCGCGAATGTTTGTGACGTACGTGACAGTCGTTCGCGGATGTCAAATCCCATACATTTTGGTTGTAACGTTCAGCGTTAACGTTGAACGTTGGTACCTTGTCTAGGCCCCCAGTGATCCAATAAATTATATCTTTTAATCATTTCTGATATCGTCGCGGTTATTAACGGATTTAACTGCAATATTTTATCTTATTTGCTGATGTTTCAAAAATAGTTTGCATAATGTAAAAATCACTTTAGCGTTAGATTCTTTCAGCTCAGTGCTACGAATATGGGAATTGTAAAGTTTTTAAAACGTCAGCAAATAAAATAAAATACGCGTTAATCCCGTTGTAGTTGTTTCAATCCAATGTATCGTTTATTTATTATCAATCACCGGGAACAGTTAATGGAAAATTGTTCAATTTAAAATTATATTATATTAGAGTAAGCGTATACAATATATTAATTCATTTTATAAATAAAATATACATTAGATAACATTTTAGCAGCTTTATAAGCTTTATATAATAATACTAGCTGTCCGCCCCGGCTTCGCACGGATCATCTTTTTTTATAGCCTATGTCACTCGGGAATAGTGTAGCTTCCCAACAGTGTAAGAATTTTTGAAATCAGTCTAGCCGTTCTGGATCCTATTCAATACAAACAAACAAACCTTTCCTCTTTATAATATTAGTACAGATAATATCATTACCTAATGACTGGGCTTGCAAAGTAGAAGCCATAACAAATAGTATTAGTTGTTCAAACAAGTTCTCAGAAGTTTATTACAATTACAAAAAAAAACTTAATAAAACAGAGTCCACTACAAGAATACTAAGGAATTAAATTATTTATTTATTTATTTAGGATTAACAACAGATAATACATCTTACTATAATATATCTTAATTCTATTTATATTCTAATGAGATGCTTATCTAATTAGAGGTAACCACATCTTGCAGCACACACATCATATATATTACTAGTGGCCCGCCCCGGCTTCGCACGGGGGCTATAAACCTTCCTTAAGAATCACTCTATCTATTAAAAAAAACCGCATCAAAATCCGTTGCGTAGTTTTAAAGATCTAAGCATACATACGGACATACAGCGAAAGCGACTTTGTTTTATACTATGTATTGATAATACATTATTTTACATGCTACATACAGCAAATAACATAAAATATATAAAATACAGTAAATTGTAGCAATATAAGCTAACGGTCGTTACCCTGTATTTATCATAACATACAAAACAATAAGTACCTACTATAAACATGTTTTAAATAATGACTGCCTAACCACTCGCCTATATTAGTCCAAATATATTTCAAATAAGGGGGATTACTATTGAAACAAGTGGCCAGAGTTTACGGTAAATAATTAAGGTAATTTTTATTATTATTAGTATTATCGTGTGTTAACGCTGATCAATATTATACATAAATCATTGTTTTATCAACTCTGTCTAGTTAAAGTAAGGGATATTTTTATACTCTATACTATCTATAGGTAGGTACTAATATAATACTAATATAATAAAGAGGAAAAGTTAGTTTGTTTGTTTGGATTGAATAGGCTCCTAAACGACTGGACCGATTTGAAAAAATCTTTCACTGTTGAAAAGCTACACTATTCCCGAGTGACATAGGCTTTAAAAAAGGGATCGGGGCGAAGCCGGGGCGGCCGCTAGTAGGTATTAAGGTAGGTACAGTTAACTACGAGATGGTAAAATGACACAGTGTTGCTTTTCGACTTATTTATATCGCTGTGTGCGAAATTAATTCCAAAAGTTCAAGTTTAAAAATTACCAATAAAAAAAAACAAATTCCTTCAAAATCCATCGCTGACAGATAGTTTATTGAAAGTTTTCTATTTTTACTTAATTATATTTTAACTTAAGACTAACTATTAAGCTTTATTAAGCTTCCCTATCTCTAATAATTAATGAAAAAATAACAAAATTGTTGGATATAATAAATATACCAACTTCGTACCGATTTTTTTGTTTTTCATATTATTATTTTTTTAGTATAATGATAAAACTTTGGGTTGTATTTATTTTTAATGCTCATAAAAAAAAAAAAAAAATACTTTAGTCTGAACCACCCTCAACATTTTCAGTGCCTATGAAAAATACATGTTCGCCGATTCTTAGACCTACCACAAAATCATAAAAATCAGCCGAAGAGTAGTTTGACAACAAACACCGCGACAATATATTAGATGAAGTTCTTTACAATCGAATCGGCAGGCCGAGGAATCCCGAAGGCTGCCGAGGAGGCACGAAATCCTCACCTTTGGATAACACCAGCCAATGTCGAATCAGTGCTGTTTCGCAGATCGCCGCGAATGGTCGTGAGCACACGCGCGCTACTCGCTCAAACCACCTGCTCGCGGTCACATAAAATTAATGAACATAAATGAAAATTTGTGCATTGTGAAATAATAACTCAAGATTTGTGATATGATTTCCATTTGGTAAATATACTGTTGACCTAAATTATGAGGCGCTGTTTAAGCAATTAGTTTTGGGAAATTTAATGTTTCGTAAACTGTTTTTAATTAATTACGTTTGGTAATAATTATTAATTTAGGTTTTTATTTTTGATTGAAGACCGTGTGACATCATCTCATGTTATGAGATATATATTACTGAGATATTTCCTGCTTTTCTGACACTTTAATTTTAATCCCTACTAATATTATAAATGCGTTAGTAACTCTGTCTGTCTGTCTGTCTGTCTGTCTGTCTGTCTGTCTGTCTGTCTGTTGCTCTTTCACGCCTAAACGGCTGAACGGATTTTGATGAAATTTGGTACAAAGAAAGTCTGGAGCCTGGAATAGGACATAGGCTATATTATATTCCGAAATTCTATCCCTAAGGGGTTAAAAATGGGGTGCAAAGTTTGTATGCAACAACGTGATTCCTTGGTCCGATCTATTTCAAATTTTACATAAACATTCTTTAACAGAATTGATGGAGTACGTGTTTCGTATTTTATTGAAATTCACCCCCTAATGGGGTTAAAAGGGAGATTTTCTTCCAAATTGATATGAATACTACTTAGTGCTTTTGATTTTGACACATATTTAAAAAGTATAATGTAGGTATGCATAGCAACGGTTGCTAATGTCATTCCTGACATTAAATAAATACCCAAACTGTTACGTGTATGATTTCTTCAGTGTTAACGAAAATGGCATTATTATGTAATATCCCGTGGATGGTGTGATCAGGACCATTTAATACTGTTTCTGGGTAAGCAGACCCCGTTTAACTTGCGAGGGGAAACTGGTGTCATTACGCAGAGAAATAGAAGTGTTCTTCGCGACCAAAGCTGACATATATAAAAAAGCCGTGATAACAGAGGTGACGGAATGGGACGAAACGGAGGTAAAGCAAGCTCGCGCGAGCTCCTGACTGAGAAAATGACCCTGAACATATCCTCAAGACCGAGTGAGCATATAAGGAGTATGCTTTGCGAGAATATCTCATTATAGGCAATGAGGCAAACTGGGAAATGTTTTATTTCGTAACACCACTTATATTGTATGTAATCGGTATAAGGTTTTATTTTGTAGGATTGAATTTAATTGTAAAATTGTTTTGTTGTTTTGTTAGATC
Organism: Polylopha cassiicola; assembly: GCA_038024825.1. Taxonomy (NCBI): domain Eukaryota; kingdom Metazoa; phylum Arthropoda; class Insecta; order Lepidoptera; family Tortricidae; genus Polylopha; species Polylopha cassiicola. The sequence goes on from CP149061.1 coordinate 5,582,289, forward strand.
TTTGTAATAAGTGTGGTAATCAATCCTTAAATAAATAGCCAGCTAAACCTCACGTGTATGATTTCTTTAAAAACTTTGTCCGATTAAAAAAAAATGTTGAACTCAGTGGTAGCTGTATAAATTATGCAATTTCGAAAGTAAGATAGGTAAGTACTTATGTACTTAGTTTGCATATTGTACATGTTAAACTATTGTTAGCTCCATTTATTACGAATATAAGGAAAGTGTTAGGCAGCAGCCGGCGAAGCATCAGATCCGGTACTTTTAATAAAAGTATATTTACGACATAACATTAACAAACCAGGTTTTGTCAGTATACTAATAATATACTAATTAATTGAACTGCGACCCAACAATTCACAAGCCGAGCGAGCGAAGCGAGCGTGCCGCGGTAGCGGCAAATGAAGGTCTCCTTTAGGTACGACGACGAGCGAAGCGAGGAGGAGTGTTAGGTAGAATCCTGATCGTCCAGCACGCGATCCAAGCGAGCGAAGCGAGCATGCCGCGGCAGCGGCCGGCGAAGCGTCAGAATTGGTACTTTCAATCAAAGTATATTTCCGACATAACGTTAACAAACCAGGTTTTGTCAGTACACTAATTACTTGAACTGCGACCCTACAGGGCGAAAACCGAGCGACCGTGCCGCGGCAGCGGCAAATGAAGGTCTCCTTTAGGTACGACGACGAGCGAAGCGAGGAGGAGTGTTAGGTAGAACCGTGATCATCCAGCACGCGATCCAAGCGAGCGAAGCGAGCATGCCGCGACAGCGGCCGGCGAAGCGTCAGAATCAGTACTTTTAATGAAAGTATATTTACGACATAACGTTAACAAACCAGGTTTTGTCAGTATACTAATTAATTGAACTGCGACCGTACAGCGCGAAAGCCGAGCGAGCGAAGCGAGCTTGCCGTGGCAGCGGCCGGCGAGGCGCCAAAACCGAATAGAATTAGGATGAATAATTAATATGGTAAGTGGGAAATACGTTAAGGAAATAAAACATTATGTGGAAAAAAAAACATCCATATGATGTTAGGAAAACAAAAGATAGGTCATAAGAGTGTTAGTTAATAATCATTATGACATAAAACGTTAGGGAAATCAATAATAGGTTAAAAAACGTTAGAGATTCAGATATAGATCCGTATTCTAATGAAGTTCACCCCATAACGAGGTTAAAAATTACGCGGACGAAGTCGCGGGCAAAAGCTAGTTATAAATAATTTTATTCTTGTAATTAGACTGCTCTGAATTTGTTAATTAAATAAAATGTTATGGACATAATGTAGGTACTTACCTAATTTTTGATGTACTTACGTTTAACAAACCATTCTAATTAATTAGGTATATAAATTAAATAGACTATGTTAAGTAGATAGGTACACAATTAAATCACACAACACGCCCAAATGTTGTCAAATACAATTAAATGTTTAATTTAATTAAAATTAAAAAGAAGCTTTCGTACTTTTAACCCTATTTATTTATACAAAAATACATCTATTTGTATTATTACATTGGTACATGTGTTAAGAAATATACATATTTAGGTAATAACCAAAATATTGTCCAATTAGCAATTTAGCAAACTATGCTTCTGGGGCACGATTAATAGCCTAAAGTTTGGTATCGGCTAGGATAATGGCATAGGAAATGCATATACATACTCCTAATTAACCACTAATATTTCACAGGGTCCATAATTGCACTACACACAGAACATTATTTATGGCCGAAACGAACAAAACAAATAAACATCGAGATCATTCCAATCGGTTCTAATTCGCAATTCATTTGTTTAATTCTAAAACAAATGACGTATTCAATACCTAGTTAAAGGAACGGAAAACAAAACACAACGCTTTTAGTTTATCGTTAGACATTAGGTACCGGGAAAAGCATCTTGGATAGGCCTACAAGGGGGGCTAGACAAGTGCCCAACGTTCAACGTTAACGTTAAACGTTAGCACCAAAATGTATGGTATTTGACATTTGTGACGTACGTGACAGTCGTTCGCGGATGTCAAATCCCATACATTTTGGTCCTAACGTTTAACGTTAAAGTTGAACGTTGGGCACTTGTCTAGGGCCCAAGGTGGTCCGACGATTTGGTAAAGGTCACTGGAATCGTAGTAGGTACCGTAAGGCCAGTACTATAGAGGTGAAAGCACCTTTTGGAAACTGTGCAGTTCCCATATTCATAGCACGAGCTGACGAATAATGAAAACTGTATATATATTGAGTAAACAAATAAGATAATATACGCTAGTTCAATCTGTTATAATTGTTTCATTCCAATGTGTAATAACCGCGAAGGCATCAGAAATTATTAAATAGTTTTCTTTACAACGGACGAAGACAAATAACTTGAAAGACTCGAGTTCAAATAATAGATGTTTACGTAGCAGATATATATTAATAACTAGCTGTGCCCGCGACTTCGTCCGCGTGGAATAGTTATTTTCCCCGTTTTTTACACATTTTCCACTGTTTCTTCGCTCCTATTGGTCGCAGCGTAATGTTATATAGCCTAAAGCCTTCCTCGATAAATGGTGTATCCAACAAAAAAAGATCTTTTGAATACGAACCAGTAGTTCCCGAGATCAGCGCGTTCAAACAAACAAACAAACAAACTCTTCAGCTTTATAATATTAGTATAGATTAGCGCGTTCAATCAAACAAACAAACTCTTCAGCTTTATAATATTAGTATAAATATGAATATTTGACCTGATTAGGATTCAAACTCGCAGCCTCTAGTTTATAATCACGGTCACAAAAGTTGATCACAGACAGTATAGTGGCTGAAGGCAATATAGCATAGCATATCGAATGCACCAAATTAACCGCCAATATTTCACAAGCTCCATAACTCTGCTCTGCTAATGATAAACGCAGTAAATACATATGAGTTTCATACGTACTTACTGCGTTTATCTGCATGAAGCAAAAAAAAACAAATAAACATCGAAATCGTTCTATTGCGATCGCTTTCATTTGTTATTTCAATTGTTAGAATGTTAAAATTAAAATGATTGCAATGCAACTTTTTTGATTCAGTGAGCAATTTGAAATCAATAGAGACTATTTTTGTTTGAAGAAACTGGATTGTAATATTCGTAATATTTTTATTGTAATCCAGCTAAAATTGCTTGGCGGATGCAGTTAAAGTATTGCAATTATAATTAATTGCAGTTAGAAGTTTCAAAGATGTAATTAATTAATTTTTAATTGTGATTTTATTTTACCATGATAAGAAACTATTATTGTAAAACTTCAAAACTTTGAAGATATTAAAATACCTAATTCGCATATTAAAATATGTTAATATTTTCTGCTGAAATAAAATAAAATAAGCGTGTTAGATCCGTTGTAGTTATTTCATTCCAATGTGTAATAACCGTGAAGGCATCACAAATTTTTAGATGTAATTAATTTCTAATAAATTCACGATTCTTACCCACTGAAACAAAACAAGTATTAAGGATTTAACTAGCGTATAATATTTTAAATTTTATGCTAACGTTTCAAGTTTCAGTTCGCATAATGTGATATTCCTTAATATCAGACTTTTTACGTCAACTAAATTTTGGAATGAAACAACTTTAACTTTATTTTTATTGGCTGACGTTTCGGAGCCTTTACAGATTCCATAACCGTAGCACGACTGAGCTGACAATAGTCTTACGTTAAAGTAAATCAACTAAATCTGTTATTAATCTAAAATATGGGATGTTGAATTCTCAAAATGGCATAAAATTAATATACCGCACACCTAGATCTAATGAGAGCTAACTCAAAAAAGGTACTTTTTCAGGAGAGGCGAGAAACTGATAAAATGTCTATATGCACGCATGAGTTTTCTGTATAAATTTATACTTTTTATAATAAAGCAAGCAGAGTTATATTAACTGAAATCTGTTTTAGTGTAGATGGGTTTTCCTGGAATCCGATGGTGTGCATAACTCAAATCTTCCGGTTTTTGAGTTAGATCTCTTTAGATCTAGGTGTGCGATACACAATTTAAATCCGTTACTATTTTATTCCAATAGCTGAACTGCAGTCATGTACACATTGAATCTAACCATCTGCTCACATGTTTAGTTGATAAAGAACAAAGGCTGTTGTTACTGCAAACAGTGTTTTACGAGTAAATAAATAAGGCGAACCACAACCACTAGTTCTCGAAAATTAAAATATATGTATTTTATATGACACTATGAAATTAAAAACTTACCGACCGGACTACATCTAAGAGTACATCCATAGTTAAACAGAATATTTAGCTAAAAAAAATAGTAATTTAGCCTAATAACCCTCTCAATGCTACACAGTAATATCTAGAAGTATATTTAAATTAAATGAACACTTAATTTTTAAAGAAATTTTGTGTTAACTACACAAAATGAATACAAATCTGTCACGACAGTTTGTGATACGTGCTACGTGCTACGGTGCTACGCCGTAGAGGCGTAGGCGCAACAAGTCGTGATCATTCTTTGCTACGCCATTCGCCGCTACGGTTTTACTATCAAAGCAACCGCGTCAGTAAAATATATAATTATTTAGGTTTTATTTATGAACTAAATATCGATACTCGATTTCAATAAAGAAATTTGCTCAATGTAACTATACGCTAAACATAAAATAAAATGTATGATTTTTCATATTTTGAAAAATATACAATAATATAAATCATATCGATATCTACAAGTTAAAAAATCCAGTACCCTATAGTAGGGTCTGAGAAGACAATTACGCCTAGAGCGGGGAGCACGCGACGCTGTTTGCCCGTGTTGGCCCGCACAGAGAATTCTTTCAATCCGAATTTCCCGATACAGCCTTCGTGACTGCTGTTGACTTGTGTTGCTCGTGTACGTTCCGTGTCGAATCGATGGGACATTTAACGTACTAGAACATTGAAAACAATGGTTGTAAGAGGTTTCATTTGTTTTAAAGACCTACTTGGTTCTATTAATAAGGATATAGGGATACCACGTGGAAAGACCTCCATCCTTCAGCGGATTCGATGACCTTTGTCAAGTTGTCGACCCACGCTGTACTGCAATTTGCCATTAAAGGCTATCGCAAATCATAAAGCGTAAAAAAAACGTTTATTTTGGATATTGGGTTCTATTGATAAGGATTATTTTTATCAGACGAACCGCAAGAATTCTACTGCTGGACAAAAGGTGACCGGTATCCGAGGAACTCCATCCTCTAGCAAATAAATAAGGACCTTCACGAAGTTGCCGACTGCCTTATAGGGAACTATCGCGAGCCAACAATTGCAAGATGCGCTAGCGTCGAATAAATGGTCATATTTGACCAATAATAGGAAACAAGCTGGCCTGTGATTGGTGGAACGTAATAAATAGATTTCACTTGGAATCGCGTTAGATAGTTGTATAATATAGTTAGATAGGGATTAGCTTAATGAGGGCCACCGCGTGTCAGAAATCCACTAGATGCGCTAGTGTAGAATGAGGTCTAGCTGTCATGTTCCACCAAAGAGAGGCAAGCTACTGGCCTGTGATTGGTGGAACATGACAGCTGGACCTCATTCTACACTAGCGCATCTAGCGGATTTCTGACACGCGGTGGCCCTCATTGGTGTGAAGTGAATAAAAAGAAAGTCGTTAGTCTAAGCCACACTGAGATTAAAAATTGTTTTTCTTTGGTATAGGTACCTAATTTCATGTCCAGTCAATTAATATCCATCGGATTATCGGTTGATCTAAACAAAAAATATTAATTAAGGTAGCTTTTTGACACCGATGCCGTAATTAAAAAGTATTACTTAATTAAAAACGAGATAAAATTGATAAATTTTAATTGAGCTGATAACTAGAATGAGATCGTAGCTTTTCAATTAAGTCACATCACAGTAATTACAATTAGTTGGCTAAAAAAAGCTTTTTATTAATACGTACATTAATTAGTAATAATTCTTTTAATTTTTAAATTACTTTCAAACAGTCAAAAACATTCTCGCAGCACAAAGATGTAATCACATTAACATAAATAGCCTATTAGTGCAATTATAATTTTAAAAACACAACACAGGGGCGATAATCAAATTTTATTAAAGTAAAATGGTTATCAAAAGGATCTTAATAAGCCTGGCTTTAAAGTAAATCCTTGGAGTTTTTTGTAAAATGAAATTAGCCGAAAAAGACGGCGCCATTAAAATTACATTAGCATAAATAAGAGGAATGCTAATCTAAGGAAAATAAATCTCGGGCGAGAAATAAAAATAATCCGGCCATTCAATGACACCGTGACGGACTTACTTTATAATTATTGTTCTTGTCTTCTATAGGGCTTAATTATTTCCTATTGAAATATATAATTATTTTCTATAGCCTTATTTTCTGCTTCGTATCCTGTAAAACGAAAGCTCCGGTCTAATCACGTTAAACAAAATCAAATATTGAAATAAGACAATTATAACTAGCTGTGCCCGCACTTCATATAATATTTTTTCCTGTTTTTTACACATTTCCCACTGTTTCTACGTTCCTATTGGTCGCAGCGTGATGTTATTTAGCCGAAAGCCTTTCTCGATAAATCTATCAAACAAAAAGATTTTTTTTTTCAATTCGAACCAGTAGTTCCTGAGATTAGTGCGTTGAAATAAACAAACAAATTCTTCAGCTTTATAATATTATAAGTAACTAGCTTCTGCCAGCGACTTCGTCCGCGTGAAATAGTTATTAATCCCGTTTTTTACACATTTTTATAGCCTATAGCCGTCCTCGATAAATGTCTATCCAACAAAATATTTTTTCAATTCGAACCAGTAGTTCCTGAGATTAGCGCGTTCAAATAAACAACCAAACTCTTCAGCTTTATAATATTATAAGTAATAAGTATAGATTAAACTGGCATATTTTGTAAAAAATAACATTTAGCGATAGACTATCGTCAGCTCAGTCGAGCCTCGAACATGGGAATCAATGTCCTTTCGATCTCACATTAGCTGATAGCAAGTCAACGTATCGTGTCGTCACAGTAGTCAACCCGTATCCAGTAGACGTTTTAAGGTTAGGTGCGTTGACCGCAGAATTTAGTTTTGACGCCCTCCTCAGCCAACGCAATTTATTATTTTTTCCGTCCTCCGGCCAGAAAGCGCCAACTTTGTGGCCGCTTCGCTAAATGAAATTTCCGCTTTCTGGCTTCGTCGAACAGAAAAATAGTATACTGACCTCGGCCAGTAACATAAAAAAGCCACAGATCACATTTTTGTCAATGTTTACTGGCCTTGGTGCGTAATGTACTATTATGGCTTTGATATTTTATGTAAATAATAAAAATAGCAAAAAGATTTTTTACCGTTGAGTTATTTTTGCGTTTAATTATAGATTTGGTAATAATAAATTTTTATTTGCTGTCGGTTCTAGAATTTTGCAGTTCCCATATTCGTAGCAATAGTCTAACGCTGAGCTGACAATAGTTTAATGCTAAATTCAATTATTGTAATAAATAAAATACACTAGCTAGTTTCATTATTTACCTATAGCTGTCCTATGTATAATAACTGTAAAGGCATCAGAAATTATTACTTACATGAATCCAATCAAACCCTTGTGGATTTGGTATATTGGTATATAATATGCTAAACTCCCTACAACATTAACAGAAAGGTATCCCCGAGGGTGCAAGATATAGCAAAAGCTCTGCGTCCACCAGTTAAGATGAAGTTTAACACTCCTTTATTCTAATTAGCCTTTAGGGGAAAAACTCCAAGGGTTCCAACTGAGTTGAGGATAGAAAACGTTGCCTTTTGCGCCTTAGGGACTCTTGTTTAATTCGAAGGGTCGTCTAGACCAACGATTTGCCAACTTAGGAAGTTTTATGCATATCGGATTCACTTGGATTATCTGGGAAATTGTGTTTAGGAAACGGATTTGATTTTGATATCTCGTTAAGTTAATTACGGGTCTTAGTAAGGGATTCTAGGTTTGCTGTTCCTTTGGCAAGGTTCTCATTGTGAATTCTTGAAATAATTATTAAATTAAGAGATTTTCAAAAAGTAATTTTAAACATAATAAATGTATTATAAATTTATAGGACTGAGAACTACAGGCAAAATAAAAGTAATATTTTCCTTCTTAGTATACAATATTAATTTATTTATTATACATAAAACTTAGCAAATGTAACTTACGATAACCTAACTTACGATATTCATTCATCATTAAAATTATCCACGGCGAAAACAACACAACAAACTATTCACAAGAAAGGAAACTAATTCTGTCTTCCGCGATTACCCGAAGCCCAATATCAATTTTAAAAGCAACCTCAAAATTTCCCCACAAAGGTTCCAAACGGTTTCCTCAGCATGTAGGTGCGTTCCGAAAGCCATATCTTGTGATAATGACGGGCGAAGGTCCGGTATGACCTCAAAACGTAGCGTACATCGGCTAAACGGGCTAAAACGGGCACCAATGCTTTGGAAGAACCCTCTTTCGGGAAACGACAATGCTGAATCTTTTATTAGTTTCGTGAATGGACGCCCAGTTGACATAACCGTCCTCGACATCTGTTGTGATATTACGCCATCCTTTCCAGGCCGTAGTTTCATCGATCGAACCGTGGCCGGGCCACTATTTTTGGCCACGTGGAATATCTGAGGGGCAAAAATTGAATTTGACCGGGAAGTGCGACTCAGCAAGAATCGGTAAATGTTTTATCAGCTCGTTCGGCCCTGTTTCTTGTTAGCCTATTAATAATGTTTTTGCTTTAGTGAATTTACGTTACGGTGAGACAAATGACTGGGAATGATAACGATTTCGGAAATGTAGGAGTACCTACTTATATTTCGCACCATTAGGTACCTAAAAGTTTGACAACTCGAAATATGACACCATATGAATTCAAATTTAAATGTGCAGACTTAGAGTCTTAAGAGGATTGTGAACCTGTTGATTTTCATACAAAAGGCGATAACGTTTTACACCCAGTAAATATAGTTAGATTTTTATAATTTTTGGATATGTTGTAGATATAATGAGAAACTACGTCTGTACGTTTTGATTTTTAAGAAATATTGCTTACGCTAAAATTTATTAGCATCTAAAAATCTATATACAGATTTATAATCATAAAAATCTATATTATTTAAGCAATATTTCTTATCTGTTTAATAATTTAAACTTGATGAATGAATGATCTTTGCACTACAATACGTATTGCAGTGCTACCATTATTTCCGCATCTAACCGTTAATTAAATGCAGTATCACTCCCACGAAGCCAACTGGCTTATGCAGTAATTATACTCTTGCAAACGGTTCAGTATAAACGCTGATTCTATTATAGTGTAGATCAGTTTAGATTCATTTTCTTCTCAATAATCACACCATAAAATTAGATTAGAGTTAAGCAAAAAAAAGACAGTATTTTAAAGCAAGTAAAAACTTCAAGAAATAACATTTAAGATAAAAGTCTAAAAATCTGCCTTGTTTCTGTACAGGGTGGGCCATAAATTTTTGCAAATAGCAACATTGATTTTTTTTTGTAAACCATAGACGTAGAAAGGCGCTAATGGCGGGGAAAAGTGCATCGTTTCTTGCAATTTTAATTATGATGAAGCGTTTTACAGGACACCAGCGTGCTTTTTGTGTAAAACAATTTTACAAAAACAATGATTTGTACGCCACTGTACGACGTCTTTTTCGTATTGTCTACGGATTGCGCCGTGACAATGATTATCCAAGTGTTAATTTACACAAGGCTTGGATTTTGAACAAGCAGGATCGACAACGAATATCAAATAAATTGTGCGGCCACGTTCAAGACGTTAAAACGACAGTAGGGGCTGCCACATTAGCAAAGGGCCGGCCCGTATTTCTTTGAAAAAAATCGAGGAAATAACGTAACTGTTAATTCGGTGGAATACGTCAAGATGTTCCAAGAGTTTTCAACCCCACGTTTATATGAATTTAAAGGATATAATAGAGACTTGGATACACCAAGATTGAGTGCCATACCATACATCAAACGTCAGTTTACCGGTAGTTAAAGAAATGTTTCCTAACAAATTGATTTCTCGCAGAGGTGATATTCCATGGCCTTAGAGAAGCCCGGACCTTACACCTTGCGATTTTTTCTTATGGGGATACTTAAAAAGTCGAGTGTACCGCAATAAACCGACGACAATATCTCAATTAAAAGAAAACATCCGCGAGGAGACAGCCGCGATCCCTCGCAGCATGTCTCGGCGAGTCATTCAAAATTTGCGTTGTCGATTGCAGGAGTGCCAACGACGAGACGGGGCACATATCGACGATGTCATTTACAAAAAATAAATTTCAATAAATATCTAAAACATTTAATAAATAATCAATAAAATATAATTTGTAGCTTTATATCTATTAATGTTTCAAAAGTGCACAAATTTATGGCCCACCCTGTAGAACCAATAACCGAAGATAACATAATTTAATACCAACACATAAAATTATGACAATATTAAAAATGTTAAATCATCAAAATAAGTTTCTATCTCTAGCCTAAAATGAGCTGATGCAAAAGACACACACACACACACACAGACAGACACACACGTCAAACTTATAACACCCCGTCGTTTTTCAGTCGAAAGTTAAAAACAACTTCTAAAAAATGATAACACGATCGAAGTTTTATTATCGTCTTAAATAAGTACAAAATATAAGCTACTAGTACTAACAATAATATCGCTAATAGACAAACCAGCACATCCGTTGCGCCAGCATGTAATCAAAATAAGAAATATGTACGAGATCGCAAAGTTACAAAATAAAGTATACATCAAATAGCGATTGCCAATTCGGAATAGCAAAAGGTTCGCCCTATAAAGTACGTGAGGCGGTCAAAAACAAACTTGTGCAATAAATAACCCGATCGGATAAGAGAAAGGCTATTTTATTTTCAATAAAAAATAAGGTACCTACATAAAGCCCAATTGACATACAAACATAAACCTTGGAAACTTTTTCGGTGTCGTTGTAAAGTGAGATTTTCCTTAAAGAGATAAGGAAAATCATGACAGTTGCGTAACTTTCATTATGCGAGATAATTTTATGTTTGCCGTAAATATTTTGGTGTTATTAAAAACGTGTTTTATAATAAATCACGAATACACATAGGTGTGGATTCAAGTCCCGTTGGGGCTCAATTTTTTTACGAACATCATTATTTAATTTTATCATTACTATCAAAAATCTTGTACTATAATATAATATGTAATACACGAAGCATAAATATACATAAATCCCTACTGATATTATAAATGCGAAAGTAACTCTGTCTGTCTGTCTGTCTGTTACGCTTTCACGCTAAAACTACTGGACCAATTTAAATGAAATTTGGTACAAAGAAAGTCTGGAGCCTGAGAAAGGACATAGGCTACTTTTTAACCGACTGCAAAAAAGGAGGAGTTCCACGCGGACGAAGTCGCGGGCAGAAGCTAGTATGATTATATAAGAGCAAGACTCGGGTATAAATGTTCGCATTCTTGACATGCCTCTAGCAGGATTAGAACCTGCAACCTTCGACTGCGTAGTCAAGATCAACAGGCACTTTTCACAAAAATCAACAAAACGATCAATAAGTTCGAATCATAAAACCAAACAGTTTACCAACATCAATCTTTCACATAAAAACAGCGTTCCTTTCACTCAACTGAATATTGTAGAACATAATCGAAGAATAAATTTTTTGTTACTGTTGGGTAACCTTTCGGAACTTTCCGGGGACAAGGGTCAACCTATCCAGGAGAGATTAAAAGACATTATTTACCCGTGTATATGCGAGCAAGCGTCAAAGTTTTATATTCCTGACAAGGGACTCAGTAGCCCTTTACACATGTTAGCCGTACATGAAACGATTAAATTATAACTTCGTCATAATTTAATATGCTCCTAATTAGAGTTGTGGCGTGGCGTAAAGGGTCGCTTCTAATAAAGGTTTTTGTTATTAGTTTCATTTGTATCAAATGGTTTTAGAGTAATTTGACTTTGAAGTGTTTCTAATGAATTCATGCAACAAAAAACCTACAAACCTACAATAATTTATGATGCCTTCGCAGTTATTACACGTTTGAAAAACACAATTATAACGGACTCGCGTATTTTATTTCAATTGTAGACGTTTCGAAAATTTGACAGCACTCATATCGCACCCCTAGATCTAAAGGGAGCTAACTCAAAAAAAGTAACTTTTTCGGGAGAGGCGAAATTGTTGTAAGGAATCGGATCCTTTTTTTTAGCGTGTGTTTAATTTAAATCTTCAGATTTTTGAGTTAGCTCCCTTTAGATCTAGGTGTGCGATATCCTTAGCAAGATTGAGATGATAGTCCGATACGCAAACAAAATTAACTTATAAAATTCACAAGTGCGCAATTTTTGGTAGTCAGTTAGAATATTATGAATACTCCTTGTAAAAAAAAATATATCGGATTTTGATGGTGGCTTTTATAATATATAGATATATGTATAGAGACGTTTATAAACCAAAGGAAAGATTATGTAAGTGCAATTTTTCTGCACTAGGTTATCGCATTTAATTATTAAAATGCCCTATATCATTTTATAACTGTTTCATCAACAGCTTTTAGCAATATAATTGAAAAAGTGAAAAAAATATGTATATTTCTTAAAATAATATTAAAGTAAATTTTAGTTTCTGCAATGTGCTCAAATCAATTAAAAGTTACGTCAGCTTTTATTTCTAACAGATTTATCAATAGCTTCTTTTTTTATTAACATAAAACGTTCTATAGGCCGTAAAAAAAAAACTCAAGATTCTCAAGTCGACGTTTACTAATGCAGAATAATTGTAGTAACTCTAACGATTAATTTTTACGTTATGCAAACTACTTCATTTTATAAATTCCAGTGTTTAATAACCGCGAGAGCATCAGATATTATACCGTTACTCTAACTCCCTTCTACACAACGCATAGGTGTCTTAAAAGCCCAATGAAAGTCAATTTCCTGGAGGAAATGACGTTCGACGTCTCGTTCCGTGTGGTATTAGGGTATGACAGTTGAATTGGGCAGAGACCATACCCCTCCCCACTTGATTTGATTGCTCTGTGGGCAGTTGAATAAGCATGACTTAATACTCCTAAATGGTACTGTATTATACAGCTTACGTTCGCCTAGAGATTTGAACATCTTTTGACAGCCTTTGTTTAATAATTTCTGATGCCTTCGCGGTTACACATTGAAATGAAATAACTATAAACGGATTTGACACGCGTATTTTATTTTATTGGCTGCTGTTTCGGAATCTTTACAGTTTCCATAATTGTAGCACGACTCAGCTGATGATAGTCTAACGCCTCAAGTCTTTATTTGATGAGAGTAGGTACATAAGTAAAAGACCTGTTAGTTTTGTGATGCACGATCGAAAATATAAAATCGTTTACAGATACGAGCGTTTTTAGTTAAACTGTGTTTCTTTTCCAGATAACTGATATCGAAAAACGACCAGTGAAAGTAGGCAGTGCAAAAATAAAACTCCAAAGCGTTTCCGTCAGGATTTATAAATAAAATGAAATGGTGTCTCGCGGAGGCAAATTGCCGAGTTTAAAATATACAAAAGCTGCAATGCCGCGTAATGTCTTAGTTCCCGGGGGAGGCAGTGTGGTGTAAAGTGTGATTGTTATTCAGGGCATAATGTAAGAGTATATTAGTTTACAATGTGCTCGGTAAAGTGGCTGCGGTTGTTGGTGATGCTGGCGGCCTGCTGGGCCCAGGAGGGCGAGTGGAGTGAAGACGCCGAGGATTTGGGTATGTTTTAATTTATCTATATACTAGCTGTCCGCCCCGGCTTCGCACGGATCATCTTATTTTTTATAGCCTATGTCGCTCAGGAATAGTGTAGCTTCCTAACAGTGAAAGAATTTTTGAAATCGGTCTAGCCGTTCTGGAGCCTATTCAATCCAAACAAGCAAACAAACCTTTCCTCGTTATAATATAAGTACATATATATTTAAATGCTTTGTCCTGACATACGTAATGAGATGACACTTGGGTGTGCTCTTCGTATGACGTATGCATTCGATAAAGATTTTTTTTTCTTTTTCTCGATGTGCACTACTTGTCTTGATTTTATCTATATTCGTTATCCTTATCATTTAATAGTACTGAACCATGTATATCAATTCAATTTTCAATGTCACAAAAGTACACTTTTTTAATTATTATTCACCAAAATGCAGGCATAAAATATTCACAATTATCTCCAGAACTTATACTGATTATTACATTTATTTCAAGATACCTAATTTAATTATCTACGCTAATGGAGGTTGCGACTTCGAATCCTATCAGAGGTAGATGTTGTGATGAACAATAGTATTTAATGCGTCGTTGTAGAAATAACAACTTTACAAGCCAGAAGGTAAAACAAATACAGAACCAAATTATTATTTATCAAATGGCAAGCGCAAAATTTAATTCATGTTTAAGTTTAATGATTTTACGGTTTACAACTATATAAATCTGCGGAGTAATTTATTATCTGCAATTCAAGCCATAAACCTATTTATTAGTTCGCGTTAATTACAGCTTTACAAATTAATGTGCATTCTACGTGAATGTCGGTAATACTATAATTAAATTGTTCACATGGGAAAAATAAATAGATTATATAACATATTACGCGGATCATGAATGTAGAAAACGTTTCACTTAATTTCAAAACAATACTGAATTATGTATGCTTTATTCGCTAAGAATAATGGCCGACTCCTACCGATTACGGCCAACGGTTCCGCGGCCAAGTCTTTTAACAGACAAAATTACCCAAAACAGCGATTTTATTGTATTACAGTTCGACGGCACACCTCGCAATGAATCGCCGAAGCGATCAAATGAAACAAAATGGAACAAACTCAAGTGGGAATCGCGCTCAACCCATTAAACGCGATTGCTTGTCGAAAATGAAAATGGGGAAATATATTTTCGTTTGTTCGGTGGCTCGTTATTTCATGTTTTTTTCTCTGATTTTTATGCAATCCATCGGGAGCCCCGTTTACACGCAACAAATTGCTCATTTTTGATTGGAAGCAACGAATATTAAATTCGTGTCTGCCTGCACCGGCCAAAGATAAATGTTCACTTTTATGGATATTGGCGCCGCGTAAATTGACTTGCCAATTCTCGTAATGAAATAAATAAGTCAAGAGTTACTGCAGGTTTAAATAATGAAAGTACATGAAAACACAGTACCTACTCTATTAATTATAAATGCGTTGTCGAACATTACGTGCCGTAAATGTTTAATGTTATTTTTAAATGAAGCGATTACAAATCATAGTAAGTTAAGTTATCCGTAATCATTCGTTAAGTTGAGCGAGATGTATTTAGAAGGGCGAAGAACTTACTCAAGTTCGATTTTTCGTTTGGATGACTACGAAAGGAACAAAAAGTACGGCCCAATTAAAAAGTGTTCATGCATGGGTGGGTCTATTCGGCTCCAATTTTATTGGAACGATTAATTTTATTGCGAAAATTTCTGGACAGCGGAACGAATGGGAAACGAGAGTCCGACGTGGTTCCGCCGACCTTTTGTGGTTAGGCGATGGATGGGTACAGTGCTGAATCTAATCAAAGAGCAGAGAGCCGAAAAACCGTTGCTGATCGGTTATTGTAAATGTGTTGAATGGATTTAAGACCTTGGTTTGAAAACGATTCCATTTTACAAATTGGGTTCACTTTCTAACCAAGTGTGTTGTTAGGTCGCTGATTGGAAAAGACTGATCGAACGCACGTCAATAATACAATTCAGGCAAATACAAATGACACCCGAGTAATACTTACCTGTCACAGTGAGATAAAAGAAATATTGTGTTACCTCTTACACATGTTTTTCCTTTTGTTTCCTGACCTACTTATCATTTTTCCAATTTCCTAATAAATAAAAGGGAGCCGTCCTAAAGGTCATTGAATTTCGCGTAACTTAATATATTAAGTAAATAAAAAAAAAAACTTTTATAAATGATAATAATATACCTCGAAATTGAAATGAAATATATTTCTTTAATGTTAGGACCGACTTAATACTTTTTTTATAAATTTAGGAACTTATATTGAAATAAAGCTAATGTACGGAAACTTCCGGACCAAATAACTTTTGATGTAACATAAAAGGTTACTTATAATCGCTACCAATCCAAATGGTTTCGTTTATCTTTTCTAGAAATTATATATAACAAGAAACAAGTGATTAGCTATTTTTAGAAATACATAACCTTCACAAAATAATTTATAACGACCAAATGATTAAAATTTAAATTTTAAACATGCCTTAATATTATGGAATAGTGGGCAGACGGTCATTAAGTAAACCTTTTAGTACCTTACTATAATTGATTGAATATTTTGAACACTATTTCTCAGTGGGATGATAAGAGGATAAAAACTTTAAACTACCTAAGTTGTGCTCCTTATATACTCACACAATCAGGTATCACAAACGACCTCGTCATGCCGGCGGTAGTATAAGATACACCGCAAGTGTGAGACGAGCTCGAATAATGATGTGCACAGCTGTTACGACATTCTAACTGGGGGTACTGCGAGCGTTTGCCGACGTAGCCTTGCGACAATCACAGTAGATCGACATGTCGATATTTGTCGCTTCTATGTGCAAGTGACAAGACATCGTGTCTATATAATAATATGAGTATATACAGATAGGAAGTTTTGGTATATTAGTGATTAGAAAGATAAAAAGTGCGGGTTAAAGTAATGATTGCTTATGAAATAAAACTATTGGGAACTCCTTCTGTCGTCCTTGTAATTAAGTTTATTTTTAGAGTCTATTACTTTTGTATCTTTTTTATTGTTTTGTATTTTAGTCGTCAGTTTGGTTTAAGTAACAATATGATTGTGTAAGTTTGTTAAATTTTAACAATAAATTCTTCACATTTTAACACTCACCATTTCACACAGTCCGCCCCTCACTAGCAACAATTGTAACGGATTTTATACGAAAAATTTAAGAGTTTACAACACTGAAAGTCCGTCACCATCAACAGTGTCAATATAACTAACTCACTATTATCAATTTAATACTCTATATTCGCTAACAATCTAGGCTCAACAAAGTATATATTTAAAACTTAAATAATCATACAAAATTTATCATACGATGTTCAAATCTGTCAATTAACGATACGTTCCGCTGTTGGTGTGTGACGGAGTAGGTCAGGCCCGGCGTGTCTCCACAATAATTTTATTAATATTACGCCCGGAAGCCTGTCACGCGCGAGACCGCCGCTCGTATATCTTCAGACCGAGAAAAAATATGATATATTGAGAGGACGAGAGACGTAAGAGCTTTCTTTAGCTTCTCCTCACGGGGCTTAGCGTCTTTTAGTGTTCTTAAAACCTTGTAAGTTACTTTAGTAAGTGAAAATGTTAGTGCTTCAGCTTAGGTGTTTTCTTGGAGCATTTCCATGATTGAGTTGTAGTTTAATTTTAAAATTTACCTGAAGGTGGTTGTTGACAAATATAATTATTAATGTATTGGAATGAAACTAGCTAAACTTTAACCTTAGACTATCGTCAACTCAGTCTTGCTAAGAGTATAGGAACAATACAATTTTCGAAAAGTCAGCAAATAAAATAAAATACGCGGATGTTTGTATTAAAGACATCGATAAGCTCAAAAACTATTGGACCAGTCATTATAAAAATTGTTATATTATATATTATGCATTTAACGGAGGTTTATAGGTATGCATATTATTATCTTCATTGGGCAGTACGGCGTTTAAATGGACCGCTAGTATAAAATGTAAGTATCTATCTATTTTACTAAATATACGTTGTTTACTATACGTACATAACCAACTAATTAGCGTTACTTTTTCACACCAAACAAAACACTCATTTAAACTTTTAAGTGTAAACATTTTAACTTTGTTAATTATTAACTTTCCGTCGCCCTCTCGAGAGTTGTATGTTGTGATTTTTACCTACAACTTACTAATACTTTGGTCTAAAAATAAGCGCATGTAATTAAATTTACTTTGTAATAAAGTACCTACTTAACCTCTAATAGTATTGCCAACTTCAGTCTAGTCCGATGGGTCAAATAGCATACGACCATACGACCCCCGTATTATTAACCTTTGCTCCCAATTCACGTACGTTCCATACAAAAAACATCTAAAAAGTAAATTTTGAAAAATTTTAGTATGATCCCATTAAAACTTCATTAAACACCAAAAATCGGAAAATTAATGTTAATGACTCATTTCTCTTTTAAATGAACTAAATAGAATAATTGACCTACCTGTACCTAATATAGAAAGTCATTACTTTATTTTTTCCTGTAAATCTTATTTGTATTACGTACCTAGACGTCCGATTAGAAAAGATTTTCTAAAATTCTACCCCTAAGGAGTTGAATAAGGGGTGTAAAGTTTGTTGGGACGATGTGATTCTTTGATCTGATCTATTTGAAAACATCATTTAAGAGTATTAATGGGAAATGGGTTTCGTATTTTATTAAAATTCATCCCCTTACAGGGTTAAAAAGTACGCCAACGAAGTTGCAGGCAAAACACAGTACATAGGTATAAGTAGAACTTAAATTTGTAAAAAAACTTACTACCATGTGGATTAAGAATGTTGTGCCTGGTCAGAATGAACGTGGAAATAATGTTGTTCGCTTACATGATTTACTGCTATGGCCTATTAAATACACCGCGAACGAGAATACTTTGACCAAGTTACTTTTGACGTCATAAGTTAATTTTACCTCAAACCCTTAATAACTAATTCTCTATAAATACCTGCTTTGAAACTTTTCTTCGTCGGTTCACTTGCCGTGTCACGTGAGTTGTAACTATTATAAGTTGTAATAACTAACAGGTTTAGTAAACTTTGTATTATTTGAAAGAATCTATATAATATGCATGAAAATACAATGTTGAAATAACTTAATAAGTACGAGATGACCCACTACACGCGAGTTAAAAGTTGAAGGTCCGGGTACCTGGTCAGAACTATAGATACGGTCTGCCTTCTGTATAAATAAACTAGCGACCCACCCCGGCTTCGCCCGGATCCACTTTTTTTTATAGCCTATGTCACTCGAGAATAGTGTAGCTTTCCAACAGTGAAAGAATTTTTCAAATCGGTCCAGTCGTTTAGGAGCCTATTCAAACAAACAAACCTTTCCTCTTTATAATGAATATTATAATATTGTATAATATTAGTAATAAAAAATTAATCACCAAAATGTATGTACTACAAATTGTAAATACTGCATATCTTCCCATCGACTACCCCAAAATGGATATTTTTTTGTGTTTGTTATTGTCAGTACAAGATTTGTACTTAAAATAGAAGATAAACAAAATAAATAAAAATATTATTAGGTACTTATTGAAATCAAAATATGGTATCCTTGTCAATTAACGGCAATTTATCGAGTTCTAAACTATGAAAAGCTTGTAGTATACAACTAATAGGGTACTAGATAACGAATAAACATACATAAATACATATTATGTAACAAACAAGACTTGGGCACAAGTGCTCGTGTTCCTCACACTGATATTTACCCCTAGCAGGATTCGAACTCTCAACCTCCGGTTTCGTAGTCATTATCTCTACAACAAATAAGAATATTTATATTTTAAGACGACAATTTTTGAAATGTATTTCTAATGTCCGTCTGTTAGCCATTAATCACCGGCGCGCTAACATTTACAATCTAAACATCAAAGACACAAAGCTAGATGAAGGTACGATAGTTCCACGTCGTGGTCGTCATTAGGCGGGTCACACACGACCCGGGCACGTCGTGTGCACATGTCGCATGTCGTGTGTCGTGTCACGACCCCACCACTCACCAACCACGTTCGACACCAGGGCAATGAGTGCCGTAATTCTTTAGTGCCTCTCGACACGACACAACCTTCGCGACCACCTCCAGGCCATTACACAAGCGAACCCCCAATCTAATATAATTTATATTTCCGATACATTATGCGTGACATTCACCGTCGAAAGTCGAGGCTTTGTCAGAACAGCTTTATTGTGGAATTATTCTAACTCAAACGCGGCGGTGACATCGAAATAAAGGGGGCGGGGCAGATTTGGAATTTCATTTCTTCGCTCTTATCTTAATGCGAGGTGGCGTTGTGTCGCGTTAGGTGAGATTTCTGTTTTCCTTTTATTTTTATTGAAGCTTTCACCTCAGTGTGCAAGCATGCATGTTTATGTCACACAACGTCTAATATGAAATAAAGCTCTTGGGATTTTTGTTTACAGACCTAAGTAAATGATAGTGACAAGCTCTTTTATTTAGTTTATAATTGTGAATGGTTACTTATATAAACCGATTTACGTCACCCACTTATTACTCACGCTACCAGTGACCTTCATAAATATGACGTATTTCTGATGTCAAAGTTGATTACACTGAGTGGACTCTCACATTATGGGTTCTTCGGAGGTAAAACAGCAATTAGAATAATTATTTTACTAATATAAAATTATACGAAAACCCCATTGTCTTGTTTTAATCAGAAATACTTACCAGTAAAAGATATTATATTCATTTAAAATTACTTTATACTTTATTGGAATGTAGTACCAGTAAGATGGCGGCACGCGAGCAACGAATAAGTACAAATTCGCAAAACAAAGCACTAGAGGCAAGTTGTCACATCGCACAGCAGAAAGGTTGCCGCAAGATCGAGTAATCCATCTTTATTAGGTTAGTCTTCACGGAGTAAATTGAAAATTCTTCCTAAGTATGACTGATGGTGCATATTACTTGCCCCCAACACGGCGACAGTATTTTCGAGAAGAAAAAGGGATTATTTCGCGCGGTGTGGGAAACGGAGCGTTTTAATATTACGCCTATTTATATTCATGTCCCTTTATTGTTGGAGGTTGGAAAGAAATCCAAAAACCATAACGCTGTAAATATAGAGGGAACAGAGATATTCACTTAGTCTTTGTGTTAAGACGATACGGATTCGAGACTTGTTACCGAAGCGAGACCCGAAGAATGTTTAATGCATGCGATTTAGGGTACGCAAATTAGTTTTTATTTCTTCTTGCTCCGCGTAAGTGGCCTTTTGAAGTGTAAGATGTTGTAAAGTTGCAATGCGGGATTTTATTCTCGTGCGGCGGGAGTGCATGCATTTGAAGAGTAAAGAAGCTTTTATGCTGCAAATGAAAGCATTTGGAACGACTTATGCATCCCAGTACACATATTTTAGTTTGAGTTTCTTTGGCTAGTTCATTTCAATGTTTGGATTCAATTTCCAATGTTGTATGTTTATTAATATTGATTAGAAGTAACATTTTACCGATCAAAAGCATCTTTATTCTTTCTACCTTTCACAGTTCACATTTCAAGAGCTGACACGAATTTGAGTACGCGTTTAAGACATGCTGAAAACTTATCATAGGCTCGGTGGTTGTCCAGATATTTCTCCTTTCGTCTGCCTCTGCTTCGGTGATTATTATGTGTCCATATAACATTCCTTTTTTTGTTTCAGTGTCCACAGTAGACGTGGACGCGGTGCTGGGTCGCACGGCGTCTCTGCCATGTGACGTTGCACCGGACGCTGCTGAGGACCGGGTCTACATGGTGCTCTGGTTCAGAGCCAGCAAGCCCTCTGGTGGAAAACCAATTTACAGGTAATTTAATCTTTGGATTGTATTAATAGTAACACTTGTCTTTAAGTCAGGTACTGTATTTAAAGTAGGAAACATATTGAAAATGTTTTGGCATCAGGATTTTGTGTGGTCAACTCTATGCCTTTTAATAAATTAATTATAATTATAATATTATAAAACTGAAGAGTTTGTTTGTTTGTTTGAACGCGCTAATCTCAGGAACTCCTGGTTCGAATTCAAAAATTCTTTTTTGTTGGATAGACCATTTATCGAGGAAGGCTTTAGGCTATATAACATCACGCTGCGACCAATAGGAGCGAAGAAACCGTGGAAAATGTGTAAAAAACGGGGAAAATATGAAGCCTTATGAAGAAGTGACAGAAGACTTTGACAGATCTTTGACGAAACAATCGGACGGGCAGGACGACGTCTGCCGGGGCCGCTAGTTAATTATATGAGTAGATAGATACTTATATTGCTACTTACTACGAAATCTATAAGATCCTAAGGTGGGCCCAGAACATTTTAGGGTGGTCTAAACCAACCCGGCTCTCCCTCCTCCTAGTTACGTCCATGGTCAATTATAGGACAGACATGATGCTTTGAAGATTTTTTCCCCTCTATGCCACTTTAAGGCCGTATTAATACATCCATACAGGGTCTAAACTATAAGGTAACTTTTATAACTTTGCGAGTAATAAGAAAGAGTTTTTGGAAAACACCCCTAAGGTAAAACAGGGGTGTTTATCAAGCGCTAACAACGCGGACATTAGCTAGTATATTCCAACTCTACGGTATCGTAACACAGCATATTACTCATTGTACATCTTGCAGAGTCTGTCAAGGCTTATCGTGTCGTGTAGCGTAACGAAGCTAATGTAATTAACAGAACCTGTGAGCTTAGAAATAGCTTTCTTTGTAGCTTTACATGTTTACAACACGGTGGTATCTTCATCTTTGTTGAAGGTTCCTCTTTACTTACTATTACTGAAGTAGGTATGTTGAAATTTAAATGAAAGTAACTATAAAAATAAAAATGAAAATATTAATTTTTCATAATTTTTTTGCTATCACATTTTAAATTTTTGTACTTTACACTATTTTCACTAATGTCTTAGGACCTAATTAGTAGTAAGATTTGCTATTAAAAAAGTGCTATGTTAATTATAATTTTGTAATAATGTAATTATGCACAATACTTGAACTCAGCCCTGGCGATAACTACTGCTAGTGTTGTACAATGACGTCACAGGGGCTAATTTTAAAACATGCCTGTAGAATCATGACTACTTGGTATTTTTGAATGAAATAAAATCAAATGTTTTTGTATACATAAAAACTTTACTCTAACAAACTTTCAAGTTATTTTGCACATGTATTAACATACTTAATAATTAATTCTGAATTAAAAAAATCTAATCCCAGCGCCACACTAGTGCTATCGTACATTCCAAAGATACACTAATGCCAAGATAAATATGAAATATGAGTGAGTATTCGTAGATAAAAATGGCGGATTGATTTACCGCGGTCCGGATCTCCGGACGGGCTTCCGTGCCGGACGGCGGTAGATCACCCGGACAACAATCCGATTGATACTTATTTATTTTGGGACTAACTTTCGAAATGGAAACGACAAAATGACATTTGAAATGATAAGCCGATCCTGGTTTCTAAAGACTTTTTTAGGGCTTTACAAAAGTAAATTGTGTCTTATTTTTAAACTAAGGAATTAATCGATTGGGAATGAAGAGTAGGAAGTGTATATTTTATATAAGAAATGAATCCAAACATACTTATTTATCTTAATATTTGTCCATTTACTATAGAATACAGCAAGATATTTTGCCTTATTATTTTATTAGTTTGGTTTATGACACTATTATATCAAACAGGGATATCTATAACTTGAGTTGACTGCCTGGATAAAAAAGAACAATTATTTTCAATGTTGTACTAAAAACTGAAATTCTAATTGGCTGCAGGCTAATTAGTGCAACACTACGTTAGAAGGAACGCGACTTAAATACCTTCGTTCCAGTGGCTTCCGTATCACGCACACCGGTAAGCTTGTGTAATCAACAACATATACTAACATAACACTAACATAAGGATAGATAGGCCTTCGATAAAAATAACTGTTTAATATTGGTAAAATATCTTATCTATGCAGCATTTTGACATTTTGACGTTTGAGCTGTCATTGAATAAATCGGTCTCTTTTTTTACCGACTTTCACCAATTCACATCGTTTTATTTCAATCCCATTAAAATATATAAGAAACCACGAGAGAGCTAAAATACCATGCTCTAATAACTTTAGCTAATAAACTTAACTTAATAATAACTTTAGTCGTCAGCCATACACTTATAATTCCACTTGTTTTATGACAACCCGTATTATTCTTAAAATAAAAGATTATCTTTTAAACTTCTTATGCGGCCAGCATCCTCACTGGATCGCAACCTTTACAGTAGGTACCTTCACCGGTATATAAAGAAAAAACGTAAGAAGTTGTAAAATAAATTTGAAAGCTTATCCTGTCTGATTTTTTTTTATTAAATTACTATTGTTATAAAATACTAGCTGACCGGGCAAACTTCATACCACCATATTCTGATTTTATTAATTTTTGTTTCTTCTAATTTTATTCTGTACAAACCTTGTCCTGAAAATAACAAACAGAATTATCTAATTAGGTGTCGTCAACTTTTTGAATTAGAATTTTATTAAATTGATAATATATTTAATATTAAATTGACCGAAGCTTAACTGTGATAAAGCGCTTAAATGGATAAATTCGTCTTAGCACGACATTAATACTTTTGTTCTAGTAACTTCCGTGTCACGCACCCTAGTAAGCTTATGTAATCAACAATCTATATAAATAACTAGGTACCTACTTAAGTAAGGTATTAAACTATAGTTACTGTGAACAGTACGAGTGAAATCCGTTGTAATTTATTCCAATGTCCAATATTATGTAATAACCGTAAGTGTGAGATTTTTTTATTTTGATTTTTAATTAAATAAAATTTTACGATATAACCCAACGAGCAAAGTAGTAAAAGTTATATAGGTACCTATAGGAATATTTACTCTTATAACTGCACCCAGGTCACTATAAGCAGGTGCTGATTTTAGTTGTTGGGAATTCAATAAAATTTCAGATTATCGTTTAGTACAAAACAAGATGGCGCCGTGCAAAAACTTTTTTCCATAAATTATAACCGGCCAGCATTATTTTTCTTGACTAATTTAATTTATTTTTTTACAAACATGGCTAAGATTTCGGCATTTAAGAATTAAGGAGCAAACATTCTAGTCAGTATAATACTTACATGAGATAAGTCAATGTAGGTAGGTATCAAATTTTAATAAACAACTGAGTATTCCAAGAATCAAATTAAATAATAATATTGTGTTAAAACACGCCACACTTTCTAACACAACGTGTAAATTAAATTGTTCGGTTAGTAGGTTATTTTCTTTCTGTAAAATCACATATTTTTTGCTCCGAGAAAACATAATTATGTAAATTATGCTAAACAAGTTGTAAGTGTGTCAAAAATACCCGGCGAAATAACAAGTACGGTTTTAGATTTCCCGAGAAAGAGGAAATTAGCGGTGATTCGTTTATTAATGTTTCCTATTGATGTTAAAAAATATTTTTGTCTTCACAAAGCTCGTGACCTTAAATTGGCGATGTTTATTTGTTATCGTAAACACCTACTCTGAGAAATAAATAATAATAACATAATGGTGTAAGATCCAAAGTAAGTTTGACTATTTGTTTTTTAATTTATAGAAATTATAAAAACAAACATTGTAACAAAAACCAGTCAAAAGTTTATACAAAGGTTCATCAACACATACTTAGTCCAAGATGACAAAAACATAAAACCATAATCACTTTGTTTTGCATGTAAATAGTAATAATTAATTTATCATATGAGTAGGTACAGAAATATGAACCTTGTATTTTTACACCATGCATATTAACATGACGAATTAATAAACTTTAGCAATTAAAACAGATAATAGGAAATAATTTAAATTAAAAAATACTAAAACATTTACGCATTCTATTCTGTACAATTCAAGATGGCCGTTTCTAGACGCTTTTTTTAATTTACGTACAGAGGCACAGATATTAGTTTGAAGTGCAATGTCAAAATTTTAATCAACCTTTTTTGCTTGCTGCATGTATTTATTCAGTTAAGCTAGTTTTTATAAATTGCAGACGTCGGCTAATACCTGTTGTTAGCCAAGGAAGATAACGGTTAATTCTACGTTTACACATATTCGTATTTTGTATACGCCCGCAGCTCGTGACGTCATAAAGGGCAAAGCATTAAAAATGCAAATCGGACAGGATAAGCGGTTTGGTATGTGCGCTGTTTAATTACTGAAAACTCTGCTCTTGTACTCGTTATCAATTTTAATAGTACTTAAATATAACTGGCCTTAGTAAATGGAGGTTTACAGGGACATCTAGGTACCTAAAGATAAGATTGCCCCCTTGAACCCAAAAAATGTATGTATATATGTGTTTGTTATCTCATTATATGATAGATAACTTAAAACAAGTAATGAGTCATTTGCTTTTTTATTTTATAAATATTTTTTAATCCTATTATTTGTCTTATTAAAATAAATAAACTAAAAAAAGTAATCCACTCGTAGGCTTCGTCAAAGAGACAATTAGAGCTGATTTAGTTCCCTTATTAATTTCTATCGATACAAAACTTTACAGTTCATTGACCTTAAGTCCCAGATGACAATGACGGCGTCTCAAACGCTCAAACATCCACCAAAGTAGTATAAGTAAAAATGAGAACAATTTATTTAAATACAGATTTTATTATCCAAAGAAAGTTTTATTAGGTTATCTATACTAATACTATAAAGAGGAAAGATTTGTACCTATTTTTGTATGTTTGTAATGAATAGGCTCAAAAACTACTGGACCGATTTTTATAATTCTTTCACTGTTGGGAAGCTACGTTCACCCTGAGTAACATAGGCTATAGAATATTTTGAAAAAAATTAGGGATCCGTGCGAAGCCGGGGCGAACCGCTAGTACAACAATATAGGCAACCGAAACTAACTCCAAACTTGATATATGCGGCAGGCTTTACACGCCATACGTACGTTTTACGAGCTCACCGATCATTAATCACTGCCATCGTAGCTATTATCAGGGTTACTGGCTTTTAAATATCTACCCTATAAACCTTAGTTATTGACATCAATGTTGGGAACCTAGTTGATCACTGATTGAACCGTACACTGTTGATAATCATTTCTGAAACCTTCGCGATTGTTAAATTGGAAATAACTACGGGTAACGCTAACGGGTCTAACTCGCGTATTTTATTTTATTTCATAACATATCGAGAACTAGTTTGTAGTACGGCTGAGCTGACGATAGTCTAACGCTTAAAAGTTTTTAGCGTTAGACCATCGTTAGCCAAATCCGTAAGTGTTTCATTCAGTACAAGTTGATGTTATTTACTTCGCGGCATAATATTTGATAGTTAGCGTATCGTTACCAACTGAGTCATATAGAGTGAGTGTTATGTATTGGATTTTTAGTAAAATACCTACCACCACCAATACCTCATTGAGTTTTTTGCTGTTTCTTCTCAAGTGTCATAGTCATAGGAGCTCGTAAAAACCTAAATTGAAAAAAACATATTTTTTATTTTAAGTAAAACTGCGTTTGGAAGTAACCTGTCTTATTTATGGTACTGACAGTATTAAATAATCAATAGAATCCGAACCACCTAAATTTTATACTACCTAATTTTCTCAAGTTTTATATGTAAAACGTAGATATTTCTTTTTAACTTTTAATAAATGTGGCCAGGTGACCTGGCGCTGCAATCCCATTATTTTTTCTTTCACTCTGTTACCGGGTCATCACGTACCTACTCGTAGGTAAAGTTTGAGTGCGCAAGAACGCATTTGTCCCTATCGTCCTTTTGTAAAGAGTGCAAGAGTGACAGTGACAGATCCTATCTCGCACCACAAAAATCACGTGCTACCATTCTGGTTTAAATCGGACCGAATCCGATTGTCTATAGCTAGTTTAATATTCCCAGCCACCGTCACTCACTTTTTTCCACGAATTAAATGTTCAACGTTTTTCACAAAGCGAATTTCCCAATATTTTTAACAATTTCTGTCGCAAACACGTATCCACTTGATAAAGATTTAATTATCTTTCACAAAAAATGCATGTTTTGATTCACTATTCGCTTTATTATTTAAATTTCGTAGCGTTGCTTTACGAATATTTATAATGTGTCGGGACCTCATAACTCTCAATTTACGTGTTGTATTTCTGCGTTATCTTACTTTTACGATAACCTTGAGTCTTATTTACTTAGTTTATCAAATGGGTCAAACTTTTCTGTATTACATATTAATAAGCTCAAGACACCCTTTACATTCTAATAACAACCCTTAAATTCAATTTAACGTCTCTAATGAAAACTTGGCGTGAACAAAACAAGCTCACTCGACGCTATTTAAAAGTCGAAATTAAAAGATTAAGATTTTAATAACGAAAAGTAGTCGAAAAAGTTGATTACAGGCGGTTAAAATTAATATGCAGTGATTACGGTGGTTAAAACATAATTAAGTGGGCTATTGCTCCGGTTGAGCCAGGCTGCAGGTTATATGGAACGGGGCGGGGCGTTATACCACGTCGCTACAATATTGAAGTTTAATAATAATTATTTATTGTATACATAATTAACAAGTATACTGACATTATGTATTTATTATAATAACCGTAAAATATAGGATATCTAAATTACCTTTGTTCAGTAGGTACATTTTGTGTTTTCGACCGTATTTTTTTTTTATGTATGACTACGCATAACTTTTTGAATCTTTCTGTGTTTCAAGCATGACTCTATATTGTGTTCTTATTACCTATAGGGCTCATAGGCCAATCGATAATATCAACCAATCTAAACGCATACAAAGTCCTTTGGAATGAACATAAGGATCATTTTAATGACAGAATTTTACCACTCTGTTACTAAAGATAACCATAATGTTACTCTTAAGAAATTGGGAAGGGTCAATATTAGTTTTTTTGCGGATTCTTGCGATATATTATGCATTTGACATAGATTTTTTGAGTTACATCGTTGTTAAAAAACTTACAATTCAATTACCTGCTCAAAATTTAAAAACGACCTATAACCGAACTAAAACCGATCTCGTGACGTCATTCACGTATGTCGATGCCAAACAATTTTTCTATTATCAAACAACCTAGTGTTTACAGAAGGTTATGTTAATCAATTAGGGCTTGTAACCGTTGTAACCAACCTCAATACCTTTTCAGTTTCGACGTGCGCGGGCGCTCATTCAACAAGGCGCTTCAATGGTCTGATCCCAATGTGTTTGGGCCCCGAGCCTACTTCGCGACCGTGGCCCGGCCCGCTGCACTCACGCTGGATACGGTGCAACTCGACGACGAGGGCGTGTATCGATGCAGAGTCGACTTCAAGAATTCACCTACGAGGAATTTCCAGATACGCCTATCGGTTATTGGTAAGTATTTGTGTAAACTGTATTGTATTGCCAAATAGAGCCGCCTGATTGGAAAGAGTGATCACTTAGTGTGTATAAGTATTTATGTTGTTACTTTAGTATTGTAGTAAATCAAATCAATATCTGTCGTTAATCGATTAAGGATTTTAAGTCGTCATATTTAAATTTAAATTCGCGTATTGATTCATTTCGAGTTAGGTCACTTTAGTACTTATCGGATGCCTCCATCACACAAAAAACACACCCTGCAAGTTTCAGGGCTTTACGATCAGCGGGGTAGGCTGTGCGCGTATCCATCAGTCATTCAGGAAAAAGGATTTTATAAGACCTGATAATCATAATATAAAATATGACAATGACAATACTTTGCTCGGTTTAACATATTATTATATTATGCTCGATTCATCTGACGTTTTCAATGCATTATCAATACAATGGTATCTAGGTTAAGCCATGTTAAATTAGGTGGATCGTTTATTCAGACGGCATTGAGCGATGTGCTTCTAATGGAGGTTACCTGACAACAAACAGCTATTGAGTTTACCATTTAAACTTAGGTATACTTTCGATAATGCCACGATAATTTCTAGTGTAACGGCCTGTTTTACAATGTCGTAAGTTATTCATGCATGTACCCCAATTATTTTGTAATCTTAAAGTGATGTTATAAATAGTTTACTGATATAAATAATGTGAATGGGGTACATGGATCTTTGAATTTTAATTTTAAATACATAAACAAATGTATAAGCAAAATAATTTCTGATGCGCGGTTATTGCACATTGAAATGAAACAATTATAGCGGATTTAAAAAGCGTATTTTTTTATTAGCTGATTTTTCAAAACTTTACAGTTCCAATGTTCGTAGCACGACTAAACTGACAATAGCAAGCTTAACTTCGTGTAGGTAAAAACTTATTTAAAAAAAACCGACAGATAAGAAATAACTACTTAACAAAGTTAGGTAACCATATAAAGTTTAAACAATGTTTTTATCTATAGAGAAAGTTGCCGATAGCTTATCGAGGGCTTATGGAACATTGTAAATTAGACCTAAAGACTTGGAATTTGACATTTTGTGATATTTATACAATGGGGTGAGAAACTAATATAAATTGTATTAAACCGCTGAGTCTAGAAACTACAAATTTTGTAAATTTTTTTGGAAATTCTTATTTCAATGAAGTGAATTAGAGGGTGCAATTTTGTATGTTTTTTTTTTCAGTATCGTTGAAAATACAATACTGCCGAAAATATAAGTGCCTGTATTTTTCACACTGTATCACTGAATCAAACAACCGCCCTAAAGTAATTAAAATTCACCACCGCACTCCGTTAAATTGTAAAAATTCAAATCTCGCCCGGTGCCGCTATATTTAGGTTTAGAAAAGAAAAGGCAAAGTGTAAAAAGAAAATTATTAAAG
The DNA here is from genome assembly GCA_038024825.1 of Polylopha cassiicola. Taxonomy (NCBI): domain Eukaryota; kingdom Metazoa; phylum Arthropoda; class Insecta; order Lepidoptera; family Tortricidae; genus Polylopha; species Polylopha cassiicola. The sequence continues at coordinate 5,612,939 of CP149061.1, forward strand.
CAATCATACTTAATAAATATTATTAAACTTTAATAGATTTTCTAATGATGGTAAAACAAAGTAAAATTACTAATGCCAAAGTAAATGTAATATTGAAATATAATAACCGCGAAGGCATTAAACATTATTAAATGTAATATGTTACGATGTCGCGCCGAAAATATTGGTGAAATTTTTAACTTTTAAAGTCTAGACATATCATCATATTGGGCTTATAAAAGTATCACGTTTCTAAAATCTAAATAAACGTTTAAGTCTGTGATATGAACTTGATTTATGTACCCTCCTAAGGTACCTACTTAAAATCAAAAATTATTAAACAAAACAAAATCCTCACTAACAGTATCGTTAACATTCGTTCTAAACTCACGTTACGAAAACGTAATCATCCACTCAAAGGAAAACCTAATATACATAAAAATAATATAAAAAAGGGGGCACAATAATAAGGCTCACTTAACGAGTTAAATCGTTTCGCAGATAACTTCCCCACAAAACGTCGACCCTCGAAATAGTAGAATGGGGATCGCAGCAGCTGCTCGCATTCCCACACTGAAAAACTTTAGCGTGAAACGTCTGCCCTATGCTGAAAATTTATAAGAGAACCTTATCTAAAAAGCCAGCCTTTCAACGGCTTTCGCCGAGCGAGCGATGCAAAACAAAGCTTTGTTAGAGCTCCTTTGAATTTCGGTAAGGAAAATGAGAGGTTACACACGACCGTAGTCCCATCAAAGAAGCCTCAGAGTGGTGTTATTACAATAATGTACTGCGATACCACGCTGGAGTGGTGAGGCTTTTACCGGCGCCGGATGCGCGAACCGAATACTGCGTAAACGCGTTAAGTTGTTGAAAACATGTTTTTCTTGTCTATCGCACGGTCAAGCTATGGTTAAGTTATCTTATAGGTACCATTGGAATGATACAACTTTAAACGGATTTAACTCGCGTATTTTATTTTATTGGCTGACGTTTCGGAGCCTTAAAAGATTCCATAATCGTAGCACGACTGAGCTGACAATAGTCTTATGCTAAAATTATTAATACAGCTATGCAAACTATCGTAGTAGGTACTCCGAAACGTCAGCCAATAAAATAAAATAGTTACTTATATCAGTTTAGCGTTGTTTCATTCCAATGTAGGTATAATAATAACCGCGTAGGCATCAGAATTTATTATCTTATTCCAAGTAAGGATAGGTAGCAACAGTCCAAAGTGAACATAGGTACATAATGTTGCAGTGAAACTTTAGCTTTTCTAAAATTTGATTTTCATTTGTAATCGAGACGACCCCACTGTTAGTGGATTTAAAAACAGTAAGTTTGCTCCGCAGCTTAGGAGTTTGACAGACTTTAACTTGTTTTTGACTGCCAATTAAGTTAGCCAAAGTTTTGCACTTAAGCGAAGAAACTTAAGGTCGGTGATATAAAAATGAAATACGACATTAAAAAGATGTTTTAATGTGAATGCGAAACACGTAATGTTTCAATATTTTCTATAAGGCACTTTGCTGCTTACGTTATTCATTTCAAAATCGTGCTTTCTATGTGAAAGTATCTATTATAAGGTTATTTATACCTTTTAATAGATACTTTTCACTTAACATTTTTTATGAAATATACCTACTACATTTACGTTTATAATATAATATAGGTCACTGGAGAACAAACACGTTTCAAAGATTATTTTTTATATAAGACTAGCTGACCCGAGGAACTTCGTACGGCCGCGGCGTTATAAGATTTTTTTTTCAAATTATATATAAATAGGGAAATCATCTCTGGACTTCCAAAAATACATCAAAATCAGTAGCGAAATCGATCCAGCCATTGTTGAGTTTAAGCCAGACAAACAAACAGTAGGTAAGTAATTTCTTTTTTGTGCACCTTCTGACCTCTACTCCGTACTACCGTACTACCGTTTGACCCATAATAAGCATCTTACCCCCTTAGAGTGTAAATTTTCAAAAATCCTTTCTTAATGTTCCCCTAAATTGATTATTACTATTAGGCAAATTAAAAATTACTATTTATTTATATATCATTGCGATCTAATGGATTTATTTCATGACACCTCACGCCGTTTTCTTACAACTCGTGACACGGCGGCGCTGCCTGGCCGAGGATTTATTACGGCACCCTATCTACATATGTTTATCGCGGAATTTTAAATTGTAAACGAGCTCTTATTTGCGATATAAGTTTGCTTAACTGCTCCGTAAAGTCATTTTGAATTTACATTTAACTAGTAATGGTATTGTTTGCTCCGTAGTCATTTTGTATTTGGAACCTAGTAACTTTACATTTAACTAGGAATTACGGTAAGTATACGGAATAGTTGAATATTTTTAGCTTGTAAGATAGTGTTTGTTTTGCTTGTAAGAGTTGATTCTTTTAAAGGGCATTATGAAAGATACTGTATTCTATTAGGTAATACTTTTTTGAACCTCAGCTATGGTTTTTTTGGAAATTTTGAAGTGTAGATACTGATGCTACTTTTATATCACTTTATTATTAAAAAAAAGTTTGGTTAGTCATAGATAGTTGGGTAATAACTTCAATTCAAGTTCGATTTAATATTTAACTCTTATACAGCTTTTGTATAACTTTGTCCCTGTTACCATGATTTTAAAAACTTGAACTTTACAATACTCGGCCACATTAAACCAGCCAACACACCGCACCGTTTCTCTACATCGCTATTCGGCGCAAAACCTATTTGTTTTTATGTGAGTTCACTTTATTATTTCCTATTTAGCAAACGGTGCAATTTATACGGCACGCCGTGTAATGTATCTATGTTGGCGTACGAACATTCACGGCCTGCAGTGTACTTCCGTACCGTAATTCTTTCTCGACCGGGTTTTGAGTTAAGCGAAGCAATATGTAACAGTTAAGTGGGGGTTGCAGTACGGGCGTGATCGTAAGTCAAGGCGTCGACGCCAAGCCGCGCCGCGCCAACCAATTGTACAGCAAACCTATACATCATACTGCTCAAACAACATAACCTCTTTATGAAGCAAGGGATCGTGCGTAACTTTACTTGAACAAGTTTGCTCATTTTGTTTAATCAATGTTTGTGTTATGCACAGACTGTTATAACATAGAGATATCACTTACTGTGGGCAAAAAATAACTCTCTGATTCATAGCATAATTGGTTCATTTAAAGTTAACTCATGAAGTTATTACCATTTAAGGTGTCTCGGAAAATTATATAATTATGTTGTGGATGTCGAGAATAATTAAATAACGATCAAAGAAACACAGATCGCCTTCAAGGACCTCTACAAAAACCACGCCGCTCGTCTCACAACGTCTTCCGAGACGTCTACTGCTAGATGGGTGGATCTTCGAACATTTGAGATGCTAATGGTCCGTATCCATTGGACTATCACCAGATCAACTTTCCATGTTTCAGGGGAATAACCACGATAGATACATTTCCCGATTCCGATAACCATATCAGTACTTTCTGTCCCCACCGGCATAAATTTGTGTGTGAGCACAAGTCTAGCAATTCTCAGAGCTATGTATATTCAATTAAGCAAGACTTCGCGACGTTGTATTAGCATTTAATATTCAACGATTTAGGCACGTGTAATTTTAATGAATATCCACTTGGAGCGTATAGCAAAAGTAAAGTATCTGTTTCCTTCATTATGTAAGTTTGTAAGCGTCCCACACAGACGGCCCAAGTTTGAGCTCGGAGAAATGTGATTATTTAGGTAACTTTACGTGAATGCCTAAACATGAACTTGTGAAACTTAATTGTTCTATAATAATCAGTTTTGCAGTCAACTTTGCTTTTATGTTAGATGTGACATTGAGACGATTAAGCTTCATTTAATTTAAGATTATTTTCTGAGCATGAGTGTAACAAGGTAAGGCTTTGTGTAAGTAGGTACGTAATTCTGTATGCGTTTCTGTTACTAAATTTCTGAAAGGATTTTGATGGAATGAAATAGTATAGGATTATGTGAGTCCCTAGATTATTTCAAAGCTCAATTTGGCCTAGTTTCCTAGATCCAGTTCCAGGAAAAGGACCACGTCCGCTGAGTCCACTAGTATACCAATATAATACCTGTAGTATGCTTATTTAAAATATTACAGTCGTTCATTTACCTACGTATGCTTTTAATTTTTATGAAAAATATAAAAACGAAAATTCTAGAAACAGAGATGGTTTTAGAATTGGTTTAGATTAGACTACAAAAATACCTAGGTAAGTACCTACTTAATTAATTTTCTTGGTGCGATTGTGAGAAGCAGATAGGTATGATTCTAATAATCTTTATAGAGAAAAGTAAAAAGTATGCAATAAATAAAGTCGATCGTGTCTCATACAATGTGGTATTCCGTCATAGATAATTTACCAAAACGAAAACACGTACCAACATGTTTGTCAGCAGCTGCTGCGTAAAGCTACAATGCAACAACCAATTCCCGACATTCTCGGAATATAAGTTACAGAATTCAGTCGTAACATAATAAAACTTGTCAATTATCGCAATCTCACATCGAGAAACCCTTTCCGAGGTTCGGAATTCTCGAAAACTTCCGTCCGTTGACGTGGATTCGACAAGAATATAAAAAGCAGCTGCCGATTCGAGTCGAGTCGAGTCGAGACGTGCACGGAAAACGCTTGCCTGAATTAATAAGTACAACACGAAATTTGAATTTAATGAAACAAGTTGGCAGCAGGCAGCTGAGCGGGTATCGATTTTGCTTATAAGAAATGAAGCCTCGATATACCCTAAACATTCTTAAAGCGATCCCGTATTTAAATAGTCGTATCGGAATATTGAAATTGCGTTGTGTAATTTAATTCATTTTATTTCGAACAGGAACGTTTTTATTTTTGGAAATAAGTAGCTTAGTGATTTATTTTAAAATATGAACGAGAGTGTTTTGTTAAATGAACAAATAAGACTGGATTTATATTATGATGTAAATAGATAAACCACCGGACTGAAAAATATATATACCTACCTACCTACCCAATAACTTTTTGTATTTTTCTTTACTATCGGTCGCGGCAAATTCGTCCTGTCCTTTCGATTGTTTCGTCAAAGATCTATCAAAGTCTTCTGTCACATACCTTTGGGGCCATCCATTAATCACGTGAGGCTTGAAAGGGGGGGAGGGGTTTGACAAAAATCACGAAATGTCACGAGGGGGGAGGGGGGTGTATTAAGTAATATCACGCGTATTTAGTTTTTTCTTTTGTTTTATATATTTTTTTTCTGTCTAGACATTTTTATCATATTCCTTAATTTCAGAATAAATTAGATTATAATTTGTACATGTATTTAAGTTAATATCCTTAAAAAATCAAGATTTTTTGTAAATACTAACAATACACGTGATGTTGGGTGGGGGTTGGGGGGGTAGTCTTAAACCTCAAAATGTATCACTTAAAAAAAGATCACGTGATTAATGGACGGCACCTTTTGTATTAGATTGTAAAAAATATTCTGACCAATACTTATATTTTAATATTATAGTAGCAGATGTCAGTACAATGATCACGAGTATTGTATCCGAGTCCTGGATATCATGTACATTATCTAAGTAATTCTATGTAATTGTTTATCTGTCGTCCAGCGAGCCTATTATGAACTCTTGACAAGTAAAAGATTCGTCGTTACGATATTATTTTGTTATCGACATGTAGAAATAAGAGACGAAATCGATATGACAATATTCTCGCTGTCGACAACGTTGATTTTTGACAGATCGTCGCGAAAATAAGACGATATCGACATGACGAAATGTCGACTCGACAATTCATTATAGCCTCGCAGTACCCATAAGCTTTGCTTAGTTTAAGACTAGATCAATTAATGTGCTTGCCAGTAGGTATATTTATTTATTATTTATACATCCACATATTATGTTCAACACGCTGAGTATTTTATATAACCCATCTAATCTTAAATGGAAGCTAAATACTTAAATATATGTATTTAACAGCCCGACCAAATTTCCATATTCATGACTAAATCGATTTTGTTACCCCAATAAAAAATAGCAGCCAAGTGCGAGTCGGACTCGCGCACCGAAGGTTTCGTACAAACCAGTAAAGTATCAATATCAATACATAGTATAAAACAAAGTCGCTTTCGCTGTATGTCCGTATGTATGCTTAGATCTTTAAAACTACGCAACGGATTTTGATGCGGTTTTTTTTAATAGATAGAGTGATTCTTAAGGAAGGTTTATAGCACCCGTGCGAAGCCGGGGCGGGTCACTAGTAGATATATAAGTCTAAAAATACAAACGAATATTGAACCGTTCTTTCCTCTTAAGGTAACGAAACGAAACCCTAAACAAGGTCGACTATGGATAAACTAAAGGCTAAAAATATTTAAAAATAATCTTTGCTTAAACAAAAGAATTCGACGAATCTTTAGATCGTAAAGGATTTCGGTATGCGGAGCATTTGCAGTCGTAACACAGCATGCATGCCACTGCGTTTCTTACGGGAGTGGACAAAATTTTAAGCTACAAGAAGCGTTGTCGACTACTCGTAAACGGTCGAGCATAAACGCGATCTAGCAATAAACTGGAGCAAATTGAGTACAAATTGTCGGACCAGTCGCCCAACTGGGCCCGCTCCATCAAGTATTTTACAACCTCTACCGTGTTACAGTTAATGCATAATTCAGAAGGCATAATTTTAACTGTAGTCTGAGCTATGCGATTTATAGACACATCAAACATGTAAGTGTGCGATATACGGCGGGAATTGATCGCGTTATGTGTTAGTGTTACACCTACATATCACGATTTTATGTGTCGCGTGTGTGTTTCAGAAACGAAATCTGTTCAACTGCGTCGTAAAACTGCTGATCTTATTTTAGGAGGCTGAATAAAACAAAAAAGGGTTTTCGCTACCTATGTTTAGCAAAGTCAATTTGATATACAAAATCTTATACAAAGATAAGTAACGAAAAATTTTAATATTGACTGAAACATAAAACAAGAATGTTAAATGCTACTGTTGTTATAAAATAACTAGCGGTCCGCTCCGGCTTCGCACGGATCCCTTTTTTTATAGCCTATGTCACTCGGGTATAGTGTAGCTTTACAAGAGTGAAAGAAACCGGTTCAGTCGTTTAGGAGCCTATTCAATCCAAAGAAACGAACTTTTCCTCTTTATTATATTAGTACTTATACTTAGATAAAAATATGTTTTTTTTCTTTAATTCCAATTTACCTAAACAATACCAAAAGATCAAATAAACGACTATGTTCGAATTGTCATTCCATCGCCGCCTACAAAACTTTAAGGACAATTGCGCAAAGAGCACGTTAACATACCAAATCAAGTATGAAATTAACTAACACCAAAACTGACTTGCGAACTGTAAAATAAACACATCGCGGTCGCGGGGTGTTTAATTGACGCCGGCTATGAAATTCCCTTTAAATTGGATGCTATTTCTAGTCTAAGATCCGACCATACCTATATAGGTCTTCACCGAGCTTATAATAGAATGTCTCATAATTTACGATAAATTATAGTAAGTAAGTATGTTAGAAATTATATCAAAAATGGGTTTTCTAAAAATATCCTGGACAGACAAAAGCTTTTTTTGTAAAGATCTTGTTTATGTTAAAAAAAATATTACAGAAAAACATAAGTAGGTATATATAAAAAATATAATCAATGAAAAACAAATGCTAATAAATAATTTCTATTCAATATTTGATTTATCAGATATATACCTAATCTATCTAATTCATTAGATTTTCTCTCATTATCATTTTAATTATTATTTTGATTTTAAGCAAGGATAAAAAAAATCTTATTATCTATCTACATTAAAAAAAAATATCTGTCCAGGATTTTGTAGCAAACTCATTTTCAATACAATTTCTAACACTAAAATCATAAAGCATATTTCATTTTATCAGCTCAGTGAAATTCGATAGGGTCGGATCTTCTACTATTCAGCCTTTGATTCGTCCATCGCGCCGAGGAGTAACTTCGCGAATAGTCGCCCATGTAATGACTACTAACTAGCCGGGACGCGGTTGCCCCGGACCATTTCTGCCTATCGGGTGTAGCTACTCCGGTGCCGATAGTGGAAAGGGCCCTGTAATTCGGTTTTGCGGTCGAACCTCTGCAAACGTTGGTTAATGTTATGTAGCTTTATCGACTTTGATACATCTATGGATTGTAAATAATCTTAAAGATTGGAATGAAACAACTATTAACGGATTTAACTCGCGTAACTTTTAGCGTTAGACTATTGTCAGCTCAGTCGTGCTACGATTATGGAAACTGTAAAGAATTCGAAACGTCTGCTAATAAAATAAAATAAAAATACGCGAGTTAAATCCGTTAATAGTTGTTTCATTCCAATGTGTAATAACCGCGAAGGCATCAGAAATTATTATAATCTTAAAGACTTACTGAAAAAAAATGACTATAAGATGACGTAGTAGAAAATACGTCATAACTATTTTGGTATACTTAAAACAGAACAAATAACTGTAAATATTAAATTCTAAGCAGCTTATAAAGTTAACTTTCGTGTGTTACGAATATGATTTTTGAAACGTCAGCAAATATAAAATATACGCAAGTGATGTATTCGTTACAGCTTTTTCATTCCAATGTGTAATAACCGCGAAGATATTAGAAATTAGCAAATTTAAAATAATAGGTATAATGCGAGTTACATTCGTTACAGCTATTTATGTGTAATAACCGAATCAGAAATAATTATTTAACATCCTTAAGTTTTCAAATCATGATATCAAGATTTGTTTCGGGAAAATAATAAGCATATTTAGAATAATTACAGGAAATTGGGTCCCTTTCAAGGAGGGTCTCAGAAATCGTACAAAAATCAACACCTAAGACATAACACGTCACTAGCGATGCAGTATATTACAAAAGGACGCGCCGCTCATTATGCAAACGTTAACAGAACATTGTCATTGAATAAACAGAGAGCTCGAGAGTGGCGACATGAGGCGCTCCGCCCCCACTTTACGGCATAAGAGCCATTTATGCCGGGTCCTATCACTTGTAAATGCTTTGTACTACACTTGCCGCGATCCCCACAATATACCTATCGTGTAGGCAATTGAATAATGCAACTCACAGCCAACAATAGCCGACCGTAACGTCATCCATTTGAGCAGGGTCCTAGCTTTGTTAGAAAAAAACGGACCGCTATCTGAATAAAAGTTCTCGCCCGATTGTTATTGGTAAAGCCACAAATATTAGAGTATTTGGATCCGTTTCCATCTGCCGGAAGAAATTAAATAGTTTGCCGAGCCTTTGTCCCTGTTGGGGACCTTTTTCAGTCACAATACGTAGGAGCTTGCCCGTTTCTTATTGGGGTAAAGTCAATGTGGAAGCCGCGTATTTTGTAACAATCGCCGATAGTTTTCTTATTTTCGTTTTTCATTCGTTTATAATATGACTATTTATAAATTACTTAATTAAAAATAACTATGCCCACTTTCATTACTTCCTTTATCAATTATTTAGATACCTAACTATGTATTTATGAAAACAGCTAACTTTACATAGATATAGCCGTATCTAAGTGAATCGGCGAACTTCGTAGGTACCTTGGAATGAAACAACTATTAACGGATTTAACTCGCGTGTTTTTATTTTTTTTTATTTGCTGACAAACTGACTGTAAAGAATCCGGAACGTCAGCAAATAAAATAAAATAAAAATACGCGAGTTAAATCCGTTAATAGTTGTTTCATTCCAATGTGTAATAACCGCGAAGGCATCAGAAATTATTTCGTAGGTACCTACCGCGTTTTATGTGAAAATGGTTATTTTTTCCAAATTTTCTCACCATATAGGTATACATAGTTTTTCTGGACTTCCGTGAATATTAAAAACAAAAGCGAAATTAGTCCAGCCCTTATCAAGTTTTAGCGATACTAACGAAAAACAATTATATAACACTAGCTTCTGCCCGCGACTTCGTCTGCGTGGAGCGCCTCCTTTTTGCAGTCGGTTAAAAAGTAGCCTATGTCCTTTCTAAGGCTCCAGACTTTCTTTGTACCAAATTTCATTTAAATTGGTCCAGTAGTTTTAGCGTGAAAGCGTAACAGACAGACAGACAGACTTACTTTCGCATTTATAATATTAGAGGGATATATAATATTTTTATATACATAGACAATAACACATACAAACTTTACCCTTCTTCCAACTCAACCCTTGCTATTTGTTATGAATTCTTCAACATTTTTTTTTATTGTCAACAGTCCCGCCTCATCAGCTGATGTTGTACGACAAGTCCGGTCGAGACGTGTCCGGAGTGGTGGGTCCTCTGGAGGAGGGCAATGAACTGGTACTGGTCTGCGAAGTCAGAGGAGGTAAGAAATCTAAATATTTATAAATAAGCGAAAGCTGACAGACAGACTGATCTATCAAATAAACCTAAACTATAAGAAACCTTGAAATTTTGCACAGGGGTTCTTTTTACAGCGTAGAGGAGCACTTAGATTTGTTTTGTAAATTCATCCCTAAGGGGGTAAAACCGAGGTTCAAAGTTTGTATGAAACTTAGTGGAATTATTCGAATGAAATTCAGTATGAAAGTTCTTCATCGAAAGTCATGTCACAAATGTAAAATATTTTAGAAAATTCAACCGTATTTACCAGAAAAATACTACCTGTGTAGCGGTTACTGTAGTGATATTTACATAATCAGAAATATCCCTGTTCCTTTGATTGACCTTGAATTATGACCAAAAATGTATATTCGTTTTGCCTATTTAAATACCAGGTAATTTATAATCGTGTATTAAGACAACAATTTTGACTTAACTTTCAAAGATACCTATAGTCCAATAAAGTCTTAGATAAATAATTTATTGCTCATATTAAAATACCACAAGTCGATAAAATAAATCACAAAACTTTATATCGAAGCCAATGAATCTCATTAAAGTCGTGAAGTGCGACCATCTTGTACGCGATAGGTTCCGTATTTTATTACTTTTATCTGTCGTTATGGCTATACCTAATACCCACAACTCTATAATTTTTCAAAGTCTAGCTATTATTAAATGACGGATAGTCAGACGGACAGCGGTGTCTAGGAACTTTCTCTTGATACAGGCTACAGAACCATAATTAAAAACAAATTAAAAACCTAAATCAAGATCTAAAGACAACCTACGAATGATAAATTGGTAAATTTGCGACTATACCCAAAACGGAGGTAAAAAATGGACGGGTAAAAGCAAAGGGCGGAGTGTTCAAACACTGACCTCGATTTAGCTGATAAAAATGATCTACGGATATCCCGATTGTAATTTTTAGGTGACCGTAAAGTTACGTAACGCACATAAAACGTGCGTAGGTTTCGACCCATATAAACTTATCAATTAAGTAAAGATATGTATGATAATAACATTATGATCGAGAGTTACATTTTGTAACTAAATTATATTTTCATTTTCTTTCTTTATGCATGTGAGTTATTTATTGGGATAAAATATCTATAACGGATCTAATTCACGTATTTTACTTTAATTGCTGACGTTTCGAAATTTGTATAGTTATCGTCAGCTCAGTCGTTCTACAGGAGTTACAGGTAGAGCGCTATAACTGTTTCATTCCAATGTGTAATAACCGCGAAGGCATCAGAAATTATTATTTGAAACTTGAGAATTAGTGCAGCAATAACCTGAGATTTTGCGCTTTGACAAAATATTTAGGGTAATTTAGAAAACGTATAGTCCCATTTTTCTCTTTAATTTATTGGTAGTTAAACTATTAAAGTAGTGATTCATTTCATTAATTCGGCAATTTTCAGGGCAAGTACCTTTCTAGTCCAGATGTTCTTTTAGGCACGATTTATTATAAGATAAAGTTTTGCCAACTTGTCTGGCACGAGTATTAAAAATGAAATCGCACACTCAGATCGTTTAAGAAAAAATAAAATGCAAAGATTCTAAAACCTTTTATTCCGATTGCATTGGTTCTAATTCATTACGATACTACTTGCCTAGGTAGTATACTTGCCTAGGTAGTATACTTGTATAGGTAGGTACTTATTGTTATTTAATTATCATTACCTATCTGTAATCCGGAACACGACAACCCACAGCAAAACAGGGTTAAATTATTCAAACTTGTGCATCCTCACAAATCACGACAGTATCAGTCAAGGAATAAGCATAAGTTCCTACGCAACTGAGAGATGAGAAATTAAAGCGATTACTTTGATATATCACCCTTAAAGTTGCCGATAAGTCACGCTGTGAGAGATCGGCTCCAAATGGCACCCGGTGTAAAGTTATCCATTGCCTCGAGGCAGACACGAGGGGGTCGGGGAGGCAACATCACGATCCAAACGCAAAATTAGACGCTTCACTAAACACCGCGTCAACGTTTACTGGATTACACCATCTCCCTATTTACTGCCCCAACAAAACTAAAAACAAATATAGGCACCCACGCATCGATAAAAAATACGAGATCGGAATCTCGTATCCAACGACGCAAATTGAAATTTTCGTCAATCGAAATATCACATTATTTCCATGACTGGCTTCGTCTTTTTCGATTTCATTCGCTAAATTGTGTCGTAGCTTCTGAATTATACAAAATCGTTTCCGTCCTCGCGTCATTAAAATAAAACTGGGGCGAATATTCTTTGGGGCGACCTGCCGTCGAGTAACGACACCTAAAGGAAGTAATTTTGAAGTTGTATGAGTAATAAGAATTATTTTCGCTAAGTTTACGTATAACATGACACGGAGTCGTGAAAATCTTCGTGTATAAACAGTTGCTAATCCTCCGAAGCGCTTAATGTTTCGGGATGGAATTATGCATAGCCTTAGGGATTAGTGGGTTGTCATCTCGCACCGCTCTGCGGTCGACTTTGCTATATAATGTTAGGTTGTTTGTTCCCAAGTGTGTTCTTACAAATCATAGGATCAAGTTTGCCTAATTAGGGCGAGGTTTTCGTAATTAGGTAGGTATTAGAAATTAAGTTAGGTAATTGAACTTATTTCTGATCCCACCTACACATGTAATTATGTTCATGTAAGTACAATCTGTTGGAGTCAACATAGATTTAGTGATTATATAAAAGTGTCAAATCACAGTCGAGTTACATAGGTACCCCTGACGATGATGTTTAGACAAATCAATCATGTGTTGGCTAAGGGACAAGACAGAGGAAGCAGCTGCAGCAGCCTGAACTACATACAAAAATTATGCTTCGGGACAACCCTTATTATTTATCGTCGACTCACGTGATTTCAACATTTTTGAAAAAGTGAAGGGTTTTAGACCTCTGTAGGTATCAGTCCCTGTTGAAATGTTGACAAGCAATACAACCTCCTACCTACCTAAAAAAGCCTACGTGTATTCCAAGTTTGTTTGGGAAGTAAATAGACGAAAAGCAAGTTTGTAGTTAGTTGATATTTGTAGTTATAGGGTCAAGGCTTCGTTAGGAACCAACTAAAAGATCTTCTTCTAAGTTTTCTACTTAGTCCTTTAGAAGTACATACGGAATAGGTACCTATCCGGTTACGATTTTTATGGTATAAACTAGCTGTGCCCGCGACTTCGTCCCCGTGGAATAGTAATTCTTCATAAAGCTTCATATTTTCCCCGTTTTTTACACATTTTCCACTGTTTCTTCGCTCCTATTGGTCGCAGCGTTATATAGCCTAAAGCCTTCCTCGATAAATGGTCCATCCAACAAAAATGAAATTTTCAATTCGAACCAGTATTTCCTGAGATTAGCGCGTTCAAACAAACAAACAAACTCTTCAGCTTTATAATATTAGTATAGATAAAGAGTATAGCTACCTTCACTGTTCTTAGGTACCTGACTGTCACAGTTTAGGCCGTTTGCGGCATTTTTCGTTTACATGTTTTTATTATTTTTTTATAAAATATTTCGGTCCAGAAAATTAAATTAAATCGTTTTAAGTTGGTTTATTAATTAATTATCTTTGCTCAAAGATAAGAAGCAAGTCATAACAAAAAGTAAGTTAAACTACTTTTTTTAACAATTGAAAAAATATAGTCCTATTTCTATAAAGAATGATGGCATAATTATATACCTATACATGTTGGTTATATGTATTTAATGACTTTAACGATTGTTATTTTCTTAATCCAGCAGCCAACTTAACTTTTATTTTTAGCTCAAAACCGCATCAAACGTGGTTCATAAGAAAAGGGCGTCTAAACTCGCTTATGTTATCGTCAAAGGGAAAAGAATTTTCAAAAGAAACAGAAAGAATCCGGTAAAGCGCTGGCAACAAAAGTGAAGTTTTCGTGTGAATGTAACCCGAAGTGAACACGCGGTGACAAAAATAATACCTACACTTGCAAAGAACAAGAAACTTTGTTGTAATAGCTGACGTCAAATGATCAATGTGACTAGAGCAACTGGGCCAGCCCAAGCTTATATACGATCCTATCAATCAATTTTAAGCTTTATTACCATAACGGAAAGTTCAAGAGAAGTAAATACGACGTCTATTTGTCGCCCGCCATCGTCGACCACGATAACGTAATTATAGTTAAAGCCGCGCCCAAGACACGACTAGCTGAACTTGTTCGTGCTGTGTTTACATGATTCGATCCTGCAAGATTATTAGCTATTAAGCCATTTCAGCTTTGAATAATACGTGGCTATAGCTTAAACCAGCATATAAATTATAGTAGGTCTATTTGGATAGTTACGGGGTAATAGATGTAGATACGGCAAAATTGGCTATTGCCTTTATGTTTTGAAAAAATGACCCAATTCCCAATCTTAATAATTTCTGATGCCTTCGCTGTTATTACATATTAGAACGAAACAAGTATAGGTAACGAATTTAACTCGCGTATTTTATTTTATTTGCATAGCTTCCATATTCGTAACGCGATTGAGCTGACGATAGTTTAACTCTAAGCTAAAATACGAGAGTTAAATCCGTTATAGTTATTTCTATGCAATAACCCAATCTTACTGAAATTTGGAAATCTACAGTATTACAAGTTTTAAGTATATCTGCAGAGTTATTAATTATACCTACTATCACATTATACAAAAACAGAGTCGCATCCGAAACATTAGAGGTACTTAATTTAAAAAAATATTTACGTAACCAAGTCCCTTTTTGTATAGCATAATACCAGCCCATTGATGATACAATCATATAAACTATACAGTGGAATAAACCTTAAATCTATTTCCATTCATCTTTCGTAGAAATTAAGATTAACTTCGGTCTAAGAATTTCATTGAAGTATTCATTCACGTGGATTTTGATAAAATTTTGATATCTTTTGAAAATTACTCATACAAAAGAGTCTGTAGAGAACTAAAATAATATAATACTAATTTTAATGAAAATCAGCTACCTAACGAGAGTTGTTGCTTGCCAAAAAATGTTTCACTAAAATTGCAAGTAGGAGTAGTTTTTTTTTTCGTTCCAACTCGTTTTTGTGCTTAGATCTCAATCGATACATATTATCTTTATAAATAAAAATGTAAGTATGTAGGTTGTACCAACACGCATCACTTCCAATTGACTGCATCAAATTGATTGACCCAACTGTTTTATGTTAGTTACCCTAAAAATGGGCAAGGTTTGTATAGAAAACCAAATAAAATATTTTTTTGGAAATTTAAAAAATATTTGTAATGATAAATATGGCTGTACGAAGTTTGCCGGGTCAGCTTGTTTATAAACTATAGAAAAGTAGATTGCTTAATCAAATTCTTATCAGGAAGGGGTCTTAAGATTCGATTAACCCACTAACTGCGACGTCACGGAAGTTCGGTAACCCTTTAAGACGTTTCGTGTCACCCCTTATTGCACGCTGAGTAGCCACTTGACTACAATTCGACTAAAACGCAATTCAAAACTTATAGATACAATTTGCGACTAAAACGCAATTCAAAACTTATAGATACAATTTGTTTATCTTTACTAATATTATAAACGCCAAAGTTTGTAAGAGTGTATGGTTGATATCTGGATGTATGTTTGTTACTCTTTTTAATACAAATGGATTTTGATGATACTTTACAATAACATTGCTTACACACCAGAATAACATGTAGACTTATTTATAACGATATTGTGTAAGTAGTATACTGTTTTTTTAGTCTCTCTTCATAGTATGATGCCTTCTCGGTTATTAAACATTGGAATGAAACAACTAGCGTATTCTATTTTATCCATTGCACGGTTGAGCTGACGATAGTCTAGCGCTAAATAATTTATGAAGAATAAAACGTTCTATTCAAAGACTTTTTTAAACTGAATAATATTAAAGCTGAAACAAAAAGTAATAATAGGTGTAAGTACATGAACGTATTTATTACGTACTTCAAAGCGATAAATCTAGGTATTACAATGTCCTGAAATAGTCTTACGTACAGAAATGTGTCTAAATTTCTGAATTCATTGTAAACGTTTAACTATAATAATAAAAACGGCTCAAAGAAAATTATTGTTATATTTAATAAATCTTTTTCGTTATGAACTTATTAGGTAGGTAAACTATAACATGAAAACCTGTCAAATTAAGTTTTCTTAAGTAAAATGATCGATTTTAACATTGATAAATGTGTTAAGCTGAATTATTGTTAACTAGCTTCTGCCCGCGACTTCGTCCGCGTGGAACTCCTCCTTTTTTGCAGTCGGTTAAAAGTAGCCTATGTCCTTTCTCAGGCTCCAGACTTTCTCTGTACCAAATTTCATTTAAATCGGTCCAGTAGTTTTAGCGTGAAAGCGTAACAGACAGACAGACAGAGTTACTTTCGCATTTATAATATTAGTAGGGATTAAGAACTAAGTATAATAATAATTCAGTCGTAGAAATTGTACACAAATTAAGCACTAAGTTCTAAGGCTTGAATCCCATCAACCAACTTTCTTTGTCTGGTCCTATTCGACATAAACATTAGAGAAGTTAATCTTTCGACACCACACTCACAACATCTGGATTTTTAGTCGCGGATTTCAGCTGACCCATTTGTATGTTTTATTTTTCAATCATTATTGATTTATTCCATTTTTTTCCGAAATGAATACAGAAGCGCAGTTGGCCAGCTAATTAAATAGGCCTTTACTGCAAAACCGGACGGGTCGCGAGCCTCCTGATATAAGGCTTTCAAGCCTTTTGACTTTATTCCATACTAACTGCAGACTTTCTTCCAGGTCGACCAGCACCAACTGTTCTTTGGCTGATTGATGGTACACCAGCCCCGCAGTACATTGGAGAAAAGACTGACAGCCACGTCGTGGTCAACCGCCTGGAATTGCCACATATAAAGAGAAGCCATCTTAACACAACTTTTAAGTGCAGAGCTTCTAACACCAACCTCGTCAGTCCACAGGAGAAAACAGTTAGGCTTGAAATGAATTGTAAGTTTACTATATACATTATACACTATCATATAAAGTGGTTATTCTTGGAGATTTAGGAGGTAATCTCAGATTCATTGGTCCGGTTTTGAATCTCATGCTGAATATGTGAAAAATGCGTAGAATGATAATATTGAAATGAAACAACTATAACGGATTACACTCACGTATTTTATTTTGCACGACTGAGCTGACGAAAGTCTGACGCTAAACTCTTTTTATTGCGAGCTTAATCCTTTATAGTTTGTTCATTCATGTGTAAAAACCGCGAAGGCATCAGAAATTATAATGATAATATTATTACACAATGAATTCTAATAAGTAAGTCATAACATTTTTTTATAACGTAAATATACAAAATTCCGAAAATGCCGTTTAATATTAGGTTTAAAGACATTTATTCTCATATAAGATACAAAATCACTTTCATGAGAACATAATTATAGAAATGATTACATAAATCGTCGTTGTTTGTCGACTAACAGTGAATAACAATAATAGTAATATGAAATGTAGGTATGTGCTGAATAAGTAATTGAATTTATGTATAACAATATAAATATAAGTAGCTCCTTTCGTACTCGTTTAATACTCGATGGTAAAATGTTTAGCTAAAACTACACGTTAAATCTATTAATCTGCGGTAATGTACGCGGCAAGTGTTTTCTTAAATGTATTAAACGAGTTTACATTTTTTATATCCGAGGGTATTTTGTTGTACAGGCGCGCACCTTCATAAATAATCATAGTTTTGCCGTAATTTGTTCGAATCTTGGGTAAGATAAGCAAACTAGCGCGGCGTTGGCGTGTGCAGGGGTTACAAACATTTTTTCTCTTTTTGAATAACAAGCTAATATTCTATACTATACCTTGTTTTTGCAACCGCTACAAGGTCTGTTTCCAGGATTAATTCTCGTATTCGTATATCATTCCAAAGCTGCCTGTGACAGTGAAATTAAAATCAGTAAACAAAACAAATGAACGTCACCATAAACGGGATCCCCGGACGCATCCGTTTAAGTGCATTTTCCGAGCGACCAACGGTGATATAGTAAAATGCAATATGCAACTGTTACACAAATAGACAATTGAGATGACTGCGAGTACTCTCGACTCGAGCTTCATTTATTGACTAGCGATCGTGGTGCTGAGCTCAGAGGTAGTTTTTATTTGTTTTATTTTAAACGTTTTCAGTCGAGGCGTATATACTAATCGCCGGTTGCAGATTTTAGAAACATGTACAATTCTAGCTTTTGCCCGCGATTTCGTTTGCTCTCGATGAGTACAAAAGTACTAAAAAATGTCGTTATAAAATATAGCATATATGTTATTGTTATTGTTATGTATACCTAAGCTATATTATTGTAAAGTTTCACCAAAATCCGTTCAGTATAGTTTTTGCCTGAGATTACCATATTTTTTTATATCCTGATTCCAGACATCCATACATTCTTACAAACTTTCTCGTTTATTAGTAAGGATAGTACAACATTTAAAAAAGTCTTCTTAAACCTTTTTGCAGGCGACAACTGATCTTTTTTGGTCAAATTTACAAGGAAATTCTAGGACATACATCGTTTTATTTTGTTATTGTTTATCAAATTTTATTTTCATTTGTACCTCTACCTACGGGTATTCTTTTCTATTGACAATATACCAATATCTAGGAGTAATATAGTTTTCTTTCCGACAAATATTGTTCTTTTTTAAGCGTGATTTTTTTAACACGAATCTAACTTTGAATACAATGCAAACAGTATAACAACACACAAAATGTTTCAAACTGTAAACTGAATTTTATGCGTTGAATTTGTTTTTTGTACCTCGGTGACAACATAACATTTCAATATAACTAACGGATCAAACAAGTTAACAAAGCAAAATACATACTATGCAGTTCACACACGTTTTGAAACAATATACAATAAAAGCATTTCGACTACATGCTCAACTTTCCTAGTTATGATAATTTTAATTTAACTTCTCCCTACGAAACCCATTCCGAATTTATGTTTTCAACCTCTAGCGGATGTTGGCTTGAAATTCTATAAATATAACGTTATGCACTTTTAAAACAAAATGTGCTCCTCATTTACAAAAATGTACAATTTTCGCTTAACTCGCTCGCATGGTTTTCATTCTCTATTTTTATGTTCTCTCAATAACTCAAATATTTACTGGAATATAATACTCAAAGAGAATTTGCCGATCTACTTGTGTACCGTTGCAAAAGTAAGTGTTTTAAAACTTACATAGCTTTTAAGTGAAAAGTTATTTACATAATCATTTCTAAAGTCCTCGCGGCTATTACACATTAAAATAAAACAGATTTAACTCGCCTATTTTATTTTATTTGCTGACGCTTCGGAAAAAGTTTTCATATTTGTAGCACGACTGAGCTGACAGAAGTATAACGCTAAAATTACACAAGTATGACTCACTTTAGCGATAGACTATCATCAGCTCAGTCGCTAATATATATTACTCACTTTAGCGTTAGACTATTGTCAGCTCAGTCGTACTGTTATGTATGTTGAGGGATACCTAACGTCATTCTCAATAGTTTAAACAAGGATTACCTGTGTTCTATGCAAATAAACAGCTAGCCGCATGTTTGTGTCCATATCTACCAGACCGGCAGACAAATAGCGCCCCCTGGTTGTATAATTCACTTAGCTTGAAAGCAATCCGAATTGGTATACTTCATGATGCCAAAACAGACTTTAGCATTTAGGTTTCAATGAAGTACATTGGGTTGAAGACAATCAAGGCGTAACCAATGAGGGCTATCGCGTGTCAGAAATCCGCTAGATGCGCTAGTGTAGAATGAGGTCCAGCTGTCATGTACCACCAATCACAGGCCAGTAGCTTGCCTCTCATTGATGGAACATGACAGCTGGACCTCATTCTACACTAGCGCATCTAGCGGATTTCTGACACGCGGTGACCCTCATTGCAATAGTGATTTCGTTTTGAAGAGTACCGATTGGAATCGCTTTCAAACCAAGTGTGGTACACAATTAGGAGGTAGTTGGTAAATGGATACAAATAATTGCTTTATAAGTCAGGGCCGACTACTTACTAATGTAATGTAATAACCGACAAACATTGGACACATGGATGGTTTGTCTTTTGTTATTGCTATATTATCATAGACATATACCATGATATTATCTAGTTGTTCTATTCGTGTATTACTAGCTGAACTGGCAGATGTTGTTCTGACCTACCTAATCACCTAGCGGATGAAATATAATTTACGACCTATTTCTCTATTTTTTGATAGTTCACGACTACAGAGAAGTTATGGTATAACAATTATATTTTAAAATTACTGTGGGATATGTGTTTAAGTGCATGTATGTGCTTATGTGAGAGGATTTTGGGAAGGTGACTGACTGACCGATCTTCTTACTCTTAAAGAGGAAATAAGTTTCTTCATAGTCAATTGACAACAACCAAAATCTGATTATACGAATTTTTGAGGCCTTCGCGGACATTGGAAAGAAACAACTGTAATGGATTTAACTCGCGCCAAAATTTTGATTAAATATTTTGCCTCACACAATTCTCAACTCGTAAACTATTGATACATATTTAATTTGTTCGCAGTAAAACCGATCTTAGTGGAAATAAAGAATAAACAAACAACACTCTCATCTGAGAGGTACGTCAGTCTCAAATGCGTGTCGGAGGGAAGCCGGCCCCCAGCGCAGCTCACGTGGTACAAGGACAATAGGAAATTTAAGAGGGGCAAGGTAAGATTTCAAACGACGGTCTCAGGTATTTTTCAAATGTTTTCGACTTACCCTAAAACATTTTGTCTTGTCTTACGTGATTTTAGGAAAGATGTTTTTTTGGGGAGGTAGTATAAAATACACTTATCTATATCTATACTAATATTATAAAGAGGAAAGGTTTGTTTGTTTGGATTGAATAGGCTGCAAAACGACTGGAAAAATTCTTTCACTGTTGGAAAGCTACACTATTCCCGAGTGATATAGGCTATAAAAAGAAAAGATTCGAGCGAAGCCGGGGCGGGCCGCTAGTTATTTAGAAAGGAATGGATAGGTACTCGCCAGGTGCTTGCAGTAAGTGTCGCGTGTGTATTGCGTCAGGGTGCCTACCCTGACTGCATACATTTATACCTATACTAGCTTCTGCCCGCGACTTCGCCCGCGTGGAACTCCTCCTTTTTTGCAGTCGGTTAAAAAGTAGCCTATGTCCTTTCTCAGGCTCCAGACTCTCTTTTTACCAAATTTCATTTAAATCGGTCCAGTAGTTTTAGCGTGAAAGCGTAACAGACAGACAGACAGAGTTACTTTCGCATTCATAATATTATAGTAGGGATATGGAATGACCGCCTGGTATTCGCTAAGCTGAAGGCGGGGCCGGGAACGAGATAAAAAGTGTTACTGTGGGATAAAAAGTTAGCATTTTTCTCCACCTTTGACACATGCTACCTGTAAAGCTGCCCCGTTTTCAGCTTAGCGTTTTAATCCTAAAATAATCATCTTTCCTAAAATTACGTACCTAATTCTGGGGCGACTGGGATCTCACTCAAATAGGTCAGATTCATTTATTCGTCTTAGCGGGAAATAGCAATGTTTTGTATCAATATGTATATTTTATCATCATCATCACATCAACCAAAAGACGTCAGTACTGGACATAGGTCTCCCCCAACGATAACCACATCGACCGATGTGTATTTGCAACAAAATATTTTTGTTTTTAGTTATTGGAAGCCATGAATGAGACGTGGGTAAGCAGTACCATAGAGTTCATGCCACTGCCTGAAGACGATGGATCCCAGTTGAAGTGCCAGGCTGATAACAGCGCCCTCCCTGGACAAAGTATAGAAGATTCTTACAAACTCGACGTTGTATGTGAGTATAGCTATAAACTACTAACTTTTGACCGTATCATTTTCATATTATTATAATTATAAAGTGATGCACTAATATCGTTATTCTTTATAATTATGTCCTAACATAGGCTCCTAAATTAAAAAGAAGCTCCAACCTTTTTATGTATAATGTTTAGTAACCACTGTATATATAGAACTACTATACAGTAGTGGTTACCTACTCAACATTATACATACAAGGGTGACTCATTTACGTGTTACTACACCCTGTAGGTATAATACAGTCCATACCCTAGTTAAAATCATTATATAATATTTGTTTTGTTCTTTTGGTCCAGTAGGTACGTTCCCTTTTAAACCAATTCGTTTCCAAATGTAGCAATTAATTAATCATCCAATTGACAATTAAAAGATAATGAAGCAATCACGACCGTACCGTTGCGCTCATTTCAAAACACAGTTAATTATTCTCAAGTCAAAGATTTAAAGTTCCATTATGATCTAAAGGGCCACGTTCAATATAAACAATTACTGCTTTTTGATTCCGACCATCATTAATACAATTTACCCTTCCAACAAAACGCAAATTGCCCGCTGATTACTTTATAATTTTGACAATCAACTGCCTAACTTGGAGAACGTAACGGAATTAACGTTACTTCTTAATTTGGGTAGCATTCTGGGAACGAATATTGCCGGGGAATAAACGATAAAGGAGCTTCAGTTAGCACATCCGTGAGGTCGTTAAGTTTAATTATCATTGCTACTTAGCACTTGCTCAGGAACCGTCGCCGTGTGCCACGCGACACTGCCGCTGCGCTGTGTAGATTACCCTATGTGATACGAGGTACTAACAGCTGTTCGCGTTGATAACTTTAAACAACAGCTACAAAGTATACTGTAGTAATTAAAATACGCGGCGTTTAGAAACAAATGAGCTTCCTGCGCGTGGCTTGACGTGGTTTTTTATTCATTTGCATTTTGTAAGGTGGATTTCTAAAAATTTCATAAGCTTTAAAGGTATTTCCGATAAAACCTATTTTACGAAAAAATATTTCGATTTCCAAAAACATAAAATTACATTATCATTACCTGTTGTTAAATATTTATACAAAGTTTTTAGTATGTCCGTTTAATGATGAAAGAGTTTCATACGAAATTTCACTCCTTGTTTTTGTTAGAAGATGAAGGTACCTAACGAGTATTTTGGAGATTAATTATAATATATAGGTAGAAGTTTGCCTGACGTGAGTTTATTTATAAGTAGAAATAACAAAGCTCGGTAATAGAAATAGTAGGTTTAAAATCAGAAATATTAACTAAAAACTCAACTTGATGAATTTCGCAAAAGTATGTATTGCGCATATCATGAAAAGACCAAAAATGTCCATCTCGAATGCTAAAAGAGAGACAAAAGGGTGCCAATGTACTTGCGCATTTTGAAAGGGTGGTCGGAAGTATCTGCGGACAAGAAAAAGGGAATCCTTTGTCCGTTGAAACACAATGGTTAAGATATATGTACCTCCACGTAACGCTTAATATCATTACTTCTTGTCTTCGCCGGTCTCCGTCCCAGATATATTTATTTTTATGCTTCAAAAATATTTTTCTTCAAAGTATTTCTCTTCAATATTCTTGTGACATTTTATATAAGGCTGTTTGTAAAGGTTAATCCGATCAGGGAAGTTTTATAGGTAAATAATTTCCACAACATATAAAGTTTGGGTTTACGTTTCACGTCTCAAGGCATATCCATAATAAACAAACGTTTTTCTGTGAAATTTACTTTGGAAGGAATGAGGTTATAATATTATACCAGTAGGAACTCACTTAATTATATATTAGGTGTTCTGTCAGTGAATTTACTTGCTAGAATTGCTCCTTTTAATAATAAAGTTTAAGCCTAAGGCTTACACTTTACGTTTTAGATGCTTTTATGAAAAATAATAATATGAATTTGATGGCCTGCTGGTCTAGTGGTCAGATGCCCTGCTGGTCTAGTGGTCAGATGCCCTGACTACGAAACCGGAGGTTGCGGGTTCGAATCCTGCTAGGGGCAGATGTCAGTGTAATGAACACTGGCATCTGTACCTGAGTCTTGGATGTCTTATATGTATTTATGTATGTTTATCCGTTGTCTAGTACCCATAGTACAAGCTTTGCTTAGTTTGGGACTAGATCAATTGGTGTGAATTGTCCAAAAATATTAAAAGATATTAAAAAAAATGTATTTTTTTTTATCCTTTCTTTATTTCTTCTATATACTATGTGCACTATATAATTGTCATATATACCAGATGCATTTAATTTACTTTGTAATGTTATTCTTATTATGTTATGTGGATGTGCTTTGATAAATAAATAATAAGCATATAAAAATGTTAAAGGGGCTACGCAGATTTATTTTCCATATTTTGACCGACCGACTACTTTGACGTAGGTTTATTTTATTTGTAATTTATGAACACGAGATTAGTCCCGTGGGGTGTCCCGGGAATACATCATTGTCTGCAGGTAGGCCCGGGTACATGACACCGTGTAATTAAAATTTATTTGGTACTTACTCGAATGCTGCGAACTTTGTTCCGCTGTAAATACAGCGAAAATCGAAAAACTTATAATTTTGTACTGCACAAATCTTCTGATCACAAAAAAAATTAAGTAGGTATTCAATTTGTTCCAGTCGATCAAAAGTTATGCGCATACATTAATTTCATATAGGTAAAATATAAACTAACTGACCTGACAAACGTACCGCCGTTTTCTTTTATGTACATTTTCTATATATAAAGAAGTAGAAGACTAGCGTCTGTCCGCTACTTTGTCTGAAATTCAAAAGCTTAGGTGATGCGTCAATTATCCCAATATCACCACCACAAATAATGATTGCCGTGATAAATAAAAACATTTATCCTTTCTCGGAACCTTAACTACCAAAACTATATATATAACAAATTTAGTTTTACTCGAACAGTGTAAATATTAAAGAGTAATAGACAGAGCTATTTTCTCATTTATAATAGTAAATTTCTATGGTTACATAGCTTTGTTCACGGTTGTTAAGGTAACATATTAAAATATGAAATATAAATAAACCTTTAATCCACTATTTCCAAGAAATAAACTCACGAGATATTAATTGTTGAAATAAATAGGTTATTATTGGAAAATCTCATATACCTTCGCAAACGAGATATTAAGCATCATCTGGGAAAACTTCTCGGTAAAGCATTTTATTAGATTTATCAAAAAGATCTCGTAATTATCCAGATACTTATGATGTTATCGGAATATTGTTAATTGTTAAGTGAATTTTCGGAATCAAATATCTAACCTGTATTGTCAGTGTTTTACACTTAAGATGTGCTCTGATGTTACACAAACACCTTAGTATTTTTATAGCCCCTTGATTGTATGCAGTGTAATTATCTAGTATGAATACAATTCCAATTAGGTAGTACCCATTTAGTACATCCGTTTAGTACCTATAGTACCTACAAGCTACTTAGTTTGGTAATAGATTAATTGGTGTGAATAGGCCAAAGATTTAATTAATCGTTGCTAACTGGAAAGCCAAAGTGAGTGTCTTAGCGTCTTGAAATAAACCAATTGGTATCCTTTCAAACCAAGTGCGTCACACAATGATCGCAAGCCAATCTTGCGCATACACTAACAGACGTTCCAAGTCATCCATCGCAAAGTCCAGCAGATACGTCGTATTCTTGCAAAGGCATCAAAAATCAATTGGTTTCCTTTCCCACCAAGTGCGCTGTACTGTATACAGTCATCGGGATTGTATTCTGATTTTTTTTTTTTCGAACTGAATACTGAAGCGCAGTTGGCCAGCTAATGGGCCTTTACTGCAAAACCGGACGGGTGGCGAGACTCCTGAAAGGAGACTCTTAAGCCTTTTGGGTTGGGTTTTGGGTTTTTAGCCCTGACCGACCCGAGGGCCCCCCAAGGTGGGGGTCGCACCTCGGCTCGGGCCGTCAGGAGGTGTGTTGACACGACTATTTTGTTGCAAGGGAACAGAAGGTCCCTGCGGATAAGTCCGACGCGCGCCGGGTGTATGTGGACGTCTTCGACCCCGCCGGCGGGGCCGCTGTAACACTATCGAGTATGCTAGGTGTGGGTGAGGCCGCATGCCGCGCGGCAGCGTATTCTGGCGAAGGCATTAAAAATCAATTGGTTTCCTTTCAAACGCGCGCTACACAATCATCGGGCTTGCGCATACACTGACAGATGTTCGAAGACAGTCATCCATCGCAGAGTCCAGTAGACACGGCTTACATCGGCTCCCGGGTGTCAGCCGCCCCCAAGGATTAATTTGGCTTTGTCTGTCTTAGTCCTGTCGTTGTTTTCTCGGTCCGCTGAGCGGTTTCGTAAGAAGCAATACCCACGGCTCGGCCAATTTGTTTAGTTATTGGATGGAGCATTCGTTTCGTTAATACTTTTATCTGTGTTGAAATGAAAGTGAAACTTATTATTGTCTTCAAATAAACTCAATTAAATTGATAATTTCTGATGGAGTTGCGGTTATTAGAAATTGGAATGAAACAAAAGATTTAATATTTTTCATATTCATAGCACGACTGAGCTAATGATAATCTAACGCTAAAGCTCAGTCGTACTTGGAACATGCGCACTATAAACTCATCAAAAAAAAATATACGCGTCGAATTGAGTACCTCCTCCGTTTTTTTCGTCGGTTGATAAAATACGCGAGTTAAATCCGTTATAGCTGTTATATTCCAATTTGTCAAAATAATAATTCCACGTAACCAAGCCCACATCACATAAATGTTATTTCAATAAAGGCTGTTGTACCGAAGCACGGTACAAATATAGATAAGCTTCAAACTTCCAAAGGTTACATTCCGCATACAAAATTTAATTAACAACATCACGTCACATACCAGATAAACGAAATGGTTTCGTTTTAATAAACTTATTCTGGTAGTCTGTATGGGCCGTTCTTGATAGAGATAGAAACACAAATTTGCAAACATTTGCTGGCATACTTCCTCGGAGTCGTATTAAAAGCTTGCGCGCTAACAAGAGGAACTCGCTAAAACGTAATTAAAACGTTGTTAGTGTTGGTGAGTCGCAACATCAACAGTTAACATCCAGTGAGGACAGGCCAAAAACTAATTCTGACTAGAACATCCCCCGGCACCACGACACCCACGATATACAAAATAACAGTGCTTAGTAATTTGAACGTGACAGTCTTTAATTTGTCACAAAACATTATGTTTTAAAACAATACCTGTTACAATAAAAAATGCGTTATCTGCTGTTACTTACTGTTGATTATGTTTCCATTAAGAATGAAATACCTGTAAACGGATTTAACTCGCGTATAGTATTGGCTGACGTTTCGGAACCTTGACAGTTTCCATAATCATAGCACGACTGAGCTGACAATAGTCTTATGCTAAAGTCTTACTTACTTTAGCATAAGACAGTAATTTCCATTGCTTAAATTATAAAAGTATAAAATTTTCTTTTAACGTGTTTAATTGAAGTAAGTAATCTCTAGCCTCATAGAATTTTAGTCTAAAGATAAACCTTTCTATAAATTAATTAATTACCCGTAAATCTATTCTCCGTTAATGCGCATATAATTACCCCTTAAATGAATATCTTTAATTTAATTACATGAACTAGGGGATGTTTGCAGGATAAACTTGGCATTGCGCCAAAAGAGATGTCAGCTGTTACATCTCTATGGAACAAGTCTAATAAATTCCTCAACGAATAGGGATAATGACTGGTTAAAGAAAACAAATGCTACTTAATCCGTCAGGTTGAGAATTAAAATAAAATTTTCCCATTCAAACAATATTTGACAGAAAGTATGTAAAAAATTCTGTAACGGGAGCTTGTGACGTCATATTATCTTAACGTCACGAGCCAATCCCAAAATAATTTTAGATCTCTTATCATTATTTTTTATTAAAAAAAACATGTCCAATTTTTTGATAACTTACTTATGGACAAAGAAACAGCCATCATGCTTATTACCAACGCTGGCTATAATGTCAGGAAATTAATTTTCAAATATAAATAAATTATATTTGCTTCTACTCGGCGAACCGTAACACATTTAGAGCGGGGAGAAATGCCCTAGCACGAATCGTTTTGGCAACAATTTAAGCGGGAGTCGCAAATGTTTATTTGTAGGAGCGTACCGCCCGCGGGCGGTGTCGTTATAGGTCTTTAATGGCCAATAAAATGTCACCGCCCACTCACCCCGTAGATAAGTGCACACCTGAATAGTTCGTGCCACTTTCAGGTGTCGGAACAACCCGTTTATTCTTCCACTCTTGTAATTATTCTGACCATTTAAGGATGATATAATGATGTTGCATTTTTCCGCACACTTGCTCGTTAAGTGGCAATTATTAACTTTTTACAGCTTAAGCGATATTAATTACTATAAAAAAACACACTAACTATTAAAAAGTTAATACCGCACTTCAGACTATAATTATGTAGGTAACTAACGTTCTCCATTTAACCGGCTACCTAATGAATTTTTTTTTTAATGTGACAGGAGTTTTATGTCACTACAAATGTTTTGAAATTAAATTGATTCTCTGTAATAAAATTTATGATATTGGTAAATACGGAATGACTCCTACGTAATATTATAATATGTAATTTAAAAATATTATCACCCTCTTTTTCCCCTTAAATAATAATTTTCGATAAATCGGTTCAACGATAAAATGTTAAGAAGTAGGTAATAAATAAACAAATAGATATACTTTCGCATATTTATAATATCAGTATATAAGCTGAAACGAACCATAAGCGTCATATTTTATGGTAGTAAGATTATAGATCTAGAACAAAAAGGTTTTAGTATTAAGTCTAATCTAATAACAGTTTGCTATTTTTTCTCTCTAGCAAAGTATAGATTTTATCCCTTTTGCTCATCACCCTAAGGGATACGTAACATAAGAATTTAGTGCCCATTCCAAGCTATTTGCGAGCAACTTCTAAAATTTGTGCCCATAACGTCTTAGATAGGGTTGCCAACCGTCCTGGTTTCCCCCAACATGTCCTGCTTTTTATGGAGTCCTGGTACGTCTTGAATAGTTTTTAAAAAGATTTCTCGGTTTACATATTGAAATACCTAAAAAAAATATCATTATATATGATTTCTGATGCCTTCTTGGTTATTACACATTGCATAATGTTAAATGACTTTAGTGTTAGACTAACGTCACCTCACTCGGCTATAAATATGGGAACCGGGAAAAATACGCGAGATAAATCTGTCCTAGATATATCATATATAAATGACTATTATTAGCTGAATTTTATTTTACCTGATTGAACATGAACCTGTTTTTTCTACTCGTCACCGTTTCCTGTTTTTAAAACGGATTTTCCTGTTTTTTTTAACTGTAAAAATGTTTTTTTTATTAAATTGTGGTTGTCAACCCTATCTAAGGATAATGCTTTTCCGAGGGCTATCTTAATATCTCTAAAAGTATACAGGTTTAAGGATATTCGTTAATCCCAGAGTCAGCAAATATGTCTAATAGCACGAGCCCAATATTATGTACGCAAATAATCTTAAAAAATATGTCTTTAAGAATCAATATTCAATTAGCATATTAATTTCTAATGTTTTCACGGTTAATAGGGTACAAAATTACGCGAGTGAAATCTGTTAGTTCATTCTAAGATATTTAAGTCGCGTATTTTGTTTTTTAACCCCTAGCGCAAAACAAAATGTTATAATTTTGACGTGTCTGTTTGCGTGTGTGTGTGGCATCGTTTTATTGGGTATATCTTTATATTTATAATTTTTTCAGTAAATTTTATCTGTGACAGTTAGACCATATAATAAGCATGCATAGGTAATAAACAGTAATTCTCGCACACAATATTAAAAACGATAATGTACCACGTATTGCATTTTTAAATAATAAAACTAATTTCGGCACGGGGTGGAACTCGTTAGTCTAAGTTTTAATTAATCCGCTTCTGACTAAACTTTTTTTAATTAAATGTGTAGGTGTCGCGTTTGCCAAAGGTTCTTAATTCAAGCCTCAGGTTCTAATTGAAAGGCCAAGTATATAATATTTAGTTGGTGGCCTTTGTGCCTAGTTTAATGCTAGAATCAATGGACAAATCCTTATTTTAATGAAATAAGTATAACGGATTTAACTCGCGTATTTAATTTAATTTCCTGACGTTCCGAAAAAAATACAGTTCCCATATTCATAGCACGACTGAGTTGACGATGACGATAGTTTAGCGTTAGACTATCGACAGCACAAAACCCACAATCCTTACTTCCTTACTAATATTATAAATGCGAAAGTAACTCTGTCTGTCTGTCTGTCTGTCTGTTACGCTTTCACGCTAAAACTACTAGACCGATTTAAATGAAATTTGGTACAAAGAAAGTTTGGAGCCTGAGAAAGGACATAGGCTACTTTTTAACCGACTGCAAAAAAGGAGGAGTTCCACGCGAACGAAGTCGCGGGCAGAAGCTAGTATTTTATATTTATAGACAAGTCCGTTATAGTTGTTTCTTTTCAATGTGTAATAACAGGGAAGGCATCAGAAATTATTACTTATTAAATCCTTATTTATTTTATAGGCATATTATAATGGGTTTATATTATTATGTATTTTAGTATCCATTGTCTAGTCTAGAACAAGCTTAGTTTAGCGAGAGTAGATCAATTGTGAATAGGGCTGATGTCACAGAAAAATATCTACTACTGTTCCAGGGCCCTGGGCGAAGGTTATGACCCTTTCCCTCTCCTGCGAGGCTATGATGAATTGTCGAGTCGACATCTCGTCATGTCGATATCGTCTCTTATTTCTACATGTCGATAACAAAATAATATTGTAACGACGAACCTTTTGCTTGTCGACAACATGTTGTCGACAGTTCATAATAGGCTCGCTGGTTCCTTGCGCCTCACACTGCAAGCGCCTGTATAATATGATGCTATTGTTACAGATCCACCAGTGGTGTCGTTATCTCTAGGCAGTACACTCAACCCTCACGATATTAAGGAAGGTGATGACGTGTACTTCGAATGCTCGGTGCGCGCCAACCCAAGGGAACATCGGATATCCTGGTATCATAATGTAAGCTATGTTTTACGTGTTTTTATAAAATACTCAAGCTCTATAAATAATGATATTTCACCAAGATGACCATGGAAAATCAAGACCACATTGGGGTTTTAACCTACATTTTCAACTTCGATTGGCGAAAAACAACGAAGCGATCGTTCACTAGTAATAAAAATACAGTCGGATTGAGAATATTCTTGTTGATTGAGGTCGCTTAAAAATATGTACAAGGACAAGATACATAGTAGAAGATAAATCTTCGACTAAAGTCGATCCAGTCAGTGACTCTCATTCAATGAGGCCTACCGCGTGTCAGAAATCCGCTAGATGCGCTAGTGTAGAATAAGGTCTAGCTGTCATTTTCCACCAATCACAGGCCAGTAGCTTGCCTCTCATTGGTGGAACATGACAGCTAGACCTCATTCTACACTAGCGCATCTAGCGGATTTCTGACACGCGGTAGCCCTTATTGGATACGACACCTCGCGTTGTGGTATCTATGGTCACAGGTGCGTGCAGTGGGGGGAATGTAAGTATGGCGCTAAGATAGTCACTATATACATTAGTACTGTGCCTATGTGGAATGCACGCCCTTGCGGCCTTGTCTATAAATATAGTGGGTATTATTCTTTCTACTCTAGTCTTGATGCAAATATCATTTAATAAGTATCATATCAGTTAATGGTCAATAACACGAGGTATTGTGCTTTATCCAATGAGGGCCACCACGTGCCAGTAGCCAATCACAGGCCAGTAGCTTGCCTCTCATTGGTGAAACATGACAGCTAGACCTCATTCTACACTAGCGCATTTAGCGGATTTCTGACACGCGGTGGCCCTCATTGCACCGTAGGCGTCACTGACTGCGTTGACGAAATCTTCCCTTATCACGTCCTTTTACATATTATACTTACTAGTGAAAAATAGCTTTCTTAATTAATATTCGTATTAAGCCATACATACGCCTAAGTTAAAAATTTGACGTAAGAACTCTGTTAAAAAAGAAAGTTATGGACATGAAAAGCGTTCTCACTCGAAATTTCAAAAATACTGAGCCAATGGTGCTGTATGTCTCGCAAAATTGTAGAAATGGCCGCAGCCCCGTGTTTCTATGTTTGTGACTTCGCTACAGCCCGCCAAATCCGAAAAAAGCATGCTTTGTCGTTTTGACTGTATGTGTCATTTTGACCGTATTTCCCCTGTTTAGAATGACTAAGTAACCTAGGTCTCCCTATATTAATACGGCCCCTAGTGACGACCACGTGACTTCGCTTGATTAGCTATTGACACTCGTGTTACAGCGGACCATGACAGTTAATTGCATGCGAATATCTCTACTATACCTAAAATTTATTAGCATCTAAAAATCTATATATAGATCTAAAAATCTATATTTAGATCTACCGTAAGCAATATTTCTTAAAAATCAAAACGTACAGACTTAGTTTCTCATTATATCTACAACATATCCAATAATTATAAAAATCTAACTATATTTACTGGGTGTAAAACGTTATCGCCTGTTGTATAAAAAATAACAGGTTCACAATCCTCTTAAAACGAATGTAATAAAAATATTAGAATGAAACAACTATTAACGGATTTAACTCGCCGTCTTTAGCGTTAGACTATTGTCAGATCAGTCGTGCTACGATTATGGAAACTGTAAAGAATCCGAATCGTCAGCTAATAAAATAAAATAAAAATACACGAGTTAATTCTGTTAATAGTTGTTTCATTCCAATGTGTAATAACCGCGAAGGCATCAGAAATTATTATATAATAAAATTACATATTTAGTTTGCAGTTACTTACAATTTTCATTTAATGAGCAATATACAATCTCATATTAACATTATGTAAAGGACAAGCCGGTACTCCACAACGTGACGTCAGGCGTGATCGTGAGCACCAAGTCCCTGGTGCTGCAGAAGGTAGCCCGAGACCATGGAGGAGCGTACTCCTGCCGAGCTACCAACTCGCTGGGAGAGACTGCCAGCCAACCTGCGAGACTCAGCATACAGTGTAAGCTTGCCTTAGTTGACATCTACACTAATATAATAAAGAGGAAAGATTTATAATGATATGTTTTAAATACCTGGGCGTGGCGTGGGTTCAAATCCCACTGGGGTCTAAATTTTTCTACTCTTGTCTTTGTACATAAACATCATTTTAAGTAATTAAAACCTAATGCTAATGAACCAAAATTATCGATCGAATTTATGATTAATGATTATAGTTAATATTGAGGAAAGATTTGTTTGTTTGTTTGTATTGAAGGGGCTCCAAAACAAATAAAAAAATATTAAGAAGCTTTAGAATATTTTGGAAAAATTACGGATCCATGCGTAGCCGGGAAGGCCTAGTTGTTCTTAAATTAACATATAACATACTAGCTTCTTCCCGCGACTTCGTCTGCACACGATGAGTATGTTACACAATATCGTTTTAAAATATAACCTATATGTTATTCTGACGTATAAGCTATATTACTGTAAAATTTCATCAAAATCCATTTTGTATTTTTTGCGTGAAAGAGTAACAACCATACTCACTCACAAACTACAATGTATGAATTAAAAAAGTAGATTCCTACTTTATATACTACTTTGGATATGTTGTTTATAGAGCCTTCACCCCTTCTTTAACAACATTAGATTCTCGATCATATCGTAAAGTACATATTTACTTTAAATATTAAACATTTAAAGGTCACAGGGTTCAAATTGTATGTGTGTTTACACATAGTGTACATAATTATCGTCTATAAATATAACGTTACGTAAATAGTTAATATAAAAATGTAATCAAATACTATAACAAATTTAACTCGTACCTATATTTTATTTGTTGACGTTTCGAAAGATAACAAAGTTCAACGCTAAACACTTTAGCTTTAGACTTTGTTAGAATTGTAAAGTTTTCGAAACTACAGCCATTAAAAAAAATCAGATTTATCAATTAAAATAAAATAAATCGGCCATTAAATTCGGTATATAGTGTTTTATTCCAATTAGTAATAACCGCGAAGATATCATCAATTATTATTAATATAAGCGCTTAAAATTGTTAATAATACGCTTTTTCTTCCAAATTCAAAACTACTTAACAGTCAGTATTCAGTGGTCTATAAATCCACAGGTCTCGGGTTCAAAACCCGCTTGCGGCAAGCATTTGCATGAATGAATATGAATGTTTGTGCTCATGGAGGATGTATTTATTTATCTATAAACCCGCCTGCTGCTTTGCTCGAGTTCCGGTGAGAAACCTTCATAGTACGCACAATATAATTCAGTTTGCGTTTACGTACGCATACTGGATAAACAATCAAACGATATGTTATATAATTGAATTGAAAGAATGATAATTCGATAAGGATTCGCTTAGTTAACATAATTGCACATTTTTTATGCTTTCGCGGTTATTACATATTGGAATAAAAATAACGGATTTAACTATAGTGTGAGGCGCAGACGGCTACCAATAACTGTAAAGTTTCTGAAACATCAAAAATGTACCTACCTAAGCAATTTATATCCGTTAAAGTTTTTTCATTCCAACAAATAATTACTTGTATTAAAATTTAACGACAAAACACGACTAAGAGAGATGATCTCCAAAGTCCCGTACAAATTAAGTCTTCAATAAGTAAATTGAAACAAAGATTGTCTTTTCCATTCAAAATTGGAGGCAGCCTTTTGTTCCCCCATTGTCAACAGCGTGCTAATAAATATTGCGCCATCGCGAAAGGGATCTTAAATCTTCCGCTGACGGCAGTATCAATCATTCCCAAAGAGTTTCCAACAGAGATTAACAACAGATGGAACGACAATATTATCAACACACCAACTAATTGGTATAAAAACCTTTGCGCTACCGATACCTTCATTAAACTTCGCGCCATCAACGCTATTGATATCTCTATCAACTATTATGAAACTATCCAAGAATCCATCAATCAATATCCTAATGGAAACTGTATCCTTAGATATTAATTTGCTGGCAGTTCTGATCAATACGGCAACAAACGGGGCAAGTTCTATTAGGAAGTATCGCGGATGTGCTAGAGTTACTTCGGGCATCAATCATTGCGAGCCGCTGAAGATTTACTACGTGTACGTCACCGCACCTTCGCGGGGACAAATGCGAGCTTTGTTCCTTACCTATTTGTTACCTCACCTCGTTTGTTCCACTTTTGTATCGCTCGCGAACATTTGTCGGTTCGCGCAGTTACAAATCTTAACCTCGTAATGTACTCGCAGCGCTCGATCGCAAACAGAAACGGTGTTACCTTAATCACATATATTTTCATATTCTCGTCCCGCTACGGTAATCCTTCGTCGGAAGGGTTGCTTAACGGGAGCAAATATTTGAGAGTTTAATGAAAATCTAAGGCAGCACCCGGGAGCGCAGTTTTGTAAGTGTATAAATGAATCACGGTCGCGCAGTCTGCGCCTGCTCGGGGGAACAGTTGGACGATAAAATTTATAATATCGTCTAACTTCTGTTATGATTTAACGAACTGAATTCGGGCTCTCTTTGTCTTTGTGTTAATTATAACATTCCTTCTTGTAATTGAAACACAACGCTTTGGGAAAGTCAAGTCATGCATCTCACTTGCCGTCGTAATTTACCTTTAACTAGACTCGACTCAATTCAAAACACCACTTATTTACGTCTTGCGTTTATTGCCAGCGGGAGAAATTGCTTTGAGAGTTTTATTAGAAAATGTCTTGCAATTTGAAAATATTTTAAATTAACCAAGTCTCTGCGTCGGTATAGGTATAAAAAGTTCAATGGACCGTAAAATCATAAATAGTAGCTTTTGCCTGCGACTTTATCAGCATACGTTCAGTACTTTGCGTTATATTATTCTTATGTACCTATAAGCTATATTATGGTAAAGTTTCATCAAAATCCATTCAGTCGTTTTCGCTTCAAAGAGTAATAAAAGTACATCCAGACATCGACCCTTACATTCATACATACTCACAAACTGTCGCGATTATAATTACTAGGATATATTATTTTGTACACTGGTAGAAGTTATTCTTATATACCCATTCCCTTACTCAGATGCCCCAGTATGTGCGCACACGTCGCCGCAGGTGCTCGGCGCACAGCTGGACGAGGCGCTGCGCGTGCGCTGCTCCGTCTCCGCCAACCCGCCTGACGTCTCGTTCTTCTGGCAGTTCAACAATAGCGGGGAGAGTCTGGATGTATCCCCTGCTAAGTTCGGTATGTGACGACATGTTGTACACTAAGGCCCAATTGTACGTTCTCGGGTTAGTCATTAACACGGGGTTAACTGATTAAATCTGACAGTTATACTGATGACTGTCAGATTTATTATATTAACCCCGTGTTAGTGGCTAACCCGAGTACGTGCAATTGGGCCTAAGCGTCAGAGTTATCTGACCCCCCTAGTTTTTAAATATTTAACTCGCAAGAGGCGACTTTGAGATCCAATACTCAGCCAAGTAGTAGGATGCTACTAAACTATTATACATTTAAAAAAACAATCTTCTTTATTTCTTTATTTCGGCCTGTTGGTCTAGTGACTATGAAACCAGAGATTGCTGGTTCAATTCCTGCTAAGGGCAGATGTTAATGTGATGAGCTCTGGTATCTATGTTTATCCATTGTACATTATAGTACCCATACTACAAGCTTTGCTTAGTTTGTGACTAGATTAATTGTTCAAAGATTTTGTTGTCTAACTTGTTCATAAAACGTGGATTTTTCAGAATCATTCTCCTACTCAATCACAAAAAAAATATAATTTACCTAATATTTCTTAAAATAGAAATCAAACAAACACATCGTTTAATATATACACCTACAGAACTTTTCGTAGCGCACTTATGTCAACCGGCGCACTATTGAATCACAAATCAAAGCCAGCTTCTAAATTCATAATCTCCAGAACACAGCACTTTGTTCTAAAAAGCAATAACAGGCATAACAGCCCCATAAATTCTGTACCAAATTTCACACGTCATATTTCGTTTAGGTACCGCGAACGGCAGTACCAGCGAGTTGAGTTATAAGCCGCAGAGCGAGAGAGACTACGGTACGCTCAGCTGCCGCGGATCTAACAGTGTCGGCAAGCAATTGCAACCTTGCGTCTTCCAAGTCGTACCCGCTGGTAAGATATTGCATAAACAATGTTGGAATGAAACAACTATAGCGGATTTAACTCGCTCGTTTCTAAAAATGTTTGTCCCATATTCGTAGCACGATTGAGCTGACGATAGACCAGCGCGAACTGTGACGTTCAACAACGTCAACTAATAAAATAAAATACGCGAGTTAAATCTGTTACAGTTGTTTCATTCCATTGATTAATATATCCCTGAGCACTGAAGGAGTATTTTATATAGATTTATGCTTTTATATGATGTTAGCTTAAATATGTTTTAGCGTTAGGTAGGTTTTGCTGTAAGGAATTCATGATGTGAATAACTCTATTTAGATCTAGGTGTGCGAAGTGTCGAGTTTTTTACTCGTTGGATCATCTTAACAGGAATGAGGAAAGTATCTTTTTATTTTTCGTATCAGTCCAAAATCCGATCCGATTTAGATAACTCCAGGTTTAAATATATAAAACACTAGCTTCCGTCCGCGACTTCGTCCGCGTGGAAATCCTCCTTTTTGGCAGTCGGTTAAAAAGTAGCTTATGTCCTTTCTCAGGCTCCAGACTTTTTTAGTACCAAATTTCATTTAAATCGTCCAGTAGTTTTAGCGTGAAAGCGTAACAGACAGACAGACAGAGTTACTTTCGCATTTATAATATTATATAGTTAGGATAATAATATAATGTGTATTATCGTTACTGTCATATTCCTATGCCGTTTTTTGCTACTTCTGTTATAGTTTAAGAAAAAATATATAACATTAGAAACTAGTAGTCTTAAAGCAGCGAGTTCATTCATAAATAACAAAACAAATATCAAATTGTTATTTCCATGCGTGATTTATACACGCTTCCGTCTAATATCCAGCGTTGCGGTAACGAACGCCATTCATAAAGTCATTTGAATCAACAACGCAAGAGCCGAATTGGCTGCACGTTTTCTAATTTCAGCCTGTGGCTTTTAGTCGCGTACGCCAAATCTCATAACTCAGCTTGTAGATCTGCATGCTGTCTAGAAGTGACAATTGTTCAAATTTACTTAGACATATTACTAATACAAAGAGATATAGGTATAAACCTACTTATTTTACACGGACATACACACTTTGCATCGATTTGGCTGAAAATTTCGACATAGGTAAAATATGTTTAGACTACTTTTTTCATGTTTACAAAGTTTGATAGTTCTGTGAAATAATTGAGAACTTGAATCTTTATATATAAAAATTAATAGCTGTTTCTTTGTCTCGCTAAAACTCAATAACGGTTTGGCTCTGATCGATTTCACTAAATATGGCTTTAAAATATGTAATCGTCAAAATGTCATGAAAAAAAATCTCAAAAAACACGGTACAGAGTTCGCTCGGTCAGCGAATTTCAAACAAAAATATAGGTTAAATCCTAGATTATATCAGGTACCCTCCATTACTTCTAAAAAATAATAGCTCCAACGTATTCCTCCAACGTAATTTCAGAACTACATTGGTAACAAGAATAAAATTCCAAGCTTTACCCGTTATGATATCCAACCGCTGTATCTCCACGTCCCTGCAAGTGGAAATATGAGTTGGCTGCAGCGAGCCGAGGTGCAACGAAACTCTACCCACATAGCGTTTAATATCCGCGCAGTTTATTATATAGCACGTTAAATTGTCACCCTGCACCTCAGTCCCCACAATTCAACTAAGGTTTGTGCACTTCATTATTCAAGTACTAAATTTTTTAAGATTTTTGGAATTGTTTAAGTGATATTTGTATCAAGACAAGCGTAGCGTAAAGGGTCGTGGAACGATCCTAGCACACTTTAGCTTTAGACTATTGTCAGCTCAGTCGTGCTACGATTATGGAATCTGAAAAGAATCCGAAACGTCAGCAGTTAAAATAAAATAAAAATACGCGAGTTAAATCCGTTAATAGTTGTTTAATTCCAATGTAATAACCGCGAAGACATCAGTCATTGTTATTATATAAATAAGTTACACAATATCTTCGTGTTCAAAGACTAAAATAATATTAACCCATTACGCGAAATATAATTCTAAACTAGTTTTCTTATAATGTAGTTTACAATTTCTTGTACGAGAAATATCTTTAGCGAATGGAATGACTTTTATGTCTCTGCTTTCATTAAAGACGTTTCCTCGTAATCCTGTAAAGTCAAATAGCAGAGCAAAACAAAATAGAGAACTAAATAATCTTCTGCCTTCGGCTGTCTTTCGTTGAAATGCAATTGCAAATAAATACTGGTTATATATAGAAATGTGGATAAAACAGGGATTAAAGCGACTGCTTACCCTGACACCTTAAAGACAAACAACTTTATTTGATTTAGTCTCTGTGATCCCTCAACAGAAATGTAAGGACTCATTAAACAGTAGGAGGGATCATTTGAGTAAGTAAGTATATTTGTTCAAGATCACTGTTTTGCGAAAAATGTCGTTATCAGGTAGATATTTAGCGGAAATGTGGGCCACTGCGTGTCAGAAATCCGCTAGATGCGCTAGTGTAGAATGAGGTCTATCTGTCATGTACCACCAATGAGAGGCAAGCTACATGTGGTACATGACAGCTGGACCTCATTCTACACTAGCGCATCTAGCGGATTTCTAACACGCGGTGGCCCTCATTGAAATGAATTAGTGTTTTATTTATGAAATCGAAAAGGATTTATTTTTAAACGAAGAACTCGACTCACACGAATGCTCAAAAATATAAGTTTAAGTCACTTCTTCACTCTAAAACAAGCAAACTAGTCAATATTATTTTAATATTATAATGTTCTTACCTAAATCAGAGCTATAAATCCTTCATGATAAATTAGATTCACATTTATAACTAAATTATGACATGGTAGACTATTTAAATGATAAAATACAATGTAAACTATATACTTAATAATAAAAAACAAATAATATTAACAGATCAAAAAAGAAGAAAACAGTCTAAGTATTTAATTTGTATTGAATACTATCTGACCCAACGACATTCATATCACCATATTTAGATTTTTTAATTATCTTGTTCCGGACATAACCAAAACACAAAAGGATCATCCAATTTGACGATAAGAAGTTATGCGCGTGACATTTTTTGACTCACTTTTATAATAATACTAGCGGCCCCGGCAGACGTCGTCCTGTCCGTACGATTGTTTCGTCAAAGATCTGTCAAAGTCTTCTAACTGTCACTTAATGAATAGTCATTCTTCATAAGGCTTCATATTTTCCCCGTTTTTTACACATTTTCCACTGTTTCTTCGCTCCTATTGGTCGCAGCGTGATGTTATATAGCCTAAAGCCTTCCTCGATAAATGGTCTATCCAACAAAAAAAGATTTTTTGAATTCGAACCAGTAGTTCCTAAGATTACCGCGTTCAAACAAACAAACAAACAAATAAACAAACAAACTCTTCAGTTTTATAATATTAGTATAGATTTATTAAAAAATCTGTACAGTGTCTCATATAACTTATGTTATCAATAAATACAAATATTATAGCATACTATTTTTTTAGCACGTCCCAGCGCCCCTCGTAACTGCACACTGCAGACTGGTAACAACAGCGCAGACGGGAGCGGTTGGCTGCGCGTACGCTGCGTGGCTGGGTACGACGGCGGCCTGCCGCAGATATTCATGCTGGAAGCACTGGATCCTAACTCCGGACGCGTCAGGTTCAATGGAAGCGTTAATGAGTCTGGTCAGTAACTATTTTCAGTAGTTTTACTAATTATTTTATGGTGGTGTAGTTTATTTGTACCTATGTTATATTTTATCTATTAGATTTAGGTGGGAACTTTTTGCTTGACAAGATTAAAATAGTTATGCCATTTGGACTTTTCCAGTCATTACTCTCAATGGAGAAAATAATATAAGTATTTGCCTATAGGTATAATATATAGGTACCTATTATATTGTATCTTAACAACCAATATTTCACATTTGTACACAACTATAAATAGTTGATGTGAGGCACAAAATAATAAGAAATGAATAGGTATTTCGGTATGTTTTTGTCTTATATCCATAGTAGAAGCGTTGCTTAGTTTGGGAATAAATGCATTGGTATGAGTTGTCCAACGATATTTGTATCGATTTTTGAGCGTTTGAGGCGTCGTTGTTGTCTCAGACTATAATTATCTCAACTGGTACAAACACTGTCAATTGACACTTAATAATATTATTTGCAACCATTATAGATATAGCTGGAGATGACAATGGCGGCGTCTCAAACGCTCGAAGATTCGCCCATTTATTTATTATATACAAATTTGTATAAGTAAACTAAATGTGGTTTAACCAAAATTCATTTAAGCCATGCGTTACATTTTAGTGCACATTTTCAGCTTCATCGTAACTTTTCCTTTGTACAGATTAAATTAATTAGGTAACATTATGTTTATTAACTTGTCTAATAAATAAAAACTAATGTTGCTTTGTTCACTTATCAGTTAATTCAGTAATGGATCATTTTCAAATTTTGTGCAGGCAAACAACTGCTCTAGAACAATTTTTGGGTTCTAACAGATTTTACATAATATTCGTATTGCATAGTATCAGCATTAATTTATTGATAGAACTAGTCTGAAGTACTGTAGGTACTTAGTATATTCTTTTACTATTTTTAATGGAAAGTTTACCACTCTGTTGCTAGAGATGACCACAATGTACTTAATAAATTGGAAAGGGTCAATACTAGATCTTCGTTATATTCTCTTGGATGTATTGGTCATAGTTTTTTTTTTAGCTTCTGTCGTTGTTTTTAAAAATAACTGGAAATTATATAACCTGCTCCAAATTTCATTCGTTTCCTTCGTTCGCTATTATCAATTGGCACTATAGGGATATATTATAGAAGTAGTTAAATTTTATGTTTGTTTATACAGATGGCCTGGCTACGTTTAAACTGGATTTGTCCCAGCTGTCTGCCGCGGGGGAGATGGAAGGAGCTACTTTCAATCTCCTTCTCTACGCTAAGAACATAAAGGGGGATTCAGAAAAGACCCTTCTAGAGAACATTGCGTTTAACGACGCCGCTAAGAGAACTGGTAAGTCTACAATATTAAAATATCAGTATTTTAAAATATACTCACTCTGTATATTCTAGTACTAGCGGGATACTAGGGCGTTCGCCCCGGCTTCGCACGGATCCCTAATTTATTTAAAAATATTCTATAGCCTATGTTACTCAGGATGAACATAGATTTCCAACAAAGAAAGATTTTTTTAAATCGGTTCATCCATTTTGGAGCCTATTCAATCCAATCAAACAAACCTTTCCTCTTCATTATATTAGTATAGATATACAATTCTCGTGACACGGTGTTTGTTGCCAAACTCGTCCGAAACGGCTGGACTGATTTTTATGAAATGTTGTGTGCATATCGCGGGTAGGTCTAAGAATGCAACATTATAATAATACTGTCTGACCCGGCGAACTTTGTACCACTATTAAGGATAGCCATATCGTATAAGGATGAAAATTTGGAAGTGTAAGTATTTTTCAATGATGAATCATGAAAAAATAAAAATCAAAAAATGACCGAAATTGGAAAAAAAGAGGTCGGGAGTGTAAAATAGATGGTGGTCAATTCTGTGACCTCGGGTGGTTCTCAGAATTGGCCGCCAACAATAGATGGTGATGATGGTGGTGATGGCATAAAATAATGCACATACAATTTCATAAAAATCGGTCCAATATCACACTGCAACGAGAATTTTTCACATTAGAAACATACATTCAGAGCGATTAGTACCGACGCCTTCTCTGGCTTAAAATCTCCAGTTAGTATAAATTAAAGAATAATTACCACGCAACTTCCGGTTTCCCGGCTTTGAATATTTAATATGAACATTAATTAACGTGGAGCCATGAATGTATACGGAATAACACCATTATTTCATAAATTACTTTACACAAACATGGTACATTGATAAATGTGAACTTTGAAAGGTTTGCAAAGCTTTCTTAATTAAATGTCAAATTCAGGACTTGTCCTTCAAAGATGGTTTTCAAATATCGTTATAATTTGATTCGGTTCAGGTATATGAATAGCTTCGTATATTTAGTTTCTCAGAATTGCTTATTTGC
This sequence comes from Polylopha cassiicola, assembly GCA_038024825.1. Taxonomy (NCBI): domain Eukaryota; kingdom Metazoa; phylum Arthropoda; class Insecta; order Lepidoptera; family Tortricidae; genus Polylopha; species Polylopha cassiicola. The sequence goes on from CP149061.1 coordinate 5,656,533, forward strand.
AAAAAATAATCAAGCTTTGTCTATAAAATGCAAAGATCCGTGATCCCTTAACATTTAGGGTATGCAAAATGGGTGCTAGTCGATTCTTAGACCTACCTGATATGTACACAAAATTTCATAAAAAAATATTTCGTTTCGGAGGAATTTGACAACAAACACCGCGACACGAGAATTGTATATATTAGATGTGTTTCCGCATAGTTTTACGTGTTTTTGATTACGATTATGTTTCTTAATAGTCTTTTTGGTTGTCTTATTATAACCTTCATAGACCAATCAAACGTAGATCATATATCACTGTTGACTACACCTTTAAGTAGGTAACTCACACGTACACAAATAAGTAGGTATATATTCATATTCGGCTAGCGTTACCACACAAATCCATCAAAACTACCTTTCTAATGTCCTCCTTCCTAAAACCCTCCAAAACAACCGTAGTACTACCCAAACAATACTCTCATTAATTTATTAAAATGGATGTGACCGAATCGACCTCACCCACTTATAATCCTTTCCGAAGAATTAATTTCAGGCTGCCACTGAAAGCAAAGTTTTAAATAGCTAATGGTTAGAATTTGATCGAAAAATGGAAGCCTCTAGTAATTAACGCTTTTATGAATCGGCATTAATAAATTAAAAGGCTTTTTATATTCGAAGTTGTATTTAACCATGTTCATTTGTGTTGATCAAACAACTTTGTTTAGCTATTCTCTTTGACACGAATCAATCATATAAATACTGGGGGATTGTTTGTGAAAGTTGTCAGCGTTATTTGAAAATGCGTAGTTGTATTTTAGCTGTTTTTTTATGTACCTGCTTTTGTTGAGAGGTGATTAGTTAATGTTTATAGTAGTAGCGATCGAGTGAAGATGCTGGCCGCATAAGAAGTTCAAAAATGTTCTTGGTTTAAATTTTAAAAATAATACGTGGTAATATATGGCAATATAACAAGAGTTATTATAATTGTGCAGCTCACGATTTAAGTTGATATATTAGGTGAAAATGATTTTTCAACCGACGAAAAAAACGGAGGAGGTTCTCAATTCGACGCGTATATTTTTTTTTTTGTTTTTTTTTATTTATGACCACGCATAACTTTTTACAGAGTGGTTCGATTTTGATAATTCTTTTTTTACTGGAAAGAATATACTCCAAAGTTGGCTCCCGTTTTAATTTGGAAAAAAACTTCCAACCATTAAGGGTAGGAAAATAAGGGATGATTAATTTTTCACGCACCGATTGTATTGTATGACCACGCGTAACTTTTTATTTTTATTGAAGTACACAAGCCCATCGAATAATTTTTAGTCAGTTAAATTCCTTTATTTTATTACGTGCTAAGTCAACAACACTACAGGTTTCTTTACCAACACAATGCGCAATATATCTAACTAGCTGTCCGCCGCGGCTTCGCACGGAACGTCTTTTTTTTTATAGCCTATGTCGCTCGGGAATAGTGTAGCTTCCCAACAGTGAAAGAATTTTTGAAAGCGGTCCAGCCGTTCTGAAGCCTATTCAATCCAAACAAACAAACCTTTTCTCTTTATAATATTACTATAGACAAATACATGTAAGTACTATATATATGTTTATTTCACAAAATAAATTTTAACCAGATGGTAAAAGCGGCATGGGTGGTGTCACGCTGGGCGTGGTAGTGGCTGCTGCACTTGGCGCCGCGCTGGCGATAGGCGGTATAGCACTGACTGCGCTGCTGGCGCGGCGCCGGCGCACCCGGCCGCCCCACAAGCACCCGCCGGGGGACATGCTGGAGCTGAGCGACGGCGGCCGCCGATACGTGGTCGCTTACACTATCAAACCCTCCCCGGATCTTAAGACGCCGGAACCACAGCCTGATATACTTAACGCGCCAGGTATTTAATTATTAATTTTAATAAATATTATTTTATTTTGGATTGAAATAACTGTAAGGGTACATCGTGTATTTTATTTTATTATTTGACATTTCGAAAGCTTTAAGCGTTTCGGTACATATAGTCGCAAATTTAGTTATTTGCTTGTTGTAGGTTGTCTTTAAATCTTGATGAAGGTAGATTTTTGTGTATTTATTTATTTGTTCATTGCTTAACAAATAAATTTGTGTTTAAATTAAAATTTACTCGCGTATTTTATTTAATTTGATGATATTTTGAAAGTTTAACAGTTCCCATATTCGCAGCATGACTTATCTGACGATAGTACTTTAGCGATAAACTATCGTCAGCTCAGTCAACCAATAATATAAAAGCGTTTATAGTTGTTTCATTGAAATGTGTAATTAACGCGATGACATTAGAAATATTTTTACATACTTAATACTTTTTTTACAGAATGCGAAACACTGAATCCTCACGCCAGTGCCGAGGAAGCGGACGAATGGCCCAGCATAAAAGAAGTTCGAGGTAAAAACATAAAGACTGCAATTTTATTACAGCGCATGCGACAAACATTTTTACACTCTTGCTATGAAATACCTCTTCTCTTATAGGCGACTGGACAAAAGCAGGTGCAGTGTTTTCAGCAGAAGATTTGGCTTTACTCGACACTGCCGGCCAACCACAACAGGTAAAAACATATTATATTTAGGTAGATTTACTTGAAAATGAACTAAAAGAGATTAAAAATCTTTGATCTTTGATCGACATCTATAGAATAACCTGACAAACCACCTAATTATAAGAGTCATGTTAAGTTATTGCTAACACAATTCATTTTAAAGACAACGTCAATAGTCGAATACGTTAAGAATGTATTAAGAATAACGATAACCAAAATACATTGAAAGTTTCGTCAGGTCTTTGAGAGCAACCGTATCAAACTAGGTATGGAATGCCAAAGATGTAGGCTTTAATCAAATCCCAACAGGCCTATCGAATCGCTCTTTGTCTAGACATCCTAATTGTTAAATATTAATCTCATAAGAAACTTTACACAAAACTTAATATTTCTATTAACAGCTCACACCTGGGAGCGATCTGATGCCGAAAGATAGACAAGAGGACGTTCTAAATCAGAATATTGCTCAGCCATTAGCAAATAGTTTTAGGCCTAACTTCGTTGTAACTAACAGTCCTACGCTAGGGAGTCCAAATTTTGTGTGCCCCAATGGAAATGTAGGGTCGCCGTTTGGAAGCCAGACTTTGACCTTGAGCGGACCCACCCTCAGTTCCAGTAGCCTGGCTACCTCCACCCTCCACCGGAGTAAAGGCAAAGGTCACGCTAGAAGAAGAGAACATGTTTTAGCAGAGAATATACCAGGTCCTGAGAGTTGCGTTTAATTTATTGCCAGGCTAAAAGTCTAAAAAAAATATTTTTTAATTACTTTATGCGTTCGATAATTTTTTTCATTAAAATTCCACATAGTGCATTCCTATCGTTACTAATTGTATTTTTACGACATTTTCGAAGATAAATGAAATGTAACTTACGATGTTGTTTTCTATTATGAAGTCTGAAAATAAAGGCCTAATTTAATTTTGACCTCAATGTAACTTTTTGGATAAGATTTATTGTATCGAACTTTTAAAGATTCAACTTCATCAAGAGCCAGCTTCCGAACGTCTTAGTAAGCTATTTGCTATTTTCAAACAGATAAAGACAAATAACAGTAGGACGTCTTTCAAATGTTATGATGATGACGACTTGCTAATAAATTATAGAAATAATTCTTCTTTTTCTATTGTTGGAATGAAATGACTATAACGGATGAAAAAATGCAATATAGCTTCCTTGGAAAAAAAAGGCTCCATAAGGCCCTAAGTATTATATTTCTCATTCTGTAAATATTGACAACGATGTCGCAGTTACCTTTCTGGTCCAAGATCCCAGTCACCCCAGACTTACATGGTTAAAACGGTCTCGCTTTCAGCTTAGCAAGTATCCATTCCTTTCTAAGTTTATGTTATACTACCAATCCTAAAAAAATCATCTTTCCTAATATCACGTAAGTCTAGGGTGACTGGGATCTCACTCTATTCTCATATTTGCAGTCTCGAAAGCGGCCTATATAGAGCCAAAGTAGAAAACTACAATAATTATAAGTACGAGTAAACTATAGCAAAGTGTACATATGTATTGTGCTTGTAGTACTCCTATTTGTTTAAACAAACTCGGTTGTGTGTACATAACTAATAGGTGATCATAAATGTAATTAAATAAAGAATATATACATTTAGCTTAGAATCGAGCTATTGCTGTCAATTTATTTACAACATAGAAAAATGTACATAACTGTCGCTACGTGAATTAGGTATAATTTTGTATATAATGATAATTGTAAATGTATTAATTTTGCGTTGATTCTATTATATAGAGTTTAACATTAAAACTGACTTTATATGAGTATGTTGTAGGTATCGATTGCAATGATGTGGTCCTAATAATCTGTTTTGGCGATTTTGTATTAATAAATAATGATTTATAACAAGGTGTTTTTTCTTCGCATATACACTTGGGTCCAGAAATGTAATAAGCTCCGAGTAAGCAATATTTAAGTTTGTTAATAAATACAAAAGCCTATTTAATCAATAATTACCTACTTATCACTTCAGACTCATTCGTTCCCTTGGCGATTTACCAAGTAATGCATAAAAAATATTCTACAAATTGGTAATGTCTTTGGTTCGCTGGAGACCTGAGACAAATCTCATTAGAAAAGTAAAAATGCCTATAGACAATAAACCACGACACTTTCATACATCTCTAGTGTTGCCCGCACAATCTAATAAAAGCTCCCAAACCCCTCACACACCTGTCTGGCTTCAACCCCCTCCCACCTACAGCAGAGGTAAGATACAGATAAAACAAGATGGGTTAATAGTTGCAAAAAAAAGTGTCTCAAATATCTATACAATGAGTGCCGCCGCGTGTCAGAAATGCGCTAGATGCGCTAGTGTAGAATGAGGTCTAGCTGTCATGTTCCACCAATGAGAGGCAAGCTACTGGCCTGTGATTGGTGGTACATGACAGCTAGACCTCATTCTACACTAGCGCATCTAGCGGATTTCTGACACGCGGTGGCCCTCATTCTCAACAATTTAAAGATTTCATATAATTGACAACTGAGTATGTAAAATAACAGAAGCCAAACAACAAAGACAATAGTGTAAAACAGTGTGGGTAAGTTAGGTTTTAGTGAAGAATTATAAAAGTACCAACTACCAAGTAGGTAGCAATAGGTTTTTCTGTCCTCCGGCCAGAAAGCGCTAACTTTCGGGCCGCTGCGCTAAATGAAGATGCCGCTTTCTGGCTTCGTCGAACAGTATAAAAATAGTATACCTACTGACCCCGGCTAGTAAAATAAAAAAGCAACAGATCACATTTTTGTCAACCTCGGCTTCGCCTCGGACGACAACTACATGTGATCTGAGACATTTTTTATTTTACTGGCCTAGGTGCGTAATGTACTATTTCTGTTTCACTTTACACAGCACACCTAAGAATCCTTGGAAAACCAACTTCCTTTTAAAGGTTAGTCTTAAATGTTGTTGTTACCGTAAAATACCATACAATTCCGGTGGAAATTATATAGGAAAACGCCTTGTGAAGTGACCACGAGCATTTCAAATATTGACGCTAAGTCAACAAAACAGCTGCGGGGATTTCGTGCCCTTACATAGCCTAATTATTGTAGTCTAGAATGAATAGGTACCTAAGCTATTGAAAGATACAATATGAATAAGGAAGTAATTAAATATCGTAAAGTATAATAACAATTTAGTATTTACCTGTCTACTTATGTTACGTACCTGCTGTTTAGTTTCATTAGATTCATAGATAGGTTAAATTTGCAACACGTCATTTCGGCTAAATTTTTACTTACAGCCGATTATTACAATCAGTACCTAATCATAGACCGTTACTTAAAGAATAATGATAATAGTACAGGTTCCGTGGTCTATTTTTTTTTTTTATTACTATCAAGCTAATTTTCCGTGAGTAGCTTCATTTTGATAAGACGCCCAACAATTTCCTGTGCGAAAATTTTTGATTGTGCTAGCTAACAGAGGTAGCAATAATAAAATATGTCGATTTGATGATTCTTCAATATTTATTACTAACTGAATTGTTTTTATTAAATCTTAAGATAATTATCTAAATTATTTGAAAAAATATTTGTCTTACAAAATCTATGGTTTCATCAAAGAGTCCTCCCCCTTCAACATGTGTTGATAACGAGATCACCAAAAATGATTACTAACCAGCTGATTTTTTTTTTATTACTTAGTTAATATTTATATAATGTAACGGTCATATTGTCCTACAAATTCCGTGGTATGTTATCCCGGTCCTACACCCAGAAATTGTTAATACCATAAGACCATTTTTCTCATTACTAACTGTAGGACAAAAATATTACATAATAGGTTAGTGTGTTCAGTGCCCAAATAAAACAATGTCCTACAAAAAAACAGGTATGTATCACTAGTCCGACAAGAATTGTCATTTTTTCGTTTTCCTATTTCTAACATAAGATACAGCGAAAAAATCTTTTTTAAAATTTAAATAAGTTTATTTTTTGGGAAAATTAGGTACAAAAATTGGTGTATTGGTGTATTTGACGGCCTGTTGGTCTAGTGGTCAGAGGCCCTGACTACGAAACCGGAGGTTGCGGGTTCGAATCCCGCTAGGGGCAGATGTCAATGTCATGAGCACTGGCATCTGTACCTGAGTCTTGGATGTCTTATATGTATTTATGTATATTTATCCGTTGTCTAGTACCCATAACACAAGCTTTGCTTAAAATGAGACTAGATAATTGGTGTGAATTGTCCAAAGATATTTATTATTTATTATTATTATTATTATTTATAGATAAAAAAAAAATAATCTTCATCATATTCATCTGATGAATCTTCATAATCTTCGCTACTAACATCGTTAACGTAAAGATTCAAGGCAATATATTATAATTTTTATACACCATTCTATTATTAAAAATCCCCAAAGGGACTCTATACCTAAATAATACTAAAGTTATAAATACGTACTCCAACGATAAACGGTCAAACAATTTAGATGGAATGATAACAAACTAAACGCAATTTACTTTGAAGAGAGCGTATAGATCAAGGCTGACAAATTAATGCCATCTTCTTAGATAAATATTGACAGTCGTCTATTTAAAGTCAGTGTACATTTTAAGCCGTTCATTCAATTCAATTTGAATACCACCTACATTACATAATTTATCTTATCACAAACGTGCTCCAGTGAATAACTCTCAACTCAAAAACAGATTCAAAAGATCCAAGCTTTAAATAAACCGTTTGAACGTATTACGCTTGATAAATACAAGTAATTGTACCGTAATCCGTATCACCTTAAACGAAATAAGGTTCATGTGAGGAAGCGAGTGCGTAAACGACAAATTCCTTAATACAATGACGGTGCTCTCGTTTATAGACGCACAAGTTAAAATACGTCACTTCTCCTTAGACGTGTAAACGCGCCGACGACTCTTAAATGAATTTAGAGTGTGTCAGAAATAGGCTTATTTAAGGCTTACGTCTCCTGATTACGCCTCTGTCTGCCGTTAACGACAGCGACGGGGCTTATTTGATCAACTCTGTTAAAAATCCTCAAATAAATTAAAACGTCCGAGTTCATTTGAACAGACGTTTTTAATGTTAGTAAGAAAATTCCTCTTGCTTTTAGAAGGAAAAATTCCAAAGTAAAATCAAACACGAGTTTGTATTAATGGGGGTAACGAACGAAGACTTTGTTTTCGAGAGGCTTTATTAAACGAAGTTGAAAATGTATTCAAATCCATTTAGGCATACACTATGTGGAACTCGACGTTGGAGGTAATGATAAATTGTATGAATAATTTACAGCTTGGTGTTTTGCATATATTTAAAAGGAAATTGTTAAGAATAAGGTTTGGCTTGAAGTGTAAAAAAGAATAATAGATGTAAGTATTACGTTGCCTATTTTGAATGGATAAACCATAGTTATAAATACATTATATTATACACGCCAGCACTGCCTAATCAATAATTTAATATTCTAAGGCACTATGATAGAATCTTATTTAATAATATAAAATCCTCTGTGCCTACTGAATAACTGACGGATATGCGCACAGTCTTAACCGCTAATCGTAAAGATCGGAAATTTGTAGGCATCCTATGTACCTATAAGGTTTTTCCAAAATTCGAGAAGGGGTATCGAACGTGAATTATTGGTCCGATCTTTTAAATCTTTCATAAACATACTTTAACAGTATTAATAGAAGACGTCTTTCGTTTTTTTATTGAAATTCACCTCCTAACGGTGTTATAAAGTATGCAGACGAAATCGGGGACAAAAGCTAGTAATCAAAAATAAGTCTGTTACAAACGATTGACAATTTGATTGTGTGATCAGCCACAATATCTAGGTAAGTACTCTAGGTACCATAGACCTAGACCAAAAGTCTTAAATTGTTTTAGGTACTGTACATAAAGGTCTGATCTAGATTGAGTTCCCACGGACTTTGTTACGACGATTGGCTTCTCTACCCCTGGCCAGCTGCCTCACCGTTAAATTGATGACGATTGGCTTTTCGTACATCCTGAACAAAATCGAGATAACAATCTATGTTAAGATAATAAGATACTAACATAGATTTGATTTGATTTGTTCATTGAATTTTTAACATTGGTTACCTATGTGCGACTTTTAATAAAAAAAAAAATGTCGTTTATGTTATTAAGAAACTCCTTACTGATTACAACGACAATATAATTAAAAACAAAATCAGAAAAGTTTAACCTTTTTTTAAGCGATCGTATTTGACTAACTTTTATTTTATACTGCAACTATAACAACCCGATCTCATTTTAAGTCCCGAAAACGTTTCTAATTTAAACAAAGCGACCAACGACCAAAGATGAGACGACCACAGGCAGACGGAGCATAAATTCAATCTGTTTTTACTACCTTCCTTCATGTTTACTAACGAGGAATTTAGAAACTAAAAACTAGTGAACTCAATGGATTACATGAGAGTTAACTTGACTTCGGACTAATGAAAATATGTAAATGTTACCATCTGTTTGACTAAAAGCTGAATAACAAGTTCTTTGCTCTCGAACATTCCACTCCGGGAGAACTTTTTCGTCCTCTCCACGCGAAATTACTTTCCAAGTTAGCCTTCAATTTACACTTCAATGAAGCAACACTAAACTTTGAATACAAATTTCATTTAAAACCGACCCAATCAAAACTTAGGAGATACCATGTGATCAAAGAAACCACGTGTTGTCGGTTCACTTGGAAAGCTGTCAATATTTGGTTTTCAAACGCTGTTGGGAACTTTTCTGAATAATTTAACTCACCTTTGGTTTATATATGAGTGAGGAACTGTCAAATGAACGAGTTGTTAGCTATAAATAGGTATACCATCATGGTATACTAGCTGCTGTCTGCGCAGGATAAGCACCCTCGTTTTACCCCCTGAGGTGGGTGAGTTTTCAAAAATTATTTCATAGCGCTCCCGTAAATTATAAAAGAAACTCCTGTGCAATAATTCAAGATTCTATCCCTTACAGTTTAAGCGTTTATATGTCAGTTATTATTACTTGTATATAATTATATAAAATTATTTGTAAATCAACACCTCTTACTTAATGCCAGTAAGTTTATAGTAAAATGATCATCGTTTATATTCCGAATAGTTAACTAATAAAATAAACTGAGCAAATGTTATCTGGATCTTGTATAACCATTTGCGCCCTTACAGTCATCTATACTAATAATTATAATAAAGAAGAAAGGTTTATTTGTTTGGATTGAATAAATGACTGGACCGATTTGAAATTTTTTTCCACTGTTAGAAAGCTACACTATTCCTAAGTGACATAGGCTTTAAAAAAAGGGAATAACCCGGGCGAAACTGGGCCGCCATATTACTATAATTTTGGTACTAATATTATGACTCTAAAAGCTCAAACAGTCATAATATAATCCATAGCGTCTGTAACAGAAGAGTTTGAAATAGTTTGCTCAACATGGTATTTCTGAAATAGGCACTTAAGGTATTTTTTATAAAACAACGCTCCCAACAAGAACGGAAATTGAAGCTAATATCCGATTATAAGCTAAAAAAGTTTGGTCCAATTTATAGGACACGCCCCCGGGCCCTCCGCCAGTTTGGAATCTTTATTGAAACCTTTATACAAAATATCTATTCTCTCATCCGTATTATCGTAAAATATTTTTCGAATAAATTTGAGTTGGCAGCTTCCATTTTAATGTGATAAGTAGATTAGGTTAGATTCATTTATTTTTTAATAATCGCACAATTCGCACATTATAATTACATTGTTATGTCAAATTACCGTTATCGTCAATGCAAAGAACAAATATTAAGTATATTAATAAAAATAAAATCATTACAATTATTATGTAGAAATCCAGCCTTAATGTCATTGTTAACATATTAAATGATCAAAATATAGATATTTTTGATAATAAATTGCACTTCGTTATACTTATTCACAGATTTTAATGCAAGAAGTTTCTCAATTGTCGTTTCGTAAATGTTTCATCAGACAAATTATTCTTTTTTTTTTCTTTTTTTTTAGGTTCAGAGACAACTTATTAATAGGGTAAGGTCTTATAGTATCGGTCCGATGACGCCCGGATTTTTTTCCGAAAGTGCCTTACTATTCGGGGCATAAAACGTATTACAAGTTATTATAATATATACCCACTTACAAATAAATTATATTATTTAACCTACAGACGTTATTTGCATGTACAGTGACAATAAAACAAAATAAACACGCAGACAATATTTACGGTAAGTTACAGAGAAAATTAAATTAAAGTCAAGTGGCTCGGTACGCAGCCGATTGTAAACACGCACACAACAGATTAGTAAATAAACCTTAAAATACAACAAACATCGAAATGATTTCAATTCATTAGTAAATAGACCATATAAAGGTGCTTTGACCCGTCAAATTTGAGTTTACAAGATGTTCGAAAAGATCTTTATTGCAGAGAAGAAACGCCGCGAGAAACTCAAGAGAGCATCGTTTTTTATAAATCAACAAAATAATATACTTACCCAATTAAAATAAATAAAACTCATAATATGCCTTTATTTATAAACTTGTTTATTAAGTTTATTTCTGACAATTAGGCATAATATAAAGTAATACCTGGCCTTAAATATTACCTATTTTTATGACGGTTAGCTTCTGCCCGAAAATTGGCACGTTTAGCCCCGTTTTACCCCCTTACGGGTGAATTTCCAAAAAAATATTTCTTAGTGCTCCCCTACGTTAGAAAATTAACCCCAGTGCAAACTTTCAAGTTACAGTTCAGGCTCTGCATTATGTCAGTCGTTAAGTTAGCTTCTCCTTTTATAATAATGTAAGTAAATTACAAATATTATGTTAGTGTAGTTTTCAAAACGTCAACACATGAATTCATATATGCGAGGTAAACGCGTTAAGTTGTTTCATTCCAATGTTTCCAAATATTTAACATTCCGCAGCACTTATCACTACGGCAGAGGTAATCTGCCTACGAGAGCAAAGTGCAGAGGTATGCCAGGTGGCAGGGTTCCACCAACACTCGCAGGTCAAGATTGTTTTCAGACGCTAGGCTTTCCAAGGCTTAAGTTTAGTAAACCGCTCGGTGGAGTTTGGCTCAGACAAAGGGGCAACCACGCCAGCGACCCATTGTCACACACTCGAACATAAAGCGGAAGTGCAGGTAAACTATGACTATCTCTACTGAGAGTTAGGCAGGCGTGTACTACCTACGCTATGTACTCTCACGCTGCGTACTACTTTTAAATCTTGGAATGAAATAAGCTACACTTAGATACTACTCTCATTAAACAAAGATTTAGATGCGCTTATACTATAACTTATTATAACATTGTAATAAGTGTTTAAAATCTTCTTTAATATTTGGAACGCAACTTAATTTGCGAGAATCTGTTATTGCGTGTTTGTGCAATGTGATTTGTTCTAGTTTAAGTGTATTATAGTGAATTATCCCACTGGTGATATTTTAAACTAATAGTTTATGTGTTTTTGTATTATTAAAGGAAGCCGAACGAGATTGTCAAGGAGGCAGAAAAGGTTAGTGTTTTTTTTTCACTGTATTATTCAACAATACAGTGAAAAAAAACACTAACCTTTTAACACACAAGGCAGATAGTACAAAGGCATCATAAGGTTTTCAGTTGGGCACGTAACTCAATTTTCAAACCTATTTAGAATAATACACGTCCATCAAAAGTTTATTTTTCACCACGTGGGTAACCTACCAAACCCCAAGACTAAGTTAACTGTTAAGGTACTTTAGCGTTAGACTATCATCAGCTCGTGTTACGAATATAACAAAAGCAAATGAAAATAAAAACACGCAAGTTAAATCCATTATAATTGTCTTATTCCAATGTGTAATAACCTCAAATGCATCATTAATAATTATTAATTAATTAATATTGTCAGCACCTATGTAAAGAACCACATAAGACGATCTCGGAAACAATGTAAGTAAAGATATGAGTAGGCTAGGAAATTGGCAAAGGTGTGGCGGAACGGAGCGTAAATGCTGGGTAAGTTTCACACGCTATTGAAATAGTTAAGATTAGTGTCTACTCATGTGTAAGTAGTGACTAACCTAGGTAGCAAGTCAAAGAAATATCTATATTATGTAAGTAAGTTTTGAAAACAATAGACTGTTTTATATATTACTAGCTCTTTTTTTTCCAAGTTTTCTCACCTTTTAAACCTTCTCCTCGTACAAACATTTTAAAACGTTCTCGAGTTTTAGCGAGACTAACGAACAGCAATTGATTTATATATATTTAGATAATGCTGTACCAAGACAAGAGTGGAAAATCGAGACCCCTATCATAAATATCAATCGAATTTTTGAGTGATATATCATAGTAGGTAGGTACATGTTTTATATATTTTTTTTATCTACCCTTCTTGAAATTCTATTTACTCTATCAGATAGATGATTTTTTTTATTTCATATTTTTAATAATTCAGCATTTAAAAACATTAAATAAACACCACCATCAGTCCCTATTTTTTAACAAAAAATCTCAAAAAAACGCAACACGAAGTTCGCTGAGTCAGCTTAATTTATACATTTAAATTTGTGTGAACTTCAAATGAAAAATCGCAATAGCCCGATACCGTTTATTCAACACCTTCCGGACCACGGGGCACCGATAAAGGACCCGAAAAGCCGAAACAAGATAACATTCCTGTTTGTTTCATATTCATCGAAGCCGACCCTGAATTACAAACCCGTCTCATTGTGTAACACACTTGGTTTGAAAGCGATTGTAATTTCTATAATATCGATTGTCTTCAAACCAATTCAATTGATTTTATTTTAGCGTTATAATGATATTTTTGTACAAAGACAAGAGTAGAAAAATTTTAGACCCTCAGTGGGATTCGAACCCACGCCTATGATTTAGTAAGGCGCTTGGTGTTGAACCGTGTAACATTTGTATTAGTATTAAGTTAGGTTAATTTACATTTGGTTCGATAGATGCCGCTGTTCTGTCTGTAGAACGCGCTAACGAGATGTTCTTTCAATTTATTGAGGCTTCGGCTTGATTTTGGTTTTGTTGAGCAAAGTATTATTCAGTTAATTATTATAGTGTGTTGATGAAGAAGATACATTGTTTCATTTTTGGGATCCTTTGTACACTTGGTATAAAAGCGATCCCAATTATTAGTATTATTAGTAGGTATATATGAAAACGTTAAGACAACAACTTTTGTAATTCAAACCGCCTCGATTATCTTCAAACCAATCCAATTGACTTCATTTTAAGTTATGCAATGCCAAAGTGAGTGTTTTAGCATACAAACCCAAACCAAAACCCTAATGTTGTAAAGCACTTGGTATCAAATTGATCCCATTTATGCATCAAAACGTTATATAAGGATAACTTTTCTAATTTGGTACCCCTGATTATCTTCAAACCAATTCAATTGACTTCATCTTAAGTCATTGAGGTGTTCAGCAATGTCAAAGGGTATTGAAGCATACCAATTGGAACCATATTCAAAGCATATGTGTTACACAATCCGAGAGCCGGTGACTATATTAATATCTACCTTCGCCACCTCCCTGTGAATATTTCAGGGCTGTTTCAGGGGTCATTTAATACGGTACGTTTCGAGCATGAATATTGCTTTTAAGTGGACCTTTTAAGCAAGTGAACATATGGAGCTTTGAGCTTCAGGTGAACTATATAATTTATTAGCTTAATAGATTAAGGTGCTAGGAGTATAACCATTTTGACGCTTTTGCTGTTATGTTATTACATATTGGAATAGGTAATTCAATTAAACATGAGTTAAATCTGTAATAAAAAATATTGGACAAGTTTTTTTTCTTTTCTCAATCGAACAATAAATGATAAGGACAAGGGTAAAAAATTCTGATGCCTTCGTGGTTATTACACATTGGAATGAAACAACTATTAACGGATTTAACTCGCGTATTTTTATTTTATTTTATTTGCTGACGTTTCGGATTGTTTACAGTTTCCATAATCGTAGCACGACTGAGCTGACAATAGTCTAACGCTAAAGTGAATATAAAATAAAATAAAATTACGCGAGTTAAATCCGTTAATAGTTGTTTCATTCCAATGTGTAATAACCGCGAAGGCATCAGAAATTATTAATATTGGACAAGTTTTTTTTCTTTTCTCAATCGAACAATAAATGATAAGGACAAGGGTGTCAAAATTTGGGAAGTGTTGGCTCGTGACATCACGTTATGGTATAAATTGTACTATAACGTGACGTCACGCGCCCCCACTCTAGAACTTTTAAAGAATGTATATTTGTCATCCTATGTTTGCTTGAGAAAAACCTAGTACCTATTCAATATTTTTTATTAATCTACTTAATGGACAAAGAAATCAATTTAAATTTATTTCAGTAAAAGGAAATTATTTGAACATTGGAACATAATAAGTTAATTAAATACATTTCTTTACGAAATAAAAAATGTAAATAGTTAACACAGATGAATCCAGTAATTGATGAATCTTCTCGAGGAAACATTATCAAGTGTATTTTCCATTCAATGCAAATCAGCGAAACATTTAGCGGTTTTTAAATTCACAAATGGACTTCTTTTTAACCATTGCTAATTAACACATTTGCTTGAAAAGTATCGGCAATGCAAATCGTATTTCATTCAGTCAGCGAATTCAGAGCGTAGGAGAGTCAGTAGATCCGATAAACGGCAAAGAGCGAGGCTAAGTGTACCGAACACTTGTTAGATTTGAAGGCTTTTGTCGCGGCGCCAGCGACAAGCGGAAAGCCTCCAAACACATAACATTGTTAGAATAAAGCAACTATAAGCCCAATAATGCTACGATTATGGAAACTGTAAAGGTTTGTAAACGTCAATAAAATAAAATAGGCGAAAATCCGTTTATAGTTGTTTCATTCTAACGTGTAATAACCGCGAAGGCGTCAGAAATTATCTCATACCATCGAATAATTTACTGTAACACTGAATAGGCATGACGACTATTTTTTTCTTTGTCCATCAGACAGATTATCAGAAATTATTGATAGCGTATTTTATTTTCTCAAAAAAACAAAAAATGTCAAAGATAAGTGCAGTGTGTGACGTCACGTTATGGTACAGTTTATACCTTAATATGACGTCACCATCCCCACTCTCGAATTTTTGAAGCACTTATCTTTGTCATTTATTGTACTATTGAATACCGACCCAAAAAAAGAATAAGGCAACCAATTTTACAAGTTCCCGTCAAAGAAACAATTCTGTTGTAATAATTTCTGATGTCTTCGCGGTTATGACATAATTATATTGCACAAAAATTATATTCCGACGCTGACATACAAACATTTTATTCAGATATAACATAAGCATTAGCTCGCTGTTCATTGGTTACTTGTAACGCTGCGTTCCAGTCAACTATCGAACCAACGAGCTCAGTCTTGTTCACTTGCAGACGAATTTCAGCAGAACTGTCTATCAACCTACACAACACATCGTCTCATTTACGAACAATGATGCGCTTTTGGAAATGTACATGAAATCTGTGAATGTACAATATGAAATTACCGTTAGCGTTGTTATGGTTACTACTTCTGTTGTTTATTACATTATATTATCTGTTGTTTCGATTGAAGTATTATTGGGAACGTGCGAAGTGGGTGGAAGGGGAAAAGAAAACGATCGCTGCGCTTGTCGCGGAAGAAATGTGCAACAAAAGGGGTTAAGTCACGTCACGTCAGTCAGTAAATAAATAAAATAGTGAAAATAATGAGTCATTATTCTTGTTGTGTCGTAGACTGCAAGAATAACAGCACAAATATGCAAATTATTTATTTTCCCTAAAGCGGCCTGGAAATTGGATCAAAGACATAAATGGATAGTTGCTGTAAAAAGGATCAAGTAAGTGATTAGATGTACCTAACCTAAAATTGCAATATTAATCAAATCTATTTCATTTGCGTTGCATTTTATAGAATATTAATTGAGTACCTAATTATTGTTTTAGTGTTGATGGATCGCCATGGTCTCCAAAACCCGACGACGAAATTTGCAGTGGATATTTCATAGAAGGTTAAAAATCAGACGCGCAAGCAAGTCCGAGTTATGTTACCACGATATTTCCTAAAGTATATCGACGGCAGAAGATTAACGAGCCACATGCATTAGCTAGATATACGCGCCTGATTTCTCTAAAGAAGAAACCCAAAGGACTTATGATATTGTTCGAGTAAGAATTCATGTCGAAAGAATTATGCAAAGGCTAAGAATATACCGGGTACTTGCTAAAATACCTCATAATTTATTCAATTGTATTGATGATATTGTACATGTTTGTTGTGTATTAGTTAATTTACAGCCTCCAATCTTCTCCTAGAATAATACTGTAAGAGATAAATAAAAACAAACTTTTGAAAAACATTACTATTTTTTATTATGTAAAGTTTTGCACCTATTTAACAAAGTTATAAACGTATAATATTATATATTATTATAATATATATTATTAAGAACTTAGATAGAAATATCCTTTAGTTAACACTCTCTTAACTGACTTTGGTTGTGGTGACGTCCACATACACCCGGCACGCGTCGGACCTTTCCGCAGGGATCTTCTGTTCCCTCGCAACAAAATAGTCGTGTCAACACACCTCCTGACGGCCCGAGCCGAGGTGCGACCCCCACCTTGGGGGGCCCTCGGGTCGGTCAGGGCTAAAAACCCTAAACCCAACTCAAAAGCAGCAACGTGTTTGCATTTCCCGCTCTGGGTATAAACGCAGTTGCATTTTACTCCAGTGACAACCCGAGCATTATCGATCTGTAATTAAATGAATAAAAATGTTTGACATACTTTATCTAACTAAATGTTTAGTATTTTAGTCATCTTTTAGGTTAGGAGCTCACATGTTCTGCTAACACCAATTTATTTCCTTTTAACATAGTTGGGGGCTGGAAACTTATTGTGTGTTTTATACTCACAATCTCAGTTTTTATAATAACGTTCAGTTTTTTTATAAACAGTTTTTAAATAATTCTTCCAAAAATACCACTTATTTTCTTCCTAAATATATTTTATTTATTCAAATCTATGCAAAATAAACAAACTCTTGTTATTATTTTTTTGACATATGCCCCGAAAACTGTATTTGCAAGATGGCGCTGCTGTCGTGCACATTCCCAATAGTGTATTCCAGTAGCCATTTTATATTCACTAATAAATAGACTATTGAATTTTCGCACACCTTTGTAATTCCATATCCGAGTTCACAATCATATTATTATTCATTATGTATAAACATTATTTGCATCCTATTTATAACATGAATTGTAACTTCATTATAACTAGGTATTTATGTTTGTGTTTTGTATCTTTAGTATTTCATATTTACGTAATCTTATTACCACTTTTGATTGTAATTAGTACTAAATGTTTTTTTATGATACCTAATTATAAAGATAAAAGATAACAACGAATGCGGGAAGTAGGTATAAAGTTTAAATAACTTTAGCATATATTTAATACACGATAGATAACTCTTATTAGGTAGGTATATATTATTCCAATTTTACAATTTAACGCTTGCCGTGGCGTATCCGAAAAGGTCAACACTCAAAAGTAAAGAAACGATTAAGAAAAATTAATTTAAAAGACAGAAATGTATTCTTGCAAACGACATTATTAAGTAGAGTCCGAGAAGTATAATTAAAAAGTTTGGACTGATTTATAACATTCCGCGTTCTATTAATTTTAATTGACTTGACGAAAAGAAAAACAATATTTTCGTCCCGAGGGTGGTTTGGATTCCGGTAATAACCAGTTATTAATTGACTTTTACGAAGCTCAATTTAATGGCATGTGCTTCGTTAAAATGTCATTAACCGGCATCGAGTATAAAAATAAATAAAACGAGGATATTTAAAACGTTCTATTCCAAGCACCATTGAAGGATATTCTACTCACTTTATTAAACAACTTGCGGCCCGCCCCGGCTTCGCCCGGATCCCATTTTTTTATAGCCTATGTCACTCGGGAATAGTGCTTCCCAACAGTGAAAGAATTTTTGAAATCTGTCCAGCCGTTCCGGAGCCTATTCAATCCAAACAAACAAACCTTTTCTCTTTATAATATTAGTATAGAAGTATCCCATATCATCTGTTTGTAGATATGTAGGTACGTAACAAACTCTAAAAATATCAGACGATTTTTATAGACTTCCTGACGTCATATACCAGTAGGTATATTGACGTTTTGTATAAATGTTGGCTTAAATATGAGGGTAAATTGGAATAAAACAAGTATAACGGATTTAATTCGCGTATTTCGTTTTATTTGCTGACGGTTAAAAAACTTAACAGTTCTCATATTCGTAGCACACCGCTAAAGTTAGCGATAGAGACTATCGTTTACTCGGTCGTGTTTCATTCCAATGTGTAATAACCGCGATGTCATCAGAAAATATAAAGCAAAGTGTTGAAGTAATAGCATTAGCCACCATAATAAGTAGGTAATTTAAAATATAATTCCACCTGTCGGCTTTGATGTCTTGTGCTCAATATTTTAATTCTAGCCCTACAGTTTATTGTATTTTATTATAATAATTTCTGATGCCTTCGCGGTTATTATGTCAGCTCAGTCGTGCTACGATTATGGAAACTGTAAAGAATCCGAAACGTCAGCTAATAAAATAAAATAAAAATACGCGAGTTAAATCCGTTAATAGTTGTTTCATTCCAATGTGTATTTTATTATTTTATATTATAATTATTACAGCTTCAAAGCTTAATCATTAACTATATTAACAAAATCATGTCCAATAAATTGACACAAATAGGTAGTAATTTAATATAAAAGAGTTTCAGGAAAATTCTTCAGCGATGAAGACAAGTGTCGTTAGCGACAGTTAGGGAGGGTTGGAGGGAGGGCCGTCCCTCACCGCGTGTAATACACTGGGGGAGATAACAGATAATAATACTGATATTGCACTCTCAGTGTGGCTAAGACGCACCCAGTGGCGAATATTGTACATAACACAGAGCTAAACTGTAGCCCACGACTTCTGCGTAGAGCTTCAAAAACTATTAACAAGTATACTAGGTAGGTATAATGTAGCGGGCCGTATCTTCAATATAGCGGCCCGCCCCGGCTTCTCACGGATCCCTTTTTTTTATAGCCTACTAGCGGTCCCGGCAGACTTCGTCCCGCCCGGCAAAGAATCGATTTAAGTATCCTATGTCATTTTCGTGGTTCTGAGCTACCTCCCTGCCAATTTACAGCCAAATCGGTTCAACCGTTCTTGAGTTATAAACGGAGTAACTAACACGACTTTCTTTTATTTAATAGACTAGCGGTCACGGCAGACTTCGTCCCGCCCGGCAAAGAATCGATTTGAGAAGTATCCTATGTCCTTTTCCTGGTTTTGAGCTACATCCCCAGCAATTTTCAGCCAAATCGGTTCAACCATTCTTGACTTATAAAAAAATATATTAATATAATTATAAGTCTACACTAATATAATAAAGAGGAGAGATTTATTTGTTTCTATTGAATAGCCTCCAAAACGAATGGATCGATTTAAAAAAATCTTTCACTGTTAGCAAGCTACACTATTCCCGAATGACCTAGGCTATACTATAAGTATATTAAAAAAAAAAAGAAATCTGAGCGAAGCCGCGCGGGTCGCTATTCTTAAATAAAATGCGCGTCGTATCGCTGCCGCAATAACAGAATTAATAAAAAAAAAAGAGCGTCGAACACGCTGTCCGTTTGGACTCGAATTTGGTTCGAATCTATTCGAATTTTCAAATAGAGTTTATAGAACGAGCTCAATGTAGGTTAGACTATGCAGGTTGGCCTTAACTTTTACAAAAACGCGTCATATGAAATACTCTGAAAGCGGTCATCTTTATGTGACGTATCAAGAAAACGTATTTGAGTATTTCTACTCAGTGTATCCCCCGCTGAGCGCTCACCAAGAATGCGCCGTAATCTCTATGGAGGCCAACAGATGGTCTCGCCGCCGTCAACATACCCTTTTGTCTTATATCCTTATGCTTTCATCCTGAAAAGAACCTTAATCCATTATTATAGGACCCTTTCTTCTGTGATATTAACGTTATCATTCACCAGCGGGTGTATTATAGGCCCGATCTACGCTCAAAAACGCATAATTATATGCGATCAAGGTCTTTGAACGTCTTATCTATTGTACATTATATATGTACTTATGTATATTTATTTATTGTTGAGTAGTAGCACCAAAATTTTCAAACCGATTCAGATTGCTGAATATAATTATTTCCTTTAAATTGAATCTCGAATTTAAAATTAAGCGAAAAAAGTATTGTTCGTATTTATACTTTTTTAGGTAAGTATGGGAAGTAAAAAGAATTATATTATTATATAGGTAATTTGGATAAAAATAAACCAACAAAGTTACCCTTATACTTTTTTATTAAGTGTTCTTTATTCTAATAAATGCAGCATTTCAAAACCATTTCTATTGTAAACTTTTTGTTAATGAGTAGCTTTTTTATTTAAAATCCTGACTGTAATATAAATAAACCAATAAAATATACGTACTTACTCACCTACTTACAAGCAAATTCCTAATGATCCACTATTACAACTACTTTTACATTGATAGTATAAGCCGGTCATAGAAAAACACATTTGGGTAATATAAAATGTGTCATAAGTAATACAGATAGAAAAGACAGTTTTCCATTTGGGAAACTTCAACGAAAACGTTCCCTAGACACTAGAGTGATGTTCAGAAAACCATTTACCACGTTCACCCTTTCAATGGGCCGCATACGAGCTAGATATCACTCGAAATTGGTCTAATCTTTAGTTATGGCCTCTCGTAGGAGTTTACTTTTTCAACGCCTCCGAATATAGCTATCGAGAAGTTTGGGCAGTCATGGGACCAGGACGAAATATTCCCTTAACGATAAAGGCTATACGAAATAAAACATTACGAGCGTTACATATAATAAATAACTTAGCTTATATAAGTAGGTACATAAGAAACAATTTCCCATGCTTTCGCGGTTATTACATATTGATATGAAACAACTATACCTAACGGGTTTAACTCGCTTGAGCGATTGAGCTGATGCTAAAGCGATGCAAAAGTTAAGCGTTAGTAAATAAATTAAAATACACGAGTTGAATCCGTTATAGTTATTTCATTGCAATGTATATAAAAACATTCGCAGAGATTACCGATATTATGTCGACTTTTATCTTATTCATTTATCAATGACTAAAATAAAAAAATACAACCAAAAAGCATGCCAAAATTCGAGAGTGCAAATTTAACGTTTGTACTTATTCATCATTGAAACAGACATATTATAATAGGTAAAATATTTTTAAACTCGTGTATATTATTGCTTACTAAATATTATAACGTTGGTAGATCGCGTTAATACAAAAATATTTAAATGCTAACGGGCGAAACCGAGTCTACAAATACTTTAAGAACTCCAACTGGCGAAACACAATTCCTAAATTAATTTTATTAAAACCACTATGTTGAAGCAAACGTTCTTGAAATTGTAAAGTATTTCTAAGTTTGAAGTGGCAGGCAAGGCAGCCTGCACGAGCAGGGCACATGGGAAATGATTACCATATTCAACGCATTTCCACGGCACGCCAGAGGTAGGCTTCTTAGGAAATTATTTGTCATATTAACGTCACTCCCGCCCGAGTTTCGACGGCGAGATGTTAATATATTAAATTATCGCCGGAGGTATTCTAATGTAATTCGATACCGATACAATGACGGGATATTGCCAAGCTTTACAGACATTAAAGATTTTCGTAGTATTTACGTTGTATGTGTGTTTTCTTATACATGAAATTAACTATAAAATGCTTTGTTATTTAGAAAAACAAATATGTTTTTATCGTACAATATATTCAATACAAATTTGAATAATTTATTTATAAATAGAGCTTAAAAAAAAGTGGGAACTGATTCAATTCGCGCTTTTTATGTTAAAGTTTCGAAAACTTTACATTTTTTTTTTTAATATACGCTAGAGATACCATTAAAATTATTTGTTATATAAACCATATTATTTTCTATTTGCTGTAAAATCTAAATAAACGAGTAACTTCTGCTACTCTTTTATTTATTTATCGGTTGTATTAATCTTGCTCAAGCAAAAATATACAAGGCTACACGCTGTATTATTGCAGTGCTTCAATTTCAAATAATAACCTGACCTTCGATAGACTAAACGTAATCGAACAGTACGAGGAAAACGTCAAATTTTACCTTGCCAGGGCATAACAAGGTAACATTTTTTCCACTTTAATTAAACCACGGTCGCCACACCAAACAAAAACCACGAAGCCAACAAATCAATTTCGCTTCAGGAAATTACTTTGTAAAGTTGAAAAGGGTTGCGCGATACGGTACCAAATTGAAATTCTTTTGTACGCGCCGCCTTTACATGTCCGAAATGCTACCTGTCTCTGCATCATAGCACAACGCAATTTCACTTTAAACGTTATCGCTGCTCCCCGACAAATTAAAATAAAAAAATCGACAAGACAAAACATACGAAACGTGAATTTGAAAGACGGGCGAACCTCCGCCGTTATTTTAAAATATGTAATACTTACCGGTTTTTCAAAAAAAAAAATTTTCAAAATTTGTCATTTAAATATAAGGTAGTTTGCATAACTATATAAATCACTTTAGCGTTAGACTATTGTCAGCTCAGTCGTGCTACGATTATGGAAACTGTAAAGAATCCGAAACGTCAGCTAATAGAATAAAATAAAAATACGCGAATTAAATCCGTTAACAGTTGTTTCATTCCAATGTGTAATAACCGCGAAGGCATCAGAAATTATTACTTACCGGTGTACTTTGGGGCCTTACCTAGACGAGGTGCCAACGTTTAACGTTAAACGAAACGACCAAAACGTATGGGATTTGACATCTGCGAACGTTTGTGACGTACGTGACAGTCGTTCGCGGATGTCAAATCCCATACATTTTGGTGCAAACGTTCAACGTTAACGTTAAACGTTAAATCTAACTGACAGACTAAATAGAATTTCGTACCTATTATCTTAAACAATCGTAACATAATAACGTCGTATGCTTTTCCAATAACAACACTTTGCTAATGTTATTTTATTCCAATCACGGACTATAAAGAAAACGGCTTAAAACAACTCATTATTATATTGATATTAATCCTTTTGCGGACGGCAACTCCGTGCTGTATTCCTTAATCATTTTAACATAAGTACTTTAAGATAATTCCGAGCTATTTAAGGAGTGTTCCTGAAAAGCAAAAAGTTTTGAAGCTCGGAAGTTCATTAACAAAATAAGCAATCTGGCTAAAAGCATGGGCCCATCGAGGTAAAAAGCAATTAGAAAGTTATGGAGTATACTCGACGATTACTGACGAATTATGAAGGACTTGTAACCTCGCCATTTGCGACGCTAATTTGCCACTTAATGCGAACACCTACTCAAGACAACGGGCGAAGTTCAGACTCGTTATGATTACCAATAACCGCAGTTTACACATTAGTTAATTAAAAGCTTCACATGTTGTTTGTTCCGAAATGAAAACACGTGTTTGCTAATTACAGTTCATGGAGGTCGATCACGATTATTTTGTTAACTTTAAGAAAAAAATCCTTTTGCCTTCGTGGTTATTACACAATGGAATGAAACAACTATAAACGGATTGAACTCGCATATTTTATTTTATTGGCTGACGTTCCGAAACCTTTACCGTCAGCTCAGTCATAGTACGAATATGGGAACTGTAGAATTTTCGAAACTTCAGCAAATAATTCAAATTACGAAATCGAAGTTAAATCCGTTACAGTTGTCATATTCCAATGTAAAATCATAATATATTTACCTCTCCCTAACAATACCATGTACCATGGGTTCAGATTTTCACTTCAAATAGTTTTCCTTAAATGCCTCATGAGAAGTCGTGTGCTTATTTAATAAGCTGAAGTGAAAAGCATTTTCTCATTACAGATTCCTCTTTTGTGACGAAAATAGGAAAATTATTACCAGAAATATCATCTGTAACATTATTGAGGTTTCTCGGTCAACGGTCTTGTAACATACTATCATTGGGGTTGGAATGTCACGTATACAGTTATTTATATATTTTAATATGTATGTTGTAATATGCCAATAGTAAAAATATTTTCTGAATTATTAATTACTGTAAAATCAATTAAAGCAACATTAAAAATTAAAAAGGGTCTTTAATTATATAATTTGTTTACATCCACGTAATTGTAAGTACTAATGAGCATTTAAAATTTGATACACCCGGCTATGAATTCCTGCGGTCAATATTTACCCGCGCCGCAGACGTAAAATAATGAAGTATTTCGCAACCACACTCACTGGTAACGCTATCCAGTACGAATTTCAATGTGAAATATATCCCACGATTCACTGCAAATTATGCGGCAATTTCTAATTTAGACTGCATTGTGTTATGGAACCGGTCGCTCCTGTGACCGATAAACTACCACATTTAGACTTCTTTTGTTTTTATCAAAACTATCTATGCTAATCTATGCTATCTATACTAATATAATAAAGAGGAAAGATTTGTATTTTTGTATGTAACGAATAAACTCAAAAAGTACTGGACCGATTTTAATATTTCTTTTTTCATTAGAAAGCTACATTATCACTGAGTAGCATAGGCTATAAAAAAAGGGATCTGGGCGAAGCCGGGGCGGGCCGCTAGTCAATAATATATTTATTCAATTTGGGCTTTGTAAGCCCTTATGAAGATCAGAAAATACCATCGTTTTTGAAAAACCTCACTTGAGAAAAAACTACAAGAAACTGAATTACTCTCAATTAATACATAATTAGGCACCTTACAAACTAAATAAATGAAAAACTGAAGATGTGAAATGTCTCTAGATGTGTAACTATCATTATTAAATAGACGTTTATTTAATGACACATAATACGCGTTCTAATAATACAATATCTACGTAGCTTTAAACAGTGGATCATTTTATATTCTAAAAAAGAAAAAATATTTTATTTTATCTCGACTCACAAACGTGTAAACGCAGTCCATTCCCAACAGACAATTAATTAAAACCAAAACAAAGAAGAAAAAACCCAGTCGCAGCGAACAAAATGGCAACAGTTAGCGGCAGTAAAAATTTAATTGGCACTTATTGCATAACAAAACCTCATTTATCATATACGTCCGTAAGGAAGAATGTCTTAAGCGCCAAAGACGCCAAATGTATTATGATAATAACTTTCTTCATAAAACTGTCCTTCTATGAGCCATAACAACGTATTAGAGGCAATTACGGGCGCTTGGGACGTTTAGCTTATAATAATACGGTTGTGTCGAAAGCCTTCTACATACGGCTCTCTGCAAACAATTGTTGCGTTGCGTACAAGCCTCGTTCAGGACAATTTATTCGACATTTAAACGCAATTAGTGTTCCGACGTTTCTTTAGTACACCTCTAACTTTGTAAGGGAATCTTTTTTATTGGACACCTGTATATTAATTACGGGAAAAATTCTATTTTAATTTTCCTTTCCGACATATTATAAAGATTCATTCGTAGTTATTAGGTACTTATTAATATCTAACTTGATCCAGTCTTCGCTCATACTTGGGTATTCGACAGATGGATGTAGGAACAGTAATGGTTTCGAAACGCCAGCATATAAAAAAAAATACGCGAGCTAAATCCGTTACAGTTGGTTTATTCCAGTATGTCATAATGCCTAGGCATCTGAAATAATCAAGTTGACATTGTCAAAAATACAGTAAAAAGAATCATATTATAAAAAAGTCGAATTGTCAACAATGACCTTATTAAAGCTAGACTTTTAAAATGAAAATACGTAATCACTACATAGTATAAAACAAAGTCGCTGTCGCTATCTGTCCGACCCTATTTATGCTTCTTTTATAACTATGCAACGCATTTTGAAGCGGTCTTTTTTATAGAGAGGGGAGATTTATAGCACCCGTATGAAGCCGGGGCGGGTCGCTAGTATATTTTACCTATATAGTATATACATCACTCCAACCTCTCAGCTCCCTAAATCCATTACACTTACACAAAAGCCTGATAATTCAATTTCACCTTTTCCTTATCAAAAATTACCGTTTCACTATTAAAAATGCAATTATCAAGAAGTAAAAGTCTTTGGTGAGAATTTTTTCCTCCGCGATCTCCGGTGTTTGCACTAATAAATTAACGCCTGGAACTCGCCCCGCTCCCTCGTAGCAATTAAAAATTGAGCTTTCGTAGGTAGAAAAACCTTTTTCAACTCAGTTCGAGTTGGATTGTGTTTATAAAACGGCCAGTACCGCAGAGCCTTTCTGCAAAAAGTTTATTGATAATTTTACTTGTGTACATAGAAGCTCCATTTTGCAACTGCTTTCAGATGAATGGTTTTCAAAAATGATTTTATCTTTATAATTTCTGATGCCTTCGCGGTTTCATTTCAAAAAGTACCTGCTCTAATTAAAAAGGCAGTGTATTTGTGTATTATATACTTATATAGAACGTGGTGTACGTATCTTAATTTCCTTAATAACAAAACTGCGTAAAATTCTTGAATTATCTCACAAGATAAACAAGCATAAAAATTATGTCTAATTAGATTTTTACAAAAAAAAAACAAAACAGTTTTACTTCAAACCCGGACGATCTCGCGAGAGATCTTAATTTTACTTAGCCTCCTAAAAAGCCTCTTTATCAGTTGTACTCAACCGGATTTTAAGGAAACTCGTAAAATTATGGCACCCTGAAAATTTCATTACATCAACATTTTTATTTCATATATTCTAAATCGTATTTGAAATGAGTTTGCTCCTGTCATAAACCGGACTCATCAAACTCGTGACACGACACATCCACTGTCAACGCGTGCGTGGTAATAAAAAATTCAAATATCACTCTTTTATATTTGACTGTGTCATCTTACCGGGCCCGGAATGCTATTAACATGTTTTATATGTAATGAAAACAAAGCGAAATTAAACTTTTGATGAACTTCGGTTCATGTGAAACGTGGCGCCGACGATGCGCTTCAACGTATGTCAGTAGGGATCAGTAAGCTAACCCAATGCAGTCATTTACAGAATAAAGCTACTGTTATATTGCTAGCACGAAAGCATGCCTTTTGTGGACTGTAATCTAAATAACTATAACATTTAAACAAAGCGAGTGGTTTCTTTAACTGTTTATTACCAACTGACGCTTACAATTTTGAATATAAAACAAAACACAAATACAAGCATAAAACTATAAAAAAGAGGTTGAATCGTCAACGCCAGTATTGAGCAATTGCTACTCAGTATAGTATATGTGGCGAAACATTGCTAATAGCAGCGCGGGCGTACTTAAGCGCGTGTGAACGAGTTTGCTTATTAAGCGAGCTAGTATCGTATAAAACTAGCGTGCCTATTTCTAGAAAATGTATACTGGTTATAAACATGCTCATTTTGAGTTCATATAAGCTGCCACAATTCCTTAAACCTTCCGCGTGTAGGAAGATTAGTCAAACTTGGGATGAATTTGATGATGGTCCTGATAGACAAACTTGGGATGTAAGACGCTTTGTAAAAGGGTCAATCACTTCCGCACCTAAAACTGACCTAGTTACAAATCCGAGGCAGCTATCTAAATAATTTAAATCTATAACACAATGTTATCTACTGAGAAGCCGCAGAAGTCGTGCTAACAAGCTTCCTGCTCCGAATGGAACAAGTTGGGGCAAGTCAGCCGAACTCACAAATGGGGGAGAACTGTTCTCCCCAAAGCTGTCCACTTACCGCACGAGGGCTTGCAAGCAGACAACCTGAATATATTACCCTAAAGAGCTTTTCAATAAGTCACCTAGAAAAAGACCTTTTCAAAAAACTATCTTTTATCTGTCTCTAATAAAGACCAATAATCAATATGCCATGACAATATTTTCCTGAAGTAAAAAAGCTTATTTGAAGCGAACGGTAAAATCTAAAGAGTTTTTTGCTCAAGCAAATTTACAATCGATTAAATATAGCTTTTTCTATTCACGCACACCCCTAGGTGTACAAGACGGAGTAACTTCAGACATACGTAGTTGCAAACGCAACGCTAAACACTACAGTGCATAGCTTTCATGACAATGAGGTCCGAGTGATGTGAAAGCCACGCCGGCCGACGGAGTGCCCTTTTAGACCACCCGAGATTTCTTATTCAATCTGAATAACTTCCACAGAGCACTGCAAGCAAAACTTCTTGTTAGTAGATTTTAATTTTTTTATCTTACTATTTTCTTTTTTAGAATTCCCGCTGACGGCACTAGGGGAATAGACTAGAACAAATAATATCTTCCTCGGCGAATTTGTTACATTCTCTTGTTCATATTACTTAATTAAAAAATGTTAGAGTTGAATCTTGACAGAGCAAAAAATTTCTCTATTTCCATTGCTTTACTGAAACTGTATAATTATATAAAAAACTTAGATATAAATGGAGCTAATAAGTGTTGGTAGAATGGTTTAGTCATTTAAATATCTACAGATCTTAATAATCGTAAAAAATATGAAATATGAAACGATCACATGACATATCAAATTAATAACATGCCATTTTTTTTTATTTTCGTGTCGCGAGATTGTCGCGAAACTCCTTCGGAATAGCTGGACCGATTTGTATGAACTGTATAAAGGTACTAAGTTCGCTTAGACAGCTAGTAAGTATCCTATACCTAATAGACGAAGGTATCGTAATTTTTATAGATTCTATTATCTTTCCTTTTCGTTAACGCACGTTTACCCGAACTTAATTAGGTAATTGTGGTTCGGTAAACATAGGTTTCCCTTAAAATAGCACAGGTACCTACGTGTTGGAGATCGTTACTATAAACCGCATCTCCTGCCGATGCCTAATTAAACTCCAACTAAACTGTTCTTTCTCTGGCCCCAATTACTTTTTCCACTTACTTAATCGAGTTTCCCTTATCCCACCTGAAGACAGTTACTAAGTTTGTTGTGGCTACAGATAGCTAACTTTTCAGATAGCTAACTTTTATCTGCCTGTTCTCGCTAAATACGGCTTTTCGTTTTGCCGTGGCACTGCGGTGTTCTCTGTTGTGACGAAACTCGACTCAACTTAAATTAGTTCTGAACATGGGTGTCATCGGCATCAACTGTCACTCTGTTATGTGCTCCGCGTGAACAATATTATGTGTTGATAATGCGAGCACTCCGTGCGTTGTTTGTGTCTAATCTACATTGTAGCAACTTATACAGTGAGTAGTATAGAAATACACGTGTGAACTATTTAAAAAAGTTATAATACAAAATAACTATGATGCCCACGGTGAACTGTTGTGTCGATATTTGTAAACAAAAATTGACAACATCGTCGACAAGGAGAAGTTTTGTCATGTCTATGGTTAATAGTTAACATGCAGAAATAAGAGACGACATCGACATGACAAGATTTCTCGCTGTCAACAACGTTACCGATTTTTGACAGATTATCGCGAGAATGAAGACGACATCGACATGATATAACATAATGTCGACTCGACAATTCATTATAGCTCGCTGCTGTACAGTTAGCATCAAATATATCGAAGAACTTAAAATGGTGAGATAACAATATATCGAAACACGCTCTAACGGCTTTGACAAACGAGAGGTGCTTGCCACCTGGGCTGTTACTGTATATTTGATGCTAATTGCACCCGTGTATCCAGTTTGTTTCAAAGTACTCGTAAACAAAAGCGCATCAATCAATCAATATCGAATGAAAACAATTGAAACATATTGAAATAAGGGTTTCGCGCAATCACATAGCTTTGCGCGAATTTATGAATATAGCGTTTTGATACTTTTTTCTTTGGGCGCAGGTCGGACGGGTCTCTCGCCGACCTTTATGTGCGATCGAGCGCACACAATGTCCGTAATGGCTGCCATTAGGAACATCAATTTGTTCAACCGTGACGTTACACTTGTCCCCACTGCGTTCTTTCTTGTCGAGCGCTCTGTTTAGCAGACGTAAAGCGCGCATGCGAAAAATTGTTATCTACTTAACGTACCTAATGCCGGCATGAGAGCTACACGTTCGGGTTTTGTTTTGGAAGAAAAGTTCGTTGGCCTCTAAGATAAACCGCTGTTCACTGGCTCAACCTCTTTGAGTATGCCAATAAATGCAGTGCCGGTAGAACAGCACAGTTTGCTGAGATACGGGAAAATATATCCAAACCAACTGGTAACGCCTTTTTCTAGTTGGTATTATGCATGCATTTGTCATCTTTTTAACTACTTTCAAAGGTTTTTAACAATTAAAATAATTTTTAAAATATAAATAAAGTCGTACGAAATATATAGAAAACGATTAGATATATATAACCTTATCATATAATATCTTTAAATACTTCAGATAATTTTACTACGTGATCCAATTTTCTTATTATTGATAAAGTACCCAATTATGACGTGCAACCACTACATTAAAATACAATGACAAGCTAATGAGCATCTCCAGTTGAGGCCGCCGCGCCCACCAGTGACCTATTTAATATAATAATCGAGATAGAATTCTAAAATCTCCGGTTGCATGCGCTCGCGTGCTTGATTATAATAAGGGCATTCGTCGCCCCACAAGTCTCGTTCCTCGAATTTCACGTAACAGCGGGCAAGCTTTGAATAAAGTGAAATTTCTTCTTGTTATTTTCAGATTGTGAATCACAATTCAGCGACCAAATGTGGGCCCGTATTTACCAACCCGCAGGTAAACTCCGCTGGCAGTTAAAAAGGAATTCAGGGGAATTTTATCGCTCGTTAGAGACCTTAAACGTTAAGAGCATCCGAACCCGCCCCGCCGGGCAACGCGCCCGCACTGATCTCCTTACGTTTCCTTACGATATTACACGCTAATTTTTGCACACGTGCCGTGTAATTTATATAAACTGTTAATAAGCAGGGGAAGACTTAAAAAGGAGAGCGTGAAAGTTAACGTGATAAAAGATTAACAAAAATGTATCTAAGAGATCAATTTTATTATTCAGTTTAATGATTCAACAAAAGAAATCGTTTACTTGTGATATCTTGTCACATATTTCCTCTAATAGCACAGGAAAAACTGGACATAAAAAGACGCAAATAGTAACCTATTACACAAAATGCGGACGGGGGTAGTGTACCTACAGCTGTCAAATTATGCCGAATTGTTGAGCAACTGCCCTCAGCCTCGGTTACCGCCCGATCCGCAGCTTGTACGACACCGAGTTAATTTACTTAAGCTCCAAACGTAAACTTCAATAACCGTCTTACGCTTTAAATAAGATAAATAAGTTCTGCCAACGAAACCTACTTAGTGAACTTTGCTTAACCCCATTATGAAAAGGGAATGGAGGTTTTTGTATCGGCACTGCCATCGTTACGGTCTAGATAATCCGTCGAAGTTCGTCGAACAATATTTCGAGAGGGCATGATAAGGTGTTGATAGATCGGCCGTGGGTCTACACGCCATTCTGACATTTGCTCCTCTTTGTTATATTGCTCTTATTGCCCTGACTTTGATTCTTACTACCCGCTCAGCCTTCTATGATTTGTCATGACGATATTTTTTCATGTCGATATGGATAAAACCTCTTTTGACGATCACTATGTCATCTTTAAACGTCAAACTGGACAAGGTATCCAAGTTGACATTTACTAAGCGACATGATATCAATGTGGACCTTTGACGTTTAATAGACGACATAACTTGTCGATCAACGCGAGACAAAAGAGTTCATCTTAGGCTTGTTGGCATTGCCCTAGAATACGTCATACTTTCCTAACTTAGTATTCTCTGTGCATGAAACTCAGTGCTGCATTACTTGCCTAAGTTTTCTACATACATTTTGTATGGCACATATGGTGCAGGTGCATACGATGCACCAAACGCTTACATAAATTGTGTGAAGAACTAGCTACAAATGCATTTACTTCAACCGACACAATTCAAAATGTCGTCGGCCAGCTATGCAATAGGTACCTAACGATGCAGCCTCCGCATAGTAATAATGTCTAGGGTTCCTAGGATCTAGGCTGGCTAGGGTTCCTAGGTTACGTTTCATCTCCATCCTCTTTTCCTATTTTTGATAAACTCTAAAATAATTTCATTTACTATGTTTAAAATAAGTTATTTCGTCAAATAACACATTGATATTTGAAAGTTAACAATAGTTGGCGATGTAAATATTTATCTGTTTAAATAAGAAGATAAATAGTGTTCTAATTTAGGAGATATTATCTTTTAACCCTTTTCTTCCAATTGTATACCTAGTCCTCTTTAAACATCAGTTTTGGACTAATTCAGACACAGCCTTTGGCTTTGTCCAGTCTAGAAAGCTTTTAAGGAATACCTTTTCAAATTTCTTTACAAACATAACAAAAAAGGCATACCGTTTCAATATAACCTTCGACATCCATTAAATATTAGGCCGTAATAAATCCTAAACAACCTTGAATGGTAGCTAAGTAGAAATGCGAATTACAAATTAACTTAATAATAACACTGAAGCTTCATAATTTTGTATGAGTTTCATTAAGGCGCCTAAAATGTTCCCTAACGAGTAGAATTTCCAATTTTATGACAACAAATAGCTGCCGTGGTAGGTTCCACGTGACGACGTAACGAGACTTTGATTGCTCGGTCCTCCCTACGTGACATTATACCCACACATGAAGTAAGAGTCCCTTACTCTGTACGTACTTTGATATTATTACCTATTATGTACTTTATTTTTAATGACAATAATTACCTTGTAATATTAGAACTGAAAATTGCTAGATTTCACTGGCAGGCCGATAGGACCAGAAAAAGTAGTAGTTGCGACCGCGAACTGGAAGACACAGAGTAGGCATTGCCAACAGGGTAGTAGTTACAATTTGTAATATATAAAATAGTTAGTCTGCAAAATGTAAAATCACGTTAGCGTTAGACTATCAGCGCAGCCGTGCTTAGAAATATAGAAACTGTAACGTTTTTGAAATATCAGCATAAAATTAATTTTCTGTCCTGCGGCCAGAAAGCGACAACTTTCTGGCCGCTGCGCTAAATGAAATTCCCGCTTTCTGACTTCGTCGAACAGAAAAATTGTATACTGACCTCGGCCAGTAAAATAAAAAAGCCTCAGATCACATTTTTGTCAACCTCGGCTTCGCCTCGGACGACAATTACATGTGATCTGAGACATTTTTTATTTTACCGACCTAGGTGCGTATCTAATATACTCGTTGTAAATCAGTTACAATTCTTTTATTGAAAACTGTATATCCGAGAAAGCATAAAATATTATTAATATATTGAATAGAGTGGTGTGTAATTAACAGTCCTTTGCTTTTATTACATTGATAATTATAATTAAAATATTCGTTTAATTTACAATATTAAACGACCAGTGTGACAACAAATATCATTTTAACATATTCGTAATTGGAAACTACGACTCTGGTGGTTTACCTTATGTTTAAAATGATTGGTTAGTGTACATACAGTCGATATAATATAGTACAGTCGACGTCAATATCTTGGCAAGATAATGGCTTTACCGGGATATTAATATCTGGCTTCACATTCAATTCACTGTCTTAATTAATTATGTGTCCTTGATGGTTAAACTGTATAATATAATACTAGATATATCATACAAGCGCAGTATTAAAATTAACGAAAATTTCTATGGTGTAAGTCTATTACATTTCTTGATATTCATAAAATTACAACCAAAATATAAGATTAATAAATGGAATAGAACTAAAGTAAACACCCAAATAGTAATGGTGTACGTAATTAAAAAATACCAAATATAAACTCTAAATAAGAGTGCTCTTCAAAAATTACCGATCATCCCAAATTGTGTCAATTTGACAGAAACTGACGCCGGACAAACTTCCCAATCATTGGAATGAAACAACTTTAACGGATTTAACTCGCATATTTTATTTAAAAAAGTTAAAGTTATTTCATTCCAATGTATAATAACCGAGAAGGCATCAGAAATTATTCCCAGTCATTTTTGACGCAACCGCCGACATGGTACAAGTTTGATTGCAATAGGATTAAAGTGACCCAAATCAAGCTACTCCTCGACACCGCCGCAACAGTTGAGTGAGCGTGGACGCACACTTAGTACCTATTAGCGATCCGACCAATATGTCCGGCAGCTGTCGAACCGGGCTAAGCCGTGAAATCAATTAATTTTAGACTAATCACTCGGAAAGGGTCGCCGGGACCCGCGTTGTGTATCATGACATGTAACGAATAGTCTTAGCATAGATATAGCGGCGCTTTCTCGCCTGATATCGCGTATTACCTAGTAACGTCATTATGTTGTTCGCATATTGTACATACATAGATTATCGTTTCCGTAGGACTTTTTGTCTACGTAATTATTAAAAGCTTTTATTTAACTTGTAATGTAAGTAATTATATAAGTATCAACGAGTTAAATCTTGTAACCCAATTGAGCTGACTTTTTGTACACGCGTTTAGTTTAGTTGACAATACAAAATAACCTTAAGAAATAATAGTAGGCGTGTCTTTGAACATGATTGTTGGACTATTCTTGTAGAAGGCTGCAATTAATATCTCTTAATTTTAGTACCAGAAAATATTCTCCTAATAGTTCAAAATTTTAAGCTTTCGATATTTTAATGAATGAAAAGAATCACATATATACTTAAATTATAAATATAAATCCCATTTAATAAACTAACTGATACAGTTTGAAAATTCTTTTGTGATAGCATTTAAACATTAATACGCTTTCGAATATAAAAAGTCTTATCTTTTGTCATTGAATGAACAGCTTTCAAATGGTATTTTTTAACATGAGTGATTGATGAGTTTTATTTTCCACAAAGGCTGGATTAAAAGCTGACGATTAAAGACCTATATTTAAAAAAAATGCGCAGTCGGATAAAATAAAATTCATTTTTTATTTCAATTGTAGCTCGAACTCGGACTTTGATAACAGTTAATAGCTGGAGGCAAATTGGATCTTTAAACGGGATTTAGTAGTGCTCCAATAAAACATGCGAAGGGGTTGTGGCGAGCGAGCCATCAAAGCCTTTTCAATAGGCAAAATGCGGGGCTCCGTCCACTCAAAAAAGGCAAAGCACTAGGTCTAAAACGGTAAGTTAATCGAGTAACAAACGTGAAGAGTGCGCCCGCTGGAGAGCCCTCCGCGTGT
This sequence comes from Polylopha cassiicola, assembly GCA_038024825.1. NCBI lineage: Eukaryota > Metazoa > Arthropoda > Insecta > Lepidoptera > Tortricidae > Polylopha > Polylopha cassiicola. The sequence goes on from CP149061.1 coordinate 5,692,306, forward strand.
GACTAAAACACTCTTCGATCCCTCCCGAATTACAAAGCGTAGTCCACTTCATTTTAGCACCTAGTATTAGCTGTAGACTTCATTTGAAGAGGATCTTGACCGACAAGTGCTGTGCTTGTTGAAACGATAACGTGTCAAAAGATTAAACGATTTATCCTTCACGTTGTAGGTTTTGACTATCCATAGTGTATAGTCATTAAAATCTTTCGTAGTAATTTAAATTGAACACTATAACGGTTTAACTAGCGTATTTTATTTCGAAATCTTTACATCTCCCATATTCGTACGACTGAGCTGACGATAGTCTAACGCTAAAGTAATGTTTATATTATGCAAACTACCTTATTTTATAAATTTTAAAATTTAACTTCTACCTTGTTTTAAAATATAAAATATTGATGTTTCATTCTAGGCTAGGGTTTCTGCTCGAGATTTCTCGAAGCGGGAATTCCCGGGAAATCTGGCCTTACTCGAGACGGGAAAAATGGCGTCGAGAAGTCGAGAAGTCGAGAAATCGCACATCAAAATAATCACGCGTCAATTTTAGATTAAAATGGCCTTCCGTAACACTTTTTCAACGCGTTCTCCTTCACGCTAGTCCCTTGGATTTGGCCGATCCCGATTTTGACTAGGTACCTACTTCCCCCGCTCGCCCCCCTTTAATTTATTGTAGGTTTTTGTTTAATGAAAAATATCAAGTTGATTATTTAAGATTTGCTGTGTTGCGAGATTAAGACTGAAAGACGATTTATTAGTTTGTTGCTAAACTTCCTAATTATTAAATTTTCTTGATTATTTGGATACTATTTCTATCTCCCAACAGTAGTAATACCCAAAGTAATAAATGGGTTGTATCTCTAATCATTAATATAAGATTATTAAGTGTTCAAAACATTTCTATATCTTATATATAAAATTCTCGTGTCACAATGTTCGTTCCCGTACTCCTCCAAAACGGCTTGACCGATTCTCATGAAATTTTGTGAGCATATTGAGTAGATCTGATAATCAGCCAACGTCTATTTTTCATTCCCCTTGGTGATAAGGGTTGTCTACCCTTAACATTTTTCTTTAATTTTTTTGCCGGGCGGGACGAAGTCTGTCGGGACCGCTAGTAGGTATGTATAAACTCTTCAAGAACTACGCAGGGTTTACAGGGGAAGATGAAGAAGAAAATACAGTATTAGGTATATTATTTTAGTCTTCAAGTCAAGGTTCTCATTTATATTGTTACTAGCTTCTGCCCGCGACTTCGTCCGCATGGAACTCCTCCTTTTTTGCAGTCGGTTAAAAAGTAGCCTATGTCCTTTCTCGGGTTCCAGACTTTCTTTGTACCAAATTTCATTTAACGTCCAGTAGTTTAACGTGAAAGCGTAACAGACAGACAGCCAGAGTTACTTTCGCATTTATAATATTAGTAGGGATTACTTTATTTGTCACCAAACCTTACCTAACTTTTTTTTATTTAGGTTAGGTTAGGTTAAAAAAATTGCGGAAATCTCATGTTTTGAGTGAGCCACAAGCTAGGGGGTAGTTAGTTATGTAATTTTATTAACCTAACCAAACTCTCGTTTATTTTGCTCATAAAGTGGATTTCTTTTTTATCCTAACCTAACCTAACTTTTTTCTTAACCTAACCTAACAACTTTTTTTCACCTAACCAAACCTAACCTAATGTATTTTTTTTTATTAAATAGGTTAAGTTAGACCTTTTTTCACAAAACGTGGATTTTTTTTTTGACCTAACCTAACCTAACTTTATTTGTCACCAAACCTAACCTAACTTTTTTTTATTTAGGTTAGGTTAAAAAAATTGCGGAAATCTCATGTTTTGAGTGAGCCACAAGCTAGGGGGTAGTTACATATGTAATTTTATTAACCTAACCAAACTCTCATTTATTTTGCTCATAACGTGGATATCTTTTTTATCCTAACCTAACCTAACTTTTTCTTAACCTACCTAACAACTTTTTTTCACCTAACCAAACCTAACCTAATGTATTTTTTTTTTATTAAATAGGTTAGGTTAGACCTTTTTTCACAAAAAGTGGATGTTAACCATTACTAAACCTAACTTTTTTTTTGACCTAACCTAACCTAACTTTATTTGTCACCAAACCTAACCTAACTTTTTTTTATTTAAGTTAGGTTAGGTTAAAAAAATTGCGGAAATCTCATGTTTTGAGTGAGCCACAAGCTAGGGGGTAGTTAGATATGTAATTTTATTAACCTAACCAAACTCTCATTTATTTTGTTCATAACGTGGATTTCTTTTTTATCCTAACCTAACCTAACTTTTTTCTTAACCTAACCTAACAACTTTTTTTCACCTAACCAAACCTAACCTAATGTATTTTTATTTTTATTAAATAGGTTAGTTTTAACTACGATCTATCAATCGATAATTCGATTGATATTTTTGGTTCAATACCATTAGTTTTTTAATTATAATGATATTTTTGTACAAAGACAAGAGTAGAAAAATTTTAGACCCCCAGTGGGATTCGAACCCACGCCTATGCCTTTACTAGCGGCAGCGTGCTGAACCATTACACCATAGGGACCACTGACAGGTCATCGAATTTATCTACTCCTTTCAATGCGGTCTTTGTACTTTGTTGTTTACATGCGAATTTTCGCTTCAGCGCCATCTGTGTGAAATGCTTTGCAACATTTAGCACACACGACTGGGTGACTTTACAGTGCAACCACCATCAACCACCATGCTAGTAAAGGCATAGGCGTGGGTTCGAATCCCACTGGGGGTCTAAAATTTTTCTACTCTTGTCTTTGTACAAAAATATCATTATAATTAAATAGGTTAGGTTAGACCTTTTTTCACAAAACGTGGATGTTAACCATTACTAAACCTAACTTTTTTTTGACCTAACCTAACCTAGCTTTATTTGTCACCAAACCTAACCTAACTTTTTTTATTTAGGTTAGGTTAGGTTAGGTTAAAAAAATTGCGGAAATCACATGTTTTGAGTGAGCCACAAGCTAGGGGGTAGTTAGATATGAAATTTTATTAACCTAACCAAACTCTCATTTATTTTGCTCATAACGTGGATTTCTTTTTTATCCTAACCTAACCTAACTTTTTTCTTAACCTACCTAACAACTTTTTTTCACCTAACCAAACCTAACCTAATGTATTTTTTTTTATTAAATAGGTTAGGTTAGACCTTTTTTCACAAAACGTGGATGTTAACCATTACTAAACCTAACTTTTTTTTTGACCTAACCTAACCTAACTTTATTTGTCACCAAACCTAACCTAACTTTTTTTTATTTAGGTTAGGTTAGGTTAAAAAAATTGCGGAAATCTCATGTTTTGAGTGAGCCACAAGCTAGGGGGTAGTTAGATATGTAATTTTATTAACCTAACCAAACTCTCATTTATTTTGTTCATAACGTGGATTTCTTTTTTATCCTAACCTAACCTAACTTTTTTCTTAACCTAACCTAACCTAAAAAAAAGTTAGGTTTAGTAATGGTTAACATCCACGTTTCGTGAAAAAAGGTCTAACCTAACCTATTTAATAAAAAAAAAATACATTAGGTTAGGTTTGGTTAGGTGAAAAAAAGTTGTTAGGTTAGGTTAAGAAAAAAGTTAGGTTAGGTTAGGATAAAAAAGAAATCCACGTTATGAGCAAAATAAATGAGAGTTTGGTTAGGTTAATAAAATTACATATCTAACTACCCCCTAGCTTGTGGCTCACTCAAAACATGAGATTTCCGCAATTTTTTTAACCTAACTGATAAATGATTGTCTACGCCACATCGAATACACCTCTCTAGTCACTAAATATTTACAGAGTGTTAGAGCATTGCATTCGGTGCAGCTGGTCTATATTAGTAAGATTTGATTAGAAATGCAGGTACGTGCATTACGCCGCTTTGCAACCTGTAAATGCACATTTCGCGTGTGGTGTTGACGTAACTGCAACTTGTACTCCTACTAACGTGTTTGCTAGACATGCTGCCCGAGTATTTATATATAGCTTCTGCCCGCGGCTCCGACTGTATACGATAAGCACCCGTTTAGGGGGTGAATTTTTAATAGTCCTTACAACTCCCCTACAGTACAAAAAGAACCCCTGTGCAAAATTTCAGGCTTCTCACCCTTATAGTTTAGGATCTGCTTTGATATGTCAGTGATTAAGTCAGCTTCTCCTTTTATATATTTTATAGGTATAGGTTTAACGCAATAAAAATGTATGTTCTATGCAAGATTTTCAATAGAATATTGTAATTGCTTGCTACCGTTGGCGTGTATGTATATTGTACATCTACCCTCTCTTTTTTCATGTTACCTCTGTTACCTAGATTTTAAGTCAATATTGTCTTCTCAGTAAGTGATTTTTGTAAAATCTTATGAGAAATAAATATCTTAAACCATAAGATTTAAGAATATTATCGCAGCAAAAGTTAGTCCTCAGTCGTACCCATGAGATGTGAGAGAGATGTTTTCCGTGATTTATAGAAATACCTTACAAGGACGGACTTCTTACCCAGAAGGCGTTTAACGAGATGCTGACTTAATATAAGGATTATCTAAATTAGTAATAATTATAGATACACATATTACACATATAATTATAGAGGTCAATACAAAAGTACCTACTCTCTTGAAAAGGATAACATAACGACTGACTGTTTAATAAAATTAGTGTTTGTATTGTTATGGCCACATTCCTCTAAGTATACCATCCCAAGATACAAGTGTTTGCTACGAAAAAACGTTTCGAGTGACGCATTAATAAAAATATCATGTAACATACGTTAAAAGTTTCTTACTCGAAGTGACTCAGCGTTTCTGTTGACTTGGTTGTTGTCGTAACTCAAAATATTGTCGCTGTCAACAGAGGGGTGACGCGACAAAACAAAGATCAAGTACCTTCCACTTGATCTTTGTTTTGCAGTTACATTTTTGACAACACATGTATTATGAAACATATTTTTGTCTTTGGTTAGTTTGCATTTTTATCTGGCTTGAAACATGCAGCATGTAGGCTTTTATCGTAGGGATAAATAATAAACAAAATTTAAGTAAATAAAATTTGTGTTGATGCCGCCATATTGTTAAAGTAGAAGGAAGTAGGTACTAATGATGCCTCATTCCAGCAACGTAGGGTTAACTTAATATATTAAATGTTGATTAGCATCATAAACAATGCAAATATACATTATCAGTGATATATTTCTAAGTAGAATGCTAGTACAATTATATAATAAAGAACGTACCCTACAAGATTCAGGTCTGTTCGTCAGTCAATCATTCAGAAAGGATTTTATATATACCAATTTTTATAAAATCGGAACGAGTCAGTTTTCCTACCAAAACGATCAATATATTAATGTTGCATAATATCAGTGCAATATTCAGAAATCGATATCGGCATTGATCTCAATACTCAATTACCCATTCACCGTAATATAATATATTATGAGAGACGCTGTTGAATAGTAAAGCGTAAGCGGCGCATACTCGGTCGAATGGCTCATAGTAATTCCGCACACACATAATACAAGCCCGATTAATCAAAGCAAGTGTCCCATTCACCCGCATGGTTAACTAGATCGTATTGCGAAAATGGGAATTAGATTAAATGACCGTTGTAAAGTAAGCGTTCCACCCAATAAAGAATGTGTTCTTGTTATACTTTAATAGGTAATAACTCATTAATACCACCCTTAAATGTAACTGTTTTCCGAGGAAGAGATTGTGTTGAGACATTACACAAGCAGTTAACTGGCACGAGCTATCATTTGAATGGGAAACCATTACGCGTTTATGTTTAATGGTTATTTGAAGTTGCTCATAATTTTGCGCCATTTGTAATTCCGCTGCTCGAATGTCTGCTCGTTAAGGATTGCTGTTGCGGTGTAATTGTTTTGTATTTTTCTCTCCTAGTATTCACTGTGTGTCCGGCGGCACCGACGCGGCTCTCGAGCAATAAAAAGTTAATTAACATCCTCAAAGAATTACATCATGCCAGTTGGAGACGCTGTATTTACGTTTCTATTCGAGTTTTCATGTTCAGGAAACGTTTTGACTTTTTTTTCAGGTTTCGTTCATTTTAAATTAACATGAGCGTGAACTTTGAAATGAGATGCAATCGATTTTGTAAATGTGAATGAATATGAAAACAAAGTGGTGTTTAAATTAATGAAATCAATTGATGAATTCCCTTACTTTGACAATTATGCGATTATTATATTGAAGTATGTGATAATGAAATAAAGCAAAACATTTATAGGTACTTACGTCATACGTGTCAAAACAGTAAATTAAATTGTTTAAAAGGTTGCATAAAATTTTGGCAGCGTCAAGAAAAATAATGCAGGCTCGACATAATTTATGGAAATAAGTTCCGGCACCGCGCCATATTGTATAGTAGATAGGTACCTACTTAATGACATTTTCAAACTTTTCAAATTATTATTGGATATAAAATGTAAATTTAAGTTTGATATCGCCGTCTCCCTTAAAATCGGCTAAGGGCAAGTGGGACTCGCGTACGAAAATATCACGTGGCATATCAAGCAATAGCGAAGAAAATCACGTAGATTGTATGGCGCCTTTAAATATTTATTTTATTCTATTTTTTATTATTTAATTACGTTATTATAGCGGCAACCGAAATACATCATCTGTGTAAATATAAACTGGCTAACTAAAACGTTTCATGAGATACAGTCTGGTGACACACGGTCAGTGGAGTCTCAGTAATAGGGCCCCGTTTAACCCTTTAGGTACGAAACTCTAAAAAATTACAAATCTATATATAAAAAAATGAATCTGTAAAATATATATGTACGCGCATAGCTTCCGAACGACTGCACCAAACTGGATGAATATTTTTTTATGTTTTCCTTATTATCGGGACAATATTTGTATATAAGAAATATATATAGATTTGATCGGAAATATTTTTTACAATCACAATCACTAGGTAGATCACTACGTATAAAACAAAGTTGATGTTGCTGTCTGTCCATCCATATGTATGCTTAAATCTCTAAACTACGCAATTATTTTTATGACTACATTCAAGTGCAAGTGGCATCGGTGTGAAGCCAGGTCGTGTCGCTAGTCTAATACAAAGTTATTGACGGTATGTGACAGAAGACTTTGACAGATCTTTGACGAAACGATCGAACGACAGGACGACATCTACCGGGACCGCTAGTTAAACATAAAAGCTCGTATATAACTGAATATTATCTACTAGGCATTGTAAATCGAGGAAGTCAACAAACTTTGCATGCTAACGTTTATCCGCCACATCTTAGTTCCGAGGCGAGGGAATTAAATCGAATGTTGTTAACGATAATGTAGCAATTCGTCAGTGACTGCTTTAAATCCGCAGTGGAAGTGAGCATCCGTTTGCAATTCTTTTAGCGGCGACGTGGCAATAAGTAACGCTTAGCTCGCCTGCCCGCTCTGAGCAAACCTAGTCTACAGCGGACCATATATTACGCTATCTATTCGCTAACGCTTATATATAACAAGCTACGTGAGGATGCAACTATGTTAGAGCGTTTTAGCGATCGCTATCTGTTGCGAACTGATATGAGCGAAGGTAAATGATTATCTGTTGGAATTTAGTTAATGTAGGCATGACGATTTTTTTTTCTTTGTCCGTCCAGTAGATTGCCATAAAATATTGGACACATATTTTCTTAATCGAACAATAAATGCCAAAGCGCTTTTATAGTTCGAGAGTGGGGGCTTGTGAAGTCACAGCGTGGTATAAATCAGGCGCGTGCAGTGGGGGGAGAGTAAGTATGGCGCCAGGGTAGGCATTCCATATGTAAGTGACACTGTGCCTATATGGAATGCACGCCCTTGGTATAAATTGTACCATATCGAGCCCCCACTCCCGAACTTTAGAAGCACTTTTCTTTAGCAGTGTTTGTTTGTTTGAGAAAATAAAAAATACGTGTCGAATAATTTTTAATAATCTAACTAACGGACTAAATATAATTTCGTTTTCTTTACCCAGTCGTCATTCTTATTGTTTTGTCTTTACTAATATTATAAAGAGGAAAAGTTTGTTTGTTTTGATTGAATAGGCTCCAGAACTGATAGACCGATTTCAAAAATTATTTCACTGTTGGGAAGGTACACTATTCCCGAGTGACATAGGCTATAAAAAATATTTGATCCGTGCGATGCCGGGACGGACAGCTAGTCTAATATTGTATTATGAAACTATATGAGTCGACTCCGTTACCTTGCCGTGACTAGTATGTTTATGTGCTCAGGAATTCTTGTTAAATTCTTGCACGAAGAGTACGTTATGAGCACTTTAGGTCCAATGGATATGTTACGCTCAGTAATGATTATTATTAATAATTAAATCTTTTTTAATAAGAATAGTTAATATCAATATATAGCGAATTAATGAGTTTCCATTTCACCCTTTGTATGAGCATTCCTGCATGCTCGTGGTGGATGTAATTAAATTACTCGTTTATTATTAAAATATACCTTTAGCCAACTCAATTAGTAGCAATAGTCATATTGTTAATATATTTTATTAAAGTAGGTTATGTTTGAATTGTACCTGTCCTTTAATTTATGATATCTTCACGGATATTACACATTGGAATTTAGCATGACTAGAGTCAACGCAATCGTGCTACAAATAAAAGTTGTATAGTTTTCGAAACGCCAGCAAATAAATAACATCTACTCACCTAATCGGTTATTACAATTATTCCACCGATATAAAAATATCGACCGAGTCTCGTACATTGTAAATAATAACCACATTTATTACTTTAACCGCAACAAATATACCATTATGTAGGTGTCTGTTTTCCTGGTGACGTAGAAATATGTGTTTTAGTCTACAGGCGACAGCGGGGCCGAGGGGGGAGGGGGGGGTGGGATGACTTATGGGTAGTCGACGCGTCTCTGGGCACTGCCTTTAACAAAATTACGGATCTCTGTTTATGCTTGGTCATTTTCATTATACTGATTTAAACACACACATACAACTGGACTTAATCGCGCATATACATATATCAAAACTAGCGGCCAGCACGGATCCCTATTTTTTTTCTTCAAAATTTTATATAGCCTATGTCAATGTTGACTCTTGACTCTGACTCTCAATCATGAATAGTGTAGCCTCCCAACTGTGAAAGAATTTTTCAAATCAGGCCAGTTGTTTTGGAGCGTATTCCATCGAAACCAACAAACAAACCTTTCCTCTTTATAATATTAGTATAAACAAGCAGTTTGCGCCGGCTTCGCACGGATCCCTATTTTTTTTCTAAATTTAATATAGCCTATGTCACTCACGAATAGTGTAGCCTCCCAACTGTGAATGAATTTTTCAAATCGGTCCAGTCGTTTTGGAGACTATTCAACTTAAACAAACAAACAAATATTTCCTCTTTATTATATTAGTATAAATAGTATAGATATAGATGATGTGTTTGTACGATGCGACGTTGCAACCGGGGTCGCGAAATAGTGAGTCATACTCCGCAACCACAGAACAGTTGCAACGTCGCATGCGTAATGTAAGATAATAATATTGTAATGTAATTCTCATTGTTAGGTAATCAGGATGTAAGCCGTTAATAGTAATCGAGGCGATTATTATTCTGTTCGCTATCTGCTGTTTTCGCCCGTTAACTACTGCCCGCGGGCTGTCCCATATGATCAAAGGCAATTAGCTTGTATTACATTACTATTGGGAAGTTTAAGCTGTGGTTCTTGGTTAATGCTAAACATTTTTTTCTGTATATCATGTACATTACCAAAAAATATTCCATACGTATTTTTTTACTTTTCAAACGAACAATAAATGACAAAGATAAGAGCCTCAAAAGTTCTGAACTATAAATGGATTTAATTTGCGTATTTTATATTGGAATTAAACAACTTTAACGGATTGAACTCGCGTATTTTATTTTTATTGGTTTCATTCCAATGTACAATAACCGCGAAAGCATCAGTAATTATTGCGTATTTTATTTTATTATCTGACGTTTTGAAAACTGTAAATTCCCATATTCGTAGCGCTAAGAGCTGCGATAGTCTGACGCTAAAACATTAAATTAACCTAAGGTATGTTAGCGTTATTTCATTCCAATGTGTAATAACCGCGAAGGTTTTAGAAATTATTAAAACAATTCTAAATTAAATGACTTGTGACGTTTTTATTTTAAAAACGGCACTGCAAGCTCGTAATATAACAATGTTTATGCGGTGCTTACGTAAAATGATCCGAAGCACTTTCGCACATTGTGCAAGCTGCAGTTGTGAAAGAATTCAATTTTTCACTGTCCAAACGGAATTGTTGTATGTCTCTTTCTAAAACGGCGTTTGACCTTACCTAGGCTGAGTTGAATTTATATATACTTAATACCCTTTAGAATGAATGGCTACGACTGAAACCAATGATATTAATAGTAGATACGTTATTATAGGCCGTTTGTTTATTTTAAAATCAGTTAAATATGACATTTTATATACCCTATGTATAATAACTATGCCTACGCAGTTGTAACTTACGTGTTTGATTTAACCTATGTATTTTATTTGCTGACACTTCGAAAACTTAATAGTTAATTATGTAATTATACATTTAATTCTTTAAAATGATTTGACGACTAAGAGAAAAATATTTCATAACAATAATTTGCAAATTTCTAATAACAGTTTCAAATTCATGTGTTTTTTGTTTTATAATTTTTGACGATCTAACTATTGTTGCATATATATAACTGGCCTGGTTCGCCCCGGCTTCGCACGAATCCCTATTTTTTTTCAAAATATTCTATAGCCTATGTTACTCAGGGTGAACGTAGCTTTCCAACAGTGAAAGAATTATTAAAATCGGTCCAGTAGTTTTCGAGCCTATCCATTACAAATATACAAACATACAAAAATAGGTACAAATCATTCCTCTTTATTATATTAGTATAGATATAGATATGACGTATGTATGCATATGTATTTTTTTTTTTCGAACTGAATACTGAAGCGTAGTTGGCCAGCTAATGGGCCTTCACTGCAAAACCGGACGGGTGGCGAGACTCCTGAAAGGAGACTCTTAGCATATTATTATGTAAAGTATGTATTTTTTTCTAATAATGAGAAAAATAATGTGACTAATCCACATTTAATATTGACGGATACCATAATGCACGGGTGAGTACGTAGCCGTTACTTCGACTACAGAATGCTTGCTACGCTTTCGTAGCACTATTGGGTACGCATATCCGCTACGAGGCGTAGCGTTTATCTATACTTTCGTAGCACACAAATATCTTAATACCAAATAATTTTGTTATTTATAATTAAAAGACAATATATACATACACATATATTTTCTATTTATTAATATCCATAATTAAATGAGTTTCAAATTCCAGTTTTTCGTTAAATATTAATGAGATATGCAATGCATTATTCTGAAATATATGTATAATAGATTAGATTAGATTAGATTTATTTATTTCTCAAAATTCATACAGTACAATTACACTATTATGTCGAATTATATGCACTCATATTGAGATCGTCAGAACAAAAATAAAGAATAAATAATATGAACACATTACATTATAACATTATAAAAAAAAAATACATTACTATGTCAAATTATATTCACTCATATTGAGATCGTCAATACAGATTTAACTACATTTACAGTATCAGCAAAAATTATAATTTTATAACAATAAATTTCTGAAATTCGTTGAATTGTAGTGTTATTGAAACAATGTCAGTACCTATTTGGTTTTAACTAGTGATAACAGTAGGTAGGTATATAAATTAATTAAATATATATAGAATTATTCTCATTGCGATATTTTCACCAACCAAAGAACACACGTAAAACCCAACTATTTTTTTAATACAAAAAAAATTGTTGAAAAAAGTTATTCGAATTAGTCATCATCATCATCATCATCAGCCCATCGCAGTCCACTGCTGGACATAGGCCTCTCCAATTGCACGCCACTTTGCTCTATTTTGGGCTGCTTGCATCCAGCTCCTGCCAGCCATCTTACGCAAATCGTCACTCCACCTTGCCTGAGGACGTCCTACACTACGCTTGCCGAGACGCGGTCTCCACTCTAGAACACGTTTACTCCAACGGTTATCGGTTCTTCGGCTAATATGGCCAGCCCACTGCCACTTTAGCTTGCTAATCCGGTGGGCTATGTCGATGACTCTGGTTCTCTGCCGAATCACCTCATTTTTAATTCGATCCCGCAGAGAAACGCCGAGCATAGCCCTTTCCATTCGAATTAGTAATTTGTTATAATGAAGTAAAAATTATTTGATGCCGGGGGTGTTCTGATATATTTGATCACTAGCTACAACACGTTTATACGAGAGTGTGAGTGTTAAGTGGCAGAATTATGCAAAGCTGCGACCCGCGTGAGACACACGTGCAAAGAACCAACCGACATTATGAATTGCCTTAAGCTTTTGATATATACGTACCTTGAGTATACTTTGGTTTTCATCGTTATGTAATGAGACTGTTTCTCGCGATAAGTAGGTAATTGTGTATAGTTTATTTATCATGATTATATTTCCATGAACATTAGTTTTAAAAGCTTCTCTTCTTTCTTCTTCAAATATATGAAGATACGTAGAAATAATAGTAGTAAAAGAAGTAGATTTATTTCTATAAACATCCCTACTAATATTATAAATGCGAAAGTAACTCTGTCTGTCTGTCTGTTTGTTACGCTTTCACGCTAAAACTACTAGACCGATTTAAATGAAATTTGGTACAAAGAAAGTCTAGAGCCTGAGAAAGGACATAGGCTACTTTTTAACCGACTGCAAAAAAGGAGGAGTTCCATGCGGACGAAGTCGCGGGCAGAAGCTAGTGGAGAATAATTTATACATCATACTTATTTAATTAACCATTGGTTTTAAAAGTTTCTCGCGTCTATTGGAAGAAATATATGAAGATACCAGTGGAAATAATGGTAGTAAAACAATCTATTTCTAGAAACGTAGGTCTAAATAGATCTAATGTTAAGTAGGTAACATGCAATTGTTATATTATATACCTACCTCTAAAGGGAGCTTACTTGGGTTATTTACACCATCGAATACCAATAAAACAGATTTATACTAACTCTTCTAGCTTCATTTAAAAATCATAAATCTATACAGAAAGCTCCTTCAGTGCACATGGGCACATTAATCAGTTTTACGCCTTTCCTGAACAAAGAACTTTTCTGAGTTAGTTCCCTTTAGATCTAGGTGTGTACGTATTTGAACAGTGATAAATTTTAAATAATACGTACCTACTTATTATTAGGTACAAAAGATACCAATGGGTCGAAGTGCTTCCGAAAGAACCCCACGTACTTATTGATGCTCATCGTAACTATCCACTTTAAATCTTACAAGCATCTTTACCTTATTGGAATGAAACAACTATTAACGGATTTAACTCGCATATTTTTGTTTTATTTTATTTGCTGACGTTTCGGATTCTTTACAGTTTCCATAATCGTAGCACGACTGGGCTGACAATAGTCTAACGCTAAAGTGATTTATACAGTTATGCAAACTACCTTATATTTAAATTACAAATTTTGAAAAACTACCCTATTCTAGATTTTCGAGTTAAATCCGTTAATAGTTGTTTCATTCCAATGTGTAATAACCGCGAAGGCATCAGAAATTATTATCTTTATCTTAATTCATCAGTTGAATTCAATATAAGAAGTCACGTAACCAACAAATACAAATTAAATAGAACACGCAACAAGCGTCGAGTACAATAGCTAATTACCTGTCTATACGGGGTGTCTGATGGATGCAGCCCCGGAGCCTGCCGACGCCGAGCCTCGTCCCACGGGATATCGAGTCGGAATTTAAAATTCCACGGATACCCGTCCTTTCGCAGTCGGAAAATTTAAAGTGCGTCCCGCGAAACGTACGCCAGTGGCACTCTGTCGCATTTCCCGAGATATCGCCGGATTTACTGGGTCGCGGGCTTTGTGGCTCAGAAATAAAACGGCCCGCGGAGAAATCCACCGCATGTTATTAGGAGAATGCTAGATTTATATCTTGTATTCAATTTGCGTGAGAGCTGGGGTGTCGCTTTCTGAATGGTTAACGAACCAATGTAATGGGCGATAAAAAACAATTTCATTATGCTGCGAATAATTTATAAAGTGTCGTTATCGATTACAAGATTTACTTTGATTGGTGTGGATTGTCCAAAAATATTTAATAGTAGGTAAATATTTAGTGTAGGACCTCCTTAGGCAAGGTGGAGTGACAATTTGCGTAAGATGGCTGGCAGGAGCTGGATGCGAGCAGCCGAAGATCGAGCACAGTGGCGTGCAATTGGAGAGGCCTATATCCAGCAGTGGACTGCGATAGGCTGATGATGATGATGATGATTTAATAATTTGTGATGACTTCACGGTAATTATTCATTATTATTATACATTTACGCTAAAGCTCTTCAGCGTTAGACTATCGTCAGCTCAGTCGCACTATGATTATGAAAAATGTAAAGGTTCCGAAATGTCGGACAGTAAAATAAAATACGTGAGTTAAATTCGTTTATAGTTCCAGCGAACTTCGCACCGCGTTTTTGGTTTAGATAGCAATTCTTTTTCTTGTAATCTTTTACAATTCTCATTGTACAAACCTCCTTTAGACTTCCACGTATATTTCAGATCTCGAGTTCATAAGAACATAACACATAGATAAGAAATAATTCAAAACGCAATCTAAAACCTGAGTACGTATAAGACGGGCACCTAAAGACAGCTTCACATCTAAAGTATCCGCATAACAACGTAGTATCAAGAAATAATGACCTATAAGAGACCGGCCGGATGAGGGGCCGCGGGAACAGAAGGCTGCGAGGCTGTATTAAGGCACAATGAGTGTTATATTGGACATTAGTACGGCGTTACGAGGGGACGGCCCGTTGTGAAGCCACGCAGTCTGTTTTCTCAGCTCTCCCTACCAGAGAACACTTATTATATCGCTTTCCAAAACAGCCCTGTAATTTATATAGTTAAGGTAACCCTAATAAAGTTTTATTTGGCTGTTAGTAGATTTTATTTGGAATACAATACTGCAATGTTTTTAAGTAACATATAGTAACATTATAAGTGTGTTGGAATGAAACAATTATAACGGATTGAACTCGCATATTAAATTTTATTTGTTGACATTTTGAAAACTTTACCTTTCCCATATTCGTAACACGACTGTGATTTTACATTATGCAAACTAAGCCTTGTTTTATAAGCAACAAAGGTGAACTACTACCTAACCTACCCTGTTTCAAAATATGAAATTTTATATTTTATTATTTTATACTTATACCTAAATGATAAAATCTGGGGCTTCACGGTTTTTGCGTTTATCAACAGATACTTAAATACTAAGACATTAAAAAACAACATAAGAAAAGTGTAAAAATACTCTCCTAGATATTAACAAGACTTCAAAACTATTCCTACATAAATCTCACATTAACAAACATAAGTGACGCGCTGACGCCACAACGCAAACTTAAACAGTTCACGACAGAGTAAAAAAAGAAATAAATCAAGGTAGTAAGAAGCGGCGAAGGCTTCTCTGGCAAGGGGCGCTATTCTGTGATGAAGAGGGCGTCATTCTCCGCATCTTTTCCGCGTCATTTGCGCGGGTCGCACACGCTCCGGCGTGGATAAGAAACGCTCTATGTCACCAGCCACCCGTTAATATAACCTCGCTTCAGTGGAGTCTCTGCACCAATTTATGCCAACTCCGCTTTTTTCCTATCGACGTATTTTTACCTAATTCTCCGTCCGCAACGAGCTGGTTAATCTATCGGAGGATGTAATGTCTTTGATAATTTTAGGGTTACCGGACAATGGGTTTTATGGGTAAAGTTATCGATTCGGAATTGCTTTTTGTGCATTTTTTTTATTTTTCACTAAATAAAAGGTTTTAAGTTATTTTAGTGACAATGGCGTACTCGATCGATTGTATAGCGAGTTTTCTCATAACTTATCACTTTATAAAAAAAATACTTCTAAGGGCAAAACATAATGATACACAAAAGTGTACCTACTAACATCATAACACCTAAACACGAGTAATTTAATTTTTTAAGACGCGATACAAATACGTGTATTAAATAATGAGCGACTGAATTGAAATTTAGTATATATATGTTATAATTTATTTATATGAAATTTAGTGTATATATAACTAATAATGTAATTATATTGAATGACTTTAAAGATATAAATTAATATAATCTATTCCACATTTCATGTATTCCGCTTGTACCAAAATAATTACCAAATACAACTTCATCAACTTAATTAAGAGTCGCGGTGACGTTCTGTTTTAGTGTCCTCAAAAATGCTTATTGCACAGAGAATAAAAAGTACCATCCGAGTAATATTCCGTTTGTCACTGATATGAGTACCGGGTTCTATCTCTCGAACTAGGGGGGCTAGACAAGTGCCCAACGTTCAACGTTAACGTTAAACGTTAGCACCAAAATGTATGGGGTTTGACATTTGAGAAGTACGTGACAGTCGTTCGCGGATGTCAAATCCCATACATTTTGGTCCTAACGTTTAACGTTAACGTTGAACGTTGGTCACTTGTCTAGGGCCCTAGGACATTTCATCTAACTGAATGTGTAGGTATATTTAATTAGATGAATGAATATTTTTTTATAACAATTTATCATTTTCACATTGTCTTACTTCAAATAATTGTTTGAAGTAAGACAGTGTGAAATCACATGTAATATTAATATGTGTCTGCCTAATAATAATAATTTATTTATTTATTCACTAATATACTATTAATATTTTGACATTGTAAAATTACACGTTGGAATGTAACAACTACCTATTAACGGATTAAATTCGCGTATTTTATTTATATTATTTGCTGACGTTTTGGATTCTTTAGAGTTTCCATAATCGTAGCACGACTGAGCTGACAATAGAAGACACGCTAAAGTATTTATAAACTATCGATAACCATCAAAGTTTCATTTTATATATGAGGTTTACTACCGCGTTAGTCTCAGGTCTATCTGTAATTTCTTGAGTCCAATTTATAGTAGGATATTTAATAGACATGCAATTTCATACTGTTTCAATTTCAGACGCTAACAAAGTGTAACATTTCAAAATGCAATGATACTAGAGACTGCTAAATTTTAATAGTCCTTGCAGGTTCACTCAACACCATAAACTTACTTGCTCTTAGTATTGCGATATTATTGTATTACGATGCGTTTGTTTAATTATATCTTTCTTGATTGTTACTACGATTATTAATATTGTTACAAGCGAATATGTCGCTTCATTTCCATCTGTGTGAATTGATTTGCAGCACTTAGCACTAATCAAACAATATTGATACATTGTAGAAAATGAACAGAGTATAGTCACCTAATTATGAGTATAGGTAGGTACTTATAGGAATAATAACGTTTAAACCAACCTTATTTTGAAACCTCCACTAAGCATACTAATGTAACCATAACGAAACATAACAATTTCTGATGCCTTCGCGGTTATTACACATTGGAATGAAACAACTATAAACAGATTTAACTTTAGCGTTAGACTATCATCAGCTCCGTTGTGACATTTTCGAAACGTCAGCCAATAAAATAAAATAGTTGTTTCATTCCAATGCATAACCAAACATGTTAACATGTAAAAACGTGGAAATCACAGAGCGAGGCATAAATAATTCTATTCGGTGTCACGGTAAAAAGTCACAGAATCGTTAGGTGCTCACATCAGTTCCGCGTCATTTGTCGCGCCCCGAGCAGCGTTTACACATGCCACTCCAGCGGGTAGTGTAAACGCGCGTTTGTCAGTGCAGGTCGTTAGTTCGATGCCAGATCGCGGGTTATTGGAAGAAAATTGTGCTGACTCCACGCCTCAACTTTATCTCGCGACCGAATCGCTGTGAGTCACGTACACTCTAGCAGTCTCCCGGTTCGGATGATCCCGCGCTAAATAGATTTAGAGGAATGCTAATCAATGTTAACTGACTTGCAAATACGGTTATTTAGATCTTTTGAGCTTTGCCCGACTGTCGCTTGCGTGGATTTTGATTTAAATAACGTAAAGGGGCTTTAAATTTGTGAAATAGATATCTGAATGCAGTATAATATATACGTATTGTGATACAGATATCATAGAAATATTTATAAGTAAATTTAATAATAGTAAATTAAGTTAAAGAACACGATAATTTCATGTTTGAGATCATAGGTTATCTAGACAAGCGAAGTTAGCGTTTTATTTTCCCTGAATTACGACCTAGGCGAATCTATTTTCAATCAACAAAACTATTGTTTTATTGGATACTAGCGACCCGCCCCGGCTTCACACGGGTGCTATAAATCTTCCTCTTAATTCACTCTATCTGTTAAAAAAACGCATCAAACTCCGTTGCGTAGTTTTAAAGATTTAAGAGTACATAGGGGTATAGGGATAGAAAAAGCGACTTTGTTTTATACTATGTAGTGATTTTATTTCACTAAATAAATATATCTAACATAATATTTGTTTAAAACAAAATTAAAATAACAAAACATAGAAAACGAAACAAAAGAATGAATTTTCACAGCATATAAATGCACTAACAACAGAAAATATGAGGCATGAACATCATTACAGCAATGCAACCGCTCCTTAGGTCGCTTTAACTTAAATGCGCTTTTGACATAATCTGGGGACAAAGGAGGTGCTCTTCTGACGTCTCAACAATGGGTGCAGAGCCATTAATTATTTAGGTCTGAATCGTACCGACAAAGAGACTGGCGAGAACATTAGACGCGGTCGCTCCAGGAACGATCGCACGCCTCACTAACAATCCCTTGCATATAATATTACGTTATGAACTGCCGTCGCCGCGTCGAGGCTTGTTTGTTCGGCCTCCGCAGATTTACGAATCCACATTACAAATGTCGTGGTTATATCACGTGAGCTTCATGACAGTGTTATTATCAAACAGTCTGACTGCCGAATACTGAGCAATATAATATGTCTTTTGATGGAAAATTTTAAGGCGCATTGCAACTGGTCCGTTTTTACAACAATAAACTGATAATAATCAGTGTTCATATTATATTTGGGCTGATATCTTTTTTTACCCACTCTCATATTAATTTTGTTATTACACCTTGGAATTAATCAACTATTTTCTAATTTGATGACATTTCGAAAACTACACAGTTCCCATATTTGCGACCGCATGAGCTGACGATAGTCTAACATTAATAACATTCTTATATATTTATAAAATATAAACACAGACAAAAGTACAAATGGACACACGGTTCCTATAAATAATAAACCATCAAACAATGGCACATCAGCCACAGATTTTAATTGTGTTAAATATTAATTACTGGTTCATAATAATATTAATTTATGATTGTAATAACTATATTTCGTTATAATTGGAAAACACTCACATTTAAATGCTTGTTTTTACAGAAGCGAATCTTAAATCTTGGTATGTGATATAGCAAGATATAATGTGCAGCTTCTATAATAATACCTCAGGCACTACGCTGACAAGGCTATGTTTCACTAGAGATATACGTACGAGGAAACTAACCATCGCAGTCACAGTCTTACAATTCAGAAAATGTGTATTGAACGCCTTAATGAATTTCACACAGCCGGCCAGCTAATGACAGACTTCTACACTATAGTATGAGAAACTGGGCCCGTTAAAGTTTGATTGGCTTTTCATAGAGGAACGTGAGAGCGTCGTTAAGTTTATTATCGCCACAAATCGCCTCCTCATTGCCGCAACAGAACCGTATGGGCAGAAATAAAACTGCACCCATAACACACCGAGCCTTACTTATACATTAAGCTGGACTTTTATCATTCCGTATCTTTTATTATAAGATAAACATAGATTTTCCGTACCGGTTGAAAGTTCTAAGAATTGGTGATTTGGGAATTGTAGCTGATATATACATATTTTTGGATGTAAGTCAAATAATTAAATAATATAGTTGATTTGTGATGCCTTTGCGGTTTACACATTGGAATGAAACAACTATAACAAATTTCATCGGCGTATTTTATTTAAAAAAAAAACTAGCGTTAGACTATCGTCAGCTCAGCTGTGCTACGAATATAGGAAGTGTAGTAAGTTTTCGAAACGTCAGCAAATAAAATAAGATTCCTACGCGAGTAATAGTTGTTTCGTTCCAATTAATTAACTTCAACAATTTGTTTTAACTTCGAAGCCTATCTAGTAGGTACCAGCATGCTTTTAAACATAAAGTTATTCCTTATAACAATTTTAGATTATAGGCTAGGACACAAAATATTGGACCATGTTTTATGTAAGTACTTATTAAAATTTCATAAAAACTTTAGTAATATTGTAACTGTAAATAAAGCTTGAACAGTCAACTGTATCATAAATCAAGTTAAAGAACATTTAATATTTCATAATAAATTATCCATGAAGTTGAAATCTAGAGAAGACCGATTGCTACAGTTGTGGAAAGTTCGTTTCTGCCGCGACTAGCACCTATTTCTTTAATAGAGTTTTCCAACTTCATAATACTTTGCCTACCAACTAAAACTATTAATTACGATTTCTGTTGCGGAGCCGCAAAAATCTGATTATTAGTTTGTATTCAGCGGGGAAGATTCGGAATATTCATTTTATAATTCTCGGCGGTTTTCTGAGTTCTGCTTAATTAGGTGGCATTTTTGTGCAGTTCGCGTCAACTAATATTTAAAAATGTGTTTACGGAATTAAATAAATATTTAGATGACGTAGTTAATACTGTAATTTATGTAAGATATTGTTGTTGACATTATATTTGTTTATTTGACTAGTTAAGTTTTATTTCAATCACAATGTATGTTATTAATTAAAATAAATGATAAAGATTATGATATTATTATGACTACCATAATCAGAAATACCTATATTATCAAGAAGGTTTTCGGAACATCGTCATAAATACGTGAGTTGAATCCGTTATAGTATAGGTAGGTACTTTCATTCCAATGTGTAATAACCTATGTTTTTTAAATAGGGGTTATTGTGTTTTTATAAATATAAATATACTTACGTATCTTCATAATAATAAATTTAGTGTTGTATGTGTTTTTTAATTAAATTAACCTAGTTTTGAATGTACGTTTATTTCCCAACCTTATAAACTCATGGACATTGCCTGATATGGCCAAATATAAAACCTCGTCTATATTATAAAACGCAGTAACATCCTTTCCATTATGCAAAACGGTTCATTTTCATAATCGACATGATGCGGAATCTATATCGATTCCAAATTTACCCAATCGAATTTTTGATCTCTTAAATCGGGGAATATTCTACAGGAATTCGGGTTATTGGAACGAAATCCTGGATAAAATAGGATCATACGTATTGGAGGTTCTTCCCGCTTGCAGGACGAACACCTTTCTAGCCGACACTATAGAAACATGTACATGTTAACTTGAATCCGGCAAAGCTTGGATTTGTGTGTGTTTGTGTATATTAGACTAGATTTATTTCTCATTATTTTATACAATATGATTTCACAATGCATATGTCCTATAGCATAATGTAAAAATCATTTTAGCGTTTATTGTCAGCTGAGTCGTATTACGAATATGGAATCTGTAAAGATTTTGAAACTTCAGCAAATAAAATAAGCAAGTTAAATCCGTCTTAATTGTTTCATTCCAATGGATAATTTAACCTATTAAATCATATGCACTTATAAGGTTTTTTATTTTTACTTTCAGTTTAGCAATGAAACAACAATAGCACAACAATATTTAATATGCTATATTCCATCATCCAAACAAATTATGTATAGATACCTTCCCAAATTATACATTTAAAGACTGCAAAATACCTTCCCATCTCTGAACTTTAGTTTACACAGCTGATGGAATACTCTAGAGACACAAAACAAAAATAGTGTATAAGCATTGAAACTGTTTAAAAATTGATCTTAATAGAAAAGGAAATACTGCCATTGTATTGTAAATATTTCACGATAGCTTCGGAACGGGGACGGTCGCGCTGCACTTATTTCTTCAATACTGAAACAATGGAAGACTGTACTAGGTATAGCATTATCTTTGAAAGATAAATAAAGCGCCGGCAAATCTCGCTTTGCAGTAAACATTCATTTCACATATTTGCAGTATGAAAAATTATTATTATGTTTACTTAAATAATACAATAAATATTCAATGATGTTCTTAAGAAAGCAACTGTTTATATCAGTGTTAGAATATAGTTAGCCAAGTCGGCTACGAATATGATGACTGTAAAATTTTCGAATAGCATATAATACAAAAAAAATACAATTCAAGTTATAGTTGTTTCATTCGGAAGATGCTTTATAAATAAAGATACATATACATTAAATTATATTTAAATTAAAAACATATATACCGTACAAAAACAAGAATCCTTTAAAAAAAAGAACTTACTGTTTCAAGTCCATGCGGGTTAAAATACGACGGAACAAGCAAATTAAAAAGACTTGTCGAGTGCATGTCGGAATCGTAAAGGATTCCGTACTATCAAAAAAACTGCCATAAAAAATGTCGGCGATAACTTCAAAAACAAAACTGCTTCTGACGCGACCTCCTCCTGAGACCTGTCTTGGAGTGAGGTTGCTACAGTATTGTTCAATATTTTTCTTTGTAACCTTTACAATAATTTAATTGATAAGTCCGTTAATACTATTGCATGGTAAAATAAATATTGTATTACTTTTTTTCTCTATTTATCTTTTTATTATTTTCAATTTTCAAATTAAATACTTTTTTAACTTCACGCCACTGCATTTTGTTAAATACCTATCATCATTTTTATTTTCAAAATATTATTTTACAATATACCTAAGTAAATAAAACCATAATCATAGTTACCTTAATTTCTGATGATTTCGCTGTTTTTACACATTGGCTCCCACAATTATATTTTTTGGAAAGACACAATCATAACGGATTTAACTCGCGTATTTTATTATATTTTCTGACGTTTTGAAAACTTCAAGACAGTACAGCAATTTAGCGTTAGACTTTCTTTCTTTATTAGTGCTACTAACATAATTGGTTCATTCCAATGTGTAACCACCGCAAAGTTATTAGAAATTACTATAGCTTTTTTATACATCTGTCACACAAATATTTTACGAACAAATAGAGACAGATATCAAAGATTAGGGTTCGGTTGTTAAGCATTAAAGAACCCTAACAAAAGTATTGTATGCAATACTCGCTAGCGGGTTCACCAAAATGAAGAACTATTTTAAAATGCTTTGAGTCCAAAATGCACGGAGAGAAGATTAGTTCGTGACGCACTTTTCAAACCGGCTTAAATGTATTTCAGTAGAGCTGTCGGTATCGAGTCTGTGCAAAAATATTTATTGCATTTATTATAGAAAACTTTGTAGTTATTATTAAAAAATACGAATTATTCGTACTAATAGGCAATATATTTCTTTTGTTTCCCTGTGTGTGTGTGCGTCCACACTATACACACAACAGATAGACACACCCACTTGTGTCTATCTGTTGCATCGAAGCTCTCGAACGGAAGGCCCAATTATTATTCCTTTTTTTAAACAATTCGTTCTATTTGTTTTTGACGCATTTCCAACTAGGATTACATAACATAATTCACTGCCACAAAGTTAACTACGAGAGCCAACCTGCAGAGCAGTGCATAGAACTAGAAACTATTCCAGTCTCGTTATTTCTTGTTTACATTAAAGGCATTAATTGCGTGAGTCTTTTCACTTGAAGCGGTGCGCGGTTGGGACAAAAGCCGTCATCCACCTCTCGAGCCTCTCTGCTAATGAACATTCTAAGCCAACCACCGGCGACCTACACCCGCAAGCGTTCGCGACTACCATTTTATTTTTTAAAACTTGCCAGTGGTTCTAGTTTATGAATTATATTATAGCCGCCGCAAGTTCTAAAATTGTAAGTTCTGTGGAATGAAACAACTATAGACGGATTTAATCTCGTTTATTTTATTGGCTTACCTTTCGGAACCTTTACAAACTCCAAAATCACACGACTGAGCTGATGATAGTCTTATGCTAAATAAGTTTTCTTTTTTAAGTCCTGATTTTACTCTTCCGAAAAGGCTTCTTGGTAGAAAACATTTCGAGTTGAACAGTGTCAACCTTCAATTATATTATTTTCCGCCTAATTAGCAAACGCATTCCATTAACTAATAAATTTATACATCAACCGGCGACGTAAATATATACAACGCAGCAACTGATTGCATATACATGTGTTATTATAATATCGTTTGATAAACGAGATTATAATGCCCGGCCACACGCACACACATTTTTACTACGAATCTTACCTTTCTATAGGACTAATAAAGGCACGTAAAGATATACCTCATATGTAAGAGTATTTGCAGGCCTGTCGCGTGTGCAAATCAAATTATCACTACCGGCGCCCGACGACGTTCGAATGTTAATTGTCCGTTCAAATAATAATTATGGGGGACAGTATTTACAAATGCGATTCGAAACCATGCCGACACACCAATTTGGATTCCGTATTTAGTACGTTCTGAGTTGGTCTTGTTAATTCCACTTTATTTTATTTGCCCACGCTAATCTTATTCGCTGCTCGAATCTTTCATGTTGGAAAATTACCTGAGCTTGTTTGCAGTCGGTTCTGTTCGGTGTTGTAGGCATCAATTTGGAGTATTCTGCCGGTTTCACTTAAATTTCCTTCAGTTATAAAATGTTAATTGAAATGATTTTCTCTCACTTTGTTAAGTTTGAAATCTTTAAGCGAATCAACTAATTTTATAATAATATTGTGAAGAGCGCTAATATAATAACCAAGCGGCTTTTCCTATAATGTCGGCAGGCAGCCGGGATAATTGTGAGCTTAAACAAAACATATTCTATCAGTATTATTATATGAGCCATTATTACAGCGCTAATATGGCGTTAACAGCGGATATAAAGGAATCGCGCGACGCGGCGTCAGCACACGTGAACGGAGATTATCCGTGCCGTGCACCGTAAAACGTAGTCCAATTACCCCTCCGGTAGACAACCGGCCGAATTAAGCTTCTTGCCCGTTTTACTAAGTGGGGATAATGGGTAGACAATATAAACGAATTGGGAACGATTTTTTGCATGAATTTTGTAATTTGGCGTTATCGAATATTTATAAATTTGTTATTAGTTGATGGAAAACTAGAAGCCTAGACAAAGTGCTAACGTTCAACGTTAACGTTAAACGATACGACCAAAATGTATGGGATTTGACATCCGCGAACGTTTGTGAAGTACGTGACAGTCGTTCTCTGATGTCAAATCCCATACGTTTTGGTCGTTTCGTTTAACGTTAACGTTGAACGTTGGCACCTTGTCTACGCCCCCTAGATAGTTTAAATTTTGTAATACAAATAATTATCTTAAATAGAGCTGAAATTGATGTAGGTAATAGAATAATTTCTGATGCCTTAAATGTTATTACAAATTGGAATGAAACAAATATAACCTCGGTCGTGCTACGAATATGGAAACTATAGTTAACGAAATGTCAGCAAATAAAATAAAATACGCGAGCTAAATCCTTTATAGCTGTTTAATTTTTATTGGTAAAAGTTTTTTTCGGACTGAATACAGTAGGTACTGTTGCAGGCCTTTGCTGCAAAACCGGGTGAGTTATCCTATAAGTAAATAGCCTTTTTTCCAAAACACTTATATAGTTAAGTTAATTTTCTTCACAACCCTACCCTATCTTCTGAAAACCAAAAAAAAATAAGTTCGTACTTTGCGATCCGTCAAAAATAAGTACCTATATTCTAGGTAAAATCAAAGTGTAAAAATACATTCATGACTAAAAACGTAACTATAATAATATGTTACCAACATAAAAAAAGGAAAATTAAAAAGGCGATACCTACGAACTCTGTACCACGATCCGTCACAGTATCGCTTTAGTTGGCATTTGTGCCAATCTCCCTTTGAATGGAGGAACAAAATCGTATATTCCGTTACTATAGATAAAGGAATCTTGTCCAGTGAACCATTATAAAATGGCGCATTGCAACCCATGTCATTAGTGGATGCACTTCGACATGGGATCGAGTAGGGATGTCACTAATTTACGCAATTTGAAATATTCTCATTTGCATCAACCGATGTGATTAATATATGTATAATAGGTTAGATTAGATTCATTTATTTCTGATTGTTTTATATAATTACACAGTCTTATGTCATATTATACTTATATACTCATAACGAGATCTCAGTATAAATCCATAGGTACTAATAATATTACAAACGCGAAAGTTTGTAAGAATGTATAGTTGTATGGATGGATGACTGGATAAACATACCTACATATGTTTGTTCCACTTTCACGCAAAAACTACTGAATAGATTTTGATGAGACTTTACAATAATATAGCTTATACATCAGAATAACATATAGGCTATATTTCTTAACGATATTGTGTAAAGTACTCATCGGGTACAGACGATGTCGCAGAAGCTAGTAATGTATAAAATATTGAGAACTAAACAATTGCAAACGGTCATTCTCGTAAATGCGTTTCTGACACCCCTATGATCCGAGCGCTCGTGCTGGAAAGTCAAACACGGAAGGTTGGATTTTAAAGGGTCCATCATTGCATTCGATCTAGCGTCGGTTGACTAGACTAGATCGAAATGCGTTGAATCTTCAATTACCTGTTACTTACCATACGAGCTGATAGCAATTCCAGTGTTTAATGATCATATTTTAGCGAACTGCAATGACGTTGTCGCAGTTTAATCTGTTTGTTTATTTACTTTTTCTAAAGTATTGTGTGATGTGTCTCTTCAGTTACTAGTTTGGGTCCATTATAATCTCACCAGTTAAAATTTATAAATTCTACGAATCTACAGGTTGCGGGTTCAAATTATGTTAGATGTCCTGCTACTTGAGTATTAGATGTCTTATTTGTTTATGCATAGTAAAAGCTTTGTTTAATTTGGGACTAAATCAATTGGTGCGAATAGTCTATAGATATAATTTTAATAATACAAAACTCAGTATCTCGTTCTTACAAAACTTCATTAGATCAGGCTTGAATTACACAAGGCTCATCGATTTTTCCTTACCTCGGTGTAATTAATATAAGTACTCACCAACTAGGTCTTCAAGTAAATGTGGAGTTTCTTAAGATGAGTGATCGCGACCACGGCAAGGAAACGGAAGCTCCTCCGAGTGCCATTATCTGCACAGTTAATGCCTTTTGTCTGCTCCATTCACATCGGAATAATTAATAACGTCAGTGGCATTGTGCCGGTGGCAACTCGCGGCCACCGCTTAGATTACGTATCGTCAATTAAACCCGTTCGAAGCCTGATTCTGAACCCTCAATTTGGATTATATGTCTTCAGTTTTGTATCGACGTAGGTCTATGTCATAGACACTTTGTGAAAAAAATCCATGTAAGTCAAACTGATAAATAAGATACAGTAGACAGATAATTTGAACTATTTGAAATTATGCAAAAAAAAAAACAAACATTTGGCACTAGTCCAAAAAGTCCGCGCTTTGGCCTGGAAAACGTATAGTATTATTGCGCCAAGTATGCATACCCGGGCTCAAACTACATGCCTTCGTATTCCTAAATGCAGCCAACGGACCGCTCTTTAAACTGGGATTATTAGCTTCTAAACAGGCGAAGCGTTCTACAGATCGTGTCCTAATCGTTTACTACCTTGGTGACAAAGCACCCGGTGGCTAGCGAAGCAACATACACTCTGCGGCTTAATGCAAATTCTCCAGAATAAATCGACGAGGGCGATACCTATCACCGAACTCGCGCCCGAATTGAGGAAAAAGATCCATTTAAATGTAGATTGTCTCCAGTAATACTTCCATTTGTTTTTGTCTCGAAAAGCCACGGAGATACGAGTTTAGTCCGCAACCCGTTTTGCGGTCTCGTTCGACTGGAGACGCACTACTGCAGTATTATCCCTTACCTTTGTAAAAGCCTCGATTCTTATTTGTTTCAGGATATGTGACACGTTCCACCTAAAGATGTACAAGGTAAGGAAAATATTTTAACAGCTGTGCCATTTCAGTCATAAAGTCTTGCAATAACAATTTGTTCAATTCTCGTATAAATTATCTGTGAAAACTTAAGACCGATTTTAAATTAAAGATAAGGCCGACTGCCACGCGATCCAGATCACGGCTACAAGTCCATTGTGAAATGCAATTACAGGGCCTGAATCCAGCCAGTCTACCATTACTGTTTTCGACGTCATTTGTTGTAATTGAGATCTTTCCCATAATCCAAGAACCCACATTACTGGGTTCTAAACTGGGTTAATTGTAATTGTCTAAATTTAATTTTGTGGAAACTAAAAATGAAATTATTTTTAAACCGATCCGTGCCAACTTGTAGCAATTAGAATTGCATGGGATTATTCATGTACCTACTTAGATATTATTATTTGCTAAGTTTTAGATACTTAATTACTTCGTGATTTCAATGCTTTATTCTACTTCTATAGTTTGACCGGCAATATGAACTGATGTAAGCGACATCCTACAATAACGCTTAAGTTCGTTTGACTCACTCCGACTAATTTCGCCAAGTTATTACATAACTCAAGGGCCGCAAAATTAAACAGCCATTACACAAAACTAGTTCTCCCCGCAAACTTATCAAATAACCTTCACGTATTTCCGTGACTATTCGAATAATGCAAATGAAGAAATCCTTCAACGTGGAGCAAAACAGCCGCATTCAATCCATTTGCAACCAAATTGCAGTTCATTTTGTTGTAATGAAGGCGGTTACAGCGTGATGGCCGGGCCAGTGCGTCTCGTGACTCTAATATACCTTAATAATATTGTTCTGTTTCAAATTTCTTACCAATTTAAACATTTTTCATTTCATTTGATTCTGATTAATTTGACTGGCATTTTATCTTGATGCGGTATAAGTCTACCTAACGAGTAACTTAAGAAAGCCAGTGTACGGGCTAAGAAGTTAATATACCTGCATGTATACCTTTTACACTTTACTGTTAAACTTCTTCACATTTAAATAAAGTGATCGTCGGGGGAGTAATAAGTTTTTAACCTCGTCTGCTGCGGAACCTTGTTAAGGGAAACGAAAACTCTTGAAAAGCTCTTAACCAACGTAGAAAACATAAACCAGGCACACGGGCGCATTTTATAAAGTTAACGGGAACTCGATTAAGGAAGCAGTCAAAGAAAGTTGCCAGTGAGAGAAAAGTTTGCTTGAGCGGAAAATGTTTGATTGAATCCTACGCACGCGCCTTTGTTAATAAACCTTAATAGGTAATGATAGGTTTCCCGCTTGACCTTGATTAGAACTCATTCTCGCTAAGTTCCTCCACAATCAAATACTGGTACGAAATAGGAAACGGAATACGAAGACCTGATGCTTTTACGGTTATTACGCTCTATCTAATTGAAACAATTTTTTATTGACGTTTCGTATACCTATTGACGTTTCAAAAACTTTACAGTTTCAGTATTCGTATCCTGGGGGTACTTTAGAGTTAGACTATCGCTACCTCAGTCTGCTACGAATATAGGAACTGTTAAGTTTTCAAAACGTCAATATACGAAAGCTAGATATGCTGTTCCGTGTGATGTATAATATTAGGGCTAGGTATATAGGTATAGCAAGTTTTCAGCTTGCATCAAATATCTACCAAAAAATTTACGCTAGCTTTTGGAATACCAGTCATATTACTCGCACAACTCACGCCGTTAAATATGGTTTTTATATCTAATAAAAGCTGTATATTGCGTAATTCATAACATCTTATGAAAACAGAATTATAGTCCGTCATTTGAATGCAATATTCATGCGAAACAACTGTGTTATTACGCTATTATGCGTTATCACCTGCTTCAGATATATACGATTAGTTAGGTCGTAATTTTGTACGTTTGATATATATGCAATTTATTACACGTACGTACAGCACATTGATCTAGAGAATGTGAAGGGTTAATCATGTCTTGTTAATAATTGCATTGTATAATTACGAGCATCACTTGCTATTATACGAGTTAATATCATAGAGATAATTTCTGATGCTATCACAGTTATTGGTGTTGTGAAATGACTGTGTTAGGTGCACTTATCACTAATGATTGTGGTAGGCTTCACTTAATGTTACATTTATCGTATCACAGTCTAGTCGGTTCATAAACAAAAGAAGTGTTGTTTCAAAAACCACATACCTACATGCAGAAGAAGTCCTCATCACAGCTAGCTAACTATATAAAAGGTTATACAACCTACATGCTAAAGCTGCTTCTTTTATATATGTGTTCAAATCAAACCTACGCAGCGCCAGATATATATCCCAGTTACACATTGAGCGTGGAACATAGGTTGTCCACGTCGCCGTTATTAAACATACAACGCACGACTCGTATTAATTGTCCGTGTTGAAATGTAAAGCCATTCGAGCCTACAGCCGGTAATGGCAGCTTACAATCAATGTTCTATGCAATTACACTTGCATACGAATCATATGCATAGGATGACAAACGTTTCATTTAAAGTAACTTTGACGTGCGGTTTGTATATTATAATATTAAGCATAAGTTTAGTGTTGCGTAATCTATTTTTCAAAACACTTGCTGTAATGAGTATTTCAATATTTTTTATTGGGAACTCAATTAATTTTAACTGTTAACTTTGACGTGTGGTTTATATATAATATTTCAACGTATGTCTGTTAAAAAACACAGGCTCACTTAACGCGCTTGTCTGCAACTCCCACTTATACCACCATAATACCACCTCGAGTAGATATACAAAGATCAACATACCGCACTTGTATCACCATGTAGGTACCTACTAACCTTTTCTAAATATATTATGTACTTAGATATAATTAACTTTATCAATAGTTTTTATAGACAAAGTGTACTGAGATAACAATTCTTTTATCATATTAAGAAGTAATTAAGTGTGATCAATATTATAATAGTACAGATTGCATACTGTAAATAACAATTTGCACATCCACAAGGTTGCATAGCACGGCCATCATTAGTATCACACACAGACACACATTACAAACACACGGTACACACACTCCGATACCGCTCTAGTATCTATCAGTAATACCCGTATCCACAGAAATCCACGTCTCATAGCAGGTTCTAGAATTTCTGCAATTGTTTTAAACTATCCACTATTGGTATGCCCATGCCTGTACATAACTTACTAGTGGAGTCATTGAAGCATTATGGGTCCGAATTTTTTTACTGTGAACCGAATTGCATACAATTTTGGAATTAGGTTCATCTTACCCTTAACTTCAAAAGTGAAAATGATTTGAACTCCGCTACCACCCGGGGGGTGATTGCCACCCCTTCTCGGGGGTGAATTATTTTTTTTTTCAAAATAACTTCGGATATCGATAGAAAGCCTAATTTTAAGGAAAAAATAATCTATAAAGTTTTTCAAAAAACCCAATACTTTTCAAGTTATTTGCAATTGAAAATTCGCAATTTTTTCACCTTTTTCATCGGTTTTTTGCAAAAATCTCCAAAAATATACGTTTTATCGAAAATTTTATAAAGAACAAAATTGTAGCAGGCAAAACAATGAACAATTTGGTTTTTTATACAGTATTCTAAGTGCAATATTAAACTATAAATTAAAGATCAAAGCCGTTTTTTATTTTGCCTGAAATTTAATCGATGTGGTCAATGCCATCTAGCGGCGAGCAGATGCATTTTACGCATTCTAATATAAAAGGGTTTTGTAGTGCTTGAAATAAGCTTTAAAATGAGCTCTATTAAAAGTCTTTTGCACGTAAAATAAGTGAGCTGTATTGCAAATAAGGGGGGCAACTAATGTTTTTTCTTTAAAATCAATGGGTTTCATAAGTGCCATTTCCACCATAATTAAAATTAATCGTATTCCGCCTAGAATTAACTTTATTATGAAGAGTTTGATAGATAGTATCAGTTTGGCTGCTTCAGGACACATATTTTTCAAAATAGTCACTATTAACTAAAAAAACAAAATTTCAATTTTTTAAAAATCCCACATTTATTTCATTATATTTCAATAATGACGTCAGATACGTATAAAAGTGTATGAATAAAAAATGTAGGAATTTTTCTGACAAACAATTTGGTTTTTTTGTTTTTTCTGTCAAACAAAAATTGACGGAAATGTGATTGTTTGAAGAGCGCATGGCAGCGCAATCGCAGCCTCTCTTAAGCCCTTTAACCCTTCACCGTTTTAGAAAAAGGTTTTTTATTATATATTGCAATACAGGATGTTATAGCTCTTTTAATTACCTTTACAATGTTTTTTTCTCAATTGTGATAGCGTGAAAATTGAAGGAGTTATGGTCCAAAAACTTATCATATTTTTTTCTACTTAGTAACTGAAAATTTCGGAGTGTGAATAGTTGGAGCAATGTGAAGGTACGCAGTATAATATAGACCCACAACTATTGTAATGTGTATATGTTAACGGAAATGTATATAATCCGTCATTGTATACAATTCCTAGGAAATGTATGTAATTCTTAAAATCGCAATCGGAAATGTAAAACATTTAAGACATAGGTTAGGTTAGGTTTCCGCGAGCCAGTATGAGTCTGGCAAACCTTTTGCCTTCCCCAGGGTACAGGGGTAAGGTATCAATGAGAATTTCCCCACTGAAAAAAAAAAGTTAGGTTAGGTTTTTTTTTAGGTTAGGTTAGGTTAGTTTTAAGGGTAGAAAAGCTTATGAATATGATAATCGTTTTCGAGAGTGTGGAATAATATTTAAATCCTTTTCATTTTATCAAAAAAAAAAAAATATCAAGGGGTAGTATTCAAGGGTTGAAAGGGGGTTAAAAATTTGATAATTATTATAGAGAATATAAAATATTACTTACTCTATACTTACATCTTTTTATATCATACCAAAGTATTTTTTTCAGATTTTTTCAATTTGGGGGTTGTCTGCAAGGGTTGTAAGATTTTCAAGGGGTTGAAAATAATTTTAATATGAGGTAATTATGTTAGAAAATACTTTACCATTTCACCACTTACTATTAGACATGTTTTCTAGCGATAAAATGGCTCAATGTCAATTTTTCCATTAAGGGGTTGTTTACACCCCTTAAAAATAATAGGCGGAGTTCAGATCATTTTCACTTTTGAAGTTAAGGTTAAGATGAGCCTAATTCTAAAAATTTCATGCAAATCGGTTCACAGTAAAAAAATTCGGAGGTAAGGCCGTATTTTTCGCTTCAATGACTGCACTATACCTCCGGTGGGTATAGAACGTTATTCTTAAAAAAATGTCTTCATCGTATTATGTTGGAGAATATTCATTTAACTTTTTCGGTCATATTTTGAAGCCATACTTACAGCTATTTTTTATGATTTTTTCTATATTCTCGGTTCTAAAACTAATAAAGTTTCTTTATTAGATAAAAAATATTATATGTATACATAAGGGTGTACCAACTAGAGTCCTTTTCAAGGAGTCAAGACAGAGCTTTATATTTGCATTGTATATTGAGTTAATTTGCACTAAAAACGGTCTCAATGCTAGCAGACAGCTGTAATATGGCAGTTCATTTCTTTCTCTTTTATATTATATTATGTATGCTTACGTTCTGAAGGAGGATTGCACCCGGCGTATAATAGAATTGTTAACAATATCTGTATAGAAGAGAATCTAGTGTTTCTAAAAATCTTAGCTAGAAATAAAACTTTCAGCTTCTGAAAGTAGCACTATGTTTATTGATATAGAATTTCTTTCGTTCTCAATTACTTTATAAGATCAGCTACGAGGCTAAAGCGAATTATTTGTTTCCAAGATAAAGTTGCAGTTTTACTGATAAGTATCGTTTTCTTCGTATCTAAAGTGCAGTGTATTTTATTTTACTTTGTTTGGGTTAATGTTGATCTATAACTTCTATATGTATCTATAAAAGAAGAAGCCAACTTAATGACTGACGTATGAACGCAGGACCTTAATTATAAGGAATAGAAACTTGAAAATTGTGACAGGAGTTCCATTTATAATATAGAGGAGCACTAAGAAAGATTAAAAAAAAAATACCCGCTGAATGTATAAAAAGGGGGTACAAAGTTAGTATGAAACTTTGCCGTATTTAAAGTAAACAATAGGGGGGCAGCAGTAACTATTCCACGCGGACGAAGTCGCGTTCAGAAGCTAGTGATTTGTATAAGTAAGAATTTATTAACATAGGTATCTTTGTCAGGGTGGGCAAAAGCTAACGTGATGTTTCGATCGCGTATGTCAATGACATATAATTTCACATTCGTTTCGTTCGGTTGTTATTACCGATTGTCTCTTGTCTAGAAGCCTTAGCAACTGAACACATAAACACATTCAAATCCAAAATTGTAAAATGCTAATACCCATTGCAGTGTTATTGTTGTCACTCGTAACTGTCGCCGCTCATATCTATGTTTCCAGCTGGCACATTGAAATAACGAAGCTCTAATATAAATTTAGTTAAATTGCACGTGAAATCGACAATTGAATGTATGTCAGCGCATTGCGTGTTGCGGAAGTTTTCGCCGTACAAATGGCAAGTAATCAATCCTGTTATTTGGGTAATGCATTCTCCTGGAACTAAATACTAACAATGAATATTCATGTGGTGTTGATTTGCTTGTGCATTGTAACTCAGCCGGCAGTGTCCGGGTAGATGGCACCAATTATGTTCATAGAATTGCCGTACACTCCGCAATTTAATCAAACCTGTAGAATTAGCCTAATTGCAAACAACGATACGTTGCTAAACCACCTTCTGTATTGTGGTCGGGTAATGGAAGTTATCAAATGTGTAATGAGTAAATTGATTTGGGTGCGTTTAATAAACACCCATCTAGTTAATACTTTCTGATGCCATCGCGGTTATTACACATTGGGAAGAATTAATTTATTTGGAAGGTAGTTTGCATAATATAAAATTACTCTAGTGTTAGCCAATCGACAGCTCAGTCTGTGTATGTGAACTGTAAAGTTTTCGAAACGTTAGCATATAAAATAAAATACGCGAGTTAAATTAGTTATAAGCTCATTCCAACCTATCTAGTTACTTAGGTATTGTAGAAGTGTAATACCCATGAATTTCATTTAAAATTCCAAACTTTTTGGGAAATTGTTTTAACGCTAGAATTGTGTCCAAATCCGCCTGTTAAAACCGTAGTGGAGCTCTTCGCCGCAGGTCACAAAATTTTATGCTCTAACTCGCAGCTCTGTCACAAGTTTTGAAATGTAAATTCCTTATTTTATGAATTTCCAGTCCATGAGGTTCATTGACCCGTGATGTGCCAGATGTTTCCCTTTCATCACTTAGTGAGTCTTTTATTGAATGAAAAACTTCCAGCGAGCTCCTTCCCCGCTATAAAATGCAGTCGTTTCTTTCATATTAGGTACGGCTGTAATATGAAATGGCACTTATGTACTTTCCTAAGTAATTGACTGCTACCAACATTCCAAAACGTCTTCTACCTAAAATACAGATTTTTAAAATAGATCATTCACTTAAAAGTCAAGTTTTATGAATAAATAAAAACCAGATCTTAATTTGTTAAAAATCTTAGTTACGCAAACAAAAACATTAAAGTTTATAAGCATATTTAACCAGCCCGCAGCACCTTAACACGCTCTAAGAAAATACAGAACGTTTTTCGGTAACGTAGGAAATAATATTATTGGATTAAAAGGCGAACGTGGCAAAATTTTAACGTAAGGCTATGACAGTTTTCGGGCGGCTGCGGGGGCGGCCGGGCTCGCGGGGCAGGGGAGGGATAATGTAATTTTGCACGTGTCAACGTGTCAGGCTTGTTTTGTCGCCCGCACATGGGATACGATTGCCGAGCCTGTACAAACTGACAAACGCATTCGCTAATATCCCGCTAACAAATCGAGGGTTTCCTATATATACCAGTTTAAAATGGAACTCTGAACATATTGACGCTTTTCTGGACTACTTGTCAATGACCCTTACTAAGAAACTGGAGGATGCTGTTTCTAATACTGTATGTTGCACCCCATATTTGGATATACTATATACATATTATATTTATTCGATATGTAGAGCCTACAGCACAAGCTTGCTTTGATTGAAACAAAATAATTAATAGTTCGATAATACTTATTTATATCCATAATATGATTTAGTAAGTTTAATTCATTTTCAGGTATTTAATAAAGTGAAATGGTTTTGCGGTTATAACTCTCGCTAAATTATTTATTACGTAAGCGTATAATTTTGCTACGAATACTCTCGGTCTACGAAGCTACGCTACGCCAATGCTACGAGTTGATATGTACCTACCTACAATGAAATGATCACAATGCGGGCCGCTACGTGTCAAAAATCCGCTCCAAGCGCTTGTGTGAAATGAGGTCTAGCTATCATGTTCCACCAATCACAGCCCAGTAGTCTTTCATTGGTAAAACGTGAGAACTAGTACTATACTAGCGCATTTAGTAGATTTCTGACACGCTACGGCCCCTATTTAGCTTCTTTAGTCGTACACGTTTAACCGTACACTGAGCTGTGAAAATGTTCATGCTGTGTTTAGGTACTTATAATTAGATGTGCATCTGACCTATTAAGGACCTGTGTAAGAACTATTAGTGAACATTAGTAAATAAAATTAAAACAGTATCAACAAGTCATACAATATTAGTTCTATGGCATAAAGACACAAACTTAACTTTGTTATTCTCACACGAGAAAATAATTGACTGACTTTCCAATACCTATTAGTACTTATGACCGTAGGTATATAACACTCAGAATTATTTGAATCCCAGGAAAATAAAACTAATATTACTGAATTTGTTACGCGACAAAGCTTTTCAATCGAGATTATGTCGTATATTAAACGTAAAAACTTAATACCTTGTCGTTTAGGAGATGACAGTTTCTCGGAACGAAAGACGTAGCATCATAGGTTTGCTAAACACAGTTACTAAAGCAAACATAACGAGAATAATCACCAATTGTCAGCGGGCATATTCCGCAATCTCGCGCGATAATGCACGTTATGTTAGATGGCGATGATCCCAACTTAGCGCTTTATAATGAGCTCCCAAGGCGGTGTCGACTTCCACGGGCTCACACACGCCCTTGTCCCCTCTCGAGACGTACTCTATGGAATACCGACATCTTAACGTATAAGTGATAGGTATAATGCGTTTGTCTAGTCGAGTTGTACGGGAAACAACGAATGTGTAATCCTAGTCAATGTGCTGATCGGAACATGTCTCTATTGTCAAGGACGTAAGAGCGTATTGATATTTAAGCAACGTGGTGCTACGGTATGTTTGCTGCTCACTGTACAGTCAGGGAGTATATGTACTTTTGAACCTTATAACATTGTATTAAGGTTAAATTTATAGATGTTTCTGCTCTTGTCCGTTTCTACTGTATCCTATCGTATATTATTATATGAGCCATATTTATATTTGTTATGTGTTATTTAACAACGTATAAATTTATGGTTGAAAAATTGGTCTAGGTTTAGTTCTTATTTCTATTATTTTAAATCATAAGTGCCTAGAATTGAAATAAATGGATGTAACGCTATGGGAACTGTAAATTTTTTAAAACTTCAGTGAATAAAAGAAACTACGCGAATTAAATCCGTTATAAGTAGCTGTTTCATACCGATATATAATAACCGCAAGGCATCATAAATTATTATAGGTACCTAAGGTTGAAAAATCTGTCTAGCTATCTAGTTCTTATTTCTAAGAAAAATAGTTCTCTCACTATTTTCACACAAACTTGGTTACCTTGCTGAGTGTCGTTGCTAGTGGAAGGAAATTGGCCTCTCCCTGTTTCTTTGTGAATGAGACGTCGATTAATATATTAAACATTATATTACAGACTAGCGGTTCGCCCCGGCTTCGCACGGACCCCTATTCTTTTTCAAAATATTATATAGCCTATGTTAGTCAGGGTGAACGTAGCTTCCCAACAGTGAAAGAATTATTAATCCAGTAGTTTTTGAGCCTATTCATTACAAACATACAAAAATAGGTACAAATCTTTCCTCTTTATAATATTAGTATAGACAAACCTAACGAATAAAGTCGCTACGAGTATCAAAATTAACGTGACGTCATCTTAACACATTCTACTTCACTACTTATTGTCTTCATTCATTCCGGTAAGCATATCTATCGTTTAAAAACAAATCACATGCGTATCCGAAAACGTAACAAAAACAATAATCACCCAATAACCTATAAATCCAATCAATCGTAAATCAAATCAATGG
The DNA here is from genome assembly GCA_038024825.1 of Polylopha cassiicola. Classification (NCBI taxonomy): domain Eukaryota; kingdom Metazoa; phylum Arthropoda; class Insecta; order Lepidoptera; family Tortricidae; genus Polylopha; species Polylopha cassiicola. The sequence continues at coordinate 5,730,664 of CP149061.1, forward strand.
AACCGTAATCTTTATCGTCCCGTACAACCCCTCGTTGTCTACATGAGACAATTATTGGCGTTCGAAAAAAGTAATCCAATATCTAAATCGCATCACAATCGGCCCACTGAGTCGCAGCGCGACACGACATTAGCGCTCATGAATTCACCACGGCACGCCATTTTGTACAGGATCGAGAGCGGGCGTTCCTTATCCCATAAAAATATATTAACTGCTATAAATTTAGCATCGTCAGCGTTTTATTTTGCGCTTAAGCGATACGCTCTCGTAGGTCGTAAACAGGCCTCATCAAACCGGGGCAGATTATTGCCGACATGCACGCCGATATAAAGAGCTTTCTTTTATAACGGTGAATAGAAATGACGCCGCAAAAGATTTAAAACCACTCGATACCGTGAGGCATCGATAAAATTATTTGCATTAAAATTGAATACTGTCTGACGTGCATGTTGTAGATTTCCCGGCGGGGATAACCGTTTGAGATTACGGACAGGCGCATATGAAATGATGATATAGAATAGCGAACCGACTGTTTTTATTTTATGGGCCTTTTGAAAAGTTTAAGGTATGTTGTTTGTAACTTTTTAAGCAGATTATAATATCTAGATTAAACACTATAATCCTAATTACTTATCTGACTGATAATCCAATTATTCAGTTCATTATATTATGAATTCATTTTTAAACAGGTCCAGAAGGGTAACTGTATTTACTATTTTATAAATATTTTAGTTTATTTAAGTCATTGTACCTATTTTCCAATATATTTTTTGTACATAGGTACATTGTGCTAGTTTAACATAAAAATTAAATCAATCAATGTTCCATTATTGATGTGGATCATTTTACATTACAACAAGAAATTCATACCCAAGAAACAGAAATAAAACTTCGCAGACATTATTAACTAAACACCGATCAATATTTGCCGATTATAATGGATGTTAAACAAACGTCGATTTGCATACTCATAGGTCCATTTAAAGAGACGAAACGAAAACATCGACATGATGGATGTTCCATCATCGGAGGCTTCGATTACATTTCACGAAATGCGATATATCTACGAAACGGAATGCATTACCATTCCCGCTGACTCACTCTGACGCCGGGGATGGATTAATAAATAACTATGTAGATATGACAACGTAAACGGTTGTAACTCATGTTCAGTGGAAAAAGAGGTTATCGTTGACGTTTCGTTGACGTTTAGAGGTGAAAGTTGCAGGTGAAATCGTCATAACGTTTTGTCGGATCTTCGTGTGTTTGAAACACCGTCATTGTCGTCTACACTTACTAATCTATATCTATACTAATCTTCTATATATATATAAAAGAAAGTCGTGTTAGTTACACCGTTTATAACTCGAGAACGGCTGAACCGATTTGGCTGAAAATTGCTGGGGATGTAGCTCGGAGCCAAGAGAAGGACATAGACAGTGAAAAAAAAAAGATTTGTTTTGTTAAAAATAGTATAACAAAACGCAACAATGACAACTGTCAAATCGACATTGCCGGGCGGGACGAAGTCTGCCGGGACCACTAGTTCGTTATAAAGAGGAAAGGTTTGTTTGTTTGTTTGTATTGAATAGGCTCCAAAACGGCTGTACTGATTTGAAAAATTCTTTCACTGTTGGAAAGCTACACTATTCCCGAGTGACATAGGCTAAAAAAAGGGATCCGTGCGAAGCCGGGGCGGATCGCTAGTCTTATTTATAATGGTTGTAATTAGTATTACTCAGTATCAATTAAAACAGTGTTGGTACTGTACCAGGAGGATAATTTCTCTTAACTATTTTTTTACCTATTGATTCTGTTCTTAAATATCCACCATTTGGTTTTTTATAAAATACCTAAATACTATTATTCAAGATGTATTTTTAAAATAACGAGAGAATGAATCAATCAAAAGCTTTTTAATCTGGTTGTTATATATATAGAATGATATTTATTTGTAAAGCTTTCTAACTAATTAGCTATTAACGCCCCGGGACAACATAGAAGAACGATAATTACTAGGTAAAGAAAATTATATTCTACTTAGTACGATGCCGCGACGGTTAGATAATTAAAAAAAAACTACACGTATTTTTTCTTTTCTCAAAACAAATTGACAAAGGTTTTCAATTTACAATAAAAGCTGGTCGTGTAGGTATTATTTTTTTCGATTTAAAAAAATGCGTATTTGGATCATACCTACTTGATCGATAAAGAAAAATCCTATAATATGAATAAGTACTAGATATTATTCTATATCAATCAATTATGATAAAAAATACTTATATATATTTTAATCAAATTAATAATGTAGGTACAGAATAAGTATAAGCTTATTCCATTCATTCTATAGCGTTAAAATGTCGATTGTCACTTATCTGGCCGCTCCAGACATGACATTCGACATTTTCATTCTCATTAACTAAAACTGAAGAAACAATATAACAAATTAAGGATTAGCATACTGCTCGTTAATGTTGAAATAATGGCGCGTGTTGATTGCCCGCGTCACCCGCGTCACCCGCGTCTTGTGCATACTGAACACGTTCAATTAATTAATAATCGCGGTGTCTGTATTCCCCTCATTAGGTGCCCCTTCTCTCGCTGACGTTGTGCCAACAGGGGCGGGTAACCAAAAGTGATAGTAATTATTAGTGTAAATTAAGTGTTTTTTAACCTTTTCAATTTTAAAAAACAGAAATTTTATTTAGATAATATAAAGAAAAAATCGATTTGTCTTCGAAGTTTACAAGAACCAAATTCTGAGCAATATTTTTATCGCAGGTAAGGTGAAAATCCTACCACTGCTCTAAATCTTAATAATACGTATATTTTCACTTCCTCCATTATATATCATATATATGTCTTGTATGTACATATACGTATTCATTTAGAATGTACGAGAATAATAGGTATCATGTGAATGCATGCAAAGACAATAACTGCACAAGTCTTGGTGATAAAACGACTAGACAGAAGCCTCTCGTCCGTAACAATACGCTTTGTGTCACTCCAATCTCAAAAGGATATTCGAATGTATCGAACTCGAGAGAATTTCACTCACTTCCAGCCATTCAATAGAATCTCAGGAAAATTCCAAGCGAAATTTTCACATAATCTCAGATCAGTTCGCTCTGGAGTGTCATTGTTTAGAAAAATGTGGAGATTCGCTCCAAACCGCCTGCAAACTGATTGGAATTTGTCCCCGACAAATACGCTGCGAGACAATAAGTTACGTCGCTCTGAGCGCCGATGCCGAACATGTTATTAACTGCGCTGCCGGAGCTGTATCCATTCGGAATATTAACAGTGCTCTCGCGACTCAAAAACCCTCTAGCTGTCGCTAATCACGAGTGAGGTCTATCAGGTCCCAACAATAGTAGACAAAATTCTGAACGTAGCTAATGGAATCTTATATTTAGAAGGATTTAAATCACCCTCGAAAAAAAACAAAATTAAAATTGGTTCCTCCGTTCGAGAGCTACGTTGTTGAATGTGTAAAAATTATTCAGTCCGTCAGTTTAAATAGTAATTAAAAAAATAACTTTCTGTTGAGTTTCTTGCGCCATTACTTTTCTGCGAGTAGGTACTTTTCTAAGGTATATTCCTAAAAAACTATTTCTATTTGTATTATCTGTGTCTAGGGCAGTAGTGTATCCACAAGTTCAAAGCGTAGCAAGGAGGTATCCGTGTACTTGGCCGTCGCAGTTGTCGGCGAGTCTGAATGCTCTCCCTCGCGGCTCGGTGTTCTGTAAACAGCTGTAGTTCCGTGGCGTGGTCGACAAACTAACACGTCCCCGCCGGAGCTTTGTTTAATTAAGATAACTTTCCCACTCACATTAATGCGAATTAACTAGACGAATGTCGCCCACAATTAAACTGGCTGCGCTGCGGAGTCACGACGCACGAGTTACACGTGTGGTGAATAGAAACAAAGTTGCCATTTCGCAACTTAATTTTACATTTACCGCCTTCTTGACACTGACTATCATTCTTATGTTTTTATCCTTCACGTCTCTAATCTTGAAACATAACAGCTACACGAAGGCTACATGAAATCACTTAAGCCGAGAATACCTAACAGTATTTTTATATTACATTTAACAAACGCTTGCTTCTAGCATTACGCCTGGGATTTATTTGTGAGCAGCTAGAATAACAATGGTTCTTCATTCAAACATCATTTTCACATACACCTTTGTTGGAAACAAGATAGTGAGGGTAACAATTGTTCTCTATTCAAGATTACGAGGTCAAATTTTACTGTAAAATAATATATGTTGACTGTGACGATTATTCCGAAAGTAATAACTACCTCGTATGTCTGCCCTGACATTTATTATCTTCCAGCGCCGCAGGCCGCGCGGCAAGTTTAAAATGCCCAGAAAATTATTTATGAGACTGAAAATCAAAATATGAAATGAAAACATTTTGAGCCGCTTCCGTTCCTGTGTTATTTCCTTTGTGTTCTTTCTACGTATAACTTTGTTGGGCGAAACATGGCGTTTATTCTTCTAACTTTAAAATACTGGAAAAAATATTTGACTACATATCACTCAGCTATTTCAGACGTCGAATACGAACATTTGTTACATCTTAGCTGTTTGAATAATGCATTTCCTGATAGGTAATATAAGTAAAGCGAGTCTTCTCCGTGAAACAAAAGATATTCTAGGGAAAGGAGCAAAGCCAACTTATAACAGTAAATTGCGTGGAGGCTTGAACACCTGCATAATGTCCCCGTCAATCATACAGCTGCGTGAAATTGAATCTCATGAGCGCAAATCACACAACCCTCTATTACCATATTATACGACAATGTCACTCACCCTGTGTGACGTCAACAAAATAAAATACAACCTTAATAGTGACAATTTAGGGTCCATTATGTTGAATGTGACGCGATGAGAGAAGGTGAATAATAACGCACCGCCGGTGTTCACTTGTAATCTGTTTTCTTTATTGACTGACACTGTGTCTTTAATCTATCTATCTATGTTTGTGCCTAGATTAAAGACACAAACAAAGATGTGATGTTCGTTCGCTTATTTATGTCAGTTCTATACGGTTTTCATATTGCGTTCGTGAATCAATGATGATGTAAATAATTTATTTTTGAAATACCTAATCATGGAAACCGCTGGAGGCGATAACAACACTGGACGATTGTTGGTCGTTACAATGATAAAGATTCTCTAAATTTATACACATGTTTGTCAATAATTAATTAAAGTAAATGTTATCGGGAATTCATTTTCTTTTTAATTTGCAGTGGCAATGATTTTCTCCCAAATACGCTTGTAAAGAGGAAAACACCAAATTACCAAGTTTCCTATTTATTTTTTCAAATAAATAAACATTGCGGAAGGGACTGGAAAGGTTTCGGGGCATTTGATTACCGGCAGCCACAGCTTTGAATGAGCTCTGTAAATAAATTTAAACTTACCTCTCAAATAAGTTGGATTTAGCTAATCTTTACTTCAAAGTAATGAATTAAATATCATCATGCTAAATCGTAAATGTACTGATTAAAATTAAATACATTAAATAAATTAATAGGTATGGAAAATATGTAAAATACAACCTGGGGCAGATCACAGTTTCTTATGTTAAGATATCGATACATCACGGAAAACAAAACTAAAATATTTTCTATATAAATAGTACATTACGCACCAAGGCCAGTAAAATAAAAAATGTCTCAGATTACATGTAATTGTCGTCCGAGGCGAAGCCGAGGTTGACAAAAATGTGATCTGAGGCTTTTTTATTTTACTGGCCGAGGTCAGTATACTATTTTTCTGTTCGACGAAGCCAGAAAGCGGCAATTTCATTGCCACAAAGTTGGCGCTTTCCGGCCGGAGGACTGAAAAAATGTTTTTTCACTTGAAAACACTTTTGTAATGATAGTACAAGACCCATACGACTATTTGCTACCGAATAGCGGTCAAAGTAATACTTTTGCAATGAAAAACTTACAAATGAGTTCACTCTAGTTGCCCTGAAAAATAAAGAAATCTTTCACCAAAAACGATTTGCGTTTTATGATAAACTAATATTCGGTAAGGTGACGTTTGAATTCATCCAACGACAATAGACTTTGCAACAGGTTTCACTGTCCCATAGCTGAAGTATGTATATACCATATAGTGACGCTATCGGAACGGCCCCGTCGCTTTCAATCGGATCGCAAGGATTTTATTACCGGCATAAAACATATTGTGACAGTGTAGCTTGAACGAAACTTATACGATAAACTGTAAGGTACAGTAACATATTTGTTAAAAAATAATCCTACAGTAAGTAGTCTGACATAGTTTCCTTATAAAAAAATAAATAAACCCCCGACTCAAAAAAAGCTAAAATCTCTCTAAAAAGAATAATAATCAAAATTAATAACTACATAATATTAGGTACCTAAGTATTAATATTTCAGTCTACTACGCTACTACGGTCGTATAACACGACGTTTTCTTTCTATGTATAAATATTAATACTAAACGGGTGTACCCTAAGTTTATAGGACAATACGGTGGGTAGGCCGTGCCGTGCCAAGCAAAAGCTCGACTTGGCAAGAGCACTGCCGCGCTCCCTGATTACAATTTACATGCAAGAAAGTAACATAAATTTGTACGTATAAATATTCAATTTAAATAGTTTATTAAAAATCTTGTTAGGTAGTTACATTTTCGAAAAAAAAATTAACTTAACCTTTTAAACTAATCATTATAGACTAATGCTGAAGTTATAATGGTTAGATATTGTATTCTTAATTTATTTATTGCTTAAATATGGCGGTAGGACCTACTGTTCATAACCTACTTAAGTAGGTCAGAAGAATCCATTTTTATCAAACAATCTATTTAGTGTTTAAGAGAAAACGTGACTTGAGGTTACAAAGATTCCATTACGTTGAAAAAGTCGAATAAAGCTTTTAGTCAATTTCCTCGAAGGTCACATGCCGGGTTCCGCAGGCTTGTTTATATATTTAACGTCCACAGATACCCACCTAATGGGCATAAAATCTTTATTAATTAACAGAATTCGCAGCTCCATTTGCGTTAAAGCCTGCCCAAGCTCCACTTTATTAACGTCTATCACATTAATAACTTGGACGGCGCGGTATAACGAACCCTACACAAAAGTATTTTTTAAAGTTGAAAATTTCTTTGCTTTATTTTTATATTAATTCAGAAAAGCGTTCAAGCGGAAGCCCTGAGCATACTTCGATAATTTATCTCAAAGTTCAGAGGTATCTGAAGAAATCCGTTACAGGAATAAGTTTGCTTTTGTTACATTTCATTGTCTATCTGGTTTCATTTATAAGTCTTTGAATAAATTAAGACTTTGATGAGTTACCCAAAATCAACTGATCCCTACTAATATTATAAATGCGAAAGTAACTCTGTTTGTCTGTCTGTCCATCTGTCTGTTACGCTTTCACGCTAAAACTACTGGACCGATTTAAATAAAATTTGGTAGAAAGTCTGGAGCATGAGAAAGGACATAGGCTACGTTTTAAACGACTGTAAAAAAGGAGGAGTTTCACGCAGACGAAGTCGCGGACAGAAGCTAGTTATTATATAAAACAACTGTAGGTAGTGGATTTAACTCACGTATATTAATTTTATAATAATGTTTGGATCAAGCTGACGGTAGCTTAATACTAACAGTATTTTACATTATCGTGAAGTTAGTCTGTAATGAACTAAAGTTTTCAGAAAACAAGTATATTAATAGCTACGAAAACACCAGGAACTATTACTATCTAATTAATGCTGAATAATTTCAAAATGTTCTTTCAATAGATGCACAAATAAAGTAGGTCATGTCTCTAAACTTGATCGAGGGTTTACCATTTTGCTTGATAGGTTTAAAGTGAAATTAATTACTTTGTGCTCGTATGGGATAACAATATTTTTTAATGACTAGTAAAATAATCACTTTGTAATCACCTCACCCATGTTGGGTCTTCCGGGTACCTGTACCCTAATAATAATAGCACCATGATGATAAAGCGATTGAGATATTATGAAAGTTATTACGTAAGTAAGACAAAAAATATAAAAAGTACAATATATAAGATAAGATAAAATCAGGTGTAATGAAACATAAATATACATCATATATACCTACATATCCATAGATATAACAACACACTATAAAATAAATAATTCATACGTCAATACTTACTCAAACGAGAATTGAAAACGGTGATAGATTGCGATCGCCTAATGGGAGTTGGGAGACTATTCCATACACGAACAGAGTGCACCGAAAAGATGAGCATGAATAAGAAAATTACCAATTAATTTGACAGCCTATTGGTCTACTGGTAGCATATCCAGATTACGAAACCGAAGTTTGCGGGTTGGGATCCTGCTAGGAGTATTTGTCATTGTGATGAGCATTAATATCTGTACCTGAGTCTTGGAAGTATTACATGTATTTATGTATGTTTATCATTGTCTAGTATCTATAGTACAAGCTTTGCTTAGTTTGGAACTAGATCAATTGGTGCGAATTGTCCAAAGGTTTTTATAGTTTATTTAATTGTAGTAAATCAAGAGGCAATCAAGAGCTTAGACACTGTCACTTATACAGAGAATAGCGAGTGGGTTTGCATGTAATCGCCGTTGAACATACTCGATTTGCATACTCACGGACGGCGTGTAATCGTCTTGTGACGGTTAGTTTAGCTGATCCTCGGCGATTGGATTGAATATTTATATCCACATGGTAATATGTTAAATATAAATACACTATGGACAATAAAACAGTGTATGATAGACCAATATAGAATAGTAAAAGCGTGCTGAGCGCATATTTCCAAGTACATTTTAACCCCGTTAGGGGATTAATTTCAATAAAATATGACACATATCTTCCCATTCTGTTAACGAGTGTTTATTCAACATTTGAAATAGATCAAACCAAAGATTCACGGCACCCTTTTCTCCAATCAATTCAGGTCTTTTCGACCCTTCTATAACTTCGTTGTGGATAAAAGTAAAAACTTAAATTTTTAAACAATATGATTGTATCGAAAAGTCGAAAGGCTCCAAACACGATTTGGCTTTGATATTAACAAAGTAAGAGATTCGTAAGATTATTTTTTTAATAGAATGTAGATAGTTGGTAGAATAAACTGTATAAAGTACCAACGGAGTGTGGTTTTCATTAGTCATTTGCATGTTATTCATTAGCCTCGTCCGGAGGGTCGTGGACAAACATCAAGCCTCAAGATGTAGTAAATTAAATTTCAACAGTTTATCTACAACGTATGATGAAAATATATGTTTAACATTACGATAAAACAATTATAACGGAATAATTTCTGATGCCTTCGCGGTTTCACATTGGAATGAAACAACTATTAACGGATTTAACTCGCGTATTTTATGGAATCCGAAACGTCAGAAAAAATACAAAATAAAAATACGCGAGTTAAATTCGTTAATAGTTGTTTCATTCCAATTACAATGGATTTAACTCACTACGTCGTTACGGAAACTTTATTATTAAAATTTTCAAATCATTTATTTAAAGGGTTCAAACCCTTATAGTTTTACCCGTACGTTGATAGGTTAGTCATTAGGACACATTCTCCTTTTATATCTAGGGGCACAGCAGTGCCCACGCCAAGTCGAGCAAAACAAATTTCTAAAATATGTATATTCAGGTAGCCATTCCCTATATGTATCTATTATATTTTCGCATTCACAGTTGCTAGCTTCTCTCTATTTAACTACATTGTCATATTACTGCTATACGACTATTATATTCTCGTCTAATATAAAGACATTAACTATGTACGAACTTTCCTAGCGGTTACAATGTCACTGTAGAGCGTAATTTATTTCTGTGGTTATTTGCCCAAAACAAAAGTTTTCGAGCTTACAAAGGCTGGTCCTTAGGTATGTTTTATTAATGAGGTCCCCTTCATGGTATTTGTTTCAGTTTTATTACTGGACGCTAAATGTAAAATACCTAACTTGGTAATCATTTGTGCGAAAGTGTGTATAAATTTGAATAAGTACAAAGGAACTAAGACAAAGGTTTGTTTTATTTATTGGGTCGCTCTTCAATATTTAAATACTTACTACTAAGTATATAATAAAATATACTTAGTACTAAAAAGTTTCATATAAAAAATTGCTATCTCCGACCTACCTAAACGAAAAAACTGACAAAAAGAAATGGGTTTCGAATCATTAAAATAAGTAACAATAATTATATAAAAATATGATCGATTTGACAGCTTGTTATCTAGTACTATCTACTCACACAATCTTTGCTGAGTTTGGGACTAGATCTATTGTCCTAGGATATTTATTTAAAAGAAACAAACATTTACAGCGTTCCTCGACTCATTCAGGTACACTATATAATAGAAATACCCATACAAAATAATGATACTCAATAGCCTATATATTTTTGTAGCATATATTTAAACAGGCGAGTAACGAAAACATAATTATAATAATGTATCACAAGAATAAACGGGCAGCTTCAATAACTGCAATTTTCTTGGTAATATTACCAAAGCCAGTCCTTGTTCAGCTTAGCAGTAATTGTTCATTTATATGACCAACGATCTGTGAAATTGTCATAATATTATTGAAAAAGGAAAATATTGAGAGCTCTCACTGAACCAAAGCAAACTCTGATTGCATTTATTTGAATGTCTGTTCGGTCACGGCAACTCATTATTCAGCGACCGTTCTTAAAAAATATTAGTTCACTATATATTTTTACATTCTTAATTAAATAATTCCAGATTCTATTTCGTATAAAAACACTTCTTTCAACAATTTCAAAGCGGCTCCTACGAGAAAAGCAATTTCCACTTTAAACTGTTCCCTTATAAAAACTGCAGGAACAGTAGGCTACGGGAATTATTTATTTAAAGGGTTTTGACGGAATGAGTAAGGCTTTGATTGCGTCTGCCAACGTATCTGCATCACAAAGGCGACTCTTTTTAATTAGGTGACTATTCTAAAGTCGCCTTCGCATACAAATGAAGGAAGATTAGCAGTCCCGCGAAGAGTTCACTTTCCATTTTTCCTTTGACGGAGATTTGAAGGTTCAGCTTTATTTTGCGACTTAATTGAACGAAATGAAGAGAACGTCTTATTTCGTACAGCGTCTTAATGAAAAACAGTTGGTACAAGTGCTTTGTTACACTCCTTTTAAGGTAGGTACAATTCCGTTAAATTAGGTACCTAATCTCCGATACCTACATCACCTATGTGCTATATTCTTATGTTAGCTTCACTTTACAAATAGGTCAATAAATAAATATCTTTAGATAATTCACACCAATAAATCTAAACTAAGTAAAGCACACTACAATATTATTGTAATGAAATTGTTATATATCTTATGGTAACTAGACGACAGATAAATACTTGTAGTCAGACCAGGCTCTGACCACTACACTCACATTCATTCCAATTTTTCAATAAAGTATTTACCTAATTATAACATTAAATCGACTACGATGAACTAATTATAAACACCAAACATTTATTACACAAGTTTGACGAAGTACCTGACGCAAAAAGCGCATTATTCAAACTTAATTTAATAAACAGCGATAAAAAAAGGCTGTCTGCACACTAAAGTTGTGGTCGCCGCAAACAGGACAGTCTAGTCGATAACTTAATCCTCTAATGATCAACTTTAACAATGGCAGCTCAAGTTGTGTGTCGAACGTAGCCCGGGATAATTGAAAAGTTTCTCTACTCCAACAAACTTTTCTTCCCAACCCGTAACTGCTGCATTTTTAACGAAAAAGTTGCACTTAATTCTGAATAAAACGATATACATTATTTACCGCCAAAACCGTAACTTAATCTTGTTTTGGACAACTATTAATTAATATTGTTTAGAATTGGATAATATTCGCTGAATCAGCCGCCGCTTCTGGCTGTTAAAAATAATCGGAAATATCTAAGTGGATTTAATATTAATCACCTAATTGCTTTAAGATTTTTTTATCATGTGTATAGTTTTATTTTTGTCATAATAACTATCTAAAAAAGTCTTCATATATGTATCTATTATGTAAGAGATAAAGTAAAGTATTGCAAAAAGAACTGCATTGTCTATTAAGGTGACGAGCTTAAAGTGAATGCTCGTGTATATTTAATGACATAGGTACACGAGCATTCATATAAATTTTAAGCTCGTCAGAATCATAAACTTCTTACACATTTTTTTCGAGTAGCTAAAAATCCTCTATTATCAGAGTTCATAAGAAAAAATTTCACATATATCATCAGTAGGTATCTAGTTTCTATACTTATAAATGTTATAAACAGCTACGTGTTACGTCACTAGTTGAAATATTTCTCTTCCTGACTGTTTCAAACGGCGTCGCAGTTACGTCCGGTCTGACAAAATATAATTTACTACGTGGCCGAAATAGATGTGTTCCCGGGGAGAAACTTAAAAAGATTACAAAGTTTCCCGTGGCATGCGATCGTGGTGTCCCGGCTCTCGCCAGACGCATTACTACACTGTTATGTTCATACAACGAAAGTGTATGCTGCCTAGAAGTGTCTAAAATATTGGTTCTTAACCGTTACCCTTATGACTTAACTAGCGCCCTGATTTAACCCCTCCTCCCAACTACGAAATTGCGCGCTAATCAACGCTACGCTGTGCTTTTTGGCACTTTAAAATGCGGCGTTCGAGTGACTATCACCTGATTGTTACCCCCGCAAAAATACCATTTTTACCCCTGTTAGACTAGGGTCTATGACCATAATATTAAATGTTAAAGACATTATATTTTGGAATGAAACAACTGTTAACGGATTTAACTCGCGTATTTTATTTTTATTTTATTAGCTGACGTTTCGGATTCCTTACAGTTTCCATAATCGTAGCGACTGAGACATTATATAGACATTATATTGTCAAGCTTATTTATTGCACAAGTAATGCGCAATCAAAAAGTCTACGGTTTGAGAAACAAATTTAACAAAGCCAAAAACTAGTAATGATTGCTACTTATATCGCGGTCATTTAAATATCATAATTAGACTATCAAACACTATATAATTATATTTGTTTTAATATAATTATATAGTGCTTGATAGACTATTATATAATAATATTAAATATAATCTTTATACAGTTTCTATGTATAAATTTATGTGCTGCTTGGTTGGTCAATGTAAATACTTTTCCAACCGGTTACTACACAAATACTATGAAACTCTGATTTCTATCCCCTAATATCTTTTGATATAATTCTGGGTACGGAAGTAGGTAGTATTAACGGTACCCTCGAGACGACCCTAGCCTCGGACTTTGCCGCTTCAATTTCACATAAGAGTTATTTAATACTCACCTGAATTTTTAACTTGAATAAATACATACTAACTAGTGTTGGAGGTTACATTAAACTTAGTTATATTATTTACTGGTTCAGTTATTCATCTTAATTAGGTCTACATTCCATCTTTGATATATTGATTTAAAACAGTTATTTCAGTTAATGCTATCATCAATTAGATTTTATTTGTTAAAGTAGACCAGGAATAAAGTGTGTTTTTCAATAATGGATTGTGTTTTTATATAAAGTTTAATATAACGTTGTAATCCCTACTAATATTATAAATGCGAAAGTAACTCTGTCTGTCTGTCTGTCTGTTACGCTTTCACGCTAAAACTACTGGACCAATTTTAATGAAATTTGGTACAAAGAAAGTCTGGAGCCTAAGAAAGGACATAGGCTACTTTTGAACCGACTGCAAAAAAGGAGGAGTTCCACGCGGACGAAGTCGCGGGCGGGCCGCTAGTTATTTATATTTTCGTTTCTATTATATGTATTTAGTAAAAAATAGTTCAAAAACTGTATCTGTTGGTTATATTTAGTTTTTTTTCTCACAAAATTTAAATACTATGAAGAGACATGACGACGCCTTTCATTTCTCAATCGAACAATAAATGACAAAGAAAATCACTCCAAAAGTTCGAGAGTGGAGGCTCGTTACGTCACATATGGCATAAACTGTTCAATAATTTTCCAAAATCTAATTGGAAGGTTAAATAAAATTTCCTTGCCCTATTGAAACTCAAATCGATACAATTTACTAAACAACAATTCCCGGTAACCATCATTAGGCGTGGAAACTGAGTTTATGTTAGTTGGCTGGCTTAGCCCTTGGATACGTCCCTAACAAGGGTTTGTTGTAAGTCGGGTTCAAAGATGACACCCACGTCGTGTGTCTACAGCCTTGGCGACCGCTTCACCTACACAAAAGTTACGCGCTTTGAATCACGTACCTACAAAAGACATTGTCAAGTTCTGTTCTGTATTGGTTGGTTTTGATATAACAGTAAAAGAGTCAATTTTGCGTTTTGTCATCGTGTGTCTATCTAGTCATTCTACATCTACGTGTATCGTACAAAGTTCATAGACCGGTTAGTTCTTCATAATGCTGCGAAATAAAACTTTACCTCTACGATGTACGCCTAGTTGTGCCAAGGAAGTGTTTCTTGTAGTTACACTGTTGCGTTGGCACACTTCTCTATCTACACCTACATTAATTAATTAACATCGAGGCATTTGTTTTATCTCAATAGGTCAAAACTCGAAAAATAATATTATATAAGTAGGTACCGAAAAGAAAGAGAATTCCCAAAATGTAATATCATCTAAGTTAATAAACTTACATCATACAGAAATCAACCGTTATTATATCAACGCGTAGTAAATCATACGTCATATAAAATCTTTATTGAATTATTATAATGGATTAGTTTTACAACACGGAGACAAACACAGTCGAGAAACTTTCCCTTGTAACGTATAACCAGGTGAGCTAGCACACATCGATAGTAATATCAAATGATATAAATAAATTGCTTTCCCCCTGACATTCGACATTTATTGGTTTGTTTTCGTTGAAACTTTGCGCCTTGTCAGTTACTGACTGTTTAAGTTATTGCGCGTAGTATAGGTAGTTGTCTAGGTGCAGTGAGTTATACTTAGAAATTAAAGTTTCCTTCTAATGTACGGCGTTCTGATGTAGGTAGGTGATTCCACCGGCGTTTCAACCGTCGTCAGTCAGTTGTTCTAAGTATTGAGAAAATGAGCTTCATGATTTGATGCAACGATACCTATATACCTACTGCGCTTGTACATGTTGTCAGTATAAATCAAGTTTGAATCTTATTGCAGCTTATTCCTTCAATATTCAGAGCAAACTACTAGCGGCGGTTGAATCGCCCGTGGAATAACCCATCTTATATGCGTGTTTTCATCTGTACTAAGTCAAATGAGACGAACGACTAACTCTAATTAATCTGGCTTTTAAATTGATATCGCGATAGAGAAAATTAGTCCCCGAAGTTAAGATAAGTAAATAGTAACCTATCTTTTAGTTACAAAAACATTCTTTATGAATATGAGTTGCTCGAGACTCAAGCCTAAATTTATTCGAGGGCAGAAACGTAGTACCTACACTAAAGTGAGGTGCTAGTATATGAAAAAGTAATATTTTACAAAATATAACAAAACATACGATTTATTTTCATTTGTTGCGGTAATATGGTAGGTACAGCAGCTAAATATATTCAACATAAAACAAATTGCGTGCCAAAGCCATTTCCCAGCCTAGCTTGCGGTTATTAAAAACAATCGCAATAATTTCCTTGCAATTTACAAACGAAAACACAAACAAATTTATATTTCCGGTAAAACGAATATTTTTCTTTATGTATAATTAACTTACGGCGGGAGACGGAAACCCCAAATCTATTGAACGGAATAAAGAAGTTATATAAAATAGGGTTTCGTTGGGGGAGCGCGAGGTGAGTGAGGCGTCCAGAAAGTTCGGCAGGTTGAGCGATAAATGTGAATTTATGTGGGCGCCGGTGCCGCCGGTGCCGCCGCCGCCGGCGCCCGCCAGCCAAACAAGCGCGGCGACCAGCTCGCCGCACCTACACCTCTCGGCACACTCCTCTCATAAACCAAACCCCACTCGCATGAGGATGAAAACTTTATCATGATTTGTGTCGCCGCTCCTTACGAGGTCAATTTATCCAAACCTTCAACCCAACAGTAAATCAATGTGAACTTTTGTAAGTTAAACTCGACTCGGACCGAAGTCAACTATCGCCGTAATGGATCTCCCAGTTGTTACCAACAATCACGCAAAGACAAGCAGCGCAGACTTTATCGGCTTCAGCCGGAGATCAGCTGGACCGTATAATTCGTAATGTTCAGAACATCAATCACTGAGTCGACTCAATCTCGAAACAACTTTGTTTGCGTTCAGTTTGGCACAGTTCATGACTAGAAACAAAAACAAGTTAAAATAACAAGATTCACGTTTCCAGCGGGAAGCGGCGCCGATATCAATTGATCACAAAGTTGCAGCGACACAGTGGAAACGGTAAAACCTTCGCGGTGAATTCTGTGTACCGTGAAATACTTTGTGTGGCGAGCCGGTCATTTGTTCTGTGTTGGCTCACTAGCCTACACCACGCATAGTAATCAACAAAGCCAGCCAACACTCGCAATCACTGGGGATGCTTGCGGAATTGAATCTTTATGTCCTACTATCTCCGCTGATTACATTCTTTGAGGAGAACGAGACAATCGCTAACCAGAAACAAGTTCTTCGCGTGAGAGTAAATAGGTTACTGTCTTAGCAGAGAACGGTAACGTTTTTCGAGTAGCTAACGTACCTAATAAATGAACACAATGTGTGTGATTTAATGAAATCGTAGGTACGTACTTTTCACATAAGATTCGGTGAATAGTAAATGCATAATGCAAAGATAAATGTAAATGTTTGTGGTAGGCCCGGCGTGATTCGCGCTGAAGCCGCGAGCCGATCCGTGTTACATGAGACGAAGTTGTTGTTTTATGTATGAGGCCTTTTCAATTCATTTGGGCAATACTCTTGTACCTTTGTCCTTTCCGGGTCAGTTATTTATTGCGAGTCATTTACACTAAATCAACCGAAAGTATATACCGAAAATAAATCAAGCATTAAAACTATATCGATATCATAATAGTTACAAAAAATGGAAAACATAGAATGATTTGTCTCTTTGCTACCTTATTTAACAAACGCAACACGTAAAATCGACTAAATTTAATTTCCATTACTTTTTCTAATTCCACTGTATTGTAAAACCTTTTTCAGATTACTGTGTAACTGGTAAACCAAGATCTCATTTATTGAAGGTTGCAAAAGCTCGATACTTAAGAAAAAATCTGGGTCGAATTTTGATTACAAGTGTTCTATCCAAACAGATGGTACACATAAGGCAAGGATTTCGTTCCCCGCCAATTTATTTCAATTTAAACTAAGCCGCTTGTCGATATACCCGGAAGGTACCTTCCGGGATCTCTCTGAGAAAAACACAAATGATCTAATAAATGTGGCAGGGTATTACAGAGCGAACAAACTGCAGACCAGGGCCGCTATCCGGGAGAATACAGTCATATAAATCTTGTGTCACTGTTTACACCCATTGTATTAGAGTCATGGTCTCACTATTTACTAATTTGTTAAATTGTTCTATGTGATACAAGATTCATAATAATAATATAACTTAAGTCTTATTGAGGAGCAAACAATCATATAAGATCCATGTATGTCTGTTTGCCCCCGAATAGCGGTGTTGTCTGAATTTGTATTACTGTATTAAATTTACTATCGTCTGATTCTATAAAATGTAACAATAATGTTTAGTTATTGGTCAATTTTACTTAAGTATATCTATTTAAACCTGTAAACTTGTTTTACTATAAACATTTATTTACAAGTACTTTACCTAATATAAGTACAACTTTACTTAATGTTCAAAAGGAATTATAAAAACAAAATTATATTCGTAACTTGTTTCCAGATTTAGCAAATTATTTATTATCCATTATTTAATCCAAGGATAAAATGATATTAACATTAACTCAATGTAGGACACTACATAGAAACTATTTATTAACTCTAGCAAATAGCGTTGTTAGCTCTACAATTTACATTTACTTCTCTACCTATTTCTATTTGAATAAAGGAGCAAATAGATAAGCTAAATTGGTTGTACAGTTGTGACGGGGAAGGGGTGCGAGAGTTTTCTTTTATAATGGCTATTTACACGTGACGGTAGTGACATGCCGTGGCGCGGAAGCCGACGCAGCCTGCAAGCCTGTTGACATTAAGACTGTTTATGAGAATGCGTATTCTCATAATTATTACATCGCACACCTAGATCCCGAAGATGCTAACTCAAAAATCGGAATATTAGAGGTATGCACGCCTTTATTTAGACGTGACGGTAGTGACACGCCGCAACGCCGGAGCCAACGCAGCCTGTTGACATTATGAATGTTTATGAGATTGCGTTTTCTCATAATCATTACATCGGACACCTAGATCCAAAGGGTGTAAAAAAAATGTTAAATTTTTAGTTCATTATAAATAACATAAAATAATGCTATTTCTGATAATTGACATTCGCATTCGTATATATTAGATAAATATGACATTCGTGACATCACTGGTGAACACTCGCACTTCTTAGAGGTACCTGGTCTATCTCACCGCCGCGCTCCCGCCTCAAAGCAAGTTGCGTAAACACCCCTCGATCAATCGGTTCGTATGCTGCAATATTCTACGGTTTATTCCAGCCTTACATCGCAACGTTTAAAACATGTTTGTTGATAAATCGGAAATCTCAAAAACGTCCGGTCCAGCTTTCATATTTCGATTTTTGTAGGTTTATACCGGTATGTTTAGATCTAGTGGTACCTACCTAAGTATTTATATGCAAATACACGTACAGTTTGACGCACTTTTAGCCAGGACCCTAGATATATAGGTAGTATACCTGCTGTAATTTCTGTTCGTAGATACAAAAAAGTTACTCATATAGGCATTTCATATTTAGAATGTCACGTACCATATTCCGAAGTTCATAGTCAATTAGGTACCTACTTAAACTGTTCATGGCGTTGTTTATTTCCCACGTAATTTACCCATACAGTCCAAAAAAAACAACCAAATAACAAAAATAAACACAGCGAAAAATTTGACTCCATAAACATAATGTAAGAGAAAATAAAAATGTTGTACGTAGTACATCTGCAAACAGGCAATCAGTAGCATTTGCGAATTCGCGCAGAGCAAACACTCTCGAGCGGGCCCGCCGAAGTGCTTGTCAAAGACTGCTTCAATTCTTTTTATATACATTTTATCAAACACTTTTATCATGATAATAAAGGGGGAGCTTGTAAATCAGAGCCAACAAATCGATGGCCACTTGACATTTTAATAGAACCATAATAATTTCGAATGCCTTCGCGGTTATTACACGTTGGAATGAATTACGATGAAATCCTAAGCGAACAAAAGAATTCATAGTCTTAGTTATACATGCCCTGTTTTTTTTTATTTTTGCATTTGTCTGTGTACTAAATCTAAATGATTATGTTTAATAAAACCATTTGTTACTTCCGAACATTATTCATTACTCCAGTTATTGTTTAATAATCGAAGATAGATTCCACAAGAGACATACCGAATATAGACGAGTAAGTATAATAAATAAAGTGAGCTGCGGCGTAACAGGCAGGCAATGCGTCAAACTGGCATAACATATTTTTTTCAATTACAATGCAATTCCCATGAATCATCGAAGCCGGTTCGCAGGCTCCATGATATAACCCAATTGGTTGAAAATATACACGACTTGCAAAAAATACTGATATTTGTACCAACAAGAGTAGAATAAATCGAGACCCCAGACTTGAACCTTCTGAAATGAATGGCATTAAACCATAGATATCAAATTGATTGATACATTATTGTATTTAGACGGCCTGTTGGTCTAGTGGTCAGAGGCCGTGACTACGAAACTGGAGTTTGCGGGTTCGAATCCTGCTAAGGGCAGATGTCAATGTGTTGAGCATGTGTACCTAAATCTTGAATGTCTTATATATATTTATTTATGTTTATCCGTTAATTAGCCATAGTACAAGCTTTGCTTAGTTTGGGACTAGATCAATTGGTGTGAATTATCCAAAGATTTTTATCACCACAGTATAAAACAAAGTCGCTTTTTCTGACCCTATATCCCTATCTACGCTTAAATCTTTAAAACTACGCAACGGATTTTGATGCGGTTTTTTTTAATAAATAGAGTGATTCAAGAGAAAAGTTTATAGCACCCGTGTGAAGCCGGGGCAAGTCGCTAGTGTATAAAAGTAAACAAATACTCAAATCAAACCTTTCTTCATAACTAGTAACGTATATAGCATATAGCTCTTGCATCCTATTAAGTCTGTCATGTGAATTTACATGGAAACTAGTTAGTGAAGCGATGAAGAGCTATGAATAAAGACGAACAGTATAAATAGCCCTTACATAGTTTATAAGCGAAAACGGTCAGTATAGAGAAGATTGCATTTACTAGATTTTCAGGAAACCTTATCACATATTGTCCCCCGAGACGACTGGCTGTCTCTCTGTTTAAAACATAACTAGTAATCTCAACTACATCAGTGGAGATGTCATCTGCTAAGCTATTTGTTGTTGACAGTATAGTTATTTGAAGTTCTATGCAATGTTTCAAATAGGATAGAATATATTATGCAATCCCCAAGTTGCAGGAAACGTTTTTTCGTTGTATGAATGCTTTAATTGTTTCCAAAATGAATCCACATTTAACAGTGATATTCCACCCCCAATAATGAAATGATGACACGGTATCAATTTTTTTAAGTTTTTTTAACGGTAAGTACTTACACCTAATTCAATTCCAACAAACCTTAGCAAATCTATGTCGGTAGCCGTGCTGGACTTTAATTATAATGTGTCAGTAGATATTATATATGTTATAGGCAATGTGTATAATGCAGGCATTCTATACATTTCCTAGGTATTGTATAGAATGCCGGGGTCGTCCAGGCAATGTGTGAAATGATATTGAATGTTCAAACTATTTTACACTTTACCTAGGAAATGTATGGAATACCTAGGCATTGTATAGAATGCCGGTTGACGCATAGGTAATGTATGTAACGCGTTTTTTTGCGTAGACAGCGTTTCTCATATAGTAGTTCCCTTCGGGTAAGTAAACATTTACAACGTACAGTCAAGTGCACGTAAAGCTTTACATTTTGACATATTCACCTCTCTTATCTTATGCGATATTAGGACAAAATCGAATGGCAAGTGTAAAGGTCTAAGTGCACTTGACCGTACCAAAAAATTGCTGCAGAAAGTCGCCCTGTTCATTTCTTACCACTAGGTACACATTGCCTGATGCGCTTCGGGCATTTTATACAAAACCTAGGCAATGTATGAAATGAATCGTATTATACATATTGCCTGAACGTTTTAGGCTATGTATACAATGCCTAGGCATTCTATACAATGCCGGATTATACACATTGCCTATAACATATATATACATTAAATGCTTATTAGGATACCTTTTTCGTCGCGTCGCAAGCAACTTTTGTAGTTTTTACTTTGTGATTAGGAAGTCAAAAAATTTTAACAATGTATTGATTTTGTCTATGACATAATATATATAATACTGAAATAAAAGAACTATACCTAACGGGTTTCACTCGCTGTTTTTTTTACTTTACGGCTCCCATAATCGTAGCACAACTGAACTGATAGTCGAACGCAAAAGTTCAAATAGGTAATAACCGCTAAGGCATCAGAAATTATGACATAAATATTTTAAATTAGGGTTAGGGTTATCCATACTGGCCACTTCCGTTTACTCTGTACATATACCTGTGAGGATATATAGGTAACGCCGCCGGGTGTTAATTAGAAAGTCAACACCATGAGGCCATTTCCCGGTACATTGTTCTTAACAATGCCGGCTCGATAGTAATCTGCGGCGATTATCTTATCTGAAGAGAAGCCAAATATTTGGCAGCCCATTTAAGCTCCGACGTTTACTGAATTATTCTAGCGATTTACTGCTCTAATTACTTCACTCTGTATTGTTAATTTCATTGTTCCTTCTTGTATAACTTTTGAGGTTCACATTAAAGTAACAACCAAGGTACTATGAGACAGTGTAATAAAAACAAGAAATTATTTGTAGTTATCATTACTTATATATAATTTAATAAAGTACACGACTCTATAAATAAAAACTGTTGAAGTTCCTAAATTAAGATTTTGACTCGTCTTATTTTTCGTAACCTCCTTAAAATATAAACTTTATTTTTAAAATGATCATTGAGCTAAAACTTGTATTGTTTACTACAAAAAAGAAATAGCATTATTGTGTATCAACTGCTGGAGTAAAGCCAGAATCATAAATAACTTTCTTTAAAAATAATAATAGTTAAAGAAATTTAAAAATACGCAAATGTTTCACATCAATGTACTTATCATTGAAATATCGGAAAAAAATACAGAATAAATGATTTTTTGTATTTCGCATTTTATGTACTTACCGACCTAATAAATAAAAAACGTCCGTATTTACAAACACAAAAAACAATACGAAAATCGAGTAAGTAAAACGAAAAAGATTTTTCGCGTTTAGTCCAATTAATTTTGGATATTATTACGCTCAAATAATCTTTTTTGCGTTCAAAGGGTCTAGATTGCCCAATTAAAACTTTAAGCTTATTACTTACTTTCAGTGGCCCGTTTTTGAATACGTTTAATTAATTCGTCCCTTACTTTGGCTCGGTTTCCTTCTACCACTAGCCATCAGCTCGCGCTGTAATCAAAAATCACTTTTAAAATCATTTCCATTTTATGAGTTTGATCTTGTAGCAACTCAGTTAAAATTAATGTCGACTTTAGTTAATTAGCTTCTAGTTTAATCTGAAGACGCAGAGTAATTGAAAGTTTCTTTTTAATAAAAATCTTGTTATACTTTTGGAAAGTTTTTAACTTTCATTTTTAATAAAGAAGGGTTATTAACCTGTTTATGACTATTCATAGTAATTATTATAATTGGCCAATTAAAATAATTACTACGAATCCTAGTAGTCTTACTACGTGTATGTTTTGAATTTGGTAATTTATTTGGACAAGTTACAGTACTAACGAACCTACATTTTATGACTAGAGATTTCCTTTAGTCACGTGTATGATATATTAGCTGTTATTTTTCTAGCTTACGTAAACTTAAATTTAGTTCTTTTTTTATTTACGAATACTTGTAGCTTTTACAATCTCCCTAAATTACACTAAAATGTACTTGGTACACCTAAAGACAATTTATAGGTACGCACGAATACAACATGCACTCCGCCCAACAAGCAAAGTTCTATAAAAATTATAAGTCTTGTATTACTAATAACATTCTCATAAAGGTATTGTGGTAAATTGCTTCCTCGAGTAGGTACGTAATTAACTTACGTCTAACTTACGTAAACGTCTTAAAAGTAAATTATAAGTTAGATGAGGAAAAAATGCTTCTATAACTGAGTCGAAATCTTTATTTAATAAGGCAAAATATTATGCTTATTGAGTGATACTATAAAGTACCTACTGCGAAATACAACTGCGTCAACCACCTTGCCCAGTTAACGCGTCGTATTTCCTAGCAGATATCAGCAGAAGTTGATTTCCGACCGGTTAGACTCCCGTGCGGCCGGATATTGACGGCCTGCCGGCCCACTGAACTGACCCACATGCCTCATAATCCGACCAGCTGTTCATACGGTACTTACCTTGTCCACGGAGATAGTAATTCACATTGCTTTATGTAGAGGATTTTAATAAATGTCACGAATGTCAACGTTGCAGAAGGTTGATCGTCTTCAAAGGATGTTATACAGAACAGGTATAGTATTATTTTGAATTAATAATACATATTCCTGATGATGCTTCTTGAATGAACCTA
Source organism: Polylopha cassiicola (assembly GCA_038024825.1). Lineage (NCBI taxonomy): Eukaryota > Metazoa > Arthropoda > Insecta > Lepidoptera > Tortricidae > Polylopha > Polylopha cassiicola. The sequence continues at coordinate 5,754,526 of CP149061.1, forward strand.
AGAAGAAGAAGAACCTAAGAGAAGTTCACGGAAACAGAATTAAACGGTATCCCAGAACATAAAAAACACTTATTAATATTGGCTCATTATCACGGTACAACATTATGAAATTAAATTAAATTTGTATGATACTAAACAAAACATATTTTTGTAATATAGGTAATATAATTATGCTTTAATTATGAGGAAGAATATTTCACAGTAATAAAAATACCAGCATAACAATAAAAAATATGAATGTATCTCTGGCAATGAAATGTATCTGTGACAGAAAAGTTTACAGGTACTTAACTAGAGAGAGATAATAGTACATTACGCACCTAGGCCAGTAAAATAAAAAATGTCTCAGATCACATGCAATTCGTCCGAGGCGAAGCCGAGGTTGACAAAAATGTGATCTCAGGCTTTTTTATTTTACTGGCCGAGGTCAGTATACTATTTTTCTGTTCGACGAAGCCAGAAAGCGCCAATTTCATTTAGCGCAGCGGCCAGAAAGTTGGCGCTTTCCGGCCGGAGGACAGAAAAAATACTTTTAAATATTTATACACTGATGAAGCGCCTAACCTAACAGCGCGTGTTATCATTATTGGCAGTTGATATTGATTAGTAACATTGTATAAACAAGTGCCCACGGATTTAGCGGCCCAATTAGCGTCGATCGTGCACAATGATTTCATTAAACATGCAAATGCGTATAATCGAGTTTGCCATCGTTACACAATCAACTAGGGATAAGTACCGTAATGTTATTAAAATATTACATCTATCACGTTCCGATGTTTATGACATTAATTCACCAGAAACGTCAAATCGGTTAATTCTCTTCACAACTCCTACGTAATTAATGTATTTCACTTCCATAATTCCATGACTGAAATTATAGGTAATTTGATTAAGCAACGAACAGGTGCGGCGGCAGGTTTTATTGGATTCCGCTGTTTTATTGGATTCCGCTGTATTATTTTGAGTAAGTAATTTTTTGGCATATACCTATAGCGTCTCGATAAAAGAAATCGTCAGTAAGGAGGTAGGTACTAAAAATGTTAGTAGTAGACAGATAAATTGTTAGTAATCCTGACCTTATTTCTTTCAATAAATTATCCACTCGAACAGCGCACAAGGCGTATGGTAACCAAACGTAAAATTTTCGATTATAGTCCCTTTAGCCGAGGAATATCTTGACAAATACCCTAATAAAAAGGCTCGCCGCCCAGCCGGGACGTTTGGAAAACCATTTACAAGCTTTATCGCCGCTATGGAAATAATAACTGGGGCCGTTATCGTCCTAAATTGATCTAATTTAAAATTATTGTTATCGCAAACCTTTTAATTTTATTACGGAGGATAACATTTTTTTTCCACGAACACGGATATCCGTTGGTACATGTTCATTTTAATGGTCGATCGAATAAAATTTTGTTGTTTTCGCGGCAATAAACCCCGACTGGCCGACGGAATGTTCCATCCATTTCTAATCCATAACGCATACGGGATAACCGTTATAACTTTTTGACTAATGCTCACGAGCTCTTTGTTCAGCTAATTAACTTCCATATCATATCCTAGCATTCATTTAAGAAGCATTTTTCGCATTATTGAAGGGAAGCCGGCAATCTGGCCGCGCCAGTCACTCGCAGGCGAGCCTCGTGGTTCAATACGGCGTTCTGATTGACGCTACGTACAATGTACATTCACTTATGGGCGCAATAATTGCCTCTTAAGAGGAAAAGCATCGCCCCAGTGATAAAATATTATTTGTGTGTGACAGGCTTTGTGGCGGAATGTGTACAAGCCATATCTCAAAGACACCCGTTGTAATTAAGTAGACAATGAGAGTTCATATTTGGCGGCGGAATGGGGCGGCCATTGTGTTTAGCTCGTTATCTGCAGACCAGTCTTTTTAGCTTTATACAACAACTAGTGACCCGCCCCGGCTTCGCACGGGTGCTATAAACCTTCCTTAAGAATCACTCTATCTATTAAAAAAAACCGCATCAAAATCCGTTGCGTAGTTTTAAAGATCTAAGCATACATACGGACATACAGCGAAAGCGACTTTGTTTTATACTATGTATTGAAGTGACTACCTCCCGCGGTTCTCTGTAACAGTTTATTCGAGTCCCACCGATCGTTACAGTTGCCGACTAAGCAGTTACGTTTTATATTGGACCCATACATCTTCCGTATAATAAATGACAAACAACTCGCCCAGTATTGGACACGCACCATCATATTTTACTATGACGCTTTTCTTATATTTTATAGAAGATTTTATCTGTGATCACTGGATTTAATTTTGATGCGATGGTTTTATATGTGTACCTATTGAAATATTATAGCCTTTAAATAGGATTCGTTAAAGTTTAAACGAGGTATTGATGCGTAAGGATTTTTTACCAACCTTTCAAAAGTCTAAATGCATGCATCATCTCAAAGAGCTGTTACAATAATAAAAATAGTTATAACATTACGCAAAAAATATATTCTGCTCGAACTGTATCATCAAAGCCAAAGAAAAAAATAATGGAGCTATTTACATGAAAATTAACGGTAAGTATGTATTCTGTTCCACGTAAACGTAAGCAATCACTAACAAAGAAGTTCTAAGAAAGTAAAACAAAAATCGCTTTGCTCGGTTCACGCCGCGTAACTTCCTCCACTCAAATAAGAAGGTACTTAACAAAACAATTACTGTCACCGAAAAATAAAAATAATAAAACGTCTCGGTGACTAAAAATACTTGATGTTATCTCGGAGAGCTAATGCTGGAGAAGAAAGAAAACTTTATTTTCTTCCATAAAATAGATACAAAGAGCGAGATTATCCGGATTTTAGGGCCGACATCGATTCAACGGCGCGGAAGGCAAACAATCGTCTTTTGTTGTCCATAGCCATTGAAGTTCGGGTAATTAATTATAGCGACCGTCATTTCACAGATTCACTTGTGCTGTAACGCGCTCGGCGAGATTGACTGACGCGATGACGTCACCATGCGTGCACGCTTCCCCTTAAACTTGCTTTGGACCAAAATCCCAGTCATCACAGACATACGTGATTTTAGGAGAGATGTAGTTTTAAGGTATACTACTACTCGGCTGAAAGCGCGGCCGTCTTACAGGTAGCAGGGAACCCACCAATTTTCGGTAAAATCGGTTTACGGTAAAATCGGTCTTTCTTAAGTTACATGGAGTAAATAAAAGGACTTTATATAGTTACTTATATAAAGAATGTCGTAACTTAAAACCAGGAGACGGACATAGGATACTTTTTATCTTATTCCCGTGGGAAAAAAGTAGCATGATTCTTTTTATGATAAAAAATAGCATGATTTTCTCCACCTTTATCAAACTTCTACCTGTAAAACGGCCCCGCTTTCAGCTTAGCGAGTATCCATTCCTATCTAAGTTTATTTCATACTACCGATCCTAGATTTTTTATAATGATAAATAATGATGATTTTAGAAATGTCTAAAATCACGTAAGTGTGGGGTGTCTGGGATCTCACTCTACTTCTGCTTGAATCCTTCGAATGTTAAACTATGAGTGCATTGACGCGTCGCGTTGTACAGTCAAAGGCAAAATATGCTCTTATATATCTTATATTTTTTACATTCAGTAAAGTTCAACAATGTAGGTACACAGATATTTTCACTTGATTGTATTGGGATGATATAAGATTGGCCGCTAAATTGAAAAAAAAGCGGTTACTTTTATACTTCTTACTTATTTATGCATAGTTTATAATAATACCTATAGAAGTTTCTATTACGTACTTCTATATAGATGATCAATAGCATATAACAGATACCTACCTACCTACTTACGTATCTGTTGCGTATATATCTTCTTAACTTTTTGATCATACGTAAAATGCGAAGAAAGAAAAGAAAGAAAATACGAGTGAAACGTACCTAAAATAATTAACTCGTGATATTTTTCATTTTCTAATTTAAAAAAATACATGTACTCGTACCTACCTAGATCCAAATATAAACAAGATATGGACAAAATTATTCTTATTGTTTGTTCAAAAACAATAAGAATAATTTTGTCCATATCTCGTTCGCCGATCTCGCATACAAATCTCCGTAAACAATAACATGTAGCATAACAGTGACAAAAATCGCTTAAAAATAAACAACTCGTTGTAAAGTCGTAAGATAACAAACAAACACACGGTCCCGGCAGTTCCCGCCCGCCCTCGGCCTTCCCGTGAAAAATAAACAGAGCCGAGTCCCTCTAATACCGCTTCTTATGACTGTTACTTTTTCTCGCATTATTTAATCTATGGAGACTTTTCAAGGAAATGCTAAGTTCCGCCCGCCTTTGCATTTCATTTGAGAAATTAAACTCATTTTGCTAAAGCCAATTTACTTAACTTATAAAGAGTAAGTACTAAGTAGGTATATTTATGAATGGGTTTATTTTGCTTCAATATAACTATTTGACTACCTATTAGGACATAAGGACCTAATATGCTGAAACCTATGCTGAACATTTTCTACATCGTTTGGAACAATTACCTTACATGCACTTTTAACTGATAGATAGGTACCAAAGTAAGGATTCACAGTATTAACCGTCAATATTCATTAAAGATAACACATACTTAATTATATAATTCATTAAAAAAGTACGTTACGTGCAATTAACGTACATACGAACCAATTTCAAAATAACTAAACCTCGTATCGCGAAATGAAAACAGATGCTGTTCAGTTGCGATTCAGAACAATAGGTACCTTCAGTGCAGCTACAAAGTAATTGGCGCAGAGAAAAATTACAACAGAGAGACCGTTTAAAAAGAATAGCAAACAAAAGAGGCAATTGTACGCGGGACAGGCAGTTCCATGCGTTCGGCGGAATATTGGCGCTTTCACGCGAAAACAAGTGCGACCGGCTTTATAATCTTTTGCAATCCGAGGTACTTGTTGCTCTGTTCTTATTGCATTTGATTGTTTGAACGTTTAATTCCAAACCTGTTACTGCAACGGGCAATGGTCGGGTTTCGTTCGTTGGTAATGTTCATTTGGTAATTAGATTTCTGGATTTGGTTAAACAAAGTAGTGGAATGTGAAAAAAATGAAAGATATTTTAGTTAATATTGGGACAAATGAGTTTCTGTGCACAATCATCAGGAATACTAAACACGCTAAATTTAAATTATTTTCAATCTGCAAAATTAGAAAAATATAGCAATTATTATTCTTATAAAACTTTTCTATCTGAAAAGTACCTATCTAATTGACCTATTTGTAGTCAGTACAAATAACTCCACTTTCTTAAGGGACTGGTAAATGCCCAAGGTAGAAAGAATTAGCGAAAAAAAAAACAGACCCCGCCACAGAGCCCACTTTTAGGAAAGTTCGCCGACGACAGCTGTTTGCCCTGAATGGGCCATTAAAATTCTACTTCCCTAAAGTACTGTATGAATTAGCCAATTAGCTTCTTTTTATTTATAAACATTTTTACGACTCCCGACATAATTTTCGTCTAGTGCGTTTCATAATCGTTTTGTCGATATTTCACATTTTCCGACGTCCATAAAAAAGAAACAAGTATTGAATTTCATTACCTTGTGGCTAGCTTTGAAATTTCAACAATAAGTAAAACAACGCTACTTTGAACGAGCTTTGATTATATTTCATACGTAACGATAACGACGTTTTTCGAGCAAGTTCATTATTTAAAATGGCCTGAATCTGCTAGCAATAAAATAAACACAATTTACACATACCCAGATAATTTCGTTGCTATCTTCCGAGCGTAGGACGCCTCGGTATGACCAAAAAAAATAACAAGTTTGAATAGAACGTGAAATGGAAGCAGAAGGCGGAGCCGAGATAACGGCTCTTCAAAAGGGGAAATGTTTAAAACAAAATTCAAAAGGGAAAAAGGAAGTACCTAAGTAAATTGTAAAAGTGCGTCGAGAGTCTTTTGTTTACGGTGTTCGCTGTCTGTCCTCTGCCGGTGCCAGCGAACCATTTACAGGCAGCCACCTAGTTATTCAAATCAAAGTGACTTCCAAGTATCAGTCAGTCAATTACAGTTCTTTCAAAGTCACAGTATTGCTCTCTTGCAAATTGAGTCCTGTAATGAGATCGCCATCAAGTGTATTTAATCAACTAAAACTCTTACTGTGGCTTAAAACTAGCTGCGATACTTGTATCTCTGTACAAAGTATCTAATCGTAAGTACCTATTTATTGCTTTTTTTGTCTATTTTAACCATAAACTGTATGCTGAAAGAATAAAGACTTTACGTACTTAATTAAGTACAATATGATTTTATTCATACAAAGTAGGTATAATTAGAGTTGAAGTACTTTGCCATATTTCAATAAATAAAAAGTGTACCTACATATATCATAAAGTGTCCAACAAGACTCAAGATGGCATGCTAGCATGCTCACGAAAAAGTGAACATGATTTTAGTAATAAACGTACCTATCGATTAAGTGAACAATACCTAACAACAAAATTGTATTGTTCAACAAATAAGCCCTTAAGAGGCTCGTATCAACTAGAATAAATGACTTATTCATGTCCATTCAACAACAAATCTAATTCAAGCAGAATCTCATAAAATGGGTTCGTTAAAAGAGCTTTCCAAAAGCCACTTATAACGAAGTAAATGTTTATAGAATTCGTCATTAGTTTTCTTTGAACAAGACTAATGCCCTATGAAAGACTTTACTTTACTTTCCATGAATAACGATTTAGTCATATTTCAGAACTGTTCATGAATTCGGAGACGGCGCGCCGGCGGTCTCATTAGACTCTGTCATTTGCATGTTTCATTACGTCTACTCCTAATCCATAAGTATTTCGACCACACCTTTCGTCTTTAATGAATGCTTATTAAACGCGACGGAAACCAATCCCGAATCATTCAAACTCGTGGTAAATTTCGGAAGCGCCAAAATTATTTTCGCCATTTTGAATTTTCAAATATGTAAGTATATGTATCACTAACAGTCTATTTCACAATATCGAAACTATTTGTAACACCTGAACATCGAAACAGTCAAGCCTTAGTTGAAAGTTATTATTAAAATTAATTTCATAATTTCACTTGTAAAACGAAAAATTAAGCCAGTAATAATAACCAGATCAAAAGATTTGATTATTAATTTATTTTGGATCTAATAAATTATTAGTATTTATGTCGTATAATCCTTCTATCTAAACCGCATAATATTATTTGCATTATTAATGCAATTAATCCGATAATATTCAAATGTTAAATATCGAACAGTTACACAAGCCACGGGTTCAATTAAAGCTTGTACAATGAAACCAATACATAATAATTAATTAATATTCATGAGTTTATATTAATTTACTTTATAGTAAACTTTAAAGGACAATATAGTTAATTAGAGAAACTTTACCATGTAGCTCTCGAGTCCCTTACACAAACTAAATATTTACGTACCTACTCTGTTTGTAGCTAAATGTTAATTAGATTTAAGTAGGATTTTTTAAGAGTAAACTTTAATCTTTTGTACCTAAGTAAAAAAAGGAATTTATCTTACTTATAAAGTACCTACAAGTAACGAGATAACTAATTATTCCATAACCAATAATCATATGAAAGACAAAAGTACGACTAATCCAAGAATATCGACTCCGTTTGTGTAAAACTAAATACTCTCTTTGCTCGTAGCGTAAAAATTAGAAATAAAACCTGGGATTTACCAGTACACGGGCTTTTACTGCAACACAGAGAGAGAGAGCCTAAAAAAACAGTATTTCTCATTCTATTAAGCTAATGGTTTGTTTATAGAAGAAATAAGCATAATTTATGCAAGAGATATCATACAGCTAGAAAAAACAGCTAAACAACTTTCAGCTGCAGTTGCTAATTACGTAAAGTAAATATTTGTTAAATTTATCGTCATTGTAGTTCTGAACATAAAGGTATACCTTAAGGGATTACCATAAAAAATAAAAGTTCAAAGCAAGATATAAAGGCACATGTCTCTAAATACCAAGAACGTTAAAGAGCATGCTCCATATAGGTATTTAAGCACCTTGATCGATCTCTTACATTTGACGGCGCCTGTGCTCCAAGGCTAATAATATTAAATGCATCTTAGCTGAGAGAAACTTCGTAACTTTGCGATAAGTTGCTCCTCCGCTATAACAGGGCTTTACATTGTCAGCTTTGGGTCAAAAAGCGTTTCTTGATTAATCTACCGTAACCTCAGACATAATCCCTGGCCTTTGGATTAAGAGCACTTAGCGGTTTTCTTAATCACGGCTTAGTACTTAAAATATTGACGTGAATAAACAGCGTAAATCCTATTGAAACAAGGCTATTTTAAAAGATCCATACAGTTATTTACATACTAATTTTGCATGAAAAGTGCTCGTAACAATAAAGCGTTTGTGTTTCTGTATTATTGTTGGAGGATCTATAAAGTAAAAAAAAAATAAACATACAAATTATAGGTGTGAAGATACAAAAGCATTAATCAAGAGCGTGGCAAAGAGAGATAATATTATGGTCTCTGTTGCTCTGGGACTGCAGCGTGATACAAGTGTTTACCTAAGTAATTAAGAATGAACTAACGCGCAAAATGCAAAACAAACTGTCCCTTTTGCAACTAAACTTAAAATATCTTTATATCTATATATATAAAAATTTATCACCAAAATGTATATACGCGCTTCACTTCCTTGTATGTTTGTATAGAAAAAAAAATTAAAGGAAAAAGATGATAATTTTATTATTAAAATCAGAATATGTCGGTACAAGTAAAAGTTCTACGGATCAAAATATAATATTGTGGTAGGTACTATACAACAGCAGTTTAAAAATTAATTAAAACATTTACGAAAATTATTAAAGCATTCAGTGCATATGAGATCCTAAAAAGAATTGCTTTAAAATTTATTGTGGTAGTAAGAGAGTATGATCATGTGTCACTTTTTATAAGTTTATTTGTAAAGAGAACGCATGTCCTTAGCCCTTTAAATAGCGAGTGCTGGTACAACTGATAGATACTACTATATATACTACTAGTACATTCGATAAGTCGCAAAAAGCGTCGGTAGGAACTTTTATTTCCGAGCTGTTAAAATCGTCATGACACACGGCAGTCGTACCCATTTTTACATTCAACGCATTTTACTCGGTAAATTCTTCAGCCGGCCGCGGTGCCGGTTGCTCTTTAATGACGGTCTGCGGACATTGCATACAGTTCAACCGGTAAATTTATGGTTAAAAATGCTGCAAGCTCCCACACTTTGGTATTTTTTAAACAACCCGTGTTTTATTTTCGTGTGAATAGGTGCGAGTGAAAAAGAGGTGAATACGAAAGTGTAAAATCTAGTGTTGGTGATTATAGCTAGAAAGATTTAATAAAAAGTAAAACAAATGTGGTTTGTCTACGTGTCATGCACGGTAGCTATAACTTAAGTAGGTACCTAGTAGGTACTTATTTTATAATAAATAATAATACCAAAATGAAGAGATATTGGAATAAATATGTTTCAAAGTAATATCGTAGGAATTTCCATAAAAGGTTATTCGTTGAACGTATTCAGAGTTAGATACGTGTCTATGTAAACCGTAGATATACATTAAAGTGTCTGTATGGAGATGTTTATAATAATAAACTGTGGACCGCTTTTAAGAAATTGCCCCAATCCCTCATTCACGTGAAATAAAAAGAATATCCTGCCTCCACAAGTATTTATGTTCTCGTATAGGTACTCACTTATGTATATTAGGTTTTTCAAAAGCAGCATTTATTCAACGACTCTTCAAAGCGTGTCTGTGTTACAAAGTTCTTTACTCTCTTTCATGATCTGTAGCTTCTATTTTGCGGCATTAATTTTTATTAATATTTTGTTGCTGTTATTCAATTGGTCCGCTCCTTTTAAGTTTTTTCGCTCGTTTTGTGTCAATTCATATTTTTTATCAAACGACCGTTTTACACGACCACTCAAAAAATACAAATTTTCATGTGCTAGTTAGGAAGGTCCTAGTCCATCTGTGTTGCCCGACACGAGACCACTAACTTTTCATATGGCAACAAAAAGCAACCGAGGCACAAACTTTGCGGAGAGGGCGTCCACTTTCCAAATTATCTTTTCATGGACCTACACGTGTTTGACTTCAAAATTAATTGAATGGAGCAGTTTATTCACAGGATGTAATATGAATGGATTACCTAGTAGGTACTACATGAAAATGCCAATAGCACGGGATGCGGTCTCGTCAATTGAAATCGACAAATTTCCCGTTCAGAAACCTCACTCAATATGAGATTTGGTTTGAATTAGTTTTTGGTGAATAGATGGATCATGTCCGTCAAAGTAAATTGTCCGCATTTATACCTAGTCCGTAAATCTGTCGTGACACTACAAATTGGGATGAGCTTGTTTGTTAATAACTCTCCTTTGTTTGAATAAGCACAATAATACTCTAGTCTTTCATAAATTTAATGAAGATTCAAAACGATTTATTGAATTGTATAAAAGGTACAACTTCAATCTTAACAAATCAAATAAACATCTAGGTACTAAAGCTACGATAGCCCAGACTAAAAACAGCCATGATGGCTGTTCTGTTTTCTTTAACAAGCCTTCAGACATTCTTGCAGCGCAACCCCTTTTTATGAAGTCTATTAAAATTACGTTTAAAGGGGTCTTAACGTAAAAGAACTACTCAGACCACGTTTCATGTTTTATGTAGGTGGGCAACTACTCGTAAACCTCGGCAAGATTTATTGAAACTGAAAGGTTTTAAACAAGTACGAGGTCGTTATACACACCGCAGAAACAAGGCTCACTTTATGGGTACCGAGGCTATGGATGCACTTCACACATAACTTCGACTTATGTCACTTTAGATCTATTTCATCACGATGAATCAACTCGAAACCTACTTATTTAATTAGTCTAATGGTAAAAGTGCGAATCGGATTTTTATTTATTAGTTTAGGCCTGTTTAGGATTATAATACGTCCTAAATATTGAATACCTTCAACACATTTTGCGGAAAACCAAATCCTACTAGCATTTCAAAGACTACTTTATATAATATTATGTTCGATTAGCTACACTATTGTTCTCTTACTAGAATTTTTAAATATATAATTCCAAAATGTTCTGGTGTATCATATTTATAATTTTTTTAATAGAAAATAATTAATTCATTTAAAAACCATAAATCAGTAAATTCAAAATGGCGCCGTGCATTTTTTTCCACAGATAATAAATAACCAGCCAGTATACATTATTTGTCAAAACTATACACCCTTCTTATAAAAACTTAATTTATTTCGAGCATACCTCTGTCTTGCCAGTCTAAATAAAAAAATATATTTTCTTGGCTTTCCAGTTTACAATCTGCGGTATAATTTTCTAACAAAATATATGTTATGAAAGTCCCGTATATGGTAATAGCCCGGTATGAGGGAGGTAATTTATTCGCAATAGTAAGTTTACAGTCGACGTGTAGATTATTCCGTAACGGTCGAAGCTAGTTCGATCGGGAAGTAATAAATATGACCGGAGAATCGGAGTTAGCGCACTTCCGACGTCTGCCACGTTCCGTACACAATTTCAGAGCCGCCGAAAAATATCAACTGGTTTTAAATGCTTGCAATTTACTAGTGCAACTTATGATCATGTTATTTTGGAGCGATGTTGGGCTTATTGGCAAATAAAGAGCATCTTCAAGCATACTTTACCAGTGTTTAATTGTATCTACTAGGTACCTACCTCCCTTAAAATTATAGAAATTATAATTTCTGATGCCTTCGCGATTATTACACATTGGAATGAAACTATTATAACGGATATTTTCAGATTTCGTAAACTTTATATTTCCCATGGTCGTAGCATGACTGAGCTTAGTAAATAAAATACGCGAGTTAAATCCGTTATAATTATTGACTTTATTGTAATAACAAGACTTCTGTACTAGAACATAATATTTAATGAGTAGGTATTTAAACACAACACATTCCGACCTGACGTTACTTTAAATCAACTGGCGCTAGTAGCGTGTATAATAACAGAACTAATAAACCTTATAATCTTCTAAGACTAAGACGAATATACATTCAGCCAAATATTCAACCTAACATAAAATTATACCTCAATAATAATAGTTTCAATTAAAAGCTATGGTTGATTACTTAGGGCCGTATTAAAAGATTTCAAGTGATCTCAAAGTGATTTTGATATATATACTAATCTATACTAATATAATAAAAAGGAAAAATTGTTTGTTTGGATTGAATTGGCTCCTAAACGACTGGACCGATTTGAAAAATTCTTTCACTGTTGGAAAGCTACCCTATTCCCGTGTGATTTAGGCTATAAAAAAAGGGGTATAAGCACCTATATAGGTATTACGACTTGTTATCAAGCCTATGTAGGTCTATACCTAAATGGGGGTTTTAATTCACGAGATCGTGATTTTCCAAACATTTCATTTCAGGCTATAAGCTAGAAAAAGTATCTAAAACTCCTATTTCTAAATGGACGCAGCGACAGTTAGCCAATACTTACTAGTAGCGTCGACCCAGCTGATGTCCTCATTTACAATTCATAGGCATCAGTCTCGGATGAACGATCTCGCCGATCTGGTATTGAGGGTAGCCGTGAGCCTGTAAGTCGACTGCAAATCGTTGCAGGTATGTATTACTTTTATCAAAGCTTTTCCTCGAAGAGGTTTTGGAAACGAGTAGGGGGTCTTACATGGCTTCGTAATACAGTAATCAGTCCGGAATTAGGTTTAAGTATGTTACAATTGGAAATATTAAGCCTGCGATCATATAATATGTTGGTATAAAATATTAATAACTAAGTACCTATTTATTATCTGTGTGTAAGTACTTACCTACAGATAAGAAAGGTACCACCATTGACCAGGATTGGGTTATTCTATATATCCCTAATATTATAAATGCGAAAGTAACTCTGTCTGTCTGTCTGTCTGTTACGCTTAAAACTACTGGACCAATTTAAATGAAATTTGGTACAAAGAAAGTCTGGAGCTTAAGAAAGGACATAGGCTACTTTTTAACCGACTGCAAAAAGGAGAAGTTCCACGCGGACAAAGTCGCGGGCAGAAGCTAGTAAGTATATAAAAATGAATGTGTACGAAAATGTATATGTACGCGCATAACTTCCGAACGACTACACCAAATTGGATGACTCTTTTTTAGGGTTCTGTATTTCATGTGTTATCCTTATTGTCGGGACAAGGAGTACATTGTATATAAGGATATTTATAAAAAATAGGTACCTACATAGTTAGTACCTACTTATGTTGCTAAGAATTATTTTTTACAATATAATACAAAAAGTGAATGACTGTAAGTATGTGCCAGAAGAATCTGACAGATCTTTGACGAAACAATAGAACGGGCAGGACGACGTCGTAGTTTTTAAATATAAATTGCTTATTATAAATCAATCCAATACCTACTACCGGTAAATGTGACACAAGTAGATGTGACACTAGGCGCACAAAATTGTGCTTTCAAATACCTATTGATACCTACGGCTAACCATGTGACATAATTATAATACTTACCTTATAAGTAGACAGTTGTGTCAAAGCGAGGATATAAAGCGATTTTTAAGTGAAACTGCATGGAAGCAACCTGTCTTGTTCATATACTAGAGCAAACAATCCCCTAACGCAATTTGATGTATTGTTATTATAAGCCCTGATGATATTAGCGTGCCATGGGCCTAAGCTCCGTCGATCCATCGGTTTCCAGGAACCGGGTGATGTATACCAGGCAAACATGGCAGCCGTTATCTGCACCTTGCACCTGTCTTATCCGAACGAACTCGGTGCAAGCCGTGACTATGCACTCTGGGTTCTAAGCCGCTTTGCGAATTTGATGCATGCGAAACGTCAGGGATTGTGGGTGAGCGTCGGCGGGCTCGCGAAGTTTGCTTTGTCGCAAGTAATTTATCATCCCCTTTAGTCTTGCATTTTGTATTTCTTATAGCTTTATTACATAACTTATGCAACGCTATGACGAAACACTTTGTGTCTTTGTTGTCAGGTTAACCCTGTCAAGCTGTTATATGTATTACATATTAGGTTTGTGTTTAGGGTTCTCAGAATTGTCTATTGTAAGTAGGTAGATTACCTACGTAATTGTACTTTTCGGCTAGTTTACTTACTTTCAACCTTTTTTGAACTTAACTTTAATTATAATATAAGTACCTAAGTATAGTTATTTACTCTTCTCAAACGAATAAGTAACTAGGTATATTAAGGAATTGATAACATAACGTTATTATTTTATTAATGAGGTATCTAAACATGAGGTACATAAGCAGCTGATAAAGAAACTACAACAAAAAGCTACTGATCCATGCAAAACAAGTTTTTAGGGATATGCTCTTATCAGAGAAATGTATTTCAATTAGATTTATAATTGCAGATCCAGCCGTTTGTGCCGAGCGCCGACCTAGCCGCGGAGAATCTACTGGACAGCTTATACAACATTTTACTACACCGTTCCAAACTTTGTTCCCCTTTGTTTCTAATTTATTATGAGTAAGAGAATCCTAGTTTAAGGCCCTAGATTCATGCGGCATTTCGCGTTGCGCTTATGATTGTATGTAGGTAGTACCTTAACAAAATTAATATTGCTGGCTCATTATTTTGTATCCTCCAGGGAACTTTTAAATCCATATTCACTTTATTTGGAACCCCTCACGTACTATGCTAATATAATATAAGCTTGGTTCATTTATTTCTAAGAAGAGGATAAAAGAGATTTATACTGGAACAAGTTGGTGTCAGCATCAAAGTTCTTTGTAATTTCGTCTCAAATTAAGTTTTTTGATTAATCAGATAAAAACTTTTTAACAATGTTGGAACAATTCATAAACTATCATTGTAAGAGCTTACAATATTTTTTAAGTGAGTAGGTACGTGTTTAGACAATAAACGCTCGAGATCTAAAATATAACTAAAATAAGTCACATAGCACTTGACGAATCCTGTCTCGACTCCATGTAGGTCGTAAAGACAGATCACAATTGGGTGTTGGGCGTAGTTCGCGTCAGCACATTAGCTACGACGTGATACAGTAAATCGAGGTGTTCTAAAGAAACTTGGCCCCAGTCGGTCGGATTACGACCACCGAATGAAAACGAGCTGCTAATGAGCATCGCAAGTTAATTGCCGCGAGGGTGCGCCACTATTCTGTATAAGGGCAACCTGAATGCTGATAAGACTACAATGGAACCCTAAGGAACTTCCAAATGAAAAGAGAATCGCGCCGGAGTAGAATTTTTATACCTACTTAACCGCAGAGTGAATAGTTTGCTAATAAGTAGGTCGAATACTTTTCGCTCCTTTTGGCTGTTTCAATGGTAAGTTCGACTGCAATGCTGAGTTGCTGTTTTTGAAAGTAATGACACCTTTAGTCTTAATAAAGGAATTTAAGATAATAACGGAGTTACAAACTTATTAAATTACGCTCATTAAGCAAGATTATGGATTAACTATTTGAATATTTACATAGGCACGGACACTAATCGCTTAATAAAAAAAAGTCTAAGTAGTGGTTAGAGGCCTGACTACGAAACCGGAGGTTGCGGGTTCGAATCCCGCTAGGGGCAGATGTCAATGTGATGAGCACTGGCATCTGTACCTGAGTCTTGGATGTCTTATATGTATTTATGTATATTTATCCGTTGTCTAGTACCCATAACACAAGCAAAGCTTTGCTTAAAATGGGACTAGATAATTGATGTGAATTGTCCAAAAGATATTTGTTTTTATTTATTTTAAAAACGCTGACAAGCAAGCACTCAATCCGAAAGCATAAAATAATGAGGAGTCAACTAAATGTTAAAGCAAGCAATTGGATTCGGCAATGTTTGGCAAATAAGGTTTGCGAGCGGCGCGCGGCGCGTGTGACGGGAAATCTAATAGCCCTTGAGCGGTCCACACTTTCTCATCCCTTTCAAACATAAACAAAGGTAGATACCCTAATTTTCTAGTTTCAGGAATGCTTTATTGTTCCGGGATAACCGGAACCTATCTAATAATTCTGAGAATTACTTAAAAAAGACCTTCACCTTTATTTAAGGATGAAAAATCTAACAAATATTTTTTTAACATTTCTTCGCCATTTCTCAAACCTAAAGCTCTGAAACTAAAAAGAAAACAAAAGTCCTTAGAGACGACACTTTTCCGGAATATTCTTCATTAAAAAAATACTTTCTTTAAGTAAATCACCAGCAAAATCTACTAGCAAACAGTGCCTTCAGTTTATCTTTTCGGTGCCAAGCTACACAGCCATAAATGATAATGATTGCAGATCAAAATGCGCTTCCCCCAACCTGTTGTTAAGACCCGCAAACATTGGCCGGGCGCCAAGTCCGGACGCCATAGACACAATAAGTTCGGTAATTTTTGTTTACCTCAATCATTAGGGACAAGCACAGCTTTCTGCCGAATTGATACATGCAGAGCACGCACGCAAAGCATAGGTGTAGGTAAAATTAGATGCGGTTGGTGTAGACAAATGGGTATCGAGGCGGACAGAAGACCGCTGGGACCGCACGGCTTTCTGAACACGGCGGCGTGTTCCCCCATACATCCATCCACGTCTTGAAACAATGAATGCCTCGTACGAACCCATGTTATTATTTTATTACGATTACAGTTAATGCCTACCTACCTACGTAGTATAATTAATTATATTAGCGATTTAACAGTGTGAACGAGCTTTATATAATTATGATTCTGTGTGTTGAAGAAGTTTTATGATCAATGGATTGATGTTGTTAATTATCTGTGGTGAAAGCGTTTTTTGGATGTGCTATCTGTGGTCAGCGTCTTTAGCGGAAAGTTAAAATAATATGAGAACGGTGTGTATTGGTGAATAGCTAGTTAATGACGGAAAATTGCGAACATTTCTCCAAACGTCACTTCTATAACTACTTTCGTAAAGTCGTAAATATTCCCATATCTAAGTACAACGAGATCCCACATAATGATGTTGATAAAAGAATTTCTGTGTACACGAAATGACGTGTCCCTTATGATCGTAACTCATCCCCGTTTCCTCATATTACTTTCATGCTGCTGGTAACTTTATACCTACGCAACTAGCCCTTGTGTTTGGTAAGAATTATCAAAACAAAAAGACTCTCGGCACTAGGATAAAAAATTGATTAGGTACTTACTCAATTAGGTAGGTAGATACTTACCTAGGTTTTCTTACGGTAATACGGTTACCTGTTAAAGACTAAAATGCAACTTAATTAGGTAGGTCTACCTTCCTAACTGTAACTTTACATCGTTTAATTTAAATTAATTCAATAAAAAATAATAAGTAGGTATATTTGTACTTGACCACAGAATTAATTCAAATAGATCTTATAGTCATGAAGGTAGATCAGATATTATTAAGTACTGCTAAGTGACGCATACCTACTTACGTTTTTAGATAAATAAAAAAGTTCAGAAATCATAACATTTAAGTAGGGAATTACCTACTTAGTTGCTTACCTATCATCTCACTTAAATTTATAAATATACCAAGAAAAAAAATATTGTGTTAGGTAAAAAAAACGAATAATATAGTAATTGCTCCATACGACAGTTCACATAAAAAAACTATTCACTCGAATAATATTGTTACACTATATTACGGTTACAGTTCATAATATAAACTTACACGAATAACATCGTAATAGTAGGTTACTGACCAAAGCTAACTGACAGTGATATGGTAAAAAACTATTTGTGAAATAAATATTAAGCGCTTGTCCCTTTTTGTGCTTTCGATAAATAAACAGATAGCTGAAAAAATTAGCTTCCTTTTGCGATATAAAACGTCTCCCATACTTGTTATTTAATGGAGTTATTAAAAAAAAACGGTTTTTTATTTTTCCTGAACATTTTTGTTTTTACGATTACCGGATTATTCGCGGGGGACGTCGATATTTTAAGTAGGTTTAACTTAAATAACTATCTTATAATAAAACTACTTTATATTGAAACCTTTGTTTAATTATATTACAATTTATTATCATCCGTTACCTATCAATTTTAATTTTCAATTCGGACCTCGCAGTTAATTTCAAACCAAACTAGTAACGCCATCTATGACGTTATTGCGTAAAGAACAACTATAGTACTGTGTACAACCGTAACTGTAAGTAAGGCCATTTATACAACTCGACAGGACTGCAAAATCGTACCAGGTAATTTGTACTAGATGGCGCAACCGTATTGGAAATGTCGAACAAAATTGAAATTTTTCCTTCCATTCGTTACATTGCTTGCTGTACTGTGCGCGAGTGAGAGCGAACTAAACTGTATTGAATCTGTCCTGTGTTAAATTTTCTTTTTTTATAAAACAAGCTATGGCTGGTGAAACATATCATGAAAATAGTGATGTTTCGGCAATTTTTTTTGATTTAGACAACACTTTAATACAGACGAGAAACGGGGACAGCCGAGCCTGCAATAAGGTTTGTAAAATTTCGATTTTTACGTATGACATGACATTGTCACGGTCATCTGTGACCCAGTGCGCGCGCTGTCAAGTAGAGTATTTTTTACGTAGTTGGACTGGCTGATTGCACCCGCGTGTTGATCGTTCACGTTCCAGTATGTATGTTTATAAATAGGATATTCTTGGTTGGAGAACGTGAGCTCTACAGCCCGATTTAGATAGTTTGGAAGAGGACTGACGCTAAATATAAATGTGATGTAGATCGAGTCGGTTCTGCGATTCAACAGCGTGCGGCTCCTTCTTGGCTCTCAGTGTAGCGCGAATCGCACCGCTTTGTGTTTGCTAAAAGTGTTTTGTGACAATGGGTGATATATCAGAGCCGATAAAAAAATGCGTACTCATTCTGAAGTCTGCGAAAAGCGACACAGAAAAGTTCGCCGCGCTTTTCATGGTGACTAAACTTGTGAAAGGTAAAGATTGTAACTCAAATGCTAAGAAAGCTTTGTTCGAGGCCATTGGATTTGGATTCCTAAAGAAACTGTTGACCAGTACCAACATAGAAGATGACTGTCCCCCAGCAGTATATAAATCGGTGGCACTTTCCATTTTGACGTGTTTCTGCAATGAACCTGAGCTTGCTACTCACCCAGAGATGCTTGCTAACATACCTGTTTTCTTGGATATTGTGCAAACCTCAGACAATGATGACTATGATGACAACTTGATTATTGTGAGTGAAGCATACACATGCCTGCAGTGTATCGCTGAACAAGAGGCTGGGCAAAAGGCACTTATTGAAGTTGGTGCCATAACCAAAATGTCTGAAATTTATTCCCATCAGAGCTTCCAAACAGATGAAGCCCTTAACATTCTCGTCAAATTGGTAAGCAGGTATGGCCCTTTGGCTTGGGGAAATGATCCAAAACCATTCCACGCATTGGTTAACAAAATATCATTAGATTTTGCCACAGATCAGTCTGAACGGAAATTTGAGTTAGCAACTATTTTAAGTGCATTGATATATAGTTGCAACAAAACTACTGTTCTCCCAGGAGCTAGCGATGAAACCTGGCCGTTGAGTATTTACAAAGCATTACATGATATTCTTACGAGTAAAATTGGTAAAAACCAGAGAGATCCTGCTTTGAAACTGGCTGCCAATATTGTAGACCTCCTAGGAATAGAATGGACCTTTAATGATGAAGAGAACCCCAAGAAATTTTTCCTTTTACTTTTGCAACTATGTGCCATCGAGGTCAGAATGCAGCTTGATGACAGAAGCTTCAAACAAGCATTTGCAAATGCTGATTTAGTGACCGCCTGTTTTATTGTACTAGAGTTATCTATTAATTACATGGCTACTGATCAATTAGACTTGGAACAGAAGGAAAAACAATCTGTATACACCAGTCTGAAGGGAGCTTTCAATGCAGTAGTATCTCTTTTAGGTAAAGTATCAAATGATAAGAACAGAGATAAACTTCCTGATGCTGAAAAAGTATTTGTTTGTGCCATGGTTAGAGTTTTGTTTGCTTGGATTGCTCAAGAAACTACAGCGATGAGAGAACAAGTGTATGCATTATTACCATTTATGTTTTCCCTGGCTAATGATTCTTTCCATGCTTATCGGGCACGTAAGCTATCTGAAAAAACTAAATCAGAGGGTGAATCATTGGATTCTGACACCTCATTAATGGGACAGCTGGATTTGCTTCGACTTATGTTACCAGCTCTCTGCCATTTAGCTGTTGAGGATAAAGCCAGAGATATAATGTTCAATTTGAAACAAGAAGACATACTTTATGAGGCCATGAACTTCCATTGGTCAATAGTTCACTATAAGAAGCCTCCTGTGCCAAAGTCAGAGAGAGGAAAGGTTAAAACTAAGCCAGAACCGGAACTGGATCCCAGTGTATTGGAAGACATGAAAGATTCAAGAGCTGCAATGGTCAGCCTTTGCAATATTTTTATGAATCTTACAGTATTAGCCCCCAAAATAGTTGAGAATAGCATATTGTTTAATACTCTTTTAAAATTCATTTTCAACAATTTACCAGAGTTAAAGAACATCCCAGAAAACCTTGTTCTTCATGGACACCTGGCAGTACTAGGACTCCTTCTTTTGAAACAGCAAGCAAGCAAAGTTAAGAAGAATGACTTTTCTATTTGTAGGTATATACAGTCTACAATTCGATTCCTTTGGGATGCATACAATGTTGATGAATCAAATGATCCCACTGCCCTTGTAGTTGCCATGAGCTATAAAGAAAACTGGAGTGAAATTGCTGACCTTTGGTTCCTAGGAATGCAAACCATGAGTGGAGTTCTAACCATTGTGCCCTGGATTTCTGAGTTTGCTATTGAAAGTGGATGGGCAGAAGGTATTGCTGAGATGTTAGCAAAGGTTAAAGTAGGCACACTACCACCAAATGTAAAGTCAGCATTTGAAGATTTCCTTTGCAGATTAGTAGATTCAAATGAGAGTGTAATACCAGTCTTAAAGAAAGGTGGTGCCTTGAAAATGTGCAGAAATCATCGGTTAATGGACTTGGGAAAGAAATTGTTTGGTGACTAGATAATATGATTATGATTATAAATACCGATTATCATTAATGTTGTCAATAATTGTGCTTTTTATACTGTATAGTACTTAACATTGTTTTTTTTTTGTATTATATAATACTCTGTCCTGTGAACTTTCTCTTGTTATATAAAAAAACTAAAAATGCAACATGTAATTCTATCTCTTTCTTCTTGTTTTGATTGATGCATATTAATCTGCAGTTGTAACACTGAAGTGTAGAACAATTTAACTGTTATAGGCGAAACAAATTCTATTATAATAAATTGTTTTTACGAAAAGTATTTTTCCATTTAAATTCCTTTCAACGTTACTTGAGATAAGAAAAATGGGTAGGTAGTTGACCCAGAATACTAGCATTACTTGTAACTCTTGTAAGGTCATTAGATAAGCTAGGAGTCGTAGGGGCCTAAGTAGTGGAATAGGTAGTAACCTACCGAAACAAGTAACAATGTCGTACGTATCTACTAGTATAATATCAGCTTTCAGAATAGAAGCTTTGCCAATGAACAGGTGAGTGAACGCTCTGGCTGATCCGTTCCAACGATCATTGACCCGACTCTATTCCTGGACCACATCTTCCGCATAAAACAAATATCTATATCTCAGGAAGAACTTTACTGAACCTAGGTATCTATATTAGGTACATTAACAAGTCACGTTGCCCTTTTAAACTGATAATGTAAAATGTAGCTGAAGTAACTCACGTACTTATTAGGTAGTGATTTGAGCCCTCTGTGCGATAATAAAAAAAAAACAATGCCCTTATGACGTCAGTCTATTATTCAACCTTTTTTTCCTTATGGTAAATTCTGCACCCATTAATGAATGGGATTTTACCAATATCCCAACTACGTAACCATATTATAATATTTTAAATAGGTACAAAGATTAGTCACTACAATGACATTCCAGTAAACAGAAAGGACAAGTAAAATTTTCCATTAATAACAATTCTGGCAAAGCACTTAGATATCCTGTAGGTACGTTCGTCATCATATAGGAATTCCTTATCTTCAATATTCTTATCTTTATGTAGGAAGTTCGGATGTTAGCCAAATGATTCGTCGCAAATATCAATGTCAGGGCGCAGTCAACACTGATATCATAATAAGCCATTTAATAATGATACCTATTACATAATTACCTTTCTTAAAAACAAACTTACCTACCTAATATATAGTTTGTGCCACTCTTGACCGACCAATCATAACATCGAAGTAAGTAATTATGTAGGTATGTTTTCCACAAGATAAATTAAATAGTAGGTAACTAATACATTTAAGACATCCAAGACAGGTACAGATTCCAGTGCTCATCACTGACATTTGCCACTAGCAGGAATCGAACGCGCATCCTCAGGTGTCGTAGTCAATAGATCACTAGATGACTAGACCAACAGGCCGCCAAATAATAATCAATGGTTAAATTCTGTATTCCAATCCGTAGCTTGTGGAGATATTGGAGCATCAGTATGGACTGCCACGCGACGCAGCTGCCGAGAGTGCCAGCAATTTCCTCCGAGCCTTCCGAGCACGCCCTGATGATGACAGCTTCGCGCTCGACGAGTGGCCTGCTCATCTCTGGCGCAACTGTCTTCCAAAAAACTACAGGCATATTGCCAGTTAGTATACAATCTGTTACTTACCTACCCATTGGGAGTAGGGTCGTA
Source organism: Polylopha cassiicola (assembly GCA_038024825.1). Classification (NCBI taxonomy): domain Eukaryota; kingdom Metazoa; phylum Arthropoda; class Insecta; order Lepidoptera; family Tortricidae; genus Polylopha; species Polylopha cassiicola. The sequence continues at coordinate 5,777,251 of CP149061.1, forward strand.
GGGTATGTAAAGTATTACCTATACAGTTTCCAATTTAAAGTTGTAAGTAATTATTAATTAATAAAAATGAACTATTAGGCGCTTAAATAAATAGGTACTTAGTTAGAATTTGGAGGATAATATTTTTATAGTACCTATTTAGGTACTTAGGTTTATTTTTATCTGTTTAGAAAAATAACATCTAAAAAATTTACTACCTACTGGAACCTAAAGGAACCTAAATTATTATATAGGTATCTTTTTCTGGGTGCAATGGCCATTGCATATCTTAACGAAGAATATTACTACTGTACATTATTTATTTACAAGAGAATGATAAAAATAAATGACAACATAATATTATATTATATTTATTTATGCTAATGTGCAATGGTAAGTAAGCAATCACGAAGTATTATTCACTTTATCAACTATCAACATCCCTCTTTTTAACACAGGGATAAAAACAAAGAAGTGACGTCATTTCGTTACTAAAGTGTGCTTAGGCACAGCTAGGTACGTAAGCGGTCATGAAACAATAACTAAGAACATTTTATGTGTATGGCATCTAGCCAAATATTTAAGACATGGAGAAATGTAGTGTCTCCCAACGTGGGTGTAAACATGGCACGTTTAATTATTTTTTTTATATTTAAGGAACTATAGCCAAATCATTCGTCTCTGACTAAACTAAAGCAGATCTACTTAGGTATAATTTTAAAAGCGTTGTCATTGTTTACGTAAAACTATTTCGTCATGTCCGTGCCCCCACGCAATCTTATTATTATAGAATTTTGTAAACAAAATGATCAACGCACGCAAGTGTGAATGGTAAATATATTATTTACATAGCACATTATAAACATTAAGAACATTGTATGATACAGATGTAACAAGAATATTACTCTACGATAGGTCTTAAGGTAATGGGATTACCTAATGCAATATTGCCTATTAACTTATTAAATATGAAGAAGATAGTAACGTGGAAGGACGTAGGTAATATAGAGAAAAGTTTCAAAGTTATAGGTGTGGACGATAACGATTAAAATACTGGTATGAAAGTTGAGACAACAGTTATAAGTAAGAGGGTAATGTTAAAAAGATTGTACCGACCACACGTGGTGGTGAAAAATAGGTGGACAGATGATAATGAGTTATGATAATTAACACATGTAATTTAGTTTAGTAGAGGAACGTGACACACTCGTAAGCTGCTCAATTCTACTCCTTTTTTCGCCTCACTTCAGTTTGATATCAAATTTTCATTAAATATAGATGATGAATGTGAGTTTGTATACCTACCTAAATATTTGACGGTTGAAACAACGACCCAATATGATTTAAAGCTTTAGTAAATTCATCTACCGAGGATGAAATGACAAAACCTTCAAACAAACGACCTAGTCAACTTAGCCTTTAATAGTTAGATTATCTCGCAACTACGACGAAGTCCAGCATAAAAACATCGTTATAATTATAAATCACAACATAAGATCTAGCTACAGAAACCTCGCAGCAATCGAAAATGTTTCCAGTGGAGTAATTTTCCATGCATTTATTTATAACTCTCAAGGAGACGAAATCTTACTCGTTCGACATAACCACTTCGTTTGTTTCTGTTTGATTACTTTTTATGGTTTCCTTCAGACATTATTACAATGGTCTTTATTGTTACAGAAAATATATCCACCGAATGGTTAAAACAAAGATTTCACTATTTGTCGCTTACGCCCGATGTGATACATCTACTGGAGACTTTGAGGTATGTGATTTATTTACATTTTTTTCTAAAATTAAATTTATATTATGCAGAAATAATTAACGTGATAACGGAATCCTTATTCCATATTCAATTAATCGAAACTATTTCTTCATGATATAACTTTTGTTCGTCTTGTTCATTATGTATTTTTTATCGGTGGGACTATTTCTTTACCAGCGATAACTTAAGATTGCTTAATATGTTTAGTAAACAAAGAAATGGTCTTACTGTTGCGCAATACAGAGTAAACAGTCGCGTTTCTGAGATATTGTTTAGCATGTGGCAAATATCAAATTATATATACATACTTGCCTATATATAAAGTAAACTATTTACATTCTGAAATACCAATATAGTTGTAGTTAGTTTTAGAATCGGCCACACTCGCCGTTCACCGTCGCTTAGAAAATGCACCAACGTAGCATATTTGATTAGGTACTGATCTCAGAAGCGTGGAAGTTATCTCAATATGTGTTTTGCATGGTGTTATGTGGATATACACCTACCTACCTATAATGTGGGTATGAGGTCGACCTACTACATATTGATAACAGGTTTTGCCGTCACAAATCATTACTTATCCATCATTAAAACACATTTGAAATCAAAATTTTCAGATAATGAAGAAATCAACCGCATGCCACATAATACTATGGATTTCAGAGTACTAGGTACTGATATAATGGAATCTATCATGTTTAAGTCAGCGTCAAAGTGTTGGGAAGGCATAAAATACTTAAATAATTTATAGTTGTTATATAATGTAAAAATATTTTGGCAAATGCCTTCGCAACCGTGTTGGGCTGACTTCAACGCATGTTGCTAATTAATTACTTGTTTTTCAACAGTTCAGTTGTTGCTCATCGAGTGACTAAACTCGGGGCGCCGCGTGCGCAACACTTAGGTTTGAATTGTATTTGTAAAAAAAATGTGGGAGTCCATCACGGAGAAGGTAAAACTATTACCTCAAAAATTACAATAAAACGATGAAGATGGTTTTGTGATAGCACGCACCTAACCGCCATTAGATACCTTCAATAAAAGGTGATTTATGTAAAATTTAAACACGAACAAACTATTGCGTCTATAAACAAAGTACCTTCATCGTTTGTAAATAGCATAACTTATTAGTGTCATGTTGATAAATCATCAAATATTTACTGCATGATCAACTTGTTGGGTCATATTATCGAATCATAAATAATTGGTTTACATTACGAAACATGACACTAAATAAACTAGTTTTAAGATATATTTTCACGTATAATTTATAACGAATATAAATTACACTTGAAACTTTCAAACTCATGTGTCATTTCAGCTCATTAAATGATTTTGCACGTTGCTTTAAGTCTTATTGCATAGGCATTAAAGTTAGAAATACTCCGCGTGCAGGACCAAAATGTTTACTCACTAACTGACCGTGCAAAAACATTTACCGTGTGTTATATCGTGTGCTGAGTTTCAGCCTTTATGTGCTCGCAATAACGCAAGGCTGGTCGATGAATGTGGTACAGGGAGGATTACCTTCTCGGTCTGATCACGAACGGGCCCTCGCGCGCCCAGTGGCAGAAGATCCAGCGCTTGGGGCTCCGCAAGTACTTCGACTGCGTGCTGGTGTCCGGGGACCTTCCCTGGGAGAAGCCCGACCAGCACATCTTCCTTGAGGCTTGCAAACTGCTCAACGTCGAGCCGCGCAACTGCATCATGGTTGGCGATAAATTGGAGACCGATATTAAGGTGACTTACTTACCAATAAATATGTCTTAGAGCCAAGTCTATTTCCAAAAGTAGTAAGGTTCAAAATCATGCAACCGTAGTGTAATTTTCAACCTAATTGGAAATTACCTATTTATATCCCATGACTAAACAATGTTTTATTTTTATTTTAGGGAGGTAAGGAAGCTGAATTAGGTGGTACAGTGTGGATTCCGTTACAAAAAAATGAAGAATCATCAGATCTGCCAGATTTTACCATCGACAAAGTTACAGAGTTACCGGAAGTTCTACCAAATTCACCGAAACTGAAGCGTTCTGCAATCGTCGCCAACGCTATTTGTTGACGAGTCGTTTCAAAGGGACAATACATTTGACGGGCTTGCTTTGTAAATTAGTAGGTAACGCCAAGACTTTTACGTGAAGGCACAAGCCTTTGCGAAAATATTATTAATATAACAAATATTAACGCGCATATATTTACAAGATTAATGCGCATAATGTTTAGTCACTTGTTTATTTACCATGTACCTACGAGTTTCCTATTAATATAAATGTCTATTGATAGAAAAGAGGTAAAACATACCTTTAATCGTATTGCGATTGTGATAAGTTGTTTAAATTTTCATATTTATGACGCTGATACACTTCGAATATCTAAGAGAAATATTTTCTTACCTTTGTATTCTTCTGATCTTATGATAACTTTATTATCTACTGATAAGTACCTAACCGTATAATAAACATATATAATAGATCTCATCAGGTTGATATATATAACATGTTTTCTATTTAATTAAAAATTGTAAACATGTCATGAAACATTAATTGAAGTACAAGATTTTCTATAATCTGAGTACAAAAGTTATAGCTTTAGGAAATAGAATTTACCTCCAGGTTTAGAGTTACCATGTGATTATATTTTGCTTCGTCTTAAACGCCTGGATGTATTTTTATATGATCTGAGTTGTGTATAGAAACCGAAAAATAAAGTCTTAATATTAAGACTTTATTTTTCGAAGGCTATTGTACTATAAGAGAAGAATTTAGGCTGCTAAATATTTTATTTTTGTAGATAAACGCTTACGAGCATGATTTTGTATTATTTCTTAAGTATTCAACTCGTAATGTATGTGAAAACATGCCACTATATTTGTGATACATATAGGAGATAAGTCTTTAAAATTTTAATTATTTGATTAATTTCTGCATTATACCTGACTCTCGACTATAACTTTTTTAAAGTAGACATTTTAAAACAGGTTGTTATTGGTGTTGTTTTTATTTTTCTTAACTGTAGCTGGTAATAGAAATTTGTAGACTGGTTAGGACATAAATAATGTTTACGTAAGATAAAGTCCCTAGGTAAGTAACTTGACAAAATATCACTATAATACAAAAAAATCATTCAATAATAGTTAACTAATGTAGCAATGATTTAAAGAAAATCATATTTGAGTTATTAGATTAAAAGTTTATAAATGTTTAAAGTAAAGAATTTTTGGTTATTATGTTATTCTGAAAAGTCAATTCTTAACAGTAATCATAAAGATTACTGCAATGTAAAGTGTATTAAAGGAAATAAATAATATTTTGCTATATCCTGTTTCAATTACATAAAATTCTATATTTTACAGTTTCTAGTAACAATTGCCTAAGTGTATGTATGTCCATAACTAACAGCTACCATTATGCAGTTCTTAGCATTTTAGCTTCCCTCTTCTCTTGCAACATTTTCTTCTGTTCTTCGACAACCTTCTTTCTTTCCGCCAAAAATTCTCCATATTCCTGGAATATTAAGAACAAGGTTATAAACATATTATTATTATTTTGGATATAAATATTCAATCACTCAGTCATTCAGATTTCTTTGGAAATGTGGACATCAAGGTACCTATTAAAAAAATAGCTGTTTAGGCCCAGGAGCCAAGCTTTGTTCAACAAATATAATTTTAATAATTTCTGATGCCTTTGCAGTTATTATACATTGGAATGAAACAACTTTAATGGATTTAACTTGCATATTTTATTTTTATTGGCTGATGTTTCGGAGCCTTTACAGATTCCATGATCGTAGCATGTCTGAGCTGACAATAGTCTTATGCTAAAGTGCAAAAATAAAATATGTGAGTTAAATCCATTAAAGTTGTTTCATTCCAATGTATAATAACTGCGAAGGCATCAGAAATTATTAAAATTATATTTGTTGAAGCTAAAAATAAATTTTATGAAACAAAAAAAAATTTTAGCTAACTAAGAACAATACCTTAGCATCTAAGTCTTTGACAATTTCTATACCACAAGTTCTTGCAGTAGCTACAAGCATAGTGCAGATTTCTTCCAGAGATTTCCATTCTAATGGAGGATCCTGAGACTTGATCTTTGCTATTTCATACAAGTGTTTCAATGTTATCTTTCCGCATGTTTCTTTGCCTGGAAATAAATGGTATTATTGACAAAAAAAGTTTTGATTCTGATGACTTTAATGCAATCTCACCACTTGATTTATTTCACAGTTTTTATTATTATTAGCCTTATAGTCAGACTGTGTGGTTTTATTCATAGATTTCTCTCTTTTTCCATTTTTGTGTGTCCGATTGCCAGTTGACAAAGGCCTTCTGCAATCTTTTTCACAGTGTCATATATTAAATTAAACTTGCCTGATTCCATAGCCCCTCTGTTAACTCCAGCTGCCTGCATGAGGAAATAAGTAGCTGGAGGTTGATGAATGACTAGTTGATAGGATCTGTCAGAGTTTAATTTAACTCTTGTTGGCAATGGTATGCCGGGCTTTATATTAGCTGTACGCTCATTGAAATCTTTGCAAAAAGCAGCTATGTTGATGTTTCTCTGAAATAAATAAATTAAAAATGAGTACCTACTAAAACAGCTACTGTGCTGAATTGGTTAAAGAAAATCTTTGTGTTACCTGTCCTAGCATAGGCCCTAAAGGTGGACCAGCAGCAGCCATTCCTGCAGGAATATTAGTCCTTAATTTCGAGGTATGGTCCACTTTGTCAGCAACTTTCTTCATGGACTTTAATCTAGCCACTGATTTCGACATTTTAAAAATATATAATCAATGTTCAATATCAAACCCTATACTCAGATAACCTGATTTTCATTAATAAAACAAATTGAACAATTTTATTTCATAACATAACCTCTTCTTCATACAGAGATGTCAAAACTTGTAACCACAGATTCTGATTAGATTTAGTCTAGTTTTGTTTGTTGCAGATACTGCGATAAACGCTGAATATTAAAAAGTATTTGCTTGAGATTAAATGATTGTATGTAGTCTATGATATCCGTCTGTCAATTCTACTTAGCAGTTTTGTCATCACTTCACTGAGTGAAGTTCACTCACGTCGTTTATTCCTTTTCTTTCTCAGGAATGTTTATTAAAGTTTTTAATTCATAGTGCAGAGTGCTTCAATTCATTACAAAACAGTTAGTAGGAAATTGTTGTTAATATTAATTTTTTATAATTAGAAACCGGACCTACTAATAAATATGTATTGTAGTTGAGAATAACAGTTAAGTAAAAACGCAATATGTGGTCGTTTTTCTCCCGAGATCCTACAAAGGATTTTCCTTATGAAGTGGGTGATCCAGTTCGTGGCTTAGAGGATAAGACTGTATGGTCTCTGCACAAAGGCAAGAAAAGAGGCAGCCAAGATGAGGTGTCCATATTCTTGTTCGATGTACAGAAAAACTCGGAGACCATGTTCGATGTTGCAAAAGCCTCTCTTAAAAAACTTAAGACTATGCGACACCCTAGCCTTTTACATTATTTAGATAGCTGTGAAACTGAGAAATTTTTATATGTAGCTACAGAATATGTAGAGCCCTTAGCTACTCAATTAGATGATATAAAGCTTGAAGGCCAACAGAAAGACTTATTCCTGGCTTGGGGTATTTTCCAAATAACTGTAAGTATTTGTCCATTGTCAGTATTATTACTACTGTACTAATTACCATGTACTCAAATACACTTGTAAGTAACAATAAAAGCAAATAATGAGTCAAGCTTGCAATAACATGGAGATTTACCTATAAGTATTAGAAAATTATCACAATATCATTATTATCATTACTACTGTGTTGCAGAGAGCATTATCGTTTTTAAATAATGATGGCAACATGAAACACAACAATGTCTGTTTGTACTCTGTGTTTGTGACGCAAGCGGGAGAATGGAAACTTGGTGGATTCGAGTTTCTTACTACTCATGGTCAAGACACCTCAAATCCCATTCCCATTAAAATATTACCAGCATTGGAAATATATGATCCACCAGAAAAAAAAGACCCTGCCAAATTAAAATCAGTTACAAAATGGTGAGTGCTTTATATTGTTATTTAATCTAAATTGTTATAACACAAATATTATGCCATAGAAACTATACCTACCAGTCAACCATAGAGTCAATAATCATTTTATCAAAATGTTTTTATTATAAAAACTGATTATTATTACACATTTTTAAAATAATGAAATATTGTAATGTTTCACTTGTCTCATCATAACATCTCTTCGTTAAACAGCTCATCGGATATGTGGGGACTCGGTTGCCTCATATGGGAGGCGTTTAATGGTCCTCTTAAAACGCAACCGGCTCTTAAAACACTGGATTATATTCCAAAACAACTGTGCACACTGTACTGTGAATTGGTTAGTGCCAACCCGACATCCAGACCAAATCCTGCTGATATTATCACCAGGTAATATTATATCCTGCTTTAATTTTGTTATAAATATATTGATTCAACTTTTATATGACTTACGTAGAAGTATGTGTATGTGTATTTACTTTTTTTACTAATTTAGTTTGATTATTACCTTACACTTGTTTTAGATGTCGTAAAATGGGTGGATATTTCAAGAATGATCTGATAGACACAATGCTGTTTCTAGAAGAGATACAAATTAAGGATAAAGTAGAGAGGGGGAGGTTTTTCTCCACACTGAGTTCATACCTTGACAATTTTCCAGAGACTGTCTGTGTTCACAAGATTTTACCGCAGCTGTTGACATCATTCCATTATGGTGATGCTGGATCAGCTGTTCTTGTTCCAATGTTTAAGGTATTTATAAATAGTGACCTATCATTCTGCCACTAAGATGTTTATGTATTTTATTTGACATCATTTTGATGTCACTTGTCACTTGTTTCTGGTTCTAATACTATTAGGCACTGTGGTGCTAGTTTAAAAATATTAATTATAAAAATATTAATATTTTAATTATGACAAACTATTAATTTCACTTATGATACAATTTATTATCCTGTTGTATTTTAATTTCATGATGAATAGCAGAGAATCCTTAAAATTGCTAATAATCCCCTAGGTTAGACTAGAGTAGGGATCATGATCATAATAATAATATAATTTAAACACACTTTTCGAGCAATAATTATTTTGGAACCAGGAACAAATCTGCCATTCATTGATATATTCTTATTTTATCTCTCTTTGTCTATGCATTATGAAAATTTAAGGAGACAGTCAAGATCATACAGTTAATGTTTTTTTCAGTTGGGAAAGTTACTAGATGAGGCTGACTACCAAAAGCAGATAGTGCCTTGTGTTGTGAAGCTGTTTGCATCAAACGACAGGACTACCCGCTCCCGGCTGCTGCAACAACTGGACCAGTTCATAATGCATTTACAAAATGCAACCGTAAGTTATTCACCTAGAGTCCTAATGAATAAAAGTGGCAGAACAGATTTTAGATTAATAATAATAATAATAATAAAGCGTTTTTATTCCACATTATTTAAAATTTTACAATCTTAATACTTATATCTAGTTTTAGTTAAATTATATATCTTAATCTATGTATTTTGTTAGTGTTCATGAAGATGTGGACCCCTTCTGGGTAAACGCCTCCTCCAGCTTCTTCCATTTTTTGCGGCATTGGGCTGTATCAGCCCAGTTATTCCGTGTTACACTCACTATATCATCTACCCATCTCTTTTTTGGTCGTCCTACTTTTCTTTTTCCTGTTGGACCCGGCCATTTGGTTGCAAGGATGGTCCATCTCCTGTCCGTGTACCTTGCTATGTGACCTGCCCACTGCCATTTGAGTTTTAGAGCATGATGTAGAGCATCCGTTAGCTTGGTTTTTTGCCTCATTACTTCCTTTCTGGTCTTTTGTATTCTCCTAAGCTTCAGGATGCTCCTTTCGATTGCTGTCTGGCAGGTGCTAATTTTATGTTTTACTCTTTGTGTGAACACCCATGTCTGGCAGCCATATGTCAAGCTCGGTAGGAGTGTAGTGTCTATCACTGTTTTCTTTAAGGTGAGATTGTACTGCCCTTTGAGGACTTCCTTTTGTGCCCAGAATTTTTTCCAAGTGTTATTGACTCTTCTGTCAACTTCTTCTTCGTTGTTATCAGTATTAAAGGAAATTTGCTTGCCAAGGTATATGTATTCATTGACATATTCTATTTGTTTTCCTGCTATGATTATACTTCTCTGTATTGTGTTAGTCATTATTTTTGTTTTGCTAGCATTCATCTGAAGACCCACTTCCTCGCTCTTGTCGTTTAAGTTTCTAAGCATTTGTTCTAGGTCTTTTGCAGTGTTCGCAAAAAGGACTATGTCGTCGGCGAATCTCAGGTGCGTTAAGAGTTGGTTTCCTATCCATATACCTTGGTTTTGCCAATTCATCTTTCTAAATATATTTTCTAGAACGGCAATAAACAATTTTGGCGACAGTGGGTCACCTTGTCTCACGCCTCTTTGTATTGGAAATTCCTTGCCTCTCTGTTCTAGTTTTACACGACTGATGCTTTTGGAGTAGATGTTTCTTAGGATGTTTGTATATTTTTTGTTAACTTTGCATATGTTTAGTGCTTCCCATATAGCTGTATGTGATATGCTGTCGAACGCTTTTGAGTAATCCACAAAGGCAACGTAAAGAGGTTTGTTAAATTCTTTATATTTTTCAGTAATCTGTTCGATTGCGTGGATATGGTCGATTGTCGAGTAGCCTCTGCGGAATCCTGCTTGTTCACATGGTTGGTTGTTATCAATATGGGGTGTAATTCGTTTCAGTATTATTCCTGAGAAGAGCTTATACACTGTAGATAGTAAACTTATCGGTCTGTAATTGCCAATATCCAGAGAGTCCCCTTTCTTGTAAATTAGTATTATGTCAGAAGTACACCATTGCGAAGGTACTTGTTCCGATTTTAATATCATATTAAATAGGTATAATAGATGGGGTACTAGAATGGGAGCTGCTATCTTCAATACTTCATTGCTTATAGTGTCTGGACCTGGGCTTTTGTCTGTTTTTAATTTTCTCAGATGCTCTAGTAGTTCCATCTCGGTTATACCATTGATATTTTCGTTTTCCTCTATGTCTACATTTTCTGTTTCTGTTGAGTGTTGTTGTTGTGATTTGTACAATTTCGTGTAAAATTCTGTAGCACATTCTAGGATTTCTTTCCTGGATTTTGTTTCCCCTCTCTTGTCATGATGTAGGTTTTGTATCCATTCTCTGTGGGTCGTGATTTCTTTTTTGGCTCTCTTTACACTTCTATATGTGATTATGTTTCTTTCTATAATCTCTTTCTTGTAATTGTTGTAGTCTTCTCTGATAGCCTTATTTGCTTTTTTGAAGATTTCTGAGAGTTCCTTTTTTATTTTTTTATCTTTGTTTCTTAGCCCCATGAGTTCGGTTCTTCTTCTTATTAAGTCGGTGGTATTTTTGCTTAATATTTCATGTTTTCTTCTTTTTACTTTAGGGTATTCGTCTTTTGTTCTTAAACTCTTTAATATACTTACTTCCAGGTTGTTATAGTAGTTTTGTACATTTTCTATGTTCGTACGAACGCATGGTAAGTTTTGTTTTAATTGGTCTATAAATGTTTCTTTTTCGGTGTCTGTCTTTGGTAGCTTGGGGGCGGTTTTGAAGTTTTTTCTGCTAATCTTTGGAGTACTTAGAAGAAACGAAGATCTTACCAGTCTGTGGTCTGATGGAAATTCCACTTTATTTAAAACTTCTATGTGTTTGTTATAAGCTTTGGATGGTTGCAAAGGACGTAATCTATTTCGTTTTTAGTTTTTGGTTTGGTGAGACCCATGTCCACCTTTTTATTATCTTTTTCTTAAAATGTGTGTTCATTATTGAGAGTTTGTGCTCGTTTGCGTATTCTATCAATCTGTTGCCTCTTTCATTTCTTTTGCCATATCCATACCTTCCTGTTATTGGAAATTCGTGGGGTTTTAGTTTGTCCTATTTTGGCATTAAAGTCTCCTATAACAAGCGTAATTTTGTCAGATAACTGATGTGCATTCTCGAGATCCTTGTAGGAACGTGATCAATTCTTCTTCTTCTGAGTTTTCTGTTGGGGCATATGCTTGTATCAGGGTTACGTTGGTCTTATCGAATTGCAATCTTAATAACGCTACTCTTTCAGATATTCCTTTGAAGTGAACGATATTGGATTTCAGTTTCTTTTTCACTAGGAACCCTACCCCATGGTGTCCTCTTGTTTCACCTTTATATAGAAAAATATATCCTTCATGTTCCTCTATTTCGCAGCCTTTTCGCCTCACTTCAGCTAGTCCTATTACGTCGCACTTTATTTTATCCAAGGCTCTTGTTAGTTCTATAAAGCGTTCGCATGTCGATAGTGATCTTGTGTTGTAAGTGCATATATTTAATATTTGGTTTTCGTTTCTTTTTATATTTTTGTTTGCGGGAGGGTTATGGTCGTGCTCTTCCGCGGTGACCAGCCGGGTTGGAAGAGAGTTTTTGTTTAGTGCTTGGTACTTGTTAATTGTGTGATTGTGTTTCCGGGTGCCGCATGTTAATTGCTAGTTACTACTGGTTCCTGGTTGATTGCTGTTCGCCAATGACAATGAGTTGGATCTGTTTCTCAACATATCATAGGCATTTGCTCTATTTCCTTTCGTATCTTTGGTAATCAGTTGTTTCCTTGGCTGGCTATCCTGCTGGGGGGATTCTGATGGCATCCTTTTTCTGTTGTCTTTACTGCCCTGCTTAATAACTAGTTTGTCGTACTTTATGTAAACCGTGTTTCCTTTTTCTCTTTCTTCCTGTATTTTTGTTTGTAATTCTTTGCGCTTCATCTGGACATCCTTCGGGTAGTCTTCGGTAGCAAATATTTCTTTTAATCCTTTTCTTGCTTTCATAATTTCTGCCTTTTTCAATCCCCGGACAAATGAAACCAGTATTGGCCTGGCCTTTTTGTTGTTGGTTTCATTTTTCCTACCAATTCTATGTATTTTATTGACATCTTCATATGTAAGCGCTATTTTTAAGTCATTTTGAACAATAACTTTCACTTTTTCAAATAATTCCTCCGAAGAATTTTCGTTCTCGTGAATTCCGAAAAATATAATATTATTTTCTCTTTGTGCTATCTCCATTTTGTAGATTTTTTCTTCTAGTACTTTAATTTTTGATGTTAATTTTTTATTCTCTTCAACTAAAGGGGAAAGTTTTTCGTCCATTCTATCCATTAAAGTGTTCGTAATGGAAGAATGCAATTCTTGCTTTAAGTCTTGTGATTGTTGCGTGAGTTGTTTTTTCATTTCAGTTTTAAAGCTTTCGAACAGTTGTTGTAGTGATGGGTTCATCTTTGCGTATAACGAAACGTAATGGAGATACGCGTTTCTGAACGCTGCTTTTTCCGTGTCTCAAACAGCTAACTGTCAGAAGTTATCTGTTGACGTATTTAGTACCAACTGCTTGTTAATATCTGCTGTCAAACGATCTAACCTTACTTTTTACTTGTTTAATCGAAGTGTATGCTTTTTGAAGATGTTTTTGTCCGTGAATTTTTCGCAGATTTTAGATTATTGGTTACCAATATTTTGACAGACAATAAAACCCATTCAGCGCTAATCACGACAGCGTGTAGTTAATTACTTTTTGCTATGTAACTCGTCAGATGTACCTTTATATTTCAAACAATATTTTTTTTATATTTTATAGTAAAGGGCAAATTTTGTATGACAAGACCGGTGGGTGTTTCTAGCTTTAGGCCTTAGCTTATTTTTACTTAAATGTAATACCTACCTAATGAAAACTTTGTTTTTTCTTTCGTAGGTGAATGACCAAATATTCCCCCAAGTTGTTCATGGATTCCTAGACACAAATGCTGTTATAAGAGAACAAACGGTAAAATCGATTGTACACCTAGCGTCCAAACTGAATTACAACAATCTTAATGTAGAGGTGTTACGTCATTTTGCAAGACTGCAGTCCAAAGACGACCAGGGTGGTATACGGTGAGTAATTTTAGACTTTAATAGCTTTAACTTTGGACACTTTTTCAGTAAATAAAAATGACATTTCAGTTTCAAATACCATTTGACAGATAGAAACATTAAAGTGTGTACAAATATAGTCTGATCTTTTAGATACATTTAGACACGTGTACCCGGGAGTTATTGTTCCATGCTAAAAGTGTATAGGTGATTTTTATAGCATTTGATAACCTAAAGAAATATGCTCCCAGTAAAGTACTGTTTTTTTTATTTGTAAATTATACACGGAATATTTTTTTACAACTATTAACGACAATAGCGTTAGACTATTGTCAGCTCAGTCGTGCTACGAATATGGAAACTGTAAAGAATCCGAAACGTCAGCAAATAAAATAAAATAAAAATACGCGAGTTAAATCCGTTAATAGTTGTTTTATTCCAATTATACACGGAACTCTAGTGTTGTTCAAAATATCAATATATATACATAGTTACAATTAAAATTCTTAGTAATAAAATTAAAAATGTCTAAATATTAATCATAATAATTATGCATTGCAAAAAAACTTACCTCATTGAAAAAATACTAAATGACTTTCACACATAATTAATTTTATAAATTAGCACTGTACATTGCAAAGATATCTTAATTTTGATAAGGCTAATTTATTTTATGAATATCTATATATATTTATCTATTCTCTTTTCTAATATAACAAAGAAGAAAGGTTTGTTTGTTTGTTTGGATTGAGTAGGCTCCAAAACGGCTGGGAAGCTACATTCATCCTGAGTAACATAGGCTATAGAATATATTGAGAAAAAAATAGAGATCCGTGCGAAGCCGGGGCGAACCGCTAATTTTATTAATGTATATATTTCTTCAGGACAAACACAACGGTGTGCCTCGGCAAGATTGCGGCTCATCTGCACCCACAGATCAGACAGAAGGTGTTGGTATCTGCGTTCGTACGAGCGACGAGGGACGCGTTCCCGCCGGCGCGGCAGGCCGGCGTGTTGGCTCTGGCTGCCACACAGCAGTACTTCCTCCTGGCTGAGATCGCCAACAGAGTACTGCCAGCTCTGTGCCCGCTTACCAATGATCCGGAGAAACAGGTATTGGATTTATTTACTACGATATTTTTGGTTCAGTACCGTTAGGTTTAAAATTTTGGATTCTTGTTCAGATTTTTCAGATTTAATTATAAAAATGATAAAGTAACTACGTCTGTGGTTTGAAGTAATAGTTGCAGTAGGTAATCTCCGTGTTAATTGTTAGAGAACTTGTCTTTATTTTTGGTTATCGTCTTAAATTAAGATTTTAATTACTCTTAAACTAATCATTTCTGATGCCTTCGCGGTTATTACACACTTAATGAAACTGTATAACGGATTTAAAACAATTTTTTATTTGCTGACGTTTCGAAACCTTATATAACGATAGTGTTAGACTATCGTCAGCTCAGTCGTGCTATAAACATGGGAACTGGAAAGCTTTCGAAACGTCCGCAAATAAAATAAAACATGCTAGTTAAATCCCTCATAGTGTTTCATTCCAATTTATTCTTAAATTTCTAAACTTTTCTATAATAAATAAGCATTTTATGTATCGAAACTTTTATACGTTTTTTATCTTATATCCGGTTCTAATAAAAGGTCATATTTCTAAACATACTCCGACATTTTCGTTTACAGATTAAAATGTGACTTAATAGTTCAATATAAATGTAGATTCATAAAAATTAAACTCATTTAACCTTTACAATTGCTCCAATCATTATTTAGGATCGTGGGAGTTCAATGAACTTACAATTAGTGTTTTGTTTTAGGTGCGTGATGCTGCATTTAGGACTATTCGAGGTTTCCTAGGCAAGCTAGAAAAGGTTTCAGACGATCCTAGCTTGAAAGAAGGAATGGGTGAGTTTTTCATGATATTTTTTAGGGTTCCGAAAAGTGAGAGTCTGTTACTGAGACTTCGCTGTCCGTCCGTCCATTAGTTGTATTTCTGTTGCCTACTCTAAGAATCTTTGCATAGATAATGGTACAGAACCCTTCGTGTTTAAGTCCAACTCGAATAGGACCGGTTTTTTCCTTCGATAAATATGGTTATATAACTTTAAATTTCATTATTATCTCGGTATATGTTAAAAAATCTAGACTGAACACAAAAAATCACTGTTAGTTTCATAGAATAACTCTAAATGGTTCAACTGAGAAGAGACATCGATTACTGGCTGATTAAGTTTAATATACTCTTTAGGTATTTATAATACAGTCGGCATCAAATTTAATCATACTAGCCAAAGTACCTCATCATCATCAACATCAGCCCGTCGCAGTCCACTGCTGGACATAGGCCTCTCCAGCCAGCTACCAGCCAAAGTACCTATGCTTCAACATTACTAATACTGATTCTACATTACCTGTGCACAGAGGCCGATGTCCACACGGCGACACCGTCGCTTAGCAACGCGGCGGCCACGTGGGCCGGCTGGGCTGTGACAGCTGTCACCGCCAAATTCTACCGCTCACATTCCGACACCGCCCGCGGGGTACATCCCAAGTCTGTGCTGTCTAAACCAGGCTCGCTCGGTAAGCGCCCTTTTTCTGTCATATGCATATCCAATGTATATTTACGTATTTATCAATTGACCCGACGAACTTCGAACCTCCTTACTAGATTGGTATGAAACAACTTTCACGGATTTAACTCGCGTATTTTATTTTATTGGCTGACGTTTCGGAGCCTTTACAGATTCCATAATCGTAGCACGACTGAGCTGACAATAGTCTTATGCTAAAGACCGTTAAAGTTGTTTCATTCCAATGTATAATAACCGCGAAGGCATCAGAAATTATTACTCCTTAAGTATATCAAAAAAGTAGTTCCATTTTTTTTTCGATGTTCTGATACTTATTTCTCTATTCGATTTAGCTATTTTTGTGTTGGGCCGTTCAAGTATTACGTGAGCAGATTTATTACAATCAATAAGCAAAGTAAAGACGGGGGTCTATACTTTGCTTATTGATTGTAATAAATCTGCTCCACTATAGTGCTTACGTAATACTTGAACGGATACACGACGCTTATAAGTGTTTTACCTACGCAAGCTTGTCTCTCATTGCTGGAACGCGACACTAGCGCATCTAGCGGGACTTTTTGAACGTCGTTTATTCTCCTAACGTATGAGTGTAAATTTGCAGAACAACCGTCATCGAGCAGCATGTCGACGACTACGTCATCGGTGACATCGATGACGTCACTCGAGCACAGCGAGTCCGCCTCCGACTACGACCCCGACCACTGGGACCTCACGGCCTGGGGCGAGATCGACTCGAGCGCAGGTATTCTATACTAATATACACTTATGCTAATTTAATTTGACAATTGTACCACGACAAGAGTAGAAAAAATCGAGCCCCCAGTGGGACTTGAACCCTTGAACCCTTTTAACTACACTATGGGCGCCACACTTGAGTTGACGAAATTTTTAACTACTATATTCGGACTTGTACGAATGAGGGCCACCGCGTGTCAGAAATCCGCTAGATGCCCTAGTGTAGATTGAGGTCTAGCTGTCATGTTCCACCAATCACAGGCCAGTAGCTTGCCTCTCATTGGTGGAACATGACAGCTAGACCTCATTCTACACTAGCGCATCTAGCGGATTTCTGACACGCGGTGGCCCTCATTGCACTTAAGGTAGTAGCAGTATGATCGACTTTTTAGAAGACAATATA
This sequence comes from Polylopha cassiicola, assembly GCA_038024825.1. Lineage (NCBI taxonomy): Eukaryota > Metazoa > Arthropoda > Insecta > Lepidoptera > Tortricidae > Polylopha > Polylopha cassiicola. Next base: position 5,794,705 of record CP149061.1, read on the forward strand.
ATATTTTTCTTAGATATGTTTTATTTAGTACAGATCACATAAATCACAAAACACAAAACTTAAAATTAACTATTGATTGACTTGTATATTAAGTATTTTATCACGACTCGCTTGTTTCAATGTGACTCGCCAACGTCCTGGAAAAGAAATACCAACTCACAATAAATCTATTTCATATAATGCATCTCTATGAAATTATCTTTATCTATATATATAAAAATGAATCGCAAAATGTGTTGGTAAGCGCATAACTCGACAACGCCTGGACCAATTCGGCCAATTTTTTTTTTAAATGTTCTTTGAAGTCCAAGGGTGGTTCTTACGGCGAGAAAAAATCGAATAATTGCCGGGAAAACCCTAAAAACAGCCCTTTTCTTTTCCCATACAAACGTTGTTCTAACTAAAGTTACCTAATTTGAATTTCGAACGGGCAGGATGACGTCTGCCGGGACCGCTAGTAATATATAAAACTAATGTACAAAGGCAAGTTTTATCTCTAAAATAAAACTACAGCGAGCCTACATTTATGTAATTGTTTGTCTAAAGGCACTGGTGCGAGCGCGAAGTCCCCGCCTAGCAGCGGCAGCGCGGCGGCGCCCGCGCTGGCGGCGCTCTGCGAGGACGACTGGGACAACGAGGAGTGGGGCACGCTGCAGGAGCAGCCCGTGAGTAGCGCACTATGACGTCATACACGAGATATAATCTGTCTTATAGTGTATGAGTAAGCTCCAAATGAATATAAGGTTCCATCTAGTCGGATGTCTTAAATATTCTATATATATCAATTTATTTTGTTAATTTAGTTCGTCTATTCGGATATTTTTCTAATCATTCAACCGGAAGATGTCGACCGCTGGACATATCTTCTAATCATCTCATATATTGTATATTAATGGTATATTTCTTTTGCCGCTATGTCAATAAATACTAAAAAGCATAAAAATATATATTTAAGGGGGCCCCTACGCAACAAACGTTTCTACAGAACGTTTCAACACGGGTCCGACTCGCACTTGGTTTTAATATGTACTAGTGGTCCCGGCAGACTTCGTCCCGCCCGGCAATGTCGATTTGACAGTTGTCATTGTTGCGTTTTGTTATACTATTTTTAACAAATCAGCTTAATATTTTTTTCTTTTTTTTTTACTGGAACGTGATAAAAAGTATCCTATGTCCTTTTCCTGGCTCCGAGCTACCTCCCCGCCAATTTTCAGCCAAATCAGTTCAGCCGTTCTTGAGTTATAAACGGGGTAACTAACACAACTTTCTTTTATATATATAGATTTTATTATCATAAACAGGCGGCGGAATCCGAGCTGGCCAGTCCGTCGGAGACGTGGAACAACTCCCAGTGGAGCGACGCCGGCGGCGGCATGAACAACGCGAACGCGACGTACGTGCGCGCGCCCGGGCAGACCGCGCCCCCCGCGCAACCCGCGCACCCCGCGCATCCCGCGCATCCCGCGCCCGGCGCCCGGGAGCACCGGCTCGCTGCCCCCCAGAACAGCAACGACTCGCTAGGCGGGTGGGAGGACGGAGAGTTCGAGCCTATCGAGGAAAACGCTGACGGTATGTCTATAACAGTAGTTTTTAGGTCCGTTACCCTTATGATATGACTAGGGCACAGAATAGATAACTCCCAACGAAGAACTTGCGCGCTAGTCGGCGCTACGCTGTGCTCAAAGTTGTCACTTTGAAATCTGGCGTTCGAAACAATTACCAACTCATTGTTACTCCCGCGAAATACAAGTTTTAACCCCATGGCGATGATTACCCCCAGGTTAAGAACCCCGGGTCTATAGTATAATAATATTCATTATTTTAATGATTTGGCTGACTAAACTCATTATGTGTATTGATTTCGGTTGAATTCTATCCTTAAAATATACATTCACATAAATTAGGTACACTTTGTTAAAAGAGAAATATATTTAATTCATATAAAACTAGCGGCCCGTCCCGGCTTCGCACGGGGGGACTTAAGATTTTTTTCATAGTTTTACGATTGTTATGGGTAAACTATAAAAGATAGACATATGCTCTCGCGGACTTTTTTAAAGATAATGTTAAGATGAACAATTCACCCATAAAGCATTTTTGTATAACTTTAACTATATGCTCAGCGCACGCCACGGAAGGCCTCAGAAACGATACTTTTCCCCCGTTTTTGAAACATTTTCGGTTACTGCTCCGCAACTATAAGACCTAGCGTGATATTATATAGCCTATGTTACTCGGGGATAATGTAGCTTTCCAAAGGTGAAAGAATTTTTGAAATCGGTCCAGTAGTTTCGGAGCCTATTCATTACAAACATACAAAAATACAAAAATACAAATCTTTCCTCTTTATAATATTAGTATAGATAGGTAGATATAACTTCATTTACCTATTGATTGAAAGATATTGGGTTTTGACACAAATTAAAATGTTGATAATTATATTACAACAGAGAACAACGCATCAAAAATGGACGAGATGCGACGTAAGCGCGAGGAGAGGAAACTTCAAAGACAGCGCGAGATGGAGGCGAGGCGGAGCGCCCGCGGCCAGGGACCCATGAAACTAGGCACCAAGATCACCACAGCGCCGCCCTTCTAGTGCCACCGCGTCACCGGTAAACGATAAACCTTATCGATATCGATAAACCCGGCACGTCCCTACGAATTCTATATTCAGAATTTTAAAAACGCATGCACGTTTTCGCATGCGTTTTATGCGAGTGCTGTAGGATTTCGACGGTCATACGTACTGAATTGAGAACCGAAATGAGTCTTATGTTAGGTATAAAGTCGATTGCTTGCGGTTAGGCGGTTCGTAACCCAGTTTTATAGACGCATGTCCTTTAAGAGTGCGAGCTCGTGTGCGGATCCAACCAAACATTCTAAACCTTAATAATTATTAATTTATCGTATTGTAACGTATATGTACTCAAATGCCATTATTAGTGGTTTAGTTGTATAGATAACGTTATCTTCTTTTTCTAGTTTTTTTTTAATGACGTATTTAACTATTTATGTAATTAACGGAGCGGATGCGCAACTAGTTATTGTTTCGTGAATACTTGTCGGTAATTCTGAAAGTTTGGGAACAAGTGTTAATTAATGCACCAAAATATTGAGCGTTCAAGTGAGACTAGGAGCCATTAAGGTATTTAATGAAAGATTTTCAATTCGTATTTATAATAAGGTTATCATTGCGACACTCCCATCAACACTTAACAGGTTTTGGACCCGATGTGGTAATTTATTAAACGGTAATTTTAAAACATGTTCGCGGATGTGTTTTCATAGAGGCCGCCGTTGTGCGATGGCATCTAATTTACGAACGAAACGACGGCGGTATAAGGTGATAAGAGAATTTTAATTATTAACTTATATATTCCACGGTCACGTGTCTATTGACAATTTGTGATAGTTGCCCTGTTTTCCTCTAGCTTGTAACTACGCGCCTGATATACGCAATGTACAGTAGCTTGTGCGACGGGATTGTGTGCAATCGGTTCTATGAGGGTGTCAATTTGTAAGTGCTTGTGTGCGTCAGCGCCGGCTCTAGCTAGTCCGTGTAGAGCGAAATTGTCTTTTAGCGCTCTTAACTTACTATTCACGTAAATTGTGGCACGTTTATGTGCTGAATATTGTTGTTTGAATTTGCTTTTATCACAGAGTCGGCGCTGTGTCTGTTATCTCGAAGCGTCGAGCGACGATACCAGAAATGACTTAAGATTATAATAAAATAAACTAGCTTTTGCCCACGACTCTGTCCGCGTGGAATTAGTAATTACAACATTTCATCACCCCTTTTAACTCTTTATAAGACTTCTTTCGCAATTAAAAGTTTGTCCTTTCTCAGGCTCTAGACTATCTGTGTACCAAATTTCATTTAAATTGGTTCAGTAGTTTTAGCGTGAAAGCGAGACAGACAGAGTTACTTTCGCATTTATAATATTAGTTAAGATTTAATATAAATAACGTTGCTTAGATAACAATACCGCTCTAGTTTTATTTATTGAGTAAACGCCGTTAAAGTAGGTGCATTATAAATCTTCACTAATTGGTGACTTAGTTGTATTGTTAAATATGCGAATACTATCTTAAATTTTCTCTATGCTCATTTCTTGTATCGTAACTCGATTTTCTCTATTTGGAAGAAATGGAACGATTTGATTACAATTAAAGTATAATGGAACTACGAAGCAGACTGAGGCGGTCTATGAATTTTATACTAGATAATTTCTTTATTATTACATCAACTTGCGACCTATTTGATGATATAAGTGAAACTAGTGCCGATCTTTCATAGGTAATTTGAATTGTGCTCGTTTGAAAAATTGTAATAAAAGACGGCGTCGGCGAATCACTGAGCGGGAAGTATTTTTTTTTTTATAAATGACTATTCGACCGCATATTACGAACACGCGCTAAATCACGAAATGTGTCATCATTTTAACTCTAAAATTTTGGAATCAATATCTGGGATAGCAAGTGTCATTCCATCTCATTTTTCTGGTGTTAACATATATAGCGCTATCCTGCTTCCTGCTCACCGCTGCATAATGTAGCCGTGTCTATTTGATTCTAAATCTGTTTTAAAATTATTACTCGACCTATCCATTACGCTTTAGATTTCAATCCATACAGCTACAGTAATACATATATGCACTGACAGTGCGGCAGAATTGATTTCTATATATAAATTATATATTAAGCAGATGATCTTTTTAATAATAGTCACTGAAAACGTTACATCGTTCACTCTTAGTACTGCAACGTGAGTCATATTATTGTGAAGGGTTGTTTTATTATTCACGTGGCAACAGTTAATGTTTTAATGAATTTTAAAATCAAAAGTATGTATAAGAATGATTGAGATATCTATGAAATGTGAATGTTGTTTTAACCAAACTACGGACGAATTTGAAAGTGCGTTAGGTTAATTTACCAGCTGTATACTTATTGAATGTTTGATTCCCAGTAATATCTCAATCTGAATTGATATCGGAGTGTGTGGTAAAATATTATTCTATCTGCTACTGAAATTTACACTTCTGTAAATAAAAGTTTAAAATAAAAAATGTATTTCATTGACCTAGTTATTTAAGAGACCTCATTAGAAAAACAGTTTTTCACTCGACTCAAATAGTACTTCTTATTAGTATATCTACATTAAATATAAAAGCGATAAATAAAACAAAAAATAAGCATGACAATGTTTAATAGCAAATTTAAACGAAACGTTAGTAATGTAACATTACATGTACATATATTTACGCCTAATTAAGTACATAATCTCATTTAATTTTTGTACATAAAAAAATACACAAAATGGCAAAATAGTGATACACAGTATAAGGAATGATTTATGTACAAATCACGTGCCAATTTAATATACTAGGCTCATTTGGACTTGTATAATAATATGATATATCGTATAATGACAAGTTTTAATTATTTAATGAACACAAAGTACAATTAAGCGCTTATAGCTCATCGCCATTAGCGTATTAATTTCACACGCGATCTAAGGCGCCTACTCCAACAATTATGTGCTAGGATATCCAAAATCAATTAAAAATCCCATCAAAAGTGAAGTTTTCGAAATCGAAAGCAGCGCTTTTGATGGACAGTATAATTGACCCTGCAACTGTAAAACACAAGCAACCAAGCAGATATCACAACGAAAGGTAACTGAAAAGAATGTTCTAAACAAGTTTCTACGTAAATCACAAGCTATGTGGCTACAGTAAAATTAAGTAATAAAATAATTTCTGCGTTCAAGTAGAAGAGTAAAAGCCTGTTCCACAAAATCCAAGTATGTATCGGATATATTGATATTACATTTTCCAGCAGATAAAGAAATTTAAGCACCAAATAGTTATAATTTCTGATGCCTTCGCGGTTATTACAAATTGGAATGAAACAACTATTAACGGATTTAACTCGCGTATTTTTATTTTATTTTATTAGCTGACGTTTCGGATTCTTTACAGTTTCCATAATCGTAGCACGACTGAGCTGACAATAGTCTTAGGCTTTAGCGTTAGTTAAATCCGTTAATAGTTGTTTCATTCCAACACCAAATAGTTACCTAATATTGTACATGGCTATTTGGTGTTACTTGGACAGTGTTGGTACAGGGACTATCTTAATAGTGAAGTTGAAAACTTGATTTAGTTAGAAGCGAGCGTGTAGAGATGAACTATGAGATGCTGTGGTTGCGAAGACTGCTCGGCCGACAGTGGTCACTTACAGTTTAGAGCGCAGGTCGGACACCCCAGCGGCTAATTGTCAAGAGGGATCATCGAATCTGCAACATTTACAACGTTTTGTATAATAATAATTACTTTTTACACATATATTTCTAAAAGTCTTTAATAGAACTACCAAAGTTTGACAATACCTATTGCTTTATTTTTAAATAATTTTCGGCACATTTTCCTCTTCTCTTACTATTACTACGAAACATTCAGCGTGATCGAATCGAAAACAATAATTTACTTACATAGACATACTTAATAATGTCACATTAAAAATCCGAGATCACATATGAAATTGACAAAATCACTGCCGAAAAAACAATATTTACTTTCATTAACTGACCTCATGTTCATAGCATTAGAGTTCCCAGGCTCTAGCTTGTAGCCGAGCGTCTCGTAGAATTTGATCAGTTTATCTTTGCAGTCTAGGGACATTTTGTAGCATCCTACTTCATGAGCCAGCAGAGAGACTGTCACGACGATCCTATAAAGAAAAAAGAAACATTCAAATAATGCAATTTAAAATAGGTTTAAGTAACTTCGCCTAGCAAAATTATACTCACAATTTTCCTAACTGTTTCCCTCTGTATGTGTCATTGACTACTACGTCTTCTAAGCGGCCTCGCTGTAACACAATATAAAAAAAATAAAACACAACGTAAGGATTAAGTATGTTACATTTTCCTTATCTTCCCTAATATTTATAAGCTTTCATGCCTAAACCTGAACTGAATTTTCGTATCAAGATAAACACCTTTGAAAATAACACTGGCTATTTTTTTATCCCGATCTCATGGGGACAATTAAGTGCATCTGCGGGCACAGCTAATTAGAAACAATTCAAGCTGCAAAAATTTATACAGTCTCCTTACCAAAGAGCAATTGTGAATGAACTTCTGCTCGACGGTGAGTGTGGCGGCACCGATCAGCCTGGATATGCGCGTGTCTTCGATCACCGTCACGTAGTACCCGCCTGCCTGTTTCATCTGCGTGAAACGATCTGAAATAGAGTAAAAAGGTTACGACCATTGCGTTCTTGACCCTACTATTCACCAGGCGATTGCAGTAGTGCTGTGCTGATTGCAAACGCAGTAAGTACAATGAGTTTCATATGTACTTACTGCGTTTATCGTTATCATAGCATAGTACACATGTACAGTACGCGTCTAAGCGTCAGATATCTGACCCCATGTAATCCCTACTAATATTACAAATGCGAAAGTAACTCTGTCTGTCTGTCTGTTACGCTTTCACGCTAAAACTACTGGACCGATGCAAATGAAATTTGGTACAAAGATAGTCTGGAGCCTGAGAAAGGATATAGGCTACTTTTTAACCGACTGCAAAAAAAGAGGAGTTCCACGCGGACGAAGTCGCGGGCAGAAGCTATAATCGCATATAACCGTATATAAATTTCGCATGGTTTAAGTAAGAATGCCGTAGCTCAATGAGGCTACTAATTCAACGTAGGTGGGATGGAAAATATACGCAAGAATATATATTATGTTACCACTGGACTGTTATCAATATTAAACTTTTTTTATAGCTAAGATGCCACAAATAAGATTGAAAAATTGAAATTAATTATATCAAAATCATAAAAGTCAAAGGACTCCATGAATACATGAATAAAATGCGAAACTGAACAGGAAGAAAAACAAGGACATAAGAAAGGTTAATATCATATCACTGTAAACTAGTTTACCAAGGTCATGCTGGCATTTGTGTTATACTCTTTATTCAACATTCCGAACCAGTTGTATTAACAATCTAGTTGATAACTAGTGTATTAATTATTTATATTTTTAAATAATGAGCTTACGGTATTAATTATCGTTATATAATGAGCTTCGAGTTCCCTCATAACCTGTTATTACATAATATAAGACAAAAAACTAACTTGTTCATAAATACCAAATGATCTTTATAATAAAATAAATTGTTGTATTAAATCATGAAAACAATGTAGTTTGGTCATTCTATTTAGAATCAAGTAAGTAGGTACCTATGCCATTTGTGATGGATTAGATATAGCAATAGTTCAATATATTATGTTAAATATGATTATCTTTTTTTTCAGTGATGTTATGATTTATTTTTATCTGATAAGAGTAACAAAAATGACAGGCCAAAAATTTAGATATTGATATAGCTATTTCTGATATTTCCTGTGATTTCTTTGATAAATATTTTTATTTAATCAGCACAAACATTCAAGGTTATATATTTTAAACAGAAGTAATAATGTTTCTGATAAATCAAGTAAATAGTAAGTATATCATAAACTAAACTAGCCAGAGCTAAAATCTGCACCAATAGTCTTACCATCAAATTGCTTTTGTGTAACATTTCCAACACTAGTCAATTGACTAAGTAGCTCCAGAAATCCTTTGTTATAGTCGGATCTCTGTAGGGGCCTCACAACCATCCAGTCTTCACCGGGCTGAGCTGCACTGATCTTAGGTTTAAATGTAGCTGGACTTTTACTGAAGTCCAGTCGCTGCAGTAGCTCCGGAGGATACAGGTACTCAGAAGGCCTTGCCTCCTAGAAATAAAAAAATATCATTAATAATACTTACCTTATAACACTAATTGGTATTGTCCTAAACCAAGAACAGGTTGTTCTCTAGGTACTAGACAACAGATAAACATGTTTTATTCAAGACTGACACAAATATTGTGAACATATATAAAAACAAAATAAACAGACATATTTTTTACCATATTATTAACGTTAGAATAGGTCTGATAACTAAATATATAATGAATTATAATGCCAATTGTGTGCCAATACAAATCTCAAAGGAAACCATTATCTATTTATCCCTTGTAATAAATATCTAATCTTGATCATATTTCCTTACAGCACCGGTAAACCGCAAAGATAAAAATAATAAAGGCGGCGGAAATTCTCATATGAATATTATCTAGTCAATAGTATAATGAGAATAGTTTTGTAATATGTTATGATAACTGAAAGCATGCAATGTTTGCAATTTAAAAACAAATAAGTACCACTTACCGTATTTTTTCTGTCCATTCCCATGATAAATATAGTATAAAATTAAATTATTTATAACATCCTAACTTTACACAAAAGATACTAAAACACCGCTCCACGTCAACGGCCAGCAATGAAGTGACGTAAATTATTGTGATGTGGTCGCTAGAATATTATACTTCACGCTTGGATAAAACGATCAAAAGTGAAAGTAGAATACATAACCTCGAAGGCCTAAGAAAACCAATCGTTTTGAAATTCGATTCAACCAGCGAACTAGAGTCGTACAGCGTACTGACTGACGTAGACCAAGCGTAGACCGTACTACCGTAGTTCAAATTAGTTCAAAATTCTGTGTCTTGCGACAACTCAGCTGTCAGCTGATTGACCCTGCAGATTAAGACATTGGTAAGAACGCTGTTTTTGTGTCTGGCGTGCATTATACTATCTGACAGTGGACAGCTGATGAAATCATATCTCTTAGTAGTCTGTGGTTCGAATAATTAAAGTGACATTTCAATCTGATAATTTGTTTGCTTTATAGGTTATAATAATATAACTATTTATTTTAGTAGTGTAATCAATACTATTGTTAAATACAGTTAAAAGTGAAACTCAAGATATGCATAAATATGGCTCTTATTAAAAAAACGGTACTCAATTTTCGAAAATGTAGTCGTACTTACTCAGTTTTATGCAAGAATTTGAACAGCAGTTTAAAATTAGAGTGTTATACGCCAACAATAAATATAATTCATCGCGGTTTATTCTGGGAAAAAGACCGCAAAGGTGGATATGACACCAATGAAAAGATGACAAATCTAGCTCACCTGAAAAATGGTTTAAAAGAATTGAAATCTGAAATTAAATTATGGGCTCTGGAGATGAAAGAATTGTATGAAACTGACCCTCTGCTAGTTGCTAGACCTGGTAAGTTGCTGAATTCACGATACATTTATTTACAACTAGCGGCCCGTCCCGGCTTCGCACGGGGGGACTTAAGATTTTTTTCATAGTTTTACGATTGTTATGGGTAAACTATAAAAGATAGATATATGCTCTCGCGGACTTTTTTAAAGATAATGTTAAGATGAACAATTCACCCATAAAGCATTTTTGTATAACTTTAACTATATGCTCAGCGCACGCCACGGAAGGCCTCAGAAACGATACTTTTCCCCCGTTTTTGAAACATTTTCGGTTACTGCTCCGCAACTATAAGACCTAGCGTGATATTATATAGCCTATGTTACTCGGGGATAATGTAGCTTTCCAAAGGTGAAAGAATTTTTGAAATCGGTCCAGTAGTTTCGGAGCCTATTCATTACAAACATACAAAAATACAAAAATACAAATCTTTCCTCTTTATAATATTAGTTTACAATAAAAAAAAACGGATTTAACTCGCGTTTTTTATTTTTATTATTACATTATTTTCTTTACCTATTCATTCTTAATTCCCATACAATTTTATTGAACAATCACAATGTTAAAAACAGTTAAATGTTTGAACAAAGTTTTTGGTGCATGTAATTAAGTTGGGATCTCAAATGTTATGATAAATAATTTTGTTTTTACTACAAGTAGGTAAGTATACATAAAACTTAAGCCTTAGCATAATTTAACAAGCATGCTTTCGTTACGTATAATAAAGGAAATTAAACAACTTCACTTATAAATAATTACTTTTAAATCAATACTAAAATATCCCAGTACTAAGGTAAGACTTACCTGGAATATTTTTGTATAAGTACCTATATTACTTACTAATATTTAAAATATGAAAGAGATTTTGACAACATAATGTAATTTATAATTATCATGAGATTAAAATATTTTTATTTTCTAAAATAGTATTTGTTAAAATTGGTACTTATAAATTTAGACGTTTCATAAAACAGCATTTATACGTATAGCTCGAATATGTCATTAAGGCGGAAGCGCACTTGCTACATACAAAATAACCTGACTTATCTAAAAGAATGAACAAAAAATAAAAAAATATTTTTAAAAAAAAGCTTTTATTTAAATGCTCTAAAAAATAGATAATAAAATTTTGCTTTACAAATCGCGTAACAAGCTTTTATGAACATATGTTAAATATTATGTTAAATTATACAATTTATGTTTATTTATATAAACAAAAGCTTGTCGCAAAATCATTTTTTTTAAAGTGCAACCTAATTATAAAGCAAATGATAAGAAATCACTTAAGTCTTTTATACATAGGTAAGAATACTGTTATATCAAATCTTGCGACAAGCTTTTATTTATATAAATAAATATAAATTGTATAATTTAACATAATATTTAACATATGTTCATAAAAGCTTGTTACGCGATTTGTAAAGCAAAATTTTATTATCTATTTTTTAGAGCATTTAAATAAAAGCTTTTTTTTAAAAATATTTTTTTATTTTTATTTTATTTTTTACTTTTTAGTTATCGTTGGTTCGGTTTCTTAAATGGGTTTGCGTTGTATAGTCACGGAGTTCCTATGGCCACCTCCTGTCTCCATCATCAGACCCTGGTCACCATTATAATATCAAAGTACTCGCCAAGACGAATCAAATGAGCCAAAACACGATGGGGTTGCGTTGTATAGTCACGGAGTTCCTATGGCCATCTCCTGTCTCCATCATCAGACCCTGGTCACCATTATAATATCAAAGTACTCGTCAAGACGAATCAAAAGAGCCCAAACACCGTGGGTTTGCGTTGTATAGTCACGGAGTTCCTATGGCCACCTCCTGTCTCCATCATCAGACCCTGGTCACCATTATAATATCAAAGTACTCGCCAAGACGAATCAAATAAGCTAAAACACGATGGGGTTGCGTTGTATAGTCACGGAGTTCCTATGGCCATCTCCTGTCTCCATCATCAGACCCTGGTCACCATTATAATATCAAAGTACTCGTCAAGACGAATCAAAAGAGCCCAAACACCATGGGTTTGCGTTGTATAGTCACGGAGTTCCTATGGCCACCTCCTGTCTCCATCATCAGACCCTGGTCACCATTATAATATCAAAGTACTCGTCAAGACGAATCAAATGAGCCCAAACACGATGGGTTTGCGTTGTATAGTCACGGAGTTCCTATGGCCACCTCCTGTCTCCATCATCAGACCCTGGTCACCATTATAATATCAAAGTACTGGTCAAGACAAATCAAATGAGCCTAAACTCGATGGGGTTGGCTCGTATAATCACGGAGTTCCTATGGCCACCTCCCGTCTCCATCATCAAATCAGCTCGATGGTACCATAATATTGCATTGTCACCTGATTCTACCATACATGTAAAATTTCACCTAAATCGGTTGAGGGCAAGTGCCCTAAAATTAAGTTGCAAGATTCCACCCGAACAAACATCCATACATACATACATACATCGCAAGTTAAATAAAAGCTTTTAATTTTAAAAATAAGACTAAGGACTGATGAGATGGATTGGATTCAAAATATAATACGTAAATATAAAGTTAGTTATGGGCATAACTAACTTTATAATAGTTTGTATCTTGTCTGTGGTAATGTAATTTGAAAAACCTCCAGCCAGCGATCTAATGTCATAACATAAATGTCATTGTATTTAAAAATATCCGTTGAACGATAATTTAAGTCTGTTGAAACTTGTGTTTTGGTTTTATTCTTTTTTTCTTGGAGAATACGAAAATAGAAAGAACGAACCGTGTGTCTGTTTCGTATGAAAAGTTTTCTGTATAAAGTCGTCACATAGCTCGGAAAGAGCTGAAGCCGTAAGCTGATGTTTTCAAACATTGTAACCATCGACTCGTCTCCGGTTTTTATAAAAAATAGAAGTTTGAACAACGTTTATCAAAAATTTCAAAGTCTTTTCGGGCGTGGAGCAGACGTTAACAACGGAAACACCATAAAGGACGACATGCTTTCAGCGAGAGGAAGTACTGCTACCGAGGATAGTTTTATTACGCCAGTATCGTCTATGGGAGATCTGATGGCGATGTCGCCAAATAGGACTCAAGCAGAAATGGCGGACGTAACTAGTGATTTACTGACGGGCTCCGACTCCGATAGTATTTGTGATGCGACCATGCAGGAGGTGCCGATGTACGATGACCCCATGTTCATAGACGCGAACAGCCTGGACTACCTCGTGAAGTGCGCCGAGTCCACACGGCAGCACAACCTCGTCGACAGAGGCAAAGAGAGCTTATTTATCAAATTTGATCCTCTATATGCTAAACAAAAACAATTTCTCACTGGCTCCACTAACACAAATTCACTGGCAGACTCTACTGAATGTGATGTTGGATATGAAACTGGTAGTGCTGCATCAATATTTACAGATAGCATAACTGCTACCCCAAAACATTCACTTTCAGCTGGATCTATCACTTGCAACAAAGAGAAACCTATGCAAGTTGTACCTCCTGTCCTGAACCAAACTACCAAGTCTAATTCAAGTGATGTAAAAGTGACTCCACAGCTGGTTCGCAGTGCCTCAGCTATTATTACATCTGGTAATGTAGCTACAGACAGACTCATTAACTTTGCTGGTTCCACTCCACCTGTGGCTGCGCCACGGAGTCCTCGTCATCACTACTCCAGCTCTCATCAAACTGATAGACTTCATTCTCTTAAAATGATTCTTCAGAAACAAGACTATGAGGCTATTGTACTGAGGCAAGAGAACAAAGAACTTAAGGCTGCAATCAACAATATCGAAAACAAATACTCAAGTATAGTTGAAGAATTAGAGTTGAAAGTGAAAAAGTTGACAAATGATAAACATAATTTAATTGAAAGAGAATGCAAATTGATCCAACAACTGAATGACAAGACCTTGAATAACAAACAGATGGGTATTGTGATGGAGGAGTATGAAAAAACAATATCATCATTAATTGGTGAACAGCAACGAGAACAAATACACTCCCAGGAGATTCACGAAAAATTAACATCTGAAAGAAATCAAGCTCAGAGTCATCTCGCAAGTATGGAGAGCTCATTCAATGATCTACTCTCTAAATATGAAAAATGCAAAAGTATTATAATGGAGGACAAAGAACGAGAAAAAGTTTTTGAACAAAAAATTACAGAATATGAAGAATGTGTGAAAAAATATGAAGAATTGTATTCAAATTTGAAGCAAGTTACATCTGAGAGTTTGTCGAAGGCCAATGAAACTCTGGAGAATGTGAACAAGAGCCACAATGTGGAGTTAATGAAGCTGAATGCTACTATTAAAAAACATGAAATAAAAATATCATCATTAGAGGAGTCTCTGGCACAAAAAACGAGAAATAATGAAGAATTAACTAGGATTTGTGACCAACTCATTAATGAGGTGCACTAAGGGTTTTTCTATGGCAGGAATTATAATTAGCCATATTATGGCATCATTTAATTATAACCTTATATTATAAAATTGTTCTGTGATGATTGTCAGCCATTGTGTTTGTCATTGTTTCTATATATTGTTATACCTAGAGATTTTGATGACTTGGACTATTAAATTATGTAAACTTATTATGTAGACTAATTGGAGTCTACATTTTTGGTTGAACTACTAGAAATTGGGTTTTGAGAACTTTTATTATACATGACAAATTTATTATAACATTATTTTAGGTCAAGATACTAATCATTGAATTATGCCTTATTCTTCATTAATTAACACATTGTTTAAGTACTATTAGTAACATAACTTCAATAATAGTTGTCCTTTGACAATCCCATTAACAAATTATGATTGTATTTTGCTAAATTGTTTATCAACCCTTGTATTTAGACATAATTACCAATTGACTTAAATTATTTATTTTTTACTGAATGTTTGTATGATTGTGATTTGTTTTCTGTCTGTTCTAATTTAGTTTGGTATTTTATACTAATATACTCATTGCGTCCGCTACCCGCCTATTTAGTATACAGACTGGTGTAATGCCTATCACTATTATATTGCTTAAACATAAGATTGAGGTATTCTTCAATAACATGCCTTGATCAATAAAATCGAAGCTTTAGCATTATTGGTAGGTATTTGTCTAAGATGATTTCATATTGGATATATACTAGTTGTACCTTAGACTACCTGTTTTATGAATAAAGACCTTAATTTCATTGTAACTTTTGTTTTATTGTTGAGTAATAATTAATTAAAGAAAGAAAAGCAATAATTACTACAAATATTTCCATGCTTAGGTACAAAATAAAAAAGGTACTTAAAACTTACCTTAATTACCTACAGGGACTTAATTTCGTAATGTAAAAACGAATAAAAGCATTTTTCTGAAATCCAGTCCATGTCCACTAATTGTCGTGCAAATGATGAACGCTGTAAGTACGTATTAGTTTCGTACATGTCATGGCACAATAGGAATTTCTTTCATTCGGGTACACACGGGTTTTACAACACGAATCGAAATTTCATTTATATGGGAAGCTTTTATATATAAAATAATTAAATACAAATATCTTTACGTTCACAGGTGAAACAGACCTAATATGGTGTTTCAACGAACCGTCAGTCCTGGAGAAGTTCGTGACTACGAGCGATAGCGATCACAACGAGGGCTACAGCTCGTGCGGGCTCGAGCTGAGCCGCGCGGGCCGGGCGCTCTTCCACGGGAACCTCGACACCAGGGTCCCTAAAGATGGCAGAATAAAGAAGGCTGGATATTGTGCATTGAGATCGAAGAGAGTTAGGGTGAGGATGATTCATTTTAAATTGGAATGAAACCTCTATAATAGTTTTGACTCGCGTATTTTATTTTATTTGCTGACGTTTTGAAAGCTTTACAGTTCCCATGTTGATAGCACATCTGAGCTGACGATAGTCTAACGCTAACGTGATTTTTACATTATGCATAATCAGAAATTATAATCTGAATTTTCTTACCTACTTTGAGCAGCCAACACATAATTTTATTGTAGTTTTCATTACGTAGGTACCTAAATAAATTTGAACACGCTCTAACACCTTTGACTATTAATACCGATATATATCAGCACTTTGACTGCTATGAAATACTTTTTCAAAACCTACTGACTGTGATCTATAGTCTGTACCTACATAAATAGAGGATGACTCAAGTGAATACCTACGAATAAACCTGTATTTAAATTATATTATTTGTATAATTATATACAATATATCTGTTCCTTCTACAGAAATCATTCAAACGGGAAGCTACTTTCGATTGGAACCTCTATAACACGCTGGTGTTAAAAGTGCGAGGCGACGGAAGATCGTATCTGCTGAACTTGTCTTGTGAGGGTTATTACGATATCACGTGGAACGACATTTACCACTATGTGTTGTATACTCGAGGTGGCCCTTATTGGCAAATCGCTAAGGTGTGTATCATTTTACTCAAGTACTAATATAAAATAATGGTATAGGGATGGGAGTAGGTAGGTACTGCAGAGGTTGGGATAGGTACAGTAAAGATGCTGGCCACGTAAGAAGTTTAAAAATATGTTATAAAAGAAGAGGAATGATAATTGTGCGGCTGAGGATTAAAGTTGACGTAGTAGGTAAAAGTGATTTTTATTGAAAGCCGTAAATAATGGTACCTACTTTGTACGCTATATTGCATTGAAATGTTTTGTTACAAAGTGGTAAAAAGAGTCGCGTTAGGCACCTAGGTACACTGTACAGGTCTTTTCGTATATGTTACGTAATAATTTTTTATGCCTTCGTGGTTATTATACATTGGAATGAAACAACTTTAACGGATTTAACTCGCGTACCTATTTTATTTTTATTGGCTGACGTTTCGGAGCCTTTACTGATTCCATAATCGTAGCAAGTGATTAATAAAAATAAAATACGCGAGTTAAATCCGTTATTAAAGTTGTTTTATATTAATGTATATATGTTACGTGTTTTATTTCAGATACCATTTTCTAAATTTATACTTGGGTCCAAGGGACGTCTTCAAGACAAACAGGTCCGGATGCGCCTCGATAGAGTAACGCACTTCGGCATCACATGCTGTGATAAGATCGATGGACCATTCAACTTGGAAATCGAGTATATAGGTACGTATTGCTATATTATCCTACCTTAATATCTTAAATGCGAAAGTGAGTTTGACGCTTAAACTGCTGAACCCCTTTTGATAAACATTGGTACAAGTATAGATAAGAATGGGAATTAGATCTGATAGGATAAAGTACGTAATTTAGCAGGGCGTAGGTAGTCAGTAGAAAATATTTTTGATGATTAATGACATACATGACTACTTTTGAGCATGTACTATTTGTGTAAACTGGGTCAAATTGAAAATACTATATCCACTGTCTACATAATCGTGATCACTATAACCACTATACATATCTAATATTAAATTAGCACAATTCTTTCGGTTATTTAACAAAGATTGTACTAATAATTAATTTATTTCGTAAATTATTACAGGTTTGGAGTTTGACCCTACGCATGATGAAGAATTCGCTTATGAAATGTATCAAACAGAAAAATATATAGTCGGTGTATAATAATATGTAATAAACTAGTTTAGATTGTTATTCATTTTTATTTATATCTTAACTCCATAGCTTCTTTATCAGAATCATTGATAATAAAACAAACTTTACTTTTTTAAAGACATAATAACAAGACCACCAGACGGTTTCTTAGCACTCTTTGAATACGAACGCTGTGTAGAGAAAACGATTCACGTCAGGTTATAGTAGAGTTTATACCATAATGTGACGTCAGGAGCCCCATCTCCCGAAATTTTTCAGCGCTTATCTTTTTTCATTTATTGTACGATTGAGAAAAAAAATACCTGTCTAATAATTTTTGATAATTTACTTGGCAATGCTTATTATTTGCTTTCGTTATTTAATGAGTAAATCCATATAACATTTCTTATTTTAGAAAACTGCCTTGAAGTTAGAAATGTCCCTAAAATTTTAAATCTGAGACAGTCTTCAATCATAAATACCGGTATTTATGATCGAAGGAGACAGTAGACTTTGTTCCAAGTCTCACATCTACGTTTTGTAAAGTTTTGTACTGTAAATAGCTCGTTATTTTGGTGACTCGAAATATCGGGTTGTGTGATAAGCCCTTAGCATGAAATGTAAAACAAAATTTTATAATAGCAACATCTTTATTCTAAACGTCAAATTGAGATTGTCTATGGTTTTGCAGTAATTGGTTTGGTAGGTTCGGTAGTAGAGTTGCTTGACTGATGTCATCATCGTTATTTCCTAATAGTTTACTCAGCAGTGAATGTTTATTAAATTATCTATTAAGGACATTGAACCAAGATTAATAAGGCGACAGTGTTTAACAGTGCGGACAATCCTCGAAACTAATAGATCAAGGACATGCGGTGGGTTTCATGCATCTCTTTATGTTCACTTTACGTCGAAGTATAAATCTTCAAGCGTAGGATGTTGACCTTTTATAGGATATACTTTGCGACATATCCTTGTCTCTTAAAATACCAAGCTAACCTTCACTGAATTAATCACACGAATTAAGGATTACAAACCAATTAAACTTATGTGTTTATATTTTTAAATATTTATTTTCAGATGAGACCATGCACATAAGATTCGTCACTGTGTTTAGTCATTAATTAAAACTTGACAGTACCATGTCTGGTACGGAGCAAAATATTGTGAATTCAATGCAACAATTATCTGTACAACCCAATCAGAGTGGTCACACTGAGAAACCTACTCAGGTAGTCACACCTGCAGTTAACAGAAGTCAACTGTCATCAACTCCGAAGGTCGCACCTGTAAAAGTGAATACAGTATCGCCCGCAATAGCAACAATCGACAGACTGTTGAGCTTGGGTGGAAACATACCACCTCCTCCACCTGTCATCACTAGATCCTCTGACATGGATCCCCACACTGTGGAACAGCTACGAGCAGTCAAGGAGCTCCTAACAGCTCAAGAAGAGGAAGCACAAAATCTAAGAGATCTAAACAGAGAGTTAAGGGATCGCTTAGAAGAATGTGAATCAAAAATCAAAAAATTAGCAGACCAAAACGAAGAATATTCTGAAAAGGAAAAAGTTCTCTCTCAAAGAGTGGCTGAGAAAGTTAAAAATAATAAACAAATGAGTGTTGTAATGGAAGAGTATGAGAGAACAATCTCGTCACTTATAGGTGAAAGAGAAACCGAAGCCAAAAGGTGGTCCGAGGAGAGAGTGTCACTGGTCCGGGAGCGCGATGAGGCTGCTTCACATTTAGCCTCCATGGAACATGCTTTCAATGATGTTCACACAAAATATGAGAGGTGTAAAGTTATTATACAAGGGTATAAAACAAATGAAGAGACACTGAAGAGATCAGTGGAAGAGAACAATGATGCGATACAAAAGTTAGAAGCAAGGTATGAAACCTTAAGACAGCATGCAATGCAGCAGCTTAACAAAGCCAATGCTGAATTGGATTCTGTGAAGAAGGCCCATCAGGCAGAGATGCTGAAGCTTAATGCCATGCTGAAGAAGAGTGAGGTCCACGCATCCTCGCTCCAGGAGTCTCTAGCGCAGAAGATCAAGGACAATGAAGAGCTGACGGCAATTTGCGATGAGCTCATCAACAAGGTTGGATAAACTACCCTTACTTAATACATAATTGTAATTGGTATCTACATTTTCATTTTACTAACATGCATTTAATGTTAAATATGCAGTTATTTATAAAAAGCGAGCAGTGCTATTACATTATTAATTTAAATAATCACTATATACATTGGATCACTACTTCCATACTATGTGAGTAAGTGTTGTTACCATTTCATGAAAACATCCTTGAATGTAAATTGTAAATAATATGTGCAATCATTGTTGTGTCAATTTTTATTTTTGTACAATTTTTATTACTTTAGTTTTTAAGTTTTAACAATTTGTGACATTGTTAAGGTATAATTCTATGAGGAAATTATTAATTTTATAATTCAGTATTTTATATTTGTATTTCCTGTAATTTATTTTTGTAATTGGAGCACCTTGTGCCAGTCTGCTATAATTAGGATCTGTTTAATTGGATTCAAAGTATAATAATATATTCAGTTATAAATTGTTTATCCAAAGATTAAAGTAAAAGAGCGCCTGTTTGGAATGAAAGACCTATTAATGGGTTTAACTATTTCTTTAGTGTTAGACTGTTGTCAGTTCAGTCATGCTATGATCAAATAAAATTATGCGAGTTAAATCTGTTAATAGTTGTTTCATTCCAATGTGTAATAACCGTGAAGGCATCAGAAATTATTATGCTACCTGTTTGTCCAGTAAACATGAAAAACAATTTGTAATCTCAAGTACTTACTTACCTATCTTTGCAAATGAACATTGAAATGATAAAATCTAATTTGTGATTCTTTAGATACAGATGTACCTTTAAAAATTCAAGCCTGCCATAAATATCTTATTGAATGTTTATCCTATATGTAATTTACTTTTTGAAAGTTGGTGTATTAATGCAGGTAAACTGTAAAAAAAAAGAATTACACTTTCAGAAAGTACATTATTTTCATAAGAACATTGAAAACTAATTTACTACCTTATTGAGATGTGGTTTTCATTTTCTAGTCTCCTAATAGATGAAATAACAAAAGATAAAGGAGTCACTTCATTCAATATGGGTATATAATTGTAATATGTGTATTTACCCTAAAAAGGATTATTTCAAGTGAATTCTTAAATTAGTTGTTAAAAATATAAAATTAAATATTGGAATAAAACAATTATTTTATAATGGATATTCATTTCTGTAATTTCCGCAAAAGCATCAGAAATTATTTAAAAAATTAGTTTTTGAAGAACTGCCAGATTTTATTTGAATCCAATTACTTTTGTTTTAATTTAAAAAGAGAGTATTGTTTTTGGAACTTAGATTTAAGATATTTTGTGTAATATTATGTATGTCTGCTAAATATCATTAGGCCTACAATTACTATTATAATCAGCCTAACCTAATAAAAACGAGCAAAATTTTTGAGATGTGGTACTTCCACAGTTCTATACAAATCACTACCATAAAGCTCCCGTAGTAAAATATGTAAATAGTGCCTTTAAATAAATAAATCTCCATATTTCCGGTCCATTATGCAAAATATTAAAAACATGAGATTCTTAATTTTAAGGTTGTAGCCTACTAAGAACTAAATAAATAAGTAAATTTGTTTAATTTGCAAACTGAACTGTATAAAATGATTAAGTAACGCAATCCAGGTTTATAAAACCTGATCAAAAAATTACTTCTTGTAAAGTATGGCTATTAACCAAATAGTCTTTGTATGATCACTTTTGTAGAGCATGCCGGAGCAATATTATAATTACCTATACTTAGTAATTGTTGGAATCAGTCTCGCAGAATATGAAATAGTACTAATTATATCACCTCACTCCTTGTGGTATGTGAAATGTGATAAATGAATTTAACACACAACTAACTTAAAATGTGATCAACATTCCAAGGTGTTTTAAACTATGGATAACTATAAGTAATCACTAAACACATCCCTAACAACTCATTATCGAACGTCATGCTCATGTAGAAAATTAATTGCAATTAATAATGATATTATTAGGTACGCAATTTTGTTTTGCATTCTTTGTGTGGATTATAGGGCTCTCACCTGCTACCTCCAATTAGCTTTCACAAATCAAATAATATATTGATGAAAAATAGAACATCATAAATGTTGTTTCTAGTCTACTTTTCTATCCATAACATCGTAAATATAAAAATATGGCTACAGTGCTAAATGTTAAACATAAGCTGCATACAAGAATTGTTATCTGTATTCTTTATTGAAAATTACTTTCACACTGAACTCTGCTATTTTCGCCTTTTTTGTAATATAACTGATGAATAACATCTTATTTCTAAGCGATATAATATGTACTTAGTGTGAAGTACCTATACATTACGTAAGTTCATAGTGGAATACGAGAAAACTGCATTTCTTTTGAAATATGCTTGAGATCTCTATTTTCCTATATTTAGTTGTATTTTTAAAATGATTGTAATGTCTGATTTAATTATTATTGAGAATAATATAAAAAATATAAATCCACCATGTATACTTTGTCATACAGGTTAAAAAATGACCACTAGGTCATACGTAAGCTATGAGGCGTCGCTACAACACAATTGGTTTAGATATACCTAAGTTTGTAATCATTATACCTATTATTTTGAAGCTATTACAAGATATGTAATAATTATTTATGTAGTTTACTTGCAATTATTTATATAAATGAAACGAAAATAAACTGATTCCATATTTCTAACCAATGTATTATTTAAGACACCACATAGTCCAGTCATTTGCCATTATTTTATAATGAGAAATTATTACTTCTCTTTTGTTTGTGTTGCATAGTCAACTCTATTGATAAGGCTATAGAGTCTAAAGTAAACAAGTATAATAGGATAACTTTTCTGATAAGTATTAAAACATTTTTTAACATAACAGTATTTATTTACATAACAAAATTTGTCTGACTTGTACACTTTGCAATAAATATGTTTTTTTGGAAGACTACACAGATATATTGATGTGTACTTTCAAGATTATTGGGAATTTCACTTATTTTTCTTTAAGATTTTATATGTGTCCTTACTAACTAAATAACTAGCAGCGGAGACTACGGTGGAGGCTGCAGTAACGCCGCAAAGAGCCTGAAGAGCAGGGTGGTCGACGAAACCAAACACTGGAGATGCTAGGGTAGTTCCAACCTGAAATTATTTTCAAAATTAGGTATTTAATTTAATTATTTATATCGAACACTTGTCTGCCATTATTTTCCTAATTTTCATCCATTTAAATATTGCAGGATTTATATACTATCCTGGGAAGAATTGCACTTTTGAGAGTATTTTTAATATAGGACCAGTTTAAAAACAACATACCTACAAACATACATAAGATTCAAATTGTTTTAAATAGTTAACAGAAGATTATAGCTTTAGATAGGTAATACTTACTAATAATAGCTGTATTGCTGTGTTTACTTTGCTGATAAAAGTTGGTGCTAATTGTGCTGTTGCATGGGTAACATCAAAGTATCTGCTTAGTGTCCTCTGGAAGAATAATGATATTAATGGTAAAATTATCACATTACTATTATTGTATATTTAAATATTAGAAGAATCTTACAGGAGGTGGTAGACTCATGTATCTAATAACAAAACCAGCTGCAACTAATGCGGCGTCTCTGGCCACAATGAGTATAGTCAGAGGCAGAGGTATTAAATTTTGCCAAGTAAGGGTAACAAAGAGTGTGGCAATTAACACTTTATCTGCCATAGGGTCCAAGAAGGACCCCATTCTTGATGACTGGCTCTCCCAAGTCCTTGCTATCCAGCCATCCAACTGAAATGGGTAATTGACATGGTTATTGGAAAAGATCCTGTAACATAATACAAGTAAATTGATTCTAGATTCTTTATTATGTATCAATTAAAAATAACTCAGCAAAATTAAAATTATATCTATTATATTTAATTACTATCTATAACTTACCAAGTCTGTGACCCCGGCAAACACCAGCAGGCCTAATGCTAAGTTATAATTGTCTTGAAGTATGACATACCCTACATAAGGGGACATAGCTATTCTAGTCACACATAGAAAATTGGGTATTGTGAAAACTTTGTCTCTCTGCAACAGAATTAAAATGTACAAGATAAGTAGGTGCTGTAATATTGATATGTTTTAAACAATAATTCAGCCAAAGCTCGCTTCCATATATTGGCATTACAGTTACCTCAACTACTTCTTCGAATCTCTCCTTCACTTTTGCTTTTGTTTCGAGTATGTCTTTTACTAGATGCTCCTTTCTTTCCCGCAGTTTCTGGCCAGTTACTTCTCCTTGTTGTTTAATATCGCGTACAATTTCCTCGCCTCTCAACCGGATTCTATGCTCCGTATGTTTGAGCTGTTCCTTCTTTTGATCAAAAACATCTCTTAATACTTCTGCTTTCTTTTCTATATTGATGAAATTCTTCTTTTCGTCGGATGAATATGCACAGGCAACGGGAAAAGGCCTGATTGTATTTTTATTAAAGGTAGACCTGTATTCTCGGATAAAAATATTGCATTCATGTCTACTACTATTATTTGTTTTGCAGTACAAAGTTGATAGTTGTTTTAAAGAAATACAACGCGCTATTCTGGTCATATCTATTATACAAGAATGAAAATTTTATGCTGAAGGCAAGTCTGTTGTATTTAAGTACAATCAGACATAAAGTAAGTGTAAAAAATTGTATAATTCACTTGATTTAAAATAACATCGTGATTTTTGACAACGGGATATTATAAGCCAATAGGTACATGTTATGTCACTTTTGACAGCAGTTTCTCAAGGCTTCGAGGCATGTATATAAACGCAGTATCTAATGTTTTTAGCTTTCGTATTTAGTCTCGATCTAACGTGGGTTTTATTCTTAAACTAAGATTTGAATTACTATTTATTTATTTACTTTTAACAGACCGTTTTAATCGGTTAATAATTTGCTATTTGCATTTTTTTATTTAAGTTTGAAATTTGACACTTCTCTTGTGTTGTATTTTATAATATCTGTGGCGAGCTAATGTTACAAAATAAATAGGTATTTTAAATTAATTTGTTATATACTCATATGGAACAATACAAGTGTTTACAATTTATGATATTATTCAAATCAATTCATTCTATTACCAACGTTATATATTTTGCCTGTGTTTCTGTTTTGACGTAATAGTGTAAGAAAGTTTTGTTGTGATACCTACACCTATTACTTTGTTTTGCTTGACTTCGTTCAGCTAGCTGCTAGATTATGTTTGTTATCTTTCACTGCAGTAACCTGCAATGTTACTATCTTAATAGGAACATAAAGTTCCGCCTGTGAACGAATTACATTTGACCTAGGCGGGAGGGAGAAATGATAAAATAATGTCTGACATAATTATTAATCTGTTTACAGTAAAGAGATAATTTAATTTTATTTGCAGTATCATTATGTAGGAAACCTCTGACGGTTGATTGGAAACAGAGAAGTAGAAATATATTGTATTGATGAGTAAAAGTGTCTTTATTCACTATGAAGGAGGAGGAATTAAAATATATTTTGCGACTTTTAGATGATCTTTCTGAAAATGTTTTTGAGGTAAGTTTTAACTTCCATTATATGATAGCCAGGATAACAAAGACATCTTTATATTTATGAGGTAATTGGAGGCCTTAATTAAAATCTATTTGAAACTAGTTGGTATATACACTAATAATATTAGAATTTTATCATAATCTTCATGTGAATAGGCTGAGCTGAATGGATTTATTTTGCCAATCACCTATTAATAGATATTAAAATAAGTTAATAAGATTATGTATGACTTAATTAAATTCACTGTTCTTCTTTATTTTCCCTTCATTTTGTTGGTTGGTGTGGCACTAAAAAACTTAAATTTAATTTCAGGAATTACTACAATTCCACTATGACATTGAAGAAGGAAAGTCCACTAAAGATATTTCAGATCAGACATTGGCCTTTTTCAAGAAAAACTTATGCTGCAATCCTGTGACCACTGCTACTGTCCTAAAACATTTACAGAACCACTTTTCGGAAAACAAACTAAATGTAAACAAATTACAAAAACTATATCTGGAAGTATTGACTGAGGAATTATCGACAACACACTCGCCTGACAAAGTTATTACACTTATATCTTTAGTGAGATTAGAGGATGAATTCATACCTCAGTTCATAGACCAAGTGTTGAAACCAGTTTCTGAAGATGCATACAGACAATATAGAAAACAAATCCTGATCAGTCTGGTACCTCAAGAGAGGCCAGAGTTATTAAAGATAACTTCGGAACTTATTCAACATAATGAACCACAGAAACAATTCAAACTAACACCAGAGTACATGTTGGAACTTTGTTACCAAGATAAAATTCACTGGCTGTTGAAAGCTGCCCAGGTTTATAAGTACCAGCTCCATGACATGAAGAATGTTACCTTTAAGATAAATAATTTCACTAAACAGATCCTCATCATGGTCCTTATAGACCTCACCAATAGCCCGGAAACTTATGACCTGCCATCACTAGTGCACCAACTGACTAATATATTTTCCATTCTGGACACATATTGTACTGCTGATGAACAGTTGCAATTTTACATAACAGAAGTAAAAAGAGAACTGACAATAATAAAATTTTGCTTAGAAAATAATTGCAAAATAATGACAACATCAATATTTAGCCAAGTTTTAGCACAAAGTGCTTTGGCTGTGATATCTCAAGTTTGCAGGCTACCCAAAGTAGACCGTTATAAAGTCTCAAGACTTTTGAACACAAACAATGACATAATTACAGAGTTGATGACTTTGCAAAGTAGCTCCAACAAAAAGGTAGATTCTAATTTAAATTGGGATATTGTTACCTACAATAGCTATTGTGCAATAACTAAAGTAATAGATACTATCCTGAATGCCTCTGAAGGTACAGAAGATGGAGTGGAGATAACATCCTCTCTAGAAGAGGTCAAACGGGTTGTTCTCTCCATACAGCCGTTGCAAAGTTGCATTGAAGTAATAGAGAACATTTTTGCATGTCTTTTTCTAAGGTATGAATTCTTTTCTTGCCATGAACATTACCAAGACTATCCCTGCGGCACTCATTCGGACTGCTCATATTTTTACTCCAAGAAACAAGCAAAGAACTCTAAAAATACAAAGAGCAGTAGTGCAGGATTCATGTGTAACGCATTGACCATGCAAATTATTTTGAATACACTGAAGTTGTGTTTGGAGTCCTTGGAAGACAGTGTTAATGCTGATAAGGTGGATAGCATGGTGTTATCAAGACTGAAGCAACTTGTCAAAGTGGTCAACCATTCATTATGGAAGTTGCAACTTGTGTCTACATTATCGCCTGACGTGGGACCGCTGCAACTGAAGCTATGTCTGGATTATGTGGAAGTGGACGAAAGCAGTGAAGAAGAAGAACGAGAGTTTGATATGAAAACATCTAGAAGAAAAATAAGGATCAGGAGAAGACACACTAACCCTAAACCTGATGTTGACCAAGTTATGTTCGCTTCAACTATATCTGCTTCTGATGATTGTAAGTCAAACAAAGTACTAACTGATTTGGGGAGTATGTAGTTATAGAGATGCAAATTCTGATAAACATATTATTTTTTTCCAGCATGCAACTCTGCTAGAGGAAATATTGACTTCATATCTGTGATGCTGGCCAAACCAAATAGTCTTGTCGCGTTGGCTCTATACCACAATGATTTCTCCAAAGCCAATCAAATTATAGAGGTATGTAACTATCTTTTAAATCCCAGGTAAAAATATAGACTTATATTTAGTGCTACTACAATAAATATAGAAATAATAGTAAATATTATATTTATGACTTATACTTATCATACATGAAACATCTGTTTTAAATTACAGATGTCATCTCCCTGAAATCAATACAATTTATAATAAGTATATCAAATTGCAAATATAAGTCATCAACTCTGGTTTAATGATAATTTGATAATTTGTTGCCATGCTAGTAACTTAAGCATTTAGGATGTGATAAGTACCACATTGAATAAAAAAATATTCTTTCTATACACATAACAATATTTTTCAGATGTTCGACTTAGCTGATGCTGAAATAGCCACCGAGGTTACATTCACCGAGCATTTGCGTCATTTGGTGGCTAAAATAAAGAATATTATTTTCTACAAGGACGACACTAGGTATGGGACCAAAGAGCTATCGGCGCTGTCGGTTGTTTCCACCGAGGTCATGGGTTTAGTGGAGGGATTCCTCGCATCTAACAGAGCTCCAAATTTCTCTTTCGACGTTATTCAGTTAGCAGCCTGCCACCCCCACTTGCAGCTGTATAGTCACCAAAATGCCTCATTCATTAACGCAGTCGATATCCTGTTAAGCAGCGGTCTTAACAGGGAGATCACCTACGGCCTTATTAACGTGGTCGAGCGAAAACTCGCCGAAGTCCGCTGCTCCACCGACGTCGCCGCCGTCAAGAAAATTAACTACATCAGGTTCATTGAGGACATTGCCAGCGTCACATTCGAAATCTTCGGCAACACCGAGAAATCTTTCGGCTTCGTCGACAACGTCTGTGCGCTGATCGCAGACTGTCGCATTCCAATCAAGCACAAGGAATTCTGTAAAATGAACCAGCTCTCTAAAGAGTTGCGGCAGTACTGCGAAGACTTGGCCGACGTCGTCAAACCAAATAAAATTAAAGAGATCGATCAAAATTTGCTTCAAAAGTATCATCAGATATATATGAACGTCGTGGCCGCTTCCGACAAGGATTTATGCAATATAAACGAGGTTTGCCGACACGGCAACAAGAAGACGAGAAACCATTATTTGAGAATGTGCTACATGTACTGTAAGACTGTGTCGCAATTAGAACAGGAGGAGAACAATTCCTTAGCTCCGACCGAGTCCTCGTATTTCGCGGTGTTAGAGAAACAGCTGCATGATATATTCGGTAACATGATCAATGCCAAAGAGATCCCCGTGACGTACTTAGAGCCGATATGTAAGAAATTAAACGTGAATTTAATACCGAAGCTGATTCTAAACTTCTGTCCGTCTATAACGGTGACGACGCTCAGTGAAGCCAGCGAGGAGAACTTCAACAATTTGCTGCAGGCTGTTTACGCTTTTAAGAATACCGAGGAGAATTTGTTTTTGGAGCCTGAAGCTAACTTCGCGCCGTTGCCGCGGGCGCCCACGCCGCAGTCCCTCACGTATATCGTGCTGCATAATTGGGTGCTGGCGCATTTGATTAAGAAAATTCACACCGCGCCGAATGAGAACAGCCTCCAGCAAAGCATAGACGCGCGCACGAGGTGCCTGAATAACTACATGGAATTGGAGAGATTCAATTGCACAAAAGTTCTGTTCGGAGGAAACAAATACTTAGCTTCCCTACACACGACCGTCGACTTGGACAAACTGTTCCTATACTTGCCTCAGTTGATAGAGGCTGGGAAATTGCTGAAATGTTTAAATATTATAGACAATCTCTCTGAACGTCAGGCGCTATGTAGCGCTAATTTGGTGAATTTGAGAGATCTGATATTGTTTAAACTCGCTATTAACCCGAAAATAGAAGACAACTGGAGGTATTGTCAGTATCTGAAGTGCCCGGAATTGAAGGTGAATCTTATTCTGAACAACCTGTGCAGCTGGCCGGCCGAGGGCGCGATGGAAGTCCTGGACTATCTGAAGTACCTTCTCGACCAAGTGGCTGCAGATGACGGATTGTACGAGAAATGTTCCAATTGGATGGCCAAAATACCCCTCTATGACCAGGTATAAATCTTATATATATATATATATATATATATACACCTATATTTACATATTATAAAGTGAATAGTTATTTGTGCATATGTTGATACGAAATTTCTGTCATTGTTTTAAGATCTCGACGATAATGGGCGCAAACCACTGGTACAATGTGTATGAGAGTTCGGTGGAAAATCCTGAAAACGTTATAGAAGTGTTAATGGACAGTCAACAGGTAATATTATTTATATAAACTGTATTTATCACTGTTTACATTGTATTCTTGTTATTAATTTTTGGTCTTTAATAATAGCCATTCACAATTAGATAACCTTCTCAATACATATTAAATGAGACACTTTTCTTTACCTAACATCTCTACAACAATTTTTTTTGCAGTTCCAGCTGTGTCTAGAATGGGCTGACGTCCACGACGTGTCAGAAAATATGAAGAATTTAATCATAACTAATTTACTGCGACAATTATTTGAGTATACGAACCAGGCCACACCCGCTTTAGTCGCCGAGTTGCTGTCCAGGCTGCCCACAACCCACGCCATGGACCTCATCCAGGAGGAAATGTCAAAAGTTAGAAACGTCGAAATACTCCAAGTCTGCGTCGACTTCGTATCAGAAAACTCGTCCGATTGGAAATCGTTTGAGAACATCAAAATCGGTCTCCTGATCATGCTCGAGATCGATACAAATCTACGTCAAATATTCTGGGATTTGGTGGAGAAACCCCTCCTTATGATCGAGCAGTTCTTGATGAATGCAAAATTGGACGTTCTGTCTGTTATTATAAATAAGATATCGTCTAATCTGAAGAGGGATCCGAGTGGGGATAATTTGTACTACAACATAAAGGTGATCGAGAGTGTCGTTATATCGAGGAACGCGGTGGATGCTTTGCTAAGGTTCTACGCTGAGAAAGCTTTGGATATGAGTCCGAGGAACACTTGTCCGGCGCCGCCTAAGCCTAGCGAGGATTCTTTGATGCAATCGATAGACTCGATCAATATTGAAGCGGCGTCAAAGCCGTTCGTGATGCCGGAGCAGGTGCCCTCGAAAGAGCAGTGGACGGAGGACTACTCGACGGACCGCTGCATGGTGTGCCGCACCTCTATATTCTCGATGATCATCCGCCGGCATCACTGCAGGAGGTGTGGCCGGCTCGTCTGCCACGTGTGCTCCAGGAATAGAATGCAGGTAGAGTAGTTTTAACTGATTAATTGAAACCTGTCGCCGAGGTAGTTAATTAGGTAAAACGTCTGATCTTAGTGCTATTTTTTATCAGAGATATGAGACACTTTTTCAACAAGACGCCGATTAATATTTTTTAATGCTAACGGATTTAAGTCGCGCATTTTATTTGCGGACGTTACGAAAAAAATATATTTCATATATCACAGGCTCATTCTTGCAAATGAGCCTACTAAAACTATTAATGCTTTAACTGTAAAGTTTTAGAAACGTCAGCAAGAAAAGAAAATCCGTGATTTATATCCGTTAAAGTTGTTTCATTTAATATTTTATTTAACTTAAAATAAAATACAAAACAGAACATCAATATAAAAAGAATCATAACTGTCAATACAACCACTATACAGAAATTAAATTTTTAGGTACCAACATATCCAAGTAGCGTAAAATTCCGAGTGTGCAACGACTGTTACACACAGACAACGAACAAGAAGACACACAGTGACCAGGATAACATGATGCTGAGCAGCAACTCCGATTCGGCCGGCAGCGGAGTCACTTGTATGGACTGGTGCCTCTCCACCAACTCGGGCAGGAACGAGGCTGTGAGAGCGGAGTTTAGCTTCGAATTCACACCTAACGTCACCTTATGCTTGTCCATAATGACGATGCATTCAATCAATTTGGATTATCCGAGGTGAGTACTTTCGAAAAGACATACTGTGATTGAATTTCTCACCGTGCCAGTAGTTTTTAGGACCGCTCAAATTTGACGTGTAAATAGAATAAAAATATTATAAATAAACTAATGACTGGTGATGTTATGATAATTTAAAAGCAAATTTATACTTCAAGATGCCTTTTTTTTATCGTAATTTTTTTTTAATGTGTATTTGTCGTGTAGGTTCCTGCTGGATCGCAGCGACGAGGTAGCGCGCTCGTTGTCGGAGGACGGCGACGCGCGCCTGCTCGTGCGCGCGCGCCGCTCGCTGCTGCTCGCCGCCGCAGAGCTGTACGCGCGGGCGCCGCCGGACTACAGGCGAGTCATTCATACTACACTATAACCTGACGTCACCACCCTCCCTCCCTTCCTCGATCCGGCTGATAATATCGATCATCCCTACATCAATCACATAAGTATAGAGCTTGCTGTATAGAGAGCGCGTCTACGGTTATTATTAGTTATGTTTGCGCAGCGCGGAGGGCGGCAGGGGCGACAAGGGCGGCAGGGGCAGCTCGCGCGCGCGCGCGGTGGCGGAGACGGGGGCGGCGCACGCGGCGCGCTGCCTGGCGCACGCGGACGCCATGGCCACGCTCGTCAAGCACCAGGCGCACCATCTCGTGCCGCGGCACCACGCGCACCCCAGTCAGTAACTACACGACATACGACACGCTACATACAATGTACAACTACATACCTACGCACCCCAGTCGGTGCCTACACGACGTGCGACACACTACATACATCATACATACCTACGTATTCGTTAACACGTTATTTTATTTATTAAATTTCATCATTCGACTACAATCTAGCAAGCTAACTTAATACAAAAGTTGAGTATTTTTAATTGACGTGATTTTATGTAATTGCAATATAAGTTGACGTTTCAGAACTTTTGACCTGTTTTACGCAAATAGTCTTTAATAACCTACCATATTCATCTTTCTAACTATACGTAGTATAATACGTCTTCCATAAACGAATAAAAAAAATATAAATTCACCTTTTTTTGCTACAAACTAGTACAAACGAAAAATGATCGATTACAAATTAAAATCTAAACGCAAACATCTGTATTAATATAAAAATTTCAGGTCAAATAGTCCGTTCCCTTCTCGAAGCGGAAAAATGGGAGTTAGCACTAGAGATAGCGACGAAATCGGGCATTCCCCGTAACAGCGTGCTCGCGGCGTGGGGCAAGGCGTGCTTGAAGGCAGGGTGCTTCAAACAGGCGCGGGAGAAGTTCGCTCACTGCTTCAAGAACACCATGAACGTGTGTTTGGAGGTCGCCGAGGACTGCGAATACGGCAGAGAAGCGTCAGAAGCGCAGTTTCCGAATAGAAGATTAATGGGTATGCTTCTGCACTATTAGTAGAAGATCCGAACCTATATCGACCTTCACTGAGTTGATAATATAAACATACCTATTTTAAAAAATAATCAAAAATCTGTCCAGAATTTTTTACAAAACCAATTGTTAATAAAATTTCTAATATAATAAATGTATTATAAAATATGTTTCATTCTATTATCAACTCGGTGATGTGCGATTTAGGCTCGGATCTTAGACTATATCGAAATTCGAAATGCTCTTAATAAAGCAGCCATTGCTAATTTCTGATGTCTGTTATTAGTTATTACAGATTGGAATTAAACAACTATAACGCATTTAACTATTTTTATATAACTTTATCTTTAGACTATCGTTAGCTCAGTCGTGCTACAAATATGGTAACTGTAGTTTTCGAAACGTCAGCAAATATAATACGCGTGTTAAATCCATCATAGTTGTTTCATTCCAATGCAATGCTAGTTTTAAAGGATCCGTGCGAGTCGCTAGTATTACACCTTATACATTTAAATTGTTTGATTGATTTAAAAAAAAAACCCCTGTTGATGTTATCGCGGCGTTTTTCTAAGGTCTTCGTCACTCTGAGCGGACCAGTTCGGTGTCGAGCACGCACTCTGAAGGGCGGCCGCGCGCCAACCCGCCCCTCCTCAACGAGATCGTCTCCATACTGGAGGACATGAACTACCCTGTCAACCAGCAGATATTGAACAAGGCTGAGACTATGAAGGTATGAACCACACATTAGTAACACGCTATCTCGCTCAGTTTTTTGTTTATTGATTTAAACTTAACTAGCTTTTGCCCGCGACTCTTACAACATTTCATCCTCCTTTTTAACCCCTTACAACCCTTTTTCCCAATTAAAAGTAGCCTATGTCCTTTTCAGGCGCTAGACTATCTGTGTACCAAATTTAATTTCAATCGGTTTAGCAGTTTTAGCCTGAAAAATATTAGTTAGGATTGCACAAAACATAGTTCTGGTAAATATACGAAAAGGAACGCATTCTCTATCAGTCTACCAGTAATGTCCAAGGACTATGTGCAATTATATTTGTAAAAATAATCCTTATCGTAACTGTGACAAGGTCTAATTTTCGATAATTATAAACATATAAATTAACTGTCGAAGCGATCACAAGCTAGTATATAAGCAGAGTCACATCTTTTAATTTAACATCACACCACATATTTCAGAGTACAAACGAGAAGCTAGCATCACTGAACGCTATCAAAAAACGTATCCAAGTGACGGAACCGGCTCTAAACATAATGCACACCCTGGCCAGCGTAAAAAAAATAAAACAAGGGGACTACAGCGATTTCCAAACAGCCATAGTTCAGCCGAAGAAAAGTTTAGCGCAAGGCTTGCTAAGAAGGAACAATAATCACGAGCCAAAAGTGGATCATCAACACAAAAGGCTGGATCCATTCTTTTTCAAG
Source organism: Polylopha cassiicola (assembly GCA_038024825.1). NCBI lineage: Eukaryota > Metazoa > Arthropoda > Insecta > Lepidoptera > Tortricidae > Polylopha > Polylopha cassiicola. The sequence continues at coordinate 5,828,977 of CP149061.1, forward strand.
GAATGTGTGTACTATCTAAGTAACTACGGCTCGCATGTAGCTAATATTGCCTTTTATATGAAGTATAGAAATATGTCTGAGGTGATTACGTACTGTTACGACAATATGGTTGATAAGGAAACGTTCACGGAGGCTGTATATATGGAGTGCCTGAGGAAGGATAAAGTGAATGAGCTGCTAAAAGTTATGAGCGACGTGGACAGCACGCTGGATATGTGGGCGGTAAGTAATTATATAATACTTATAGTCTTATATGTTACATTGACAATATCAAAATAATTGAGGAAACGGGATTATGACCTAATTTATTTGGGAAAACACATTGAAATAAAATACTCGAGTTAAATCCGTTATAATTGTTTTATTTCAATGTGTAATAACCGCCAAGGCTTCAGAAATTATTAATACAATTGACATCTTATGCCAGTTATATCGAAGGCTCTATTTCGCGATGCTCTGAATTTATTACCTCCTAGAGAAGTTGCAAATAGCTTAACCGAGATTTTATACATATAAAATCCGTTGTAATGTTTTTATTTACCAGGAGTACATAATGCACATCTGCCGCACGCTCGAGATGAGCAAGCGGCTGGACGCGCTGTACGCGCTGCAGTGCGCCAGCGGGCAGCACGCGCGCGCCTCCGCCACCTGCGCGCTGCTCTACTCGCGCCCTCTACCGGCCACACACACCGCGTCCACCACGCCCGGGCCACACACTGCGCCCGCGCCGTTCGCAGCGCTGCACGCGCGGCGGCCGCACCTCGCCGCGGCGCTGCATCATCTGGGGCAGTGCGTGCCGCGGCCCAGGGCGAGGACGAAAGAAAGTGAGTGTTTATTTAAAACTAGCTGGAAAGCCGAGTCTAATGAAAGTTCTAATAAGTTGCATTGTTAAAAAGGTTATAAAGTTTTTGGTAAATTAAAAAATGATGTACCGCGGCGCCATATTGTATTTGTATTATACGGAAATGGTGTATTTAGATTTCCAATAATTATTTGTAATTTAATATACATATACTTATCGCTGCTTTACTAGAATAGTAATACAACTAGAAATGTGAACACACATGAATTTCAATTTAAATGTTACGGCTGGGAATCGTAAATGGAGTTACAAAACATTTTGGTTTGTATCATTCTAGTAAAGGCTCTAAAAATATTTGTTTATTGTATTATTCTCTTCACGGGCCGATGTTACACTATCTTTTATAGCAATTAAATTATATTATTTAAAATCCATCTTCATTGACAGGACCGAACGACACCAAGTCATTCCACTTTGAACTTGACAAGGAGACAATAGACAACCTAATGACCACAATGTCGAGACAGATAGAGTTGGCGAAACACCTCGCCGACAATGAAGCGGCTGGTCGGTTGACGCAGAAAGTAATTGACGAAGTAATCCCTATGAACACGAGGCGGGATACGGAGAGCAAAGATACAAGACCGCTCACTCTGTTCGGATCTAATACAGATAAAATAAGACTCGTCGCGCTGGTGCTAGTGACGGGGCAGACCGTGAAGGATGGCTTCGATTTGTCTTTCAAGTAAGTATGTGTAATGATAATATGTTATCTGTGTAGTTTTTGTGATATTTGACCAATGGTCGTATAACGTACATCTGAAATTTGATGTTTCAAAGTCGGTAGATATAAACTTAAAACTTTTAGGACAATATTATAAAAAAAGTAGATTCGTGAAAAGTTTGTCTTTGGTTTTAACAGTTATCTATAGCGAAGTCTATGATCATAAATTTGTTACTAAGTAATTTTATTAGGAACTTTGTGTTTAAATAGGTTCTATTTCATATTCTGTATAAACTTTTCAGAATCATAACCGAGCATAAACTGGATTCTATGAACATTTACACGCACGTAGCAAAATATTTGGTGCAGTGTGACCGGTTTATGGAAGTTAAGACGCTGGCGAAATGCATACGGGAATCCAAAGAAACCGGTGCCAGGTAAAAATGAACTCTATACATAAGTAATCACGTATTGTATTTTTATTAAAAGTTATATAAAAAGCTAAGTTTCGAGTAAACGATTGAAAACTTTTGTAGCATATAAAAAAATATGGTTTATTGTATCTAACTAACAATATATGTACTCAGTACTACCCATCATCTCTTATCAGGGAATAATTTATCTAATATGAAGCTTAAACTTCATGAAACAGTAGAAATATATATATACGGGCTTATGCCAAGTCTTGTTTACTATTAATAGATACTATATATTTGTCAGCTTACTGACTTATATAGACGTTATGTCTTTGAGAAACAGTCCCATATTAATAATGTTTGATGTTTTTAGCCTGATGAGCGACCAAGTGCTGGAATGGGGTGTGGGCGCCATAGTAGCGCGGTGCGAGGCGCGCGGGCAGCTGCACGACGAGCAGGCGGAGCTGCTGATACACGACGTCACCTCGCTAGCCATCAGGGTAATTACTCATTATACACCACATAATAATATAACATACTAGCTTCTGCCCGGGAATAGTGCTCCGCTCCTATTGGTCACTTCAAAAACGACAAAGTTTCAAACTAAAGGACGGTCGCCGAGCACAGTTTTTCACTTTTTCCATTTGTCACTGTCCCACGCACGTAGTAATAGTGCCCTCACAGTAATCTTCAAGGTTATAAAAATAAATGTTTTATGCATATGGAATATTTTTATTAACCTCCTGGTTATGACCTCTATCTTATTGTGGTATTATTGATAAATAAATAAATGAAATCTAAAGTGAGAGATGTTTATGGCATGGAGAGTAAACTTTATATTTTCTTTACAGATATCGTGTTACCTAGTTTGTCGCAACGTGAGCAATGCGTACATACTAGCAGCTCGTCACGACCGGAGCAACGAACTGCGGCGAGTGTTGCACGAAGCGGAGCGCCTTGGTAACGATCAAATTAGGAATGCATGTCTGAAACGACTTACCTCCAAAAATAATTTACTTTAACGTCTTTGACATCAATAGATGTAGGACCATATGTATGCAATACATAAGGCATTACACACAAAATGTTGAAAGCTACAATTGTATAAAGCCTAAGGACGTAATGCTAAATTTGCACTTCGCTTTTTTTACTGAGCTATTTTTTTTTACTTTAGAACTTTTGACTAGGCAAAAAGATAAATTTCGCCAATCAATATAAAACATTATTTTCGATAATCCTATGATTTATAATACATACTTTTGAATTTTATTTAGCAGAATTCTGCGTATTTTTATTTATTTCGAACTGAAAGCTGAAGCGCAGTTGGCGAGCTGGTGGGCCTCCAGATATGAGGCTTCAGAGCCAATAAGAATTCTACAAAATACTTAATTTGTAGAATATGCATGTTTAACCATATGGTTTGAACAGTGATGCAGGGATAGAAGGGGTTAGGCGTGCCTCCTGGGAGTGATGCATGGTTTATATTCAAAGGCTATTTGTATGTGTTCTCAATTAAAACACAACTAATAAGAGCTGCATATTCATATGGTGAGTTTATACCTAATTTGCTGTTAAAATTTTGCTTCCAATTGTTATTGTGTTCAATATGATATTTTAAAAATACATTATATTGTTTTATGGAACTGTTAATTACAGTGCTAATTTATAATGCTATATGATATTACTTAAAGCAAACCATGTAAATATGTAATTATTTAAGCAGACAATATTTATGAAAATGTTTTTATTGCCAAATTTTATTCTGAGTATTAATTTTTTAATTTGTATAATTGGATTTAATGACTAGTTATTGCACTGATTGTAAATGCCTAAATTTGTTACTTGCTCTCCAGTTGATTCTACAATTTATGTATATTTTGTTTATCAAATAAATTATTAAATTTGATGAACAATATTTACTGTACAGAAAACATTTTTTTTTATTAGAAAGGCTCAAATTTAATGTATTATTAAAATATATCTTTGGTGCTTGAAATTAATCCAATAATCAAATGTAATTGTAGACACTGTATTTTTAAATTGTATTGGTCTCATTCTTATTGTGATATAAATAATTTGATACTGAGCATTGCTGTTATTTTTAATAAAGATATAACCATACCAATAAGTGTCTGATTTCAAATGTCTGAAACTCACATATCAAATTGTGTAAACAATTCAGAGATTGTAGCTTTATAAGATTTTATTTTGAAAATTTTAAACTTAGGTATATAAATAAAATGACATTGGACAGATGGTCAACGAGGAAGTAGTGCCTGCATCACTAGCATGGCAGGCGAGACTCCAACTCTTCACATCTCCCAAGAGAGAAGAGCACAGTTCAATGGACCTCTTCCCACATATACGCTAGGACATCACGGTGGTACACTTTCACAATAGTTTACATTTTGTAGAACACATCATTGCGCACTAATATTTTCAGTCTCTTGACACATTGCCTCGGCTGCAAAAACCATTACTGAGTAGCCATTGCCTTCTTCTTCGGTTTCTTCAACCGCTTGAGGCCATTGACGCTTGTTTTGAGCAAGTTTGAGTATGCTGTGCTGAATCTTTCTACCTCATGTTGCTCAACAACTGTTGATATTTTTTTACTACTTGATTGTGCCCTTATTAAACATTTGTATTCCGGATTTTTGACTACTGGTGCACCATCCCGTGGCACTGGCTTAGTTCGGCCATCGTCTGAAACCAATATAAAATTGCAAATGCACTGGAAGTAGGTATTAAAGAAATTGCTGATCATGATTTTATAAATTAGGAATACTTACATCTTTTCATAGTCATTGTAATAGATCCTGACGTCCGAGCCTTTTGGAACAGCTTTGTAAGCTCCGTCAAGAACTGTAATCCAATAATAAGAATAGTTCAATAAAACATTTAGCTAAATAAAGTATGTAAAATCTACTAAGATAACCATTAGCTTTTACCTCATCATTTCCAAGTAAAACCATGTTTTTCTTTGTTCTTGGTGGATGAGGCTTACTATAATTAGTTTCTACTAATTTTTTTGCTCAGAATAAACACCAATTAAACATTTTAAACGAAAAAATAAGAAAGTAAGACATAGGCCGCACATACGACAAATGACAAGACAGGTTACACGTTGACGTTGCTGATGGCACATTCCATTTTAAGTTTACAACGTAATCAGATAATGCTTTTAAACCTTGATTTTTAACTTAATAATTACCGATTACATAGATTAAAGCATGTCAAAAAGATTTTATTAAAACTTGAATGGATAATTTTTGATCTTTAATTTATTACTCTTTCTTTTTAGTATTATTATTATAAAAAATATTCAACATAGAACGGAGCGTATTAAATAGACACAGACTAAATATCACTACATTAAATTTTACAATTACTTACTCTATGGCTTTAAGGTTCATACACACTACTTGTCCCGTTAAAAAATTTTTTGTTGCAATCAGATTTCATTGATATAATAATCGTTATAAACGTTGAGAAAATTGAATACTGTTTATCAATAAAATCAATGCAAAATACATGGTCGATCACAAATGTTAGCATCAGCAGTTTTGCCGTATGTATGGAGGTTACGGAAGTGTGTCTACCTACCTAAACCAACTACCCGCTAAAATTATTCAAAGTTTTTTTTTTGGTAAGGTAATTTTTTTTTCTTTGCGTAGGCATTTATTATTAGTAAAACAACCGATGCAGATCAAGAGATACTTGTGTTCATATCTGGACGTCCTCTTGATAAATAATTAAAATTATGACGATATGAAATTGATATAGGTACAGTTGAATGCGCGTATTAAACGGGTTCAGGTATATCTGACGCTTTGTGTACCTACTCAATATATTGACTGCGTGTTTATTATTTGCTCAATGACTGGAACGGAATTAATTACCTATTACTTACTGCCGATTCACTTGTTGATACTTGGGAAGAGAGTGCCATTTCTTGATCACAGTTGAAACATGCATAATTTCGGTAAGTGTGCACTAAATGTTTTTCTAAGGTAGTAATAAGTATTAATACCTACGCACCATCGCACACTTACCTATTCAATGTTTATTATGTGCATTACATTTGGACTTAAATAGGTAGGCAGTAAGTAGGTACATAATACCTACCCTGTAAAGGCACTGCAATAGTCTTATGTTTTATTAATCGTTTCATTAATAGCGTTTGTTAGTTTGTATTATTTTACAATGTCAAATATTATGTACTTAACTATGTTTAAGTAAACAATCAATTATTATATTTGTATAGTATATAGTTACTTATTTAACCTATTTCGCTAGAGGTCGCGCACTTTTTCAGGTTCGTACGTGACAACAGCGACTGTCGCCGCTGGTGTTCTGGGGGGCGCATACTACGCTTACTGTATTTACAAAGAAGAACAAAAGACCAAACTTCCCTCTCAATGGAGGCTAGTCGGAACTCTAAAGTCCATAGATATATTCCCTATTAAATCATGTGGTCCTGTGAAGGTGGATCAGGTGGAATGTACTATATTAGGCCCTAAAACTGGATGGTTAAGAGACAGGTAAAAAATAATTGAAGCTCTTGATCACACCTTTAACATTCTTTAGTACTTACCTACATTCGAAAATCTACCTATTTTTTTCTTTAAATTTCCATTAACTAAGTTGTTTGCAAAAGCTCGCTCACCTACTTAGGTACCTTCCCCTTATAAGAACTTTTTTTTAATGGTATTTCGATTCCAAAGCTTAGAGCAGAAGTTGTATGCCACTACAATCGGCACCTACCATAGAACATAATAATAATATACCACCTGCATAGGTAGATAGTAATCATTTATTTTATGTAGGTCTATGAATTCTGGTCCCGAGTAGGTATTAAGTAATTGTAATTGGAGTTTTGCAAATTATTAATTTTATAGGGTGCTAATGGTGGTCGACGAGAAAAATCGCTTCATTACCGCGAGAGGTTACCCAGAACTGGTTTTAATTCAACCTTCCATTGTTGGATCCACCCTTACCTTGAATTACGGGGAAATGGAACCTCTCAAAGTGGATTTGGCCGAGGTATAACTACTAAGTTCTTATTCTAGTACTTAAATACCTACCTAGCAAACTTGATTTGCCTACGGGTGTGTGCGAACTACTTATACTTACCTGTAGCAAAGATGAATTCGGTAGTGTGTATCTTGGTGTACCTACAAACCAGAGACAATCAATATTTAAATTTAGTGCAATAGTCTTTCTATGTGTGAAGGTAATAAACAATATAGATTATAATAATGATTGTAGATAATTTCTACACAAACTCCGAAACCTGCTGTGGTATGGGGAGTCACTGTTCCTATACTGGACTGTGGTCAAGAAGCATCGAACTGGTTTTCAAGGTAAGTAGACCATAACTTTTTAAGTACATATATCTTATATTATTATAAGTACCTTAATTCTGATTAATAACAAATATCTCATTTACAGAATTCTTAATCGTTCTACAGAATTTCGACTAGTGTACTACGCATCTTCGTCCCCCCGCAAGTTGAAAATGACCCATAAATTCTTCAAGTTCACTAAAAATGATACGGTTTGTATTTTTGCATTAAAAGTATGTTTGCAAACTTATTACAAACTAATTATAGCACCACTATCAGTTACAATTTTATCTAGGTACTTACCTAAAGAAAATAAACAAAAGCTTGTACCATTTTAAATACCTTCCTATTTAGCTATTTATTACTAACTAGCTGTCCGCCCCGGCTTTCCACAGATCCCTTTTTTTTATAGCCTATAGCAGATCGCCCCGGCTTCGCACGAATCCCTATTTTTTTTTCTTTATTTAATATAGCCTATGTCACTCAGGGTGAACACGTAGCTTCCCAACAGTGAAAGATTTTTTCAAATCGGCCCAGCCGTTTCGGAGCCTATTCATTACAATTAAACAAACAAAGTTTTCCACTTTATAATATTAGTATAGACATAGATTGTTCAAATAATTGATATCGATATAAGTGGCCTATAAATAAAAAAAACACATTATTACATGTTAGTCATGTTACGTAGGTACCTGCTTGGTATTTTTTTTCCGTTATTAATATAGGTGTTATAGGTACTGTACTGTATTTTTAAGTAGTTAGGTATAGATGGCTACTTACTACTTATTATATTTTGAAATATTTTAGGGTGCTTTGGGAGATGAGATATCTTTCAGCCTCATGAATGAATCTTCGGTGCTGGATCTGAACACCCGCTTGGAGAACTGTCAAGTGTCTCCGAAGCTGTTCCGAGCTAACTTCTTGCTACAAGGCGCGCAACCGTACGACGAGGATGGCTGGAACTTTATCAAAATAGGAAACAACGTGTTTGAAATTATTAAACCTTGCCTTAGGTTAGTGATGCTGACTTGATAAGATATGTAAAATCTTCTACAACTGTAGCTTTTTTTTTAAATACCTGTTCACAGATCCACTAAAAAAATTTTTTTTTAATTATACAGATGTTTGATGACCGCCATTGATCCAGAAACTGGGATACCATACGACAAAAATGAGCCGTTAGAGGCTTTGAAATGGTAAGATTCAACTCAAATACTACTTATTGACGAAATAGCAACCTTGACCTTACTTACAAGTAGTTACAAGTTTACATTTTCTATTTATTATTTTAGGCCCTTTTGGTCTTGTGTTTCAGTTATCGTCAGCTAGAAGACCCTGTGGTGAGGCGCGCGGAGGGCGCAGCGCCCCGGATGGGCACACAAATGGCCCTGAGATCTGCCCCCGGAGGTCGAATCTCTATCAACGACGATGTTTATGTCGCGTAATAAATATATGTAAACGTAATTATGATATATATTAAACATCGTTGACTTGTTTATTTATGCTTTATATGGTCATGATAGTTGTCTGTAACTACGTATACTCGGTATGTACCTACTTAGGAATAAAGTTTTATTACAAAAAAAAAATAACGAAATAATTTGAATGAACTTTACCTACCTACTTATTAATAATTTTCAAAATCAGTTCATCTTTGTGTTCCAGAAACGTACGTTAGTGTACCTACTTAAAACGTTTAATTATACCTACACTAACCGAGGTGGATACACTACACTTAAGGAAAATCGTCAGAAAACGAGACCCAATATTTTTGTCCTCAACTATACCTACGGTACCACTAGACACGCGCGCCTTTCATAATGTTTTTAGTAGATAGGTAGTTATCACCACAAAAACACGAACGCTCGTGATACAAAAAAATATTCTCGTCGGAAATAAATACCGCTTATACAAAATCGGCGGCTCATCATGTCTAATTACGGTAAGAAACTAGTTATTATTTAACAATAACCGGCCCCTTATTTATTTTTAAGCATACCTACTTACTATTTAAAAATTTAGGTTATGTTGTGTCAACAATTTGTACTTAGTTGTTTATTACCGGAACTACCGGATAATTAATGGAGATGTGTGTGTGTGTCCCATTTACTTGTACTAATAAACTACACTGAAAGGACCCTACTACTTAGTAGGTACCCATTTATAAGGTGCCATGCTTTAGTTTTGTTAAAAAACAATATTTTTATATATTTTTGCACTTGTAATCTTTTGGATCGGGCGATAGAGTCCATGGTAATTTAACTTTCTAAGTAGTTATAATCAGTTTTTAAAACATGGTCTTTATCGAATATTATAATATTAATTTGGTTTATGATACAATCTTTATCAGCTCAATGTGTATATTTAGGTGCACTGCACACCTGCAGTTGGTAAATAAAACAGTTACATTTTTTCAAAATATGTAACCTACCGACATATTTTTTGCTGACTTTATATATGTATACCTAATTATCTTTATTAACTACATGCCCGTGTCCTTGTGTGTTTAAGCTCCTTATATTACTGCGGTTTCGGTGACGGCTGGGGTACTAGGCAGTGTGTACTGCGCTTACCACATCTACAAGAGGGGGCAACAGAAAATCCCTACCGAATGGAGGGAAATCGGTACTCTCAAAGACATATACGTCTACCCCATAAAGTCATGCGGTCCCGTTATGCTGGATAGCGCAGAATGCACGTATTTGGGATTAAAACACGGCTGGCTAAGAGACAGGTAAATTAATTTATACCTAACTTGCATCTGTTTTTAAATAATATAGTGTTAGACGACAAGGGCAGCAAGGGCGTGCATTCCATGCAGGCACAATGTCAGTAATGTATGAAGTGCCTACCCTGGCGCCATACTTATGCTCTTCCCACTGCACGCGCCTGAATGGCAGCGTTTCTAACGCTCAAAGATCGACCCACCTATGTAAATACCTGTGCTATAAATGATATTAAATATTATAACGATTTTATCATGTGCCTATTAATAGGTACTTACTTAAGTAGATTTAATTAAAAATATAATTATAGACGACCAGTTTGAGTTGAACATAATTTCATCATGACACTCTAGGGTCCTGATGATAGTTGACGACAAAAGTAACTTCATCACAGCGAGGGCATACCCTGAGCTGCTGTTGGTACACCCGACCGTGAGGAGCTCCATACTGACCATCAAGCACAGAGACATGGAGCCTGTCAACATCAATTTAGCTGAGGTAACTACATTATACACCATGTCTTCAATATAGAACGCGTCAAACTTCTAGTCCGCTCTGAAGTTGCTTCGCGGCGAATCTGTACAATGTTCATAGCGGACTACAACTTTGGAATGATCTGTGAAGTCATTGCTAATGCAACACTATCTGTCCACAGGTTATCGCACTACAGACCCCTAAAACTGCAAAGGTGTGGGGTCACTCTGTCCCAGTGCTCGATTGTGGATGGGAACCATCAGAGTGGTTTTCAAGGTATATTTTTGTGGCATAATCCTTCAAGGAAAGATGTCATCTCTTCACTTGATGGGTTTAATAGATTCTGATCATAGTGATAATGAATAGAATGTGTCTTAAAGAGCTATGAGTGGAATAGATAACATAATTTTACTAGCTAGTCTAAATAGGTACTTGATCAAGATACATAACCTTCATGGTCAAATTGAAATAAAAATGGTTTTTGATGCCAAGAAAAAGTTAGGTACTTACATACCTAACTGGACTTCTCATCAGAATCTATTAAATCATGGGATTATTTTAAATGTAACAGTCAAATTAGCTGCAGAACGAGTACCTATAATTAATAATAGCACATTTTTCTAGACTTTTGGACAAATCTGCTATTAACTATCGGTTGGTATACTACGCGTCTCAGGCGCCACGCGGGGTTCGAAATAAGCCGACCAACAAATATTACACCTTCACTGAAAAAGATACGGTAATATTCTCCATCATCGATTAGTTATTAATCGTAAGCAAGCATGATGATATAAACTGCTTGGCAAATGTTTTTCAGGGTGCTTTACCAGACGAGTTGGCTTTCAACCTTGTAAATGAGGCTTCCGTGAACGATCTGAATTCCCGTGTGAAGAATCCTGTGACCCCGCTAGCATTCCGACCCAACTTTGTGCTCAGAGGAGGCACTCCGTACGACGAGGACAATTGGAAGTTTGTTAAAATTGGACAAAATGTCTTTGAGGTCATTAAACCTTGCACTAGGTAAGTAAGAATCATGAAAAAATAAAATCTGAAAATTTAACAACACTTAGTCCTCCCCTATATTAATTTCAATGAGGGCTAATGGAAGGTTGAATCTCGCCAATAGAGTCAAAGTAAAGCTAGCTAGTTCCACCATGTTTGAGTCTATTTTTTTGTATTCAGTGTGAATAACTGAATGGAATAATAATTATTATTTTAATTATTAAGGTTGATTCTCGCCAATAGAGTGATATTACATCTAGTCCCACCATGTTTAGGAGTCATTTTTTTGCATTCAGTGGCCATTACCACTCGACTCCGTAAAATAATATTTACTTACTTAATTATGAATTTCAGGTGTATACTCACAACTATTGACCCTGAAACCGGAATCCGTGATGCCAACACAGAACCATTGGAAACCTTAAAGAGGTATGGCATATAAGCATTTGATGTGAAGACACAAATAACAAGCGAAAAGCAACTCTTACATTAAGTAAATAGGTACTTCATTTGTTAATTAATTTCATTTTCCAGTTACCGCCAGATTGAAGATCCGGAAATACGGCGCGCCGCCGGCAACGCTCCTCGGCTGGGGATCCAGATGGCGCTGCGGTCCGGGCCCGGGGGCTGCGTCTCGCTCAACGATACAATTTCAGTTGCGTACTAGCGGGAACACCATTTCCATAATAACTGTAGTTCTAGTAATCATTTTATAAGTACATAGTTGACGTAATTTACAAAGTCTTAAGCATATTACATTGTTATGAAAAACTAAAATTATTTTGTAGTTTATATTTATAAGAAAATAAGATCATTTTATTGTTTTTAATATACAATTCAAGAAAACACTTGACGGCATTTTTATTTATTGCATCCGCATTTTTTACAGAACTACATTTTGGAATGTTCCAGACCTAACTAGTAAGTCAAAATAATTATCAACTGGTAAAATTAAATTATATACCGAGACGCAAAGATGTAAATTCAAAGGAGAGAAAATCTTCGTTATCATTTATATACTTACTTTGCAAACATCATATAATTATAATATAGGTAGTAACAGGTTGGCATTTAATCTATAATAAGTACACCGGTTTGCCAAATCAAAATAAGATGTATTATCACGTCAAAGAAAGTTGAAAACCGTTTCCTAGACTACCTATATATTATAGTATCAACATATCGCCAGTTTCGCGCCTTGTGATTATTCTACGTTAATTGCACTGTGTCCACGACTGCTGTCAGACGTCATGTCTAACTACGGTGAGAATAAATCATATAATCCAGCCTATTTCATTACAGCTAGCCGTTTTGAAATATGGCTGTTCAACGATTAGCCGGATTGTCATCAATTGTCGCAGTTTTAACATAACCTAACTTCCTTCACGACGAGGCTCGCAGACCTCGCAGTGTTAACCTAACCTAACTTTCTTTTTTATTGTTAATTTCTCATTAATTCTATTGATGATTAATTATTTCATATGGAAATGACAATCCGACTAATCTTTAAACCGCCATGTTTTAAAACAGCCCTGCGAGCCTATGATGAACTGTCGAGTCGACATTTTGTCGACATAATACCTATTGAAAACGTTGTCGACAAGGAGAAATAAGAGATGACATCGACATGACAAGATTTCTTCTTGTCGCCAACGTTACTGATTTTCTACAGATCGCAAGAATTCATCATAGGCTCGCCGTTCATTTAAAACGGTTAGACGTATTGTAATATGGCGGATTATACAATCCGGCTGTCACATATAAACATTGCAGTTATTTCCATGTACCTTATCGTTCGAGAATCGAGTATCGCCGTCTATAGTAGATTAACAATTAAAATGCGATCGTGTTTTATCTACCTATACTTAATTCCCAATTAAAAACAATATTGCAGACATTTTATCTGTAGAATATTATTTGCATTCAAGTAGACCTTGGGCACTGATAATAATACGTTTCTGTTTGTTTATTATAAAATCTTGCGCAAGACTTGACATAATAATGTTAAGTATTGTCTGTTACGAATATTATGAATAAAGGACAAAGTACTCGGTCGTTATAAATCAATTTAACAATATAAGTAATAATTGTAACTATGAACATAACGTGAATATCTTCGACATATTTACACTAAAATATATATTTTAGTAATTACCACATTCCAGATTGTATAATTACTTACCTAAATACTAAAGTAACAAATCAAAAATAATATCAATAACATAAATCCATTAGGTACGTAATTTAAATAAAATCATCTAATGATCTAAGTCCACAATTTTGTACACCACAGATAGACTATTCTCCACATATACATAATAATATATCTAAAAATTCCAGCTCCATACATAACGACAGCCACAGTGACCGCAGGGGTGCTAGGCAGTATATACTATGTATATTATACCTACAAAGAGGCCCAAAGGAAGAGGTTACCGACTGAATGGAAGCAAGTCGGAACTCTGCAAGACATGTATGTCTACCCCATTAAATCATGTGGCGCCATCAGACTAGACAGTGCCGAGTGCACGATCTTGGGATTGAAGCAAGATTGGCTAAGGGACAGGTGTGTGTACTTACATAATTCTTATAGACCAGCTTCTGCCCGCGACTTCGTCCGCGTGGAACTCCTTTTTTTGCAGTCGGTTAAAAAGTAACCTATGTCCTTTCTCAGGCTCCAGACTTTCTTTGTACCAAATTTCATTTAAATTGGTCCAGTAGTTTTAGCGTGAAAGCGTAATAAACAGACAGACAGAGTTACTTTCGCATTTATAATATTAGTAGGGATTAGATGATAAATTGATAATATTAATGATATTAGATACATTATCATTATCATTCAATAGAAAGGTGTTCACTTTTTGACAAGACTTCCAAGGACCTAACCACCGCGCCACCTTCATCCAACAAATTCAGTCTCTGTGCGATATACCTATCCTATTAATATTACAAAAGCGGAACTTTGTTAATATGTATGGAAGTCTGGATGTATGTTTGTTATTTCACGCAAAAACTACTGAATGGATTTTGATAAAATGGCTTATACCACAGAACATATACGCTATCCCAACAAGCAAAGTACTCCTATAAGTAAAGACTATAAGTACTAATTTGCTAATAACGTTCCTATAAAGGCATTGACGTAGAGTCATTTACTTATAATAGCTTTGGATAAGCGGTAACATACTCAAGAGCATTAGTGTTTATAATTCATCCTTATAGTATGCTACAAGATTGTTGCACAGAACAGTTATAGGATACTTTTACTTATAGTAACATTATACAAGCGTAGATAGTCTTAAGATCATTTGGTTTTATTTTACATGCTTGTAGTAAACTACAAGAGCGTCTTATAAGATAGTTATAGGATTTAGTCTCCTATAACAGTTTGCAGAAAGAGCAAATAGTCCTGAATAATATTGATCTTATAGTAGCATTTTGTAAGAGTACAAGACATTATATTATACTAAGCTGAGACTATTTCAAGTGTACATCGCTATTAGTCTTGTCCAATGCTCTTATAACCTAAATTGTACTTGGTTAGAGCCTTATAAGATGAAACAATCCTATAAATTACTTGACCAAACACCTTACTAGTAAATGTCATTCAATCATTGTTTGAATTTGTGTTACGAAACGCTAATACGTTTAAATATGGCGACGATTGCTCTGGATCAAAACTGCTATAGGTGCAATTTTACCTATAATTGTCCTATAATATACTCAATGCAGAGTACTTTTAGAAAATGGCGAATGTTCTCAATTAATGTACGAATATTATTTCAATAACATCTATGATTATGTGAGCTTTTTCCATGGGCATTGTTAAAATCAACAAATTCTGGTGGACATTCACAATAAAAATGAGTTCCCCGGTAATTTCACACACTAAACATATAGTAATTTTCAATACTTCTAGATATACTCTTCACTACTTACTAATTGTATTAGATAAATTAAAAAGCAAACGGCCACAAAAAATAACTAAGTATATTCGTAGGAGATACTTTGTAACTAAAATTGCTCTAGTATGATACTCATCTCAGATAGTAATAAGAATTATAGTACTTATAAATGAGTAGTCTCAGGACTTTATAGGATCAATTGTACTACGGTAAAACAATTGTAAGCGTATTATAGGGCCTATTGACGTTCCGCTAGTTCATTATAAGATCGTTATAAGAAAGAATGCTCCTATAACTGCGCCCAAATCCTTGTTTGTAGCATACTTGGAGTATCTTATAAGTCTAATAAAAATAGGCTTCAAGAGCACTACAAGTACTGATTTTGCTTGTTGGGATATTTATAACGACATTATATTAAATACTCATTGTGCTCTGACCAAGTCGCGGGCAGAAGCCAGTGTGTTATAAAGACTTTGCAGGGCTGGATAATAAGTTATGTCCCCCGGATTCCGGGGACATGATGAGATGAATGATAGTAGGTCGTAACACTGAGTACTGTCAATTAATAGCTACTTATTTATTTAATCAAACACTAGACTTATATACTATATCGAGTCAGCGCAAATAGCTGCTCGATCTATCTGGTACGTGGTTTACGTGAAAGAGGCATGCTGTGGCGGATTGCTTACAGGGCCGCCACAGACACTATATAAATTTACCTACTCTAACTACAAGTTCAAAAAGCAAAAACGCTTATTACCTAGGATTGTCAATATCACTATAAAACCGCGATACAGTTTTACAAATGATCGAAAGTCTAAGATTTATTCGTGCATGATTTCAGAATCCTTATGGTCGTTGACGACAAAAGTAACTTCATCACAGCGAGGGCATTCCCTGAGCTTCTGCTGGTACACCCGACCGTGAGGAGTTCCATACTGACCATCGACCATAAAGACTTAGAGCCCGTCAACATCAACTTAGCTGAGGTGTAACTTCGTACCGGTTTTATTAACTTTCAAGTAAAGTATACAATAGTTAACACAGAGTAAGGCCAAGCGCGCACCACGATTTTTTGTCGCGCGATAATTTTGTCGCAGAAATGCAACGTATGGGTTTCTATCGTGGTGCGCGCTAGGCCATAGAAACCCATACGTTGCATTTCTGCGATAAAATTATCGCGCGACAAAAAATCGTGGTGCGCGCTCGGCCTAAAGTTTAAGATAATAACTTATGTTTTGAAGGGATAGTGAAAACGATGACAAATGTTCTAAACGCCTTATACTGGACCTACTTACTTGTAGAATTTCAGTTCTAGAACAGAGTAGGTAGATACTATTTTGATACTTTCAAATTCAAAATAAAACCAATTGCTTAGTTATATACAACGTACATATACCTATATGTATCTACAACGTAAAAGTTGTATTCTAAATTATTATTTTTGTAGGTTGTCGCCATAGGTACCCCTAAAACCGCTAGAGTGTGGGGTGTACCGGTGCCAGTGTTCGAGTGCGGACAGGAGTCGTCCGACTGGTTTACAAAGTATGTATAAAATTTATCTATTAACAACAAATTATGGACATATAATAAATTTCATTGTACTTTTCAGACTTCTAGATAAATCCGAAATAACCTTTAGATTGGTGTACTACGCTTCGCAAGCGGCGCGAACTTTAAGAGGGACCACGAACAAAATATACAGATATACAAAGAACGATACGGTAAGTGCAACATATCAATTAAAAATATTGCATTAGGTACCTATATTGAGAATGGAATTATATTATAACAAAATATATTTCAGGGTGCGTTACCCGACGAAGTACCTTTCAACCTCATAAACGAGGCGTCAGTGGATGACCTAAACACTCGCCTGAAAGACGATCCAGTGACCCATCGAGTGTTCCGACCCAACTTTGTGCTTAAGGGAGGTACTGCATACGACGAAGACAACTGGAAGTTCGTTAAAATAGGAGAAAACATATTTGAAATTATCAAACCATGCACAAGGTGAGTTGAATGATCATACCATGTACGAGGTGAGGTAAATAACGAACTTGTGTCTTGTAATCATAGAGTTGTGGATATTAACCGGTGGTCTTCGAACCCAAAATAGTCTGCAAAGCTTTTTTGAATCATAATAAATTACAAACGTGGGGCGCCAAAGCGTACACATTTCATTAATTATTATTTAATTTGTAACGTCTACACATAATTATTTTTAGATATTTTTTCTTCACTTACATCCCCTACAACTATAAAACTACTGAACCGATTTTTATTGTATATTTTATTTTGTAATGTAGATGCGATCCTCTTTCATTTGATACCCCACTCGGGTATATTTGTAGATATTTAGTTTTCCATCCCCACTTTTACCCCCCCATAACTATTAAACAACGGAACCGATTTTCACTATAAATTTAATTTTGTAATGTACACGTGTACCTCTTTAATTTGATACCCCAGTCGAGTACTTATATTTGTGGACATTTATTTTTCCATACCCACTTCCATCCCCCCTAATTATTAAACTACTGAGCCGATTTTCATCAAACATAGCTAAGAACACTCCCGACTTATTATAATATCATGTTTGTAATGTACACGTGATCCTCTTTCATTTGATACCCCACTCGGGTATATTAGTAGATATTTGAATTTCCATCCCAACTTTCACTCACTATATTTTTTTAACTACTCAACCGATTTTCATTATAATTTCGATTTTGTAATGTACTTGTGACCCTCTTTCATTTGATACCCTACTCGAGTATATTTGTAGACATTTATTTTTGCATCCCCTCTTTCACCCCCCTCTAGTTATTAAACTACCTACCCGATTTTCATCAAACATAGCTAAGAACACTCTCGACATATTCATCTTTCAAACAAAAAAAACAGAATCAAAATCGGTTCATGCGTTTGGGAGCTATGATGCCACAGACAGACACACACACACACACACACACAGACACGTCAAACTTATAACACCCCGTCGTTTTTGCGTCGGGGGTTAAATATTGATAGGTATTAATAGGATTAGGGTTACAAATTAATAGTCGAAATTTTCATGAAAAAATATTCTTCTTTAAATAATTTCTTGTGTTATATCTATACTAATATTATAAAGAGGAAAGGTTTATTTGTTTGGATTAAATAGGCTCCTAAACCCGACCGATTTGAAATAATCTTTCACTGTTGGAAAGCTACACTATTCCCGAGAGACATAGGCTATAAAAAAAAGGGACCCGGGCGAAGCCGGCGCGGGCCGCTAGTATTGTATATCCTAAACAGAATTTTCAACAGAACTTAATCATTAAAGGCTTAGATGCACTGTCATAACTGAGAATTTAGAAATTATTTAATCTTTTCAGATGTATTATGACAACCATTGATCCTGAAACCGGAGTTCGAAATGCAAACACGGAGCCCTTAGAAACTCTAAAAAGGTAGGTACCTACATAACTTTTACCAACGGTTAACATTATACTTTTTACAAATATTTACTGCCTAGAAGTGTCTACACTCATGACCTCTTCCATAATATCAAAGTAGTCTTCTAGTTATTAATAATATTATCCAGGTGATAAGCTCGGGTAATAATTAATATCAGTTTAGTATTTCGAAATTTCACCAAATTTTTATCTGTTTAGAAAACTTGCGAATAGCTTAAATACCCGGGAACAAGAATCTATTTTATTTAAACGAGTTTATTTTGGAATTAAACAGCTATAAACGGATTTAACTCGCATATTTTATTTTATTGGCTGACGTTTTGGAACCTTTACAGTTTCCATAATCGTAGCATGACTGAGGTGACAATAGTCAAATAAAATACGCGAGTTAAATCCGTTTTTAATTGTTTCATTCCAATGTGTTATAACCGCGAAGGTATCGGAAATGATTAAGAGCCTATTATATTTCCGTATTTCAGTTATCGGCAGATTGAGGATCCGGAAGTGCGACGATCCGCTGGCAACTCTCCTAAGATGGGCATACAGATGGCGCTCCGATCAGGGCCGGGGGGTCAAGTCTCGATAAACGATCCTATATACGTGGCCTAATAAATATAAGATAACACAATACAACTCCCAACTCCGAAGTACAAGATCTCAAAGCCAAAGTACTGAGAATACGTCATAATCTAAATACTTTAATATACAATCAAAATAAATGAAACAACTATAGCGGATTTAGCGTGAGTAATTTATTTTATTTGCTGACATTTCGACCGTTACTTTAGCGTTAGACTATCGCCAGATCAATCGTGTGATACGTGCTAATATGGGAACTAAAGTTTACGAAACTAAATAAAATAAAATACGCGATTTAAATCCGTTATAGATGTTTCAATTCAATGCGTAATAACCGCGAAGGCATCAGAAATTATTATATGTATATTGATTACTTGTTTGATTAACATTGCAACAGTGGTAATGGTGAGGTTTCAATTAAAAATAAAAATGAACTTACGTGTGAAATATTAAATTTTATTTGTAATCAAATGCGTATTATTTGTGCTGCGATGTTTCTCCCGGTGTCGTCGACATTCACCAGTATCCGGGCGAAGGTTCCGCCGCCAGTGCCTTTTGTAAGGCGCTCGGGGTTCACCACCACACATCCGTTCACCTCCTGTTATATAGATAAAACATTTAACATATTTCATTTTGTTTATTAGCTAATTATATTGGTAAATTGTATTAATTGCCATTTTTCTCTTTTTTGTGGTCTTTACTAAAAATAAAAGAACAGTGCATACATGCACATATCGAGATCGTTAATACAAAATGTTGGACCCAATTGTAAAAAAATTTACTCGCCACACGATACCTTAAAACTAACAGAAGTAAACAATAAATGGAATGATTATTTTTTTATGATTGCATTATCAACTTTGCCGGAGTCCCCTGATGTAGGGATATGTTGAAAGTAATTAAACCAACTTGTAGGTTATATCACTATAACTTTACTACTTGTACTATATTTATTTCATAAAACAACACTTATATACTAACTCAAGACAGCACTAAACGCTCCTAGATCTAATGCCTATCTGGCAGACATGACTGCCACGATCGCATTTGGATGATAAGGTCAGAACATTTGAAAAAACAGTTGCCAGTTAAAATTAAAAACACACACCTTAACAAAGTATCTGAAGTTAGAGGGCAGCAGCAGCAGATGCGGCGTGTGCGCGAGCTGCGCGTGCGCGGCCCACAGCGCGGCGTCCACGCACAGCGCGCCCGGCGGCGGCCACAGCGGCGCGAACGACTGCTGCGCCGCCACGTGCCCCGCCAGCCGGGACAGCTTGTCGCCGCCCATGCCCCTGCAAAATAATAACACATTAAATTTCTATTAGAACAAAATTTGCTAGGCCACTATTAATAATATTAAGGCAGTGTTCCTACTTGTATCATGTTATAACTATCTGAAATGATAACAATTCTTATGTGCCAGTGTTTAAGTATATAATATACAAATATCAACAGGATGTTTCTAGAACAAAACCAAGACGAAATTGCAAAAACATAAATAAAAATGGCATACGATTTTGAAATTTTCATTTCACCTGTATGAAATACGCTTATAAAGATACTAGTGATCCCGGCAGAAGTCGTTCTGTCCGGCAAAGCAGCGCTACTTAATCAATCGATTTTATATAGTTTTCTTAAATTGTCTAACTATAAGTGCAACTTTTTTTTTCTTACATAGCTAACTTGTCCTGATCATAACACAACAAATATGAAATTGGTCCAGCCGTTCTAGCGTGATATATTATAGTGACCAAGAGAAATAGGGATTCACTTTTATATACAGATTTCTTGCACTTACAAAGATATTTCTTCTTGACTGAGTTGCATAAGTGTGTCATTGCTGGTGACGCCCACAATGATCCCGTTGATGTTCAGAGTGCAGGGATCTGGTACAAACTGGATGTTGGGGTGTTTCCTCCGACTGGAGTAAGGCGGTGTTGGGTATATGTTCACGTGGAATGCATCTTTTACACTTGATACTATGTAGATCTTGGTAAATGGACTGAAACAACATATAAAAGGTATTTTTTTATAGAAAATAAACATAGATTTAGGATCAGACTTTTATAATTATATCCAGATCCATATGACTATTGGAGTTTAAACATTTAGGTAACTAATAATTTGTAAAAAAAAAATTAGCTAATTGTCGTTTTAAAACAATTTCTTAATGAATTAAAAAATACTATTACATTTCGACTTGGACTTTCCAGAAGCAGTTCACAGTACACAAGAAATACTTTTTAAAGAGATTATTTCACATTTATGCAAATGAAAGTACTGAAAACAAATAAGTAATAATAACTCACCTGGTAGAGTTCAATTCGCCTAAAGTGTCTATTAGCCTTTCAAATAGCGACTTAAAAGTCTCCGCGAGAGACCTGTCTTTAACTTTGGCGTGATCGGCGTCCAAAAATGGTCCCGTCATAATTACAATGTGTGGTTTGTGACTACTAATGTACGAAACTAAGTCTTTCAATGGTTCATATGCTAAGTTGTCTGAAGTCGTGTATGGGCCCGCCACTACTAATACTGACATTGTACCTGTAATTATAAAAAACCTTGTTTAGTTTAGATAAATAATAGACGAGCGATCGAATTTCGAGCTGAACAAAAATAGGTTCTTATCCATTACACAATGACAGAATCATTATGTCATAATACCTATTAGAGTAAGATCCCAGAGCGATCTGACGTAACTTATTTTCTGACGAATGAAACCTTAACATTTCAGTAGCGTCTAGAGTGCCTTGAATATCTACGGGCTTGTGAAAACTGTCAGAGTGACACCAGGGCTGGTACCAGGTGAGAAAGGTGACTAAAAATAAGAGCTATCTTACTTATTTTCTCATGGCTCATTTTTATATATATCATGTAGAATATTATTTTAAAGTAATGGATATAAGTGTCAGACACTTGAGATTGACCAGAACTTTTGTCAGACACTTTTAAGCTACCCAAAAAATGGATCTCAAAGATGGATGAACATAAGCATATCATGTTTAGGCTCATTCGACTCGGTAAGACGAGCACTTTCTAAATAGAATATGATGATGGTAGTGCTGATGATGAATCCTGAAGACTACTCCGGATCTCGAAGTTGGATGATCATAGGCATATCGTGTTTGGGCTTATTCGACTCGCTATGACGAGCATTATCTGTTTCAATCAGTGTTGGCGTCAATCGATTACAAATGTAATCCAATTACTAATTTGATTACTCAGTAACCGATTAGGTACTCAAGTAATCGGGTACTCTAGTCACAGCCAGTTTATTCCGAAACTATAAGAGCTACATTATTAAAATTTGGTGCGTAGATGTATTCTGTAAACCGCATTAAGATTTTAAAATAAAATCAGAAGAAAAACAAAATTTTTGGGGTTCCCCATACATTGAACTGAAACTCAGCATTTTTTTTTCATCAGACCTTTACATGTGGGGTATCTATCATGTGTTTAGAAAGTGCTCGTCATACCGAGTCGAATGAGCCTAAACATGATATGCCTATGATCATCCAACTTCGAGATCCATAGTAGTCTTCAGGATTCATCATCAACACTACCATCATCATATTCTGTTTAGAAAGTGCTCGTCATACCGAGTCGAATGAGCCTAAACATGATATGCTTATGTTCATCCATCTTTGAGATCCATTTTTTGGGTAGCTTAAAAGTGTCTGACAAAAGTTCTGGTCAATCTCAAGTGTCTGACACTTATATCCATTACTTTAAAATAATATTCTACATGATATATATAAAAATGAGCCATGAGAAAATAAGTAAGATAGCTCTTATTTTTAGTCACCTTTCTCACCTGGTACCAGCCCTGGTGTCACTCTGACAGTTTTCACAAGCCCGTAGATATTCAAGGCACTCTAGACGCTACTGAAATCTTAAGGTTTCATTCGTCAGAAAATAAGTTACGTCAGATCGCTCTGGGATCTTGGACCATATTATTTGACGATCAACGTAAAAAATTGCTTTGCGAGAAAATTTATCTTTATTTAGTGCATTTTTAACCCCCGACGAAAAAACGACGGGGTGTTATAAGTTTGACGTGTCTGTCTGTCTGTCTGTCTGTCCGTCTGTCTGTCTGTCTGTCTGTCTGTCTGTCTGTCTGTCTGTCTGTCTGTCTGTGTGTGTGTGTGTCTGTCTGTGGCATCATAGCTCCCTAACGCATGAACCGATTTTGATTCTGTTTTTTTTGTTTGAAAGGTGAATATGTCGGGAGTGTTCTTAGCTATGTTTGATGAAAATCGGTTTAGTAGTTTGATAATTAGGGGGGATGAAAGAGGGGGTGGAAAAATAAAAGTCTACAAAGGTACTCGTGTGGGGTATCAAATGAAAGAGGATCACGAGTACATTACAAAATTGAAACAATAATGAAAATCGGTTAAGTCGTTTAAAAATTATAGCGAGTAAAAGTGGGGATGGAAAACCAAATGTCTACAAATATACCCGAGTGGGGTATCAAATGAAAGAGAATCACATGAACATTACATAATTCCATGTAAAATGGAAATTGGTTAAAAAAAATAGGTAATATGTACCTACCTACTTTCAAAAAGTATGAAATAAAAAAATAAATTAAAAATTTTAACAACCCCCGACATAAAAACCTAAAAGCCTTCTAAAAAGTATAATAATAATAAAAACTTGATATTATGTAGGTACGTACCTAAGTATTAATAGGTATTTCTACAAAGAAAACGCATGTCGGGGGGACTGTTTGTAGGTTTCGGTACATTGTAAATATAGGTAGGTACAATAAATGATGAGCGGTCCCCCCGACATGACGATTTCTTTGTAGAAATACCTATTAATACTTAGGTACGTACCTACATAATATCAAGTTTTTATTATTATTATACTTTTTAGAAGGCTTTTAGGTTTTTATGTCGGGGGTTGTTAAAATTTTTTTGATACTTAATATCATCGGTTTAAAAATACTAACAATATCTCAAAAACAATAGAGACGGCGCTAAATCTGTCACTGTATCCAATGTTGGGAACCTATCCTTACTAATATTATAAACGAGAAAGTTTGTTAGAATGTGTGACATATGTATGCTACACTTCACGCTAAAAGTACTATATATATGTGATTTTGATGAAACAATAATATTGCTTATACATCAGAATAACATATAGGCTATATGTTATAGCTATATCGTTTAAAGTACCCATGGTACGCAGTAATTGCTGGCAAACGCTAGTAAGGGATATTGTTCGTCTTACGGGGACTAAGGGCAGGCAAAACACATCTCAAGTACACACGTTTTCGTAGATTATCGTATCATATCGTAGTGTACTACTATTATAAAAAGGATTTTTTTTGTGTGTATACCACTGTGCCGATTTCAAAAATTCTTTCACCATTGGAAAGCTACATTTCACCCTGAGTAATATAGGATTTACCTTGTAAAGTATTCATCATATCGGCCTTGTGGTCCGGTACCGGGTGCGCTGCGTCGTGCAGCACCTCGTGGGCGAGGAATCTGTCTCCACGCGGGTTGATGCCTCGCATCACCACCACTTGGCCCGGGAACAGCGAGTACTGTTTCAAACTGAAACATATAACTAGATTTAAATGTTCTAGTTATATGTATGTATTTAGTCCCACTTACACGGTAGACAATTTATTTAAAAGTAATTAGTCAAGGAATTTGAGTTTATGCTAGAAAAATAGCAAACAGCTAATATGTCAAATAAAGACATATGTTTAACACGTTTAATAACCGTTTATGATGTTGATATTTTTTACCATAAGTAAGTCTTTGTGAAAATGGAATTGAAGGAAGAAATTGTGCTTGAATCATGATCATAGTTTGTAGACCAGGGAGGCACAGAGTAGTTCGTTTAACATAATATATACCTAATCTTAAAAAGAAAAGGTTTAATAAATTTCTCAGCCACCTCATTGCATGTAATAAGATTAATACATGTATTTAATTTATTTCTTAACTAGCTTCTGCCCGCGACTTCGTCCGCGTGGAACTCCTTTTTTGCAGTCGGTTAAAAAGTAGCCTATGTCCTTTCTCAGGCTCCAGACTTTTTTTGTAACATGAATCACGGTCAAAGTTTTGTAGACCAGGAAGGCACAGAACGTCATTGCATGTAACAAGTTTAATACATGAATTGAATTTATTTCTTAATGTAAAATTTTATTCCTACTTGTCCAAATCTACAGGTACAGCTTGGCTAAGTGAATGTTCCCATGTTCCTTGAAGTACAACACACTTCGGGTTGAGCCTGGCGTCAGCATCACACTCCACTCGACCCGCTACGCACACCTCAGTCTGAAATATTCAGAAGAAAAACTCAAACAGACCAAAACCCGACAATTGTGACCAGGCGCGTGCAGTGGGGGGAACGGAAGTATGGCGCCAGGGTAGGCACTTCATACTTTAGTGACATTGTGCCTATACGGAACGCACGCACTTGATTGTGACTGACTAGTGCATGAAAGATTCTGTATTAACAAGTAAGACATTTTTTGTCTGGAAACCTTTTAATTTATAAGCCAAGAGTAAACCTTAAGCTTATCTTGTAATTTCTTTTTAAAACATAGACTTACACTTTGAAACTATTATAATTAACGCAATAGCTAGTTGCCTTGACTATTCTTATTAATTTCCAAAATATTAACTGGCGCAAATTACTTAGATTTAGAGAACTATTGAAACCTCTTTACCGCTTTTATAATTAACATCTTTGATCAATTCCTTTAGTCCCAAACTAAACAACACTTGTGTACCTACTAGATAACATATAACATACATAAGTACATCCAAGACCCAGGTACAAATCATATTTATCTGTCTCTATCAGGATTCGAACCTGCAACCTCCTGTTTCCTAGTTAAGGGGTCAGAAACCACTAGAAAAACAGGCCGTCCATATACGAGTGAAACCTATCAAAATGTAATCTTGTTACCTTTTGTTCACATATTACTTGTACTGACATTTATTTAAATAAAATCAATGAATTTGAATTCAATATCGAAATACGAGTCAACAGGCAAGTCAATAATACCTACTTGTGTTTTATGTCTAACTGAAACGGCCTCTGTGATATTGGCTTTCTTCATTATACATCGAGAGACATATGATATGTGGTTGTCAAATATACCAGCTTTCTCGTTCAGTAATTCGAACCCAAACCTGAAATATAACATACAAATGATGGTATAAAATGTTTCATGTTTCAACTCATTCCTAATTGTATGTGAATTTCGATAAATACCATATATAGGTGGTATACTTACAATATAATCTCTATATATAGATATCTTAAATGTACAGTACAGTTTAAACAACCCAACTAAATGACTGTGCCTACAAGACGATCATATTACTTGCCTTATTAGTTTTTATCGTCCAACCGAAAGATGGTTTAAATTGTTAGGTAAGGCGAGTAGAATACTAAATAGTCAATATAGGCATTGCAGGCAGCCAAATGTCATAACTGCCAGAGGTCTCATAAGACTATCAATTCTAAGCTGTCTATAAAAAAGAGGTACAGGTAGATATATTCTAAATTATGAAATTGCGGGTTCTACTATGTACTTACACGGCTTTAGTGTATAAATCGCCGTCATCGTTTGGTACTTGTGTGACATTGAGGTTCAAGACATCATTAAGGCCATTAGACTTTGTAATGACTTGCAACAATTTGTCTTCTCCATAGCTGTGTACGACCGACCCCGCGTTATTTCTTGTAGAGTATTTAGATGAGCCACCACTGAAAATTACTATTATTAAATATAGATAAATTGTATACCTAACCAGATGTGCTCCGCAGTTCAACCAGCATGAAATCTAATACCTAGGAAGAAACATCAATTATTGGAGTTGAAAAGTATCTATACCATTTTCCATGGTCCCTCAATATTAAAATTCATTCATTGGTTTGACTTTTTTTCTCATTTACAATATTAGTTTGAATATCTTGTACATATAAAAAATAGGATAATCAAATAGGCGCCACATTTATATGTGGGTTTCGTGTGTTATAATAGAAAATATCATTTATTCTAACAATTAAATGCTTGGCAAGTAATCTGAACCGGTGTGGATTTTAAATGCTATGGGAAATACTGAACCATTTTTTTATTCTATGGGATTTATGTATAAATTTACTCTACGGGAATAGGTTTGTCGGGACAGCGAGTAACGAAAGTCATTACTTACATCTTAGGGGAATAAGTGGCTGGAGATAACTCATGATGATTTGATTCATTTTCAACTTTTATTCTCTGAAAAAAGAGATTATGTAGGATGTAGAACATCAGTATGATGCAGCTTTACATATTTTTGAAGTCTCAGTTATTTATAAGAATATTCTAATGACATCATTAGGAACCAATATATTTATAGTAACAAAATAAAATCAATATAATATTAGAATTAGAATGATTAATAATGTGACTGTAAAATAATTATTATTTGGCACAACTTTTTTGTAGAAATAAATTAATTATACATTAAAGATGATATAAATCAAATACAATGCATGTAAATAGTACCATTTGTACATACAAACAATATACCTAAAATGGGATCAAAATACTATTAAGAACCATTTTAACTCTGTTGACTAAAATAGTTTAAAATATATAGGAATGGTAAAAAGGGGAAAGAACTTACACACTATTTTTTTTAAGAGTAACCTATGAAATATTGTAATAAATAACCTAATTAAATATTGTATTTAATTATTATATGAAATGGTTATTTCTAAATAATCAATTATGCATAATTAGAATGCACATAACTTACATTTGCTGATAGAACAAGTAGATAGGGCAATAATATTTAAAACTCAATATTACACAGTAGCTTTATGACAAATGGTGCTATGATTATAAAATTTGTAAAGGCTCCGTAATGTCAGCCAATAAAATATGTGAGTTAAATCCGTCTAAAGTTGTTTCATTCCAATGTATAATAACTGCGAAGGCATCAGAAATTATTAGCTCTTTATATTAAGTATCTTATAACATTTGATGAGTAGAGTGAGTTGATGGCTGCAGACGAGTATGGATCTAGTCATGGTTGTAGTGACATGCACTAGAAGCATACTCGCCCACAAATATCATCAAGTCATAATCACAAATAAGATAATACTCCAGCACAAAGAATAACACTTTTCAAAATCCATTAAGTTCCTTCGTAAATCTCGTAGTTGTTCCTCCAGGCTCTCAATGAGTGTAGATCTAGTCACAGAATAGTGACTGTGACACTAGATTCATACCCATTTAGAGCAAGTGGATTGTTCTTCATTGGCTTTGGACACCTAAACTATTATTAAAAAAATGTGTGTATTTATTAAGTACAAGTAAAACTAATACAAAAAAACAGTGTTTAGTAATATCATTAAATAATACAAATGAAATAACATCAGTAAATGGGTGTAACAATACTGTCTCTAATATAAGATTGAATAAGATAACTTGATGCAGAACAGAGCACTTCAACTAGGTTTTTTTGGACAGATTTATTTGTTTCACTCTAACACATAGTAACCATAAAAACAAGACAAGGACAGCATACATATCTGTTCAATCTACAAGGTTAAGTTTAATATAAAGAATTATTATAGCAAAATAACGTACCTTTGGTGTTGTAGTCATGTATTTTGATAGAACATCATTATCTGACCTGATTGTGAAGGATTATAGTCTAAAGATGTTAGCTCACCACTTAACCAACACTAACAAATGTCAAGTTTCAATTTAGTTAATTAACTGTGAATACAAATAAAGGATTTCATGGATTTACGTTACAACACGTGGAACATATGAACAAAAAGGATACTGTGCAGAAGGGGGTGCTCCATATACTGAGAGTCCCGTGCCGGTGCTCGGTCGTGCATCTTTAACGGGCGCGCTGAGGCGGTCCGCCCGCTTGGAAAATTCCTTTCTCTCGAGTGAATCCAAACTATCCAAATTAGGAGGCGCACCATTTAAGTTTGTCAGGCTAAACGCCATCCATTGTTCAACAAAAGTTTCTGCGTCTACGCCGTACTCTTCACATAAACTAACACCTTAAAAAATGAAGTTAATAATGAAACAACCTTGAACATTCATTTTCTTAGCGGTACAACTTATACAAACAACTTAAGTAATGTCGGCGTTTAACTCCGTTACCGATAAGAACACTGACGATGTAGTGACTACTCAGATACTTACATTTTGTCAAAACTTCTTTCTGTACATCTATGCCCAAAAATTGAAATTGCTCAGTCAGCAACTCCTCGGTAGCCATTTTCTGTAAAATTGAAAGAGCGAATGAAGGAAGCAAGGAAGAAGACCGCCAATCAAAAAGTTTGCGTCAGAAACTTTCCGCCACAGGCAAGCCAAACTATGCTACACACGCTTCAAGGCATTCATAGAGCTAAGATAAATAGAGTGGTGCATATATCTATGTATCGGAATTAAATAAAAGTTAATGTTTATAAAATACTTTTTAAGTATCTAGTTGTAATATGCCTGGCATATCGATATTTATTTTAAAATGACGGCGTTTTTTATACGTCAGTGGCTTATTTTGACCTTATCTTCTGAGTTTACGAGCTATAGTGTAACAGAGTAGCCGTTAAGTTTGAAATTTCTCTACATTTACAATAATGCGTTTAATTTTTAAAGTAAGTTTTACACTATTTAACAGTTATTACGTTAATAAATTCCTATTTAATTATAATCACTGGATATGTACTATTAAGACCCTTGCATAATTTGTTTTGTACCTTAAAGAGTAGCTTTTGTACCTACAAAATAATTTATCCCCAATAAACGATAAATATATTTTTTTAGGTATTTAGTTACTTTTATTAATAACGAGTGACCCACACCGGTTTCATATAGAACATTTTACATACCTCGAATATAAACATAATAATAATATATGAACTATTCAGGAAATTCTCGAAATGAAAGTAAAATTTCTAAATCCATTACTTAGCGGGTACCTACTTTCAAACGTGAAATTTTAATAAGTAAACAAAAATATTATAAGTACATTTATTTGCAATGTCAAAAAAAATATCGTAAGGTTACTAATAGGTTTGATAAAAAATATTTTTTTATTTTAAGGATTTATTTAGAAAACAATATTGTATTAATATTAAGAATTATTTTGAATATCGAGTTGTCTCTCCCATAGAGGCTTGTGAAATCCATGGTGCGAGGTGTGTCAACGACGCCAGTCCTGCAGCAGCCAAGGAGCCTTGTTAAGTTGAAGAAACTACAAGCCGATTTTCAGGTATGCCAAAATATAATGATAAGCACAAAAACGTGTTTAGGTATATACTGCAGGGTATTGTCCTGCAAATCACATTAAGAACTGACTGAACAAGTTTATAATAAGTTACCATGGATTTGTTACCTTTCAGTGTGAGGATGGACGACCTATATGGCTTAAATTTGGTGCCATTGATAGAGTTCTTTACAGTAGCACTCTAATACTGTGTGTTGTTGGATTTTTCATGACTGTGATGTGTATATATGATCAAGCTAAGCCTCCAAGCTGGAAGACTAAAACTTGCTAATAATAAATTTTGAACATAAAATCTATAAAAAAATATTCCATAAGTATTCAATAAATTTTATAGATTAATATTGGTTTGGTGCCTATTGATTCAAATATTTGTTAAATTCTTTGTTAATTCCATTATAGAAGAACTATTGAAATAAAATAAAATAACAAAAACTTAAAAATATATTTAATTTTCATAAATAAGTTAAACTCTTTGGACATGTATATGAAATTTGCATGAAGGCATTGACTGTACTTCCGCTGTGACCACGCTGTTGATGGAGAGATTAGCCAGTCCACCCCTTATCAGACCACATGTGTATGCCACATACTGAAAAAAAAAAAATATATATGGTTAGGTAACTATTACTGATATAAATGGAGTGTCACTTTGTATGCCTATACCATCATGTTTTAACACACAGATCACAGTATGTATTTATTTAGAGTTTGGATAGCTTTAGGCTGTATCTTAATCCTATGCAAAGCACTAAGGATTAACAAATTTAGCTTCATTTGCAATGCAAACATAATATTACAAGTTATCAATAAGACATGCTTTTATCTAGGGAAGCATAAAGTATGTAATTTCAATGTGACACACGACTTAATTACAGGAATGTTTCAATGATTTAGGGTTCTATAGTAAAATAGCTATTGAAATAACTTTAACTATATACCATAAAAAATCTTCAAACTTAAATATAAAACCTTTTACCAATGTTCAGTTTGATTGGTGCAATGTATGCTCTAGTGTGTATTGATTGGGGAAATATAATAGTTTGTTTCTTACCCTTGGTGCATATTCCAGATACTGTTGACCATTGGAAAAGTTTGTAAGAAATCGAAATGCATTATCCTGTAGCACATATACACCTTGATGATTAGTGCGCAAATTATCAATCTGCTTCTTGTATATACAGGTCCAAAAATCTGTGCACACAAACTTCATAGTATCAAGTTCATCTTTGAATCGTGACCACTCACGAGTTAGTCTTTCCATTACTTTGTAGCCAGCTGCAAACCCAATGTACTCCACTATGGATAAATCTGCTTCCTTAAAATAAAAGTATTTAGGTAAGTAGAAGAAGCAGATTACTAATTATAGTATGATTTCAACTGTAAGATGATTTACCTTTTTCTCTGTATTTTCCTTTGACTGATCTAAAGCATAATTGATTATTTCGGAGTGTAGTAGGTCAAATACGATGTCGTCAGCCATGATTTTGTATTGCTTCCGAATAGACTTATTCAAAAACTATGCATTTAGTAAATTACAAAATTATGTGTACTATTTTATTGGTATGGAATGTAGTGCAATAAATTATTTCATTCACATTAATAAGTAGGTACAACTAATTATTTACGCCTTCTATGCAGTCAATTTAACACTTGACACTTGACAGATCACGTCTTAACTCTTAGAGCGGCCCCATACATTCGGAATTCCGTTTCGAAATTCCGATTCGAAATACCGTTTCGGGATTTCCGAACGCATTAAATCCATACAAATCTATGAATCTGTCACACACTTCAGTTTTTTTCCGTTCGGAATTTAGATCAAAATTCCAAACGGAAAAAAACTGAAGTGTGTGACAGATTCGTAGATTTGTATGGATTTAATGCGTTCGGAATTCCGTTTCGGAATTTTTCCGAAACGGAATTCCGAATGTATGTGGCCGCCCTTATTTACCACAGTCAATTTATAAAATAATTTATCATATAAAATAAAGGTACTAACTGAGCGAACGTTCATAATATTTTACTGGTCGTGGGACGTTGACTTTTCCAAAAGGAATTCATGATAAATAAATACAAAGTTAAAATGAAATATACAAAAAGTAGAAGATAATAATATAAAACAGACATTGGAACAAAAATATAATAAATCCGCTTATAAAGCAGATTTACACTTTTTCCAAATAATATCCATAAATACAGCTACACAAAATTAAACTTAAAAGTTTTGTAAATGCGTGTAAAATAAGTGATAAAAAAATAAGGTCACACTCGGTACAGTGTGTAACTTATTATTTTCATTATTACTTCCACATGCTAGACTAAAATGAGCTTTACTAGCATTAGCATTTAGTTTATTACGCCTTATCGAATTAAAAAAGTCGTGCAACACTGAATGTGGGCGACTGTACAGGCCGTGTACAAGTACAAAACAAATATATAAAGATGGCGAAATTGCAAAGTCTGTGTACGGGCCTCCACAAAGATATGTGCGATATATCAATTTAATTTCTCTAAGAGCTAAAATAGCGTTATAATCCGCTGTTGTGATAGTGATTCTTTCTTGGTATTTGTGGAAAAATACATGTTAAGTGGTTTATCGGTAAATAATGGATGTAAATATCGTATCTGAAAGTAAAGATGGCGATTCGACGCTCCCAATCGCAATAGAAGCGCCATCTACATTGGAAGTGCCAAATCAGAAATTGGATGGCACAAAGAAGAAAAGGCGACGCGGGAAATCCAAAAGAAAATTATTAAAACCATATTTAAAGATGCCATGGCAAGAAAGACGTAATAATGATAAGTCTAATAGAAATTACCGATTTCGTAAAATGGTTTTAGCTAAAACTCATGCACCATTTAATAACAACCAGTTTTTGATGGAAATCCACAAACCAGAACCTGACAGTAACTTTGAAAATATGCAAACACCTTCAGCGCGCACCCGTGATTCAAGTTTCAGCGTAGATTCCGAGGATAACTATTTTTTCTCCTTGCCAGAAGACGAAGAAGAGTATTTGACAAAAGAATTTTCTAGTGTATATGAGGATGCACAAAGTGAACGTTTATCAAATATGTCTAAGAGTGAGCTAATCCAAGAATATCTTCTATTAGAAGCGAAATATGATAATCTTGTAAAGAGAACTGATCGCTCACGGCCGAAATGTATGGAAGAGGATAAGGACACTCAATCTGATGGAGATACCCCAGCAACAGATAGAGATAGCATGATTGCAGAAAAAGATACATCAGGGTCTTCTATTGAATCTAATGTGACTGATGAACCACCCATTGACTTTATGCTGCGCTTGAAGGAACAAGAAGACCAAATAAGAGAACTTCAAGCTGCTAATGAAAAGCTCCGACTTGATAATGAGCACCTACGACAGAGTGCCCAAAGTTCTTCTAGTGAAGACTCTGAGAGTGATAGTTCAACATCTGCAAGTGATAGCGGCTCCAGTCGTAGTGAAAGCCCTGTGAATGAACTGCCTGCTCCAGTAGAGATGAATGGCCATGGACCTGTAGACAATGCTATTGTGCTCAATGGAGAACACAGTGCAGTGGAAGGAGCGGAGACACAGCCATTGGTCAATGGCTTTCACAATCCACATGAAGTTGAAATTGATGAAGACCCATAAACTCCATTTTCTTAGTCATGTCTTTAAAGTCTATACATAATTTTAACAGTATTTAAGTATCTTTGTTTTTCTACAAATATTTAATATATAGTGCTTATAAGAAACAATAAAATTGTGCACATTATGTACCTTCAGCTTCTTTTTAAAACTTTTCTAATAATTTTACACATCCAAAAGACCTAAACCACATTAAGTTGTCTTGAATATTTTATCTATATGCATTTAGTAACTTGCCTAAGTTGTTTAGTGCAGTTATTTATAAAAAAACTTGAAAGATTGTTTACACTGTAAGAATGTAACTGTGAGGTCTCAAATGAATCTGAGTGTTTGAATCCAACCTAGGAACAATAATGCTCAGATTTGGAACACTGGTTATAAGGCTAAAATAAATCTGTGATCTTCACAATGTGGATATTTTGTCAGTAGAAAAGTAATGGTTTATGAGATGTTGGTGATATTTCAGAAGATCTCACTTTTATATTGGTACAGTTACATTAGTTTTAAGTAAAGAGTTAAAGTAGAGGATTTATAAAGTAATATAATTTATTTATAAGGCATATTTTATGGTTATTGTTGGTCTTGAGTAGTATAAATACCCACACTTTTGTTATTTCAACCAAACTGTGTCAAGTTTATATACCTAAGGAATATTCATTTGAAATAAGCCATAAATTAGGTTGATGTGGTGTATGCTTGGTCAAGGATGGCAAAGTGTTATTTTAAGTCTACAGTAAAACTAAGGGATAGGAAGTTATATTTATAAATTATTTTGGGAACAATGAAGATGAATGTGTTGTAAGGCAATTTAACTGTGATCTCATAAATTCAATTTGGTACAGGGCGTCTGTTAACTTCCTGTCTCTTAGATTATCCTTTCTCAGTGTTATACAGTTAATGAAATTAAAAGAGCATAATTGTAAAACTTTTTTATTTAATGTAAAAAAATTGTTAATATCAAATCATACCATCATACTTCCTAAACTATGATGGCTCTTTTGGTTTAATTCATATCATAGCTGGATTAGGTGGTAACAATGATTTTTATACTCCAGTTGATAATTGATATACGCAAAAAAAGCACTTTAACCTTATTATTTATATTTACAAACAAAATAAAACATGTTGCAACCTGCATGTTATAATGTCAAGAACAGATGAAGAGGTTTTATAACTACAAATTGTTTACTTTTTCCTTGTTTTTGGTTCTGGTGCATTTGGATTTGTACCTTTATAAAATTGTTTGAGTAATGCCATTGCCTCATCAGCTAGTAAGTTACCAGTTAGGTCATAGGCTTGTTCATAAAATTTACTTACATCTAACACAGTTTTGCCACCAAATCTATCATTAGCACATCCATAGACAACCCCTTTAACTTGTAAACTCTGCAATGCCGCTGCACACATTATACAGGGTTCTACAGTAACATAAACAACTATTTTTTTAAAGTAGTCTTTATAATTAATATTGTTTGTTTTACAATATTCGATAACCGTGTCTATGCAGTTCATTTCTGCGTGTCTCGTTGGGTTATGAGTTTCATTTACAGAATTTCTAGACTCTGCGACAATATTTCCACCAAGTGTAAACACACATCCTACAGGAACTTCTTGCGCGGCTAGTGCTTCCGTAGCTAATTCAAGAGCTCTTTTCATGACGTCTTCCATTGTCATTAAAAACTTATAATTAATATCTTGGACTTAAAAAAAACTATTTAAACGAGTAGATCATTATTATCATTCAGAACTACTTGTCAATGTCAATATCCATGTGTAGACTGTAGAATAAATCACTGGTTGTTGACCTGCTTCCTCATGGTCACAGATTATATTTTTTATACAAGAGTCAAGTGTACTTTGTGACTTCTTACATGTAGCATTGATTAAAATTTGTGTGTCGAAAAGAATGATATTAGCTCTAATAAGATACTGCGGATGGTTCGACTCATGGACGTAAAACAACAGATTCTGGTTCGTCTTCGCGTAATAACTAATACTGAAACTGATCAGTTATATTGATAGTATAGTACCCAACTTTATTTTTTATGAGTAGCAACACTAAAGGCGCGATTTGTAATTTCCTTCGTCATAGTGAACTAAGTAAATGTTATGAGATTATGATTTTATAATAAAATATACTTTTATACATAATTATCGATATTTATTAAAAAATTAAATAATAATTCTTTCATATTTATAAAATGTTATTGGTAGTGACGCAAGAGATCAAGATTTCTTAAATAATCTACAGCTTTATGATTCCAGTCATTATTGTTGACTACTCTTGGGCTTGGATGTGGTATATAAAGTATCTGAAATAATAAATGAAATAATCTATAAAATTTTAATAGCACTTATGAGTTATCAGAAATATAGATAACAAAAATATTTTTGTCTTTTACCTGGACAGAACTTGTAGGACAATATTTTTTTATTGCCTTTTGTGCTCTACCTTCACAGAATTTTCCAATAGCAACAATTGTTTTAACTTCATAAAGTTCAAGTACTTTGATAAAAATGGGATCACAGATATCAAATAATTGTTGCATTTCTGACACCTGAAAACATATCAAAAAATATAAATCAAATTTTAAAATGGCTATTATTTTATACCAATAACTTCATATTAGTTTTTGTTTACTTTGAAATCTCCTGGTGTGAGGTTGCAACCATTGCTCTTCATCCATTGTTGTGGTAAGTAGTTGTATACAAAACTTGATTTGAAAAAGTTTTCTGGAACTCCACAAATTTCCTTGAACAACCCCCAGAAACGTTGACCACTTATCTAAAATTATGAGATTGTTAGACAGTGTCTGTAATATTTCTGTACTGTATAAAAACTCAACTTTATCAACTTTACTTTACCTCTGCTCTTGTGCATTCAAAACCCAGAACTGGGCGAGCCTTTATTTCATTGGGTGGTTTGTTAACATCCCCTTGTATGCCTAACCAGTCTCTTACAGAGCTAACTTCCCCAAACGGAACCTAGAAATAAATTATTCTGATGTTACAACTGCAATCAGAATTGTTATATTTGTTATAAATTATATTGATACTAATGTTTGCTTACTCCC
Source organism: Polylopha cassiicola (assembly GCA_038024825.1). NCBI lineage: Eukaryota > Metazoa > Arthropoda > Insecta > Lepidoptera > Tortricidae > Polylopha > Polylopha cassiicola. The sequence continues at coordinate 5,866,399 of CP149061.1, forward strand.
GTTTGAGACATGCCCCATGGACCAGGATTCATTCCAAAGTACATTATATCTTTTACAGTATTGCAATATTTCCGAACATACATTTCAAAAGTATTTCGTGCATATATTGTAGGACTGTAAATACATTCTACTGCTCGCGGTAGGCGTAGTTCTTCAAGAGAATTATTCAAACAATCTATTAAGTACAAGAAGTCATCACTTATACTTTTCAAATCTTCTTTGTCTTCAGATTCAGATGAAAAAAAAGTTGACACCACTCGGTCTTCCATTGATAATTCTCGATCATAGATTGTGTACATTCATGAAGTGTTATTCTATTTAAAATAAATAATTACTGTTTATTTGCTTCGGAGTTCCGGCAAAAGCTAAACAACAACAAACAATCACGCCCCCAACATCCATAGATAATCAATAAATAACACTAAAACACTTGTTGTGCTACAGATTATGTTATTTATTATTATTCTATTCTGCTTGCTATTTCTGGAGTTGGAAGTTACTTCTCTCGTGTCGGAAGGTTGGTCATATCTTAGAACTTATAATTTACGTGAAGTATTCTAGTTTAAATCACTGTAAACTGAAATCCACATTATTACGTACAGCTGTTGACTTACATTCTAGCAACACTGTAGTTGCTAATGTCTGAAGTCTCAAGTCTGTCACCAGTACTCATCATTAAGTTAGTCAGTGTCACTGTCAGTCTGTCAGTCAGCGTTAAACAAGCAGAATATGGGTACAGTGCTCTCCTAGTGGAAAGAAAAAGGAGTGAGTAGTGCGAGCGAGCATAAATATGAACGTTCTATTTTTCTGCTGCTAACTGAACTTTTCGGATTATGAAAATTATAAAAGTAAACCGAGTATCTTCAATTACATAAAATATACATTCAGAAAAGTATGTCGGATTATTGAAAAATGACGGAAATTTTACATAACAACGTGCGGAAAATAGCGGAAACAACTAATGTGCCAATTGTTTTTAAACATTTTATTAAAGATTGGCCATTAGCTCAGTGGAGTGTAGAAAAATGGTTTTCAGCATTTGGCAGTAAGGATATACCTTTCCGGTGTTTAAGGAAGGATTTAGTATCTGATGAACCTTGCTGGGAGAGAAAATGCGAGCTGAAGTCTATGTCATTTAAAGAGTTCGTCGATAAGGCTCCCACTAGCCAAGAGTGGATGTATTTTGACTACAAGTATATACATGAATGGTTTGATGAAAATTCTGAATTAATAAAGGTACTGAAAATATCAAAATAATTACAAGATCATGTCTATAAATAAATAAACTTAAAAAAAAAAGAAGGTTGCAGCTAACTCTTAATTTTTGTATTACAGGCTCTGTCATGGGATAAATTTGGATACTCTGATAAAGGTGCTTCAGAATCAACTTTATGGGTTGGCAGCAGTGGAGCACACACACCAATGCACCAGGATACATATGGCTACAATATAGTTGCACAACTGCATGGAAAGTAAGTTATTAGGTATATATAAGAAAAATAATGTACTAGTGTGTCAAAGCAGTTTGTATATTATTTAATTTTATTAATTTGTCAACAGGAAGCGCTGGATTTTGTTTCCTCCCGACTCTAGAGGATTGAAGCCTACCAGGGTTCCATATGAAGAATCTAGTGTCTACAGCGAACTTAACTTTTACTGTCCAAGTAATTTAGAAGCATTCAATGGTTAGTAAATATGCTCTATAGATTATGAAATCAATCTTCTATTGCTAGCTAATGGTGTACATATGTAAAGTATTGTGTACAATATTGCTTGTCAGGTTTGACTGGAGGTCGCATGGTGGAAGTATCAGCTGGAGATGCCCTGGTGGTACCGAGAGGATGGTGGCATTACGTGCAGAACATAGACCCATTGAACATAACTCTTAACATGTGGTTGCCACATGTAAGTATATCATATATTATTATCAATATGTTTGATTGGTTAAAAATTTTAATGATATTCAATCTTATGTCATCATTAATATGGTACAAATTTTATTTCAGGAGATGGATAAATCAATAAGGGTATCAGAAGCTCTTACTAAAATATTAGTGGCACAAATTTGCAAAGACCTGCCACAGGACACAGCAAAGCTTGTGGTGAACCCAAATGAAGTAAGTGAATTCAATAGGATTACATTTTTAAGTACTCATAAATCTAATCTAATAATGCTTGTGAAAGCAAGATGCGCTGAACAATCATAATAATTTATGTTACCTTCAAATGTACCACTTCTCTTGCAAATTAATTTGATTTGATTTATGCACTGACACATTATGGCACTTAATATAGCATAGTATGTCACAGGTAATTTATTGCCTCCTTTTAGTGCTTACATCATTTCTGATTCATATTTTGTGGTTATTTCATGGTCATTCATGAGTCACATTGAATATATACTTGTAATTTAAACCTTAGACCCTTGACTTAAAGTTCTTGTTATTTTTTTACATGTAACAATTTACACATTACATGAACAGGATCTGTTTTCTGTTCTGACTCTGATTATATATTGATTTGCTAAATGATATATTTATAATTTTCAGGATGACTTATCGGAGACTCCTCTAGCAGTATTATTCTTGCAACTTGAAGCTGTTAGTAAGTCATATTTGGATAATAGACGCAAGACCCGGCGAGCTAAACGCCAGCGAACGTGCGAGGACGAGACTTCTACTTGCGAACGCGAAGATATCGACTTGTCCACCGTCCTTAAAGAACACCCTAATTTTCAAGTAGTTCCTAATGTAACAAGTGAAGATCTCGTAAATGTATTAAAACGAAATATTAAAGAGTACGCCAACACTGGCCGCTCGTTTGACGAGGATGATGTGGACGGAGGCACGGCTAGTCTGTGTTTGACTAAAGCATTAATAGATTCTTTCAGTGAGAATAATGTTATAGATCTTGTTAAACAGAATCTCTTATCTAGACTAAGTCAGATGTGAGATCCATAATGTATAATTCGAGTATTTTAATTGACATATTAGAATATTATGGTCTGACTATAATAAGTTATAATACAATTTGTGATAAGGATAAGGAGTATATGGACCAATTTTAATTTAACAAAATGATGACGCTTGGCGTCTTAAAAAGTTATTTGATTTCCAAATTCAAAGTGTATTAATGAATAAAATTCTCAAATCGCTAATTTAATAGAATAATGGCTTAACGAGATATTTTGGTTTGTGTCACTATTTTATTAAAGCAGGCTAAATTATATATATGATAGTCACTCCTGAAAGTGGTGCTATTATTTTATGTATATGCAATATTGCTGTCGATTATAAGTTTTATTATTTTATTGACTAATAGGAGGTACTTAGTCAAGTTTATAAATAATAAATTTCATATTTAAAGATTTTATTCTTTTATTTGCGACTTTTTAGGCGACTTTATATACGTTCTGTAGTAGAAATCCCCAAATAGAATAACCATGAAGAGGTTTTGTGGAATCATGATGTAGGCGGGCTGGCGGGGGAACGGGCAGTCCCGAGCGAATACTAGCACGCAGAAGTGGATGAATAACAGGGAAAATTGAAGCTGAAACAAAAAAAACAACATGATAATTAAGTTTATCGGTTAATTACTATTGTTGAAATAAAAAATAATTAGTTTTGATATTTGAAAATAGAAATAAAGAATTTGAACCTTATTCCTTTTACATAATGATCTAATTTGATTAGCGGATATTATGTACCTACATTATTTTGAACGAAATTTAAGTACACTAGTTTCTTAAACATATATGTACCTTTTAAAGCGCGTAGGTATTGTTTTTAAATCTAGTATGGCAAAACTAGATTACATACTAATTAGGACTTAATTTGCTATATCTGTCATGTAGGTAAATAAAAAATAATCATCGAAATGTATGTACGTGCATAACTTCCCATCGACTGCACTAAATTGGAAAATTCTTTTCGTTTTGTGTTTGTTGTCAAGATAAGGATCGATTGAAGCAAATAAAAAGATTTTGAAGAAATGTAGAAAATATTTATACTTACAAAAGATTATGACGGTACAAAGTTCGTCGGGTCAGATAGTACCTATCATAATATACTAAATCGAATGGAACATCAAAAGAAATAACTTACAATTTGTATCTGAGTGACGTGTTTCTTCCACCACAGAGAGCGCTTGTAGGCCTCGTCCCATACCGTCAGCAAATAGTAGCTGTACATGACCATATGGACGACTGAGTTGACCGGCATCAACATCGTCATGTGACCACCTGGTGCAATCATTACACATTACAAAGGAAAGGAAAGGATGTTAAAAAAGAACGAATATAATCAGCACATCTAGACACTACCTAGCACTAGGATTTAACTCGACGCTATCGTCAGCTCAACCGTGCTACGGACACGGGAACTGTAGAGTTTTCGAAACGTTAACAAATAAAATACGCGATCCATTATACTTCTTTGTTGCGAAATAAATTTACATTTTGGTATTTTACAAAGTAAGCTCATATGAATGTATTTATATAAGTTTACTTTTATTAGTACGTAGGTAGGTGTTCTACTATTTATTACTAATTAGTAAGTACCTATTGTGTCAAATTACCTGGAACCCATTTTACTATGCCCCAAGCGACGGCAACCATACCGCAATGATGGTACACGTGTAGGAATGTTACCTGATTTTGTTTTTTTCTTAATATGAAGAACACCTGTAAATGGAAATAAGAGACACGGGTCAAAGCTCCGTTTTAGGTAAGTATTTAGGTTTAATCATATTAGAATTGAATGGTAGGATATCCGTTGAATGCAAAACTCATTGTTGTGCATATTGAGTCTGCATAATTTCGATACGCACGTGACTTAAGTACCTACCAAATGAGTAAGACAATGAAGTTACTAAATGTGATTTTAACGTTTAGATCATTACCTACCTAGTGTGATAACTACAACTGATCAAGATTGCGCATTGCCACAAATATATTTATGAAAACTGCTTTTAAAATGTTAGAGGTCGATCCCTATTTTTTTTGTCTGTTTTTTTTTTGTTAGTCAGAACTGCAGTTTCATGCTGACGTATAATAGGAGAGCTACATGACAAGTTTTCAGCTAGCCTTAAATACCTACTCAAAAATTGGTGCCAGCTCTTCTACATACTAAAGATACTGTTAATATTCTAAAGATGATGTCGAATCATACCGTGTCAAGAAGATCGACTATTTTGATGAGGAAGTAGCCGTAGACCACGCGCCAGGCATAGGCCACGCCGTGCGGGCCGGAATCCACTGGCTGGCATACCAGCGAGTAGTGACTGAACCAACCCAACGTAAGACTCTGATGAGCAAAAGGGATTTATTTAGTTACCTAGCTAACACTGTTTTGTGGAAACTTAGCACTCACTAGATAATTGTTATCTAATTAGGTACTTACCTACTACTTAACATAGTCTTAAAAATCGGCCAACATCTATCTTTCATACCCGTAAATATTAAGGGTGGCGCGAAAGTTTTTTTTTTATTTTTAGTTTTTTTTTTTATATTTTCTTAACATGTGGTATTGAGAAATACATAGGTACATAGCCCTAAATTTTCACTCGTCTACCGTCGAGAAATTTTATGTTGTCTTGATGACTTCTTACTATTTGGTTTGCGGGAAAAAAATTAACAATATCAAAACATGTTCTCTTTTGGTCAATAGAGCAAACATTGGTGTATTTTTCTCGCGCACTGCTTATAGCTTCCTTTCATGTACCTAGTTCCTTAATATATCAAGGAATTAACACACCTACCTGATAAATCACATAGCCGCAGATGACTATTTGAACAGAATTGTACACTGCTATGACTGTACGCAGGTCGTACGGAGGTCGTTTTTGCATGAACTCTGGTAGCCACTTATATACAGCCACCAGGTACACGCCGAGCATCGCCAACCCCGGCCAGGGTGTTCTCATGAGGAACCAGTTCTGCGTTCTTGGATCTGAATAGGAAAAATAAACTCGGTAGGTAGTTACTGTAGTGTTGACATTCGTCCGGTTTCCCCGGGATTTATCCTAGTTTCATTAGAAGTCCGGGTTTAAAAAATAATTGTACTACTACAGCTACTGCACTACTTGAACAATAAGAGAGCAGTGTTTTTTTAAAGATTTTTTTTATACCTAATAAATATGTATGATTTAAGCAACAAATATCCATGATTATGACTATTACTACCTAGAAATATATTTTCAACTAAATACAAATTAGGTACAACTTTATTCCGAATGAGATAAACAATTAAAAAAAAATAAGGTGGGTATGTATTTATTTATTTTATTTATTTAATAAGGATCACCAACAGAAAATACAATGGTTCTTATCCTAGAAACGAGACATGCACAAAATATAACATAACGCTAATTGATTTTCCAATTATAGGTAACCACAGCATGCTTACAATTTATAACATAAGTACCTAATTAAGTATAAAAAGGGACTAACAAAATTTTTTTTTGCAAATTAATAGAAAAATATACACCTAATATTATAAGAAATGCGGAACGTCAAGCAACTTTATTCTGGTCAACCAATTATACATTTTAGTTTATAGACAGCATACATACCAGCTATTTCTTCATTTAAATAGTAGTATAATCGCACTGCACCTTTTATAATAACTGACATTTTATAAATACTTAAAAACTAGTAGCACTCAAGGGGTGGTCGACACTGCAGTGAACGGAATCATTTCTAAATCAAAATGAAACATTATTTTAATTAAAATATCGCTTTCTCTTTCTATTGTAGACATTGTTAATTATTTCTTGTTCCTTTTTCTAACGAATAAAATTCGGGTCGGTTTGTTTCATTATTAATACAAGACTTAGAAGATCAGAGATTAAATTTTAGTATATATTTTTTGAATAATAGATGCATAACATTTTTGCGTTATTGTAAGAAATTTAATTAAAAATTTGCTAGTATAATATAGACAGGCGTTTTTAACAATTTTGTATTAGGTAGGTAAATAATAAGAATAAATGTGATTTACAGTTTAATTGGGTACGTAAAGCGTTTAAATATATAACAATAACATATAAGTACCTATTTTTAATTTTTCAAAGGAAACATTGTTTCAATTTACCTAATGTTTTAATATATTGATTGGAATGAATGGAATGAACCGCGAAGGCATCAGAAATTATTAATATATTGATTTCAGTATTTTGATAAATTTCAGTCATGTTTGTAATTAATTGGTGTTTCACAGCCAAGTAAATATTGTAAGTGGTGTTATTTTTTGAAAGGGAACTCCGGGTGTTTCTCTACGCCTTGGAAGAACCCGAAGTCGCAGATGCGCCCGCCCTCGCCGCGATCCAGGGCGGCCAGCTCTGCCATCTCGCTCGCGGTCAGATCAAAGTCCCATACCGATATGTTCTGAAAATAAATTAACATGTTAAATCGTAACATAATCGGGCATCCTCTTTGCTAAAATAGGTACTTATTCCACTCCCGGACAGTCTACGAATCCCGATATCTACTACAACATACGAATCCAGGTTCTAATCCTGTTAAGTGCTCGTGTTAGTGTGATAAGCACTAGCATTTGTGTGCACACGCTTTATTTAGTTTGGGACTAGATCAACTGCCCAAAAATATTTATTTTATAGATAAAGAAAAAATATATTTTGTAGGTACCTATATACTTTGTGGTCTTCGGTACCTACCTACTCCTTATTCAAACTCAAACTCAAACCACAGAATAGATAATAATAGTACAAGTGCTCAAACTCAAATAATCATTTATTCAGGCTAGGCTCTTACAGGCACTTGTGAATGTCAACGTTAAAATTAATATTCTTTTTCGATTTAGCAAAAAAAAAAACCTCTTGAGAAGAATCGAGAAAGACTCAATGAGGTATAATTTTTTCAATATAATAATATTACAATTTCACTTAAGTATAAATTCATTCATGTTGTCGAATGAATGTTTGGCCAGGCGTGGTCTTTCTTGTACTAGTTTTGGGTTCTTAGATTCGTATAAATACCTGTAGAATTCTCTGTGGGTTGGTACTCTTGGGGATGGCGGCGAGCCCCCGCTGCAGCGTGTACCGCAGCAGCACCTGCGCGGGAGTGCGCCGGTGCGCGCCCGCTAGCTTCTGCACCGCGGGCAGCTGCAGCAAATCCGGGTAGTCGCGGCTGGAGACAAATGTTCATTCCGTTAAGGAGAGGCAAGGCAGATAGTGATATAAATACATCACATCATGATCTAAAAAGCGTAAGAGCAGTAATTTCTGATCTTTCAGTCAATGTATTAAAGTCGAAGTTTGTAAATGTCAGTCATATTCTTACCAGATTTAAATAAAAATGTTTAGAAGTGTGAGAGCACATTCTATGGTTAGATCGATCAACTTTAGTTTTATAGCATGTCTGTAAGGTTGACTAACCTAACCTAGCTAAGTTAGTTTGGGTGGTTTTGGTTTAGTGTCTGTCTATTGCAATACCTAGTAAATGATGATGAATGAAATTAGAACACAACTGTAGATGACCAGTTAACAAAATTCACTGACTCAAACAAATGGAAGATAATACGTAGAAGCGTCTGTTCTAGAATCCTATCGACGCGCGGTTCAAATTGGTGGATTTTGTAGTCTTGTATTTTATGTATTTTATAAATAATCGCAATACCTAAATCTTATATCGTGGATATTACCAAAACCTTCACCTGATAAAATAATATTATTTCTTGCCAACCCGTTGCAATGACATAGACAACGTAAGCACTTACCCCGTAGCCGCCGCTAGTGTATCAGCCAACGCCTTCGAGCCAAGTGGAGAGTAGGCGACTATGGGCACTTGGAGCTGCTTAGCCGCGGCCACCAGCGCCGGCTGCTGGCACAGCACGTGGACCTCGATCTGCAGACAAGCTGGCTTGCCCACGGCGCATATCCGCGCCAACTGCTCTGCATTCACGTTGGATACGCCTACGTGACGCACCTTGCCGGTTTCTTTTAGCTTTAATACGGCCTGCAAGAGGAATTTGAGCTCGTTATAGAATGTAAAGTGCAACGGCAGGTATACAATAAAGATAAATGCATATTTACATAAGTCGGTATGTATTACATGATTATTATGTTATCAAATAAAAGTTTGCAAGATAGAGGGTTTAAAGATATCGTGTATTTCAATCAGAACTATTTCGTGGATATAAGCAACTAGAAAATGAAATGGGTGGATTTCGTCTATTTTTCGAATTTCAGTTAGAATTATCCTTAAGCATTTTTTGTTCCTTTTATAACATGTGCAGCATTTTTATATGTGTTGCGAAAAACAGATTTTAATATGAGCACATATTTTGTTACGCTATTTTGTTTCGTTATTCTTCTATTACGGTTTAAAACGCTCATTAATGATGCTTCTATGTTTATGTAAGGTACTGTCTGATCATTCGAATTTTGTCCTAAATCGATAGTTTCGTATGATGCGGAGGTGCTTCTCAGTTGTTGCTGAGGCGCCGGTTGCTCATCTGCGTCCACTGCATCGCCGCCGCCGGTACAACAAGGGCAAACAAATCTAGGCCACTTTATAAAATCCCGAAAGCCAAAACGGTTCCGAGTCTTCCTACCATGCTTCTCATTAACAACACAAATGTTGTTAGCTGTTGGGTGTGCATCTGATACTGTCTCTCTAGGAATTTCGGAGACATCCTTTTTCTTAATTTCAATAGTACAAACCAATTGGTAATCAGTTGGTATGAACGGGTTCTCTTTCGCGTGCTTTATCGAAGCACGTCTGTTAAAGATTGGGGATTTGTAAACTTTGGACCACGAGTTCTTAATGTTCGGGTTGCTTTGCTTTGCTTTCGGGTTTACTGATTTTAATATTGGCTTCTCTTTGGTTGAATCATCGGAAGGGTAGCTACAGTCTTTGTATATATCGCTGCTGCGGTATATAGAATTGAGTTTGATTTTTGTTATATTATCTTGATGCTGCATGTTTTCGTCTTGACTCTCGGAACAAATCATATCTTCAGGGATCATTACCCCCATTGTTTCGTTTTAGTATTTAATTGGAAGCAGATAAATTAAGATATTGCAAAGCTTGATTTGTCTTCTATGGAAATTTATAAAATAATAATGGCCGTGCCAGAATCATACATGATGCTGAAAGTAGCAACATGTCAGTTATTTTTTTTCTTTTGCTATACTTGTTGGTCTAAATTATGATTTTTAAGACCAAAGAGTTTGGAAACTAAATCACAGATAATCACACATAGAAAAGGAAGGTTTTATGTACGTATTTAATTCTCTATGTAGGTATTTTTTTTTACTTTACCTTCCAAACTGCAAGGAGGTCGGTGGTGAGGTCAACCTTCATAGTTCCATCGTCGTTCTTAGGATGAAGGTCCCCGGGGACATGGTCGAAGGCGAACGGCGTGTGCATCAAATATAAATCCATATATTCCAGACCTAGGTCCTGCAAGGACGCGTCGAAATATTCTGGCACTAGATCTGGTCGGTTGCCTGGAAAACAAATAATAAGAGGAATTAATACCTATATGAAGGCTTAATTTTTTTTATAAAATTGTAAACAAAAAATGAACAGTTCCAGACTTCGAGATAACGGTGTTGTTGATTGTATAAGTTCTCTACTAGGTACTTTGTTGGAAATGATTGGGCACTTACATATCTTATCAGGAGTAACAAAAGGGTTTTACAACATTTTAAATTTGTTAAAAAGCAAAAATAAACTTACCACCAGGGGGTAGTTTGGTGGTGACGAAGAGTTCCTTCCGCCGCGCGGGGCTGTCTCCGATCCACCGGCGGAGCGCCCGGCCCAGCGCCGCCTCGTTCTCATACGCGCGCGCCGAGTCGAAGTGACGGTACCCCGCTTCCAGCGCAGCCTCTACCGCTTGCTCGAGGACTTCGTCTGATGCCTAAGTGGGCATAAATTATAGGATAGGATTAATCAATTAAAATATTAATTAAAAACCTTTATAAAGACGAACTGGCCGTCTTAATGGGACGGGATCTAAGCAGTTCAAATTTAGAGTCTAAGGTAAAGCCCTAATCCTACTAGATTGCTTGAGAAGCACTATGGCCCGGTCTCATGAGCAAATGTATAATCGGGGAAGAAAATTAAATAATTCTATTAATACGGAAAAAGTATATACTTATAAATCCCTACTAATATTATAAATGCGAAAGTCACTCTGTCTGTCTGTCTGTCTGTCTGTTACGCTTTCACGCTAAAACTACCGGACCGATTTTAATGAAATTTGGTACAAAGAAAGTCTGGAGCCTGAGAAAGGACATAGGCTAATTTTTAACCGACTGCAAAAAAGGGGTTCCATGCGGACGAAGCCGCGGGCGGAAGCTAGTAAGTATATATATACTTAATTGTACCTAAAGCATTGCATGAGCCTGTCAAGAATAATCATTGCCTTTCTTACTATAATACTTATTCAGAAAAATCTAGCAAACATTTAAGTCAGAGTGACAATCAGACAACAATGACTTTGTACGCAGCAATCTCAAAAACTATAAATAAGCTCTAAAATAACAGTGAAAATAAAATAGCACAAAATGGGATAAGTGCAGACATGCTAGCACAAAACTGGGAGGCATTTTAGATCATTGATAAAATCTGTTAGTGTTGAGTGAAGTATGACAGAAAAATCTGTAAACGAACACTCTAATTCTGTTGAGGGTGGCACCGTGTCGGAGCGCTGGTCGTGTGCCCCGTGCCGCGCCTCTACCTCGCGCGGCGTCTCCCACAAATCACAATCCAGCGGGGACTTCGATGCCAACGACCTGTACTGCTCCAGAAGCCAATCCAACTACTCTTGTTCAACATGTTCCTATTGCTCCATCTGTTCCAACCACAAATACCCAGCTGCCCTCCAGAAACCATGTTCAATAGCCGACTCCAATACTAAACTACACAAGTCTAAGTGGTTCACGTTTAAGAAGCATATGAAGCGGCTGATCAGATATAGAACTTTATCTCGCTTCACCGTTGGCAGAAGATTTAATAAAGCAAAAGAAAACAATGTAAGTCTTGTGCGATTTAGCTTTAAGATTTAATCTTGAAATAACTTTACTCGATAATGGCTAATCATAATATAATTATAGGTACTTATTGTGTAGAGTTGTGGTTTTTGCGGGTACCTATTCATTTTAATTCTGTGATCATGCGATCAATGTTTAAATTAATGAAGCGAAAACCTAGGTCTCATTAAATTACTTATTTTATAATTATAATTTGGGACAATACACCAGTTAATCTACTTATTATTACTAAATCTCACCATAATTCACGTGAGCGTGGGAAATATCTATCTACTGTTAAGTTTTAAATTCTCACGAATGTTTTAATTAAGTAGGTGCATATATTGCTTTAATTAAAAAGCAGAGCAGGTAAATTACATGTGAATAACGTTATAACTACCTACAGGAAATACAGAATAGGTACCTATCTAAACTTTTTGGAAAAGGAAAAAATTAACAGGCTTAAGCATAATATTATTGTATAGGTAGCCAAATATATGTAAGTACCTAATAAGACGAAGTAAGCAGATTCTGTATTGTCATGAAATATTTATATTTAGGTAAGTAGGTACCTAGGTATATAAATTTTGAAAGTTAGTGTACATTGAATTAAATCCTGCATACACGTCACAAGAACCTACCAACTTAAGTGCCCATTGATAATGCAACTGACCAAATACTACGAAGTCCATTAAAGATCCGGTAGGTAGGTACCTAATCGTATCATCTTTAGGGTGAGTGGGAAAAGAGAAAATAGGTTCTCGATGAGATAGTAAAACTAAATAAATAGTTGAAGATAATATATAATTTATGCCTACAAAACTAAGGTACCTATTAAGTCCAGGTAGGAAATAAGTAGGTACCTACCTATATGGTTTATTTTTCGTTTTCTAGATACAAGCCCGTTTGAAAGTTATTTTCACGTATAAAAAGTTAATATTGTTTAACTTTTACAAAAAAAAAACGAGTCAAGAAGGAATAATGTGGGGGTAAGATTATATTCTTTGAATCATCGTCACGAAGCCGGTAAAAAGATTGAAAGACACATAATTACTTTTAAGTACATAAAAATATCATACATTAAATGAATTACGTCTTACCCCTATCGCCCTACGAGCTAAATAATACCAAAACATACTCCGTATAAAATATACCTAATTATACGAGCAGGTCCTTTCCTACCCAAGCGAAATCATTCAAGTAAATAAATTATTGTTACTCACCTGCTATGTTCCCAAGCGAAATTATTCACGTAAATACATATAGAGGTAACTCACCTGCCAAGTTCCGAAGCCGATTCTCGGCATACGGTCACCGTTCTCCAGCTCAAAGTACTCAGGCTGCGACATTGTTTAATGTAAAAGTTCCTTTTCTGAGGTTTTTATAACCATTAACAAAATACAGGTGTATATGCACCGGCGAGTTAAACAACAATGTGGCGAGAGGCGCTTGCAGCCACGGCCTTGATGTGCCACTCGCAATTGACTTGGTACCTACTCGTAGGTACCGGTTTTGTAGGTCAGTCTCTCAGTAATAAGGTTTATTACTGCATAAGAGCTTTTGGAAAGTGATAACATGTTTTTCACCCACAAACACCCAATTAAGGGCGTACAATATTATCTTTAGTAAACAATTTATTTATTTACATTATCGCATTTACCATAATTGGATACGTGAAACGGTAAGTGTTTAAATAATTAACACAGTTTTATATGAATTGGGGTCAACCAAACAATTTCAGTAAATAATAAAATAATATGATATTCTTAGGTACAAAATTGAAATAATTTGAATTAAATACATAGGTACTTAGTTAACTTGCTATGATAATGGATTGAAGAATTTAAAAAAGGACTTAGGTATTGTACCTACATTCGTTGACGTGGTCACCTACCTTCTAGCAAGCGTAGGTACGCAAGGGAACGTGGTTAAAACTTTTAACCACTCTTAGTTACCCGCAAATTTAAGGTACTTAGGTATATAGGCTCTACATATTCCGAGCTCTGATAGTATCGCTGTGACAAAGCTGTTATTTTCGATAGTTAATCGATAACTATCAATCTCTATACAAATAAAATATAATTAAAAAACCATAGAAGTTAATTTACTTTTTTATTAAATGATCGTTATCATTCTCTACCTTGGTACTTATTTAGTCTCTACAAGTGAAAGTGGCTCCCGTCACTTCCCGTTTTCCACACCAACTAGGTAGATAATTCCAGGCTACTATAAGGATCAAGATTTTATAAGAATGTAGGTATACCTAAGTAGGTAAAATGTTTGTTACTCTGACACAAACAGCGGAACACAGTAATAATATAATTAAATTGAATCGTATTTGTAAAAACATCTGCTCATTGCTTGCACGCCGCTATCAGATCAGTGGATCTAAGGATGCAGTCGCCGTTGCATTCGGACAATAGCTGTAGGTATAGTCCGCGACAAACCGCTCTGTCAATGGCCTCAGAGCACTATGGAAACATTTACACAATAACATAATGTGACACTTGAACAACAACTGTAGCATAACAAGATAACGTGATTAACTACATCACTTGTGAATAATCGGCCAAAGACCCTTAACTTAGTGGTTAGACGTTAGATATTCTTATCTAAGTTTTTATACAAGTTCAATTAAACAAAACATTTAGTTGTGTAGGTATCGTTATTCATTGATTATTTTCATATAAGTACGTAAGTGTATTATTACCTAAGCTTAAATTAACGTGAACTTTTTATACATACCTACCTACCTACTACCGAAAACTTTTTTTTCGTTTACGAAGGTATTGATATTCGCAAACAGATCCACCAGCTATGAAACAACCACTAATTTAATATGAATGAACTAGTTGTATCATATTACCTATTTATCGTAAACACAAAAGAAATAAATTAATTTTCCCACATGCCCTTAAAGTAATAACATCCTTTTGTGTGCAAACAGTATCGTTTACTATTCAATTTGCGAGATAGACATCGTATGAATGGGTCGACGTCACAACACGCCGAGACCATTGGTGCGTGTAACCCATTGATTGCGGTCGCTGATAACATCTCGGGCTCATCCCCATAAACGCCATGAATGATTTAGAGGCGTGGCACGGATAAATCCTACCTCCCTATATATTTAAGGGTTTGCAAAGGGACCATCCCGTTTTGTGCAAACAGTGAGTGGACCATGGATATATCTCCCGTACGAGCAACATCGAAGAGCAGCTCGGATTTTAGTATAGAGCGGATTCTCAGTGAGGAGTCCAGCAGCAGTAGGGAGGAACCTGGAGATGTTCCGAGCTGGTTGTGCTGCACGCGATATCGTCCTCCGCGTCTTCCAAGTTAGCATAGTTTAATTTGTAATTGGGTGACGAACCTATGGTGTTATTAAATTTGTAGTCTGCGAAACCTCAAACTAAGATAACAATTGATTTAGGTACCTAAAATTAACATAATAATATAAAAAAAGAAAGGCAATAAGGTTTTTGAAAATAACAGTTGACGTACAACTATATTATGCCAATTAAAAGTATACCTAATAATGAGACTAATAACATTATTAGTCTTATTATTAAGTATAATTATAAGACTAATAATGCACCAATGCATAAAGAATAGCATCACTAATTAATAATCACGTAAAACTAGGTATATGTGCGATACCAATCAAAATATTATTATATACCTACCTAATCACGATTTGAACTGCCTTTACTTAAATCTAGAACTAAGTACTTACAACAAAAATCCCTAAACATTTTCATTTTCCAATAGGAGCGGTGAACAGCGCGTGTAGATCGCGGCGGTCTGGTCGGCACGCGCGGGTGCCGTTCACAGCGGCGCAGGCGGCGGCGCTGGAGGCGGCGTATGCGCGGGCGCCGTACCTCGCGCCGCCGGCGTTGCGCGCCCTGGCCGCTGGACTGCAGTTGCGGGATGATAGAGTAAGCACTTAGGAATTAACATATATCCCAACACTTAGAAATCGTTATAAGAGTAATTTGTGCCTAAGAAATGTACCTCATTTATAACACTTGCATTTACCTCTTAGTCTTATAAATCGTTTTTATTTTTGCTTTGACGTGGGTACACGGGAACTTTTAACAATTTGTAGTTCTAGATTCTGTAGTTGTGTTCACTTAGTAGATACCTAAATAAGTGTTTCTACCTATAGCCCAAGAGCCAGCGGCCCCCAGACCTTCGTTAAAGTATAAAAGCTGTAAGTTTCTCAATGTATGCCCCCAACACAAGTAAGAACGAACCCCATCTATGAAACTTGGGTCGCGGTGGCTTTCGCAGGTATCAGGTAATAAAGGTGTGTAAAATTGCGTGTTAAATTCGTTAAAGTAGTATACTTTACCGAAGGTATGGGGGCCGCTGGCTCTTGCTCTACTAGTCAAATCGGTTCTTTTGTATGGAAGGTACCTTCTACACACTACTATTACAATACCTATCTTTACAGATAAAAATTTGGTTCCAAAACCGAAGAGCGAGGGAGAGACGAGAGAAGTCCTCGCCGATATCACCCCCGCAGGCAGTGACGTTACCTCCTACCCCGCAAGGGTCTTCGTACACCTCCAAAACTTGGCTACCTCATACCGCTTCCGAACTAACCTTGGAAAGTCATCAGCTCTTTATGACAAATTATCACACATTAAATTCTGGACATTTAGAAACCGAAGGAAGACAATTGCTGAATGAAACCAGTATATTAATGTTAAGAAGCCGGAATGAGAGTGAGAGACCGGAATCGCCTCTTGATATTGAGACAGTAGACGAATAACGTTGTCATTGTGATTATTGCTACGATTGATATAAATAAAATATTACTATTATAGATGAAAGGCTTCTAAGAATTAATAATAGAGCCGGAGGTTTGTAGAATGTTTAACTTTCGAAATAGTTAAATTTAAAAAAATGTCGTACCTACCTCATCGTTGAGATTCTTGGGTCAATATTTCGGTGGATATCCTAATATTTATTCTAGTGAAATGATACATTGTGTTAATAAAATATACTTTCTATGACAAATATTAATTTACTTACGAGTGTGAACTGTGATAATAGATTGTGTGCTTAAAATTATTTATGGACAAATATTTGAACAATCATTAACTTAATGTGTTTTAAGGGACAAATTAAATAATGATGAAATCAATTAACATTTAGTTTTATTACGTAACCATGACGTTACCTACCTTTAATTTTGCCAAGTGGCTACAAATTATATTTTTTTTCGATAAGTACTTACAAATAAAAATCACCCAAATGTAGGTATGTATGCACATACTTAACTTCAGTTCGACTGCGCCAAATTGAAAACCTAAGTATATTTTTTGTGGGTTTGTCATTGTCAGGACAATGTGTGTATAGAAGAAAATTGAAATCCACATTTTATTTCATAGGCAAGGAAATAAATTCACTCCAATTTATAGTTTTCTTTGAAATTAAACTACTTCTGTCACTGGTTTCTCTCCGCTGAAGCAATAAAGGCCGACGAAGATCAATAATGCAAAAAAACCGCTAAAAAACTCAAGGGTCACATTGCACTATTGATGAAAGAAAGAAGTAATTAGTAGCAAGGGCGTAGCTTCCATACAAGCACGTCAAAAATGTATAGGCTATGGAGTGCCTACCCTAGACAGTATACATAATAATATGACCACCCCAAATGCTAGCTCCTGCTACGTTATGTAACAATTTGTATATAATTTATAATGTCATTATTACACGAATACTTCGTTTTTACTAACGAACATTTATAAGCCGTATTGCAATGGCATAAGGTCTACAAATGGTTAATCAAGTGAGTCTTCGTGTGTAGGTACAAGGACGAATGAATTACGTGTAACTGAATTTTAATGATGCGGCAACAATGGGAGATGCGGTTGAATGCACCCGAATGCATTTCACTAGCACCCTGCCATCTTGTACAGAGACACCGCAAAACAGATAGTTATCTCTACAAACCATTATTGTACAGGATTAACTTGTAAGCGATACTTTTGGTATTCGTTAAATATTTTCGTATTTTGACATTCGGTGAGAAACCTTTATTTAAGGTTAAAATGAATTGAAAAATAACCATGTGATTTATTTAGAGAATCCTTTAAAAATAGGATTAGATTTAATGATGGTGGAAATAAACAGTTTGAATTAGTTCGAAAACATTTATTGTCCTTAGATATTACTGTAGTTAATTCACTAATTACAGCATTGAGTTCATAATTAGGTTCACAAATTAAACTGAATTCAGAAAAGTGACAAATATTCTTCATGTATGAAATATACTTTACACATAATAATATAATTATTAATTACAAAATATCATTGAATTTCTTGCCAAAACGTAGTTGTTCACCAAAACGGTCTTAGCAGGTATAAACTACAAATTTTCAACACACAATCACTAGGTACTATTAAAAGTAGATCTAAAAGTTGACTGAATTCACGGCATTATTATACATACTCAAGTGCCCGCACAGTTAGCTAAAATAACCCTAAGAAATTAACCCGTGGAATGTAGATACCTACATATTAAATCAGTGATTAGACTATACTAGCTGAAATACCAAGCATACCGTTGCTATTTCAAAATTATATGTCATTTCAATTATTATTGTAATTGGAAATAAAACCTGTTGGAGTTTAGTATCGATACAGTTACATTTTCATGGAAAATTTGGTTGGTAAATTGTTAGATTTGTCATTTGGTTGTTGCTATATCGCACACCTAGATCTAAAGGGAGCTAGAAAATCTGAAGTTAAGAGTTATCAAAACCAAGCTACCGATAAAACAGATCTAAGCTAACTCTTCTAGCTTCATACAAAGGGCATAAATCCATACAAAAAACTCCTAGTGCACAGAGACATAATAATCAGCTTTTCGCCTTTCCTGAAACAAGCTGAGTTAATCCTGCATAGATCTACGTGTGCGATGCATACAACTTACTTGTATTAATTTACGGGAACATCATTACCATTCTACATTAAACAACTGATAATGTGACTTTACAACTACACAACTCACGGTCCGCGTGTCGTACATTATAATTATTACTATGAGAGGTTTTTTATCAGAGTCAATGAACTACCGGCCGCGAAATTAAAATTGACCCCGTGTTAAGGGTACACGAGTTTCATAAACACGTTACGTCACTAAGCTGTTAATATGTTAACTTTCGATGGCAGGGCTTTCGGTAGTTTTACTCAGTATTTCATAATGCGCCGCCTCGTCTTTTGATGGGCTGGTCTCATCCAAGATGTACCTGGTTGGAGAAAATTTATTGTAATAAAAAAAAAGTATGTGGGTTGTAGGTAAAGGATATCTGGACGCCTTAAACTAGCCTAAGCCTGTATCTTGGGGTTTAGGAATAAATAAAATATTACAATTAATAATTAGTAAAGAAATAAATAAATAATTATACAGAAGCCAAAAACATTTTCACAAATATACATATTACATATATGCCTTGTCATGTCGATTTTGTTTACTATTGTAGTTATTAATATACATTATATAATAACTACAATAGTAAACAATATCGATTCGACAGTTCGTTATAAGTTTGTAGAACTTTTATTAAAACAATAAGAGGAAACTTTTGTTAAGTAATAAATAGTACTTAGGTGAAAATTGCATAATGATTTGACATTGAATAATGGAAGAGTTATCGTCACAGATCGTTATCAAGGGCAAATAGGACGTAAGCTTTGATATAGTTTACTTTACAATTAATTATTAATTGAATTTATTGTAATTATAATTAAATTACTAGAGTCGTAGTATGTTGGTAAATGGAATAGATTAATTAACTATGTATGTATAAACAAATATCATATAATAATGTATGTTATGGTTAATTAAAGATAGATATACATATATTTTAGCCGTATGTAACGGTGATACTTACAGCAAGGGCTGCTTTCTTAAAAATACTACCAATCAAGATCTAATCGATGCAAGACGAAGATAAAGTGCGTCAAAATCCAGGGCTTTTTACGTCACATGGCATACATATTTTTAACTAGCAGCCCCGGCAGACGTCGTCCTGCCCGTCCGATTGTTTCGTCAAAGATCTGTCAAAGTCTTCTAACTGTCACTTCTTAATAAGGCTTCATATTTTCCCCGTTTTTTACACATTTTCCACTATTTCTTCGCTCCTATTGGTCGCAGCGTGATGTTATATAGCCTAAAGCCTTCCTCGATAAATGGTCTATCCAACAATAAAGAATTTTTGAATTCGAACCAGTAGTTCCTGAGATTAGCGCGTTCAAACAAACAAACAAACAAACAAACTCTTTAGCTTTATAATATTAGTATAGATTGGAAAAAGAACTAGCCAAGTGCGAGTCGTACGTGAATACGTCGCATATGAATTGTTGTCATACAGATAACAGAAATACATCACCTGTGTGAAATACCAAAATTTCAACTGGTTTACTATCATGGTTCATAGGGACACAGGAGACGTTTACCCTTTGAGTACGATACCCTAAAATGTGCCTACACTAGCTCATTCTGTTGATCTTACCCGCAAGCTCTGAAGAACGCGGCGGCGAGGTTGAATAATATGGCGGTATAAACCTCGCCGTGATGTATAAAATAATGACAAATAAATATATTATTATATAAATTATTCGTCTGACAAACTGTATTGTCTACTAACGAGAAAATCCTGTTATATTTATATATTTGACATTGTAAGCATAATAAAATCGTATTGTAATAAAATTGTAATTTTGGTGATATTTATTATCAAATCTTATTGTTACCTATTTGTTTCTGTTTTGACGATCCATTGAGATCATTATTGATGAGTGCATATAATTTGTCGTGTAATTATACTGTACTAGCGGCCCGTCCCGGCTTCGCACGGAGGGACTTAAGTTTTTTTTAAGGCCTCAGAAACGATACTTTTCCCCGGTTTTTGAAACATTTTCGGTTACTGCTCCGCAACTATAAGACCTAGCGTGATATTATATAGCCTATGTTACTCGGGGATAATGTAGCTTTCCAAAGGTGAAAGAATTTTTGAAATCGGTCCAGTAGTTTCGGAGCCTATTCATTACAAACATACAAAAATACAAATCTTTCCTCTTTATAATATTAGTATAGATAGATGAATCTTGAGAAATATATAAATGTGAATATTACCCGCAAGCTCTGAAGAAGGCGGCGGCGGCGGGGTTGTGCGTGAGCGCGGTGAGCCGCACGCAGCGCATCCTGGTGGCGTGCGCGAGCCGCTCCAGCACGCGCAGCACGCGCAGCCCGAGCCCGCGGCGCTGCCCGCCCGACTCCACATGCACCTCGTAACTGTAGGTACGAGTATACATAATAATTTCTGATGCCTTCGCGGTTATTACGCGGATTTAACTCGCGTAGTTTTATTTTATTTTATTAGCTGACGTTTCGGATTCTTTACAGTTTCCATAATCGTAGCACGACTGAGCTGACAATAGTCTAACGCTAAAGCTCAGTCGTGCTACGATTATGGAAACTGTAAAGAATCCGAAACGTCAGCTAATAAAATAAAATAAAAATACGCGAGTTAAATCCGTTAATAGTTGTTTCATTCCAACGAGTATACATAATTATAATCACTGGACATTTACGACTAGCCATGTTGAGAGCGTTCATAGACAAGGAGTCTGCAAAGATGTGCACAATCTCGTTGGTAGATGCGGTCTCTGGTATGATTGAGTTTTGGTTATCCGGCATCGAGATCGAGTCTGCCGCGAATATACTCGTATTTATGTGCCTATTTTCTATTGTAGGTATTTTAGAATGAAACACTATAACGGATTTAACTCGCGTTTATATTGTATCTGCTTTACAGTTTCAATACTCGTAGCACGATTGAGCTGACGATAGGTAGTCCAACGCTAAAGACTTAGTTTGGCGTTAGACTATCGTCAGCTCTGTGGGAACTAAAGTTTCCGAAACGTCAGCTGATAACATAAAATACGGGAGTTAAATCCGTTCTAGTTGTTACATTCTAAAGTGTAATACATTAGAAATTATTATTTTTGCGTAACTTGTATATGATAGTGTCTAACAGTGTGAGAGGTGTATACTGTATACTCACTCTTTTATTAATAAAGATATTATTTATTTTCTTAAACAGACAAACATACCGGGTCCGGGTAGGAAGAGTAACTATTCGTTTTTATCACATAAGTTAACTACCTTTGACCATTCTTAAGGTCAATATATTTTAAAGTACATGTAGGTACTTCATTTACGAAGCGATAAGTATAGAGATAGTAAAAAATAATTGGCACGACCAACCGCTGAAGTGAGTTTAACTTACGTATTTAATAAATGACAATAATTAATTATATTTTAATGGGTTTTCGCCTTCTTGTTACTATGTGACTGTTTTATCTAGATACATGTACGGCTACAGTTCGACGGCATGTTTATTTTATATTTTTTAATTTATGGCTTTACATACGTAAATTTTGGGTTGAACCCCGTTTTAACCTCTTATAGTAGGTAGTCGATTTCGTCGATTTCCCATCATGATTAATCATATTTTCAAATAATAAAAGAAATAAATAACAACGCTTTTACCCAAATTTCACCACATTAGGGGAAGAATTGCCAAAAAATCGTGTTTATTATCGTCATCTAAGATATCTTTCTGCAGTTTAAAATTTCCAAGCTCATCAATTTCGAATTATTGATTTCCTTATGCAGCCAGAGAAACGTAATCTCACAACCACATTTATCATTTATTAATCGATACAAGGAAATCTTCAATAGTAAACATAATTAAGTAAGTAGATTACCGAACTGCGATACCTAGGTCGTATTTTATCTATGAAAGAACATTGTATAGTTGTGTATAATTGATAAATTAGTAAGTAGGTGATGCAATTTGTACATAATCTCTCAACATTTCTCTTTGCTATGAAACGTAAGCTACCTACTACCACTCAAAATATACATGAAACCTCCATAACATAACTAATACTATCTCCATTGGTTATTTTTCATTTAGTACATTAATGTTTCTTTCATTTAGTATATCGGATCAACACGCGTTGCGATTCCTTAGAATAACACTAAACGATTGGTTCTTAACCTTTTTAGGTCCGTTATCCTTATGACCTAACTAGGGTCACTGATTTTACCCCTCCTCCCAACGACAACTTGCGCGTTAGTCGGCGCTACGCTGTGCTCAGACTTGTCACTATGAAATTCATCGTTCTAGACAACTACCGTCACCCCCATGAAATACAAATTACACTAGACTATTAACGTAAGCATTTTTTAGTGGTACCATGAGTAAATATATGTTTTTCTATTAAAAAATAACCCAAGAAATTCCTTCCTTTCAGTTCTGGGCACTTGGTCCACGCTGGAAAGGTTACTTATCAAGTTATCAACACTTAAAAAAAATGGTACACCAATAATAAAATCATCGTAAAGTGTATGTAAGTAAGTACCTCAAAATTGAAAATCTCTCAAGAAAACTACAATCCGGTTAGAAACACTTTCACGCGTCGAGCGCGTGCGGCGTGAACACAAGCGAGCCAACAAACGACACAATGGTCACCTATATACTTCGCAGTTGTTTACAAACGGCGTCTAACAATCACTCAAAGCCGCCCTTAGGAAACGCGTGGTCGATGCGGTGGTAGTACATGTAATAAAATCATTTACTACTATGTAACATTTTGGAGTTCACTTTCGCCGTGTAAGCGCAAAGGTCAGGGCGCGAGGCGGGCGGGCGGCGCGTGCTGGGCTGGTGACGTCACCGCTTATCGGGTCGTGGAGTAAGAGTACTGAGGGCTGGGCCCGGACTGGCAAACTGAACCGAGCAGCAGAGAGATGCGGGTGTTGTGGATAGTTCTGTGGTGCGTGGGTGCGGCGCACGCGGCGCGCCTGCTGGCCGTGCTGCCGACTAACACGAGGAGCCACTATGCCATGTACGGGAGGCTCGTGGAAGCGCTGGCAAACAAGAACCACCATCTCACCGTCATAACGCATTTCCCCATGGTATGTATTTGTTTTTTCAATTATTTAAGGGTGGTAAAAGTTTCGGTCGAAACGAAAATACAGGGATTTAGCGCGAAGTGTCTGTTGTAAGAGCTTGTATTAAAGAAAGTTATAACTTTTTTTTACTTTACGTTCTCAGAAAATTCCAGTATTTTTCTCAATAAAGAAAAATAAATATGAAATACATTTTAAGGATTAGTATAATAATATGTTTTTAATAATAACGCTTCATACTGACAAAAGAAAATCTGGTGTAATTCTCCTCAAGCATCGCCGTCATACACGTTTTATTTTACTAGCTTTGATTTGGTTTCAAAACATACAAACGCAAATTAAATCAAACAATAAAAACAGCTAACTGTGATAATAATCGCGAAAGCGACTTGGTCAAGCCGTAGACAGACGCATATGAAGAACAATTGACTATATTTAATAATATAAGATAAAACACATTCCAAATTTTTCTGTTCTGAATTAAGTACCTCATTTATAGGCAAAAAAACTATAGATACGTTATGTAACACTTGGGTGATAGAGCTTTAGAATTTAATAATAGGTATGTATAAAACGGATAAATTTTGTTCCTTTGTTGCAAAGACACAAACAAATGCATATAGGTATTGCAGGAGTTAGCGGATTTAAATAGATGTCGGTCCGTGATGTATAGAAAATAATTATTTTTAATAAAATTATGTCGAAATCTTTGCTAAACCAAGCAAATTTGGCTGATATAATCGCAATGCAAGGTCCGCTTGTGGATTTAATCTTATTTTCAAAATATTTCTAAAGAGGTCTGTGACCATTAAATTATGAGCCGAATTATTGCTAAAACCAAATTCACAATTATCTTGAGGGAAATTATATTGCTACAATTAACCCGGTTATCAATTTGGATTTAATTCATTTATTTACTAACATTGCTAGTAATCGAGTGAAACAACGGATAAGAAATTCGACAGAAAGTTAAAGAAATTAGTCATCGCGTAACGGAGTGCAGTGCAGGTCAAAGATAAAAAATATGCCAGTATGTAATGTAATACTTGTATAGAAATGATACTCCCATTTTTTGTATAATTTTCTGCATGAGGGGGTTGTTCTACACAAACATACATTATTTTGATAACATTTACCTACTAGCCGACCCGACGAATATTCGAACCGCCATATTAAACCACTAAATAAAAAAGGGGTTTGACAGACAGATCGATAGACGGACAACGAAGAGATCCTATAAGTCCATTCCTTTTGAGGTACGGAACCCTTAAAATAATTATCCGAATTGGTGAAGGATATGTGTACAAACGGCGTACGTAGTTTAACTGAAAAATGTCTACAACCCCATCTCTTACAGACCTTACAGTAAGAAATAAATGAATAACATTCCACATTTTAAACACGAAAACCATCTAAATGTATAACTATCTCTACTATGTTTCTATTATAACAATAGCATATTATAATAGAAACAGAGATAAGTTGTTAAACGCTATCCTTATTTTTACTCAAGTACGTTGACATCTTATAAGATGCCAAATAACAATTCCCTCGAAACGTATCGTTATATACTAAGACTGATAAAGTCAATGAACCGTGTATTTTTGGTCTTACCAATGGCAGGGTCGCGCGGTCATTCAATTTTATACGTTTATTTACAATATCCTTCTTTTTGCAAACTCATGGAAGCTTTAAGTTCTTAAAATATGCCGTTTAGGTATGTTTCCAACAAAAGTAAAATTGCATTTCGATTAAAACTGTAATGTTAACATTAAATATATATCTAATTACACGCAGCTCAATAGCTTTTCAGTGTTTTCAAATTATTTTCGATTTTTAATTTCCTTATTAGGTATGCGTAAACGTAGCCACGTAGCTATTTACGTAAAAATAATTAAAAATTAGGTAAGCAATTATATTTTCCTGCAAAATCTTTACTTGCGAAAACGCGTGAAACAATTTAATGATAACAATTGTACGTAGCCCGCGACCAGCAGAGTACTGCTCGATGCCCCTTCACCTCTCGTGTCTGCGCCGCGTCTTATCGGCGGGCACGCGCTGAGACACCCGTCTAAACACTACCAACCCGCCCATTCAAATATTCAGGCCATTGACATACTATTTATTTTATTCCAGAAAAATCCACCGCCAAACGTAGAAGAGATAAGCTTAGCGGGAACCATCCCAGAAATCACGAACAACTTGACAAAGTATAAACATTCATTCAAGCCGGAATTCGTCCACAATCTGGAACAGATTATGAGAGAGTGCGTCCAGGCGTGCGAGACCGTGTCCCGGATGCCAGCAGTGAGGGCGTTGCTCAACTCCACAATGACGTTTGACTTGGTTATAGTCGAGGTGTTTGGGAGTGAATGTTTTCTACCATTAGGGAGGAAATTTCAAGCTCCCGTAGTAGGTTTGCTCTCTAGTGTGCCACTACCTTGGGTGAACGACCAACTAGGCAACCCAGAAGCGACGTCGTACGTTCCAGCGTATATGATGGGATACGGCCAACGCATGACCCTCTGGGAAAGACTTGCAAACACTTTATCAGTGACCTGGGCCAAGATTATGTATAAATATCAATCCCAAATTCCGTCACAGGTTGGTACAAATAACAGTATGTAATATTGTATTGTTTAAAGGATAAAAATGGAATACTAATGAAACTGATCGTTCCTGTTAGGTTATAGCAGATAGACTTTTTGGTCCTGGACCAAAGTTGGAGACTCTGGCGCAGAATTACAGTCTAGTGCTGTCCAACAGCCATTTCAGTATCAACGAGGTGCGGCCGCTGGTGCCCGCTTTGGTGGAGGTCGGAGGACTCCACTTGGATGACACCCAACAGTTACAAAAGGTAAATAACTCGTCTAGTACTTGTGTATCTATTACAAAATATCTAAGTAAGTTCCAAATTCAACAAGCAGCTAATCAGATGTACAGCCAATTTTACTACTACTTAATTATTATAACATTGGTACCTATTTTACTTGGTAAACGGGTCCTCAATACATCATGAGGTTAATTGCAATCAGTGAGATTGCAAAGGCAAACATCGTTGTAAGATTTTAATGAAGTGAAGTGTGTTATGACAGCGTGCGCGATAAGGGTATCTTAATGACATTCGCGAGTGGACCGCACAGCATTGTGTGTGTCGTACGAGGAAGTCACTGGGGCACCACGCAATATTATTTACTAGAACTATTATATCTACATTATTAAAACTAGCGTCAAAAACGGTTAACAAAGGGATCATATAGCCAAAATACTAGTAATGTCCTAGGCCCAGCCCAGAGCCCAGATGGGAGGAGGTCAGATGTTATGACCCATGCATTTGACATAAGCACGAAACCAAACAGATTTCAGCAGTCGTTAATAGCTAATGTCATTCAAAAAACATTTTTAGTTAATGTCTGCGAACAATACAATGAAATACGTATTAAACTATGAAGAGAGTCGCTTATGTTCCCTTCAATATATAATATTGATAGTCTTGAAATCTTTGCAATTTCAATGTAAATAACTATTACATATGTACCTAAAATTGGCAGATGTGAAGCCTTCCTCCAGATATAACATTGATTTACAATAAAAAAAAAGATAGCCCCTGACAATTATTGTGTTCCTTACATTTAATGTCCTCAATTTGTGAATCATGCACATACGAACTGGCCTATCTTCCGTGGATATGAATTAAAAACATACGATCTAAACGAGAACAAAACAAAGTGGCATAATGTAAGTATCTATTAACCCAATTTACATCAAATAGCGAATCCGACTATCTCGATGACCTGGGACCTAAGACCGGGCCGACACGCGATAATAACGATCCAAACGTTATTGCCAAATTCCCTATGATCTAACTCGAATGCTATTGTTATTGTATTACGTGCCCTAATTACTATAATCAATATCATGCTGCTACATTCATTGATATTATACATATAGACATTTTGTTTATTTTGAATTGCATCAACTAAAATGGACTTTGCTTCGAGCTCTATATGCTTACACAGGTACCTACAGGTTTATATTTTTCTAATATAGAAATAAACTTTGATCGCACCTTTAATAGAAAAATAATTTAACTCGAAATACCTGTCTACGTGAATTCAAATCTAAACCGACTTACAATCTTCATTGCGTTACTCAAGTTTATGTGAGTCACTAGTTACTACTAAAGAAGCGAAAAGGTTTTTAAACTTGAATCATTAATACCGAAGTTTATTTACGGGTGTAGAACTTGTTCGAAATGTTGTTAGACTTTAATTAATTAAATTTGATACCCTTACCTAAACCCTACCACGCACTCTTTTAAATTGGTTTTAAAGACTAACAGTCACAGATAACACACTTCACAATTGAACAACGAAACTTAAAATACCTACTGCTTGATTTAGCAATCTGTATTTTGGAATTTCATTAACGTAAACCTGACCTGACATTATTTACATTTTATTATCGAATTGGCGCTTACGAATGCTGTGCGGTGCTATCAGGACCTACCGCAATATATCGTATAACACTATCTGCCTAAAGTTTTATAACTGTAGACTATTTTTTATAAATATAACAAATTTAAACTGTATAACTTTCAACAGGTTATCCAATGAAATACTATCAACTAATAATTTCTGATGCATGATTTTCTGATGTAATGAAAGAACTATAACTGATTTAACTCGCGTATTTTATTTTATTTGCTGACGATATTTATTTTCCCACATTTGTAACACGATTGAGCTGTCGATAGTCTAATGTGATTAATTTTAAACAAGCGTTAGACTATACTTTAAAGTATTATTACAATTTAAATAAGAATTTCAGCTTTTCATATATTTAGAGACAGCAGTAGGCCCCTGACTTCAAAGCTGGTATCGCTAGTACGTTAGTAGGTACATAGTAGTATAAAATCTTAAGTGCATATTATTTGCAGGAACTCAAAACCCTTCTCGACGCTTCCAATGAGGGTGTTATCTACTGGAGCTTCGGTTCCATGTCGCGTATAGAAACTATCCCGAGCGAGAAGCTCTCGCAGATATTCCGCATCATATCTGAATTGCCGCAGACTGTGCTAGTCAAGATGAACCGCAGAATGCTGGCTGCGAACCTCACTGTGCCCGATAACGTCTACACTATGGACTGGATACCGCAGTACAAAACGTTATGTAAGTAATTTAGAACGTTGCAGACGTTCTGATAACGTTTTTTATTAAGTTTATCTTATTGTTTACTATAAATGCGAAATGAGTAAGTTTTTTTCATTGGAGACGATATTTTATCGGCGGTAGTTTTTGGATTTACGCGGGCTATTAAACAAATCAAGAATAAGGCCACCCGACAATTTGGCGTAGTGGTCAAAGTTGAGGTTATGCTTTCGATATTTGCCAGGGTCAGATATTAGTGTGATGAACATGATTAGGTAAATACCTAATCATATCCATCACATGTACCCAAGGGCGTGCATTCCATATAGGCATAATGGTATGGAGTGCCTACCCTGACGTGGTACACGCGCGACCCTCACTGCACGCGCCTGCATGTACCTATATATATTTTTTGTTTAAGTACAAATGTACTCAACCACGTACTTATATCTGTTCTGTAGCTCGCAAGAAAATAAGATGGATTATAGTGGATACAGAAAAATACCTAACATAAACATAATAATATAAGCTGTATAAAATAAAAGTTGCATAAGAGCCATTGTACCTACAGCAAATATAGAACTTCTCTGTCGGGATATCTGTGCCAAAGATTTTTTTGGATGTAATGGGTTAATACTTAAGAGGATTGTGAACCTGTTAATTTTCATACAAAAGGCGATAACGTTTTACACCCAGTAAATATAGTTAGATTTTTATAATTTTTGGATATGTTGTAGATATAATGAGAAACTACGTCTGTACGTTTTGATTTTTAAGAAATATTGCTTAAATAATATAGATTTTTATGATTATAAATCTATATATAGATTTTTAGATGCTAATAAATTTTAGCGTAAGCAATATAACATCACGCTGCGACCAATAGGAGCGAAGAAACAGTGGAAAATGTGTAAAAAACGGGAAAAATATGAAGCCTTATGAAGCAGTGGCAGAAGACTTTGACAGATCTTTGACGAAACAATCGGACGGGCAGGACGACGTCTGCCGGGGCCGCTAGTGGGTTAATAAACAGCAAAAACTTTATATCGTCATCAGGCCACCCGAACGTGAAGCTGTTCATATCGCACGGAGGGCTGCTGGGCACGCAGGAGGCGGTGGCGTGCGGGGTGCCGATGCTGACGGTGCCTCTGTACGCGGACCAGGCGCTCAACGGGCGCGCCATGAGCGACCGCGGCGTCGCTCGCACGGTCTCGCTCAACAAATTCGACAAGAACCACTGGCGAGACGCTATGACCGATTTGTTGAGCAATGCCAAGTGAGTGTTTTTTTTTTATTTGTTTGTGTGGGTGGTAAGTTAGGTCTTTATAGTCTTTGGGGTTGCGGATGTAAACATTAGACAATTAAATTAAAATTAATAATCAACTAATCAAACTTTCTTTCGCGAGTTCATGAAACTGAGAGGTTGGATTGGATTTTATGATTATAATAATTTAGCAGTGTATGTATGTATTCCAATAAAGTAGTCTACTTTTATTTTTAGTACTGTTTTGCGGAATACATGCAATACCAGTCAACACGCAAATTGTATACATAGCGTTTTACATAATTATGTATATCATATACATAGTATCATATATCGTAAGTTGACAATAACTTTATATATAGTATAAACACAAAATATGCTATTTCGAAAACTCGACATTCGTTCAAACGTTTTATATCGGTCCCTTATAGAATATTAATGTTCGCCATTATCATAGACCCCTTGGATCTAAGGATATTTTTTACTTTAAAGCTATTAAAGTCGGTGAACAAAACAAATATAAAATATGGATAATCAATTATGCAGATAACACTGGCTGAATAAAGTTCCGTTATTCCAAACAAAATAATATATTACATAAGGATTTTTTTTTGCAAAGCCTTTCACTAGCCGCCGAGTCGTATATCAAAACGTCTCATTAGCGAGCAAATTAGCAATCACTGTATGTAATAAAAAATATTTTTCCTTTCTTATCTGTTTGTTTACAATACCAACTAGATACTTTGCACACTTCAATAAGTAATTGACCTCACAAAAAAGATTATTATATCTCATTATTATGTTATGAGCAATTCCTGTATGTCTCACGAATGACTAAACCTTCAACATAATTACTTACATTCAAGACTTATAGATATTGAGACTAAATTATATAACTTCTTCAATAATAATAATAAATATTACGAAACAATTAATGAAAATTTGAAACTAAAATTTATCGGACATTTAATTTCTGAACAATTCAAGGTGGTCATGGCCTGCGGCTATTCCAATTTCAATTTTCACAGACTCAAAATATGACCGGCCAAGAATATTTCGATACTCTATCTCTTGTTTAAGGTTTTGAAAAATTTGCGTAACCTTTTAATTATTTTCGAATTATACAAATATAAACATTTATAAAAATTAGTGCCGTGAATTATAACGTTTTTTTTTTGTTTCAGATACAAAGAGAACGCGTTTAAACTGAAAGACATATTTCTGGATAGACCGTTATCGCCCATAGACACGGGTGTCTATTGGATTGAATATGTGCTCAGGCACAAGGGGGCCGAGCACATGCGCTCTCCCTCACTTGAGTTATCTCTCGCCCAGCAACACCTCTTAGATGTAATAGCCCTTAGTGTAATCTTAACTTTATTGACAATATTTATCCTACACGCGCTGTTCAGATATCTCTGCACTAGATGTATTAAATGGTGGCCAAAAGAGAAATTAGTATTTGAGAAGAGACTGTTCAGACGGAACAGTTTCCTCCTCTGTTTGCTTCGTAGGTACAAAGCGAAGGCCAATTAAAGTTAATTCAAATTGAATTAGTTTTTAAGTATGTTAAGTGTAAATAATAATGAGTAAGATATTTATGACAATAAAGTGATTTTTAATATTTGGTTTCATTCTTTATTGAAATTAAATTATATCATTTTCAGTTACTATGACGTAACAATTGAAATTGTAGACATAATAAAAATGACATTACTTAAAAACACAAAATTTAATACCGCATACATTTTTAAAATACCTATATAAGGACCTAACACTTTTCACATGTAAAACAAAAAATGGTTGAAAAAAAATAGTTAGATAATTAATTTTTATCATAGGTAATTATGAGCTTAAATTGAACTAATTGAGAATTAATGATATTTGCAACTAAGAATAATTTGGTACATACCAATAAAGTACAGGGATGCCAAAATCCATGTCAAATCGGAAGTGAGAGAAGGCCACAGGAGAACCTGACTTGTCTTTGGCGATCAGGTACCACGCTGTATCATCCGTCATCTCCTCCACCTTCCGCTCTTTATTCCAACCCCAGGCGCAGGTTTCATATCTGACATGACAAGAAATACATTATAATAATAACACTTGTGTAAATCTATTGGAATGAAATAATAATACTGTATTCAACTGTCATATATTCATTTTAATATAATATAGGTATAAAGTAATTGTAATGAATGCAAGTTAAATTTAAAGATTTGAAAGATTTAAATGATTTAAAGAGATTCGTTACAGTTGTGATAATATAACAGCGAAAGTATCAGAAATTATTACATTCTTATTCATTGTAGTCTATGAAATATTCAAATTAAAGTTCATCAAACAACAATCTGAAATTTTTAATCAATAGTAATAATAGCGCATATTATATCATTATCTTTATCCTATGTAAAGAACTAAGAACATGCATTTAAGTAAGAGTCGCAAAGGAAAGGGATGTTCATCATAATATATATAGTAAAAATGTCTTACAATTTCTTCATATTTCTCTCGGTGAGTTCTATAGCCCAGTCTAATACTTTCTTGTCAAGCTCAGTAACCCTTTGGATGAACATATCGACATCCAGATCATTGCTTTTATAGACTAGCAGTTCCTTGCACAGGGGGGCAAGATCTGTGAGTTTGTTGGCCGATGTGACATAGGACATGCCATCAGCTATACGATGTTGTTCTAACTTCCTGGCCTGCCGCTTCTCTTTGCTTTTATTAACTGAAGCTGTTGATTTCTTCTGTAAAGTTAAAAAGAACAGTATATCAACTATAGGTACATAACCTGTACATATCTTTAAGAATGTATATTAGGATATAACAGAATCGTAGCCTGTTAATCCGCAAATAAATAAATAATAGTATTAGCAACTGTAAACTAGAATTGTAGTCGGCACAATGCGAAGTATCTCGTAAATAAATAAGATTTATATGTCTACTTACACCCATCTTTTTTAATTTAACACTGAAATAACGTAGAATAGGTATCAAAAATTATTCAGTATACAATTCTGGATCAATAGTAACATAGAATAGCTAAAAGAATTGAAACATTCAGTTAGATTTTATAAAAAGAGCTTTTTATTTATCTACGGCGGGAATGCTAGAAATCTGTCAACCATTCAGTGTTGCCAACTCCTAGAAATTCGAGTCGCTAAACTCAAAGTCAAAAGTCGCCAGAAAGTCGCTAAAACTAAAACATAACCATAAAAAGTCAGGGACCCCCCCTGTCGTTTTTCATATTATGTATCTCTTGGCATTGAATAATTCTGTGTCGATTTGACAAAAATGTATATATTATTGGCTCTAGAACTGTTTTAATTTGTACTCCAAAAGTCGCCAGATAAGTCGCTAAACTATTTTTGTCGTCAAAACTTTTTTTTGGTCGCTAAGCTATAAGCAAAAGTCGCTAGTCTTAGCGACAAAATCGCTAAATTGGCAACACTGCAACCATTCATAACACTCATCTGTCAAAAAGAGACGTGAAGCGTGAATATTTGTATGGCTTTTTATTGAATACATTTTATTTCCAATTTTATTAATCATTAAGTTTTTTTTCTAGGGTCATAGCTTCGTCAACGTGGCATTCATTAATATAAAATCATTATTCGTGCTTTTCAAAAGTTCAAGAAAAATATCAGTTCCGTCCAAAACTGATCGTGAATAGGCCGTTATGTGAAATGAAATTGTTTGAGACATGTTCATGAACATCGAGAACGCGTACCATTTTGAGACAGTTGAATTAAGTGGTCAATTACTTGCCGCGAAATTTGAATTTTTTTATTACGTCACTAAGAAAAATCAATATTATTATTAATTTATTGTTATCAAAGAAATACCAAGTTATTAAATTCCTTTATCTGGTTCGGTTTAATTTGTATTTTGCGTTTGTGTCTAATTACATCGTTAGGAGAAGCATAAGAGTTTACATTGAAGTACAGGAATTTTTTGGCTATTCGCCAAATTTTAACCTGTCATTTTCAGTAGCCAATTCATTCTATGAACCTTGGGTTACACATTCGTCTTTTCTTCAAGACCAGACTTTTATCTCCTGTACGCTTTTATCATAACATAAGAAACATGAAAAGCGTGACTCTTTCCCAAACGGGAGATATAATGCCAACAGTTGGTTTAGGCACTTGGCAGGTTCGCATTATTACCGGTGTTCACTGAAAACTCTAAAAGTACTTTTATTTTTTATTTCTTTACACCTTTCAGGCTCCCCCTGATGTAATAGAATCGACGGTATATAAAGCATTGGACATGGGATACAGGCATATTGATACCGCCTTTAATTATAACAATGAAGAGGCCATTGGTACTGCCATAAAGCGTTGGTTCGAAGATGGAAAAGGATGTAGAAGTGATTTATTTATAACTACAAAGGTAATGTGTAAAATAGTGACACTAAAGTACTTAGGTACCTATTTTGTTTCTTACAAAAAAATATGCTTTAAAATTATTTTTTAAAAGTGGAGGGAGAATTTATTATGTATCTTTTGTATAATTAGCTTCCACATGTGGGTAATCGTGCCTCAGATGTGAAGAAATTTCTGGAACTACAGCTGAAACGGTTGCAGATGCAATATGTGGATTTGTATCTGATACATGTTCCGTTTGCATTTGTCTGCGACCCAGAGAAGCTAACACCAGTCGTTAAAGAAGATGGAGAGTATGAGTTGGATACAGAAACAAGCCATATTACGACATGGCGGGTATGGTTTGATTGTGATTGAAATATTAATGGTCCTGGCTGGTATATAATTATACAAAAAACTGTAATTTCTTTAACTAATTTCAACAAATTGCTTAAAATATTTTGTCATTATTTATAGGCAATGGAAGAGTGTCAAAAAGAAGGATTGATTAAGAACCTAGGGGTGTCAAACTTCAATGAGTCCCAAATAATTAAAATTATGAAATCAGCGAGAATCAAGCCACAAGTTCTGCAAGTGGAACTACATGCATACTTTCAGCAAGTGGATCTGCGCAAGTTTTGCACTGAAAACAATATTATTGTGACCGCTTATGCACCCTTAGGCAGCCCTGGAGCAAAGGATCATTTCGTCAATAAATACAATTACAGGTATTTGTTTTTTTAAATTTCATAATTAGACCTATTAAAATCATTTATGAAGCAAAAGAAATGATGACTGCACATTTTATACTGTAAATTGCTAACAATACCTTGTCTCTGTTTATCATATTCTTATACTATTTTTAATGCTTTAAATATACATTTAGGTAGTTATTAGCAATATTAATGATTTACCGACTTATTTTGTTTGCAGCCCTGATGCTTTTCCAGACTTGTTAGGGTTACCTGTTATCAAGGAAATTGCTGATGCTCATGAAAAAACCACTGCACAAGTGCTTTTACATTTCTTGGTACAACAGCAAGTAGTGGTCATCCCAAAAAGCACTAGCGATAACAGACTGAAGGTTTGCTATTTTTATTGATTTTAATTTAGTATTATTTATAATTACTTTTGTTCCTATTTTTTTTTAATTTTATGTGTTTTTGCAGGAAAATATGCAGATATATGATTTTGAATTATCAGCAGCAGAAATTAATCGCATTAAAAAACTAGATAAAGGCGAGAGTGGGCGAATTTTCAACTTTCTCTTCTGGAAGGGAGTTGAAAAACATCCGGAATATCCATTCAAGCTGCAAGAAAGTGTTGCTTAGATAATTTGGTTTTATCATAAATTAATTTGACCACTCTAGTCATTTCTACCTCTTTGCTCATATATATATAATTTGTAATTCTATCATGTGATAATATGGTAACATTATGTTTCTAGTGATAGTAACTTGACTTTATTTTTAGCTATCAGTTTAACTGATGTAAAATTGTAGTGCTAAAAGCATATCAATTGTGGCTTTGAAAAGCATTAGATGCTGATAATTACGAATTGAATACAAAGTTAGCAAATGAGAGTGATTTTATTTAAAAAAGTATCAATTAGCATTATACGATTATTTAGGTACATAACACAAACAGAAAAACATATTATCACAAATCAAGAGAGCCTGTACAGCATTTTTCTTTGCAAACGGTGCTGCAGCTCTCCGCGCCTGATCATGGTGTGAATGACTTTCTGTATGGCTCTTTCTGGGTACTTTTGACGAAGGAAGTCCTGAATTATAGTTTGTTCAGACACTTGGGACCCGACAGCGAACCTGCGCTTTAGTTGCTTCTCGACGCGTGAGAGCATCTCGTGATCTTCTTCACTTGTAAAACCTTCGGCTCCTGCGAAAAAAAAATAAGTTTAAACTTAAGTTTGGTTTGAAAAAAAAAAGAGAAAGATATTTTATAAGTTTGACAATATTCTTACCAGCAAGACTTCCCGTCATGGCGGCGTCAAGTGTGGATACCTGGAAGAGCCGTAACGCCTCCGTGACGTGCGCCTCGGTCGCAAACGGCTGCAGCTGCATCTTGGCGAGGGACTCGGAAATGCGTACAATAGCTTCTAGCTGCCTGTTTGATCACATGAAATAAATATTTATTAAGTTAACCATATATAAATAAGACGAAGAGATGGAAATAGTTAACATCAAGGAGGCCATACAGTAGTCGAGAAATAAATAATAAAAAATTGTAACAAATTAGTATTTACTTGTCTACAAATATCATTTAAATTTACACAAAGCAAAAACTTTTATTAACATAATAGACCTCATGATGTTAATTATTTCGTCGTTATGGCATCATGTATAAACTTACCTAACGGTAATAGGTATCGAGAGCCTCTTATCCGCCTGGCGCTCATGCTGCAGCGCCCCCGTTCTCATGAGCACGTACCGGGCGCGGAGGCGCTCGGCGGCGGCCGGCGAGAGGCGCGGCCCGCAGCGCGCGCGGCAGTACGCCGAGTAGCGACGCAGCAGGGCTAGCGGTAGCTCCCCTGTCGCCGTTTCACGCTCGGCGCTGTCACCGCCCATGTGCACAGAGATTATGTGCTTGGCTAGCGTCTAAAGCAAGAGATTTAGATTAATATAGAAGGTTGTTAATTTGATTATATTGTTCGTAATTACATATCAATAAGGTTCATTTTGGCTGAAGTAGTTTGCATTTGCATATGCGGTGTCCATATGACAGTCCATAATGGAGTAACTTCAAGACTACCCTAAAGTTTGACTATTATTCATACAATGTTCCGATACTCACGATATCTCTATTCTGGTCATGCTCGTCCTTGACGATGAAGATCATATCGAAACGCGACAGAATGGTCGGCATAAAGTCGATGTTGTCGTCCGCCTTAGTGTCGTCCCAGCGGCCGAACACGGAGTTAGCGGCCGCGAGGACAGAACACCGCGAGTTCAGCGTGGTAGTGATACCAGCCTGGAATCAAAAAAACATTATTTTAGCATACTGGACAAAAAACCTATGGTTTTATCTAACTCTTAAAACCATAAAATCGCTTAAAAAAATACTTTTATTAGGATAGAACACCTTGCAGGTCAAACACCGCTTTTAACAAAATAAAGATCACAAAATTCGGTCACTCATTCTTGAGTAATACATGGTGTAACTAACCCGACTTTGTTTTATATATCACCTTAGCAATAGAGATGGTCTGTTGCTCCATGGCCTCGTGTATGGCGACGCGATCGTCCTCCCGCATCTTGTCGAACTCATCGATGCATACCACGCCGCCGTCCGCTAGCACCATCGCGCCGCCCTCCATCACGAAGTTACGCTAATAAATACAGCATTGGGTTAAATTTTTAAACTTTTCTATCCCTAATATTGTGCACAGTACAGGTAATAAAATAAAAATGTGTGCAAGGTCACTAATCTTATATA
This sequence comes from Polylopha cassiicola, assembly GCA_038024825.1. NCBI lineage: Eukaryota > Metazoa > Arthropoda > Insecta > Lepidoptera > Tortricidae > Polylopha > Polylopha cassiicola. Next base: position 5,904,622 of record CP149061.1, read on the forward strand.
AGTACATACATATATTATTATATAAAATCCTGTTCTGTATGACTGACGAAATTGATGGAAGACATTTAGTTTTTTATTGAAGTTCACCTCCTAACGGGGTTAATAAGTTGGTTAACGTGGACGAAAAGCTAGTATATCTATAAAACACTAAATAATCCACTTACGCTCCCCGGGTCTCGTATAACAGAAGCGGTAAGACCAGCCGCGCTGGAGCCTTTACCAGACGTGTATACGCCAATAGGTGACACCTTCTCGACGAATTTGAGCAGCTGTGACTTGGCCGTGCCGGGGTCGCCAAGAAGCAGGATATTGATGTCTCCACGACGAGTCAACCCGTCTGGCAAGCGTTTGCGGGCACCTAACGATAAAACAAATGTGGTATAAAGCCTATGTACATAAAAGTGGTAATTTTCTGGTATAAATGCACATAACATAACAAGCACATATAAAATCACTACATAGTATAAAACAAAGTCGCTGTCGCTGTCTGTCAATCCTTATGTATGCTTAAATGTTTAAATCTATGCAACGGATTTTGAAGCGGTTTTTTAATAGATACGAGTGATTCAAGAGGAAGTTTATAGCACACTAGCACACGTGTGAAGAGGTAGGTCGCTTGTTTAAATAATCTAGAAAACAACTATTAACGGGTATAACTCGCGTATTTTTATTTTATTTTATTTGCTGACGTTTCGGATTCTTTACAGTTTCCATAATCGTAGCACGACTGAGCTGACAATAGTCTAACGCTAAAGTGCCGAATCGAAATAAAGAATCCTAAACGTCAGCAAATAAAATAAAATAAAATACGCGAGTTAAATCCGTTAATAGTTGTTTCATTCCAATGTGTAATAACCGCAAAGGCATCAGAAATTATAATCTAGAAAAGTGACTAGATATATAAAATAAATAAAGATAAAATCCAATGTTGTACCTCCAAACAGTAAACAAGCAATGGCTTTCTTCATATCAACAACGCCAAATACACTAGGCGCGATGGACATCGCAATACGTTCGTAGATGTCCGGAGACGCAGCAAGTCGCCTGAATTGCTCCTCTTCTTCAGAGGTGAAAGGCTTAAGGCCTCCCGTGACGCCTTCCTCGGCAGTTAATCCAACTGCTCTGAGGTAAGACGAACGCACGCCGACGGAGTTTTTCTCTTTGCCTTCACCTCTCTGAAAATATTGAAATGTCATCCAATTTTCCAAAATTTCATCATCAATATTTTTCATTTTCAATATTTTCCAAATTAGGATTGAATAGGCTTCTAAATGACTGGACCAATTTGAAAAATTCTTTCACTATTGGAAAGCTACACTATTCCCGAGTGACATAGGCAATAAAAAAACGGATCCAGGTGAAGGGGCAGGCCTCTAGTATTTGACATAAATACATAATTACTTAGCTTATTATTAATTAAAAATAAAAGTTGGGATTTTCTATTACAATTAAATAATTCTTATTGAGAGGGCAATTGCAACACATCTTACTTAATTGTTTTATATTATTTTTCTTCAAGTATGCAATCTAAGCATTGGAAATTGGTAAAATTATTTGAATAATCTGCTGTCTAAACATGACCATACCCCAATCTTGGCGATCTTCTTGATAGAGTATATGCCTAGCACGGTCACCCGGGCGCCGGGCGCGACTCGCTCGCACATCATGCGCTCGCAGTATACTGACAGGTGCCGCGGCATCTCGCCCTGTGGGATACTCTCCGGAGTCTCTTGGAGTTTCAATACCTGATGACATAAAGAAACATACAAAATTTTTGTTGTAGTGTTTAAAGAAATTAAGAGTCTACAAAAGCTTTTATAAGTGTACCTTAGTGTGTTTCATTACATAATATATAATGTAACAACATATTTTTTACCTGATAATCAATACATTTGCATTTGTCTGGAATGATGAAGTATGGATCCAGGGGGCATTTGGGTCGGCCAGCTTGTTCTCTAAAAAAAAAGAAAACTAAATAAAAAAGAGCTTTTTGGCTGGTTCATTATAAGACATAATAATATGTTGAATAACAGTACAAACTTACGTGTTGCATTTCCGTGGCATTACATATCCCTCTAGACCTGGTTTGACTGGTAAGTTTGGAATGACATTGCGGCATGATCGGCATTGGATGGAGATTTTGGTGGCTTTGGCTTTGATACCAGATGCAGATATGACTATACCTGGTATCTTCACTAGGCGGGATACTGTCTCTGACTATAATGTTAAATTTTTTATAAATTAACACATAGAAAGGTGATCTTAAACTAATTGAATATAGCAGAATAACAATGCTTGAAATCTGCAGCATTACATTATTTATGAGTAGGTAATAATTTTGCTAATTTAAAACATCTATATAAAACTATAATCATAAATGAATCAACAAAACGCACAAAGTCTTCAATTATTTCCAATGCACAATTTGGGCAGGTAGATCTATATAATTTATTTCTCACAAACAGACTAATAATCATGTTTACCTTGAGCTCTCTTAAGCTGGATGTATGGGCATCAGAGGATAGTAATACTTGGATGTCTTCTACTTTTTCTTCACCTTCCGGTCTCGGTGCCGTTAATTCATCTGCTAACTATATTAAAAATGTTTCAATATCAAGGTTATGGAGTACACAAGAACCTAAACAGTTGGAGGCCCAGAGAGAAAGTAAATTTGCCCTTTCCCAAAATCTTTACTTTCAACCCAACCTTAGCCTGTCACTATAGTCAAAAATATATAACATAAAACTCACTTCTTTAGCAGCTTCTTCTAACACAGGCAAATGTTCTGTGGGCTTTTTGTATAATTTTTCGGCTAAGACTTCGTCGAAGCTGGACAAATCTTCAATATTTATCTCAACCCAGTATTTGTTGAGGTTATAATTACGTTTTAATGCATCCCTGAAAAACATATGTTATATTTACAAGCAATCCAACAAAATGTTAAGTAGGTGCAACAATCTAATGGAGAACGGCAAATGGCATTACCTGTATTTGTAATTAAAATTTCCAGTATGAAACTGCCGAATAAATTCTTTGAACTTCTTTTTCACAGCTTGAAGGTTAATTTGATCCTGAGATTCGTGTTCATCGGCACCGAAATTATCAGAGAAGAAAACTCCGGGATCATCGAAACCTTCCATTATGAATTTCTTGATATTACACTAAACAAACCTTACTACAAGCACAACGTTTTAGTTAGAATAATTGGCGTCACACCGCTTACAAAACTACAATCACAAACTTTTAGCGCGAAAATCTGACACTGACAGCCACAATTCATAACTGTCAAAATTAGGGCTACAATATTTAAGACACAATTACCCAATAATATCTTAATACCTATGTCGAAAAGTTAAAAGACTTATAATATATGTATGTAGATAATTCTAAATCAGGCTTCTAAGATTATTTAAATAAATTGTAGACTAGATAATTCAAATTATATAACCAAAATTTTAAGCGGTCAACATTATTGTTCGAAATAAATAAAAAAAATACCCCTGAATCAATAATTAATTACAACTAGCAAGATTGACTGATATACTGTTTAGGTCACAGTTATAATCGACCGATTTTAATTAAATATCGATTTACGCTTGACATTTTGTAGTGGCTCTAAATTCAAAATTTAAAATGCTTCAAGCTTCCATGACAACGCATTAAACAGAAATAACTGCGTCTTATCTTATGCGCATTTTTTAAAACAATAAATTTAATAGCTACCTATTTAGTACTTTTAACTAACGGTGTAAATATAAAAATGTTTACTCAACCAGAATCCATTAAGATTCTATAAAGTACCGTTTTTGTATTTTACTAAAAGGACAAGATGGGTGACGTAAGTACTCACAGGACATACAATATCTAGTATTTTAAGGTGCTTTTAACGTTAATAAATATATTGATTTATGAATTTAGAAAAACGACGATGTTGATACACGACTTGAGTTCATGAGCGATTATATATTAAAAGCGCTGAAGCAAAAGATTGACAAATGGACAAAGTTTATCACTGGCGATGAAAGAGTAAGTTTCGATGCAAGATTTAATTGTTATTATTAATATCCATAAATATATAGGTAATAACTTCTTTTTATATTTCGACGTCCCCCGCGAATAATCCGGTAATCGTAAAAACAAAAATGTTCAGGAAAAATAAAAAACCGTTTTTTTTTAATAACTCCATTAAATAACAAGTATGGGAGACGTTTTATATCGCAAAAGGAAGCTAATTTTTTCAGCTATCTGTTTATTTATCGAAAGCACAAAAAGGGACAAGCGCTTAATTTTTATTTCACAAATTGTTTTTTACCATATCACTGTCAGTTAGCTCTGGTCAGTAACCTACTATTACGATGTTATTCGTGTAAGTTTATATTATGAACTGTAACCGTAATATAGTGTAACAATATTATTCGAGTGAATAGTTTTTTTATGTGAACTGTCGTATGGAGCAATTACTATATTATTCGTTTTTTTTAAATAACGTATCTTTTATTGTTTTGGCCATTATCGTATAAATATTCAAAAAGTTTGTTTATGTATTATTTGATGATTATTATATTAATAAATATTTAAGGAATATTATGACCATTAAGTAAGTCAATAAAACTCTGGTTAGTTATAGAAACATGATTAAGCTTATAAACTTTCTATATAACTTACAGAGTCGATACATTTTTGAAATCATTTCAGACAAATACTCTTGTTTGGAATCTTTTCTAGTAAATGTGATTCGACTTTGGGAAACAAATTTCGAAAATATGTTAAGTCGAATAACATTATACTAGAACAGACTCCAAACGAGAATATTTGGCTGTTTCATTTTATGTGGTCTATTCTGACGTGTGCCTCGAAGGTCAATCAAAGTTTTATCTCTTCTAATATTTATCAAAGCCCTGTCAATTATTTGCTCAGTATCTATTGCAATTCTTAATTAACAAGTTTATAAAAAAATGTACCTATTCCTATAAGACCAAAATGTCTTCTATGGTAAATTTTAACCCACAACCTTTTTACAGGCACAATTAAGTAAAATATTCTTATCCGGGCGTTATTTATTTGGGACCTTCATGTTTGGCCTGAATTTTTGAGTTTCTTGGTAATAATATAATTTCTGATACCTTCGCGGTTACTAGACATTAAAATGAAACAACTATAAACGGATTTAACTCGCGTATTTTATTATTCTATTGGCTGATATTTCGAAAACTTACAGTTTTTATAATCGTTGCATGACTGAGCTGAGCTTATGAAAACTATAAAGTTTAGGAAGTCAGCCAGTAAAATAAAATGCGTGAGTTAAATCTGTTCTTAGTTGTTTCATTCCAATATTTATTGTTCTTATTATCTTTTCATTCACTTGGAACTTTACGTTTTCTTGTCAACTTTTTAAGTTGTGGTTGGAAAAACCAAAGTAACAGATACTTGGTTAGTTTGGTTGTTTTTAACGAATTCGTTTGTGCCATTATCTCCAGGCATTTCAACGGGATAAACTTGTATAGGTGTTCCAGATTGGCAAAGTCAGTTTGGTTCCTTATCAGCAGAATCAGAATCCAGGTATGGTTGACCAGTTGAATCCAGGGAGTCCAAGTTTGTTACTGTCCTGTTCTTTCATATCATATTCAGGATTATCTGCAATCTTTCATTCTATGTCTAATTTCTCTTGATTGACCGAGATTAAATGTTTGGATTACGCTATTTAAAAATATTTAATTATTTTCTTTTTCACAGCTTTCAATACTTTCTTGCCTGTCTCTATTTCATAGCCATTTTTGAGATCTAATCTTAAATTAGACGAATTTATTGAATCAGTGTTTATCTCTATAGATTTATCAACAAAAGTCCTGTCAGTCTCAGGATTTTCAGCTTCAATCATTATTTAAATACTGTATGTCTGAATAACTTCTTCTTGTGGTGATGTTTTTTCTAGGTCTTTAATTGATGACTGGGCGCTTATCGGAGGTCGGGTATGTAAAGCTAATTGTTCATGATAATTTACAGATTTGAGTATAATATCTACACGTTTATGAGACGTATTATATTGCGTTTTCGAGGAATCAAAATTATTAATTTTATAAATAACAGTAGGTAAAGCAACAAAAGCAGTTTCATAAAGCATTAGAGATAAATTTAAAACTTTAGATGGAGTACGAATGGCATTTTCAATATGGAGCAAATTATCTATACCTTCTTATATGGAAATAGTTTTTTTTATTCAATTAATCCTAACTATTATTACCGAAAGTAATAAATGCGAAAATAACTCTCGTCTCTCCGTGTCACTTTCACACGAAAACTACTGAACCGATATAAATGAAATTTGGTACACAGATATTTTAGAGCCTGAGAAATGACATAGGCCACTTTTAGTTGCAAAAAAAGGGGGGATGAAATGTCGTAATAAATTCCACGCTGACGGAGTCGCTGGCAAAAGTTAGTCACGAATGATCTGTACTAGCATTTACGTAAATAAGTTAGTAAAGGATTCACTCGAATAATATTGTAACATTAGTTTAGAAGAGGATTGTATAAAGAATATATTCAGTAATGATTATAACAGTAAATTGATTCCCTCATAATAACCCGAAAAAACCTGTAGTATCATTTATGGAAATGTGGTAGTACGTTATTTACCCGAATAATATTGTTATAATGCTTACTGGCTAATTATTTTGATATAGAATTTCATAATGATCCTAAACGATATTATTCCTTTAAAATATATGTCGATGAATTGTTATGGAATAAACATGTTACTTTTTATATCTTCGTAAATATCCATAGGAAAATTCTGAAAAAAATTGACATGGTGTATTTAAATTCCTAGATGCCGAAAAGTACATAACACGAAAAACCCCGTAATAGGCTATTACCGGATTATTCGCGGGGGACGTCGATTTATATATAAAACAATTGTAACTGTTTGAGCTCGTGTATATATTTATCCAGACTATAAGAAAAACATGCGATTCCCGTATTTGTAGCAGACTGGGTTATTTTATTCAAAGCATTAAATTATTAGTTGCTATTATTATTTTCAGCATATTCTATATAGGTATTTCGACATACCTAAGTACGAAATAATAGTGTTTCGTATGAACACCGCGGGTTTGCTGACGTGCGCTACAGTTTTCCCGCCCATCAGTAGAGGGAAAATGGTTTACTTTCTTAGGAACGTTGACGATAAAATAACACAAGCTAATTTTCGCAAGGTAATTAACGTTATATTTTAAGAAATTAAGATTTTATTTTCATAAGTTGCTCCTAGCGCTTGATCCGGTTAGACCGATTTTGCTCTCTAGTCGAAGTCACGGTTACATTACGTTAATATTGATGACGACTGGGTAAAGAAAATTTAATCCGTAAGGAGATTAAAAAATTTTGGACAAGTATTTTTCTTCTAAAACAAAAATAAAGTAACAAAGAAGGTATACTATCTGCCTATATGGTACAGTCAGCAATAAATATATCGTCGCCAAGGTATTTAAACATACATTATATTATTATTATATAGGAATATCATTGACTATGATCTAGCTAGCTAGACGTACCTATCTAGCTAGCGATATATCAGTACCTATCACTGATTATAATATAGGTATAATATTTTATGTTATTCGCCAACGAGAAATTGCTTCGATCTTCTAGATTGTCTATACATGCCTATGCCCAGCAGCAGGCGCGTGCAGTGAGGATAGCGTAAGTATGGCGCCTGGGTAGGCACTCCATATATTAGTGACACTGTGCCTGTAAGGAATGCACGCCCGTGCCCAGCAGTTCAGTGATATAGGCACTATTTTGTTATCCAGGCTGTGACAATAGGTGAAATGTCTGGCAACGTCCTAATGGATTTGACCGTGATGGCCGACGAGGTGATCGGGCCGCTGCTCTGCAACCCGGAGAACCAAAAGGGCTGGCCCAAGATAGTACAGAACGATATGAGGAGGCACATCAGTGAATTGAGGAATTTAATGCATCAGGTTGATGATTTTATATTTATTTATACTAGCTTCTGCCTGCCACTTCGTCCGCGTGGAACTCCTCCTTTTTTGCAGTCGGTCAAAAAGTAGCCGATGTCCTGTCTTGAGACAGGTTCAGGCTCCAGACTTTCTTTGTACCTACCAAGTTTTATTTAATTGGTCCAGTAGTTTTAGCGTGAAAGCGTAACAGATAGACAGAAAGAGTTATTTTCGCATTTATAATATTAGTACCTAGGGATTGGTGCTATATAAGTTTTTTGTTGGCTCGTTTTACAATTATGACGTCACACTAACAATAGCTATTTGAGTCTACTGGTATAATAACAAATTTAATACAAGTTGGTTAAAATAAAAAAAAAAATATCTGAAAATGTTGTTAGGAGCCAAAATTTAAACCCTATCAGAAAAAAGAAACCATTCAAAATGTTGCGTGTAGGAGGTAGTACCTAATAAGATGATTATTTCACAACTTTACTAGATCACTGTAACTTCCCGATATGTGTCACCCCTTGAATTTCAATTTAAATATGCACACTTAAGAGTCCTAAATGGAGTAACGAAATATTTCGACATGTCACACTATCATAATAAACTTGTATTATTTTTCGATATAATTAGTTGAAAGGTGAAATGAGTAGTCAAGTGATGCTGCCGATGCCGGCTGGGATGGAAAACATATTTCAAGCGGAGCAAAGACTTAAAGAAAGGTAGTAATTTTTCTGTTATAAAATTACTACCCACACTGAAAAGACGAATTTTATCATGGATGCTAATAATATACCTAGAGCTAAGCGTCGGCGCCAGGCAGTCCATATATTTATGACATTATATATGTACCAAGGGCGTGCATTCCATATAGGTACAGTGTCACTAATGTATGAAGTGCCTACCCTAGCATAGCCTAGTGGGGGGAGCGTAAGTATGGCATATGCTCTCCCCACTGCATGCGCCTGATGTGTACGTCGACTGCCTGGCGCCTACCAGTGAACCCGCCACTGTCTGTATTTAACTTGTGATTAATTTATTTAAAATGCAATATACCTACTGCAATTATTTTATTATTCAGCGATGGCGAGGACGTAGACTTGTACCTGAAGACCAACGTTGAAGGAGCCGTCATAAAATGGACCCAACAAGTTCACGATTTGTTGGCAGAGGATTCCTATATAGGTGACTAAATAATAATATGAGAGATACAACACGAAAAGATACCTAAGAGATATTTTCTTGTTGTATCTTGTCGCGGTTGAACATTCAGTTTAGGAGACTAAAATATCTCCTAAATAATATATTTAGTAAGCTTGTTAATTACAATCTGAATCATACATTTCGAATTCTATAGAAATAAGAAGAATTTAAAGCTTTGGTAAAAAAATAACCAAATGCCAAAAAAATATATTCTTTGGATTTAACATGTGTTTATAAATATTAATTTTATGTCGTTTAGCGCGATATCCGCAAAAACATCAGGAATTAATGATATTATATATTGAAGGTCACTGTGTTTAGGTACTAATACATTTCACTGAATATCCCAATAGCATTCAAAAGGACAAAGTTCCCATTGCCAAGTGCCGATATAGACTTCTATCAAAGTCGGCTACGGAACCTCGAGGGCATATACTCGCAGCTGCGCGACCCTCGCGTGAAGAGGATGGCCCACTTCCTCGAGTCCACTCACAGCGTGTATCTCGACTGCTTCAAAACTATGCTCACTAACGTAGTTGCTGGTGAGTGTAGATATATTGGATCGAGGGCGTAGTTAAGATTTTGTTAAGGGGAGTGGGGGACAAACTAAGAGTATTTAACTAAGGTAATTTTCGACACTCGCAAGGGAATCAAAACCTACAGTTAATTTTATTCTTCTGTCCGTACCACAAACTAAGAATATAATATCTAAAATAATTTTCGACACTCGCAAGGGAATCAAAACCTACAGTGAATTTCTTCTTCTGCCCGTACCACAAACTAAGAATATATCTAAAATAATTTTCGACACTCGCAAGGGAATCAAAACCTACAGTGAATTTCTTCTTCTGCCCGTACCACAAACTAAGAATATATCTAAAATATTTTTTGACACTCGCAATGGAATCAAAACCTACAGTGAATTTCTTCATCTGCTGCTTCTACAGAGACACGTGGAAAATAGTATTGTTGTAATTTTCAGCAATCGTGGAATGTCGAGATATCTATATCTGGCAGAAGCCGTTGTTGTCCCATTTCGAGAACTTTGAGGGCACAGACTTGAGCGACGCGAAGTGGCTCATCAGACCGATGTTCCACTGCATCGGCCTTCTGTGGGGCAACTCCAGATATTACTGCAGCGTGGAAAAACTTATACGTAAGCTATATATTTTGTGTAGTTTTAGTTTGGTGACCTACGTATGTAAAATAATACAAGGCAGGTACCAGTATATTATTGATGCCGATTCTAAATTACTCCATTGAAAAGTTACAATAATTACTGATCAGAAAGCTTTGGAATTATGTCTTTTTTAAATCATTTTAGTTAACATTGTTAAGAAAGTGGATATCAGTGTTAATTTATATGACAAGTATATTAGTGCCAAGATCAGAGTAGAAAAAATGGACACCCAATCGGGACTTGAACCTACATCTTTATCTTAACACAAGGCATCGTGATTTTCTTTAAACTCTTGTCATTAATTTGAATATCCACTTTATTAGCTCTGCTTCGTGAGGTGTGCAACTTGGTGATACAGCAGTGCACCAACTCTGTGGACCCCGCTTCCATATTCCAAGGCGAAGCGGACGAGCAGTTGATAAAACTGAGGAAGGGTATGAGCATTATGAAACATTTCATGTAAGTATTAAATAAAATCTTTTATTCTAGATCCCTTCACGTACGCAATTACACACCGTTTATTATTTACTAGTGGTTCTGGCAAACGTCGTCCAGCCCGTTCGATTATTTCGTCAAAGTTCTGTCAAAGTGTTTTGTCACCTACCGTCAATTACTTTTTTTAACTTGTAAAAATTAATTGTAATTTAGATTGTAAAAAATAATTCTGATCAAATCTATATATTTTTAAATTTTTGTCTTATATAATTATATACAAACCTTGTTCCGACAGTAAGGAACACATAAAACAAGAATCATCCAATTTGGTGCAGTCGTTCAATGAAAAAATGCTACCTCAATGAGTTTTTTACCGTTTCTCCACAAATGTGGTTTTTCGGAAACGGACCTTTTGACCTTCATGCTCTTGTAAAAGCCTAAATTTAATACATTTTTGATTTTGACTGTTCCTTTAGAGAGACATATGAACTGAACCGCGATAAGGTCCATACGTTCTTCCCCGGCGGAGTGATGCCGGTGCGTTGGTCCTTTGACTTTGATCGCGTTTTCATGCGTTTCAACGTCTACATGAAGCGTCTCCAAATGATCGAGAACATTCTAGACGCCACCGTTGAGATATTAAAACTGGAGAAAGTGGAGTTTTGCGGGTTACGCGGCAAGATTATCAGTACGGAATGCATGAAGGTAGGTTTTATTGGCATAGTCCACGAATCTTTTTGTTTGGGTTAGATTTCAAAGATTCACATTGGGAAATTGGTTTATATAATTTAGGTTTCTAGGGTAAACAACAAAAAGCATGGCATAAAGTTATTTCGCCAGGTTGCGTACGTAAAGGTTAAACATGCCGTCTGGATTGATGAAGTATCAGTTTTGGGATACAGTTTTCAATATAAACTAAAATTATAGTGTGACTATGTTTCATCCCACCAAATTAAACTTTTGCTATTGTTTATATAAATTTTAGGTATTGGAGAACTATAGTATTGTTTATCAACAATTGGGCAACATAACGTATGATCCCGCCGATCCCGAAGACAACTCCTTTTTGCCAGACTACGAGAAGCATATGGGAGTGTTGCGAGACGTGGACCAGAGACTAGCCTCGTTGTTCTCTCAGGGATTGGACGAGTGCCATAATTTGGAACATTTCTTTAAGGTATCTTTATCTTCTTCCAAACTCATAAGTTCTAAATATTTCATCCTCCCCTTTTAATCCCTTACAACGACATTTTCGCAATTTAAAGTAGCCTATGTCCTTTCTTAGGCTTTAGGCTATCAGTTTACCAAATTTCATTTAAATCTTACTAGACTATCAGTTTACCAAATCCCTACTAATATTATAAATGCGAAAGTAGCTCTGTCTGTCTGTCTGTCTGTCTGTTACGCTTTCACGTTAAAACTACTGGACCGATTTAAATGAAATTTGGTACAAAGAAAGTCTGGAACCTGAGAAAGGACATAGGCTACTTTTTAACCGACTGCAAAAAAGGAGGAGTTCCATGCGGACGAAGTCGCGGGCAGAAGCTAGTTTCATATAAATTTAAACTACTGAACAGTTTTAGCGTTAAAGTGAGACAAACAAACAGAGTTACTGTCGCATTTATAATATTAGTTTAAATTAGGATTGTGATTCTGTGTCATCTGGGTTAACGATTTGGATTTCTTCTTCTAGTTCTTCCAAATAATCGGGGACTTGTTCCATCGTCCAATAATCAAGCAAGAATTGAAGCCGAAACTCATTAAAATGCTGGATTTAATGCACTCCAATTTGGATAACGTTAAGGAAATTTTTGATGAGGAAATGGCTGTAAGTCCAGTGTGATTAATTACTCTTTTGTTTTAGATTTAATGTTTTGATGCCTTTAATTTTGCTTTTCTTTTAAAGAAATTGACCAAAGGCCCCGAAAGACCGATGGCTGATCCGTATTTGCCACCTGTTTCTGGCATCATCTGGTGGATTTACAAGCTGCGTCGAAGAATTCAAGCTCCGATGGAAGATTTTATCGTGTTTGAGGATCCGTATGTATTATTTACGCACTTATGACGCATTGAAAATCTCAAAGAGGAAAAAGATCCCTAGTTTTTCTTTAAAGATAATTAGAACAGTTCTTCTGTCTGATATTTCCAATAAGGTATCAGTTGGAATGAAACCACGGATTTAACTCGCGTATTTTTATTTTATTTTATTAGCTGACGTTTCGGGTTCTTTACAGTTTCCATAATCGTAGCACGACACGTCAGCTAATAAAATAAAATAAAAATACGCGAGTTAAATCCGATAATAGTTGTTTCATTCCAATGTGTAATAACCGCGAAGGCATCAGAAATTATTAAGGTATCAGTTGTTTTATAGAGTGGTACTAAAAATACGCTGAGTTTCAATAAATTATCAACAATCAATCATCAACTTGTTTTTGTGTCTTTTAGAATTATAGAATCGGAATACGCTTTGTATATGAAGCAGAAACAGAATGAGATGCTAGCTCAACTGAACGTGGTAGAGGATAGGCAGTTTAAGGCGTGGTGCGCTACCGTGCCCGGGATCTGTAAACTGCACTTAGCCAAGAATCTTATATACAGAGACCCGCCTTTTGTTCGGAATAATTTCAGTCCTGAGGTAAGATGGACACTGTTAAATGCAATAATCTGTCAATCTAAAAAAAAAATCTAAAATCGACTTTTGGCGCCTATGATGAACTGTCGAGTCGATATTTTGTCGACATAATATTGAGAACGTTCTCGACAAGGAGAAGCTTTGTTGTGTCGTTATTGTTTCGTTGACGACATAAAGATTATTTAAAGTCCCCTTTCTCTTTTCACACTGCACGGCCGGGCTGTGAACTCCGTTCTTCTCGATCCCTCACTCTTAGTATTCCTCTTCACCATACTAATTTCATTTCCAACTCTTTCGCCCTTCACGCAATCCGTCTCTGGAATTCTCTCCCTCTAGCTATCAGGCAAGCACTGAGTAAGCTAGCATTCAAGCGTTTGTTACGTAAGCACTTTTTAAATCTTTAGTTTTCATCATCTGTCATTGTAGTTATTTATGTATTTTTATATATCTATATATTTTAGTGTATTTATGTATTGTATTTATGTAGTGTAATATCATCCTGTCATAATAATATATTGTATCTATTATTTCATATGTATTATTCTTCTTGCGCCTACACATGCTCTCTGTTTGCTTTAAAGGTTGTCTGGTAGAGAATGCCGTATGGCATTAAGTCCACCTTTTGTACATTTGTTTTTTATTGTGCAATGAAGTGTAAATAAATAATAAATAAATAAATAATAAAGAAATAAGAGACGTCATAGACATGACTAGAATTCTCGTTGTCGAAAACGTTACCAAATTATTGACATGTTATTAACAGATCTGTGCGAGAATAAGACATGACAAAATAGCATTCGCTTCCTTTAAACAATTCCCACAAAATGAAAATCTTAAGGGTTGACATTGTAATAAAACAAACTAAATCTTTCAGGGTATTTAATAATAATTTTGTTTCAGCTGGTAATGTTATTGCGTGAAATACGGTACATGAGATATCTGGACAAGCAAGGTATTCCACCAGATGGTGTGGAGCTCTATGCACGGAACGAAAAGTTGCAGGTACCTACATTCTATAAATTTATCTCACAAGTATTCTAAGGTACAAAGTGTTCCGGAAAAAATGTCATTAGCGACTTTGTTGAAGTTGCTCTAACCTTTTTGGAAATTGGACATTCTATAAACTGTAACAATTTAGAAAAAGTTTATTAGTTTACTTATTGTATATTTATGAGCAAGTCCGGTAATGTTACGCGATTTCTGACATGATTTGCAACATGTGCAGCAATACATCTGTCCTCAGTATTTTTTGACTTTATCTATAGTAGAATAGAAGTAACGATAGTATTTAAAGAACCAAGATTTGTTTTTCAGTATGATTTGAATCGTCTAAATCGTGCCATCGCTTGGTACAACGCGATTCGTGAAGGCAGTCACGAGACTGAAGTGGCGTTAATAGAAAAGGAGATATCGGCTATCGACACGCTACTCGGGCGAGGAGTTGAAGAGTTGACTTGGAACGATGATTGTGAGTGATATACCAATTATTTAATATATAATTTAGTTCTGTTACATACTTATCAGCCCGATGATTTCATCCACAAGTAATTTGATATTGTTACTTTCAACTATTAATAGCTATCTGACATGGGAAGATCTTTTACATCTTCAGTTTTGAAAAATTATACCACATTTAGTTTTTTCCTGTTCTTTCTCGAGTGAGGTTTTTTTCGGAAAGAGTGTCTTCTGACCGTTATGAAGCAAGCAACGAAAGCTTGTAAAAGCCTAAATGGAATAAATGAATTTTTGATTACGATTTATTTCATGGCGCAAACCTTATATTTTCTTGGAGGCGGTAGCGTATCTTCGTATATCGTAAGATGTTTACGATGTAAAAGCTCTTTATTTTTTGCTTATTATAAGTAGCTAATACTGGCTGAAAAGGAAATATGGTAAATTCGAATTGACAATATAAAAATGTTGATTTGACGTCGTCATGGAGTTTATTTTACTATGACTATTTTTTGTACATATCCCAATTATATGAAATTTTATCAATATCGGTTTATGGGTAAAAATTTAACAAGTAGGCAATGTATAAATAATATGATATCGACCTGTTCCAAGATTTCAACTTTTTGAATAATAACTGAATAGTTTTCATGTTTGTTAATTTTACTTTATTAAGTTACGGACTGGATGGCAGAAGTATATCAGGCTATCAACACTCTCCAAGAGAGAGTGCTGACGGCGCAGAACAACGTTAAGCGGGGCCTCTCAAACATCGCCGCGTGGGGAGATGTTCCTCTGCACAACCGCAAAGACAATCCAGACAGAATGGAACTGCTGGCTGTTCCTGAGCGATTCCCTAGATTTGCAGCCAGGTTTGTTATTGAATTTTTCAAAAGTTTATTAGGCAGTTGGTGTTTTAGTAGTATTTATTAAAAATAATAGCTTATTTATAAATCCAGGGTACAAACTGTTTGCTAAAAGTTATCCTCGTGTTTCTCTTTTTGCGTAAAATAATGTATTTTCATATAAGGGCTGCTCAATTGTTCTATTGATCTTGCTTTTAGACGGAATAGAATCCTTGAAAGCAACGCCGAATTCCAGGACATCCTCGTTGATAACTACAAATTGTTTTTCAATATTGTGGAAGATGAAATGGTAAGTGAAATCTTTTGTTTGATGTCTTCTTAAGAATCAATCACTTAGTAAATTATTTTTTTTAGTCTATCGATGATGAAGAAGAATTGGAAGAAGTTGATGAAGCAACTCTTGACGATGATGAGAAAGCAGCTCGTGCTGCTAAACTTCAAGCTATTATGGAGCGTAGAGAAGAAAGGCGGATCGCGAGAGAAGAGAGGGAACGTGAGAAAGCGGAGGCGGAAGCTATTAAAATGGAAAGGCGGGAAGCTAGAAGGCTAAAGAGGGAAGCGAAAGAGGCTGAGAGAAAAGAGCGGCAAGATCGTAGAGACGCGGGTATGTCATACTCTTTACATACCTTGTCAATCCATGGAATGCTAGGCAAAGAAAATTTGTTTACTTATGCCTAATAACAATTATAATATCTACTTTAGGCTTGTACACTGACAAAAATTACATAGTCCGTTACTTAGATTATCATTTTTTTTGAAATACTTGAGTATTTTATTTGTCAATTAAATGAAAAACATGAAGATATATTTGTTGTCCAAAACTACGCTTTGAAAACTTTCTTTTGTTTCCATATTCGTAACAGACCGAGCTGTCTAAAGTGTGTGTCAGACGATAATTAGTTTATATTGACGAATGAATATATATATGTTTTTTATTATGCTTATATTTAGGAGAGGAGGTGGATTCTCCGGCGGAAGAGGAGGAAGTTATAACGGATCCTGACGAGTTGGCCGACATCGAAGCGGAACGCATGGAGATGGAGGAGGAAGCGTTTAGAGCGGAGCGGTGGCCTGCTTATGTACAATACGTAGACTCGCTTGTAAGTGAAATAATCCCAAGACTAGGCGACTGCACTATTATCAAATTTTCCCGCGATCACCGCCGTACATGTTTTTTTGACCATTTTGTTAAAGCTTTTAATTTAGGACAGGCTGACATCTATTCTCCTTAGAAACCGGATTCCTGGTGCTTATGGGTTGCTTGGAGTATCGCAACTTAGATATATTATTCATGGATTCATGTATAGGATCATCAAAGAAATGGATAGGTCTCCTACAACCTAGAAGCTGGTATGACGACTTGGTTAAGGTCGTTGAATCCACTGGATGCCGGCGGCGCGAGATAGGTCACTTCATTTGGTGTTGTTTAGAAGATACCTATGTCCAGCGGTGGACACTTTTGTCTGATATGATAAAGAAGTTCAAGGAGTCCAGTAAATTAGTTCTATTTTGTGTTGATTGTTGTGTTTTATTGTAGGTTTCTAAACAAGTGATGAAAGCGATTCAGTCCAGTTTGAATCTGTTTGAAACACAAACTGATTTGGAAAAAGGACCGAGAGTTGCATTCATGGAAGTTAAAGTGGAGCTTAGAGATCCTGGTAAATGATTTTGGTTTAGTCATTTTTTATTCTGGATATTTATTTTTCAGACAAGTATAATGTGTTTATTAAAAATTTGCAGATATATATTTTTCACCGTCGTTGGATGTTGATGAGGACGACGGCCTTTACTATACAGTTAGAGAGATGATGAAAGACATGTTCCTACAAGCCACTTTGTTCCCGAGAATAGACCCCATCGTTCCTATTCCCTCTTACGAAGGTTCGTTACCTACTTTTACCTGTAGACTGTTCTTAATTTTGATTTTGATTCAAGTAAGATAACCAATTGTGATTTATGTATGTTTAAACATGGTAGGGATGTAAATATAGGCATTTGAAGTAATTGAAAGGAGTTGGGTTTTGGTATACTTAATACGAGAATGTTTTTTTCCTTTCCAGATGATATCGCGGAGGAAGATGCAATGATCGATCTTTATCATGAAATTTTGAAGAGGGTTGAAAATAGCATTAACGATGTGGTTCAATATGCTTCGGTAAGACCTTTTATTGCTGCAAGGACCGTCTTCTGAATCAGTTCATAGTTTTTTAAGTAAGTATTTTGTACCTAGTTTAGTAGTGGCTTACCATTGTTGTATTCTATAGAAATATGAAAAATACGCTCCGCTTTGGCTAGAAGACAGACAAGAAGTATTGCAAGGCTTTTTAAAATATGGTAGAGTGATTTCTCCCGAAGAATTTGATAAATACCAGTATGAGAATGGCGCAGATCCTCCCGAAGTGAAACCTAAGCTTGAACAATACCAAAAAGAGGTAAATGACATAATTTTGATGATCAATATAAATTATTAACATACTTACTAAAATGTTACTTGTACTAATACAGATGTAGATACAGACATTATATTAATATTTTGATGCGGTTCTGAATATATTCATGATATTATTATTCTCATTATTTTTTACAATAGATAGACAAATTTAATACGATGTACGATGAGGTAGCAGCAATGCCTGCAGACTATCTATGCAATGGATGGTTGAAACTAGACCTCAAACGATTAAATCAAGCTATTATGAATATTATTTGCAAATGGAGTAATCTTTACAAGGAGAACTTAAAAGACCATGTCCAAACAAGGTACGATTTTGTATGTGTATTGTAGAATTATCTATGATTCTAAGAGTATCTACCTATTGCTGAGCTCTATGCGGCTATGCAAAGGTATAAATTAAAGTTTTTGATGCTTAAGTTTAGTTCCATTTAGGTATGATATTCATAAGAAACTAGTTATTATGGCATATGTTCCCTTTATGTATTTAGTATTTTCGGAACTAAATTAAGCATTTGCTTTCAAAATAATGATTTAGGAGATGGAAAATTGCCATCATGGCGTTTTAATGATGATTAGCTATTTGAAGTCGGCTCTATCTTTTAGTCTGGACGAGTTGGAGAAATTCATTATCTACGCTACAAAAGAACTATCAGTGGAACTAACCGAGGATGACTACGAAGGTTTACTGCAAGTAATGAGAGTTTTCAACGAAGTCAAAGCAAAAGTTGACGCTGGCACTGAGCAAATGTTCGAACCTCTACGTGATATTATCGATGCACTCAAGGAATATGGAGTGGACTTCCCTGAAGAGACCTATGAGCAGGTAAGATATGGACGTTGTTTATTCAAAACATCAAAATATTACGGTACTAAAAAGTGGTAATAGTTTTTGAAAGTGTGATTGAAATTTGTGGTTATCGTGTTTTGTTAATGCTGCTCGATTTTGGGATGATTGGTGACAGGCGCTAACAACTTGTCGACATTATACTGCGGATGTTTTGGTAAGAATACTGATTAGTTAGGAGTGAGTATGTTATGTGATGTGACCGTTACTAAACAAACCTTATTTATATTTGAAAAAAAAATGTGACTCAGTGCGGAACACATAATATTGTGTTATTCTGATCGGCTGAGACTATACTATTTGCACTGCAATAAGGTGGACACTAAAATTGTAACCCCAGTTTATAGTTTCGTACGCGAATGAAAGTTGACTTTTTCATTTAGCACGCATTCAGGGCATCGAATCCTTCTAGATCCGATAAATCGAGTGCTGAATAGCTGTCATGTTCTACCTACTTATTCGGTGGATTTTTGACTCTCGGTTAGTCCTTATTAGAACAGGTATTTCGAAATATTACATTTTTTTATGCTTGAAAATGATAAGTCAGTAGATAGGAAAGGTAAGTAAAGTACAAAGTAAATAGCTGATCATACTTTTGTGTACTTAGCTGGAGGTCCTCCCAGAGCGATGGAGGAACTTGATCAAGTTAGCGACTGTGATGAAGAATAACGTGGCGCCATTGCAAGCTGCGCAAGCGGCCCTCATTGCTAAGAGAGTCGCTCTTGTCAATCTACGTCTCAACATGTATAGGGATCAGTTTAAGAACAAGGAGGTATATGCTTAAATTAATTTGTTTATTGTCTGTAATATCATCAAAAAATATCAAAGGAGATGATAGCATCTTTATTTACATGCTTTAAAAAATTTGAGTAAGTAGTTAAGTTTTAAAGATGTTGACATTGTGAAAAAGGCTCTTAGCTTTTTAGTAAAAATATTATTATGTATTGTATTTAATTGTCATTCACAGATGTTCCTTGAATCCTGTAAAGAGCCCTATAGACAAATTGATAGAGTGCACGTAGAGTTGGCAGGATTTGAAGAAATTTTGGACGCCTTGAAGAAATCATGCGCACTCTTTGATATTCAACCTCCTGACGAGAAAAATATTAAGCAATGCCGTCGAGAACTTAAACTTATTAAGGTAAGTTAGCAAGTAGATTATAATAATATAAGTTCTTGAGTTTCTATGATTTTTAATCATTATTTTCTATCAAGTTTATTTTCTTATATATCTTAGCAACTGTGGGATTACTACAATCTTGTAATGGGCACTATTGAGTTCTGGAAGAAATCACCTTGGAAGAAGATCGACGCTGATGGAATGGACCAGGAGTGCAAACGGCTAACCAAAGACCTGAGACAACTCGATAAAGACATGAGAGTTTGGTGAGATATCAATCAAGTATTTTATACGTCATTAGTCCCGTGTATTTAGTAGCAGCACTTTATGCATAGGTACAGTTTTTGAAAGTCTACCAAATTCTACGCTTATCTTTGTTTTAAAGGGAACCTTATATTGCAATTGAGGCAATAATTAAGAACTTAATGACATCTCTACGTGCTGTGACTGATCTGCAGAATCCGGCAATTAAAGACCGCCATTGGGTTGAATTGATGATGGCTACAAAGGTTAGTGAAAAGGAAATACTTATACTGTTTCCATTAAAAAGCATTAATTTGTATATAATTCATGTATCATTATTTTATTTATTTAGAGACCGCCTCAAGTACGTGTAGCTGTAAAACCTAGCTATGGTCAGTCATCTTCATCTGTAGATAAGTGTCATACATCACGTAGTGTATCATTTGAAGATATTATAGCCGGGTTCAAGTCTTTGGAAGACAACGCAGTACCAGATATCAATATCACTGATCCCGAGGAAAATAGTGGTCAATCTAAAAGAGGACAAGATTTTCAATTGCTAGATTTCAGAAGACCAAAGTTTCAGGAAAATGTAGAGATTGGTAGTAAATTTAGGAAACTGAATAGAACTTATTCCATGCAAGAAATGAAGAAACAGGGATTGGATATAAAGCCCATTAGACGAGGGTCAATGCAACAGAAGGTTCTAGATCAAGCATGCATATTATCAGAGTTCATACTGTAGTTATTCATACATTACATGTAGCTTTATTGTATAATGCGTTTTATTTGTATATTATATTGCGAAATTTATTCCTCTTACTCAGTTGTAATAAATACTGAAAAGGTAAGTTGGTCCTCTAATTTACGATATAATAATATCTTAAATTTAATTCATAGAATAATACTGAGGTTATTTTAGGTTAAGTTCTCTCTTGATGATGAAACGACGCTGGCAGATCTTTTGGCTCTTAATCTCCATAAGTATGAGGAAGAAGTCAAGACAATTGTAGATAAATCGGTCAAAGAAGCTGCTATGGAGAAAACTCTCAAGTAAGATCACGACTTATTTCATGAGAGCGATTTTACGGGCCTTTCAACCACCGATCCTAGTTCTAAATATTTAACACGTTTACTGTTTGTACATTGTCAGATTAAATGGATCTTGTAGCTCATTCCTTCAATGTTCAGGGCAAGGGACTGACGGCGGTTGAAATGGAAGCTAAGGTCACATTCGTTTTTGCTTACTGATTCTTGTTGGGTTCAACTTCTGTGTCTTGATTACAGAGAGTTGGAAATTACATGGGCCAGTATGGAATTCGATTATACAGCACACGATAGAACTGGTATAAAACTACCAAAAGCCAGCGAAGAGTTGGTTGAAACCTTAGAAGATAATCAGGTACCTAATGTGGAAAAGTGTTTTTGGGAAACTCTTAAAAAATTTCAATTGTTCTATTTGTTATTATATTTTTAGAATCAAGTTCAAAATATGATGTCTTCGAAGTTTATTGGTTACTACGAAGTAGAAGTTACGGCTTGGCAAAAGAAACTCGGCACCGCAGATGCAGTTATAGCGTTATGGTTTGAGGTGCAACGCAAGTGGCAATATCTAGAAAGCATATTTGTGGGATCCGATGATATTCGTGCGCAGTTGCCAGAAGATTCCAAACGATTTGACAATATTGATAAAACTTTTAAGGTCACTATTGAAATTATTTTTATTATATATGTTAATTAGTTCAGGTTTATTTATTTCCAATGGTCTTTTGATAAAACAGGAGCTACTCAAAGATATTGCTGCCACTCCGAATGTAGTCCAAGCTACGAACAAACCCGGTTTATTGGATAAGCTGGAAGATCTAATGAGGTCCCTCAATCTGTGTGAAAAGGCACTCAATGACTATTTGGAGACCAAACGTCTGGCTTACCCCAGATTCTATTTCGTATCGTCGGCTGATTTACTAGGTAATTTTCCTCAAAAATTTGATACCTATTATTTTTGTTTAAAAATATTTACTAGATATACCTACTTATTTTAGATATTTTATCAAATGGCAATAATCCACCTGCCGTATGCCGCCATCTCACTAAGTTGTATGATAATTTGGCAAAGTTAGTATTTCCGAAACCTGGCAGTAAGCACGCTTTTGAGATGATTTCTAAAGAAAATGAGGAACACGTACCCTTCAAAGCACCGTGTTGCGATTGTTCCGGAAAGGTAATTTATTTTTACGTGTCATTTTTAACAAACATCTTCACGTATAGTTACATTTCACAATCACACGGTACACGTCTCTATCGACAAGAGCATTAGAGCATGTTCTGATGTATTTGACTACCTCAGCTGCTATAATATATTTAATGCTGTCTATACCACTTCGGTAATTTTAAAACTAGAAATTGGCTTGTAAAAGGTTAAATGATTCCCTCTAATCAGGTATTACTCATTTACATGAATTTGCAAATCAAAACTATTTCGAAGCCACTAACATGTAGATTTGCAAGGCCTTAATTTATAAGATTTTCTCAATAATTTATCGTTTCTTTAGGTTGAATTATGGTTAAATCGAGTGACAGATTGTATGAGGTATACATTAAGGGATATATTTGAGCACGCTGTCAAATCTTACGAAGATAAGCCTCGAGACGAATGGGTCTTCGACTGGCCTGCGCAGCCGGCTCTCGTGGGCACGCAGATTTGGTGGACTACAGAAACTAATCAAGCATTTGAAAAATTGGAAGAAGGTAAATATTAATGAAAGATATCTAGTTTCTTTTTTTCGTTGGCTCTACTTCATGCAATACTTATATATTTAATTAGGCTATGAAAATGCACTCAAGGACTACCAGAAGAAACAAATTGCTCAGCTGAATGCGTTAATTGTTCTGTTGCTGGGAGACTTAACCGTGGGAGACCGTCAAAAAATCATGACCATCTGTACAATCGATGTACATTCACGAGACGTTGTTGCCAAACTCATTGTGGCGAAAGTTGAGTCATCGAATGCCTTCCAATGGCAGAGTCAGTTGAGGTAATCAATCTTTTAATCATTGTTATTTTTTTAGCAAGTCTTCTCTGTAATAGCTGCTACAACATTTCAATTGATTTTGTAGGCATCGCTGGGATATGAAATTAAATAATTGCTTCGCTAACATTTGTGATGCGCAGTTTCTGTACGATTACGAATACTTGGGAAATACTCCACGTCTTGTGATTACGCCTTTGACCGACAGGTGTTATATAACATTGACTCAGGTAAGTGCAATTTTTTGAGGGATTTTGTTTATGATGTAAGCTGTTTAAATATTTAATGTTGATTGGCTTTAGAGTCTACATCTAATAATGGGTGGAGCACCAGCCGGTCCTGCTGGTACAGGAAAAACTGAGACCACTAAGGATTTGGGAAGAGCTTTGGGAATCATGGTGTACGTGTTCAACTGTTCTGAGCAAATGGACTACAAGTCTTGCGGCAACATTTACAAAGGCACTCTTTTTATTCATATTTATACCTTAATAATAAAATAACCAAATATTGAAAGATATTTCTCAATAATAGGTCTTGCTCAAACCGGTGCCTGGGGTTGCTTTGACGAGTTCAACAGGATCTCAGTGGAAGTGTTGTCTGTGGTATCGGTACAGGTGAAAAGTGTTTTGGATGCCATTAAGGGCAAAAAGAAAAAGTTCGACTTTATGGGCGAATTTATTACTCTAATACCAACTGTTGGTATGTTTATCACCATGAATCCCGGTTATGCTGGTAGAACTGAATTGCCAGAGAATCTAAAAGCTTTGTTTAGGTAAGTGATTAGTCATTAATACATACTTTTGTCTTTATTTTTGTTGTTTTGAAAAAGCAACTTCTTTGTCATACTACGTTATTTTTGTAGACCATGTGCCATGGTGGTACCAGACTTCGAGTTGATCTGTGAAATTATGTTGGTCGCTGAGGGTTTCCAAGACGCGCGTCTTTTGGCACGTAAATTCATTACACTCTACATGTTGTGTCGTGAGCTGTTATCTAAACAGGATCACTATGATTGGGGTTTACGAGCCATCAAATCTGTGCTGGTCGTTGCTGGATCTTTAAAGGTAAGAAAAATACTATCGTACTTATGTATAGCTTCTTTTCAATATATCGTATTTTAAGATAGAATAATGTTCAATTTACTTTAGCGTGGTGATCGCCTAAGGCCAGAAGATCAAGTGCTCATGAGAGCCCTTCGAGATTTCAACGTCCCAAAAATTGTCACAGACGATACTCCTGTATTCATGGGCCTGATCGGTGATTTGTTCCCTGCCCTTGATGTACCTAGGAAGCGAGATTTTGATTTTGAAAAGAACCTAGTGGATGCAGCTTTATCGATGAGACTTCAGCCGGAACCAGGTTTTATTTTGAAGGTTTGATTTCACTTACTATTTACTTATTTATACTTATTGAAGTTATTTTTTTAATAGAAACATACCAAAAAAACTAAAGATACCTAACTAAATTAAATTCGAAGTGTACTTATACATTGGAATGAAACAACTATTAACGGATTTAACTCGCGTATTTTTATTTTATTTTATTTGCTGACGTTTCGGATTCTTTACAGTTTCCATAATCGTAGCACGACTAAGCTGACAATAGTCTAATCCGTTAATAGTTGTTTCATTCCAATGTGTAATAACCGCGAAGGCATCAGAAATTATTAGTCTACTTATAGTTTGACACGCACCTAAATTTAAAAATCTTTTTTTTAGATGGTACAACTTGTAGAATTATTTGCTGTTAGACATTCAGTATTTATTATCGGTTTCGCTGGCACCGGCAAGTCGATGGTATGGCAATGTTTAAACAAAACTTATCAGATGTTGAAACAAAAGCCGTTCTATAATGATCTAGACCCAAAGGCCGTTACGAATGATGAGTTGTTTGGAATTATCAATCCGGCTACAAGAGAGTGGAAGGATGGTCTTTTTTCCACCATCATGAGAGACATGGCTAATATGCCAGGTGATGGACCTAAATGGATCGTACTTGACGGTGATATTGATCCCATGTGGATTGAGAGTTTAAACACATTGATGGATGATAATAAAGTATGTGTTTTTTTATTATTTAAACAAAAGTATGTTTTATATACCACCTACAGTGTGATTTTCTATTTAGGTACTGACGCTTGCCAGTAATGAGCGAATAGCTTTGACGAAACCAATGCGGTTGCTATTTGAGATATCTAATCTGCGTACTGCTACACCAGCTACCGTATCACGAGCTGGTATCCTGTACATCAATCCACAGGATCTTGGTTGGAATCCGTATGTTTAAAATTGTTATCTTTTTAAATATATTTTCTCAACAGGGGATTTAGTTATGTCTACTATTGTAGTGACAAAGATATTTGGCATCGTTTATACGAGTATCTAAATCAATTTAACTGTTTTATTGTGTTATCTAATTAAAATGACTTTTCAATAGGTTTGTAGCTTCATGGATTGACACGACCCGCGACGATGAGTCGGAAAAAGCCATGTTGACCGTTATGTTCGATAAATACATTCCGTCCTTGTTGGAATCTTGTAAGAAATACAAGCGCATCACCCCTCTTACTGAATTACAGCAGATCCAACTGACTTGCTACCTTCTCGAATGTTTTATGAATAAGTCATTGCTGCCAAGTGATTGTCCTAAAGAATGGTAAGGTTTTTAAACTAAGTGTAAAGGCATTAGATTAACACCCTTTCTCAATGAGGATGAACTCAAGACTTATATGATTTGCAGGTATGAAATTTACTTCGTATTTTCCGTTTTATGGGGATTCGGTTCTGCCCTATTTCAAGATCAATTAGTAGACTGGCGTAATGAGTTTAGCAAGTGGTTCAGTAATGAATTCAAGCAGATAAAATTTCCGTCCACTGGCAACGTGTTTAGTTTCTTTATCGATCCAGAGACTAAGAAATTTCTTCCGTGGTCTGAGAAAGTGGAGAATTTCGAGTTGGATCCAGATTTACCCTTGCAGGTAATTTTACAGATATTTTCAGTGACATTGAATATTGTTTTTTCTAAAACTTAAATAGTAATGCAAAAGTAGGTACTTAATCCTAACCTTTTATTATTTCATTAGTCCTGCTTAGTTTCAACATCGGAAACGACACGTATCAGATTTTTCATGGATTTGCTAATTGCCAAGCAGAAGCCAGTTATGCTAGTAGGAAGCGCAGGCAGTGGAAAGACAGTGAGCGTTGCTGCTAAACTCACCTCCTTGCCTGATTCATATGCTATAACTAATGTACCATTTAACTTCTACACAACATCTGGTAAGGAAGTCACCGTGGATTCTATTCGAACATTGTGAAATGTTGTTGAAGATTTATGGCGACTTTACTAGATCGAATCATTTCTTGCAGAGATGATGCAGAAGGTGTTGGAAAAACCTTTAGAGAAAAAATCAGGACGCAACTTTGGACCACCAGGCAGCAAGTTCATGATTTACTTCGTTGATGATTTAAACATGCCCGAAGTAGACAAATATGGTACTGTGCAGCCTCATACGTTAATAAGGGAGTTTATGGATTATAGACATTGGTACGTAAAACGTGATAGAGATATATATGGGTACTTAATATTGTTTGAAATCGTTACTTATACGTTATTTTTGTTAACAGGTACGACAGGCAAAAACTTTCCTTAAAGGAAATATCTAGTTGTATGTTCGTAGCCTGCATGAATCCCACCGCTGGCTCCTTCACTATTGACTCGAGGCTGCAAAGACACTTCTGCACTTTTGCTGTTAGGTAAAATAAAAACTTTATGCATTTCTTTAAGCACGTGTGGTTTTGTAATAACAAGGATGAATATTGATTCAGATCGGTTCTCTGGTTTCAGTTTTCCGGCACAGGATGCTTGTTTTCATATCTACAAGCAGATCCTCTCACAGCATATAGCAAACCCATTAAATAAGTTTGGATTGGTAGTTCAAAGATATGCGGAGCCTCTAGTCAACGCTGCGCTGGCACTTCATGGCAAACTCGCCTCTATGTTCTTGCCAACAGCTATTAAGTTCCATTATATATGGAATTTGAGAGACCTATCCAATATCTTCCAGGTTAGTTCCAGTTATGATTTTCTAAAAAAATTCACGGACGTCACTTCAATTTCAATTACTTTCATGGACTAAATTTAAGTTTGATGCATATTATAATATTATATTTGACGATTCCGGCAGGGTATTTTGTTTACAACTGGCGATGCAATAAAAACTCAATCTGAGCTGATCAGATTGTGGATGCACGAGGCCACTAGAGTATATTCAGATAAATTGGTAGACTCTTCCGACAACGAAGCTTTCGCTAAGCTTATTGTTGAGGTGATCAAGAAAAATTGTGAGGTAAGCTAAAATCGGAAATACACTAAAACTATATAAATAAATATAGGTACTTACTAATTTATTAACCTTTATTGTTGGTCTACTTTAGGAATATGACGAAAACGTGGTGTTTGAAAAACCACTGATCTACTGCCATTTTGCGGAAGGTATAGGGGATCCTAAGTACTTCCCTATAAGAGATTGGCCGCAAATAAAAAAACTTCTCGACGAGTCCCTATCCGGTTATAACGATTTAGTGGCCACAATGAACTTGGTACTTTTCGAGGATGCCATGTATCATATCTGCAGGTATAATCATTCTTTCTCTTCCATTCATTTTATCATCGGTTGACTTAGCATTTGCACCTTTTCATCTTTACGTTGTTCTTCAATTTTTATTATACTTTATTTTCCTTGTATTTAGTCATTTGTCTATGTTTATTATGATGATATATATAATGGAAATGGGTATTTCAGAATTAATCGTATCCTTGAAGCTCCTAGAGGGAACGCCCTGTTGGTCGGTGTGGGAGGCTCCGGGAAGCAGTCCTTGTCAAGACTATCGGCTTTCATCTCCTCGCTTGAGGTGTTCCAGGTTCAACTACGTAAAGGCTACAGCATTAACGATTTGAAACTTGATTTAGGTACGTAAGCAGTCACACTCAATAGAACAAAGGTACTTTATTTATTAAATTTTGACTTTTTGACCACCGTCAACTCTGTCGTGCTACGAATATAGGATCCAAGTTTTTGAAACGTTACCAAATAAAATAGAATATGCGAGGAAATCCGTTATACAAATTTGGCATTTTATAGTTAGTTTCCTTAAAGTAAAGGTCAATCGACATGGTTTTGATACGGACGTTGTCGTTTTACTATGGATTCTGGGTCTTAAGTATATCGTTTTCAGCTGGCCTGTACATAAAAGCTGGGCTAAAGAACATCGGGAACATGTTCCTGATGACAGACGCTCAAGTCGCAGAAGAGCGGTTCTTGGTGCTCATCAATGATTTGCTCGCCTCTGGTGAAATACCGGAATTGCTGGCTGATGATGAAATTGAAAATATTATCAACGGTGTTCGAGGAGAGGTTGGTGCTGCATTTTCTTGGATTTTCCTTATTAATCAGTTTGTTAACACATGTTCATATTATTTTTAATACAATATTTTTTTATCACAGACGAAAGCATCCGGTGTTCCTGATACTAGAGAGAATTGTTGGAGATTCTTCATCAATCGTGTTCGATCTATGTTGAAGGTAGCTAAGTTTTTATTTTTTTTTGAACAACGTTAACGATGTATTGGTATTTGATTTATATATGCATAGAGATATAAGACTAGAGTACGTGAGCCATAGGACTGTCTATAAGTGGAAGCGTATCACGGTAAAGAGAGACTGAAACTCTAAATAGAGGCACTGTCCTTGTCTTGCCGCATGCGCAATGGCAACATGCTGCGCGCCGTCCGTTGCTATGGTACCGTTGACGTCGCAATCAGACAAAGACGCGACCACTATTCCAATGCTCTTTTCTCTTTCTACCATTATAACGCGTTTCTGGCTGGCTCACGTACTCTAGTCTTATATCTCTATGTATATATGTTTAAGACTGCACCATATCTATAGGTATTCAAATAAAAAAAATATTTTTGATCTCCTTATGTATGTAATATTAAAGTGTTCATATATATATATAATACAGATATCCTGAACTCTTATATATTTTACGTAAGGTGGTCCTATGTTTCTCCCCCGTGGGTGCAACTCTTCGCGTGCGAGCGCGTAAGTTCCCCTCCATCGTGAACTGCACTGCTATCAACTGGTTCCACGAGTGGCCTACTGAAGCCCTGCGTTCTGTCTCCAAGAGGTTTATCTCAGAAGTCGAATCTTTGCCGGTAAGAATAAAAAAATGAATAGGTAGATATGTTACTGTAAAAGCTCGAACTGCAGTAAATCCTAAGATATTCCAGTAAAACCTAAGATCTACCAATTCCTAATGGTAAATGTCCGAAAAGGTTAGGTTAGTTTTTTTTTGTTTGTATGTGAAAAATAGGTTACATTCTGAAAAGTAAGTTTAGGTTAGGTTAGTTTTTTTTTGGTTGTATGTGAACGTTACGACATGTTTTGTAGCGGGGGCGGCAAGCTACACGTTACACGTACAAATCGATGAGCTGAGCACGTTACGACATGTTTTGTTTTTCAACATTTACCGTGCCATTAACGTAAATCCTAAGATTTACCAACGGAATGGTGGTAAAAGTTCGAATCGCAAACCTTTTCGGACATTTACCATTAGGAATTTACTGGAATATCTTAGGATTTACTGCAGTTCGAGCTTTTACAGTAACATATACAAATTTGAATTATCTACTAAATTGATTTTCAGAATCGTCATTGTCGTTTATTCAGGTTGTATAGCATTTTATTTGTCAGTTTTCATTTACGTGTCCAGGTTGAATTGGTCGATCAAGTGTCCAACTTCATGTCGCACGTTCATCAAAGTGTGAACCAAATGTCAGCGACGTACTTCCAAAACGAGCGTCGGTACAACTACACGACGCCCAAGACTTTCCTCGAACAAATTGCTCTGTACAGTAAATTGTTAAACGAGAAGACATCGAACCTCAAAATGATGATCACTAGATTAGAGAATGGGTTAGAGAAACTAGCATCGTGTGCTGCTGATGTAGCAGTTCTTAAAGTAAGTATAAATAAAAAACAACCAGCAAGTTTGATAATTTCTTACTAATGACAAGCAAGCCTCGAGCTAATTCCCAAAAAAATAAGTGTTTTCTACTTAAAACCGGATGTAATTTTGTAGGTAACGTTAGCAGAGCAAGAACAAATTCTGAAAGTAAAGAACAAGGCAGCAGAAGAACTTATTGAAGTAGTCGGTGGCGAAAGCGAGAAAGTTGCCAAGGAAAAGGCTTTTGGTATTATGTTTCATCATAAAGTCTATTAATTATTAAGGGAGTTTAAGTTAGATGTTTTTATTTATTTCGTCATCATCATACATAATATTAATCAAAATACTGCTACTGCTGAACATAGATCTCCGCTAAGGTCTTTTATAGTGACCGGTCTAGCGACCTTCACCAACTCGTCTTGTATGGCCTACCCACGCGGTCTATTTATTTAAATACAACAAATATAGATATTCAGAACATTATATTAGAGTTCTTTATTAAAAAAGCTCTCAGTTTCTCAACAACGTTTTTTATAACAGCTGCCGAGGAGGAAAAGAAAGTAAAAGTAATTGAGGAAGATGTCACAATAAAGGCGAAGATTTGCGCCGATGACTTGGCGAAGGCTGAGCCTGCTTTGATTGCGGCTCAGGAAGCCTTGAATACCCTAAATAAGAACAATCTCACTGAGCTAAAGGCCTTTGGATCACCTCCTGATGCCGTTGTAATGGTTACTGCGGCGGTGTTGGTACTGTTTGCTAAAAAGGGAAAGATCCCTAAAGACAGATCTTGGAAAGCTTGTAAGGTACACGTCTCACGTTAATGGCTGTTGTTAAGTAGCTAATTAATCATACAAATATACCTTAAAAAATAATCATTTTAGGTCATGATGGCGAAAGTGGATCAGTTCTTATACGATTTGGTATACTACGACAAAGAAAACATACACCCTGATGTAATTAAGGTAATTATAAAGAAAAAATCTGTTGCTACATTAAGAAGTAAGATAACATGAGTTAGGAACTCGTTAAACAAGCAAGTTTTTCTTGATTTGTTTTTATAAAACTAGTACAATGTTTGATTTCGATGTCCTCAGGCCGTGCAGCCATACATCAAGAATCCTGAATTCAGCGTGGATCTGATCATGTCTAAATCAGCTGCAGCGGCAGGTCTATGTGCTTGGGTCATAAATATTTGCAAGTTCTACGACGTTTTCGTGGTGGTCGAACCCAAACGCAAAGCACTTAATGCCGCCAACGCTGAATTACAAGCAGCCAGGGACAAGTTGTCTTTCCTCACTGATCAAATTAAGGTATTATTACAGCATAAAGGTCCGGGTATTCAGTAGTCTTTGATGAATATTTTTTCCTAATTAAAATAATTCATTTAATGATTTAGGAACTTGAAGAGAAACTCGGAGTGTTGATGAAAGCCTTCCAAGAGGCTGTCAATGAAAAAATGAAATGCCAGGCCGAGGCAGATGCAACAAATGCTACCATTGACTTGGCCAATAGATTAGTTAACGGTTTAGCTTCAGAGAAAATAAGGTAAAAAAACTATTGTGACCTAATTGCTTAGGTATGTTAGATTCTAGGATTTTAATATTTTTTTCTCATCAGATGGTCTGCTACTGTTGTGAATCTCAAGGAATCTGGTATTATGTTGCCTGGAGATGTATTGCTCGTTACTGCATTCATTTCTTACGTCGGCTGTTTTATGCGCCGATACCGTCAGCAGTTGATGAATGACGATTGGTTGCCTGCACTGGCTAAAACTAATGTAAGTTTCTATAACGGACGGCCTGTTGGTATAGTGGTCAGAGGCCCGGACTACGAAACCGGAGGTTGCGGGTTCGAATCCCGCTAGGGGCAGATGTCAATGTGATGAGCACTGGCATCATCATATGTATTTATGTATATTTATCCGTTGTCTAGTACCCATAACACAAGCTTTGCTTAAAATGGGACTAGATAATTGGTGTGAATTGTCCAAAGATATTTATTATTTATTTATTTATTTATTTATAAACAAACTCGGCTTAAACAAGGCAATTACTTAGCTTTTGTATATTTCAGCCAAAAATTGAAACAACGGAAGGTCTGGATCCCTTGTCGATGTTGACTGATGACGCTCAAATCGCGTGTTGGAATAATGAAGGCCTGCCTGCTGACACTATGAGCGCTGAAAATGCTACTATTCTGACAAACTCGGCAAGATGGCCGCTGATGATCGACCCGCAATTGTAAGACAGAAATTTAATAATAATAATATGATACTTTTGTGGGGATACCGGATATATCGAACGTCATTCGTTTTATTACCTATTATGAAACAAATAAAAAATATTATGGTGTTGTTACTCCATAAAAGATCTAATTTTTAATTTCACGTACCTAGTAAAAAAAAAACATTTCGAGTAAGGTATTTTATCAAAAGAACCATTTGTCCGCGTTTTGCAAGATGTTCTTAGACAATGACTATATTTTTACTTTAGATACTTACATGGGTTGAAAATATTTCAGACAAGGAATAAAATGGATAAAGTCTAGGTACGGCGATGCGCTTGTAACAATACGTCTCACTCAGAAGAATTACTTAGATCGCATTGAACGTGGTGTCTCCAATGGGGATGTAGTGCTGTTGGAAAATATCGGCGAGTCCGTAGACGCAGTGCTAGAACCGCTTCTAGGCAGAGTTCTCATTCGTAAAGGCAAAGTTTTAAAGGTAAATGATTAAATTTATTTAAAGTTGTCAGTACTACAGTAATGTATAGATTAGTATTCGATAGGTAGGCGATTGAAATCGTGACGAGGTGGTGATGTTCGACCTCAGGTACAAGTGTAAAATCAACCCTAAATAAAAAAAAATGGCGGACACAATAGATCAGGAATAGACTAAATATCACAAATAGGTGGTCCTATAATAGTAATAAAAACCAATGTAATTGGTAAAGGACTTACATGGTATTAATTTACTATCGTACCTTAGATAATCAGGAAATGTTTAATTCATATGACATTTTGCAGATTGGTGACAGAGAAATCGACTATCATCCGAATTTCCGTTTAGTTATTCAAACCAAATTAGCTAATCCACATTATCAGCCCGAAATGCAGGCGCAGTGCACACTTATCAACTTTACTGTTACAAAGGATGGGTAAGTTTTGAATTTGCAATTATAGAAAATACATTTATGTATATGTATTATTTTGGAATGAAGACACTTAATGGTAAATTTGGTATGTAGATTAGAAGAACAATTGCTGGGCGAAGTGGTGAAAGCCGAGAGACCAGATTTAGAGAGTTTGCGCTCTGGTCTAACAAAACAACAAAATGATTTCAAGATCACACTTAAAACACTAGAAGACGATTTGCTGAAGCGACTGTCTTCTGCTGGTCCCGATATCCTCAGTGATTCCGCGTTGGTGATAAATCTGGAAACGACAAAGAAAACTGCTGCTGATATCGAAATAAAGGTAGAGGAAGGTAAAGTTACCGCAGTAAAGATTGACGAAGCTAGAGAAAAATACAGGTAACTCGGCTTATTAGTAAATCTATATTATATTGAAATAGAAAAAAATATTTAACTAATATTTTTTTTGACAGAGGCGCTGCCGCCCGAGCCTCGCTATTGTATTTCATTTTGAACGACATATATAAAATCAACCCGATGTATCAGTTTTCGTTGAAAGCATACAGTGTTGTCTTCAAAGATGCTCTAGCCAAAGCAACGCCTTCCGATGAGATCGATGTCAGAGTCCGACATTTACTGGACAACATCACCTTTAGTGTGTTTGTTTATACGAGCCGAGGATTGTTTGAGCGGGATAAATTGGTGTTTTTGTTCCTTATTACTTTACAGGTCAGTTTCACGTGTCTTAATCTTGTGTAATAGCGTTATTGAAAAGTGCGTCAATCAGTTATTTTGGAAAAAGCTTCACTTTTAATTCTTGTAGTTCAGTTACATACTTACATCATATTTTTTATGCAACATATTTCAGATATTACAATCTGAAGGAAAAGTAGACCCAAGAGAATTAGATTTCTTATTAAAATATGCAGTAGCTCCGGAAAATTCGCCGTATTCATGGCTTTCCAATACTTCCTTCGGAGGTATAGTTGCACTCGCGAAAATGGATGCTTTCGAAAATCTTGATAAAGACATTGAAGGCGCTACAAAAAGGTATTTTAGGTGCTTTGAAAATATTAAGATATTGTCTCGATATTATCTAGTGATCTGGTTTATTTGTTTTTTTAAATAGGTGGCAGAAATATACAGACGGTGAGGCACCAGAAAGGGACAAGTTACCGGGTGAATGGAAGAATAAGTCTTCGTTACAGCGACTCTGTATCATGCGTGCCTTACGGCCAGATCGTATGTCTTATGCTTCTGGGTAATTAAACAACCGATTACGAAACATAACTCTTAAATAATGCTCTATAGATATAGTAAGTATTATTAATTATACGTGTTTCTTCAGCGCTTTTTGTGAAGAAAATCTAGGAACAAAATACGTTGAGGCACGAACGCCTCCACTCGAAAAATCTTTTGAAGAAAGCAACTCCACGACTGCTATGTTCTTTATTCTGTCACCCGGAGTAGATCCTTTGAAGGTATTTGATTTTGTAATTTTAAGTTTATATGAAATTGTTCTTCAAGATAGTAAACTATATATAAATTTTGTACATGATATCGCAGGATCTGGAAAAACTCGGCCGAAAAATGGGCTTTTCGACGGATAAAAAGAATTTCCATATAGTGTCGTTGGGCCAGGGCCAAGAAGTTGTGGCAGAGGAAGCGATGGGAGTTGCATCTGTCAATGGACATTGGGTTATTCTGCAGAATATTCACTTGGTGGCCAAGTGGCTTGCAACTCTTGAGAAGAAAATGGAAGAGACATTTGAAAATCCATTACCGGAATACAGGTAATTACTTCTTTCTTTATTTAGTGTTACATTTGAGTTTATTAAATGTTTGAAATGTATGAAATAATCGTATATTTATAGACTATTCCTGAGCGCGGAGCCTGCTGCGGACCCCGCTTATCATATCATCCCTCAAGGAATTTTGGAATCCTCTATCAAGATTACCAACGAACCTCCCATTGGTATGTGGGCTAACTTGCACAAGGTGAGCTATACAAGTTGATCTATCAGCCTTATTAAACATATTATAATATCGACGTCAATTTAATTTAATAATATGATCATGTGATGTTCTTGTAGTCATTAGACAACTTCAGTCAAGAAACTTTGGAGATGTGCAGCAAGGAAGCGGAGTTTAAGTCCGTTTTGTTTGCTTTATGTTACTTCCATGCTGTAGTAGCAGAACGACGTAAATTCGGACCGCAAGGTTGGAACAGGTAATCTTTTATCATAATTAAAAAATATATTTAGCATTATTATACCATTTCATAATATCTTCTCAATTCATACTTACAGAGTCTACCCCTTTAATTTCGGTGACTTGACAATTTGCGTGTACGTATTATATAACTACTTGGAGGCAAATCCTCGGGTCCCATGGGAAGATTTGCGGTATCTCTTTGGAGAAATTATGTACGGTGGGCACATCACGGACGATTGGGATCGAAGACTGTGCCGCACGTTCTTACTCGAATACATGCAACCAGAATTGGTAACTATTGCCTCATAAGGGTATATAGTATATAGAGTCTATATACAAACGGTCTATATTATAGACCGTTTGTCAAAAATCTTGTTTTTCTAGGTGGATGGTGAACTTACGTTAGCCCAAGGTTTCACTTCCCCTCCTAATTCTGACTACGCCGGGTATCACCAGTATATTGACGACTTTTTGCCTGACGAAACACCTTACTTGTATGGATTACATCCTAATGCTGAAATTGGTTATTTGACCACAGTATCCCAACGTTTATTCAAAGTAAATATTATTATTACTAATTATTTTTCATATTCTCTAAATGCCAAATTTACTAATGTTTTCATTATTCATAGGTTGTATTTGAAATGCAACCGCGTGATACCGGCGCTCAATCTGGAGGCGGTGCCACTAAAGAAGAGCTAGTAAGAATATATTTTGATCTTATTTTTGGTTATATATATATTACTAGCTTCTGCCCGCGACTTCGTCCGCGTGGAACTCCTCCTTTTTTGCAGTCGGTTAAAAAGTAGCCTATGTCCTTTCTCAGGCTCCAGACTATCTTTGTACCAAATTTCATTTAAATCGGTTCAGTAGTTTTAGCGTGAAAGCGTAACAGACAGACAGAGTTACTTTCGCATTTATAATATTAGTAGGGATAGTAGGGATATTCTCGCTCATTTATTATGTACTGTTCTAGGTTCGATACCAAATTGATGATATTTTGGATCGCGTGCCGGAGCCGTTTAACCTTCACGAGTTGATGGCTAAAGTGGAAGAGCTCACTCCATTTACTATAGTGGCTTTACAAGAATGCGAACGAATGAACCGCCTCATGGGTGAGATACGAAGATCTTTGAAGGAATGTGAACTTGGTTTGAAAGTAAGATAAATATTTCCTCTTTAGTAGCTAAAGATATGTATTATTACAGGATTTGGGCGATTCAGTGATATGTGTCTATTTCAGGGTGAACTAACTATTAGCAGTGATATGGAAAATTTGATGGAGTCATTATTTATGGATAACGTCCCAGAAGCGTGGTCGAAGCTTGCCTACCCAAGTCTACTCGGTCTCGCTGCTTGGTTTTCAGATCTTTGCCTAAGGCTGGTCGAACTAGAAAATTGGACTGGTGACTTTAATGTAAATATTCTTTGATATCTACCTATTATGCTCCCGTATGCTTGTTTTCATGATGCTCTAGATATTTATCTGTTTCTCCTTATAGCTTCCACCTGCCGTCTGGTTGGCTGGATTCTTCAACCCACAGTCTTTCCTCACTGCGATTATGCAGCAGACTGCCAGAAAGAACGAGTGGCCCCTTGACAAAATGTGTCTCAATTGTGACGTCACCAAAAGAAACAGACAAGATTTTAAGTACGTGAATCACATTTTAACATTCTCTTTTGGCTTTCATAACTGTTGCTTTTTTAAATCACCGGTTTTCTTATCGGAAGAGTACCTACTCGTGGGAAAAATTTTGCTATTGTGAATTTCTGCCAAGACCTTTTTTTATGCACCTAGGTCCTATATGCCTTGCATGAGATTTTTATTTACTCGTCTTCCAAGACTTTTGAATTGTTGCTCTTATCCTCGTACTGACCTAGTGGTAAAAGTAATTGAAATTTGTGACAAAATCGTCGGGGTTCTCTCATAGTGCACCGCCACGTGAAGGGGCGAACATCCACGGGCTGTACATGGAAGGCGCCAGGTGGGACACCGCCACCGGCGGCATCGTGGAGTCGCGCATGATGGAGCTGTTCCCCGTGATGCCGGTCATATTCATCAAGGCGGTTACCCAGGACAAGCAGGACACTAGGAACGTGTATGAGTGTCCGGTGTACAAGATTCGGTGAGAATACACTTTGATTTATTATGCCTTTTGGTGCAAGTGAGGGGTTTTATTGGATTTCAGAGAGTTTTGCTTCAGCTTAGAAATCTTTGGATAGATTTTGCAAGGTAGCAATCTAGTGATGAAGAGTGTATGAATTTTTACTTGCATATAATTTACAGATGGTATACAATCGTAAAAAATCTTTACATATTTGTTATATGTTACGCCTTTACAGTCCTAGTAAAGGCGTAACATGTTATTTTTGAGGAATGTTTTAACCCGATATTTTTATTACATACAGTAAATATACAAGTACCTATTCCAAATTTAATAAACTGTGGTACAGGATTTTTTAAAATTTTTAATTGTCTTGGTTGGACAGCATGCGAGGACCGACTTTTGTGTGGACGTTCAATTTGAAGACCAAGGACAAGCCAACGCGTTGGACCTTAGCCGGCGTCGCTCTGCTTCTCGGCGTATAGCTTTATATAGTCACTTCGTATAGTTTTATTTATCGTAGTTTAGTGAAGTTTTTAGCTGTGTTATATTGAATATATTCTGTTAGTAATAATAATGTTTTATTGATTGACTTAATTAGTCAAATCATGCAGGTAATTCAATTAAGAAAATAATAAAACAACTTGTAATTCTTACGTATTTATTACAAGTACCTAAATTATTTGAGTATTTTGACCTAAGATCTTGACAAATGTTTGTGTGCGTACAGAATGTTGAACGTAGTGCAGAATTTAAATCGTCTATTGAAGGAAGACTACACAATCGTATGACTTATTAGTTTATGACATAATTACAGTTAATTACTTTAAATATTGCATAATATTCTGACACAGATGAACAGGGAAATATTTTGTATATAGGTTCAGTAGGTAGATATTTTCTTTATAAATATTGAATAAATCTTTTAATACTATTAGAAAAATAGATGATCAATAATCATATAGCTTTGGTTTCTTCTGGACGGCTTTACTCAGTCAATCACGAAACACGATCACAATTTTCATTTATTAAAACAATACAGTGTACCTTGGGTACCTACTTCGTGCGTAACACTACATACTTTGCTGCATCAACAGTTTATTTAAGACATCTGGCAGTGTTATTAATAAAATAGGTTTAATCATTATTATATTGTTATTTTTTTTCGAAACTAAATTAGCCACTTCTAACATTTGGTTTGGGTTTTATTGTGGAGTTGAGCGAACCATTATCATTGTCCGAAGGTGGTTCAGATCCTTTTACAGTAAAAGTGACGTAGTATCTTTTATTTTTGTCCAGTCTTTCTGCTGGCAGGGCTATCAGTTGCTTTTCTGATCCATGGGATACTTCCAAAGTGACGTGTGCCTTGCCCGATGAACTTGAAGGTGATTTGGAAGAAATTTTGGGAAGGAATCCTCTTGATTTAGTACTAGCGTCTGCTGTGGCGGGCTTAGGCATTGTATGGTGATTCCATTTATATGGTACTGAAAATAGATAAAAAGACAGTTACTACAGACCTGCTTACTGACATGCCTATGCCAACAATTGATTTAATATTATGGAATTAGCAAGGGGTATTTGGGTAGTATTTCAACACTATAAACAACATAATTTACTTAACACTTACTATATGCTGAACACGGTATTCCAGTGTACGCATGGACGGCATGGAAGCACCGATGCGTTTTACTAGTACATAAGCACGGATTATCAGGAATCGCACTCATTTTGTACAGTTCAGATTCTCCATAGTCAAAATCTATCGGCTTTTCTGGCAAATTTTCTAAATGTTTTTTGCCACTTTTTTGTAATTTGCGAAGGCTTTCATACAAAAACTTTTCAAAATTGCTAAAGGTAAAATCCACGCTGTTGTATGGCCCTAAACCCACACTCGACAAACTCGATTTATTGTATTCATCGATAGCTCGTTTGACAAGGACCGCTTCGTTGGTCTTGCTTGTTCGAATTTGTAAACGCTTTAGTTCCAATAAATGTTGGAATATTTTTCTTTCGCAGTAATACCTAAAACATATTTAAAAGAATTTATCATATTTTGAAATATTTTTTGAACATTCCTTTTACACAATATGTTAGCCAACTTACCGTCTCATATTAGTTTGAATTCGTTGAGTCACTGACTTCATATCTACTGCGTATTTATCCCCAGGCTTTCGCACAGGAATCCTGCTGTCAGATTTTCCAGAATATCTTCCGCTAGCATTCCTTTGCTTATAATAGGCTGCAAGACGTGGACTCATAATACGACGTTGAACAGCTCTTGGACTTGGTTCGAAGCCCGAATCCATCATTCCACTAGATTCGTAACCTCGTTCAGAATTTTCACTCTTAGACCTGATAGTGATACGACTTTTTGTTCTGCCTTTCTTACGGAAGCGTTTTCTGCGTCCATTGACTTCAGAATGGCTATATATTTCATTATCACTGACGCTGGGTACTCTTCCGTGTACCATTTTTTCCCCACTGTAAATATCCTTGTCGTCCTCTAAAGAACCTTCGTCACCTTTACTAGATTTTTTGAGTATACCGCTGCTCACGTCGGTTACACTTGCAATATCGGAAAGTACTTTGTAGCTCTCAGTTTCATAAATGCTACTTTTCCTACTGCTTACGCTATCTTTCGAAGATTTTCTTGGCGACTTAGGTATTGCTTGAGCAAGAGATAAATTATCTTCTGAAACATTTCCCATTAAGACCCGTTGAACAGCGCGATCTTCAGCTGCTACATTATCTATTATAGTCACCAAACCCTTATCAGTAGATCGCGCAATTTCAGTGCTACTTCCAGTGGCAGATGAGTAAACTTTTCTTTTCTCGTCTGCACTTATTTGGCTTTCGCTACTGTCTTTTTTGTTGACAGTAGTACTTTTACAACTTTCCTCACCATGATCTACTTGCTCGCCCATTAAATGTTCAGCCTGCTTATCTGAATCTTTGCTTTCAAAAATTTCATCTTTATTTGCAAACGATACGGTTGGGGAAGTGACCTTTTCTCTAATTTCTTTGTCTTCGATATTAACGTCTAAAGTTACATGTTGTTCGTCAGAAGCTACTTTTTTCTGAAGTAGTAGTTCATCGGGCCCTGTTAATACTTGAAAAGATTTCTTCCTAGTGCGCTCTAAACTAGAACCTGGTGAAGTCTTTCCATCTCTTGCATCATCGCTAGTTTGCCCCGCAAGTTTATCTGATTCTTGAGATGGTTCTTTTGAATTTTCGTCAGTTTTAGTTAAACTTCCACTAGTTTTAGCTTCTAATGACTTTTTATTTAATTCACTTTTTTCCGGATCTTGGTTTATTTGGTGGGTCTGAGATTTTTCAGTATCTACCGTAGACTCGGTTTTTGCAGTTTCAATTTCCTTAGAGTCTGTGCTAGGTATAGCATTTTCCATGCCGCCCTTTGTTTCTTCATCTAAATCTTTGTGTGTCACTGTAAGATTTGCTGTCTCTATTGATACGTTGTTTGAAGAATCAACAGTGACAGTAATTTCCGAGCTTCCATGTTGAGTTGTT
Organism: Polylopha cassiicola; assembly: GCA_038024825.1. Classification (NCBI taxonomy): domain Eukaryota; kingdom Metazoa; phylum Arthropoda; class Insecta; order Lepidoptera; family Tortricidae; genus Polylopha; species Polylopha cassiicola. Next base: position 5,946,036 of record CP149061.1, read on the forward strand.
TCTCGTTCCATATGGATCTGAGCTTCTGTAACAATCATATTTGTTTTAACCGATAAAGTATCAGTTTCGGTTTCACTTTGTGTCTTTGCTTTTACCAATTGCTTTTCCTCTTTTCCCGGTTCTACCTTTACGCCTTCTGCTGGACTTGCCGCGTCTATGGGCACGTTCTCATTTGTACCTAAATTCTGCAAATTTTCTGTACTTTTGTACTTTACAATATTAACACTCTGTTTTTCTTCATCATTTTCAATGTGTATGGAGGTTTTCTTTCCTTTGCGCTTTGTACTCCTTCTTTCACTTGATTCAGAACTACTACTATCTGACGACGATGAGCGTCTTTTACCACGTTTACGGTGCCGCTTACTTTTCTTTTTTTCCGGATAGCTTTCTGAGCCGGAAGAACTTTGAGATATAGATCGATGACGACGATGGTGTTTAGAGCTACTTCTGCTCCTTCTAGATGGTTCACTTCTGGATCTATTTTTTTTAGTGCTTCTTTTATGTTTTTGGTTATAATTATTATTTTTTGAATAATTTTCGATTTCAGTGTCGTAACCATCACTAAAGCTTTTTTGCGGTTCTACTAATCTTTTCCGCCTATCTTGATGCCTATTAGAGTATTTGTTATCTGATCTTCGCCTTGAAGCTCGTCTTTCATCGGTGGAAGAACCATTAGTAGAGTCACTATCAAGTTTATGCCTTTGTCTTCTTTCATTTATGGGACTTGAAAGTTCTACTACTTCACGTTTTTCTATTCTTATCCTGTCTCGAACATCAATTTTTGTGCTTGTCACTCGTCGCGTGGGCAAAGATGTAATAGGTGCCCCGTCAATAATAATATCCGTGTTTCCCATTTTAGATGCTGGAAGACCACCATGCATTTGTAAATACTTGGCGGTTGATCTATGTCCACGAGTCGTTGCGCAGTCCAAAGGAGTTAATGGTTCATTCTTTGATGATCTGGCTATTGGATTTACCTCAGCTCCTCGGTCGAGAAGTAAGCGACAAAGATCAGCGTTGTCTGTAGCCGCAGCTATATGTAGTGGTGTGCGTCCCTCGTGGTTGGTAGCGTTGACTTGAGATGGACGACCATCTAAAAGCCATTTCACCAGCTCCCTACGACCAGAGGCTACTGCTTCATGTAGTGGTAAATCACCTTTTGAGTTGCGTAACCATAAATTAGTTCCTCTAGCACCTGTAAAACAAAAAAAAAACATGTATAGGGTGATATCTAAGACTAACTAATAATTTGGATACATTCAATTATATGGAACTCTAACCAAGAATCCGCACTGTTTCTATTTGACCCTTGGCTGCTGCTGTATGAGCGGGGCTGCGACCTCTCCTGTCCTGGCGATGAGCATCCGCTCCGTGCTGCAACAGCGCCGCTGTAGCATCAGCGTGGCCCAATGCCGCAGCATAATGTAGGGGCGTACAGCCGTGGGAATCAGCGACATCTACACGAGCACCACACAGACCGACCAAGGTTTCCAGTGCTTCAGTGTGTCCTCGTGCCGCAGCGCAGTGTAGGGCAGTTAGGCCGTCTCTGAAAAATAAATTTGCAAAATCAAATAAATCATGACAAGATGTTGGCCGAGTGGATTTATATATTTTTCAACAACCTGTCTGCATCGTCGACCTTAGCTCCAGCTTGATGCAAAGCTAAGACGGCAGCAGCGGAGCCGGCTGAGGCAGCCCATAGAAGTGGCGTACGTCCATCCGCGTCGCGGACGTCGACACGCGCTCCTCCTTCTTTTACGAGAGCCCGAAGGACTTCTAAGGCTGCACCTCGACTCTATATAAGATATTGTTAGTAATATTGTGTCACAAACCTAAAAATTAAACTTTGTAATATTTTAGGGCTATATTAAGTAGGTAAGTTTTTCACCTGATGGTCGGTAGCAGCTGGAGCGCCACACATTTGCGCGGCGTAGTGCAGCGGGTATCCCCCGTGCTGGTCAGGCGTGGCAGCGTTTGCTCCGGCCGCCAGGACAGCGCGCAGAGCTCCAACTTCTCCACATACTAATAACAAACATTATGGGTAAATAACACAAAGGCCATTGAAGATTCATTCGTATGTATGTATGTGTAAAATAGGTATCAGAATGACAACACTTTAACGACAGCAAAGTATTTGTGATCATTCGAAACATAAATCAATAATGAATTCATTATAAATGTTAGTCCCAAATGACCAAATTTAACCCTGGTCGATGTCAAGCTGCATAATATATAGATTCATCAAGTCTGTCTGACCTTTTCAATCGCGAGTTCTCTGAATAGCTGAGTCCTAGATAATATGGTCGCGGGCGAGTTCGGTTCAAGGGCCTGACCTTGCGGCCCGCTCGATACGACCGGACTTGCCGGACTACCACCATATCCCCCTAAAATATTACAGCAAGATGGTACGATACGAAACCCCCGTAAGTCATTATAGGTACTGTAGTATATTTTTATTGTTGTTAGAATAGCTAAGTACTTACCGAAAAAACAAACTCATTTGTATTCTTTCAACCTAAAGGGTTTAAGCGTTATCTCTGAATATATTAAGTGTATAAATAAAAATAATTCCACAACATGAAAAATGTAGTTGCTGGGTAAAATTACGTTGAAGGCCGCCTAGTTGCAAGTGGAAGGAAGAGCCTAAGGTCAGGGGTGCAATGTCGGACATCCGCTGAGAACCCCATGGTCGGTCGGCGGAACTGACCGTAGCTGTAGACGGCATTTCTTGCTTTATTGCAGCTCTCTGCCATGTGTAGGGTAAAATAGAAATACATTTCGAAAATAGAAACGGAAAGATATGGATGTCATGTCTGTCAGATGGCATTTTCAAGGGTAAAACAGCCCCAATAGCAAAAGATATGAATATATATACTTACTAACCTCTGAATATATTGAAGAAGAAAATACCTATGTAATAAATAGTAACAAATAGCCCAAATGGTCATTGCGCCGGGTGATCGCTACTAAAAACTATTGATTGTTATAGTGACTCCGCTAGCCCACAATTGATTAACAGTACCTACCTAATACCATTGCCTATTCTATTGCATAGACAAACTTAGAATGAATACCTGAACAATATTTGATGATTTTAACACTTATTGTGATTTCGCAGCGTTCTTTCGGATTAAAATCTAAGTAATAAATAACTATAAGGTGACATGCGGCTTTTTATGATAATAGAAGTAGTTAACTTATTAAAATTGAAAGCATCGTCAACTCTTTTGATAATTGATTCGGTGGTGTTTTGTGGTGCAGGCAGGCACGGGTAGGCTACCTAACTAATAGGTCGCGTGCAGACTCGCAGTGAGACTCTGATACGATGATAACAGCGGGGAATAACGGCGCACCACTGAGTGACACCGCTCTGATAACAACTCACTCCAACAGACAATATAGCGCTTTCTGCGATTGTAGCTATGTAGAACACATAAAGCTACCTGCTAAAGTTTTTAATGTGATCCCATATATTAGAAGCTCAAGCTCGTGAGGTTTAACTGTTACGAAAGCACCCTAAGCTGTTACAATATTTTCAGTCGCTCTGTATTCTATCTAGACCAAATTGTAATTAACACACTTTTGTTGAGTAGTTGGTATATTTAGTGAAACATTATTTTTAATGAACTCAAATCACATTTGATTACTGAGAAAGAAGGGTAGGCGGGGATTATCGAACCAGGTAGGTACACTATGAATAAGTAGTTATAAGATGTTTTAACAAGGTTGCTTACTATACTATGACTTACCAGTGGCCCAATGTACGACGGTGTGGTGTTCGTCGTCCCTCGCGTTGACATCGGCTCCAGCTGCCAGCAGTGTTTGGACAAGGGGCACGTTCCCATGCACCACGGCCAGATGTAAAGGTGTGAGGCCATCGGAGTCTCGTGCGTCTGCAAGGGCCGGCGCAGCCATCAGCACGCGGTCCGCGCAGGCCGCGCGCGCCGCCTGACTTGCGCCGGCGCCGCTCGATGCGCAATAATGCAATGCGCAGCGCAGTCCACGATCACGAATGCGAACTGATGCTGGCTGTTGATAAATAGCGTATCTGTTTGATCTCCCAATTTTGCAGTTAGCCTATTTAGGTAAAGTCGCCAATCATGGACTGTATAAGAGATTTTTTTGTTTCTGCTTTGAAATTTGATCATTTTTCAATACAAATTCTTGAAGCTTTGGATGTAAATAATAAGTCCGTGTCCAACATAGGTGCCTTTACCTTCTTTATTTTTACCGTCGTGGGTAGTCGCATTCCTTTATTCAAGGTCGTAGTGAACACATAAGCTTCTATTTTAGGTGCCTTTATTTTATGACTTTTTTTTGTTGGGGTAGCCTAGGGTACCTAGGCAATGAGAATAAGAAGAACTCTAAGAAATAATCATTGGTTGTAAAACTAACCACGAAGATAGCGTTAACTATATGTTGAAAGAAATAGGAACTACAGAATAAAGATGTCGATTAAATCTGGCCTTACATATTTCGATTCCGTGACATTCTGGTTCCACTATGTTTCTTACGCGACTAATTTATTATGCTTTGGTACAATGTTACCTAATTGCTATTTACTTGTTCTACTTTGCTTTTGGTGTACTACTCGGTATGAAAATTACTTAATTTGTGAATTGACCTCTATGCGGTTATCAGGTTGAATGAAAATGCTACCATAAAATTGCATGCCACGCTTGGGCTTAAGCTAATACTAGGTACTATTTCGTTTATATGGCTTACAAAACTAATATTTTTTTACTGAAAAACTAAGTATATTGTGATGTACCTAAATGAAAATGCTCAATGCTCCTTTGTAAATAATAATAACGAATGACACCATCAATAAGTAAAGTTAAGTTAACCCACTCACTAATTAGGTTTTTGAAGTAGATATGTAATAATTTACTTAGTCCGTAAACGCGAGTCACCTAAAGACATTCACTCACGTGAACTCATGGTTGCACTCGAGTGTTACATTAACAAATTATTCGTTAATCGTTCGCTTGATAGAGAATAGTTCCCGGGTGAATATTTGAGTTCGTACATATTACGCGGCAAACACTAAAGAACTATTGAGACGTGGAGAAATCTGAGTAAGATTATTTTTTATATATCAAATAGAGCTAGTTCTATGTTTAGAAGTTTATGACATATTTATTTTTTGAATAGAAATATTTTTTATAAATTTAAATATTAGCCAAATCTCATTACCCGTCATGTCCCAAATCCCAATTTTGATCAATGAATGATCAAAATGATTCAATTATATGTCGAAGATTGTATTTTTAAGTAGTTATTTCTATAGAATAGAACTTTGTTTAGATATCATAAAAATTATACATCTTAAAGATCACTTTAAAGTAGTTTGTCATCGCTTTGAAAAATGTCCTTGCAGGTACCATTCATTACCATTGGTGAGAATGAACTAAGCCATAATCAAATATTCGCGCCATATTATTGGTCAAACTATCGACGCGGCAATCGATCTTAGTTGTCGCTAGCGAGCCAAACTAGTCGCACGCGTGTGAAACGATTTCCCGCCAAAATATAACGATCTCTTCGTACTGTTATACGGTTTGTCAACATTTTTATCTCCTCACCATTTGAAGATTAATTGGCAAGTTCGTTAATGCCTTATTAAAGCCGAATGTACCAAAAGACGTGTCTATGGTATGTGTTTATATTAATATGTCAAATATAATTTTAAGTCTACTTAATAATGCACAATGGTCAAAATTCGTAAAAATCTCATTCCCGTTTTTGAAATTACCGTTTTATTTTACAAACGGTAGTGAGATATTTGAAATGGTAATGTGTATTAATAGAGTATTTTAATTTTTTCTTTTAAAACTTTGATAATTATAATTAGGTAGGTATTAAAAACTAATATTTAGAGACTCATTTTCTTTAAATCATAATTATATTGTCATATAAAAAATATTTTATTATCATTACCATTTACGGTCACATTACCATTTCCATGCAAATCTCACTACCATAAGTATTATTTCTCTTTACCGTTCGCATATTTCATACATTCTGATTACCATTCCTGATACGGTAATGAGTACTCATTACAGTTCGTTAAAAAAAAATAAAAACTGAAATATGTATTTATTTATTGGTTATATTTACGTCCCTTTATTTTTTTTTTCATATTTATATATTAAACCTTAGGTTAAAAATATAAAATACGCAATTTGAAACGATATTTAGATTTTTTTTTCAAATGCCCAATATGTACGAACTCAAATATTCACCCTCCCCTGCTTTGTGTAGAAGCCGATTCTTCATCTATTGATTGACTGTTACCGAGGCCCCGCTTTCAACTCACCCCGCACCTTGCGGCTGCATTTCCCATAACCTACTCGATATTTGAAACTTTTGTTATAGGTAGGACTTATGATAGATAATATACCTACCTATATGTAGTTTTCACGTTATTTTTTTAAAGTATTTAATATATCGGAGTTGGTTCCAATGTTTGAACCTGCCACAATAGTTTTAATGAAGTGAACTTAATTAGTTACTTTATGATTGAATAAATGTTTAACGCGATTCTTAACACAAATGTTTTCGCCCCTAGTGAGTTCCGAACGAGAAGTTCCGGTAGTTAATAACGTGAAGCGTGTAAATATTGTCTGAAGCATTACAGTGCAGCGGTGCATGTGTCGGTTTCGGCTGAAGGTGAGGCTTCGCGAGCATAACATCGCGTGTCTGCCGCGCTCCAAGCACAAACGATGCTTTTCTCATTTAATATTCCCACACCTTCAGTAACAGCTACTAATAATTTCCAGATAGTCGATACTTTTCAACTTTCAGTTAGTATTTTTGATTGAGAACGCATTTAAATAAACAACTAACGAAATATGACTGAAAGCTGATCATGATTAGCCAGATGATGATGTCGAAGATGGGCGATGGCTCTACACGATGAACTCACGTCTTTGTTAAGATTGTCGACGACCGCCTTGTAGTCGGCCTGCTGGCAGGCATACATGAGAGGCGTGCAGCCCTGCGGCAGCGGAGCGCTCACATCCTCGCCCTTCGGGCCCTCCACCTTTTCCCGTTTGATCTTAGAGCTCTTGTCGAAGAGGTCTCCTTTACGTCGTCCTTTGGGTTTTTTGAGAATGCTCGGGATGGGTTCGCCCCGGCCGCTGGTGCCGCGCTTGTCCATAACAGAGGAGTGTTAGGCCGGCGTGCGTGCCATGTGTGTGGAGGCGAGTGTCGAGTGTGGTGCCGCGTGCGGCGACGGCGACAGCGGCGAGCGGGCGCGGAGGGCGCGCGCCTCAGACTGGCCCGCGACTCCTCGAGCTGCCCGGTGCTCGGACAAGGCGCTAGGCGCGGAGGGAGCCACGCAACTCCCGCCCGCCCGACCACTTCTAATAGGTATATAAGTATTTAAGTAACTCTGCACAAAAGCAGGTCACTGTTATTATATTTCGTAAGTAAAAATGCGAAGGTAAGTAAATTAATGTAGATGCTTTCCTTTTATGTTAAAGTCGATTGAAGGCGAATGTTGACCGGTAGGTAGGAACTACATAATCCTACATTAGTAATTCAATTATTTTTCAATTGAGTGCTATATTTCTTTGTAAATATTAGCTATTGTTTCGGTCTTCAGTTTTAAATATATAAGATTCACGATATGCGTGGATTATAGAACACTGAAGGTATAGTTATTTGGAATCGGGTTCTTTTTCATACAAAAACTAAGTATGTAAAATAGGTACCTACGCCAACAAAAGACTACATAAATGGACCCACGCAGGTACTTATACAAGTTTTACCTACACAGGCGACGGCGTTGCGTGTTGTAGCGGTCATTAGTCAACCGTAAACATATGGTCGCACTGAAACGCCAGACAATCGTGAAATGTCAAAAGTTTCGAGTCGCGTGCGCCTTATATTCTAGCCAGAACTTTAGCTCCTGCAGACACACTGATTACGACTCGTATGAATTTGGGGGTCAAGTTTATTTGGTGATTATGGTCCTTAAAGTTAGAAGGTTGATGACGGTTTGTAAGGGCGTTATGGGGTTCTTAGAGTAGGCATGACGCAAGTTTCCCTCCCGGCACGCTATCGCTTCTGATTGTATCGCGCTAACATAATTTACGTCGTGGTGTTGGTAGAGATGATTTTGCGCGTGATTGCGCCTATAGATAAAAGTTTTAACTCATTAGGTTATTTCAAAGTTATAAACCCGTGGATCGATAGTGTATGATTATGCACCTTCACAAAATCCACAGACAGAAAACTGCTTTTTATGATTTTTTAAATATTTTATGTAGATAAATAAGAACATATCCTAAGTTATAAGATTCTTTCAAGCTTGGTCATGGACTATTTGCCAAGTCAAACGGAAAAATATAATGCTGAGTTTGCTGTTCCACAGTCAGGTAAAAAATACTCCAATTCTATAACCTACTGGTTTTATTATCAGTAAAATTTAAGTATTTTAATACAAATTAGGGACCAAAACTTGTTATCGTCAGAAATACTATGATTCATGCGTTTTAAAGAACGCCACTGTAACAACTAACCTACAATGAATCATAGGTAGTTAATAGTGAGAATTAAGGGACATTTACCCAGTTGAATAAATATTTATGAATTTACTGTAACGAGTTTTAAGGTGACATATCTACAAGTCTACAGCTACAGCTATAAAACACCCTAGCTTAAACTAGGAGCTTTTACGTTCGTACCAACTGGCCGGCGAACCTCTCACGCAACATTCCCGTAAAAATACAAGAAGTAGGTAACAATTTGAACACGTTTTCCATTATTGCTGTAGATCTGGAGCCGAGCCGACCCACTGCCCTCAATAACAAAGGGCTATTCGTGCCTTAATTAGCATTGTAAGTTTGTAACACTGCTTTTGTAATTTGGAAACTAGGTATGATACATAAAATAAACAAACAACTAGATTCCTATACTTACTTACTAAGAGTACTTTTCTAGTTATTTACATTTCCCCTTCCTCCCTTTCGTACCTAAGTAAGTAAAAGTAGGTATAATTATTAGTCATTAGGTAAGTACATAATTATAAAAGATTCGCCCCGGCTTCGCACGGATTCCTATTTTTTTCCAAAATTAAATTTAGCCTATGTTACTCGTGGATAATGTACCCAGTAAGTATACGAATGGTGAAATAATTTTTAAAAACGGTTCAGTAGTTATTGAGCCTATTTATTACAACCAAACAAGCAAAATTTTCCTTTTAATAATATTAGTATAGATTTAAGTTTTTTTTCTACCATACGTGCCCATAAACACATTTTTTTTAGTGAATTACGGATTTCCCATTCACGAGTTACGAGTAGCGTACCTACCTATTATCTTTCTTTGAAAATAACTAATCCATCTAGGTACTTATAACTTATCCATTCTAGTCGATTCACTGAAATGGTGATGTAATACAGTTCGAAATACATAAGTAAGAAGTATAGCTGCGGCGATTAAATGCGGCACTTAAGGATCTGTTTAAACAAGAGGAAAAGTGCAACGTAGACAATGAAATTATGCGAAAAGTAGGACGTAAGGGCCGTATGTCGACCTACTTCCACGATATTTGCCTACCCCGGCGTGTATGCAAAATGTCAAGATTTAGAGACATGTAACAAAATGTCGATAGTTACGTAGTTAGCAACTGTATCCAGTTTACATACAGTGTCTGCAGTTACAAAAAAAAAATCACAAGTGAAACACATTTAGAACTACCTAACTGCACATTAAAAATAAAATTACGTTGCGGTCTCCGGTCGGAGCAGAAACTTTTAGCAAAAAATATAAAAACTTACATAGATAACATATTTTAAGACTTTAAAAATATACAAGAATAACTAGGTAATAATTTCTGATGCCTTCGCGGTTATTACACATTGGAATGAAACAACTATTAACGGATTTAACTCGCGAATTTTTATTTTATTTTATTTGCTGACGTGGTAGCTATATAATAAAATTAGTCGCATTGAATCATTCTTAAAATAAATTATGATAATTAAAAACGTACCATAATTCTAACCTATTAACTTTTCTGTAACTAGTTTACCTAAGCCTAAATGTTAAGCTATAAAATGCAAATCATGTGAAATGAGCAGCTATAAAAAGCTCACAAGAAAAATAAAGAGAAACGTTTGAGGAAGGAAAACATTCGAGAATTTAGGTATAATGCACAGGTTTAACGACTTTAAACGATGATGGTCGAATATGTAATGATGGGAAACCCCAAACCCGTACCTATAAGATTAGTACCTATCAATAAGATTGCCGTGATTTCATAAAGATGTCCTGACTATTAAAACGCAAAAATAACTCTAGTCTCTCTGTTACCTCTTAACACCTAAAAATTTAAACCATCCGTTAATGGGGTGGAATTTTCTTAGCTATCAGTGTAGGTAGGTACTTACGTACTAATTGAATGCAGACGAAGTCTTGAGCTGAAGCTTGTTTACTGTAAATCTTTATTAACGTCAAGGCGTCCGAGACGACGCCGTTATTTCGAAACAAGCCCGCATGATAGGTAGGTAACCAGATTTCGGTCAGCTTGGGCGAAGGTCGGGGCAGTTTGGCTGTAAATCAGCAATATGGGTGGTCGTGGAACTACTGTGCTGATGCCGGAGGGAATGAGGTCAGCGATCAATCGCGATAGGGGCAAGCTCGCCAGTGCTCGCGATTATATGGAAATACGCCCATCACCCGACGACCGGCTGGCGTAGATTAAAGAGTAATTACTAGCCCTTAAGATTGAGTTATAGTTAAGTATTGACCTGGTTACAGTAAGTTACTTAACGGTATTATGTACCTACTAAGACTTAATTTGTGTTAAGGCTATTCCTCCAGAAATATTCCTGCCAATATTATACTTACAAATTGGAATATATCTAATTATATTTGTGCCTGTTCCCTACTTCCTTACTCTTTTTTTCGAATTGAATACTGAAGCGCAGATGGTCAACCGACGGTCCTTTACTGCAAAACCGAACAGTTAATGAGCGTCCAAAAAAGAAGCTTCAAAGCCTACAATTTGTTTTTAAATTTTCAACGCGGGGGTCGCACCTGGGCTCTGACCGTCAGGAGGTATATTATTTTTTTTTTTTTCGAACTGAATACTGAAGCGCAGTTGGCCAGCTAATGGGCCTTCACTGCAAAACCGGACGGGTGGCGAGACTCCTGAAAGGAGACTCTTAAGCCTTTTGGGTTGGGTTTAGGGTTTTTAGCCCTGACCGACCCGAGGACCCCTCAAGGTGGGGGTCGCACCTCGGCTCGGGCCGTCAGGAGGTGTGTTGACACGACTAGTAGGTATATTAATTAACACGATATTGTCGCAGGGGGACAAAAGGTTCCTGAGGATAGATCCAACTGCTGCCGGGTGGGGGCCCTTCTTCGACCCCGCCGGCGAGGCCGCCGTAACACTATTGAGTCTGCTAGGTGTGGGTGACGACGCATGCCGCGCGGCTGCTGTCTTTGTGTCGGTATACAGCTGTACGGGATGTCTCCGTCGGCCGCTATGGCCATGATCGAATCGGAATCATTGCTTAAAGGGTGGAAATATTAGCGTTTACTATAAAAGGGCGATTATTTATGAATTAACTTAATTAGGTACGCACTTAAAATCGGTATGGACTCGATAAATAAGTTTATATGTAAATAAATACTAAATCTACCTAAAAAAACACATTTTGATTGGAAAAGAACCGTACTATTTTAAGACCAAGCTTTGTTTTTTTTTTTACTGTACAACTTACATAATAATATTACAACTTATTTATGAAATTCATTCTTTAGGTGTTGGTAACGTAGTGGCACCAATGACCGACAAGGACCAATAACCGACACTTTATTTTTTGATTCAATAAAATAAGAGTAAGAAATCGATTTCTTAATATGGCAAAACTGTACCATATATAGCACACTTTTGGCTGGCTCCCATTGACATTTAAGCAAAATCCGCCATTTCGTTTGAAAATGGCGGTATAACAACTGATTGCGGCTGGAGTACCGGTAAAAATAACAACAATTCTTAGTGAAATCCTTAAGGAAGTGAGTACAATTTTTTGTTAGTTACACTACTGTATTGTAACTTATTTGGATTTTTATCTTTTTTACGGGTTACTATAAGAACTATAGAATCCATTTTTGTTATAACGTAATTTAAAAGCTATTTAGATATTAGTAAAATGCTGGTGTCGATCACTGGTTTTCAAAAACTGACTTTTCCAATAATCGACACGTGTCGATAATAATTTTTTGAATCATTTTTCATTTGACAACCGAATATAGTTCTTATTACTTTGCGCATTTCGTAGATATTTGAAGTAAACTAATCAGAGTTGAGCTACCAGTAATCGACAAGTGTCGATTATTGGGGAATAATATATGTCGATGATTGGTTCTTACAGATGGGTCCGAGAAAAAAATATTTTTATTATAGAAAAAGCTGTAGAAGCTGTTAAAATGGCGACAAGATTGCAGTTGCTGCGAAACGTTTCGGAGTATCTAGGATTACGCTCCATGATAAAATTTCGGAAAAAACAACAATGGGTTGCGCTATGGAGCCGAGCACAGTCTTAACTAAAGGGAAGGAAGACATTTTGGAAAAGTGGATATTAGCTTTATATGAAAGACATAATTATATTCCTAACGATATCCCAAGACTGATACTGTTAACCAATCTGTTTAATACCGGAACTTACTTCAACCACCGGTTCAGCTGATGTAACAGGAGATCTTCAAAGCTGATAATAACTCAAAAGTTAATTACACATTACTCGATCAAGCACTTCACCACCGAATCCTTCATCTTCATCCAGTTTCCCTGAAGTACTAGGAAATAACCTATTTCAACAACCTATCATAAGTACTATGGAACCACAGTACACAACACCACAAAAGTCTTTAAAAAAAGTTTTAGGAGTGATTTCCATCTCCTCTTAAGAAAAGGAGTGAAAAGGAGTTTGTTTTGGCCGGAAAATTACATGGTTATTAATAAGAAGAGAATGAAACGAGAGAAAATTCCATCAACAGTAACAAGTAAAGCTTGAAAAGAATATCACGAGAAAAAGGAAATTGAGAAAAATAAAAGCAACAGCAAGAAATAGACGAAAGAGCTAAACAGAGAATAGATAAAAAAAGAAATTAAAAGAACATTTAACCAATGAAAAGAAAAATAAAAGCAAGATAAAGAAAACTAAGAAAACTGTTCAAGAAGATCCGACTCCAGAAGAGTCAGATGTGGAGATTTCATACGCTGAAAGTGATAACTATTAGTTATAATTTAGAAGATGACCAAGACAAAAAAAAACAGAAAGCGAAAAAATTACAAAAACAAAGAATTAAATAGACTGTGATTTTATAGACTCAGATCTAGAGAATTTTCCCTTAAGTAAAATTGCATCTTCAAATGTAACTAAACCAAGTAACAGGAAGTTTTCTATAGGAAATTTCATAATAATTAAGTATGAAGTGTGTATTTGTATGATTGATATACTTTGTCACTTTAGATATGGATGTTGTACTGTGGACAATAAATTAATAGGTACTTATTAAACAGTTAATTTTATTTTAATGACCCACTAAGCAGGTGGTGGACATTATATAATAGTCAACAGTCGATAACTGGGTGTCGGTAAGTGGCAACTGTCGATGACTGGGTGTTGACTACTGGAGATTCGGTGTCGATGATTGGAGATTTATATGCTTTTTCCTTTTTTGGGTTTTTTTTCTAGTCCGTGTATATATAACAAAAAAAATACATCTTATTCTTATCTCAAGAATATACCTTACCATACTCAATCGTTACTTTTGGTTTAAAGACGACTAAATGACCTTTAATCTTATAGAGAAGCCCACTATCTCCTTAAAGTGTCGATCATTGGTGCCACTACGTTACCTGCCGTGTGTTATGTACAGTATTTTTGAAGTTAAAGTAGGTAATTAAATAGAAAAACTTACCTCGCATTTTCATCTAGAAAAATAACACCTGCAACTGCACTTTTTATTTCACATCAATTCATTATTCAAACACATGACCTATTCATAACCTATCCGCCGAAGGACTGAATACCTAGCACATTAATATCGAAACATTAAGGTAAAAGTTCGATTTTATCGGCACTAATGATAATACGATGCGTGCGGACACCTCGATGTCAAGTGAAATAATTGGTAAATAAGCGATATGACAAACATGTGGTGGGTTAGGGTGGTTAGTTGCCATGGCAACCATGCATGACGCTTTTCGGTTGCTACAATACCTTGGCAACTCTCCGCTGGTGCCATACTGTGCAAGGTGTCTATTGGACTAAATAAGGGGAGCCGATGAAAATCATTAAAGGAATTGATATCCCTGTCTAGGATTGCATATATATGTAATATGAATAAATTATTTTAGTTGGTTATTTATCAGCACTGCTATTAATAAAGCATTAGTCGGTAGTTTTTGTTCATGAGTCTGTAGCTATTTATTATATAAACTGTACTAAGTAGTTCTACAAAAGAAACATTTTATGTTGCCCTGTATATCATTGCAAATTTGTATGCCTTCAAGTGCCCAGATAAAAATTAGAGCAAATTCTACAAAATAATTGTTTTTAAATAGACCCAAAATCATTTTCATATCATGGACAAAACCATTGTAAACCAGTATTATAAGAGTAAGTAGGTACACCAACTTAGTCAGGTATACTTAATAGATTTTTTACAGCTAAGGAAACGAAATTGTGTATTAAGTAGGTATTTACCTAATTCAGAAATGTTTTATTTAATAAAAAAACCTTTTTGATGGTCTATCTTTTATTTATATGTAACATAATTATATATGTACTAGTAACAATTTCATTATACATTCAACTACTTACGTGTGTGCCATTAATTGCGTCTTATAAACTAATAACACAAACTCTATTAACACTTCTCTTGCATCCCGGGGGGCAAGCTAAAGGCGATATTTCAGGCACTCTTACTTCAGTGAATCTACTCTCAATATTTAGCTTGACACAACTCACAACTAACGTGGTGGCGTTGACCCCCAAAGCATAAGCGTTGGGATACAACAATCCACATGGTGCTGTGGAACCCAATCTCTCACACTTTCCAATCCATGGGACGTAGCCGTCGACTTTGCATGGATTGGGAGCGCAGACGGGAATGACCGAGTCCGAGCGCAATATGAGGTACTGTTCTTCTGGGCAAGGTCCTCGGCGGTAAGCGGGCCAGCATTTGTCCGATGTGGGGTGATAGATGTGCGCTGTTGAGGAAATAAATAAAATATTAATAATCAGGCGGGTTTGTGATATATACAGATACTAGCTTCTGCCCGCAACTTCGTCCGCGTGGAACTCCTCCTTTTTTGGAGTCGGTTAAAAAGTAGCCTATGTCCTTTCTAAGGCTCCAGACTCTCTTCGTTCCAAATTTCCTTTAAATCGGTCCAGTAGTTTTAGCGTGAAAGCGTAACAGACAGACAGACAGAGTTACTTTCACATTTATAATATTAGTATTAAATACTATGTAACACTAAGACTTGGGTTGCAAATAAAGGAAACAAGTAGGTACTTATATAGGTACCTTAGAATTGAACTCGCGTGTTTTATTTGCTGACGTTTCGAAAACAAAAATTCCCATGAAAGTCTAACACTAAAGAGTGACTTCAGCGTTGGACTTTTGGCAGCTCAGTCGTGAGGAGAACTGTGAGGTTTTAGAAACGTCAGCAAATAAAATAAGTGATTGTTTCATTCCAATGAATAATGTAAATATTTAAAAAACAAAAGAAATGTAATTAATCATTACACTCTAGTTAGTTTAGGCTACTCTCGGCTATAGTTATTTAATTACTTGAAAATTAGGTAGTCAATTGATGATGGGATTAAGGTAAGACTGTGGAAGAGGGATGATGAGTAATTAATGAGAATAAATGAATAATTATGAGGCGCGTTTCATTATAGACTTTCGCTTATAGTGCAAAATATCTAAGGGACCATCCATAAAGTACGTCACACGAATTTCATGTTTTTTTTAGCCCTCCCCCCCTCGTCCTTATCACAGGTGGTCACATTTCGACCCCCCCTTCTCTAGTGTGATGTCACGTGTTTTGCAATTTCACATCGAAAAATTATTAAATTAAAACAGCAAGTCCGAAATTAGTTTTATTTCCATTTAAATTAACTATTTTTTATGAAATCAACATATCAAATCAATCATCTTCAGTCCATGGACTTTGAACCTACTCCTTTAAATAATTATTAGTTTAATTATTTTTTCAAATTACGATTTGCGATTTAATACCTACCTTCCTCTAGATATATAGCACCTACGCTGCAACAACGTCACTTATGCAATTTTTTTTTTAATCTGTGTATGAGAAAACATAAGATTTTGAAGTGTGATGCCACGAATCTTAGGACCCCTCAACACCCCATGTCACACATTGTCGACCCGCTCCCTCCCCCTTTACGTGTGACGTACTTTATGGATAACCCCTAAAGAAGTACAGGCCTATATAACTTTAATTAATAGGTACTTACAAGGTCTGCAATCGCAAATCCAGTCATCCTTTTGATCACCCGGGTAATACAGTTCATTTTCAGGACACATAGAAGGCAGAAACACTGGCTGCCGATCCTGAAATAAGAAATACAACTTTCTATGAGACACATTTTTTTGAATTTGTGATGAGTGTAAGTTTTTTTATGTACTTATCGTGCAGGATTCGAAAAAGACACCCTCCAAGTTTCAGGTTTTTACAATCAGCGATTTGGAATGTGTCCTTCAGTCAGTCAGTCAATCAGGACGAAGGAAATTTGATGATCTTTAACTATAGAAATGGCGCTGTGAATCAACCTAGGTGTATATATATATATGCATTTATGTATAATATTTTATTCCTAATCTATGTATGAAGGCCCTTCAATTATTTAAAGGTTGACTGACCTTATTCTATTCTCTTTTATCAGTGCTGGCTAGCAAACAGATTCATTAGTTATGCTCTGTAAATAATGCTAATGGTGCATGTAACGTTAACAAATAATAGAACACATTATTTTGCGATTTACCATGGTTTAAACTAGGTCGCATTGTAATAACTTTTAAATACAAATAGTAGAAGCTAATTAGGATTTCATGACAACCATTATCAATATTAAATAGAAGACACGACCAGTGTAACCTCGCAAGATCCTGCGATATTTAATTACAATTCGTCGCTTAATGAGGTCGTTGATATAAGTAAGTATGTTTGTGTTCTTTGAAAGTAGTTAGTTTTGTTTATTTTAATAGATTCGACATAAAGTATATACTTGGTAGGTATATTCTTTATGTCGTCACAAAGTCACGGATCTTTCTTTAATTCATTGACATATTTACCACATTAATTATTAAAACTCGAGGGTCAATGTCATTTAACTGTGATAAGAAATTATTTGTACGTATAGGTACCTGGTATGTTTACAACTTGAACCAAACTTATTTAATAACTTGAACCAAACCATTAACATTTTATATTTAAAATATCTTCTATATTTGAGAATCGATTTTCAGGATTTTGTTTTATTTCCTTCCCGAATATACATAGACATCATTTATTAATAATAAATTGTAAGTATTTATTACAAGTCCACGTGCTAAGTTCAAATTTTTATTTAATACACTGAGATCGAGACTTATAAATCATATGAGATATGACTGATATGAGAAGTGCGGCGGTTCGACTAGCCCTTTTAAATGAAAATTAACTTAATTTCATTTAAAAACTTAACGCATCCAGGACTGTTTTAAGGAATTTATTACACAGAGAATTTATTTATAGACAAAATCACTATTAAAATATCGGTTAAACAAAAAAAAATCTACATTAATTATATACCTACCTACATCAACTTAATGATCAGAAAATAATATTGTGTTAATATACAGATATACCTACATTGACCTAATAGGTAAATAGGACAATTAACTATCTAACGCAAACAATCAACTCGCCTGCTTCAAATTAACTTGCTTTAATTACACACATATTTATGGTTATTTTAATATACCTAACACTCACGTGGTATTTCAAAACAAATAAAATAGTTAGGCACTTTTATTTGATTTTTCTATTCATAAAAAAAAATACGTAATCAGGTACCTACCTCTTTATTTTTCAAATTATCGTTTTCCTCTTTCTCTGGAAATCCAATAGCATCTTGTATACTAACGCCTGCGCCCGCGCAACTCACGTTCGCAATCAACACCGACAAAAAACACAAAGATAATTTTCTAAACAAACACATGGTTTTTTTTATACACAATCAATTCACCAAAAAAATAGGTAAATTCTGTCAACAAAATTTAGTAATAAAGAACAATGTAGGTATGATAGGGACATAAATGTCTGAATTCGATGTTAATTATTAATGAACTAATAAACTAAGATATAAGGAGGTAAACCTCCGCACGGCGCCTGAGAGCAACTGAGCTACAACTCGGATAAAATGAATAAATGACCCGCGACGTCATCGCCATTCGACAACAAATCAAAACAAGTTTTCTGATATAACTGTTCCGATGACACGAAGTCCAAGGAAACACCCTGTACGTACAGCTTAGGTTAGTTATTTTAGGAGAAGCGGGTCTGGAATGGCTTATGTTTTTGCCAGATTGTAGTAAAATATTGTGTTGTGAATTATGATTAATTAAGTACCTATTACCCGCCCAAGTCGAAAACAATCTAATCAATGAGATTTATTATAAACAGTCTTTATCACGTTCTTCGTCATACTAAAAATATTATTATTAAGCAAGATCTTTCTTTATTTTATTTCCTCATATTATAGTTAGGTACTTATAGGGTAGGTCAGGGTGAGCGCACCTCGGAGCGCTCCCCATTCGTCCGGTGGAGCAGTAACGGCCCCAGGGCCAACTGCAAACAGTCACTCAGAAAAAAAAAAAAAAAAAAAACTTATAGGGTAGGAAGGTAAAGACAAAATTTATTGTCAAATAATGGAATGTACCTATAGCCAATTATCAAACAATTCCATGTATTTTATAATTATTTTGTTTTCTTTGAACTCGGCTATTCTGGATAAATAATTTCCTGACATGCGATTTGCATAAATTTGATTTTATAAAATAAGGAAAATATATTATACCTATTGCTGCGTCATTTACAAAAATACCCATTTATTTATTTGCTTCATTTGCGTCTTAAGCAGGTTAGTACTTCATGCTTAAAGATGAAACTATTTTGACGAAATTTGTATAAGATTCTGCAAAAGAAATACACTTGTTCGCTGTATTATAAAACTAATATAACGATTTGCAAAGTTGACTATAATTAGTATTTATTTGTCTATTGGTGCACGTGACTAATGTACCTACTACCAAAACCACCACGAGCCCTTAAAAATCCTTTACAAGTTTCAATTTAAATACATATTTCTTCAATAACAAACCTAACTTACAGTCAACTTAGATATGAATAATTATAATAAACACGTACCTAAGTATAATAACTATTTACCTTCATGTCCACCCTTGGATTGATATAAATATTTGCTTATAACATGTTATCTAAAACAATTAACACAATAAATAATACAATAATACATGACGTTATAAAATGATAACTTGAAAACTTGTTTGTCAAGATTGATTTTAAACTTCGCGCCTTCAAGCATCTAGATACTGTACATCAAATAAAGTTTGCTATTCATGAAAAATTACTTGTTGAACAAGCGTATAAATTTACAAACAAACACTTGTTTGTAATTGCGCTTGTTCTTTAATAACATTTACAAGCTCTGTTATTTTTATATTTTAACTAGCGACCCGCCCCGGCTTCACACGGGGGCTATAAACCTTCCTTAAGAATCACTCTATCTATTAAAAAAAACCGCATCAAAATCCGTTGCGTAGTTTTAAAGATCTAAGCATACATACGGACATACAGCGAAAGCGACTTTGTTTTATACTATGTACTTATTATTGATAAAAAAACGTGTATATAAACAACGGATGAAAAATAATAATTATAATTTCCGGACGAAACGACAGCTCTCTGGATTACGTTAGTCATTAGAAAAAAAAATGTACTGTTTACGTCAACTTGATTGAGAATTCGTTTCACTAATGTCAAAATGGGAGTGAAAACTCTGAAAAAACAATGTGAAAAACGCAAATAGTTGTTGTTAGGATGAAGAAAATCTTCGTGATAATGATATAATATCTTCATCGACATGTTTACTAAGAAATCTCATCAGGATGTCAAAAAATCTACAGTTAAAATACAGGATTCTAAAAAGGATTCTGCGACCCGACTAAAGCATTTAAAAATTGTTTTAGGTAAGACAATTGCGTTAATTTAAGTTCACTAAATGTTTGTTTTGTTGTTTATTGTATCTACTAGCATTAAATGTCTTTCTGTTAGTCCCCGACGCTACATTCCGTTTAACATGCTAATTAGTGGGAAATAACTGTAATTGGTGCGCTTCGACTTACTGTTGTTTAAGTGAAAGAACCAAGGCATTTCTGCTTGATTGGAGACGTTTTTGTCGTCATAGATCACATTACTTTTTCATAAAATCACAGCCCATATGATGTATGCCAAAAGATTAATAAATTAATCTAGGTATCAGGAAATCATTACAAGTAGGATTAATATATTAATCAGCGTGTTTATTTCCAGAACATATTGACGCTGACGAAGCCAAAACATATTTTGAAGCCAACTTCAGTCATGTGTACTTCATATTATATGACAATTTTATACAAGCAGAAAATAATCTACGCCAAAGAGGTAAGAACTATTTTTTGTATTGTAACTTTGTGTGTAAATAGAGATAAATATCTCATAACTTTGTATATTATATTTTGTATATGGATGTTTAATTATTGTTTTCTGTTTTACCATACAGAACTTCCGTTTCATCTTGGTGAGTTATGGGTATTTTCATATCACACCTCAGTCAATATTTTGTTTTCTCCTTGCTATAGTATTCATTGGTATGGTATTGGCTCCATAGAGCATGCTAATTTTATCTTGTTATTCCTATTTCATGGTACCTATAATCATGTTGAAACTGCAATCATCGGCTTATCTCTAACAGCTCTCAACTACTTATGTATCTTATCTGCAACAGAGCCATTAGATAATTTTGTGATCTAGACAGATTTTTTTGCAAAATACTGCTTAAGTTAATAATCATCATCATCATCACACATTCAGATTTATGCTCTCATAGTAGGTAATACCTAGAAATTATGAAGTGAGTAATAATCTATTCTTAAAAAAAAACATTGAATGCCTCATTATGTAATTGTTTGGGTGTATAGTTTAACTTGGGTTTATAGTTTTTAATACTATCTTGTAAAATGGATTATTATTAAAACAGTATCCTAATAATTAGAGAGGTATATTATTTATGATACATAATTATAAAAAGCATAAAGGTGTTTTTTTAATTAGTTGGGATATGGTTGGTAATGTTTATTTATCTAATTGTTTTAATTGGTTGTGTTGAAAAATTATACAGTAGATCCCAGCTACAGGAAACAGCTCTAACAAATATAATATTATGTATATTTAGCTGATGCCATTAACTTGGATTATGTGATTCATTGTTGCTTAATGAGTCATCAAAACAATACTGATACCTTAAGCTAAGCTTAACATACATTATAATTTTTACATACCTGATATCATTTGGGGCATAAGTATTGAGATTATCATTATAATTATATAAAAGACATTCATACACTCATTATAATCATTGGTTCATAATATTTTAGTTCATAAAGCTGGCAGAGAAGAGCTAGAAGGAGCCTTGTCTCTGTTGGAAAAAGTATTATGCCTTCTTCCGGAACTTATCGGGAAAAGATGGCAATTACATTCTCTGACAAGAATATTCTCAAAGCTCCTCCATAGTGGTAATTCACAAAAATTGAGAGCTGAATCAATAAGGTAATTGATAAAAAATATATAAATATAAACACAATATTTCAAATTTAACAGTTTTATGCATATCACTATTATTTTTAGGTATTTTATCTTGTGGTACCAAGCTCTCGGTGATAATGCTCCAAATGAGGTTCACAAGATGTTTGCGTCGCTGGTGCCGGGCATGCCCGAGCCCTGCATATCACCGAGTGGATCCTTAGTTAAATCAAAGCAATATGATGCAACCCTGAAAGTGCCTAATGAAGGAGATTTTAATATGGAGGATATATTACATCATCCTAACTTTAGCTCGGCCACTGATAATGCCAAGAAGGTAATAGTGGAGCAGGTACCTGTGGGATTTATGGGCAAACTCGCGAATGTGTCGGCATCAATATTCCATGACACTAACGCATTAAATCCAGTCCAAAGTGTTGAGGTATTACCTCTTCTGCCGCCGAGTGCCAATGAGAAATCCATGGATAATGAGACAAAGTATTTCTTTGAAATATTATTAGATGCAATGGCGACATCTATCACAAAGATACACTGGAAGGATAGATCTCACACAAAGGCAATGAGAAGTTTTGCATTTCTCCTGGAAAGGTTCAAGTTGTACTATTTGCCTGTCATTTGTCCACAATACAGTCACAAGAATTCTCTATACAAGCCAAACTTAGGTAAGTCTCAATAAATAATAAAAAAAAACATCCTTACAAACTAGTCAACTTGAATTTGTATTTGAAAAATACATAATCCATTTACTATTTCAGAACTGCCGGTGCAGCACAATATACTCGAAGACGATTTCGTAATATGCCGCGTGATTTTGATAAAATGGGTGGCTAATTACGCACATTTCATGAAGAAGCAAGGTAGTGACGGCGGTCAACCATCCTCTATGACAAGCACGGGGTCACAGCTGCCCCACTCCAACACGCCGACCCCCGCGGCGTCGTTGCATCATGAAGAGGAGACCTCCTTCACGGTTGGACAACCCTCTGAATCCAGTCGGGCGTCATCGCATGATTCAGCGTCGAACACACCACACCAGAGCTTGGAATCAGGTAGGAACTTAAACACAAAGTTATATTGAGTTAAGTATTCTAATTGTACAGCTGTGTTTGTATAGCTGTTTAAATTAAATTTAAGAATGATGAAATCAATTATTTAAAATTTGGTACTCTCATTGTGTTTACAAAATCAAATATTGGGCTTGTAAAAAGAAAACCATTGTTTTTATCACACTACCCCTGTTTCATGCTTATAAATTATTAGTGTGTTGCATAATTAAGTACTAAATTAAAAGTTTTCAATAAAATATTTTATTTTATTAGACTTGCTTAAAATAAATAATAATTTCTGATTCTTTTGCGGTTACTACACTTTAGAATGAAACAACTACAAACAGATTTAACTCGCGTATTTTATTTTATTGGCTGACATTTCGGAACTTTTACAGATTCCCATATGCGTAGCATGACGTAAGCTGACGATAGTCTAACGCTAAATCTCACCAAATTCCCAGGTTCTGGTATAAGCGAGGAGCTGAACGCCGACCTGGTGGTCCGGGATGTGCTGTGCGGCTCGTCCCGGGAGCACGTGGACTTCACCGTGGAGGTGCTGCGGCAGGCGTTCCTGCTGCCCTTCGCGCACGCCGCCGCCACGCGACGCGTCATCGTGCTCTACAAGGACTGGATACAAATGAATGTATGTTATTTATAGTATGGCTGCTGTCGTGTAATGTTGAGAACATGTTGTTGGTGCCTTTTAAACAGTTATACATAGAAATCCTATACTCTGTTAAACAAACACGTGGAGCCGTTTTTGCGAAGCAAAAATTTTGATTTATGTCAGAAAGTTCTGTGCTTTCTGATGCGGGTTCAGTAGGACTAGAGAGGAGAAAGTTTGCCATTTACACACATTTTTTTATTAAGCAAGTTTAATTGAATTCGCGTTTAATGCCGTATGACACTAAGTCCGCCTTTTGTATATTAGTTTATTTGTGCGATAAAGAGTAAATCTATAGTTCTATACTAATATTATAAAGAGGAATAGTTTGTTTGTTTGGATTGAAAAGGTTCCTAAACGGCTGGATCGATTTGAACAATTCATTCACTGTTGGGAAGCTACACTATTCCCGAGTGAAATAGGCTATAAAAAAGGGTTCAGGGCGAAGCCGAGGCGGACAGTCAGTAAATAAATAACTTTACAATATTGTTTGCAGGTGGCCGAAATCCCGCCGTTCCTGCTGGAGAACACATACGAGCAGCAGCTGTCTAGCGGCGAGCCGACCGTGCCGCCGCGCCGCCTGCGCAACGACTCCTACCTCGGCGCCGTCGGCCGCGACAATATCATGGTGCGCGCTGGCTTGCAGGTCTGTTCTCGGACACGCCTAGCCTGTGATATCGTTATTAAAAAAATATATATGCATACGTGAATATAGTTATGCCACTTTGCAACTGGGGTAGGCATACATCACTTTTGGAATGAAACGTGATGTGATGGGTTGCAAATGTCATCGCCGCCTTTCTTATTGTTTATAAAAAAATATCTATACACAAATATGTAGTACAGAATCCTCCTCTACATTCGACGCCTGTTTTCTCCTCTTTTACGAGAAGAAAGGGGTGTTTTCCTGGAGTGGGGTGGAGTAGGGTTCCTTTTAGCGACGTTTGTGTAAAGAAGGACCTATTATTAGCCCACTTTTCGGTGTTTTTATGTCGGTATGAAATCCTATTTATTCGGGTCCGATGCGCACTTGTTTCGTTTTATTTTCCTTACTCCTGATTGCAGCGGCAATATCAAAAATGCCCTGTCGCCCATTTACACTGGTTGCACCTGCCTAACTGCCGTGTTCTATTCACAGAACGTGTTGCAAGTGTTCATGACGCAAGCGGCGAACGTGTTCCTGGCGACCGCGTCCCCGGTGGCGCCGCCGGGGTCGCTGACCGCGCCGCAGCTGCTCGAGGAGCAGACCGACACCTGCAAGCGAGTGCTCAACGTCTACAGATACATGGTCATGCATGTAGCTATGGACGCTAATTCATGGTAAATACATTTTTTATATATGTTTTTCTAGTGGGTTACTAACCTGAAACATACTTTATACGTTAATAAAGAAATCGCAGTAAGGCACCATAGACTTGGCTCGACTTTGTCTAAATTTAATTACTTTTTAGAGATAAAACAGCTTCATCGAGACTTGCCTAGTTTTTTACAGAATGTTTTTGGTGGGATATATACCTACTCATAAAAGTGGGGATACCATATTGTTCGCCTGGACATAATTTGTTATAATATTGAGTTTATTTTTTATTTTTCAGGGAACAACTATTACTTGTGCTGCTACAAATAACATCGCTCGTTCTAACGAAAGTTCCGCCTAAGAGGAAACAAGAATCTTTAGGTACTTAAGATAATATAGCGATAAAATATAATACTAAGTTAAAAAATCATATACTATACTAAATTTGAAACATGGTATATGGCATCAGTCTGCTGTAAGCTCAGTTGTGCTATGGAAACTGTAAAGTTTTCGAATAGTCAGTCATAAAATAAAATACGCGAGATAAATCTGTTTACAGCTGTTTCATTCCAATGTGTAATGGTTATTAGACATTACACGCGAAGACATCATAAGTTATTAAATTCCTTGATTGCTTCGTAGGTGGGTCCCTAGCGCCGGCGCTGTTCCAGACGCTCATAGTGACGTGGATCAAGGCGAACCTGAACGTGGCGGTCAAGCCCGAGCTGTGGCGAGACTTCATGGAGCTTTTAGCTCGCCTCACGCACTGGGAGGACCTCATCAAGGAATGGGCGGTACGTTTCATTTTCTATTTTATTGATGACTAGCTTCTGGCCGCGACTTCGTCCGCGTGGAACTCCTCCTTTTTGCAGTCGGTAGCAAGTAGCCTATGTCCTTTCTCAGGCTCCAGACTTTCTTTGTACCAAATTTCATTTAAATCGGTCCAATAGTTTTAGCGTGAAAGCGTAACAGACAGACAGACAGAGTTACTTTCGCATTTATAATATTAGTAGGGAAGTAGGGAGTAGTAGGGATTATCTGACTTTTTTTCTTGAAATTTCTGTCCCTGTCACTCTTTTACAAAGATCTGTAGTTGACAGTTACTATGTAACGGACATACAAATGACACAACAACAATAACATAATAATAGTCTATAAATTAAATATAAAAGTGATTGTGTTGATTATTAGAAAACAATGGAGACGTTGACCCGCGTGCTGGCGCGGCACGTGTACTCGCTGGACCTCACGGACAGCAGCGCCGACAGCCGCGGCCGCCGCCGCCTGCCGCCCGCGCCCGCGCCGCTCCCGCGCGCCTCCTCCGCCTCCGCCGCCGCTGTCGTCGCGCCGCCGCCGCAGCGCCAGGACTGCCGCCCGCACGGTGACCGCGCCTCACTCTCACCCACACCACACCACACCACATGCACACTACACCACACGCACGCACACACATACCCCTCTCTTACACCTCACACTTACCAACACATCGTTTCATTATTATATACAGAGTGGAAGAAACGTGGAGGATACCTACTTCCTGCTAAAGCAGACAATTTTTCAAAAATCTATAAATGAAGTATTTACTATTTTTAAACAACAAAAGGAAAGAAAAGGTCTCGTTTAGATAGAATATGCTATTTTCAATATTTAATAGTAGCCGTCCATGTAGCTTTCGTTTCTCCCGCCCTGTATACTAGCGGTCCCAACAGTCGACGGAGATAGTTCCGTGAGAATAGTATCAGATTATTTTTATAGTTCATAGATTATTCCAATAATTCAAATCAAATATTAATAAAATCGGTGCATCCGTTCTTGACTTATAAATTGTATAACTACACCCACTTTGTTTCATGTATAATATAAGGTTATAATAGTACGTGTATATTCCAGGCAAGTCTCCGAAGTGCGCGCACGAGACGGGTCGGGGAGGCGGCGGCGGCAAGGAGGGTGCGCGGCGGCTGCAGCGCGCGCGCTCCGACCCGCACCTCTCCAAGCACGCCGCCGCGCGCAGCGCACACGCACACGCTCACACAGGTACTGTACTACAATACACTGCCCTTATGTATTGTATCTAGTGTCCGACCGAAGTTTCAGTTTCGGTATAAAAATCATGTTTCGACTGCTCTCGTTTTCGGCCAAAAAACAGCCGAACATTTCGGCAGCTCCGAAACTAACAACATCGTACTTTCTGGTCGCGTTCGGCTTACTTAGGGTGTTTGGCACGGCAATGTTGTTTTATTTTTATTCGCCTATATTATACCATCTAGGTACAATTAACAGGTTTTTACCGCAACTTACAGTTTATTCACTTTTTAGGGTAGTCAAATTTGAACCCAGTGTCACTATGACACTGTTGAAATTCAATTAGATAAAAGTCACAAAAAATAAAACCCTGCAATGTTAGACCAGCAAGACGTTTGGTTATTCATACTATCTCGAAAGAACAAGATTGACAAGAAAAAATATCATAATTAAATTTCTAATATCGATTTCTTTTCTCAACAGAAGAAACCAAAGAGTCTATAAACAGCAAGCCAAGGCGCTGGTATTCGCTGGATTCCTTGAGGCACTCTTCTCACCATGAAGAACGGGACTCTGCGAGCGGTAAACCTTTCAACATTAACACTTTTAATATAAATGAAAACACCAAATTTAATTTAACTTAAATAATGATACTATACTCGATTCCATTTCAGAATCGCGATCGCCTTCGCCGGCTCCCTCTAGCGGTGTCGAGAGCAGTTCGATCAAAGACTCTCCTTTACAAATCGATCTGGCATCGGACGGTGGTAATGTTGGTAAGTAATCATTTATTGTTCATTTAGATTGGCGAAAGGACAGAATACAGGTTCCCACCCTGTGTTCTGCCCTTGTTTCTAGCTATTTATCTATCTATATAAAAGTATGTCACCGAAATGTATATACCTACGCGCGACATACTTCCGATCGACTACTCTAAATTTGATAATTCTTTTGGTTTGTGTTTATTATTGACAAGGTATAGAAAAAGAAATTAATGAAATAAAAATATTAGCTAAATTTAGCTAGTAATGTATATTGTTCGTTCAGAATGGTCGGAGGACTCGACGGAGGGCGGCGGGGTCGGGGGCGGGGGCGCGGGCTCGGGGCTGGCGGGCGTGGGCGTGGTGATGGGCGGCGGCGCGCGCGGCTGGCTGCCGGACGTGGCGGCCGTCATGTGGCGCCGCATGCTGGCCGCGCTCGGCGACCCCAACCACCTCAAGGACCCCCACGCGCACGCGCATCTTTACAACTACCTTATACACCTCAACGCGACGCTGCTGAAGGTCAGTGCCTACTATTATCTATAGCACTATCGGAATTAAACAACTATAAACCCCGCCGCATATGCCCACACTCGCATTGGCTGTCACGAGCCGTGTGCCAGTGGCAGTATTTAAAACCTATGGCGCAGTAGCAAAAGCCGCATTTGCTCTCACGTCCGGACGTGACCGCCATTGCGGCGCATATGCGGCGGAGTTAGTAGATTTAACTCACGACACTTTAACGTAAGACTAACGCGAGCGTTAGACTATCGTCAGCTCAGTCGTGCTACTAATATGGAAAGTGCAAAGTTTTCGAAACGTCAGCAAATGAAATAAAATATGGTTGCTTCATTCCAATGTGCAATAACCGCGAAGGTATTAGGGATTATTATATATTGCACAAACTACTGCCCACGACTTCGTACTACGCACGATAAGCGACCCCGTTTTTCCCCCTTAGGATGTGAATTTTCAAAAATCCATTCTTAGCGCTCCCCTACATTTGCAAAATTCTAACTACATAATTATTACAGTTTAGGCCCTACGTTGATATGCCAGTCATTAAGTCGACTAATCCTTTTTTATATAGATATAGATATCACATAGCATGTTTTTCTCTCTGTCTATAGATTTTTATGGATTATTCCGCTATTTATGGAATGACTATTAGAATTACGCGTTTGAATACGATTAAAGTGAAGTTATATGATAGAATGAAAATATCTTATAAATATACGTGTTTTTTGTTAAGGGATTAACGGATATTTGTAGACTAATATACTTTGTGCTGGTCATTTCGGCATATTTCCAAATATTTAAGTAAACTATACGCAACTTTTCTACCAGATAAAAATATCGTTTGTAATCGGCAACTAATTATATAAGTAGTTATTATTAGTTATACTATACATTTGCATAGTTCTGTAATTACAACAAGGTAATTATAAAAAGCAATTATTTTTTATAACGTTCAATTGTAAGTCGTCCTTGTGTTTATATTTTTCACGATTCAACTGAATTCTCGCTATTCCAATGTACATTTAGAAATCGAAGCTAATTTCTTATCTTCATGCGTTTGCTCGTTCAAGCAGATCGAGATAAAACTAAACTTAGAATGGATTTTACACTTATAAGAATTTTATTTTTAGATAATTGAATTTGCTATCTTGAAAAACTATAGCAAATCTAAAATTAGGGTAATGATGTTTATGTATGTTCGTATTTATGTAGCTATATTTCACTGTAGATAGAACTCAACTACATACAAAATGGTGGGTCCATCCAAAAACAGATATTTCTGTGCTGCGATCATATTTCATTTGGATAACAAGAATGGCATATCTAACAAAAGACAAGCAAATTATATTAGTATCTACTAAAGCAGAAAAATATAACTGTAATTGCACTACAATTTTTCATTTTTGTGTTTTTTCTCGACATTCGAGCCGACGAGCCTAATTCTCACAGTTAAAGGTCACAAACCTCTTTTACCTCGTATGTATGTGTTAATTTGATACATAACGCATTTCCAAAACATACACACGACATACTGTTAAATCTGTAAATCATGTCATTCTATACTTGCCCGGCCATCTGTTAATTTTTATCACAAACACCACAGCTCTTGACTTATCAGTCGATATCTGGTAGTGAAGCAATAGAAATATGATTCACGTTCATCTCGCAGTTTTCATAGTTTGTTTGTTATTGTTTTCATCACCGCCGTGCTTTATTGTGTTGAGTTAGTTAATAGATATTATATTTGTATTCGAGAATAGTTGGAACGCGGTCGTGCACATGTGAGTGTGTGTGTATGGTGCTCCTGCGATTGTGCGAGCTGTTGTCTAATTCGAAACTATTTAAGAGCTGTCAATGCGAAAGAGGAGGAGGAAAAAGGAGACTCCTAAGGAGGCTCGGGAGGAAGAAGGTTATTTATTAAATAATATAATTCATTTAAACTTTGAATTCCCTAGTTGTTAAAAGTTCAGAATATCAAAAATACAACACCACTCACGTGTTTATACTTTAAAGCCCGAATATAACTACCGACCATAGTATAATGATCTGTTATTTTACCGCCTTGAAGAAGATTGTGCTGTTGGAAAACTACGTATTTTTTGTTTTCTATTTTTAAAAACGGAAAAGATCTACATCAATTTGTAGCCATTTATTGACTATTTTTTTATTTAATAATTACCTGTTATTTAAAACGTTTCCCACTATGTACTTAATTTATACTCTAGTATCATTAATTAATACCTATTTTTGGTCTTGTATGTTTTTCGATGGCATTATAATATTATTTATAAATAAAACGCGGGTACACGTGTTTGTTACTGACAGTTCATTACTTGGCTTTACATTATTATCATTTATGACGGTATCTCGTAACAAATGCCTATTGTCGTCGGAATCGTCCTTTGTCTCAGAAACTGTATTTATAATAGTGTATTGTAGGAAATGTTTGATATTCTTTTAAAATATAATTTTAAAACGTTTCTTGACGACGATGACGCGCGTGATCTATTCAGGGTAAATTGATATCTATTATTCTTAAAATTCCAGTCTCAGTGCCGAGTTTTGTATCTTTTGTTTAATACTGACATTCCTGGCTTCTATTATATTATGTACATTTTTAAACTTCTACCCGCGACTTCGTATGCTTAAAATGAATACTTCGAATGGTTTAAGTCATGTATCAATGAACGCATTTTTATAGGTAATTCTACCCTCTTTTACAACTTTAAGAGATGATAAAAACTCTTATGTCATATCCCGGAATCTGGAGCCTCTTGGATCGTTGTATAAAATTTCTGCTACGTGAAGCTTAAGTGATATTTTGGATGTGAGTTTAGTGATGCAGTGTGTACTAGTGTTGTTTGTGTTTGCAGATAAGCACGAATCAGACTCTCAATGGGAACACAGAGATCCATGTTCCTTTCAACTTGGTGGCGGGCTGGTGTCTGGAGGCCGAGGCTTTGCCGCCATCACACAGGTATTGTTTTGCCAATTTTGTACATTTTACTTTAAAATATTTGATACACCGTTTGTCTGAATTTTCTTACAGGTAACCCCTCTTGATTTGTTTTAAGTTTCGTCCTCAAAATAATGACAAGATGAATATATGTAAAATGTGTGTTAGTCACAGCTTATGTTAGATACTGCGTTTATTTTATTAGAATAAGATAATGTATACACATTCATTTGTGTTTTATAATAATAGATGTGTGGTAATTTTCAGCACGAAATGTTATGAAATGTTCTCTGTATATAGTTTTACAAATGGTAAAATAAATTATCATATCATTCGAAAAGTGACATAAGAATAAATACAATATAGAAAAGTGTACAGAATACGACAATACTGTAGTCTTGCATCACCATAATAATTTTAATTATTATATTGTATTGTTTTAACTACTATTATTTTGATATTTCTATAGAGATTTATGTCCAATGTGAAATTATTTGTAGTACCTAACAATAAAATAGATTTAAGATAACTCTTCTAGTTTCATAAATCTGTACAGAACACTCTTGCATGTGAACCAATCAGTTTTTCACGTCTCCTAAAAAAATATTATTTTTTGAGTTAGTTCCGAGTGTGCAATATGTCAGTTGTATGGGACCTGATTGAACTATGCTGAATATTTTTTTTAAATCTACTCAGCTTCAAATTTATTGTGATATCCTTAATGTTCGACAGGGCGGGCAAACTGCTCGCGCTGCGGCTGCTG
This sequence comes from Polylopha cassiicola, assembly GCA_038024825.1. Lineage (NCBI taxonomy): Eukaryota > Metazoa > Arthropoda > Insecta > Lepidoptera > Tortricidae > Polylopha > Polylopha cassiicola. The sequence goes on from CP149061.1 coordinate 5,977,986, forward strand.
TGCGAGAGCACGCAGGCGCAGGCGCAGGGCCCGGGCGCGCCGTCCTCTTGCAACAACCGGCTGCATCTAGCGCATCTGCACCTCTACCAGAGGGCGTTGCATCATGGTACGTTCTACATAGTATAATAATATTATTTAGATATACCAAAAATATATCTTTTAAAGAGGACAGTTTTTATTACAGTGCTAGGATAGGTAATGGCTAAAAAATAAATGATTACATTAGGTTTTGACTCAAAACGGGACATTAGTTTATTTAGGTCAATTAGTGAAAAACAAAACATATTTTAACTCTCGACGCAAAAATGACGGGGTGTTTCATTCAGACATTTAATAGTTATTGCTTGAGGATAATAGAGGTGGATAATGGGAGAAAAAGAAAAGTTGTTTTCAATGCAATCAACAGAACAGAAAATGTCCTCATTAGTGCCAATAGACACAATATAACAAGTCAGATTATAATTGAGATTCCGTTATCATCGCTCGTAAATTTGTGCATATGTAATTTTGCCAGTAATTAGGGATTTGAGCTCATTTGTACTCACAGTATAGTACCTGCTCATATTACCGCACTTGTTCATACACCTATTCCTCATTAAATAGCTGAAACTTTATTACTCGTTAGGGTCATTCTAACAGTAAATGTTAGCGTAAATTAAAAGTAATTAACTCATAAAAGTATCTGGGGTACCGCATAATATTAACTACTTTTATTGCAGTTTCGTAGCAATAACACTAGTCTCGCGTTATCATATTTTATTAAATTTATACAAACTTATAGTCCTAAACTAAGCAAAGATTTAATAAAACTGGTGATTTTAATTAAAATGCAGTCCTTTAAATTAATACGTTACCTTCACTTAGGTCTGACGGGTGAAGACCGCTCTGTGGTGGATGTATTAGTGGAACACGCAGCGCCTAGATACCTCTCGCTGGCGTTAGATGGGTACTCTTTGCTTCTTCTCGACTTTGTCCACGCCTCTACGGTTGTCCTGAACTCTTCCGATATGGGACCTTCGGTAAGTAAAATTAATTAATATACTAGAATATATGGACTGTTGTCAATGTTACAAGTGTTTTTGTGCGATTGAAAACGAATGTGGCTTAAGACTGTAGTTAAGTTGTATAAAATCTTTGAAATTTCATTAATCTTTTTCAATATTAAGGGGTTTTCGTTGGGTACGAAGTTATTAAAAATATTATGCATAAATATAATTATAATAATACTACTTATGTATAACGTTTACTTGTAGACTTGTTTTAGGGGGAGATCATTTTCTTATTTGCAGTTGATATTCTGTTTAATTGCATATTCTTTTTATTATTTGTCCTTATACTCATAACGCCAAACATTATATATTTATTAAATGCGTTTGCAATCATACCGTCCAGTGACTTCTCATTGAATATTACATAACATTCTTAATACATCTTTAATTTAATTGTGTTATGTTTATCTCAGTGTCCCAGAACGGCTGCCGTCACGTTCCTTGGCTCTCTGCTCTCTCTGCCCGACTCTCTGATGAACGCGCCCATGCTGCAGCCGTACCCGCATCAATACAACACCGTCTCATGTCCTGATCTTAAGGTACGCCACTGTTAATTCACTATGTTTTTGTTTCTTTAATATGCTTCTAATTATGTCAGTTTCTCATTTAAGCACTATTCTCCTAAATCTCTCGTATTATTTCTTTTGTTAATTGAACAATAAATGACAAAGATAAGCGCTTCAAATGTTCGGAAGTGGTGACTTGTGACGTCACGGTATAAATTGTACAATAACGTGACTTCACGAGCAGCGATTCCCTAAGTTTAGAAACAGTCATTGTAATTTTTTGTTTGTTTGAGTAAAGAAAAAAAACGTGTCTAATATTTTTTGTAATCAACTTGATTGACAGAGGAAAAAAGTAGTCGTCATGCCTATTATTACATTAAAATTTGTATAATTTTCTGTTTCCATTAGTTCTGCACAGTCCACTTATATCTTTTACGTATCATGTAAAAAAGTTCTCAGCCCTGGGTTCTTAACCTGGGGGTAATTACCCCGCGCGGGTAAAACTTTTATTTCGCGGGGGTAACCATCAGCTGGCGGTTGTCTCGAAGGCTGAATTTCAAAGTGCCAAGTCTGAGTAGCATTGAATAGCACGCAAGTTCGTCTTTGCGAGGGGCAAGAAAGTGACCCTAGTTAAGTCATAGAGGTAATGGACCTAAAAAGCTTAAAAACTAGGGTTTCTGATTTCTCGACCTATTTTTTTTCTCGGGGCTCGAGATTTCTCGACTAAAAATTCCCGGGAATTCCCGGGATCTCGAGAAATTTACAAATCATGAATATAAGGCGAAAAAAACACTTCAATATCATTAACATCGCTATTTTTTGATCACCATAAAAACCACTATTCTAAGCGAACTAGTAATAATCGTTCGCGTATTCGTATCCCCCAGGAGCACGTGCTGAACATAGTGGTGCGCGTGTGCCGGCGCGAGGGCGCGGCGGCGGCGCGCTGCTGCGGCGCCTGCGCGCTGGCCGCGCACGTGGCGCACCTCCTCGCCGCGCGCGCGCTGCGACCGGCTGCCGGCGTACGTCACCTGCCTGCTGCAGATGTTAATGGTGAGTATATTATTATACACTACTACAGCACCTAGCACCTATGTACTCCTAACTAGGTGTTTAGTAGGAATAAACCTACCGGTTTGGGAATTAAGATCCCTTTTGTGCGCACTCGCCGCTGCATCGCACTAGTAAGCTAAATGAAATACCTAAAAGTTTGAGTTACGCACACCTTCGCCTTCCTTACAGCAAGACCTACCTACAAATAAACCATATTAAGGCTAACAATTCTATCTTTATCATAAAAATGCTGCGTGCGTATGAACATATTAATCAATTTTTAGTAAAAAAAAAAACATATTTTTTTCGTCCATGTAATTCTTGTAACGCTGCTTTTCTAGAATAGTGTCACAACTCGAAATAATTTGCTGCTCCATTTTAGATTGTGAACAGTCACATATAAATTTCAATTCAGAATGGTGACACATTTCGAGTTGTGACACTATTCCAGAAAAGCAGCGGTAAGAATGTCGGTTTAAATTAAACATGTAATATTACTATAAGTTAACTGATAACTTTGTTTGCAGATGAAAAACAAGCACATAGCGAAAGTGGTCAGCGACTGCATATTGGTGCTCGCCGATTATACCGATCGCATCGTAGAAATGTATCCGGGACTTGCGGGTGAGACGATAAATATATTAATTTGCCTTCGCGGTTATTACACATTGGAATCAGACAATTATAACGGATTTAAGACGCGTATTTTATTTTATTTAATAACGTTTCGAAAACTTAATAGATTCCATATTCGTAGCCGAATGTGCTCACGATAGTCTTAACACTAAACATAAATATGTGTAGGTACTGATTGTACTTTGTTACATAGTAGATAATCGTTAAACTTCCGTCCTTGTTTTGAAAAACGGCGTTACTTTTCAACGATGATGGTCTTTCCTTTCAAAGTACTTTTTAGGGTTCCAACTCCTTTTTTAAGGTCTATTGAGTAATATATGATTTGTTTTGTCAGGTAAAATAATAAAGTGGATATGCGCGTGCCTGGCGCAGCTGGCGGGCTCGTGCGCGCGGGACTCGGTGAAGCCGCTGGCGGGCTCGCTGCTGCTGTGCCTGGCGGAGTTCGCCGTGCGCTGCGGGCCCGCGTACCTCATGCAGGAGGTGGAGGGGGACCAAACGCTACTGCTTATTATATTTAAGGTCAGTGTTATAATAGGGATGACGAGTGGGTCAACAAAAATACTGTCTGTAGTCCGTCAGTTAGATTGTTAAAAAATACTTCATACTTATTTTTTTTAAAGTGAGAGTGGGAGTGGTGGCTCGTGACGTCACTTTATAGTACAATTAAGATACTAGCCCACACTTGAAGTGCTTATCTTGTTCGATTGACATTTATTGTTCGATTGAGAAAAGATAAAATATGTGTCTAATAATTTTTGATAATCTACTTGGCGGAGAAAAAAAACAATTTCGGGAGTAGTATCGATTTTGATAAGGATGTCTCAGTTATCACACTTTTGAACTCAAATTATCTAAGTACCTATTAAAATTCAGCAGTTTAAGCATGACGTAACACACAGATAAAAAGCTAGGTATATTTGCACTTATAATATTTCGTAGGAATAGGTGCATCCAACATAAAATAGTGAACCGAAGATGATCCATAATTATTATTTACTAGTGATACTGTTTTGATTATGTTTAAATATATTTATATTAATATCCAAATATTTTCCGCTACTTTTCTGCATCACGCAAGAGATTTATATTCGTCTGAGATGCACATAGCCTAAGAGTTTAGGAAATAAGACATAAGTTAAAGTAACAAAAATATATTCAATATAAAAGCTTGTATAAAAACTTAAAAATAAATGAAAAGGTTATTTATGATTTACTAAAAAAAAACATATAAGAAACAAAAACAAACATTAAATTGCACGTGTAGTAAAACCTACACAATTATTCTAACTCGTGATTCAATTTTTTTATTTTTGGCATGAATCGTATTTTATTGCATAAGACTTTTTGTCAATGTAAAAAAGTCCGCCAGTGATGCGTAATCTGTAGAGTTATGAGGTCAAAAGTGAGCAAAATCACACAAAGTTACAATATGATACCTATATAAGGCACCAATTGAATTTTAGGAACACTCAATGCTCGTCCAATTTTAGCCCTCATTAGTCCCCTCATGTAAATTATATACAAGTTTATTGCTGGTATTGTTGGTACTGCGGCGGCTGTCCGCCCTGTCCACCGGCTTGGCCCGGATGCTCGACATGCTCCTGCGGTTGGAATCCGTTCTCGTCGGCCGTGTACGTGACGGTGTAAACGAGGCCGTCCGGCGCCTGGTACTTGTAGGTGCCCGTGACTTGGATCGCCTTGTGGTCCTCGCTGAACTGTTTTAAGGTGCCTTGCTCTTGACGGGATGTACCGTCGCTTGTTTCGAATCTATGTAAAAGGAGAAGCTGACTTAATTACTGACATATCAACGCAGGGCCTAAATTATAGTGGTTAGGAACTTGAAATTTTGCATAGGTTGTCGTAAGGGAGCAGTAGGAAAGGATTTTTGATAATTCACCTCTGAAGGGAGTGAAACGGGATTGCTTATCTTGAGCAGACGAAGTCGCGGGTAGAAGCTAGTCTAATAATAAAGATAAATGAACTTTTGTACACCTATTTCTTATTTCTGTTCTAAATTCAGTAGGAAATATTTTATATTTGACGTATTGTTATTGATTTAGAATGTTTACGCAGTTATTACACAATAGAATGAAACACTGGTACTGATTAAACTTAAATATATACGATTATGGAAATTGTAAAGTTCTCGAAACGTTTGCACGAAGTTAATATGCGCGAGTTACCAGAGTTAGTATTTAAAGACCACTTACCCGAAGTGATACCCCTCTGGGTTAACATCGGACTCCTGTCTGAGGATCTGGACAGCGGCAGGGTCCTGCTGCTGAGGAGCAGCCAGCGCCACGGCGGCGAGAGCGAGACACAGTACCTGTGAAATAGAACAAATATATACATTACAGCGGCCCGCCCCGGCTTCGCCCGGATCCCTTTTATTTTTTGTAGCCTATGTCACACGGGAATAGTGTAGCTTACCAACAGTGAAAGAATTTTTCAAATCGTTCCAGTCGTTTAGGAGCCTATTCAATCGAAACAAACAAACAAACTTTTCCTCTTTATTATATTAGTATAGATAAGCATCATAATAATATTATATGAAGATCCTCTGAAGTATTGGGATTTGGGACAGTGTCAGTGTACATACTCAAAGAAAAACGTTAATATCTAATGCGAGCAAATCTTCTAAATTCAGCTTACAAAATGAAGAGAATAAAGTTTATTGTTAGGAAAGTATTTCTGATCAAATCAATATATATTTTTTATTAATTTTCTAATATAGGTACAAATCTTGTCCTGAGAATAAGGAACACAAAAAAAATAATCATTCAATTTGGTACAGTTTTTTGGAAATTATGCGCGTACGTACATTTCGGTGATTCCTTTTTATTTATATAGATATATGACATCAATATAATTTAAACGAATGCACTAATTTAAATGATTTACTTAAAAAAGAACTTACGTATTTCTGCATGTTGTATACAAGTATTTGTTTTACAAAGTCAAGTACTTCTACTGCAGCTGATGGTAGACTGTGAACATCTCGACAGATCGCGCTGTTATAAATGCAAATAACTAATTGATGACAAAATTGTTTTAAGAACACGTAATGCTGTGCTAATGAACCGCTAGGCGGGTGTCCTACAAACTCTAGTGTTAAAACTTTCTTACATAACAATACATTTTTGAATTTCCACATAGCCTTCAACGTATTTTAACAATGTGCGACCTCTTGACACCTAGGTGCAATTTTTTGCAATTTGTGATAGTGTAAAATAGGTTATTTGCCGTCAGTGCCGGTGGCTCGATGATCTTTCAACAATTTTATACAACGACTAGCTTATGCCCGCAACTTCGTCCGCGTACTTTTTAACCCCAGGTGAATTTAGGTGAATTTAAAAAAAAAACCTATACTATTTCTAATAGAAGGTTTATGCAAAATTTGAAATAGTTTGGACTAAGAAATCACTTTGTCCCATACAAACTTTGCTTCCGTTTTTCACCCCTTAGGTAGAATGTCGGATCTCTTCAAACAATTTTATCTATAAGATAAGATGTACGTAAAATGTGTAAATTGTAATGATATTAAAAAAATTGCTTATATTACGTAAAAATAATGAGATGGGACGCAGCCTCACTGACTTACTTATACCGTCCCTGTATTACTATTATCCGCGTTATTAGTACATATGTTTTAATAAACAAGTACAATCTAGCTCCTAAGATCTCTGCCATAGTGCTTATTCTGTTTGATCAATGTACTTTTAGGTATTGAATTGAGATATTTTACTTCGTTTGTTCTCAGGTGTTATATGCTGTGATGAAGGGAACCAATGGATCTGACATAGAGGGTCTCTCGCTGCCGGTGGACGAGGACTTTGACCCCAACATTCAGCTTGACAACCTCGGCCCCAAGACCCCGCCGGCATCCACTATTGATGTCAAACTCTGGGCTCAAACGGTAAATTGTAGTAAACATATTTAAAGTAAATAGGTGATAATTAATATCATTGTAGGTATTTATAAATATTTATAATATTCTGCTTTCCTAGAATAGTGTCACAACTCGAAATGTATCACCATTTTGAATTGAAATTTATATGTGACGGTTCACAATCTAAAATGGAGTAACAAATTATTTCGGGTTGTGACACTATTCTAGAAAAGCAGCGATCAATTTATTTTAATTGTGTTTACGTGCCTATGCAACTTTTGTTCCTGTTTTTTATTGTAACTATGTAAGTTAAATGTAAGTTATTTTAATAAAATTATGAAATTATTAATTAAATTCAACTATGTATTTCATTGGAATGAAACAACTATTTATAAACGGATTTAACTTGCACACCTATATGGTCATAATATATAAATTCATATACGAGTATAATTGATTGGTAATTATATACAAACTTTCGCGTTTATTAAATTCAACAATTTCGTTGTTTATTTACAAAATATCATTTCTTTTAAATCAGATCTGCACGCAACTGGTGCTGTACCTCGGTCACTGGCCGCTGTGGAGCAGCTGGCAGCTGTCGTGCACGGTGTGCGAGCAGCACGACAGCGCGCCGCCGCTGGGCGCGGAGCTGGGCGCGGCGGTGCTGCGGGCGCCGCACCTGCAGCTGCTGCGGCTCAGCGACGCGGCGCTCGCCTCGCTCGTCGAGCTGCCCGCGCTGCCGCCGCCGCCGCCCACCGCGCCGGGTCAGTATACACAATAGACGTGTTATCCTCTTTCATTTGATACCCCACTCGGGTATATTTGTAGACTTTTGTCTAACTTAATTTGATTTTACAATGACGTCACATAGTTAACCATGCATTGTCATCTAAGCTGAACATGAATACTGAATTTCAGCTCAATCGGTTAAAGTTATTGGCTTCAAAATTGGTTTGCAAGATTTCACCCGTACATATTTACAAACTCATAATATTTTGTACCCTTTCATATAATAAATCTAATATATACGAACCAGCTTCTGCCCGCGATTTCTCCCGATTTACCCCTTTAGGAGGTGAATTTTCAAAAATCCTTTCCTAGTAGTTCTCTGTTGATATGTCAGTCATTAAGTCCGCTTCTCTATTCTTATACATAGATAGATATCGTGTTACGGGGTTTGTGATCACAGTCCTCCGAAACTGTGTGATTTTTATTAAATTTTCTATGATATTATGATACTTGAACAGCCCCTTACGGGATATGAACTGGCTTTTTATAACCATACGGTTAGGGTATACCATCTGCTAGCTTTTTTAAATGCCAACTATAATAATTAAATATAATGTTTCCCCACTAGGGCTGGCAACATCGGACCGTCAAGTGCGTATCCTTCTTCGCGACATAGCGGGCAAGGCTTGTTGGGACGCGTCGGCGCTGTACTACGACCCTTCGTACTCGGCCGCGGAGGCGCCGGAACCGCTGCCCTTGCCGGAAAGGTAAAATAGACCTTAATGCTCTAGTAGTAAGGATGCAATTTTTATGTATGTTATATTTCTTATTCTTTGCTTGTAATGTTGAATCCGCCAAATTCAGCCAGTAGCTTGTCCCTCATTGGTAGATTATAACTGTCAGTGACAGATCTCTGCCTGTGTTAAAGCTAAAAACCTGCGGCCAAGTCACACAACATTAAGTATAACTATAAAGAAATCGCAGTAAGGAACCTTATAGACTTAGCACGACCTTGACTAGATTTCATTACTTTTTAGAAATGAACAAGCAGCTTCATCGAGGCTTGGCTAGTTTTTTACAGAATGTTTTTGGTGGGATAATTATAATATATGTATTGTAATTTGCACTTATTGTTATAGTACGGAGAGCCCTCGAGACAACACGTTATCGTCGCTGCCTCCGCCGCTACCGCCGGATCTGTTGCCAGACTATCAGAACTGTCCACCAGACAAACACCAATTAGATCACGTAAGTGTTGGTTATTTCCCAGGCCACGCAGGCTTAGTCTTAAAAGCTGTTTGACAAAGCGGCGACTTAATAATAAATATACTGGGCTACGTAATAACACCGAACTATTTCAACTTTTCGTGCCTGTACATTGTAAATTTCATCGAATCAATTACGAACAAATGTATATTTCTCCTATGGTCTTTTGCTTTTAGTATTTCAATTCATATTTTACATAATATATGGGAGAATAATATAATACCCAACATAGAATTTTCAATCAATATTTTTTTTTTAACTAAACATTATTTATGAATTGAAGTTTAAACTAGTCTAATAAGAATAAATCAAACTAATATTGGAATGAAACAACTATTAACGGATTTAACTCGCGTATTTTTATTTTATTTTATTTGCTGACGTTTCGGATTCTTTACAGTTTCCATAATCGTAGCACGACTGAGCTGACAATAGTATAAAATAAAAATACGCGAGTTAAATCCGTTAATAGTTGTTTCATTCCAATGTGTAATAACCGCGAAGGCATCAGAAATTATCAATAATATAATGTGTTTCCAGGTGCTTGCGTACATCGGTCACACGTCCCCCGAGGTGACGGCGGGGCGGCGGCTGGACTCCGCGGGCGCGTCGCCGCTGCCGGCCGGCGCCGAGGACGAGCTCGTCGCCGCGCTCGTGGCGCACCGCAACGCCGAGCGACACTACCTGGCCGCCAGGGACACGTGCGTATTTATCGCTAGCTACACATACATAATTCGCACACCTAGATCTAAAGGGAGCTAACTCAAAAATCTGAAGATTTAAATTAAATACACGCTAAAAAAAGGATCCGATTCCTTACAACAATTTCGCCTCTCCCGAAAAAGTTACTTTTTTGAGTTAGCTCCCTTTAGATCTAGGGGTGCGATATACGAGCACACACGGACCAACACGGATCATTCGGTCTTTTTTCAATGGATTTCCGCATATTTAAATCCTATTATTACACAACGTATGACTTAATGCCCTGCGGCATTCTCTATCAATCAACCAATGGATTCGACAGATTGTCATCAAGAAAATTAAACTGAGAGAAAAGTGCAGGTGTATAAAAGGAAATTTGAAACAATCGTTTATTTTCCATTAGCGTCGAGAATCGAGATCACTGTAGGACACCAGTTCTTAATAATTTATCGATGACTAGCTTCTGCCCGCGACTTCGTCTGCGCACGATGAGTACTTCACACAATATCGTTATAAAATATAGCCTATATGTTATTCTGATGTATAAGCTATATTGTGGTAAAGTTTCATTCAAATCCATTCAGTAGTTTTTACGTGAAAGAGTAACAAACATCCATACTTACAAACTTTCGCCTTTATAATAGTAGTAGGATGTATTATATTTATCGATAAATTCGATTGATTCCAGTGAGGAGGACCTGGAAGTGATGGCAGTGAGCAACACGTCGTCGGCGGCGGGGTGCGCGGGCGCGGGAGGCGCTGGTGGCGCGGGGGGCGCTGGTGGCGCGGGGGGCGCTGGTGGCGCGGGGGGCGCTGGTGGCGCGGGTGGTGGTGGTGGCGGTGCGGGGGGCGGCGGGGTCGCGGAGGGCGCGGACTCGTTCGCGCAGTGCCGGCTGCTGCTGGCGCAGCTCGGCACGCTGGCCGCCTCGCGCCGCGCGCACGCGCAGCTGCTGCGCCGCTCCGAGAGACTGCTGAGAGAACTGAGGAATCTAGACGCTCAGAGGTTTGTTTGTAAAACTTTGATGCGAACTCAGTCTTAGTCTTATATTGAAGATTATGTAAATTGATAGTGTAATGCGAACTCTGTCCTATATTAAAGATTGTTTTTACGTACAATAGACACCATTTTTTAACCTATTTTTAGTAGAGAAAAAAGTATTCTAAAATTTTTTATCAGACGCTAAATGTTTATATTTTATGAAAATGGAACTAAATAATATTTAAATTAAATGTTGAATCGCTTTGTATTCAAGTAGAATTACCAGAACCATATAGCAAACCCCTTAAGTCTTATTTTTAGTTTTTAAAATCTATATCCATATATTTATTTAAAAATTTTCGTACAAGTCCATGAAAGATTTATACGGTAAGTAAATATGTATGAAAAAAGATAAGGAATCCTCAAAAAACGATACGAAGTTCACTGGCGTCAGGTCAGCTATGTGTAATAGTTTTTAACCACTCATGGAATGTTCCAGATGTCGCGAGACGCACAAGGTGGCGGTGATCTACGTGGCGAAGGGGCAGGAGACGAGGAACGAGATCCTCTCCAACCGCTGCGGCAGCCCCGCCTACGAAGCCTTCCTGGCTGCTTTGGCGTGGGAGGTAATACTATATTTTTATTACTATAGTGTATCTTACTTGAAAATGACATCGATTATTTGGTAATTCTTTCATGATATATGACATTAGCTTTCGCGACTTCGTCCGCGTAGAAGTAGAAAATTAATTTAAATTAATGAATTCTTATATTTTGCTATTTTGCAATATACTGTGCAAGTATGTATATGTTGCCACAATTAATCGAATTTAAATCTGTGTAGCTAATTTTTTCCTATATTTAGTAATAGGTAATGATGGCGGTTACAACCCCCGTGAAATCCACCCATGTGCATATTAAATTTAACAACTGTCTATCATGTTTCTATTATTAGCAGTTACAGTTGCGCATGCGTGTATACGATAGTGAGAGGTTTATTTTATAAAATACTAGCTGTCCGCCCCGGCCTCGCACGGATCATCTTTTTTTTATAGCCTATGTCACTCGAGAATAGTGTAGATTCCCAACAGTAAAAGAATTTTTGAAATCGGTCTAGCCGTTCTAGAGCCTATTCAATCCAAACAAACAAACCTTTCCTCTTTATAATATTACTATAGATGTAAACATTAACTCTGAACGTCCAAGGTGGAGCTGGAGAGTCACGTGGGGTTCTCTGGCGGGCTGCGCGGCGGCGGCGGCGGCGGCAGCACGGCGCCGTACCTCGCCACGCTCACCACCGAGGCGCTCTTCCACGTCGCCACGCGTATGCCCGCCGACACCCCCGACGCCATACTCAACAAGGTACCACTATACTACGCAGCTACGCCAAAACACAAAAAAACAAGTACATAAACAATCATCTACACTGTATGCTTAGCTTGTTAATAAAGTATTAGAATTTTGTAGCAAAAAATAAAATATTTACTGTAAATGTAAAATATAAATCGTACAAATATTTCGTTGTAAAAATGGTATTAGTATTAAGGCCCAATCAAAAACTATCAAGTTGCGATCGCAACGCGTCTTTGTCACTCACATGTCTTGATCAACTTTTTAATAAGGCAACCTAATACAGTTAAATTATGTATAAAATAAACTTTCATTATATATTTTTATATGAGATCTTTGTTTATACTGTTCTGGTAACAATTCAAATTTCAGGCCGCAGTCTTAACCTAAGTTAAATTTCTTTTTTTTTTTGTTATTTTCTTATTATTTTTGAAAATTTGTAATCACAACCCGGCTAATAGTTATTGTGTTTGTGTGTATATAGACGCGGCACCTCGGCAACGACGAGGTGCACGTGGTGTGGAGCGAGCACTGGCGGCGCTACCGGCGCGACACGCTGCCGACGCAGTTCTGCGACGTGCTGCTCGCGCTCTACCCGCTGCCCGCCGGCCTGCTGCGCGTCACCGTCTCCAGGAAGCCCTCCGTCAGTATACCGCCTACCTCGCGCGTATTACTACACCACAAACAAAATTTTCAGCGCGACCTAAAACTGTAGTCGCTATAATTTTTAAGAGGATTGTGAACCTGTTAATATAGATCTATATATAGATTTTTAGATGCTAATAAATTTTAGCGTAAGCAATATTTCTTAAAAATCAAAACGTACAGACGTAGTTTCTCATTATATCTACAACATATCCAAAAATTATAAAAATCTAACTATATTTACTGGGTGTAAAACGTTATAGCCTTTTGTATGAAAATTAACAGGTTCACGATCCTCTTACCAGTCCAGCGACAACATCTTCTGTGTGCATGGCTAATCTTTCCAATTAGAACTTAATTAAAAATATGTTTTCATCTCCTACAAAGTGGCAACAGCTAATAATAATGATATGTATATGTATGTGTTCAGGTGGCGGTGTTCGGGCCGGTGTGGGAGGAGAGCATCGTGAGCGTGTCGTGCGCGGCGGCGCTGGTGCGCGGCGCGGCGTTCGCGGGCGGGCGCGCCGTGCGGGCCACCATGCCGCTCTACCAGCACGCCTGCAGCGAGCGCGCGCGCAGTCTGCACGCGCTGCTGCACCACCACACGCAGCCCGCCACCTTCGAGGAGTTCGTCGAGCGCGTGCGCGAGCCCGTGCCGCGCCACCACAACCCGCACCACCCCAACGCGCATCAGCCCTCCGCAGGTGAGTACGTCAATCGATAGACTACAGTTAAAGCAGCGGTTATTTATCACTATTTTTGTCTGGAATATTTAAAGAAGTGAATATGTTACCACAGACGAATAAAAATCCAGACAGATTAAAGATAATTATGTGAAGTGTATGAACATTATTCTCCTTTTGACCCCTGATTTACATTCTCTATTCGTCGATTTAGATCAGAACACGGGTCGGCTTGCGGCGGCGCTGCTGGACCACGGGTCGCCGTGGGCGGGCGGTGTGGGCGGGGGCGGAGGGGGCGGGGACGCGAGCACGGTGTCCCCGCGGCCGTCCAAGCGGCTCGGGCCCTTCAAGCGCCCCCCCGCGCCGCCCGCCACGCCGCCCGCGTCGCCGCCCGCGCCGCAGCCCGCGCCCGCGCCGCGCCGCAACCGGTGAGATAAGCGTAGTGTCGCCGGGATAAGCGTAGCGACTGATCTACCGTAGTTGAACCCCGTCGGAAAAAGATTTGATACGATGTCGTTATGATTTTAATACAAAAATAATTAGTTTTAAAATCAAAAAGCACGCTCAGGATATCTCGTTCCGTTAGGAATTTTCAATGCCTACCTTCCAACTTCATCATTAGATCAGGACAATAATGACACCATATTATTGTATCATCAGAACTACATACGACACCTAAATTTCATGATGATAATTCCACAAGAAATGTGTCAAATCCCGCCACTTAGACACAGTTACATAGGAACCAATAAAATAGTATTAAATTTCAACACAGTCTTATAGTAATAGAATCCGTTGGTAGACTTACACCCAAGTCTCTCTATTCTAGAGATTATACAGAACCCAATTTCAAAAATCCACTCGAAGCGCGTTGTGTAGAATAAAATCCAGCTGCTACGTTCCACCAATCACAGGCCACTAGCTTGTCTCTTATTGGTGGAACATGACACAGAGACCTCGTTCTATACGACGCTCATCTAGCTGATTTTAGACACGTGGCGACTGAATAATGGAACTGAGGTGCGAAGAAATCTTTACTTTAGATTGTATTGTTTGATTTTAAAAATAATATTTAGTTATGGAGAAACTATAACAAGTCATTGTGTCTACACATTTTTAAGTAGGGCAAACAGTGCACAGTTTAATATCCACTGCATACAAAATTACATGTTTAAGGCATGTAGCTTGTTCCAACACATAAAAAATTTGTATCTAACTGTAATTTATGCCTCAAATTGCATAAGTGAGATATACCGAGCACTGACATCGGGATGGATACGATACGATTTTTAATGAACGAAAATTTGCCTGCTTCCATATAATTCCGTTACGAATAAACATTAAGTTAATAAGCTTAAATATAACAATACTAAGTTTATTATAATACTTTTTTATTATAATTTAGAATTAATAACACGGCACATGTTATCTATAATTCTTTTCTTCTACAGAACCCGTCAACTTCCACTATTATAAAAAAGCATGCACACCCTATGACACTCAAATTCACCTTCCTGCAGTTTTGAAAATGCACTGACGTTCACGTGAGGTATTGGCAAATTATTATTGCACCGTAACCGTATTACATCTTAGTTACAAAGTTTCTCCACAAATCTAAATCTGGATTATTTTTACCTTGTAGCGGTACTTTAGTATCGCGAGGCAATTTGTTTAATGTTCTATTAAGTATTATTTATTTAATTTAAGTTTTAATTATTAAAAAAATATTTATCGGTTTTAAAGTATTGCCTTGTATTCAACGAACTTCAAGAGAAAAGGGTAAATTAATGGCAAATAATTTATAAAATGGACTGTGAAATGGTAAAGATCTTTAGGGTATGAATATATTCGTCCAATGAGAGATTGTTGTAAGTATTGAGGACTTAATTAAAAATGTACTTAATTAATTATATAAGCTTTTGAAGTGTAACTCGCATTTAATGATATAATGTTGATGTTTGTAAAATATTTATATTGATTTGGAATTGTGATATATTTGACAAACATTTAACATTCCGTCTATGTTCTCTGTACATATGTAAACTAGCTGTAGAGCTTTAACTATTGTAGATTTAAATTATCATAAAAATCTTTTATTTGCACATTGAGATTGGGAGTTAACTGACATGAATTATATTCGATATTTATTGTGATTAAATGGATATTTTAGCGCCCAGAAATAATAACATTTTTAAAAAGTCTATTATCAACGTCACGATATTGTTTTAAAGAATTTTCCTTAATTTTTCGTCATTAACAGAAGTCCACCAATATTTTCTATCTTCTGGTAAGACCACGTTAATCCAATATTTCTTTATATTATCTGATGTTACTACCGTATTTTTTTATTATGCGGGATTCATAACGTTAAAGTCATTAGTCATTAAATAATGACTTGCAATTACTGAAAGAGATTGGTGAACTACGTATTAGCTCTTCAAGTATTTTGTTACTTTGTCTTCTTTGATAATTCAGAGGCTATTATAATCCGTTGATACCCAACATGAACATAGCGTTAACGCACACTTGTATTTTGTCTATCAGTTTTTTAAGTGTGTAGATTGAATATTTGAAAATTGCCTTTTGATCAAAACTAGAATTTTCGAGGCTGATGTTGCCATGGTAATATATATGTATATTTTTACTAAAATTTAACGATAATATGTGGAGTGATTTTTTTAATATTCTGGTCTGCTTTTACAAAACGTCCATTTCTGTGGTTAACTTCGTTGCGTTTTATCGTTGTATTATTATTCGTTAATGTACTACTTTATTTAATTCTTGATTTATTTTATTCGTGTTTTTTTTTAAATTACATTTCACGACAATTATCTTCTACGCTAAAGGTTTAGATGAATAGATAATGTAAAACTGCAACCTCGATTGAATAACTTACATATTTGGATCCACTGAAACTATATTTTGGATAATAGCAAAAAACTTATATTTTGATCAAGACTTATCAAATTTGCTTGAAACGTATTTCTAGTTCAGCTTGCATTTATTTCATTTTGAAATTGTATTTAACTCTTCTAATGCATTCCATTTAAGTTACATGTTAAATTAAGTGTCCTTGTTAATGAAGTCAGTTCTATGTCACTGTTTCCACTTACCTAATTTTAATCAGTATTTTTATAGATGTTAAGACTGACACAAGATATATGTATTGTATTGAAATTACTAAGTATTAATTATTGTTATTTATATTATTAATTTGTGGTGGTGTTTACACAGATAATAAAACTAATTTATTATGCCTGATTGCAGTGGCGGGACTAGGGTTTCAGAATAGGGCAAGCCGAAATATATGATATTGGTATAAGATACCTACCGAAAAAAAATACGGAATGCATGCGATTGACAATACATAACATGCCTTTTCATAACGCCAGATAAGTTATTCAGTCATAATATAACTAGGTACTTATATTACCTACGTAGCTACTTATATTACCTACGTAGCTACGTTGTAATCCATAAGTTATTGCCGCCGAAAAAAATATGCAACACTAACAATATAATTTGTTTTAATAAGAAAATACAATAATAATAAGAGGTACCGATCGTTTTAATACTTTCACCTTTTTCCAGATCAAAATTTAAATAAGTATTTTACCTTTGCTTCACGTACTTGCACCAAAACACACACTTTAAATCCCCATAAAGAACTATTTCCTTCATTTTGTAACACAATTATATGCCTACGTACTCACTGTTAAACTACAGTTAAATTAGAAAACTCTCAGACACTATGAAACCTTAAGAAGTTAACTAATCTTTAATCAAAACACAGAAAAATAATGTAAACACTTCACTCAATCAACCAAGTATTTAATAACTGACGCGAAGTTCAAACGTGTTGCAGAACAGACAACTGACATTTTGACACTATTACGCATGCGCCAAATTGGTTCGCAGCTAATTTCGTTAGCAATCCCTGGCTTAAAATCCACGATTTGACTGCAATAGAAATATCAATCTCTTATAGGTTAGAAAGAGAAATAAACACTAAGAGACAACATGAACGCAAGCCTCATAAAAGCCTCCAAGTGCGAGCGAGAGGTCGCGATCAGTCGTGGTTTCGTAAGCATCGATTGGTGCGCGTGATCTAACATATTATTGGCTCGCTCGGCGAGCGAGTGAGCGAGGTCATTGCATTCAACTGATCGAATATTATAGCGCGAACTTTTAAACAGTTCGAATGTTGATATTCCTAATGGACAATATTTTTAGTAGGGCAATCCAGGCTTTTCGGCTTGTATGAAGGGCACGCCCCTGCCTGATTGATTTCATGGCTTGAAGAGAATGTCACTTAATATTGTCTTAAGTATTCCGGATATTAACCCACAGACATAATGTATGGTAACCAAATTTTTTATATTTAATGCATTAAAAATAAAAGTTTTGTTAAACTTTTTTCGTTTTTTTTATTTTTAGTAATAATACTTTGGGAATATGCTCAGCTGGTTTAACATGAGGATATTTATTTAAAAGGTCATTCAATTGAAATTCAAAAGGTCATTAAAAGGTGTAAGTATGTTTATTCATAATCTAAGTCTTAGGCAATTTATACATGCCGCCTTGAAACACCAACTGATGTGTTCTAACTTTGGTGTCTAGAAACTGTCTAAGCTCCTGTAAGCTGCATTCTGTACCCGGAGCTTGAGATGCAAACATTTTTAACATCTGATGAATACGGTCCAACGGTAGGGAGTCTAAATTAGTTAACATTCCTACTATGTAAGACCAGAAAACTTGTAGTTCTCCTTCTCTTTGATCATGTGCTGATGCCATCACACTTTCAGCTTCATCATCCTCACATATCATTTCTTGTACTTGATTTGTTGAGACATGAGATTTGTTGGCATCAGAGCCATCAACTAGCACATAGTAATCAGGGCTCTTCTCTGTGATGAGTCCCATGGAATGCCAGTAAGTTATTTTTCTCCTGAGTACAGTAATTGGTACTCTCATAACCTGATGCAACTCTTCCAGTGACCACTCTGGCTTATTCTGGAAGTGCATTATTACAGTAGCGTTAAAAGGTGAAACTGTCAGATCTATTTTCTTATCACCTATCTCAATCTCTATATTAACATTGCCAAGATGAGGTTTCCAACTTAAAGTTCTACTAGCTTTTAGTCTTTCAAATGATTTTGTGTAAGCTTCAAAGTGCCTCTTTATTTCTTCAGGCAGTTCTAAACTTTCATCCTTGAATGGCGGCCAAAATTGTGCTGATAAAATCATTGCATTTGAAGTAAACTTTTCATTCAGTGCTTCAAAGTTGTTGTCTTGGTGTATGAGGGCATTAATTCTCTTAGAATCCGATATGTCCTTCAGCATCACTTCACAGAAATGAAGTTGGGACTCTCCAAACCTAAGCTTTAATAATTCCAGGTATTTAATTTCTTTTTCTGTATTTATAATACTTTGAGCCAATAATCGGTCTGCCAGCAGTGTTCTGTATTCATTAACAAATAACTCTTTACTACCATAAACATTCACAAGCATTGAAATAATGTCACTAGCTTTTCTACTGCCTGTGTTCACTTTTGGATCTGCATCTACAGGATCTGGGTTCCAATCATCCCAAGCTTCCTCTCTATCATTATCAATATCACCTTCTGCTGCAAATTTAGCCAATTCCTCAGCCAGCTCACTACCAGTGCCTTCTTCGGTTAAGCTGCTGACTACACTGCGCACTGTGTCCTCTCTATTCCTTAAATAATTTCTAACAGGTTTAGTAACTGTCTCCAAGATGACTCCAGAAGGATCAAGATGTTGTAATGCTCTAATTGTAGAAACATAAGCTGTTAGAATATCTGGGGTGTTGACACCTGGATGCAATAATCTGGTTTCTAATGCATTCTGCAATTTTTTACATAGAGTAGATCTTAGGTCAGTCTTGTCTAAGCATAGTTTGATATCATCTATTGCTGGTTGAGATTCCGGATATTCAATTATAATATTAAAAAGCTGATCAATGCGTAATTTGGTATAACTGTGGTACAAATAGAAGCTCAACTTCTGTTTAAATTTAGAGATTGCATTTTGAATATGTGTATCATCAGGTGGAGGCTTGGAGGAGCCTGCACAATATATTCTTGTTAACCAAGACATCACTATTGTTTCAAGCCAATGCTCCAAAGTGCTGATATGAGAAACATCAGAGGTACCAGTTAGTTTTTGTATATGGGTATCAATACGCATTTGGATGAAATTTGTAAGGACCTGTCCTGTCAATCTTTCCAATAACTGGAGATCCATCAGTTTTCTATTAGTATCATGAAAAACTTTTACAATATATGCACAGTTGCAGTCTGAATATTCATTCGAGCACCCTGCACAAGTTACATCTTCACTCATATCAGAGCTTTCATTTTCATTATCAAAAACATTGAAAGACATTCTGTAAAAGTGATTTATTATAACTTGAAAGTCTAATGGAAGTTGTGAAAGCAACGTCGCTCGTACAAGTTGCTTGAATCCTAAGATTACATCTTTTTCACCGAAAATTGGTCTACCGTCATTACAACTGTTATTTAATGTAGACAATCTATGCATCATAGGCATGAAATTTGAAACAGATTCATATAAATCGTTTACTGCAGACTTGAAAAGTTGAAAGCCTTTAACTTCATCATCAACTTTCATGAACTTGGCCCAAAATGACGGTGCTACGTGCTGGCGAACATATTTTTCGATATGCACCAAAATGAGATCACGTATTTTGTCAGGCAGCCCTATTCCAATGATTATTTGCTGAATTTCCTCATACTCGGCATTTGTGCAATCGGTAAAGATTCCATCGTTGAGTACTGGATAAGCATAGGTTATCTTATTCCAATAAACCTTTAAATCACTTTGTTTGTGCGACATCTTAAAGAAAATGAAATTTGTGCCCAATCTTACGTTAACCTTTTTACATTTGTTAATACTTCGTCTTCTTTAAGAATGTATTTTTATTTATCCTTATCCTAATTTCATGTCAATTAACGACAATGACACTTGACAGAAACTAATAAATGTCAAATACACAGAATAAACCGCCAAATCTAAAACTGTTTGAGCTAATGGTTTGTAGAAAGTAAAGTACCCTTTTTTTAAAAAAAACATTCGTTTTTAATTTTTCAATAAATGGTCCAAGATCCCAGAGCGATCTGACGTAACTTATTTTCTGACGAATGAAACCTTAAGATTTCAGTAGCGTCTAGAGTGCCTTGAATATCTACGGGCTTGTGAAAACTGTCAGAGTGACACCAGGGCTGGTACCAGGTGAGAAAGGTGACTAAAAATAAGAGCTATCTTACTTATTTTCTCATGGCTCATTTTTATATATATCATGTAGAATATTATTTTAAAGTAATGGATATAAGTGTCAGACACTTGAGATTGACCAGAACTTTTGTCAGACACTTTTAAGCTACCCAAAAAATGGATCTCAAAGATGGATGAACATAAGCATATTATGTTTAGGCTCATTCGACTCGGTATGACGAGCACTTTCTAAATAGAATATGATGATGGTAGTGTTGATGATGAATCCTGAAGACTACTATGGATCTCGAAGTTGGATGATCATAGGCATATCATGTTTAGGCTCATTCGACTCGGTATGACGAGCACTTTCTAAACAGAATATGATGATGGTAGTGTTGATGATGAATCCTGAAGACTACTATGGATCTCGAAGTTGGATGATCATAGGCATATCGTGTTTGGGCTTATTCGACTCGGTATGACGAGCACTTTCTAAACAGAATATGATGATGGTAGTGTTGATGATGAATCCTGAAGACTACTATGGATCTCGAAGTTGGATGATCATAGGCATATCGTGTTTGGGCTTATTCGACTCGGTATGACGAACACTTTCTAAACACATGATGATAGTTACCCCACATGTAAAGGTCTGATGAAAAAAAAATGCTGCGTTTCAGTTCAATGTATGGGGAACCCCAAAAATTTTGTTTTTTTTCTGATTTTATTTTAAAATCTTAATGCGGTTTACAGAATACATCTACGCACCAAATTTTAATTTAGAAAGTGTTCGTCATACCGAGTCGAATAAGCCCAAACACGATATGCCTATGATCATCCAACTTCGAGATCCGGAGTAGTCTTCGGGATTCATCATCAGCACTACCATCATCATGTGTTTAGGAAGCGTTCGTCATACCGAGTCGAATAAGCCCAAACACGGTATGCCTATGATCATCCAACTTCGAGATCCATAGTAGTCTTCAGGATTCATCATCAACACTACCATCATCATATTCTGTTTAGAAAGTTCTCGTCATACCGAGTCGAATGAGCCTAAACATGATATGCCTATGATCATCCAACTTCGAGATCCATAGTAGTCTTCAGGGTTCATCATCAACACTACCATCATCATATTCTATTTAGAAAGTGCTCGTCATACCGAGTCGAATAAGCCCAAACACGATATGCCTATGATCATCCAACTTCGAGATCCATAGTAGTCTTCAGGATTCATCATCAACACTACCATCATCATATTCTGTTTAGAAAGTGCTCGTCATACCGAGTCGAATGAGCCTAAACATGATATGCCTATGATCATCCAACTTCGAGATCCATAGTAGTCTTCAGGATTCATCATCAACACTACCATCATCATATTCTGTTTAGAAAGTGCTCGTCATACCGAGTCGAATGAGTCTAAACATGATATGCCTATGATCATCCAACTTCGAGATCCATAGTAGTCTTCAGGATTCATCATCAACACTACCATCATCATATTCTGTTTAGAAAGTGCTCGTCATACCGAGTCGAATGAGCCTAAACATGATATGCTTATGTTCATCCATCTTTGAGATCCATTTTTTGGGTAGCTTAAAAGTGTCTGACAAAAGTTCTGGTCAATCTCAAGTGTCTGACACTTATATCCATTACTTTAAAATAATATTCTACATGATATATATAAAAATGAGCCATGAGAAAATAAGTAAGATAGCTCTTATTTTTAGTCACCTTTCTCACCTGGTACCAGCCCTGGTGTCACTCTGACAGTTTTCACAAGCCCGTAGATATTCAAGGCACTGTAGACGCTACTGAAATCTTAAGGTTTCATTCGTCAGAAAATAAGTTACGTCAGATCGCTCTGGGATCTTACTCTAAAAGGATATTCAAGGAAACTTGTTTCAAACTATAAATAAAATAAAAAAAAACATAATTTGCTTTTTCGAGAAAATCTCCGAGCTCAAAACTGATGAACAGTATAATATTATAATGTATGATTTTTGTACAAACAATGCTTTTCAACTAAAAATACAGATGAAGATTTCTTATAGAGCAATTTATAAGAAAAAATATATACTTAGGTATTGTATTTTTCTAACTACAATGAAACTGAACGAAGTTTTAAATACAAATGACTTATAAATAGGTACCAAATTCTCAGTACAATTGCAACTAGCAACTATGCCATTAACAAAAGTAAATATTTTTTATATTTAATATCTTCAATCGTAAGTTCTGAACTGTTAATTAACAAAGAATTACATAAAAGGAATGGAATGAAACATATGTTTTCTTTAATAGAATTTATTTACTTAACTTAAATCTAAAACTTAAATTATTAATGACCATTGACTGATTACATAGGAATGATTTACATTCAGTGAATGGGTTCTGGTTGCTGTGTGATCAAAAGGCCGAATCTCTTCTTAATTATAATCCTCTGCCTTGAATATTTGTCTTCAGGAGAAAACCGAGCTAAAACATAATTAAAAACATGTTAATAACTTATATTTATGATAATTATTCTATGAAAATACCCAAAATTATTATAATCAACTAGCGGGTCGCCCCAGCTTCGCACTGATCCCTGATTTCTACAAAATATAATATAGCCTATGTCACTCCGGAAAAGTGTATTTTCCTAACAGTGTAAGAAATTTTTGAATTGTACGTTATTTTGGACCCTATTACAAACAAACAAATCTTTTCTCTTTATTATATTAGTGTAGATTACATTCAATGCTAGTTCTTTTGTAATACTGTGGATACAATGCAAATTTACAAAATTAGCAACACACAACCGAAAAGACCAGTCCATGTTATTTAAATAATGAGTTATGTAAAGTGCTCTTATCTCCAGAACTAAGATTATTTATAAAGACGCCTAAAAATCTGCTCTTAAACATTTTAATTATGATTTTGCTTTTAGTAATCTGTATAAATAATTGCGACTTACCTGGATGAGCAGATAACGTCGGTTTTCCACTAGGGTCGAGAGTCTGCAATTAAAGAGTAAATTATTAGAAAGAAGCCCTGTACCAGCATACAGATCTATCTTGGGGTTATGTGTGGTGCACGTAACTTACCGCTAATGTGTACTGCCTATCGCCATTTTCGTTCAAATAATATCTGAGATACATGATGAAGTTTATTATATTGCAGTATATCAAATTGATGTAATGCTTTGTAAACTATTCACTGGTTTACAAGTGATAATACAAAGCACGTGTACGACAGCGTTATGTTATTTACCGATACTTGACATTCATGACAATCACAAGACAGGCGGATTTGATAGATACATAGATAAAATATGTTTTCAATGCTAAAATTATATATTATCTATGTTTGAATTTGATCTGACTGAAATAATTACTCAAAGTCAAAAATTAAAGGCAACTGCTTGTTAATATTAATTTTCAGTAGGCTAAAAAACTAACGATATTTAATATTTTGATTAAACAATTATACATGAATGGAAGCTTTAGTAATTAAAAAATATTTTGACATTTATAACAACTTGACAATGACAGTATGACAGAGAGGTACCTATATTCGGTATCCTAGATAATCTAAACAAAGTTGAGAGGAGACGCTAACTGCGTATCGGTCATAGTTTACGAAATTGTGTCGTTTTTTATGAGGCGTGTTTGGTGTACAGTACAGAAAAAATTTAGTACTATGGCTAATCTTCCACCGAGAAAAATTTCACCGTCTAGTAAGCCCTCTAAACAAGATGCATCTCCATTACAGATACTTCTACAGATGGGATTTCCAAAACACCGGGCGTAAGTTTCTCATTACCATGTTTACACCATGTTAATATCTATACAAATCAGGAAGGCTATGGGTGTGCTTGAATATTATTTTGTTTAGTTCAGTTAGGATTTTTTATTAATATTATTGTAGATTAAAGGCTCTTGCAGCGACTGGCAATCGCAGCGTTCAGTTAGCTTCGGACTGGCTTCTGATGCATGTGAACGACGGCTTTATTGACACTGATGAGCCTCGCGAGTACATCCTCTATGCCAATCCGACGGGTACTTTACTCACACAACTTCATGATTTTTGGGAAACATCCAAGAAATTAGGTGGATGGAATGGCGCTCACAACTTACCACCACATATTACTCTAGTGTCTTTTTTTAAGGTAAGTTAACACTTGTTGTTTGTCAGTTAAAAGTGAGAATTTTAGTTTGGCATCATTTCATATTTTATGTTATTTTGTAATACAGGCACCAGATGAAATGTCTCTACAACTTGGTAAAACAGTCAAGAATGTTATAGAAACAGTAGGGGAACCTCCCATGTGTCCTCTAAAATTGGATCCGTATATATCACAAAATTTCATGGGACTATTTGTTTCGGAAGAGCATGCTGAATATTTAAAGAAAATAGCAGTGCAATATGTCAAACAGGTCTCATCATTATGTAAGATTTATTTCTATAATTTAATATACTAATTTCTGATGCCTTAGCGGTTATTCCATATTGGAATGAAACAACTGTAATGGATTTAATTTACATATTTTATTTTGTTTGACAATGATCTATGAAGTTGTGCTATGAATATGGATGCTGTTAAAGTTTAAGAATGTCAGTAAATAAAATAATATATGCAAGATAAATCTATTATAATTCTTCAATACATAGTATAAAACAAAGTCGCTTTCGCTGTATGTCCGTATGTATGCTTAGATCTTTAAAACTACGCAACGGATTTTGATGCGGTTTTTTTTAATAGATAGAGTGATTCTTAAGGAAGGTTTATAGCCCCCGTGCGAAGCCGGGGCGGGCCACTAGTACATTATAATTAAACATACTCCTAATTTACACAATTAAATTGTAGCTCAATGAAAATCTATAAACAGTAACTGCATGAATTCAAACAAAACAAGAATTAACTAGATACCATGCTCTCATTTCCCATATTCTGCTTACTATAACTTGTATTTATAAAAATCTTCTGAATGAATATATTTTTTTCTTCCATATATATGTTATTCCTACAGTGGGTGTATTGGTGGAAACTTATGAGCATTTGGATGCGTTGGGAACTTGCTTCCCTTGGTGTACAGTGCCTCAAGAAAAACCTATTAAATGTAAGAGTAGTCTGCGAGTATGCAACTAATGCTTGTCACCTTATTTTATTTTGTTTTGCATTTCTCCAATGAGCTAGAGATGGTAGAAGAGCATGCCACCTGGCTTATTAAGGTAATTATTATAAGTTCCTTATGTTTATTAATTATTTTTCATTTATGCTACTGGTGTCAGGAATATAAACCCTATTTTTCTATGCATGACAGTATTTAAAATCCTCGACACAGCATCACACTCAAAGAGCGTCAAAATGTATCAATCAGGAATTTCAGTTTAAACATGCACACACCATGCTTGTACCTATTCTATTTAAAAAAAAAAATGATTCTCAATATATTGCACACATTACTCCTTAAAGATTTCTTTAGTAAGTCCTTTATTTAACCATTTATTTTTGTATATAGCAATCAACTTGGAGGCCCATGTGAAGTCACTACATATAACACTAGCATACCACTTTGAAATGTTAGCCTATGATGGACTTAAGTCTTTGGTGGACAAAATCCAGCCTTTGGAGACATCTAATTGGGAATTGCGTCTGTACTCTCGAGATCCACGCTTTGCCAACCATCAGGTATATAAAATCTGGTGACAGCTAAATATCATGCACTTTGTGTATAGTATTCAAGTTTGTATTGTATGGCTTCTGTAATCCAGTAAAAGGTTTAATAATTATTCAAGAACATGTTGTAGTTTCTTTGCAAAATAACTAAGTAAAGGTAATTATTAAAGTAATATTTTTATGTTAATAACTAAATATTTAACTTATATGGAAATACATTTCATCTTAGCTTTGTAAACTTATTCATGGATACCTTTGAATTGACTTTAATATTCTAGCTAAAGTAAGGACAGTAATTTAATTATTAGATATGCACATTATATTTGTTTTCCTCTGAAAGGTCCATAAAGTGACGCAGAGCTACTCGCCGAAGGCCAATGACGAGCTGGAACTAGTGTTGGGTGACTACATTTATATTGATGAGAAAGAATTCGACAACTCTCCCGACGGGTGGGTGCACGGCACCTCATGGCTGACAGGTTTGTTATTAGAGTTAATTTTTAATTGCACAGTACTGACCGCCAGTTATTTTAAGTAGAAAAACTCATTAAACGCAAATAAAATATTAACGTTACATTCTACAAATGAATAATTCGACATAAATTAAGGCAAGACAATGGAATATTTAACTGTTTCGTTGCTATGATTCAAATAGTACGTATCATGTTAACAAATTGAGTTCTTAAGCGATAAAAGAGAAACCTATAACGAGCTAATATTGAAAACTTGTTGCTAATTTCTTGATAATACTGTTTGTGATTATGCCGCGCTATCGCGTACTGTGGTAACAAAGATATTGCCGTCTCTTTTCTTTGTAGTGCAGCGCGAGTCAAGGGCTAGGCAGAACTAGCTAGCGTATCTATATCAGTGCCAAGTGTTAAATATATCTTTGTTTACAACCATGACTAGGTTCGTGAAGTGTTTCAGATTATTGGGATTGAAGGAAGGTTAGATATCATATACACACAAGTAACTTACGATTTTAAATGCCCATTAATACTATGTAGAATGCTAATTGTTCATTGAACTGAAAAAGTTGGAATTTGACCTTGTTTACTTTTTGCATTGACGTTTATTAGCAAAATCTAAATGGTTTGTTTTGAGAGCACTTTTGACAGTTCCGACCAGAGACTAGTCAAATGCACTGATCATTTTAGTTGTTGTCTATGCGCAATTAGACGTTATCTCTTTATCTTGTGAGTTATATCTACGTACATGTATAAAGTTTGTGTTTATATATAGCGCAATACTGGTGTGTGTGACGATGTGTTTGATATTATTATTTGTGCTTTGTATGTATGCAATAGATTCTTATCTTAGATATACGAGTAGATTAGAATAGTCTTAACGAATAGTGTACATAAATACTCTTATTTACAAACTACCCTCAAAATATTGTTAAATTTATTAAAGCAAATCTTTGAGGTAGTTATTAATTTTATAATATTTTCAAAAATATATTGGTACCTACAATTAAAGCTTTAACAAGCTCTTATGAAAGTTAGATACCACGGTTTCAGCCAAAAACTCACTTGAGAAAAAAACAATATAAACTCAATGAATTATCATTTTTTCAGAACACATAATTAGGGTTAATTTATCCTTACGAAACATAACTATAAGGGTTCCTCAGAGACCAAATAAAATCTTTGATTCAGGGAGTTTCCAGTTAGTTAAATTATTGGAAGCTTGGTTACTATGGCTACCGGCATGCTCTGACTAATCTTGACTGCCACGGTCACGGTTAAATATGACTCACGCGAGTTGTACTTGCTATCTTATGCCAGTTTAATACTATATGACACTATCGTAATATATATGGGTATCATGACGACAACTCCTACCATGACACTGCTATGTCAAGGTGTGATCTAACTCGGTTTATTTTTTAGTTCTTAGTATTAAATTATTAGAATATGTACATATTCTAATACATATAATTTTCTTATTTTATACAATTACTAGCGGCCCGCCCCGGCTTCGCACGGATCCCTATTTGTTTTTCAAAATATTATATAGCCTATGTCATTCGGGAATAGAGTAGCTTCCAAATTTTTCAAATCAGCCCAGTCGGTTTGGAGCCTATTCAATACGAAGCACAGACGTAGATTTGGCCGATCTAGGCGGCCAATATTATTTTTGCATCTTATCATCCCTAAAATGGGGTAAATCGGAAAAAATATTCATTTTCACTAAAATTAATTTAATTCGGAATAAAAATAAATCGGAATTTCGATAAAATCGAATTTATTACAAAAAAAAAAACTCTGAAATAAAAGAAAAAAATCTCTAAAAAACTAAAATTTAATTAATACATATTCTATCAATGATATAACATAAAACAATAATAATAGAGTGTAAAAATATGTACTAAATAAATAAAAACCAAAAATAAATTATGAAAGTCCACTGTCTTTTTTAAGCAAATCCTGGCAGTAATAATTCGATTGCTTGACGAGATTTTTTTTAAGTATTTGAGAATTTTTGGAAGTCCTCATACTTCAAATATACTGACGTGCGCAACAGTCTTAGTAACAAATGACTAGGTTGCACTCTTATCACGAAAACTTTCTTGCAAAATTTAGACGGTATGAGAAATTTCGGGCTTCTGCAATGTCTTTTGACAGTTGACAAATTATGCCTAAAGGCTTTCTTTATAGTTTTAGCACCATAGATCATAATTTTGAGCCATGCTGGAGTCATGGGGTGCTCCCATACCTTCAACATGCTGTGTTTCCGTACTCTAGGCATATTCGTCATATTTCTCTACATACATTTTATGTCCACTTAAAATTGCTTACAAAACCACTTTTAATAAGTAAATTAGTTAATTTCAGATGCAAATTAAGTGTTTTGGATAATCGGAGACGCCTACTACCATCGCGTTATTGGTGTTACCAAAGTGGGATTTAGGCACGTATATCAATAGGCCAGTTTCTGCCCGAAATTATTCATGGATTTCCATTTTTTTTAGTTTTTCTAACTCTTTCTACTTTTGGTTTATAGGCTAGATATATATGGTCCGTGTTTAGCATTAGTGTTTCAACCCACACCAAGCTAGTTTTGAGATATCGGCGCTTAAAGTTTTTTGAGAACATTCTTCTTTTTCCGCTTATTTTAAGCAAAAAAAGTATTGATATGTGGTATCATTTTTTTTGTTGAAATGCATAGATTAAGGATATAAATGTATTTATTGGAATAAATTCAAAATTTAAAAGAAAAAGCAGAAA
Source organism: Polylopha cassiicola (assembly GCA_038024825.1). Classification (NCBI taxonomy): domain Eukaryota; kingdom Metazoa; phylum Arthropoda; class Insecta; order Lepidoptera; family Tortricidae; genus Polylopha; species Polylopha cassiicola. The sequence continues at coordinate 6,007,637 of CP149061.1, forward strand.
AATGGTTAATGCTAAATGGCTATAAGGTTTATTACATTTAGCATTTATGTGCTAACCCACATAACAGTATGAGAAATTCTCATTTGTTGTATTAAAATGAATATGTTTTACACTAATTTTTGGAAAACGTAATAAAATAAACTACTAACGTATTAAAACTTTAATGTAAGTACATATTTATGGAGTTTTTATTGTTTTAACATGTTTCAAATAACATTATAAGTTCTGCTAAAAATCTGAAATAGGTACAACAAGTTAACACTTATATTATTTAAATTACTTAAAAATCTTAACCAAATTGATTTATTATTATTATTTTATCATATTGAATTAAACCAATAATATATACTTCCGTACCTAAAAGCTTAATAAACCACCTAAAAACCATTTTTCGAATAGTTGATAAATTGTGGAGACAAGTCGGTCTGCCATTCTATAATATTATTATGTTTAATATTCTATTTTTTTTCAAACACGTTTTAATCTAATGATGGATATAAAAAAATATCGGTTAAGTGCGAGTTAGACTCGCGCACCAAGGGTTCCGTACTATAAATAACCTGTAGGTAGGTATATATTTTTTAATGATGTCATTAAAAATGTATGGTTTTCGTATTTTTTTCTTTATGTGTGCTATATGACGTTACCTCGTACTAAATTAATTCAAGATCCTGAGTTCACGAGAAAACTTTTGTCAATTCGCGGCATAAACGGCGGTTCTTTTGATCGCGTTGGCGATTTTTTTGTTTTTTTACAATTCCAAGGGACGGTAGTCCTGAGTATTTGATATTACTCTGAATTTTAGTTTGATACCTACCTCCACGCGTTACTGAGGTAAAGGATCACACAGACAACAAAGTAATCCTGTAAGGGTTCCATTTTTTTTCCCTTTAAGATACGGAAACCTAAAATGTGTATTGATTTTATTTAATATGATAAAAATAATAATAATAAAAAAATAGGTTTGGTTAAGATTTTTAAGTAATTGAAATAATATTTAAGTGTTATTTTGTACATTTCTCATTTTTAGCAGAACATAATTATAATGTTATTTGAAACATGTTATACAACAATAAAAACTTTAAATAAATGGGTACCTACTTACATTAAACTTTTAATTCGTTAGTTGTTTATTTTGTTACATTTTCTAAAAATGTTTGCATAGATAATATGTATATTCATTTTAAAACAACAAATTAGAATTTTGCATTAATGTGTTAGGTATGTGGCTTAACACATTAATGCAAAAATACAAATCTGACATAGGAAATAAGCAATAATGTGTTATATGTGGCTTAACACATTAATGCAAAAATACAAATCTGACATAGGAAATAAGCAATAATGTGTTATATGTGGCTTAACACATTAATGCAAAAATACAAATCTGACATAGGAATTAAGCAATAACCGATTTTGTGCTCTAGAATATTCTACGATTTTTTAAAAAAAAAAATGGATTTCACTGCTGTATTCCTCATGATCTATTTAATAAAACTGCATTCATAACTCAAAACCCGATTTTTTGTGGGTTGACACACTAATGTTAAACACGGTCCATATATGCTTTGAAAAAGCCGTATTCTTGCATGTATCACTGTAATCCCAAACTCTAGGGCATCAGAACCTATAGCATTACAATTTTTCCTATATTTCACGTAAACATGGGAAATTTTGATCTTGCATATTTTTAAACCAATATTTATGAGTTACCACTTTAAATGCAGACGTTCTGGATGATTCTGTCGAAAAAAAACGACTTATTACCCACGTAGAAAAAAAATCACATTTTTAGTAGATAATTCAGTGTAGACTTCAAAGTACTTTTTTTTTGCACTGGGCAGGTCTCGGCAGAAACTATTCTATAATAAATAATGCTGAATATATACTTACACAAATAAAATAAAAATGAAAGCAGAGAAATACTGAGAAACATTTCAAATTGGCTTTTCAATTCCAAAATCACCAATAATTTTCTTAAAAAATACTTGTTACGTTTGAGCCCTATTTTAGGACAATAAACCAATAAAAAATACATTAAATTTATATTAGTTTGAAAGATACTTTCCTGTATAATAAGAATCCATCATTTTTTCTTATATTAAAGACGTTAAAATATATTTTTTTAACCTTTTTAACACAAGTAAATTCAAGGCACCGAGAACTGATACGTAAACTTCGAGTGATGACCTAATTTCGATTATCTGTATCTCAGCACTAACATTATCAAACGGGGTAAAAAGGCTGGGGGTAGGTGCCCAGGAATGTCTATTAGATAATGTAATATAAAGCTTATTAGTATGTTGATTTTTAAGATTTAGACTTATGGCCGCCTAGAATGGCAATATCTACGTCTGTGCGAAGGAACAAATAGTTCCTCTTTATTATATTAGTGTAAATTACAAGAATAGAGAAAGATAGGTACCCTATATATTTTGTTCACATATAAAAATTATAAATGCGTTAATATAAAGAGCTTTATTTTTAAGTTTTTAGCTGTCTCGCAATTATACGCCGTCACGTGTAACCGCGCGAATAATAATCGGCGGCCTTGACTGTGGATCCAGTAATAAAAAATCAAATTGATACAAGTGACTGATATAAAAAAAGTCTACGCTCGATTCAACAATTAACTCTTCTCGCAAGTCATTCAAAATTTGTAAAAAAATGCTCTGTGACTAAACGATAAGGTTTTATATATGTTCGCTCGATGACGTAAGGTTGTTTCAGGCGTGAGCGGATTCCTGCCAGCTGTGTATATGCGGCGCACGGCGGAGTCTGACGCTTGGACGCTGCACCGCGCCGTGTCTCTTGGCAATAACAATAGTAAGGAAATATCAACATTTAATTTAAACCCTATTTCATTGTGTCCAAGTAACACTTGAAGTGAGCTCAGCGCTATGGTGTGTGATTTTCAATCGTAAGATTGTCTGGTGTTGAATTCGTGAGTGGATAATTTATTTATTTAATTAATCATTCATTTAGAGTTTTACTCGGATATTGTGATATGTAATAGTTTATTCGTAGTGGCTTAAAAATCATATATTGAGGTAAGTACTTATAAAATATACTACCTAAGCTATTTATATTTTTTTAGTTATCTACTTCGCGGAACTTCGTCTGCGCATGATTAGTACTTTACTTATTATCTTCATAAATTATAACCTATATATTGTTTTGATTTTCTGATGTGTAAGCTACATTATTGTAAAGTTTCATGAAAATCCTTTCAAAGAACGCTGAGGTTCTGAATTTAGTTGTGTCTGTGTATATAAATAATTATACATATAATTAATTCCATATAGGTGTTTTTACGACATTATCACCTATTTTAACATTATTTTATAATTTCCTTAACAATTCTAATTTTATTATTGCAATTAATTACTCGGTATTGATTACCTACTCGTATTACTCGCCGTTAATGGGAACGTGATATTTAATTATAATCATGTGGGTAGTTTTGTTATTAAATAACGTTTTTATTAAACCAAGAAACCTCAGTTTACCGTGACGTGTATAGACGATCAAACGTTTTAGTTCACATAGAAAACACGACATATTTTAGGTAATAATTTACGACCTTTTATGTCTATAATGAAATGTATTTTCCTGAAGGGATATCGGGTGATAAAATTTCTAGCGGAATTATGTGTTTGTAAGCATTTATTCTTTATTTTAAATTCAATACGGTGAATGACATGTCCAAGATAAGTTGTATCTTTCTATTAGTAATTTAAACTGTGTTTGTATTTTTTGTTACCATGTAAGTATTGCAACCGCAGCAGTCGTGACGTGATTATAAAAATTACTTATTAGTAATGTTTGAATGGTGATTTCACAGGCGTTTTAACCGCCGTTACTGGAATCACCCTTATCGAAGTTTTAAGATAAATTAATTGTGAAACCGATTAATTATATTTCTTTTTATTTATATCCAATAGTCATTACATCATCATAATCGTATTTTTATAATAATTTAAAACATGTAGATGTGAAACCGCTCTCTTGACTGTACAGTACTGGCCGCTTCCTCTAATACCTTTCTTAACGCGAAGATCCTTTGAATATCGCTATTGTAAAATTGTCGAAAAGTCAAGATAAAATGAATGTACTAAGTTATTAATACTTTACAGCACTAATATTTATGAACAAGGTGGTTTAATTTTCTACATCGTCATTAAAAGATACCCTCACTGTCTGAATAAAATTATTAGACCTCATTTATTTGTAGTATTACCAGTGCGTGACCTGATGAGATGTATATGTAGTGTTACCAGTACATTTATTCTTATAGGTTCCGATTGTAAGTCGGAATCGGATTCGAACACTGACGGGGAGATGGCTGGTAACTATCCGCACGAAGACGCACATAACTTGGGCCTAGAGAAGTCGGAGGAGGTTTACAAGGAGTGGGAGAAGTACTGGACCGCGGTGCAGACGGATTATAAGAGCGAGAGCATCATGAATGTCACACACGGTATGTACCTTGTTGTAGGAGATTTGGTTTTTAAATAATTACTAGCAGTCCCGGCAGACTTCGTCTCGCCCGGCAAAGAATCGGTTTGACAGCTGTCATTATATATTGGAGTAACTAATGTGAATTTCTTTTATGTAAATATAGATAGATATAATATAATAAATATAATATATATAGATATAGATAGATACAAAGAACGGGTAAAAGCTTCCTTGCTAGTTACCTTCCTTGTTAATTATTATGTTAATATATATGCGGGGTTAGTCTTGATGGCAAAACTGCTGAATCTTTTTTGAAAAAATAGATACGGATTTGCATATAAGGAGATTATGAATATTTTTTGGTATAAAACTGGAATATCAATAAATTACATTTGAATATGTAGGTATGTATATAACTTAATGTTTTTTTTCTTTTTTAGGAACAAGCATTGATTGGAAAGCAAATCCAGCTCAAAGTTCCGCACAAAAGGTAATTTTTATTATTTACTCACTGGTTCTACATTATGATATCTCTAAAAATTCATAATAAATATTTTATGTTGTCTCATTAAGACCTCGCTAACTAAATGTATACCTACTAAAAATTATCTATTAAAAAAAAAGTTATAAATTTATTGTCTCAACTGTCAATAAATGTGCGTAATATATCGCACCCCTAGATCTAAAGGGAGCTAACTCAAAAAAAGTAACTTTTTCGGGAGAGGCGAAATTGTTGTAAGGAATCGGATCCTTTTTTTTTAGCGTGTGTTTTTAGATCTAGGTGTGCGATATGTAAGTCGTAATCTACATTTATATGTATGTAAGTCGACCGATGAATAATAGTACATTACGCACCTAGGCCAGTAAAATAAAAAATGTCTCAGATCACATGTAATTGTCGTCCGAGGCGAAGCCGAGGTTGACAAAAATGTGATCTGAGGCTTTTTTATTTTACTGGCCGAAGTCAGTATACTATTTTTCTGTTCGACGAAGCCAGAAAGTGGCAACTTCATTTAGCGCAGCGGCCAGAAAGTTGGTGCTTTCTGGCCGGAGGACAGAAATATACATATATTTAAAAAAACAAACAAAGGTAACATGCATTAATAATTTCTGTTGCTTTCGCGGTTATTACACATTGGAATGAAACAACTATAAACGAATTTTATTTCGCGTATTTTTATTCTAATTATTATTATTTTGTGTTTATATTTTGCGCAGGACGTCCGCCGCTGGGTGTTCGCGATGCGTCACGGCGAGCGCGTGGACCTCACGTACGGCTCGTGGGTGCCGCACTGCTTCGACGAACATGGGAACTACGTGCGCAAGGACCTCAACATGCCGCTCAAGCTCGGGGAGAGGTCAGTCTGTTTATAGATTAGATTAGATTTATTTATTTCTCAAAATTCATACAGTATAATAACACTATTATGTCAAATTATATGCACTCATATTGAGATCGTCAAAACAAAAATAAATAATATGAGTGAACAAATTACATTATAGCATTATAAAAAAAAAATATCTTTATGTCAAAATATATTCACTCATATCGACATCATATATAACTACAGTATGGCTCAATTTATTATATACTAGCGACACGAGCTGGCTTCGTACGGATTCCTAATATATTCTATAGCCTATCCTATATCACTCGGGAATAGTGCTACTCCCCAATATAGAAGGAATTTTCTAAATCGGCCCATTTGTTTTGGAGCCTATTCAATACACACAAACAACCAAATAAATTGTTCCTCTTTATTATATTAGTGTAAATAGTTACGATGTAGATACATGACCTGTAGTTGTAGCCACACTTGAAGATAATGGATTGAAATCTTTCTACCTTTTGATAGTTATAAATACATATTTGTGTCGATTTATACAAAGGATAGGTGCTTTTGATATTGAAATAAATAATTATACGGTCTACTGCATTTGTATTAATTACAAGTGGTTTTAATGATAAGCTGGAGTTCAAATATAACTTAAGCGAAATATCTCTAAGTATTAGATAATAGACCATGACCTTGATAAATTAATATCGCTCTATAGTACTATACATATATACAGAGGCGTGCAGTGAACGCGCGTGTACTACGCGAGGGTAGGCACTCCATACATTTATACCATTGTGCCTATAGGTATGGAATGCACGCCCTTACATATATATATACGTATACTGAAGTACTTAATCTCAGGTTTCAATGAATAGGTATAATAATGAATTATACTACATAATATTAATCGGCCAGCGCGTCAATTGACGTCGTCAGAATTGTTTGCTACCTAAAAATTTCATAATTATTTTTGATGCCTTCGTGGTTATTACACATAGTCTAACGCTAGTCTAACGCTAAAGTCGTCATGATAATAATATCGTCAGCTCAGTCGTGCTACGAATATGGGAACTGTAAGCGTGAGTTAAATCCGTTTATAGTTGTTTCATTCCAATTTTCAATGTCTAATAATTGCAATTATTTGTTTTTATATATTGCAATCCGCCCCGGCTTCACACGGGTGCTATAAAACTTCCTCTTGAAACACTCTATCTATTAAAAAAAAACGCATCAAAATCCGTTGCGTAGTTTTAAAGATTTAAGCGTACATAGAGATATAGGGACAGAAAAAGCAACTTCGTTTTATACTATGTAGTGATTATAAGTGTGAAAATGTCTCAGGGTCGGCGGCAAGGATTCCTACGCCAAAGACACGCCGCTGACGCGCGTGGGCCGGCTGCAGGCGCAGCTGGTGGGCGAGGGGCTGCGGCTCGCCGGCGTCACCATCGCGCACGTGTACGCCTCCTCCGCGCTGCGGTGCGTCGAGACCGCGCACCACATGCTGGAAGGTAAGAGGGCTAACTTCCTAACTTATAATAATTTCTGATGCCTTCGCGGTTATTACACACTAGCGGCCCCGGCAGACGTCGTCCTGCCAACGTAGAATTAATAACTTCCTAAGTAATATTATAAATGCGAAAGTAACTCTGTCTGGCTCGCTTTCAAGCTAAAACTACTGAACCGATTTTAATTAAATTTGGTACACAGATAGTCTGGAGCCTGAGATACAAAGGCTACTTTTAAATGCGGAAAAAGATCTGTGAGGAGTTTAAAGGGGGGAAGTTATGCGCGTACATATATTGGTGATTCATTTTTATTTATATAGATAATAGATAATGAAAACCTGCAGACAAAACATGTATTATTCTGTCATCGTCAATCATGTCAATATGACATTTTGAGTGATTGGGACTTACTCATATCGCGTCAGCGAAAACTATTTGATATCTTCATAAATTTTAGTTTGTCATCGTGATCCTATATTACTAAAAAAAAAATAACGTTTAATACAATTTAAGATACGGTATCATGTGGCCGTCTCCTGGTTCTAAGCTATTTCCTCATCAATTTTCAGCCAAATCGTTCAGCCGTTCTTAAGTTATAAATAGTTCAACTAAACAACTTTCTTTATATATCTACTAGCGGCCCGTCCCGGCTTCGCACGGGGGGACTTAAGATTTTTTTAAGGCCTCAGAAACGATACTTTTCCCCCGTTTTTGAAACATTTTCGGTTACTGCTCCGCAACTATAAGACCTAGCGTGATATTATATAGCCTATGTTACTCGGGGATAATGTAGCTTTCCAAAGGTGAAAGAATTTTTGAATTCGAACCAGTAGTTCCTGAGATTAGCGCGTTCAAACAAACAAACAAACTCTTCAGCTTTATAATATTAGTATAGATATAAGACATAGTAGACGAGTACATTATATACAAATATACGCATTCATGTTATTGTTATTGCTTTACGATTATTGTCTAATTGGATTATAATTGTTTATGCTAAGCGATATGTATTGTGTATTCAGTGATTATTTACATGTAAAATACAATACTATTGTTATCCTACTAAGCTTATGAACTTTATGATTTAACGATAATGCTTACAATAATAACTCTTGAAATGTTAAAACAAACAACTATAACATAATCAATCTATTGGAATGAAACAACTGTTAACGGATTTAACTCGCGTATTTTTATTTTATTTTATTAGCTGACGTTTCGGATTCTTTACAGTTTCCATAATCGTAGCACTTTAGCTTTAGACTATTGTCATTGTATTGTGGAATCCGAAACGTCAGCTAATAAAATAAAATAAAAATACGCGAGTTAAATCCGTTAACAGTTGTTTCATTCCAATGTGTAATAACCGCGAAGGCATCAGAAATTATTGTAATCAATCTATTTTGATTTTATGATGGCGCTTTACGAATTTTATTTCCATATTAGTAGTAGTCGAAACATCAGCAGAGATAAATACGTGAATTATGTTACAGTTGCATTATTTCAATATTTTATGTAATAACCGTAAAATTATCCGCAATTATTAAAAAATATTTCAAGTTGTAAATGAAACAACAAAATTATAACGGATTAAACGCGTATACTGTTATTTATGCTGATTCGATAACTTTGTAGTTCCCATATTCGTAGCAAACTGAGCTAAGCACAGTGATCACACTAAAGTGACTACATTATCAGGTCTTCAGTCGGACCCGTCGGTGAAGATACGCGTGGAGCCGGCCCTGTTCGAGTTCAAACAGTGGCACATGGCCAAGGGCATGGCGCCTTTCATGACGCCCCTGGAACTGCACAACGCGGGATACAATGTCGATGTCAAGTGAGTATATATACCATAGAGATATTATACTAGAGGAGGTGAGCCATAGGACTGTCTGTAAGTGGAAGCGTATCACGGTAAAGAGAGACAGAAACTCTAAATAGTGGCACTGTCCTTGTCTTGCCGCATGCGCAATGGCAACATGCTGCGCGCCGTCCGTTGACGACGCAATACGAAATGTTCTAACTGGAGGCGAATCGTTTACTGCGCATGCGTCATCAGACAAGGACGCGACCACTATTCCAATGCTCTTTCTCTTTCTACCATTATAACGCGTTTCTGGCTGGCTCACCTCCTCTATGTATAATATCTCTATGATATATACAGGGACTAGCGGCCCCGGCAGACGTCGTCCTGCCCGTCAAAGATCTGTCAAAGTCTTCTGTCACTTCTTCATAAGGCTTCATATTTTCCCCGTTTTTTACACATTTTCCACTGTTTCTTCGCTCCTATAAGACTTAGCGTGATATTATATAGCCTATGTTACTCGGGGATAATGTAGCTTTCCAAAGGTGAAAGAATTTTTGAAATCGTTCCAGTAGTTTCAGAGCCTATTCATTACAAACATACAAAAATACAAATTATTTCCTATATATAATATTTATTAGTTATATATAGGGATAGCAACCAAAACACACGTAGATTAACTATGCATTCCTTTAATTTTTAACCAGCGTAACAAAGTCGTTAGTCTCGCAAAATCACTCGTCTCGAACTGTTAGCTCTCTGTCATTGTACAATTAGTGTTGCTACATAACCTTAATGCTACTAAATACTTAAAATATTATTATAATTAATATTATTATAATGGAAACTATTCCACATATATCCTAACTAATATTATAAATGCGAAAGTAACTCTGTCTGTCTGTCTGTCTGTTACGCTTTCACGCTAAAACTACTGGGCCGATTTATATGAAATTGGGTACAAAGAAAGTCCAGAGCCTGAGAAAGAACATAGGCTATTTTTTAACCGACTGCAAAAAAGGAGGAGTTCTACGTGGACGAAGTCGCGGGCAGAAGCTAGTTTGCTATAAAACTTTTAGCGTAAACATTTCTGATCAAATAAGGATTCCTAGCGAACCGCTCCGGCTACACAAGCTAAAAACCTTCCTCTTAACCTTCCACTTTGTTTTATACTAGGTATGTAGTGATGATCATCGAAACTGTCACGAACGAAAATCCGCTAGGTGTCGCTAGCATATATATGAGGTCTCAAGTATCAAGTTTCACCAATGAGAGAAATGTTACTATCTTCTTTTATATATAAAAATGAATCGCAAAATGTGTTGGTAAGCGCATAACTCTACAACGCCTGGACCAATTTGGTCATTTTTTTTTTAAATGTTCGTTGAAGTCCAAGGATGGTTCTTACGGCGAGAAAAAAATCGAATAATTGCCGGGAAAACCCTAAAAACAGCCCTTTTCTTTTCCCATACAAACGTTGCCTAACTAAAGTTACCTAATTTGAATTTCGAACGGGTAGGATGACGTCTGCCGGGACCGCTAGTAGTATAAATTTATACTGAGCTTGATATGCAGAAAAATGTTTTCTCTATCAATTAACAATCACGAGTATTTTGTACGAATGATATCATTATTTCCAGCTATAAACCATATATGGAATTGGACATTGAAACTCCAGAGACGTTGGAAGATTTCTACAATAGAGGAGAGCTGGCGTTCCAATCGGCTGTGAAGGATACAGAGAGCGAAGGTAATCTTGTATTTCGTTGTGTATGTGTGTTTAAAATAAAATAAAAGGGAATTGTTTGTGTCTCAGCAAATGGATGAAAGCAGTTTCTGTCTGCTAAATGGAAAAAAGGTTGTTTGTTATAATTAACATGCGTTATAACTCACTCATGTTGTCCAATGAAAATTATTTACTTAAGAAGTATATAATTTAAATTTGGAAGAATAGTTTGACTTTAAACATGACTATATTTTGTATGAAAACTTAAACGAAACGTCAGCAAATAAAATGAAACACTAGTTCATTTTTTCAATCCGATATAGTTATTTCATTCCAAGTTGTATTCTTTTTCCCAGGCGGCAACATAATCTTCGTCGGTCACGCGGCCACGTTGGACATGGCGGTGATGGCTCTGAAGCGCTTGGACGACAACCGGCCAGACTACCCCTCCTACCAGATCAACAAGAGCCTGCTGCGGGTCCCGTACTGCGCCCTGGCCGCCCTGCGCGACAAGCCCTGGCAGGTGGTCTCGCCGCCCTGCCCTCCGTCTATTAACTCCAGCTCGGGACGGTTTGACTGGAAGATACTTGTAGAAGAGTAAGCCTGTCTGTTAAATTAGTCGATCGCATCGCACCTGAACTGTATAGAGGTCAAAGTTTAAATTTAATTTAATGAATATGTAAAAACACAACACCAGCAATGCGATGGGAAGTTGGTGATCCACCAATTTTTATTTTCTTCTACAGCGGTAAGTTCTTTCAACTTAGCAAGCCTCCACTTTAGTCAATTTTGTTCTATGCTAATTCACCTTCTTGATTCTTTAATTTTTAGTATTCTCTATGGATTACCTAACCCTCATTCTGTGATAGCATTATTACGTGTCGCCTAGTCTGAACTACGTTCGTCGCGATATTGGCGACAAATCACTTATCAATGTCACTATCATTTTCTTAGCGTCACGTAAAGTCTTACATAAATAGCCTGAATAATTCTAGCCATTAAATTATCATCGTAATGTAACGCTAAGTTAATATAAAACTTCAAGTCAATATTTAGCTTTTACAAACGACGCGGCGACGACACATCGTACAAAAGTCTCAAACGTCGTTCTTATCGCATTGGCGTCGTGTCTATCTTGGGCATAGACCTTCTGATCACTATGGCTTAAATCTATATGATATTTTGCTTGTGTTGTGCATGGCACCAAGTAAACCTAGTATTTGTCAAAGTTAAAGTTGTGATTTCATTGTAACAGGTGCGATATCTAAGGGTACTTACTTGTAGAATATTTTAGTTACCAGGCTGATCTGTACATAGCAAACTATTCAGTATATGCTGGGAACATAATTTTAGTTTAGAATAATTTAAGTTTTAAAATATTAATTTGATTATATTGTCAAACTCTGTGGTTTGATTGCATGCATTTATTATCAAATACTTTCATGTAGGTATAGGTTCCCCGATTTTTATTTATTTTATTTTAACAATTGCATCTGTTTCTAACAAGTTCTTTTAATAAAATTAATATTTGTATTACACATTGACGAATGTATAATTATTGATTAGTTATGAATGATATTTAATAAATTTTATGTAATTAAATTGAATTGATATTTGATGATGTTTAACAATAATAATTTTGAACTCAATCTTCCGGTGTTTTTGATGGTATTTTTACAGTCAGAGTTGCCAGCCTTTTCATCGAGATTTAGACCTTTTTAGAAAAAAATATCGCATCGTGACATATGCAGCGAAAAGTTTGATTTTTAAATAACGCAAATATGTAATCAATTTTAATGTTTAACTTTCAATATAAATTATACTGTATTATAACAATAAAAAAAATGTCTTCATAAGCTTTTTTGTATTTCAGAGATAATTACCAAATCTTTTAATATTTACGACGTAGGTATACATATTTCAGGGTTCAGCAGAAAAAGTGCCTCTTTCCTAGTATATGTAAATAAGAAATGGAAAAATAAATATTCAACAAAACAATGATCGCAATTGAGCTTTGCCCACTTTTCTGCTAACTGCCTTATTTGTAAAGAATTCTTATATTTATAGTAATTTTAATCAAACTTATTTTATGATCTATATGCCTTGTGTAATTATTATTTTTAAAATGGCAGTAACGTCAAATGTAACTTAACATAACTTCTACACGGTACCTGTATTTTATTGTACTTATGCCTTATTAGACTGATTAGAATTATTCTCAATAATTATCTTCGTCGACTTCAAGCAAAATACAAGAACTAATAATAGGAATTAAGGTAAATAAATGTCTCATAATTACTTGTATTTTTATTTATAATAACATAGTTCTTAATATTAAATACTTAACAAACGAGTTATAAACACAACAAACCTTAACTCTCAGATATGTGACTAGAATTATTATTGCCGGAATTGTGTCGTTTTTCTATATAAAATGCAATGTTATTAAAATGCTATTTCATAAAAAATGCTCGCGGTAATATTAAAGTTAATAAGATAGTATACAAAAATGTTTATATTCTATGTATTGTTATAGTTTTGTAATTGTTAATTAAAAAAGGGGCTATTCATAAAGTACGTCACACGAATTACACGGAGTTTTGTCACAGATGGTAACATTTGTGACAGATAGTGACCTCACATATTTTGCGCGAGCGAGTGTAAACTCGCCAACAACAATTAAAACATTATATCGATATAGTTAGATGTAGAAATATTTTTAAGTTTTACGTTAATAGCACAAATTTGGCATGAACTAGATGTGTACCTATTCTTTTTGAAATGTGACGTCACGAAACTTAGGACCCCACCCACCCCTTTTCACACAATGTCGAACTTCGTTGATCCCTCCCAGTGACCCCTATACGTGTGACGCACTTTACGCATGACCTCAAATTTGATAGTAGTTAAGTGTAATTATTATTCCGAGATCACAAGCAAACTTACACACCCATAGTTTATTGCACAGAATTAGAATAGTTCATCTTTTCAGCAAGAATCTCTTCAACAATCTGTTGAATGACCAGTCTGTCCTCGGCTTTAATATCTTCGGGTTTCGTTTTATCGTCGTATATTTTTCTATCTATAAGCCTAACTATAACTTCTTCTACAATGGCATCAATGTTTTGGTTTGTGCGTATCGTTATATCGTTTAATTGAATAATATCATCATTTGTATTAGAAACTGTTTGTGTTTCTGTATCTACAGCATTTGGTTCCTCCTCTGTAACTAAATCCTCTTCAGGAATATCACCTCTACCGTCCTTTTCGACTATAACTTTAGTTTCTTCATCTTCTGTTACTACGCTTTCAGACAGCTCCTCGGCGATATGTTTGTGTCGTTTCATCAAGTCTCTAAGTTTCTCTTTAGCCGACGCTACAACCTCTCTGCGAGTCTCAGACTTAATTTTAGCGATCGCCTTTCGTTTTCGTTCTTGTCTCATAATTTTCAAATCATCTATTGCTTTTTTCGCTTTCGGCGTTTTCAGAATAACTTCCTCCTCTGGTTCAGTGTTGATAACTTCTTTTGCAATGGGTTCTTCTATACCTTGATCAGCTTGATCGTCGACTTCCTTCTCTAATTCTTCTTCGAGAAATTCATTCATTACAACAGAGTCAGTTGATGTGTCTACAAATTCTTCATTAGTTTCTAAATTTATTTCGCCTACAACTGCATCTTCAGCAGATGCTTGATATGAATAGTCTTCTTCACTCATTACAATACTATCAATTGTTTTAACATTATGTCCTTGAGGATATTCTCGGAAATCTTTCCTTTCTAATATGAAAAGAGATGGTCTCGTTTTAATTCGGATTGGAGGAATCAATTTGTAATTAATTGATACTGAAGAGAATGAATCAATGCTGTCTAGAACTACATGGGTTTGTGCGAAAGTTTTTATGGTTGGTGAATACTTGCTCTTGGCTTCGACGATGAGATGTGTGTATTCTTGCAGCTGATCTGGGGTCAACGACTCATTCTTGCTGTATTTCCAATCGGTATGTATCTGTGTGAACCTCGTCACGCCAGTTTGAGCAGCCAAGTTACTGATATGTACGTGAACAAACGGCTCATTCTTCAAAAGCTTGTGAAATCTAAAAGAAATAAATGCATACATAATATAGATAAATAACTTTATACATAATACTGATATAGGTAATTAAATATAACTAATTGAAATTTGAAAAGTAAAAAATATGTGATAATTATGATAAACATGAATGTACAAAAACATAGCTAAGAACACTCCCGACATATACACCTTTCAAACAAAAAAAACAGAATCAAAATCGGTTCATGCGTTAGGGAGCTATGATGCCACAGACAGACACACACACACACACACAGACACGTCAAACTTATAACACCCCGTCGTTTTTGCGTCGGGGGTTAAAAAGTTAACAACATATATCATAAAAAAATTGTTTATTATTATAATATAATACTATTTTTAACCCCCGACGAAAAAACGACGGGGTGTTATAAGTTTGACGTGTCTGTCTGTCTGTCTGTCTGTCTGTCTGAGTGTGTGTGTGTGTCTGTCTGTGGCATCATAGCTCCCTAACGCATGAACCGATTTTGATTCTGTTTTTTTTGTTTGAAAGGTGAATATGTCGGGAGTGTTCTTAGCTATGTTTGATGAAATTCTGCTTAGTAGTTTAATAATTAGGGGGGGTGAAAGAGGGGATGGAAAAATAAAAGTCTACAAACATAGTCGAGTGGGGTATCAAATCAAAGAGGATCAGGTGTACATTACAAAATGGAAATTATAATGAAAATCGGTTGAGTCGTTCAAAAATTATAGGGTGTCAAAGTGGGGATGGAAAACCAAATGTCTACAAATATACCCGAGTGGGGTATCAAATAAAAGTGGATCACGTGTAGATTACAAAATTGAAATTGTAATGAAAATCGGTTTAGTAGTTCAAAAATTATGGGAAGCAAAAGTGTAAATGGTAAACCTAATGTCGACAAATGTACCCGAGTGGGGTATCAAATGTAAGAGGATAACATGTACATTACAAAATTCCATGTGAAATGGAAATTAGTTAGAAATAATAATATGTAGTAGATACGTACTTACAAAAAGTATGAAATAAAAAAATAATTTAAAAATTTAACAAACCCCCGACATAAAAACCTAAAAGCCATTTAAAAAGTATAACAATAATAAAAACTTATTATTAGTTACCGAAATATGAATATTTCTACAAAGAAAACGTCATGTCGGGGGGACTGTAGGTTTAGGTAGATTGTAGGTATTAAGTAGTAACACCTAAATGACAAGCGGTCCCCCCGACATGACGTTTTCTTTGTAGAAATATTCATATTTCGGTAACTAATAATAAGTTTTTATTATTGTTATACTTTTTAAATGGCTTTTAGGTTTTTATAATTACCTGGTCATTGCTACTCCACCAGGATAATTCGTCATTGCCACAGATACAAACGCAATCGTCAACACAATGTTGCCAACAATAATAACGACAGATCCCCAGAATAACAATTCAAAGATAGGCGCTTTCGTTCGTCTCATGTATCTGTAAACATAAGAAAAAAAAACAATTAAATACAATGAAAATTATTAATTAAAAAAGGTCCAATATAATTCAATCATCGTCAAAAAAATCTTAACAATTTTTTTGTCACTGTAAACTATTTGAGGGTAGAAAAATAAACTTAGCGGGTCCCGAATTCTTACATGTAGGAGCAAGCAGCTGCTGATGCCATATTCAACAACGGGAAGACATAGATGATGAACCGAAGCTCCTTGTGAGGCAGGACTGAGTAGAGCAGTACGTAAACAACAGCCGGGGCGACCATGGGCACCATACGGCGATCTAAGTAGACCCCCACCGGGACGAGAACCAAACTGGGTCCGAGACCGCGAGGCAGCGCCGAGTATATGTACCATAGGAATGGTGAGGTCTGTACGTAGTTCAGGTTTTATTTTATATAGACATAGCTTCTGTCCTCGACTTTGTCTGCACGATGAGTATTTCACACAATATAGCTTATATGTTATTATGGCGTATAAGATTATAGTAAAGTTTCATCAAAATCCATTCCGTAGATTTTCATGCATTCCACTTCTTACAAAATTTTGCCTTTATAATATTAATAGTCTTTGAAGTTGAAAGTTAAGTATACCTACATATTTATAAAGTTACTAGCTTCTGCCCGCGACTTCGTCCGCGTGGAACTCCTCCTTTTTTGCAGTCGGTTAAAAAGTAGCCTATGTCCTTTCTCAGGCTCCAGACTTTCTTTGTACCAAATTTCATTTAAATCGGTCCAGTAGTTTTAGCGTGAAAGCGTAACAGACAGACAGACAGACAGAGTTACTTTCGCATTTATAATATTAGTAAGGATTATTACAAATATTATAAATGCAAAAGTGATTGAATAATCATGAATTTTGATATAGAAATAGATTGCACCATGAAACAATAGAATATATCGCAACCCTTCTTCGGGATAAATTAATTATGTGAAACTGAAGAAAACACAACCCTCTTTAAAACTATTAAGAGAATCACTCGTAATCGGAAGTAGTATTGTTTAATTAATAAAAAAAGGATACACCCCAATCAGAGCTCTTGTTCAAGACTGTGTTGTACCAGAATACTTCTGCTTCCGGCCACAGCAGACGTCGCCAAAATACAGAATCCACAATCACAGTTATAGCAATTACTCCCACGCCTGTAGGTACTACTATTTTGAGCAACCTGTAAAAAATATACATAAAAATACTATCATATATAAATACCTTTATTTTATGGAACAACGTCATGTAAATAAGTCATGTATGTGTTTTCAATAAATGGTAAAATATGTATATACTAGCTATGCCCGCGACTTCGTCCCCCCGTGGAATAGTAATTCTTCATAAGGTTTCATATTTTCCCCGTTTTTTACACATTTTCCACTGTTTCTTCGCTCCTATTGGTCGCAGCGTGATGTTATATAGCCTAAAGCCTTCCTCGATAAATGGTCTATCCAATAAAAAAAGAATTTTTGAATTCGAACCAGTAGTTCCTGAGATTAGCGCGTTCAAACAAACAAACAAACTCTTCAGCTTTATTATATTAGTATAGATTTGTAATGTCATATATTAATTGGTCTACCACTGGTCTACAGTGGAAGTTTTGCCTTAGATATGAAAATGATTTTGGGTTTATTTATGCATACTATTCATGAAACTATCATTGAGAACTTAAATTAATATATTTGTAATCTGGGCACATAAAAAATTCTGATGAAATCCTGGGCAACAAAAAAAAAAGGTTTTTGTAGAGCAGTGTAATACTTACATTGGTATATCTATTTTCTTAAAATACAAGTCAATTATAAGGAACAGTCCAAACAGCACAGCCAGCTCCGACCTGAATATAACCATGCTCGCTCCTGATGATATCAAAAACTGCTTGTGTTTGCCGGACAACCATCCGTCAAATGCTAATAGCACTGTAACATAAATTTTGCAAGTAAAAAATTGCTACACACATAACTGTTACTATACTATAGTAAAATACACATTGAATCAATGAACTACAGTCAAAACCTGATATAACAACATTGAAGGGACGGAATATTTGCAGACGACGACGTTATAACCGATAGTTGTTATAAGCAATACAGTCATATACACAAGTAGTTATACTTGACGGGACCATACAATTTGAATGTATTAACCGATATGTTTGTTGTAAACGATGTCCTTAAAAACAGTTTTGACTGGATATTAAATTAAAAACTAACATTTAGTTTAGTTATGAAAAATTTTAGTATTATTTTCAGAACTTTTCTATTAAAAACTATATTATGCTCATGTGTCTCAGATATTTTTGCTTAGAGATTAAAAGTAATTTATAATGAGATTTTTAATAAAATATGTTATAATTTATTACCAAGGGGCAGTGCCAGTATGTTAGGTAATGGACGGCTCATATAAAACATGAAATGGTATTGTGTCACTGTTATCAGAGTGAACCACCAGGCAAATGTATTCCCAAACTGCTTCTGAAGAGTATTCCGTAGGCGACTCCATGCTGCTATTACCGATAACGCTAGTGAGAGACGTACTGAAAAAGAAAGCATCCACTTAACCCGAATATATAATTATTAGTCAAAAAATATAACAAAACTTGTAAATGTTTTACTTTATATAAAATGTAAAGTTCTACTCAGTAAAATCTATACCAACAACTTATTATACATACCAACATACTGCATCCAAAATTTATTTATTCCAAAGAGATATAAGAGTGCTCCCATAGGTGCAGACAGGGCCGAAATAATTAGTGGTCCGACAAAAGTACGCGGCACCACTCCCGGGAACTCATTGTGGTCGTACTGGAGCAAGATATTAGAATATTACATACGGGTTAGTATGCCACATACGTATCCAAAATTAGATTTTTCTATAATACCTGCGAGAGGTTATGTCGATGATATAAAATATCGTGAAATGCCTGGATATTAAAACTTTCTTCCACTTTTGTGAAAGGGCATAGTACGACGTGCAAGCTTGCAACAATGTAAAGTAACTGAGCCATGTTTTGTTTCAATATTTTCAAAAATAATCAACCCATAGCGTAGTCGTATAACGTCAACGAAAAAGTTGACTTACTATGACATTGACAACAGTACTTGGACATATTGTTTCCGTTTAGTAATTATTATTAACTATTCGGAAAATTAACAAATAATTAAAGTAGATTAATTATAAGCCAATATATCTTATTCACCCTTTATTTGTCTAACTTACTTCAATCGAAATTGTATTTGAATACTGTATTACCTATAAAATATTTCGTCACTTGCGTCGTAGTTTCACTTCACTGTGTTTTTGAACGAAATTATAATTTTGCGTTTGGTTATTCCTTAACAAAATATTGTTAGTAATAATTTAAGTCGAACACGTTTCTCACGTTATATGTTAATACTGTATTTATTTCATAAGTGAAATGTAAGTTAAAATCTTTAGTTCCAAAAATGGCTTAGTTCATCATGAACGAAATTATCGTTTTGAGATCAAAATTTGATACAAACAGAATTGATTTTTGCACTGATATGTAAGCCCCTTACTAAACGCAGTTTTTGACAACAATCGTCAACAATGGTGGAAACGGACTCCGTGACATACAAGGCAGTGTTCGTTTTCTAAGACGAAAATCATCAATTATGGTCAATTTTTCACACGAAATCATACTTGCGATGATATTGCAATAATATTTCGCTTAATATTGACTCAAAGCAATAAGAATGTGTGATGTTTGTTCGGAGTTTTCACAGCTATTACTAAATTGTAAGTTACATTGTTTCGAAATTTCGTAGCTGATTTTCGCATGGACACTTTATAAACTTGTACTATAAGTTTATTATTAAAGCTAAAATTTCGATACAGTCGTTGTTATGTCGTATCTCAATTGAATATCTTTGTTTACAGGTGAAGCAAGACTTACAGATGATGTGTCTCAATATCCAACAATAAGCCAATTTGAGCTTGAAACTGTACTGAACTACATACTTTCATGGCCTCAACGGTGAGATTCCTATTCTTCTTTCGTATTGTAATGCATTTTAAAGCATACAGAAACATGACCCCATTAGAAAGTAAAAATTCATAAGGGCTATTAGTACTCTTATTGTACCAATATTTCACAATACAAACAAATCATTTGCGTAATTTGAATTCGTAAATATTAATTACTTAATGAATAAGGTACATCAACCATTAGGGTTTATCATGTTTGTATGGCTTTCAGGCAATGCATGTGCTGCTACCGAGATGTGAAGAATTTTGAAAGGTTTTATCTTGTAGTACAGAGCATACTGTGCTTATCTGTGTGCCAACTTAAACTTCTTAAAGATGAGCTCATATCAGCTGCAAAAACACCACCACCTGAAGATGATGAAGAGAAACAGAAACCACCTGAACCAGACCCACCTAGTAATGAAGAGAAAGGTGATGAACAGAAGGAGGAAAAAATTACAACTAAACCTGATGAACCCAAATCCAACTCGGAACCAAGTGAGGCCACAGAAGAGCCTGTATCAGTAAAACCCTCCACCTCTAAAGAAAATGTAGAAATATGGTCATTGCAGCAGAAAGAAAAGCTAATGCACATTGTTTCAAAAATATTTCTGCTAAATTTCCCTTTGTACTTAGCATGTAAACACTCAGCACTGAGTCGCCTAGATGATCTCTCAGCTCAGGAAATATCAAACTTAAGCACATATTGTGACTTACATGACACAGAAATACCAGCTTATTTGCTGCGAAATGTTAGCTTATTCTGTAAATTGGGTGGAGTGTGTGCAATGACATCTGTGTTTGAATTTGCTTTGCCAAGCACACTGCCGTTATCTATGGCACATGCTATTGTGGCAGCTGTTGGAAATCTCAAACTGTGGCTAAACTTCAGGGCGGTGGCTCAACTATTCATGCCATTGAGACGTAAGATTCTAAAATATATGTGTAGCTTGGAGGACAAAGATCTTAGAGTTCCAGCTGTAAAGTCAATGGCAGGTAAGCTAGATTTCTAAATCATATAATATTAATAAATAGGAATAAATGTCTTGTATATCTTCCTTACCTACATTCTCTACTTATTTTTTAGATTTCATGTGGGGAGCAGCTAAAGAGCCTCTAGATGCACCATTGACTTTCGATGGAGAAGGGCTTGCCTTAGCATTCAAATATTTTAACAGTAGCACTTTGACAATGAGACTGGCTGGAGTGGCCCAGATCAATGCACTGATCGCTGCCCACAATGAACTGTGTGCGGGAGAGCCTGCAGCTAATGCTGAGGTAGCTGGACAACGACTTGCAACTTGTCTTAGCTTTCAGAATATCATTGAGCATTTGTTTGGCCCTAATCTTCATGTTGAGGTAAGTTTTAATTATTTAGTTATGTATATTTTCAAATAAATCATATAGGTATAATCACATGTTGAGACCTGTGACCTAACTGTGAAATAAAATTTAATTGTTAAACATAGAATCCTTAATCTAGTAACAATATATTATTATTTAAATTTTGAATCTAGTGTCACTTGCCTTCTTAACATGATATTTACTTCTTATGTTACTTCTTATGTATTACATTTTTAAGTGGCTTGATTTGCACCATATTTTTTATTATCTATACATAGCACAGGAAGAACAATGTCCAGATAATTTGGTTCTAATCATTCATAGTTTTAAGGTACCATATCTCCAAATAAAATTTTTTAACTAGTATAGAATCAATGTCTGTCCTTTTGCTTACGACTGATTATTTTTGCAGGTTATAAAACAATCACACATGATCCTGAAATTCTTAGCAGTGGAAGGTTGTGTAACACCTGAGCATGTGGAACTGGTCTGGGCTGCAGCGCAGTTGAAGCACTGCGGGAGACAAGTGTACGACTTGTTGCCTGGCTTCATCAGAGCGCTGTCTCCGAAGCCCTGCGCTCATCTGTACACCTTGTTGTGCTCATTGCCACCCAAGGAACATACCGAACAGGTAAACTATAGGAAAATATACTTAATGTTTGTTTAGAAAGTATCTATGATGACGCTTTTTAATTTTAATGTATTGCAATTTAAGCGAAATTGAATGTTTTTTTTTTAAGTTGTAATAAGTTTTTTATGGTAAAAAAATCCTTTTAAATTATTTGTTGAATATCTTGATTTAAAGTTTATTTTAATTCGTTCGACAACTTCGACTTATTGCATAGTCTAAATATTTGTGTTAAACCCTGAGATAGGTATTAAGTTTACTAAATCTATAAATAGACCAAATATATAATACAGTGAAACTTGTTTAAGAGGGACCTGGATAAGTGAAAAGCCTCCATATCTGGAACACATGCTGAGGTCCCGGCACCTTGGCTATGAATTACCTCTGTTAGTAAGACAAAAGCAACCTCTTTATCTGGGATAAGTTATTTCTATTTTCTTGTCATAATTACCTCTATAATTGAGAAGTCGCGTGTATTTATCTCTGTAACTGGGATAAAGTCAGTAGGTACACATAGGCTATCTCGGACCTCGGATGTCTCCTCTCTCTTTTACCTACTCGAACTTCTCTAAATCGACCCTTAAATAACTTAGTTTTAATGCGGTTTTTCTATTAATCGGGTATTTATTTAAAAAAACACCGGAACGAGGACAAAGTCTTTATTATTACGAAAAAAAACTAAAATTAACGTCAGTGCCCGAATCAGTAAAATAATCTGCCTCCAACTTTTAATAATTTTGTAAACGTCAACAACGAATTATTAGTTTCAGGAGAACTGTCTTTAATCCACATTTTTGAAAATAGTGAATTGTTTACTAAATAAATACGTTGCTTTATTGAATACTTACACCTCTATAACAGAGATTACCTCTTTTCTTACCTCTGTTAATGAAACCCTCTGTAAATGAGACAGGTATTTTTTTATACCTAGATATCTGGGACACTGCGTAAGTGGAATACCTCTTTAAGTGAGACTAATTTACAGGTCCCTTGGAAGACCCAGTTAACCAGGTTTCACTGTATTATATAAACATGCTAAATAATTTCTGATGCCTTCACGGTAATCACATAGTAATGAAATCGAAATGTTAGCAAATAAAATAAAGGATTTAAATCGGTTATAATTGTTTAATTTTTATATGCAATGCTATAAGTAATTGGATTACAATCCAATAATAATGAATGAACGGATTTCATATAAGCAGCAAGGCATTATACATAACGTTGTCCCGCAGAGCCTGTACCTGGCGTCGGCGCTGATGCGCGCCATGTGGTCGCGCGGCGCGGCGGGCGGCGCGGGGCTGGGCACTCCGCCGCCGCTGCCCGAGGACGCCGCGCTGCGCCAGCCGCCGCCCTCCTGCAAGCCGCACCACAACTCCTCCTCCGAGGCCAGCGTCAGCATGGACCAGAGCAACTCCGACGACGATCCGGTAACAGATCACTATATACTATAAAATATTTTTCAGTCCTCCGGCCGGAAAGCGCCAACTTTGTGGCCGCTGCGCTAAATGAAATTGCCGCTTTCTGGCTTCGTCGAACAGAAAAATAGTATACTGACCTCGGCCAGTAAAATAAAAAAGCCGAGGTCAGTATACTAATTTTCTGTTCGACGAAGCCAGAAAGCGGCAATTTCATTTAGCGCAGCGGCCAGAAAGTTGGCGCTTCGCTAAATTAAATTTCCGCTGGCCTAGGTGCTTAATGTACTATTTCATATCTCATATATTATCTTTAAAATTACGCAACGGATTTTGATGCGATTATTTCACGAAAGAAACTTTAGAGTTCAGATTAATAGTTAGTATTAACTTAAAATTACCCCACAATAAAAACCACTGTAAAACCATCTAAAGCTTACATCTGATTTTTTTTTATGTGTGCTGTAGTGCGAGGAACTAAGTACGTCTGGAGAAGAGGCGGGGCCCACGCCGCGCAAACAAAGCAAACATCAGAGAGAACTGACAGGTAAGATTCGTTTTATATAAACACCCTGTAGTTTAAGTGTTGTATAATACTGGCTATTTTTGTAGTCTATTTTTCTTATTTTTAAACTATTCTGTATGACACTTATCTCCCAACAAGCAAAATCAGTACTTGTAGTGTTCTTGAAGCCTATTTTTATTAGACTTATAAGATACTCCAAGTATGCTACAAACAAGGATTTGGGCGCAGATATAGGAGCATTCTTTCTTATAACGATCTTATAATGAACTAGCGGAACGTCAATAGGCCCTATAATACGCTTACAATTGTTTTACCGTAGTACAATTGATCCTATAAAGTCCTGAGACTACCCATTTATAAGTACTATAACTCTTATTACTATCTGAGATGAGTATCATACTAGAGCAATTTTAGTTACAAAGTATCTCCTACGAATATACTTAGTTATTTTTATGGCCGTTTTCTTTTTAATTTATCTAATACAATTAGTAAGTAGTGAAGAGTATATCTAAGTATTGAAAATTACTATATGTTTAGTGTGTGAAATTACCGGGGAATTCATTTTTATTGTGAATGTCCACCATAATTTGTTGATTTTAACAATGCCCATGGAAAAAGCTCACATAATCATAGATGTTATTGAAATAATATTCGTACATTAATTGAGAACATTCGCCATTTTCTAAAAGTACTCTGCATTGAGTATATTATAGGACAATTATAGGTAAAATTGCACCTATAGCAGTTTTGATCCAGAGCAATCGTCGCCATATTTAAACGTATTAGCGTTTCGTAACACAAATTCAAACAATGATTGAATGACATTTACTAGTAAGGTGTTTGGTCAAGTAATTTATAGGATTGTTTCATCTTATAAGGCTCTAACCAAGTACAATTTGGGTTATAAGAGCATTGGACAAGACTAATAGCGATGTACACTTGAAATAGTCTCAGCTTAGTATAATATAATGTCTTGTACTCTTACAAAATGCTACTATAAGATCAATATTATTCAGGACTATTTGCTCTTTCTGCAAACTGTTATAGGAGACTAAATCCTATAACTATCTTATAAGACGCTCTTGTAGCTTACTACAAGCATGTAAAATAAAACCAAATGATCTTAAGACTATCTACGCTTGTATAATGTTACTATAAGTAAAAGTATCCTATAACTGTTCTGTGCTACAATCTTGTAGCATACTATAAGGATGAATTATAAACACTAATGCTCTTGAGTATGTTACCGCTTATCCAAAGCTATTATAAGTAAATGACTCTACGTCAATGCCTTTATAGGAACGTTATTAGCAAATTAGTACTTATAGTCTTTACTTATAGGAATACTTTGCTTGTTGGGCTATTGTTTTGTTACTTAACTATTAAAACTCACTTCAAGTACAGCTGCTCTATAATTTATCGCTGAAATACTCGCTTCCTTCGATATCTTCTAACATTAAGTTACATGCATTCGATAATGCTTATAGAGTAAAATAACAAATATAATAGTGCGTACACTATTTAGAATTATATGTAGGTATGTAATCAGGTAGATGTAGACGACAATGACGGCATCTCAAACGCTTGAAGATTCGTCCTTATACATGATATTTTTCACAGTTAGTTATTATATTATTGATATATCTTAATACTTGTATGTTTTATTTAAAAATTAGTAATATTAATGTTGAATGTCACAGCTGAACAGGAATGGCTGCGAGAAGGGGAGGAGCTTACCAAGAAGGAGTGTGCTTCGCTCAAATCCTGTCAAAAGTAAGTACACATCACTTTATTAGTTTTTACACCAAGGTAGGTAGATGTAGGTAGTTATTTTTTGAGTAATCTTGTTATATAATCTATACTAATAATATATAATAAAGAGGAATGGTTTGTTAGTTTGTTTGAATTGAATAGGCTCCAAAACAACTGGACCGAATTAAAAAAAAATTTTACTGTTGGGAAGGTACACTATTAGTAAGTGACATAGATAATAATAAATTAAAAAAAAGAGATCCGTGCGAAGTCGGGGCGGACCGCTAGTATTATTATAAATGTAAGAAATTATCCATATAACTGATTTGACATATTTCTAGAAAGCTTTAAGCTCAATATTTAAACTCTAAATAAGGCATAAAAGATTCCAATGGGTCGAAGTGCATCCGAAAGGACCCCACGAATAAGATAAGCTCTATATAAATAACTAGCGGTTCGCCCTGGCTTCGCACGGATCCCTAATTTCTTTAAAAATATTCTATAGCCTATGTTACTGCCAGGTACAGACTCGGGGTGAACGTAGCTTCCCAAAAGTGAAAGTATTATTAAAATCGGTCTAGTACTTTTTGGGTTTATTCGTTACATACAAAAATACAAATCTTTCCTCTTTATAATATTAGTATATAGTATAGAAGGCTAATGAAGTTATTTGTAACAGGAGAGGCAAGCGGGCCGGCAGCAGCGGCAGCGCCAGCAGCGGCGCCGAGGAGCTGCTGCGCCCGCGCAAGAAGAAACTATACAAGAAACGACACAAGTCCACCAAGCCCAGGCACTTCCGTGAGTACACTCATCATACATTAAATTAATATTGGAATGAAACTAACTATAACGGATTCATTCGGGTGTTTTATTTTATTGGCTAACTTTTCGGAAACTTTACAATTTACATATTAATAGCACGACTGAACTAAAGCATTAAAGACTCATCAGCTCAGTGTAGCTAAAACGGATTTTATCTACTCGCGTATTTTATTTTAATTGCCGTCGTTTAGAAAATTTTACAGTTCCCAGCTCAGTCGTGCTACAAATATGGGAACTGTAAAGTTTTTGAAACGTCAGCCTGTATAATAAAATGCGCGTGTTAAATCAAATTATCGTTGTTTCATTCCTATAACCGCGAAGGTATCAGAAATTAATAAATTTTAGTTGTTTCATTGCAATAGCTCTGGTCGGTCATTATATTAAGCTTGATTTGACCTAAACTGTCTCCAAGCTCCGCCCACAGTACAAATGACGTCATAACCGAATAATGTATGTTTTGTGTAGTGGCAGCACAGCTGAAGACAGCTGATCTCGCGGAGTCCGTGTCCGAGGTGGAGGAGGAGTCCTCCGGCAGCGACACGGCGCACTGCCAGCTCCTCTGCGACAACGTCGACGCGAGGTAAATATCGCGGCATGTTTTATTAGGTATTACTTCTAAAGGACGGTCGCGGATCATAGCGAAAAACGGACGTTGCCCCTTTTTCTATTTGTCACGCGCGTAGAAATAGTGCCCTCACGCTTGAAGGTTACTGTGCGAGCTTTAGGGTATTATTACTGCAACGTCCGTTTTTCGCTTCGTACGAGTATATCTATTGTCTAGTACCCATAGCACCTACTTTGATTTGCTTAAGTGTCATTCATAAATTCACGCCTAAACAAACAAAACTTGTAATATATGTTCTAGAAAGATAACTTAGAATCTGGTACTGCTCATGTTGATCATTCTGTTTGAATTCGAACTCGCTACCTCCGGTTTCGTACTCAGGAGCGCCGGCCACAAGGCCGTCAATCCTAAATTTATGTACCTAATTCCCAATAAAATTTATGTTTTTAAATTTACGATTACAACAGGAGATTAATGGAGCTCCGCCTGATGGAGAGCTACAACAAGCGGCGCGGCGGCGAGGAGGAGGAGGGCAGCGCGTCGTCCGCCATCTCGCCGCACTCGCACCGGCTGCCCGACCTCGACGAGGACGACTCCGCCTGCGAGGAGGAGCTCGCCCGGCTGGCCGCGCAGGTGACCTAACTATAACTATACACCTTGTATGCGAGGCGTAAGGTTCAAATTCACGGGCTAAAATTATAATGCCATGCCATGGTGGCTATTGGCTACTAATCGGTAAGAGAATATAGAGCTTGGGTGTCAGGTTTAAATTTCATGGAATTCCATGCAATGGACATCTTGTAACAGTCGACGAAGACGACTAGGTTTGTGTTTGTGTTTCGGAGACTAGCCGCACAGGTAAGGATATAAGAATATGCACCTTGAGTGTGAGGCGTAAGGTTTGGATTGAAGTCTAGTCAACGGGTAGGTATCTATAACAAAAGCGCCGTAGTAGCAAGAAGTTCGCGAGACGGCGATACCTTATGTTAATATCAAAAAATCTTAACACGAGGTACAATAAAACAATCTGTCGGGCTATTTGTTTATCTAAACTATCCAGGTCGTCACCCAAACGCATAAAAAAAAATACGAAGATTTCAGTGACATACACACGTACACGTAATTATATATATGTAAGTATAAAGATTGGCGGGCGTTATAGTCGTTGTGAATACAGCCTCTATGGCTGTCGTTTGTGGAACTTCAATGGTGGTTTTATTCGCTTACGTTATTTAATTATTAATATTAAATAACGTAACAATAGCGTTCAACCCGACATACGTTATCTCTTGATATAACACAATATCAATTGTAATCGGGTTAAACATCGACGACTAACCCCGTAATGACTGTAATGAGTGTATTCGTCGCCGCGGCCAGGCGCAGTGCCTCACGGAGTACCAGTCGGCGAGCGCGCTGGCGGGAGCGCTGGAGGGTGCGCTGGAGGGCGCGCGGCGGCCGCCGTCCCCGCCCTCCCCGCCCTCCCCGGCCGCCGCGCTGCCCTGCCACGTGGACGACGTGTGCCGCCCCGGGAACACGCTGCTCTGGGACCTGCTGCAGGACGGCGCCATTGTGAGTTGTATGATATACACGATCCATTATAATACAATAGCTTCTACGATAAACACCCCCGTTTTATCCCCTTAGGGGGTGAATTTTCAAATGCCCTTTCTTAGTGCTGACTTACGTTTAAAAAAGAACCCCGGTGCAACATTTTAAGTTTCTGACTCTTGTTTATCGTTATTCGCTACTAAATAATGTATTACGATGTATTAATCGAAATTTGATCGATATCGATGGTTTTATCGATATATACTTTAAGATTTGCTCAGTTTCGGATTTAAGATCAATTGGTGGGAATTGTCATTTTTTTTATATATATAACCTCGCATATAAATTGTTAAACATCTATTAAAAGTAACTATACTTATCAGCGCTCAAAATCCATAACTGTGTGTTAAGGAACATCCTTACTAATATTATAAATGCGAAAGTAACTCTGTCTGTCTGTCTGTCTGTTACGCTTTCACGCTAAATCTACTGGACCGATTTAAATAAAATTTGGTACAAAGAAAGTCTGGAGCCTGAGAAAGGACATAGGATGCTTTTTAACCGACTGCAAAAAAGGAGTTCCACGCGGACGAAGTCGCGGGCAGAAGCTAGTTATAATATACTATGCTATAATACGCAAATAACTAATTATTTCCAGGAGCAACTGGGCGAGGGGTTGGCCCTCGAGGCGGAGAAGGCGCTGTGCGCGTTGCTCTGTTTCAGCACCGACAAATTCATACGAATAAAGTTCATCGAGGGGTGCCTCGATAATCTTGCCAATCACAGGTAATGTTATGACGTCATATTTGAATATTAGAGAATTCTATTTATTTATTTATTGCACAAAAAAACAACTAAGTAATGTACAAAGGGCGAACTTAATGCCGAACGGCATTCTGTACCATATTAATAGTACATTACGCACCTAGGCCAATAAAATAAAAAA
Organism: Polylopha cassiicola; assembly: GCA_038024825.1. Lineage (NCBI taxonomy): Eukaryota > Metazoa > Arthropoda > Insecta > Lepidoptera > Tortricidae > Polylopha > Polylopha cassiicola. The sequence goes on from CP149061.1 coordinate 6,037,558, forward strand.
TGTCTCAGATCACATGTAATTGTCGTCCGAGGCGAAGCCGAGGTTGACAAAAATGTGATCTGAGGCTTTTTTATTTACTGGCCGAGGTCAGTATACAATTTTTCTGTTCGACGAAGCCAGAAAGCGGCAATTTCATTTAGCGCAGCGGCCAGAAAGTTGGCGCTTTCCGGCCGGAGAACAGAAAAAGGAATTTTCCGTTTAGTTTAATCTTAATTTGCCAGGTGAAATGTGTTTCTTTGTAATATATGTTTCACGCGAATAATTACAATAGGGTAGTTTCACAGGCTACCGATAAAATTTGAGAAGCAATGTAATGTATCTTTTTTATAATTTAAAAGTAAACCATTTGCAACTTATTAAATAAAATACATGGAAACTTGTAATGTATCGGACAGTTGTGTTCCTCATTGGTTGTCTGTGATCTTAGAAGGAATCTGTGATATTCTTTCTAAGTTCGAGCTGTGGATAATCTGTATATATGACCTAGTTATTAAAATGATAATTTTACTGCACATACAGTGATCTCACGCCCTTGATGTTTGTAAAAATAACAAAATTATGTAACTCGCGCATAAATACAAAGGCTTGTCCCGAACTGCTAACAAATCATTGTATATAGTTCGGGCTGTTAGTTCCCCCGTCTCGCAAGCCCCGGACGATTGACCTGTCAAAATGCCGCTGCCAGATAACTCTATAGTAACTAGGCTGTTATATTACTAGACTCCCATTCTAGAGATAAAATGATGTAAAATAAAATTTCTAAATATATATTTTTAGGTCTGTGGCAGTTTCGCTTCGTCTCTTGCCGAAGTTATTTTCGTCGTTTCAACAGTTGCGCGGCATGGATATGCATCAGGTAATATTATTAATATAAAATATTGATCTGTAAAATTTGCAGTAGGTATTATATATTCTAAGATAAGGTAGTATTATGGTACGTTTCCCTATTATTATTTTTTTTTAAATATTCTTCAGCCTATTTTACTCAGGGTTAACGTAGCTTCCCAACAGTAATAGTACATTACGCACCTAGGCCGGTAAAATAAAAAATGTCTCAGATCACATGTAATTGTCGTCCGAGGCGAAGCCGAGGTTGACAAAAATGTGATCTGAGGCTTTTTTATTTACTGGCCGAGGTCAGTATACTATTTTTCTGTTCGACGAAGCCAGAGAGCGGCAATTTTATTTAGCGCAGCGGCCTGAAAGTTGGCGCGTTCTGACCGGAGGATAGAAAAATAATTTTTCATATCGGTCCAGTCGGTTTGGAGCCTATTCAATCCAAACAAACCTTTTCTCTTTATAATATTAGTATAGATATCGAGTGTGAGATTCGTATTAACTCAACAATACCCCCCAGGTGGTGATGTGGGCTGAACGCGAGCGCGGCATGATGCGCCTGTTCCTCGAGGACCTGCGGCACTACACGACGCGCGGCCGCGCCGCCGCCGCCTCCGCCTCCGCCGCCTCCTCCGCCTCCGCCTCCTCCTCCGCCGGCAGTGAGGCCGCGCACTACGCGCACATCACCGAGCTCACCGTGCGGCTACACTTCCTCACGGCCATCTTCTCGCCGGTCGGATCGCCGCAACACTTTAGGTAAGATTTCATTAGAGATGGGTCGATTTTTTATTTTTTTATATGTAAAGTTCTTGTGTCTAGGGGTTTGTTGCTAAATTCCTCCGAAATAGTTGGTTGTGTTGAAATTTTGTGTGTATATCGGGTAGGTCTGAGAATTGGCCTACAGCTATTTTTCATATCCCTAAATGATAAGAGTGGGCCACCCTAAAGTATTTTTAAAATTTTAAGTTTAAAGAATTGTGTTTATTATGTGTTCCGTTATATGTCCGAAGTCTTATAGGAGTCACGTCACCTCGTTCGGCCACAAGGCCCTAGATGTCGCTAGTTCCGTGTCGTTTCCCGCGCATATTTCCCACCTATTTTACAAACCTGCTTCCGTTAGGAGCTGTCGTCGAACAAGCCGCCATATTATTTAGCCATTATTGCGTCGCTCTCTGAGCTGTGCGCAAGGTTCGTAAGTCGCTAAAAATTTCAACATGAAATTTTTATAAGTAATTTAAATTTAAATTTAAATTATTTAAATTCTGGTAAGTAGAATTTATCGCTGAACGTTGTGTTCTTAACTTTAATAACGTTTTAAAGCACCGTACTTAGAATCTTTTCTGAAAAGATTTCTCTTTAAGTACCTTCAATAGTTTAATAAAAAATATTGTATTTTTTTTCCGATCTTTCGAGATGGTAAGTAGAAAGTTGGTTTTTTGTTTAAAGTGTTCCGTGTGGTTATTTGTTTTTTCATGAATAACACGTGTTTTCCCGCGCCGGCGGAGGTAGTGCGACTACGGGGGACTTGCGCAGAGCGCGCAGTCTCTCCTTCAGTTTCTCTGACGAGGAACGCTCCCGCAGCCGGTGTTGGCGCCGCCGCCGCCGCCGCCGCCGCCGCTCCCGCTCTCGCAGCCGGAGCCGCGGCGGGCGGCGTCAGGCGCACCGCGTCTTCGGCGCCGCCGCCGCGTGGCGGCCGTGTGGAATGCGCCACGAGCCACGTGGCGGCCGCGTAAATTGCGCCACAAACCACGTGGCAGATGCGGCGTGGGCTGCGCGGATTGCGCCACGAGCGGCGTGGTAGCTGCGTAGATTGCGCCACGAGCCACGTGGCTGCCGTGGCGTCAACTGCACCGGTCGCACCGCCTCGCACCGCTTCGGGTCCACGAGCAACATCGAGCAGAGGTTTGAGTTTCACCAACGGCAGCTGGTAAGTCAGCTATACAATATTTTGAGTGACGGCATACCGGGCGGGTTTCGCGCGACTCCGCCGCGTCCGCCGCGCGCACCACCGCAAAGCCGCCGGCGCCGGCGAGGCGAGAGCCACGTGTCGACGCGGTTATGTGTCTATGTCTGGACCGCGTGCGCCGTCCGACCCGCGTGTCGTTATGGCTGTGTCCGCGTGTCGTCGTGGCTATGCGCCCGCGTGTTGTAGTGGTTATGTGCCCGCGTGTCGTCGAGGCTATGTGCCCGCGTGCCGTTGTGGCTTTGTGCCCGCGTTCCCTTGTCCGTGCGTCGTGTCGGTCGAACCACGTCTGGTCGCGTATATGTGCCCTTCAGGCCGCGTTCGTGTCCGCACCACGTGTCGTCCCCACTATGTGAACGCTTGCGGTTAGCCTGTTCGTGTCGCGTGTCGACGTCGATCCACGTTGGTCGCGACTATGTGCCCGAGGGCTGTCGCGTGTCGACGTCATCGCCACGCGTTCTTCAAGTTGTTTGCCCGATTTCGTACCACGTGTCCCCGATAATGATATGTGACCGGGACGATATCGCTGCCTCTGTAGTCTCAGTCCAATTCTATTCATTTATTGCATTCTATATAACATGTTATCGACGAAATAGTTTCTTTGAAGGTTACTGCCATATTTCAGTTCCGTAACATAATGCGTTACTAAAATTAGTATCTATCAACCCCTTAAATGAAATGATAAATAAATGGAACCGTCCGGGTCTGAAAAGAATGCGTTTCCGGGCTATTATCGCATTGAACATATTGTTTCTTTGTGTATTGCCTTCTTGCCCTAAAGCTATCTTATTATCTATCTATAAGCTATCTTATAATCTTATTATCTTATATAGGCATTAAAATTGGATCGGTAAAACTGATGTTGATCTTTCGCGTCTTCTTTGTGTAACCAATTAATGATAAAGTATTCGGAAGATATAGAAGTTCTATAGTCTGCAGAATATTTATTCAACCCGTCGGGTTTGTCCGTTTCTTTACAAAAAGTCTTTTTTACCTGAAATGAAAATCGACCACGAAAGGATGTCGTGGTCGATTTTTGACGCCCAACAAATCAAAACAACCTTATTCTTTTTTGTTGATACATCAGTCTAAATTAATGTCGGCTTAGCACGTAGGTAGTTTGCATCGAAACTCTTAATCGATCTCGAGTGGAACATAAACTTCTACCTTGGGGATCACAGGGGACATACGGTGCAAAACCAAGTTTATTTGAAACGTAAGCCGATTCGATTGTTGCTTCGAAATTCTCCCAGGTCATCTTTGTTTGCGTGAGACTGGATCGAAAGGCACATAGTATATTTAGTTTTAAGTATTAACTCTAGTTTTAAGCTTTATTTCAGGTTTGAACTGTGCGTCATTAGTATCATAATTTTGCTTCTTTCACCGTTCCTCGAAATAGACTGTACAGATAGCACAGCAGAGGCACTGCAAACTGTTCTAGTCGTGCGAGCGATCCTGATATACCTCGAGGTAAAAGAGCCAACCCACATCGTGACCGATGCCTCCGATCAGAGCTTATCGAAAATTTTAAATATTTTTTTTTCTGGTGCTTCGCCGGCCGCTACCGCGGCACGCTCGCTTCGCTCGCTCGGCTCGCACGCTGTAGGGTCGCAGTTCTAACCTAACCTAACCCTCTTTTCGCTCGCCGTCATACCTAACGGGTTACCCGGTCGACAGACAGAAATCCGAGCTCCATAAAAGATTGACCTCGATTTTTTCTAAGTGTCTGCATCCCCTTTGCTACACCCGCTTGCCATCTGCCTCATGCTGCCTGTCGCTTGTCATCTGCTGTCTGCCACCTGCCACATGCCGCCTGCCGATTGCAGCTACCTGTTTCGGCACTGGGGCTCTTCTGCGATTGACCTGTACCTCTAGCAGACCGCTTACGTTGTGCCGGAGTATGTCTCATCATTGAGTTTCTTGCCGTTTCTTTTCAAGTGAAGTTTTTTCGGAAACGATGATATCTTATGACCTTCGTAAGAGCTTGTAAAAGCGTAAGTCGAATAAATATATTTTTGATTTTGAATGACATAACGCCTCACTTTTTACACTCACCCGAAATTTGCTCGTTGTCGTTTGAGATTCGCTAGTCCCGAACGCCATCTCAAGATGCGTTCGGCAATCGCTGACTGCAGGGCCTAGTTCCGGCGTTTTCACCCCCGGGTCTCATACCGTGTCTCCTTCGGCACCTGAACACTGCCTCCGGCCTGTTCATCATCGTTGTGCCGGAGTGGGAGCGACCCTTCTGGTAGCCGGACCTGAGAGCCCGAGCAGTGACGCGCCCCCTCGGAATCTTCGGTCTGTATCTATAGGTGGACATCGCGACGGGCCCGCAGACTAACCTGGTGGACACCGGAATAGGCCTGCGGACTTCGCTGGCGGAGTGACCGCGACATTCTTGCGGACCTCGCTGACGGAGTTACCGGGACGGTCCTGAGGACCTCGCTGACATGGTCGCCGCGACGGTCCTGCGGACCTCGCTGACATGGTCGCCGCGACGGTCCTACGGACCTCGCTGACGGAGTTGCCGCGACGGTCCTACGGACCTCGCTGACGGAGTTGCCGCGACGGTCCTACGGACCTCGCTGACGGAGTTGCCGCGACGGTCCTACGGACCTCGCTGACGGAGTTGCCGCGACGGTCCTACGGACCTCGCTGACGGAGTTGCCGCGACGGTCCTACGGACCTCGCTGGCGGAGTCACCACGACGGTCCTGCGGACCTCGCTGACATGGTCGCCGCGACGGTCCTACGGACCTCGCTGGCGGAGTCGACGCTACGGTCCTGCGGACCTCGCTGGCGGAGTCGACGCGACGGTCCTGAGGACCTCGCTGGCGGCACCGCGACGGCCCGCATTTCTTGATGGTAAACAACGGGCTACTCCCGCTGCAACGAGTTCAGGACCTGAAGGTAAGGGCTTATCTCATGTCGGGAGAGACTCTGACGAGCGATTGCTCTCCAAATAAGAAGGCCCTCCTAGAGATCTGGTGGCGACCTTCTACAATAATTGTCTACCCATTTGATCAGGTTAGTGCTCTCAGAACGATATTTCTTAGCAAATACCTAACCCCGAACAGGCCACGATGATACCTACGCAATTTGCAGGTGCGGTAATAAGTTAGCTTTTAGAATAGCTCTTGTTCACAAAACGATTATCGCTTCAATTTGTGAGCTCTTCTCAAATGTAAAAAGTTCATCTAACAGTACAGCCAGACATGTTATGTTACAACGGTAGCGATACCTTTACCTCCAAAACAGCAAGTTTTATATGCGAAAATGCTGATTAAATTCTGAAAAGAAACCTTTGATGGCAGTACCTTGTACGATATTTCCAGAAGGACAGCGGATCTTCTTTTGCTGACATCAAAACGTGAGTCCACAGCTCTGTTAAACTCTATCTCGATTGGTTCGTTGACAACGATCATTCTATAGGTAACCTTGTATCCGGAATTCGGCTCTATAACTGACTCTGGTACGTACCTGCCCTTAATCGAGTTAGTAGCTCTAGATCGCAGCTCTAGTTTATTGACTTCGGAGATTAGCCCACATTCCTAAAGAAATTAACGGCTCTACTAATCTATTTTTATGTCCTAGAATGCCTTCGCAGTCTGCCAATTCGACCATGATCGGAGGCTGGATGAAACGGCTTCTCGCCGAGGCTGGTGTTCGTGCTGTCTCAGGTAGCTTTCGGTTGGCCGTTAAGTTTTTAAACTGGTATGGAAGATATTTATTAATCATATTTTGAGAACTCCGTTTGGCATTACGAGTCTACCTATCGCAAGTACCGGTAAGATCAAATCCTTGTTGCGCTTATATTTCAGAGTCTGTAATTTATATTACTCCCACCGCTCTGGGGTCTGTCTATATTGTTTATGATTTTATTGCGGTATATCATATCCTCTAATTCTGCTCATGCTGATAATACTAACGATTCAACATAATACGTCATGTAATCCGTTAACGCTATGCTAGTTAGCTTTTTGGTACCGCATTTTACCTTTATTGTAAAGCGGCTCATATTGTTACTAAATACAATATGTAATTAAGAAATTAATGCAGCTATATATTATGTTTAGAATATGTTTTTTCTCTCTCACGTATTAAAGTTTATGTTGATAGACCTATAGTATGCCGATTCAATGCTGGTTATCTAATAAATACTCATCTCTGAGAACTGAGCACTGCCTTCAGTTCATCTTATGTACTTTTTACAAGTAGGTAACATACTTGCCCTGCTGTCCAATTTATGAAAATCTAATGTTTTCAGTACATTACCGTTTTTTCTTTCTTTGAATAACAACATTATTGCGTCCTTACATCGATCAAGCCACCAGGAGATAATAAACAAGTCTCCTATAAGACTTCGGACATATAACGGAACACATAATATAAAATTTTACCTTCCAATAAAATTGTTATTATGTTTCCAATATGTCCGAAGTCTCGGCAATGCCTTCCTGGTGATACAATTCGCACCTTGCTTGCAATAATGGCTAAATAATATGGCGGCTTGTTCGACGACAGCTCCTAACGGAAGCAGGTTTGTAAAATAGGTGGGAAATATGCGCGGGAAACGACACGGAACTAGCGACATCTAGGGCCTTGTGGCCGAACGAGGTGACGTGACTCCTATAAGACTTCGGACATATTGGAAACATAATAACAATTTTATTGGAAGGTAAAATTTTATATTTTTACACAATTCAGCATTGAATCTCTCCCCTACCCATCTACCATCATACTCCAAAATAATTGTTATACATCTGCTTACGTAGTACTTTCAGCAATTTTTATCTCAAATTCATACAAATAAATATATGTATTCTCCATACAGATTAACGGTGGATCAAGTGGAGGAGCTCTGGCAGTGCCTCGTGGTCCGCGGCACGGCCGAGTGCGCCGACTGCCTCTACTCGTGGCTGCTCTCGCACACCAAGTCGCCCGAACAACACGCGCTAGGGCTAGACGCACTGCGCTTCCTATACATTGAGAAGATGCCTACCTTAGATCCTGAGGTATGAATGAAAATATTTTTACAAGATTTTATTTAACTTGTAACTTTACTAAGTACTAGCGGACCCGACAAACGTTGTCCTGTCCCACGTCCCAAATTAACTAAAAAAACAATATCTAGTTGACCGTATTGTGAATGTAAACCATCCTCAAACCCCCTGGATTCAAATCGGTCCAGCCGTTTAGGAGGAGTTCAATGACTAACACACGTACAGAAGATTTATATATATAAAGATGTGCGGACGAAATCTTGCAATCAATTTTGAAGATATATTTTACCGTATGAAATTTTGTATACACATTCAGTTTGGTTCAAAATACATGGTTATTATGGTTTTATGGTCTTTCTAAAACCAAATTAAGGGAAAACCTACAAGGGGAGATGACTCATACAAAAATCATCCTTATTGCTTTTGAAACAAGGTCCATTATTTCCAGACAATAAGTATAATGGGCCTCAGCCTGTACCAGCAGCTGTGCAACCTGGCGCGCATGGCGCTCGGCACCGGCGACTCCCGCGACAGCGCGCACCCGCACACGCTCGCCATAGACCATCTGTGGAAGATAGCGCTTAGGGCCAACAGTACTGGTAAATATCGCTTTTATCAATCGCTTTTGGCGTAGGCAAAGTATATCTAAGGTAATTTCGACACTGGCAAAGGAATCAAAATCGATTACTTCTAACGGACCACTGCTATATATACGAGTTTAATTTAAAATATCACAATCCCTACTTAATATTATAAATGCGGAAGTAACTCTGTCTGTCTGTTACGCTTTCACGCTAAAACTACTGGATCGATTTAAATGAAATTTGATACAAAGAAAGTCTGGAGCCTGAGAAAGGACAAAGGCTACTTTTTAACCGTCTGCAAAAAAGGAGGAGTTCCACGCGGACGAAGTCGCAGGCAGAAGCTAGTGCCTAATAAAGTTGTTTTTTTTTTAATGAAATCTCCTTTTTTTATTATTTTTTCACAGACGTCTCCATGGGAGCCATTCAATACCTAAACAGCTACTACATGGGCCAGCAGCTACTCCAAGAAGACGATTTCGTCTCGAAATGCATGTTCCATCTCTCTTCAGCCGCCGAGCGGCTCATATCGAAAGAGCAGGACGGGGAGAGTGCGATCCCGGCGCCGTGCGAGGAGAAGAAAGAGAGCGAGAAGGCGCCCGACAAACAGAATATTTACGAACACATGACGGAGGAGGCTGCGCTGCAGTGTATACAGAGGGCGTTGTTGTTGCTTAAAACACACTTGGACACGTTTAAGAGAAGGTACGTACTTATTGCATTGGCGAAAATGAAGAAAGAGTTGTTTAGATGTGGAAAGATGGGGTTACATTAGCGACTAGTTTGTTTGAAAACATTTTTTGATAATATTGTAGGTAGGTTGAAATTGTGATGAATAAATTGCAATTGAAATGTGATAAAATACACCTATAACTAGTCCACCCGAAATAGAAGGCCTATTTTTTTTTCTTAAATTCGTCCCATTTTTACATTAACCTATACTGAGGTAGTCAAATACGTGATTAGTTATTTAAAAGTGAATACGTTCACTATCCTTACTAATATTATAAATGCGAAAGTAACTCTGTCTGTCTGTCTGTTACGCTTTCACGCTAAAACTACTGGACCGATTTAAATGAAATTTGGTACAAAGAAAGTCTGGAGCCTGAGAAAGGACATAGGCTACTTTTTAACCGACTGCAAAAAAGGAGGAGTTTCACGCGGACGAAGTCGCGGGCAGAAGCTAGTATACTATAAATATTGTTAAAAAAATGAAAAAAATAAATTAAGAAATATATTTTTGTAATTTAACATTTCTGTTTGTTAATAATGTGTACTTTTTCATCGTAAGTTTGATGCAGAACATCGTATGTAGCTCTTTTACCGTCTTATTGTAATACCTACCTTATTAGGAGCGAATTTTTGTAAATGACCTGTCTAGTTCATACATTAGATCTGAAGTTGATTCTCCATGCGTTGACATCGTATTTAAATTCATTTACTATTTCTTATCCCTACTAATATTATAAATGCGAAATTCAAATTAGGTTTCTTTAGTTAGACGACATTTGTATGGGAAAAGAAAAGGGCTGTTTTTAGGGATTTCCCGGCAATTATTCGATTTTTTCTCGTAAGAACCATCCTTGGACTTCAACGAACATTTAAAAAAAAAAATTGGCCAAATTGGTCCAGGATTTGTCGAGTTATGCGCTTACCAACACATTTTGCGATTCATTTTTATATAAAGATTTTTTATTATGTATATGTGGATGTATGGCTGTGTGTAGATACGCGTACCACCTGCGGCGCTGGGCGCTGGCGGAGTCTGGCGCGTGGGAGGGCAGCGGCGGCGCGGGCTCGGTGCGGCTGACGCTGCAGCCCGCGGGCGCCGGGCCGCGCGCGCTGCTGCACCTGCACCACTCCGACCTCGTCGCGCATCTGCGCGCGCACGTGCACTGCTGGTGGGAGAGACAGGTGATGCCACCAGACACCACGAGTACCACGAGTACCACGACCTTTCTATTAATACTGAAGGACGAGCACAGCGAACGGACGACCACGAGTACCACGACCGTTCTATTGGTAGTAAAGGACGGTCGCCGAGCACAACGAACGGACGACCACGAGTACCACGACCTTTCTATTAAAGGACGAAAAACGGACATTGCCCTTTTTCTATTTTATGTCGCACGCGCGTAGTAATAGTGCCCTCACGCTCGCACAGTAACTTCCTTTAGCCCAGGGGCATGGGGTGGGCACTTCGTACATTTATTGATATTGTTGTGCGTCTATGCACGGCTTGGCTTATAAGTCCTTGAAGGTAACTGCGGAAGATATGATATTAGATTAGTACAATATAATGTGTTTATTATCATGTAAAATTAGCGAGAAATCGTCAGAACAAAGATTAATAATATTTAATAATAACTAAATAACACAAACTGACAATATTATTTAAATAAGCTTTTCTCCTTGGTCGTCATAGCAATAAACCAAATTATATGAAGTTTCAATACTATAATTGAGATTAATTTAACATTTGAAAAAGTAATTTTATTGATTTGTTGCGTAGATCCAAGGTGAGGAGGGTGTGACAGCGCTGTCGACAGACGGTCCGCTGCGTATGATCACGCAAGGACAGGAGTTGACCATTGACTACGACGAACGCACGCTTTACGATATGGGGTTCAAAGACAATCAGGTAAGTTGTGTACTATTTAATTTAGATTAATTTATATAAGCGAAAGCTGACTGAATGACTGATGTATCAACGCAGGGCCTAAACTATAAGGGTTAGAAACTTAACATTTTGCACAGGGTCAGCGTATGGGAGCACTAAGAAAGGGTTTTTGTAAATTTATCCTCTAAGGGGGTAAAACGGGGGTTCAAAGTTAGTATGAAAGTTAGTATTTTGAAGTTAATTGAATGAAATTTAGTATGAAGTTTTTCATCGGAAGTCATAAAACACGTAAAATATTTTAGAAATCGAAGTCTTATCGTGCGAAGTCGCTGACAGAAGCTGGTTATTAATTTATTTTTCTGTCCTCCGGCTGGAAAGCGTCAACTTTCTGGCCGCTGCGCTAAATGAAATTGCCGCTTTCTGGTTTCGTCGAACAGAAAAATAGTATACTGGCCTCGGCCAGTAAAATAAAAAAGCCTCAGATCACATTTTTGTCAACCTCGGCTTCGCTTCGGACGAAGTTTACATGTGATCTAAGACATTTTTTATTTTACCGGCCTAGGTGCGTAATGTACTATTTCCCGAGCTACAATTGAGTGTTTCTCTCCAGTTGGTGTTCGTATCGGTGGGCGTGGGCACGCGCGGCGCGTGGGCGGAGTGGCCCTCCGCGCAGCCCGCGCCCTCGCGCACGCGGCTGCCCACGCTGCTGCTGCTCGACCCCACGTACTTCAACCATCTGTTCACGCTGATGCAGGCGTTGGGACAGATGAAGGAACCCGGTGCTAATGGGGTAAGTTTATAAACTACTAGCGGTAGCGGTATTTTGTTGTTAAAAATGTTCTACAGCCTATGTTACTAAGGGTGAATGTAGTTTTCCAATGGTGAAAGAATTTTTGAAATCGCAGTTTTTATTTTTGTTTATTCATCACACACAATTTTTTTTTTCTCTTTATAATAAGTAGTAGTGTAGATGACAATCTCGTAAGAAAATGTGGGATATATTCATATATGATAAAATTATTGATATATTTAATAAAATTATTGAATAATACGATCACTCAAATTATAATTTTCTTAGTTCAAGGTACTTACATAAATATACATACAACAATTAAATTAACTTAAACATTTTTACGTAAGTTATGTAAAAGTTTTTTAGCAAATTAAAAGCAAAGTATTTGTTATAAAAGCTTACTCTGACATCTTGAAATACTTAAACAGTACGCTTACATATTTTTTTTGTGCACTGTTTCATTTCTAGTTCACATAAAACTAACCTTGCTCATTATTTTTGTTAAAATCAAACGCCTAATTCCTCTACAGGAGCCAGTAGCGCATACAAAAGCGCAGCTGCTATCTCGTCGTGTTTGGGACATTTTGCAAGCCGTGCCTCTCAACCCGACGCTACTAGAAGCATTCCAGAACCCGATAGAGAGCAAACTGCCAGAGTTACTAGACCCCAACAGCCCACAGAAACTCATGTATTCACTGCACATTATAGACAAGCTGAGCTCTAATAATAATGGTCCACCAGTTAAGGTATGTGTTTTTTTAACTTGTAGGGTGCTCTAAATATTTGTTAGTTACAAACGTAAACCATACTTTTATTTATAGGTAAATTTTGTCTTTATAACCACCTCAAGTTCAAAAATTAGTGATTTGTGTAACCTTATATTGAAATAAAATTTGTCTATTAATATGGTCCATAAAGTCACGGATTTTTCTCGTTTTCCTTTTATATGATGAAACAATAAAGAAATAGTAATCTTGACTTGACCCTTTTTTGTCGTGTAATATATATTTTCAACTTTGTTCCAAAACATGTTATGTATATGTTTGTGTATAAAATAACATCTATTTGCTTTAGTAATAAGTTCTGTGCGTAGGTATATTTTTGATATTTTGTGGTATACACAAATATTTATGCTATCAACTGTAAAACCGATTATTGTACATTTAAATAAATGATATCTTATCTTATCTTAGGAATCATCCGGGAGCGCGGAAAAGACTGAAGAGGAAAAGGTGACTGTGGATAATTGGAATGACGTTTTCATCAAAAAGGGTGGTTTGCGGTTACTCTACGACATAATGATGTCTGGTAAGTTTGACATTCGATAATGAGCTCTATGGAGCTTATGTTAGAGTTGAATTTAATTATATGTTTTGTTGTAGGTGTTTTACAAAGGAGTGACGATAGCGAGTGGAGGCAGGACTGCTTGGCGCTTCTATTGCAGTTGTTGTGTAGAATAGGGACGCTGCCATCTTCGGATCCAGCTCAAACGCCTAAATTACATCCGGTATGAATTTATGAAATAAAAAAATAACAATGTAAACTAATGGCAACACTGCTATAAACAATGTTACCATCTTAAAAATGTAAAATTATATCTAGTAGCTTTATAAAGCATTCACATTTTAAACGTTAACTGGTTGAGATCCCTTACAAAGATAATTTCGCCTTGCACTTTTTCTATATTTTGACTTTATGTAAGTGGTCTGTTTTCAAAAGTTTTTTTATATTAATATTTGATTTTTGTTTATTGTTACAGTCTTTATTATCTCTAATGAGCGTGGAAGAGACTACAGAGAGGCTTATATCGATACTGTGTGAAGCGGCCACGACTAAGGAACCCACTACTTATAAAACGGGGTTTTGGGGAAGAGCACAGGTATGTCAAACTCTGATGTTTTAAGGCGAAATTTGACCCGTAATTATATTTATTATAATTTTATTACACTTTCAAAGTAATTTCCTAACCTCCTTTTTACTACATTAAGTGATGAATTACGTTATAAAATCTGTTTTACATTCGCATTTATAAGATTTACACATTTTTTTAGGATATCGGCAAATTGATATGTAATTTTAAATAACCTCGGTAACACGAAGTTTTTGGCATTTCCCTTGAAATTCGATCTATCGAGGTTCCACTGTACTCGTATATCTAAATAACATTAAATAATTAAGACCTAAATTAAAGAAATTGAAACATAAAAGTGCTTATATGGTTGCCATGGCGATTACGCAGATTGTCAGGGCAACCGCCAGATACTTAACGCACGTGTGTGTGTGTGTGTGTGTGTGCGCAGGTGGTGCAGCACGCGATGCGCATGTGCGTGTGGTGGGCGCGCGGCGGCGGCGACGCGGTGTCGCTGGCCTGGTCGCTGCGCCGCGCCGCGCCGCGCCTGCTGCTCGACGATGCCGACCCTGCGGTGAGTGTATACTATAAGCCTTTATTTATTACTAGCGGCCCGCCCCGGCTTCGCACGGACCCTATTTTTTTTTAAATATAATATAGCTTATGTCACTCGGGAATAATGTAACTTCCAAACAGTGAAAGAATTTTTCAAATCGGTCCAGTAGTTTTGGAGCCTATTCAATCCAAACTAACAAACAAACCTTTCCTTTTTATTATATTAATATAGATTAGAACGTCAACACTGACAACCCAAATAATGTCTAATGTCTTCGCGGCTATTACACATTGGAATTAAACAACTATAACGGATTTAACTCGCGTATTTTATTTTATTCGCTAACGTTTCGGAAACTTCACGATTCCCATATTAGTAGCACGAGTGATCTGATGATAGCCTAACGCTAAAGTCACAAAACAACAAAGTAAAGAAACGTCATCCAATAAAATAAAATACTTACACGAGTTAAATCCGTTTGGAATTGTTTCAATCCAAAATAAATGTTTTATTAAAAAAAAAAAACAGTTTCTCGATATCTGTTATTCTGCCTTTCGGAGTTACAGTGAACTGGTTTTACCAGCTAGGTAACTGCGCTTCAATATCCAGTTATAAAAAAAAATGTGGTTTCCAGGTGCGGCGTGAGGCGGGCAGCGCGCTGTACCGGCTGTGCTCGCGCGGCGAGGTGGCCGTGCTGGCGCCGCTGCTGCAGCTGCTGCTGGAGCACCTGCCGCGCGCCGCCGACATGCGCCCCCACCACCACCACCACCAGCACCACCCCCACCAGCACCACCACCACCACGACCACGACCACGAGGTAATGACTTATTAGATAGATAGATAATGATTTATTACTAAATACTAGCTTCTGTTACTCGCGATTTCGTCTGCACACGATGAGTACTTTACACAGTACCGTTTATAAAATATAGCCAATATATTATTCTGATGTATGATTATTTTAAAGTTTCATTAAAATTCATTCAGTAGATTTTACGTAATAATTTATTTACTTTTTCATCCTTCCATCAAGTCATTTACACTTAAGGCGTAAATAAGGTGCCAACGTTAAACGAAACTACCATAATGTATTGCATTTGACATCCTCGAACGTTTTTGACGTACGTGACAGTCGTTCGCGGATGTCAAATCCCATACATTTTGGTGCCAACTTTGTCTAGGCCCCAAGTTATTCACATTTAAACGTTGTTTGTGTGTCAAGGTGGTACACCACCACGCGGAAGAAGGCAAGGAGCCGTACGGGCCGGCGTGCCGCGATTACTTCTGGCTCGTGTGTCGGCTCATCGACGGACTGCCGGAGGACTTCTTCAAAGGTATATAACGTAGATAAGTTTATATATTTATCTTTACAACAAAGTGACGTTTTCGTCCTTTTTGATTTGTTGAACTGTTGATTACTGCGGTTAAAAAATGCGGTAAAAATGCGTTTTCTTTTATAATGACAAGTTAAAATTTCCCTTTCGACAAATATTGTTCTTTTTTTTAATGTGACAGAGTGGACTTTTTCAGCGCACATATTTCGGTTTACTACTCTGTCACAGCATTCTGCGAGTAATGAACGCTTTAAAAAAAAATCTGGTTCGAGAAACAAAAAGAAACAAGTATTTGTTTCTTTCGTATCGAATGTATCGATATGTGACTTTTCGTTACCTTACGATGATTCCGTACATTTTAAATAGTTTAAATTGTATTTATAGAATGGGAACGCTATAATTTCAATATATATATATCACCCAATTAGTTTATTTTTCTATTTATAGAAGGTGCAACGTCTGAAGACAGCGGTGCCCCAGACTTGAACGAACTGTGTGAAAAAATACGCGTGTCCTTAGAGAAGCGAGAGATTATTGAAAAGCGTACGGAACCATGCACGCCGGACGATGGTTTATACGGCCAGTTGAGTCTACTCACTCATCTCCTGAAACACCCACTCAGGTTCAAGACTTCTGAACAAGGCACTAGGACTTTAGAAATGGTGAGGCTGTTTGGATGATTATATCTTGTTTTTGGTCTGCGTAGGTTGATGTGTTTTTTCTAATCTGCAGCACCGCTTCACGTGAATGGTGGCATTATTTCACATTTGAAATTGGAATGTTAAGTTGCCAAATACTGTGCATAAACTCAATCATTTCATTTGTTTTTATTTAAAACTAGCGGTCCCGGCAGACGTCATCCTGCCCTTTCGAAATTCAAATTAGGTAACTGTAGTTAGACAACTTTTGTATGGGAAAATAGAAGGGCTGTTTTTAGGGTTTTCCCGACAATTATTTGATTTTTTCTCACCGTAAGAACCATCCTTGGACTTCAACGAACATTTTTTTTTTTTTAAAAATGGCCAAATTGGTCAAGGCGTTGTCGAGTTATGCGCTTACCAACACATTTTGCGATTCATTTTTATATATAACATATGAATTGAATAAATACCTAAACTTTATTTTGTATTAAATTTTATTGATATAAAAACGAATAATTTTGAAATAACTATCGAGTGTGACATTGGTAAGTGTTATAGCTGATGAAAATATCGTTTAATCCCCGAATGGTCAACTTCAGTTCCATTATGACTTAAATGGATAATTATTAAAGTACAGCACTACCTTGGACGTACTTCACTACGTCCCCTTTGTGGAAAAAAAACCCTAAAAACAGGTTTTCCCGACAATTATTTGATTTTTTCTCACCGTAAGAACCATCCTTGGACTTCAACGAACATTTTTTTTTTTTTAAAAATGGCCAAATTGGTCAAGGCGTTGTCGAGTTATGCGCTTACCAACACATTTTGCGATTCATTTTTATATATAACATATGAATTGAATAAATACCTAAACTTTATTTTGTATTACATTTTATTGGTATAAAAAACTAATCATTTTGAAATAAGTATCGAGTATGACATTTGTAAGTGTTATAGCTGATGAAAATATCGTTTAATCCCCGAATGGTTAACTTCAGTTCTATTATGACTTAAATGGATAATTAATAAAGTACAGCACTACCTTGGACGTACTTCACTACGTCCCCTTTGTGGAAAAAAACATTGTGTAACCTGCAATATAAAAAAAAAACATTATGTATTCATTGATGAATAAATTATTGAATTATATAAAATGAGGTTTTTGACTGCAATAAATTAACAAGAAATAGTAACTTTTGAAAGATGCTATAAAAATCCGTTGTTTCTAGGTATTCTCGTTTCTATTCGACGTGCCCAATCCGGAACACCGTAACTTGCCGAAGTGCAAATCGCAGAAGTCCCGCGCGGCCGCGTACGATCTCCTGGTGGAGCTGGTGCGAGGCGCGCCGGACAACTATATGGTGTTACACCATAAATTGATGGAGCATCATAAGCCTGGTAAGAATTTCCACGATTTTTTTTATATAGCCTTGTCATGTACGGATGTGACGTGCTTGTTTGAATGGGTACAGTGTTTTAACTATTTTTTTTTAGATAAGATAAGCTTAGATCTAATATATATAAAAGGAAAAGTTGACTTAATGACTGGCATATCAACTGAAAGGGTTCAAACTTGATTTTTTTACAGGAGTTCCTTTTATATCGAAGGGGATCTCTAAGAAAAGGTTTTACCCCCTAAAGGGTTAGAATTGGGATGCTTATTGTTCGCAGATGAAGTCGCGAGCAGAAGCTAGTTATGCCATATAATTACAGTATTATTTGAAATTACATACTCATATTGAGATCAACAATTAAATAACTTCGATTAAATGATGTAATTAAGATCTTCCCATATAATAATATATGACTTATACGATATATTGAGTATACTTCCTCATAAGAAAACCCTCTTCAATACAAGTACTATTGACGCTTTAAAGTATCTATACTAATATAATAAAGAGGACAGTTTTGTTTGTTTGGATTAAATAGGCTCCAAAACGACTGGAAAATTATTTCACTGTTGGGAAGCTACACTATTTCCAAGTGACATAGGCTATGAAATAAAGTTGATCCGTGCTAAGCCGGGGCGGACAGCTAGTATAACATAAAGTTTAAAAAAATAATATCATTGCATGTGAAATGATAGAACATACAAATTTTACAGATCATAATTAGATAATTACGTTCCCAGGTCCCCAATCATCGTATCCGTGGGACTACTGGCCGGCGGAGGAATCTCGTTCGGAATGCGGCTACGTAGGTCTCACCAACTTGGGCGCCACTTGTTACATGGCGTCGTGCATGCAGCACCTGTACATGATGCCGCAGGCGCGCGCCGCCGTGCTCGGCGCGGACCCCGCCGCCAGCAGGCACGGCGCGACGTTGCGCGAGATGCAACGGATGTTCGCGTATCTGTTGGTGAGTTGCTGCAACTGTTGCTGTAACGGTATACTGCTTGGCGCATATGCTACTTGATCCCCAAAAAGTTTCTTTATAGTGATTTCGCTTTTTATAGATAACCGCGTAAACTTTATTCTTTATTTTTAGAGTAATCTAATAAAATTGTTCATTTATTGGAATTAAATAACTATAACGGTTTTAACTCGCTTATTTTATTTTATTTGCTGACGTTTCGAAAATTTTACAGTTCCCATATTCGTAACACGACTAAGCTGACGATTTATTTTTGAAACAGGGTAGAAGTAAAAATTTTGTAATTATAAAATTAGGTAGTTGGCATAATGTAAAAATCACTTTAACGTTAGCCTATCGTCAGTTCAGTCACGTTGCGCATATGGGAACTGAAAAGGGAATATGGGAACAATAAAGTATTGGAAACGTCAGCAATAACAATATAAAACGCGAGTTAAATCCGTTGTATTTTTTTTATACTTAAGTGTAATATCAGAGAAGGCATCAGAAATTATTATTTATTCTTTATTGCACAAAAATACAACTAATGTACAAAAGGCGGACTTAATGCCATACGGCATTATCTACCAGTCAACCTTTGCCAACAGAGAGCATGTGTAGGCTTAAATAAATAATACACATATAATAGATACAATATTAAATTAGTCTAAAAATATTATTTATTGTTATAGGAAAGTGAGCGTAAAGCGTACAACCCGCGCAGCTTCTGTAAAGTGTACCAGATGGACCACCAGCCGCTGAACACCGGCGAGCAGAAGGACATGGCGGAGTTCTTCATAGATCTGGTGTCCAAGTTAGAGGAGATGACGCCCGAACTGAAGAAGCTCGTGAAGACGCTGTTCTGCGGCGTGCTGAGCAACAACGTTGTTTCTTTGGTGAGTTATATGTTAAGAAGTTATATAAATAGTGTCTAGTCATAGTGTGTCACTTAAAATAATTAAGATCATGCATTTGTATGCAGTTCCTATATTGTTATAGGAACTAGGTATGTAATAAATGTATAAAGTGTACTCTAACGTAGCACATGCGCACTACAAGCGCTTAATAATTATTTTGACAATGCATTGATAACAATCAGTCAAAGGACAAGTCTACATATGTGAAAGTCTATAGACCATGCGGTGAATCGGTCGATCAATCAGTAAATAGATCAGTCAGTAAATCAGGCAGTTACTAGATCAATCAGTCAGTGAATGAGCCAGTTAGTAGATGAGTTAGTTAATGGATCAGGCAGTCAGTAAATCAGTCAGTCAATAGATTAGATAGCCATTGAATTTACGAGTCTATTGATCAGATGGTCAGTCAATAGATCAGACAGTAAGTCAATACATCAGCCAGTCTTTCAATCGATCAAACAGTCAGTAAATAGATCAGTCAGTCGGTAGATCAGTCAGTCAATAGATCAGACAGTCAGTTAATAGATCAGACAGTCAGTCAATACATCAGTCAGTAACTAGAACAACCAGACACTGACCAGTCAATCAGTTAAGCCTTTTATCTATAGATTCTGTTCATTTCCCAGGACTGTCCGCACGTGTCGCGCACGCTGGAGGAGTTCTACACGGTGCGGTGCCAGGTGGCGGACATGCGGAACCTGCACCAGAGCCTCGACGAGGTCACCGTCAAGGACACGCTCGAGGGGGACAACTGCTACACCTGTTCGCAGTGCGCCGCCAAAGTGCGCGCTGAGAAACGGTCAGTGTAACTGTTGTTCGAAGTACTTACTGTAAATAGCATAGACTGGAACGCAACACATGGCTGTGAAAATTTATAATAAGTTACCATTAGAAATAAAAAATATAACAAAAGATTCCCTATTTAATAGTAAATTAAAGTCATTTCTGCTTCATAAATGCTACTACACTATACCCGAATTTCTAGAATAAAAATATTTATTTATGTATAAAGTAAGATAATAATAAAATGTTAGATAGAAGTAAGTAAGAAAATTATTTTTAACTAGCTTCTGCCCGTGACTTCGTCCGCGTGGAATTCCTCCTTTTTTGCAGTCGCTTAAAAAATAGCCTATGTCCTTTCTCAGGCTCCAGACTTTCTTGGTACCAAATTTCATTTAAATCGGTCCAGTAGTTTTAGCGTGAAAGCGTAACAGACAGACAGACAGACAGAGTTACTTTCGCATTTATAATATTAGTAGGGATTATTAATTATAAATTTGTAATATTGCAGTGCCCTAGCAGGGTTTACGTTTGAAACTATAATTAATGTAAGATCTATGTACAACATAAAGCAATAAAAAAATGTGAATGTTGAATGTATAGGTTGGATTCTTACGGGAAACTGCATTTATGTGTATGTGACTCTAAAGATGTGCTCCTTAACCCACGATGATGGTAACGGTTGATGATGCTTGATGACCCTTTCACATTAAACAGCACTTTTGATACGTTCCATTAATTATTCTTGTGCCACCACGATGCCGGATGGAGATTGAAGAGTGAGGAAGAGATTGAGTGATTGATTGAAAAGGAATATATATAGGATATAGATTGATTCAATGAACTAAGAAGTGGGAATATTTGAGTGTACACAAACAGTAACATCGTTTCAAATCGAAATATATATATACTAGCTTCTGCCCGCGACTTCGTCCGCGTGGAACTCCTCCCTTTTTGCAGTCGGTTAAAAAGTAGCCTATGTCCTTTCTTAGGCTCCAGACTTTCTTTGTACCAAATTTCATTTAAATCGGTCCAGTAGTTTTAGCGTGAAAGCGTAACAGACAGACAGACCGACAGACAGAGTTACTTTCCCATTTATAATATTAGTAGGGATTAAAAGAAAAGGCTGCCAAAACATTATATTTCGTTTCATATTAGCGATGTCTTTTTTTTATTTATCATTTAGTAAAAAAAAAACACGTTGCTAAATTTTATATCCAAGAATCTTATGGATTCCTTCGTTCTGAGCTTTCGAGAACTTACTAGTTTCCATATTCGTAGTGATCTGATATCAGATGTCGGATAACTATAGTCTGTCACGCAAAAGTGTTTATTGATCAAAAGAACGTTATTAAATATATAATTAATTTGTCTTAACATGAAAATACTAGCTGACGGAAGAAAATATATTTTACCCACAGAGCCTGTTTCAAGAAACTCCCGCGCATCCTATGTTTCAACACTATGCGCTATACGTTTAATATGCTGACGATGTTGAAAGAAAAAGTAAACACGCACTTCTCTTTCCCGATGCGGTTGGATATGTCCGGATACGTGGAGAAACATCTCATGCCGGCTCAATATCAAGGTATTTTTTTTTTAATATTTACTTAACTTGCAATGTAAGTATATAATATATAATTATGTAGATATATACGGGTGAAATCTGGTAACTAATTTTTAAAATGCAATGTAAGTAACTACGAGTATGTAGATATGTTGGGGTGAAATCTTGCAAGTAAATGTTGAAACAGATATAATTTTAACCGATTGAGCTGAAATTATGTAAGTACACACGTTCAGTTTGGATGACAATGCATGGTTAACTGTGTGACGTCATTCGTAAAACAAATGATGGGTGGTAAAAGGGGTGCTTGGAAAACTATATATACCCGAGTGGGGTATCAAATGATAATATTAAGGTTCATATTGTAAAATTATAAAAGCTTGTCTTTAAAAAGGTTTTTTTTCTTTAACAGAGGAAAAAAGAAAGTCTGCTGAAACGAAGAAGGAAGGCGATAGCAGTCCTAGTGCAGAATCCGAAGAAAATTTGGACACCGAGGAACATTATGAGTATGTATTTTTCAAAATGTTGACAAAAAAAAAGTCAGTCTTTCAAGACGAAAGTTTGTAAGTGTTTATGTTTGTTACTTCTTCCCGCAAAAACTACTGAGTGGATTTTGATGAAACTTTACAATAATATAGCTTACGCACCAAAATAACGTATAGGCTATATTTTATAACGATAGTAACATTGAAGGTTACTGTGTAAAAAAATAGGGATCCGTGCGAAGCCAAAGCGGACCGCTAGTATATATTAATCATCATTATCATATCAACCGAGAGTCGTCCACTGCGGGACATAGGTCGCCACCAACGATGACCATATCCCTACTTAAAGTCTGGAGCCTGAGAAAGGACATAGGCTACTTTTTAACCGACTGCAAAAAAGAAGGAGTTCCACGCGAATGAAGTCGCGGGCAGTTGCTAGTATTATATAAATGAGATCCCATAATCCCCTAGATACGAGTTGATCGGCGTGACCGTACACACGGGCACCGCGGACGGCGGTCACTACTACTCGTTCATCCGCGACCGGCAGCACGCGCACGCGCACCACGACCGCTGGCTGCTGTTCAACGACGCTGAGGTCAAGCCGTTCGACCCCGCCCACATAGCCGCCGAGTGCTTCGGGGGCGAGATGACGGTATGTCGCTTGCATAGGTTTACTTGATAATATTTAGTGACGTCACACGGTGGTCCTCTTTAGCTATAAATACCCTTAAGCTAGATAGAGCTCAAAGTTCATACTTATGTAAATAAAAACATAAAACAAATAGAAATATAGACTTTATTTAAAAAGATATATATTTTAAATATAATAGAATTTAATATAAAATAGTTTATTTAAATAACCTTTGCATATAAGAATTACATTTGAAACATTTGACCAAGGTGATATTTCTATTTTCCATTTAGTAAATTATTTTATTTATGTCATATCTTTGACAATTTACACCAATTAATCTTCCAAAAGTAAGCAAAGTTTTTATAATGGGTTCTGTTCGTCACACTTACATCTGCCCCTAGCAGGATTCGAACCCACAACCTTTGGTTTCTTAGTCATAGACGAATAGACCAAAAGGACTTCTGTATTTTGTATTGCAGAGTAAAACATACGACTCCGTCACGGACAAGTTCATGGATTTCTCGTTCGAGAAGACGAACAGTGCGTACATGTTGTTCTACGAGTTGAGTCCGCCGCGGACCCAGCGCACCGCCGACAGCGGACCTCAGGAGGAAGCACAGGTGATTCTAGACCGTATTTTTATATTAATAAAGTTGTATTTTGTTTGAGATGTTGAATTTAAGATGGATATTAAGTATTTTTCATGCAAAACTTTTTGTAACTTTGAGATTGATACCTCATAATAGTAAACAAAACGTTGCGTTCCTTGGTTTTATATCAATGTAATATCTGTAATAGAATTTACAAATGGTAGTATTTACTAATAACTAACGGTCCCCGCAAAATTACTATCCTATTTCGAGCAGTTGGGTAAAAACTATATGTTAATCCAGGGTGTCAGCTACATTCACACCAAATTTCATCAAAATCAGCGCAGCCGTTCTTGAGTTATAAATGGTGTAGGTAATTAACCAAACTTTGTTTTAATATTATACAAATTTGTGATCACAATAAGTCTATACATAAACCCGAGCTTTAAGAAACATAGAAACTTTTTAGAGAGAACAACGAGACATATCGAAATATTTTGTTACTTCATTTTTTTTATTCTTAGGCTGCACATTTGAATTTGAATTCACGTGGCCTCACATTTCGAGTCACACTATTTTAGTAAACATGCGATATACTCATATCGATATTACTTATGTACAGTCGTCCACGGCGGAGGAATCGCCGTCGTCGTCGATGGAGCGGCGCAGCAGCGACCCGGCGCCGGCGCCGCAGCTGCCCAAAGACTTGTTGAAGTGGATATGGGACGACAACATGCACTTCCTGCACGACAAGAACATATTCCAGCACGCTTACTTTACGTGAGTACTTGTGACGTCATAGAAATGACGCCGAATGACGAGAGAATCAATTAAAGTTTAACTGAGCCTTTGTTGTATTTCTTAAGATGTCCTCGTGACGTTTTATTCATGGTCCCAGCAATAACCTTTGAAGAATAAAATCTCAGTAGACTTTTCAACTCACTTTACATATGTGGTCTAGTATATCAAAAACGAATCTTATTATTATGTCATGTAGATTGTTTTTTGTCTATTAATCGTTAGGAGGTTCTATGTGATTTCTAAATCTAAATGCTTGTAATTAAAATATAATCTTTAACTTTTGAAATTACGTAAAAAATACTTTTCTTTATTTGTTATTATACCATTCTGTCTAGAGGAGAATAAATCTATATGATAAAAATAGGCATTTCAAGCATGAAAAGATTAGGTACTAGCTAGTATAATCCTGAGAGCGAGAAGGTACCAAGTGCAATTCAAATTTATACCTATACGTTTTTTTTTTTCAAAATCAAAATCATTATATCTATTAAAAGAACCGCTTCAACACCGTTGCGTAGTTTTAAAGATTTAAGCATACCATCCCTATGGATAGACAGCGACTTTATTTTATACTATGTAGTGACGAAATTAACGAAACCTAGATAATGTTTTTTTGAAAGGTAATTAAAGTGATATTCTTTATGTACAGATTTATGGGTCAGATGTGCAGTTCAGTGCCGCAGTCGCTGATGACGCTCCGGCCTGAAGTGACCGAGGTCGCGGCGAGGCTTTCCACCTCGTTCTTCATCGAGACGTTCATACACGCCAAGGAAAAGGTACCTTAGTCCTTATGTCATAAGGTTTTATTTTAAATATCGGCTAATTTTATTACATCTTTTGCGTTTCACAATCGTCGAATACGTACTACTGACACGACATAATATTTACCGGTTTGATGATTAATCAGACATTTTGACTATTTTTGAGAATGTTCAATAATTATAATTTTTAGCTGTCTTAATCTTCGTTGAAAATCAAAAATACGCGTTAAAGAATTATTTCGATACGTCAATTACTTTCCGAGATATTAAGCTTTAAAATTACCGCGCGTGACGTCATAATACAACACTCGCATTCTACCCGGCGATACCTACCGCAACAGCTGACCACTAACGACTACGCGAAGTGTAGTACGATGACGTCACAACGGTCACGCGTTACTTTGAATGCCTGTAAAATCATAGCTACTTGGTATTTTATCTATGCTAATATTATAAAGAGGAAAGGTTTGTTTGTTTGGATTGAATAGGCTCCAGAATGGCTGGACCAATTTCAAAAAATCTTTCACTGTTGGGAAGCTACACTATTCCCGAGTGACATAGGCTATAAAAAAAGATGATCCGTGCGAAGCCGGGGCGGACAGTATGAAATAAAAAAAATGTGTTTACACAACATATTAACAACTATTTACATTATTTATTTTTCAAACATACTTTATTATTATTATCTTGTATTGTGACATTTTTCTTCTTCATTAAAGCCTACAATGGTATCTTGGGTGGAGTTGGTGACGAAGCAGTTCAACGCGTCGGCGGCCGCCTCCGAGTGGTTCCTGGGACACATGGCCGACGACACCTGGTGGCCTATGCAGGTAAAACTTAGGATTTCACCCTAAGGATCTTTATAACAGTGTCCAAATAAGTGTCAAGTAGAATATTTGCAACATTTTAACCCATAACAGTTACCGAAATAGACTGACTGTGAGACTATTTTATTAGAGTTGCCACGAATAGTAATTTGGCCTAATGTTCGGCAACGCTGTCGCCCGATGCGCCGAAGATATATGTATGCTTGGCGAGCTTGTAAACAAGCATGAGACAAGTTGCAACCTATCTCCCGTTGCGTTGCGGCGATGTATATGGGAGTTCGAGCCGGTGTTTGACTGAATACCTAAAAAAGTGGCCGAATAGGCCGAATACCGAATTATAGCCGAATATTCGTGGCACTCTACTATTTATCAAACATTAAATAACCACATTGATACCAAATTACTGAAAAGTGTTAATTTTTTTTACATAAGTAATAATTTAATTACTTATTTCAACATTTTTATTTTTCTTTCAGGTGTTAATTAAATGTCCCAATCAAATGGTGCGTCAAATGTTCCAAAGGCTATGTATGCACGTCATACAAAGGCTGAGGTATGTATATTTCGCTGACAAATGATATGACACTTTATGTTTACGGGGCTAAAGTTGATTGTTGCTTGTTACAGATCTAGTCATTGCGCTCTATACCTACAAGGTATGGAGGAAGGAGAAGACAACAGCAAGTTTGGTGAAGCGAGTTGTGTTACTAGGTTTATAAGAATGTTATTATCACTGGTGAGTTCAGTACTTTATATTAAAACACTACCTCCTTTAGGAAATTAGTATCCCGAGACACGATATCGTCACTTGTTTAGGTTAAACCATAAACAGTAGATAACGTAGCGTTTGAACTGTTAAGCGCTTGTCAAAAATACGCTAGATGCGGGGTGTAGAATGAGAATCCAGCTGTCATGTTCCACCAATCACAGGCCAGCTTGTCTCTCATTGGTGGAACGTAACAGCTGAACTTACTCGACGGTAGCGGATTTTTGACAATCGGTAGTCTATAATAAAGCTAAATGTCACTTTATAGCACTTAGTATGTGTAAGGAGTCCTGAACTTAGTTTTTTTTATAGTTCTCTGCTCCGCCAGTGACGTCAAGGCTTGTTTTCGTTTAGTAAACACCATAAATTAAACTTAATGTTTACTCGGCTTTGTCCTTTTAGTATTTTTTTGTTTTTTTTTTTACACCCAAATGTATAACACCATGCATCCTAAGTAGGGATGCAACATCGTTCATAAAAAACATCGATACAGAAACATCGATGTTTTTTAAAGTCCAACATCGATGTTGAAAACATCGACGTTTAAGAACGATACATCGATGTTTTTTCGATGTTTTCTTTAATTACAGAGAAAAGGATTTTCCTTATAAAAAATATTGATAATCAATTTAGATTCATTTTGGTAATCATAATTACTGACAATGTCAAACAATTAGTTACTTTAAATGATAAATCTATAACGTATTAAGATATGAAAAGTAGTAGAACGACAAATTAAACAAATATCAGAAAGTTAAAGATAATCAATTTTTTTATTAAAGTTATTTACTATTATTATTATTGAATTCTGTAATGAGAAAATAGAGTTATTTACTATGTTTTCTAATTACACAATTCAAAAATAATAATTTCGATAATCTACTGCCGAGTATCTGGTTTCTTTCTTGGGTAATTATAGGAGCAGCTTCAGAAAATAACCTTTCACTGGGGACAGAAGTTGCGACTATTGGCAAATATTTCATAGCCAGTTTATATAAATATGGAAATACAGTTTTCATATCGTCCCAGGATCACGTATCACACCACACGCGCTACACACACACACGCAATGATAGTTACGTACAATACAAAGAGAAGGCGCTGCAATCAAACATCGTTCATAAAACATCGTTGTTAATGAACGATGTATCGATGTTTTCTTGTAGTTCAACATCGATGTTTTAACATCGATGTTTATGAACGATACATCGATGTTTTAAAACATCGATGTATCGTTTGCATCCCTAATCCTAAGCGACAAAGTGTTTAGCTTGTAGACAAGGTAACATAGTAACTTAATAATGATTATCGATTTTTCAGCATATAATGGGTTGTCGTGGCGAGACCAAACATAACGATTATTTCACTCATCTGTCACTGCAAAAGTGTGACGATTACGGAAGCTTTTACGCACCGCGACAACCGCTAGGGCAGGCCGGCGTGATTAAATTTATTTCCAACATGTTACTGTCACTAGGGCCAAACGTTTTACGCATGTCCTTAGAATATTCGTATATATGTATTGTTTCTATAAATCATATCTGTCCCTTTATTTTGAATGCCGTGTGTGCGTCGGTTTACAAAAAAAAAAGAAGCTTCAGTTCGTTCCATTTTTAAATTATTTTATTCTTTTATAACGCCAGTGGCAGAAACGCCGACGGTGGTTACAAAACGAGAACATGCCTCTGCCGAAAGTGAGCATAGATTGGAACTTGCGACGCGTTACTCGTGATGTGATTGTAAGTTGGTTTTATAGTTGATTGTCACTTATTTAGATCGATCGGGGACATCGCCGCAATACAAGTACACGGTTGCTTTCACGTGTCTAATAACGCACACACACGAAAAAAAGTCGTGACCTTTGTTATTAAATTATACTAAACTAGCTTCTGCCCGCGACTTCGTCCGCGTGGAACTCCTCCTTTTTTGCAGTCGGTTAAGAAGTAGTCTATGTCCTTTCTCAGGCTCCAGACTTTCTTTGTACCAAATTTCATTTAAATCGGTCCAGTAGTTTTAGCGTGAAAGCGTAACAGACAGACAGACAGACAGACAGACAGAGTTACTTTCGCATTTATAATATTATTTATTTAGTAGGGATTATATAAAACTTACAGTATACAAAATGCGATCTTTATGCCAAGAGGCCTTCTCTTTTACCAGTCAACTTTAAGTCGTACAGAAATAACGTGCGCGTAGGTAAATGCGTGCGTAATAGGGTAAACTTTATGAATAATGGAATTAATTTTATGTAGTAACAACGCATAAATATTACTACCATAATGGAACGTTAAATGTCAAAAATGGCCTTCAAAATTCGACTTGATGTTATCAGTTTTTAAATATGTAGATTTTAGTAAATTTAGGGCCACGTAAGTGACACAAACAAACCACAAATGCGTAAATAATTAAACTTTCTTTTACATAATTTCTGTTAAATTCGCGGTCTCATACATTTCGTTTGAAACTTAACTCTTTCCTTCCGATTTTTGTATTTTATTTTTATTTTTAATGAGTGCATATTGGACACGAAAGTGATTGGGTTGCTTGTATTGTGACGTCATTATTTGACTCCGGCGCCATTTCTTTCAAAAATTCTTGCACTGTACTATAGTGACAATTGGCAATAAAAATTAACGCTAGGGCTCGAATTACGAAATTGTTCCTGATTTTTATGCGCAGACTCACAGCTAACAGGGTGATTATGTCGAACATGCTTTTACAGAATATGTTTGTAAACGTAGAGAATAAAAATTTTGTTTTTAAAGTTACAAAACTGTCATCTATACGGAACTTGTAAAATGTAAAACCGTATAGGCCTTATTTGATGGCACATTTTTGGACGCCCAGTTACACATCCACTTGATCTATTATCTGTGGTTTGTAAGGAATTAACATAATTCTCAATGTTTCAATTATTACGTAAAAGCATGTACCTACTCACCCGTATTCTGTGCAGTACACTCGTGTATAATTAACTCAGTTATTTTGATGATTGTAATGATTTAATTTGTTTAGATGGAGAACGGTGCGCGATCCCATCTTCGTCATTTGACGGAATACTTCAGTTTGTTATACGAGTTCAGCAAGATGGGTGAAGAGGAGGGTAAATTCATGTTACGAATCAATGCCATATCCAGTATGGTCAGCTTCTATTTGGGACAGAATACGGCTACGGTGAGTTTTAATATCATAATTAATGTATTTGTGAATCTTAATCTACTGTAAAATAATTCACATATCGAACTTTGACGTTAGACAGATATTTGCAAGCTGTATTTTTATTTTTTTTATTAAAATTATATTATAATAAATTATGTTGTACTTTATTGTAATTATATTGCTGTTTTTATGGAATATTCATAGTCAAGAATATAATTGTTGAACACATACTGGTGAAAGTTTCGTATTAAATTTTGACAAACATATTCTATCAGAATACTTACTATTTTATACATTATAATTCCATAGTCAAACATACGACTATGGAACGCAGGTCATACGCACTCACCAGTGAGATTGTCAATAATATAAAAAAAAACAGAGGACACAAAATATTTTTTCCGTCCTCCGGCCAGAAAGCGCCAACTTTGTGGCCGCTTCGCTAAATGAAATTTCCGCTTTCTGGCTTCGTCGAACAGAAAAATAGTATACTGACCTCGGCCATTAAAATAAAAAAGCCTCAGATCACATTTTTGTCAACCTCGGCTTCGCCTCGGACGACAATTACATGTGATCTGAGACATTTTTTATTTTACTGGCCTCGGTGCGTAATGTACTATTTTTTCTTAGTCGTCAAGTAAAATCATTAAAACATTTAAACGATAGTTATTATTTATGTAGGTAAACGAAATGTCAGATTAAACTTATTTTTACCATTATATTTGTAAGGCGGAGTCTCCAACGGAGGAAGCCGGCGGAAGCGGGAGCGGCAGCGGTAGCGGGAACACAGAAAGCGCAGGAGATAAACTCAGGCCCGGCGCTTTGGACAAAATGGTGGCGCTCGTAGCGGGACTAGTAGAGAGGTCGCGGGACGCCAGCGGACAACTGGCCTTACAGGAACCTGATGCGAAAGCGTTACTTCATGCTAAAGTGAGCTTTATTCCTTTATGAAAACGTCTATGTTTAAGTTGATATGAAAACGCGGGACGCTAGTGGACAACTGGCTTTGCAGGAACCTGATGCGAAAGCGTTGCTTCATGCCAAAGTAAGCTTTATTCCTTTACGAAAACGTCTATATAAATAAAACCGGTGGGTCAAACACACATGTGACATTTGTTAAGCTAGAATAGGCATGACGACTGGTTTTTTTTCTTTGTCCGTCCAGTTGGTTACCAAGAAATATTGGCCACGTGCTTTTTCTTTTCTCAATTGAATAATAAATGACCAATATGCAGCACCGTGCTTACATTCCAGTTACACTATGGGTGTTCGAGTTGGAGTGGGCGAAATTTGCTACTACTACATGTCGCACACCTAGATCTAAAGGGAACTAACTCAAAAAAGTAACTTTTTCGGGAGAGGCGGAATTGTTGTAAGGAATCGGATCCATTTTTTTAGCGTGTGCATAATTTAAATCTTCAGATGTTTGAGTTAGCTCCCTTTAGATCTAGGTGTGCGATGTGTTGTATTGGTACTTTTATGTTTACAAGCGAAATGGACGGTATTAAACCTATATAATATCTTTATATTAATCGAATTTTCTTTGATACACTGTAGTAAATATAATATTATAATTTGAATGTTATTATTAATTATCTATTACCTCTTATTCTACTTCAAATATTGAATACACTTATTTTGTTGCAGGGTTTTCCGTTCATTTACCAGCAGACCCGCGACTGCCTGAACTTACAGCAGACGCGGTCGCTGATATTCGCGCTGTGTCGCTGGAACGAGCCGCTCGCGCAGAAGATAGTTAACATGATCTTCCAGGCAATCGCCAAACATTCAGAGGTATAGTTTTTTTTCTGTAGTTTGGATGTAAACAAAAATATTTCTTATTGCAGTTGAGTCTAGTTGGTGAAATAAATACTGTATAATGGGATCTATCTTTCTATTTTTTTTAAAATATTAGAGTAAAAGATTAAATTAAATTTTTCATCTATTATATTTTTGTCG
Source organism: Polylopha cassiicola (assembly GCA_038024825.1). Lineage (NCBI taxonomy): Eukaryota > Metazoa > Arthropoda > Insecta > Lepidoptera > Tortricidae > Polylopha > Polylopha cassiicola. The sequence continues at coordinate 6,069,338 of CP149061.1, forward strand.
AATTACATCATCAAAACTAGTAAGAACTCTTTAGTCGCACAAAATGTCTATTAAATTATTCTCAAGTTACAAATGTTAACTATCTACTGAAATACTGCTTTGCTTGTTATGTGTCTTTTTCAGACGGTCACTGAAAACAGCTGAATACGTATTATGACTATGGAGTTTAATAGCTTGTTGTTTGTGTGCAGAGCTGCGGATCGTTCTTCAAGCTGCTGACGCTGCTGGTGGAGGGCAGCGGGGGCGGCGGCGGCGGCGGGGGAGGGGGCGGCGCGCTGCCGTGCTTCACGCAGCTGGTGCTGGCGCGGCTGTGGGACGCCGCAGACGTCTGCCCGCACGCCGCGCTCGAGTGGCTCGCGCTGCAGGTATGAGGACTTATATCCACTCTTACGTACATATCAATACGGCTAAAAGCTACGTAGCTATAATGTGTAACTATTATTAGTTAGCACTATATATTATATATACAATGTGAGCGCATGGGAAAGACGAGATACGTTATAGGTGGAAAAATATAACATTATTTGGACGTGAAAAAATGAGTTTCCTCATCATATTTTTATTGAAAATCTTCTATCATATTTGTTTGTTCTCTGTTGGAAAAGCATTTTTTCTTATTGCTAACATATATAAGAAAGAAAGAAAATAAATGTATTGTAAATTAATTACAAGTAGATAAGTCAATGCACATGTGCGTATGTAATAAACCTTTATGTAAATAATTCACCACTAATGCGATATGAAAAAAAATCTCATATATAGCATATGAGATTTTACAACAGTGAATAGGTACAGTCTTCTGAATGAGTCGTTTTTGTTGTAAGGTGCCGCGAAACAAGGCGGCGCACGCGTGGGCGCTGCGCACGGCGGACCGCTGGGTGGAGGCGCAGCTGCTGAGCGCGGGCGCGGCGCGAGTGCGCGCGGCGGCGGCGCTGCTGCTGGTGGCGCTGGTGCCCTCGCAGCACTTCCGTCAGGGCTACGGCCGCCAGCGCGCGCCCGCGCCGCCCGCACCCGCACCCCACCCGCCCGCGCCGCCCGCCAAGCTGCCCGACACCGCGCACCACACCCTGCACCAGGTAATGACACACACACACACACACACACACACACACACACACACACACACACACACACACACACACACACACACACACACACACACACAAACACACACACACTCGCATTGCTAGCTCGTTCGAGTGACGCCTTTAATATCAAATATTTTTTTGTGGAAAACGGGCTGTTCAAGTATTACGTAAGCAGATTTATCATAATTATTTTTCCCCACTTGTCAGCAAAAATAAGCAAAGCTTTTTATTTTTATAATTCGAAGGAAATAGTCTTAAGATAGGGAACTTTAACGCACTATTCATTTAAACACACTTTGTTGACAAACGTTGTCAAATCGCACTGAAACTAAATAATAGAACGACGGAAAAAATTTACACAAGTGAATATCGCGCAATTTCCGTATCCATTTCTGAACGACCTTTCTTTCTTTCTTCACTACATAGTATAAAACAAAGTCGCTTTTTCTGTTCCTATATCCCTATGTACGCTTAAATCTTTAAAACTACGCAACGGACTCTGAAGCGGTGTTTTTTAATAGATAGAGTGATTCATGAGGAAGGTATATAGCACCCGTGTGAGGCCGGGGCAGGTCGCTAGTATCTAATAAGTGGTTCTTTCAACAGGTGTACACGATGTTGCTCGGCAAGTTGAAAGCGGCGCGCAAGTACACGGACATAGCGGTGCACGGAACTATGAAGCTGACCGCTTACTTCGGCGTCATGTCGTATTGCGTCGTCAGTCGGGTCGAGAAACTTATGGTATGATATCTCCTTTATCTGTACTAATAATAAAGGAGGGGCAGGCACAAAAGATCCCAATGGGTCGAAGTGCATCCGAAAGGACCCCCAACGATAAGATAAGATATCTGTACTAATATAATAAAGAGCAAAGGTTTGTTTGTTTGTTTCGATTGAATAGGCTCCAAAACGAATGGACCGATTTGATTTTTTTTTCACTGTTTTGAAGCTACACTATTCCCGAGTGACATAGGCTATAAAAAAAGGGATCCGTGCGAATCTGGGGCGGACAGCTAGTTATTAGGTACATAAATGCTCAATCACCATTTGTAGTTAAAGTTGACGGTTGAGGTTGATTTCAAAAATAAATTATTTTGTCTTTAGTTCCAATGTTAAATATATTAAACGTGTGTGGTCTTCAATTTTTAGTAATGCGAAAGATTTTTTTTCTCATTCTTTATATGCTGTACGGTATTCATTCCACCACTTGTACATTATATATCTAATATTGTTCTAATATATAATTATATTCTTTTTTCATTAAGTATTTGCCATATTAGATCTATAGTTATTCCAATTGATTCGATACCTAATATGGATCTATGGAATTCATCCCTTAAGATTTAAAAATAAGGAATGAAAGTTTCTATGAAAAATATTTTAAAATCTGCTCAAATATGATTCATTTGCGCTTCCCAAGCATACGAAGTTATTAGCAACCGCTACTTTATCTTTAAAATCATTTCCTCAGTTCGGGCAGTACTTCAACGACCTCTGGGACCTGTACCACCCGGCCATATCGGAGCCGTCGGTGGCGGTGCACCCCAACAAGCAGGCGCTGCTCACCTTCTGGCACGCCGTCAGCGTCGACTGCGCCGAGAACGTGCAGCTGGCCATCTCCAACCAGCGGCTCATCAAACACATCGCCTTCAATTATATACTGTAAGTGTACTGTGTAAGGTCTAGTTTTGATAGTGATTGTGTTGTATCTGTAGTGATTTGACTCGTTGAATATATGTCGCAGGTATTAAATTACGTGTAGACGTTTTACAAAACAGGTCCGATTTGTAATACGGCGGTTCAATGATTGGCCGAATCGTCGCAGTTTTAACTCAGCCTAACCTATATATCTGATATTTCACGTGGGTCCTAGTCTTAATATAACCTTTCTTTTCTGTTGTTATTGTCTTATTAATTATTAAAAAACGTATTGCGATGATAAACCGGTTAATCTTTGAACCGCCGTTTTACAAAACGGCTAGCCGTAATGTAATATGGCGGATTATTCGACCCGGATGTGACATATATACGAAGTGATGATTTAGGGCTAAAGGAAACCACTCGCCTAGTTTATTAGATCGCCGAGCATAGCAAAAAACGGACGTTCTCCTTTTTGTATTTGTCTCTGTCGCACGCGCGTAGTAATAGTGCCCTCACTCTCGCACAGTAACCTTCAAGGTTACTTTTCACGTTTAAAACCTATTTACATACTAGATATCTAAATATACAGTACATAACGGTATTATTTTTTTTTTCCCTAGAGCGGATCACGAGGACGGCGAAGTGGTAGCCTACAACCGCACCATGCTGCCGCCGTACTACGCGTTGCTACGGCTCTTCTGCCGTAGATCCACGTCGTTTGCGAAGGCTCTCGCGCAGCATCAGAACATACACTGGGCGTTCAGGAACATAGCGCCGCACGCGCACATATACCCCGGCGCCGCTGAGGAGTTGCTCAGGTAATATAGACTTAGTCGTGATGTTGTTAGAGTTCGTTTTGGTTTGTATGTGGTTGTATTTATAAACAGAAAAAATATCATAGCCACAGGGTTACCGAGTTGGGATATGGTCGTGATTATGTGTATGTTGGTACAGGTTGGCGCGAGTACTGGCAGCCCGAGGCGGCAGTGGGAACAGCAGTGCCAACAGTAATAGCAGTGGCAGCAGCGGCGAGCCCGACGGACGGGAGGCGGCCGCCTTCCGACGCAGCACGCTCTCCGCGTATCTACAGGGTAAACTAAACTCTATACTGTACCGTTTAAGTTCATATTTCTATATTTTATCTTCGTGTACTTGAAGTCTTTCTCCCTGTTCTCTCTCGAAGTCATGAGTTGTAACTGTGATAACAGCCAACAGAATTAAATGTATTCTGTGTTAATGCTGTTAAGGTTCACATTGACAGCAGTAATTTTAAACTTCATACGAATAAGTCCAAAAATTACGCCATTTGCGTACACGGATTTGTTAACATTAGTATCTACTTCGTACTTCTTAGGTACTGCTAGAAGGTAATAAAGGGCAAATTATGTGATTATTGAAAGTACGCTCTTATTCTAGGTCTGAACGGGCGGACGTGTTGGACGACTCTGATCTCTGCGTTCTGCACGCTGGTTGAGAACGAGGACGACAGACTGTACGTTGTATATAATGGAGGGCTGCAGATGACTTTTGAGGTGAGCTCTTAACTACATTAAAAAGATGCTTATTTTCAGGTAAAATCGGACAGCACAGCTATAGCACTCGTAACTGTCACAGTTAACAACAGTATTATATACAGGCTAATAAAACTTTATTACAATGCATCAAAGTGTAATTTCCCCTGCAGGCGTTGCACAGTCTCCACGCGGTCGTGGTGGAGGGCGGCAGCGGCTCGCACGGCGTGAGGGAGGAGCTGCTGGCGGCGCTGCGCTGGGCGCGCTCGCTGTGCCGCACGCTGCGCACGCGCCGCGACGCCAAGGAGGCCAGGGCGCTGCTGCTGGCCTGCAAAGACTGGCCCGAGTGCGCCCGGAGACTGCTCACCATGTTGAATCTGCACGCGAGGCCGAAGCATCTGAGGGACTTGGCTTTGGGTGAGTGTTTATTTCTAGCTTTAAATGTGTAAAAAAGTGTTTTCGTTGACAAAGCTTGTTTTAATTTATACATTTTTTTAGATGTCGAAGTTAAGTTTTGTATGAAGAATAAAATGGTAAATCCAATCCATACACTAAAATTTATTAGCACCTTAAAATCTATATATAGATCTAAAAATCTATATTTAGATCTAGCGTAAGCAATATTTCTTAAAAATCAAAACGTACAGACGTAGTTTCTCATTATATCTACAACATATCCAAAAATTATAAAAATCTAACTATATTTACTGGGTGTAAAACGTTATCGCCTTTTGTATGAAAATTAACAGGTTCACAATCCTCTTAAAACCTGATAAAAACATTTTCGCGTTAGCATTAAATATGGTATCATTGAAAAACGGTACATTTAATTGGTGTCCGCGCTCACGCACTTTACACTAGTGCAGAGGCGAGTCAAATAGCAATTGAAAGAGGCAGAGCATTCATATGTCCACTCTACTCGTCATGCCGCATGTCATGCTCCTTATTATGCACCGCTCCGCTTTTTGTCGGTTCTTTGACGCGAGAACGTCGCGTCGAATCACACGAGTAGAGCAGTGTGGCAAGAGATGGCAACATTGCGCGAGAAGCGTAGCGTGGTTGATTAATAACAGCCGGCGTCCCCTTAGGCGTGCTGCGCGAGCTGGTGATGATCGGCGGCGGCGCGGCGCTGGGCGCGCTGGTGCCGCTGGCGGCGGGCGCGCACGCGGCGGCCCGCGGCGCCGCCTCCGCCGCCTCCGCCTCCGCCTCGCGGCCCCGCGCGCGCTCGCTGCACGTGTGCGCGCCGCGGCCCTCCTCCTCCTCCGCAGCCGCCACCGCGCCGCTGCAGGCCGTCTACAGACCGTACCACAAACTCATAGGTCAGTTTTCATTTATATACTCTTTATTCTTATTTTTCATATAATCCCTACTAATATTATAAATGCGAAAGTAACTCTGTCTGTCTGTCTGTCTGTCTGTTACGCTTTCACGCTAAAACTACTGGACGATTTAAATGAAATTTGGTACAAAGAAAGTCTGGAGCCTGAGAAAGGACATAGGCTACTTTATAACCGACTGCAAAAAAGGAGGAGTTCCACGCGGACGAAGTCGCGGGCAGAAGCTAGTAATATATATATATACTCTACAATATACAACTATCTTAGAAAACTGTCTAATATATAAAATTTACGTGTCGCGTCGTTTGGTGCCAAACTTCTCCGAATCGACTTAACCTTTTTTTTTTATTTGTCTGCATATCGGTTAGGTCTCAGAATCAGCAAATATTTATTTTTCATATACCATAACTCTATATAAGAATCAATAAGACATATACAAGCTAAATTATTATATTTCGCACGCGACTTCGTCTCCGCAGAATTAGTATTTTACACGATATGATTGATAATTTAAGGCTTATTACAGCTATGGATGATTGGGATAAGGTTGCAACAACTTCACTAAAATCCATTGAGTAATTTTAAATCACGCGTGATGGACGTGAGAGCAAATGCGGAGTTGCTACTGCGCCATAGGTTCTAAATACTGCCACTCGCACACGGCTCGTGACCAATTCGAGTGTGGGCATATGCGGCGGGGTTTTAAAACGTCGATGCGTCCTGGTTCGTTGCAGACACGTGCTGCCGCGTGGCGTGGCGGCAGCGCTGCATGTCGGAGCAGCTGGTGCTGCTGGCGGCGCTGTGCGCGCTGGAGGCGGTGCCGCTGCGGTTCAACTACTTCGCCGCCTTCTGGATGGAGGTCGCCAACACGCCGGTAAATATAGCCTTCTATATAGCATACCACATGCTTTTTATTATTTTTTTATTGGAATAAAACAACTGTAACAGATTTAACTCGCGTATTTTATTTTTTATTTGCTAATGTTTCGAAAACTTTACAATTCTCATATTCGTAACGTTAGACTATCGTCAGCTCAGTCGTGCCACAATTATGGAAGCTGTAAAGTTTTCGAAACGTCAGCAAATAAAATACGCGAGTTAAATACGTTATAGTTGTAATAACAGAAATTGGTATCTATTAAAAATATATGGCAGGTATAAATTGTGACATACCTAACGTTGCGTCACGACTTTCCACCACCGTACTTAACTTATAATTTTTTTTTATTCGATCGAGAAAAAAAATACGTGTCCAATATTTTTTGATAATCTACTTCGTACAAAACACAACCGTTATTCCTATCTTAAAATGTATAAAGGCCTTACTGTAATATTTTTTTCTGTCCTCCTACTTTCGGGCCACTGCGCTAAATGAAGTGGGCGCTTTCTGGCTTCGTTGAACAGAAAAATAGTATACTGACCTCGGCCAGTAAATAAAAAAGCCTCAGATCACATTTTTGTCAACCTCGGCTTCGCCTCGGACGATTACATTTGTGATCTGAGACATTTTTTATTTTACTGGCCTCGGTGCGTAATGTACTATTGATTGTCTACTTGATGGAGACACAGTCGTTATGTCTATCTTAAAATGTGTAAAGTTATATAATTAATACCTGTAACAGGGCGACACGAAACTCGAGGAGATGCTGTTGGAATGCAGCGTGGTGTCGGAGTACATCGACGCGGTGCTGTTCGACGAGCGGGACTCGCTCGAGGACAACGCCATACACGACTTCGTGCAGCATTATTACCCTAAGGTGAATTGACTAATTATGTATAAGTCTGATAAAGAACTGAGCCGATACTTATGATATGTTGGTATATTCGTCTGAACGTCATAAGCACCTCTGTTTTATCCTTTTCGGGGGTGAATTTTTAAAAAGCTCACCTACATTATACAAGGAATCCTTTTAAAAAATTTCAAGTTTCTAACCTTTATAGTTTATGCCCTACGTTGACACGTCAGTCTTTAAGTCAGCTTTCCGTTTATATAAGTAGATATTGTACGTGATGTCACAGCGTATTAATAACACAAATTTAATTAAGTTCATTAATATTATATTTAATCACTTGCTAAGTTTTTGTAAATGTACATTGACATTATTTTCTTTTTTTTTCATTTATCTTCTATCTGTCCTAGTAATTTTAACCTCGTTCACCAAAGCTTTTCGCTATGTAATTGAAGTGGTGATCTTTCCAATAAACTTAATATGAATGTGCGCGTGTAATCACAGGTGGGCGGCGGCGGCGCGGCGAGCGCGGCGGCAGCGCTGGCGGAGGAGCTGGCGGGCGCGGGCGGGGGCGGGGGTGCGGGCGCGCGGGGGCCGGCGCTGACGGCGCTGCTGGGGCCGGTGCGCGCGCTCGGCGTGCTGGCCGCGCGCGCGCCCCGTCTGCCGCCCGCCGCCGCGCGCTCGCTCCTCGCCGCCGCCACCGCGCTGCAGCAGCGGCTGCAACATGCGAACGGTCAGTGCTCCTTCAATGCTACTTGTATCTGATTGTATATTATGTATGTGTATGTTGATGCGATATAAAAAAAGTATACGTACAAATTACGACGACGCTTTAAATGTACACTTTATCACACATAAATTTATAATTTGGACAATTTAAAATGTACCTATGTATTATTACAAAATGTAACACGTGCACGGAAATAGTTCGAACATAATAAAACATTGTTTTTTTAATAAGGACGTTAAATATCGCCAAATTGAGTATCGACGAACGTATTTCATTATAGAAGAGGAATCCCCGGAGCCGGAGGCGGCGGGCGAGCCGGCGGCGGAGCCCCCGCGGTGTCACACGCCGGAGGGCAGCGAGGCCGACGAGCGGCTCGACGACGTCGCCGCCGACGACGAGGAGCCCGAGGAGCCTCCGCCGCCGCCCCCCGACCCCAAGGAGTACCTCGCGCAGCTCACGCAGGCGGTGCAGGCGTTGGCCACCATCGCCCAGCAGCAGGTACCCGATGGATAGTGTACTTGGGAATTGATTGATGCCAATTATGTTACGGTTCGTTGACCCCTAGCTGACTATTAAGGCTGTACGTAACGTTGACAATGACGGAATAGCCATGTGGAACTGTCGCTCTGATCAATGATTAAGTTATGACAAAAGTGACTTAACTCGCACATTGACGTTTTTCTAATGTGACAGTTCTCTGTGGACTTTTTTAACGGTTTGACTATTGGTTGAAATTTAATTGGGGTTAAAAATACACTCTTAAACTCTCCGATACGAGGCTGAAGCTGGTGTGGAGAAAATCATTATGGCTTGATAACATATCTTAGGTATGCTATCTTTGGATGTAGTGGTGAATGCATGCTTGTAGTACGCACCCAAAGATAGCATAGAGAGTGATTCACCCACACATATTGCATCTGCTAAATATCAGAAATGTATTTTTTAACCCAAAAAATTACCACCGCGGTGCAACTAGTCGCTGATAGAAATTCTAATAAGTTTTAATTCGAATTACGAAAGTTGTTAGTCAGTATTGCTCGTTTAAACCTTTGATGAGAAATTGTATAGTCACATGTTTTCAAAATTTATATTTCACATGTGACGTCAGCTCAATGTTGCTATATTTTTAGGTTACGTTTCGGCTGAGTACCGCGTTTTTATATATTTTTTTTACTAGTGTGTAAAAATACTAGAAATGCAGTTTATCACGAATATTATTTTAATGTTACGATGTGTAAATGATAATGGAAACCGGGTGTGTTTTAATTTCTTTTTTCGTGTTAGAAAACATCTGTTTAAGGTCGACATTTGCATGTCAGGTCGGTTGTACTTATTTCTGTTTATTCTCAGATTGTATTTGGAACACAAAAGTCTATAAGTACCTACTTTTGTGTCATATCATTATGATGTCAAACTTTTTTTAATTTTTTTATTAGTCATTGAATTTATGACAATTGTCATGTAATTTTCATTGTCTAATACTTTGTACATTAAATAAAGATACATTATTAATGAGGCCCTAAATGAAAATTAACAAAATTTTGTATAGCTTATAAATCGCGATCTCAATTGTTATATATTTATCGACTTTTATGATTAATATATTGTAATCTCACAGGTGTTTTCTAACATTTGACCTTTAATAAATTATGAATTTTGCGATTCCGTTGATGGAAATACATTAATTTAGGTCTGATTTGTTGTAATATGAAACTTTCATATGAATTTAAGATATTACGTTGAGTGTTAGAGTATTTGTACTAAATTTTTCCCGAGTTGAAATATTTTTTGACTATTATATTTTTAATAATTTCTGATGCTTTCTCGGCTATTGCACATAAGAATAAAACATCCACAAAGTATTTATCTCGCGCTGTAATATTTGTTATGCTAACGTGTCGAAAACTTTACTTTCCCATATCCGAACTTTATTCTTTGAAATACGGCAGTTTGCATAAAGTAAAGTTTTTGAAACATCAGCATAAAAAATACATACCTAGGCTAGGTGAGTTGAATCCGTTATAGTTGTTTTAATTCCTATGTTTTCTATTTTTACACGGAAGTGTTTCACATTGTCAAAGTATACTTTTCTGGCAGATTAAAGCTCAAAATTAACTAGTATTTAGTCATCTTATCTAATGGTTAATTTATTAAATGATTAATTACTTGCAGGTTACATTTTGTTTTTATCTGCTAGAACAGTCTCTAATATTATACCTAGGCATTGATTTTATAATTTTTATCCCCTATTTTAAATTTAGTTTTCCACATCGATATTTAGAATACATTCCATTGTAAATTATACGAGATGATTTAGTCACCGATTAAAATTGGCGAGTTTTTTGGGAATCTTTTGACATATGTAAGAAAAAACCAACGATTTTTTCTAATTCATAAGAATCCCGACGAAATCGCTTCTGTATCATTTTAGAGGATGCCATGAATTCAGTTCTAAAAGGACAGTATTGTTTGTGGCATTCTCTAGAACCAAAAAGACCTATTTGTTAACTATTTCCATGTGCATATGAAGCATTATTGATGTATAATTCTTTGATGAGTTTGAAAGATATATCTTAGGTACGGAAAAAGACTGTCTGGATTTCACCACTCAAGGCTCGGTTTTATAATTATATCTTAGATTAAGACTTAAATAAAATTGTTAAATAAGAACTGGTAATTAATAGAAATTATGTATATTATCTTACTTTTGACCTGGAAATTCTACTTTCCCTTCTATATAACTTAGTTTCTCCCAAATTTCTATTTTTAAAGAAAGGACAATTTTTATAAATATCTTGACGTTGTTTGATTGACAGCTTACATGTTTTTTTTTAATGAATTATAGTGTTTGTGACATAGAGCGTGCGTGTATGATGAATTTTCTCTCCGTTTTATATAAATGTATTTTGCATCTTTTTATATTGGTGTCATGTATAGTGTGAAGTTATGTGTAGCTTATCAATTTTAAAATGTACCTTTATCGTATTCGAAATTGTAATAATTATGTTTCGGCTGTGAGAGTATCTTAGTTTAGTATCGTGGAGCGCTGAAGCGAACGTTAAATTTCGTACCCCGCGTCTAAATACTTTATCTCAACGTAACTACCTACTGTAAGAACAAAATACCCGTCCAAGCATGTACTTTTATTTGGTTATCTGAATCTGAAAATAAGGTCTGGACTTTTTGACGTCTTTAGATATTACGTGAAATACTTGTCGTCTTAAAATACTTGTCTGTCTGTGTAGTTGTTTGTACTTATAATCAGAAATTTATTTTAAACTTACTAATGATGTTTGTACCAAACTAGCGTAGAAAAAAATCGATATCGTAATAAAAATTAAATTTACTATTTATTTTTCCTCGTGTACTAAACACATTACAAATATAAAAGCAATACTGCTCTTGATTCCGAAAAAAAATACTATTATAAATTTAGATCTTAGTGAATGTACAACAGTTTACACCAATCTCTCGATGACACTGCCCAAGACAAGATTTTAAAACATAGTATTAAATTCATCTTACAATATGACATTATAAAAATGTATCATCAATGTTTATCATAAATGTGTATATCGGTGATAATGTTCTTAATAATAATTCACAGATCATGTCCATTTTCAATACTACTCTACCATCCATCACAATGTATTTCTCATGTCCACGAGAAGCCGTATAGTTAGTACACAAGTAGTTTGTAAAGCCGTAGGCTCTGAGATGTTTTGCATGTGAACCATTTTTATTGTAGCGAATAAATAGCTTACGAAACTGAAATATTTAAAAATAAAGCAATAATTTTTACCTGGATATAAAATCGGGAAACTAATGTATCGAATTTTCATAATTTGTACTTTATTCATTGTATAATTGTTAACATTTATAGTATATTGTAATGAGTTGATCGGTTGAGCGGGGCGCGAGGCACGCGGAGCCAGTCACCGGGCATTTTGTAAAGTGGTGCTATCAATGCTGTTTCGAGTGACTGGAAATTAAGACAAAATGTATATATGATTTTGTCCTGATTTTAGAGCTTATTAACCTTTTCGCCGCCACGCAACAATACAAAACGCTGAGTCTGTGACGCCAGAACAAAAACAAGCATTCGAGATCGAAAAACCATAGTGACTTGGAAATGGTGTATCGATATTTAAATAATTCCTCGATAATTATATCCAAAAAGTCGAAGAAATGTCAAAAGAATAATACAATAATGTTGTTACTACATGTTCATTGATTATTAACCTTATAAAACAACATTAAATAATGAAAAGATCAAAATATTTGCATTATTTACAGTACAGTTTAGTGACGAAAGTCACCACACTACTCACGCGATGACGTCACGCGTTGTCGGCACCGGCCGACCCGGGCTTTTAGGTATTGCAAATTGCTTTGATTCTAGAGATGTGATACTGTTGTAGGTATGTGTTAACTGCATTTATCGACATTTTGGCAGGGAGTTGAAAGAAAAAATCCTACACATCACACAACAAAGTTTTTAAATAAATTCCGATAATTATTTAGGAAGTACAAATAGCATATAGTCGGCATTTTCCAGGAATTCGTTTGAAATACCGCCTGCACGTGCGGTGTGCTTTACATATTTACTAAGAATTCCTCACAAAAAATAAGCCTATTGTTATTGCTAATGAGTGTTTCAGGTAGAAAGAAACATTAATAAAAGGGTCATTTCTTTACCTGGATGTAGTCGTTTTCTGTTTAACAAAGACCTTATTTGGTTGCCTGTGCTTTAGATAAAGTAACGATAGGTTTGTAAATATTTAATATATACATAATTACCCAAACTAAAACACTTGTCTCGGTTGCTCGTCGAACTACTTCATTATAATAATTGACAGAGGTATACAGGATAAATAATATACAATTTTTTCGTTTGATATTTACTTGAACGAGCCGATCTCAGACATGACTGGTCGTGTATAGCCGCGGGACTAATTTAAATAAGTGTTCAAAATATGCTGTAAAATATATTTTACTATTCCCATTTTGATTAATTAATCGCATTCAAGTAAATTAATTAGTGAACTTACAATTATAGAACTATACATTTATAAATTCACCTACATTAAAATTTTCGTAACGTGTATTGCAACAAACAAAACACAGTTGGTGACAGCACTACGCCGCGGCTATCGCCGACTAGGGCTTCAGTACGGGCCGTATTTGCTGCATTTTATCAAGGCGCGCAAAAATGTTTATTTATTCAATGATATTATATAGTATCACGTTTATATATAAGGTTTACGGTAATTTAGGCTTTAAACAATAATAAAAGTTCATAATTTGTATACTAAACTTTTAATTTACTTATAATTTTCGCCTCTAACTTTCAGTCGGCACGGGCCGACGAGGCGCTAGTGGTACTGCTTTCTGTAGTCGGTAACTACCGACTGGGGCGGTGAAAAGGTTAATATATATACCTTAATATAATATAACTATGCTGTAATTACCTTTTTATTATTTTTAAGACGATATATTTCCAGCGAAGCATGGCACATTGTAACTGCCTCGACGAAGCAGTGTTGGCTGTTACAGTTTACCATGCTCGTTAAATATTGCTTGTAATGATACATGAACATTTGAACTTGTGTGTTATACTATTACAAACATTTACGTTACTGAATTTCAGTGAAATATATCTGTGTTATTGACGTTAATTTGTGCAAAAAAAAGAAAACAAAATACTGTAAATCAGAGTGGAAAGCCAAAGTAAACAGTATTTTATAAAAGTAATCTTTTTTTTCTTCAACCATTCCATTATGACCCTTTCATACCCTATAAATTATTTTAGCACTTACTACTATTAAATTCACTATTATCTATGTACATACACACTACATCTCACTATTATTATAATTCTGCAATGTATAATGTCTCTTTTACCACCCTTTTATTATATTGACTCATGAAATGGAATCTGATAATATGATACAGTCTAATATGATGGAGCTGGAAACAAGTAAGTATAATTTTAAGTTCTAAAATTGAACTAAGGGTTTTATTTTCGTGATTTGTTTCTTAATAATAATAATAAATAATAGGGTAAATTAAACAACATAGTGCTATAACATATCATTTATTTTCTTTTTAATTGTGCTATTTTATTTTTAATTTCTACAGGAAACTCTTCAATGGTACTCTGAGCGCAGTCCAGGCAATACATTTTTAGATAAAATAAACTGCATTCTTTGCTTATGCATACAGCCTTGTCACATTTTGCACAATCCGCTCCAAGCACTAGAATTTCACCCTTCCCCGGAGGACTAAATGGATCCTTCATCACATAGCTAGGATACTTCAGATCAATGTTACGGGAAAATGGTGGGTTTTTGCCTTTATAGTCTGCTTTCTCTTTAATATCACATGATGAGCAACTGAATTCATGAATGATTGGAGCTTCCTCTGGTTTCTTTGAGTCTGCCATGTTCTGGAACAATTTTTTACTGTTATTTATATTGACTAAAATAGACTTTTTAATTATTTTCATCGGGCAACATTATTCCACTTTCACAGTACTGAGTTTCTCTTTAGGTGCTTCAATAGGCCACCATGTCGGTTTCTCAGGTTCAACTGAATGTTTACCTATTTTCAGTACTTTGGCTTCTAGTGCTTCTTTGATCCTAATTAACCCTAAACCATAGTCACGGACAAAACCTTTTATTTTTCCTAAATTTGATTTCGGATTGTCACTAGCTGAGATTACTGCATCCTTTTCAATGTCATCTTTTAATTCCTCTGTAAATTTTAAGGGCATCATCCTTTTCCGAACTACACCTGTGTGGTGAACTCGGGCTGTTACCTCCTGCCCTATATAGCAGCCCTTGTGGAAGCTAACACCATGCAAGTAATCACAATTGACCTCTAAAGGAAAACTAGTTCCTGGAGGAAGGTCTTCAGCCCCTTCACTGACGCCTAGTTGATACCTCCAATATTTGTATCCCTCCTCTGATTTTTCTATTTCTATGTCATCTGTAATATTACTTGCAACTTCATTTTCATTTAAAGTTGATGAAGCCAACACTCTATATCCTAAGTGTACCAGTCGAGGGTCTCTGTAAATATTAACTTTCGTTTCAGGAGCCAAATTACAATCGGGCAAAAATTCTACCGGAGTGCGCAATGCCCACACATTGAAGTCCTTGTTTATGTCTTCTATCTGGACCAATCTTTTTAATTTGTAGATTTTTAAATGTTTTTGTAGTAAGTTTAGGACTTTCGAATCGCATTCTAGTAGGAAGGAGTCATTTTCTTGCCATTTATAAATTAGCGTGTCGAACAATACTCTTCCTTTGTTGTTTAGAAACATGGCGTACATGGACCTAGTGCCTTCTTCGAAATGATTCATGTCGTTGGTGATCAGCCCTTGTAGGAAAACCGGTGCATCTTGGCCCGCTACTTTAAGTAGTTTTCTGCTTTGAAGGGGATACAGAATGCTGGTAGTTCGCTGCTCGCTGTGCGAATAGCGAAAAGATTGCGAAAGTACATGTCGCTTACAGAGTATTCTATTTACCTGATACATAACCATCCTTTACAGCTTAACATCAAATTTACTGCTCCAAAACAGCTTTTACATTGCACAATTTCTTATTTTCGTTGTGATTTTGTCTTACTTAACTTCAATTTGACATTGACAGCATTGACTGACGTCTGACAGTAATGGAATGTTGCCACAGTAATAAAATGATTCCTACTACTTTCAATAACATTTCGTTAATTAATTAACGGTAACTTTAAATCGACGTCGGTAGATTTTCTCTGGAATGAAAAGTCTTGTGTTCTTTCGTTTTGAGTGTTGGGATAAAATATATATTTTTTTATATATTTGAAATATTATAGTAGGTAAAAGAGCGGAAATCGCGTCCAAATTTAATATCATGAGTGGGTAGTAGTAGTACTAAGAATGAGTAAACAAACAAATAGGCTGACAAGAATAGTTAATTTATTGGATAAATAAATGTCACGATCTGCGCAGCGTTTATTTTAGTAAATATAGAATATTATTATAACTAAGTTCCTAAAATATAATATTATTAAAAATCTTAAAAAGTCGCCAACATTAATAAACTCATACAAAAGTGTAAACCTAACTTATTATGAATAAAAAAAATTAAAACCTGCTTTTTTGAGTCACAAAGCAGTAAGTACTTAGATATAATAAGTACCTACCATTGTAATGCCTACAGTACCTATCTTCTTGCGGAATGTTAAAATTTAAATCAGACGCAAAGTCAGCTAGTTTCATTTTACAATTTAAGCGTTTTCGTATTGTAAGTAAATAGGTAGGTAATCTAAACATTAAGAGAAATTTTGTCAAAATTGCATCAGCAGATCCGTAACTTGCTAGTTAACATCAGTTATAAATGTAAGTATTCATTTCCCTTCTGTAGGGTTCAAATGTGACATGTCAATCAAATCTACTATTTTCTCGGAATCTGGAGAAGGCGGAGGGGAGTCGGCGTGTTCAATGGAAGCTGTCACCAGCTCGGTGGTGACCGTAGGCTCAGATTTTATTGAAATATCCTTGTTGGGGGACGGTAATGGCGTTCGTCGTCGGCCTTTTCGCAAGTGCGGTGTTATTTTCTGAAAGAAAAAGTACCTACATTTTAACCAAATGATGTATGAACCTACCTACCTATACATAAGTATGTTAACTGGGTAGATATAAGTCAGTTAATAGAAAAATTCAAACTTTATGGCATGGGTAGCTTTACTAGGTAACTTACGACAGTTAATAATGTCGTAACTCGTGAGTAGGTACCTAGTGGAGTAATGAATCGTAAATCTTGGTGATAGGATCAGTACCTACGTAAAGTATTTCCTCTCCTTTAAAAAAAATTGGTACGATCAGTGTTTTACATTTAGTCATCGACCGACAACCGGCTCTTTTCCTAGAAGAATTAAGTGGTGAGCGAGTAAAAAATTATAAAATACCACGATTAATACAAAAAACTATTTCCGCGTCCAATTTTGCTTAACTACCTAAATGGTGGAAAGAAACAATTGCAGTTACCTGGTGGGGATCCTTGCTGAGATACACCCCGGTCCTCTTAAGCTGGAAGTCCGGGGCGGCGAGGCAGCGCACCAGGAGTAGCGTGGCAGCACAAGCCCAGCTGGCCCAGACACCCGCGCTCGCCGCCCTGGTCGCAGCAGTCCGTGACGAGAAACTCCACGACGCGTTCCAAGAACGCTCGATGTATTCATTAACGGGGGAACACCTGCATGTTTTAAATCAGATTAGGAAACATGTTGAATTATGTTATAATCTTAAGTAAGTATACGTTTCACGTATTTTTTACTTCCTACTTACTTAGTTAGCTATTATTTCTTATACGCTTACTACTAAAATTTGGATAGTTGTATGTACCTCTGAGCTATATTCATTATATACGTTCTTTACAAAAGTTTTAGACGTAAATCACTTTATTAAAGTTTCGATTTTAATGGCATGTAGGTACGGATTCTAGAATCAACCCCGTTTTTGCTCGGCTTATCGGATTGTTAATGGCTAGGGGGTTACACAAAGTACCAATTAACGTTAAACGAAATGAATCAAAATGTATGAAAATTGGTATCCGCGAAAGATTATGACGTCACCTCGCTCGAATAAATAAGGGCTAGGTTCCAATTTTAAATTCGTTCAAACGCTGGACAAAAAAAAAGCGAAATCCAATAGGGTTACTATTCCAAAATAAACATCTTACGCAGTAGTATTGGTATAATTGTAGAAGGCGGCGCAGAACTGGTGTAGCCCGCGGTTGGTGCGCACGAAACTGTGGCCAGTGAGGCCTACCAGGACCACTGCGGACAGCAGCGCTGGCGTCAAGATGCGCCACGGTTGCGTCAGTCTGTATAAACAAATATATATGAAACTGATTAGTGTGATTTATATGTGTACTGTCTTGGTGTTCGAAGCTCTTAACAGTCGTCGTGGCAATAGCTGTTCCATGGTTTCATATTTGCCAGACTGTCTGAGCTAAAGAGCTTCCAAGGCTTTAAAGGTTTTCCATCATCTAAAAAAGCCAAAGTCAAAAAACAACTAGGTAAAGAATTTAACTCAAGGTTTAAAAAAAAAAAATTGTTGGCGTTAGCGTTAGACTATCGTCAGCTCAGTCGCGCTACGAATATAGGCGAGTGTAAAAGGTTGAAAGTTTTAGAAGTGTCAGCAAATTAAAATAAATACGCGAGTTAAATTCGTTATAGTTTATTTCATTTCAAAAGCAATAATTTTAGAAAAATATAACGCCATCCCAGTACCCAGAGGAGGGTCATTACCCCCTGGATCCGCATGTGCATTGCATCTTGGGCATCATTTAGTAAGTATAAATAGACCCAGAGTCTTTATGTTATTCGATCTGTGTAGATAGGTGGTCTTACCCGGATCTTGAGTGGCCTCCTCCCGGACACATCACGAACATTGTAGTCCAGACCAGCGCCAAGATTGTGGACATGATGGGCATATACTCCGCGAATTGACAGTCCTCTTTCGATCCAAAATAGGTGTTCGTAATATCTAGAGCCCAGCGTTCGGTAGTGTTTCCTGTAAGTGACAAAAAAGATGTCACGTTATATATGAGTTCTGTTTATTAATTATTTTTTTTTATTTAGCAAAATTTTTTTTTTATACCTAGTATAAATTTTGTTGCTTCATAATACAGAATACTTAGGTAGGTAGTACAATTTATGCAACTTATAGGTAAGTATAAAATTTGAAAAGGACCATTATTTCATCGTTTTACCCATGCGAGATATTTACCGAAGTATACCTAAGTAACTAGGTCCATTAATATCTGATTATGATCGTACGTATGTAATGATTGTTACCTAAGAGAGATTAGTTCACGTATTACATTAGCAGGAAATTAAATTACTTAGGTATGTATCATACCTTATCGGTTTACGCAAGAGTTTTACTCAATAGTACTTTATGCTGTTAAGGACTGATCTTAAGTTAAATATATCTTAAGTACTTACTAGATAGTTAAAAACCTAGGTAGTCAAATAAAAAAACATTGAAAACAAAATTTTAATTATTTATACCTTTTAATTATAGGTAGGTACTTTACATTAATTTATCTAAAATGCTCTGCGATGATCGTTATATACCCACTTTGTAAGAATTCAGTACTGTTTACTTACTCACTTTGCTATCACTATCAACTTACCTTCATTACTACTGTTATTAGTCTCTCCCTCCACAGCTCCAGTTTCGTTCTGAGCAAGTTCTCTCTTAGATTTGGCCTCTACTTCTTTTGTACCTTGAGCGTGGCTTTCATTGGCTTTTATTTTAACATCTAAATTCAACGTATCATTACCATCAACATTAGTTCTTGTATTTGGATCCGTATATACTTCAACCATGTGGAATTGAAGCTTCGACGTGACTAGTATACAATTGTCGTTCACCATGTACATGGTATTTTGAAGGAAGAAATAATTCAGAAAACCGAATATTGCAGCGAACGCGAATATTATTATGTGCCATACTGGAACAAAAGATAAAAATAGTCAGTCAATTTTGTTATTAAAACGTAAATGAACCTACATGCATTTTGTTATTCGTGTGTTATAATTTGTAGGTAGGTACCTACATCGACAAATGTCACAATTCACTGTAGTGATGTCACTTTGCTCGTCCACTGTACACACTTACGACAGAGCTAGAAATCTACGTTTTTGATTGATTTGGTTTGATATTGACTAGATACTTATATTGTTAGCATAGCGAAATTATAGGTAGGTATAAGGTACAACCTATCTGGGTAGATAATACGAGTATAGTCATCTTATCGATTGAATTACACTTTATTAAGTCTACTTATCACTTACAAACATTAAGTAGGTAGCTACTTCATCGTTTAGAAGGTTGGTCTCACATAGCATATTGACACCAAGCCGTATCTTATATTGCTACCTACTAAATATAAGCATGCGTGCTTTTCCTATTATAATCCGGTGAGGTTAGACAAATTAACACTTTTACACGATTTGCCAAGTTGACAGAGCGGCGGAGGTGTGGCCCCGGCGATAATCTCATAAAGCCTACAAACCATGCGCGTGAGTTTTTGGTCGTTAAATTGTTACGATGCAAAAAATCTAAGTTCAACCAACTCAGGTAACACTGCTATAATTTACACTTTAATACTTGGTATTACGAGCGTTAGTAGCATGAATTGTGTAATTTAGCAATTTTAAAAACCACATCGATGCGGGCGCTTTAAGAGTCACCATTTATGTGTTTAACAAGTGCTATAACCACGTAATCAGTAAATTAATGACTCAATCAAACTCAGAACTGAAAACACACATTACGTAGGCGTAGGTAAAAATAGGTACCTACCTACCTAATTAGTTACATTTATAGTAGAATATAGTGAAACATTATTTAAACTGAACAATTACGTGTCTTTTAAGTTGGAGGCACATACGAGTACCCATATAGTCAAATTCCACTATCATCGTCCTTTTAGACGGTAGCTTCCCACCTGTAAGACTTAACTTGACCTAGATTTGCTGCTTTTTTTTCAAAGTTATTTAAATACATTATTTTCTGTGCAGACTCCAGCTTACCTTTCCAAACCTTCAGGTGTTTTCCGGCGCGTTCCTCTAACTCACAATAGTCGTAAATAAGTATCGTCATTCTGTTTCTTCACTCTATGTGATCATCTGAAATGATAAATAGATATTAAGATATACATATAACACTAGCTTCTGCCCGCGACTTCGTCCGCGTGGAACTCCTCCTTTTTTGCAGTCGGTTAAAAAGTAGCCTATGTCCTTTCTCAGGCTCCAGACTATCTTTGTACCAAATTTCATTTAAATCGGTTCAGTAGTTTTAGCGTGAAAGCGTAACAGACAGACAGACAGACAGAGTTACTTTCGCATTTATAATATTAGTAGGGATGTGTATACTTTGCGTATTTTTAGAGACTTGTGCCCATTGGTGCAATTACGAACAAACTCACAACACCTCTCTTTTTGTGTCAGTTAAAAATAGCTATAATGGATTTAACTATAAATTCCAATGTTAATAACCGCGAAAACTTATTTTAGTTTATCGTCTAACATCAACAGATATATCGCACACCTAGATCTAAAAGGATCTAACTCAAAAACCGGAAGATTTGAGTTATGCACACCATCGGATTCCAGCAAAACCCACCTACACTAAAACAGATTTAAGCTAATATAACTCTGCTAGCTTTATTATAAAAAGTATAAATTTATAAAGAAAACTCATGCGTGCATATGGTAATATTAATCAGTTCCTCGCCTCTCCTGAAAAAGTACCTTTTTTGAGTTAGCTCTCTTTAGATCTAGGTGTGCGATATTTGAACTAGTTTTAAAAAATATGCAGTTAATTTCAGTTGATGTGCTCGAAATTTAGAACTGAAAAATTAAGTGCGTCTTGCGAATCTTTTATATTAGGTACCGTGATAAAAGTTTTAGCGGTTTAGCTGATAAATTCGGTTAGGTACCTAAATAACTCAAACTTTTAGTTTTTCTAAAATATGTCCCAGAACATGAGAACATATTATTATTATTGAAAAGTCTAGAATGAGTAAGAGAAATGTAGGTAATAAGTAAGTAATTATGGCGGTTTACTATCGTGATGCTTCGCGGTTTGGTAAAAATATGGTAACTCTTCAAACCTTTTTACACTGAGATACGTAACTGTTAAAATATATCGTACCTATTAAACGCTGAAGTACCTACTTGCCAACATTAATTAAGAACGTAGCACGAAGGTGCAAAGTAATAGTAAACCATGACAATTGTTTTAACGCGGCTCCCTTAGGATTAGCATAATTAAATTTACGACCCAATAGGAGTTGGAAACTAGGACAGGGGTAAAATATTAAAGGCATTTAATGGTTATTGTACATAATTTATAAGTGAAATTGTGATATTTTGAAAAAAATATACCTCATTGAGTTTCTTCTCGATTATTCTCAAGAGGTTTTTTTTTGCTGAATCGAAAAAGAATATTAATTTTAACGTTGACATTCATAAGTACCTATTAGAGCCTAGCCTGAATAAATGATTATTTGAGTTTGAGTTTACTGGAGTATTCTCGAATATTTCCTGTTCATTGTGTAGTCAAGGACGCAAAAGTCAGGGTTATCGGAATCATTACGACATTTTCCTGTAAATGCTGTTATAATTTTTAGCGATGTGATTATTTTAATACCTAATTATATGTAGTTAATGAGGTCCTATGTAACATTTTCGTTCTTCGCAACGAGTGTTGAAATGTGACTAAGAAAATAAAAACCATTATATTTAAATTCATACTAAAATAATAGTAGGTGATATATTTAAACAATCATAACGGACTAGTTTCTGCTAGTTCTTGCGTGAAAGATTAACAAAAATACTTACATCCATTTATCCCTATATTATTATCAACTTTTGCATTTATTATATTATTAGTAGGATTTGATTCGCGTACTTACCTATTTTATTTTATTTGCTGACGTTACGAAAACTTTAGGTACAGTTACCATATTATATAAATAAGCTGACAATAGTGACCGATAGTCTAAAACATGATACCTAGTTAAATTTGTTACATATACCTACGGATGTACCATAACAGAGATAAAATATCCTAAATATAGAGGTATTATGGCGTTGTGTGGTAAGGAATAAGTAGGTATTCAGTCATAAGGTCAAACTCGTGCATAAAACGAACATAAAATTTACCCTTGGAACCTGTCCTCTTCTAACTAGATGACAAATTCATTAAGACCACAAATTAAGTATGTAATTCATAATTATACCTAATTAGGTAGGTATACTACATTTTGGTGCAGACTTAAACAACTTGTAAGTATGATTTTCCATAAATTTTGCATAAGTTTGTCAATCAAAACCTTGAACTTGCAAAAGAGACGCATTTACAAACATGCTTTTATAAAAATAAAATTTTACAATTATAATTTTTTGTCGGTAGAAACCTCTACGATATAAGATGGCCGCCGATTAACTCATGTACCTTTTCAGAAAATACACTCGAGATTTCATGCGCTTTAAATAGGTATTGTAACATAGGTCCTAACATTGTTTTGTAAACAAGAATAAATATTTTACAATAGCCTTTGTTCCCATACCACATTTTATACGTGACCTGCAAATAAAACTTCGAACGTGGGTGCAAGTCAAATTGTGTAGGTACTTATTCTTCATTACGTATGTAGGTACCTATTTATACATGTTTCTAACTTTACGTTCTTTGCCCAAATTGCACTACTACATGTACCAAGTAGGTATTTTAGCGTTGTCCTGCTTTATCTTTACTAAATTAAATGAGATGACGCTAATTTTCGTGTTGAGACCTTTAAATTCGCCGAGGTCGTCTGGTTTGTTTAATAACATCGGCAACGCCAGAACTATTGTATCATTAGTTATGCTATATTTGATGATGGCATCAATTTGACTATAAAATACATAAAATATTTTATACATGCCGGAATATGTTTGTATGTTCTGTCTTATATAAGAAATACTTACTACTAAATGGATTGCTTACTGTGACTTTTTTCAATCTTACTTACCTACCTAATAATCTACATAACAAATGAATCCTATTTAACTACCCTATTTTGTAAATCATTGAAATCGCGCCGTGTAACAATCCTTTCAAGAGTTGGTTTGTGTTTTTGTGTCGAACAATTCCGTCTAAACTGAGTGTTTCACAAATAGGTATCAGTGATTTAAGAAGCCACGTGCGATATGGTCACCTCTTTGTCAATAATTAGAAAATATCTTTTACAATATATGACGGTATATAGTTCCCAAAATAATCGTTCCCTAAATCATTATACAGGTATTAATTTCTTATCCTTATAACCCAAATAAGTAAATTTGGCTGATGTCCAGGCATTGAGCGCTCCAGTTCTGCATACTGACTTGATATGTGATTCATAATGACAAATGCCATGTTACGTGTGTTTTGATGGCCGCATATTTCGGTTACAGTCGATTTATTACAGGACCCGAAAATGGATTACTGGGAAACGTATTTTCTTGTACAAACATACCAGAAATACCGTCACCCAAATATTTGTTGATCAGCGCTTTGATTTCCGATGCTTTCGCGGTTATTAGGTAAGTACTTATAGGAATGAAACAATTACAACGGACTTAACTCGGTTAGTTAATTTATGCATAAAATATAAAGTTTTCGAAACATCGGCAAATACAATACGCGAGTTAAATCCTTTATCGTTGGCACGAAACAACTACCTATTTGCTGAAGTTTGGAATACTTTACAGTTTCCATTTTCGTAGCGCGATTGAGCTGACGATAGTCTATCGCTAGAGTCATATTAAATCATTATAGTCTTTAGGTACTGTGTGTTGATGGGTAGATTTTCGAGTAACGTTACAATTGATTAATTCCAATGTGTAATAGCCGCGACGGCATCGGAAATTATTTTTCTGTTCTCCGGCCAGAAAGCGCCAACTTTCGGGCCGCTGCGCTAAACAAAGTTGCCGCTTTCTGGCTTAGTCGAACAGAAAAATAGTACCTATACTGACCTCGGCTAGTAAATGAAAAAACCTCAGATCACATTTTTGTCAACCTCGGCTTCGCCTCGGACGACTACTAATACTTACGATGATTCAATATTTTTACTGTGGAACCCTGAAAACATTACCATATATATACCCAGGTAGCTAGGGTAACGTGTAACTAAGAAGAACGTAAAAAACATAATGTTCGTTAATTCATTACACTCTATAACAAACCGTGTGTATCAAGTAAAAATAGTACACGTAATACGTATATTATAGCATAAATCTACGACTCCTGTCCGCTAACGTTTACTCTCGTTAACGTATGACGTAATGTCATTTATATTCGGTTTTTTATAGCGGCGAGATCGCGACTTCTTGATAGAAGAATGCATTGTTCGAGCTTGCACAAAACATCAATAATAATTACAGGTCACCTTAGTCACTTACTTAGAAATACTAACATTTAGGATCAACATAGAAATCGCGTAATACCTACAATTACTTATGTATCACAGCCTGCGAACTTCGTTTGCACGATAAGCACCTCCGATTTGCCCCTGTAGGGAGTGAATTTCCAAAAATTCTTAGTGCTTTCCTACGTTATAGAAGCCAAAAGGAACCCCTGTAAAAATTTCCAAGTTTCTAACACTTTTAATTTAAGCCCTGCTTTTATATCAGTCAATAATGTCCGCTTCTCCTTTTATATAGGTACTTACATAGATCTAAATCTCATAATATTGGAGATAATATTTATATACAAATCTTGATAAAATAGTTCTATAAGTACATTAGTTTGTGTTTGTGTTATAAACTGGTACATAGAAAATATTAATGGTCCTTCGAACCGGAATCTAAATAAAAATTAGATATGTGTGCATTATATTTTTTCTACGCGTAACATATTATTAAAAAAATGATGCTGTTATTCAAAGTTATTTCTTAACGCATAAGTTTTAGTGAACTTGAAAAATGTATATTTAATTAAGTACCTATTTATTTTTTATCTTAAACGGCATTATTAGATAAGTATCTAAAATCTTAATATTTCTGATCAAGATAAATACGCAAAAGTCAAAGGTCACATTATTGCATGGATGGATTCAACATTTTTGCATAGATTCAAGCGTTCCAAATTATCCCAATCTAGCTGTTTCATTCCAATGCGTAGCACGGAACTTCAGAAGTTATTACTTTCTTATTGAGCTCGATTCCTTGATTACAAATCAATATGTTCTAATATTGTTAAACACTAAAGCTTTGAGGCGCCGTCTCGCCACACCGGCGGACTGGAGCGCCTCGCCGCCGCCGCCGCCGCCGCCAGCGACTACAAGGTCGAGGACAACCCAAGGATACTTAAACACTTTGGGGCTTTCAGGGTTCTGTAAATGGTAATAAAGAGGCATCTGCGTATGCGGTGGTCATTGGTGCTCAGGAAACCTAGATCTAGTAGCCTAACAGCATGGATCATGGCATCCCCGTATAACAATATTATGACTCCTATAAGTACCTATATTGTATAGTTAGATTACTTATACTGCACTCGTATAATATGATTGTGTTAGCCAGCCATCCTGTACCAGAAGATACTTTATATGAAAAAACTATAAAAATATAAACGGATAATCTTATTTAATTGGCTGACGTTTTGGAACCTTAATAGTTTCCAAAATCGTAGCGACTGAACTGACGAAACGTCAGCCAATAAAATGAATTACGCGAGTTATATCCGTTTATATATATATATATAGTTGTTTCATTCCAATGAGTAATAACCGCGAAGGCATCAGAAATTATCAGTAGACACTTTGTTCGTTGTTTATTAAAAAAAAAAAGTTGCGTGTTTTGTGGCTCTGTTTATGAATTCACATAAGTTCGTGGTTGTAATTCCGCGATTGGCAGATTTTTGTGCGTCCGCGTCGATCGTGGAATAGTACAAGCTATACCTTATGCACGCCAATTGAGCTGCCTACACAGTCTTAAAACAAGCTAATCTTAGGTATATCAGGGTTATAAATATTATTGTTTATGTCTACTAGCTGACCCAGCGAACTTAGCACCGCGTTAATTGAAAAAAAAAAAATAGGGGTAGATAAGTAGTAGAAGGATGAACATTTAGGATTGTATGCAAGTAGGTAGGTACCTATGTTTAATGCTGAATCATGAAAAGATAACGAAAGAAATTGTCTAAAAATTAGAAAAATAAACTTTGGGGTGGACTAGGTACTCTTAACATTTACTTAGGTGTATGAAAAATAGACGATGGTCGATTCTCAGACCTATCAGGTATGCACACAAAATTTATTAAAAATCGGTCCATCCGTTTCGGAGGAGTTTTTAGAAAGATACCTAGTAAATTAGGTAGATATACCTATATATAGGTAAGTATATATCTAAGTAAATTGTTTTTATTTATTGCATTAGAAATTATTATGATGTACTGTGATGTTTTTCCCAGGGTACCTAATAGGATAACTGCGGGAAAATACGATCATTATTAAGTACATAAATAATTATTAGTATTAGTAGATATTTTATTTATTTAATCTTAATTCCACAAAACTTAGAAGTACCTAAATGTGCAAAAGGCGAATTTAATGCCTTGAGAGATTCTCTACCAGTCAACTTTCAAGTTATTAAATAACCTAAATAACCACCTAGATTTTATAAGCAAACTTATATTTTGTATAAATATCTCTTACGGCGCGTTCTCCAAAAGTTGCGTCGTTTTTAAAAAAAAATTGCAGGAAAAACATCAATTTTCTCATTTTTAGAAAAACAATACACACCTACCCGCACAAATTAAGTTATTTAGTATATATTTTTTAATATTATGTAGTAATCTTCATTCTAATTGTATTAGCAATTTCATGTTCTCACAGTAAAACTAAAAGAATAATGCTAGACTGCAAGTATTTTTGTGAATTTCTTTTATACTTAGATAATACTTACCCGCTACACTTGCTTTATTATTAATCATTGACATTTATAATAAATAAACAATCAACCAACCTTAAAACGGTTAAATCCGACAAGCAGGGCAATGAAACACCGATAACACTGATACCACAACATTCAATTCACATTTTCATTGATAAAATGTTTTTTTAAAGCAAAATTTAAGTACGGACGCAAATCGATAGGACGCGCACTACGCATGCCGTGTGTAACATAGACTGACTGTAACGCTTCAAATAGAATATATTCACGAGATACGACGTTTTGACCGACGGCAGGTTTAGAGAAGGACGGCACGAAAACATACTAGAATATTAACTCGTGTGATAGAGATAGGTGGAATGCAAAAGCTTCTACTAACCTTTGTTTACGCGATTTAACCACATGATGTCATGGTAACCACATTGATATTTTGGGTTTTCTGGAGATGTTTAAATGGTGTATGTTGTTATAATTTATTGGAATTAATCTCGCCAAACAATTGTTTCAAATTTTAGCAATAGGTAGGTTATTTATTTAAGTGTATTCCTAGCACGACTGAGTTGTTTTAGCGTTAAACTTTCGTTAGCTCAATCGTGCTACGAATATGGAAACTGTAAGGTTTTCAAAACATCCTCAGGAGAAATAAAATACTTACGTGAGTTAAATCCAATATATCTACCCCAAGTTTAAGATCGTACTGGTGTAGGTGGTGTAGGGTAGATGGTACCTAAATTCAAAATTGATATACTTATTGATTCTAAATAATTTCCTACCTACTAAAAGTTCGTAGTTAAGGCCTTTTTCATACAATAAATCAGAAAATATTTAGTCTTTTACTTCTAATATATAAATTTCAAGCTCTAATTAAAATAATATAGTAAAATGCTCCAACACCGTAAATAAAAACATTATGATTTTCATTTCTTTTATTAATTAGGTACAAAATATTAGTATAAGCTTACACATTGGACCCAATAAAATTGTGGGTTTTTATAAGAGAATTTAAGTTATTTTTATATAGTTATAATTATCTAAGTAGGTACTTTTATGATTTATAATGTTTGTGTTGTCTATTTATTACACAGAAAGTAGTCAGGTTATTGAACTACTTACTAAGTTTCATCGTTAATTATAAAAACATATAAAAAACCGGAATATTATGATAATGAAAAGGTAGTAGGTAATAATAATATTCAAGATTCAATAATAATTAACATCAGGAAAAAAGTTCCTATAGGTAGTTCTATTGTTACTGCATGAGCATAAATCATGCATAGATATATTTAATTTTAAATCTAAGTAAGTAGAATAAATACAAGCGTATGCGAAGTATCCTATCACCGTCAGTTGTTTCATCTGGAACTTAAATGATCCTTATCTATAAGTAAAACAAATTTCTGCACGTCATCCGATCCATCTAACTTTAGGCGGCGGAGCTCCTAAACGACCTAAACTCGTCTCCAACTCTTCAAACAGTCTTGTCCAGCGAATGTGTTGTGGTGCGACCCGATCAGCAGAATATATACGGTCTGACACATATAGGGCACCTGTCAGAGGTGGCGAGACACCTTCTCAAGCAGTCAGCGTGGAAAAAATGTGCGCACGGAGTGACACGTGCCGATTTCATGACGCCAAGGCACACGGCGCATACATCTTCGAGAGTCGACAGTTCCGCGGGCGTCGCTCGTCGAAACCTTGCCAACGAACCACAGGCCTCGCTGAGCTTTACGAGTGCTTCCCCGAGACGATGTCGTCCATGTATCCATACGCACACATACAGCACTAGGAACGCGAGTCTCCAGCGCTCGCACCAGGCCAGTGCCGGTACCAGGGGCACAGCCAGCACTGTAGTCACCCCCCGAGCCCACAAGCCAAAGTGAATCACTTCCATACCCTCGAGCTTTTCAAATTTCATAGCCGTTAAAGCCAACGGCCAGAGTTCGAGGAATGTCTTCTCTGTCAGCAGGTAATAAGTTCCAGTTATTGCAGTGTAAATAGCCGTCGGTTTGTAGTGCTCCAAGCCTTGCTCGAGGCCTAGGGCTAACAGGACGAACGTCACGGTGACTATGAAGGTGACAGCTTTAGTCCACTCGAGAACTATCTTGGTAGCTGACATGGCGAGGTGTTTGACGCGGGAATGACGCGTGACGTTGACGTACGGAGACCAGTCCTCCTTGGTGCAAAGTTCGCGCACGTAACTCACGGAGTAGGTGACCACGTTGTAGAACATCAATGAGTACAGGCAGGTCAGCCGGCCCTGGGACACCAGCAGTCGATCGCAAGCGGTGAACATTAATAACTGTAAGTAGAAGAAATATTTGAAGTCTCAGCTCAGTTCAAAATGATAAAGATAATATATACCTTCTTTATTATGGTTTTTACCTGTCCAATCATCGTGGAAAGGTTGCTCATCTGCAGGAAGATCTTCTCTGCGCGCTCTATAGGCGCATACGCAGCGCGTAGAACGCTCAGCACGCACGACACAGGCGCGCGCAGCCTTAGCGCGAATTCTGAAATAGATGACATTTAATCAAAATACGTTGTTTTTAACCTACTTTTTTTTTGTGAAACGTAAACACTTACACGTGTAGACGTAAAGAAATAGTTACACGTGTTTGGTTTGGCTCACAATTTTTAATTGTCGTGTGTCGAGTCGAAAACATAAAATATCAAGTCTCAAGGTTTTATTTTTTTAATTCTTTACTGTCTTCGAACTAACGATACACTA
Organism: Polylopha cassiicola; assembly: GCA_038024825.1. NCBI lineage: Eukaryota > Metazoa > Arthropoda > Insecta > Lepidoptera > Tortricidae > Polylopha > Polylopha cassiicola. Next base: position 6,099,579 of record CP149061.1, read on the forward strand.
AAGTATATATTTTTAATGTATTTTTCTATCTTCACATAAAACGTTTTTATAGAAGCGCCTGCCATTAAATTGTACTTATTCTAGCTACGTTGAATTTAATACTTTTCAAGAATATAAAATCGTAGGCGTCTGTCTAACAACAGGCGGAAAGTAGCGGTTGATCAAACCTGTCACATTATATTGCCCTTTAAGATCTCACAAATGTCTGATTCCACTTTTTTTACCTCATTTGCATATTTTTTCTAAGCTTTAAGTTACTTGAATAAAATAGATAGCATTTATTCGGAACGAAACCAAGAACCGTTTTTAAACTATTAACGTATGTATCTACATAAATGTCCTTACAGACATTGCTTATTATATTATTATGTATATACAAACGTGTTTAATTCGGAGAGTGACCACATTTTAATGCATTTTTGATACATAGACAATGCATTTCTTTTCATAAAATATTTCGCCAATGAACGATTAGTAAGTACCTATCATAAATCATATTATTATCTGGTTGACAAATTTTTAGACACTAAGTACTAGCTTTTTAAATAAATATTTAAAAACATAAATTCTTGTTTCACTTCTGTAGAATAATATCCAGCATATTGTCTATACTTTTTCCCTTAAGATTTTCAAGAATATAAAAGGGGCACCATGGACTTAAGGAAGGCAGTTCAGAACAAAGCTCCATCAGCAGAACTCATCCCAACAAGGCATACCTCTGGTAAGAAAGCTCGTTGTTCAAATTGTCTTTAAAAAATGTTTAAATTTGTTTTTTTTTTTAAATGATCATTTATAATTCCTTCGCGGTTATTACCTACCAAGCTGTTATTGACTATAGCGTTAGACTTTAGTCAACTCAGTCTTGTTCTGAATATGGGAACTGTAAAGTTTTTGAAACGTCAACAAAATTAAATAAAATAAAATATGCAAGCCCGCATTATTTCATTCCGATTCTTAAAAATGATAAAAAGGTACATTCTGATCACCATAGATTGGCACAGATTTTTTAGTAATTGCCAGTAACAAAATGGTTGAAGTTAGAATTGAGTTTGTTAAATAGTTGACCAAATTCACCACGTTCAACAATCCATTAATTCATAGGTATATAACAGCAGGGTGTGCAGATTGTTTGTAAGCGATTTCCCAAGTGGAAACCATTTCCTGAGCTGTTCTGTTTCTCGGTACGAACACGGTAAGGTTTCAGTCCATACATCCCGGATGACAGCTAATTGGCACGAGGTATCGACGTTTGCGTACGGCTGTTCGATAACAGTGTTTTATTTTTAAGGCGTGTTTTGAACCTGGACTGCACTGTGGCCATTATTCGAAGTATTCAGACGCAGAAAAGCCCATGTAAATGTATATGACGCACGAGCGCTGGCGGGCTGCCCGCTTCCGTCGCCCATTCAGTTTCATCGACAATGACCTGACTTTCCCATACAAATATAAATACTATTCCAAATGCCAAATGTTTGTATGAGTGTCGTCGTCTCTAGTTGCTATTAATGATGCAATTTCGCCACGTTGCGCGACAACCACGTTGTCTGTGACCGAATTAGATTTGTTCTTATATATCTGATATAAAATCTTTCGCTTTTCATTAATTAGATACCTACCTACCTACCTAATAATTTTTACCTGGGTAGTATAGTAGGCAGATACTTATATTGGTCAGGCGCTTTTGTTGTTGACCACTTTTAGATCCACGTCTTCCATTAAACATGTTATTCAATTGTTTTAGGAGAGAAAAACAACAACAAAAACAATTTATTAAGACGCAGGCCCAACGAGTAGATCAGTATATTCAATTTGGCACCCGATATTATTGTTTATTATTTTTACTAGAAATGTTTTACATTATAACAAGCGAGCCTATGATAAATTGTCGAGTCGACATCTTGTCATGTCGATGTCGTCTCTTATTTCTTCAAGTGGACAAAGAAACAATATCGACACGACAACCTTCTCAATATTTTGTCGACAAAATGTCGCCTCGGCAGTTCATCATAGGTTCCAAGGATTCTTGATTCTCTACTTACTTTGCGCGACTTTGACAACGGCCGGGTACCACCTAGCTGGATACCGGTAGTTGGCAGAAATGAGGACTGGGACCACAAGACATGTGTAGGCAGCCATCAGCCACGCGCCCCCCAGGGCAACCAGCAGGCCCCGGGGGGCCCAGTACGGCAGGAGAAGCACCAGGGAAAATAGCCACACTGGAAAATAAGGATTAAAAAGACATTATAGAAGTCATTCGCAATTTAGGTACCTACATACTTTATAAAATATTATTACATTTAAATGTTAGCACAAAGAAAATAAATTTAGAACTACTTATTCTGAGAAGTTTTAAGTAGGTAGATATATATTACACCCGTGGTGGCTAGTTGGGGGATGAGAGATTATTTGTTCTTTTTTTAAATACATAGTACATACTTAATGACAAATATATTATATGCTACACTGTAAGAAAGTGTAAAAGTAGGTACTTAAAGAGAACACCTATTAAAACCCAAATTAAAATCATGCTATAAAAAACCTATACAAATTAAAGTAAACAACGTTGCAAAGATATGTAGTTGGTACTATCAAAACAAAAAATAAACGTTACGTTCCAAGTCTTTCATTGAAAATTTATTAGGTCATCCATCCAAGACGCGAAGGTCGCTAGCGAAAATATCTGCGGAAAATATTTTGTAGACATAATCAAGCTCGGTGTATTCGCATTTAAAACATGCCAACCTAAAAACTAGTACCTATCTGTATTGTATTAAGTAAGTATTATAAATAAGTAAAATGGCAACAAAATAATTTTTTAAAAGAAAATACCAACCTTTAAACTAAAGAACTGTACGCCAAATAGGGACGCGAAAGTTCGACGACCTTCAGATATACTGGAGCAAAACGTCTACCTTTATTGCGATTAATATATTAAGGCAGTTCTAAAATTACCTCAAGAAAATATTCAAGAAAATTTAATTGAGTCACGATCGAAATGGACCGCCATTTCCGTTCCATAACCAAAACAATTTTATGACGTTGAATGCATAAAGAAACTGCATATGAAAATGATTTTATTAATTTTATAAAGAATTTTACATTTTAATGAAATTAATTAGTAGATACATCTCTCGCGACCGCCGTGTTAGGTCATTTCCTAAAGGGCTTAATATATATCTTTCCGCAATTACATTTTCGGCCTTATTTAAAAACCTTGACTAACAAATTTTGCTGTTATTGCTCCTTTCTTCTTTGTTTAAAGAGATAGATCAATTCATGAAAGGTAAATAATTATTAATATTATATTAGTGCGTATATTGTTTTGATGGTCCAATATTCTGTCAGGGAACACGCGCTGGTTCGTGAGTCATGGTTGGGAAAATAACAACAAACATCGCTTGCCATTAAATCGTCAACAAGATAAAGCCATAAAAGTATTTTTTCGATTTTAAGACAAAATAAGATTCAATGATCGCTCGAACAATTTAAATAAAAATGTTAAACACGAATTTAAACAAAATACTTCTACTTAGCGTCAAACTATTAGCATGCATCCGTCGTAGGTCAGTAAAATTAAAAATAATGTAGTTATGGTTAAATTTTAGTTATAATAATAATAATATTTTTAAGCCTATTAAATTGAATCCATTACATATGGTTACTAATGCTAAAAGTAACAAAGTTTCAAAGAAATCGTTGCGTTTGAATGGCATTGTTTTCGTAAACAACTGAAATGTAATTTTATAAATAAAAGCGAAACATTGCAACTATTAACGATTTATATATGAGGTTTTTTAAAGGCCGTCTCTACTCACCTGTATTAGCGATTTTATCCTCCGACTTAAGCGTATGAATCTTCGAGAAAGAATCACTCCTTATGCGCCCGCGCACACGAGATATCATACCCATTTTGTTTTTAAAATTCAAATTCAAACTAAACGAACACAAGAATACACTTGATAGAAGATAGAGACTTCGTTTCGGAAATCAAATACTTTTGATATCAAATTGAAGTTTTGATTAAAGAACCGTTAGCGGCAATGTGTGTCACATGAATGCGGATTGGGCGGGCGGGAGCTCGGACGGGCGGCGCGGCGCCTGCGCACCATCCCCACCATCAAATATTAAATAGCCTTTAATATCCGTTGGCATTACTTCTATTGCTACTTAAGTACCATATAAAAATTCACACCCTTTCTTGACCAGCAATGGACAGAAGATTGGCGAAGACCTGCGTTGTTTACAATCAAGCCCACGCCGCAGTGACGTTTTATTTTTAAATTCCAATTCATGTCAGTGACTTTTAAAATCAAATCTCTATAATTACAGTCGGGGTGATTTTTGTATCATAGTATCTAAGGTGGCGGCACGTGCTTGATGAAGATCGCTCTTGATTTAATTAGAAATTGGTTGCTTACAAACTTAATTAGTGTTCTTTAGGTATATTTAATTTTAAAACTAAGCGAACATTAAGGAACATTTTGAAGTTGGTACTTACTTATTTAAAAAGACATACCTATCATTTCTTTGATCAACTTTTTCTACATGAAATAAGATGGATAACAGGGTCATTATATGTACTTACTTAAGCGCCTGGCCTGCTGCAGTCCAGACAGGCGCGTGCAGTGGGGGGAGCGTAAGTATGGCGCCAGGGTAGGCACTCTATACATTAGTGACACTGCGCCTGTATGGAATGCACGCCCTTAAGTCCAGATGAGAGGCGTTTAAGCCTTAGCACGCGATGCTGAACAGAACCTTCTACACAAAAATGTTATTTTTCTAATGTGATTATAATAAAGTACTTATCTAAGTACTAGTACATTAGCTTTTATTTATATGTAAGGAATAATAATAAGGACGAGTATCGCGAGGAAAGACTATTCAGAAGATTAATAAGGCACCTACTTTATATTTTTCGAAAGCTTAAAAAGGCTTCATTATTGCAAATTCTCTTTGAGGTACCTACCCACCTACAACATTTTTCTGACTGTGACGTCACTCAAATATCTACTCAAAAGTCTGGAAACAAATAGCACACATTTGAAGCAAGTAAACAAATTCACCACACCCACTTTTAGAAAACGCGTCGTCCAAACAAAAATAGTTTTTCTACGTGCCAGGAACCACGACTTCTCAATCAACGCAGACTAACATGATAACACGTTTAAGAATAAACATTATAATTATCTACACCAGTCACTGTGAAGTGAAACATCAAAGTTTTAAAAATGTTTCAGTCGCGTAAGTAAGGTTTTTCTTAAAGGCTTGAAAGCCTCCTCTCAGGAGGCTAGCCACCCGTCCGGTTTTGCAGTAAAGGCCCATTAGCTGGCCAACTGCGCTTCAGTATTCAGTTCGAAAAAAAAAAAAAATTATTACAAAGCAAATAAGTAGAATACCGCTTCACACCTCTCATCCATTTTGAACACTGAAACAAATGAAACATGAGGCGATTTGGCTACCTACTACAAGTCGTAATCATTAATAGTCTTAAAATGATTACTTATTGAGCATCGAGATACACCAAGTCAGAGACGATAGTTATCACGAGTAGCTGCTCTCGTGACTGTTGAGTCAGATCACATGGACTTGGCGCTTCCTACGCCTACTCTACTGTCTAGTCACATCAAAATTCATTCATAAACCGCAAAACTATAATGACGAAAATTACTAAAATAACTCCTGGTTCATTTTTATTTTAATGCACGTAGGTAGTTGAAAGGTTTTCTTGGAAAACGTTACGAACTGCTACAAATTTAGTAATGTAAGATGCCCACCTACTAAAATTGCGATAGGAATCTTAAGTTATTTTAATACTAGCTTCTGCCCGCGACTTCGTCCACTTAGAGCTCCTCCTTTTTTGCAGTCGGTTAAAAAGTAGCCTATGTTCTTTCTCAGGCTCCAGACTTTCTTTGTACCAAATTTCATATAAATCGGTCCAGTAGTTTTAGCGTGAAAGCGTAACAGACAGATAGACAGACAGACAGAGTTATTTTCGCATTTAGAAATATTAGTTAGGATTAAAAGATGTACCTACATTTAAAAATATTATGCAATACATAGACAGGCACAATATGTTAAATAATGTTAATGAAATAATTGTAAGTAACAGATTGAACTCACGTAGGTATAGGTATCATTTTATTTGCTGAAGATTCGATAAATCTTCAGTTCCCATATTCGCTGCGCGACAGAACTGACGATAGGCTAACGTTAAACTTCCTTCAGCGTTAGATTATCGTCAAGTGTAAAGTTTTCGAATCATCAGCAAATAAAATAAAATGCGCGAGTTAAATCACACTCATATACTATCGGATGCTTTCGGGGTATGCCATTTTAGAAAAAAATTGCTTGCACTTGTTGCTTCACACACAGCCGCCAGGTACCAGGGTCGTTCAAGCGATTATTGCCTTAAAGGTGTAACATCGCCAGCACAGTTGATAGTACATACACGTTACAGCTACACAGCTGTAAATGAATACAGAATTGTTATAAACCTAGTGAGTAGTTACTTCTATTCATATTTCTAGAACTCTCAAGTCATGCATCCCGTACTGTGCCTGTTGTTGATCTTCGGCGGCTGCCTCGCGCACTACCGCGGGCTCGACGGCCGCAACCTCGTCGAAAGAGAAGAGCCGCAAGTGGAAAGGTAATGATCAAATTTTCCTACGAGTAGGTACGGTTGGCGTGCGAGCTATAAAGAATCGGGGACTAAGAAATGCTCCATACCCTACGTACTCCAGTTGTTGGTACTAGTGTCGACTTTTACGCGATACGGTCTATTGTTGCAACTTGCAATAGCAAGTGGATTATGATACTTAAACTCTTTTATCAAGCGTTGATCGATAAGTTATATCGTCTACTATGCGCATACTATGCGTCAAACATTCACATTGATGTAAACAAGACGACATATTGATGGAAGGGATGAGGTACAACGCGACGTCCGCTTAGCGGTCGTGATCCAACCGGCCGATGCTTTTCTTAAACAAAAATCTGCTGAAGAAACTAAATTCTTACATTATATTGCTAATTTTGCAGTGACCTCGTAGAATGTCCCGTGTGTGAGGGCTCAAGCAACTGGCTGTCCAACCAAGAGCGATGCAACATAGTACGGGGAAATAAACGGTACAAGCGATGCCCTCTCGGAATCTACATCAACGAGGTCTGCGGAAACCGACCTGATTGCTACAGGGTAATGGAACTAACTAGTCCCTAGGTTCTTAACCTAGGGCAATTACCCCCGCAGGTGTAAAACTTGTATTTCGCGAGGGTAACAATGAGTTTTGCTGAATTTCAAAATAACAACCCTGAGCACACCGTAGCGCTGACTAGCGCGCAAGAACGTCGTTGGACTTGGGAGGAGGCGTAAAATCAGGAACATTAAAAACCACTAAATTAGTCAGAGCGTAAAAACTTTGCAGAATTTACCTAGGTACTAACAAAATAAAACAACATAAGGGAATTAAACAATAACCTATAGGTAACACTAAAGTATAAGTTAATTTAGTGTTAGACTAGCGTCAGCTCAGTCACCTACATCCGAAGTCTCTGCTCAAGATCGGCACGACGTCTTGATATTCCAATGATATCACTCAATATCGTATCGATTTAGTATCGTCGATCTTAGCCTAGACCTCCTGCATCTGCAACGAAACTTATAGATGCTAATACAGCCGACTACTGAGAATACAAGTGTATTTTTTATTCATGTTACAGGGCCCCGGTGAACAATGTACGGAGAAAATGGACTTTGATGTTTATGGGCAGAGGTGCGCACATGGATCATACTGCAATAAGGCGTTAGGTGTCTGCACAGGTACCTACGGCCTATACTAAGTACTTACTGACAAACAGCTTGGACTCTGAACATTTACAGACGATGATCTCAGTAGGTTCTGTTTAAATTCAAGAGGCAAAATGTAAAAAAATAGGGGTTAAAATTTAAGGATGAACGTATTTTTAAAATTTCAAACAACCATAAGTTATAAAAAACTTTGGTTTGAACCCACCCCACATTTAGAGTTATGAGAAATAGATTTTTGCCTATTATCAGACCTACCCGATATGCACACAAAATTGCATAAAAATCGGCCAGCCGTTTCGGAGGAGTTTGGCATCAAACACAGCGACACGAAAATATTATATTTTCGTTGAACTCACTACTCGGTAGCAAACAGGCGCGTGCAGTGAGAATCGCGTATATACTTCTTCAGGGTAGGCACTCCATACATTTATACAATTGTGCCTATATGGAATGCACGCCCCTGGTAGCAAAGTTGCAGTAGGTACCTAAAAGTAATGGAAATAATTGCATAGGTAATTATAGAAAGTAAGTATTTATTTAATAATTTTATTTTCTTCCAGGGTTGAACTACGCAGTCGACAGTAACGTCCAATACTACGTCAACCCGAACCTACGATACCCGCTGCGCGCGCGCCGTGAAATATGAATTATACAACCGTACAATATAAATTGATCAATATAATAAGGCACCAAATATTTTCTTGAGTTAGTGTTAGGTATTGAGTAGACTGATGGAGTTTGGAGAAGCGGTTTGGAATGAGTATTATGAATCATGTAACTATACATTTTACCACAGTTAGATTTGAATATCGGCGCCATGTTTTTTTAAATAGTGGTTTCGCTAGGTACCTAAATATTTTAAACTAGATCAGAAGATGTTGGGTTTGATATAAATTAATTGAATGTTTACGTATATCGCTAATTAGGCTCTTATTTAAGAAATAATAAATCTCAGGAAATTAAAAACATAAAATTTTTAATTTCCTGCAATTTATTGACTTATGGCCACTATTTATTTGTTATAATATATTATTGTAGGTAAGTATGTAAGTACCTACGTATATTGAATGATCTCAGACTATGATCTCATTTTTATCTTTTACTTAAGTAATTGAAGTGAATAAAGTTATTCCCCTAACAAAATATATTTCATTTATTATGAAACACAAATACAAATTTAATAATAGGCACAACAATAACACCTATCTAGGCAGTTTATCAACTTTTGATAAGCGGGTAAGTAGGTACCTAAGAAACGAAATAATCTTGCTATAGTGTTATCGACTAATTCGACTATCAAATTGAATTATCATTTCTTTATGATAAAAGCGACTTTTAAAATGTTTCAGTTCAATGGTGTACATAATACCTCTACCTGTGATAGCTAGCCAGGCAAGCCCAACTGTATTGAGTGCTCGATCGATTACGTGATGTTGTTGTACCTACTTACTTTACATAGTTTTACTATGATGCATTTTGGCAGCAAAAATAAAAAGTGCATATTTATTGTTTCAAATTAAAATACACAAGATTACAGTACTACCAACATTAAACACGCGATTACGTATGAATAAACAGCTTCGTTTTGTCTATGACATGACTCAAAATGTAGTCTTTGCTTATTTATGTTGCTAGTTTTAAATCATTGTCGCTAAAGAGTTAATTTTGTATAAGACATTATTGTAAAAAAGAAAATCATAAATACATTTACGCATTCATATTTTTATTTAATGTTTCTGTAATTAAATTAAAAAAGATTTTTCTAACTAATAAATGATAAAATCCGAAAGAGATTACTAAAGTTGTAATGGTTAATTCTGAGATTGTTCAATTTATATTTAATAAGGCATAATTTTTATTTCAATTTGAACATTATAACAGTAACATTATAAAAGCGACGTTGGCAACTTCCGACTTTAACTTTTGTCCGTGCCAATTTAGCGATTTTGTCGCTAGAACTAGCGACTTATGCTTAAGGCTTAGCGACCAAAAAAAAAGTTTTGACGACAAAAATAGTTTAGCGAATTATTTGGCGACTTTTGGAGTACAAATTAAAACAGTTCTAGAGCCAATAATAGATACATTTTTTGTCAAATCGACACAGAATTATTCAATGCCAAGAGATAAATAATAATATGGAAAACGACAAACGCAATAGCGCACCAAATTCAAACTTTATTTAATTGAAGTTCCATTTTTATATTATACTCTGACTTTAACTAAGTATGTCAAAAAATATTCAAATCAAAACATTCCATTTTTTCTTAAATCTAAGTTTTACATTTACATATTTCAGTTCAAAAATTCTAGGTTTAATTTAATGATAAACATTTTTGAGTGAATTTGGAAATCTTCTAATTTGAGATTTAGCTAAAAAAATCAACATTTTTAAAATAAAATTTGAATGTAAAAATGTTCATGTTGAATTTGAAAAAACTATATATACGGAAAGCGACTTGTGCGTCAAATTTAAGCAAATCATTTTATTAATAAATAAATAATTTTAAAATTATAATTTAATTTCTTTTATTTATAATATCGCATATAGCTGAGTTGGCAACACTGAGCTCAGGGGGGAATCCCCGAACTTTTTATGGTAATGTTTTAGTTTTAGCGACTTTCTGGCGACTTTTGACTTTGAGTCTAGCGACTCGAATTTCTAGGAGTTGGCAACACTCACTCCGCAAATGTCACTTCAGCCGCCGGCAGAATCGGTCATAGAGTATGTTATAAATACTAGGAATCAGTTCGGTTTATGTTTCAACTACTTTCAACTTACATAGTAGTGTAGTGAATACGCAGTTTTTACTCTCCATCGTTATTGTTTGTGTTATTAATTGCTTTAAAGTCATCCTAAAACTAAAAGAAGCCAGCATTGGTTAATCCGTGGTAAGTTTAAAAGCAAATTTGTGATTGTATTTTTATGGCGTATTTGTTATCATAAGCTCATTGGCCGGGGATTTCCTCTCATTTGCCGTTGTTTAGTAACATTGTTTTGGCTAGTTACAGTCGTAAATTGATCGTACAACGAAGTGATTGTTTATTCGTTGCGTTATCGCTTATATAGGTATATTCAAACAAGGGTCTTTGAAAGTTTTTTTTGCGCTCGCGAACTATTTATAAAGTGTTTATTAACGAAAGTATGTTAAGTTACGTTAGTACGGTTAGTACCATATTGTAAAAATATTTTTCAAATTTTTTCTTTCGTATTTCAACTGACTTTCAATAATATAATTATTGAAAATAGTGTTTATGTAAAAAAGAAATAGTAAATTAGAACAAAGTTATTTAAAGATATGAAACCTAAGGTTTGTGATATTAAATAAAAAAATATAGACTGCTATTTTTAAATCAACCTACCAACCTACCAACAACAGTAATTATTCTGTACATTAATTGACTATTAACACTGCTATAAGAATTCAGATAAAAAACTACACAAATTGGAGGACATGTTTTATGTTTATAAAATACATTTATTCTAAGAAACATATTTTATCACATATCATATTGCTAGGGAAGTGCAATAGAACATAACATGACTAATCATTTCAATTCCAACATAGAACCCCCTTCCATTTTAATTAATGGATGCATGGAATAATCAATTTTAATTAGTGAACACAATTGTATTACGTTGAAACAAAATAAATTATCAAATTTATACTAATATTATAAAGCTGAAAAGTTTGTTGGTAATAACCGCGAAGGCATCAGAAATAATTTGTTTGTTTCAACGCGCTAATCTCAGGAGCTACTGGTTCGATTTGAAAAATTATTGTTGTATAGTCCATTTATCGAGGAAGGCTTTAGGCTATATAACATCACGCTGCGACCAATAGGAACGAAGAAACAGTGCAAAATGTGTAAAAAACGGGGAAAATAACTATTCCATGCAGACAAAGTCACAGGCAGAAGACATCCATAATATAATAAATGTGAAAGTATGTCTTACTTCTTTACATTAAACTGCTCAATGGATAAAAATGAAAACTGTGATAAGTACTTCAATTGTTTGCAGAGCAGGATTTCTAGTTAGGAAGAAAATATGATTTCTCATTGGGTAGGACATAGGATTTCGAGTTGGGTAGGACTTAGGATTTCTAGTTGGGAAAGAACTAGGATTTCTAGGTGGGAGGGACATAGGATTTCTAGTTGTAAAGGACATAGAATTTCTAGTTCCTATGTAGGTTTCCTAGTTTGGAAGGATTGTGCTGTGTCTATCAGGTACAATCCACCATCAGGTACCTACTTATTTTTATTCTTCAAATCATCCCTTGGATCAACAATAAGCTCAAATAACTATTTCTATCTACCTACAACTACCTACTACAAATATTACTTATTTTGAAAATGTATAAATTAAAATAAATTATCCATATGATGTTATTGAGCATGGAATTACTTGTAAAGTTTCTATATAATTATGTATAAACCATGTCATTTCAAAAATATGTACTATCTTATTACCCTGACAATAGAGTTCATGTTTTGGAATGAAACAAGTCATGTAATAAAAAAATTTCAAATATTACATAACATCCATAGATAGGTATATAATATGTAATTATGTATGGATGCCCTTTACTGTACTATTGGTATCAACAACAAGACAAGTTAATCAGTAGAAGACAATAAACTCAAACACTTATCTAAATCATTATTAAATCTGGAAAAAAAGCTTTTATTATCATTTCAAAGCAATTCATTATCTTATCTTCAATTATATTGCAGACTGATTGTAGTTATAGAAATTTCTATTGGCATATGTAAAACAATGCACCAATAGTTTTTTTAAATGATTTTTACATTTTTTGACAGTAACTGTACTTATAACTATACTCGTAGTTATCTTGACATAAAATATGTGTAAGTAAGTATGTACTGTGATGCCTGAAGGTGAACTTGGAATTTAATTTAAGTAAGTATATAAAATTGAAATACTTAATATATTAAGTTGTTTTTGGTACCTTTAATAAATAATATTTTCATTATCTAATTTTGATATTAAAGTAGGTACTTATGTAAGTTAATATTACTAATGGTCCTGTACTTAACTATTTGGAAATAATTAATACTTAGGTAATTTGTATCTCATTGATAATGACTCATTAATGTCAGTACACAAAGCCATTATTGTTTTAATTTTTAATGTACACTTATAGATCATTGCATTAAATGTACTTTGGACTTTTTTTACCAATTCAAGTGTAGGTAAATGAAACCTCTGTACTTTTATCAATTTATGTAATTTTACTAGCTTCTGCCCGCGACTTCGTCCGCGTGGAACTCCTCCTTTTTTGCAATCGGTTAAAAAGTAGCTTATGTCCTTTCTCAGGCTCCACACTTTCTTTGTACCAAATTTCATTTAAATTGGTCTAGTAGTTTTGGCGTGAAAGCGTAACAGACAGACAGACAAACAGAGTTACTTTCGCATTTATAATATTAGTAGGGATATGTATGTAGATAGCTTTAATGTACATCAGACCTACTCAGTGACGGACTAAGTGTTGCGTGGTAGAGGCGACCCGCTCCGGTCTTGCAGTGGTTGCAGTTTTATTATTTCAATGTAAATAAAACAAAAATATTAATTTTATAAAGTGCATGACTATATCTATTAATGTATTTATACTTTAGCATACAACTTGAAGTTTATAAAGGGCAGACTTAATGCTATAGGGCTCTCTCTATCAGTAAATCATTATTTAGACAGAAAAGAAACTACTTTAGATGCTACCAATAAATATATAACATACCTATGTACACTAATAATAATAAATATGACACATAACATATGTAATTATATAAATATGGCATGAGTCATAGAGTTATGTAATGTTCAAAATATAATAAAATACATATTTAAATTGCAGAATCATGTGGTGTGAATTTTGCGGTGAAGTCGACGAGTATTACGACGAGAATTCAGACGCAGACCACGACGCTACTCCTAAGCATCTGTGCAATGTTATACTGCACAACTATAAAGAAAACAAGTAAGTACACCCCACTATGGGCCCTCGGGTTGGTCAGGGCTAAAAACCTTAAACCCAACCTAAAGGCTTGAAAGCCTCCTCTCAGAAGGCTCGCCACCCGTCCGGATTTGCAGTAAAGGCCCATTAGCTGGCCAACTGCGCTTCAGTATTCAGTTCGAAAAAAAAAGTAATTATGTACATAGTGTGGCCCACGTGACATGCGAGGGTGTGTAACTACCGTTAAGGCATCAGAAATTGTTAGGCAGGTAAAACGTCAAATATTATGCCTACATATGCGCTAGAAGTGTAGCCTTCCTCGGCGGGGCACTGTTAAAAAAAATATTTTTGGCTCTTAAGAGTAATCGATATCCGAGGATGTTGCCAATTTTTGAACAGTCTCTTTTTTCCTTCTAGAAATATTGCTTTTATTGTAATTTGTGAAATAAAAAAAATGGGAAGTTTTTTATTAATTTTTGCTTACGCACGTTCGCGTTGGTGGCCCCCGTGCCTCGGGGGCCCACTGATACGGCGGTAGCTACACCCCTGATTCGCGTACTGTTAAAGGTATGTACACACCTAAAGACTTGATGGACTAGTTGTCAGAACTACTGTATGATGCTCGAAGTAGCCGGTTCAAATGCTGTCAGGGGCCAAATTCTAGTTGCATGAGCATTTATAATAATATAATAATAATATCTTTGGACAATTATGGATGGATTTGACGGCCACGACCGCTCTGTCAAGAGTGTGACGACGAAGAAGAAGAAGAAGTTTTGCTTAGTTTGGGTCCCACGTTGTTTAAAGTATCCATTAATTTATATTTTTTGCTGTGACTCTGGGCTGTATTTTCATCCATAAATATTTGATACACTTCATTTATTACCAATATATTAACCTTTTCGGAGTCATAAATTAAATGGTATTGACACCAACTGTGCATACTTTACTTGTAGTACTTACGAGTTATATCTCAAGCGTTACTATTGGCGTATACTTATGTACGTTTGAGTTTATATTGCCTAAATAATGAGCGACGAATCTAGCGGAGTGTACATAACTAACGTGTAAATAATTACAGCTTACGTAATCACCATCGAGACTTACAACTACTACTAGGTCTACTCCCCCCTACTTCCCATGTAGGTAATCAAAAATAAGCAAAGGAAAGACCGCCCCGCACCCCTAAGGTCAGACGCGTGCAGTGAGGGTGGCGCATGTACTAGGTCGGGGCAGGCACTCCATACTAGTCCATACATCGCTGCTTTTCTGGAATAGTGTCACAACTCGAAATGTGTCACCATTCTGAATTGAAATTTATATGTAACGGTTTACAATCTTAAATGGAGTAACAAATTATTTCGAGTTGTGACACTATTCTAGAAAAGCAGCGACATATATACCATTGTGCCCATATGGAATACACGCCCTTGCCTATACCTAGTGCTAACGTAATACTTGAATGGCCCCTTAATGCCTTTGAAATCACTTGTTTCAGAAAAAACTTTAGCAAGAATCGTGATGGCGTGATCATTTTTGCCAGTGCGGAAAGCAAGTCTCAAAATGGCGCCGTTAAGAAAGTTGATAAGACGGACAATCATAAAATCCGGATATATGTATGTATCATATCTTTATTGTTTTGACGGCCTGATGGTTAGAGACTACGAAATCGGAGAATGCTGGTTCGAATCCTGTGACGAATGTCTGTGTCATGAACCAAGCGTTTATGACTGAGTCATAGATGTCTTATATTTTTATGTAGGTAGGTATGATTGTCGGTTGTCACTTGTATAGTAACCATAGTGCGAGCTTGCCTGGGATTTACTTATATACTCGGAAATTGTAAGATAAACTCTTTTTCTATTTTTTCCACAATTATTTATGTTGATTACGTAGTTATTTTACTTGGTTTCCTTATCGCTTTTTTAATCAGTATGTATTTTTATCGGGTTGTAACGGAATACCAGTGTTTTGCTTACATTAGTTAAGACGTAAGCTCTGAGTCACGTCCCTCTACAATGCAATGACTACAGCCTACAATGCACACAATCTATTGTTTTGAAAATAATTTATCCGTAACTGTAAGTTCTCTTCCTAATCCTACACGCGATGTTTCTGAGTATGGATGTGTGACTGTTACTCTTTCACGTAAAAACTGCTGAATGGATTTTGATTAAACTTTACAATAATATAGTTTATACACAGATTAATGCATAGACTATAATATATGAAGATATTGTATAAAGTACTAATCATACGCAGACGAAGTCGCGGGCAAAAGTTGTTATTATAGAATTATAAGTTACTAGCTTATGTCACTCGGGAGTAGTGTAGCTTCCCAACAGTTAAAGAATTTTCCAAATCGGTCCAGGCGTTTTGGAGCCTATTCAATCCAAACAAACAAACTTTTCCTCTTTATAATTTTAGTATATATAATGTGAACGTGACAGTGGCGGAATGCTGACAAGACCGCCGCACAAATATATTTAATGTTTTTTCTGTCTTAGGTAAAACCCAACCAAGTGGTGAAGTTTACTTTTAGCATCACGAATGACATGAAGAACGAGGCTCTGTTGGTGGTCGGCTTCCAGCTGGCTCACCCGCAGCCGCAGTTCACGATGAACCAACATCGCTATATTTTTGGCAAAAATCCGCATATACTCGAAAAAAGTGAGTACTGGTCAAATTAAGAGTCTTCCATAAATTACGTCAGTCACAGGGGGGATCCAATTAAATGTGACGACGTGTTAAAAGAATGGGAAAAGTGTATCACAGGAAAGTGGTTCAGAAGTCTTAAAACTCATATGTCTCATATAAATTAATGATAACGGAAATTTATGACAATATACTAGCTGTCCCAGCGAACTTTGTACCGCCTTTCCGAGATAATTTTCTTGTTGTTGTTTTATAGTCTTTTTGCTATTCTACTAGTATACTATACCCAATGTGCACACAACCTAACTGTAGTGACGTGTATTGGTTAGTTTTGATTACCTTAAAATTCTAGGGCCAGCAATATTTTACATAATGCTATACATAGTTTGTTGTAGTTATATCTAGTGGATAAGCTTCTAACAAACTCACCGAGGCTGGTATAAAATATAAAAAAATCCTACTCCCAATTTTTACATATATTTTTTTAATTTGTTTCAGAATCGTCAATTAAAGATGAAATATCTATTACCTTCGTTGCGGCTGATATTGGTCAATACGAGATGCCAATTATGTTTACGTTTCATAGGAGAAGTGATGAGAAGAACCTTATATTTATAAGGGAAATGGTATGTTTTGTTTCATGTTTTTGACGGCCTCTTGGTGTTTCAACCGGAGGTTGCAGGTTCAAATCGTGCTAGGGGTAGATGCGCCGGATGGGCACAAGCATCCATACCTGATTATTGGATGTCTTACATGTATTTATGTATGTTTATCTGTTGTTTAGCACCCATAGTACAAGGTTTGTTTAGTTTGAAACTACATAGATCAATTAGTGTGAATTGGCCAACAATACTCGTATTAATTCTATATTGTGTACTGACAGAAGACACTTCGCAAAAGACAACGAATCAATTTTAATTCTTTGTTGAAAGTTATAGAGTCCAATTTGATTTTCTAGAGTAAAAAAAGTATAACTAATTACCAAGCATTATTTAATGAATTTATACTTATTTGGTCTTTATATGTTCAGAAATAAGGGATATATTTCGATCTTTTCGCAGGTAGTTATGGTTCAAGATGAGATAGCTGAATATCATTATGCTAAAAGTCCTTACATTAATCAAGAATGGGAGAAAGCCGACGATTTCATTGTTTCCACCACTCATATGTAAGTAGGTACTAGTTTCTGCCAGCTTACCCTCTATGGGCGTGAATTTTCAAAAATGTTTCATGACTTTCGCTGAAGAACTTTCATTCGAATAACTACAAAAACGTAAAAGTTTCATATTAAGTTTGACCCCCGTTTTACCCCCCTAGGGGGTGAATTAACAAAATTCCTTCCTTAGTACCCTACGCCATAAAAGGAACCCTAGTACAAAAATTCAATGTGATGAGCACTGGCATCTGTACCCGAGTCTTGGATGTCTTATATGTGTTTATTCGTTGTCTAGTACCCATAGTACATGCTTTGCTTAGTTCTGGACTAGATCAATTGTCCAAATATATTTAAATATGTAATTAAGTTATACTCTTTTCCGCTATAACCATGGTTTTACGTTATCAAAACTAAACTTATCGCCACTGGGTGTACTTATGACTTTGTTTTTTCAGTCCTTACATGAATAAATTTAAGATTCCGCCTCTTCTTAAGACTATTTTGCCTCGAGGACTCAATGAAAGTGCTATAGAGACGTTCAAGGGCCCTACAGAGGTCAGGGACAAACTTCGTCAAGTACTTGTCAGAACTAGGTACGTATAAACTATTTATGTAAATGGAAATGTCAAAATAATAGTGAACATTAACCATTTGCACCTTTACTAGAAAAGTGTAACAACTCGAAATGTGTCACCAAATAAATTCAAGTTTAATTGTGCAGACTTAGAGTCTTAAATGGACTAACATAAGTTTTCGCGATGTCACATTTTTCTAGTAAAGTTGCTATAGGTAAGTACCTTTAATTGCTTTAACAATAATGAAATAAATAGTTGTATAACCGTTAATTACCAGTTAAGATTTCTTAATAACAATTAAATAATATAAAAATTGATTTAAATTATTTTATTTTATTTTTTCAGAGCCATATTTGATGAGGGAATTACCCAAAATAATTATATGGTATACTTTCGCCATCTGTTGTGGTGGGAGGAAATAGTATCAAGAATTAATTTAAGAGTGAGTTATATATTGCATTTTAATACCTTTGAATACGGACTGCTTGTGTCAAAAAACAGCTAGATGTGCGTCGTGTAGAATGTGATCCAGCTGTCATGTTCCACCAATCACAGGCTAGCAGCTTGTCTCTCATTGGTGTAATATGGCTGCTAAATATGACAAAATATAACAAGGCGCTTCCAACGGATTTATGAAACGTCGCAACCCTCATTCTATACTTTCTTAAATTATACATTTAATAGCGGCCCGCCCCGGCTTTGCCCGGATCCCTTTTATTTATAGCCTATGTCACTCGGGAATAGTGTAGCTTTAGAACAGTGAAAGATTTTTTTTAAATCGGTCCAGTCGTTTAGGAGCTAGATTGAATAGTCCAAACAAACAAACTTTTTCACTTTATAATATTAGATTAGGTAAATTAGATTTCTTTATTTACATAATGTATTTGTAAAGTATGTAAAACTAGTTCTTATACTCATATTTAATTAATTTTCAGAAATATAACATGTCTGGAGTTAATCTAGGTCAGAAGGGAGATTTGTACTCTTTGGAAGTACCCGGATTATCCGAGAATCGGCCATCTTTGTTACGTGGTAAGTTTTCATGCGGATTTAGACTTTAAGTACATGTGCATCAAGTCGAATTTGGTTGTAAATCACAGAAAAGATATTATAACATATTTTTATTGAGTGAAGAACGTATAAAATGGTTTGTAATGGTAGGAAAATTATATTTTTTGTTTCTAGGTGACAGAGTATTTATAAGAATTAAGGATAGCCCAAAAGTTGTATTTGAAAGCAACATCAAAGATATTGATGAAAATCTTATTTACATCGCTAACCTCGACGAGAGGTTGGTTCAATTCGTTTTTTTCATATTTTG
The DNA here is from genome assembly GCA_038024825.1 of Polylopha cassiicola. Lineage (NCBI taxonomy): Eukaryota > Metazoa > Arthropoda > Insecta > Lepidoptera > Tortricidae > Polylopha > Polylopha cassiicola. The sequence continues at coordinate 6,119,062 of CP149061.1, forward strand.
TTAATACACTCTACATTGAAACAAAATTAATTAACTACGATCTATCAATCGATAATTCGATTGATATTTTTGGTTCAATACCATTAGTTTTTTTAATTATAATGATATTTTTGTACAAAGACAAGAGTAGAAAAATTTTAGACCCTCAGTGGAAAATTCGCATGTAAACAATAAAGTACAAAGACCGAATTGAAAGGAGTAGATAAATTCGATGACCTGTCAGTGGTCCTTATGGTGTAATGGTTCAGCACGCTGCCGCTAGTAAAGGCATAGGCGTGGGTTCGAATCCCACTGAGGGTCTAAAACTTTCCTACTCTTGTCTTTGTACAAAAATATCATTATAACAAAATTAATTCTTTAAAAAAGAAAAAAATGTGCTGGCGAAGTTACTCCTTAGTGTTAAAATAACTCAACTTTATTCTACAATTGACGAAAAAATCGAATACAGAAATAATGAAGTATTCTATGTTATGAAATCGATTGATTAATGTTCCGCTGTTTTGACGGCTAGAACGTCTCCCAGGACCACTAAACAGTAAAGTATACAAGCAAACCACATTTTACTACTACTATTCGCCTCGGCGCTACAATCTTTATAAAAATTATCATTTTTAGATTCGTATCAATGTATAGACCGGATACACTATATGACATTCGGTTCTTGATGTCGCGCGTGCCTTGCGAGCGGATGCACGAAGCCGTGGCGCAGGTGTTTGAAAAGAAACAAGACAACCGACTGTTCCCCGTTGCACGCAAGGCGGAGGTTAAACTGAAACCTATTTATAGGTAAGTACTTTTTTAGTTTGTGTAAACTTAAATTAATTTATAAGATTTTTTTATGTTAACATACATGTATGTATTGTGAATTTTAATGATCGAGCCACGGCAGTGCCCCCGCCAAATCGAGTAAAAACAAGCGGCACGGTAATGTATTTAGACATAGAAATCTAATCGTCAAATCAATAAGTTCGTTGAAAAGAAGAATGCTTTGTTGGACCCCTAATTTTGATTCAGTTGGCAAACAAATTTAGCTACATTATTTTTCTCAATTTAATTATTTTATTTATTTATTCATACATTGCATTGCATATGCCATAAATACAATATTACATTTATTAAAAAACTAGCTTCTGCCCGCGACTTCGTCCGCGTGGAACTCCTCCTTTTTTGCAGTCGGTTAAAAAGTAGCCTATGTCCTTTCTCAGGCTCCAGACTTTCTTTGTACCAAATTTCATTTAAATCGGTCCAGTAGTTTTAGCGTGAAAGCGTAACAGACAGACAGACAGAGTTACTTTCGCATTTATAATATTAGTAGGGATAATGAAGCTCTAAAATACATTTTAGCGCTAATGTTTGTTTTTAGTTGAACATTTAATTATTTTTTCGTTGATAATTTCTTTTTTCTAGATGGTACAACCCCTTAATAAGAGATAATGAAGAGCAGAGGTCTGCGGTGCAGCACATATTGTCCGGGACCTCTAAACGGGCTCCGTACATGGTGTTCGGGCCGCCGGGCACCGGCAAGACTATGACCATTGTTGAAGCAATCATACAGGTAGACAGACATCTTTTATTTTAAAAAAACATAAATGTAATCCTCTTTTTTTTAGTTTAAAGTTAAGTTCTTTTTAAATGAATTTTCCATTTTGAATACCTAGTAAATATTGATATGTCACGTTGCAAATCGAGCTTGATAAGTAATATGTTAAATACCCGTAAATCTGTAATTCGATTGACAAATTTAATATTGTAATGATATTAATATTTGTTTCATGTCTTATCATACTTTGCATTTCGTTGACCATTTTTTATACACAGCTTAAATCGCTTCTCTAACGAGCAGAGGTGTTCGACCAATGTTCGAACTGAATATTAATATTTTCGCGGTGAACATTATAATAGTTCGAACATTGGTAAAGGACGGTCGCGGAACACAGTGAAAAACGAACATTGCCCTTTTTTCTATTTGTCTCTGTCGCACCTCCAAGGTTACTGTGCGAGCGTGAGGGCACTATTAGGCAACGTATTAGGGCAACTTCCGTTTTTCGCTGTGCTCCGCGACCGTCCCTTATCCTCGATCGAGAATTAGTGTCGCCGTACACTAATTCAGCAGGCAGGATTCTATGAAGGTGCTGCCACTGCTAATAACTCACTCACAAATTAATATACACTCAGAGACACAATTAACCGCCCACATATATTTTCTGAATTTACTTATAATTTCTTCTGAAATTTGTTATTTCAACTTTATTATTTAACAAAATGAGTAAAATGGGTATGAACACTTAAGAGTTTTAATTGTGAAAAATGATATACACTTTTTAGTGTTTGCGATTCGTTTTCGTATAATGTATGTGGGCGGTTAATTGTGCCTGTAAGTGTATATTAACGATGCCTGAGTTGGAACGCTAAAGAACTTAATTTAAATATTTCAGATAGTTCTGTTCAACTCTAAGAACCGCGTGCTTGTGTGCACGGATTCCAACATGGCGGCCGACCATATCGCGCTAATGCTCATGAGATATAACAAAACACTTAACATACATAACTTCATCATACGCGCTAACTCTCAGTCCAGGGTTTGGTAAGAATAAACATATGAGGCAGCAGATAAATGTATTTTATTAACAGGATAAAATGCAAGCTTGAGATTTGGAAATAAGGTTCAAAATACAATAAACTCGGTCACAAGCTCGGGTCATTTTTCTGCTGACGTCATCAAGGTTTTAAGTTTAACATTACTTAATGAACTAAGGCTTCAATATATTATCCTAAGTATTACTTAAGAAGAAATTAAATTTTAAGTTTTTAAGTACTTAACATTTTTTAACAACTTAAAATTTCATTTCTTCTTAACTGGAACAGGGCTAGCATTTTGGTTTATAATAATAATATAACGGTTTTTGGACCATTTGAGGTGTGTTCATGAAATTTAAAGTCCTCACAAGTCTTAATATATAAAAACCAAATTCTTCTTGAACTTGGCTTGCGCGCTACCGCGTGTCGAGATAAAGAATATAACAATAAATTCCAAACATTGTTAGTGTTATAAATTAAACTTTATTCTGTACTATAAATAATATTTATTAATAGGACTGTTATGCCGGCCGAGTTAGGGCCTGTGTCCAACGGCACAAATTACACCAATTGGTTCACCGTGAGCAACCGGTATATTTGCAACTTCCGCATCGTAGTGACAACGCTGCTGCACGCCGCTAAATATGCATCGTATGTGATATTTTATTATAAGTAACAAACGTACACACTCACAAACTTTCGCCTTTATAATATTAGTGTGGTACATGGTAATTCCAGCTAATGTTATAAATGTAAAAGTAACTCTGTCTGTCTATCTCGCTTTCACGCTAAAACCACTGAAACTATTTAAATGAAAGGCTGTACATAGATAGTCTAGAGCCTGGGAAAGGACATAGGCTACTTTAAATTGCGAAAAAAGGTATTAAAAGCATAAAATTCGGGGGGTATGAAATGTATAAAATTCCACGCGGACGGAGTCGCGGGCAGCTAGCAAGCTAGTCTATACTATACCACTTCTCTTTTAGGTGTACCTACTTAATTAATATTTACAATCTACCTAAACCTACGGTCCCCCCGACATGACGTTTTCTTTGTAGAAATATTAATACTTAGGTAACTAATATTAAGATTTTATTATTGTTATACTTTTTAGAGGGTTATTTTTTTTTTTTTTTATTGGTTCATGCGTTAGGGAGCTATGATGCCACAGACAGACAGACACACACACACACACAGACAGACACGTCAAACTTATCTTACTGTCGTATCGTACTTCCTTTACTGTTGGGAAGCCACCGCGGCGGAAATAAAAAGACCACTTACACCATCAGATCGTCTCAACAACAAGCGCACCAGTTGAAAATGAGCCACCTGTTCATCGACGAGGCGGGGCAGGCGTCGGAGCCCGCGAGCCTGGTGCCCATCACGGGGCTGCTGGCGCACAGCGGGCAGCTGGTGCTGGCCGGCGACCCGCGGCAGCTCGGCCCCGTCTGCATATCCAGGGAGGCCAACACCCGGGGACTAGGTTTGTTTTTGTTTTTTTTTTTTTTTTTTTTTTCGTACTGAATACTGAAGCGCAGTTGGCCAGCTAATGGGCCTTTACTGCAAAACCGGACGGGTGGCGAGACTCCTGAAAGGAGACTCTTAAGCCTTTCCTAGGTTCGTCAATACTAATATTATAAAGAGGAAAGGTTTGTTTGTTTGGATTGAATAGGCTCCAAAATGACTGAACCGATTTAAAAAAATATTTTACTGGTGGGAAGCTACACTATTCTCGAGTGACATTGGCTATAAAAAAAAGGATCCGTGCGAAGCCGGGGCGGACGGCTAGTCTTATATATTGAATAAGCTAGCATTCAAGCGTTTGCTGCGTAAGCACACTCATTAGCTTCATCAAATCCTATTGTTCCATTCCAATTTAATAATTTTCAAAACATTTTATATCCTACTAGCTTCTGCCCGCGTGGAACACCTCCTTCTTTGCAGTCGGTTAAATAGTAGCCTATGTCCTTTCTCAGACTCCAGACTTTCTTTATACCAAATTTCATTTTAATCGGTCCAGTAGTTTTAGCGTGAAAGCGTAACAGACAGACAGACAAGAGTTACTTTCGCATTTATAATATTAGTAGGGATGTTACTCAGGGTGAATGTAGCTTATCAAAGGTGAAATAATTTTTGTAATAGTACTTAGTAGTTTTTGAGTTCATTCATTACAAACACACACAAAAGTAAAAATCTTTTCTCTTTATAATAGTAGATTGTTCAAGATTGACGAATAAGAAAACTGTATTAAAATTTATGATTTTATTATGGGGTGTTTATATTTCAGGTACATCACTAATGGAGCGTTTGAAGACAGACTACGCAAACCTATACGGGTCCGATCCCAACTACATCACTATGCTAAAGAAAAACTTTCGCAACAATCCAGACATACTCCGTCTACCCAACGAACTGTTCTATGAGAACAACTTGGTGGTATGTACTATCGGATGCTTTCGGGGTACGCCATTTTAGAAAAAAATTGCTTGCACTTGTTGGTTCACACACAGCCGCCAGGTACCAGGGTCGTTCAAGCGATTATTGCCTTAAAGGTGTAACATCGCCAGCACAGTTGATAGTACATACTAATATGATCTATACTAATATTATAAAGAGGAAAGGTTTGTTTGTTTGTTTGGATTGAATAGGCTTCAAGAAGACTGGATCGATTGGGAAAATTCTTTCACTGTTGGCTACACTATTCCCGACTGTCATAGGCTATAAAAAAAAGGGATCTGTGCAAAACCGGGGCGGACAGCTAGTACTGTATGAATGTAGGATTGCAGGCTCGTACATACTCGTAAGGGCACAAACTTTTTTTTTATCGATTGGAATGAAACAACTTTAAACGTATTTAACTCGCGTATTTTATTTTATTGGCTGACGTTTCGGAGCCTTTACAGATTTCATAATCAAAATCAAAATCCATTCAGTAGTTGTTGCGTGAAAGCGTAACAAACATACAACCAGACATCCATCCTTACATTCTTACAAACTTTCGCGTTTATAATATTAGTAAGGATATTGTTTGTACAATTCCAGCCGCTAGCTCCTAGCGACCCGTTGAGCGAGACGAGTATCCTGGGCATGGAGGGCGGCGCGCGCGCAGTCGTGTTCCACGCCGTCAACTCCCGGGAACAGAAGATGGGCAACGCGCCCAGGTAACTACATAATTACATATTTATATTTATAGGAAACCAATCAGACGATTACTTATTACCAGTTGATCCAGCAAACTTCGTATATTTCTCTTTTTTTTTTTTAAACTTTTCCAGGATCTCCACATATATTTAAAAATCATACCGATTCAACGCTTCTGAAGTAGTACATCTGAAGATATATATATACCTTCACGGTTATTACACATTGGAATGAACCAACTATATTTCAATATCATTCGAAACTTCATTAAATAAATTAAGTCCTTTTATCCTTTGTTTATTCCAATTATTTTTTTGTATACTTATTTACTTTTTTACAGTTACTTCAATGAGAAGGAGCTGGAAATGTTGAAGAAATATACCAAAGCATTAATTCAAAAGCACGGCGTGACGCCGAAAGATATAGGCGTCATAGCGCCATACATTCGCCAGGTCAGCTCTCAAATACTTAAAAATAGTATATTACGCACCGAGGCCAGTAAAATAAAAAATGTCTCAGATCACATGTAATTGTCATCCGAGGCGAAGCCGAGGTTGACAAAAATGTGATCTGAGGCTTTTTTATTTTACTGGCCGAGGTCAGTATACTATTTTTCTGTTCGACGAAGCCAGAAAGCGGCAATTTCATTTAACGCAGCGGCCAGAAAGTTGGCGCTTTCCGGCCGGAGGACAGAAAAATATATTTTCAAGATCCATTCTCTTTGCGCATTCTGAAGTTAGAGTACTGTAGTAAAAACTGTTTTCTGATTAAACTTTTCTAATAATTTCTGACTCTTTCGCGGTTATTACACAACGGAACGTCTATATCAGCCAAGTCAAAAGAAAGACAAAATACGTGTCCAATATTTGGTCATTTACTTGATTAACAAATAAAAAAAAACTGTCGCCATGCCTTTTAAATTATAATTATTTTAAATCACACACATAATAATACAAGTAGGTATGAATTTGACACTCAAAATGGGTCGTCAAGGGCATATGCCCTCAGGTATACGGATTTCTACAACGACGTAAGAACGAAGCTTAATGTTATAACTGTACATTTCAGGTGTACAAAATGAAGGGTTGGCTGATGAGCGAGAACTTTGAAGATATAGAAGTGGGCACGGTAGAGTCGTTCCAGGGAAAGGAGAAGCGTGTGATCCTCGTGTCCACCGTCCGCGCTAACTGCCGCCTGCTTGACTATGATGCTAAGTATGGCCTAGGATTTCTCGTCGATGATAAGGTATTTTTTTTTATGAAACTTAGCCACTATTTTGGCACTAGTATTGTCGGTGATGCAATTTTTTTTTTAAATCTTAAATTCTCCCTATCAATATTAAATGATGATTTTTTGTTTAAGTATTTACTTGAACTGCCTAAGGGGGTGAAATAGGGCGAAAAAAATTATATGGGACGGCGTGATTATGTGGTCTAATATACTTAAAATTTTGTATAAACATTCTTTAACAGAATTGATGAAAGTTGTTTTACCTATTAAATTACTATGTCACCTATAAATAAATAAATAAATAATAAATATCTTTGGACAATTCACACCAATTATCTAGTCCCATTTTAAGCAAAGCTTGGTTATGGGTACTAGACAACGGATAAATATACATAAATACATATAAGACATCCAAGACTCAGGTACAGATGCCAGTGCTCATCACATTGACATCTGCCCCTAGCGGGATTCGAACCCGCAACCTCCGGTTTCGTAGTCAGGGCCTCTGACCACTAGACCAACAGGCCGTCAACAACCTAACGGGGTTATACGGTACGCGGACGAAGTTATATAAATAAAATTATATAATTATGTTATTTTTATTTTTCAGAGATTCAACGTGACCCTCACCAGGGCTAAGGCTAAGCTCATTATCATCGGCAACCCGGCGTGCCTCTCGCGCGACGAGAAATGGCGCAAGTACATGAATCTATGCAAAGACTTGGGCTGTTATCACGGCCAGGAGTCCGAGCAGATCGCTCGCACCTCCCTGATACTCAGGGAAATAGCAAAGACGAGATTCAACAGGTGTCTGTTGACGGATTGCCTTAAACAAAAGGCTGATGAGCAGAATAAGAAGAATAAAAACAAGAAGAAGTAAACATTTAACAGTATTGATTAGGGGGAGTCAGTTGATTGCGGGGGTTTTATCACTATTACCAGGGCAGAGATAAATAAATAAAAAAAAAAACAAGAAGTGACATTGACCAGTTTCATTGGGATATTCATTTGTTCGGGGGAAGGCGTTTTTGAAGTATTTAAAATTGAGAACGATAAATATATTAAAATGACTTATTGATGTGATAGATTCTTAAATTAACTAAATTCTTGACGTGCCGTGCAAAAATGATACATGTACCTTAAGCTTGTGTTGGTCAAAATCTTGTGCCATATATTTTCGTATAAATATGTTACCAAAAATTTTAGTTTAAAAAAATTTTAACCGAAAATTTCCAATTTGACTATTTTCTTAGATATACTTATGTAGTATAGTATAGTTTTCTAATTTTAAGTAGGTAGTAACTAGAGATTTACATCAAAGAAATGTTTTATCTTTTTGATTTTACTGTACTTTTTGAAATTGTACTTCTTTATCCTGCTCATTAGGTGTAGGATAGAAAAAAACACGCCTATTTTGATACTTTACTTATATTTAAGATATATGTGGTATTTAAGTAAGATGTGCTAACCTTAGTCGTCGTTAAACCTTTAAACTTATAAATGACAGTTACTCTTCCTTTAGTGGTTTTTCTTCCTGTTGTACCTTCGTTTCAATATTAAGGAGAATTTGTCGACATTCCATTCTTATTTTAAGAAAAGAAGTAATCACTATAGTAACAGTTAAATCACGCTAATCTCTCTGGTAGGTGCTCTACCAGACTCATAATCGTTATTGTTAATTGTATGCCAAATTATTAAATATTTTGTACTAAAATCTAAGTTTGTTCATTCCTAAGAATGAAAATGATATTTAAATGTGATTCTAGGTTTAAAACGTAAAGTTTAACTTGTACCTTATTTTTTAATAATAAATAAACGTTAGTTTACTGAATTTGTTTAATTTTATAAGTCTTTTTTTACGTCCTAAAGACTAGAATGGCTGATAAAAGGAGAGATAAGTATTTTAAGAGACGTATACATACATACCCAGCAATGAAATATTAATAGGTGAATCATTATCCATGCGACTGGCAATTTGAAACAAAACCAGGCAGATTAGAATTTATAAGTAATTTCTCAACCTATTTTCATATTAAGCTATCCTTATACTCCATTTTTTTTACAAAAATGTGAAATAATTCTTAATGCCGTGCCACATGCTCGCAAATACGCGAGGTAAGTATGTAGAGCATGCGTGTGGCCACTCCACACGTCATGTCGCTCGTTCTGCTCCTCGTCCTTCCCTCCGATACGAGTTTTAACGGTATTTTTGCGCAAGTCAAAGGACCTCGAGGGAGTAGCCACAGAATCGCGAGGAAAAATTAAAATCTAGTTGCATAGTCCGGCCGACACATTACGTAAGTATTGAAATCTTTTTTTTGCATGCATTATTATGCATGGCATTAAATTACATATTTCTATAATTTTATATCATTCGTCAACTTTTTTTAATAAATAACCCAAAGAGGCAAATGTTCTAAACGTGGGGACGGTGTTGTTCTATTTATGGATGGCTTTATGCATAGACATTGGAAATATACATCTGTGGCTTTACGGGACTTTACCTACGGACACCACTGGAACAAAAAACTACAAGCCGCAGATTAAGGTCGTGAACACAGACGTTAAGCATTTCTTTGATAGAAAGAAAATAACTGGTCACTATTTTTATTAATATGAGTAAGTGTTATATGCGATATTTTTTCTAAGTTAACTTTGAAAGCTTATGAAAGCTTGAACATATAGTGAAAATAGGATATTTTACGTTTTCATATAGAAATAAACATTTGTTTTAAAAAAAATATATATATTCGGAATAATTATTAAATTTATCAAAAATTGGCATAGTTGAATAATATTGTAAAATTAAGCGAGTCTGGCAACACAGGAGTTTCAAATGTTAGGTATTTACCGCAACGTTACTGGCGCAGCGCGCACGCACTCCGCACATTATAAATACTCTATGACTGACAGTGACTAGCCGGTGATTACACGGATCCCATCACATCAAAACGACTGCGCATCGCATCGCATGTGTTCTTCGAATTTAAAGGGTAAGTGCATTATCTAATCTACAAAATATATAAATATTACCCATGTAAGTGCTCCTTTACGTATCAAATCCTTCGAATAAGTCTTGTATATACAATTTCCAAGAACGCGTCGCGCTGTTAACGTTTCGGATTACTTGCCCCGGAGTGTTTAGTAAATAATTATTGCATCACCTAAGTATGTGCTGTTATAACTGACAACTTTATTAAAGTAATATCAATGTTTTGCACTATTATATTTTAGTATAAATGATGAGCGGTCCCCCCGACATGATGTTTTCTTTGTAGAAATACCAATTAATACTTAGGTACCTACCTAATATCAAGTCTTTATTATTTTTACACTTTTTAGACGGCTTACCTATATGTTTTTTTTGTCGGGGGTTTGTTAAAATTTTTAATTTATTTTTTTTTGCAGTCGGTTAAAAAGTAGCCTATCTCAGGCTCCAGACTTTCTTAGTACCAAATTTAATTTAAATTATATTTTAGTATTCTTGATTTATGTGATCATAATTTGCGTAAGAAACTCAACAAGTGTACAAAATAGTAATGGATATAGGTAGGTATTTATTATTATTGTTTTTTACAGAGCGATTTGGTTAATTGCCTAAGGATGAGTGAGTGCAAAGTTTGTTCGGATAAGAATGTGGATGCGGAGCATTTTCAGACTCCTAATCACAAAAGAAATGAACTTCTGGATTTTTTCTCCAAGAACAAGTGAGTCACGCACATTTTTATTTTTAATTAGCGGTCCCGGCAGACGTCATCCTGCCCGTTCGAAATTCAAATTAGGTAACTTAGATTTTTTCTCGCCGTGAGAACCATCCTTGGACTTCAACGAACATTTAAAAAAAAATTGGCCAAATTGGTCCAGACGTTGTCGAGTTACCTATGCGCTTAGCAACACATTTTGCGATTAATTTTTATATATAAGAAGATTACCTGCCTGTCGTAACTGCTACTAACTATTACTAGTAGGTATATATTTACTATTAATCGGATTATTATTATTTCTTAAAAAAACATAATCATCCAAATATTTTGATTTATTTCATTAAAATCATATTTTTTCGATATTTTCATTTTCTTAGTTTTTGATTTAATTAAAAAGTCATTTCAGGTATTTAATACTACTTAAACAACTTATTTTAATTTACTTTATTAAATCAACAATTTAAAAACAGTTAAAAAAAAAGCTAGAAAAGTTAAACTTATTTTAACTATTTTATTGCATCTAGTTAAAAAAAGGAAGGTGAAAGGAACCTGGGTCCTCTTATGTAACATGTAACAATTTATCCTCTCAGCTAGACATAGAATCTGGCCTTCTTTCCTTATTGAATTTGTTGATATAAATTATTGAGTTAAATCGCTTGATTAAAAATACAATTGAAATCATATCAACCCTGCTAAAATTTAAGGTAAAGATAAAATTGGATAGGTACTTAGTCTGGTACCTATAGTCTGTATAAAATAGTAGAGTAAGTATTTAGGTATTTTTTTATTTGAATATGTATTAATAATAAATATGAAAGTTAAATATAGCTAGATTAGATAGGCAAATATACTAACTAGTTAGATATTAAAAAAAAAAAATTTTCTAAATTGAAAACTTCAATTCTAACCACTTCATATTGCTAGCTGTCCAGGTGAATTTTTAGAATTAAGAAAAAAAAAACATGTCAAAATATAAAAAAATAACTGGGGTGGATAATCCTTAACATTTAGGTGTATGAAATATATATACGATGATATATAGGTACATACCCATATCAAGAATTCCTCATAATATGCATGTAAGCCTACTTACAGCCCATGGGAACGCTCCATAAAGTATGTCATTTATACATCCTGTATGGTTCATTATGCATTTATACAGTGAAACCTGGTTAACTGGGACTTCCAAGGGACCTGCAAATAAGTCTCACTTTAAGAGGTATTCCACTTACGCAGTGTCTCAAATATCTAGGTATAAAAAAATACCTGTCTCATTTACAGAGGGTTTCATTAACAGAGGTAAGAAAAGAGATAATCTCTGTTATAGAGGTGTATTCAATAAGGCAAAGTATTTATTTTGTAAACAATTCATTATTTTCCATTGAAAATATCAAAAATGTGGTTTAAATACAGTTCTCCTGAAACTAATAATTCGTTGTTGACGTTTACAAAATTATGAAAAGTTGGAGGCAGATTATTTACTGATTCGGGCACTGATGATAAATTTACTTTTTTTTTCGTAGTAATAAAGACTTTGTCCTCGTTTCGGTCCTTTTTAAATAAATATTTACCTGATTAATAGAGAAACCGCATTAAAACTAAGTTATATAAGGGCCGATTTAGAGAAGTTCGAGTAGGTAAAAGAGAGAGGAGACATCCGAGGTCCGAGGTAGCCTATGTGTACCTACCGAATTTATCCCAGTTACAGAGATAAATACACGCGTCTTCTCAATTATAGAGGTAATTATGACAAGAAAATAGAAATAACTAATCTTAGATAAAGAGGTTGCTTTTGTCTTACTAACAGAGGTAATTCATAGCTAAAGTACCTAAGCATGTGTTCCAGATATGGAGGTTTTTCACTTATCTAGGTCCCTTTTAAACAGGTTTCACTGTATTATTGTTTTATTTTTTACTAGTCCATGCACCACACATAGGTACCTATTGTAATCTAATCACTGCTTATGATTCAGATTCTACGAATTGACTTGGCAGGTATACTTGATACGACTTTATTATTTAAAGGCTGCATTGTTTTATAAGAAACATGTTGATAAGGATTTTTTATTATTGTTTTTTTATTATAAAAGGATTATTTTGTTTAATTCAGAAAAATATATTAGGTAGGTATAACATAATTTACTAAGAATATTTCAGGGTATAAATAAACTGTACCTATTTATAAAAACAAAATTTCTACGGCGACGAAAAGTATTTTCTTTTGTTTAGGCAAATCAACTACATGTATAGGTAGGTATAGGTAGATAACCGGCAACCTCTGGTATCATAGTCAGCGGATCTGACCACTAGACCAGCAGGCCGTCAATGTACTATTATACCAACAGTTAGTGAACCTTAATGATTAATTAAATACCTACTTATCCCGCTACATAAACAAAACTACTTATAGGTATATTTGCCAATGATTAGGTAATGTTTTTTTTGTCGCAGAAAAAACTTGAGTGAAAACAGAAATGGGATCGTCGTGTCTTGTAATGTGTCATCAGACATGTACAATGCTACACCGACTGCAATCATTAACGACCCACTCATCAAAGTCTCGGTGAGAAATAGATTAAATAATAGACATAAGTCGCAACTTCAGTACTAAAGAAACTCAATTCAAAATATATTGTTACTCCATTAAGGATTTTGAGTCATAATATTTAAATTTGAATTCGTTTTGTGACACATTTCATTTTTTTTTTTGTTTTTTTTTCGAACTGAATACTGAAGCGCAGTTGGCCAGCTAATGGGCCTTCACTGCAAAACCGGACGGGTCGCCACCCGTCCGGTTTTGCAGACTCCTGAAAGGAGGCTCTTAAGCCTTTTGGGTTGGGTTTAGGGTTTTTAGCCCTGACCGACCCGAGGGCCCCCCAAGGTGGGGGTCGCACCTCGGCTCGGGCCATCAGGAGGTGTGTTGACACGACTATTTTGTTGCGAGGGAACGCTGTAACACTATCGAGTATGCTAGGTGTGGGTGAGGCCGCATGCCGCGCGGCAGCTGCCTGTGTGTCGGTGTACGGTTTGTGTCCGTGGGAGGGGGCCGCTATGGCAGCCGTGATCGAATCGGGCGGTTTTTTTTTTCATTGTGATCGTATTTATATATAGGATTTAGCCCTAGGACTTTAGTGCTCGACACCGTGCAGTTTATGACTATGCGTTGAAACTTGTCACAGTTGATCCTTAGGTAGTCCTGAGTGAATTGACGCCGGTAGCCATCAGTAGCCCCCTGCATTTAGTTGGGGAAAGGGGGAAAGTTCGAAGCTGCCGCGCTTTAATTAAAGCAAAATTTTAACCAAACTACTTATAGGTACATATTATGTCATGAAATATATTATTTTTGAATAAATGCCACGTTTCAACGCATAGTCAAAAAGTGCAGGGTATTCATACAACGACTTGCATTAAAAAACCAGCTAATTTCAAAGTAGACTCCTGAGTTTAGCTTATGTTTATATTATACATACTTCAATCTTGGTAAGCTTGTGTTTTTTTGCCGATTGGTTAACGTAACGCATTGTTGCAGGTCAAACCGAAAGAAGGCGTGAAATTTACGTTCAAAGTAAAAAATGAAAACAAAACTAACGTTGTTATGAAAGGACTAGTAATGTTGCCGTTAGCTAAGCTTAACTTTAAGCTGAATGAAAATGGTTTGTCGGATTCGTTTGACGGAAGATTTATTATTGAACCAAGTAAGTGTAATGTGCCTTTATATTTATATGTGCAGTTCTTGTGTATGTTTGGGGGCGAGCGTGTGCGTAAGAGTGTGTGTGTAATGAATTACTAGTTATTTTGAAGTGAACCATGGCTTCTCCCATACGTAAAATTAAAATAAATAAAGCTTTTTACTGATATCCGGAGGCCTATGACGAACATACTATGATGCTACTTCGACACGTCGTTTTCTTATCTGAAAATTGGAAATCTGATAAATAAGTACACGTATTTTATCTGGGTGTCTACTGTCTAGTATAGTACAAGCTTTGTTTATTCTGGGATTAACCCAATTGGTGTGAAGTATCCAGAGATCTCTATACTAATATAATAAAGAGGAAAAGTTTGTTTGTTTGTTTGGATTAAATAGGCTCCTAAACGACTGGCCGATTTGAAAAATTCTTTCACTTTTGGAAAGCTACACTATTCCCGAGTGACATCTATAGGCAATAAAAAAAGGGATCCGGGCGAAGCCGGGGCGGGCCGCTAGTTATTTATATATGTATTAGTTGAGTGGCGTCGGTCGTGTCGTTGTTTGGCATATAACTCCATTTGTGTATCGATAATTTAAATCCAACCCTATTTTTACCTATGTTAACAGCTAGGTATATTATTGTTATTTTCAGACCACATTTTGGACAAAGATATATTCGTCACTTTTGAATGCGCTGATATCGGAATTTACAAAATGCCGATTTGCTTCTTTTTCTTAGTAAATGAAGGTGAAGATCTTATAATAATGAAAGAAATGGTATGTATTCAAATGTTTTTATTGTGATACCTAACTTCGTGCTTGCATATCATATAACACGATCTGTTTACAAGGTACAGTGAGCATCAAATATCTCGTAGGTGCTAAGGTGACCATGCTCTAACGGTCTTTAAACTAGAGGCGCGTTCCGATATAGGTATTTAAACAATTTGACCACTCGGCGGATCTTTAAGCGTTTGAGACGCTGTCATTGTCGTCAACATCTATAATGGTTGCAAATAATATTATTAAGTATCAATTGAAATAGTATTTATATAGTACCAGAGGATAATATCACTTCACTTTTGGTACTTATTGACTCTGTTCGTAAATATAGATGTTCACGACAATGACGGGATCTCAAACGTTAGAAGATCCACCCCACTACGATATATTTCATGTCGACTAGAGTAACACTACAAAGCGATGCAATCAGTGTAAGGGTTATGTTAGAGGCCATTATTACACCGCTCATAAAGTTAAAATAAAATTAGATATCTAGTTTAAATAAATATTGAAATCTGAAAATTCAATCTGCTAGGACTTTTATTTAGGTATCTACTGTCTACAACTTAGCCTATCATATAATTCTTACCAGTAATGAATAACAGATGGTATATATTTCTTATATGGGATCTTAGACCATGAAAATATACTCAGTTGACATTGTCTTCTTTTTTTAAACTTTGATAAGACATTGTGATCCACAAAAAACACTCGTCTCGCCTTGTATCTGTTGAATGAAGAGCATTGTATAACCTAATGAAATGAATGTCCTGTTTAATACACTTCACATCCTGACACCGTCGTTTATTGATGAACAAGCGACAAATACCAAGAATAAAACAACGTCACGAGCTCCCACTCCCGAACTTTAGAAGCACTTATCTTAGGCATTGTTTATTTGTTTGAGAAAACAAAAAATATTTTTTAATAATCTAACAGACGGACTACTTACTGAAATAGAATCTCGTTTTCTTTGCCCAGTTGTCATCATATTATTGATGCCGCGACTTGTAGCAATTATTACAGTAAAATGGATTATAATTGTGCTTAACTACAGCGAAAATTAAAAAAAATATATATTTATTAGTCATGTGGATTGGCAGTTTCATCGACGATATGGTGATTATTGCAATGAAACAATTATAACGGTTTTAAGTCGCGCATTTATATTAATTTGCTGACTTTTCAAAAACTTTACTGACTGAGCTGACGATAGCCTTAACTGTGACGAAGGCGTCAGAAATTATTATTTTACATTGTGTTCCCAGCTCGTGTACGTGGAGCAATATAAGAAGAAGCACGAAAAAGTAATAAGTCCTTATGAGCAGCTGCCGGTGACTGCCGACAGAACAGTGCCGACAACGTCTATGAAAATGTAAGCATCGAAACAACGGACACGTTTCACTTAACGCCCGCAACGCCATTGACCACGACCGCTGAAATTGCCGTTCCACTAACGTAAAAACGCCGCCAGCGTTGTAGGTGGACCGCACATCGTGAGCGACGAAAGCCCACTCTGACCCACCAATGTTTTGTGGGCGAAGTGGGTACGATGTGGTCATGAACAGTGACGTCATCTATGACGTCACTGTTCATACGTCGAGCGATCGCTCGCGACGAACACGGGCGGTGGAACGATACAGAGGGTGTTACGACCGTTACGGGCGTTCAGTGGAAAAGAAAATTCATTAATGTGACATTAATCCTAAACCGCTCTATTTAGAAATACTCGATATATAATAAGCTCGATTTCTCTGTTCAGGTAGGTACTTTTATAGTACATTTCACGTGAATCTTGTTTCAGGTCTGCCAAGGATCAATTTTGCATTCCTTCAAAAGATTATGAAGAAATTTTTGAAAGAGATTTGGATCCCAAACGTTTCGGGGAACTTACAGATGAACAGAAGAAGTTGGCAGCTGATGTACTGTTAGTATAATTATATAAGTGTTTTTTTATAGTCAAACAGAAATATATAATTATTACACACAAATTTAAAATATATTAATTTTCAATTTGAGGCATGTAGGCGTGTGTTTATCTATATTAATAACGTTAAAATCGACAATCAAGAATTTAGTTAGTCAAATTATCGATTAGTAATACAAAAAAAAATATTTTTATAGCTAAGTATAAATTGTAACATAACATGTGGGTATTTCATATAGTGCAGTAATTAAATTATCTCGATAAAAATCCTTTTGTTTACAGAAACATTTTTAAGGGCTCAATTGAAGAAAATTACATAGAATATTTTCATCACTTACTGTGGTATGAAGAAACAATGGTGACTCTCAATTTAATGGTAAGAAATATTAAAAAATTGTTTATTTCAGACTTTTTCTTAGGTTCTTATGTAGGTAACTAAATTTGTACAATATTATTCACTTGAATTATTTAACGTTAGGTGCACAAACAATAGTGTCCACCAGTTATGTAAAAAAAGATATTTCTATAAATTATATTTTGTAGAAATACAACATGTCTGGAGTGAAGCTTAGTCGCTGTGGTACAAAAGGCAAGACATACAGTTTGACCGTGCCGGGCCTGGCGGAAAAGCGGCCGTCGGTCATAATTGGTAAATATTCCAATATCTATGTCGATTATTTATTACGTTTACGCCAACAAAAACAATCTAAAAGGCACTAAAAGCTAACTGTAGTGTAGAAGGATAATTTACAATAATAATAAAAAAAAAACATTTCCAATTACTTACACGGCAACACTAATATGTACGTTAATCACATGTTTTGAACGACGGTGTTGCCCGGTAATTATGAATATTCTTAAATGGAGTAACAGAATATTTAGAGTTGTCACACTATTCTAGTGAAGGTGCTATATATTTATAATTACCGGGCAACACCGTCGCACATACTGGTATTTGGTCGATCTAGGGGGACAATATTATTTTTGTGTATAATTGGAATTTAACCAGCGGAAATAAGACAGATATGTTGTTTTAATAATTTTAAAGTCATAAATAAAAGTCAAGGTAGTATTTTACATATTTATTTAAAAAAATAAAATAAAAAAAAATAAAAAAATAACAAAAAAAATAAATAAAAAATATTTTTAATTGTTATAAACATTAATATATTCATTAAAAATATATAAAATACGATATACCCTATTGTTCATCACTTTCTGACGAATATTCCACAATATACGGTTCCGCAGATACGAACATGGCTATGGTCGCAGGAAAGACTGTGTTAGTTTATATCCTTTTTTTAATCGCACGTCGGGTGCTTGGAAAAGGATCCGAGCTCAAAATAAAATGATTAAAAACATCCTGGTTGCAGCTTTCTCTAGACAATTTTCTGCCGAAATCGGTCCAAAATGTTTTTGCGAGCCTCAGCTGCCTCCTCGGAATGCTGTCCAATCGGTAGTAGAGCTCGTCTGATTATTACCGTACCATGTGTCAACACTTTGTGAAGTGTTGGCATCATGGGATGCCAGTCATATAATCGTGTATTAAGACGAGCTGTACCTATTTAAGGCATACATTCATATTTAATTGGGTCAACTTTGTGTCCACTCGAAATGACTTCCAGTATAACCATTATTAACCTGTAAATCAACTCGTAATCAACCCTAGTAATTTCTGAAGCTAAGCGGGGGTGTTTAAAAAAAAATCCTTCTTGTGTTACCATCATTTGTATTTCCTACATTGGATTTACGCATGTCCATTATGTACGTGGTCAGCGACAGGAATTTCAAACGTTTGCTCCAGCCATGATTGGTTAGATTGTTCAAAAATATTACCTTTTAATGAGCTTTAGTTCATCTTTAATTCATTTCTGATTTAAAAAAAAAGCAAAATTAAGTTTTAAAGTATCTATTTGATCGTTATCGTATGATCTGTCTGGTAACAGCCGGTTTCTCAAAAAATCCAACCTTTCATCTAAATTAGGCAAATCTTGGTTTTTGAAACGATTGAATAAGTACTGTCGGGTCACAATCTTTTCTCGTAATGACCCTCGTAAACCTAAAACAAACATAGACTATGTACAAGTGACATAAAAAAAAAATACCTTTTTAAATTATTTTTTTGTGTCATACTAATTAATTAAAAAAAATATCTATCCGGACGAATCCGGACGTGATTTATTTGTTTTTTAAGAAAATATTATATGTAGAATAACTTGTAATAAAAATTATAGCCCGATATATCCCGATACATAAACAAAAATGTTAGTTAATAAGAAATTGTGCCCAAATTCGAGTATTAAATTTACTTATTTTTGTCAGTTAGATTATTAATATGTTAATCCAGTTTAACGTATTTTTTTTAACACGTTACTTAAGTTTCTTACCTGCTTTATTAGGATCCATCACTTTAAAATTATAATTTTAACTAGAAGATTTAAAAACTATGCTTCAAAGTTAACACTTTTAAGAGCGCTTTGAGAATAGATACGTGCACGTGACAAAACAATCGAATTCCCATTGACATTACTTAATCAGGAGGCACTCGGGGAGGGAGGATGCACCGGGGTAGTATGGACAAGTTCGTTACCTTTACCTGGAATTGATTTTTAGGGGTGTAAGTGCAATTTAGATTTTGGGACTTATGTCCTCCTAGATTGGCCAAATACCAGTATGTGCGTCGTTCAAAACGTGTAATTAACGTACATATTAGTGTTGCCGTGTAAGTAATTGGAAATTGATATTTTTCATCATTTTTGTTTCTTTCAGGTGATATATTGCATATAAAGCCGAATAACCAAGACGAAGTTCTGTTCGAAGCGACAGTCACGGATATTCACGACAACTTCGCACTGATCACGGGATTAGACCCCGAGTATGTTTTTAATAAAATAAAATAGTTTCTTTCACGGTTATTACACGTTGGAATGTAACACCTTTAACAGGTTTAACTCGCGTATTTCAATCTGACCTAATACTAAAGTGATTTTGTGGTGACCTGACCAGTAGGTAGTTTGTATAATGTAACATCACTTAGCGTTACGCTCAGTCACTCTGAATATAGGAAAGAACTGTAAAGTTATAGAAACGTCAGCAAATAAAAAAAAAATCAAGGTGAATTGAAAACCTTTTTTTGAAGTTGGTTAGTAAAATACGCGAGTTAAATCCGTTATAGGTTTCATTCCAATATACTTTAGCATTATTGCGCAGATGTCATTAATACCACGCCAATATGGTCCTTAGTTATCTTTCTTTCTTAGGTTTTCGTCATCAAATATCTAAGTTAATGATTGATTATTTCCCACGTTTGCCGGAACAATGTGACATAACGAAATGTTTTACCGCGTGAATATAAATTTAAATGTGCAGACATAGAGTCTTCAATGTGGTAACAAAATATTTCGATACGTTATTCACACACGTTATTCTGCGATTTGATCTAAGTCGTTGATTTGATATTAATAGATCGCCAACCCCTTTATGGCGTTTTATACTTCTCCAGTGGGAAAATGGTGAACAGTTCTTTTTTTTTCAGGTTTTTAGACTATTACAATCCGAAAGCTAAGTTCGACGTTCGTTTTTTTATGTCTCGCATGGTACTAGAGCGGATGCACAGCGCCGTTCACGACGTGATCAAACAAGGACAAGCCACGAGGATATTTCCACAATGGAACCCTAACAAGCCTATTACTCCAATCACTAGGTAAAAAACATTAGGTAAACTGTATTATTAGAAGGTCATGTTCCTACTGAGAACACTGTAGGTAATTTAGTTATTTCTAACTTTTCTTTATATATCAAGAGGTTAAGTTAACCAATTACACTAGTTTCTGATGTCATTTGCAACTATTATTATATAAAAATAATCAACATAAATTCTACAAATCTAAGTCTATATATGCGAAAGCTGACTAACTGACTGATCTATCAACGCAGGGCCGAAACTATAAGTGTTAGAAACTTGAAATTTTGCACAGGTGTTCCTTTTCTAGAGTAGGGGAGCACTAGGAAAGGATCTTTGTAGATTCACTCCTTGAGGGAGTAAAGGGGGGTGCTAAGTTAGTATAAAACTTTGCCATTTTTGAAGTGACCAATACGAGTAGATCAAGTAACTATTCCGAACGAACGAAGTTGCTGGCACAAGTTAGTGACTTATAAACCGCGTATATCTCTATATTGTTGATAAGCAGCAAGTAACTTACTTGGGATTTACTGGCCGTCATCTGACAGGTTCCTAACACCCCTTATTTTACAGTTACTTCAATCGGAAGGTGGAAGTGAACAGTGAGCAGCGTGCGGTGGTAGAGCATATAGTGTCGGGGTCGAGCGGCGTCGCGCCGTACCTGCTATTCGGGCCTCCCGGTACCGGGAAGACGATCACTATAGTAGAAGCCATATTGCAAGTAAGGGGTTGGCGATAAAGGGGGCCGTTCAATTATTACGTAACTTTTTAAGCTCAATCTTCTTCTTAACCTTTGAAAATTAGCCAAGTAAATGGGTTGTTGGTCCTTACGAAAAATCAACACCATTCTCGTGCGGGCGCGACGCATTTTTTCCGATTTGGAAGATTTAAATTCCCTATTACTTTCAGCCAGAGATACAAATATTATATTTTTCAGATTCTCAAAAAATATCCTGAGAGTCATATCCTAGTGTGCACGGATTCCAACATGGCTGCCGACCACGTGGCTACCCGCATTATGGAGTACGCTGAAAAATTTGACACTGACAAATTCATACTTCGCGCCAACTCGCAGTTTAGGGACTGGTTAGTAAATTCAGTCTTATACAGAATCTTCTACGAATATGGAAACTGCTAAGTCCTCGAAAAGCTAGCATAAAATCTATTTAATTATGTGAAATAGTCAAATCCGTTGCAGTTCTTTTAGTAACCATAAATATTGCAAATAAAATGATATTTTTTATAGGGACTCTATGCCAGAATGTCTGCAGCCATATTCCAACGGAACACACAGTTCTAACTACAAGAATGTTTCCATCTCGAAATTTAAATCTTACAGTATTGTCATTACAACACTGGCCCACGCTGCAAAGTTCGGAAGGTAAAGCAAACATACCTGTTAATTGAATGAATGTCATGTTCATAAAGACATTTTTTGTGACAATAGAATATTTTAAAAATAAGGGGAGTTATAAAAGGGACGAACAATGAGAAACTTTTAGTCGTAATGCAGAATGAGATTTATTAAAATTGTCAATTATTTAAATTTCTTTATTATTGCCAGCACAACAACTGTACCCGTTGAAAGGCAAAATTAATACATACCATACGGCATTCTCAGTTGTCATTCTTCGTGTCCAGCAGATTCCAATCGTGATGTACTGTCATGTAGGGATGTTACGGATGTGGTTTATCGGAACCGAAGCCGGAACCGGAGTTTTTTTATTTGTTTTAAGAGGATTGTGAAGCTGTTGATTTTCATACAAAAGGCGATAACGTTTTACACCCAGTAAATATAGTTAGATTTTTATAATTTTTGGATATGTTGTAGATATAATGAGAAACTACGCCTGTACGTTTTGATTTTTAAGAAATATTGCTTACGCTAAAATTTATTAGCATTTAAAAATCTCTATATAAATCTAATAAATTTAATAAATTTTAGCGTAAGCAATATTTCTTAATAAAGATATATATTATATATATATATATATTAGCACCTCTACACTCTACACTGCGCACCCCGGCCGCTAAGTTTCGGTTCCGATATAACATCCGATTGAAATTCATCGGAACCGAAGCCGGAGCCGGAGGTGTAAATTTAACCGAATGTTTCGGTATATCGGAGCCGAATGCGAAGGTCCGTAACATCCCTACTGTCATGATTTACCTTCTACCATTTCAGAGAGCTGAAAAAGAAGAATCGAAAACGTTTTGTCACTCACTTGTTTATTGACGAGGCGGCGCAAGCCAGCGAGCCGGCCTGCTTGATCCCCATCTGTGGTCTCCTGAAGACATCTGGACAGCTGGTGTTGGCAGGGGATCCTAAGCAACTGGGACCAATTGTCTCGTCGCATGAAGCGGCTAAACATGGTCTTGGTAGGTAATGATTGATAAAAAGAGTCCCCGTCTGTGGTCTCCTGAGGATATCTGGACTAGATACGAAATAAAATATAATCACTATAAAATCAACGTAGCAACTTATATCTAGTAACTTAAGTACCTATTCTTATATATTTTCAAACATGAACAATTAATAATAATTTCGCGGTTATTACACATTGGAGTGAAACAACTATAAACGGCATAATTTAATTTTGTATTATTTAGCGTTAGACTATCGTCAGCTCAGCCGTGCTGCGAATATGGGAACTGTAAAGTTTTCAGAACGTCAGATGTTATAGTAAAATACGCAAGTTAAATCCATTTTTATACTTGTCATTCCAATAAACATTTATAATTATTATATTATTATATAGATAATATGAACTATATCAGATTATAATTTATGTATCTTGATACAATAATAACTTATATTTATTTATACATATCCGGTTATCCTCAGGTTTATAAATCTGTATCATGAATACTTGTATAAATAGAAAATGTTTTTCCAGGCAAGTCTCTAATGGAACGCTTGAAAGATAAGTGTGTGTTGTACAGCGACGAACAGAAGAATCCTAATTACATGGTGATGTTGAGAGACAACTTCAGATCACATCGCGACATCCTACAGATCCCCAGTCAGATGTTCTACAATGGAAAACTTAACGTAAGAACACATATTATACTAGCTGCGCCCGCGACTTTGTCCCCGTAGTTATTCTTCATATAATATTTTTCCCCGTAGTTTACACATTTTCCTCTGTTTCTTCGCTCCTTTCGGCCGCAGCATGATGTTATATAGCCTAAAGCATTCCTGGATAAATGGTCTATCCAACAAAAAAATATATATTTTTTTTTTCAATTCGAACCTGAGATTAAGATTGTTTAAACAAACAAACAAACTCTCTAGCTTTATAATTTTTCTATGATTAACTGAACTTGTTTACAAAATTTCAGCTCAATCGTTTGAAGTTATCTGCTTCAAAAATGAGTGGGGTCGCTAGTGGTGTAATAAACAAAAATAAATATATATTGAAAGAAGCTAAGGAATTATATTCAACATTTTTTTTATATTTTAGGCCTGTGCTGATGCAGACCCCTTAAGCCACGTGGACATACTAGGCAAGAGGGCAACAAGTCGTGCCATCGTTTTTGACGGAATCCTCTCCCAGGAAAAGCGAGAAGGCAAATCGCCGAGGTACTATTTTTAATCACCGATGCCAAAAACGACACGTGTCAAGTGCGTGTGTGTTTATAGGCGTTCTTGTGTGTGTATGTGTGTGTGTGTGTGTGGCTTCCAACGAAACAGAAGAAGGCACTCCATGTATTTCAGTGTCTACACTGCCCTCTTAACCCAAATGGCGGTATCTCAAAAAAAAAATAACAAAGTTTTAATACTTTTAATTCTGTGGTTCCTTTGAATTCTTTATGGTTATTTGTATATTTAAAATCTTTTTACAGCTTCTACAATAGCATGGAGCTTGAACAAATGCAGACATACATAAGAGCTTTGATAAATAACCACCATGTAAAGCAAGATGAAATTGGGATCATTGCTCCGTACATCAGACAAGTACATATTATAATATTTATATTTCATTTTGTTTATTGTAACCATGTTGTTTTTACCATGGTGCTACATAGATCTTACGTTACAACCATGGACCCTTATTATTATATAAAGTAAATCTTGATTGATTGTTTATGGATCAGATCATTTTGTTTATTCGACGTCTATAATTTATAGCTCTGACATTTGTTCTAAAGAATGTCTGGAGAAAAAATACATTATTCCATTGCAAGATTTGACTTCAGGTTTGTAAAACAAAAAAATGGCTGCGCAAAGAGAACCTGAGGGGTATTGAAGTTGGAACTGTGGAGGGTTTCCAGGGTAAGGAAAAGCGGGTGATCATCATATCCACCGTTCGAGCCAAGTACGACCTCATGGCTGATGACGCCAAGTTCCAACTTGGTTTCCTCGTTGATAGCAAAGTAATTAAACAGTTTTATATTTTTAAATATCACAAGTATCTCTCACAAAAATGTTTTCGTACTCGCCAAGTCGCTCAGGAATATCAGTATCATAAATTATTATCTAGCAACACTAAGCCGTTTACGGTATGGGACTAACTGTAAGAACATAATATTATATTGTATAGGTATTGGGTTTATTTTTTCAAAGATGTTCAAATACCTATCTTAAAATATTTATTTTGTTGTTTCAGCGATTTAACGTAGCTCTGACTCGTGCTAAAGCCAAAGTAATTGTTATTGGAAATCCCCTATGTCTCGAGAGGGATGAAAAATGGCGTCTCTTCATGGACACGTGTCGCCAATTTGGTACATACTTTGGTTTCGATGGCACCGCGTTACGCAGCGACCAGACCAAAGATCAAGTGTTAGATAAAATAAAACCAATAATTGACAGAATCGCCAAATCTATGCAATCATTGTCCATATTATAAGTATTATGCAGTCGATGATTTAAAAAACCTGTTGCTTTCACATTCACAGGTTAATAATGACAAATTTTGTTCCTCTTTACTTGATAAGCAAGAACTTTAAGAGTTGTAAGAGTTTTAGCGAAATAATATTTTAACAGTTGAAAAAATTTAACAAACCCCCGACATAAAAATATAAAAGCCCTCTAAAAAGTATAATAATAATAAAAACTTGATATTAGGTAGGTACCTAAGTATTAATAGGTATTTCTACAAAGAAAACGTCACGTCGGGGGGACCGCTCATCATTTACCTAATTGTACTCTACCTATATTTATCTACTATGTATCGAAACCTAAGGTCCCCCCGACATGACGTTTTCTTTGTAGAAATACCTATTAATACTTAGGTACCTACCTAATATCCAGTTTCTTATTATTATTATACTTTTTAGAGGGCTTTTATGTTTTTATGTCGGGGGTTTGTTAAATTTTTTTTTCTTTTTTATTTCATACTTTTTGAAAGTAGGTAACTAGGTAACTTATTATTTTTTAATCAATTTTCATTTTACATGGAATAAGGTAATGTACATGTGGTCCTCTTTCATTTGATACCTCACTTGGTTATATTTGTAGTTATTTAGTTAACCATCTCCACACTTTCACTCCCTATATTTTTTGAACTACCTACTTAACCGATTTTCATTATAATCAATCAATTTTGTAATGTACACATGATCCTCTTTCATTTGATACCCCACTCGGTTATATTTGTAAATATTTGATTTTCCATCCCCACTTCCACTCCCTATATTTTTTGAACGACTCAACCGATTTTCATTATAATTTCAATTTTGTAATTTACACATGATCCTCTTTCATTTGATACCCCACTCGGTTATATTTGTAAATATTTGATTTTCCATCCCCACTTCCACTCCCTATATTTTTTGAACGACTCAACCGATTTTCATTATAATTTCAATTTTGTTATGTACTCTTGACCCTCTTTCATTTGATACCCCACTCGAGTATATTTGTGGACATTTATTTTTCCATCCCCTCTTTCACCCCCCTCTATTTATTAAACTACTGGTCCGATTTTCATGAAACATAGCTAAGAACACTCCCGACATATTCACCTTTCAAACAAAAAAAACAGAATCAAAATCGGTTCATGCGTTTGGGAGCTATGATGCCACAGACAGACACACACACACACACACAGACACGTCAAACTTATAACACCCCGTCGTTTTTGCGTCGGGGGTTAAAAATGGACAATAAAAATAGGTACCTACACTTAGTATTAACGTGAGAACTTGTATTTCGCATGTTTTTATATCAGAATACCATTTTTTATTTTTTTTTATCTTAAAATTATGTTTTGATTATACCTAATAACAATCAATATAATGATTCTTAACTTATATTATTTGGCAATCAAAAATTGATGGACGATAAAATTAAACTATACACTTGAAAACTTTCACTTTGCAGTTTAAATATATTATGTTTATGTCATAACAACATTTTATTTCTTTTTTTTTAATATTCAACTTTTGTTTTCATCATCATAATCTATTGATAAATATTGTGATTTGGATAAGTTACAAATCGCACACCTAGATCTAAAGGGAGCTAACTCAAAAAAAATAACTTTTTCGGGAGAGGCGAATTTGTTGTAAGGAATTGGATCCTTTTTTTTAGCGTGTGTTTAATTTAAATCTTCAGATTTTTGAGTTAGCTCCCTTTAGATCTAGGTGTGCGAAATGTCAGGTTAAGTACCTGTTACGTAGGTATCTCATCGGTAGTTTTTGATAAATATATTATTTTATGTTTATGTCTGAATACATTTAATTTTTTTTCTACAAATTAGTTTTATTTAGCTTCACCCATGTAATTACACCATTTCTGTATCTACATGAAAACATTGGTAGAGCATTATTGTTACTTGTTCATTTTTGCTTTATGTCCTACATTTAAAACGTTTTTCTTTACATTTTTGTTATTCGTAAATCGTAATGCAATTCGTTTTGTGATCACCATAATGTCTTGTGATATTTTATTTATTAGCAACATGTGTAATTATTGAGCTGGCAACATCAGCAGAATGTCAACTGTCAAATTGAGTAATCTAATCAGTTAGTTTCCGCTGTTCTATCAGCGAAAACGCTCAATCGTTTGTTGTAATTGGTAGCGCGATATCCTAGAAATAGTATGTAATTCCGCTGATAATTTAAAATATATTTTATATTACTTAAATTTTGCATAATTTTAATAATGTGTACATTCTTCGCCGAGTCCTTGCCGAGCTAGTAAATTTTAACAAGTCAAGTTACTGCATAATTTTAGGAAAATGAGTGAAAATGTGAATTTTAAGGACATTCTGCTGCCTCGAAGGACTGAGTGCAGTGTGTTTAAGTTCATGTCTCGGGCATGGCATCCTCAAAGGACGCTAGAAATGGATAAATACTACTCGCCGCAAGACTTGCGCGATGCAGTCGCTAACTCAGTCTACATGGAATCTATCATCGAATCGGTTCGTAAAATAATATTGTAATTGTTATAAATAAAATTTAACAATATGTGTAGGTAAGACCTATACAAAACGGAAGTAAACCATGAATAATAATTACTTACTTATAGATAAGTAATAAATAAATAGAGTGTGGTAGATAATAATAAACTGCAATACAGTTTATTTACTTTGAGTAAAACTTCTTTTATTATGATACTTAACCAATACAATTGATTATATTTAATATCTTATATAGGTATTCATTAAACTTGTAATTTTTTGTAGGAAAGCCTCAAGACCGGGGTAAGCAAAGAAAAACTAAAAGAAGAAATTGAAAATTATCTTGTGGAAATGGGACTGGAAAAAAAACTACATGTAATAAGATGGCTCGGAATTGTATTCTTGAAGATATCTTTTATGATGAAAATTGGCATTTATGTCAATGAACCAGCTGTGCTAAAGGTAAAGGTGTCACAACACAAAAAAAAATCTATATTAAATACTCATGTTACGGTGTTTGTTGCCAAAGTCCTCCGAAATGGCTGGACCAATTTTTATGAAGTTTTGTGTGCATATCGGGCAGGTCTGAGAATCGGCCGATATCTGATTTTTATACCCCTAAATGCTAAGAGTGGTCCACTTTGTTTCTTTAAATAATTTTTCATGATTCAGTATTGAAAAAGAATTCCAATCAACCCCTTTTAGGGGGTACAAAGTCTGCTGTCGTTAGTCTGGTTAAAACTCGAGAACTGCTGATTTTAGTTTTGATATGTTTGTGGAACTCTAGGGAAGGTTTAAAAGGTGAGAAAACTTAAAAAAAAAAGAAAAAAGAAAAGTATCGCGGTACTAAGTTCGCTGCGTCAGCTATTTAAGTACCTATATTTAAATATTTTCTTTTGTATATATTGCAGCTTAAAGAGACAATGGGAAAGAATCCAGTTTTATTTCTACCGACGCATAGAAGTTACGCTGATTTCTGTGTCATGACATATCTCTGCTTCCACTACGATATTGACTTTCCTGCAGTTGCTGCTGGCATGGGTGAGATTTTTTTTACATAGTGGTCCGACCCGGCTTCGCATGGCACCCTATTTTTTTTTCAATATATTCTATAGCCTGTGTTACTCAGGCTGAATGTAGCTTACCAATGGCGAAAGGATTTTTGAAATCGGCACAGTAGTTTTTGAGTTTATCCTTTACAAACATACACACACAAAAATACAAATCTTCCCTCTTTATAATAGTAGTGTAGATAACTGAGAAAATTATTGTAGTGACTCCAATTTTTTCAATCCATCCTGGCGTATAGTGTAAAAGATTTTTGAATCAGAATCAAAGTTTAATATTTTATTTTTTTATAGATGACCTGTTCTGCGTAGTTTGTTTAAAATTTATTTACAGCAAAGTGAGAAATACCTTAGCCCAAATAACCTTACATTGGTATAACAAAACGTGTTGATTAGTTTGCAAACAATTTATCTCAGAATAATTATCACCTTTACTATTTAAGTACATGCAAAGTACCTATGATATATACATAATATAATGACAATAAATGTATATTTCAACTATTATATAGGTAGGTAACAACTTTAATAGCTATATATGAACTAGAAAATATACATGTACTTCTTAATTGTTACAACAGACATGGAAATAAATACAAACCTACATTGCGTAATCAAGCACACAGTCAAATTTTATTAAAAATAGAATTAATTTCTACTGCTCTCCCAAGGCCCCGGGAGGGGGCATGAAACCCATAACCTCCCCTACCTCCCCCGGATCAGTCCTTGCTGACTACGCAACCGCAGTTTACAGGTTCGATTCCTGCTAGAAGCAGATGTCAGTGTGATAAGCACTAGCGTCTCTATCTGACTATTGGATGTCTTATGTTTGTCTTTTGTTTAGTACCCATAGTGCAAGCTTCGCTTAGTTTGTGACTAGATTAATTGGTGTGAAATGTCCAAAGATACTTATTTTTTGTATTTTGTTTTATTTTTTCATTACAAAACATTACTATCCCTACTAATCCCTACTAATATTATAAATGCGAAAGTAACTCTGTCTGTCTGTCTGTCTGTCTGTCTGTCTGTCTGTCTGTCTGTCTGTCTGTCTGTCTGTTACGCTTTCACGCTAAAACTACTGGACCGATTTAAATGAAATTTGGTACAAACAAAGTCTGGAGCCTGAGAAAGAACATAGGCTATTTTTTAACTGACTGTAAAAAAAGAGGAGTTCCTCGCGGACGAAGTCGCGGGCAGAAGCTAGTATTATAAATGCGAAAGTAACTCTATCTGTCAGTCTGTCTGTCTGTTACGCTTTCACGCTAAAACTACTGGACCGATTTGAATGAAATTTGGTACAAAGAAAGTCTTTAGACTGAGAAAGAATATAGGCTATTTTTTAACCGACTGCAAAGAAGCAGGAGTTCCACGCGGACGAAGTCGCGGGCAGAAGCTAAGTTGACTATAATTATGCAGAAATCTCACGTAACATAGTCAGCTCTATAAATAGCTCTGTTTATACACACCATTAAATTTCATAACAAACCTACAACATTGACTGTGCATAATAACATGAACACACCATAATGTTAGCTAAGCAAACATTACGAGATTCTTAGTTCTGCGGTTTCCTCGTACACCAATCTTAATAAAACATAACAACGCGGTATGTTATCTATTGGATATTTTATTTATCGTGTTTTTAAAATCTTGTTTTTTTTTACTATCTATTGTTAAGATATTATGTCTTCTTATAGATATAGGTACTAGCTTCTGCCTGCGACTTTTTCTGCGTAGAATTAGTACATTAGGTAATGTAGGCTTGTTAAAGGATTATTTTTGGAATTCCGCCAAATTTCATATAAATAGGGTCAGCATCTCTTCTACCCCCCTTAAAGAGATTTCAGGGATAAAATAGTATATTACGCACCTAGGCCAGTAAAATAAAAAATGTCTCAGATCACGTGTAATTGTCGTCCGAGGCGAAGCCGAGGTTGACAAAAATGTGATCTGAGGCTTTTTTATTTTACTGGCCGAGGTCTGTATACTATTTTTCTGTTCGACGAAGCTAGAAAGCGGCAATTTCATTTAGCGCAGCGGCCTTACTTAATCGTTATCTATACTAATATTATAAAGAGGAAAACTTTGTTTGTTTGGTTGTAATGAATAGGCTCAAAAACTACTGGACCGTTTTCAAAAATTCTTTCACCATTCGAAAGCTACATTATCCACGAGTAACATAGGCTATAGAATATTATGAAAAAAAAATATTGGGATCCGTGCGAAGCCGGGGCGAACGTCTAGTAATATATATAAATCTGTTCATCGGTTTAGTAACTTTAAATGTTATATTAAAAATACCTGCACAGTAAGGTAGTAAAAAACAAAATAAATTAAAATCTAGATATATTTGATAATTTAAAAATGCTTAATCTCTGTTATCTACTGATTATTTCGAATATAAAATGTCAAAGTCCGATATAGGAAATGACCCTCACCTTATTAAATTACCTAATTATCCTATTATAAAAGCGAAAGTTTGTGTGTATGGATGTCTGGATGTTCCTATGTTTGTTCCTCTTTCACACAAAATTCACAAAAAGTAAATGAAAAGATTTTCATGAATCTTTAGATGAAGTCGCGGGCAGAACCTAGTATTATTATAAACTACTTTCTGCCCGCGACGTCGTCTGCGCACGAGTATTTTCCACAATATTGTTATAAAATATAGCCTATATGTTATTCTGATGTATATTGTGTTAGTTACTTAGTTATAAGGTTTATTATTACGCGATTTGACTACGCGACATATACTTCTTTGCTGCGAGCCTGTGATGAATTGTCAAGTCGGCATCTTGTCATGTCGATGTCTTATTCTCGCTATGATCTGTCAAAAATCGACGACGAGAAATCTTGTCAAGTCGATGTTGTCTCTTATTTCTTCATGACGACTACTGTACTTTCTCTATTGGAATGAAGCAACTATAGACGGATTTAACTCGCGTATTTTATTTTAATGGCAGACCTTATGAAATCTGTAAAGGTTCCGAAACGTCAACCAATAAAATAAAATACGCGAGTTAAATCCGTCAATAGTTGTTTCATTTCAATGTATAATCGCGAAGACATAAGAAATTACCACGTTCTCTATATTATATCGACGACAAGTCTTCGTAAAATATGTATTAATGCCCCTAAGATGTACTTATCGATGCTTTTCTAGAATAGTGAGACAACTCGAAATGTGTCACCATTTGAATTTAAATTGATATGTGACGGTTCACAATCTTATGGAGTAACCAATTATTTCGAGTTGTGACACTATTCTAGAAAAGCATCGTTATATATTTTCTTAATGTACTTACGTTTACACGCTTGCCAAGGCTGGACGAGCATCCACAAGTCCCAAGCGTCGCAAGCGCTTGCCCCTTGATATTCCTTTGATAGTCCGGATCGGATACAAGCAAGTTCACGCAAGCCAAGCCAAACGGCCTCTTTACACGCTTGTGCTTGTGGATACTTGTCGAGTCTTGGCAAGTGTGTAAAGGTACCTTAAAATGGAGTAACAAATTATTAGTGACACTATTCTAGAAAAGCATCGTTATATATTTTCTTACAGATTTTTATTCCATGGCAATAATGGGAAGAGCCTTTCGAGATACCTGTGCCTTTTACATTCGTCGGACGCTAGTCGGTGCTCCTCTTTATGCAGCGACTTTGAAGCAATACGTCAGAACGCTCGTTGCCAAGCATTGTGCACCCGTAGAGTTCTTCTTGGAAGGAACTAGGAGCCGCAGCAATAAGACTCTACCGCCTAAATATGGTAAGGTTCGTTTTTGTATAACATAATAATCTTATAATCCTACCCCCGCCGGGTACAGACGTTCTGTAGAAGCATCAAAATCAACCGTTAGAGAAATGTGTGAAAATTGTTCCGTGTTTGTTTTTAGTGTATCAACAAACCATAACTTAACTCCCTGTTTTAAAAAATAATGTGCGAACTAGTTATTGCTTACCTATATATCACACTCTAATTACTTTCGGTGTGACTACCGTGGGTTTTATATTAATTTTTATTTACGTTCACTTCGTCTGCATGGAATAAGTACTTACGTTGGATTTTTTTTATATTATCGTGCTTCCATAATATATTCTACCCCCACTTCACCCACTTAAGGGATTATTTCCGGGATAACAACTATCCTGTATCCTTCCTTAGGACTCAAACTATCTCCATACCAAATTTCATCTAAATCGTTTGCTCAAAATGAAGCGTGAAGAATTAAAAACAGATCAAAGGTTTTATGGTGTGAAGATCTTACTGTAGTCGACTTACAATTATTTATATTTTATCCAGGCATGTTGTCAATGAGTCTCGTGCCGTGGTTCACGCGGGAGGTGAGTGACGTCACGATAGTGCCTGTCAACATCAGCTACGACCGGCTGGTGGAGCACGGACTCTTCGCCTACGAGCATCTAGGAGTACCCAAACCCAAGGAATCCACTGGGGTGAGTTACATGTCAGGGCACTGTGGGTACCTTCCACTTAACGACCGCAACGCCATCTAACGCTGAAATTGCCGTTCCAACGTAAAAACGCCGCGGGCGTTGTAGGCGAATGTTATAGGAACGCACATCGTGAGCCACGAACCACTCTGACCCACCAAAAAAAAGACTTTAATGTAAATTTTCAAATTTGTCATACATATTTATAAACTAGCTTCGCATGGATCCCTATTTTTTTTTTTTTTTCAAAATATGTTATAGCCTATGTCCGTCAGTAATAGTGTAGCTTTCAACAGTGAAAGATTTTTTCAAATCAGTCTAGTCGTTTTGGAGTTTGGAGCCTATTCAATTCAAACAAATATACCTTTCCTCTTTATTATAGAAGAAATTAGTACAGAAGTATAGATAATCAGTCAGTCAATCAAATTTTTATTTTGTTTATGTATATGTAGGATATCAGACATATTTTTTTGCGATTGTTTATATTATGTACTAGTCGTGCCCGCGACTTCGTCCCTGTGGAATAGTAATTCTTCGTAAGTCTTTATATTTTCCCCGTTTTTTACACATTTTCCATTGTTTCTTCGCTCCTATTGGTCGCAGCGTGATGTTTTGATGATGAATTTTTGAATTCGAACCTGTAGTTCCTGAGATTAGCGCGTTCAAACCAACAAACAAACAAACAAACTCTTCAGATTTATAATATTAGTATAGATGTGTTAAAGTTTGCATAATAAAATTTAATATTGTAATTATCGGCTTAACACGTTTTTGTTGCTATGTTCATTGGCTTAGAGCAAATTAGATAATGTTATATCTTTTTATATTATCAGGACGATAATTTCTTTACAATGACGTGTGGAATGTGTAAATTTTTTTAGAAATATGTAAATAATATTATTTTCTTATACTTATAACTATACTTATTTAGTTTTTTTGGCATTCGAATTTTTTACAGCTAAAAATTTAGCCGTACCTAAACCTTTAAAATGAAATTTAAACGCATTACACATATTTTTGCTGTATTTAAAAAAGCTTTACGGGCCAGTTCACGACTTTAATTTATGACCTGTTTAGTAAGGGCAATGCCTCAATCATTAACTATATTATTATATTTGTTTTAATAGTTTTTATGAGAAAACTAGCGGTCCCGGCAGACGTCATCCTGCCCGTTCGAAATTCCAATTAGGTAACTTTAGTTAGACAAGGTTTTATGGGAAAAGAAAAGCGCTGTTTTTAGGGTTTTCCCGGCCTTGGACTTCAACGAACATTTTAAAAAAAAAGTTGGCCAAATCGGTCCAGGCGTGGTCGAGTTATGCGCTTACCAACACATTTTGCGATTCATTTTTATATATAAAAAAAAAAATTTTCATTGGTACTTAAGAATCATAGTCGATCTTAATACAAGTATTTAAACTAGTCATACCTTGTAATAGTTCTGTGGAGATCTTCGTAGTGCTAATGGAACTGTAGTTATTTTTAATTATGTACTTTTGTATTCAAATACCCCACAAAGACACTAATGCGTTATTAAATAAATTATAATTGACACCAAGTGTTATCGGATGTATGTAATGTTTGCACTTCTACACCAGAACATGTTTTCACACTACTAAACTAACATCCCTAAATATTGTCAAGAGTTGACGCATTCTATGTAATGAACTTGTATGAAGCTTCAAGCAGTACCTATCTACTAAGAGAGGTCTGCCGTCATTTTTAAAAAGGCGACCTTGTGACAAAACTTACTTTCGAGAAAATTGCAAAAAAAATGACCAAATATTTTTTTTTCATTGGTAGGGATGTATTTTTTCCTTAGTATACCTACTAAGGAAAAAAAATGTTTCATTTGTTTTAAAATGAAAAAAAGAATTTGGACACTTTTTTGCAATTTTATCGAAAGTAAGTTTTGTCAGAAGGTCGCCTTTTTAAAAATGACGGCAGAGGTTTACATAAATGACTCCCTTGAACACCCCAAAAGGGTTAAACGAGGTTCGAATATTGTACTATCGTCAGCTCAGTCGTGCTACGTATATGGGTACTGTGAAGTTTCCGTAACGTCAGCGAATATATTAAAATACGCGTGTTAATTTTTACAACCTAATACAAAAAGTGATTGACGTTGTGATAAAAAACGTTGATAGATCTTTGACGAAACAATCGAACGGGCAGGACGACGTTTGTCGGGACCGCTAATCTATACTAATATTATAAAGAGGAAAGGTTTGTTTGTTTGGATTGAATAGACTCCAGAAAGGCTGGACTGATTTCAAAAAATTTTTCACTGTTGGAAAACTACACTATTCCCAAGTGACATAGGCTATAAAAAAATGATCCGAGCGATGCCGGGGCGGACATTACATATATTTTGAATGTGTCTGCACACGTGGTCATTGACGTGAATTTGTATTATTTAAAAAAAATGTTGATAATGTCCCTTTCTTTTCAGGGTTTGTTAAAATCATTGCACATATTAAACGATCATTTTGGAAACATATACATCAATCTTGGCGAGCCTCTATCAGTCCGCGAATACTTAAAACAGACCAACACAAACAACGAAGAGAACAGCAAACCAGTCGACTTGCAGCAACTCACGCCTGACCAGTTCAGAGATGTCCAGAATATTGCCAATTACGTGATCAGTTTACAGCAGAAAAATACAGTTGCGACCATATCGAACCTACTTGCCTTGGTCCTAATGCAGAGTCTGATGAAAAACAAAGTTTTGAATCTAGAACAAGCTTTGACAGAAGTGCAATGGATGGTGGATGCGTTAAGGAAGTTAGGGGCGTCGGTGTTTGAAAATGATGTAAAAAGTAGCGTGGAGAAAGTGCTGCTTGTTCATAATAAAATGATTAAAATCGACCAACAGAATAATCTTCGGCTCTTGTCTAGTGAGATGATGGATGTTTCGGGTGAGGTCCAGAAAAAAATGAAAGGTAAAATACAAAAAACTTTAGCATAAGACATTGTCAGCTCAGTCGTGCTACGATTATGGAATCTGTAAAGGTTCTGAAACGTCAGCCAATAAAATCAAATACGCGAGTTAAATCCGTTTAAAGTTGTTTCATTCCAATGTATAATAACCGCGAAGACCTCAGAAATTATTGGGTAAGATACAGCTAAATTTTATTTAATGTACACATCGCAGCCGGATCGTATAATCTGCCGTTACATTCAATATAACATTTTCGTGCCCTTAAATTTTCTCTTAGAACATAAATTTTGTGTTATTAATGTGAGGGAGTTTTACTTTGTATGAATTGTAACTTAATAATTTCTGATGCCTTCGCAATTAATATACTTTGGATTAAAACAATTACAACTGATTTAACTCGCTTGATTTTATTAGCTGACGTTTCGAAAATTTTGCAGTTCCCATATTCGTAGCAGTGATCTGGTACTGACGATAGTCTTAACACTAATTTTCTGAAACAATTGTTTTATTCCAATGTGTAATAGCCGTTAACGCATCAGAAATTATTACATGTTTACATAGTTTTCCAGTGCAATCGAAGACTGCCTTACTCTCAAAAAGTATTCTTGGAATGGCTCCTAAAATATTTAATTGCATTCCGAAATCAATAAATGAAATTGACAACATTCATGAATTTAAAAAAGCACTAAAAACCTTGCTGGTAGGAAAGGCATATCCATTAATGAATTTTTGACAGATAAATAAATATATGTTTTTATTATAAATTAACATGCTGCATGCACATCAAGAATTTGTAAGCCGAAAGGTACCGCATAGTGAAACTACACTTGTATTAATAACTTTATATTACCTATGTTGGACAAATAAAAGATATTTGATTTGATTTGATTTGATTTAAAATTATCTTCTCATAGCGTATTAAACATTATTTTTTTAGGTCATACACTAAAAGCGGAAACTATGGTGAATGCAGTGCCTATAATTCAATTGCAGTTGTATGTGAACCCGGTTTTACATTACCTAGTGCCGCCTGCGATTATATGCCTTATAGTAGCCAGAGGACAAACTAGTAGAGGTATGATATCGAGCCTTATTTCTTGGGTAGTGAGGTGTATTTTACAATAAAACGTATGTTACACATAACGCTGTCACTTGACAGCTGTGTCAATCATTATTGCATAATCCTTAATTATTGCATAATCCTTAATTATCCTTACTTCCTTACTAATATTATAAATGCGAAAGTAACTCTGTCTGTCTGTCTGTCTGTCTGTTACGCTTTCACGCTAAAACTACTGGACCGATTTAAATGAAATTTGGTACAAAGAAAGTCTAGAGCCTGAGAAAGGACATAGGCTACTTTTTAACCGACTGCAAAAAAGGAGGAGTTCCACGCGGGCGAAGTCGCGGGCAGAAGCTAGTCAGATATATGTAGATTGTAGATTTATGGTAATTCTTGTATGTTGATATGCACAAAAAAAATATAAAAATCGCAGATATTTTGGAGGAGTTAGGCTACAAACCCCGCGACATGAAAATTTTGTATAGGAATTAGATAATATGTTAAAAAATATTGCACATAATTAACTAACGCTTAGTTAGATAATATTATAATCGGATATGTTTTTTTTTTTCGTTTGTCTCAGTTTTAGATCAATATAATTGTATTTCAGAACAGCTGATGTCAGATTACACCTCTATAAGAAAATTGTTGAGACACGAGTTCTTTTATTTGGATAAGACTGAAGATAACGTAAGTATATATATTTATATAAATAAATATTTTTGGACATTTCACACATACTTATCTAGTCACAAAGTCTAAGCAAAGCCTAGCCAGTAGAGAAACATACATAAATACCTACACATTACAATTAAGAAGTAGCTGGTTCAAATAATTCGCTGCTTTTCTAGAATAGTGTCACAACTCGAAATAATTTGGTACTCAATTTTAGATTGTAAACCGTCACATATAAATTTCAATTCAAAATGGTTATACATTTCGAGTTGTGACACTATTATAAAAAAGCAGCGATATAGAAATTATTGAATTCTCAAGTCATAGATATTTTTGGTCTATTGGTAAGTTGGGTGTTCGAATCTTGCTAGGAGCTGATGTCAGCGTGATGAGCACGAGCATCTGTACTTGAGTCTTGGATGTCTTATATCTTATATGTATGTTTAACAGTTGTCCAGTTTGAAAAAAATATATTTCTATATATATTTTTCAGAAGGTCTTATAGGAACCGACGCGAGATAGAATCCTTGAGATATATTTTCATATTTAATTTATATATCGCTGCTACAATAAAAGTCACATAACTCTAAATTAATTCAAATTTAAACGTGACGACTTACAATCTCAATAAGACAACATTATATTGTTTATATAATAATAATAACATATATTGTTTATATATAGGTTTGTGTCACTGTGCTATTGAATTTGCATATTAATTTATGTATACTTAAGACTATGTTATGTTACGCAGATATTTTCGACCGCACTCGAGTACTGTTTGCAAAACGGAGTGGTGGCACACGTGTTAAAGGACTTTGTTCCAGGAGATAATGAGAAAGTGCAATATTTACTCAAATGGACGATATGGCCTGCATTGTCGTCTTTAATGACATGTGCAGATGTTATGTCAGAGGTAAGCTTTTTACTTATTTAAAACTAGCACCCGCCTCGGCTTCGGGTATATTATGCATGTACTATTAATATAAACCTTCCTCTTTAATCACTATATCTATCATAAAAAATACCACTTCAAAATCGGATGCGTAGTTTTAAAGATTTAAGAGTACATAGGGACGGATTGACAATAAAATCCTAACTACGCCCTTGGGAAGAAATATACATCCAAACATCCATACATTCTTACAAGTTTTAGCTATAATATTAATAGGATAGTCATTTAAAATAAATATACATAAACTCGAGTAGTTCAATTACGAAGGTGAAAGCAGAGATGGGCATTAATCGATTATTTTTTTAATCAACTAATTAATCGACTAAACAATCAATCGTCACAAAACTAATCGCGATTAATTTAATTAAGATTAACTTAATCGTCGCAGAATTCGATTAACGATTGGTCAATCGTCATTTTAATCGACTAAATTTCTCGATTAAGTCTCGATTAAATTTTGAAACACAGTGCATAACAAAAAAAATATATGTACATATTATTATCATTCAATATGTTCTTTGAAATAATTCTAGAGCAGGGCAAAAAATGGTTAGGCAGTATATGAGTTAGGTAAATTTATTTATTATGGATATTTCATTTTAACAGGTATCTCCTCGTCCATCAAAAGACCCGTAATGACCTATGTCTTATATCAGCGTACCCCGAAACTTAGACTTACAATTTTTTTTCCGATATTAATCGAAAGAAAATTAATCTAATTAATCAATCGATTATAGATTTAATCGCTCGTATTTAATCGACGATTAACTTAATCGTGATTAAGTTAGTCGAACATCTTACGACTAAGATTGATTAATCGTCACTTTTAATCGTTAATCGATTAGTTTTAGGTTAATCTTAATTGTTAATCGTTAGTCGATTACATTTTGCCCATCACTGGGTGAAAGAATACATTATGAGTAGGTATATATTTTTTTTATGACTGACGATAATGTAATAGTAAAACTTAATTCCCTTTTTTATTCGAAAGAAACTATTATAACGGATTTAACTCACGTATGCGTGACGTTTCGAAAACTTTACAGTTCCCATATTCGTAGCACAACATATGATCCCTTTTTTTTTAAATTATAGCATAAACGATGCGAGCACAGCGTTGCATTGAAGTTGGTGCAAGAGCGTGCCGAGGCGAGCCGGCGGCACCCGTACTGCCTGAGTCTGGAGGCAAACGGGAACTGTCTGCAGGGCCTGGTGGCTGCCGGCGCTCTACTCAGAGACAAGAGGTTAGAGATAGATAAATAATAATGTGTAATTTTTATACTTCCCCGCAGCTTCCCCTACTTATCGCGCGGATCCCTTTTTTTTATAGCTTATGTCACTCGGGAATAGTGTAGCTTCCCAATAGTGAAAGAATTTTTCTAATCGGTCCAGTCGTTTAGGAGCCTATGCAATCCAAACAAACAATCCTTTCCTCTTTATAATATTAGTATAGACTAACCATAACATACCTAATACACAATAATTATTTTTTAATAGATAAATAATCTATATCACACTATATTCAAAAGAAAAGAAATCAAATATTTGTAGTTGTGTCTTATATTTTGGCCTCCCGAGTCTAGTGACAGTAGTGAAAAAAAGATAACATCAAATTCAAATGAAAAAAGTAACAGCCAGAAAACGAGTTCTGAAAATTAAAAAAAAAATAAACTATTCAAAGTAGGTATGATAATTTAACCTACGTTTTAATTAGGTTTTCGTTATTTCCAAGATATTGTTTTTTATTGCAGTGAGAAGAGTCAAGCGTATGAAATTGTACCTGATGTGATGGCGGAATGCCGCCGCCTGGTCGGCTCGGTGTTGCCAGCGTTCACCGTCGACTTCACCGCTAGCAACACCGTCATATTAGACCAGAAGGTTTCATCGAGGTTATAAGTCAAGTCATCATTGGCCCAGGCCATTATAAATAACCCCGCGACTACAATACGCGACTCACAATATCCAAGTAAATCACGAGTAAGTATTGGAATAAAACAACAATAATAAATTTGACTCGCGTAGCAACTATTAGAGTCAGCAGATGAAAGCGCTAAATCTTCAGAAATTATAGTAAGTTTTTTGTAAGTTATATAGTTGAAAAATAAATCAAGTAACATAATACTGTTTGATTGATGTGATCATGTATTCGTGATTATTTGTTTTTTATTTATTTATTGCAGTATTAATATTTCTATTCGTACGTAAACTTAACTGTAAGTAAACTCGCCAAACAGCCAAATAACAGTATATTTTCCTGAAAAGGTAAATCCTTAAATGCGGTTACAAAATAAACAATGTTTTTTGTCTTCCAAGTAAAGCAGATATACCTTACTCGAGATTTACTTGAATATTGTACAAAACCTTAAGTTACCACATAAGGTTAGTTACCATTTGTGCTTAAGATTGACTTTGAAGATAATTGGAAAACTAGCGTTTGGCATCAACGAATTAAACTCGCGTGTTTTATTTTATAATTATGCTGACAATTCGAAAATTTAACACTACTTTATTGTTCCAATACACGTAGCCGACTGACCTGACAAGTCTAATACTCGTCAGCTTAGTTGCCTACGAATATGGTAATTGTGATGTTTTCAAAGCCTCAGCATATAAAGTAAAATACGCGAGTTATATCTATTATAGTTATTAAACTGCAATGTGTAATAACTGCGATAGCAACAAAAATTACTATAGCGATATTTTCAATTTTAAACTTGACTTATTGCGTCTGGCACGCAGAAGAATAAGATTTTTGCAATATTGTTTATTGTGTAGTCAAAAGTGTGTACCTATTGAGTAAACTTGTCATATTTATTATTATGTTTTTTGCATACCAATGTGTGAGGGTAATACCATAAAGTTTTTTTATGTACATAAGCCACGCGATAAGGCGTTGTATTTCTTTTATATTTGTTTTGCGCTGTGACATGCTGCCATAATTAGATATGGAAAATAGTATTCTGAAAGTACATAAAGTACGGTAAGCATATTTTGGCGGCAAAATTATAGTCGCCCTGAAACTTTGTTTACACTAGACACGAGGACCTGCCCAATAGGGGTCCTACCCGGGCCTACCCCCTCCCAGGGTGTAGGACACATAGGAAGTGACATCTCACTTGGCTAGTTAGTAATATTTTTTTTAATTTCTGGGAACCTCTAAATTTGGCAGGTCCTCATTTTTAGTGCCAAGATAAAGTAAAAACAAAGTATTATGGCGATGATAATTTTGCCAAACTTCATCTTACTTATCTGTAGGTACTAATATTAAATATTTATTTTAGACGGTGGTTTCATTGAAATCTTGTCGAAGTAGTCACAAATATGTATTTGTCATAATAAACTAACGAAAGTATTTTATAGCTTTAGTTTAAATTTAGTTTTAAATGGTGATATTATTTAGTTTGTAAATGAAATTTATTTGCATTTGTTTTTAATCCATTCCATAATTTGTTATTGAAAATGAAGTGATATAATTATGCAACGAAATTCTAATTAGATAATAACTCATTTTGCAATTATTTCTCATTGAGAAACATTACATTTATTGGATTTCACATTCATCATTGATTTTCTCTCACTGTTAAAGAAGTATGCAACAAAAAACTTAAGTACGCCTTTGTCGTAAGGTTTGAGAAGCAATGTTAATTGTGCGAACTAGAAAAATTATAGTATATAAGTAATTTAAATGTATAAAGTAGGCGATTGCCGCGTGTCAAATTTTTTCTAGATGCGCGTCGATTTTTCCTACGCATTTTGATTGGCTTATGCCATATTCAAAATGGTTTCTTTGTTTGCACATTAATGCATGCATGTTGCGCGCTGGGAGAATTTAGAGCATATCTCTGTTCCCCTGTCTTTTTGAAA
This sequence comes from Polylopha cassiicola, assembly GCA_038024825.1. NCBI lineage: Eukaryota > Metazoa > Arthropoda > Insecta > Lepidoptera > Tortricidae > Polylopha > Polylopha cassiicola. The sequence continues at coordinate 6,162,160 of CP149061.1, forward strand.
ATCAGGATATTAATCCTTATGCTTGTAAAATCTCACTAGCCTTTGGCCAAAAATGGCAGGCGTGCTTAGAATTTACAATAATTATGTACATTTTTCTAATTGAAGTTACCATTAGGCATATTATTATTATATGAATTTTACAATATTAAAGCGTGATAATAATACATTTGTTTTTTGTCCATGTAGTGTGTATCTAACGAGAAATGACCTTACCACTTCACTTGAGATCATTGTGATTTGAGTCGTATGTACCAGACTTTGTGCCTGTTTTGCATTGTCAAAAAATAAAACATCCCGACGAATTGATAACCTCCTCCTTTTTTGAAGTCGGTTAATAAAAAGAGGTGAGGGCAGTTCTACTGAGACTTCGTTTATTTATGCCATTGTATTTTGCCATGGATATTCGTTAATATTTTTTGTTGTATAAAAATAATGTTTTTAGACGAATAAAATTAAGCTTTACATCGGCAGTTTTTATCTTTTTACCATCAGACCATATGCCCAATAAATAAAAGGATCGATAAATTAGAAAATTAATAAAAGCAAAACTATATCGGTAATATTTTATTCACTAAATATATTTACAATATTCACTCATAAGTATAAACAATATATAAAAAACTTTACAATGGAATCATCGACATTAAACACTATAAAAAAACTTCCGGAGTAACATATTAATCAGCATTCCTATTCATTTGCCACACATATGTTTTTATTATTAAGATACAGAAATACGATGATCAAATTGAATAATCTATCTATAAATATTAAATATTTCACGCATTTTGTGAAATCCAATTACGAATATAATAGAATCTATTACAAATTATAAAGTTGAGATCAATTTCTCACATGTAAGTATAACAAATATTATTTTTTTATACGGTCACTTAATGATCGTAAACGATTCCTAGCTGTAACTCTGCATCATCAAATAGTGACAGAAATAAAATAGGTCTTACGTCGATTGTCATTTAGTACCTAACTTAATTCTGCGCCAGGACCTATTGAAAGTCATAAGATTTCCAAAATCGTAAAATTTTATTGGTAATAAATTAATGCATAGAAAAGTATAGACAATGACTAAGGACTCTGCGTAATCTAAATATTTTTTTACCTCGCTTCTTTCAAGACCTTAAGGTCTATTTGCAATAACTTTATTATAATGTAATTAATTGTTGGAAACAGCTTTTAGTAATTTTCATTGGAAATGAGATTATTTATTTCCAAAGTTTATTTATTATTATTTCCAGAGTTTATTTATTTACATCATACATTTTAATTAAATACTCAGGTAAAGCAATTAAAATAATTATTTACAAATTTTGTGTAATTTTTCACAATATACAGGTAAGTTACTCGCCACATTTTTAAAAGATACAATCATTAAACTCCAAATAGTGAAATAATTATTCACTTTAAAACTGCTGCTGAATAATCTTAGTTACTTATTTGAAACAATGTTTAAACCGTTACATAAGTTGTTCAACTTGTTCACAAAATGTATCGTCAGCTATAACGACAACTTGACATTATTACAAATGTATTTTCAGGGTTCAGTAGTTATAATTAACAAGCAACCTTTATTAACTTAAGACGTTTCACTTTAAAAATCCGCTAGATGTGCGCCGTATAGAATGAGGTCCAACTATCATGTTCCACCAATGAGAGACAAGCTGCTGGCCTGTGATTGGTGGAACATGACAACTGGACCTCATTCTACACGACGCGTAACTAGCTGGTTTTCGACACTTGTTACACACACTGTAACTCGGCGGCACCTATTCTTTATCCATCCATTTAATTTAATATAATTTGCAAAAATAAATACAATTCATGTATTTCTAAGAACAAAAAGACAATAATGTATAGGGGAAGTAGAGGCCAATTTAAGTCCATTCATGATCTCACTCAAACAAAACATCAAGATCGGTCCAGCCGTTTAGCAGGACTTCAGTGTCAAAAACGTATAAAATAATTATATCACAAAATATCTACTATACATATCTACTATAATATACGTAATTATTTTTTTAGCAAGAGACACAATAATAATATTCAGACTTTCACAATTTGGTTTAAGTTATTTAACTGTATTAGTTCTCCTGAGTTCCAAAAAATAATTACATTTTACCACAGTAAAGAAAACTGTTCTTTATAATATTGAAATAGGTTTGCTACCCTTGAATCAATTAAAATAAACCTAAGTCAAAAAACCAACTTATTTATCAAAATTGGAATGAAACAAATATAATGGATTTAAATAGCGTAATTTATTTTATTTGCTAACATTTCGAAAACTTTACAGTTCCTATATTTTGTAGCCGACTGAGCTGAAGATAGACTAACACTCAAGTGATTTTACATTACGAAAACTACCTTATTTTAAAACGTCAGAAAATAAAATAAAATACGTGAGTTAAATCCGTTATAATTATTTCATTCCACTGTATATAAAGTACTAAGTCTGCGTAGAGAAAAATTCAAGGTGGAAATCTTGAAAAACTGTCATGTACTTACGGAATTAATTGAAACCGTTATCTATTAAAGATCTGTCTATAAGATGGATATAAGACAAGGTGACATCGTTTTGCATAACGCATTAATGTATGGAATTTACGAAAGTTAAGAATTGACAGTTTTCGTACCGTTACTTACTACGACTGTTTTGGTCCAAGATCCCAGAGCGATCTGACGTAACTTATTTTCTGACGAATGAAACCTTAAGATTTCAGTAGACGTAGATGTAGACGTAGACGCTACTGAAATCTTAAGGTTTCATTCGTCAGAAAATAAGTTACGTCAGATCGCTCTGGGGTCTTACTCTATTTATTATAGCACACGTATTTTTAACCGACGAAAAAAACTATAAATATTTATAATTTTATGAAAGTATGGCCATGCATAACTTTTTATTTCTCAATCCAACAATAAATGTCAGACAAACGGTTCAAAGGGTACGTTCCACTTAACGCTCGCAATGCCGTCGACCACGACCGCTGAAAAGTTACTAGTTAGCCATGCCTGAGGGTGGTGTTGACGAAGACCGACCGTATCTCCATGGGGCAGAGAGCCACCACTCCGTCAGTCAGCGGGGCAAGCACGCGGTTGTATGACAGCGTGCTCTCGTACATTTTCTCCGGCGGTACGTCCATTAATTCCGACAGTTGAACCTGTAAATAAGGATTTGATTAATGACATAGTTAATAGGGATGACGATGACGTCCGTCAGTTATTAGGTATGTTTGTTATTCTTTGTTTACTTCAGAAAAGAAAAATAAGAGTCCAATATTTTTTGATACACAAAGACAAAAAAAAAAACAATTACAAAGACTTGTTTTTTAAAGTCAATCTATAGTCTATACCAATATTATAAAGAGGAAAGGTTTGTTTGTTTGTATAGAATAGGCTCCTAAACGTCTGGACCGATTTGATAAATTATTTCACTGTTAGAAAGCTACATTATTCCCGAGTGACATATATATAAAAAAAGTGGCTATAAAAAAAAGGATCCGGGCGAAGCCGGGGCGGGCCGCTAGTTTACTATATTTAGGTACTGGGAAAGTGCTTACCACGCCATCTCCGATTGGATACCACTTAGCAATGTCCTTGTTGCCATAACACGAGTCCAGGTGAACCCGCTGGAACGTCAGACCCACGCCGTGCACGGTGTTGCCATCTTTATTCTGAAAAAAGATAAAGGTATGGTATACGACATTTGGAATGAAACAACTTTAAACGGATTTAACTCGCGTATTTTATTTTATGGCTGACGTTTTGGAGCCTTTACAGATTCCATAATCGTAGCACGACTGAGCTGACAATAGTCTTATGCTAAAGTGACCGTTTAAAGCCGTTTCATTACAATGTATAATAACCGCAAAAATACAAGATCGAACTATAATTAGGTACAGGCGGTACAACAGTTATTTATCTTCTCAATTTTAGCATGAACTTTGAAAATACATGCAAGTAAGTGGTCACTTTTCTGCCTACCTCATTTGATTACGAACTTACCTTAGAAGACACCTACGAGAAAAATTAAGCCAACACTAGAATACACTTACTACTTTACAAAGTTTCCTTTACAGACACAGTTATCCGTGTGTCGCGGCTTTGTCAGCAGATAGACATTAAACCTAGCACGCACCACGATTTTTATTCGCGCGATAATTTTATCGCAGAAATGCAACGTATGGGTTTCTATAAATCGTGGTGCGCGCTGACGGCTTCATTTGAGTATAAAATTATCGCGCGACAAAAAATCGTGGTGCGCGCTCGGCCTTAGATCGAGCAGCGATTAGTGCTGTCTCGATATAGTATACTTATAAGTGTAGAGTTTTATTAAATATATTTTTTTTTTATTCTTTATTGCACAATAAAACAAATGTACAAAAGGCGGACTTAATGCCATACGGCATTCTCTACCAGACAAACTTTAAAGCAAACAGAGAGCATGTGTAGGCGCAAAAAGAGTAATACATAAATGATTAGCAGTATATCACATAGATTGATAAATTGCCCTTTATGAACCTACCACTTCTCTTGCAAATAAATATGATTTGATTTGCTGATACAGTTATCCGTGTATGAACTTACCTTAGCAGACACGTGCGAGTTAAACGAGGCCAGCACTAGGTCCGCCGCGTTGGTGATAGGGCGCGAGTACACCGGGCGGGCGGAGTCCTCGCGCGCCGAGTAGTGCAGCACGACCAGCGGCTGCAGCAGCGTCTGCTGCGACACGTGCGCGCCCAGCGACAGCTGCCCGCTCGGGTGATCCGGGGACTGTTTCTATTTAAATAAAATACAATTTTAACTGATTTTCCTCTTTTTTTTGCCTGACGTTTCGGAGTCTTTACAGATTCCATAATCACTTTAGCATAAGACTATTGTCAGCTCAGTCGTACTACGATTATGGAATCTGTAAATGCTCCGAAACGTCAACCAATAAAAATAAAATACGCAAGTAAAATCCGTTAAAGTTGTTTCACTCCAATGTATAATAACCGCGAAGGCATCAGAAAAAAAAATACAATTTGATATACTAGTAAAGTATCTTTTACCGTTACGCTATAAATTATTCGGCCATTTTTTTTAGTTTACTTTCATTGTTCGGGGTCGCCTCTAGGGGCTTGAGACTTATTTATAATGCACACTTAAACACAAGTAATTGTAGACAAAAATCTATATTATAGTGTCTATTTAAATATTCATTATATAAATTCCAGATTGTCTATGGTGATAAGTCGACAAAAAGCGCTTTAAATTCTAGATGGTCTATGGTGATAAGACGAAAAAAGTATAAACTTCATAATCGTGTGAGTCGATATCATAAATTAAAAAAATATGTAAGTATACACGTATAAATGACCTTAAAAACTCGCACGACTTTTTAACAAATAAATATAAATACATACTTAGATAAAAAATATATTATAGTTGTAGTTAAAAATACCTCACACGGCGTAGCCTTCTCGTATATGATTCTGAACGTGTGTCGCGTCCTGACGTTATCCAACACGCCCTGGTTCAATCCTCTGTTATCATCGCGGCTCAGTCGACGATCTTGCATCACCTATGAGACAAATACAGTTAATAAAATATGTATAATCACATAGTATACTCGTAAATCACAGATAAGAACATTCTCGATTATATCACCTTTTAAACAAAAAAAAATTAAAGACATCTAACCTACGATCCACGGAGACTCACACACACACACAGACACAGACAGACATGAAGGGTTAAAACAAAGTAGATTTCGTCTGTCTGTACCTATGTATGCTGAGATCTTTAAAGTATTACAAAGATTGAGTGCGTCTAAAGTTAGGGAATAGAGGCTCGTGACGTCACGTCTACCATGACAACTTATACCAAAAAGTGACGTGACCACCTCACACTTTATCATTTATTGTCCGATTGAGAAAAGAAAAATTCCAATAACTTAATATTAACTACGATCTATCATTCAAAAATTGGAACGATAGTTTTTAATTACAATGATATTTTGTACAACAACTTGGTCTAATAATTTTTAATAATCTACTTGTAAGACGAAGAAAAAAAAACAGTCATCCCGTGTATATCCCAAGCGGTTGTACGAGAATATTGGACACGGATTTTTTCTTTTCTCAAACAAGCAAAAACTGACCAAGTCAAATGGGAGCTCGTGACGTCACTTTGCGGTATAAATAGTGGTAAGTACCTCGATCTGTCCGGGGCGCAGCGCGGCGGCGCCGAGCGGCGTGGAGGAGAGCAGCGTGAAGCGCGCGGCGGCGTCCTCGATGTACGCCGCCGCCGGCAGCGGGTAGAAGTTCGCTTGCAGCGGGAGCTTGTCCATATACCGACGCTTTATCATCTGTATTCATAGAATTTAACAAATCTATATAAATAAAAATGAATTGCTGTGCGTTAGTCTGGCTAAAACTCGATAACGGCTGAACAGATTTGGCTGATTTAAATTTTTATATGTTTATCCAGGGATCGTTTAAAAAGTAAGAAAACTTGTTAAAAGAGAAAAAAAACTGTAAACGTGGTACTAATGTCGCTGGGTCAGCTAGTTGTTAATATTTACTTATAGTTAGTTATTAGTAGCTGACCTTGCGAACTTCGTACTGCGTTTTACTGCTGTTTTTGAGTTTTTTTTTAAATTTGAAAATCCATCATTTTTGTATTTTTATGAAAATAAAACTTTTAGAGGCGTGAAAAATACATATTGGCAAATACTCAAACCTGTCCGATACGCACACAAAATATCATTAAAATCAGCCTATTTAGAGTAGTTTGGCAACAAACACCGCGACACGAGAATGTATGAAATTTTTAATTTAATTTTCAATATTGTATCAAACCTGCATTCCATTGAGGTCCGTGTAGAATACATCTTTGTTCTGCACCGAGGTTGAGAACCGCATCGCAAGCTCCATGTCGTTCACCGCCGGGTCGATCAGGAACGTGTTGCTTATTTCCACTTCGCTCTGCGGCAGCGACGGGTTATCGTACACTGTGATCTGAGTGAATAAAAAAAAAGTTCTTGAAAATAAAATACAATGAAGATTTTATAACCTAGGTAATACCGATCGCTTTTGATTGACACGAAAGATAGAAACAAAGATATTAAGTAATTTTTTAATTTAATTTTCAATGCCTTCGCGGTTATTACACATTGAAATTAAACAACTATAACGGTTTTAACTCGCGTATTTTATTACTGTAAAGTTTTCTAAGCAATTAAAATGCCAATCAGCAATAAACCTTCCTCTTGTATCACTATCTATTAAAAAAACGGTTTAAAATCCGTTGCGTAGTTTTTAAGACTTTAACATACATAGGGACGGACAGACAGTGACAGCAACTTCGTTTTATACTATGTAGTGATAGTGATTAAGTTTAAGTGATTAAGTGATTAATTTAGTTAATAAATTGAACAAAAATCTCAATAGTGGTAATATAATAATTTCTGATGCCTTCGCGATTATTACACATTGGAATGAAATAATTAAAGTTTTTAGAGTCGTGCTGTGAATATTATTATGGTAACTGTAAATTTTACGAAACGTCAGCAAACAAAATAATATACACAAATTAAATTCGTTCTGTTCCAATCCAATAGTGATAATATTTTACGTAACACCAATAAAAAAGGTGATAAACGCCACAGAACAAGTGTACTCACCGCCAACACAATCTCCGCCGCATTAGGTCCATTCAAACTTGAGTAAAGTGTGGCCTTGAAGGGTCCCTCGGTCACGACCATTTCGGGGTACGCGTCTGTCTTGAACTCGGTGGCCGGCTTGGACGGTATGAAGAGGTACGCACCGCTGTTGTTGTCCACTGCGTTCAGGGAATCGTACCTTTAGAGGAATATTAATATTTAATGCCTTAGCCACATTATGTGTGTTGCGCTGCCGTGATGTTGCCGTTTGTGGCCACACTCTGCTCTACTCGCGTAATTTATCGCACCGTTTGAGGTATTTTTTCAAATTAGATACAATTTATTCTTACAAAGTAAATAAATAAAAATTAAAAAAAAATGCATCTACACTGAGTCGGTATTTGCACTCGATAGCATAATACAAAAAAATATATATAATTTTCTTACTGAAGATGTGAAACATATATACACATTTAATTTCTCTTGGTGATGTGATGTAATATCACTTTATATATCGTCATCTTAGTAGGCTATGATATAATATGGGAACTGTAGTTTTCGAAACGTCCCCTTATCTAGACTAATATTATAATAAATAAGGAAAGATTTATTTGTTTGTATTGAATAGGCTCCAAAACGACTGGACGATATGAAAAATACTTTCACTGGTGGGAAGCTACACTATTTCCGAGTGACATAGGCTATAGAATATATTAAAAAAAAAAAAAAGTATCCGTGTGAAGTCGGGTCGGGCCGCTAGTACATTAATATACAAGAAGTCCACCATAGTCGCTTCGTTCCAAAGTTATAAATATGTTTTTCCGTCCTCCGGCCAGAAAGCGCCAACTTTGTGCCCGCTTCGCTAAATGAAATTTCCGCTTTCTGGCTTCGTGGAACAGAAAAATAGTATACTGACCTCGGCCAGTAAAATAAAAAAGCCTCAAATCACATTTTTGTCAACCTCGGCTTCGCCTCGGACGACAATTACCTGTGATCTGAGACATTTTTTATTTTACTGGCCTTGGTGCGTAATGTACTATTACTCACTGTACAAAGTCCATATGCGCCGGCATGGTCTCGCCGCTAGTCGACACTATGGCTTTGATCAGTCCATTCATGTTGGTGACGACCCTGGTGCCGTTGCCAGCTTGAAGATTAACGTCCTCCGCCAGCCTGGCCGTGGGCTGCTCGATAGCGAACATCTTGGGCAAGTCCACTGTCCAATAATCAGCGTTGTATATACGAACCTTCGAGAACGACGTGTATCTAGAATTATGAAAGAAGTTATTAATAACAAGCTTCTGTCCGCGACTTCGTTCGCGTAGAACTTCTCCTTTTTTGCAGACGGTCAAAAGTAGTCTATGGCATCTCTCTCAGGCTCCAGACTTTCTTTGTACCAAATTTAATTCTAAACTTTCCAGTAGTTTTAGCGTGAAAGCGTAACAGACAGACAGACAGACAGACAGAGTTACTTTCGCATTTATAATATTAGTAGGGATTTGTTAAGCTTTATCTATGTTTATGCGGTTATTATACACTAGATGGTCTTAGGATGAGATCCCTCTCAACCGGGGGCGACTTACGTGATTTATAAGAAAGATTACTTTTTTGGGATTGGTAGTATAAAATAAACTAGAAAGAAATGGATACTAGCTAAGCTGAAAGCGAGGCTGTTATGAAGGTAGCAGATATCAAAGGTGATAGGTGCGCTTCGTGTAGAATGGGGTTCAGCTATCATGTTCCACCAATGAGAGACAAGCTACTGGCCTGTGATTGGTGACCTTACTATACACGACGCATATCTATTGCATTTAAGATACACGGCTGTCCTCGGCAGATTTAGTTCATTAAATATATAATATATCTAAGACAAGCGTCTGCCCGCGACTTCGTCCGCTCTTTTGCAGTCGGTAAAAAAGTAGCCTATGTCCTTTCTCAGGCTACAGACTTTCTTTGTACCAAATTTCATTTGAATCCAGTAGTTTTAGCGTGAAAGCGTGACAGACAGACAGAGTTACTTTCGCATTCATAATATTAGTTAGGATTCATGTATAGATGCTCGTGCGTATCACACTGTTAAATGCCCCTAGCACGATAACAAGCCGTCATAATATATGATCACATATTTAACTCACTTGTTTATACTCATGTTGTCTCTCAAAGACACGGTGTACATAGTGATAGCCAGTGGGTCCACTGTGACGGGGAAAGAAAGCTGGTATTTATTCGCTGCGAAAGCCAGTCTCTTCTCGCCTGAAACCACTGGAGATATCTGTGCCATCATCGGATTGCCTTCAGGGTCAAATACCTGTAAAAACAAGTTAATAAACACATTAGGTATAAACAAGACATTTGGGCAGTAAATAAAAAGCTTTTCTCGATTTAAAACTACATTTGTATTCATACAATTTAAGACTAAATTTGTAAAAAATAAAACTTTGGGGTGGACCCAGTCTTAACATTAAGGAGTATGAAAATAGATGTTGGTCGATTCTCAGACCTACCAGATATGCACACAAAATTTCATACTAATTGGTCCAGGCGTTACGAGGAGACGAGAATTTTATATAAAAGATAATAATAACACAATATAATATAATAAAATAACATGAATTATATGTTTTTTATGTTTCGGGATGTTTTTTCAAAGTCGGGAGATCACGTCATAGTCATTTAAAAAACCACTTACTTCAACATGCGGCGTGGACACCAAAACTGTCAAAATCTCGTGTCGTCTAAAACTCAATGCGTTATAAAGTACGATTCTTCTGGACGGTGCCAAAACGTCCAAAGTGATAGTGATTCTGCCTGGAATCTCGTCCTTTTGCCGCCAGATGTCGTCTACGTCGAAGTAGACATCTTCTTGTGTTTGATCTTGGATCGAGGGCTCTTTGAGAAGGTAGTACGCCGCCTGTTGTATCGCGGACTGACTGTACTTTATGGCAGTTAGCATTCTGAAATGGTTTAGAGAAAATTGCACTTTATTGGTATGAGCGGTAGAGTTCGATTTTGAGTGTAAATATTTTATTTGTGTATAGGAGTTTCTAGTTAGGGATGCTTATTACATATTAAACAAAAGTATGTTATTAAGGATGTTATTTACGGCACTTTTTTTTAATATACAGATTTTTTAAGTACTAATATAGCACACCTAAATTTAACTTCAAAAAGTTATTTTTTATAGAAAATTGATTACCTAATATGTCCATTTGCACTGTAAGACTTTTTTGAATAAATATTATGTTTTTAATATGTAAGAATTTCAAGAGTTAGCTTATTGGTGTTTTATTGATGTTTTTTTAAAGCGATTCCATGGTGTGCATAGCTCAAATCATCAGGCGTCAATTTTAGTGATAGCTCTCTTTAGATCTTTATTCGAATATAAACTTTAACTACACGGCAATAAAGGTAACACTCACTTGGCCGCATAGTCGGCGCGGACCTCGTCCCTGGAGGTGCCGGTGACTCCGTCGTGGTGCTGGAAGAGCGCGAGCGCGCGGCGCGCCTGTTCCGCGCGGTCCCGCAGCTGCAGGGACATTATGTACGTCACCGCGTTGGATAGCGACGCCTGCGCTGTTATTATCTCTGCCGCCCTGGGGACAGATCCGTTAGGAGCCGTTCAAGTATTACATAAGTAGATTTATTACATAACTAGCGGTCCCGGCAGACGTCATCCTGCCCGTTCGAAATTCAAATTAGGTAACTTTAGTTAGACAACGTTTGTATGGGAAAAGAAAAGGGCTTTCCCGGCAATTATTCCATTTTTTCTCGCCGTAAGAACCATCCTTGGACTTCAACGAACATTTAAAAAAAAATTGGCCAAATTGGTCCAGGCTTTGTCGAGTTATGCGCTTACCAACACATTTTGCGATTCATTTTTATATATAAGAAAGAAAGAAGAAGATAATTTCTGATACCTTCGCGGTTATTACACATTGAAATGAAACAACTATTAACGGATTTAACTGGCGTATTTTTATTTTATTTTATTAACTGACGTTTCGGCTTCTTTACAGTTTCCATAATAGTAGCGCGACTGAGCTGACAATAGTCTAACGCTAAAGCGTCAGTTAATAAAATAAAAAATACGCGAGTTAAATCCGTTAATAGTTGTTTCATTCCAATATATTTATTACAATTATTTACCCTTACGTCTCCCTTGTCAGCAAAAGTAAGCTCTTACCCCCTCCTCGCACCCTTACGTAAACAATGTTACTTAGTTACACGCATCTTTCATTGAATACATTCTGTTTGTTTATTGATCATGAGCAGCGGTTATATTTAGGATAGGAGAGTGTATCTAGTCTGTATTAGGTAGTTGTAGAAAAAATGCGTTTCCTTTATAAGTAACAAAGTAAATAATTACTGCTGACGTAATTACCATTCAGACCCCCCTCTCCACATTACGTCAAAAATAAACAAAGCAAAGACAACACGCCCCACCCCCACAATGACAAAGATTGTGGTACAATTTATACCATAATGTGACTCAAACTTTTGATGAGTTTAACTTTGTCATTTATTGTTCGATTGAGAAAAAATAAACTATAGCAATCGACATTATATGTCTCTAACTTTGAAGGAGGCTTTAACTGCAATTCTCAGTTTATACGTGTTCGATATTTTTTCGTAATTTACTTGGACAACGAAACAAAATCGGTCGTCGTCGTATTCCAAAGTAATTATTATTATTACGATGACTATCATAATAAGAACTACGAAAATACGGGATATTTAATATTTTATGAGTATGGTTACTCAACTCGATAACTCACCTAACATAAGCCAAGAGAACTCTATCCATGTTCTTATAGAACGGGCGGGAGGTGTAGTATCCGCTCCAGTAATGGTCGTTTCTGTCTGCATACGTGAAGAAATCCCCGGAGAGCACCGGGAAGTCGGATAGTTTTATCTCCTCGTGGACCGCCTTGAAGTAGTCTTGGAGCGTGCCGAATTGTACCTTGAAAATAATTTGAAATGATTACTTACTAGCTTCTGCCTGCGACTTCGTCCGCGTGGAACTCTTCCTTTTTTGCAGACGGTTAAAAAGTAGCCTATGTCCTTTCTCAGGCTCCAGACTATCTTTGTACCAAATTTCATTTAAATCGGTTCAGTAGTTTTAGCGTGAAAGCGTAACAGAGAGACAGACAGACATAGTTACTTTTGCATTTATAATATTAGTAGGGACTAGCTTCAGCTGGCGGCCTTATCTGCATAGATGTACTTGGCGCCTAATGGGGCGATTTATTAATTACCGCACTTTTATAGTAAATTTCATCCCACTTTGACCCCCTTAGGGGCCGTTCAAGTATTACGTAAGCACTATAAGACTGGGAGGTATTTGCTTTGCTTTTGGTGACATGGGCGGTAAGGGGTCTAGATGGTTAATACATCAGCAGTATTTATCCACTTTTTTACACAAATGCGCAAGCACTTTACTTACTTTTGCTGACTAGGGGGTATAGAAGAAAGTACTTGTAATAAATCTGGATAATCAAGAGACAATTTTCATGTTAAAAACTAACCTGTTGGGCTCAAACTACCTCTTTGCCAATTATCATTTTTGCTTGCAAGTTGTGAACCTAGCAATGGCGGTATTAACCTTATGCCCAGTAGGCTCCGGGGTGGTCAAGGACTACTCCGACCAAGACAAAAAAAAACAGATCCACATAGACAAAATGTAAACATACCTCCGCGTTCCAAGCATCGTTATTATTGATGTAATCAATAAGCAAATCGTAGTTTTGGAACTGGTTGTCCCACTCGTTGGCGCGGTCGTATCTGAAGTCATCGCCCAGTGGAAACAGAACCACGTTGCTTCTGTACAGCTGTGCCTTTTTACGCCACTGATCGAGTATCACGGACGCTCTGAAAGAGAAATTGGACTTTATTGTCTTGGTCATATAGTAGAAAATTGTTTGGATTTTTTGTTAGAAACTTAATTTAAATTTAAAGTTATCTCTATAATTATTGTATTGATATTTAATTATTTATGTATTTAGAACTGGTAAGGGACTGAGAAACAAAAGAAAAATTGTGAGTATTTGTTTATAAAGTACATTTAAACTTATCCCCTATTACTAATGTGATAAGTTAAATTTTTCAAGACATATTTTGCTGTATTCCTCACTAGTTAAAGATCTTTAAAGTAATACTAATTATACCTTTCACCAACGTTCTTTTGTATGACCTTCCTAGGTGCAACTCCCCACGGGCAAGTTACACTATTCCCGGGCAATCTTTTGAAATCAAATTGACAGCAGATCTAAAATAAAAAAAAAATACATTAACACTGCATTAGATAGAAATATAAAGTGGCTTATTAGGTTGAGGTTTTACTAAATAATGTAAAGGAGAAATAAGCGCTAATATAGGTATTAGTTAAAGTTCTTATCTTTTAACTACGCTAACGTTTGTAATAAACTAAATTATTGCTTTTAGCGATGCTAAAAATGTAAAGTGATAATTTTTAAAGCGCTTATAATTTTAATGTATTTTTATAATTAAACTATCATAACGTATTTAACTTGCGTATTTTATTTTACTTGTTGATGTTACGAAAACTTTACGTTAACGTTATAGTTCTTCCATTTCAAGCAACGTGTAATAACCGCGAAGGTATTGATGATATTATTAATTATTTAATGTAATTTTTTATTTCTATAATATAATATCTTACCTTAGGATCGGGCCCGCACGAGTGCGGCACGTCATATGAATAGAACGGCATCATGTGTGTGAACATGTCAGTTTTGCCGACGCCATCTTAAAAAAATATAAACCTTGATAATGTACTTTGGTTTGGTAATTATTTCGCGTTCTGAGCTATATGCACAGCTTGACTTAAAATTTATAAGTGCGCGTATGGCAAAGTAGGTTGTGTAGTGGGGTGTGGAGGGTAGGCATTACATATATTAATGGGCTTGTGCCTATGTGCAATGCACGCCCTCGTGACAAAGAGTTCCCGGTTTCTCTAAGTTTAAAAAAATGTCACATGAAATAAAAACATGTTTATTGATAAAGTAAATAGCAAGCTAATATATTCCTGAGACAGGCGCGTGCAGTGTGGGTCGCGCATGTACTACGTCAGGGTAGGCACTCCATACATTTATACCAAAGTGCCTATATGGAATGCACGCCCTTGTCCTGAGGATTAGGTAAACATTTCAGATCAGGCAAACATTTATGGGTTTATATATCGCACACCTAGATCTAAAGGGAGCTAACTCAAAAATCTGAAGTTTAAATTAAACACACGCTAAAAAAAGAAGGATCCGATTCCTTACAACAATTTCGCCTCTCCCGAAAAAGTTACTTTTTTTGAGTTAGCTCCCTTTAGATCTAGGGGTGCGATATGTTGTAACATTATCTTACCCCAAAGTTGCCTCCATTTAAACTCCAGCTGCCTATTCAACGCCAACTCTTTCTTAACTCTATAATGCACGCGTTGTATTATAGAATTCTCCATTCCGGCCAATTTAAGAAGGTAGGGCTGGGAGCTCGAATAGCCGAACGGGTCTATGGACCATGCGTTTTTGGGTATATATCCCAAATTGTCGAGTAACCATTGGTGGCCGGTCACCAACTGCTGGGCTATGGACAGCCAGTGAGAATTAGCCTCGTCGTTCATCACCCAACCACCGGTTACTATCTCTATTTGACCTGACTTCAACAGGCTAAAAAAAATATACAATAAATTATTAGTTGCATTTTACAGGTACATACCATAGAATGTGGGGGTAATTACCCCCGCAAGGGTAAACCAAGTATTCTGCGAAGGTAACAAAGGTCCTTATAATGTAAAGTAAACTTTACATAAAAAGGCTTGTATAATTTGTATTTTAAGGTCAGGATAAAATCAAGTTTTTCTACACTACAAGTTTTTCCGAAGGGGTAACAATATGGAAAAGGAATCAGTGCCATAAGACAATCATGACGACTTTTTTTTTTCTTCGTCCATCAAGTAGATTACCTACAAAAAATTATGGGACACGTATTTTTTCTTTTTTCAATCAAACAATAAATGACAAAGATAAGCGAACTTCGAAAGTTCCGAGTGGGGGCTTGTGACGTCACGGTATGGTATATATTGTAATATTTTTTTATCACTTATACAGAATCGCCCTGGTTTTTATGACAAGTTTATTACCTAGCAATTATACATATATAGTCGAGATAATAAATGTATACAGGCGAACATACTCGTATGTATATGCACAAGTTTTATAAAAGACTTTCTTAATGTAATAATAAAATTTACAAATACTCTTACCCTTTGAATATCCCCTTCTCTTTCTCAGTGGCATCGGAATTCCACCAAAGTGACAGATAACTGGTCTCTGCCCATATGAACTTCCTACCGATTCCGTCCGCCATTTTTTCCACCATATTGGTGAATATCGCTTTTGTTTGTGTTTTGTAGTAATTTTCGAATGTCTTTAGCCATCCTGAAAATTTGTTGGTAGGTAACTAAAAAAGCTCCATATCTATTTTATTAATAAATTCATCTATATTATTGAGTAACGCTGTGGTTGAGTAAGGCAAGAGGTTACATAAAAAAAGGTAATTTAATAAGATTTAGCACAAAAATAGTTTATAAACTTGACTAACACAAGGGGTAATTTCTTATACAGCAGGACGAAGTTTGTATGTTTGATAATTAATAATATTAACTTACCTGGATCATTATGCGAATGTGGTACTATAAACACTTTCAATTTGTTTTTCTGACTCCACTGTTTCTCGTTATACTCTATGTTCCACCCCTGTTTCCATACTCCACCATCTTCATTGTCAAATATTATCCTATCATACATTGATAACATCTACAAAATAAACATATATTTTATAAGTTCTAATATAATGTATAGTGTTTAGAATATTAGTTTAAAGAAAAGAACTTTATTTTATTAAACTCTTCTGAAATGGCTAGACAGACTTTAATAAAAATTTGTATGCATATTGGGTAAGTCTGAAAATCTACCAACATCTATTTTCATACCCCAAATTTATTTTTTTATTTTTGGCCTAACTGTTTTTATATTTTCACTAGCTTCTGCCCGCGACTTCGTCCGCGTGGAAATCCTCCTTTTTTGCAGTCGTTTAAAAAGTAGCCTGTCCTTTCTCAGGCTCCAGATTGTCTTTGTACCAAATTTCATTTAAATCGGTCCAGTAGTTTTAGCGTGAAAGCGTAACAGACAGACAGACAGACAGACAGAGTTACTTACGCATTTATAATATTAGTAGGGATGATTCAGCATTAAGAAATACATATACAGGCCTAAATTTTCACCCGTCTACCATCAAAACATTTATTTACTTAAAGTAAAAATCTCAAATAAGGCAGTACAAATTTTGCTGGATCAACTTTAAAATAAACCTAAGTTACCTGGACATCAGCTTTGGGTGCCACCTTCTGTACCGGGCATGTTGAATAATTAAATTTCGGCCTCATTTTAGGAGGCTCATCGCCAACCACTTTGAAGTCCCTATATTTCTTTTGCTCCCTCTTTTTTTCATTGGACGTAAGTTTAAGTTGATTTCTTTCTTGGGAGTGTTCCACAATCTGATCCATGGCTGTTTTTATTTCACCCACAACCGCATTATGCTGGGTCAACTCATTTTCAATGTGGCGTAGCTTTGTCTCAAATACTGACCATTTATTCTGTTGGAAGAGAAAAAATAACCGAGTGTTGGAGAGATTTAAAACACTTTGAGGGAAACTAGGAAATCTCAATCCATTTGTTTATAGTTATAGTTTAATTGGCATGGCAGAAAAAGTTAGCTTTAGCAAGAAGTCCCTTAATCCTTTTTACAGACTGATAAAATGACAAATATCATGGATATTGTTTTAATATTAAGCATACTTCAATAAGTATACAAATGTATTATTTAAATATTTGTACAACAAAATTTAGTTTATTATGATAACTTACATCATCGAGATCTTGCATGGCCGGTTTTATACTAGGCAGTTTAAAACTCAAATCTGTCACCACATACAGAATAAAGATGAATGCCATTATACATGTCGCCCAGAAAACAGCCCATAATCTTCGGATGCCAATCATGATTAATGATTCAAATTAACTCTGAAAAACAAAGTATCATTTGAAAAAAATATTATTCTGTTTCCTCAAAGTTAATTTAAACAAATATTAATTTCTGATGCCTTCGCGGTTATTACACATTGGAATGAAACAACTATTAACGGATTTATTTAGCGTTAGACTATTGTCAGCTCAGTCGTGCTACGATTATGGAAACTGTCAAGAATCCAAAACGTCAGCTAATAAAATAAAATAAAAATACGCGAGTTAAATCCGTTAATAGTTGTTTCATTCCAATGTTAAACAAATATTACTAATACTTTTTTAAAATGTAGTTCAAATGATTTTCCAGTCAGAGGCATACTAGCATAGAAGACCAGGACAGACCACCCTAACAGTCACTGGTTTAGTTCTTAAATAAAAGCTGGAAACTAGGAGACATTTAGATGATCTTAATATGGATAGAATTTATTATAAAACAATTACGTTAAATTAAAAAATAAAAATAAGGTCAAGGCTTCTAATTCCGGCATATTTTTGAGCTAGATCAACTTTGGTTAAAATTTTGAGACGTTTATTTTTAACTATTTACCCATGGCGCGTATGTATTAGACCAACAATTTACTTGGTAATCAAATAATAGTATGATATTCCCTGTATCTAGGTTGCTTAATTTATTATATATATTTTTTTTAAAATAGTCAGGTAGACGGAGTTTCCCGCCTGAGTGGGGCTATTCCGTCATGCAAGCAGTTTCCCTAAAACTACGCAGTTTTTTCAAGTCTTAGCTAGCGGAAAATGAAGACACGTCGATTTCAATCAAATATGTGTTATTAGACCTTAGATATAAGATTTACAATAGGAGTTATCCGCAAACACATTTTTTTGGGGCTATTCCGGCATGTTTTGCCAATCAGATGAGCTCAACCTTTTATAAATTTACTAATATATATATTTTTTATATATATTATTTCATAAAGTAAGGATTTATGCATTTTGCAGTCCGGAGTATTTTCGTACTACGTTCTATTGAATTACCTACTCATATATTTCGTCACAGCTAAGCTTATTATTGCCAGATTGACAAGTGTACCTATTTTAAAATGTAATACACTAAAAAAATGTTGACGATGTCTGGAATCGGGAAATACCGGCATATGACGGCTTTGCCCCTTAAAAAATAGACGGAATTTCCCACTTAACTATTTTAAAGTTGTTAATTTTTCATGGTGAATTACTAAAAACTATCGGAGTTTTACACATCACGAACAGGCAGACACGTTTATACATATCATAGACGTTGTAATAAGCATATAAACAAGCCTAGAAGTCTAACTGTTTCATATTTATCTTCGATCAAACTGCATAGTACTATACTCGCACTTCGACTTCGAAACGCAACTGAACTTTGAAAGCACATATTTTTCTTCCTTTATTGCACAGCGTCATGGGTGTTTTTAGTTTGCATTAGAAAACCCTACTGCTTTACCAACTGAGCCGGCAGCGGCGAACTGTGCTTAGATTCGCCAAAAACGTGTACGTGACGGAATAGCCCCGTAGACGGAATTGGAAGCCTTGACCTTAAAGTAGAACCGGTGAACAAATAGTACAATTAGTAACGACATAGGTACGTTCTATTTAATTACAATTAAAACTTTTCCTTTTACATGCTACTAAACCGATATAAGTATCAATTAGGTTAGCTTTCATATTAATTCAGATTGTCAATGAGGTAGGTATTAAAGATAAAAGATAATAGCGGCTAATTCAGTGTACATATAACACTAAAGGAAATAATAAAATTTCGGAACTTACATCTTAATTATATTATCAACGTGCTTAGTAGTGACTAGAAATATCAATCACATTTTATACTATTCGATTCAAAGTCAAGAAACATATAAAAAGACTATATCGTAAAACAAAAACACTAATATGCTAGGGAAATTTCTATATCCACAAAGTTTGACAGTTTAGTTGTCTTAGAAAAAACCAGACACATATTTTGACAGCTTTGACACGCAGGATATTTATTGTGTTGCCATTAATTTGTTAAATAGGAGTTCCTTGTATGTTACAAGTGGCAGAATAAAACGCATTCAATTATATCGCTAATACTTATATCGACTTTGATAAATGTCATTTACAAATCTTGGATTACAGGCTTTAATATTGTTGTACCTGATTTATAAAAACTAAATAATTACTTTTAAGATTTTTGTAAAGTTTCCGTTATTAATGTTCTCAAATCTAAACGCTTTCGGCTTTGTTATCGATTTTGATTAAACGTCAAATTGTTTGTGAAAGATGGCGTCGAAGGAGTCTCTTGACGTGAGTACTGAATCTTTTTTATTTTTCTTCGTTGTTATTTTATTCTATGTGCCTAAAAGTTAAGTGCATTTTACGCAGTATGATTTGTATTGATTAAAGGTATTTTTTGTATCGATATTCGTAGCTTTATTACAGTATATCTTATTAGAAAAGACCACGCCCTCCTAGGTGTCCAGTTGGAATTGAATTTTGAGACCTTTTTGGCATAAAGTTTTAAATGTACGTTAACTATAACTGTGCTAATTAAATATTACGTTATTACTGTTATCAAAAGTTCTAAATTATACGTTTTTGCTAGTCGTTTTAATTCATAAAATCTTGGTTAAAGTTAGTATTGCCGGTTAGACAATTCAATGAAATCGGTTACAAGACTAGGTTCAAGAAAATTTGTTTTGATTGGAAATATCTTTCTCTATTTTAATCCTAATTATTGGATTTAAACGAAACCTTTCTTAACCCAATTTGCTATTTTTTTTATCGCAACAACGACTTTACAATATAATTTTTTAAATAACTGCTTAGTAAGTGCATAGAACTATTACTTACTAAAGTAATTTGCAATAGTACTTTTTAACTGAATTCAGATTCTATGACACTTCTGTTATGTAATCCAAGTGAGTAATTGAATCCGATAGAAATAATTAAAATCATTAAGTATATTAAATTTATGCCTCATTTCAGTTTGAGTTAAATTGCAAATGAGGCAAAATTTTATTTATTTGTTTGTAGTCTACATAATACTACTATGTTCTTTGACACAGCAACTAACTCGAACTTGAGAATAATAGGTATTCAAAGTGCAATATATCTACTATATTGCAATTATATAAAACATTGCAATGAATAGTACCTAAATGTGGGTTCATTTTACTCCATAATGCATGTACCATTTGGGAGTGTGTTTATTTAGGCACCAGGGAGTCTAGGTACCTAACCTAGACTTCCGATACATACTACTACATCCTGATCCGACCTAAGCTTTTTACCTAGGTATATTGAAATTATGAAGCTCTTGAAGTGCCTTTAAAAACACTAAATAGGAGATATCAAATTACTCAAGTATAAGTAAAATATGTGATAATTTCTAATACCTTTGCGGTTATTACACATCGGAATGAAACAACTATTCACGGACTTAACTTACATATTTTTATTTTATTCTATTTGATGAGGTTGAAAAAAAAATATATATGCGACTTAAATTTCTCAGTAACAGATAAGAAGTATATAAAACACATCATTAGTATTAATGATGAATTTCTATGAAGTATTTCTTGATAGTGAAAATATAGTTAGAAGTAATTAACTAATTCATAGGCTATTTATCTAATATTTGGTAATAAAAATAATTTCAGAAGTCAGTTGTCACTTTATTGTTTAGCAAGAAAAATAAAAAAAATATTGCTTAAAAATAATAGCCCAGATAAAGCAGACAAAAGAAAGTTGTAGGTAGGATGGATTCATTTTATTAATGAAAACCTGTAATTGGCATCTACATATCCTATTCTGCATCTATATTTACTATATTATGCTGTTGGTTATCTACAAGTAAGATAAATAAATATATTTTACTTAATCTAATTACTTATTAAAAAAAATATTGTAATGTTATACTCTGTTATAGATATGTTAATTTTACCTATACATTTAAGTATCAATTACAAGGCATTTAAAACATACCTACTTTATATATTAAAAGCATTTTAAATATAATTTCGACCTCAAATCTCAACTTAATACTGCGTATTTGTGTATTGACTTAAATCAATACACAGAAATAATAAACCAGCGTCTTATTACGATGCTATTTATGTAAGAACAGTATTTGTGTACCTCTAATGCGAGTAACATCGGGAGACTGCGCCGGCGCAGCCTTGCGCCGTGTTTAGCGCTGTTCGATAACGGCCGCGCCAATTGGGAGCATCCGCATTTGTGTCAAAGGACACGCAGCACACTTCAAGAACCGCTCATCTTCTCTCAAGGTTAGCTCAACATCCGCGGACAAAATCCTCCACTCCAGCCAACTATGTAGGTTGTATTTTATAGCGGATACAGTCTATAAATGTCGTCAAATGTACCTCAGATTCACTACGTCTTGAATGTGATGTGCATAGGTATCTAGAAATACAATTTCGATATTACTCTCAATTAAGAACACTCCCGACATATTTCACCTTTCAAAGAAAAAAAACAGCTATCAAAATAGGTTTATGCGTTAGGGAGCTATGATGCTACAAACAGCAGACACAAACACACACACACACACACACACACACACACACACACACACACACACACACACACACACACACACACACACAGACACGTCAAACTTATAACACCCCGTCGTTTTTGCGTCGGGGGTTAAAAAAGGACAGGATTATGATTCGATCAGAAGTCATTGATAGTAGGTAATGCATATGCAAGCTGTGTATGTTAAATTTGCAAACGCTAGCAGTGTTAGCATAGATATGATTTGAATTGATGAATATAGAGCGGCCATTGCCAACGGATGAATAGTACGGCCTTCCTCGCCCATCCCGACATTGTGACTCGTATCACATTATGTATGAATTTAATGAATGGGACTACCTGAATAAACTCCGCGTCTCATTTTTCAGCATCGTTAGTGGATGTACAAAAGATTTTTTATCCACATACATCCAGTGGTATTCAAAAGAGCGCTTCTCATTCGCGGAGCTATAGGAAAATATTTATGTAAGTTAGGGAAATCCCTACATATATACAGTTGTATATTTTATTATATGTAAACTGAAATCGTATAATTATGAGTACCTATCCGTTCGGTTGCACATCGACCCTATTGAATCTTGTGCTCATCCCTAAGCGGAAGATAGTTATATTGAATAATGTAATATTTTTCTGTGTATCGAACTCGATAAGCCAATCCTTATATATCTCCAGTAGCGTGTAAAATTAGGAAGCACATTCAAGAGTGAAATGCTCCGAGATAGAAAGGAACCTCTATAAATACATAGAGCTGTAACGAACCCTCTTTAAGTGGGTACATGTTGGGCGTTTTCCACGTTAGTTATCTAAACGGTAGAATCTATTGTGCGTACAGGCGTGCACTGAAGAAGGTCAGCTGTCTAGAATAAATTGCAGTTGATTTATGGCTGTAGACCCTTGGTGGTAGTGCGCCGTAGGTGAGGAGTATAAGCGACGATAGCCATATATCTTGGTAGCAATCGTCTGACAGATCGTCTACACGGACTAGACTGAGGTTCTCGGCATCACTGACGCAAGTGACCACACTTCCCGCAGGATGTCGGGAATGAGAGCGTGTCCTCATAACGCTGGTCGCGCTGTCGTGGGTGGTGACTGTCGCTGATGTTGTGTAACTCACACTAATGAGGATATTAGTTACTTAGAACAGACACCTCGTTGCGTTTTCTAACGCGCAAAAATTTAAAACTTAATAGATAGGATGATCTTAAAAATATATACTTACTTAGTATAACTTTGTCAATAATATAAGCTAATCGTGAAGCTTAAGTGTGACATTAACAAAAACTCCATTACACGAAATATTAACTCATTATTTTGTCAAATTACTGTCAAGACAAAATCCCCTCTGGGGCGTGATGAAGCAGAATAAGTACTGGAGTAGACGTCGGCCTCGAAAAACTTTTGAGAAGAGGACGAACTGTAGATACTTGTACTTATATTGTAAAGGACCGAGTTTAACAATTTTCTAAGTGATGGGTCGTATTATGTCGTTTATCGGTTTAGCTGTATCTAAAATAATAATATATAAACTAAACACTTATGTAACAGCACGCGGCAGTCATTTATCCGCATGTGATTTAACAAAATATCACGATGCCGGTCGCTTAATAAAATTCCTGGCGACGAAGGAACAATTAGCGGTGTTTTATGGCCTAACGTTTTTTTTATCTTATGTATTTCTTTCTGCCAGACACATTTAACTTTTATACACGGAGGCGGAGGGTGGGACAAGGCCACAGAGTCAATAAAGAGGGCTCATGATTGCCAGCCAAGCCACCAGCTTGTATTGTGTATATTACGCAACCCGCCCAGGCTTCGAGGCAACAGAAACCTGTAAATTTCCGGTGCCGTGAAATTTGGAGAGGCGGCTCCATTCAGTGCGCCTGTCTGGAAACTGAACGAATGTTCTAGAATGATCTAAAATATCGGAGAACATAGAAAACCTTTTTTTATTAACTAATTTATTTTACATATGGTATACAATTTCTTGTAACAAAAGGAAGTGATAGTTCAATAGATAGATAACTTTTAAGAAGGTACATAATAGTCTCTTGGTGACGACTGATACGAATGTACTAATCACTCCCGTCTATTATTATTATTACAAAAACACTTGGATTCTGCAAGACAATGATTTCGAAACATGTACCAATTACTCCCAGAACATAAATTACTTTTTTAACATGACAATTTCCAATAAACATGTATTGATTTTTAATTACTAACTGCCGACCGGAGCCCCGAATTACGGGCGCGGTACCGTTATCCGATGTTACATTATAAGATATACTCATAATCCTTCCCATTAATAATTAGGATTCTAATTTGCTGAAAACAATGAACAGTATCTTTATTGAAGCTTTCTGGAGCGTTCACCCTGGTCCTGTCCTGCTTTAAAGTAAAATCAGTTCTTATAAAAATATGGAATACAAAAGAAACATTATTAGATACAAGATCATAAGGTCCCTTTTCGCTTCCAAAGTTCCAAAGATGAAGGACAGCCTGTTCTTTTATTTATCGCTGTATCTTTTCTAAATTCATCCGGTTTGCAATTTTCTTTGTTCTATCTCTTTGTGATAACCTACCTGCAAGCTTTCCTTTTCTCCGGCTGTACAATTTATCTTGTCTGACCTGTAACATGCCCTCTGGCGTTTCCTCCTAAGGGATTTGTATAACTCGTTCGACCTCAAATCACTGAACGGGGCATGTATGTTTTAGATACGAATTCTAATTCCAAGTTTATGAAAAGTAGTTTCATATCAGTACTAGGTACCATTGCCTTCATATGTCTGTATTCATATACCCCAGACTTTACTGGCTGATCAATATCTTCAAGGTTTAGGGCAACAATAAACTATAACTCTTTCGGACTGGAAAGTGTTCGTGATATACCAACATCAGCCTTTTGTAATGGCTTGCGATAAGTTCTTTGACGCACAATAACAATATCTGTCACTAATGATGTTCAAACGAGCTCCAAATGGGTATTGGCACCAGCTGCCACCTTATCCGATTGAGTAACGTTTCTAACTCCAAAGCCGCCTCAGAAACAATTTATGTTTCAAGTAACTAGCACTGTTTCCAGTTTTCCTTTTTTCAAAGTTGCTGTCGTCTAGTATCGCTTTCCGATCCAAACAATGGTTAATGAAAAAAGTTAGACGAAATTAGTAAAGTGCTTTAACGCATTTAAGCGCATTTTACGCTAAGTCGTGTGAAAGATAAGTTATAAGTTATTATAATATAATATTGTTAGTATGTTCTTCAAATTGTCACATAGTTCGCTTTTTAAGTGAGCTTCAACCGTCTTTCAAGGATCCTTTTCATGCTGTCAAGTGATGAAAGGACGTGTCAAGAAACGCTGTTGTAAGCTCTGACAGCGCTGTGTTTAGTTCATTATACCCATATAATTAAAGCATCGATTATAACTACAAGATTTAAGCATTAAACACCTAAAACGTTTAGTCTGACTTTATTATACTAAAACTAGCTCTGCCCGCGACTTGGTCCGCATGGTAAAACATGAACATACCTTTTCGTAATTTTGTTAATCCTTATAATACGAGTAGATCAATAAACTTATTTACCATATTATATGTTTGAGATTGGCAGAAATTACCGACAAACTAATAAATTTAAACATGATCGCGTCGTACATTTTATATGAAATTGTTCCAACTTAATTTAGGTTCTGTCAGCAATAGCTATAGGGTGCCTCGAGTAGGATATAAAGAAGTAACCGTATTCCCTTTTTGTTTACATTAGGATCCAAAGGTCTCGCCTTTTTCATTGTAATGGCCACTACAAATCTTTCTGGAAGGTCACATGTAGAAAGACCTTCGTTTCGTACGTGTATTTGTTCTGCGGAAATACTGAGCTTCTCTTTTCGTATATATTTTTTGCGTTTATTCTCTTCTCTGTGTGTATACCAAAAGGTATAAGTACCAATTTTCATTATATTAGCTTATGCCCAAGACTTTGCCTAATGGATTGACAAACAAATCATTCTAAAATGAGGCTTCTTTATTGCGTCTTAATGTGCCAGGATTATAGTATTATGTAATTACTACTGTAAACCTTTCGACATAAAGCTTTCATTCATTATTTTAACTCTCTTACTAATATTATAAACGCCAAAGTTTGTATGTGTATGTATGTTTGTTACTCTCACGCGAGTGAATTATCAAAAATATAACGATAAATGTCAGGTGTGTAGGAAATACATCTGTCATCATCGAACTATTTTGGCGTATACTGCAAAAACCACTAAAGCTAACTAACTACTACTAGTATATACTGTAAAGTACGAATTCTGTGCAGACGAAGTCGCGGTTGAAAGCTAGTTTATTTAGCAGGGCTCCAAATACCCAAAATCCATGACTGAACATGTTTCAGCGTGTAATAAGAGCTCATCTTTAAAGATGAATGATGATACAACAAACATGATGGACGCCTAACGGAGATTCCACTTCTCGGTTCTCCGCTTTTTTTTTCTCCGATATCGGATTTTTCCTTTACTTTGTAAAAATGTCGGGCGCCTTCATCCAGCCAGTGTGCCTTTATATCGAATTACAGAGATAAAAGTCTTACTGAAAAATATTTCTCGATGGATTTTGTTCTTGTATTCTCGCTCGGCTAACTGCAAGGATCCTATTTCCATTGTTCTCGAGTAAATGGTTTGTGCTGATAAATTATTTAGTTGTAGATTTTTCTGTCTGAATGTAGAATAAATGATGCAAATAATATGTTGTGGAACTTCCCTTCTTGTTTAATTTTGTTTATTGTTGGAAGTAAAATTATTTTGCCTGAAGTAAAATTGGGCGGTATTCTCTATACACAAAACTTCAAGCAATTTAGAAGCATAATTAGAGACAACGTTTTGCATGTAAACTATTTTATATGTAAGCTTGTAGTAAACAAAAAATGCTACCTGAAACTATAAAACTCCCCACTGAATTCAATTTCCAACACGGAAGCTATAATACTCAAAGATACCTATCAGTTATCACACTTGTTAGGATTGCATTATAATAAAGGAATTCCCTCCGGAAACCCCATACACATTTTATTCATTTATCCTAAATAAATACTCTACCATTTACGGAGTAAGTACCTATAAATGTGGTGAGTATGCGATACCGAGTTTATCCATAGCTACCGGGTGTTGACGGCGCGTAAGCAATTTTTCCCAACTCCCCCTATCGCTCATCTCCCCTCGTGGTAACATGTGAAATAACGCCTATGTCCCTTAAACGGAGTCATAAAACCTTCGTAGGCTACTTTAATTGAATTAGAGTATCATGAATATTTTCAGTACGTAATATAAATGCTATAAAATTTGAAAGGAGTTATAGGTAATGATTGATTTTTCTGTTCAATGTCCTTATAACCTTTAATTTTCTTGCCGGAACTATTATATTATCATAAAAATCTCAAGTAAATTCGTAGAAAGATCTAGAGATTACATCCTAAGCATTCTCACATACCAACCTCTCCAATTGATAAAGTTGCATATAATACATTTTTATTGCGAACAATCTGATAAATAGAGTAGGTGCATTTCCCGGGCAGTTGGGTGGGTGCATCGGTCGGCAAAGGGGTCGCCAACTCCATCGATCCGGCAGGTCGCGTCGCGTGTTGCATAACAGATGCATTCGAGCCAAATTGTTACCAATTTGGGTTTATGAATTCAACTATCCCGTCTGTAAAATTTTGAACGGCTATCACGATTGGCTGGGACTTTGAAACAATGTGAAATAACGAGGCTTTTGTCTGCCTCGGATTTTACGAGTTCCTCAACAATATACCTACAGTAGTGTAGGTATCATATTAAAATGTTTAGCGGTTGCTACCCATATTTAAGCTAAAATAGTGCAGCGAAAACACGAACACGTCATGGCTTTAGTTCCTTCAGCTGTGATTTACTGCAAATTGGCTATTTTTAGCGGATAGCACCACGCGGCATGCACTTTTGCAATAACGCTTTATTTTTAAAATTTTCCTATCAATTTTCTATACTTTCATATGAATCAGAAAAAATTGTAGGCAAAAAAGTTTTAAAATACAAAATGTGTTGGTATGAATCAACGGTAACGGATTTAACTCACGTATTTTATTTCATTTGCTGACGATTCGAAAAGTTTACAGCTTCCATATGGGTAGGCGACTGAGCTGACGATAGTTTTCGAAACGACAGCAAATAAAACAAATTTCGCGAGTTAAATCCGTTACAGTTTCATTCTAATGTGTAATAACCGCGATAGCGTCAGAAATTATTAAACAAAATTTATTTTCCATGAAAACTGTATTTTTTTTATCGCTGGCATAGCATTCCATCTGAGCTGACCTTTCTAGTGGTAACTATTTTAGTTTCGACGTCACGGTTTGTTCCATGACCCTCCGCAGTTATAACTGGAGCTGCGCTTCTTAAAATGTCAAAGATCAGCTGGTGGTGGCATTTCGTTTAGATCCAATGCGCTTCACACACCAAGGGTAGATTCAATTATCTTGATCTCATCTTTGAAAGCATTGTTTACCAGCGTAAGCACCCCGTCATCAAGTGGATGGCCGACCGGAACCAATTAGGTCGCCCAAGGCCAGTTTACTTTCCAGATTAATTTCACGGGAGTGCCGGCATCAAAATAAGTCTCACTACGTCATTTGTTACTGACTGATACTGATGTCCTCCCGGCTTAAATTGATCCATCAATTAAGAAAGAAATATTGTCTCTCGTGTAACGGATCACAGAGTTAATTAAGTAAACGAATTAGTAGTAATGACCGTGGTTTACGCGACGAATTGTAATTAAGTATTAATTTCGGTAGCTAAATAATAGGAATCGGAACCATTGAAAGCTTTTGGAAATTGAAATCTAATTATTGAGTTACTTCCCTTTTCTTCGGCTTTTATTATCCCTAAAAGGTTCAAGAGAATAACGGTTTTATATATCAAATTATCGATAAGCGATTGGATCTGGGTACTTTATGCCATGACAACAGCTCTAAATATCTACGACAAATACATAAAATTCTAAGGCTGGCACAATAAGACCTCCAGTCACAATCGTCACCGGAATATTACTATTTTTTACGCTACAGTGAAGCGGGAAGTGGGAAATATCCTGTGCGCCCTTATGTACAAAAATCGGGGCGTTATTATTCTTTTTGTTGTGTTATAGTATGCTACAGTACCGTTCAATGAAAGCCGACGGGGTAGACTAGCCAGTTGCGTGTCGGTATTCGTTTTATTGTCAGGGCAACATGGCCAATATCGTCCTTGAAAAGTATAGTATAGTATGGAGAGCAAGCCCCCGACGTATATTTTACCTTTCGTGTTTGTCATTGACCCATTACCTTTTGTACATTTGGGCCAGACTTCGACTGTGTTACATAAAACGAATATCGAGTTCTTTGAGCGTAGCTTTTGCTGTTTCGGTAATATTCTTTCTTCCTTGCAATCCATTTGGATTTTATTTCTCGTGTAATTTGAAGACCTTCGTTAGTGTTAATAGCGCTGTGAATTGCCATGGTGTTGAATTAAAGTTTTATGTATCGAAGGTGAAAGTCTTATCTAATTTTAAATAATCGTCTGAAATCCACGAAACCCTACCAGATAAACAAAAATCCAATTCTGAAACATACAGTGATTTGCATGTTACGTAACGGTACTGTTACATAATTCAATAGATTCACCCGCCTTTACATACATTAGTATATTTTTCGCGAAGTTTTTTTTATTTTTCGGCAGTGTAACGTAGGAAAGTTTTCAGTCGGACATTTTCCCGTATTTATATCACACCTTTGTTCTGGTAAAAATATTTATAAAGGTGGCTATCGGGAACTGAAGTTTTCCCCCCTTACGCAATAAATTACACCTTTTGTGTTATTGGAACCAACTAAACGACTTTAATCCTATTTTGTTTTCCGTTTATTTAAGTTGTTTAACGACAACTAGGAAATTTGTCGATTTCGAAGTTTTGGGAAAAACAAGACACTGGAAAGTTTCTTGGATTCTCCTATTTTCTTTTAGTACCTATAGTTCTTGTATTTAGACTCCGCGACACTCCGAACGGTCTTTCTCATACGTTGCTTCAGTTACTTTATGAAGTCGCTGTATTGATTAGACAGGACGGAGCTAAAAGTTACGTAACCAGCGAATGAGACGAAATTCGCGACGCGACCAAATTACACATTGGGAAGCCTCCCAGTAACTCCCAGCTATAGTTATCCATAATACTTTATTTGAAATATCGTGTAAAACTCGCGAGACATCCTTTTGCCGCCGTCTCGGATGTTTGGGGCCGTTACTAAATGAGGTTCTATCTATTTCGATTCCTTTGGGAGAACTGTGTAACCTTCGAAGTAGTAACATTAATTGCTTAGTTATTATTCGGTATATTAGTAAAGTTTGAGTGATTTAACTTGCTCATATAAAAGTTGACGAGTTCTCTCATCATAACCATGTGTAAATTTTTCACGCGTGGGTTTATATTAGGTATTCTACGTGTTTAATATAACGCACATCCTGTTAATATAACTAGGTACCTAGAGTTAGTTGTAAGGGATGACGTCAATTTCACATAGGTACCTACATAGAAACACATTAGACCTTTATTTAAAAAACAAAAGCAGTTGCCAAGCCTTTGTATTTCTTAGATGAATGATCTTTAGGTTTGTTTTGTCTTGCTTTTACATAGAGTCATTCGGTGTCAAGTTTTGAATTCCTTTTATTCGACCTCTGAACTGCTGATATGACTTCAATAGGTATGTCTGTGGAAACAAGATCAAAGTGACAAAGCACGATATACCTATGTGATGTTAATTAAATATTAGGAGATGTACGGTACGGTACATTCAATTGAATTGAAGATGAAGAGCACATTAACGTCGTTGATATATTACGTAAAGGATGTTTAAATGTTTGTGTTATATATACAGAGTGAGGTGAATAGTTTCCAACATAAACATGCAAGAAACTTTTACAAAAGCATTTACTCGTGAAGTTATTATACCTGTTTACGGTAACCGCTATCGTTTAAGTAATGAAACAAACAGTTCAACTTTAAGGCGGTGTGCTAAACTTTTCTTTTAAATTACGCAATCTTTATATCTTTGAGCGTGTATTAAATATAAGTAATAAGGCCTCTAGGTTTTCAAGCGAAATTCCAGCTTTGAATTCTTTGAAGATGGAATGCCAGCGGTCTGAACAGGTCTGCTGTGTAATTAAGTTTCGCTAGGGTTGTGTTTGCAGGCTGTTGAATTCAGCTCGCCTCTGAACAGGTCCTGTTTTCAGCCACAGACCTATTAGTACACGTCATGTCAGAGGTTTCCACTATTTGCTTGACTTCAATAAATATGTCTAACTTGACGGAGCGTGCCTCGGCGCTCGACGTTGTCACGAACAGAGGATAAAATATGATGAATACAGAGGAATATTTTTGTAGACAAAATGTGTACATCTTTTGTTTCCGTAGCTTTCCTTGAAATCAATTATCGATTGAGGCGTGACTGTGTTATGATTTATAGACGCTATTAATTAAGATAAATGGCTTTCGGTGTATTATTATCAGTTGAGTACCAGACCTTTTGGGGTTAGAATACAAGGCTCACCTCATTGGAGGATTAAGTCAGACATAGTGCGGACAAGGGGCAAATGGGATATTTTGCGAACAATAAACGACCTTGAGAACCCCCTGTAGACCCTTTGTGCCCGACCCTCTCCGAGCCCGCATTTTGCATTTCTTATTTTACTAAGACGTGGAATGTAAAATAAGTTTTATGCGATTAGGGAACACATTTCGCGTAGGTACCTATTCGTAATAGAAATACGCAAGTTGTATAAAATTCTGAGGCGCATTTATAACACGATATACACATAAATATCTAGCCGGTGATATATGTATGAATAATAAATTTGACATTAGACAATGAAGTAAAACTTGTTCCATCTTTGAGAATGTGCACGTCATCACTATTAAATTGGTTTTATATTAATTTTACTTTGATTAAGTCTAAAATTTCTCGCGAAATCACCATCTGTTGGATATTGGTTTCAGGAATAATTTAGCACCGCCCTGATTACACTAAAAAGGCATTACGAACTGGCAATCATGCCATTTGAGACCGTTTCAATAAATTAAGGAACGTGTCTCGCCGGACGTTTACTAATTCATCGTCCCCCGTTGAAACTCCGAGCTTTGTGGACGAATTCAAAAGATTTGAGTTAGTTTTGTCTAGATTCTACTGCTCTTCGCGGGAGTAATGAATTCAATCTCCTTTGACTCGGCATTGCATTCACTGCGCGCCGTTATTGCTTCCTCTGATGTGGATGTGTACGTCAAAGGCGTGTCATATACGCACGGTCTACCTACACGGTCCGCGTCATGCATGAATTAAAATGGACTTCCGAACGCCGTTTACCTAATTAATAAGAAGTGGGAAGGTCGATTATTTTATAACACAGGCCTTATCAGCTTACGGTAGATATTTATGTATATAGATGTTTTTTTACTAGGTACCAAATTGCTTCACCGATTTCTAGAACATAAATGTCGTTGGGGTTAATTATAGTCGAAATGTTTGCTACGGAAAGAGACAGCTAAAGCTCTCCTAATAATACCGTTGAAACAAATACCATTTGGTTCCGTTTGTCGTGTAACTCGTGTACATTTTATTTACTCGCGTATTTTGAAATTAATCATATGGAATTTGTTCACACATAGTAAATAGTAAATTAATATTGAAGTAGGTATAGTAGTCGAATTATACTCTCCTTAGTATATTGGTTAGGTTACTATTCAGTAACTAGACTATATCCTATTCTAGAAATGATCAAAGTGATATGGTAATGTGAATCCGATTTTGTTCCGTCCCTTGATATTGGAATAATGAGACGTTGGTAATCCTCTAAGGAAATGTCAGGCTTTTAGGCGAGGGTAGGGTAAAAATCTGCTGACTTATACAACTTTTGGTGTGGCGAATTAAAGCCTTATCAATGATGACGTTAGCATGTTTCTTAAACTAGTTGTTGTTGATTTGGCATAAGCATGATTTTTTCCACCTTTGATCTCTGCTACTTGTTAAACTGACCATCTTCAGTTTAGCGAGTGTCCATTCTTTTCTAAGTTTATTTTCGGTAGTATACCGATCTCAAAAAATACATCTTTCCTAAAATTACGCAAGTCGGGGGTGACAGGGGTCTTGGTCCTCTAAAATTTTGGAACCTGGAATATCGTTATTTATAATCTACCCTATTGATTTAATAATCTCGATTTTCTGAAATGCCACGTAAGTACTCCCAAAGCAGATAACCCGTTGCTCGATCAAGCTCATGCGATTCGGTTTCTTAACCAGATTTAACAACTACTTAACTGTCTTTCCTGGTATGACTAAGGTCTTAATATAATAATCCTGTTACATACGACCACAATCATTCAATTACGACTAACATGATTATCTACGTGACTGTGTCAAAAAATGTACCTACTTTAAGTAGCTTGGCTTAATAGTTCTGATTGTAAAAAACATGATGTACTTTTGTTATAGATAAGCTAAGATTAATTAGGTTGATAGAACACATTGTTTTTTATTAGCTAGAAACTTATGTAGTAATATATTCTATAAGATACTGCATACTCGTATCAATAGCATTTGGCACTACTGAATTTCTTCGGTTGAAAAGTCTCTTCTGCTTAAAAGAAGATCTGATAAGAAGAAAGAGCTACGTATTTAACTCCCACAAGGTTCTTAGTTGCCACTAAGTCAGATTTTATCTCTGTCTTTAGCTCAAACTACGGGTATATCTTAAAACATTATTTTTAAATTATTTACACATGTTATGTAAACATGTCGAAAACTTTAAAACGAAGTTGTTAACGAGCAATTAAACGGCTAAATGAAATGCAATTTAAAAATGCATTAAATTCTGAGTGGAAACATAAATGCTGTTTAAATCCCATTAGGCTATACAACTTAATTTAAAAGCTCGGGTATAAATTTGTGAATATATTGTGGTATTTACGAGCTAGGGCAATCAATTTCGCCGAGTGAGCTTTTACAAATTTAATTTCCACCACAACCCTGTGCAATTCGTTTATTCGCGGTTTTTTATTTCCATCGCTAAAACCGTTTAAATAGTTTCGGTTTTAATGAATAAAGTCGAAAAGATTGCCAGCAGGGATTAGATAACTGTAACCTTCCATGGCGGAATTGTCCTAAGGTTCAGTAGGGCAGAGTCTAAGGCGGTCAATCGTGGCAAAATATACACTTATTAGCTGAGAAAACGTATAAGGTAGGTAAGTACTACAGGCTATATTAATACAGCCTAGAGTTATCAAGACTTCTAATCCTCTGGTAACGGATTTAGTTCGAACATATTGATTTTACCATGACGTTTCGTATATTTTCTTTCCGTTTTCCATCAAGGTATAAGATTTTAGATTATAATTCAATCTAATTATATACAATGAAGAGCATACGTAGGCATTACGGTTCCGTTCAAAAGACTTCGTAAAAGCGGCAAGCGTGGAGAAAATTAAATCAGCTATTCTCGGAGACTGCAGGGGAGCTCTCATAAATCTCGTTTTATTCTTTTCGCTTGAAAATATGAGTATTATGAGCGCGGGCTTATAACGTAATTACTGCCTGTCTGAAACAATATACTTACTTAGGTACATAATTGCTGTAACTTATATAAAACAGACTGAAGTCCAACTGTACTCTTTATGTCTGTATACGTTACTAGTGTGTTACTAGTGTGTGATAATAATTATATAGGTGGAATTTGGTGTGTTGATTACAGTATTTTCTATTAGTCTTTGATGTCTTAATTGTATTTTGGGATAAGTTGTAATGTAGGTGTGGTTATCCTGATATGCTTATTTGTTATTAATTAACGTGTCGTACAATTATATTCGAAACATTTGAAAAATGGCACCCGTCATTATAGTCTTTGATGTTTTTATATGTAAATATTTATAATTTGATATTATTGATTGTAGGTGTGGTTATCCTGATATACCTTCTTGTTATTAATTAACTTACCGTACAATTATATTGGAAACATTTAGTAAACACAGGTACACAACATTTTGATCGCCTTGAAACGTCAGAGGTATTGATGTCTAATTTGTTTGTGTAAATTGAATGGGTCGTGGATTATCGCGGGAGTGACATAATCAGTTAACAATTACGAGTATTACGTTACAATATAATAGGAATCGCTACGATAATCTATCCCGATTGGCATTGTACATTGAAACGTAGTCACGGCAAAGCACCGTGCGCGAATTTCATTCATACGCCACACCCACTAGCAATTTGCCCATCATTCTCGGATTACAGTTTAATCAGGAAAGAGACCAAAGGTAGCAATGTTTTTCAGACAATCAACTGCAAAATTACCCTCTGGATTCAAACCTAACTTCCTATAATTATGAATTATCAACTGTATCGTTTCGAACCTGGAAATTCGCTTGGCAACGTGATGTCTAGCGATGCTAAAGTGGGTTAAATTATAGACTGTTTACTACTCCGCGCAGTTGTACTTTGTCACAAAGTTTTCTGAATCAGCCATCTCGTGCCAAAGAACGGAATGAAGTTAATTGGTATTGTGCACAAAATGTTATTCGTGAAACAGTAGTAACGTGCGTTTTAGTATACTTTGACGGGCGCTTGCCATGTCCTAATTAAGTAGGTTTGTATTAAAACATGTCATTTATGTAGGTTAGCTACATCGTCAGTTATAAATTGTCAGTTTAGTTCTTTATTATAAAAATACAAAGATGTTTCAAATTATTAATCATTGCAAACACATTCACCGATATTTAAATTTATTCATTAGTTCTAAAAACAACTTCTAATTGGAGCTTTTATATACGTAGAAATGATTCCTAATTCTCTTGATCACGGCACGGTATCACGCTAAGACAGCTGGATCAGGAGAAGGTTCTTAGGTAGTAAAATTAGAAAACTTAAGAAAAGTACACAAATATTAACTTAGTACCATCTTAATGAAAACTGTCAAATCAATAGATTAATGTAACTCTACTTTGCCGGGTGGAGCGACGTCTGCCGGGACCACTAGTATTGTAGAAATAATAATAATAATTTTTATTCAACCAAAGGTAACAGAATATTATAATCACTATACACTTTAATAGGTACTTAGACACAAGATATTAGATAGGTATATTTGAGTAGGTATAATGATGCCCTTTACTCTCCGAAAGAACAATCAGAAAATAACAACAGTATCGTTTTGTGTTAATATTTGTATGAGGTGCGATGAACTGAATTTGGGAACGGATATAGTTGGAGAGCTCGCCTCTGTCGCCGGTGCAGACCGCCTGCGCCGGTTCCCTCTGGTCCTCTCCGGTACTTTCTAGACGACAGCACCATATTAAAACTCGGACTAAGCAAACCCACACACCGTTTACCGTATAATGTCTCAAATGTACTACCGAACTGAGAATTGGAGTATGAATAACTATAAAGGGTAACTTGTAGTGTTTTAATGTATAGCTACCAATAAGTTATTTGTTATAATAATTTCTTTTGCCTTCGCGGTTATTACGCATTGGAATGACAACTGTAACGGATTTAACTCGCGTATTTTATGCTGACGTTTCGATAACTTTACAGTTCTTATATTCGTAGTCGACTGAACTAACGATATTCTAACGCTTAAGTGATTTTATATTATACAAATATAAGACCTTATTATACAAATATTGCTTATACCTACTATACCTATTGCGATATGTAGGTATTTCCGGTTAAAATGATCTTTTATCTGCTAAAAAGGTTATTATCACTTAATCTAAGACAAAAAATAACAGCAATACGTAACTTGGACATTGTAAAACGGGTCCTTATTCTCATATAAACCAATTGGTTACGATAATATTGCTTTACAAATAGAAACCTCAATCAATTCGCCCAAAATGGGTTATTAGGCTTAAAGTCGGTGGCTTGCGAAGTACATTTATTTTATTTACTCTCACTTGACGCTAGTCTTTCAAAATCGAAACACGTACTGATTTGTGCCAAGCTCAATTGGTGTAATAAAACAAGTTTTTTTTTACTACATCACAAATAGACTCTAATTATTACGTATTTATCGCGAACTTGTGATGTGAATTCTCGTTTGTATTGATGTTACCGTTTATTAGTATTAATTTGTTCGTTTGGCACATGATCATTGAAAACGATGTTATCTCTATTGGAGTATTTAGCGTTTTATTGTTGAAACTATATTGCTGTCTTAGCTTATTTTAAGGAAGGTAATAAGGGTCGTTATTAGCTAGGTTGTTACTTTAATCCTGTACAGATTTCCTCAATTTCACCCAAGTACCTTTTGTGAAAGCTCCTACCATACTCAATCGTTTAATT
Source organism: Polylopha cassiicola (assembly GCA_038024825.1). Lineage (NCBI taxonomy): Eukaryota > Metazoa > Arthropoda > Insecta > Lepidoptera > Tortricidae > Polylopha > Polylopha cassiicola. The sequence goes on from CP149061.1 coordinate 6,199,837, forward strand.
GCATTCTGTAGGTGTAAATATGTTACAATAATGTAAAAATAGTGTCACTATAGACCTTGTTGGGCACAACAAATTATCTACTACTTAAGTATACTCGTATTATTATACCGTCGTTATTGTTCTATAACTCACATAATAAAAATTCCGAGTGTCGGTACGAGAAGGGCCATCAAGCTCATAATTCAATTATGTCGAGCACGGCAATTCTCGCGTGCACTTAACACTGCCTGATTCACGTTTAGATTTACGTAACGCTAAATACCCCGGAGACTGTTTAGCAGGACACTCGACAGGCGACCCTGGCACCGTTATAACTTGCAAAACGGTTGATCCCATCCCCTGATAACCGAGAGCGCTTACGTAAAGCCTAATCGATACAAAATATCAGTTCCACGTGCTTGTCTACAAGACATCCAGGCACGGCGTAAGTACGGCGCCCTGGCCAGGCGACCTCCTTTTCTCTTTCTGTGGTGCACTAATCAATAGTAAGAAGAGCATTCAACTTTAGTCTAGCTTATTTTCGCACATCGCGACTGCGCTCTGATAGGAATGAAAACAGCTCCTGTCTAATGGGAACTAGGGTCGAAAGTAAAAATGCTAACGTAGTTTGTATTATATAATTCATGTCGAGCTCTTAAATAATAATGTAGCACAAATCTGGACGATTCGACCTCGTTCTAATGTACTAAGAAATCCTATAGAATTTTGTAAACGAATAAATATATCGAAATTTGAATATAACTTCACCTTGCTGTTAGTAAGCTTGTGATATCGATTTTGCACTTTATGTATAATCAGACCATGTTCAGAAAGTACTTTAGTATTTGTATGGCTCCCTATTTCCACTCGTTTCTAAGCGAGCCTCGCAATTTCCTTGCAATTGCCCTCCGCAAACCAACCACTAGGGCATGGCCTTCGCCCCACTTCACGAGCGCCTATTTCCATCAGCTACGGATTCGCCTCGCAATTTTTTTCGACAACTTTAACACTAAACCTTGCTATCTACATGTCTGTTCTAATGTTTTACTTGTAATTAAGGCATCTTTTTGAATGGTTTATAAGCACGGTATGGGTAGGTACTTAATTTTTCTTTCACATCTTTATTAATTGTTTCATTTATGTTCTAGTGAAAGTTGTTACTTTTTATATAAATGTTATATTATCTTATTTCAAAAAAGGTATAACAGCTGACGAGTTGCTGACGCGTTTCTTTTCGCACTGCCATTATTTTAAGAAGCTGGCTAGACACTTATACACACCACACATATACTTAATAAAGGTTTTCATTTTACATTTGCGTTCGTTCAATGAATTGGAAGTCAATGAAGTGTTGTTTTCTTTTATTCCGTGGTTTAGGTTTCTCCATTAAACATTAACGTATCCTTGTCTTGTTTTATATTTATTGGAAACGTTTACGGTTGAACATTCTGTTGGTTTTGTCTGAGTGGTTCTGAAAAAGGTCTTTGTGGGGATTATTACCCTAATAATCCGCTTTGAATGTTACATTGCACCCCCGCGAGCACGGTGCTCAAATGTCACATTTCCACCGTTTTCTTTTAAGCCGGTCTGTCATCAAGTCCGTATGTTGGTAATACACTTGGTTGGCTTTGTAACATTTCCAACCTATTGCTCGTCTTTGTCCTGTAATGTTTAAAGGTTAGCGTTAATTTAATTAACAGCCTTCTCCATGTTTTACTCGTACTGTTATTGAAACCCTCAGTTGTAACCTGGCTTTAAACGGTCTCCTCCAATATTTCAAATCCTGTTTACAGTATATTCTGTAGTAAAATTTACACACTGGAATGTGTACCTACAACTCTGCCCGTGTCAGTTCTATAAGTAATACAGTGTATAGATATGAGACGTGTGCAATTTTTAGAATGTTTCTAAGAACTATAAATCTTATCTCGTAGAATATATTCCAATAAACTTCCTTCGTCTTCACCTTCAGATCATACGAGAAATGCGAGTGAATCAACAGTATCGGCGTAGCAACGGCCGTGACGATCTATGTTTATATTCGTTCATATTCTGTTTACTCTATAATAATTTCATTGACTGAAATGTTTTACGGAACGTCGGTTGGTTTGGTGTAAATCTGCGTTCTAAGTACGCGCCGGAGGCCATGCGCCTGAACTAACTTGATGTGTTCTAAATCTTACGTAATTTAGGTCGACTTTTTTTTCATGGAACATAAATTTGTCGACCAAGTGCGTGTTATATTTTTTCATATTTTATTACTAAATGTTTCTAACTGCTTTTAAGATTTGAATTTTTAGATCGGTTAATAAATGATTAGAGCGTAGATTTATTTTTGTTCATTGTCAATACATAATTTGCAGGTATTCTTACTATATTTTTATTAATTTATTTATTATATCTACTGACTACCTCTAGACAAGTGCGAATCGATAAAGATATTTGCTTTTAATGAGATCTCTAGCTGTCTCTTTCCTCTATGTTACTTTATCGGCTCTAGTAGGTACTATGCCTGTTTGTACGAAGTCTAAATATCGCTTATTTGGCGCATGCCAACATCATTTCCTACAGATATAAGTGGCGTAGTCGTTACCAAGCCCCGTCCCACTTCTGCCTGTAGGCAAATCTAATATCGGAAATTGACTCAACTCGACAGTTTATTCACTTTGACCTCCTCGAGCCAGCCCGAGGTGAGGTAAAACTATTATCTCCTATTTGATTACTCGACGAATCGAGCGCTACGTTGACGTAAATTCAATATCTAATTATAAAAAAGAAAATCAATTTGTTGGTTCTTCAAAGTAGACAGAATAACTCTCTATTTGATAATATTGTGGACGGTATAAGACAGTCAACTGTTTAAATGGATCTTCGAAGAAGACAGACTAGAAATCTCTCTTTTGATATTATTGATGGTCGTGGGTTTAGACATGGTCATAGTAAAGAGCTTATGTTAATTCCGTACATTTTTATTTCCATTCTATTGCGTTGGTGAGTGTAGAATGTAATTTGTCAGGGTTAGTTTAGTGGTCAGAGTCGCTGACTACCCCCGAATCCGGAGGTTATCGGTTCGAAACTTGTTTCTGTCCGTGGTTAATTTAAGGTAATTCAGTTTTGAACAAATATTCAATTAGGTAAGTTTTATTTTGATTGTGACAAGACAAGTTGAGCATACAGAGGTAACTTTCCATTTTATGATATTTTTTGGATTTTGTTAAATGTAATAAGTACTTAAACCCTTAAGTAGCTAGTATAAATTGTAAAAATCCATTTACAGGTCAATAGACAGTAGGTTAGGTATTGATATTACATAGCTACTCACATTATTTGGCGAACGAATTTACTACACGATATTATCTCAACACGCACTCTGCAGGTTTCGCAAGGAAATCTAATATTGAAATATTGACGCATAGTGGTTTAGAGTATCGATTGCCCGGAGTCAGATCTGAGCGGTTTGAAGCGGCGCTGTTTGACCAGCCTTGAGTCGTACGTCGACGTCTTTATGTAAAGCTCTTCTGTATAATATTATCTGTTCTAAGTTACATAACAATACGCCTATCCGACTTATTGCCAAGTTTAAGTTATTCAATCCATGATATATCGTTAGGCGTAATTCGTTCAGTGACGTTTAGTATGGTCCTTAGAATTAATGGCAGCCTGACAATGCCCCATTGTTGCGTAAAAGACTTAATCGGAAAGTGTTTGTAAATTACTATTTTGGAATTAAACGCTATAATGGATTTAACTCGCGTATTTTAATTTATTTACGTTTCGAAGTTTTCAGTTTTCATCTCCTGGCATGACTAAGCTGACGATAGTCGAACGCTAAAGTAAAGTCTTTGAAACTTGTAATACGCGAGTTAATTTCGTTTCATTCTAATGTGTAATAACGGCGAAGGCATCAGAAATTATCACATATATATTGAGTTCTATTTTAGATATAACTTTCGTTTGCGGCGAGTTCTTAGTCTAGTAGCGCTCGTGGAGTTTCACGTTCTTTGCTGTCGATTCTAATAAGTATATGGGTTTTATGGACACGTTTTGGCACCGTGGCTGCCCGACGCCCCACGTCAGGGCGTGCTTACCTCCCAGTTCGACGCGGTACTCACTGGGCTATTTCTGAAACACGTATTGCGGTCTAGACTCTTTCACCTAACAATACGGCAATTTAAACGTGTATTCTGTGTTAAAACTTGTGCCGTTTCGTCTCCGTGTACCTAAAACTCAATCTTCCGTGACCCTGTTTAACCTTGGACGTTTCCCCTTTTATGATAGATACCTAACCCGAGGGGACCCTTGGTGACGCGGTTTTGTCCTTTTTTCACGCCTGACGGACATTTTTAATATATCGTACTGGTTGCTTGTAACTATTCGATATAGACTGGTTTGATATTTTAAGGTTTTTTACCATGTTTAAAATAGTTCCTATAGGAAATATACATTTTAGCTCTGTCTATTATTATTAGCGATTGTGCAGTCGAGCTATGTGTACCTACCGTGTTTTGTTGGCTGAGTATATTGCTAAACTAGAATTCTTTCGATTTAATTAATTTCCGTTGCACTTTAAACTTAAAGACTCTTCTCTTGAATATTCTAGATCTGTCTAGTCTTAGAGATCATTCAAATCGTAAGTGCTACGCAGTCCCAATATGACATTTAATTTGTTATTCTGAAAGTTGCTTATCGGATGTAGTTTAATGTAAAAAGTTTGTCGATCTCGATCCAGTTAAAATGCAAATATACAAGATTCTACTGGGAGTAGAGTTTTGCTAACTCAACTGTTAATATTTTCGCTCGGCAACTCTAACAACCAACGTTGCTCTTCGGCACAAATTCTATTCGGAAGTATTTTTTTCACAAACTAACAAAAGCCACTAGCTTGAAAAACTGCCGATCCCGTGGCTGCTCGAAAGCTGAAACTTTTCCGTAGTGGTTTACGCTTCATGGGGCCAGTCTGCAGATCGTATTTATGAGCTCTCTCGAGCATGCATCGCAGCTACCCTTTATTATGATATTTCTATGTCTCGCTCTTAAATAAGGGCTCTTTGGCAAACTCCACACAGGCTCATTTGCTAAAAGCCATATTCAAAGTCATGCTTATAAATCATTTGTAAATATTTAACACAGTTTGTTTCGTTACCGCAATACAATCATCCCAAATTATTTAATAGTTCTAAATTTTCTCCAAACTCTATGAATATGATTACGTAACTATGTCCGAGGAACCGCGCAGGGAAGGCAGACAGGTTCATATTACGTGAAAGTAAAACCGTCTATACTTTGTTGGAAACTCGTCCAGTATTTTTGATAAAGAGACTGTTCTAGCGGCCGGTCACGACTTTGCTACTGTTCTTAATTTAAAGTCTAAATAGCTCATATAAGAGCGATTTGGAGAATAATTAATGTTGTGGGGCAGTGTGCGAGACGCGTTAGGTAACAGTCCGCGCGACGTGAGGGAGCGAGAGGGCGGCGCGCGCCGGCTCCGCTATTGATCGCGGGGAATGACGCCCGGGGTGACCCAAATTGGAGCCTCCGAGTACCCTCCGACCTCACACCAGCGGCCCTCGCCACCACCCTGCGGCCGCCGACTGCTCGACGACGAATTTTCATATCAGCCGGTCCTTCACGGCGAAGGAATGGCCTGCCGCCGATGCCTTAACTGATAATATACCTTTCATTTAATACGTGATGAACGCCCATTCGAATTACCCCTCCTTTCAAATGACACCGCTAAACATTTACATCGTGCTTTTGTCCAAAGCTTTCCACGGTTCTTCCCCAGTCAGGACAAACGTATTCAGCTCGCTTACGTGAGGTATGAAAGTTTTATAAGCTCGACGGAAAACTTCCGAGGTCACTTTCATTGCCGAATAAATACAGGGTGACACTTAACCGTTGGTTTGTTCAATACTTATTTGTCGGGGGATATCAGATATTCACGCGTGTTGTGTGTATTTTACATAATCCTACTCGTTAAGTATAATTTGTATTCACGGTAGGAGTTTCGTAACTTTTCGCATTAATCAACGCTAAAGAGTGTCGGGTAGGTGTATGTAGGGCGCATATAATAACTGACCTATGACGGGCAAAGCTGTGGAGGTGCAAAAGGTGCATGCGTAGATTATAGTTGGGTCCTGACGGCTGACATATTGCACCTATATTGATCGGCGAGTTTGCCTAGGGTTTCCCTAGTTTTGATCTAGGCACTAATCCTTCTTTGTTATTGAGAGGCGGAAAGGCTCGCCGGGCATTCGATGGCTGGGTATATGATGAATGCGAATTCCGTGTAATGGCGCTTTTATTGTATACCTATGCAGGTATATACTTAGGTTTTTGGTACGCCGTTACATGTATTTATTGTTTCTGCCATAGCTTATTTTAAGCATTTAAATGATTCAAGATAACATAATAGATGATAATTATACAACAGAAAGAAGGGTCGTTAAAAATAATTGGTTCATATTTATTCAGTTTGGTTGAAAATATTTAAATTCGAATAAGTAACGTTTGCGACAATGGATCATCAGAAACAATGAGAAAAATCCTTTTGTTTGCATCCAGACAACCCTCAGTGGGAATGAAAAATAGGTACTCGTGCAGATAGCAGGCCTCGACGCGGTGGACGCTTAAATTGAAAAGTGTGCAACTTTGCTTTTTATTGTTGTGAGCAGGCCGCACGAGATTACTCAGTGAAATGCCACTGGCACTGGCTTACATAGTTGCGTACCGAAAGTACACCCATTTTAATAAAACTATGATTCGAGTTTGTAGATTTAATCCCCATATAGGTACCAGGCCTTATCATCGATGTACTAACCAGATACGCCCTGTATTACGCAATCAGTCTGAACAAAAGACTTACATAACGAAGTAGACAGGCCAAAAACAATTCATTGGCTACTACTATGGGTAGCCAAGAATTTATACGATTTACGCTACTCGCCGAAACGTGCGTGCGTGCTGCGCTTAACGCTACACTTCTATTTACTTAAAACGTTTTAAATTGGATGTGTAGTTTCATATTAGTGCTATGTAATTTAATAAGGTGATATAGGAGCTGTGTCTACAACTGAGTAACAACATAAGTTTAATCCTTATGAATAATTCGTGGGATAACAAGGTGGTGTGGCGTTGTAGTGTACCGCAGACGTGTTTGTAGGGCTTGTGATTATAGGCCAAGTGCCGTTCAGGGCGGAAATTAATATGAGACAGGTAGCGTGGAGCTGCAACTTCGTAGCACCGCTTCGTAGCAGTCCTACGTATTGCTATGTAGAGGCTACGGTGCTACGAATATTTGATTTTGAGTCTAAATTGCTACGACATTTATCTCTACGTTTTCTTATTGCAAGTGATAAAACTATTAGTTAGAATTCATAAATTTAGACCTGTATTAAATACTCAAATGTCGGAAAATTTCTAAAATATTTTCGATTACATGATATTAATTTAAATTGAAACATCTGTGGGTATGTGTGAAATGTATTTATTTTATTGATTAATAATTACAAAGAAAGTAAACTAATAATATTGAACTGGATTGATTGCGTGGGAGGAAATGTCAACCTTTTTGTAAAACAAAAATCAGCAATGCAAATATCTTGTTAAAAAGTTTTTGTCGTTATAGTAACCTATTTTATTCACATACGATATGGATAGTATAGTGTCGTCATAAACCGTCAATTTCATGTATTGATTAATGCTATAAATAACTGGTAAGTGCACTAGCAGCTCCTCGCTGCAATGAAACTTTAACACTGCACCACATTGTAATTTAACCTCCATTAAAAAGAGTTAAGGATTATATTGGCACTTTGACAAAAACCCATAACTTATCTAAAGCGAGCCACCGAGTTGGATTCTCTTACCTACTATATAAATCATCCGGAATCCTAGGAAAGTATTACTCGGTGCAGATTTTTCTACACCTGACGTCTGTTCGCACAAAAGATTTAATGGTCCAAACATAATGCCTCTAACACCTTTTTGGTTGTAATGCGCTGAAATAAATTATATATTTTCCGTGCAATCCGTGGTTTGGAACGGCGAATCGAATCCACGAGGTCTCTAGCCGTAAAACAGTTATATCCAGCTTTTATATGATAGTTATGACATTATCATAAAGCAAACCCAATAAAACCGCTTCAAATACACTCGCTCGCTATAAAATCGATCTACAGACCATTGAAATGTAAACCGACGTGGTTCAATTTGTGTGGGCATTAAAAACTTTAAAAGTCGCAATTGAGACGCTTACGCTTCAGATGATGTCGGGATTTTCTAAATTAACACGACTTAAAGCGCTCTTTATTTCACTCGCCAGGTAAACTAAAATAAAAGAGAACGATGTTTCTCTTTTCTTTATAGACTTCTTACTATCTTTATATTACCCAATTTCTTCTCTCGCTAACAAGTTTTTATATGTAGGTACTCGCTACTAATATATTTATTTACCGTACCCTTCTATGCGTAAACTCGTTATTGCTCAAGAACCGGTAACTTCCAGAGTAAGTTTTCCTTCCTCGCCCTTCAGATAAGGGCGTCTGTCATTACTCAATGCAACATTAGGGCTTGGCGCGCGCCGAGACGGCCTTCCGCCCGCCTCCGCTCGCCGCCCTACCGGCTTAGAAACCCAGCCTCATAAAAATTTATTAACACCACCGCTGTAAAAGCTTTATGGATGGTTATTAATGAAGGCCACCGTATGTGATTTTTCGTTAACTTTTATCGCCGGCCAACGAGATCGTCTAATAAGACGAGCTTACGATGAGACGGTGGCGCTATCGGGTTGATCGGTGGTCGTTCGTCGGAGGCTGTCGATCTGTCAACGTGCCGGTTGTGTAAGGTTACGAGCGGCACGGGCGGCGACGGCGACAGAGGGCGCCCGGCGCGGCACATGCGCGCGGCGCCGGTGGCGGTGGCGGTGGCGGTAGCGGCGGTAGCGGCGGTGGCGGCGGCGGCGCTGGCGTCGTGACGCAGTGTGACGTCAGTGCGCCGTCGGCTCGATACGCGCCGGCCCCGCCGTCAGTCGCCGCCCGAAGCAGGCCGCCGAACGTCGCGCGCACTCTCCACCCGCGTATCATACGGGTTTCAGTTCCGTTCCGTACCACGATGACATAGCCCCGGTGCCGCGCGAAGAGACTACGTGAAGCGCACACATTTTAAGTTTTTTCGTTGGAACGAGGAAGCCGTAACGGTCCCCGTTGTTGCAGAACTAGCGACTACCCACCCCACTCCGTTAGAGGGACCGAGGCGAGACCGAGAGGCGGCTTGCTCCTTTTTATCCGCCTTTTTCATAAAGTCTAGCGAAAATGGGCGAGGTGAGTGCGGTGTCGCTTGCAGTAGTGCTTACCCTAGCCTTCCCAGTAGCGAGCTCGTAACGGCGGTACAGTGCTTTCGTGAAGGTGTGAGTGCATGTCACTGTCAGTGAGTGCGGCCGGGCACGCTGCCGGCGCGGCGCCGGTGCAGCCCGGGCGCCGCTTGTGAAGTGCTTGCGAGCCTGACGCATGGCTCTTGTGTCGTCTCATGCACATATATCATCATCACCTTTGTTCGTCACTATCCGACAGTGTCTTTAATCTGTGCACGTAGATGTCACGTTCCGATCGGCAGCTATCAAAGCTTAATCTCTTAATTCGCTTAGTGACACTTTTTATTTCTGCTATTACATAAGTGTTACTCTGTTAAGTGTCGGGAAGAATTAATTGTGAATTACCAGAAAATTCCGGAAGTAAAAAGACTTCGATGAGAGGGCGCCGGCCGGGTTGCGTAACTGCCCGTATCGATCTGTGCGAAGAATGAGATACTGGGTCTGGTAGCCCACATGCCACCCATAAGTCAAATGTCAATCAAACTTTCAATCTGCTAACGTTTCTTCCCGACCCTTTAATGTCAAACATTGTAGTTTAACTTTGCATCGTATATGAGATCGAAACACGACCGAGGATGTCTTTAAAATTATTTTGTATGGCAATAAACATAACATTATGAATTAATAACAATCGGAATTGGGTATTAGACAAAACTTACGGAAATTTAATGTTTTAATCTTTTTTTAAACATGAGTATATAGAAAATATGTGTCATTATAAAATGCACGTATTTAAATAAATGAAAACTAAAACGCGACGCGAATCCGAATTTCTCATAATAATTATTTTCCTTTTATTAGATTCATATATCAAAGCGATTGAATTTAACTATGCGATATATACTCCTGTTAACTACAACTGTACTTTCCCATAGCTAACTATTATTTCATCTTTGTATATTTAATTTTTCGTTGGATCCTCGTAAATAGAAAAGCTACATTTTGATCCACCAACTTCAGTTACTAAGGTGAAGCTTTGCTCGCATGAAATCTACATTTACGAGACAAGTAGTTAAGATAATGCCAGTCGAGGTAACCTGGAGGAAGTAGGTAACAAGTTACAAGCCAGGAGTGCTTCTGACACGAGGACTAAGAGCTCCGAAGGTTTATTAGAAAATTGCTCGTCATTATGTCATTTAAATCGCATAGACTGCCGACGTTCTATTGGAGTATTTCCTCTACTCTATGACGAGAGCGGCACGCAGCAATTAGGATGCCACACGCGGTTCCTAAGAATGTTCTTGATCGTGCTTGATTGTGGAATTTTTCTATACTGTGTCTCGGACCCTTCAATACATTTAGACTGTGGCCACTTTAATAGCTTATTTAAAGATGGAGGGCTTCACTAGAAGTGACAATATGTTAACATATTGAACGAAGTATCGTTTAGCTTTGTTAATAAGCTTTTAGTTTCATTCAATTTTAAATAAATCATAGAGATAAAGCAACATCAAAAATAAACGATCGAACACTTAGAAAAAATATACTTATTGCTTGTTAAAATTGTTAAGCGTTTAATAATGAAGCATTTAAACAATTTGTTAATACTTCACCGTAATAAGTAGGTACCTGTATTTGAGTAAAAGTCTTCTTAATGCATGCCACATTACATTAGCAAATGTGTGTGATTCATTTTACCACGTGCATTAGATCGTATATCATTATACAATCAGATACACTGTTGAATGAGGTACATTGTATAATGGTATCTTTTGTATTAGACATTATGTATATCGATCGTTTATTATTATGTCAATTTGAACTTTCAGATAACATTCTCGAAGTTCGTATTATGTCCGTATTTATTTTATAATATCCTATTGAAAAAGTTTGCTTGTAAAGTTAGAATCTCTATACGAGAGGAATACCTATAAATGAGTATTGAAGTAGGTACATAAGTATCATGAATAAATATTATGTCAAATATTTATGATTATGATTCAATAGGTAATTGCTCTGAAGTACAACTAATTACTTTAAATGACTCGTGAAAGTCATTTCGTTAAGTACGAGTCTGTCACGCGAATAAAGGGTTCCATAATATCATCATGTTAAAAAAAGTACGCCGTAAAGAGTCAGTTAGATAAAAGAAATGTGGACCCAGATTTTTTTTAATTTATTTTATTGGTATACATTATGTGAATACACCAAGGTCCGAGAAAAGATACAGTTGTGTAAGACAGAGATGGATGGACCCGTCTTAGTTTAGGTTTCCTGCGGTCGGAACCTTAATTATATCGCAAAGAGTATACTATATCTTAAGTAAGAAAGTTTCATCCCCTAGTCAGGTTAGATATGAAAGTTAATCTTGTATCTACATGATGTAACAGCACAAAATTATTTCTAGTTTGTGATGAACTATATTATCTGAAACTCCTTAAACTTACCAAAGTTTTAATAAGGATTTCATAATGACAAAGCGTCACAACTTTGCTTAAATAGTTAAGTCATTTTACAATTACGGATAAAGTTTTACGTATGTCGTAACCGCAGGGAGTAGTGGGTATAATCTCTTGTTACTGTGTATGTTTATGATTTATTAAAGTGTATGTATATGTGTGAACATTTTACTACACATAAAAGGTTATACATAGAGTTATAGCAGATGATACAAGTAGGTATAAAGTTAACTTTGCCACGTGCTGGGATAGTTAATTTTTAAGTTTAGAATTACGCGTTGTTCTTTTTTTTTTCTTAACATATTTGTAGAAACATGATGCGGATTCATTTTGCACCTATTAAATTCGCGAGTATTTCCAATACAAACATTATTACAGATTTACATATTGGCGTGTAATATTTCGGATTATGTTTATTTACGAAATTTTGGAGTCACGATTACTATTATCAACATTTCTCTTAATAAACATTCCTAAAGTAAGGTTATCGCGTTTGTTTTAAATTCACATGTATAATTAATGAAAACAAACATCTATTTATCGTACACGTTTGTTGGATGAAATTCTTTGACTGTCAGTTTTATGTTTTGGGACAAAAATCGCGTAAAATTAATATAGACGGCATCTTTCGTATGTTGTTATGTTGTTCAGAATTTCTCAATAGAATTCTTCCACTCACATTTAACGTAGAAAAAAAAGTCAAGGATTAACATTGAATTTTTTTCGTTCTTTATTATTTCATATTTAACACAACAGTTTGTGTTTTGTTTTATTTTAATAGGTTATAATTTATTTTCGGTAACACTTCAAGGATAGTATATACATTCTTTATTATAGCTGTGCGTTATTTTATAATATTGTAAATATGTAATGTTGATGATGACAGTAAATTTTACTGTAATCGTAAGCCAAATTGTACAATAGGATTATTTATTTAATAATTATATTACATAGCTTATTAATGGAAAAATAAAATACATATACTTATAAATGTTTCCTAAAATAGACTGACCTTTAATACGGTCTTTTCATCATATCCCAGCTATGAATCAATAATTTCTATATCGTTATTGGTAGCCCAAAAGCAATAAATAAATTATTATTATTTTTTTGTAAATATATATTACTATTTCGGCTACCCAATTCGCTTGAGGCATGAAAATGAGTTACGACCGAACGGCGTAACTCTAAACAAGTGTGTTTACGACAAAAGTTTATTATTTCCACCTGATGTGACCGTGTCCCCGATATTGCCATTAGCTTACCCGATGTCAATACACAGAGAGGCGCACTAGTTCACCGGGTTCATTTAATAATAGTGATACTTGGCACCAGATCGCGTCGCGCCGCTATTCGGAAAACCGCCTATAACATTCACGTCTCATTAGATTGGTTAAAAATAATTGTCTCATTCACACGTCATCCTACTACGATAGTAACCACAAATTTTCGGTATAGAGCAGTTTCGTGACCGTGGCAATGAAAGCTCGGTCACTGGCACACACGTTGAAAGGATCAATGCTCCAAAGCAATTATGCGATGTTTTTGTAATTCGGGGTGCTTTTAGCAAACCTTTGTGTCGCGTTGCCTTGCGGTACGTGGGTTGTGCCGGATTGTACACGTACACCTCGAAGTTCATTAGTGTTTTTTTAATATAGCTGATAGGGAACGTTATTACAAAGTCCTAGTATTAGTAACTTAAAGATGTTCTATATATTTAGCCTAAAATAGGTCATTACGTATTCCGTTGCATTTATACCCAAGATTATAAGCAAGCTTAAAGCTTTTACATTGCATAATACCAGTTAATCCTACATCAAAAGGAATTCATTCCATAGAGCGGCGTTGTATTCCAAACCCTAACCCTGTTTTTATTTGTGACCGGTTCATACCGGTTTCTCTTTATCGGATATTTTGGCATGACCCTCGAAGTCATTTCCATACTCATTTGCCACTTGGGTCTCCTTAGTTAATGGGTCACGTAATGGTTTCACACGCGTCATATACCCGAAACCAAATTAACACTAAACCCATAAATAATTTACTAAACGCTTAAATCCAAATTTACGACAAAGTTCCGGCAATTAATTAACTTCAGGACGCAATCGTCCTTTAATTTTTTTTTCATATTCCTTTATCACATTTTCATCACCTTGAAAGTTTTTCAAGTAACGGCCTCAAATGGAGGTGATATTTTATTCTCGCGAGAGCAACCTTCGATTTTCCATTAGATATTTCGGTTTAACCTTTATAGAGATTATAAATGCGGTCGCCGGGGCCCGGGGTGGCAACCTTGTGTTATCTATTTATGTCGGGGGTAGAGGGTAGGCCGCGCGGGGCAGGCGGCAGGCGGCAGGCCGCAGTGCGCCGGCGCGGTGCGGGCCTTATGTAACGCGCCGCGGGGTCCGTGGCGCGCCGTCGTCGCCGCCGCCGTCGCCGCGCCGCCGCACGTCTCCGCCGGCGTGAGGAGCCTTCGCGCTCCGTGCCGCCGTGCACTCGCACCCCCTTCTCCTACTCTACTCTACCCTACCCTACCGTACCACCATATGAATCCATCGCACCGCCGTGACCACCTTTAAACCTACCATCTAAGATGCTAATTAAATCCTTTAACGTTAAACACCTTGAGTTTCGATTCAACTCTTAAGCCGCGATCCTATTAACGACGCAGCGCTCGTTGCGAATCGCTCACCTCGCCGGCTCTTACGGCTCACTGTTCCAGTTATTTTCATAGTAACCTTCGCGATAATCCAGGGCGCGGTTTAATGAGGCGCGCTATGAAAACGTTCATCAATTATCGACGGCGACGGGTGCCTTGTTTACGGTAGCGATACCGCATTTAGACGCTGACTTTCTGACCTAGCTCTATACCTAAGAAAAGATCCCTAAACGATCTCGCACGCTTGCAATATTCCAATCATTACCTATACTACAATGATACACGCTAATTGTAACCGTTCAAGATAAACAATGATTTCCATTAATATCCCTTTTCGGTCTGCTAATAATTGTTCGGCATTCACGAAATCTCAAAGATGTAGGTACGCAATGAATATGGGTATGAGCGTGGAATCGGTCATGCATCGAGGTGCGCGCCGGCCTTACAAGCGCTCTCAGGTTTGCATACGCAACTATGTAGTTCAGATCAATTGAACGCCATTGAGCTGGCTGGTCCCTCGCAGGACCGTAGCGCGTATATTAGGCAAGGTTACCGAGCTCGGACACGCTCCCTATTGCCGTGTGCTGATCGCTTTATTGATTGCCTCTAGCCTTCATGCTGTGTAGGGTTTACGTGCATTGTTGATACTTAGTATACATCGGTCAGTGTTTATTCAATTTCAAGGCTTTCGTATTGAGCAACATTTAGATTTTAATTATAGTTATAGTCAATACACTTTTAATTTAAATCTTTCGCATTTGTAAAATCGGTACATTTATTTAGATCTTGTTCCTTTTTCTTTGTTCTTGAGCATCGATACAGCATGATTCTACAATGGAGCGTTAAATTTATTATTTCGAATTCATTACCTACCATTTTAGATTGATGCCGTGTCGTGGTTTGTCTCACATTCATCCTCTCACCCATTGCATGGTCCATAGGGCCGCCTTGTAGAATATGTCTAGCCCCTAGTTGTGTTTGCAGCATGGCCGTACCGACTCGTACCGCGTCGCCACGATCGGCTTCATTAAGGACGATAATAGAACTGCCGACGGACAGTACAAGGTTTTTATTTACATTGTCATCTTTCATTTTTACCTTATTTTTAATAAGCGTCGATTGACAGCTGGTCCTCCGACCGCCCGCAGTCAACCGTCGCGTAAGTGTTGCATGCTTTTGTTAATCATTTGATGCATTTTGATTTGTTCCTTCATTAAAAATAAGTGCTTGTAATTTTAGAAATACCTATAAATTTTAAATATCAGAGAATATTATTTTAAATGTATGTTGAGTGATTAGAACGGGTGTAATTGTTGCCGACGGTGTGTTTCAGACCCGCCGGAAGCCTCCCGCGAAGAAACGGAAACCAGGAGATTTAGATGATCTCAAACAGGAGTTGGATATTGATTTTCACAAAGTATCGCCCGAGGAACTCTACCAAAGATTTCAAACACATCCAGAAAATGTAAGAGTAGTTATTTTCATGTATTTTTGCGATTACCGTAAAAAAATAAGATTACAGAGTTTCTCCCAGTTTTAATTAGCACGTGCTAGGTTAGCTGCCATATTTTGCCGCTATTATATTTGCTGTTAATTTATGGCAATTATTTTGGGCTCTGAGCCAAAGTAGGATGCGATGTACGCAGTTTTACAACAAATGAGTTTTAGGAAGCCTCTGAGTTTCGTATCTAATCCACTTCCTTGCTTCCTTGTTTCCAAACCTAGGTGTGCCTACTAATATTCACTTTTTTTCCAGGGCCTTAGTCACGCAAAAGCGAAAGAGAATCTTGAAAGGGACGGTCCAAACGCACTTACGCCACCTAAACAGACGCCCGAATGGGTGAAATTTTGTAAAAATCTGTTCGGTGGTTTCGCGTTATTACTCTGGATTGGTGCTATTCTATGCTTTATAGCCTACGGAATTCAGGTTAGTATAACTTAAGGACACTATAAAACATACACAGACAACAACGGATTTGATATATTTTTACGTATATATTATTTATGGCATTTGTTTTATAGACTTTCTTCTGAGACTAAGAACTTACTCCATTATAAATATTTCCCAAACGTGAAATTGGTAAAAAATTTAAAGGTCTATATTTGCATATAATATATGTATGTTACCATCTTTTTTAATCTTCTAGGCAAGTACCGTAGAGGAGCCGGCGGACGACAATTTATATCTGGGCATCGTGTTGTCAGCTGTCGTCATCGTGACGGGCATATTCTCGTACTACCAGGAAAGCAAGTCGTCCAAGATCATGGAGTCGTTCAAGAACATGGTACCTCAGTTCGCGACCGTCATCCGCGAGGGGGAGAAGCTGACGCTGCGCGCTGAGGACTTGGTGCTAGGAGACATTGTTGAGGTATGTAAAATTATACTTATCTTATCTTATCAGGAACAGGAATCCATCCTAGGATATTTTGTGCCGTACAGGCAATCACAGGCAGTGGTAAAAATATGAAAATAACCGCCTTCTTCATTTCGATAACAAATCAAATAGAGAAATGCGTAATATTAACATTTTACTTATATTATAAGTATTTATATTTAACTTATAACATGTTAATAAGTACTTGAAGAAGAAGTTTACCACAATACCTTTATGAGAACATTAGTGATTCTTGCAAATTTTTATACGATTGCTTTGTTTGAGTAACTCAGCTGAGAACTTAATGAGTAAAAATTCCAGGTGAAATTCGGCGACCGTATCCCGGCTGACATCCGTATCGTGGAGGCGCGTGGCTTCAAAGTGGACAACTCCAGCTTGACCGGCGAGTCGGAGCCGCAGTCCCGTAGCGCCGAGTTCACCAACGAGAACCCACTCGAGACCAAGAACTTGGCTTTCTTCTCCACCAACGCCGTCGAAGGGACCGCTAAGGGCATCGTCATCTGCTGCGGTGACAACACTGTACGTCATATTTTTAACTTCGTACCACCATTTTTTTTTGTGAACTGTGTGTTTTCGAAAATCTTTTAATTTTCGTCTACAAACCTTATCCTTATAATAATAAACACGAAATAAATAAAAAAATCTAATTTGAAGCAGTCAATCGAAATTATATACACGTTTATACATTTCAATGATTCACTTTTATTTGTATAGGTTTTAGTAAAAACACATAAAGAAAAATTTAACAAACCCCCGACATAAAAACCTAAAAGCCCTTTAAAAAGTACTTATAACAATAATAAAAACTTAATATTAGTTACCTAAATATTAATATTTCTACAAAGAAAACGTCATGTCGGGGGGTCCGCTTGTCATTTAGGTGTTACTACTTAATACCTACAATCTACCTAAACCTACGGTCCCCCCGACATGACGTTTTCTTTGTAGAAATATTAATATTTAGGTAACTAATATTAAGTTTTTATTATTGTTATAAGTACTTTTTAAAGGGCTTTTAGGTTTTTATGTCGGGGGTTTGTTAAATTTTTAATTTATTTTTTTATTTCATACTTTTTGTAAGTAGGTATCTACTACTTAAATTATTATTTTAAGTAATTTCCATTTCACATGGAATTTTGTAATGTACATGTTATCCTCTTACATTTAATACCCCACTCGGGTACATTTGTCGATATTGGGTTTACCATTTACACTTTTACTTCCCATCATTTTTTAACTACTCAACCGATTTTCATTACAATTTCAATTTTGTAATCTACACGTGATCCTCTTTCATTTGATACCCCACTTGGGTATATTTGTAGACATTTGGTTTTCCATCCCCACTTTGACACCCTATATTTTTCGAACGACTTAACCGATTTTCATTATAATTTCCATTTTGTAATGTACACGTGATCCTCTTTCATTTGATACCCCACTCGAGTATGTTTGTAGACTTTTATTTTTCCATCCCCTCTTTCCCCCCCCCCCCCTAATTATTAAACTACTGAGCAGATTTTCATCAAATATAGCTAAGAAAACTCCCGACATATACACCTTTCAAACAAAAAAAACAGAATCAAAATCGGTTTATGCGTTAGGGAGCTATGATGCCACAGACAGACACACACACACACACACACACAGACAGACAGACACGTCAAACTTATAACACCCCGTCGTTTTTTCGTCGGGGGTTAAAAATAGAGATGAATTAATAACATTAAATTGAAAAAAAAATAATAAAAAAACATAACTTCATTAGTACCTAAGCAAAGTTTTAGGAATAATCTCCCAAAAATTTTAAATTTACGAACATCACCTCACATCAATCACATTTATTTTTTATTTTTAAAGGATTATGAATTTCCATTAACCCATCGTTTATACTCGTAAGAGACCTCGAAAGACCATTCCAAGCTTCGGCTGTGTGTTGATATCAATCAGTGAATCAATGTACCTATATATTTATATCTATAATATTTGTGTAGGTGATGGGACGTATCGCCGGCCTGGCCTCCGGTCTCGACACCGGCGAGACCCCCATCGCTAAGGAGATCCATCATTTCATTCATTTGATCACCGGAGTCGCTGTGTTCCTCGGCGTGACCTTCTTCGTCATCGCCTTCATCCTCGGATACCATTGGCTGGACGCTGTTATCTTCCTTATTGGTAAGTATTAGACCTGACGGCCTGTTGGTCTAGTGGTCAGAGCCTCTGACTACGAAACTCGAGGTTGCAGGTTCGAATTCTGCTAAGGGTTGATGTATAGCGTACTATTATGTTTATATATATTTTATGTTTATCTAGTACCCATAGTATAGTAAAAGGATTGCTTAGTTTGAGTTACTTAATCAAGTGGTGGGAATGTTTCAAGGATATTTTTAATATTAAATCCAATAATTCTGTATGTATAATCTTAGTCTTTAAGGTACTTGTGTATAGGTCTAGAACCCATCTAGGCATAATAGCCTGATCAAATGATTATGCTACATTTACGCCTTGTTTTACAATTTTCAATTAAACCACTTGCCACTTTTCTATCAGATAAGAACATTGTTACAGTTCCAAATAGTAAACTATATAAATTGTCCACTGGATAAGTGGTGGTTAACTAATGTTTACTATCTGAAGCCTAAAAGATGTTTTTATGTGCTATAAAAATGGCATAATAGTGTACTTGTACTGGGTAAAACAGGTCGGTAGTAAACTTTATTGCTTGATCTATAAAATTGTATAAGCGACCTTAGCTTCTGCACAATAAGATCTTTACTTCTGTGTTCCGTCAATCAAGTATTTTATCTTATCACGATACCAAAAGTAATACACAACTACCACTCTAGGCTGCAATTCTAAAAAAAAACATTACATTTGACGTAGATATCAAAACATCAGTATAGGGACCGTTCAAGTATTACGTAAGCACTATAGGGGGCGAGAGGTCTTTGATTTGCTTAAGTATTTTTAATTCCTTTTTTACAAAAATGGCAATATCCAAATCGTCTTTGCTTGAAAACGATTGTTTTAGTAAGCATGAGGGGATAGGGGTAAGAGCTTATCTTACTTGTGCTGACAAGGGAGACGGGGGGGGGGAGGTAAATAATTGCGATAAATGTAATACTTGAACGGAGCTTTACCCATACATACGAATATCACACAATACAACACTTTTCACGTCCACAGGTATCATCGTAGCCAACGTACCCGAGGGGCTACTCGCCACTGTAACCGTATGTCTGACCCTCACTGCCAAACGGATGGCCTCCAAGAACTGCCTGGTGAAGAACTTGGAAGCCGTCGAGACCCTCGGGTCCACGTCCACTATCTGCTCTGACAAGACTGGCACCCTCACCCAGAACCGAATGACCGTCGCCCACATGTGGTTCGACAATCAGATCATCGAAGCTGATACCACTGAGGATCAATCTGGAGTACAATATGGTGAGCTATTTACCTTTTATTACAGACGCGTGCGGTTACTTGTGGGTATATGGTGCAAGGGTAGACAGTTGACTGTATATACGTTTATATGAAACGCAAGCCCTTGGGATATCATTCTAAATAATGTACTTATTGTACGGATCCAACTTCGTAATGATATTGATAGTTTAGGAAAATCAATATAACGTCAATGATAGTATATAAAAACAAACATAAAAAAAATACTTAAGACCTAGACCTAGTTCTTTTTTTCTGCGGAAGATCCTGCACTTTGTCGCATGGGCATAATTACGACAAATATAATAAGTATCTAAAGAAATCTCAAATCATGCTCCCACCATTGTTACCTATGACATTGTTTTGAACATGATAATAATTTCAAATCAACTAATCACTAAACACATAACAGGTAATATAACTTTATATTTATATTGATACAGACCGCACTAGCCCTGGATTCAAGGCGCTCGCCAAGATCGCGACCCTCTGCAACCGCGCCGAGTTCAAAGGTGGCCAGGATGGGGTGCCTATTCTGAAGAAGGAAGTAGCCGGCGACGCCTCCGAGGCCGCCCTCCTCAAGTGCATGGAACTCGCCCTCGGAGATGTCCTCTCGATCAGAAAACGCAACAAGAAGGCCTGCGAGATTCCATTCAACTCCACCAACAAATATCAACTGTCTATCCACGAGAGCGACGACCCCAGCGATCCTCGCCAACTCCTAGTGATGAAGGGCGCGCCAGAAAGGATTTTGGAACGATGCAGCACGATTTTCATCGGTGGAAAGGAAAAGGTAAGTTCGAAAAGTGACCAAACTTAACTGATACTTTGTCATGTTCTAGATTAGTTATATGTCATGTTTTAGATTCACGCTCTGACAGTATATAAATAAGACAAGTACGCCATACGCCGTTTGTTTAAAATTATTTCCATAAATGTCTGAGAAACTATGTTTCTGTAAAATTTTGAGTCCTATAGGCTTTTAGGGCATACTTTTGTGTACCACACCTGTCTTATTTTAAGTAGGTTTACGCATATCGAGTTACGAAACTTTTCCAGGGTAAAAATCATAACGCTTCCCTCTCGCTTCCGTGAACGAAACCACCCCTGACGGTGTGCTGTATAAAACTTATGCAAAAATAAACGGAATTCCAATATTTTTTTATCGAACATAGGTATTGGATGAGGAAATGAAGGAAGCTTTCAACAATGCTTACCTCGAGCTGGGCGGTTTGGGCGAGCGTGTGCTAGGATTCTGCGACTTGCAGCTGCCTTCCGACAAGTACCCCATTGGCTACAAGTTCAACACTGACGAAGTTAACTTCCCCACCGAGAATCTTCGCTTCGTTGGTCTCATGAGTATGATTGACCCGCCCCGCGCCGCCGTGCCCGACGCCGTTGCCAAGTGCCGATCTGCTGGTATTAAGGTAAGAACTACTTACTATTAATACTACTAACAACTATTTATATATTGATACTAGCTGATCCAGCTACCTTCGTTTTTTGGGAATTAAATATAAATAGAGGTTGATGGTAGAAGGGTGAAAAATTGGGGTTGTATGGATGTATGCATTGCTGAATCGTGAATAAATAAATAAAGTGTCCAAAAATTTTAAATACTTTGGGGTTAATAGATGTTGGCTGATTCTCAGACTTACCCAATAGGTAGGTATACAAAATTTCATAAAAATCGATCCTACCGTTTCGAAGGAGTTTAGCAACAGACACAGCGACACGAGAATCTTATATTATATATAATCTTATATTATAGGTAAAATTGTAGATTTTGTCATGGTAATACATACCATATGAAAAATATAATTATTGAGATACTATAAGTCGCCATAAGATAAAATATTATTTCCGGGACGTCACGAGCCCCCACTCCCGAACTTTTGATGCGCTTTGTCATTTATTATTCGATTGAGATGAAAATGAAAATGCCTATTCACATAAATACAACATAACTACGTATAGTTAAAGAACTAAATGCTTTTATTTCAATTTCGAAATTTCTTAATCGAGAAATGGTTATAGAATTTTAGATCGTCTATAATTTGGTTTGTTATAACTGCTAAAAGGTATACAAAACTCAAGTATATTAAAGCGGTTGATATAAATCGTACCAGATTGTAAATGTCAGTTATCAATTTGCGGCCTATAGGACGCTTAAACGAATTAATTGGCGGGATTAAATAATCGTATCCCGGTAAAATTGAGATCGGATTGAATTTGTGGAGGTAAAACGGTCGATAAATTCTCCCTTTATGTCAGACTAGCGGCTCGCCCCGGCTTCGCACGGATCCCTATTTGTTTCAAAATATTCTATAGCCTATGTTAGTCAGGGTGAACGTAGCTTCCCAACAGTGAAATAATTATTAAAATCGGTCCAGTAGTTTTTGAGCCTATTCATTACAAACATACAAAAATAGGTACAAATCTTTCCTCTTTATAATATTAGTATAGATTGATGACTCGATTAGCATTGCGGATATTACATTCGCTGACATTTCAATATCGTTACTTTTTTAGGGTTCCGTACTCCAGGGGGGAAAAACGGAACCCTTATAAGATCACTTTTTTGTCTGTCTGTCAATACTCTTTTTCTTTGGAACGCGTGGAGGTACCAAGCTGTAATTCATATCGAATACTCAGGTCTACTGTCCCTTAGAGCTATGAAAGAAATTAAACTTCGAAGCCAAAGATACGTCGGCGGGTCCGACTCTCACTTGACCGGTATTATTTTTTTCGTGTTATCCGGTTCGGTTCAATTTTCACAATTTAAAAAGATCGCTAATTTATGATTATTGATTTTGGATATAAATTATCTCTAATTAAATAGATAATTATCGAGGAATAATTCTTTGACAAATTCCTTGCTTTCATTATAATTAATAGTTAATGGCTCTTCGATAAAAGAGCCAATTAGCGGTACATATACAAAGACATGTATAAAAGTTAAATAAAGATACCATATAATTATTAGGTACTTTGTGGAGTGGAAAATGTTCTATGAATTAAAGTAGAATTGGCTCAAAGATATATTGTAAAATAATAAGGGAGAATAATAATTACTGATTCTTTCACGATTATTACACATTGGAATAGAACACTATACGGAAACTCCAAAGTTTTCGGAGCGTTAGAATAATTAAACTGAAAAACCTCAAATTAATTAAAATTTAAGACTTACGTGGTTCTCTCGTAGATACCATTGTCTAATAGGACCACACGGGAAGCACCAGCTTTCAAATAAAAATAGAATCAATGACATGGAAAATACAGTCAAATTAAGAACATCCCTTTTTTGAAATCGGTTTCAGCATTTTATTTTAATAATAAAGAATAAATACTCAAAACAACTTCCACCTGCAATCGCTACAAAATATCCTCGATTCACAGGTCATCATGGTCACCGGCGATCACCCCATCACTGCCAAGGCTATTGCCAAGTCCGTAGGAATCATCTCAGAAGGCAACGAGACCGTCGAGGACATAGCGACTCGTCTCAACATACCGGTGTCGGAAGTCAACCCGCGCGAGGCGAAGGCCGCCGTCGTGCACGGAGTTGAACTGAGGGAACTCAACTCGGACCAGCTTGACGAGATTCTAAAGTAAGTGTTTGAATTTTGTTGCGTTTAATACTAAGTACTGTTTCCGTGGTATAATAGTTACACATTCCATAGGAGCACACACTTTATTTTATACCTATACAACCACTTTCAATTCAAACGGGTAAATTCTGCTAACCTAGAAGACTTGAAAAAAAAAGAAAAATCGCGGGCGGCCGCCATATTTTTTCTTCCGATATTTTCAAACAAGTATTTAAATGCAGATTTTTGGGTGAGCGTAGGGCTTTTTGATGTATATTTATATTAATTAAACGATTTGGGCGCAAGCATTTATTCACATTATAGTCTTGAGAACGCTGCAAGTACTGATTTTGAATGTCCGGCAAATCAGAATAAAATTATTTATTTGTCAAACAAAAAAAAGGGGAATTCTTCTACAATGATATACATGTTTATGAAAGGCTTCCTAAAGTCGCTGTTTTCGGTACATATCCCCTCACTGTGTAAGTATACACTTGTCATTTGTATGGCATCTGTTGATATAGAATGTTTGACACACTTTTGGGCGATCAGTAACATAATCCTATTATTCTTTAATCAGTAATTTGAAATTGCATTAAGACTTTATTCTGTAATCAGCGAATTAAAATTGGGTTACGATTGTTTTTTTACTGGATAAGAGAAAAATATCAAATACTTATATAAGTACTACGTATTTTATTACTCACTAGCTGACTCGGTGTACTACGTACCCCATTTTATGAGAACATATTATTATTTTATTTGCGTTAGTTTTCCAAATTTATTAGCATTTAAACCTTTCTTAGACTTTCACAAACATTTAATCCCAATATCTCCTGTTTTAGCGATGTTAGCATACATAAATATTTCTTCTACCTATAATATAATACTACAGTCTCAGACTTAATCTACATAACAACCAAACCGTCCTCCGTACACACAGGTACCACACCGAAATCGTGTTCGCCCGTACCTCCCCGCAACAGAAGCTGATCATCGTGGAGGGTTGCCAGCGTCTCGGCGCCATCGTGGCCGTCACCGGCGACGGTGTGAACGACTCCCCCGCCCTGAAGAAGGCCGACATCGGTGTTGCCATGGGCATCGCTGGGTCTGACGTCTCCAAGCAGGTTGGATATGTTTTGTTTATTAATTTTGCTCGCGCGCGATACCAAATCACAAATTTATATTTATTTTGACAGTTCGCTGCTTCTCTGGAATAGTGTCACAACTCGAAATGAGTTACCATTCTGAATTGAAATTTATATGTGACGGTTCACAGTCTTAAATGGAGTAACAAATTATTTCGAGTTGTGACACTATTCTAGAAAAGCAGCGTGTTGACCTTTATCCAAAATGCATTTTTTTTTATTATCAAGGAACATACGATTGAGACAAATTCTTACCTCTAACGATAATTGACTTATAAAACCAATTAAATAAAGGAAGAGTTACTTTGCCTATCCCGCCAGACATTCCAATGAAATAGAACTTCAATCCAATCCAATTTAACCGATCTAATACGGGTTATCGCGAGTCCATTGGATCCATTGGATATCGCTAGAATTGAGTAAGATTTAATTGTCATGTTCCACCAATCAGAGACAAGCAACATAATATAGCTTATTTTTGACTCGCAATAATCCCAATTGGATCGTCTTTTAGGTTTTTATATCGATAGATTTTCGCAAAGCTACCTGAATATAAAAAAAACTTGAAATTCGGGACGTTAAACTATAAATAGTTTATACAAACCTCCGAACTCCAGTTACAAACTTCACACGTATTCTAGGCTGCGGACATGATCCTGCTCGACGACAACTTCGCGTCCATCGTGACTGGTGTCGAGGAGGGCCGACTGATCTTCGACAATCTGAAGAAGTCCATCGCCTACACGCTCACCTCCAACATTCCCGAGATCTCTCCCTTCCTCGCTTTCATCCTCTGCGACATCCCCCTCCCACTCGGCACCGTTACCATCCTTTGCATCGATCTTGGAACCGACATGGTAAGTTCGAACTTATATGTGTTAAGGTTATTTTTTATGTGGACTGTACATTGAAAAATGTTATGTAATTAAATGATGAAGGTTCAGAATAGAAGTGTGCAATTTTTCAATGTACAAACTATGTTATAAATAGCAGTTTTTTCTCGCCGTTTTTATGGTGAAATGAAACTGCTGATTGTCTTAATTAAGAAATAAGTAATTGATTATCGAATGTATGGATTCCGTTACGATATTTTAATATGGTTCTAATTATTATATGGAGAATGTAACGAAATCTATGGATTTGCGTATTTAAATTATTTTCCTTAAATTTTTAGAGAAGGCTGATGAAGAAATGTGATTTAATGTAGTACAGTTGTATTGATATAGTTATTGACACTAGGTGCCAGCGATTGCGCTCGCTTACGAGGAGGCCGAAGCAGACATTATGAAACGTCCTCCTAGGAACCCATTTTGCGACAAACTTGTCAATGAGAGGTCTTTATTATACACTTCAATAATATGTTGCCATTAACATTTAACTGGTATCCAGCTAAAAACGTCGCTGTTGTCTCGATATCGTAACGAGTGGGTGTTCTTTGATGTTAACTCTAGTATAAAGCTTGTTTTATGTAACCATAAGATCCAAACTCATGTGTTAACATTTTAATGTAATGCTTCATACGTTATGACTATAAAATAATGTAATAAATAAGTGTATCAAGTGTGGGATCATGCATGATTCTACTAAACATATGAGGAGTTTTCAACGCAGCTTTGTTTCAAGACTTGGATCACCGAGTATAGCGATTTTAACAGTCATTTGAATGTATTCCGCCTATGTTAAAGGTCGTGAGTGTTATACAGTGTTGCTACCCCGTAAGGTTATATCCGACAATTAAAACTGACACAACACACAGTCATCGTCATGTCATCCCATCATCAGAATCAATCATCAAAGTCCCAATGTCCATTGTTTAAAGTCATCCACACTCATCACTTTCAATTTTGTGTTTTACATACTGGGTTAAAACAGAAGTCACCCCATGATATACATTTTTATGTGTTACAAATATTGTTTCTATGATAACGTTAAGCGTACAAGCCGTTGCAACCATACGCTACTGGGTTATTTGAAGGTTCATGTGACGGTTGGTTGCGCCCCGAACAGACAGATGGCAGCACTTTTCTCCCGCTATCGATTGACCTTTGAGAGATTCCATGAAACCGAAACCTATATTTCGTATGTCTACAAAGTTATTAACTCGCTTCGAGATTCGGGTATGATTTGTTTTCCAAAAGTTTCCCAATACGATCTGCGGCAATCCGGATTCAAATTAGTATACTAAAAATAAAAAACAAGATATGTAATATTTAAATTGTAATGTCGTTAGGTGGATTTCACGGGATTTTCAACCGTCGTCAGCACCTAGTTCTAAATATTGATAAGATGAGCTACAATAAGATTCAAATTCTATTCATTGTTACAACGTGTATATGCACAGTATATTACTGTAAATGAAAATTTAATTCTTGTCGTCATTACGCCGTGATATCCACCGTGTTGTTTATATCGGCGGGAGAGAGAGGTATCGTCTGGTTGCATCGGATTGCTGAATGTTGGATGTTTGTTGTACCCGTGACATGCACCACGCTTGTCCGCCGCGGCGCGCCGCCGGCCCGTGTCCGTGTTTACTTGGTGTCCGCTCAAATCGCTAGTGTTTGTAGGTGCCCGCCATTTCCCTGGCTTACGAGGAGGCAGAATCTGACATTATGAAGCGACAGCCGCGTAACCCTTTCTCAGATAAACTAGTTAACGAGAGGTAAAACATCACGAGTGTCCTTCGCACTCGTTCAAAGATTAATCTATCTATCTGCTAATTTGCTTGCTATCACGTGTAAGTTAGTCTTCAATATTGAGGTCTGGTTGTTGCCTGCAGTGTATGGATGCCCTGACCGTAGCTCCGTGGATATTGAAGACGACAACGCACATACCCTGATTTATGCCTTGCGTTGTCTTTCTGTGTTTTTTGTACTAACGATCCTTAACTAATGTAGCTTGATGTGATTAATGTCCATGAAAGAATGTGTTTTACCAACCTATCACCTGACCAATAGACCCCTGTCGCAAACACATTGTTTCATTATCGTTTTGTATTATTTTATTCGTACTAACACATATATAAGTAATCATGTTGTAAGGGTGTCTGTGAAGGTAAGTTTTTGTTGTTTCCCTGTCGCCATCTTTGTCGTGCATGCACTCTATGAAAACGTCTTCTTATATTTATATTGTCTATTTTAACTTTTCCTTATGTTTACCGCTCATGACTCACCATAACACAATGTTCTGTTGACACGGTTCGCAATCATTCGATCTACTCACTGTACGGCCGAGCGCTTCATCACAACATTCTCGTACTGGGCCTATGTATTATGTATACAGTAACACTGATTTGTAATATACTTAATGATTATACTATAATATACTTAATAGGGCTTATTTGTAACTTTCACTAGAGTAGCTTTCAGATTTTACATTTTATCAATATCTCTTTAAGGTCGATACAAGCTATCTTATCTTATTATATGAACACGCCAATTCTACCTTCATACTTAGCTATTTACTATAATTAAGCAAATATTTAGAATATATTGTAATTTTTTTAATAATATTATACTTTTATCTGACGTAGTTATAGTATAAGCGGTTTAGCCGAAAGGTGTGTACGTAGGTATATTTATTATGTATAAGTAGTGCGTGCGTCGTATTGGTTGTCCTGATTGCTTGGTGTTACCAAAGGTGCCTGCTATATCATTGGCGTACGAGGCGCCCGAGTCCGATATCATGAAGCGGCAACCCCGGGATCCTTACCGCGACAACCTCGTCAACAGAAGGTTGGCCTCGCCGCGGCGCGGGCCCCGCGCCCGCCGCGACTGCGATCTTGTTACTCATATGGGTGTTAACACAACAGCCGACTATTCTTAACGTAACCGCTCCTTGGTGAGACCGAATAGCTCGGCTGCCTGTTCAACAGTACCATTTCAATCCTGGATGTGGAAGAGTGATTACAGAATAAACCCCCCGCCCTCTCCAGCACGATATAATGACGAAGTAATCTAATCGAAGCCCCCCACCCCCTCACTCTGTTGTTGAATATTAGAATCTTTATATAATATCCAAATGCGTAATAAATATACGAAACTATAGTACATGAACCTTGAAAATTTAATTTTCTTTTTTAAAAACTTTCTCTATAATAGCATAACTATGATTCTATTAAATTAGAGATCTATCCATTGTCTAGAGTTTAGACTATACCTCTGTATCTTTGTAATCTTCACTCTTCCATATTTCAACAATAGTGAAATTGAATGTTGAGCGGCACTACACATGCAGTGTCGTAGCGAATTGCACGACTAGATACTAGACCGTGTAGAGATCGTCTTAGACGCATTAGAGATTCGATTATGTGTGAACTGTCGTACTTGTCTCAGTAGCTAACATAGTTGATATTCATTGAACATTTTCAACGTTTATTTTGACGGAATGTTTCAGGCAATATACCGTAATATTTTTGAATTATTTATTTATGATATATTATATTGAACTTATATTTTAGTAGAAGAGCACGTCAGCTATGATTCAACCCGCCACAAGCGCTTTCGACGCCTCACTCACACACCACACTTATTTAGGGTTATTTAGTTCCGCTGTTTATAATTCGCTGGCTATTTCTACTCGGAGTTTACTCGACACTTGCTAAAGCTTTCCTTTCGCTCATTATCTGGAGTGCAAAAACAAGTCGCATTTAATGAAATTCCTTCTTTAAACGGATTTCATTATTTTACCGCTGTTCTTACTCCCGACATTGGGTATCAGTTTTTCTTATTTTCGCACCTACTGTGCTACACTGTCACTTAGGCATAGTTATTAAAATGATTAAGAATCCAAAGTATATCATTTAGTACAACACTGAATCTTAAAACTTTTCTTCTATATTTTTTCTCCCTAAGTGACAGTGTTTGCAGGTGCATTTAAGTTTTATATTCCAGCACCGTAGACCGCCTTCTTAGACGTGACCTAACAGAGTGATGCATGGATGTTGTACATAGTTATTATAAATATAAGGCTTTTTTCACAATGTCCAAGAAAAACGTGAAAAATATATTATCCACCAGATAGTGGCAGCTATAAATCTGCCAATCCCATCTGTGGATTGTAAAAAAGTATATAATTTCTTTATCTGCTATGTAAATTGCAATAAATTTATTTGGAACTTGTGAAAAAGGCTTATTGTAGAATATATTATTTAGGCTCATTGGATATTTATAGATCTGCCGTGACTCAGCTCTGGTGTTTCAAAATAAACAAATATCGCCTAACCCTTACAAAGATTTATTTACGCTCCATAACATTAATATTGAAGTTTTGGTATGGCCAATCATGGTAATTGAATTTTTAACCACACCTTCATATTCTGCATGACTGAATTAATACAGCAATGGATCAAATCCCGCGGGAACCTTCTGTCGCCCTGAATCATAATCGTATTAACATACCTAACTGCCCGTGCCGAGGTGAAACCCCCACTCTAGAGGGCCTTTCTTGCTTTTGAATGCAAAATTTCCACCATAAAAAAGTTGTAATGTCACGCCAGATTTACTAAATAATTCTCTAAGAAGAATGTGTTTTTATAAATATATACATCGTTACTCCGTTGAGCCTAAATTAAAAAAATAAACTGTAGCATAATTAACTTCCTAATATGAAAACCTTATCAAAATCTTAGTTCATTTTTACAGTTTTATAATAAAGTTCTTTGATGTTCCACCAAATAGGTTTTCATATTAATGGCTTACGTGAAGCAGCTATAACTATTAACAAATTTGGGAATTAAAATAAACAGTTTTGATACTTGAAGCTTCAACATAATAAATAGCTTGAGAAGAAATTAATGCACGACTTACGAAAATTGCTTGTTACGTGTAGCTCTCTATACAGTGACTGATACATTGTTTGTGCGTTGGCAGGTTGATATCGATGGCTTACGGCCAAATCGGCATGATCCAAGCCGCCGCCGGTTTCTTCGTGTATTTCGTGATCATGGCTGAGAACGGCTTCCTGCCGCTCAAACTGTTCGGCATCAGGAAGCAGTGGGACTCGAAGGCTATTAACGATCTGACCGACTCCTACGGACAAGAATGGGTAAGAATCTTTTAAGCCGTTCAAGTATTACGTAAGATTTATAACAATTAGTTAACAGTACCCCTGTCAGCAAAAATAAGCAACGCTCTTACCCCCTCCCCCTATGCTTACGTTAATGGTACTTACGATATATGTATTTTTCATTAAATATAGGTATGTCTCTTTCTTTATTGATCATGAGAAGCCGTTAGAATTCGTTGTTGGGTGGAGGGATAAAATCTGTGAGCCTAGTTAGGTCACAATGGTAACAGATCTAAAAAGTTTAGGAACCACTGGTTAGCTTTCTCCTTCGACTATGTTAATTTACGATATAACTGCATCTTTCCAGACCTACCGCGACCGCAAGGCCCTCGAGTACACCTGCCACACGGCGTTCTTCGTGTCGATCGTGGTGGTGCAGTGGGCCGATCTGATCATCTGCAAGACCCGCCGCAACTCCATCGTGCATCAGGGCATGCGTAACTGGGCCCTCAACTTCGGCATCATCTTCGAGACCGCCCTCGCCGCGTTCCTCTCCTACACGCCCGGCATGGACAAGGGCCTCCGGATGTACCCACTCAAGTGAGTTCGTTAACCTTTATTATAATATGACGTTACGTAAGGGTGGGTTCTATGGCCGCTTATAATGTAGAATTTCTATTCGTATTGTTTGAAGGACTTTATTGTAACTTAAGCTTAAGATGATAAGTCGTAATTCGACCATATTGTCTTTGACTAAGGTTCGAATTGTATGACATGACATCGAAGTGACATGAAGACTGAAAGACATTGTGTTTTGTTGTACCGTGTATTCTATATTGGCCGTCGAGTTGGGTTGTTGAAGGGTCAAGTCCAGGTTCCATTTAGGTGTTAACTCAATTTCAATGGCCGCAAGAAGATCCAATATAATTTGTGTCGACATACGTATTTCCTCACACGTGACATGTCCCGGCAGGTTCGTGTGGTGGCTGCCGGCGCTGCCGTTCATGTTGTCGATCTTCGTGTACGACGAGGTGCGGCGCTTCTACCTGCGCCGCAACCCCGGCGGCTGGCTCGAGCAGGAGACGTACTACTAAACGCCGCGCGTCGTTTGTGTCGCCACAGACTGACCCGACCACCGAGGCCGCGAGCCGGCGCGAGCATCGCTCTCGTGCGCTTCACACCGCTTCACCGCCACTCCGCCCCCTCCTCCCTCTCCCCTACCTCCCCCCTCCCTCCCCTCCCCTCGCCTCCTCCAGACACCTCCGCCGCCGACCCGGCCGCCGGTCCAACCACCCCTGTCCCCTCCTCCTCCTACCCCTCACACACCACATCACCTATTCTTTTCTACGAACTATATATGTATATATGCACAGTGAAGGCGAGTTTGATATTTGTGATGAGGTTCTTTTCGTGTTGCGAGGCGCCTCGTGCCGGCTGGCGCCGCCGCGCGGCCGGCTCGCGCGCTCCGGAACGCGCCGATCACGTAACGTTAAATTATATACTAATGAAATCGTTTTTCACATACTTATGTAATAAGTAATAAATGATCGTCTAGCAGTAGTTCGTCGTTCGTGACCCGTGTGGGCCGACGCCGCCGCGTTCGGCGGCCAACGAAAAGCATTTGTTGTAAAATTACAGATAAGAGCCATTATTATTATAATTTAAGTGACTTAGATTAA
Source organism: Polylopha cassiicola (assembly GCA_038024825.1). Classification (NCBI taxonomy): domain Eukaryota; kingdom Metazoa; phylum Arthropoda; class Insecta; order Lepidoptera; family Tortricidae; genus Polylopha; species Polylopha cassiicola. The sequence continues at coordinate 6,232,504 of CP149061.1, forward strand.
GTTGAATCTTTCGAGTGAATAACGTTTAGTCGACGATGCGATCGGGTGCATGGTGTGTGCGAGGTCGATGTGGAGTGCCTGTGGTTTAGTGTACTACCGCTTACTGTTAGGTAGGTAGTTGAAATTTTGAAGCCGTATTTTGAATTGTAACGTAGATAACGAAGCATACACAGTCGCGAACGCTTAGCCGCGGGGCGGGGCGAGCGGGCGCCAAGCCGCCGCGTGCGCTTGACATCGCCAACCGACTGCACGCTGCAGGCGCCGTGACGCACTGCGTGTGCCATCACGCTCTTAGCGACGCACCGCGTGTGCCGTGACGCTATTAGCGACGAGCTGCGTGCGCCATGACGCCCCTAGCGACACGCCGAGTGCGCCATGACGCCGCTATAGCAACGAGCTGTGTGCGCCATGACGCCGCTAGCGAGACGCTGCGTGCGCCATGACGCCTCTAGCGGTGCGCTGCGTCCGCCCGCCCGGGCGCAGCTCCGACACGACGCTTTTCTTTTCTAAAAAAAATAATCTGATTATTAGTGAATTTCGTCAAATTTATTAAAATAGGCTGCTCATGGTAATTATGTAAGATTTTATTTCTTAATTAAAGGATAATAACAAAACGTAGGGATGCGTAATTAGAAATTTTTAAAATTATACATTTATGATAGAGTGATCTTGTTTCGGCGTCCGCTCGGGCGGCCCGGCGCGGCGGCCGGGGCCGCGCCCGCGGAGCGCCCGAGTGGAACTATTCATTTCGATTTTTCGTAACGAATACATATAACATTATAATAATGGTTACAAAAGTAAAATATAACATTATAGCGACTAATAAATCTAAATTATATGAAATGTTTATAGATTTAAATGATGTTTGTTTGTTTAGAGTGACCTTCTGTGCTTGTTTGATGAATGATGTACATCTCGTGACAATAGTCGTTGATGATGATATTAATGTAATTATTTGATCTTTGCGAGCCGTTTATTTGACGTACACAGTAGAACTTTGTTTTGCGTTCAGAAGTTCTTTACACCAATTCATTTTATAGTATTACTCTGTTGGCTAGGAGCGCTGTAAAAATGTAAGTGTTATTAATAAAAAACATTTTCAAAATATTACCATGTTGTTTTATTATTTTAACTCCTTTCACGTTACAATGTAGGTCAATGTCGAACAATGCCACCCATGGGTATTATAATAAATTCATGTACGGGTTTTACTTCGCAGTAGAAATCAGGCAAAACTTCCTGGTTTAATGTTATGTCTTATCTAAAATGTATATAATCAAATACAAGCAAACACATAATTCTAGAAAAAAGAGGAGGTACCTATTGGAAATGAAACTTTATTGCCTCATATATAAAACGATCTGTTGTTATTACAATGACAGTTTTACGCCCTGCGATATACTTACATTTTACCATTCCAACGACGACAATATAAAAATTAATTAACAATACTGCCTACCTGAATCTACTAGGCAATAATAAACAGGTAAAACTGCCTTTATTACTAAGTTCCTAGAAATTAAATACACGAATATAAGTAGTTCTAGTTCAGCACATCTATTTCCAAGTTATGATATAAGTAAGTAGCCGATGGTTATTATATATTGATAAGCACGTATCGAACTGGATATATGTAATAGACCAATGGCGGATCCAGCTTTGTAGTCAGGAAGGAGGGTAATTTGATTGAAAACAATAAGTTTAAAAAATATCTACTGCTATTCCAGGGCATTGTGAGGGAAGGGGGTGGCTTATTTTCCGCTGGGTGGATACCGTTGTACCTTATAATACCTACTGACACTTATAGATAGATAAAAACTTTATTTTACCACAGCAAAAATGTCATGGCACAAAAACTTTTAGTTACTTACATCATGGCGGAAAAAGTAGAACAAGAAAACATGAATGTAGCCTACAATATACACATTTTACACCCATGTGTAGGTAGGTATATTGTAATACCTATGTATTAACTAGTAGAAGTGAAGACAAAAAAAATATTGCTAATAGGTCAGTCAGCTTTTGAAGAAAAGTGGGTGACTCAGCATAAAAATTTTTGGCCCCGTATAAAAAAATTTTTTGGAGGTCCTTATATGGCGGTAAAGATTTTTCAGAAAAAGAAACTTTTTGTTTTTTTTCATACGGCAAATACGGCGGTAGCTACGCCCCTGCAAGTAAGATTCGTTATTTACGTCCATCATCTGACACGATGCCCTTGACAAGTCCGATACTTATTACTCGCTCCTGTGAACTCGATTTCTTAAAACGTAGGTACCTACCTATACCTATCGTCATGTCGATTTTCGGCAGCTATATGCCGACGTTGCCATTATTGCGTATATCTGCCTAATCACATCATCAACGTTCATTATCATTAATTTGCTTAGTGAAGTGTTTTAACATAATGAAAATGAACATCGTTCGTTTGGAACGTTCGCTGTTCACCTTAAACTCAATGTCACGTCAAGGTTATTCGAATGGTTCAACATTAAGGTTAATGAAGGCACAAATAGGGCGATTTCTCTACCTTATTTACGCTAATTTAGGTGACTGGGTTACCGAAATTACTATTTTGTTGGCCCTAATGACTGTTTAAGTACATACTTAGGAAAATTGAAACGATCTGAACAGGATAGGTGTTTCGCTGTCTAAAATAATTTTTGGTAGTTTTCTCTCGGGATACAATCGAATCACCTAAATATTGAAGTTATTTGTATTACTTACCTACTTATATTATACTATCTCTAGGTACTTATGTATATCTAGAGATAGACAGGTAACTAAAAGGAAATTCATGAATATTTATGAAATTAACTATGTAAGTAGGTATTTATTATATTGTTCACTCAAGTTAAAGAAATCACGTTAACGCCCATGAGAGCACGTTAGCACACAATCGATAAATAGTATTGATTGAATGCATAAAGTGCACACAGATAAAATCTATATATAGTAACGGTGCATCTAAACAAAAGGTAGACTAAGTGTACCTAAGTGCTTCGGACACCATGTTCTGGCAATGTTCCAGTGTCCTGGTTGCCCTAATACCTAATTTATTTGCGGATTTACACACATTTGAATTTATTTATATCGTTCAGTTTAAGTATTATTAAACATCCTTACTAATATTATAAATGCGTAACTCTGTCTGTCTGTCTGTCTGTCTGTTACGCTTTCACGCTAAAACTACTGGACCGATTTAAATGAAATTTGGTACAAAGAAAGTCTGGAGCCTGAGAAAGGACATAGGCTACTTTTTAACCGACTGCAAAAAAGGAGGAGTTCCACGCGGACGAAGTCGCGGACAGAAGCTAGTACTTACATTATATTTATATTGCGGGAGTTGATTCAATTAGGGTCAAATGATTAGGCTTGCGTATATTGTTTCTTAACAATGATCACACAAATCATAATGTAAAAATTTAGGTAACTAGGTACCTTCTTTAGGTAACTGATTCTGTTTTTTTTTTTCAAATATTTGTAAGTATCAATATTCAAATATTTTTTCTTCATGAATGCTAAGTCTTTGGGATGATTGTCAAATAAACGGTTGGTTCTCCTTCTTTTACACATACCTAAGTAAGGTTTCATAATAATATGGCGATGATAAAATGTAAACAGATATTGATTAATCTAACAGTACATAGCTATTTATGTCTGTAAGGCCTTTTCCATTCTAGAAATGCTCAGTAGGTAGCCTATTACAGTCTAGAACGAGAAAAAACGTAGAGCGAACAAAAAAATTAAAACATGAACGAGATTGCTATTAGTTACTTACCATCTAACAAATAAATACCTAATACCGAATGAAAATGTATTTAGTCACAACGATTCAATTTACTTTTTATTTGTGCTATAAAAACACATATGATGGCTATTATACTTAGTTAATTAACTTAGAAGGAATAGAATAAAAGTTATTTAATAACGCGATAGATACCTACCTACAAGCCTCCAAGGCGCGATTAATGGAGAATAGAACAACACAATATGCAATTTTGTAAATTATATTATACCTACGTACACCTATGTAATTAATATGTACCTACCAACCTACTGCTGTAGGTATCGTAGGTATGCCTAACACCTGGCATGCCCTGATACGCATTTACTTAATGATATTGGATCAGCATAATTCTCCCGTTCTTGAGCACTAATTGGACTAATTAGTGAGAAAGACTGTGTAGTTAGATGTATATATATACCTATGTATGTAAATATACCTACATACACTAACTCAATTATGTGTAAGTGATTAGGCTGTTACTGACGCGTCTACGCTAAGGAGGTACATTAATTTCCTTATTCATTTATTAATTTAAAGGTCAACCTAGGGCATTTTTAAACCAATCTACTTACTTATAATTCATTATAAGGATAATTCAAGGTGAATAAATATACAGATAGATAACTTCTAATCATATATACAAGTACATCTTATATAGAGTCCTGAGGGTTGCGAAGGCACGTGCCAGCCGCGGCCTTGACGGCAGTCCTTCGAGCTATACGCAGTTATGAAGGTACCTGTGGGTCGGTCCGGCCCTATAGCCGCGCACAGAGACCCGCTGTGCGTCTCACGCCCCCGCCGTGCCCCCACTCCACCGCGCATGCGCCGCTTTGACAGCCAGACCGTGCCAACACGTCCTAATTATTTTCCTGGCTGTGCCTCAAACAAATCGTCTCGAAGCGCGTAAACCCACATGCACTCCGCGGGAGCTCCGCGACCGCAGCCCGAGCGAGCGCCGCGCGCCTCAGCGATGCGACCGAGAGCCTCCGAGTGAGACACGATGGTGGCCAACATTGGCGTCATAGGGCCTAATGGTAAACATCGTCCTCGCTACGAAAGCTTTGTGTTCGGATGAGAGAGTGTAACCGTGTAACGTGTCGTGTGTTGCAGTGGAAGCGACAGCGTATATAAGCGCGGTAGCGGCGTTCGCTGTGGTGGTGCTGGTGGTGCTGCTGTTCCTCGGACGGCGCTGGTGCCGCGGCGGGGGGCTCGCGCGCAGGGGCTGCCACGACGTGCTCGCCGTCAGTCCGCACCTCGACGTGCCCAAAGACCACGACGATGCACAGATCGGTCAGTCGCAGCGTTCCTTTGTTTGTTTTCCTCCCAAGGCTACCCATTAAATATTATACTTAGATCTATATAGCTCAATTACCGAGGCCCTCGGGCATAGTTTTTCACATTAGCTAACGACGTAGGTACCTAGAAAAACGTAAATGTACACATTAAATGTAGAAACATATCGATTCAGTTGTGAATATTTTATCGGGCTGGCGCGGCGTGGTGGCCGAAGGTCCGCCGCGGCGTCATTGCTCGACAACAATGTAATTTTCAGTATTTCATGTAGCTCCGAGAAAGCCGATTGCGTCGCAACGTTTAATGCAAAGTGAGGGCCGTTTAGTGCCTTATCTGTCTTATCTATAGTCGTTAAACTTAATGAGCGAAATTAGAATTTAGATACTAGAGCTATTTTTGTATTTATTAGCTAGTTTTGTAGTATTTTATTTTGTGTAGGGCAGTGCGTATATATCGATTGACGTTGTCCGTACGTCTGTGTTGTTATAGATGCTTTGTCGAAACCGATCCATTACCCCGAACGCATTTTCACGTTCGAGGCGTCCGACTCGGATGAAGAGCAGCGCTTGCGCATTCAGCAGGTGAGAATAACTATTAAATGACAACTTTCAATACCTAGAAATAAATTTACCATACTAGACTTAACCACTAGGTATCGCCGTAGACAATGCTACAGCCTACGCCGTAGCACTTATGTAGAGGCTCCCGAATGCCCTGGCTACGAGGCTCGATACACAAGCCTTCCTAACCTAAAACTAGCGACAAAATTAAGTACTTACTTTCAAAGACATAATAAACAAAACAATAACGGGTAAATAAAATCTTTAGTACAATGTTCAATTTGTAACAATGTAGCAATTTTAATTGTCTCTTTAACTTGTACCTATATTGCAGAACGCAAAAGATACTTTGTAACGAAACAAGAAAAGTTTTGAATAAATACTTTGTTTACTCCGAAGCCATAAAAATAAGCCTCATAAGAAACGAATGGCTTCACTCGGCTCTCAAATCACGTTGAGCAAGAGTTTGTAAAAGCAATTTCCACATTTCCAGTGCGATAGCTCGGAGTGTCGCCGGCGGTTATTTATACAACCGCGCGACTGTTTTCGCAACTGTAATGAGAGCGTGGTATTTACATCTCTGTTCAGTAAATATCATCTAATACTACAGATGCATTAATTATGAAGTAATTTTCTAAATTTTATTTACTAAAACTCCAGGCACTAACCATATAAACAAAAAAATATAATACTTTTATTTTATATGCTGATGTTTCGATAACTTTACAGTTTCCTTCTATATTCCTAGCCAACTGAGCTGACGATAGTCTAACACTAAAGTACCTACTATTGTCAGCTCACTAGATAATATTTTTATCTCTTAAAGGTTACAAATAGCTTAAGTACCTACTTATCAAAAGCAAATCCCAAAAAATATTTTATTAGAGAATATATATGTATATCAAAACTTAGAAGCTAAGTATAATGTTACAATAAGTAAGTGCCTACAAAACTTCTAAACTGAGAGTGATTAGGTAAAGTGGACGGAATAATTTGAACAAAAGATAGGATATATAATACGTTTTTTGATTTTTTAAATATTATTATCATACATCATAAAATATACAATTAGTTAAATTATCCCTAATTTTAAAAACAAAGCATGAATAGTCATCTTAATAATTATGTAGAATAATTCATTTTTAATCTTACCTTCATCTATTTAGTATCTTACATTAGTATTTATAAAATTAAATGTTTCCATTTTATGTTAAATCACAATTTTACCTTTTGGAAATCATTATTTGTGTACCTATATATTATCTTTACGTAGAACTTACGGTACTGAGAATAATCTACTTACCCTACCATTTGGTAGGTAGGTAGAGAACATCGACTTCTTGCTTCATACCCAATACACATTCTTCAATAATCAACGAGAAAAAAATTAAATAAAAGAAGGTGGGTTAGGTTTGGTTAAGACTGCGAGTTTCATGAAATTTGAATTGCTACCAGAACACTTAGGTTAGGTTACAACTGAGACAATCCGGCTTATCATTGAACCGCCGTATTACAAAACGGCCCTTTTTGTAAATTATATACCTATATATTTAATTACTTAGTCAATAGCTGACAGTGTACATATCTCCAAACTAATTCATTTATTTATATAATCACCATAATTACTTACGTGGGAAACCTCCACATGACGTTACTGTCACGGAAAGTTCCATTTCAGTATTTAAGTGTTTCCCTTAATTTTACAGAACATAAAATAACCATTTAAATTTTGTTATACCGATCTTCTATCATATTGTATAGCTGTATGTAGCAGTTATATAACCCGTGTTGAAATGTAGTAATTTTATGATAAATAGCTGACCCGGCGAACTTCGTACCCTCATACATATCTGGTTTTTATTATTAAACGGTTTTATTTAGCTTACCCTGTTTGTTTTATTCTTTATTCTTGGGTCAAAATTAATAATTGAAATTTCACCCTCTTCCTGTCAACCGATTAATCTGAAATTTTTTAAACTAATATTTTTTCTTCTATACCTACAAAGCCCCTGATCATAAGAATCTGATCGCAACAAAAAAATAATTATCCAATTTGGTCCAGTCGATCAAAAGTTATGCGCGTTAAAACTTTAAAACTAACTACACAACGGATTATGAAGCTTTTTTTTTAATAGATAGAGTAATTACGGAGAAAGGCTTATAGCACCCGTGTAAAACCGGGGTAGATCGTTCTTTATATACATAAACTGGATACCTACTTCTAAAATTCCATGTATCACCAGGACAAAGAAGATGTAGGATGTCACTACGAAGAGAAGAACGAAAATGCTCCAATAAAGGTGCCGGTGGAGGTGGAACTGATAGAGACGGCGCTACGGGAGACGGCACTGAGAGAGACAAGGATAGACGATGTGGTGGCACCGAGGAGGTCTGAGTACATCCACACCCTCGAGGCTCAGAGCAGCGTGGATAGTGATGTCATCGTCCATAATGTGAGTCTAGATGAGCTCTAACTTTTTTTTTAATTGTCAGAAAGTTTTAACACTCAGGCATATTAAGATGGTTACTATATATAGGTAGAGTGAGATCCTCGTCACCTCAGTCTTATATGTCACATTATATCTAAAAAAAAGTAGATTTTACTCGTGTATAGCTGAAAATTGATGGACAAGGGCTTAGCGAGGTACGTCGTAATCAAAATCTAAAAGTTCCGTGTAGGTTTTGATTTCCTTGCGAGTATCGAAAATTACCTTACTAGCTACGCCCTTATCCTTAACCAGGAGACATAATAATATATAGGATACTTTTTATTCCGTTCTCATGATGATAAAAAGTTAGCATGATTTTCCACCTCTGAATAACTTCTAAATTGTAATTTTGTTTGTTGCTAACGGCCTGGTTATAGCTGGTGATAAACCTTACTCTCTTAATATCTGCATCTAAAACTATAATAAAAACTCAGGACACATCGCTCCTGTGCGGCGAGAGCAGTCCACAAGAGCGCGGATCCATCGAGCTGACCCTGCTGTACGATGCACCGGTGCGCAGCATGACGGTGCATATCTTGCAAGCACGTGGTCTCCCGCAGAGAACGGCGCCGCAAATACTGCAGACTCAGGTACAGCTGATGACCGATAGCTCAGGTATACCCAGCGAGAAAATGATGAACTGTCGAGTAGACATAATATTGAGAACGTTATCGAGAAGGTTCGTCGTGTCGATATTGTTTCGTTGTCGACATGAAGAAATAAAAGACGACATCGACATTGCAAGATGTCTCGTTGCCGGTCTTTGACACCACTATAAAAAGAAAATATCAACATTGTCATGTTGTCGACATCTTGTCACATGTCGACACGACAATCATCATAGGCTCGCTGGTGTTCGTTACTTTTTGAAATCATTAAGGCAATATTGATAAATATTGGTCTTTTTATCAATGGAGTTTAGGGTAAGTTCTTATACCTAAATATACACTTATTTCAAACATCTCCTGTTTAAATTGAAGTAACATGTTTTTGGGGTTTCGTACCTCAATAGGAAAAACTGAACCCATATAGGATCACTTTATTGTCTAAGTATTGTTTGATATCTCGTTTTGAATGATAAATGTGATGCAGGTGCGAGTTGTACTTCTTCCCTTGAAGAAACAGAAGTACAAGTCGAAGATACGCAATGGAGAGAATCCTCAATACATGGAGAATTTCGTACTGCATAAGATAAATCCAGGTACATACTTACTATAACTTTGAAGACAATCTTCGTAGCAGACTTAAAATCAGCCATATACCGTACACCTACGGTAAATTTAATCCGATGTGTAATAATTTAAGTTATTATTAATGAAATTACAATTTAAACAATTTTTGGCTCAAATTGAGTACCTGACAGTACCTGTTTATCTGTCTCGAGATATTAAGTAGATATTGAATATAATATATTATCATATATTTTTACTATCAGAGGATGTGTACGGCCTCGGTCTGCGCATACGCATCTACGGCTGCGAGCGCATGCGCCGGCAGCGGCTGCTCGGGGAGGCAGCGGTCACCTTCGCGACCCTCAACCTGGAGCTGGAAAACAGCCTGTGGCTCCAGCTGGCACCGCGGCAGCAGCATCAGCCCAGCTTGCAAGTAAGACCTAGTAACGACTACAATGTATTCAACACGAGAAAGATCGGAGTTTTTTTTTAAATAGATTTTTGAAGTAGACAATACCCCTTATTAGGCTTTAACAAGTTTTGGATACCGCAGCCGTTATATTTAGTAGACGTCTCTCTCTATTTAACACCATTATTGTCTTGCAATTGGTACTAAAACATGATGGTTTACGATAAATTAATGGTTACCTACATGAACATATATCTACTCGTAAAGACTTAGTAACTGTAGAGATATGGTACCTCTCGCACTACTATAAGTACATCATAGGTGGTATATGGTATTTCATATATATATATATATATGAAAAGTGCATCTTTATTTACCTATAGAACAAATCTGAACTCTAATGATATATATATATAACTTTCGTTTTACTTTCTTCATTAATTAAAGAAGACTATTTGCACGTTCCTTATTTGAATGAAACAACTAAGTATAAACAGATTTAACTCGCGTATTCACGCTAATGTGATTTATATCTACCGTTAGACTATCGTCAGCTCAGTCGTGCTACGAATATGGGAACTGTAAAGTTTTAGAAACTTCAGCCAACAAAATCAAATATGCTAATTAAATCCGTTTATAATTGTTTAATTCCGATGTGCAATAGCCGCGAAGGCATCAGAAATGATTATGTACCTGTCTCCAGTTGCCAAAACTCGACATGCCCCACTCGATGTCGATGTCAGGAGTACTGGCCAGCCCATCGTCCATCACGACGGCGGCGCCGGGCGGCGGCGAGGCCTGCAGCCTGGCGCGCTCGGACTCTGCCTCGTCCTGCTGCAGCGCCAGATCTGCGCCGGAACTACTCCTGGGCTTGCAGTACAGCTCCATCACGGGACACTTGTCTGTTGAGGTATGACAGGAGTACTTAACTTTCAGTGTTTGAACAGGGAATTGCTAGATTTTAGTGAATAGCTGTAGGTAGGTAGAACAGGAACTCAATTTTTTTTTTCAAGGAGTCTATTACCAATATCTGTTCTGTTGGAAAAAAAATGTGCTTTCCTGGTGAATTTCACATGAATACGTTTGATGAGAAATCTGGTTTTAATTACATATATCGTTTTTAAATTCAATCGTACTTGGCTTTGAAAACAGGATTGTTTACACTTTTTTAAGCTTTGTGACATATAATAGTGTTCCTGACATTTAATAATGTTTTTGCTGTAGAAGAATATTCTATTTTATCTACTATCAATCTTCCCGTACTCAAAGTACCTACTTTGACTTTTTCGGACACGTTCTGAATCTCCCAATCGTGTAATTAAATACAAATTCGAACTTTATTGCTAGGTGATAAAGGGCACGCACTTCCGCAAGCTGTCCCCGAACAAAGCTCCAGACACGTACGTGAAGCTGAGCCTCATCAGCTCGCTCGGCATGGAGATGGGTCGCTGCAAGTCCACCACGCGCCGCGCGCAGTCCAACCCGCTTTACAAAGAGCTCTTTATCTTTCAGGTAAAAGAAATTCCTTTTTTAAACTGATGTGCGTTATCTTTCAGGCAAAAGTAAAAGATGTGAAACCGTGTTGTGTAGGTACATTTGCTACTGTCACATGTGACGTGTAGGAAACAAAGCTATGTAGCTGTCATTGATGAATACTCCACAAGAGGAACGCAGACTTAAAGTAGTTTGTGGACTGTAGAATATAAACTGTGCAATTGAATACAGTAATTACTTTTATGCGTTATGTTCTCTGAATTTGTCTGTTATATTTATGATAATTTCTTCCGCTGGATGAGGCACCTACTTCCTTAAAGAAGCTGACAAGCATACATACAGTCAGCATTGATCATTCAGAACAAAAATACCAATTGATCATTATTTGTATTTTAGGAAAATAAAGACAAACCAAAATACGTCAAAATTCCATGAAAAATTTGTCACGTTTAATTTTTAATCTACCTAGACACTTCTCAACTTGGCCAGCGATTTAGTATTTGTCATCCAACCGTCTCCATAAGAGTGACGCTATGCTTTCCATGTCAGGTGGCTCTATTCCAACTGACGGAAGTGACTCTGATGGTGTCGGTGTGGTGGCGGCGCAGCGTGAAGCGCAACGAGATGGTCGGGTGGTTCGCGCTCGGACACAGCCCCTCGGGCCGCGACGAGGAGCGCCACTGGCAGGAGCTGTGCGAGGGACAGGGCGAGCAGGTAATGGTTATACATACTACCTATAAAAAAACAAGCTTTTATCTAACACTACATAGTATAAAACAAAGACGCTGTCTGTCCTCCCCTATATGTAAGCTTGAATCTTTAAACTATGCAACGATTTTGAAGCAGTTTCTTTTCATAGATAGAGTGATTGAAAAAGAAGATTTGCACACATATCATACATCATTTATCACCTCGTGGGATCGCCTACTATCGAATTCACAACAAGGGCGGATCCAGGGATCATGGTAGTCATAGAGGGTCTTGATGACCCTGGCTCTGGGTTAGCTATAGATATATTTTGTAACTTATTGCTTTTGATCAAATTACTATCTTGTAAACCAAATTCGACTGGACCCCCTGACTCAATGCTGGATCCGCTCTTGATTCACCTCTAACTATAATTGTCAGGTACAACTGCGTGACCCCCTGACTACAAAATAGATTCGCCCTTGATTCCCAACAACCTCTATAATCATCAGGTACAACGGTGGCACGTGTTACTGGAATCCTGACGGTCGCCGACCTAGCGCGCGGACTCCGCGTTCGCCTGAGTACTGACTTCGCCTAGCGGCCTCTTCCGTCTGGCTTCCAAGGGCTCGCCGACGCAGCCAGAGGCCGCAGTCTCCAGAGTGGACTCGCCGGTTTAAGGCCATTCGGCTCACCGCGGCCACTCGCTAAGGAACGACGTATGGTCCGTCTCACTTCGACCATTTGCACGCATTTATACCATCCGTGAGCTGAACCACTTTTGTATTGATGTGTTTTTCTTCTAATGTACACGTTTGACGTCGCATGAATGAAGGCACGCACATGACTGATTGAAAGTTTTGATGTTACGAGATGTTTTATGGATTTTGAGGAATATTAAAATGTAGGGTTTACTTGTATAAATAAAGCTCGAATATTTACATAGCGTTCATTATGGAAGTCTTGTATAGGGTTGTAGGTTTCATATTCATGAAAGGGGAATTGTATCTTGTCGTTTTAGGGTTCTTATTGATTCTTAATGTCGCATCAGTGAAAGTTACTGAAGTTTTATTTAGGTAGACTTGTTCCAGATGGAAAGTGTAAACTTGTATTTGAAATGGGCTTCTTGCCAACGTATTTACAATAAAGTAAGGCAAAGCGACTTTTAAAATGAACAGGAATGTTTAAATACGTATATTCTATTTATGTGGAATTGGTGTGGAAGAGTTCCATTAAAACTATTTGAAGACACGTTTGTCTTGCTTGCTTGAAAAATATAATTATATAAATAACTATAGTTAGGTACCTACATACTCAAGTTAGTTCTCAAACGATATATATTTTGATTAAATTCGCAAATCTCGTTTAATATTTCGTATCGCTTTTAATTCAAATTTAAATGTTGTTGAAGTAGATTAAGGTTCTCACTTTATAGGAACTGTAAGTGTTTCTACGGTAGATAAGTGAAATTGGATAAAATGTATTTACTTATAATGTAGCATTTTATATTGACGATTGAAGACTTGGAGCGCACAAACTCGTGAGAATAGTATAAAGATACAACCGATATTTATATAGATATAAAAATATATTACTTATTATTAGAACTGTGTATATTTCAGTGTATGAAATATAAAGTTTATGTAAATTATAAGTCAGTGTTTTTCAACGTGTGGGTCGAGACCCCCTGGGGGGTCGCTTAGCCTCTGAACGCAGGTCGAGGGTAAAAAAATATTAAAGTTTAAAAAGATTTATTAACTAAGTAAAATGCGAAGGTAGTTCAACCTCTTGCGATCCCCTAAAGACAAGATAATTAATATGCATGTTAGAAGGGCCGTCGTGTCATAAAGGTAAAAAACACTGTTATATAATTAATATAGTATCATGAAAACTTTTAACATGAATTCTGGTGTTTATCACTAATAAAATTACAATTCCTTCAATAAATACTTATATTATATTATTCAGTACCTACATACCCTCTCCCTCTTAATATGAACAATATATTATTCATATATCTATAGTAATATCAATTGTACTACGAAGCTCTTTTAAATACATCATTACGTAAATAGTTACTTTTTAACAAAGAAGTTTCGTACCTCTTTAGGTATCAATCAATTATTTATTTTCATTCTATAGGCTGTAGGTAGGTATACAGATGTTACACTCAGGTACATAATTTTTTACCATATAAGTACTTACTACAAATATTTATTAGGTAAGTATTATAAAATGGTTGACGGTTGTATTATTAAAAGAGTGTGTAAGTAAATTTCAATTTCTTAAAACAACATACATGCTTATATATCTCTTATTGTGAATTATCATTTAAGTATTTTTTTTGTATTTACTTCTTATTTGAAAGCAATTAGTTTTTATACAAAAAATAAATAGATGTTTTGTACTATATTAATGCTAGTTATGGTCTTTGTAGTTTATTACCTAATTGATATCATTAAGTTTATTTTGGTTAAGAAATAAATTTGGTTTCATGCCTCGCATACTATGTAATTTTCAAATAATAATTCCACTTTTGAAATAATTAAAATTTTCAGCTAAAAATATTTTAATTAAGGGGCTAGCCCTAGATATTGCGCTAAGCCCTAGATATTGCGCGATATTTGTCTTGAATATAAAAATAAATTTAATGCCTATAGGTACTTACCTATCTGTTATATTTAAGTAACATGATTTAACTAAATAGTTACCAAAATAGGATATTCGTAATTAATAAAAAATCTATTCTGTATTCTTTGAAAACATCTCTGCAGGCGTAATATGTTTGTAGTCGTAGGCAAATGTTAAATCTTTAATATTTGTGAAGCTTGTAGAAAAATGTTGAGTACCTACTAAAATACACATAATTTAGATGTTTATATGTTATACCATATTATATATATGTTATATTATTGTATTTACAGAGGTAGGTACATATTATAATTATATATATATATATATATATATATACATATATGATTTCGTAATATGTAAGTACCTACTTTGAAATAAAACGTTACAAAAAAACCTTGACAGTTCTACGTCGCGAAGCAGCTACGTCATCGTAGATACTTGTAGAGCGTAGCGCGTAGAAGCGTAGAAACAGCTACGATTTTTATGGGTTAAATCCCTACTAATATTATAAATGCGTTAGTAACTCTGTCTGTCTGTCTGTCTGTCTGTCTGTTGCTCTTTCAAGCCTAAACGGCTGAACGGATTTTGATGAAATTTGGTATGGTAATAGATGATAACCTAGAAATGGACATAGGCTATAAATAATCACGCCATCGTTCTTAGGGGGTAGGCAGTAGGCAGATAACTAAATTGAGATAGTGATTTTTAGTCGTTTTGGTTGGGACTTTTGCTCTATTGCTCTATTGCTCTATTTGCTCTATTGCTCTATTGCTCTATATATTATAAATGCGAAAGTAACTCTGTCTGTCTATCTGTCTGTCTGTTACGCTTTCACGCTAAAACTACTGGACCGATTTGAATAAAATTTGGTACAAAGAAAGTCTGGAGCTTCAGAAAGGACATAGGCTACTTTTTAACCGGCTGCAAAAAAGGACGAGTTCCACGCGGACGAAGTCGCGGGCAGAAGCTAGTGCTATATAAAAAAACGAAATTTGTCTTAAGGTACTTTTTATTTACTGAAGTATTAACTAACCTAGCGAACTTCGTACCGCGTCTTTAGATTACCTTTTTTTTAATTTCCTATTTCGTATTTAGAAACCTTCACTGGATTTTAACATATATTTTAAAACCACATTTGTTTTTGAAGTTTTTGAAGGACAAATGTATAGCTATTTATTTATATACTTACTAGCTGACCCAGGGAATTTCGTACCGCGTACACAGTTTTTTGTTTCTTTTTTTTTCCAAGTTTTCTCACCTTTTTTAAACCTTCCCTGGAGTTCCACAAACATTTTAAAACTAAAATCAACCAAATCTGTTCAGCCGTTCTCGAGTTTTAGCCAGACTAACAAACATCAATTCATTTTATTTATATATAGACTATGGGCCCATGTTAAAAAAATGATGGGTCATTTGAACCACCAGATGACCTATGTAGAACGATATAAGAGCATAAAATAATAAGATTTAGCATTGTGCCGTCACTTTTAAGCTGTCCAACTGAGTGCAGGTGAGAATTCAAAAGTACAGGTAGAGTGAGTACATTTTGGTCATATATTTTTGAACGGCATTGTTACCATCGATAGATCCATGAAAAATAATATTAAAACGCGTAGTGCCGTAAAAAAATGGTGATCCAAAAAGTCGGAATTTTTTTTTGATTTTCCGACAATTTCCAGGGTGAATTTGGTCATTTGATACAGTACGGCATCAGTTTCATACTATTTCAATACTGCTTCTAATCCATCATTCCGCAACGCCGTAAAAAAATCAAGCGACAAGGGGAAAAAACCGAAGGTTGCAGCCCCCTCTATTGCCGTGGTCAAGTGGGTGATTTGATAAAGTACGGCTTCGGTTCCACAACATTATCTAGCACTTAAAAGTACTATTAAAAATAATGCCGTCAAAAAATGATTGTTCATTTGAATGTATATCAATAATTATCTTAATTTCATCGTATTCTTGATTTATAAAGCTGTAAAATCATTTGACCCTGTACGGGAACTATTTTTCTAACATAATATTGTAAAATACAATTGTTATATAGTATTGCCGTTCAGCAGAAACTGTTCGGAAAAAAGTTATGGAGAAATACAAAAACTGAAATTTTGCAAATTATTGCAGAAATTTAAATATCACAAATTAATGAAATATAGCAGTTTTCTACATTGTATCCCATGTTTTAAATAGTATTAACATAAATAAATTAGGAAAAAATGTTGCCGTACATTTTAATGTAGACCATATCTTATATATAAATGCGAAAGTAACTCTGTCTGTCTGTCTGTCTGTTACGCTTTCACGCTAAAACTTCTGGACCGATTTAAATGAAATTTGGTACAAAGAAAGTCTGGAGCCTGATAAAGGACATAGGCTACTTTTTAACCGAGGAGTTCCACGCGGACGAAGTCGCAGGCAGAAGCTAGTATAATATAATTCTTGATATAATGTATTAGAGACATAATCACAAAACGAACTGCTATCAAAAAGTAAGTTAGGTTAGGTTTGAACTGCGTCCCCCTACCAAAACGAATGGGTAACAAAAGGAGGTTAGGATAGGTAAATAAAATACAATGTGCAAAAGTAAATTAAATATATTATTAAGTAAGTACATAAATCCCAGGCACATTACTTTAGATTTAAATTTGAAGCAATTGCTCGTAAAAATTCACCTTCGTTCGATTAAGTATAATATTATCAATTCTTTTTTGTTGCTCCATATGTATTTTCTTTTTTTTTTCTGGCGGTTGCCCATTCATATATGATTGTATATTTCCAAGAATAATGTTAGATTCAGCTAATAATTCATTATGATTTGTATATAAAATGAGCGTTATACCATACAATCTTTATAAGAAATAAGCGTTATACCGAACGATAAATATACGAAATAAATTTATATATTTTAAAATTATACCAAACGTTTATTATACACAATGAATGATTATATTAAATTATATCAAATGAAATTATTTGAAATTATATCAAATGTTGATATATCAATAGAAAATATATTAAATATTTTTATATCGATCATTACACACCCCTTTGAACCAACGAAAATGTACGGCATATGAAAAAATATTATCTATGCATAAAATACTTTCGAAATAAATTAATTTGATGTTGTGTCAAATCACCCCCTGGACCACGACAAGAGAGGGGGCTGCAACCTTCGGTTTTTTCCCCTTGTCGCTTGATTTTTTTACGGCGTTGCGGAATGATGGATTAGAAGCAGTATTGAAATAGTATGAAACTGATGCCGTACTGTATCAAATGACCAAATTCACCCTGGAAATTGTCGGAAAATCAAAAAAAAATTCCGACTTTTTGGATCACCATTTTTTTACGGCACTACGCGTTTTAATATTATTTTTCATGGATCTATCGATGGTAACAATGCCGTTCAAAAATATATGACCAAAATGTACTCACTCTACCTGTACTTTTGAATTCTCACCTGCACTCAGTTGGACAGCTTACAAGTGACGGCACAATGCTAAATCTTATTATTTTATGCTCTTATATCGTTCTACATAGGTCATCTGGTGGTTCAAATGACCCATCATTTTTTTAACATGGGCCCATAGTCTAATATAGATATATATATATATATGTAGATAACGTCTGCCTATGACTATAAATGTAATGCGTAGATACCTTACGTAATAATGTAGGTCATTGGATATTTTATTTATTTTCTTGGTTTTAAAAAAATATGAAATATTACTTAACGTCATAAAAACTAATTGTTTAAAACATAACGATTGTTGTTAGAGAAGCTTGTTTATCCCATTATAAAATAAATCTGTTTTTTTTAGTAATAAAAAATATATTCAAATTGACCAACATAGCATACATTATAATAAATCAATTAAAAATATTGTAATTAATAATTTTCTAAAGACAGTTAATCGACCTCTTGAAAGCCAAACTATTATGACCTGAATAATATAGCATGATATAGGTATTATTTTTAAGTAAATCAAAATTATTTCTACTTTTGATTAAAATAGTACGCCTATACCTTTTTGGAATTTCACTATTAGGTAAGTGTTCGATGGCATATTGTAATATTTACTTTTTTATAAAATACCAAACTAATTTAGTTACTATAATGGATCAAATTATTACAAATTCAGTGTTGTATAAACATTTTTTTTAAAGCTTACTGAAATTGATTTTTTTAGAATCTAATCTAATACTTAGGCTGCTTTTCAACTAGAGACATTTGTGAAAACCGAGAGGGCCAGACTTTAAAATACATTAAGCTCATCGGATACACGAGAAGAAAAAGAACATAAGGCCTACCGTGTCTGAAATTTCGTTGGTACCAAACTATGCTCTAGAAATACTCCTCATGTATAGTCAGTATCAATTATATCGGAGCAGACAAAGTGGTCAAATGTAAAAAGCGTCACGAATGTTTTTTTTCTTTGTCCAACAAGTAGATTGTCAAAAAATATTCGACACATATTTTTTCTTTTCTCAATCTAACAATAAATGCCAAAGATAAACGCTTCCAAAGTTCAAGGTCGCGGGCATGTGACGTCATGGCTAGGTATAAATTATTCTATATCATGACGTCACAAGCCCCCACTCCCGGAGTTTAGAAGCATATATCTTTGGCATTGTTTATTTGTTTGAGAAAAGAAAAAATATGGGTCCAATAATTTTTAATAACCTAACTGACGGACTATATAGAATTCCGTTTTTTTTACCCTGTCGTTATCCCTATTTCTGTAATACGCTCTTTTGCGTCACATGTTCCGATATATTTAACTGGCTGTACGTAGGTACGAGTATAATGAGTCGATTCCAACAGCAGTCTCAAATTTCAAATATTCAATAAGTACTTAATAATTATCTCTCTTGTATTTACCTAATAATTTATTTGCGAGAATAAACGCATGATATGTACAACAGCACCTTTGAAATTGTAATACTCATGGTGATATTATGTTTCTCAATAAATCACTTTATACAATTTTCTTAATATCAGTGTTTTATTTAAAGGTAACTAATAAGGTAATCCAGAGAAAATAGGTATTCGTAGTTGGGTAAATACCATGTATTTACCCATAGCCCACCTCTAATCCCGATTCACTTACCTACTCTTATTTAATTTTACTAACAGTGTCAGATAAATACCGGAGTTTGGGTAAATACCAGGTATACCTGTACCACGTAGGTTAAAGAGACCAGGTATTTACACACAGTCCATCTCTAATCCCCCAACCCACTTACCCTTATTTAATTAAAATAAAGTGTCAGATAAATACCCGAATTTGGGTAAATACCAGGGAACTGTTAAGGTAAAACGAACCAGGTATTTACACACAGCCCCTCTCCAATCTCGACACACCTTTTATTAATTTACCGAACACGTCAGATAAATACCCAAAGTTGGGTAAATACTAGGTAACTTCATAGGTAAAATATAATATATAATAAGTATTTGAGGTATTTTCCTACAGCCCATCTCGAAACACGGTCAATTTGCCCTTTTTAATTTACCTAACATGTCAGCCAAATATCCGAATTGGAGTAAATAACAGGTAAATCCGTCGGTAAAAAAGTCACAACCAAGTCTGATCCAGGGCTACTTACCCTTATAAAATACGGTCGGATAAATAAGGGCCTTATTTAATTAAACTGGGTATCACGATACCAACAAATTGTTTTATGCAGAAATACTTCGGTGCTATCTATATAAATTTAACTAATTAAGTATTCAATGTGAGCGGACTTAAATTAAAAAGATAAAAATCGTAGCGTGTGGTTTACTATGCACGCTAATTATTGAAAATTATAACTATTTCCTATTAAATATAATCTTATAGACTATGGGCCCATGTTAAAAAAATTATGGGTCATTTGAACCACCAGATGACCTATGTAGAACGATATAAGAGCATAAAATAATAAGATTTAGCATTGTGCCGTCACTTGTAAGCTGTCCAACTGAGTGTAGGTGAGAATTCAAAAGTACAGGTAGAGTGCGTACATTTTGATCATATATTTTTGAACGGCATTGTTACCATCGATAGATCCATGAAAAATAATAATAAAACGCGTAGTGCCGTAAAAAAATGGTGATCCAAAAAGTCGGATTTTTTTTTTGATTTTCCGACAATTTCCAGGGTGAATTTGGTCATTTGATACAGTACGGCATCAGTTTCATACTATTTCAATACTGCTTCTAATCCATCATTCCGCAACGCCGTAAAAAAATCAAGCGACAAGGGGAAAAAACCGAAGGTTGCAGCCCCCTCTCTTTCCGTGGTCCAGGGGGTGATTTGATAAAGTACGGCTTCGGTTCCAAAACATTATCTAGCACTTAAAAGTACTATTAAAAATAATGCCGTCAAGAAATGATTGTTCATTTGAATGTATATCAAAAATTATCTTAATTTCATCGTATTCTTGATTTATAAAGCTGTAAAATCATTTGATCCTGTACGGGAACTATTGTTCTAACATAATATTGTAAAATACAATTGTTATATAGTATTGCCGTTGAAAAGAAACTGTTCTGAAAAAAAATATGGAGAAATACAAAAACTGAAATTTTGCAAATTATTGCAGTAATTTAAATATCATATATTAATGAAATATAGCAGTTTTCTACATTGTATCCCATGTTTTAAATAGTATTAACATAAATAAATTGGGAAAAAATGATGCCGTAAGTACATTTTAATGCAGACCATATCTTTTAGGTTCATGAAAATGACGCTACCATTTTAAGGGTACTTTATGGCCATCTGATACAGTACGGCATTAACATATTTTTGAAGAGAACAATTGATAATATGATAAAATCACTATGACGTCTAACTGAAGTGAAACAGTTCCTCATCCGGTGCCGTTATGTCACAGACTTTTTGAACCAACGAAAATGTACGGCATATGAAAAAATATTATCTATGCATAAAACACTTTCGAAATAAATTAATTTGACGTTGTGTCAAATCACCCCCTGGACCACGGAAAGAGAGGGGGCTGCAACCTTCGGTTTTTTCCCCTTGTCGCTTGATTTTTTTACGGCGTTGCGGAATGATGGATTAGAAGCAGTATTGAAATAGTATGAAACTGATGCCGTACTGTATCAAATGACCAAATTCACCCTGGAAATTGTCGGAAAATCAAAAAAAAATTCCGACTTTTTGGATCACCATTTTTTTACGGCACTACGCGTTTTATTATTATTTTTCATGGATCTATCGATGGTAACAATGCCGTTCAAAAATATATGACCAAAATGTACGCACTCTACCTGTACTTTTGAATTCTCACCTACACTCAGTTGGACAGCTTACAAGTGACGGCACAATGCTAAATCTTATTATTTTATGCTCTTATATCGTTCTACATAGGTCATCTGGTGGTTCAAATGACCCATCATTTTTTTAACATGGGCCCATAGTCTATTATCTTTGAATTAATCTAATCTGTGATTAAACATGGTTTTTATGGATATAGTGACAGTGATCTTGTATGTTTTTTTACTATTTTAATAGATTTTGTAAACTCATCACGACTTAAAAATAAATAAAAAAAAAACAAGTCAAAAAAGTCGGTGGTGGTTTAATATGAAAGGGAACTTTAAAACGCTTCTGAAGAAGTTTTGTTTAGAAGGCACTATACTAGGGCTCAAGTATCTTTATTTATATCCCGATAGAGTTTCAAGGTAACTGGATAAATTTAACTTATTATGATTCAAAAATTAAATAATTGGAAAATTTCTAATGTTGGAATTAAACAATCCATACTAATATTATAAAGAGGAAAGATTTGTATTTTTGTATGTAACGAATAAACTCAAAAAGTACTGGACCGATTTTAATAATTCTTTCACTATTGGGAAGCTACGTTCACCCTGAGTAACATAGGCTATAGTATATTTTGAAAAAAAAATAGGCATCCGTGGCGAAGCCGGGGCGAACTGCTAGTCAATATCAATACATAGTATAAAACAAAGTCGTTTTCGCTGTATGTCCGTATGTATGCTTAGATCTTTAAAACTACGCAACGGATTTTGATGCTGTTTTTTTTAATAGATAGAGTGATTCTTAAGGAAGGTTTATAGCACCCGTGCGAAGCCGGGGCGGGTCACTAGTTAAGTATAAACGGATGTAACTCGCGTATATTTTATTTAGAAACGTTTAGGATTTTTTTCAGTTTCCATATTCATATATATTTATTAATAGATGCTTCTGGACCGCAAACCTAATCTTCATAACGTATTGCGCGTGCGCTCTCACCCTGATGCTGTACAGGCGCTTCGACGCCATGCCCACGAGGATCACCATCGAGAACCAATACGAGGCTCTGACGTCACTACCCTACGCCTCCATCACCATCTGCTCGCCGAATCAAATCACCATCAGCTCTATGAGGCACTTCAATAAGACTCTTATGTAAGTACTTAGTTGATTTAGTTAACGCCAAGCTAGTCTGATAAGTATAGGGAAATTTTAATAGAGAATGAGTGAGAAAGAGTAGGAAAATCAGGCGTAGAACGTACGAAAATAAACGGTGACACTCTGTAGTACGAGTAGGACATTTGGGAAGAAACGCCTGAGACCCTATCGCACCTTCGGTGGCACAAGGGCACAATTGTCAAAAAATCCTAAATTGAGTTAAGTATACAGAAATGTTCTAAATCTTTTTTGGTACATTTCTGTATACTTGGCACATTTTTGGATTTTTTGACAATTGTGCCCTTGTGCCACCGAAGGTGCGCTATATTATTGAGGATTTTGTGTCTCAGTATTTAGGTATGACAAAAAACTGTACCTATATGAAAACTAGCTTTTTCGATTAGGTACCTATTATAAAATGCCTAACAAAAGCCGGACAATCCGGACACAATTTATTTAGCGTCCGGCTTTTTTCGGACCCTAGGCAACGCTAAGAGCGGTGAGAGCAAGTAGGTGCAGGTAGAATGCACGCTAATATCGTCAAGTAAAGTTGTCTCTCATTGATGAAACCGGACAAGACAAGCGACTGCCAACAGATATTTGACTCGCGATAGCCTCTGTTGCTCTATGTTGGTTCCTGGCAACTCCATCCTATAAATCCAATGCATTTCCAGAGACGGTAACGAGACCGTGAATTTGGAATACATTCTGCCACAGCTGTTGGGTTATTACGAGCTGGTGAGCGGGCTGGACACGCAGGCGTTACAGGATCTACAGAACTTGATCGTCGAGAACCGATATACGGTAAAATGTTAGGTTAAAATGAGTTACCGAAGCACCTAATTCTAACCTATTAAGGAAGTAGCACGCCTCTTACGTACTTAATTAACATTAAAGTTTAATGTCAATAAAATACTTTAGTATACTTTTAATGATTAAACAAACGAACGACCAATAGTTGACTGTTTGTTTGTAACGTTAAAACTATTATTCAGTAAGATTATTAATTATGGCAACACCATCGACCTCTGTACTTTTGAATCGCCAACCCAATGTATATCTGTCTCAGTTTATTAAATTTTATATTTTTAAAAGTTAGTTTAGCTATAAGACATAACTATTTATATAGATAAGTTACCTTTCGCATTTAGAGATATACCTAAGACACTTAAACCTTAAACATTTAAAAATAACTACATAACTACAATGGCAACACTGCTGACAATTATAAAGCAGTTTTAGGGAGTGTTGCCATTTCAACACGAAAAATAAACTTGTCTTCTTTTATTACAACTTGTAGGTAGTTTTATAAACTGAAATCCAGTACCTACTATTAACCTAACCTAGATTAGACCTATAAGTACAGTACTGGTTCACTGGATATTTCAGATTCCACAAGTAATGGGACTATTGGCGCAAAGTTGCGATGAGTTTTTAAAAGTCTGTTTATTCCGAAACAAACGCATGGACTGCAAAGAACTGTTCCGCCCAATACTCACTCGGCACGGGCTGTGCTGTGCGTTCAACAACGTTTATTACTTCACTAAACGGTAAACAAACTCTGTATACCTACAAATTATAGACATTATTAGCTTATTCTCTAATATATCTTTTGCGCTGTTATTGTTTTTACTTAAATAGGTAGGTATGTGGACTTTTTCATTGGGCATTTTGTCAGTTATATCTACCTATATTTTTGGCAGATGTTATTTATAGTAATAATATTTAGGTACTACTTAAATAAAATATGGAATATGTAATTACACTCACTATGTACTTACTCGTATATGCGTACTGCAAGACATCAAATTGATCGTTCGGAAAAGTACTGAAACATTTGATTCATTTGCTAGAAACGACAAAGACTTGCGTTTCAAGCCCATCATGGCAACGAAACGAGGACTCCAGGACTCGCTTATTGTGATGGTGGACTACAACCCGCTCGATGCTATCGATAAAACTATACTCAACGCGGGCTCAGTCAGAGTAAGCCCTACTATATCCCTAATATATAATCTATCTATCTATCTATATCTATATATATATATATATATATATTATTATATATATTATATACCTATCTTATTATATAAAAGAAAGTCGTGTTAGTTACTCCGTTTATAACTCGAGAACGGCTGAAACGATTTGGCTGAAAATTGCTGGGGATGTAGCTCAGAACCAGGAAAAGGATATAGGATACTTAAATCGATTCTTTGCCGGGCGGGACGAAGTCTGCCGGTACCGCTAGTATATAATATTTACCAAGTCATAGGTAAGTATTTGTTTTTATTTTTATAAATGAAAAAGTCTTAAGAGTTTTTAAGTTAAATGGTTTTCAGTTTAGATAAACTAGAGTAGACTTTGATTACTTCTAATATCTTGTTTTCTGGCTAGCAGGTGATGATCTCAGACTGGAGTGAATTCCCTGCTGATGATGAGACTCTGCTGATTCGACCTCACGTGGAAGTGTTCAACGCCCTCCACGGCACCTACACGTATTGCTCGGAGGAAGTGTCGCAATTAGCTGATTGGAGGTAAAATTAGACATAGACAATAACCAAGTAAAATAACTGTTCTATGATAAAAGCATCCTCTAAGCTTCATATACAGCGACGCATTATCAGCAGGCCGAATAAGACGAAACCTAAATTTGGCTTTTTGTTTTTCTTACATAAACTTAAAAAAACAACAAGCATAAATCCTTTTTCTAACATGTTGTGCTAATAGTATGATTTTGGGAAAAAGATTAAGATTATTTTACAAGATTTTTTATACTACTGTTTCAGTCGTGAATGCAACTTCGAATATGAAAATCGTTTGCCGTATTTCAACCAATACCGTAATTCTGACTGCGACCACTTGTGCTATATCAACGCCATAGAAGCCGAGTGTCGCTGCCAACCCCTGTTTGTGCCTGGCGTTAAGAACGACCGCACCTGCAATGTTACCAAAATGGGATGTGTGATTTCTGTTCGAGGTGAGACATAATTATATCTATATCTAGGGGTAATATAAATTTTGTGTTTGTTGCCAAACTCCTGCGAAACAGCTGAACTGACATTTATGAAATTGTGTAGGTATTAGGTATGTTAATTCTTCTACTATCAACCTCTATTCTTTTATAAAAAATCTCAAGAAATGTAAGAAGTTCGATGGGTCAGGTAGTTACTACCTATTACTTATAAAAATATTATATTAAAAAAAGAAGAAATACGAATACAAAATATTTTTTTACGTTGGTACCTATGAATCAGAATTATAATTAAAACATTGAACGAGTATATTTAGTGCGTCCTTTGAGGTCAGGTATTAGTTATATTATACCTACCTACTCGGACTAAAAAAATGTAATTTTTGTGCAGAAAAAAAGAGCAAGGCAGGTGACGCCGAGTGCAACTGTCCGCGTGACTGCGAGTCGAGGAAGTACTCCGCAGAAATGTCGATCGGGAACCTCGACGGGTTGAAGCATATGATCAGCAATCCTTTGTATGTTTCCTAATATTTATATAAGTACTTAGGTACTTCATTGACGGATACATGGTGCTTAAAATATATCAATAGGTACCTATAGCTTCTGCTCGCGACTTCGTCCGCGTGGAACTCCTCCTTTTTTGCAGTCGGTTAAAAAGTAGCCTATGTCCTTTCTCAGGCTCCAGACTTTCTTTGTACCAAATTTCATTTAAATCGGCCCAGTAGTTTTTTCGTGAAAGCGTAACAGACAGACAGACAGAGTTACTTCCGCATTTATAATATTACTTAGTAGGGATTACGTACTTTTATTGCCAAGAACGTTAGAACGTGTTTCGTTATATTTAATCACCTTAAGTGCGCGATCAGTTTACATGCTGCTAAAATTATGCTTTCAGTGCCGACCAAAATTTCACGAGTAGCTCAAGTATTATGTACTTCTTCTTTCCGAGTTCCGTTTACGTAAAGAAGAAACAGGAAACTGTTATGTCTCTCATCAGCCTGGCATGTGAGTACACCTATAAAAATATACTTAGGTATATAAAAGGAGAAACTGATATAATGATTGACATATCAAGGCAGGGCCTGCGCAAGGATAAGAAACTTGAAATTTTGCACAAACTCCCTTTTATAACATAGAGGAACGCTACTACTCTTAATATGAATTAAAAAAAAACCTAAAGCTAAAACCTACACGTGACAGAAGCGTTAGGTTCTATTGACATTTTACGTTTTCATTGAATTAGCTAAATAGCAACGCCTCTGGTGGCAAGTAAGTAAATGATCGGTTATCCCTCGTACAAAATTTAACGTTTACGTCTATTCGATCGTAGCGCTTTTATGTCAAAAAAAGCTCTAGTTTCACTTATTCAGTATTTAGGGATTTATAATCACTTATTTGTTCTAATAATCACTTATTGGCGACATCAATCAATATTAGACAACTTTAAAATAAGAATTGTTTTTTACAGCAAATCTCGGCGGCATTTTCGGTCTATGCCTGGGCTGCAGTGTGATCAGCGTTCTAGAAATCCATTACTATTTGTTCTGTGGTGTGCGGAACTATGTTAAACAACGAGTAAGGAAAGCTCTGCAGGAGAAATTTAGGGAATATTCTCAAGAGTAGCCGATTACGTAACACTTATCGCACCTTTACTAGAAAACTGTGACATCTCAAAATTTGTTACTCCATTTAAAACTCTGCACAATAAAATTTTCACACATTTCGAGTAAGTAGTCACTTTTCTAGTAGAGGTGCGTTATATGCTTAAATATTATATACTAATCTTGCACCTTCACTTTTATTCCTGTCACCGTACTTAAGCTAAGAACTAGTCCAATGAATAGGATATGAAACCAAAGTATTTTGCTTAAATCGTTTGTACTTTACTGCGAGTAAAAATCTATATATGAAAATGGCGTTCTTTTTCTTAAGATTTAGGAAATTAAGAACCTATTTTAAAATAGTAGTGAAATCCTTTCAACATCCAATTATTATTTTACTTTTTCTTATCTTTTAATATTAATAAGGTTGATTATTGTAAAGCTGAGGGTATATGGGAAATGAAAAGCTCAGTATCGGGTGTATGTAAACAATTTATATTTCTGATTTACATATATATTTTACTACATCTTTCTATATTCCAAATAATTTTATCAAATATATTGCTTTGCTAATTTTCTTGAAAAAATACAAAAGTATTCTACGATTGCCTTTAGAAAAATGTTCTAGAAAAAATTACATCTCTCTTATAAAACTAGATGTTCATATTATGCATAAAATATTTCGAACGTATGCTTAATGTATAAAATGTCGGCAAAAATCGCGCTACAGCAATGTACACCGCCGAATTAACTAATAATTTGAAACTTGCACCCTAGCACCTTGACATAAGGTTCAAAATAGTATACAAATCAGTGAATTCGACTGCGTACAGCGATACGAGATACTAAATAAATACTGCGCACACGACTGCGTAATACTTGACGGAAACAGGCTACACTAACTTAACATAACGACATAAAATCAATATTTGGCTTATTTTTTAATTAAACCTAAAATAAAGCACGTAAAATAATAATTTGGTCTAAGTTATGCATATTATAATAAATCGTTAAGTGCCTTTACTCTAATTATTGCCTTACACTAAATTTAATTTTTATTCCAGTAGTCTTTAACGCTACAAGTAATTTACAACCCATGCCACTGACAGATACAATATTATCTAAAATACACTTCGTTAGCACTAAATAACTTTTATAAATGACACGGTAGTTGAGTAAGAAAATAAGGTCATTCGGTGAATGATCCAGCTATTATAATTATAAATGACTTTGAGTAGAGAATCGCCATCTTGAATCCGTTGTATGTCACAACCTGGAAGCAGTGTCTTGCGCTGCCCACTATCTGGACTGCGAGATATCAGAAGTAGAGCTGCCACGAATATTCGGCTAATCGACATGTATTTTGTGCCGAATATTCGGTATTCGGCGAAATCGTTACTCGTGGCAATTCTAATCAGAAGACACGCCATGGCATGAGCGTACTACGCAGCTATCACTGGACGTATCACAAAAGGCTTAACATACGCTACACTACCAGTACCTAACCAATGGAACGGTAAACGTTACACCAATATTGAGCTAACTTACAATCAATATATTAATATTCTTTAAGTAATATTGCTGTTAGTTTATGGTTAACTAAATATCTCGTAGTCGTAATTATTGTATACATGAGAGTAGACGAGAGAATGGCACGAGGTTTATTATGACAAGATACTTCGAGGACCGGTCAATAAATACATGTTTGTGCCGTACAATACCAAAAACGCGTAAAAGATATCTTTTACTAAGACTTACAATATAAACGCACCGTCTAGCCTCGCTAGAATCGAGCACAACTCGAAATAAATCCCTGAAATGCTTCAAATAAAACTCTGTTTTATTTTAAATCACAATTTCTATATTACTTCTGCGGGAATACAAATCTATATAAAAAATATTATCCTTTAGAATACTAAGACAGCTCATCGACGATCTACGTTACGATACTTTATAAATACGAAGCGCTAGTGAGCAAGAGTCTCCCGACAACAATAAATAGGACGATACGATAGAAGTAGAAAGAAAAGAATGATAGAGAAGTTAGAAAATAAATAAGAATACCGGTGTGACGAAACTCGAACGCGGCGGCGTCTCACGCCGACCGCTGAAGGCACGCTTTTACGAATCGAATACCTCGACCGTAGAGAGGCACTATCCGGACCGGATTAAGGCACACAAAGGTCATAACAAACTTGTCCTTTAGATATAACCCTAAGCAACCTTTGTGAAAGTTCTATAAGATCTTGAGTATCCGCAGCACAATTTTTAAATATTGCCTATACGTATAACCCGGTGCCGGCTAGCGTTATATCAAGTGGTTCGAGAGTCCGCAGAGGCTCGAAGAGGAGTATGGCGTGGTCTCAGAGACTGACGAGGCTGTTGTGGGCGTCGGGGGAGGTGACCTCGGGGGCGGCGCGCTGCTGCTGCCCGCAAGGGTGGGGGTGGGGGTGGACGGGGGTCAGACCGGTCCCCCCCTCCATGAGGCTGTCGAAGTTGAACGGGATCCCGTTGCTGGGGGTGCTTATCTCGATGCCAGCTATTTTGTTGTGCGCTTTGTTGCTGTGGATCTGGAATAAGAAGGGGATTGTTAGTTTATATTGTTTATTTAATATTTGTGTGTGTGCCTAGTGAATCAAAACAGGTGTGTGCAGTGGTGGATGCATAATATGTCTACCTCTAACTCAGGGTTTCTTAACGTGGGGTCCATGGACCCCTTAGGGGTCCGCAGCTTGTGTGTCAGGGGTCCGCAGTAGGTCAGTCAGTCTAAACATATTTATTAGGAAATTGTGCAGTAAACTCATTAACATCGTAGTAAGTGTAATAAAAGTGCCAATAAAAAAAATTTTTGATTGATATAAATAAGACTTTTTTTATTTCCAAAAATATTTATTGGTGGGGTCCATGGTATAGTTTAAATTGTAAAAGTGGTCCGTGACTGCAAAATGGTTAAGAAACCCTGCTCTAACTTGTTTGAAATTGATGAAAAAATAATATATTTTGTCTCTATTTCTACAAGCATCTATAAGCAGGATAGACATGATTTATATCGATTATTTGTTTCTCAGCATTTCAATTTTCATCAATATAATTGTCAATAGGTTTCGTCAAAAGAATAATATACAGAATAGGGCATGTAAAAAAATATCACACATTGAAAAAAAAAATGCCTAGTTGTTTGTGTAAGTTCCAAATGATTTTAGTGAAACAAAATATTGGTTCTGTTCAGTAAAACCATGATGGTTAAAACCCAATCACTAGCATGTATCACACGAGAACACACAAGCGTCAAATTAAAAGCAATTTACGATTAAAAACATCCCGAAAATATCATATATTAAAAATTAATGCGCAATTTACGCAGAAAACAAAGGACGAATTATTAACTGCTTTTCCCTATTAGCTTTGTAACAAAAACTTTTTCCCTTATATTCAACCACAATCACCAATTTACAAGTTAACATTTAATCAAAAGCGAATTATCCCGAAGCAATCAAACAGCGACCTTAACGCCAGCGTCAAAAGGTACAATATCAAACGTCACGCCAGTAAGATTGGGTATGTGTTAACCTGCGCGGGAGTGAGAAAGGTCGGCACCTGTAGGAAGTTCGGCCGGTTGGGACGCGTCGTGGCCGGCGGGGTCTCCAGCGCCCCCAGCGGAGCGCTCGTCACCACGGCTGGGTTGGCCGCCGACAACATTATTCTGAAAACGATAAAAGACATCGTCACAAACACTGTTTAAACAGCGACAGCCTGTTGCTATTAAGCCGGAGGAGAAGGGAGGTTACAGGTTCGATACCTGCTAGGTGCCGATATCCGTGTGATGAACACTGGCATCTGTACCAGAGTCTGTCTGTCTGTCTGTGATGTCTTATATTATATTTATATATGTTTATTCCTTGTCTAGTACCCATAAGCTTTGCTAAGTTTGGGACAAGTTTGGGAGTTTGATACTCTTAATTTAAAAACAAAGCTAATGAGTCAGTTGAAAGTTTAAAGTCCATTACAAACTTATAACGGACAAAAAATACTAAACATTCTCCTGTCATTAAAATACCTCATCACTATATTTCCTCAATACTACAAGGTAGGTCATAATATATACCTTTTGTCCGGCGTCGGCGTTGCGAACATGACGTCATTCTCCATCCCCAGCACGGGGTCGACCGCGGGGTCGACGATCTCCTCCTTGACCCGTACGGGGCCCTCCTCGATGTACGGGTACTCCTGGAACGGTTTCACGTCGGGCGGGCTCGGCGCGCGCTTCACCAGTCTACAAGTACGAATGTGACTCTGCAGGATCGCTTGCAAGCGGTCCCTGTCGCTGTTCAGTTTCCTTATCTCCTCCTGGAGCTGATGTTTCTTATCCTCCAACTGGTCAGTTTCGTCTTGAAGTTCGTTCGTGTGGTCGAGCCTGCGCTTGCGGCAGCGGGCGGCGGCCATCTTGTTCCTTTCGCGGCGCACTTTCCTCCGCTCCTCCTCCTCGGGGGACATGTTCTGTGGCGTCTTGGTGGGGCGCCGGCCGCCCATGTTGCGGCGCTTCGGTGCCGGGCCAGGGCTGCAGCTGCTGTCCCCGCTGGCGGAGAACGGGCCCGGCGACACGTGCAGCGCCGTCGTCGGGCCCGACTCGATATACGACACCGGATTCAGGATGCCTGAAACGATAAAAAATCACATGTTAGCTATTTTTCGATGTACCTACTGGTGGTTTTCCTTTTCATTACGGTAACCGCTGTTTTCATCATCTATTTGTAAGTTCGATTTGTCGATTGTTTTATGGTATCAGTACTTCGAAATGAAATTCAATAATTGCTCAGAACAAAGGTTGAGATTCGGAAATCTAGATAAGTTTCCATTTGCGCGAATTTATCTATCAGTTTACTTACCGTAATTGTGGGCGTGCGTGACTGAGGGTGGCACGAATCCGGCGTGGTTGGCCTGCTCGCCGTGGCAGTTGCTCAGCTCGATGTAAGTCTGCTCGAAGCTTCGCAGTTGTGTTGGCGTGATGGTGGCCGTGGTGCGAGTTGGTACCCCCGATTGGAGGCCTTCTAGATTCGCCAACTGTAACAAAAAAATATATTATATTAAAATATTTCCCCGGGTTTAACAAAAGGGAAAGAGCAAGTTGTTATTCTCATTAGCGACAAGGAAAAATAAAAAAAAACCTCTCTATTTCCCTAATGACGATGCAACCTAGATAACATTTGAAACAATATAGGTATTTGATAAAATAATGATTTTGCATTACTGTTTAAGTGAAAACGTTATGCAATGTTTATTTGTTATGCTCAGGTGCAGTTTGCTTCCACATACCGATCTCGTTCTTACTTGTATTACCAAAACAAAAACAACATTGATACGAATTCCATATTTTATCTACGTGTGCAATAAATCCTATTTATCTGGCATTTTGTAAGACGTTAATAAGGTAGAAGAAGTTTATTTAAGACGTAATAAGAGCATCGTTAGATTCATTAACTATGGTGTTGAAAGCAAACCCATAAATCCCTCAGCCGGGCCCAAGGTATGATAAACAAAACAATCGTAATACCGCTAAAGCGTCTAAAGAGGTATCTTTTATTACACGCCATTACAAGATTAATTGTTTACTTGAGTTGAGGAATAAAATTAGAAGCTTCTACGCTTTCATCTATCGTATGTAAGCGTTAATCTTCTCTCAAGGATGTCGACCACGGCACCTGTCGACACCACTATTTACTAAATATACAGGAATCGTGAGCGCATGAAATTTAAAAGGAGAGAAAGACATAGAAACGACCCCAGTACTGGTACCTGTTGGCACCACAGCTCGGTGGCCAGGATGTTGGCAAACTCCAGCGGATCGATGTTCTGCATCTCGAGTGCTCAAACCACGTTATAATTAGAAGCTTACTCTATTGTGTTGCGCTTTTTGCGACGCGACACCTTCGCGCGGTTCGAGTTTGTTAGTCGATTTGTTCGTTATAATCCGCCCTCGCAAGTGTTAACTACTGAGCTCGATCCGTCAATGCACTGGTTGATTAGCGCGTCGGTTTCTGATTCCCGGAGGGTCGATGTAGGGTCCGTGTCGTGGTCGTGGTCGCAGGGCTCGGTAGTCGTGTCGACGGCGACGAGTGTCGTCGCGCGTGAGTGCGGGTCGTTCGTTCGTTGCGCGCGCGGACGGCGGCGGCCGCGGCTGATCGCGCGCTACTGATCGCCGCACGCCGCTTCGCAAGCCCGAAATCTTCGCCCACGACCGACGTAGAAATATTTATTTATAGAACACTCCTCTAACTCCGGAAATATTTCGCGTAATTTCGCATTGCATGTGGCTGCCGCTAGTTATCCGAGGTAATGAGCAACCCCGCCGCCTAGGGACCCTGTACGGCTGAGGCAGTCGCAACCTACTGTACGCCCCGTTATCGCTTTATCAAAACATTAAATGCAACATGATCCTTAAACATAAAATCGCAGTCGCAATGTAAGTAAATCATTTTTATGTGTGAAACTTGCCGTATAAACTTATTTAATAATCACCAAACGAAAACTATTAACACTATATCTTTACGGCTTTCCAACGCTAGGTATCAGAAAGATAAGGAAACATCGTAAAGGTGAGGTCTATACCAATTCTGGGACTGATTCACGTTCGGTGAGGCTTTGATGTCGTGAGTGGGCTGGGCTGGGAAGCTCGGTCGGACCTTGCAGCAAGGCCGTATTACGTTGACTGTGGGCGACAGGGCATCTACTATGGCTTAGCATTTGTATCGATATAACCATATATAGTGAACGATCTCACATGTTAATTAAGATATTTCTAGAAGAGTTGCCTTGGTATTAGGTGTATTTAAACTTTCATTAGCCCCGATACAGGAGACAAAGCGCTGCTCCGGAAGGCGGCCGGCCGGTCAATTACAGCAATTGCTTAAATGAAATTCGTCTCAACCGACGCCGCTTCGCCACCACGTGCGTTAATTGGTTACGGTACATATCTAACAAATAAGTTTTATGTAACATACTTGCATTATTAACATTGAAGAATTGCTCGTTACCAGATAATAAATTAAAGTTACAATAGCAATACAAATTCCTAGAATCTGTTAGGTATTCGTAAACATCTGACAGGTGTTTCGCTAGTGAATTATAAACGTTTATTACTGCAAACGGCATACGTCAGAGGTAACAAAGATATCCACATAATATTAATTAAAAACTAACGAATTACTTTCGGTAAAAAGTAGAGAAATAAACATGCGTGGAAATGAAGGTAAAACAAGTGGAAGTTACATGAATATTTTTCATTCGATATCGTCCTGAAGAGCTCGAGTGGTTGAACGCTGGTTATCGAACCGGCTCGTGAGATCACCTCTATAACTAGTTGTGACGTGTGCGCGGTACTCAATACTTGCTAGTGCTAGAGCAACATAGAGCATTTTCGTTAAAATTTTCCCACGGCTACAAGTACATAATTATTTACAATAAGATTATGTGAAACACACCCAAAAGGGCTAGCAAGCAAGAAAGCATCTTCACGGGTAGCACGTAAGGTTTTAGTCGTGCGAGACAGCATCTTTAATTGTCATACTTTTGCTATGTGTAAAAGAGCGACAGGCACAAAATCCTTACGCGCTATCCCTCCTTTCAATGCCAATTAGTCAAGAACGACATATTCATTTTTGCGCGACTAAAACGTTGCGTGCTACTTGCTAGCCTTCTCGAGCTCTAACATAGTTTACATGGCTGGGCAGAACTTGATATCGTAATTTACACCAAATCGTCAACAAGGTACGCATTAGTGACCTCTTTGTTACAATTCTGGCGTAAACCGGTATCGTTTAACTAGCACAGCTCAATTGCAGTACTTGCAATCACGCCCTACGATTGCGATTTCTGGTACACTTAAAATTTAGCAATTCGTTTGCACAGGACAGATAAGGCCGGC
Organism: Polylopha cassiicola; assembly: GCA_038024825.1. NCBI lineage: Eukaryota > Metazoa > Arthropoda > Insecta > Lepidoptera > Tortricidae > Polylopha > Polylopha cassiicola. Next base: position 6,267,948 of record CP149061.1, read on the forward strand.
CCGTTACACGCACGTGTGCTCGCCCACGTACAAACAATGCCTACGCCGACTTATCTATCGGATTGTGAACTAACATATAAATATAGGAACACGTGTTGTTTTCGCAGAAGTGATAAATTTATTGGATTATTTCTAACGATAACAGGTAACGAGTAAAATTTCGTAAGTAGACTTTGGAACGTTGTAAACGATTTTCCTTTGTGGTGTATTTTGTATAGTTTACTGTAGGTTGACATCATATTAATATATTTATAATTAAACTCTCTATTTGACTATAGGAGATATCTGAATTTGTTGATGTTTTCCTCAATTTCCGTGTCATTTCTATTTTAGGGTGGCGGTGTAAGCACTTGCTTTCCGGGAACGAGGTCTCATAAGCGCTATCATAACTCATTTCGCTATTTCAAAGTATTAGCTATTGAAACAAATTGACTGCAGAGTAATTCAGTCTACGAGAAGATTACTTTAATGTACACTGTGACATCGACAGCAGGTCTTAATGTAGTGTAATTACATAACTAATAGCTTTATAACAGTAATAATAATTAACGGCCCAGATGTCACCGAGCCAAACAGCGCAACATAACCGATTCTAGAAAAGAATGACTGTCAAATAATGGGAGGAAGTTCAAGAAGGGTCTTTAACCCTGCGTCGGTCAAGCACATGTATAATCTACAGCAGAGACAACTGCGTAGACCGCGAATGGTAGTATTTATGAGCATGTTGTTGGAAATGAATTGCGCAGTTTTTGACACGAAACGTGCTGCGAATCGGCAAAGTACGCCGCGACGGCAGGTGAGGCCAGGCCACCCGCAAACCGGCGATCCGCCGTATCAAATGACAATAATACATGTGTCAAATACGCAAACGAAGCAAAACAAGCGACCAGAAAAGGCATTAAGATAATTTAATCTTAAAAATACATCACACAACGAGATACCCGTTTGTACAGAACATTGCCACCAACTAATAAAACGAAACAGAAAGTTATTATAAACACGAGTAGGTAAACATCGGCTCCCTCAGATGTTTCCAAGTAGGTGTGAATGTTCAAAACGTCGTCAAATATGAAAACCGTAGGCGTCGCAGAAACCGTAAAATGGTTACCGAGAACGCAGCAGTAGCGTAAAATACTTCCCATGCCTTTACGAGTGGACCACGTGTTAGGAAACTAGCCTCAATACCGACGAGATAAAGATCACGTTTATGTCAAACAACACTCGCGCTAGGGCACCATAAAATACTCCCAGGCGATTACGATGTCAAATTAAAGTGGTCGTCCAGCTGTAAGGACGAGAGGCGGAGAGCGAACTATCGCATCTGGCCAGCGGTACGGAGCTCATTAACGCGACTCTAATTACCCGTACTAATAGCCTTCGGGATAGCAAGTTAACATTCCTAGAAATGATTAGATATTCAAACGGATTAACCCCTTAACAAATTACGTTTGTTGGCAGGTAGGCAATAAAGCCGGACGTCATTTAACAACCACTGCAAGCTTAAATAATAATACATTGCAAAAATAACATTCGCTTCGCAGACCCGCACAGAAGAGTTAACTGAGCGTCAAGGTTTCCGTTCATTAACTTATCGTTTGAATTTAAAGGGCGTCTTTGTATACGTTACGAAGATCGAGACTTTGTATGTTTATCGTACAAACGTTTTTTAATAGCAGTGCATATTTCAGCGGGCATCGTGCGTGACAGATTAAAATAAACACTTCAAATGAGAAGGACAAAATGTGCAGTGTAACAAAAGCTGTATCTATTTTGATTTTAAAATAAAACTGTATTGAAGTGTTCGGGCACCACATGCGTGTAATGGATGGCGCCGAGCGACTGGCTGGCGCGACATTGACCGCCACTGGGCGAATAATAAAATAAATCGACGCCTGGCGTCGTGCCAGCAGCCCTTCACCTCACCTTTATAACTCGACCCTAACTAGCGTTGCTCAACCATTACTGCAAAATACTAACTCGAGCATCACATAGCTGAACCGACGCAGCAATGTACCGCTCTATAGAAGAGGAAGCCCGAGAAATCCGCAGGCGAACTACCTCGCGGCAGTCAATGCCCTTGCACTTTTCGCTGGTATATTTCACCCTTCTGCAATTTAAAGTTTCCCCTTTTCACAGAATTATTAAGTTAATAAAGATCGTATCGGGTTTGTTTTGACTATACTTTTTTTTTGTATTGGCATACAGTTACAAGAGTCGTTTATAATGTAATTTGATAAAATGATTTCACCAAAATGAGTCATCTTTGAAGAAAATTGGCCGCTGCCAGTTACCGGGAGGCAGTTTGAACGACCTTCGTGCCCATGAAAAGTGCTCCATTCTGTTTTCTCGGAAAACCCGCGTGAGTCACCCGGCGCGCTCTCTATCGCAGCGCAGGTCACTACGGCGGCCGTATTTACATTCGGGCGGCTCGATTCAAAAACTCGATTACGTTCAATGATTCATAATGAACTAGGTATGAATCAGCACGCGACAGCTCTAGAAAATTTCACTCTTGACAGTGTAAATTTTTGTTTTTTTTTTTAATTACGTACGCTTATAACGGTAGGATAATAAAATCAAAGGATCGGCGTAGACATTATTGCCGTTAAACTACTTAAAAGGCTAATAAATGGTTACTTTCGAAAGTTTAAGGTCATTAAATATATAACGTAATTAGACATCTATAAAATTATTCCTCACTATAAAACCAAGTTAATAGGTAACATATGTGACCCTGTTGGTACCTATAACATATTTAATAGTTAAATAGATTTATCTAAAGCCACAAGGCGCTGAGACAAGGACCGGATATCGTCCGGAAATGGCGAGCATTCCGCGAGGCGGCGCCGCGCCAACCGCAGACTTCACCGAATTAACAAAAAAAAAACAAATCGCCTTTTTGTATTTGGGACACGCAACAATAGCAAACATTTTTTATGACTTTGAACCGCAGAGCAGCATGTTACTATACTTATAATGATCATATTATGATAATGTTTATATTGGCAACACTGGCTAATGCGCCAATATGAAACTAAACGTAACCATCGTTAGCTCAGATTCCATTATGCGTTTAGTTGACATGATAAGCTACTAATAAACTGCGTACAGATCGTTACAAATATGATTGAATGCGGCGAGGGGCGTAGGTAAAGGGTTATCTACACAGCGTAGTGTTTTAAATCGGTATTTATTGTTCTGGAGCGATAAGAAACAATAACAGCTGCACGAGTGCGGCGAAACAAAGAGGTACAACCCCGACGCGTTAAACGTCCATGCAAATTACATTGCTGCTTTACAGTCGTTATGCCTCTCCGTATGGTCAGGTTACGTACATGTGCATTATCTCGAATAAATTAGCTTGACTTGTGTCGCAATTACAAAATCACCGCATTATAAATATTCTGATATTATTGCGCCTGGCGCGGCGGACAAGGAGACTTGTTAAGAGGAAATTTCAGCGTGGACTTGTAAGGGATATGGTGTGAAGTCGTCGACCTTTGTATCTTTTGTGGTTGCAATTAGAGCCATATTAGCACTGATTGGTACAGCGCTCGTCTGTACTCGTGGAATTATCTCGCTCAGGGGCGATGCCCACGCACGTGTTATTTGTTTTATTATATTTTTTAATTGCGTCACCCACATCGGAGGTCGCTTCGAATATTCTCGGAACCGTTCGGATCCTGTAAGGATGTTATTTTGTACACCGTTTAATTAAAGAAGCAAATTTAAACAGCTCTAACGCTTTGATAATATCGTAACCAATTTATACATTTTCTTTTATGGCAACCTTTTCATCGCATATTAAATTTCACATAAACAAGGGCACTACATTTAAGTAGTACAAATACATACAAAACATTGCACTTCGTTCATTCCTACTTAAAATTACATTGTTAAAGTACAGTAACACAGTTACAAGAGGCGACAGACGAACAGACAAAGCCATTGTCTCAAGTGTTCGTCGTTTGGCGGGGCTTATGCTAATTTCTTTTGAGGCTTCGACCTTCCTTAGCGGGTAACCGCCCATTACCTGGTACATATCTTCACAAAGGACAATATATAACAGTTTAGGCGCCTCTGCTTCGCCCAATGATGCATTTATAAAGTTGATTTTGCGCAGAATATCACTTTTATACTTTGGTTGCGCAGGCGCATTGCCGATAACCAGCCGGTCGTGGCACCGCCTGGCACAAGATAACTGTCCCCTAGCACCCATGGCATACTACCAAGGCTGTCCTCAAGGAAAAAAACATTCTACCATACAATTTCCGGGTTTTTCAAAATTAACATTTTGAGGAAACAAAATAAACATTTACGTCAATTAGATTATAGGAAGTACCTATTGAACACAGTCGTATTTCTACACATGTATCTATACATAATTCCAATGTTCACGGATGCCCGTTATCCGTAACTGTTATCGACTTTCGATTAATTTGAGATAAGTATATTAGTTCATAACAATAACAAAAAAAAATATGATGACTTCTGTGAATTTACTATCAGGTAATTAGCATGTATTTCAACCGCTTCTAACTGCAGTTACCGATCCATGTACCTATCGTGGCTTAATTTTTAGCGGCAGTATAGAATAATCGTCACTTTTACTCAGTACGGGGCGTTCCCAGCTTATCAGCGATAGATAGTAACATCCGAATTGTTTAACATCGCACCGGTACGTTATCGTCGTTCCGTGAAATCGTCCAAACACTTGCACTTATCGCAAAATATTTCACAATCGCTGTCCCGAGGAAAATACTCTGTGGGAGAAGCTAGCTTCGAAATATACTGAAACGCAAGTTCCGTCGTCAAGTCTGTAGCAATTAAAACTAACAGGTATACATTTTGTGTGCGTTTATTCTGAGCGTCACTGAAGACGAGAAATGGCGACTACTTGTGGCCACAGATAAAAAAGTTAAACATAGACAATATAGTTTTTTCTTAAAAGTCAAGTCGTTGGAACTGAGTGAAGGTCGTGGAGTAATAGATAAATGAAATGGAATCTGTCTTCCGGCAGCTGAAGCGACGCCGGTGGTTGTCAATTTGGCACAGAGCCCAAGGATCTTGGTCCTCGTGCTACTACGGCATAACAATTAGAAAAACAAATGAGTACGAGCATCATGAGTAGTACAGTGCATGGAATAAATTTCACCTATCAAGTACACCGTATCAAATTCACTTAAAGGTTCTTAGCACGAGTTTTGTCAGTGGATGAGCCTTCAACCAGTACTTTGTATTATTTTTTATTCACTGTAACTATGTAAGCAACCCGGAATCGCCGTCTAGACGTTATCACGCCACGAACACAAGGTTGAGATAGGTTTATTACACGTGCCACGAATTCTAGTACTTACTTACCTATAATAATCAGATAAGTCTTGGTTATTGTGGATATTAACTTTACTATACGTACCTATATAAAGAATAAAAAAAAACTTCTAGTACGTAACTACTTAAGACAGGTAGAATGATATGGCAAAAAAAGGTTGGACTAAATATTTAATAAATTCATTACAACTCTACATTAGGAGGTCCTTAAAGAAATCATGGACTGAAAAATAATCAAAACGCATAATGTTTCAACTAGTGTAAACTACTAGTTAAAACATAATATAAACAAACTGGCTATCTCGTAGCAATAGCAACGCAACATGTCACAAACGGCAGCAGAGTGCGTCACGGAACAAACCACTTTACTCGATCATCGTTATCTAGCAGCCAACCCACTTCAGGGTTCATCCATCGAATAAATGTGACAATTAGAGGCACGTTTACAGCCCACAACATACAATGGCGATGCAAATATCGCGATTATGGCAAGGTTGACGTCGACGAGGGTTCGTTCAACTGACCGCGAGCGATGACACGGTGCGGCGCGGCGTCGCGGCGCGTCACATGTGCGGAGACGCGGCTCCGGACACCGGCACCGGCGCCGGCGCAGCGTCACCGCAACAGATTAGCAAACATACTGACACTCGGATCACCGATAACAACGCAAGATCATACCCGATCCAAGGAAACCTTCGAGAAAACATGACGCAATTGTGATGAAAAATGGTGCAAATTTCTTCTGCTATAGGTAATAATAAATAGGGGTATCCCCGATAAGAAAAAAAACATGATTTTATTTTAAAATACAACTCACCAAAGTCCTTTAACTGTAATCCCAAAGTGTATCACAGATCACTCCGTCACGAATATCAACATAAAAACATCACAAAACTTGTCGAAACTTGATACAAACTGGCACGATACGCATGCGCGCAACGAAAACAATCGACTGACAGATGTCGGTGCGCGTCGGAAAACCCCTCGGAAACTACGCGGCGCGGAGGACGCAGTGTAAATATTATGCTTCGACTGGACAAAGGTTTTTGTTATCTAAAGCCGTGTCAGCGAGCGTGCACACAGGCGCGCGGTCAGCGGTGGATCGTGGAGTGAGGCTCGCGCGCCGGCCCCGCCGCCGTCTGATAAGCCTGGCGCGACGCCCCCCGGCGACGCCTACGCCCCACTCGGCGCCGCCGCACCGGTGCACCGTAGACACCCTCGCTCGACACCCGGCAGCCCGGGGCCGCCGCTGCAACTCGCCGCCAGACGGGCCCCCGCGCATTATGCACCTCTGCCGGCCCACGCGACGTTACAAAACTGCACCATGCAGAAAATCACAACTTTCCACTCCTTAAAAAGACGAGGAAACAAATGCGGTTTCGAAACGACGGCGGCAGCCCAGATACCTATGAGAACAATGAGGCGCAAACAAACAGAACCTTTTTAGTGTCCTCCTAATTGGGTTCGAGGTGCGTCGGGCAGCAGAAATTCAATATGCAACGCGATCCGTTCACTACATAAACGGAATAATTGAATTAGTGCGAGCATGTCGGGCACGAGCAGCCGCCAGCAGCGGCCACCTATGAAGTCGAGGTGATGAAATTGGGTACATAGATACCACCGCATTGTTCAGTTATATTCAAAGAATTTCAAACTGAATAAAACAATATTATGAACTCTGCGGGTATCCTTAAAACTGTGTAGGTAAGTAATTGGCCATAAACTGTGCTGCTCTCACACATAAAACCACCGCCGCAGCCGCAGAGTACGTAAGACCACTGTAAATGACTAGCAAATAGCGAATAGCGTGTTATCCCTTTTACGATTCCAAACATAAAAGGGGGAGTTAGTGCATTTTATGATCTAAATACGATCTGAAGTAACTATCATATTATATGAGAGCCCGCATTTTAAATATTAAAGTTGCCGCAACCATTACTTTACTGTTTTATTGCCTTACAAAAGAAATAAACCATACATCAATACTACCCATTTGACTATTAGGAAATTTTACAGCGACTTTTTATAAATAATAGAATAATGTTACGTTAAAGAATATTGATTGATAAATGCGTTATTCTTTTACTGTGTGACTTTCCACTATTATTAAGGAAAACGAATGAATACTCGACCGACCAGTTGCATGCATGTGCAGTCGCCTCATGTGGTAGACACGACAGAGAACGCTTGAGGAAAATAATGCAATTTATCTATTAACGTGTAATACATGAAAAATGGGTTGTTACAATAAAACTAAAAGTTACTGCAGTAAAGCCTCTATGATTAAGCATTACTTATGATCTAGTATTTCTTATATAATATACTTTGGTATGCTGGCGTTAAGTACCTAAAAGAGTTCATATGAAAATGTATACCCAGCTGATAAATAAACAACACTTAACTAAATCTCGCCCTTTAGGGCTAATTTGATTTATAACCTGCGTAGGAGTGACTATTTGCTAAGTGCAAAATTGGATGCGAAGAATTACATTAAGTATACCGGAAATTCTTAACTCATTAATAAAAGCTTCTGTACAAAAATTAAGCACAATGTAATGACAACTATATATCAACTATAGGTATGTCCATATTTTGTTCGCAAAAAAATATAAAATATATGGTAAGGTCCTAAAATCTTTATAACTGACGTCTGACACACTAAATTTTTAAAGTGTTACATGTTGCAAATTTCTCAGCGCACACAATGGAATGTCGTTAAGTTGAAATACTGCGCGTCAATAAAAAATCGCATCACAAAACCCACGTGATAAGTATGGAAGGAATCTCGAAAAAAATATTTAAATAACACTGACGTTGAAGACTCCGCCGCAGTCGTAAACATTTACGAGTGCATTACTCTCGAAGAGCTCGCGAGCCCGACCAAATGATCCTTCAACCGGACAATTTATGCAGCATTAAATAATTACACCGATTCCTGCTAATTTACCTCCAGACCATATTTATTGACAAACCCAAAAATGTCCAACCTCCTTTTAAGAAAGGGCCATACGCCACATACACGGACAAAGGTAGAGCAAGGTCCATTGTGCACCTTAAAAAATATTTATAATTTGTGTCACATAACTCAGCCCATCAACCCAACTAAAAAATCTGGTGGCTGGCATGTTAGACCCACATTTATTACGAGATTAATCTTTTCAAACAATTTGACCTTTTCATCTGACGAGGGTTCATTAAATAATGGCGTTCGTATTGGAAGTGAGGTTATTGTGCCGTCTATCACAATTTTTGTTGTGGGCGGGAGTAAACTTCATTCAATCCACACGGTTGAAGCTCTTTGTAACACGGGGATTAAGCGAGAATATCCCAATCGATCAAACTGATAAACATTTCATATTATACTTTGAAATGAAACTAAATTACGTACCTAATATAAAAAATAGGTTACCAAATTCTCATGTGCAATGATCAATGCGCAATGGTTAATTTTATATTCGAATTCCACGAACACTTATTGTTATAATAATAAAGCTGAAACACCTATGACATTATTTATTAAACCACGTAGGTAGATTAACCTAAAGAATATCAGACACGTTGTCTATGTACACCGCAAGAAAAATGGAAAAAACTGTTTGTCACAATATACCTAATGTCATTACCACGAGGAGTGGCTTACCGCCACTAGGAGCATTATAAATCGTGTTACATTTTATTCGAATGATCTAACGCACGTGCGCTTTGTACGTAAGCATGACATCTTTTAATAAGGCAGTCGAGGCGGAAACATAGAAAATGTCAGTAATTCGCAGGGCCGCTGGCACGATTCTTGCCCTTAATCGGAACAAGGACTCCGCAGCTGTTGTAAATATCAGCTCCATGCTTATTATTGTGACGTAATTATTATTGCTCCGTGAAACAAAGAAAATGAAGTTCGCGGAATTAATAAGACCCTTTGTTTTAACAGAACATAATACTTTGTTTAATATTTGTTAAATAATATTTAATTTAACATATTAAAACAGAACCAGATGTTTTAATTGGACCGCCGGACGACATAAGAAATAGTTAACTTGTGGTCAGGAGAAATTAACAAAAAAAAACATGTACAGAATGTCGGGTGGAATGCAGAACGAGCCAATATGGTGACTCACCGTCACCCAGGTTGTGCCCGGTATGGGATTTTTGATAAGTTAACGGCCCAAGACCGACCCATCGTTTCGGAAGCCGCCAATGCAATATTGGGTTTACCGTTCCAAAAACCCTTGCGGAATCTTTGTGTGATACCGCTTTCAAAGTAACAGCTTTATTTCATTCCATTGTGCCGTTGAATAGCGACAAAGGGACTCGAAATAGATGTTTAGAAAATCGAACACTTAAGTGTAAATAAAGAATTACAAGGCGGTTAATAGGGTCTTTGGGAATTAGTTGGAATTTTAGATGTTTGCCTTTTTACGGCAATAGACCTTTGTAATCGCTCTTCACCTTAAACAGAATTACAGCTATTTGTCTCCCTTAAACAAGCGTAACAGGAGATAATGCCGCACGCTCGGGGTCCATCAATCAAAGACAATTTTTTGACCTTTCAGACACCCATTTTACTTTCCACTGCATTCATTAACATTCGGAATGTGACCTATTATTCCACACGATATAATTTATACAGCACGTCGTATGACCAACAGTGATATATAGATATTATACGTAAAAGGTTTAGTTGAAATAAACAGGATGTATTGTTCTTTGAAAATTATATTGTATTAATAATGGTGTTAATCCCTTTTATAGGATGTGGTGTTCAGGAAAAAATAACATATTAGTCGAGCGTCTAATTGGTATAATCTCACAATGGTTTTTATATCAAAAAGGTGCAATACTAATTAGAGCCGGTTTTGATTTATTGGCATATTAAAGTAGGTAATTATTGTCCTGTTTAATTAAAAATAATTTGTTTGACGTGAACCACATATTCGTTCCTGTGCAGTAATATTTCGCATAATAAGTTCATTTACATTAGCTCTACCTCAGCATTTATTATTTACTCATAACTCTTGGAAGTTGCTTAGCACGGACATAAAAAAACAAAACTTGCAGCAGAATTGCCAATACCAGCGACACCAGTAAACAATAAAGAAGCAATTTACAAGGGAAAATCAACAAGGCGATAATGTCAGATCGTTCGACGTGGGTGGTGGGTTATGGAATGACACCAGACAGTGCGCAGGCGCGGTGGTGACATACTGCATACTATATCGCCAACGGATAACCGAGTGACAGCTTCAAAGTTACTAGTGTTGCCGACACAGTGTCGGAACACGATTATTTTCTGAGCCGAGATAGACAAATGACTCTGACGTTTGTCAGCATTATACCGACACCTTACTTTTAAACAATTTGGAGCAGTTACAGTTTTTTACAAGACTGTCAGTAGACCTTTATTTTCCAGACCGTTACGCAAAGTACTAAGGCATTTATCTCTACAAATACCACAACCACAATGTAAGAATTAACAATGTATGACAGAACAAAACACAATCAAGTTACTTAAAGACGGGAAGCTTGAAAGTCTTTATATTCTTGTAGACGAGTGCATACTTCTCTTCACATTATCATTTCAGATAAGTTTATACCCGGTTGAAAGTGCTGTTGGAGACAATGGAAAACACTTTACGTAATGGTCCAAAGGGATAGCATTACTTTTGTTATCTCTCCCGAAGGCAATAAAGAAGTCACTTCCAACTTTACTACTGTAAGTTTGCGTAAAAGCTGATTTAAGTTACTGGTTTGAAGCAACCATGTTCAACGTTGAGGTGAAGCAATAACCACTTATTCAAAGTTGTCTACAATAACTTGGGAAAAGTTTCAAAAACTGTTTACAAAGCGATCGAGGGAGGTCCAATTCAACATCAAGAATGTGATGACAGGTGCAACGCAAAAAGCTAGTCCAATATGTAATGTGTGTGTCACACGTCTGTAGTTGGCAGTGTTGGCACTAACGATTTACTTCCGATACTCTCAGCGATGAGACGATGAGTCACCATATTCCAAGAACTCCGATTATCCACAGAAAGATAATAGACGTAACGATACGATCCATTAAACCTGTTTTGCACATGTATATTTTTCATTACTTAACAGTACATTGAATCTTCACATACTGAGACACAATCCAGAAATTACATTCTTAAGAAACCGTAAGAAATCCTTGATATCATATCGACCAACAACAGTCAATTAGATGCATACAACTAGAGCAAATTGTCTACATCCGGCCCGTATTAACTGGAATCATTTAATAGGTGTCAGGCGATCAAACACATCTGCCAGAGTCAGGGAGGTCAATCATTACTTAAAATCAGTTTAAAGTTTAATATAAACCAGCGACAACACAAAGCAGACGAGGAAAAATATTCGGCAATGAACAATGCGAGTGGCGATATTGAAAGCAATCATTTAAATGAACGTTACGCAGGTAAAGCAATTATTAGATGTGCCTCGAACCACGTATCGCAAGGTGGAAATCCCCAATGTGTTCTTGGAATTGGGTGTGCACGGATACTGGAGAAATTGCACAAGAGTAATGTGGGTCAAGTTAGCCGGACTTGCCGTTTTCGCCTCGCAAAGGTTAGCATCGCCGGCACCGACGCCGTGACGCTGCCGCGATCGACGAATCCGGTTATGCTCTTGCGCAATACCGTTGACTGTCTTATCAGATTAAAAAGATCAACCTTCTAGAACAATGTACAATATCTGAAATAGGAATGGATTACCGAAAATATTTTGTTTTAATCCAAACCTTAGCATTGCATTAGACCTCGTGGTTTCAATTATGAATTTCTTCATTTATAAATGGTACTTAAGCATGCATAATTGAGTAATATTTTCCAAACAACTTTAAAACATCAAGACCACTACGTGTAAATACAATATTGGAAAACACTGGAAATACCGGAGTATTTCATTCATGCTTCGCAATAGTGAATAAAAAAAATAGGTTTGCGGTTAATGACGTAAATTGATGGCACCATATTGTTTTCGTATCACTGACTAATATGCGGTAAAGACACCAGTAAATAAAACAAACAAACAACTGTGGGCAGCTATACTATAAAGAAACATTTAAAAAGGATTAAACTAAAAACCTGTAGAGTGAAGAAACCGACGAGATTTCTAAAGAATAGGAGCTTAAGAAGACATACAACTGCGCAATGTCAGCTAAACTTGTGCAATACACACATTTACCTATAAAATAGTTATTCCATTTCAAAAAGCCAAAATGATACTGCTTTAATTGTCAGTTCCCATTATCCTTATTAAGGACACCACGCCCATGAACATGAATTATAATTAATACAATTATAATTATAAACAATACGTACGTAATAGAATTTTCCCTCTTTTGTTAAACTCCTGTCAATACTAAATCGAGGAAAGAAAGGCAATTTTAGGAATCACCTTTTGTGGTGTATTTAAAAAAGGTAATTCCGAAAACTACAATTAAGGTCAAAATGCAAACGACTTCGAGGAACCTATAAGTGTGAGACCATGGAGGGGACTCTGACGTCAATAGAGCTACGTGACGTTAAACAGTGGCGCGATGTCATGGAGAAAGTTCAACCTTCGATGAAGAAAAACCAACGCTGATGCAACATATTCCCAAAAAAACAGTACCAATTTCATGGGACTTTATAATGAATCCTTTTCTTCGCTCCATTTCCAACTTTAATATGTGTACTATATTATATTATCTATATATAAGTGCTGATAACAAGATAAACGCGGTTAAACTACACTAAACATTAACGCCATCTATGTGAAGTAAGCGAAAACAGAATCATTTCACTACGTCAAAGAACAAAACAAATGGAACAAAAAAGGTTATGTTAAAAATAAGCAAAATCAAAGTAGATAATGATCAGCAATTCCAACAATGATTTCAATTTATTCGCAAATGTATTAATTTCCGTCTGAATGAACGCAATTCGGAAAAAATCGGCCTTCGACCGTTTAAAAAAAAAGGGACGATGACGTCACAATCTAGAACGGAATGGATATTGTTCTTGTCTTTATCGCACATCCTTGCACTAACCAATAGCGTAAAGGACTCGAAGTGACAGGGAATGCTATTGGTGCGCGAAACGATCTTATACATTAAAAAGTAGTTCACAAGTGTATTTTGTTTTTTTGACACCATTATACTTACATTTTATTGCGCAAATATCAACACATTAAAAAACAGTTGATATTATTTAAGATAGGTATTCTACCTTGATTTCATTAAAGTTAAAATGTCCATAACATTGATATTTAAAAAGTTTTCGTAGAGTTAAGTAACTTTTCCAAACTTTGTGAATTGAGACTGATATCAGAAGTCTGCCAAAGAATTTAAAATACTAACGAATGAAAAAACGATGCGGCAAGATTCCGTAATAAGCTATATATTGTACTCACCATTGGTTTGTTATATTCATCTGTTTGGTACTCGAACATGGTAGCGAACATCAGACTGTCGTCTTGCTCGCTGCTCTGATAGTGGTATGGCACCAGCTGAGACATGAATGCAAGTTTCCAGTCAAATAGTCCAAAATTAAAATCCACTGGGGACTTTTAACAAGCAAAATATCACAATAGAAAAGTTTTGAAACTTCAGGCGCGGCGAATTACTTCACTGTGATAAGGCTATGAGTCATGCGGAGGCTCTATCCACTGCGAACGTACGCGTTGCTAGAATGTGTTATAATATCAGACTGAGTCAGTTCGCGGGCTCGTGGCCGGTTTTGTATAGCGCCTCGAGACCGCACCGCGCACGCGCACACACCGCCCCAGCTCACAAACGGCGTAACTCACATAAACTATTCCAACAATCCGCCCGCCGAGCCAAATGGCTTTAAACTCTTCTTTGAAGAAATTTATTTTTCAGTGATTCATGCAATAAATTTTCGCTTGTGGAAATTGGCAGAAGTTACACGATCAACTTTATCCAAATTATAGGTTTTCCCAAATCCAAGCGTAGGTTTTTCTTGGATATGTTGCTAAAAGAAAATATTGTCATCTCTCGTGATCATAGTGAGTGCAAAGTTACAATAACGTTGTGGTGGTAAAGGTCTTGACAAATTAAAGCAGCTACGCTCAATCACGTAGGCGTCTAGCGGTTTAAACTTTGCATAACTTAACTCACAGTACTTTCCTGATAGGTACAAAATAATAACGGTATCACCCGAATCCTACTCCAAAAGTTAAAGATAATCTAATGATACGAGTAAATAACTGCCATATTTCAATCCAGAATCTTTAGGTATTGTAAAATAAAGTTGCACTCCTACAACTTCCCTTATGCATGTATAATGCATGTGGGTGAACGACATTAAGAATAGCATTATACCACTTGATTTTCAAATCGTATGCACATGATATCGACAGCTTAAACAATGCATCAATACCATTGAACATTTCATCGAATCACTGTGAATCCAATGTCAATAGAACGTTGATTTCATTATTTAGACGTCGTGATTTTGTATCTCTTTTTTGCCGCGGAAAAAGACAATGATCTCTTATTGATCCAATCACAAAATCTACATTAATGAACAATCTCAGCAAAATTGGTTTCAAAACTGCGTGAAACTCGACACCTCAGTATTATTTAATAAGGAGGTAATTAGGACGTTGTTTATTATTAAAAACTGTATATCATTTGTCTGTACGTGATCGTAGCCGTGGTGCATAGTAAACAACGAGTACAGCGGCCGGGTGACACAAATGTTTGCAGCTGCTTGATGCAATAAATTACTTATCCGAAGTTTCTATCGATTTACCAGTTTCTCGATATTTAGGCCGATTACGGACTGTCTTGGTCTTTTCTGAGCTTAGTTTCAAATTATAATAACAAAACTCCGTAAAACAGGTAAACAAACGAAGTATATACGCGTAATACTATTGTCTGTAGGCATAAAGCGTACCTAACGAGTTCTCGGTAATGGAATAATCAACACGCTTATCGAATGTTTATTGGATTTAAAATTGTTGATTTCTAGTCATGATATTTTGCCAGGAACCGCGATGTCTGATAGCGTGTATGATGCCATATCGAGATGACGTCAGCCACGTAATATAGGTACATCATGTTTACAATTACTACGAGAAACAGACAAATGAACATCGGATCGAATCTATACAATATTGAGGTCGCTTAGGATGTCTTGTGCAGAATAAATGTTGAAGGGACACCCTTTTTCGTTTCAACATAATTTTGTATTTGTCTAAAGTCCGATTTAATTACCTACAATTTGTTTATTTTTGTTTGCAAAGCTGTACCTAAATCAATTGTTTTGTATTAACTATCTGTCATCCCATTTAAGATACTTTCTGAAACTAACGTCAAGCGATTTTTAGATGTTACTACTTTCTGGAACAATACAATTTTATCTAAAATCGCCTGATATTATCCATACTAGGCCGGTATTTTGCATCACCAATACCAAAAAATACGATAAGTAACACTTTAGTTTACGTTATCTTGGTTGTCTTTCCTTATTCGTAAATTATCTGGGGTTATTCCAGGTAATCTTGCGAATGTAATAACATAGTGTGGTTTTATCATTTTTATTTAATTCTTTAGGTAGACATGTAATTACAATCCAGTTATGTTGTGTAATGGTCGAAAAATCATAGCTCAATGGTAGACGAGCCATTGTCAGGTCGCGGGTTCAAATCTTGTCGATGACCAAGAACATTTCATCTTAAACATTTTTCCGACATACATGACCATTTCTCTGGTGAAGAAAATCCCTGGTCAACATTTTGGGTGTGTAATCAGTAAACTGTTGACCATGAAACTGCCCGACTCTGAACTTTAACATCTTAGAAATAAGAAATGGATTGTTTCTTTTTACGGGCGCTTGTAGACTCCTTCGAATAAAGAGTAATGCCTTGAGCACTCATTAAACCCAATACTGGGTAAGGAAAGTCTTGAAGAAGTATATTTACGCAATAAGTATAACAATAGCATAATATTGAAGTAGAATATAAACTAATATTGGAAATATCTACGTGTATGCAGGTGAGAATACTGCTAATTCCTAATTATAAGTCGTCATGCGACATTGAAAATAGTCCACCGATTTATTTAATTAATTAGAGTACATTACAACACGATAAACAATATTATGTTGGCATAATGTTTTAAGATGTTATCGTAAAAATACGCTGAATCATATCGAACTGCGGCATTGGTTGAATCACAAGTTCAAGAGTTCAAGGCAATGAAATAATACATAATATAATAAAGTAATAACAATCAAATGGATGTAGATAAAGCTGAAGATTGTAACAAAGCACTCAACTAAAGAGCTTTCAAATTTACCATAAAATATCCAGTTTCCTATATGTTGATAAGCAAGTATACAATGATAAGCGGTTGGCAACATAAAAATCCATTTTGCATGCCTATAGGATAATGGCTGTCGTGGCGCATAATTTATATGTCAACCGTTTCCATAACTTTTACATATATACATTTTTACCTATGTTAAAAGATATTTGGAATATGTAGGAGTCGCGGGTCTGAGACGTTATCTCCAGTCCTCGGGTAAGTATATGGAGATGATTTTACACCCGGTATAAAACATCAAAATTGCATAGGTACATTATTTGACATAAGCACCTATCCTGCGAGTGATATTTAATATCGAGACAGCGAGAGTTAGAACCTAGCGGGTCTACCACGCACTCTTGAAAGTATCTTTTTTAAACCAAGAGTAATAGCATGTCGCTTTAACACACATAAAAAAAGGTCAAATGGACGTTGGGTCCAACCAGTACTACATACCTACTTATATTATTATTGTAAGTGTATCGCATTCGTGTCCTCATAACGTCAATTGAAAGCAACAATCAGTAATAAAAAACATAATAATAATAAGGTAATAACATAAGTATCTGTAAGGAAAGGTGCTCATTTTATAATCAGCCCCTTAGAGCTATATGGCTCAACATTTGAGGGATCCCATTATATTCACTGCTTTTTAGGGTTCTGCACCCAAGAGGTAATACGGGACCCTAATACTGAGACTTCGCTGACCGTCCGCCTGTGATCAGGCTGTATCTCATGAACTACAATAGATGTAAAAGTAGTACCTACCTAGCCAGTTGAAATTATCACAGATGATGCATTTCTGTTGCAAAGCCTCTACAACAACATAACCTACTAAAAAGCAAAACAAAATAAATACTTAACGGGGTCTCATACAATAAACGTGATTTTTTTGCCGGTTTTATAGATTTGTATGGAACCCTTCGAGCGCGAATTCCACTCGTACATGGCTGGGTTTTAGTGACATATTCACGGAACAGATTTCAAGTAAAACCGCCTAAGTAACCTCTCCAGTTAATAAAATGCCAGTGGCTCCAATCAAACGTTTAGTTGCGAGTACTGGTAACGAGTATTAGAGCGCGTGGGCACGGAGCGCGTTTTCCTCGAACTATGACGTCAGCAGGCGAACGGTCACCGCCGTTAATATTGCTTGCTGTGAACTTGCCAACTTTTAACAGAGACGTAGTATAAATGATTGTAACATTGTTTTGCTGTATGTTTATTTATCGTTCGATTTTGATACTTAGCGATAGGCCTATTGTTTGAGACAAACATAGAAATAGTAATAATATCTAGTTTTGTAGTTTTGTGTAGTCATTAGTGTGGCAACATTTTAGTTAGTTCTGTGCTGATTGTCAATGACGTCAAAGCCGGTTCTGTGATTTTATTATTAAATAAGTAATAATTACTTAATCATAATGCTGTGTTTTATTTTAAACATAGCAAGTGGTCCTTCGAGGAACTAAATTCAGTGAAAGTGAACTCGCGTATACCGTAACTTCGTCAAAAAAGACAAAAGTTTATGTCGGCGCCTCGTGTGTTTGTGTTGTTGGAATTATACCAAACCGCATCGAAGCAGTTCTCTTAGACACCGGGAAAGCTATATTTCTCGTGTGCGACGACGGGCGTGCAGTTCAACATCATCTTTCCTGTTTTTATAAAGAATCAAAAGTGCGTAATCATGGAAGACCTTTCAAGCTTGCGTAGCAAGCGCGGCACTCTGAAAGGTATTTTAACCCGAAACGACAACTTCGTCAATGACGAGGTAGGTCTGGCGGCAGCTACCAAAGCTATGCTGGAGATACGTCGGGACAAGACTGTGAGTACATTTGAAGGTTATGAAAACATTAATATTGACATTTCAAAATTGTGCCCGGATGATAAAGAAGATGTTTCCGAAATCGAAACGAAATATTATAATATCATGTCCAAAATTAACGAAGCTCTGAGTAAATTCTCTAAAACTGAAATTCCGGACAGCAACATTTCAAACTCAAAACTTCCTGACATCGACATCCCTCACTTTGATGGAAGAGATTTTACAAAATTTAAACCCTTTATAGACCTATTTGCTGCACTTATAGGCAATAACAAGTCTTTGTCTGATATTCAAAAACTCTTTTATCTTAGGAAATATTTAATTTCTGATGCCCTGTCTGTCATTGTCAACTTACCCCTAGTGAATGAGTCATATGAAGAAGCATTGCTTCTACTCAAGAAAAGATATGACAATAAGGCACGCTTGATTTCCAATCATATAAGTCATTTATTAGACCTTCCGCCTATGCAGAAGGGTACAGCTGCTTCCATTAGAGCTTTTGTTTGTGAAGTTCAGCAGCAGCTGCACGCATTAAAAAATCTTGGTCAGCCAACAAACCAATGGGATATGCTGTTGATTTCAGTTTTAACCCGTAAACTTGATTCATATACATGTAGAGCCTTTCATTTAGATAGGACTGACCCAGACAAATTGCCCACTTTAGAGGATTTTATAAAATTTTTAGAAAGGCGCGCTATAGCCCTTGAGGACAGCCCCACTATTAAAGGTAATTTCAATGACTTTACCTCAGGCAAGTCCAGTGCTACTAAAGTCAGTAATATGATTACAAAAGACAAAGCGAAACCCACTTATAACTGCATATATTGCAATAATATTGATCATCCGGTCTATTTATGCCCAACATTTCAAACATTGGCACCCGGTGATCGAGTGGAATTCATCAATTTAAAAAAGTTATGTAATATTTGCCTTAGGCTGCATAATAATAAATGCAAATATCACTTTAAATGCAAAATTTGTAAATCAGATCATAACACTCTTTTACACATGGAAAGTCCAGTAGATGAGAAAGTTGGTATGCATTGCAACCAACAGGCTTCTCAGCATGTCTTATTGCCTACCATTAAAATTAAATTGCGGGATAAATTTGGCCATTACATTTATGCCAAAGCTTTGGTTGACAGTGGCAGCCAGGCATCTTTAATTCAGTCTCAACTTGTGAGCCAACTAAATTTGAAACCTATAGATTGTAATACAAATATAATAGGTATATGTAGCAATGCTAATAAATTGAATAAAAGTGCAAATGTTATAGTGCATTCAGATATAAACAATGTTAAATTTCAAGTGAAGTGTCATATTGTAGACACTATCACAACTAAATTGCCACAAAATTTTATAGATATTTCAAATATAAACTTACCAAAAAATGTAAAGTTGGCAGACTCTGATTTTAATGTTCCTTCAGAAATACAGTTGTTGTTAGGGGCAGATTTTTATTTCAAAATAATTCAGGATGGACATTTAAAATTAAATAATGGAATTATTTTACAAAATACTTTATTTGGTCACATAATAGGTGGTGTATGTACCCCTTCTGTTCATGAACAGCACTGTGACACTCAAACTGTAAACATTGTCTCTAATTTTGTAATTAATGAGAGCAAAAGTGACTTGACAGAGATAATGGATAAGTTTTGGCTCTCAGAAAAAATCCCTGAAGAATTAGAAGTCACTTCAGAGTCTCAGTTAGCAGAAGATTGTTTTAAAAAATCAACCCAGCTCATTGATAATAGATTTCATGTTAATATGCCATTAAAGGTTCCTATGGACCAATTGGAGCTGGGTGATTCATTTTCTATAGCGCTTCAGAGATTTTATTCCTTAGAAAAGAAGTTTCATGTACATTCTGAATATTTTCAACAATACAAACATTTCATTGATGAATATGTGAACTTGGGACATGCCAAAATTGTTGATATAAGCAACTATGATGTTAACAATGATCCCGTTTACTTTCTCGCGCATCATGCAGTCCTCAATGAGGATAGTAAAACAACCAAATTGCGGGTTGTTTTCAATGGTAGCATGAATTCTCGTAATAAAGTCTCACTTAATGACAAAATGGCTAATGGGCCAACAGTTCAAAATGAACTTTTTGATATCCTTTTGCTATTTCGCACTTACCTTTACACACTTATGTGTGACATTGAAAAGATGTTCAGGCAGGTGTATTTAAATAAAAATCAGGCAGGTTTGATAAATATATTATGGCGCGACAGTCCTGACAAGCCTATACTTTGTTTGCAACTTCAAACCGTTACATATGGTTTAAAATCATCCACTTTTCTGGCCACCAGATGCCTTGTAGAGCTGGCTCTTCGATTTCATGATGAGTTTCCGCTTGCATCTGAAGCTTTAATGAAAAATACTTATGTTGACGATGTCATCTCGGGCTCTGATGATGTGGAGCAACTCCGCAATCTGAAACATGAATTAATTGAATTATTAAAAAAGGGAAGTTTTCACTTACACAAATGGTGCTCCAATGTAGATGGGGTCCTCCATGATATTCCTGAAAAAGAAAAATTTTTTGATCAAATTGATATAAATAAAGATAACACAATAAAGACCTTAGGGTTAAAATATAATGTAACAAATGATGCACTTACCTTTACAGCTCCTAAAATTAGTGAGAAAAAACAATTGACTAAACGACAGATTTTAAGCTTTATAGGCAAAATGTTTGATCCTCTTGGATTAATTGGACCAATTATTGTTAGAGCCAAGATATTCATGCAAGATTTATGGTCATTAAAAATTGATTGGGACTCTCCATTACCTGAGAAAAAATTACAGGAATGGGATATATTTTTAAAGGATTTGCAATACATGGGAAATATTTCTATTCCTAGAGGGGTAGTTACTAAAGAAAGAGAGTCAGTAGAGTTAATTGGATATTGTGATGCATCATCAAAAGCTCTAGGTTGCTGTCTCTATTTAAGAATTTTATATACAGATAAGACTGTTGAAAATAATTTATTATGTTCCAAATCCAGAGTAGCACCCTTGAATAAATCACTCACAATTCCAAATATGGAATTAAATGGATCTTTACTGTTAGCTGAACTTGTTCATAGAGTCCATAATACATTAAAAACTAGGTTCCCACTTAAAGTTATTTTATATTCCGATTCACAAATTGTCCTAGCTTGGCTTAACTCTAATAATTTAAAGTGTGAAAAATATGTGTCACGTAGGGTAGCTAAGATTAAAAAATTGACAACAGACTGCACATGGTGCTATGTGAAAAGTGCAGAAAATCCTGCAGATTTATTATCAAGAGGAATATCCCCTCAAAAATTACAAAATAATATTCTTTGGTGGCATGGTCCCCAAAATCTTTCAACAGCTGATTTAAAACATGAAGCATTTTTCTCAAATAAAAAAGATTCTGAACCAATTTATAATACTGATATTCATATTAATGTTTGTAAAAGTGATTCAGATTTTAATCTTTTAGATAGATACTCTGATATTAATAAACTTCAGCGAATAGTCGCTTATATTTTGAGATTTTCTAACAATTGTAAAAATAAAAATAAAGATTCTAGGGTTTATAGTTCATTGACACCACAAGAGTTAAATAATTCATTATTGATTATTATAAAAAATATACAAAAAATACATTTTGAAAAAGAGATTGAGTCACTTACCAATGATGTTCCTCTTAAATCTGGGATTGTGAATTTACATCCTTTCCTAGATAAAAATAATTTGCTAAGAGTAGGAGGTAGGCTCCGGAATTCTACTAATATTTCATATGATAAAATGCATCCTATAATTTTACCAAAATCATCTAACATAACTTACCTTTTAATTGAAAGAGAGCACCTCCGAATGTTGCACGCTGGTCCAAAGCAGGTATTCAGCTCCCTGTCACAAAAATTTTGGATAATTAATGGTATTAGAGAAGTTAAAAAAGTTTTACATAAATGTGTAAAGTGTTTTAAATTAAAAGCTATAGTGGCTAAACAATTAATGGGTTCCTTACCTTCTCAAAGAATAACCGCTTCAAGACCCTTTGAGGTCACAGGTGTCGATTTTTGTGGACCTTTTAACCTGAAAATAGCAAGGATAAGGAAGCCAATAATTACTAAAAGCTATATTGCAATATTTGTTTGTTTTTCTACCAAAGCAGTACATGCAGAGTTAGTAAGTGATCTAACTACAGAAGCATTTTTGGCATGTCTCAAGCGGTTTATGGCTAGAAGGGGAATGCCCCAGCAAATAATTAGTGATAATGCTCAAACATTTAAAGGAGCAGCTAACAAATTTAAAGAATTGTATAATTTGAACTCTTCAAAGGAATTTAAAGATTCCATTAATGATTATTGTACTAAAAACTATATTTCCTTTAAACAAATTCCGAGTTACTCACCTGAATTTGGAGGTCTCTGGGAGGCCGGAGTTAAGAGTCTTAAGTTTCACTTAAAGAGAATTGTTGGATCTACTGTTTTAACCTTTGAAGCCTTATATACAGTAGTTACTGAAATAGAAGCTATACTAAATTCTAGGCCATTGTTGCCCATTAGCTCTGATGTTTCTAATTTTGAATATTTAACGCCAGGCCATTTCTTGATTGGTACTGCCTTGACCAGTTACCCTGATGTAGATTTTACAAGTACAAGTATTAATAGATTGTCATTTTGGAATATTCTCTCAAAAATAAAGCAGGATTTTTGGAAAGTCTGGTCAAGAGATTACCTTACATTGTTGCAAAGTAGACCTAAATGGAAACAGGCTTATCCAAATTTAAAAGAAGGTGATCTTGTAATAGTCCGTAGTGATAACACTGCACCATTATCATGGCCTATGGCCAGAATTGTAAAAGTAATTCCGGGACAAGATGGTAAAGTAAGGGTAGCAGAAATTAAAATGTCCAATAATAAAATTTACAAGAGGTCATATAGAAAACTTTGTCCATTACCACTTGAATAATTTTTAGTTCTTATGTATTTTTTATTTGTTATGTATTCTTGCCCGGCCCCAATTATGTTTGAGACAAACATAGAAATAGTAATAATATCTAGTTTTGTAGTTTTGTGTAGTCATTAGTGTGGCAACATTTTAGTTAGTTCTGTGCTGATTGTCAATGACGTCAAAGCCGGTTCTGTGATTTTATTATTAAATAAGTAATAATTACTTAATCATAATGCTGTGTTTTATTTTAAACACCTATTAACATGATTTCTAGGAAAGCTTGCCTAAAAAAGATAAAGTAAGATATGGGGCGTTTTTAAGGTTTATTATCTGATTCTTTTTGGGTTAGATCCCTTGAAATCGGGTGGTGCAATAGGCATGTACTTTACATCAAATTGAAAATAAAAAAAATACAATATATTGTAGGAAACTTCAGGATAATGTCTTTTGATATAAAGTACCAATTATCCACTTGGTTCTGATGAATTATTATGTACATAATAGTAGGTATTAGCTGAAATACAAATAGTAATGTTATTTGTATTTCAGCTAATACCTAGTTCACCACAAATTAATTTTGATCCAATTTGTACTGGGGAATACCGTATGTTAGGAAAACAACAATAATAATATAGTTGTCCTCTAATTGTTTTATTATTATTTTATTCACAAGACAAGACACATTAAATTAACTTCCTGCAACTTTAACTTCAAAAATTAACTAAGTATCTTATTCAATCCACACAACTAATATTACTAACTGAAATCTTAAATTTGTGTAGAAAACAAAACATTAAGCAAGAATAAGTTTTAAAATACCTAAACCTAGCTAAATGAGAGCAAAGCTCCCACAGACTTGATTCCAGCTAGAGACAGATAGGTATATTGAACTAAGCATTATTATTCGAAAAAAATATATATATTGTATTATATTATCGAAGATAGTAAGTATAGCTATTACCACTGAACTGCCACATTGTCATAAAGTTCTAAATTATTTTCAACCTAAATGACGTACAGTAGTAAATATAGTTCAAAATAAACAATTACGGTATAAGAAAAGTATTTATTGTCTACACTTCATACCTATCCTACCCTACCCTACCCTATCTTTTAAGTAAAATCTTTAACAATTATATCTCACAGAGTTATTTTATGATTAGATATCAACATGACTCAGACCCCTTTAACATCTAGCTGACAAAGAATGATAACAATAATCTTATCAAAGATTTCATAGATTTATTACGCTTTTCGCAGTAAGTACTTACTTCGAAGACAGTTCGTAATTCAAATACTACTGCAACTAATACTTGAGTATATAATTGTGTGTCCTATTATTATAGGTATTTGCTTTCATTTCTAACTGAACTGAACAAATGATGAAGAGATTAGTATTCCTTAAAGAAAGATCTAGGCTTACTTTTTATCCACACAAAATAATAATTATGATCCTAAGAGATAACTATGCAGACTAAAGTAATTCAGCAAAATTGAGCTTACATAGCACAAAGGACTAGTTGACAGTTTTTGTGGTTATAGATACAATTTCGATGCTAGAGTGATTTGTTGCGGGTGTTTAGGCTTCAGAAGATTTGAAATAAAGGTGTATGGAAGTAGCCCGTCTCTAACAGACTGTCAGTGCAAAAGTAACTTAAGTCATTAGCAATGATTCCCTTACAATACCTACTTGTTTAAGATACCACAAAAGTTAACTTAAAAGGAAGTTTAAATACATATAAATACTCATAAATCGTCTTTAATTTTAAACTAAATACCAATAATAGAATTTATCCTGTTTACACATGGCTAGAGGTCAAGATTTACAGAAGTGGAAACACAGAATAACAGCTTCACTTATTTGTTAATTGTCTTTGCCTTATATACAGACACACAATTAGCAAATAGTCATTCGTTTTTGAAACACTATACAAGCAACAAATGAAGAGGAAACTTTAATATAATATAAAGAATATATTTATTTAACCGACTGCAAACTTTTGTTTAATTTTGTACTTGTTTGCAAAACTAACTGTTGCATCAACCAATTTAAAATATCACAGTTATCACCAATTGCATCATATAACTTCGTGATTAAGTATAGTGTAAAATTGTAAAGAATATCCTATTTGACAAGAGTTGAATGGTGAGTTTTGCAAACTGAGCTGAAGACACTTTGTTTGTTTGCAATGACCTTGAGGGCGTTTCCAGTATACGTACCGAGAGT
This sequence comes from Polylopha cassiicola, assembly GCA_038024825.1. Classification (NCBI taxonomy): domain Eukaryota; kingdom Metazoa; phylum Arthropoda; class Insecta; order Lepidoptera; family Tortricidae; genus Polylopha; species Polylopha cassiicola. The sequence goes on from CP149061.1 coordinate 6,293,601, forward strand.
AGAGACCTCGATGATGATGACGCCACGAAGTAATTCGAGGAGCCCTGCGACGATTGACTGTCGCTGGACCCCTCTGAATGATTCGACTGGCTGTCGCTAACATCTAGCTTCATCGTCATAGTCTTTCACAAACTCCAACACAATATACAGTCACACACAAAAATTTTACGTAATACACAACCGTATTATCATTAGCCAATTGACGAGGTTAACTTCAAACCAGTTACAGTTCCGCGTAATATCAAACTATTGCGTTCGTTTTCTATCTAACTGACAGTTCACTTGTAAGTTGTGACAGCTGCGAATTGAAACAAATGCGCGCTGAAGATAATCCACAATCGAGAACACAACAAGGATGAGTCATCACGGAATGACGTCGTCGTCGCTTTGGGGATGCCCTTCTCTCCTGAGAAATTTACAGCCGTCGGCACAAAACGTCCTAACAGCCGTTAAAATGTTAGGCCGTTCATACTTTACGGATATGTTGTCCTTCTTCAACCTAAACAAATTTTGAAGGGTGATCTCACCGTCTATAAAAAGACTATGGCGTGATATTCGACCAATAGCAGCTCGAAGCTGTGGTTACGTCACCGTTTCGAACAGTGTTGTTAGTTTTCACTATTTTGAAGTTTCAAGGTGTTCAGATAAGACGAATAAAGATAATTATTATTGATAAAGTTTTCGTAAAAAACTGCGGTTGGCTGAGGGCTGTTTTATATATTTTTATCGAAGTACAGTAAAAAGATGGCGAAATAAAAAATGTTAACGTTTCTTAATCAGATATTTTTGTAGTCTAATTAGAATAGAAACTACTTAGATTAATTTGATAAAAAAAAAAGTTTAATCTTTCTAATTTGTTACGACTTTTTCAGAAATTAAGGAAAGGAAGAGAATCTAATTAGCACTAATATAATAAGATGTTTAGCAGATATTTAAAAGACATTTTTTTTATATTTTTTGTAATAATTTTTAACCATTACCCTTAAAATGAAAACCCATGAGACATGTATTTATAATTTTGTACAGTTTATGAACCATTGAAATATAAATAAACCGATGCACGTCTCATTTAAGACGTGCCGCACTTTGTGTAGAGAGTCCTTTAAAATATAGCTGGCAACAATTTATCTATCGATAAGATTAAATGTCAGTGTCACTGTCATCAAAGTCATAACTGTCAAAATGTTTTATATCATACTTGCTTGTGTGTGAAATACAACTTTCCATGCTTTCTTTTCCTATATAGTTATACAGTAATTTTGTATCGGAAAGCATGTGAATGGAATATTTAACTGGTTCCTCAGTATTTATATAAAGGAACACTTTACATTCATCACTGAACAGACAAAAGTAAGTATAACGGTGAATTAAAACGTTTTCTAACAATTTGTTTTCATTGAGAAAAAGATGGTGTAACTTTGTTATTGTATTATTTTAGTCAATAAACAATGTCGGGAAAGAAATGTAAACATTGTGGGTCATCGGATATCGAGGTGGATCCAGCTAGAGGCGATGCAGTGTGTACAAACTGTGGCACTGTGTTGGAAGATAACATCATTGTTGCCGAAGTAGAGTTCCAAGAAAATGCGCACGGTGGGGCTTCAGCGATCGGCCAGTTCGTGTCCGCAGAGTCTAAAGGCGGAGCTACCGGATTTGGAGGAGGTAATGCAAAACTGTATTTTTCACTATATTTAAGAAGACAAGATTCTTGATTTTTTGCAAACAAAACATGGAATTTTAAGAAAGCATATTTTTTAATTTTGTTATTGTACAATATTGTATAATAATAAATTATGAGTACATATCTGTAATAATACCAAATTATTTTTCAGCATTCAATGCTGGAATCGGTCAAGAATCAAGAGAAGTAACATTAAGAAAGGCAAGAGATGGTATAACAGCATTATGCCAACAATTGAGATTAAATCAACAGTGCATAGATATTGCGTGTAATTTCTTCAAAATGGCCTTGTCCAGACATCTAACAATTGGGCGACCAGCCAGTCACACACAGGCTGCGTGTGTCTATATGACTTGCAGAACAGAAGGCACAGCTCGTATCCTTTTTATGATTGGTTAATTTAAGTATTCTAATAATATCTGTCTACAGTAAGTTCTGATGATGGTTTCAAAACATTTAAAATGTTAGTTTTTCAAATATATTATTTTGACGAAGCTTGCGATTGGTCTTAACTATATACTCATATATAGATATATGTTGAATTGTATGTGCAGGATTTCACACTGCTCAGTTTATTTTTATAATATTACTAAATAAAAAAAAAACTGTAGTTTTTAAATTACCAGTATATTTCCGATAACAATAATACAGATTTGCTGATAGATATAAGTGATGCTCTCCAGATTTGCTGCTATCAACTAGGCCGCACATACTTTAGGTTATCAAGAGCATTGTGCATCAACATTCCTCCAACAGGTAAGTGTACTTAATATGTTTTTTCCAACCTCCGGCCAGAAAGCGCCTACTTTGTGGCCGCTTCGCTAAATGAAATTTCCGCTTTCTGGCTTCGTCAAACAGAAAAATAGTATACTGACCTCGGCCAGTAAAATATAAAAGCCTCAGATCACATTTTTGTCAACCTCTGCTTCAATCGACAATTACATATGATCTGAGACATTTTATATTTTACTGGCATGTAATGTACTATTACACATTGTATATACAGTTTAACTCTTTCACTATGCTATGAATGACCGAGCTGTAACTCCCCTCACTGGCGCACAGCATAATATTGAGTTTTTACCTGCAATCGCTTGTTCCCGGCCAGAGACATTTGCAAGGCTGGTGTGTCACTTGCAGTGAAAGAGTTAAGCATTTTGCTGGATGAGAATCCATAACATTTGACCTTTTCCATGATTCCTAAGATAAAGTTATAAGGACTAAATAATCTGTAAAAGTATGGGTCTATTTTGCAAATATCAAATCTACTAAAAATACTGTAAATTTCAAATAAGTACATTGTTCATCAGGTTATTGGATATTGATATTTTTTTTTGTAGCAAAATATTTATTTATATTCTTCCAGTCGATCATAGTTGTAAGTAAATGTATCCACAATTTGAAGTGGGCAGTGGGTGGGTTGATTTTGTATTTTATAAGTACTTTAGATGTCAGAGGTAGTCTTTGTTCGATTCAAGTAAAATAATAATAAGCCTAGTATGAGCATATTGGTAAAATATCTAAATGGATTTAATAATTCGCCTATATTAAATTTTAATGCTGATGTTTCATAAACTATACAGTTTACATATTCGCAGATTCGTTCATTCTTTTCAATGTGTAATAACCGTATCAGAAATTGCTATTTCGCATTTTCGTAATTGGGTTCACTTTCTTATTAGGTACAAGTGTAATTAAGAAACAAATGGGGGTGTGTTAAAATCAAATACAACATAAATAAATAGTAATTATTATATTGCGATAAATTTGTGTTATGGATCAATCTAAAGATTAAGCATTATTTAGAGAGCATTACGACATCCATATCACATTTTTAGGTTCCCTTAATGCCTACTTACATTAACAATATTATACACGCGTAATTTTAATTTTAGATTCTCAACAAAACAGTATAACATTTTGGGAATGTTAAGTATAATAAATATTTAGCTGAAAAGTCTTTCCCGAATATACAGAGGTCTCTACATGACTCAAGCCTTGTTATATGGATATATATTTAAGGGGACGGGGTCTCTCCGTATGTCAGTCATCATTTCCAGATCCACCCATGGTGGGTCCGTAGTAGATCAGTTCGGGAATCTGACCCCCTTGTACTCCTGTTCCGTTGGTGCTCTCCGAAGAACAGTGGAATTGGAAAGTCACTGTTCCCATGTAAACTTCACTCAGTCCTTCTTGTCCAAAATAACTTAGTTCACTTCCATCTAGAATAGCAGAAGCTGTGTAAAAGCATTCTGGTTCTATTTGTATCGGGTTCTCAAAGTACACATGGAATGTGTTACTCGATCCATCAGAGAAAAACTTCGTGTTGTTTTCCGCTAGTACTCTGCCTAGGCGCTTCAGTTCTATTTTTACATTGTAGTCAGCTGCGCCGTTAGACGACCCGTACAATCCAAATCCAACTACGAAGATTCTTTTGTCTACGCAAAATTGTATAGAATCGCAGCGACCGCGGTACCGCCATTGATTACTTCGGTATGCGCATGACTGAAATCTGTGACAAATCTGAAATTAGACGAGGAAGAATCTATAAATGCACTATAACAAAAATATATTCTTATCACAATACAATAAAAAGTAATGTGTGTAAATATACCTGTGCTTTGAGTCCTGCTCTTGATTTGACTGGGTATGCTAGTTGTGGCTTGCTACAGGCAGTGAAATGCAAGAATATGTCAATAGTTTCTTGAGGAGTCAATATGCCCATCTGTGCTGCACTGTTTGCAAACTCTTCTAGTGACATTGTTGGAAATCTGATCAAATAGAGTGCATTGCCAAGCATCGCTCTTTTGTTTGATGGAGTCAAGTCAATCTCTCTCCTAGAGCATTCAGCTTGTGCCCAAGACAGTGCTGCTTCAAATAGGTTTATTTCCTTACAGTTCAATGTTTCTCTTGCTAATACTGACTCTAAAGTTGAGACATCTATGTCAACAAATCCCTCTGAAGTCAGTGCCATCTCTGCCTATAAATAAATTTACTCATGTTACTGATGGTAAGGTGTATTAAAACTGCAATACAATTTGTTTCAAAGCTTTATTCAGATCTTTTACAATTTATATGGAATTAGAAATGTTACAAAATGTACATCATTTCAACATTCACATGCAGATTCTAAACATGCAGAAAACACCGATTTAATACAGACTGTATTGCAGTTTATATCTAATTTATCTTGACTAGGTATTACATAGCACAGACAATTTAGGAATGTTATGCGGGTCCACTATGTACAATGTTATTATATCAACATAACACTTTATTCTTAAACCTAATTCACAACCAAAAAGTTATAAGTATTGAGCTTTATTTGTGGGTCATGGAATTCACAGCTCAGTCTTAGACAATTTCATCACAGATATTTTGGAGAGATTCATTGCTGTTGTTTGTCTCACAGCTTGAAAAGTTTCTACTGGAAGATCTTGACATATCTAGGCTACTGTAGGATGAGGATGGTTCAAGGCAGATAGTTGACATGTGTTTAGTGCTGTCACATACCTGCGCATCTATCACTTCCCAGCACCTCTGCATGAGCTCTGGCTCCTCAAACAAACGGGACTGACTAAGGAGTAGGCATGCATTCTTTGCTGTCAGACTTGTTTCCAAATAGTTAACACATGCGCGCGCTAAGTGAGGCACTATGTATTTTTTAGCAACGTAAAGTGTTGATAAAACTGTGTCAGCTTCCAGTTGAATTTCATCACAGTACAAATACCTGCAATAGATGTTTACATTTGTTAAGAAGTTACATATTGTATTATGAGTAATTTAAACACTAATGAAATGAGTATTCTTACTTTAATAAGGTTAGGAAGGCTGTTGGCTCTACATCGGGAACTTCTATTTCTTGTTTACATTCTGCTAACCCTCCATAGAACATGGCATAAAACACAGAGCTGCCTGTTGCCAATACATATTTATGAGCAGGTATTACTTGAGTGTGTCCTGTAAATTAAATGAAAAGAGATAAGTTATAATTCTGTGCTTCAACATGAAAAATATTGTCTCATAGTAGACTGCAAGCCTCACCCGGTGCTCCGACAATAAATGTGATATCTGCCATTAATTGATTATTGAACATTGCTGCATTACGTTCCCTCACAGTGGGTTTTGTTGCCTGCCAGTTGGGATCCAAGGTAGCATTCCCGGGGGGAGGCGCCGGGCTGGATGTGGGGGAAGGAACTGAGCTGGTAGACCCGCACGGAGACGGAGGGCCGCTGTAGCATTGCGACACTTGTGTGCCAGTCTCACGTTGAGATATAGTTTGTGTATGTGGTGGAGACAAAGACTGTCCACCTCCGCCGTTGATGTTTTCGGCTAGAAAAATAATAATATTATTCTCCGATTACATTTTTCTTAATGCGCACCCTAAATCTACGACAGAGGGCATTAGAGAGATGAGCCAAACAAACCAGGTCATTAGCTAACTAATTATAGTCTCATATCCTCCTCAATGACTTAAAACATTATGTAGAAAACCTGTATTTCTTTATAATTGATGATCGATTACATTAAATCTCAGGTAACGTAAGTTAGAGAACTTGGAGATGAATTCATTAAAATCAATATTTCGCTCACAAGGCTCACCGTTCATCCAAGCGTTTGTTTGCGCGACGGACATGCTGTCCTGTAGCCTCTTAGGAGGTTTGGAAACGATTCTTGAACACAAATTCGACATATCTGTCAAATCACTGTCCACGATATAAACAACGTCCTTTAACTTTTAATGCCTAACATTAGGACCGCGGACTTTTACGCTTTGACGTCAGCCATATTGTTTGGCGTATGGATGAGGCGAGGGTGAGCGGGGGGGAATCACAAATGGCAGCGACTCGACCAATCCGGGACGAGATACGTTCGGAAACTCGTCGTGTGTTCACGTCACGTTCGAAAACATGCATAATATTGATCGCGCTTTGACGCATATGCACAGAAATAAATGAGGCGATTTAAATTGTAGATTTTATTGTAAACCGACAGGTGCGGTGACCCGACACGGTTTCGTCCGCTGGCGGAATTAATTTTAAATTGATAATTATTGTATTGGTAGAATTCACTGAGTTGTTGATTTTCCGCTTTATAATAATCGTTCTAAAATTTGAAACTTAATAACAGATTACACTACTTACTTATACAATGTCGGGTTAAATACTCTTTACTAATTTATTTTCTCGATTGCTTTTCAATTGAGTACCTACTATAGAAATAAAAAAAATAATGCGATTAAACAGGTGGGTACGGACGTACGGTCTATCGTTTACAACATCGTGATGTAGATTGCACACCTAGATATCATAATAATATTGTAATCCGCCAACCCAAACACTGTTCGAGCTCAACTGTGACGTTTCATATATTCATTAATCATTTATTTAAAACCTAACTGAATTATGAATGCTCATCGCTCTATTTTTTTAAAACCTTACGGCCTTCGTTTCTCAAGTCCATGGATGCCAAATAGAACTCTATCAAAGTTCCTTTTAAGGTTGTATAAAGGATTTCGATTAGCCTTGCTAATGACCGATTTTGTGGATTAATCTGCGTACCTACCATGTATATTTGCAAGTTAAATAAATAGAACCGTCCTCGGATTTTTTTTACCTTGAATTAGTAGCCGTGGTCTCGGCCGATGTACGTTCTGTGACGGCTGTTGATAATTATTAGATACTTCGGCGAATCGGCCATCTTCGTTTATTAAACTTTCAAAAAAATCAACGCTGCTGTCCATTGATGATTTCATTCGCAACTGACATGCGTACCAGATAAGGCTGAAAAAAAAAGGTTGTTTTGTAAAAAAAAAAATATAAATGATTATAATTGTCGTCCGCGCTATGACGCACAGATAGGTTTATTTTTTTAATTAATTCATGTTTCGTTAATAGAAATACAGAAACGCACATAAATTTAATATTAAAAAGTAAGTATGCAAGTACTTACATATGTATTTCAAAAAATGCATTTGAGTATTGTACCTACATAGATTTTTTTTATTTAGATAATTTTATTTTTCTAGATTATTTTTCGATATTCCGTAGGTATTTTTAATCTACATATTATAAGGACGTTAGAACTTTAGGTTTCTAAATGTAGGTGCCATATGAACGTATATGTACCTATATTAGATACTGTATAAATATTTAATTAGGTATTATCTGCGGTTTTTAATTAAGAGTTAGGAAAAATATAAAAATAAGTACAAAAATAATTTCTGAGCTATTTTCTCTTACTAGAAGCACTGATTTTTATTTCATATTTTTTTTATTAATATTTGGTTGACCATAGCTTTGGGTTACTCTATGCCACAGAGCAGATATTTAATAGTGCCTATTGGTTAATGAGTTAGTAATATAATAGGTGATTGTACCTAATAATGAATAAAGATTGTATAATTATTCCGTGATTAAATTTACAGATCATTGTTAAGCTATTAGTTTAATAATTACCTATCTGTATTTAAAAACAAGTTGTCTTTATTACGAAATTTTGAGATGCATTAAATGAAATTAGCTAGGTAAACACCATAAACATCAATTAGCTAACGACAGAAGTAAACACCTTTACTAAAACTTGAGTACTTGAAAACGTAAGTAAATTCCTACTTTTAATTTCGCGCATGCATGAATACTTAGCTACTTATGCTACTGGCAAATTAAATATAAAATGAAACACACCTGTTGACGAACAATATGAGATCCGCCTTCTTGAATATTAAACGTAATATTACTCTACCTAACATCAAATGTATTGTCGGTGTCACAACACTCGCCTTCATTTCATTTTCTTGCACTGAATCCTTTCAATTCGCATAACGAATAAACAACACTGGCCACTCGTAAATTATAAAATAAATAAATAATTGTCTTTGGTTAGTTCCGAATTTAAAAAATATGTTTTTTTTTTTAATTCGTTCGCGAGTCGTGACCGCGGAGGTGTATGCAGCCGGTCACGCGCTAAATTCGACTCGGTCCGAGGCAGCGCTTGCACAAGGCCCTGGGCCTGTCTCCAACTGCCGCTGCCGAGGTGGAACGGGAAAGAGTACACCGATATCTTATCTGTACATTCCTCTTCTCGTGTATCTATGTCCTACTGCCTCTGTTTTCCGAAATAATAATATGCAAATTACGATGGCCCAAAGACGATTCCGAATATCTTGTTTTATATTTAGTTTTAAGGAAATAACTTTTAACAGGTTTCGGACGTGTTTTGTCGCGATTATTTGCGATCGTTAGAATAATTTGAATAAATCGGCGGACATTTGTTTGAAGACGTCACTACAGTTACGCGGTTGAATTGGTATTAATATGTAGATTTATAAACTCAAATATGTGTAGGTACCCATTTGAGACGATGCTCGGAATTTCGCTTAATAGACAAAATATAAATAAATTGATGTATAAAGTTTCTTACCATTTAACTCTAGCGATCGTTTACGATTGTAGCAATAGGTAGGTACGTTATTTTTATTTTTGTTCTTAGAAAAGATATCACAACGGTAGAGTAGGAAGAATCTACTTAATTTATAATAAAAAAATAATCTGTAAGATTTTTACTGACTATTATAAAGATATTAACGGCTCAGTTATGTTTCTCACTCTGTCAGTTTGTCAGTCTTATATCAGATTGTTCTTAACATTGACTTAGGTAGGTAGGTACGTAACTTGCGTTCCGTTCCGTACGTATTAAAGCAATTTATTATTAACACTTTTATAGGACAATAACACTTTTAACAGTTACTCGTACTTCTAATATTCCGAATCACACACAAAGGCGATAATGAATACATTCTACACTTACATACTTAAAAGCAAATATAACACGTAAATTAACGCCAAGATATGAAAAAAAAAGTCCGCAAAAGAAAAGAAATAACTATGTCATACTATTTTTATGACTATCCAACCACTGGGTGTATCACGTCTTATTGCATTAAACTTTATCAATGATAAATAATCAATGTCGGTCGAATATGTCCTAGATACACTTGTCGCAATCAACCGTTGTCACTTGTCACTATTAAATAGGTTATTTTCTTTTGATAGGCTGCGATATCGTTTGATAAGTGTTTGTTTACATACAAATATGTACGTCACTTCATTTGTTTCGTGTATTTAAAAATAATATAAAGTAGAGATAAATAGGGTAAGTTTTTTTATATAGGTTTGACATCTCGTAAATATTTTGCCTAATAATAATTCAGGTAAGTATATTACGATTTACGGTCTATGAAGAATTGGAATTGATAAAATAATATCTTTTTGTTAATAAAAATCTATAAAATAAATGTTATGGACTCTACAGTCAGTATAGACAAACAAAACCAGAGATATATGGTTACAGTTAATAAATCCAATTACAAAACAAATACTATAATTTAAAATAAAGAATACGGTAGAAGCACTTTTATTATTATATTTAATCAGAACTGAGATAATAGAACTATTAAAGGAATAAGTACAGTAAATTTATAGGACACAGTACCTACTCATGCTTTGCCTAATATATTATCATAATAAACAAATGTAAAATAAGCTACCAAAATTAACTATTAACAATCACATTATATGTGTACATACTTTGAAATTTTCCTGTAAATACATAATAATTATGACAAGTGCGTCGCCCTTTTCTTTTCCGAACTTGGCAGATACACTGTCGTGTTTAGATTTAATCACACTAGCTCCTCCCCCGTTAATATGGCTGTAAAATAGACATACGGACAAATTCGCTCAACCTTTGGCTGGTTCTTGAGACAAAGGAACCTTAATCGATAACCACAGTTTCCTATAGAGCACGTAGAGTACATTTCATTGTGACCTTATTAAAACGTGGTGTCTCATCAGAATGCGTGTCGCGGACCGGCGCCGGCGCAGGCTGTCTGTAGCGTGAAGTTAGCACGCATCGAGCATATAAGCCATACGATTTAACACTAACAAGATTAAATGTATAATGTAATAATGTTATTTCAATAAAAATATTAATATAATAAATGCGAAAATAACTCTGATAATCTCGCGTGCATAAACCGTTATACCCATTTGGATGACATTTGTATGTACATTATTGTATAAGAGATTATAAATACGGTTACCGCAGTTGGTACAATGTAAAAACGCGAACTCAGCCCTGTAAGGATTGCTTGTAGTTAAGTTTAGAGTAGTTGATGATAGATGATGAGACCATTCCGCTATCAGGTGCGTATAGTAATGGTCGCGCATTCAGCACCAGGGAAAGAATTCATACACTTTTGACATCGAGCCTGTATACAATGCACGCCCATGTTTTACGGAACGCGTTTTACGAGCTTCAAATATCAAGGCAACATGCTTTGCAACATGATAATTGATAGATCACTAAGTACAAATATCTCATGCTTATCACAATATTAATTTGCCTGTCTGAGCTCCCTAACTTTGAAATCAGGGTCAATAACCACTCGGTTATCTGCAGGCCTATTATGATGAACTATCGAGCCGACATCTTGTCGACATAACATTGAGAACGTTGTCTATAAGGAGAAGGTTTGTCGTGTCGATATTGATCCGTTGTCGACATAAGAGACGACATCGACATGGCAAGATTTCTGGTTGTCGACAACGTTACAAGACAGATCACCGCGGGAATAAGACGGTATCGACATGACAAGATGTCGATTCGACAATTCATCATAGGCTCGCTGGTCGTTTCATATTTTACAAATCGTATTCGCTGTTTGTTTAATCTTAAAGAAATAATAATAATGTCCTCACACTAAGTGCCCTTAGAAAATGTTTGAGTGTTCAGAAAATGTAAACATTAAACATGCTTTCAATGTCACACGAATTATTTCAAATTCTGTGTATATTGTGTTGACTAAACAAGTTCGTGACTCTGTGAGTATAGGTATTGGTGTATAATGTATTTCCTGTTAACACTAAACATAAGAGCTGTGAAATAGGACATTTGTGTATATCTTAAAATGTGGTATTTATGTTGATGTTGTTCCAAAAATACCTGAATTCACAACTGCGATATATTCGAGATTAAAAATAAGATTATATAAAGTAAGTACAATGAGTTACACTGTGCGATGTATCTTTATTATCTAGATAGCAAGGGCGGGCAGTCCACAACAGTACATTCTCACTACACGCGTTTACTAGATAGATTTTATACAGTCTTCTAGGATATCATGAAACATAATCTTAAAATAATTCGCACTTTCGGTGGCACAAGGGCACAATTGTCAAAAAATCCAAAAATGAGCCAAGTATAGGTACAGAAATGTTCCAAAAAAAATTTGGAACATTTCTGTATACTTAACTCAATTTTGGATTTTTTGACAATTGTGCCCTTGTGCCACTGAAGGTGCGATATGACCACTTTATCTACTGGATAGCGGTTATTTTAAGGAAGGTTATTATTGTAAACTTTTTGATTACCTAAGATATAAACCTTGAACTTTATGTAAGCTTCGCTTTTGTGTTTCTTAGTTCATTGGATCTATTTTTTTTAATCGTATAAGCAGATATAATAACAACGGCCAATGGCATTGACATTATAAATCTGACGAGTCATAAGACTGCATGGTCAGTGGTCACTAAAGTTTTAGCTCAATTATTATGTTGCGAAAAATCTTAATTAGTCATCGTGTACATATTGAAAAAATATAATTTTTATATTCATTTTTGCTTTCCATTTATAAACATTTCTGTAAGTTTTACATAAATGGATATAAGTGTTGAAGAGTATTTGAATAAATAATACTACTTAATTAATAAGACAATGTTAAAATTATTTAATCTTTTGTAATTTATTTATATATTTTACTATTAACTTATCTACTAATAAAATAATAACAAAGTATTAAAATTGTATACCTTTATTAGCAATTAAGCTAACTTATGTTGACCTATACTTTACTGTAAATATTATATAATTTGACTTTGATTTTAGTGGAAGAAAAAGGTAGTATTAAAGGGCTACACGAAAGCCTGTCCTTAATTTCTTAAGATAAAACGTAAAGTTAACACCCGATCGGGTTTTTGCATTGATTGATTAAACGCCTTCATGTCGTAGTCTAGTACTTTAAATTTTATTGGCTCTAATATTGCATACTTACTCACAATTTCCTATTTTATATAGATATCGATTTATCGAGTTCTCTAATATCGTTTATGGTGGTTATGCAATCAAGTTTGGTACAGTCCAGTTCATATGCAATCCGAGTGACCTTGGCACCACTTGACGTAACTTTTACAAATACTATGTTAGTGAATGCATAGACCGAAAACTATGTCGACTATACATATTCAATGTAAAAAAACTGAATATGTATTTTTTGTCTACGAGGTGTATAGGTTCGTTGTACTGTAATTTTTTTATAGGTGAAACATGTGACATTGTTGGTGTAATGTCACTAAAGAAATATTATTAAAATAAAATCAATATTTGTGAGTTAAATGGGCTACGCTTGTTTTTAATAGTTAATAGGATTTTTTTTTATTTTATTAATTGCGGATTTTATATAGGTACCTATAATGCCCTAGGTAGGTTGTACGACCCATCCGTTTCTCAATTATTATTCATTAGTGTATTTTTACCCTAATAACCAAGTGTAGGCCTGATTATTTGGAACATGGCAATTCCGCAACAAATGTTCAATGAAATTCACTTTTTTGTACTTTGCAATGATTTGTGAGAAAAAGACTTCTATTTGTAATGTCGGTAGAAAAAAAAACAAAAATGTTTTATTAACTTGTACACATACTTTATTATTACTTATTCGTTATTGTAAATCGCAAAACTGCTGTGTCCTTTGGTCACTAACATATGTGGGCAAGGTCTTCAACTAAAATTGAACTTCCGTGGTGATATTTCGCTTAAGGTCGGTACTTAAAGTTATTTTCGTAATGTTCATATTTATTTGTTTCAAGAAACCGGATTTAACTTCCGTATTTTATAAAAGTAGAGCCTACAGAAAGTCTACGATAAACTTAATTTGGTTATTTTTAAGTTCAACTCGCGAGGGTCTCGATATTTTATATTTTTGTTTCCAGCAAAAAGAGGAAGTGATTAAAGATAATATTGAATCGTAAGAACTACAGACAGACGTACCTACGAAGGTATTGACATATAAGCTGTTAGGTAATAAATTCACTATATTTACATAACTGGAATGCGAAGTTGAAATAGGTTAAACATTCTATGAATAGGTTTCGGTAGTTTCCGCGTTGTCTATAGGTACCTACTCGATATTATAATACCTACTAAGTATTTGACTTTGGAACAACTAATGGATTTAACTCGGGTAAGTATTTCATTTTATTTGCAGACGTTTTGAAAACTATATTTTTCATATTCCTGACTGAGCTGACGATAGTCTAAAGCTGCGTCCACATTTATACCATTTCTGTGTATCATGATCGCTAGTTTTGACACAAGATGATACCGTCCAAACTAGCGATCATGATACGCAACATAGATAATAGATATATACACAGAAATGCTACAAATGTGGATGTAGCTTTACGCTAAAGTTTATGTCAGTTATCCAGGGGCCTTTGTTTTTTTAAGAGAGGTAGTCTGTTAATTACGCCTGATCATTATTTCGCTTATTGAGCACACAGAACATTTAAGAAATACACCAGGTCTCAATTTCATCAACGCGACATTTAATTTTGTCGGTGACAATTCGAAATGCGTTGGTTACTCGACATTATAGTCTACCATCAAAGTGATTTTACATTATGCAGAGGTAAATTTTCGCACGGACTTTGTTCTTACTAGCAGTATGAAAAGTGGATTGAAACGTCTAGCTATTATATACGTTGTTTCCTAACATATGTGGCTGGGAATTAACAGTCTCTTGCTAAATTATTATGACTTTCTGTCGACATAGTCTCGTATTTCGTGGTCTAGTCGTAAATTGGATGTGTATCAATATTACTTAAGAATATTTAAGATAAATGACGATGTGGTTTTATATTATCAATATCTACTTACCTAAGTAGATTGATTCAACGTTACCAACACACTTTAGTGTTAGACTATTGTCAGCTCAGTCGGCTACAAATCCCTACTAATCCCTACTAGTCCCTACTTCCCTACTAATATTATAAATGCGAAAGTAACTCTGTCTGTCTGTCTGTCTGTCTGTCTGTTACGCTTTCACGCTAAAACTACTGGACCGATTTAAATGTAATTTGGTAGAAAGAAAGTCTAGACCCTGAGAAAGAACATAGGCTAATTTTTAACCGACTGTAAAAAAGGAGGAGTTCCACGCGGACGAAGTCGCGGGCAGAAGCTAGTTGTACTATATTTTTTCAAATTGATTTGGATTAATGCAAAAACACGAATAGTGCTTAGTCCCAATATTGATTTTAAACCAATGGCAAAAGAAATTGTGTTCCGTTAATGAATATTATTTTTAAAATACTTGATATATCACTGAACTGTTTTTTAACCTGTTTGCGAGTTGCGTATGAAATGACCATAGGTCGTTAACCCACACGATATACTCAATGTCAGTCAATTTAAAAGTCACCCGTTTAAGAGTCAAACTCCAAGGCGGTAGGTAGGTATAGTTAAATAAAGGTGCCGAAATGACTCCAATAGTAATAATTAATTTCCTCTAAAATAGGTTATACACCGTTAAAAAGTTACAATTGGGGTTGCGTTTGACAGCTAGGACGCAATTTTTCAGATAACAAGATTGATAAAGATACTATATTGGAATTAAACAACTTTAAACGGATTTAACTCCATTGTTTTATTTTACAGGCTGACGTTTCGGAGCCTTTACAGATTCCATAACCGTAGCACGACTGAGCTACTAATAAGTCTAAAGATAATTTAATTTGCTATAAAAATGCTACAAATTTTGTTTTGTAAACCTATAGTTTTAAAATTGACAGGCAACCTTTTGCAGCTTAACACTTTAACAGCCAATTTAAGACTATTAACGTAAAAAACAGCTGACACCTCAATTATTTGAATGTGTTTAAATATTATTGGCTGTATACAGTGATCTGTCTAAGTATGAAAAGAAATGTGTAAGTACGTGACTTTAAACAGAGTTTGCAAGGACTATGAAATGTGCTGACGCAGCGTTTAAATATCCGGGTGACCTTTGCTATATGCAAAGAATCATGACGAGCAAATCAATAAAGATATATTTTGATATATCATTAATAAATGAAAATGTAAAAAACGCGAAAACACCTTGTTGTTTTCGAATGTTTTCTTTTTTATATTTACATATGGTTGAAGGGTATATAATTAAATCAAGTGAGGTCACAATAATATTATTATGCAAGGGTGAAGGGTAATGAATTTAAGATACGTCATTGCCGAAATTATAATTAAAATTTAAACTAGCTCCTGCGTGGGGCTTCGTCCGCGTGGAATAGTTACCGCTCAGCTGTCACAATTTCCTTCTTTTTTTTTTTTTTTTTTTTTTTCGAACTGAATACTGAAGCGCAGTTGGCCAGCTAATGGGCCTTCACTGCAAAACCGGACGGGTGGCGAGACTCCTGAAAGGAGACTCTTAAGCCTTTGGGGCCTAATTTCCTTCTCCGCTTATAATTTTGTATACAAAATGATAAGTAATTGTAATATAGGCTAATCAAAAAAACGAGACCCTATTACTGAGACTCAACTGTCCGTCTGTATCGGTATCTTATGAACCGTGATAGTGATAAAGAATATTGGCATCTTATTTTCCAGACCCATGCCTGTACATCATCAGGTTCTCATCGCAGCTTCAGTTCGAGGACAAGCAGCACGAGGTGAGCATGACCGCGCTGCGCCTGGTGCAGAGGATGAAGAGGGACTCCATCCACTCCGGACGAAGACCCTCGGGGATATGTGGCGCTGGTAATCATCAACAACCTTAAACCCAGCCGCATATGCTCACACTTGCATATGCGGCGGGGTCAATTGATTACGTGGTGTAGGTTACATAGAGTGTACCAAGAATAGGTAGTTTTAGTAGATGATCCGAACCTACATCGTACAAGCTGATAATAGAATGAAACATATTTTATAATATATTAAGTATAGCTTCTGCCTGCGACTTCGTTCGCGTGGAACCCCTCCTTTTTGCAGTCGGTTAAAAAGTAGCCTATGTTCTTTCTCAGGCTCCAGACTTTCTTTGTACCAAATATCATTTAAATCGGTCCAGTAGTTTTAGCGTGTAAGCGTAACAGACAGACAGACAGACAGAGTTACTTTCGCATTTATAATATTAGTAAGGAATAGTAAGGACATTAGAGATAATATTAAAAATGGGTTGGCTAAAAAAATCCCGGATAACCGACCTGGGCGGCAGGTCTTTTGACTATCAGTTGGTATTTGTGTGTACCTCCAAACAAACTAAAACAGTACTTATAAGACTAAATACTTATTTATTTATTTACACTTTATTGCACAAAAAAAAAATGTACAAAAGGCGGACTTAATGCCATATGGCATTCTCTACCAGTCTAAAAATCATCTTTTTACCTTGTAATACTTGTAATGCGCTTTAAACAAGGATTTGGGCGCAGTTTTAGGATCAATTACGTTCTCCTATATTTGGAAGAAGGAAGTGCAAGAACGTTACTAGTTACTCTAGACTTATAATTTATATACTTATAGGATTACTTTGCTTGTTGGTCTGTTGGTTATTTTATTACATTCTTAATGTAGACCATATCTTTCTTCTCAGCATTACTGATAGCGGCACGGTTGCACAACTTCTCCCGGACACCGTCAGACGTGGTCAGAATAGTGAAGGTACACGAGTCTACTCTTCGCAAGCGACTCCTGGAGTTCGGAGACACGCCCTCCAGCGCTCTGACCCTGGAAGAGTTCATGACCGTGGACCTGGAGGAGGAACAGGATCCACCAGCGTTTAGAGCTGCCAGGAAGAGAGACAAGGAGAGATTGTCTAAGGTGAGTGACCTTGAAATAGAGAATAGTGAATTACGTAACATGTACTGCCTTTTTGAGATACCTGACGCTGCTAAATGCGCTGTTAGAATCGACACCGGATTGCGACTTCTTTGTGTGGCGATGGGCGGCTGTGTGTAGAGTGTTTGAAGTTTTGTGAGATGAAGGATGACAGAGGTCCTAGTGCTCCTTTATAAATATTATAATATTAGTTTACCAGTGTGTTGGAAAATAAGTCTGTAATGCTGTGTAAATATGAATAAATCATCAAAAATGCTGGATTTTTAATATTTTAGTTTTTTTTATATTAATACTAGCTGTTCTCCCCGGCTTCGCACGGATCCCTATTTTTTTTCAAAATATGCTATAGCCTATGTTACTCAGGGTGAACGTAGCTTCCCAACAGTGATAGAATTATTAAAATCGCTCCAGTAGTTTTTGAGCCTATTCATTACAAACATACAAAAATAGGTACAAATCTTTCCTCTTTATAATATTAGTATAGATAATGAATTGCTACCCCGCAAAGTTAAAGGGGAAGGACATAAATATGATATCTTCAAAAATTATTAGGTTTGGTCTCTGCTCCAAAATATGCAAATAAATCTCGAGTTACTATGAAACGAGCCGAAACTAATACAAGTCGGATTTAAAATGTTTCAGTTAATGGAAGAAGAGGACGGCGAGAAGGAACTAACGGATCTGCAGAAAGAGATAGATACACAATTAGAAAAGGATATATCCAGGAGAAAAAGAGCGATGGCCGCCTCGACTCCGGGCGGGTCCGCGTTGATTGTTGGTATGCAAAAAGTACCACTTAATTTAACCTATGGGATGCATGATGTACAATTCAACACTAACCGACGTGTTGAATTGTACATCATGCATAAAGCGGATCCAGAGGGGGATCATGGGATCATACCCCCCCCCCTGGAATAGCACTAATAATTTCTATATTTTTAATATATCGCACACCTAGATCTAAAGGGAGCTAACTCAAAAATCTGAAGATTTTAATTAAACACACGCTTAAAAAAAGGATCCGATTCCTTAAAACAATTTCGCCTCTCCCGAAAAAGTAACTTTTTTTGAGTTAGCTCCCTTTAGATCTAGGTGTGCGATATGTAAATTTGACTGTGTGACTCTTCGCCCTTCACTACAAAGCACAAAGCTGTATCCGCTCTTTTTTGGCATAATCCTCTTGGGCCTATACGTCGAGCAGAACTTGGAAATATATCAGTATAAAACAATTTCCGATTTAAATTAATTTAAGATAACAATATGATACTCTGTAGTGGGACTTGTATCCACATCTATACTTTAACGCAAGGTATCGTGTTCGATTGCACCATGAGCGCCACAGTAGGATCAACGAAACCTTATCTTGTCTTTATATATATTTTTATTTCTGAAAGCGCCATCTATGTGTAGTCCCTTGTAGTAATAAGCACACACGGTTAGTTAACCTTAAATTTGATTTTTCAACCGATGAAAAAAACGGAGGAGGTTCTCAATTCAACGCGTATATTTCTTTTTTTTTTTTTTTTTTTCTTGGTACAAATATAATTGATAAATCTTTTTTTATATATAATTTTCTAGATGGTAGTCTAGAGGATGCGGAGGCGTCCCGTTTCGCAGCCGAAGACACGTTGAACTTGCTCGGAGAAATAGCAAATGAGGTACAACCAAGAAGCGGGGATATGCAGAAACAGGAGAAACTTAAAATGGAAAAAGGCTTAGGTATGTATATGAATGCTCATCAATGGGAGACTTGTGTCTAGCAGTGGACGTCTTTCGGTTGATTTGATGATGATGATGATGATGATTTATATGATACCATATATAGTGGAGTCATTGAAGCATTATGGGTCCGAATTTTTTTACTGTGAACCGAATTGCATACAATTTTGGAATTAGGTTCATCTTACCCTTAAGTTCAAAAGTGAAAATGATTTGAACTCCGCTACCACCCGGGGGGTGATTGCCACCCCTTCTCGGGGGTGAATTATTTTTTTTTCAAAATAACCTCGGATATCGATAGAAGGCCTAATTTTAAGGAAAAAATCATCTATAAAGTTTTTCAAAAAATCCAATACTTTTCAAGTCATTTGCAATTGAAAATTCGCAATTTTTTCACCTTTTTCATCGGTTTTTTGCAAAAATCTCCAAAAATATACGTTTTATCGAAAATTTTATAAAGAACAAAATTGTAGCAGGCAAAACAATGAACAATTTGGTTTTTTATACAGTATTCTAAGTGCAATATTAAGCTATAAATTAAAGATCAAAGCCGTTTTTTATGTTGCCTGAAATTTAATCGATGTGGTCAATGCACTCTAGCGGCGAGCAGATGCATTTTATGCATTCTAATACAAAAGGGTTTTGTAGTGCTTGAAATAAGCTTTAAAATGAGCACTATTAAAAGTCTTTTGCACGTAAAATAAGTGAGCTGTATTGCAAATAAGGGGAACAACTAATGTTTTTCCTTTAAAATCGATGGGTTTCATAAGTGCCATTTCCACCATAATTAAAATTAATCGTATTCCGCCTAGAATTAACTTCATTATGAAGAGTTTGATAGACAGTATCAGTTTGGCTGCTTCAGGACACATATTTTTCAAAAAACTCACGATTAACTAAAATAACAAAATTTCAAATTTTTAAAAATCCCACGTTTATTTCATAGTATTTCAAGAATGACGACAGATAAGAATAAAAGTGTATGAATAAAAAATTTAGGTATTTTTCTGACAAACAATTTGGTTTTTTTGTTTTTTCTGACAAACAAAAATTGACGGAAATGTGATTGTTTAAAGAGCGCGTGGCAGCGCAATCACTGCCTCTCTTAAGCTCTTTAACCCTTCACCGTTTTAGAAAAAGGTTTTTTACTATATATTGCAATACAGGATGTTGTAGCTCTTTTAATTACCTTTACAATGGTTCTTTATAAATTGTGATAGCGTGAAAATTGAAGGACTTATGGTCCAAAAACTTATCATATTTTTTTCTACTTAGTAACTGAAAATTTCGGAGTGTGAATAATTGGAGCAATGTGAAGGTACGAAGTATAATATAGACCCACAACTATTGTAATGTGTATATGTTAACGGAAATGTATAATCCGTCATTGTATACAATTCCTAGGAAATGTATGTGATTCCTAAAATCGCAATCGGAAATGTAAAACATTTAAGACATAGGTTAGGTTAGGTTTCCGCGAGCCAGTATGAGTCTGGCAAACCTTTTGCCTTCCCCAGGGCATAAGGTATCAATGAGGATTTCCCCACTAAAAAAAAAAAAAGTTAGGTTAGGTTAGTTTTAAGGGTAGAAAAGCTTAAGAATATGATAATCATTTTCGAGAGTGGGGAATAATATTTAAATCTTTTTCACATTATCAAAAAAATATATATCAAGGGGTAGTATTCAAGGGTTGAAAGGGGGTTAAAAATTTGATAATTATTATAGAGAATATAAAATATTACTTACTCTATACTTACATCTTTTTATGTAATACCAAAGTATTTTTTTTCAGATTTTTTCAATTTGGGGGTTGTTTGCAAGGGTTGTAAGATTTTCAAGGGGTTGAAAATAATTTTAATATGAGGTAATTATGTTAGAAAATACTTTACCATTTCACCACTTACTATTAGACATGTTTTCTAGCGATAAAATGGATCAATTACAATTTTTCCATTAAGGGGTTGTTTACACCCCTTAAAAATAATAGGCGGAGTTCAGATCATTTTCACTTTTGAAGTTAAGGTTAAGATGTGCCTAATTCCAAAAATTTCATGCAAATCGGGTCACAGTAAAAAAATTCGGAGGTAAGGCCGTATTTTTCGCTTCAATGACTGCACTAATATTCAATTCGATAAATATTTGGTTCTTTGGGTTTATTAGTTACCTAGCTGTCGTGAAAGGTCCTGGTACAGTGGTTCTTAACCTTTTTAGGTCCGTTACCCTTATGATCTAACTAGGGTCACTGATTTACCCTTCCTCCCAACTTATGCTCAGATTTGACACTTCGAAAATGAACCGGCCAGGTGCGAGTCGCACTCACGCACGAAGGGTTCCGTACCATTATACATAAACCATAAAAACGCTAAAAAAAATCACGTTTGTTTTATGAGAGCCTACCTAAATATTTATTTTTTAGTATTTATTGTTATAGCGGTTACAGAAATGCCATCATCTGTGAAACTAACATGGTCAATAAGATATGGCCCGATAGACGGACGGATGGACAGCGCAGTCTCAGTATGTTTTACCCTTTGTACCTACGGGAGCCTAACAACCAAACAATCTTAAGACAAAATAATCAATCAAGTTAATTCCTAAATTCCAGGTCCAGACCTAGCTGTGATAGGTCTAGGGCAGCCAGAGGAGAAAGCGGAGAAGTTCCTCAAGCCTGAACCGAAGTCCCACTTCGGCAAGGACCTGGTGGCCGAGGAGCTGATCTTGTCTCCCAGCGAGGAGGATTACGTCAGCTCTTTGATAATGAGCGAAGAGGAAGCCCGCCATAAGACCATGCTGTGGAATAAAATCAATGCCGGCTACTTGAGGGAACAGAAAAGTAAGTGCAGAGTGAATAGGGACGACAGGGTAGAAGTCGCAATAGAAATAAACCTAATAATTTCTGATGCCTTCGCGGTTATTATACATTGGAATGAAACAACTTTTAACGGATTTAACTCGCGTACTTATTTTATTTTATTGGCAGACGTTTCGGAGCCTTTACAGATTCCATAATTTTATTAAATGTAGGTTGATGGTAGAAGGGTTAAAATTTAGGGTTGTATGTAATTTCCAATGTTGAATCGTGAAAAATAAAATGTCCATAAAACATTAGAGTGGACTCAGGCCATACCAATATGCACAAAAAAAAAAATGGTTCCGCCGTTTTCAAGGATATTGCCAAAAAACACACGAGAACTTTGTACATTTCGAAATAAGTTTTTTTTATGTACATTTACGATGGAGCAACTTAAGAACATAAAACACATCGAAATGTCTTAATTCACGTCATGTTTTTCAACGAGCACACGAGGCGCGGTATCACCGATAAAAATGCAAATGAACCGACGATGCAACGCGTTTTGCTTACATATGTCAATTAAATTTGGCCTTGCTTACTATTACGATACTTTGATCGGGAAAGGGTATATTATTTTTATCATGGAAATAGTTCCTTAAAGGGGTGAAATTTACTATTAAATTTCGTTATAAAATAAGCTACGCGAATCATTAATTCTACGCAGCCGAAGGGGTTCTCATTTATTTTTTTTACAGATAGCATATATATTTTATTGTTATAATGATAGCAGTTAAAGATTCAATCACTTAATTCATTTCCTCGAAAAATAATGAGACTAAAAAATATGTGAAACATATTTTCCTAAGGTTTAAGGTTAGGGACAAATTGAAAAAATCTAATAGGTATATACCCAAAACAAACATTGTGTCTTTGAATTATTCATAAGTACCTACACCTATTTATGTAACATGGTTTACGATAAATTATTGTGTTGGTCTCTGTAAAAATCAACACAACAAAATTAATACAAATATGACTTGTATTAAGTGCCATTTAATAATAAATATTAATTTAAGCTTTGATGTTTTTTTTACGTTTTTCATCCCAACAGTCAAAGAAGAAATGCGCGCGAAAGAACGCGAAGAAGGTAAAGATAAAAAGAAGAAAGTGCGCGGGTCGTACAAGAAGAAGATACCGTGCAGCGCCGCGACCGCCGGCGAGGCGATCGAGAAGATGCTGGCCGAGAAGAGGATCAGCAGCAAGATCAATTATAACATATTGAAGACTTTGGACCAACCGGGGACGCCTATGTCGCCTGTGAGAGAGGTCGCCACACCAGCTCCCGAGTAAGTGCTGTTGAATCTTTAGCTATATTTTCACTAAATGACTTGGGGATTTCCATATAGGCACAATGTCATATATTTACTTATTTTATTATATACTACAGCTTTTGTCCGCGTCTTCGTGTGCGCATGATTAAACTACGGTCACCGAGCACAGTGCCCTATTACTACGCGCGTGCGACAGAGACAAATAGAAAAAGGGCAACGTCCGTTTTTCGCTGTGCTCGACGACCGTCCTTTAGCACTATACACAATATCTTTAAAAATTATAGCCTATGTGCTAAGAGAAGAGTAAAATCGAGACGATTTTTCCTACTCTTACTCCTACGTCTTGGTATAGGTAAAGGAACGATTATGTAGTTTTGACTTGAAATATCTATCACTTTATTCCGGCACCTAATTTAGTTATTTGAAATTGGTACGTCTAACAGGCATGTTCTACATTTTCAGGTCTAAACCGGCCACACCAGCGCCAGTGCCAGCGTCCCCGGTGCCCAAGAAGCGCAAGAAGAAAGCGCCCCCCACCCTCGACATCGCGAGCCCGTCGCCCGCGCCGCCCACTCCCACCACGCCGGCTCCGCCCACGCCCGCCCTTACCGGTAACAACTTAAGTTACCTTAAAATTTAAAAACATGTTCCTTATTTAGTTAGCTTCCTTAACTTTCTCTGTCGCATATTGTTTATAGCATTTATTTTTGAAAATGTCTCGACTTTCTTAAAGCTATATTTAATACTAGCGGCCCCGGCATGGCACGGATCCGTATTTTTTTTTTAATATAGTATATAATTATGTCGCAGTGATATGACGTGTTTGGTAAAATGTTAAAACCGAGTTGACTTAATTACTCGTTTTATCATGTCCCTAAAACAGCTCAGGCGTTTGATCAAATAACTAAGTGAAATGAAGAAATCTAGCAGCCATTTCTATGATTCTTTCATTTCCCTAAAATGACTTGGAGACTTGATCAAATCACTAAATTTCGCTAGGAAAATGACACAACGCGTGGTATTTTTATCATCTACCGGGAGTTGATAATATCACTGAGGGATTTGATCAAATCCCTGTTTTCATCATATCACTGCGACATATATATCCTATGTCACTCGGGAATAGATTAGCCTCCCAACAGTGAAAGAATTTTTCAAATAAGTCCAGTCGTTTTGGAGTTTTAATGCAAAGAAACAAATAAATCTTTCCTCTTATACTATTAGTGTAGATCTTACAACAACTTCCAAGTTTGGGCAAACATACCTAATTTACATTAAGAGATTAAAAATACATTACAATTACACACTCGGCTCTCTTAACGCGCCTCGTCTCGCGTTTATTATACCCCCTCGAGTGTAATAATCAACTTACCACACTCGTATCACAATGTATTAAAGCACCGATTGTAAACAACTTGTTTATTACAGACGCAGGCGATGACTACGACGAGGACGTTGACCCGGAGCCCGCGGACGCGGCCGCCGAGGTTTCCCTCGGGGCGTTGCTTCACAACGAACAGGAAGACGACTATTACGATTATGAAGAATATTGAACTATTAGTATATACAGAAATATGATTTGTTTTGACGTAGCAAGAGAATTATTGAGCTGTATCAGGTCGATAGTCAATCTGACTTTTGTTTTATTGAATACTGAAGCGCAGTTGGTGGGCATTTATTGCAAAACCGGACGGTTGGCGAGCCTCCAGATGAGAGGCTACAAAACCTATTGTTTTTAATCTGCCTTATCGCAGTCTATAGGTCTTTTTAATAAACGGTTCTTCATTTGAGGTGTGCTCTGAGTAAATATCTTTTTTTTGCTACTGGGTATTTGCCTAATCTACGGCTATTAACACGGAAAAATACCTGTTAGATTAGGATTTAGGTAAAGAACTTGTTAGGTAGAAATATATTTTCCCAATGTTTACCCGATTTCGGGTATTCACCTACGATATATATAAAAAAATACATTTGTTTATGATGTAACGTTACTTTGAGATAGATATCTGAGATCTGGTTATTAAGATGGGCTTATGTTATTTTGTATGAGTTTTACAAAAAAAATTCCATGAAAATAATTAATAGTAACGCACGGTATTGTAGAACTATCACAATAATACTATGGCTACTAAGTTTCATGAAGTCCATTTTTGTATCTTGTTAATATAGTAGTTATTTTGTTTTATAAGTTTTGTTCAAAATTATCGAAATATCGTCTGAGAACAATTCCTAGATCTCCCCGTGATTTTATGAGGTCAGATGGCATTTTATTAAGTACGTAGACAATAAATAAAAAGAATTTATTTCCTTTCTAAAGTGCGTGACCCTTGTGAAAAAATATAAGAAATATTGCACAAGTGTAATCAAACAATATTACATACTCTGTCAATCTAATGAATCAATCAAGTCAATCCAAAAAAAAAATGAAGATGAAGCCCATTAAAGTTAACGCCACACTGTGCCGCATTTTATGCCACGAAGTGACGTCACTCCTGATTAACAATACATTTTTTGATAATATAACCGACGGGTTGGTAATATTTTGTTTGTCCATGCTATAAATCCTGCTATTATACAATGTAAGAATAACAGTAACTAGCGACGTATTTTACTGAATTTTCGTTTCCTTTACGAGTTCTTATACCTTTGTCGCTTTGTACATAGCGTGATATGTAAATAATAATTAATGAAAGTGATATTTAAAATTTTCACTCTATATTATCGTTTCTTTTATAATTTTAAAGTTTTACATACCTGATTATTATTAGTGTGGAATATTAGCTAGTTAGAACCATTTTTTAGTTTAATTACGTCAGCCTACACTTAGTTGATTTTATACATTTTTATAAGTA
This sequence comes from Polylopha cassiicola, assembly GCA_038024825.1. Taxonomy (NCBI): domain Eukaryota; kingdom Metazoa; phylum Arthropoda; class Insecta; order Lepidoptera; family Tortricidae; genus Polylopha; species Polylopha cassiicola. The sequence goes on from CP149061.1 coordinate 6,319,923, forward strand.
ATGTAAACTATTTTATACAAGTAAAATTAGATTTTAAATATAGGTAAATAAGGACTGAATCAGTTTGTATGAGGATTGAATTTTGCATTTCTTTTATAATTAATCAAATGACAGTATTGTTTGGAGTAAAATAATTATGTTAGCAATTTATGATTTTAAACTGTACATTTTGATTTTTAATTCGTTTTATGGATTGTTTTTTAAAGGAATACTCTGCTGAAAATGATGTTTTTAGAATTCAAAACTTTCGCAATTTTATGTAGGTATGTGAAGGAACTAACTGTTCGATAATACACTGCTTCTTAACCTAGCGAAGCTGAAGATTCCGGATTCGAATCCTGCTAGGGGCATATGTTGGTTATTAGCACTAGTATTTTTACCTGACTCCTTTATATCTTATTTGTATTTTGTTTTTATTGTCTAATACCTAGTTCATGTTTAGTTCTGAGCTAGATCAATTGAAATGTAAAATTAATTTTATTATAATTTTATTCGTTGAACAACTTAGCTTATACTTTACCGGGACTATTTTCAGGTATGTCTAGGTTTTTCAGACTATACGTAGGTAGTATATATTGTATATGTATTATAATAACTAGCTGGTAAATCGACCCATGCTCGAAAAGTAAATTTAATTGTTTAAAGAGGTTGCATACTTTGACAACCTCAAGAAAAATATTGCGGCTACAATTTATGGAATAAATAAAGATTTGTCACGACGCCATTTTGTATTGTATCAAACTTTATGTCCATTTTTTTGTAATATTAGGTATGAAACCTATTCAAAAATGTTGCTATATTTCAGGGGCGTGCTTTCCATACATGCACAATATCGAAAATGTATGGTAAGTATATGTATTACTACATGCGCACCTTCAATGCACGCACCTGATATGATAGATATAGACAGTATCTTCTTTGAAAATTTGGTAAAGATATACAATAACTATTACCTCTTGGACCTAAATGTTTATTAGAAAATAGAACATTGATAAGAAACTTTTGCAAAATAAAATAAGTAGGTAAAGCAAATATGGCGTTTATGGTAATGTATCAGTGGCGGGTTTGCCCTAAGGCTCAGTAGGCACACACTAATGATGTTACAAGTGGTACTAAACTGCCTAAAGCGGCTAATATTAGAAATCTGCCTCTGTCTGAACGTATCACTATGGATTTGTTTGTGTTATACATATTACCTAGTGTTACTATTATATTGAAATAAACTGTACCAACGTTATACGTGTACCTTATTGTTTGTTATATCCTACTAAGCTAATGGCAAAGTTAGACACAGCTGAAATAGTCAGTCAGTTTTACAATAATTTATCTAAGTAAATCCCGATTATAGGTAAGTAGCTAGTCTCTCATTGGTAGAACACGACAGCTGGGCCTCATTATCTAATAAGATTAACAGATGTTCTAAATAGTGTTAGCAACAGTTTGGCTAACATTATTACTACTTGCTTAAATGTACCTTTTAGAAGTAACTAGTGGAGTGCATTTAAAAATTAAGACACTTGATGCCAATAAGAGAGGTCAATAACCTAGATGCTTTGAAATATATTTTTATTTTTTTTTAAGTACCAATTTGTGTGCTAATGCTTTTCGCATTCCAAAATATATTATGTACCTATATAGCTTTTATCCCGAGGTCTTCAGAATGTTACAGATCCCACATTTGTTAACAGTCTGTTACTAATTATTTCAATAAAAAATTACTTACGCAAGTTGAAAAATATTACGAAACTAATTAGGTACCTACCTACTTATATTATTTAAGCTAGTCGGTCATAAAGCATAGGTAGTATAAAAGTATGAATGAGGTCTAATAAGCTGTTATTGTTCAAAATGCAAATATCAGAATTTAAATTTTAGGACTTGCGTTCCTTACGTTATGCAATATCAAATATGCAATAACAACGTCAGTAGGTACCTAATGCATTTACGTGAATGCGTCACGCAGTTTTGCTGACAAGTCTGAACCTGCAAGTTGGGTTAGGTGATGTGATGAGTGATCATTCTAGCCAACTTGTTTTATAGCGGTATCATCGAATTTTATTTATAGATATCGTCAATCAATTGGTGTTACATCAGTGATGTTACCTCTGATTAAAATTTTTGTTTCCGGGTAAAATGCTTGGACATATTTTATTGTTATTTAAGTTGCATATACAGGATGGTAGACCTACTATTGTTTGAAAATGAATAGGTATTGTAGTTTTCTCTAGATGCGTACAATTATAACGGATTTAACTGGTGTATAGGTATTAGTTTTGTAAATACTTAAGTACTTACTTACTTACAGATGTATTGGACTATTCTCAGCTCGGTCAGCCTCGGTCTACTGTGAATATGGGAACTGTAGTTTTCAATGTACTTACTCGTATACCGCTATAGGTAATTGTTTTATTCCAATAATAATAATTTTAAGTATAATAATCATATTATTATAATAGCAGCAGCGAAACCATAACTACCCTACGAAGTTTTTTATTAAATCATTATTTTTTTTTATTGTTTATAATAAAAAATCTCAAAATACAAAATTACGTAATAAAAAATCTCCTATCTTTTAAATCTATTGAAAAATGTACCTTGAGTTTAAGGGGGTAAGAAATATTTTCGTTACAGCTGTAACGATGAATAAAATATACAAAAACTGGTCTGCCCCCGTATAGTGACGTCATACCAGTTCAAACATGTCTGAGATTGTAAAACCGGAAGGGGGAAAATACTTCGAATTATTCTCTGGGAATCTTGTAAGCGAATTGTAGGTATTTCATAATAGTTTGGACCATAGTTCACCCAATTGTTTACTAATGATTGTCTATGTAGGGATGTGATTAAATTATATTTATGAGTCATAGAGTTGGAAACTTTGGTAAGTATGTAGGTATTTATTTAAACAATTTCATCATAATTAAAGATACGCTGTAAGTAAGTAAATACCTACTTGGATTGGATAAAACAATGACACAGGCCATGAGATCATTTTAAAATTTAGCACGTTTTAACAACACAAACAAATAAAAATCCAATAGCTACTTACATAATATACTTATATATATTATATATCGCAAACATCCATGAAAAAAACAAAAGATCTAGTATTGACCCTACACAATTTCTTAAGAGTATTTAATATTGTGGTTATGTCTGGTAACAGAGTGGTAAACTATTCATTGAAAAATAGGGAAAAAATAATATTAAATTACTTACTAAGAAGCTACTTGTATCAATAATTGGATGCTAAAACTGTGAATCCTATTTAAAATTAAAAAATGTTTTGAAACCTACAAAAAACCTACCTGCGCTAAATATGAAAATGAACTAGGGATTTTTTTTATAATTTTGCAGTATTCTTATCCTATAAAAAAGTACTTTGATATAGGTACTTTTGATTTGTTTATACTTAGGTACATATTATAAATAACTTTCCAATAAGAAAAAAAAACTGTAAAAAATGACGTCACTTCTCTTTTACACTGTTTCGAGTGACGTCACGGCGTTTGCCCAATCTTATAAAATTTTCCAAAGAATTTTGAAATTGGAAACCAAAGACTAGAAAGGTGAATCATGTCATTTGGCCCAACACTATTGCAGTGCTCACTGCTCAGACTTGTCGCTACATGAACGCGAATCCATTGCGGGCCGCGACCCCGCGTCACTTTAGCATTCAAAACATAGCCGCAGCTACACTGAACATGTACTAGTCAAACAGTGATATTTATAAAGCTAAATTATATATTATTATAATAATATAATCAAATCATATTTACTATCAAATAAATTATGGGATTCATGTGTAAAACTCAGGAACGCCGTAAGAATGCTGTTTTACGTGCTAACTTGATTACTAAACTTAGATTATTGAGATATATTCAGGTGAAATATAGTGAATATTATCTACAAGTTATAAAGCTGCACAGATCAATGAGTTTTAAAAGGTAAGTGAACATTTTACATATTATACTTACTTAATCAATTATCCTTTTTTTCGTACAAGAAATGAGTAAGTTTACCTAATAAAAATAAATGTTTCGGTAATGTCTGTCTAAAACTATATCCTTAACTATATTTATAACGAATGAATCGGTTATTCAATTATTTAACGCCGTTTTCGATACACTTTGTGTTTACAGACATATCAAAATAATTTTGAATGTTACCGCGCTTGCTACTGTATATTCGTTCCCGCCAACGGCGGGAATGAAGTTGCCAGTTAAATCAAAATCCTTAAATATTCGATTTATTTAATTATGTATTTAATCGCAAAGCCGGAATTAAATTATCATTATTTTTATAATTGAATTATTGTACTCCAAAAACTTTATTATATCACCGTTGTTAATATATCTAACAATGTAATGTGAAATAAAATTAATCAAATGCATACTTCTATACCTTTTAAGACATTTGCTTTAAAATATTGGCTACGTTACGAAAAGTTAGTAAAATGCAATATTATTACACGCAGTCTTTACCTACGCCTAGCAGTGGGGGGATGTAAGCGAGTACCAAATGTAATAATTTATTTTCCCGCAATAGTTTTAGCAAATTTTATAACCTGCGTAATATTATTCTCACCTTTAAGACTAAATAGTATCACTAAAAAATTCGAATGTAATATTTATATTTTTTTAGGGAAATTGTTTAATACCTTGGCAACATTATATTACATTAAAGTATATATTTCTTGAGGACACTCTTTCATAGATAATAATATAAATAATTATGAAATTAAATAAACAAATCCATTTTTTAAATTGACTTAATATGTTGTTATGAAGTGTGTAAAACCGATTTGTTTAAATTACTAGTTGTAGATCGATAGTCTGTGAAGTAGTGCTCAAAAACCAAGCATCCACATCAGAGCGATTTTGTGTTGGCAGCATTGGTTTACGGCTAGCCAACATTCACGCTCACAGCAAAAGCATGAAGTTTGTCAGAGTGCTGCGTTGTCGTTGGTGTTAATTATGTGCGAGTGAAGTTAGCTACGTACTACATAAAACATTTTTTTTTAGTTTGTAGTCGCGAGTTCGAGATTGTGTTTAGATTTTGTTGGGTCCTAAAAACCTGTGGCGTTTCTCGCGAATAACGGTGCCGTTGCCGAATATTTGTATAATAAGCGTAGTGATAAGTAAATAACACGAAGGAAAACGTAATAACTCGTGTTTTGTGAGTGCAGTGTAAATGTTCTAGGTTGGTGGAATTATGACGAGCAGTGCTTTTATCGCTTCGTAGCGATGAGTGGTTATAGTACATTGAATTGCTTGTGATTTCAAAATTCATGGTGTATCCAATAATACTAGTGTCGTTAATAGAATATTCGAATCATAGGGTCTACAAACGAGCACACGGATTCTATCATGGTGGTAAAACGGTAAGTTTTTGTTAAACGTGGTGTTTATGTAAGTGCTAAAAAAACTAACAAAGGCCGTAATGCCTTTATTGGTCACTTGCAATAGATTTAGCTGCTTAGTAATTACAATGGTGTAGTCTTTTGGGTCGACCATCGCGTTTAGACTTATGCGGATCAAGATACGTGACTTACATACATAACAATGAATGTTTGTTTACATTCTTTATACTGGTACACACGTATATTTCAGAGATTCTATGTGTGATTTGCAGTGATTTGATGTTAATTTAGGTAAAACACTGCCCTTTGTTTACTATACTCATGTTATTGTCGCCATTGTTCTTATCGATCAGTACGCACTCGCGGATTGGCTGACGTGTTTTGTTATTGTTATTACGACTAATTAAAAAAAAAGATATTAAAAGTAATTTCAACATTATGTACCTACATCCGTGGTATCATTATGTCCATAGAATATTTGTATTTTTTTTCTAGTTTTACATTTTTTATCAAAAATACCAAATTATTATTATTGTTATCCATATTTCTTTTAATTGATAAAGCCTTGCTCTGAAACAAAGAACGTAAGAGTAAAAAGTAGATTACAACTGTCAGAGATATTATTGTGTACATCAGCTGTGATTAAGGTCAAATATAAATATAGGCACTTTACAAGCAGTCATACTGCATTTTTTTAAATGTCAGCGACTTATGTTATTAGCATTTTGTTAATGTCTATAGATAAAGTAAATTATTGTTAGTGCTTTTATACATAATTGCCGTTAAATTTATTAGCATTTCAAAAATGTTACAGATGAAACATGTACAATAAAAATTTAAATTATTTAAGAACTTTTATAATTGAATCTTCGACCAAAACCTTGAAGGATTCATCTACTTTAATTATTATTTTTAATTTAAGTGTTGTTTAATTAAAAAAAACAAATGACTTTGTGTTGCTAATGACTAAATGTGAAATTGTGGGGCACACCTAATAGGTACTTAATTAATACTTATATTAAACAAATGTTGTGTTCAATATTTTACTGAGAAGTAGGTTATATCCACAAAAAACTTACTATAACATACCTGGCATAAATAGAATTATAATTATGATCGATTTGTATAGGAATTCTTTTAACACCCATAATGAGTATGTAGGTAACTAAATAAAAATACTATTATTAGTGGTAAATAATTGTTGCTTAGTCATCTACATTTATAGGAACTGTAAAGTATTTGAAAACAACAGCTTATAAAATAATTTATGCGAGTTGTATTAAACATCATACCTAGATATTTTATTCCATTGAGTATTAACCACAAAAGCATTAGAAATTCTATTATTTAAGTATATAATGTATACCTAGTAGTAGTTTTTTTTTTTCAAACTGAATACTGAAGTGCAGTTGGCCAGCTACTTAATGGGCCTTCACTACAAAACCGGACGGGTGGCGAGCCTCCTCAAAGGAGGCTCATTAGCCTTTAAGTTTTTTTCTATTCAAAAAACAAACAACAGCAATATTTTTAGTTTCTAAATAATATAATTTTTGTGCTCATAGGTACCTATAATATACAAATTACTAATTCACCAATGTGCATAGTCAATACTTCAAATATTATGACCATACTCAACTGTAACCATATTTTTTTTGTAATCTATCCTCTATACACAATTCAGACATCTCTGTGCCTACCTGCTTTTACTTTTTGTAAGTAGCAGGTAAGGAGTACCTATAGTAAACACAGTATTTATGGTGTATAGGCAGGGTATGTACCTACCTGTATTATCAGGGTAATTTATACCTGTGCGTGTCCCGTTATTTTACCTATTCTTGGTTTTAAAATTTATCTAATCGGTAGATATGTTCTAAAAGAAACCCTTCAGTATTTTAAATTACATATTGGACTCGCTAGACCACACATCTTGATAATCCACCTATTTATTTTGAATATTCCTATTTGCCTCTACTGTAAATACCTACTTAGGTACCTATGTGATTTATATGTGTGAATATTCACTTCTCAATCACAGGTCACTCAATGACAGACAGTTGAGAGGTCCTTGCCCTTCTCTCCTAATTGGATCAATCCAAACAGAGTGGGCTCTCAAAACCTTCCAGAATCCACTCCGTCAAAAGCAGATTTCGGTGATTGTCTACATTATTAACATTAAAAAAGTACTTTTGTATTTGTTCGTCACTCCATTCTGTTTTTAGAGCACTTGAGGTTTATTTTTAGGTTAACCTTTACGTGAACAAAGTACAGTGACGTTCATGTGAAGCCCTCTTTTAACCCTCCTTATTAAAGTTTTATGCGGTTGGCAGAATGTGGCTCATGCGCTCGATCTAACCCTTTGGCATTTCATGTTCCACTATTGGCACTTAGGGGGAGGCTGGCCTAAAAAACTGAGTGCCGTTAGACGACGTCGGACGTCAAGTAGGTACCTATATTCAGAGACTGCAATGAATTTGAACCTTTTTGTATGTGTGTGGATAGATAAATATCTCGAAATGCAACACGACATGTACTTACTAGCTACTAGCTATCTACTCAATGTTTTTATTGATGCCTACACTACATCGTATGCCATCGCTCATGCTCCCTGTCCCGTCGGTGCCGACAAATGATGGATGACAAGAGAGGAATTTTAGTGCAGATCGCGTCTACACGCCTCTAACATTTCCAGTTCCACGAATAGGTAGGTAGAGATACCTGCTGACTCGATCCCAAATTATTTTGCCCTCTCGTTTCTCCCTTGCTTGCGTTGCAAGAATTTACGCTCCCATTCACTAAATGTATGCGTATGGGCCATTCGCATTTAATCCTGCTACGTTCTTGAGGGTTGTAGGACATAAAGCACACTAAAGTGGACATTACACTTTCGATGAAATATTGTAACCTTTCTATGTAGGTATGGAGGGTGAAGATATACCTACCTACTTACCTACCTATCTGATAAAGTTACCCCGATTATTTAACTAGGTAGGTACATAATTAGTTATCTATGTTAAGAAATGTTGGTAGGTATTCAATAAAGTAATCAATTATTTTTAATTAGTGCCTACGTAGGTACCTACCCATTAACTACCTATTCCATAATTAATACTGGTTCTAATTTTAACGATGTGGTGAAATATTGAACTGATTGTTCATAATTACGTATTTAGTTGATAAATAAATAACGTCGTTAGCTGCGGTATCATTACTTGACCTAGGGCATTTGTAAACAAACTTTGAAACAAGAACTCGTTAAGTGTTAGATTTTTAATAGGTAAATGATTTACTTAGTCGGGATTCTACTTCTTAACTAGGTACAAATGCAAAGATAACAATTCGCTGGAAACGGTACGAATTAGCAGTAAAATTTTCTCTGGCGTGAAATTTATCCATCGATCAAGTTGTGGTGGTACCTCTGTAATTACTTTTTTAATCTATGATCGGGCTCTCGACCGACACCTGCCGGCAGTGCCGCCATCTGCCTGACAGATGTTTCGGTACCCATAGAAATGCTTTTTCCAACTGCATAAAGGCTCCGAATTCAATTTTTCGCCGCCGACGCGTGCTGGTCGGCAGATGCTGAGATTTTAACAATTAGCTGCTTGAAAATGTTTTTGTGTCTACCTACCTAAGTTACTTCGGATTCCTATTGATGGAATAGACAAATGTATGTACCAACAAACCTGCAATCTACCCATCTGTTATTTATAAAGCGTGACCAAAATACAATACGTATAGAAATGTACTAATTTTTTAACCATTTAATTAATCTTCCCCATACTATTCTCGGTGCTGTAAGCAGCTATCCTCGGTAATCTGTCTGAACCTCATAAATTAAAACACGTTACCCTCATTATTTTCCGGGCACGCGCCGATTAGATATAATCCGACTGAAATGAAAATACCCATAACCCATGTGGACTCCTTGTTCTCGGGGTTATCTTCGAATGGTAGGGTAGTTGGAAGGTCACTCCACGTTGCAGCGCGGGCGCATACGAGTGCGGACATGTTGCGGTTCGCTGACCCCACCGCGTGGCCCCGTTTGGCATCCGACGCACTCTGCCAAAAGCGGCTGTCACATCCACTCGTAAACGAAGCCATTCAATCCATTGGCTACCCCAGGAAGTTCCAAAAGTAATAAATATTATCCAAGGCTCTGTCGGCGTTAGCGGCGTCATTTTTATTAGATTTTTTTTTAACGACGGAAATAATCGTACGTGTCGTGATTTGCATACATAACAGTGCAGCATGTTACTGCGCCATTGGAGTCCCCGTTTACAATGCTTGACTATGTAACGATTCTATCGATTATTTAATAATGGTCAAAGCACGTGGCCGCTATAGAACAATATTTCAAGGGTGCATACTGCATATTATAGTATAGATAATGTAAAACGACTTACCTAACTGTTATTTATTTACTTAAATGTGTAAATTTTGCGTCCGCTTATGTTCGTGTCGCTGGTCTGAGGATAGGAATTTGGTAATTGTTCCGCCAGAGGCACTCGACGATAATATCCAGATTCCAGACCATACATTTAAACAGGAATATTACTTAACTGTTGCTCATTCGCCATATTGATCCTATGAGATTTCCTAATTATATCTATATTTATTGCTAAGGCAGTACTAGGCATGTTCCTCATACAGTCATACCGTAAGAACACGTTTATAGCTCAAAGTCCGTTAAATCATCGGACTTCACCCGGATCCAGTGTCGATTCGAAGTCGATTTCCGCTTCTTGGCGCGAGTAAAAAATAAATGACGGTCGATCTTGCTTGCTGGACCATCGACTGCTATCGTATTTTTGATTGCATAGTAACTGAACCGTACTGTGTAATTAACAGATGCTGGCGAGAGCCAAACGAACCTATTCTCTTTTTAACGCTCTCAGATTCTGGTAAGTCTAAAACGTTCATTCCCCAGACGTGGAACTCGTGGACCATTAACGCTGACTCTGTTAATTTAATTTTAACGATTCTTTTATGTCTCCTATCTCACTGTCGCAGGTTTTACTTAAAACGAGATTACCTCTTTTTGTATTTCCAAACGTATTATTTTTAACAATCGGGCCGAGTCTTTGTATGATTTTGGTAATTTAGAGTAATGACCAATAACTAGAGTCGAAGCAAGGTTAAGATATATTTCGTCGTGACTGTGACTGCTCTGACGCTTTTTTCTAATTACGTTCTTCTTTATGATAAAAAACTATACCTACTGTAATCATCTAAGGTATTAGTACAAAGAAAGGAAATTCCTGTTGACAATTATTAATTTATTCAGGTTTTATGTTCGCCTGATGATCTCAGCGGGAAAGGCTAGTAATCGAGGTAGAAAGTGTCCGCGTAGTCCATGAGAGCCGCTCGGAGATCGTGACCGTGCGAATGGTGAAAGTACAGACCGAACAAGGGACTGGATATTGTATAACAAATACATTTATATATCTACTTTGTTTCCATTACAAGTCCAGGTTAGATAGTTACGCCAGTTATCTCATTTCGGAAAGTTTAAAATCGGAAGCATCGTAACGTTCCAAATTTTTGAGATTTTTTTGTAACGTCTATTGTATATAATTATGTTGTATATACATGGAACACTTCCGTCTTTTACACTATGACTCCCAACGTCAGCGGATGCAATATCGCCACGTGTTTTGGTTTCCGAATAAAATAACGAGCGAAAACCCCGCTTGAATGACTAGTCGCTGATTCACACCGTAGTAACGTGTAGTAATCGTTCCGAGAAATTAAATCCGTCACCGAGTTTACCTGAGTTTGTATCGTTTAGCATCTAGAAATGAAACGAATCAACTAAGTAAACTCAACTCGAGACAAAGACGAGACACAAGGAAGAATGTAGGTAAAAAGGCAAATTGCAGTGCGACATGCAAATGATAAAGAACCATGACGTGACATTATTGCTCAACCGCCATCGTACAAAACGTTAAATTATACTGGTTTTATTCTTTACTTAACGCTTTTTTATTAGGGCTACTCACGTATACTTTTATATGAAAAAAGTGTTCGATGGTAAGAATTAAGATTAAAGTGCGGTGTCCCTTTCAGTCGGGACGCTGAGAGGGCGGGGATGCTGCGGGGCTTTGACCCCGTGCCCGTAATCATAGCAGCACGAGATGCGGCCAGCGTTGCTATCCCGTCCTACATCCGATGAAACTGTTTTTACTTTCTTTTTTATACCCTCCATCCACAAGGCATAACTGGTCTCTCAAGAAATTACTCTGTTCGGAAACGACCGTTCCTCGATGCATTAAAGAACCAACGTTATTACATCTAAATATAACTAGTTACATCCAAGTTCCAACTACAAAAGCGAGAGTTAACTATTCGTGTCAGCAAGTACAAAGCGTTGAGTAGGTGTAGTTAGATACGAGTGGCCCATTTTGCTTTGCCGTCAGATTGCAGACAGAGGAGTCGATAACTTATCGTTTCCACCGATCGATAGAGCACTCAAAGTATTACAGCTAGGTTATGGGAGTGATGCCATACGTTTATCCAACGTTTACATAACCTACTTTTCATCCTAGATTTTATGAAACCCACTGACAATCTAGGCTGGTCGTTTACGGTGCCATAACTCCGAGTCCTATATTGAAATACATAAACGTCGTTATAAGTTTATTTTATTCGTTATTTCTGTCGCTTTATGATTCTTGCGTAAGTGTCAATGTGTGGTGCATCGCAACCGGTTCTGGCTCTCGTCCGTAATTTACATCATCTAATCTTGACCCACAGCTGTCTCGAGCCAGTTCTTATTCTAATCTTACGACTTGACCCAAGATGCACTTAGATGCAGCAATTTTGTCCTCCGGCGGAAGTTGTGAAGGATTCTGTGGGTGGTGTAGATTGGTGTAACATGTTTCAGTTCAAAACCCGTACATGTTTTACTGTAGAAACAAAGTTTAAAGTGTTATTCTCTTTGTTTCAGTGCTGCGGAAAGTACGGAATCACCTATTCTGGAAGAAGCCGGTGAGAGCGGTTCTGAACACAAACCCAAGCCCCTCATAAAATATGGAGAACTTGTCATACTTGGGTAAGTAATCAATAAAACGTTATACTAATACAGTGAGGTATAGCCGCGTTGTGGGTTTGCGGGGAACAGATTGACAGATAAGGGTGAAATGCCGACCGTTTTAATTCTTGAAAGCTTTCGGTCGTTTCGGTTCGATCGTGATTTTAATTTCAATGCGCTCGATGTCATTAAGATATTACAGTCCTATCGAAAATTGATTGGTAACTGCATGACAATGTTTGGTGTCATATCAAAAGGTCGTTTATGTTTTGTTTTTAGTAGATCTTAAATCGCAATGTCGGTCGGGCGCAAGGTTAAAACATACAGCTTGGCTTGGCATGCCGCCTGCGCATGATTGACGTAGCTTCCGATCATCATCTAGACGTTCGTGCGCACACGTACGTATACGTAACAGTCACGAATGTTTCTACGCGCACCGATGCGTAGAATCCATTATTATGTTAAGAATATATTTAACTTTGTGCTTGATTGCAATAAGAGCAGTTGACAGAATTTCTGATAAACTTAATGGCTAGGTTTAAAATTTAGTCTAGTTCCTTTATTTTTGAACGCGCATAAGTTACATGAGACTTATTAAAATAAGAACCCTTTTGGCTTAACTGTAGAAGAGTAATTAGGGTCAAATCATGGGGAGGGTTGTGTGCTTTACATAGTTACTTATTTATTTACAGGACATTTTCCTTATCAACGTGTCAGTAATAAATTACACATACTATATGAGTTAGTCAGAAGTCATCAAACTCCCTAGTGAAGGGATTGTACTTGATTAATTGGACTTCTCATAACTGTCTTAATCTTTTCCGTTTAGTGCTGGAGTGGGTATGTCGGCGGAGTTTTTCTAACTCCCGCCGATACTTCCTAGCGATAAGGGAAACTTGCTTCGTCTGATTTCGATTATGAAGTGAAAGCGTAATAAAATTTGTTACTAACTTACAGTACTGTTACTGAGCACTATAATGTTAAGTAATGATCGTTAAATAATTAATTTACTAATGTTTAAGTGATGTTCCGCGTGCGCTAGTGGGTTTTAGGTGGTAGGGTTTAGGTTTTTCATTCATAACACACTTCTGTTGCTTTTATTCTAAAACAGTCGTGTCTTCATTTGTCTGCTTTATTCTGTTTTCATCAGATACAAGCGGATAATCAGGCTTACGACCATTTTTAATTAAAATTTTCAGTTATAATTATAATGTTTTCTTAGTACTTAATCAGTTAGACACGGTATTAAAAATATTTATATGTTGTTTTACCCAACATGACTCCTTGTTCTATATTTCAAACCAATGCCCGGCTTAGTTTTCATTAAGGTATTACGAAAGCGATATTTCAGGCCCACTTATAAATAAATGTGTTTTTATGTTCGGCCATATGACACGTCAGTCTATGTTCATATTGTACTGGACAGATTGAGTTGGAGTTTAGCAATTTAAACAAGTTTACTGATCTATGAGCATAGTTATAGCGTAGCGATAATGTAGCTTTCGAATGAAGAATTTTTAAAAACGGACCAGTAGTTTTTGAGCCTATTCATTACAACCAAATAAACAAAGTTTTCCTCTTTATAATATCGATACCTTTGGGTTCAATTGGCGTAAAAGCCATTTTGGCCAAAATTAGTTATATATACAGTTTTTCTTAGAATTTTGAGCTCTATCGATCTGTATATAAGGATCATCGAAATTCGTAATTTTATGGCTTTTACTACCCAACTTTTTCACACAAAATGTTATCAAAAATTAAAAATTTTGGATGTATCAGACTAGCACTTAAATTTCTTAAATTGTCGTAGCCGTAATTGCCTTTTTAGTTTTTATTAACTACTGTAAAAGCCAGTGCCGCCATTGAGGGTTTATACGTCCACAGTATTTGATACCATATTATTATTGTTACGTCTAGTCGGACGGCGTAAGTTCACAATTAGTCAAGTATATTGACGTAAAAATCATAATTTTACCTTAACGGCTTTTACGCCAATAAATTTTGAAAAAGTTTAAGTTTCTTACGCTGCCTACCTGATAATTGTGTGACTTTTACGTCCATAACAAGTTTTCCAACAAAAAAATCTTGCATTTACAGCTATATTTTAAGGATTCACTATAAAAGGTGGTGGTTTTTACATCAATATTTTAAACGTAATAGGTAAGTGTATAAAATTATATTATTATGAAACAGAGAACACTGTATTAGCGACCTGCAACAGAATTAAATTTTCTTTTATTATTTTGGTGTCACCCCATTTTTATTTATTTTAATTCAGTTCGTGAAGAAACAAAATGTCAACGAAAAAATAGAAACTTCGCCTAATAAGTTAAAAAGATTCGCACAGTAATGTCGGATTAAATCAAGGAAAATTATTATAATAATGTTTTTGTTTCTTTTGTTGCATCGATGTTTTGGTGACGATAAAAAGATTTCAAAAAATTAAAGTAGGTACTGCAAAAGTTAACACAAATAAATAACCATTTTATCTGATAAAAATCTGCACATACTTACACAAATAAGAACATGACTTGAATAAAAAAAAATCTCATTCCTGAATCCATATCCCACACCTTAGTACCTGATGATATCTGCGTAAGTACTATTAATACTCAGTATCAAATAGAAATCAATGAGAATACCGTTACTTCATCACGGAGAAATGAAAAAGATGCACCAACAAACACACTAACATTCTTTTTCTTAAAAAAAGCTGTTAAGAAATAGAAAACGCATTGGAAAAACTATCGAGGACAAATGAATTGGCGACCGATAAAACAGAAATGTGTATGAAAAGATCATGTTTTTCCCAACTGCCAATTTTTGAAGCGAAATATATCTATATTTTAAATGTCTCTGGAAAAATGGTACCATTCCGAAATAATATCACAGGGGCTTATTGAAGAAGATAAATACAATACGATAAATACAATGGTGATTTAAGTAGATAATGTAAGTAAGTAATAAGTTTTTAAATCACTATTGCTTTCATCTTCTCCAGGTAGCCCTTGTTATACATACCCTGGTCATTATAGATTTTTATTTTGTTTGTTTTTATATGTTTTGTTGTCTAATTCAAAGACGAATAACAAATAATTGCATGCCAACATTACATAATAATGCAAATTTTGTGGTTTGTGTTTCATAATATTATTTTTTTGTTAATATAGACTATTTTTTATGGAAAAAGATAATATAAATCTGGATAATAATAAAAATAACTAAATATTTAATATTTGCTTTACTAAATGAAACAATACAAGCTGAAAATTTAACTACTCGACCCTAATACTGATAAAATCGTAGGAAAATAAATTGTGCCAACTTTTCTTTGTATTATTTCATTAATTAGAACACAAATATTATGATTTTTAAGGTGATTATTAGATATTATTGGCAAAAATAAAATATTTACATGGTTAATACACCTAGTACTCTTAAACTACTGTGTTTTACGGCAAGAATTACTAACCCACATTTATTAATATGGGTGATACGTCACAGATCCATTCTTAGTTAATGATATTTCATAGACGTAATTACCATATCGAGCAAATATCTTGGGCGTAACTCCAAGCTATTTTCTAAACCGAAGGAGGCTGATTAATATTGACAATTTATTTACCTTCATGCCGAAAATTCAAGCATATTTTGTATATATTTTGTATTATGGCTTTTACGCCAATTGAACCCAAAGGTATCGATATTATAGACTATGTAGTGATGATGTAGCGATTACATTTTTATATGTACACAGAAATGTTGCCTTTGCCGTTAGTCTGTTCAGCATTCTTTTTAACGCAAGTGCTAAATGTTTTTTTTCTTCAATAATTAGAAACAAACCTATGTCCAATTCCGGTATCTGTGTAGGTTACGCATACAAAATTACTGTTGCGTGCGTATGATAGACAACTAAATTCCAAGAACGATTAAAATCGACCGTGATTTAAAATGTCCGTGATATTCGTATGAGGATTGAAAGTTTACTTCTAATATATATAGAATTCACATATCACGGTGTTTGTTGCCAAACACCTCGGAAATCGGACTAGCCAAATTTTATGAAATTTTGTGCGCATATCGGGTAGGTCTGAGAACCGGCCAACATCTAACAGGTCATTCAATAAGTCCGTAGGATAAGTATGAAAAAATCATTTTTTTTAGAATACTAGATTTTATTATTTAACATAGTTCCCTTTGAGGGCGATATAACGAGTATAGCGATTTTCTGACTTTTAGATACTAGTTTTATATTACGACTTCTCTTGCTCGTCAAAATAGGCCTCAGTTTCAGCTATCACTTCACCATTGGGCTTATATTTCTTTCCAGCAAGCATTTTCTTTAGACCAGAAAACAGGAAATAGTAGCTGGGAGCTAAATCTGCAGAATACGATGGATGGTTAAGTAATTCGAAGCTTAATTCAATATTTTATGCCATAGTTTTCAACGATTAATGACATGGTGCATTGTCTTGGTGAAACGACACTTTTTTCTTTTGCAAATGTGGCCGTTTCTTTGCGATTTC
Source organism: Polylopha cassiicola (assembly GCA_038024825.1). NCBI lineage: Eukaryota > Metazoa > Arthropoda > Insecta > Lepidoptera > Tortricidae > Polylopha > Polylopha cassiicola. The sequence continues at coordinate 6,336,841 of CP149061.1, forward strand.
AGCCTTCAATCTCTCCAAAAGTGCACATTAATAGTCGCTGTTGATGTTGATTCTTTATTGGAGTGAGTCGATGAATATTATTCCCTTCGAATCCCAAAGTACAGACGCCATCACCTTACCGGCCGACTTTTGTGTCTTTACTCGATTTGGTTTCGGTTCGTCGACTGCTGTCCACTCAGCTGACTGCCTTTTGGATTCTGGTGTATAATAGCGAAGCCATATTTCATTCATTGTCACCTAACGGTGATAAAATTCGTCTATATTGCGTTTAAACAGCGCGAAGCACTCCTCTGAAGCATCGACTCGTTGTTGTTTTTGGTCAACTGTGAGCTCGCGCGGCACACATTTTGCTCAAAGCCTTCGCATACCCAAATATTAATGTAAAACTGTAAAAACACTACCGTCTGATATCATTACAATATCAGCCAAATCGAGCGCCTTCAATTTGCGATCTTCTTTAACCAATTTGTGGATTTTTTTTATGTTTTCTGGAATAACAGCCTTTTTTGGGCATCCTCCGCGCTCTGCATCATTAGTGCTGGTACGACCATGTTTAAATTCGGGAATCCACTTCTTTACCATTTGCCTCGATAGAACAGAGTCCAGATAATGTTTATCAAGTCATTTTTTTGGTTTCTACTGTTTTTTTTTTCACCAAAAAGCAATGCTTTATCAGAACTCTAAATTCACTTTTCACCATTTTCCTTCAACAACAAAAGATGCGTCACACAAAACGCTGTAACTCAAAAATCAGCTGTCAGATTGCTGTCAAATTTATAAATGTATCGTATGAAGGATAGTATTAAATAAAAATGACATGAAAAAAAAACTAACAACGCCATTAATGTCTCATCCTACGGACTTATTGAATGAACCTAGTATTTTTCATACCCCTAAATGTTAAGGGTGGTGGTCATATTTACGATATATGGGAACTGTAATGTTTCTGAAATATCAGCTAATAAAATAAAATACGGGAGTAACATCGTTGCAATTGTTTAATTCTAAAAAAATGTATTTATTGTAAACTAGTGGTCCCGGCAGACTTCGTCCCGCCCGGCAAAGAAGCAATGTAGCGGCATTAATCAATCGATTTGACAGCTGTCATTGTTGCGTCTTGATATACTATTTTTAAAAAATGAGCTAAATATTTTTTTTTACTGGATCGGGATGAAAAGTATCCTATTTCCTTTTCCTGACTCTAAGCTACCTCCCCGCCAATTTTCAGCCAAATCAGTTCAGCCGTTCTCGAGTTATAAACGGGGTAATTAACACAACTTTCTTTTATATATATAGATAAAAAGCTGATTTACTTGAAGGTCTGCTTTGTCTTTCTGGTTTAGTTTAGTGAACACAAAAGCGTAATAATGTTCTCCAAGTGCATTTTAAAATAAAACGTGTCATGACCATTAACAAAGTACATTCATAAAAATTAAACTCATGATGAAATAATTCTTGTGATTATTATAACGACCGACCCAGTTCATGGAACAAGTGCTTTGTGTGGTCGTTCGTATCGGTTTTGTTTGGATATAACTCGACGTTTTACGATGTTAGTCATAGCTTCTTTATTTTTGCAATTTTTCGGCACGTTTTATTTTTTGATGACCCATGAAATGCGGAAGTGCTTCAGGTTAACCTATCTTTTGTTTTTAATTATTCTCATAATAAGAAATGCAGTTAGATGTTGGTTTTTGTAAAAGATTTTCATCTGCTTACATTCCGTTTTTTTTGCAAATCTTTCAACACTCTGTCCACTCTTTGGCAGGCATAATGATGTTATTATAATTTATAAAAATGTTTCTTAATTTTATTATGGCTAATTAATCGGAATATTTACTTAGATATATATTTTGAAAATTCCACATTTATTTTGTTGTAGTTTGTCTTCATAATATAACAATTATTTAGCCACGTTTTATAATCGGTCAGTGAATTCAAGGCGAAGCGCATAAAGCCAAACACTCGGGATTCAAGGACCACGCCTTGTGCGTTCATCTTTATGGACAAACTGTTTATCGTACAATGTGCATGCCAAGTGTATGAGAGATTGCATTCTCTACATGGCGACGTAAACATTTCTGGCTCTGGCCATTGTCAGTTTCCAGTATCTCGCTATCTATGTAAATATACTTTAGATAGCAATTGTTGCATTGCGGCGTAATTATCAGCTAGTTTCGAAACAAAAAACACACATTCTAGAAGTTTTTATTGTGTCTGCGGTATAACAGTTTCCGACTTGGACTAAATTATATCACCGCTTTAATATATTTTTTTGTACCGTCTATTCTAAAATTTAATGCAGCTTAAGTTGACCGCAAAAAGTTTTCTATTTGTGTTGGCTGTCGGTGTTAAGGTCACGACAACCGCTGATCTCCAGCCAGTCACGAATAAACAATTTGTTTTGGCCCATAACTAGTGTCAATCCAAGTCTCCTGTCAGATGAATCTACTTTCACGACGAATTAAGGCTAACCGAAGACTTATCTTAATTCTCCAACATTTTATTTTGTACTCCAACAAATCTCGGTGCTATAAAATAAACCGGTTGAAAGTTAATGTTATATTGTACCTAAGTGAAATTTATTGTGTTTATTGAACATCAAATTCTTTATGAACGCGATTTTCTAACTCTATTCTTATCATCCAAGAGAAAATTGCACGGAGAAAATTCAACACGTGTTTTTCAATTTTATTTTAGTCGGTTTATGACGTGAGGTTATATTAAAGTCGTTAACTGCGTTTTATAACCGGGCGTTACGAAAGAGATTCGATGCATTGTTCTGCGCAGGCGGTGCAGTATTACGCTTGATAGTGCGGAAGCAAGTGCACAGCGACGCTGCATCCGAAATAACTGCATGTGCAAGGATGCGAGCGGCGAGAGACTGACGGGACGCAAAAAGAAACTTATAAACTTTGAATGACATGGGAAAGTAAAACGGCGAGTTATAGAAAGCTGTCAGTTTTGACATATCTTGAGACGGGAAATCAATCAAGATCTATTATCAATCCGGTGACCTATAAATTTATTAGATAATCTTTGAAGTTATTTTAGTCATCTTTTTGTGTTATTTATAGGTATCATGCTTTCAGTTTTCTTGTAACCGTTAAACCGGTTTAGATATGAACATTTCTTTACAGTAGGCAATTCAGTCGTTTATTATTAATGCAACAAAGGTATCCGCCTAAATGCAGTCTGTCAGTAGGTCAGGTCGTTTATAGAATTCAGACGAATTTCAATTTGTCTTTTTTCCATTTCGGTCGCTGGCTTTCATATCTTGCACCGGAGCCGTCTGGTCTCATAATATCTGTCTGTACGGTTAATTATTATTTGTAACGTACGCGCTAGCGACTAACTTACACGTTTATGCGTAGTTGTGTTAACATGACATATATAAGTATGTATATGTCATGTTATGCATATATGCATACACACCCACGTCTCCATTACTCTGTACGTGTATCGTGGATCTCTATTTGGTATCATTTACTTTACGGATCTCGTTAACGTGTGCATAGGGATGGCAACTGGATAATGAATTCGATTTAGTCCGTCAGTAAATATTTGGGACACGCGTTTTTTTGTTTTCTCAAACAAACGGAAAGTGACAAAGATAGGTGCTTCTAAAGTTCGGGAGTGGTGGCTCGTGACGTCATTGTATTGTACAATCCGTCACGAACTTTTGAAGCGCTTATCTTAATTTTTTCTTCGATTGAGAAACCTACTTGATAGACAAGAGAACAAAATAGTCGTTTTTTCAATAAACATAACAACGTAAAAGTTGCCGCTCCTTATAATCGTTACTTAGAACTTATACGTAAGTAATAACTACTTCAGTTTAATATACGTCACCAAATTGGTCGTCAACGCTGCAAGTCATCACATACGTGAATACGTGGTTTTATTTCCTGTAATCTGTAATCATGGGTTGGTTTTCCTTAAAGTTTATAGTTTGAACCAATGTTACGTGTTACATTTACAATGGTTACGTAATTTTGGTAATATAATGTCACAGTTAATGTTTAGGTTGACCTTGTAAATTATAATATGAACGTGTATATTATACGATAGTGACACTAAAAAAATTAAAGTAGTTCACCTTTGTACATATTATGTAGGTACGTCTCTAACTAACATTACTTTTTAAAATAATTACATCAAATTAATTTTATGTTATACTATAGAGTAGATAATCCCTATCTTAATTGAATCATGTGTTCTCATGGTAGTAGATTAAAAACAAAAAGATTTTCATTAATTTTAGAACAGAAACAAAAATGCTGACATTTCGGGAACTTTTCTCATATTCGCAACTTTCTATTAGATTATTAAAAATATAGTATAAGTAGGTACCTACATCAGAAATACAGACAAGAAAGTAAGCACCGTAGGCATTAAGAGTGATGTAAATATGACAGCACCAAAGCGACCAGCTCAGCATAATGCTGCGACTTATAGTCACAGCGCTGTTTTTCAGCTGGAACGATAATATTATGGTCCGAATACATAAGAAGTTTGTTATACTTATATGTGTAGTCTAGAAGAGTGGATGACTGAATAGATGATTATAAGAATAGGGTAGTATTTAGTTATTTGTAATTTAGATATAAGGTAATTTGTATAACTGTATAAATCACTTAAGCGTTAGACTATTGTCAGCTCAGTCGTGCTATGATTATGGAAACTGTGTGTGAAGAATCTGCAATGTAAGCAAATTAAAAAAAAAATACGCTAGTTAAATCCGTTGATAGTTGTTTCATTCCAATAATTTAAGGGTGTTTGCAATGCCTCATTACTTACAATTACGTACTTACTAGATTTTTATTCAACCAGAAATACAATGTTACAAGAATACCCTATCCATTCAATTTGAACATAATGCGGCGCGACAACAAAGTAAAATTTATGGTAACTTTATCAACCGAGGAATAGTTGGAGAGCGCTTCTTCCGGTTCAGAGGTCGATATAATGACAAAAGCGTGAAATTGCTTCGACGCCGACGGAATTATCAACTTGCGTTCTTTCAATTTATTTTACGTTGTCTGGAAAAGTACGAATTTGTGATAAGTTCAGAACTTTAGACACTTGAAACTTTGTTTGTTAACTATTTATTTTTGAACTGGGTTTTCTGTTTGCTCCGAGTATAAGCTTACGTTTTAGTTATACACAAGAGAACCTTAAGTAATTTATATAAAGGTATATATCTTAGCTTGACGCTTACTTCAGGCCCTTGTTCCGTTGGTTTAAATTCAGATCGGTTGTCAATCAGTCAAGAGTTTTGTTAAATTTCTCGCCGGATTTTAGAATTCGTTAAAGAAATATGTGTGTTAGAATTAGGATTTTAAAGAATCCGATAAGCATTTCCTAAATAAATGTACAAGAGTTGTGTAATAACAATACTCGATTTTTGGTAGTCAACATCGGTGCATTGATAACCTAATAGTGACCTTACTAGGTTATCAATACGGTGCATTAACGCATGGGCGTGCATTGCATTTAGACACAATGTGATGTATGGAATGCCTATTCTGTGCCTAGCCTCTTACATCCACTGCACGCAATTACCTACGTACGGAATTTATAACAATATTTAAATTGAGATGAGTCTCAATACTCAATGCCGTTATAAACTTGGATCGAGAAAACGATTACCGCTCTGATAATGTCGCCATTTTAATACCTTACATCATAAAACAATGTCCATCGCAATACGCTTTCAATAATGCTCACTAAGAAGCCTACAGTCGTTACGCGTTTCCCCATTTCATATAGACAGAGCGCTATTGCAACAGGCTTTCAACTGCACTTCTCGGCTCGAAAGAAACTAGGAGAAGCCCTTTTACGTCGTAACTTGGTTAGTATTATGTAACGTAGACCGCTGAACCACGCTGGAGTAATCCAATTACACTGGAGACGTGTTAACTGCTAGAGGGTGAGCTTTGAAACAGCCCCAGCGCGTTGCTTTACGTATTTAAAATATTGATTTTCTATTTAGAGTTCCGTATCTGTGAAGAAATCGGAAACGTTATATTACTGGATTATACTGGATTAAGTTAAAATTTTATATTGTATATATTATGTATATATGTATCAATATAAGTAAATAATTTTGAAATATATGAGTAGTGATGTGCCGTTCCCGGGAATATTCCCTAGGTGGGAATATTCCCGGGAATATTCCCAGGAATATTCCCACCCAAAGGGAACATTGGGGAATTTTCAAAGTGTGTATTTTTACATGTTGTGTTATCGGAAATTCTATTAAAACGTTATGAATTCAACTATTTACTGAGACACTAAACAATGTAACTCACCTATGAAAGTAAATTCTCAATATTCCCGGGAAAATTCCCAATATTCCCGGGAAAATTCCCAATATTCCCGAGGAATATTCCCAATATTCCCGGTAATATTCCCAATGTTTCTGGAAAAGTTAAAAACAAAACCAACAAAAAATTTAATAGAAGTATATTTTAATTAACGAAAACGGTACAAATCATGACAATTTCATTAGAAATCACAGTAAACTGACAATATATGTTTTCAAGGAACAGTATAGTACTTAAAAATTTAGATATTATTATAAACATGTATTTACTATAAATACGAAGGTTTTAGTGAAAGTAATCTTAATTACATTCGTTTTTACAAACCTTAGTTTAAAGTTTTATTTGTCTAATCAGAATTGCAATATTCCCTCGTTTTGGGAATATTCCCGGAAAAAAGGGAATATTACTGGGAATATTCCCGTTGGGAATATTCCCATTCCCGGGAATATTCCCGCGGCACATCACTATATATGAGTCACCTTTGGGGGTAAATTACTTAAATAAAAAAAGTTTCTAAACGTAACCCATGTCACATGTCAAATAAAACCGTTTCTTTTGAAGATCTCAAATATATATTTTTGTAGTAAACAGTTTTGGCTTAGTATTAAAGAAAAAACTTGAAAAATTACCCAGGCTCCGATTTTGCTATATTTGTTTCACACATTGTACTGGGGAATAAGGCTAAAGGACAGTCGCGGTGCACAGCGAAAAACGGACGTTGCCCTTTTTCTATGTATCTCTGTCGCATGTAACCTTGAAGGTTACTGTGCGAGCGTAAGGGCTCTATTACTAGCGGGGTAATTACTGTACTTGTCAAATTTTAAAGATTGACGATAGAGACTTGTGAGGAAATTTATATAATTAATTGCGTATTTCCATCAAGGAATGCATTTAGGTCAATTACAAATTATAAAGTACCATCTTACTTAATTATCAATATAAACAATGAACTTTAAATCACTTTAGCGTTAGACTATTGTCAGCTCAGTCGTGCTACGATTATGGAAACTGTAAAGAATCCGAAACGTCAGCTAATAAAATAAAATAAAAATACGCGAGTTAAATCCGTTAACAGTTGTTTTATTCCAATGTGTAATAACCGCGAAGGCATCAGAAATTATAATGAACTTTAAGTTTAAATCTTTATTAGAGTAATTAAAAAAATTAATCAACGCTAATGATATGATTATTACAAGACAGATGCAATTGATTTGTTTTCAACTAAGCCCAAACAAAGAGTAGTGCAGTCATTGAAGCGAAAAATACGGCCTTACCTCCGAATTTTTTTACTGTGACCCGATTTGCATGAAATTTTTGGAATTAGGCACATCTTAACCTTAACTTCAAAAGTGAAAATGATCTGAACTCCGCCTATTATTTTTAAGGGGTGTAAACAACCCCTTAATGGAAAAATTGTAATTGATCCATTTTATCGCTAGAAAACATGTCTAATAGTAAGTGGTGAAATGGTAAAGTATTTTCTAACATAATTACCTCATATTAAAATTATTTTCAACCCCTTGAAAACCTTACAACCCTTGCAAACAACCCCCAAATTGAAAAAATCTGAAAAAATACTTTGGTATTACATAAAAAGATGTAAGTATAGAGTAAGTAATATTTTATATTCTCTATAATAATTATCAAATTTTTAACCCCCTTTCAACCCTTGAATACTACCCCTTGATATTTTTTTTTTTGATAATATGAAAAAGATTTAAATATTATTCCCCACTCTCGAAAATGATTATCATATTCTTAAGCTTTTCTACCCTTAAAACTAACCTTTTTTTTTTTTTTTTGTCGCTGGAAAATGCTTTTATGCATACCACCCAAGCTCGGGGGAGCATTGAGTGGTTATGTGGGACTCCTGAACAAGATGCCCAGACTACCCACTAAAAACCAGCGTCTGCCCGCACCGTCATATTGAGGCGACACAGGATTACTTACGTATTCTACTATGTCGCCTCGACGGAAGACCCGCTTTCGCAGGCCCCTTCATATTTCGGATGCCCGGTTCTTCGGACACCCTCCGTCCAGTAGGCCTCTTATTGATGAAGGGTCCCCCGACCCTCCATCGAGGCTCTACTACGGTGGGGGCAGAAGATGCGCGTAGCGCCTTCTCCTTCGGCCCAGTCTTTTTTTTCTGATTGGGTCAGTTGAGCTTTCCTCTCTTGCCCTCTCAGCGGCCTCCTTATGCACCATTATGTCTTCACAGAAGGCAGCCATGGCTTCCCAGCATTTCTCACTGTCCAGCATTTTGTTGACAATGCCTTGAAGTGAGAGGTCCCCCCCCAACGTATTAATTAAAATACGTCGCTGGGGTTCCCATGCCGAACACTCCTCAATATTGTGGTGCACTGTATCTATAGGTGCACCACATTCGTGACAAGCAGGGGTTGGCTCTCGTCTTGCTATTTGGTGCAAGTACTTGCCAAAACATCCGTGTTCTGTGAGCACTTGCACTAGCCTATAGGTGAGAGTACCGTGTGACCTCCCCAGCCACCCTTAAAACTAACCTAACCTAACCTAAAAAAAAACCTAACCTAACTTTTTTTTTTTTAGTGGGGAAATCCTCATTGATACCTTATGCCCTGGGGAAGGCAAAAGGTTTGCCAGTCTCATACTGGCTCGCGGAAACCTAACCTAACCTATGTCTTAAATGTTTTACATTTCCGATTGCGATTTTAGGAATTACATACATTTCCTAGGAATTGTATACAATGACGGATTATATACATTTCCGTTAGCATATACACATTACAATAGTTGTGGGTCTATATTATACTGCGTACCTTCACATTGCTCCAATTATTCACACTCCGAAATTTTCAGTTACTAAGTAGAAAAAAATATGATAAGTTTTTGGACTATAACTCCTTAAATTTTCACGCTATCACAATTTATAAAAAACCATTGTAAAGGTAATTAAAAGAGCTACAACATCCTGTATTGCAATATATAGTAAAAAACTTTTTTCTAAAACGGTGAAGGGTTAAAGGGCTTAAGAGAGGCAGTGATTGCGCTGCCACGCGCTCTTTAAACAATCACATTTCCGTCAATTTTTGTTTGTCAGAAAAAACAAAAAAACCAAATTGTTTGTCAGAAAAATACCTACATTTTTTATTCATACACTTTTATTCTTATCTGTCGTCATTCTTGAAATATTATGAAATAAACGTGGGATTTTTAAAAATTTGAAATTTTGTTATTTTAGTTAATCGTGAGTTTTTTGAAAAATATGTGTCCTGAAGCAGCCAAACTGATACTATCTATCAAACTCTTCATAACGAAGTTAATTCTAGGCGGAATACGATTAATTTTAATTATGGTGGAAATGGCACTTATGAAACCCATTGATTTTAAAGGAAAAACATTAGTTGGTCCCCTTATTTGCAATACAGCTCACTTATTTTACGTGCAAAAGACTTTTAATAGTGCTCATTTTAAAGCTTATTTCAAGCACTACAAAACCCTTTTGTATTAGAATGCATAAAATGCATCTGCTCGCCGCTAGAGTGCATTGACCACATCGATTAAATTTCAGGCATCATAAAAAACGGCTTTGATCTTTAATTTATAGCTTAATATTGCACTTAGAATACTGTATAAAAAATCAAATTGTTCATTGTTTTGCCTGCTACAATTTTGTTCTTTATAAATTTTTCGATAAAACGTATATTTTTGGAGATTTTTGCAAAAAACCGATGAAAAAGGTGAAAAAATTGCGAATTTTCAATTGCAAATGACTTCAAAAGTATTGGATTTTTTGAAAAACTTTATAGATGATTTTTTCCTTAAAATTAGGCCTTCTATCGATATCCGAGGTTATTTTGAAAAAAAAATAATTCACCCCCGAGAAGGGGTGGCAATCACCCCCCGGGTGGTAGCGGAGTTCAAATCATTTTCACTTTTGAACTTAAGGGTAAGATGAACCTAATTCCAAAATTGTATGCAATTCGGTTCACAGTAAAAAAATTCGGACCCATAATGCTTCAATGACTCCACTAGAGCGACCATTGTATGAACAATCTACGTTTGAGTAACAGATTACCACTAATTTCACGACCTACTTGGTGGGCATTGTTTGCCGCTTCGTAAACAGAATATTTTATTGTTTCCATACATTGACGATACAATACCTACTCGTTTCTGGAACAACGTTACTTTCACCCAATTTATCTGCTTTATTGGGCAGACGGCGCTGCCAGACGGACCAGGGTACTATTAGCTTTTATCTCGTGTTATACAAACTTCTTAAGTTGTATTGATTTTTTGAGCAACCGATAGGCAAATGTTTGGAGAGATATACAAGCGATATATAGATATACGAGTAGCTTAAGCAAACTGCTCGATTGAATTCTATTTTTTTAAAGCTATAGAAAGCAAATGTTGAAAACTAACACCGGTGTCGTACAGGTCATAGTTTTATATCCGCGTAAATTATAAAATACCAAGTAATTATTGTTATTAACGTGATGTAAGCTACGTCTGATTTTTAATTATTGTTATGTCAGTCATTATGTGACACCATGTATACAATACAAAGGCGGATTTTTTTCCCATGAGCCCGCCGAGTGCGAGCATCAACAACATTGTCCAACTTCTTGCAGACTCGTAAAACAATGAAAAATCCGGTGGTACGAATGTAATTCTGTGAAATACCCGAACAGCTGTTTATGTTTATCATCATCATTCAAACTTGCATCATTTTATCTTTAATTTCGCCCGTGAATATACAAAAGATATTTATATTCTGGCGCAGATTCCTCTGAAACGTTGTCCAGAATGATCATTTATTTTCTATGTGGACAGGAAAAGGAAGCTACGGTAACTGAAACGTATTACATGCTAAAACTAAAGCTATCAATTAATTAGAACTCTTAGTTCACGTTCTGTTTATTACTGTGCGTATATAGCCTTGGCCAAGTTTTGTGTATTCTGTAGGAAATACCCAATAGCAATAAAATATTTGTTTAGCCGTATGTATCGCGTATAATAATAGCGTACATATTTTCCTCTATCTTTTTTTATTGTTGTGTCTGTGAGAAATTACAGGACTCGAGTAAAAAAAAATATGGCGTCGATCGTCTATGGAATAATGTCAGTGGAATGACAGTAAGACTCGTGTGAACATTTTACTGGTATCATTTAATTATCCATTGGTTCGATCGTTTCTCTCTCACGGAAGTTTAACCTTTCTCATCGCCGATATTGCGTTATTTCTGATAATCAAACATCTTCACAGATTGTATATTAGTTCCACGATCGGAAATGAATCGGAAACAAACTCGAACGAACATTGATAAACATTATGTCTGATTGTTTACACTCCTGACTGGTTTAATTGAACGACTCGTTCGACTAAATACGTTCGATAATGGAATGAATTCTGTTAACAGATACAACGGTTACCTGCCGGCGGGGGAGCGCGGTAGACGTAGAAGCAAATTCGTGCTTTACCGGCGACCCCAGGCCAACGGAGTCCGGAGATCGAAACACTACGTAGTGAAGACCCCACACAGCAGCAAAGCTATCCTCGATGCCAGCCAACACTCCATATCGTACACGCTCAGCCGTAGCCAAGCGGTCATCGTTGAATACATGGAAGATCCCGACACAGATATGTTCCAAGTAAGTATTGGTTTATTATCTCACAATACCTGTTTTTTGTTTTGGTTGTTTGGTTTGAATGATCAAGAACCATGAAGCCTATGACTTTAAATATGGATTTGATAGTTAATGTTTTGTTGTTTAAATTTAAAAAAAAAAACGCTTCTAGGTATTTGTCTATGGTATTCTTCTCCCGTAACAAAAAGGGTTTATTCTAAAGTGTTTCCTGTGCTTACAGTATAAAGTATATATATGATACTTTTCGTAGTAGTAATGAAGAACCATATTAGTTTTTAATAGTTTTTCTAGGAACTGTTGAAATAGGAATGGCCCGACGTTATGATTGTGTTTATTTGTGTATTTTGTGACTCATGAGAATATGAGGTCTGGTAAGCACTTAGCAGATATATTTCGAGTAGCCTCATTTAACTATCTTTTTGTATGATTGTGTTTTAACTTTTCGTTGTGTAAAAATTTTCATTTTCGTCTTTTTCTTATAACCGCACCAAAATAAATTTGTACTCTGAAAGCTGCTCCCCTAAACATTTTAATTGTGTTAACAAAATAAACAGACATTACGCTTATTACAAAGTCTCGTTAAAATGTTACACCATGAATGAATCCCTCGTGTCGAAATGATGTTTGAAAACACATAAACGAGGCGGGTGTTCCCCTCGCTATCGGTCGCTTATCTGACAACAGACGGTCTCTGTTTGCTCCTGAACAATGTGCTACAAGAGCATAAACAACGCCTGCCAAAAACAGATAGAAATCTTCACCTGTATTAACAGAAACCATTGACTTCTGGTTGAACTCTAACAGCCGACGCTATTTTACATCTTAACAAACATGCCAACTATTTGTTACGAAATGTTTTGATTGAAGCAGATTTTTCCCACAAAACTTTGGTTTGGTGCCAGGAACGCGGTGCGATCACGTGTCGCCTAATGGAAATATCTGACAGGTCGGTGGCGAAATGTTTTCGCGTCATGAATGTGGGTTGGCCGACAATATTGTTACTTTTTTCCGTCGGTTTTATATGAAAATATCAACACCCCGACCGCAGTTGGCAGTAATTGTTTGTTTTGTTTACCTGCACTCGTAAATTTAGGTTGCGGTGTAGTACTAAATGGTTCCCCCTTACTGCGTTGGCAGAACTCGTTGAAGGGATCTTCATAAGAGCAGCTCTTGCGAAGTGAAGTGTTTACGCGCCGCGTCCCGGCGCCGCCCGTATCTAATCGGCGCATGGGTTAGTGCCCCCTGGAGCGAGAACAATGCGTTGGTCCCTTCAGACCGATGCAACGCCTCAAAGAGACGACAATGACCCTTATCGGACAAAACATCTACGTGTTATCTGATAACGGACTATCCCATTTCATGTCAATGAACGCTTTTATTTCGGCTCTGTTAATGAATGACTAATATCGGGTCGTGATCAAGCGTTCCGAGAACAATATATATTTATGTGTCAACCTTTTATTTTTAAATATGTGATACATCCTGAGATCCTGACAGATGCTTAGATTCACAATACGCGGAAGCGCCTATTAGAATTGTAATCAGTATAAGTTTCCAATCATAGAAACAGCAAAAAGTTAGTAAATAGTTATGTACAGCAAGTATGTCTGACACGCGAATAACATCATACCCAGTCGGAGATATATGCGGTTTTAAATCGTCAACTTTTTGCTCGATTGTTGGCAATTCCTATGGGGAGGCGAAGTTCGTTGCCGCCGGTCGTCGCTCCGCTTCACATCCTGTTCATGGGACGCCATTTCATTGTTTTCACCACGCACACACGCGGACCGATATCATATTCACCTAAATAAATATTTATTTCAACCATTAGAACAACGGAAGTAACGAAATCATTAGCATTTTCGGCGACAATCTTCGATTGAATTTTAATGTTCTTTGTTGGCAGCACAGAATCGGATGCGAGTCCTGACGTAGTGTTTATTTTACCATTCATAATAAATAGTATCCGTTGATACAGTGTGTACACGTTGTGGATTCTTGACGTATAATCGCTATGATTGCTACGCAAATGTGGAACTTGTTCCAGTGCAAAAAATAAATTGCTCGCAATACGAACAACTTTTGCGTCTTTACAAGACCTTGCTGTCTGAGTGGCGATTATATTATTGTGATATCGTCGTTATCGGGCAAGTTGCCGATAAAATTGTTGACCGATTTGAATATGGTGTTTTTTATAAAATGCTAATCATCTTTGTATACTTTTTTGTTACAAAAAGACCTATTTTTTTAAAAAGATTCTTATTTTATGGTAGGCATTCCGCAAACACGATTGCTAGAATATTTTGAATACAGTAGCATATTAAAATAACCGCTATGACCTCGAGGTATATTGACCTACGATCAGGAACTGGTTGTTATATGTTATACATATGCAAATACCAACCTTTATTACTTACAAAGTGGAGCTGAATGGTGCATGTTGGCATATCTCGTGATGAATGGCACTCCACGCCTCCGCTGTAGCCTGCTTTGACGATGGCCCACTGACCCGATCAGTTGATAACAGATATTATTTTAAGATACTGCAGAGATCGCATGGTTGCTCTGTTGCTATATACCTAGTACGTTAATAGCAATACCACAATCTTATTTAATCTGTAAACATGTGTTTCAGAACATTATGAAAGTATGCATGTTATATAATAATAATCTTTCGCTCAAACTAGGTATATTCCTACTTTGACACTTGTTAACTAAATGAAACCCAGAACCTATTTAACTATTATTAAATTAGCACCGCGACTGGCCGGCATTCATCTAGAATTGTATGGTCCATTGCATTCGAACACACTGCACAAAGAGCTGCATCGATGAAAAGACGACACGTTCTCATTTGCCATTGAGTTTGAAAATTGCACTCAATGCGCCAATTGAGCTACCGCTTGGCAACAAAGGGCTCTTGCACTGGAGACCTTTTAGCGAACAATCCCTTTTTAATTGGCACCGGCTTTAAACTGGTTCGTTTACCTGATGCATCGCTGCCGGTTGCGGGGTGAAGTGCGACGTCACGGATGACCCGACCCGCATGTCAACGAGGGTGGTGTGACGTCAGAGGGGGGGAGAGCGCGAGCAAGAGACGGCGTGGTCGGGCCAAGGACGTCGCCGGGCCGACCGCCGCGCAACACCAGACGGCAATCAATACCGTTGCTTGCCAACCACCATGTGATCTCCGCTAGACTAGTTTTTTAAATATACATCCATTTATATTTTAACCATTATCATCATTATCGTAATAACAGTCTAGACTCGAGAGAAATCATTTCTGTTGAAAATATTTTACTCGTAATCTTGGTGAAAATTAATTTTCCAACGTGCCTATTTTACATAAGATGTCAGCTTTTATTCTGGAAAAGTTCGCATCATTAACCCTCCCTACACTCTAAAGAACCAACCTCAAAAACATTGTCTAGAGTGCAGTTGTAGTGAAGTGTATGCGTTAGCATAACGGAAACAAAGTTCGTCTTCTATTTCTGTTTTAAAAAATAAATATATATGTTATTGTACCTATCTTCTTTCTGAAAATCACTATCTTATCTAACTTGGCCATTCCATTAGTTTCCTAATCATTAGCTTAGGTATGACATATTTACTGATTGCAAAACTTTCCTGTCAGGTTGGCACAATTCTACTATTTTCCCATGATAACACTGATACCACATTCTGAATTTCGCACTGGAAATTTTAACCGAGCTAAATGATTTCAGCCAAAGTTTCAGCGATTTTATTTATTTTTTATGTCAGTTAGTATTTGAGGTCAAAACTGGTTGTGGTTTAGCGAATGCATCCTCGGCTTGTAAAAAAAATAGAATAAAAACCAGCCATCGAACACAAACTCTGCTTTTTCGTTCCGGAACCAGTATCCATTTCCCTAAAGTGCCTGGCTAGCGGCCAGCCAATCCTATATTTTTTACCAAAAGAAAATAAATGTGTAGAGAAAGTATGCGTTGACGGCAATGGGTAGTAAAATAGCATGTGCGTTTCGTTGAGCAAGTTCTTCAGTGGCGGATGTGACATCTGTGTGACACCACGATTGCAAAAAATAAACTTCCTCTATCTATTCTCTTTGACTCGAATATAACCACACATAACGTTGACTCGCTGCAAGTGTTTTACCAACCGCAAATTAAGCACTTTTTAAATTAGAGCGACTATGGTTTTTCCCAAGATGCTCTTCTTCGTATTCTTCACCGAAGTGGCTTACCGCAACGTAATATTAAATTTTCTCAAATTATAACGCTAAATGAAATTAAAGTTTACCTTCCAATATTGTCGAAATTAGAAAACTTTAGCAGGTAACGTTTAAGAACTTAAATTTCCTTTTATCTTTTAATGAAAGCCTAGGGTACTGTTTCAAACGGGAGTGTTTCGTGGACCTCCTTTTTTTTTCAATTACAAAGCTGTTTTCAAAGGACGCGTTGTGCTTCAGGATATTGTTTTAGTGTCGATTTGGTTAAGAGTTACTTCCCGTTCAATAAGGAAGGGAGTTTTCGCTTGTCCTTCTCGGGGCCGGGTGGGGGTGCGTCGAGACAGTTCATCGGACTCTGAAGTTATGGCTGAAATGCGATCTGTGATCAGCGCTGTTATTATAATTATGTCTAGACGACTTATTGTATGGCTTTCATTATTAATTATCTCTTCTCGATACAAAGTAGCAATTCATCAGTAGATTTATAACCTATTCTTATTTTTCCTCTTGACATTATCCATATTTAAGTGTAAACATACTATAGACATTCAGTTATACGTCAAAATTTCGTGACTCTTTGTCTGTTAGTGTCATACATATGAATCATGTTTAAGAACCGTAAAATATCATTACCCGAAATCACGACAAGCTTCAGCATGTTAATTAGAATTTCCATGCTCTCATTTCTGACATCATGAGAACCAGTAACAGCAGTCCCAACAGTATGAGGGTTGAAGTTTCTTTGACGAGGGCATACTCGAAACTTCTCGAAGCTTCGGAATATTGGTAGCATTGATGTGGCGAACTTTGCAAACACTTCCGAATATCGACATTTATGTTCACTCTGCATGGTCACATAGCCATATCGTAATCTTCAAAACTATTTGCCATTTCCGTTGATATCTTTGATAGCATTAGTGATGTCCACAAATTAGTTGTACACACATAATTAATCACAATTAAAAAAAACATCTGAAGAACTGTATTTTCTCAAAATTGTCTTGTTTAAATTTAAATGAGACTATGTGTTTGTAGTGGGCTATATTGGATGTATCGTCTTTTTACTGTTGCGGCCATGACTATGCCAATGGTCACCATAGTATTTGTGGTTTCTGAATAATCGACATGACTTGCAACTCCTGCAGGGTTCACCGAGACCGATGACCCACCAAATTATACACAAATCAAAGGAACCAATTAACCAACATTGTAATTCAATAGGAAGATTTGACTCAATCAATATCCTGCCCGTATTTTTGATCAGGACAATTAAACGACGACATTTTGTAATGTATTCACGGCGCGTTGCCCATTTATAACAAGACCGTTAGACCAATGCATTTGACCTGCTTGCGGCTTCATTTACCGACCCAACACTCGCCCGCACGCAGGTCAGCTATCGCTAATCTAATCAGAAAACATAACGTTCTTTTTTTATAAATCCTGGCTCGTCGGAACGTAACGTGTGCAATGTTGACAGAGCAAATACTAACCGTGACTATTTTGTAGAAATTTCGGGAATTATTAAACTATTTTAGACCTATGGCATTTTATTACCAACGGTTTTTTGACGGTAACGTACACAATGTATCGTGGTGTCTTCACGATTGAACAGCTGAATCGATTTAAATTATATTTGGTATGAAGTTAGGACATGATACAAGAATCCCAGGGAAGAACATAGGACAATTTTTATTACGAAATTTAGATTTTCAGACTGAAGCTAGTTCGGAATAAGACCAGAAAGAAGCATTTTATTCATGCATTTCTACGTTGATTTTCATACAAACAGTAACACGCGAGCGCTGAAGTTTTATGCAAAAGAAGTGGCTTAGTGGTAATCCCCGCCTTTCGTCGACCTAGCGAATCATTGAATCCTTAAACGATGCTATTATGCGCTTCAGGGCGCCCAACTAGGTCATCACCACGCCATAACCTATTCCAACGTTAACCAAAATTTGTTCATACTGAATACCGAAAGCAAATAGTCTGTGGTGTATACGCTATTGTCTATGTTCAATGCCTTAGTAATGGCCTTTTGTTCAATCAACAATAGACCAAAATTGGTATAGGCTTTTGACAACATGGGAATCCGTATAAGTAATGTTAACAATTTAAGAATAAGCTAATCTGGTAGGTTTTATATGCAAATCTGGGACGTATGAACCAGTACAGAAAAATCAAAATACACCAATATCCATCTTTCAGTTTAATATGGATTATTTGGGTCTACATTTTTTTTGAGAGAAATCAATATAATACTTTCCTTAACCGTTAGCGTGAATGTAAACTTCCCGCGTTCTCATAATAAACCGATTCGGGTTTTACCAGAGCTGGATAGCATTATACTAGGTATACAATATCTATATCTATACTAATATTATAAAGCTGAAGAAGTTGTTTGTTTTATTATTTGTTTGAACGCGCTAATCTCAGGAACTACTGGTTCGAATTCAAATTTTTTTTTTTTGTTGTAAGTATAGATCATTTATCGAGGAAGGCTTTAGGCTATATAACATCACGCTGCGACCAATAGGAGCGAAGAAATAGTGGAAAATGTGTATAAAACGGGGAAAATAACTATTCCACGCGGACGAAGTCGCTGGCAGAAGCTAGTACATAATAAACTCTAAATAATATTGCTTCGAATAAGCACCACGCTAAATTAATTAGTTAGTTACTGTGCGCTTTTGTCGAAACTCCATTCAGATATTTAGCACGTGCGTTGTAATGCATATTGCACATTTTTTTAAACGTGCCTATGTTTCATCGTGTGCCATTCTCAGATTCTTTATATCGTTTTGCATTGCAATACGGACGATGATAAATATTTTATATACACCTCAAACGGTGTTTTAATCGTTTGGTTTCACTGATTTTACACAGCATGGAATTATTACATTTGTGTCGGTTTTGCTTCGAATTCTAACGGGCTAACGTGCTCCGCAAAATGCGCTTTTGGTATATGATTGGAAATTCCGGTGCAGTTATTGCATTTTACACGTTTCGGGTCACGTAGGCAACTGCATAGGCTTCAATATCACCTTGTATTTCTTGATATAAGTTTATAACGACAACGTTGCCTCAGTTTGATGTAGTTTGTTATTAAAAGATCACAAGGGGTTTTACCGAAACAAAAAATAGTACTATCATGTTTGGTTATTCCGATATTGTACAGGAAAATATTGATAAGCTCGTTTTATCAAATCATGTTAGTTTTTTTTTGTAAACAATAATACAAGATTTCTCGAAAGTATTATCAACTTGTTACCTTTGTGTTCTATTAATTTGAAGTAATACGTATATGGTACAGTCTACAAATAGGCTTTAAGGTAGGATTATTACTTTACTGTATTTCGAGGCTGATAGGATAAAGCCCACAAAGACCCTTTAGGGGGCTTTGTGTGACTTAAAATGAAGAATAATAAAACAAAAATATTTTTGATGTTAGCTGAGGTATATATGCTATACTGCTTCTTCGTACTGAGATTCCGTCCGCAGCTTCTAAGGTTTTAATGCGTTAATAATCATGCATTACTTTCGATCACGTGATTTTTGTTATCTATACTAATATTATAAAGCTGAAGAGTTTGTTTGTTTGTTTGTTGGAGGATCCAGGATCTACTGGTTCGAATTAAAAAATATTTTTTTTGTTGGATAGACCATTTATCGAGGAAGGCTTTAGGCTATATAACATCGCGCTGCGACCAATAGGAGCTAAGAAACAGTGGAAAATGTGTAAAAAACGGGGAAAATATGAAGCCTTATAAAGAATTACTATTCATTAAGTGACAGTTAGAAGACTTTGACAGATCTTTGACGAAACAATCGGACGGGCAGGACGATGTCTGCCGGGGCCGCTAGTTACTTATAATACTTACCAATTGAAGGAATAAAAAATTCACATCTACTTTTGTCCACTTTGGAGACGAATTTCTATAAATCCCTTCTTACTTTCGTTTATCATAAAATATACCTGTAAGATATTCTAGACACAGGAGCTTCGGCTGTAGGGTGATATTGGATTAGACAGATTTAATTACCCTTACTAGTTTATATAGATTTAGGTAAATATCCGTACGGATATGGGAGCAATTAATTCTATATAGCCAAGAATTAGGGCGACTGTTCCTTCGGGAACTGTCTGTATTAAGAGAAAACTAGGTTAGTTCGGGTACTTTAACGTATGAGCGATGTTTTGATCTTGGCTTCTTAATTCTATTTTCTTTATTATCCGCGGATGCCATATTTTGTAAACTAGTGAATAGATTAGGACAATTTTTAAGAGGCTCATGGCAAAATACATTCGCGTTAAAAACCTACAGTCATAGTTCGGTTACAATTATAAGTTTTTATTCTAAGGTTAAGTTTTCACATAAAAACGTTGTAGTGCCTTTTTCTAAAGTTTATGCGAAAAATATTCTCCTAAATTTCGTTAAAAGATAATGTCGAAGTGATGGAGGTAAATAAAGAGCTGTCATCTCCGAATCGGAGCTCATTCCGTGTCTAGTGTCGACCTTTTCAATATGTTTTCGTAACGTGACACGTATTGCCATATCGACAAGCCGTCGGTGGCGGTACACGTGCTTTCATTTCCCCGCATGGGTCACCCATTCGAGGGTTGAATGCCAGCCAACATTTGGGAACACTGAGCCAGTAAATACACGTGTCATCAAACGACAGATGACTTTGGAAAATTATTTCTGATTTACATTCTCGGTTATTACACATTAGAATGAATAAATGAAAAAGATGCGCAGATACTCATTCGATATTGTTATCCTTGATTTCTTATATAAGAATTATATGCATGAAAATACTACCAAACTCTGCAAAAGTGTTTATTACATATTTGTTATTTCCAACAGCGTTTCGGAAGGAGTTCTTATGCTGATGTAATTTGGCGTAGACAAAGAAATTGGTATATCTCCAAAATAGGGAGTGAAAGTTTGTATGGGATTGTTTTTCCAATGGATTTATTTAAAATCCTTAGTTTTTAAATTAAATCTGAAACCTACACCGAGGCCGTAGGTCAGTATCTCATGCACAATCATAATCTTAAAATCCTTCATTTGGCCGTGTTTGGGTAGAAAGGGTCCATCAAATTCATTGTATAAAATTAATTATAAACCGGATCCTTTTGGGAGACCTAACCATTTATTATAAAATATTGAATATAGAATTAGGTTCTATATACCTATATGCAATGTCACTGAACTTCTCCTAAAAGGCCACCTATTTGATTTTTTTTTGTATACGTTTGGTGCCGCCTTGGATGGTTTACAGCTAAGTAGTAATTAATAAATTCTAAGACGCGCTTAATATGCTACCTAAGTCTCGAGTCTAGTTAAGTCGGGCCAAGTTGATATTTTCTTGGAAAATTAATTAATATAGTGTCTGGATGTAGTCCCTGGGACACCTGCTTGTGACAAGTTTGTGGCAGCTCCGCGAAAGTTATTTGGACAGCACCGTAAAAGATCCGGAGTTGTCAAAAAGGAACTTTCAAACGAATTTAATAAAAGCCGCCTTCTTGCTTGATAATACTTCGACAGACGCTATGCACTGTTGTTTAAGCTAAGAGTGTCCAAGTTCTAAACAGAAAGTGGCCACTATAGTCGCAGCAGAATTTTGAATGGTGTTTTTCGTACCTGGTGCCCCTTCGCACAATAGATATTTAAATGGTAGGAAAGTAAATAAGAATGAGCCTTAACAACAGTATTTTTTTGTCTAATCTTACCAGTATTTACTGCTTGAATCAAGGTCTTTGTGCCGTGAGAAGTTGACGTTTCTTCGTCACAAAACATAAAAAATTAAAGGACAAACGTGTAATTGGTTGGAACCTTGTGGTTACCGCATGGAATGAATAGCGACTAAAATCATATGTTTTTGTTTTATCCTTTATGTAGGTATAATAAATATGAACTTATAGATTACTGGTAAATCTGGGGTCCTAGTAAAAAAGCAATTACACTTGTACCATTTTTCACGAGCAGCTATTAACATATATTTTAGCATTACACTATAAATTCGAACATGGCTTTTAATTGAAGAAATCGATTTCTAGTATATTTATAGTCAGCGTTAACAGAGCTGGTCATTATCACCAGTAAATAGACTTTGTATGCCGGAAATACTTAGGTACTATAATTATTAACGCGCTAGCATGCCCGATTACCAATTAATTTAGTTCATTATAACACTTTCTAAATACTGAGCAATTAACAAAAATTCGCTCTAACTGTACATCGCATGAACGACTTCATTACTCCGAATAGAACTTGGCAGGCTTGGTTGTCTAGCCTCTGAGATATCGCCTACACTCTACGCCCACGCAACGCGGGGGAGTCGAGCAAAACAATATATGAAAATTTTGGGACTCTTGTGCTGATTAATATCAAGGTCGCGAGCTGCCTCGAAGCCTTTTGTCGCGGCGCTACGTCATTACATATGTAAAATGATAACGGAATATTTGCAATGCAAGTTACTTATGAAGACAACGATAGGATACAGACCTAAAATTGTATTGAAGTAAGTGGATTGATTTTGATGCTTCAGAACAATGAAAAGGAAGCAATTCAGATTTTAGTTATAAGTGGGACTATGCCATTGTACCGACAATCGTTCAACAACAGCGAGAGAGCCTAGACACCACTCGAAGCAACGCGTTCACGTGTGAACTAAACAAAGCACCATCCCAAGTGCATAAACAAAAGCTTTGCTAGACGGAATCATAGCTATTACCCCCCTTTTAACGCTCACTAAAGCTACGGTTCTCTTTAGAACTACATAAATCACTGGAACTAGCTCTAACCCTGGTCGCCATTTTGCCAGTGAAGATTCCATTACGCTTAGAAAATGTGCCTCAATTCTTTTCACGGTAAACGCTGTTTGTTCTGTGACCAGATTTTTTCCCCCGTTTCAAATAACAGGAAACGGTTGTAAGTACAATGAACACCATATTGTTCGCAGGTAAGTGGCGCCAGCCAGACGACGGTGAATACTAAAAATATTTGTTACAATCCTCTGGGAAAGGGATATTGGATATCAGAAGTTGCGGTGCAAACGCCAGATTTTATGTATTTTCGAAATCCCCGAGTATTTGTGTGTCACCGAATTTACGATACGATACGTATGGATTTTTAAAGTTAGATTTGAAAATGTCGAGTAAATTATTCATATATGTATAACGTAAATCTTTGGATGAAATGTTCCTGGATTGTTTGACGACTCAATTGGACCCGGTAGATAGGGCTGCTTTGCCGACAGGACAACATCGACGATTTGTAAAGTCAAATAAGATACGTTAGTATCATTGCTCCGTAATATTGGACTGTCAGGAAAGCTGAACATTTCGTAGAAATTCGATAGTAATTGCACGTTTAAACGGCAGTCCGTCAGGAAATTGGCCCCGGTCGGGCTTCGATTCCAGCGCCCGTCACGCCTCGGTGCACCCTAGACCGGTCACCTTGCACCTGCGGTTACAATTCCACAAATGTATCCCATATTTTATTACGTTCCGTTATAACGCACCTGTGGTTTCTGCGAACAAATACACCGGGTGACATATTCAATTACGTGCCTAAAGGAGACTTTGATTGAAAATCTTCCGAGAATAATAATAGGGTCACGATTTGTTTTTCTTTTATCTCAAAAAGGTAACTAAACGAATGCGCGCCATATGTTATACCTCCCACGTATCTCGGCTCTGATGCTAACCATATCGATATAAAATATGATATACAAATGCATCGATATGAAATCCATCGGCTGGTCAACACTAATTCCATGATAACGATAATATGAATGGAAATGTTTGATCGATAGTCGGCAACCGCTAAAGTTAACTCGTTAATTATTGAACAGATTAGGCAATCATCGTTTCGTTTTTTTGTTCATAGCGTAATGATTATTTAACTGCTGTCTGTTAGAAGTATAAGAACCCTATCGCACAGTTTACGACCGTCTGTTAAGTTACGGCTGCATATTATAACATTCCGCAATGCTGTAATTAGATACCGGAGATATTCAGTCCAAATGAAAACTATCTGTACTGTATTTACGAATGAGAATGCATGCGCTCATTAATACACAAAAAACCAGAGCACCATTTCATACATCGAATTATTGTAACGGTAATAAAATTGCGAATTACAGCGTAAATAGCTTCGGATATTTGACGCCGAAATTGTAGCCTTCTTTAAAAATTAACAGTCGACGTAATCTAGTCCGCGTAACGTGGAGTATTTTATTACGTTTCTACTTGCCAAGGAGTAGGTAGATACTATTGTTTGTACCAGTGTCAAAGGGACCGATGCCGCACTTTACTGTGTGAGTAACGGGACGGGATCGCAGTAAATAAACAAAGCCAGTAAAAAGACTTAAAAAATATCACTGGGTTTTTTGTTTATGTCAACTTTCAGGAAAATTAAAAATTTTAATTACCTAACCATTTAAGAGTAATTTTACATTTGGCATATAAGGAAAAGGTTGATAATGCTATTAAAATGATATAAAACAAGCGGACCGCTCCGGCTTCACACGGATCCTTAATTTTTTTTTCTCAGGATGAATGTAGATTTCCAATGGTAAAAGAATTCTTGAAATTAGCATAGTAGGTAGTTTTTGAGTACATATAATCATTACAAAAATACACAAAAAAATACAAATCTTCCTCTTTATAATAGTAGTGTAGATATACCCTTTTTCCTTTGTGATCTTTTCATCCTAAAGTCCATACAGGGCACCTTTATACTACCTTGGTTTGAAAAAGCCATAAGTTACTGTCAAAGTCTTGTAGGATAGCGTAATCTCGGCCATCTTTCCACTCGTCACGCTCGCTGCCCAGACTCTGTGGGCACTAGAAAAAACCTCAAAACCGACGGCTTGTTTCGAAATGGGTTTACTGTCGCCACGGTACAACGTTGGGCAATGTTCATCTAAAAATGACATCTCTTTGAAGATCTCGCGTCTTTCGACTGGTTTTAATTATCTTTTTATACGGCATTGTAATTTCGCTTTGATGGATTACGGAAGAAAAATCCCCGTTACCTATCCAAATATTATATTTTTTTCTTATCCTTACATAACAAGGATATGAAAAATATAAACAGAAAAAACCCGTAGCTATGCTTAACGATTAGACAAACTTATGTCATACTATTTGAATTTTAATTAAACGACTACTAAAGTCGGTAAGCAAACAACACTGATATTTGCCACATCGCCAATCGCAACAACGATCTAAAGATTAAATATGCTATTCATATAGAAAGTATTGTGCCTAGTGCAGGGCTGATGCAGTTGCCCTTGTAAATGTATGCGTCGTGACGCAAGCTGAACGGCATCGAGCCGGCTGCGTCACGTTACGTTACCCAACAACGGCAATGCGGCCTCGGACACGCTAATCTGCACTAAGCCTATCGCTAATAAGTTGGACTAAGGAAGTTTGAAGGAAGGGGTAGTGTTTACCAGTCTAGACCATCCAAGGCTTTTCAGGAACTAAGATGTAATGACTAATGCTGCTTATTTAACATGGACCTTCTTATCAACTGTCTTAAGTTGTTATTTGCGTGCGATTCCTAATTCAATTACTGATACTGTTTAAGATTCTACGCCGTTTTCGCTTTATCATTGTGACATTCAGTGTATCGTACTTTAACGAATTTCCTGTACCCTTTGAGGTATGGAAAAGGAAACATAAAGGAGCTTCATTTATTTCTCTTATTCGACCTATTCATTCATGTGTATATGTATACGTTCGTTATGTATATTAAATCTCATGGGAGGTATTGTATAGTACGTTCTTGCCTTTTAATTTTGCGGTACCCTTTCAAACGCGTCTTTACAATTCGGCGGACTTACGGACTCCCAAAATTAATTTGAAGAACGTTCGTACGGATTCGGTTTTGAATAAGTAACCTCGGTTACTTGGTAACCGTTAAAGTAACTTTCCATGAAAATATTTGAAACTGTTTATTACTGGATAATGAAATCCTTAAGTGTCTTTAATCCAATAAATCGATTGAATACGGTTACAGAACTTTGTCAGGCACAAGTTCAATGGTAGTGTCAAAAGTCTATGACAAATGCAGTAACAAGCTT
Organism: Polylopha cassiicola; assembly: GCA_038024825.1. Taxonomy (NCBI): domain Eukaryota; kingdom Metazoa; phylum Arthropoda; class Insecta; order Lepidoptera; family Tortricidae; genus Polylopha; species Polylopha cassiicola. The sequence goes on from CP149061.1 coordinate 6,363,109, forward strand.
TCGCAATAGTTGATTGTTTCTTGAAAGTTCCACCGGTAACTTCGGTGCAAAGTGGTGTGGAAGCGACAGCGACGGCCTACGATAAGCAATCAGAGCGTCGCGGCCGCGGTCCGGAACGGATGACGTAACGAGGCCTTCACACCCGACAACATCCATCAGCGATCAGACTGTAGCCAGCGTTAATTCATAACTACATGGAGCTCATTGTTCAGAACCCAGCATAAACAACACATCCGCAAAACCACCAAGGACACTGTCAAGGCCTCGCCGCTTAGCCAGGGTTCAAGAGTGCAAGCATATCCTAATCGAATTTAAAACGATTGGATGTGGAAGCAACACCGCGCATAATCGATTCTGTCAGGCGATATTAGCGTTGGATCGAGACAAGCACTATTGAACTGTTTTGAAACGGTCAAGGCGTTATTGCAGCCATCGTAAAAACGTGCTGTCAATCAATGTTAAATTAAACGAATCTTAATTCTAGTTTTTTTTTTTGTTCACAGATTGGGAGATCGTCGGAGCCCCCGATAGATTTCGTCGTGATGGACACGGTGGCGGGCGACAAGAGTGGCGACACGAAAGTACTCCAAAGCACCATATCCCGGTTCGCGTGTCGCATAATAGCCGATCGGAACGATGTCAACAACTGTCGCATTTACGCCGCCGGGTTCGACTCATCCAGGAATATATTCCTTGGGGTGAGTGGACGCTTCTAATCCCTACTAATATTATAAATGCGTTAGTAACTCTGTCTGTCTGTCTGTCTGTCTGTCTGTCTGTCTGTTGCTCTTTCACGCCTAAACGGCTGAACGGATTTTGATGAAATTTGGTATGGTAATAGATGATAACCTAGAAATGGACATAGGCTATAAATAATCACGCCATCGTTCTTAGGGGGTAAGCAGTAGGCGGATAACTAAATTGAGATAGTGATTTTTAGTCGTTTTGGTTGGGACTTTTGCTCTATTGCTCTATCCCTACTAATATTATAAATGCGAAAGTAACTCTGTCTGTCTGTCTGTCTGTTACGCTTTCACACTAAAACTACTGGACCGATTTAAATGAAATTTGGTACAAAGAAAGTCTGGAGCTTCAGAAAGGACATAGGCTACTTTTTAACCGGCTGCAAAAAAGGACGAGTTCCACGCGGACAAAGTCGCGGGCAGAAGCTAGTATTACGATATTTTTGTATAATTCATCTGTAAGTATTGGCATATATGACATCGATATGTTTGTATATTGTGATATTGATAAACTCAAAAACTTTTAGACCCATCATTATGAATTTTAGAAGATTATGTAGGGAGGGAAAAACTTGCTGTACCTACCGATCTGACGCGACGCGTCATGTTAAGTCATGATGTAAAACGATTAGGTATCAAAGAATTTCAAATATGATTGTGACCATCTGTGGGGTCGATTTTCATAATTTCTCCAAAAAAACTAACGCAAACTGATCGTATTTAACAAATGTCGATCACAATTACAGGAGAAGGCGACAAAGTGGACGGAGAACCACGAGATCGACGGTCTGACGACGAACGGTGTTCTCATGATGCACCCGCGCGGCGACTTCTGCGGCGGGAGCGCCACGTGCGGCCCGTGGCGCGAGACCTCGGTCGGGGGCGCCGTGTTCTCTCTGCGGGAGAGTCGTTCAGCACAACAGAAGGTAAAACCTTTATATATGGTATTTAAGTGGTAGACGTGTGGTAGACGATTTAGGCTTGATGGGGTTACAGTATAATGTAGATCTTTAGGGACCTTATATAATACTAGCGGCCCGACCCGGCTTTGCCCGGATTCCTTTTTTTATAGCCTACTAGCGGCCCGCCCCGGCTTTGCTCGAATCATCTTCTTTTATAGCCTATAGCGGTCCCGGCAGACGTCATCCTGCCCGTTCGAAGTTCAAATTGACTTTAGTTAGAAACGTTTGTATGAGAAAAGAAAAAGGCTGTTTTTAGTTTTTTCCCGGCAATCATTTGAATTTTTCTTCGTCGTAAAAACCATGCTTGGATTTCAGCGAACATCTAAAAAAAAGAATTAGCCAAATTGGTCCAAACGTTGTAGAGTTATGCGCTTACCAACACATTTTGCGATTCATTTTTATATATATAGATAGATGTCACCCGGGAATAGTGTAGCTTTCCAACAGTGAAAGAATTTTTCAAATCGGTCCAGTTGTTTAGGACCCTATTAAATCAAAACAAACAAAAAAATTGAAAACGCGAGTTAAATCTGTTATAGTGAAGGCATCAGAAATAACTAAATAATTCTACTTTGATTTTTGATATCAGAGTACTTCGCTCGCCACAATGATATAAGTACGTTATTATTGACATAAAATATCTATACTAATATTATAAAGAGGAAAGGTTTGTTTGCTTGGATTAAATAGGCTTGTGAAAAATTCTTTCATTGTTGGGAAGCTACACTATTCTTGAGTGACATAGGGTATAAAAGAAAAGATGATCCGTGCAAAGCCGGGGCGGACAGCTAGTACATTTATAAAGACTTAAAATCGTAAACCATCAGTTCATCTTTCGATAGTCGATAATACAGGGTCAAGCGACCGATCGATCTACTCCCAAACTTTGTGGATGTGATTGGTTGATTGGTAATCAAGCACAAATTGCTTCTTTTGTGCTACTCTTGTGGGCCGTGATTACTAAGCTGAACATGAAAAAAGTTCTTGGAATCGTGATAAAGAAATTCGCATTAGTGTATTATATAACTGTTAATTGTAAAAATAAAAAAGCTTACGATAGCATTAAGGCGATAGTTCTGGGTTACTCTCTCTATGTTATAAGTAATTTTAGGTGGTACCTGAGTTAGGTGCTATCTTATTAAAAATTAAAAATATATTTATGCAATTAAAAATTTTATAAAGGTTTATAATATTTTTGAATTTATTATTGTTAACTAAGTAATAGTCCCGGCGAACTTCGATCGGCCTATGATAGAGAAAGCGAAAATACAGAATCTATAAAAAAAATCTACATCTTTAATTTTTTGTGTTTTTTTTTAGTGAGTTTACTCTGCCACTACTATATTCAATGAAACAAAAATAATAAAAATCGGACCCGTTCTTGAATTAAAGTGTTAAATTATAACTATGATTACGTAGCGAATTATTTAATTAAATTAGCTTCAAATAGCTACAATTTTAAAACAATCCAAAAAAAAAAGTTTAATAACGTAACAAATTCTTTTCGTTTACCGCTAACCTGCGTGTTGTTAAATAACTGCACCGACAATGGCATGTGAATTGTGAACCGTTGTTAAGACTAAAAGTTTAAAAAAAAATGTTCCTAATCACATAATTCCACATTGTGACGCAGTTGACCGAGAAAACCAGTGCAGTAGAACAGGCACCATTCATTACAGTAAGTTGGGCTAAGCAATGCTAATATATGCATTCGAGCGTGCTCTGTGGAATAATGTGACGTTCTACCATTATTTATCACCTTATGATCTCTTTTAAATATTAAACAAGTATGTTTTTTCATGTGGGTTTTAGTAAATGAGTTCTTTGATACAGAAGCTTGGTGGAATTCTATTTTTAGACACCATAAGAGCCAACAACACATTATCATCAGTCTGAAAAATAAATCCTCTAGCAGTTGTTAGGATATAAAAATGAGTAATCATTATTGTTGTACCAATTCAGTGCTAACGGCTAGAAACACCCATCGGGTCCTGCCATAAAAAAATTGCCCTTTACTATGAAATGTCAAAAAAAAAGTTTTATATATTATTATAAAGGTACAAAGACGATTTACATAGCAAAAAGAACTTAAACGACACGTTGTCGTGATCAGGGCATAGAGGACGTTCTGAAATCACGACAACGTATAGTGATTAGCATTGGGTTAACCGTTGTTTAATCTTATATATCCATACTAGCTTCTGCCCGTGACTTCGTCCGCGTAGAACTCCTCCTTTTTTGCAGTCGGTTAAAAAGTAGCCTATGTTCTTTCTCAGGCTCTAGACTATCTGTGTACCAAATTTCATTTAAATCGGTCCAGTAGTTTTAGCGTGAAAGCGTAACAGACAGACAGACAGAGTTACCTTCGCATTTATAATATTAGTTAGGATATAGTTAATGAAGAGGTGGTTTAACTGGCGCGAGAAATCTTACTTAGTTTCGTAATGGGTGTACTGACGGTAGTCCCACAAAACCCTGGATATTAATCTTTTTGTCACCTATATGACAACGAAATATAAGTTTCTTAGATATATTATGATTGTAGGTAAATATAATTAAGAACATAATTTAATTTGTCTCATGAATTTCCTTTCAGGGCCTGCCTTGTCAATTGGAGACTAATGTACTACGAGATGGGACCATGATCGACTTGTGCGGCGCCACTCTACTGTGGAGGAGCGCTGAGGGACTAAAGAACTCACCTGTAAGTCAAAATTAACATTAGTTGATGTAGGTGTGGATATGGCGTCATTCTTCTTCTATTGACAATAACGTGTCCTTCGGCTTATTAAAGCACCTCGTAGTATTATAAACCGAAAAGTGGTATCCGCTGAAAAAGTCCACCCTGTCACAATATTAAAAAAAATGTCAAAAAGGAATTTTTAATTAGGCCATTAAAGTAAACTGGTTTTTTTAAAAAAAAATCGTACACCGAAACCACAATAATCAATAGTTCAAAAAACCAAAAAAACAGGAAAACCTCGATCCATTGTCAATAGAAAAGTACGAACGCAGTGTGGGTTCGGAACCGTTTCTTAAATACAATGTTTGAAATATTTCTTCGGTAATATATAAAATACTAACGGTCCACTCTGGCTTCGCACGGACCTCTATTTTTTTCCAAAATTTAATATAGCCTATGTCATTCACGAATAGTGAAAGAATTTTTCCAATCCGTCCAGTACTTTAGGAGCCTATTCAATCCAAACAAACAAACCTTTCCTCTTTATTATATTAGTATAGATAACGAGGTATACAATATGTATCTTCAAATCTATATCAATACTAATATAATAAAGAGAAGAGGTTTGTTTGTTTGTTTGGATTGAAAAGGCCCCAAAACGACTGGACGATTTGAAAAATTCTTTCACTGTTGGGAAGCTACATTATTCCCGAGTGACATAGGCTATAAAAAAAAGATGATCGGGGCGAACGTCTAGTAAGCAATATAGCAGTTGCAAAACCTCTATAATGCTAATGATTAAAATGAATTAAGCATATTATACAAACACGGAAAGGCCGGTGCGTCATAATCAACTCATTGTTGAAAGAATATTATGTTATAATATTATATATTATATTGTGTATCGCGCTAAATGCTCGGGTTATTTTAATATTCAATTAAATATGATTTATAGTTATGATTGCGGTTAAGTTTTTATGTAATGTTTAGTTTGTTTATTCATATATCGTTCTGTGTACTGTGATATGCACACAATTTAGCACTAAAGTAAAAGAAAAAATTACAATGCACGTAATTTTTTTTTTTTTGCCGTGGCAAAAAAAATTGCAGTACTATCTTGGTTACACGTCTCTAGTCATTGCGGGTTTGATTCCTGCTAAGGGAAGATGTCAATGTGATGAGCACTGGCATCTGTACCTGAGTCTTGGATGTCTTATATATATTTTTGTATGTTTATCCGTTGTGTAGTACCCATAGTACATATAGCTTAGTTTGAGACAAAATTAATTAATGTGAATTGTTTAAAGATATTAAAAGCTATACCCACATCGATTGTTTTGTGTTGTTATGAAATATACGTTTTATCTATAAAAAAATGCTAGTTTTTTGAAGTGAAAACTTCTTTAGCGGCGCTGAGCACTTTTTTTGTATGGGTAAAAACTTTCAAACTCGCGTCAGGGTCACGTGATGCTGATCGAAAATGCGTAAGATCGAGGGGAAGGGAGAGGAACTAGTATCTCCCACTCTTTCTACCGTGCCTGAGTATGCTACTCCGATTAGGGCCGATTTTATTGGATCAAAAACGAGAAGTACCAGGCAATCATAAGCAACTAGAAGACTGTTGTGGACATTTAAACCATCAGCAAGATTGAACCAACAACTAACTTTATTTAATTTATTTACAGACGAAACGCGATCTAGAAGCGTTAGTGGACGCGCTGAACGCGGGCCGGCCGCAGTGCCCGGTCGGTCTGAACACGCTGGTGATACCGCGCAAGCTGTCCGCCGCGCACCAGGATCTCAACCAGCCTTATGTGTATCTCAACTGTGGACACGTACAGGGTAACTATAATACATGTATTATTATGAGTAGTTCTGCGTTTCACCGCTCTCACCTTCCTGGTCACAATGTTAACTATTTACCGTGTACAGTCTGAAAATCAGTTTTAGTCATTGGATTAAAAGTTCGGACATCCTATAAAAAATTTAATACTTTTGCCCTGTAAGTATTAAAATTTGTATCAAATGCTTAATGATCCGGTAGGTGTGAGGTCCAGCTGGCATGTTTCCACCAATCACAGGCCAGTAGCTTGTCTCTCATTGGTGCAATATGACAGCTAGACAGACTCACTCTGCGCTAGCGCATCTTAAAGATGATAGACTTTTTGTTATAATGAAACATAATAAAATAAAATTTTATATAAAATATATTTTCAAATACATATAAAAAGTATTCTATAATGATATATGATGATTTCGCGGTTATTACAATTAGCTTACTAACTAAGAGCGGTAGACCATCGTCAGTTCAGACGTGTTACGAATATAGGAACTAGTAAAGTTTTCGAAACGTCAGCAAATAAAACAAGATTTCCCAGTTAAATCCGTTTTAATTGTTTCCTTCCAATAAGTGTTCTATAATGTAATTTTTTGTCTATATTCGCAGGCGAACACTCATGGGGCGCGGAGGGCAGCGAGACGGGCATGCGGCCGTGCCCCATGTGCATGACCGAGGGTCTGGTGGTGCGCGTGTGCATGGGCATCGAACCCGCGTTCTACGTGGACGCCGAGCCGCCCACGTACGCGTTCAACCCGTGCGGGCACATGGCCTCCGAGAGGACTGTCAAGTATGTATTGACCAAGGGCGTGCATTCCATACAGGCGTAATGTAATAAATGTATGGAGTGCCTACCCTTGCGTAGTAAATTTTCACCCTTCACTGCACGCGCCTGGTTTTGACTAGACCAGTGGTTCTTTACCTTTTTAGGTCTATTAACCTTATGACCTAACTAGTGTCACTGATTTACCCATCCTCCCTACGACGAACGTATTCGCTAGTCGGCGCTACGCTGTGTTCAGAACTTCAGAACTCTCAGTTGTCACTTTGAAATTCGGCGTTCGAAACAACTGATGGTTACCTCCTCAAAATAAGTATTACCCCGTCACGATATTGGTGTACCATAACGTGACGTCACGGGGTGCTCACTTCCTTCCAACTTTTGAAGTGCTTACCTTTGTCAGGCTTTGTCATTTACTTGAGAAATGAAAAAATACTTGTCCTATATTTTTTGGTAATCTACTTCATGGACAATGAAAAAAAAGCAATCTTTCGTCACTCCTATTATCCCGAGAGATCCTTACATATCCTTAATTAGGGTTTCAAGAATGGATACTAAAAATACAAATTATAACACCTCTATATACCCCATGAATGCAAATAAAGAACTCAATATTGTTGTGAAATATTAAGGTAATAAAGTTTTCTAATGTATCTTCCAGATATTGGGCAAGCGTGGACATACCGCACGGCACGAACGGTTTCCACGCGATCTGTCCATTCTGCGCGGCGCCGCTGCAGGGGACGCCCGGGTACGTGCGGCTCATCTTCCAGGACAACCTCGACTGAATCACAAACAGGTATACACACTATATAATTATAATACCAGTATAAAACAGTTCTATCAGAAACGATACAGAGTTATGTATAAGTAGTTAACTAAAACAATTTTCTTTATATATCTATAAAGTAAGTAAAAATACTATCTGTAATATATTACCTACCTGATATATACCTAACTCAAGAACTACTGAACAAATTTAGCTGGAAATTGGTAGGCAAGTGAATCAGGAGGAGTTTTCCACTTTTGATACCTGCTACTTACAAAATGGCCCCTCTTTCAGCTTAGCGTGTATCCATTCCTTTCTAAATTTATTTTATACCGGTAATCCTTTTGAAATCATCTTTTCTAAAGCCTGGGGTGACTGGGGTCTTAGACTATCACACGAATTAATACTCACCGTTTAAAAATAATATAAAATAGCCTTTAATATTTCACTTTAATATGTAGCATTTCACGATAGATGGCGTTGCTTGTACACTGAATCGCACTATCGTTTGTCGCTGAAAGATTTTGTAAGACGCTCCTTTTCAATCAAATGCACGATTGACGTCTGTTCTTTAGAAACAAGATTTTTCAAGAAAGGGTGTTGATCAGCTAAAAGTCTGGTCGACACCTCCAATAATATTATGAATGAATGTTGAATCGAATGTGTAAATCCGAAACTTAATAGTACATTACGCATTGAGGCCAGTAAAATAAAAAATGTCTGAGATCACATGTAATTGTCGTCCGAGGCGAAGCCGAGGTTGACAAAAATGTGATCTGAGGCTTTTTTATTTTACTGGCCGAGGTCAGTATACCTACTATTTTTCTGTTCGACGAAGCCAGAAAGCGGAAATTTCATTTAGCGAAGCGGCCACAAAGTTGGCGCTTTCTGTCCGGAGGACGGAAAAAAATATTACACATCTCACACTTATACATTTTCTTACAGTCATAAATAAATTATTAGCGGTCATTTTAATTTAAAGATGGGCTACTTATTTACCTGGTTATTACGTAATTTGCATACAACTAGTAATTGGTCATTTAAGTAACTCTTTTCAACCTTATCTTATCTTATCCGTGGGGTCCTTTTGGATACACTTGGACCCATTGGAATCTTTTGTGCCTAAGTCTTTTTAACCACTAAAATGTATTGTTCCAGGTCCTGAATCACACATGTGCTCCATATTCTAAACAAGCATCTGCAGTGATACATAGACACGTTGTGCCCGCGGGCAATGATATGAAGAGACAAAGCCTTCGCTGTGTAACTTAGGTTATGTTGATCCTCACGCGGTTGAGAATATTTTCATGACTAGGTTAGTGATTATTTGCTAACCGAAAAACAGCACCAGTTAATTATTTATATACCTAAACCGAATCTCACTATCTGTTCTTTCCCACGATTGCTAAACACAGCGACACGCCGATTTTAAAATAAATGCAACAATCCAATAAAATAATGATGTAATAATTTTCACGCCCTAAATATATATTTATAAAGTTATAAAGTGTGTTACGTTTATGAATTGACGTGTTAACGGTGTCTGTATGTTTAATATAGGAATTATAATAAAATGTTCGGCTAATGAAGAATATTTATTTGTTGACGTCGAGATGTAAGATAATTGCAGAGAAAATGGAAGAAACTACAAAAAAACGTATTTAAACGCTTTGTATATTGCTCTGTGTTTTTTGTTTAACAGCGAATATGATTGTGAATGGGATGTATTTAATGAGGTCCGCCGCGTGTCTTTAATCAGATATACTTTAGATGCGTGTCGTGTAGAATGAGGTCCAGCTTTCACGTTCCACCAATCACAGGCTAGTAACTTGTATCTGGTTGGTGGAACATGACAGCTGGACCTCATTCTACACTACGCATACATACCTAAATGATTTCTGATACGCGGCGGCACCCATTGATTGAATATTATTTTGATCATTTCATATTGTCACAATAGTAACACATTTTCAATTCGACATGTTGTGTCGTTTATTTTTCATGCTGATTGTAATTTGTAAATATCCATCCTATGGTTACTTTAATATTTGTAAGTTAAGTAATTTATGTTGGTATTATGTAGTGTGGTTTGCTTCCTAGTACTAAGATCGAGCCTTTTAGCGGTAGGACACTAGGCCATCTAGGATTATATTTGAAATATGGCCACAAACAATAAGCAGGCTTATTGAAAGTTATTGGACTTGACATGACGTGATGCGACCGCGCGCGGTGAGGTATTATCATTAACATGATCCATTGTAATTACGTGCTTAGTTTAAGTTATATGTCACAAAAAACGTCACCACGTGTTGAAAGTTTCAGCTATCTTCGCTAGGGGCGCTGTGTTAGCCCACAAAATGTAAACGTCAAACGCGATAGTGGTGTTTTTGTGATATCTAATTTATGCTACGATCTTAGAAACCGCGTGACGGTCATCACCACAAGTGATCACACATGCCATTTATATTATAAACATAATATAAGAACTTTCAAATACCCCCCCAGCTACTAACTTTTGATTCGACTAATACTTTTTTGTTTAAAAGTAGTTCTTAGTTGCATCAACTATTATAAATTAATGGACTGTTTGTGTAGACTAAATTCCCCGTGTTGAAGTAGCTAGTATTGTTGACTAAGTGTATGTTGAATTATAATTTCCGAATTTCACAAATACAAGCATACCATTACTATGGTGGGTCCCGTCAAGGGAGTGATGTAAAAAATAATGTAAGTTTATAAACGTAGTGATCATTAGCTTACGAAATATGAAATTTAGTTTTTGTACAATTTGAATTCACTAGTTAGCGGTTACACGTAATGCCTTTCGGGATCGATAAAGTGCAACACGTAAGGATTATTATTCATGTGTTAAAGAAATAATTCTTATTAATTAATGCAATTAAGGGCACGTAATTATATTTGTTTATAGAATTTAATCATAAAACTTGGTAAGATATCAAACTTATTTAAAAAGAAATCGAATATGTAGACAGTTATCGGTGTAGAATCGTTATGGATTGTTTATGGCCATCGCTTACACCATAGACTAGAACTGAATAAATCGGAAACATGGCGTTACCCCGATTTCGTTTATTCTATGTAATTGAATAGCTGCAGTATATTATGTTGACAATACATTGCGTTATAATATTTATAGTCGGCTCGTAATGATTGATTTCAATAGGGGGTTTGGTGTCAGTAATAAAGTGACGCTTTTATATGACTGTTCTGCACTTCACTCTACCTGGTGTCGGTGATGTTCTGAAAGTCTATGCTAAATATTGATTAAAAAACGTCATTAACCGTATTCAAGTAGCGTCGTGTCGATGTTTGGCATAGACCTTCTGTTGTGTTATTTATTTATTGAAAATGCAAACACGAGCCGTTAAGTGTGGCCACTTTGACAAGTGTTTTCTAACAGTGTTGCCATTTTTGACGAAATATGTATTGCCAGTTTCTAAAAAATAAAATGCGGTTTAAATTAGTACTTAACATGTTTGTAACTATTCTGAATTTTAAATTAAATTTATACAAGCTAACAGATAAAAGATTTTGTATAAAAATAAATAATATTAGGGGCTTGTATTTTATTATTCAATGTACATTGAAACTATAATTTCTTCGCCGATGTAAGGACTGTAACATATTAGTGTTGAGATTAAAATCCGGTGTAAATCTATTGTTCTGATTGGTGGGTTTTTTAATTAGCACTGATATGTTACCGCTAGTGAAGTGCACAAATTACTAAATTGTTCTAACGTTACTCTACTGCTGGTAATATGAACTGAATGCTAGCCTTAATTTTATTTATAATAAGTGCTAGGATAATAATAAATCGCTCTTTTGAGTTAGAAAATTTACTTGTTGTTTTATTTATTGATTTTACTTGTGTGGAACTTGATGCTACAAGCGGGGAAAAGTATTATCATCCTTGAATATTTCTTACTAATTGATCTAGGAGAGCCTGTACTGTTTATATAGTACAAACTTTGCTCTGCCTAGTATCTACTAAACAACGAATACACATGCATAAATACATATAATACATTCAGGACTCAGGTACACATACTCGTGCTCATCACAGTGACATCTGCCCTTAGCAGGATTCGAACCCATCACCGCCGACCTCGTAGTCAGGATCTCTGACCACCAGGCCATTAAGTGTCAAATTTTAATGATGAATATTACCCCTGTAATATTTATTAAAAGACAAATATGTTAAAACTTAGTTTATTCACCGTTCTCTACAACATAAGGTCACTTACAAATAAAAAAATATGCTATTGTAGCTGTATCTCTTCTTACATTCATAGTAATAGTTCTTTACCAACTTTTCCGTTCATTCAAAATATTAGTCCAATTGGAATAAAACAACTATAACGGTCAGCACTGAACTGATGATAGTCTAAGACGAAAGTTAGTCAAATCATAACAAATAAATTGAATTATCAAGTTAAATCCGTTGACAGCGTCTTGGTCTGGTGGTCAGAGCCCCTGACTACGAAACCGAAAGTTGCGGGTTCAGTCCTGCTAGGGGCAGATCTCACTGTGATGAACACTGGCATCAATACCTGAGTCTTGGATGTTTTATATCTATTTAAGTATATCCATTGTTTAGTACCCATAGTACAAGCTTAGTTTGGGACTAGATTAATTGATCCGAATTCTCCATACATTTATTTATATAATAGTTGTTTCATTCCAATGTGTAACCGCGAAGGCATCAAAATTATCAGTCCAAGTCAGTGTAAATTCAATTTAGTAGTGACAATTACACGAATGTATTGGTCGTAAGACGTCGCGACGGCCAATCCCAAGTGATCCCGGTTGAAATCCAGCGCGTTGATTGGCTGAGAACTGATCACCATCCGTTGCAGTCGATTCAGTTTGCCCGGCACACCGAAGCTAACACCTTGCGGATCTACTCTGTATCGCTGTTCTGGGTACTCGCTGAAATATAAGATGAGGGTGAACACTGAAGAAACTTATTGATATCTAATTTAGACTGAAGTGCGTAAAGAAAATGAAGTTGTATTTCTAGATTATTAAAAAATATTGGACACGTATTTTTTCCTTTCTCAAACGAAAAATGACAAAGATAAGAGCATCTAAAGTTCGGGAGCCTGTGACGTTATTTGGTACAATTTATACCATAACGTGACGTCATGAGACCCTAACCCAAATCTTTGAAGCGCTTATTGTTGTCATTTATTTTTAGATTGAGAAAAGAAAAACTACGTGTCATTTTGTGGTAATCTACTTAAAAAAAAAAACTAAGAAAAACCGTCGTCAAGTCTATTATTACAGTCCCTAATTTTTAAAATAAAAGTAAGCTTGTCACGTAAACATAAGACTCAATTTACAATGATCGTGGACAAAGAGGGTCGGTTTATCATAACTGTAATGTATACCAAAATTCTATGTAGATACTTACTATTTCCACAAGGTGACTTGACCGTTGCCAGCACAAGTTATGAATAAATCACGATTTTGAGGTAAATGTTTAGCGATCCAAATGGTGCCGCTTTTTGTAGAGTTATCCAAAACCTGAAAATTAACAGATGGGTTCAATTTAGAGCTATTTAATAAGTCAATACAAAGAATTTTCTTCATAAAGCTAGTTAAATTTATGAAATAAAAATTGCGGTACCTGAGCAAATCCTTTTGTAGGGTTCTGCGTTCGGACATCAAATACATGAAACTTTCCTTCTAAAGTTGTTGCCACTAACTTATTCATTGGTATATCCTTTCTATCAAATTCAGTTGAGCAGACCTAGAAATAAAAATAATTGTACTTAGCTTCAAAAATTAATGCAGTAAATTTGTACTTAAATACATACAAAGTCCTTATTATCTTTTCCATAGGGTTAAGAAAGCAAAGGTCACTTCATATCACTTGTATTGACACTAACTTTCCCTTCTTGAAAAATTAACTAAATAACAACTATAATTATATAATATAATAACAAAATTTACCCCATTTTTTAAATTACACTCCCATCGGAGTGACATTGTGCGCAAATCAAACATCTTCAAGTCTCCATTATCGTAGCCAGCTGCGACAATTCTCTCGGCATCATTAAAAGAGTTACCAAAGCTAACAGCCCAGCAGTCCCGTCTTGCCTCACCCTTAACTGGCTGCATGTTAGCTACTGGCTTGCCTCGTTGACGAGGATCCCACACTTTCACTGTGCCTGAAAAGATAGAAAATGCCTGAGAAAATGTAAACTAAAATATTAAATAGGAAGATTATTTCAGTTAAAAATAGAACAAAAAGTTATGGACAAGGAAAACTAAATTAGGAATATGCTGCATAGCATAATAGTACATAGAAACAATAAATCTTCTTACCATCTCTACTTCCTGTCACAATTTCTGGAGCACCACAATTGACAGTACTGCCGCCCATTGCATCTATTGAATTTATTATGTCCGTATGCTCTTTCGTTATGTACACCTGGCAACTTTTTTCTAAGTCCCTGAAGTCAAGCAATTTATAAGAAAAATGTTTAATTTGTATCTTTAGAAGAGAAGTAAATTCACTTACATACCATATTTCTAATGTTCCCTTAAAATCTCCAGTTGCTAATCTTCTTTCGACATCATTGCTAGCACCAAAAGTTCCACATTTAAATGAATTAGGTCTTTCAATTTCTTTTATTTTCTTCGCTTCACCTGAGGTTATCTCAAATATTTCAATGGTCCCATTTCCTTTTGGTATAGAGCCGATGACCACAAATTTCGCAGAGCAGGGTATCCATTTGCAATCAAATAAGCAATGATTAAGGTTCGTTTCTATGTGTGTTATAATTTGAGGTGTATCAAGATTTTCCATAGTTATTACGAAATTATTGTTCTTAGTTTCGAAAGAATAACCTTAAAATATCGAATAAACAATGCGTTGCTATGGAAACAGTGACATTTATTCTTTATAAATGTCTTTCCTTTAAGTTTTTGAGATGAAACAGCCAGTATGTTATCTAAGAAAGTGAATAAATGAGCTGGGATGAACTAACATGTTCATTGTAGCTAATTTTGAGCCTATTTTATGAAACAATTCTTACTTTTGGAATTTAATTTAATTTTGGTGCGAGTTTGGCCATAGACAATATCTCAAAACTTTTATGTACTGAATTAATATATAATCTGTGTTCTCTATGATTGTCATCATGACATCTCTAGTGTTGCTGTTCAAGGTACTAATGCTATCGATATAGATAGGAACAGAAAATCGGTTTAAATGAAATTACTATTTTTTTTTCTGTTAGTATTACTAATTTATGCTTGAACTTGATCATATTATTATCAAATATACGACGCTTTAATTTATATCAGACATCAGATACAGATTTATATCACGCTTCGAAATGCTCGAGTTTTATACGTAAAAAAAATAAGTCTTTGTCGATATCGAGCAATATTTAACCATACAACACAGCACCACTAGTCTAAATCTAAAAAAAAGATGCGCTGTCAGCGTGCAAAAGTTTAATCGCAATTTTTGCGTTTTTTATTAGTTTTAGTTCGTAAATCGAGTATTTAATGATAAAATGAGTGAGAGAAAAAGCAAGCAAAGCGTAAGTATACTTTGTATCCCTTGTGTAACACCGCTTATAAGCAATTTTCATGTGGTTGTATGATCACGTATTTTTGATTGTTTATTTAGAAAGCGGACATCGCGAAACAGTTCGACTTGCCTGAGCGGCAGTCGAAGATCACAACGCTGCTGAACCAGGCTGGGCAGGCTTACTGCATATGCCGTTCATCCGACAGCTCGCGGTTTATGATGTTAGTAACTGTTAGTTTGTCGTCAATAATACATCACTTATCGACTTGCATAGTTTACACTTAGGTTTTATCTATTTTTGTTACTTAATTTCTACTTTGCCTTGTCTAATTTGTTGCTTTTTGTATAAGTACATTCTAATTACTAATGTTCTAGCATTATTACATATTTCAGTAGGTAATACAATTGTAGCTACAGTTCTCAAAAATAACCACAGAGGCACAAGAAATGTTTATTACTTTGTTTTAAACTTCTTATTATTTTGTTAAAAATTAACATTATATTATATGGTTTAGAGCTTGTGATGCCTGTGAAGAGTGGTATCACGGTGACTGCATTAACATCTCAGAGCGAGAGGCAAAATACATCAAGAATTACTTCTGTGACCGCTGTCGAGAGGAGGATCCCACTCTCAAGACCAGGTTCAGACCACAGAAAAGGGAGAATGATGGAGAAGATGGTTAGTTACCACATAATTATATATTTTTTTTAATCTGGGCTTTTTGTCATATTTCAGTGAATTTATAACTTTATTATCTCAAATTTCATAAGTCTTTCAGATTAATTCAATAGTAATAATATTTGCACATATTTGCACACTGCCTACCTTATATCACAGCATGTTATGTTGTTTTTAAATAGTACATGGCTAAATTTTAATATTTTTCAAATCTTTTTTTTAATTCCTGAGAAACTTATTTTAAGAATGGAAATTTTAAAAATTTCATCACATGGTTTGATAAAAATAAAAAGTTATTGATACATTTACAAATGTTATTTTCACTCTGTTATTTATGCTCTGGCAGTCCGAGATGATAGAAAGAGGAAGCGAAAGGAAAAAGATCACTCGGAGAACAAGACCAAGAGACCAAGCACTACGGGCTGCGGAGACTGTCCAGGGTGTCTCCAGCTGCAGGACTGTGGCCAGTAAGTATATAAACTTCGGGTAACTTCTTGACCAGTGGTAGTTGTTGTGATGAGTTCTTCCTTTAAGTGTGATTGTACGGGCATTTCAAGCGCTGGCAGTCCCTAGTCTTGAATATTGAAGAAATGAGCTAGCAAGAATTACATTTTGATGTGACGACATACTGCGCTTGCACTTATGGTCAAAATTAATAGAGTTTAAATCTTATTGTAGCTTAATTCTTCAGGGCAAGGAACTGATGAACGCCCGTGGAATCGCCCTTAAATTATTTGTGTATACTATCAAAGATTTCGAGAGATTTCAACATCATTTATAGTGAATGTAAAATGCAATCAGTTTTTCTTTTTATTATATACATTCCTGAAACAATATTATAATAACAATTTTAAAATTTGTTATTATAAAGAAGTTATATAATCATTCTATCATATAACAATGTCAATTGTTTAAGACAATGGAGTAAGTACATAATTATTTTATTCAATTGACACTATGTTTAGTATAGTGGATATTATAGTTTTGAGTTTCATTCCAGGTGCGAGGCTTGCGAGGACATGTTTAAATTCGGTGGAAGCAACAAGCTGAAGATGAAATGCAGGCAACGCGTGTGTATTAAGAATAAGAAGGTTTCACGGCAATCTAGGTAAGTTATGTTTGAGATATTATCGATTTCGACCCTTTATAGAATACTAGTGGTCCGCCCCTGCTTTGCACAGATACCTATTTTTTTTTTCAAAATTTAATATAGCTTATGTCACTCACGAATAGTGTAGCTTCCTAACAGTATAGTCTGAGCTTATTCATTACAACCAAACAAACAAAGTTCCTCTTTATAATATTAGTATAGATACATAGGTGGATGGAATTAGAATTTTTTGTCATAATATTAATTTTGGACAATTCACATCAATTAATTAGACCCATATGTCTTATATGTATTTATGTATGTTTAAGCATCCAAGTTTAAACATCCAAGACTCAGGTACAGATGCCCATGCTCATCACACTGAGATCTGCCTCTAACAGAATTTGAACCCACAACCTTCTGTTTGGTAGTCAGGGGCTCAGACCAACAAACATAATATTAATAATAATTTCATTCATTTTGACGACTAAAGAGAAAAATTATAATATTGACATTTGTAAAATTCTAAAATAGTTTTAATTTTATTTGTTATGTGTTTGTTTATTTTATAATGTAAAATTTTGACGATCTCACTATGAGTGCATATAATATGACATAATGTGTAATTATAATGTATGTAATAATGAGAAATAAATAAATCTAATCTAATCTAATTTAATCATTGCTCCACATCACAGCAGCAGCAGAGTGAAGAAGAAGCACCACGAGCGCGAGACGTACGAGCCGGAGGAGTCGATAGCGCACCTGCAGACGAGCGAGCCGCGGCAGTGCTACGGGCCGCAGTGCACGCGCGCCGCGCTCTACGGCTCCAAGTACTGCTCCTCGCAGTGCGGGGTGCGGCTGGCCACCGCCAGGATATACCAGGTCGGTCGGGGTGGACGGTAGATTTAGTTCGTATTTTTGATAGCTGTGCCCGCGACTTCGTCCCCGTGGAATAGTAATTCCTCATAAGGCTTCATATTTTCCCCGTTTTTTACACATTTTCCACTGTTTCTTCGCTCCTATTGGTCGCAGCGTGATGTTATATAGCCTAAAGCCTTCCTCGATAAATGGTCTATCCAACAAAAAAAGATTTTTTGAATTCGAACCAGTAGTTCCTGAGATTAGTGCGTTCAAACAAACAAACAAACATACAAACAAACTCTTCAGCTTTATAATATTAGTATAGATTAGTTGGTAGACAAGGTAGGGCGGATCCTACCTTGTCTACTAGCTATAGTCAGTTCTATTCAGAAGATAATAATTTGATCAAAAGCAATAATAACTTTAGAAAAATATCTACTGCTATCTCATGGCCCAGCCGGGGGGGTCAGCCCCTGGTCAGGGTGGTATATTTGAATAGTTGATAGGTTTTATGTCAGTAGATTTTGGTGAATTGTAGATTTATTCAGTCTTGTCTACATTTTGGTCAGTTAAAAGATTTAATCAATCAGTAGATTTCGTGAGTTGGTAGATATGGACAATAGACAGATTTGGTCAGGTGGCAGAATTCATTAAATGAATGAATTTGTCAGTATGTAATATAAATGATAATATCGCTGCTTTAACAGAATACGGATACAACTCAAAATCCACCACATCAATTTAAATCTAAATGTGACGAATCGTTTAGAATCGAAAAATGTGTCAATTTTCTGGTAAAAGTGCGATATGTATATTGTATGCGGCTATATGTATTTATAATTTGTTTTTGCAGGTGCTGCCGCAGCGCATCCAGGAGTGGTCGCTGTCGAGCTGCGCGGCGGAGCAGCGCAACCGCAAGGCGCTGGAGGTGGTGCGCGGCGGGCTGGCGCGCGCGCAGGCGGCGCTGCGGGCGCTCGACCAGCAGCACGCCGCGCTCGACGCCGTCGCCGCCAAGGCCAAGAACGCCACCATACTGCACAGCGAGGAGAAGGTCAGTTTCAGCAGGCAGATGCCTTGAACTTATCACGTTCTTCAACAAATCACGTCAATCGCATCTTTACTGGAATAGTGTGACATCTCGAACTACTTATTTTGTTACTCCATTTAAGACTCTAAGTCTGCACATTTAATGACACATTTCGAGATGTCACACTATTCTATTAAAGGTAGGTACGGTTTGTTGTATAGGAAACAAATTTGCTTGACTCGATTAATTCCATTGACTGCAATAGATTAATTGATTGACTGGTTGTTTGACAAATTGTTAGATTTATTGACCCATTGAATAATTGAAAGAATTTTAGATTGATTGACTAATTTGAAAATATATAAATATTATGCCAATTGCGAGGCAAACGAAGAGTTCAGTTACTATATATTATATAAAACGTCAAAAAAAGAGATTGTTTGACTGAATCATTCGTTCATTGATGATTGGTTGTTAGAATGATGGAGATTGATTGAGTGGTTGATTACTTCTTATTTCTTTCTGTCTTATGTCGACAAAGTTCTCAATATTTATTGGTTGATATTTTGTTTGACTGGCCAACGGATTGATTGATTCGTTGTTTGATTGACTCCGTCTCTTATTTCTTCACGACGACAACGTTCACAATATTGATTGGTTGTTCGATTTATTGATAATTTGATAGACTGACTGATTGACCCCATTTTGTTCCCAGGAAGCCGACGACGAGACTTCAATGTACTGCATCACGTGCGGCCACGAGATACACTCGCGCACAGCCGTCAAGCACATGGAGAAGTGCTTCATAAAGTACGAGGCCCAGGCCTCCTTCGGGAGCCGCCATCGCACCAGGATAGACGGACAGAGCATGTTCTGCGATTATTACAATCCCGTCAACGGGACATACTGCAAGCGGCTGCGGGTAAGTGATTGTTTATGTTTAGTTATTATAAACGCGAAAGTTTGTTTGTTTATAAGAAGAAGATGTAAGAATGGATGTTCATATGCATGGATGTAACGTTTGTTACTCTTTATAAATTGTACCTATTAATCAACCTTTTGATCAGTTTATACATCAGAATAACATATCCCTACTATCCCTACTTCCCTACTAATATTATAAATGCGAAAGTAACTCTGTCTGTCTGTCTGTCTGTCTGTCTGTTACGCTTTCACGCTAAAACTACCGGACCAATTTAAATGAAATTTGGTACAAAGAAAGTCTGAAGCCTGAGAAAGGACATAGGCTACTTTTTAACCGACTGCAAAAAAGGAGGTGTTCCACGCGGATGAAGTCGCGGGCAGAAGCTAGTTAGCTATATTTTATAACGATATTAAGGAAGAGTATTCATCGTACGCAGACGAAGTCGCGGGTAGAAGCTAGTATGTATTATAAACGCTAAAGTTTGTAAGAATGTATGGATGTATGTTGGTTACTCTTTCACGCAAAAACTACTGAATTGGTTTTGATGAAACTTTACAGTAATATAGCTATAGCATAGGCTATAATTTAGGATGGTATTGTGTAAAGTACTAATGCGCAGACGAAATCGTGGGCAGAAGCTAGTATAAAATTCTCGTGTCCCGTGTTTGCAGCTAAATTCCTTCGAAACGGCTAGACTGATTTTTATGAAATTTTGTGTGTATATCGGGTAGGTCTGAGAATCTACCAACGTCTATTTTTCACACACCTATTAACGATGGTCTACGTCAATATTTTTTTTTCATGATTCTATATCCTACTACTATTATAAAGGCGAAAGTTTGTAAGTATGGATGTATTGATGTATGGATGTTTGTTACTCTTTCACGTAAAAACTATTGAATGGATTTGAATGAAACTTTACCACAATATAGCTTATACATCAGAATAACATATAGGCTATATTATATAACGATATAGTGTAAAATACTAATCATACGAAGACGAAGTCGCGGGCAGAAGCTAGTTATCAATATTTTTTTTTTTTACCACCAGGTGATGTGTCCGGAACATTTCAAAGATCCAAAAGTGACGGAGACAGACGTGTGCGGGTGCCCGCTGGTGAAGAAACTCTTCGAGCCGACGGGGGAGTTCTGTAGAGCTCCGAAGAAGTCCTGCTTGAAGCACTATCAGTGGGAGAAGCTCCGGCGAGCCGAGATCGACATGGAGAGGGTGCGGCAGTGGCTGAGGGTCGATGAACTCGTCGAGCAAGAGAGAAGCATCAGGCTGGCTATGGCTTCTAGGTACGTATATAACAATTATGATTTGGGTGTTATATGACCCATATTTACTTATGTTATATTATATATATTATCATGAATGAAAAATGAGACGTAAATTTAAAATTATAATATTTTATTTCATTTCGATGTTAAATTTAAATATTAAGATTAATATTGTTATTTAATTGATTTTTTATTTTTATGTTTATATCTTAATATAAACAACAATAAAGCCTAAACCGCTGGGTCTAGAAACTTGATATCTTGCATAGAGGTCCCTCCAAGTGAGTGAAAACTTGTGTAAACCTTGAACTTTGTAGGTTAGTCATTTTAAAATTGTATTAATATTTAATGGCCTGTTGGTCTAGTGGTCAGAGGCCTTGACTACGAAACCGGAGGTTGCGGGTTCGAATCCCGCTAGGGGCAGATGTCATTGTGATGAGCACTGGCATCTGTACCTGAGTCTTGGATGTCTTATATGTATTTATGTATATTTATCCGTTGTCTAGTACCCATAACACAAGCTTTGCTTAAAATGGGACTAGATAATTGGTGTGAATTGTCCAAAGATATTTATTTATTTATTTATTTATTTATTATAATTTGGAAAAGACGGTTGGGGTTTTTGAAAATGCGAAAGTCTGTCTGTCTGTCGGTCTGTCTTGCTTTCACGCTAAAACTACTGAACCGATTTCAATGAAATTTAGTACACTGATAGTCTATAATTGTCAAAAAAAGTGTTCTAAGAGGTTAAAAGGAGGGACGAACTAACTAGCCAAATTTGCCGCCTAATAAATATTTTTACCCCTCGGCTACAACGCTACAAAACTGTAAAATTGATATGTTCCTTACAGGGCCGGCGTCCTGGGCTTGATGCTCCACTCCACATACAACCACGAGGTGATGGAGCGGATCACGGGCAAAGTCAACGAGAACGGCAAACTCAAGGAGGGCTCCTGACGACGGCCCCGCGTGGACCACACCTACGCGATGAAGAAAACAACTAATCACAAGGCAAAAGAATAATGTATATATACACACAGTAATGTATACACTTCTACATTAATATAATAAATAGGAAAGGTTTTTTTGGATTGAATAGGCTTAAAAACGACAGGTTTTCAAAAATTATTTTCCCATTGGACTGTTACATTCACCCTGAGGGATAGACTATAGAAAAAATTTGGTTATCTGTGCGAAGCCGGGGCGAACCGCTAGTCTTCTATATGCAGAAAAATTAACACTTATTTTCCTTGGTCACACAGGAGAAACCGCAGGGTAAAGGTACACTTTACTTAAACTTACACTACACTACACACACACAGGTACACTTTAATTAAATTTTACTTGTAAATATATATTATAGATTAAAAAAAACGGAATTAGACCGTATGTTAAATTTAACTATCGCGCGATGTTGGAAGCGTTTTTTTTGTGAAAAAAATTACAAACTAAGATCACGGATAAACATACATAAGTACGTATAGTATAAGTCCTTGACTCAATTTTTTTTTTTTTTTCGAACTGAATACTGAAGCGCAGTTGGCCAGCTAATGGGCCTTTACTGCAAAACCGGACGGGTGGCGAGACTCCTGAAAGGAGACTCTTAAGCCTTTCCTTGACTCAAACACACAAACGGATTTTATTCAGCATTGACCTGTAGCCATACCTACTCATTTTTTTTTTTACATATCGTACATTTAGACTTAAAGGAAGATAGCTCGAAAACCTGAAGTTTTGAATTATGTACACTATCGAATTCCTTACAGCAAAACCTACCTACCTACTAATAAAACAGATTTAACCAAAAAAAAAACTTTTGTGTAACTGCAATTCATATGGACATATTAATCAGTTTATCGCCTTTCCTGGAAAACTTTTTTTAAATTAGTTTCTAAAAATGCCTGTGTAATTTGTGTCGACAATTTAGTAATATTATGCAACCCTATAAGATGTAAGCATTATTGTAAATTATTACGGAATAAATATTATTTGAAATTTACTGCATTGTTTCATTTACTACATCTGTCCCTAGCAGGATACGAACTGGCAACCTCCGGTTTCTTAGTCCTTCACTAAGTGACTACCTATACTACGAATCGGCCGCGCGGAAACCAATTTTCAACGTTTAATTAAAATTATAAATAATGGAGCTACAACTCCGGAGTTGGAACATTTGTTATTGAAATTTCCTCTTTCAGAATATTTTTTAAAATTTCAGCTAACTTCAATATTTTCCGAGTAACAGCTACAAATAGGACACTACCTTTTCTTCACTACGTTTATTGTTTATAGAAATTGCAATTTTCAATGGCGGAAAAAAAATACACCTTTTCGAATTTAAATTCTGAATCGAATGCAACAATCCCCATATTTTTAAGAAAACTGGATCGATTTTTCTCACAGAACTCACTTCTCGACCAGACTACTACTACACCATTAGATTTAAACGAAATACTAGTAAGAAATTATATTTAGTCCGTCAGTTAAATCATTGAAAATGATTATACACGTACTTATTTTCGTAACGATACAGTACTTACCTACAATTTTTGCCATACTGTGACGTCACGAGCTCTCACTCCCCAACTTTAAAAGCGTTTAACTTTGTCATTTATTGTTTGATTTGGGAAAGAAAAAATACAAGTCTAATATTTTTGGTGAGTACCTAATTTACTTGATGAACAAAGAAAAAGTTTGTGAAAGGTTAAATAATATTGATTTTTGGTGAATTAATAAGTAAATGGTAAAATAATAGTGATTTAGTGTCATCTGAATTCACTTTGCTGTTTAGTTCCGCCCTGACACTTGCGTACTGCAAAAACGATAGGGTAGTGTCCACGAACTCAAAAATAATTTAGGACATTCCTAAACCAATTGATATGTAAGTATAAAAATTAAAAAGGAGGTGTCTTTTTTTTAACTCATTTGACTAAGACACTTTCTCCATTTTTATTAATAAGAAATTGTGTAAATGACAGTAATTTGTAAATCTGTTTAAATTTTTAATCGCTTGTTTTAGAAGGTGCATTAGTCATATCAAAATTATTGTGATTAGCCATATAATGAGTTTTTAAGGTATGCAGTTATTAATTATAATTTATAATGTATCAATTAGGGACTAATTACCTATGCAATTTCTTTTCTATCCATTTTTAGTTTCTGTCCATGTGTAGTTAAAACTACGATTATGAGAGATGTGGTTCTTAAAACGACAGCAAAAAAATCATAAAAGTACCTACCAGAATAATTTCTGATGCGTTCGCATTGGAATGAAACAACTATAAACGGATTTAACGTTAGACTATTGTCACCTCAGTAGTGCTACGATTATGGAAACTCTGAAGGTTCCGAAACGTCAGCCAATAAAATAAAATACGCAAGTTAAATCCGTTTATAGTTGTATCATTCTAATTTATAAGAAAGTCAAATCTAGGTAGGTACTACATTTTTTTATGTAAAAAATAGATGTTGATTGTACAAAAGTAAAAATTTATTTCTTAATGCCGACAAAAAATAAAATAATGACCAAAAATTAAAAAAAATCGGTACAGCCGTTTCGTAGGAGCTCGACAACACACGCAACACGAGAATTAGTTTTAGATATTCTACTTACCTACATGAGTGTCATCTTGGTCACCCTACAGCAATGACGACCCTCGTTGACTCGTTGCATAATGCAGTCCAGGGGGTAAAACTGCATTATTCACGGTTCCGTTTAATTAAAATCGTATTAGCTTGTTAGCGTCGGAAATGATTTAAAATAAAACTTATTTTGTATTGTGATATTTTTAATATTGAAGTGTCTCACGATGATTTTCACAACCGGAAATTAAAAATGGTATAAGTATTGTCATCATACCATTGTATATAACTTCGTTAAGTTAAGTATGTATCTAATATTTGAACATTTAATGTTAATACGTTATTCCCCTACTGATAAGTATTAAATTAGATAGGTATAGTATAATAGAAAACGATGAATAAAAAATATAACAAAGTAGCTCGCGTCGCGACGCGTCGTACGTACTTATATTAATTTTATGCTTGCATTTCGAAAACTTTACAGTTAATAGCTATGCGAGTTAAATCCGTCTGAACTGTTTTATATACCTACTTACCATACTATGCGCAAAAGTAAAACCAATGTTTAAAAGCATCAGATATTAGGAAAATGATTTTGTATTTTTTTCAACCGACTTTTTCTAAGAGTCACCTGTTATTCTAAATCATTGAAGAAAAGTGTGACAATGATTTCTGGTACCTTAGGATAATAGATAAAGATTTTTTTTTCTACCACACTTTTTCTAAGACTGTCACCTATTATTTTCACTCATTGCAGTGTGACAATGATTTGTAGCACCGTGACAAGCCACTAAACGTGCTAATACACCTGTTTAAACCTTTAAACCGTTCCAAATAGTATTCTAAATGAAAACAATTATAACAATAGAATTTGTTACCATATCAAAACATATTGTGGCACGTGCATGCACCCCAGCCCCCTCGCCAGTAATTGAAGCGCGTAATTCTGATGACATGTTTTGTTAAATCTCATAATTTGACACAGATAAAGACCCCTCGTTATTAGAGGTTTGGAATTTATTTTGGTTTTCATATATGATAGCTAACCCAGCGAACTTGGTACCATGTCTTCCCGTTTTTCCTAGTTTTCCCTGGAGTTTCACAAACATTTCAAAACTAAAATCAGCCAAATCGGTCAGCCGTTCTCGAGTTTTAGCCAGACTAACGCACAACAATTCATTTTAATTTATATAGACAGTATAGATAGATAGGCATTTTGGACGCTTGGACTTTTGATTCAAGATTTTCTTAGAAGTTTCTAAAATTGACGTTTGTTTAAATTGACGTCAATCCCCGAAGATTGACCACCAGAATCCGATGTTTATTAAGTTTTCAAAGATACCTACTTAAATATCGGTGCTATCTATTATCCACAGTAGATATACTTACTTACCTATTGGAATAAAACAACTATTAACGGATTTAACTCGCGTATATTTATTTTATTTTATTTGCTAACGTTTCGGTTTCTTTACAGTTTCCATAATCGTAAACCTCCCTGGGTCCCAAGACAAGAACCTAACGATGGTACTACATATATTATAAATAAAATAAAATAAAAATACGCGTATTAAATCCGTTAATAGACTTTGTTTCATTCCAATGTGTAATAGCCGCGAAGCCATCAGAAATTATTTTTTCTGTCCTCCTGCCAGAAAGCGCCAACTTTGTGGCCGCTGCGCTAAATGAAATTGCCGCTTTCTGGCTTAGTCGAACAGAAAAATAGTATACTGACCTCGGCCAGTAAAATAAAAAAGCCTCAGATCACATTTTTGTCAACCTCGGCTTCGCCTCGGACGACAATTACATGTGATCTGAGACATTTTTTATTTTACTGGCCTTGGTGCGTAATGTACTATTACACTACCTTTTCAAAAGGTCTAATTTGGTTTTCGAGTCTTGGTTTTCTAGCTATAGGTAATTTTAATTAATAGCCTAAAGGGATGAAAAATCAAATTACCGTTCCAATCTGTCAACAGAAGCTGATAAATCTGTCAGTTACCACAGTCGCGACCCCTGCACTTTACTCCATCGTCGAAAATTCGTCAAAATTGACAACTGCCCCAGATTGCAATGTGCAATGTGCATCGAATATGCCATCTGTCGGTCACGCCTATCACAATGCGATAAACCGATCAATTATAGATTAGTATTATACTTTACGATATGCAGGTGGTATATTAGACTCGACTAAAAGACATTAGATCCGATATCCCTACTTCCCTACTAATATTATAAATGCGATAGTAATTCTGTCTGTCTGTCTGTCTGTTACGCTTTCACGCTAAAACTACTGGACCGATTTAAATGAAATTTGGTAGGTACAAAAAAAGTCTGGAGCCTGGGAAAGGACATAGGCTACTTTTTAACAATTTTAACCGACTGCAAAAAAGGAGGAGTACCACGCTTACGAAGTCGCGGGCAGAAGCTAGTATTAAATATTGTACATTATAGTTACGATTAGCTCAGTTAAATCTGTACATTATTATACTTACGATTAGTTTAGGTCAGGGAAACAATCAAAGAATGAATACCGCCGCGTAATCAACAATAAAATAAAATACCTAATAATTTCTGATGCCTTCGCGGTTATTACACATTGGAATGAAACAAGCCAGCCAATAAATTAAAATACGCGAGTTAAATCTGTTTATAATTGTTCATTCCAAAATGATGTCCAATAATCGTTGGACATAAAATATAACAGTTTACACGTACTTACCTACTTATTTGCAATTTTTTCGAAACCAACATTTTGGGTTAAGCGACATTTTAGTCAGTGGGTGGCAGAACTAATGTCTCGTAATTGTCTTGAAGCAATTTTTACAGGAGAACATTAAAATTTAATATTGAAATGAAACAAATATGACGGATTCTGCTACCGCATTTTATTTTATTTGCTGACGTTTCGAAAACTTTACAGTTCCCATATTTCTAGCATCATTGAGCTGACGATATGCGATAGTAATTTATAAGTATTGATCAGAAATTATTTAAATTAATTTTGCATACATAGTGGGATAAGAAACACACTTTTTAAATTACAAGATTGGAAGTATATTATTACTAGCTTCTGCCCGCGACTTCGTCCGCGTGGAACTCCTCCTTTTTTGCAGTCGGTTAAAAAGTAGCCTATGTCCTTTCTCAGGCTCCACACTTTCTTCTTACCAAATTTCATTTAAATCGGTCCAGTAGTTTTAGCGTGAAAGCGTAACAGACAGACAGACAGACAGACAGACAGAGTTACTTTCGCATTTATAATATTAGTATGGATGACCGAACTATTAATTGTATAAGGTTTTAATTATCTGAAAAATACCTTCACATTTTCAGTGGTACCTCAAGATCCAACGTTGCAGAAGTCGATACCGCCCGCCCCATGCACCTGCTGCGACCAATCAGAATCCGCCACCCTCATCTCACCCCCGAAATGACCAATCACGAAGGAGAAATCTGGCGACACTATAGCTAGGGGTGCCATTTTCAAATCGCAAGCAAAATAAGAACTTAAGTATTGTGGCTAAAGTTGCTTTTCGTTGTTTTTGGAAAATTAATAACTGTATAATGGGTTAGCATGAAAATATGGATAGATATTATTTAGTACGTTTTCAGTGTTGGTCTCAGAAGGTCCTCTGGGTTTTGAAATTCCTGTGTACTGGTGAAGTGGTTTAGTGGTTGTTTCATCACAGGGCGGTGTGCGCAGGTATCAAGATTCATTTCCCGCTGATGTCATACGGCAGCGAGACGCCGCACGTTTGGAGCAGTTCTGCAGTATGTAATAGTACCTACTTATATAAAAAAAAAACTTTAAAACAGGTCAATTTTAATAAGGTATTTTTCGAAGGAATAGCTTCTGCCCGCGACTTCGTCTGCGCACGATAAGCACCCCCGTTTCATCCCCTAAGACTTTGAATTTTCAAAAATCCTTTCTTGGTGTTCCTACGTTTTAAAACCCCCGTGCAAAATTTCAAGTTTCGTACCCTTATCGGTTGATATATCGTTAAGTCAGCTTCTCCTTTTATGTATTATTATATAGATTTTATTATTTATCTAATTCTAGGTCAGTGTTCTTAAATGTTAGTCCTCGGATGTTCGGACCTTGGAAACAATAAAAATATTTTGCAGTCATCGAAAAAAAATAATATAATAAGGACCTAGGTAACATCAAATCTGATAACGCAACAGTAGTTTGTTAATGTACATAGGATATGGGACTCTTTTGGTCAGCAAAATATATGATATATATTTAAGCTAGGCTATTTAGTAATTATAAAGGATTACTTACAAATGTTCAGCAGGTACCTGTTCGACACAGCCGTCAATGACCTGTCGCAATTGAACAATAGGTACACTTACATACCGTCGGCAACTTTTTAATATAAAGCTCAACAAAGTGTGATCTCGATCAGCATTGCTGGCCTTCAATTAACATCTTGTGAGGTTTTAAGATATTACACAAAAGCTGGGAAAGTTAAGTGTGGATTGCCGTTTTTATCAGATCCACCCACCAGCTTTGTAGTAAGGATAAGTTACACAGTCAAATTCTATTTAAAAGTGAAGTATATAAAATTATCTACTGTCCAGGGTCTGGGAGGCCTCGATCCTCTCCTGATAAACGGAAGAGACACAACGGCGTACATTACTTACTGGCACATTGTCATAAATTTACGAAGTGCCTACATGACCACCTCACATTCACGTGCTTGGAAAGACATAATGTACCGCCCCTGTTAGGATATGGGTAGGCAGATGACGTAGTAAGCTATCTCTTCTAGCTTCATATAAAAAGCATAAATGTATACAGAAAACTCCATCAGCGGACATGGAGATATTAAACAATTTTCCGCCTCTCCTTAAAATATATTTTTCAAGTCAGCGCCCTTTAGATCTAAGTGTGCGATATTATTATGTTATTCTTGCAGGGCAGCGAGGTGTCTCCATACGGGCCGCTGTGGGACGCTCCTCCGGCGCCGGTGCCTTATCCCGACATCCTGGCCTTCCCGCCAGCCGATCTGGGTAAGACTATCAATTTCCTTACAGTCTTTGAAGCTTTGAAGCTTTGAATCCATAGTTTTTGCAGCCAGATCGTATAATCTGAAGTTTTACAAAAAAGGACCGTTTATTAATACAGTGGTTTTAATAAACGGCCCTCACCAGACGCAGAATGAATAGACTCCGGATACCTGGAGCCTGGAGACTTCGCGGCATTGCGACAGGGAGACATAATACGATACATGGAATCGGTTATGGAGAACCTGGAGTAAGCTAAAGGAGGGGTCCTTATCCTTAGGGGTCTGATATATAGGCACAAAATATCCCAATGGGTCGAAGTGCATCCGAAAATACCCCACCAATAAGATAAGATAATACGGTGGTTTAACGCAATTAATTTAACACGAAAGTATGATATGATTAGTTTCGGTACGGTCGAAAGCTACACCTGTTTTTTTGGCCGAAACCGAATCTCCATCCGAAACATGACTTAGGCCGAACCGGCCGAAACCGAAACTTGGGTCGGACATTAATGACTTTACAGATTCGATAATCGTAGCACGACTGAGCTGACAATAGTGTTAAAGACTATAGTCAGCTTAGTTTAGTTTCGTTCCAATGTATTTAGAAGATGTTCTTTGTACAGTATGGTCGGCGGCGGGCTGCGGGCGCGGGCCGTCGCGCGCGTCGTCGGGCGGCAAGAAGCCGCGGCGCCGCGTCGCGTCGGTGGCGCAGCGCCGCGCCGCCAACATACGCGAGCGGCGGAGGATGTTCAACCTTAATGAGGCTTTTGACAAACTTAGACGAAAGGTAATATATATATAACACTCTAATATTAGCTAGGTAAGTACTATCTGTAATGTTACCTCAAGACTTTTAACAGGGTGGAATGATGTTGATGCTTGTTTTCTATTTGAAAACTGGTATTTCCCGCGAGGTCCCGTACTATAGCATCCATGAGAATTCCGAAATGAATCCGATGACAACGGTTGTTTTTTATTATATATATCAAATTATGTACTGATCTGCTTGCTTTGGCAGTCCTAATAATGCCGGACTGGTATTTTAAGCTGCACACACGTAGATGTACTCTTATACACAGGCGCGTGCAGTGGGGAGAGAGTACGTATGTCGCCAGGGTAGGCACTCCACACATCAGTGACACTGTGCCTGTATGGAATGCACGCCCTTGCTTATACAACGTTTGTCAGAATGTGTAATCTTCTTAGCATATTATTATATCAATTTTCCTTCATCGGATTTATTCGTGTTTTCTCATGG
This sequence comes from Polylopha cassiicola, assembly GCA_038024825.1. Lineage (NCBI taxonomy): Eukaryota > Metazoa > Arthropoda > Insecta > Lepidoptera > Tortricidae > Polylopha > Polylopha cassiicola. The sequence continues at coordinate 6,394,174 of CP149061.1, forward strand.
ATGACATATTATTATTATATCAGTTTTCAAATAAAAAAACTGTAGAGGCTTTTTCACATTCATTCCTATGCGATCGCCACAGTCATGTTCGTCAGATAGACATTAGGTAAATCTAGGAGTTATGAGTGCTGTCGCGAGATAGTGTAAGTATAATGTAATGTGCTATAACACATAGAAAGAGTTATAGGTAGTGTTACAACCTACTAGTTGGTATTATTCTTCTCAATATGTCCCCGATTGACTCCGGTTTCATCATTGTTTACGGCAAAGGAACAATCGTTAAAATCGTTTTAAACATTTGTTTCATCAGGTGCCCACGTTCGCGTACGAGAAGCGCCTCTCCCGCATCGAAACCCTTCGACTAGCCATCACGTACATCAGCTTCATGTGCGAATTGCTGCACGGGTCGCCACCTCACCAGCACCCGCCGCTGCCGCGACACGTGTTCGACAACGAAGTACCTTGGTGTGCTTAATCTGATATATCAAGAACTTTGTCGCAGTGATAAGTAATTATTTTAAGTCCCTATAAATTGTGTGAACCAGAATTAGAACATGGCGTTACTATCTGCTCTGTTTTTAATGATAGGTAACTATAATTCTATGTTGACGTAAAATTTGAAGTTGTAAAAATTTATCATTTGATCCTAGGTGATAGTTCTGCTAGTACCTTACGTCAAATCACACAGTTTATAATTAGGAATCAGTGAATGTATGGGTCTGCATAACTGAAGTTTTCTATCTACCACATAAAAGTAAGTGCTTATTGTATTAAGTAGTTACCTAATCGCATTGTAACTAAATTATTCTCATATACCTATCTCTTTTAATTTTTTAACTATGTAAAAAAATCCATTTTTAAGGTACGTTTAAATATTTATTATGATTTAAACGAAAAACTAAAATTAAACAGACCACTAGATAATTTCTGATGCCATCGCGGTTATTACACATTGGAATGAAACAACTATTAACGGACTTAACTGGCGTATTTTTATTTTATTTTATTTGCTGACGTCACTAGATGTTTCAGTATGTTCTCGTTGAACTTAGTATAGTTTTATCGAAAACTTGATACCTTAATAAAAACTACCTACCCATGTACTAATGTAATAAAAGTAGGTATTTATATTCTATCTAGCTTACCTATATAATTTAGGTAATATATCTAGTCGAACGAAATCTAGTCTTCCACTAATTTTAAGAATAGCTATAAGTATTTTTACTTAGCTTTAATTTTTTTTAAATTCTACATGTAACACACCAATAATGTAAATATTAAATTATTAAGAACTAACCCTGCGTAATTACTAACTTACCGATTAGCTTTCTCCGAATATAATTAGACCGATATTCATATTTGTTGAATTTTTGTGACTCATTTCAATGATTAGCTAAGTGCTTTTCAAACTTTCAAACACTACAAAAGCCGAGTATTTTGTAATGACAGGTCAGTTGGAGCTGACAAGTGTAACGCATTACTTATCTTTTGTTGACAAGTGTATTTAAAAAAATAGTCAAGCTGATATTGACCTTAAAACCATGCGGCTGACTGCAGTCAATGTAAGTATTTCTTTTGTTTCTTGTATTAACTTTATAACACTGGCCGATATTGAAAAATGCATGGAGCGTATATACTGAGTGGATTGTACTTAGTTTATTTTCCTATTTAAATAATATAAATTAATTCTTAAAGACACTTATAGTACGCTTTACTCAATGAATCGTGATTTTTTTATTACTAGCTGAACCTGAGCCATGCTCGAAACAAAATAAAAAAAAAGTTGCGTAATTTTTTTCTGTCCATGGTTATAAATCTATGAGGATAGTTACGAGTAAAGGCAAAATTTTGTAATTGATATTTTCAAATTTTAATTAGATACTTCATTATTTTCTAGACAGATATGTATTGAAATTATAATCTTGATATTCAAATGCATTTTCAAAAATTGTTTAAAAATTCGTTGTGGCTTGTCTACAATATAGGTACCTATATACATACAGTACATAATATATAGTACATAATAATAATAACTGTAGGAGAGATTCCTAGATTGTCTGTAGGTAGGTACGAATGCTAAATATCTAAATAGTTTTTATATTTACAGTGTATATTTTTGGCGTGCACTGCTGCTGCATTGGCCACCGAAACGCGACCCAAAAGACACCTGCAACAGATTAAAGAAATCATCACATCCAAACTCTTCGGAAGCGATGAACCAACACCACCACCAGTGCCAGAAACTAAATACTTCAGGATTCCAGGATTTGACCACGTCATGGTGAAAGCTGTGCCCAAAGGTATAAACGTTGAAGCTGTCCCTGTTTACGAGAAAGTTCCACTTAATTCGCAAATAGGTGTGATCGGATCCTTTTTGGGCACTAGTACGTTAAACGAGACAGTTGGTGCTCTCCAGGGTGTGAAGAATTTGTTACAATCGGGCATTCTCGGAGCAAAGCACGATGCTGTTCTGCAAGAGTTGGCTCCAATCATATCTCGTCCTCCAGTCGTTGAAGTTGTTGCACAGAGAGGTCCAGTAAAGCCCTGCTTATCTCCTGAATTCGCGTATCATGGGATTCCTATTCCAGCAGCCATTCCACTGCCGCAACCGAAGCCCATTCGCGTTGTCGCAAAACCACCAAGAGTACCCATTATCTCGACTCCTTATTCTTACAAGCAAGTCAACCAAGACGGTTCAGTGACAACGTACACTGGTACACTAGGGTTTAATAATCGTGTGACAGTAACCGATGGGAGGAAAACTTTGCCGTTCTTCATAGACAGGATGAGAAAAATACCGGTGAAGTTACCAGTTCCCGTACTGCCGGCAATGTCAGATATCATTGTGACAGATGCTTTTGACGCGAGCTTGGGCGGCTATCCGGTAGAAGTTATACATCCTGGACCTAATTACTCTTATAAGCAATTACATAAAGATGGACGATTAACTACGTACACTGGTTTTCCGCCAATGTTTGGAAAGCATGGAGACGTCATAGTTACAGAAACTGGTCGGCCCATTCCCCCGCCTCCTTTTTATATAGTAGATAGAATCGGCAAGGTCGCACTTTCTGCAGTATACTCCAGGCCTCCATTCATTGAGGTTAGAGGACCACCGCCCTATCCGGCGGCGATAGATGTTCCAGTTGGACCTGTCGTCTTTAACACCCCAGCTGTTGAGCCTCAGACTGTCAAACCAATTCCAGAAATTTCCGCACTAGACATGAGTTCGTCATCTTACGGCCAAATAAATAGTGGTCCACAAACGAGCAGTTTCAGCGGTGGTGCTGCGCAGGAGCAATTCGGTGGGAATTTCGGTGAAGCGCCAACTCTTAGTAACAGATCACCCGACCTGAATTCGTATTCCTACAAACAAATTGGCGAGGACGGTAAAGTTACTACTTATACGGGGTCCAGTGTCTTTGAAGAATATGGTGGAGAATTACCACCTCCACCTGTAGCCGTGCCTACTGGATATGTTAAAGTACCATCTATTCATGCGCGTGTACCTCTTAGACCAGTAAAGGTGCCTATGCCACCTATAAATATAAATAGAAGAGTATTTGAGGCACCCGTTTATAGCAATCCCTTTGGATTTAATGGGAATCCCAATGCCATGAAACCGTCGATGCCATTTTCGGGTACATATTCATATAAACAGGTGAACAGCAACGGGCAAACGTCAAAATACGGCCCCGTTCATGTACAACATCACGAATTAGTTCCCAATGCACCACCGGTTTTCCAACCAATTCCTCCTCCACCGATAATAGCAAATATACCAATCGAAAAGGGATGTGCTGAACCAGCATTTGAGGGTCCGGTCCCCGGAGTTCCTTTACAATACTTTTATAAACAAATTAGCCACAGCAATCCGGACAAAATGGTTGTGGTGAATGTAGAAGACCCTGTAAGAGATTTAAGGAAAGTTAATCAGCAAATGGGAGGATACCAACAGCCGCAGCAGCACGTGAATACTCTACCCAGCCATAATACTGAGCGCATCCCAGGTGGCTATGTTTATATCCCTCCTACTGATGTCCCTTCTTTGCCACAATTGAAGAAGGAGACATCTCCTTCGCCATCGTTTTCTTATAAGCATATCACCAGCCAGGGAGTTTATGAATACACTGATACAAACGGTTCAACAGACCAAACTAAAACGAACCAAGCACCGTCTACTCCGTCACAAGTAAGTCCAACTGTGCCTGTTAGAATTAACCCGACGGTTGCAAGTCCAGCGATTTCGACACCTAAAATCAACAGAAACTCATTTGCTAATAATCCTATCGTAGTGCCTGAACAAGGATCTTTTTCATACCAACAGAACAATGCAGATGGTACGTCGGTTAAGGTTGAAAATGAAGGAAATGACGTCACGGTGAAAGTCAAAGACACTCCAAAAAGATTCAGAAAGGTGAAACATAGGGGAGATATTCCTGATGCAGAATAGAAATATTATGTATTCGTCTATGATATGAGAACATGAATGGCGAATGTTAGTGAGCTATTTATTTTATTTTTTCGTGAATGATTTGTACAGAGAGTGCATGTATAATACTTTAGTAATTAATACCATTATTTATTTTGATAATTAGGAAAACACCAACATTGAACCTATTTTAAGTAAAAGGATAATAATAAAATTATGATAAAAATGCATTTTTTATTTCTTTTATATGAGACTGATATCATGTTGCTATCAAATACTTAAAATAAAGTTATGGGTATTGGCACATTATGTCTGAATCACTAGAAAGGTTAATCAAGGTTTGAAAAAAGCACATTCCGTCTAAGTTAAACATTTTTCTTCAATTTAAGGCTTAATATTGTCAAGAATCCATTTCATATATTTCGATACGTCAGTATAAACTCCAGGGAAGTTGGATCCACAAAGCTTAGGTCCATAAGACACTATACCGTGTTGGATGTACCTATGGATGTTCCTATAGGCTCCTTTTACCATTAGAGGTCCACCGGAGTCGCCACCGCAAGAGTCCTTGCCATTTTTACCAGCACATATTTTGTTGACAGTCTCGTCTGCATCACCAGGTTTGTTGCCTCTGGAAAAGGAAAATTTCGATCAATATCTATGATGACATAATTATCACACAGATTAACACTAGATGTAAAAGATTATGGTTATTAAATACCGAAATATAAATATCAGTAGTAGTCTAGTAGTAGTACTATTTCAACCTACAAATTGGTATCATTACTAGTAATAGATATATCTTTGGCAAATATAAAATTGTGAATAGTTGTAGTTCCCAAAGTTGCCACTCTAGTTCTTTCACTCATTGCAAAAGTATGACATGAAGCTGATTATAAATAAGACTAGCGGCCCGCTCAGGTTTCGCCCGGATTCCTTTTTTTATAGCCTATGTCACTCGGGAATTGTGTAGCTTTCCAACAGTGAAAACATTTTTCAAATCGTTGCGATTTTAGGAGCCTATTATTGAATAGGCTCCAGAACGGCTGAATCGATTTGAAAAATTCTTTCACTGTTGCAAAGCTACACTATTCCCGAGTGACATAGGCTATAAATAAGGAATAAATGTTCCTATAACTGCACCAAAATTGATTTAAGGAAGTTTTTGCTTATTGGGATGTGCATGTATACCTGTTATATAGATCCCTGCAGGATTCCTTCGTGTGGACTGGCACGTCGACAGCGAGTAGGAAAGGTGAGACATATCCAGTCTCCGTGTAGCCCCAGCCAGCTACCGTCGCATTCTCTCCGCCTATATCTTTGTTCTGAAGTTCTCTAGTTATGGGCAGACACACTGCACCTGCATTTTCTGTTAGAAGATACTTTTGTTTACAATTGGCAAATGTAGAGAATGGATTTTAGAAAATTAGTTCTAGAAGAAGTGACTCAAATCGGAATTGGTAACTACGTGAATTCAAATTTAAATGTGAACTTAAAATTATAAATGGAGTAACAAAATATTTCGGTTTGTAGTATTGTTCTAGTAAATCATCCATACCTAATTTTAATATTTTGTCTATTTGTTTGTTGTTAGAAGATTTAATTTATATAAGTAGGTTTAATAATATATATTATGTAAGTAGGTTTAATTTAGGTATTCAGTTAAATTGCCCTTTGAGCCACAACCTCTATCTTCGTAGTCTGAAGTTCTAACTGAACTTTTATTTCTTTGTTAACTGAAAATCTGGATTTAAAAAGATACTTACTAAAGGAGAAGTTCACTGGTTTCTTGAGTCGTATAAGCCCTATGTCATTGGACACCTTCGGCTTGCCTTTGTACTGTGGATGGGGGATGGCTTCAGCAATGCTTTTGTCCTGAAATTAGAAAAAGTTAGATAATTTAAAAATCTGAAGAAGCCTCCTCGCAATGCTGTTGAACAAAGTTTATTAAGGTAACAGAATCATCTAGTTCAATCATGATGATATCACAAAAATTGGGTTTGTATACCTACATATTTTTGAAACCTTGTGGTAAGTAGGTAGGTATGTGTATATTTATTTCCTACGATCCTCAGTAGGTATTAAGAATACGATTGAAGCAGAGAGAGTTTGTTCCTAACTTGATTACGTATACCCACCCATGCATGTCAGTGACAATGTACCTCGATGATCCCTGAGGTCTATTTGATTTCATACCTGAATATTAGACTCGCATGTCAGATTTGGAGGGTCGCCCTGACAGTCAGTTTCGGTCCTGACGTCAATCTCGCCTATTCTGACACCTGCCAATTTGAGATTGACAATGCAGTGAGCCGCCGTCAGGACATAACGGTCGTTGATGAGGCTGCCACCGCATTCAAATTGAGGTCCAAGGCCTGAAATCAATTTCAAGATTCTGAGTTGACAGGAAGTACTCTGTAGGTTTTGATTCCCTAGCGAGTGTCGAAAACTTGCGCCACTTTGCTACATAACAGATATATCTTTTGATTGCGTTGTCTTAGTTTGATTATTTCACAGGTCCCAGGAACAGTAGACCAGAGTATTTGATATGAATTTTAGAATGAAAAATCCACGCGTTCCTGACAAAAATGGTCTTGACAGACAGATGGACAGAGTGATCATATAAGAGTTCCGTTATTTCCTTCCGAGGTAAACCCTGTAAATGATGACACGTCAACAAAAAAAATCACGCGAGTTTAATCCGTTGTTATCGTTTAATTCCAACGTGAAGCCGCTAAGGCATCGTGTTTATTTTGTTATGTATTTATACTTACGTGTATTGTAAGAGATGAGCACCATCCAGGGGAACTCGTAGAGCCCAGCTGATCGTCCACCGATGATCTTGTCCCCCTGGATCTTTCCGCAGACATCTGGCAGCAGGCTCAGGTTTGGGTGGTTTTCTACGCCCTCACCTCCAGAAGTCTCTGCTGGCGTAAGTTCTGAACAACACACCTGGAAAGTTTTAATATTGTTTTAAGTATTTAGGTATATGAGGTAGATTGGAAAAGATCACATGCTTTATACTTTTATGAATACAATTAGTTAATGTATTAAATATTTGATGCAGACTGAAGCGTCATCAAATTTATTGTAGCGTACCTAAAGTACCTTTTGTATTATCGAAAATGTATTTCGTAATTTTGATAAGGTTAAGTGCTACGATATTATATAAAAATTAGATAATATTTGTTAAATTAGGTATATAGATAATTTAATCCGGTTCCTTATTTTCTTCCTGCGATTCCGGGATATTCAAATCTCCGAAATATTCGGGACTGGAAATGGAATTCGCGCGTTTCTATTATATAATTGAATCGGAATAAGAACATTGGCATTGTACATACATAATAAGGGTATAAAGATTGTTCATGCATCATACATAATATAATATGCAGAATTTTATAAAATTCTGCATATTATAACATTGGCATTGTACATACATAATAAGGGTATAAATACAAAGTAAAATTCTGCATATTATATTATGTATGATGCATGAACAATCTTTATACCCTTATTATGTATGTACAATGCTCATGTTCTTATTCCGATTCAAATAGATAATACATATAGGTAGCTAAAACGTATGTGATAATAATATATCCATTATGCCATACAAAAAGCACAGACACGTCATTGCCCTGCTTTCTACATTTAAATAAAGTCGTTTTATGGCTTGTAATAAATAGTTCTTAAGCCTTACAATTTCCCTCATAAGCTAGGTACCTTTACCGTTGGCTCAATCAGAATTCCTTGACCATCAAGTCTTGTTCAATAAACTTGGCATTTCCCTATATCGAACCGGTTTAATATTCAACGCTTGTCAATAGGCTAAGCCTTATTAAAGTCGAGCATGGCCTCAAGACCAGTGCCAATCGACAATAGCGAACGAACGAAACGAATGAAAAATTTACGGTAACGTGGTCAGTTTTCGAACGCTTATGTCAATTCCGTATAATTCTGCATGCGTTTTGTTCGTTCGTTAATATCGATTTATACTTGTCTAGAGGGGTAGGATGTTAAATTTATAGTTAGCTACTTTGTATTTTTCACCTGATAGTTTTTTTTTATTTTCTAAAAAAACTTAAAAAAATAAAAAGCTAAATTTCATAAGAAATAGCTATTTATTTTCTCGAGACTTTGTCAGCTGAACTGGACATTCTAGCCTGCGTTCTTATTGACGGTATATTTAATATTGAATTAAGAATAGTATTCCAAAATAGTTACTAGTTTAACTGGTAAAATTCGTTAGATAATCAAAAAAGGGGTTTAAAGTCGGCATAGCTTGTTATAATTAAGAGGTTGAAGATGTAATACTTACTAAAAATCAACACACTCAAAGAGTTGGTTCTTGTAAAACTTGAGTAAATTCATTATTATAGTATTTTTTGCACCGAGTTTATCATCATTCAATGTAATTAAGCTGCACTATTATGTACATACTAGTAGGTATGTCTGTTAAGTGCTTTCAAAGTGATTAATTATTATTATATATATGATTTATTATCTTGTTTGTATATGGATTAGTTTTTTATTACCAATAAGTAAGGTTTGATATGATGATGATTTTCCTTATAACTATATTAGCAATAACAAGTCTTATTTTCTGAGTAAGGTTATATTTTAAAGGTTGCACTTTATTTAATTTATTTCAGAAAAAACTACTTAATCGTAATATATTATCATAATGTTTTCTTCGATCGTGGAATCAGAAAGATATTTCGACGTATGAATATTGAATACCAGAATACTAATTTATAAATTTTGTAGTTTTTATTAGATATTGCTAAATAAAAAAAAATAAGATTATATATTTATGCTAAAACAGAGGCTTGGTAAGGATGGTCGAGTTTAAGTTTTGTTGTTGACAAAAACAAACAACCAGAATAATTTGTTTTGAATCAAAACCAAACGACGCGTTGACCATTATACGTCTGTACGTGCGTAATCAAAACATTGTATTAAATACAAACAAAAACAAAACAGGCAAGTTCGTTGTTTAGCATTTCTCACAGTACTTAAGTAGTTAATTTAAAATAATAAAAAAACAAGTTTCTTTATAAATATAATTGAATCGAGTAACTTATAATTTACCGTTAGGTAAGCTAAAGTTTAGACCTAGCTAGCTCCGTCTACATTTTCGAGATTAAACAAGTGCGAACGAACCGCATAAAATGTCAAATAGGTTAAGGAAAATTTAACAAACCCCCGACATAAAAACCTAAAAGCTCTCTAAAAAGTATAACAATAATAAAAACTTAATATTAATTACTTTATAAGTATTAATATTTCTACAAAGAAAACGTCATGTCGGGGGACCGTAGGTTTATACATTGTAAATATTAGATACCTACACCTAAATGAGACGCGGTCCCCCCGACATGACGTTTTCTTTGTAGAAATATTAATACTTATAAAGTAATTAATATTAAGTTTTTATTATTGTTATACTTTTTAGAGAGCTTTTAGGTTTTTATGTCGGGGGTTTGTTAAATTTTTAATTTATTTTTTTTATTTCAAACTTTTTGTAAGTAGGTAGGTACTTACCTACTTACATAGGTACATATTATTATTTTTAAGCAATTACCATTTCACATGGAATTTTGTAATGTACATGTTATCCTCTTACATTTGATACCCCACTCGGGTATATTTGTCGATATTGGATTTACCATTTACACTTTTACTCCCCATAATTTTTGAACTACTCAACCGATTTTCATTATAATTTCAATTTTGTAGTGTACTCGTGACCCTCTTTCATTTGATACCCCACTCGAGTATATTTGTAGACATTTGGTTTTCCATCCCCACTTTCACTCCCTATAATTTTTGAACGACTCAACCGATTTTCATTATGATTTCTATTTTGTAATGTACTCATCACCCTCTTTCATTGGATACCCCACTCGAGTATATTTGTAGACATTTATTTTTACATCCCCTCTTTAACCCCCCCTAATTATTAAACTACTGAGCCGATTTTTATAAAACATAGCTAAGAACACTCCCGACATATACACCTTTCAAACAAAAAAAACAGAATCAAAATCGGTTCATGCGTTTGGGAGCTATGATGCCACAGACAGACACACACACACACACACAGACACGTCAAACTTATAACACCCCGTCGTTTTTGCGTCGGGGGTTAAAAAATGCACCCAAAACACCATTAACATGTTATTTAGAAGATTTTATTTAACTTGCAATGTAGTATATACGGGTGAAATCTTGCAACTGAATTTTAAAGCAGATATCTTTAACCGATTGAGCTGAAATTTTGTAAATACGTTCAGTTTGGATGACAATGCATGGTTAACTATGTGACGTGATTCTAAAACCAAATTAAGGGGGATACACGGGGGGAAACCACATAACTACAAACATATCGCACACCTGGATCTAAAGAGAGCTAACTCAAAAAAGGTACTTTTTCAGGAGAGGCGAGAAACTGATTAATATGTCCATATGCACGCATGAGTTTTCTGTATAAATTTATACTTTTTATAATATAAAGCTAGCAGAGTTATATTAGCCGAAATCCGTTTTAGTGTAGGTGGGTTTTGCTGGAATCCGATGGTGTGCATAACTCAAATCTTCCGGTTTTTGAGTTAGATCCCTTTAGATCTAGGTGTGCGATATCCGAGAGGGGTATCAAATGAAACAGGATCACTTGTACAAATTGTAAAATTGTAAAAGCTTGTTTATAAGAAAGTTTTTTCCTTTAATCTTATATTTGTTGTTACTTACCTTTGGTAGGTTATCAGGGCCGAAGCCGCAAAATGCATTCTTCAGCTTCTGGTCGGTGGAAGGATCACGTCTGGTGACGAGGGTCACTGCAGAACTGCAGGACTTATAGGATATGCAGTCTCCACATGATTCTATAAAACACAATCGTCAATCGTAATTAGCGAGGCGGTAGAAGTCTTTTTGCTGACATAGGTAGGTACTTGTTATCTGGAGTCCATGCTTTTTAGTTTGAAAAGTAGGATAACACTCGTGGAAATGTCGGTGTTTCTGACTAAAGATATAGGATTTCTACTATTGTTTTAAAGTTACCTTCTAAGTAGTGACCGGTGATTTGACTTATTCGGATTACAAATATAACATCACTAAGTTAGGGTAAATTTATAGATATACGATTGACAACACTAATTGTTTTGTAATTGGTAGGGAAGTAATTAAACTGATGTACAGGTTGACGTAACAAGTGATTTTAAATAATTGTTTTCAAAATATATATTATTTTGTTTGTAGTTAGATTAGGAATTACGTATCCTATGGGTTAATTTATTCTTTACAGTAAAATGTAATCGATATATACCTATCCTGATATCTACTTAATCATTCTAATTTGAAGCATGTTTTGATTAGGTATTAAAAACTGGCCAACACAAACTTGATAAACAAGGACAAAATAATGTAAACTTAGATACTTTGTACAGTCAGGAGATACAGTATTGTAAATGGACAAGAAATCATAAAGCTATCTAATAAAGTTAATCATACTTAAAAAAACATACTAAGATTACATCTTACTCATCTCACTCACAAATACAAAGTCACAAGAACACCCTAAGATAATTAAATGTTTTAATTACAGTAATAAGAATATTACTTACTTCCCGTTGAGTAACATAGCGAATAACCTAAACACGAGAGCACAAAACACAATATAGTATTACGCATTATTAATGCTATAATTTAGACTAGATGCGACTTGGTCGGAGGCTTGCTCGCGACTGGTATACTTATGAACCTGTCCAGCATAAAACCAGTGTAATGTTATAGCTGGTATTGAAAAAGATACAAAACAACGCAAGTGCCATGGTCATCTTTTCCGATTATAATAATATGACTTTAAGTGTGTGATGAGTAATGTTTCATTGCAATGTGTAATAACCGCGAAGGCTTTAGACGTTATTATTATTAGGTATAGTCATGATAAAGTAACTTAATACACGATTTGCGTTGTTGGGAAAATTTTAATTGAAAAAATGAGAAGAAAATTTTATTTTTTTCATAGTTAATGGTGCCTCTAGGATTTGTGATAATGTCCACATTTTAACACAAGTAAAATATCTTAAAACGTAAATTAAAATAATATCTGTAAAAAAATAAAAAGGCTATGTTTCCGTAAAAAATCAATCTAGTAAAACCTACTGTGTAAAGAAAATTGATAGTATTATGTCAAACAAATTTTTATACACCTACCTTTTTACTTAATTGGTAGACTGATTAACGTTTAGGTACAAATTGGTAGGTAGATTACTTGAGGAAAATCCGTTGACCTTAAGGGCGGCCACATACATTCGGAATTCCGTTTCGGAAAAATTCCGAAACGGAATTCCGAACGCATTAAATCCATACAAATCTACGAATCTGTCACACACTTCAGTTTTTTTCCGTTCGGAATTTAGATCAAAATTCCGTTTCGGAATTTTTCCGAAACGGAATTCCGAATGTATGTGGCCGCCCTTATAGGGTAAGTGGTCTTGGTTAATAAAACCGAGAAAATGTAAAAGTACCTACTTGTGTTATTTTATGATATATGGATATTTATCTAAACGTATTGTTTTTGATCAAATTACTTTTGCGTTTATTACTATATGAATATAATAGGAATATATATATATATATAAGAAAAGGGGATATCTTTTTCTGGGACAAATCGTTAAATAACGAGTTCTCATACAGTAAAAAGTGCTAGATCTAGCCTAAAAAGGGCTAAGGTGGCAACACTGGTTATATTGTCAGTTTTATTTGCACTTGAAATACCTTCATATAATAATATACTTGAGAAAGAAATAATTAAATATAATTTTTATTGAATTCACACATACCTACCTTTAGATATTTTTTTTTCGATTCGGACTGGTTGGGTGCTACCGGGGAAGTCCTCTGGCATCATAATATTTCCCCGGTCATTTGTGGTGCGCGTTTTCACTACCTTCAACAAGTCGGTAGACGATACGTCTGCAAATTAGGTATAGCAGCCCGCCCCGGCTTCGTCCGGATACCTTTTTGTAGCCTGTCACCTGGGAATAGTGTAGCTTTCCAACAGTGAAAGAATTTTTCAAATCGTCCAGTCGTTTTGGAGCCTATTCAATCCAAACAAACAAACAAACCTTTCCTCTTTATAATATTAAGTAAGTAGGTATAAAAGTATGTATGTAAACTCTTTATTGTATACAACAAAAAAACAAAAGAATACAATATAAACTAAAACACAATAAATGTACATAGGCGAACTTATCCCTTTAAGGGATCTCTTCCAGTTAACCTTTGGGCGATTGAGAGATTAGGAAAAGTATATCGTATCAAAGTATAGATAATATATAAAACTATAACCGATAACAATATTAAAAGAAGTATTTAATAATCGTTGTATGTTTGTATGGACACACGCAATATACATTAGGTACTTATTAAAACATAATGTATTTAATAATCGTTAGAAGTTTGTATGGACACTCGCAATATACTTACATTATTAAATATAAATTTAGCGATGACGAAGTAAACAGGTATATGCATCGCGCAAGGTGTTGGTATGGATGTGATGACATTATTAATTCAGTCTTAATCGATTGATGATTGTCATTGCGTTGCGTCCAAGGTGACATATTAAACCCCGCCGCATAATATGCCCACACTCACATATCGCACACCTAGATCTAAAGAGAGCTAACTCAAAAAAGGTACTTTTTCAGGAGACGCGAGAAACTGATTAATATGTCCATATGCACGCATGAGTTTTCTGTATAAATTTATACTTTTTATAATAAAGCTAGCAGAGTTATATTAGCTGAAATCAGTTTTAGTGTAGGTAGGTTTTGATGGAATCCGATGGTGTGCATAACTCAAATCTTCCAGTTTTTGAGTTAGATCCCTTCAGATCTACGTGTGCGATGTATAGGAAACAAGGCACGAGCCGTGTGCGAGTGGCAGTGTTTTTAACCTATAGCGCAGTAGCAAACTCCGCATTTGCTCTCACGCCCATCACACGTGAGAGCAAATGCTAGGACGTACGGGCCCCAGACAAGTGCCAATCGATAATAGCTGAACGAAACGAATCCTAACTAATATTATAAATACGAAAGTATCTCTGTCTGTCTCGGTTTCACGCTAAAATAACTGAAACGATTTAAATGAAATTCGGTACACAGATAACCTAGTCTAAGAAAGGATATAGGCTATTTTTATTTGCGAAAAAAGGGTTGTAAGAGGTTAAAAAAAGGGATGATATGAAATAAGTGAGGTCTGGCGGCCCTGGAATCTTAGTCTACATTTTTTTATCTGATAATTTCTAATGCCTTTGCGGTTATTACATTGGAAAGAAACAACTATAAACTGTAACTCGCGTATTTTATTTTATTGGCTTATTTTTAAGCCCTGGGAAAAGAGTTACCTACTCTAAAAGGTCACAAATTATAACATATGTAACAAAAATAAATTTCTGCTTTTTCCTTATTAATTTTTAAATGTCTGTATTTCTAAATGCCGTTTGAATAATCCGAATACAAAATGCTTTTTAACGTGTCGTATTTTCCTGTTGTATTGAATATTAAGTGGATGACAAAAAAAAACAAATGAATGAACAAGTTATCTTTTTATTCCTCTTAATTTGTAACCTAAATAAAATATTAATTCGAATATCTTAGAGACTTCTTTATATAACATAATTAATAATAATGTGTGTTAGGTATTACCTATATATCTGACGAATTATTTTAAAATGGAAACACCTAGTTAAATGACTTTTTTGACTTTATAATATTACAGCATAACCAGGGGCGAGCTTAGATGGAGTTCCAGGGCAGAAAGGGGAAACGAGCCTCCTAGTTAAGTTATTTTTTGGAGGCCAGGGTCCTGTGACCCGGGAGGGTGGGGGGAATATTCCACCTTTATTCCGCCACTGCATTGACTAAACCAATAAAGCAATTAATTATTTATAGGAAACAATTGTATCCTAACTAATATTATAAATGCGAAAGTAACTCTGTCTGTCTGTCTGTTAAGCTTTCACGCTAAATCTACTGGACCTATTTATATGAAATTTATTACAAAGAAAGTCTGGAGCCTGAGAAAGAACATAGGCTACTTTTTAACCGACTGCAAAAAAGGAGGAGTTCTACGTGGACGAAGTCGCGGGCAGAAGCTAGTTTCCTATAAATAATTAATAGTCATATCTAATGTTAGGTATTCTCATAATAGGTATGTTGAAATAATATGTTACACTTTTACCTATATACACGTAGGCAGCCATCATAAACATGCACTTCATAGATCTATCAAATTGTACCAGTTTTGGGATGGCCGGACTTAGCACAAAAAGGATGCACAAGTAGCACTTCGCACAATAATTATACCTTAGGTAATATAGATAAATTATGTTTATTTAACACTCGGGTTCTTAAATATTTAAACATCTAATTGGAACTTCTGTGAACTAAATCATTATGAACTTTAAAATGCTTTGTTTCGCTTATCACTTGAGTGCAACTACGTAAATCCGAAAAAGTATACAGCATAGTATCTTAATATGACTTTATTAGTTCAGTATGAGTTACCTACTGTTGAAGATTGAAATGTGTTTAAAGACACTATATCCGAAATTCAGAAAATTTAGTCTAATTTAGCACATTTATTTTATAATAGGTAACATTTATAATTACATATCTATCCTTTTAAGTTAAATAATTAAATCGTTGATATGTACAAACATGTTTCATGCATCGTCTCACACGTAAAACAGTGGCGGAATTGCAGTCCTAGGCCGGGCAGTGAACTAATTGTAACATTTGCTAAGTTAATGCGTCATAGGCTTACTGGGCCTTGCAAAAAAACACCACCGTTCATATTATTATAATGATTGTACATAATTCTTAAGTCAGTCACTCGATCCTTTACCTACATACGCTGGCCTGTTGTCTTTTTTCTATGTCTATATTTTGTTATACAATTAAAAGTTTCTACACAAACACATACCCGCAAACTTCAGTTCAATCCTTAAAGGAGTTAGTTATTATTTTATCTATACCTCAGTGGAGGTGAAATTTTTTATTTAGCTCCTCACTTAAGTAGAGGTAAGATGTAATATTAAGAACACCATTTATTAAAAAAAAGTTATTTACCGTCAGTACTTGTAATTATAGTCTAATTAAGAAAACTATAAATGCCAAAGTCTTTACAATAATAATGGTTTATTTATTTAAAAAAAAAAAATTTCGTTTTACAGACATGTATAATTGCTATTACATTTGAGAAGGCGCTTATTTAGAGCTGTATTCGGAATGTCCAATTAGTATTTTACATTTGCTAACGATTTCGAACAGATTTAATTGGATTTAATTTAAGTTACATAATCAGCTTATGTCAATATTATAAGGAATTGACGTAGCGTTAGAGAAAGCGGCACACATGTTTTAAAGGGCAAGAACACGTACAAGAATATACATACCTATACCTACTTAGTAGTCAACGAATTTTCACATCCTGGGGCCCTAGACAAGTGCCCAACGTTCAACGTTAACGTTAAACGTTAGGACCAAAATGTATGGGATTTGACATCCGCGAACGACTGTCACGTACGTCACAAACGTTCGTGGATGTCAAATCCCATACATTTTGGTGCAAACGTTTAACGTTAACGTTGAACGTTGGGCACTTGTCTAGCCCCTCTTGTATCTTTAGGGTCGAGAAAACTAGTTGCACAACAAGTATTCATATCTAAAAACATGTATATATGACGGCAGGGTAGGCATTCTGTACATCCTTTATGGAATGCACGCCTGTGCTATGCTCATGATTAAACCATCAGCATTTAAACAGCGCTTTCTCTATGTAAGGTGAGGGTCACATCAGGTGGTGGTGGTTCCCACTGCTGGTACCACAGCGGCTTCCTCCTTCTGTCCACTGCCGGGGCTGTCTCCGACCCTGAGGAGTAGACGCTGCTGCAGGAGCGAAGGCTGCAAGAAGCCCGAACTTTTTGCTCTGAGGGCAAATCAAGGTCGTACCTACACGTCAGTCCTTACTAACATTATAAACGCGAAAGTTTGTGAGAACGTATGCTGGTGGGATGCGTGTTTGTTACTGTTTCATGTAAAAACTACTAAATGGATTTTGATTAAACGTTACAATAATATGGCGTATACATCAGAATAACAATATACCTACTGATATATAAATATTTTAAGGCGGATTCTTAAATTTGGGAGATCTTAGAGTAAAGGGGTATAAGTGTCTTACGATTCTATTAAAAAAGGTAGGTACGCTTTTTCAATTCAATGGATTTCAAAAATGTCATAGTCACGTGACTCGGTGATAAACAAAAGGCTTGTCCCGAACAGGTAACAAATCTTTGTATATAGCTCGCTCGGGCTGTTGCCTCACGATTGTCCTGTTGAGACGCAGTCGTCTGGAGATGGCATACTTATAAATCGTGGACCAAGACTCTAGTCACTCCAGGCTTACGTGATTTAAGGAAAGATGACTTTTTTAGGATTGATAGTATGAAATAAACTTAGAAAGGAATGGTCGCTAAGCTGAAAGCGGGGCCATTCTACATGGTGTAACTAATAACGATATTTTCGTAAAGTTACCTATTGCTTTTAATAAAATTAAATGCTATACTTTGAAAAGATATACAACCCAAGCAGCACACAAACTCTATATAAGCGGTACAAAGGCTGAATGAAGCAATCATCCTTGAACAACCTTTACATAACTTATATAGAACTCGTGTGGTAGGTAGTTCGGTTTGTTTGTTTCCCCCTCCCAAACGACTACAAAGCTGGATCTGCCTTTTCGTTTAGGTATTAGGATCGAGGGTGAAAACTGTTCGGAATAATTTAATAACAAGCATATTTTTTTAGTAGGTACCTAAGTATTTTCAAATCTAATTAATTTAGAGCAAGCAGCCTGATACAAATATTGATATAGGTAAGAAAATACGAAATTGATTGTGGATGACTATAATATAGTGAATGCGAAAGGAAGCGTGAATTAAACATTAGGCAATGAAACTATATGATGATTTTTAAAAAATATAATCAGAATTAAATATAATAATATGATACATGAATACAATGTGATAAAAACATCTAATTAAAGCGTTGTTCGAAAAGGTACATCACTTTTTTTGTGAACAGCTAGAAAGTCGCACACGTAGATAAAATCCAGCATTATTAACGACCTAGTAACTTATACCTAAACTAAACAAAATACATATAATTATGTTTTTAGTTATTTTAATCATGTAATTGATTATTATCTAGACTATTGAAAAGTATCTACATAGGTAATTAAATATTACGTTGGCACTAGACTACGATTTTGAGCAAATTGTGTTTTGGAAAGAAACAACTATAGCGGATTTAACCCGCGTATTTTATTTGATTTCTTGACGTTCCGAAAACTTTACAGTTTCCAACGCTAGAGTGCTTTAGTGTTAGACTAGTATCAGCTCAGTCGTGCTACGAATATGGGAATTTGTGACGTTTCAAAAACTATACAATTCTCATATTCGTATATTGGAGCTTACGTAAGTCTAACGTTATTTCCAAACATCATTAAATAAAAATACGCAAGTCAAATCCGTTTTAGGTAGTTCTTTCTTTCCAGTGGTTACATTTTTTGCATCAAAAATTAAGTCTATAATCAAGATCAAATTAAGTCTATAATATAGATGTTAATCTATAAGATAAGTTACAAGGTCATTAAAAATGCATTGAATCTAAAATGCAATTCATTCCGTGCATCCAGCTAACCTCCAATGGTGTCCAGGTAGTCCCTGGCTATATCATCGAGCTGAAGAACCTGGATCACTGGAGCCGGGGGTTTGGACCTAGTTCTTCGCGCCAGTCGGACCACCAGGGTCGTGGAGATCAGGAATGCTGCCACCAATACCACTGCACCAATGGATATTGCCACGTCTTTTTCTAGTAGAACTGCAATTCGAAAAGTCAATGTAAAATTAAGATGCAAGTTGGATCCGTTGTAATTGTATTGTTTTATTGCGTAATAATCGAGGAAGCGAGAAATATTACATAGGCTAGTAAAATTTGAACTAGATTACAGCCGTAGATGAATTTTTGTATAAGATTATATTTTATTGCATTTAATAGGTATTGATTATCATTTAATACGTTCAGATGTGTAATTTGAACAATAAAATTAGGTACACATACAATATTGATTTATAAACAAATATTTTTGAGCAATTCACACCAATTGATCTAGTCCAGTGTGCCTATGATGAATTGTCAAGGCGACATCTTGCCATGTCGATGTCTTATTCTCGCGGTGATCTGTCTAAAGTCGGTAACGTTGTCGACAACGAGAATTCTTGTGATGTCAATATTCTTATTTCTTCATGTCGACAACGAAACAATATCGACAGGATAGACCTTCTCCTTGTCGACGGCGTTCTCAATAATATATCGACAAAATGTCAACTCGACAGTTCACAGGCAAGCAGCACACAAGCTCTATATAAGCAGTACAAAGGCAATAAGAGCAATCACCCTTGTACAGCCTATACACAACATATACTCGTATACTACTTAGAACTCTTGGGTAGGTTTGCAGATCTGCATACTCACATTCCCACCACGGCGAATGCAGAAGACTTTCAGTCGGTCTCAACAGCAAAGCCGTGGAGCATCCATAGCGGTTGCAAGCAGAGGCTCCTGCCTCGTCTCCTGACTTCAGCTTCCCCAGACTGCCCCTGACCAGCCAGGGCCCGCCGCCCTGCGCCAGCGCCTGCCCGGACCCGAATCCCATGGAACCTCGACGCTCCAGCATCAGGGAAGTGTTTGTGGTCGACATCCGCCATACTGACACTTCGTAGTAGGTCGCGTTTTCGACTGGAAACAGAAAAATCCTAGGTATAGGGATGACGACTGGGTAAAGAAAACGTAATCCCATTTAGTTGGTCAGTTAGATTATCAAAAAATATTTTACACGTATATATTCTTTTGTCAATCGAACTATGTACATGACAAATATAAGCAAATGTTTGGGAGCGGGGGCTCGTAACCTCGGTTTAAATTGTACCATAACGTGACGTCAAAAGCCCCCACTCCTGAACTTTAGAAGCATGCATGTTAATCTGTAATAATGTACTATCAACTGTGCTGGCGATGTTACACCTTTAAGGCAATAATCGCTTGAACGACCCTGGTACCTGGCGGCTGTGTGTGAGGCAACAAGTGCAAGCAATTTTTTTCTAAAATGGCATACCCCGAAAGCATGCGATAGTACCTTGCAACTGATTAAAGAATTTTTATAATCGGCCCAGTTCTTTTTGAGTTTATTCATTACATACATACACACAAATCTTTCTTTTTTATAATAGTAAGTATACATTATTACTAGTAAACTGGTTCATAAATACCTGGTATACATCTCATCTGGAACTCCTCATATTCGAAAGCCAGGTCACACTGTTGAGGTTGTAGCGGCCTCAAGTGTGCCAGGCTGATGGTCTTCTCACAAGGCGTTTCCTGAGATGCTATGCCGTTTCCAGCTTCGCAGACAACCTTGAGGGGACCTGACAGTGGTCCTGTCACTTGTGACAGGGGGAGTAACGCTGACCCTGTGGTTAGGTCCTGCATGTCAAAACCTGCTGACTGCACGTGCCAGAAAAATGTGTCAGGCGCTGGTAGTGCTTTGACGTTGCATGTTAGGGTCTCCATGGTCAAGAGTACTCCTTGCTCGCATTCCGGTGGATCTGCAAAGTTTCATATATTATTGGAAAAGGTTACTAATAACGATATAATTAAAATAAACTAGTTATTAAACGTTGAAGATTCCTTTCAGAAAGGCTGACTTAATTATAATGTCTTCTGAATATTTGGATTTAGAATTAGAAAATTACTTACCTACCTACTGATATGAGTACTTTAATTTAATTTAAAAAAAAATGTAATATAAAATGTGGTAGGCGATAAAAGGGCAGTTCAAGTATTTTATTACAATTATTTAAGATCTTTTAAAATTATTTACCAAGAAGCGGAGTACCTAAGTAAGATTGCCATCTCTAATATTTCGCGACCCTGAAAAGCTGCGTGAAATCCCTGGATTTTGGAGCTTAGAACCTGGACATGTTAACATAGACCCGGGTCGATAGTTTTTGTGACAAAAAAAAGGGTATTCAAATTACATTTTCAAGCCCGGACCCCAATGAAAGTCCACTGTCCAGCCCTAAAGCTTCGTGGACGCCCTCAAAACATGGATAAATCTGGGGAAACCTGGATGCCCAACCCTAGGAGTAAGTAGGTACATTTCGATAGCCCAAGCTCTACAAGCCCAATATTTAATTAATCGTTTCTAAAAATCCAGTGAAAAACTTACATAGTACAGTAATACTGATGTGCTCAGCCCTGGTCTCTCCAATGATGTTGGAAGCGGCACAAGAATACCTCCCTGCATGGTGCCTGGACACCTCTTCTATCACCAGACTCGGAGACGTCGTATTGAAACCCCATATGTCACCTCCAAGGATTTCTATATCCTGAAAGTTAGAACAGATCTTTTAAGGGTTTATCGTTAGGGGCTGTTTGACGTCACGCTTATAGAGTTAGTAGAGTCTTTTCAAACGTGACAAAACGTGTTAAATTCGGTTCGGATCTAAGAATAGTTAAAATTCGGTTTATTTATACTTCTATACTAATATTATAAAGCTGAAGAGTTTGTTTGTTTGTTTGTTTGAACGCGCTAATCTCAGGAACTACTGGTTCGAATTGAAAAAATCTTTTTTGTTGGATAGATCATTCGTCGAGGAAGGCTATATAACATCACGCTGCGACCAATAGGAGCGAAGAAACAGTGGAAATATGTAGAAAACGGGGAAAATATGAAGCCTTATGAAGAATCACAGCTAGTGAATATATATAAGTAACTAGCCCGCGACTTCGTTTGCGCAGAATTAATACTTTGTAAAATACACGTGTAGCTATAATGGTTTTTCCAGCGCACGCGAAAATGGCTAGCACATAGCAGATTTCCCGCTTACCTACTTGAAACTTATCGTTATATTTTAGAAAATTCACATTATATCTTTATAAATTATAGCCTCTGTAGATGTGTAAATATGCTATACTATTGTACAGTTTCTTCAAAATCCATTCAGTAGTTATTGCGTGATACTCTTTCACTACAAACCTCCAAGCGCTGCAAAAACAGCTACCATTTTACATTCTGTAAAGCACTAATTCGGCGCAGACAAAGTCGCAAGCAGAAGCTAGTTATATTCATATTCCTTTTTAAATTAACCTGTCTACTACTTAGAATACTGTACAGTAGGTACAGTTATATAAGTACTAGCCAGCATTTAACCTGTTTGTGATACCAGATTAAATTAACATAAAAACAGGTAATACAGCTCACTGGTCCTGGCTATATCGTTTATAATAAAATAAATCATATAAGTAATTATGGGGTAAATATTAATGTCATCATTGTCCTGTCTGCGTAATTGCTTATTGGTTCAAAATCATTACAGATAAATGTAACTATTAAAATAATTCGTAATGATACGATCTGTTTAATGAATGTCATTATAAATTGTACCATGTTGTGACGTCACGAGCTTTAAAAAACACTCATCTTTGTCACTTTTTGTTCGTTTGAGAATAGAAAAAAAATACGTGGTCAATAATTTTGAATAATCTTAATGACGTATTAAATATAATTAAGTTTTCTTTACCCAGTCGTCATTCCTATTGCAATGGCGAATATTTAATATCAAGACCGAATTAGTAGGGTAAAATAAATGTAGGTACTTAGTTATAAATTAAATATTATCATTTAAATTAGTTTAGATATTAATAATAAAATAAGTATGCGATTTATTCCATACTCAATAATGGCGTTTCTAGGGCATGTGCCAATATTTAAGTATTTTAAAGTAAGTTAAAACGTAATTACAATTTGCTTCTGATCATAATAAATATAGTACAAATTATTTTATAAATTAAGTATCTTCGTCGTTGAGTGTCTTCATTAATAATTAAGTTACAAAAATGAATTCACACGTAGGCTTCATCAAAAAGGTCGAGACAATATTAAATTAGCAACAAGCTTCGTTGAAATTAAAATTATATACTAGGTACCTAGGAAATTATCCTGGTACTAGTACAAATATTATTTTAATTACAATTAATAATATTATTTGCAACCATTATATAATATCAGGAATTAACATAAAGGTTTATATTGCCTATGCTCTATTTTTGTCTATAGGTTTTTTTCGTCGCCATCTTTTCTTTTTATTGTACAATAACCTACGCTTGTAATAAACGGACTCAAAACAATTATCAGGCGGTTTAATTGACACAATAGATAGAATACTAGCTTTTGCCCGCGATTGCGTCCACGTAGAATTAGTAATAACAACATTTTATCCCCTCTTTAAACCCCTACTAACACCTTTTTTTGCAATCAAAAGTACCTAGCCTATATCCTTTCTCAGGCTCTAGACTATCTGTGTACCTACCAAATTTCATTTAGGTAAATTGTAGTTTAAGCGTGAAAGACAGACAGAAAGAATTACTTTCGCATTAATCATATTAGTTAGGATAGACCAGACAATGACGGTGTCTCAAACGCTCGAAGATCCGCCCAGTTACATAAAAGCTAAAGTCCATATTAATACAACTTTAAAGACAACTCTTTGTGCTTTTGTTTGGGCTGCTTATTAAATATAGACTTTTCAAAATACTTACATTATAATACCAGGTGAACCTTTCGACAGGCGGATTGGCTTTGGCGATACATTCTAAATGCAAGGAATCCAGTTCCACCACCTCATCAGAACGTTCTTCTCCTTGTATTGAAATTTCTACTATCGGGCTATCTGAAATTAGAACAGTTTAGTAATTAATATTATGGACGTACCCAAGGGGAAGGAAATCTTGTAAAAAAAATATGAAGTCGCCTAATCACTTATCATATAATTAATATAATTTTCCCCGTTTTTTACACATTTTCCACTGTTTCTTCGCTCCTATTAGTCGCAGCGTGATGTTATATAGCCTAAAGCCTTCCTCGATAAATGGTCTATCCAACAAAAAAATATTTTTTAATTCGAACCAGTAGTTCCTAAGATTAGAGCGTTCAAACATACAAACAAACAAACTCTTTAGCTTTATAATATTAGTATTTATAAATAGTATGATGTATAATATAACTAGCGCACCGGCCTCGCACGGATCCCTTTTTTTTTTTTCAAAATATAATATAGCCTATGTCACTGGGGTGTAGTGTAGCTTCCCAACAGTAAAGATTTTTTCAAATTGGTCCAGTCGTTTCGGAGCCTATTCAAAACAAACAAACAAACAAATATTTCCTCTTTATTATATTAGTGTAGGTTTATTGTATTCTGATTTAAGTGTTTGTTGTTATAACGGCAACAGAAATATTAGATAATTTCAACTGACTAATTATCACAGTTCGTAGTAGACTAGGTACTACAAATTTACTAATGTACTAAATAAAAAGAATAGCACTCCGGGAGTGCCGGCAGAAGTGAAAACTTCAATATGAACGTTGTGTTTAATTATAAGTACAAAAGTACTATCATTTATGAGGTAGAATACAATGTTTATTTATTGCGCTATCGTACACAAATATGACATTTTTGTCACCATCCTTGTATACGCGTGGCGCATAAACACACATGACATTCGCCCAAGCGCCCTGTGCTACCTAAACGGAGTAGCACACTCAGGCACGGTAGAAAGAGTGGGAGATACTAGTTCCTCTCCCTTCCCCATCTTACGCATTTTCAATCAGTATCACGTGACCCTGACGCGAGTTTGAAAGTTTTTACTCATACAAAAAAGAGCTCAGCGCCGCTAATGAAGTTTTCACTTCAAAAGTAAAATTAACTAAATAAGCAGGAATAAAATGATTAGAAAATTAGATTAGATTATACAATTAGTTATATTTAAAATTGAAAAGTTTAGTTGGAAGTAGTAGAAAATAAAGGCTATTTTTTAATTTTTATTATTAATTATCACGGTTCATGAGATACATCCTGGTGACAGACGGACGGACGAATAGCGTAGTCTCGAGTCCCACTATTCGTATACATACCTATGACAAATTGCCTTTAATACCTACATAAAAATTAGTGCCAGCTCTCGGGCTAATGCCGAGATGCCTTAAAAGTCATTAAAAATAACTTGCAAGGGCTTGTATTCCTTTCAGGCTATGTTATAAATTATGTAGGTCCTACGTCAAGGAATGTGCATCTTATGCACCCGCTGCATGCTTGACATTCATGAAAAATACCGTTTATTCTAGGACGGTATTCTGTGCTCTTATGAAAATTTCAGCGGTAATTTTCTTCTTGTGCTAAAGATAAATTTAGAAATTGAAATATATTAGATACCTACTTTAGATAAATTATATACATTTTGTAACTGTGTGTTCCTTGATAGTTTTATTAAGAAAATAAATAGACAAAAACAGGTCAAGTGCGAGTCGGTCTTATGTCGTTTGGTACGAAGAATTCCGTACCATTATCTATAAAAACGAAATAAATATATATATTTGTTGCATGGATTTTTTTTTTTCTGTTTTTATAGTATTTCTTGTTACTTATACCAACAAAAAAATACATGATCTGTGAAAATTTTAACTTTCTATAGGTAATTACAGTCTCAGGAATAGTGTACCGTTTTACCCATTGGGTATAGAAGCCTAAAAATATCAAATTAAAAAAAAAACAATAACTTATGTCAATAAACAGACCATATTTTTTCCCAGGTTCAAGACAGTTTCACAATTTACCTTTTACAAACTAAGTCTACTATAAAAAATAGTAACGATGACTTACAAGTGACATTGAGAGTGATGACGTCAGCTTTGGATCCCCTGCTCGGCGCCATTGCTGGGTTGGTAGCTACGCAAGCGAGGGTCGCGCCATTCTCCACCACCGCCGGAGTCAGCTCGAGGAACGACACTGCAGCACCGGTCGAGTTGTTGAACGTCTGCGAAAGTTCAGAATAACACCCCGTTGTATGTACTTCCTATCTACTTCAAAAAGAGACTCGATTCTTCATGTTTGGAATAGAACCAATAAGTTACAACGGAAGCATGGAAGCATCACTACATACTGTCTGTACGTTCCTTTGTACCTATGCTTAAATCTTTGAAACTACGCAACGGGAGTGGGGTCGTGACTTTACGTAATAGTGTGAATTGTACCATAATGTGACGTCACGCGCCCCCCCCCCCCCCCCCGGGTCGGTCAGGGCTAAAAACCCTAAAACCAACCCAAAAGGCTTAAGAGTCTCCTTTAAGGAGGCTCGCCACCCGTCCGGTTTTGCAGTGAAGGCCCATTAGCTGGCCAACTGCGCTTCAGTATTCAGTTCGAAAAAAAAAAAGAAAAAAAAAAGAGCCCCTCCTTCCGAACTTTAGAAAAATTTATATTTGTCATTTTTTGTTTGTTTCAAAAATCTTATCGAATACTATTTAATAATCGAAACGACTAAAAATAATTTTGTTTTCTTTTACACAGTTGTCATTCCTATTGTTTTGGATTGTTATTTGTCATGCATGACCCTCCCTGGACATGACGGCTTACGGATGATGGGTACCTGATTGCTGTGCTGCGTAAGGTGTCTGTGGTCAAGCCACCAGGCTAGGTCAGCTGTAGGGTAGGATCCCAGAGCCGTGCACTGCACAAGAGCAGGCTTTCCAGCTTGCAGCGTGCCTTCTAGCGTGCCCTGCACCCAGTGTATGGACACGTTGAAAGCTGGCACTGAAAATTTAAGAACGGTTATTTTAAGTGACACATTATAATTATAACTAAGATAAGTGGGTAATTGATATGTCATCCTTTTTTATAAGTTTCTTATACTTTTTCATGCATTACTAAAAAAAGCGATTTACATATTTCAATTTTAACATAAAATCTAAGTAGATCCCTGATAAATAGGAAATAAGGTTTGTTGGGGTAATGTCGGATACGGTGGAAGATCGTATGAATGACACTTCTACCGAATTTGGTTTTAACGTTTGTTTGGCCAACCTTAAGAAATAAAACAAAATTCGGTAGACGTTTGATTCATACGATCTTCCACCGTATCCGATATTACCTCAGCAAACCTTACATTACAAAATTTAATTCAATATTTAAGAGAATCTACACTGGTATTTGCATTACCTACACCTCACAAAACGGGCAGGCTACATTGATAACAGAGGCAAAAAAAATTCAAATCATTCTTTCGGCACCAAACTTACAATACAATTCAATTTGCAGTGTCGCCACAACAGGTGGCGCTAGTTTGGTATTGGAAGCTCTGCAAGAAAGAGACGCAGCGTTGTCCCTGCTCAGCGGGAGGTATAGCTCGTTCTCTTTCACACCTGGGATGTCGCTAGCGCCATCTGACGCGTCTACCAGCGTATTACCGGAGTACCAGCTGATTCGAGGAGGGGGCCGACCTGGAAAGAGAATTAAACGTTCTTAGAATTATTTCTTTATTGTATAATACTAACTTTTGGCCGCGGCTTCGTCGGTGTACCTTTTAACCCAAATAGGAGGTAAGTTTATATAAAAAACTAAATGTCTTCCATCAGTTCTGTTAATATGTATTCAATACGACTAGTCGTTGAACCGCTAAATTACAAAACGGCTCTGTTACAATGTAATACTTCGGATTATGCGATTTGGCTTCGACATATATTTATATGAATAGGTACATAGTTTGCCTTGCTGTATAAATAATTTAAAAAAGTTGTTTACTTACTAAAAACGGACATTGACCTAACAATAAACGCCCGCAGAATAAATCAATTCTGCATTAACAAACACTTTCAATACAAAAAGGTTGAAACTCAAACTTTCTAATCCCAAAAATTATCTCACACTGGATAATGTCAAATATCAACAAAGAATCGTGACTACACCTGATAAAACACCGGAACTTTATGAGAGTATTATATTATTATTATAATCTGTAGAAAACCATATAAGAACAACGTGGGCTTTTTTTATGTAACACCAGCGGTACCGGCTGACGTCGCCGCGTCGTCTTGCCCGATCGATTGTTTTGTTCTTTAACAAAAGTGACAGAAGACTTTGACAGATCTTTATTTGTCAAAGTCTTCTGCCACATACCGTCAATCACTTTTTGTATTAGATTGTAAAAACTAATTCTGATCAAATTCTTTTATGCGCAGGGGTGTCGGATGTGAATTGATATTAGGATATAATTATATTAAACTATCACTGATTACCTATTCTATTCTATTCTTAATTGGTTTAGACGCATAAAACTCACTCTTTCGAAATATAGACGGATCACTTTCTCGGAAATTGCACTGTCATAAAAAGTGCACTTAAGATAGAGGTTATTATAATTATTATCTCAGAAGGTTATGTCAGAAAGGGTGCATTTTAGAATAATGCACATGCACTTACGGGAGTTACGGGGAGAGTTCCCTTAACGGGCAAGTGTACCTACATTTTTTGCAAGTGTTTTTTTTAGCATAAATCTTAATTAACGATTTGTTTAAGGCTTGTGCCAATGTCGAAATTTTAAAAGTACTTACCTAATAAATAAATAATAATAATATCTTCAAAAGTATAAAAGTCATCTAGACTAATAAAGATTTGTTTTGAATAGGCTCCAAACCCACTGGACAATTTAAAACAATTTTTCACTGTTGGGAAGCTACACTATTCCCGAATGACATAGGCTCTATTATATCTTGGAAAAAAATAGAGATACGTACGAGGCTGACCGCTAGTTTTCATAATAACAAAAACCCATCACTCACATTATTGTGAAAGTGCCAGTTATTAGGTACGACTATTTTTAATCTACGATCGATAAGATTCCACGAAAATTTAAAGTGATTTATGGTCTAATGATAAAACGAGATTACTGGTCTGATCATCCATAATGTTATCGCATTCTATTGTTTTATGGTGCCCTTGACCTTTCTAAACTTGTTGATAGATGATTTGAAATATAATTAAAGTACCGTATTAGATAAGCCTGTGCTTTATCACTATCAGACAAGACCCAGCGGGGTTCCACCTGTTTGCTTCGTAAATGTGGAACTTATGAGTTTTGTAAATAAAATATAGCTTTTGTATACCTCGAATAATTTATCTATTAATTAGTCAAAATAGTCGTTAAATATCATATATATTCATATTATAAGTATATTTAATTTTTAAAAGTGAATAGGACTTGCTGATAAAAAGGTGACTTATTTTGTATATTTAGAGTGAAATTACGGATGTAACTCGCGTATTTTTTTCATTTACTTGCTGACGTTTAGAAAACTTTACATTTCCTATATACTCTAGCGTACAATATCGTAAGCTCAGTCGTGCTAGGAATATTGGATCTGTAGTTTTCGAACGTCAGCAAGTAAAATAAAAATAAAATACGCCTAAATCCTTGTTTAGATTGTTTCCTTCTAATAATTATGTACTAATCGCGAAGGCATCAGAAATTATGTTTTTCTATGTTTATAATTAACAGTACCTAACGAACAATTTAAAAAAATATGTTTTCGGGCCGTAATAAGAAAATGGGAAAATAGTGGTTATAAATCTAATAATTTCATATAATGTTGTAATAGTTTTATATGATGTTATAATACATATATATCAACAATGCGTCTTATTCATTTTCAAAATATATAAATCCCACTGAAACTTTCATAATTACTTATGAAATAGCTACGGGAATTGAAATACCTGTTTGTACAGTCAACCTTAATTACATAGCTAAGGTGACCAATATATCGCACCTTGATAATCAAAACGTCACTATACGAAAAACGTACTTTTTAAACTAATAATGCCATCTAGTTGGGCTAACAGTAAACTACATAATACAAAGACACTGGTGGCTCTAACTCCACTTACAGCGCCTGGAGGCGCTAGTGTCGTTTTGACATTTAGTGGGGATGAGACCTCGACTCATCGGAATAGTGGCGTTTTATCATTAGCAACGCGTAAATTGACAGTGATAGAAGTTTCTCGACGAAGAACCTCGTCATTTTTGGTTTAATGTCGTTACGTCTTAAAATTATTATGAAAGTGCTGTCTTTTTTAACGGAATAATGATCTTATACGAAAAATGACACTTTTACATAACGTATTTTTTTAAATTTTGCAAATTAAAATTTAAAGTAATAACGTCACTTTAGTCTTAATGACAGTATTCTTTTTATAATTCGACTTAACTAAGACAGGGTTATTGTATTATTTTGTATAGTGTCACTTTTACCAGTTTTTTGGCCATCACGGAAAATAAATTTTAATCAAAGCAGAGAGTCACTTCAGGTATAGTGACGGTAATCTATTTAGGGTATAATTAAATTAGGTACCTACTTAACTTGAAACGAAACTTTTTCTGTTCTAATAATGATACAATTTGTTTTTGTAGTTTTATTATAATGAAAGAATACTACTATTTACTTATCCTGCTCATCTAAAACTGTTGCCAAACCACGAAAACCAATAAAAATACTAGAAGCAAATTTCCTAATGCCAAAAACCTCCTAATCTGTCGAGCAGTTCTAGCATTTCTTCATCATCTAGCTCTGTCAATTCTTCTATTAGCTTTTAGTAGTTAAATAACGTGTCAAAGTAATGTAATCATTAATTGTTATGTTATGTGTTATATACCTATTGCCATGCACTTCAGGTTCTGTCACGGAAACTTGTAGTGTATGTTCTGCAACGCCTGCAAAAATGTCTGACTTTTACCAAATAACTGTTTGAATATTTGGTGATTGTTAACAGAAATTCGGTTTAACTCATTCTTTTGCTGCTCTGTATAATGCGGCGCTTATTTACCCTTCTCCATCTTCAGAGGATACATAAACTATGAGATCTGAAAATGCCCGAAACGAATTACAGTTTTTCATCAGTTTTTTCACTGTCACTTCGAATGCAAGCGAATCTCTGAATGTAATTCTAAGATTTTACATTACGTAATTATTGGACAAAACGTTATTAAGATTTAAGAAAGCTTTTCAAGTTGAAATGTGTGGAAAATTTTAAAAATTGAATTTGGTGTTGGTTTTATTTTAACAACTCTAAAAACATGCATGAAATAGGCTTTTTAAGTAGAAATTTCAATCATATAGACAAACTAAACAATCTGAAGTGAAAACCCCTTACTTATAAAGTTGTTTAAATACGTTTAAACTGTGTTTTAAATAAAATGCAAACATTTTAAAAGGTATGATGTCATTATTGCCCATAAAATATAAAAAATGTAGAAACAAAAATATGGAAAACTGACACTATGTAAAATTTTGTGGAATATTGACACTAAAAAATTACATAAACCTTAATAATGAAGCCGTTTATGAATAAAAAAAATATTTGGATACCTGAGATAATAAAAGGTATCTTGTATTTAGTAAAACGATACTTAAACATACGAATTTATTAAAAAAGTATATGTTTGTCACATTTTTTCTGATTGTAAACTTCAAACCCTCGTAGCCAAAAATCGACTTTTTTGTATAATGACGTTTTGATTATCAAGGTGCGATTATAACGAAACTCGCTTTAACGCCATTTACAATAGCACCTATTATTGGAATGAAACAACTATTAACGGATTTAACTTGCGTATTTTATTTCATATTATTTGCTGACGTTTCGAATTCTTTACAGTTTCCATAATCGTTGCACGACTGAGCTGACAATAGTAACGCTAAAGACCGATTATTTTAGCTTTTGTCGCTACCGTTTGGTGCTGACTGTAGAAGCAGCATAGTAAACCTAACTAATAGTGGCAGAGAATTTAATAAACGGCTACAAACAGGATCTTTACACTGGAATCCTTTAATGAAGAGTTGAAGACAAGACAAATGCCCACAGACAACATTCTTAAATAATATTATAATATATGTACCTACGCCTATTTAACTTAAATACTGCGTTTATTAACGACTTGTATGTAATTAACTTCGATGCAAATATGCAGTATTTAAATAGGGTTTGAAGTATTTGTTTCTTTCACACAAAACTTGTTAAAAATATAGCTATTGTTTGTCTCAATGTCTCTACTTAATATTATAAATGCGATAGTAACTCTGTCTGTCTGTCTGTTATGCTTTCACGCTAAAACTACTGAACCAATTTTAATAAAATTTGGTACAAAGAAAGTCTGGAGCCTGAGAAAGGACATAGGCTACTTTTTAACCGACTGCAAAAAAGGAGCAGTTCCACGCAGACGAAGTCGCGGCATAAGCTAGAAATGTTATATTATTCTCCTAAAATTGTATTTAATTACTTACAATTTGTCAAGTAAAGCTGTAGGTACCTATTCCAATTCAATTGTGTTTTAACTATCTATATGTCTATGTAATGATCACTTTCTCGGAAATTGCACTGTCATAAAAAGTGCACTTAAGATAGAGGTTATTATATTATCTCAGGTGTATCAGAAAGGGTGCATTTTAGAATAATGCACATGCACTTACGGGAGTTACGGGGAGAGTTCCCTAAATGGGCAAGTGTACCTACATTTTTTGCAAGTGTTTTTTTTAGCATAAATCTTAATTAACGATTTGTTTAAGGCTTGTGCCAATGTCGAAATTTTAAAAGTACTTACCTAATAAGTAAATTGAAATAATATTTTCAAAAATGTAAAAATCATCTAGACTAATAAAGATTTGTTTGTTTGTATTGAATGGGCTCCAAAACGACTGCACCGATTTAAAATTCTTTCACTGTTGGGAAGCTACACTATTCCCGAATGACATAGGCTATATTATATCTTGAAAAAAAATAGGGATCCGTACGAGGCTGACCGCTAGTTTTCATAATAAAAAAAACCATCACTCACATTAGGTATTGTGAAAGTGCCAGTTATTAGGTACGACTATTTTTAATCTATGATCGATAAGATTCCACGAAAATTTAAAGTGATTTATGGTCTAATGATAAAACGAGATTACTGGTCTGATCATCCATAATGTTATCGCATTCTATTGTTTTATGGTGCCCTTGACCTTTCTAAAGTTGTTGATAGATGGTTTGAAATATAATTAAAGTACCGTATTAGATAAGCCTGTGCTTTATCAGACAAGCCCCAGCGGGGTTCCACCTGTTTGCTTCGTAAATGTGGAACTTATGAGTTTTGTAAATAAAATATAGCTTTTGTATAATGTTGTAATAGTTTTATATGATGTTATAATACATATATATCAACAATGCGTCTTATTCATTTTCAAAATATATAAATCCCACTGAAACTTTCATAATTACTTATGAAATAGCTACGGGAATTGAAATACCTGTTTGTACAGTCAACCTTAATTACATAGCTAAGGTGACCAATATATTATAACGAAACTCGCTTTAACGCCATTTACAATAGCACCTATTATTGGAATGAAACAACTATTAACGGATTTAACTTGCGTATTTTATTTCATATTATTTGCTGACGTTTCGAATTCTTTACAGTTTCCATAATCGTTGCACGACTGAGCTGACAATAGTAACGCTAAAGACCGATTATTTTAGCTTTTGTCGCTACCGTTTGGTGCTGACTGTAGAAGCAGCATAGTAAACCTAACTAATAGTGGCAGAGAATTTAATAAACGGCTACAAACAGGATCTTTACACTGGAATCCTTTAATGAAGAGTTGAAGACAAGACAAATGCCCACAGACAACATTCTTAAATAATATTATAATATATGTACCTACGCCTATTTAACTTAAATACTGCGTTTATTAACGACTTGTATGTAATTAACTTCGATGCAAATATGCAGTATTTAAATAGGGTTTGAAGTATTTGTTTCTTTCACACAAAACTTGTTAAAAATATAGCTATTGTTTGTCTCAATGTCTCTACTTAATATTATAAATGCGATAGTAACTCTGTCTGTCTGTCTGTTATGCTTTCACGCTAAAACTACTGAACCAATTTTAATAAAATTTGGTACAAAGAAAGTCTGGAGCCTGAGAAAGGACATAGGCTACTTTTTAACCGACTGCAAAAAAGGAGCAGTTCCACGCAGACGAAGTCGCGGCATAAGCTAGAAATGTTATATTATTCTCCTAAAATTCTATTTAATTAATTACAATTTGTCAAGTAAAGCTGTATACTACTTACCTATTTCAATTAAGTAAATTTTGTTTATAACTATCTATATGTCTATGTAATGAAACACCTACATATAACGGATTTAACTCGCGTATTTTATTATAATATATTTTGTTGATGTTTAGCAAAACTCTACAGTTTCCATATTCGTAGGTGACTAAGCTGGCGATAGTCTTACACTTATGACAAAGCCACCGCGTCAAAAGTTAGTTAGTGAAGACACGACCCAAATAAATTGTATCGAGACGTGACGTCACAAGCCCCCTAACTAATGACAAAGATAAGCGCGTCAAAAGTCAGGTAATAGAGGCTTGTGAAGACACGACCCAAATAAATTGTATCGAGACGTGACGTCACAAGCCCCCTAACTAATGACAAAGATAAGCGCGTCAAAAGTCAGGTAATAGAGGCTTGTGAAGACACGACCCAAATAAATTGTATCGAGACGTGACGTCACGAGCCCCCACTTCCGAAATTTTGAAGCGCTTATCCTTTTCCTTTTTAGTTTGATTGAGAAAAGAAAAAATACGTGTCCATCGAGTAGATTTCCAAAAGAAAAAAAAAGGTAGATTTTTTCGTTGCATCGTCGCGACAACCAGAAAATGTAACAGGGAACAAAAATTCTAAAAAAGTTAAGTGTTATTTCGTAACGTGAAAAACCGGCATAAAAAATTAACACAGACATTTTCATTCAAGTGATTCTCTCAGAGACAAAAAAGTTAAAATTGCTATTATCATCGGTCCAGGGCGGTCATTCAGGCTCCCATAATGCGATATCGCAAGCATATCGAGTTCGCTTCCCAAATGATTGCCCAGAGCGTCGTTACACTAACTAAAATTTTCATTAAGGTCCACTCGTACTGGAATATTTAACACGCCGTTAGAGTTTGTGAATATTTAAATTTGATCAGACATTGCCAAGTCCTTTAAACTAGACTTGACCTAAACACATAGAAGAAGGTAAATAATAGTTTTGTAAACACGCCCTTACGTTTATATTTGCATTGAATAAATAATTTATTTTATTGGTAAGCTTTACCTTTTAATATTTGACGGCCTGTTGGTTTAGTAGCGCTGACGAAAACAGGTCGCGGGTTCGATTCCTGCTAGTCGCGAATGTTAGTGTAAACACGGGTATTTGTAACTGAGTTTAGGATGTTATATAATATAATTATGTTTATCCGTCGTTTAGTACCCCTAGTACATCTTTGTTTGGGATTAGATCAATGTGATGTGAATTCTCCAAGGAATGTTTATGCTTTTTTAACAAAATTTAGAATTTCGGATTTCGAACTATTTGCCAGGAAAGTATAAAAAAATATGTATCAGGTGCGTGCAGCGATGGAGAAAACATTGTAATGTGTCGCAAATTTTCTGTAAGTTTCAATAATCTAACTGACGGAGTAAAAAAGAATTTCGTTTTATATACCCAGTCGTCATCCCAATTGACACATCACATAAACTAGATACCTACATGAATACTGATTCTACGCAAACGAAGTCCCCGGCAGACAAAAGCGTAGACAAACTACGAGTAAGTATACTGTCTAATTTACGACACTCGTAAGGGAATCAAATCCTACAGGTTACTTCTAGAGGGCGGCAGCTGCCACCCCAGCTCGTACGTCACCGGCAGAAGCTGGTTACATATTGCTTATTATAATAAGCTTACCTCCAATGACTAGGCAGCTCAGTACAAGCGTGTCTCCCTCGTGGTACGGCCCAATTCGGTCGACAACCTTATTTCCGACCTCGTCGAAGAAAAACGGCGGGCTCGGGAGAACTAGAAAGATAGAAAATTCTATATAAATATAAACTCAAATAACATATCAATACCATGTAAAATTAACTGGGAAGTTGTTAATATAATTTTGGACAGATAAAGTTGTATTTAGCATTAGAAACTTATGTTTACATTTCTGGAACAAGCGAGATGGTACTGGTGTCACATTTATAGATATTCCATCAAGTTCACAATAATAATAAATTCAATAAATTATTAAATACAAAAATAAATAGAACCAAATTAAACCAAAGCACATTATAATAAAAAAAACCCAAGCAGCACACAAGCTCTATATATATAAGTAGTACAGCCTTTACATAACTTATAAATATAGAACTCGTGTACTAGTTGGGAATAATATTATTATAATAATGATAAATATTATTATTTAAAAAAGTACTAAAATGCCAGTTTACTCGGTGTCTGTTTTCTTATAAAAACAGTTTACGATGACAGTCAAGAAGCAAGAGTTGGTTGATCAAAAATAAAATAAAATTCAGAACGAAGAAAAGTTCCAAAGCTATCTTATATTATATCCGGTAACAGTTGATTCTAAACTCGACTAGAGTTTTCTAAACAAAACAATTCCTTGGCTACATGCCGTGGCAGCAAAATGGCGAGCATTTCAAAACTAGCTAAATAAACAGGATCGGAAAATCTGTCCCCGGACATTGGTTTCTTTAAAGTTCGATCCGGAATTTTATCCGGATTTCCAAGTTTATTTAAACCGAGTTTCCCGGGGTGTTGACTCGGATTTCCCCCGGGCACGATTACTTGCCCGGATGAAACTGGACAATGTGTTGACCGATCCGTCTTTATTCCAACTGTCTATCTTAGTTTTTTAGAGGTTATTTATGTGGTAGGTCAGTTCATGTCACGTTTGAAGGAGATGTTTTATTGAGTGGGGTTTGAAACTGCCTTCGGTATTGTCTATCAAAAAGTTTAGTAGGTTCGTTTAGAATTTCTGCTACATATTTTAGTAGGTATTTATAGGAAACTAGCTTCTGCCCGCGACTTCGTCTGCTCCTTTTTTACAGTCGGTTAAAAAGTAGCCTATGTCCTTTCTCAGGATCCAGACTTTCTTTGTACCAAATTTCATTTCAATCGGTCCAGTAGTTTTAGCGTGAAAGCGTAACAGACAGACAGACAGACAGACAGAGTTACTTTCGCATTTATAATATTAGTAGGGATTAAACATTCTAGATTTATTGGAATTAAACAACTATAACAGTTTTTTATTTTATTTTGCAATTCCCATATTCGTAGCACGAAAGAGTTGACAATAGTCGCTAAAGTGTGTTACTGTAGCATTAGACTATTGTCAGCAAGTAAAATAAAATACGCAAATGAAATCTGTTATAGTTGTCTTTCCAATGTGTAATAACAGCGAAAGCATCAGAAATAATTATTACAGATTTATACAAATATCGATAGATTTTATATAGAATTATTTATTAAAATTCTTTTACGTTTACCAGGTAATGCTTGTTACGCTACGATCACTAGCAAAAAAAATATACGAGCTTTGGTGCAAATCTATTTTATATCCTGCATCAAAGGAAAATACCAAACGCAAATACGAGAACATGTTGAAATGAACATTCTGTTTATTTACTATTGTTGGAAAAAAAGTAAATCCTACACCGAAACTAAACGTACTTTGATAAAATAAAAAACTCCGCATCCTAAGCAAATGTTTAATTTCGAGCATTGTTCGCAACTTTTAAATATTTGCAGGAAAGCTTTGCTTGCATTGTTTTAATAAAGTTAGAATACTATTTGCCGGTATTTTGTCGTACAAACTGTGGCGTTGGTAACTTAAAATATAAAGCTCTTTGTGCATGTGCATGTTGCATCAAACAAAAAGATAATAAAAGATAACATTAAGATTAACAATGTTATCTTTTATTATTTTGGCGGCGTTTTGTTAAGGTTTTTAATGCTTTCGTCATTTAAAACATTTACGGATTTATCTTACGTCGGATTAAGTATCTGTTTATATTAGTTTTATTTTTAAAATGTTAGTACAAAATCAATTGCACAAATCTATCAGTAAACAATCGCTATACTTACCTATTCTTGGAATTTAAGTAAAAATTCCAAATTTCTTAAGGGTAACATTGTGGTTATCTCTGGTAACAGAGTGGTAAACTTTCCATTAAATAATAGGCAAAAATTAATACTAAGTAGGTACATACTTCTATCAATTAATGGATGCTGAAACTATGCACTATGAAATGTAAAATCTGTTAGAACCCTTGACAAAATAAAAACAAAATTGTTGTGGAACAAGTTTACCTGCGCATAACTTGAAAATGACCCAAATTCGATATAATTGACAGCTGTGTATTCAGACAGGAAGGAAAGAATTTTTAAGTGAAACGCCACATAAAAGCAACCAAGTTTCAATCATAATTACATAGTTGGTGCACGCAATATTTTGAAAAGCATATTAAACGTAACCATTTTTAAAAAAAATCATAACGGGACTTTATTTTATTTAGTTCAATTAACATGCAAAAATACACTTTCCAACTCAATCTTGATGGTGAAATTAATCTCCGTATTTTAGATATGTTTCTTGAAAATCGGTCCAGCCGTTTAATAGTTATTAGGAGTGAAAGTGGGTAATGGAAAACCAAATGTCTACAAATATACGAGCAAGAGGTTTTTGGACACCATTTTCGCGAACTGCGTAAAATTGTTCTGTTTTCGGAAAACGGGACAATTTTGCGTCCCGGAGATTATTTTGGGGACACCGGGACATAGTTACAAAACGTGTCCCATTCAAAACGGGACGTATGGTCACGTTAAGCATAGAATACTTTTTGAGTCAGCAGACTCTGCAGCAACAGAGTAAAAATTTATTTCAGAAAATTTGCATCCGTGCAAAGGTAGATTGTTTACATTTAAAACTAGTTCATGCTGTTTATGTACAAATGTTTATGTACTTCATACCCCGCTGGGTTTCAATCGTATCAGTCGAATCACTTTCAGCGTGATTGAGTAACAAACATACCAATTTATTTCCGAACTGAATTTCATTTTGTAAAGTATTTGAATCTGAGTTTGTATAGAGTAACGACCTAGTACTATAATCGCAGCGGCATTAGGTACAATTCTAGATCATGCAAAGACCAGTTCACACACCTGGATCTAAAGGGAGCTAACTCAAAAACATGAAGATTTGAGTTATGAACACCACCGGATTCCTTACAGCGAAATCCACCTACCACTAAAACAGATTTAAGCTAACTCTGCTAGCTTCATTACAAAAATCTATACAGAAAACTCATGCATGAATATGGACATATTAATCAGTTTTTCGCCTTTCCTGTAAAACTAACTTTTTGAGTTAGCTCCCTTTTGTATCTAGGGAGCTAGCTCTCTTTAGGTGTGTGAGTTATTCCGTATGAACGTACATTGACGTATATGAAAATAGGCTTTTCTGTTCGCGCTTAAATGGCGACCACGTAATATTAGTCGCATGGTTGTTAGGCCTTTTAATACTAGGAATCCTGCAGCGACAGCTTACAGTGACCTTGGACAAGTTACATTTTTAAGTATGTCCACTATCCATAGATTAGATTAGATTCATTTATTTCTCAAAATTCATACTATAATAATTACCTACATTATTATGCCAAATTACACGTACTCATATCGAGATCATCAAAACTAATAAGATTTAACAATAAATAACAGTAAAATTAATTTCATTACAATAAGATTTTGTTAAGCATACAATGTCAAATATATTAATTACTAGCTATCCGCCCCGGCTTCGCACGGAACCCTTTTTTTCGGGAATAGTGTAGCTTCCCAACAGTGAAAGAATTTTTCAAATGGGTCCAGTCGTTTTGGAGCCTATTCAATCCAAACAAACGTTTCTTCTGTATAATATTAGTATAGATAATAATAACAGGTTTTACTCATACTATTTTTATTTTATTTCGTTCGCGATTATTGTGCCTTAATGGGATACAACTATAAGGGTAAGCAAATATAACATGGCTTGTGGGTTGATGAAGGTCACTGAAATTAGTTTGTGAACAATAAAAAAATTCGTCTGACAAACTTAATGATGATGACGTATTTTAGATCAAGTCGCGATAAGGTTGTCGTCCATCACGCCTTATGGTGAATAGTGGGTTTAAAAATGAATAGAATTACAACGGAATATTTTTTGATGTTTTTGCAGTTATTACGCGTTAGAATAACACGGATAACGGATTTAACTCGCGTATAATGCTTATCGCGTTATAATGCCAGAATTGGTTTGAAATTTAAAAAAAAAAAGTTTTTTTTTATTGCTGTCTAAAAAACCGTCACCTCTGTCGTCTACGAATATGGAAAACAAATTAAGTTTTCAAAACAAAATTAGTAAATACTTAGTATTCATTTTTCTTTATTTTTAATGAAAAAGTTTACCACTCCGTTACCATAGATAACCACAACGTTACTCTTAAAAATTGGGAACGGTCAAGAATACTTTTTGGTTTTTCATGGACGTTAGCGATACGCCAATATAAGTCAAAAAAATTTAGCTTCAAATCGATTGCCTGTGCAAAATTTGATCATTAGCGGACTTAATTATATTAATAAATAAATCTTATCTTATCTTTAGACATTTCGAATAGACTTCTCTAAGTTATCGAAGTCGTGTTGATCTTTGTTATGAACCCCTCGAGGGCGTGCTCTACATTTTACATTACTAAATATTGACACTGGTTAAAATGTTTACACAGATATATGTTGTTTCTCTATAACTTCTCTAAGTAATTAATTTAACATGGTAGATGTCAATCGATACATCGGCTGACTTCGAATGCTATAGGCATATTACATATAATGGTAATGGTATATCTATACTAATATTATAAAGAGGAATAGATTTGTACCTATTTTTGTATGTTTGTAATGAATAGGCTCAAAAACTACTGGACGATATTGATAATTCTTTCACTGTTGGGAAGCTACGTTCACCCTGACTAACACAGGCTATAGAATATTTTGAAAAAAAAATAGGGATCCGTGCGAAGCCGGGGCGAACCGCTAGTGTATAATATACTAGCCGTCCCGGCAGACTTCGTTTTGACAGTTGTCATTGTTGCGTTTTGCTATACCTACTTTTTTTAACAAATGAGCTTAATATATGTATATTTTTTTTATGGAACGTGATAAAAAGTATCCTACGACCTTTTACAAACAAAATATCCGCTGAAAAGGATTTTTGACTCCCTTAGATAGTTATTCATTTGAAATATTCAATTAACAGCACCGTTAAAAACATCGTACAAATAAATTGACAGATGAACAAACAGTTATACAGAACAGACAGATCCAATCTGTTTCCGTATAAACAGACCAACAGCGAAATAAATAACAGGTGCTGGTTAATAAAACAAAAGAATTTATTTATTTGTTTATTTTGGTATAAAATTCATTCCAATATTTATGTTCGGGTTTTTAGGGTTACGTATTCTAAGGAAAATGTTTTTTTTTTTAATTTTTAGGTTAAGTTTAATATCCTACTAATAACATTAATATTAAGAAAAGATGATTTGTATGAAATGTAAATCATTAGGTACGCTTCTAAACGAATTCTTGATTAAGTAAGTACTTTAATTAAATATCCATTTCTTCATGTGATCAAAAACATAATTTGACCAAAAATATTATCAAGATTTGAATAAAAAAAGTACCTACCTATAAAGGATTTAATTGACGTTTTTTTATTTTAATTTCTGACGTTTTGAAAACTTGACTGTACCCATATTCGCCGTCTTGTTTCATTCCAATGTGTGAATAATTATTATCAAGATTATTTCTATTCTAGGTTTTTATTGATAAGTGACTTATGAAGTACTTTCATGATTAACTATAAAATTTAGTTCAGAATTTCTATACAAAAAATGGGACTGATCTGTCTTTCTGCTCTGACAATCTGTCTTTGATAAAAACGTTTAATACTGCGGAACCCTTTATCTGTAAATGCGTGTCGTTCTCAACCGGTTTCTAACTGCGATAAGTGTCAAAAACCTCTGGTATAACATTAAATATTATTTTAATGAGTCGTAATGGATATGCATTAACTTAATTACTATTTTAATGTGAAGACGCAGTATAAATAATTATGTTGTATTAACATAAAATAATAATTTTTATTGGCTTTGATATATGTAAAGACCTAATGACAGGTGGTTGAAATTTCACTATCTCAAATAACCGAATTGGGTATTTTTTTAAACTACTAGTTTATTACCTTATACAAAAATATATTTTTTAACATTTTTCGTTTTCGAAACTAGTTCGATTTGTTCTAGAACTAATTAATACAATTCATCGATTTGTTTAGATTTAATTATTTATTAATAAACATAATTTGACACGTACCTATGTCGCAAAAAATATAAATAATTTCAAAGACAATGCTTTTAAAGTTCGGGAGTGGGGGTTTGTGACGTCATTTTATGGTAACTACAATATGTAGTATATTATTATATACTATACCGTGACGTCACAAGCCCCCACAATCGAACTTTTGAAGCGCTTATCTTTGTTATTTATTCCACTGAGAAAAGAAAACACAAGTGTCCAGTCTTTTTTTAAACTACATGATGGACAAAGAAAAAACAATCATGTCATGCCTATAGTTGTTGTACTTACATCTATACTAATATTATAAAGAGGAAAGGTTTGTTTGTTTGGATTGAATAGGCTCCAAAACGGCTGGACCGATTTGAAAAATTCTTTCACTGTTGGGAAGCTACACTATTCCCGAGTGACATAGGCTATAAAAAAAGGGATCCGTGCGAAGCCGGGGCGGACGGCTAGTACAAATATAAAATATAAAAATAAACTTACCAACAATAGTCAGGTTGACTCCAATGTTTCTTGTTTGAGCAATGTCGAACTCCACTCGACAGCGGTAGAGGGCTTGGTCATCGTCTCTGAGGGCTGATATGGTGAGGGCAGTTGGTTGAGAGGTCAGGTCCGCCCGAAGCCTTCCTGAGGAGTTGAAGGTCTCGCTGGACCACTCGCTTCTGATGCGGACGTCGTAGCTGTTGGAAACACATTGTTTTGATGATTTCTGGTACTTTCGCGGTTATTACGACCTATTGGTCTAGTGGTCAGAGGCCCTGACTACGAAACCGGAGGTTGCGGGTTCGATTCCCGCTAGGGGCAGATGTCAATGTGATGAGCACTGGCATCTGTACCTGAGTCTTGGATGTCTTATATGTATTTATGTATATTTATCCGTTGTCTAGTGCCCATAACACAAGCTTTGCTTAAAATGGGACTAGATAATTGGTGTGAATTGTCCAAAGATATTTATTTATTTATTATTTATTTATTTATTTATTATACATTGGAATGAAACAACTTTTACGGATTTAACTCGCGTATTTTATTTTTCTTGGCTGACATCTCGGTGCCTTTACAGTTTCCATAATCGTAGCACGA
Source organism: Polylopha cassiicola (assembly GCA_038024825.1). Taxonomy (NCBI): domain Eukaryota; kingdom Metazoa; phylum Arthropoda; class Insecta; order Lepidoptera; family Tortricidae; genus Polylopha; species Polylopha cassiicola. Next base: position 6,437,980 of record CP149061.1, read on the forward strand.
CTATAAAATATATCTGTTACATTTTACGCAAAAAATGACTATTATACAATAAAATAAAAACCTAGGGGGCGTTACTAACGCTTCGGAAAGACCATCATTACTGAGAAGAAACGCCGCAAGAAACTCAGTAAAAAGTCATTTTTTAGCACAAAATATTATTTTACGATGTGTAAAGGCTCCGAAAGGTCAGCAAATAAAAATAAAATACGCGAGTTAAATCCGTTAAAGTTGTGACATTAATTTGGTTAATAGGTAAAGGACACGGGGCACAGCGAAAAACGGACGTTGTTTTCAAACCAATTATGTTATAGGAGCCGGTCTTGTATATATTTTAACTAATTCCTCTGACTGTGCAGTGGGTCATTTATTTATAGGTTAGGTACTTTGATTAATTAAAACTTTTAGACACAGTTAATTTTAGTAAAGTCAAATTGTTAAGCAGTGGACAAAGATTTCCCTCAAATCGAATAATCCGACCGACGTCAAAGGTTGGGAAACTTGGCAAATTCATTCACAAATTGAATTAGAAATAATTGGAAAGTTTAGTTCGGGGTAGTGAAGTAACAATTAATTAACATTGATGTATACAGAGTGTCCTGCGAGGAGGGTTTCACATGGGAGAGCCGTGGCTGTTCCACTTTTGGTTGCACAAAGCGATTATGTAAACTTTTAAATGAATAGGAAATAGGTACTATTACACCATGTACAAGTGAAATTTACGCTATTATAAGGTGACCCAGCGAATTCCGTACCGCGTTTTTTTTAAATAATAATTAGAAGATAGTATTGGAATGAAACAATATTAACGGATTTAACTCGCGTATACAGTAATCGTAACATGACTGAGCTAACGCTATTCTAACGACGCCTTAGGCGTCAACTTTAGCGTTAGACTATTGTCAGCTCAGTCGTGCTACGATTATGGAAACTGTGAAGAATCCGAAACGTCAGCTAATAAAATAAAATAAAAATACGCGAGTTAAATCCGTTAATAGTTGTTTCATTCCAATGTGTAATAACCGCGAAAAATATTAGAAAATAGTAGATGGTAGAAGGGTATGATTGTATGTTTACAATGCTGAATAAAAATAAAAAAACTTTCAGGTACCAGTATTATTAGGGTACGAAAATTAGGCTCAGATCTACTCGAAATCAGCATGCGCGTGCAGTGAGGGGAGCGTAATTAGTTAGGCACTCCATACATTAGTGACACTGCACTGTGTCTATATGGATTGCACGCCCTTGCTGATACGCACACAAATTTTCATAAGAATTGTTCCAGCCAACAAACACCACGACATGAGAATTTTATATATTAGATAATCCCTCTAGCTATCAGGCAGGCACCGAGTACCTAAGCTAGCATTCAAGCGTCTGCACTGCAAGCACTTTCTTGAACATTAGTTTTCATCATCCGTCATTGTGGTTATTTATGTATTTTTGTGTATCTATATATATTATTAAGTATATAAATTTATGTAGTGTAACATCTTCCTATTTTATATTGTATTTATCATACTTATTATATAAAAATAAGTCGGGTTTTCCTCCTTGACGCTATAACTCCAGAACGCACGAACCGATTTGGCTAATTTTGGTCTTGAATTATTCGTGGAAGTCCAGGGAAGGTTTGTAAGTAGAGAAAATTTAAAAAACATCTTGAAAAAGTGTACAATCAACATCTTTCTATACCCCATATACAAAGTGGTTGACGGTAAGTGACAGAAGACTTTGACAGATCTTTGACGAGACAATCGGACGGGCAGGACGACGTCTGCCGGGACCGCTAGTTAAGTAAGTATATAAATTTATGTATTTATTTATGTAGTGTAATATCTTCCTATTTTATATTGTATTTATCATATTATGTGTATTATTTATTTGCGCCTACACATGCTCTCTGTTCATTTCAAAGGTTAGAATATAAGAGAATGTCGTATGGCATTAAGTTCGTCTTTTGTACATAATTTAGTTTTTTTGTGCAATAAAGAATAAATAAATAAATAATATGACCAAAATAAAAAGTTACGTCCTGTGTTGTATCCGGTCATTTTATTTATTCATACAACTTCCACCCAAATTGGTTTAGTTGTTGACGCGTAAAAATATAACGAGCAGTTATACGTACAAACAGATAATTGCATTATACTGGAAAAATAATGAAGCTATAATTATTGACTCTGAACTGGCTCCAATTATAATTTAACTCTCAATTAGGGGAATGCCGAATAAACAAGATGTAATTTATAAATTATGTTTCATAAATTCTGATTTAAACCAATATTATAAATATCAAATTACGTTTGTTTTTTTGGTATGTACTATCAACTGTGCTGGCGATGTTACACCTTTAAGGCAATAATCGCTTGAACGACCCTGGTACCTGGCGGCTGTGTGTGAAGCAACAAGTGCAAGCAATTTTTTTCTAAAATGGCGTACCCCGAAAGCATGCGATAGTACAAGCCTGATAGAGTGAGATCCCAGTCTCCCTAGACTTACGTGATTTTAAGAAAGATATTTTTTTAGGATTGGTAGTATAAAATAAACTTAGAAATAAATGGATACTCGCTAAGCTAAAAGCAGGTAGCTTTTACAGGTAGCAGGTATCAAAAGTGGAAAAAAATATGCTATTTTTTCCCACTGGAACGCAATAAAAAGTACCTACCTATCCTATGCCCATCTTCAGGTTCTAAATTAAAACTACTTTCTTTATAAATCTATAAAAGAAAGTCAAGTAATTCAAGAACGGCTGAACCGTTCTTGTGGACAAAAAATAGGATGTTTTTTTTTCCACCTTTTATACCTGCTACCTGTAAAGCGCTTTCAGCTAAGCGAGTATCCATTCATTTCTAAGTTTATTTTACACTGCCAATCCTAAATAATAATCTTTCTTAAAATCACATAAGATATGGGATCTTGGACTATAACCGCTGAACCAATTTTGATATTATTATATATTTCGTGTGTAAACCACAAAGTCCAATAGTCGCACTGTTCAAAGTGAATTCATTTAAGTGATGATATTACTAGAAAAGTGTGACAACTCGAAATATGTCACCACATGAATTCAAATTTAAATGTATAGACTTAGAGTCTTAAATGGAGTGACAAAATATTTCGACATCTCACATTTTTCTAGTAAAGGTGCGATATGGCGACCGGAGCTGAAAGAAATCAAAGTCATTTATTATTAACATTTTATACAGAACCCAGTTACTTTGCCGTTCGTTCACGCTTTGCCAATATTGAACTTACAGTATATTAATAATTAAAAAGCGTACTTCATTATAACTTGCTCGGGTTTAACTAGACTACCAGTTTACTAGGATCTGCAATATCTGCATACTTGAAAATTTACAGTTGAGTTATTCGCCCTTTAGCCAATAGTGAGCTTACCGTTCGCACACCTAGATCTAAAGGGAGCTAACTCAAAAATCTGAAGATTTAAATTAAACACACGCTAAAATTATTTAAATGCTCTAAAAACTCGATGGGGTTGGCTCGTATAATCACGGAGTTCCTATGGCCACCTCCCGTCTCCATCATCAGATCAGCTCGATGGTACCATAATATTTCATTGTCACCTGATTCTACCATACATGTAAAATTTCAGCTAAGTCGGTTGAGGGCAAGTGCCCTAAAATTAAGTTGCAAGATTCCACCCGAACAAACATCCATACATACATCGCAAGTTAAATAAAAGCTTTTAAATAATAATTAAAAAGGATCCGATTCCTTACAACAATTTCGCCTCTCCCGAAAAAGTTACTTTTTTGAGTTAGCTTCCTTTAGATCTAGGGGTGCGGTATCTTAAGACTTATTAAGCTTTATTACTTGGCTGAGAGTAGCTAGGATAATAATTTCTGATGCCTTCGCGGTTATTACACATTGGAATGAATCAACCTATAAACGGATTTAAAACGTGAATAACGCTAAAGTTGACGCTTTAGCGTTAGACTATCGTAAGACCAGTCTAGCTACGATTATGGAAACTGCAAAGTTTCCGAAACGTCAGTCAATAAAATTAAATACGCAAGCGAGTTATATCCGATTAAAGTTGCTTCATTCCAGTAATATAGGATACCAAATTCTAAGGATTTGTATTCTTGAAAATTGACAGCCGTGTTGTTTCATAGATGTTAGGCATCAACATATTTCTACACTTGACATTTTTTTTAGTCTACTAAGTAGGTATCGCCTGTCTGTCTGTCCTTCACGCTTAAAACACTAATTCAACACAGACGAACCTGCTGCTATCTAGTAAAACAATGTTTAGGTAATAATTTCTGATGCCTTCGAGGTTATTACACATTGGAATGAAACTAGTGCGCTAAAGTCTCTTTAGCGTTAGACTATTGTCAGCTCAGTCGTGCTACGATTATGGAAACTGTAAAGAATCCGAAACGTCAGCTAATAAAATAAAATAAAAATACGCGAGTTACATCCGTTAATAGTTGTTTCATTCCAAAATGTTTAGATACCTACTGTATTGTTCATTTACACACAAGAATGAAATTTATATTGATACCTACTGAATAAACACAGCACGACTCTATGCTATAAAAATAAAAAAAATATTTAATAATGGTTAGCTATAAAACTCAACCAGTTTAGCATTTTTAGAATAAAATATAGCACCAAATACGAGTTATTCCGGCGATTTGTAAACCAGATTTAAAATGTCAAACGTTGAGATCAAAGATTGTTTAAAAAGAAATTCGATAGAGATCTGGCGGGAGGTTAACTGTGCCTCCGTGATGTCTTCCAGATACTGGCGGAAGTGTTAAATAGATACAACGATTAGCAAACGGTTTGGTATTTTCCTATACTAATATAATAAAGAGGAAAGGTTTGTTTTTTTTGGATTAAATAGGATCCAAAACGACGACGATTTGAAAAATTCTCTCACTGTTGGGAAGCTACGTTCACCTTGAGTAACAAAGGCTATCTAAAGGTATCCATGCGAAGCCGGGGCGAACCGCTAGTATATAATAAAGAGGAAAGGTTTGTTTGTTTCTTTGAACGACTGGTTCGAAAAATTCTTTCACTGTTGGGAGCTACATTAATTCCGAGTGACATAGGCTATATTATATTTTTTTTAAAGTAGGGATCCGTGCGATGCCGGGGTGGGCCGCTAGTTATTTATAGTTTACATTACCTGCACGAAATTTATCGCGTGAGAAATTATATCAGTAAAAGAGAAATGACAGGTGCTTTTTTGGGCAGCAAAATCATTACATGAAGACAAAATCATCTCTTATTAACTACCTAGCTTAGACGCTTAGTATCAAACGTAATCTTTTACATAGGTACATTTTTATTAGGATTTATTGCACATAATGTCAATCGCTATTGGTGAATTACTATAAATCTGTCCCTTCCTCCTCATTTCTCCCATTGAAAATTTGCGTCAAGGAATGTACAAAATGCGTGTCATGATAATCTGCTAAGTGACTTTTATTGGGGTTTTTCTTTACCTTTTGGAAAGTAATGTAATGAATGAAAATTTACCAGTCACAATGGGTCGAAGTGCATCCGCAAGGACCCCCTTTTGGAATGTATGTGCATGCAAACAGTGGCAAGTAAACTAATTTTCTTTCTTTCTTTCTTTCTTTCTTTCTTTCTTTCTTTTATACGCGAATGTCAAAACAAACTTAAGCGTAGGTGGGCTTAGAATATTGCATATAACGGCCACAGGAACAACACAAAGGGTATTTTAACGCTGCAAAATATATTCTGTGCAATAATTTAATTTTCCAACATACTGAAATTCATACGGTAGCGACGTAAAAATATTAGTTGCTAACAATAATTATATTATTACAAACATAAAATTTGCTTTGATAATATATATCAAAGTAATATTGTGGTAAAATAATAGAATGTTATACGCCAAATAAACAAATAACCTTTATTCTCTAAGGGTAAATCATGTACTTGTTACCTGGAATAAAGCAATGTTCTCGATAATTCTAAAAGAAAATCTAAATGATTCTTTCTCCAAAAAATACATAAAAGAAAGGAAACAATAACATGAAATAATTACGGGAAAATTGGGAATAATGGACGATTCCGCTTTCATTATAATCGATAGTAGAACGAAACAACGGTATAGGTATGAAAAGAAAGAAATAATAATTTCTTATGCTTTTGCGGTTATTATACTTTGGAATAATACGGAATTGCAATAATAGAGTGAGATCCCAGTCACACCAGACTTACGTGATTCTATAAAAGATGATACCTATGTAGAATATGTAGAAAATGGAATAAGTACTCGCTAAGTTGAAAGCGGGCCATTTAATAGGTAGCAAATATCAAAGTTGAAAAAATATCATACTATTTGTTTCTCATGGGAACGGGATAAAAAGTATCCTATGTCAAATTATGTGGAATGAAACGACTATAAACGGATTTAACTCGTGCATTTTATTTATTGGCTGACGTTTACGGTTTCCATAATCATAGCACGTCTGTGCTAACAATAGTGTTACGCTAAAATGATTTATGAAATCCGAAACGTCAGCAAATAAAATAAAATACGCAAGCTAAATCTGTTTAGTTACAGTTGTTTCCTTTCAAATGGGAACAGAAATTATTAGATACCTATTACCTATAGGTAAAGTAAGTTCTAAAAACATAATAGGAAAAGCGTAGGTACGTTATACTATTTTGAGAACATAATATATGTTAAGTCAAATTACATTTTCGCAACCTGTTGAACAATAATAATATGATTCCAGGAATGTTTTTTTTAAATGTTATTTTAAGAAGTCGAATTCACATTTGTTTAACCTTTTCCGGGAGATAGCTGTGTACGCAAATACGCCTCGGAATATCCGGGGGTTAGATTTGTAACACACTTGGTTTGAACATTCCAATTGGTATGCTTCAAAACGCTAAAGAATTTACTATCACAAATGTTTTTTATGCTTCACTAGCTTTTTCCCGCGACTCCGTCCGCGTGGATTTAGTAATAACGGCAGCCCAAGTTTTAAGCTTCTAGCTTTAAAAATGACGATACTTTCATGCAACATTTTGTCCCCCCTTTTGACCTCTTACAAGCCTTTTCTCGCAATTAAAAGTAGCCTATGTCCTTTCTCAGGCTCCAGACTTTCTTTGTACCAAATTTCATTAAAATCGGTCCGGTAGTTTTAGCGTGAAAGCGTAACAGACAGACAGACAGACAGAGTTACTTTCGCATTTATAATATAAGTAGGGAAATAGCTTGTAATCGCGACTTCGTCCGCTTGGAATTAGTAATTACGACAGACTAAGTTTTAAGCTTCTAGCTTTAAAAATGACGATAATCTCTACCTAAGTAGGCTTGCACAAATAAACAGAAGAAGGTAAGTGTACAAAGGAGAACTTAAATCTTTTAGGCACCCTCCACCAGTCAAGCTTAGTTTTATCACGATTGAGCTGATAGTCTAACGCTAAGATACTACAGTCAGCCAATCGTGCTACTAATATGAGAACTGTAGAGTTTTCAAGACGTCAGCAAAAAACAAAAAATACGCGGGTTAGATCCGTTATAGTTGTTTAATTCCAAAGTGTAATAACCGCGAAACCATCAGAAATAAGTAACTTAATAATTTCTGATGCCTTCGCGGTTATTACACATTGGAATGAAACAACTATTAGTAACGGATTTAACTCGCTTATTTTTATTTTATTTTATTTGCTGACGTTTCGGATTCTTTACAGTTTCCATAAAATCTAACACTAAAGTTACTGACTTTAGTTAAGTGACTAAAGTCAGTAACTTTAGTGTTAGACTATTGTCAGCTCAATCGTGCTACGATTATGGAAACTGTAAAGAATCCGAAACGTCAGCAAATAGAATAAAATAAAAATACGCGAGTTAAATCCGTTAATAGTTGTTTCATTCCAATAAGTAACTTGTTTATATGATGTCAGTGAACACGTGTAGGTGGCGGCCTTGACTATAGGACCCATTAGTCATTTACAAAATATATAATGCCCTGCGGTTATATAATAATGATATTTGATTTGTTTCTTTGCTTGTAACAAAGCAAATTATGAAACCGTCGTAACACAATGAATATTAACAGAATGTCAAACTTATAAAAAAAATAGATTAGCTTCTGCCCGCGACTCCGTCTAGTAAAACAAAATCAAAATTGTATTAATCATTTTAGCGTTAGAATTTCGTCAGCTGAGTCATGCTACGATTATGGAAATTGTACTGTTTACGAAACGTCAGCCAATAATATAAAATACGCGAGTTAAATCCGTTTACAGTCGTTTCATTCCAATTCAACAAAATCTTTATAAAATATAGCCCTTATATTATTCTGTTGAATAAGCTATATTATTGTGAAGTTTCATCAAAATCCATTCAGTACTTTTAGCGCGAAAGAGTAACAAACACACATTCTTACAAACTTTCGCGTTTATAATATTAGTATCATTATCTACATAGTTTGTATAATGTAAAAACAATTTATTGTATACAAATACCTTATAGCATCTAGATAAGAGTCACAAACAGGTCAATTAGCTAAGTAGTAATTTATGCAAGTTAATCAAACAAGATAAACCGTGTCGTAGTAAGTAGGTATGTGTGTATACAGATAATGATTTCTCAATTAGATATCGTCCGGAAGCAAGCGAGTAACCGTATGACTTCAAAACCGGTGTTAAGAACGGAGGTCCCCTCCCATCAAGCAAAGTAAAGGATGGTCGCCGAGCACAGCGAAAAACGGACGTCGCCCTTTTTCTAAAAAAATAATAATACCCTTAGTAGTAGTAGTAACCTTGAAAGTTGCTGTGCGAGCGTAAGGGCACTATTACTACGCGCGTGCGACAGAGACAAATAAACAAAAGGGCAACGTCCATTTTTCGCCGTGCTCCGCGATCGTCCTTTAGTTATATTATACTTCTTTAAGTCTTACCTGTAAATGGGAGCGTCGTTTTTGTACCAAACTAGCAGCATGAGCTCATCGCTCGAGGACTCCAAGGAAGTGTCGCAGTACAGCGTCGTGTTTCGGCCTTCTATAGCTTCCTGACTCAGCAAAGGACCTAGAAATTTACGAAATCGTTATTTTAAATCTTAAATCGGTATTTTGTCTTTAAGGACAATTTGCCGTCTCTTCTCAAGTGAGACTTTTTTAGAAATGGTGGTATCTTCTGACCTTCATAATAGCTTGTAAAATCCTAAATTGGAAAAATATATTATTGATTTCGAGGAACTTTAAAATCAAATTGCGATTAATTCTAATAAATAAAAAATGTGCGAGTTGGGTTCGCGCTCGAAGTGTTCCGTACCACGATCCATCATTCAAAAATCATATTTGTTGTATGGAAGTCACCTAAACTATTAATTTTATTCTGTTTTTTTAGTATTTGTTATTATAGCAACAGAAATACATCATCTGTAAAATTTTAAACTGTTTAACTTAAAAGTTTAACTGAAACTACTTTCTTTATGTATCTATAAAAAAGTCGTTTTAGTTACACTACGTAACTCAAACGGGAACGGGAGGTAGCTTACAACTTTTTATCCCGTTCCCGTGGGCAAAAAATAGCATGATTTTTTTCCACCTTTGATACCAGCTACTTGTAAAACTTGCTTTCAGCCTAACTCCATTAAATTCTATGGTACATTACGCACCTAGGCCAGTAAATAAAAAAATCTCAGATCACATTTTGTCAACCTCGGCTTCGCCTCGGACGACAATTACATGTGATCTGAGATTTTTTTATTTACTGGCCGAGGTCAGTATACTATTTTTCGGTTCGACGAATCCAGAAAGCGGCAACTTCATTTAGCACAGCGGCCAGAAAGTAGGCGCTTTCTGGTAGGAGGACAGAAAAATATATTTCATACTACGTAATCCTAAAAAAACATCTTTCCTAATATCATGTAAGTCTGGGGTGAATCACTTTATAACGCACTAGCGACCCGCCCCGGCTTCACACGGGTGCTATTAACCTTCCTCTTGAATCACTCTATCAATTAAAAAAACCGCATCAAAATCCGTTGCTTAGTTTTAAAGATTTAAGCGTACAGGTATATAGGGACAGAAAAGCGACTTTGTTTTCTATACTAATATTATAAAGAGGAAAGATTTGTACCTATTTTTGTATGTTTGTAATGAATAGGCTCAAAAACTACTGGACCGATTTTAATAATTCTTTCACTGTTGGGAAGCTACGTTCACCCTGAGTAACATAGGCTATAGAATATTTTGAAAAAAAATAGGGATCCGTGCGAAGCCGAGGCGAACCGCTAGTATACTATGTAGTGATTCACCAGACTGTCCAAGTCAAGCGTGCTTAAAGAGGTTTTACTTCAAAACTGGCAACGTAGCTGATCAAAGTGACCTTCTGTGGCTTCCTGAATCGCCAGAGGACCTGGTCAATCATTGTTTTGTGAGATTAATTGATTTGACGGCTCGTTAAGGCTCGGTGACGGGTGACCGATTACTTATCTTTTGTTAGAGCGGGCCTTGGTCATTAATTTGAATGCCTTAGTAATTACTTTGAGATGACTTATTGTATCTGACAGTTGTTATTTTGATAGTGGATTTGCAACAAGCAAGGCTAATTAATGAATTGGCGAGGATATTGTCTATAATGTGCTAGAAATATTACTTGATACGAGTACGTGTGTGGGGTCAGTAAGTATTATAGGTGCGATTCGCAGACGAGTGCGTTATGAGAACAAAGTACCTATGTAATTATAAATCCACACGAGCTTCATATGACTTTTTTATATAGGTACACTATAAAAAAACACATTTAGCAGATTTCTAATGTTAGCTACTGACTTTTAGACGACGAATTAACAAAACCCGATGCAAATTGGCCAGTGGTCAATGACTCGACTTGCTTTTATATTAGGGTTGCCATCTCTAAAATTTATCGACCCGGACAAGCTGCGTAAAATCCCCGGATTTTGGAGCCAAGAACCCAGACATGTTAAGACCAGGAACAATAGTTTATAAAACAAAAAAAAGCGGACTCTGAAAGGTCCGGCACGGACGCTCCCCGGACGTCCTCTAAACTAGGACAAATCCGGGGAAACCGAGACGGATGGCTACTACCAGAACACGTGGGGTGCGTGCATAACTATTTGACAGTCAAATCTCAACTGTCATTCTAATCGCCGTCAACCAGCGCTCGGTGTTACGTCACTTGGCAAGGGTTGTCCGTTCGGAATACAATCGACATTAGCGACGAGAACTTATTCATATGATGCGTCGTCACATATATTTAATCTGTATATTGTATTATATCTTCTGTAATTACCTTCGTTACCAGGTGAGAATGTGTAAGCGTGTGTACAGATCAGCAGCAGCAGCAGTGGCGCCGGGTTGACGCGCATCCTACGGTCCATCCATGCTCTCGTGCTGCGTCCTCATTGGTCGATGAGGCCGCGCGTTGCGCATCAAACCTACCACTAGTTGCGAGACCTATAAGTCTTCTTAAGCGTCATGGAAGTTCTGTAACAATGGAGGAAAGATGATGTTATTTCTAAGAAGGATGTTCTTTGGATTGGATTTGGATTTTTCTCGATATATATTTCTTAGAATTCTAAGGTTCCTGCTTTAGTAGGTCACTTCCTTGTATTGATGCTAAAATTAGTTTTGCAGTATCCGTATTTGATCCCCGGGGAAATGGGCGACATGTTTGAACAGCTAACATATTATATAGGAAAGTTTAAATATACAGAGCGCAAATTATGATTTGATTATTGAAATACAAAATTTCAATGAATTAAATATTATGTAAATCAGAATATGGTGATTAAAGACTTTTTATAAAAATTGTAATCTGTTGTGTACCAATAAGTGTCCTATTCCTATTTAATAACAACAGCTTAGTTAAATCAGTAAACACTTTAGCAATCTCGATGCTTATTGTAACACCTTAAGCTGTTTATAAGCATATACTTTTGTACTTAATCCGAGATTAGCTGAAGAACATGCTCAATACAAGGTCCGTAATAGAATATTGAAACTCTTACTTTTAAATTCAACACTTAGATTATTGAGTCACGAATGTCGCGTGTAAGTGCATTGTTTGAAAAATAGGCGCATTGATTAGCATATAACGGTCATAGAAACTTATAATAAGCATGAATTAATTATTAAGTACTCTTATAATGTAATTGTGTCGCATTCTTAAGAAAGTGTTTTATAAGGGCAAATGTGTATTTAGGACAACGGAAAGGTTTAATTTGATTTGGATTGTATGTGCAACCTTTATAGTTTCGGCCCTGCATTGATAAGTCAGTCATTAAGTCAACTTTTCCTTTTATATATTATAACTAGTTGTCCGCCCCGGCTTCGCACGGATCCCATTTTTTTTTTATATAATATACCCTATGTCACTCGGGAATAGTGTAGCTTTCCAACAGTGAAAGAATTTTTCAAATCGATCCAGTCTTTTTAGAGGCTATTCAATCTAAACAAACAAACTTTTCCTCTTTATTATATTAGTATAGATATAGGTACCTATATAGATAACGGTTTTCAACTTAGCAGATTAACAATACGTGGATGCGTGGTATATATTATGTAAAACCTCAAACTGAATGAAGTATATAGAATTTAATTTGAGGATTTATAGTGACGTATTCTGAAAGTGTGACAGACGTAGGTACCAAATACCTATGTATTACATCTGTCAAAGTTTTAGAATTCGTAACACGTTTGTTCGCTGGTGCTAGTCATTTATTATTTACCTTTATAGTTTACCTACTAGCTCAGCGAAGACTCGGCAAACTACGTACAGCGTTTTTTGAAAATCTTCTTTTTTCCTTATATTCTTTTCAAATTTCTTATAAAAAACAAATTTAGCTATCTGTCCAACCGTTCTCGAGTTTTAGTAACTGACGAACAGTTACTAATTTTTATATATAAGTATATTAAAGACTAGCTTCTGCCCGCGACTTGCGTCTTTGCACGATAAGTACCTCCGTATTACACCCTTAGGAAGTGAATTGCTTCCCCTACCAAAAGAAACCTCTGTGCAAAATTTCAAGTTTCTACCCTTATATTTTTGATCTTGCGTCATTAAGTCAGGTTCACCTTTTATATCTATAGATATATTATTACATATCGCACACCTAGATCTAAAGGGAGCTAACTCAAAAACGTTACTTTTTCAGGAGAGGCGAAAAACTGGTTAACCTATCCATATGCACGCATGAGTTTTCTGTATAGATTTATGCTTTTTATAATGAAGCTAGCAGAGTTAGTTTAAATCTGTTTTAGTGGTAAATGGGTTTTGATGTAAGGAATCCGATGGTGTGCATAACTCAAATCTTCAGGTTTTTGAGTTAGCTCATTTTAGATCTAGGTTTGCGATATATAGATTACGATACAATGAAATTCGAGTCCTACCTATGTGCTGTTCAATTTGAAACAATATCCGTACTTGCCTATTAATATAGTGACATTAATATAATTGCTACAATAATGTATAATTAGTAGAGTCTCACGTTGTTAATTTAACATTCCTTTGACAGTTGTAACACGTACTTACACACAAAGCCTCATTAAAAAAATCGATCTTACTAATTTGTATAAAAAATGTACGGTATTGGTAATTTTTAATGCTTTTGGTCGACTTCTGACAAGTTTATACAGGTAATTGAATCTTAGGAACTGAATTTGACCTACTTTTAGTCATTGCATATTGGAAGGTAGGCTTTGAAATCCAGCCATTGATTCTGTAACACCTTTGCTTTGAAAACTATTACAATTAGAATGTTTAAAGTGATAAACTTCAAATGAATTCAATGGACTTCATTTGTAGGCTACTGTCAAAGTCAGCTACTTGTGTCGATAAAAAATGGGATTGTTTGTAAATGAACCTTCATAGATCAAGTGCCAATCGATACCTAATAACGAAAGCAAAATTGTATAACTGTAAAAATCACTTTAGCGTTAGACTATTGTCAGCTCAGTCGTGCTACGATTATGGAAACTGTGAAGAATCCGAAACGTCAGCAAATAAATACGCGAGTTAAATCCGTTAATAGTTGTTTCATTCCAATGTGTAATAACCGCGAAGGCATCGGAAATTATAATGTTTTGTTTCTATAATGTTATAATGTAATATGTTCGTATTATTTATTTCTTTATTTTCATTTTTTTTCTGACGATCTCAATATGCGTGCATATAATTTGACATAATAGTGTAATTATACTGTATGAATTTTGAGAAATAAATGAATCTAATCTAATCTAATCATAGACATAATAACATACAACCAAGACTAAGTAATGTATTTATTAATTTATATGTATATTAATTACCAATTATAATTAACCCGTGTTTCCACGTGTGATATTAATGCTTTTGTTATCAAAGTTGTCGCAAGCTTGTGTTCAAATTTCTCTCAGTATCATGTATATACATATATTATATCTCCACAGTATTGTCAGTGAAAACCAGAAACCATATCTAAAATCACTGTACAAAACTTCTCCATAAATATATATTCCGTTTATAGGCTTAATAATTATGTCATTTAATACCCTTTTTTTTGGGGGGGAGTGGAGATCATGCTTCGCATTTGGCCGATATTTTATTAGAAAAATGTATTAAGACAAAATATTGGTCTAGTGGTGAAGGCCATCAAATTGGAGGTAGCGGATTCGAATCCTGCTAGGGGAATGTCATTGTGATGGGTACGATTTATATTTATTGCCTAGTACCCATAGTACAAGTTTTGCTTAGTTTAGGGCTAGATCAACTGGTATGAATTGTCCAAAGATGTTTTTTATTTATTAAACATTTATAGGCTCAGAAATCCCTACTAATATTATAAATGCGAAAGTAACTCTGTCTGTCTGTCTGTCTGTCTGTCTGTTAAGCTTTCACGCTAAAACTACTGGACCGATTTAAATGAAATTTGGTACAAAGAATGTCTGGAGCCTGAGAAAGGACATAGGCTACTCTTTAACCGACTGCAAAAAAGGAGGAGTTCCACGCGGACGAAGTCGCGGGCAGAGGCTAGTTTCTGTATAAATCTACTCTGTTAAGACACGATGTCCAGACTAGGTAAGTGGGCCTGTACAATATTAATTACTTAGTACGTCGAGGAAATCTGAATTAAATTGATGAACTCAATTCTTGGAAGCATCTGTTTCAATTACTTATATTGTTGTTATGTTGGTAATAGATTGCATTGCAGTTGTGATATGTTGACATAATGACAGTTTGTACTCGTAAATATTTAATAGTACATTACGCACCTAGGCCAGTAAAATAAAAATGTCTCAGATCACATGTAATTGTCGTCCGAGGCGAAACCGAGGTTGACAAAAATGTGATCTGAGGCTTTTTTATTTTACTGGCCGAGGTCAGTATACTATTTTTCTGTTCGACGAAGCCAGAAAGCGGCAATTTCATTTAGCGCAGCGGCCAGAAAGTTGGCGCTTTCCGGCCGGAGGACAGAAAAAGTTATTATCATCATAATTTACATCTACTGAACAGAAATCAATAAAATTTAGGAATTAATCGACTATACCGGATCTAGTTTAACTAGCGTATTTTACTTTATTTATTGACGTTTCGAAAACTTTACAGTTTTTTACTTATTCGCAGTTGACCGAGCTGACTATAATCTAATACTGAGTGATTTTACATTATTTAAGAAATGATCAGAAATAAACTTATTTATAATTTAATTCAATCAAACACGACGGATGTTGTCTTTTGTTAATTTAAAGAAAAATGATAATAAAGGTAGCCCTTTAAAATACAGTGTGACGTCATATCCTGACACAATTTTGACTACGACCCAGTTTCGAATTTTGAAGCATTTCATCTTTGTCATTTTTCGGTTCATTAACAACATGTGTCCAATTTTTTTGACAAAGTTTGTAACAGATGGACTAATCATAGTAACATCTTTTTGAATGCAACAACTAGATAACGCATTTATTTTTATGTTAAAGTTTCGAAGACTTGACAATTTCTACATTTGTAGATCTGACTATAGACTAACACTAAATCTATGGAATTAAAATGTGTAGGTAATACCCGTGAAATCGTCAGACATTTTTTTTCTTTTTTGCCCATGCAACCAGCTTATTTCTTGCAAATTAAATTAAGATTATCTACATTTATTTATTTTTTATTTATAATATAACTACACACAAATAATCCTTCACAATTGCATAATAATAAAATTCATAAAAAAATACACATTGTTTACGATTTTTTTTTATTTCTTATTAAAATCATCAAATAAACGATCCTAAACGAGTTTATTGAAAACCATCAGATGTGTACATAA
Organism: Polylopha cassiicola; assembly: GCA_038024825.1. Taxonomy (NCBI): domain Eukaryota; kingdom Metazoa; phylum Arthropoda; class Insecta; order Lepidoptera; family Tortricidae; genus Polylopha; species Polylopha cassiicola. Next base: position 6,454,262 of record CP149061.1, read on the forward strand.
TAATAGATAAAAAAAATACCAAAGCGTAGGTTTGACGAGTTACAAATACGATTCGAATAAATGTTAAATAATCAATCAAACTGTTAAATTCCGGTACTTTTAATTATTCAGAAGCGATGAAACACGTTCCACAAATACTTAACGAGTCATTGTATGAATTAAACGAGACCGACCATCAATCTTAGGAATCCCATACAAATGTTAATTAACTGGTAACTCGGCCGGTTTCTTCGGTTAAGACAAAGATTTCGCTTGATTTGTTAAACGAAATACCATTGCTTAGGTACATAAACACACCATAACTGTACATAAACAGATTAAACATAATAATTTCTGATGCCTTCGCGGTTATTACACATTGGAATGAAACAACTATAAACGGATTACTCGCGTATTTTATTTTATTTTATTTGCTGACGTTTCGGATTCTTTACAGTTTCCATAATCGTTACACGACTGAGCTGATAATAGTCTAACGCTAAAACATAAACAAACACATTTTTCAAAATAAAAATATTTTTGACAGCCTGTCGGTCTAATAGTCAGAATTTCTGACGGCATCGGAGGTCGCAGGTTCAGATCCTGCCACATTCAGTTGTCAGTATCATCAGCAGAAATGTCTTATATTTATTTATATGTCTGTTGTCTAGTACCCATACTAACCTTAGTTAGAGATTACATCATCTGGTGTTAATTGTGTAATTTTTGATGCCTTCGCGGTTATTATCCATTGAAATAAAACAACCATAACTGAATAATTGATGATGCTTTCGCGGCTTTTATACATTGGAATGAAACGACTTTAAACGGATTTAACTCGCGTATTTTATTTTATTGGCTGACGTTTCGGAGCCTTTACAGATTCCATAATCGTAGCACGACTGAGCTGACAATAGTCTTATGCTTTAGTGATTAATACAACTATAACGGATTTAACTCGCGTATTTTTTTTATTAAAGTAAAAGACTGTGATATTCGTGTCGATAAGGATGTATACAAACTCTAAAGAATAGCAAAAAAATAATTAACTCAGTGATGACCTCAATAGAATGTAAAAAGAAACCATGACATTTTTAATAAATACCTGTACAAAAGAAATAATAGTGGAATAAAAATTGAGTTTTTATCAATTGGCAATACTAAAGTGATTAATGTGTGATTATTAGGGCGTGGCATTTGATATAAATTATTTGTATGACTTTGTATGGAAGAGCTTTTGGAAATATATTATGCAAGTTGAAATTTGAGACGCGATTTGAAATACAAATTAGCATTTTATTATAATAGGTAATGACGTAAAAACAATAATTTAATGGTAATGCTGATGTATGCTTTATTTATAATAATATAGATTTACAATACCAGAAATGTTTTAACAAAGTGTTTAAGAACAACTGGACTTAAAAATGTCATGGCCATACATAAAAAATAGCATCATCAAAAAACCCATACAGTGTGCTATGTAGATTTATATATATTTTTTTAACGAAAACGCTATATATTTATAAATAAGAAAATTTGTCAATTAATATATTATGTCTGTCTCTTTAACTACATAGCTGTATAATTATATTGTCTCTCTGACATTTAAATTGTTCTTACGTTTAATATATAGTACGCAAGAGTTAACTAGAAGAGACCTTTGAAAGGAATAAGCTTGCCTATTTTGACCTTGTTTAGAAGTTTACATACTCACATGGATAATTAGACTTTTTTTGAATTTGTATATATATGTCGGCTTGATTTATTTTTATAAATCAAACAAATTGAATATTACTCTTTACAAGAATTATTAATTACCCAATTATTTTCGTAACAGATTATTTTTTTACTGTCCCAATAAATAGACAAATTGTACGTCAAAATAACTTATTTTTTACACAACACATCCATTTTTTACTACCTCTAATCAGCAACATATATTTCGGACTATCCATATATGAAAACTTATATATTTTTTGCTTGACCATAATGACCGAATGCCATAAAATGACCTCTGAACAGGATCCACTAGTTTAAATTACCATAAAGTTATATCACACATCATTTGTATTAACGCACCTTATCTCAACATATTAAGGTTGCTACTCCTTTGAACTCATAGTGAACGCTAGTGTCAATAAAATATGTTAATACCTATACCTAGAATTCTATGATTACCGATCAACTTCTAGTTCTCTGCAAATCACTTGACAGATAATTGGTTAGGTAAATGTTAGGTTTCCAAGCTGGTGTTAGGTTTGCTATTCAAATGTTATAACCATAACGGCAATGGGGCAACAGGACTATTATGTAAATGTACTTGTGAATACTTAGACACGTGCTTTGGTTTGTAAATACTAGCTTTTGCCCACGACTTCGTCTGCGCACCATAAAACCCATCTTTACTATTTACTACTATTTCAAAAATCATTTGTTAATTATAGTGGTCCTACGTTATAAAAGAAACTCTTGTCAAAAAATATAATTTTCTAATATAGTTTAGGCCCTGCGTTGATATGTCAGTAATTAAGTCAGCTTCTCTAAAAATGAAATCATTACACGATCATATTGTTCTGCCAGCCTCTATGTTTAAATAATTAAAATGCTGAAATGAAAAATTAATAACGGATTTAGCTGACGTATTTTATTTTATATGATGAAGTTTACATTAGACTATCGCCAGCACAGTCGTGCATCGCATATCTAAAGTTTTGGCAAAGCCAGCAATTAAAATAAAACAAGCGTGTTAAATCCGTTACAGTTGTTTAATTCCAACGTGTAATAACCGCGAAGGCATCAGATTTTATTAAATTAAAAATCTATTTACTTTTTATACTAATGAATATTTTTTTCTGTGACGAAAGCGGCGATGTGGCCTCACATTTTCGCAATCGGAACGAATTCTTACGTTTTCTAATGATTACATTGAAAGGCCATCGCTAGAGTACGAAGTTAGCTATTCGAAAACTTTGGACAGATTTTATCAAGACTCGGATCGCACTTCGTGGTATACTTGCTCTGTTGCAAACTTCAGATTAGGGATGTCACAAGAGTTCGCATTATATTAAACACTAGCTTTCCGCCCCGGCTTCGCACGGATCATCTTTTTTATAGCCTATGTCACTCAGGAATAGTGTAGCTTTCCAACAGTGAAAGATTTTTTCAAATCGGTCCAGTCGTACTGGAGCCTATTCAATCCAAACAAACAAACCTTTCCTCTTTATAATATTAGTATGCATTCTTTTTGCGAATTCCAATGCGTTACCACATATTTGTATATAGAGGCTAAATGACTTTTGGGTGTATTGAGGTTACCTAATCTTACAAAAATTTCAAGAAATCGCATTAAAGTATTTTATATAAAGTTATATCCTATAATAATTAAGTAATTTAATATGGTTTAACTACCCAGGGCCAGCCACTCAAACGCATACAAAAATACATTCAAATCGATCCAGCCGTTTAGGAGTTCAGTGACATACACACGTACAGTAGAATTATAACATAATAATTAATAATGTAAAGATTATGTGTGAACTAAATTAACTAATTACGAAACTTTACTCTCTGCATGTCCTTGGTAGATAATCCTCATTTTGACATCATCTTCGTAGTAAATTACTGTTTGATTTCATAATAATTAGTCGAGTTTATGTCTAATAAATATTAACTTATCATTTAAGATTTCTGAACACTCGTTTACGCAATCGAACATTCGTATTTCAACAATTAAAGTAGGTACAAATACAGATACAAAATACACATAATTTATAAGAACATAGAACTTATTAAGTACTTTTACACATCAGTTATGAGTCAGCTAGCGCTTCGGAAATACCATCATTGCTAAAAAGAAACTCAGCAGAATGACTTTTAAATTCAATAATATAAAATGTTAACTAGGTATGATGTATCAATCAAAATTCGATTGATATTTTTGGTTCAATATCATATGTGCCGCGCGTAAAGGCATACGCGTGGGTTCAAACACCACTACTCGTCATAATAATCATAATCATAATAATTTATTGGAATGAAACAACTATTAACGGATTTAACTCGCGTATTTTTATTTTATTTTATTTGCTGACGTTTCGGATTCAAATAAAATAAAATAAAAACACGCGATTTAAATCCGTTAATAGTTGTTTCATTCCAATGTGTAATAACCGCGAAGGCATCAGAAATTATTATAATAATTTATTCTCATAATAGGATTTTACAATTACATTATGACGTCACTGTGTATAATATGTAACAGATAGCTACCTATATCAATTACCTACTAAATAATTATCTTGATACAAATTTCAATGATACAATTGAAAACCTAAATATATTTGTATATTTTATAATAAGTATACTAAGGTAAGTACACATCCTTGATTCAGATCTTGATTGGAACCAATCCACGGTATCTATTGCTACGAACATTTTATCGGTCACGGTAAGTTAAACGGAATATCGTCTGTAATCAATTATAAATGGTATTAATTCTTTTAGTTTTTTTAGATTATATAAGAGAGAATTCTTTAGTCGGTAAGTCTCGAGATTTGACTGTTATGAAATTTCACGTGACAAAAATACCTTGACGAACACCTTAATATAAAATTAGTAAATCATACGATATTTTTTCTAAATTAAGTAGATATATTTCATAAGAAAAAATAGTACATTACGCACCAAGGCCAGTAAAATAAAAAATGTCTCAAATCACATGAAATTGTCGTCCGAGGCGAAGCCGAGGTTGACAAAAATGTGATCTGAGGCTTTTTTATTTTACTGGCCGAGGTCTGTATACTATTTTTCTGTTCGAAAAAAGCCAGAAAGCGGAAATTTTATTTAGCGAAGCGGCCACAAAGTTGGCGCTTTCTGGCCGGAGGACTGAAATAGTACATTACGCTCCAAGGCCAGTAAAATAAAAAATGTCTCATATCACATGTAATTGTCATCCGAGGCGAAGCCGAGGTTGACAAAAATGTGATCTGAGGCTTTTTTATTTTACTGGCCGAGGTCAGTATACTATTTTTCTGTTCGATGAAGCCAGAAAGCGGCAAGTTCATTTAGCGCAGCGGCCAGAAAGTTGGCGCTTTCTGGCTGGAGGACAGAAAAATATTTTTATTAAATACGTCATCCTATACACTTTTTCACAGTGGTATAAAAAATTATAAGGGAGTAAATTGAATGTAAATTTATTCTTAAGTGGTAGGTAACAGTCAAAGCGCTGAGTGACTACATTTTCGTATTTAATTAGTACTTATTCAAAATTTTCAAATAGGCGGTAAAAGAACTAACGGTAAAATACGACAGTTTTAGGTATGACGGACTAATAAAAAATCGTTATTAAGCTAGTCTCTAAAATCTCTCGAAAATTTCTCAAAGGCTAATTTATTTCAATACCTCGTTTGAATCACTGTAAAATGGATGAAGCACCTGAAAAACCTTTTTTCGACAAGAAAAAGACGTAACGAAATCCTTTCCAAGTAGGTAATTAATTGGAGCAAAAAAGAAGTCAAGTCGGGGGTGCTTAAGTCGACAAGCATATATTAAAATGTAATGAAAGAAGCAAAAGAAGCCAAAGAGGTTTGTAAGTGGCGGACCAAGTGGCAGGAAGTCGTCACTTTCTATGGAAAGAAGTGTGTTTTTGTATGAACCCAAATAATAAATATTACTTGACGCTGTCGTGACTGTTTATGGAAAGAGTTGTTATTGTATGAAATAACAAGCTGTGTTTGATATTACGCAAAATAATTATTTATTTAATTTCGAATATCGTCGCTTAGCTAACAATAGCGCTCAGGTCATTAATTGTTGAAAATTAATAATGCAGCTACGGTAAGTGACTTAAGCGGTATTTTACTTAAATAACATTTAAAAAGCGGTATTGTTAACCAAGAGACGATATTTCCATTAAATAACTAACGGATTGAATTTAAAATGTAATTAATTTTTATTTTTACCATCGCAAAAGCATCAGAAATAATTAAGGTTTGATCTATAGGTACTAATATAATAAAGAGGAAAGGTTTGTTTGTTTGGATTGAATAGGCTCCAAAACGGCTAAACCGATTTGAAAAATTCTTTCACTGTTGGGAACATACGTTCATCCTGAGTAACATAGGCTAAAAATATTTTGAAAAAAATAGAGATCCGTGCGAAGCCGGGGCGAACCGCTAGCAGTAGATAAATTAACTAGTATCTATGCTAAATGAACCAACTAGCATCTTCTTAATAATTTCTTATGCCTTCGCGGTTATTATACATTGAAATGTTTTTAACGGATTTAGCTCGCGTATTTTATTTTATTGACTTAACCATAAGACTATTGTCAGCTCAGTCGTGCTACGATTATGGAATCTGTTAAGGCTCCGAAACGTCAGCCAATAAAATAAAATACACGAGTTAAATCCGTTAAAGTTGTTTCATTCAAACTAGCGTCTTCTTTGTTATATTAATAATAATATGTGTAAGTACGCGAACTATTGTACCAAATATGTTTCCACTGTCTAAATTACAACTGCGACATTCTAAACTAAATAACATCAAAGGAGTCTATCAATAAATTGACACACAGATATGAGCTCCATAATAATATGCTTCAATATTTACTCTAAAACGAGGAAATACAGTTATAATTGCAAATATGATATTCAATATTCTTGGCAGGTGCTTTGCACACAGAGCGGTTATTCCAATTGGTAGATTTAATATCGGAGCACGTAGACTAATACATGTATAAAGTCTTAATACACCATTATATATATTAACTAGCTGTGCTTGCGACTTCGTCCCCGTGGAATAGTAATTCTTCATAAGGCTTCATATTTTCCCCGTTTTTTACACATTTTCCACTGTTTCTTCGCTCCTATTGGTCGCAGCGTGATGTTATATAGCCTAAAGCCTTCCTCGATAAATGGTCTATCTAACAAAGAATTGAATTTTTTGAATTCGAACCAGTAGTTCCTGAGATTAGCGCGTTCAAACAAACAAACAAACAAACAAACAAACTCTTCAGCTTTATAATATTAGTATAGATATATAAATAATGGAGCTACAACTCCGGAGTTGGGACATTTGTTATTGAAATTTCCTCCTCTTTCAGAACCTTTTTTTAAAATTTTAGCTAACTTCAATATTTTCTGAGTAACAGCTACAAATAGGACACTACCTTTTCTTAACTACATTTATTGTTTATAAAAATTCCAATGTTCAATGGCGGAAGACGAGAAATACCCCCTTCTCAAAATTAAATTCTGAATCGAATGCAACAATTCCCATCGACAACTGTAGGTATCGATTTTTTTCACAGAACTCACTTCTCGACCAGACTAATAGTACCTAGGTATATATATAAATCAAGTCATTGAAGTATTTTTATATATTGACTTCTCTGAGTAATAAGTTCAAGAAGCTAAGTAAATAAATGTCGTAATTACGAATTCGTTATAAAAAAGTACTTAATGAATAAACAAGCATGTAATCATTTGAAATAACTTTTGGGAATCAGAAATTGAATTAGGTCGTTTAAGCAGAAATGTTTTTATAAATTATTGTAATGAAATTGTGTTGATTTGGGCCGACTCGTCTGCATTATCATTAGCATATTGACAATAGTACTAAATTGAGTGGTTATAGAAATTTGGTTATATTTTCATGATTATTAATTTTATTACTAGCGGCCCGCCGCGGCTTCGCACGGATCACTCTATTTTTTAAAAAAATTCTGTAGTCTGTGTTAGTTAGGGTGAATATAGCTTTCCAATGGTGAAATCGAAACAGTAGTTTTTGAGTTTATTTATTAGAAACATACACACAAAAACACAAATCTTTCCTCTTTATAGTGTAGATTGAGATGAAAGCATTTATAAACGCCCCGCTAAATAATGGGAAGGCAACATTATAGTAAAATCAATAGAATGATTAACTTATGTCCTACTTTACCCCATTTATTTTTGTTAGCTGGAAAATGTATGTCCCGTTTTACCCCATTTTACATTTGTTACCTAAAAAAAATATGAGATTAAAAAACTTTTTACAGCTCAATTTGTGAAGCAAATTACGGTATAATACCACCATACATTGTAAGGAATATTAAAATTTACGGGTTATTAAAGTGTACAGTTGTGATTACCCCACGGTCGTGATTACCCTTACCTGACCGCACTGCACGGTGACGTCATAATCCCACGGGCAAGTCATAATGTGGTCTGGGTCGATGAATTATTCAGGATCCTTACTACAGGAGGTCTATGCCTAACATCGACAAGACGCCACTTCGATAACGAATCGTCGAAGTGGAGTCCAATTGGTGTTCGGCATAGACAGGTTCGCTTAATACTAGATGGAATAGGTTGAGGTTTTACGAAAATATAGATAAGTGACCAATTGTGAACCTTATGATATAGTTAATAGGGTTTAGTAATGGTTTGTTTTGATGTTTGTACGTGATACAGCTCACGAAATACCTGTTCAAGTATTTATTATTGTATGCAGTTGGAATTATTAATTTTGAGTATGAAATTGAGGAGATATCTGCATTTGTTGTGATTATGTCTCTAGGATCAATAACGGTCGTTGTGGTGGTTCTTATAGTATAGGTACATTGACGTCACGTTATGGTATATTATATTGTAGGTACCAAAGCGTGACGTCACAAGCCTCGATTCCCGAACTTTATAAACACTTATCTTAGTCATTAGAATGAAACAACTTAAAACGGATTTAACTCTTTTAGCTGATGTTTCGGAGGCTTTTTAGATTCCATAATCGTAGCACGACTGAGCTGACAATAGTCTTATGCAGCCAATAAAATAAACTAAGTAAATCCGTTTAAAGTTGTTTCATTCCAATGTATAATAACCGCGGAGGCATCAGAAATGATTACTTGCCTTAGTAATTTTTTTTTGAGAAAAAAAAATACGTGTCCAATATTTTTTTATAGTCTAACTGACGAACTAAACAGAATTTTCTTTACTCAGTCGACATCCCTATTATAGCAGTTTAATGTACATTATTATATACCCTTATTTATTTATTTATTCTTTATTACACAAAAAAATAACTAATGTACAAAAGGCGAACTTAAAGCCATAGGGCATTATCTACCAGTCAACAGACAGCTTGTGTAGGCGCAAATAAATAATACACCTATAATAGATACAATATTAAATAGGAAAATTATCTTCTAACCTTACAACTAACATTCTATCCACACAAAGTAGCGTGCAGCAAAATAAGTGCACGGAATTACCCCTTTTCAGCAGACAGTGACGTTTTAAAAATAATCGCCCTCATTATACTGAGTTCGGTAAAAAAGCCTACGTTAAAAGTTAACGTCAAAGTTAAATTTTACCACCGTTTGATAGATTCTAACAATAGCTGCGAGAATTTCTCTTTAATATCCTATTTACGCTCACCAGCGCGGAATGTTTTAATTTCCAAGTTTTGTTTGCTTAAAGATGTGGAGTTTCAAAAGGAATAACTGTTAATAGAGATGGGCGGTGGGTAAATATCTTTTTTTCAACCGGATATTTACCTAATCTACCCGGTCTTTTTACTACCTATAAATAGCCCAGCGTATTTTTATTTTTACTATAAATACCCAACCTATTTCTGAATTCGCCGGACGTGGGAAGGTCCTTGGGTTGATATGATGACCGCATTTCGTCAGTCTTTTTTATTTTTAATTGACTTAATAAAACTGTAAGAATGGGTAATGCTGTAACCGCACGCGGTGTTATCAAATATACTTAATTAATTTTTCCTACCTACATAACTTCAGTCAGATTACATACAAATATATGACAATATCGAATCAAGTCAAATTGCAAACACCCGGTCGATTAACATTATATATAATTCTAATATCATAATTTCAATAATAAGTAATAAAAAACACCATTGGGTAAAATGGGTTATACGCTATTACCTCATTCGGGGTAAGACAGCACGCCCATCTCTAACGTAAAATATCAAACAATGGCGTCATTTCATACCGCATTAGGGAAACAAATGTTTGGATTGAGTTGGGATCTTGGTTAATGTAGCGGTCTGTGTGGAATCAACATAATTTGATTGATTAGGCAATCGTATTGTTGCCGTGGGACTTGAGGGCTTTCTTTATTCATCACGATCTTGACTGATGTTTCAATCCGAAGAGTGAATTATAGCAAGTTGTTATTACTAAGGTTTTCTTCTGTTAAAATACAATTTAAGCTTCAAATAGTTGTGTATTGGAATGGAATTGTAACGGATTTAAGTTGCGTATTTTATTTGTTGACGTTTCGAAAATTTTATAATTAGATGGGTAAATATCTTTTTTACCTTCCCGATATTTACCTATTTACTCAAAATATTGGGTGAAATATATTGTCACTATAAATATCAGCAGATTCAGAAATTCGAGACTTGGGACAGAAGGTCTTGGGTTGATAAGATGACCGTCTTTCGGTTTATAAAACGGTGAGCTCAGTGAAATAAAATATATTATAATAGTTTTATTTAAATGTGTAATAACCGTGAAGGCATTCGATACTATTCTGTTTTATATTCCGAGAAAATAAGAAACCTATAATTTTCAGCTGATTGAATTTAATATTCAAATAGTATTTATTTACAAAACGATCTGATATATTTTCCGTTGAGTAGATACTTATCGCAGCTTCCAAAAATGTCCCCATTTATAAATTTTCGATGGAAATAAAAGTATGAACCGATAAAAACAAACGTAAGCGCTGCCGCGACACATTTCATTAAAAATGTATCAAGGAGTGGAGCTTTTGATCTTAAATAAAGCCTAGAACAGTGACGCTGCGATTTTGGAGTTTCATACCAGAATAATAAATGCTCGACCGAAGTGGAAACAGAAGTATAGAGTTTTCTTTTTGTCAGCACATTCAGCTTTGGATTTGGAGCAGAAAATATATGAACTCAGAATTGTTTTCTTCGTTGCACTATTTTAATTGACTTTATAAAATGTATTTTTATTTAGTAATAAAATAATTGTTGTTAATTTATATAATATGCATATAAATTGCCGAAATATATGTACTTACGCGCATAACCTCTGAAGGACTGCATAAGATTTGATGGTTTTTTTATGTGTTTTTTATTGTCAGGACAAGAAAACTTACAAAAAATATATTTGATCAAAATTAATTATTACAATCTAACACAAAATGTGATTGACGGTATGTGACAGTTCTTTGACGAAAAAATCGAACAGGCAGGATAACGTCTGCCGGGACCGTTGCACGCGTTGGTAATATTATATACCTACGCGTTAGTTAGTGAGTTACATAAAATAGATTTTTAAGAAAGACCAAATTAACATATTATGGATCTCTGCCCACCACACAAGTGTAGTAATATTACCCAAGTACACCATGTATGTGATTCAATAATAAAAACATAACTTATAGGCACCAAACAATTTGGTTAATGTTTCACCGATACCACTTGTACCTCTCAAGCTATGGTAAATATTACGTAAATCCCAAATTATCTATGCTACGAGTTCTATTGAGAAAAGCTGACATTTCAAAATATTTATCAATTAAACTCTCAACTTTAACGGCACAGAAATAAGGTTCTAATTTCGGAGAGAGTGAAAACAATTTTCTCATCAACTTGAGACGGTCAAGGCAATGTCCACTCAGAAATATGATATTTTGTCAAATGCGATTCTTAATGGGCCCTGAGCGATGTGGCATGAGGGTAGAATTACTTATTGTATTGTCTCATGTGTCATCATTCTTTATGAGCAGGGCTGCCGTGTACGGGTTTACCCTGTGTCCTGGATTTGCCCTAGCTTAAAGGGCTTAAAAAATAAATGACCAGGAAAGAGGGAAGTCTGGTTTTATTACAGCTGTGGAATCGGGACTAGGTAGGTAATATTAATTTATAACAATCAAATAATATATGCCAATAACAACCAAATAATAATAGATGCCTTCTCGGTTATTACTTGCACATCGGAATGAAACAACTATAAGGGATTTAACTGCCGTATTTTATTTTATTTGCTTATCTTTTAGAAACTTAACAGTTTCCATATTCGTAGCACGACTGAGCTATCGATAGTCTAACACTAAAGCCTTTTAATTTTCTTTGTTAAGGAAGTGTTTAACTGATTTCAGAATATGGAGCTTTTATATATTTTTTTATTTAGGTAGCTTGTTTATTAGTCGGTTGGACCCAAATTTCCGGAGTTTTTTAATGTTCGGTCCGGTTCCGGCGATTTAGGTGATGGCAGCCCTATACACGAGTAATGTTTGCACATAAGTTATTCCGCTCTACGTCATCTACCTATATAAGTAAACTTATATTCTTATTTATAACATCTATATCTATACTATAATATTATAAAGCTGAAGAGTTTGTTTGTTTGATCGCGCTAATCTCAGGAACTACTGTTTCGAATTCAAAAATTATTTTTTTGTTGGATAGACCATTTATCGAGGAAGGCTTTAGGCTATACAACATCACGCTGCGACCAATAGGAGCGAAGAAACAGTGGAAAATGTGGAAAAACGGGGAAAATATGAAGCCTTATGAAGAAGTGACAGAAGACTGACAGATCATTGATGAAACAATCGGACGGGCAGGACGACGTCTGCCGGGGCCGCTAGTGTAGTATATATAACAAATGGTATGATCGATTATTTCTACCGAGTGTAATAAGTGAGATGTACCATATTTGTGTGAGATTAACGATAGTCTATTAACTCTAACTTTTATAATTTTGCCGGCCTGTTGGTCTAGTTTTCAGAGCCCCTGATTACGAAACCGGAGGTTGCGGGTTCGAATCCTGCAAGGGGCAGACGACAGCGTAAAAACTACTGGCATCTGTACTTGAGTTAGTATGTTGTCTAGTACTCATATGCTTTGCTTAGTTTGGGATTCGATTAATTGGTGTGAATTTATGTACTTACTAAAAATTTATAAAATTTGGGTGTCAGAAAAATAAAAAAAATTGGGTGTCAAAAACAAGGTGACGTAAAGCGTTGTTTGACCCCCTTTTCTATCCCCCTTGTAACGCTAGGTAACTTTTTAATTATATATATGTAAACTGTTGTTTTAGGAAGAGATTATAATTACGTATCAAATTCCACGAGACGTAATGTCTCATTCAAGCATCATCAATCATTACTCATTATCTTGTCCACAACCTACACTTAAGTGACAAATTATGATTAAGTTATATTTGCATACATCTCAATTTGTAGTTATTACATTACGCACTTGGGACGTTATTGCATATTACGCACCACGTGAAAGCGATCCCAATTGGTTTGTTTAAATTGTTTAATTGGTTACATTCGCGTCAGATAGTCTTGAAACCAAAACAATTGAATACCTAACAAGCAAAATCAATACACAGAGCGTTCTCAAAACTATTTCTTTCCCTTATTAAATAAGGATTTGGGCACAGTTATAGGAGCATATATTCCTATATCTATCTTATAATAATGTTATTAAGCCTTATAACGTACTTGCGGAAGGAGTTTACCACAATACCTTTATAAAAGCGTTATTAGTAATACGAGACTTATAATTATTTTTACAGGACTACCTACTCTGCTTGTTGGGTAATTATCGATGTGTTGACAATATTAATGAGTTGACGATAGTCGGGCACTGGCGCACGAATATTGCGAGAGTTTTTATAATTTGAATGAAACCAATTTCGGATTGATTTTAAACCAATTGCGTAGCAGTAAGGCCACAAATTAATGATTTTATTATACTTATTTATAGCTTATATATATGTAGCTTATTAGATTCTTCATTTTATTATTATTGTATCCTGTTTCGTAGTGAGGTCACGGTACTATATCTTTTTTTAATATTACATTAGATCAAGTTATATATTATTATGTACACAACCGTGGCAGCTACAAAATCGCTTCTATAGCCTAGTCAGCAAGGTTTGTAAGGTGATATAGAAGAAATATGGTGTGTACTTCCCGAATGACCGGCCTTGGCATCATTTTGAACCAATCAACTTAGCGAACTTTGCCGAGATTAAGTATTCTGTCAATCAAGCTCGTTAAACGTTGCCTAAATGTTAATCGATTTGCGTAATCTCGGTGGATTTAACTTAAAAAAACTTTATAACGTCAATTAAAGCAACAACTGCTAGAATCTATCAATCTACCTTGGTGTTATGCATTAAGTGAGTACATAGATTGTAACTAAGAACGATATGTATTCTTACTTACTTCTTTAAGTACTATTCTCATGTTGACCATGTCTTTTTTGAGAATAAATATCTTTAAACATTAAAGGCCAGTATGGGCTAGTACATGACAGATTTTAACCACTGATTTGAGATGGTATTACAAGGGCATAAGTATTGTTAAAAATGTATTATTAGTAAATACACAATACCTTTAAACATTATAGCTTACTAGCTTCTGCCCGCGACTTCGTCCGCGCGGAACTCCTCCTTTTTTACAGTCGGTTAAAGAGTAGCCTATGTCCTTTCTCAGGCTCCAGACTATCTTTGTACCAAATTTCATTTAAATCGCTCCAGTAGTATTAGCGTGAAAGCATAACAGACAGACAGAGTTACTTTCGCATTTATAATATTCGTTAGGATGTGTTATTCTGATGAGTAAGCTATGTTATAGTAAAGTTTCATTAAAACCTATTCAGCAAGTTTTGTGTAAAAGAGTAACAAACATCATTCCAGACATTCATACCATACTTTCTTACAAACTTTCGCGTTTATAATATTAGTAAGGATGTGAACCAAGGGATACATTTACTTGTCAAAATTTCAACAAGAAACTCGGAATAAAAGTTGTCCATAATTAAAACCTGCTTCTAAATAAATCTAGAAGCATAATAACAAACCTAAAGGTTAGTTATTGAGGTAGGTAATATTTTCCCAAAATATCATAGAACTAGCTGTCCACCCCGGCTTCGCACGGATCCCCTTTTTTCTATAGCCTACCAGGTCCAGTCGTTTTAAAGCCTATTTAATCGAAACAAACAAACACACCTATCCTATTTATTATATTGGTATAGATCAGTAATTCAATGCCTAAATTATTATGGACTAAAAACTGCACATTTTTTTTTACTATTAAAAGCTTCAAAAAATTAGAACCGCTTTGATACTTGAGTATAATTTCACAATATAATATAGAACTTATAAAATACCTTGTAGTAGGTCTGAAGAGATCTTTCTAATGTTAAAAAAAAGGAGTACCTATATGAAATTCCGAAAAATGTATGAGAATTTTCTCACAAGTACTCCGCAACATCAATGTGACAATACTTATACAGTAATTTTATTACCCTTTGCAAAATTCCACCACAATATATTTTAATAAAGGATCTTCTGAAGACGTAATATCCAAAATTTACATAAAAACTTTTCTTTTTGTTTGTTCAGAGACCCAACAGACTGTAATAATATCAATAAGTTATAAGCATTTACCTAACTTTTAGAAGTTGGTAGTGCAGTAAATTGAGCGTGTTTTACATACTTAGGTACCTATTTAAGATGAACTTGACTTTTATACATTATGGAAACAAGTGACCTTTGTCTGTAATAAGAGTAGTTATTTAGAGATCATTATTATGTAGCATGATGTATACCTATATTGTATGTTTGTCTGTATAAACTACGCAACGTTTTTCCATAAGGTTTTTACAGCCATTAAGGAAATTAATTTCTACTGCCTTCGCGGTTATTAGGTACACTTTTCTTTATTCAATTCAACCAATAAAGAAAATTTCTTCCTAAAGGTTTATAATGTACTTACAATGATTATTTTGTAAATGTTTGGGCAGATCGCAATAAACTGCAGGAGAGCACAGTGGTTAATAAACATGACTAAGAAGCTAGTGGTTGAGGTACGAATCCTGTTTAGGTCAATAGTTCATATTAATATGACGTTCTATCACACTTTATTGTCACAGTAATAAGGTTTGTGTAAGTTCGTATTTTTAAAACTGTGGCATGTATCTACATATTTATTTATTAGAACTCATACAGTTATCATAACTACCTACAATAAATTTGTATTATGTATGTAAGACTTGGATGTTCTTATAATATATTTTTCTGTCCTCCGGCCAGAAAGCGCCAACTTTTCGGCCGCTGCGCTAAACGAAGTTTCCGCTTTCTGGCTTCGTCGAACATAAAAATAGTATACTGACCTCGGCCAGTAAATAAAAAAGCCTCAGATCACATTTTTGTCAACCTCGGCTTCGCCTCGGACGACAATTACATGTGATCTGAGACATTTTTTATTTTACTGGCCTTGGTGCGTAATGTACTATAAAACAATGAAAATATAACCATACAGAGTGCCTTAACGATATTTACGTAAAACTAAGTAATCGGCGCTATATAATTACTAGGCCAGTTTAGATTTAACTAAGATTAATTAAGGGTCTCAAGACATTGCATGTACCTACATAAATTTAGGATTCTCTTTAGCTACTTCCTCTATGGGACTATGACGTTGAGTAATTTGACAGTATGTATGCTCAGCTGTTTGTATATATATATAACAGTTAGTTTGCGGTTTAAATTTAACACAAACAAACTACGTGAATCGTCGGCGGTTAATTGAAAATGTTCCTATTAAATCACATTGGTTTCGGGAAATTGCTCAATGCTAGCACGAAGCTTTGTGATGAGAGAATTTGCACTATTTCACTAGAGATATAATAACATTATTGTATCCGAACGTCCCACGAATAATCTGACAATGCAATTTTAAGAGTAAAGTGATTAAAAAATATTACCACGGGAGGCAAAAATCCACTTTCTATCCGAGTAATGAAATTGTGAATGTCAATCGGCAGCGAAATTATTTTCATCTTGGTCCGTGATTTGGATTTTCAATTTTTTTCTATCGTATTTCGGAACTTCGACTGGGTGTTACTAGGCGCTCATATTCCATTGAAGTTACATTTAATTTTGGGGTTGTGTTTGTCAAAGGATGCCAATTTATTTTTTTATTTAGCAATGGGGTAGTGTACCTAAAGTAAATCCAAGTATGTGAGCTATTTCTTTAATTTAATAGTGTATGTTTCGTCAAATATAGGGTTCAACATTTGACAAATACCTATCATATTATAGGTAATTGACAGGTGCGTATTCAGACAGTACCTAAGGGTAGGTATTTTTATTTTATTATTTTTGTAGGTGAGATCTTTAAAGATAAGATTATCTTTGTGCATTTGTTTTTCTATAAGTATGTTGGCTCTGTGTAAATGCTTTGTTGCACAATAAATACTGTCACTACCTAAATAAAGAAATACATACACTAGTTTCTGCCTGCGACTTCGTCCGCGTGGAATTCCTCCTAATTTGCAGTCGGTTAAAAAGTAGCCTATGTCCTTTCTCAGGCTCCAGACTTTCTTTGTACCAAATTTCATTAAAATCGGCCCGGTAGTTTTAGCGTGAAAACGTAACTGTCTGTGGCAAATAGATAAATTTTCTTTCTTTCTTTCTTTTCTAAATAAATTTATACATAGGTAGGTACATTAGGCATTAAGACTTGCGACCTTTTAATAACTGTGCAATCGTGTAACCCGTCACTTGCTAACACACAAATAATTATTAAAATGAGAATAATTAAGAGGATTGTGAAGCTGTTGATTTTCATACAAAAGGCGATAACGTTTTACACCCAGTAAATATAGTTAGATTTTTATAATTTTTGGATATGTTGTAGATATAATGAGAAACTACGTCTGTACGTTTTGATTTTTAAGAAATATTGCTTACGCTAAAATTTATTAGCATCTAAAAATCTATATGTAGATTTATAATCATAAAAATCTATATTATTTAAGCAATATTTCTTAAAAATCAAAACGTACAGACGTAGTTTCTCATTATATCTACAACATATCCAAAAATGATAAAAATCTAACTATATTTACTGGGTGTAAAACGTTATCGCCTTTTGTATGAAAATCAACAGCTTCACAATCCTCTTAATATTTAAATTGTTATTCTGTAAGCAGGAAAACAAGTTCTCGATTGAGAAAGCCCACACACAGCGATAGAATTCTAATTTAATATTTTTGTCTTACTGTTCTCGAAGTTTCCAACAAACTTCTTTTATAAACTCGGGGTTAGGAAATATAACCTTAAAATATAAATTACCGAACAGCGAACTTCGTACCACCATAATCTGATTTTGATTACAATATTTTTATTTCTTTTACACAAACCTCCTAATAATAATAAACACAAAACTAAAACAATTTGGTGCAGTCGATCGTAAGTTATGGGCGTACATACATTTCTTGATTAATTTTTATTTACGTAAATGTTGTGAAGATCAAAATTATAACTTAAGGGACGGACCCTGCACAGCCTAATTATAGTATTATATATATTATATTGAATGTTAGGATATAATCAGCTCAGTTCGCTGCGAGTATAATAAAGGAAATGTAAAGATTTCGAAACGTCAGCATATTAATTTAGGTGACTTAATTACGTTATAATTATTTTATTCCAACCACGAAAGCATTAGAAATCCTAACTAATATTATAAATGCGATAGTAACTCTGTCTGTCTGTCTGTCTGTCTGTTACGCTTTCACGCTAAAACTACTAGACCGATTTAAATGAAATTTGGTACAAAGAAGGTCTGGAGCCTGATAAAGGACATAAGCTACTTTTTAACCGACTGCAAAAAAGGAGGAGTTCCACGCGGACGCAGTCGCGGGCAGAAGCTAGTTATTATATAAAAACAATAGATTATTTAAACACTAAATAAATAAAAAGAAAATGGAAATTAAAGGAAAAACAACATTTCATCATAGTAGTAATCAAATATCAATCAATAAAATACCAATGGTTTGTACCATTGAATTAGAAACTTTAGCAAGTTTGATAGCGCTGACAGATCGATAGGCTTGCTTGTCAGCTGTCAATATTTGACAGTGTACCAACGACATAACATTAACTGCCGCCCTAGGTGAAGGCACACATTTATAATTATCCCCGTACTTATATGTTATTAGCCGTTCTTGTATGTGTATAAATATATAATAATACTATCGAGCATGGGCTTTGTACGAGTATATTATTATGTGCGTATTATACCTACGTATAAAACATCCTCTTGAATCACTCTCTATTAAAAACGGTATCAAAATCCGTTGCGTAGTTTCATACCTATGTATGCTTAGATGTATAAAACTACGCAACGGATTTTAAAACGTCATCGGGACAGACAGACAGTGGAAAGTTACTTTTTGACAGTTTTATACTATGTAGTGAAGTGATAGTGATAGGATCCAAAATCGGTTCATCCGTTCGATAGCGACGATGCCACAAACAGACACACACTCACACATATATCGCATATTCATAGAAAAGTGTAAGAGGACTCGAGAATGAGACACGTCAAACTTATAACACATCGTTTTTTGTCGGTTGAATATTGAAACAATCGACAAGAAATAACAAGTCACTCCTCACAGTCCTCAGCGAGCAGTTAAACAGATTAAGCGTTCGATATCGAACATAATCCCCCAATTAGGGATCATTAGCCGAACCCGCGGCAAATTAATGACTGATGCGTATTTACGAAACACACGAAAGTGCGATTTAATTAAGATTTCCTTGTAATTTAACGCAATGTTACCTTTTGTTTTGGGAAAGCAGCGGACAAACTTTTATTGAGCAATAAATCATGTGTTTACATCGATTTTCACTTGTTTCTATGTAATTATTTCGATTTGTTGTTCTGATTAGTGATGTTTTACATTGGAATTGAACAACTATAACGGATTTAACTCGCGTAATTTATGTTATTTGTTGACGTTTTGAAAACTTTAACTGACGATGACGACTGAACTGACGATAGTTTTAGCTTAGATTCTAGCCTAGGTTTAGCTTAGATCCGTTTAGATATTTCTTGGGAAGCCACAACCTTACTCGGTGATAGAAAATTTCAGTAAAATGTTTTATTCCAATGGGTGTTATCGCGATAAATCCGCTAGATGTCACGTCTAGTCTTCAGTAAGCACCAGGTGTCATGATCCGTCAATCACAGGCAAACTTGTCTTTCATTGATGGAACTTGACAGCTAGACCTCACTTAGACTAGCGGCATCTAGCGGCGTTTCGACTCGTGACAAACCCCATTGTGAAATCTAAATTCTTTGATTGACATAATA
The DNA here is from genome assembly GCA_038024825.1 of Polylopha cassiicola. Lineage (NCBI taxonomy): Eukaryota > Metazoa > Arthropoda > Insecta > Lepidoptera > Tortricidae > Polylopha > Polylopha cassiicola. Next base: position 6,474,412 of record CP149061.1, read on the forward strand.
ATTCATTTTAATTTCTGATGCCTTCGCGGTTTAAATGACTGTGAAAAACGACGTTTCGGATTCTTTACAGTTTCCATAATTTTAGCACAACTAAGTTGACAATAGTCTTTCGCTAAAGTGATTTATACAGTTGTGCAAACTACTCGTATGTACATTATTATCTAAATTACTTACAAAATGTATGTACTACCCTATTAATAAGTGAGTTAAATCGGTTCATAGTTGTTTTATTCCAATAATTTTGTTTTACACCGTCCATCATGAAATTTAGACGTTAAACAACTGTCTTGTGATTCTAACCAAATAATGTCAGAAAATTTATCGCTTCTTTTGCGTAAATAATATCCCTTTGCTTTTGATGTTCCGAAATTTAATATTCTTGGCTAAGGATAAAGTGAAAAGTGTCACGCTCAATTTATTCGTATAAGGTACCTTATATTTGTATTCGTATCTCGAACAAGTTATCACATTGTCATTTGACTTTTATATTATGTTAATAAAATTCAATTCGTGCTTACATTACTGTGTTAGGAAATCCAAAGATGTTTTTTAATGGGTGTATTATAAAATTATGTTAAAATGTATGCTAAGAATATTGTGAGTTATATTAACTGCGATTTTAGATCAAAGATAAACTGTGGTTTTCGCAAGGTGAATACATATATTTTTTTATTAATTAGTCATTAGCATAGATTTAAAATGTTTGTGTGTAATTCAAAGTGATGAAAACATCTGATATATATTAGAGAGTTTTGTCCCACCATCGATTAATCGAAATCAATCGATTACTTTATATACTTACGTAGGGGAGAGGGGGGCTAGTACTAACAGATTTTAAATATTGTCGTTTAGCTTCTCAATTTGAAAACTTTATGTTATTATTTTTATACCCGAGTAACGGAAATTTATATGACTTGCATATACTAAGCTAAAAGGTCATCTAAATTACTTGGATTCGAAGTGAGACGCATTTGTATAAAAAAAGTCAGTGGTTAAAACTTGCCCCGTTTCGGGGGCAAATATTAACAGCGACGGGGTAAGTATTAACGCTAGTAAACTTGTTATGATTTCATTTAACCATATAAGTAAAAAACAAAACAATATTAAAATGATAATTTATTTATTATATGACATACAAATGTTAAAAAAAGCAATAAAAACTCTCAAATAACATAAATTCTTACCTACTTCAGGTTACTAAGTAATCAGTCTTAGAAAAGGCTTTTTCATTTAAAATGTAGTAGTAGGTAATATTTTCTATTGGATTTCAATACTTCTTGCACCGCTAAATCATATACTTCTTTTACTCTTGTATCGTGACACCTTTCGCGGGGGCAAATATTAGACGGGTTAATACTTACCCCGTTCCTTTTGTTAAAACTAGCCCCCGAGGACCTTTTCGGTTAAAACTAATTATAAAAAAAAAACTATAGGTATATTTAATAAAATAACACGGGAATTTAATTAACAACTAAATAACCATTCATTATATAAAAATCTGCAATCACAAAATCAAATAATTAAAACATTAATCAAAAAATTCGAGACTTAAAAATGTTCGCTCACCTGTATTTTTGCACCACCGTACGACAACTGCACAACGCGGAAGCCGGCGGGCAACCGACTTGTCGCGACTTGTTCGCCGACGTCACCCGAACTTATGACCTAAACGTCTTACCGTATCGTCGTTTAATTTAGTAGTTATAGACTTGTTAATACTTACCCCTGTTAATTCTAGCCCCCCTCTCCCCTACTATTAATTGACATAATCACTTTTCACCAATGTGTCATTTTAGCGACATAAACGCAACGCAGTCAATGATGATATGAGCTGGGGTTTTTGAAAAATATCTGACCTTTGCGATATCTTTTTATTTTTAGCCAAAAATCTGTGGTCCAAAAATCACACGCTACCTAAGTGAACAAGTAAAGTACGCCTGTATAGAGTACATTTTCAAAATTGTTTTCACGGCATATACCTACGGACAAACATCCCAACACATAAACTTTTAATTAAGAATATTGTTAGCATTTTTGCTATTGGAAGGGTACAACGAAATAACACAATTGCGAAGTTTTAATTATGAAAAAACCAATGACTTTTTGTTGGAAAAAAGGTGTAACTGCCGTTAGCTGTTTGTGTAAAAGTTTGTGATTACAGGATGTAGGCAAAATTTTTTTGGACTTTTCCCCGATAGCTATTTGATTAATAACTTGTGATTCATGTTCCGCGAACTCGTCGCGGATTTGGCCGCGGGCAGTTTTTTGTCCAAGCAAATGTTGCCTTTTAAAATGACAAGCGCGTCAATTGGCAAACACTTGTAAGCACCTTACCTCGAATTTGGTTGAAAATTGTTGCTTGATTTATTCGTTTGAATACGCCGTAATTTGGCTTTCGTTCGTTTGATTTCGTTATAAAAGGTTAAAAATTTGAAAGAAGTTCCTGGAATGTTTTTTTCTTGAAAAAAATAATGTGTCAAAAAAATACGAAATAAGAGGTACCTATGTCTGATGTGTGTGTGTGTGAAAGAAAAGCAAGAAATGTAAGGCTTGTAGCAAAAAAAGACATGAAAGGTAAATATATATAACAATGGTAGTAGGTATTGAGATGTTTCGAGATTTTCTTAACAAAAACAGCCTCAAAGAGCATGTTTTATATAAACATTCTAAAAATATACTTTCTTGAAATCATTTCAAATATTGACAGAAAAAATATCGTTAACACCACTGACGGTACCTATTTGAACAAGGTAGGTTCCTACCTATATGAAACAATTCATACCCTGGTTTACTTTTAAAATCATTCCAAAAACGTAACTTCCCTGTATGTATAGAGTATTTGTGAATGTATAGGCTTTGGAATGAAACAACTACCTATAACGGATTTAACTCGCGTATTATAAAACTCAAAAGCACAGCAAATACCTAGCCTTATATTATTACATAGTATAAAACAAAGACGTTGTCGCTGTCTGTCCGTCCCTATGTATGCTTAAATCTTTAAAACTACGAACGAATTTTGAATCGTTTTTTAATCGATTGATTCAAAAGGAAGGTTTATAGCACTACGCGAAGCCGGAACTGGTCGCTAGTTTTTAAATAAGTGCTTTCTTATACCTATATTTATGCTTCTATACTAATATTAGAAAGAGGAAAGGTTTGTTTGGATTGAATAGGCTCCAGAACGGCTGGACCGATTTCAAAAATTCATTCACTGTTGGGAAGCTACACCATTCCCAAGTGACATAGGCTATTACAAAAAGGTGATCCGTGCGAAGCCGGAGTGGACAGCTAGTAAGGTATAAACCTTATATATATTATTATACCTAAATCTAGCAGATAATTTTTATTATCTATCTAGCAGTCATCACGCACTAACCTTAAAATTTCAGACCACCAAAGATGTTCTTTCTAAAGGCATCTTTTAACACATTACCGTGCAACCTAATGTCTTTTGTCCATTAATGTCCATCAAAATTCAATGTTTAAAAGAGAGCCAAAGAGGCTTTCGCCTCAGTCATTAATCATTTCGTTAATTGGCGTAAATAATTGAACATTCATTCTCTAAATAGCTATTTATGTTCTTTACAGCCATTTGTGGTTCACTTGTTTATGTATTAACTTGAATTTGTGCGGCGTTTCGTTTGATGTATTACGATGGTATCATTTGGAATAAACGTGTTTAACGTTGATAATATTTTAATATACTCAATGTAAAAGACAGTCATTAGACGAACAAAAGTATGCCATTCAGTATTAAGCCTATTATTTCTGATGCTTTTGCGGTTAATACACATTGGAATGAAACATGTATAACGGATTTTACGCGCGTATTTTATTTTATTTGCTGACGTTTCGAAAACTTTACAGTTCCCATATTCGTACGATGAAGCCGACGATAGTCTAACACTAAAGTAAGGTAAAACTACTACTACTTTAGCGCGCCTATTAAATCCACTATAATTTTTTAATTCCAACATGTCCAATATTTTTTAATAATTTAACTATAGAACTAAATACTTCTTTTTTTTAACCAGTCATCCCTATTACTTTTTGGGGTACTTGTATATTTTTCCAGGATAAAATCTATACCATGGTCTCTTCAGACAATTGTGAAGTTTGGTCAAATATATCTAATAGTTTTTGCCCAAAAAATAATAATAATAGTTTATATCTTAAGTAGGAATTAGGTCTGTGATGTCTAATGTACTACGTTCACGTTAATGAAGATTCCTTAATTACATAATTCCATCCCATTTCATTCTTAGTATGGGGTTTTCCTTTTACTCTTTGCTTCATAGAATTCTATTTCGCGAATTTCCTTAGAGCATAATTAGTGCTATTCAGGGAATCATAATCTTCAACAGTCAGATTATTTTGCGGGAAAAATTGTTTCGAGGACAAATTATGTTTTAGGTAATGGTTTAGGTAATCTTAGTGTTTTTATACATGTATGTACTAGCTAAAACCTAAATCCCTACTAATATTATAAATGCGAAAGTAACTCTGTCTGTCTGTCGGTTACGATTTCACGCTAAAACTACTGGACCGATTTAAATGAAATTTGGTACAAAGAAAGTCAGGAGCCTGAGAAAGGACATAGGCTAATTTTTAACCGACTGCAAAAAAGGAGGAGTTCCACGCGGGCAGAAGCTAGTAAGCTATATTATTGTAAAGTTACAAAATGAAAATCTTTATTAAAGAAATAGGACTCCAGAGACACTTAAATTATATATATGTCAATATTTACTAGCGCTTCTAAAAAAATAAGGCACTGCGAGAAGAAACTCGGTAGCTTTAAGTCTTTTTTGAAATATAATAAATTATTATTGGAATGAAACAACTGTTAACGGATTTAACTCGCGTATTTTTATTAGCGTTAGACTATTGTCAGCTCAGTCGTGCTACGATTATGGAAACTGTAAAGAATCTGAAACGTCAGCTAAATAAATAAAATAAAAATACGCGAGTTAAATCCGATAACAGTTGTTTCATTCCAATGTGTAATAACCGCGAAGGCATCAGAAATTATTATATTTATATAAATGAAAACAACTTACTTACATTAGATTTTAAAATAAACAATTAATCAAGATGTGAAAGAAAATAAAATACATTTAGTAGTGAAAGAGTTACGAACATCGAATATGCGACTAAATCGCAGCAACACGCGACTGTACCTGATAATCGCAAGACTATTAATACTGTCGCAAAACGATAGATTTTCGATTCTATAAACATTTTATTAAATAATATTTATTTTTACTGAAACCATTACGTAAACGCCAACTTATAAATCCATTAACGAATTCAATACCGTCATTATAAATTCAAAATGCTTATAACACGGGTTAAATAACTTTAATAACTGGCCTTAAGGCGTTTTGTAAATTGAGCCAAAGGTTTCCGGAACGAGGTACGTCTCATTGGAATAAAGTCGTAAAAGCACTTGGGCACTTGTTAACTTACGCTGTTTCGTGAAAAAACAGGTGGTAAACGGGATCAACGCAAAAAGGCGTTTCATGGTGTGATCATAAGTTCTGCGGACTTAGCGTTGTCAGTGTTATCATATATCTAGGCAAACAAGGATTTTCTTTTCTCGTAAAAATTCTCCTCGGTACGGCATTAACATTTTTGTTACGTTTATTACGGGCCTGTCTGTTTCGGTTGGGGTTCCATTGTAAACTGATCTTCACAGTTGCGCTGTGTCTGTCCACGGTATTAAGGTTTTAGTCTGAGACTAGTACTTACCTTCTAGTGCACGTAGAATTTGTACGTTTGCTTGCAGGCGTAGGTACAACATTGTCGTCACAAATTACTAACTGTATATTGCAAATAAACTTACATCACTATACAATAAAACATAATCTATACTAATATTATAAAGCTGAAGAGTTTGTTTGTTTGTTTGTTTGAACGCGATAATCTCAGGAACTACTGGTTCGAATTCAAAAATTCTTTTTTTGTTGGATAGACCATTTATCGAGGAAGGCTTTAGGCTATATAACATCACGCTGCGACCAATAGGAGCGAAGAAACAGTGGAAAATGTGTAAAAAACGGGGAAAATATGAAGCCTTATGAAGAAGTGACAGAAGACTTTGACAGATCTTTGATGAAACAATGGACGGGCAGGACGACGTCTGCCGGGGCCGCTAGTAACTAATATAATTATTTGGCCATAGATTTTCAAAATGAGTTATTTTTTCAGTTACTTCACATAGGGGATGGTACTTAATTAAACTATTTTACCTTTTCGATTGTTTAATTATTAAGGCCTGACGGCTAATTAACCGTTAGGTGCTTTTTCTACACAGTCATAAATTATTTAAAATAGTGTGTATGAAAAATTATTACCTACTGATAAGTTATCGAGTAGGACTTACATGTTAAAACTTTTACTAAACAATTTCTAAAGAAAATTCAATGGAACTATTTGGGAAACGGAACCCTAAGTAATCTATGCGCGGTCCGTTTTCTTAAGTTTTTGAATAATATTTAAATATAACCGTAATAGTCGTGGGTTGGGACCAAAAAGGAAAACTAAACGACAAAATTTCGCATCAAAAGACAATGAACCTGGCCTTTTATTTTTTTTCGGTTCCTTAAGCAGATTTCGCCCTTTTATCAATTTGTATAATCAAACCGCTTTGATCAGAGATTTTCCACTCAAATTTAAATAAGGAAATGTATAAAGCAATATTCAAAAGCTTTTGAATGAGCTTTTATTAAGCTTTTAACGGACAGTGGTGAATCTAAGGTTATATCGATTAAAGTCTTCTGATTCTAGAATAATCGTCCACAATTTTCATTAATTTATAATCATACTAGCGGCCCCGGCAGACGTCACTTAATTAATAGTTTGCCGGGCAGGATGAAGAGGTTATGTCCCCGGATTCCGGGGACATGGTAAAATGGATGGTACGATGTAATGACACCAAGAGTATTGACTGCTACTGTTATAATATATTTATTTAACAAAACATATGACTTATATACTATATCGAGACAGCGCATATCGCTGCTCGATCTATCTACTACGTGATTTACGTGACTCTGTGGAATGCGCTGACAGGGCCGCCACAAATAGTAATTCTTCATAAGGCTTCATATTTTCCCCGTTTTTTACACATTTACCACTGTTTCTTCGCTCCTATTGGTCGCAGCGTGATGTTATATAGCCTAAAGCCTTCCTCGATAAATGGTCTATGCAACAAAAAGAGAATTTTTGAATTCGAACCAGTAGTTCCTGAGATTAGCGCGTTCAAACAAACAAACAAACTCTTCAGCTTTATACTCGTAATATTAGTATAGATAATATTAGTATAGATTACAGAGGTAAGAGCCTAGGGTCACCAGAACTCACTAATTTTAATGATAAAGTAGTGCTAGTATTTACTTAAAGTGTGTGCTTTAAAAGGTCTGATAGCTTCGTATCATAATTTTTAGCAATATTCAGTACAATAAAAGAATTAAAACTGAGATATTAGAAAAGTAATAATTGTCTATGCTACTTCCTGCATCTGATATCTATCACACACTTTATGTACCTAAGTACTAGCACGAATTATACCATACGTATATATCGTTCGGGAGGAAATATGAAAGGTATGGAGGGTCCTAGGACCATAAGACATAGTGCCAATTAATAAAAGCGAACGAACGATAGGTACGAACGCAAAAATGTACAGAATCGATGTAAGCGAATCAAAACTGACTTAGACTTTGCCATCAACCACGTGACTTTTCGTTAGCTTCAGTACCATTTTAAATGTTTTCTATTATCGTTAACGCAAAAAGTCACCTTGTCTAGCCCCCAAGGGTACAAGTAACTAGGTGAGTGACCCGTGGCAAAACTACTGATAAGAGAAACTTTTAATTTGAATGACAGCTTACCTTCTACGAGTCTGAAGCTCCCCATTAGGAGATGAGATGGTACAAGTTAAATGAGCTACGTATGTCAACTGGAGTTATTATTTTAATGGTCATAAAACTCGAGTAAGGTGTTTGCAACTTTTAACAGGTGGCGTCGTATGAACTTTAAGTTGAGTGATGAAATAATTTATCCGCCGATTAGATAGATAGATAGATTTATTTATTTCTCAAAATTCATACAGTACAATTACACTATTATGTCGAATTATATGCACTCATATTGAGATCGTCAGAACGAAAATAAAGAAAAAATAATATGAACAAATTACATTATAACATTAAAAAATACATTATTATGTCAAATTATATTCACTCATATCAATATGATATGAGTGAATATAATTTGACATAATAATGTATTGAAGATCTTGAGATCGATTTAACTTACAGTATTTACAGTATCAGCAAAAATTATAATTTTATTACAATAAATTTCATTATGCATAATATAATGTCAAATGGCTTTTAGTGTCAAGTAATTTAACATTAATAATAAAAATAATTTATTTATATTTTTGATTAAATTTTGATTATTTGGTAGAATAGTTTTTGATGCCTTCGCGGTTATTAAACATTGGAATGAAACAGAAACTATACTCATATCAGTCGTGCTATGAATATGGAAAGTGTTATCGAAATGTCAGCAAATTAAATAAAATACGCGATTTATAACATTTATAGTTGTTTCATTCCGATGGTAGAATAGTGTCAAAATACTAAATCGAAATTAAGATAGCGATTAAAATTATGAAAATATGATTATTTATAATTTTGGAATTGTTAGGATGACATCATAAAAATAGACAGTTTCATTGAGAGGTGTCCATCGATAATAGCAACAGAATTAAACTAACTCAAAATTGTATGAAACTCACATACACAAATGCAAAGCGACCTAGTGCAATACGTTCGTATATGTCAATTTCATTCAATTTTATTATTTATGTCGCGCGAGAAAGCAGCTGTCACTGTTGCTCTGTCATACTTTTACAAGTATGAGAGAAATTACCGCTTCTGAAATCGTCTTGACACTAGGGGTTATGAAAAGAATCTAAGAGAATTTTACTTGAACATCGTAATATTTTATGACATAGCTGTCAACAAAATAGCACTATTTCTGACGCTCTTTCTCCCGCGACAGTGACGTGATGTTATCAGCGTACATCATTTCCGAAACGTCTTTGAGACCGTTTCATTTGACGAAGCGTTGAATATTTTGAGTCGACGATGTTTGTAAGGAATTTTACTAACAAATATGTATGTTTTTATATAAATTTCACTTGACAGAAGAAACGTGGTGCTTCAAGCTTTTAGTGTACAAGTTATTTCTGATAAGACAAATTGAATATAGAAGTGAAGTTGATATATAAGAAAATTTATCTCGTTCTTACTAATAATATTATATCTACCTATATGTATTGATAATAAAACAAGTGGGTGTTATTGGAATCAAAATATAGATTTCTAAGGCACTTTAAAATAAAATATAATAATATAATATGTCGGCGTTTTAACTAGTTGACTCAACGAACTTCGAAATGCGTCATAAAAATCGATCCAGCCGTTTCGGCGGAGTGGAGAGAATTTTATATATTAGAGAAAACTTGTAATATTTCAAAATTAATCTTGAAATATTTTCAAGCTAAGCGATATGGAGAGTCTTTTATTAAATAGTACTTGATAGTAGTTTTATTCTAAGATAAGTTGATATGACCTATGACTTTGTAAAGTAGGTGCTTGAAGTAAAAACCAATAAAAGCTATCGACAGAAACTTCGATAGACCAATACTGGCAAAAGTTCAACAAAACCTTTTATTTGAGATATATTTGATAGAATACAAATAAAACTGAATAATGATGGTTTGTTTTAGATCGCTGGTTTAGTAAATTGTAAAAACAATTCAGTAAACTGAATATATTATTATTTTTGGAATGAAGATTACTAAGACGACTGTCGTGCTACGATTATGGAATCTGTAAAGGCTCCAAAATAGCAGCCAATTACATAAAATACGCGAGTTAAATCCGTTTAAAGTTGTCTCATTCCAATGTATAATAACCGTGAAGGCATTAAAAATTATTATATGTATTATTTTGTTTTATTATGTCCTTCGTTGCGTAAAAGTATGCATATTTAAACTTACCACAAACTTACCACAACTAGCTTTTGTCCGCGATTTCGGCTGCGCACGATAAGCAGTTTTCGACCCTTAGCGGGTGAATTTTCTTAATGCTCTATTACGTTATAAAAGGAACCTCTGTGCAAAATTTCAAGTTTCTAACCCTTGGGCCCTAGACAAGTGCCCAACGTTCAACGTTAACGTTAAACGTTAGGACCAAAATGTATGGGATTTGACATCCGCGAACGACTGTCACGTACGTCACAAATGTCAAATCCCATACATTTTGGTGCTAACGTTTAACGTTAACGTTGAACGTTAGGCACTTGTCTAGCCCCCCTTATTCGTTAGGCCCTGTGTTGATATGTTACTCATATATTATATACTAGCTTCTGGCCGCGACTTCGTCCGCGTGGAACTCCTCCTTTTTTGCAGTCGGTTAAAAAGTAGCCTATGTCCTTTCTCAGGCTCCAGACTTTCTTTGTACCAAATTTCATTTAAATCGGTCCAGTAGTTTTAGCGTAAAAGCGTAACAGACAGACATAGTTACTTTCGCATGTATAATATTACTAATATTAGTAAGGATGTATATAAACACTCTCTTGTGTAGACACTTAACATATGCCGTGTTAGTATAGGCTTGGGGTAGACACCGCACATTTATCACTTGTTCCTTGTATAGAACATGTGGGTGTATGTAGTCTCAGTTTTACATGAATAATTAGAGAAGACTATGTACTTATCACGTTCTTTATTATTTAAATTATAATGATATAAGGTTTCAAGTTAATCCATTTAATTATACTCAATAAGTTAGTGTTATATATTAAGAATTTCTAAAAATAGACAAGGTTCACGTATGGTGGCAGGACGAAATCGTCAAAAGAGACACTGCGTTCATTCAAATAAAATGAACACTTCAATTGGGTAAGTATATTATTTTAATATAACAAAAGTTATGAAATATGGATTCCGTTTCATCAATAATGTTTGCTAAGGTAATATCTTTTACTAATCTAATTAATTCTGTTTATCGCAGCTCATTACGTAGTATAGGTTCCACTGAAAATGAGCGTCGTGTCACTCACGGTGACTCGACATTTGCTGAGTGGAGTCTTTTTTTGAAAAAAAAATCACTATTAGTTATAAGCTACATTTTTTTTTTTTCTTGAGTGACTGTTTACAGTTGGCCCTGGGGCCGTCACTGCTCCACCGGACGAATGGGGAGCGCTCCGAGGTGCGCTCACCCTAGATAATAATAAGCTACATAGTTTTAAGTGCCTTTTATGTTATTTAAATTAAGCATGTGGAAATTTGCAAAATAAATTTATTTTCTTTCTTTCCTTCTAAGGTATAAATAAAAATGTAACACTGAAATGTTAACGCGGATAACTTCCTATCGACTGCATCGAATTGGATCGTTATTTTTTTTTCATCTTTGTTTTTGTCAGGACAAGGTTTTGTATAGAAAAAAATACAGAAAACAGCGGTACGAAGTTCGCCGGATCAGCTAGTCACACTAATATTATAAAGGCGAAGTTTTGAGAGTGTGTGAGTATCGTGAGTTTGTTACTCTCTCACGCAAACACTGTTGATTGGATTTTGATGAAACTTTACAGTAATATAGTTTACACATTAGAATAACACGGAGGCTACATTGGCATGAAACAACTATTAACGGATTTAACTCACGTATTCTCATATTATTTTTTATTTGCTGACATTTCGGATTCTTTACAGTTTTCATAATCGTAGCACTGAGCTAACAATAGTCTAACGCTAAAGTGATTTATTAACACATCCCTACTTCCCTACTAATATTATAAATGCGAAAGTAACTCTTTCTGTCTGTCTGTTACGCTTTCACGCTAAAACTACTGGACCGATTTAAATTAAATTTGGTACAAAGAATGTCTGGAGCCTGAGAAAGAACATAGGCTACTTTTTAACCGACTGCAAAAAAGGAGGAGTTCCACGCGGATGAAGTCGCGGGCAGAAGCTAGTAGGCTATATTTTATAACGATATTGAGCAAAGTACTAATCGTGTTCAGAAGAAATCGCAGTCACGCTAGTTCGTTACAAATGTCAATGTCAAGTGGTGAATGTGGGATTCGGTTTTGCGACACTAGTTGGCATCTTCGTTATTCACGGTTTCGACACGTTTTTTTTCTAATTTCTTGTAATTAACCCTGCAATGTCGAGTCGACATCATGTCATGTCGATGTCTTATTCTCGCGGTGATCTGTCAAAAATCGGTAACGTTGCCGACAACGAAAATCTTGTAAAGTCGATGTCGTCTATATTATCTTCATGTCGACAACGAAACGAAACACGATAAGCCTTCTCCATGTCAACAACGTTCTCAAAGGATTAATCGCCATTATTATGTCGACAAAATGTCTACTCGACAGTTCATCATACGCTCACTATTATTGCGTCACCTGAAGAAAGCTATTCAGAATAGATGATCTTTTACCAAGTTCCTACACGTTTCACGATGTGTACTCTTTTCAGTAATTTCTACAAATAAAATTAATTTACTAAAGTGGCGTGTTTCATTATCCTAAAACACCTTTAACATAAAGGAAGTTAATAACATCTTTGAAAAAGGGACAGCTCTTTAACCTTATGTACAGTTGGCATCAAAACACGGTCAAAATGATTAAATATTAATAAATAAATATCTTTGGCCAATTCACACCAATTAACTAATCCCATTTTAAGCAAAGCTTCTGTTATGGGTACTAGACTACGGATAAATATACATAAATACATATAAGACATCCAAGACTCAGGTACAGATGCCAGTGCTCATCACATTGACATCTGCCCCTAGCGGGATTCGAACCCGCAACCTCCGGTTTCGTAGTCAGGGCCTCTGACCACTAGACCAACAGGCCGTCATTAGTATCTACATACCTCTAATTTCAAGGGCGTAAAATGTTGTAACCACTGCAGCATTGAAATAAGGTACCTATAACAAAAATAAGAATTACCTAGTGATAATTTCTGATGCCTTCGCGGTTATTACACATTGGAATGAAACAACTGTTAACGGATTTAACTAGCGTATTTTTTTTTTCAGTCGTGCTACGATTATGGAAACTGTAAAGAATCCGAAACGTCAGCAAATAAAATAAAATGAAAATACGCGAGTTAAATCCGTGAATAGTTGTTTCATTCCAAAGAATTAGTGAAATAATTTCTGATGCCTTCGCGGTTATTACACAATGGAATGAAACAACTATTAACGGATTGACTTCGCGTATTTTTATTTTATTTTATTTGCTGACGTTTCAGATTCTTTACAGTTTCCATAATCGTAGCACGACTTAGCTGACAATAGTCTAAAGCGTTAGACTTCTTTAGCGAGTTAAATCCGTTAATAGTAGTTTCATCCCAATGAAGAATTAGTGAAATTGGTGCAACCGTTATAGCGTGCCTTGATTATATTATGATGAAAGAATAGGGATAAGTTTTTTGAGTATGTACGTATGTCTATTACTTCAAAATAATCATACAATCAATCATGGTATCCTAAGCTACTTAAAAGTTAACTAATCATGTACAAATCCACCCACATACTACAGTCAGCATAATATAATAAATGTCGCTATATCAATGGTGATAGAGTATTATTTATTTGACAGTCTTTTTTGTTAGTAAGGAGTTCATATTTTTTATGTTTCGCACCTAAACGGGTAAAATATAAGAAAATAGGAAAACAATAATAATGAAAGTGGGCTTCCATAAAACTGATTTTTCGCCGTTTTTATACAAAATTGTACAGAATACTTCGTACACGAGTCCGACTCGCACTTGGCTGGTTTTTAAAGATTTATTTCTTTTCAATTTGCAATTTTTTGTAGTTATTTTTTTGTCTAGTTTTTTGTAGTTATTTTTTTTTATAAAAAGACTCTCCTAAAATTAACGAGTGTTTCGCCAGCCCCGCAAGTAACATTAGCTACGATATTATGCTGACTATACAGCAAATCGTTACTATGCAATCTCAGGTTTGAATAACTAAAGGTTACTATTGAGGTTTGACCCGGTTTCTGCTTGATATAGCAAATATACTTTAGTAAAAAAATGGAGCATACGTTACGGTTTCCTTATTGATTTTTAGATTAAACCTACCTCACTTTTAAACTAGGAAATAGTATAAATTAAAAGATTAGATGCATTTATTTCTCACAGCAGAAGATGATGCACAGATGAAGTATAAAATTTAGTACTTACTTTGGGTAGATACCTAGTTATTGTTTTCGGATTTTAATTTCTCATAATACTGTGGATACAATATTATTGGCCCTTAGAGGGTGAATTAAAACTATGAAACACGTATTTAATATGTTTTTTAAAGGCATGGATCTCAAATTTAAAATCGTTGTTTATTTAGAGAATATTCTTTAAGGTTACATTTTGCTTTCGTAGTTCCGCATTTAGTCAGACAATTGTCCACATTTCATGTTCCCATTAGCGGTTAGATACGGCTGAGCATGCGTCTACATATCAATGGGAACTTCTCCATATATATCTATATGTATATAGAGATATAGTAAAGGCTACAATATCGAGAAAATTCCTCCCCGGATGACCGCCAGACTCGCAAACCCCTAAATTTAATTAAATACAAACGGCACCCAATTCTAATTCCAAAAAGAAGTCACATTTAGCCCAATTTCGAGGCTTCAACTTTTCAACACAACTTATTCAATTACATAATCTCTGCTCAGATAAATCTGAATTCTCTGGGGTAGTCCCTAGACAATGTTTTACATGCCAGCAATGGGTATGTTCCACTTAACGCCATCGAACGCTGAAATTGCCGTTCCGACGTAAAAACGCCGCGGGCGTTGTAGGCGAATGCTATAGGTTTTCGCGGTCTTGTTTTCCGCAACTCGACGACTTATACTGCGTCTATTTTGCGTGGTGGGTTGTAGGCACTAGTCTTGCCAACCCAGTTCTACCAGAAAGCCTAGCAGACCCTTGATGTTGCCGACGGCGTCTGGTAGTGACCTCGGGGTGTATGTCGGAGGGAATGTTATAGGAGGAACGCACAACGTGAGCCACGAAAGTCCATTCTGACCTACCAATATTTTGTGGTCGAAGTGGGCGCGATATGGTCGCAAACAGTGACGTCATCTATGACGTCAAACGACCGTTCGCGACGACCACGGGCGGTGGAACTATACAGAGGATGTTGCGATCGTTGGGGGCGTTGTGGATTGTACCCGATGTCGAGTAATCAGTAGACTTAGTAGATAAATCTGACATGGGTTTCGTAGTTAGTAGTTTTTGCTATAACTTGCTTAGTTTCGTGATATTAATTTCGGTCATTCGTAACAATGGACTCTGTGTTGGGACGATAAAGATCAAACTTGAATGAGGACTTGTGACGGAGATACATTTGTGTTTTTTGTCTTAATTTTGTAAGTAGTTCTGTGATAAATTTATAATAGGTACCTATATAGTAAAATTAATTTCGGAATGACAGTTTTTATGATTATTTTCGGATATTACCACTTACGACATACCAGAGTTTTCCTACATGAAAATGTAGGAAAACTCTGGTATGACTTATCTGTAGAAAAAACTCTTTTAGGATTGGTACTTAGTATAAAATAAAATTAGAAAGGAATGGATACTCGCTAAGTTAGAAGCGGTAGAAGCGGGACCGTTATAAAGGTAGCAGGTGTCAAAGGTGGAAAAAATCATGGTATAAAATTAGGTACCCTACATAATATATAAGTTTTACATACATAATATATATAAAGAAAGTCAGACTATACTCTTATGCAGACAAAGTTACAAGCAGAAGCAAAGCATCTTATAATACTTAGACATCCGTTTGTTTATTGTTGTACGTTTTCCAATATTATTGTAACATCACGTGTTCGTTTATAATCCCGAAAAGCGAAAGTACACTCAATATCGAAACATCGAGAATGCGAAGCGAACGATAACAACCGCCTACGAGTACAATCGCGCACGAAAGTGTTCCGAGATTTTAATAATCGCAATTAGCACTTGTGTGCTTGACAATTGACGTGACACGTAATGGAAGCCTTATGTTGGACATTCACGGTCAGTTTAAGTAAATTTCGCTGAATTAAGTTTCGCGATATTGAATAGTTTGAAACTGATAAATGTTACTGAAGATGAGAATTTTTTATTTGAGTTAATAGGTTATTATAAATTGTGCGGCGTAGTAAAAAAAAAATAGTAAATTTTAGGGTTCCGTACCATACATATACTTATATATTATTACTATGACTCCGCTATCCGTGCATCCATCCGTCAGTTAACGAGTTGATATTATCACAAATGTATTTCTATCGATGAAACAAATACTAAAGAACAGAGTACATATTTTTTTAAAGGCCTCCCATACAAAAAATATGATTTTTGACTTTGTTTATAGATAATGGTACAGAATGATTCGTCAATGAGTCCGACTCGCACTTTGCTCTTTTTTCATGCTAACCAGGGTATCAGCAAATTACAAAAAACTTTTATTTTTGGTTTCAAACTTCAGCATACAACATTTGCCGTCAGTTTTTTACTAGGCCAGTCGAACTGGCTGTGAGTGCCCAACTTTAAATTAGACTAGCAGTGAAATGACGCGCCTTTGCCTTTTAAAAAGTCTATTAGAACTATTTCAAATACTGAATCTCAAGTTTTTATAAAATTTCAACACTATCAGTTAATGAACAAGTGTCATTTTTCTTGCAACTGAATTTTTAAGAACTTTTAGCGAATGAGTTGAAATTTTGTACACACGTTCAGTTTTGCTGATAATGAAGTGACGCCATCCTAAAACTAAATTAAGGCGGTACAAGAAGGGTGGAACATCAAAAAACTACAAAGATCTATGTATTTAAGGATCACATGTACCTACATTGTAAAATTATAAGTTTGTTTATAAAATTCATTCATGTTACATTTATAATTTTACTAGCGACTCACTCCGGCTTCACACGCACAAACCTTCCTCTTGAA
This sequence comes from Polylopha cassiicola, assembly GCA_038024825.1. Classification (NCBI taxonomy): domain Eukaryota; kingdom Metazoa; phylum Arthropoda; class Insecta; order Lepidoptera; family Tortricidae; genus Polylopha; species Polylopha cassiicola. The sequence goes on from CP149061.1 coordinate 6,491,468, forward strand.
TCACTCTATCTATTAAAAAAAACCGCATCAAAATGCGTAGTTTTAAAGATTTAAGCGTACATAGTGATATAGAGACAGAAAAAGCGACTTTGTTTTATACTACGTAGTAATGTTAATAAACTTACTAACACGTCGTGTTATCGTGCCTTTCTTTTTTTTTTTTTTTTTTTCGTACTGAATACTGAGCGCAGTTGGCCAGCTAATGGCCCTTTACTGCAAAACCGGATGGGTGGTGAGACTCCTGAAAGGAGACTCTTAAGCCTTTTACGTGCCTTTCTGTGTTCTAATAATATGTGCACTATATCTAATATACACACTTACCTACTTATCTACTTAGTCTGAACATGAAACCTTAATTGTGCCTTGCCATTCACGAGCAGACGTAAGTCTAATCCCTTACGAATAGAAATTTCTGGAAAGGCATTAATTTGGTTTCCAGGGATCGGGTAAATTATTATATAAATGGCCGATATGACCTTATTTACGGTTCTGACTCTAAGATTTGTTGAAACCAGTTGCCGTTGAGAGATTCGTGTAATTCATCACAAACTCCGACCTTTCGAACTACTTGAAACTTAATTAACAACGTCTTGAACTGGGTTTCGATATAATTATAATTTCATTCAGTTTAGACTAATTACGGGTGCTTATGAAATTTTCGACTGGTACGATTACAGTTTGCGATTTGAGATCAATTATCTTTAACACTTTAGTATTTTTAGATGTAATATGGAAAAATCTCGTGTTGAGGTGTTTTTTGCCAAACTCCTCCGAAACGTCTATACTTACCAATTTTTTTGGTTTTTTGTATGCATAATACCTATTGGATAGGTCTGAGAATCTATCAACATCTATATTTCATACAACAAATGTTAGGGGTTGTTCACTTCATTTTTTTTATGATTTCAATGCTGAATTTACATACCATCCTAAATTTTACCATTCTACCATCAACTCATAATCCCTACTAATATTATAAATGCGAAAGTAACTCTGTCTGTCTGTCTGTTACGCTTTCACGCTAAAACTACTGGACCGATTTAAATGAAATTTGGTACAAAAAAACTCTGGAGCCTGAGAAAGAACATAGGCTACTTTTTAACCGACTGCAAAAAAGGAGGAGTTCCACGCGGACGAAGTCGCGGGCAAAAGCTAGTTTTTAATAAAATTTCTCAAAAAAACTCCGTAGGTACTAAGTTCGTTAGTTCAGCTAGTTTTCTAATAATAATTCTTTTATTTGAACACAAATAACATATAATAGTTTCCAGTTCATTATTTTTAATTACCTCCTTATATCAACTGTAACGTCGATTTATTGCTTCGGTTTGCACTACGGCAATGAAAAAGAATCAATATTGGAATTAAACAACTATAAACGGATTTAACACGCGGATTTTATTGTATTAGCGGACTTTAGCGTTAGACTATCGTCAGCTCAGTCTACGAATATGCGAGCTGTAAAAGTTTCCTCAAAGTCAACCAATAAAATAAAATACGCGAGTTAAATCTGTTTATAGGTAGTTGTTTCATTCCAATGTGTAATGGCCGTGAAGGTATCAGAAATTATTAAAAAAACAAAAGGTATACATACTCGAATCTAATGATAAATTGTTTGGATATTTAAGAGTAGGTATCCAATTGCGAAATAATATTTGTTTAGTACTTTCCGTTGAGTAGTTTATTGTTTAATAATTTCTGATGTTTTTACGGTTATTACACATTGGAATGAAACAACTATGATAGTTTAAAACTACACATAAATATTAACGATATTGTAAAGATAACATAATATATAATTTTAATAATAACTATAATAAACCCGTTAAAATTGTTAGCTTATTGTTCATCATCATCATCAGCCCATCGCAGTCCACTGCTGGACATAGGCCTCTCCAATTGCACGCCACTTTGCTCTATCTTCGGCTGCTCGCATCCAGCTCCTGCCAGCCATCTTACGCAAATCGTCACTCCACCTTGCCTGAGGACGTCCTACACTACGCTTGCCGAGACGCGGTCTCCACTCTAGAACACGTTTACTCCAACGGTTATCGGTTCTTCGGCTAATATGGCCAGCCCACTGCCACTTTAGCTTGCTAATCCGGTGGGCTATGTCGATGACTCTGGTTCTCTGCCGAATCACCTCATTTTTTATTCGATTCCGCAGAGAAACGCCGAGCATAGCCCTTTCCATAGCCCGCTGAGCGACTTTAAATTTGTGAACCAGCCGTACCGTCAGTGTCCACGTTTCGGCTCCGTATGTCATGACGGGTAGGACGCACTGATTGTAGACTTTCGTCTTCAGGCACTGTGGGAGTGACGATATGAAGACTTGACGTAGCTTCCCAAACGCTGCCCAACCTAACTGAATTCTTCTATCCACCTCATCCTCGAAGTTGTTTCTACCTAACTGTAATGTCTGTCCAAGGTAGACATATTTTTGAACAACTTCAAGAACGGCGCCGTGTACCGCAATTGGTTCCGGTAGTACATGTTCATTGAACATGACCTTGGTTTTGTCCAAGTTCATCCGTAGGCCAATGCGTACAGAAGAGTCAGCCAGATCGTTCAGCATCTGTTGTAGGTCTTGCAGCGTTTCTGCCACGATGACGATATCGTCAGCAAATCGCAAGTGAGAGATGTACTCGCCATTTACTTTGATGCCACGTCCTTGCCAGTTCAGCGTTTTGAACATATCCTCCATTGCATTTGTGAACAATTTCGGGGAGATAACGTCCCCTTGTCTCACACCGCGATGCAATGGTATAGGCATTGTTTGCTGATTCTGGACTTGGACGGACATGGTAGCGGCTTCGTATAAACATCTCATCACTTGGATGTATCGCCAATCGACTTGGCATCGCTGCAGGGACTCCAGAACAGACCAGATTTCGATCGAGTCAAAGGCCTTCTCATAGTCCACAAATGCTAAACACAGGGGCTGATTATACTCTTCGGTCTTCTGTATAATCTGCCGCACTGTGTGGATGTGGTCTATGGTGCCGTATCCGCTCCGAAACCCAGCCTGCTCCGGTGGTTGGAATTCGTCAAATCTTCGCGCAAGACGGTTCGTGATTACTCTTGAGAACAGCTTATAGACGTGGCTTAGAAGGGAAATGGGTCGATAGTTCTTCAGCAGGGTTTTATCTCCCTTTTTGAAGAACAAGACGACCACACCTCTACTCCACATCTCTGGAGTTCTCCCTTCAAACAAGACGGCGTTAAAGAGTTTTTGGAGCTCCCTAAGTATAGGTTTACCTCCTGCTTTTAATAACTCTGTTGTAAGCTTATTGTTAATTATTGATTATTTTTATTAGTTTATTTCTCTTCTTCCAGCTTAAAACATGATTTCTTTTATTATAATAATTTCTGATGCCTTCGCGGTTATTATACATTGGAATGAAACAACTTTAACGGATTTAACTCTTCTTTCTGATTCTTTACAGTTTCCATAATCGTAGCACGACTGAGCTGACAATAGTCTAACGCTAAAGTGTGTGTCTTTAGCGTTAGACTATTCAGGCGTCAGCAAATAAAATAAAATAAAAATATGCGAGTTAAATCCGTTTATTTTTTTACACAATTCACATTTCCGAATTATCTAGAATACTTTGGTACCTATTATTTCAATAAGAAAATATACATATTTGTTAACCCGTGTTGTGTTTGACTGTACTTTGGTATGAAGTAAGAATAAAATTTCATTGTTCTATTTTCTGATATGTAGATAGACAAACAGAATAGCATTTTTTAATATTATGTTAAATTAAGTAAGTATAGGATATTAAGTAGGTATTTTTAAAAATCGCCACAAAATATTAATTCTACATTCTACAAGTTTTTCCAAACTAGTCTTCCTTGGAATTTCGGAGAATCTGACATTTCTAGAAGTTTATTTAAATTTATTTTGCTTAGTATTCAAAATTATGCGAACTATGACAATATTTAAACTAGTTTGGGCTATTAATAGTGCAGTGACCATATAGTTCTTCAAAAGTTTGCAGAACTACATAGTTATTTATCTTTATTACATTTTTATTAATTTAACAATGAAATAATATTAAAAATAAAAAACTTGATCCACATCCAAATATAAATATCCTTTTTTTCTTACTTATTTGACATTTAAGTAGATATCGTAATATTTTACTCAATTTATACAAAAATATAAAAAACGCATTTATAATTTTTTTATGCGACGAAAGCAATGATTTCGTACATAGGAATAAACACGGCGATGAATACTTTCAACATATCTATAATATTATAAAACATACTACTATATACCTCATTTGGCCATGAATTCCAAAAGGTTATACCTAAGACTAAGTATAGTATAATAATTATATAGATTAGATTTATTTTTTTCTCAAAATTCATACAGTATAATTACACTATTATGTCAAATTATATGCACACATATTAAGATCGTCAAAACAAAAATAAAGAATAAATAATAATTATGAACAAATTACATTAGTACATTATTTAAAAAATACATTATTATGTCAAATTATATTCACTCATATTGAGATCGTCAATATTATATAACCTTTTGAAATACATAGGTATCAACACGAAACGTTTAAATACAAGATACGTTGCGGAATCGAAAAAGCTTTCAAACGCTCGTAAAGGGAACTCCAAAAGAGGCAATGCTGTAGAAATACTTCAGTATAAACTATACAGCTGATATACAGCTCTAATGCTTCCGAGCCGTATAGCGAAAAGATAAAATCTTTAAAAGAATAATTTATCGATACTTTTATTTAAGTAGGTCAGGTTAAAAGTATCGTAATTTTATTTCAGTCTAAAACTAAAAGTACCTACTTAATGGAAGTCTATGTAGCTAAGCATACTACTTAATAAGCTGTATAAAGGCTGTATATGAGTTTAAGTGCTGGAATACGACTATCGTTTACATACGTCTGATGTCTTTTTATACCGCTTAATAAATTGTTAGAGATATATAGGTTACTAGCTTCCGTCCGCGACTTCGTCCACGTGGAACTCCTCCTTTTTTGCAGTCGGTTAAAAAGTAGCCTATGTCCTTTCTCAGGCTCCAGACTTTCTTTGTTCCAAATTTCATTTAAATCGTTCCATTAGTTTTAGCGTGAAAGCGTAACAGACAGACAGACAGACAGACAGAGTTACTAACGCATTTATAATATTAGTAGGGAGTAGGGATCAAATGCCTTAGCCACATTTTGCTGAACATCGTTCTGCACGTGGTGTGCGTGAGGTTGTGGTACCGGGTGAAAAAAAAGTAAGGTCACTAATAGGTAGGTAAAACATATCAAGATCTTTAAAATTAACGTGTCTCTGTCTAAGGTAGATAGGTAAGTACATATACCAACTTGGCTATTTTTTTCTACGATGTTTCAATCAATATTCGATGGGCAATTGTATGGTTTAATACTATTAATTAAATGATAATAATATTTGAAATAACGCAAGAGTAGGTATGAAAAAAAATCTCGTTCCTTAATGGTACCTATAGAATCAGATGTGTTTATTTTTTACCATATTGATATTATTAATCCTTTCAATTCTTACTCATATGATAACAAAAGTTTTAATAAAGTATTTATACTACGTTACTATTGAAATGGCTCGAAATGACAGCGATTTAGCAGTGTCCCTGAGTACGCAATTATTGTGTGGGAAGAATAAACATATAATTTTTTTGTTATGAACAGAATTATATACTTCGTTACGACTTGACGTAACTATTTTAAGTGCGGTTTTCAATAGAAGTAGTCCAACAAAATCGAAATGTGACGATAGAATTCGTGACATAAAAATAGCTGCTTCTGTTATTTTAATTTTCAAAAAATCAATCATTGAAAGATAAAATACGTTGTACACGTTTTTTAAAAAACGGTGAACTTTTTGTACTATTATAATGATTTGAACTAGCGTAGGTATATCAATTTAAAACTGTCACACTTCACATTTCCCTTGTAGCAGATTGTAGCAGAAATACACCATATGTTTTATTCTAATTTGTGATAACTGCGAAAGGATCACCGAAATAATTATATTTTCCGTCCTCCGGCCAGAAAGCGCCAACTTTGTGGCCGCTTCGCTAAATGAAATTTCCGCTTTCTGGCTTCGTCGAACAGAAAAATAGTATACTGACCTCGGCCAGTAAAATAAAAAAGCCTCAGATCACATTTTTGTCAACCTCGGCTTCGCCTCGGACGACAATTACATATGATCTGAGACATTTTTTATTTTACTGGCCTTGGTGCGTAATGTACTATTAACATTTTTTAAAACAGAAATCAAGTCTAACTTCTACCTACAAGTCATTTACACATTTACCCTAAAATTAAACAGTCATATTGATTTGCAATTAGAAATAATTACAGACATAGTTAATCGATATACCTACCTAACTAATATCGTATTGGATTGCTAAATGTTATTAATAATGGACTACATCCAGTAATTAACAGTAACATGAAACACAAAACGAAACTCTATTAGTTATATAAATAGAATCAAATGAATGTCATATATAACGTGACCATACGTCCCGTTTTGAACGGGACAGTCCCGTTTTGTCCCCGAAATAATACCCGGGCCGCAAAATTGTCCCGTTTTCCTAAAACAAGACAATTTTACGCAGTTCTAGTAGTTAATCCTATTTAATTTGATACCCCACTTGGGTATATTTGTAGACATTTGGTTTTCTAGCCCCACTTTTACCACCATTATCTTTTAAACGATTAAACCGATTTTAAGAAACATAGCTAAAAAACGGAAATTGATTCAACCTCTCGACCGACTTACCTGTTAATTGAACTAAATAAACCAATGTCCCGTTTTGCGTCAAATCTATACTAATCTATACTAATATTATAAAGCTGAAGAGTTTGTTTGTTTGTTTGTTTGAACGCGCTAATCTCAGGAACTGCTGGTTCGAATTCAAAAATTCTTTTTTTGTTGGATAGACCATTTATCGAGCAAGGCTTTAGGCTATATAACATCACGCTGCGACCAATAGGAGCGAAGAAACAGTGTAAAATGTGTAAAAAACGAGGAAAATATGAAACCTTATGAAGAAGTGACAGTTAGAAGACTTTGACAGATCTTTGACGAAACAATCGGACGGGCAGGACGACGTCTGCCGGGGCCGCTATACCTAATAAATGGTCACGTTAATCATACCTATGGGTATTCTTGTAAATGGAGCTTTTTTAGTTATTTACAGTATGAGGTCTATAATTTAAAAAAAAATTATTAATAATTGCTTCCCACGTTCCAAATTAGATTTCACTTGAATTATTTATTAACTGATTGTTTGTTTCGTTACCAAAAGAAAAAAAATGTTTGTTTTTAATAATAGGTAACGACTAATTTTAATAGTTTTCAAGGCGTGTCAATTCGGAGATCCAGCGGGACTGGGTTTATACTAAAGTACTTCTATATAAAAAAATGTACCATAACTTCCGAACGACTGCACCAAATCGATTTTTTTTTGTTATGTTCTTTTACGTCAAGACAATGTTTGTATAATGACACCCATGCAAAGCCGGGGCAGGTAGTTTTAAAATAATAATAAGGGATCCAATTACTATATCATCATCATCATCATCAGCCTATCGCAGTCCACTGCTGGACATAGGCCTCTCCAATTGCACGCCACTTTGCTCGATCTTCGGCTGCTTGCATCCAGCTCTTGCCAGCCATCTTACGCAAATCGTCACTCCACCTTGCCTGAGGACGTCCTACACTACGCTTGCCGAGACGCGGTACTATATTATGTACATACATCGTAGTTAATATTAATTCCGCTCTTATATGAAAGCATTTGTTTTTGACAGTGAGCACTTGTTTTTAGGTAAGTACTTTGTCTCATTGTTAGCACTTGTAAACCAATTAAAAACATTATACGATGCATTATAAGTGAAGTACTTATTTTAAGGACGGTATTGTTCATAGTTCATACACACGTGAACACAAAGGACTAATGAAGTTGACAGCACCAATTCATTTTCAATTAGCACTTATACCTGCCTATTTGTGTTATTGACATTTCTGTTTGTCATAATAGTAGGCGAAAGTCCTTTTGAGATCTGTTGGAAGCATAATATCTCAAGGATGACCTTTGTCATGATTTTCTCTAAAACGTACCTAAACCTAATTATAAATTAATATAATAACTAAGTATGCGAAATGTATACCGCCACTAGAAATTAAGCGTGTTGTACTATACTGTAAGTATTAAATAATTTCACTTTGACTTTATTTTACCAGGGGGGCTAGACAAGGTGCCAACGTTGAGCATTAACGCCAAACGAAACGAATGCCACATTGTATAGTATAAGTATACACGAACGAAAAGTCACGTGGTCCATTTGCGATTAGCACATGTCAATTTAGAAACACAAGGTTTATAAGTAACTAGCTTTTGCCCGCGATTTCGTCCGCATAGAATTAGTGATTTTTCGTAATCAAAAGTAGCCTACCTATGTACTTTCTTAGGGTCTGGACTATCTGTGTACCAAATTTCATTTAAATCGGTTCAGTAGTTTTAGCGTGAAAGCGAGACAGACAGAGTTTTGAATTTACAATATTAAGTTTGGATTCCAATTCAGGTAATTATTTACGCTACAGATAATATACATACCTATCTAAAATACTTTAGATATGTGTATCGTAAAAAGTACCACATAAATAATGATTTTATAGATTATCCGTCAATTCCGTATCTACTTATTACTACCAGAATTATGCATGAAGTAAAAAACTTTACTCACAAAATTACTTTAATCTTTACGACCTTCACAAAAAAATGGAAATCGATATAGATAATTACTTCTATTGATTTCTTAACACGTCTGCCTCTCGCAGTGAAATTAAGACATTTAAAAGTGTTTAAGTAACAATTTTTATGGTTAGTATCTATTGGACAAGCGCAGCGGTTTTCATTTCTGTATAAGCGTTACATAATTATAAAAGAGCCGTTACTACTTTTGTAGCATCTTCTACATATGTTACAGTTAAAAGGCTATTTAGACCAAAGTAATAAAATGATCTATTTCCTACACCAGTTAATAAATTTAGTATTATAATAATTTCTGATGCCTTCGCGGTTACTACATGTATTGGAATGAAACAACTATTAATACCATTGTCAGCTTAGTCGTGCTACGATTATGGAAATTCGTCATGTCGTCACTTTTATTCACAGAACAATAGAAGTAGAAAAAAACGGAATAATAGTACATTATCTAGAATAAGAAATCACGGGCAGGTTTCATTCAGTTCACACATGTAGCAAGGCAACCCGACCGTTTCTCATGTCGCCCCGCTAACCGCTACGCTGCCCGCTCCGCTACCCGCCCCGCTCTATCACGTTAGAAAATCCCAAAGATAATAACTTCGGTGCGCAAGCGCCGGTCGGCGAGATCAAAGCAATTTACGAGTTCAATAGTTTTAAAAATTCATAATTAATGCATCAAATAGATTATATAAATATTACTGCTCGCGTTCAGAAAGTGTTATTTAATGTATTCAATCGGAAAGATTACTTGGAGGTTTTTAAAGTCAAATTTACATTACAAGTGGTTTGTAATCCTGAGATGTAATTATATCATCGCCTTCGTATTCATCTTTGTTGTTCTCATGGATATTTGCGATATATCATGTACTAGCGACCGCCCCGGCTTCACACTATAAACCTTCCTCTTGAATCACTCTATCTATTAAAAAAAACCGCATCAAAATCCGTCGCGTAGTTTTAAAGATTTAAGCGTACATAGGGATATAGGGACAGAAAAAGCGACTTTGTTTTATACTATGTAGTGATTGTAGATTTTTGTATTAAACATGGACGTTTCTAAAATGGATTTTTAATTATATGCGCAAAATTTGAAAATTACCAATACACATTAGAATGAAACATAATATAAACGGATTTATCGCGTATTTTAGTTTATTGGATGCCATTTCGATAACTGACTATACTGTTAATAGTCTAACGCTAAAGTGATTTTAACGTTATGACCCATACATGCTTACATTTAAATATACATACGTTTTTAAATTAACTTAGGACGAAGCTTTTCTTAGACGAATAGATATTTAGTAATTATTCAAGTATTCTTATATTGTGATTATCTTGAGATTGATTCCAAGTAGGATGACTAATAATTGAAATCGTGAATAGTACGATGACCAATCTCATAGTCATTATTACTACGTATTATTAAAAAAAACTTGAGATTGAACATGCCCACACAAGTATACATACAATATGATATTATGACAAAACCAGCCATGAACATAATATCATATATATATTTTTTGATGTAGGTACCTACTAAGTAAGTTTTATTTTTGACGAATCGTGTTTCCGATTTCTTTGTTGTTTGAATATAATCTAATAAATTTGTAAATAAGTATTTAATAATATACTATGCTTCATATAAAATCCGTGATGTAAAAAATAAAAGATTTGCTTAAGTACTTTTAATATTTTAATATGGAAGATTGGTTTACAGATTTTCCATATTGTGGGATTATCTATAAATAAGTGGATCTTTGAGCGTTTGAAACGCCGTCATTGTCGTCTCAGGCTATATTTAAGAACGGAATCAATAACTAAAAATAAACAGAAATTATCTCCTGGTACTGTTACAAATACTTTTTCGATTGATACTTAATAATATTATTTGCAACCATTATAGGTATAGCTAGAGACAATATCGGCGTCTCAAATGCTCAAAAATCCGCCTAAATCTAGATTTTCCACATTGTGAGATTAGTTAATCAATACAAAGCAAGTTACTAACATTATGTCTATACACTTGGTGACTAACATTATGTCATAACTTCTGCCCGCGACTTTGTCTGCGCACGATGAGTACTTAACATAATATCGTTAAAGAATATAGCCTATATGTTATACTGATGTATAAGGTATATGGTTGTAAAGTTTCATCAAAACTCATTCAGTGTTTTTTGCGTGAAAGAGGAACAAATATACATCTAGACATTCATAGATTCTTACAAACTTTCACGTTTATTATTATTAAGGATTAAGGAAGTAGGTAGGGATAAATAGCTTGCTAGAATACAAAGCGATGCTCGAAAATAAATGAATCGAATTAAAAAAGGTTGTATAACATTTTGCAGGTCCCTATTTTACCAACGCGATAACTCGATGTCAAGTGACAATTATGTTTACACTACAAACTCGATAAGAATCTATTGGGTTCATATATTATTGACTGCGTAATGCAATTCAAATTGTCATTTGTAATGAGTAATGACATTGTCAGTGGCCAATCTTTATATATATAGTTCTATGTTAATAATTCTTTTGTACTTGTGTAGGTAAACAAGTCACTGAACTCCTAAACTGCTGGATCGATTTGATTATATTTTGTTGTATGCGTTCGGGGCGCCCTGGATGGTTTAGATTCACAAATTAAGCCGGCAGATGGCGCTACAGTCGGTATTCCAAAAACGCAGTACAATGTTCACTAGACGAATATGTAAAATTCTAGACTAGTATATGAAATATACATACAACCCTAAATTTTCCCATATTAACTTCTAGTATAGTAATAAAAAATCTTATAAAACGCGGTACGAAATTCGCTGGATCAGAATGTGTATAATAATATTTATATAAGAATTGTTGGTAAATATTAATATAAGATACCAAATAAAACCTACACATATCTCGTTATTAGAGCTGAAATATCATCCAAATTATATCAGACGCCATATTAGTTAAGTTTGCGTGAAAATACGGAGAAAACTAATTTTCCTAAAAATGAAACCAGTTATATCGCAGAATTCGTTAGAGACGTCTTACAAATAGCTCACTTAATAATATAACATATATTATAATATGTTCTTAAAATAGTTTCTTCATGCGATACTATATAAGGAGATAGCTCCTTATATAGTACATTACGCACCAAGGCCAGTAAAATAAAAAATGTCTCAGATCACATGTAATTGTCGTCCGAGGCGAAGCCGAGGTTGACAAAAATGTGATCTGAGGCTTTTTTATTTTATTGGCCGAGGTCAGTATGCTATTTTTCTGTTCGACGAAGCCAGAAAGCAGAAATTTCATTTAGCGCAGCGGCCACAAAATTGGCGCTTTCTGACCGGAGGACGGAAATATCTATTTATACATAGGTGGGTAAATGTATAAAAAGAGAAGCTGAATGAATAATTGACATATTATTATCCACGCGGTGTCTAAAGTATAAATAAGGGTTAGAAACTAAAAAAAAATCCATCGGGGTTCTTTTATAACGTAGGAGGCACTAAGAAAGGCTTTTTGAAAATTTGGGGTAAAATGAGAGTGATTGTATATCCTACGTACCTTTTAATATGAGCAGTTACTGTATTTATTTAAATAAATTTACTCAATATGTAGGTAGGTATTTATGAATATTAAAGTATTAAAACTCATGAATGAACGACTAAGCAAATTTCAATAATATCAAGATTCGATGTTTAATTCATAATTCAAAAATAGCGAAAATAGCATTTTGCATTCCATTTGACTACGATTCAAGATGGCCGGCGGGGAAACTTTTATTTAATTTGCAAACAAAGGCACAGATAATCTGTCAGCCATTTGTGAATGAATTTTGAATAACTTTTTTTTAATTTTTAGTCATATTAGTTATTTTGCCAGTATTTCTATGTACCAATTTCATTTAGGTGTTTGCAAAGTCACAGATAATCATTCAGCCATTTAAGAATGAATGTTGCGTAAGTATTTTTTTTGGGCATGTCAGTTTTTCTGCCAGTATTCCTATGTAGCAATTTCATTTAGTAACATAAAAAGGCACAAATAATCTGTAAGCCATCTGTGGATAAATTTTGTGTAACCTTTTTTTTTTATTTTTCTGTGTACTGATACACATTTAATTTTCTATGTAGCAATTTCATTTAGGTGTTTACAAAGGCACAGATAATCTGTCAGCCATTTAAAGATCAATTTTGCGTATTTCTTTTTGGCATGTCACTTTTTCTGGCAGTATTTAATATTCTATGTGGCAATTTATTTAGGTGTTTAAAAAGGCACAGATAATCTAACATTTATGGATGATTATGCGTATTTTTACTGCCTGTATTAACTTTTCTATGTAGCAATTTCATTTAGGTGTTTACAAAAGCTTAGATAATCTGTCAACCATTTATATGGGTGAATTCTGCGTATTTTTTGTGGGCATGTTAGTTGTTCTGCCAGTATTTCTATGTAGCAATTTCATTTAGGTGTTTATTGAAGCAATGTCCCAAGGAAAAGCGGTCTTGTGTTAAATCCAAGACAACGGAACACGGTGGCACAAAACAAACGAAATTACGAGTATGTGCACTGGATTGCGGATTCTGTGCATTCCACCAAAGTACGTGGAAAATAAAGAAAATGTCTTTTGGGGTTAAATTGAAAAGTATTTCTTGCTGTTCCCTGGTTAAGCCGGCGTGGAATTCAATGAACTTGAAACATTTAGCTATCCCGGATCCTATATACTTTATCGAAATGAAAAAGCTTTTGTGCTATTCATGGTCATCATTTGAGTATAGAAAATGAAGCCAAATTGGTTTCGTTGTTTTGGTTGAAATATCCAATAATTTATCACAACCTATTTGATTTGATAGATTATGATATACTTTTGCTTTTGATTGAAATACTCTACCACATACTAGCGCAGAGGCAGAGCGCAGAGGCGGAAGTAGTATATAAGGATAGGCATAGGAAAGAAGGCATGTAAGTTATATTATTGTAAAGTTTTACCAACATCCACTCAGCACTTTTAGCGTGAAAAAATAACAAATATACAGCCAGATATTCGTACAGCCATACATCTATGCATCCAGACATCCATCCTTACTATTCCTTACATTCATACATAATACATATGCTTACAAACTTACGCATTTATAAAAACATATCTCAAAAGGGTCACTAGCACTGCTTAGAACAGCGTTTTCTTATTACGTAGGTATTTGTATAGAAAAGATCTTTTAAATGCGATACCTCATTGTAAAGGCAGATAATATAACAGAGTACTAAAACAAATTAACTTTGTTAAATGATCCGCTTCTCAAGTGCTGTACTGGAGAGATATTTTTTAATTATTTTTCCAGAAGTAAAGACTTTTGAAGTTTGTGAATAAAGATTTTATCGAGATTTCATTCTTCACGTCCTTACTAATATCCTTACTATCCTTACTTCCTTACTAATATTATAAATGCGAAAGTAACTCTGTCTGTCTGTCTGTTACGCTTTCACGCCAAAACTACTGGACCAATTTAAATGAAATTTGGTACAAAGAAAGTCTGGAGCCTGAGAAAGGACATAGGCTACTTTTTAACCGACTGCAAAAAAGGAGGAGTACCACGCGGACGAAGTCGCGGGCAGAAGCTAGTTTCTTATATTTTAGCATGGTTTAAATTTAACCCGTGAGATTGGGATAAATAGTATCTAGTCTATTGGAATGAAACAACTATTAACGGATTTAACTCGCGTATTTTTATTTTATTTTATTTGCCGACGTTTCGGATTCTTTACAGTTTCCATAATCGTAGCACGACTGAGCTGACAATGTCCAACAGTGAAAGAATTTTTCAAGTTATTAGTTTTTCAATTAGTATCTAGTCTATTTTCTTTTGGAATGCCTTTTTTATTTCTCTCCCTAAAATTATCAAAAACGGTTAAGTGATTAGGCGTTAAACCGTAACAAGAAATTCTGTTCTTTTCTAAGAAACGACATAGATAACAGATTTAACTCGCGTATTTAAATCCGTTATAGTTCTTTCATACTAATGTGTACCTAATAACCGCGAGGGTAACAGAGAATAATAATTTCTGATGCCTTCGCGGTTATTACACATTGGAATGAAACAACTAGGTATTAATGGATTTAACTCGCGTATTTTTATTTTATTTTATTAGCTGACGTTTCGGATTCTTTGCAGTTTCCATAATCGTAGCACGACTGAGCTGACAATGACAACTTTAGCGTTAGACTATTGTCAGCTCAGTCGTGCTACGATTATGGAAACTGCAAAGAATCCGAAACGTCAGCTAATAAAATAAAATAAAAATACGCGAGTTAAATCCGTTAATAGTTGTTTCATTCCAATAGCGTATTTTTATTTTATTTTATTTAACAGAAATTAGTTTTGAATTCCTGTTTTTTGGTCAGATATATCAAAATTTGTCAACATAGTGGTTTAAGCATGAAAACTCAAACAAACTTTCAAATTTAATTAGTAGTCCTTTGAGTATATGATACGCTGAGAAAACTGTGTTTTTGACTTAAGTAAAACATGAATTTTCCAGCAGCAGACATCTCCAGGTATATTGCAGATATTCTCCGCAAAAGCCTTTCGCATTATACAACATTCTCATCCTCAAAACCAAGCGGAGCTTTGCAGATGCGGATGTTGAACAAATCAGTACCAACCTACAGGAATTACTATAAAGGCACGTGCTATAAAGTCACGTGCTAGGTATTTCAATAGAAATCTCGATACGATTTTGTGATTCAATCGCTTCTAACCTTTGACAGATACTAATAAAAAACGACTTTGTTTTGTTTTTGGTATTGCAAAAAAATTACAGGAGTATCGTTGGAATGAAACAGTTATAACGGATTTTGTTAACGTATTTATATTTTATTTGCTAACGTTTTAAACTTTACAGTTCCTATATTCGCTGACTGAGCTGACGACAGTCTTACACTAAAGAACGAATATCGAAACTATAAAGTTTGAAACTTCAGCAAATAAAATAAAAAATATGCGTTACACTATTGTCAGCTCAGTCGTGCTACGATAATGGAAACTGTAATGAAGCCAAAAGGTCAGCGAATAAAATAAAATAAAAATACGCGACTTACATCCGTTAATATTTGTTTCATTCCAAAAAAATATGCGAGTTGAATCCGTTATAATTGTAACATTCCAATATGTAATAAAGGCGAAGGCATCAGAAATTATATCGCGTATGATTTTATATCCGCATCCGTGAATGTGCTTTTTAACCAACACATCCGCACCCTCATCTACATTCGCATTCTCATCCGCACTTTCATCCGCATCCGCAAAATGCCTGCTGTACAGCTTGTACAAGTTTTATTTACATATTTAGATATTGCCGTATTGCGAACTAGTGAAATCTACTGCGTGTTTGCCGATAGCCAATTTGAATATGTGAGTGTCGAAGTTTCCTTGCATTTTCCGTTAGGCAGATTCGGGATTTTATATTTAAAAAATATAAAGAAGTAGTCTTATGTAGAACAATTTTTATAACGGTTTATGGGAAAGAGCTCATACGTACGTATGAGCTTTCTGCCTGCAAATTCACATATGTACATTTTAACCCCCTTTCAACCCTTAAGATCAATTTTCATTTTACATTTTAACCAGTAATTGTAAAAATAAAAACTTTCACCCCTCGTTAGGATAAACTAGAATATAATAATAGAATCACATCATTCAAATCGTTCAATAATTCTACAAAGCTTCAAATACGAATAGAAATAAGTGTACTTTCAACCCCTAGTGGACTAATTTCTGGTAAAACACTTTCTAATACTTACTTACTTAGATTATATACATTTTTTTTTCGAACTGAATACTGAAGCGCAGTTGGCCAGCTAAAAGGCCTTTACTGCAAAACCGGACAGGTTGCGAGCCTCCTGAGAGAAAGCTTTCAAGCCTTTATTATCATATACAAAAGTTGAAATGTGTAAGCCCAACGGTAGCTATAATATCAGTCAGTAAATCAGTCAGTCGTGAGTCAGCTTAGTCACTTATAGATATACAAGGCTGAGTAAACACACTGCAGCACTGTGTCGTCATATTATTATTTGCATGGTTAAAATATAACAGTCAGTAGATCAGTCAGTCAGCTAAGTCATTTATATAGCGATGTAAACGGTCAGAAGGCTAAGGTAAACACACCTTGTTGTCATATTATTAATCACGTGGTTAAAATCAGTCAGTCAGTATATGAGTCAGCTTAGTAATTTAATAACGGTCACTGGTTTAAGGTAACACATTGTTTCGTCATATTCTTACCCGCGTGGTTAAAATCCGTCAGTCAGTAGATCAGTAAGTCAAGACACCATCAGTCAGCTTATTCATTTATATAGATGAATGCGGTCACAAGTCTGAGGTAACACTTTATATTATGTTATCACATTATTCCTCACGTGGTTAAAATCCGTCAGTTAGTAGATCGTCATGACATCAGTCTGCTTAGTCATTTATATCCAGAAGTACGCAGTCACGAATCTGAGGTAACACTCTATGTTGTCATAATATTATTACTTACTCGAGTGGTTAAAATCCGTCAGTGAGTCAATGAGAAATATCGGTCAGTGAGTTTAGACATTACATATTATATGGTAGGTACGCGGTCATAAGACTAAGGTAAACACACCGTGTTGTCATATTATTACTCGGGTGGTTAAAATTCCGAGCTTCCATGTAAAATGGACCCTTTCCATTAAAACCGCAAATAAAACAACATCCATGATTTCGTTTTAATTAAATTGGATCGTAAATTGCGACACCTGTTTGTCACTGGATTTGAAAATTCTGTTTGTGACAACTGCTTCTGGTTTTATTTTTTATTTCGTAATAAATAATCCCTAATAATATTATAAATGCGAAAGTAACTCTGTCTGTCTGTCTGTCTGTCTGTTACGCTTTAACGCTAAAACTACTGGATCGATTTAAATGAAATTTGGTACAAAGAAAGTCTGGAGCCTAAGAAAGGACATAGGCTACTATTTAACCGACTGCGAAAAAGGAGGAGTTCCACGCGGACGAAGTCGCGGGCAGAAGCCAGTTCTTATTATAATTATAAAATGGAATAAAGCACATGCCCTTATTAAAGTGACAATTGTCGGTGACAAGTGACAATTCGAATTTAACGCAACTTGATTCTTTTCCAGTTTGTAGTGTAAATAAATTTGTCACTTGTCACCGATATTTGTCGCGTTGGTGAAATAAGGGGGTTTCTAGATATATTTAGAAGATCACCACGCTGGTCAAATGCAGGTTGGCAGATTACACGCCTATCGTGACGCGGGCATGAAAATGTCTTCATGTAGGTACCGATGCTAGTTGCAGAAAAAATGTGCCAAATTAAATTTTCGTGGTTCTAACTGTATTTGAACCTGCGACCTCACGATCGTTGGTCCAATCGTTTATCACTGATGTCTCAATGTTATGATTACCCATTGCATTATATATGTGGGCAGAACGTGGGTATACCTACTAGCTTTTAAGCAAAAGCAAACTCAAAATATGACTTACTAACTACGTTTTTACTAAACATTAAATAAACTAAATCGAGCCATGCTGGAAAACAGTAAGTTCAATTATAATGTTAATTAGCTTTTGGCCGCCACTCCGTCCATATGGAATTAATAATTACAACATTTCACCCCCCCTTTTGACTCCTTACGACCCTTTTTTCGCAATTAAAAGTAGCCTATGTATTTTCTCAGGCTCTAGACTATCTGTGTTCCAGATTTCATATAAATTCGTTTAGTAATTTTGGAGTGATAGCAAGAAGGACACGGCCACTTTCGCATTTATAATTAGTTAGGATTTAAACCAAACAATATAAGATTAGATAATAGATCTTTAGATTGAATCCTCTGACATATATATATATATGTAAAATAAACAAGATTTTTTTGTAATAATATAAGGGTTAAAGTATGTACGTAACCCTCTTGTAAATGCAATGAATAATAAAATAAGTAACGTACTAAATTTAGCGCGAACGCTGTGTACGAAATTTTTATACCATTTTCAACTTTATTTTTATTTTCAGAGAGACATATTTATACGTTGACTTATTTATCACCTTTTTAAAATAAGCGAGAAATTTAACAAGTTTTGTCAAAATCCTAGTGCTAAAGGGCGTATGTGTAATACTACATGTAAAGAACTTTGTTTCTTTTTACACTAGGTCCCCAGAAATATATATAAAGTTTTACGGAAAAAAAGTCATTTATAATTTTACACTGAATATTAATCGATTTTTCCTTTTATAAAATAATATAGGTATTGAATATTTTTCTAAGCTATAAAGTGTCTTGAATTCTTTATTATCATGAGAACTAGCTTCAGGCTAAGATTTTATTAAATATGCCAAGAAGCGGTATGGCTGACTGAGTAACCCATTTATAGGTAGGTAGTTGGTTCAGATCTCGCAAGAAGCATATATTTGTCTTTTGCCAAATTCCACAAAAAATCCGGATTTTTATCTAAGCGAACACCGGTTCCATTATAATAATGTAAATTTATATTTATTCAAAGCAATCCTTTTTTTTATTTGTTACGAAATTATTCTAAGGTATATTGTATGATTTTTACATACATTTTAAATTACTCCTTCAATTTAAAAAAATATAGGGTAAAAACGATAATTTTATGTAAATATATAAAATACATTGTATTCCTTAATCATAAATACTTATTTTCATATTTATTTTATTATGATTATATTTAAATAACTAACGTTATTAATATTTAATAAAGAGCATAAAAAATAACACTAATGTGCCATAACGCTTTTTAACAATCCTTACATTCACAACATCATTATAAAACTCGTAAAATAATCACATCATGAATAGATAACTTTAAAAAAACCATTATGTTGGTACTCACTTTTCATAAACAAGAAGTCAAATTTCGAACACAAATTCACAAAGCACTTCAAACTTCAAACAATTGTCACTACACTTTTAACGAGCACAGAAAAAAAAGTCCGGTTGAATTTCGAACGTAGTTTAAATTAAAGCCGTGGCTACACGTGCGTGCACAACGCGGGTTCATTCGGTACTGGCGGGCGTTCCACTGCGCGGTAACTGGCAACACTCGCGTGAGATACAGCTGTAACTTTGATGATTCTGTGCCATCTTCTTTCTCTGCCTTTATTGAACGTTATTTCTTTTTTATGGAATAGGATATTGCAGTCGATTAGTTATTTGTCATATTAGCTTTATAGTCCTATTTGTCGCTGTGTTGTAATAAAAATAACGGTTTTGTAGTTCCGTTCCGATAGTTGGAAATTTCCAATGATTTATACGTCTGATTTATTGCTTTTATCTACGGAAAAAAGGCCATACTTTGCATGATTTATATTAACTTTGATCAAAGAGGAAACGAAACGTTTTTTAATGGTTTCGTGGTCCTTCGAACCTGATTGATTGGAGCATGACGACGCGAATTCCATTATAGAAAACGTCGATACGGAAAAAGTAATTCAAGTTTTGTTTTAAGCGATTCTTGGACGAAAGTTTGTCATCAGAAATAAAATACCAGGGGTGAATCAGGGTGAGGTAAAGGAAACTTTACAGTGGCTATTAGAAAGCCTCTAGTTACTTTTAAACTTTTCATAATTGCCTTGAAGTTTTGTTTATCTTGTAAATAGAGTTGAGGTGTCGAGGTTTAGAAGTGGCGGCACGTTGGAAATTACCGGTTAATTACGTCAAGGCCTTATCGTAAACTAAGGCCCTAAAACGATGTCAAGAAGTGTCCATAAAAACGTCAATGATGCCGTAAAGGATTTATCTTCGTTTCAAGTTAATGTTGCGTTAAGGATAGCAGGGTTTAGCAGTACAATTAATAACTCATGGCTTCGACTGTAATGGACTTTGTAGCCTAGGCGCGTGCAGTGAGAAGATGGCAGGGTAGGCACTCCATACAATTGTGATACTGTACTTGTATGGAATGCACGCCCTTGTTTGTAGCTCTATGCTTTTATGGTCTTAGGACCATATCGCACACCTAGATCTAAACGGACTTAGCTTGAAAATTTGTTTTTTATTATTATAATGATATTTTTGTATAAAGACAAGATGTGTAAAATTTTTCTACTCTTGTCTTTATACAAAAATATCATTATAATTAAAAACCAATGGTATTGAAACAAGAATATTAATCGAATTTCGATTGATAGATCGTAGTTGATATTGCTTATATTATATTTTACATATAATTCAAGCTTCAAAATTTTGAGTTTTTTTTTTTTTTTTCTTCGAACTGAATACTGAAGCGCAGTTGGCCAGCTAATGGGCCTTTACTGCAAAACCGGACGGGTGGCGAGACTCCTGAAAGGAGACTCTTAAGCCTTTTGATTTTGAGTTAGCTACCTTTAGATCTAGTGCGTATTATAGCAGCTTTAAATAAAAACATTGTTCAATCTTTAAATATTTAACTTCTATTATCCAGTATCGCTTTTCCGGTTTTTAATTTATTCATAAGTTGCAAATAGCTTATTTTATAAAACCAGATTTGAACCTGAGAGAACTTTTATTCAATTTAGTATTAACAGAGAGAGCGAATGTATTATGCATAATGCACTATTAGCGGAAGAAAGATGTAAGTCACAACCGGGGTAGGATTTGCCTTAAGGCACAGTAGGCAATCTCGGGGGACAGGATGTTAGGCGCTGCCAATCGTAGACAAAAAATACACTAATGAGCTGAAAAGGGCTGGTACAGTCAGCATCGGAATCAAATATCGTAGCAGCGATGGTGGTCTATTACATCAAAACACGCTCTAATGCCTTTGAGAATAGAATCGTGTACTAATACTGCTGCAGATTTCTTGTCCCCTAGACAAGTGCCAATCGATAATAGCGAAACGAAACGAATGCAAAATTGTATGGAATTGGCGTAAGTTAACGAAAATTCATGTGGCCAGTTTCTTTTGCCTATGTCAATTCCATATAATTTTTCAATTGCGTCGCTATTTTAGATTTGCACTCGTTTAGGATGACCTATTTAGATGATTTAATAGTTTTACTATTTTACATCAATGTATTTTTTGTAAATATTATCTATTACATTTAACTAGCTTCTGCCCGCGACTTCGTCCGCGTGGAACTCCTCCTTTTTTGCAGTCGGTTAAAAAGTAGCCTATGTCCTTTCTCAGGCTCCAGACTTTCTTTGTACCAAATTTCATTTAAATCGGTCCAGTAGTTTTAGCGTGGAAGCGTAACAGACAGACAGACAGACAGAGTTACTTTCGCATTTATAATATTAGTAAGGATATGCTTTTGTTTAAATAAATTTAATGTTTGTTGTGTTTTAGTTGTCTTGATTTTGTTTCCATTAAATTATTATTTTTCACAATTCACCCCACGCTAGCAGACATAATATTTAAGGCACCTTCGCTATCATATACTTAACTAGGACACTCGACCGGTAGTGCCTACTGCGGAAAAGACTACAAATCCACCTCTGCTTACAACTTACGTCTCTCGAAAGGTGCGTTATTAAAGTTTTAAATAAAACAGTTTAAATTAAACTGAGAAAGGAATTTCTTAGCAGAGCGACTAAGAAACTTACCTACATAAGCATTGTTATAGTACAGAAACTAGAGCGTAGTGATGTTGAAAAGTTTCAGCACTTTGAATAGTTGGAAATAATTCTTAATTAAATGCATTTAAATAGGGAACTACGTAGAATTCCTTATGGGGTAATGAATACTTGTAATGTATTTGTTTCAAGCTTGAAATGAAACAACTATTAACGGATTTAACTCGCGTATTTTATTTCATTTGCTGGCATTTTGGATTCTTTTCTGTTTCCATAATAGTAGCACGACTGAGCTGACAATAGTCTAACGAGTTAAATCCTCAGTTGTTCCATTCCAATATGTAATAACCGCGAAGGCATCAGAAATTATTGTTTTAAGCTTTTAAAAAGGTTGTTAACTTTCTTGTTAATAGGTAATTTTGATTGTTATTGTTCAATCATGAAAATATATAGGTACTTAAATAAAATTAGAGTAGGTAGTCATTCGATGTTGTATTACAATATTGGTTTTATTATGTACCATTTTTCCTTTCTTTATATATCAACATTTTGATACTAAATATACTATACGAAGTTCATAAATATTTCTATTCCAGCAAGGTTAAAAGAAAAGTTTTCCTACCATAAATCAGTATGGAGCACGCACGACACAAGAAAAAGAATTTGAGACACTTGATCCAATTTCACGTTAGTGTCGAAGTGTCGGCGTAGTGGTGACTGACAGTTTGGTCGCAATTATGAAGCGCGATTGCTATCAATCAATCAATCAAATAATTTCTGATGCCTTCGCGGTTATTATACATTGGAATGAAACAACTTTAACGGATTTGAACCGCGTATTTTATTTTATTTTTTACGTCTTTAGCGTTAGAATATCGTTACTGATTTTCGACAGAGCACCGCGAGAGTAAGACGACATAGACATGACAAGATGTCGGCTTAACAATTCATCATAGGCTCTCAGGACCTAACTGAGACAAAGATATAGGTACTTAACAAGTTTCTGCCAGCGACTTCGTCTGCGCACGGAAAATCACCCCATTTTACTCTCAAAGGGCGTGAATTCGGATTACAATAGTATTACATAATTAGGTACTACTCTTGTTGGTCCCTATTAGACGTGGCTAATATGCCTTACTCACTTTTTGTGTCAATGTCTTCGATTCTCAATCTTTTATATATCTATGATTATTTGACAGCGAAAGATATTTCTTATCAACTTAGGTATTGTATTTTTTTTATTTATTAGGTACCCCATCTCATCCGCTAGTGGAAAAATATTGTTGTTTACATATACTTACATGCATTGCTTAAGTTTTTTTAATAATAATATAGGTAGGGAGAGGGGGGCTAGTACTAACAGATTTTAAATATTGTCCTGTAGCTTCTCAATTTTAAAACTTTATGTTATTATTTTTATACCCGAGTAACGGAAATTTATATGACTTGCATATACTAAGCTAAAAGTTCATCTAAATTACTTGGATTCGAAGGGAGACGCATCTGTATAAAAAAAGTCAGCGGTTAAAACTTGCCCCGTTTCGGGGGCGAATATTAACAGCGACGGGGTAAGTATTAACGCTAGTAAATTTGTTATGATTTCATTTAACCATATAAGTAAAAAACAAAACAATTTTAAAATTATAATTTATTTATTTTTTGACATACATATGTTAAAAAAAAACAATAAAAACTCTCAAATAACATAAATTCTTACCTACTTCAGGTTACTAAGTAATCAGTCTTAGAAAATGCTTTTTCATTTAAAATGTAGTAGGTAATATTTTCTATTGGATTTCAATACTTCTTGCACCGCTAAATCATATACTTCTTTTACTCTTGTACCGTGACACCTTTCGCGGGGCCAAATATTAGACGGGTTAATACTTACCCCGTTCCTTTTGTTAAAACTAGCCCCCGAGGACCTTTTTGGATATAACTAATTATAAAAAAAAAACTATAGGTATATTTAATAAAATAACACGGGAATTTAATTAACAACTAAATAACCATTCATTATATAAAAATCTGCAATCACAAAATCAAATATTTAAAACATTAATCAAAAAATTCGAGACTTAAAAATGTGCGCTCACCTGTATTTTTGCACCACCGTACGACAACTGCACAACGCAGAAGCCGGCGGGCAACCGACTTGTTCGCCGACGTCACCCGAACTTATGACCTAAACGTCTTACCGTATCGTCGTTTAATTTAGTAGTTATAGACTTGTTAATACTTACCCCTGTTAATTCTAGCCCCCCTCTCCCCCTACATAAAAATCTTTTGTCACGGTGTTTGTGTCGCACTTCGACGTAACGGCTCGACCGATTTTCAACATAATTATATGTAAGTAAATATGTATATTTGGCTGGTATAAAAATACGTCATAAAGTATATTTAATATCACACACACATACAGAGAATTAATCAACTATGAACTGATTTAACTCGTCAATTTTATTTTATTTTGTTTTATTTGCT
Source organism: Polylopha cassiicola (assembly GCA_038024825.1). Lineage (NCBI taxonomy): Eukaryota > Metazoa > Arthropoda > Insecta > Lepidoptera > Tortricidae > Polylopha > Polylopha cassiicola. The sequence goes on from CP149061.1 coordinate 6,516,289, forward strand.
GACGTTTCGGATTTACATCAAAAAAAATGAAAAGTTTTGTATGGAACTATGGATGAAGAGACTGAGCACTGTAATAACCGCGAAGGCATCAGAAATTATTTTTTTATACTACTAGATGATGAGGTTAGGAGTAGAACAACTAGTTTACTTCATATATAGGTCAATACGTATACCACAACATACACCAACATCTAAATATAGCAAATAAATCCTTAATTTCAATACTCGGATTCCTTCCTTAGATTCCTGATATATCTATCGGTTAATGAACACCGACGGTCTTCCAGCGCTGCATTGTTCACGAGCAATTTAATATATAACATAGTATCGAAGCAATCGTACATTATTAAATAGTTTAACCTAGTTATTGGATGCATATTGGCTGTATATAAAGCTTTATATAGAGACGATCTTTGAGCGTTTGAGACGCTGTCTTTGTTGTCTTTAGCTATTGTTAATAGCAAATTTAGTATCAATTGAAACAGTACTTATACCTGGAGATAATTCTGCATAGTTTTTTTTTAGTTATTGATTCTGTTCTTAAATGTAGTCTGAGACGATAACAGGCGCGTGCAGTGAAGGGTGAAAATGTACTGCGCAAGGGTAGGCACTCCATACACTTATTGCATTGTGCCTGTATGGAATGCACGCCCTTGGACGATAAAGACGGCATTTCACAAGTTAGAAGAACGCCTGGGCCGATTTGGTCAAATTTTTTTTTGAAATATTTGTGGTTGAGGAAATTTGGAAAAAAAATAGAAGAAAAGAAAGATTCTCAAAGGACGCGGTAGGTACAAAGTTCGCTGGGTCATCTAGTAGTTAATCATTAATATTTTAGTATTGTGGGAATGTTTGTTTGATTGTTACAATTTCAGGTGTTAGCCAGACCTTCCAAAAATATTGGATAAGGATTTAATGTTAAGGCATTCTCTAAATAGTACATTACGCACCAAGGCCAGTAAAATAAAAAATGTCTCAGATCACATGTAATTGCCGTCCGAGGCGAAGCCGAGGTTGACAAAAATGTGATCTGAGGCTTTTTTATTTTACTGGCCGAGGTCAGTATTCTATTTTTCTGTTCGACGAAGCCAGAAAGTGGAAATTTCTGGCCGGAGGACAGAAAAGTAAATTAAGTAAAGAGAGTAGGTAGTGTAGAGTTAGGTAAATGGTTTTTTCATATATAGGTATGTAAATTTTATTTCCACCAAATATAGTCTACATTTATAAAAATTATCCTAGAGTAGTACCTATCTAATGAGTATTTTAAAGTTACCGTAAGAAGGTTATCTTCAAAAAACTTATTAGAACTTTTATAAAAAAAATGCACCAAATAATTTCTACGACCTTACGACTTTGAACTTGGCAGCGCAGCGTATTCAATTTTTCATACATAATGCTTTTGTACGGCGACCCCTAAGGACTCGACCCCACTTTGAGAAGCGATGTCTGACACACGTTAGTTTTTCATACTTTGTCTCATTCCCGCGGGATAGCTACTTTCTTTTGTCTCCGAGGCTGTAATTAGAGTTATAATTGTCTTACTAGTCTATGTTAACTTGCTTAATGGTAAGTAAAGACGAGATTTCAACTATGTATTTAGGCTTCAGCTTTTGAGATGTATTTGGGAGAATGTTCCTGAAATATCAGTGGGAAATCTACACATATTCCAATCTAACTAAGTAATATAAATACATAAGTTATTAAATGTACCTATCTATGCGTTGTTTTTGAAACGTAGGTAATCCTTACTAATCCTTACTAATATTATAAATGCGAAAGTAACTCTGTCTGTCTGTCTGTCTGTCTGTTAAGCTTTCACGCTAAAACTACTGGACCGATTTAAATGAAATTTGGTACAAAGAAAGTCTGGAGCCTGAGAAAGGACATAGGCTACTTTTTAACCAACTGCAAAAAAGGAGGAGTTCCACGTGGACGAAGTCGCAGGCAGAAGCTAGTAAAATATAATACGCTAGTTAAATCCGTTAGGTAAGCTTAGTTATTTCAATGTGAATAATCGGCGAATGTATTAAATTATAAAATTTCCTCCTGTAAGAACATTTTAATCATTCTGGATTAAGTATTACAACAAAAAGACTTAGGTATTGATAAACATACAGGTGAATCCATTGGGTTTAGTAATATTAACTTAGTATTCATTTATTTAATTATTTTTTAGTTAATAATTTCTGATGCCTTCGCGGTTATTACACATTGGAATGAAACAACTATTAACGAATTTAACTCGCGTATTTTTATTTTGTTTTATTAGCTGACGTTTCGGATTCTTTTACTTTAGCGTTAGACTATAAATTGTCAGCTCAGTCGTGCTACGATTATGGAAACTGTAAAGAATCCGAAACGTCAGCTAATAAAATAAAATAAAAATACGCGAGTTAAATCCGTTAATAGTTGTTTCATTCCAATATTTTTTAGTTATTCATCTCCTAACTCCTAAGGTAGGAAAGGGGGTGAATTTTTTTAATAGTTTAATGAGCACAAAATGTGAATCATGTTTAAAAAAACATCCTTTAGGTACATATAATATTTCTTAAAAGTAAACAAAGACAGACATGCAATACCATTTTATATTTATACGGAGCGAGCCAAATTCAGAAAACTCAAAGTTTTCAGTAACTTCGAAAGTCTCGAAACTTTATTTAAAGAGAACCATTGTTTTAAAGTACTAGTGTATTAAAGCTTCAGGTATACGAAGTCAGTGACACAGTAAAACAAAACATTGCCAGCTTCCTTACTAAAAATACACAGTGTTTAACTTAGAATCTGATTTATGCATTTTTTACTACTTAGTTTTCTCGCTTCGTCTTGATTTCTATCGATGTGCTTCTATTAGCCTATTTTTATCCTAGTTTTGCCTTTATCTTGTAGCTATTTTGAAAAAAATTCCACCCCTTCTTCCCATTTTAATGCCTTAGGGGAAAAATTAGTAGGTATTATTGTGTGTGTATGTTTGGCTATACTAATATTATAAAGAGGACAGATTTGTACCTATTTTTGTGTCTGTAATGAATAGGCTCAAAAACTACTGGACCGATTTTAATAATTCTTTCACTAAAGCTAAAGAATATTTTGAAAAAAATAGGGATCCGTGCGAAGCCGGGGCGAACCGCTAATAATAAATAAACTCAAAAACTGTGTAGATTTCTAAAATTCATTCACCATTGGAAACCCACCCTGAATAACATAGGTTATTTGTGAGTAATAAAGAATATTTTGAAAAATAAAGGGTTCTATGCGAAGCCGGGGCGGCCCGCTAGTAATATGCCTTGTTTCAATTCTTTCAAATCAAGATTTCCCGTCAGTTGTCACATATTCCACGGCAGTGTTTGAAAAGTTCCGAAACACAGAGGAAACACCAACTCTTATTACTTTCACGGAGTCAGAAACTTAGTCAACAACACCGCAATCTCGTGACTTGTTCGAGAATTGTTAACTTCACTCCTACCTATTTACTAAAAAGTACTATTTATTAAAAAGCATATTTCCAACATAAGAAACGGCTATTTTAAATACCTGTGGTATGGTTCCAAAACCGTTGGCAACTGGGGGCGTAGACAAGGTGCCAACGTTCAACGTTAACGTTAATGAAACGACCAAAATGTATGGGATTTGACATCCGAGAACGTTTGTGACGTACGTGACAGTCGTTCGCGGATGTCAAATCCCATACATTTTGGTGCCAACGTTCAACGTTAACGCTGACGCTTGTCTAGGCCCCCTGATATAAAACAAGCATTGTGCCTACTTTTTTCTTTGTCCATCAAGTAGATTATTAAAAATCATTGGACACGTATTTTATCTTTCTCAATTCGGATAGTAAATGACAAAGATATGCGGTTTAGAATTTTAAAGGTGATAGTGACGTCATGTTATGTAACAATGTATACCATAACGTGACGTCACTAGCCCCCACTCCCGAAATATTAAAGCGATTATCTTTGCCATTTATTTTATTCCATCTTTTAATCGAACTGACGGACTAAATACATTTTTTTTACTCAGTTTAATCCCTATAATGCTCACGCCAGAGTTATTTAGAGGAAGACAGACATCACCACCGAAGAGTTTGTTTGGTAGTAGCAGTCATACTACTGTTTTTATCCCTGGAGGATTCGTTGCGTAGAACTGTACGAACAACCCATTGTGTAAACCAGTACACAATTTCGCGACGACTTCCGACGACTCCTAGCTAAGTTTCTACTGGAAATAGAAATTCGATGAATACAATATTGCACAATACCTACTCAATAGTTAATATTGAGTTCATTGAATAACATGTAATTATTTCTAATGATTGATTGATTTATTATGATCGTGTGTAAACTATTGATGATACCATAAATTTTTGTCATCTTGTTTTCACGTGACGTAAGCATTAATCAAGGAAAGTGATGAATGCCAGAATGTGACGTATTTGCTAGCCGGTGGATGGATCTTTGTCGGGAGTGTATGACTCTTTGTGAGGCGTTGGATGTGAGAGTAACGTCTGTAATTTTGTAATTGGGTAATATAATTATTAACTGCTTGTATTATGAATTTTACAGTGCATTAGTTTAAGGCTGTAATACTGTAAAATTGTTTTTGATAAATAAATAAATAAATAAAATGAAAAATCTATATAAATTTGCACGCAATTTTTGAAAGTTAAATTAAGGTTCTAATTTGAAATAAAGCATAGGTTTATTTTAGCTGGAAGACGTAAAACTCTAGAGAGTTGAACCGATCAAATACAATATTTGATCGGTCCAATCAATTGTACATTCGTTTCTTTCGGTTGCTAATATCGATTGGCACTAGACTCTAGAGGGGTCCATGAAATGAAAAGTCTTTTAGGCCCCGTGCCGTGCCAACTAAATGAATTGTATGAAATTGACGTAAACTAACTGTTAAAAATTAAAATCACTCTTTCATCAATGGACTGTATTTAAAACAACAAACAAATTTTACACTAATTTCGCATCACACTTTTTCCCAAACTGTCAAATTTAAAAATAAATTACATCCCTACTAATATTATAAATGCGAAAGTAACTCTGTCTGTCTGTCTGTTACGCTTTCACGCTAAAACTACTGGACCGATTTAAATGAAATTTGGTACATAGAAAGTCTGGGGCCTGAGAAAGAACATAGGCTACTTTTTAACCGACTGCAAAAAGGAGGAGTTCCACGCGGACTAAGTCGCCGGCAGAAGCTAGTAAACTATAAACGGCCAGTAATAATTAAACATAAAACCAAGAAGTTCCTAACGGCAACTAAAAAAGAAAAGTGAGTTTTCGTGCATTCGTTTTGTTCCTTCGTCCCAAGTTACGCGAGTGAAACCCAGCATCCAAAACACCTATAAAAATACCCACACATACTGCCTCCTCAAAAGCATTTGTCACAGAACGAGGCTAATTCCCACCAATATCCGTATCACCAAATGAATTGGGACAATGGTCTAATCTTTTTATTTATTTAATTAATTAGGCACCATCGATGAAAGGGCGAGCCGTCATTGTTTTATGGGACCACTAATTTACGACGAGAGAATGGGTCTTTGTCGATGTTACTCATTGTCAGTGTTGTCACCATATTGACAGTTGCTAATTTATTACTGGATGTGACATGTGAAATGCGCTGACATATATATGTGCTGTTCTTGGGGTTCAATAAGGGACTTAGGTGTTGGGGTAAGGAGATACGAGTCAATCCAAAAATCAAAGATCATGAAAATCTGTTCAGCCTTTTAGAAGATATTAATGTATCAGATTTTTTTAATTTCTCCCAAATTTTAATAGTTATTCTGTTAGGGACGGATACAAAACCAACAAATCAAAGACAATGAAAAATGTTCAATAGCTGGAACATTCATTCATCTTGTAGCGTTTAATAAGTATTAGAAGAAATCCGACTCTCTTTCCAAAAGAATACATCAATATTAAACAGAACATAATATTATAACCTGTATATAAATAAATATAAATTGCTGTTGATTTGTCTCGCTAATTTTGGTATTGAAATATTCGTGAAAGTCCAGGGAAGATTTATATACATACGGTAAGAAAACTTGAAAGTAGAAAAAAACCTAAATGCTTTAAATACGGTACGAGGTTCGCCGGGTCAGCTGGTAATGACAAAAAATGCACATGCACTACGTAACCAACTTGATACATTGCAGTTTTTACTGCTTTAAAAGTTACTTAAGACTTTAATTAGTCTATATTTCATGTAAGTTATCCTTAAGATAAGCCATATGGTTTTTATCTAATAAGTAAGGACCTAATTTAGTTCTAAGGCGAAAGCCAAGTTCGCAGTCAGCGATGAATATTCTTAAAAATTTCTAATGCCATCGCGGTTATTATACATTGGAATGAAACCACTTTAACGGATTTAACTCGTGTATTTTATTTTACTTTAGCATAAGACTGTTGTCAGCTCAGTCGTTCTACGATTATGGAATCTATGGAATAAAATACGCGAGTTAAATCTGTTAAAATTGTTTCATTCCAATCTTGTTGATACATTTGATATAACTTTTAATGTACACATGTTTTTCTATAATTGGTTGCAGCTGTGAAGGGCTCAGAGTCGGATGACATTTGACAAATACCTTGTGTTGTGACTAAACTGATTCGCACGCATTTCTACTAATAAGTACATATTAAGTACTATCTTTTGCCCGCGACTCCGTCCGCGTGCCTATGTCCTTTCTCAGGCTCTAGATTATCTGTGTACCAAATTTCATTTAAATTGGTTCAATAGTTTTAGCGTGAAAGCTTTTTTTGCTTCGCAGCATTTAGCGCAATCTCAATTTTTTCTACTCTTGTCTTGGTACAAATGTCAATATAATTAAAAACTAATGGTATCGAATCAAAAATACCGATCAAATTTCGATTGATAGACCGTAGTTAATATTGAGTACCTAACTAAAATTTTCATTACACATACAAAATAAATCTTTAAACTCTTGAGGCTACCAATTTGTCACATTTTTCGTGACAAAATAGCCTCAGGTAAAAACATTTACGTGAACATCTCACTACGGAATAATTCACGCTTAATTTATTAATATAACAACGTTTTGTGACGACAACCTGAATACTCTGATAATAACCAATTTCAACTAGAGCGTGAAAGCCTAATACGGCCCCGACATACTCATTTAATATTTCCGAGTAGCTTTATTAATTATAAATGTGATATAATTGGTAATGCTTTTATGAGTCTCAGATATAATAACAAGGGTTAACCACGAAGGTATGAAGTGAGCTTTCAAGTATTAACTAAATTCAGATAATATTCTGAATACATTGACACTGAAATCAAAAGATATTTGCTTATTGGATCTTTGCGGGTAGCAAGGTGAATCTGGTATCATTTCAAAAGTATGACAGTGACAGAAGCTTAAGTGCGAACAACCTTACGTGCTGGAAAAGAAAATCTAAAAGGTACCTATAAGAATAATACATTACGCACCTAGGCCAGTAAAATAAAAAATGTCTCAGATCACATGTAATTGTCGCCCGAGGCGAAGCCGAGGTTGACAAAAATGTTATCTGAGGCTTTTTTATTTCACTGGCTGAGGTCAGTATACTATTTTTCTGTTCGACGAAGCCAGAAAGCGGCAATTTCATTTAGCGCAACGGCCAGAAAGTTGGCGCTTTTTGGCCGGAAGACAGAAAAATGTCATGCCGCTGTGTTTTTTATCTGGACCGATTTTTGAAAAAAAATGTGTGCATTTCGGGTACTGGGTAGGTCTGGCAATCGGTCAAAAGTCTACCTCTAAATCTTAAGAGTGGGGTGGGGTGGACCCCAAAGTTATTTTTTTAATTTGAATTAAAAAATTAAAAAGAAAACTTAAACCGTTCCAGCAGCGTCTTATGGTGTATTTTGTATAAGAATAAGTATTTCATATTACCAAAAACAAAATTAAACTTAATCAAATCGAACAATGAACATAACGAATACTTTTTGGCAATAAAATAACATTCTCTAAATATTAATGATGTACTTATCAAGAATCAATTTATGAAAGCATTGTGGAACGAAACAATAGTCAACTTTTAATCCAAATCCGAGACTTATTCAGTTCCCTAACTCTGAGTTACACGACAGATAGACAAAGGAGGGGGTGTTTGAATGAATGAACCGAGCAGAATAACCTCGGGAGGTCCCATTGGAAGTCTCGCAATTGAGGAAGATAAAATGATAAAATAAAGCCTACAATTTCTGGTGAGTTTGTTTTAAGAATTTATGTCTCCACTAGCTTCTGCCCGCGACTTCGTCCGCGTGGAACTCCTCCTTTTTTTGCAGTCGGTTAAAAAGTAGCCTATGTCCTTTCTCAAGCTCCAGACTTTCTTTGTACCAAATTTCATTTAAATCGGTCCAGTAGTTTTAGCGTGAAAGCGTAACAGACAGACAGACAGACAGACAGACAGAGTTACTTTCGCATTTATAATATTAGTAGGGATTATGGCGAAATATCGCGAGGTATCGCGAAACATGAGCGATTTTATGCAACTGCGATATTAGCTTAAAAAAGTTTATAATTGCACTTTTCTTTTATAATTTAAGGTCATGGTTTTTTCTTAAATTGCACTTTGTTTTGTTTCAGCGAGTTTGTTTTGAGGATTTATTGTTTCCATTATGTCGAAATATTGTGGAGATTTTATGCAACGTTGTTATATTAGGGTCATTAAAAACTTTATAATTAACGTGTAAGATTTGTTTTTAAAATAAAAGTTCCAGCATGGTTTTTAAACTTTTTAACATAACAAAAGTAAGTACGTGTTTAAATTAAATTAGGTATTACACTTGGATATTAAAAAACTTTGGCATTAACTAGTAGGTACAAATAAGGTCACTGTATCTACATCTTAGATTATATAAATTACATCATTTTATATATTTTTTATTTCGTTTTTTATTTACCTACTAATCATAGATTACAGCAAAATATTATTGATATATGTATATTTGTCCTTTCCTTTTGGAATTCTAATTTACGAACTCTTAATACAATAACTAATCTAACTAACCACATCACATCATAGTTTTATTAAAAAATATTACCAATATTCAATAGTGCCATACTATTGTGTAACCAAAGAACCGAACTCGATACATAATTATATGCATTTACTGTCAAGTTGCATCAATTAAATGCATTTTAATGCAGGTGCAGGCTTCGAAATTAATTATAACTCCAGAGTCCCATAATCGTAAAAGTTCCAATTTCATCGTAAACGAAGTACGAGCTATGTTAATTACGAAAATCAACAAATTGTATCTTAAATTGTTCCAATAGTTTATATAAAATATCAATTTGAAAAATAATTATATGATGTTTAATTTTGTTCTACTTTGAAATATTTAATATGTAGGTATTGGATTTTTAGGTTTACATTTTCTCTGGAGATATAAGGACTTTAATGCAAACACTCTTAAATTAGAATTATATTTTTTGGGGGTTGTGACGTCACATTAAGGTAATGTACTATTTATACCATAACGTGACGTCACGAACTCCCAAACTATTGAAGCGATTATCTTTGCCATTTATTGTTCAATTGAGAAAAAATAATATATCCCTACTAATATTATAAATGCGAAAGTAACTCTGTCTGTCTGTCTGTCTGTCTGTTACGCTTTCACGCTAAAACTACTGGGCCGATTTTAATGAAATTTGGTACAAAGAAAGTCTGGAGCCTGAGAAAGAACATAGGCTACTTTTTAACCGACTGTAAAAAAGGAGGAGTTCTACGCAGACGAAGTCGCGGGCAGAAGCTAGTAAGTAATAAATGTGTACGATAGTTTTTTTAAAAAAAATCTAGGCTGACTGATATGTATGTATAGATACATATCAACTATAAGGGTTACAAACTAAAAATTTTGCATAGGGGGTGCCTTTTATAACGTAGGGGAGCAAGCACTAAGAAAGGTTTTTTGAAAATTCACCCACTAAGGGGGTAAAACCGGGGTGTTTATTGTGCGCAGGCGAAGTCGCAGGCAGAACCTAGTTTTCAATATAAGTAGACAATTTTCTAAGAAGCATTTATCAGTAAAATTATGTTCAGCAATTTTGTCAGTTATGTAAATATTTTCTTTTAATTCGTCTAGACTAAATACGAAGGCAATTACTTTGACGATATTTATTGAAGTGAACCTATGTAAAAGTAATTTTTAAATTACCTACGGATCCCCAGAATAATCGAACAGGGCAGATGTTAAAAGCAATTAATAAATGAGAAATGACGTAAAATATTGACTATTTGGTCGTCCAGCTGTCGCTGAGGTTATAAACGTCAAATAACATAGGAATATGATATTTTTACGGCACTACGATTGGTAGATACTTTAATATTTAAAGCCGATGCCGTATGAACAAAACTAGCTAACTAGAGCCTTCTGTAAAACAATCTCGTTTATATAGATAATTTTGGTTTTTTGAGTACCTAGGTACCTAATTCATTAAAATGTTATACCTACCTAATTTCTAAAGCTTTCGCGGTTATTACACATTGGAGTGAAACAATTATAACGGATTTAACTCGTGTATTTTATTTTATTTGCTGATGTTGCGAAAACAGTTCCCATATACGTAGCACGACTGACGATAGTCTAAAACAACGTCATCGAAATGTAATATTTAAAAATCTAGTGTCGATCAAATTTTGTATAAGTACTTATATCTAAATTTGGTAGATATGAGAATAATAATTTTTAATAGTCTGATCGACGGACTAATGCTAGGTACTGTTACACATGCTCTAAAATAGCATGCTAAAAAGCATGCTTTTGAGTATGCTCAATATTTGCTAGCAATAGGCATGCTAGTTTCATACGATACTAGCGTCCTTAATAAGTAAACCTATTCACACGCGCTAAAAGCACGCCCCCCTCCACCCGCGTTGCAGGTAGCATGCCCAAAAATTGCAAGACTGTTGAGCAAACTCAAAATGAGCATGCTCATTATTAGCAATGTCTCGACACACATACTACTAAGTAGCAATTGCTCAATAGTGGCATGCTCTCGTGCTAGTAATCAGCATGTGTAACAGTAGCTTAAATATAATTTTCTTTACCCAGTCCTTGGGCCCTAGACAAGTGCCCAACGTTCAACGTTAATGTTAAACGTTAGCACCAAAATGTATGGGATTTGACATTTGTGACGTACGTGACAGTCGTTCGCGGATGTCAAATCCCATACATTTTGGTCCTAACGTTTAACGTTAACGTTGAACGTTGGGCACTTGTCTAGGGCCCCTTTTCCCTATTAAGGATGTAAAATGACGTCACTAATCACAATTACACAGCTGGGCAAAATCAATAAGATCCCGATATCAATACCCGATTAGACACGTGCCGCCGCGGCACCAGACCCCTTAAAATATTTATGTCCGAAACATCAGCTGTCAATTACGTATGTCAACAAATTAGTGGACGAACCGCCTCGGCGAAGTTTATTTTAATATTCATTATGGTAAACATATTTTAAAATTTGACTTACTAATTAAAATGGAATTGCGTTGAACTCGATATTTTAACGCTGTATTCTGTTTGATCTTATCTGACCTATGTTATTGCTTAAAAAAAATTGAAGGACTCGAAGGAAATATCTATATTGCAGCGAGGCTAGTACCTACCTCATAGTCGACTGATTTTACATTATGCAAACTACATATAAGATAATAAATTATTAATATTAAGTAGATAAGGTGGTTTGTATAACTGTAGGTAAAAATCACTTTAGCGTTAGACTATTGTCGGATCAGTCATGCTACGATTATGGAAACTGTAAAGATATAAAATACTCAAGTTAAATGCATAGTTGTTTTATTCCAATGTGTAATAGTCGCGAAGGCATCACAAATCATTTAGTTTGTTTATAATATTTACGGTAGGTAACCAAATAAATATCAACAAAGTTTTACGGTACCAAAATAAACATCAACAAAAGTAGATAAAATCTAAAAGTTAACAGTACTCACACGAACCTATATGAAAGGTCTTGACATAAGCAGTTGTAATGTTATCAATCATGAAGTATAATGGATATTATGGATATGATTGGATCGCCGAAGATAAGTTTATTCGGAGCATTTGGATGGATTGCCTCTTAAGTTGAGTAACGTAAGGTATTCTTTCATACCTGGAATATACACTGAGTATATTAAAGGTTAGGTACTGAGTATATTAAAGTTTGGTTAGTTTACATCCCAACTAGCACACAAGCGCTATAACAAACTGCATGTATATAATATGTCGCAGCGATATGATGAAAACAGGGATTTGATCAAATCCCTCTGTGATATGATCAACTCCCGGTAGATGATAATAATACCAAGCGTTGTGTCATTTCCCTAGCGAAATTTAGTGATTTGATCAAGTCTCCAAGTCATTTTAGGGAAATGATCAAATCACTAAATTTCGCTAGGAAAATGACAGAAAGCGTGGTATTTTTATCATCTACCGGGAGTTGATCATATCACTGAGGGATTTGATCAAATCCCTGTTTTCATCATATCACTGCGACATATACAAGCAGTACCTATTTAGTTTGTATTTTTTTTAACTTTTTTTATTTCATAAGTAATTAAATCTTACACAATACAAGATTCGTCATTATGTAGGTAGTACTCATGCATCATCATCATCTTACATTTGTAAAACATTTTTTTTTTGTAAAAGACTTTTTGTTTCTCAATAGGTACCTAAATATAATTGCCTAATAATGATATTACATCTTTTAAGTATTTTACATGATTTTCAGTCCTAAATTTCACACTTTTAATATACGAGTACGTAGTTAATAATTATCTCTTAAACATTCTCAATACACGTGTTTAATTTTCAAAACTTTCACAATTTCCCCCGAATTAATAAAATTAATTTTATATGTACAGAAGTTTATCGTGTGACTTGATTATATTGTGTAAGTTAATATGTAGGTTTAATTAAAATATAAATTAAGTTATACATTTAATTAAGTTTGATCTTGCCAAAGACGATATAAATATTTAATGTAGCTTGTAATTATACAATCAAAGTAATATCAAAGTGCGAGTCTAATTTAAAACGAGTAATTAATTGAAGTTGCTTACTATATTTTATTCTCCAATATGTTTACGAATATGTCGCTCCTTTAAAATTGAAGTACCTAACGCAATTCAACAAATAGATCGATTCAAAACATTCAAAAGTAGTGATCCGCCCCGGTAAAGCACGGATAACTATTTTTTTTTTTCAACATTTAATATAGCCTCTGTCACTCACGAATAGTGTAACTTCCCAACAGTGAAAGAATTTTTCAAACCGGTCCAGTCGTTTTGGAGCCTATTCAATCCCAACAAACCTTTCCTTTTTATTATATTACTAGCTGTCCGCCCCGGCTTCGCACGGATCATCTTTTTTTATAGCCTATGTCACTCGGGAACAGTGTAGCTTCCCAACAGTGAAAGAATTTTCCAAATCGGTCCAGTTGTTTTGGAGCCTATTCAATCCAAACAAACCTTTCCTCTTTATTATATTGGAATAGAAGAAAAATAAACTCTATTCTAAGGCGGATCCGAGTCAGGGCGGGAAGTGTCACACAGTCAAATTCTAATCAAAAGAGTACTTTGATTTAAAGAAAAAAGTTTAGAAAAATATGTACCCCATGACCCCATGTCTTTAGATGGTGTTGCGTACTCCATGTGTTTATATATAGTTTTTATAGTTTTACTTTTAATTAGCTATTGCCCTTTTTATATATTTTGGAATTGTCAGTCTGTTAGTTGATTTGGTTGAGTTGTGTTGTGATATTGTGTTCGTTTGTAAAGTTACCTTATTAAATTCCTATATTCTTCATAAACCTATTGCTTTCATTACAGTCCAGCCTCCACAACAGATGGATACAAATTTTTAAAACAATTACCTAAATGAGATGACGGTATCATTTATTGATAACTACATATGGTAATGAATATACTGCGTAATCCTTATAATAATATTGATATTTCAAAATAATGTACAAACGTTCGTTTACATAAATACAGATGTAATTATTCATTTACTGCAGAATGTAAGTACGTCGGCGAGTACATCGATCTACTGGATCGAATAAACAAATCGATTATCGATGATTGATGCGAATCGAACTGAATTACTGGTTTTAAATTATGGTATACTAGCGGTTCGCCCCGGCTTCGCACGGATACCCTAATTTATTTATATTCTATAGCCTATCTTACTCAGGGTGACCGTAACTTCCCAACAGTGAAAGAATTATTAAAATCGGTCCAGTAGTTTTTGAGCCTATTCATTACAAACATACAAACATACAAAAATAGGTACAAATCTTTCTTCTTTATAATATTAGTATAGATATAGATTTGGTATACATTGGAATAAAACTATAACGGATTTAGGTTACTCACTCGTTTAATTAATAATACCTAACCGACTGAACTGACGATTTTCTTAACACATAAGATCTACGTACCTATAAATATTTATTTTATTATTATGGAAAAAGTGTTTACTTTAGCATAAGACTATTGTCAGCTCAGTCGTGCTACGATTATAGAATCTGTAAAGGCTCCGAAACGTCCGCCAATAAAATAAAATACGCGAGTTAAATCCGTTTAAAGTTGTTTCATTCCAATGTATAATAACCGCGAAGGCATATAATTATTAAAGTGTTTAGTTATCATACTGCTAACATAACTTTATGTTGATAGACAAACAGAAAAATCAAATGTTCTTATAAAAGTCACTTCATATTTTTCAACTGAAATCATTAATACGAACATTCTCTTATAAATATTTAAATATCTTATTACATTCCAGTATCTTTATTTTATATAACATGAAAGTTATCTTTTTATTATTCAGCTATAAAGCTTATACTCAGACATGGCTTATAAAATTTAATATTTCACTTGTAACGAGACTAACTTTAAAAAGCTTTCAACAAAATTGATATTGCCTAATAAAAAGCAAATGCAATAAAACGTTTCAAAATGAAAACACTACGAAATATAGAGTGAATAAAATACGACATCAAAACAGTGTTTGCACATTATTTTAATACTCCTACCTCAGACTGAAATAATACAACTTAAACTCATTTTTCCCACGACTAGGGCTGCCTTAAAAAAAAATCCCGAAAATAATAAAAAATATAATAAACTAAATATAATAAAAGAAACATAAACGCTTTACATTTTCCGGAGGTGGGGTTTCATGACGTCATGGTATGGTTTAAATTGTACCATGACGTGACGTCACGTGACCCCACTCCCGAAATGTATAAGCTTCTAAACTTATCTTTTTCATAATAATTTCTGATGCCTTCGCGGTTATTACACATTGGAATGAAACAACTATTAACTGATTTAACTCGCGTATTTTTATTTTTTCAAAATTCAAAATTTGTAATTTAAATATAAGGTAGTTTGCATAACTGTATAAATCACTTTAGCGTTAGACTATTGTCAGCTCAGTCGTGCTACGATTATAGAAACTGTAAAGTTTCAAAAACGACAGCCAAATGAATTAAATTCATAAGTCAAATCCGTTTATAGATGTTTCATTTCAAGGGTAACTTGTCAACGGTCTTGGTAAAAAGAGACAGATTAATAAGTCTTTCACATGCAGTACTGCACGTATAACCTTTTTTAAATCTGACAGTATGTCACTTACTGTTTTCCATTAGAGTCCCAGAATTATAGTAATATAGAGTACTACTATAAATATACTATAAATAAGTAGGTACTTATCTAGGATTATCAAATTATTCAAAGTATTCTAATACCAAGAGGACGAAACAAAGCAACGCAGGTACTACTCGAAATATTTAATATATTAACCCAGTATTATTTATCATCAAAAATAAATCAAAGTGAACATTAATAATAACCAACAATGACTAACATCTTAGAAAACATTACAATTTATAATATTTTATTTAAGCATTTCAAAATTAATGTAGCCCACAAATCAAAAGTCCTTAAAATATTGTTCAAACTTGGGGAATTTTTCTTAAGATATTATGTTCTTGCGCCGGTAGGCTATAATTAAATTATAATTATACTTAAGTGACGACAAGCATCGATGTTCAAAATTTAATTATAGGCGGATAAGCAAAGAATAATTATTAAAACACGTCAGCGCAGTATTATTAATACCCAGAGAAGAAACGAAAACAAATCTTAATACTCGATAATAATTTGTAAGTATAAATAATAATTAAATTAACAAATGTTAATTGAAACAATCCTCCACGTTCGATAATATTTTTTATTTGATAATTGAAAACAATTTTATGTTCTCAATGATAATTTTTATTAATAATTGATAACAAATCTAACACACAGGCGTCTAACATAATAATACATAATTGGAATAAAAAATACGCGAGTTAGTTGTTTTATTCCAATTTATATGGTTGAGTTTCAAAAAATAAACATGAATAAATCTAAGCTCTCCCAAAAGCATTATCTAACTACTATTATTATTATCGCTATATTATTATTATTATTATTAATGCACCTTCCACTGCTCATTTCTTTACTGGGTACTATTTGCTTTGTACTCCAAGTGCGAAGAAATTCGAACCTTCAAGTCATTGACGAATTTGTTACTAAGGTTGCTATGAAATTAATTTATATTTACTTTATACATACGTAGGTCTGTACAAGTGTACATCTATACTATAATATACATAATAAAGAGGAAAGGTTTGTTTGAATAGGCTCCAAAGCGACTGAAAGATTTGAGAAATATTCCCTAAACAACAAACGTTACTTTTTGCCGTTTTCATAGATGGTACAGAAAACTTGATGTGCTATCGACTCGAACTTAACGAGTTTTTTATTTATTGATTCTGTTTTTAAATATTATTATAGACTGAGATGACAATGGCTGCGATTCAATCGGTCGAAGATCCACTCAGAACTCGTACTTTCTGCCAGACCACATTGATTCGATAATCGATAATTTATTCAGAACGAACATGTAATTAAATTTAAATTTGACATAAAGATTGCGATAAAAAATCAATAAATGGTTTGGGCGTTTTTTGATAAATGACCCGATTGCATGGGTATACCTAGATACTTATTTAATTTGTTTTAATTATAATGGCTATTGATAACTACGTTGAATTAAAATACTTATGTATGTATAATCATCAGCGAGCTTATGAATTGTCGAGTCGATTTTATTCTCGCGGTGATTGGTCAAAAATTCATAACGTTCTCGACAACGAGAAATCTTGTTATGTCGATGTCATCTCTAATATCTTCATGTCGACAACGAAACAATATCAACACGACCTTCTCCTTGTCTTCAACGTTCTAAATCCTTACTAATATTATAAATGCGAAAGTAACTCTGTCTGTCTGTCTGTCTGTCTGTCTGTTACGCTTTCACGCTAAAACTACTAGACCGATTTAAATGAAATTTGGTCCAAAGAAAGTCTGGAGACTAGGAAAGGACATAGGCTACTTTTTAACCGACTGCAAAAAAGGAGGAGTTTCACGCGGACAAAGTCGCGGGCAGAAGCTAGTAATATTATAAATGCGAACGTAACTCTGTCTGTCTGTCTGTTACGCTTTCACGCTAAAACTACTGTACCGATTTAAATTAAATTTGGTACAAAAATAGTCTGGAGCCTGAGAAAGGACATAGGCTACTTTTTAACCGACTGCAAAAAAGGAGGAGGTCCACGCGGACGAAGTCGCGGGCAGAAGCTAGTATTATATAATTTTCTCGACAGTTCATCATAGGCTCGCTGTTTTTGGATTTAGACAGCGTGAAAGAGTTCTAAAGATATACTAGTACTTGATACAAGCATATTTATTTTTTATTTATTTATTGCATAAGCATATTTACAACTTTCAGTTAATCTAAGAGTTACTAGTCGGTCTATTCTAGGGCTTCTCATTCATACGTCGACAAAATGACGGCTCGACAGTTCATCATAGGCTCGCAGAAACATAGCGAAAAGTATTGTGAAATATTAATATGGACATAGTTTATAGGTTAACCAGACTATCTGTAGGAACTAGCGGTATCTCACAACACCGGTTTATCTTTATTGCTGTTGGCTGTTTTCTATCTCACAGCCCGCGGCCATGTTTGCTGCGTTTATGGTTTTGACAAGAACAGGCTTCCGAAGCGAACAAATTAACGTTATAATTATAAATTGTATAAGTAGGCATATTCACTGGTTGAATAATCTTAATCCTTTAAGGAATGGAGGAGAATGAATCAAGCAATTTTGAAAATATGTTCAGAATTAAAATTGTTTGCTTTCGTCAGTTTTGCTTTATCTATACCTACCTATATGTGTCGTTCTTTTTTTTATTGAAAATAAACCGACGTTGTTTTGTTTTTTGTTTAATGAATAATTGATTATTGTGGTACCGATGTACGATTAAAAAAGCTTTTGCTTTTATAAGGACTACTAACTAAAGTTGGTTTTTCTATTCGACATTCTTTTTTAAGCCAGGTTTTTAAAAAAATCTGATTCCTTCGCGGTTAATACACATTCGAATGAAACAACTATGAACGGTTGTAACTCCAAAATAAAATACGTGAGTTAAATCTGTTTATAGTTGTTCCAATCTGGTTATTAAAATTAATATACTTACGCGATTTAATCCGTTACAGTTGTATTATTCCAATTTACACTATTATTATGTTCTTTTTCACACAGTCAATTCATCTGGTTTTTCTCTTCCACTATATCCATCATACTAGACGTTATATATCCTTAAATAATATTATCTTATTCTTTATTTGAAGACGTGCGTGTCCAATAGGACAGATAATAAATTATGACGAAATAAAATACGACAAAATAACACGAACGAGTAAAACAAGGTAAATGATTACTTACCTAAATGATTTAAGAGGGGTAAGTCAAGCAGGCTTACCGTGAAGTGTCAAGGGCTTCGTTAAATGGGACGAAATTTATTTTTTCTTTTATTCAAATGTTTTTTTAACGTTTAAACTCACGGGATCTTGAACGTTCTAAATGTGGGTCTTTGTAAATCTGTGGCGTACGAGTAAGTAGGTTTAACGTCGCGCATACTATGTGATCCATTATGTATTTTTATGAGTTTTTTTTATGTATCATTGGTAACTTAACGATTTAAATGTTGATGTTTTGCATAGCATCATTTGTTATTTATGCGAATCTTGGAGTGTTTGAGCCGTCATTATCGTTTCTAGCTATATATATATACTTGTTGCAAATAAGTTTAAGTATTTGATGCAAGTGGGTTCTGCTGTAATGGCGTACTATGAAAACACGTATAAAGTAAAATTGATGGAAATTTAATGCTATCTTTGCAAGCGTAGGTAATACAACAACCTTAGAGCATATAGAACTGGAGTTGGCATACAAATTTTTTAGCCATTTTTAGCGGGGGACGAGGTAAAAATAACTGTCATCGTTACAAACGCACACTAATAGAAACTGTCAACACTAGGCGGATTTTATTCACACAAGCAAAAACATGATTATAAACGACAAGTCTGTACACAAGTTTTACATTTTGTGGGCAACCGATTTGAACCGATTACTTAGTGCTCGATTAAGTGGCTGTCGATACATTTATCTATATTTGACACGAAATGGCGAATCAACCAATTTATATTTTAATATAGGTAGGTACCTAATTATTTTAACTTCATACATAATAATGTATTTACTTCTTTATATTCATACTATTATAGAATTGAATAAAAAAAGAATTATCAAAATCGGACTACTCTGTAAAAAGTTACTCATGGTCAAACGATACAATCGGTGTGTGAAAATTTAATCACCCCTATTTTTCTACCCTTAGGGTAGGAATTTTTTTTCCAAATTAAAATGGGACTAATTTTGAAGTATATATACCCTTTCCAATAAAAAAAGAATTATCAATATCGAACCATCCTGTAAAAAGTTATGCGTGGTCATACATAAAAAAAAAAAAAAAAAAAAATATACGCGTCCAATTGAGAACCTGCTCCGTTTTTTTCGTCGGTTGAAAAGCAAAAGAGTCCTTCTAGCAGCCAGTCGCCAACAATAGCCAACCTACAATGAAGGGGTCAAAAGTGGCTCCAAATTAGTCCAAATGTTACACGTAAATATACCATACATACCGTGCTTCTCACCAGTTCTGTTTGAACCTTAGCAGAAATTCAAGATGAAATTCTGGAGTCAAGTCACTACTGAATTTATAATATAAGTTTACTACTAATAGCGTTAAGCTTCTTAGATAATTTCCCGTTCAAAATAACATAAATTATACATTTAATATTTGTAACTTCAACACTTTATGGTAATTAACAACGTAAACTATTTCATATCTCTAATGAAGTCATACGTATGGACCAATAAAATTACTTAAAAATGCATTAGAACCAAACATAATGACCGTAAAGTTTTAAATGTGAAAATTAACTTTCACAATTCAGATAAAACATTAATTAATCGATCTTTAAGTGCTTCTGTATATTCATATCTGTATGGGATTTGATGTGTTATGGCTTTTATGAGACGCGAACTTTTTTCCAAGTTTTAAAATTTTTCTTTTTTTAATTTGCATAATGGGGTTTTTGTGGTCGTGATAAGAATTCTGGTCAACTTTGAACACTACCTATTTCTTTGAATATTGGTACGTTTGTTTATATCAAGTTTACTGAAAACAATACAAAGCCGTGTGAAATACTTGTCTTCAGAATAAAAAAATCTGATGCCTTCGCGGTTATTACACATTGAGTTGAGCTCATAGCCCAACTAATAATAGTTTATCGTAAGCTCCATCTTGCTACGAATATGGAAACTGTGAAATTGCTAAAATAAATTGGAAACTGTCAAACTGTGGAATTTCAAAAATATGGAAACTGTGAAATTTCCAAACTGTGAAATTGCTAAAATAAATTGGAAACTGTCAAACTGTGAAATTTCTAAAATAAAACGCGAGATCGTTAGATCGTTATTATTGTTTCATTCCGATCTGTAATAACTGCGAAGGCATTAGTAATTATTAAGGTCGCTTTACAGTATTTATACTTAAGTCAAGAACGGATGAACGATTTGGCTAAAAATTGACAAGCAGGTAGTTTTTAACAAAATAAAATAAAATACAATATAAAAGTTAACCTCTTAATAGTTAATAATTTCTGATGCCTTCGCGGTTATTCCACAGCACAATGAGTTTCTTTTATATATTACTAGCTTCTGCCCGCGACTTCGTCCGCGTGGAACTCCTTTTTTGCAGTCGGTTAAAAAGTAGCCTATGTCCTTTCTCAGGGTCCATACTTTCTTTGTACCAAATTTCATTTAAACCAGTCCAGTAGTTTTAGCGTGAAAGCGTAACAGACAGACAGACAGACAGACAGAGTTACTTTCGCATTTATAATATTAGTAGGGTTGTTATCTGCTTGTAAGTGGTTAAGAAGTTGCAGTTCATCATATTATAATATCTATCAATAGCATGTTCAAAGGCAATCATATAAAATAACTCGCGAAAGTACGTCAATAGAATGACAATTTCTTTTTATTACCCGTCACAAAGTTGTACAATGACATGCCAATTCTCCAGTAGCATTATCGAAGTACTATACAAAATATTGATGTATTAAAATGTACCGTGTATATCAGAAGGACGTATGTTTACTAATAGGCCTATATCATTACGTCTTTTTGACTTAGGGTAGTACCTATAAGTGTGCTTTGTGTAGTACTGAATCCTTGAGTCGATGAGTATTTCAAAAGGGCTACTTGTAAGACAACGTACTTAATAGTACAACGGCTATCAAATATGTTCTGTTAAAACAATAAAAAGTAACAAATACCTACGTTACGTAACGTAAGTAAGTTTTTTTTTCTGATGCCTTCGCGTTATTACACATTGGAATGACACAACTATTAACGGATCGTGCTACGATTATGGAAACTGTATAGAATCCGAAACGTTAGCAAATAAAATAAAATGAAAATACGCGATAATTTCTGAATCTCAGAACAACAAACAATATTTAGACATTGGAATGAAACAACAATAGTCTTATGCTAAATTGATTAATACAGCTATGTAATAAATAAATAAGGAAGTTTGCATAGCTGTATTAATCACTTTAGCATAAGACTATTATCAGCTCAGTCGTGCTACGATTATGGTATCTGTAAAGGCTCCGAAACATCAGCCAATAAAATAAAATACGCGAGTTAAATCCGTTAAAGTTGTTTCATTTCAAGACGTATTTCATTTTTATTGAACTTCATCTCCCAACGGGGTCAAAAAGTACGAAGACAAAGTCGCGGGTAATAGCAAGTCTATACATATAAAAGGAGAAGTCGATTTAATGGCTGACATATCAACGCAGGACCAATAAGGATTAGAAACTTAAAATTTTGGGGGTTCAAGGTAAGTAGCAAAAAGCCTTTCATTAAACGTGTACAACGATTTTAACTTAACATTAACGATAGTGTGGATTAAGGCAGTAAACCCATTACAACTTTCAATGTTTATCAGACAACCCCGAATATAGTAAGTTAATCATTAGAAACTTTGCCATTTGCTTTGCGAATAGGGCTGAGATCTGTCTACTAGCTTATGATGAATTTCTTTATTTCTTTATTACTTTATATAATATATACATCCATGGTATTTTAGGTAAGTAAATAGGTAAGTTTTAAATAGTTTCACATGGACCCGGGTGTTGCAACTTATAACTTATATAAGTAAGTAGGTAAAACATTCTTAAACATTATAATAATATGAATAATTTAAACGAAAACAAAACCATCTTTGTCGAGTCGACATCTTGTAATGTCGATGTCGTCTTATACTCTGATTCGAAAAATTCTTTCACTGTTGGAAAGCTACACTATTTCCGAGTGACATAGGATATCATTATAATTTAATTTTTGTACTGTACCCGTGATCCTCTTTCATTTGATAGGTACCCCACTCGAGTATATTTGTAGGTAGACATTTATTTTTCCATCCCCTCTTTCAACCCCCCTTATTATTAAACTACTGAACCGATTTTCATTAAACATAGCTAAGAACACTCCCGACATAGTCACCTTTCAAACAAAAAAAAACAGAATCAAAATCGGTTCATGCGTTAGGGAGCTATGATGCCACAGACACACAGACACGCACACACACACACACGCACACGCGCACACGCACACACGCACACACACACGCACACACACACACAAACACACACACACACGCACGCACACACACACACACACACACAAACACACACAAACACACACACACACACACACACACACACACACACAGAGAGAGAGAGAGAGAGAGAGAGAGAGAGAGAGAGAGAGAGAGAGAGAGAGAGAGAGAGACAGACAGACACGTCAAACTTATAACACCCCGTCGTTTTTGCGTCGGGGGTTAAAAAAAAAGATGATCCGAGCTAGTTAATTGATGTAATAATATACCTAATATCAGTAGGTCTGTAAAATTGTTACCATAAAGTTTGACACTTTAATTGTCAGTTAAAAAAAATACAAGATAAAGACCGTTAAAGTTTAAGACTAGGGATTATCTTTGTAGTTTTCTGTATTATTGACAAAAGGAAAAAATATATATGTCCAATATATTTTGATAAGTTTCTTGTTTGTGTATTCACGCGTCGTTTTCCAAACCGGTGATAGCGATCGTATTCACAAGTATTCGTAAAAGCCTTAAATTGAACAAACGTATTTTGACTTTGAAAAATCAATTGCCACGGATGTGGTTTGACAAATCAAGCAATGCGTCTTTATATAAGTACTAGCTATCCGCCCCGGCTTCGCACGGATCATCTTTTTTTATAGCCTATGTCACTCAGGAATAGTGTAGCTTCCCAACAGTGAAAGAATTTTTCAAATCGGTCCAGCCATTCTGGAGCCTATTTAATCCAAACAAACAAACAAACCTTTTCTCTTTATAATATTTGTGTAGATTATACATTGCATATGTAGAGTCTGTACTGATCTTTACAATCATAAATAATACTCAATTGTATTTTCGTTTAATTATGTATAATATTAAATTAAACTCATTAGTCTAGTACTAAACAATCAATTCGAAGACACTAATAACAATGTTTCAAATTCCAACATTACTTTTCTCTCTTGACCAAAATCGTCATGCCCTTCCGCCATGGCACCAGGACACGTTCCCTTTTTAAATTTCCTTACATTTTATTCGACTAAGGTAACATCAAACAGCCACATAGTTTAATTATAACTTCACATATATTAATTATTTTCATAAAATCCTACAAATATTTTACAAAAGCTAAAACTAACCTTTTCTTAGTGATATACCTTAGCTACTTAAAAAAATAACGACCAAGTGCGAGTTGGACCGATCTGTGGTTAATTTTGACGAAGTAGGTTATTTAAATAACTAGCTACCACGATTTTTTTTTGTTTAAATAATTATATAATAAGAAAGCTTAACCTGTAGTAAGCTTAAGTCTAAATTCTCGTTATCAAATTCTAAATATAGACTAGAATTCTCCAACAGGAAGGCTGAGTGTTGACTAAGCCGAACTTCGCTAAGTCTCTCCACTTAGTGACGTACCTAATTGAATTGTACTCTCGTAAAGTACTGGCCTATTTACATAGTGTTATTTGTTGTTAGTTTCTTTATATATCTGTCGGAGAAACTGATTGTATTCTTCACTACATAGTATAAAACAAATTTGCTTTTTCTGTCCCTATATCCCTATGTACGCTTAAATCTTTTAAACTACGCAACGGATTTTGATTCGGTTTTTTTAATAGATGGAGTAATTCAAGAGGAAGGTTTATAGCACCCGTGTAAAGCCGGGGCGACTCGCTAGTTATTATTATGATACGAAGCCAGATCTCCATGTACGGACGAACAAGGTGCGACGAATCAACAAAACCCAATGCAATATTGCCAATGATTTTACGTGCAAACGTTCCAGCACACGCGGGGTGCGTGCATAACTGGTTGACAATTAAATCTCAACTGTCATTCTAATCGCCGTCAACCAGCGCTCGGTGTTACGTCACTTGACAAGGGTTGTCCGTTCGGAAATCAATCGACATTTAGCGACATCGAGAGTTTTATGAGTAATAGTATGTATTTAAAAGAAAGTGGTTTTAGTCACGCCATATAAGTAACTTAAGAACGGCTAAACCAATTTGGCTGAAAATTGGCGAGGTAGTTTAAATTAGAACCAGGAGATGGATATTTTTTTTTCTATCCCTTCCCGTGGTCAAACTCACCTTCAGGTAAAACGACCCCACTTTCAGCTTAGCGAGTATCCATTCGCTTCTAAGTTTATTTTATACTAGCTGTCCGCTCAGGCTTCGCACGGATCCCTTTTTTTTTATAGTCACTCGGGAATAGTTTAGCTTTCCAATAGTGAAAGAATTTTTAAAATCGGTCCAGCCGTTTTCGAGCCTATTCAATCCAAACAAACAAACCTTTCCTCTCAAACCAATCCTAAAAATGAAATCTTTTTAAAAAAATCCTTAATATGACATAAGTCTGGGATGACTGGGATGTTACTCTATAAGCAAACAGAACGCAAAAACACTGTTTGACAATTAATTACTGTTCAAAAATCGAATTTCACAAAAAACAAAAACATCTCAATCGCACAACCAACACGCGATGTTGGTACCAACACGTTATTTATGTTGGTTCGTGCACTACGGGGCCATCCAACACGTTTGTTTATGTTGGTAGCTGTTTTTATCGCCACAATGGAATGAGATGTCGTAAATCATAGTCCATCGTGTTCGATGACATTTTGTATTTGGAGTGTTTTCTTTTCTGTTACACGATGACCTCTCGAATTATGGGTAAACGGATTTTGAGAATAGGTGCTTGTCAGTTTTTGGAAATCGGTTTGATGTACCTACTGAGAATGATACCTGTATGTATATTATATTATTATGATAGACGAATCAATTAAAAATGTCGTGTCGTATAACTCATTCGTCGGTAAAATTTAAATATAAGTATTAATAAAGGCATATTATACTGCTGATTAGTATTCTAATTATGTAAAAATATTTAGTAAATATAATTTATTGGAATGAAACAACTATTACGGATTTCATTTGCGTATTTTATTTTAGTAGTTTCGAAAACTTTACAGCTTCCATATTACTGACTATAGTCAGCTCAGTCGTGCGTGTCGTTTAGGAATTGTAAAGTTTTCGAAACGTCAGCAAATAAAATAAAATACGCGAAGTAAATCTTACTTCATTCCATGTAATAATAATAATAGCGAAGGCATCAGTAATCGTTTTGATTGATTATTTAATATTAATATATAAAACCACACATTATTGAAATCTAACATTGCGTGACAACCGATTACGAAGAATCATTTAAATCCATACAAGGTGGTTATTTTCAGAACCGAAATAAACGCGAGTCATAAAGTCATTATAAAATCATTAGGTTAGTACAAAGCACGTGAAATACTACATAGATTTACTGATACGTATAGAATTAAGAACCTATTATATCCATATTGCATTGTTGACATAAAAAATCCTTTGTCCTACTAGCCTGTGATGAACTATCGAATCAACATTTTGTCGACATAACATTAAGAAATTTCTGATGCCTTCGCGGTTATTATACATTGAAATGAAACAACTTTAACGGATTTAACTCCCGTATTTCATTTTTATTGGCCGACGTTTCGGAGCCTTCACAGCCACTTTAGGCTCCGAAACGTCAGCCAATATAAATAAAATACGCGAGTTAAATCCGTTAAAGTTGTTTCATTTCAATTAAGAACGTTGTTGACAAGCAAAAGGTTTGTCGATTCGATATTGTTTGTCGACATGAAGAAATAAGAGACCACATCGACATGACAAGATTTCTCGTTGTCGACAACGTTACCGATTTTTAACCACCGCGAGAATAAGACGACGTCATGACAAATTGTCGACTCGACAATTTATCATGGGCTCGCTGAATAACTCACTGACGGATATACACACAGCCTAAACCTCTGATCGTAGTGAACTGAAACGCTCTAAGTGTGTTTTTTTGAATGACGTAGGCATCCGATAAGAAAGGATTTTCCAAAATTTTACCAATAAGGGGATGAAAAAAGGTGGCAAAGTTTATACTTTGGCGCAATCTATCTTATAGAATCCCACTAAAAACATTTTGTAAAACAAAACAGAGTCAAAATCGGTTGCGTTAGGGAGCTATGATGCTACAGATAGACGCACAGACAGACAGACACGTCAAACTTATAACAGCCCGTCGTTTTTGCGACGGGGGTTAAAAATTAGCTCTCTCAAGTCTCGATGAAGCTGCTTGTTTCTCTCTAAAGGTAATGAAATCTAGACAAAGTCGTGCCAAATCAAAGTTCCCTAACTGCGATTTCTTTACTATTATAGTTAATGTTCTGTGACTTGTCTGCTGAACATTCTTTATAAGTTAGCTCATCTATACTAATATAATAAAGAGGAAGGGTTTTATATTTGTCTGTTTGTTTGGATTGAATAGGCTCCAAAACGGCTGGACCGATTTGAAAAATTCTTTCACTGTTGGGAAGCTACACTATTCCCGAGTGACATATAGGCTATAAAAAAAGAGATCCAGGCGAAGCCGGGCCGAACCGATACCTAGTATTAAAATAAGGAGTGTTTGCTTTCTTTATCCCTACTAATATTATAAATGCGAAAGTAACTCTGTCTGTCTGTCTGTCTGTTACGCTTTCACGCTAAAACTACTGGACCGATTTAAATGAAATTTGGTACAAAGAAAGTCTGCAGCCTGAGAAAGGACATAGGCTACTTTTTAACCGACTGCAAAAAAGGAGGAGTACCACGCGGACGAAGTCGCGGGCAGAAGCTAGTATTATATAAACAATATACAATTTTCAAGATTTATACAGTAAACGGAGAACTAACATGTACCTACCTTACTAAATTCGCAGTACCTTATACTCATAATATAAATAAACCAACAAAATATTAGCAGACACGTCTTGGCTATTAAAATTGTCCACATTATACTTATATGCTTAGTCAGCATTTCCCAAATAAACAAACTTGGCAGAGTAAATACTAGTTGCAATATTAAAGTAGGTACCTAGTTTCATGTATGATGTAATATTTGAAAATGCATATGACGCAGCCAGCTCTTATAATCTGCCGTATAACATTACGGCTAGCCGTTTTACAACACAAGGCCGATTTGAAATACGGCGGTTCGGCGATTGTCATCAATTGTGGCATTTTTTAACTAACCTACTATTCTGATAGTAATTAGAATTTTACGACGTCGTACCTAGTCTTAACCTTACCTAGACTTTCTTTTCTTTTGTTATTTTTGTAGAACTTTTTTTTAGCATAAGATTATTGTCAGCTTTTTTTTTTTTTTCGAACTGAATACTGAAGCGCAGTTGGCCAGCTAATGGGCCTTCACTGCAAAACCGGACGGGTGGCGAGACTCCTGAAAGGAGACTCTTAAGCCTTTTTATTTTGTCAGCTCAGTCGTGCTACGATTATGGAATCTGTAAAGGCTCCGATACGTCAGCCAATAAAAATAAAATACGCGAGTTAAATCCTTTAAAGTTGTTTCATTCCAATTTCTTTTCTTTTATTATTTTATCTTTAACTATTGAAAAACGTATTGCAATGAAAATCCGATCGTTAAACCGCCGTATTTCAAAACGGCGATTTTCTAAAATGGCTAGTCGTAATAAAGCGGATTATACGACTGTGACACTACGGACTTATTGTTGGATGATACGACCGTCGAGTAAGTAAGCGCTATGAATAAATGATGTAGTTATATTTGAAATGACGAGATGGACAGATTGATTGACGTTTTAGGACGTGAATGTACTTTTAAGCGAGTTTTAAATGTACTTATACCTCTTATTCTGATCTGAGCTCAGCGTTTCCTTCAATCCCACATTCCATAGGTAGAAAATGTTTGATAATTTAACTTATATATGTAATTTGTTACATTAAAATACCCACTGAATGAAAATAAGAAAAAAATATTAGCCTTTTGCGTTTCAGCTAATGATTTTGGGGAGAGTTTTGGTAATAGAAAAGTCACCAAAATCAACCTTTTTCAAGGTCGTATGTGATTTGTGAGTATTATGTGTTTTTAACATATCGCACCCCTAGATATAAAGGGAGCTAACTCAAAAATTTGAAGATTTAAATTAAACACATGCTAAAAAAAAGGATCCGATTCCTTACAACAAATTCGCCTCTCCCGAAAAAGTTACTTTTTTTGAGTTAGCTCCCTTTAGATCTAGGAATGCGATATATTAACATATATAACATAGGTACCTAATATTGAAGTGACCTAAGTCGAAATGTGTCACTACACGAATCCAAATTTAAATGCGACGACTTATCTTTAAATGAATGACGTCACTTCTATATATTTTGAATTGTGTCACAATACTGAAGGAGCGAGAACTTTGTTTTGACAGTCTTTGAATAATGATCAAAACGTTACTTTGTTTTGAATTTCCGTTTCATTAAAAGTAAACATTACGTATCTATTTGTAGCTGTTTATTTATTTTAATTAATTATTCGCATTGTTAACAACCAAAACATTTAGACGTATAGATTACGATACATTAACGTAAACGATACATTTAATTAAAAATGTCAATCTTTATTAAGTAAATAGACCCAAGTGACACTCTCACACGTTAATAATTACAGCGCTTCTAAAAATAATGGCAATGAAACAAGATGTAAAAGACAAAATGACCAGGTTGTGTGTTCCTGTGTTTGTTTGAAATCAATACGAGTTCCACATTTACGCTTTTGTCTTCCTCAATCGTAATAAATCCTTAGAGATGTTTACCAGAAACGCTCTATTTATAGGTACCTTAGTTTATTGACTGCTGTATAGGACTATATGCTGAAAATACCACGGACAATTAAGCGCACAAATCACACCATACATACGAAACGTCTAACTAATGAAAAAAAATACTCGAGTTAAATCCGTCTACTTTTTTTTATTCCAATCTCTACTAATATTATAAATGCGAAAGTAACTCTGTCTGTCCGTCTGTTACGCTTTAACCTCTCAACCGATTTTGATGAAATTTGGCACAGCCAATCTTTAGACCCTGAGAAAGGACATAGGCTACCTTTTATTGCGAAAAAAAAGGTTATCCGGACGAAACCGAGGCGGGCCGCTAGTGTATAATAACCGCGAAGGCATTCTGATGCTTTCAATTGAATTATCACTCCATACTGTTTGAAGTTAGGGTTTAAGTACGGCTGTCTACAATTAGTGAACAACGCTTCTTGTCTTACTAGACATGAGAAGATGAGACGAAAGTTTGGCAAGGTTAATCGTTGTTGGAAACACCGAAGGCAAAACATCAAGGGGCAGTTCACCAGCATAATGGAATGAACAACTTAAAGGCTAAGACTCCTCAGAAATTTCACGAGGTGACGAGGAAAGCGATGGGCCGGTATCGATGGCGAGAGTGTTTGTGCCCGAACGAAACCAACCACGATCATCAGTCATGATGGATTCGACTAAGAAGAAGTTTATTGACCTTGTGTGACAGGCAGGAATAACGCCGGTCGAGTTAGTAAATTACTTCACGCCCCTTTTGGCCGTAAACTTGAATTTTAATTGTTCTTTTAACAGACAGTTCTTTTAATAAGGCTTTTACGATTGCTACCGTTTTATTGGTCTTTGATGGCAGGAGATAAGTACTCTATGCAGTTTGATTTTCAATTTATGGCGTAGTTTCTTGCCGTATATCTTTGAAGTTATTTTTTTGTGTCTATCTATATAATTATTATATCTATCTACTGATATATCAACGCAGGGCCTGAACTGTAAGGGTTTAAAACTTGTAATTTTGCACATGGGATCCTTTTTCAATGTAGGGGAGCATTAAGAAGGATTTTTGAAAATTCACTTCCCCAGTGGGTAAAACGGGGGTGCTTATCGTGCGCAAAAACTAGTGTTGAACAATTATACTTAACTAGCTGTGCCCGCGACTTCATCCGCGTGGAATAGTGGTTTTCCCCGTCTTTTTGCACATTTTCCACTGTTTCTTCGCTCCTATTGGTCGCAGCGTGATGTTATATAGCCTAAAGCCTTCCTTGATAAATGTTCTATCCAACAAAAAAAGATTTTTTCATTTCGAACCAATAGTTCCTGAGATTAGCGCGTTCAAACAAACAAACTCTTCAGCTTTATAATATTAGTATAGATTTGTGTGGGTAAACTTTGTCGGTGAGGCTTTGGCCTTTTCTTTATTATTAGACATATCTTATGGAATTACAAAAACAACTTCTTAAGGTATCTTTTTAATCAAAGTTCACACCTAAAGTTTATAAAGACATGGCCGTCAACTTGTCAAATGCGACAAAGATATACTTTTTTATAGTTTACGGTTGAGTTGTTAAGTGTTCAACTTTTACTTACAAATGAATCAAAGGTATCGTGTGATTGCGTAGGAGCACGAATAGCACGATATACGAGCGAGTTCACTATTTGCATACAATCATTTTTTAAACCCCACATAAAAGGCGTATTATTTTCTGTCAACAGTAATCTGTCTTATGTAATAGATATTTCGTAACAGTAGTTAGTTTGCTGGTAAGTTAAAATTATTTTTAGCTTATAGTATGATCTTTAAGGATCATACTATAAGCATAGATCATACTATAAGTAGGACTGTATGTGAGGTGTGGATTAAATTATTACGTGCTATGGAATAGGGGATATTAGGCAATAATTTTTAGTTAGAAAAATAAACTTCAACGTTTGAAGTAGATAACTGTGAAAATAATGTTATAAGAGGAGATCACAACTGTGACCATTTAACAAGGAGGACACAACTAATCATGAAATTCGTGTGACTTACTTTATGAATGGCCTCCAAAGTAAAGTAAGTAACAGCAGGTTATCGACGGTATATATTATTATGTTATAATATACTAGCTTCTGCCCGCGACTTCGTCCGCGTAGAACTCCTCCTTTTTTGCAGTCGGTTAAAAAGTAGCCTATGTTCTTTCTCAGGCTCTAGACTATCTGTGTACCAAATTTCATTTATATCGGTCCAGTAGTTTTAGCGTGAAAGCGTAACAGACAGACAGACAGACAGACAGAGTTACTTTCGCATTTATAATATTAGTTAGGATTAGGATATTGCAGTTAGGTTATTATGGATAGCCATAATGTCCATTTAATGAGACCTTTATTTTTTTCTTACCTACCTGCGTATCGTAAATAATCGTACAAAATTTCAAAATCTGAAATGAAATTTTTAATTACGTGTACGGTTCATGGTTTCAAAATAGCCTCTCCATATAGTCCAGATCCACCTTGTATCTTAATATCTAAATATATCTCATTGCATTTCGGTGCAGTTCATATTTCTATGTAAATTGGATTATTCTGGGTGCATCTCGTGGCTGCAGGCAGTTTGAGGTTTTGTGCACTGCATACGACACAAGGGCCCTTAGACACGTGCCAATACGTAATAACAACTGCAGTAGGGAACGAGTTGCGAATATTACCAAAATATTAGTTTTGCACAATTATAATAATTAACTAGCGGCCCGGACTTCACACGGATCCCTATATTTAGCCTATGTCACTGGGGAATAGTGTAGTTTTACAACAGTGAAAGAACTTTTCAAATCGATCCACTAGTTTAATCCATACAAACAAACCTTTACTCATTATTATATTAACATACTTACCTAGATAAAAACTAAGAATTGGCTATAATATGTATATAATAATATGTACCAGCTGGATCGTATAATCCACTGTACAGTCATTGGAATACATTTTTCAATAATTAATTTTGGTTAGGTTAGGTTAAGACTGAGACTCTCGTAAAATTCAACTTTCTCCCGGAAAAGTAGGTTACATTAGGTTAAAACTGCGACAATCCGGCTAATCGTTGAACCGCCGTATTTCAAATAAGCCTTGTTTTGTAAAACGGCTAGGCGTAATGTAATACGGCGGATTATACGATTCGTCTGCAACATATAATATAGTTATATATCTGAGTAGTTAATTATAATTATGAATTGACGTACTGATTAGGAAATATTTGTGTGACAAACACAAATACGTTTTATTTGCGCATATATCAGTTAAGCAAATGCATTTATATTAAATTTTTATCATAACAAATATAACCGTATACGTACCTTCAAACAAACATGATTTCACAAGCGACATAATGTCCACGTAATTTTTCTATAATTTTTTTTTGCCCATTATCTAGCAAAAATGATTGTACACGTAGGTATTTTTTCAAACATAAAATCGAAAAATAAATGACAGGTATAAGCAATTCAAAAGTTCAGAAGTGCGGGCGTCTGACGTCACGTTATAGTAAAAGTTTTACAATTAAGTGACGTCACGAGAATCGTCCCTTTTTCAAATGGAACTGCCGAACTAAATATAATTTCATTTTCTTAACCCTATTGAATATATATCGTATGCAGTGCGCACCCGTTCTACGTAGCCGTGTAATTTTCATGGATGGAAAAATATCGTATACCTTCACAATAAGGCAAATGTGTTTTTATTTGCAAACATTTCAAAACTTAACAAACTAGGTACCTACTTCTGTATTTCTTCTTACGACCAAGGTAGTACAAACGAACTTTCGCTCCACATTTTATAGGAAAATATTGCGCTTTGTTAAAAAGACAATACAATACTAAGTTTATTACTGACTTTTCTTTCAAATGTCATGTCCACATATCGAATGGCACTTGTCGAACCGTAGTTATCTTATTTCAAATTCCAAAACCTTATTTAAGCAATAATTTCTGATGCCTTTGCGGTTATTATATATAGGAATGAAACAATAGACGCCAATAAAATAAAATAGGTACCTACGCGTTTGCATAACTATGTAAATCACTTTAGCGTTAGACCATTGTCAGCTCAGTCGTGCTACGATTATGGAAACTGTAAAGAATCTGAAACGTCAGCAAATAAAATAAAATAAAATGGGTGAGTTAGATCCGTTAATAGTAGTTTCATTTAAATGTGTAATAACCGCGAAGGCATCAGAAATTATTATAAAATACGCTAGTTAAATCCGTCTATACTAAGACTTGTTTCGCTTCAACGTATTTAAGTAATTCTATCTACAAATATGAGGATGTAGGTGCCAACATAATGGAGCTAAATGATTTATGTCCAAAATCCGTAACGCAATAATTCGTCGAAAAAGGTCAGAACAGTTTGCGAAGGGTTTCCACTGTATTTCAACGGAACGCAACCAATGACAAATTGCTTCGGTCAGTACGTCTGAACGTTTAGTTAAGTGTTTATCTTTACATGCGGTAATATTAATATTACTGCCGCTGCGCATGAAGAGTATGTAAAATATAGCCTGTATGTTATTCTGATGTATAAGCTATGTTATTGTAAAGTTTCATCAAAATTCAAACAGTAGTTTTTACGTGAGAGTAACAAACATACATTCAGACATCCATTCATCAATGATACATTGTTACAAGCTTTGACGTTTAATATATTAGTAAATTATATGTTATTCTCATGTATAGCTTGGTTATTGTAAAGTTTTATCAAAATCTATTCAGAAGTTTTTGCGTGAAAGAGTAAAAATCATCCATATATTCGTACACCTTTCGCGTTAATAATATTAATAGGATTACAGACAATACCTACAGTATAAGTAAGTATACCTACCAAACACCAGGCACCAGCCAAGGCGGTAGTTAAGCAAATCAGCTGACAAACCGGCACACAAGAGTGCTATAAGGTCTCCGATTTTTCATTCAAAGTTACCCAAATAAAGCCAATAATTCTTCATCTGCAACTTGAGCGTAGTCTATACTAATAATATAAAGAGGAAAGGTTTGTTTGTTTGTTTGGATTAAATAGGCTCCAGAACGGCTGGACCGATTTCAAAAATTATTTCACTGTTGGGAAGCTACACTAATCCCGAGTGACATAGGCTATAAAAAAGGGATCCGTGCGAAGCCGGGGCGGACAGCTAGTTGTATATATAAATATATTATAATATATACTAGTTACGATATAAACAACGTATTGTACGGATGTGGGTAATGATCGGGTGCAATTGCATTGCCGTTGCATGCAGCTGTGCCGTTTATTGCTGTCGGAGTGCAATTATGGGTCGGAATTGTGTGAGAATTATTTGTATTGTAAGGAAAGATTGGTGCACTTATAGCGTTGTAAAGAGCTTGTCTGGTTAGTGATCACTTGTTAGCAACCGAATGTACGTAATAATTGTAAAATTGTATAGACATATTCTATGGCAATACATAGGCGAAACGTCATGTCAGTTTTCGTTGGAAAACCTAATTATATTAGGTCTATACAATGTTGCTACTTTTTGTTTTAGAAAGTAAAATAAATGAACTAAACTTGATTTATTATATTTAAAATAAAATAAATCACCAGAAATGTACCAATACGCGCATAACTTTCGGTCGACTGCATTGTATTGGATATTTTTTTTTGTTTTGTGTTTGTCATTATCAGGACAAGGTTTTTATTATATTATAAGAAAATTCAAAGTTTTAAAAAAAGTGCAATAAAAAATATAGCGGGACACAATTCGCCGTATATATTTTAGAAATAAATTATATGCATTATCTACCATAATTATTTGTGATGCTTTCGGGGTTTCTGAAACATTATCATTGGATGGAAGGTAGTCCATTACAAAATTTACTGGAGACTCTTTACATAATTATTATGTATATTCTACACAAAATATACCAAAAGCTAACTCGAAACTGACTTGGACATCACAAAACAGGCCCCTAGGTCGCGAGACGATCTAATTAAACTTTAAATTACTACCTACTCCACTTTTCCATTAACATATTCTTAAAGGAACACACTCTAATCACACGAGTTCTATATAAGTCGTACAAAGGCTGTATAAGAACGCCTTATGCTTTAAAAGCTTATATAAGTAGAACTTGCAGAACCTTACCACGAATCGAGCGCGAAAGTAATTTTAGAGCTAAAAATATACCAAGACCACAAGCTCCGACATGCATGACGTGACCATACGTCCCGTTTTGAGCGGGACAGTCCCGTTTTGTAACTGCGTGTCCCCGAAATAGTCCCCGGGACAAAATTGTCCCGTTTTCCGAAAACAGGACCATTTTACGCAGCTCCAGTACTTTAATCTTTAATTTGATACCCCACTCGGGTATATCTATACTAATATTACATAGAGGAAAACTTTGTTTGGTTGTAATGGATAGGCTCAAAAACTACTGGACCGATTTGAAAAATTCTTTCACCATTCGAAAGCTACATTATCCACGAGTAACATAGGCTATGGAATATTTTGAAAAAAAAATAGGGATCCGTGCGAAGCCGGGGCGAACGTCTAGTTGTAGATATTTGGTTTTCCAGACCCACTTTTACTCCAAATAACTATTAAACGTCTCAACCGATTTTAAGAAACAGCTAAAAAACGGACTTACCTGTTAATTGGACTAAATAAACCAATGTCCCGTTTTGGGTCAAATAATGAATGGTCACGTTAGACATCGAATGGAAGCCGCGTGTCAAAATATACGATATGATACGATAGTGTAGAATGAGGTCTAGCTGTCATGTTCCACCAATGAGAGACAGGCTACTGGCCTGTGATTGCCTGTATAAGTAATATCAAGAAAAACGTAACATGTAAAAACATAAAATCTCGCAACTCAGTTCTTCTGTCATAAAAAGTTGTGAAATCGATGTAGGTACTTAATACCTTCTGTGACCAAATAAGGATCCTTCTGTGACCATAAAAATATAAATATTAATAATCTTTTATTTAAACTAATATAATAAAGAGAAAAGATTTTTTTGTTTGTATTGTATAGGCTCCAAAATTACTGGACCGATTTAATGAAAATTTCACTGTTGGGAAGTTACACTATTCCCGAGTATACCTACCTAGGCTATAGAATAGTTTGAAAAAAAAAATAGGGATCCGTGCGAAGCCGGGGCGGGCCAATTGTGTTTTAAATAAATAGATTGGCAATCGCTCTAAATATAATCGATTACAATATAATTAATATATTACAATGTATCAATCTATTAAATGAGATTTTTTCTGTGTTATTATAAAACTATAGAGATAAATTTAAAATCCTTATGATATTACTTTATCGAATTATTTATTCCACAAGCGTTTCAGTCAGAATAATTTGAAGTGTCAGAATAGGTAATTCCCTTAATTAAAAAGTTTCAAAGTAAAGCTTTGCATTTAAATCTGGTCTGAAGTTAGTTTGGTCTGAAGTAAGCTGTAGAATAATTGCGTGTGGGCAATTGTTTTGTTTTATGACTTGAAAGCGATGTCAGTTGAAATTGGACACGTACGCGGTAGAAATATTGTCCAGTTCTTAGCTGGCTTGGACACTTTGTTATAATTGTCTTAGGTGCTAAGTAAAATGGACGATCTCCTGCCATCCGCATTCAGTGAGAACAGCAACCTTGAGGTTATTGTGGGAGCGTGAGGGCACTATTACTACGCGCGTGCGACAGAGACAAATAGAAAAAGGGCTACGTCCGTTTTACGCTGTGCTCGGCGACCGTCCTTTAGCTTGGATACTGTTATAATAGTATAGGGTGCTAAGTAAAATTGATGGTACTTCGCCATCCGCATTCATTTGTTGTTAGTGGTGTTACCTAGGTAAAAATGTTTTTTTGTATGAAATAATTATAACCGATTTAATTAGCGTGTTTTGTTTTATTTGCTGATGTTTGGAATACTCTGCAGCTCCCGTATTCGCAGCCGACTGAATTGAGTTGAGTCACTGAAATACACATTGGACTGAAACAATTATAACGTAGGTATTAAACTTCAAAAACTATAACTATATCTGATCAAAATTGTACCATATAATGACGTCACGAGCACCCACTTATTTATATGTTTAAGAAAAGAAAAAATACGTGTCCAAATAAAAAATATTTTTAGTACTTACTTAATTTAACTTTACTTTTTCGTTACTCTTACTATAAGTTGATAGTTTTTTTTGTTAAAGTGCTGTCATTGGAATTTCTTTAGAAACTCCATAGTACCTGTATCAAATTAAGCAGTAATTTACATTTTACGATTTACTGCGACAAATGCGTACAAGAATACTTAATGGAGATGCCTAAAATGGTGCTTTGTTACTTTAATAATTCATTTAGAGGTTTAGCTTTGGGTTTCTTGCCGCTTCTTCTCAAGTGAGGTTTTTTTCCGGAAAATCTTCTTCTTTTGACCTTCATAACACCTTGTAAAAGCCTAAATGGAATAACTATATTTCTTATTTATGCTGTAATTTTCATAAATTTTATATAGGTATTATTAAGTATACAAAAACAAGTAATATCACTTTGTCTGCACATTGTAAGCAGTTCTCTCTTTTGACCTAAACTATAGGAGTTTAGGCCTTGCGTGTATATACGTACAATAGACTAGCGGTCCGCCCCTACTTCGCACGGATCACTATTTTTAACCCCCGACGCAAAAACGACGGGGTGTTATTAAAAAAATGTAACAAAATACAAATCAAATCACTCACGAATAGTGTAGCTTTCTACCAGTAAAAGAATTTTTCAAATCGGTCTAAATTTTTGGAGCCTATTCAACCCAAACATACTAACAAACAAACCTTTCCTCTTTATTATATTAGGTAG
Organism: Polylopha cassiicola; assembly: GCA_038024825.1. Lineage (NCBI taxonomy): Eukaryota > Metazoa > Arthropoda > Insecta > Lepidoptera > Tortricidae > Polylopha > Polylopha cassiicola. Next base: position 6,554,980 of record CP149061.1, read on the forward strand.
TATAGATAAACATCGATATAGATTAGTATAGATATCTCATCAAAGATAGATCTATGCGTCGTTTTAATCCTCTTTTACTACGGTTTTAGAATGTTACCATTCAATTACTTACAAAATTAGGTCTTTTATTGTAGTTTGAGCGAGCTTTATAGACTCTCAAAACACCGACACTGAAGAAAGTATAAGATTAAGACCGACGCGGGATGATAAAAAACCATAATTAATAACCTCATCAATCAATGGGGTTTGTCTAAATTATGCTCTATGCTAAAGTAATAAGGGTGAAATTGAGTGTTGTATTCTTGAATGAATGTGACCCTTTTGAAAGTCACCGATGTTAGAACGACCTAACAAGCGGTTTGGTCAGTTTTGTTAGTAAGTGCAGCGAAGCAAAATAAAACTTTGATGAATTCTGTTATAGTTTATTTTATTAAAGGTGGAGAGGTTCTAGTAACTAGGTATGATGTTGTTAAGCATTACAGTTCTAAGTAAGTATTTTAATAAGTGTTATAAATTATAGTAGGGATTTTTTTTTTGAAATATTAATGTGATTTTTGTCTTGGTTGAACGAATCAAAATCAAATCTTATATTTATTCAATTTATCAAGGCTTTCATAAGCTCTCATGAAGGTCAGAATATACCTACTACCGTTTCCACAAACCTCACTCGAGAAGAAACGACAAGAAACTGAATGAGGTATCATTTTTTCAAAAATCATAGAGTAGTAGGTACCTATTTTTACTAACTAAATAAAAAATATGGTCATAATATTTTCCATCGGTTACATTACCTACCAACTCACAAAATTGTATTTAAAAAAACAATGTACTATGTGGTAGGTAAACTATCCTGTAATAACCAAGAAAGCATCAGAAATGACAATTTTATAAATATGGTAAACTAGATTCTGCCCGCGACTTCGTCTGCGCGAAACTCCTCCTATTTGCAGTCGGTTAAAAAGTAGCCTATGTCCTTTCTCAGGCTCCAGACTTTCTTCGTACAAAATTTCTTTTAAATCGGTCCAGTAGTTTTAGCGTGAAAGCGTAACAGACAGACAGACAGACAGAGTTACTTTCGCATTTATAATATTAGTAGGGATTCTGTATGAATTGAGCCAGCTGCGCGTAGGCTGTGTTTTATTTCTGTATCAATTCTCGTGTACCGCAGCGCCCGATGCGTAACTAATGGCCGGTTGGTATTTGTTTGTTCTGTAACTGCTGGTATCATCAAATATAATAAAGAATCACTCGTTTTAACGACTGACCATTTTGGGAGAAAGTTTACATTTTGTTTTCTTGTTTTATCTTTTGTTCAACAGCGCTGTCGTGTAAATCCCATACTGTAATCACTACATAGTATAAAACAAAGTCGCTTTTTCTGTCCCTATATCCCTAGGTACGCTTAAATCTTTAAAACTACGCAACGATTTTGATGCGGTTTTTTTAATAGATAGAGTGATTAAAGAGAAAGGTTTATAGCACCCGTGTGAAGCCGGGGCGGGTCGCTAGTTTAAGATATAGTGTTACCCACGAATTATTAATATCTATGTACCTACCTACTCCTCGTCCTTTAATTTAAATCATATTTTATACCTACTTTTTTCTTATCTACGCTTTAACTTTTGTAATTTGATTTGATATTTGAAAATGCCTCAAATAATAAACTAAGAATATCATTATCTATGAAAAAGTAATTAAACATACAAAAATTGCAATAAAAGCCTTGTTTTTGCTTAACTTGGCATTATGATAATATAGGTTACGTAGGTAACTTATATTATTTTGAACCAGTCTTAAAAAAGGTATTATAACTCAAACTCAAAATATTTACTGTTCACAGTAATCCATGTCTACTGAAATGCAAAAGAATGTCTTTTATTTTATCGATAAATTCAAAAGCTCTAGCCAAATTACATTTACCCTCTAGCGAATGTTGACGATATACTCAAAAATAACAAGTAGGCTTTCGGGGCCGCCCGAAATATCTAGGTTCCTCGTTGTTTTCTTTATAATATATTACAAACAGAAAACATTTATCGTAGGTCTTAACTTAAACCCTGACAAATTCTGTGAAACCTTTCATGCAATTTGAACTTTATGTCTATAGGAAGTAGGCTTAAATTGGGGATTTAGTTTACTAGGGTTTACCTCAAAGTTAACGATATGGTTGGTTATCTGTGACTCAGAAAGCAACCGCCTATCTTACTCATGGGTTTTACATAGTAGGGGAGAGTGGGGAGAAAAGTGACGATTTTTTTTTTAAATACAAACTTGAGCTATGAAAAACAGGTATGAATAATGCATTTTAATACAGTAAAGTGCACGTATATAAGTAATTATTAACTGTAAAAAATTCACATTGGAATAAATTACATCTTATTTATTTTGCTTATATTAAATTTTATCCTGATTTAGTTTCCGTAATGTAAAATCACTTTAGAGTTAGATAAATCCGTAATAGTTCTTTTATTACAATTGTTAATCATGTTCTGAATATTGATATAGTTTTCTTTGCACTCAATACATAACACTTCGTTACAAACATGCAAAAACGTCTTTTACTTGCATTAGTACTATAATAATTTCTGATGCCTTTGCGGTTATTACACATTGGAAAAAAACAACAAAAGGATATAACTCGCGTATTTTTATTTTATTTTATTTGCTTATGTTTCGGATGCTTTACAGTTTCCATAATCGTAACGACTGAGCTGACAATAGTCTAACGCTAAAGTCTTCAAGTCTTTCTAAATTTGCATCACTACCGTTGTTGCCCTCTCTCCCCTGCCTACATAGATAACACTTGTATTTTGAAGGAATAAACTTAGCTTATACCTGCTTTTAGTAAGCCTTAGCTAACGGAAGGCAAGATAACCCACCTACATTATTGAATATCAATGTTACTTTTCTAGGCGGATAGTGATGTACGGTTCGATTGGGTTTATTTACCCTAAGGGTGAAATTAACCCAACCCAACTTTTAATGACAAATAAGGTTGTTCTGTTGAACTATCTACCTGTATTTTAGTGATGTAGGTACCATAGGTAGTATTTTAAATCTAAATATAAAAAGAAGCTATGATACAACATAGTTAAAACAATGGGTCAATTTTACCCGTTCCTTGGGTCAAAGTAACATGTAAGTATGCATATTTTGCATAACTATTTTTTTATAATTCTTGTAACAGTACCTAAGCTATTTTAGCTAGCGTATCTATATATAAATAAAAAAAAACGAAATGTATAGTGGTACGCGCATAACTCACGAGACTGCACCAAATTGAATAATTCCTTTTTTGTTGTGTTCGTGTTAGGACAATGTTTGTATAACAGCACTTGCAAAACCGGGGCGTGCAGCTAGTTTTTAATAAAATAACCTCACGTAAGATTTTGCGAAAGAAGTGTGACGAATACACGTAAGTACTTACCTTATTTATTTTTTGTACGAAAATATTAAAAGGTCAATAATATATGAAACTCGATCTGTACACCTACAGATCGAGTTTCATATATTGCCATGCTTAACTGCCATTTATTTTATATTGACGTGGCGTGTTTCCTTTATCGATCAATTTGATTACGTCACAGTGTTGCAACGTTTTATCAAACGTACAGCTGTCAATGTGTAGTTCAAAGGCGAGTCACGATTTTTGAACTCAAATAAACAATATTGGGCTATAATCCGACTACTAGTAGACAGATTAAAAGGAAATATTACTTCAGGTAGAAATATATTATAATACTAGTCCTTCCCAACAGTGAAAGAATTTTCTAAATCGCCCAGCCGTTCTGAGGCCTATTTAATCCAAAAAAACAAACAAATCTTCCCTCTTTATAATATTAGTATAGATATAGGTATATGTAACACAAAAAAAAATCCTACTCATGTACTTACATTTAAAAAATCATATAGGTGGACAGATCTTTGAGTCCTTGATACGCTGTCACTGTCCTTTCTAGCTATGTAGTATAATTATGATGGTTGTCAATAATATTTAATCTCAAATTAAAACAATATTTATACCAGTACCGGGGGATTATTTCAATTAAGTTTGTCAATTGATTCAGTTCTTAAATGATGGGGTCTCAAGCGCTCGAGCCTCGATATTCGGAAGGGGTGGAAGACGAGGGAGGGGTTCATAAAAAAAAACTAGCTCACACATACTGTGTAGGTTAGGTAGCGTGCACTAGCTGAAACATTTGGATTAAAAAAAAATTGGTTTATGGAAAATAACTCGCGATGTTATTCGGGACGGGAATGCAATATGTATGTTATACTGTAACACCGAAGCAATATTTTATTAATAAAAAACGGTCAATATGTGACTGAGTCTTTAGATTTTTATAAGTAAATACATCATCATCATCATCATCATCAGCCCATAGGCCTCTCCAATTGCACGCCACTTTGCTCTATCTTCGGCTGCTCGCATCCAGCTCCTGCCAGCCATCTTACGCAAATCGTCACTCCACCTTGCCTGAAGACGTCCTACACTACGCTTGCCGAGACGCAGTCTCCACTCTAGAACACGTTTACTCCAACGGTTATCGGTTCTTCGGCTAGTATGGCCAGCCCACTGCCACTTTAGCTTGCTAATCCGGTGGGCTATGTCGATGACTCTGGTTCTCTGCCGAATCACACTGTATAAATACACTGTATGCATAACCTCAGTGGAGCTGCATAATAAGTCTACATCGACGTCTGTGATGTTTGCGAAAATACCTAGTCAAAATCTAGTGACTCGACAAGAAATACCAAAGCTTGTCCCGAACTGATAACAAGTTTTTGTATGTGATTCGGGCTGAGACTCCCCCGTCTCCACCCCGCACGATTGATCTGCCAAGGTGCCATCGTCAACTGACTGTAGATCAACGTGACTATGGTATTAACTAGGGTTGCCATCTAAAAATTTCAGATTTTGATAGAATAGGTACTTTATTGGGGGGAAGTAAGAGAGTAATAAATAGAGAAAGAAAGGCAGAAGTAGAGAGGGAAATAAAGGCATAGTACAGCTGCACGTATTAAACTTTATCGACGAGTATATGCTTAGGTTGAGTGCGCCTCGGAGCGCTCCCCATTCGTCCGGTGGAGCAGTAACGGCCCCAGGGCCAACTGTAAACAGGTCACTTTCGAAAAAAAAAAAAATTGGTGACCAGGGCAAGCCATGTGATATTCCGGATTTTTTTCTATGGCTCTAAAAGGTCCAAGATCCAAAGCCGGACGCCAAAATGAATGTCAGGCCCGTACGCTGACCGGACAACCTCAAAACTAGGACATTTTATAGGTGGCAACCGGACGGTGTTAGGTATACCTAGATAGCTCACCTCAACACATCTATAGTGATTATGTGTATGTGTGTGTAGTGTGTAACTTTTTATCTACTTCTTACACCTAGTTACACACTTATTTAGAAGTGTATACACAGTAAGCCGGTGAGATCCCTTTTCCAGACATTCCTGGTAAAACCTTTTGTGTAGGATCCTTTAGGAATTTTACGGTGTTGATTAATCCTCGTTTAGTTTCACAGGTTTTACGAGAAATTGGTAGGATAAAGTTATTTAACTACAGCTTAGTTTAAACTGGGAATAATTAATAACAATCTGTACTAGGTAGGTAGGTACGTTAATAAATTCGCATGTAAAATGGAGAGAGAAATATTTTATTAATCTGCCTTCGCGGTTATTATACAATAGAATGAAATAATTTTAAACGGATTTAACTCGCGTACTTTATTTATTGGCTGACGTTTCGGAGCCTACACAGATTCCATAATCGTAGCACGACTGAGCTGACAATAGTCTTACTATGCTGAAGTCGTAAATTCTGATTTTTTCACGGTTGTTACATATTATATTGGAATAAAACAAATATAACTGGTTTATCTACGATCTATCAATCCAAATTCGATCGGTTGATATTTTTGGTTCAATACCATTGGTTTTTAATTATAATGATATTTTTGTACAATAACTGATTTAACTATCTAAATTCATTTTATGCTTGGCCGTTTTTAATAAAGGTAGGTAAAATAAAGAAAACAAAATTCAGTTAGATTATGAAAAATGATTGGATAGGTAGGTACGTATTTTTTTTTAATTACAAAAGTGCTTCTAAAGGTTAGGAGTACCTGTGACGTCGCGTTATGGTACAATTTATACTAAAACGTGACGTCACAAGCCCCCACTTGAACTTTCGATGCACTTATTTATATAGTTGTGTTGTTTGTTTAAGAACTTGATGGGCAAATAACCTATTTTACAGAGGAAATGGTCAGTAGGAACCTATATCTTTGGACAATTCACATTAATTGATATAGTCCCAAACTTAGCAAAACTAAACATAAGTACCAAGACATTCTATCCTCAGTTGTCAATTGAGAAACTTTTTGTTGGAAAATCCATTTTATTCTGTGGATGAGTATAATAAAATGATTTTTTGTGACATTTTATTATCATCGTATTATCCACTATATAAATTAATAATTTTAAAATTGTACACATTTTCTTGACGAATAAGAGAAAAATGTATTTTAAGATGACATTAATTAGTATTTCTAACGATTGATGTTATGACCATTTGACATTTTACTGAATACTTCAATGTTTAAAAATACTTGACGACTAAGAGAAAAATTATCATAACGACATTTTGTTATTTCCCAGAATAATGACTTGTTTGAATTTTGTGTATTTCTTTGTTTATATATTATTGACGATCTCACTATTAGTACATATAAATACAATGTAATTATGATGTATAAAATATTGAGAAATAAATGAATCTGAATCTGTAGACATGCTCGCGCTCATCACACACTCACCAGCAGGATTCGAACCCCCAACCTCCGATTGCGCAGTCTAACCATTAAACCAACAGGCAAAGTAAAGCTTTTAAGTTTATTACGCTAAGTACTAGGTATACTAAAGATAGGTTCCACGTTAATAAACTCTCGCTGCCAGAAAGTTAAGCCGTAAAATTTCGTAGTAAATGAAGTGCTTTTCAATTTCAATGGGCAGAGTAGCGGGGTACTGAATAGGTGAAGTTATAAAAAGAGCCAAGGTTGGTAAGTATATATCTATACTTACCTACTAATATTATAAAGAGAAAAGGTTTGTTTGTTTGTTTGTTTGATTTGAATAAGCTCCAGAATGGCTGGACCGATTTCAAAAATTATTTCAATGTTGGGAAGCTACACTATTCCCGAGTGACATGGGCTATAAAAATTGATGATCCGTGCGAAGCCGCGGCGGACAACTAGTATTAGGTATAAATGTAATCTAGGTACTCCGCATACCTATTGCACTCCATTTTTAGACGTGTCTTTCTTTTAATTTTTGTCTTTATTATTCGATTAATTATTAACTTTATTCATTGGAGAAGCTAGAACTTCGTTTCATGGGAGGGTTGACCGTTGAGAATCCTGTATTTTTGTATTTTTAAAGATTTTGAAGGATCCGGATGGATAGCCTAACATCCTAGAGGTGAGGCAGAATATTCAATCCCCCGCTGATTAACCAAGTATGTAAATGTGTGCGGATGTAGGTAATCTTGAGATTTTGTATACACGTTATGTTTGGATGACAATTGACAATGCATGGTTAACCATCGAAAACTAAATTAAGGAGGGTATTAAGGGGGAAGGAAAAGCAAATGTACTACAAATATACTGGACTGGTGCATGAAATGAAAGAGAATCATATCCATGTTACAAAAAATATTGACATACTTAATAAAATTTGGTGAAAAATATTATAATACAAAATATTAAACCTAGGTACATTGTCCTGACATAAACGAGCAGAACCAAAAAAAAGGAATTATTTAATTTGGTAGAGTAGTTTGAAAGTAATGCGCGTACATACATTTTGGTGATTATTTTGTATTTATAGATAGATAGATTAATTTCAGTCTTTTGTAAAAATATCTCGAATTCTTTTATCCCGTTTATTTTGGTTTGGGACAGGGATCAAAAGATATTTTCTACGTAAAAGATTTGTAGGTAAAAGATAACCTCAAAATATGTTTATAAATAAGAAAGAATATCTTGTACTTGATATTTACAGTATCTATTAATAACAGTATTACTTGTGAAGTGATAAATGTATTAAATGTTTCACTTTTGAACTTTATAATTTCCAATAATAAAAACAAATTCACTGAATATGTCAAAGTCAACGAGTGTATAACTAGTTTGGAATACCATGTAATTTTGTTAAGTATAAAATTAAAATGTCGTAATATACTCTAAAACACAACTTGAAACGGATTTAACTCGCTTATTTTATTTTAATGGCTGACGTTTCGGAGCCTTTACAGATTCCATAATCGTAGCACGACAGTTTATAATAACCGCGAAGGCATCAGAAATTATAACTACCTATAACGGATTTAACTCGCTTATTTATGTTATTTGCTAACGTCGCAGAAACTTTTACAGTTCCCTAATTCGTAGCTGACGTTATAGTTGTTTCATTCCAATGAAATTACTAAATACCTACCTAAATGTTGAACTTCAGTCGAAATCGATTTTGTCAAGTTTTCTAATAGGTACCTATATCCTAAGGAGAAAAACTTTTATTTTTAAAGTAGCTATGTTAAAAACTTCGTTCGAAGCAGTTTGGAATGTTCTTAACACTAATGTTTTTCATTATAATGGTTTTTTTCTAGCATCGCTAATGCTACTTCAAAGTGCACGGTTTTTCTAGAAGTGCACTATGCAATAAGTGTGAACGCCGGTAAAACACGCCTTGGGCCACGGTGCATAGAGTGAATTCAGTAAAAAACATGCCATTAAAATATACTTGTAAAAAAAACCAAGTCTCGAAACTCAGTTCGTTTATTTAGTTTTCATTTGATTTATACACAAAAAAACAAGCGGTCCGCCCCGGCTTCGCACGGATCCCTTTTTTTATAGTATAACTAGTGGCCCGCCCCGGCTTCGCACGGGGGCTATAAACCTTCCTTAAGAATCACTCTATCTATTAAAAAAAACCGCATCAAAATCCGTTGCGTAGTTTTAAAGATCTAAGCATACATACGGACATACAGCGAAAGCGACTTTGTTTTATACTATGTATTGATAGTGTAGCTTCCCAAAAGTGTTAAGCATAATCCTTAAATTATCGGAATTAAATGAAATTTGAAACTCATCGTGTTTATACAAAACCTGCGTGGATAGGGGACCGAAAATGGCCTGAATTGCTTCGAGAGAAAAATGGTACGGCCGTGCCACTTCTTATTTTTTGCTCGACTTGGCGGGGACACTACCGTGCCTCCAGATAATAAAGCAATATATTGCCAACTTGTAGTTTATTTTTCATAATAATACCTATTTGAATTCACTTATTTCCTATTTATAATTATCACTAATAAAGACCAACCCAATGAATATAAATAGATCTTTTAAACGTAACCTACATCATTATGTATAAGAAACTGTTTACTGTAGGTGTATGCTCTCATACGCACATTCTCTGGAGTCAGTCAGCTGTGCTGTCAAACATGGCGGCCGGAAAATGGCGGCCACTTGACCTGCGCCGGCGCATCACAGGTGTTGCCGTGATATGTGAAATTCATTCGCTATGGAAATAAATTGATCGAGTGAAATGTCAATTTGCTTTCCATTCTCTTTTTAAAATAAATGATGCTTGATTTCTTCTCTATACACTTTAATTGAATGCACAATTGTTATAAATGATATTTAATTGTTTTAGTTGTCATGCCTAAACATTGGTTCTCTATTTGGAATTTTTGGTAAAAGTATTACTGAAAATAAGCGTTAAAAAATGTCTCCCGTAGAACTTTGTGACACTAAGTTGAATGGGGCCTTCATTTCTAATAGACTGTAATTTTAAATGTATCCTTTATTGTTTCTAAATAAGCCAAAATAATCTAATATGTAGGTATTCTATTTTAATTGTTATTAAAACTTGAAACAGAATTTCGTAAAATTAGGTTAATTACAATCGTAATTTAAAACAAGAAATGACTTACACGTACGCGTCATGATTTGTAATAATTTACAATGCTGCCAACGTAAATCTCAGTCATTTGTACCATAACTCGCGTGAAATAACCCAGGTAATGTGTCTATGGTTTTTAAAATTACTTTACTCAGTTGTAATGTGGAGGTGTTATATTTCATAGCTATCATGTAGGTTCATTCTTCAAATTATAATACAAATTAAGTTAAGAAGATTATGTAGGCAGATAAGTAATAAAATTTTGATTTGTTTATAACTTTATCTTAAGTTTGACATTTTTATTGGAGGCGCGTTTATTGTGAACCACATTTTAAGATAGTCACAGACATGGCGTTTTTAAACCTAGACATATTTTCTGCCTAAAACAATGGCTAATTTCTTGTTCTGTTCCTTCCAAATGGTTTCCCTTAAGTCATATTGAATATAATTGCCCGTGCAACACCGCCTTAAGCCAAGTCCACACGCGTCGTTCGGAGAAGGTGACCATAAACAACCTGAGAATGTGGATTGTTCCCGCGCAGTAGCCAAGCAGGGGCGTGTTCAAGGAACCACAAATCATAATTCGAATTTCGAACACTCCAACCGAGAGTCCATAAATTCGAAAAATATGTTAGTGACCACTTTTTTTTTTAATGTATGGATTCTAACAAACACTGGCCGCTAATTTGAGAGATTGTTAGTCGATGGAATAATGATGGCACATAAATATAGTTTGAATTTGGAATGCGCTTAGTTTTTTAAATCGATGGTCAGGTGGCATACGAATGTGATTTCTTTATAGCATTATAAATTATAATACATGTGTTAATAATTGATCTACCTAGTCTATCTATCTATTTTATCTTTATATAAGTAGGTACCTATAGAATTCTAGTATTTCTAGTAGGTACGTGTGATTGTCACTGAACTGCTCCTAAACGGCTGCATCAAATTTGTTTTATAATAAGGAACTAATAAAAAAAATTATTAGTTCCTTATTGTCAAGACAAGATTTGAAATAAAACTATTATTATTAAAATCAGAATACGGCGGTACAGAGTTTTCCATGTCAGCTAGTAACATTAAAAAAATAATATATTGAAATAAAACATTTGACGCTACATTAATTTAAGATTTAAAAAATGGGAAATCTACTGTTAATCCTTTAATCAAACTTTACAATGTGAAAGTTCTTTATCGAGCTCAAACTGTGATACTTCCGGCCTTTGAAAAACGTTTTCCGGCACAGATAAGACAATTCCAACATTACCAACATTGACTTTGAAACGCCGACTGCAAGTAAACGAGAACGGCCCAACAATCCATAGAGAATAGACATTCACAAGCGCCAGACGGTTTTAGATCAAAATGTATAACAAGCCTGTAGATTTAGGTGCGTTCCACTCTCGTAAACAACAACTTTAGGTCAGGTAAACATTTGCTGAAACTAGCTTACGAAATACCCTTTAAATGGAACGTTCGGGTGCTTAAATGGAATATAACTTTTACGATCTTGGAATGGTATCTTACTTTTATTGGGTGTATCAAAAAAATGTACGGGTACGTTTACCTCAGATGAAGAATTGACTGAAGGGTACGTAATAATATGTTTGAGTGATCACTCAAAGGTGCGTTAACCTTTTAGTTTAAGATGGTACTTTTACATACTTACTTTTTTGTAATAATTTCTGATGCCTTCGCGGTTATTACACATTGGAATGAAACAACTAATAACGGATTTAACTCGCGTATTTTTATTTTATTTTACGCGAAGTTAAATCCGTTAATAGTTGTTTCATTTCAATACTTTTTTGTATTTTTTCAAATTGTGTTAGATGTGTAGTATGATCGTAGGTTCTCAATGTAATTATAATTATGTAAGTACAATGTTTTATCATCATCATCATCATCAGCCCATCGCAGTCCACTGCTGGACATAGGCCTCTCCAATTGCACAATGTTTTATAATATAGAAAAATTAAAAATAATACAATTCAAAAACTTTTTTAAATTAGTTGAAATTTAGGTCATATTATGAAGTTTAACCGCAATAGGTGTGTCAAAAATCCGCTAGATTCACGTTGTGTATAATAAGGTCCAGCTGTCGTTTTCCACCAATGAGAGGCAAGCTGCTGGCCTGTGATTGGTGGAACATGACAGCTGGACCTCATTCTACACGACGCGTATCTAGAGGATTTTTTATACACGACAATGCCTTTGAAAGTAGTAAAACTGGAAATATCTGTTAAAATCTCTAGAGAATAATGAACCTACCTATAACAGTACAGAGAAACTGTGTTTTCTAGCGATTTTTTAACACGGCAATGCCCATTTAAGTAGTAAAACTGGAAATATTTCGCACACCTAGATCTAAAGAGAGCTAACTCAAAAAAGGTACTTTTTCAGGAGAGGCGAGAAACTGATTAATATGTCCATATGCACGCATGAGGTTTCTGTATAAATTTATACTTTTTATAATAAAGCTAGCAGAGTTATATTAATTATAGCTGAAATCAGTTTTAGTGTAGGTGGGTTTTACTGGACTCCGATGGTGTGCATAACTCAAATCTTCCGGTTTTTGAGTTAGATCCCTTTAGATCTAGGTGTGCGATTTGTTAACATCTCTAGGGAATGATAAACCTACCTATAGATAACAGTACAGGGAAACTGTGTTTTCCATTCGTACCTGCAAGTAAACAAAAACAAACTCGAACATTCATTTGCAAAGGTAATCCGGATTCCAAATGTATTTTTGCAGCTCGAAAATGGTTTTAAACTGAGATCCGAATGGTCGGATTATGCTAACGGAGAAAGATCAACAATTAATACTCGAAAGGTTCGGATTTTGTAGAAATCGCAGTCACTCTTCAACTTTAAAGTCATGTTACAATATTTTTTATGTAATAATTTGTAATGATTGATACAAAATATTTCAGTAATTATGAACCTGCTTAATCTCGGTATGTGTGCACGTAATCCCTAATAATATTATTATCTGTACTACTATATTAATATTATAATCTGTCTGTCTGTCTGTTACACTTTCACGCTAAACTACTGGACCGATTTAAATGAAATTTGGTACAAAGAAAGCTCCTATTATAACATAACTAGCTTCTGCCCGCGACTTCGTCTGCGTATGATTAGTATTTTACACTATATCGTTATAAAATATAGCCTATATGTTATTCTGATGTATAAGCTAAGTATATAATTATTGTGGTAAAGTTTCATTCAAATCCATTCAGTAGTTTTTACGTGAAAGAGTAACAAACATCCATACATCCATACTTACAAACTTTCGCTTTTATAATAGTAGTAGGAATAATGATCTGTCAAATGTTTAGTCGAGAAGCTTATAGATATTATGTTATGGCGCAAATTTGTGTGCCAATAACATATATCTTTCAGTGGATACGGCTGGTAGTACTTTGACTCGAAATGCAAGGTAGGCATAATACCTTGTTTTTTAAACGAGAGAGTAACGAGTAAAGGGATTAGCATGAAATAACTGCGGCAAAATGCACCCGGATTCGCCGATACGTGCACTTGCACTTTGCAAAACTCACTTAAGCACTAAGTATATTCGCATTGCATATTATCTGATTGCATGCGCAATATTAAGAGGCTGTGTTACAATTTTTAAATATTTTAAAGTCGGGGAATTTTTAACCGAGTAGGCAGGTAGGTACTTATTTTTTTTTATGTCAATTATATTCCTTTTTATATTTTGGTACTAGCTTCTGCCCGCGACTTCCTCCGCGTGGAACTCTTCCTTTTTTGCAGTCGGTTAAAAAGTAGTCTATGTCCTTTCTTAGGATCCAGACTTTCTTTGTACCAAATTTCGTTTAAATCGGTCCAGTAGTTTTAGCGTGAAAACGTAACAGACAGACAGAGTTACTTTCGCATTTATAATATTAGTAGGGATTAAATAAGATAATCATCTTACAATTATAGTCATGACGACAGTTTTTTTCTTTGTCCATCGTGTAGGTTGCTCAAAATAACAATTTTAAAGATAAACGCTTAAAAAGGTCTGGAGAGGAGGCTCGTGACGTCACGCTAGAATTTATACCATAAAGTGACGTCACAAGCCGACTACACCCGAGCTTTTGAAGCGCTTATCTCTGTAGTTTTGTTTAAGAGAAATACGGGTCGATGATTTTTTAATAATCTAAGTGAGGGTCTAAATAGACTTTCACATTTGAAATTAAACAACTTTAAACGGATTTAACTCGCGTAATTTTATTTTATTGGCTGACGATTCGGAGGCTTTACAAAATTACGCGAGTTAAATCCGTTTAAAGTTGTTTCATTTCAATGTATGATAACCGCGAAGGCATCCGAAATTATTAGAATTTCATATTCTTTACCTAGTCGTCATCCCTTGGGCATTTACAATCAATTGACTAAAGAAAAAATAAATTTCTGTCACACAAACACTGGTATCTCAGAATCTTTAAAAGTGACTATTTTTGTATTCAATGGTCTTAAAACAACTTAAATTATGTTTAAAGCGATTCTGTAGGCACGTTGTATCTCTGATTTTATGTGTGATGCATTTACCAGTTGAATAATCAAATATTCAATAAGTAAGTAGAAAACAAAACAATAATAAGTGATAAGGTTTCGGTATCATTACAGATGTATCTCATTTTTCAACCCTCGACGTAAAAACGACGGGGTGTTATAAGTTTGATATTAATATAACATCTTGTTTTTGATTCAAAGGTTTAAAAGGAAAAGCTGACTTAAAGACTGACATATCAACGCAGAACCTAAATTACAAAGGTTAGAAATTTGATTTTTTGCACAGAAGTTCCTTGAATAACGCAGGGGAGCACTAAAAAAGGATTTTTGAAAATTCACCCCTAACGCACGATAAGCACCCCCCAGAAAAGAGGGTGCTTATCATGCGCAGAAGTCGCCTAGAATTTATCATAATTTTACCCAACATTTTTTATTTATTTTCAATCATGCCTCAATATTCCCGCCGGTCAATAATTTAATTTGTCATCCGTACGTCCATGAATAAACATATATAATATTATTTATGCTCGTAAACCTAAATAATATCGTGCAAACGCCGCCCGCCCTGGGGAATTGCGGATTCAAGCTGATTGCACTACATGCAAATAATAATACACTATTCATACAACCCCACGTACATACAACTATACCAACATATATATATGTATAGCTATATTTGGTATACAATCTACGTCATCTTAAGGAAGATATAGTCAAAAATATAGATTTATGCACCTATTCTATTCTTAGTATAGAAGTAAACGATAATCTATCGACGATAGTCTAACACTAAAGTGATTTTAGTTTACCTATGTAAAAATAACTAACGTTAGACTCTCGTCAGCTCAGTCATGCTGCGAATAAGGGAACTAAAGTTTTCTAACCGTCAGCAAATAAAATACGCGTTATAAGTGTGTTATTGGCTTAGGTATATAAAATTTGCACGTAGTTATTATAATTAGTGTTAGTTAACTTGCAATGTAAGTGTGTTTAAGTAACCTACGGGTGAAATCTTGCGAATCGGTTTAGAAGCAGATAACTTTAACCGATTGAGCTGAAATTTATACACGATAACAATGCATGGTTAACTATGTGACGTCATTCTGAAACCAAATTAAGGGGGGTACAAGGCGGGAGGAGGAACCAAATGTCTATAAATATACCCGAGTAGGGTATCAAAGCAAAGAGGAACACAGGTAAATTGTAAAATTATAAAAGCTTGATGTTTATTTATTTTTCCACTTTCATTATTTTATAGCGGCCCGCCCCGGCATCGCATGGATTCCTTTTTTTATAGCCTGTGTCACTCGGGAATAGTGTAGCTTTCCAACAGTGAAAGAATTTTTCAAATCGGTCCAGTCGTCTCGGTCTCGGTGCCTATTCAATCCAAAGAAACAAACAGACTTTTCCTCTTTACAATATTAGTATAGAAGTATAGATTGTATATATTATATTATAGTAGGTAAGTATAGATTTTCCCACTCTCGTAGACTATAATAATTAACCTACAGTTTAATAACACTATTCTTATAGTTGAATGAGTTTATTTTACACAAGCAAAATTGTATCTACGATCTTGTTGGCAGGAAATTGCTTTATTCCTCGTTACAACTCACAAAGGCTTTAGGTTTTATAGACCCTTTATATTACGCTCTTGTACAGCTTAAAGCTTTATTACGATGGTAACATCATTGTAGTTAGATATAAAGGTTTAGGTTGTAGGTCTAGGTTCGTGACGCAACTTTTAGATTTTATAAATCACTTAGAAAGAAATGGATGCTAAGCTGGGAAGAAAAACTTTCTTTTATACATACCTATATATATAGAAAAGGCGTTTACTCTGTCAACAATTTATCAACTAATGTTTGACTGTCGTTGAGAATCTGTATTTATACCTGTTTTTTCTCTAATAAAAATAAATAACTCATTTTAGTTAAACTATTTATAACTCAAGAACGACTTAACTTTTGGCTGAAATTGCTTAAACAGAACTAGGAAACGGACAGGAATTTTTACCTACCTGTTTCCGTCGGAAAAAAGTCACCATGTTTTTTTTCCACCTTTCATATCTGCTAGGTACCTGGAAAACGTCCCCGCTTTCAGCTTAGCGAGTATCCATTCCTTACTAAGTTTATTTTATACTAGCGGCCCGTCCCGGCTTCGCACGGGGGGACTTAAGATTTTTTTAAGGCCTCAGAAACGATACTTTTCCCCCGTTTTTGAAACATTTTCGGTTACTGCTCCGCAACTATAAGACCTAGCGTTATATTATATAGCCTATGTTACTCGGGGATAATGTAGCATTCCAAAGGTGAAAGAATTTTTGAAATCGGTCCAGTAGTTTCGGAGCCTATTCATTACAAACATACAAAAATACAAAAATACAAATCTTTCCTCTTTATAATATTAGTATAGACTACCAATCCTAAAATTTTCATCTTTCGTAAATTCACATAAGTCTGGGGTGAGTGGGATCTTAGTCCGCAATATAGTTATTTTAACGGGCGAGTTATTGTCATTTGGTTAATTGGAGGTCTTTTATAGGACTGATGGAGTCTATAAAGAGTACATTCACAACAAATGCAGTAATGGATTCCATTACGGCATTATTCCATATTGTTTGTTTTGTAATGGATTTGTAGTTAGGAACTTGAGATTATAGTATCAATAGTGAAAAGAATAAAAATGTAGATCATTATCTATACTCTATACTTACAAATATTATAAAGAGAAAAGGTTTGTTTGTTTGGATTGATAAGGCTCCAAAACGACTGGACGGTTTGAAAAATTCATTCACTGTTGGGAAGCTACACTACTCACGAGTGACATAGGCTATAAAAAAAAGGGATCCATGCGAAGCCGGGGCGGACAGCTAGTAATAATATATAAGTAGATCCCCGTTCTTCAAAATTATGAAACATTTATTTTTTAATAATTTCTGATTCCTTCGCGGTTATTGGTGTAGTAAATTAGAGAAACGGCCTTTTTAACCACTAAAAAATAAATGTTGGAATGAAACAACTATTACCTAACGGATTTAACTCGCGTATTTTTATTTTATCACTTTAGCGTTAGACTATTGTCAGCTCAGTCGTGCTACGATTATGGAAACTGTAAAGAATCCGAAACGTCAGCTAATAAAATTACGCGAGTTAAATCCGTTAATAGTTGTTTCATTCCAACATTTATTTTTTAGTGGTTAAAAAGGCCGTTTCTCTAATTTACTACACCAATATTTCATAGCAAGCACAAAAAGTGAAATAGCTACCGTGGAATGGGGTGACTTTAGTAAATTTTAAAATTCAAATGTGTTTTTCTCCTTATACAATAATGTAAAAAATATATAAAAAAAATGGGAATATCGGTTTTGTTCATACTACCGAATCCGTTACTAAAATATTTTTTTTCATCAATACATTTCGAGAAAAAAAATAAAAAGTTCGTGATCAAGTTTATACTATGATTGGGGTTACTTTGATACCCCCTCTTTTTATTATGGGGTTCGATAGTATCCCTGATTTAGAGTAAATCATCCGAAGAAACCAAATTAATCCGTCCACAGGTTTGGAATTTAGAATGATTTTTATCTGGTTGGGGTTACTTTGACAAAGGAAAAATAAGAGCATTTTTAGAATGATTTATTTTGTTTTAAATAATTTGTTCGTATGCCCTTAACTTCTATCTCTTATGCTTGTGCTGTGCTATTTTGCCATATATTATACTTAAATAGCATTATTTGATAATTTGACACAGTATTTTTATAGAAATTATTTTATTTATTTTTCAGAATGGTTTCAGTCAATTTTAACTAATAATTATGGTTAGGTCTTATTACCAATGAAGTATAAATGATCGATCAGCCTATTTTAAATAGATAATTGAAAGGATTAACACATTTTACTAGTACGAAATAATACAGATCAGTTGATCAATGTAGCCCCGTAGTAGTGATCAGAGACACCCCTAGCCGAAAATACCGCCAAAATAAAATAGTCGTAAAGGTTATCGTTTTTGATGAAATTGATTATTATAGATTGATACATTTCTGATATAGCAAAATTAGTAAAAAAAATGTTTTTGCTATAGTTTAACGACTACTTTAGAAGTTATTCATGGTATGAAAATAACCGAAAACAACTTCTTATGTTTTTTATTTTTTTACTATCAAACCAGAAGCACGATCGCGCTACAATAATTCACATGATTGTAGTGTCTATCGATGCTGCTAAATGTAAAATAAAAATGTAATAAATGCGTTCAGAAATAGTACTACTCCCAGTTTTAGTAAGAAAAGAAGTTTTTATCAAAGTAACCCCAGGACTCAAAGTAACCCCATTTTACGGTACTCAATTAATTGGATTTCTACTTTTAAAAGAGAGTTCTGGGAAAATTTTAAAAGTAGGTATTGCAGCAAAACATCTCGGACGTTGAAAAGACTGCAACACCCATATTCGTAAATGACTAGACTTGTTGGCTACGTTTTAGGTTGTCTACGTCTAGTGTACGGAAAAAGAAAATTATTTATTTTTATCTCTAAAGATCCATACATACATATACGAAATCAGGCGCGTGCAGTGACGGTCGCGCATCAGGGTAGGCACTCCTTACATTAATACCATGGTGCCTATATGGAATGCACGCCCTTGTACGCAATACACAAAACAATTAGAGACTACTTTATTGCGTCATACCGAAGTATATACATATAAGAATATGTAATTGGCGATTTTCTCAGATTGGTTTATATAACATTGTCTTTTGAAACGTATTTGCGTCCTCGATTTGCCGTCATGCGGCTGTTGTTTACACCGTCACACTCCGACAATAGGCAAACTAAGTGCTAGCAAAATAAACATAATTTACTCGTCTAATATTTGGTGTGAGGTAGGGAACGTAGTCCGGGCGTAATTAATTTATTGGTTTACCTTACTGGTTCTTTGTAGGAATTGAAGTTATTATAAAATACGCGAGTTAAATACGTTTATAGTTGCTTCATTCCAATTTATAATAACCGCGAAGGCATTAGAAATTATTAAAGTTATTGTTACCTCAGCCAGGCGCAAAAAACGTGTCATAAAATAAAGATATAAATTTGATATCATATGGACTGTTGTTTCCAGTTTTAAATATTCGTTGAAGTCCAAGGATGGTTTTTACGGCGAGAAATTTGACCTAATTTAAAGTAGACTCCTTTTTTAGAGTTCCGCACCTCAAAAAGGAAAAACGAAACCCTTATACACCTCGTTGTTTGTGTCTGTCGTGTATTGTATCTGTGGTCAATAAAAGTATTTGCTTTCTTTAACTAAATAAAACAAAGTAAATATTAAAATAATAACAATCTATCATTAATTAGTATACCATTGGAGGTTATTAAATATTTGTATGCCTTGACTTCGGCGGGCAAGGCAAACATTTTAATTAATTATCCACATATCGATGCAGTTGATCATTTGAAATTAATCATTTATGTTACCTCCCATTTAAGAGTACCTTAATAAGAATTATGGGTAAAGAAAACAAAATTATTATTTAGCATAAGACTATTGTCAGCTCAGTCGTGCTACGATTATGGAATCTGTAAAGGCTCCGAAACGTCAGCCAATAAAATAAAATACGCGAGTTAAATCCGTTAAAGTTGTTTTATTCCAAAACAAAATTACATTAAGTCCGTCAGTTAAATTATTAAAAATTATAAGAAACGTACTCAAACAAACAAACGTATTCTAAAACAAATAAACAATGACAAAGATAAGTGCTTTTAAAGTTCGGGAGTGCTTGTGAAGCTTGTGACGTCACATTATGGTACAATTTATACTATACCGTAATGTCACAAGCTCCCACTACCGAACTTTTTAACAGATTATTTTTGGAATGAAACAACTATAAAGCATTTAACTCGACAGAGAACTTTACAGTTTCCATAATCGTAGCACGGCTGAGCTGACAATAGTCTACCTAACGCTAAAGTAAGTAATAATTATTTTTGTAATTTATTGCTCGAATGAGAAAAGAACTAATACGAGTCCAATAATTTTTAATAATCTGTTTAAAAGGCAAATAAAAAAAGACAGTCGTTATGCTTATTTCTCTGTGAAGTTAATTAAAAATTTTAAGTTCATTTCTTAATTAAATTGTACAGGATACTTTAAGTTTTATTTATATTATTATACATTTCTGTATAGCTACACTTTTAATTATTGAATCTTCAATGCATAAAAATTAAATTTTTCTTTGAAGATAAGTTAAGTACTTTTAATCTGTCCCATTATTTCGTAAGAGGCTTTTTTCCATCGAGGAAAATTAATTCGATTATTCCAGGTTTCTCTTTTTAACGTTAAAATATCCTCTTTATGCACTTAGTATAAGTTTGTCTTTTTTATTATATATTAAAATAATTAAATAGTAATACTTAATAATTTCTGATGCCTTCGCGGTTATTACACATTGGAATGAAACAACTATTAATGGATTTATTTTATTATGGAATCTGTAAAGGCTCCGAAACGTCAGCCAATAAAATAAAAAACGCGAGTTAAATCCGTCTATAGTTGTTTCATTCCAATGTATAACAACCGCGAAGGCATCAGAAATTACTTATACTCTTTTTCCACTAAGATCGCATGAGACTTATGCCCTTTTTTAGTACCTACTACCGAATGGTAGGTACCTACCTACTTATATCCTTTTTCGCTAAGACCCTTGTAATTATCAATTCATTTGGATGGCTTTCGTATAATTAGTATAAATTTTAATGCTCTGGATGTAATTAATAATTTAGCTTAACGGTTCACTCTTTGGGAAAGCCAACAGTCTGTGAAAGAGCCTTAAGCTCTTTAGTGCATTAACTGATGTTTAATCGGTGAATAAATTTACTGGCTGGTTATCCGACTACAGCAAGCTAAAAAGGTTAAGTATGAATATATGTACAGTGTCGTGTATTCTATACAGGCACAGTGCAATGAATGCCCTGATTTGAGTGCCTACCCTAACGAGATATATTGTGTGCTCACTGCACGCACCTGCTATACGTACACGGAAATCATTGCGCAGTAACCAAAATACTGATTTTAATGAATGGGATGTCATGTTTTTTTATCAATGAGTTTAAATATTAGTATAACAATGAGACGACTATGAGCAATCTTATGAAATAAAACGACTAAACGGGTATTAACTCTATAATACTGTTAACTTTACCTACAGTATGTATTTTCGTAGAAAACTAGTAGACTGACGATAGTCTAACACACAAACAAAGAAAAAGCTTAATCTCGTAGTCTTGCGAGTGTATTTCTTACAAGTACAATGACAAAAATATAAGAAATGTCTACCCTATTCTTACATGCACAGCCCTCACTGCCTGGTTGTAGGTACCTATCAATTTTATAATATTTCAATTAAAATGTTCATAACGACGATGATTATCTTGACCATAATTATTTTAACACCTGCGTTAAATATTTTCAATGAATCATTGTACATTAAAAATGAGATAATCATGGAGGCATCGTCTCTCATATTTATTTTTACCCTATAATCAACGTAAAACAACGTATGTGGTCTGTAGTTAAAAAAAATCCCTTACCAAAACACATCATCGCCTGTCAATTTAATTAAAAAAGAATTCGTTTCACGCAGGAATCAGATGAAGGGGCTTGTTAACCGGTCGTTGAAGCTCATTATCACGATGGTACATCGTAACGAGCTTTATAAAAGACCCAGTGGATATGTACGAGATTGTGGGTAACAGGTCACGCCGTGTATGGGACGCTTCGAGGTACTTTATAGTGGCAAGAACGCACGAAACAAAGAAATGACCATAGATAAAATCTATGTTGTAAATTACATAGATTACAAAGCTATTAGCGAAAGTACACTAATAATTTAAGGACTTTGGAAATGTTTTTCTAGCACTATTTTCTGACAAACGGGTCTCGAGAGGAGCCTTAGGCAATGAAAGTTAGAGAAGAAAAATGACCACAGATTATACAACATTACTCAGGATTGGTCTGATTTTTTTGTAACCTAACCTATATTTTTACACAAGCCGCGCACGATATAAATAATTTAATACGGCCTCATTATGGCCAGGTAAATAATTGCCACTTTTTAGATTTTCCTTTCGCTTAGTTAATACCTATTTTGCATAATGAAGAGGTTTAGGTACAATGCTTGGCATAGCCACGTTAGATTTTTGTAACTTTATTATTTTATGAAAATCGATACCTACCTTGAGTAAGTATCGATTTTTATAAAATAATAAAGATTAAGATTATAAATATAACTAAGATAAGGCCCGTAACATTTCAGAAGTGACGTCACTTTGTGGTGAAAAGTACAGCAACGTGACGTCACAACTTTAACGATCTTATTACCTATATTTTGTTAATCGACAAAAGAAAAAATGCCAAATTTTTTTAAATATCTGCTTTCTTACAATACAAGCGTATTTATTCAATGGTTAGTATTTTGAATCGAATAAAAACCAGTTTCACTTTCCTTTAAAATATTTATAACCGAATGACATTACTTATTGAACTCGTAATAGGTTAGATCGAAGATTTAGTATGAATGTATAAAATCGATTCATAATTTTTCAATCAATAAACCTGTCTCTTGGTAAATAGTTTATAGATCTAATCACAAATATTATATAGGTATCTATGTAGAGATATGTTTTTACCTGTAATAATGTGGTAAACATACTTTAAATTGATTACGGCACGCAAAGAAACCAAGATTACGTTAATTTGAAAAATGATCGAAAGGTATTCTACGATTGTTCAATGTAACATAAGGCATCGCATTGCATAGTGTAAATAAATGACCAGTAGTGTAAGGTACTGGATAGGTAAGTACTTAAATTATGTATAACTAGCTTCTGCCCGCGACTTCGTCCGCGTAGAACTCCTCCTTTTTTGCAGTCGGTTAAAAAGTAGCCTATGTCCTTTCTCAGCCTCCAGACCTTCATTGCACCAAATTTCATTTAAATCGGTCCAGTAGTTTCAGCGTGAAAGCGTAACAGACAGACAGACAGAGTTACTTTCGCATTTATAATATTAGTACCTAAGGAAGTAAGGATAGCTTCTGCCCGCGACTTCGTCCGCGTGGAACTCCTCCTTTTTTGCAGTCGGTTAAAAAGTAGCCTATGTCCTTTCTCAGGTTCCAGACTTTTGTTGTACCAAATTTCATTTAAATCGGTCCCGTAGTTTTAGCGTGAAAGCGTAACAGACAGACAGACAGACAGAGTTACTTTCGCATTTATAATATTAGTAGGGATAACTTCATATGCCTTCACGATTATTACTCACTAGTTTTTCCGCGTGGAATTACAAATTACAACATTTTACCCCCCTTTTAATCCCATTATTTTAATCTTTATAATTCTATAGTTGCGCAACGGATTCTGAAGTGTTTTTTTAATAGATTAGATAGAGTGATTCAAGAGGAAGGTTTATAGCACCCATGTGAAGAATGTTCTTTCTTTAATTGTTACGTCATGAATACCAACCTACATAAAGGATATTTTAATTATTAGTTATCAGTATGAAGGGCCAAAGGGCCATTACATTGAACTACTGATTCTTATTTCCCTGTGCGCTCACGCAACCAAGTTTTGTGTAGGTCGATCACTTTCACTATACGTGACCGGGTGAATTTTAATTCATCGATATTTATTGTACCATCAAACTGATTATAAAATATCTACGATCTATAATATGCATTTAGCTTAAAGGTGCGCCACTAAAAATACGGCATCCAAAATTTGACAGCTATATCGTAATAATTGACAGGTCTGTATGTGAGAAAGACAGTGAGTCGTTTTGGGGTCGTGAAAAACGGTATTATTGTAATACTGCATTATCGAAGGACTTATACCTTTTTCCGCTAGGGCCTAGGACTGTATGATGTACCCTTCTTTATTAGGAGCCCAGATTTATAAAACGGATTTTAAGTTGAATGGCGTATGGACGTAATAATAATATCCTTGTACTATTCACACCAATTCATCTAGTCCCCAACTAAGCATAGCTTCTATTGTGACAACGGATAAATCTATACTAATATAATAAAGAGGAAAGGTTTGTTTGGATTGAATACCTAGGCTCCTAAACGACGGGACCGATTTGGAAAATTCTTTCACTGTTGGGAAGCTACACCATTCCCGTGTGGTAGGCTATAAAAAGGGATCAGCTAGTACATATAAATAAACTAAGTATTAGACAACCAAAACTCAGGTACCTACAGATGGTCATGCCCCTAGTTACTAGTAGGATTTAAACCCGCTACCTCCAGTTTCGTAGTCTATGACTCTGACCACTAGAGAAACAGCAGATCAGCCATCCAAGTACTAAACCTATCTTCATTTCTGATCCCATCGCGCTTATTACACATTGGAATGAAACAACTAAAAACAAAAGTTGTTTAATTCCAATAAATATATCTTGTATACATTATCGGTACTTAGGGCCATCGTTTTAGGGCCAAGGCACCATTAATATACGTGTGTACCTTAATTTGTGAATTCCGGTGTTGGTAATATGATTTCAAAGGTCGTATAACCAAATTAAGCAATGCTTTATGCCAAAATAATACGTTCATCGCCCACGGTAAATTTAAAAAGAATTTATCAATGTCGTATTTTATTTAGTTACTAGCTTCTGCCCGCGACTTCTTCCGCGTGGAATACTTATTCTTCATAAATAGGCTTCATATATTACCCGTTTTTTTACACATTTTCCACTGTTTCTTCGCTCCCATTGGTCGCAGCGTGATGTTATATAGCCTAAAGCCTTCCTCGATAAATGGTCTATCCAACAAAAAATAATTTTTGAATTCGAACCAGTAGTTTAGATTAGCGCGTTCAAACAAACAAACAAACTCTTCAGCTTTATAATTTTAGTATAGATTTATCACCGATGTTTTTATTGTGGTTAATCGGTTTATGATACTAACAATTAAGTAAAGTAAGTAAGTAAGTGTGTTGAAAATATTGTTGTATTGAAAATAATAATTTCTGTTGGAATGAAACAACTAGGTATAACGGATTTATCTCGCGAATTTTATTTTGACACGACCGAGTTGACGATAGTCTAACGCTTAATTGATTTTTTTAGTTTGTGTAATGTAAAAATCACTAATTGAGTTAAGTTGTTTATAATTGTTTCCTTTAACATTTAAGTTGTTTATAATTGTTTCCTTCTATTGTAATAAATAATTTAGCTTAGGTACCTATAGGCGATTCTGGGATTCTAATGAAAAATTGTATTGTTGCATTTACCTATCAAGATTTAATTTCAACAGGTTTTTTTACTCAATACCTATTAATTATACCAAATAATTATACAATAGTAATGGCGCCGTGGCAAAAAGTTAAAGCAAAAAATTTTGTTTTGGTGCCAAATATAATGCTTAAATATTTTTGGTAACAATTCAATTTATTTATTTTTGAGCATGGGATTCCAGATTTAACATTTTTTTCTCTTCAAAAGCATAATCTGTGATAATTTTGCCGCCCATTTCCGATGGCCCTTTTAAATCTTCCGAGAGGTTTCCTTAATCGTTATACTCTTAGATCTTTCAGCGTTGTCGTGATTGTTTTAAGAACCGCATTAACTCTCGGACTAAAAAAGGACATTTTAAAAATGCTCAAATTTCATTAGCGGTTCTTTTTGGACTTTGAATAAACTGTGTATCTTTATTACATAGTATAAAACAAGTCGCTGCCGCTCTCTGTCCGTCCCTATGTATGCTTATACCTTTAAAATTACGCAACGGATATTGAAGCGATTTTTATAAATACATAGAATGATTTAGGAGGAAGGTTTATAGCACCCGTGCGAAGTCGGGGCGGGTCGCTAGTAAAACAATAAATCCTACTATCCTAATAATTTCTGAAGCCTTCGGGGTTATTACAAATTTGAATATAACAAATATTAGTACATAACGGATTTCACTCTCGTCAGTTCAATTTAGTTTTACGATAAACGAAAGCAAATTATATAAAATATACGAGTCAACTCCGATAAGTACCTAGGTATAGTTGTTTCATTCCAATGTGTATTACCGCGAAAGTGTCAGAAATTATTAGGTTCATGTAGGTTAGACCTAGGTATTTAGGTACACGTAGAAATAGATCGAAGGAACTGATAATTCCGATTACATCTACGATAGCAATTGACTGTAATAATCATCCTTTATCGCGATTGCATCGGTGTTGCCAATAAACAGAAATTGCCGACTGAATTACAAATAGGTAGGTAATTAGAGACAGCGGGCAGGGTGCCATAGAGCTAGAATGTAATATAGAATAATAAAGAGACAAGGGAAAAAGAACGGACGATTTCTGTTCGTTCGGGGACGAAAGTAATTTTTTTTTGCAGCCACTAGACACGAAGGTATTGAATAAAGCTTCTTCCTACTGCTCTTATTTACGAATGTACTTACGTTTCAATACGTCATTTGGTATGATTCTCGAATGTTTCCTGTTGGTTTGGTAATAAACGTATCAATACGTAAGTAAGTACGAGCATAATAAAAATTTGGACGGATATTCGATCCTTTGAATCGCCGTCAACACATTCCTTACACCGTACAGGCAGCTGCCGCGCGGCATGCGGCCTCACACCTATAATATAGCTAACTCGATGGTGTTACAGCGGCCCCGCCGGCGAGGTCGAAGATGTGTGCACCCACAATCTACACCCGGTACGAGTCGGACCTAGAAGAACATTGTCATTCGAGGAGTTTCGTGGTCAATAAATATGTCAGTAATAAATTGATGCGAGCAGCCGAAGATCGACCACAGTAGCGTGCAATTGGAGTAGCCTATGTCCAGCAGTGGACGACGATAGGCTGATGATGATGATGAATAAATTGATGATTATAATTCAAAAGTGTATGCATTGAAGGCCACCATATACTTAGTATCATACAATAACACTAAACAGGTACCTCATTACCTGAAAGCCTATCTATAAAATAAACCGCCACCCAGCTATAAACGATCTTTAACTAATCAGATGCTAGTTAGAGCCTCCGGCTTTTCTTGCTTCCCCCTACATATTAATGAGACTGTTTTATTGCCTAAATAGTTTACTTTAAAGTAGGTACTTTGTGATGGGCAGTTTTTTTAATGGGTTCCGTTGATTGGAGAGTGCATTGTATTTTAATAAAGTTGAAAATGTTTTTTATATCGTCATTAATTATTATTTACACTTAACTAAGTATTTTTTCTAGAGTACCTACCTACCTATATAAAAATTTAGTAATTTAAATATGTACGTATAGATATATTTTTGTGAATAAAAATATATTTAAGTATTTGGACAATTTACTGCATCTAGTCCTACAATAAACAATTGTGTTTCTCATTCTGACTATCGAATTAATAATATTTATTGGAATGAAACAACTATTAACGGATTTAACTCGCGTATTTTTATTTTATTTGCTGACGTTTCGGATTCTTTACAGTTTCCATAATCGTAGCACGACTGAGCTGACAATAGTCTAACGCTAAAGTCAATCAATCCGTTAATAGTTGTTTCATTCCAATGTGTAATAACCGCGAAGGCATCAGAAATTATTAATAATATTTAGTTTTCAATAAACAAATTTAATTAGAGCTTAAGTAGCTATAATATATAATTAATTTAATACCTATATAATTAAAAAATAAACTCTGACTTTTGATAAGCCTCGATTTTATAGTAAACCTAGCGTATTGCAAAGTGCATTTCTTTATTCCTAGTTCTAATAAAAATCTTCTATAGCCATACCTACTTGTTGAAATGAAACACTGCAACGGATTTCACTCGTATAATATATTCATTTATTTGCTGATGTTCCGATAACTTCCCATATTCGTAGCACGACTGAGCTGACGATAGTCTAACGCTAAAGTGCCTAGGTAAATACAAAAGTACCTAAATATAGTTTAACACGTCAATATTACAATCAAATTATTTATTTGAAAATAGACTTTAAAAAGTACTTAACATACGGACCCCCAACATTCATAGTGCAGTAAAAAAAATAAAAACAAGTCATTACTCCCTATTTAACATAAAATGCATGTACCATACAACAGTGTTAAATGCCTTAACACAGGAAGTATAAACTTGATGTTATCTCAAGACTTGTCCGATGGGTAATTAGGCCATTTGTGGCAAAGGATAAATAAATCATCGGACTGATTTTAAAGTTTACGAATGCTTGTGTTTTATAGGGAATGTAGAAATTTGTTTATGTTCAAATATGGACTTTTAGGGCAGTAAAGATCTTAATATTGTAATTTCTGATGCCTTCGCGGTAATTGCACAATGGAATGAAACAACTAACGGATTTAACTCGCTTATTTTGTATTATGTGTGGATGTTTCGAAAACTTCCCAAACAGTTTCCATATTCGTAGCACGTCTGAGCTGACGATACTAGATATTTTAGCGTTAAATTTACTATGGTCAGCTCAGTCGGTGCTACTATTGTGGGAAGTGAAACGTCAACAAATAGTATCATACGCGAGTTAAAACAGTTTAAATAGTTCTTTAATTCCAAAATCTTAATGACAGCTAAAATGACATGTTACAATGTCGAAATAAGGAAGGTATTTAATAATTTCTGATGCCTTCGCGGTTATTACACATTGGAATGAAACAACTATTAACGGATTTAACTCGCGTATTTTTATTTTATTTCATTTGCGGACGTTTCCGTTAGTTTCCATAATCGTAGCACGACTGAGCTGAAGACAGAAAATAAAATAAAATAAAAATACGCGAGTTAAATCCGTTAATAGTTGTTTCATTCCAAAGGAAGGTATTTGTTACGTTTGTGTATTAAATACCATATAGTTTACCTAACTTACAATCGTATCATTACACCTTTTGACGGCCTGAGCCGAGGTCTTGACCTCACTCTTAGGGGCCCTCGGGTCACTCAGGGTCACTCACCTTAATTATTTAGGATCTGTGCTTAATTTCACCAAAGCGACAATTGTCGGAGAAAAGTGTCAATTATTATATATTTCTCAGGACGAATTTACGTCGCTTGGATTATTTTATACGAATTGCATTTCGAAATGTCATTTGACACCGATAATTGTCGCTTTGGTGAAATAAGTTTTTTTTCGAACTGAATCAATATTCAGTGAAGCTGGCCAACTGCACTTCAATAAGTGCAGTTGGCCAGCTTGGGTCTTTACTGCGAAATCTAATGGTAGGCAAGCTTCCAGCTTCATGGTAGATTCTCGATTTGTTTTAGGGATTTTAGCTCTGACCGATTCGAACCCACAACCTCCGGTTTCGTAGTCAATGTCTCTGACCACTAGACCAACAGGCCGTCAAATATTATAATAAAACCTTATATTTTTAAGGTAACTTTTAACCAGTAATCATAAAATAGACCTATTTGGTCGGATTACTCTGAAATGCACGATAAACATGCATTAGCATAATAATATTAAGTGGCGGAATTTAAAAATTAAATTAAAAAAAAAGATAATAAAGGTTATACAGATTCCGCGACCCGGACGTTCCGTAATTGATATTTTTACAACACGCTATTATTAAACGGTATTTGTGATTTTCGCGTTCATATTCACAAACTGGCAGTTCCAGAAAGCGATTAAACGCATCGGTGCTAATGGTGCAATTTTTAGATGTATTTTGTTATAGATACGTTACTTAATTAATTTTTTAAAACGCATAAGCACTTGTTTTTACAAGGAACTAAAAAAAGAAGTGCAATAAATACAAATGAGAGTCTTAAATGAGAAGTGCTGCTTACAAGTGCTCTTACTTTTCTAGTCGGCAATTGTACCTAAGTACGGTTAAAACTTTCGATTTATATTATAGAATGTCTGTCCGGAACCTTAATAACTAACTGAAAATGTATTTTAGACTCCACAAGGAAATAGGCTCAAGTTGAAAAGCTAGTAAAAATACCCAAATTCATATTATGTCGTTTTAGAGGTGTTAGATCATTTTTAATTCGGTAAAAGTTTTTTTTACTGACCGATAGGTACTCATAGATAAGTATGATATGAGATATATACTTATAAATAAATAAATACCTCCAGATTCACACCCTACTGATCTAGTCTCAAACTATAGACTTTTTACCATAATGAGTATAATACAACGTACTATAATACATCCAAGACTCAGGTAAGCACATTTATATGCTCTGACATCTGCCTAGAGCAAGTTTCGAACCCACAACTTCCTGTTTCGTAGTCAGACTCTGACCACGAGACATGGCTATCAAGATATGTACTTACCTAACTAAAAAATATTTTTTTAATTAATATCAGTATCTATATTTAACAACATCTACGTAACGAGCCTATAAATTGTAGAATTAACCAAAGGCGCCGCGATGCCGGAGTAGCCATTTAGCTCTCATGTTTGAACCCTAAGCTCACGATCTTATCAATTCAGAAAAATACATTAGAATACGCCTTTATCTGTAAAATTATTAACACAAACATAACAGTGTTTACCCGCTGAGAGTTAATAAAAGGAGGTATTTAGTGTTATGTTACTTAAGTCTTTTGACGTTTCATATAAAAACGTTCTATATACCTAATTATATTTTTCCGTCCTCCGGCCGGAAAGCGCCAACTTTGTGGCCGCTGCGCTAAATGAAATTGCCGCTTTCTGGCTTCGTCGAACAGAAAAATAGTATACTGATCTCGGCCAGTAAAATAAAAAAGCCTCAGATCACATTTTTGTCAACCTCGGCTTCGCCTCGGACAACAAATAACATGTGACCTGAGACATTTTTTATTTTACTGGCCTTGGTGCGTAATGTGCTATTAACTCTTGGATATATACTGCCCTCTCTATCTAGAGAAATATATTTAATCTACTACATGGCTCAAATAATATATGATAAGGTGGAATAAATAGATAATAGATATAGGTAAATTATGACGTTGGTATATCGGGCGTTTGCCGGAACAACATATCGAAATATTTTGTTCCTTCATTTAAGATTCTAAGTCTGTACATTTAAATTTGAATTAACGCAATGAAACATTTTGATATTTTATGTCAAGTTGTTTCGGCAAACGTGCGATATATATACCTACCTACTCGTACAAGCACTAGGATAAGTATAATATTATGTATCTGTAAATTATAACGGGTATTCTCATTTTTTCTATCCTTCCAGTTGCATGGAAGTCACATTTTGCAGTTGCAACACAAAAGCGTAAAAAAAAAATTTTTTGAAATAATAATTTTTAAAGTAAAAACATGTGATCTTTATTTAGCTACCTGCCTAAATAAAACTCATCTTGCAATTTATTCCCCATTAAAAACAGAAGCATACTTATATCGATATTATATCGTAATACTTATTCATAAAAACTGACTTAAGTACCTTTCAAAATCATAGTTAAGATAGAGTCTTTACGTTCATTGGGTTCTCAAGAACTCAAGTTCCATATAAGCTGTACAAAGGCTGTGTAAAGGTGTTCACTCATAAACAGCCTTTGTACTGTTTAGGTTCAGATTAAGTAGGTAGGTACATAAATGTTTGCTAAAAAAATGAAACCATAAATTTTAAAAAAGCGACCTAAATGTTTTATACAACCGTTGACCCTGTTGTAAGGTTAAGATTTTTTTAATGAGGTATATTCCTTAAAATAAAACAAGTTTCTATTTATATATTTATTGTTTTATAAACCATTGGATCGATAGTGTTACAGCGGCCCCGCCGGCGGGGTCCAAGACGTGCACCCACTGACCCACATCCCGAGCGAGTCGGACCTATCCGCAAGAGCCTTCTGTCGTTAACATACCTCCTTACGACCCGAGCTGAGGTGCGACCCTCACTCTGGGGGGCCCTCGGGTCGGTCGGGGCTAAAAAACCTAAACAAATACAGGATTTGAAGTTTCTCATCTGGAGCCTCGCCAACCGTCCTGTGTTACAGTAAAGGCCCACCCAGCTATTTTAAAAAAAATCTATAGAGTAGGTACCTATCTAGTTACTGCTATATATAGGTAGGTACCAACTTAAAATTAAAATATTTAATGATCTAAGTAGGCGTACCTACGTGTCTGAAATATTTTATTAGACTCTACTAGCCCTATTGTTTCCATGTCTGAACGCTGTCATCTTAAAATAAAGTCCAAAATTAAAAATTCACACATCGCACTTACTTAACCCTCTCACGTCATACAAACAACCTTAGTACGAAACAAGGTATATTACATTAACGAAACAAGAGCATTTAAAATCGTCCACAGACCCCTAAAATAGCTTCACACTTGACGGCCCTTCAAATAAATAATTAATGACCTCCATTAGAGCGTGTACGTCTCCGGTTCGTAATTATCCGGTAATTTATCTACATCACAGGCATTTCATCGATAATTAATAACACAAGTTTAAAGTTATATTATTGCATACGATTTAACTTTTGGGGGTACGCTCCGGGCGCTTTCTTGTCTATGCCATACAACTTGTCTACTCTGTGGTATCGTAAATCGTAATGGCCGTTTAAAAAAATAAAATGTTGTAGTTTGTAGGTACCTACAGTAAAATTAAATAACGGATTTAACTAGCATATTTTATTTTATTTGCTGACGTTTCGAAAACTTTATAGTCCCATGCTCCTAGACTAAGCTGACGATAGTCAAACGCTAAAATCTGTAACTGACAACTAGAAACAATAGATATTTAAAAAAGAGCAATAGGTAGCTAATAAAAAGTAAAAATATAAAACTACTAGCTGTCCGCCCCGGCTTCGCACGGATCATCTTATAGCCCATGTCACTAAGGAATAGTGTAGCTTCCCAACAGTGAAAGAATTTTTTCAAATCGGCCCAACCGTTCTGGAGTCTATTCAATCCAAACAAACAAACCTTTCCTCTTTTGAATATTAGAATACATAGGTATACAAAGTGCAAGGAGTAGGTACGCAATAAGCACAAAATAAATAGGTACCTAGGTAATTTACTCTAATTAATAGACTTTAGAATTGTTAAGCGCCTATATGATTTCAAAGCTAAACTTTCCTTTTGAAACATTTTGTTAATTAGTAATCTCGACGAAATCCGTGCCTTAGTTGTGAAGTTCGTACAGGTAGACAGATTGATAAATGTGGAGAGAACTTTGTTTTAAGTGTAATTAGCTAAAACGACTAATATGAGAAACCAAATAATATTATGACACTTTTTCAAAATACCTACCTATACGAGCAAAATTTTATTGTAAGGTACCAGCTTATGAAATACTAGGTAGCTGTCCGCCCCGGCTTCTCGCGGATCCCTTTTTTATAGCCTATGTCACTCTCGAATAGTGTAGCTTCCCAACAGTGAAAGAATTTTTCAAATCAGCCCAGTCGTTTTGGAGCCTA
This sequence comes from Polylopha cassiicola, assembly GCA_038024825.1. Lineage (NCBI taxonomy): Eukaryota > Metazoa > Arthropoda > Insecta > Lepidoptera > Tortricidae > Polylopha > Polylopha cassiicola. Next base: position 6,588,840 of record CP149061.1, read on the forward strand.
TTCAGTCTAAACAAACAAACCTTTCCTCTTAAGTAGGTATATATATCACTTTAGCGTTAGACTATTGTCAGCTCAGTCGTGCTACGATTATGGAAACTGTAAAGAATCCGAAACGTCAGCTAATAAAATAAAATAAAAATACGCGAGTTAAATCCGTTAATAGTTGTTTCATTCCAATGTGTAATAACCGCGAAGGCATCAGAAATTATTATATAATACCTACTACCTACCTAACTAACTAAAATAGGTTATTAAATTACCTACTTATTTTAAATCCCCAGAGGTAACTTTGTCCAACTAAATTTTAAATGTTTATGTTTTACCTACTACTCAGTAGGTAAAAGGTACTTAAATTAAATATTTTTTTTAGAAAACTATAATTAAATACCTGTCTAAGTAGGTAAGTACTTAAGTATTTAACTTTAGCATTTTTGTTACTGTGTAGAGTTGGTACTTACCTACCAATTAAGTAAATTGAACGTAGTCAAAACAAAGAGTTGTGTATGTAAGTAATCTTCTTATGGTCAAAGCAACCCTTCCTTACTGCATGTACTTAGGTACCTATACCTACTTACCTTAAAGTACGTACCTACCTACCCATTTACACGTGACCTATGTAGGTAGGTAAAAAGTCCCTCTGAAATAGATACTTAGTTAAGTAGCTAATTTAAGTTTGTAATCCAACACAACTTAAACAAAGATTAAGAAGCTCAATTTGTCATTTAAATGTTCAAATAAGCCGGAAAAGATGCCCTTTAAAGAATGTAGAGCGTCTTTTATGATGTAATAGCTGTCGTAAGGGACAAATTGATAGACTTTAGATCCCTATCTCACGACGCGGGGCGCTTAAATTATCTACATCTATGAACTAGTTTTGATATTTGTGATTCTTGCCGTCATTATTTTTTATTATCATGCCCAAATGTTCGTTTGAATATAAAATTGATTGAAATAGATCCGTTTCATTATTAGGTCCCTAACGGCATCTAGTGTGGAAAGTTGGATACAGATATTCAGTGCACGTGAACTATCATGGTTGAAAGTACTGAATAGTATTATAGATGTCGCTGTTTGACTTGAAGTGCCTCAAAAATACATTTATAAAAAAAGTGTCTCAAAGCGTAAATTAATATTATTCCTGACAGTGAAACGTTTTGTGTGACACATCTTTGTAATAATTGATTTTCTTATTTACATAATATTTTCGTCATTCTGCACATGCATTTGCTAAAAGTAGTGTACAGCGCCATCTAAGGTAATTAATGAAAAACTTGTTGAAGTAGGTTAGTTTTATAAAGTATCAATTACTTTACGCTCATTGGCCGATCATTTTTACGTCTTGCATCGTTTTCTAATAACAGCCAATTGCGTGCCTTATCTCTCTACATACTGCAATTATGACAACAAGCTTAGCTTTGACAAGACAAATAAAATAATAAATTTTTGAAGTAATCGTGTTGCGTGTCTACTGTGCAAGTTCACAATAACAAAGTGCATAATATTTCGTGAAGTGCATTGTAAAATGACATAATTTGTGATAAGTGATACAAAACTGTGTTTTAAAAGTAAACAAATTCGATATAATAATCGTGGAAAGCGATGTGATACTCTCCTTGGCAGTGTTCTAAGATTGTGTTCATATCGTGAAGTTTCATAATAGTGTCACTGAGATTAAATTCGAGATGTCTGCAAAACCGAGTAATCAAAAAAGGAGGTAAGGAACCTTACGATTCCCACGTACTTTAACATATATATGCCTAACATGGTTTTAATAATTGTGGTCAAATTAACCTCAAGTACTTGTCTGCTACGCCATGGTTGAAATCCAGTGTTCCTTGTAAACTTTCTCCTGGTATTGGTGTCCCTTGCCTCTTTTAATTCTAAAAATACATTATCATAACATTTAACAATTCCTAAACACAAAGCATGGATCATAAGGTACATGAACTGGTCTTTAGAAGGTTGCCAATTAAATTAAAATGCTCTTGTACTTTGCTCCTAAGTGTAAACTCATAAAATTCTTAATGATTATACCATTTTCATGGAGTATAGTAATTTAAAGGCATGAGTAATGTCTTTATCATGTTTGTTATTTTGCTAGATATCATTTTTTTTCAGTCAATATTTAATGTAGAGTACACAGTGTAGGTATATATAGAAAAACATGTTATTCTGGCTTTATCAATTATTTTTAACTTGAAGCATTAACAGTCTAAGGTTAAATACTAGGGTTTCTCATTTCTCTACCTATTTTTTTTCTCTGGTCTCGAGATTTCTCGACTAAAAACAATCAACAAAATTAAATAATAAGGAAGTTTAGCAACTAAACTAATAAATTGTCTTTCTCAGTCATCTCTTAAAACAGCAAATCTTAAATGATCAACTTGAAATTTTTATTTAACAAAAACCTACAATAAATTAGAGCAGGGCGAGCGGGGGAAGTACCTAGTCAAAATGAATCCAAGAAACACATTGCAAAAAGTGTTGCAGAAGGCCATTTTAATCTAAAATTCACCTGTGATTATTTTGAGGTGCGATTTCACAACTTCTCGATGCGATTTTTCCTGTCTCGAGTAAGGCCAGATTTCCCGGGAATTCCCGCTTTGAGAAATCTCGAGCAGAAACCCAATTAAATACCTAATTGACTGCAAAGTTTCAGCATTGGTTCAGTGTAGTTGTGTATAGTTAAATCCATTCATGAACTGATTTGTCAAGTATATTGAGCTATAGAGTTTTTCACTTTATTATAAATTTTCATGGCTATAAACACTTTCATGGTTATTATGTATGATTAAAACAACTATAGTAGATTGGAATTAAACAATTATAATGGATTTAACTTGTGTGTTTCATTTTATTCATGGACGATTGGAAATCTATAATTCCCATATTCATAGCATAACTGAGCTGATGAGATGTCAGCAAATAATTTATATATCTATAAATTTAACTCACATTTCCATATATATTTCCATTTATGTCTATATAATAGATTTAATTCATTATGTTGGTTATTTCAATAAAAATATTTTTTTGAGCTAATATATTACTTGCTCTTGTTTTATGAGAATTCCATATTATTGTTAATATAACAACACTTATACCTCTAGTTCTTATGTGCCCAGTATCCACACTAGATCGCTATCTCAATAGTAGGTACTTATGGATTTATTGATTTAAACTTATTAATCTACTAGCAACCCAACACAGCTTCAAACCTTCTTGAATCACACTATCTATTAAAAAAACCTCTTCAAAAACCATTGCATAGTTTTAAAGATCTAAGCGTCCATAAGGATGGACAGACAGTGACAGCGACTTTGTCTTATACTATGTAGTGATATAAGTATAATTATGTCATAATAAGACCTTGCTAAACAATTATTAAAATAGCTATCCAATATTTACCCATTTTCCTACCTATAATTTTTAATTAGTCACTTTCTATGACAACCATTTGTAGTTTCAGTTACTTAATGTTTACAAAGTTTATAAATTAATTTAAAAATTAAACACAAGCGAGTTGAAACCAAAATAAATATATTGTCAATTATTTAATTTCCTTCCTGTTCATTGGGGAGGTGATGTAGTGTGTAATACATACTAAATATGTAATATATGTGCCTAATTAAATAAAGTCTAGACTTTGACCAACCACTGCATACAATCTAGATTCTAAAGCAGTGGTTTCTAACCTTTTAAATATTTTTACCCCTGTGACCTAGTAGGAATACTGAATTTACCCTGACCTTATGATACAAACAAGAAGTCTCTTTTTGTTAGGATTATCTTATATATAAAATTCTCGTGTCACAATGTTCGTTCCCGTACTCCTCCGAAACGGCTTGACCGATTTTCATGAAATTTTGTGAGCATATTGAGTAGGTCTGAGAACCGGCCAACATCTATTTTTCATACCCCTCAGTGATAAGGGTTGGCCACCCTTAACATATTTTTTTTGCGGGACGAAGTCTGCCGGGACTGCTAGTTTTTCTATAATAATATCAGGTTCTTTGTTACCCTTATACATTGGTTAAGCCCTGCGGGACTAATGACTCCAGGGTACAGGTTGTTCTAGAGTTTATTAATCAACAGAATTTTATCTGTCTCAGAATTTTGTGGCACTGGAATGTTATCTAAAATATGTTTTTGGCTTGTTTTTTACCTTTTTTTTTCAATTCCAGGTTCCTACCTACTTGACTTTGTCCATTGTGAACAATCTTATCAATGAATACTTTTACTTATCACATTAACAGTGCTTCAAAGGTTGTTTTTTTTTGCGGAAATACCTACTTTAAATAGAATCACTTCTTTGTTAGATAAATTTCTCTCTGCAGATAAAAAAGTAAGGTAGTGAAGAGATTTGATTCTATTTCTACTACTCTTGTATTGGCAGATATGATTCTATAAGTAGGTATTCACCCAAGGGCGTAACTATCAACACTCGCAAGGGAATCAAAACCTACAGGATACTATAAGCTGTGCCCCCCTGCCTGACCTTGCTACGCTCATGTACCTATTCACCTCTTAGTTATAAATATTAATATTTGCAATGCAATTGTCATCCCTACTAATACCTATTATAAATGCGAAAGTAACTGTCTGTCTGTGACGCTTTCACGCTAAAACTACTGGACCGATTTAAATGAAAGTCTGGAGGGTGAGAAAGGACATAGGCTACTTTTTAACCGACTGCAAAAAAGGAGGAGTTCCACGCGGACGAAGTCGCGGGCAGAAGCTAGTTGGATATAAAGGTGAGTATGAGATACCTACCCACAAAGATTACATTTTTGAACAATAATTTTAGGTATTGAGTAGGTGCTGTAAAGGTTGCAATCCATTGTGGGATGATGGCCGTCAAACAATGACAGTGTCATACGAGGAGTCTAGACTAGAGGTCATCTGTCCATGTTTCCCCGGATTTGTCCTAGTTTAGAAGGCGTGGAATGTCCGGGTGGGCCTCCGAATCATTTGTAGTACGAATTTGGTTTGTTTAATGTCTGTCAAAAATAATACATAAAAACATTCTTAACTGTTTTTATTATTAAGTAGTAAGTAAGTAAATATTCTGTTAAAGTAAATATTGTCGAGGTTCTGGGCTCCAAAACCAGGAATTTTCACGCGTATTTTTGTGGTTGAAATTTTAAATTTTTGATCTTGGCCTGGGATAAATACTTAAAGCCTGGCTCTTGAATCGAGGACAAATCGGGGAAAACCGTAGTGTAACTATATAATAATATAATGGGAGGAAAGTTAAAATAAACTACGCTCATAAATAGTGCAGATGTGACTTACCTTGCCAGGTTAAGAAGAGCCTAACCTGGCGAGGTAAGAGTTAAGTCATACAGACCTACATTTATTTATATATTTCTAAAGAAACTTTTGTTGATTGTTAATACGCAAATATGCCATAAAAATAATAAATGATTTATTAGTATAAATTGATTTTTTTCTAAGTAAAACAGTCCCCTGATGTGTGATGTCTCAAACAGTCCCCTGTCATGATTATTTGGAAAATCGCTAATAACTCGGATAATATGTATAGATTCAGTGGGCTTCCTTGGCTAAGTGAAGTAATAGTTGAGTTTCTTCTAAATAGAACTCTGGTTTATGTCAAATAATTATAAAAATTGCAGCATTTATATGGGCCCTGTGCAAGCTTACAGAGAAAGGCCCATATATGTATATAACTTTCGTCATGATATGCCACTAAACTCCTCCTAAACAGGAAGAGTTTTGTGCCATGCTAGGCTCTAAAGCGTAACATATATACCTATGTATACATATATATACAGTAGGTAGGTACTTTTAATTTATTAGACTGCTCAACTGCAATTTGTTTGTAATCCAAACAAGTAGTTATCTACGTTGCTGAACGGGTCATTATCTTGCAATTGTGCAGTAATTTACTGCAGTGATGCACGCGTATAGATGAATGTTTAAATTCGATGAGTTTGCATTATTTCCGTTAGGTTGGTAAAATTACGTAATTTTGACATTGGCTTACAAAATACTACCTATCTATTACAAGAAAGCATCAAGGTATAACACTAAAATGTTCTTTTTCTGTCCTCCGGCCAAAAAGCGCCAACTTTCTGGCCGATGCGCTAAATGAAGTTGCCGCTTTCTGGCTTCGTCGAACAGAAAAATAGTATACTGGCCTCAAATCACATTTTTGTCAACCTCGGACGACAATTAAGTACATGTGATTTGAGACAATTTTCATTTTAAGATATTATTTTATATTTAATTTTTATTAGATATTAAATAACGAATGACTACGGCCATTATAAACTGATATCCAATCATCAGTAGGTAATAGGTATACACTCATATAGGATATAGGTACTTAGCCTGTGTCAAATTATACTGGTATATAAACGTACCAATCAACACCAAGTACACACTCTTCTCAGTTTTTCCAGTAATCACTACATAGTATAAAACAAAGTCGATGTCGCTGTCTGTCCCTACGTATGCTAAAATCTTTAAAACTACACAACGTATTTTGAAGAGATATTTTTAATAGATGCGATTCAAGGTTAAGGTTTATATCACCCCTGTGAATCCGGGACGGGACGCTAGTCTTTATATATATACTAGTGGTCCCGGCAGACTTCGTCCCGCCCGGCAAAGAAGCAATGTACCGGCATTAATCAATCGATTTGACAGCTGTCATTGTTGCGTTTTGTTATACCTACTATTTTTAACAAATGAACTAAATATTTTTTTTTACTGGATCGGGATGAAAAGTATCCTATGTCCTTTTCCTGACTCTAAGCTACCTCCCCGCTAATTTTCAGCCAAATCAGTTCAGCCGTTCTCGAGTTATAAACGGGGTAACTAACACAACTTTCTTTTATATATATAGATTTTTTTTATTTCCTGTACTTAAAGCCTCTGATTTTTCAAAAGTACGGAACCGTCAATCACTCGTTACGGATGTAGCTAATGTGACCAACCTGTAAATGAACCGTTATAACATAACAAACAAATAACTTATACCAACTTTATTATACCATAAATTATTCACTAGACGTTTCGTCAAACCGAAGATCTATTCGCGTCAGTCGTAATAAAAAAAAACAGACACATAAGTAAGTACTATACTATATATAGTTTTATTTTTTACATAAACATAAAAGTGTCACAACTGAACTGGCTCTTGATGTTGATAAAGGCAAGAAAGCGACCTAATTTGTGACTTATTCTATTAGCAACTAAAGATCCTGGTAGACGTTGTCCTGCCCGGCTAATCGAATACACTAAAATCATTAAGTACCCTCCCTTTTGGGTAAAGGTTCTTGTGTTGTAAATGGTGTAACTAACCCGACTTTCTTTTTATATAAATAAAACAAAAATATTGGAATGAAACAACTATAGACGGATTTATCTCGCGTATTTTTTATTTTATTGGCTGACGTTTCGGAACCTTTACAGATATCACAATCGTAGCACGACTGGCATTATGGAATCTGCAAAGGTTACGAAACATCAGCCAAGAAAATAAAATATACGTGAGTTAAATCCGTCTATAGTTGTTTCATTCCAATAGCCGCGAAGGGATCAGAAAGTATTAAAACAAGAATAATTTTATATAAATAATATAACAAAATATTTTGTCAGTACCTACCCTAATTACTGTATATTTGGTAGGTACAAACTATTTCTGATTCATTACCTACGTTATGTTTATTCGAGATACAATAAGTAAGTAAATAAATAAATAGATTCGCTTTTAAGTTTTTTTTTTTAAGTAGGTACTTAATTATAATTGTATATTTAAATTCTTGAACTACATAAACTAAGTTAGCGCCTAATTATTTCCTTAACTTAACGTATTATTTCTTCTATCAGCGTATCTCCATACAAGCAACCCATTTATATAGATATATATAGAACAAAACAAAAATATAAAATATATATGTTAAAGACGTAAATAAAGGGATATTTTCTCAGTATTAATTTTATCTGAAAGTAATTGACGCACTGCTGAGCACAGATACATAGCGTGTAATGCATTTGTCAATGATATGCTCTTGTTATATATGACCTTAGTATATATATTATATTAATAATTTATAAAGTTCGTTAGGAGACCTTTCTCTTTATAGTGTTTGGATCGTGCAAAGCGATTCGGTATACTTAACTTAAACAATATTACTTACCTACCTACTTAGATTAAAATAAATAGTCTGTGGTGTGACGTCATTGAGAATTTTAAAGGGCTGTTATTTTTTTGTTTATTTGACAAAAGAAAGAATACCTGCATTTAGCGTTGCCAGGTGTGAATTAGGTCCTGCCAAAAAAAAACTGTGCGTTCTACTTTTCTTAGGCTTTGTGCAATAATAATAAAAAGATTTGAATTTACATACATTTTTGTCGTATCTGTGAATACTGAGACATACAATCTTCAATAATGTAGGTAATGTGTCCGGCCTTTCTACCTCAATGTCCGGCTAAACTGGCTGGTCTGTCCAGCTATGGGGTTTGGCGACGTGGCAATCCTATCCACGTTTCTAATGGGTTTTGACTTTTGGTAATCTAACTGAAAGACTTTGTAAAACTTTTCGCTTTGAGTTAGCTCGCAGTATAAAGTGTGACAAGGTGCAACGTCATGAAGAACTTTGACGGACTATAAATCTTCACCATTAATTTTGTCAATGTTTATTGTAAGATTTTCCAATACACAAGGTTATTGTACATGTATAAGTATACCTATATATATAAGACAACTAAATAAAATACACACTCAGCATGTGTTTCTTTTTTTTATCGAACCTTTTGTTATCGATTTGTTTTGCAAGTTATGCTTAGGAGTAAGTGCAAAATAGGTACGTTGTATAAGTTATCTTTAATGTGTTTAATTTTGCCTAGAATACTGCTAAAATGTTGGTTCAACCCACTTTTAGAACTAGTCTAGTTTTAAACAGCATTCCTAACGTCTTGCTAAGATACGTTTGCAAAATTAAACGTAAACTAGAAATTAAACCAACCTACTGACCCAAAACTAAATAGCAGATTATTTTGAGTTTGGAATGTATAGAAAAAGAGCAATCTTACTTCTCGAGTGTTATAAACTTATAATGCTCATTCAATGGAAAAGGACGGAAGTAAAGAAACAATATCGCACACTACAAAACGATTCATTTTACTGAAGTATATTAAAGTGAAATCAATCGTATGAATATGACGTTAGTGTAGTATTTCAATTACACTTATTGTGTTACATATTACATACAATTCGGAAGCGTAAAATATAGGGAAAAACATTAACGGTTATGTTTTTTATTTCCCTTCAGTTAGCATTGGCTTACATGAATGAGGTGGTATTGTGATATTTTTCTATTATTATAAGTTTAGCGAGCGCATTCGCTAATTGCGGCTAATAAAATCTGTCTAAAGAACAAAAACCCTTCAGCAAACACGAGGCACGATAAAATGTTGCTTGATTACTGATATCAGCGACGGCGTCTTACCAGGGTCGAAATTGATATGTTGTTATCAATTAAGTTTTATATATCGAGTTTTTGCTACCACGCTTGTTAACAGTCGAGATAAGCGCATCTTTGCCGCTATCAGTTGCTCGTGGATTACGTACCTCGATGGACTACTCCATGATACTGCTGACGGAAGCTAATAATACGGCTTCAATATGGTCATGAACGGCCATGGCGATGGTTTCCCCCAGCAGTGCCCAGTCGTGGGGCGCCTGGAGGAGGTTGGATGGAATTTGCAGTGCCCTATGTCTGGCCAGTGGTCCAGGCAGCAAGTGAACAATGTGTGCAGTTATGGCGCGAATAGTTCTAATGTTTACCGCGAAGTTCCCCCGGCCCAGTGTTACCCTAGGGACTATTATGCTCAACCTGTGACTGTGAATGTGCCTCAGTATTACCAGCCCCAAGTGGTCTACGCTAGGCCGGTACAGCACTACCAGCCTCCGATAATACCTGATCTACCTTGCAACCAGCGTCAGGAGTGGGACTATGGGAGCATGTGCTATAACGTCGATGGTCAACCATGCCATTATACTAATATTGTCGATTTGGAGGATTTCATGTAAGTGCCATCGTTCTTGGGATAGTTTAATTTATTTCGAAATTTCTAATACGATTTTTTTGTGTTCTATGCTTGTGATTGTGATAATCTCTGATAATAATAATTTGATTAAAACATTTTTGTAGTTCTATATCCACGCGCTAGCGAAGTGTTACTATTTAGATATTTATTAGTGAAATTGTATTTACACAATGGTTTGGATAGCTTTAAAACGAATTTGACTTTCACATGGTTAATGTTGTGCTATTAGTAATATGTCTGGCCATACGCCAATGGGTCCCGTGCTTTTATCAGCTGACCAAAGCACGTGAGGCTTTTATTCAAATATATATGTAATGGAGATCTAGAGAGCATCCGTATATTTACACAGTTGGTGTTTGCGTGCTTTTGCAATCGCAGCATTGGGAAAGTAAAAATCATTAACACGTTTTGTTGGCAAGGAATGAGGCACGGTTCCATCAATTGGAAAGCGCCATATCGTTGTGCGATAGAGTATAAATGAAGTCCCATTGGGGTCGTCATTTTTCCCCGTTTGTCTTTGCAAAATCTGTATTATTGACACCGCAACTAGAAAAGTGTGATAACTCGAATTGTGTCGCCATATGAATTCAAATTTAAATGTGCGGACTTAGAGTCTTAAGTAAATGGAGTAGCAAAATATTTCGAGATGTTACACTTTTCTAGTAAGTGTGATATACATATAATATAAAAGGAGAAGCTGACTTGATGGCTGACGTATCATCGCAGGGCCTAAACTATAAGGGTTAGAAACTTGAAATTTTGCACAGGGGTCCCTTTGGAGAACACTGAAAAATGTTCTTTGGAAATTCACACCCTAAGGGGGTAAAACGGGGGTGCTTATAATATTATCAACAGACGAAGCGGACAAGTATAAGCAATTAGTTCTTGATTAGCTTTGGTCTATGTATTTTATATACCGGTTTCTATGACCAGGGCATTAAGGATCAAAATACAAAGTTCGTACATTCAGCGGGACCTCAGGCGATAACCTTAATTCTAAAACGATCCGTTTCATTAGCTTACGTACGTGTCTAGCTGATTACGATGTCGATAGTGCACGTTTTGAACCCGATGTTTGTGTAAACAATATGTTTTTACAATTGTGCAATTAAATTATTTCCTTAAACTAAGTTACACTTTTCAAGCAGCATTACTTCAAGTATAAACTGATATTTGATACATTGGTTGCAGCAACAATAAAGGATTTGACTCGCGTATTTTATTTTATAGGCTGACGTTTCAGAACTTTGCTATTTCTATATTCTTTGCTGACTGAGTTGACGATTGTCTAGCACTTAAATGATTATACACTTATTTTAGAGATAACAACATTTAACTCTTACCCTGTTTTAAAGTATGAAATATTTATGTTTCATTCTACGCATAAATTAACTATTTCACAAATACAAATTCATCAAACGACTCCTACTAGTGCTTTGGAAGGGCCATTGCCTATTGCTTAAAAGAAACATCGCAAGAAACTAAAGTATTTTTACTTCAGAAAGTTTATGTACCTACATATTTACATACATTATTTTTATACAGATGGCCAGATAGGTACGCTTAGTAAATAAATATTATTAGATGCAGCAAACGTGATGTTTTTGACCTTTTATGGTACTATTCACACCGTTCGTGCGAGAGTCCAACTCGTACTAACAATTAGATTTTATTGTTAGTTTTTAATTAGAATTTATTTTATATACTTACTTATATGCATGTATAAAAAGAAGATTACAGACATCACGCCACTTGTTCTACTTGAGAAGAATGCGTTCATGTTAACGATGAATTAATTGATATTTAACGTTTGTTGATATGAATGATGGCTGCTATAGCTCTTGTTGTTTATATATGGATATTGTGGTTGTCTGGTTGTCATGCGGTAACCTTTATAGGTACAACCATAATAAAGTCAATGACGAAATTGATCAATGACGTAGAACCGTGCTTATATTTTTTGGTTTCGTTTTAATCATTACGTGTTTGTGAATGTCAACGACTCATCATGTGTGTAGGTAGTTTTTAGGCTTCCAAAACCCAAATAAAAAGGTTATTGAGACACTGATATTCCGGCTGTCTGTCCGGCAGTCAGCAGGCTGTATCTAATGAAATTTTCACAGTAGGTAAATGTATTTCGGTTGCCGCTATAACAATAAATACTAATAATCAATAAAATAAGTATTTAAATTTTAAGGGGACTCCGAAAAACCGTGATTATACCGCTCGTTTCTGTAGAGTAGTGGTTCTTAACTTTTTACGTCTGTTAGTGTGACGAACTTGCGCGTTAATCGGCGCTACGCTGTGCTCAGACTTGGCACTTCGAAATTCGGCGTTTGAGACAACTACTAGCCGAATGTTACCCCCGCGAAATACAAGTTTTACCCCTTCAGGGTAATTACACCCAGGTTAAGAACCTAGGCAGTAAAGCATAGTGTGGTTAATGCATTAAATGCAGGAAAATACATCTATGCAGTTCACTTTAACAACTATTGCGTGTCAGATGTAATATAAAAAAACTTTACGCTTCTAATCGTGACACATATGGGTGTTTCTCTGCTATTTGGAAACTCGTCCATACAAGAGCTGTCCTGAGCAAATTTTATTAAATGTTGAGAATGTCTCTTAATACAAAGAAAGGCAATAGTATATCAAATATATATATTAAAGAAGCCCACGCATTTTCCTCTGGGTTTTTGAGTTATTGACGGTTTTGTGGAAAATTGTGACAGGGGACTGTTTTTGTGAACAAAAACTAGTATTTTTGTTTGTATAAATAATTAAAACTTTATTTTTATTAGCACTTACAATGTGTAATTATTACATAAGTAATCGATGAGATCGTAACGAAGTACACTTATAAAAAAAAAGACATTTTTATAACATTTGTGACAAACTGACTAAAATCAACTTCTTACTAAACAGTCCTTCTAAAATACTGATTGTATGACTTAAATCAGCTTTTAGAATGTTATTAATTAAAAAAAAAACAAAAAAAAAAACATTATCTTTGCTACCTAATTATCACAATAAACATATTGGATTACAACTTTAACAAAATTTGTACTTTTCAAGGATCTAACAGTAATTATTATCAACGTTACAGCATAGAGATAAAGAACAGTCCCCAGTGTACAATGAAATGACAGGGGACTGTTGACCAGGGGACTGGTTTTCTTACTTAAAAACGAAATAACACAAAATCATTAAAACATATCACATTTGTAAAACAGATGTGAAGACATACTCGTAAGTAAACTATTTTAAACAAATTATATGATTTAAAACTTTTGAAATGGGGAAGATATACTCACCCAGGGGACTGTTCCTTCTAACGTTCGAGACGCGTGTTTCACTACTAAACACAGTGACGTTACTTAAAAAAAGGCTGCTGTCTGTATACCTATATAACCGAACAAACTTCACACCAAATGCTTTCCATTTCACGGTCATAATGTTTTAAAACAATGCTTCAATTGAATATCGTGCCGTTTTCAAATTTTACCAGGGGACTGTTTTCAAATTTTAAGGACAGCCTTCGTACATATTTTTTAAAGTAAATTTCTATCATAGACATATAATTTGTAATATTAAAAGATGCTTACAGTCTTTCTTAATCTATATATGATTATTATTCAGTTATGAATGGCAAGGTATTCAATATATAGGTATCAATGCTTGTAATTCTGGAAAAAGGACATACCAGGGGACTGTGTTTTGAGGTGTTTAACATTGTTTTTCTCGGAAACAATTATATTTATTTACTTAATAAGCAATTGCGAACCAAGAGTACCAAATTTATGCCCATATTAATCCAATAAATAATAGATATGATAGAGTTTATTATACAAATTTTGCTTGGGACAGCGATTTTCCATTTAGTAGAGAAATGCCCATATCTTAATTGACAGTAACAATACATTAATCGTTTCTATAGTAGTTTGTGAGGAAAACAGTTTCGTAGAATATCAGTGTTTTGTCCTAATGCAAAATTTCTCACTATTGATATCTGTACAAAGATTTAGTTAGGTACAGATACATAGAAATTAATTATACTTATTGCTTATTATAGGTAAGTATATTGATTTATACTATGTATTTAATTCTTAATTACTAGGATTTAATTAGTGCTACGAATATGGGAACTCTAGAGTTTTCAAAACGTCAACAAATAAATGAAATACGCGAGTTAAATCTTATAGTTTCCGTTTTAGTAAAATTTTAAATGATTAATTAATTGTTTTATAAATGATTTTGTTTCGTTGAGGTGAATTAACAATCATTGTGAAATACATCAATGTATTGTTAGTTGTTTTTTAATAGTGAACTATATATTACAGTTATATATAAAACTAGCGACCCGCCCCGGCTTCACACGGGTGCAGAGCATGGATTATAGCACCCATGCAAAGCCAGGGCGGGTTGCTAGTGAACAACAATTCAGGGGTGCTAGCACTGCTAGCACGTTATGTTTTTGTCGCGCTAGAAAGCATCTATCACTCGTTCTTTCACTCATTGCAAATATATGACAGTGACAGATGATTTCTCCTATCACAAAAACCCTACGTCCTATGTTCTTCACCTGGAGTTAAACACCCCCGCAGTAACCATCAGCTGGTAGTTGTCTCGAACGCCGATTTTTAAAGTGACAAGTCTGAGCACGTAGCGCTTACTAGCGCGCAAGTTCGTCGTTGGGAGGCGGGGTAAAATCAGTGACCCTAGTTAGATCATAAGGGGCCTAATAAGGTTAAGAACCACTGCTCTAAATGCTTGTTGATTTGTTGTTATGTCAGCCAGCCCGCGTGTCTGCTGATTTGAACTTATCTACCTTACATTGTCTGCAATCGGCATGTTATCTCAAAAATAATTTACAATGCTGCCTAATTTGACTTTCATTCGTCTAGATTTAAATTAAGTACCTATAGATTGTGGCAGGAAACTCAATCTTACGTAATCTGCTTTGCGGATTTAGATATTTCTAGAATAAACGGTGGTTATTGCTTATTAACTGCCTTTGTTAATGAGATTCTATTATTTTTAGTACGTGGAAAGTAACCAACGTACAAAACAGAGAAAATTAATTAGTATTCAGTTATCTCAGCTGTTATTTCAGCTGTAGGCGCTGAGTATACGAACAAGTCAGGTTAATTTCGTACGCAGTTTCGCTTAAAATTCGTTTCAGAAATTTGCGGTCCTGGAGAAAAAGGGCGTATCAGGTAGGCTAATTCACTAGGACAGAGGACCGTATGACACTTAGGTGCACCATTTAGGTACAGGACTATAGAAATATAACATTGAAAACACAGCTACTGTTGGCGACTGGCTGCTAGACGGCCTCCGCCGACTGGCCGTTAGACGGCCGCTTTTGTTATGTTTTGTTTTTTACTTTTTTAACATTCGATTTTTGTATATTTTAAAATTATTGACATGTTCGATGTACATATTTTGTTTTATTTTCAGTTGTTGTAATTCGTTAGCAAAGTGAGCATTAAATTCTGTTTATTTTATTGTATTGTGTGTTTTCATAGTTCGCCATTAGCACAGAACCCATTATATCGCTAACATTTTGGTCCTATCGAGCCTTCTGTAAGTACAAACCACCCTAAATTCCAAATTTTTCATTTCATTTTCACGTTAGTAGTTTCATCGCTTCTCGGTAACTATGAACACACGCAGTAAGTGCAAATTGCTGGCGGATTCGACAGCTCCCGAAGTCGAGCGGACACAGCGTCCGACCGACTTCAACTGAGGATGTTTCGGCGTTACCTGCCGGCATGGACACACATCCTGGTGGTTCCGGCACAGTGCCTCCGTGCACCGCCGACCACCCGCGTGGCCATGCTGGTCATCGTAGCCGAGGTAGCGCCGGAACACCGCCTCAGTCTGTTAGTAGTGTTTCCAGACAACAAACTGCGAGCGAGCGCTCGCTGTCTTCGCACTCGTCCGCAACTGTTCGCGCCCAAATGAAGGCTGCGGAAGCGGAAGTCGTCCGACGCCGAGTGGAGCGGGAGCGTCGGCTCGCCCACTTGGAGTCGGAGGCCGAACAGGTGGAGCTGCAAGCCAAGCTCGCTGCGCTAGAAACTAAAGCTAAGTCCGTAGCAAAGACCCGTAGTTCGTGTAGCTCTAGTCACCACGGCTGCACTAGAACTCGTACCGCGTCGTGGATATACGAGCAGAATGCAAGAACCGTCGCGGCACACGATAACGTACCTGGAGAAGCACCGACTGCCACCTCGGATATTAACCGAGGCACTCGTATGCAGCCGGACGCGGGCTTCCCCAACGCGGTACCGTTATGTGCTAACGCAAACGTTGCAAACATGTCACAACGTATACAACAGGTACCGACTAATCTTCCTACAGACCCTATAGCGCAGCTCGCACGAGCTATTTCTACCCTTTCCGATCGTCCGAAGAAACCGGAACTTTTGACATTTTCGGGCGATGTCGGCCAATGGTTAGCATTTAAATGTAGTTATGACAGATCTAAAGTAAACTTTTCCCCAGCAGAGAACTTAACTCGACTGTGTAACGCCGTCCGTGGTCCCGCATACCAGTCCGTGGCCTCGCTGCTATGGACCTCCAGCGACCCTCAGGACGTCATCCACGCCTTGGAGCAGACTTACGCCCGACCGGAGATCCTGGTGGCCCGCGAGGTCGCCGACCTACGAGGCAGTACTAAGTTAAGTTCTCCCGAACAATTAAACTCTCTGGCAAATAAGTTGCGCAATTTCATAACTACATTAAAGCTACTGAACCAAGTAGAGTATTTATACTCACCGGAGCTTTTTCGCTGCATCTTACTAAAGTTAAGCGAACATACAAGAGCTCGTTTTACGGATTTTGCTGCGGTGTGCTCGCCCGCGGAACAAAATGTACCCAAACTCGAGTTGCTGTCGCGATTTTTAATAATCGAAGCCGACAAGCAACTCAAGACGTTTTATCGCTCGCCGAGGGTCGCCATCAACCATATTTTCTGACAATGGCACGAACTTCGTTGGCGCCGCCCGGGAACTACGCGCACTTTATGATCACTCGGTGGAAGAGTTCGCCGCAAATGAAAAGATATCTTGGCGGTTCATAGCGCCGGCCTCACCGTTCATGGGCGGAGCGTGGGAAAGGTTAATAAGGTCAGTGAAATCAGCATTAAAAGACTGTCTCAGCTCCAGAACAGTAAAGGAAGACGTCTTAACCACGCTCCTGTTGGAAGCGGAGGCAATAATAAATGCCAGACCGCTAGCGTACATATCATCATCTTCTGACGCACCCGTTGCATTAACCCCATTCCACTTCATTCTCGGCACTTCCTCAACAGCTCCATGGCCTTGTACCCTGACCGATGCGGACCTGATGCGCAAATGTGACTGGCGAAGAGTTTTGCGTCTCGCTGATCATTTTTGGACCCGCTGGCTTCGCGAGTACCTGCCAACGCTACGTCCGAGGGGGCCGCGCAACGACGCGACTCGTTTGACTGAGGGTGATGTGGTGTTAATAGCGGACTCCACCCTTCCTCGGGGTCTGTGGCCTTTAGGAAGGGTGCTTAAAGTGTTTTCAGGACCTGACGGGGCGGTCCGCGTGGCGGATGTCCGGACCAGAGGCGGTACGCTGCGCAGACCGGCCCGGAAGCTGATCCTCCTGGAAGCCGAGTCGCAGCCAGTCGCCACCGGGTGTTAGTGTGCCACTGGGGGTCCGGTATGTTGGCGACTGGCTGCTAGACGGCCTCCGCCGACTGGCCGTTAGACGGCCGCTTTTGTTATGTTTTGTTTTTTACTTTTTTAACATTCGATTTTTGTATATTTTAAAATTATTGACATGTTCGATGTACATATTTTGTTTTATTTTCAGTTGTTGTAATTCGTTAGCAAAGTGAGCATTAAATTCTGTTTATTTTATTGTATTGTGTGTTTTCATAGTTCGCCATTAGCACAGAACCCATTATATCGCTAACAGCTACTAATTGCATATAGGTAAATGTTTTTTTAAAACACTTGTTGACTATCGTTAAATGAGAATTATAAAATTTTTGAAACGTCATCAAATAAAATATTATACGCGATTTAAATTCGTTATGATTGTTTCATTTAAAACCGTTGTAGTTCTTTCATTTCAATGTGTAACTACCTAATAACCGTGAAAGCATCAGAAATTATTATATACTAGCGACCCGCCCCGGCTTCACACGGGTGCTATATAAACCTTCCTCTTGAATCACTCTATCTATTAAAAAAACCGCATCATAATCCGTTGCGTAGTTTTTAAGATTTAAGCGTACATAGGGATATAGGGAGAGAAAAAGCGACTTTGTTTTATATACTACTAGCTTCTGCCCGCGACTTCGTCTGCGCACGATGAGTACTTCACACAATATCGTTATAAAATATAGCCTATATGTTATTCTGATGTATAAGCTATATTGTGGTAAAGTTTCATTCAAATCCATTCAGTAGTTTTTACGTGAAAGAGTCACAAACATCCATACATCCATACTTACAAACTTTCGCCTTTATAATAGTAGTAGGATGTAGTGAGTAGTGACTATCGGTCAAATGACATGATACATGACGTGGTGGTCTTAATTTATAGACACACTTTTGTTCACCTAGTAATACATCTATTTGTCTTAATATCGGTGGCTGTAGTCAGCTCGACGGAAAATACAATTTGCCCTCGCATCTAAATTGGACGTCGGGACTTGCTGTAATTTTTGCAATCACCGCCAATTGCTTGCCACTTACGTGCCTTGTTGTCAGCCTGACGGCAAAATGATCATTATAAACGTCATTGGCCTAAAAAAGTGGACAGTTATTGACCTCAAGGAATAATGTCTAATGATGTAAATCAGGGTAGTTTACAAATTTGGCAGATAATGTGTTTCTTTGTCGCTAATAACAAAATTTTTTTTCTCAGGCTCCATACTTTCTTTGTACCAAATTTCATTTAAATCGGTCCAGTAGTTTTAGCGTGAAAGCGTAACAGACAGACAGACAGAGTTACTTTCGTATTTATAATATTAGTATGGATGGAGTCAGGCTCACACTTGGTCGGTTTTTTCGATGTCTTGTTAATCTTGTTACTTAATGCATGACCAATTGAATCAGTTGACTATTACATTCTAATAGTGCTTCAAATTGCATACCCTAAGATACTGTAATTACAGTCTCTTATCTATCAGATAACAGACTGCATGTCTCTTAGCAACTGAGGAATTGTGTTCAATATTTAAGCTCTGATAATTATTATCGGTCGTTTTGTTGTATATTATTTTTTTAAGAAAGTTTATTGACAAATTTATAAAAATAAAAGCTACAAAGTTCCGTCTCTATGACTGCATCAGTTTCATTATTACAGATTTGCCTTAATTTTTCTAATGATTATGCCTTAAGGACACTATTGTTAACTCATCAAATTGATTACTACTTACTAACTTACGCCCTTTATTTAGTCTAATAGAATTACTTGTTGGATCTACGAGCGTTAGGAACACCGACATTATTCTCGTTATCATCTTTTTTTTTTACTTATTCATTTTGTTCTTAAATAATATA
This sequence comes from Polylopha cassiicola, assembly GCA_038024825.1. Classification (NCBI taxonomy): domain Eukaryota; kingdom Metazoa; phylum Arthropoda; class Insecta; order Lepidoptera; family Tortricidae; genus Polylopha; species Polylopha cassiicola. The sequence goes on from CP149061.1 coordinate 6,608,465, forward strand.
TTTCAGGGATGATTTCCATGATCAATGAAAATTAAGTGGTTTTAAGCGTGAAGATTGGCATCAGAGGCATGAAGATTAAGTACTTAAGGTTCATTTATATTTTAAAAATAAAAACCTTTTTAAAAACCAGCTTTTATAATTTTACAATGTACATGTGATTATTTTACATTGGATACCCAACTCGGGTATATTTGGTTTTAGTTACTTGTACCCCCTTTAATTTGTTTTTAGAATTACGTCACACAGTTAATCATGCATTGTCAATCAAACTGAACGTGTGTACAAAACTTCAGCTCAATCATTTAAAGTTGGTTAGTAAATTAAGTTATTAATTAAGTAAATTATATTATTTGATCCATACGGTATACCTATTTATATACTTACCTACATTACAAGTTAAATAAAAGATTTTAATAGGTTTGCCTTAACTCTTCCGACTGCACATTTCTCAAAAATGGAAACATCGATCGAGTTTAATTACAGTTATTGATATTTCACCCCGTTTCCTTTCATATTCGAGCTCAGGTGATTTTCCTCAATGTATTGCATTTGCCGCCGTATATCCGTCCTTATCCATCACTACACCCAAACTTGTTATTTTTATTGGTTGGTTTATAGTTATTTTGTGACCTAGAAAAACATTATGTATCCACGAGTTTCTTTTATGTTGAACGGTAATCTTATGTTTGTGATATTTCAATATTGTTTAACCCCCGACGCAAAGAGTCCGTGTGTTTGTGTATGTATTTGGCATCATAGCTGTGTGTAAAGCATTTTATCACAAAAAAAAAATAGAAAAAGGGCAACGACTGTTTTTCGCTGTGCTCGGCGACGGTCCTTTACATAGTATTAAACAAAGAAGCTATCGGTGTCTGTCTGCCCTTATGTATGTTTAAATCTTTAAAACTACGCAACGGATTTTTATGCGGTTTTTTTTAATAGATAGAATGATTCAAGAGGAAGGTTTCTAAATAGCACTCGTGTGAAGCCTGGGCGGGTCGTTACTTAACATCATTATACTTGGAATGAAACAACTGTTAACGGATTTAACTCGCGTATTTTTATTTTATTTTATTAGCTGACGTTTCGGATTCTTTACAGTTTCCATAGCACGACTGAGCTGACAATAGTCTAACGCTAAATCATTATACTTAAATATAAAAATGTTTTTTCTTTAGATCGGAGTATTTAATTTCTGTTACTACGTTGACAAATCTCTAGCTATTTATTATAAACTATTTGGTTAAATATTTAGTTAACATCTATATCACAGTATCTATGCTGTGCCCCATTTTCATTTCCTTATTATGTTTTTAAATAATGTTATCAGTAGGTACTTTGTGAATTATACTTTTGGTTCTATAAAAATAGTCGTACCTTATTTTCTAATGAAGGTTTGTTTCATTTAAACTATTCTATTGCTGGGAATCCCAAGAAACATACATAGGTACATACATGTACTTACATGGAAGTACATGTATGTACCTATGTATTTAATTATTGGTACAGATTCGGAGAAGTATAGTAGAATCGAGTAGGTACTCTTATATTTGTGTACTACTTTATGAGTACTTTATTACATAATACATATATTTTTAAAATATAGCCTAAGAGTTTTTGCTTGAAAGAGTAACAAACATACGTCCAGACATCCATACATTCTTACAAACTTTCGCGTTTCTAATAATTTACAGGCATCTATTTTTTCTGATGAAGTTTTTGAACCATGTAAGCGTTTCTTTAGGTATAAGTGTTAACTTTGTATGAACTTAGGTATAACACCTCTCAATAGTTAATCCTACTACTTACTATTATAAAGGCGAAAGTTTGTAAGTATGGATGTATGGATGTTTGTTACTCTTTCACGTAAAAACTACTGAATGGATTTGAATGAAACTTTACCACAATATAGCTTATACACCAGAATAACATATAGGCTATATTTTATAACGATATAGTGTAAAATACTAATCATACGCAGACGAAGTCGCGGGCAGAAGCTAGTATTGTAATACGACTATTAAACATGGAGTCGAAAATAGGAACTAAGGTTACGTCAGAAGGGCCATTCACTTTTTAAAATCAACATATAAGTACTTAAACTCTTAAAATATTTGAATTTCAAATGCAATGTCATTGAGAACACTTCCTCTTATATCTAATAGCCTTCGGTGTATTTAAATTTATCACGGTTAAAGATTAAGGTACAATACAATATTTAGGTCAATCTATACTTTGTTTTTTATTATATTATTATCTTAGTCTATGCGACGTGTTAGCGATTATCGAATTGTAATGCTTATCACGTTTGGAGGTATGTCGTGCGTCAATACACCTATTTCAGCCAATTTGAATCGTCAATGGCTTCTATGCTATATAGTATAAGATCCGACCCTACATCGACCTTCACCGAGCTGATAATGGAATGAAACTTATTTTACGATTTTAGTATAGAAATTATATCAAAAATGGGATTGCTGAAAAAATCCTGGACAGACATTTTTTTACGAAATCGTCTAGATAAGTAATAAGATTCCTTTATCCTTACTTAAAATCAAAATAATAATGTGATTGAGTAATCAAAATAATAATTATACCTAATGAAAAGGAGAGAAAATCTAATGAATTAGACGAATTCGAGTCACACTTATACATCTGATAAATCAGATACCTATTGTATGGAAATTATTTATTTGAATTTGTTTTTCTATGATTTAGTATATTTTTGTAATTATGTGTCTCTATTGTAATAAATTTTTTAAACACAAAACAGTAGGTATCTTTACAAAAGGTCTGTCCAGAATTATTTTAGCATCCCCATTTTAATATAGATACTTTATAATTGAGTATATTATAAATTTATCGTAAAGTATGTTTCATTCTGTTATCAGCTCTGTGAAGGAAGTATAGGGTGGGATCTTAGACTAATATCATTGTCTCTTGTAACACCATTGTTCAAAGCGACCATGCCACTTATATTGTTAAGATAACCACATTGTGGTTTATGTTTATCACTATTTGTGTTGTGACAAAAGTATACATTATAATCTTTCCTTGCTGTAAAGATACTTAATGTTAATTTGCTACTGCTTATGTTCCTTTTAGTTGGTTTTTATTGTATATATTAAACGTCTTTGTCAACATTAGTCAATGTTTGTGTTGTATCAACGAATTTAAAAGTGGGCGCCATTTTGATGTTAAAAATAGCGTAGTAGAAACCTGATAAACGACTTTTGGAATTTATTTTGTTAATGATGTTCTGACGCACCTTGTAATACTATTAGGAGCTTGCGATAAAGTTACCAGTCTAATGAGATATTAATTGATGCAGTTTGTAATTAACAATTCTATCGCTGTTATTACTGAGTCGGAGTAGAATCGTCTTGTCTAGAAGTCCATTTTGCAACCACTTGTTAACTTAAAACTCATGTTACCAGAATATTAGTAGCAAAAATGTGTATACCTGGAATTCCAGAAGTTTCTAATAGTCATAGTAAACTGAAGGGTGTATCGAAGAGGTTAGTCACTTTTTTGGAATTTTTTCTTTATGTTTGTGACCAAAATAATTCGTTTAAGTATAACGAAGGAGAGGTACGCGTTTATTTTTGGAGCGTTCTTACAAAGACGCTGGTATTGGTGATTGACCTCGTTCTTTTTATGTCAAGCTCTAAATTGATATGAAATACTTTAGCTACCTACCTAACTTCCTAAATTAACCCTAGTTTTATTTTTACTAATATGGACAGAATTGGTCTGAAATAAATTTACTTATATAAATTTTATAATTATTTGTATAAATCACTTTAGCGTTAGACTATTGTCAGCTCAGTCGTGCTACGATTATGGAAACTGTAAAGAATCCGAAACGTCATCAAATAAAATAAAATAAAAATACGCGTTTAATTCCGTTAATAGTTGTTTCATTCCAATTTATAATTATTACTTTGTGACACAACTCTAGTAATAGATACCCTTTTGTGAAGTGCAGTCACCATCAAATATATTGAAAAACTTGACAAAAAAAGCGTCGATCACTTCGAAATTACGCTAACTGTACCGTACCTATGACAGATGATGTAGGTACACGAAAGGGGGGTTTCCTAGTTGGATATTAACTGCAATTAAGATGAAACAACAAGGAAAATACTTTTTATATTGTTCCAGGAACAATGAGAAGCGCAAAGAGAAGTCCAGGGTCGCGGCTCGGTGTCGCCGCACCAAGGAGATGCAGATCTTCACCGAGCTGACGGAACAGCTCCCCGCCAAGAAGGAGGAGGTGGAACAGCTGGACAAGGCATCCATCATGCGACTGGCCATCTCGTACTTGAGGGCCCGCGATGTCGTGTCTATGTGTAAGTCTCTCTTTATCTCTCTCTGTCCCACCACACACATGCAAACACACACACACACACACATACACACACACGCGCGTATTCTTGTACTATAGTATCCCCCGAACCTTCATCGCAGCACTACTATGGTGGGGTTAGAAGATGCGCGTGAACGAGTACCAGAACTGAGTACCTACCTATTGGATATCTTACTTATTTATTTACACTTTATTGCACAGTAAAAAACAAATGTACAAAAGGCGGACTTAATGCCATACGGCATTCTCTACCAGACAACCTTAAAGCAAACAGAGAGCATGTGTAGGTGCAAAAAGAATAATACATATAATATAATAATAATAGATACAATCTTATGTGTGTGTGTTGAAACTAGATCAATTGGTACCTAATAATGTTAGATGAATCTTCAGAGAATGTGATTCCAATGTGTAAAAGATTGTAATAATCGCGAAAAATTCAGATGCATCGCGGTTATTAAACATTAATGAAACTACTAAGTATAAGTACTGAATTTAACTCGCGTCATACTTACAACAGAATAAAATACGCAAGTGACAACAACTTACACGGATTACCGTTATAGTAGTATTATTCCAATAGATCGATTGGTGTGAATTGTCAAAAGATATTTATTTGTTATGATAATGACAGTCACGAGTAATAACCATTTTCTTAAGGAATCGTATTTGTTTTTGAGAAATCCGGAGGAATTACTGCTCAATAAATACACATGCAACTAATTTTCAGTTTATTGCCGGAATGACGGTTGCTAGTGTAACAACCGTTACCATGCATACATTACACCTCCACACTAAATTATAAATAATATCTTTCAAAAAAAATACACAAAACAATAAATACAAATAAAAGCTTAACAAAATAAATACAGTTGAAAAGGATAATACAAAACAAAACATTACAAAATAAAATATTACAATAAAATGTTACAAAACTATATTATGTACATTTGCACTACCACTTGCCTCGCGCTTTAAGGTTCCTTGCACCACAACACCACCGTCCTATACCTATTTACCCCGTAAATCCGATCTTGCGAAACAGCTCGGAGCAGCTCAGCCGAGCTGGCTCCGGCACCGTCGCGTCTCATCCGCCGCATTCATCGCACACACTGGCACCATTAGCATCGCACACATTAGCACCTGCGAAACAGCGTACTTGCCCGGCGCCCTCCCGGAGCAGCTCAGCCGAGCTAGCTCCGACACCGTGGCCTCCCGTCCGCCGCCTTCATCGCAGTCGCTAACAGCATGATTCAGCGAAACGGCGCCCCCGCACCCGGTTCTCAGGACGTGTACGGCGTCCTCCCGGAGCAGCTCGGCCGAGGTTGCTCCGACGCCGTCGCGTCCGCTGCCTTCATCGCACACGGTATTCTTCCCGGCTTAATAGGTTGGTGTGTCAGGCACTTCCAATCCATCCTTCCACGTAGACAAATCCCATTATTCCTGTGTAGTGTATGTCAGGCACTCCCAAACCATCCTTCCACGTGGACAAATCCCATCCTCGTCGCCACTGAGAAATCCGGAGGAATTACTGCTCAATAAATACACATGCAACTAATTTTCAGTTTATTGCCGGAATGACGGTTGCTAGTGTAACAACCGTTACCATGCATACATTACAGTTTTTATTACTGATCATTACTGTTAATATTATGGAAGGACAACTAAGAGGTCATTCGACGAGACGTAAATATCGTTATTTACATACAAACATAACTAGTATGTATGGACGGTGCAAATGTTTTGACTGCATAATAATAAAATTCATGATATTTATGGATACGTTGTTTTAAGTTGCATACTGCACTTACAGCGTATATATATGTCTTTTTCGAGGTTTTACTTTGACTGGAAATGATATTAATTTTTCTATTGGGGGTTTACTCTATTGAAATGTTACATTTCTTTTGGTTTTAGCGTGCGTTTTCTTCTCAAAATTTAATGGAATGTCGATTTTAACTTTATTTATGCTACTACCACTAAAAGTTACTTACTTGACAAAAGTTGTATGTAAATATTTTTTTGTTATGAGACCTATATTTTCTCAAGTAAATCATAAAAACCATTTGAAACATTTTTTCCATGATGGCGGCCGTAGGACAAGGGGGCCTAGACAAGGTGCCAACGTTCAACGTTAACTTTAAACGAAACGACCAAAATGTATGGGATTTGACAACCGCGAACGACTGTCACGTACGTCACAAACGTTCGCGGATGTCAAATCCCATACATTTTGGTCGTTTCGTTTAACGTTAACGTTGAACGTTGGCACCTTGTCTAGGACCCAAGGGCAGCGACCCCACATACTTTGCACAAACCTTGATACTAAAAAATAAAATAGCGTCAAACAAATTCAACACAAAATCTTACTTTTCCTAAGCTAGCGCAAAATAAGGTCCAGTTGTCATGTTTAACCAATCACAGGCCAGTAACTTGTCTCTCGGTCTTTCCTAACCTCTTAGCTACGTCACTATACGTATCACAACTTTCATTGACTATTGCTGTAAGGTATTAAAGTGCCTTTATGTCTAATCCCGGACAGATAATAGTGATCGATTACTTTATCACTGTCAGCTGTTATCAGTCGTGCATTCAGTAATGGAAAATGAACAGTGTTGTTATATACAAGTACTAGCGGCCCCGGCAGACGTCGTCCTGCCCGTCCGATTGTTTCGTCAAAGATCTGTCAAAGTCTTCTAACTGTCACTTCTTCATAAGGCTTCATATTTTCCCCGTTTTTTACACATTTTCCACTGTTTCTTCGCTCCTATTGGTCGCAGCGTGATGTTATAATTATAGCCTAAAGCCTTCCTCGATAAATCTCTATCCAACAAAAAAAGAATTTTTGAATTCGAACCAGTAGTTCCTGAGATTAGCGCGTTCAAACAAACAAACAAACTCTTCAGCTTTATAATATTAGTATAGATTATTTCGTGAGATGTCATGGTGATAATATCTGCTAGACTGGAGAGTTTATTACGTAGTCATTTGAATTATAGACTGTCACTTGTCATAATTTCACACGTGCATAGGCGAGGGAAGTAGTGTGGAAAGGAGGCAAAGCATTCGCCATTCTCTTGTCATGGTCCTCGTCATGCACCGCTCCGATTTTTGTCGCTTTTTTGGCACGAGTCAAAGGGCTGCAAGGCGAAACGTTTCTCTGAATTACGCGAGTAGAGTATAGCGTGGTCAGAGACGGCGACATCGCGACAGCCCGTGGAGCATAGTGTGGCAGTGGCAATAAATGTCATTAGGCGAGGAATGTTAGATATGTGAGCTCAAATCTAATGACTGATTTTTTTGGTGGTCCATTTAGTATTGTTAGGTACATAAATACTTATAGTTATATATAAAAGCATAATGTGGGATTGTGTCAGGCAGTCAGAGTATTCAAAAGGTCATGGGTCTTTAAGGTTAGACGGATTTGAACTTGGTTTGTAAACAGACTGATTACCATTTGTTTCGTCAAGAAATCATGAAAATTAAACATCAATAATACCCCTTTAATACATTTTTCAATGATTTCACGAAGTTTATAAATACTACTAGGTATACAGGTCAATGTCAGAGACGATTTTAAAGCTAATAATATTTACACCTGTCTTAATATAAAAATAATCTATAAGTATATATACTATGATTATACTCATATGTATCCATTTAATATTAAAAAAATATATATGTAAGTCTAGTGGTCACAGCCCTTTTCTACGAAACCGGAGGTTACAGATTCGTACCCTGCTAGACGCAAATATGTGGTAAATACGAATATTATTAGACCTGAGTTTTATGTATATCTTATAATAAAATCGCTAATGTGACTTAAAATATACTACTTATATGTGCATATAATATTATTATATTCATTATCTAATATATTAAGTATAATAAAGTCTTTTGTTACATAATTCGATACAAGTTTAAATTTAATTTTAACGAAATGTTGTTTAATAATTTCTGATGCCTTCGCGGTTATATATTACACATTGGAATGAAACAACACTTTAGCGTTAGACTATTGTCAGCTCAGTCGTGCTACGATTATGGAAACTGTAATGAATCCGAAACGTCAGCAAATAAAATAAAATAAAAATACGCGTTTAATTCTGTTAATAGTTGTTTCATTCCGAAATGTTTCCTATAGGAAATACATTTCAATAATATTTGAACCGTATAAACATGGTTTTCTATTTATAAATTCACGTCTGCAAACAAAATGGGCTTCCCATGACCTTCCGACTTTGATAAGTTAAATTTTACATGTTGTTGTTTTACAAATGCACATCGATTTGTTTTTAACTGCCGTATAATAAGATCGTTTATAATCTTAAAGGTATTAAGTACTTATATTTCTGTATGTTTTGCATGATCTACTTAATATATAAAATTCCCTTGTCGCGGTATTCGTCAGAAATGTGGGATTCCTCCGAAACGGCGGCTTTTTTATGAAATTTCATGTGTATATCGGGTAGTACTGAAAATCGGACAACATTTATCTTTTATTTTTAAATAAAAAAAAATGTTTTTATGTTTTCCTTTTCCTTATAAAATTCGCAAAAATCGCGGTAGTTACTCAATCGGCTACATATATGGGAGCTGTATAGTTTGCGAATGAAAAATAATACGCGATCTGTATTCGTTATAATTATATTTGTTGTTATCACTCCAAAATAATATTTGTATTGTAGTATTATGTTATAACTTTAATAGTACCTACACGTTTTCAAATTTACATTTTGTCCGACCACAGTTTTCCGTTTCACATTAACTTTGGCATTTTGTATTCACAATATCAACCGCAAACGCGTCATACGACTATTTTGACATGAGACAAGTGACAAGTCAATCAAATGTGACAATTAAGTAGGTGTCATAACAAACATCTACCTATAGTAATATGCCAATACTAATAATAATATTATAATAAAGAGGAAAGGTTTGTTTGTTTGAATTGAATAAGCTCCAAAACGACTGGTTCGATTTGAATAAATCTTTTACTGTTGGAAAGCTACACTATTCCCGAGTGACATAGGATATAAAAAAAAGATCCGGTCGAAGCCGGGGCGGGCCGCTAGTATGCATATAAAGTGGAAATATTAGGGCCGTATTAGATTCCGGAATACCACGAAGATAACTTTTTTCTAGAAATCAGTTTAAAGAGAGATTATATAAGAAAACTCAAATTACGTATTATAAGTGGTAATCTTATCATACAGTTCCAGACAACTAACAAAGGTCAAAGATAATTGTGTTGTTATATGTTTTCATTAAATTAACGGCTTGTGAGGGAAGAAGAAGAAGTGAAGGAGTTCTGACTTGTGTCCTCAAGTCAGAACTCCTCACTATGAAACTAGACGCTGCGGGTTCGAAGCCTGCTAGGGGCAAGTTACTCTGATGTATACCTAAATATTTACTGTAAATTTTCATCGAAATCCATTCAGTAGTGTTTTCTTGAAAGAGTAACATCCATACATTCTTACAAACTTCCACGTTTATAATATTAGTAAGGATGTTTACCCCTTGTCTAATACCCATAATAAGTACCAATTTACATTAATCGCATGTTGAGAACGAAAGTGACCTAACTCGAAATGTGTGTATACAACTATACTTGTGAATTCAAATTTAAATGTAAGACTTAGAAACCTTAATCGAGTAACTATATATTTTAAATTGAGTCACTTTCATTGGAATGAAACAACTTTAGACGGATTTAACTTGCGTATTTTATTTTATTGGCTGACGTTTCGGAGCATTCACAGATTCCATAATCGTAGCACGACTGATCTGACAATAGTCTTATTGGAATGAAACAACTATTAACGGATTTAACTCGCGTATTTTTATTTTTATTTTATTTGCTGACGTTTCGGATTCTTTACAGTTTCCATAATCGTAGCATGACTGAGCTGACAAAAGTCTAACGCTAAAGTGATTTATACAGTTATGCAAACTACCTTATATTTAAATTACAAATTTTGAAAAACTACCCTATTCTAAATTATGAAATACTATTTTTACATTTTACGCAAAAAAAATTTACTTTTATACATTACAATTAAAACCTAATAGGGGGCGTTACTAGCGCTTCGGAAAGACCATCATTACTGAGAAGAAACGCCGCAAGAAACTCAGTAGAAAGTCATTTTTTAGGACACTTATATATTTACAATTAAAAAATATTATGACATTAAAATTAAAATTATACAAAACCAAAAAATTCAAAAAATTCAATTAAATTAAAAATGAAAACTAAGTCTATGCAGTCTTCTGTCCGCTTAGGATTTGATGAGGTGGACTACTGGATCCCAAGCTGCTGGAAATACGCGAGTTAAATCCGTTAATAGTTGTTTCATTCCAATGTGTAATAACCGCGAAGGCATCAGAAATTATTAATAGTCTTATTTTCAATATGCGATATGCTTTGTGTTGTTAGTCTATTTTTTTTTTAATAAATCATTATTGTTTCAGTGCCCGAGGTACCTAAAACTCAGCCAAAGGTCGAGGACCCGGCTGGCTTCGAGGAGCTGTCATCTGAGCTGTCATATATGAAGGCTCTGGACGGGTTCGTCCTGGTGCTGTCACAGCAGGGCGACATAGTGTACTGCAGCGAGAATATTGCTGATCATTTAGGAGTCTCCCAGGTGAGGATATACTCTTAAATGCCTATAGGATATATATTCAAGTATTACGTAAGCACTAGGAGTACGGGGAGGGCGGGGAGAGGGGGGTTTCGTTGCTTGACAGGGGGGGAGGTCTAGATGTTAATTACGTCAACAGTAGTTATTTACTTTTTTAACACAAATTGCAATCCACGCATTTTCTATGCTTGAAAAGGTAATGCATTTTGAGTACCTACTTACTGAACCCTTAAAACCGTCAAAGTATTGAAATCGCGGGCCGAGCAAACAAAAAAAACGCGGAAGTAAATGTGTCTGTCTGTCTGTCTCACTTTCACGCTAAAACTACTGAACCAATTGGAATGAAACAACTATTAACGGATTTAACTCGCGTATTTTTATTTTATTTTATTAGCTGACGTTTCGGATTCTTTGCAGTTTCCATAATCGTAGCACGACTGAGCTGACAATAGTCTAACGCTAAATATATTATTGTCAGCTAATAAAATAAAATAAAAATACGCGAGTTAAATCCGTTAATAGTTGTTTCATTCCAATGTGTAATAACCGCGAAGGCATCAGAAATTACTACTGAACCAATTTAAATAAAATTTGGTACACAGATAATCTCGAGCCTGAGAAAGAACACAGGCTACTTTTAATTGCTAATTCCACGCGGAAGGAGTCGTGGACATAAGCTAGTGATAATACTTAATATAATTATTAACGCAAAGCTAAAACTTCTAGATTCAATATTACCTTATCGCAATGACAAACGAATACCTAGTATTTGATTGATAACCCTAAAACAGTATGTCATGATGATCCACAGATGTGGGAAATTGTTTTGTATTAAAATATATATATTTTCACCTGCCACTTCTTATGATATTGGAAATAGTGACGGCGACGAACGGGTTCGTTTTCTTTTGTCCATCAAGTAAAGTAGTTTTAAAAATATATGTTTATTTAACTGGAATAAATGACGAAGATAAGCTATTTTTGCAAATTTATACTAACGGTTCGCCCTGGCTTCGCACGGATACTTACCAATTTTTTTTTTCAAAATATTCTATAGCCTATGTTACTCAAGGTGAACGTAGCTTCCTAACAGTGAAAGAATTTTTCAAATCGATCCGGCCGATTTGGAGCCTTTTCAATCCAAACAAACAAACCTTTCCTCTTATTATATTAGTATAGAATACGACAAATTACGTTCACAGACAATTGTTTTATAAACCAGGACATTATTGTCCTTTTGTCTAAGTGTAACCTTCTTTTACTCTAAGCATTTATTTATATATATATATCTATATGTAAAAATCATAGTAATCCAGTGTGTTATCTCGCAAGGTTATCACCTATTGGAGTGTTATATATTACATTGTATTACGTCTTATCCAGCGATTTAGATAATATTAAGATAACTAATATATTTAGGCACAAATTTCCCTGATTGTACATTCTACCAGTTATCGAGGAAAAACTGTTGCTAGGGCATTAATAATAAATAACCCAAGTTATAAAATACTAGCGATTCGCACCGGCTTCGCACGGATCCCTATTTTTTTTTCAAAATATTCTATAGCCTATGTTACTCAGGATGAACGTAGCTTCCCAACAGTGAAAGAATTATTAAACGATTTTAATAATTCCAGTAGTTTTTGAGCCTATTCATTACAAACATACAAAAATAGGTACAAATCTTTCTTCTTAATAATATTAGTATAGATATTAGAATTCATTGCAAAGTTAATTCACAGGCCTAGAATCTGATTTAGGTATTTCATTTAAATAATTGACGGTTCATGTCAGTGTGCTGAACACGAGCTTTTGTATCTGAGTTGTGGATATACTTTATGTGTTATCCGTTGTCTAGTACGTAGAGTAGGTACGTACCCATAGTACAAGCTTTACTTAGTTTAGTGCTAAGTAGATAAATTGGTGTGAATTATCTAAGGAAATTATTTTCATTGGAATAAAACAACTATAACGGGTTTAACTAGCGTTTTTTTTAATTTGCTGATGTACTTATCGAAAACTTTACAGTTCCCAAATTTGCCGTAAAAAAAAACAGTCATGCTACGAAATTATGACTATAAATAATAAATAAAATCAAACCCGACTAGGATGATTTCAAAATGTTCCTTGAAAGTTCGCTAAATAAAATTGTTTTTATTCGAACCGCGTGTTTACATGCAACGCCATCGACGCGTGCGCAAGTAGGTCGTGACGTCACAGACTCGCTCCGTCTCTCTCTAGCCAGAGCCGCTAATCACTCTCAAGTGATTAAAGGACGAATGGAAGTTTACGATTTTTCATGTGTTTTTAATTTTATATATGTCAGATTTTAGGAAAATCATTGATTTTTTTTTCTCGAAAAGAAAATTAAAGCGTCTTGGACGAATGTAGGTTTTTGTTGTTTAATTGTTTTACTTTATATCGGCCTTCGCTCTTGGTTTTCCTATTTAAGGACATAACTATATTAGGGTAACTCAAGGCATTCTGTTTTTTTTTTTTTCTATTAGATTCGTTTTTTATTTTATTCGTTATCTCGTAAGAACATCTACAAAGTGCAAATTTACATTATTTATAATTAAAAGAAAAACACTTTATAATACTCAAACAACGTGACTGAGTGCATTAGATAAATTTGTAAAGTAACACCAAACACCAACTTATCACTATTTTTTACCTTCACAAGAAAAGTGTGACAACTCAAATTGAGTCACAACATGAATTTAAAATGTAATGTCTGCCGTCTTAGAGTCCTAAATGGTGTAACAAAATATTTCAAGATGTCACATTTTTCTAGTACCTAAAGGTGCGATTTACGTTTCTTTCTCACTGTTGCAGTGTTAAAGTGCATAGCAACACAAAACTGGAACGCGAGAGTAATTTTAGTTTCTGGCTGATTGGATCATGGTCAATGCTTTTAGTGACTAAAAAACAAACTTACTTGTCTACTGCTCAGTAACTATAAAATAGAGCGTTTAGTACAGCCAGCATCAGAGATATCTCACCCCACCTAGTAACCGCATATCTGGTACCTATACGGCTATTACGCAAGGGCGTGCATTCCATATAGTCACAATGTCCTTAATGTATATGTGCCTACCTTGGCGCCATACATTTGCACACTTCTCTGCACGCGCTGTGCTATTAGATGGAGTTAGATATCTCTGACGTGAACTGTACCTACTACAAATTGCTATAATAGGTACTTATTTCAAGAGTGTTGAATTTTGGAATTAAACAACTTTAACGGATTTAACTCGCGTATTTTATTTTTTTGGCTGACGTTTTGCCTTTACAGATTCCATAACCGTAGCACGACTGAGCTGACAATAGTCTTAAGTTTTAGCATATATTATAGCATTATAAACTGTATTGTTAGATACAGTTTGTATTATTTGGGACTTGGGGGTTACGACGTTACATAAGAAAGAAATAACTTTCATAAATTAAGAATAGGTTAAGTATATAGGTACTTGTATATGTATTTAGAGAAGTTGATACGTAATGGTGTCGAAATAATTTTGGGGTTCGAGTGAAAAAGGGTACAAGACATTCACATGCAATATTACATTTATACCGTTTTTCAATAGGAGCGTATGCCACTTATAAAACGCCTTGTTACTGGGAAATAAATAATAATAGGTATAGTTCATTATAGTCATTGTGATGTAGTATTCGTATAAACGGAAGTTTTACAGAAACCATTAACATTAGTCATGAGATGCTTTAAAAATAAATAATTTCTTGTTAACACAAAAACAATATTAATATAGGTACTAGTTTAACACCTCTGACGCTCTGATTTTTAATGAATTAATATGTTATTTAAAAGACACACGCACAAGGGCAATGAATTCAATTTTGCGCGTAAATAATTTTAATAAACTTTATAAACATAAAAATATTATACCTACAATTAATAAACTGCTTTCATCTATACTAACATAATAAAGAGGAAAGGTTTGTTTGGATTGAATAGGCTCCAAAACGACTGGCTACATTATTCCCGAGTGACATGGGTTATATTATTAATACATATATATTTAAAGAAATACAATAGATATCCGGGCGAAGTCGAGGCGGACCGCTAGTAGGTAAATAAAATTTAAATGTTATTTTATTATGTTTTTCATCATATATTTTTTATTTTATTTATTATATCATTTATTTTTTATTAATTACACAATATAATTGTTAAATAGATTATTATGTCAAATTACATCCACATATACAGAGATCGTCTTATAAAAAAAAAACTTATTTGTAATTTAGTAACAAAATATTATTTAACCAAAAATATTATGTAAAAATTCAGTTTAACTGGCGATGTATAAATATTAAATTATAAAATCGCTTTTTCACTTAAATTCCCCATGAATAATATATACCGTACTTTACTAAAAACCTAAAAATAATTCTGATTCTATCAGCTAAGCCGGTAAGCTTGATGTGAACGTGTTTTGAAAAATGCTCACAAATAGAGACTACCTTGTACATACTACGTGTTTAATCCGTTTTGTTTTGTAGCTAGGTTTTTTTAACCAGAGAGTTATGGAATAATCCACATTAAGCTGGGATATGGGGCCTAGATAGGGTTGCCGTTCGTCCGGGTTTCCCTGGAATTTTTAATTAGGCGGTCGTCTGGGAGCGTCCGGGCCGGGCCTTCATTTGTAGTCTAGATTTAAAAAATATATATATGTCCGGCATGGGCGTGCATTCCATATAGGCACAGTGTCACTAATGTATGGAGTGCCTACCCTGACGCCATACTTACGCTCCCCCCACTGCACGCGCCTGATGTCCGGGTTCTGGGCTCCGAAATCCTGGATTCACACGCGTCTTGACCGGGTTGCCAAATTTTAGAGATGCCAAACCTAGACCTGGATATATTTGTAGTGAAAAAAAAAAACAAATCATAATAGGCGTTTCTCGTTAACGAAACTATCAACCAAATTGATATACAAAGTGAGGACTCCTTGCTACACGGGGCGTAGGTACCTACACTACATATTGCAATAAAAAAATCTTATGGACTTCTTTTGCCGAAAATTATTTTCGTCAGACATTTTATACGAGTACGCACTTGAAAAGAAAGTTTATGACGAGACGATCTTGAGGAGTATCTCGACCGAGTTAACAAATTCAAGTATTTTTTTATAAAGGGCCTTTTGTGTTCATGGGCGTGCATTGCATATAGGCATGTCAATAGTGCCTACCTTAGCATCCCTCACTGTATGCACTTGTATGGATCTCACAGAGATACTAATTGTCCCGTTTTTCTTTTTCAGATGGAAATAATGGGCCAAAGCGTGTTCGAATTCAGCCACCCGTGCGACCACGAGGAGATCCGCGAGGCTTTGCGCTCCAACGAAGGTCGCCAGGATCTGCTGATACGCCTCAAATGCACTCTCACAAGCAAGGGGCGCAATGTGCACCTCAAATCCGCGTCATATAAGGTATGTATCCGTAGAGGAATGCCTACCCTCTATCTTACATGCATTCTCACTGCACGCGCCTGATAAAACTAAACGTTACATATATAATGGGTTTTTCGCTATTACTCATTTCTATTCGACAACTTTCTTATCAAATATGTACAGTACCTACTTAACCCGAATTAGTCAATGTTTGTGTTAACTGGTGTTTGTTAATTTTTATCTGTTTCCTAAAATGGTGCTGGCTCTAATAACCTTCTAGATAGAAACCTACACACGTGGTTTTCGCTGTCTCATATCTAGGTCGTCATTCATATTTTTGTTCATTCCAGTTCCGATAGTTTTCAGTAGGTACTTATAAGGCGGTCATACGGCTAGGTAAACTAGGTATAATAATACGTCGAAATCCGTTTGTTGCGAGCGCCGGACCGGTAGCTAAGATGGTCCTTGGACCTGCAGTGGACGTCTTACGTTAGACATGTCTAATAACGATAATGATTGTTACAGTAAACTAGAAATAAGAGTTGTAATTTTAACACCGTATCAATGTATGAGCGTATACATGTTCCCTCTTTGCGATTAAACTATTTAGGGCTCAGACAGATCAAGATGGACTGATGAGGATTAGCCGATTAGCTTGTACGCTGCGTGACAGTGTTTTTTTAAACGGCGACAATTGCCAGTCGGAAAAGTGTGCATAATTTTAATAATATTAAAACCTCTTTTGCTTAGAACTAGTTGGTATATCACTGTATCTATAACGTTAGTTTTTATTATGTGTTATTTGACCTACTTACAATGTATAATCATAGCTCACCCGTATTGTAGCGTCGGTTAAAAATAAATTGTTTTTGCGCACTACTATTTAGCTATGAACTGACTACTAGTTAGTTACCTGTCCGGTTTCGCACGGATAGCAGAGTATGTACCTGCTATAATGTTGTATGCAACACACGTCAAGATAGGTCTTTGGTCGCAATTTCCGGTTTGTTTGACATCGATGCTCACTGATTATAAATACATAGGTTTATATTTTAGAATGAAACAATTATATTTTATTATAACAGATATAATCGTGTATTTTATATTGCTGATGTTCCGAAAACTCTGCTCGAAACGTCATCAAATAAAATACGCTAGTTAAATCCGTTATAGTATCATTACAATGTGTAATAACAGCGAAGGCATCAAAAATCATCACTTATATTACTTATAGCATTTAGTGCTATTGACATATTTAGAGAGATAGACTATTTGTTCAATTGAAAAATATTTTTTAGCTGCTTCCTTGATTCACTGAGGTATAATACCGACACAGGTGCGTGCTGTAATCGTGTTAGTGTACCTACAGGGTAGGCCCTTTAATCCTCATTGTTTTGCCTATATGGAATGCACGCCCCTGGTCAGTAGTAAAAAGTGACCAGGAAAACGTTAATCAATTAAATAAGTTAATTAGTTATTAGAAGGTATGTATCATTAGTTCAAGGTCCATTGTTTGTTGTCCCAAATTGATTACTCGTTAGTATAATATTTCCATTGCTACACTCAGTATGTTTTATTCTAGAAATATCTTATCTGACCGAAAACAATACGGCAAAACTGGCATTGAACGCAGAATATAGGTTTTATTATAAAAATAAAGTTATGTAGGTACCTACTAATAATTTATTATTGGTTAATAGTTGTTTCATTCCAATGTGTAATAACAGCGAAGGCATCAGAAATTATTAGGTACCTACTGTTTAGATTTCTTTAACAAAGCATTTATTAAGACTTAGGTACTAGCTTACCCAGCACTGGCGGACTACGATCCGAGTTTTTTTTTTTAAATAGAGGTTGATGTTAGAAAGGGTAAAATTTAGGGGTGTATGAATTTTCAATGCAGCAATCGCGAAAACATCAATAATGAAAGTAAAATCCGTTTAAGTATATTAATTGTATGTTAATCACGAACATACAATTGTTTTTATTTTAAACAAGGTGTCTAATGTCATTGCGTGATATATTGCGACACGCATTTTAATAAATAAGAATTATCAGAACAAAAAATAACTTATATTTTACACTACACTTTGTTATGTTTCCCAGTAATGGATTGCGTAAATACCTAGATTTTGCTTGATTTTAGAAATCTTTTCTTGGTAAACCTATGTATGTTAGGCGCGTGTTAATTGACCTGAAGGTTATCTTTTGCAAATATACAAATATAGTTATATACTTAGTGTTTTTATATTGGTCTTACCTGAGTAAGGCGCGTGCAGTATGGGGATGGGTTAACGAAAGTATGGCGCCAGGGTAGGCATTATATACATTAGCCACAGTGTGCCTGTATGGAATGCACGCCCTTGCTTACCTCCATGTTTAAGTTATTTAGGTTTTAATTTCGCTCTAATCCCACGTCCACCTTTTCGTGCACTTGCACCTTGTGTTTTCGGGATATTTTATGTTACATATTACTTTTTCTGTAAACTTTCTGTTGGACAATAAAAAGTTTGCATGCTTAGGTATGTGTATTATGTAGGTACATATAGTCCAATTTATATGTCATTATTTGTAATACCTACTTATGTGTACCTACATGTGTATGAGTTTAACGGATATGTAGATAGGTACATAAATTATATTATTACATAAGACAAACAAAACACAGATTCCTACAAAAGTGTTTAAACATATCACAGTAACATTTGACAATAACTCTCATTCATATTTCTCAATCTTCTTTACAGGTCATCCACGTCACCGGTCACATGTTAATGCCGAACGATAAAAAGTGTACAAAGAAAGAAAAAGATGAAGACGATAAGAAGAACATTGACAAGAAATCTTTGAAAACCCCGTCGCTCGTCGCCATTGGTCGCCCCATACCTCACCCGTCGAATATAGAAATCGTACTCGGCAGCAAAACTTTCCTGTCACAACACAGTCTTGATATGAAATTCACTTACGTTGATGACTCGTAAGTAATTTTAATTTTTAGCAAGGTCACGTTTCACTTGTTTGTTCCCGCTCCGCCATCTTTGTTGTCACATGAAAACGTTTCAGTAACAATGCGAACTTAGACTAGTAGGCTTAGTGTTACGTCACCTTAACGACAGGTGGCGCTGTAAAAAAGAATGCTGAATCAAGCTACCTGACCGAATTGAAAGGACATGCACTCGCATGCGCGGTTTAGCCAAAGTAGCGCTTCCGAACGCGGTCGGGTAATATCAACAAAAATATCACCTTCAAATGTATTTTGTAGGTTAAACACGAGTGATTTCGCGGTTTTGTACATAGTCCGCGATAAACTTATTAGTGTCGGTGTTGTTTTTTGTTGTAACGTATGTGCTGTGATTTGTGGCATGTCATTGTGTTTCAAATAATGTGGTGTTGTGAGTAATTTGTAGTTGGATTGTGATTTTGACCCCGGATTTGGTAGAAATGGCGGGGTTTTCAAAAATCCGAGTAAGTTGAGAATTAGAAGTGATTTTGGAAATAGAATTTCGTCTGCTATAAACTGCAGTGCTTTAGGAATATTTTTTATGTTCAAACATGTTCAGATAGGCGTTAAAGGAAGTGGGGTTAGCTAGGTCATTCAAGGTCACATACCGGTAAACCCGACATAACCTAAGCATAGGAAATCTGACCTTATTTTCGAACGACCTCCAAAGATGTAGGACTTTCTTTATAATCGATTTAAGGGACTATTTTAAGGTTTATTTCAGACAGATATTAAATAATGATGAAAATTTAGAAGTAATTTAAATCGGGAACAGTAAATTAATTGATGTCGAAGGTACCTATTTTATCTATTCTTGGAAATAAATTTAAATGTACTTACCTACTTAATTCATACCCGTGTATAATCCCTACTAGCTAGTTGGTATTATAAATGTAAAAGTAATGTATGTCCGTAGGTATGTGACCTTTGCATTCACAGCTAAAACGATTTAGGTATTAAGTCACAGAGGAAGACAAGATAGTTTTTAACACAAAAATTAACCCTTAAAGGGGGTGGAATTTACTATAATACCCGAATACATAACTAAACGTAGACAGCCCCAAAAAGTATGTAGAACTTTAATAATAATCAGTAATGATTTGCATAAAATTTTGATTTCAGTTTGGTGAAAACCCTCGGATTCGAAAAGGACGACTTGATGGGTCACTCGTTGTACGACTACCATCATTCGGCCGACAGCGCTTCGCTGGTACACCAGTTCAAATCACGTGAGTGCAAATATATTAATTTAAATAAAAAAATATTTTTAAAAAAAAGCTTTTATTTAAATGCTCTAAAAAATAGATAATAAAATTTTGCTTTATAATTTTAACTATAAACTCAGAACCTCATTAAGCGTAACAAGCTTTTATGAACATATGTTAATAAATATTATGTTAAATTATACAATTTATATTTATTTATATAAACAAAAGCTTGTCGCAAGATATGAATATGCATAGGTAAGAATACTGTTATATCAAATCTTGCGACAAGCTTTTATTTATATAAATAAATATAAATTGTATAATTTATCATAATATTTAACATATGTTCATAAAAGCTTGTTACGCTTAATGAGGTTCTGAGTTTATAGTTAAAATTATAAAGCAAAATTTTATTATCTATTTTTTAGAGCATTTAAATAAAAGCTTTTTTTTAAAAATATTTTTTTATTTTTATTTTATTTTTTACTTTTTAGTTATCGTTGGTTCGGTTTCTTAATCTGTCCATCTCCTTTAATGCATCATTGTTGCAAGGTCGCTGGCCGGTTAATTTGTACTCGCCAAGACGAATCAAATGAGCCAAAACACGATGGGGTTGCGTCATATAGTCACGGAGTTCCTATGGCCATCTCCTGTCTCCATCATCAGACCCTGGTCACCATTATAATATCAAAGTACTCGTCAAGACGAATCAAAAGAGCCCAAACACGATGGGTTTGCGTTGTATAGTCACGGAGTTCCTATGGCCACCTCCTGTCTCCATCATCAGACCCTGGTCACCATTATAATATCAAAGTACTCGTCAAGACGAATCAAATGAGCCCAAACACGATGGGTTTGCGTTGTGTAGTCACGGAGTTCCTATGGCTACCTCCTGTCTCCATCATCAGACCCTGGTCACCATTATAATATCAAAGTACTGGTCAAGACAAATCAAATGAGCCTAAACTCGATGGGGTTGGCTCGTATAATCACGGAGTTCCTATGGCCACCTCCCGTCTCCATCATCAGATCAGCTCGATGGTACCATAATATTGCATTGTCACCTGATTCTACCATACATGTAAAATTTCAGCTAAATCGGTTGAGGGCAAGTGCCCTAAAATTAAGTTGCAAAATTCCACCCGAACAAACATCCATACATACATACATACATCGCAAGTTAAATAAAAGCTTTTAAAAAAATGTCTAAGTCTAAGTATCTATTATAAAATATCAAGGTATTAAAGTAGACAAATCATCAAGAATTAATAAATTTATGCCGTAAGAGAGTTTTTGCGCACGGAACTGTAGGTATAGAAAATATAAAGCAATGCCGAAACATAAATCAATATAATTATAGGTAGATATCTATCATTTGCCGGATGTTATAGTTATGTTACATATTTCTAAATCAGTTTTGTATATTTAATTGCCATCGATATAATTATTACTTTTAAATTAAAGCATTACTTTTCCATCCAAGTTTGCACAAATGCGGTTAATTATTTGTGTAAGTTTGCAAATATTCATATCATTATTAAAACATGATTTTTAATTATCCTATCCAAGTCATTAAACATAATGATCTACAATAATAGCCTAATTAACAGTTACCGTAATTGTAATTCTTATTTAATTATTTGTACGCTAATTAAGGATTGTGTTTATTAACATAGTTTATTTTCGTATTTATAATGGAAATACACCGTATTGGATTTTTCTAGGCCGTGCACAGTAGCGACCTCTATCGTGAATATTTGTAACTAACAAACTAACACTCTCAGCTCACTAGCGCCATCTGTGTTTCATATAAAACATTGGCAAAGCATTGCCACTAGTTTCACAGAGATGGCAGCACTAGTCTGCAAAAAAGTTTCAGCGTTCTAATCAAAAGATTAACATTTATATGATTACTTTATCAATGGATAAGGTAATACACGTGAAGTTAAATAGTGTAGTCAGTATCTGAATTGTTTATTCTTCGGTCGATGATTTTGTTGATTGTTTTGGGAGCAATTTGTCGTTCTTATGTAATGTGATGACGGGTATACTCAACTCGTAATTGTTGTAACAAAGTTATTTCAGCATTTGGCCGCAAGCCATTTTGCAGCGTTGAGTCCGTTGGTTTTTTTTCACTCTTTTTCCGATGTACTTACCAAAATTTTAAATTTTGGTTCGGTATATAACAAATAGGTATGCATAGGGTGTTTAACGAAAACGGAGGTTCGAATCCAGCTAGAGGAGGGAGGGTGTGTTCTTTGTATGACGTAGACGTCAAGAAAGGATTTTCCGAAATTCTACCCTTAAGGGGGTGAAAAAGGGGTGCAAAGTTCGTATGGGCACAGCTTAATTCCTTGGTCTAATCTTTTTAAAATTTTGCATAATCATTCTCTAACAGAATTGATGTAAGATGTCGTATTTTACTGAAATTCATCTCCTAACGGGGTTAGAAAGTACGCACATTGCACGCTAAAGCTAGTATTAAATAGTAAGCTATAGTTACTGGATATTATTAACATAAACCTGAAACAAAATGCTTACTTGACCAGCCATTTTCTACCAAAATCCTCATTAGCCCGTAAGGCGACTACGCCACTTACCTATCGATTTACTTTTACGTTCCAAGATCCCAACCCCGAAAGTTCCAATGACGTTATTACTAAATTGCTATGAACTTGCTAAAGCATCAAGACCTTTATCACCTTGATAATAAAGTGCAGAAGTGTTAATGTGACGGTCTGGTTTCAGTCAAACGCATAGGGGCTCATGTTTATGTTGCCTTGCCAAACAAAAACAAAAGACTTTTGACTTTTTCTTTTGTTGGAACGTAACACTTGCCTAGTCCGGATGTACCTAAGTAATATACCTAATTATAGCAAAATATTTGCTATAAATCAATACGGTTCGTATTCGGTCGAGTAAGGTTGACTTCTGGTCACGCCACTAAGCCTTAAAGCTGAAAAAAGGTCCGATTCTGCGTAACATGAAAGAAAATAGTAAGAAGTTACCATTATCGTTGTCACAGGAAATGGAAGTAAGTGGTCTAATCGACCCTTATGTAAGTACCTATATATAAAATACTTACTGTTCAAACGTGTACATGGCTAGTCAAAACAAAACATACAGTCTACGATCCATAAAACCCACGCAACTTGTGTCCTGGATCTTACTAAAACTCCTCAAAAGGGAGAAAAAAAGAAGGACTACCATCGCAATACGTAAATTGTGATAGGAAGTGGTCTCCGCAGACCTATGTGTCGGTGAAATATATACAGCCCTTCCGTCAGTTAGCTACCGGAAAATTTGACAGAACTACTTGTGACCCTAAAAGGATGGATCAGGGTCCCAAAGGGACTGTCCAAATAATGATATACGCGTCGGAAACAGGAAGTGTTGCCAGGACGCCGCAGGTGACAAACACCTGCGGAACTATTTTTGGTATGTCTTAACGGGCTTGTCACGTCAAAATCCCGCTTTGTTTGACATGTGATATTTGCAAGGCATTTTGCCAGTTGAACATCTTTTGTAAGTGTTAGGAAAAAGCTATGTAACATTTGGTATTCTTTTGTTAACAGTCGTCAAATATGTAATGAGAGCCAAGTTCAAAAAGTACACCTTTGACAGCAAAAGATTGATTCCCACGACATAATGCTGACAGTACAAGATTTTTTTAAATTCATATACTTACTTAACATTAATTGGCCTGTTTAAAAAATGCCTATCAAAGAATGTCAACAAATTATCAAAAATAATAATTGAACGCCTATTATTTATTTATGTCTCATATTATTTACGAGTACCTATTATGTGTTTTTTGTAGATAGGTAACCTTGTATAGCGCAGAGAACTGCTGAATCAGAATAACCGTGTTTGGGTTTAATTAACGGTATCCCACCGTCGTATTAAACTTACACGGATCCGTATTCACGTATCTATCTCAAAATATATACGCAGCAATTACTTTATACTCAAGTAAAGAGTCAAAAATTGAACCATAATAAACCGACGTTATTTGACAGATATTGAAGTTGTTAATTCTCCTGTTTCATTAAAAAAGTGACATTTGACAATCGCGACAGAAATATTATGTGACATCGACTGAAAATGTAAGGAATTATCATAAGCAACAAAACATTCAAGTGGTCAGTTTTTGTTCCCATATGTCAACTCCATACATTTTTTATTATTTCCAAATATGAAATGTTGAAACTACATTTAGAGATTGTACCCAAATCAAAGTCATAATAGGTGAAAGGATAAAACGTTTGTTTCGTATTTAAGGGAATCGTTACAAAAAACTTGACATACTCTTCGATTGCAGGTTAAATCGGTAACTAAAAATAGTTCTGTGGTGAACTTGGCCCCATTTTAACATGAATATTTCTATGACCTTGACCTCATAAACATACACCTTGTTTTTGTAGCGGTCAATATCTCAAGCTTGAAAGTTACGCAATGCCGTTGTTTTCATCAGTATATTAAAGGATATAAACAGAGGTTACTTCCTTGTTTATATTGGGATACGGTTCGAAATAGGCCGTTGTGTTCGCTAGTCATCACACTCTTGATATTCTAGCCATGTCCCGCACGCTCCTTTTGTATTTGTATCATTTATGCGTACCCTCTTTAAGACATTTTGTCATGAGGAAATTTCTTATTGCCGTACTTTAACCTTAAAGTCCTGGGTTTAACTTTATGACGGTAAAATCTTTAATGTACCGAATCTTTTATGGAAACTGTTACTCTTATTATGGTCGAGGAAGTCGTTTTATTAGTTTCGCAATTTTTCAAGACGATTTGCGTTTGAGAGTTTTCTTGTTTGATGTGTACCGAGACGGGAACACTGGTCTGATTTCCCTTGCGTAAGTTCAAAATTTATATCGTGTTCAACTGAAATTAAAACGTTATAAATTTTGTCTGTTATGATATCTATATATAACCCTGGGTAGGTATATATGAATAAAAGAAGCTGACTTAATGACTGACTAATCAATACATCGCCTAAACTATAAGGGTCTGAAATTTGAATTTTTGCACTTTCTTTACTACTAATGGATTTTTGAAAATCACACACTAAGGGGATAAAATGGTGATGACAGACGAAATCGCAGAAGCTAGTTGCTGGTCAGTTTTAAAATGTGGTCTTGTCTTGTTGTATATTTAAGTTTGATTGGTAGTATCATTATAATTTATGTTGCCTTCGCGGTTATTACACATTGTATTGAAACAATTACTTGTATAACGGATTTAACTCGCGTAAATATTTTATTTGCTGACATTTCTTTATGATGACCTTACAGTTCCTATATTCTTAGCACGACTGGGCTGATAGTCTAACGGTAAATTCGCCTAGTACCGATTATAACAAAAAGACAATATAAGTAAATCAATGTTAATTTGTACCCACATGTAAAACATTAATTCTAAAAGTATTAAATATGATGTGAAATTACAGTGTCCTGGGATAAAAGTGAATGCTCTCTCTGTGGCTTTTATTATGTAGGTCTCTTGAGTGCCCTTTCATGGTACGTAAACCAAGCACAATGACGATACTGCTTTATGTTTTAAAAAGCTTGTTACTTTTTGGACGATCTTCTTAAGTAGAATTCGAGAGGCATAGGTATATAACCTACGAGCAATTCTCAATATATTTTTTTTAATATTTTATAGCCTATATCACTCAAAATAGAATAGAAGAATTTTTGAAATCGGTCCAGCTGTTCAAGAGCCTAACAAACAAAGAAACAAACCTTTCCTCTTTATAATATAAGGACCTATAGATAGATAATACCTACTTAACTACTTAGCTATCGTAATTATATTACAATTTCAAAACAGACAAGCTAATTTTTCAATTTGAATCAAACAAATTTAAGAAGATATGAAGAAAATATAGCTAGACAAAAACCATTCCATTAGCACAAATACGGCAAATCAAGTTTGAGGTATACTTAGGTATTCAATTAGCAAAAAATTAACACCAATTATGGTGGTACTAGCTTCTGCCCGCGACTTCGTCCGCGTGGAACTCCTCCTTTTTTGCAGTCGGTTAAAAAGTAGCCTATGTCCTTTCTCAGGCTCCAGACTTTCTTTGTACCAAATTTAATTTAAATCGGTCCAGTAGTTTTAGCGTGAAAGAGTAACAGACATACAGACAGAGTTACTTTCGCATTTATAATATAAGTTAGGATAATAAACCTTAATAATATGACCAACCCCTCTTTAGAATTAGGGTAAATTGAAATAGGATCGTGTTTTGTTTCTTAGAGTAAGTTTGACAGTGGACATACACATTCAAAGTGTTTAAGTATTCCCAATAGTTGTAAATTAATTGGAATCGTTGAAATTGACTGATACCGGTCGTTTAGTTGTGAAGGAATTATATCAATTGAAATTTACGATTCTCAATTTGACGAGTTACTCGGACTTGTTGATGATGATTTGTGGTGCACCATCAACGAGTGGTTGACGATATTTGCCCGCTATATACTTATATTAGAATTTTGCTGATTTCATCATTTTCAACTGTCATTTCCAATAACTTTTCCTAACTTGGTTTCACTAAGACTTTTCAAGGACACGAGCTCTTATCTGTCTGCCACTCTATGATAGTTTGATACGATATATTTTTACTTAGCAATTTTGACCCTAAAATTGACCTAGTCTTAGGTCCAAGAAACCCACACAATAAACCGTGCCTGTCCAGTAAATTTCGTATTTTCGACAACACATTTACAAATTTATTAAGGTCTAAGCAAGATAGTATATTTATATATACCATATAGTTTGAAATTCCACACGCATCGTAAGTTAATGCGAAAGACTTCAACAAATGTCCATTTTAATTTCACTTCAACGTCTACGAGTAACCTAACTTTAGGGCAAATAAACCTTCACAGAAAAACACCCTTTTCTTTGTTGATCACATTAACCGGACAAGGGTCTTGTTACCAACAGTTTTAAGGACTTTTGTACATTTGCTGTTTCATTACTTCCATTATTGATACGGTCTTGAATAGTTGATGTTCGGGATGTGATTTACTACCTTTGAGTGTTGGCAACGCTGTTTCATAATTTAACAGTACAACGTATATCTCATAATAATTTCTGATGCCTTCGCGGTTATTACACATTGGAATGAAACAACTATTAACGGATTTAACTCGCGTATTTTTATTTTATTTTATTTGCTGACGTTTCGGATTCTTTACAGTTTCCATAATCGTAGCATGACTGAGCTGACAAACTTTAGCGTTAGACTTTTGTCAGCTCAGTCATGCTACGATTATGGAAACTGTAAAGAATCCGAAACGTCAGCAAATAAAATAAAATAAAAATACGCGAGTTAAATCCGTTAATAGTTGTTTCATTCCAACGTATATCTCCTTTGTGGTTTAAGGCTGTTAACTAGGTACTGGATTTATCTCCAAAACGTTTGACATTTTTCTTTTAAATTGACATGACATTTAAAATAAATGTACTTTCACGAAAATTACGGGACTATTTCAACCCTTGCCCCACCTTCCTAACCTTTTAAGAAGGAAATGATCAAACATCAAATAACTTAACATAACCGTATTGTAATTCCATTTTTATGTGTCGTCAGGGACTCGTTTTGTTACAATAGTCGTAAAGATTCCAACAATATCGAGTCAACCCACACCTCTAATTTGGTATATCTTTGTTCGTGAATCTAATGCCAATTTTACTACCGCTCGATTGCTTTTGATGGTTGTGAATTCCGACGTAAATATGGGGTGCTGAAGTACTGTCACGATGGCATTATTCCTATCATGTTACACCATAATTGATTGAGACATGCTGTGTAGCAATACAAAGAAGGTTATGCTTTTCATCGCAAGTCGTAAATTCTCCCTAGAAATCTCCCTCAAACTCCTTGACTTTTACCAGGACGAAACACCTTGTAGACGCGCTTAGTCCATGTTGTGATATCCTCTTCACTTTCAGAATTCTAGCACTTTTTATCAGCCATCCGATCTACATGTAAGCTGCCCCACCCACATGTAATTAATTCTAGCAACTCTTCAATTAGTGTTTTACAATTACTAATGCAAAGGCGTTGTTTAAAAAGGGTGTCATTTGAGTGCAAATGGCTGCTACCCTCGTACTGTCTTACCTAGAACAGGTGTCGGTAACTGTTCAAAAAAGAAACGTGGCAAGCGTTATGGGTACAGCCATTGAAACAGATTTTGGTATAAGCTTTTGTATGACGAAGCTTTTTGCGGATATTTTTGATGTACCTAGAAACGATGAATTTTGACGAAGCGTGTTGCGGATTAATTTCGTATCACTAATCTTTTAATAAATAAAATAGAACACTTTAGAATTGAAATGTATAACATTTAAACTATATAGATGTTCAGTTGCAGTCGCTTGGAACTGTACCTAAATGTATTTAGTTATAGGTACCTAGATAAATATTTTCCCAATTCCCACTTAGCAAAACTAAAGGAAAACATTCGTAAGAATCAATACTCTAAACCTGTTTTATCTTTACACAAATCCATTGTATTGCATGACGACGAAATAAAATATATAATATAATATATAACTGTAGAACCTAGTTTCTTAAGCAATATGTATATATAAAGTCTACCTTTAGAATTTTCTTTATATCGTTTTGGTTACTTTTCTGAAATCTCAAGTCAAATATATTAAGAAACCCAATATCTTTGAAACTAACTTATAGTCCTTGTCTTATAACGTATTTTTTGTCGTATTCATACATATTTTGGGAACAATGTTTATTTATATCTAACCATACAAAGGTAGTATTGATTTTGCGTTGGCCTTCGCCGATGCCAATAATACCAATAGTACTGGGCTAAGCCTGCAATCCTGTCTGGTAATATTATTTAAACTGGCAGTATCCACACCTTTGTACATACAGAAATATGTATACTGTGTCAACCGTTTATCTTTTTGGTTCTTGTTAGCTTATTGTAAGCCCCTTATCTCTGTAAGAGAATTGCCTATTTAACTTTTACACTTATCATGTTAAATTGGCATATAAAAAAACTCATTGATAATCTGTACTTTCGTTTGGGAGTTGTGACGTGAGTCACTGATATACTCTCATTTTATATTAGTTACAAAAAGATCGTCAAAATGCTTTACCACTTGTAATAAACTATAACATTTTAATAATAATACTTATAAGTTTAACACACACACAATAAGTTTTAAGTAATATGCTCGCTCTTAAGTTTGAGTTTATCTCTTGTGGAAAAACCCTATAATTAATTCGCCAAAGATCATAAGTTAAAATATAATCATTTCTGATGCCTTCGCGGTTATTAAGCATTGGAAAGAAACAACTGTAAGGGACATACAGAGTCAACATACATATTTGAAGAATTGTTCGTTAATAAGGAATAATGATTAAGCTTATTACCGAAGACCTACAATAAAGATTTTTCTTATGCAAGCAGTAGGAGAGCAATGAAACGGGATAAGAACTTCACGTGTTTTGCATATTTATTGGGATTCTGTCGTCATGACACTATGACCGTTCCTTTGTCAAAGTTAGAAGATATTTTTTGTGAACTATCTTTGATATTAAACCAACCAGATGGCCGAGACGTCTTCGAATTGTGCCAAATATCTTTAGTTTGGGTATGATATTTTTGCGTGTATATGTCTCGTAATAAGTTAGGAAAAGTAGCTATTCTTTTTGGTTTTAATCTAGTCTTCTAAATGGACCTACGGATAACACTTATGTTAAGATCCAAGGCTCGCCATATCTTACTTATTTTCTCACCAATAATATTAATCTACTTAAAGATTTCTTCATTAACATCATCATTGAAATTTGATTCGTCATTAATCCAATATTGATCATCAGTATCATCATTCGTTTTATTTTCTGTACCTTCAGCATCTGATATAGCTATGAATTGACCATCTATCTGAATAATACCCACTAGGGTATGCACATTAAATTAAATAGGTACTAGCACTATTTTATCCCATACATATTATCTGTGACAAAATAAGTAAGATCTTAGTAAGCGTATTACAATGAGTAGATAAACAGTACTATTCGATAATTTGTTTTATAAGTGCTAAATAATACCACAATTGTTAAAGTGGATTGGACATTGCGGAAATAATATTGTATTTATATAAGGTATGTAGTATTATTATGGATATAAAACCTAATCTGAATGCAATAAATGTACTGATTATTTATCATAATGTAAACTAAACAATGTTTATAATTAATGAATATATAAAGGAAGACGAGTCAAATGTTATCTATGAGATAGATAGAAGCCCGACTCTTGATGATGTATTATTATTTTAAAAAAGAAAATTTATGAATGAATAAACGTTCATAAAGAATGATGTGACAGTCGCTGGTAATGTAAAAGCTAGAGTTTGACTTAAAAAATACCTAGTCGGAGTTTAATAAATTTTTCACATAAAGATTTCCACGAACCAGACGGCCGCCACTAAATTTAAAATAGCTAGAATTTTTTTCATCCCTCTAAATGTAGGAGAGAAAGCTAAAAAGCTCGTATAAAATTCTAACCCTCCACAAAGCTCCGTATGTCAACTATTATCGTAAAAAAAAGCTGGATATGTTTACGAGATTTCGCCGTCATCATTGACTTTAATACTTTACTAAATTTTTTTTTTTAAGCTCGTTTCTTACTTCGAGAAAACTTTTTTTGTAGCATGAGTATTTCGTTGATTCTTTTCACTATTGCCGATTCGGAAATAATAAAACGCAAATCAGTTGGTTATATTGGCTATATGGATTTATGGTGTTACGAATTGAGGGATTCCAAAGACAACTGATTTACTTTTTCTTCGAGCTGTGATCTCTTGATTTATCTGTGGTAATCCGGCAGGATAATTTTTTGTAGCCTTTTTGCATTCGACGTTTTGTACCATAAGTTCTGTAATATTTTTTTTTTATTCGAAACTTAAACTGGGAATGTGAAAAACGGGTGCAGCAGAACGTAACTACGCAATCCTAAAAATAAAAACCTGAAAATCAAAATCTTTATTAAGAAAATGGATCCCAAAGGATAAATTTACACGTCAACATCGACTCAGGGGTAAGAATAAAAAATTATGGCATTGCGAGAAGAAACGCCGCAAGAAACTCATTGGCTTTTGGACCTTTTTTTAAAGTGATGAAATTCAATATCTGTATTAAAAGTACATTAATTAACCTCTCAATAAAGATATTCCAGAACAACAACTAGGTATAACGTTTTTAACTCGCGTATTTTATTTACGTAAATCCACTATAGTGTTAGACTGTCGTTAGCTCAGTCGGCTGCGAATTTTGAAACTTCAAAAAATAAAATACGCCAATTATACCGTTATAGTCACTTTGGAATTGAAATGTATAACATTTAAACTATACAGACGTTCAGCTGCATTCGCTTTGGACTGTAAATGTATTAATAGGTAGGTAGATAAATATTTTCCCAATTCCCACTTAGCAAAACCAATGGAAAACATTCGTAAGAATCACTGTTTTATCTTTACACAAATCCATTGTTATTACATGACGACAAAATACATCTAACTATAACTGAAGACCCTAGTTTCTTATTCTAAAGGTAGACTTTATAAATACATATCGTATTTATAAATTCTACCTTTAGAATTTTCTTTATATCGTTTTGGTTATATAAGCTGAAATCAAATATATTAAGAAACCCAATATCTTTGAAACAACTTTATAGTCCTTGTCTTATAACGTATTTTTTGTCGTATTCATACATATTTTGGGAACAATGTTTATTTATATCTAACCATACAAAGGTAGTATTGATTTTGCGTTGGCCTTCGCCGATGCCAATAATACCAATAGTACTGGGCTAAGCCTGCAATCCTGTCTGGTAATATTATTTAAACTGGCAGTATCCACACCTTTGTACAAACAGAAATATGTATACTGTGTCAACCGTTTATCTTTTTGGTTCTTGTTAGCTTATTGTAAGCCCCTTATCTCTGTAAGAGAATTGCCTATTTAACTTTTACACTTATCATGTTAAATTGGCATATAAAAAACAGAATCAAAATCGGTTCATGCGTTAGGGAGCTATGATGCCACAGACAGACACACACACACACACACACACACACACAGAGACAGACAGACACGTCAAACTTATAACACCCCGTCGTTTTTGCGTCGGGGGTTAAAAAGTAGCTATTCTTTTTTGTTTTAATTTAGGCTTCTAAATGGACCCACGGATAACACTTATGTTAAGATCCAAGGCTCGCCATATCTTACTTATGTTCTCACCAATAATATTTATCTACTTAAAGATTTCTTCATTAACATCATCATTGAAATTTGATTCGTCATTAATCCAATGTTGGTTTTGAATATCATCAGTATCATTATTAGTTTCATTTTCTGTATCTTTAGAATCTGACACAGCTATGAATTGGAAGTCTACCTGAATTAGCGCTACTTTATCCCATACATGTATTATTTGTGACAAAATAAATAAGATCTTAGTACGTATTACATTGAGTAGATAAACAGTACTGTTCGATAATTTGTTTATAAGTACTAAGTAATACCACAATTGTTAAAGTGGATTGGACATTACGGAAATAACATTGTATTTATATAAGGTATACAGTATTATTATGGATATAAAACCTAATCTGAATGCAATAAATGTACTGATAAATTATCATAATGTAAACTAAACAATGTTTATAATTAATGAATATATAAAGGAAGACGAGTCAAATGTTATCTATGAGATAGATAGAAGCCCGACTCTTGGTGATGTATTATTATTTTAAAAAAGAAAATTTATGAATGAATAAACGTTCATGAAGAATGATGTGACTGTCGCTGGTAATATAAAAGCTAGAGTTTGACTTAAAAAATACCTAGTCGGAGTTTAATAAATTTTTCACATAAAGATTTCCACGAACCAGACGGCCGCCACTAAATTTAAAATAGCTAGAATTTTTTTCATCCCTCTAAATGTAGGAGAGAAAGCTAAAAAGCTCGTATAAAATTCTAACCCTCCACAAAGCTCCGTATGTCAACTATTATCGTAAAAAAAAGCTGGATATGTTTACGAGATTTCGCCGTCATCATTGACTTTAATACTTTACTAATTTTTTTTTAAGCTCGTTTGCTGAAACCTGAAATTTTCTATTTTCTAACTTAGAATAAAGAAAAAAAACTAGCATAAGTATTTCGTTGATCTTTTTCACTTACTTATTGCCAATTCGGAAATCATAAAACGCAAATCTGTTGGTTATATTGGCCATAATAATATGGATTTATGGTGTTCCGAATGGAAGGATTCCAAAGACAACTGATTTACTTTTTCTTCGAGCTGTGATCTCTTGATTTATCTGTGGTAATCCGGCAGGATAATTTTTTGTAGCCTTTTTGCCTTCGATGTTTTGTACCATAAGTTCTGTAATATTTTTTTTTTATTCGAAACTTAAATTGGGGACGTGAAAACGAGTGCAGCAGAACGTAAATACGCAATCCTAAAAATAAAAACCTGAAAATGAAAATCTTTATTAAGCAAATGGATCCCAAGGGATGAATTTGCACGTCAATACCGACTAGGGGTAAGAATAAAAAATTATGGCATTGCGAGAAGAAACGCCGCAAGAAACTCATTGGGTTTTGTACCTTTTTTTAAAGTTAGATACAATTCAATAGTTATCTCAATTAAGTAATTGTAACAACATTACGTTGGCATATTTATACACTCAGTTAAGATATTGCAGAACAACAACTATAACGGATTTAACTCGCGTATTTTATTTACGTAAATCCACTATAGTGTTAGACTGTCGTTAGCTCAGTCGGCTGCGAATTTTGAAACTTCAAAAAATAAAATACGCCAATTATACCGTTATAGTTGTTACAACCAAGATGGCGTCAGAAATTATTACTGAATTAAGATGTAAAGAAAATTATCAGTAAATTTTGTAACTGAAAATTATGTCTATTTATAAATCAAATTTGGGTTAGACATTTCCATAGTCCGTAACGCGAGCAACATGGACCTTTTAATTAAATTATACTCGGTCACGTTTTACGTCCACTAAACAGATTTTGTCCACTGAATACGAAGCAATTTCCAAATAATGAGATTCTGTTATATGGTTACATTGAAATAAGATATATTCAATTAATTTTTGAGGCTTATTTATTGAAGTTAGTAAATAATCTTGTTTACGATAGTTATTATAATGAATCTCCACAGTATAAAGAAATGAATTTAATAGATATTGGTTATTATGCTATTATATTTAAAGGAGAATGGAGACGGAGAGATTAGGACTTCTATATTATGAAAGGAGTAGACATATACCTATATTTAACTCTACTATAGTTATCTTATATCCAAATATACATAAAATATTGTGTATGAGATCATTTTTGCGTCCTTAATGCCTCCACTTCAAAAGATATGTGGACAATGTAAGTAAGTACGTTCAACTTTTTATAAGATGTAAATATTGTTTTCATATAAACTTGAATATAAATAGATAAATATATAATGTAATGTGACTTGCCAAGAACCACTTGGAACATTAACTATGCCTACAATGCTCAAAACTATTTGTTTGTTAGACACGTGTTTGATAATATTTTTATCATCGTATCGACCAAAATATTATTCGAGATAACAGCTGTAGGTAATCGTTAGAAAATATGTAAGAAATGATGTAATTGCATCGTAAATATTTATTTTAGTATTAGTTAAATTTAATAAATTTCTTTGACATCTTAAGACCATTCACATCTTCAGTTTTTTTATTTATTTAGTTTGTAAGGATAAATTGTACTTAATTATGAATTAAAAAAAAATATATATCCCATTGAGTTTCTTGCCGTTTTTTCTAAAGTGAGGTTTTTTAAGAAACGGAGGTATCTTCTGATATTCGTAAAAGCTTGTGAAAGCTCTAACTGAATAAACATGTTTTTGAGGATTTTGAAATTTTGCCTACTTAATTTTTTACATAGGTACCACTATTGTAATAACATCTTGTATCTGGTTTAAAAATATCTAACTTTGATACCAAAACGTCTACGGCTTATTGCAAACCGGAACGCCCACGACAGTCTGCGTTCTTTGTTAGTTCCTAACTCAAGCCTAGTTTGGAAGTCTTTAATGATAGCTATATCGGTGCTATAATTGTCTCCCGAAGGACGGATATTGGTCTCAGATAACTCCTTTGACGTCAGGTACAATGGAATGTTGATAGGACCCATCCGGATAATAAGCTTGTTGGAAGTTTGCACAATACAGCCGTATTGTGCCTACGTTAAGTTTGCAGATGTATGTCTAGATAAAGTTGGTAAATAAGGTCGTAAGAGGATCTTCGTCGCCGTACTTTTAGAGCATTTTTACTACCTGTCGTATATTTTCTTGTTGAAGTTTATGGAAATTACTATTGCCCTTTTCGCACTGGTGTAGCTAGACCGAATTTTACCATTAATGCTCTTTGTGTTTGGTTTGGCTTTTGTTGAAATGAATGTTCTATAAATTAATAAGAACTTAATCTCGAGGTAAGATGAACCTGAATTTGAGTTCAAGACAAAGTATAAATACGTAGGTATACTTTTGCAAGTTACAATAGCTTTAGTTTTTTTTCCTATACCTAGATCCGCAATCATAATCTCCAATAATAAAAACACTGATTATAATATTTTTTTCTGTTTTTAATCTCCCGAGACAAGCCGAGCTCTTGTTGTCACTTTCGTTAATTTCAGTTGCCAATTTTTAAATTTAACACTTCTTCCAAGGTCATGACTGCGTAGGCTATAGATAAAACCCGTATTATGAATTCTCCAACGAAAATATTTCGCACAAAATGCTAACGTGGTCACGGTCGAGGCCAATGCGATAGCCTAGACAAACTCGAGAAGTCGTGTAAATGATTGAACAAACAGAGCCGATTTTAACTAAAACACCAAGCCTCCAAAGTCCTGTTGTAGATACTTGTAAAGTAATGACAGTGACAGGCGCCTTGTCGCTTTCAGCTCTTGTAGACTTAAATAATATAGCCGCCAGCGGTGTTAAATCGTTTTCTGAAAGTTAGACATCTGTTTGGTTTTGATTTTCCGACTCTACGTTTGTCAAATAATTGAATGTTAATTTTGTAATAATTTCTGATGCCTTTACGGTTATTATGAATTGACACGCGTTTCTTAGTTTTTTTACTGACGTTTCGAAAACTTTACAGTACGACTGACGATAGTCTAACGCTATATTATATACGCTGACAGGAAATAAAATAAAATACGCGAGTTAAATATCCGTTACAGTCGTTTCATTTCAATTGTTTTTTGTGTTTTTGCTTAACAAACGTTTCACAAATAATAATTCATATGACTTACATTTGATACGTGTATAAAAATTAAAAAAAAAATTATAAGTTCGCATGTAACAAAGAATGCTCTCAATAAATAATTTCTTATACGACCTCTGAGATCCTAGAATGAAAATTTTATGTCACGTCGACTTACGCTTAAATTTTCATATAAATGAGTTTTTGGAGAGTGTTTTCGTGTTGTCTTCTGTTATCTTATTGTCGGCCTATTAAGGCATACACGTGCTTGTTTCTCCTTTGTTAACACGAATGCGAACTTCACAGGTGAGCGACCTTGAATAATTATATTGTATTAATTCTCACTCAACTAGACATTAATAATATTGTCTGACTCACGTATTTTCGAGCAGGATGTACTTTCTATAAAATTTTCTGCCTTAATTAAGAAACGTTTTAAACAACAAATATTTTTGCGAGATTTTGTAAGTATCAGCTGAATTGGGTTAACATCTTAATAATCTCGCTGACCTGCCGCAAATAGAACATAAAACACGTCATTAAGCTGACAATGATAATTAACAAGTTAATGGGACCTAAAGTGCGCAAATCGCCTTTGCACCCGTATAATTTGTTGGAGAAGCAAATGTGAGTAAAATAATTCCACGCCATCACGTGCGCCGCGAGTGATAACAGAGTTTAGGTTCACAATAACATGATTAGACGAGCGGGCCGAACACGCAACGGCGAGACTCGTCAGGAGTTAGGTAAGTTTGGTACACTTGCCAACTCCGAGGATGTAAGAATTGATGAAAGTGACGCTATTACAAGCATTATGGTTTTTGATAAAAGTTTTGCTGCTAATGCGACGCTTGTTGA
The DNA here is from genome assembly GCA_038024825.1 of Polylopha cassiicola. Lineage (NCBI taxonomy): Eukaryota > Metazoa > Arthropoda > Insecta > Lepidoptera > Tortricidae > Polylopha > Polylopha cassiicola. Next base: position 6,646,291 of record CP149061.1, read on the forward strand.
AAGTGACTACACGAATATCCTCTCGGATTTCCATATTTCTACATCGATCTACCACATTTCAGTATTTAGTTATGTTAATTTTGATTTTACTATCCCCAATACGCAGTTCAATAAAACAGTTGAAATTTTCAAGGTTAAAAAAAGAAAAGATTACGTCAATAGTATTTACGTAACGCGTACGACTCTCTTGAATTGCCGTGAACCTGAACAGGTCAGTCGCTTACATTTTTGCGCATATAAAATTAATTACATTTGCAAACGTGAATGTAATTGCTTAATCGGGTCCCTTAATTAATATTTCCTTTAATTGTTATCTATATTTAGAATCTGGAACTCGTGTTTGCTCATTTGTGAACTTCCTTCTTAGTTCGCCAACGAGTGAGTACAAATGGGTGGCGCACGTCAAAGATGCGGGCATCTATTGAATCTCATAATTGTCGTAGCCAGACCTTCCTGCGAGGCGACGCGAAATGTTAAGGTCGAACCGACAACTAAAAATATCTTCGGATGTATCAGCATCGTAAACAAACCTGGCAATCTGATTTAAAAATACTCTTCGTAATTTTCTTTTCTGAATGTTTGAATATTTTATTAAGAGATTTATTTATTTTAAGTGAGTTTTAAAATCTTTCTCGGTCATTAATTCAACTGATATCATCGACTCCATTTTCAGCGGACTGCATTTTAATGCATGATAGATCATTGTTTGCTTTCTTTTCTTTTGAATTATGTAATCCTTCATCGTTTACGTGTTATTAGATAGTATTTACTTTTTAAATACCATATTTAATAAAAAATCTGGTGAATGGTAAATCGGTGGCTATTTCTAATAAGTTAATATCTGGGCAGGTTTTAGTTCGTGTTCGGCCTTACCGATATCGCATTATACACATTCTTGTTCAGCTGGGATTATTCAAATAAACCGAATCCTTTGAATTCTTCTGACCCTATTCCAACATTTAACGAACACGTCCTCTGAAAGCCTAAAAACAACATTGGGAATTTAACCTACTAGGCATTTTAGCAAACGGAACAATTTAAAGAGAATCCAGGTCAAATAACTTACGGGATAAATTTTAACGAAATCTTAATAGATTTTTATTCCTTATGCTTCAGGATTTAGAGTAAATTAGGATTTATCTACCTTTACCTGTGAGCCGAATTAAGAATAAATGTTACTACGTTATATTTTCTGATGATTTGGCGGTAATTACACATTAGATTATCGTCAGCTTAGGCTACAAATATAGGAACTGGAAAATTTTCGAAACATAAACATAAAAATAATATACGCGAGTTATAATTATTTTATTGTTGTTAACTGCGTTTTTACTACTGATTTAGCTGCGTTTACTATTATGTGAATACATAATATCCTCTAAGAATAGGAATAATTATGCGTTAGATACTTAAACATATATGGTGTAGGTGCAACAGAAGATTTACAGACACATAGTGAATTAATGATACGGCTTTTAATATGATAATCATTAAGCAATTACTACATAAGTACTTACTTACAAACTGTATCTACGATCGCAAAAGATTCACTAATTTCGAATTCACCTCCAAATCTCGGAACTTTCATTTCCTTCCATTCGTCTCGCATTTCAATTTGTCTTCCCAAATTTCAACTTGAACACGTAATGAAGTCCACGCTGTCAATCCGATTTTCCCTGCAAAATTGGCTGAAAATATGCGTGCTCGAATATCTTATCGACTGCTATAATCAAAACATGTCTAACGACAGTTAAAATGCTTTCACAGAAAATTCTTCATAAAATATACTCGTAATTCTCTATTTTGTAAGTAAATAAGAGTTTATATGTAAAGATTCAAAGTAACAAGCCAATGAACAGGGCAAAATTAATTAGAAACTCACTATTCTGCTGTCTGTTTTTTAATTAGATTCTCCGCTAAGTCAGACATTAATTAAGATCTAACTCGGAGAGAAGCTACAAACAACCACAATCTAGCTTGGAACTAAACTTAGAACTGTTTTTGTACTTCAACAAGGGGCCCTAGACAAGTGCCCAACGTTCAACGTTAACGTTAAACGTTAGGACCAAAATGTATGGGATTTGACATTTGTGACGTACGTGACAGTCGTTCGCGGATGTCAAATCCCATACATTTTGGTCCTAACGTTTAACGTTAACGTTGAACGTTGGGCACTTGTCTAGCCCCCAAGGTATATCTTAAGGCGTTTAACATTGGAGACACCAAGGTATTTCCTTAAAATAAACGCACGTGACCCATCTTCTTCATTCATCATTAGAGATATTACGCATCATGGAATATAATTAGCCGCGAGAACGTCAGTCAATCCTTTTTCAACACCATAAAATATATCCTGTTTCCCAGCTTCACATCTTTTATTAGCATTGCCCCCTGCGTTTATATATCAATCGATAAAAATCTTGCCGTTTGCTATTTCAGCGTTGTTCGCAGGCCAGATAACAAGCGGCGAATTTTACGATCTCACCCGCCCGCTGGGACGTTGTGGCTTTTATGTGTTATGAGCTGTCTGGATTTTTATAGAAATTACAGACTTAGTTGCCTATGCGTTACTTACTTGTCAATAAATTTAGCTGATTATCAACGTGTCCAGCGGGTACTTATATAATATAAGAATCTTCATTTATTTATCTCTATTTTGCAGTAATTCAATCGCTAGATTGTTAACGTTGATAAAGCAACGAGCAGTTTTCCAAAACGGTGTTCAACTAAAAGTTCCACGTTTAACTGTAATGCTTTTGACAGACTTTCCTAGCAAATTTGTTGTTGATGTATAAAGTATCCAAGTTCAACAATTTTAATACCTCCCCAGTTTTTCCTTAGGGAAAAATTCAGGTCGCCTGGAGCGTCGTTTACGTAAACAGATTTTTATAACGTTTTTGTTTAAGGATCTCGTTAGTTAGTAAACTAGATTCCAAGCTGGTATTAAGCAAAAAACATATTTCCTATTGAAAATCGAATATGTTTGTATTTCATTTGACGTCGTGACATACTAGGTAGACAACGGATTTCATTTGCAAGAAACTTTGGTTTGTTATATTTAATTCGGCATAATATCAACATGCGCAAGTAAAATCAGCTATAGTTTTTTTCCAATGATCTTGAAAAAGTTTTCCGGATTACATAAATTGTTGATTTTGTCTTATGTTACAGTGTAATACTTATGTATATTGCCAACTAGCCGCCCTCATGTCGCATTTGCAGATTTTCTGGAGCGCGATAAATTTTATGTACGGCCAATGAACTTTTCTTTTGCGGAATTCTTATTGCTTGTTTGTTACATTTGTATTTACCTACTGTTTGTGTCTTTTTCCATAAACATTAAGTAATTCCTATTTATTGGTAAAAAATATTCATGAAATGCTTTTCAATAAGTAGAATTTTTCGTCTCAAATAATTTATGCACTCTGTAACTCTTGTTAATTTGACGCCGCCTTTTTGGAAATTACTGATTTTAGGTTGCGGTTCGTTAAATAATTTTGACATCATTTGGCACCTTTCTTCGGCATCATTTCAGTCGGTTAAATTGTTATAACCGTATACTTTGTAATTTGAATAATTTGCAAGAAAAGTTAAAATTAGCAACAGTACCTACCTATTTCATAATTTCGTTATTTAAGTTGGTAATATATGTCTATCTGTATGAAGATTTTAAAGTATTCCATAATCTTTTTTAAATTATTACCTATAATTGTTACTTAATTGTGATAATATTAAAAAGTGTCGCTACGTTATTTTATTAAGAATGAGCACATAATTGATATACTTATCTGTAAATATTTTTGACTTGTATGACATTATGTAAGGATTTTTCGATATCTGGAGACGATTGTTTATTTATATAATCGTCGCTGTGTAATAAATTTTTATATTAACAATTTAATTGGGTCTTTATCATTTACTCAAAACACGCGCGCAACATGCTCACGCACTTCGCATCTTAGGTGCATGATTGATAATATACGATTTAGTCTCGTAGTCACCGTACCAATTGAAATATCTCCACAATCACTTAACACGCTAATTGGCAAAGATAAAGGCCAAAAGGTCAATAACAGATTCGCTAATCAGGAAGAGCACGAAACAGAAAAAATAATGCTCGATAAAGATAATTTATTTGTAAAAACATGTGTAGGACTAATAATTTAGGAACCGCGTCGGAACCGATAACGTTCCATTTGGTTTTTGGTTTTCAATGAAAATATTGGCAACGTCTATTTTACGCATAATTTCAATTGAATTATACCGTAGGATATCTTGTTAAGAATAATATTGACCCACGTCAAGTCAAGTTTCATGAATTTGAATCCACTGAGCGTGAAATAGGCTCTCGTTTCACCGTCCTTACTCCAATTACTTCTATGGGAAATATATTTTTATTTCCTAACTTTATTTTAAATTTGTTAGTTTTAGAAGATAATAAGTTACAAGACTTTTACGGCGTTACCCGCGTATTGTCAGTGTTCAAACCCTTCGTGATTTCAAAGTCTGATCATAAATTGATAAACGTTCATAAAGCTTATGGCTGCCATATTTCCCACTCAATAGAAAATTAATCGAGACGATAGTGAGCCCGTATAAAAGGCACCACCTCCACAAGGTCGATAAGAATCGATGGTTATCACACAGCTGGTCGTACTGTAAATCACCAGCAAATCGTCCCTTTATGCTAATCCAGCGTGCCACATTTTTTGTTCCGATTTTCAATGGGATTACATTGATTTGTTGTAACGTGTACCTCCAGGGAATTTCTTGCGATATCTGTGTATGTTTTGCTCTTTTAAAGCTTATGTCTCACGACTTTTCATGTAGGGGTTTATCTATTTTCAGTTTTCTGAGCTGTGTCAGTTCTATTAATCCTGCCCGCTATTGCGCTTAGATCACCGATGTGACCCACATATTAAATGAAATCTCTTCCGCAACATTTTCTGTCTTATGTACGTAGTTTTTATTTAAAATGCATTATCAACTCACACAAGTACTTTTTGATCAATAAATTAGTAATAGCTTATAAAGGACCTAATTGAATCAATTTTCAAGTTTTCACTTGAATAAACTTGGGAAAATAATTCAGTAATACATTCGAACTAAAGCTGTCTTAACTGAAGTTGGCAGAGCAGCGTTCAGCTTTCAGTTTTAGACACCACAAAGAGAGGGCAATGCCACCGAACTGGATCTCAGTCTGTGGCTCCCGTTTACCTGTTACGTATGCACTGGGTATTTACTTTATTCTCTGCAATAGAATTGTTCAGAACGGAGATAATGCCGGTTAGGTAGTACATAATAAAGATATAATCTCTGCTTGCATTTATACAATGTTGGAGCGATGCAGCCGTTGTTAAATATTCATTCGGCTTAGCACAGAATATTGAGCAGGCTTACTCGAATTCAACTGAAAATACTGAAGTGTTTGAGCAATAAGAACGTTTGATATTTCGAAAACGTAAGTGTTGTTTCCGTCTCTTGAACTTGGCACAAAGAAGTCGCGTGACTTAGTTCTCGTGATACCATCAGGGGCTCGATACTGCGCCAATCAAATTAGGCTAAGTGGTTGCGTTTTCCTTCGGCTCTGATGTGAATGGCATCTTTATTAGAACAACTAATGCTTTTGTCGAGTTACCAGTTACCACTTCTGTTGTTACATGAAAGTTAATTGAGGTACTTTATGAAAAGCTACGCGAATACTCTGCGTAATTTAAGTTTATTTATCTCACTTTTAAACGAGGTTGACAATTTGACATGAATTAGTTTTGTTTACGATGTTTTTTACACGGAATGTATGTTGCTAACCACTGCACTGGCGTGCATCCAAATATTCAAGATTTAATTGTAAAACGTATTCAACTTCAGATTACTTGTATGCATTTTATTTTTGTTTTCGTTGTAATGAAATGTTACGTGAAGAACTGTTTATATTTAGTTGGAGTTTTCGTAATTTTAAATGATTCTTTACTTAATAGTTATGTTCGAATGTCACGCTACGACCTAGACATAATAATATTGTGCCTAGAATTTTTAAATCAAATTTACTTGTACAAATATTGTTTTATTATTAAATGAAATTCAAACGCTAAGATACTGGCTTTGATTGTATGCTTAGTTTGTAATAACAACCCCGAAACCAGCGTCGTCGTGTCTTATTTAAATTTGGCTTTTCTGCGGTTGTCATGCTCATAAGTAATTGTCTTCTTCACACCATTGTTTCTGAGCTCTGGGCTTAAGCTGTCCTTCATTATGATGCTGTCGCAAATTCATGAAAATATACCTAAGGGTGCAATAAAAGCGTTAAAGCACAAGAGAGTGGGTACGTTTTACAAGATTGTAACTGTTTCTTTATAAAGTGAGAGTACATATATGAAAGAGTGAAAAATATTTTCACTGACATAATATAAGATGGCGCTGAAGCGACATATTCGCTTGTAAACAAGAAAATACAAACAGAATATAGTGGAAAATTTCTTCGACTAAACCAGTGTCCATAGTGTAAATGGAAGCACACGCGCGTTAAGGTGTCGGTTCATATCCCACTGCGATTTTTTCTACTTTTTTCTCGATACGATTATCATTAATATAAAGAGATAACCATTAAATAATCCTGTCTAGCAGACCCGTGAAGGTCGCACATGTACTACGTCAGGGTAGGCACTCCATACATTTATACCATTGTGCCTATATGGAATGCACGCCCTTGCTGTCTAGTTCCTATAGGTAATTTAATCAGGGAAAAACTGTTCTATATAACAACCGAATTAACTGGTCCCATAGGATAAGTAGACCCTTACACTATCTCCGCCCTCAACGAGGTGAGGCGATTTGTCTTTATCAGCTTACTTACACGAACATTTGGTGGAATTACGAAATATAGCGTCACTAAATTTTGAGAAAGAAGAATTTGAGGCCACATTTCTTTTTGGATGATGATTATTAATATTCAACAGACAGTGAGTTATATGGTAAAGATTTGGTGGAAAATCTCGAGAGATTGTAGGTGCCAAAATTGGTTGCATTTTTACATTTAACAATTTTTACTAAGTACTATAATATAATGCTCAATATATGTTGCTAGGTATATAGATTACACTGCGTCCTTAGATATGAGTAGGTTAATCTATATTATCTATATTAATATTATAAAGCTGAAGAGTTTGTTTGTTTGTTTGTTTGAACGCGCTAATCTCAGGAACTACTGGTTCGAATTCAAAAATTTTTGGATAGACCATTTATCGAGGAAGGCTTTAGGCTATATAACATCACGCTGTGACCAATAGGAGCGAAGAAACAGTGGAAAATGTGTAAAAAAACGGGGAAAATATGAAGCCTTATGAAGAATTACTATTCTACGAGGACGAAGTCGCGGGCACAGCTAGTGAATTGATAATATTAAATCCAAGAACTTCATTCAAATAGATATAACTTAATTTCAATTCAATCCCTTACGTACCCCGTAACTGTTAGGTGCGCATAATTTTCTTAACTTCATGAATATTATCAAAACTAAAATAATCACCCAAAGATTATGTATATTGTCTGAAATATGTTATCAGAGGAAACACGACAGCCATTACATTATATTTTGACATTAAATGAACCAAAAAAACCTTACTCATCCCTTTTGGATTTAAGACATCCTTTACCGGAAATCTGAAGTAAATTGTTTTTTCATCTTTAGTACGATTTCCTTTTGTTAAAACCTGACTTTTTCCTAATTGGTTAGGTACATATCTGTATACATTTAAAAGAATATTTAAATATCCTTAAAATATTAGTAGATTCTTTTTTAATTGGAGTAAAACAACTATAACGGATTTAATTGGCTTAGACATATTAATTTTTATGTCGGCGTTTCAAAAACTTTGCAATTCTTTATACCTGTTCTAACCTTGAAAGCATCAAATTTTTTTAGTGTTCAGTTCTTACAAAAAAATGTTCGTGTTTTAATAGTGGTTTTTCTTTCTTTACAGTGTTCTCAAAAGGACAATGCGAGACTGGTCAGTACCGCTTCTTGGCGAAGACCGGGGGGTATGCTTGGGTTCAAACCCAGGCCACCCTGGTCACCGACAAACAACAAAAGCCCCTGAAGATAGTCTGCGTCAATTACATCATAAGGTAAGTCTAGAATAATCTAGATTATAATCCAACAGGAACTGTGATTACTTCGCGTTATGTTTTTTTCTGTAAAAGTTCTCAGGTATCATCTTTAAGTGTTGTTACGAAATTCATTATTTACAAAAGAATGATCATTGACGGGGTAAGTATCCATTTTCGTTTATTTTTGTGCAACAATGTTTTTATTTCGTTTAATTCTATCGGTCTACCATTTGAGTGATGAATAACTGTTTTTCTTTAGTCCAACAATACTATTTAATGACTAACAGTTGTAAAGTAATAGTGTCAAAGCCACTCCTATTTCCTTATCGTAACCACTTTCATTTACTTGAGTGTGTCTTGATGTAAAATTTTATTGTCAACTAACTTGGTCAAACGGACTCTTTTGCAAATTACTGAAACAAATTAAATATATTGAACGTCAACGAAAATGTTAGTCCTTTACGTAATAGTGTTTAGTTTTGCGTCCTGTCCTAATTGAGATCAATCTAACCAATAAACCTCTAATTTATGTTGAATAAATTATATGACTTCTTACATATTCATTAAAATATTATTGTCTCTTTTGTAAAGGATTTTATCGTTCATCTGAAGATGCTTTATTGCTATTTATGCGTCGACAAATTTGATTTCACCTCACGTTGGGGAACCGTAACGCTAAATATGAATTGCTTCACAATTATCTTGAATAAATAACAAACAGGTAATGATATTTTTCTCTTAAAACGGTTCTATAAATAAAAACATAAATTCGGCTAGAGATTTTCCGACACGAAACATTAAATCTAATTCCTTTTCTCTTTGAAACAAAATTATGTACGAAAGATCCTCTCGACGACAATTTCAGCATAGACTTTTTCGCGTAAATTAATATCCTTGACATTCGGCCCTTGATTTCGGAAAATGGCGCTTGCCCTGCAACGAAGGGACGACCGATAACGACCAGAAGGGAAGTTCTTTGATCCGATACAAAGTTCTTCTGTAACAAATTGTCATCTCTTCTGTCCAACTAATATAATAGTGAACACTGAACTATTGTTAATGTTTTGCAGCTGCTACAATTTATTCAACAATCAGTACGCTAAACCGCAAACCGCGGCCTTTTGCAATAAACGTTCTAACGAGATCTTTCATTGAATTTGTTGCAAGTTCATTCACATTCCTAGTCTTATTAAAATTATTCCCTGTTTCCTAGGTCACGGCATCACGGTAGGATGGCTGGACCGATTTTACTAATTTGATATTTTTGATATTGTATTTCTTATGATCAGAAGCAGTAAGTTCTTATGTAAGAAATTATCTAAAAATTTGCTGGGGTTATTAAAAAAATAAAAAAAATACGAAGAAGTATTAAAGTAGTAGATGTCCATGAAAAATGTCAAATCGATTGATTAATGTAGCGGTGCTTTGCCTGGTAGAACGACGTCTATCGGGACCGCTAGTTACGAATTCCTGATCCGGGTAGATGTAATTAGCGTCATGTGTTTCTCAAATGATTGTAGGACCAAGGAAGGCCGAGGTTGTTTTGATCTGCCTACGTTGAACATTGACTGATTGGGACTGTATGTCAGGGGCGCAAGTTTGGCGTATCCAACCGAATGCTTGGCACTGGCGACTATTTCAAATGATCGTACCTACGTGTTTTATCGCGTCGTCTACTAGAAGACAACGGGTTGTTTTCTAGTTTCTACATCTCTGTAAACAAATTTACAATAGTATTTATATTTAGAATAGAATTTCGGAAATATTTAAGTTGAATCAAAGTGGAATTCACTTATGTAACGAAATTGTTCATAAGAGTGTATCGTTGTTGTTATATATATCTAATAATCGTAATTGGGTTGGGATACAGGAGTATATGTGTAAAGATTTCCTCTTCTTATTTTTCTTCACCGAATTCAGATATTGACTTCCTAAATGTAATAAACACACTAAGCCATAATAATAGAGCATTTATATAACACCCACTGTCGCATGTTTGTTTTGGACTACTTACGAAAAGCCTAACAATCTGTATAAAAGCAATTTCATCTACAGCATATTAAAATAAATCTACTGCCCACCTGGATTTTTTATATTGAATTTTATTAACAACATCATTTAGGGACCCAATTAATCCTTCGCCAGTTCAGTCCATTAAATTTTTGTCAAATTCTACACGTCCAGATTAATTGACCGGTTTATGCAAATCCAGAAAAATGGAACAACGCGTTTTTACAAAGAAACCCTTTCAAACAATGTACAACACGTATTTTATCTGTCAATTGTAATTATTAGGTGTGGCTCTCGATTTCAATTTTAACTTACAGCATTGTTTCCGCCCTGAGCACTTTATTAGAATAAGTTCGCTTTTGAGGCAGTGATGCGCAGTCAACCGTGGTTAAGGAGTTTCCGATATCCACTGTTACCATCGATGATTGACCAGGATTAAATTCGTTCTAGCTGTTTTTGTCATCTTAAAAAGTCATTGACGCAACGACATTAAAATTTTCGGTCACAATTTTATAAATGTCTATTCCTTTATTTTTGCCCGCTCTCGACGCGACGTCGGCATTTCATTAGATTTTTACGATCCCATTTCACTCTGCTATAACTTTCGTTCTCGATTCGCTCTCATCGGTAACAAGAATTATTTTCGAGCAATGGATGCTGTTGCTTTTAATGGATTTTCTTTGTTTCGCTCTTCATGACTTACACGTTAACTTTTCGACTTACGTTTCGCTTTACGTGGTTGCCACTTGTGCGCTTTTCCCCTCGACGGTGTTTTAAATATTCAGTGCTTCGGAAGTTGGTGGAATTTTCATCGCTGAGTTTAAGTTAATGATTTTGACTTCTTATTTGAGCTGCGGAGTTTTCTATGAGTTAAGGCTCTTGAGGTCGAGACGAATTTCCTTATCCTGAACATTTCCCCCTCGTAAATCGTGTCGCTTTTATAGCTCTTCCAGAGGTCATGGCTCTTATTTAAGGCCTTATATACATAGTGACCCATTATATTAAGCCGTTTTTGTTTAATCTAGGAATATTTGTCTAAAGATTTCAATTTCATGAAGCTAAATTATGAGTTCGGTGAACTTCAGTGTATTAAATCTATTTTAAAAATAAAATTGCTTTGGCACGTATTTTATAATACCTAGTGTAATACGAAGCAAAAGTATGAATCTATAAATATTGTTGTATATCATACGTCGTTATTTTCAGTGGGAACTAATTATCTTAAAAGATACGAAGTTTACGTGTCTTTCGAAATGTTATTACGGTTATTGTTGCAACGTTATGGTAAAAGCAAAACTAAGCAAATAATTTTTATTTATTTGCTAGAACGTATCGTAGAAATAGATTTTCTTTTCTTAGTTATTTTCATTTAAGGAATTGTCAAGACACTTCCTTAAATATTTCATTTATTGGAATAAAACAATTACGGTACCTATAACGGATTTAACTTGCGTATTTTATTTTATCTGCTGACAACTTTTCAGTTAATATTCGTAGCCGACTTTACTGATTTGACATTTTACAACTACTCAGTTTGTACACAGCTACGAATATGGGAACTGCAAAGTTTTCTAAACGTCAGCAACTATAAAAAGACACCCGTGTTAAATCCATACGTGTTTCATTTCAAATATAAACTATTTATGTTTCATTCTACGCATAAACTATTTTATAATACAAATATATTTTAGGGTCTTTTTATTAATTGATAGAGGCTTTATTATTATTTAAACTTAATTATCTTTAACATGACAGTATCAGAGACAAAGTCGTAAAGTTTTGTAATTGCTTCTGGTGCCGACCGCACGCTCCGACCAAATTTTACGTTCGGAATTATTAAACTTTGCAATTTCAAGAGGATTGTCAAAAGTGATGAAGGTATGTTATGTACGATTATCGTAGTCTTATTATAACTTTACCAGTGATGATATTTGTATTGTCTAAAATGTTCTAAAGGTTTGTATGGATTGAATAGGCTCCAAAACGACTGACCGATTAGAAAATTCTTTCACTATTGGAAAGCTACACTATTCCCAAGTAACATAGGCTATATAACATTTTGGAAAAAAAAAATGAGATCCGTGCGAAGCCGGGACGGACCGCTAGTTATTGTATAAGAAGAAGTAAGCCTCCATTACTTTTTAATTATAGTAATAGTTCAAAATGCTTACTTAAGTATATAGTCATCATTTTTGTTTTATTTTTTTAATCATTTTAATCGCACACTTTCAATTTCCCTATATCAAATAACGAATGTACTATCAACTGTGCTGGCGATGTTACACCTTTAAGGCAATAATCGCTTGAACGACCCTGGTACCTGGCGGCTGTGTGTGAAGCAACAAGTGCAAGCAATTTTTTTCTAAAATGGCGTACCCCGAAAGCATCCGATAGTACATAAAGGATCTGTAAATAGTATATTATAATTTCATTGTTTCACTCAATGTTTGAAAATGTTCTCCATATACGTTTATCTGTTAGCTACATTGTCTGGTAAATCTGTTATTTACAATGTATACATTAGTTCGAGTAGAGCGCGTCTGGATAGTCTAGAATCTAGATTCATATTTACGATATCGCCCATTTGGGATTGAATCGCATTATCTACGACGCAAACAATACTAAACAAAACACTTTCGAAAGTAAAAAAAATGTATCCTTAATGATAATCAGCTCAAGTCATACCAACCTATCGTTTATGCAGTTCAAACGAAAAACTAAAAGATCCACACGTCGCGCCTTTCTTCTCTTTTCTATGCTATCTAAGATTAAAACCCATTTAGGAAAAAAAAATGTCTACCTTTGTTATATGGGTGTGCACCTTGCACTGCTATATAAGAAGCTATAGTATACTTTTAAAAAAATGTAAGCCGAATGCATTTAAAACAATATTATCAGCAGGCAGTACCTATGTCCAACTACTCTGGTGTAATGCATTCAGTAAGCGTAAATTATAACAACGTACGATTATGTATATTATTACTTTCAAATATTATTCTCATGTAAATTCCCTAAGTATGTCTTAATATTATATCTGGTAACCTTATAAAAGTGTTCAAAATAGATTTCATTAAAGTAGGTCTATGTAAAGTCTGGATTCCACGAGGTGCGGTGTCTTGTTCTTAATTTGATTTTATAATACAAACTCTTATTTGAATTTTAATTATTTTCACCCGTTTGTATTCTTGAAGTTTGTTAATGTGCTTATTACAGCTCCTCACTTAGTTACGTAACGGTTGTGTTGACTTAGTTCGTCTCCACTCAACTTTTGCAGTCCTCACTTCGCACACCGTCCCTTGGCAAATATTTAACAGATTCTCGCAATCACGAACACTTGTTTCCGTCTTCTTTGTCACTATCTTTTATCATTATGTTGGTATCCGTTGTGTATAAATTCAGAGTAATCTTATTACGTATCGAACTGACTGACTGAACGATTTTAATGCTCATCCGAAATAGCTACGCCTGTAAGCTTGAAAATTTATAGAAGTCACTTGAAACTTCATTTGAAAATTTATAGGAGACGTTCATAGGATACTTTTTATCTCGTTCCCATTGGAAAAAAAGTAAGCATGATTATTTTCCACCTTTGATCCTACTCCCTGTAAAACGCCCCCGTTTTCAGCTTAGCGAGCATCCATTCATTTCTAAGTAGGTATATCTTATACAACCAATACTGAAAATTTCATTTTTCCTAAAATCGCCAAAGTCTGGGTTGCCTCTAGTAGGATAATATGAGATATAAACCTAACCTAATATTATCTGAAATAGACGTTTATATTATATCTGGTTAAGTGGAAAGTTTATCTTATCAATGTTGACTGTAGATAATGGTCCAAGCGCAGCCTCAACGTTAATGTCACCAGATGCAGCTGGGGTTATCTCGGGTGAAGTTGGTTGCTATGCTTCTAACTGCATATTATGCACTTGACCATTTACTTTAGGTACTACTGCCATAACGTACTTAAAATTGTCATCAAATTATCAAACCAATTCCCTTGATTAGAAAATGATTCCAACATTTATATTACCCTCGCCTTTTATGTTTTTAGAGATTAAAGAAAGTTAGCAGAGTTGGATAACTGTATTAAAATTAATTTATAGCCTTTTGCCCTTAACATAATTAGTGCCTCGTGGCTCTGTTTGTTAGGTCAGCCCTGAAAAGTTTTCTTGGATGTAATTTACTTAACCATTCTTAGCGATCCGAATGAGTTTACGTAATTAAAGGGACTGTCTTAGTGGTGTTTCTAAATATATACGTTTTAATTGTTATTCGGGAATCCTGAACGGAATTGTTCTAGTGTTAAATTGTACGAAAGGCGCACAGATTTTATCGTCTAGCCAAGCCCTTGTGTGCTTAGAGTTAATGCTATATGCATACGATACAAGTGAAGGGTTACACTAGAGCAAGTCATGAACTAATATGTTACTGTTGACATTTGTAACATGCATGTGCAATAATCGAGTGAGGTCGAAACTCAACATATCTCCGGCTTTGACAGGGCTGCCGTTAAAATAACTGAAAGTCTCTGATGCCTTCGCGGTTATTATACATTGGAATGAAACAACTTTAAACGGATTTAACTCGCATATTTTATTTTAATGGCTGACGTTTCAGAGCCTTTACAGATTCCATAATCGTAGCACGACTGAGCTGACAATAGTCTTTAGCATAAGACTGTTGTTAGCTCAGTTGTTTCATTCCAGATGAAAGTCTGTCAAAACAATCTAAGATACGGAGAATTAGAACGACAAGGAAAAATCTTCATATCGATTTATTCAAATTGAATGCGTGTGAAGTCATCCTGAACGTTTCTCAGGATTTGTCGTGATATTTTCCTTAAATTGAAAAAGAGAGATCAATTTCTCTATTCCATAATACCTACGTGAGACAAATCTCAAATTGGGATTAACTTACAGGTAAGTAGGTACAGGTTTTATTGATATGTTTTTTTGCATTTCAGATAAGATTTCGATAAGATTACACCTTTTCTTGAGTCGTCATTATTTATTATTATACAAGTTATATTTTTAGCTTAGAGAATCTGAATTAAACGCCACACTAAGCTCCAAATATATTATTTACATCTGCTAGATACAATAGCTGACAATCTAGTGTTGTCCACATATTTACCGCAACATATCTGTAACAGACTCGGCGATTTTAGTAAGTACAAACACTATAGCCAGCATAGACACCCCTGTAAGCAAACCAGTTGATATTATCAATGCAATCGGGCCCTGGGTAACACCTGGCGACTGCAACATCACGCGTTGCACTGTCGTTTATTTTCACACAAGATGTAGGTCAATGTAAGAACACGTAATTAAGTATCCGTTACGTGACACACCTCACTTGTCTAATATTAGAATTTATATCAATGGGTTGTTTTGTGCGGGAATTTGTCAGTAGCAGGAAACTGAGTAGTGACTGGATTTATCATAGGAGTTTCGTTGTGTGAAAAATTGTTAGCGTTTGGCCGATCGGATAGTTTCATTGATGAAATGATTGAAAGTCAAGGTCATTTTAGTTACAAGGAATGTAAGAATTGCAGCATACTGTACAGCATACTGTATCGATCAATAGGTTTATTTTTCTATGTTTCTGTCACAGTATTATTATATAGATATCCAACATTTCTTTTATGATCCATTTTTTATCTATGCTGTAATTCTATGAAGTAAATTTTATAACCTCTGATTATTCCATGTTCTCATGCAACCTTTTTAATGCATGTGCACTGTTCCTCCACTGAAATAACTACTACGCGGTCGTCGTTCGGGTTATGCAACTGAAGGCGAATGCACCTTCGGTCCTCCCCCCCCGGTCATCGACCCCTTGAATAGCGGTACCAGGATACAGCTTTCGTTTTAGCTCGAACGAGGAGAGTTCAACCCCGTTACGTCAGCACAGCTTTCAGGAGAAAGCTCGCTTGAAAATTTATACCTCTCACCTACAACTCGCGCTGCATCCTTTTGTTTTTCCAAATTGAAAGCGTTGTTCTCTTTGAACAAAGTCTGTTTATATTTAATGATTTGAGAGATAAGTCGGTCGGTTTTTCCGTTTCAAAATTTATGCAACTCAGACTTAAAGAAAAGCCACCTCAGACTTATTTATTCAGTTTAAGCCGGCTTTTTGTTTGTCTCGATGTCTGTTATGAGAGACTGTGATTGGCGCATAAATGGTCCGGGAAGAGGGTCAATGGCTGTGACGTCAATGTGCGTTGGGGACCTCTCAATTGTATCATTTTAGATGTACTCGCATCTCTGGAGGCCTTGGCTTCTTATTAAGGATATATTCGGGTTCGTGCCTGGATGTTTATTAAGTCGTGTAATAATATGTTGTCACGTGTTGTTTTTCTGTCGAGATTCGAATTTATATTTGAAACGTAGATACTAAAATAGAATCTTGTTCCGTATCGCCTGCTTAATAAATCAGCGTTAGATACCAAATGGTACGTTTACAGACAATGGGTATTCATTATTTTTTTCTATACCTATACCACGTAGAATTTTTCTCAAGTATATTCGTAAATGCGTGACCGCGAACATACCAACGCTAAAATGTGGTAAGCTCAAGTTCAGGGTTAAATGTTGCGGCTGAATACTTTTCAAAACCTTATTTATTTGCTACATATTATATTCCGGGCCTTGTGAGAAAGGGTATAAATGTAATACTGTATCAGGACTTATGTCCTTTTTCGCACCCCAGAAGTGTCCTCCCACGCTCGTCAGTTAAAGCCCCCACAGTTTGACTCAAGACCTGTGTTAACTCTAGATTGCCTTGTTAAACTATCAGTGAAGTATTAAGTCCTAGACAAACTAGTGTCTTGAATTGTGTACAACAGTCACTACTGTGAAGATAGGTACACAATTTGTATTTTTATTGATTACTAGTTTCTGCCCGCGACTACTTCAAGTATACTAGTTTATTTTTAAATTTTGAAATCGACCCTCATTTTAATCTTCTTAAGTGTAGTACCTATTCCAGCTTATTTTTTTATGGTACTATGATTTTAAATTGCCCTCTTCTTTTTATTCTCTTCAGAGTTGGTTTGGTTGCTTCACTCGAGATTGAATATATTTCCGTACGTATCAAATTTCATTTATATCCGTTCAAAGATAAGCGGAAGAGGTAACATACTTAGTTATTCTCGTGTTTACGATATAAGTAGATATTGTTTTGCGATTGATGTTTTTCGTCTTTATTTGTGTAATTTTTGCAAACAAAACTAGTAAAATAAACACGTCCTTGATCTCCGTCCGTTTCTGGTTTTTATAATGACTTTGTAAATGTTACATCTATTTACGTCATGTGAAGTCATGTACTTCAATATTTACTCCTTTGTAATTGTCTACTGGTGACATTTTTTCTTCACCACTTATGTTTGTGTTTTTCACTTATGTGATAGATTGATTATGCTTATTATAGTGCTACATGAAGGTGTTAATAGATTTCCTTATTATTAGTATTCTTAGTCTTATTTTCGTTACTGTTACTACTGTCTTTATCAATTAGTTTGCTATCTGTAGTGGTCTTGAAAATGAATTTATTGGCTACTAAGACAGTGTTGATTTGATACCTTAAACTTCAAACAGTATTCCTAACGCCTGAATTTGAGAAAATAGTTCGTATTTATCGATTCCTTGCACGATTACATAATCGTTTTAAACTTCGCTATTTCCGATCACCTCATTATTATCTTTGGCGGCGTTCTATTACGATCTTATGAGGTCGACGACGTCTATTGTCAATCGATTTCATTACAGCTGAACGTAGACAGCCTAGATTAGGAATTCAGTTCGTGCTTCTTATCCATAAACAGATACTTACCTCTTTTTAAAAAAAAGGAAGGGGAGGGTATTTGGTCTTTTGTTGTTTTATTTCTGTAAAAAGTTTTGTTGTGAGTTTACCTACATATAAATGGGCTCTTAACGCCTATGGTATATCTAGCTTTGGAAACACTACAGATTCAGCAAAGGTCAGCAAAAAATTATACAGATTTTTATAATTTTTTGCTGACTTTTGGAAAAAATTACAGTTTCTATATTCGTAGCTGGCTGAGTTGACAACACTTGTTGTTAGCGATGTTTTGTTGTGTCTACAAAAGCATCAGGAATTGGTACATCTGGCTTGGAACGGAAAATTCCGCATCCAAAGTTTGGTACCCAAGAGGGTATACCTAAGTTTTGATCAAATAGTTTCAAGTTGCTTTGTTAGCTTCCGCTATTTAGTGGATCCCATACAATATTAGTTAAATGCTTCCTACTGATAGTTAAATTATTAAACGCATTTAACATGTAAATGGAATCCTCACTGATTTGTCGTTATACTTTTAACATAATTGTTTTTTGCTTATTCAATATAAGTTGTCATATATGATGACAATGATGCACTTTATGTAACAGAATAAATATTACAAAACGATGATATAATTTTTGATGTTTAGGTGTATTACATATTGTAATTGAGAATTATCTCAATAAAAACATGTGGCGCTTTGTTATAGTATGAAGGAGACATTCAGATAAAAAAGTCATAGTTCGAAGTGATAATCGTTCTAGATCACTAGTTCAGATTTTTATAATTGCTTCTGTTGACGTGTTTATTTAATTATTGCCTACCAGTTCAGTAAAGAGGGTGTAGACAAGGTGCCAACGTTCAACGTTAACGCTGAACATTGACACCAAATTGTATGGGATTTGACATTCGCGAACGACTGTCACGTACATCACAAACGTTGGCGGATGTCAAATCCCATACATTTTGGTCGTTTCGTTTAACGTTAACGTTGAACGTTGGCACCTTGTCTACGCCCCAAGGCATGTTATGAAAGCGCTCTCTTTGTAGCACTTGTTTCTCATTCTGGTTTGGCAACCGGCTTGGTCACATGCTTCATATAGTCACTCCTTATAAATCGGTGTTTGCGATTGACTAAAAACTATTTCATAGTAATAACACTGGTCACGTGTGTCGATTGAGTTAGTAGTTCCGCCGGGCTATTTATATAATGTGATTTTGCATGTTTTTTTACCTCCTACTTTAGCAAAATTTTTCCCTGACTTACGTACGATCTGACATATAAATACGCTTATGTATGGTTGTGAATTCATTACGCATACGTTTAGGTAAAACCGTGAACAAGACAACTTATCTAATATACTTATAAATTTCTCGTTCCGATACAACTGGACAGATTTTTGTTAAATCTTGTGTACATAATATCAGGTCTGAGAATTGGCCAACATCTATTTATTTTCTTCTTAAATGTTAAGGGTCTACGTCAAAGCTTTTTTGTAAATTTCTTAGAAATAATGTAGGCCCAATAACGTTTGCCGAGTCAGCTAGTTTCTCTATACGAATCTCTTTCAGTTAACCTAAACGGGTGTTAAAGTTTTTCAATTTGTGGTTCATTTTCATTTTACATAATATAACTTCAGTGAGTACCTGGGATTGTGAAACGCTACTGAAGTCACGTAGCCATGAGAAATTGGGGGTGGGGCACTCGGGTCAACGACCGCAGAGCGACTGCATCCGGCCATAATAGCGCGATTTGCAGTTCGCGAAGTGCATCGCTGTTGCACTCTGGGCAGCGAGATGTCTGACCAATTAGACCTCGTTGCTCCACAGTATACGATACATTATAGTCCACGACAGAAGGTACCCTAACAAACGTATAGGCATGGGAAATTTTTGCTCTGCGTTTCGTTCTGTCAAATTACTTCTTTCTGTCGTATTCTTTCCCACGCCGCTGAAAATCCTGTTTTTTTTAATGAGTTTGTGGTTTTGGGTATTTTCGTGTGGAATTAACAATCAACGATACTTCTTAAAGGTTTCGCTGTGTTTATGAATGTTCATTATCGTAGTTGATGAAATTAGCCTCTGACTGACGATGGACACTAAACCTAATCACCTTTTTTTTTAAAAAGAAAAACCCTAATTATAGGTGTAGGTGTAGATGCCTGCGTTTTACCTATATAATTTATTTATTTGCAATGATAACTGACACTTTTATTGTAGATGTAAATGGCTGCGTTTTTTTTGATTGAATTATTTGCAATAAACATAGATACTGACACTACTATTCCCAGAAGTATTTGATCGTCAATGGTGAAATAGACGACGTTGCTTGTGTCACGTATGCCCAAAACTCACAAGTGTTCCGCCTGTACCCGTGGCCTCACGTATACCCCTTTACGTGCACGAGTACATCTGAATCATAGACCGAGTCTAAGGGGAATCTTAATAAATATTAAGCAGTATTCTGTGACATGAAGATGATGAAATCTTCATTATTTACGTCTGAAGACATATTACAATGTACAAGCGATATAACTTTTCTTATACGTGTATATGTACCTATTTAGAGCTAGAAATTTATGGTCGTTATCTGGTAGAAATGTTGCAAGTTTTTTGAAACCTACTCGGTATTGTGAAACAAGACATAAGAAATTAAAATGATGTTTAAGGCTCAATCGTGATGCTTTCGGCGAATCTTCTTTTAAAATAAATCAATTGTGACGGATTGAACTCGCGTTATCGCGTATATTATTTTTTTAGTGACGAATTCCGCACTCGTAGCCGACTAAGCTGACGATTAGCGACCACGAACCGGCAGACGCAAAGCAGATAGGTGGATAGGTCTCTTAAAACCGCTGGATGTGGAAGGCGTGGGACCGGTCACTATGGAAGTCTCTGGGGAAGACTGCCGCCCGGTAGTGGACCTTTTTGGACACGATACGAGCATCCATTTTAGCGTTTCGAAAGTAACCAATTTTAATTGGTTTTAATCCAATTGCATTACACGTTTACCAATAAAACGGACTATCGTTTTTTATTTATTTCACTTACATCATAATGGCGTCGTAATCCGGTTTTCGTTCGATAAGATAAATATTGATTTAAAATCTTAAATTACCACCAGCGATACATTGAAAAACGTAATCAAATACGACGCTAATAAAAAATGTTTGCGTGTGCAAGATATTATCAAGGTCACTGAATTGAATGGAATTCATAAAATCTTAATACATACATGTTAGTCAGTTAGAGAAGTAAAGAAGTGACTAATGAAAATCTTATAAGCTACCAACGGATTCGACTGACGTCGTCCTGTCATCCAGGAAATCATTAAAATGTGATCCAAATCTGTCTAGCAGCTTGGAAGAAGTTAGGTGACAAACACACATACAGAAGGATTATATGTCGCAGTGAGATGATAAAAACAAGGATTTGATCAAGTCCCTCAGTGATATGATCAAATCCCTGTTTTCATCATATCACTGCGACATATATATATATTAAGATATTTGAGACTATCAGACAATTCAATCTGCCGGCCATAATGTAAAGATGTACCATAAATTAATCCTCAATCATTCTGTTTCACTACAATTCTTGTTGTATCATTTTTGTTTCTGGTATTGTTCTAGTGATATTGATTTTTCAAATGTACGCAACATTTCCTCATTTGCTAAGTATTTCGTCATAGTTTAACTTTGCAAATCATCTTAGTATTGTGCAATAGCTTTGCGCATGCTTCCCAAACCTGTATCCCTATTCATTTGGTCACAGTCGAGTATCTGGTTACTTCAAGTTCTCATGTGTTTCCTATGGTGTTTCAGTGATAACCGTCTAGCAATTCCGTGTATATTTCTATTATCTTAATGTATGTTTATTTGTTTTCTATTTTATTGAAATTAGTTGGTTGTTATTATAATTACACAATAACATTCCTTCGCGGTTGTTAAACGTCTAAATAAAATAAGTTGTTTCAAGTCACGTGTATTGATTGTATGCTATCCACAAAAGTGTGCAGTAAAATTTTAGCATATTATTAGTAAGTGCATATTTATGGAACTGATTTTTAAGTGAATAGGCGTACGGAAGTGATGCTTTATTAGTGTCGCTAACATTTCGAAAATATTTTACAAACCGTGCAGTGTGTTCTTTTAATTCATCTAAATCTTTAAAACAATCCAGGCACCAATGAGACCTAGATTGCCTAGACTCCATTAGAGCTCGGTTTTTAGTTACGCGGCTAAATTGTGAAGCGGTGAGGCGCCTTCATCGCCCGTATCAGGTATCTCGACTGCTTGATGGATCGGTACATTGAAGCATTGTTATTCATATTCACTGAACAAACGATCTGTTGTAACTTCTGAATATACTTCTAATGGTGCATGTTCAGTAACTGTGGTGATATGGCCTTCATTTTTTTTATCCAAATAAGGCTGCTAGGACGCTAAGGCTAGTCTGACTTTGTAATTAATGTTATCTTTCTAATCATTATTGATTTTGTTCTCTTCTTAAATATTATTGTACTTACATCTCCAAGGTTCTGTATTCGCGATGGAACCGTTTCGATCACATAGGCATACATTTCTTGAAAAATATTCTGTTGCCAAAATTTTCCAATTATAGCTTTAGCAATTTGCTACAAATTTTGATGGGCACTGTGCCTTATTGATTAGTCCTGACCTTTACCCTATTTTCATCGATTAGCTGAGCTTTAGACTTTATTTTGTAGAATTCCACTTGTATGCCTTCTCTATCTTCCACTTTTCTGGTAGCTTCGTACCTGATTGCAGGGCAAGACTCTTTCATTCTTTTCTTCTCTGACAGCTCTCGTGCATCTTTTTCTGTCAGCTTTTCTCCTTTCTCTGTAATCAGGATGGCGATTATAAATGCGTGTACGGAGTTTTTACTTTGTCAGTTTCGGTAAATAAAGAAATACTAATAATTACTTTAAATGGTTGTGCGTATCGAGGAAAGCTATATTGATTGGGTATTTCAGAACGTCATTTGTTTCACGCGGTATGATTAATAAATAATTGTTTTGCCTGTAAATATAGTTCACCTAATTAAAGCTTGTTACGCATTAGTTTTAAAGTAAATAAATAACTGTATAAACTAAGGGTCTACAGATATATCGAGCGTTCGAAAATTAGCCTTAAATAAATTAAGCTCGTCTGAAATGACAAATCCACGGTTTTTTCCTGGACATTTATATATATAAGAAATCTAGATTTGATGATGAAATTGAACTTACCTATATTGTAACTGTTGATAATGATTTTTTACGAGCAACAACAAATTATGACGATTATTACAAAATAATAGCCCAGTCCCTCTATATATCACTACCATTGGTTTGTTTACGTTGTTTTGTTTACTTCGCCGATTGATAACGAAAAACAAAAGCAACACATTACGAAATCGCAGAAGTTACTTTTAGAATGTACTTAGTCGCTTTTTGCTCCATTTTTGAACCGAGTTCAATGACCTCCCGAGGAGCTGTCACTAAAATAACTTCTTTAGTCGCGATCCTCATTTAAACTTATCCGTATCCTATGGAACAGCTTCAAATATTCAGATTACATTGCTACGCGAATTGCACCTAAGAATAACTGGATTCGCATCCAGACCCCTCGTTAAGCGTATCCATCAATTATATGCTCGGATTTATACCTCACGTGACCACCGGCATGCCAATGTAGGTAGCAACATCCAATTAGTAATTTATGGTCCGTAGTAAGTTATCGTATCGCATAGTAAACCCCTACCGTGTGAGTATCACTCGATAGCAAGTGATACCGAGCAAACCCGTCCATGATCGCACCACCGGCGGCACACCAACCGGTTATCAGTCGCGTGGTCGTCGAATGAACGGGCGGTCCTCAAAATTTATCGTTAAGTTAGTAATCGCGACGTAACGATAGTAGGATCACACCGCGCGGTAGTGTGGTGTGGTTACTCCGCAACCGCCGCCACACGATCCCCCCGACCGCAGATTATCGACCTTATGTCATCGCAATAAGAAAACGTAGCGGGTCCACGTATCGTGAATAACAGCGACGTCGCGTCACGAGTGCGCCGTCGCCGAGAGCCGAGAGCCATTCGCGCCACGGACTCCGCCGGAACAGTACGACGGCTGTTGCAAACCTGAACAACGCGATACGATCAGCTGTTTCGATAGTAACCCAACACACGTGCCCACCGGCGAGAAACAACATCGATAATGTTGTTTAACAACACACCGTGAACGTCTTCCTGCAACATGGTAAGAATAGTGACAGTGCAGTGAAGTGGACGTGTAGATACGAAAAGTGTAATAAAACCAACAATCAGTTAACGTTATTATATAAAAGCGATCTAAAGTTTGCAGGTTAACATAATAAACACCGAAGATAAGAATAACAAATCGCTTCGTTCAATGAAAACATAGTCTTACATAACTTTACAGTGTTTACTGCCAATATGAAAGCCTCGCGGCTGTCAAAACAAATGATGTTGTTGCTAAGTAGTTTGTACTGCTAAAAATAAAAACTAATATTAGAGAACAAGTGTTAACTTGTGCTATTAAATGAGTAGAAGTTATCCTGCGATGCATTTAAAGAGCATCGCTGCGTTTGCGGCTGGTGCGATGTGTTGTTTGCGAGAAGCCGCTAAAATTAGCACCCCTCGCCCCCCCTCGGCCGCTAGTTATATAACCGCGCTTCGGCCTTGACTCCCGCGCAGCTCGACAGACCACGCCATTGGCAGACAAGCGTTGATTTCAATAATGAATCGTGCTTCGTCGATATTGAAGTCAGGACATCCATAAATTACAGTTTCATTGATCAATTAAACTCGCACTCGGACTTGGCAGAATCGGTTTCATTCATCCGCCGGTAAAACTACTTCTTGTGAAAACCTTGATGGAACCTTATCGCCTTATCAAATCTGGCTTATGTCAGGGATTAAGATGACATTTTGAAACAGCAATCGCTGATCCTGAATGATCACAGTTTGATCCTCTCTCCTTCTTGTTCTCACCGAGTCCTATTTTTATTATAAATGTGCATAATTTTAATGCAACTGGCACATGACGTGGGTGGCCAGCATTTGATCTATTTAGCATTTCAGGTGAGGTGGCGGGTGTCATTTTAAATTCAAATCTGGATCGTGCGCGCTCACAAGTCGTCAATATTTTGTTACATGATCGTTTAGCGTCTCGTTTTTAAAGTGTTTGTGTAAAGGTGCACCCTTATAAATTTTTGTCTTATCTAAATCGACCTTCAAATGCTTTCCCAAATATTTATCACGAGATAACACGTCTAGTCCGCGACTGATTTTTACACTATCATCGCCTTCCTATGCGATTTTTTTTCCGTTATCATTAATTACCTTAAATACCTTGTTTACCGACTACATAGCCTATTAAGTAGTAATTTCCTTAATAATATAGCGTTAAAATATTTTCTAACTATGTATGATCAAATCGATTTAATGACTAATACCTAACCGAAACACAAAGAACATCAACTTAATTCCAAAAAGCTTCTAGCTTACAGTCTTCCATTACGTACCTGTTAGTAAACTTCCAAACACTTATCACCTAAGTGTATAGATTATAGAACCGTTTCAGAATCCCTAGCAAATATTTTAATTTACTTATAAGTACCGTTATATCCAGTTATAACATCCCTTGTAACATATTAGGCAAGTTCTAATGTGATGTCGCGCCCCGACTCGGCAGCTGGATTTGTTGAATTACGTTGCCCCTCTTATTGAACAGTGCGAATCACGGCCAAGGTTACCGCCGAACGCTTGCCTTAGTGCTGTCGCACCCGAAATCTTTTCTACGTTCACCAACGATTCCAACGTTTCACCGACTGCCAAACATTTAATATTTGACTCCGTCTTCACTTTTGTTTAACTCCGCATCTTTGCCAAATTACATTCTTGAGTCTATTTTTATTATGCAGTAGCATTTGGGGTAGGCCGGCCGAGATGGAACGTTGAATTGGAATTTCTTCAACTGCAATCGATACGGGGCCCACGCGTGGATGTGGTGCGCGCGCATCCACTTTCACTACAATCCTGGTGAATGGCCGTTCGTGAGGACTCGTGCCAGGGTGGCTGCTGCAAGGTCGTTACCAAGGCCGAACTTACTACCATACGATCATCTCGCTCTATCGAATCCCCAACGCATCCGGTCGTCCCGCTCAAACAAATCTTTTCAGAAAGCCGCGCGTAAGTGCAGCAACCAAAATAAATAAAACACTCCCTTTTACGAGCGCTGTCTAGCCTACGATGAATCAACGGTTTCGAGTGTAGAATTACGTCGAGATGAATTGTTATTGGACGGAAATTTAAGCGCTGACGTCGCGATTATGAAGATAAATATCAAATGATCGATTTGTAAACTTTGAAATTGCACCTAGATGAAGCATAAGAGAACACTCGCGAAAACTGTGAAGTGCTTACAATATTATTAATACGTTGTAATCGGGCTGTTATCTACTTCGAGGTTCACTAGCAACTAAGAATATTGTCGATAACAGATAAACTTACGAAGTTTTCCATTTATAAGCCGAGATATATCTGAGAGGTCGCTGAAAATTGATCCGCAGGATCTGTCAACAACATCTTATTGGATAAGGCTGCGTATTAATGGCGATATCAGTGCTGGTTCTGCATCCGTTGACGCAAGTGTTCCAGGGCCAATCTGCGGGTCATCTGCTCCTGATCTCGCATTAATTAATTAATCTCTATTGCAATACTATCAACCGTTATCGTATCGTTCAGCTTCAGTGTATTTCAAATTAGCGCCAACGCTCGTTCAGTGCGCACGCGTTTTTCACTTCCTCTCACTAAAGTAATTTAACTTAAATTGCTTTGAATACTTTTCGGTTAATGAAAGACTTAAGTGGTTCTACTTTATAATCCTTTGAACGTTTACGGCTAGAATTTAATATCGAAACTTAGCGAAACGCTTCCTATTAGTTAATAGATTTTATTTTGTTGGGAAGATTTAATTTTAAACAGTAAGTACTATCATTGTAAGCGTTCTCGTATCACAGCATATCAGCTGTCTCAACTCTTTATGATGATAACGGTTGCATCGCACCTAATAATAATAATGCAGTATACATATTATTTTTAACACGAGGAAATTATAATTTGTACTTAAGGTAAACTGTTGCGTTTATTCGAATATAATCTTTATATAGGTATGTTTTGAATTGTGAACAATTTGTGGTTTGCAATATGAGTAAATTGGTTTTTACGAGTTTTGTTGATTCCTCAAATATTTGTCACAACTTGCATTCGCATCAACGTGATCCGTCTGCACTCTGGCCTTGAGCATTGTTAACTCATTTCTTGTCATTGTAAATATCAGTACGCTTGCATTTTGCCCGACATGACGACCACTACATATTATTATGTATTCTCTGTTCACACTTCCACCTCGGGCGCGTACCAATGCAAAAACAATTATCACTGAAATGTTTTCCTCTGCGTTTACTAATGATGCAGTCCACATTGTATAAATACACAGATAGATATAGCACTCCTAGCATTTGTTTACAAATACTCTTATTGGTAGACCGTACGGTAGGCTTGGTAGGTAGTGCGTAGGGCAACGTTGTTTGACAACGTTTATTTTTGTCCACAGCGGCATCGAGTACAAAGATGAGGTGTTTGCCGCTCATCAGCTGCAACATTCGGAGTTGAAACCCAAGTTGACTGCGTCTCCTGCAGTGGTGGTTCCAGCACCTTTCGAAGCGGCGAACGGCGCTATTATCTCAGTTGTACATTCTACAGAAAAGATATTTGCACCTTTGCAAGAAAATATGAAGAAAGGTTATCTACATCTATCCCAAGACGAGGGACTTACAAGTGAGTGGCGCTCGAACTTCCACAGCTTAGGTAGCCTTTGCTTAATTTATTTAATATAGTTGAAGCACTTGGATCATAAATATTCATTTGACTAATACACCTAAAATTTTCAGTGCTTAAAGACGAGCCGAATGAAGATGAACTCGCTCGCTTGGCACCGACGGCCGGCGACGCTTGTATTCCTCTCGAAAACAGTCCATTTGACATCTTCGACGATTTAATTTTGGGCGATAATTACTGCAGCCTACTGGGCGATGACTTGACTAACGGATCACCAGTTGATTCATTCTCTGCTGATCCATTACTACTATCGTCACCCGATACGCAAGTAAGTTAAATAACATGAAGTTATTGTGAATTAACATAGGAAGTTTTAGTATTTGAACATGTTAATAATGTATGATTTTTTCAGGAAAGCGATTCGTCTTGCGAGCAGTCCTCGTTATTGACAGAACTCTCGTTAGATACATTAGACGGTGTAAGGTCTGACAACGATGTAGACGATGGCCACTCGCCATTTATCCCCCTTAATGATGAGCTGCCAATTCTGGAACCAGAAGTCATGTGGGGAGCGCTGCCAGACAATGTCAGTATGGCAAGGCCCCAACCCTCGGAACTCCAGAATGCGTCGCCAGCGCCGGCGCTGCAACGCTTACTGGCCGCGCCCCCCACCGGCCCACAGCCACAAGATCTCATAACGAGCATATACTCAGATCAAGGTACTTGCAGACCACACGCATAAAATATAGTTACACGCGTCTGATCAGCGTACCTATGTTGATCGTTCGTTTGTTTTAGGTTTAATACCAAGCAGAAGTTTCCCGTCGAAGAGGGTGTTGAACCAGGAAGAGGAGCCGATGGCGAAGCGCGTGAAGCGCAGTCCGTCGCCCGCCGCGTCCCCGGCGGCGAGGAGCCCGACCTCCACGCCGGCGCCCTCCTCCAGCGTCCTCATGAACCTCCTGGTGAGCGGCTGCGACGTCGACGCCGGCTACATCTGCATGGTGCAGTGCCGGCCGAGACACAAAATAAAGGCCTGAGGCCGACGGTCCCAAAAACAATAAACTGTGATAAAGCGCGTCCAGTGGTCAGTTCGTAGACGCATCCCTCGCCTTCGCCCCGAGACTTGAATCTGATCGAATTTAAAATTTATTTTCATACTCAAAATCCCGGTGAGAAATAATAAGTGACAAGGGGGGCTAGACAAGTGCCCAACGTTCAACGTTAACGTTAAACGTTAGGACCGAAATGTATGGGATTTGACATCCGCGAACGACTGTCACGTACGTCACAAATGTCAAATCCCATACATTTTGGTGCTAACGTTTAACGTTAACGTTGAACGTTGGGCACTTGTCTAGCCCCCAAGGTCACGCCGACGAACGATCCGAGTCTTATCTTAGTCGTATTAGACAATAAACGTCAGCACGAAGTGCACCCCCGGCCAGATTGAAGTCTCCGGCGCCTCGGACGTTTCAAGGGCCTGGCAAATGTGTCGAGTTCTACGGCTGGTTAGTGTAGTTTAATCTTCCACAGACTTAATTAATAGTGCTTTCGCCCGACCGGGGGCGTTAAACAGACTCAGTTTTTAGATGATATGTATATAATGGTGTAATTTCGAAAGCAATCGTTTTAGTATATTAGTGCTTAAGTTTAACGTGCGCATATCTTGGTGGTTATGATTGTTGATTCTTTCTTAGGTCAGTAAGTAGTTACCGGCCGCCCGGAGCGCTAGGAGGCGCGAGAGCGGCCCGCCGCGCACTCAGTCTTATGTTCGTATTACGAACCGAGTCAATACTGTTATTGTAGATTTATTCTCACGAGTTTCTATTTATTCGTTATGATAAGTTACGTTTAACGTTACCTAATTGTAGGTATTCTTTTTTTACATCGAGGTATTTCGAATCGAACGACATTTTGAAGTTATGTTGTGAGTTTTTATATTAAAAGTTTATCGTAGATTGTGTAGATGCCAGGCAGTTTTTGGATATTGTTGGTTGGTTGTACAAAACTGTTTCCACTGCCAAAATGATACAAAGTACAATTTAGACTACAGTATATCTACTTTTGTAGAACCATAGGGTTTTGTTTTTGATTACCTACATTTATATTAGTATAGACTTTTGGATAAGTACATAGAATGGTATTTTAGCGGATTTATTTTTCATTCGACTAACAATCATTTTATTAAGTAAGTCGTGTCGATATTTTCAAGTGTATAATTTTTTTAAAAATTTTACTAGCGGCTAGAGAATACTCGAAATTTTTGCAATGTCAGTAATATTTAAATAACATTATAAAAGACGTAAATATGTATTGAGTAGGTCTACGTAGAACAAAGTCTATCGTCGTTGTTATTAAATAACTATATGGTGTAACTGTACGAAGTGTATTAGAGGAATAATATATTTTTCTTGATCAAATTAAATTTATTCAAAGAGTAATTGAGACTATTGCTACATAATTAAAAAATAAATGGAAAAAATACTACATTGTAAAAAAGTGCATGTTGATTTTTATTACCCTTCTGTCTCCTTTCCTGAAAATCCTTTCGAACTGGTTTTTAAGACGTGAAATATTCTCGGAAAGTAAGACGTTATTGAAAACACAGTTAAGTTTTCATATACAAAAGTTTGGACAAACAATTACTAATATTTAGTTTTACATAAGACATGGAAAATAAAATATAATAAGCTAAAAATGAAATAAATGGTACACATCAGGATTCCTTGTGGAATTCGAACAAGTAACAAGAATAGGTACGCGTGTTTCCCTAAATAAAAAATATTTGGCATCACATACGCCTGTAGAATGTAATAAAATGATGTACCTACCTACTGTAAATGACAAGCAAACGAAAACTGCACTTGGCACAACTGGTAAAGTTTTTGTCTCACGAGAAAGAATCTGTCACAGTTATAGGTTACTTACGTAGCTTCGCGGTGGATGAAAGACTGGATTTGGAGCTATATTATTGTAAAGATTTTTTAAAATCCATTCAGTAGTTTTTGCGTGAAAGAATCAAAATTATATTTTGTCAGTTCAGGCTTTTACAAGCTCCATACAGCCGAACAGACTATCGCGTTTATAATTATAGTGAGATAGATAGACATATTATTATGTCTGGTCGATAAGGCTTCGATTTTTTTTGGCGATATGGAAGAATGTTGCGATTCTATAAGTCTTTGTTTTGTGTTATTACTTGGAATCGGTAATAATTACCTACCTGTCTGAGACTTTTCATATTTTGATAAATTATTAATTACTTCATTATCACTTCCGATATCCACATAGTAGGTATAGATTATGTTGAATTTAGACAACATTTCTCAAATAAATTTTACATAAATTCACGTCCAGAATGTTTAGGTATCCGAAATGTAGTCAAACTTTTTTTAATCTGGTCGCATGTCAGAAGCAAACAGAATGTTTGAAATACGAAATGAATGTATATTTTTACAAAAAAATCTCGATTACAAAGTTCAAAGTTTTGACGGATCAAAGCCTTTTTCTATTTTTGTCTTATTTTTGTAAATCTGAGTAAGTACCTAAGTTTAGATGCGTTCTCTTTATGAACAAAACTTATTATAGTCTTCCTCTAACTATAACTAATAACTATATATGATAAAGTGCGTCGGTCAGTTCTTTCTCACTCCCAAGTTATCAGGGAAAAAGTTTTTTCATCACTAGGACACCAGCTGTGTGGAAAGTACGAACTTACCCGCATTTACCGTTAACAGCTTTAATACTGTGTAACGGCACTCCATAAACTAAATTAAAGATACGCTGAATTTAAAACCTTAGTCTTTTACTGACTGGAAGACTAGCATGGAACGTTTAGTCGCGCGTTACTGTCACTGTCACTCTTTCACTTTCAAATGTATGACAACGCTTTCTCGCGCGACATAGGGTTTTGATGAAAATAACTGTCACTCAATCCTTTACTCATTGCGAATTGACAGTGACATAATATGATGCTGTCCACCCGACAAAAACCTTACGTGCTACTCGTACCTACAAACCTACGATGACTGTTGTGGACATTTTGTCGTCGTAGAAACGAAACGTCAAAAGTACCTTATCCAGAGTGATGTTTACAAGACGTTGCAGACATGATAAATTTTTTCTTTATCGATGTAGCATCTTTGAGTTTGGATTTGCAAAAGAATAGTGTTCAACTCGATCACGACCGCCATAGCGGCTCTAGGTATGGTCTCTGGTCGGCCAGGGCTAAAAATCCTAAACAATACAGGCTTTAAAGCTTCTCATCTGGTCAATATCTTGCAGTAAAGGCCAACTGCGCTTTAGTATTCAATTCGAAAAAAAGAGCAGTATTGAAATACCTTGAGCTTAAGTTCGGGAGTGTAATAGGGCAGATAGCATTGTGTAAACGAAGAAGGTCCGTAAAGGGAGCATTGACGCTTGAAACTGCGTAACCTTCCATTTTTATTTTAGTACTGAAAGGACTGATGTTTACTGCGCAACATTTAACGTGCCTCGTTGAGATATCTCAACTATCAATACGTACATAGTTATCTAGATAGCTAGATAAACATTATTACGATGCAAATTGTTACATATATAATATATAGATAGTAACTAGGAAGTAATTGCAGGTGACATCATTCCGCTACTTATTAAAGAATTGTTGTTCAGTGAGATAAAGATAAAAAACTGTCAAATACGAAAGATCAGGTGCAAAGGTTACGCTTTTATCTCCTTCAATAAACCTTTGAACTTTTGAGATAGTATGTAAGTTATTGTCGATCGCTTATAGCATTGAGTTTATAATTTTTGTATCGTCTTCAAGGACGATGTTATAATTAGAAATCCGATCCCTTTCAGCAATCTTTTAAATTGAGATATTTCGATAAGGGCCTTCGGAATCCCGAGATATTCCGAGCCCCCGGGGGGTGATACGAATAAGCCAACAAATGCCCTTATAGCTCTGTGGGTACTTAAATCTATTACTGTCTTATCTATGCTTATGCCATTCCGTTTTATTAAGTTGGTATTACGTCGGTGTATTTCGTTTTATTAACTTGGCAG
Source organism: Polylopha cassiicola (assembly GCA_038024825.1). Taxonomy (NCBI): domain Eukaryota; kingdom Metazoa; phylum Arthropoda; class Insecta; order Lepidoptera; family Tortricidae; genus Polylopha; species Polylopha cassiicola. The sequence goes on from CP149061.1 coordinate 6,679,121, forward strand.
TAATTAAACAGTCTTCATTATTTCCTGAGCTTAGTAATGATTAATGAATATCTGTTTAGTTATTCTGTTAGTTTGTGAATATAATGACTAGTTAAGTGGTTGAATCATAAATTACATACAGTATGAAAGGTCAACAAGTTTGTGGCTTGTTTCGGGGAAAACACCTGTCCCTTGGTATTTTTACTACAAGCGTTCATGGGATTTAACTCATCTGCCTACTCAGCTGGATATTAATCATTCAAAAACTTTTTTGTCATTGTTGGCGCTTAGATTAAATTAACATACCTAGTACTTAAATAGGCGATATTAATGCTAGGTGTCTGAGACAAGAAAAAACGTGTGAAGACACTCAGAAAAGATAACAAGTATAACTGACGTGCGAAATCAACGTCTTGACTTTATAATAGCTAAATTGCTTATGTATAAAGCTATTTCTTATTCTAGAACAGTACAAACAACTAAACATCTACCTCCTTCCATTGGTCTCGTTAAGTACACTTTATTAGGACGCGTAGTTAGTTTAATAGAAACAAACACATATGTAACGATCGTAGAATCTGTGTCAATGAATAAATACCACACGAGCGACCATGCCTTATTGATTCTGAGCAAAACATATTAAGCGAATTAGTTTTCTTGCGACATATACGTAGGCAGAAATTTAAACCCTCTTCTTGTTATGTAAATCAAACTTACACGGAGAATATTTCAAGGTCGAAACCAGTCCAAATGAATCCTCAGCAACATGCACCTTTTTACAACTCTTTAAATCATCTTTGACTTATACCCTAATCTCCTAACTCTATATTTATGCTTTTTTGACCTTACCCTGATATAACACTAACTCTATGATTTATGCATTACAGGATCTGCCTCAAGCTGCCCTCCAGATGAACCCGATGCACCGCCGGGTCATAAATCAAGAGCTGCCAATCCAAATACCCTTCAACGGAAACATAATACCGGTGCCGGTCATGGATCTTATGCAGTCGAAACTCCAGCGTTCCACGCTCAACCCAAACGTGATTCGCGCAAGTTTGTCCAACCCTATGTCCCCGCTGAGTCTTAACGTAGGTGCTATGTATTCGCTGCCTCCGAGCCCTAGCACTCCTAATTACAGCCCAGTGATGAGTCCAGCTCAACGCGATAGGGTTTTAAGTCCTTATTCGACGCCGCAGTCGATGTCTCCAGTGGGTAGATACAGCCAGATGTACAGCCCGGGGAGTAGGGTTGTATCACCCATGGGAGTCATGCACGGTTGTGACCCGTATCTCACCAATAAAATGATGCCCAGCCCGAATTTCCCCCAGGCACCGGTGGATATGCTATTGGACACAAATATGGCTTTAACGTCCACCGATTTGTGGTCGGATTCCGATGTACTACTTTCTGCTTTGGATGATGTCAAGCTGGACTAGGAGCAGTGATTTCTTACTTTACTATCGATGATTTTAGGATCGCTCGGAAGTTTCAGTTTTTATACAAGCTGTACCTAATTTAGAATACACTCCCGAATTGTCTTCTTGTACAGATTAGTTGCCTACATATATTTGGGAGATTATCTTGGTCTCCACGAAAGTTTGTACGGATGGACGTGTTAATGCAAAAAATAAAGCATGGCTTTTAAATAAAACCTTACAATAATATAGTCCATACATTACAATAACACTAGGCTATGATTTATAAAGATATAAAAGTACTAATTCTGAGCAGACAAAGTAGCACAAGTCAGGGAGTATATTTCGTAAATGAAACAACTGTATGAAAACTTAAATCTTCGAGAAACTTAACAATAACAGAATTATCTATCAACTAAATACGACAGGGCCGGAAATGTAGATATTTTTACTGCGTGCCGTTCCCAAATCTTAACACGCATTCCGATAAGAGATGTCGGAGATTTTATGTGAAATTTTTGGTTTTTGTTGAAATCACTCTACCGAAACGCTGGGTCGGAAAAGGGCAACAATAAAACCCCTTTGGGATTCCACAACATTTTATCTCGTTACTATATAAATATACATGTGGCAGCCGGATCGTATAGTCTGTCGTGTTACATTACGGCTAGCCGTTTTACAAAACAGATCAGATTTGAAATACGGCGGTTCAACGATTAGCCGGATTGTTGCAACCTTCTACTCTGGTATCAATCTACTTTTCTGGCTAGAAATTCTAATTTGACAAGGGTCGCAGTCTTAACTTAACTCAACCTACTTTACCTTTTTCCTATTTTCTCATTTTCTAATTACCTAATTATAGAAAAATGTTTTGCAATGACAATCTAGCTAATCGTTGAACTGCCTTATTTGCAAATCGGCCGTGTTTTGTAAAACGGCTAGCCGTAACGTAATACGGCGGATTATACGAACAGGCTGCCATATATTACAGATGCACAAGTACAGTTTTTCTTAGTTACGTATCATAGTTGCATTGTTGCATTGCGTTATGGAAGTCCGAGTGATGTGATGTGTCTTAGCAGGATAAATGTAAGCGCTAAAAATATTATATAGATTTAAGGAAATAATTTACAATAAATACATGCTTTATGTAAAAATGTTAATGTGAAATAATCCAAATATTTGTAATAAATGTAAAATTCCAGGGATGTTTTTGATGGCTTATCATATTTCTTTTAAATAATTATTTTTGACTTTAAAAGTTGTAATTATACAAGAAAATTGGCGTATGTCTTTAAGGGTGATTTCACGGGTGTTTCACCCGCTGTCAGTCTCTTGACCTGAGTATTGAAGGAATAAGCTACAATAACATATAAGAGTATAATATATATATTTTCATGAACTTTAATTCATGGTGTAACTCTCAATTTAACTAGAAACTGGGGCCTGTTGAAGCTTTCGTGAAATCCTTAATTACTTACTTACTTATTATTGGCAATTAAACCTTATATATGTTTAAAAAATATATAGAATAAGATATATATGCGAGATCTAATTTTTGTACGAACAAAATTGTATACTCATTTAGGTATTAAGTAAGGTGTACCTAATATATTATATACTATACAACTGTATAGTATGTGTCATTTTAAACTGAGGGTAAGTTAAACAAGTATGTATGTATGTATGTATGATAAGTCTTTGTTTGGCTCAATGGTTGACTGGTAGAGATTGCCATGAGGCATTAAATCCGCCAATTGTATACAATTGGTTTAAAAATAAAACCACAAGTTGATTATTTTAAACCGTTTATTAAAATATTTTTTATTAAGTCAACATTCTAAAACAGCGTTTGAAAAATAAGCCTTGAAAATAATTTAGATTTGTTTGTTAATTCAAAAGTATTATAATAATATAAACATTATATCTATATCTAGAAACTTCTCAATTTCTTAAAACCCAAAATCGGATTTTTTTTCATTCTTTACTTACCTAACTCTTTCTTTTTCTTTCTTTCTTCTTATCTATCTTTCTTTCTTTCACCAATAAATATGTAATTTTTTCAAAGAGGCTCGAATAAATATAATAGATGTTATTTGTAAACTTACTGCCTTAAAGCGTGCTTTTGTATATTTTTCGAGTATATTTATACATATATAATAATATTTCAAAAATGGTCACATTATTTTAGCAACTGACTTTATAATCATATGGTATTAGTTGTTAGCGAGTTAAGTTCTTTCTTTGATTCTTAGTTAACAATTAGAAAAGCAACATCCAATCTGTTGGCAAACACAAATATTATAATATAAATAAATATTTATGTACCTAAATATATATACACTACCTTAATAGAATATAAAATGTATAAGCTTACATAGATTTATGATTTTTGGCAACATTAACCATTGACTACAATTTGCTATAGGTACTTTTTAGTAACTTTTCATATTGCAACACTGTGTTTAATTTAAGCCTCAACTATTTTGAGTTTTAACTTATAGAGTACAGAGTACAATTATTCGGTCTCCTGTGGCCATAATAATATTTTCAGGAATAAATAAGTGATAATTTGTAATAATATACAATTTTATAGCAAAAAATGGCAACACTGCTCAAGACAGCAGTTTTAAGCAGTGTTGCCAATTTAGCGTGTGAAATTGTCTCTATAACACGCGGTCCTAATTTTGATGATTGGAAATGAAAATGGGTTTTTTTAAGACTAAATATAATCAATTCGTTTTCATTGTTTCTGTCTAACAATAATTTACTCGTGATCAATTATTATTCTGTGTCGTGACTTGACGATTAATGCAATTATAATGAATTATTTTATCAAATCTCGTTATTAAGTAAATTAGAATATGCTAAGGTCATGAAAATTAGTTTATGCTAAGTTGGGATTGTTTTTTTTTTGTATTTACATAAGTAATTAATGTAAATATAACGGCATTTCTGAGATGGATTTCGTTATTTAATTAATTAAGTGATAATTAAGATTTTATGTAAACTTTCTGATTTTGTTTAACGTAAGTTTAATTTAGTGACTAACGTTAAGTAGATCCTGTCAAGATGCATGTTTTGTCGGGTTTTGAAAAACATACTGCCAATTTTCATTTCATCTTGCATGGTAATATATTATTTATATTAAATTGCGTCAGAAAATATCCACAAACCAAACCCATACAAATCATATATTATTGATTGTATAATTTATTTTCATTTTCATGTCATTGTTTTCTCAAGATTTTAGTCTCATGCAAGAGAAACCGTAGTAAGTAACTATATTACATATACTACGATATATATTTGCATTGTTAAATATTAAGAATAACAAATTTATGTATCTGTCATATAATGAAGATCATTTTAAATAAATAAATTTTAGAATATTTCTTGTGCCATACACTTTACGACAGCAAAACTATATTCTTGGTGCAAAATCATATTAAAATTATGGAAAACGTTTTGTTCGATTACCGATTACCGACCTTTTATATAAAGAAAGAAAAGTGTATATAAAATGAATCAGATTGTTTATAAAATACGTAAGTATATAGATATTAAAATTACTGTCATACATTGTTGTTTTAATGGCCCCTTTCAATAATTTCTCCTTATAGTAGAAAGTACCTAAAAGAAGATTAGGTTATTAGGTACCAAAAAGGTATATAAATGAATATCAAGGTACTATAGAGTTCGCATTTTTGTTAGCGACTTAACTCAGTTATTTTTGAAATGCTTATTTGTTTTTGCGTAGATTACCGACTGTAGAGTAGTACTGCATAGAGTTTTGTCTGTATTTATACTCTTACTAGCTTCTGCCCGCGACTTCGTCCGCGCGGAACTCCTCCTTTTTTGCAGTCGGTTAAAAAGTAGCCTATATGTCCTTTCTCAGGCTCCAGACTTTCTATGTACCAAATTTCATTTAAATCGGTCCAGTAGTTTTAGCGTGAAAGCGTAACAGACAGACAGACAGAGTTACTTTCGCATTTATAATATTATTAGTAGGGATAAAGAACAATTAGGTAGTCTCAAAGATAAAAAGAACTACGCAAGCAGACTTCTTCAATTGGTAACGAAATAGTGAAACAAGCGCCATCTATTGATATTTTGTTGTTCTAAAGAGTCAAAGGTAGATGGCGTTAATATCTCTATTTATTAAAAGTATTTTTTTTAAGTATCTAACTTAATAGATTGATTCACGAGTATTTCATATTCTTTAGTTTGACTCATATTATTTGTAAATATTTAATCTATTTTGGAATATTGGAAACATACTTTTTTATTGTGGTAACTCTAGTTTAAAGGCGTTTTCTAAATCCAATATCACACTTTCATACGGAAACGTTGAGTAAATTATTGTTTTTTTAGATATATGGTACAAATTGCGCGTGCCACATTCAATTTGATCATTTACGTGGATATAAATTAAATATGTGTAGATTTAATTTTCCCTTCATTCCCATTAGCTTTTAAAACGAAATTATGTTTAACTTAAAATAATGCCCCAGACAACTGACAGTTCCGTTCTTGACAGAGGCCGATAACGTCATGTCATTGGTCAAACGAAATTAAGTCACGGAATATTCGTTCCCGTCGTTGGGTCGTTGAATTATTTATTATTTGTTTTTTCTCGATTGTGAATTCTTAATACGGTTTATGCGTGTGGGTTAACAATGAGATAATCAACAAACAGTTACGTGTGATTCTTGTTTAGGAATTGATTGCTTTGTGTAACTATCAAATGGCTTCTATGCCAAAGCAAGTGAACGGTAATACAAATAAAAACAGTCCTCAGGGAAAGCGGAAAAAATCTCGCGGAAGTAAAGGTTCATATCTATCGAAATGGCTCGATAAAACGATGTGCCACATTCAGGAAGCTACTCCTAGTTTAGACACGTACGATTCCTTCGTTCACCCTAACATGAACTGGCCGAGCGCTCAGTTTGCGCCCGGTTACGACCCGTGCAGGTTTAACATGTTCGGGTATTCGGAGCCGATGTCGCTACCTGCGCCTCCTACCTACTGCAGTCCTGTGATGCCGCCTATGTACCCCCCGGAGTATCGTTACTTGCCGAGCGTCAACAAGAGCGTTCAGGTGCAAAGGCCGCGACCGCGGCGCCGCAGCGACAACAAGCCCGAGGAATGCCACAGCACCCCCAACAGCACATTAAATTCCAATTATATGACACCAAAGAATTGCTTGGACAGCCAAGACTTCGCGAGTTTGCCGCCGATCGTTACGTCAGTCGGCGACACGAATTCAAACAGTGATATGAATACCAATGAGAAGGATGACTGTAACGCCAGGAGATACAGTGATCCCTGTGTTCAAGGCTTGCCTGATATAGCACGGCCGGCGAATGGTGATGTGGACTCCTCATCAGAATCTAGTTCAGGCCTCTCTGGGAGCCAAGTTGGCAGTCGACTGCTCACCTATCTCCTCGATCAGATAACATCACTCAAAATGACTAATGAAAGACTGAATAAGGATTTACAAGAGACTAAAGGTAAGATTAATGTTCTAGATGACTTTGTTTATTTTATCTCCAAAGTTTTTAGAACAATCATAACAGTAGGAAGTAATATTTTATGCAAGAATACAATAGGATGGAATGAGGTTGCCATTGTAATTAATATCAGCATCAGCAGAGTCATAACAATAAAAAAAATCTATTGTTTTTGTAATTAAGTAACAGAATGTAACATTTGTAGTGAAGTTAATTTTATATTGTCCATACAAGTGTTATAATATGTGAAATATATCATGACTCATAGAATATAGAGGTACATAGTAGGTATTAAAACCCACACTTAAAATAAGGCCTCACTTTCAAATGCATCATGGATCACCTACACACTCTAAAATGGAGTCAAGGACTGGTCAAATGTTTTTCCACCCACGGACAACAGCAATAACAATGGTGCTAGAATATATTAACATTTTAGGCATTTCAAGTTAACATTGACCATTTGAGAGTAAACATAAAAGATTTCAAATCTTGGTCAACTTTTTAAACTAATTTTAAAGTATGACACAGATTTTAAGCACTAATTTTACTCATTGTCTCATGGTACATAATATATGCCAACATGTAATTTTTTTGTTCACACTGACTTACAAGTTATAAACAAATATACCATTTAACTTTTTTATTAATTTTTATGTTCCCAGACAAGTGAACAATAGTGAATTTAATGTTATTGTTCAGTTTATTTATTTTAGAATACTCTAAATTGTGGATTAGTCATTGACATTTACTGTTTTTTTTGTGTCCTGTCCCAACTTAATAGAGTAATTAAGAAACTTGTGTTATCAGGGGTAGACCTGGGATACAAAATTAAATATTAATTACTTACTTAATTAGACTAGAAGATATATTATTTAAATTTTACTTAAGTAGGTACCTACATCATCTGTATGCAAATAGTATGCATCTACTTATCACTTTAAATCTATGCTATTATATAAAAAAATATCTTAAACATATGTTATGTTTAAGATAATTTTTTTGACTATCTTGTTTTTTTTTTAGCGGAATTAAATAATATGAGACAACAACATGGCCTTTGGCAGAAGGAATCCAATTCAAGCATTGCTGGTAATGGTGAGAAGAAATTATATTCTTTATTTATATTATTAATAGCATAGTAAGTCTGTCTGTTACTTACCTCTTTACTCTTAAACTCCTTTACGGACTTAGGAGAAGTTTTAACACTGAAATTTGGGTACTAGACACATATACCTATAAGAAAGTTTCACCAAAAGTACTCAAGTTCTTTACACACTACATCTGCCTCTCATGGGATTCGAACCCATGAAGTTCAGTCTCTTAATCCCCTGATTAGACACCCTTGTCTGACCACAAAACCAACAGGTCATAAATCCAAGGGCGTAGCTAGGATTTTGTTTTGGGCAGGCATAGACAAACTAAGAATATATCTATGGTAATCTTCGACACTCGCAAGGGAATCAAAACCTACAGGATACTTCAAGGTCAACTACCCCTGCCTGTAGCTCACTACGCCCGATTTATGCAATAATTTACATATTTAGTGTTGTTTTAAACTATTAATGACAAGGCCTGCTGAAGGTTCCCTAAATAATATGAATAGGCTTGTTCATTATTTTAAAGTGCATATACATTATCTTTTTTTTTGTTTTTCATTTTCAATGTCAGACTTGCTAAAACTGTTATTTTCGTCCAATGCCACTTGGCATCACTTATCTGAATGACTAGTGTGTGTACCTATTATTAGATATGGAGCTATTATCAAATTTAAATAACCTTTTTTTCATTCCATTACTTTAATCAGCGAGTATCTATTATGTTATTAAATATTGATTTAGGGTTATACATATATTTTAATAGTCATTTCTAGTAATTTATAATGTTTACATATAAATTAATATACCTATACGCCAATTAAATTCGTAATAGTTGTTTGATCTTTAACTCGCGTATTTTATACATTTGCTGACATTTCGAAAACTTTACAGTTCCCCAGACGATAGTGTAACGCTAAAGTGAATACGCAAGTTACATCTGTTATACATAATATGTAGTTGTTTTATTCAAATGTGTAATAGCAGCATCAGAAATTAAAATTTAATTGATACCTATCTAACTGCAGTAATCATTTAAGTAATAAATATAAATTGGATATAAATACTTAATAGACGATTGTTGATTGCAGCTTTCAATTGATTGACGATGTATTATAATATTATCGCAAAGCGTTCTCTCCTCTTACATTCCACTTATCTTTATTTAGAAAGCATTTCATTGTTCAAACTTTCAAAAGTTGAGATTAAGTCTAACTAATACTAGTTCGGGAGCTGCCACCAATTTTTTGGTAGCTATTTGAGGCTGAAAACTTGTCATATAGCTCTCCTACTATATCCCAATACGGAACTGCAGACATGACTGGTAGTGGGGCAATTTTTTTTTATGTCTCTTTTTACAAAAAAAATAATATCCTAGTAAAACGTCTAGATTATATTTTTTTTGTATTATCCAAACATTAAACTGCAACATATTTGCACATTGGCTGAAATATTTAAAAAAAATATATATAAGCAAATTCCATTTTGTATTGTCCCGGTGCTTACTAGCCAGATCTGCAAGTTCTTGATTTTTTTTTATTGTTGGTCTTTTTTTATGATTTGGCACAGTGATGGGCAAAATGTAATCGACTAACGATTAACAATTAAGATTAACCTAAAAGTAATCGATTAACGATTAAAAGTGACGATTAATCAATCTTAGTCGTAAGATGTTCGACTAACTTAATCACGATTAAGTTAATCGTCGATTAAATACGAGCGATTAAATCTATAATCGATTGATTAATTAGATTAATTTTCTTTCGATTAATATGAGAAAAAAAATTGTAAGTCTAAGTTTCGGGGTACGCTGATATAATACATAGGTCATTACAGGTCTTTTGATGGACGAGGAGATACCTGTTAAAATGAAATATCCATAATAAATAAATTTACCTAACTCATATACTGCCTAACCATTTTTTGCCCTGCTCTAGAATTATTTAAAAGAACATATTGAATGATAATATGTACATATATTTTTTTTGTTTTGCACTGTGTTTCAAAATTTAATCGAGACTTAATCGAGAAATTTAGTCTATTAAAATGACGATTGACCAATCGTTAATCGAATTCTGCGACGATAAGTTAATCTTAATTAAATTAATCGCGATTAGTTTTGTGACGATTAATTGTTTAGTCGATTAATTAGTTGATTAAAAAAATAATCGATTAATGCCCATCTCTGATTTGGCATTGAAAAATACATACAACTCTAAATTTTCACTCTTCTACCATCAACCCCTATTTTTTAATAAATATCTCAAAAAATGCGGTACAAAATTTGCTGGGTCAGATAGTATCCTAATCCTAATATTATAAATGCGAAAGTAACTCTGTCTGTTCTTGTTTTCACGCTCAAACTACTGAACCGATTTTAATTAAATTTAGTATACAGATAGTGTAGACCCTTAGAAAAAACATAGGCTACTTTTAATTGCGAAAAAAGGCATGTAAGGTGTTAAAAGGAGGGATGAGATGTTGTATATGAAAGCGTATCGTCATGTTACCGTAATTACTTATTCCACGCGGACGGAGTCGCGGGCAAAAGCCAATAGAAGACAATAAAAACAAGTCGACAGTCAAAAGCCGTTTGAAATAACAAACACTTTGAATACCATAAACCGAAACCGATTACTTATTAGTTGTCTCGATTCATTCAATATAGAAATTAGAAAGCTTGAATAATCGCATCTGACGTTCAAATATTGAAATTAATGTAAACACAAAATGATACTCGATGCAGTGGACACTTTTTGTTATATGTACTTACTACAGTAAAACATGTTATAGGTAAGTAGATACCTATTATAAAATAATTTTATTAGATACTTGCTATCCGCCCCGGCTAGGGTTGCCAACTTCTATTAGAAGAAATAAAGTATATCTGGATTATCTGGTTTCAGACGAGGTAAATAAAGAGTACAGACTTATTAAAAAGAGTATTTTTTATTTTGCATTTTTAAAACCGTATTTTTTTTGCAGTTTTTGCGGTTTCTAATAGTTTTTCCTGCTTTTTTAAAGCAATTATATAAATTTAAGCATCCTAAATCTAAGTTTGAGGAAACCAAGAGCTCATTTTTTATTAAATTTAATTAATTTAAATTTATTGAGCAAAAAAGAGTATTTTAGCATACTCTATTAGAGTTCTAGATTATAGAGTACACCTACATGATATAGAGTACAATTTTCTATTTTAGAGTACGGTTGGCAACCCTAGCCCCGGCTTCGCACGGATCCCTTTTTTTATAGCCTATGTCACTCGGAATTACTCGGAAATAATAGTGTAGCTTCCCAACAATGAAAGAATTTTTCAAATCGTCCAGTCGTTTAGGAGCCTATTCAATCCCAACAAACAAACAAACCTTTCCTCTTTATTAGTATAGATAATTAAATCTAATTTATACAATTCTCGTGTTTGTGGAAAAAGTCCTCCGAAATGGCTGAACAGATTTTATGAAATTTTGTGTGCATATCGGATAGATCTGAGAATCGGCCAACGTCTATTTTTCATACCCCTAAATGTTAAGGCTCCAGTTTTTTTTATATACATACCTACAACTCTAAATTTTCACTCTTCTACTATCAACCACTATTTTTTAATAAAAAAACTCCAAAAATGCGATACGAAGTTTGCTGGGTCTGTCTATACTTATATATAGATTTTTTGAGTAATTTTTCTTATGTATACCTTAAAAGAATGACTAACGTTTATCCTCATATTTCGTTTACTTTACATAAAGACGTTTTATTGTTACCACTATAGATAATTGAATGGTTTTACGGTAGGATCGCGTGTGGCGCAGTCTTTAGTCTAAAGGACGAATCTCACCAAAAACATGCTAACAAAATTATATTTTACCTATTTGCATATAGAGTTATAAATTCACTGGCAGTTGAGATAGATGCGCCCTTTTTCTAGCGGTGCACGTGTGCGTGACCTAAGTAACTTCTGTTTTTAAAAACGGTTAGCTATGTTTGCATAATAACATAGTATTTTCATATGTTCATTTAGCTATGAATTCCTTGATCGAAGCCGCTTCTTTAATAACTGCTTGAATTGTCAGATGATAGATAATTATTAACCATGTCTAGGTTCTAGGTCTACCTAGTACCTATATCTATATTGATAAGGTTAAGGTACTTAAATTAAGTTATGGATTATCGTTTGCATAATAACATAGCATTCGTTATATATGTTCGATATGCTATGTATTCTACTACATATGAAATATTATATTATATTAATACAATAATTAAGTATATTTATCCGTTGTCTAGTACCTACGAACACAAGCTTCGCTTAGTTTAGCTAGATTTTTTTTAAGTGGGAGGGGCGGAAATAAAATAATTAGTAAGTAGTAATTTTCGACACTCGCAAGAGTATCAAAACCTACAAGGAACTTTAGGGGGTACCTCGCTGCGCCCTTGACTAAATCCATTTGTCCAAGGATTTTGTCCATTGATCAGGAAGTTACGACCCAAGAAGTCGCCCGGTGCGGATGGCATTTCTAATAAAATGCTGAAGCACCTGCCGGCTCAGTTTATAGTTCTATTAGCCGCGATATTTAACGCCCTTCTGGCGAATTGTCAATTCCCTCAGGTGTGGAAAGAAGCCACAGTGATAGGTATTAGGAAACCAGGTAAACCCTGGACTTCACCGACTAGCTATCGTCCGATTAGTTTATTGTGTTCATTAGGTAAGCTCTATGAGCGTCTCATTATAGCCCGCCTGTGGGGGTTTCTTCAAGACTCCCCAGGCCTCCTATTAGATGAGCAGTTTGGATTCCGTGCCAGACACTCTTGCGTACAGCAGGTGCACCGCATCACGGAGCACATTCATAGTAATCCTAAAACCCCGACGGGAGCTATCTTCCTCGACGTAGCGAAGGCATTCGATAAGGTCTGGCATAACGGCCTGGTGTACAAATTGTCCACCATGGGCGTACCAGCACGTCTCGTCCTGATTTTGCGCGATTTTCTAGCAAATCGAAGCTTTCGCTACAGAGTGGAAGGTACGCTCTCGAATCCTCATCCGCTGAGAGCGGGAGTCCCACAAGGCTCCGTTCTTTCACCTCTCCTATATTCCTTGTACACCAACGATATCCCCAAAATCCCTCAAGTTAGGTATGCCTTATTTGCAGACGACACCGCCATCTTTGCGTCGTATAAGAGCCCCCGCCGTCTCAATCTATATCTCCAACGGGCCATGAACCTTCTAGGCGATTGGTTCCGTCTTTGGAGGATAGAAGTCAATCCAGAGAAGAGTGCCGCTGTGTGCTTCACACGCAAGACACTCTATCGAACCCACGAACTCCCGATCACGCTATTCGATAGGCAAATTCCATGGTCTAGCCAAGCAAAGTACTTGGGCGTCACCCTCGATCGCAGACTCACCTTCAGAGCGCATATAGAAATAGTTAGGAATAGGGCCGCTTTCGTTCTAGGCCGCTTATACTGGATGCTCAACGGGCGGAGTAAACTGTCACTTAGAAATAAGCTGACAATTTACTTAGAGTATCAAAACCTACAAGGAACTTTAGGGGGTACCTCGCTGCGCCCTTGACTAAATCCATTTGTCCAAGGATATGAGGTACATATATTTTAATAATTTCTGATGCCTTCGGTTATTATACATTGGAATGAGACAACTTTAACGGATTTAACTCGCGTATTTTATTTTTATTGGCTGACGTTTCGGAGCAAAGTTAAGGACTTTAACATAAGACTATTGTCAGCTTAGTCGTGCTACCATTATGGAATCTGTAAAGGCTCCGAAACGTCAGCCAATTAAAATAAAATACGCGAGTTAAATCCGTTAAAGTTGTTTCATTCCAAGAGTATCAAAACCTACAAGGAACTTTTGGGGGTACCTCGCTACGCCCTTGACTAAATCGATTTTTCCAAGGATATGATATGATATGAAAAGAACAAGGATATGAGGTAAATATATTTTATATTCCAGGCATGATAGGCGGTCAGTACTCCCCGGGGTTCGTGACGGACCTGGTCAGGGAGATCCGGGACTCCGCCAGGATACGGGAGGAGGCGCTCTACGCCAGGGTCAGGAGTATGGTCATGGAGAGAACTGGAGTCGAGGTAATGCAATGCAATCTTTATATCGTCGCTCTAGTTAACAATACCGTCATTTACGTAATTTTAGTATTGATGAGTATTGGTATTGGTATGCACTTTGCCAATCAAAAAATGTAGGTACGTAGCCTAGCTAACAAACAAACAAAACTTGTCTCTTTATAATATTAGTAGGTATAGATATAAATTTCGAAAAATATAGTTTCACCTAATCGTAGTCGACTGAGCTGTGTTAGACTCAGATCAGTCAGCCGACCGTTGCACACAGGTGAAATTTACTCAAAAGCTGGCCAATATTACGTTAAGTGTGTTTACGCCTGTACATTGCTGTAGTTTGTCTAAAATAATAGTTTGAAAAATTTAACTTTATTGATACCATGTTTAATTGATATAATTAATCTTACTAGTATTAAAAATTATAAAGTTAAAAAAATACAATTAATATAAAGAATTATTATACTTCTTTATCTTAATTCAATAGTTCTTTTCGACTAATTGGAATGCTACGCCTGGAACTGCCTGAAAAATTGTCAAGAGCATTTTTTTTATTCAAAAACCTTGTTGAGTTTTATTCCATTTTGTTAAGGTGACGCAGGTAGACGCAGCTAATTTTATTGTCATATGAAAGCTATAGATATGTTCTTTCGAAATATGTAAAATAAACTGATTGAGTGCGATTGAGTATGAACTATTTCACTATGTAAAAAAAAAGCTAAACTGTTAAAGTATAGCCTTCTATTCAAAACTATTTAACTATGAAATCGTAAGTTTTATAAGCGTTTTAATTATACAGAAATAAGGTGCTTACCTTAAGGTATAGACTCCATTACGTTTTACACCTAATATCAACGAAATAAAAACTAAACGTTGTTGTTAAACTAATGTTCAAAATTCTTATAAATTACTCCATAAGTAAAACTGTTTAAATCGAGTGTTGTGGGTATCTAAATAAAAAGTGTCAAACGTTCAATAGATAATTAATAAATGGAGTCATATGTCTTGTTCCTAAATAAGTTTACTATTTTTGAATCGGAGTAACTTTGTCTTTGGCAATATTGGCCATGAATTACGTAAATTTCACTTGTGTGCGTTGTATCATTACAAAAATATAAAAACAAGAGCCAAAAAACACGTACGAATATAGCTACATATACATATCCTATTAATTATATAAAAGCAAAAAAATGTCTGGATGTATGTTATATCTCCTTTCACGCAAAAAATACTGAATGGAATGAATGTACTTTGATCAAACTGTACAATAATATAGCTCATACAAGCTACATATATTTTTTTATTGTGTTAAATAGGTACTTATCGTGCGCTGACGAAGTCGCGGGAAAATGCTAGTAAGTATACATATATCTATACTAATACTAGCGGTCCCGGCAGACTTCGTCCCGCCGGCAAAAAAATGTAAAGGGTGGACAACCCTTATCAATAAGGGTTATGAAAAATAGATGTTGGCCGATTCTCAGACCTACTCAATACACTCACAAAATTTCATGAGAATCGGTCAAGCCGTTTTGGAGGAGTACGGTAACTAACATTGTGACATGTAAATTTTATATATTATATAATAAAGAGGAAGGTTTGTTTGTTTGTTTGGATTGAATAGGCTGCTAAACGACTGGACCAATTTGAAAAATTCTTTCACTGTTGGGAAACTACACTTTGCTCGAGTGTATAAAAAAGAGATCCGTGCGAAGCCGGGGCGGACAGCTAGTACTACATAAATATATACATAGTATATAGCTATTAGGGACAGTTTCGTTTTCACTTGGCATATGAACATTTCGAAGATATGTTTGTCCAGACACTGTGGATCGCTTGGCCCCTCTCCAAATGAGCTATGCAAATTGGGCCGTATCGTATTACAGGCCAATGACCGGGACCAGTAAAAGTGTCGTTAAAAGGAAAAGTTTAAAAATTGTAACCAATCTACCGAAGTAAACGAGAATATTATTTAGACTAGCTTTTGCCTGTGACTGCGTCTGCGCACGATGAGTTAGAGATACTTTAAATGTAGTCTAATGTGTTATTCTGATGTATAAGCTACATATATTATTGTAAAGTTTCGTCAATCAGTAGTTTAAGTGTGAAAGAGTATCAAACATACATACATCCTTACATCCATACATTCTTACAAGCTTTTGCGTTTAAAATAAGAACTAGCTTTTGCTCGCGACTTCGTCTGCGCATGAATAGTAGCTGCTTCATGAATTATAACCTATGTGTTAAGCAGGCGCGTGCTGTGAAAGCCGCATATGTACTGCGGCAGGTAGGCACTCCAAACATTTATACCAATTGTGCCTATATGGAATACACGCCCTTGGTGTTAAGAGAGTATACATTTCTTATATGGGATCTTAGACCATAAGAGTCACCTCACCACAACGATTTTTTTTTAATTTTGTTATGATTCGGCATTGAAACACATGCCTACAAATTACAATCCTAAATGTTGACCCTTCTATCATATTTTTTTTTAATAAAAAATCTCATGTCCGTGCGGTACTAACAAGTTCGCTGGGCCAGCTAGTTTTTCATATATTTCTATTTTACCCCTCACTCGACATAACGGAAAATATCGACAGTCACTCTATTTTGGGTGTAACATCCGCTAACCGCCATCGCCATATTGCTTTTTTATGTTTATAGTAAAACGTAGGTAACCCAGAGCATAATCATTTTGATCGGCAAAATTGCCTTAGTTATTTACCGTAACCTTTTGATATTACCGTAATTGGGTAAAAGTTGTTCTTGAAATTGAATCTCGTCTTTCACTCTGTCGCTTTGCGCTGATTTTGAAAAGTATTCTGTTGAGGTCAGCCGATGAAAGTGTTAGTAAAATTAATTTAGACTGACGTCAGTTGGCTACGAATATGAAAACTAAAGTTTTCTAAACGTATCCGTAACTACATTGATTTTGTTGTCCTTGGCCTCAAGTACGGGCTAATATGTACATTGTATTTGAAGAAAAGTAATAACCGACGAATTAATTCATTCCCATTTGTAATAACCGCGAAATTATTATGAAACTAGCGGTCCGCCCCGGCTTCGCACGGATTCCTATTTTTTTTTTTTTTTAATATTCCTATGTCACTAAGGGTGAACAGTGAAATAATCTTTCAAATTGGTGCAGTCGTTTTGGAGCCTATTCAATCCAAACAAACAAGCAAACCTTTCCTCTTTATTATATTAGTATAGATTTCTATGTAATGAAATGTCAAAATTTTCTCCAAAACCGCAAGCGACCGTGCTTTTAACGAAAACACATTAATGTCTTTTTATTACGATCGGGTTAACTGTTTCTTTACAGTATTATTTAATTAACGTTTAATGTTGAACACTATTTTGCTTTTACTTATTAACTTTCTGGTTGATGATTTTATTAAATAAAAACCTATATTATCTACTTATAATTTTACTAGCTGTCTGCCCCTGCTTCGCACGAATCATCTTCTTTTTATATCCTATGTTACTCGGGAATAGTGTAGCTTCCAAACAGTAAAATAATTTTTCAAGTCTGTCCATCGTTTTGGAGCCTATTCAATCCAAAAAAAAAACCTTTCCTATTTATTATATTAGTTTAGATTTAGGCATTTCGGAGCAAGGGCGTGCATTCCATATAGGCACAATGGTATAAATGTATGGAGTGCCTACCCTGACGTAGTTCATGCGCGACCCTCACTGCACGCGCCTGTTTCGGAGACAATAAAAAAATAAACATTATGACGTCAATATAGATTTCTATCAGTAAAGTAACAGGACTGCTTTCTTTCCCCGTACCCAACTCGATAGACCGGAATGGCTGACTGCAGTTGTCGAGAGTAATGCCATTATAAAGTAGATCATAGGAAAACATGCACTTTATGCATATATGCACATTATTGCATACCGTCGGTGCATATAGAGAAAAGGGAATTCGTGATGGCTTTTTACTCACAATGTGAATACTACGAAGAGATTCCTTAACTAAGGAACGACAGCTATAAAATAAGCGGATATATTATCTTACTATATTTTTTTTATTTAGTGATAAAACAATAAAACCAGTCTCGAAACATAAGGGTGATTCCACGGGCGTTTCAACTGCCGTCAGTCACTTGCCCTGAATATTATAATATATCTATAAGAGTAGCATTGAGTACCTACTGACCAATAAAGATGTATTTTATTAATATCAATGAGGACTGGGTAAAGAAAACGAATTTTCATTTAGTCTGTCAGTTAGATTATTTAAAAATGATTATACACGTATTTTTTTTTCAGTCAAACATAATGAAAAATATAGCTTCTAAAGTTCGAGAGTGGGGTCATGACGTCATGTTATGGTACAATTAATGTCCCCGAACTTTGCATAATATGAAATTCTTACTACGGGAACGTACAGTGATCACGTGACTTTTCGTTGACGTATATCAATTCTATACAGTTTTGCATTCGTTTCGATCGGTTGCTATTATCGATTGGCACTTGTCTAGGTCGCCTGTCTCTGCCAGTGAGGGGAGCGTAAGTATTACTTCAGGGTAGGCGCCTGTATGGAATGAACGCCCTTGCTCAAATCCCATACAAACTGAACGGAACGCTTGTCTTGTTCATATACTTACACACTACCAGTGAATATAGTATTATTATACCTCCGTGAGAATTCATTATTTGTAACATTCTCATATGTTACGATACTGTTGTATCGATTATTGTTTTATGCTCGGCTGTGTCCGTAACGCTCGGTATTATGCGGTTGATAATCCTATTATAGGCAGAGTATTTGTTACAATGCTAAAGAATTTACAACGATAGTCGCGGAGATGTGTGGAAATAGTACTTACTGTTTTTTCTTTTTCTTTGCCCATCTAGCACCTGTCCAAAAAATATTTGACGTGTATCTTGTCTTTAAGCAATGGAACAATTAATAACGAAGATAAGTGCTTCTTAAGTTAGGGAGTGGGGGTTTCTGACATCACGACATTGTAAATTTTACCTTATTGTGACGTTTCGGGCCCCCCACTCCTGAAGTTCAGAAGCACTTATCTTCGTCATTAACTAATTGTTTGAGGAAGGAATAAATACGTGTCCAATATTTTTTGATAATCTAATTGACGGACTAAATAGGCCTTAAAAAAATAATTTTTCGTTAAGTCACGTAAATCTGGGGTGAATGGGATCTCACTCTATAAATACATGCTTCAATTTTCTCGCCAGCTCTTAAACTATTCCCAATGGTATTATATTTCTAAGACACGAGCATAATACGCAGTTATTAATTAACTTATCGGATAATTACAATAATTATTCATCTGTTATATGGTCCGGTAACTGTTTACTTGCGAATGACTTGTTCACATTTTAACTACAACTTTACTTTTGTATCCTAATATTATAAATGCGAAAGTAACTCTGTATGTCTCGCTTTCACGCTAAAACTACTGAACCGATTTAAATTAATTTTGGTACACAGATAGCTTAGAGCCTTAGGAAGGGCATAGGCTACTTTTAATTGCGAAAAAAGGGTTGTAAGGGGTTACAAACCGGGATGAAATTGTATAATTAGGTACTAATTTCACACGGACGGAGACTAAGATTAGGTACTGTCATATTTTTCTAAAATATTCTGGCAGTTTCAAGTGACATTTCATATGCTATTATCAGCTGATAAGAACCTTGACACCGCTGCATTGGTGATAACATTTCGATATCTTTATTACCTTATCAGTTATTGACGTATGCAAATTGATGTATAACCGGAACTTGCGATTATGTACTTAATTATCTTACAGATATGATATTTGCCGCTTATTTTGAGAACATAATATATATACTTAATTATCTACTTGATATGACTATCGGTATTTTTTATCGTCGATTATTTCGATGTGATAACTACGTCATATAGGTATTTCGTTTATTTTAATGAGTTTTTTACACTGACCTTTCTCTAAGCAAATCTACCCGATTTCAACGATGATTTTTTAAAGTTTTCTAAGTCCTGACTTTATGAATATAAGACTTACTGTTTTTTTTAGCGTTAGACTATCGTCAGCTCTGCTATATATAAATGCCTATGGGAACGGTAAGTTTTTGAAATGTTAGCAAATAGAATAAATTACTAGAGTTAAATCCGTTATAATTGTTTCATTCCAATGTACACATTTTGTGTTTTTGTTAAAAATTCAAACCTTGATAGCGACCCCTAAATGTCATTTTAAAATTAAAGAAAAATACTGGGTTCTTTAAGTAAGTATATAGATACTTACATGGTAATCAAATTATTTAGTGCCCCGCTTAAATATATTTTTGTTAGGAATATGTATGATCCTAAAGGTCATCATGCATAGCAATTATAAATAGACAAAATAGAAAAAAATGCAAAAATAAATAAAAAACAAACGAAAATAAAAAATCCAATGTGTAGGTAATAACCGCGATGATAACAGTCATCAAAAATTAAAATTCAAACGTTTAATGGTAACCCAACACGTTGGCTTACCTACAGTTACGTACCCTCTACACGTTGGTAAGCTGTTTTTGCAGTTGCATAGAATTACGTCTAACAGTTAATTGTGAACTATCGAAGTATGATAATTGGTGTTTAAATGCGGGCCTTCGCTCGCTTCGGGCGTGGATACAACACGCGATCTGCAGACATCTATTGAATATTGATAGACTAAGTTTAAGTACTTAGGTTATGGATTTTCTTGTATTTCTCTTCAAGGTCGTACCAGCACGTTATTTTATGTAACAGCGATATGTACTTTTGATAATACTTTTTTCCGCCATAATGTCTAGGATACTAATATTAAGTGGAGAAGTAAAATCATATGGCGTAGAAAGCGAAGTTATTCTTACCTAAAAGAAATCTTACTTACATAAGATTTCTTCAACTATTACATATCTCTAAAAAATACTTAAAGTATAAATTGTATTGTTTCAGAACGGCTTGGCGTCCCCCGAATCGAAATTCAGCGAGAAAACTCTTGAAGAAATCAAGGTTTGTTTTTGAGTCATTCGTTGTAAACAACGCCATCTGTTTGAAATGTACCGAACTTGGTTCCCGAATATTAGTTACTGCTTTATTCATACGACGAGAGATGGCGCTAGTTGAGTAGAACTTAGATTTCTCCTTGTCTTAGTAGTTCTTGAAAAGTACTATAGATGGCGCGCTTTTAAAGTATTAGAAGAGTTCAACTCTAATTTATTATTTACCTCTTATTTTACGAATTATTTTTTCAATAAAAATTTAGAAGCGGTGGTCTTTTAAAAAGGTATTTTAGGCTGCGTTTCATCCGCTATCCTGCTTTAAGTGATATATTTATGAATGGAATTTTGGACGTTGTTACTCTTACACGCAAAAATGAAAAATTGTTTTTAAATTTTACGATAATATAGCTTATTTAAGTACATCATAACATTAGCCAATGCAAATTTCAATGCCGAATGAAAAAAAATTTCCTACCTAAATTAAAAAAGATACTGGAATGGATTACCCTTATCATTTAGGAGTAAGTATAAAAAATAAATGTTGGCCGATTCTCAGACCTATCCGTTATGCATACAACATTTCATACAATTGGTCCAGCCGTTAGGGAAGAGTTTGACGCAAACACGAGAATTTTATAGGTATATTTATAGGTCATATATGGACTTAGGTACCTATATTAAAAGACTACGGTAAAATTCAAAGTTATAATATACTTTGCATCGTGCATTGGGTACAAATAGAACGAGATTTTCATTTGAAAGTCGCATAAAACACAACCGCAACGCAAACAAAAGTTAAGGGCACCCGTCATAAAGTTCTTTTTTTTTTTTCACCTCAATCGGGTGCCATAGAGTCTATTTGCTCGCCTTGGGTGGTCGCCACTTCACGCCTTGGTCTCTCATAGTGAATATCTTTTTTGTATTCTTGCGAAATGTTTTGTTTTTACTATTTTTTCATTGAATAAAATATTTTAATGTAAGGTGTGACGGGAGAATTTATTTTATATAAGAGGTTAAACTAGCGGCCCGCCCCGGCTTCGCCTGGATCTTTTTTTATATTATAGCCTATGTCACCCGGGAATAGTGTAACTTTCCAACAGTGAAAGAATTTTTCAAATCGGTCCTGTCGTTTTGGAGCCTGTTCAATCCAAACAAACAAACCGGTCCTCTATATACATATTATACATTGGAATGAAATAACTTAAACGGATTTAACTCGCGTATTTTATTTTATTGGCTGACGTTTCGGAACCTATACAGATTCCATAATCGTAGCACCACTGAGCTGACAATAGTCTTATGCACTTTAGCATATATGCTAAATATATTATGCGATTATGGAATCTGTAAAGGCTCCGAAACGTCAGCCAATAAAATAAAATACGCGAGTTAAATCCGTTAAAGTTGTTTTATTCCATTGCATAGTTATATATTTACGAGCAATTGATGCACACTCTCAATACCTTCATTTATTTACTACCAGCTGAACACGGGCGCGTTATGTCCCCTTATGTACAGGAATTACAGCACCGCTGTAGATACGAATTATAAAATCACCGTCTCGAATGTGACCGGCGGAGGCATCGATTTAGCTAAACGGAAGGGCATTCGCATATTCACCGGTTGAAGGCGTTATGTCACACTGTTGCGTAATGAATCGAGCCTGTGCGTTTAAAGGTATTACGGAATCGGAAGTTTTGTTTACGATTTGTGCATCAGTGGAGTAGGTAGGTCATTTCAAGGTACATTTACACGCTTGCCAAGGCTCGACCAGCGCACAGACGTAGATTTGGCCGATCTAGGCGGCCAATATTATTTTTGCATCTTATCATCCCTAAAATGGGCTAAATCGGAAAAAATATTCATTTTCACTAAAATTAATTTAATTCGGAATAAAAATAAATCGGAATTTCGATAAAATCGAATTTATTACAAAAAAAAAACTCTGAAATAAAAGAAAAAAAATCTCTAAAAAACTAAAATTTAATTAATACATATTCTATCAATGATATAACATAAAACAATAATAATAAAGTGTAAAAATATGTACTAAATAAATAAAAACCAAAAATAAATTATGAAAGTCAACTTTTTTAAGCAAATCCTGGCAGTAATAATTCGATTGCTTGACGAGATTTTTTTTAAGTATTTGAGAATTTTTGGAAGTCCTCATACTTCGAATATACTGACGTGCGCAACAGTCTTAGTAACAAATGACTAGGTTGCACTCTTATCACGAAAACTTTCTTGCAAAATTTAGACGGTATGAGAAATTTCGGGCTTCTGCAATGTCTTTTGACAGTTGGCAAATTATGCCTAAAGGCTTTCTTTATAGTTTTAGCACCATAGATCATAATTTTGAGCCATGCTGGAGTCATGGGGTGCTCCCATACCTTCAACATGCTGTGTTTCCGTACTCTAGGCATATTCGTCATATTTCTCTACATACAAATTATGTCCACTTGAAATTGCTTACAAAACCACTTTTAATAAGTAAATTAGTTAATTTCAGATGCAAATTAAGCGTTTTGGATAATCGGAGACGCGTACTACCATCGCGTTATTGGTGTTACCAAAGTGGGATTTAGGCACGTATATCAATAGGCCAGTTTCTGCCCGAAATTATTCATGGATTTCCATTTTTTTGAGTTTTTCTAACTCTTTCTACTTTTGGTTTATAGGCTAGATATATATATGCTTTGAAAAAGCCGTATTCTTGCATGTATCACTGTAATCCCAAACTCTAGGGCATCAGAACCTATAGCATTGCAATTTTTCCTATTTTTCACATAAACATGGGAAATTTTGATCTTGCATATTTTTAAACCAATATTTATGAGTTACCACTTTAAATGCAGACGTTCTGGATGATTCTGTAGAAAAAAAACGACTTATTACCCACGTAGAAAAAAAATCACATTTTTAGTAGATAATTCAGTGTAGACTTCAAAGTACTTTTTTTTTGCACTGGGCAGGTCTCGGCAGAAACTATTCTATAATAAATAATGCTGAATATATACTTAAACAAATAAAATAAAAATGAAAGCAGAGAAATACTGAGAAACATTTCAAATTAGCTTTTCAATTCCAAAATCACCAATAATTGTCTTAAAAAATACTTGTTACGTTTGAGCCCTATTTTTAACCCCCGACGAAAAAACGACGGGGTGTTATAAGTTTGACGTGTCTGTCTGTCTGTCTGTCTGTCTGTCTGTCTGTGTGTGTGTGTGTGTGTCTGTCTGTGGCATCATAGCTCCCTAACGCATGAACCGATTTTGATTCTGTTTTTTTTGTTTGAAAAGTGTATATGTCGGGAGTGTTCTTAGCTATGTTTGATAAAAATCTGCTGAGTAGTTTAATAATTAGGGGGGGTGAAAGAGGGGATGGAAAAATAAAAGTCTACAAACATACTCGAGTGGGGTATCAAATGAAAGAGGATCACGTGTACATTACAAAATAGAAATTATATTGAAAATCGGTTGAGTTGTTCAAAAAATATAGGGTGTCAA
Organism: Polylopha cassiicola; assembly: GCA_038024825.1. Classification (NCBI taxonomy): domain Eukaryota; kingdom Metazoa; phylum Arthropoda; class Insecta; order Lepidoptera; family Tortricidae; genus Polylopha; species Polylopha cassiicola. The sequence continues at coordinate 6,703,714 of CP149061.1, forward strand.
AGTGGGGATGGAAAACCAAATGTCTACAAATATACCCAAGTGGGGTATCAAATGAAAGAGGATCACGTGTAGATTACAAAATTGAAATTGTAATGAAAATCGGTTGAGTCGTTCAAAAAATATAGGGTGTCAAAGTGGGGATGGAAAACCAAATGTCTACAAATATACCCAAGTGGGGTATCAAATGAAAGAGGATCACGTGTGGATTACAAAATTAAAATTGTAATGAAAATCGGTTGAGTAGTTCAAAAATTATGGGAAGTAAAAGTGTAAATGGTAAACCCAATATCGACAAATGTACCCGAGTGGGGTATTAAATGTAAGAGGATAACATGTACATTACAAAATTCCATGTGGAATGGAAATTACTTAAAAATAATAATATGTAGTAAGTACCTACTTACAAAAAGTATGAAATAAAAAAAAATAAATTAAAAATTTAACAAACCCCCGACATAAAAACCTAAAAGCCCTTTAAAAAGTATAACAATAATAAAAACTTAATATTAGTTAAGTACCTAAATATTAATATTTCTACAAAGAAAACGTCATGTCGGGGGGACCGTAGGTATTAAGTAGTAACAACTAAATGACAAGCGGGCCCTCCGACATGACGTTTTCTTTGTAGAAATATTAATATTTAGGTACTTAACTAATATTAAGTTTTTATTATTGTTATACTTTTTAAAGGGCTTTTAGGTTTTTATGTCGGGGGTTTGTTAAATTTTAGTACAATAAACCAATAAAAAATACATTAAATTTATATTAGTTTGAAAGATACTTTCCTGTATAATAAGAATCCATCATTTTTTCTTATATTAAAGACGTTAAAATATTTTTTTTTAACCTTTTTAACACAAGTAAATTCAAGGCACCGAGAACTGATACGTAAACTTCGAGTGATGACCTAATTTCGATTATCTGTATCTCAGCACTAACATTATCAAACGGGGTAAAAAGGCTGGGGGTAGGTGCCCAGGAATGTCTATTAGATAATGTAATATAAAGCTTATTAGTATGTTGATTTTTAAGATTTAGACTTATGGCCGCCTAGAATGGCAATATCTATGTCTGTGCAGCGTCCCCAACAAGCGTGTAAAGAGGTCATTTGGCTTGGCTTGCGTGAACTTGCGGACGCTTGTATCCGATCCGGACTATCAAAGGGCGTTTGCGGCAAGCGCTTGTGACGCTTGGGACTTGTGGATGCTCGTCGAGCCTTGGCAAACGTGTAAACGTACCTTTAGATTGTACTATAGGCAGTTGGTTACCTGTTACCTTATGGCTTATCTATATGTTTAGTAATATTTAGTCGCTTAGCCAACAAAACCGCTCAAGTCATGAATTAAAGAAAATTATAATGAACTTACCCTGAGTGATTTAAGCGGTATTTTAACTCGGTAACGAAAATGATACAAGCGGTGTTGTTAGGTAAGCGCCGATTAGTAGATTTGTTTATTCTGTAAATTTATTTATATAATACATTGTTTAAGTTTTTTGACGAAATTGTCTTTGCTTTAGCTCAGTATAGGTGGGTATACAATAAAGATTCATACATGTACTAGCGGTCCCGGCAGACGTCATCCTGCCCGTTCGAAATTCAAATTAGGTAACTTTAGTTAGACAACGTTTGTATGGGAAAGGAAAAGGGCTGTTTTTAGGGTTTTTCCGGCAATTATTCGATTTTTTCTAAGCCGTAAGAACCATCCTTGGACTTCAATGAACATTTAAAAAAAAATTGGCCAAATCGGTCCAGGCGTTGTCGAGTTATGCGCTTACCAACACATTTTGCGATTCATTTTTATATATAACTAGTGGTCCCGGCAGACTTCGTCCCGCCCGGCAATGTCGATTTGACAGTTGTCATTGTTGCGTTTTGTTATACTATTATTAACAAATCAGCTTAATATTTTTTTTTTTTTTTTTACTGGAACGTGATAAAAAGTATCCTATGTCCTTTTCCTGGCTCCGAGCTACCTCCCCGTCAATTTTCAGCCAAATCAGTTCAGCCGTTCTTGAGTTATAAACTTTCTTTTATATATATAGAAGAAAGAAGAAGAAGATAAGTACCATACCACACATCTATTACACGTCTGTGTAACACACACCCCGGTAACTTTGTATTTTGTAGTCTTTGCTTCCCCACATTTGAAATATGAACGGGTGAGCGGTGCGCGGGAGGGGGGGTACGGTGTGTAAATATTGGCAGATGTAAGTGGATGGATGCAGTGGCGCCCCCTCGTGACGTCACCGAGGGGATGTTACCGGTTCGATTCCCGGACGGGTGTACCTGGATGTGACAACTTTTTGAATTGCGTTTTGAAAATGGTGCGCGTCGTTGTTCAGTTTACCAATAGTTCACCGCAAAGTAAAAAAAAAGTGTTTTTGAATCCACCATTTTCTCCTCTTTCTTTAGGCACTTCTTCCGAAAAATTTTTCAAATTTTTTTTTTCGACCGCTGTTTAACCCCGTCGGATGTTCCAATTATTTGAAAGATCTATACGATACTCTCTGTTCATCTCAAAGGTTGACTGGTAGAGAATGCCGTATGGCATTAAGTTCGCCTTTTGTACATTAATTAGTTTTTTTTGTGCAATAAAGAATAAATAAATAAATAAATAAAAATACTTCCACTGGGCCTAATCAACGCACGGCGGTGCACATTATGAAAGTACACTTTATCACTTTAACATTAGACTATCGTCAGCTCTCACGTTGCGAATATGGGAACAGTAAAGTTAAATACGCGAGTTGAATCCGTTAGGTATAGTTGTTTCATTTCAACGTAGCTAGACTGTAATATACAATCCAACCGGGACGTTACCCCCAATAGCTGACGACTCAAGAATTCCGTGGGAAGCGTGGTAGCGCGTGGGCGAGTACTAGCCGAGTGTACTGTACCAATTATCGTATAGCCGTGCGTAATAACTCGTTGGAGGTGCAAAAATACGCTTAAAGCATCGCATGCGGTAAAGTTCGGATGCCGGAGCTGTTAGCGGGGTTGTGTTAGCTTTACGAACTGTTTTGTTTATAACGAGGTTTTGGAGATTTTTATTTTTTTCATCCCGTTTTCACCCCCTTAAAATAGTCATTTTTTAAATTATAATTACATATGTATAAGATAAGAAAAAAAAAATCTATCAAATTGCACCCCGTTTTTTTCACACCTTTACAGGATTAAATCTCGGAAAGATTGAATCTCTTTCATTATTTCTCTCTAAAGACTATAAATTATCATAAAGTTTCATACGAATCTGCGTACCCTATTTTCTCCCCTTGCGGGATGAATTTCCAAAAAGTTTCGGGTCTACGATCAGCTGTTTAGGCTGTGCGCGTATCCGTCAGTCATTCAGGACAAATCAGTTTAGTTGTTTTTATTTATTTACACTTTATTGCACAATAAAACACAAATGTACAAAAGGCGGACTTAATGCCATACGGCATTCTCTACCAGACAACCTTTAAAGCAAACAGAGAGCATGTGTAGGCGCAAAAAGAATAATACATATAATATAATAGATACAATATATAACAGGAAGATATTACACTACATAAATACAATACATAAATATACTAAAATATATAGATATACAAAAATAACTACAATGACAGATGATGAAAACTAAAGGTTTAAAAAGTGCTTACGTAACAAACGCTTGAAAGCTAGCTTACTCGGTGCTTGCCTGATAGATAGAGGGAGAGAATTCCAGAGACGGATTGTCTGAAGGGCGAAAGAGTTGGAAGTGAAAGTTGTTGGAGTTTAATAACGTGTATTAAAATCTTTACATGAATAACTACCATGGAAGCCTACTTTTCAGCAGTTTCCATTGGATAGTGGTAGTTTATAGCGCGCCGCGGCGTGGCTAGCCCGTGATAGCCTTTTATGAGACAGCAACTGCGCGATGCCGGCTAAAATGACGCTTAAGGTAATTAAGGGGTTATTAACTGGCAACACTGGTGATCACAGATAATAAATAGAGATGCAAATTGGGGCGACATTTTAGCTGTTTTTGTTTTTGTTTGATTGCATAGGTTTTTTAATGTTACGTTCAAAGCTTTTTGGCTTTGAATAGAAGATGAAAACAATCTTTTTTTTTTCCTCGTTTTACTTAATTATATTTCTTAGGTATATAGGTACATGAAATTAACTAATGTTAACTAATACCTTACCTTACGATGAACTTCGTTGTGACGATTTTATAGGTTTTTTTTTTATTTACTTACCCAACTTTTGGATAGTTTGATAAATCCTCCCTTAGCCTAAAAACATACATTATACCTACATAAATATTTTCTTTAAAACATATTATAAATCTTAATTAATGTATTATTTATTAGTTTTAAAACACAATAAACATTAATACTAAATAATTAACCACACAACTGCAACCTTTCACATGTAGCTAACAAGTTTTTTTCTTTTTTTTTTTCAAAAAATGAATACAACCCCGCGAGAGGCGTATTTTAGCGGCGCAACTCTGCGCGGTCAGCACGCCGTGTCCAAGCATATATTAGCTGTCCATTTACTGGCTCTCGGTTACTCGCCGTAAATACGCCTCTTGCACGAAGTATACGAGCGAATTATACAAGAAAACGCCTCTAGACGTTTATGGTCGGCGTCTAGATTGTCTATGTTGGGAAATTTTAATTGGTTGTCTATGACCGTCAACAGACCGTATTGAGTAAATATTATTTTGACAGTATCTTTTGTGCAAATTATTACAAAACTAGCGGCCGCCCCGACTTCGCCCGAAGCCCTTTTTTTAACCTATGTCACTCGGGAATAGTGTAGCTTTCCAACAGTGAAAGAATTTTTCAAACCAGTCCAGTGGTTTAGGAGCCTATTCAATCCAAACAAACAAACAAACAAACAAACCTTTCCTCTTTATAATATAAGTATAGGCTATATACCTAGGTAGAAAGTTCTAGTCCTTACTAATATTACATACGCGAAAGTTTTTAAGAATGTATGAATGTAAGGATGGATGTCAGGATGAATGCTATTATAACGATATTGTGAAAAGTACTCATCGTGCGCAGACGAAGTCGCGGGCAGAAGCTAGTCTATTATACTTATTACTCTAGGTGCGAACCTAGTAATAACGATCGGACGCGTTTAATAAAAGATGATCGATTAGTTTGTTTGTTTGTCTCAGAGTTCCCTTCGGTCTTCGGAGGCTGACAAGCGACGTATGATGGACCGCATCATGAAGCTGGAAGACGAGCTGCGGACCCTGAGGGTCTCTAGCAGGTGAGATATTCTACTATAAGAAGATATATCCCTACTAATACTATAAACTAGCTTCTGCCCGCGACTTCGTCCGCGTGGAACTCCTCCTTTTTTGCAGTCGGTTAAAATCCTCAATCCCTACTAATATTATAAATGCGAAAGTAACTCTGTCTGTCGGTTACGCTTTCACGCAAAAACTACTGGACCGATTTAAATGAAATTTGGTACAAAGAAAATCTGGAGCCTGAGAAAGGACATGGGCTACTTTTAACCGACTCCAAAAAGAAGTAGTTCCACGCGGACGAAGTCGCGGGCAGAAGCTAGTAAAAGATAAAGCTATTGTAACGTAAATGCATAAGTCATAAAGCTTGCTTATTGCGCCAATTTGATTATGACGCATCTAATGAAATCCTATCTTTGTCCTCCTACACCTTTTGTTATCTATACCCTGAAAACTGGCAACACTGAAGTGTTATTTTTTAGAAATCTGCGTGTAAATTTCGTGAATTTCTTTATTTAATTAGCATATCGCCTAAAAGTCGCCTGTAAGTATGTTTCTTTTTTTTTCGTAGTTTGGAATCGACGGAAAACGGTGTGATGAATGGCAACACTGAGGACGCCGACGCGGAGCGCCTGCGCAAGGAGCTGGCGGTGATGCGCAAAGCGAAGCAGAACGCGGAGGAACACGCTTTCAAGTAAGCTTAGGTGTTTATTTTTGACACACTAATATATTATACATTATCTCACTCCTGTTCTTGTTGAAAATACTTCGCAAATAGAGCAAGATGCGAATAGGTAAAATACCTTAATTTTAAAATTGCATCCTTCATTTTGTAAATAGTTAAAAAAATATATGTTCATTATTTTTCGTAAATTGATGATTATTGCTGTTCTTAAACTACAAAAATAAATTTAATTCATTAATTCAATCGAGATTAATCGGAACAGTCATCAGTTTCTATGAGGACTATTCTTTTTATTAAGTATCTCCTGTAATAGTTATAGATTTTTAATACACTCTGCCCCGTCGGGTGCGGGTTTGTTGTATAAATTTGTGAATTGTAACATTTTACCAAAACTGTCCTAGTTTTATAATAATCTTTACACCACCAAAGACTAAACAGCCAACACTTACAGACTGGAGCGACTGGTAACACAGCTACGTTCCAAATTCAACGGTCTCCAATTATCCCCGAACGGCCCCGATTCGATCCCGAGCGATCCCGAACACGACACGAACGCGCGCACGCGCCGCACTAGCGTCAATTCCACCAACACAACGGTCGTGTTCGGACCTGTCACCGACTTGTAGCGAACAGAAATCGGACATATTGTCTGCACTCTCGCCGCTGATTTGTTCTACTCTTTATTCGAAAAGATATATTGAACTATATGGTGCATAAGTTGATATTGTGTCCGTTCAATTTTAGCGTTTTCGTTGTAAGTTTTAAAACTTAAAATTGAATGGCACCAATCGTTGGTCTAGTGTGCTTGGTAGAATCTCAATTGTGTTAATGAGCGGTAGGGTTGTTGATTAATACCTTACTCATTAGGAATATACTCTTTGACAATAAGGAAATCCCTGCTTTAATATAATTGTGACACAATCCTAAATGTGTCACCGTGTAAATTGATAATTTTTGACTTAGAAACTTAAACGGATCGACGACATTTTGTTTTGTGTCACTTTTTTACTGCAGCGAAATGTCATTTATGTTATTTAGTAATATAGTGACTCAAATTATTTAATCAGTCATTTTTAAACACATTCGCGTAGTGACACATTTCGTATAAGGTCACTACGTTGTCTCCGTGATGCTTTGTGATTAGGCTGTCTCAAAAAAATAATATTATACGTAGTTTGTATTCGACCTGTGTGTTCATGCCAATTATTGTGTAATGTGTACTTTGAAAATGATATTTGACCACACTATGTATTTATCGCACTTTGGGTATAGGTATATTATTGGCATTATCTATTTTCAAACAATCGCAATTTGACACTTCTGAATTTTAGCTCTTAATCTATGTTTGTTTATACTTTGTCAATGGTTTCTGGCGTATTTTTGTTTTGTGTCATTTCTAAATTAAGAATGATTTACAAATTTACAGTGTTTAAGAAGGTACATTCGGAATATTAATAAAGGTAGGTAAGTAGTTCATAATTATCAAACTGCACTGGTATTTCAAATTGGCTTAAGATGTTATTAAAGGTACCTATTAAAAATTAACTCGCGTATGTTGCTTTTTACTGACGTTTCGAAGGCTTTACAACGTCCATAATCACATGTTTCATGTGTACACTCGACGAAATCTACATGTCCTTATAGTTTTTTTTTTATATGACTAAAGTGTCTCTGGTAGAGAATGCCTCAAGTCATTAAGTTCTCCTTTAGAATAATAATGTATGTTTTGAACAATAAGTAAATATTTTGAATGGGAAATCTAATTTGTTTTAGTCATATAATTGGTATGATTTTAGCACGTCACAGTACTTTATCGCGCCGGTGTGGTAATTAATTGATTGCGAGCGTAGTAAGAGCCGATGTGGTGTTTAATGTATCAATTATGAACGGGGTAATTGAACAGTATGGTTATCGTTTGAATATGTTCCTTATTTACTTATATATTGTCATTGTACTATTATGAAGGCAATGCTAATCTTATCTTATCTTACCTATATATAAAATTCACACAGCCTAAAACGAAACTTGGAGGGTGTGTTCTTTATATAACGTAGGCATCCGATAAGAAAGGGTATCAAAAGTTCTACCCCTAAGGGGGTGAAAAACAGGGATACAGTTTATATTGGACAACGTAATTCTTTGGTTCTTTTTTTAACAGATTTGAATGAAGACGTATATAGTTTTTTTATTGAAATTCACCTACTAACGGGGTAAAAAGTACGCGGACTAAATCGTGTGTAACAACTAGTCTAATAATAAGATTTCACTGCAAAAAATCAATATACCTATATTAAAAAGACAAATTGCAGAATTGCCTTGAATTTTTTAAACGTTTTGGAAAATCTGAAATCTTACATGTAGCAAAATCTTCATAAATATTTTGTATTTTTTTTTGCAACCATAACAGATAACATATAACAGAAGTACGCTAGAAATCATTATATTTTAATAATAATAATCATTAATTGTTTTAAGTCTATTCATTGTTTGATTTTCAAGTATATTATTATGATTAATGTCTAGCTCATGTTTGTGATGATTTTCTTATTCATATTTTAGTTTTTATTTTTACCGAATTATTAACTTTTATTAATTTGTGTGCTCTCTATTGTGCTCATTTGTGTGATTTTTATAATTATGTGGGAAGTGAAGATTTTGTGCGGTGTTTTAAAAAAAAAAATTGTGCTATTTTTAAACCATCCGAATTAAAGATGTCCTGTTGTAAAATAGTACGCCTATTAAGACTATCAATGCTCATATTTTTAATTCGTTTTTGTCGCTATTAAAAAAAACTGTAATAAATAAAAAAAAAACATCGTTTTGGAATTGGTGACAAAAGCATTTTAGCTACTTACCAGTGATTCTTACGTAAGTACTCGTAATGGTTCAACAAACAAAAAATATATACATAATTGTAGAGGTACATTTAAACAATAATACTTATGTCTTAAGCGTTTATCACGAAATTCACTAATATTAGAATAGCCGAACAATAGTAGGTAATAGTGAAACTAATTGTAACAACCGCGTACCTAACGACTAGGAATTAGCGTAAAAAAAATTAAAAAGTCACCTTTATTTTCAGTGGAATAGAGTTTAAATTGGATAATCAATAAATATTTTGGAAAAAACATGCACCCTAAAAATCATAACGTCATAATGTAAAAAGACAATGTCAAAAGCGTATCAAATTGAAAATTCGTTGTTTGTTAATTACAATTATGTCACAAAACAAAATAGGTTAAGTTCAATGATTAATTGAATAAAACAAACGATAATTTTGTATAAGTTTTAATAATTTTGTTTTGTGCCGCTGCCTGATTTATCTACATTATTATTATATATTTACAATTTTGTATCGGTACATGTTTGAAATTAGAAAAAAAAACATTTTGGAAGAATATATATCTTCTCCCTGTTTCTATTGTCTATTTTTATTGTCTAAGAGTTCATATAAAATTAAAAGTACAACTCTACAGTACCTATAATTACTTACGGTTAAAAAAAATATATTTCCGTTGCTAACTTACTTATTCAATTATTTATCTAAAAAAAAACCTGTTTTTGTGGCGTTAATGTGCTAATTAAAATTGAATTAAAAACTTTCACTAACCACCGTCATCACGTAGTATAGACTGATTTTATTAATTTATTGACTTATTTTAAGTAACATACCAAATTGGAGATTAGAAATATATTAATGATAATCGTAATTTATTAATCCATCGTTCTTATTTTTTTTTAATCTTAATAATGATGATCAAAAAGTACATTTTTTAACTCGATTAAGATGTAGATTTTTTTTTTTAAATATATTTTAGAATAGCTAAATCTGAAATTTGGTTTATTATTTTAGTGGTCCATTCATTTTTTTTTGTTCTTAGAAAAAAATACTTAAAACGAAATGAGAAGTCATTTTAAAAATGTAATACAAAAATAATTTTAATTATGGTTAACCTTATTCAAATAAAATTGTTAAAGCTTACATCATACAAATTGACGTTTAAAAATACTTATGATTAAGTTATGATTGTGGAGTTTAAATTTTTAATACCTATAAGTAAACACTAACTTTTTTATTTAAGTACATATCGACATACATATACATACATACACGATTTTTTTTAAAATTATTTCAATTGTACTGTTCACAGATTTTTTTATGTCAAGTCTTGGTATTCTTTTGTCACTTTTTTTAATAAGGGCCTTTTTCACAATATCCAACCAATAACGAATTAAATTATTATTATTATTATAAAATTAGTTAATTATTTCGAACTTAAACTTTTTTTGATCGACTATAGTTATGTTCCAAACTTACCCAATACTTATTTGGATGTTGTGTAATAGGCCCGTGTTGTAATACATATAGAATTATAATACTGGTGCCTTATGATACGTAATCCGCCCATATGTAAATATAACGGCCTAAACTGTGCCATTACAGTTGAGAGCAATAAAAATGGATCACTATTTATTTTAAATTTGAGACCAGTGACACGTTTTCTTTGCTCCCAATTGTAGTTAGCTGTTGTTGAGATTTATTGATTTTTCTTATCTACTGACAAAATGTCAAAGTAATTTTGTTTTGACATCAAAATTATCCGTAAAATTTCTCTCTTTTTAAAATTATTTATTATTAGCAGTGTAATAGAGTTCAATTTGCATTGTCAAAGCTAAAGTAAGACATTTCTCATTATCAGTCCAATTTCAGTAAATTATCTTTCTCGAGATGACCAGTCAAAAATCCGTTAAATGTGTGTCGTGTAGAGTGAGGTCTAGTTGTCACACCAATAAGAGACAAGTTACTGGCCTGTGATGAGAGACAATCCACTGGCCTGTGATGAGAGAAAATCCACTGGCCTCTGATGAGAGACAATCCACTGGCCTGTGATGAGAGACAAGCTGCTGTGATTGGTGGAACATGACAGCTGGACCTCATTCTACACGCGCAACGCATTTCTGATGTACGATTTTGTCTACTGTGATTTTAAACCTAATAATTATTAAATACTCATTTTTTTGTTCTCACATTTAATAATAGTAAACTGTGCTACCGGGATTTGGTGATTGAAGAGGGCTTAAATAAATTATTTCATTAAATATCAGTATTTTTATTTTAATGCCAACTTTTATATAGTTTCTAACAAAAAGGTAAGTGAATTATTAACCACCTATTTTAGCAATGTTACAATTGTCAGTGACAAATGACAATTATGTTTAAACTGCAAACTCGACAAGAAGTGTTTTTTAGTGTGACAGTGTTTGTACTAGTAGGGGACGGGTGCTCAAAGCGGGCACCTTAAGGGAAAGTTGAAAAATTTATGGTTTGTAACTTAGTAATATTATTAATTTCTTTACGACCAGGTGCATTATTTAATACTCTTCGATATCCGTATGTCCGTTTCCTCAAAAAAATAAAGACAAAATAATTATAAGCAATTTATGAAACCTCTACGTTTGCCCGCTTTGCCCTGGGGGGTGGCCTATAGCGGGCACGCGCTAAGGGCAAAACGGACATAAACCAAAATGGGATAGCCATAGTTAAAAAAACAATATATATCGATTAAATTATCTATTTTAATCTCTCAGCAGTATTGTGAATTCAAAACAACGATAGTGCTCGGCAGGCTTAGTCTTAATTTTTATTTTCTTTGGGTTAGGTTTAGTTTTCTTGTTTTTTTGGGTTATTAATAGTCAGCTCTTCGTTTTTATTTGTTTTAACAGCTTCAATCTAAAGAAAAAACAGCCAGTAAGTATTTTTTTGTAAGTAGGTAAGTAATACTAAAAAAAAAAATACATTGACTGTTTTTCATAGATCGGGCAGTGCCCGCATTGCCCTGACCACTTTGCCTTTCTTGACATTTAAAATATGCCAGCTAATCAAAATTATAAATGTTACCAAACGTGGAGGTTAAAGCAACAGTTTTGCGACCTGATAAGTAAGTAACAACTAACATGTTTTGCAATAGTATTGCAAGCTTAAAAAGTGAGAGAACACACGAAACATATGTTAAAATATTTTACAAAAAGCAGCTAAAAACATTTTTTTGGCGTAGCTTATAACAGCGTGCTCGCAGATGAGAAGGACGAATGACGCGAGTTGCGCGAGCGGCGCGGAATACTGTCGCAATTAACGAACATGTTCTTATTTAAAACGGCAATATTACGAGTAGTGCCCGCTTTGGGAACGGTGCCCGCTTTGAGCACCCGTCCCCTACCAGGAGATAATTTCACTAAGTTCTTTTACTTTGATTCTTAAAAATAGTCTGAGAAGACAATGACAGCGTTTCGAACGCTCGAAAATCTACTCAAAAACACATTTTACGTGGGTGTATGCACTCACACACACATTGATATAATTCAATCAAAATACTAGCTGCTTAAAAATACAGATCTTCCCTTCATTGTGGTCACAGCCTAATTTGAGTCCGCACTGAATTTTTTATGTGTGAATAATGATCAGTTCAATTGCATTTTAACCCTAGCCTTCCGGAACCAATTTGGACAAGAGTGAAACAACAGGGCATTGTTTCTATTATTTCTGTGTATTTTCAATAAAAACACGTAAAAGGGCAAAGGGTGCGCCCAGGCACGTGTCGGCACGTGACAGCCGCGTGCGCCGCCATCTTGCGACGCCATCTTGCGCGATGGGTGGGAACTTCCGCCGGAAAACGCGTCACCGCGCTTTTGTTTATGGGAAAACTTATCTACGTGTGATAAGTTGGATAATTAGTTGATAGCTTATTGAGTACTGTGACATCCTGTTTTGAATTGTATGCGTTTTGATGTTATTGTAGTTTAATTTGTAGCTTCATTATCCTTAGAGATTAATTACCAGAGATCGCAATAGGTAGTGCCAATTTACCTAAACTTGGCGGGAGGAGATGACTAAGAGTGGTTACAACCACCAAAAATATTATTTATTTTTATTGAACGCGGGATTTCCCGGGATTTATAAGAATACATAAATAATGTTTTTTACATAAGTTAATGAGTTTTAATTTGCACACCTTACATTTTTGATCGATTTTCAAAACCACTGCGTGAAACACCACGACACACATGTTTGCATTAAACAATTACATTTTATTAATCATTTGACGCTGAGTGTGAATCTGTGTCGATTATGTATTCTTATAAATCCCGGGAAATCCCGCGTTCGATAAAAATAAATAATATTTTTGGTGGTTGTAACCACTCTTAGTCATCTCCTCCCGCCAAGTTTAGGTAAATTGGCACTACCTATTGCGATCTCTGTTAATTACCTACGTAATTATCTACGTTGGCGACGATTTCGATTGTAAACAAGAAAGAACCAAGACAATATAGTGGTAGCTTTTGTCCACGCCAACTAAGACACCCATAGTTTAACTGGAATATAAGCATAGGGCCTCGATTTTCTATACCTACTCTTGTATTGGAGCAAATATCGTTAGGTATATAATTGTCGTTGTTATTATTCGCAAGTAGGTACTATTCCTGTACGGAACCTCAATTGGCAATTTTTAATCCTTTTAAAATAAACTACCTACCTACTAAAGAAATGAAACGTTAACCTTTTATGTTTCTGTGTAAAAAAAAACGAAATATTAATAAAGCAACGTAAAATTTTCTTCACCGACCATTTACCTACAAGCATTCGCAAAAACATTGCCAGTCGAAATAATTCCATCGATGACGTTTAATAATGTTGCCAGGTTTGCGCAGACGGGCTGTTGAAATATTCAGCGACCAGCGACAAATTGGGCGAATCAATCGACGCTGCGCTAAAAAGCGACCTCATTAATGGATGTGAATTAATCACGTTGTCGATTGTTTTTAGTGTTGTTTTTATCGATATTTGAAAAATATTTAACTACATTCATTCACTATGTGTTGTACTTCATTCCCGAGCTATGGTGAAATAAGATATAGAAAATAATGAATGAACGCATAAGCCATTATTTAATTCATTTTTAATAGCCGATTATCTATACTAATATTATAAAGCTGAAGAGTTTGTTTGTTTGTATGTTTGTTTGTTTGTTTGTTTGAACGCGCTAATCTCAGGAACTACTGGTTCGAATTCAAAAATTCTTTTTTTGTTGGATAGACCATTTATCGAGGAAGGCTTTAGGCTATATAACATCACGTTGCAACCAATAGGAGCGAAGAAACAGTGGAAAGTGTGTAAAAAACGGGGAAAATATGAAGCCTTATGAAGGAAGTGACAGAAGACTTTGACAGATCTTTGACGAAACAATCGGACGGGCAGGACGACGTCTGCCGGGGCCGCTAGTAATTGATAATTTAAAGAACCATTTTACAATAGCGATGATGACTTGGTAAAGAAAACGAAATGGTACCTACATATTTAATCCATATTTTTAATTTTCTCCATCGAGACGTGACGTCACGCCATTTGTGAACTCTAAAACGCTTATCATTATATTTTTTGACAAATAAAAAAATTGTGCCATCAATGTCTTCAGCAAAAACAGCTTCGTTCCTTAATATTTCTAACCTAAATTATTGACAATTACAATAATAATCCTCAAATCGTTGACATAATTAAATGTAACGGGAACCATTATGCATTCTTATCATAAAATATTCTTCAAACCACGAAGGGCCGTCCCTAGTAAATGAATATTGTATGTTGCAATTTGTATAATTTGATTATGCCCACCTGCTGTCGACGCGTCGCCTCGTAAAACTCATATTCAGCCTTTTTATAGTTTGTGATTGATTGAAAGTACTTTTAAATATTATTGTCCGATTGTATCTATCTTTGAAAAAAATCCTGGCAGTAGGTATTTGTTTCTTGAACTAAAAAATCAAAAGAGTTGAAAAAAGAATCAAAAAGTGTTCATATTAAATTCCGGATAGTAAAGGATAGTTAGGAATTCAATTTTGAAATATAACTACATACTTAATTACCTAATGGATAACAGGTTGCCCTATCTACACGGATATAGGTAGGTACTACCTGACCTAGTTACCCTTTGGATTTTTTTGTATTAGAGCTAATAAACTGAGCAATAATCTGTATAAAAATATAAAACATCGAACAAGTTATAACTAGGGAATGGCTGGATCAATTTTCATGGTTTTTGACTTTAAATTTAAATTTATGCATAACATTGGGAAATTAGCGAAAAAATAAAATAGAGGAATACATTATCCCTTCAATTAGTTTTATAAACAGGCAACAAAAAAAATAATTGAATGCCTATTTATAAAATTTATTTATAATATACCTACTTACCTACTTAGACACTTTCCTACAATAAATCGTGCATAATCTGTTAATTTTCATGAACAAAACTATAATTCACAAATCCAATTGAAAACGGATGGATTGAAAATTACAATACTACCAATATTAATTACTATACTGACCGGATATGACGTTGCACTTTCAAAACACGCGTTCATTATGAACGTAATGTAACAAATTAACGAATATTGACTCGTTAATTTTAAATGTGCTCGTTAATATTAGAGTGTGTATCTTGTTATAAATTAAAATGGTAACAATGACACTGTTGCAATTTTAATGAAGGCATGCGAGAATACCGCTATGATTTAAAGTCCTTTTATTGTTTTAAAAATATAAAAAACTTGAATCCTTAACCTTTAGGTATGAAAAATAGATCCATGTAGGCAGATTCTCATACCTACCCGATATGCATACAAAATTTCATAAAAATTGGTCCAGCCGTTTCAAATGAGTTTGGCAACAAACACCGCGACACGAGAATTTTATATATTAGATCATCATAATCATCAGCCTATCGCAGACCACTGCTGGACATAGGCCTCTCCAATTGCACGCCACTATGCTCGATCTTGGGCTGCTTGCATCCAGCTCCTGCCAGGCATCTTACGCAAATCGTCACTCCACCTTGCCTGAGGACGACCTACACTACGCTTGCCGAGACGCGGTCTCCACTCCATATATTAGATAAATCGTCAATAAAAAAAAGCTTCCTTATAGATAAGACTTACAAACTAAAACAGTGACACCATACATAAAATCAATTCTGAAACGTGTCTCAAACCACAAAGCCCTACTTACAGTATTGCACTCTACTTATCGCATAAATGCACATAAATGCAGTTATCTACATCGTGCACGCTTATTTAATCAATCAAACACCCCCGTATAAGTTTATCAAAAAACCCATCCCGACAAATTACATATTAATACTGGCAACATTAAAGAGCGCTGTCAAAGTGACTGGCAACCCTCGCCAATAAAGAAAAGAGGGTAAGTCAATTTAGTTTGGTTTTTAGGCCTAGTTTATTGTTAAAAATATCGTGATGATTTTTGATGCCTTCACGGTTATAACACACTTTTAGAACAGGGTAGTAGTTAGGTACTTAAAATTTGTAATTTAGAAAATAAGGTAGTTCGTAGGTATAACTTATTAAATCAGTTTAGCGTTACACTATTGTTGTACTATTATCTATTCTGTGCTATTGTTAGCTCAGTCGTGCTACGATTATGGAAACTAAAGGTTCCGAAACGTCAGCTAATAATATAAAATATGCGAGTTGAATCCGCTCATAGTGGCTTCATTCCAATAGGTATTCTATGATAGCTTTGTGATACTTATTGTATTTTTTTATTAGAAGAGCTGTTTGAAAAGGAGCTTTTGTTGAAAATGTCCGGCGTCCTAGATTCTACTTTTCCTAAAGTTAATGTTTTTTTTAACTGTTTATTTTTTTTCTTAACGAAGACACTATGATAAAAGTACCGTGAAGTAGAATAATGCCGTACATTATTTGAAACAAGTGCGAAATAATTAAAAAATATTGATAAACTAGTGTAGCTACTACCTTAAACCTACCTATAGAATCCTGTATTCAAAAGTTAGCAACGTTTAGACTGCAACACCACGAGACATTTAAAAAAGCTAATTCGTAAGTTAAAATAAATTACTTAATAAATTTTCATAACGTTTTATCAATCGACATTGTTTTCAGAATTTCAAAAAAGACGAAACTTTTCTCTTTACAGATTTTCACCAAAACATAACCTACAGATAAACTCCAAAAACAGACTAGAGGTAAGTGTTAAAATTTCAAAATGCACCCCTAAAACAGTGATGTACCAACGGAAGCCATACACGCGTGCATATGATTATAATTATGTTTTTACGAGCGTCATTTATAATATGGGGTGGTTTTAACGTGGGACCATTGATGCATTGACCAGGTACTGTCAAAGGGGATGATACGTACTTTGTGCAATTGCATTATCTCACCAGGTGCTTGCTGACGTTTGAGTTGGTATAGGATGGTAATTCTATTAGTAACGCGATTTTGTGGTATATTAAACATGGTACTGTCACGTTAATTATATTTGTTGACATACCTACTTGATTGGTAGGTACTTATCTGTAAAAAATAAGAAAACTGAGGAGAATAATATTATGTTCTAATGAAATGAAAGTTTCTTCTTTACAATTCCCATTTGGATATAAAATTAACTGGTTAGAAATTTCAAAATATCGTCTCAAAGATTTTTAGGTAAGTTGCCTTTCTTAACAACTGTGATCCCTATTTATAATTATATATGGATATATTGATGAACCTACTAATCAAAATGGTTGATTGAAGTATCAATCATCCATTTTCCCACGACAAGATAATTAAAACACAATAAAATCCGAACACTTCACTCGATGGCATATTGATCATTATCTTTACAGTGCAAGTATAAACAAAATCGCCGTTCAATTACGCACTGTGTGACCCTTTTGAGGTTATTTTCAAACGCATCGAATAATTGTATGATTACAAAATTACTTTTGCGCGCGTATAACTCTGTGTACACGATTATATACCTTGATGGCTTTAAAATAAAAGCTAGCTTCTCCCTTATACATGCTTTTAAATTTTGTTGTGTAGGGGTTGTTTTATATTTTTTTATGCTGGCAACATTATTTTGCGCGGGAACCGGGCTGCGCAAGCGTCGCTGGTCATCCGTAGCGATTGGAGTGGGCGCATGACGCTCGCCACGCGCTCTTTTTATTAATATTTATTTTTAATTTAATTAATTGCACTTATGATGAATCACTTTTTAATGTTGTCTATGGTTTTGCTTTCATCTGGGATTTGAGATCGCCGGCGAACTTCTTTGTATTTTTTTTTATTTAATTATTTAGTTTTTATGTTTTTTTACTTAGTTACGAGCGTTAAAAGAAGAAGCTGTATTTTGTTAGTGTATTTACCTATAGTAAAATACGAGAAAAATTCGACCAAAAAACTTTACCTTAAAACAAAGAATAGGTAGGTACCTACATATATAGTTATTACTAAAAACCTATTTCTATATAAAGAAAATTATTTCCTAACAAAACCTTCCATAAAAAAAATTACAGATCTCCAACAACTCTCAAAATGTACCTGCCAAAAAAATGATAGAACTGTCATCACAAAAATCACGTTTCAAAAACGCGTAGTCACGAAAATTTTAACAATTTTGTCGAATGGCCGACTGGACCACCCAGGTCGTGTTTGTCTTGGCCTCTGTTTAATTGCCTAGGCAAACATTTATTAGGGGCCATTCTTGGTTCCTAGTGTTAAGGTAGGTCGTTAGCACTCGGGGTTGTTGTTTTTTACTTGGCTTTGGCAAGAAGTTATACCTTGCAGGTTAAAATTGGTTAGTTAAATTGATAACGAAATGCTGAAATCTTAAATGAAGTTGTAGGGTTAACTTCTTGCCTTTACCTATTGTTTATAATAAAAAAAATACTGTTTCCGTATTATTATTTTCTCTTCAGACAAACTTTTTTTACTCTGAACAATAAAATTATGAACCTGAGCCTTTCTAATTTAAGTAAGTAAGCATACCTAATATTTTTTGATGCCTTCGCGGTTATAGTACAGGTTCCGTGGAGTATTTTTTTTTTTGATTACTATCAAGCTAATTTTCCGTGAGTAGCTTCATTTTGATAAGACGCCCAACAATTTCCTGTGCGAAAATTTTTGATTGTGGTAGCTAACAGAGGTAGCAATAATAAAATATGTCGATTTGATGATTCTTCAATATTTATTACTAACTGAATTGTTTTTATTAAATCTTAAGATAATTATCTAAATTATTTGAAAAAATATTTGTCCTACAAAATCTATGGTTTCATCAAAGAGTCCTCCCTCTTCAACATGTGTTGATAACGACATCACCAAAAATAATTACTAACCAGCTGATTTTTTTTTATTACTTAGTTAATATATATATAATTTAACGGTCATATTGTCCTACAAATTTCGTGGTATGTTATCCCGGTTCCTACGCTTAAAAGTAGTAGTACAGATCATTGATGTAAAAATAATTACTATCAAGCTGAATCTTCGTGAATAGCATCGTTTTGATGAGATACCCAACAATTTCCTGTGCGAAAATTCTCGATATTGGTAGCTAATAGAGGTAGCAATAATAAAATATGTGGATTTGATGATTCTCAAATATTAATTACTAACTGGATTGTTTTTCATTAAATCTTAAGATAATTATCTAACTTATTTGAAAAAATATTTGTCCTACAAAATCTATGGTTTCATCAAAGAGTCCTCCCTCTTCAACATGTGTTGATAACGACATCACCAAAAATGATTACTAACCAGCTGATTTTTTTTTTATTACTTAGTTAATATTTATATAATGTAACGGTCATATTGTCCTACAAATTCCGTGGTACGTTGTCCCGGTCCTACGGTCAAAAGTAGTAGTACAGATCCTTGATGTAAAAATAGCGTGGTACGCTGTTGCGGTGCTCCAATTGAATATATATTGGAAAGTCATGAAATTAACCTCCTGGGTGAATTTGTAGTATATTTACAACATAGAAAGAAAAATATCCTACACCGCCATCTAACAAAATATGCTTGCACTTTTACTTTTATTGGATAGCCTAAGTATCTATCTGCGATACTGAGTTGTGATTGGCCGCGGAAGTTTGCTCAGATTTTATAATTATTCATTTTACGTGGACGATGGCTTCAGGACTGTGTCGGCACTGTAAGGATGTTTACATTTTTGATGAAGTACTGTGTTTTTCGTCAATAATTTAGTTACGACTTGTTTATTTAGATTTATTTTTATTCTAATTTCCCTACATTTATGAGTTTCAATGCAAAAGAACTGAGAAATCACGAATAAAAGTTTAATGTTGTACCAGTAATCCATGGGTTCTCAACGACGTGCGTGTGAACAAGGTGACCAGTGTAGTAACAGTACAACATAAGACATTTACACTGGATTTACTTTATATTAATCGCATATATTTAATTTTTTTGTTCGGTTTGCGGTATAACAGACATCTAAGAATAATAAGAGACTCATTTAACAGACTAAGGGAACCCATTACAAGAGGTTCACTCAACGCGAAATGATAGTATCAGTAGCTCGGACCCTGGTTCTTCTAATTCTTCGTCATAGAAGCTAGAATCCTTTCAAAATCTGAACTTCCTTTTTGCTTATCTTTTTCTGATACCCACATGTAGTAGTAGTCGTGTCAAAATCAGATTTGACCCCGTACGTACGCGTGGTTGTCGATCTGGAAGTCGTGCAAGAACCAGAGGTGGTCGAGAACAAAGAACTATATCGTTACTATCATCGGCAACTACTGATAATACTTGGTCCGTTGGTACTTCTCCCCTAGAGAAACCTATTCATCACCCGTGATATACGATACCGAACACGAATTTAAGAAAAGATGAAGAATCTATTACACAATACACTTATAAGTGACAGCATTCTTGATCAGAAGCTTGACGACACAAATAGAACATACATAAAATCTTTTGAAACAAGGATAGTGTAATCTAAAGTGCTGTTAAAAGGACTAAAACATATAGGCATTCAACTAGTCCTGAATGTATCCCATATTATTATATTTTTTCATCTATAAGTAGGTATGTATTGGTAGCAAAACAGGTATTGGTTATAATTCAAATGATACCGGCTAGTCACTCTCGCTAGGTACCACAAAGCAGAACATTTAGTTGCTCATTTTGATACACAGAAAAGATAAACCAAATTTAATTGCAACAGTCATACCATCGAATGCTGTGCTAAATATAATATATTTACGCACATTACAAAAAAAATGTTTCATAAAATTTCACAAACATAACTTTTAATAAGTTATTGCTATTACACCTATTTTATTTTAACTTTCTTTAAGCTATACCTATCTATTTTATATGGAGGTTATCATAATTGATTTACATTAGATTTTCTACTTTTTGAAAATAATAAAGCAAATCTGCTGAATGCGATTTAATATACAAAAAAGTAGGTACCTACTTAAGCCAATTTGCTGACTGTGGTTTGTAAGACTACCTACCTACTAATATATTAGTAATTAAATAAATGCCTCGTTATCTAATTTTAAATTTGTTTTATACTGTGAATTAAATGTATAACCTTTATATAGCAAATGTAAATAAATAATAGCATCATTTGATATTTTTCTGCTTATGTCGTAAATATACTACATTTTTGGTAGTAGGTGTACAGAACTCATGTTGTATATATACTACATTGAGAAAATCCAGATTTCCCAACGGATAATTTTTTATATATTTTTTGACAACATTTAGTCCAATATCGAATAGATCCAGATAGTTTTTAATGAGATTCCTCAAAAAAAAATCTCTGGTTCTCAGGAGGTTAAAAATCAATTTATTTCTTAAGCGTGAGAAAAAAAATTTTTGACTTTTTGGTAGATTTCACTCAACAATAAACAATTTTGGATGGACAATAATTGATGGCAAATATGAATATTATTGGTTTGATGGACCCCAAAGTCCATCTTTTGAAGAATTATCTTCTGAAATACAAGGTACCCTATTTATACTATTGTTATTTATTGATTGATTATTCATTATTATATAATTTACTTAATTTTTTCATGTTATTACAGAGTCAGATATCACGAGTGAGGAAAGTGAAATAAATGAAGATGACAACGATGTTAGTAGCGAAGATTATGAAGATTCATCAGATGAATATGATGAAGATTTTTTTTTTTATCTATAAATAATAATAATAATAATAAATAATAAATATCTTTGGACAATTCACACCAATTATCTAGTCCCATTTTAAGCAAAGCTTGTGTTATGGGTACTAGACAACGGATAAATATACATAAATACATATTATTATAAGACATCCAAGACTCAGGTACAGATGCCAGTGCTCTTCACATCGACATCTGCCCCTAGCGGGATTCGAACCCGCAACCTCCGGTTTCGTAGTCAGGGCCTCTGACCACTAGACCAACAGGCCGTCAAATACACCAATACTCCAATTTTTGTACCTAATTTTCCCAAAAAATAAACTTATTTAAATTTTAAAAAAGATTTTTTCGCTGTATCTTATGTTAGAAATAGGAAAACGAAAAAATGACAATTCTTGTCGGACTAGTGATACATACCTGTTTTTTTGTAGGACATTGTTTTATTTGGGCACTGAAGACCCTAACCTATTATGTAATATTTTTGTCCTACAGTTAGTAATGAGAAAAATGGTCTTATGGTATTAACAATTTCTGAGCGTAGGACCGGGATAACATACCACGGAATTTGTAGGACAATATGACCGTTACATTATATAAATATTAACTAAGTAATAAAAAAAAAATCAGCTGGTTAGTAATCATTTTTGGTGATGTCGTTATCAACACATGTTGAAGAGGGAGGACTCTTTGATGAAACCATAGATTTTGTAGGACAAATATTTTTTCAAATAATTTAGATAATTATCTTAAGATTTAATAAAAACAATTCAGTTAGTAATAAATATTGAAGAATCATCAAATCGACATATTTTATTATTGCTACCTCTGTTAGCTACCACAATCAAAAATTTTCGCACAGGAAATTGTTGGGCGTCTTATCAAAATGAAGCTATTCACGGAAAATTAGCTTGATAGTAATAAAAAAAAAAAATACTCCACGGAACCTGTACTATTATTATACATTGGAATGAAACCACTTTAAACGGTTAGTACGGTCCTTAATCGTAGCACGACTGAGCTGACAATAATCTTCAAACTGTTTGCCTATATGTACCTATAAGTATATCTTGAAATTGAGTTTCCTAATATTTGTATACTGAAGTGAAGTAAGCGACATTCATTATGATATTAATAACAACAATAAATACAGATAAAATTTCACACATACCTACTATACAAAAACGAGAATTATTCTTGTAAATAAAATGAAGTGACATTTCCACCGTCGTCGCAAAGAGCGAAATTTCAATCGACCCTATAAACTCACTAGTAATTTTGGTGGTTACATTAGTTCATACTACAGTTAAAGTAAGCGGTACTTACTTCAACCTAGTGTGTACTAAACGTTGTTTAGTAGGAGCTTCCGACTCTTCATAAGGTGTAGGATGCTCGAACTCGGTGCTCCTTGTGCGATGTTGCCAGTATGCATATTAAATATAAGTATAGATATGTTAACACTACGTAAATATTCTGTGGATTTTTTCTTATAAGACAAAAGGCTTAAATGACTTGAATCAAAGCCATAAACGTTATAAAAAAAGACGTTTGATTTTATTATAGTTTTATTGTAAATGATTAAATTAAATCGACGAGGAATTTAGTACCTATGTCCGTTTAAGCATTGTGTAAATGTAATTCATACATTGTAAATAAAAGAAGTCAACCAATTTTGATGACAACAAAAATCTAATCTAATCCTTTAATTTCACTTTTGATGAATCACTTTTTAACGTTGTCTATAATTTTACTTTCGTCTGTGATTGAAGATTGCTTTGGATAACTCAATTCATTCCAAAGACAAATATAAGCATTACAAATACTTAAACCTTAAACAGAATATTACAGTTATTTTTCCACGTTACAAAAAATATAAATCCAGGTTAACAAATCTCCAAAAAAGTCGTTTTTTCATAGAACGAGCGGTTTTTCATAAAATGGAAGCTAAACAAACCTTCAGCATTACAAGAACTTGATGTTTTTGGGTTGGCCCTACTTCTTTATTAGGGCCAATGCAAAAACGGAATACTTAGGTACCCATAATCTAAAGCATTACAAGAACTTTTTTTTTAACCCTAGGTACTCCTTTATTAGAACCAAAGCAAAAACGAAATAGGTGCCTACCAGCATTTCAAGCAATTCAGGTTATTGCTTTGGCCCCACTCCTTAAGACGAAATAAGTACCTACCTAATCTATTAACCAAAATCAAGAGCGAATCATTGGAATAAAACAACTATTAACGGATTTAACTCGCGTATTTTTATCTGGGGGAACGGCCGTGCCCCCACCAAGTCGAGCAACAAAGCATCACGGCCGTACCATCCTTTTCTCGAACCAATTCAGACCATTTTCGACCCCCTGTAACTTCGTTGTGGATAAAACTAGAAGACTGAAATTTTTAGCAACCATGCAGGCATTGTAAAGACACGTATATTTCAAATTAAATTAAATTTGAACCAGTATTTTTAATGGGTCAAATTTCTTAATTTTGTCACTCACTGCCTCACCGATCATAAAAAGTCTAAGGCACATCTAGCAGACCTAGAAACTTCAAATTTGGAATATAAGTAGTGTTTGGTGTATGAATCAAGGAAAAACTAAAAAATCTAGAAAAGACCGCAAAGAAAATTAAGCCAAGTCTTCAGTTAATTAAATTTTTCAATATTGGCTTTATTCGTAACGATGTTTTATTATGGCAGTTATTATTATTGCGTACCTACATATATACAATAAGTAGAAGGTACCGAAAAGGAAAAAAGTAGGATTGTCTACAAAATACAAAAATAAATGTTTTATGGGATTTTATTTTATGTGCTGACGTTGCGGATTCTTTACAGTTTCCATAATCGTAGCACGATTGAGCAGACAATAGTTTAACGCTAAAGAGTGAATCAGTTTCATAAAATTACCAACACACCCGTTCCCGCGACCAGCCCCGGGACTAGTAATCCGAATCCCTAATCCCGGACAAGTGCCGCCCCGGGGGATTCCTGTGAACTATATTACCGATGCCTAATTCCCGTGTATTGCGGGCTTAAGTCCCGGGAACGGGAATGGTAATACGAAATTAATTTGCGGTGCCCCGGGTATTGTTCTGTAGTTTATTAAAAGTGTTTTGCGCTGGTTTGTTGTGGGGTTATATTTTGAGTTCGATAAAGTTTTGACTTTGTTAATTGGAGATAATTCTTAACTCAAAAAGGTTACGTCGGTGTAGGTTAATGCGGTTCGAAAAGTTTGGTCGATTTTAGAATAAGAGATACGTAGGTAAATTCAATTATTTACACATGTATTTCTTAAAAAATAGGTAGTTATATCACATGTACAATTATTGATTAACTTGTTACATTGGGATAAGTTCTGACTTTGAGTAAAAACTTAAATATGACTACCACTAAAATTCCTTATGTGTAAAAATTCCTCAACAATTGACGAAACAATCGAATGGGCAAGACGACTATCGCCGGGATCGCTAATCTATACTTCTATACTAATATAATAAAGAGGTAAGGTTTGTTAGTTTAGATTGCACAGGTTCCAAAACTACTACAGGACTATTCCCGAGTGATATAGGCTATAGAAAAATTTGAAAAAAATCCGCGTGATGCCCGGGAGAACCAAACTGCTAGTTAAAAATAAAACTTCTTTCGTCTAACTATTCAAAGCATCGATCAAGAATCTAATCGGAATATTCCAATAAGCTATCATTGCGACCCTCATTTTTGTGGCATAACTTTTCAATTGTTTTTTAAGTACGCACACGCGGTCCATTCAACCTAGCGTGGGATGAGTGTATGGGTCTGTATGGGTCTGTATGAGTCTGTATGACCCTTGCATTAAACGCAGATTTTGAGAGACTACGCGTATTTAAGTGGTCTTGAAACTCGAAATTGTGATGCTCGCGGTAGGCACGATATTGGGAAATTTTTAATTTTAATACAAGTTAGGAAATTGCTCAATGCTTCGTTTTATAATTTCTGATATTTTTGTGGTTATTGCACATTAGAATATAACAATTGTTACAGATTTTATAATAATGATAATAATAATAATAATTTATTAACATACCAATATAAACAGTTACATAGTTCAGACAAAATATCCGGTGAGTGCCAAACTAGGCTGAGCCTGTATCTTGGAACCCACTGAGTTGGTTTATTTTGCTCACGTATTTTATTTTATTTGTTGACGTTTCGGAAACTTTTCCATATACGTAGCAAGACTTAGCTTCGTCAGCAAATAAAATAGAATATAATAGTTAAATCCATTAATAATAGTTACATAGTTCTAATAAGTGTAGGTTTTTATGTAAAAGCAAACAATTAAGTATATTAGGTACTACCCCTAAGTAGTACCTAATATACTTAATTGTTTGCTATAGATATATTATACCTACTATATGCGATAGTTATTTTATGACGGTAAGTATGTAGGTATATATATGTACCTACCTATTAAAAAAATCTATTATTACGTACATAGTTGTTAAACCAAAACCAATAAAGCTATCGAGATCTTGACTTCTGTAAACATCTGATAAGTTCATACAGTACCGATAATGCGATATGTAATCAATTGAATTGAATCAATTGCCGATAGTATCAATTGGTTCGCAAACAGTTTTGGTGCAATTAGAACTTTTTACGAGTGCGAGTGTACAAATATTAGAACTTAAAGATTGTCTTTACTATATCTACAAGATAAGGGACCGTTCAAATATTACGTAAGCAGATTTTATTATTTAATTACTACTGACGTAATAACCCCCCCACCCCCTCCATGTAATCAAAAAATAGCAAAGTAAACTAGTCTGCTAGAAGTCGTTAATCAGCATAAAATGAATATACCTAAATACTTACTTGAGTTAATGCTTCGTTCTTAATACCTAATATAATATAATATTTGATTTTAAATATATGTAAGAAGTAAATTAACCCTTACAATATCAACGTAGATATCTTAGGGTTCCTTACCCAAAAGTGTAAAATAGGGGCCCTATTTCTGCGACTCCACCGTCCGTCTGTCATCAGGCTCCCTCATGCACCGTGATAATTAGTCAGTTGAAATTTTAACAGATTACCTACCTACCGTCAAAACCCTTAACTTCACCTAGACTACCATACTTCGCCTAATTTCACATAACTTCAAATTTACAAGTGATTTCAATGACAGGTTTAGGTTTAGGTTTAAAGATCATTTATTCTCATTAAGAATGTACAATTCACTTATTATGAGAATTCAAAATTTGTACAAACTATACTTTAAAGCTAGCATAAAAAGAAATTATTAAAAATAAGAGGGTAGTTCTATACAAAACTGTTACCATTTCTGCCTATACATATTGTTACCAAGCAAGATCCGTGCGTCGAAATGTAAACAAGATAAGAGAATCATTGAGTTACACAGAACTGGAAGTGGCATTAGCGTAGTTGTATTGTATTTCTTTTAGCACTATATCAATATTGTACTTTGTAACTTTTATTTAATATTATTTTTATTATTGTTTTTTATTTTGTTTTTATTATTTTGTAGTTATTTATTTACTTATATTCGTTAGTATAGGTATTTTGTTTTATAATTATTATTTATGCATATTATGTCTAAAACGTAGATGCAAGTAATAATAATATTTAAGTTAACATTTTTTTTTTTTTTATTATATATTTTTTTTTATTTAAATGTTTTCTGTATGGGTATTTATTAAATGATGTTTGAGGTCTTTTTTAAATTTATCTACAGACTTCATATTTTTTATCTGTTTGGGGAGCTTGTTGTATAGTTGAGCACCTTCATATAAGATACATTTTTGTCCATGTTTAGATTTTGGTCCGCGCAGTATTAAATCGTTTGCATTTCGTAACTTAATCTTTTGTTTGGTTTTCTTTTTCTTAAAATTTATTTGAGTATGAATTTGTTTATGAAGTATTTTGCGAACTAAGATACACGTGTTATAGATATATGATTGTGATATATTTAGTAATTTTGTTTCTTTATATATTTTGACGGTTGATGTTAAATAGTGGTATTGAAATAGGGTTTTTATTAGTTTATTTTGAGTTCTTTGTATAGTATTAAGATTAGTTTTAGCTGCCGTGCCCCATATTTCAATAAGGAAATCCAGATGAGGTTTAACCAATGCGTTATATATGCTGTAACGAACTTGTTGGGGAAGGAATTTTGCAATAACACGAAGTGCTCCTATTAATGAGGTCATTTTTGACTTAACTTTTTCTAGGTGTGGTTCCCAGCTTAGTTTTTTATCTAAAATGAGGCCAAGATATTTTTCTTTATCTACGTGTTTAATAATCTGATTGTCAATTTGTAAGGGTTGAAACTCGGTTATTTTCTTGTTTTTTGCTAAAAATATTATATAATTGGTTTTGTCTATGTTTATAGTAAGTAAGTTATTTTTAAACCATTCACTTAGTAGATTGAGGTCGCCAATGACAGGTTTCATATAATAACTCTAAGTATAAAGTATATTTAATGACTATCCATATTCTGCGGACAATCTGTGGCTAACTTCATATGGTTGGCGTCCTATGTAATTTATCTTGCCGCTATGACAACAAATACCTACTAAAAAAAAAATTAGGTTTTACTCCCATACTACAAACCTATTTTAATTTCCCTAATTATTATAGACTAGCGGCCCGCCACGGCTTCGCCCGGAACCCTTTTTTTTATAGCCTTGGGAAGTCACTTAGGAATAGTGTAGCTTTCCAACAGTGAAAGAATTTTTAAAATCCAGGCGTTTTGGAGCCTATTTAATCCAAACAAACAAACCAACCTTTCCTCTTTATAATATTAGTATAGAGTACTATAGAGTATAGATATAGATAATGGTACGGCACTCTTCATGCGTGAATCCAACTCGAATTTGGCCAGTTTTCAACCGACGAAAAAAACGGAGGAGGTTGGTTCTCAATTCGACGCGTATATTTCTT
Organism: Polylopha cassiicola; assembly: GCA_038024825.1. NCBI lineage: Eukaryota > Metazoa > Arthropoda > Insecta > Lepidoptera > Tortricidae > Polylopha > Polylopha cassiicola. Next base: position 6,732,591 of record CP149061.1, read on the forward strand.
TTATAAATTCATTATCGTCTGAAAAAGCAAAGGAAACAAGCTCTTGAGCCGCGGCGTGGAGGGAGGCTTTCATCGCCGTACCTGTGCGCCCGCGCCGTACCTGACCTAGGAAAACAAATATGGCGGCGCTTCGGGCTTAACATGGATAAGACGTGCGCAAAAACATAATATTTGTACATTGAAATGAAAGAAGTAGGAGATAGAGAGAGAAAGAAATAGGAGAACTAGGCCGGATTTTCGCGTATTTTATTTTATTGACTGACTTTTAGCATAAGACTATTGTCAGCTCAGTCGTGCTACGATTATTCTTTATCATAAAATTGTATTGTAATGATACCTATTTAAATTTTGCTGTTACTTGTTAAAACTTATTGTTTTTGTTTTGATGATCTCAATATGAGTGCATGTACCTTATTTGTCATGTAATTAGGTAATAGTTATTTTGTATGACTTTTGAGAAATAAATGAATCTAATCTTGTACTGTTTTGTCACTTAGGACTTTTCATCGCGTAGGGTACCTATTTAGAATATTATAATAGATAATCATATCAAATTAAATGTCTGTCTGTTTTGAAGGCAAAGTTATGATCCTCAGGGCAGAGGTATGTCCACATTATTCCATACATACCTGTTATGAGTGTGATATTTTCATATTTTTGGTAGTTATTTTTTGTGTGACACGCTAAGTGGTGATCGGACCACCCGCGGAGCACTTTATACGTTTCTATACAAAAATTGATATTTTCTTACCTTGGAATTGACTCGAGCCTAGTAAAGTACCTAATGTGGTCAAATTTATATATCGCACATGAAGGAACTAACTCAAAATTCCTTTTTTCAGGAGAGACGAACTGATTAGTGCGCAAAAGAAGATCATAATTATTTCTGATGCCTACGCGGTTATTATACATTGGAATGAAACAACTTTAACGGATTTAACTCGCGTAATTTTATTTAATTGGCTGACGTTTCGGAGCCTTTACAAATTCCATAATCGTAGCACGACTGAGCTGACAATAGTCTTAAGTTAAACGTCAACCCAAGTTGTCAGCTCAGTCGTTCTACGATTATGGAATTTAATTATTTATTACAAGATTTGATTATTTATTTATAATGAATTCAGAACAGTTACCCGACGGTATTTGTCCGAGCTAATGTACCTACTTGATACTTGACTATAAGAATATTTTTATTTCTCATTTGCATGAGAGTTCTTGTATGAAGTGCGTTGTTCCAAGTGGGCTACTGCGCTATTTGCGTTTACTATGTCAATATAATTTCTAGCTACCTGATAAATAGTTTTTATTGGTTAGTTTGATATCTACACTTCTAAATGATAATAAAGATTTGTTTGTTTATTTATAATTTAATTTATAACTTCATAGTGTTGAACGGAAAAAAAGGGGGACCTAATGCATGCTTTACTAGTTAGAAGTTAGTATTGACTAACTTCTGCCCGCGACTTTGTTGAAAATTTTACCGCACATTTTGAAAATTCACCCGATTTTCAAAAATCCTTTCTTAGTGCAACTTTTCAGCCCTTATGGGCTAAACTATTAGCCCCTGCACTGCGTTGATATGTCCGTCATTAAGTCAGCTTATATGAAGGTAGTATTTCCTACATATTTAATTATTTCATTAAATTATTTATTATAACGGATTTACACTTGGATCGCATCCCGGGTGTAAAATAATTTTAGTATTACACAATCTCATCTTAGCCTGGTATGAATATAGGCACTGTAAAGTTTTCGAAACATCAGAATAAAAAAATAATATACGCGAGTTAAATCCGTTAGGTAGGTACCTACTTACACCAAATTTTTTATTCCAACATAATTTTATAGGTACTGTTTAACCTTTTTACTAAAATAGTCTTAATTTCTATACGTTTTCACACATCTTTTTGTAAAGTCAACAGTTTTGGTAGTAACTAATGGGTTTCACGGGAGACTGGCAGAGTGGGTCTGGTGCTAACGATCCACCGTCGACACCGTTCCACACTAACGCGCGCACGCGCATACTTGGGTTCATTACAAGAAATTGATGAGTATGTCGCAGCCGGATCATATAGGTACAAACAATATATCTATACTAATATAATAAAGAGGAAATGTTTATGACTTTAGCGTTAGACTATTGTCAGCTCAGTCGTGCTACGTTTATGGAAACTGTAAAGAATCCGAAACGTCAGCTAATAAAATAAAATAAAAATACGCGATTTAAATCCGTTAATAGTTGTTTCATTCCAATGAGGAAATGTTTGGATTGAATAGGCTCCAGAATCACTGGACCGATTTGAAAAATTGTTTCTCTGTTGCGAAGCTACACTATTCGTAAGTGACAAAGGCTTATTAAATTTTGGAAAAAAAAATTGGTAGGTATCCGTGCAAAGCCAGGGCTGACCGCTAAGTAGGTATATATATTCTACAGAATTATACTTTCCTCAAATCCTTTGCGGTGCAATCTGTTCGTTTATGGAATAGTCTCCCAACACCCATTAGCCAATCGCAATCTATCACCGCTTTCAAATCTCGCTTGGAAAAGTATTGGCTTGACGAATGAATTAGGTATTTATTTTATTTTTATCGGTATTATTTATGTTGTATTACAAACTAGCTTCTGCCCGCGACTTCGTCCGCGTGGAACTCCTCCTTTTTTACAGTCGGTTAAAAAGTAGCCTATGTCCTTTCTCAGGCTCCAGACTTTCTATGTACCAAATTCATTTAAATCGGTCCAGTAGTTTTAGCGTGAAAGCGTAACAGACATACAGACAGAGTTACTTTCGCATTTATAATATTAGTAGGGATTATTCAATTATATTTTGTACCTTTTAAGTTGTACATATATTTTTGTCTTTCTCTCAATCGCCCAAAGGTTAACTGGAAGAGATGGGATTAAAAGGATAAGTTCGTCTTTGTACATTAAAATTTGTATTGTTATCGCTTCAACCTCTGTATTTGTTTGATTGTGCAATAAAAAGTTTACAAACATACTTACATAGGTACATGTGCATGTTTATACATTACGACTAGCCGTTTTGAAATACGGCGGTTCAATTTATTTAAGCTGTTTACAAGACTAGCAGTTTACTTATTAGATGCTATTTTGTTGATATATCTGTCAGTGTTGCCAACTCCTAGAAATTGGAGTCGCTAAACTCAAAGTCAAAAGTCGCCGAAAAATTGGCTAAAGCTAAAACATAACCATAAAAAGTTCGGGAGACCCCCCCCCCCCCCTCCCCCGTGCTATAATGATATACAAATGGAACTTCAATTGAAATTGGTGCGCTATCGCGTTTGTCGTTTTCCATATTATGTATCTCTTGTCATTGAATAATTCTGTGTCGATTTGATAAAAAATGTATCTATTATTGGCTCTAGAACTGTTTTAATTTGTACTCCAAAAGTCGCCAGATAAGTCGCTAAACTATTTTTGTCGTCAAAACTTTTTTTTGGTCGCTAAGCCTTAAGCTAAAGTCGCTAGTTCTAGCGACAAAATCGCTAAATTGGCAACACTGATATCAGTCAGCCAATCAATACCTCTTATAGACTTACCCATCTCTAGTAAATTACCTAAACCTACCCACACTTCGCCGGCCACTCCTGCGCACGTGTGGCCGCTTCGTACGTGACGCTACAATGAAGCCGCGATATGGAAAATCTGTTAGTACCTGTACCCTTTTGTGTAGGTGTTAGTATTTAAACATCAATGCTAATGAACATTTTCTTAGTATTTTACATGCTTTTTTATGGTAGAAAATGTTTTGATACTAATTTGATCCGAGGGGATTAGAAAGAAAGAAATGAAATTTATTTTGCAAATATTCACGTGCTTATCGCTACATAGTATAAAACAAAGTCGCTTTTTCTGTCCCTATATCCCTATGTACGCTTAAATCTTTCAACAGATTTTGATGCGGTTATTTTTAATAGATAAAGTGATTCAAGGGGAAGGTTTATAGCACCCGTGTAAAGCCGGGGCGGATCGCTAGTTTACAATAAAATAGTAAAAAGACACTTAAAACTATGTAGCTTAGGTATAACTAGTTATGTTTATAAGGGTGGTTATGTGGGAATTCTGAGTATTGCTAAACAAACAATAAACACGAACCTATATACGTATCCATATACCAAAATACATATGATACTTTATTTTTAAAACTAGCTTCTACCGCTTCGTTTTGTTTACGGGACGAATTTTCAAAAATCCTTTCTTAGAGCGGCGTTAAGGAAATCCAAAAATTCTGTTTTGAAAACCTTATAGTTAATATGTCAATTATTCAGTCAGCTTCTCCTTTAATATATAGAGGTATGCTATATAGATGTGCAATGATCACAATAGTCATATTTTTTGTCTTCAATATCCCGTCAATTATATTCTCTTGTCCTCCATCACGCGCAAAGAACTTATAAAAGCGTGATAACAGATAAAAGTTATCACAAACAAACAGAAGATAATTGGGTACACAAAAGTCAGCCCAAATGTCTTAAAGATTCCAGCAAACAATGCTAATTAGTTGAGTTCTATAATCGTAAATAAACAGATGTTTGGCTTAAACCATGAGAACATAGCGATTCTGTATTCATTGGAATAAAGCTATTTTAACGGATTAAACTCGCGTAAAATACAGGTTGTCTGGTAGAGAATGCCGTATGGCATTAAGTCCGCCTTTTGTACATTTGTTTTTTATTGTGCAATAAAGTGTAAAAAAATAAATAAATAAAATACGCGAGTTTAATTACCTGGGCTGACGATATTCTGACCGTGCTTCGAATATGGGAACTGTAAAGTTTTCGAAACATCGGCAAATAAAATAAAATACATACGCGAGTTAAATCTGTTATAGTTTTTTTTATTTCAATATGTAGGTACTTACTTAACCACAGACAAAGTATTCAAAACATATTAAAGAATTCAAATCGCGTAGGTATATTTGCCGAAATTCCATTTAGTTGGTCAGTTAGGCACCTAGAATAGGGTTGCCATAAGTGTAAGGACTCGGACCAGGACATTTCAAGAAAAACTAATTAAGGTAAAAAAAAAAAAAAAAAAAAAAAAAAAAAAAAATTTACTAAGTAATCACGTTAATTTTGATACAAAAAATTCAACCTTAAGGGTAGGAAAATAGGGGATAATTAATTTTTCACGCACTGATTGTATCGTATGACCAGACGTAACTTTTTACAGAGTAGTCCCATTTTGATAATTCTTTTTTTATTGGATAGGGCATACCTTAAACATGATAAAAAAATTGGAAAAAAGGAACCTACCGTAAGGGTGGAAAAATAGGGGTAATTAATTGTTCACTAAAAGTTAATAGCAAAAACAAGGTAGTAATAATTTGTATAAATTATGTCCAAAGAATCTTATAAAATAATAACTTTTCAATAAAACATTACACTGTCGAAAAAAACTAAAAGGCAGCAAAGAACAATACTTAACGCACTGAAAAGAAAAAAAATATATATAAATTTTTCTATGTACCTATCTAGTGCGCTATTGTTTTTTGTTGTTATAAAATCGATATAAAATATCAATGCATTAGAAAAATCGATCTTGTATCAAACATCTCTAAGTCACATAGTGGGCTTGATAGCATGCCATTGATGCGCTCTTGCTCTGTCAACGCTAAGAGTCTGCGATCTCGAAATGCGTTGACACTGTTAACGAAAATTCGTGAAACGTGAACGGACAATTGTCAGCGCTTACGTCGTTCTATCCACGTACGGCTAATCGTACGCTAGTTAGAGCGCGTTTATTGGAGGTATATTACTGTTTACCAAGTCCAGCCCACTATTAAATAACTATGATTTTTAAACCGGGACAATTTGCTTATCGGCCGGGACGCCGGGACACCATGCTTCAAACCGGGACATGTCCCGGCGTACCGGGACGTATGGCAACCCTAACCTAGAATAATTTCTGATGCCTTCGCGGTTATTACACATTGGAATGAAACAACTATTAACGGACTTAACTCGCGTATTTTAATTTGCAGACGTTTCGGATTCTTTACAGTTTCCGTAATCGTAGCACGACTGAGCTGACAATAGTCTAACGCTAAAGTCAGCTTAAATCCGTTAATAGTAGTTTCATTCCAGTTAGGTAGACTTTTAAACAATAATAGACACGTATTTGTTCTTATTTCAATTGAACAATAAATGACAAAGATAACCGCGTCAAAACTTCGGGAGTGGGGGCATGTGACGTCACGTTAAGGTATAAATTGTACCATAACGTGACGCGAGACCCCACTCCTGAACTTTAAAAGTACATATACCTTCGTCATTTGTGTTTGCTTGAAAAAATAATAAATACGTATCCAATAATTTTTGGTAATCTTGTTGATACAGAAAGAAAAAAACACATGTTAAACATAATAATAGTATTATATTATAATCTAGGTATGATACAAATGACCTAAGTACTAAGAACTCTCGTCGCTTATAACACGTCCCAGAACAAAGTACGTGCAGCCTTTAATGATGTGTCTAATTAGGCCCGCTACTTAGATCTGCATTCTACATTTACAAAACAAACACTAACAATCTAGTGCTTAGTGTTTATGTTTCTATTACTGCTAAGATAACGTACCTACGGCATAAGACTTTCTGCTGAGTTTCTTGCGGCGTTTCTCTGCCATGATTGTTTTCGAAGCGTATTCTGGGGGCCTAGACAAGGTGCCAACGTTCAACGTTAACGTTAAACGTTGGCACCAAAATGTATGGGATTTGACATCCGCGAACGACTGTCACGTACGTCACAAACGTTCGCGGATGTACAATCCCATACATTATTGGTCGTATTCGTTTAACGTTAACGTTGAACGTTGGCACCTTGTCTACGCCCCCTGGCATGGATGTAATGGCCCTATAACAGATTTAACTCGTGTATTTTATTTTATTTGTTGAAGTTCCGAATATTATACAGTTGTTATTAGGTATATAATTATATTCGTAGCGCGACTGAGCTGACGATAGTCTACCTAACGCTAAATTGATCACTTAGGTATAAGTAGGTACCTATAATATGTAAAATTTCAAAACGTGAGCATATAATTATCGAGTTCTTTTTCATTTATTTTTACTGTTGAAAAAGAGCATAACTTGGTACAATATAAATAAGGACCAAATTGGTAGAAAAAAATACTAACAAGTCTTCATAATTCCTTAAGTAAGTATCTCTTTTATTTTTATGCAGTTTGTAATATTCTTAAACTTGCATTTGGGTTTTTCTTTTTTCTATTGACAATGAACCCATGTTGTCATGTTTTTTGGTTTATTAAACTATTTATTATTGTGGTTTCGGTGTATAATTTTTTTCAATGCATTTGTTTTTGTAAGTACTTAAGTAGGTAATTAAAATGTCCTTATAATGTGACAGAGTGGACTTTTTAGCAGAGACCAAGTAGGTACCTATCAGTTTAATACACGACGATCTATAAAAACAAACGTATAAGAAAATGCTGATTTGAAAAAGAGACAGATTAGGTACATCCATAATATTAATAAATTAATTAAATAAAAAAATATTGACGCCTATTCAATTATTATAAAACCATTTCATTCTAGTATTCGTGTACGAAGGAAATGCTGTCAATAGAAAAAAAAACCCATTTACAAATCAGCTGATCCACAAATTAGCGGATGTTACCACACGATAAAGGCAAGAAGTTAAGTTCCTAATTCCGGACAAATCACAAAAAAAAACTGCAAAAAAACAACAAAAGTCCAAAGGATTACATTAACACGTGGTAAGATAACACAGGTAAGTTTAAGCCGACAATGCACAATAACGACACGTTGCTGTCACTTTTAGTGTTTTTTTCTATAATTTTATCATTCACAAAGCAAGTGACTAAAGTCATTGTTGGAAGATGGAACTGTAAGTGACGTGAGAAATCGCGTAAATGCTGCAGTTTTGACAGATGACGTAAACATGTGGGATTGCGTGACAGATTGTTTAGGAGAAACGTGACAATTTATCTATACTAATATTATAAAGAGGAAAGATTTGTACCTATTTTTGTATGTTTGTAATGAATAGGCTCAAAAACTACTGGATCGATTTTAATAATTCTTTCACTGTTGGGAAGCTACGTTCACCCTCAGTAACATAGTCTATAGAATATTTTGAAAAAAAATAGGGATCCGTGCGAAGCCGGGGCGAACCGCTAGTATTTAATATAAATGGCTGTCACTGTTAGAAGGTAATTTTAAATAATAAATAATCCGTGAAATTACAAAATGAAGGGAATTCAAGACTGTAATGTGATGTTTTGAAATTTAAAATAATTAAAAAAAGGTGAAGTTATATTTAAATTTAAAAAGATATTAAAAAAATTAACAAAAACCTAAAACCCAAGAGCCATCTAAAAAGGAAAATAATAATAAAAACTTAATATTTGGTTCCTAAATACCTATTAATATTTCTATAGGTAAAGTAAACATCTTGCACCGCTCCTCATTTTGGTAGGTACCTACTTAAATATTTACAATCTAAGTAGGTATACCTACTATATAGCTTACAACATAGTTTTTACATATACATATCTCTTATTTTATATAAAACTAACTGACCCGGCGAACTTCTCCTAATAATAGGTAACAAATACAACAAAAAAAGAATTAGTGAAATCGGTCGAGCCGTTCACGCGTGATGCCGTGACTACGGAAAACGGGTTTCATTTATATATATATATATATAGATATAGATTTCTATATTTTTCTCGTACTTAATTAAATTCTAAACTTGTGCCACGACAATTGTTTAACGCACTGAAAAGAAAAAAAATATATATAAATTTTTCTATGTACCTATCTAGTGCGCTATTGTTTTTTGTTGTTATAAAATCGATATAAAATATCAATGCATTAGAAAAATCGATCTTGTATCAAACATCTCTAAGTCACATAGTGGGCTTGATAGCATGCCATTGATGCGCTCTTGCTCTGTCAACGCTAAGAGTCTGCGATCTCGAAATGCGTTGACACTGTTAACGAAAATTCGTGAAACGTGAACGGACAATTGTCAGCGCTTACGTCGTTCTATCCACGTACGGCTAATCGTACGCTAGTTAGAGCGCGTTTATTGGAGGTATATTACTGTTTACCAAGTCCAGCCCACTATTAAATAACTATGATTTTTAAACCGGGACAATTTGCTTATCGGCCGGGACGCCGGGACACCATGCTTCAAACCGGGACATGTCCCGGCGTACCGGGACGTATGGCAACCCTAACCTAGAATAATTTCTGATGCCTTCGCGGTTATTACACATTGGAATGAAACAACTATTAACGGACTTAACTCGCGTATTTTAATTTGCAGACGTTTCGGATTCTTTACAGTTTCCGTAATCGTAGCACGACTGAGCTGACAATAGTCTAACGCTAAAGTCAGCTTAAATCCGTTAATAGTAGTTTCATTCCAGTTAGGTAGACTTTTAAACAATAATAGACACGTATTTGTTCTTATTTCAATTGAACAATAAATGACAAAGATAACCGCGTCAAAACTTCGGGAGTGGGGGCATGTGACGTCACGTTAAGGTATAAATTGTACCATAACGTGACGCGAGACCCCACTCCTGAACTTTAAAAGTACATATACCTTCGTCATTTGTGTTTGCTTGAAAAAATAATAAATACGTATCCAATAATTTTTGGTAATCTTGTTGATACAGAAAGAAAAAAACACATGTTAAACATAATAATAGTATTATATTATAATCTAGGTATGATACAAATGACCTAAGTACTAAGAACTCTCGTCGCTTATAACACGTCCCAGAACAAAGTACGTGCAGCCTTTAATGATGTGTCTAATTAGGCCCGCTACTTAGATCTGCATTCTACATTTACAAAACAAACACTAACAATCTAGTGCTTAGTGTTTATGTTTCTATTACTGCTAAGATAACGTACCTACGGCATAAGACTTTCTGCTGAGTTTCTTGCGGCGTTTCTCTGCCATGATTGTTTTCGAAGCGTATTCTGGGGGCCTAGACAAGGTGCCAACGTTCAACGTTAACGTTAAACGTTGGCACCAAAATGTATGGGATTTGACATCCGCGAACGACTGTCACGTACGTCACAAACGTTCGCGGATGTCAAATCCCATACATTTTGGTCGTTTCGTTTAACGTTAACGTTGAACGTTGGCACCTTGTCTACGCCCCCTGGCATGGATGTAATGCTATAACGGATTGAACTAGCGTATTTTATTTTATTCGTTGAAGTTTTGAATATTATACAGTTCCCATATTATTAGGTAGGTATATAGTATATTCGTAGCAAGATATTCTAACGCTAAAGTGATCAATTGAATATGTATTTTTTTCAAAAAGTGAGCATATAATTATCATTTTTCAGTTAAAAAAGAGCATAATTTGGTACAATATAAATTGGTAGAAAAAAATAGGTACTAACAAGTCTCTTCATAATTTCTTATGTCACTACATATCTCTCTTATTTTTATACAGTTTGAAATATTGTTAAACTTGTATTTGGGGTTTTCTTCTTTTCTATTGACAATGTTTTCTGTTTATTAAACTATTAATTATTGTGGTTTCGGTGTATAATTTTTTTCAATGCATTTGTTTTTGTAAGTACTTAAGTAGGTAATTAAAATGTCCTTATAATGTGACAGAGTGGACTTTTTAGCAGAGACCAAGTAGGTACCTATCAGTTTAATACACGACGATCTATAAAAACAAACGTATCTGGAAAAACTGCCTGTCTGTTCCGACCTAACAGACAGATTAGGTACATCCATAATATTAATAAATTAATTAAATAAAAAAATATTGACGCCTATTCAATTATTATAAAACCATTTCATTCTAGTATTCGTGTACGAAGGAAATGTTGTCAATAGAAAAAAAAAACCCATTTACAAATGAGCTGATCCACAAATTAGCGGATGTAACCACACGATAAAGGCAAGAAGTTAAGTTCCTAATTCCGGACAAATCACAAAAAAACTGCAAAAAAACAACAAAAGTCCAAAGGATTACATTAACACGTGGTAAGATAACACAGGTAAGTTTAAGCCGACAATGCACAATAACGACACGTTGCTGTCACTTTTAGTGTTTTTTTCTATAATTTTATCATTCACAAAGCAAGTGACTAAGTCATTGTTGGAAGATGGAACTGTAAGTGACGTGAGAGATCGCGTAAATGCTGCAGTTTTGACAGATGACGTAAACATGTGGGTTGGATTGCGTGACAGATTGTTTAGGAGAAACGTGACAATTTATCTATACTAATATTATAAAGAGGAAAGATTTGTACCTATTTTTGTATGTTTGTAATGAATAGGCTCAAAAACTACTGGATCGATTTTAATAATTCTTTCACTGTTGGGAAGCTACGTTCACCCTCAGTAACATAGTCTATAGAATATTTTGAAAAAATAGGGATCCGTGCGAAGCCGGGGCGAACCGCTAGTATTTAATATAAATGGCTGTCACTGTTAGAAGGTAATTTTAAATAATAAATAATCCGTGAAATTACAAAATGAAGGGAATTCAAGACTGTAATGTGATGTTTTGAAATTTAAAATAATTAAAAAAAGGTGAAGTTATATTTAAATTTAAAAAGATATTAAAAAAATTAACAAAAACCTAAAACCCAAGAGCCATCTAAAAAGGAAAATAATAATAAAAACTTAATATTTGGTTCCTAAATACCTATTAATATTTCTATAGGTAAAGTAAACATCTTGCACCGCTCCTCATTTTGGTAGGTACCTACTTAAATATTTACAATCTAAGTAGGTATACCTACTATATAGCTTACAACATAGTTTTTACATATACATATCTCTTATTTTATATAAAACTAACTGACCCGGCGAACTTCTCCTAATAATAGGTAACAAATACAACAAAAAAAGAATTAGTGAAATCGGTCGAGCCGTTCACGCGTGATGCCGTGACTACGGAAAACGGGTTTCATTTATATATATATATATATAGATATAGATTTCTATATTTTTCTCGTACTTAATTAAATTCTAAACTTGTGCCACGACAATTGTTAATTTTTATTTTTTAGGACATAGAATTTTTTTTGAGCTTAATAATAAAAAAATAAAATTCAGTTACTTGCACAAAATTACCTAAGTACCCATGACGCGCGGGCGCGTCACGCCGTTATAATAATATGATCTGCGTCGTAGATGCCGCGCGGGTGCGTCACGGCGCGTGGATACAAGCGTCGGCCATTACCCACACGACTCGGTGTCGGCTTTCAGCTATTTGGAACGCTCTCCTTGTGACTTATACCACAATTCAATTTTTGACGACTAAAGAGAAAAAATATTATAAGGACATTTGTGAAATTCTAAAATATGTAAGTAGTTTTAATTTTTTTTGTTCTGTGTTTGTTTTTCTTGTCTACACTAATATTTATGAAGAGGAAAAGTTTTTTTGTTTGTTTGAAATGTACAATTTTGATCTTACTATGAGTGCATATAATATGACGTAAAATATGTAATTACAATGTATGTAATAATGAGAAATAAATAAAACAATCTATTCATACCTATTTAGTATTATTCATGACACTTTACTTGTCATGCTTGTTATGAGATGAGTTACGCGAGTAGAGTAAAGTGTGGACAGAAACGGCAACATCGCCGCAACGCGAGGAACAATGGTAAGCTGCATGTGCAATCTAGTTACTAGGTACAAAATTATTCAGTTAAGAGAAATATGACTAACGAATGATAGTCATATTTCTCTTAACTGATTCATCATCACAATTTACCTTATGCCTAGGTAATTCCAACCTAAATTCTTTTAAAATATATTATGGTGACAATTTCTGATTTTGACTGTTAGATTAGTACATATAAGAATGAAACAACTAAGTATAACGGATTAAACTAGATTATTTTATTTGAGACTTATCGAAAACTTCACGGCTCATACCTATCCTTAACCGACGATAGTAACTAAATTTACTTTAGGTACATATTATGTTTTCCAAGAGACAACAAGTAAAATAAAATACGCAAATTGAATCCGCTATAGTTTCATTCCAATTCGTTTTGAAGGTTAAAATTCCTTAGTACAAAGAGGAGCGTACAACTTTCTCTATTGACTGTATATTGAAGAGTCAAGTTACAAGGGTCCGACTATTAACTAGCTATCTTATTCCGTTTATTAAAATAAATGCATTAAATTCCCCTCATGTGGAAGTAAGAAATAGACATGGAAAACAGAACTTAATAGCAATACTAGCAACCCGCCCCGGCTTCACACGGGTGCTATAAAACCTTCCTCTTGAATCACTCTATCTATTAAAAAAAACGCATCAAAATCCGTTGCGTTATTTTAAAGATTTAAGCGTACATAGGGATATAGGGACAGAAAAAGCGACTTTGTTTTATAATATGTAGTGAAGTCGTTATTTAATTTACACGAATTTTAAACAATTTATACCTACCTACCTACAAAGATTGAAATGAATTAACGGATTTAACTCTAACCATAACCGATTTTGATATTTTATTTTATTTAATGATGTTTCGAGTAGGTACTTTACAGTTCCCACATTCGTAACCGATTTAGCTGACGATAGTCTAACACTGAATAAAATAAATTACGCGAGTTAAATCAAATTTATCTATGCAAAAAACAAAGTCCAGTATAGGTATAATCTCAAATATTAAGAATAAAATTGTAGTTATTTCTTGTAAGAGTGGTAAACTTTCCAATAAAAAAATACTAAGTAGGTACCTAACTACTTCTTCCTATCAATGAAAGTAGGTATGCTGATCATCACCTTCTATAGGTAAAATTCTATCCTGTCTATAGAAAATTTTATAATTAGCACAATACTATCAGCTCAGTCGTACGATTATGGAATCTGTAAAGGCTCCGAAACGTCAGCCAAAAAATTTAATACGCGATAAATCCGTTTAAAGTTGTTTCATTCTAATGTATAGAAAATCTGTTGAACCCGTGACGCTACAAAAAATAAAAATCAAATGTTGTTTTTTTTTTTACCTGCGTAAAATTTGAAAATGACCGTACTTATAATGTTTACAACTACTTATTCTATTAATTACTTAATGAGCAATGTATGGACTTTGCTATCATAACAAAATTAGTTTGTTTATCAAATTGTTTTTGTTTTGTTATCAATCTTAATTAATTATACCTACTTATGATATGTTGCTAACTAATGATAATTTCTTTGCAGCTTCTAAATATGTTTTTCTGAATAGAATACAATGCTATCTTATAATTTTTTATGCTTTCGTGGTTATTACACATTGGAATAAGACAACTATAACAAATTTATTGTACCTATCTACCTACTTATATTAAGCTAAGCTAAGTGTGTTAAGAAAATGAAAATGAAAAAAGTTTGAATACTTAGTAAAAAAATGATAATAAGGTAGGTACTTACCTACCTATGTTAGTTTGATACGTTATAATTTTTTTATTTCAGTATTTCTACGTATTTTGTAAATTGTTCTTACAAAAACTCCAATTTATGTAGGTAGGTACGACGGCTAGCTTTTGCGAATTTTTCCGCGTATTTTTTAACCCCGTTAGGAGGTGAATTTCACCAAATAACGAAATAAATCTTCCGTAATATCTGTTAAAGAATGTTTATGTTAAATTTTAAATAGATTGAACTAAATAATCACGTTGTCGCATACCAACTTTGCACCCCTTTTTCACCCGCTTAGGGGTAGGATTTCGGAAAATCCTTCCTTCCTACATCATACAAAAAAAACACATTTTCCAAATTGCAGGTCTCTAAGATCAGCAGATAAGGCTGTTCGCTTATCCGTCAGTCAGTCATTCTGGATAAAGGATTTCATATAGGTAGGTACCTATTTAATTTATTTTTTGAAACACAATTTTCTAAAATCTATAGATATAGGTAATAGGTATATAAATAAAAAAAGAAGGTCCCACTCACGTATAAACCCACGGACAGCTAATAGTAGAAACTTGAAAACTTGAATTATGGCTAGTTGTTTTTATTCAAAATGCCGACGCACACTACGAAGAAATTAAAAAAAAACCCTTTATATTATAGTGACAAAACGGGGATTGCAAATTTGTATATCTTAAAGTTAACACAGTTTTTGATAAGACTTGTAATTGATTTTAAATACATGTCATTAAATAGGTACCTACCTACGTGTTTCATGGTATACTGGAATTCACCCCCGGGTGCAAAATAGTAAAATATATAAGAATCACGAAGTCGCTAGCAAAAGCAAGTAAAATGTATTTTTTTATTCTAATTATTAATACTTACCTACTTTGTTTTAACGTAAGTACCTAAATGAATTAGGTAGGTAGATACCTTAGGTAGAAAAACACGTGAATAAAATAATTAAATATAACGGATTTATCTTGTTTACTTATTGGAATGAAACAACTATTAACGGATTTAACTCGCGTATTTTTATTTTATTTTATTAGCTGACGTTTCGGATTCTTTACAGTTTCCATAATCGTAGCACGACTGAGCTGACAATAGTCTAACGCTAAAGGGTTTACTTATATTTTTTTACATACCTATCTAGATAGATATTAAATAACTATCTACCTAGACATCTAGAAAACCAATACCTAGGTTATCTAGGGGTACCTAGGTTACGCTATTCCTAAGGATATACCTACAAGTAAGATGCTGGTGAGGTACCGTCGGCCGTGCGCTTACCTTTACCGTTTGTTACAATAGGCTTTCGGTATTTCAATTTGCTTATAACTTTCGTTCCTAGGTATGTATATTAAATGTAATATGTTACATAGATTTATTAATATAACTAAATTAAATGTGAGATTGGAATTAAACAATGAAGTTACTGTCGTTGAATAACTAGGTACCTATTTAGTTAAAGTTATTTATATAGGTATACGCATGACAAGATGAACAATTTGTACCTTTTAAGTACTCACAAAAATTAACATTTCTTCTTAATAACCTTTAGAACCTAATCAACCACTTTTCAAAGACGTTGCACATTTTTATTCTATCTTTACGCATTTACTGATGCAAATCGTAACCCGCATAATGAACTGTATTCTCTCATGTCGAATATCAAAGAAAATACGCGACCGAAACTAAGCTACATGTTACACGAGCAAAAAATTCAGCTACGCACTTAATGTGATTATTTCATGTTTTTATCGTAGCGCGCTACGGTATTATTAGCGGAGGAAAAGCCGCGCAAGCTCTGCGCAGGCGGGGGCTGCGCGGGCGCGGCGGGGGGGTCGCCGCGGAGAGCCGGGGGGGTCGCGGGGGTCGCGGGGGCCGGGGGCGATGCGCGCGCAGCACCCGCGGGGCGGGGCGTGCGAGACCCCGCCCCGCGGCGCGCCAATCCGAGCGGGAGTGGTGGGGCGGCCGGGCCGGGGGCCTCTATTTACTTTTTCAATCAGTGCTCGTGTTTGCCCCCAGCCGGCGTGCACGCGCGGGTGATGCGCTAGCCATGATCTCGCAGAAGCTGTCGTACGGCGACGTGCCGACGTCCGCCGCGCTGTCGTCGCTGTCGCCCGGGCTCGCGCCGCCCTACGTGAACGGCATGGGCTGCATGCCGGCGCAGCCCTACCCGAACCTCTACTCCAACAACATGGTCGCCGGCGGGTCCTGCATGGGCTCGCCCGGCGTCGGCTACTCGCCGCCCGGCAACATGGCGTCCTGCATGGGCGGCGCCGGCGGCGTCCCGTACGGCGCCCTGCCGCGCGAGCAGGAGGCCGCCTCGCCCACCAGCGCGCTGCAGCGCGCGCGCAACGACAAGACCTACCGCCGCTCCTACACGCACGCCAAGCCGCCCTACTCGTACATCTCGCTCATCACGATGGCCATCCAGAACAACCCGACGCGCATGCTGACGCTCTCCGAGATCTACCAGTTCATCATGGACCTGTTCCCCTTCTACCGGCAGAACCAGCAGCGCTGGCAGAACTCGATCCGGCACTCGCTCTCCTTCAACGACTGCTTCGTGAAGGTGCCGCGGACGCCGGACAAGCCCGGCAAGGGCTCGTTCTGGACGCTGCACCCGGACAGCGGGAACATGTTCGAGAACGGCTGCTTCCTGCGGCGGCAGAAGCGGTTCAAGGACGAGAAGAAGGAGGTGATCCGCCAGGCGCAGAAGTCGACGCACGGGCACGGCCACCACGGGCACGACAAGCGCGGCGAGCACGGGCACGACAAGGAGCTGCGCGGCGCGGGCGCGGGCGGCGTGGGGGGCGTGGGGGGCGGGGGGGAGGACAAGGAGATGCGCGACGAGCTGCTGGCGCAGCTGCACGCGGCGCCGGAGCTGTGCCTGCCGGAGCACACGCCGCTGGCGCTGGAGCACTACGCGCAGCTGAAGCAGGAGCCGGCGGGGTACGCGCCCGCGCCGCACCCCTTCAGCATCACGCGGCTGCTGCCCGGCGCCGACACCAAGTCCGACCTCAAGATGTACGACGTCAACTACGGCTACGGCCACGCCGCCGAGAACTACTACCAGTCGCCGCTGTACCACCACCACCACGCGCACGCGCAGCCGCCCTTGTGACAGTATCCCCTGGCGTAGGCGCGCCAGGCCTGGGCCCAGCCCGGCCGCGTGCCGGACGCCTAGCCGGACGGCCCGGACGCCCCGCCGGACGGCCCGGACGCCCCGCCGGACGGCCCGGACGCCCCGCCGGACGGCCCGGACGCGGGGAGCACCGAGGCCGCGGCCGACGGACTCTCCAAACGGATAATTATCTTTAAAATCTCATTACGCGTTAAATTATTGATATTGGACACCCTGTGAGCGTGATTTGTGTTCTGGTGATATTTTAAGGCGGTTTGTGTAAATATTCGCTAGTACTGTACTGTACACGCCGCGGCGGCGGCGCGGCTTTAGGCCTAAAATGTTTGTGGAACTTTTGCGAAAGTGTCCTTTTTTAGTCTTTCCGAATTCTCCTGTCTACCGGCGCTTCTGTAAGCTTTACAAATGTTTTCATATCGGTATTGCCGAGTATCGAAGGCTTTAGTTTATCGGTCCCCGGCACGGACGGCGCGCTAATCTGCGCATTACGCGATCGATGCGATACGTTATCAATCAAATACGATGTTTATCTGCTCACATCTAAATACGCGCCGGCGGGGCACGCGTTGAAGTCTTTTGTTTTCATACAGTTTGTATCAAATTCTTCTTCTTCTAAAATAATTATTATGTTAAATGATCGGTCCGTGCAAAGTAATTTAATAAAAATCGTAACGTAAATAGGTAATTGTTACAAACAAAGAGACGCTTAGCTATACCTAGTTAATCAACCAAAAAGCAAATTTAAACTAAGAAAAAAGAGCACCGTAAAATTCTGCTACAAATTGAGTAACTTTGAAACATTTGTTTCTTCCAAATGTGTTCATACCAAAACTTAGGCCTACCAAAGGTGCCTAAGCAATAAAATAAAGCCTTTTTTTACTTATTTTTTACGAAGAGCGGGTAGACTCGGGAAAGGAAGTGACGTCATATCGTGGACAGACGGACAGTGCAATGTGTAACAAATTGTATAAATAAAATATTCTTAGATAGGTGAAATGGAATTATCGTTCTGTCGACCATCGCATTTAGGAGTGTAGCTAAGTTGTATATATAATATAAGGTAAATATATAACTTCTAAATAATGGTGTTTGGTGTAAAATAGGTTCCTATCCAGGCTTTTGCACATATTTTAATATATATTTATATGCAAGTGTATATTTAGCATTTGATAATTTGGCAAGCGTTGGAGTGATCAAATATATGTTTTATTTGAAATTATTAAACTCAAACTCAAACTCAAATAATCAGGCTAGGCTCTTACAGGCACTTGTGAATGTCAACGTTAAAATTAATATTCTTTTTCGATTCAGCAGAAAAAAAACCTCTTGAGAAGAATCGAGAATAAACTCAATGAGGTATAATTTTTATTATTATGAACGTATCGAGTATTGTAATATATATAAAAGTAACTTAATATTGATATGAGTGCTTGTGTTTTATAAAAAAAAATATTTTTCTTATGATACGTAACGTGAAGATTTCTTTGACGAATTTTTGGTTCGCTATTTGGTTATGTAAGGTAAATTTTTTTGATATTTTATTAGTAAACAAACTAAAATAATTCTTACTTAAAATCATAAACAAAACATACAAAAAGGGTCGCCGATGAAAGTATATTGTTAAAACTTTTTGTTACTAAAAATTTAATCAAAGGTTGGAATGAAACAATTTTATATTCTTTCCTAAATTTCGTAATAACCGCGGGAGTATCTAAAATTATTAAATCAAATTGCAACACGAAAAACGAAAATAATAAAATGACAGCTAATTTTTATTCACCGATTTTAATTATTATAGTATTTGTAAATTATAAATTTACTTCTAAAATAACCAAACCAGTATATAACAAGAAAAAAAAATACATTTTTTTATACCTATTGTAGGTATATGACTGTAGACAAATTTAACTCGCGTATTTTATACTATTAGCTGACGTTTCTTTACAGATTCCATAATCGTAGCACTGAGCTCACAATAGTCTTATGCTAAAGTCCCTAAAAAAAAACATTTAATTTACCAATGACATAATACTTCGTATGATTGCCATTTTCACATTATTTTGTGATACGGCGAGAATGTGGTTAGCCTTGAACAGCCTTATAAGCGAAGCCTTGCGACGGCCTCTGTTCTTGTGAAGACCACAACCTCGCTTAGAAATAATGTCAAGTTACCTAATTGTATTTAAAATATTTACTTTAAAAAAAATGGATTAAAAACAATCTTGAAATGTGTATTTTTGTAATGTGAAAACTTTTGATGCTCTCGCGGTTATTACACTTTGGAATATAACTATAACGGTATAACTCGTAGGTGTATTATTTTTTATGCTATTTCGAAAACTTTGCAGTTCTCATATATATTATAGAGTAACATACTGTGTTAGATTAACAGCTTAGTCTACGAATTTGGAAACTGTAAAATTTTCGAAATAGCAAACACGTTCTGCAATGAGTTTTTTATTTTGTTAAATTTTTCTCACATTCGGAAATTAGAGAAATGTTAAAGAAATGAAAACCTCATTAATTTATTTATATATTATAAAACTGTTTTATAAAAATTTACCTTAACCTTAAAGTGTTCTTAATCAAAATATTTATACCTAGCAAGTAAATGTTCACTTTTTAGGTGTAGATAATAATGATTATTCAACACTTGCCAAATTACTATATTTTTCTGTATTTAGTATATATTTTAAGACATAACCTGAAGACTCTGTAAATACATAGATATCTCAGTGGACAAACACTTTGTCAAAAATCTTTTTTAATTAAATTTCAATTATGATTTTTGCTAAGTTAAAACAAATCGACTTTAGCAAGCGCGTGCATTGCACTTAGGCACATTTGTCACATTCGGCCTTAATGGAATGCATGCCTGGTCTTCGGGTTAAGAACTATTGAATGCTAAATTTATTCTTGTCCTTATAAATACATATGAAAGCCATACTCGAATCTAGATAGGACTTATATCATCTGTTAGTTTCAGAGTTAATAAAATTAAGTATTTACAATAATACGTATTGTTTTCTTTTACTCTTTATACAGCCTCCATTTCAAAGTTAAGTACACATAGATATAAAGAAAGCTAATTTAGAAACCTGAAGGTTTGAGTTATGCACACCATCGAAGTCCTTACAGCAAAACCTACCAATAAAACAGATTTAAGCTAACTCTTCTAGCCTCATATAAAAAGCATAAATATGAATAGAAAACTGCAGTGCACATATTAATCACATTTTCGCCTCTCCCGAAATAATCTTGCTTGAATTGGCTGCCTCTAGATCTAGGTGGGCGATACGAACATCTAATTAATTAATTAATTTATAGAAACACACAAAGAAGTTAAATACTGCTATACCTATCCATATTCACAAACTCGTATATCGCACACCTAGATCTAAAGGGATCTAACTCAAAAACCGGAAGATTTGAGTTCTGCACATCATCGGATTCCAGCAAAACCCACCTACACTAAAACAGATTGCAGCTAATATAACTCTGCTAGCTTTATTATAAAAAGTATAAATTTATACAGAGAACTCATGCGTTCATATGGACATACTAATCAGTTTCTCGCCTCTCGTGAAAAAGTACGTTTTTTGAATTAGCTCTCTTTAGATCTAGGTGTGCGATACATGAATTAGTAATATAGTAGGTAGGTACTTAATCCCAGAGCGACACGAGGTATTCTAAAATAAGAATAGTTACCTCGTTGTACTTATAAGTAGGTATTAGAAACCTACTTATGACTAAAAATAATTTCTATAAATTCAACACGTAAAATTTCTGATGCCTTCGCAGTTCGCGGTTATTACCTATACATTGGAATTTGGAATGAAACAACTTTAAACGGATTTAACTAGCGTATTTTATTTTATTGGCTGAAATTTCGGAGCCTTTACAGATTACATAATCGTAGCACAACTAAGCTGACAATAGTGTTATGCTAGTCTTTAGCAAGGCTTCGAAACGTGAGCCAATAAAATAAAATACGCGAGTTAAATCCGCTTAAAGTTGCTCCATTCCAATTCAACAGGTATTTTAAAAATATCTGAACTTTTCTAGCCATTGTGCATAAACAATAGGCACTCTAAAATACTTCCGCGTAGAAACAAAAAGGTTCCAAAACCCTTTACCCGTAATTAAAGTGATTACAAAACACTTTTACTCTTTTGTCGGTGTCTTGCGCAATCCACCGACTGATCCGGCGACTAGTCTGGCAACAAAACAGTCATAAAGCCATAAAACCTCACAAAAGGGTTAACACGTGGCGGTGTGAATTTGTACAAGAAATCAGCAAAACTGCATGGAAAAATGAATGAATCTGTATGAGGTACAATGTTTCGTAAGGCGTGCCACTTAAAGACTAGGGTTGTTTTGGTTTTATCGATATCGACGAGATTTATAATAATTTTTGATGCCTTCGCGGTTACACGTTGGAATCAAACAAATTAACGTATTTAACACTTAAGCGTTAGACTATTGTTACCTCAGTCGTGCTACGATTATGGAAACTAAAGAATACGAAACGTCAGCGAATAAAATATGCGAGTTTAATCCGTTAATAGTTGTTTCGTCCCAATAAATTAGATTAGTTTACTTCTTAATAATCACACACACACACAATATTATGTCAAATAGGCATGATGGAAATAGGAGCTCGTGACGTCATATAATGATATAAATTGTAGGTAGGTACCATAACGTGACGTCATGCGCCCTCACCGTCGAACTTTTAAAACCCTGATCTTTTTCGTTTATTGTTCGATTGAGAAAACATGGCCGCAACGTCGTCTGTGCACGACTAGCACCCTCGTTTTACCCTCTAAGGGGGTGAATTTCCAAAAATCCTTTCTTATTGCTCCAAAATTTCAAGAGTCTAACTTAAAAAAACCTTATAGTTAAGACAGTGCGTCGATATGTCAGTCTTTATGTCAGCTTCTTCTCTTGCATAGAAATGTATCTATGAGAGTAGTCATTATGGACTTTTAAGTATATAATAAATACTAGCTGTCCGCCCCGGCTTCGCACGGATCCCTTTTTTTATAGCATATGTCACTCGGGAATAGTGTAGCTTCCTAACAGTGAAAGAATTTTTTAAATCGGTCTAGTCGTTTTCAATCTAAACAAACAAACTTTTCCTCTTCATTATATTAGAATAGATAGTTATCATACTTATTTGTACCCATTTTTTATATAAAGTCGACAATTTATATCTTTGATAAATCTTACCTTAGTGACATCCCTATTTCTTACAATGAATATGTGTCAGGCGTATTGTACAGTTATTATGTGTGAATTTGGTATTTTTTGTATTTTTTATTGATTTGTTAATTTTAATAACAGCGGTTGGAGAAATTGTTGGATGTGTACGTAATACTTGCATATTCAAAATATGAATTAAGTTATTCTTATTATATTTATAAATGAATTAGCTGGCTTAGCGAATTTTATACCTCGTTTTTTGGGATTTTTTTCTATTTCTTGTATTTTTTTAACTGGAAAATGTTTAAAAACCAAATTTAGAAAAATCCAGTTGTTCTTGAGTTTTCTTGGCATAAAAAACATTATTGATTAGACTGAAGCGATTATAACGGATTTAACTCGCGTATTTTATTTTATTTGCTTACGTTTTCATAACTTTACAGTCCCCATATTCATTCTAATAACCGCTATTATAATAACCGCGAAGGCAACAGCAATTATTACCATTTCTGAAGTTCTTAACGTATCTACATTTAATTTCGCGTTTGCCTTAATTAAAACCTACCTATTCTTTTAAAGAGACGTTTAAAGCAAGTACCTACATAGGTACATGGACTCAAAAAATCATTAAAAAACATAACCTCAAATACTTCCAACCGAAGCAAAATACAAAAGGCAAACAAAAATCATTTTTATTTTCATTCATAACGATATTTCGTCACGTAATAAAATGATTAACGCACAATAGCGTTTGTTTAGCGTTGCCGGGTCCGGCATCGAACTCCGCGGGTGGTTTATAACCGTTGTAAACCTAACCACTGAACCTCTACACTGTCTGGGGAATCGGTTTCGTTGTACAACGTCAATGACAAAAAAAACCCAGGACTATGTCCATACAAAATTTTATCTAAATCGGAGCTGTTTTTTCTGGTAAAAAATCGTACATTTAACCTTAGTAGAAAGAAAACTTAAAAATGTGCATTTAGTAGAACTCTTATCCTGGTTTAGGGATACGAATTGTACAAGAGAGTAACTGAGAGAACGAGTACTTACCTATAGGTATAATTATAATAATTTCCGATGCCTTCGCTGTTATTTCACATTGGAAAGAAACAACTATAAATAAACTGATTTAACTCGTAGCTGACGGTAGTCTAACGCTAAAGTAGTTACTTTAGCGTTAGACAGTCAGTTCAGTCGTGCTTCTATTATGGAAACTGTAAAGTTTCCGAAACATCAGCCAATCTTATCTAATAAAAAGAAGTACTTAAGTACGCGAGTTAAATCCATTTATAGTTGTTTCATTCCAAGAGAATATACTTATAATAACTTCACTAAGTATATATTATGTAGGTACCTACTTAGATACAAAGATACTTAAGATATTTATGCCTTAAAACTTAGGATAATTATGACATTAATAAAAACTGTAATAATAAGACACATAATAATATATATCGAAGGTACTTATTATTTGTAGCTAATCCCTACTAATATTATAAATGCGAAAGTAACTCTGTCTGTCTGTCTGTCTGTCTGTTACGCTTTCACGCTAAAACTACTGGACCGATTTAAATGAAATTTGGTACAAAGAAAGTCTGGAGCCTGAGAAAGGACATAGGCTACTTTTTAACCGACTGCCAAAAAGGAGGAGTTCCACGCGGACGAAGTCGCGGGCAGAAGCTAGTAATATATATCGAAGGTACTTATTATTTGTAGCTAATTTCTAATAATAAGCTAGCATCTAATAATACTAATCTACCCCCTATAAACTTAAGCATCTAACCCTTTTATTTAATCATTAGGACACTGGAAACGCGCGCCCCTCGTGTGGGCTTCATTGTTCCTCATGTCCCATTGCTTGTTAGACTGCGCTACCGGGCTTGCCACCACCATATGATGACGATTCCAAACCTTACAAGTCATCAGAACCTCCCACCAACTTACAATAACACGTAAAATATAAATAAATAACAAAACACAATTATATCCCAACGCAACAAAGTCTACAATTTAAACGTTCGAGAATCGAAACGCATTTGTTTATGTGGTATTTTTTGAAGTTTATAGTGAATCACTTGAGTTTTAGTATTTTTTGTGGACTTTTAGTTTTGTTGTTGTTTTTATTTGAATATGTATTATGTCAGCGTGGCTGTGAGGGCTTTGTGTGGTTGTCATAATAAAGGTAGCCTCTTGTCCGTGACCCTGCTTGCATCATATCTCTAATATTAACAATGTAATAAGTAGATGTGTCACTAAGCAAAATGTGACAAATATATGGCTATACCTACAGGCAAGGGCGTGCATTTCATACAGGCACAGTATTACTAATGTATGGAATGCCTACCCTGATGCCATACTTACACTCCCCTCACTGCACGCGTAAGTACTATTTAGGTACTTACCTACGACACAACATTAAGCAAATACCTAAGTACTATATAATATACCTATCAGCTGTGTGTCAAACAGTAAGCACATTTAAATACTATTTTGAGATTATTAGTCGAGGTACGAATATGGTAACTTTAAGTTTTCGAAACGTCACCAAATAAAATTTAATCTATATAAGTATTATAATGAAATTTATATTTCCGATGAGAATACTCTTACGATATCTTAACAGAACTTACAATGGATTTGCGGAAAAAAGGTATTTTTTCCAGGATAACTGGCAACACTGGCCTACATAATATAGTTTATAGTGCCTGTCCTTTTTTTAATATTTTCTACTAACAGACATAGACACCATGGTTCAGAATATATAAAAAAAAGCTTAAAGCAGTGTTGCTATTTTTTACATTGTCAAAAATGACAAAGTGGCATTTTTTACCATTAAAATTGTGTTGCCTTACGCTTTTTTATATAACTATACTAATTTTATTTTTTGCTAAATTATTATGATAAAATATTACTTCCTTTAGTGTTAATTGACGCGTCATGTTTTAAAAATTGTAAAGAATGCTGGTAGGCACTCATTGCCGCCTACACACACAGCCTCACTGTCGTCAAGTAGAGCCTTCTTCGTATAAAAATAATTGAAATAAATAGAATAATGTTTGGAGAAATATCGATACTTGACTGTTTTTAATAATTATGCCTTCGCGGTTATTATACATTGGAATTAAACAACCAACGGATTTAACTTTGGCGTTAGACTATTGTCAGCTCAGTCGTGCTACGATCGTAGAAACTGTAAAGAATCCGAAACGTCAGCAAATGAAATGAAATAAAAATACGCGAGTTAAATCCGTTAATAGTTGTTTCATTTTAACATTTGCCACAATTAGTGTACCTACTATTTGACGCGTTTCCTGGTTATGTAGAGTATTAAGTAATAATAATAATAATAATAATAAAAATCTTTGGACAATTCACACCAATTGTCTAGTCCCATTTTAAGCAAAGCTTGTGTTATGGGTACTAGACAACAAATAAATATACATAAATACATATAAGACATCCAAGACTTAGGTACAGATGCCAGTGCTCATCACATTGACATCTGCCCCTAGCGGGATTCGAACCCGCAACCTCCGGTTTCGTAGTCAGGGCCTCTAACCACTAGACCAACAGGCCGTCATACCTAACTACATTAAATCATTAATTACCCCATTTATAAAAGTTTCTATATTTTTTATATTTTCCTTTTTATCACTAATCGACATGGCCAACATTGCCAAAATTAAAAAAATATATAAACACATCTCAAAAAAGTTACCAGACTTTATAATAACTTAAGAAACACTCAAATACACGTTACATGATGAAATAGTATCACCATTATAACACTTCAAGAGCCCGCAGCTTTAAAATGACTTAAAGTCATATAAGCTATGTGTGTACTTAGGCCTCTTTTCCACGGTGCGAAGTATTGCGAGACAAGCAGACAGATGGTCGCGATAAAAAGCTTATCGAAGACATATTAATTCGTTGACGTCACTTAGAGCCTTGTGACCAGGTTACATAAGTACTTCTACTTATGAATGTAGGTAATAGAGCAAGAGCCAGCGGCCCCCAGACTTTCGGTAAAGTATAAAAGCTGTAAGTTTGTCAATGTATGCCCCCAACACAAGTAAGAACGAACCCCGTCTATGAAACTTGGGTCGCGGTGGCTTTGGCAGGTATCAGGTAATAAAGGTGTGTAAAATTGTGTGTTAAATTCGTTAAAGTATAAAACTCAGTTTTTACATATTTTACGTATAATAATCCTAGAAGTCACCTTGCCGAAACCCAGACCCTTCGTACGGTTGCAACCCTCTCCCAGACGCCCTTAAAGTTTTATTTAATTGTTACTATACTTACGGTATAGTATAAAAGCTCAATTTATATATGTTATTTGGAGAACTATCAAATGATGTTTTCTTAATAGTAGGAATGTGAAAAAATAATCGATTAAAAATCGATTATTTTAAAGTAAAAATCGATTTTAAAACGTGATTTTTTTTAAATTAATAATCGATTAATAATCGATTTTTTATAATCATGAAATAAATGCTCCCCGAACAGTTTAGTTGATTCATTTTTAATAAAACATTCACTAGATGGAGTTAGACGATGAACTGTACTACTTTACCGACATTCGTTTGATATGTTATTCATTATTCGTTGCTGAAACTTCATTTTTCAAACAATTCAAATTTGAAAGGTTCTCGTGTGAAAAAGTTTTTAGTGTTTTAAAAGTCCCGTTTTTTATAATGTCTACGACTAAAAGAACTACCTACAAGTATTCAATATTGGCGTCAATATTTTCATGTTGACAATAAATCTGGCAGTGCTAAATGTAAATATTGCCCTAATTGTATTGTTTTAGTTATTGTACATAACGAATTTTCATAATAAATCTAGAAAATAGTTCTCATTATCCCTACTAATATTATAAATGCGAAATCAACTCTGTCTGTCTGTCTGTTACGCTTTCACGCTAAAACTACTGGACCGATTTAAATGAAATTTGGTACGAAGAAAGTCTGGAGCCTAAGAAAGAACATAGGCTACTGTTTAACCGACTGCAAAAAAAGACTTCCACGCGGAAGAAGTCGCGGGCACGGCGGGCAGAAGCTATATACAATAAATGATAGATCATGCGCAGTAAAACGTCGCAATGGACCGAACGCTGTATTTCACTCGCACCCGCTGACACATAATATGTCCCTCGCGCTCGCACCTACATTAGACTTTTGATGTATTGGCAACATGAAATTCTTAGTCAAAGTTCAAAATTGTCCCTAAAGACCCCAAATGACGGTATGTGTCAGTGGGTGCGTGTGAAATATAGCGTTCGGTCCATTGCGACGTTTTACTGCGCATCAGCTGTCATTGTATTATGTGGTACGTATACCGTAAGTATAGTAACAATTAAATAAAACTTTAAGGGCGTCTGGGAGAGGGTTGCAACCGTACGAAGGGTCTGGGTTTCGGCAAGGTGACTTCTAGGATTATTATACGTAAAATATGTAAAAACTGAGTTTTATACTTTAACGAATTTAACACACAATTTTACACACCTTTATTACCTGATACCTGCCAAAGCCACCGCGACCCAAGTTTCATAGACGGGGTTCGTTCTTACTTGTGTTGGGGGCATACATTGACAAACTTACAGCTTTTATACTTTACCGAAAGTCTGGGGGCCGCTGGCTCTTGGGCTATAAGGTGAGTGGATACAGTTGAATAACGAAGTATGTCTCATTTAAGTAAGTCCCATTATTTGAGATACAAAATAATAATATGGTCTTGGAATGAAACAACTATAACGGTTTTAACTCGCGTATTTTATCTTATTTTATTAGCTAACGTTTCGGATTCTTTACAGTTTCCATAATCGTAGCACGACTGAGCTGACAATAGTCTAACGCTAAAGTGATTTATACAGTTATGCAAACTACCTTATATTTAAATTACAAATTTTGAAAAACTACCCTATTCTGAATTATAAAATACTAGCTAATGTTACATTTTACGCAAAAAAAAAAAAATACTATTATACATAACAATTAAAAAACCTAATAGGGGGCGTTACTAGCGCTTCGGAAAGACCATAATTACTGAGAAGAAACGCCGCAAGAAACTCAGTAGAAAGTCGCTTTTTTAGGACACTTCTATATTTACAATGAAAAAAAAAATATTGTGACAATTAAAAATTAAAATTATACAAAACCAAAAGCAAAAATTAAATTAAAAAATGAATACTAATTCTATGCAGTCTTATTTGCTGTCATGAAAATAGTCTAATGCTTAAGTAAGTTAGCTTAGTCGTGCTACGGATATGGAGACTGTGAAGCGTTAGAAATGTCAGCAAATAGTATAAAATACGGGAGTTGAAACCGTTATAGTTGTTTCATTCCAATGTGTAATAACCGCGAATTCATCAGAAATTATTATGTGACAAATGTCTTAAAATCTCCCGGAATTTTTCCTTATGACCCACGTCTTCAAACCATTTTTCCCCATAAGCCCAAATACCTTTAAACACCCATAACAAGTCCACCCTACTTAATATTAGCTACACGCATGCCTACGTAGGCGTGTGCGTACTTCGGGTTAGAGCAAACAGAACGCAGGCGATGGAAACTGCGGCGCACCCTTGTCGTAAGAACCCATAATTTACATTCAAGACGTTACTTTAATACTAGAGCTTTCTGATATAGTTTTGTTATTATTTCCATACTAATAATCCTTAAGCTCGGCAAGCGTAGGACGTCCTCAGGCAAGGTGGAGTGACGATTTGCGTAAGATGGCTGGCAGAAGCTGCAGTGGCGTGCAATTTGAGAGGCCTATGTCCAGCAGTGGCTTAGTAGATAGGCTGATGATGAAGCCTTAAGTTGGTACACAGTTATATAAAGATCTTACTTTGATTATAAAGTTTGTATTTATGACTGTTAGTTTTTCACGCACTGTAGGGACTGAGTGATCTTACGCAGACGAAGTTGCAAGCAGAAGGTAGTATAGGTACATACCTATTAGTACTTACTAATGTTATAGTGTATGTTCTATTATTTTGTTGACATAAAAGTAGGTATTATAATAAGATTTAAAGTCTAGCTTATTCAACATTAACGATTTTTCTAGGCGAGAAGCCTCTAAAAAAATTACCTACTTGAAGTGAAAGTGACCAAAAGTTAAACCAATCTCGCTCTAACTGTAGAGCTAGAGCCAGCGCTGAATAAAAAGACACAATATACACGAATTCACCCACGTAAACTACGGAATCTCCCCAAAAACCCCAAAACCAATTTGGTGAGTGAAAATCTTAGGCGACATAAAATTGAAAACTATTTGTGAAGCAAACATCATCCATCATCAACGGCACTTAGCCGTATTGCCCGAATCGACGGTTGACTGTTACTTTATTTAAAAGGATTTTTGGAAATTTTGATATTGAACATATTATTATGACGTTATAATATAAGTTAACTTGTACTACAGACAAGAAAATTTTCAATGTTACCTACCAACATACTTATATTAAACAGTTTTCAAACGGTACCTATGTTTTATGATTATATGTGATGTGCTAACAGTTGTTATGTTATAGTACATATTGTGTTAGAATCAGATTGTAAGTTTATTTACCAATCCCAAAAATGACATCTTTCCTAAAAACGAGTATACCCGAGTTAAATCCGTTAATAGTTGATTCATTCTAATGCGTAATAACCGCGAAGGCATCAGAAATTATTATCTTTCCTAAAATCACGTAAGTCTGGGGTGACTGGGATCTCACTCTATAGGTATACTAGCATGCGACAAATCAGTTAAATTTGTCTCTTCTATTCTATATATATACTAATATAATTAAGAAGAAAGGTTTGTTTGTTTGGATTAAAAAAGCTCCAAAAGAACTGGACCGATTTGAAAAAATATTTCAGTGTTGGGAAGCTACACTCGTGAATGACATAGGCTAGATTCAATTGAAAAAAATTAGGGTTCCGTGCGAAGCCGGGGCGGACCGCTAGTTATTAATATGTTTGGAAGCGAATAAGCACTTCAGCTTACCTCCACTTTCAGTTAAAAGTCTCCTAAAAGAAACTAAATTTTTTCATAATATTAGAATATTAGAAACCACAGTTAATCTAAGTTTTGATCTGAATTTCATGCGTGGCCGTCACGTGTGATTTATGAGGCCTGCCAGCGAAGATGAATGGCCGGACAGCGGTGGAAAAACTGACAGTCAGCTTAAAACGATAACTAGTAGGTACAGTCAACATCAGGCGCGTGCAGTGAGAGTCACGTATGTAGTGCGTCAGGGTAGGCACTCCATACATTTATACCATTGTGCCTAGGTATATGGGATGCACGCCCATGGTCAACATCAAATGCACCATGGGGCCTAGACAAGGTAGATTGTCAAGTACGTCACTAACGTTCGCAGTTGTCAAATCCCATACATTTTAGTCGTTTAACGTTAACGTTGAACGTTGGCACCTTGTCTAGGACCTCATAGCCGTATAAACGTGCATTTAGTAATGTAATTAGCTCAGGTTTTTATTAAATGAAAATAGTGCTTACTGTACGGTATAATTTTAAGTATCTAAGTCAAGATATAATTAATATAATACCTACATATAAGTTATATGATCGTTATATTGTTTTATTATAATTGCCAGTACTAGCAAGGTAGATGGTATGGTACAATTGAGGTATACTATAACACGAACTTTAGAAGCGCTTATCTATGTACTAAATTATTTGAAAAAAAAAGAAAAAATAAGTTTCCAATATAATAATATGTGATGCTGACCATACTAGGTATGACGCTATCTATCTGTCTTACTTCCACTCCCATTGTGGATTATTCGAGAGAAAAGGACGGAGCTACGAGTAAGTTTTGTTTTTAGCAATAGGTTGTCTAATATTTGAAGGTTTTTAATAGGCTATGGAATATAATTTTTTTAATAAAGATTATAAATAGTATTTGTAGATTGGATAATACAATTACATTTGGACAGCAAGTCAAATGTAATAAAATGGTAGGTTAATTTAGTTATTTAAAAGTATTTTATAGCTTAATTATTTATAACACGGTAATTATACTCATTGGATTGAAACAACAATAGCAAATGTAACTAGGGTATATTAGTTTATTTTATTCGAAGTTGTTTCATTCCATTGTGTAATAATCACGCAATATAGTAGTTAATAATTATGCAATATGGTAGGTAGTCAAAACAATGGGTCAACCTAACCCTTCCTCGGGTCAAAGTAACCCGAAACCCGACCCAAAATTTTTAGTCTAACTTTATCCAATACAGCATCTATAGACGGATGACAATTTGTTCTCACGTCTCTTGTCTTTGGTTAATTGCGTCTTAACAATTCCACTTAAGGCTCCACTTATCAAAGGCATTGACCTAAACGTCAGCCATTTTTGTATTTGATATTTTAATGAGAGAATTATTTTCTAAGTTGGAAGGCATCAATTTGGTTTATGTAGGCACAGGTGAAAATGGTTATGAATTTTTAGATATGTAAGTACAAGTCGCTGTTTTAATAGAAAAGTGACATATATATCGAAATGTCACCACGTAAATTAAGACTTAAAGAAGACAGCTTAGAATCTAAAATCGTTTAACGACTGTCACTGTTTTATTATGACAGCGCTGTGTTGTTTTTTAACTTGTTTTAATTTAAAATTGTATATATACCTACCTATTTATATACTATCTCTTCCTTTTGTAATTTAATAAGAAAAATATTTCCGCTAATTTTTGCTAAACGATAATAATAATTCAAAAAAGGTATAGATCTTGTATTTAAGTAACTTAAAACTCAGTATATAAACGTAAAGTTACCTAATAATTTCTGACTAAAATGTTGCATAAAAAAAAGGTCAGCATAAAAAATCAAGTGCATTAGCAGAAAGCTCAATGAAGAACTCACTAAAATAAAGTATTAATTATACCTAAGTATGTACATATCTCTTGTTGAAGATTTACAAAAGCTTTTTAAAAAGTTTTGCATTACTGACTAGACAAGTGTTTGTTAGCTAGATACTGTTTATAATACATTTTGCAAGTCATCAAAATAGTTACTTTAAAAGATAACCAAACTTAAATTAGGTATTTACTTAGTTAAATACATAGAGTGTTCGCGGCAAGTGCCCCGTGTAGATTTCAAATTAGTTTATTTAACATAATTATCGAAACGATAGTAATATTATAAAGGTTCAATGCAGAATTAATATTTTAATTTCGTAATAAACCTACTTTATTACATATCTATATTAAATTAATAATTGTCATAATAATATTTTTAAGAATTGACGAAATTAGAAATTTTTAAAAATACCTACCTATATATTTTTGAAATACTTATAAATTTAGTGATATCATTTATGCTGTCCATGCTAGTAGCTCAAAAATTATACACGTACATACAAACTTTCATTATCATATCGATACCTCTGGGCTCAAAGGTCGTAACCACCAAAATACGACTTTACAGGAGAGCAAAGAAACTTTTTTTTTTCAACAATAAAATTCATATCTTTTTTGTTTTTATAAATAAATTAACGAATCCAAGATAAGGCGACTTAAAATTCGGTGACGCAACTTATTAAATAATAAAAATCTAAGAAAAGTGTATAGTAACAAAAATAGCTTTGCGTTACGCCCCGGAAAATTGAGTATATATGACTCTTACACCCCTAAAAAATGGCTGATTTGAAAAATCATGGGCGTTACACCCCTATACACTAACTAAATAATAGTCGTTTTTACTGTGTTTTGTTGTTTATTTCTATAAGTTCTTTTATTTTTCTTTGTTTTATATGTATACGTCATAATTTGTGATGAAATAATAAAATAATGTGCAATAATTCCCAAGATAAGTGCAGTATCGTGTCGGTATACGGGTATTGTATACAGTATTACTGTAAAAATTTGATTTATAAGGATTATCTGTATTTGTAACCAAACTTTGACAACAAACTTGATGATCTGTCAAACATCTTTAGTAACTTAATTATAATTTTGAAAACAACTCTTCATTATAATTTATGATGCCATCGCGGTTATTACACATTGGAATGAAACAGACACAAACAGCAACAGGGTAGGAGTTACATATTGCAATTTGTAAAATAATGTAGTTTGCATAATGTCAAATCACTTTAGTGTTAGATTTTCGTCTGCCCAGTTGGCTACGAATACGGGAACTGTAAAGTTTTCTAAAAGTCAGCAAATACAATAAAATACGCGAGTTTATTCCATTATAATTGTTTCATCCCAAAAATTTTCATACCTAATTAACTATCTATTTCCTTGTAGTAAATCCAATTCTACAACTAATTACTTAAATCATAAACAGATGGGCGACTGCGTGCATAGAATTGATCGTAATTTTGTTATTATTGCCAGCCGATTATTATTTATTTGTAAATTTATATATATTTAATCTGTGCCCACGTATTATCAAATTTGCATGTGTATGTATCTATATTTTTTAGTCTGTGGTTAGAGTCCTTTTTTGTACAAGACACAACGTGTTTAAAATTCCACCTTCTGTAACATTTCTGATACGACCATTAAAATTTCAAAATCTTTGCAAATCAAGCTAAAATTTTAGGGGCGTATTCACAATTTTTTTGCGAATTTGAAAACTTTGAATAAACAAATCGATAGAGAAACAAAAACTAAGTACGACTGCATTCAAAACTCATTTTCGCCAAAATGGCGATTACGCCCTTTGAGCCCAGAGGTATCGATATAATATCTAATGATTTTATAAGCAGCAAGCAGCAAGCAGCATGCAGCAAGCAGCAAGCAGCAAGCAGCAAGCAGCAAGCAGCAAGCAGCAAGCAGCAAGCAGCAAGCAGCAAGCAGCAAGCAGCAAGCAGCAAGCAGCAAGCAGCAAGCAGCAAGCAGCAAGCAGCAAGCAGCAAGCAGCAAGCAGCAAGCAGCAAGCAGCAAGCAGCAAGCAGCGAGCAGCGAGCAGCAAGCAGCGAGCAGCAAGCAGCAAGCAGCAAGCAGCAAGCAGCAAGCAGCAAGCAGCAAGCAGCAAGCAGCAAGCAGCAAACAGCAAACAGCAAGCAGCAAACAGCAAACAGCAAACTGCAAACAACAAGCAGCAAACAGCAAACAACAAACAGCAAACAGCATGCAGCAAACAGCAAACAGCAAACAACAAACAGCAAACAACAAACAGCATCCAGCAACCAGAAACCAGCAAACAGCAGCAAGCAAGCAAGCAAGCTAGCAGGCAAGCAACGAACGAACGAACGAACGAACGAACGAACGAATGAACGAACGAATGAACGAACAAACAGCAAACTGCGAACAGCAAACAGCACACAGCAAGCAGCAAGCAGCAAGCAGCAAGCAGCAAGCAGCAAGCAGCAAGTAGCAAGCAGCAAGCAGCAAGCAGCAGGCAGCAAACAGCAAACAGCAAGCAGCAAACAGCAAACAGCAAACTGCAAACAACAAGCAGCAAACAGCAAACAGCAAACAGCAAACAGCAAGCAGCAAGCAGCAAGCAACATGCAGCAAGCAGCAAGCAGCAAGCAGCAAGCAGCAAGCAGCAAGCAGCAAGCAGCAAGCAGCAAGCAGCAAGCAGCAAGCAGCAAGCAGCAAGCAGCAAGCAGCAAACAGCAAACAGCAAGCAGCAAACAGCAAACAGCAAACTGCAAACAACAAGCAGCAAACAGCAAACAACAAACAGCAAACAGCATGCAGCAAACAGCAAACAGCAAACAGCAAACAACAAACAGCAAACAGCAAACAGCAAGCAGCATCCAGCAACCAGAAACCAGCAAACAGCAGCAAGCAAGCAAGCAAGCTAGCAGGCAAGCAACGAACGAACGAACGAACGAACGATCATGAACGAACAAACAGGAAACTGCAAACAGCACACAGCAAGCAGCAAGCAGCAAGCAGCAAGCAGAAAGCAGCAAGCAGCAAACAGCAAACAACAAGCTGCAAACAGCAAACAGCAAACAGCAAGCAGCACACAGCAAGCAGCAAGCAGCAAG
This sequence comes from Polylopha cassiicola, assembly GCA_038024825.1. NCBI lineage: Eukaryota > Metazoa > Arthropoda > Insecta > Lepidoptera > Tortricidae > Polylopha > Polylopha cassiicola. The sequence continues at coordinate 6,768,329 of CP149061.1, forward strand.
CAGCAAGCAGCAAGCAGCAAACAGCAAACAGCAAACTGCAAACAACAAGCAGCAAACAGCAAACAGCAAACAGCAAGCAGCAAACAGCTGCTGCTGTTTGCTGGTTTCTGGTTGCTGCTTGCTGCTTGCTGCTTGCTGCTTGCTGCTTGCTGCTTGCTGCTGCTGCTGCTGCATGCTGCTTGCTGCTGCTGTTTGCTGTTTGCTGCATGCTGATTTGCTGTTTGCCTGTTTGCTGTTTGCTGCATGTTGTTTGCGGTTTGCTGTTTGCTGTTTGCTGCTGCTGTTTGCTGTTTGCTGCTGCTGCTTGCTGCTTTGCTGCTTGCTGCCTGCTGCTTGCTGCTTGCTGCTTGCTGCTTGCTGCTTGCTGCTTGCTGCTTGCTGCTTGCTGCTTGCTGTTTGCTGTTTGCTGTTTGCTGTTTGCTGTTTGCTGTTTGCTGTTTGCTGCTTGCTGTTTGCTGTTTGCTGCATGCTGTTTGCTGTTTGCTGTTTGCTGTTTGCTGCTTGTTGTTTGCAGTTTGCTGTTTGCTGTTTGCTGCTTGCTGTTTGCTGTTTGCTGCTTGCTGATTGCTGCTTGCTGCTTGCTGCTTGCTGCTTGCTGCTTGCTGCTTGCTGCTTGCTGCTTGCTGCTTGCTGCTTGCTGCTTGCTGCTTGCTGCTTGCTGCTTGCTGCTTGCTGCTTGCTGTTTGCTGTTTGCTGCTTGCTGTTTGCTGTTTGCTGCTTGCTGCTTGCTGCTTGCTGCTTGCTGCTTGCTGCTTGCTGTTTGCTACTTGCTGCTTGCTGCTTGCTGCTTGCTGTGTGCTGTTTGCTGTTTGCTGTTTGCTGTTTGCTGTTTGCTGTTTGCTACTTGCTGCTTGCTGCTTGCTGTTTGCTGTTTGCTGTTTGCTGCTTGTTGTTTGCAGTTTGCTGTTTGCTGTTTGCTGCTTGCTGTTTGCTGTTTGCTGCTTGCTGCTTGCTGCTTGCTGCTTGCTGCTTGCTGCTTGCTGCTTGCTGCTTGCTGCTTGCTGCTTGCTGCTTGCTGCTTGCTGCTTGCTGCTTGCTGCTTGCTGCTTGCTGCTTGCTGCTTGCTGTGTGCTGTTTGCTGTTTGCAGTTTGCTGTTTGTTCGTTCATTCGTTCGTTCATTCGTTCGTTCGTTCGTTACCAACATACTAATATTAAACAGTTTTGTTACAGTACATATTGAAATCAGAACATGTTAGGATCAGATTGTATTTTTAATTATGAAATGTAGATTTGAACCTTTACATCATATGAGTGGGGGAAATAGCATGATTTTTTCACCTTTGATACTTGTCAAACTTATGCTTTCAGCTTACGTGTACCCATACATTTCTAAGTTATTTTATACAACCAATCCCAAAAATGACATCTTTCCTAAAATCACGTAAGTCTGGGGTGACTGGGATCTCACTCTATATATGTACATACTAAAAATAATTTTGTTTATCTATACTAATATTATAAAAAGGAAAGGTTTGTTTGTTTGTTTGGCTTGAATAGGCTCCAAAAGAACTGGGCCAATTTGAAAAAATATTTCAGTTTTGGGAAGCTACACTCGTGAATGACATAGGCTATATTCAATTGAAAAAAATTAGGGTTCCACGCGAAGCCGGGGCGGACCGCTAGTTATTAATTTGTTTGGAAGCGAATACGCAGTTCAGCTTACCTCCACTTTCAGTTAAAACTGTCCTCTAAGACTAAACTGCTGTTTGGTTTATGTAGGCACAGGTGAAAATGGTTATGAATTTTTCGGTATGTAAGTACTAGTCGCTGTTTTAATACGAACAGCAAGCAGCACACAGCAAGCAGCAAGCAGCAAGCAGCAAGCAGCAAGCAGCAAACAGCAAACAGCAAACTGCAAACAACAAGCAGCAAACAGCAAACAGCAAGCAGCAAGCAGCAAGCTTGCTGCTTGCTGCTTGCTGCTTGCTGCTTGCTGCTTGCTGCTTGCTGCTTGCTGCTTGCTGTGTGCTGTTTGCTGTTTGCAGTTTGCTGTTTGTTCGTTCATTCGTTCGTTCGTTCGTTCGTTCGTTCGTTGCTGCAGGCAAGCAAGCAAGCAAGGTAGCAGGCATACCTTGCTTGCTTGCTTGCTGCTGTTTGCTGGTTTCTGGTTGCTGCTTGCTGCTTGCTGCTTGCTGCTTGCTGCTTGCTGCTTGCTGCTTGCTGCTTGCTGTGTGCTGTTTGCTGTTTGCTGTTTGCAGTTTGCTGTTTGCTGTTTGCTGCTTGCTGTTTGCTGTTTGCTGCTTGCTGCTTGCTGCTTGCTGCTTGCTGCTTGCTGCTTGCTGCTTGCTGCTTGCTGCTTGCTGCTTGCTGTTTGCTGCTTGCTGCTTGCTGCTTGCTGCTTGCTGTGTGCTGTTTGCTGTTTGCTGTTTGCTGTTTGCTGTTTGCTGTTTGCTGTTTGCTGTATGCTGCATGCTGTTTGCTGTTTGCTGTTTGCTGCTTGTTGTTTGCAGTTTGCTGTTTGCTGTTTGCTGCTTGCTGTTTGCTGTTTGCTGCTTGCTGCTTGCTGCTTGCTGCTTGCTGCTTGCTGCTTGCTGCTTGCTGCTTGCTGCTTGCTGCTTGCTGCTTGCTGCTTGCTGTGTGCTGTTTGCTGTTTGCAGTTTGCTGTTTGTTCGTTCATTCGTTCGTTCATTCGTTCGTTCGTTCGTTCGTTCGTTGCTTGCCTGCTACCTTGCTTGCTTGCTTGCTGCTGTTTGCTGGTTTCTGGTTGCTGCTTGCTGCTTGCTGCTTGCTGCTTGCTGCTTGCTGCTTGCTGCTTGCTGCTTGCTGTTTGCTGTTTGCTGCATGCTGTTTGCTGTTTGCTGTTTGCTGTTTGCTGTTTGCTGCTTGTTGTTTGCAGTTTGCTGTTTGCTGTTTGCTGCTTGCTGTTGGATGGATGACAATGTTCTCACGTCTCTTGTCTTTGGTTAATTGCGTCTTAACAATTCCACTTAAGGCTCCACTTATCAAGGGCATTGACCTAATCGTCAGCCATTTTTGTCTTTGATATTTTAATGAGAGAATTATTTTCTAAGTTGGAAGGTATCAATTTGGTTTATGTAGGCACAGGTGAAAATGGTTATGAATTTTTCGGTATGTAAGTACTAGTCGCTGTTTTAATACGAAAAGTGACATAAATTGAAATGTGTCACCGCGTAAATTAAAACTTAAAGCTGACCGCTTAGAATCTAAAATCGTTTAACGACTGTCTCTGTTTTATTATGACAGCGCTGTGTTGTTTTTTAACATGTTTTTATTTAAAATTGTACATATAGGTACCTATTTATATACTATCTTTTCTCTCCATTTGTAATTTAATATGAAAATTATTTCAGCTAATTTTTGTTAAACGATAATAATAATTCAAAAAAGGTATAGATCTTGTATTTAAGTAACTTAAAACTCAGTATATAAACGTAAAGTTACCTAATAATTTCTGACTAAAATGTTGCATAAAAAAAAGGTCAGCATAAAAAATCAAGTGCATTAGCAGAAAGCTCAATGAAGAACTCACTAAAATAAAGTATTAATTATACCTAAGTATGTACATATCTCTTGTTGAAGATTTACAAAAGCTTTTTAAAAAGTTTTGCATTACTGACTAGACAAGTGTTTGTTAGCTAGATACTGTTTATAATAAATTTAGCAAGTCATCAAAATAGTTACTTTAAAAGATAACCAAACTTAAATTATTTACTTAGTTAAATAAATAGAGTGTTCGCGGCAAGTGCCCCGTGTAGATTTCAAATTAGTTTATTTAACATATCGAAACGATAGTAATATTATAAAGGTTCAATACAGAATTAATATTTTAATTTCGTAATAAACCCACTTTATAACATATCTATATCTATATTAAATTAATAATTGTCATAATAATATTTTTAAGAATTGACGAAATTCGAAGTTTTTTAAAAATATATATTTTTGAAATACCTACTTATAAATTTAGTGATATCATTTATGCTGTCCATGCTAGTAGCTCAAAAATTATATACGTACATACAAACTTTCATTTTCATATAGAAAAAGAAGACTAGATTTCTGACCTAGCATGAGCCCATACATTTCCCGCCAAATGTTTACCTAAAAGCGCGGGAACGTTTTTCCGTTGGTTTTACGATATTTTTATCTTGTTTTTATCATCTTAGTAGTATTTACTCGTATCGGGTCAGTATCGATTTCACGTTATCGGTTGATAGGCACTTATGTTTGCAGTGACCCATCAATGAGTCTTAAAGTTTGTTTGGAGACCTATATCTAAGTGTAAAGATGAAAAGAGACAGGGTTAGGTCAAATGTTGTTTTGTCTCTTTCTTTACACGTTTATGTTTGTTTTTAGTTGATACTTGGTATATTTATGTTGCTTCAATGATATCGTTGTGTGATTAATAAGTGCGATATACAATTTTTGCAATTCTGTATATCGATTTTATTGATCTTATCGTGAAAGTTTACAAATTGATTAAAATACTATATCGTTTTACGTTTTTCAGCAAACGGTAGGTATACGGTAAATTGTTCATTGATTTGTTAAATATTTTTTTATGTTAGCATTCTTATCTTTGCATAGATAAATTACTTAAATCATAGCCCAAAACTTTTCAATAAAATAGGTACAGTCAGTGTCAGAGATAATATGTAGCCCCATCTAATGCCCATTAAGTTAGGTATATACTTATTAGGGAGGGTCAGATATCTTTGATGCTGACTGTACTATATCACGTAGAATCTACCTCGCGTATTTTATTATATAGGTAGGTACTGACGTTTCGCAAACTTGACAGTTCCTAAATCCGTCAAGTCAAGTCTTACATGACGAGTTAAATCCGCTACAATTGTTTAATTCCAATTTGTAACCTTAAAGGCACCAGAAATTATTAAATAGTTTTGAAACTTAGTAGGACCATAATAAGTTAATTACCCCGTGTACCTTTTAATAAGGTACACGGGGTAATTAACTTATTACCACCATATCACCATATCAGTTAAGCAATTAAGGTAAAAGGGGTGAAATCCAACATCCCTTATTTTAATCGTGTGTTTACTCACTAAAAAGGTGCATACAGCCACTAATCCAACCTCTTATTACGCTCATCCTGCGATAGACCACAGACCAGAAATCCGAAACACCGTCCCCTTTCCCACAGACGAGCACTTAAGTATTTGGGGCCCTACTATGTAATAAAATACTAACCTACGATGTAATATAAAAGCCGATCGCATTAGCTAAAGGAGCCATTATTAAAAAGTATCAAGTTTCCGAACGCACCGCTTCCCGTCGACCAATCACGAGAAGGCAACAAGGCTACCAATAGCAGCGCGGTATTCTTTTTTTGTAGATCGAGTTAATGGATTGTTCTTCATTTGATTTATGTTTTGTTTTTGGCGTTTTGTTATTTTAAAGTTGGCCAGTTAGCGTTTGGAAGCGTTTAGTTTCGCCGGGTTGCTAATTGCTGACTGGGAACGGTTTCATTGAAAAAACGGCTGATCGAATGATCTTTTTAAGGTAGTGAAAATAACTTGGTTTTGCACCTAAATATAATACTTCTTTTGCTTGGAGAATTTGAGGTCCGTAATGCTCCTAAATATATTCTACCTTCAGAACAAAAATATTGATACTCCTAGTACAGATACTTACACATATAAATCTACCTATAGTAACCTATATGTATATATATTGGAACGAAACAACTACAACGGATCTTATTTTGTTTACGTACCTATTGTATTTTATTTGTAGACTTTTTGAAAATTAAATTGATTTTAGTTAGGTAGGTACACACTATTTACTTATAACTCAAGAACTAAACCGATTTGACTGAAAATTGGCGGGGGAAGTAACTCAGAGCCAGAAGAAGGATATAGGATACTTTTATGCCCTCCCTGTAAAAAAAACGTTAGCTTTCATTATTAAAAATGGTGTAACAAAACGCAACAATGACAACTGAAAACTTGATTGACTCTATTATCTATGAAAGCTACTCTATGCTTTCTTGATTGTACCAGAAATTATAACCTAAGTGTCGTCAACAGGTATCTGGGTAAGAAACATAGCATCAAAGCTTCGCTGTCATGTCTAGGACCTATACATACCTTAAGCCTATCTAGTCATCATAGTAGTACTCTAATACCTATGTTATAAAGACCATTTTTGTTTGTGTGGAATACCAAGTCATCCAGGTTTAGGTTACGTGACAAAATATAAAGAGCCGACAGAGAAGACTCTCACAGATTGGAATAGAGTTTACTTTCCTTCGTACGAAACGTTTCATAATTTTGTTTTAATCGGCGTGTACAACGTTATCATTGCTAATAGCGAGGACTTTGCTCCATTAAACTAAGGTTTATTTTTGCATGATTGGAACGTCGAAGAATCTTGTGACGTAGGACGTATACGTGCTACGTCACCGAGGTTTTAATGCAGTTTTAAGGAACCGTTGTAGATTGAGATAAGGTGCATTTTGGCTTGTGTTAACGGTAGTTTTATTATGGTGTTTTGCACGCAAGCGCTTTGGAGTCGGTCAATAATATGGGAGCCCGCGCCTGTTGGTCGCTCTAGGTTATATCGGTTGCGAAATATTTGAATTTGTGTTGTTTTATTGTTAGGTGAAGATGGTCAGTTGTGTAAAGACAATATTATACTCAACTGAAGTTTAGTTGAACTACATTTGTAGGTCGATTTCACATGCGTTTTATTCTACTAATTCGAACATTAGTACTTAACTATTTTGATTACTCACCTTTTACCCAATATATTTATTTATTAATTTACCTAGAGGTACCTACTTGCGTTTCTTAAAAAATCTAAAATCCTTAACAAATATTTTAGAGAGAACCGTGTCATTTTTCGAATATAGAATTGGAAATAAACAACTAACAGATTTAACTGGCGTATTTTATTTTACTTGCTGAAGTTTCGAAAACTTTACATTTCCCACCCATATTCGTAGGACGACTGAGCTGATGATAGTGTAACATTAAAGACGTTTAAGTTTAGAAACATTGCACATAGATAATACCTATATGAATCAGTTTTTTGCCATTCCTGTAAAAATAACTTTGGAGTTTCCCTCCCTTTAGATCTAGGTTGTGCAATTTATAGATACCTATACCTAATAAATACATAATATAGAGAAGCACTTAGCAATAGTTGTAACCAACATCAAAAAAGAATTCTCAATACGTCAAGATGTTTTTCGACTTATAGCAGACGAAGTAGCGTGCAAAGGCTAGTAAAGTTTTTCTCCCAGCCGCGTACGTGCCGCGTTGCCCCGATAGCCGTGTTTATTTGCCCAACCTAATATCCAGGGTCGATGTCCGGGAGGCGTCTGCTTCGTAGTTATCTTCATTTAGGTTATATCGCTAATAATTAGATTGACGGCCTGTTGGTCTAGTGGTCAGAGGCCCTGACTACGAAACCGGAGGTTGCGGGTTCGAATCCCGCTAGGGGCAGATGTCAATGTGATGAGCACTGGCATCTGTACCTGAGTCTTGGATGTTTTATATGTATTTATGTCCTTTCTCAGGCTCCAGACTTTCTTTGTACCAAATTTCATTTAAATCGGTCCAGTAGTTTAAGCGTGCAACCGCCACGGCTTCGCCCGTATTCCTTGTTTTGTAGACTATGTCACTCGGGAATAGTGTAGCTTTCCAACACTGAAAGATTTTTTCAAATCGGTCCAATCAGGATTGAATAGGCTCCTAAATACCTATTCAATCCAAACTAACAAGCCTTTCCTCTTTATAATATTACTAGCTTCTGCCCGCGACTTCGTCCGCGTGGAACTCCTCCTTTTTTGCAGTCGGTTAAAAAGTAGCCTATGTCCTTTCTCAGGCTCCAGACTTTCTTTGTACCAAATTTAATTTAAATCGGTCCAGTAGTTTTAGCGTGAACCAGACAGACAGACAGATTTACTTTAGCATTTATAATATTAGTAGGGATAGTAGGGATTAAGAAGGTCCAATCCTATAACGACCAGAATAAAGATCTTCAGCTTTATATAAGTACTAGCGGCCTGCCCCGGCTTGGCCCGTATCCCTTTTTTATAGACTATGTCACTCGGGAATAGTGTAGCTTTCCAACACTGAAAGATTTTTCAAATCGGTCCAGCCGTTTTGGAGTAGGCTCAATCCAAATAAACAAACAAACCTTTCCTCTTTATAATATTAGTATAGATATAAAGATTGTAATTGCATATAATATTACTAGTATCAGGATCATTTTACTTAAGTTTTTCACAGGTTTACTTAAATATAGTTTTACACCCTCAAAGATCTCAAAGACCCAGGTAGGTACATACTTAGTAAGTATGTACCTACCTTAGTATTACTTACTTCCACTGCAATTTTTTAGCCGTTAAGTATAAAAATTAAGGACTATTTTAGTTTTAAGAAAACTAAACACGAAGAAATTAAACGTTGTTGTAATATTCTACGAGAAAGTTCCGTGAACGGCGTTATGCCAACAGCCCTGTTGGCTCATTATTGTTTAAGTCCTTTTATCAAAGATTTAATATTAGCGGACTTTTTACAAAATCCAGAACAGGACAATTTGCCCGAGTATTTGCTATAAAAGATGAAATTAAAGATTTCATTATTTCTATATCGTTTGTTTTATTAATATTTAAATACGGTGTTGACTTCTGTCCCTTTTGATGTTATTTTGATTCGGAGGATAAAATAAATGGAAATTAATTAAACGATTAATTATCAACTGACGAGTTTTTGCGGCGTTAATATAGGCTACACGAGGCTAGTTTTTCGAGCTAGGATAGCAAGCTAGTTTTTTACAAAACTGTCCAGCAGTCCTGATGAATTATCGAGTCGACATCTTGTCATGTCGATGTCATCTTATACTTGCGGTGATCTGTAAAAAGTTGGTAGATAGCGCAGTCGTTAACGAAAAATCTTGTCATATCGATTTCATCTCTTATTTCTTCATATCTACAACGAAACAATATCGAGACGACAGTCGACAAACCGTCGTCTCAATATTATATCGACAAAATATCAATTCGACAGTTCATCATAGGCTCGCTGGCTTGTAAACTAGCTTACTTGCTTACAAATGAAGATAGTTCCGTCTACACGAAGCTAGAGGTACTAGCTTACTAAGACTAGCTTGCTATCCTAGCTCGAAAAACTAGCCTCGTGTAGCATTATTCTCGCAGTGTCAGTATTTTTTATATACTTACCTACAAGGACTAGTACCTGGGGGTAAAACTTGTATATTACGGTGGTAACTTTAGTTGTCTCCAACGCCGAATTTCAAAGCGACAAGTCTGAGCACATCGTAGCGCTGACTAGCGCGCAAGTTCGTTGGGAGGAGTGAAATCAGTGACCCTAGTTAGGTCATAAGGGTAACTTAGTACCTACGATAGTACCTAAATACTAATGTGAAAAAGGGGACAGCTAGTTTAATCTATACTAATATTATAAAGCTGAAGTTAAAGACTTTGTTTGTTTGTTTGTTTGAACGCGCTAATCTCAGGAACTACTGGTTCGAATTCAAAAATTCTTTTTTTGTAGGATAGACCATTTATTGAGGAAGGCTTTAGGCCATATAACATCACGCTGCGACCAATACAAGCGAAGAAACAGTGAAAAATGTGTAAAAAACGGGGAACATATGAAGCCCTATGAAGAAGTGACAGAAGACTTTGACAGATCTTTGACGAAACAATCGGGCAGGACGACGTCTGCCGGGGCCGCTAGTCTACTTATAAAGATGTTTACTTTCCAAACCTCTAGGTACCACAATAGGAGCATATATTATGTAAATATTTGATTTAATACGTGCAAATAAAATGCTTGTGTCTCTTTTATAACTCACTTTTGTTCCGCCTAATTATTTTATTATTATTATCGATGTAATGGTTTATTAATAACTGGTGTATGGTTGTATTGGCTCGTCGCCCCCCCTTCATGAGTTCAATTGAACGGAAAAATGTACCAGCCGTAATCACGCGGATGGCGCTATGCAACATCTGAAAAGTAAATAATTTTACAAATTAATTTATTTGAAACTAGCCGACCCGGCGAACTTCGTACCGCCCTATAATCAAGTTTTTTTTCTTACTTAAGAACCTTCTCCTAATAATAACAAATACAACAAAAAAAGAATTAGTGAAATCGGTCCAGCCGTTCACGCGTGATGCCGTGACAACGGAAAACGGGTTTCATTTTTATATAGGTACATATATATAGATGTAAATAATTAATACCTACGTATTTAAGTATGGTTTATTGGAAAAACTTACTAAAGGATATTTAAGAATTTCTGTGCATTGTCTCGTAGTATTTATTATTATTATTAAATGTAAACCCTTTTCTTTTGATTTCTAATTTTTAATCTTATTCATTACCTATATATCGAATAAAAGGCGACATTTTGACGTTTATTGCGTTTGAATCGTCTAGCAAATCATATTTTTTTTACCAATTACTCAAAATGATGTTATTTATGTAAGTAATATCACAACGAAAAATTCTTGGCGCTCTTCTGTGTTAGCCGTCCAGGCGAACAATTAAGGCTGATTTAAAAAAAACTTTTATTTAAGAGACCGATTCTCGTGAATCGGTAATTTGTTGAAATTTCTTTTAAATTTCACGCCGGTGTCCATTTTACGAAGTGCCTTATGTTTATTCTTACTTCGTTATTCCATTGAACCGTTAAAGTTGAAATTAGATTATAAGCTAATTCTGTTTTCATAATTACTTAAGAGTTTTCGATGACCGTTTCGAGGAAAAGAATTTAAGAAAGTTTATTTTAGAAATGTTCACATGCATACAATATCTATCTATCCCTACTAATCCCTACTTCCCTACTATAATATTATAAATGCGAAAGTAACTCTGTCTGTCTGTTACGCTTTCACGCTAAAACTACTGGGCCGATTTAAATGAAATTTGGTACAAAGAAAGTCTGGAGTCTGAGAAAGGACATAGGCTACTTTTTAACCGACTGCAAAAAAGGAGGAGTGCCATGCGGACGAAGTCGCGGGCAGAAGCTAGTATAAAATAAAAATGAATTGCTGTCTGTTAGTCCGGCTAAAACGCAAGAACGGCTGAACCGATTTGTGTAATTTTAGTTTTCAAATGTTTGCGGAACTCCAGGGAAGGTTTAAAAGGTGAGTAAACCTGGGAAAAAAAAGGTAAACGCGGTTAGAAGTTTATCGGGTCAGCTAGTACGCAAGGGCGTGCATTCCATATAGGCACAATGTCACTAATGTATGGACTGCCTACCCTGGCGCCATACCTACGTATCCCTCACTGCATGCGCCTGCTAGTCTATAAGTACTAATATTATAAAGAGGAAGGATTTGTTAATTTCTTTGTTTGTTTGGATTGAGTAGGCTCCTAAACGACTGAACCGATTTGAAAAAATCTTTCATTGTTGGAAAGCTACACTATTCCCAAGTGACATAGACTATAAAAAAGGGGTCCGGGCGAAGCCGGGGTGGGCCGCTAGTACGATATAAGATAGATAGGTATATAAAAAACCTATTTTCAACATGCAACGTGTAACGACGTCTCCCGACTTATAAAAAACCCAAGGAGCTGTTATCAGTTCTCATTACTGCTATATTGAAGGTGAAAGGGCGTATAAGTACCACGACGTAGCGTTACATACGCCCTTTTACTACATCAGGGCAGATTAGATAACGATGTCCCGGAACTGGCTGGCAAACATCGTTATCGTACGGGACTTTGTGTTCATCCTAAACATGATATACCTAGACTATTATTCTTCTTTTACTATAAGTAAGACTAGCGACCCGCTCCGGCTTCACACGGGTGCTATAAACCTACCTCTTGAATCACTCTATCTATTAAAAAAAACCGCATCAAAATCCGTTGCGTAGTTTTAGAGATTTAAGCGCAGGGATATAGGGACAGAAAAGCGACTTTGTTTTATACTATGTAGTGATTAAAAGTATAAACTTTTTTTACAGAATAAGCTTTTATTATTTCACAATGTACATGTCCACTTTCATTTGATACCCCACTCGGGTATATTTGTAGGTTTTCCTCTTGTACTTAATTTGGTTTTAGAATAACGTCACACAGTTAACCATGCATTGTCGTCCAAACTGAACGTGTCACACACCTAGATCTAAAGAGAGCTAACTCAAAAAAGGTACTTTTTCAGGACAGGCGAGAAACTGATTAATATGTCCATATGCACGCATGAGCTTTCTGTATAAATTTATACTTTTTATAATAAAGCTAGCAGAGTTATATTAGCTGAAATCTGTTTTAGTGTAGGTGGGTTTTGCTGGAATCCATGGGCGTGCATTCCATATAGGCACAATGGTATAAATGTATGGAGTGCCTACCCTGACGCAGTACATACGCGACTCTCACTGCACGCGCCTGCTGGAATCCGATGGTGTGCATAACTCAAATCTTCTGGTTTTTGAGTTAGATCCCTTTAGATCTAGGTGTGCGATGTGTAGGTACAAAATGTCAGCTTAATTGGTTAAAACTATCTGCTTAAAAATTCAGTTGCAGAATTTCATCCGTACTTTACATACTTAAATTATATATCGGTCTCCCATTAGAGTAGGTATATATTAAAGATATTTCTAATTTACCTTCGTTTACGGCATTTTAACTTTTAAATACAACTATAGATTATTGTCACCGTATGATGTGAGGAAGAAGTCTATATAATAATTTCTGATGCCTTCGCGGTTATTATACATTAGAATGAAACATAACCTTTAGCATAATACTATTGTCAACTCAATCGTGGTACGATTGTGGAATCTGTAAATGCTCCGAAACGTCAGCCAATAAAATAAAATCGCGAGTTAAATCCGTTAAAGTTGTTTCATTCCAAAAGAAGTCTATATTTTTAACAACAAATCCCTACTAATATCATAAATGCGAAAGTAACTCTGCCTGTCTGTCTGTCTGTCACGCTAAAACTACATACTGGACCGATTTAAATGAAATTTGGTACAAAGAAAGTCTAGAGCCTGAGAAAGGACATATAGGCTACTTTTTAACCGACTGCAAAAAAGGAGGAGTTCCACGCGGACGAAGTCGCGGGCAGAAGCTAGTACTGAATAAAATAAATATTTCGGCGAGCTCCCATAGTATAAACTTAATTCTGCCATCTTTATAGATAATAGCTTCTGCCCGCGACTCCGTCCGCGTGGAACTCCTCCTTTTTTGCAGTCGGTTAAAAAGTAGCCTATGTCCTTTCTCAGGCTCCAGACTTTCTTTGTACCAAATTTCATTTAAATCGGTCCAGTAGTTTTAGCGTGAAAGCGTAACAGACAGACAGACAGACAGAGTTACTTTCGCATTTATAATATTAGTAAGGATGGTACAGAAGTCTACGTATGCGAGTCTAACTCCTTACTTATTTTTCCTTTCAAAGCACTTTATAAGTTAACATACTGTTCTCATTATAATGTCATGCGCCTGCGCAGGTCACGCGCCATTGCGCGGCGCCATCTTGTGAACGTGATCGCCAACAGCGATAGCAAATATTTTTCGTTTTTAGATCCCTGCTTCAATGACCTGTCAAGAGCAACTTAAGGAGGTATATTTTAAAATGACATTGCAAGTTAGTAGGTTAGTAATTTAGTTGTTGTAGGTAGTTTTTTTTGAAGATTATAATGCACAAAGTAAAATAATTCATATAATTATTTTTAACAAGCTAAAGTAACCTATTTAAAAATTAATGATATTTTTGTGATATCCTAGTTGTGTATAAACACAATAGAAAGAAGAATTTTTCAAAATATCGATACTTACCTACTCATATGTAGCACTTATTTTTTATTGTATAACTTACCAAATGGTTTACTTAGGTACTAGAAAGTCCATACCTAATGCCTCATTGCAGTATTTTTTATAACTTTATTTATTTTCTATAGTTGGGTAAGTTACTTACTAAACTATACTTTCCGTAAGTAGGTACTACATTAAAATACATCTAGGTATATTATCAGTTTAGAGAGCTATACTTAGTTCTGTATTGATTAATAATTTCTGGCTCGCATTCTTCTTTTCAGATCACGTTTTGTGTGTATAAATAAACTCCAGATCAACAGTATCTAAAGATGAAATAAAAATGAAAATACGAAACTTGCTGACGATACAATAAGCCAAATATTTTCGAAATCGTCGGCGAGCCGGTTTCGGCGGTTTTTTTTAACGTCCTCAGCTGAACAAACAACAAGTGCACGCCTCAAGGAAAACGGCAATTCAGAAAAATTTAATTTTTCACCAACAAATACGAGCTTTACGAATTCAAACCTAATTACCATTGAACAAATAAGGGTCAATATCGCGAGTGTTATTACGTTATACGAATTACGAAATTCGGAAAACGGTGCGTATTAATGGGTTTGTTTAGTTCTTGCGACATGCTGGTTGTACCTACTTAAAGGCTTTAAGGCACTTTGTATACCTACCTATATATCTATATAAGTACGTTAGTACAACGTAAGGTTTATAGTTATCGAGCCGTCACTGTCACATATTTGCGATGATTCGCGTGACAAAAACGTGCTAAATACCTATGTGTAGCCCTCGAGATGCTGATATTTCTAAATCTTTACAGTTCTCATATTCGTAGTACGACTAAGCTGACGATAGTCTAACGCTTGTTTTCGAAACGTCAGCTAATAGAATAAAATGTTAAATCCCTTATAGTTGTACCATTCCAATCTATAGGTACTTCTATACTAATTGTAATAAAGAGGAACGAATTAAGTCAAAAAGTACTGAACCGATTTTGATAATTCTTTTTTCATTACAAAGCTACATTATCATTGAGTAACATACAGTTACAAAAAAGGGATCCGGGCGAAGCCGGAGCAGGCCGCTAGTGTGTAATGATCTCGAAGGCATCAGAAATTATTACTATCTAGCTTCTGCCCGCGACTTCGTCCGCGTGGAAATCCTCCTTTTGTGCAGTCGGTTAAAAAGTAGCCTAAGTCCTTTCTCAGGCTCCAGACTTTCTTTGTACCAAATTTCATTTAAATCGGTCCAGTAGTTTTAGCGTGAAAGCGTAACAGACAGACAGACAGACAGACAGAGTTACTTTCGCATTTATAATATTAAGTATAGTATTATTAGTATAGATGATAGCGCGCACCTGTGCAAAGCCAGAGTGGATTACTAGTATTAATATAAGAACTATATTGGGCCACCTATCCTTTAGTATTCAACACTAGTGTGGGAACCTAATTCTAGCAAATTGTAATGACTAGACTGATTACAGGCTGTGTTGTTTACGTAAGCCGACTGCTGTCCTAACAGAATTTGTAGTTCCCAGAGCCTAATCAAGAATAGACGTAGGTATATAACGTACTAATATCTAGGCTATACCTACGCGGCATAAATTCTTAGTGAAAAAGGGTATAAGTCCTTCACATGCCGTATTAGGGTATACCCTTTTTCACTAAGCCTTTAGACAAGTGCCGATCGGTAGGTACAAGGGGGCGTAGACAAGGTGCCAACGTTCAACGTTAACGTTAAACGAAACGACCAAAATGTATAGGATTTGACATCCGCGAACGATTGTCACGTACGTCGCAAACGTTCGCGGCTGTCAAATCCCATATATTTTGATTCGTTTCGTTTAACGTTAACGTTGAACGTCGGGTACTTGTCTAGGCCCCAAGTAACCGAATAAAACGTACACAAGCGAACGAAACGTCACGTGGTCAGGTTGAGAAAAGTAAGTGTTGTTTTTGGGTGTCTTCAGCGGGTATGCATATTATGTCTTCTATCTTCTTCTTCTATATCTTATTATCTTTATCTTCTTCTTCTTATTATATAAAAGAAAGTCGTGTTAGTTACCCCGTTTATAACTCGAGAACTGATGAACCGATTTGGCTGAAAATTGCTGGGGATGTAGCTCAAAATCAGGATATGGACATAGAATACTTTTTATCACGTCAAATCGATTATTTGCCGGGCGGGACGAAGTCTGTCGGGACCGCTAGTTTTAAGTAAATACTAGCACTACTTTATGTACATATTTTAAATAATACATATTATTCGAGAGAAATTAGTTAGGTAACGTCTAGCGGACCCGGGATCTATATAAGAACACTCTTGATTAAAACACCTTTTATATATAAGTATAAAAAAAATGCTTCGGGGTGAATGAATACCTACGCAAGTTAATTCCTTTAAAATTGTTTTAATAATACTTATCATTATCAATTCCCGCACTTCGATTGCCGTAATCTTAAGAGCTACAAAATAGATATATAAAAGTTATAGATAAATTGAAGAGACACCTTGATAGTAAACTTGTCTGCGGGTTCAATGACCGATAGTACTTATCAATGACAGTGAAAGCTTGTTTTTTAATGCTAAGTAATTTTACCTGTTGCTTAATGTTGCTATTGATAAAGTATTGGTTTGCGCAAGTGGATAAATTAATGTTTGTTGGAAAATATAAAAAGTTTTGATGAATCATATGTGGAATCTAATATATATATACATGCGCTTATAAACCGCTGATCGTAGACCTAATAAATTGGAGGGTAGGTATGCTATGTACAACGTAGACTTCTAACAAAGAAGGATTTTCCGAAATTGAACCCTTAAGGGAGAAAAAAGACAGCAAATTTGTATTCGACAAAACGATTTCTTATTAAAAAAAAGTTATGTGTCTCTTTTAAAGCTGTTAATGTTTATGCTAAATTACATACAACATTTGCCCTCCCTTTTTACCCCCTTAGGGGTAAAATTATTACAAATCGGATGCCTACGTCATACAAAGAACACATACCTAGGTACTCCAAGTTTCAGGTATCTACGATGAGCGGTTTATGGTATGAATTGATCCGTCAGTTAATCAATCGTTCAGGACAAAATATTCTATATGCATTCATTACCTAAACTATCCTTGAAAGCAACAAATAAATAAAATCGAAACAGATCATACTTACATTCACTTGTCTATGGTTGTACCAACATTACAGTCGTAACGAAATACTATCTGTGGTAACTTAAAAACAACATGGCGGCCTTATTTCAACGCTCATGTTATTTTAATAAGGCTAAGTGCAGTCTCGCTGGGGGAGGGGTGATCAAAGACGCCTAGATGACCAGGGGGGGAGGTATCTTGGTCCTAAAAAAAGAGAGTTAATGAGTAATGATTTTGGTGCTTTTATTAGGTACCTACTACTAGGCTTTGATGTAAGTAGGTATACTATAGGAGGTCATAAATAGGTGGATTAAAATAGGTTAACTTATTTTTTTTAGATGTAGGTATCTTTTACTTACTAAAAACAGGTAGGTATCACATATCTAAGTTTTTTGTATAATGTTAATAATGTATTTCCAAAAAAGTAAGCGTTTGAGTGGGTAGTTCATAAAAAAAACATTTAGATATTAATAAAGCAGTTCGAAATCGTTTAACAAATAATACCTAAAATGTTATTTTCCTGCAAACTATAATTTAATAAAGAATGAAAAAGTTAAATCCGTTACATTTTTGTTACAGACCTAATAAATTGGAATGAAACAACTATTAACGGATTTAACTCGCGTATTTTTATTATATTTTATTTGCTGACATTTCAGATTCTTTACAGGTTCCATAATCTGACAATAGTCTAACGCTAAAGTCCATAATTCCAATGTGTAATCATCGCGAAGGCATCAGAAATTTTTAGACCTAATAAAATTATTTTTTCGTGTTAAGAATACCGCTAAATTGACAAATCTCTCAAACAGTTACCTAATAAAAAATAAAACAATGATTTCCTCTCCAGACAATATCGCACGAGATCGCAATATAGTGCGAGTCTAGACTCAGAATAGCCCCCTCCCAAGGCGGCGGGACACAGGGAATATTAGATGTCTCCATTCCCCATAATCTGAAAGCTTCCGAGCCGAAGAATTAGACTGCCCGCTATAGAGATCAGGAATTAGAATAGGACAAACAACTAGACAGATTTCATTAACCGCCCCTATTTGTTGAATTAAGCTTTTCATAACTTGAAAATAACTTAAGGCTTCATCTCTAAAGTGTGAACCCTTTTTTTAACGTATTGGTTGTTATAAAACAAAACACTGTCTCCATACATGTAACTATGACTTCTATACTTATTTTTTTTTTAAGACAAAAAGTTTGTTTGTTTGTTTGGATAGGCGCCTAAACGAAAGGCCCGATTTGAAAAATTCTTTCACTGTTGGAAAGCTACTATTTCCTAGTGACATAGGGTATAAAAAAAGGGATCCGTGCGAAGCCGGGGCGGACAGCTTGTTCTCTAATAGGTAAATTTAGAAACATCAAAAGCCTTATTCCTTACGTACATTTTGCTCTCTGTGCTGCTCATCGCTGCTCTTCACAATGCCGTGGAGAAGAGTAGTAAGAGAGGGCAGACTCTTACTACACTGCTCTCCTCACGCAATTCAGTCTTAGTCGGACTCATCCCTAAAATTCGGCAAATCGGGGAGCAGTGAGCAGGTGGAGGAGCATAACGAGTGGCCACATTATGCTCAGGCTTATTTATGCGAGCGTGTGGCAGGCGGTTATAAAGTCTCATCCTATTAATATTTTAAACGCGTACGTTTGTAAAAATGTATGGATGTATGTTAATTCACGCAAAAAACTTTACAATAATATAGCTTACACATCTTAATAAGGCTATATTGTATTACACTCATCGTGCGCAGACGAAGTCGCGGGCAGAAGCTAGTCATTCTTACCCGCTTCCGCTCCCTCCAGCCAATAACCCCTTAGCCTAACCCTGATTGCATCCCCCGTGACGAACCCTTTGAAGTCTCTTAGATGCATGAAGAACCTGCAAGGAATTTTATTATGGCTGCAACATGCAGTATGCACTGCGCTTTCTGATGTTAACATATTTACACGTGGAAGTATGCAATCTTACGTTAACAACCTCTTAAGAAAAACTGTCTTTATTTATTTATTACTAGCTTCTGCCCGCGACTTCGTCCGCGTGGAACTCCTCCTTTTTTGCAGTCGGTTAAAAAGTAGCCTATGTCCTTTCTCAGGCTCCAGACTATCTTTGTAGCAAATTTCATTTAAATCGGTTCAGTAGTTTTAGCGTGAAAGCGTAACAGACAGACAGACAGACAGAGTTACTTTCGCATTTATAATATTATATAGTAGGGATTTACTGTTTTTAATTTGTAGTTTAAATTTGATTAAGTAGTACTTTAATATTATATCTATACTAATATTATAAAGCTGAAGAGTTTGTTTGTTTGTTTGAACGCGCTAATCTCAGGAACTACTAATTCGAATTAAAAAAAATATTTTTTTGTTGGATAGACCATTTATCGAGGAAGGCTTTAGGCTATATAACATCACGCTGCGACCAATAGGAGCGAAGAAACAGTGGAAAATGTGTAAAAAAACGGGGAAAATAACTATTCCACGCGGACGAAGTCGCTGACAGAAGCTAGTATTAGATAAACCCGTAGAAGTATGCAACCTTAGGTTAACAACCTCTTAAGAAAAACTGTCTTACTGACATGTTTTTAATTTGTACTTTAAATTTGACTTCCATAATATGTATAATATTAGATAAAAAAAAATGTGGCAGCAGAAGGTTGGTATACCTAAATATTATTATAGGTATCTTTAGTTTACCTATTATCAAAATGATCTATAGAATAAGTCATAAATAAAATAATTAATTATTCAATTAGTAATCAATGATTCAACGTTGAAATAGAATTAGGTAGGTTGCCTTTTCGATCAATATTTAGGTACCTACTTACCTACTATAAAATGATTATAAATGAGTTAGGTATTTAAAACAATCAGTTAAAGTTTAAATTTATAAATATAACGAAAACATTTCATTCTTGAACCTCTGAAAATGAAGACATTCTATCTTCGACCCTCTCAAGATTTTAAATTAGGTTTCGTGAAACTCAGTGAAATTCGAACTCTGTCGCCTTCAATTTAGAGATCAAAATGATTATCCACACATTCTCTTTGTAAGATTAGAGGAAGTGAAGTTAGCTGGAAATCTGCATTGATTCCGCCATCTTGATTATTTTGTTTGTTCCTTTACGGCGTTCAACTAAATCACGTAACATTTTGTAAACTCGTGCATAACTTCATTTTGTAGCGGTTCTGACAAATATCGTTAAGCCTATGATAAATTGTCGAGTCGACATCTTGTCATGTAGAAGTCGTTACATTGTCGTGTTCGTGTGTCATAAATCGGAAGAAATGCCATATCAATATCATCTTTATAGTGTTTTATTTAATAAAATGTTTTATTAAGTAAATAAAAACTACTTTACCCCAAATTTAATTTAATTGTTTCTAATTTAATTGTTTCTAGTTCAGTTATTGATTTATGACAGATGACCACGACAATGAAACGATATATAGACATAAAAACATGTCGAATCGACAATTCATCAGGAGATACATTAAGAACAATTACCTACCCTCCTTTTTTGGGTTTTCGGATAAAAACTAACCAATATATTAATGCAGGGTGTCACATAAGTAATCTAGAATGTTGACGTAAAAATTATATTTAGTCTGTGAAGCAAATTTTCTCGTAACTCATAAGTACACTGCCGACCGAAAGTGTTAAGTTATTTTTTTCTTCGAAATATATTTAGAATCGTGTGACAGTTGACTTCACACGCTGTCGTTAACTTTTCGAGGAAGCGAGCCGTAGGAATGTCTTTGTAGGTTTATATTATGTACATGTGAGGCACTATGTACCTATGTACCTACATATATCCCAACATGTAATGTAGTCTTACAACAAAATATAAATCCAAGGGGGGGAGGGGGGGTCGTGGAGGATACAAGGGGGGTCATGACCCCTCCTTCCCGGGCCCTGGAATAGCAGAAGATATTTTTATAGACTTATTATTTTTTATTTTGAGCTGAATCTGGAAGGAAGAATTAATTCTATAACTGCGCTATTAGAAGTTTCTTACAATGAAAACAAATTAGTCTTAATAAAGCTGTATGTAGAAATTTTATGTAATTTAAGACATAAAGGCAATCAAAAAATGTCTTATAATATAAAGTGACATGAAGTAGCTTTTTTTTTGTTTAGCCGATGACTAATATACGAATATAGAAACTGTAAACTTTTCGAAACGTCAACATACAAGTCAGTATATCAAGTGTGCATAACTCAAATCTTCAGGTTTTTGAGTCAGCTCCCTTTAGATCTAGGTGTGCAAAATGTTAAATCCATTCTAGTTTTTGTTCCAAATCGTTATTGCTCGAATCGATCGCAATATTTTCTACGACATAAAACGAAACTATTTGCCAGAACAATAACATACATATATCATATCGTACATATGGGACATACGTCCAATAGTGTTGGAAGGTAACCGGCAGGTCGCGTATCACCGCCCATACAAACAGAGGGATTACACTGCGCTGTACCGGGGAACAAACAAACAAACACGACACGGCTCGGACCTTCATTCGGAATTCTCAAAAACCACGCCGTTGTCTCGCTTATATAAATATTTACACTGGCCAGTTATTGGCGGGTACTGTCGTGGACTTAATTCGTGAAATCTGGGTAAAAATTTATTCTTAGGATGCCTATTTTTTAGGTGATAAGGGGGCGTAGACAAGGTGCCAACGTTCAACGTTAAACGAAACGATCAAAATGTATGGGATTTGACATCCGCGAACGTTTGTGACGTACTTGTCAGTCGCTCGTAGATGTCAAATCCCATACATTTTGGTGTCAACGTTCATCGTTAACTTTGAACGTTGGCACCTTGTCTAGGCCCCAAGGTCATGGTAGGCGTGATTCGGTCCGGTAAAGCAGCATTATATTAATCAATTGATTTGACAGTTGTCATTGAGATAGTGCGTTAATATTTTCGTAAATTATAAAATGTTCCGCGCAACTTTCTTACATAAAAACCTTCTCCTGATCATAAAAATTACAATAAAAAAAGAATTAGAGGTATCGTACAACCGTTTTAGCGTGATGCCGTGACCAAGGAAAATAGGGTTTAATTTATATACATATATGTATTGGTTTGCATAATATAAAATCACTTTAGCGTTAGACTATCGTTAGCTCAGTCGACTACAGATACAGAAACTGTGAAGTTTTCGAAACTTCAGCAATCAAAAACAATGCGAGTTAAATCCGTCATAATTATTTCATTCTAATTACTACATAGTATAAAACAAAGTCGCTTTTTCTGTCCCTATATCCCTATGTACGCTTAAATCTTTAAAACTACGCAACGGATTTTGATGCGGTTTTTTTAATAGATAGAGTTATTCAAGAGGAAGGTTTATAGCCCCGTGTGACGCCGGGGCGGGTCGCTAGTATATAATGAACGCAAAGTCACCAGGATTTCTAACCATATATTATTAACACTTTTGATAGCGACTGTACACTTTTTCGCCTTGCAATAGACTTCACGTGACGTCCGCAGGTGTGTTGGATGTTAGATTTTTACATAACGTCGGCATGTCTTATGTTGAACATAACATTTCCACATATACCTATGTTGGACTTCGTGGCTAAGACATGTTGAAATCCAAAATATCATACTAACCTCCAAATATATTTTTTCTTAATATTTATATGACTACGAGCGGTCCTACGGCGGAAATCGTCCTACCCGTTCGATATTTTCGTCAAAGCTCTTTAAACTTGGCAATTTTTATCTTAATAATTTGAATTTAACTCGCGTATTTTTATTTTATTTTATTTGATGACGTTTCGGATTCTTTACAGTTTCCTTATATATGATTATTCATAGCACGACTGAACTGACTATAGCGAAAGTAGTAGCTTAATGTAACATTAGTATTTCATAATTCAGAATAGGGTAGTTTTTCAAAATTTGTAATTTAAATATAAGGTAGTTTGCATAACTGTATAAATCACTTTAGCGTTAGACTATTGTCAGCTCAGTCGTGCTACGATTATGGAAACTGTAAAGAATCCGAAACGTCAGCTAATAAAATAAAATAAAAATACGCGAGTTAAATCCGTTAATAGTTGTTTCATTCCAATAGTAGCTTTAGCGTTAGACTAAATACGCGAGTTAAATCCGTTAATAGTTGTTTCATTCCAATGGGTACCTAATAACCGTGAAGGCATTAATTATTATAAAATACTTTTTTATATCATTCCTAAAATATCAAAACTTATTCCCATTGGTACCAACCTCCTTAATAATATTCTGTAAAACTTAAAACTATATAAAAAACAATAACCAACATATTACGAGGCACTTAACCTCGGTGCTTATGATTCGCTCACGAGCAAGCAACAAGGTGCTAATCTACTTGCCAGCTGAAATGAGTTGCTAATCACTTACAAAGCAAGTGGACGGGCGAGTGCCCTGCGAGCTACTCACCTCGAAGCGGTCTTGTCTTTGAGTATTTTTTAAGGAGCTTTGTCTATGGTACGGGAAGAACTTTTTTTTATAACGGAATATTTTCTGTTTTAATTTAAGGAAGTACATAGCGCCGTTACAATTTTTGTGCCTAATTTCGTATAAGCAATAATAACAAATTGTAAGTAGGTGAAAAACTTAGTGAGTGTGTATGTTTTAACATTTTTTTAAATGCTGACATATTTATAATTATGTGAGTTGGTTGTGATGCAATCTCAATTTAAACAACGATTGATAAAGTTTATAATTAAACTTTATACCTTTTAAAAAAATACTAGGTACTCAACGCATTAGTGACCCGTCATCGAACTAACTCTTTTACTACTTAGGTACCTACTAAATAAACTGACCTAATATAAAGATTCGTCTTTTTAACATTAACTCTATATATTTTTTTAAAATTGCCAAAATTCAGAGTAGATAGTTCAATTTAGGAATCGTCGTAATTTTTCATAAATCTGATGCACAAATACATTTTTCTGTCCTCCGACCAGAAAGCGCCAACTTTGTGACCGCTGCGCTAAATTAAATTGCCGCTTTCTGGCTTCGTCGAACAGAAAAATAGTATACTGACCTCGGCCAGTAAAATAAAAAAGCCTCAGATCACATTTTTGTCAACCTCGGCTTCGCCTCGGACGACAATTACATGTGATCTGAGACATTTTTTATTTTGCTGGCCTTGGTGCGTAATGTACTATTTTTCTACGAATCAATATAGTTTAAAATCTTTTTTTGAGGTGCAAAGTAAAAAATACGCTTTAAAAACATATAGTTTTTAAACCTTTGTAGGTCTCAAATATTATATAGGTTAATAATATTGAATGGTGGTACAAAGTAAAACGATACGCTTTATGAGATTATGGAAAAACCTTTTAGGTATAATATATTATACAATGTTCATCATTAAAATATTGCATCTATGTCACAGCATAATAAAAAGGCAGTATGCACTAGTGCAGTTAACTCATCCCACAAACAATTTCATCAAAGGCCTACTATTCAGGGTTGGCAACTGCATTAAAATCACGGAACAATTCTAACATATTATTATTAGAATCTGACATACGAAATAATTTCTAATAATTATAATATCTGATGTTTTGGCGGTTATTGTAATAACCGCGAAGGCATCACAAATTATTAGTTTAAAAGTTTTTTGAGTTTTTAGAATAGAACGGGGTTGTCATTGGATGGGAAAACTCGTAATTGTACAGATGATTAAAGTTGTAATCCTTATAAATGGAAAAAAAATGTTCAAGAAAATAACTCTCAAAAAACGCAGTACGATGTGCACTGGGTCGGCTAGTTACTAATATTTTTTTTATGCTTTGTGTTTCGTTAGATATTTTCGTCAAAGTCTTCTGTCACATACCGTCAATTACTTATTGTATTGTACTGGATATATTTTTTTATTAATGTACTTACTAATATATAATTCTGACAATAAAAACACATAAAATAACACCCAATTTGATGATTCATTTTTATATACATTATCATTATAGCAATAAAATCTTTTGAATTTTTTTTGCAATCAACTTTAAATTTAATCAATAAAATAATAATAATATTAGCAGTGACAACCCTATCGCTTCCCTTTGTCGTCGCTTGCATGCCGATCAAAGGCGTTGTCTTACTGTTTGTGCTCTTAAGAGGTTACTGTGCGCTTACTGGTACATACATACATATATACATACTATACATACATACTGCATGCTGACGTATTAACTTTGATATACGACCTTATGCCGCCGAGGGCGATCTACTTGCGGTTGATAATTTCATTGATGTGGTAAATTGATTATTGATTGCTATGTTTAATCGATTGATTTGTAGATGTTTTAGTTAAATTCTGTTGCTTTCTTGGTTATTATACAGTGAAATAACTGTAATGGATTAATTTGTGATGACGTAGCGGTTATAACACATTGGAATGAAATTGGGATTTTGAAAACTTTACAGTTCCTATATTCGTAGCATGACTGAGGTGATGATTATATGACGAATTCAGCATTAGACTATTGTCAGCTTAGTCGTGCTACTCGACAGCAAATAAAATAAAATAGTTGAATCCGATACAGTTGTTTCATTCCAGTGTGAGTTGACTTACATATTTTTTTTATTTGCAAAAGTTTCTAAAGCTTTACAGTTCCCATATTCGTAACACGATTGAGCTGTCGATACATTAGCGTTAGACCACCAGAAGCAGCAATAATTTAAAATTACCGAACCAAACATCTGGCTTTAAAAAACAAAACAAAAAACCAAGTCTTAAGCCGTACGAACCTAATCCTCATTTAGTAGGGAAATAAGGGAGTGAGGCGCGCCGCGGCGCAATAACTAGTGTTTGGGGCATTTATTAAAAAGCACACAATGCCGGTACTGGAGAGGATCGGTCGTTTTATTTTTGATATTAAACTCCCCGGCGGGGCATAGAGTACTTGGGGATAGAGAATTCAAATTATTATTAATTTTTGATGCTTACGAGGTTATCACAAACTAGCGGCCCGCCCCAGTTTCGCCTGGAACCCTGTTTTTTATAGCTTAGGTATGTCACTCGGGAATAGTGTAACTTTCCAATAGTAAAAGAATTTTTCAAATCGTCCTGTCGTTTAGGATCCTATTCAATCCAAATAAACAAACTTTTCCTCTTTATTATCCTACTACTATTATAAAGGCGAAAGTTTGTATGTATGGATGTTTGTTACTCTTTCACGTAAAAACACCCCCACCTTGGGGGGCCCTCGGGTCGGTCAGGGCTAAAAACCCTAAACCAACCCAAAAGGCTTAAGAGTCTCCTTTCAGGAGTCTCGCCACCCGTCCGGTTTTGCAGTGAAGGCCCATTAGCTGGCCAACTGCGCTTCAGTATTCAGTTCGAAAAAAAAAAAAAAAAAAAAAAAAAAAAAAAAAATCTTTCACGTAAAAACTACTGAATGGATTTGAATGAAACTTTACCACAATATAGCTTTTACATCAGAATAACATAAGTATAGACTATATTTTATAACGATATAGTGTAAAATACTAATCATACGCAGACGAAGTCGCGGGCAGAAGCTAGTATTAGTATAGATTATTTAAAGAAATACAGTAAGTATCAGAATGAAACTACTATAACTAATTTGACTAGACTTAGTGACTGTTGCGTTTTCGTAGCAATTGCTACGAAATTTCGTAGACCGTAGTAACAAAGCAGTAATTGCTTGTAAATTGTTCTAGACAAGTGTTAATCGATAATAGTAAAAGAACAAAACCAATGCAAAATTGTATGGAATTGACATCTTGATAAGCTTTTTTGATTGTAGAGCAATTGCCACCTATGATTGTCTGCTTTCGAGTATAGTTCAGTTTTCTGGTTGAAGATATTTTAATAACATAAAACAAATATTACATTTCACTTAATAAGTAACTTAGTTAATATAAGTACTTATAAACTATTCATGTGTTTACTTATATAAAGAATATTACTCAGATAAATACGTAACATAAATTACCTACCAAATAGACAATAAATACAATATGACTGTGTAAGTATATAATATTTTATACGAATAGAAATATCGCTCGAATTCTATTTTGTTGAATTTTATTCAACGCTCGGTAGCTAACTTCATACTAATGAATATTGCAGCTAACTTCGTGCTCTACTCTCTGGATGATAAGTTACTCTGCGGGGTGCGTTTTCCGCGCCGACTGTTGGAGAGTCCTCGAAGACCGTTATTGAGATATGCCCTACAGCCGCGTCTCCGATCACGCTCGCTGCTCGCACAAATATTCATATCAAGTGAAATAAAAACTTAGGTATTATAACTACACGAAAATGCTTGAAACACCGAAAAGTTTAGTTAGAACGAAACATGGTATGATCTGATCTGAATGTATTTGATGCCATCGCGGTCATTACACATTGGAATTAAATAGTACATTACGCCTAGGCCGGTAAAATAAAAAATGTCTCAGATCACATGTAATTGTCGTCCGAGGCGAAGCCGAGGTTGACATAAATGTGATCTGAGGCTTTTTTATTTACTAGCCGAGGTCAGTATACTATTTTTCCGTTCGACGAAGCCAGAAAGCGGCAATTTCATTTAGCGCAGCGGCCAAAAAGTTGGCGCTTTCTGGCCGGAGGACGGAAAATTATTTTTAACAAGCTAAAGTAACCTATTTCAAAATTAATGTTATTTTTGTGATTAACAATGCATCTTGTTTTAATTTTAAGGTACTTATATAAAATATCGATACTTAACCATCATCATTTCTTTAAAATTTTAATAATTTCTGATGCCTTCGCGGTTTTAACTCTAGCGTTAGACTGTTGTCAGCTCAGTCGTGCCACGATTATGGAAACTGTAAAGATTTCGAAATGTCAGCAAATAAAATAAAATAAAAATACGCGAGTTAAATCCATTAATAGTTGTTTCATTCCTTGTATAACATTCTAATGTGTGCCTCGGTTTTCCAGCTACTAGACACGGTGACACAATTAACTAGAAAATAACAGCACTTATGTACAAAACATACAATGCATATATTATTTAACAATTATAGTAGGTAAGCACGGACATTAGCCCGCTGAACTTTGCACAACCTTTGTAATTGCTTTTGTTATCCATTGCCTATTACATACCGCTTAGTAAACAATGTAAGGGTGATAGCGGATGGTTGGATTTTAAAGGCGTGCATTACATAATGGTACAATATTGTGCCTACCCTGACGAGGTCACACTGCACGCGCCTGCTGTATTTGGATTAGTCTATTCGATATTTTTAAGATAATTATTAGGTTTTAATTGTAATGTATAATAGTAAAATATTTTGCGTAAAATGTAACATTAATATTTCATAATTTAGAAAAGGGTAGTTTTTCAAAATTTGTTATTTAAATATAAGGTAGTTTGCATAACTGTATAATTCACTTTAGCGTTAGACTATTGTCAGCTCAGTCGTGCTACGATTATGGAAACTGTAAAGAATCCGAAACGTCAGCTAATAAAATAAAATAGAAATACGCGAGTTAAATCCGTTAATAGTTGTTTCATTCCAATAATTATTAGATTTTTTTGCCGATATAAGCAGATATTTTTGTCAGTAAAAAAAATATAAAATGTTAAAAGTAGTCCACCTCAAAGACTTTTTTTATTTAAAAAAAACGGTATGAAGTTTACCGAATGAGCTTGTAACTATAATATTATTTGTGAAACTTAATATATTTTTTTAGGGTTTTTCTTTTGTCTTCTATGCCCTGCCGCATATTATCATTCCAATGATGATGACAAGGCCGCCACAGTTTGAAATGATGAAAATATAGGAGTTAATTAAGTAAGGAACGTATAAAACAATAAAATATAAGTATCGCTTACACCCCCATCTTGTACTGCAAGCCACCTCACCAGGTCACACGCGATCGTACAAATTGCCGACACACCGTTCTGATAACGATCAGGCAGACACATGGAAGCAAAGCGGCCCACTGTACATAGCATCTTCATTAAATTGATGGTTTGATTACCTTAAAAGTTGCGCTACTATTAAACTCAATTCCTTTTTCATTGTAATGATACAACTTTAACGGATTTAACTCGCGTATTTTATTTTATTTGCCTTTTTCATATCACTTCGGTGTTTGCTGGAAAGGCCGCCTTTCATAGCAGCTAGCGCCGCTGACATCAAAACTTTCAAACTCGCGTCAGGGTCACGTGATGCTGATCGAAAATGCGTAAGATGGGGATGGGAGAGGAACTAGTATCTCCCACTCTTTCTACCCGTGTGTGTTACTCCGTTTAGCTGGCACAGAGCGCTTATCCAAGGATGGTGACAAATTGTCATATTTGTGTACGATAGTGCAATAAATAAACATTGTATTCTACCTCATAAATGATAGTACTTTTGTACTTATAATTAAACACAACGTTCATATTGAAGTTTTCACTTCTGCCGGCACTCCCGGAGTGCTATTTTTTCTTTTCTCAAATAAACAAAAGAATGTAAAGATAAGTACTTCCTAGAGTTCGGGAGTGCTTGTGACGTCACGTTATGGTATAAATTGTAACGTGACGTCACAAGCCCCCACTCCCAAACTTTTGTAGCGCTTATCTTCTTTGTCATTTGTTGTAGGATTGAAAAAAAATATATATGTCTAATATTTTTTTGTAATCTACTATGAAGTGTTTATTAAGACAAAGAAAAGAAAACAGTCGTTATGTATATTTCAGTGACATTTACCAGGTCGTAGGACCTTGTACAAGGCCCACTAATGCTTTTTGCAGTTAATGGTTGTTCTTCAAAAACTTCCTGAATCCATCTCCCATTACTACTACTTTTTTTAAAATAAAATCGGGAAATATTTTCGTGTATATGTATGTACATTTAATACCCATAGTACAAGCTTTGCTTAGTTTAGGACAGCACTGATTTGAAATGTCAAAAGATACTTATAAGATGGAACAAAAAGAATTAACAACAGCAATAATATATACATAATAGGTTCCACTGAAAATCAGCGTCGTGTCACTCACGGTGACTCGACATTTGCTGAGTGGAGTCTTTTTTTGCAACAATTCACTAGTTATAAGCTACATAGTTTTAAGTGCCTTTAATGTTATTTTAATTAAGCATGTGAAAATTTGCAGAATAAATTTATTTTCTTTCTTTCTACTAAGTATTCGTTAGCGATTGTCAACTCTATACAAATTTATACTCGTTTTCGGTTGCTAATATCGATTGGCAGCTTTGCCCAATTACATTGAATTGTACACAAAATAATTAACCATTTAACTAGTTGCCTAAAATAACATATTGAGCACCAAAACACTGACAGGTGCAGTACAGTCGGCCGCGGGGGAAGAGTTCAAAATTCAAAGTCTACATCAAACAGTGAGAGCAAACACTACACCATCTGCTCGGCTGAGCTTACTTCACTACAGAGTACAAGTTATGCCAATTTGTGAACGAGGCATTTTTCATTGATAATATTATTAATTTTAATTAGTTATTAGGTAATATATTAATTAGGTATTGGAAAAAACTATTAACGGATTTAATTCTCGTATTTAAGCATATTTGCTGACGTTTCGGATTCTTTACAGTTTCCATAATTGCACGACTGAGCTGACAAACGCTTTTAACACGAGTTAAATCCGTTAATAGTTGTTTCATTCCAATGTGTAATAACCGCGAAGGCATCAGAAATTGGCTGACATGACATGACTTGGGATTATTACCTATAAATAATAATAATAACTTTTGTTTTACTTTTGTCCGCGTGGAACTCCTCCTTTTTTGCAGTCGGTTAAAAAGTAGCCTATGTCCTTTCTCAGGCTCCAGACTTTCTTTGTACCAAATTTCATTTAAATCGGTCCAGTAGTTTAAGCGTGAAAGCGTAACAGACAGACAGACAGACAGAGTTACTTTCGCATTTATAATATTAGTAGGGATATTTAAAAAAATAACTGATAAAAATATTAGTTAGGTAATCTAACATTTACATTAAATACAACAAAGTTTAGTACAACAAAGCAAAATATAATCCACTGACATTTAAGTACACACGTTCAAATACCATGTTTTCACTTGTTTTTTCATCATTGCCAACTTACAAAAAACATTTGCCAATTTCGAATCAATGACGTCACGAGGGTCTTGCGGGGGTATATAATTGACAGCGCCAAGTAGCGCAACATGGCGCCCATTACTGTCAAACCACTTGGCCATTCGCTATGTCTCGCATTTGTTTTGACAGATAACAAACAGAAAGAGCTGGCATGTTTGAGCCACCTGTGACCGTTTTGCATGATTTTACTACTTTTCAAAATGTTTATTGCATTCCTTCACTATTACAGGTATTACTGTAAGGTACAGTTTCAATAAGGACCTAGGTTAAGCACAGCAATATGAAAGTAAATTAAAAAATGTCACAGATCACATGTAATTGTCGTCCGAGGCGAAGCCGAGGTTGACAAAAATGTTGGCGCTTTCTGGCTGGAGGACGGAAAAATATATATAGGTACCTAGGTAAGTACCTATCCTTAAAATCTATTATTATGGATTATTAAAGTAATTATTACTTTACATGAACTAATGAAGTATTATAATCGCACATTCGTTACGTTTACTCTCTGAAATGACACATTATTGTTGTAACAGTAGGTAGGTGATGTTATTTAATTATTCAAATACCTAAATATTCCTTTTCAACGTAGTTACAATTATGACAAATTCAACATTTGTACGTACCTACATCTTGCACAAAAATAATTCTAAAATAAGGAGTAGAATAATTATGAGCAGGAAAATGGAAAATATAACATAATATGACATACAATTACTAAGAAAATTATGTCGCAGAAGTTGACTAAGATCATAGTTTGTGATCCTAAAAAAAAAACCCAATTTCCGAAAAGTTTGCATTCCGCGACCCCCAAAAAACCTCCATCAAATTGCTACTTATGTAAACACCTCGCGTAGCGCGTTAGCATGCCTCAAGTGGTCCCAGGGGGGTCGCGTGTACCCGTAGCGAGCGGATGGGGTCTCCTGTACCCCCGGGTACAGTACCCCTGGGGTATACCAGAACCCCGAACTGTTTATTGCCACAACTCGCCCCACGGCGACGCCTTTGTCTTCTCTCTTAAATTGAATATATTATTAATTTAAACGTTACCAAAAAAAGGTTTGTTAATTTTAAATTGCTCCAGATTATGTTTATTTAGACGTTTGTAATGAAAAGTTTCGTCAATATTTACGTGGAAAAATAAGTTGTTTCGTTAATTCTTGTTTTGTTATTTGTTTGATTTCTCGGAGGCCTTACGTATTTATGTTGGAAATTTGCTTGTTAAGCTAAATGGTCCTGAAATTTTCAAAACAATGTATCTACTTCTGCCTGCTTTTATTATTTATTCTTGTTAGTGAACTTATTTCAATTGTAATATATTTATTTTACGCTTTTCGTTAAAGTCCTTGTAGACCAAGAAGACAAGACAATATTGGGTACACTAGCTTCTGCCCGCTACTTCGTCTGTACGATAAATATATATACACAATATCGTTATAAAATATAGTCTACTAGCGACCCGTCCCGGCTTCACACTGGTGCTATAAACCTTCCTCTTGAATCACTCTATCTATTAAAAAAGCCGCATCGATATCCGTTGCGTAGTTTTAAAGATTTAAGCATACATAGGGATATAGGGACAGAAAAAGCGACTTTGTTTTATACTATGTAGTGATATATTATTCTGATGTAGAAGCTATATTACTGTAAAGTTTCATCAAAATCCATTTAGTAGTTTTTGCGTGGAAGAGTAACAAACATACTTCCAGACACATTCTTACAATATATAGTAGATTCTTACTTTCGCATTTATAATATTAGTAAGGATGGACTGGGAAAACAAAATAGTATAAATAATAAATATCTTTGGACAATTCACACCAATTGATCTAGTCCCAAACTAAGCAAAGCTTGTACTAAGGGTATTAGACAACGGATAAACATACCTACATAAATACATATAAGACATCTAGGACTCAGGTACAAATGCCAGTGCTCATCACATTGACATCTGCCCCTAGCAGGATTCCAACCCGCAAACTCCGGTTTCGTAGTCAGGGCCTCTAAACACTAGAGCAACAGGCCGTCAATAAAATGTATGTATATTATAAGTACCCAGTAAGTAGGTGAATATAAGTAACTACCCTTTTTTCCTATTATACAATTAATAATACCTAATAGAGCAATAAAAATAATCACAACAAGGAATCATGACTGTCAAAGGGTGACATATGGCGGGCGTTGCTGGCCGGTTTTATTAACTCGCGCTGTCTGTCACTCTGACGTTTTAGTGGCGCTGGCGCAGGGGTGCCATGGCTTAAGGCTATAGGGTGCTTATTTTAATGACGAGACTTAACATTACAGTTCCCATATTCGTTGTTAGTCAGAATATGGGAACTGTTAAATTTTCAGATAGTCAACATAATAATAACCAGAGTTTGGTTAAATTAGGTTTAATTGAATTTTTATGAATAGGTATTTTTTTTAAGTTTTTATTTTGTTATGTACAAGTTACCTACATAGCAAACAATAACAATATATTCATTTTAAAATTATATTTATTATTTTTTAAATAATCTACGGTTTCCTAACATTTGATTATTAATTTATATAGTCCCATACGTATATCCCTCATCCTATTATAAAAAAACGATAGCGAAAATATTTCTAATAATTTAAATCATGAATTTATTGATGCTCATTATAACTAATTAAGTAAGCAATATTATGATCATAAAAAAACTTAATAAAACAACAAATATTATTGAGATGTACTTACGTAAATAAACAAATATTGTAACACAAAAAATATCCTTTTGACTAATAAAAACAAAATATTTCCATTACACAAAACAATTTAACCCCGTATTTTACAAATCAGTAGTCATTATAACAAAATCCTTTTTAATTCACCCCCTATTCGTACTAAGCCGCGATACCGCAGGCGTTTATGTTGACAGCCATTGTGCGCAAGAGTCGATGTTTTGGAATATTTTGAACCACGTACAATTAGGTCAGTTGCGCGTGAAATGCCGAGGCGAGCGGACGTCCCTTTGTGTAGGAATATGAACTTGTTTAGATTTTATTGGTCTGACTAGCCCTTTCGGGATTTGATTATCATAATTTATGGTACACTTGTTTTATATAAAAGGTAATGGGAGTATTTATACTTATATTTGCAGGTAATAATTATGGGGTAAATTTGTAATATTAGTTATATTAATAATATAATAGAAATAATAAAAAAAATAAAGTCGTGGACTAGCGAACGTGAGGCCGCGGATTCAAATCATTTCGATGACGATTAATATTTATTTATGTATATTACTTTTTTGCATTATTCACATCCGACATACTGTCTAATATTTCCAGTTCACTTTTAATAAAATTTTAATGTTAAAAAATTAAAAAAGAAAAACGCTAAGCAGTACAATTCGTAACCATGTCTCCATTATCTATATATATACTAGCTTCTGCCCGCGACTTCGTCCGCGTGGAACTCCTCCTTTTTTGCAGTCGGTTAAAAAGTAGCCTGTGTCCTTTCTCAGGCTCCAGACTTTCTTTGTACCAAATTTCATTTAAACCGGTCCAGTAGTTTTAGCGTGAAAGCGTAACAGACAGACAGACAGACGGACAGAGTTACTATCGCATTTATAATATGTATTAGTAAGGATTGAAAAAATGATACCTCATTGAGTTTATTCTCGATTCTTTTCAAGAGGTTTTTTTTTTTGCTGAATCGAAAAAGAATATTAATTTTAACGTTGACATTCACAAGTGCCTGTAAGAGCCTAGACTGAATAAATGATTATTTGAGTTTGAGTTATGTATAAAGCTTTCTTTCATTCATATTTAATACAAAAACTAAACACATTTAAATAAAATTTTACCCTAATTAAAAAATCCCATATGTCCAACAATACGAGTCTAATTAATAAGATAGTAGGCCGTAGCCACACGCACGACACCTCCGTCGTATAGCTCGCGTTTTTAATTATTCCTCATTTATTGACGCAGGTGCGCGCCCGCCCTACATACCAAGCTGACAGCTCGAAAGTACAAACCCGAAAGACATTCTAGTCTTTTACTAAACTATCCGAGCCCATGTGAGCCTTATTAGATATTACCTTTTATTTTTTGTACCTAAAAAATGGTTACAAAGAAGTAAACGTAATAATTTATGATGCCTTCGCGGTTATTACATATTGGAATCAAACAAAAACGGATTTACCTCGCGTTTTTATTATTGGCTGACATTTCGAAAACTTTACAGATTCCATAATCGTAGCATAATCAGTCGTGCTTTTACAGAGTCGTGCTATGATTATGGAAACTGTAAATGGTGAACAAACAGAAAGTCAGCCAATAAAATAAAATAATAGTTAAATCCGTCTATAGTTGTTTCATTCCAATGTATAATAACCGCGAAGGCATCAGAAATTATCGTGTATTCTAGTCAGTAGGTGTCAATATAGACTAAATCTGTTATTAAATATATTATTATATATATATAATAATATATTTAACTAGCTTCTGCCCGCGACTTCGTCCGCGTGGAACTCCTCCTTTTTTGCAGTCGGTTAAAAAGTAGCCTATGTCCTTTCTCAGGCTCCAGACTTTCTTTGTACCAAATTTCATTTAAATCGGTCCAGTAGTTTTAGCGTGAAAGCGTAACAGACAGACAGACAGACAGACAGACAGACAGACAGAGTTACATTCGCATTTATAATATTATAGTAGGGATAACAGATTAAATATTCCTAGATAAGTACAAATCCTAAAACGCGTGTCAAAATATAGGAACAAAAAACTGCTTTTCAAAATATCTAGCATAGACTATTGTAAACATGAAATCTAGCCCACTCACGCGCATAAGTTATTGCTAAACTACGAAATCTATCAGATATACTCTACAATTATAGTCAAACATTTACACTACAAAGTATACTTAAATACCCTGACATTTGACGTTTATTCGCGACATATCGTGTGGTCAGTATCTCGCGCCGGTGTTTGCCCGCGACTCGTGTGTTTGTCTATAAATATGATCTGGTTTCTTTAATATATACCGCTAATTTCTTGGTAATTTTATATGTATTGATTGCAGGTGTGCACTAGAATACGTTACTAAAACAATAAAAAAAAACTCAAAAGTACCTTCTTCAAGTTACAGACATTAAGTTGATAAAGGAGTACCTAGTTATATTTACCTATAGCGGCCCGTCCCGGCTTCGCACGGGGGGACTTAAGATTTTTTTAAGGCCTCAGAAACGATACTTTTCCCCCGTTTTTGAAACATTTTCGGTTACTGCTCCGTAACTATAAGACCTAGCGTGATATTATATAGCCTATGTTACTCGGGGATAATGTAGCTTTCCAAAGGTGAAAGAATTTTTGAAATCGGTCCAGTAGTTTCGGAGCCTATTCATTACAAACATACAAAAATACAAAAATTCAAATCTTTCCTCTTTATAATATTAGTATAGATATAGATATAGATATAGATAGTATAGATATAGATTTATGATGATGTTTCGAGAACTTTATAGTTGCCATATTCATACCGTACCTACCTACGACTATGCTATTAGAAAGCATAAATTACAGTGGTTTCGTTGCCCTAAGATATTATTATGAAAATGATTTTGGGTCTATTTATGCCTACAATTCACTAAAATATCAATGATTTTATTGGATTTGCCTTGTCTTTTTTTTAATAAGCAATAATTGGAATGAAACAACTATTAACGGATTTAACTCGCGTATTTTTATTTTATTTTATTTGCTGACGTTTCGGATTCTTTACAGTTTCCATAATCGTAACACGACTGAGCTAACAATAGTCTGACGCTAAAGTGATTTATACAGTTATGCAAACTACCTTATATTTAAATTACAAATTTTGAAAAACTACCCTTTTCTAAATTATGTAATATTAATGTTACAATTTACGCAAAATATTTTACTATTATACATTACAATTAAAACCTAATAGGGGGCGTTACTAGCGCTTCGGAAAGACCATCAACTGAGAAGAAACGCCGCAAGAAACTAGTTGTTTCATTCCAATGTGTAATAACCGCGAAGGCATCAGAAATTATTATAAGGTATACCTACCTATTTAAAAATCATGAAATTATGAGCACAATGAGAACTTTCACGAATATATTCGTAATCTGTGCACAAAACCTAAATTATTGCGATGATATCCGGGGCAACAAAAAAGATTTTTTGGTGTAGTTATATTATTATCAGTGTATTTACAAGTTCTAGATCCAGTTTAGGCATTTTTGCGCAAGAGTATTGTAAATTGTATTGTTACGTCATTCAAACATAATTCCCCAGATCAACAATAAAACGTTTTACAAAACGCCCCACTGGAATAAAACAGCTATAATTTATTCCAAATCCTAATCCCCGCATGGCGATCAGATTCAACACTGATTTCACACTGCATGTATGCAACTGATGTTTTTTATCATTAAGGAGTCTGTCTGCCCACTACACCGTATCATACCATGACCGTGCTATGAACGTGTCAGGCAAAAAAATATTCTTTGTATAGAAAAGCATGATACTATGTCCACTAGACCGTTCCATCACCGACTCGTACCGCCTTCCGTATTACCTTCCGTGCTTGATACGTTCATAGCACGGTCATGGTATGATACGGTGTAGTGGGCAGACTCCTTTATCAACCAAAAGACGTCCACTGCTGGGCGTAAGTGTCCACCGAGGACCGGGGAGACGCATCGTGGCCCTACAAGGTGGTTCCACGACTTGGTGGAAGTATCTTATCTTATTGTTGGGGTCCTTTTAGATGCACTTCGACCCATTGGGATCTTTTGTGCCTACCCCTCCTTTAGCTTACTCCAGGTTCTCCATACCTTGGTGAAAGTAACTGGAATCCACTGGATGCACTTGTGGGAAACCTCTGTTTCTTTATAAAAGGAATAAATATTAACAAGTAATTAATTATGTTGGTAGAACATAGAACCTAAAAAATCACAACTTCTACTTTTCTGGCACCAAGGTTGCGGACTGAGTTTACTGTTTAATTAAAATTAATAAAATAAAATAGTAGGTAGTCAAATTTATAACGAAAAGTTTTATGAGGATCAAATATATGGACCGTGTTTAACATTAGTGTGTCAACCCACAAAAAATCGGGTTTTGAGTTATGAATGCAGTTTTATTAAATAGATCATGAGGAATACAGCAGTGAAATCCATTTTTTTTAAAAAAAATCGTAGAATATTCTAGAGCACAAAATCGGTTATTGCTTTTTTCCTATGTCAGATTTGTATTTTTGCATTAATGTGTTAAGCCACAGATAACACATTATTGCTTATTTCCCATGTCAGATTTGTATTTCTGCATTAATGTGTTAAGCCACATACCTATCACATTAATGCAAAATTCTAATTTGTTGTTATAAAACGAATAGGTACTTATACATATTATGCACTAATTTTTAGAAAATGTAAAAAAATAAACAACTAACGCATTAAAACTTTAATGTAGGTACTTACTTATTTATTTAAAGTTTTTATTGTTGTATAACATGTATCAAATAACATTATAAGTTCTGCTAAAAATGAGAAATAGGTACAAGTTAACACTAACTTATTTTTTTATTACTTATTATTATTTGTATCATATTAAATAATATATTTTAGGGTTCAATATCTTAAAAGGAAAAAACAATAACCCTTACAGAATTTACTTTGTTGTCTGTGTGATCCTTTACCTCAGTAATGCGTGGAGGTAGGTATCAAAATAAAATTCATAGTAATATCAAAAACTCAGGACTACCGTCCCTTGAAATTGTAACATAATCACAAAAAAATCGCCAACGCAATCAAAAGAACCGCCGTTTATGCAGCGATTGACAAAAGTTTTCAACACTCGCTAGGGAATCAAAACCTACAGGGTACTCCTCGTGAACTCAGGATCTTGAATTAATT
The DNA here is from genome assembly GCA_038024825.1 of Polylopha cassiicola. Classification (NCBI taxonomy): domain Eukaryota; kingdom Metazoa; phylum Arthropoda; class Insecta; order Lepidoptera; family Tortricidae; genus Polylopha; species Polylopha cassiicola. The sequence goes on from CP149061.1 coordinate 6,807,206, forward strand.
TAGTAGGTCCGAGATAACGTCATATAGCACGGAAAAATAAAAAAAAATACGAAAACCATACATTTTAAATGACACCATTAAAAAAATATATACTTACCTACAGGTTTTTTATAGTACGGAACCCTTGGTGCGCGAGTCTAACTCGCACTTAACCGATATTTTTTTTATAATATACATCATTAGATTTAAACGTGTGTTATTAGAATATTACACATAATAAATAATAATATTAAAGAGTGTACGAATGGTCGCCACAATTTATCAACTCTTCGATAAATGGTTTTTAGGTGGTTTATTAACTTTTTTGGGAAGGAAGTATATATTATTGGTTTAATTCAATATGATAAAAAATAATAATAAATCAATTTGGTTAAGATTTTTAAGTAATTGAAATAATATAAGTGTTAACTAGTACCTATTTCTCATCTTTAGCAGAACTTATAATGTTATTTAAAACATGTTATAACAATAAAAACTAATTAAATAAGTACTTACATTAAAGTTTTAATACGTTAGTTGTTTATTATTTTACATTTTCAAAAAAATAGTGTAAAATATATTCATTATAAAAGAACAAATTATAATTTTGCATAGTGTTATGTGGCTTAGCACATAAATGCTAAATGTAATAATCCTTATAGCCGTTAAGCATTAACCATTTTTCTGCATTTTCTATTTAATTATGAATTTATTGAAATAAATACATTTATATCCTTAATCTATGCACTTCAACAAAAAAAATGATACCACATAACAATATTTTTTTGCTTAAAATAAGCGGAAAAAGAAGAATGTTCTCAAAAAACTTTAAGCGCCGATATCTCAAAACTAGCTTGGTGTGGGTTGAAACACTAATGCTAAACACGGACCATATATAGCCAAGTTCATAAAAATATTGAGTATAATTATGGAATGGATTTTAATTCAAACTGCGTATTGAAGCAACCTGTCTCTCCTATAGTGGGTCCTAGTCATAAAAAATCATTGCAACAAATTATTATTGTTTAATTTAAAACACCCCAACCCCGCATCAAACATTTCGTTCATCAAACTCTTTTGTCGAGCGATTAGTACAGTGGCAAGTGCAGTCGCTGTGAAGGTCTTAACTCAATCCAGTGCAAGGGTGCAATGGAAATTAAATGCACCAAATCATGTAAACGTCATATTACTGTTTATAAAAGTTTACAGCAATACACATGCGAGATCTGTCACGTGGTCACTGTTATGATGTAATATTTTTGTAATAAATTTTTAGTGTAACATTTTATTATGATGGAAACCTTTTGATAATAGGTATTTAAGGGAAATTGTAGTATTTTCTATTATGTTACGTTACCTGTAAGAAATAAGGGAAGCAAAACCGAATCGAATATGGCCCATTCGACTTGGCAGGTGCACGAGCGTGCTCCTATTTTCTACTAATCATAATATTGTAGTACACATATTATTCATGTAAACTAAATGCATTTAATTTTTATGTTACGAAAAAAATGGTTACAAATTAATTATTTTAGTAGTTAGATTTTATTAGTCAGGTTTGTTTATTTTTATGTCGATTTTAAAAAACCAAAAAAATATTTATATTTATATTAGTACCTACCCATGTTAAACGTTTAGATATAGGTATATTCTCCAAATCATACAGAGAAATCACAAGTTGTCAAAGCAGCATTCTGCCGAATCTGAACCCCAGACCACGCACGAGCGCGTCCCCGGGCCTGCTAATGAAAGATAATCCCACCCTGTACCACGGAACCCGAGTATCTAATCTGTATATATAAAAATCGCGAAAATGTATGTACGTTTATAACTTAACGACTGTTCCTTATTGTCAGGACAAGGTTTGTGTATAATAAATCACTACATATAGTATAAAACAAAGTCGCTATAATATCCATATGTACGCTTAAATCTTATAGGGTCGCTAGTCAATATATATACATAGTATAAAACAAAGTCGCTTTCGCTGTATGTCCGTATGTATGCTTAGATCTTTAAAACTACGCAACGGATTTTGATGCGGTTTTTTTTAATAGATAGCCAGATTCTTAAGCGGCAATTTCATTTAGCGCAGCGGCCAGGAAGATGGCGCTTTCCGGCCGGAGGACAGAAAATTATTTTTACAATCTAATACAAAAAGTGATTGACGGTATGTGACAGAAAGTTAGACAGATCTTTGAAGAAACAATTGAACTGGCTTGACGACGTGCCGGGACCGCTACTCCTGAAAAAACGAACCTATTTTTTAAAGACCATCAGTTAGATTAGTAAAAAATATTGGACACGTGCTTTTTTATTTTATTTTCCGTGTGACGTCACACTTTTGTCCAAAAAGTGACGTTTTCGTCATTTTCTATTTGAGAGGTATTTTTTTGATAATGCAACTAACGGACTTATTAAAAAACCTTTATTTTTATACCCAACCAACAAAACTTGATGTATTTAAGGACCTATAGAAGTGAAAGTATCCACGATTGAAATTGTGTGTATTTTGGTACAGGGTAAGTTTCGAAGGGGCGCTGTGATTTTTCGTTCTGGCGATTTCGTTGCGTCCGTACAATACGTGATAATAGCAAGGGTGTGATGATCGGTGTTTGTTCGTCATTGTTTTTATTGCGTGTCTTTGTATCTAAATAGATAGCTTATGTCCCCTTTTAATTGAAAGTTTCATGCGTTGATAAAAAAGTGGTTAAAAAAGTGCTCAGTTGGGCACTGGCGAGTACATTTTTGTGTAAAAATGTCTGATGCCTACGCGGTTATTATACATTGGAATGAAACAACGTTAAACGGATTAAACTCGCATATTTTATTTTATTGGCTGACCCTTCGGAGCCTTTACAGTTTCCATAATCGTAGCACGACTGAGCTGACAATAGTCTTATGCTAAAGTGATTATGAAAATAAAATACGCGAGTTAAATTCGTTTAACGTTCTTTAATTCCAATGTAAGTATAATAACCGCGAAGGCATCAGAAATTTCACTCTTCCTAACGGTTTTTGTCCTAAAAAAATCGTCTTTCCTTTTTTTTTTTTCCAAACTGAATACTGAAGCGCAGTTGGCCAGCTAATGGGCCTTCATTGCAAAACCGGACGGGTGGCGAGACTCCTGAGAGGAGACTCTTAAGCCAACGTCTTTCCTAAAATGACGTAAGTCCATAACTATGAAGTCATCATTCGTGTAACACTTTAAGCATTAATTAAAACAAACTTTTCCAATTTTCAATAGTAGTCATCACAAACTCACGTTCACATAACTGTTATTTACATTAAGGGCGTTCCCTCCAAGGAATAGCTGAGGTTCGCATCTTATTATGAACACCCTCCGCCTCCATGAAATTGTTGGACCATAAAAAATAAATAAACGCCATCCCCTTACTTTTGGATTTGATAGGCTAGACCCTCTGTGATAGGTATGTGGATATTTATAGCAAAAGGCGTGAATGTGTTAAATGTTTCTTTAAGTTTCGCATTGCATTGATGTAGTTATTTTAGGCAAGTCGTTCTTAATAATTTCTGATGCCTTCGCGGTTATTACACATTGGAATGAAACAACTGTTAACGGATTTAACTCGCGTATTTTTATTTTATTTTATTAGCTGACGTTTCGGATTCTTTACAGTTTCCATAATCGTAGCACGACTGAGCTGACAATAGTCTAACGCTCACCTAATAAAATAAAATAAAAATAAGCGAGTTAAATCCGTTAACAGATGTTTCATTTCAAAGTCGTTCTTAACCTTAGAATGAAACAACTTTAAATTTAACTCGCTTATTTTATTTTATTGGCTGACGTTTTGGAGCCTTTACAGATTCCATAATCGTGACGTCACGTTATACAATCTGAACCAGAAAGAAAAAATGAAGAGTCAATTTTTTTTACTAATTTACCTACTTGACGGACAAAGAAAAAAGTGTCGTTGTGCCTACATTTCACTAGGTTTATCGAGTTTTTTTTTTCTTTGACAATATAGTTATCTACAGCATTACACGATTGTAATTACGTGATATGTAGACAAAACCGTACTTATAGAATATTTATTAATTATTCCCTTGAACGTACTAAGAGCGCAATAAATTCATAGGCGATAAATAAACTGACATAAATCTCCCATGAAACCCTGCACGAATCTGTCCACATCGCCAATCCACAAATAATACCCCTTAATAAAGATTAACATCAGAGGGTGAACTTGCCCTACTACAATAGCAAAAACGACATAACTCCCAACCAAACAATACAAGCTCGCGCCCTTCCGACACCAAACTAAAATCGTGTAAATTTCAACGCGCTCGGAACAACAACGACGCAAGTTTTTGTTACGTAGTTCACTTTATAGACCTTTCGGTATTGTTGATTGTTGGTGTAAATTTAACAGTTTAAATGTTGATTGTTAACGTGGGTGGACAAATGTGAACAGCATGTGTTGCGTTCGTGTGACAAGCTTATGTGCCCTTTAAATTTTGTTAATAGTTCAATTTGACGGGGTCATTTAGTTTGCGCGATTATTAGCGTTGTCGAAATGCGAAATGGCTTTAACGTAATTATGTTGTAGCGACAATAGCGTTACGTGTCTGATAATTAATGGGACTGACGTTATTTTAACAAATATATAAAAGGTGAAGCTGACTTAATGACTCAAGTAAAAGGGTCCTAACTGCAAAATTTCAAGTTTCAAACTCTTATGATTTTATAACGCAGAGCACTAAGAAAATAATATTAAATAAACCTCAAACGGTTATTTAAGTTATTATTTTGTTCAACTTCAACAACAACAACAAAAACATAATCATAATATAGTTTTTCCCACGACTTCGTCCGAAAAGTTTTTAACCCCAAAGGTGGCGTTCAATAAAAAAGCGAAATACGTCTTCCATCGATTCTATTAAATAATGTTTATGCTATTTTCGAAATAGATTGTACCAAAGAATCACGTTGTCCCTAAATTTCACACCCTTAGGACTAGAATTTCGGAAAATCCTTTCTTATCGGATGCCTACGTTATACAAAACACATTCTACAACTTTCAAGTCTCTACGATCAGCGGTTTAGGCTGTGCGCGTATCTGTCAGTCATTCTAGACCAGGGTTTATATATGTTATATAAGCTAAGCTGATAGTTCTAAAGATGTTATATAAGATAAGATAAGATTGAACTTGAGTCTTATTTCACATTTATGTTTTTGATAGGATTATAATATCTAATTAATAGTCTTCTAGTAGTATCAAAGGTAACCTCAAAGTGAAACTACCGGTTCTAAACACGGGTATACCTAAATATATTAAGACAGTTTGGCTATTAGCAAATTGCTCAGGAAACTAGGCTACGAGGATGCACATAGCATATATGTAAATATAGCTATAATATAGTGTACATACACGCTTACACGTATCAAGTAAACTTAATACAGGTCGTTACTATTTATAAGCTAGCTGGTAAAAAGTCATGTTGAAAAGCTTTAAATTGAATTGAAAAACGATAGGTATAACGAATGGGTTGAGAAAACGTTCTTTTTAGTCTGTCAGTTAGATTATTGAAAATTATTGGACACGTATATTTTCTTTTCAATTATTCTATACAATATACATAGAAATATAAGTAGTGTACACCGTAAATGGGAGTAGGGGCTTGTGACGTCACGTTAAGGTACCTATAAATTTTACCATAAAGTGACGTCACGAGCCGATGAGACGTAAATTCGTTGTAGTAGTTTAATTCCAATGTTTCATAACCTCGAAAGCTTCAGAAATGTTTAAGTACCTACTTGTTATGTTGGCATCATCGAATAAAGAGTTGCGCGTCTATGGGCAGCGTGGTTAAAAAAATGGAGTATACTTTGTCATTGAGTACTTTTATTGTATTTCCTTTATTTACGGAAAAACAACAGTGTACAAGAGTTTAATTTAGCAGTGTATATATATATATATGTAAAGAGAATGATCTCTTTAATTTGAATATGCGCGCGCAATGTTAGGTCGAGAGTGAATCGCGTCGTGTCGCGTCAACCAAGCTGTCATTGTGAAACGTCAAAGTGCATTGTAATCTTATTTGTTAATTAATTTCGTTAAGCTATACGAATCGAGAGGTGATAACAATAAACTTTTATTGTCGTTTCTTATTTACAGGTAAGATTGTGTTAGTTATGTAAGGATTTAATATGATTGTGTGACCTACTCGATAAATAAAATTGCATTACTTATTTACAGAGAAACAAATAGAAGTTTTATTCTGCCTCTAGAAATTGAATTACAACCTATTGTCTTATATATATATATATATATATATATATATATATATATATATTTATACTTACGTAAAAAGAAAAAATGGCCACGACTTTTGAAAACAAGGTACAAACAAACAACATAGCGATATGTTTAATCAACGTACTAGAGTGGTCAATTTATAAGGTCCCTCCCACTGGAACAATGGTACTTGGCGAATTTTCCTAAATCAGCTTAATTTTGCAATCACCCTGTAGTATACTGCGGGCGTAATTAATTGGCAGCGGCGGGGACCGCGAGTTATCGCTCCTAATTATAATTATTGCCTTGCTTATTAACCGTTTATTAAATTGATTGAGGATAATAGATTATTTCTAGTAAAATATTTGATGACGTTTCGAAAACTATGCAATTCCCATAGAGCTGAAACTAATCTGATTTTATATAATACAAACTACCTAATTCTGAATATAAAATAATGCGAGTTAAATCCGTTTAAATTGTTTCATTCCAATTATATATATGAATAAAATACCTACTATAACTTCAAAAATCTGCGTACATATTATTATGTAAGTACATATTATCTAAAACTTTCGCATTTATATACCTAATACTAGCTTTTGCCCGCGACTCCATCTGCGTCTTTACATAATGCCTTCATAAACGATTATAGGTACTGATGCATACGCAATATTATTATAAAATACAGCCTAAACCTATGACATTTTATAAGTTAGCAATATGATTGAAAAGTTTCATCGAAATCGTATCCAGGCAGTCTTACAAACTTCGTTTATAATATTAGACTTCCATCGTTCCACAACAACACAAACGCCAACCCAACAATCTACAACGCAGTAAAACAAGAACGAAACGGAAAAAACCCATTTGTACAGAAGTCGCAATTATAAGAGCCCATTACGACATCCAGCTCGGAAAGATAGCCTCCTTACTGCTTGTTTTATTACACAAATTAACCCGTTTTTAGTGAGGGGGCATGAAATAATTAAGCAGGCGGGGCGGGCGCCGCCCAAACATATTCTGATAGGGATTCAGAATACAACCTCTCCCTTTTACTCGATGTGTTCAGTGGAGAGAGAAGAGGACGCGAGAATACGTTTTTAGAAATGCTGGGTTATGTACTGCTGAAAGCTGTTTTTCCGTGTTCTTGAGTTTCTTTTGATATTTGAGGTTTTGTTGAGGTTTGGGAAATTTTAATTGTGTGATTGGTGGTTGTGTAAGGTTTTTTTGTGCTGTAAATGCTTGTTTCAGTGTATAACAAGGATCAATTATTATTGGTTCTTGTTTATACGTAAAATAAAATTAGTAACTGGTAGCTTGTTAGTAACTGGTTTGTTAATATTTGTGTAACTTTACGTACCTGCCTATATTATTATATTTATCGTTATGTCAAATTAAACGCATTCATATCGAGATCGTCTATACAATGAACAGTAGGATTCTATAAAGAATTAGCCGTAGGTACATAGCTGACGATACTACTACTTCGTCCGCGTGGAACTCCTTTTTGCAGTCGGTTAAAAAGTAGCCTATGTCCCTTCTCAGGCTCCAGACTTTCTTTGTACCAAATTTCATTTAAACCGATCCAGTGGTTTTAGCGTGAATGCTTAACAGACAGACAGACAGAGTTACTTTCGCATTTATAATATTAGTAGAGATTGAAGTTGTTTCATTCCAATGTATAATAACCATGAAGGCATCAGAAATTACTATTAGTATTCTTATTCGATGCGTCACGCGTCACATCAGCATTCGTACCCCTAAATCGAAAATCGAAATTAAAACAGGAACGAAATGAGCAAATACATACTCATTATCATCGTGGAAATTAGTGTCGGCGGTCCTCGAGGTGGCACGTGTCGGCCGCGCGCCGCAAACACCGGAGCGTGTCGGCGAATATGTCGTGCAACTTGTGTCTTCGTGCATTTTGTATTTTTTAGTCCTCGGGCGATCGGTGCCCGTGCGTGGGCCGCGTGCGGTCGCCGTGCGCTTTGTTGTCCGCGCGAGATTGAACCTCTTAATGTCACCGATACGCGTTTGTTATTTGTGATTTGCAGTTTGCATTTTTAGGGTTCCGTACCCTATGTGTAAAATGGGTAGTATGACTCGCTGTCCGTCTGTCTATCACCAGGTGGCTCATAAACTGTGATAGTTAGCCAGTTGAAATTTTGACAGATGGTTATTGTTGCAACTATTTTTCATTACAAGTACTAGAAACAGAATAAAATAAATTATTTAAAATCGGCAATAAAACATTTTTTGCTAGTTTTATGTATAAAGGTAACAAACCTTACGTAACTATCAGTAGTTTAATATTAAAATAAAACAATAATAAAGAATATAAGTAGTGTAGATATATTATTTTTAATGCTTATGTTTGGTAAAATAAACAGTTTCCATATTCGTAATTTTGTGCTACGAATATGGGAGCCGCAAGGTTCTCAAAACGTATTAGAATTTACACGAGTTAAATACGCTGCAGGCTAACACTAGTTTTATTCTACACACAAAGCACTCTAGAAAAATTACAAAACCAACTAAAGAGTAAAGACACAATAATAATTTCTGATGCCTTCGCGGTTATTACACATTGGAATGAAACAACTGTTAACGGATTTAACTCGCGTATTTTTATTTTATTTTATTAGCTGACGTTTCGGATTCTTTACAGTTTCCTTTAAATTACAAATTTTGAAAAACTACCTTATTCTGAATTATGAAATACTAATGTTACATTTTACGCAAAAAAAATTTACTATTATACATTATAATTATTAAACCTAATAGGGGGCGTTACTAGCGCTTCGGAAAGACCATCATTACTGAGAAGAAACGCCGTAAGAAACTCAGTAGAAAGTCGCTTTTTAGGACACCTAAGTGTCCTAAAAAAGCTAAACTGTAAAGAATCCGAAACGTCAGCTAATAAAATAAAATAAAAATACGCTAGTTAAATCCGTTAACAGTTGTTTCATTCCAAAGACACAATATCTAAGCGTACTTTCAAAATTTTGATACCCAGCTGTTAAATACTTAAATCTTAACAGTTGGGGCAAGTTGGTTTAATCCGCGGGTCAGAGGGGCAAGCACGGTGCCGCTATCGCCGTCAACCAGGCGTCTTGGGGTAACTTGTGCCTACTTGTATCTATGTAATAACTAGCTTCTGCCCGCGACTTCGTCTGCGTATGATTAGTATTTTACACTATATCGTTATAAAATATAGCCTATATGTTATTCTGATGTATAAGCTATATTGTGGTAAAGTTTCATTCAAATCCATTCAGTAGTTTTTACGTGAAAGAGTAACAAACATCCATACATCCATACTTACAAACTTTCGCCTTTATAATAGTAGTAGGATTTCTGATGCCTTCGCGGTTATTATACATTGGAATGAAACAACTATTAACGGATTCGCATATATATATTTTTTGAACTATTATATATGTATGTATATCTATATTCTACCGAACTATTAAAATACATAGATACAATTGGAATGAAAGAACTGTAACGGATTTAACTCGCGTATTTTTTTTTTGTACTTAAGACTATTGTCAGCTCAGTCGTGCTACAATTATGGAATCTATAAAGGCTCCGAAACGTCAGCCAATATGAGTAAAATCCGTTGTTAATACGCACCTTCGGTAAAACAAAAACATTTGGAACATTTCTGTATGTAAGTATACTTAACTCATTTTTGTTTTTTTTGACAATTGTGCCCATGTTTTACCGAAGGTGCGAATAGTTGTTTCATTCTAATAGAGGGTTTCTTAACCTTTTTGCAGTCACGGACCACTTTTACAATTTAAACTATACCACGGACCCCACCCATAAATATTTTTGGAAATAAAAAAAATATATGTTACGATATGTTCTGTACTAATAAAAATGCTTAGACTGACTGACCTACTGCGGACCCCTGACATACAAGCTACGGACCCCTAAGGGGTCCATGGACCCCACGTTAAGAAACCCTGTTCTAATAGGTACGCCAGTTAAATCCGTTCACAGTTGTTTCATTCCAAAAAAGATATATTTTCTAACATATTATATCTCTTATCGAACATATTTGATATACAGACAGCGTCAGCAAATTTGTCACATCCCCTAATGTTTGTGCTTTGAGAAAACTATCTCGACCCCTGATTGATACGGGCAATGCATGTTTGCTTTCAATTAGCCGATACGGTCAGCAAATTAATATTATCATTATTAACTACGATCTATCAATCGAAATTCGATTGATATTCTTGGTCCAATACCATTCGTTTTTAATTATAATGATATTTTTGTACAAAGACAAGAGTAGAAAAATTTTAGACCCACAGTGGGATTCGAACCCACGCCTTTGCCTTAGCGGCAGCATACTGAACCACCCCATTATTTCCCCTATGGTGTAATATCATTATAATATTATCATTGCTATATTGCTAGTTACGAAAAATGCTGAAATGATTAATACTGTAAGATCGGGTTGCTTTGACCCTATAGGGTCAGTTTAACCCAACCCAATTTTCAATGTGTTGAAAATTTTTAATACTCATAGCTCGTGATACTAACCATCTGATTATTTTAGTTATATTTCAGTGGAATGAAACAACTATTAACGGATTTAACTCGCGTATTTTTAACGCTAAAGCTTTACACAACACTTTAGCGACTATTGTCAGCTCAGTCGTGCTACGATTATGGAAACTAAAGAATCCGAAAGGTCAGCAAATAAAATAAAATAAAAATACGCTAGTTAAATCCGTTAATAGTTGTTTCATTCCAATGTGTAATAACCGCGGAGGCATCAGAAATTATTATATTCCAGTGTTTTTTAAATATAGTAGAATACTACAACGTCAAAACACTGGGTCAGTTTAACCCTTACTTTGGGTCAATGTAACTCGATCGAAAGATTCGTACCACGATTAAGCTACTTAAGGGTAGGTACGTAGCTCATTCGTGTTGTGAACATGGGAACTGTAAAGTTTTCGAAACGGCAAACTAAATAAAATACGCGAGTTAAATCCGTTATAACTGTTTTATTCCAACGCGTAATAACCTCGAAGGCTACGGAAATTATTATGTAATGAGATATTTTAAGTGTGTCTTTTAGGTTTTCATTTATTTACACAATACACAGTTTTCTAAGTAAGACAGTATAAATATATATATACTAACTTCTGCCCGCGACTTCGTCCGCGTGGAACTCCTCGTTTTTTGCAGTCGGTTAAAAAGTAGCCTATGTCCTTTCTCAAGCTCCAGACTTTCTTTGTACCAAACTTCATTTAAATCGGTTCAGTAGTTTTAGCGTGAAAGCGTAACAGACAGACAGACAGACAGAGTTACTTTCGCATTTATAATATTATATAGTAGGGATATATATATATATATATGTACGTGTGACTCCAAAACTTCGAATCCATATAAATGTATGCCCTCAAAAATTAAAATAAGTGGGTTCTAAAACCAGAAAGTTTTGAAAACCAAAACGCAGTCGTACAAAGGTATAATGGAAAAGTCCATCCCGAAACGAGCACTCCAACAATGACTAGATTCACAATATAGCTCATACCTAGTGCTTTAGGTACTTCCTAAGTACTTACGCAATCACAAGATACCCTTGCTCTCGCCCTTTAAGCCGCAAAGTTTCGACAATCGCAAGGGAATCAAAACCTTCCCGTTAATTTTTAGATTTTTTAAATTTGGTTTCTTATTGACTCTTATAGACTCTTCTTCCTCTGACCTTCATATGAGATTGTAAAAGCCTAAATTGAATAATTATATTGTTGATTTTGATTTTGAACAGATTTGATAGCAACATATAAAGGAAAAATTGCGAGAACCATAAATTTTTATTAAAGTAAATCATATAAGTAATAAAAATATTGTTTAACCTTTAGGTACATACTTATTTGTGCGGCACACTTTGCCGGTATTTTTCTATTAACGGATTGTATACTGAAGCAGGCCTACTGCCTTCACTGTAAAACTAGACGATAGGCGAGTTTCTAGATCAGTGGTTCTTAATCTTTTTAGGTCCGTCACCCTTATGACCTACCTAGGCTACCTAGTCAATAATTTTAACCTCCCAACGACGAACTTAGTCTAGTCAGCACTTCGATATTTTCAGACCTGTCACTTTGAAATTCGACAACTACCAGCTGATGGTTACCACCGCGAAATACAAGTTTTACCCCCACGTTAAGAACCTAGATTCTTGGTGCATTAAGAGAGTAAAATAGGGTTTTTTTTGCCCCGACCGACTATAGCAAGGGTAATAAATCTACTGCGTTCATTTATACTGTGCAAAAATGTAGACAGGGAATTTTAACAAGTTAGTTCGTGCTATTGGATTTATTTCACTGCCCCGGGCAAGACCAACTATTTTAATATTTCATTACCCACTAGACACTCGCTTTAATAGCTTTCAATGAAACGCTTTTATTGCAGTTAGACGGTTTTGCCACTCTGCTAGTTTGAATTTTGAATAGGTTTCGGCTAATGGTTTAATTATTACAACACTTTTTGACTATGCACGCAATTTTGGAATGACGACTGGGTAAAGAAAACAAAATTCTATTTAGTCTGTCAATTAGATTTTTGGTTATTGGACACGTATTCTTTTTTATCCACACAAAGGGAGCGAGGGCTAGTGACGTCACGATATGGTACAATTAATCTTAACGTGTCGTCACGAATACTCCCCAACTGTTAAAGCATCTATAATCATTGGAATGAAACAACTATTAAAGGATTTAACTCGCGTATTTTTATTTTATTTTTATTAGCTGACGTTTCGGATTCTTTACAGTTTCCATAATCGTAGCACGACTGAGCTGTCAATAGTCTAACGCTAAAGTCTATCATCTATAATCAGCTCGTGTCATTCTACGAATATAGGAACTGGAGGTACAGTTTTCGAGTCGCCAGCGAATAAAATACAATACTCTAGTCAAATCCGTTATAGTTGTTTAATTCCCATTAAAATAGCCGCAAAAGCATCTGATATACCCCTTTACCTTCCTTTATCTGCTATTTCCATATAAGTATCTACCTATCTATTACTTATAATATATATTGGTCCGTTCCGATTCTGTTAGAAATTAGTAATTACATGTAAAACAGGGTTTGACTGAAAATCAGTGCTGTAGTGTAGCAATGCACTACAGTTTAATGCTGAGTCAAATCCCTTTTTGGCATCGCATCAACTCTTTTTTTATTTCTTTTACCAACCTCATGTTTCTTAAGATAGTCATTTGTTAGTCATGTAAGGAAAATATTGTAAACATGAATCATGTGATGCTAAATAAATCTATGTCTATGTCTATATAGGTAATTATACAAAAAATGCAATAAATAGAAAAGCCTCGATCCGTCTAAATCCTTCTCCAGAAGGGTTGATGACGAGCGATACGTCACGGCAAGCAGTCCGGCCGTATCGCAGCTTATTTTAAACACAAATATTTGCCTCGAAACTTTTCCACCGTCTCCGGGCTTTATTAATATTTTATTATTTTGTCTTGTAGCTCCGTTTCGGAAACTCCCAACTTCCCTTGTTAGCAATTCCCCGCTCTAAAGCGATTATATTTTAAATTATTTTAATTAAAACACTGTGTAAACTGGCAAGTACGCGAATGTTGAAATTGTTTCGTAGAATAATTAGAAATGTTCTACAGTTCTAATAAGTTGGTGCCGTGTTATGTACTCGCACGTAATAATTCAACTTTTCGGTGTGCCTTGATTTTCGAACTGATGGCTTAATTATAATTTATTATATGCTAAGGTTAAGAGGATTGTGAACCTGTTAATTTTCATACAAAAGGCGATAACGTTTTACACCCAGTAAAATTACGCTAAAATTTATTAGCATTTAAAAATCTACATATAGATCTAAAAATCTATATTTAGATCTAGCGTAAGAAATATTCCTTGAAAATCAAAACGTACAGACGTAGTTTCTCATTATATCTACAACATATCCAAAAATTATAAAAATCTAACTATATTTACTGGGTGTAAAACGTTATCGCCTTTTGTATGAAAATTAACAGGTTCACAATCCTCTTAATTAAATAATTTACAGAGCATTTTATTCCATCTGCGTACTTACCAAACAATTTACGAACGACGTTTGCCTTGTAATTCAGCCATCTATCCAATCTTGGGCACAGGTCTGTCTTAAAATATCAAGACAGAAATCCACCGCTCGTCGTCAGCGATTTGGCGGATTACAAGCAAATCATGACGAGTAGGTGCCACAAGTTCGAGAAAAATGTAGGTACATCACTACATAGTATAAAACAAAGTCGCTTTTTCTGTCCCTATATCCCTATGTACGCTTAAATCTTTAAAACTACGCAACGGATTTTGATGCGATTTTTTTAAATAGATAGAGTGATTGAAGAGTAAGGTTTATAGAACCAGCGTGAAGCCGGGGCGGGTCGCTAGTAATTCATAAATGTAGGTAAGTACCTAATTCTGCCTATAATCTTCCCACTATTGGGCACAAGTCTGTCTTAAAATATCAAGACGAAGACTAAATCTACCACGCTTGTTTTAAGCGAGTTGGCGGATTACAAGCCCATCATGAAGGTGCTACATGTTTGAGAAAAATGTGCATAATTCACTGACAGGAATTGAACCCGCGACTTTTCGATTGCTAGACCGCTTTTACAACTAAGCGACGTCCATGATATTTAATTTAAGCTAATAATTTGTTGTTAGTGTCGTAAGGTCTTGGCAAAAATGCTTATTTCAAAATGGCGGATATGTTTTTATTTTGAATGCCGGTGCTTTCAGCAATAAAGATAAAATGAATAAAGGAAGTTTCGTTAAGTGTAACCCACACCGTTTGCGCAGACGATTAAGCCTTGTTTGCACTCAGCTTCGGATGGTGTTGCTACTAGAATTAATAATATTTACGCTTTAAAAACTGGCAACAATGGCTTGTCAAATATTTTTGGATTAGTTTTTAGTATTAAATAGCTCTTTAAACAAATTATCTCCTGCATTTTTATCTTTTAATTCATATTCCCGTCACATTAAGTGCAAAGTAATTATTAATATTAAGGTATATTTTTCTTAATCTATTTGCTATCAATATTATATTATTTTGGTGGAATTTATAAAAAAACAAGGCGTGTTGGTACAAATCAGAGATAATATAGATTTTTTATATTCAACTGATAATTAAACGTCAAAAGTTACACAGATACAACACGTTACGTTGTTTGCTAAAGTGTGACTATTATTTAAAAACAAATCAGTGTTACCAACTCACAAAATACCTTCAAAAACTGCAATTAGAAACAATGAACGTTAAATTTATAAATCGGAGGGCAATTCACAATTTCCACGGGGAATTTAAATATTCAAAGTTATAAACCTATTACAAGTTGGAAACTCAAACTACTGGGTTATTCTGTGGAGCTTAAAGTTTTTGTGAATTTTACACAAGTTTCAATATTGCCCGTTCGAGCCGTTATAACTTTCTTGCTCGTTAATTAATTAAATTGACGCCTAAAAATACGAAATTAGAGTTGATTTTGGAAACTGTATGAAATTAGGTAGGTATTGTGTTTAACAAAATAATTAAGGCCTTTAGTGGTATTGCCGCCATAACAACAAATTAATACTAAAAAACGGAATAAAAAATATATTTAAAGTATGACAGCAGACATGATTTTTTTCCCGTCTTTATAAATAACTAGCGGCCCGTCCCGGCTTCGCACGGGGGGACTTAAGATTTTTATAAGGCCTCAGAAACGATACTTTTCCCCCGTTTTTGAAACATTTTCGGTTACTGCTCCGCAACTATAAGACCTAGCGTGATATTATATAGCCTATGTTACTCGGGGATAATGTAGCTTTCCAAAGTTGAAAGAATTTTTGAAATCGGTCCAGTAGTTTCGGAGCCTATTCATTACAAACATACAAAAATACAAAAATACAAAAATACAAAAATACAAATCTTTCCTCTTTATAATATTATAGTATAGATATAGATGAACCTTTCGTGCACGGATCCGACTTGCACTTAATCGGTTTTTGCAAAACATCACTAGTTCTATTTAGTATCTACCTACCTCTTTTATTTCAATGTAAACACGTAAACATTTTCAAAATCAACTTCATTTCATTTACTTTTTTTTTATTTTACTCTCTCCTAAGCTACACAAGCACTTATTATTGTACAATAATTAGAGCCTCCAATAAAATTTGCCTTTTTAGAGATTCTGATCCCACGTTTAGTAGATACAGACGACCTGGACTAGATATTGAAAATTTAAATATAATTAATAAAATTTCGTAATCATAATCGAATTTCGATCTATATTCATCGATCCCATTAGGACCATTGGGGTCTCGATTTCTTGTCTTCGTATAAATACCAGTAAGTACTTATATTATTATTCTAAGAATATACTAAAAGGTCTTCAAACCCTTGAGTGAAACCTATTGAAATGTCTGTCATAATCTTAATATGATATTTTTCGTTTATAAATATTTGTTATGTTTAAGATCTGAGAGTATTATATTTTTGGCATTCAAAACATACTCTCTAAAAGTCCTTCACTTAATCTCTTCAGCAATAGAAATAATATAAATAGTAACATTTGCCAATGACGTCGTTAAGACCACATTATGATTTTTTTTACAAAAATATTAAGGACGTTATACCAACGGATTAAGGTTTATTTTTGATAATATTAGAATTAATATTTGAAGCCACGCTGTCAATTTTCGCGCCTTTTTCGAGTGCCCTCGATGTTGCCAGTGACATGCGAAAGACATAAAGGGAATCTGTTTTTGACGTATATTTTTGTTCTTTTGTAACAATCGGATTAATATTTTTCTGTGACACTTTTTTTGTGGTGTACTACATAAACAAATACCTATTATAATTTGGAGTTTATAGAATAACTTAGTAAGTATGGATACTAAATACTGAAGAACATTTTTTTTATGTAGGTACTTATTTAAAAGGATCAGTTTCTTTGTTAAATCTCAGTAAGATCGTACAAAAAAAATCAAAGCATTAAATTGTGCGCTGAATTTTTATTTTTATTTTTTTATCAAAACAGCTGTTTTGTATAAAATATTAAAACAGCCCCAATACAACAACATAATGAACATTGTTAATAAATCTAATCTGTAGAAAAAAACAATAACAAAAAATGCATAAGTAATTAAAAATACTATATCATAAAAAACTTATGATATTGAAACAAGTAACAGATAAAAGAGTTCCTAAACCGAATTTAAAAGTAAAATATACCAGAGACAATCATAGAGGGAACAATATAGACATAAAAGCTACTAAATTATCGTCAGAGCATGGTGTTTTAAAAAACGAAGGCTGGGTCAGCAAGTTTTATAAATAAATTAAAAAATAAAATATACCACAGACAATCATAGAGATAGAATTACATAGACATAGTAGCTACGTTATTTTTCGAGCATGGTGTTTTCCCGTAGGGTACGCGTAGTGATAACGCTCTAATCCACGTATAAATCATTCAGAGCAAATTTACGAGCCAGCGGTGGGCGATAGGTACATAACCTACGTAAATTATTACCTAGCATGCGTTCAAAAACACCCCGTAAGCAGGCAGATGTGATAAATTATTTTTTTATATAATTTTATGTGTTTTATTAAACATCTATTTTTTTACCTTCACGGTTATTACACTTTGGAATGCAACAATTATAATGAGCTTAATTGAGCTGACGATTAAGTTATAGTTTGACTTAAGCGTCTTTTTAATAAAAAAAAATGCATTCGACTATCGTCGTCGTGCTACGAATATGAGAACTGTAAAGTTTTTGCAACTTATATTATATTTACAAATATAATGCGCGAGTAAAATCCGTCATAATTATTTTTTAATTATTTTAAGAATTTTCTTTTACTTACAGCTCGCGCTTGCTGCATCGGGATGCTAACAATGCCGCCACAAGCCTAAATAAATTGTGATTTGAATTCTTAAACAGGTAAGTAACCTAATTTCTTTGATTGGCCAGTAAATGAAACTTCTAAAACATAGGTATGATTCGAAATTAAAAAAAAACCGTGTTTAAGTCAGCGTCAAACTAACTAGTTCAAACAGCCAGACCGTAAGTTCCAAAATTAAATTATGGCATAAATTAAAACATTGATCAGCATAAGAAGTTCCAATTTCAAAATTCCCATTGTTCCACCAACACGTGGCGGTGTTGTCATATCTTAAAACATTTCTCCTTTAATACGTTACCTATTCTCAATTTACAAGCAGACATGTGTTATTATTATTCATCTTTCTTTGTTCACACAAAGAAACTCCACGGAACTATGGGCCGCGTATAAAAGGACATTATGTCGAAAATATAAAGGAACCGTAGAATGTTGGAAGAAAAATGTTACGCCGTATTCAATGTTTCTGTAAAACAAACTGACATCGAATGTAAATATCCGCCATTGTTGAGTGTTGTCATCCGAAAAATAACATTTATAATGGACATTTAATGGGCTTTTTTTGATGAATAGCTGAGGACAAATGATTCCGTGACTTGCTCGATCGTTAAGCTTGGACTTGTTTGGAATAGCATTATGCAATCTAGGGTTTTTCTTTCCTAAGTCAACATAAACTGCTTCGTACGATTCAATTTAACCATTATCTCTTAATGCTTGTCGCAATTTTAGTAATATTTTTTGAGGAAAGGAATTGTGGATGGTGGATTTGAATTTTTAGTTTGGAATCCCGGAGGCATAAGATAATTTTTACCCCGGAAAAAGAGATTGGATTATCGAAGTGCGATAAAAATTCGCAGTCAGCTAGTATTTAAAAAAATAATTTCAGCCGATTAATATTTTATCCGCTTAAAAGATACGATTTATCTACAATGGACAACTCCTAGATTTCATTACTTGTAGGTAGGTAAACCTATTTCTCAGAAGCCTTGCTTCTCAGGTTGGTTAAATTATTTTAAATGTAAATTCAAGTTAAATTGTAAATATGCATATTTTATTTTTTTGTTAGACTTAGTTTTGTAAGTAATTTAATAACCAAAAAAGACTTAATAACACTTGACTTCCTAATACTTAACATACAACAGAGTTCAAAAAGTAAGTACAGTTAAGACAATAATAGTATTTTTCATCAGCTTGTGTATTTTAGATATGCCACTGTGTCTTTAATTCTTTGTCTTTTTGTCCGTTTATCCACGGTGGCACAAACATGTCACGGTCCTTTCTCTGGCAATATTATTTGACAACTCATAAAGAAAAGAATAAAACAAAACAAACCTTAAATAAATGGCATAAAGACTTTCAAAACCTTGGTCGACATTCGGCCATTTTGTAAAAAAGTTGAAGACAGATCTTTAGTTTTCGTTACGTAATAGGATCTCTGCGCGTGAGCGGAAAACGCATCTATTGTTTTTAAAATGCTTATGTTAATATACTTTGACGTAGGTACTTTATATTATAAATACACATTCAGTTTACTTGGAAAACCACGATGAGTCAGTTGAGGATTCAAAATTTGGAACAAGGGCATGTTTTAAGCATAAACTCCACGAAATTCAAGTAGACAAATAATTTGCTAACATACCATCATTTATTATTTTCAATGGTATAACAAATATTTGTGCTTAAAGGAAATGTTTGGACGCGATGTAATTTTCAATTTCACAGTAAAATCCTAAAGTATTCCAAATAAAATTTTTAACAGGCGTAACGCAAATACAAGTGCAACAAACAAACTTGCCCATAAAGCGTAAATTAACAATAGAAAATGTACCTGTTAACAGGACATACATTTAGTAAAACTTCCGTACCGACAAAGTCTCGCGAATTCGACACGCCCAAATCAAAATACATTATCAACCTATAAATTGCGCTAACAAAAAACTGGCAACACCGTGTATGATTTTAAAAAAAACGGCATTCGCACAATCAATCAAGCGATAAGCCAATAAACCTCAACGATGCGCTTTTGAATTTGGAATTCGATTTTTGAATTGTGCCATTGTTGGTTATGGCCGGCGGCGGCGCGCGAAGCTGCCTTGTCGAATGAACAATGAAAGGGCAAACGGAAGTGAACGTCGGTGTCTCCTGATGAATGGAATCTGGATGCGTTCAGGAACTATTCAAGTTACTGTAAAAACGGCTGTAGTAACGTTAGCAGAATTTTCGCATGTTCAGAAACCATAACTTGAAGGTTTAATTTAAATAATTAGGTAAGAAAAAGGAAATTGAGCTAAATACCGAATATAAAAAAATAATTCATTTCCTGTACCTAACGAGTACCTATTAGTCTAAAAAAAATTATGACACCCACAGTAATTTTATTTATTTTATATATAACTACTTAGCTATAAAACAGCTAAGTAGGTGTATGCGAAGATTTCAAAATTACATAAGTAACTTCAATAAATTAAACATTAAATTTTTATGTTAACCGTACATATATTACTAACATCCACACATGATACAAAACTGTCCAGAAACTAACAGAAAAAATATTGTACAACAATACAACGCCCCCTATTGAACAGAAAAACCATTGTAGCGCGCGGCGTTATTAAA
Organism: Polylopha cassiicola; assembly: GCA_038024825.1. Classification (NCBI taxonomy): domain Eukaryota; kingdom Metazoa; phylum Arthropoda; class Insecta; order Lepidoptera; family Tortricidae; genus Polylopha; species Polylopha cassiicola. Next base: position 6,828,012 of record CP149061.1, read on the forward strand.
AAATTACGTCCGGGGTTGCCAGCAATAAAATAAAACATCCCATAGAGGTAGTAATAATGAAATATGTATAACACGGGTATAATGTTGTTAGCCCCCGTTTAGGGAAGAATGGGCTTTTTGATAGTCCGTTTGACTTGTCCCCTTTGTGAGAGCGTGAAATCATTCGAGATGCTATGATAGATTTATTCCACGGTGGGAAACTATTGCAAATAGTTTTGCTAATTGTAGGGGTTGTACCGTTTTTATCGTGATTTATTTATGAGAGTTGTCTTAGTACATAAGCGTCGATAAGGGTTCAAATATTGAAAGGTTAATTGTAGGTCCATTAATTATTTGAGTCTCTAATAATTCTGATGATTTTGTAGTTATTACACATTGGAATTTGGAATAAAACAATTCTAACCGATTTAACTCGCGTATCGCGTACTGTACATAAAACGTACATACATAAAATTTGCTGACATTTCAAAAACTTTACAGTTTCCATATTCGTAGCCGATTAAACTGACTAATTCTAACACTGATAACAGCAAATAAAAATACGCGAGTTAAATCTGTTATAATTGTTTCATTCCAAATTGTCTCTAGTAAATTAACTCTATGTAATCTGCTAATTACATTAGGCAATCGCAATCTATCACCGTTTTCAAATCTCGCTTGAAAAAGTATTGGCTTGACGAATGAACTATTTATTTTATAGTTTGTTGTTATTTTTATAGATATCTATGAGATGATATATATATATTTGTATATACATATTTATGATATATATTTTTAATTGGAATGAAACAACTATTAACGGATTTAACTCGCGTATTTTTATTTTATTTTATTAGCTGACGTTTCGGATTCTTTACAGTTTCCATAATCGTAGCATGACTGAGCTGACAATAGTCTAACGCTAAAGTGATTTATACAGTTATTTATACGTTAGACTATAGTCAGCTCAGTCGTGCTACGATTATGGAAACTATAAAGAATCCGAAACGTTAGCTAATAAAATAAAATAAAAATACGCGAGTTAAGTCCGTTAATAGTTGTTTCATTCCAATGTGTAATAACCGCGAAGGCATCAGAAATTATTATATTTTTAATATTAAAATTTATTTATTTATTTCAAATTATCTTATTACATTCTCTACCTTTTTGTACACATATTTTTGTCTTACCTACGATATACTTTTCCTAATCTCTCAATCGCCCAAAGGTTAACTGGAAGAGATCCCTTAAAGGGATAAGTTCGCCTTTGTACATTTATTGTGTTTTCGTTTACCTATGTTTTATTTTGTTTTGTTGTTGTACAATAAAGAGTTTACATATACATACATTACCATAGATACTTCTAGAGGGAGGTTCGAGTAGTACTATTATTATGTTTGTTGGCTGAATCAAATACCTACTTATTACTTTATCTGTACGTAAGGTTCTTCAAGCGTATAGAAAGCGATACTTTCTCCGTCCACAAATTGGGTTTACGAGGATAAACAAAAGCTGTATTTTTTAATTATTATAAACGTATTTTAAACTTTATTCCCTTCAGTTAAGGTATGGTTATTGGTTTGAGGTTAGCAAGTATAAAGTGGTGTTTAGAAAGACGGCACTTTCGTCGTCGGAAGAAGTAAAGCCGGTTCACACTAATTAGTGTTAATCAAATAAAGACCCCTTTGGCGGCATAATGGTCTTCTCTAATAGGAAATCTCGTGGACTCGAAAAATTAAACGGTTTATGCAAGAATAGAATACAGGTGGGTTATTGTACTTGGGCCCGATCTAAAACAGGTTATTAAAACTTTTTTTTTATTATTAATAATAGGTACTAAGGCATGTATGTTGCAGAAAAAAAAATGACAAAAGACGTTGTAGGTACTTACACAATTTTAAAGTGAAAACTAATCCTGGCCGATTATAATTTACGCAAAAAAAATATAATAATCACGTACCTACCTTATCATTTTTAAAACCTATAGGTAGTTACATACCTACTTTTTTTTATGTTACTTCAGAAATAATTACGCGTTCTATGTTGATACCTACTTAATCATGGTTAAAAAACAATAAAAAAAGTATATAAAGATACTTTTTTGGTTATTATTGCAAAGTGTACCTACACGTGTGTATACGTCACTAGTCTATACTTGTGTAAATTTCATGTAACAGGAAATTATTACGTCACTAAGCAAATAATGTCACTTTCGGCTTACCATACTTAGAAAGCATCTTAAAATTATCTTTCCGTCACAATACGTACTGTTGATAAAAATAATTTATATTAATTTATGAATCCAGCAAGAATGTATAAAATTTATCATAATAGTGTACATTCACAAAAAAATAAATATCCACCCCAAAGTCAATTTTCTTTTAAATTTTCGGATTTTTGTTTTTCCTTAATTCTGCATTAATAATACGTACCTATATATATATTTTCACCCTCTTATCATAAACCCTTATATTTTGATAATCAATCTCAATAAACAAATTTTATTAGGTCAGCCAGTATAATATATTTTTCCGTCCTCCGGCCAGAAAGCGCCAACTTTGTGGCCGCTGCGCTAAATTAAATTGCCGCTTTCTGGCTTCGTCAAACAGAAAAATAGTATACTGACCTCGACCAGTAAAATAAAAAAGCCTCAGATCACATTTTTGTCAACCTCGGCTTCGCCTCTGACGACAATTAGGTACATTTGATCTGAGACATTTTTTATTTTACTGGCATTGGTGCGTAATGTAGGTATACCTATATATGTATAAATTGTATAAGTATAAGGGACAACCAAGCAAAATAACTGTCACAATATTTTCTTTATGTAGACCTCGTCAAAATAACGTCAGTGCTTACACGTCAAGTTAAATACCTAATAAAACATCTTTTATCAGATAAGTGTCTGTCGGCAGGCTTGTGGAAAGTTACTGATAATCATTTTCAGAGTACATTAAAAATAAAATATTTCGCATCGTTTGCGACATCTATACTAATATTATAAAGCTGAAGAGCTGTTTGTTTGTTTGAACGCGCTAATCTCAGGAACTACTGGTTCGAATTGAAAAAATCTTTTTTTGTTGTATAGACCATTTATCGAGGAAGACTTTAGGCTATATAACATCACGCTGCGACCAATAGGAGCAAAGAAAATGTGGAAAATGTGGAAAAAAACGGGGAAAATTATTATATGAAGAATAACTATTCCATGCGGACGAGGTCGCGTGCACCGCTAGTCTTTGATAACAACACTTCACGATCTTATTTACAACTTATAGAAGTCATTTTATCACCTATAAATCTATACTAATATTATAAAGAGGAAAACTTTGTTTGTTCGGTTGTAATAAATAGACTCAAAAACTACTGGACCGTTCTTAAAAATTTTTTCACCATTCGACAGCTATATTATCCACGAGTAACATAGGCTATAGGATATTTTGAAAAAAATAAATAGATATCCGTGCGAAGCCAGGGCGAACGTCTAGTTTTGTATAAAGTAAGGATTTGGGACTATATCGTACCAAAAATCCGTTAGGTCACGAGTCGTGTAGAATGAGGTCCAGCTGTCATGTTCCACCAATGAGAGACAAGCTGCTGGCCTGTGATGAGAGATAAGCTACTGTCCTGTGATTGGTGGAACATGACAGCTGGACCTCATTCTACACTAGCATCTAGCGGATTAAAGACTCACAACTAACTCATTAAGTACGGCATATCAATTTAATTCTCCTTAGAGGCGCGTAGGCGTGTACCGTACCGCAAAAAACAATATTGTATTGAAATGAAACAAGTATTAACGGATTTAACTCGCGTATTTAACTTTTATGGAAGACGTTTTGAGAAGTTTACAGTTTCGATATTCGTAACATGACTGAGTGGACGATAGTCTAACACTAAATATTGTAGTATCTATGATCAATATTAAAAATAATCCCTATAAGCAAACATTCAATATTAAATTTACTCACCTGAAGTTCAAACATGTTTTATTGCCTTAATATTAGTTAATATGATAGAAAACAAGTTCAACAAACACGGGTTCCGCTGCAATAAAGAGACATTTATTCCAATCAAATATCAAATATTTACCTAATAAACGTGAAGCACTGTTTACTAGCAAAATAATTTCTAAGTCTCGGCAAATTCATTTAGAATGTTGCCTGAATTGAGCATTGATAAATAGAATCAATATACAGACAGACAACAATAATATTAGGCACTGCAAATATGTACCTTGGCAGTCATGATCGGGTAAGTAGTTCAATTATTGTTTATTTATATTATTTTACTTACATAAACTAGTATTTTTTATTTGAATATTTTTTAACATAATAAACCTACTTTTTTTTTCTATTGCCTACTTAACGTAATCTCTAGGTACGTAAATATGCTTAAATATTTTACTACAATAAGTTTACTTAGTACCTTCTAGATATATACTAACCTTTCGAAAGTATTTTTAGCCTATAGTTAGAGTTTCTATCACCAAACCTAATCGCCGGACAGACTAGCCAGTTTCTGGTAAAAGCTGGACACCCTACATTCCCTACATTATTAAGGATTTTGTGTCTCAGTATGAATAGATATGACAAAAAAAAATGTAAAACAAGCTTTTCTGATAATTGTAAAAAGCCCAACAAAACTCAGGCCAGTCAATTGTTATTTCGGACGCAATACAAAAGCCTATCTATGCCCAGCTTTATCCAGACGCCTGGCAACACTAAATATTTCAGTGAAATGGCAACACAGCCCAAAACACAACAGCAGACTGTTCTTGCCATTCTACTAAGAGGCTCTTTACAAATAGATACATTTCCACGAAGGCAAGCGAGAACCATAATTTTCCACAACATTTGTCCGTGAACAAGATGGCGGCCGCTAACGTTTTTAGCAAACATAATTATTGAAAGTCGCACGTCCACTACTCTGTTTGATCTCACTTATTGGCCAACAAGTCGGATTATAGTTTCCAAGTGAAATAATGTACTTATATAATACTTTGCTGGTAGGATACTAGGTTTATTCATTTGTTTTATTTGTTAGATAGTCTTCGATGCACTTAAGTTGAATGCCGTCGGTTTTTTATGGTTATTTATGTAAACTTTTTGTTTGAAACGGGTTAATGTGGTTGATGTTTGTGTTATTAATTACTTAACTAATACTTAGTCGGTGTTAGGTTCTGAACAATTTACTGTAGTAATAAAATAATTTATAAATGTTATTTAGTTGAATAGCCTTACATATTTTAAGCATGACTGTTACTGTAGTACCTATTTGTTGCATAATAGGGTCTATAGTGACAATATTTATAAAATATTATTATACTTAACGCCTTGTAATTACAAATTGTACAAATTGACTTTAAAAAAAACTTTCTGCTGAGTTTTATAGCGGCGGTTCTTCTCAGCAATGGTGTTTCCAAACATAGGTAATTTTGTATTATTATTTTACTTAGGTACCTACAGATCATTAGAGTAATTTTATTTATCGACCTCTATATTATCAACATATTAATGTTCTAAGTATTAGCAATCATAAATCTTAACTATTCATTCACATATATATACCTTTTAATATATCTATACAATATAAAAGCCAACTCGCTTTTCGGACACATATTTCTGAAAACATGGAAGTATGTGAATTAACGTACAGCTAACAGCTAATACATTTGGACATAGCCGCTGACAATTATATGTATAACGCTAAACAAATACGTGTTAGCCCCAGCATGGTATCGAATCAGTGCGGACGAGAATTGAAAAGACAAACATACAACTTGCGCTTTTGGAGATGGTGCCTCGTTTAGTTTACATATGTTAACTTAACTTTGCATTTAATTTACGACGTACAGACGCCGTCGTTGTCGTCTAGCTATATATAATGAGGGCCACCGCGCGTCAGAAATCCGCTAGATGCGCTAGTGTAGAATGAGGTCCAGCTGTCATGTACCACCAATGAGAGGCAAGCTACTGGCCTGTGATTGGTACATGACATCTGGACCTCATTCTACACTAGCGCATCTAGCGGATTTCTGACACGCGGTGGCCCTCATTGTATTGATGGAATGAAACAACTATTAACGGGTTTAGCTCGCGTATTTTCATTTTATTTAATTTGCTCATGTTCCGGATTCCTTACAGTCTCCGTAATCGTACCACGACTGAGCTGACAATAGTATAACGCTAAAGCTATTATCAGATCAGTTGTTTCATTCCAGTATATCTAAAATGGTTGCAAATAATATTAAGTACCTATCTACCAATTAGTATTGGTACCAACACCAGGAGATAATGTCACTTAACTTTTTTTCTTATAGATTATGTTCTTAAATAGTCTGTGACGACAATGACAGCGTTTCAAACGCTTGAAGATCCACCTGGCCACACTGCCGTGATGTTGTCGCCTATGGCCACACACCTTTACCACACTGCCCATTGACGCGCGCTAAAATATCGACAAAATAACGAGAAGTGATCACGAAGAAGTGGTCTGCTTTCTTTCTTTCTTGATACTTCTTTCGCATATGTACTGAGTGGCAGCATATTATGTAAAGCGCTTTATTTATTTGTAAGCACTAACTTGAAAACACTAAAGGGATTCAAATCAGCGCCACATGCCAAGTCTAATTGTTGCTTTCACTACTAATCAAATATAGCGACCCGTCCCGGCTTCACACAGGTGCTATATACCTTCCTCTTGAATCACTCTGTCTATTAAAAATCGCATCAAAATCCGTTGCGTAATTTTAAAGATTTAAGCGTACATTTATAGGAATATATAAATAGAAAAAGCGATTTTGTTTTATAGTATGTAGTGATAATCAGTCTAGTTCTATAGAAAAAAAATAGGTAAAATTATATAAACAGCTGTGTAAGTTATTGCACAATAACTATAAGTCACAAGTAAATTCAGTTGGTAGTTTTAGTTACTATAATCGATGTAAAGGCAGCATTACACGTAGGGCAGAGGGTCACATTACACCTCACCTGATAATTCGTGTAGTCTGGTCTCTCGTTCATCTCATTAACACGTGATCCGGTACGAATATGCCCACTGTTGGGCATAAGCTTTTCACGCGGTCTCGCGAATATCAACTTTGTAACTGTAGCTGACATTCCTGTAACATGATCAGATAAAATACCTCGTATTAAAGTAATAATTTCTGATGCCTTCGCGGTTATTATATCGCACACCTAAAGAGAGCTAACTCAAAAAAGGTACTTTTTCAGGAGAGGCGAGAAACTGATTAATATGTCCATATGCACGCATGAGTTTTCTGTATAAATTTATACTTTTTATAATAAAGCTAGCAGAGTTATATTAGCAGAAATCTGTTTTAATTGGTTTTGCTGGAATCCGATGGTGTGCATAACTCAAATCTTCCGGGTTTTGAGTTAGATCCCTTTAGATCTAGGTGTGCGATATATTGGAATGAACTTTAAACGGATTTAACTCGCGTGTTTTTTGTTTTATTGGCTGACGTTTTGGAACCTTTACAGATTCCATAATTGTAGCAGGACTGAGCTGACAAAAGTCTTATATTAAAGTACACCTACAGAAATTGTTTTTTTTTATTAGAGCAAAAAAATACATTTACTACGTTATTTGTTTTTGGCATTTTGTAACTTTGAACGGCTGAACCGCTTAAAATTGGTGGGAAGGTAGTTTAGAACCGGGAGATGAAAATAGATACCTAACTAGGTAGGGTAGCTTAGAACCAGGAGACGGACATAGGACACTTTATCCCGTTTACGTGTAAAAAAATAATTTTTTTTCACCTTTGATACCTGCTACCTGTAGAATGGCTCTGCTTTCAGCTTAACAAGTATCCATTACTTTCCAAATTCGTTTTATTCTACCTACTGAGCATAAAAAAACATCTTGAAAGTCTAGGATGACTGGGATCACACAGCGTATTCTTTCTTTATTTTTTTTTCTTTGTTCATCAATGAACGTTCTGAAACCATTTTTATTTATTTTTCTTTTCACAAACAAGGTGTAACTGGGTACGAATGTACATAGATTATCGTTTCAGCGTTACACAAGTGCCGGTGTCGTAATTGTACCGAAAGCACAAATATAAATATGTTTATATATTGATAGAGTAGATCTCGTCAAACAAGCGGTGCCAATATTAACTCTGGTTATCTGTGAACTGTCAAGGTTAGGGTTAAGTTTTGAGGTCACATTCGATTTTCTGGGTCACCTTCTTAAATTTAAATTTGGAATGTTTTTGAAGTTTTTGTTTTTAAAATGGAATGGCGTTGGTGACTTTTTTTATATTTTCAGGTGACTTTGATCCTAATTTTTATGATTTATTGTAAAGTTAGGAAATTGAGCTATTCAATTTGCGATTGTTTGTTACAGCTTAAAACATAAGACGAGTTCCTTGTCTTTGTTGTTGTTTTTATGAGACCAGGTACTTACTTACTTAGGTACTGTTTACAAGCAGCAAAACACCTAAATCCATTTACATTTCAGTAGACAGAATATAATCACAAATTTAAAGTTAAGTTAGACAAAATTAAACAATTAAAATCCTAGAGCGCTGCTTCCATATTTTTTGTATAATTAGTATAATATGAAAATATTCTTTCCAGAAAAGTATATTTAGGTAAATGTATTTATACATTTCTTAACAGAAAAAAAACCTACGCTACCTGTCTAACTAACTTAACCTAAGTAATCCAAACATCTAAAACAGAAAACTAAGAAAAACACTTCTAAAATCTGTCTCAAAGATTTTAAACTAAGTAGTCCAAACAAGTACAAATCCATTTCAAAATATCATAAAAATAACTATCGACACAATTTGTGTATTTAATTTATCAAGGAAAACTCCTTGGATTACATTCACGCTGTTACCAAATATTTTCTGTGCAAGCCAGCAATGTGTGCTGTGTACATATTATGTGTGTTTGTGTATTGTTCTGAGCACATATTTAGCTGGGTCCAATACGAAGCCCCTTGGCCGTACAATGTGTGTAAGCACACTAACCTATCTGAACTTGGTGAAATCTGGTTGCTAAGTGTTCTGAGGTGAGAGAAATCTATAATTATTTGATTATAATAGTTATTATCAAAAATATTAACTAAAATTATTTTTATTGTCTTATAGCTAATTGAGTACGATTTAACCTTAACGAACAATTATTTTTATCTAACAATCAAATACCTATTAAAAAACTAAATAATAAAACCACAATTGCGTAAAACAATCCCAACATTAACATAAAAGTACGGACCTTTTTATAAAACAGGTATCCAGAAAGCAAACTCTTGCGCACCTCGCCGACGCTGAGCAAACAACATGGCGGCGATAAGCGGCCATTTTGATTTCGGATCGAGGTTACGACGCCACGCTGTAAATTCAAATTATGATTTTATTGTCGTGTTTGAGTTTAGTCACTGTGTGATTATTATTATAAGGTGACAATAACGGTTGGCTGTAAACCTAGAGATTACATGACAAATAGGTATTTAAAGTGTAGGCTTATTTTAATATTGTAGACGTGAGGGGTGTGTTATGAATAAATATCTAAGAATCGACAATTACGTAGGTAATTGGAATGAAACAACTATTAACGGATTTAACTCGCGTATTTTTATTTTATTTTATTAGCTGACGTTTCGGATTCTTTGCAGTTTCCATAATCGTAGCACGACTGAGCTGACAATAGTCTAACGCTAAAGTAACACTTTAGCGTTAGACTATTGTCATAAAATATTGTCATAAAATAAAAATACGCGAGTTAAATCCGTTAATAGTTGTTTCATTCCAATGTGTAATAACCGCGAAGGCATCAGAAATTATTACGTAGGTAATTATTATTTATTATGCACTTTGGAAACACCATCATTGCTGAGAAGAAATTCAGCAGATAATGTACCGACGGACGTGTTAAATACAAGTAACCACCGAAATCCCAGGCACCCTAGAAATTATTTTTAGGAAATGTTTTTTTAGGGTCAGTACCTAAAGCGGGTCGTTTTAAATAATTTAACTAAAACACCACTCTTTATATATCTATAAAAAAAGTAGTTTTAGTTAAGTACACTATTTAACTCAAGAACGGCTGAATCAATTTTATTAAAAATTGGTGGGAAGTTAGCTTGCAACCAGGAGAAGGACATAGGACACTTTGCTTATATTTATTGCTTATCCCATTCCCGTGGAATAAAAAAATAGCACTGACATTTTCCACTTTTAAATAATAGCCTGATACCTAAGTATCTTCCATTCTTTTTTGAATAGCGAGAACCTATACATTATTTTCTAAGTTTATTATATATACTACCTACCGATGCTAAAAAAAATATCTTTGATAAAATCACGCACCTACCTAAGTCTACACTGGGATCTCACTCTAATAGGTGATAAAAGATTTTTGAATTATTAAATTGTATTACTGTACTAATCAAATAACTGAACGAAGTAAGCTTAGCAAAACAATTAACAATGCATTATGTCGCAAACGTACTTTATTGAGATAAACGTTATCTATTGTTGAAAAACAGAGTTAATCCTTGTAGAGAGACGGCGTACAAATTTGCTACATCAACAATAGCACGGCACCTAGAGTACATGTGTCTAAGGGCGGGAACACAGCGGGTGTAAAAACCTGGTACTTAGGTTACTTGGTATTAAATTATAATAATCTTTGGACAATTCACACCAATTAATCTAGTCTCAAACTAAGCAAAGCTTGTTGGTACTAGACAACGGATAAACATACCTACATAAATACATGTAAGACATCCAAGACTCAGGTACAGATGACAGTACTCATCACACTGACATCTGCCGCTAGCAGGATTCGTACCCACAACCTTCGGTTTCGTAGTCAGGGTCTCTGACCACTAGACCAACAGGCCGTCTAAAAATACGTACTTGGTATTAAATACTTAGTAATTATGGTTTTTAACTTTGTAACTAGGGACCGGTTCTGTATACTATTTATAACTGAAAATGATAAATATTATCAACAAACGTTGCAAAAACAATTTGCTAAGTACCTATGTATATTAATATTATGAATCTGAGTTAGTTTGAAAAAATACATTCAAAAGCCTATCAGAAATTACCAAATTTACGCCGTGTTTTAAACCATGCGTCCCTTTAGTTAAACTTGGTCTAAAGGTTATCCAAATACTTAATATTTATTTATTTATACTTCATTGCACTTATGTACGAAGGGCGGACTTAATACCATAAGGCATTCTCCATAATATGTATGTATGTAAACTCTTTATTGTACAACAACAAACCAAACACAAACGAAAACACAATAAATGTACCAAGGCGTACTTATCCCTCTAAGGGATCTCTTCCAGTAATAATGTACCTACATAACAGAAAAAAAAATCTGAACACATCATGAATACAACTGGTAATAATATAAATCGGGAGCATAAGTTACCCAAATAAATAAAATAGATATCCGTTATATAGGTATTTTGCATTCTCCCTCATGCACCATGTGTGTGCACAACTTTAAGGCGTGCTTGCACTGCAAATATTTCTGCAAAGATACAGGGGCGCTCACCTAACTCCACCATCCAGTCGGTACGTGTCTTATGAGTGACTAATAACTTAGGTACCTACACTGAAACTCATTAAAATTTCACACTCAAGCTATGGCCGCCTGTAAAAAATCTACTAGCTGCGCAAGAGTGGAATAACATGACGAGAGAAGCTACTTGCTTGGCTTGTGATGAGAGACAACTTCAGTAGCTTGTCTTGTACGCTGGTGCCCGTGAGGAGAGACAAACTACTGACCTGTGATAAGAGACAAGCCACTGGCATGTGACGAGACAAGCTACTGGCATGTGACGAGACAAGCTACTGGCTTGTGATGAGAGACAACTTCAGTAGCTTGTCTTGTACGCTGGTGCCCGTGAGGAGAGACATACTACTGACCTGTGACGAGAGACAAGCTACTGGCATGTGACGAGACAAACAACTGGCTTGTGATAAGAGACAAGTTACTGGCATGTGATGAGAGAAGCCACTATCTTGTGATGACAAACAAGCTCAGTAGCTTGTCTCGTACGCCAGTGCCTGTGAGAGACAAGCTACTGACATGTAATGAGAGACAATCTAATGGCATGTGACAAGACAAGGTACTGACTTATGATGAGACACAAGCTCCTGGCCTGTGATAAGAGACAATAACTTGATAAGTACACTGATAAGTATACTTACCGGTCGTCAAGCGAATAAATGCTTATTATTATAATAGCTTTTGTATAGGTTTTACTACTATTTTAATAAAAAATAGATAGGATAGGTACCTACTTAATCGTGATATTTAAACATATATAAAATTTTCGAAACTATAACAGTAGGTACCTAACGAAGATAAACTTTCAGATGATAATAAAAATAATGATTTATCGTATTTAAACAATTCGTATTAATTAATACTGTAAATCATAATTATTGTCGGTACGTCAAGCAACGTAGTGGTTTCAAATTAAATGTGGCCGAGTGTACACAGTTGGCGGCATTCAAAACTTGAATGGGTCTGAAATTATTTTAAATTATATATTGAAATGCATATAAATATTAATAAAATTATGTACGGCAGCCATTACTGAAAATTTACGTTGAAAATAATTAATATTCATTACGTGAATGAAGTTAGAATTTAAATTGTATTAAGTTTCGTTTTATGATTTTAATCAAGGCTGCATATAAAATACTTATTTTATTAAATTTTAATAACCTAACTTTCTGATAATAATTTCTGATGCCTTCGCGGTTATTTAAATAGGTACATTGGAATGAAACAACTTTAACGGATTTTAATTCTTATGCTAAACTTTAGCATAAGACTATTGTCAGCTCAGTCGTGCTACCATTATGGAATCTGTAAAAGCTCAGAAACGTCAGCCAATACGCGAGTTAAATCCGTTAAAGTTGTTTCATTCCAAAGTACTTTTTAGTTATCAAAAAATCAAAAGCCAAAAGCAATCTCTTGAACTCTTTAAAAGCTGAAATACATCGCTTTAATTCCTTATTGATTATCCTGTACCAACAGACTAAATGACTATTATGTAGATGACATTCTAATCACGATAGAACCTTTCAAATATTAGTATTTGGCAAAGAAATCTACGGGGTGTTTGTGGACAGACCCCAAACAGTTCACTTGACTGTATAAGCTTTGTATAAATATAATTTCTGATGCCGTCGCGTTTATTACACATTGGAATGAAGCAACTATTAACGGATTTAACTCGCGTATTTTTATTTTATTTTATTTGCTGAAGTTTCGTATTCTTTACAGTTTCCATAATCGTAGCACGACTGAGCTGACAATAGTCTAACGCTAAAGTAAGCTTTGTATAAATATAATTACTGATGCCGTCGCGGTTATTACACATTGGAATGACTAGCGTTAGACTATCGTCAGCCCAGTGCTACGATTATGAAAACTGTAAACCGAAAAGTCAGCCAATAAAAAAAACAAGTTAATTCCGTTTATAGTTGTTTCATTCCAATTTATATTAATTAAACTATAAGGATTATAATTTGAAATTTAGCACAGGGGGTCCTTTTATAACGTACGGGAGCAGTAAGAAAGGATTTTTGAAAATTCACCCCCAAAGCGGGGGCGCTTATCGTGCGCAGATGAAGTCGTGAGCAGAAGCTAGTTTGGAATAATTGACGCCAGACAAACGACTATTTTGGTAAATATCTCTACACTCTCTAATGTAGTTTTTGTATTATTTTATTTTACATTAACTTGACTTTAATTAAATTATGATTATTATGTTCACTGCTGGGCTTATAGGTCTCCTAAAGACTAACGCAATGCCCGCATCGTTTCAGAAATTTTCAGATTTACACAAATTAAATCAGTCTTTTCCTTCCAAAATTATAATTCAACACAAGTACCATAATTATTGCCATCTTAAATTCAAGAGGAAAAAGTCCCTTTTTTCCCCGCTTTGATAAAATTTACATAAATTATCGAACCTCGGTAATTGGTGTCAAATGAAAGTCATTAGGACTTCCTTGATTCAATAACGGAACAATTTGGAAATGCCTAAATTGAATATTAGAAGTTTAGGAAATTAATTGTTAACTTGATTAGTTACAATTGGACTTCTTTCTTCAAGTATTAAGAACTTTACGACAATTGTCTATGATAAATCATAAATACATATATCGTGACATAGATAAGTGTACCTACGATTCATATTTTCTAATATAAAGCCATCCATTCATTTTCACATCAAAGCATTCAAAAATCAATTTCCCGAACTGCAATTCGGACCCAAACCATAGACTATTAAACGCAAAATGTCTCCAATAAAAAAAAAACGTTCCGAATTCGAACGCAAGTTCCAAGTCGCCAATTAATCCGTTTGGCAGCATGTTAAAAATCGTTTAAAGCTACCTGAGCGAGCAACTAATTGAATTATTAATGCAACCTCCGCAAACGCGGGCACATATTTACTCGGCGCGTAAATAGATGCGCATACAACCAACACGCGTTCCGGGTATATGGGGGAACGGAAGATTAAACTACGGGTTCCGAATTGAGGTTACATTTTTTAATAGTTTTTGAATATTGGAATAATACCAGACTGCAAAGGATTTGACTCGCGTATGTTTATTTATATGAGTGCATGTAATTTGACATAGTTATATTATTATATTGTAGGTTTTGAGAAGTAAATCTAATCTAATAATTACTGATGACTTGGTGGTTAGGTATTACATATTGGAATGAAATAAGTAAAACGGATTTAACTTCTGTATTTTATTTTATTTACCTACTGATCTTTTTGAACATTTTTGTCCATCAAGCAGATGAACAAAAATTAATAAAGATAAATTAATTTCAAAAACGCTTATTAAGTTCGGTAGCTCATGATGTCATGTTAAGTTACAATTTATATCATTACGTGACGTCACAAGCCCCCATTCTTATCTTTGTAATTGTTCGAGAAAAGAAAAAAGAATAAATACCTACGTGTAGAGTTGGTAATAGAGTGTATGGCCAGAGATGGCAACATCGCAGCAGTTAAGAGCACAGTGTGGCCGACTACGACTTAGAATTTATGAGAAAAAAAGACCATCCTTCACCAAGTACCTAACCAAAGACAACAATCAACAAGCGGCACATGTTAAAATCTACCATATACACCTGCGTTCTTGTACACAGTTCGTAAAAGGCCGTAGTTTTCCCGGTTGCGCGCGCCGCTGCGTGTGTGTGTGTACTTACACACGCACACACAAACAGGTTGGCCTTTTGGGGGGTGGGGGGAGGGGCCGGGAGCCGTGGAGTCGTATTTGCAGACTTGTGCAATTAGCAGCTCTTTATGAATATTCAAGGGGTTTTTATAGGTGATCTTCATATGTGATTTTGCTTAGGAATATGGAGTTGAGACTGGTGCATATCGGAATCTCTCGTTGTTGCTCTTTGGATTCTATGTTTATTTTGAATAAGTATATATAATTAATAATTAATAGTTATAAATATAGACTATCTGTATCTGTGAATAAAACTGAATTTTGAAAATCCTACTACTATTACTAAATTGAAATGCCTACTAGACCATTTTAAATGACTAAGTAGTAATTTCAAATGACTATTAAACCAGGTAGTTTAGCTAAGTGTATTTCAAACAATATCCTATATATATTATAGATAATGCTATAAGTATAATAATAAATATATCCAAATAATCCTATGACATTTCAACAGTCCTTGAAAACGAATAGAATTTCGAATTTAACATAGGACTACGGTAGTGTAGTGTTAGGTAATCATATTTCAATCTTAAATCTAAATATTTTTACCTAATTTCATTTTCAAAAGCTGCATAGGTACCATTAGGTAGGCGTACGCGTCTACAATAAAATAATTACGATATATATAACAGATATATAAACACAATAAGACAAAATCAAAACGCTCGAAAATTCCAAAACAACATTCTTACTTTTACAAGACACTCCATAGCGGGAAACTGTGCGAGCGAGACGACATTGCGCTAAAAGAGACAGCAACATCGGGGGTGAGTACACCGGAATCTTCGAAACGTCTTACAAACCGCAAACGCTGTAAACACAACTTGAAACCTAAAATTTCAGCTTTAGAGTTCTTTTTCGATTGGGATTATATTATGTGAGAATTGTGCGTGTTGTATTAAGGCAGAAGAGTGCGGACAACAAATATTGATTCGGCGTTGGGTCTCAGAGGAGGGAGGAAAGGGGGGGCACGTAATTTGGACTAATTCCTACTTTGTTGACACAGGCTTGTCTGGGCAGCCAGTGTGGCCAGGGTAGATCAACTTTTAAAAAGTAACCGAGATCGAGGTTTGAGGTTGTATTTTTAGGAGATTGTCTAATTAGGTTTTTATGATCTGTCTTTTAATGCTGATTGGGAAATTAAACAGTGCTTTATGTGTAGATTCATAAGGGTGTGACTCTACTTAGCGGGTTAGACCATATGAAACATTTTGTAGCTAAATAATGGAAGAGATTCTTAAATCGCACACCTACTCAAAAACCTGAAGTTTTGAGTTATGTACACCATCGAATTCCTTATAGGAAAACCTAGAAGAGTTAGCCTTAATCTGTTTTATTGGTACCAATAAACAAATTTAAGTTAACTTTTCGAGATTCATATAAAAAGCTGGAATCCTTCAGTACACAGGGACATATCCACCTACTAATCAGATTTTCGCCTTTCCGTGAAAAAATAACTTTTTTGAGTTAACTTCTTTAGATCTAAGTGTGTTACATTTTATTAGGTATATTTGCTGACGCGTTAGACTATCATTAGCTCAATTGGCTATGAATACGGGGACTGTAAAGTTTTCAAAATTTCACCAAATCAAACATATACGCGAGTTAAATCCCATTATAACTGTTTCATTCCAATGCATATGGCACAATATGTCAAATATTGAGCCATAGAGGCCTAGTATTTGTGTCACTCTTGCCTAGCTTAGCTATCTTACCACAGCCTACCCTAATTATGAATAATGTATGCCAATGTTAGGAAGCATACACTAAGTGCTACTGATGGCTTGTTTTCTGTTCCAATCAGTGGGCTTGGTGTGGGCAAACATTGGAATCCGTTTCCTAGTGCCAATCTGACTATAATAATCCCTACTAATATTATAAATGCGAAAGTAACTCTGTCTGTCTGTCTGTCTGTTACGCATTCACGCTTAAACTACTGGACCGATTTAAATGAAATTTGGTACAAAGAAAGTCTGGAGCCTGAGAAAGAACATAGGCTACTTTTTAACCGACTGCAAAAAAGGAGGAGTTCCACGCGGACGAAGTCGCGGGCAGAAGCTAGTATTATATAAGTAAGATTTTTTTCAGATTGCTATCCTAATCCAAGCAATATTATAAATGCAAAAGTAACTCTGTCTGTCTATCTCGCTTTCACGCTAAAGCTACTGAATTTAAATAAAATTTGGTACACAGATAGTCTAGAACCTAAGAAAGGACATAGGCTACATTTGATTGCAAAAAAAATTAGGCTGCCGTAATTACTAATTCTACGCGGCCAGAGTCGTTGGCAAAAGCTAGTTATTATTAAGTTTAACATAGTTATCTGATCCTATTACACATGGAACAAATAATTATAACGGATTTAACTCACGTAGTTCATTTTATTTGCTGACGTTTCGAAAACTTTACAAGTCTTACAATATTATAATATAGGTAGGTGAACACTAAAGTGCGTGTCGAAAACTTTACACATACCGCTTCTAGTTCCCAAATTCGTAGCACGACTGAGCTGATGATAGTCTATTTTAGTTTTTTTTTTTTTTTATTTAGGTGCTGACATGAAGTTATCAGAAGTTATTAAATTAAGAAGTTACTTTTACGCGTCATATGAATCTACTAGCTCTTCGGAAAGACCATCATTGCATAGAAGAAACGCCGAAAAACACAAACAATTTGTATGTATTAGGTGTTTTAACAGGCCACGATAAAAATTATATTCATTGAAATTTTAGTACTCAGAGGGTTGAAACCTCGTCTTAAAGACCTCCTAAAGCACTTAATTTAGATTGTGCACCTTCGTGTGTAATCAGACTAAACACACACACATACAGAAGAGCAAACAAGCGGTGTCCTCTACGGCTTATCGCTGTACAAACTAACTGGTATCTCAAAAATATTTCCATATAAGACGTTAAAGTGAATTTCTTAGAAAATAACACAAGATAGCGTTCAAAAGCACCTTTGTCCGAAAACACGACAAGGGAGACACTCACGCGCATGTTGATGGTTCTGTAGTTATAAAATTATTCTTTAGGTTAGCTCGGTAGTACCTATGTACCTAAGGTTTTTGTCGCGCGATAAAAAATCTGTCACTGTCATAATTTTGCAATGAGTAAAAGTGACAGATATTTCGTAGCGCCCAATACCTAACGTCCTAGCTATCAAACTCTATTTATTAGAAAAAGAATACCTAGCTTTAAAATTTTGCGCCAAAAAACTTGTCCCACAGCAATTATTTCATTATTCTCTAATTTTAATTTTATTTTTTAACTTAAAAGATAATGACTCGTACGTATACATTTTACCTCAATTTAAATCTTATAAAGTGTAGGTCTAATTGATCGATGGATCGATATTTGGATTATTAATTAATCTTTGATGAAGTTATGATAATAACGCACTGCTTTTATCAATAGCAACGCAGTATGAGCATCAAATATATAAAAGCTTAGGTCAAATATACAAATATTATTTAAATATAATAAGATACCTAGGTAACCTAGGTCAACAATTGTAACTCTCAAACAGTAAAGTGGGAAGGATGGTTTCAATATAGATTTCAGTAAAGAACCCTAAAAATATAAAAAAAAGAGACGTGTGAACTGTGAAATTCGAGGTTCTGTCAAGGTTGTGAATTCCGGTTGTCAGTTGTCACCTCAAATTCATATCTTAAATCTTGATAGAGACATTTCATGGGTTTACAGTCTGAAAATACAAATTAAAGTAGTAAACATGATAATTTCTGATGCCTTCGCGATTATTATACATTGGAATGAAACAACGTTAACGGATTTAACTCGCGTATTTTATTTAGCATAAGACTATTGTCAGCTCAGTCGTGCTACGATTATGGAATCTGTAAAGGCTCCAAAACGTCAGCCAATAAAATAAAATACACGAATCCGTTAAAGTTGTTTTATTCCAATGTAGTAAAACATAATTTGTATATTTATATGCATTATAGAGTGGTGCAAAAAATATATTTTACTTCTAAACTTTTCACTGGAGTTTGTTTTGTTTGATATTTTTATAAATTATAACTATGAAGATTTCTTAGATGGTTGCCATATCAAATTCTATTAAGAAACAAATTCATTCTTTTAAAAAAAATTAGATACTGTCATCTTGGCACAACAGTAAAAGACGACCTCACTTCGGACCATAGATCAATAGAAAAACCAACTACCAACATACAGACTAAAATCCAACAACGGACCTTAGAAGCAGAAAAACTAACTACCAACATACATAAAATCCAACTCAAACAAACTAAATATTGTTAGAAATAATTTAAGTATAGGTATGTTTGGACGAAGCATGTTGTGGATTTCCTTATGTCTTCTTTGTGTTTTATTTTATTTAACGAAACTTCGGTGGATATCATGACGTTTGTCTATACTATAATATTATAAAGAGGAAAGGCTTGTTTGTTTGGATTGAATAGGCTCCAGAACGGCTGGACCGATTTCAAAAATTTTTCACTGTGGAAAAGCTACACTATTTCCAAGTGATATAGGCTATAAAAAAAAGATGATCCGTACGAAGTCGGGGCGGACAGCTAGTAATATATAATTAGGTAGTTACTTAGTTGACGAAACCTGAGTTGTGGATTATCCAGTAAGTATTAATAGCTATATTAGAAATAAAAAAACAAAAATTAAGAAACTAAAATCCAACAACGAAGCAGCAGAAAAACAAACTACCAACATACAGAATAATCCAACAATAACAATTTGCCGACAATATGCCGTGTCTAATAAACGTCAAATGATTCGACCGCCGTACAAATCAGGGTAGTTAACCCTTAGGGCGTCTCCCAAACAAGGGATGATCCCGCGATATTACCACCAGAGGCTATGCTTTAAAAAATAAGTATTGCTATTCATGGGGCGGGTATGTAGGTACTAAATTATTTTTTTTAAGAATGAATTTTATTGGGGTTTGTTATTAAAGTTTTACGTTGGTAATATTGAAATTATCATTATGATGACAGGAATTTGAATAAAATAGAATTATTAAGGTAAATAATAACTTCTGAGGTTTTCGCGAATATTATAAACTAGCTTTTATCTGCGACTCCTTCCGCGTGGAACTAGCGATTTAAAGTAGCCTATGTCCTAGACTCTAGCTAGACTATCTGTGTACCAAATTTCATTTAATACCATTAAGTTGACCGAGTTACTTTCGCATTTATAAATAAGTTAGAATTATGTTTGCGATGGAACAACTATAACGGAATTTTTATTTGCGTAGCCGATTATGTTTTATTCATCATCTCAATGTAGAATAATAAAAAAAATCCTAAATAAGTATATTTGTCTACATTTTGTCTGTATGGCATCAAATGTCATCAATTAAACAGTTAGAAATATCCAAATACCATATTGACATAAAAAAAAATTTTGTTGACCCAACTTTTAGCTATGACCGCACCTGCTTACTTATGTAAGTAATAACCAACACGTATCAACCAAATAACTTGTTATTAAAGGTATTTATCGACAGCTCAACAAAAACTTATCCACAAAAAATTACAAACAACATTAAGAAATTAATACCCACTTGAATTTTAAATAACTTGGTAGGTACGTGCCATATTTGATTATATCTAAAAATGCCTTGTCATTTTATTTTTCACAATTAGTTGTAAAAATAATAATTTCAAACGAAATAATTTCTGTCTTCGCGGTTATTACACATTGGAATAAAACAACTATTAACGGATTTAACTCGCGTATTTTATATTTTATTTTATTTGGTGACTTTTCGGATTATTTACAGTTTCCAGTTATACCAAATGGGTATAATTCGCTTTAGCGTTAGACTAATGTCAGCTTAGTCGTGCTACGATTATGGAAACTGTAAAGAAACCGAAACGTCAGCAAATAAAACAAAATAAAATAAGGTACGCGAGTTAAATCTGTTAATAGTTGTTTCATTCCAAAGTTTAAATTTATATTCAAGTACATAACTTAGTTAATCGGTTTTTCCGATTTTTCATCACATATGTTTCCATACTCGGGTTTTTCCAATCGGCAAAGGTCATTTCTATTATCTGCTATATTTGGTATTCGTTTATTCTTTTACAATTAATACCTACTATAATAATATAATACCTATATCTACATTACTATAATTAAATTTATTTGATCTTTGGAAAAACAAGAGCCAAGTAAGTACTTATGGCTCAAATAATAAAATGACATGATGAAAATATGACGATAATTAAATACTAAGGCAAGTAATCATCATTACCTAGTTTATTTACTGTTATTTGTCACTATGTAAACTGGCTGAATACAATCATATCAAAGCCTAGTAAATAGATAAAGTAATGACTGCCAATGTTGGCAACACTGCAAAAAAACAAAGACATTAAGCAAAGGCCAAAATGTCTGCCCGCGGGATGGTTAACTTAATTATTTTTATTAATTTAATTTAGTTCTGGTCACATAGATGTTCCTATTGAATAATTCTCAATTTCTTACAAGTTTCTACTTCTTTACATTATTATTTGTATGTTTTGCACACTCAATTAAACCACAACAGAATGTTTATGCCTTTATCAAAATTTCCAAAATCCTGGCGGCATAAAAAAAAATATTTGCCCAAGTTTTAACGATTCGTCGGGTTATCTGTTAAAAGGAGGGTGAATGCAGTCGGGGCAGATGCGTTTTGTGTTTACATAGGATGTAGTTCGGGGGCCGTGCCTTTATATGAAATACAATATTTCGAATCTTGCTAGAGTTTGATCGATTTATCTAAATTTATCTGCTACACAAGTTTTATAAATCCTACCTAGAAGGTACATAATAGTTATACAATAATATTTCTTGTTTTCTGTTCCTAATTGTGGGTTTTGTTATCTGTATCCACTTTGTTCAGTTCAAAGTTGTTTTATTCCTATGTGTAATAACCGCGAAGGCATCAGACATTATACCCACCTAATTTTGGATATGGAACCCATATTGAAACATGTACTTACCTATTTACATAATTATATATTGTTGAGATAGCAACATTAATTTTATTTTATACTAGCTTTTACGCGTGACTTTGTCCGCGTACTTATTAACCTCGTTTGGAGATGAATTTCGAATAAAATAGCACGACTGAGCTGACGATAGTCTAACGCTACAGACTTTAGCTTTTAGACTTTTCCGAAACGTTAACCAATAAAATAAAGTACGCAAGTTAAATCCGTTTATAGTTGTTTTATTCCAAATAGCCTAGGTAGGTATTATCTTTTGAATAGAATTTGACTGCGTGACCCCCCTGACCACAAAGCTAGACCCGCCATTGTCTTCTCTTATAATATAACTACACCACTTTACCATACAGTATGATTTATTAAGATTATACTTACATACCTCCCAACTTAGCAAAGTACAACTCCAAGTTTCTAAGTAGAGCAGGCAAATCTGCAATTTATGCGAAACATGCTAACTAACAAATACTCGTAAATGCCAGTTAGTTACTTGTACGTTCTTGCTCGTTAGTAAGTTTTAATTAATTGGGTAGTGTAGAAATATTATAATACATATTTACTTTCATAATAATTATATTGGATACCTAACTTAAAAGTAAAATAGTTATTTTAACATACTTTTTTTATTGAAAAAAGATTTTCACGTCATGTAATGCATCGGTTCCAAATTTGAAAATAGTGACACGGCGCCATCTTGTATTAAACTTCTAAATCGTTGCTTTATTTCAAAATATTTAAATTTCAGACAAAACCTAGGTTTAACAGTAGGTATATAAATATCTACTTAGTAAAATTTAATCAATTCTACAATACATCGGTTCCTTTAGTAAATTCCTCTCTCATTATTCTACGTAAGTAAGTTTTTTATTAATCGACTATAAACAAAGACATTTGCGCCACAGGCAAACCCCCGAATCGAACAGTAATTAGGCTTCAGTTTTCCACGTAGATCCCTTATGTACACAAGTTAATGTCCGCCGTAAAATAAAGGCAGGTCGTAAATAATCCAAACACGGAAAGTGGACAAACAAAGACCCGTTGCAATTAGAAACGCATCGGCACGTGACTCCGCCGACCGCCGCCATCTTGGTAACGACGGTTTTTAATGTTGGCAATACATCTTATGAGTCATATTTGAAAATAAAGAGAATTGTACATCATAAAGAACCTTTAGCACATTTTATGTGGTTTTTCAATGTTGGTACAGTCCTAAATCATTTGATAGACTCTTTTCAGTAGTAAAATGATGGTAGGTACCTACTTGCTTTTCATTATAGATTACCTACCCACAATTTTCCACGTTTTCTCAAGTAAAAAGACAATGATTTTCGCAGCTCAAGAACTTTTGTAATAAAAAAGTAACAATAGAATATAGTATAGGTAGCTAATTCATATTTGAGAGAACTTTTAAGATGCTGAGATAACTTCAAAATGAATACCTACTTAGGTGGGTAGGTAATACAATAATAATATAGGTTTATCGTCTTTTATATAGTTGCCTTGAGATTTTAATTAAAAAAATACTAGGTAACTATTAATATACAAATTTGATTTAAAATTTATCTAATTTTCAACATTATTAAAGTTAAAAATGCCGATATCGTTGGCAATGTTTGCCAGTCGTCGACCGTTTGAGGCACGGCGGGAAGTGGAATCGACTTGTTCGAAATGCACTCCAATTTTAAAAGTACTTTTCATAAAGACAAAAACGGCCAGTAT
Organism: Polylopha cassiicola; assembly: GCA_038024825.1. Lineage (NCBI taxonomy): Eukaryota > Metazoa > Arthropoda > Insecta > Lepidoptera > Tortricidae > Polylopha > Polylopha cassiicola. The sequence goes on from CP149061.1 coordinate 6,851,972, forward strand.
TATAATCTGGTCACACAACTGTCATTACTTACCATAGAAGAATAAATAAAAAAAATGCTTACCATAGACATAGGTAATCAAATCATGTGATTTCTTTTTTAAAAAAAAAGTAGACTGCTTTTATAGACGGTTTTTAAATTTGACTTAACGTAAGTATTATTAAAAAAAAAGATTTGTCTCCTACTTAAATTACACATAATTAGAGCGTGACATAAAGATTATCATTAACACAATAAGAATTATACAAAAATTGAGACACTTAGCGCCATCTCTTGTCAAGGAATGGCACTTGTATGTCTAATAAAACAGTTTTCAATTTTATTTTTAACAAGTAACAACGTAGGTACGTGTGTAATTTTTGCTAAATTAGATTAAAGGTACATTTTATTCTATATACCAAGAAAATGCATAAATATCAATGAGGACTTATAAGTATACTTACTAACTTCGAATTAACATTATTTACTTGTAAAATGCTGTCACGCAGGTCCTTCCCCGTAAATGTACAACATCGGTCTACATTTAAAAAATCCCGCGATAATAATGTCGTCAAATCCAAACAAGCGTATTTAACGTGTCATTATAGCAAAGCTCATGGTCGCTTCCGAAAAAAGTTAAGCACACATTCGCGCTCTCGCCTGCTTGTCCACTCCTATTTGCGGAAGCAATTTCGCAAAATGCCACAATTTATTTAAAAATTACGCCCTTGTTTGTGTGGGTAAATATTGACGTGTTTGGTTTATGATAATGGCAACACTGGCAGGTACCCGACGCAATTATTTACCAGTACACATATTATTTAATGTTTACCATTACAATGTAAAGTTTACAATAATATAATATTTGTTAAGTGATGCTCCTCTTTTGAAAGTTTGTGTTTACATCTTATATATGGTTTTTAATAAAGGCAAATTTGAAGAACTGAGCGTGCGGTGTGAATTTGGTTCAAATAGTTTAGTTTGCAAATAATTGTACAGTGGGTTGACGGTTTGTACACTTCCAATACGACTTCGATAGAGCTCTCCTATCTTTACTTACAGCTGCTCTTTCAATTTATCTTTAAATGTTTATCTTAGTTGTTTTTAAAAATACATTTAATTACCTTAGTATACATAACATTGGCAGACAAAAATAGCATTAGAGCTTAGTTACTTATGTTATAATACTAGCGGCCCGCCCCGGCTTCGCATGGATCTCTTTTTTTATAGCCTATGTCACTCGGAGATAGTGTAGCTTCCCAACAGTGAAAGATTTTTTTAAATTGTCCAATCGTTTGGGAGTTTATTCAATCCAAAAAAAGAAACAAACTTTTCCTCTTTATTATATTAGTATAGACTATAGATTAAGTATTGAAGATTAAATTAAACAGAACATTGCAACTATAATATTATGTTTAAAATATTAACTTAACATTCTTTTACAGGAGAAAGAAAAGATCGAAAACCGGACATCAAAAAGGTGACATTTAAATTAAAATGGCCGTTACTACTTACTACCTCAACATAATATTTATTAGGTACCTATGTTATACTATGTATATACAATAGTTAGTATTATATCATTCCGGAATTGACACGTAATATTACTATAGAATAGCACTTGTGTTATTTGTAAAGCAATATAGATTCTTGTTAGATTCTAATTGAATGCTCTATGCAGTTCCTAGTCTATTAAAATAGCAATGAAGCCACGTGACGTAATTAAGATGTGACTAAGTAGGTACCTGAAGTTACAAGTATCTTAATTAGTTGCATTATTTTTACGAGCCCGCTAAAAGTTTTCATTAAGACACTGCTAGTTAAACAGAGGAAGTGAACCTTCTCAATCAATTTATAATAAGTGTTGACTTGTTACACGAACAAACTCCTCGATCGAACGCAAAGTCCAACGGCAAACAATATCATCATACTATTTGTACTGAAACAACAAATTTGTAGCTAGCTTTAAATGCAAGCTTAACAGGCCAGCACACACTCGACGTGTGTACAAAGACAATATGTAGGAGACTACTAAGATCTTAAGCAACGTGATAAAATGAATCTCCGTTTGCGACTGATACCAGCGTCCCAAATCAAACAGTCAGCGCCATTTTGTTTTACGACAACTCAAACAAATAACGACTTAATCGCAAAGGTATTAAGCTTACAATGGAACAATGGATCGGTTGAGTAGAAACATCGGAAATTAAGGGAGGACTAGACACGAGTCTGTTTGCAGTTGAACGTGGTCCCAAGCTACAAATATTTGACGTGTCAATTTTGTGAATGTTGACCGAGAATTGCGGTTAATATGCCTGACCCGGACAACCTGGCTGCACGGCCAGCCGGTAATTAAATGACTCGAATATTCCAACTGTTAATTTATTAAGTCGGAACTTGGAATATTAGCCGTACTAATTTAATTCAGGTTTGAACATCGAAAGATACACCGATCCATTTTGACAACTTCAAGCGCCTACCACAAACCACTCTCATGACATAACTGACGACAGGAATGTACCTACTCATACCTCTTGAGTAGCAAACTTTAAAATAAAATTGCACTTTTAACAAACATACTCATAAAAAAATGGTAAACGATAAACAATTAATTTCTTAACAAAAAGTAAACATTTTCAGTTGCCCTTGAATCGATTCCTGGCCACATTGTCCCAACTTGTTAGGCCATATTGCTATAGAGCGCAGCTATTTATTTTCAAGTGGCAACACCGAGCGAAAACAAAAAACACTAGAGCGTTCGGCAATTGTTTTCATTGACAACAATGCACACCACTCGGCGCCGCGGAGTGTTAAGAGTAAGTTTGAGTACGCACTCACTTTTCGCGACAGTATCTGAGTAGGGGCTCTCGGCTCAGTATTTTCATTGTATGCTTTTAATTTTGAGTGCGCGAACTAGCTCGCTCTCGCGGGACGAATGTTTGCGAGGGTAATATTTGCTTCCGCTGTATAATTCAGCCGGCCGCCATATTTGCCGAAGAGCAATCATTTTAATATCGTCAGGCATCACATTAGGGTCGAGGGATACTTTTGCGGGTGGATTAATTTTTCAGTTTTAATTTTGTTTCCGTTATAGGAGTTTTCAGTTGTTTTTAGCCAGTTTGAGTGCAAAAACAGCAGGTTATGTCAATGTTTGCTTGCGTCTATCGGTTCTCTGTGGGTCATCGATTGCGCTGGACTTGTTATATCTAGCCCCGTAACTTTTATCCGGGAGCAAATACAAACATTAATCGATTCGAGTCTATTTTTGGACAATATACCTGGATAACTTTTGCCCACGACTTGGTTAGGTTTAGGTTATTATAAACTAAAAGGTACGTCTTCCATCAATTCTGTCAAAGAATTTACCTATTGTAATTTTTAAATCGGTTGAACCAAGAAATCACGTTGTCCCATACAAAATTTGCCCCCTTATTCACCCCCTTAGGGGTAGAATATCGGAAAACTCTTTCTCATCGTATGCCTACGTCACTCAGAAACAATCCCGACAAGTTTCAGATCTCTACGATCAGCGGTTGAGGCTGTGCGAGTATCCGTCAGTCATTCAGGACAAAGGATTTTATACTTCCTATCTAGGTGCTAAAACAGTGTAGTGGAGTCATTGAAGCATTATGGGTCCGATTTTTTTTACTGTGAACCGAATTGCATACAATTTTGGAATTAGGTTCATCTTACCCTTAAGTTCAAAAGTGAAAATGATTTGAACTCCGCTACCACCCGGGGGGTGATTGCCACCCCTTCTCGGGGGTGAATTATTTTTTTTTTCAAAATAACCTCGGATATCGATAGAAGGCCTAATTTTAAGGAAAAAATCGTCTTTAAAGTTTTTCAAAAAATCCAATACTTTTCAAGTTATTTGCAATTGAAAATTCGCAATTTTTTCACCTTTTTCATCGGTTTTTTACAAAAATCTCCAAAAATATACGTTTTATCGAAAATTTTATAAAGAACAAAATTGTAGCAGGCAAAACAATGAACAATTTGGTTTTTTATACAGTATTCTAAGTGCAATATTAAGCTATAATTTAAAGATCAAAGCCGTTTTTTATGTTGCCTGAAATTTAATCGATGTGGTCAATGCCATCTAGCGGCGAGCAGATGCATTTTATGCATTCTAATACAAAAGGGTTTTGTAGTGCTTGAAATACGCTTTAAAATAAGCACTATTAAAAGTCTTTTGCACGTAAAATAAGTGAGCTGTATTGCAAATAAGGGGAACAACTAATGTTTTTTCTTTAAAATCAATGGGTTTCATTAGTGCCATTTACACCATAATTAAAATTAATCGTATTCCGCCTAGAATTAACTTCATTATGAAGAGTTTGATAGATAGTATCAGTTTGGCTGCTTCAGGACACATATTTTTCAAAAAACTCACGATTAACTAAAAAAACAAAATTTCAAATTTTTAAAAATCCCACGTTTATTTCATAATATTTCAAGAATGACGACAGATAAGAATAAAAGTGTATGAATAAAAAATGTAGGTATTTTTTTGACAAACAATTTGGTTTTTTTGTTTTTTCTGACAAACAAAAATTGACGGAAATGTGATTGTTTAAAGAGCGCGTGGCAGCGCAATCACTGCCTCTCTTAAGCCCTTTAACCCTTCCCCGTTTAAGAAAAAGGTTTCTTACTATATATTGCAATACAGGATGTTGTAGCTCTCTTAATTACCTTTACAATGATTTTTTATAAATTGTGATAGCGTGAAAATTAAAGGAGCTATGGTCCAAAAACTTATCATATTTTTTTCTACTTAGTAACTGAAAATTTCGGAGTGTGAATAATTGGAGCAATGTGAAGGTACGCAGTATAATATAGACCCACAACTATTGTAATGTGTATATGTTAACGGAAATGTATATAATCCGTCATTGTATACAATTCCTAGGAAATGTATGTAATTCCTAAAATCGCAATCGGAAATGTAAAACATTTAAGACATAGGTTAGGTTAGGTTTCCGCGAGCCAGTATGAGTCTGGCAAACCTTTTGCCTTCCCCAGGGCATAAGGTATTGCAATGAGGATTTCCCCACTAAAAAAAAAAAGTTAGGTTAGGTTTTTTTTTAGGTTAGGTTAGGTTAGTTTAAGGGTAGAAAAGCTTAAGAACATGATAATCGTTTGCGAGAGTGTGGAATAATATTTAAATCCTTTTCATTTTATCAAAAAAAAAAATATCAAGGGGTAGTATTCAAGGGTTGAAAGGGGGTTAAAAATTTGATAATTATTATAGAGAATATAAAATATTACTTACTCTATACTTACATCTTTTTATGTCATACCAAAGTATTTTTTTCAGATTTTTTCAATTTGGGGGTTGTAAGATTTTCAAGGGGTTGAAAATAATTTTAATATGAGGTAATTATGTTAGAAAATGCTTTACCATTTCACCACTTACTATTAGACATGTTTTCTAGCGATAAAATGGCTCAATTACAATTTTTCCATTAAGGGGTTGTTTACACCCCTTAAAAATAATAGGCGGAGTTCAGATCATTTTCACTTTTGAAGTTAAGGTTAAGATGTGCCTAATTCCAAAAATTTCATGCAAATCGGTTCACAGTAAAAAAATTCGGAGGTAAGGCCGTATTTTTCGCTTCAATGACTGCACTAGTGATGATATTATGATATCCGTGAAAAACTAATATTTACAATTTGTGACATTATGATACTACTTAACAGCTACGTTAAAATGAGTTAAAATGTCTTCCTTTATACTTCTACTTCCTTATACCTCGAGTAGATAGGTAGATAGAACCTATTATGTACTACATAACTCCCTACTCGCACCTTCGGTGGCACAAGGGCACAATTGTCAAAAAATCCAAAATTGAGTTAAGTATAAGAAATGTTCCAAATTTTTTTTGGAATATTTCTGTATATTTGGTTTCGTAAGTAGGTACTTACAACGAACGCAAGGGATCGAATAAATGTTATATGGAATTGACATAAGCTAACGAAAACTGATCACGTGACTTTTCGTAAGTTTACGTCCATTTATTTTTAATTTGATTCTAGCGTTCGCAAATCTCACTTGTTTTGAGTTTTGACAACTCGAAGTCGTTGGCGTTAATTTTTGAAATTTCTGTTTTTATTATTCTCAAAGATTTATTATTTATTAGATGATACGCCACTCATAGTGTTAATATTTCGTTTAAATGTACGATAGATGTTAAAAAATATGTACGTAGGTTTACCTCCTAATGCTGTTTGTCTCATTACATTTATTAGGTACATACTTATAAAAAAAACGTAATTAAACACATCAGAATTTATTGTTTCTAAAATAAAAATATAATTCCAACCAACCTACATATTTTTATTACCAACCTAATAAAATTACGAATTTCTATCTATAATGTATTTTTAAAATATCATGCTGCTAACGCCATCTACCCATAAAGGCATGTACCATAAATTAACCCTCTGACAACTTAACGCAACCGAAACAAATGTCAGTTATAACCGAAAGTTCATTTTTGTTAAGCCCTTATTCTGCTAGATGTCTCTACTAGTCTGTCTATGATAAGATACGACATTGGTTTGGGTACTTACCGATACTCGGTAAGCTTTATAGAAAATAATAATTAATAATTACTTGTGTTAGAGGAATAGTATATTCTTCTTGAAATTATGAAATTTTTCAATATAATAATTATGCTACTTAACTAGAAAAAAAATATCTTTGACTTAAGTCTGATGTTACGTACTATCTACAAAGCTCGATTGTAACCAAACGGTCTGTTAAGACAAATAATAATATAAAGAAAAGTATAAAACCTTTATCAGCTATATAAAATAAAATGACAAGGTAGAAGCTAGTTTCTACCTGCGATATCGTCTGCGCTCGATAAGGCATTTTACGGGGCAAATTTTTATTTTTTTTTACGCGGCGCCCCATTGTATGGTTTAAAATTAAAATCATGAGGTCATAATATTAAATATTTATTCAGTAATTAAAATATACAATTAAGAATATCAGGGAAGCAAAGAGGTCTTTTAAGATACCCAGATATAATCTGAAGATTAAAATTAAAATAAAATAAATCACGACACGTGAATTAAATCGCATTTATACTTAAAATAATCCTTAGTCATATGTTTAAAAAAGCATGTAATTAAAAAAATATTAATGATTTTTAATAAGTTAACTTTAAAAGTTTGGACAATACATAGATATTACAAGAAATTAAGATCATTACAGATCTCAAGTCTACTTATAAAATGCAGATTAATCACAGATTAAACTCAGAAATTAGCGTCTTTAACTAAACCATGATAAATTCAAACTTAAATTAAAACACCACTTAAAACTAAAAAAACCCTAATAATTAAAACCCAAAATAATTAAATGCATTAATTAAACTTAAAATAATCCTTGTAAACGGTGTCATGTAAAAATTGTGACTTGTAGGTATTAAAAAGGCAAATATTGTATATGGCCACGAAAAGCATTTTTGATTTTGACTAAAAAGTATAACTCATGATGACATTATCTTATTATCAAAAGTATATTACAACTGCATTTCCACTGGAGGCACCACTGGCATTTTTATTATGGCCTCTAATTGACATTTAAAAAGATTAAACTTTTATTTGTAACTAGCTTCTACCCGCGACTTCGTCCGCATGGAACTCCTCCTTTTTTGCAGTCGGTTAAAAAGTAGCCTATGTCCTTTCTCAGGCTCCAGACTTTCTTTGTACCAAATTTCATTTAAATCGCTCCAGTAGTTTTAGCGTGAAAGCGTAACAGACAGACAGACAGAGTTACTTTCACATTTATAATATTAGTAGGGATAGTAGGGATTAGCAGGGATTGTTTTCCAACCATAACTAGCAATAAATATTAAAATAGACTCTTTCTACGGGACTTTTTCGCTAGTTTTCTAGTCACGTCTCCATAAGGCGTAAAAGACAGTTCTATGTTGATTTCTGTTAATTCAGAACTTATTCACATAATTTAGTTAATCTCATGATTATGTTTTTATCTAATAATCAGTTATGCTATTTTTTTATATTACTATTCTGTATAGAATAAGTTTCGTAAAGTAACCATGATACAATCAAACCTATAATTATCATATAGCCTTATTTTATATTTATTCTACTTTGAGCTATTGCAAAAAAAAACACTAAACACATACTCAGGTTGTGTGTGAAAAACTTCATTAAGATATATCGCACGTTTTCCGGAACAATGTGACATATCGAAATGTTTTTCCGCGTGAATTCAAATTTAAATATGCAGACTTAGAGTCTTAAATGTAGTAACAAAATATTTCGATATGTCACGTCGTTCCGGCAAACGTGCGATATAGTCACGAGTAGCCATATTGGAATGATACGATAAAGGATTGAACTCTCGTATTTATTATGATGACGTTTCGAAAACAGCAGTACCCATATTTGTAGCCGACTGAGACAACGATAGTCTAACACTAAAGTGATTTCACATTATGCAAACTACTTTATAATAAGGTAGTCTTAGCAAACAAACTACGCGAGTTAAATCTGTTATTCTTTCATTCCAATGTATAATAACGGCGAAATTCTTATGTAGTCACGTAAAGGACGGTCGCCGAGCACAGCGAAAAAGCACAGAGACAAATAAAAAAGTTGCCCTTTTTCTATTTGTCTCAGTCGCACGCGCGTAGTAATAGCCCTCACGCTCGCACAGTAACCTTGAAGGAACAAATAGAAAAAGTGCAACGTCCGTTTTTCGCTGTGCTCGGTGATCGTCTTTTAGCACCTTTAAATTTATTCAACTACCAGATCGAACTCTTCAATGTCCTCACACATGGAATTGAAGCCTGCAGCCCAAGCGTCCACTTCCGCCTTCTGAAATAATAAAATTCATATTACTCTGCCGTCCACTTACTAAAGAGCCGTTAACCCTCAAAACGTCAATTTTGACTTTTTGATGGTACGTTATATAGTTTTCAATTCTCTATCTTTTGGTTTAAGAATCGTTTTCCTACGGCAAATAGTTTTAAAGATAATGAGCAGCACCATGGCCGTTAAGTGGCAGATTTTCTGGTGGTTCCTACACTAAAGAGCGTCAAACCCACATTGCTTAGCTTAAATGTACGTTAAACCACCATAACTGCTAAAATTTAAGGAATTAATTCTTTTTTTGTGATCTTGTGCTTACCTAAAAAGTCGTTATCCCATTATCCTAAGCTAGAGAGACGCAAAACTCCTTTAACTTCGTTATAGCTAAGCAAGCCACTACGGTTATTATTAAAATTGCTATACTAAAAAGCGGTCTTATAGAAAAACTCCGCTAAAGAGCAGTAATAGTCCTTTAACGCTATTTTAGTTAAGTATAGATGAAATTATTTTGTATATTATACAGAGCTAAAGAGCAGTAAAGCCTCATTCCTTAACTAAACGGCAGTTTTTCGACGCTCGCACCGCGTACATTTTGAGGGAGGGGATAGATCGGGAGGGCACTCCACCAATTATTATAGTTTATTTACTCCTCCGGGAGAGCTTGTTGACGGCGGACGCGTACATATTGATTATTGCTTAATTATTAGATTTAAAAGAAGTTTTAATTTAGGTTTAATGACTGAAATATAACTAACTGCCCCGACTGGAATTGCAGCAATTAACGTAAACGGATAAACTATTCACAGATTATTACAACTGCCCGTAGAACATTAACAAACTTCTAAATACAACCCGCTTTCAGACGAACTACTTCAAATTTTAAGGACAGACTTAAAAACTGTCGAATTATTTATTACTAGCGGCCCGCCCCGGCGTCGCCCGGATCCCTTTTTTTTATAGCCTATCATTTTTCTACACCTTCGGTTACATTGTTCAAATTTTACCAAGGATCCCTAATTTTTTAAAATGAAATGTAGCTTATGTCAAATTGGAAGAATGTAGCATTCTATTGGTGAAAGAATTTTTTAAATCGGCCCAGCACTTTTTGAGCCTATTCATTACAAACATACAAAAATAGGTACAAATCTTTCCTCTTTATAATATTATTAGTGTAGATAGATGAAGAGTCTATATCTAATGTAACTCTAGCTTACATAAATCTTCGTTTATGCGAAGTGTTTGATACTTCTGATGTAGAAGATGGTTGGTTTGGGAAAAGAAATAAGTATTTTAGTGTTTGGGGATCTTTTGCAACTTCCACTCGTTAGAGAAAAGTCGCCATTTGAAAAACCAACCCCTTCAGAAATTAATATACATATAGGCACCTTAAGTATTCCAAACTTATAGACTAAACTTTATAGTTACATCGAATTCACGTTGAACATGAGACAGCTGGATGATTCTACGTTTGTAAAAATGTTAAAAAGAATCGGAGTAGGAGTGACAACTCAATCAGACAAAGATATACTGTCTAACCGATTGATACCTCTGCTTTCGCATTCCAATGAAGGAAGGTTAATGGAAATAGCACAATGTTTGAGGGACTCGCCAAAAAATGCTGTTTGCTTACTACCGACTATCTAAATATGTATATGCAGTTAAATAATGCTATGTTAAAAGCGATTCCGAACCCCGAGATAAAGTTAGTTGCTGAAGATTCCTTGGATTGTTCAAAATGTATGAAATCGAAAGCCCCGGTGTGCTTACAAAAATATAAAGATGACGCGTCGATGACTGCTGGACTGGAAGAAACTATAATCATTAAAGAGGGAGTTAAACAATTGATGGGAAAATTGGCTAATAATTGTATTCACAAATTATAGCCTATCGAGTCAAAATTTGAGATCATACCCCTGCAATACGTGTACATAGAACAATTCCCAATCTGTGTGGCGTATGCCCTAACAATTACAAGAGCCAAGGTCTTAAATATGGCATATGGGCACCTCCATATTCTCTTGTGGCCAAGTCTACGTGGCGCTTTCACGAGTAACCGATCTTCATGCGGTGCACCTCATAAATGTTCACTTCAAGAGTATAAAAGCTCTAGCTTCAGTGATCACCGAATACAACCGGCCTAAGCGTAAATACCGCGCTTATATTTCAGAAATTAAATCGTCTATTTAAATAAATAATGAACGCGAATGGGCAATAAGAAAAATTGTTGCTGAACAAGAATTAGAACCAAAAAAAAAGAAAAGAAAGATTTGTAATAATAAAAAAATACTCCTAAAAAGAAAAAAAACTTTGTCGAATAAGAAAATCTAATAAAATAAATAAATCAATATTCCCACGTTTCTACAAAAATAAGTGAAATCCCACCAAAAATATTGTGTAAAAAACTAGCCAAGTCTCGAAGAAGAACATTCTTTATACGTTAGTGGGTACAAGTCAATTTTGTTTACACGTAATTGTTGTTGTAACTACCTATGTTTGTTAAGCGATAAAAGCCCATATTGGTATTGGTAATTGGACGCTAGTGTCTCGTTTTCGATCAACGGCCAAGTCACACAACATTAACTATGATAATAAACAAATCGCAGTAAGGAACCTTAGACTTTGCACGAATTTGTCTAGATTTCTTTACTTTTTAGAAATAAACAAGCAGCTTCTTCGAGACTTAGCTAGTTTTTTACAGAATGTTTTTGGTGGGATAAAGTTTATTAGCTCAGTTAACAGGCAAGTTGACCTAATTTTTTTTATTTCTTTATTTTTTATTTGGATTTTGAATAAAATGTTATTACAAATAAATTTGTTATTACGAATTTCGACTTTAATATATCGCATTTGACCTTATGATTGCTTTACTAAAAAGAAGTTATCCCCGAGCGACGTATGTTTAACTGCCCTTTAGTTAAGTATCACACTATAATCTGTTAGGAATAATTCAATTTTGTTGACACTTCCTTCACTTAAGGTACGTTAAGGTACCATAGCCGCTCCTTGAACTGTAGCAGTAAGTGAAATTTGTTTCTGTTACTTGACTATACAGCAGTTAAGTCACCTAGCCGCCGTATAGCTAAGCATTTCTGAATAACTTCCACATACATTTACTATATTCAACATTTAAAAGAAATTACATCACTAAAGGGCCGCTAAGCCTCGCTCAGGGATGGTTAACTGCCGTTTAGTGCTGTAACTGAAGACAAAAGCCAGTCCATGTCCTTGGCTAAAAAGAAAAAATGATAAAAAAAAAATGAAATAATGCACTTTTAGTATCGCTCACCACTTTAAATAGTTCTCGTAATTAAATGAAAATTATGTAGACAAAAATCGTTTTTCTATGTGTAATAGTTTTGTAGAGACAACGAATTCCACGTTTTTTGGCTTTTTCTCGAAATTTACATTTTGGGCTTAACGGCTCTTTAGTAAGTGGACGGCAGTACTATTGGAATAACAATTGTAGCTCCTATATAACTTGTCTATATTGTTTCGAATAGTTTACAGTTCCTATTATCACAGGCTGAGCTGAAGATAAATCTTGTTTATCCTTATTGTCATCACTCATATTAATTTTAATTACGAAATTACTTTTATTCCTAACTAGCTTCTGCCCGCGACTTCGTCCGCGTGGAACTCCTCTTTTTTGCAGTCGGTTAAAAAGTAGCCTATGTCCTTTCTCAGGCTCCAGACTTTCTTTGTACCAAATTTCATTTAAATCGGTCCCGTAGTTTTAGCGTGAAAGCGTAAAAGACAGACAGACAGACAGAGTTACTTTCGCATTTATAATATTAGTAGGGAAGTAGGGATTGCACATAAACATAAAATAACGGAGATTATAAAAAATATCGGACACGTATTTTTTCTTAATGATAATCGTTTCAGAAGTTTGGTCTAACCTGGACTTTAGAAGCATTCATCTTTGAATTTTTTTGTTTGTGTGATTAAAGAAAAACAACTGTTGTACCTACTGTCAAAATATTGCTTCGTTACTTATAATAACGCCTAATTAATTATTGCATTGATAAAAAATACCGTATATTAAAAAAAAAATCCGACGAATCGAGAACCTCCATTTTATAAAAGTCGGTTTCTATAACTTAATAGATTGCTTACTTCTTTTTTGGACAGCAAATTCTTCTTATTCTTCTTTTTCTTTGTGACCTTCTTCATCTTGACTTCAGCAGGTAAGTGGAAGCTCAGGTCGTCCAAGTCCTCTTCATCACTGGACTGATTCTGGTTGGGTTCTGGACCATCAGAACTGTCTGAGGAGTGCTGTCGGAATGTGACCTTCTTGGATTTCCCGTAACTCTTGCGTGTTGGCTGAAATCGGGGAAAAAATGTGTTAACAAGCTATAAGGGCAGTCCAAAAAGAACAGGCCGCTAATTGGTATTGCTGATGTCGCATTGACTACTAGACATTGACATTTATAACAAATCAAATCAGTCGTTTTGGAGCCTATCCAATAGAAACAAACAAATCTTTCCTCTTTTGTTATATTAGTGTAGATAAACAGACTACTAATAAAATTATTATCACTACATTAATTAGTATAAAAGAAAAAAAAAAGAAGCTATCTTAATGACTAATATATCAACACAGGGACTAAACAATAAGGGTTAGAAAATTGAAAATTTTAAATTTTAATCCTTTTATAACGTAGAGGAGCACTACGAAGGGATTCCTGAAAATTCACCCCCCAAGGAGGTAAAACTTGGGTGGTTATCGTTACTATATTGAGTATTGAATATGCACATAGCACAAGATGTAGTTACCTATTTATGTGTTTTTAGAGTTTATAGTCTATGCTAAGATTGACCTATAACCTACCTTTAAATGATGCACAAGTTCAATATCCTCAAACAAGTGAACTGACTGATCATCATCACTTGAGACATCATTTTGTACATTTGTAGTTACTGTCCCTTTATCAGGGAATTGTGGTGCATCAGTAGCTGATTTGATTTCCTCGTAAATCTTTTCAACTGCTTCTGAACTTGGTGCAAACTTGGATTTCATTGCAGCGGGGACGACAGCCCTCATCGGGCCCTTCATCTCGTTAATCTCTTTGAGCACAGCTCTAGATCTCGGCCTCAATCCCCTCAGTTTACGCTTATCTACATTTTTACTCGGAGACACATTCTCTTGTTCTTGGTTCTCGCTGTCATCAAAGCCAAACAGTGTATTGTTGGCATCATTGTCTTTCCTGGGTACCTTAGCTGGTGGTTCATTTGTTTCATCATTTTTACGTTTTTGTAACCTTTTGCTACTTCTTACACTTGCGTCATTTTCTGAGCTTGTATTTTTCGATGTATCATTCTTGTTCTCACTTGGTGTTGGATTCTTCGGTGTTTTGTTGCCAATACTACTGTGCAAAGATGTGTCAAACATGGAGTTTGCTTTAGTTGGTGTTGCTGAACCTCTTTTCTTTTTAGAAGCACTCCTTTCAACAACCTCTTTGATAAATGAAATGATACTGGTTTGTTTCAGTTTCGGCTCATTTTGAATTTCGGGCAATGATTCATTTGTCTGAGGCACCATGTTGGTGTAAACATGTTTCTTCTTGCTGTCATCAAAGTTATTGATGAAAGAGCTCTCTAAAGCTGGAGTCATGTCTGGTTTTACGTATGTGTTAGCTTGCCATTTTATGGGTAAATTTTCAAACTCCACGCGCCAAGGAGTGGCGGCTGGGTTTCGTGTAGAAACATTCATACTACTACTAGCTACTGGTTCATCAAAAAAGCTTAATTCATTTCGTAAATTGAGAGGGTCATTGTCCTTTGGGACCCCTCTTTCTGAAGTGACCTCTCTATCATTTTCGGGAATTATGGGATATGGAGATGAAATTGGAGAATAATTTATATTGTCATGATTGTCAATGGTTGCTTCGAAATCAGCCGCAATATCTTCAACTCTGATTGATCCATGATTTTTTGTTGAAACATTACTTCTTAGTGATGTGTTCTTGTCAGTATTATTATGTATTTCTGCAACAGTGTTTATAATGTTTACATTAGGTAAGGTTTTAGGTGCAGAATTACCTATACCACAATTTTTAGCAGTAACTTGTACTTTATTAGGTTCATTATTCCCAGGCACTGTTTTTGATTTTTCCACAGGATTATTACCCTGTTTGGATACAACATTTTTCAAATCTGCCAAAGCCCTTGCAAGATTTCTTTCATAATTATTATTAAAAACTTTAGGCTTCTTTTCTGTAGGTTTCTTCTTTATTACATTTCTCTTTTTCTTTTTTTGAGGCACAGGTTCCTCAGTTGGGTCAAATGTAAATTCGTACACATCTTGATTATTATTTTTTGATTTTTTATCTTCAAGCACTTTAAAGGATGAATTTACATTCAATATCCTTTTACCATCTGTTTTGTTTTTAGAGATTTCAGGACTATTAGGCTTTGGACTTAGGGTTACTTCCTTGTATTCCACTAATTTCCTCACTCTGCGTGACCTGCCTTGTCTCCCATTAACTACTTCCTCTATATCTTTATCAGTTACTGTTTCTGCTTTATTGTTATTTGATTTTGGAGATATATCTTTCTTTTGAGATGTCACTCTCTTGTCTATACTATGTTTTTCATTTATTACAGACTCTTTAGACTTGTTCAATACAGATGACACCTTCTTATTATCAGTTACTGATTTTTTTGGAGTAATCTGTTTGTTTTTGTTGATATTTCGTTTATCAATATTTTCATTTAAGTCTGTAGACTTATTCAATGAAGACAGCACCCTTTTATTATTTAATGGTGCTTTTTGTACTATTGCTTTCTCTTTATTGTTTTGAGTTGTATTTGTAGATGCTTTTGAATTAAGTTTTTGACTAACCGGTGTGCTCGTATGACAGGGTTGTACTGGTACAAACTTATTCGGACTTGCAGAATGGTCCTCAAACTTGGATGGCAAACGGCTGACTCTTCTCGGGCGGTCAGCAAGTAAACTATTATCTAAATTACTCTGAGGTGTTTTAAATGGTGAATCCAACTTTGGAGTAGCCTTGTTTGGCGTTTTAGTTGACTCATTTTTAGTAGGTGTTGAGGCATTCTCTTGGATGTTAGACAAGTTGTTCAATAATTGGTTTTCCACATATCTAGTAGGGAGACGTCTGTTACGGCGAGGTCTATCTTCATCGTGAACCTCAATATCCTTTTCGGTTGTTTTTTGGGTATTCTTTGACGTCTTCTTTGTAACCTTTTTAGGTAATTCTGGTGAAGCATTTTCATCAGATGCTGAATTAGTCTTGTCCGCTAAAGGTTTTCGGACTGCTCTCGTCACTTTAGTTGGGGTTTTATTTAGTTTTTTGGTCAAAATATTGATGTTTTCTTTTGACGCTTTTGGCGCTTTAACCCCACGGGTTCTCGGAGGCATTGCATCGAATTGAACACACTTCACTCATCCAAAAGGTCTCTGAATGACACTAAAACTGAAACTATCAAAATGCCATGAAATGTAGGAATGTTTAAGTTAATAAAACAAATAGAAACTACATTAGAAATGATTCGTAAACAATTTCACGATTTTCGCTCGTTTTTCCAACTTTTGACAGTACAACTGGATGCAATCTAAAAATTGCCAGTAAGAATAACTGTTTGAGACACCTAAATCAAAGTGAAAAGATCTCGCTAAATTAGTAGTCCGTTGCAATATTTTTTAAAAGCGTTACGTATGTGCAAATGTTTTAAACAACTACAGTAAATTACATATTATAATAATAAACTTTTTTTTCGAGTGCTTTGTTCACATCGATCTGTCATGGTAAGCTTTATTTTGTTACATTATGTTGGCACAAGGTATAACTTTTATACTCTCCAAAAGATGGCGCTCTAAAGCTGTCACAGATGTGAACCAGCGTCCAGCCAGTGGCAACACTGGATTCAAAAACTCGCCGGTACGTTGAGTCGTCTGCTTTATCAAATGTATAACCGCCGCAACTTAGTACAAGGTTTTTAAAACAAGTGTTGTGTATAAAACAGTTTATCGTGCTGTGCTCATTCTTGGTTTCAATGGAATTTTTCACTAATAATTAAGGTAAGAGTCGGCTAAATAAGTTACTTATACGAATTACCTGTTTGTTTGTGTCTTGTTCTACAAGAAGTTTTGTTCCGACCTATTTACAGACAATATTGTCAAGTACTGGTTAACAAGAAAGTTAACTGACAACAATAATCATCAGTCGCAAACAAAGGATATGAGAGGCGTCTAGCTCACGTCTTTAAAACCATTTTGCAAACATCGTAGGGCACTGGACACGGATTTACCAGTTCCACAGCAAAATGGTAGAAGAAACTAAAGGAACTATAGACACGGTCCAAGTGGCCCTAAGAATCCGGCCTCTGATGAAACAAGAAACTGACAGAGGCTGTGAAGAGTGTATTGACGCAGTTCGGGGAGAAAACCAAGTACAAATAAAGGATTTGGCATTCACATACAATTATGTATTCCCACAACATATAACGCAGCAGGAATTTTATGACACAGCGGTCAAGGGACTTATAGGAAAACTATTTCAAGGTAAGAATTTGTCAAGATGTTTTACTGAAATAAAATTTAAAAAAACTTTCACTTAGCAACACCTAAAATCGGAAATGTCTACAATCTACATGAATATGTTATTATGTTTTTTCAAACATTCAGCTACCCTTTTTCTTGATTTACAGGATACAATGTGACAATTCTGGCATATGGACAGACTGGTTCTGGCAAGACCTATACTATGGGCACTAATTACTCGGGATCTGATGGTGACTCCACTAAACTAGGTTGGTATTTATCAAAACATCATCATAACTTCAACTGAAAGATTTTTTCTGCTGCACAATGGACTGGATCACCTTTTTGACCGTGGAAACTAGATTTTTAACTTTGGGTCCTGTACAGTTTTTTTTTAGTAGTTATTTTGACCATGTATTTTTTATTTTGCCTCATGTCAACGTAGGACAAGTTCTAGTAAGAATCACCTCAGAATAAATTACAATAAATGGTTGGGGGATTCTACGGGAAAGTAAACCTTGAAGTATTTTTTAAAAGTTATTTTGATGCTATCAATTATTATATAAAAATTTATCAATGCAAAATACTTCATTTTCACACTACTATAAAAATATTAGTATATTTATATTTTTTTTTATTTTTTATGAAGTTGTAAACATTGAACTTTATTTATTTTTTTAAAAACTTGTCTAAATAATAGGACATTATTTTCTACCCAAATGTTATGTTCAATTTATTGTCTCAAACAAAAATCTTAATTTGCATTTAAAAGTTTAATAAAATAGCAGAGTTTTATTGATTATGATTCAGGTCTAACAAACCTGGCAAACATTTACTGTCTTTTCTATTTAATTTTACATAGTGTTATCCCTGTCTCTACTGTAACTAAAAGTACATCGGTTAATTTGATTTTTTTTTTATTTAAACCAATTTGATATCATTGATACAATAAGCATAAATTAGTTACACATACTGAAAATTAAGGTACAAGTGTCCCACCCGTGACGATAGAATCCCCCAGTTCTAGTATTTTATCTTGAATTTTTGTTTATAAACAACAGACAACTTTACATTTACCATATTTTTAGCAGATTAAGACAACACTTAGTTGTGATGATAATAATATTTGGGAACAGTTTTTGAAATTACTGTATTAAATTATTATGTCCTCCAGCTATGTTTTATTCCAATAGATAAATATGTTTGGAATGAAACAACTATTCTCGTATTTTTATTTTATTTTATTAGCTGACGTTTCGGATTCTTTACAGTTTCCATAATCGTAGCAACGACTGAGCTGACATAAATATGTTGTTTAAGTTCCAGATATGTAGTGCAATATAAATTTAACTGAGTATTTCCATATGGTGTTATTTACCAATTGGGAGCTTAATTTTTTCAATCATTGTTATAATAATAAAACTAACATTCACCATTAACTTGTAAGCACAATCACCAATCATGCTAATGAGGGTTGATAATTTTAATTTTTTTTTTACTCCCTCTATATGAAATTAAAAAGCATACTAAAACCTTTTTTTTTCTTTAAGGTGTCATCCCCCAAGCTGTGGCAGACATATTTGACTTCATAGAGACACACGAAGACAAGTTTGTCTTCAGAGTGAATGTGTCCTTCATGGAGTTGTACCAGGAGCAGTGTTACGATCTGCTCTCCGGCAAGGAGAGAGGGCATTCTATTATAGAGATACGGGAGGATATTAACAAGGGAGTTATATTGCCTGGTGAGTGTTAATATGATGTTTTAGGTTTATATTATACTGCGCTGTTGGTAAAGAATCAAGTGTTGATTCTTGGATGTCATCTTATCTAATATATATTATAGAAATCTTGTGTTGCTCAAAAACCTCTCAAGAGGTTTTTTTTTGCTGAATTGAAAAAGAATATTAATTTTAACATTGACATTCACAAGTGCCTGTAAGAGCCTAGCCTGAATAAATGATTATTTGAGTTTGAGTTTGAGCTAGTGTTTGTCGCCAAACTCCTCTAAAATGGCTGGACCCAATATTTATGAAATTTTGTGTGTATATCGATCTGAGAATCAGCCCACATTTTTCACACCAATATTTTTAATTTCGGTACAAATATTTCTTTTTATTCATTCATGATTTAGCATTGAAAAATTCCTAAATTTTAACTCTTCTACCATTAGCCCCTATTTTTATAAAATATCTCATAAAATGCGTTACGAAGTTTACTGCGTCAACTTGTATAGGTATACACAAAAAAACATAAAAATCGGTCTATGCATTAAAAAAATATTTTTTGAAAAAACATCTCTTATGAAAATAACTAACTGATTTTTCATATTGTGATGTATATTTTAAGTAAGTATAAACTATTTACTATTTTCACTTTCTAAATGCGTTATGTAGGTATAACGGAGCTGTCGGTGGCGTCCACGATGGAGACGATGATGGTGCTGGAGCGGGGCTCTTCGGGCCGCGTCACCGGCTCCACGGCGATGAACCAGGCCTCCAGCCGCAGCCACGCCGTGTTCACCATCACCATATACAAGGAGAGCCTTAGCGACAAGTAAGTTATATATATTAACGCATTCAAACACACACTGGGGTGGATCTTCGAGCGTTTTTGACGCCCTCATTGTCCTCTACATCTATATCTATACTTCTATACTAATATTATAAAGAGGAAGGATTTGTATTTTTGTATGTTTGTAATGAATAGGCTCCGAAACTACTGGACCGATTTCAATAATTCTTTCACCTTTGGAAAGCTACATTATCCCCGAGTAACATAGGCTATATAATATCACGCTAGGTCTTATAGTTGCGGAGCAGTAACCGAAAATGTTTCAAAAATGGGGGAAAAGTATCGTTTCTGAGGCCTTAAAAAAATCTTAATTCCCCCCGTGCGAAGCCGGGACGGGCCGCTAGTCTATATAATATATATGTTTGCTATATATGTTTGCAAATAATATTATTAAGTATCGATTGAGAAATAGTATTTGTAACAGTACCGGGGTATAATATCACTCAAATTTTTGTTACTCATGTTCTTAAATATAGATGTAGAGGACAATGACGGTGTCTCAAACGCTCGAAGATCCACCCACTGGGTCCTGCCATCCATTTTTATATATACGTCGTACCTCCTCAAATGTACCTATGACATTTAACAGTACATTTGAGGAGGTACGACGCAAAAAGTAATTAACGACGCGTCGTCGTGATCAGGACCTGGACGACGATCCGAAGTCACGACAACGTGTCGTGATTAGCGCAGAATGGATTTAAGAAATATTATTATGTACACGCACACAGTTGTATTCGAATTGAAATTTGGACAGTGGCTTTAATTAATTATTATTTAATTTATTTTAAAATCTGCGTTTTGAATTAAAGCAATTAAAAGAGCGAGCGAGCCAGGGGCCTTCTATTACTCCAATTTCGTAATAATATGTATGTTAAAAAATTAAGTTCGAATTTGTTTTATCTCCATCACCCATTATGAGGAGAGAGGGGAGTGGCCCTGGGTACGCCCATGGCTACATACTCACCAAACACCGTTTATCTTCCTAACGTAAATACATAATCAAAATAATTCCACAGAAACTTGGCAACAACATCGAAGTTCCATCTCGTGGACTTGGCTGGCTCCGAGCGTATAAAGAAGACGAAAGCGAGCGGGGAGAGACTCAAAGAGGGTGTTAAAATCAACCAAGGCCTCTTGGCCCTTGGCAACGTGATCTCGGCCCTTGGAGATGGCACCAATCGGAGTTATATCAGCTACAGGGATAGCAAACTGACGAGGTTACTGCAGGGTATGTGATATATGTTTGAAAATACCATATAAAGTGTTATTATGTAGATCAGATGTATTTATGATGATGTAAGTATGAGAGGATCGGAAGAAGCTGGAGTGACCTCTATAGATACGAAATTAATAATAATCTTTATGTATATTCGATCATTTTTAAATGTTTTATGGTATTTAAATGAATAATACATTTTCAGCCAACTGGATTCAGCCGTTCTTGAGTTAATAAAACAACTTTCTATTATAAATATGTAAGAAAATTGTTTTAATTAAACTATTTATAAGTTGAGAATGGCTGCACCAATTTTGCTGAAAATTGGTGGGGAGCTAGATTAGTACCAGGAGACACACATAGGATACTTTTAATTCCGTTCCATAGCATGATATTTTTTAAAACATACAATAAAATAATAATTTCTAATGCCTTCGCGGTTATTACACATTGGAATGAAACAACTATTAACGGATTTTACTCGCGTATTTTTATATTATTTTATTTGCTGACGTTTCGGATTCTTTACAGTTTCCATAATCGTAGCACGATTGAGCTGACAATAGCATTAGACTATTCGTTCCAACATACAATAAAAACTAAAAATAATTCAATTTATATCCCCTACAGACAGTCTCGGCGGCAACTCCCTAACTCTAATGGTGGCTTGCGTCAGCCCGGCTGACTATAATCTAGACGAGACTGTGTCGACTCTACGCTACGCAGACCGCGCCAGACGCATCAGGAATAAGCCTATCATCAACCAGGACGCTAAAGCCGCTGAGATCGTTAGGTAAGTGGTGGGATAGAGATAGAGGGGATTGCGAGTTCGAATCCAGATAAAGGTAAATTAGCGTGCAAGGTACAGCTTTGTAGTCGGGAGGGTCAAACAGTCAAATTCTATTCAAAAGATAGAAATTTGATCAAAAGCAATAAGGTTAGAATGTCTACGGCTTGCTATCCCCGGGAGGATTCGGGAACACCCCCCCTTCTGAATTCTGTTAACTGTAAAGTCATCCAATCAGTCAAGTGGTACAAAAGACTGAATAAGTACAGAAACAAGTAGGGGAACACTAAAAAAGAATTTTTAAAAATTTACCTTTTTAAGGGGATAAAATGGGGGTTTAGTGGTTTTCGTGGCTTATGCGCAGACGACGTCGCTTGTTTAGTGGTATCATTTATAGTTACGTATCACTAACATTAGTGTCATTGTATATAGATTTTGGTCTGAAACAAAGAATTTATTATTATTATTACAGCCCGGGGAAACATAATTATGGGATAACTGTAAAATAAGTATAGAGTCAAGATAAAGTAGGGGAACACTAAAAAAGGATTTTTGAATATTCACCTCTTTAGGAGGTACCAAAAACGGGGGTGCTTATGCGCAGGCGATGTCGCGAGCGATAGCTAGTCTTAATATAAATATAAAAATACGCGAGTTAAATCCGTTAATAGTTGTTTCATTCCAGATTAATATTAATGTCAAAATTTTCGTCCACAATAACTAACAATATTTTCCCTCAGGTTAAACAACTTAGTGAACGAACTCCGTCTGCAATTGGTCGGCAAGGCGCCCTCCGCCAGCGAGCAAACCAACGAGAGGTTACAAGAGGAAATAGACAGAGAGAGGGCGAAATACTCTGAACTCCTCAAGAAACACAAACAAGTCACCGAGCACCTTAGCAATATGCTGATTGAGAACACTAACTTATGTGAAAAGGCGTTACTAGCAGAAGCGGCTAAAGACAAAATTGAGCAGAAATTGAATGAATTGACAGAACAATGCAATCAAACCATAGAGAATCTGAACACTTCGGAGAATGAAGAAGCGCAGAAGACTACCGTTATGGATTATATAAAGGAAATCAAGCATAGATTGGAGGACTTGCAGTCTGTTAACTTTAAGACTAATGAGGAATTGATCGATCATGAGATCAAATTGTCGTTTGTGAAGGATGATGGTGAAGACAAGGTTGATGTGGACGTTGTGCTGAATGAGGATCAAGCTGTTTTGGAAGAGGAGCAAAGGGCTATGGGACAGGTTTGTTCTTACTGCTAATTCTTCTGTAGTAATCATATTATCTATCTTCTATATAAATGACTAGCGATTCGCCCCGGCTTTGCAGAGATCCTAAATTTTTTTTTTAAATATTCTATAGCCTATGTTACTCAGGTTGAATGTAGCTTCTTTAAAGTGAAAGAATTTTTCGAATCGGTCCAGCCGTTTTGGAGCCTATTCAATCCAAACTAACAAACAAACCTTTCCTCTTTATTATATTAGTATAGAAAATGAATCACCGATATGTATGTATACGCGCTTAACTTCCGATTGACTTCACCAAATTGAATAATTATCTTTTTGTTGTGTTAGTTTATATCAGGATGATGTTTGTATGGCACCCGTGCGAAGCCTAGACGGGCAGCTAGTTAATATTACATTAGGCATGTTTTTTTCTTCAGCAGAGCAGATTATGAAAAAGAATTGGAAATGTATTTTTTATTTTCTAAATTAAACTAATTAAAGCTCAAAGGTTAACTGGAAGAGATCCTTTAAAAAGATAAGTTTACCTTTTTACATTGATGTTGTTATAAAATCACACTCGTCTCCCAAATGACGGCCTGTTGAGAGGGCCTGACTGCGAAACCGGAGGTTGCGGGTTCGAATCCTGCTACGGACAGATGTCAATGTGATGAGCACTGGCATCTGTACCTGAGTCTTGGATGTCTGTATATATTTATGTATGTTTATCCGTTGTCTAGTACCCATAGTACAAGCTTTGCTTAGTTTGGGACTAAGTAAATCACTTGGTGTGAATTGTCCAAAGATATTTATTTTTTATTTTTAAATACAGGTTGCACTGAACCAAGAGCTGCAAGAGCTGAACCGCGCCATGGCGATCAAGGCGTCAGTCGTGCAAGCGATCCTGGCCAACAACAAGGACATGCTGGACAGCCACAACAACCTGCAGCAGAACCAGGAGAGGATAGCGCACCTGGAGAAGGAGAAGGAGGAGCTGTTGCAGCAGTTGAAGAATAATAAGGTTAGTTTTATATGACTAACAAGGCCGTGCATTCTATATAGACACAATGGTAAATGTATGGAGTGCCTACCCTGACGTAGTACATGCGTGACCCTCACCGCACGCGCCTGTTAGGGTTAATACATTTTGAAGGCTTCGGTTGGAATGAAACGACTATAACAGACTAACGTTGATTGTGTTAGACTATGTCGGCGGCAAATATGGGTATTGTAATGTTTTCGAAATGTCTGTAATTAAAAGTGAAATCTGTTATAGTTGTTCCGTTTGATGATTATTGGAAATTTACAAATATAATTATGAAATACTAGCTTTTGCCCGCGACTTCGTTCGCGTGGACTTCAGGTTCGTCCCGTCTAGTCTAGTGTCAAAAATTGTAGCCTATATGTTATTCTGATGTATAAGCTATATTGTGGTAAAGTTTCATTCAAATCCATTCAGTAGTTTTTACGTGAAAGAGTAACAAACATCCATACATCCATACATCCATACTTACAAACTTTCGCCTTTATAATAGTAGTAGGATCTGTATATATAAATGGAGAATAAATGACATACCAACACACGGTCTGAACTATAAGGGTTAGAAACTTCAAACACTTCATAAACTTTTATAATGTAGGGGAGCACTAAGAAAAAAATTCTGAAAATTCTCCCTTCAAGTGTTTATAGCGGGCAGACGAAGTCGCGGGTAGTAGATAGTATAACTTAATGGGTCTATAGTTTAGAAGTTTTATAACAAATCAGAGGAGACAAAAACTAACCAAGTATTAGCTAAAAAGTAAGATTTTCTTATAAATGTGTATTTATTTATCCTTTTAGAGCAAAGATCCATCGCACGAGCAGCGTCGTAACAAAGTGCAAACTTTGGAGGCGGAGATATCGGAGCTGAAGAAGAAATGCCAACAGCAAGCTTCCATCATAAAGACCAAGGAGAAGAACGAGGCCAAGATAGCAGCGCTCAATGCCGAGCTAAGAGCTATGAAGGTCACGAAGGTAAGAAAAGTGCATCCGTGTGGTTTTTGTCTTAGTCTTTTTGTTTTGGACACAATCTGTATGTTTTTCCAGGTGTCGTTGATTAACTATTTAAAGCGTAAACCCTTAAGCCGCTGATCGTAGAAGTCAGAAACTTAAAGGGTGTGTTCTTTATATGACGTACACGTCCGATAAGAAGGGATTTTCCGTAATTAAAAATGGGGTGAAAAAAGGGTGCAATTCTTTAAGAGAATGAAACTGCTATAGACGGATTAAACTCGCATATTTTATTTTATTGACTGACGTTTCGGAACCTTTATAGATTCCATAATCGTAAAATCGCTGACAATAGTCTTATGCTATAGTACTACTACTAGTAGTGCGTGCTTATGTCTTGTTATGGAATCTGTATAGGTTCCAAAACGTCAGCTAATCAAATAAAATACTCTAGTTACCATCTATAGTTGTTTCATTCCAATGTGTTACAACCACAAAGGCATTAAAAATGTATATTTTAGCAAAATAGAAAATTAAACCCCGAACGCGTTTAAAAATTACGCTAACCTCGCATGCAAAAGCTAATACAAATATAATCTACAGGTGAAAATAATCCGTCAAATGCGCGAGGAGAGCGAGAAGTTCCGCAAGTGGAAGGCGGACAACGAGCGGGCGATGCTGCGCCTGCGCAACGAGGACCGCAAGCGGGCCACCGCCATGGCCAAGATGGAGTCGCTGCACGCGAAACAGCAGAACGTGCTCAAGAGGAAGATGGAGGAGGCTGTGTCGGTCAACAAGAGGCTCAAGGTGAGATATTGTGGTTGATGACAACCAGGTGCGTGCAGTGAGCTGCTTCGGGGTAGGCACATGATACGTTTATGCCATTGTGCCCACATGGAATGCAATAGCCAAAGAAAACGAGTTTTTTTTGTACTTAGTTGTGCACCTACGAACTGTATCTTTTTCTGTATTACTCTTAAGGTTCACTGGTAGAGAATGCGTCAAGGCATTAAGTTCGCTTTTTGTACACTTCTGTTTAGTTTTGTACAATAAAGTATAAATAAATTATATTTAATCCATCAGGTAGGTTATTAAAAATGATTCGATACAACACAATGACAAAGATAAGTGCTTCTAAAGTTCCAAGGTGGAGGCGTAACGTTGTGGTACAATTTATATTATAAATTGGGAAAAGATAAAATTACGTGTCCATTTTTGGCAATCTAGTTGATGGAGAAAGAAAAAAAAAAACAGTCGTCGTGCCTATTGACTGTGTAAATCGTTAACTCTCGTCTTAGACTTGGTAATTTATGAAATACTAGCTTCTGCCCGCGACTTCGTCCGCGTGGAACTCCTCCTTTTTTGCAGTCGGTTAAAAAGTAGCCTATGTCCTTTCTCAGGCTCCAGACTTTCTTTGTACCAAATTTCATTTAAATCGGTCCAGTAGTTTTAGCGTGAAAGCGTAACAGACAGACAGACAGAGTTACTTTCGCATTTATAATATTAGTAAGGAAGAACAAAACGAAATTTTTAGATGGTTAGAAACTTAAAATTTACACAGGGGTTACTTTTGCAACGTAGGAAGGCACTAAGAAAGGATTTATGTTAATAGCCTTTTGAGGGGGTAAGAATAGGGTGCTTGTCGTGCTCAGATGGAGTCGCGGGAAGAAGTTATATATTAAGATAATTTTATTATTACAGGAAGCTTTGGACAGACAGAAACAAACTCAAATGAAGCGAAGCGCGAAGGGCAACGTGAAAGCGGGCGCCGTTCAGCAATACATCGAGCAGGAATTAGAAGTTCATCTGAGTATTGTAGAGGCGGAGAAGTCTCTTGAAGAACTTATGGAGTACAGGTAACATAATTATATTATATAGCTGTATATATAACTACTAGCTATCCTCTCGGTGTTCGCACGGATCCTTATTTTTTTTTTCAAAACTTAATAGAGCCTATGTCTTGTACGTCCTTTTTTTTTCTTACCATTTAAATCGTCTCTGCACTTCTTTGATTATATTTTTAATAATAAACATTACCATAGCAACATTTGCCAAATCGGAAAGCCATTCTAACAGCAATATTTTTTATTTTACTATAGCTGTTATTAACAAGTGTGTATGTGTGTGTATACCTATCTAATATATAAAATTCTCGTTAGTTACCAATCTCCTCCGAAAAGGCTATGTGATATAAAATAATAATGTCATACCCTTGAATGTTAAGGGTCACCCCAAAGTACTTTTTTTTTTTAATTTCTGTACAATGTTTTTAATTTTTGTTTTAATAAGATTCGGCATTGAAGAATGGTACGGTAGTGAAAATTTAGGGTTCTATCCGTATATTGTCACTATTCTACGTTCACTGGGCCAGCTAGTATATACATAATATAGAGAGTTTTCGTTCAGATGAACAAATAATTAAAATATGTTAATTACTTTCCCCACAGAGCGTGGATAACTGAACAGATAGAGACCCTCCGCAACGCGACGGACGATGAAGAGAACAGACAGAAGATCGCGGAGCTGGAAGACAACCTGGCGCTCCGCAAGGCGCAGATATCAGACCTGCAGCAGAAGATACTCACCGCGGACCAGGGTAATGCTTTAAAAATAAATAAATCCAATATCTTTGGACACTTCACAACAATTAATCCATTGGAATGAAACTACTCTAACGGATTTAACTCGCGTATTTTATTGTTATTGCCTGACGTTTCGGAGAATTTACAGATTCCATAATCGTAGCACGACTTAGCAGAAGAATATTGTCAGCTCAGTCGTGCTACGATTATGGAATCTGTAAATTCTCCGAAACGTCAGCCAATAAAAACAAAATAAGAGAGTTAAATCCGTTAAAGTTGTTTCATTCTAATGTATAATTACCGCGAAGGCATCAGAAATTATTATAGAATGCCTGTTCTGTTTACAATAAAGAGTTAAACACACCGTCACTCAGAAAACACCGCTCAAATCATCAATTGTATATGAAAAGATTACGGCCGTTTTTTTTTTAAATGTCAATCATTACATTTAAAAAAATAGTCATCTTGAATTGAACTTTACTTAAAAACTTTCATAAATGATTTAGGGTTAGAGATATTTTTATAAGGGTTAGAGACTTGACATTTTGCACAGGGTTTCACTTTATAACGTAGAAGAGCATTAAGCATCTTTGAAAATTTACCTCTTTAGCATCGTGCGAAGTCGCGGTCAAAAGATAGTAGGTACTTGATATAAGTTAACTATATAGACTTTAATTAAACAATATTCTTATTTTTAAGAAAAGTTGCAAATAGCATTCACGGACTTAATGCGATGATCTAAAAAAAAATCTAAGTAATAAATATATATATATTTTATAGAAAACAAATCGCGCACTCAGTGGGACAACATCCAGTCTATGTTGGAAGCGAAGGTCGCTCTGAAATGCCTCTTTGACCTCTTAGTGGAGGCTAAGAAGGAACTAGCCAACCAGAGCGAGAAGGGATATCAGGCCCGCTACGAGGAGGTGAAAGAAGCCTACGACAGGCTCGTCGTCGACTATGAGAACTGCAAAGCCGATTTGGAACAGAAATTGGCCAATTTTAAAGTGCAGAGTGAACAGAAGGTAAGACAGTTGATTTAATAAAAGTCGAAGTCAAAGTCAAAATATTTAATACAGTAAAGTACAGGTCAACAATACGCTTACTTGCTTGTTAACGTATACAATTCAAAAAGCTTAATTTAAAATTTTATTAGTAAAATTGCGTTATATTAAATTGAATTAAATTGAATTAAATTACAAAAATAATAATAATAATTATAATATTTAATATAATAAAACATCATATTATCATTAATATTTTTTTATTTTAGTTTTCTGTTTTTGTTATATACATACATATTACATATTGTACATGCATACATGTTACATATTTTTTTAGCACATATTTTAGATTAGATTAGAATTTAATATTGAATTCCCTTTTTTACAGTTGACAGCGTTGGTAGCGTTACAACGCGGCGTTGCAAGCAATAAGAGCGAAGCGTGCAAACATCTGCAGAACGTTATCCAGTACCAACAGGAAAAACTCGACCAAATTGAAGCTGAAAATGTAAGCTTATATTTATGTATATAAAAGTAGAAGCTAACTTAATAACTGACATATCAACGCAGGGCCTAAACTATAAGGGTTAGAAATTTGAAATTTCTTTTATAACGTAGGGGAACACGAAGAAACGGTTTTTGATTATTCACCACCACCATTTATATTCCACCTTTGCTAGAAAAGTGTAACAACTCGAAATGTGTCGCAACATTAATTCAAATTTAAACATCCAGACTTAGAGTCTAAAATGGAGTAACAGAATATTTCGCGATATCACAATCTATACTAATATAATAAATAGGAAAAGTTTGTTTGTTTGCATTGAATAGGCTCCTAAACGACTGGACCGATTTGAAAAATTCTTTCACTGTTGGAAAGCTACACTACTCCCGAGTGACATAGGCTTTAAAAAAAGGGATCCGAAGCCGGGGCGGGCCGCTATTTCTATATATACATTTAATAATTTGCAGAAAAAACTATCCGACGAATTGGAAGAGATACGCAGCGCCACGACGAACGGCAAGGGTCCCAAGAAGACGAAGAAGGAAGCGCCTAAAGAGAAGAAGGTGGAATATGTTGAGCTGACTGAAGAAGAGGAGGATGAGACGGACAATGACGATCGCGACCCCGAGTGGAGGGCCACGCCTCTATATAAACGTATTCAGGTATACACCGTATAGGTATATCTCATGAGACTTGAAAAAAAAAAGAAAATCAAATTATTATTCACTAACGACCCGCCCCGTTATCACACGGGTGCTATTATTTATTCATTCATTGCATTGCATATGCTATAAATATATTTACTCAAAAAATAATAAAGCACTAACATAAAAAATAAATAAATAAATGCTATGAACTAAAAACACACTATCAATTAAAAAAAAGCTTCAAAATCCGTTGCGTAGTTTAAATGATTTAAGCATACATAGAAACGGTCAGACAGCGACAGCGACTTTGTTTTATACTATGTAGTGATATCAATATGAATATCTGTTGTGATGATTTGATTTTCTTTTTTTTTTGGGTATATTAATATACAGCTGATTTTGTTATTCTATGCACATCAAGTACATTTACCTGTGCAAGTTTAGCTGTGCAAATTTTGAAAACCATTATTGAAAAATATTGGACACATATTTATTCTTCTCTCAACTTGGGAGCTCCCACTCCCGAAAAATAGTTGTCCAATAATTTTCAATAATGGTTTTCAAAATTTGCGCAGCTAAACTTGTCCCACAACGATATCTGATTTTTATTTTTTGTACCGTCACGGATTCTAACAGTTATATATCATAAATGCCCATCTACCCATTTTAGCGGGTATACACACACTTGTAAGTTAATACTGGCTTTGCCGGAAAAACTTATGTCCCCGGATTCCGTGGACATGATAAGATGAATGATAGGTTTCAGGTTGTATAATTATGAGAACATAACACTTATACACTGTATACATACTATATCGAGACAGCACTAATCCTCAACCTTATCTATCTGGTGGACGTGACTGTGGCGAATGCTTTGTAATACTGGGACAAAGCCGTTACACTAGCACTACTATATCCCATATTATTCGTGAGAACATAAGTCTAAGTCCTAAGATTTTACTCTATATATCTATGTACATGTTACATTTGTCACTCTACCCCCAGGCGCACCGTTCCCGTCTAACGATGAACTTCACCGCCGACTCTTCGACGGAGGCGGCGCGGGAGCCGTCGCGCGCCATCAAGCGGGACAGCGGCGGCACCACGCACTGCACCTGCCGCGGCAGCTGCTCGACCAAGATGTGCGGCTGCGTGAAGAGCGACAACGGATGCGGCGCCGGGTGCAAGTGTCAGCCGGCGCTGTGCAAGAACAGGCGGCCGGCGTCCGGCAACACGAGCGACAGCGAGGATAAGGAGAATACGGTAGGTTTTTGTTTGTGGAGAGAGCCAAGGGCGTAGCGGGGTTTGCCGGGCAGGATCCGGGGACATGGTGAGATGGATGGTACGAAGTAATGACACTAAGAGTATTGACTGCTACTGTTATAATATAATATTTCATCAAACACAACACTTATATACTATATCGAGACAGCGCATATCGCTGCTCAATCTATCTATGTTACGTGATCTACGTGACTGGCAATCTGCTGACAGGGCCGCCACACGGGGTATAGGCCGCAGAAGGTCCCTGTAGATTTTGATTCCCTTGCAAGTGTCGAGAATTACCTTAGAAATATTCTTAGTTTAGTGACGCCTGCTTCCGCTGTGGCATCGTAGATCCACAAGTGTCCACAACGGATAAACCGATTTTAATGCCTTGTAAATTTTAATAGTTAGATAATTATGTATAATTTTTAATGTTAACATTTTTTTTTAACAGCCTACGAGTGTATTGGATACAACGCCGCAGTCATACTTCGGGACCAAGTGAGTAAAGCTTTGTTTACATATTATATTTAATACTATGCTAAAGCCATTTTCACAATGTTCAAGTGACTGACAGCTTCTATATATATATATATATATATATACATAACTAACTATCTATATATTCCAAAGGTGAAGCTGACTTAATAACTGGTATATCAACGCAGGGCCTAAATTTTGCACAAGGTGTACACCTTTTATAACGTACATGAGCACTAAGATTTTTTGAAAATTCACCCTCTAACGTAACCCTCTAAGGATGTAAACTGGGGGTCCTTATGGTGCACAGACGAAGTCGCGAGCAGTAGCTAGTAATATATAAAAATTAATATATGTACGTTAGTCTCTTAAAACTCTTGAAAGTCCAGGGAAAGTTTATTCGGTGAGGAATTTTAGTAAAATTTCCAAAAAAAAGTAACAATACGTGATACGAAATTCGCTAGTCTAACAATACGTGATACGAAATTCGCTGGGTCAGCTAGTGATAAGATAATCTTTTCTCTTGACTTTACTAAGGCCTTATTCTACTCACTGACAAGTAATTTCGTCACAATATAGATTGGACATAAAATCACCGCGAGACGTGTCCCAAACTAGCGTTAAAGGCTCGCCGTCTAAAAAGGAATACGGCTCCCGCCCCCCGTCGGACCGAAGCGTGCGCGGCGGTGGAACGCAAAAGTGGATGTTGGCATTACTGTTATATAACACATGCGTTGCCCCAATGTCCACGTATTGCGCTAATAACATTGTCCAATACGGGTTAGATGTGGCCAAGTACAATGTCTTGGCCGGTTTAGACGTGGCCAAGTATAATGTGTTGTCGAACATACTGAAAGTGCTGATGCGGGAGGTTACTTATTATATAAACGCTGCGGGACTATGCTCTTACTGTTTTTTTGGATGATTGGGAGAATCGACTGCGAAATACTTTCTTGGTCTCGTGTTATATGGGATCTTAATGTTTTAGTACCGGGTTGTGGTTTCAATTTGGTCGCATGAAAGGTTATAAGTAACAGAAATAAGTAAATATAAATATCTTTAGACAATTCACACCAATTGATCTAGTCCCAATTTAAGCATACATAACATATACTATGAGTACTAGACAACTGATAAACATACATAAATACATAAAAGACATCCAAGACTAAGATACAGATGCCAGTGCTCATCACATTGATATCTGCCCCTGCCCCTAGCAGGATTCGAACCCGCAACCACCGGTTTCGTAGACGGGGGCTCTGACCACTAGATCAAAAATGCAAATAACTTGTCTCTGTAGAAAAAAGATATCTTCAAATTATGAACGTTATTTTCTCTTAAATTTAATTTTGCGTGGTTTCTTTGTATTGAGATTTAAAAGGTGTATTTGAAATAAATACGAGACTGAGAAAGTAATTGGTATTTATCTCTGTTTCATAGAAAAAATGAGAAGTTATATTCGTTTTACAAAAACATATCAGGAATTTGGCATGTGTTCGATACGAAGGACGGGAAGGATAAACGGTCTTTCTCAGTGAGTGCATAGTTCTGCTAAGCATACTAATATTATATTTAAAATGTAGATTGTAATATATTTAAAGTAAAGTTTAAAGTAATAATTTCTGTCGCCTTCGCGGTTATTACACATTGGAATGAAATAACTATACTTAACTGATTTAAGTCGCGTACATATTTTATTTTATTTGATGACGTTTTGAAAAGTTTTCAGCTGACATATTCGCAGCACGACTGAGCTGACGATAGTCAAACGCTGAAGTGATTTTGTTACTCGTAATAAGTGAAGTGATTTTAATTTTTGGTTTGCATAATGTAAAAATCACTATCGTTAAACTATCTAACTATCTGCTTAGTCGTGTTAAAAATATGAGAACTGTAAAGTTTTCGAAACTAACAAATAAAATAAAATACGCAAGTTAAATCCGATATATAGGTGTTTCATTCCAAATTTGAAGTAGATTAAAATATATAGTTAATTTGTGTATCAATTGCTTGTTGTTATTAGAAATTGCTTTGCAGAACTATGGCTAGTGGAAACGAGGCGTTGCAGAAGTGACGTCATTCGTAGCTCTCACAAATCAATAGCGTCTCTAATAACTTGAGCCTTAGACACATTTTCAAATATCGGGAAAGAGTTCGTTGATCTGTTTCGTTTCTGAGCGCCTCATACTGTAGTTGGAAGAGATGTTGCCAGTTGTTGGTTAATTTTATTTACACATTTATTTTATTTCAGAAGTGACACTACATTTGTGAAGAAAAAGCCACGGAGCTTCTTTTTCTTCAACGTTGAAAAGGTATTTTTTTTAAGAATATTTATAATAATACTTTTAGACAGCATCTAAAAAAGTAAATGTAGGGCACTAGAATCGAATTAAAATGAACAATTATTGCCAATTTAACAAAATAGAATAAAGAAAATCAAAACAAAAATATATTAAGCTCTTATGAAAGTCAGAAGATACCACCGTTTCTGAAAAATCCTCACATTACATAGAAGAATTAAAAAATAGGTTAGCAACTTTAATAAAATTATTATAAAGTCTCCAAATTCAAGACAGTGTGAGTAGAACAAGTTCGAAGTTTAATTTGTATTTTTTTTTTCAGACTGAGTAACGCGACTGGATTCTGCCGAAAAGTATTTATGTTATCGTCCTAATGTTATGAATTGTCCTGCTAGTATTTGTTTGTTTGCCGATTTTATGACAGTGATACATATTTTTTATAAAATTAGTTGAGTAGACACGTAAATAAAATGATATTTATTATTTGTTGTTGTTTTAATTTGTTTTTAACCCCCGACGCAAAAACGACGGGGTGTTATAAGTTTGACGTGTCTGTGTGTGTGTGTGTGTGTGTGTGTGTGTGTGTGTGTGTGTGTGTGTGTGTGTGTGTGTGTGTGTGTGTGTGTCCGTCTGTGGCCTGTGGCATCATAACTCCCTAACGCATGAACCGATTTTGATTCTGTTTTGACTATAGAATTATATAGATCCGGCCACAATTGCCCTCCTCTAGGGTTACATATTTGAAATTACTATTAGTAAAAGAAGGTAGGTACAATATTTATAAATGAATAGCTTTTTAAAAGGATATGGTATCATTCAAAAGAAATGATTACTTAACATTTATGGTACAAATGCAAATTTTATCAAAAGTCAGTCTACTATCTTGGATGCAGTGATTATTTTAAATTTTAATGTTTCTTATCACCGTTATTAACATTATCGGGTTTACCTATTACCTTACAAAAGAAATTTAGAACTGAGGAAGTCAATAATAATAAGGGAAATTTTAATGTGCACTTTTTTTTAAATATTGGCAACTTCAAATACATAACAAAGAATTAAAGAAACCTCTTGTCATTTTATAAACATACTAGCGGTCCGCCCCGGCTTTACACAGATCCCTATTAATCGCAATAAAAGAAAGCCTATGTATATCCTTTCTCAGGGCTGATTGTCTGTGCCAAATTTCATCAAAATCTGTTGAGAGGTGTACCTAAGCGGGAAAGCCTAACAACAGACAAGAGTTACTTTACTTTCGCATTTTTAATATTAGTAAGCATTAGGCATCAAATTAAATTTTGAGATAGCAACACTTTAACGCACGTCAACGTCAGTGTCTATCGTTCAACGGTTCAAGTCACTTCAAGTTCGTTCCGAACAAAATAAACAAATCTTTACCGATAAAATTATTTAAACTCACGGTTTATAATGCCGTCCTGTGTTATGAGTAAATGTCCTAATTGCTCATATCGAACTAAGAAAAAAGGTCAACGGATTTAGTACCACGCGTAAGTAAACATTGCTACAATATAATAAAATTTCTTATCCAAAATATGCCTGCTGTTTGAAACTTCCACTATTATTATTCTATTTATTAATGTAATTTATAAGATCAAAATTGTATTAATAGACATTGTTTTGAGGCTTGACAGTAAAAATAATTTATTGTTTTGTTGTTGATTGCTATCAAACGTATTAGATATTAAATTTTACATTTCTTTTTCTTATACATTCCTACTAATATCATAAATGCGAAAGTAACTCTGTCTGTCTGTCTGTCTGTTACGCTTTCACGCTAAAACTACTGGATCGATTTAAATAAAATTAGGTACAAAGAAAGTGGAGCCTGAGAAATAACATAGGCTACTTTTTAACCAACTGAAAAAAAAGTTGGAGTTGGAGTTCCACGCATATTAATACTAGCGACATCTCGTAGCGCTCATTGGAACTACTTTGATATTCGCAAAAGGAGTAAACTACAAAACTGTCACATTTCTCCGCCAGGCGCCGCTACTAGTATGTAAGTAAAGAAACTTTCATTATTTGCCTTGAGAGGTTATTTTTATCGACGGCACAACTGAAATTGTCATAAGAAAATGATTATTGATAGTGTATGTATATTAATTCAAATTAAATTTGATAATTTATAGGTAAAAGATATTATTTAGCAGGAACTGACTCGATATTTGGTTGAGTTTGTCGCCAACGTCCATACCACGTTGAATACACCGGTTCTCGTCCGATCACCGAAGTTAAGCAACGTCGGGCGATGTCAGTACTTGGATGGGTGACCGCCTGGGAACACATCGTGTCGTTGGCTTTTTGCTATTTAAATACATTTTTTACTTTTGGTATAATTATTTTATTGTATTGTAAAAACATTTTAACGTTAAAGTAACAAATAATATGAAGTTTTTTGTAAGGGCCACCAAATCAATTTAGTTTTATAGGACTTTGGTCATAAATAATATTATTATAATATATTTAAGTAGGTAGTATCTGTTATTAATTCTTAACAGTCGGGCCACCTACAGAACAGTTACTCACCTATGTAATTACAAACGAGATACCTATATATAAAACCAGCGGCCCGTCCCGGCTTCGCCCGGATCCCTTTTTTATAGACTATGTCACTTAGGAATAGTGTAGCTTTCCAAAATGAAATGAATTAAGTAACAAATGATATTGGAATAAATTAATTATAACGGATTTAACTCGAGTAGGTACCTATTTTATTTTTATGCTAACGTCAACTCAGGTTAGTCGTGCAATGAATATGGGAACTAAAAAGTTTCGAAACAAATAATTAGTAACTACCTTCTAATTGTTATATTATAAAGTGTGGTGATCTCCCCCTACCTTGGGTCAAGTTGTTTAGTTGCCTACTTTAAAATTCTCATTCTATTAAAAAAACTGTTTGTAAACAAGTAATTATAAGAAATGTCAGGTGATTGTGTTCTACGAAAACAATTAGGAATCTGGTGAAGTTTGAAATACCTGTACATGTTGCTAAACATCGATCAAACATGTGGCCGTAAATGGAATTGGTATGTGTATACGTGCCTTTATTAGGGTTGCCAGCCTTACTTTAATAGGATCTAGTAGTTATTTAGGTATTTATTTTGATCAGACAGAGAATAATAATAATTATATTAATAAATAAATAGGAAGGTACCTACAGTTTAAAAAAAGCTAGTCATTTAAATTTTTATTACTTTTATTAACAAAGTTTGACTTTTTTTACGTTACTTTCTCAAATACCTAATTAGGTAAATCATTATTTAGAGATAGTAGGTACAAATATATAATATATACTTACCGTTCAGTAGCTAGGTACCTACCTTAATTTTGAATTTACTATACAATGTTTTTTTAATACTTATTTATATGTTACTTAAATCAATTAATTTCAACGCAATTCTGGGTGGAGGGGGGTCTCATAAAACGTTACGATGCGTTACACGGGGGGTAGGGGGGATCATACGGTCCCCCCGACATGACGTTTTCTTTGTAGAAATATTAATACTTAGGTAACTAATATTAAGATTTTATTATTGTTACACTTTTTAGACTAAGTTGTCAAAATTTGACAACCCTACTCTGCGTATCGTGTCTATACAGTTTTAAAAGCTACTTCTATATAGGTATGTATCAATACCGTTACTCTTCCATTTGATACCCCACTCAGGTATATTTGTCGACATTGGGCTTACCATTTACACTATTATTCCCCATAATTTTTGAACTACTTAACCGATTTTGATTATGATTTTAATTTTGTAATGTACACGCGATCCTCTTTCATTTGATACCCCACTCGGGTATATTTGTAGACATTTGGTTTTCCATCCCCACTTTCGGTACCTAATTGTTGTCCGAGGCGAAGCCGAGGTTGACAAAAATGTGATCTGAGGCTTTTTTATTTTACTGGCCGAGGTCAGTATACTATTTTTCTGTTCGACGAAGCCAGAAAGCGGAAATTTCATTTAGCGAAGCGGCCACAAAGTTGGCGATTTCTGGCCGGAGGGCGGAAAAAGATATTTTTTTACAGCACTAAACATAAAAGCTCTCCCATGCACGACCCGATACAAAGGGTATAACACCAAAAAAATTTATACGTACCTACTTCACTACGTACTTACGTCTTTTTTAAGGTTAGATTAGCGTCATTTAAAATCGGTCTACAAAAACCTAAAGCACAGTTGGACGTTGTTATGCAATGCAATCAAAAAATAGTGTTCTAAGCCACAAAAATACTGAAACCAAGATTTCAAACAAAACTTTTTATTATTGTTTGAAATCTCGATTTTTCGAGGGTTAATTAACACTGTATTGCATTACAGCGTCCAGCTGGCCTGTTGCAGTCCTTGAGTGCATTTTCAGAATAACCAACTGTAGGTACCTATTTAATGTGGGTAAGTAACTAGCTACTTATGTAGGTTCTTGTTAAGTATATATTTTTTTTTTAGTTTTAGGTACACTTACTTAACACAACAATTTGTTTAAAGTCTAAACGACTAGATCTAGAAACACGGCCAGCCTATTAACAGTAATACCAACACATTAAAACTTCCCACAATACCAATCCAAAACGATTCAGAGAAACCAACCAACCAAAAAAAGGAAAATGACATCATACAGAAATGGTGTTAAAAAATTCGACGATTATTCAACGCCCAAACAGGATTCTCCAACAATTCAAGGTATTGAGCTTGTTTTTGCATCATCCTGCGTCCTGCAGGCACCTTGACCGATTGCATCCTGATTCCTGCGGGGTGCAGCGTCATCGCGCGTTGTATGAGTCAAATGAAAGCACCACGCCGTTACTATGGTAACTCACTGCAAGTATGTATGAATCGTCGAGTCGCCATCTTGTCGACAAGTACAGATATTGTCATGTCGATGTCTTTTCATTGTCGCGATCGTCTGTCCATTGGTAACATTGCCACAATGACATCTTCGTATGATACTAGCGGCCCGCCCCAGCTATAAACGCTTTAAACTTTCCTCTTAAATCACTTTAGGGCCACCCCACATCTAGCGTCTCCCGAACGTCGACGCCTCACCAACGCCCGCGCCGCGTCGACGCCGCGCTCCCGAAGCGCCGGCGCTGCGGCTTCTCTTGAACGTCGACGCCGCGTCAGCAGTGCCACCTGGACGTCCTGGCGACTAACATCCAGTCAGCGCCAGGACGTCCAGGTGGCGCTGCGACGTCGACGTTCGAGATACGCCGCAGCGCCGCATCGGCGCTGCTGGAGCGCGGTGTCGACGCGGCGCGGGCGTTGGTGAGGCGTCGACGTTCGGGAGACGCTTGATGTGGGGTGGCCCTTTTAGATCTATTAAAAGAAACCGCTTCTATTTTTTTTTGTTTATAGGTACCATGTAGTGATAGTAGTGATAGTGAAATACCTATTTTATTCCCAATTTAATTTAATTGTATCTACCTAATAACTGGCAAGATTTTAATATAGCAACATTTCCTTGTGTCAGTGTTCTGTCAATTCAGAGTCTAGGTACCGATTTATGAGCGATATCGACTCAGGGGCGCTATAGCTATCGCCGTATTTGCCGTATCAATTATAAAATGTTTGTACTTGTCGACAAGATTGATAAGAAGATATTGAAGATATTGATTATCGTTTTAGAATTGAATAATATTTAATAATTTATTATCTGTAAACGATGCCACGAGATTTACTTACTTAGATGCAGGACTCTATAAGTAGGTAAGTATATTATGTGATATCACATAAACAAGCAACGCTTAAAAATGTTCAGAATCAGAATTAGAGCAAATAAATGACTGATTCTGACTGATTAAAAATGTTCTTAAGTACCTATATTATTTTTTAATCAAATGTATTAAATTTTTGCGTCGATTGCGTCCCCACAGACAACATTCATCACCAACTCGCAACGGCCCAGTACTGCCCAGTAGCCCATCTTCGAGTAACCGTAGTACCGCTCACACCTGCATTTCGCCACGAGTCAAAGAAAGGCTCCATGGCTCGCTTTCGATGTTGGGAGAAATCTCGGCGGGACCGGTCGCGCCTCAGTCCCGCGCGCCGCGTCCACTAGACACCACGCGACTCGCACGCGCTAAACACTTAATAACAACTTTTTCGTCCATCCCAATTTCGAACAATTCTCACCGCGTGTGTTTGTGATAGTGCCAGTTGCCAAGGATTTTTTGTGCCGTGCTTACCTGCCGAGTTTTTCTGGTTCCTCCGGTATGTTTAGTTTGTATAATAGCGGTTTTAGGGACGCGTCTTGCCGCTATTCAGTCTTAGAATGCCTCTCACTTAACACTAGCATCTTTGGCTCTTTGCTTGTTATGTTGTAGTTGCGCGTCGCGGTTTTGCCCGCGTGGTGATTCACACTACATCTTAGTTAAAAGTACCTACTTAAATTTTAGCCATGTTTATGTTATTCTGATGTGTAAACTTATTATTAAGTGTCATTAGAATCTTTTACTTTTAAGTAGTTTTTGCGTGAAAGAGTAACAAAACTAAACATACATCCATTGGTATATTCTTACAAACTTTCCCGTTTATATTATTAATAGGACTAGTAGGGTTTTCTGTTATGTTCAAGACTTTCAATCACGTTAACCTGCTTTTAATTGGTGTAATCAGTTTGTTTAATGCGAGATGATCATAGGGTTTTACTCAAGTTGATTGAAGATAAAAATAAGTGGTTAATTCAATGATATAACCGTTACGTTTTAAAATAAATAAAAAACTAGAGAAGTTATAAGCTACACTGCAATAGAGTTCGACGACGCTATGCTCTATCGATGGCTACTTCAGATTCTTTATGTATTTATGTTATTTACTTTATATGTACTTACCTAAGTAAATATTAATGGAACTAGCTTCTGCCCGAGACTTCGTCTGCACACGATGAGCACTTTACACAATATATTTTTCTGTTCTCCGGCCAGAAAGCGCCAACTTTGTGGCCGCTGCGCTAAATAAAATTTCCGCTTTCTGGCTTCGTCGAACAGAAAAATAGTATACTGACCTCGGCCAGTAAAATAAAAAGCCTCAGATCACATTTTTGTCAACCTCGGCTTCGCCTCGGACGACAATTATATGTGATCTGAGACATTTTTTATTTTACTGGCCTTGGTGCGTAATGTACTATATAAAATATAGTCTATACGTTATTCTGATGTATGAACGATATTATTGTAAAGTTTCATTAAAATCCCTTCAGTAGTGCGTGAAAGAGTAACTAGCATACATCCATACGTTCTTAAAAAAAATTCGCCAGGTGCGTGCCCTCAATACAGGCATAAAGGCAGTGCCAACCCTACGAAAAACTGCCAGACCTTATTAACAACACAATTCATATAAAATATTACTATCCTGATTTAAACGGTGTAATATTAAAATCTTAACGTAAAATGGAACGTTAAAAGTAATTTTATTTACACCTTACTACATATCGCGTTTGCAATATTATTAATAAGGACTCGAGCACGAGATCCTGTCTTTTCTTAACTTATTTCATAATAGTAGTTTAGGTACTTACCGCTTCAAAGAATCATACCTGCCGCATGTCGTCACCATTTCTTTATAAGCAACGCAGATCCTTAAAAGAACGTTCCCCGTATCGCATCCATATTCAATTTATAATCAGACAGTGGCGTTAGTTGATGACAATATAGTATAAAATTGCCTGATTCTGAATTAGATAAATCCATGTCCAACTTAAATCTTTACTTGTCTTGAGTAACTTTAATAGGTAGGTACCGACGATATAATATTACAATATTACTTATGTTTATTCAAGTCAGTCTTAGTAGCAATCCACATATTTGTGTACAATTTCCATAGAATTTTAACGAAGTTTTAACTTATAATTATATTTTTTTTCCTCATGGTTCATATTTATGTAAGTACAAGGGCGTGCATTTCATATAGGCACAGTGTCATAAATGTATGAAGTGCCTATTCTGGCACCATATATTTGCACACTCCACTGCTCGCACCTGTGTAGGTACCTACCTATACTTACAGTTAGCGATAATAAGGGGGTGCCCCTTATATAGCATAACATTAATTGTCATATATTGAAAACGCATAACAGACTTGGCATAACAATATTATGCATAACATACAATATGCATAATTATAAAATGGCATACTGCTTAAAATGCATAATAATGAAAAAGCATAATTTTAATTAGTATAACTTTATGTGGTATAACTTTAATATGCATAATAAAATAAATGCATAAACAAGGGGGCACCACAGTTTCCATAAAATTGAAAAGTCGATTATTGAGATCCGACAATTTTGTTTTTTTTTTTTCATCATAAATTTTGTTTTTCATCATAAATTATTACAACAATTCTACAAACTTTCAATAGTTATTCTTAGACATATCATTTAGTGTCGTGTATAATATTAATCATACTTGTCTTCGTATTCCAAAATTATCAGAAAAGTAGGTTAGGTTAGGTTAAAACTGCGACACTTGCAGGATCGATTTGCTACCAGAAAAGTAGATCAGTTTTTAAACATATTTTTTCATTTTATTGGCCCCAATAGATTAAAAATGAAAGTATATGTATAAAAACTTTTTATTTAAATCAGTTGAGGTTGTGAACAGACACTTAAACTTTTTATAATTTTTCATATTTATAAAAAATAATTTTAGGCTTTTTATTTTTATGCTAGTTTATCGTTATGTGTATTTACATTATGCGTTTTAAAATTATGCATTTTCAATTATGCTTATTAATGTTATGCTGATTTACAATAATGCTTAGAATTGTTATGCTACTTCAAATTATGACGATTTATTTTATGCGTTTTAATATAGACCCATAATAAGGACTTACTTATCTCTTAACTGGGTAGGATCCCTTCAAGAATACGCTCGCCTTTAAACTGCTTTTTTAACCTCTACAGCTCTGGTGTGAGTCGTGTGCAATTAAGTGTTTATACATACTTACTTATGTATCTATTGCTATAAATCTATCAAGGCACTTATGTATCTACATATGGTGAGTATTATAGGACATATCGCACACACGGATCCATATAGACCACACCAGGCCAAGGCTGCTTCTAAGGTGGCAAATGACTAATCCATTTGGAAAGTCATATGATCAACCTTCGTTTGCTTACATCATTATATGAAATAGCCTTTAAACTTTTTTAATTTAAGTAAGTATTTAACTATTTACCATTTAATATATGAATTGATCATAATATTTGTTTTTGTAATGTAGGTAATTTTAGGTTGTAGGTATATCTACCTACAACCTAAAATTAAGTTTAACTTTTGGCTTAGGAATTCTGATGATAGAAGGAAAACGAAAACCAGATGGACTTTTGGAAAATTGGAAAAGAACCGATCCGTGATAAAATATTTAGGTACAAATATTTCCCTATTTATAATTTAAATTTGGTCCTACTTGAATAAAGACAATGAAAAGGCTCGCTTGCTTGCTTGAAACTTTTTTAAGAGATCGTTTTCCTTTTCCTTATTCATTTCGGTAGTATGTATAAGTAAATACGGAATAATTCAAGATTGTAACTGTTGCGAAATCTCGTGTTAAAATTACCCACGGCACACTTACTGCCGGCATCTTGCGAATGCGTGCAAATGTGATGCAAAAATGCATATAACGCATTATGTACTGCTTATAGCCATAACATATTGTTTATCAATTATTCCGGCATATATATTTAACATGTCTATAAGTCATATTAAACTAAGTATAAGTCATGAATCTTGTTTATCACACTTATATTATAAAGGCGAAAGTTTGTGAATGTTTGTTACTCTTTGACGCAAAAAACTACTGAATGGATTTTGATGAAACTTTACAATCAATAGCTTACATATCAAAATAACATATTATTATAGGCTATATTTTATAACGATATTGTGAACGAATACTCAACGTGTGCACTCGAAGTCGCAGGCAGAAGCTAGTATAAAATATTGTCTGCAGTAGGACGGATCTTCGAGCGTTACAGATGAGATCATTGTCGTCTCTAGCTATATCTATAATGATTGTAAATAATATTATTAAGTACTAGCTTCTGCCCGCGACTTCGTCCGCGCGGAACTCCTCCTTTTTTTGAAGTCGGTTAAAAAGTAGCCTATGTCCTTTCTCAGGCTCCAGACTTTCTTTGTACCAAATTTCATTTAAATCGGCCCAGTAGTTTTAGCGTGAAAGCGTAACAGACACAGACAGACAGAGTTACTTTCGCATTTATAAATATAGTTAGGATTAGGATTAGGATTAATTTAAACAGTATCTGTAACAATTTCAGGAGATAATTTCACTTATATTTGTTTACTTATTGGATGTTCTTAATATTCTGAGACTTGAAAAATCCAAGAGGATGTTTCTTGCAAAGTAAAATTTAAATTTATGAAATAGTGGTAAAATAAATAATGTGTAAAAGTAAATGTGTGTCAGTCTTGCGTGCCATTAGTTCCGCTTTTCATAC
This sequence comes from Polylopha cassiicola, assembly GCA_038024825.1. Lineage (NCBI taxonomy): Eukaryota > Metazoa > Arthropoda > Insecta > Lepidoptera > Tortricidae > Polylopha > Polylopha cassiicola. The sequence goes on from CP149061.1 coordinate 6,896,378, forward strand.
TAGTGTGAGTAATACTTTCCATTTTACTGTACGTTTCAGTTTACCGTTAATTTTTAAAATCATATTACGCTATTAGTAAGATAAAGATAAATGTCACTTGACTAATCGATAATTAGAAATTAACAGCAAATATGTTTTTTTACGTACCTAATTAATTACTTATTTTAATTATAAAAACTAATAATGATAAATTCGGTTTTTTTAACAATTTCTGATAGGTACTTTCGCGGTTATTACACGTTGATTTGATTAATAACGTTTAACTCTCCTAATTTGACAGTCGGATAAAACGAAGCTCTAAAGGACAGTTACTAAAACTCATATGGTACAGAAAACTTACAACAAACCTAGCCAACAAAAAAAAAATCGCACGCCATTTTCCAATAAGTAACTCACCTAATCTGCGCAGATTTCAACAAGTCATTCTAAACTCTATTTCCTACGAGTTAAGGTTGTATGGCTTGTTTTTGCCGGTTGAATAGTTCTAGGGATCGCATTACCTCAATATCTTGCGCCGTGAGAAATAAAATATCAAGCTTAGCGCTTGTACCGGGAAATAGGGTCCAACATTTCACAATCAGAAACCATAATTCTTGAAATGTAACGTGAATTACACCAATATTAATCTCATCTGTCAAGGTTTTTTAAATTTGCCCTAGTCGCAAAGTAGGGTACCAACTTACTGCAATGAAGTAGGTACCTAAATAATTGATTCTGTAAGATTACCTACTTTTAAACCTAATTTTGGACTATGGTTCAACAAAATGCACTAACCTAGTAACCCTACAGTTTGAGCAATGAGACAAGATAGTTTTGCTTAAACTATATCCAAATGTTACTGTATAGGATTTAAATAAAGTTAGGTATGTTATTACAATTAGTAACCCTGAAATGATTATTATAATATTATATTAAGGTTACTTTTCACGTACGTAGGTAAAAATAAATAGGTCAAAACATTTTAAAAACATGCCTACCTACTATTAAGGATATTACCGCACGCGCCTGCTAAAACAGTTAGTATAAATATTGAACAGAATAGATTTTTTGCTGTTCAATTAATAACTTTTTTATATCCCTCTCCTTATCTAACAGACTTAATGAATAGTAAAACATTCAGTGTTGCGGAAACGTATATAATTGGCTTTAAAGTAAAGTTAAAACTGGCCAGTACGTATTAACTTACATATGGCAACATTTAAAGAATCGCGTAGGAGTTATATCACTGGCAACCCTGGCAGTACATCAACATGCCACTCGTGCGCCGATGACTCCCGGTGCGCCGTACCGGGAGATTTATATGCAAATGTTGCCATGTCACACAGCACGGTGGAATAGCCTCCTGTCAATAACAAACTGTAGGTATATTTATACTGTGCATTAGCATTTTTTTTCGTCCAGTGGCATAGGTAACGTGTTAATGAAATACGATTTAGTAGGAGTATTTTGGCTTATATTTTTTTTTAAACTGAATTGTAATAATACCTATACATTTTTTCGCTTTTAGTTACACTTCAGTCGCATCTATTCATGTTCGGTTACCTATATTACGTCCTGTTCTAATAACTATATCTACTATATTATTAACTTCTAGTAAAGGTTAATTAAACCTACTTACTTATAATAAAAAACAGTTTAGGACCTATCATATTTCTTTTTGTGAAAGATCTATGTTAAAATTGAATTTTCAAACTCGTACTACAAATGAAGACCCGCCCGAATGCCCTCTAAACAAGGGCAATTCCGGGGAAACCCGAACTGATAGCAACCCTAGGTTTAACAGGCGCGTGCAGTGAGGGGTGTATAAGTATGTCGCTAGGGTAGGCACTTCATACATTAGTGACACTGTGCCTATATGGAATGCACGCCCTTGCGGCTAGGTAGTTATATTCAAGCAATCAAGCTGGCAACTGCTAACGCTAAAAATGTACTTAATTAACTTATTAAAACTTACACGTACCTTACTATATTGATATGTAAATTTTAACCATTTGAGCTAACAAGAATTTGTAATTAAACATTCGACTGCTCTAGTTTTTTTGATTTCTCCGAAACTGTAAAACTTGCATGCACGCTCAGTATAACTGGTATCTAAATTATTTATGCACTTACTATTTTTACTTGAAAATGGAATAGAGATAAATGAAAGTGCAAACTGAAACACTTATGTTGCTACGTACGTATTTTAAAAAATATATATTTTTAATCTTCGTAGAAACATCAGTATTTCGTAAAAAAATCTAGTGTCTTTGCGGTTATTATAAATAAATAAATCACTATATAAATCACTTTAGTGTTAGACTGCAGCTTAGTCAGCAACGAATAAGAGAACTGTAGTTTTCGAAAAGATAGCAAATAAAAATACGCGAAGGCATCAGAAATTATTACATTTTATTTCAATAAGTATTTTAGTTTGAATCCCGATTATAGTGACAATAAAATGCAATTACCAACCTAACGAATTAAAAATGTATTATTAATGGTCCGTGTCAGGGTTCATAAACTGGCAACATTTTATAAACATGGCGGTTTGGACCTAGAGCTGTCAAATATAAAATGAAAGCTAATTCATATCATAGAACCATGTATTAGAAACAAATTATTGTAGGTATTAGTATTTATATTTCCTATTTTAAATGTCTAAATAACGCACAGGGTATAATATAGTACACTAGCGACCCGCCCCGGCTTCACACGGGTGCTACAAACCTTCCTCTTGAATCAATCTATCTATTAAAAAAACCTCATCAAAATCCGTTGCCTAGTTTTAAAGATTTAAGCGTACATAGGGATATAGGTAGAGAAAAAGCGACTTTGTTTTGTACTATGTAGTGATAAATTAAGTAGGTACCTACTATAGCCATACCTACATCAGTTCTTGTTCAACCTACTTCAAAAGTCCAGATGTCTTTTATAAAACAGACCGTTATCTTATCGCAGGGTCTGCGTAATATCGACACTATGAGCTTCTTTATATTCACCCCATCTTGTAAGCCCGTTGAGATAACTGTGCCTTTGCTTTGTGGTTATTTAAAAACACTGAACTGTGTCTGGCTTGGGGTAGGTGTTATCTGACAGTAGTCAGTCCCTTTGACGAGCTTACGTAAGTAAATGTGTATATATCGCACACCTAGATCTAAAGGGATTTAACTAAAAAACCGGAAGATTTGAGTTATGCACACCATCGGATTCCAGCAAAACCCACCTACACTAAAACTGATTTCAGCTAATATAACTCTGCTAGCTTTATTATAAAAATAATAAAGCTAGCAGAGTTATGCATGCGTTTTCTGTATAATATAAATTTATACAGAAAACGCATGCGTGCATATGGACATATTAATCAGTTTCTCGCCTCTTCTGAAAAAGTACCTTTTTTGAGTTAGCTCTCTTTAGATCTAGGTGTGCGATATATAGGTATAGGTAGGTACTGATATAAAGTTTCACTATTATCACACATTAAGTATACAAAATTCGTACTACTTCCCTAAGCTACGTAACTAAATTTAATAATCGTTTTTTTGTGACATTGATTTAACAACTCTCTCGAGATCCTCAAAGGCTAGTTCTACTGATCTAGGTAGGTAGTTATTGTATGATTTCATTAAGTTTTGGATAAATATCGCAAAGACAGAATTCGATGAAATTTTGAAAACCAGCTTTTGCCCACGACTTCGTCCGTGCCCTTTTTAAACCCGTTCGTTGATTCTGTTAAAGAATGTTTATAAATACAAACAAACTTTTGGTTTTTTTTGTTAGTAAAATATTAAATACGCCCTTGACCGAAACTGGTGTTATTTCTGTTATCGCTGCTTTTCTAGAATAGTGTCACAACTCGAAATAATTTGTTACTCCATTTAAGACTGTGAACCGTCACATATAAATTTCAATTCAGAATGGTAACACATTTCGAGTTGTGACACTATTCCAGAGAAGCAGCGTTATGTTGTTTGGCTTCAGTTTAACCTTCAAATTTGACAGAAGCCACAAAATTTCGCCGTCACTGTAAAACAGATATTATATAACAAGTTAAATAATGTTGCTAAATAATGTTGTTATAATTTCTGATGCCTTCGCGGTTATTACACATTGGAATGAAACAACTATTAACGGATTTAACTCGCATATTTTTATTTTATACTTCAGTAATTTTGACTTTAGCGTTAGACTATTGTCAGCTCAGTCGTGCTACGATTATCGAAACTGTAAAGAATCCGAAACGTGAGCAAATAAAATAAAATAAAAATACGCGAATTAAATCCGTTAATAGTTGTTTCATTCCAATGTCGTTGTTGTTAAATAATGCGATAAGAGAGGAAAACTTTTTAATATCTGTTCTTCGGTAAAATAAGCTTACTTAAGTAGGCATAAAGCCCATGTTTTCTTTTAATATTGATACAGATAAACTTATATAGACTCATGTGTCTTATTTAATTTTATTCTACTAAAATAAAAAAAAGTAATACACTAAGTAATATAAGTATCTTAATAATTTCTGATGCCTTCGCGGTTATTACACATTGGAATGAAACAACTATTACTTAACGGATTTAACTCGCGTATTTTTATTTTATTTTATTACGATTATGGAAACTGTAAAGAATCCGAAACGTCAGCTAATAAAATAATTCCAATAAGTATCTTAATTTAAAAAAATCTGATACTTTCGTGGCTAATAGGTAGGTACACATAAGAGTGAATCGACTATAACGGATTTAACTCACACATACCTACCTATTATTTTTTCTGCTAACGTTTTGAAAATTACAGTCCCCATACTCGTAGCCTACTAAAACAATAGTCTAAACCTCAAATTATAATTATATTCGAGTTAAATTCTAATAAAAAAAGCTTTAACACTTTCTCAGCTTTACTGTGAAGAGAGAATACTAATATTACTACTAATTTAAGGTAATAAACTTTATCTCTACAATCAGTATTTTTATTTATACATGGCCCTCCAGATTTCTACCATTGTGTAAAATTAAACACAATGGTAGAAAACTAAAATGTTACTATACTTTAAACTTCATACCAGTCTTTGCTTGTCGGTTCCCATGGCTACGAATCACCATACAATAACTTATAAACATTTTTTTTCTTAGTAATATCATTATAGTATTATTATATTTTAATTTAGCAGAAAAAACAACGTGAGTATTAAGTTTTTACATCAAAATGTTTGGATTTAGAGTTTTTTTTTATTTTTTTACTGTTTGTTTTTGATGAATAGGGTTAACCTCAAAAACCACAAAGTTTTAAGTATCTCTAGTGTCTACTAATTGAAATACTTACACAACTCTTTCGCTATTAGGTACTAATGCTAAACTATTTCGAGAAGTAGATTGCTGATACTAATCTCAGGTAAGTATCCGCTGTATAGTAGTCTGTTTAGTGTTAGACTATCATCAGCTCAGTCGTGCTACGATTATGGAAACTGTAAAGAATCCGAAACCTCAGCAAATAAAATAAAATACGCGAGTTAAATTTTTTATAGTTGTTTCAATCCAATGTGTAATAACTGCGAAAGCATCAGAAATTATTTAGTTATTGACTTATTATTCGACTGGCCAAACTGATCTTAAATAAATTGAATTAAAATGAAAAAGTTTTAGGGAAAATCATCTTAGAACAATTTACGCCAACTGATCTAGTCCCAAACTAAGCAAAGCTTTACTATGGGTACCAGACAACGGACAAACAAATATATATATATAATAACATATTAAGTATGGTGCAGATGCCCACGTTTACCACATCTGCCCCTAGCAGAATTCGAACCGGCAACTTCCGGTTCCGTAGTTAGGGGCTCTGACCACTAGGCAACAGGCCGTCCAAATATAATTTAAAAAAATAGTTTAAATCGGTCTAGTACTTTTAGCGTGAAAGCGTAACAGACAGACAGAGTTACTTTCGCATTTATAATATTAGTAGGGATTAATGGACACATATTTTTGTCGAACATTTACATTTTAACAAACAGGAAGCGGGGACTCGTGACGTACAATTTATATACTACTAGCTTCTGCCCGCGACTTCGTCCGCGTGGAACTCCTCCTTTTTTGCAGTCGGTTAAAAAGTAGCCTATGTCCTTTCTCAGATTCCTGACTGTCCTTGTACCAAATTTCATTTAAATCGGTCCAGTAGTTTTAGCGTGAATGCGTAACAGACAGACAGACAGACAGAGTTACTTTCGCATTTATAATATTAGTAAGGATTAGTAAGGATAACGTGACGTCACGAAAAACCCTAAGCGCTTATCTTTCTCATTTATTGTTGAATTGAGAAAAGAAGCTCAAAGCTTTTGGTTCACATACGTATGTAAATTACGATTCAGCATTATAAGCATTTAATAAAAAGCTCAATGTCCAAAAGCTCATATTTCTATTGAATAGAATCATACAAGCTGTGACCCCCGTGACCCCTGGTTAGCGAGCCTCAAGGCCACCGGCGCTTGCGCAAGGAGATGGGAACTTTTGTGTGTTCATGCGACTATAATGAATTTTGAATTGATTGTTCGTTAGGTATTTTAGAATGGTTTGTTGGGAATTTATTTGATTTAAGAAATATGTTAATTCCTGTTGAATTTCGCGGTTATTACACATTGCAGTTCCCATGTTCGTAGCACGAAAAAATCGGAGGAAAAAAGCAAAGAATATAGAAATTTTAATGTTTTCGAAATGTCAGTAAGTAAATAAAATAAAATAAGCGAATAGTGGTTTCATTCCAATGTAAAATATACCTATGTTTTTTATGGAAACATGTCTCTAAAGACCAAATTAGCTTCTATTAATAGAAAAAAATATATATATATTATCATTAATCAATTAGATTGGTGACTCCAATTGATCTAGTCCCAAACTAAACAAAGCTTGTACTTTAGTTACCTACTAGACAACGCATAAACATACTTAAATACTTGTAAGACGTCCAAAGTATTAAAGCTCGTGTAGTTAAAACTGACATCTGCCCCTATCCGTATTCGAACCCGAAACCTCCGGTGTCATAGCCAGTGCCTCTGACAACTAGACCAACAGACCGCCAATATAAAAACAGATTTTAAAATTATAAATCAGTTAATAAAAAACCTTAATTACTCTCAGTTTTTGTAATTTTCGTTCAAACAAACAACTTCGAGCCTTGTGCAAAGTTTAGTGGCTTCCAGACTAATTTCTAATTTAAACCATAAATAAAACAGTATAAGGTACATTTTGAAATGAAGATGTACATACCTAGAAGACGTACAGAACAATGATTTCGCAAATTGTGCCAAGTTGCGCTCCGCTTGTTCCACTCAATGGAGACGATACCATCTTGACGATTTTGACACTTAACGAAATAACACTACAAAACCCGTTTTGCTATTGCAAAGTGCTATGACGCACGTATGTACTTACTTTAGGAGAATCTTAAGTAAGGGGCTACACAAGGTGCCAACGTTCAACGGTAACGTTAAACGAAACGTATAAAACTATATGAGACTAACTTCTGCCCGCGACGTGGTCCGCGTGGAACTCCTCCTTTTGTGCAGTCGGTTAAAAAGTAGCCTATGTCCTTTCTCAGGATCTAGACTTTCTTTGTACCAAATTTCATTTAAATCGGTCCAGTAGTTTTATCGTGAAAGCGTAACAGACAGACAGACAGAGTTACTTTCGCATTTATAATATTAGTAGGATTAGTAGGATTTGACAGCCGCGAACGTTTGTGCCATACGTGACTGTCGCTCACGGATGTCAAATCCCATACATTTTGGTGCCAACGCAACGTTCAACGTTAAACGTTGGCACCTTGTTTAGGCCCCAAGAGGTACTAGGGTAGGGTTGCCATACGTCCCGGTACGCCGGGACACGTCCCGGTTTGAAGCATGGTGTCCCGGCGTCCCGGCCGATAAGCAAATTGTCCCGGTTTAAAAATCATAGTTATAAAATATAGAGGGCTGGACTTGGTAAACAGTAATATACCTCCAAAAAGCTAGGCTAATCGTACGTGGATAGAACGACATAAGTGCTGACACTTGTCCATTCACGTTTCTACGAATTTATGTTAACAGTGTCAACGCATTTTGAGATCGCAGACTCTCAACGTTGTGAGAGCAAGAGCGCATCAATGGCACGCTATCAAGCCTACTATGTGACTTAGAGATGCTTGATACAAGATCGATTTTTCTAATGTATTGATATTTTATATCGATTTTATACATTCAATTGATACCTGGTATCCATACTTCTTGAGCAAAATCGACCTAAGAAGCGTGAAAATTAAAAAAAAAATCGAATATTATTATATAAATAATAAAATTACCGCCGAAAAAAAACTAAAAGGCAACAAATAACTATAATTTTGTCTTTTGTCTCCAAATAAAACAGACGTTACAACCAAAATAATAATCGTTATACTAGACAAAATTATTATTTTTTCTTTTCAGTGCGCTATTGTTTTTTGTTGCCCTTTAGTATTTTATAATTTTCTTTGGCCATAATTTATACAAATTATTACTTACATGCTTCATTTTTATATACTTTTGAAATAGCTAACTACCTACCTTGTTCTTAATTATTTTGGTTGTTATTTTTGGAGACAAAAGACAAAATTATACCTAGTTATTTGTTGCCTTTTAGTTTTTTTTCGGCGGTTATTTTTTTTTATTAAAATGTTACTTATTATTTTATAATTTTCTGTGGCCATAAATTATGTAAATTATTACATGCTTAATTTTTAATTATTTTTAAAATAGCTACCTACCGATTTTGCTATTAACTTTTAGTGAACAATAAATTACCCCCTTTTTCCCACCCTTAGGGTAGGTTTCTTTTTTCGAAATTTTTATAGTAAATTAATTTTTAACTTTGAGGTATGCCCTATCCAATAAAAAAAAGCTTTTTAGTTTTTTTTCGGCGGTTATTTTTTTTTATTTATATTAAAATGGGACCAACTTAGGGTGTGCTTTACCAAAAAAAAAATCAAAATCGCGTCGACTTGAGAGCCTCATCCGTTTTTTTTCAAAATGTCCCGGTCTGAGTCCATACACTTATGGCAACCCTATACTAGGGGGCGAGATAAGGCGCTAACGTTCAACGTTAACGTTAAACGAATCAAAATTTGGGATTTGACATCCGCGAACGATTGTTGAGCGGATGTCAAACCTCATACTTTTTCAGTTTAACGTTAACGTTGAACGTTAAATAATAATGCCCTCACGCTCGCACAGTAACCTTGAAGGTTACTACGCGCTTGCGACAGAGACAAATAGAAAGGTCAACGTCCGTTTTTCGCAGAGCTCGGCGACCGTTCTTTAGCTTGAAGTAATAGGAACAAAACGTAAGAACATTCATATTCAAACACACCTTATCTCTACTAATATTATAAATGCGAAAGTAACTCTGTCTGTCTGTCTATCTGTCTGTTACGCTTTCACGTTAAAACTACTGGACCGATTTAAATGAAATTTGGTACAAAGAAAGTCAGGAGCCTGAGAAAGGACATAGGCTACTTTTTAACCGACTACAAAAAAGGAGGAGTTCCACGCGGAATAAGTCGCGGGCAGAAGTTAGTTTAGATATAAATTTCAAATTGATTACGGTGTAACAATGCTGTTTCCCACAATAGTACATTACGAAACACAGTGCCCGATTAAACGAGAAAAACTAGCAGCTGTCTCGGATTGTTTGTGTGGGAAATGCTTGCTTTACCGCACTAACATGCCTCTTACATAGTTACTGCACAATAAAATTTGGTTAATGGAATTTTGGTTTCGTTTTCTCAAACATTTGTAAGTAGGTTCGGAGTCTGCTGTTTTTAACATGTGATGCTTTCGCGGTTATTACACTTTAGAAATAGTTATAAAAGATTTGGCTCGCGTACTTATATTAATTTTATGTTGATCGCTAAAATATCCGAAATAAACTGATTAATATGTCTCTGTGGACTACAGGAGTTTTCTGTGTAGATTTATGCTTTTTTATATGAAGCTAGAAGAGTTAGTTTTCTGTTTAAGTGGTAAGTAGGTCTTGCTTTAAGGAATTCTATGATGTGCATAACTCAAAATTAGGTTTTCGAGATATCCCCCTTAAGATCTAGGTGTAGGTAAACAACTAAGTACCTAGGTACTTACGTAATTATTATTATGTTTTATACACAATCATGAGAGCCAGTGAAATATACTATCCCTACTAATATTATAAATGCGAAAGTAACTCTGTCTGTCTGTCTGTCTGTCTGTTACGCTTTCACGCTAAAACTACTGGACCGATTTAAATGAAATTTGGTACTAAGAAAGTCTGGACCCTGAGAAAGGACATAGGCTACTTTTTAACCGACTGCAAAAAAGGAGGAATTCCACGCGGACGAAGTCGCGGGCAGAAGCTAGTAGGTAATAAAACAAAAGTTGGAATGAAACGATTAGGTAGGTACCAACGATTTAACTGAGAATATATTTTCATACTGGATAATAATATTCATCATAATCAAATGATAACTTTTCAGTTCCAATATTCGTAGCAGACTGAGCTGTCGATTCCATAACGCAGTGAATTTAAAGGATAATCCGTTCCTCGTTATCTCGCCTATCAAATCATAATCAATCATAATATTAAGTACTTACACATAAATAAATGTGATTGTTGAAGATGCATGCTAAGTTTATGTTACCGATTTACGATATATTTAATTTTGTTCTTGTTTAGGTTTAAAATTTTGTGTTTACTTATAACTAACTACTATAATGATGTTTTGATATGCTAATTATGTAACTATGTAAGTATTTAATGTTAATAATTGTATAACATAATTAACGTTTTGGTTTATGACTGTAAGTTAATTATTGTTATTAAATAAATAAATAAATAATGAATTCTACACCATTGTTCTTACAAACTCAATATGAAATCTCTTGATTACTCCGCTAATCCATTGTGGCAACTGATTACTGTTTTTATACACATTATCATTTGCTAGTTCCCATCACCTTCCATCGACATTATATTACGGTGAACATTTAATTACTTTAGTAGCTTAGCCCCCCTAGATATGTTGCCAACTTCTATTATAAGAAACTAGCTTCTGCCCGCGACTTCGTCCGCGTGGAACTCCTCCTTTTTTGCAGTCGGTTAAAAAGTAGCCTATATCCTTTCTCAGGCTCCAGACTTTCTTTGTACCAAATTTCATTAAAATCGGTCCAGTAGTTTTAGCGTGAAAGCGTAACAGACAGACAGACAGAGTTACTTTCGCATTTATAATATTAGTAAGGATAAAATATATCTGGTTTCAAAGGAGGTAGATAAAAAGTGCAGACATATCAAAGAGTATTCTTTATTTTACATATTTAAAACCGTATTTTTTTTGTGATTCTCGCGGTTTCTAATAGTTTTTACTGATTTTTTAAAAGCAATTATGAATTTACAACATCCTAAATCTAAGTTTAGTTATTTAAGTTATAGAATTTCGTTTTCTTTATCCAGTCTTCGTTCTTGTCTATACTACGTAATATTAATAAAGAGGAAAACTTTGTTCGTTTGGATTGAATCCATACTAATATTATAAGATTTGACATTTGTGACGTATGTGACAGTCGTTCGCGGATGTCAAATCCCATAAAATTCTGGACCTAACGTTTAAATGAAATTTGGTACAAATAAAGTCTGGAGCCTGAGAAAGGACATAGGCTACTTTTTAACCGACTGCAAAAAAGGAGGAGTTCCACGCGGACGAAGTCGCGGGCAGAAGCTAGTATTTTATATATTTAATTTCGTTCATTGGCATTTATTTATTGGCTTGTCTAGATTGCTCTCCTCTCATTTTATCAAATGGGCAGATATTTCACAACTATTTTTAGGAATTCTCTTATGTTATGACTAATCAATTTTATGCAATGTATGAGTATTGGTAACAACTTTCTACGCTACTTTAAAAGACATACGGATGTTAAAGACATTGACATACACAACGTCATAATATTTATTATCCTATTAATATTAAGTTTCTGAGAATGTATGGATGTCTGCAAGAGCGTGCATTTCATATAGGCACAGTGTCACTAATGTATGAAGTGCCTACCCTAGTGCCATACTTACGCTCCCGCTACTACACGCGCCATGTCTGGATGTATGTATGTTCCGTTCCTCTTTCACGCAAAAACTACTGAATGGATTTTGATTAAACTTTACAATAATAAAATGCGATGCCGGCAGAAGATAGCAGGTACTAATATATAGAATAGAACATACACACAAACCTTATTTAACATAAATAAGTACTTATATCCCAATTAGATATACACATATATGCATTTAACAAAACTTTGTCAATCTTCAATCGGCTATGTAGGTGACAATGCAGACAATGGTGCTACTCACATCTCGATCGAGGCTATGGGAAGCTAGTTAGGAAATCGCCCCCGTTTGAGTTCACTGCGATTTCACGTTGTCACGTCTCAAGTAGGCTGTAATGATATCCTCACGAAATATCGGCTAGGATAGCCAGGGGCGTGCAGTGAGGGTCGCGCATGTACTACGTCAGGGTAGGCACTCATATGGATTTTACACCATTGTGCCTATATTTAATGCACGCCCTTGAGGATAGTTGTTGTATATGAGAATAGCGGCCCACCCCGGATTTGCATGGATCCCTATTTATTTTCAAAATTAATAATACATAATATATATAGCCTATGTCACTCGGGAATAGTGTAGCTTCCCAACAGTGAAAGAATTTTCTTTCTTTGTATGGAATTATCTGTTGTATGGAAGCCTCCTTAAATATTTAGTTTATTCTGTTTTTTAAAGAAATACATGTGTAATGTTTTCACGTGGCTAACTATCACGGTTCATGAGATACAAACGGATACAGACGAAGCAGACTCTCAATAATATATAATACGGAACCCTAATTAACTGATAGTAGGTAAGCATTCGTGCCCACGTTCGTGACCTTCTTAGAATAATAACAATAAAAAACTTAATGCCAAAACAGTGTTTGAAAAAGTCCATTGTAGTCAAAGCTTTCTTTTTTAATTGCCGGATTTATGGCTGCTTCAATGTTTACGGCTGTTTGAAGCAGTGAGTAAAATTTAATAACCTTTTTGTTAATATTTATAACAAATTGTTTTAAAAAGTTTAGTAGACTGTGAGAAATGACGGTGTTACTAAGGGACGTTTTGACAAAGGCGATACTGAATTAGGTTTGTTAGCTTCTAAATTTAGAAATTATTAATAGTAAATTTTAGAATTAAAAGCTATGTGCAAGGGCGTGCATTCCATATAAGCAGTATGGAGTGCCTACCTCTGTCATTTTACATGTAGAACGATAGGGATTGGCACTCCATTGAAAATAAAATATTTATATATTATTATGTGAATAGTCATTTGCTTATTACGCACTGATCTATGTACAATACCTAGTTAATAAACGGATTTAACTCGCGTATTTTTATTTTATTTTATTTGCTGATGTTTCGGATTTTACAGGTTCCGTAATCGTAGCACGACTGAGCTGACAATTGTCTAACGCTAAATTTTTATACGCGAGTTAAATCCGTTAATATTTGTTTCATTCCAATGTGTAATAACCGCAAAGGCATCAGAAATTATTAAACAATTATTCTGTTAATATTTTAATTAGGAAGAGACACGTATTCAAACAACTTACGATACCGTTTAACTTGTCCCTGTGCTCTATAAGATTCGATTTCGTCCTCCATACGTCAAATGATGATTTATCATTATCATACCGACCTTGTACGAAAGTGACAACTAATTTTAATACAATTCGCGGGCGCGCGCAACAATAGTATTACGCAAGCCGAGAGCGAAAAATTCATCACATAACGCCAGCCTAGCTTATAAGCAGGCGTTATGTGGTGAATATAGGGTTGTCACCTACATGCAAGGGCGTGCATTCCATACAGGCAGTGTGAAGTGCCTACCCTGGCGCCATAGTGTTGACGAATTTAATCAAAAATATAAATAAACTGTATTACCTATATATTATTAATTATTCGTCTGAAAACCTGTTTTGACGACTAATGAGTAAAACCAGTTATAATTAATATACCTAAATATTTGACATTATATGCATAATAAAATTGTAATTTGCTGATATTGTAAGTACCTATTGTTAAATCTGTATTGACGATCTCAATATGAGTGACTATATTTTGACATAATAATGTAAGTATTTTTTTTTATAACGTTATAATGTAATTTGTTCATATTATTTATTTCTTTATTTTTATTTTTTGTTCTGACGATCTCAATATGAGTGCATATAATTTGACATTTTAATGTAATTATACTGTATGAATTTTGAGAAATAAATAAATCTAATCTAATCTAATCATACCAACGCTCCCCACAAATACACGGAATTTTCCCGGGTAGTAGTTTAGGCAAGAGTTGCCAGCCATCCAGGTTTCCCCGCTTTGTCCTAGTTTACAGGGCGTTCTGGGAGCGTCCGGGTCGGATCTTCATTGCTGTCCGGATTTGAAAATGTAATTTTAATGCTTTAATTTCTGATACCTTCGCGGTTATTGTACATTGTAATGCGTAGTTAATTTGAAGCAAACCGGCGTAATGTCGAGTTTTTAGTGTAAACAAAATTGACACTATTGTTATAGATATATGGTGAAATAGGGGCCAGTTGTAGAGGCAACCCCACTTACATACATCTCGCGACAAATTCGTTACTTTTTATACAAGTCTTCCGTACAGCGGCACACTTGCGGTATGAATAATCAGAATACCTGAATACCGTTATTTCCTGAATTCATTGCGTAATTACCGCTTTTTTATCGCTTCAGGCAATTCAGGTTAGTGGTCGGAATTTAAATGCTTTTATTGCTTTGATGTACGTGGGTTAATTAAACTTAATGAATACATATCTGTGTGTATTCTTAGGCAAGGTGTAGGTAATTTATTGACTGCTGACATTAATTTAATTTCTAATTATTGAGATCATTGGAAATTGTTATTAGACCCGCATTCAATTAAATGCTTTATAACAATTATATTTGTCTCTAAATAGGTCTGTATAGCTTAGCGAAATCTCTAGTAAAAAATGGGACATGTACCTATTATAAAATACTTTTAAAAAACTGCTTTACTTTTCTTTTCTTTTAGTAAATAATTGGTGAAAGTAGGTACTTACATAAAAAAAACTACAAGGTTCCTATGAAACCGAGTAGGTTTCAGACAAAATTTATATAAAAAAAATACGTTGTTGAAACTCCTAATAGTTACCTGCAATATATCTTATTTGGTGGATAATTTATTTAATTACATACTCAGCCATTTAGAAGTTAAAAAGTAACAATAAAGTATACCTTAATTGTATATTTACGAACCGTAAATTACAATAGAGTATCAATAGTTGTCCCAATTTAAACCGCAAAGCGTTGCATTGTATTAACTATCTTACCAATGAACGACACTGACTCAAAGATTTAATTACTTACACAAAATGAACAATGGAACCACAAATCGTAATTATATCTAGAAATCTAATTCCAATAATAATAATAATAATAATAATAATATCTTTGGACAATTCACACCAATTGATCTAGCCCCAAACTAAGCAAAGCTCGTACTATGGGTACTAGACAACGGATAAACATACATAAATACATATAAGACATCCAAGACTCAGGTACAGATGCCAGTGTTCATCACACTGACATCTGCCCCTAGCAGGATTTGAACCCGCAACCTCCGGTTTCGTAGTCAGGGGCTCTGACCACTAGACCAACAGGCCGTCAAATACTGAACTAGTTAGGTTTAAACTGAGGGAAAACATGTTACTTATCGTCATATTTTAGATAATTCATATAATCTCTACCTACTAATATTATAAATGCGAAAGTAACTCTGTCTGTCTGTCTGTCTGTTACGCTTTCACGCTAAAACTACTGGACCAATTTAAATTTAACCGACTGCAAAAAAGGAGGAGTTCCACGCAGACGAAGTCGCGGGCAGAAGCTAGTGATAAATAAAATGACCCAATTAATGATATTTGTTTAGTTTGTAAGGATAAATTGTAATATATATGTCTCTTTGAGTTTCTTGCCGTTTCTTCTCAATTGAGGTTTTTATCGGAAACTGTATCTTCTTCTTCTGGCCTTCTTAAGAGCTTGTAAAAGCCTAAAGTGTAAAAATATATTTTTGATTTTGATTTTAACCGACTGCAAAAAAGGAGGAGTTCCACGCGGACAAAGTCGCGGGCACAAGCTAGTTCAATATAAAACCAAGCTAAAACAAATATTCTCGTTATACTGCAGTTAAAAGTGAAATAATATTCCACTATTCACCTTATCGTGACGAAAATTGTATCAACAATTTATCCTGAACAATGCCTACGATTAGAACCAACCTACTTAATACAATTACAGTTTCTCGCAATCAATGCAATTACTCTATTAAAAGTTAAAACGCTATTCATTTCTAAGTGACAATTGTCGTAGTCCTTGACTTGGTATTAAAAAAATGATAAGTTTCATGGTTTTATTTAAATGATTCATACCGCTAGTTGACTTTGAAGTGACATCCTACACTTGACAAAAGTTACTTTATGGCAAATCCATACAATTTCATTTGTTGTTACAATCGTTTGCCTTAGGCCTGATTATTATAATATTTACAACTAGTACAAATTATTATAAAGTTTTAAACACAAAGTTGGGATTCACACGAAATCATGAGAATCAGTTAGATATAAAGGTAGCTTTAAACAGACGCTGTAACAAAATTATTATACTTAATGCATTTAACTTGTATTAATGTTATGCTGACATTTCGTAAACTTTATAGTACTTACTCATACTCATAACGACTGACGAGAGTCTTAACACTAAATGGTAAATACAATCAAACCAAAATCTTCAATTTCAATTTCTCTCAACAGATGGCGCGGTGATCACAATGTGCGCACGCGCAACGGCGCTGGTGTGCGCGCTGGTGCTGGCGCTCGCCGGCCGCGCAGCCCCGTACACCGTCGACTGCAACCACGAGTACACAGACTGCGATACAGAACTAAGTAAGTCGCACTAAGACCCCGCCGGCGGGGTCGAAGCAAGGGCGTGCATTCCATACGGGCACAGTGTCACTAATGTATGGAGTGCCTACCCTGACACCATACTTAGGCTCTCCCCACTGCACGCGCCTGTCGAAGACGTCCACCTACACCAGGCACACGTCGGACCTATTCGGAACCTTCTGTCCTCCTGCAACATAATACATAATCGTGTTAACACACCTCCTGATGGCTCGAGGTGCGACCCTAGCGTTAAGAACCACTAATCCAGTAGTGGTTCTTAACGTTTTTAGTTCCGTTACCCTAATGACCTAACTAGCACTCATTTCACCTCTCCTCCAAACAAGACTTGTCACTTTGAAATTCGGCGTGCGAGACATGTATCACTTGTTGTTACCCCCGCGAAATACAAGTTTTACCCCCAGGTGAAGAACTCAGGCACTAAAACAATAATTTATTTTATTTGCTGACGTTTTGTAATTTAGCCGATACCTAAATTACGAAACGTTAACTCAAAGATGACATAAATGAATACCTATTAATAAGTGATAACAGGGGCGTGCAGTGGAGTATGAGGTTAGGGTAGGCACTATATATTTTTGACATAGTCCCTGTATCTTGTAATCTACTTAGGGAGTAAATAGAATTTTATTTTCTTTACTACTTTTAGAAATTTTTACATTAAATTAATTTTACTAAGATACACATATAACTTACTAGCTTCTGCCCGCGACTCCGTCCGCGTGGAACTCCTCCTTTTTTGCAGTCGGTTAAAAAGTAGCCTATGTCCTTTCTCAGGTTCCAGACTTTCTTTGTACCAAATGTCATTTAAATCGACAGAGTTACTTTCGCATTTATAATATTAGTAGGGATTTAATCAAAATCAATTAGCTAGACAATCTTTTAAAATTACATACATCAATACACCATCATACATGATGTTAGATGTATGATCAAAATAATGATAAGTATTTATTTACTAGTTGATGTGATAGTAAGAGACAGGTTGTAAATAGTACAACGCTTGTAACACTGATCGAGGTCGTTGACCTCGCCAATGACAGTTAGATTTGAACCGCCGGTTAAGTGTTAGTTAAATTTAGCACACGTTTTATAGTGGTATACGTTTTATAAAAATTGTATACCTTCATTTTTTTAAATATGTTAATTTGAGTAATGTGTTCAGACACTAATATTGTTTAATTATTTTACTTGTATTTAAGTACCTATGGAGTTGGAATGAAACAGTTCTAACGGATTTACTTAGTTCGCGTACTTTATTTTATTTTCTAAAATTTCGATTTTTTTTTCAAAGAGAATTAGAATAAAATACGCGATTTAAATCCGTTATAATTGTTTTATTTCAATGTGTAATAACAGCGAAGGTTCTGATACTAATATAATAATATTATTGTCTATATAATTAAAAAAAATAAAGATGCGTATTATTATTATAATGTATGATATATCTAAATTACTTTTATATTATTTCTATTACTTAAAATATATCTTAATTAATAGCTTACTTGGAAATTCAATAGTATAATATTATCAATATTTATATAATATAGTCTTGGAATATTAGTCTTGCTTAGAAATCATATTGTACAAAAAGGCAGGACATAATTGTAAAATAAACCTTCAAAGACATTATGTCAATTCAATTCTAATGTTACAAAGAAAAGATTTCAACGCGCGCTTGTGCTTAAGAACTGCAATATTTTTACAAATCCTTTTGTAAAATAATATTTTTTTACAAATGAGCAACAAAGTATTAGCGCTTCTAATAATAATAGACGTTTTGGAGGCTTTTGATAAATTGCCCCATTACTCATAGAAATGTAAAGCCGTGGTTAAAGTTAATCTTCAAATTAACTTAACTTTTAGGTTAGTTTATTTTATTATTTATAATATTATTAACATCTAAATGCAGTTTAAGTATCTCGGGATAGATAATGATTGAGTTCAGTAATTAGGTTCAAGGAAAAAACAAACAATTACCATAATAATTTATAAAACAAAGTCGCTTTCGCTGTATGTCCGTATGTACACATTGGAATGAAACAACTATTAACGGATTTAACTCGCGTATTTTTATTTTATTTTATTTGCTGAGTTAAAAACAAATACCAATTAAATTATAAAATACATGAATTGTATTTAGCAAATGTTCAGGTACCTACAATATAAAAAGTCATGAAATTTGTTTTTCTTTTAAAGTTAGAATTAAATTATTTTATTAATTAACAAGTATCTGTAATCCCTATCCCTACTAATATTATAAATGCAAAAGTAACTCTGTCTGTCTGTCTGTCTGTTACGCTTTAACGCTAAAACTACTGGACCGATTTAAATGAAATTTGGTACAAAGAAAGTCTGAAGTCTGAGAAAGGACATAGGCTACTTTTTACTGACTGCAAAAAGGAGGAGTACCACGCGGACGAAGTCGCGGGCAGAAGCTAGTGTTATATAATTTTTAAAATTTCCAATTCCAAAACAATTTTGTAATCTCAACCGTAAATATGTGTGTGTCTGTTAGTATATCGACCTGCACACAGCCTAATATTTAGCTCATTTTCGAGGTTTTTTTGTCTCATCTTTTTGGATAATTCCACCAACGAACCAAACTACCAACACTCTGAAAGAGACCTTATATCCTTTACAAAAGGTGTAGTTTTAAATGACACGATTCTATAGCTAATTTTACCAAATGGTTAATACGTGGTTAATGTTAAACACGTTTTGGGACGTGTCGGTCTGTCTGTCATAATGTGGATAAGATTTATTAAATAATAAACTGGTTTTTATGAATTTATTTTATAATACTAAGGACCTTTTTTATAATGTTACTGTAAGTTTTTACTTTACTAGCAGTTAAGGTAAAAATAGTTTTTTAATAGGTAATTTGTTTGAAGCTTCTATAATATATATATTATATTACATAATACATATCGCACACCTAGATCTAACTCAAAAACCGGAAGATTTGAGTTATGCACACCATCGGATTCCAGCAATACCCACCTACACTAAAACAGATTTCAGCTAATATAACTCTGCTAGCTTTATTATAAAAAGTATAAATTTATACAGAAAACTCATGCGTGCATATGGACATATTAGGGGCCGTCCATTAATCACGTGATCTTTTTTAACCGATATCTATAATCGATATATATAAATATATAAAAGACCACTTAGTCGTTTAGGAAAACTTTCCCGTTTTGGTAGTGGAAAGATTCTCCAATGAGAATATTGATTTACCTTGTTTTAGTTTTCTCTTATGATGGTACTTTTCACGTGCCAATTATTACAGTATTTTATAATAATAAATAACGCATTTCAATACAGCCAGCGATACTGAACAATATTTAAGAGAAGAAGTATCTCAATTGATTTTTTATAGATATAGTGATTCAAGAGGTAGGTTTATAGCACCCGTGTGAAGACGGGGCGAGTCGCTAGTATTAAAATAATTGAAAGTTACAAATTTCTAGTAACGCTACCGCTAATACTCACACGGCCTCTACGGGTTTTAATAAACGACTGGTTTGCAAATAAATACAAACGTTAATAAATTTTGTTTCGGTGTGACTCAGCGTGACTGTTAGTCTTCGAGCTATCCTTGAAAAAAGGCTTTAAATTTTGATAACTGCCTGTGTATAAGTGTTTGTTTGCAATTTAAAAAAAACACGGCCGTAGCTATCTTGAATTTTACTGAAATGTACCTATCTAGAAAAAACTTTGATAAATTATTAAATGTTACCTATAGGAAATTATATTTTGATAGGTATCTTATAACCTAAGTGTAAGTACTTAATATAATTTACAAAGATACTGTGTAAAATACTAATCAATTAATAACCTTACCCTTTACAACATTAACAGGTAATTACTTTTTTGTTTCAAGTTTTTTTTTACAATAACTCTATTAAACTCAGGTAACTAACTAAAAAAAGATTCTATGAATTCCTGAGCCTTCTAAGATATAATAAGCGGATTCCTTCCTAGAAACAAATTGCTCATATTTTTTTTACCTGTTCATTTATACCGCCTATTTTTTGGGTCCTGAAGCTTAATATTAAGTTTTCATTAACGTCAATATATTCTTTATAAAAAGATCTATCGATCACTATAAACTTTAAAGTAATATGACTACCAACTTAATGGTAATATGGCTACCAACTTAATAGTAATATGACTACCAACTTAATAGTAATATGACTACCAACTTAATAGTAATATTACTACCAACTTGGTAGTAATATGACTACCAACTTGGTATTATTATGACTACTAACTTGATAGTAATACGACTACCAACTTGTTAGTAATATGACTACCAACTTAATAGTAATATTACTACCAACTTGGTAGTAATATGACTACCAACTTGGTATTATTATGACTACTAACTTAATAGTAATATGACTACCAACTTAATAGTAATATGACTACCAACTTAATAGTAATATGACTACCAACTTAATAGTAATATTACTACCAACTTGGTAGTAATATGACTACTAACTTGGTATTCATATGACTACCAACTTAATAGTAATGTAACTTAGTATTAGTATGTCTACAATCTTGGTAGTAATATGACTACCAAACTTGGTACTAATATGGCTACTAACTTGGTAGTAATAAGACTTGAAGGGAATAAACAGTCATACAAGATCCATCTGACTGTTTGCTTCCGAATAGCGTGCTTAGAATATGATCTGGTATCGATAAATACCAAAATTTAAAACGTTCTGTTTATTTTAGCATGCCCACACAACGATACAGTTATAATACGTGGGACCAAAAATAAACTCTTGAATGAACGAAATATAAACCGGCTTCGGAATTCTGAACATCATTGAAATTCCGCTTTTATCTCTGATTGAGAAAAATATGAATAACTATAGAGGTTTGATGGGTTTTAAACCGAACAATGTTGTAGGTCGGACGTTGAAAAATGCCTGGTTGAATAACAGTAACGAATAGGTTGTCTGTTAAGGTTTGTCGTATTGTAAAAAAACTAAGTGTTAGCTTCGTAAAGAGGGTAAAATAATATTTTTTTACAAATGAGCAACAAAGTATTAGCGCTTCTAATAATAATAGACGTTTTGGAGGCTTTTGATAAATTGCCCCATTACGCATAGAAATGTAAAGCCGTGTTTAAAGTTAATCTTCAAATTAACTTAACTTTCAGATAAGTTGATTTATTATTTATAATATTCAAACATTATAACATCTAAAAGCTATTTAAGTATCTCGGGATAGTTAAAGATTGAGTATTTTAATTCGGTTCAAGGAAAAAACAAACAATTACCATAATAATTTCTGATGCCTTCGCGGTTATTACACATTGGAATGAAACAACTATTAACGGATTTAACTCGCGTATTTTTATTTTATTTTATTTGCTGAGTTAAAAACAAATACCAATTAAATTATAAAATACATGAATTGTATTTAGCAAATGTTCAGGTACCTACAATATAAAAAGTCATGAAATTTGTTTTTCTTTTAAAGTTAGAATTAAATTATTTTATTAATTAACAAGTATCTGTAATCCCTATCCCTACTAATATTATAAATGCAAAAGTAACTCTGTCTGTCTGTCTGTCTGTTACGCTTTAACGCTAAAACTACTGGACCGATTTAAATGAAATTTGGTACAAAGAAAGTCTGAAGTCTGAGAAAGGACATAGGCTACTTTTTACTGACTGCAAAAAGGAGGAGTACCACGCGGACGAAGTCGCGGGCAGAAGCTAGTGTTATATAATTTTTAAAATTTCCAATTCCAAAACAATTTTGTAATCTCAACCGTAAATATGTGTGTGTCTGTTAGTATATCGACCTGCACACAGCCTAATATTTAGCTCATTTTCGAGGTTTTTTTGTCTCATCTTTTTTGGATAATTCCACCAACGAACCAAACTACCAACACTCTGAAAGAGACCTTATATCCTTTACAAAAGGTGTAGTTTTAAATGACACGATTCTATAGCTAATTTTACCAAATGGTTAATACGTGGTTAATGTTAAACACGTTTTGGGACGTGTCGGTCTGTCTGTCATAATGTGGATAAGATTTATTAAATAATAAACTGGTTTTTATGAATTTATTTTATAATACTAAGGACCTTTTTTATAATGTTACTGTAAGTTTTTACTTTACTAGCAGTTAAGGTAAAAATAGTTTTTTAATAGGTAATTTGTTTGAAGCTTCTATAATATATATATTATATTACATAATACATATCGCACACCTAGATCTAACTCAAAAACCGGAAGATTTGAGTTATGCACACCATCGGATTCCAGCAATACCCACCTACACTAAAACAGATTTCAGCTAATATAACTCTGCTAGCTTTATTATAAAAAGTATAAATTTATACAGAAAACTCATGCGTGCATATGGACATATTAGGGGCCGTCCATTAATCACGTGATCTTTTTTTAACCGATATCTATAATCGATATATATAAATATATAAAAGACCACTAAGGCGTTTCGGAAAACTATCCCGTTTTGGTAATGGAAACATTCTCCAATGAGAATATTGATTTACCTCGTTTTAGTTTTCTCTTATGATGGTACTTTTCACGTGCCAATTATTACAGTATTTTATAATAATAAATAACGCATTTCAATACAGCCAGCGATACTGAACAATATTTAAGAGAAGAAGTATCTCAATTGATTTTTTATAGATATAGTGATTCAAGAGGTAGGTTTATAGCACCCGTGTGAAGACGGGGCGAGTCGCTAGTATTAAAATAATTGAAAGTTACAAATTTCTAGTAACGCTACCGCTAATACTCACACGGCCTCTACGGGTTTTAATAAACGACTGGTTTGCAAATAAATACAAACGTTAATAAATTTTGTTTCGGTGTGACTCAGCGTGACTGTTAGTCTTCGAGCTATCCTTGAAAAAAGGCTTTAAATTTTGATAACTGCCTGTGTATAAGTGTTTGTTTGCAATTTAAAAAAAAACGGCCGTAGCTATCTTGAATTTTACTGAAATGTACCTATCTAGAAAAAACTTTGATAAATTATTAAATGTTACCTATAGGAAATTATATTTTGATAGGTATCTTATAACCTAAGTGTAAGTACTTAATATAATTTACAAAGATACTGTGTAAAATACTAATCAATTAATAACCTTACCCTTTACAACATTAACAGGTAATTACTTTTTTGTTTCAAGTTTTTTTTTACAATAACTCTATTAAACTCAGGTAACTAACTAAAAAAAGATTCTATGAATTCCTGAGCCTTCTAAGATATAATAAGCGGATTCCTTCCTAGAAACAAATTGCTCATATTTTTTTTACCTGTTCATTTATACCGCCTATTTTTTGGGTCCTGAAGCTTAATATTAAGTTTTCATTAACGTCAATATATTCTTTATAAAAAGATCTATCGATCACTATAAACTTTAAAGTAATATGACTACCAACTTAATGGTAATATGGCTACCAACTTAATAGTAATATGACTACCAACTTAATAGTAATATGACTACCAACTTAATAGTAATATTACTACCAACTTGGTAGTAATATGACTACCAACTTGGTATTATTATGACTACTAACTTGATAGTAATACGACTACCAACTTGTTAGTAATATGACTACCAACTTAATAGTAATATTACTACCAACTTGGTAGTAATATGACTACCAACTTGGTATTATTATGACTACTAACTTAATAGTAATATGACTACCAACTTAATAGTAATATGACTACCAACTTAATAGTAATATGACTACCAACTTAATAGTAATATTACTACCAACTTGGTAGTAATATGACTACTAACTTGGTATTCATATGACTACCAACTTAATAGTAATGTAACTTAGTATTAGTATGTCTACAATCTTGGTAGTAATATGACTACCAAACTTGGTACTAATATGGCTACTAACTTGGTAGTAATAAGACTTGAAGGGAATAAACAGTCATACAAGATCCATCTGACTGTTTGCTTCCGAATAGCGTGCTTAGAATATGATCTGGTATCGATAAATACCAAAATTTAAAACGTTCTGTTTATTTTAGCATGCCCACACAACGATACAGTTATAATACGTGGGACCAAAAATAAACTCTTGAATGAACGAAATATAAACCGGCTTCGGAATTCTGAACATCATTGAAATTCCGCTTTTATCTCTGATTGAGAAAAATATGAATAACTATAGAGGTTTGATGGGTTTTAAACCGAACAATGTTGTAGGTCGGACGTTGAAAAATGCCTGGTTGAATAACAGTAACGAATAGGTTGTCTGTTAAGGTTTGTCGTATTGTAAAAAAACTAAGTGTTAGCTTCGTAAAGAGGGTTCGATGTAACGTAGACATTTATTAGTACGGCGATTAAGAAAAAGTATAACTATTATTTGTTGTGAATATACCTATATCCCTACTAATATTAAAAATGCGAAAGTAACTCTGTCTGTCTGTCTGTTACGCTTTCACGCTAAAACTACTGGATCGATTTAAATGAAATTTGGTACAAAGAAAGTCTGAAGCTTGAGAAAGGACATAGGCTTCTTTTTAACCGACTGCAAAAAAGGAGGAGCTCCACGCGGACGAAGTCTCGGGCAGAAGCTATAATGTATAAAAATCACGTGTTCGTGGTCACATTTCTCCAAAACAGTTTAAGATTTTAGACAAATATAGTGTTAAATTAAATAGTATCTAAGAGTGATTTTTATATAGTACATATATAGTTTTTGCTGACTCCGTCCGCGTGGAATTGGTAATTACATACTGATCGCTTCTATTCCCTCTTTTTTCTCAATTGTAAGTAGCCTATGTCCTTTCTCAGGTTCTAGACTATCGGTAGTTTTAGCGTGAAATCGAGACACATAGTTGCTTTCGCATCACTACATAGTATAAATAAAACAAAATCGCTTTTTCTGTCCCTATATCCCTTTACGCTTAAATCTACGGAATTTGATGCAGTTTTTTTTAATAGATAGAGTGATTCAAGAGGAAGATATATAGCATCCGTGTGACGGTGCGGGTCGCTAGTTTATAATATTAGTTCGTATTAAGACTAGATAACAAACATATCAAGGTATTTTCCGTTCCGGCACGGGACCCTAAATCATTTAAAATATGGCGGAACCTCAAAATAGTATAGTCGTGACTTCACCAACGCCTTTTTCGGAAGGTTCAACGCATTCCTCGTCTTAATTTGTTTTATTTTGCCGCTAGGTTCAGTCCAGTTTTTGTAGCGTTCAAGGAAGTCACATCGTGTGGCGTTGGAAGTAGTCTCATAAAGATATGGCATGTTCCTTACTAGACTATTATAAACGCTAAAGTTTGCAATGTATAGATGTAAGGATGATTGTTTATTGTGAATATTAAAATTACATTTTGAAACCCGGACGCCAATGAAGGTTCGATCCGGATGCTCCCCGGACGCCGGACACTAGGACAAATCCGGGTAAACCATAGAGCATTTTAAAACAGAAGATTCCAAAAAAAGATAATCATCTTAATTTTTTATCATGCGCTTCGCGGTTATTATACATTGGAATGAAACAACTTTAAACGGATTTAACTCGCGTGTTTTATTTTATAATTTAAAACATGGTAGTACTTAAATTTTGTAATTTAATAAATAAGGTACTTTGCATAGTTGTATTAATCACTTTAGCATAAGATTCTCAGTTCAGTCGTGCTACGATTATGGAATCCGTAAAGGCTCCGAAACGTCAGCCAATAAAAATGAAATACGCGAGTTAAATCCGGTTGTTTCATTCCAATGTGATCTTATTTTCCAAACGATCTAAACATTCCATTCTTTTGAAAGAGCAAGTCACTTAATGCAACGATGCGTTCAATGTTAACGTTTGTTCATAACATCGTGAACGAATTGGAAACAAAAACGTGAATCCACAAATCGTGGTTCAATTATATTCTCGGTGAAGGTCTATGCTGAACGATACGACGCTACGACGCTACGACACGAAGTGGTGTTGTATGTTTGGAATAGATGTCTTGTGATTAACGTGTTATAAAATTCTAAGTAGGGATTTTGAAGTAATGAAACGCAATTTCACTTACATCAGTTACATTACTAAAAATTATGAGACACGTATTTTTTCTTCTCTGATATGACAAAAATAAGTGCGTCAAAATTTCGAGAATGGGAGCTCGTGACGTCATAAATATATAGTTGACTAGCTTCTGCCCGCGACGTCGACCGCGTGGAACTCCTTTTTTGCAGTCGGTTAAAAAGTAGCCTATGTCCTTTCTCAGGCTACATACTTTCTTTGTACCAAATTTAATTTAAATCGGTTCAGTAGTTTTAGCGTGAAAGCGTAACAGACAGACAGACAGAGTTACTTTCGCATTTATAATATTAAGTAGGGATCATTGGACACGTATTTTTTCTTCCCTGAATCGAACAATAAATGACAAAGATAAGCGCGTCAAAATTTAGAGAATGGGAGCTCGTGACGTCATAAATATATAATTTGTAGTTAAAATTCACGTCAAGTACGAGTTGGACTCGCGCATGTAGGATTCCGTATCATCTATAAAAACGGCAAAAAATCACGTTCGTTGTATGACCCCTTTTAATATTTATTTTATTATTTTTAGTTGTTATAATGCCAACAGAAATACATCATTGACAATTTCAACTGGCTAACTATCACGGTTCATGAGATAGCCTGGTGACAGACGGACAGACAGCGGAGTCATAGTATATCAGTAAAAAATTTACCCTTTGGGTACGGAACCTTGGCGACAGAACGGACAGCGAAATCATAGTGATTTCTTTTGGATACAGAACCCTAAACACAGGTCTCAAATCAACGCTCTTAAGTTTTCTTTAATTTTAAAAAGCACATTTTTAAATAAACTGCGGTGTAACTCTATTACCGCTTTTATAGCTCTTAAAATTCTATAGTAGCTTACCACCAGTTAGTATATCTTGGAACACGCCGCAAAGATACCGCCTTTAGAATTAACTAAGAATTTATGTCGTTAAAGAAATTACGGACTTGACAAATACCTGTAATGGACAATGCGTTCTTAATTAGAGTTAGTGTGTAAGCGACGGCTGTAAAATATTTTAAAATGAATAATATTTATTTTATTCAACAGCAATAAAAAATATGAGCATATTAGAGCAGACCCAGCGAAGTTTATAAAACGTTTTTTTATTATTTTTTTTAATTAAAAAACATTACAATTAAACAACTGTAAAAGGAATTAACTTGCGTATTTTATTGGCTGAAATTTCTTTAGCGTTAGACTATCGTCAGCTCAGTCGTGCAACGAACATGGAAACTGTAAAGTTATCGAAACGTCACCCAATAAAAAAAAATACGCGAGTTAAATCCGATTAGTTTCACTCCAAGATTCATTTACGTAACCAATTTCGGTGCGAAGTACCTACATAGTAAGGGCGTGCATTCCATATAGGCACAGGTATAAATGTATAGAGTGCCTACCCTGACGTAGTACATGCGACTCTCACTGCACGCGCCTGCTACATAGTACCTACTAGTATTTATTTATTTACACTTTATTTAACTTATGGAAAACCAACAGCTTAAAAAACTAGGATACGGACTTAATGCCATACGGCATTCTCTACCAGACAACCTTTAAAGCTAACAGAGAGCATGTGTAGGCGCAAAAAGAATTATACATATAATTTAATAGATACAATATCCTAACTTCCTAACTACTATTATAAATGCGAAAGTAACTCTGTCTGTCTGTCTGTCTGTCTGTTACGCTTTCACGCTAAAACTACTGGCCCGATTTAAAAAAATTTTTCCGGATAGTGCTAGTTTAGGCTAGAGTTGCCAGCCATCCGGGTTTCCCCGCTTTGTCCTAGTATAGTGGGTGTCCGGGGAGCGTCCAGACCGCTTCACTGCTACATAGTATTAGTATGTATGTTGGAATGAAGGTTCTCTAACGTCTTGACAATTCCCATGTAATGGAAGTCATCAATAACTTTGTCGCCGTCATGGCCGTCTACTTTCACTCTATGGAATCAAACCATCGCATCTGAACGTAGGGTTGCCACCCGCATTATTATAATATAGTATTTATTTAGCTTATTCAAGGACGAGTCCAGCTAGTCGGGTCACAGACAAATTTTACTCAAAAGATTAGTAAATTGGTCAAAATTTAACAAACCCCCGACATAAAAACCTAAAAGCCCTTTAAAAAGTATAACAATAATAAAAACTTAATATTAGTTACCTAAATATTAATATTTCTACAAAGAAAACGTCATGTCGGGGGGACCGTAGGTTTAGGTTGATTGTAGGTATTAAGTAGTAACACCTAAATGAGAAGTTGTTATACTTTTTAAAGGGCTTTTAGGTTTTTATGTCGGGGGTTTGTTAAATTTTTAATTTATTTTTTTATTTCATACTTTTTGTAAGTAGGTATCTACTACTTAAATTATTATTTTAAGTAATTTCCATTTCATGTGGAATTTTGTAATGTACAGGTTATCCTCTTACATTTAATACCCCACTCGGGTACATTTGTCGATATTGGGTTTTACCATTTACACTTTTACTTCCCATAATTTTTGAACTACTTAACCGATTTTCATTACAATCTTAATTTGGTAATCTACACGTGATCCTCTTTCATTTGATACCCCACTTGGGTATATTTGTAGATATTTGGTGTTCCATCCCCACTTTGAAACCCTATATTTTTTGAACGATTCAACCGATTTTCATTATAATTTCTATTTTGTAATGTACACGTGATCCGCTTTCATTTGATACCCCACTCGAGTATGTTTGTAGACTTTTATTTTTCCATCCCCTCTTTCACCCCCCCTAATTATTACTACTCAGCAGATTTTCATCAAACATAGCTAAGAACACTCCCGACATATACACCTTTCAAACAAAAAAAACAGAATCAAAATCGGTTTATGCGTTAGGGAGCTATGATGCCACAGACAGACACACACACACACACACACACACACACACAGACAGACAGACAGACAGACAGACAGACAGACACGTCAAACTTATAACACCCCGTCGTTTTTTCGTCGGGGGTTAAAAAGTAATAAATTTAGAAAAATATCTGCTGTTATACCTGGGATACGCTCTTGTTATATCCCTATGGTCAGAAAGAGCATGGCAATATAATTATCTGAATAAAGGTAAAGTTTAATCAAAATCCATGCAGTAGTTTCTGCGTGAAAGAGTAACAAACATACATCCATACATTCCTACAAATTTTAAAGATAAAATATTAGTAAAGATATAATAATTTCTGATGGCTTCGCGGTTTCACATTAGAATGAAACAACTATAAACGGATTTAACTCGCCTATTTTATTTTATTGGCTGACGTTGCGAAACCTTTGCAGTTTCCATAATCGTAGCACGACTGAGCTGACAATAGTATGCTAAAGTGATTTATACAGTTAAGATGTAAATTAAACAAATAATTCTAAGGTTGGCAACCCTATGTAAACGTTACAAGGTCGGTACACAATGGGGTGCGATTTAACTTCGATCTGCTGATTAGCCTCCATATGCTCTAAGCCTTATGCTGTCAAAATGACGCAATATGCCATTGTCAGTGACATAGAATAAGTAGATTTTAGGACAATTCAAAATGTTCGGTTAACCGCGATTGTGTGTACAGACCATTATATGAAAAGCTTTTTTTTTAAATTTGAAATACACCATTGAAAAGTTACATTTGGGGTTGCGTTTGTCAAAGGACGTAATTTTTGTTTTTTAAGAGTTAGTGTAAAGTTAAACCCAAGTTTGGTTGCAGCTTTTGTCCCGCCATCGTGGAAAATGTCTTAGATTACAAAAAAAATATTGAATATTTTTCAGAGGATAAAGTAGGTCATTTAAAACTTATATTAAAGAATTACGTATTATGCAATCATACAAAAAAATTGGTAGGTACTTACATAGGAACATATATTATACAGATGAGTAAATACCTTCCAAATGGGAACTATGTGTCTTAAAACCGAATTTATTAAGTGTTTTTATTATACCAACCTATTCTATCTATCTTTCTATATATAAAAGAAAGTCGTTTTAGTTACTCCGTTAATAACTCAAAAACAGCTAAACCGATTTGGCTGAAAATTGCTGGGGATGTAGCTCAGAACCAAGAAAAGGACATAGGAGACTTCGTATCCAGTTCCTGTAGAAAAAAAAACAGCTGAAATTTTAAAAAAGCTTAACAAAACGCAACAATGACAGCTGTCAAATCTTTGCCGGGCGGGACGAAGTCTACCGGGACAGCTAGTTAGAAATAAATCTAACCTAAAATTAAAAATGGCACCCATGTTCTTCACTGCAAATATTTGAAAACACTCCAATAGGTAATCAAAGAGGCAAACAGAAGTCGATAACCGTAGAGACATAGAGTTAGAATTATATAGATATGCTACAGACTAACTCAACAACTGGATACTGCTATATACACGTCAACACTAAAAAAAGAAGAAGAAATAGAAGCATTATTATTTGCTATTCTGTCATCTTGTGTAATGTCACAGCTAAATGCCAATTGATAATAGCAAAAACGAAACGAATGCAAAATTGTATAGATTGTGAACATACGCGATCGAAAACTGACCATTTGACGTTTCGTTCGCGTATGTCAATTTCATACAATTTTGTATTCGTTTCGATTGGCACTTATCTAGGGGACCTGAAGTACTGATTCTACGTAGTCAAAGTAGTTAGAAGCTATGTATTATTATTATAGTGGTATATAAACAATACTTCCCCCTCTGTCTCTCTAAGGCCGTGTCTATATTATTGTAGCTCTATGCGCAGGAAGCACGTAACGTTGACATAACCGAGCTGTCAAGCGCGACCGCCTGCGCCGGCGCATCGCATTGTCGAACACGCGAAAGCCAATGTGCTATCTTGAGAATGATACAACTGGCAAATTTTATACCGTCATATTTTGTTTTTAATTAATACTATCTTTACTTTGTACTTATCTATACTAATATTATAAAGAGAAAAGGTTTGTTTGTTTGGATTGAATAGGCTCCAAAACGGCAGGATCGATTTGAAAAATTCTTTCACTGTTGGAAAGCTACACTATTCCCGAGTGACATAGGCTATAAAAAAAAGGGATCCGGGCAAAGCCGGCGCGGGCCGCTAGTACTAATATAATAAAGAGAAAAGCTTTGTTTGTTTATTTATTTGTTCAAAAATATATTTATATTTATTTATTTAGATTGAAGAGTTTATTTCACGAATGTGCTCAAATTTGTTTGAGGTTGGCACCGACTTCAAAAACAACAGACATTACAAAAATAATAGAATGCATAAAAAGTATCAGAAATTATTGTTTTAAAGATATTGGATCGGTAGATATTGATAATTTTTGTTTGTTTGCTCATTACTCAATGACGATGAAATTACTGGTACGAAATAAAAATCTACTTTCTCTTGGCTTGTGCAATTTTCCGCACAATGATTTCGCCTGCTATTGACAATTCCCGTGGGAATCATTTCACGAAATTACTGAAGCCTCTCAAATGTCAGTTTTCTATATATATCTATACTAATATTATAAAGAGGAAAGATTTGTATTTTTGTATGTTTGTAATGAATAGGCTCCGAAACTACTGGACCGATTTCAAAAATTCTTTCACCTTTGGAAAGCTACATTATCCCCGAGTAACATAGGCTATATAATATCACGCTAGGTCTTATAGTTGCGGAGCAGTAACCGAAAATGTTTCAAAAACGGGGGAAAAGTATCGTTTCTGCGGCCTTCCGTGGCGTGCGCTGAGCATATAGTTAAAGTTATACAAAAATGCTTTATGGGTGAATTGTTCATCTTAACATTATCTTTAAAAAAAAATCTTAAGTCCCCCCGTGCGAAGCCGGGACGGGCCGCTAGTAGTTAATAATTGACATAATATTTAAATTCTAAGTAGTTATTCTTAATTTTGATTTAAACACATTATTATAATCTACTAGCGGCCCGCCCTGGATTCTGCTGTAAACTTTCGTCTTGAATCACTCTTATCTAAGGTAT
This sequence comes from Polylopha cassiicola, assembly GCA_038024825.1. NCBI lineage: Eukaryota > Metazoa > Arthropoda > Insecta > Lepidoptera > Tortricidae > Polylopha > Polylopha cassiicola. The sequence goes on from CP149061.1 coordinate 6,929,460, forward strand.
TAAAAAAAAACAGCTTTAAAATGCGTTGCGTAGTTTTAAAGATTGCAGTGTCGTGGTGAAAATATCTAACGAAACAAAATATTTCTTTGAAATTTTAAATTGGCTAACTGTCACGGTTCATGAGATGCCTGGAGACAGATGGACGAACAGCAAAGTCGGTCTAGTAGTTTTACCCGAAGGGCACGGATCCCTAAAAAAGAGCTGTCGATGTCATTGGCTCATCTTCCTCAATACAGATTGATGTCATTATACAATATCATGTAAATTGGTATTCAAACATACCTCATTGTGTATTCTTATTGTGTAAACAATCGCAAAGAAGTGCGGAAATATACGTTTCCGCACGGAGAATAGAAACTTGCAGTAGTCAATGAACTTGTGTGCAAGCTTTGATTAGTTTGGGACTATATCAATAGTGCAAATTGTCCAAAGATATTGTGTTAATACACATCTGTACAAAATAGCCTTTTTTGTCGTCGCAAATTTATATGTTTTTAACTTTTTTAAGTCTCCAAATTACGAATATATTCAAGGAAGTTCTCAATCTCTCTCTCTCATATCTTCATAATATGTTATACTTTGGACAGTTATCAGCTTAAAAAAAACAGAACATATCCTACATAAACATTGATAGTTTATGAATTGGGGGCATAAATATACACCAAAACCATTTTCATAAGGGAATAAAACCATTAGTATTATTATTAAGATAATTAGATATTTTTATTCAGCGATGAAAACTAGGTGCAACGTAAGTTTCTATGACTTCTACAACTTTCTATGACAAATGACCGGTAAGAGTTTACACTCTCAGAAGTGCTAGATTCAAAAACACGTGAAAATTCGCATGAACTTAAAAAAATGCAAAAATAGAAAGTGATTCTTAGTTATGACTGTCAAATATTTTGCTGTATTTGACTGAAAGTTATAACGAACTAGCGGCCCCGGCAGACGTCGCCCTGCCCGTCCGATTGTTTCGTCAAAGATCTGTCAAAGTCTTCTAACTGTCACTTCTTCATAAGGCTTCATATTTTCCCCGTTTTTTACACATTTTCCACTGTTTCTTCGCTCCTATTGGTCGCAGCGTGATGTTATTATTAATTATATAATTATAGCCTAAATCCTTCCTCGATAAATGGTCTATCCAACAAAAAAAGAATTTTTGAATTCGAACCAGTAGTTCCTGAGATTAGCGCGTTCAAACAAACAAACAAACAAACTCTTCAGCTTTATAATATTAGTATAGATTTAACTCGCGTATTTTTTTTTTGAAAACTTTACAGTTCTCAAAAAAGTTGACGAAAGTTTAACGCTAAACCTTTAGGTTACCGTCAGCTCAGTCGGCTACGAATAAGGGAATTGTAAGTTTTCTAAACGTGAGCAAACAAAATAAAATACGCGAGTTAAATCCGTTATAGTTGTTTCATTGGTAACCGCGAAGGCATCAAATATTATTATGGAGTACTTATTGAGTAAAAATACTTTCGCTTATTTAAAATTCATACCACGTAAGTACCTAATGACAAGACGTTCCTTATAAGGCCATCAACAATATTAACAAAATCATGTAGCTATGGCATTTGAAGATTAAGTTATTAAAAGCAATTAAATAAGTGACAACTGCTCGTCTCGAGTTAATTAGTCACTTTTTACGAGTCCGAAATAATTAGAACCTTATTAGGAAGTCAACGAAATTTATATGTCAAACTAACTTTGGCCCGCGACTGCTTTCGCAGTAGGTTTTAAAAGGGTTTCAAGCTTATTATATTACTAGCTTCTGCCCGCGACTTCGTCTGCGCACGATGAGTACTTCACACAATATCGTTATAAAATATAGCATATATGTTATTCTGATGTATAAGCTATATTGTGGTAAAGTTTCATTCAAATCCATTCAGTAGTTTTTACGTGAAAGAGTAACAAACATCCATACATCCATACTTACAAACTTTCGCCTTTATAATAGTAGTAGGATGTGACCCAAGACGATGTTTTTTTTGGGATTTATAATTTGATAGTATAAAATAAACTTGAAAAGCAATAGACACTTGCTAAGCTGAAAGCGGGACTTTAGGTTCCTTTCTAAAATTACGTAAGTAAGTCTGAGGTGACTGGTATCTCACTCTATATGTTTAAATTTGATTTAATTAAATCAATAGTTTTCAAACGTTTGTCAAAATAAAAAATATTTTAAATCAAAAGCACAAGAAGCAAATCTCACCCAAAACTTCCTACAAAAAAGCAATGAACCATATAAGTCATCTATACTAATATTATAAAGCTGAAGAGTTTGTTTGTTTGTTTGTTTGAACGCGCTAATCTCAGGAACTACTGGTTCGAATTCAAAAATTCTTTTTTTGTTGGATAGATCATTTATCGAGGAAGGCTTTAGGCTATATAACATCACGCTGCGACCAATAGGAGCGAAGAAACAGTGGAAAATGTGTAAAAAACGGGGAAAATATGAAGCCTTATGAAGAATTACTATTCCACGGGGACGAAGTCGCGTGCACAGCTAGTATTAATATAAAATTTAACTAAAGCAAACATAAAATATACGTAGGTACCTATTAAACTTATATCGATTCTTTATCGAAACGGCGTTTTGCTGATCGCATGAACATTATCGAAAGTTGCTATGTCCTTTTAGGGACTAAACGCAACAGAATTAAGTACTAGAATGCTATAATTGTGCAATTATCTGTTATTTTGTAGGTTTAACGAAATAAAAAAAGCTTGAAAACATTGGTTTAACAATTAACATTACAATTTTAATATTCATAATTTAGTCATTGTCGTTTCTGGTATCAGTTCGAATTTCACGAGGGTTGCAGTCTGAAAAACATAACCTTTATTTTAGCATAGGACTATTGTCAGCTCAGTCGTGCTACTATTATGGAATTTGTAAAGGCTCCGAAACGTCAGCTAATAAAAATAAAATACGCGAGTTAAATCCGTTTAAAGTTGTTTCATTCCAATGTATAACAACCGCGAAGGCATCAGAAATTATAACCTTCATTTTGTTTTGGTATTTCGACCACACCCTTGAAACAGTAGGTACCATTTTTAATGTAGGTATACATTGGAATGAAACAACTATAAACGGATTTAACTCGCGTATTTTTATTTTATTAATTGCTGACGTTTCGGATTCTTTACAGTTTCCATAATCGTAGCACGACTGAGCTGACAATAGTCTAACGCTAAAGAAAAAGGTATATTTTATCTATACTTCTATACTAAACTATATTAATATTATAAAGAGGAAAGGTTTGTTTGTTTGGATTGAATAGCCTCCTAAACGACTGGACCGATTTGAAAAATTCTTTCACTGTTGGGAAGCTACACTATTCCCGAGTGACTATAAAGAAGGGATCCGGGCGAAGCCGGGTCGGGTCTTAATTTACTTAGCTAATGGGTCATAAAGTCTCACAGCGCTAGGTGTTTTACCGAGGCAGCTAGCATATTTATAAGGGTATATAAATATATATATATATATATAATAGTGGTATTGCATGTTTGTTCGTACGCGTAAACCGGTCGGGTCGGTTGTCAGCATAACCCACATGCGCGTGCGACGATTTGGGGTCACAAATGACGTTACTCGCGCGTACATGCTACTGCATTTGATTACCTAATTGTTATTATGAAACTAGGTGTGTTCCCGGCTTTGCCTGCGTGGCAGGATGCCTAACTTTACCCAGCAGGGTTCTAATCCTAGGTACCTCAGAGAGTCCCGTGCGTTTTGAGGTCCTGGTGACATGCCTACATACTAAAATTTGGTGGTGGAAAGTGAACTATTGAATGTCGGTGCCTAAGGGGGTAAAAAAGGGGGAGGGCTTTGTATGGACCAAGGTTATTCCTTTTTTATAAATTTATTAATAATGAAATTAATTCTATTTAAAATTTTATTATTTTACTGAAATTTCTCTTCAACGGGTTTAACTACGCGGACGAGGTCGCGGGAAAAACTAGAACTTTAATCTATACTAATATTATAAAGAGAAATGCTGTTTGTTTGTTTGGATTGAACAGGCTCCAAAACGACTGGCTGATTTGAAAAAATTTTTCACTGTCTGTCTGTCTGTAGCCTCCCACTACACTATTCCCGAGTGACATCTAGGCTATATAAAAAAAGCGTGCGAAGCCGGGTCGGACAGATAGTATAAATTATATAATTCCTCTATTTCACCTTCTTACTCGTCTGTCTGTCTCACGTACCTACACGTTTAGTCTTACATATAAATGACTGTCACGGAATTTAAAAGGCGACAAGCGACTCGTTACTTGTCGATGACAATTATGTAAATATATGCAATGTGCGCCGTCGACCTGTCATCAATACAACTGATCGGTTTATTAAATAGGCTATAGAAGTTAACTTTTATCCTAGGTAAGTATTTATTTATATTTCATTGAATAAGGTAGGTACATATCGCACCCCTAGATCTAAAGGGAGCTAACTCAAAGAAAGTAACTTTTTCGGGAGAGGCAAAATTGTTGTAAGGAATCGGATCCTTTTTTTTAGCGTTAATCTTCAGATTTTTGAGTTAGCTCCTTTAGATCTAGGAACCTCTGTGCGAAATTTTAAGTTCCTAACCCATAAGTATAAAGTTAACAAACTATAAACTATAAAGTTTAGTTGATACGTCAGTCATCACACTTCTTCTATACTAATATTATAAAGAGGAAAGATTTGTACCTATTTTTGTATGTTTGTAATGAATAGGCTCAAAAACTACTGGACCTATCAGTCATTAAGTTAATTTCTTATTAACTAACGAAAAAAACGGAGGAGGTTCTCAAGTGACGCGTTGTTATATAGGTATATATATATTTTGAAAAAAAAATAGGGATCCGTGCGAAGCCGGGGCGAACCGCTAGTATTTTGTACATATTTATAGGTACTAATATAATTGATGATTTTTATGATCGGAAATAAATTATTTTTATCTACATAATATAGTATATTAAGTACTTGTTTTATGGAATTAGGTTATAAAAAGAACCAGTTTGCTAAGAATTTCATTAAACTATTTGAATTTATTTGCATCGCAACTATATCAACAACATTATATATTCACAATTGCACCTGTTTCAATATTAGTCGACGAAAATATCTTAATAAACTTCATGTCTGCAATTCTTTAAATTATAATTATTATGTTATTAAATTATTATAGTAACTAGGCTGATATATCACGTGTTAACTTATTGTAGGTATTATTAAAACTTTACATAAAAATCTTTTTAGGTACCTATGTAAACTTTTAGATACTTAGGTGCAATTGGATGTAAGTAGATTTTTTTGGGCTTGTGTTGTTAACAATAGAATATTGAAATTCAATTACTTGCGCAAATTTAAAAAATGACCCGTCGACAATATTTTAACTAAGCAGGTGTTGCATTTTTTTTAAAACACTTTATTTCTGGACTTAAGTCACATAAAACCTTGGTCTACGGTTTCGAGAACAACAAACTTAAAATCAAAATTTTAAACTCCGAACACTAACCGTTACAACGTCCAAAACAAGGTTCCGAAGCGGCCGCGAAATTAGCAACTTGTTTTTCCCAAAATTGGCCACACGCATTTTTACTTTTATTAGTCGAATCACGAAATGCGTTCTCACGTCCGTCATTGTCTACGTGCCATTTCGATTCTCAATAACCAAATCAGTAATTTGTAATACCAAAACCATTATTAAACTGTACGTTGTAAGAATCAAAATTGATTACTCCCCAAAATTAGATTGCAATCGTATATTTGTGTTTATTCCAATCTGACTTACTAACAGTTATTGGAATCCGTTAACGGAATCGATCGAGTAATTTCTGATTGAATCGATCACTAGATCTGTACTAAACGTGGTCTTTAATGCTTTGAGATAAGGTTTGAATTATCATGTTAGAAATAACCGTTTCTTTCTCTGTGCAGGTTACAATCTCGCCTACTGACCTTGCCCTAGATAAAAGACATCTTTACGCTATAAAATACTGAAAATGCTTCGTTGTTTTTGCTTTTACATGCCGGATAGACTAGAGTTGTTTGTTTGCTTTTCCTACTATTTCTAAATGGTTAAACACGATCTTTCAAATTCTAAGTCTACCTATATTAATTTATCTTAAAGGTTACTTTGACATTTTGGAACAATTTGAAATTGCGGTAGGTTCACGAACACAAAGAACTGTACCATAAGCGTATTTCTATTCTTAAACTTATCCTAACCAATATTCTTTTGATTACAGGTAAATTAACTGCAGAAGACGATGACGTATCAGGGACGCAAATAGCAACAAGCCCGCCAGAAATAAGTACTGAAGCTTTAACAACAAATCCAACTAGATCAACAACTACAATTCCAATAACAACTGAAAGGGCAGAAGAAGTAACCATAGAGACGACCACAGAGCTAAACAAACCAAAAGCTAGACTTCTTAATTTAAATGTGGACGAACTTCAGAGTTTTGCTAATGCGTTACACAATCAGAGTTTGACAGACAGGAAGAAAATGCCTGATTTGAGTGACGTCACGCTGGATGGTGACGAAGATTTTGATTCACCGATGGAGTACGCTCCGAAACATGAGAAAGAAATCGCTGATAAGTTTTATACTAATCTTCAGGCGCCTTTTAATCCGTTGCTGGCAGTAGACAGGTCGGATGAAGTTGAGATGTGTAAGGATGGAGATGCTAGTTACAAGGTAAATGTGCTGTTATTCTTATGTACACTAAGCTTCAGAATTACCTGACCACACCTAAATTCATAGTTAGTAGGTGGGGTCAGGTAATTCGGACGTTTAGTGTACCTATTATATGTAGAATTTGATACTGAAGTGAAATTAAATGGTGAAATAAATGAATGTGTCGTATTTGTAGGTAGGAAATGCTTATTAAAATATCTGAAAAGTGCACTTTGATTAAAATTTTATAAATATGTTAGGCACTTATTTCATTTGCTAGTCCGTGTCTATACGTATTGATCACTATAGCTTTTGTTTTTTACTATTGCCTCTCTCGATTTTTTTCACACTTGTCTTAATCCCTACTAATATTATAAATGCGAAAGTAACTCTGTCTGTCTGTCAGTCTTGAAACAACTGGACCGATTTAAATGAAATTTGGTACAAAGAAAGTCTAGAGCCTGAGAAAAGACATAGGCTACTTTTTAACCGACTGCAAAAAAGGAGGAGTTCCACGCGGACGAAGTCGCGGGCAGAAGCTAGTACAAATATAAATTTTCCTAAAGGTTTATTATTGTTTTCCAAGGTCGGTCAGCGAGTAGACCGCGGCTGTGAGGATACCTGCGAGTGTTTGGCCGGGGGTACCTTGTCTTGCTCTCCTCGATGCAAGCATCCTTACATTCGGCGCGGGCGCAGGCTCAATGACCCACTCTGCTTCGAGTCACCTGTTGATGAATGCTGCTCGATCATGGCCTGTGCTACTGGCAATGGAGGTAAGACAAAATCAGAATCATTTATTATGCTTAAAAGGTATTATTTTATAGGATGATTGAGTTACAATATTGTTTTGTTCAGCACATTTGACTAGAAACTAGCATGCCTAAATTTGGTTAAATATTATTGTTATTTTTATAATTTTCGCAATAAGCGAAATTTATTTTAATATTGACAACTAAGTACCTATTGATTATTTCATAAAGTGTGACAACTCGAAATGTGTGACTGCAGGAATTCAAATTTAAATGTGTAGACTTACAGTCTTAAATGAAGTAACGTAATAATAATATTTCGACATGTCACTTTTCTAGTAAAGGTGTTTTAATGGTTTGGTGTTTGTAGTCGACAGAGATAATAATAGTACAATAATAAGTTTCAATTAGTGTGTGTTTAGTAAAATAAAACATTGGTTTGTGTTTAAATTTTGAAATTATTATTAGGTACCTATTTTTCTATATAATTAAACAACTTTGTTTAGTAATATTTTTTCTTAAATATTGTGAAATATTTCCTAAAATTAGTCTAGTAGGTAATTCATATATTATTATATAGATTGAAACTTAGCTAATAAATTGGTTTAAATAGTTATTTGCTACAGAACATTATATCACGTACCTATTGTAAGATAGTAAAATTATGGTTTACAAATATTACTGATTCTAATAATTCCCTTGCAGATACAAAAATAACAAAATTAGAGGTATGCCGTTACGGTAACGATACCTATCCAGTAGGATCCAAATGGAACGTGGGTTGCGAACAAACATGCATCTGCGAGAAGAACTCCGTGGTCACCTGCAAACCAAGGTAATTTGTCTTCCAAAGCGTAGACAAGGTGCCAACGTTCAACGATAACGTTAAACGTTAGCACCAAAATGTATGGGATTTGACATCTGCAAAGGTTTGTGACGTACGTGACAGTCGTTCGCGGATGTCAAATCCCATACATTTTATTCGTTTCGTTTGACGTTAACATTGAACGTTGGCACCTTGGGCCCTAGACAAGTGCCCAACGTTCAAAGTTAACGTTAAACGTTAGGACCAAAATGTATGGGATTTGACATCCGCGAACGACTGTCACGTACGTCACATATGTCAAATCCCATACATTTTGGTGCTAACGTTTAACGTTAACGTTGAACGTTGGGCACTTGTCTAGGGCCCCTTGTCTAGGCTCCCTTGGCACCTACAAGTTGCCAATCGATAACAGCGAAGGAACGAATCGATAGCAAGATTTACGGAATCGACGTAACGTGGTGAAGTCATGTCAGTTTTCGACACAATTTGCATTCGTTATGATCGATTGGCATTTGTATTTATCTGTGTCGTTAAATTCATGTGGATAGGTATAGAAATTCAGTTACAACATTATACTGTATAGAAAGGTAAGTACTATATTTAACCCCGTCAAAAACGACGGGGTGTTATAAGTTTGACGTGTCGGTCTCTGTGTATGTGCGTGTGCGTGTGTGTGTGTGTGTGCGTGTGCGAGTGCGTGTGCGAGTGCGAGTGCGAGTGCGTGTGCGAGTGCGAGTGCGTGTGCTAGTGCGTGTACGAGTGCGAGTGCGAGTGCGTGTGCGTGTGCGTGTGCGAGTGCGAGTGAGTGCGCGATTGCGAGTGCGAGTGCGAGTGCGTGCACGAGTGCGAGTGCGTGTTCGAGTGCGTGTGCGAATGCGAGTGCGAGTGCGAGTGCGTGTGCGAGTGCGAGTGCGAGTGCGTGTGCGTGTGCGTGTGCGAGTGCGAGTGAGTGCGCGATTGCGAGTGCGAGTGCGAGTGCGTGCACGAGTGCGAGTGCGTGTTCGAGTGCGTGTGCGAGTGCGAGTACGTGTGCGAGTGCGTGTGCGAGTGCGAGTGCGAGAGCGTGTGCGAGTGCGTGTGCGAGTGCGTGCGCGAGTGCGAGTGCGTGTGCGAGTGCGTGTGCGAGTGCGAGTGCGTGTGCGAGTGCGTGTGCGAGTGCGAGTGCGAGTGCGTGTGCGAGTGCGTGTGCGAGTGCGTGTGCGAGTGCGTGTGCGAGTGCGTGTGCGTGTGCGAGTGCGAGTGCGGGTGCGAGTGCGAGTGCGAGTGCGAGTGCGAGTGCGTGTGCGTGTGCGTGTGCGTGTGCGTGTCTGTCTGTCTGTCTGTCTGTGGCATCATAGCTCCCTAACGCATGAACCGATTTTGATTCCCTTTTTTTGGTTTGAAAGGAGTATATGTCGGGAGTGTTCTTAGCTATGTTTTATAAAAAGGGGACTAAGTTTAAACATTGTAAATATTAGTAACCTACACCTAAATGACGTTTTCTTTGTAGAAATATTCATACTTAGGTAATTAATACTAAGTTTTTATTATTGTTTTTAGAGGGTTTTTAGGTTTTTATGTCGGTGGTTTGTTATTTTTTTTTTTTTATATACAAGCTCGAGTCTTAATAGTGTTGGTATACATAATACATCAAAATAACATAAAGTGTCACATCCCTACTAATATTATAAATGCGAAAGTAACTCCGTCTGTCTGTCTGTCTGTCTGTCTGTTACGCTTTCACGCTAAAACTACTGTACCGATTTAAATGAAATTTGGTGCAAAGAAAGTATGGAGCCTGAGAAAGGACATAGGATACTTTTTAACCGACTGCAAAAAAGGAGGAGTTTCACGCGGACGAAGTCGCGGGCAGAAGCTAGTAGCTTTTATTTTATAACGATATAACTCATCGTGCGCAGACGAAGTCGCGGGCAGAAACTAGTACACAATAAATTGAGTGAGACAGTTATAATATCAATGTGAGACTATAATTGCCACATGCAATTATTGCATAAGCATTTAAGCTAACTCAATTGCCCTTAATGAAGATAATTTAAGGACATTTTACTGTTACGGTTGTTGTTGGGTTAATCTTGTGATCTTTCGTATTTTAATGATGATGATACTTTACACATTGAAATGTAACAATTATAACGGACTAGCTTCTGCCCGCGACTTCGTCCGCGTGGAACTCCTCCTTTTTTGAAGTCGGTTAAAAAGTAGCCTATGTTCTTTCTCGGGCTCCAGACTTTCTTTGTACCAAATTTCATTTAAATCGGTCCAGTAGTTTTAGCGTGAAAGCGTAACAGACAGACAGACAGAGTTACTTTCGCATTTATAATATTAGTTAGGATTTAACTCGCTCATTGTATTTGCTGACGTTTCTATTAAATAAAACTTGAACCAAAACTGCATCAAAAAGTAATTTTGGCCAAAATGGCGATTACGCCCTTTGAGTCTAAAGGTGTCATACATCCCTACTATCCCTACTATCCCTACTAATATTATAAATGCGTTAGTAACTCTGTCTGTCTGTCTGTCTGTTGCTCTTTCACGCCTAAACGGCTGAACGGATTTTGATGAAATTTGGTATGGTAATAGATGATAACCTAGAAATGGACATAGGCTATAAATAATCACGCAATCGTTCTTAGGGGGTAGGCAGTAGGCAGATAACTAAATTGATATAGTGATTTTTAGTCGTTTTGGTTGGGACTTTTGCTCTATTGCTCTATTGCTCTATCCCTACTAATATTATAAATGCGAAAGTAACTCTGTCTGTCTGTCTGCTCCGCTTTTACGCCAAAACTACTGGACCGATTTAAATGAAATTTGGCACAAAGTAAGTCTGGAGCCTGAGAAAGGACATAGGCTACTTTTTAACCGACTGCAAAAAAGGAGGAGTTCCACGCGGACGAAGTCGCGGGCAAAAGCTAGTAATATTATATATAAGGTGAAGCTTACTGAATGACTGACATAATTTCTACGCAAAATCGTATGTCTAATCCTTAAGGGTTAGAAATTTAAACATTAGCACAGGGATTTCTTTATAACGTAGGGGAACACTAAGAGAAAAAATCACCTTAAACTTCTGCTTACCTTGCGCAGACGAAGCTAGTAGGTAATTAAAAACAACCATTAACGTTTTTTCAAAAGGTCGAAATTCCTTTACAGATGCAATCCACTACCTCAATCGGATAAATGCATTAATGTGCAAGACCCGCAGGATGCATGCTGCGAAGTGCAAGTCTGCGATGTGTCTCAAGATGTGCATGAGGAACCGGAGAATGCAACTAGTACTACTAGTACAACTGAGGTATATAAATAAAAATAATTATGACTAGGTATATTTGAATATATATATATTATATACAATAATACTTCCTGATGCTTTCGCGGTTATTACACATTGGAATGATTTATAACAACTCTAAACGGATTTAACTCGCGTATTTTATTTTATTGGCTGACGTTACGTTTAGCATAAGACTATTGTCAGCTCAGTCGTGCTACGACTATGGATTTTGTGAAGGAACGTTTTTTCACTGTTAGGAAGCTACGCTATTTTTGAGTGACATAGGCTAAAGAATATAAAAAAAAAGGAGCTATGCCAGTTAATATATGACTCGAGAACGGCTGAACCTGTTCGGCTGAAAATTGCCCGAGAGGTAGCTAGCCAGCAGGATTATTTTTATCTCATACCAAAGAAAAATATATAAACAGTTTTTTGCCTTGAAATTGGATAACAACGTCGATCCTGAAACTCCAATTATACATTAATCATAATAAATTATTATTATATCAAGTGGGCAACTTTCCCCGAAATATGTAGTTTAAAACATAACATCATAAACTTTTTTCACAGCACGCTCCAGGTACAACTGAGAACAAAACAACAATGCGCCCCCTAGTTCTATCAGAACCGATTGGATCAGTCAAAGTTCTTCAAAACAACAGTGTTCAAGTAAACCTAATCCATATGAACACAACCAGCGACCCCATACATCTACTGCTCAGCAACGACGGAGGGAAAACATTCAAAGACGTAGAACTTAAATACTCCATGATATTAAACCTTCAGGGTGGCAAAGATTATATTTTGAAGACCAAAGAGACTGATACTAAGTTTAATTTTACTATCACTGCTTCTGATAGTGATGGGCAGGTCGAAGAGTTGATACATGTCACTGAGAAGATTGGGTGTAATCACGATGGGAAGTTTTATGAAGTTGGTAAGTGTGTTTATATTACAGAAATTGAGATTGTTTATTATTTTTTTATTAGCACAGGGAATACGGGAATGTATTCTCTGTTCAAAATAAAAATAACTTGTGGAAGAATGAGGGCCACCGCGTGTCAGAAATCCGCTAGATGCGCTAGTGTAGAATGAGGTCCAGCTGTCATGTACCACCAATCACAGGCCAGTAGCTTGCCTCTCATTGGTGGAACATGACAGCTAGACATCATTCTACACTAGCGCATCTAGCGGATTTCTGACACGCGGTGGCCCTCATTATTTTGATACGTCAATTATTTTCCGAGATAGAGTTTTAAAATTCATTTGTGCTCTCCGGTCGAATTTCGTCATAAAGCAAAATATTAGATTTGATTGGATTCATTATTTATTTCTCAAAACTCAAACAATATTTTACATTAGTATGTAAAATTTCATGTACTCATATTAAGATCGTCAAAACAAAAACAAAGCACATAAGATTTAACAATAAATAGGAGAAAAATTACAATTTAAATACAATACGATTTTATGGTGCAAACAATGTCAAATAATATATTAATCATACCATATAATAAAATTTAACGTCATTAATAATAGAAACAATTTATTGATATTTTTGATTGAATTCGTCAACAGAATAAAATGGATTTTCCAAAATGTTCCTCGGCATGTGGTTTTTACTATATTTGTCCTTTTGTCCACAGGTGAAGAGTTTCACATTGGTTGCACTGAACTCTGTGAATGCACTGGTATGGATACTAGAGAATGTGCAGCCTTAGAATGCCCCTCGCATGTCGGGTTGGAGCTGGTCTCCAAAGGCTGTGTCCAATGGGCGCCCAGCCCTCCGCCCCAGCCGCCCAATTGCTGCCCTAGGGCGGCAAGGTGCTTAAGCGATGGAACCTGCCATTATAAGGGAGTTGCGTAAGTTTGTTAATGTTTTTTGAGGCTTTTTGAATAGAATACAAATAAAATGCATCTGTCTTTATTGGATGTATTTATGTATGTTTATCTGTTGTTATACCCATAGTACAAGCTTTGCTTAGTTTGGGACTAGATTAATTGGTGTGAATTGTCCAAAGATATTAAATTATTATTAAATATTATACGAGACGTAAAAGTCAGAGGACGCGATTTCATTTTTTTTGGATATCAAGAAGGGTTAGTGTAAAGATAAATCCAAGCCACGGCCGCTATATTAAAAAAAAATCTAAAGATTTTTACGGATTATCTGACAAACTAATAGTTTTACAAAAAAAAAACATTGGAATAACCGCGAAGACATCAGAAATTATTGAAAAAAAAACATATTAAAATGCACTTGAAATCTTGATATTATTAGAATACCGTTAACCAACGAAAACATTCCAAATTGAGAGTTCCTAACGATGTCAATTTATCGTTTCAGTATACCCAATTGGACGGAAGTTCCTCTAAACCTCACCGGGTGCGAGGAGCGCTGTTTCTGCGAGAACGGCGAGCTGGACTGCCAAGAGGTGTGCTCGCCTCTCTCGCCTCTCCCGCCTCAGAGCCTGAGATGTCCACCATTACACCGCCCCGCAGCTGTCAACATATCTGACGAGGACTGCTGTAAGACTTGGGGATGCGTCCCCAATAGCAATGGTGAGTTTAAAGAGCTTTGGAATTAAACAATTATATTATACTAGCTTCTGCCCGCGACTTCGTCCGCGTAGTACTCCTCCTTTTTTGCAGTTGGTTAAAAAGTAGCCTATGTCCTTTCTCAGGCTCCAGACTTTCTTTGTACCAAATTTCATTTAAATCGGTCTAGTAATATTAGCGTGAAAGCGTAACAGACAGACAGACAGACAGACAGAGTTACTTTCGCATTTATAATATTAGTAGATATTAGTAGGGATTAATAATTAACGGACTAGTTTTTGCCCTCGATTTCGTCAGCGCAAGTCAACCCATTAAATGGCCAACCGCGCTTCGGTATTAAGTTCGAAAAAATCGATGAGTACTTAAGACAAAATCTATTCAGTAGTTTTTGCGTTAAATAGTAACAAACATAAGTACACCCATTTTAATAATATAAACTTTGCATTAATAACTTAAGAATGACTGAATTGATTTTATTAATTTACGTATTATACGATTTTTTGGATTTATGTGGTCCACGAATAGCAGAATAACTAATTTTATATATACCGGTGAAATTGATTTTGAAAATGTTATAACATGTCATATAGAACTATTATTTCATGTATCTTTACCGAGCAGGACATTGCATCTCACACCAAAAGTCCTTAAAAATCAATCATCAAACATCAACTGCATGTCTCGAACATTCTGCATGATTCATTCATTCATTATTACTTACAGCTGGAAATTCGACTGCTTATAGAATACCAACACACAGCAAAACGGTAAACTATGTGACGCCGGTCCCTCCGTTCAAACCCATCATAACAGCAGTGTTGCCAACACAGATGACCTCTACTAACTCTATGGACTTTTACAAACACTTAAGTCCAGTAAAAGCTATCCCCAAATTCCTTAAAACCACAGGCTCGAGTAAAATAGGCGCAAATTACGCAAGCTTCGAAACATACGAACATTCTAAAGAAAATTTGACAGTTTTTAGTATAGACGACTCACTTCCCAATTTAAATATTGTCCCTATTAAAACTCAACCTAAGAAACCCGTCGATTTTAGCAGTAAAACTAATTTAAATTTGTTGGACCAATTTGGCAGTTCGTATGATTACAGACCGTTAGCGCCCAAAAATCGGGTGAATACAAATGAACAAGTTATCAAATTAAAAGACTATCATTTGTCTGACGATAAAATGCATGACATTATTAGAGATCCATTGCCCCATGTTCCGTATGAAGCTAACTATCTTGAGAAAACAGTAAAAGAACCGATGCGAAATAATCTATTTTCAAATATTAAACGTCCAAATTACTTTGTCCCCGATACCAACAACGATCCCAACGACTTGCAAAACTATCACCAATCACAAACCACAACCAAAGATGCCACATCCTTCTTCCACCCTTCCGACAACTACACGAGCCCAATTTTGAATCTCCAATCAGGCGATCATAAGGACAAAACCGAAAAACACTCACAAACGATACTCGGTAATGCGCATGGTAAACACGTCACTATATTGCAAACAAAAGATTTAAAACCGAAGAAAATGACAGACAATTCGAATAACTATTGGGGTCAAAACACTAATTTACATATCCTGAAAAAAGCCCCTAATCCCTACGAGACTGTTCTACTTAGAGCCGTACCCACAAATACTGACATTTCGGAAGCATACGCAAGAAACCCTCATGCTGGAAAGCAATATTCACCATTAGACCTGGAACACATGTTAAACCAGATGGAGGTGGAATCCGAAGTAAATAGAAATCTGGGGCGATCAGCTGATAAGACTGCGGCAGGTCAGTGACCTAGCCACGAAATCCTTGATTGTCCTGTATTGACTGACTTCCAAACCTGACTGACCCAACTATGTAGTTAGCGACTGAACTAACGAGACGAGTAGTTAGTTTAACCACGTTAATGTAGCTAAAATTCGTCATTAACCTTCATCGACATCAAACTAATATTTACTAATCGTATTTAATCATGGACAGGATGTTTCTACTCTACCCACAAGCTCACATTTACTCGTATGTAGATTTTATACTTACCATAGTAACTTAAAAGGTAACATATGTGGTATTTTTCCAGGTCAGACACCTGTTCCAGACTTCGCTACTCCGCCACATCCACAACAGCCATTCCTGCCCACCATTCGACCCGAAATCTTCTTCCCGAAAGAAGACGAAGATACAGAGGATGTGCAAAGAGTTCCTTTACCGGGACTGCCTGGTTTCCCTCCAGGCTTACCAGTGCCTCCTGGTCGTGTTGAGGAGAACAAGAAACTCTCTGTGATCTCATTGCAATCGGACTCGCCGACAAGCGTAAAGATGCTGTTTGGTCTACCACCGGTTTTAGTTGGACTTAGAGGCAGTGTGGATTTGAGATATACTGATGTACCGTGAGTATTAAGTGTTTTCTTGGTGAGCTTATAATGAATTGTCGAGTCGAGATAATATTGAGAACGTTGTCGACAAGGTTTGTCGTGTCGATATTGTTTCATTGTCAACATAAGAGACGACATAGACATGAAAAGATTTCTCGATGACGACAACGTTACCGATTTTTGACAGATAACCGCGTGAATAAGACGACATGGACGTGACAAAATGTCAACTCGACAATTCCGAAATTCGTCAATTTGTCGAAAATCGAGTTGTAACTTTCAGCTACTTAGTTGTTCCTATTCTTTCAGTGATGACGACATAACGCACTGGTACTCGCAAGTGTTTGCACCAGCTGACGAAGTCTTGACTACTTCTCGTCTGGAATTCCGTCTAACTGGTCTGAAACCTTCCACGGTATATAGAGTCAGAGGAAAACTATACTTACATAATCTACCTGTTGAGCCTGAGAGCGAGGTGTACAGTATACGCACTTTGGATCCGCCCACGGTATGTTAACTATACAATTTAAAACTTCAATGCCTATTATATAAATTACTAACATCTTGTTTATTGAGTATCTACTCATTCTATTATTCCTTTTGAACATTTTAGTTCCAATTCTTAATTTATATTTTTTTCTTTTAGGTATTACCAATAGAAGAGAAGAGAAGGGACATCGACGCTAAATTAGAATTACGGGACGTAAATGATACAGTCGCACACGTTTCGTGGAGGCGGTTTACTGAAGAGGAATTGCAGTTCATTGATGGAATACAAGTCAGGTATGTCTATACAGTTGTAGTTTTATTAATAAGTTCAGCCCCACGTTGGGCGCCACCTTATATATTTTTGGCGACGATTATATATTAGGAACAAAATTGTAAACATCGAAAAGACAAAACCTCTTTGTGCTTACAGAACATTTGAAACCTTATTAAAATAATAATAAAAACTTTAAATGTCGTAAACTGTAACTAAACAAAAGAAAAAACACATAAGAAAAAACGACAGCTAGCGCTCTCCACAAATATTCCAAATTATTTTTTGGCATTTAATTATGTAGCATGCTACAAACAACTGTTTATTCCCTAGGTACCGGCCAGTCGGGACACCTATCTACAGCATGACAGAGCTGCTTCACCACAGCCGTTCGTCTGCGGAACTGTTCGAGCTCCACCCCGGGACGCGATACGAGGCTTCTCTTGTACTAATACCGCCACCCAGAGCGGTCACTGAACTTAGAGCGCCTACTGAAATACACTTTACTACGAAACCTTATGTTGGTAAGTGATTATTGGAATCCTAAGTTAATTAAGCTGTACAATGGTTCTATGAAACGAACACCCCTGTGCAGAATTTGTACAGCTTGTAAGGCCTATGTATAGAACTCGTGTGTTTCTGGGTAAAGGATTGAATATTGCCACAACAGCGTCCGTAAAATGCGGTTTCAAACCGGTTAAAAACATTTCACGCTTAACTTGTTGAAAAGTGATAGAACAGCAGAGAATTTTTCTTTTTATGTTAATTATTATTATAAGTATGTGATTTTACAACAACCGTAACTTGTTTCCCTTCTGTACTAATATAATCTTTCAATTTGATATTAACTTGCATCTACTTGGAGGTTCCTAGCTTGGAATTAGACATACTACGGACATTATATATGTATACTTTATTGTATATATTACATTAAATTTTATTTGACCATAAGTCCTCACCAAATAGGTTGCAAATTCCAACTCAAACCAAAAATGTTCGTTTCATTTATAGGTGTGTTTTTTCATTCAATCCACAGATCCTTACGGCTGGTCAGTGACCGTCGAAGCGCGTACAGTCGGCTCCGAGGCGGCCGAGCTCACGTGGCAAGGCATCCCGTCGCCTGAGGAACGCTGGGTCCGAGTGTACCGCGCTGCCCACACCTGCGGCGGCAGTCGCAAAGAACACGATATCTTTAAACTGGTCACCAGAGATGTGGCACCGTCTATCACGATCAATGGACTTAAACCTGATACGAGGTAATTGAAGTTTGGGGTTGCTATTGTCCGGTCTTATTTGGATTTGTTGTTTAGATGGAAACACTGAAGGGATTAGGGTTTTTTTTATAGTAACACTAGTTGACCTGGCGAACTTTGTACCGCCATGCCATACAAGAGTTGATCGTATAAGGGTGAACATTAAAATTCAATATATTTTTCAACGATGAATCATAAAAAAGTATTTGAGACGCATTTTTGAGTCTGGTAATGATGGCAATTTTAAAATAGCCGTTATAAGTTTTAAAATAAAATATTTTTATTGTTGGTGCTAGTTCAGTGCCTATCTATAAAATAAATGTAAGCAATGTATATCTCGGAACAATTTAGATACTTACTCGTCAATTTATTCCAGGTGTCGCGTCTGGCTGGAGCTGTTCCTCAGTAACGGAAAAGTAAAGACCAGTAACGTATTGGAAATCAATACGAAGTCTCTGGATTCACCAGAACCAATTGATAGTAAGTTGAACTAGTATTTTAAACATATTTTTAGTATAAATAACATAATATTTAGGTATTATTGTAAGAAAACTCATGAATTTTGAAATAAAACACTAACACACTAGTACACATTCTGTCACAAACACATACTCACACACACATCAATGATAGTAAAACTTTAGTGTTAAAATAGCTTAACACCGAATCTGCTACAAAAATGGAATTTGTATAGTTTCCGAAACGTAATAAAATAAAATATGAGAGTTAAATCTGTTATATACGTTATGTTATTATTCTTTCAGATGCAATAGAAGCGTCTTCAATCGGGGGTAGTCGCACGTCCCCGCGAGGTGACTACTACGGCGCCCTGGTGGTAGTCGGCGTAGTCGCAGCTCTGGGAGCCCTGACTTCGCTGCTTCTGCTTCTCGTAGTCGTCAGGAGACATAGGCCGCGATCTGTGCCTATTACACGTAAGTCATGCTTCTCAGAAGTTGGTAACATTTTGATAAAATAATCCTTATCCTTACTAATATTATAAATGCGAAAGTAACTCTGTCTGTCTGTCTGTCTGTTACGCTTTCACGCTAAAACTACTGGACCGATTTAAGTGAAATTTGGTACAAAGAAAGTCTGGAGCCTGAGAAAGGACATAGGCTACTTTTTAACCGACTGCAAAAAAGGAGGAATTCCACGCGGACGAAGTCGCGGGCAGAAGCTAGTTGCCTACATTAATATTAATAATTATAATACCAAGATAAGAGCAGAAAAATCGATACTCCAGTGGAACATGAACTCACATACTCGATACTATACCTTAACGCGAGGCATCGTGTTTCCAATTACATGGGCGTAATTCATAGATTTGAAGTTTACTTGTCCACCATCTTTATTTTGTACTTGTTTACAAGCATAATGTCGCTTCAGCGCCATCTGTGAGTAGTGCTTTGCAACACTTCCTTACGATTAAAAGAAAAATTGAATGATTTGTCTATTGATATCTTTTCTATGCTGTTAATGTAAGAGATATTGATAGTGATTGATAGAAATAAGGTATATTGGGTAATTAGGTTGATAGGCCATAAGGCACTTTGATGATCTGATAACTTTCCTGCTTTTTGACGTTTCTAATTTATGTTACGTTAGGAAAGTGACATAACCTTCTCAAACGAATTTATTGATAAATTTTAAGTTTTTTAATATAATTGTTTTTGCAGCTGTACCAACTGCGCCTAGAGAGTCTTCACTACCGCCTTACGACAATCCTGCGTACAAACTAGAATTACAACAAGAAACTATGGGTAAGGTAAATTTATTAAATACTTACCTATAAAAAATATTTCTTGGTCAATTAATTTTTAATTCATCCATGACCTTTAAGAAGTGCCATTTCAATATAAACCATGGACTTAATATTAGTCTACCTATATATTTTCACCTTTTCAAGATAATGACGACTTCTTGTAGGAGTTACAACTATCTATGTACTAAAATACTTACCTATAGGTAATATTCAGATTCTGTTTCTTACACCTTACCAATTTATACCTTAACACTAACGTGTTAAAAACTATATTCCTTTGCGAATCTCGACTTACTTACCCACATTAAAGGCTTGAAAGCCTCCGCTCAGGAGGCTCGCCACGCGCCCTGTATGGCAGTAAAGGCCCATTAGCTGGCCAACTGCGCTTCAGTATTAAAAAAAATCCTACCTATAAGTTACTAGTCTTGTCTCTGATACTTACCATACCAATTTAGACTTAGCGCTAACGTGTTAAAGTCTATATTCTTTTACGGATCTTACTAACAAACTTTCAGATCGAATCTCTTATACGTGCCATACCAAATTAGACTTAGCGCTAACGTGTTAAAGTCTATATTCTTTTGCGGATCTCGACTTATAACTTTAAGATCCAATCTCCTATACGTACCATACCAAATTATACTTAGCCCCAACGTGTTAAAGTCTATATTTCTTTGCAGATCTCTGACAGTTAAGCTCCCGTGAGCGCACCAACGGCCTCAACGGGATCTCAGAACGCGCCGTGGACGTCCCAAACGGCCGCCATTACAACGAAATGGGCGTTTGAAAACATCACTTATTTAATATGAACTGTGTGAATATGTGAATTAAAAATGCTAAATGCTGAACAAGTTTTATATAAGTTTTATAAAGGCTGTATAAGGGTTACTCTCCGACAAAAACGTTTAGGCATGATAAATTCTTGGATTCTAGTGATAAAGGGTATAAGTACTTCACATGTAGTAGCACACATATGCCTTTTTTACTAGGACTCCAGAATTTGCTTACATACCTATATGCCTCTCGTTCTATCATATAACTTCACTCTACCTTATTCATTCGCACGTCATGAAATCATTATATCGAGTCCAGTAGGAATGACGATTGTTTTTTTTAGTCCACAAAGTAGATTATCAAAAAATATTAGATAGGTATTTTTTTTCCCCAATCAAACAATAAATGACAAAGATAAGCATTTGAAAAGTTCGGATGGGGAAGCTTGTGACGTTACCTTATGATATAAATTGCAAACGTGACGTTACGACCCCCCACTCCCTAACTTCTAAAGCACATATCTTTGACAGTTTTTGTTTGTTTGAGAAAAGAAAAAATACGTTTCCAATATTATTGAATTATCTGACGGACTAAATACAATAGTTTTCTTTACTCAGTTGCCATTGGTAAGTATTTATGCGGAATTTATAGGTACCTAGTTAATAAGAAGTGTGCTCTTAAACAACCTTTATACAGCTTATATAGAACTTGTTTAGGGCAGTACGAGATGTCCTGAGATTTAGCATCAGTGTTAAAGACAGTGTCTAAAAGTGCAAAGTGGAAACCAAACTGATATTATTATAATAAGAATGAAGTGACTTACGATATTTGCAATTATTTTATAAATAACACTAGAGTATAAAGAATTGTAAATTAAGTTTTACACTACACCACTAATTTTCTCAACGCGTTATATTTATTTTGTATTATACCTTCACGAATTACTGTATTTACTTTCAATAAGTATGTTCTTTGTAAAATAACTATCGTTACTATTAATTGTGTTTTAACGAGACAATGGTTTTTTTTTTCGATATTATTTGGTAGATTTTTACTACAAAATTGATAACTCTAAAAATAGTTAAATAGCAAAGTTTGAGATTAATTTTGATCATAATGTTGCCATGTTCTCATATTTTTGTAGGTTACTTATAAACCAGTTTTGACAACGAAATAAAAATATAGGTGATTGAAAAAACTTCAAGTGCCTTTAATATTACGACCATTTTAGATTAAAAATATTTGTATATAGTGTTAATAATTTAAATAGATAAGTGTAATGTATTGCTGTGGTACCAATATTTTGTGTTTTGTATAGTTTATAAACTTATCGTTTATAAAAACTGCCGTAAACTCGTTAATTTTATTGTAATATACTTACTTTAAAAGTTATTATTGTATTTTATTTGTGTTTAAAACAATCCCTCACTTGCTTCAGGGTACCTAATCGCTGTGAAAAATAATTAATTAACTGAGGATAGGAATCAGTTTTTATTAAATATTTCTCAATATTTCCTCTACTATTATAAACGATAGATTATATTTAATGATCCACATGAACCAAATAAATATCTCCGAAGAGATATTCCTTTGAAACTTACGCAAGGGAAAGGATTAGCAATTATAAAACATCATTTAATTCATTATACAACACCAAATCACATTATATTTTCTATATATTTCTTAGTACATAATAGATTTCTTTATATAATTTTATTCTAACGACTACCTAACCAATCTGTAATAAACCTACATAAGTTATGTGCATACAATTTATAAATTGGTTATTAGAATTGAAAAACACGTCAAGTTTGTTATTGTATTTAATAAAAATATTATTTAAGAAAATATATAATGAGCCAGGTGAGACTAAATAATTCATTGTTTCTGGGCCCGAAAGGAAGTACTTTGATAGTGTGTAACTCTATCTTTATAAATATTTTTATATACCTTATTTCTGTAACAATATATTTACTATTTTTATATTGAATTCTCGTATCTTCAGAGCGCACATTGGGTGACGTAATGTGCGTAAAGAAAATAGGAATATTTCAAATGAACTTCATTTAGCTGGGACAAATCAAGTCCATTTGATTAAAAAAAACAAAACGCATCAGCGAAGATTATCAAAGAAAGTAAATAAACAACCAATTGTCATTTCAGACAATAGAGCTACATCTGAATAGATGACATCAAAAGCTTGATCTCTAAAAAAACTAAGTCTGTCACTCTGACGTGACAAGAGATGGTGATGTAAATACTCATACTTCAAAATTATAATATTCACGAGGAATTCTGGAATATTATAAGTTTTGGTTGACATCCGTTGCCGTTAACGGTATAACGGATACTAAAAAAACAGCGCCAAAGTAGGAATTTAAACCTATTTTGGCGCTGTTACAGACACGTGAAAAGACACTTGTGTCATCTATTTAAATATAGGTCTGTGTTGCAAAGTTATTCAATTACCTTCTTCGATTACAAAAGCGTATTAAAAAGAAATACAAGAAATATATATTTTTCTAAAGTTATATAAAATTCCTCAAAATGATAATAACCTCTAAAGACAAAATATATATTTTGATAAATCTTGCTCAACTTCTATTTGATATATCGTAAAATATAATTTGTCCGTTCGCCTATCAGCCTGTAATGTGATATGTTTAGCCTAATGAATTTCATAGATTAGTCTATTTAAAGAAGGTGAACAACATTTATACGAGAAAAATATAAAATTCATCTTAAAACAAAAAGAATATAGAAAAAGTTGCTTAAATCAAAGAAAGAAATCTAATACAAGAAGTAGAGTACCTATAACTTAATTTAAAATACTTAAATGTGAAATAAAAATCGCTTTAAAGATGATATAAGTAGGTACCCACGAGGTATTAGTAACTCGGGAAAGAATCATTCCAACCAACAATAATTTCAAATCCCGTATTTTTACCTCTAGTATAACTTACAATTTACAATGCCACTAACTGAGGTACGTTTTTCTTTCTTCTTTTTTTTAGTTACGGAACTTCTTTTTTTAGTTACATTGGTATTTGAATTCCATATGCTTTATCAAGTTATTTACGTTTGCATGACATCATAAATTGTAATTTCAGTTTTGATAATGAAAAACAATTTAGAAGTTAAATAAACATTATATAACTTGTTGATTTTGAAATCAGAAATTTGTAAGTAACAAATTAATTTAAAGGGCTAAGATATAGCAACGAAAGATGCATGGAATTTCAAAAAAGATCGCAGGCGGTTACGTCGTTATTGTTTATTTATGTTGTTCTATTTAAAAATTCAAAAGACCGATATGATTTTTAAAATCTTATGTTATATTTAAATCTTTCGCATTCCAAGCAACATTAAACTTTTCTATATTTCACGCCTCTTAAGACCCAGCGCATATTAAACAAAAAAATCAAAAACTATTCAGATCTCAAAACAAAAACAAAGTAAATCCGACTCTATTCCTATTACCGATGATTTAAATTACATTGAAAAATATATACCTACGTTTTATTAAACACGGGGTTTTAAGAGGTGAAACATTTCTATTCAAACTTTAGGATCCGATCATTTTACTCAAATAACGTCCTGTGCACTTTTGGCGTGCATCTTTCGTCACGGTATCCGTCGACCTTTTTTCATCTTCAACAAATATAATTTATTGAAATCACATTCGACAGTTGCATTGCTGTTTCCATCTTATTCCCTTTTAATTCAATTAACACTCTTGAATCCCCAAAATATAAGTTAGAGAATCCCTTGAAAGTATATTGATGTTTCGAGACCAGTAATTTCTAATCGTATAATCTTTTAAAACTTTATTTTTAGACGTTTCAAACTCTTAAAAAAAAATGAATTACGTTTCTTGTAAAGGTATTGTTATAAACTTCTTCCTCAAATACGTTATAAGGCTTATTAACATGTTATAAGTCGATTATAAGTTAGGTATAGGAATAAATACTCCTATAACTTCCCCCAAATCCTTGTTTAGTAAGGAAAATAAACGCAATATTGAGAACGCTTTACGACTGATTTTACTTATTAGGAAGTTCTCTAGAAGCTGTACAACGGCTGTATAAGAGCGAACCCTTATACATCCTCTGCACAGCTAAAACACTGGGTTCTACAAAAACCCAAGCTTGAAGGGAAATAAAAGTAGTCTTGAGATTGCTATACGATTTTGCACGTTGGGAAGTTTTTTAGAAGCTGTGCAAGGGCTCTATAAGAGCGAACCTCTATACATCTTTTATACAGCTACAATACAGGGACAGTCAGCGTCTGAGATAATATCTGAACCCATCTAATAGCCGTATACTAGGTGGGGTAGATATCTCTGATGCTGACTGTGCAAGGGTGTTCGCTCTTATATAGATAAGAGCGAACACCCTTATACATCCTTTGTACAGCTAGAATACAGCTGGTACAGTCAACGTCAGAGATATCTAACTCCATCTAATCACCGTATACTACATATGGTTACTAGGTGGGGTTAGATATCTCTGATGCTGACTGTGCAAGGGCTATATAAGAACGAACACCCTTATAAATCCTTTGAACAGCTACAACACAGCTGCTGATAGTAAAAAAACCCCAAAGCTTCACGAAAAAAATGATTAGTATATTAGGTAGGGTATATATCTCTGATGCTGACTGTACAAGAACTATATAAGAGCGAACACCCTTATAAATCCTTTACACAGCTACTGATACTAAAAAAATCCAAGCTTTACGCAAAAAGTCTGGATTCTTCAAAACTCCAAGCTTCACGGAAAAAACGATTCAAACTCCCCGAAATAAGGTCAGAAACGGCAATGCAACGCTCCCCACCGTCTACTTAGCTGTGGCGTTGTCTTCGTGCGCCTTCTTGACGACGGCGAGCTTGGAGTGGGGGTCGCGAGGCTGCAGCTGCGCGTACGGCGGCGCGCGCGTGCCGTGCAGCACCAGCGACCAGCCGCGCACCCACCCGGCCGCGCCGCTCGGCCCCGAGCCGCCGTTGAAGCGCGCCTGGATTAATACGAATCTCCTAATTTCTGATGCCTTCGCGGTTATTATACACTAGTGCAGGGGTTCCCAATCTTTTTCAACCTGCGGCGCAGTTACAAGTTTAGTATTTTGTAACGGCGCCCTGCCCTAGCTAGGTATCTACACCTACCTACTATATACTACCATCGTTGTAAATTTAAAATCACGGTCGAAAAAGAGTGACATGACGCTAAATGATTTACTAGGTAAGTAAATTATGTACTCAAATAGGCACCCGCGAATATTTGTGGTTTCGAGTAATGATAGAACTCATGGCGCCCCTCTTTACTTTCTACGGCGCACCAGGGCGCCGCGACGCACACTTTGGGAACCCCTGCACTAGTGGTTCGCCCCGGCTTCGCACGGATCCCTATTTTTTTTTTTTTTAATATTATATGGCATATGTCACTCAGGGTGAACGTAACTTCCCAACAGTGAAAGAATTTTTTCAAATCGATCCAGTCGAGAGCCTTTTCAATACAAACAAACTTTTCTTCTTTATTATATTAGTACAGATTGGAATGAAACAAAGAACTGATTTAACTAGCGTATTTTATTTTATTGGCTGACGTTTCGTTGATTATGGAATCCGTAAAGGCTCCATCAGTTTCCATAACGGTGTCGTTTCAGTCGCGCTACGATTATGGAAACTGCATAGAATCCGAAACGTCAGCAAATAATAATTTTATAGTTGTGTCGTTAATAATTGTTTCATTCCAATGTGTAATAACCGCGAAGGCATCAGAAATTAACGGAACAATTGTTTTCCGGTTCTTTGAAAAACATCCCAAGAGAGAAAAAAACATCGTGTATTTGCTTGTATTTAAATTCTTTCCACTATTAATTTTACATCTTTCACCAGAATTCCTCCCTACCTCTAAAGTCCAGGTGCCCTGTGGGTACTCGCCCCAGGTGTGCGTGGTCATGAAGGGCCACTTGGCGAAGCCATCGCGGGAGTCCTCGTCGTTGGCGCGTCTGCTCAGGATCATAGATCTGAAGTGAAAAAACTCAAGATAAATATCTTGAGACCAGAACCAAGCGTTGGAGTAAAGGGCAGTCCACAGAAGCCTCCTGATTTTGGATTCACTTGGTCTGGAAGCGATCCTAACTAGTGGATCTCTAATCTCTATCCATCAATTGCCTCGCTGGGCAGTCCGCCACTGCCTCCTGATTTTGTATGCAATTGGTTAAAATGCGATCCCAATACCAATTGGGGTTTATAACGCTTAGCCAAGAAAGGGGGGGAAGTAAATTTTACCGCCCTCTTATTTTGGGATTTTAATATACTATAAATTACATACATAAGTACATACAATATTTTTATTAATTATTGTTAAATCTTGCCGCCTAAAAAGGAACCCCACTACTCCACTGTAGGGGTCATAAAGACAATGTCTATATCATAACGCACGTTTGCCGGAACAACGTGACATATCAAAATGTTTTACCACGTGAATTCAAATCTAAACGTGCAGATATAGAGTCCTAAATGGAGTAACAAGCATGCATTAAAGACAAGCATCACGCACCTGGTTCCCATGGGGCTGGTGAGGAAGAACTCCAGGTCCCCACGGCGCGTGGAGTTGGCGCTCACCACCGCCTGCACGTGCTCCAGGTAGCGCACCTCGCTGGGGGTGTGGGGGACATAGAGAAGAGCATGACGCACCTGGTTCCCATGGGGCTGGTGAGGAAGAACTCGAGGTCCCCGCGGCGCGTGGAGTTGGCACTGACCACCGCCTGCACGTGCTCCAGGTAGCGCACCTCGCTGGGGGTGTGGGGGACATAGAGAAGAGCATGACGCACCTGGTTCCCATGGGGCTGGTGAGGAAGAACTCGAGGTCCCCGCGGCGCGTGGAGTTGGCACTGACCACCGCTTGCACGTGCTCCAGGTAGCGCACCTCGCTCGGGGTGTGGGGGACATAGAGAAGAGCATGACGCACCTGGTTCCCATGGGGCTGGTGAGGAAGAACTCCAGGTCCCCGCGGCGCGTGGAGTTGGCGCTGACCACCGCCTGCACGTGCTCCAGATAGCGCACCTCGCTCGGGGTGTGGGGGACATAGAGAAGAGCATGACGCACCTGGTTCCCATGGGGCTGGTGAGGAAGAACTCCAGGTCCCCGCGGCGCGTGGAGTTGGCACTGACCACCGCTTGCACGTGCTCCAGGTAGCGCACCTCGCTCGGGGTGTGGGGGACATAGAGAAGAGCATGACGCACCTGGTTCCCATGGGGCTGGTGAGGAAGAACTCCAGGTCCCCGCGGCGCGTGGAGTTGGCGCTCACCACCGCCTGCACGTGCTCCAGGTAGCGCACCTCGCTCGGGGTGTGGGGGACATAGAGAAGAGCATGACGCACCTGGTTCCCATGGGGCTGGTGAGGAAGAACTCCAGGTCCCCGCGGCGCGTGGAGTTGGCGCTGACCACCGCCTGCACGTGCTCCAGGTAGCGCACCTCGCTCGGGGTGTGGGGGACATAGAGAAGAGCATGACGCACCTGGTTCCCATGGGGCTGGTGAGGAAGAACTCCAGGTCCCCGCGGCGCGTGGAGTTGGCGCTCACCACCGCCTGCACGTGCTCCAGATAGCGCACCTCGCTCGGGGTGTGGGGGACATAGAGAAGAGCATGACGCACCTGGTTCCCATGGGGCTGGTGAGGAAGAACTCCAGGTCCCCGCGGCGCGTGGAGTTGGCGCTCACCACCGCTTGCACGTGCTCCAGGTAGCGCACCTCGCTCGGGCTGTAGGGGACATAGAGAAGAGCATGACGCACCTGGTTCCCATGGGGCTGGTGAGGAAGAACTCCAGGTCCCCGCGGCGCGTGGAGTTGGCGCTGACCACCGCTTGCACGTGCTCCAGGTAGCGCACCTCGCTCGGGGTGTAGGGGACATAGAGAAGAGCATGACGCACCTGGTTCCCATGGGGCTGGTGAGGAAGAACTCCAGGTCCCCGCGGCGCGTGGAGTTGGCGCTGACCACCGCTTGCACGTGCTCCAGGTAGCGCACCTCGCTCGGGGTGTAGGGGACATAGAGAAGAGCATGACGCACCTGGTTCCCATGGGGCTGGTGAGGAAGAACTCCAGGTCCCCGCGGCGCGTGGAGTTGGCGCTGACCACCGCTTGCACGTGCTCCAGGTAGCGCACCTCGCTCGGGGTGCCGCCGCACGCCGTCGTGTCTATACGCATCGTGATCATGCCCTCTGATGGTATCTCGCTGGAATGGTATAGAATAATAGTCTTTATTACCGTGATTTAAATATAACATGTTAGTAGTTCACTACCGTATAGTTACATGTCACTAGGACCCCAAAACACCAGGGAAACAGTCTCTGAGGTAGAAGACTTCAGTTATTACGTCATTATTTCTTTATATGCATCCATGGTATTTTTGGTAAGTACATAGGTAAGTTTTAAACAGTTTCACTTGGACCCGGATCGGGTGTTGCATCTTATCACTAATTAGGTAAAACATTCTTAAACATTATAATAATATGAACAATTTAATTAAGATGGCTACCGCCGTGTTCTACTAAAGTAACAACTTTACTGTAAAACAATGTACTTCGAAAATTACTGCAAAATAATGAGTTTTATAACGCAGTTTGATTTTTCAAATTCTGTCAATAATTGCTAAGGTTATGCCTTAAAAACGAGAAAGCGCGGTTTTGCGCGTTTGTGAATTCGCATTACCTAGCCTATCTTACGCGAGCGACCATAAATAAAAAGCATTTATTTCAGACTAATACTGTCTATACTGTGTTAATAAAAATCCTTATAACTAGGGTTAATAAGCATCAGCGATGGAGTCAACGAAATTTTCGATTGCATATTTCAAACGCGTACTATTCCGGAGGGTGTTTTTTCCAGAGTGTTTAAAAAAGGTTCCTCAACTTACGTGTGTGTGTTGATGGATCCAGCCTCGCAGTGGTAGCGAGGGGGCACAGAGCGCCAGTTAGCAGCCAGGGCCGTCATAGCACCGGCATCCAACACCCCGAAACCAAACAGATGGTTGAACTCCAGCCCCACGCCGTTCATTGTCCAGTGGAAACGACCCTTGAAGAGTTAATTCAGACGTTGATATGAGAAGAGAAATCTGTAGTCCTACTTAACACGTAGATATCTACTTTATGAGTAAGTCAATTTATAATAATTTCTTTTCCCTTCGCGGTTACGCATTGTGTTTTGTTAAATTTGCTGACGTTCGATGCCTTTACAGTTCTTTTATTCGTAGCCGATACAGACGGTAGTCTAGTAATAATTAAGTGTTAGCCTATATCAGCCAAAAAATAAAATACGCGTGTTTAATCCGTTAATAGTTGTTTCATTCCATTGTGTAATAACCGCGGAGGCATCAGATATTATTATCATAAATCCTTAAACGGTAGATTTGTAAAAGTAGTTTGCGGATCTCTCAGAATCAGATATACGTGAAAATATTTAATACAAAGTTACTTAGCAAAAGATTACGAACAAAGTCACGCACGTGGGACCATCTTATAAGTTTCCCTCCAACTGTTACGATACATTGAAGAAACTCACTCGTGCTTACTTTGATACAGCTAAATACCATATCTAAAAGTTTCCTAGTTTCTTATTATTACCGTAACTAAGAGGATAACTAAATGCTTAGAGAATTGGAACAAGGATATATAGAGTGAGATTCCAGTCACGCTAGACTTAAGTGATTTTATGAACGATGTTTTTTTAGGATTGGTAGGTAGTATAAATGATGAAAATATTGAGTTACATGGTGTTACTCAATATTTCGTAAATCAATTAAGTTGTTAATTATTGGTTAACTAGCTTCTGCCCGCGACTTCGTCTGCGCACGATGAGTACTTCACACAATATCGTTATAAAATATAGCCTATATGTTATTCTGATGTATAAGCTATATTGTGTTAAAGTTTCATTCAAATCCATTCAGTAGTTTTTACGTGAAAGAGTAACAAACATCCATACATCCATACTTACAAACTTTCGCCTTTATAATAGTAGTAGGATCTTATTGTTCTTTGTTTTTGTTTTGACGATCTCAATATGAGTAGGTACATGGAATTTAACATAATAATGTAATTAATGATATTGTATGAATTTTGAGAAGTAAATAAATCTAATCTAATCTAATCGCGTTTCTTGTATGGGAGCCCCTATAAATATTTATGTCGTTCCGTTTTTTAGTATTTGTTGTTAGAGCAACAAAAATACATCTGTGAAAAATTTAGCTAATCACGGTTTATCTGATGTTTTTTTTTTTCACGGGAACGGGTTAAAAATAACTATTTCCGTCCTCCGGCCAGAAAGCGCCAACTTTGTGGCCGCTGCGCTAAATGAAATTTCCGCTTTCTGGCTTCGTCGAACAGAAAAATAGTATACTGACCTCGGCCAGTAAAATAAAAAAGCCTCAGATCACATTTTTGTCAACCTCGGCTTCGCCTCGGACGACAATTACATGTGATCTGAGACATTTTTTATTTTACTGGCCTTGGTGCGTAATGCACTATTACCTTAGCATCATATAGAGAATTTCTCTTTGAAGTTAACACGGTGAGGTGCTGAATGTCTCGCCAGGTTAAACTCGGGCTGAAAAATAAATAAAAAACCTAGTAATATTGTATTAAAGACAAAAACTTAATCAGTGATAAGGCGGATCTTCGAGCGTTTGAGACGCCGTCATTGTCGTCTCTACCTATATCTGTAATGATTGCAAATAATAATAATAGTATATTTGGTCAATTCACACCAATTGATCTAGTCCCAAACTAAGCAAAGCTTGTACTATGGGTACTAGCCAACAGATAAACATACATAAATATATATAAGACATCCAAGACTGAGGTACAGATGCCAATGCTCATCACATTGACTTCTGCCTCTAGCAGGATTCGAACCCGCAACCTTCTTCTTAAATATAGTCTGAGATGACAATGACGGCGTCTCAAACGCATGAAGATCTACCTGATAACTTATAGATAAAAGATAGCACCTGTGATGTTTAATATAAAATAATATAATATAGCAAATTATGAAGTTGTTTACGAACAAAAATGATGATAAGATATAAAGTAAACGGAGTGTAATGATTAACACCACCTTTTCAAAGTCAAGGAAAATTAACAAGATCTTTTTGATGTTATACTTTTTTACTCGTTCTTGCCTTTGGAACCATTTTATATGAATTTCGTTTATATAGGTATTCAGACAGCCGAAAATAAATGATATTTGTAAAATGAATAGAAAAAATCGAGAATCCAATCTTTACATAAGGCATCATCAACATCATACATAGGTACTTACCTACATATAAGTACAGTCTACATTTTTTTTATATTACACATATGTTTAGTAGTTCGATTAGTTATGTCACGTTATGCGATAAATTATAAATAGGTAGTATGCCGTTTCTTATTTTTTTTAAATATTTTCGTCCAAAAATATTTCATATTATACCAAAACACAGGTTGGAATGACACAACATTCTATAAACGGATTTAACTCTCGTATTTTATTTTATTTGCTGACAATTCGGTCTATTGTCAGCTCTGTTGTGCTACAGTTATGGAAACTGTGAAGGTTCGAAACCGCAGTTTAATAAAAAACACGAGTTGAATCAGTTTATAGTTGTTTCATTGTGTAATAACCGCGAAGGCATCGGAAATTGAAATATAGGTTATAATTTCTGATGCCTTCGCGGTCATACATTGGAATGAAACAACTTTAAACGGATCTAAATCCATAGTTTTGATTTATAATTTATTCGAACTGAATACTGAAGCGCAGTTGGCCAGCTAATAGGCCTTTACTGCAAAACCGGACGGGTGGCGAGCCTCCAGAGAGGAGGCTTCCAAGCAATGAGTGGAGGCTTTCAATCCATAGTCGTGCTACGATTATGGAATCTGCAAAGGCTCCGAAATGTCAGCCCATAAAATAAAATACGCGTGTTAAATCCTTTAAAGTTTCTTTCATCCCAATAAAATACAGGTTATCATAAACATCTCCTAATCCCACTTACTTAGCATGTAGAGCCAGAGCGAACACACCAGCTGCTTCTGGGGCCGCAGCAGAAGTGCCAGAGTGTGTGGCCGTGCACTTGCCGTACAGGTCCGTGGTGGCCACACCAGTGCTCGGGTCTCGGGCGCCGTTGCTGAACGTACTGGCCAAGGTCGAGGAGCAGGATTCATCGTAGTGTGCGTTCTGGCCGTCGTTTATCGCACTATGGGTGGAAAGGTGCTTTTTTTAGTACGAGTTGGTTTAGTTCATGCTACTATGTAAAGTGAAAGTTTGTAAGGATGGATGTTTATTACTCTTTTTCCGATGGACTTATGTATTTGGCCCTGAGGCCGTCACTGCTCCACCGGACGGGAGGAGAACGCACCGCTATACTGAATGGATTTTAATAAAAGTTGACAATAATATCTATAGCTTATACATCAGAATAACATAACATAGGCTAAATTTTATTACGATATTGTGTAAAGTGCTCATCGTGCGCAGACGAAGTCACGGTCAGATGCTAGTACATACTAGTTAAATTACTCAACTCTTTCAATTCGGTCTTTTGTACTTTGTTTTACATGCGAATTTTTCGCTTCAGCGCCATCTGTGCGAAATGCTTTGTAAAAAATATCATTATAATTAAAAACTAATGGTATTGAACCAAAAATATCGATCGAATTTTCGAATGATAGATCGTAGTTATTATTTAATCTTATGGAATTTGATTTTGCTACCCCCGTGACTACAAAGCTAGAACCACCTTACATGTTTATCGTGCCCACAACTGTGAATTCGACCTTGATCATGACTTCTTTTAACCCCCGACGCAAAAACGACAGGGTGTTGTAAGTTTGACGTGTGTGTTGAGTGTGTATGTCTGTCTGTGGCATCATAGCTCCCGTACGCATTAACCGATTATGTCGGGAGTGTTATTAGTTATGTTTGATGAAGGCTGTGTAAGTAGTTTAATAATTAAACATACCTGTTAATAGACACAGTCCACATAGAAGCGGCGTAACCATCACAATTGCAGTCATCATCTTCACCCCCGTCTCCGCTCGCCCACACGTAGATGTTGCCGAGGCCGTTACGACCCTGAAACAAGATCGATGGTGATACAAGTGTGGTAAGTTCATTGCACACGAGGAGGAATGTGATACAAGTGTGGAACGTTTATTACGCGCGAGGTGGTACTAAGTGAGACAAGACGCGCGTTAAAATTTTTACGCCACATGCTACTCCTAATAGTTTCCAAACCAAGTCAATTATATTACAACTAGCTTCTGCCCGCGACGTCGTCCGCGTGGAACTCCTCCTTTTTTGCAGTCGGTTAAAAAGTAGCCTATGTCCTTTTAGCGTGAAAGCGTAACAGACAGACAGACAGAGTTACTTTCGCATTTATAATATTAGTAGGGAAGTAGGGATATTAGTAGGGATACTAGCGGATTGCCCCGACTTCGCACGGATTCCCATATCTTTTTTATTTTTCTATAGCCTATGTCGCTCGGGATTTTTTCAAATCGGCCTAGTCGTTTGGAGCCTATTCAACCCAAACAAACAAACAAACCTCTCCTATTTATTATATTAGTATAGATATAGATATAGTGATGCGAACGTAACCATTCAAAGTAAATCTTGATACAAGGTAAGGTAAGGTATGGTAAGGTAAGGTAAGGTATACATAAAATGTTAGAATTTACAACAACTCAACTTATTTAGAAAGGAAAGAAAACTCCACTTGAAACAGTAAACATTCTGTCGACAAAAATAAATTACGTATAAGACAACAAAAGAAATAAGAGGACATAAAGGTACATATATAATAGATAACAAGAACTTCCTTTAAGGTTCATTGGAAAGGTTGTGTCCGGACCCTTTTATTTACCTGTCGAAAGACACAAGTAACATAACCTTTCTTTGACCCTTGGGTATTTTCGATCAGTAATAGCTTGTTTTTCATTACCATGGGAGCTATCGGCCTTTTACTCTTTGTTTAACGAAACGGTTATGGGAAAATAGGACTTATTTCGATGGGCCTTAGCGATTTATTTGTTTAAGTAATCCCGAGAGGAAAGACCTTGTTTATTTGAGTGTTTTGTTATATGTTATGTGTAAGATCTCGAAGGTAAACTGCGCCTACATGGTGTTAAGTCTTATAAAATGATGAATGTTCAATGATATACATTATACATACGGGATCTACCTATATTGTTATAAGTGTACTTTTTAACTGCAATAGACTTACACTTTACGAGTAAATTGTACAATGTAAATTGACGAAGCCAGCGCTACGGATTTGATATCTCTACATCGACAGTTAAACGAAATTATTTAATAAAGAATTTCTGATACCTGCGCTGGTTATTAAAAATTGGAATGAAACAACTGTAAACGGATTTTACTCGCGTATTTAATCGCTATTACGTATTTAGTGACTTTTGCGTTAGACTATTGTTAGTTCAGTCGTGCTGCGGTTATGGAAACTAAAGATTTCGAAACGTCAGCCAATAAAGTAAAATACGCGAGTTAAATCCGTACAATAATATCGCACACCTAGATCTAAAGGGAGCTAACTCAAAAAACTGAAGATTTGAGTTATGCACACCATCGGATTCCTTACATCAAAACCCACCTACCACTATA
Source organism: Polylopha cassiicola (assembly GCA_038024825.1). Taxonomy (NCBI): domain Eukaryota; kingdom Metazoa; phylum Arthropoda; class Insecta; order Lepidoptera; family Tortricidae; genus Polylopha; species Polylopha cassiicola. The sequence goes on from CP149061.1 coordinate 6,965,141, forward strand.
ACGGAATTAAGCTAACTCTGCTAGCTTCATTATAAAAAGCATAAATCTATACAGAAAACTCATGCGTGCATGTGGTCATAATTAATCAGTTTTTCGTCTCTCCTGAAAAAGTAACATTTTTGGGTTGGCTCCCTTTAGATCTAGGTGTGCGATATAGTTGTTTCATTTTGATGAAATAATAATTGTTTTGATATAGGTACAAGATTTACATTTAAGTACCTACTTTAGCACTAACAACCGCCTTGTACAATGGTACCTACCTCTACTTAGAATGCTAAGTAGAGGTAGGTACGTACCTGCTTAAAAATAAAAAATTGCATCGTCTTTTAATAACTTTGCCAATTAATAATTCAGTAAAAGGCTGTGTTTATGTACTTAATTAAGTGGATCTCAAAAAGGGTCGCGGCTGCGTCATCGTATTGAACGTAATCCTATTAAGAAAGTGAATAAGTAAGAAAATATATTAATAAGCTAAATAATTATCCTTAATGGAAGTCGTATGAATAAAAATATACGACGCAATTTATTTTTACGAAAAATATATACCTACACCTACGTAAGTAATCATTTCTGATGCCTTCGCAGGCATTACACATATTATTTGATACATTGATTTAACTCACGTATTTTCATTTTGTTTGCTGGCGTTTTGAAAATTTACAGTTACCATATTCGTAGACAACTGAGCTGACGATAGTAACTCTAAAGTTACCTACCTATCTATACTTAGGTACTTTAAGTAAGAAAATGCAGGCGGTTCCTGATGCTTTCACGGTTATTACACTTTGGAGTATTTGAGTATACCTACTTATCTATACTAATATTATAAAGCTGGAGTTTGTTTGTTTGTTTGAACGCGCTAATATCAGGAACTACGGGTTCGAATTGTAAAAATATTTTTTTGTTGGATAGACCATATATCGAGGAAGGCTTTAGGCTATATAATAACACGCTGCGACCAATAGGAACAAAGAAAACGTGGAAAATGTGTACAAAAGGGGGAAAATATGAAACCTATATGAAGAATAACTATTCCACGCGGACAAAGTCGCGGGCACAGCTAGTCAATTTATATGCTTACGTTTCGATAAGTTAAGTAGGGTTGCCAGGTCGCCAAACCAAATAGACGGATAGACCAGCCAGTTTAGCCAGATATTTGAGTAGAAAAGCCGGATACCCTACATTTAGTGGATTTTGTCTCATTATTAATAACTAGCTTCTGCCCGCGACTTCGTCCGCGTGGAACTCGTCCTTTTTTGCAGTCGGTGAAAAAGTAGCCTATTCTATTTTCTTTCTTAGGCTCCAGACTTTCTTTGTACCAAATTTCATTTAAATCGGTCCAGTAGTTTTAGCGTGAAAGCGTAACAGACAGACAGACAGACAGAGTTACTTTCGCATTTATAATATTAGTAGGGATAGTAGGGATTAAATAATAGGTCAAAAAAATTGTACCTATGCAAAAACAAGCTTTTTGATTAGGTATTATAAAAAGCCTAACAAACCGGACAAGCCGGACAACGTTTATTCTGGCCGGAGCAATCAAAAAACATGTGTCCGGCTCAATCCGCCCAAAAACGCTACTTGTATAAATATACTAGTGGTCCCGGCAGACTTCGTCCCGCCCGGCAAAGAAGCAATGTAGCGGCATTAATCAATCGATTTGACAGCTGTCATTGTTGCGTTTTGTTATACCTACTATTTTTAACAAATGAGGTAAATATTTTTTTTTACTGGATCGGGATGAAAAGTATCCTATGTCCTTTTCCTGACTTTAAGCTACCTCCCCGCCTATTTTCAGCCAAATCAGTTAAGCCGTTCTCGAGTTATAAACGGGGTAACTAACACAACTTTCTTTTATATAGGTATATAGATAGTTTTAATTACTACTCATAGTCTTAATATTACATCACAGAATACGTCAGTCGCGCCTCGTTAGCTGCAAGGAGGCTTTCAAGGATTCCCTTTTGTACGGATTCATTTGCCGGAACTGGGACGTCTTTTAGCATCCATTTCCTTTATTTACGGTATTACGTGTAAAAGTACTTTGGATGAACTGGCACGAAAAATAACGCTTTTAGGCGTAATGGGGCAAATTATTGACGTGTCTTTAAGATTTTTAATATCGGTAAGTATACTTTTTTAATTTTTTTTTTTTTTTTATTTCAGATGCTTTCGCGGTCAACGTTTTGTAGTTAGACTATCGTCAGCTCAGTCGTGCTACGAATAGGAGAACTGTAAGGTTTTCGAAACGTCGGCAAATAAAATAAAATAAGTACGTTAGTTAAATCCGTTATAGTTATTTCATTCCAAAAACCTACCTACCTTTTTGCTGGTTAGTTAGGTTAGGTCCAGTGTCAGTGTGTTGAATACTGTATCTTATCTGTGCTATAATTTATTATCTAGGTATATTCTATTTGTATCTACAAATTGCAGGCCATGAACATTAAATAAAAATACAAATCACAAATGGCGTCACGTCTCAATAAGGTAATCAAATACACATAAGAAATATACATATAAACAAATTAACTATATGACGACATTTAATATATCTACGAGTATATTACTGTACCCAATAAACATGTGTCAATAACGGCAAATAACCTTACTTCCTTACGACACGTGTCACAAAGGCACAAAGTTTACGAAATCACGACCCAATTTCGGGCACAAAATTAAAAGCCTAATCTCATATCACTCCCACTGGGACACTACGGATGCAATAGGAATCCAGGATATGATTTCGGTGACCTAATATTCGAAAATACTGGGACAAACTCCACTATTATAACGTGACCAGACGTCTCGTTTTTAACGGGACTGTCCCTTTTTGTAAACGAGTCTCGGTGTCCCCGAAATTATCTCCGGGATGCATAATAGTTATTCCAAAAATCACTTGTTACTTGCTTATTGACTATGCAGTTTCCTAACACGGTATTTAAAAACTGCGTGCAAATTTCAGCTACATTCAACGATGTAATACGGATGTGATCTTCTTTCATTTGATACTGCACTATATTTATTTAATTAAACAAATAAACCAACGTCCCGTTTTGAGTCAAAAAATAAATGCAATGGTTATGAAGACTTGAGCTTTAGTGGCGAGGAAATAACGCTGTAAACTGGAGTAGAGTGGTAAGAGAAAATAAACGTTCCAGCGATCAAGCTGCTAGTTAAACTCTTAAGGCTGTATGAGATTGCTCATATACAGCATTTATACAGGTTAGACGATTAGGTTTCCGCTATACAGTAGGTACTTTCTGGAGGAACATATTGAGATAGTTTTATGATTAGTTTATGGTTCTCTCATAAAATAGAAATGTATGAAATAATTTATTCACTTGAAATGTGACTGCACAGCACATCTCGCCAACAATACTGGCGTGCAAATTAATATCAATGTTCCTAAAATGACTGCCCCAAAGTTTTTTTTAACAATAAAAATATTTCGTAGAAAGAATGTGTATGGCAAAACAACGTTTGCCGGGTCAACTAGTTATTCTATCTAAGATATATTATAACCGCGAAAGTAACTCTGTCTGTCTCACTTTCACGCTAAAACTACTGAACCGAACCAATTTAAATCAAATTTGGTACACAGTTTGTCTAGAGCCTGGAAAAGGACATAGGCTACTTTTAATTGCAAAAAAAGGTTGTAATGGTTTAAAAGGGGGGGGGGGGGTGAAATGTAGTAATACGTGGACGGAGTCGCGGGCAAAAGCTAGTTATTATATAATTATTTTATAACTGCGAAAGCATCAGACATAATTATACTTACTTTGTACCTATATTGATAAACAGATTCGTATCCAAGGACCATAATTTTCAGGTAAAAAAAACGTCATCAAGATATCAAATAGCGACGGGTCAGTCATTCGATTCCTTACCCCCTTAAGGGGGCCGCCCTCAGCCGCCCGCCCATAACTTCCGCCCTTAGCGATTGAAAAGAACCTTCGATTCGTAAATCTAGCGTAGTCAAGGCAGTTGAAATTCAATTAACGCTGAATGTTACATTTTGTTATGTGTCGTTTATATAAGATGCGAATATAAGGTTTCTTTAATTAAGTCTAGCCTAAAACAGTCCTTGTTCGACACGCCACCGACGGTTGCCGGGCGTCATAAATTAATGAACCATTCGTTAATTCATATAGATGAGAAACTAGTTTCGTTCGGGTGAAATGTGACTCATTTATAATACACATATAGGTTAGTAGGTAATCTTTTTTCATGGTTAGGTAGTGATATATTATAAAAATTGACATGACAATCCGCAATTTGCGGATATATGTTGTCGAATCAAAATCTTTATTATTTAATGTTTTACAAGTTGATCGCCTCGGCTTTGCACGGGTGCCATTATACAAATATTGTCCTAATGTAACGAAATATAAATTATTTAATTTAGTGCAGTCGTTCAGAAATTATGCGCAGACTTACCTACATTTCGGTGTTTTTTTTTCTATATGTAGATTATTCAGGTACAAATGCTGTTTCAATTGATACTTAATATTATTTGCAACCATAGATATAGCTAGAGATGACAATAATTCGTTTCAAACGAAGATCCGTAATACCTTTTATACATAATCATCTCTTAACCTTCACAAAAGTCAACAAACACCTAAATAATCTATTTCGAGAGATTTGTAAATAATAGCTATCCAGTTTCTTCGCTAAACAGACATACAATAAAGAAGATTAATTAACGACTATATTGTCCATTAATAGGTTATTCTTATTTTATTACCATCCCGCTGTGTTATATATTTCGTAGTTTATCATAGTTTAATATGACTTTGCCGGGCAGGATAGAAAGTCATGTCCCCGGATTCCGGGGACATGGTGAGATGGATGGTGCGACGTAATGACACTAAGAGTATTGACTGCTGCTACTATAATATATTTATTTAACAAAACACAACACTTATATACTATATCGAGACAGCGCAAATCGCTGCTCGATCTATCTATGTTACGTGATCTACGTGACTGTGGCAATCTGCTGACAGAGCCGCCACAGTACTCCCCCCCAAAAGAAAAAAACTTAAGAAAAATACAATTAAGTTACACAATAATACATCAGTTAACAAATAACAAGGACAGAAAAAAATAAAGGCGTTGAGCTGAAACTACTTTGGCAGTCAATTTCACTCCAGTGCCGTGCGAGTCGCGGGCGTTGTAAGCTCCGGGACTCCATAACCAATATCCCATTGGCATTCTCCATACAATAATTCGCTGCGCGAAATCCTTACGCAGCGAATAGTTTGTGCGCTTGGCGCAGTTTCTTGTCCTTGAACTTGCTGAGTAGGTAATGTAAAATGTCGACCGTTCGGCGTATAGCTGCCTCGGCAATTCACTTCATTGTATCAAATGTGCCTGCTTGCATTTCTTCATATGTGTCGCGAGGTGAAAACGCAGTATGTGCGTCTCTCGGACTGACGAAATTCTCGAGGCTTCTGATAGCTCGTATTTCCGAAGTATTTTAAATCTTGAATCCATGATCGGGCGGGGGTCGGCGTTGTGAATGAACCGTCTAAATCCAGAATACCGGAATTTGATAGACGTTCATTCTGAAGAATCACATGTAGGTACCTTAATGTCTGGTCCAAGCTGCTGAAGCAATTTGTTGCTCTGCTCCACGGCTCATCACGATATTTTTTGTAGCTGACTCACGTTGTAGAATTTTTGCGTGTTCTGTCGGGGTCACCACTTTGCCGGGCAGGAAGCAGAGTTATGTCCCCGGATCCCGGGGACATGGTGAGAGGAAGGATACGACGTAATGACACTAAGAGTATTGACTGCTGCTACTATAATATATTTATTTAACAAAACACAACACTTATATACTATATCGAGACAGCGCAAATCGCTGCTCGATCTATCTATGTTACGTGATCTACGTGACTGTGGCAATCTGCTGACAGAGCCGCCACATGACACATTTGACCGATATTTTCATAATAATTTCTGATGCCTTCGCAGTTATTACACATTGGAATGAAACAATTATTAACGGATTTAACTCGCGTATTTTTATTTAAGCTAGCTTTAGCGTTAAATCCGTTAATAGTTGTTTCATTTCAACGATATTTTCATGTTGATTTCATATGAGAAAAAGTAAAATATATCGCTTTAGAGCAAGTCACAACCAACAAAATGAAATTCGATGAAATTAGTTAACTTTTCCTTATTAAATTGTAAAAGTTTATACGCCTAATTGTAATTAAATTATCAAAATATTTAGGTACTAAATGAAATCTTGTACATCGTTAGTGAGTTCTAATACCGTATAATATTTGTAGATATTTATTTCTAAACTAAATTATGTATTCAATTAGTAAGTAATTAAGATATCATTAATTCTATTTTCGTAAGCGTTTTGTTACGCTTTTCTTAATCAAGTTTAATACAATTTATTTAACTTTTGTTTTGATTTTTCATACCATTTGTAAGCTAAATAAACTTGTATTTAACTTTAAAGTACGGTCGAGTTTAGCAAGAAATTATAAAATAAACTTTCTGTAAGACTTAAATAACTTTATCTTCTACACTGAATTCGAACAAACTAGATAAATCTTTGGAATGAAACAACTTTAGACAGATTTAACTCGCATATTTTATTTTATTGGCTGACGTTGCCTTTACAGATTCCATAATCGTAGCAAGCTTACCTTCTTCTTTATATATCAAAAATGTTTGTCTGTATATACGCTTATAACTTTTGATCGACTTGAAGATTGCATAGATAATAATTTATTCTTTTTTAGTTGCGATTGTTATGATCAGGAGAAGGTTTGTATAAAAGAAAATTATATGTTTTTCGGAAAAAGGACGCGGTACAAAGTTTGCCAGATCAACTAGTAGAATATAGAGCTACAAAACGGCTCCCATACCACGTAGCCGTTGAAGAAGTAAGACTTATGGTAAATTGTAAAGCTCCTGAACGACTTTTCTACAACTATACATTGTCTGTATAAGCTTGTGTGTTAGTTGGGTATCAAATATACCTACCTCATTAACCCCTCGTACGATAGCCCTCATCGTGGCATTTCGTGGCCCGTCCACGGTGCGCCCGTCATCAGTGGGGCCCCATGACGCACTGTAGATGTGGATCTTGTGGGGCTCATGACCCATGGAGTTGGCTTCGATCAGGTCTGTCATGTACGGCTGGTCCAACATACGTATACCTGGAACAGAAATAATCGTTATATACAATGTTGTATACATTATATACAATACGAATCCTCAAATTCTTTGGACACATCACTCGTAACGAGGACTCCATGGAACGTTTGGTGGTGCAAGGGAAGGTCGAGGGCAAAAGATCTCGCGGTCGCTCCCCAACACGATGGACAGATCTCATAAAGTCCAGCACAGGAAATGCAATCAACTGCTCTCACTCCACCAGTAACAGAGCCACATGGCGACGGATAGCAGGAGCTGCTGCGGCGCAAAAATTGACCGAAACATGACCACGACCACTCTGTCAAGAGTGAACGGTTAAGAAGAAGAAGAAGAACAATGTTGTAGGTTTTTTCTAAGAGTGTGTGTGAGGCTTAAATTTTGTTGGAAAGAAACAACTATAACGAATTTAAACGCTAAAGTTTAGCGTTAGACTATCGTCAGCTCAGTGCCAGGTGCGTGCAGTGAGGGGAGGGTAAGTATGGCGTCAAGGTAGCCACTTCATACATTAGTGACATTGTGCCTATATGGAATGCACGCCCTTGGCTCAGTCGTGCTACGAATATGGGATATGTAAAGTATTCGAAACGTCAGCAAATAAAATAATATGCGAGTTAAATCCGTTATAGTTGTTACTAATAAATTCTCTTCTCTAACGTCACTGATATCAGGAAATGTCATTAACGAATGAAAAAAAAATGAATGAAAATCTCATAATATCTAAAAACTACAAAGCTGGATTCGCAGCTTTGTAGTCAGGGGGGTCACAAAGTGCAATTTTATTCAAAAGTTAGTAATTTAGTCATGACCCCCTCCTTTGATCCGCCTTTGCAAACATTGTGGTCCTTTAAACCGAATCCAGCGCTCCTCAAATGCACGCTAAAATCACTACCCATTGTTCACTAAACCAACACTATCAGTGTTGCCAATTTAGCGATTTTGTCGCTAGAACTAGCGACTTTTGCTTAAGGCTTAGCGACCAAAAAATAGTTTAGCGACTTATCTGGCGACTTTTGGAGTACAAATTGAAACAGTTCTAGAGCCAATAATAGATACATTTTTTATCATATCGACACAGAGTTATTAAATGCCAAGAGATACTTAATATGGAAAATGACAAACAAATTCAAACTTTATTTAATTGAAATTCCATTGGGGGGGAGGGGGTGTCTCCCGAACTTTTTATGGTTGTTTTAGTTTTAGCGACTTTCTGGCGACTTTTGACTTTGAGTTTAGCGACTCGAATTTCTAGGAGTTGGCAACACTGAACACTATACGACTGAAACCAAACCAGTCGATGCCTGAGACCTAAATCTGTTTTCCACAAACACTCCCGGGAATACAACACAAAGCTCTAGCGGTGCCTCGAATTAGCAATTCAATAGAAACAGAAACCGACCATGCCATTTGGCAGGAGAATATTGTTTAACGGGGTGTGAATAAATCTGTAGGTAACAAGCAAAATAGTCCTTAAAAAATAAGTCTGGAATTACTTATTACCGTTCTTATATGTTGTTGTTCGAAGTACTTACTGCAAATGGAATGGACTGTAGGTAGGTATAGGTTTGATTCTTACGGGAAACTGATGCACATTGTGACTCCAAAAGATGTGGGGCGCCTGAACCCACGATGATGATGTATGGGTTGATGATGATGATGCTTGATAACACTTTCACTTGAAAACAGCACTTTTGATATGTTATTGTTCTTGTTTTATATTGGTTGATGATTAACGCGTGCGGCGCTTACGACAAGCCGGGTGGACAAGAGAGAGAGTGAGTGGGAGATTGAGATTGAATGGAATGTATAGATTGATTGAGAAGAATGAAATGGAATTAATTATTGATGGATTGATTGAACGGAATAGGAAGCGGGAATATTTGAGTGTACACGAACAGGTAATGTGGTAAACTCCTTCCTCAAGCTCGTTATAAAGCCTAGTTCTTAACCTGGGGGTAATTATCCCCGTGGGGATAAAACTTGTATTTCGCGGGGGTAACCATCAGCTGGTAGTTGTCTCAAACGCCCAATTTCAAAGTGACAAGTGTTAACGAATTCGTCGTTGGGAGTTGGGTCATAAGGGTAACAGGCCTAAAGAAGCAAATTTTCGATGCTCCATATTTATCTATAACTAGCGGCCCGTCCCGGCTTCGCACGGGGGGACTTAAGATTTTTTTAAGGCCTCAGAAACGATACTTTTCTCCCGTTTTTGAAACATTTTCGGTTACTGCTCCGCAACTATAAGACCTAGCGTGATATTATATAGCCTATGTTACTCGGGGATAATGTAGCTTTCCAAATGTGAAAGAATTTTTGAAATCGGTCCAGTAGTTTCGGAGCCTATTCATTACAAACATACAAAAATACAAAAATACAAAAATACAAATCTTTCCTCTTTATAATATTAATATTATTATATATTATATATTATTATTATTATATAAAGATTATTATTATTATAGTATAGACTATTAAAATTAAAATTATTAACTAGGTAGTTAATAGTCCCGAGCTAATGTCAAATACCAAATGGTAGTAGTCATTTGACTTATGTTAAAAATTAAAAAACATACATAACGTAATACTTTGTTTGAACTGCCTATAATCAATATATATGTACGAATATTAAATTAATTAAGAATCTTGAGAAAAAAAACCTGTTTCATATTAAGTTTGACCTCTTGAAAGCTCTGTGAACTGAGACCTTTAAAGAGTCCTTTTAGACTAGGGCTTATTATTAAAAGCACTAAAGTATTAAAGCTTCTAGCTGTAACTTACGTAGTGACGTAAAGCCTGCAGTTTAATTTAAAAGCTTTTAAAGCTATACTGTATAAAAAACAACTCTTATACAACGTTCGATAGTTGTTCATAGATTATTTAACATGTTCATTATAAAATATGTTGACAACGAAAGTGACTCAATTCAAAACATATCGTTACTCCATTAAGGATTCTAAGTGTAACATTTAAATTTGAATTCACATAGTGACACATTTCGAGTTAATTGCCGGACAGACCAGCCAGTTTGACCGGACATTTAGGTAGAAACGCACATCCTAGATTATTGAAGATTTTGTGTCTAAATATTAACAGGTACAACAAAAAATTTAATAGTACATTACGCACTTATTATACTTATTATTTTTCTGGCCGGATGACAGGAAAAACAATTTTTGACTAGTGTAAAAAGCCTTTAACAGAAACCGGACAAACCGTGCATCTATTTTGTCCGGACAAGCAAACAAAAAGCCTACTTATGTTCGGCTTTTTCCGGACGCCTGGCAACGCTAAATACCCATATAGATCACAAATAAAAATAAATGAATGAATTGTTATCAGTAGTTATCACATCCAATCAAGTGTATCTATCTATAAAAAACACCTGTTCGGCTAACAAGTAGGTACTTATGTAACAACACCCGGTACTATAATTGATTTGCTCATTTATGAAAAATGCAACAGATACCGGTGCGAAAATTTGAAAATATTTTTAACATAGACTTCATTCAGACATCCACCGATTTTTATGAAATTTTGTGTGAATATCGGGTAGATCTGAGAATCGGCCAAAATCTATTTTTCTTAACCCTTAAATATAAAGGGTGGTCCCAAAATTTTATTTTTTTTATTTTTGGCCTCTTTTTTATTTTATTAATAATACATACAATCCTAATTTTGTACTCTTCTATTATAATTACATCGTATAAATTTTGTACTGCTCTTAGCTTTAGTTTACTATCTATTTTATTGTCTGTGATACTTCAACAATGTACCTACAGTTAAAATCACCGCTTCATTTATGTACGACAGATTAGCTGTAAGCATTATTTCGACATGCAAAATCAAGTCGCAGTTACAAAACGTATCCACATTAGTCCATAAATATTTCAAAGCCAGGGATTTCAATAAAAAACCATTCACATTTCAGCTTCTTCTATTTGCGATAGTTGGAGTATAGCTATTGAAGTTGAAAAGGCTTTCAGCGGCTTTCCCTTGGCTGAGAGCTTTGATTTATGTGGTCTGAAGGCTGCGGTTTCAAGATAAATGAAGCTGGGATGAAGAACGGGCTCTTGAAATGTTGCTCATACTAAGATGTAAGATATGATTATTTTATAGATAACTAGCTGTCCGTCCCGGCTTCGCATGGATCCCTTTTTTTTTATAGCCTGTCACACGGGAACAGTGTAGCTTCCTAACAGTGAAAGAGTTTTTCAAAACGGTCCAGTCCTATTGGAGCCTATTTAAACCAAATAAACACACGAACTAACCTTTCCTCTTTATTAGTATAGACTAGCCGATTTAGTCTACGTAGAATAAGTACTTTGTATAACCCATTTTGTTTAAACATAAAAGACTATACATATATTAGCAGCGCGATAGAATTCTTTCCAATGACGCTTTTCTACAGTAAAACGATGTAAATCCTAATTTAAAACATTTACTTCAAATAAATAAAAATAATAACGCCACAAGCCCAGAAATAATAATTAAAATAAAAGAGCGTCGAAAATGCAGTTCAATTATAAATAGAGTAAGTTTTACTATGTAGGTTGGCCATAATAGAACTGTTAAAGCATCGAGGCTAACGTGTGTATCACTGTTTTGTGTTTAAAAGACTGAACCATATAGCATTATTGGGATTGAGTCGACAGAACTTCGCGTCTTACGCGCGATTATCTTGATCATAGACTGCACCACATAGGTAGCACGATTGTATTAAAAATCGTCGTAACGTGAGTGGATACTGTCGCACGACTGTACCGCAACCGACTAAATAAATAAAAAAAAAATTAACAGTTGAGGTTGTAATAAAACCGAACCGCAATTTATCCGAAATTTCCATCTAGAAACACGTGACCGTCCTCACCTCAAAATGGGCCAATCACACGGTTCAACGGAGCGCGAGTAATGTAATCCTTAAGCTTTGGGAATAGAGGCCGTTTTTCGTCAGTTTTGACACGCAGTTGACTGTAATTACATCAAGGAATTACTTCATTTAGTTTCAGGGTTCGGTTAACGTTCAAAGAAGATTGTCACTTTGAGATGTTAACGTGGGACGATGGTGTAGGGAATTGGCTGATGGGTCAAGTTCAGTTAAACTTACATAGGTAAGTACATGCATATTTATATACTAAACTAGCTGTGCCCGCGACTTCGTCCCCGTGGAATAGTAATTCTTCATAAGGCTTCATATTATCCCCGTTTTTAACACATTTTCCACTGTTTCTTCGCTCCTATTGGTCGCAGCGTGATGTTATATAGCCTAAAGCCTTCCTCGATAAATGGTCTATCCAACTAAAAAATATTTTTTGAATTCGAACCAGTATCCTGAGATTAGCGCGTTCAAACAAACAAACAAACTCTTCAGCTTTATAATATTAGTATAGATACACGATGTAGCGATCTTGTTACATGCTACAGTAGGTATATTACTAGCTTAGTGTTGTTTAAAGTTCGTAGAACATGGAGTATCCGGGAATATTACTGTTACGGATGCTGTATCCAAAACAGTAATATTATGAAATTAAATTGAAATCAATGGCCTGGGCCGCTAAAAAAGCGCTAACCTACCAACCAATAAAAAAGATTTAAGCTAACTCTTCTAGCTTCATATAAAAAAAAATCCATAAAGAAAACTCCTATAGTGCACAGGGACATAATAATACTTATACTAATCAGTTTATCACCTTTACTAAAAAAAATAGTCCGGTTAATTTAGACCAAAAAATGAGAGTGAAGTTACATAAAGTCCCAACAAGCTGAATTTCAGTGAAATTGTTCAAAATATAATTATAAACAATGTCTAGAAGTTGCCCATCATTCCCCTGTAATGAAAAAAAAATAAAAAATAATTCAAGGTCAAAGCACTTTTTCGAATTAGTTCTGTTTAGATCTAGGTGTACAATAATGTTAGAAGCCGTAATATAAGACAGTTTGAAAGTTTCTCATTACAGTCTTGGTATTTTTTTTCAATCGTAGCTCAGCGTGGGACGTTGGAAGGAAACCGATTAATGATGAATATTAATCACGCTTACGACATCCTCAAGATGATTGAACTTCATCATCTTAATCAATTGAATCGCCTTTGCAATGCGTTTCTTGCGTTAATTAAGTTCTTTGACATTTCAGTTTTATTACTTTTAGAAAGGAAACTGTGAAGCTAAGAAAGACTTGCGTCACTCGATAGTGGGTGTTTCAATCGTTTTAAAGTGAGACAATAGAGATGACTGTGTACAGAAAACGAAATAATACGTCACGTCTGAATTATAAATTGAATCTAAACGTGACGTCACGAGCTTGGATATTTTGTTTTTGTTGTGATCGTTATGATCAGGAGATTTGTATATAAGAAAATTATAAGTTTTTGGAAAAATGAAATTTGGAAAATCGAAGTTTCCCTGATCAGCTAGTAAGATAAAATAAAATAATTATATGAGGACGTTTCATTTATCTACCTATACAATAAAAAATAATTGATGTTCGTTAGCCTCGCTAAAACTAGAAAACGGCTGAACCGATTTTATAATTTTAATGTTGAAATATTTGTGGAAGTCCAGGAAAGGTTTAAGCGATGAGAAAATTTGGAAACATATACTAAAAATACTCTGTAAATGTGTTACGAACTTCGGTGGTCAGTTAATTAATAATTACTAACAAACAACCACTGAATCAGCAACTTCAGCAATATGTCAAAATGAACAAAAACGCAATAAGGTATGAATGAAGTATGAGTTTCTTACCAGCAACTTTGGAGTGGTAGGCGACTCCCACGCCGCACACACCGTTGTCTCGCGCGGCTGCCACCTCGCCCGCACACCGTGTACCGTGACTGCCAAACAAACAGACAATAAGTACAATAAAATAAAATTGAAAAACGTTTTTAAAACAAGCTTATATTAATAGATATCTCTATTAAGGGATAATTTAAGTACGACTTTTTTAATAGGTTTCATTCGATACCCCACTCATGTAGGTACATATTTGTAGACATTTGGTTTTCCATCCTCCCTTCAACCCCTGTAAATTCGGCTTTAGAATGATATTTCACATTTAACCATGCATTGTCATCCAAACTGAAGGTTTTTTATATAATATATTATTATTTTTATTAGTATTATGTACCTACCTAAATATATAATTTGATTTCAAAGTTACTTACTTCTTATCGCCTTAGAGATTAAAAGACTAAATAATAAGTCACAAATAAATTAGCCACATTTTTGTTTAATTATCCTAATTCTTTTTCAAATCAACCTGCCCGGCTGTCTTAATTCCCAAATTAATTATAATAAATACAGTTTTGTTATTAAAATTTAGTTTTAACTGGGACGTATTACAGTTGATATTCAATATTAAATTTCTTAGAGCCCCATTAATTGAATTCTTAGTTCATTATTAAATTTAATTTACCAATAGTACTGGATATTTGAGAAATTCACAAATTCTACTGAAACAATTTAATACCAAGCGACTTATGATGTTTTCATCAACTTAAATTCCTGGACATGATGTTTTAATTAAGGATCCGAAATGAAAATTAATACTTTTAACATAATGGAGACTATCTTGGTCGCTACCCATTATAAAGTACGAGAAGATAGATTAATCTAGACATCTAGACAGTTCTAGCTACGTAAAAATACTTATTAAAGTTCTACCCGTCATGAACTGAAAACCCCGGTGAATATTATATCTATACTAATAATTATAATAAAGAGGAGAAGTTTGCTTGGTTGTTTGGTTTGAATAAACTCCTAAACGACTGGGCCGATTTGAAAAAACCTTTACTGTCGGGAAGCTACACTATTCCCGAGTGACATAGGCTATAAAAAAAAGATGATCCGTGCGAAGAGAGC
Source organism: Polylopha cassiicola (assembly GCA_038024825.1). NCBI lineage: Eukaryota > Metazoa > Arthropoda > Insecta > Lepidoptera > Tortricidae > Polylopha > Polylopha cassiicola. The sequence continues at coordinate 6,980,179 of CP149061.1, forward strand.
TAGTAGGTATATATATAAAGAACTAAGTTAACTTAGTATATTTACTTGAATCTCGCGAGCTAGAATTCGACTGATTTAGAATTGTTCAACACATAATTTGAAAACGTATATTAAAATCAAAAATATATGAATTCAATTTGGCTTGTAAAAATAGCTCTTATTTATAAACGTCAGAAAATACCACCGTTTTTGATAAACCTCATTCGAAAAGAAGCAGCAAGTAACTCAAGGACGTATCATTTTCTCATAATACATATTTATTAAAATATAAATAAATAAAATCTATTGACAATAATATGTCCTTTGTATTATTAAATTATCATTAGTTTATTGATATTTACGGTTTTATATTGTTTGAATAAACGTTCTTATTTACTTTAGCAACCTAAAAAAGTTAATAGTCAAACGCCACATTAATTTAAACCAACGTAAACTAGAAAGTGTGATATAAAAATAACTATATTACCTATTAAACCAGTCATCCGTGTATCGTGGATAGGGGTAAGGGTCGTTACTACTGAAATCGTATGACGCCTCAGCATTCTGAAACAAACAAACACATATATTATTATTATAAAACAAAGTCGCAGTCTCTCTCGCTGTCTGTGACTTTAAGTAAAAATAGCTTCTGCTTCTATTTCGTATATATTAAAATATTTCTTTTTCGAATTTCTAAATTTACGTGGTTACATCAATTTTCGTTAGGAGTAAGCGTGATTGATGGTAAATATCTCTCAATCTTTCATGGGAAACAAAAAAGGTTTATTATTAAAAGGAAAACACGTCACGGTCGAAACGACAGTGTTAGGTCCTTTTTATTTTTGACACCACACAGTAAGGAATTGGTGGTGGATTTTTAAATACTTAACCTCAAAAAAGAAAGTTTTTTTTTTCTGATGCCTTAGCGGATATTACACATTAGAACATATCGCACCTTCGGTGGCACAAGGGCACAATTGTCAAAAAATCCAAAATTGAGTTAAGTATACAGAAATGTTCCAAATTTTTTTTGGAACATTTTTGTGCCCTTGTGCCAAGGTGCGATATATCACGGGACAATCAGCTGTTTTAATAATTAGAGGCAAACCAAAAGGCATTTAAAATATTATTAAGTATTCTGCCCGACTTCGTCCGCGTGGAACTCCTCCCTTTTTGCAGTCGGTTAAAAAGTAGCCTATGTCCTTTCTCAGGCTCCAGACTTTCTTTGTACACAATTTCATTTAAATCGGTTCAGTAGTTTTAGAGTGAAAGCGTAATAGACAGACAGAGTTACTTTCGCATTTATAATATTAGTAGGGATTAATATTTCAATTTTCATAAAATAATTTGGTCCACGATCCTCTGGATTCGGGCCAAACTCACATCTGGCACGACAACAAAACTTATAATGACATTTCGAAAGTTCTCATGAGTGCGATCTGCAAACTCGCTTTGTTGAAACTTTGAGAAGTTCAGCCTTCATTTCCAAAAGTGCCATGACACTTGCTAATACCGAGAAAGATAAAAATCCTTACTAATATTATAAATGCGAAAGTAACTCTGTCTGTCTGTCTGTCTGTCTGTCTGTCTGTTACGCTTTCACGCTAAAACTACTGGACCGATTTAAATGAAATTTGGTACAAAGAAAGTCTGGAGCCTGAGAAAGGACATAGGCTACTTTTTAACCGACTGCAAAAAAGGAGAAGTTCCACGCGGACGAAGTCGCGGGCAGAAGCTAGTAAGGAGATATAATAAACAAAATCAATATCTGTTCATGTGCTAGGTAGGCTCCATGCGCGTGCAGTGTATGGCGCCAGGGTAGGCACACCATACATAAGTGATACTGTGCCTTTACGGAATGCACGCCCTGGAGGGAGCTATGATGCTACAGACACACACACACACAGGGAGAGAGAGAGACACGTCAAACTTATAACACCCTGTATTTTTTGCGTCGGGGGTTAAAAATCTGTTAGGACTAAGTATGACGTATTATGCTACTGTATTTTAGATAAGATTAGATTCTAAAAATATTCAGTACATACTACGATGTGTCAATTGGAATGACGAATTGCAGATTTTGATGAAGGTATGGATTCATATAAAATTTCATCAATAACTGTCAATCCGGTCTTAAGTTGTACGTAGGGTTTAAAGAAAGTCAGGTTTGTGCACAACACTCGTGTATAATGTAAAATCACTTAAATATTAGGCTATCCTCAGCTCAGTCGGCTACGTATATGGGGACTGTAAAGTTTTTGAAACGACAGCAAAATCCGTTCTTGTTTCTTTCCAATGTATAACCACTAAGGTATTCTGGCTAGTTAATGTATAAATAAGAAAATTGTAAACACGAAAAACAAGCACATGAAAAAAGAAACATCTTCTAAATGTCAATTAGATGTCAAAGCGAAAGTGACAAAAGCAATAAATACAGGGGCGGGAGCGGTTTACTGCCGACGGGCGGGGGGAGCGGGGGAATTTATTGAGAAAACGTCATAAATATAGCATTCCGGAATCTTGGAACCTACAAGTTGACGTTTAATGTCGGTTGTCGCTTTTGTATGAGAAATGACAGGTTTCCAATAATGTTCATTGCTACGTGGTGATTTCAATTTCTGATGCTTTCGTGGTTATTACACATTGGAATAAAACAACTATAACTGATTTTACTTTCGTATTTTGTATTTGACGTTTCGAAAACTTCAGTTCCTATTTGTTGCGAACTCCTTGCTGTGTGTATATAGTTTTATAGTTTTACTTTTATTGGCTATTGCCCTTTTTTATAAATCGATTGTTTTTGTATTGTCACTCACTTAGTTTAGTTTTTGATTTGATTGTGTTGTATTGTTCGTTGTAAAGTTACCTAATTAAATTCCACTATTATTCCTTTATCCTATTGTTTGCATTACAGTCCATTCCTCACCAACATGTCCATTCCTCACCAACACTATTAGTAACACGACTAATCTTACGATAGTGAGCTGGTCATAGTTGGAGACTATCGTCAGCTCAGTCGTACTAAGTATTGTGAATTTTCAAAAAATATTTCTAAGTGTTCTTTAATACTTTGCTGCTTGTAGGTAAATGCTGAAATATTTTGATAACTATATGTGTTTGAAAGTGAATATACGTCAACGTTTGTTACTATTTTATACTTACACAAATATTTTTATTTTTTGTTTTCGTTTATTGTAAAAAAATAGAAATAACAAATAAGGATACTTACATAATTGTACTTCAAATCTGGATGCATGTAATCCACACCTGTAACAAAAAACTAAAATAATATATTTAAATTTATTCCATCGACAAAAAAAATATTATCGATATACACTTTAATATACTTAATAATATATAACTAACAATATAAAAAGGTTTAACAGCGTAAAAATATGGAGACGAAAACTATTTGGAATAAATTAGGTATGACTTCTATAATCTTTGCATAAACAATATACTATTTGTAAAGAATCACTTGTAATCTGTCCAGTCGTTTTGGACCTAATTCAAAACAAACAAACAAATAAACAAATATTTCCTCTGTATTATATGAATGTGTGAAGCCGGGACGGGCCGCTAGTGAGCAGATAAAGTAGTGTAGACATATAGGTGAAAGTTAGCATTACGTAACCTTTACATAAACTTATTATTTATTAGGTCAAATTTTCATAATGGTGCTAAGATATTTCAGTCATTATTACAGGCGAAAACAATCGCTTTGAACGAATCTCTATTACAATGTGAAAGGCATGGAAATGCTTTGTGAGACCTCAACCTGTCGTGTTTCATTGTTTATGATTCTTTTATGTTTGTATATGTATTATTTACCGGACAGAACACTAAGTAATTTTATATTTTAAGAAAGATAACAGCTAATAATATTGCAGCTTAGCTTAACATCATTCTGTAGCAATTCTTGATAGGATAATAACTATTATACAGTGATGCCTTCGCGGCTATTACTCATTGTACTGAAACAACTATTACGGATTTAACTCGCGTATTTTATTTGCTGACGTTTTGGAACCTTTACCGATTAATCGTAGCACGACTGAGCTGACAATAGTCTTATAAAAATACGAGAGTTAAATCCGTTTATAGTTGTTTCATTCCAATGCAGCAATGTATATAAAAACTGCTTTTGAATCAGTCTAAAAATGTTAAATTAGAAATTGTCATCATCATTATTTTAATCCCTACTAATATTATAAATGCGAAAGTAACTCTGTCTGTCTGTCTGTCTGTTACGCTTTCACGCTAAAACTACTGGACCGATTTAAATTAAATTTGGTACACAGAAAGTCTGGAGTCTGAGAAAGGACATAGGCTACTTTTTAACCGACTGCAAAAAAGGAGGAGTTCAATGCGGACGAAGTCGCGGGCAGAAGCTAGTTCTTCATAATTTTGAAATGACTCCGATAACAAAAGATTTATTAAGAATTAATTATAGTATTTGATCAAACTTGTATTTAATAGCACCTAAAATAATAATTATATCAACGATAATTCGTGATAAATGACGGGCCCTTCAATGGCGATCTTAAAATAGTTTTGAAACTATTAATTAAGAGCTGAAGTCCTCTTAATTTATTACTAAATTAATTCTTTTGAAAGTCCATTAAGTTAAACTATTAAACATCATTATATCGTCTCCAGAATATCTTTTGTTGAAGCATTATATATATTACTAGCGGCCCCGGCAGACGTCGTCCTGCCCGTCCGATTGTTTCATCAAAGATCTGTCAAAGTCTTCTAACTGTCACTTAATGAATAGTAATTCTTCATAAGGCTTCATATTTTCCCCGTTTTTTACACATTTTCCACTATTTCTTCGCTCCTATTGGTCGCAGCGTGATGTTATATAGCCAAAAGCCTTCCTCGATAAATGGTCTATCCAACAAAAAAAGAATTTTAGAATTCGAACCAGTAGTTCCTGAGATTAGCGCGTTCAAACAAACAAACAAACAAACAAACTCTTCAGCTTTATAATATTAGTATAGATTTATAACAGTTCTTATAATGATAGACTTTATGGCTAGAGTGCGAAGGGACTGTTCAAGTATTACGTAAGATTTAATACCCCATGCGGTATCTTTTTAACTAACATACTTAACTAATATAATAAAGAGAAATGCTTTGTTTGTTTGTTTGGATCGAATAGGCTCCAAAACGGCTGGACCGATTTGAAAAAATCTTTGACTGTTGGGAAGCTACACTATTCCCGAGTGACATAGGCTATAAAAAGGGATCCGGGCGAAGCCGGGGCGGGCAGGTAGTGGCAAATAAAATAATCTAATCTAATCATTCACCATCATCCATTATGGCAGTTGTGACGTTTACGCCCGTGTATCCCTGCGCCCACGCAGCCTCCACGTTCAGATCGAGTTTCGGCTTGCCGCCATTTTGACCAGTATTCTTGAGGTACCATTGTAGGGGGAAGTAGGGGTCCCTTGGCTCTGCCGGTGCAGGCGCAGGCTCGGGGAGGCGCAGGGGCCTAAATCCCCGCTTCACTCTCTTGAAGCCAGGTTGTTGGACCGCTGCGTGGACCTGTGGACAAATAAGTATATAATAGTAATATAACGGAAACAGGTTTCGTCAGGTTCGTGGAATCGGCTATGGGAGCTAGACACTGTATTAAGCCTACCTATTTGGATAATGCTAAATCAACAGAAGCCGACTAAACACTCTAAGGAAACTGGAAGATACGTAATATACATAAGTATACACAAGGATACACGAGGTTACACAAGGATATACAATGATACACGAGGTTACACAATGATACACGAGGTTACACAATGATACACGTGGTTACACAAGGACACAGAATGATAGGGTAAAGGGTAACACGAGATATACAATTGAACGGTTGTCTAGATTGGAATGAAACAATTATTAACGGATATAACTCGCGTATTTTTATTTTATTTTATTTGCTGACGTTTCGGATTACTTACAGTTTCCATAATCGTAGCACGACTAAGTTGGCAATAGTCTAACCGCTCACGCTAAAGAATTTTATACAAAATATTATGCAAAGTACCTTATATCTCAATTATACATTTTGAAAATACTACCCTATTCTAAAATATGAAATATTAATGTTACATTCTACGCATAATTTAACTAATTCACACTACAAATTAAAACAAACACCAACATTACTGACAAGAAACGCCGCAAGAAACTCAGTAGTAAGTCACTTTTTGGGAGTTTCTATCTCTGTAAAATCATATACGAACAATATCCTTTGTGTAAGTACTTACAAACGCTTTACGGTCATTTGATGATTTAGTAAATGTCTTTAAGACGCTATTCAGTAATCAAAGTGTCAACCAAGTCGTCTATAAAGTTCGTATCAAACGAATTAACTTTGATAAATCTAGGATTAAAGTTTTGAATTAGCCTTAAGTACACGGATTCATTGAACTTTGCTGATTTAAGAGGCATTAGGAAATTCCAAGTTCACAATGACTAATTTGTTATGATAATAAATGCGGTATCGTCAGCTCAGTCGTGATACTAAAATGGGAACTGTGTTTTTTTTTAAAACTTGAGCAAATAAAATACAAATCCGTTATTCTTTAATTCCAATGTGTAATACATTACATAACATCCGACTGAAAACTTTTTTTGTGTTCGTTATTATCAGGACAAGGTTTGTTTAAAATAATGTAAAAAAAAAAAAAATATTATCATTAAATAAATATGGCGGTACGAAGTTCGCCGGATCGGCTAGATATTAATAAAATATCAAAGGCTAATCGATGGCTTGGCGAATTTCAAAATATTGTACATAAAACCAGACGCGTGCAGTGGCGGGAGCGTAAATATGGCGCCAGGGTAGGCACTCTATACAATACTGGCACTGTGCCTGTATGGAATGCACGCCCTTGCATAAAACGGGACTTAATCACATAGGTAAATAAATAAATTACTTCCAACGTTTCGGATGCGACGTTGCCGTGGTCGCGGATAACGAGTCTTCCTTTCACGTCACGGTTGCAACATCGCTTGCCTACGAATACATGTGCAAAGTACTCCAAAACAACAGCTAATTCCATTTAAATTTTGAGTAAACATTAACTCTGTTGTTGGTGTTTCTCCTACTGTTTCTATATTTGAGATTTGAGAGTTTGTAAACACGATGAGAACTTTTAGGTTAGCTGTAATGCAAAAGGATTATTTGTTTTGGTACTGATTAAGCCTTTTTAAGCTAACATTGTTATTTTAGGACTGGGAATAATGCATTCTGAACTGTATCTTATCAATTACTAGCTTCTGCCTGCGACTTCGTCCGCGTGGAATAGATATTTTCCCCATTTTTTACACATTTTGCACTGTTTCTTCGCTCCTATTGGTCGCAGCGTGAAGGCTTAAGGCTATATAACTATAGCCTTAAGCCTTCCTCGATAAATGGTCTATCCAACAAAAAAAGAATTTTTCAAATCGAACCAGTAGTTCCTGAGATTAGCGCGTTCAAATAAACAAACTCTTCAGCTTTATATAAGTATAGATTAGTATAGATATGCCAAAATAATAATATGTTGTACTGTACCTATGTGCTATACCTATGTATTTATTAATTCGTACTATTTTGTACAAAATTTAAAAGATTTCATATACGGGAATGTAACGTCACATGAATTTCGTTTTCGAGTCCCCCTTCTGCAAATACTGGCGAGAAACTAACACCCACATAACAAAGTGCCTAAACTTAAGTAAGAAATATACCTGACTGACCTCTTAACTTTTACCGTCTGTATTCTCCAGATAAGCGCTGGAACTCCTAAATAAGCAATAAGGCTTTATTTCCCCCCCTACAGCGGAGTTCACATCACAAAATGGCGTCGCAATCACAATATGTCCACGGGGATTACTTTATGATTGATGGACTCGCAAATCTGGGCTCTGAATAAAACGCCAAATAAAATGATCGACGGCTTTTATATGTAAAGCTAATGCATCAATCAAATTAGGAGTCAATAGCTTTGATTATTCATAAAAAACCCGTTTAAATACCACCTTTCGATGCCACTTGTCGTACATAAAATATGTAAAAGTCACAAAGTTTTATGTAAGTTTGTTAAAGAAAATTGATATGAAATAACTATAACGGATTTAACTCGCCTATTTTATTTTATTTGCAAATGTTTTCAAAAACTATATAGTTGCAGATCACGACTGAGCTGACGATAGTCTAACGCTAAAGTGATTTTACACTAAGAAAACTACCTCATTTTATAAATTACAAAATTTAACTACTAGGTAGGTAGATACCTGTTTTAAGATATTATGAAATACTAAAATATTTAAAATATGCTTCATTGTTCTGTTTTTCGTCTTGTCAGTTTATGACTAGTAATGGTGTTCTTTTGTATATATATTATGTTAAACTATTAAATACCTCCTTTATTATATTTCTTATTCGTAAGTACTAAGTACCGAAGGGCGCGTGTAAAAGTAAAGTAAAGCGTATTTTTTTCTTTTGTGCTATGTTTATATAATTAAAATACAGAATTTCCTCTTATTGTTTCTCGTTTCGTTATCTACAAAGACAACTAATTAAACCAAGGTATATAATATGTTTTCAGAAACTTATACGACCAAAATGTTACCTAAACAAAAAGTTAATTATAAAGAACTGACGAAATGGAAAGTGCTTCTGGGTGTTTTTGTTAAGAAAGCCTATAATTTGTAGAAAAAAGGTTTTTTAAGTAGATTACACAATTTATTATGATTATAATTGTCGCTTGGTGACATAATATTATGCTCTAGACGTTAATAATCGTAAATTACCTCATGCTTCTGTATTAAGTATACAGTAGAGAGTAATTGGGCCATCTTAAAATTTTGCGCAGGTTATTTATTTTCCAATTTTTGTTATTAATAACGACACAAACTTAAGTTCAACATTTACGTCCATGAACACAACATCCATGAAAAAAACATCTAATATTCACCCTTCCCAATTTCGTAAGGATAACATTATGGTTATCTATAAATGTCTTTATAACAGAGTGGTAAACTTCCCATTCATAAATAGGGAAAAAATAATACTAATTACCCACTTCCATTAATTAATGGATGCTAATCCTATGTAAAATCTGTTAGAACCCGTGACGCTTTAAAGATTAAAATCAAAAATTATTGTGGGGCAAATTTACCTGCGCAAAATTATAAAATGATTGATGATTTTTACGTGCTAGTTTAATCAAGCATGCAAACAATTATCAATTGAGTTTCCTGCATTCAAAATTTTCAAATAGTTATAACAAGTACGAAGCTTAGGTATGATATCTATATTTGGACCTTCACATAAACCTAATCCGGTAAGAAGTGGCAACAAAGGACCTCAGTCCTAATCCGGCATGAAACAAACAGTGTAATAATAGAACCTTGTCCGAAATCATACATTTGAGATGTGGGCGTAGACATTTTGATTAAAACACTGTCACAACCACAAGGGATGTGTCAAAGTGACTTCTTGTGTCAAAGTCAGAATACCGTGTCAATGTCAAAGCCGACTCGAGGTCACTACTTGCAAAGTCATATGTTTTGAGGATAATTAATGGCCGAACTGTTTAGGTCTTCTTAAAGTGATAAAGTTGATTTGTTGCTAAATTACTTATAGAATCCTACTAATGTTATAAACGCGAAAATTGTAGGAATGCATGGATGTTTGTTACTTTATCAGGGAAGAATGCTGAATGGATTTTGATGAAAGTTTACAATAATATAGCCAATACATCAGAATAACATATAAGCTATATATTATTATTATTATAACTATATTGTGTAAAGCACTCATGCGCAGACAAAGTTGCGGGCAGCAGCCAGTCTATATACATTAAAAAATCGTTTTAGTTACACTATTTATAATTCAAGAACGGCTGCATTGATTTGGCTGAAAATTGATGGGAAGGTAGCTTAGGACCAGGAGACGGACTTCTTATCCCGTTCTTGTGGGACGTGACATAAAACGTGGAATAACAAAACACAACTGACATGGAATAACCAAACGCAACTGAGGCGAAAAAGGATGGTCATTTTAGTGCACCTACCTATCTTCTTGTCGGGAAGAACGAAGTCTGCCGGGGCCGCTAGTATATCATAAATCATTTAGTTACATATTATACTGATTTATTGCGATTTAGGTACAATTTAACGACCACATGTCAAGGTCAAAGTCGGTGTCGACCTCGTGACAATAATAATTAATAGAGCTATTATTAAGTAATTAATTGTGGTTGGTATTGCTTTCAGAGCGCAGTAAATTAATGTTGTTTATGTGAAATTAGACCGCAATATAATAAAGCAGACAGCTGTAGTAAAATGTAGGCACTGCATTAGAAAATAATGTACTAGTATGAACTAATAATCATCACAACATACTATAAAACAAAGTCGCTGTTGATGTTTATCCGTCCCTATGTAGTATGTATGCTGAAATCTTTAAACAACGAAACTGATTTTAAAGCGGTTTTTAATAGATAGTGTGATTAAAGATCAAGAGGAAGGTTTATAGAACCCGTGTGAAGCCAGGACGGGGTAGTTAGGTAAACGAGATGCAATGGATGTCTGTACAGTTTGTGCGCGCAGAAATATTCAAAATTTGAAAATTACCATGTATTTCATAGTTATTCCTTCAAATAAAATTTCTATTTAAGTAATATTTAGGAAGTAACAATTCTAATAATAAACGACAATCGATCAGCCCTGGCCTTGTCAGTCAAGCGTCATTCTTACAGTGACATTGACTGTCAACGAGTTACATCATTGTGACGTCACTAAGCTGGTAAACCCGTAATCTTATCAGATTATCTGCAATTTAATATAAAGCCTCCCCTTTAACAATCTCGAAGAAAGAGACAATATATAAATTTTAAGCGAAGTTAATAATAAGTTACTAGATTGGAATGAAACAACTATTAACGGATTTAACTCGCGTATTTTTATTTTATTTTATTTGCTGACGTTTCGGATTCTTTACAGCTTGTCAGCTCAGTCGTGCTACGATTATGGAATGCTATTTCTTATGTTTTGAAGCTTGTATCATTATTTTCGTTATAAGCATAGGTTTATTTTGTTTAGGTATTTATTTTCACGAACGTATCTCGTGAGAAACGAGATGGGGCCGTCGATAGGATATTAAATAACTTCACACTTGATTTTTGAAGTGTTCATTTAATTAATTAATTTTACAAAGTGCAGCTGTGCAGAACTATATAACTTATTACTAACTTAATTTATTGATCAGGATCGATCAAGCGACTTAACACGACCGCGATGGAAGATGTACAAGCACCGGGACACTCACTGATTTCCACAAGTTAACGATATTGTCTGTCAGCACTTTCACAAGACCGCGATCGTTTCACTAGAAGTGCAGGTGCAGGTGACTCGCGGAAGTCGCGGATGACACATACCGTATCGTGGGAACCACGGGACGTAACACGTGTAATATTATTATGCCTAGGGTTATCTAAAATAATACAATATGTGGTTACATATTCCTTTTTCCTGCTTTTACTCTTGGAGCTAACTGTAGGTACCTACATATTTTATTCACGTTTCGCTTTATGTGTCATCGCTATTTACTTTTTTTCTGTGATCAAATTTACTTTTATTATAACTTGTATATACCTACTTAATTATGTATATCCAAATTATCATATCGCATACCCAGCTCTAAAGGGAGCTAACATATAAAAGTTACTTTTTCAAGAAAAACTGATAAAAAAGTCTATGTGAGCTGAAGTTTTCCGTATAGATTTAAGCTTTTTTTTCATATGAAGCTTAAAAAATTTGCTTAAATCTGTTCTAGTAGGTAGATTTGCTCCAAGGAATTGGATGGTGTTCATAACTCAAACCAATCAAATCTAAAGGGAGGTAACTGAAATCTTTTCTGTTACTGTTTTTGTCTGTCCCTTTAGATCTAAATGTGTGTTATGTATAATAAGCTTGGTGTAGAACTACTGTGTGGAAATAAACCCCAACTTGTTATTAAATAAAAACTCAATAAACTGAGCACACAATTCAGTTGGCGATATAAAAGTGTTGCCATAAATAATCTAACTAATAATAACTTCAATGTTGCCAGCGTACGATGTTTTCAGTCAACAAAAGCTCAATTAGTAAATATTTACGCTTAAAAACATCCAATCAAGATTGTAGTAAACGCTTGAGATGCAAAAGTGCACTCAACTGCACTTTATGCCACTAGAGTGAAAACAAACTGAAGATTCAAGCGCAGACAATTAGCTGTAGAACGGGAAATTACCCTCTGCTATAATTAAAACGTTCTTGTTATGGCCTTACCTTGTAATTACTAGATTTTCTTAAGTAAATAGGTCAGACTGAAAATATATTATTTCAGCGAAAACTTGTCTAGGTAGGTATGTCTAGTGTTTCTCGGCTTGAAATATGAAATATGGGTAGTGAAAAGTATTTAAATACAAAGCTGCTATAATAATTTCTGATAACTTCGCGGATAGTACACATTGGAATGAAACAACTATAACGGATTTAACTCGCGTATTTTACTTTATTTGCTAACGTTTCGAAAACTTTTCACACACTTTTTTTGTACACTAAAGCATACTAGTAGGTATCTTTTTTTATTACAAACTACCGGTCCCGGCAGACGTCATCCTGCCTGTTCGAAGTTCAAATTGACTTTAGTTAAACAACCTTTGTAAGGGAAAAGAAAAGGGCTGTTTTTAGGGTTATCCCGGCAATTATTGGAATTTTTCTTGTCGTATAAACCATCCTTGGATTTCAGCGAACATCTAAAAAAAAGAATTAGGCAAATTGGTCCAAGCGATGTAGAGTTATGCGCTTACCAACACATTTTGCGATTCATTTTTATATTTATAGATTCACATACAAAATAGTTTTACAGAAAGTTATTTATACAAAATGCAAAACACGTTTGAAAATACTTTCAATGGAAAAAAAATGTCGTATTTAAAATATCTACATGTGGGGTTGAGAAATTAAGGATGCATACCTAAATATAGGGACTTATTGTCGGATGATCCGTCTAACAAATATAGCAATTGATATGTATGAAGAAACGCAAGATGTTATTGCAAAGCCTTTATTTTACAACTGAACAAAAGAGTGACATTACCTGTCACATACATCACACCCTCACACTTATTAAACAACAAGTATATAGAAATTAACACACACAATAACTCAAACAAAACAAACAACGTAACTCATATTACTATTACTAAGAAAAAATAGACCGATGAAATAAATCAGTTGTTAATTTGAATGACGATACGAACAAACTAACTTATTTCTCTTAAAAAATATCCTGAGCGTTACCTTCGATCTCATCTACCTACATGTAGAAAGGTTGGTACTTTTAATAAAAAAAATATAAGACGTTGGTTCTTAACCTGGGGTAAAACTAGTATTTCGCGGGGGTAACATTAATTGTCTTAAACACCGAATTTCAAAATTACAAGTCTGAACACAGCGTAGCGCCAACAAATCAGTGACACTAGTTAGGTCATAAGGGTAACGGACCTAACAAGATTAAGAACCTCAGAAGACAGTTAACCCCGCCGCATATGCTCTCACTCGCATTGGATGTCACGAGCCGTGTGCCAGTGGCAGTATTTAAAACCTATAGCACAGTAGCAATCCGCATTTGCTCTCACGTGTGATGGACGTGAGAGCAAGTTTACTATACTCACAAGTGGGTGTTGTTTGAGGAGACGCGCATGCGCAATGGAGCGGCGCGGGCGCGCGTGTGGCAGGCCGCGGTGGGCGAAGTGCCACTCTGTATCAGACCCGAGGACCTGGAAAGAAAATACCTTTAGTACATGTGTTATACCAAGTTAGATTATGGAGTTGGTGGTTTCTTTACTAATATTATAAAGAGGAAAGATTTGTTTGTTTGTTTGAATAGGCTCCAAAATGACTGGGCCGATTTGAAAAATTTTCACTGTCGGGAAGCTACACTATTCCCGAGTGACATAGGCTATAAATAAAAGGAATCCGTGCGAAGCCGGGGCGAGCAGCTAGTCGTAAATCCTACTACTATTATAAAGACGAAAGTTTGTAAGTATGGATGTATGGATGTTTGTTACTCTTTCACGTAAAAACTACTGAATGGATTTGAATGAAACTTTACCACAATATAGCTTATACATCAGAATAATATATAGGCTATATTTTATAACGATATAGTGTAAAATACTAATCATACGCAGACGAAGTCGCGGGCAGAAGCTAGTATGTATATAAAAACGACGTTCGAATTATCGAAAGGTTGCGCAAATTATTGACTTCAAAATAAAACCGGCCAGGGATCTGTACCATATCAAGCAAAATGAGCATATCTATCTATCTATCTATCTAAAAATCAAGTTTGTTGTACAGCTTTAAATAGACCGTTTTTTAGTATGTATTTATTGTAATAGCGAGAGCAAAAATAAATAATTTGTGAAAATTTTAACTGCCTCAATCACGGTTCGTGTATTAAAAGAAACTTTGCTGATCTAATAATTTTTTATTCCAATTAAACAAAGAAATACGGAGATAAAACGCGTCAAATTTAAGGGTAGGAGCTTGTGACGTCAATTCATTGTGAATAGTAAAAAAAGAAACCGAGATATCCCAACATTAATCAACAAAACAAAACAGGACACCTCCCAAAACTTTTGGGTACGGGCGATGTTAGACTAAGTACGTATATATTTTAAAAAGAACCTTTAAGTCCAAACAATGCCCAAATTATACCGCTGTCGAGTTTTATTAGGTACAGCATTCTCTAAGGAATAACTCGTAAATTGTCCGCCATTTTAAAGCCGGTTTTATTTAACGGCAACAGATGGCTGAGAAAATTTGACAAATTTTCCCCTAAAAACAATAAAATCGGTAATTGCCGAAGATTTACAATGGTATAATAAAAATTACATGCCACAGACTACAGATTTAAGATTCCCGAACAAAGCTTCGTTTCACAATCTGTTTTTGCTTAAAAATGGAATCTCGGGTTTTACTCCGGAGACTGAGTTTTCTTTCAAAATGAAACAAAAAGCTCATGGTTCAATTCCCTATTGTCTTAAACGTAATGAACCGGCGAAGGCAAGCACGGTGACTTAAAAATAAAATTTTGAGGTAAAAACTTTTCAACGCCGTAAATACATTTCTATTTCTGTGATTAGTCATTGAAATATAATAAAATATGTTTCTGTCCTCCGGCCAGAAAGCGCCAACTTTCTGGCCGCTGCGCTAAATGAAATTGCCGCTTTCCGGCTTCGTCGAACAGAAAAATAGTTACTGACCTCGGCAAGTAAATAAAAAAGCCTCAGATCACATTTTTGTCAACCTCGGCTTCGCCTCGGCCGACAATTACCTACATGTGTTCTGAGACATTTTTTATTTTACTGACCTAGGTGCGTAATGTACTATTACTGTCAATCGAAATTTGATCGATAGGTGTCTATTTAATGATAATGTTACCTATTTGTATTAGCATTAGAATAGAAAAATCCAATTAAAATCCAATTCAAAATGACGAACTTTTCGAAACGTCAACAAATATAATAGGTACCTACCTACGCGATGCGATTACTTTTATTGTTATTTATTTCATTCCATAATAATCGTGAAGGCATCGAAAATTATTAAAATATTAAAATTTTAATACTATCTAGGTATAAGTAAAAATGTAATAATACTAATCATTAGGTAGGTACCTATATCTATTATAAGGTATTAAAAAAATCCAGAAGGTAACCATGGACCAGCAAACACGTAATTACATTTATTAGGCATAAGTAATAATATTCACAAGAACAATATAGAAATTAAAGAGTAAGCACAATCAAGGAATAAGCAGATCAAACGAAAAACAAAGCATTTATGCTAAAATCAATCAAATCTGCAATGATCACATTGCTCACAGATCAGTAGATACAAAAGGGTTCCTATGTCTATACTTTCGTATGATTCCAGCTCGAAATTCTCCGAATTGTTTCATAAAATTTGTTTATCCACTAGAGCGCAAAACAATGTGTTACAGTCGGTTGCTTTTATTGGATATGAACTCACATTCGTCAATAATGAAATTACTACGTATGAGTCTCTCAGCCGAAAGTGGACCAAATATTTTTTGAAGTGAAAACTTCTTTAGCGGCGCTGAGCACTTTTTTGTATGGGTAAAAACTTTCAAACTCGCGTCAGGGTCACGTGATGCTGATTGAAAATGCGTAAGATGGGGAAGGGAGAGGAACTAGTATCTCCCACTCTTTCTACCGTGCCTGAGTGTGCTACTCCGTTTAGGTGGCACAGGGCGCTTGCGCGAATGTCGTGTGTGTTTATGTACAGCGTGCCACGCGTATCCAAGGATGGTGACAAATTGTCATATTTGTGTAGGCATAAATAAACATTGTGTTCTACCTCATAAATGATAGTACTTTTGTACTTGTAATAATTAAACACAACGTTTATATTGAAGTTTTCACTTCTGCCGGCACTCCCGGAGTGCTATTTTTTTTCGTTATAAAGGACCTACCTACCTAATAAGTACTGATAATGGACTTTTGTTTCTCGATATAAAGTTAGTACCTACCTATTAAGTAGTGATAGCATGCTCCACAACCTATCTACTTTATGGTAATATACAAAACTTCTTTAGTTATGTACGAAATATTTATAAAAATATAAGCAAACAAAATATATCTTTGAACCTCATTTTAACAGAATTGGCGTTAGTACCGTGTACCGCGCAAAATTTTAGCAATGACGTATGAAACCTAGGTCTATGAATTTTAGTGGGTAACTAACAAATGTTATAAACTTATAGGGCACAGATAACAGACGTTTAGCCAATAGTTTTTATAACACAAAATTAAACTTGCATTACAATTTCAAACATTTATTTGGAATGACTTAAATAGCACCGTCGATATTATTATAATATATTTTATGTCTGTACCTAGTACTTATGGCATCATCAACTTTTTTACATATCTAATCTTCAAACAAACTTAATTTGAACCCCTTTTTCTAAAAACCAAATAAATAAAAAAAATTGCGAAATTGATCTTCTCTCGTATATAGGAAAAAATGTTACATAACGTGATGTACTTTTTTATTAAAAATCCAATATAACAAAGCTTATGAGATTATACATCGTGTGTAAGAGCTTTATCAAACATGGCAGGTAATTAAATTAAAATTAAAACCGGGACAAGCAAGTTGGAAGTTTTAACTCTATGGTAACAAGGCAGATAGTTTACCTCCCACTTGTTACAGTTTGTATTGGCAATGTTGCCAGCTTCTGAAATATTACTTTATGGATTATAAAGTAGGTACCACACGGTTAGGTACTGTAATTTCCACTCCCGTTTCGTTTATAAACGTTAAAGTGAGAATTATTATTTGTCGCATTTCTTAAAATAATAACGTGAATGTATTATTAGTTTTAAGGCCTACACAATTATTCATTTTTTCTGTCCTCCGGCCGGAAAGCGCCAACTTTGTGGCCGCTGCGCTCAATGAAATTGCAGCTTTCTGGCTTCGTCGAACAGAAAAATAGTATACTGACCTCGGCCAGTAAAATAAAAAAGCCTCAGATCACATTTTTGTCAACCTCGGCTTCGCCTCGGACGACAATTACATGTGATCTGAGACATTTTTTATTTTACTGGCCTTGGTGCGTAATGTACTATTAAAATCTTAAAGATAAAACTTAAAACTCTTTGTACCTAAATCATTCAAAAAATGTTTGAAGAAATCGCCGTTGCCATTCTATCTGTCATGATCTCATGATTAAGGTTTCTCTAAAATTTGACAACCAGGACTAAAATCTTGAAAACACCGGATTTTAGAGCAGAAACCGTATACGTCAACAGGTATTTATAAAACTTAGTTTAAAATAAAAATCATTTTTTTTTTAATTTTCGGAAACAAATGAAGGCATATAGAATTTTATTGTATCCATAGACACTAGGTCTAGCTCACTAAAAGCCAAATTCGTGATACAAACGATAAAATCGAGCCATGTCAGTTGTAAATGAAAATAAAACATTACTTTTACTACCTTTATATTATCTTTACACGCATGTTGTATAGGATGTAATTTGTCTCGATTTATGGACTACGTACGGACTTTACGTGCAGAGTGCAAATGAAACTGATCTTTATGACCGAGTAGTAAAAGTCAAAGTGGCAATAACTTGCGCAGGCTAGTGGTGCAAAATTTATTTTATGATAAACGGGTGTTTATTTTTATAGATACGTAACTTAAAGGATCTTTTGTTGAGTCTGAATACTGTAGAGCATTATTAAATTTTATATAACTGTTAAGGATAGAAATGAACTGTTTGATGTGGTATTATAATTTAATGAAAACGTACCTATTTATTATTTAAATACCGAATAATCGACCGAGCGTATATAAAGCGACATTTTAGATTTGACATTTCTAGGGAGTTGGCCGAGTTTGATCATCGATAACTTGAGTATCGTTGATTGTATGTTGTTTCGACGATAACTTGAGTATCGTTAATTGTGTGTTTGTTCGACGATAACTTGAGTTCGTTGATTGTATGTTGTTTCGACGATAACTTGAGTATCGTTAATTGTGTGTTTGTTCGACGATAACTTGAGTATCGTTGATTGTATGTTGTTTCGACGATAACTTGAGTATCGTTAATTGTGTGTTTGTTCAACGATAACTTGAGTATCGTTGATTGTATGTTGTTTCGACGATAACTTGAGTATCGTTAATTGTGTGTTTGATCATCGATAACTTAAGTATCGTTGATTGTATGTTGTTTCGACGATAACTTGAGTATCGTTGATTTTATTATGTTCGGCGATAACTTAAGTATCGTTAATTGTATGTTGTTTCGACGATAACTTGAGTATCGTTGATTTTATTATGTTCGGCGATAACTTAAGTATCGTTAATTGTATGTTGTTTCGACGATAACTTGAGTATCGTTGATTTTATTATGTTCGGCGATAACTTAAGTATCGTTAATTGTATGTTGTTTCGACGATAACTTGAGTATCGTTGATTCTATGTTGTTTCCATGATAACTTGAGTATCGTTGATTGTATGTTGTTTCGACGATAACTTGAGTATCGTTGATTGTATGTTGTTTCGACGATAACTTGAGTATCGTTGATTGTATGTTGTTTCGACGATAACTTGAGTATCGTTGATTGTATGTTGTTTCGACGATAACTTGAGTATCGTTAATTGTGTGTTTGTTCGACGATAACTTGAGTATCGTTAATTGTGTGTTTGTTCGACGATAACTTGAGTATCGTTAATTGTGTGTTTGTTTTACGATAACTTGAGAGTATCGATGGTTGTATATTTCTTCGACGATACCTAACTTTAGATAAATTAGTTTTATAGATTTTTTTAATTCGAACTAAACGATAATTGGAAAAAATATTACGAAGATAAAAAAGAAATAAAATATATTAGGGTACCTATATAGGGTAAAGTCACAGTTCGTTAGGTACTAGTTAATATTAATATAATTTTATAACTAGGTTGATGGTACATTTATAGTTACATAATATTATGATCTATGAAACTTAGTGTTACGTAAAAAGTTCTGTTTGTGTTAAAGGAATGTGACAGGAAAAAGCCTTCAGGAACAGACGGCGATGGAAATATAAACGATCTTATAAAATAAACCGAACGCCATTTTGCGTGAAAACGTTTACAAGTTTAAGTTTTATTTAGACAATATTTATGCCCTTGGTTTTACTCGTAAATCTCGATGTTTCACCCCTATTCACCCCTTTGATATGCTCTCAAACATACTGCACAACATTTTCGAACAAACCAAGATAAATGTTCATATAAATTTCCAACCCCTATGACACAAGGGGTTGAATTTAGAATAATATTTTAACAATAGGTATTTGTACTATTTTAAGTAAATCTGTATAAAAATGTTATGTAGGTACGTTAATTTGCTTATTAATCAGTATAATATGTACTCAACTATCTATTATTATAAACTTCTGCTTGCAATTTCGTCTGCGCAATAGTTTTTTACACAATATAGTTATAAAATACTAGCTTCTGCCCGCGACTTCGTCCGCGTGAAACTCCTTTTTTGCAGTCTGTTAAAAAGAAGCCTATGTCCTTTCTCAGGCTCCAGACTTTCTTTGTACCAAATTTAATTTAAATCGATCCAATAGTTTTAGCGTGAAAGCGTAACAGACAG
Organism: Polylopha cassiicola; assembly: GCA_038024825.1. Taxonomy (NCBI): domain Eukaryota; kingdom Metazoa; phylum Arthropoda; class Insecta; order Lepidoptera; family Tortricidae; genus Polylopha; species Polylopha cassiicola. Next base: position 7,000,386 of record CP149061.1, read on the forward strand.
ACAGACAGACAGACAGAGTTACTTTCGCATTTATAATATTAGTAGGGATGTTATTCTGATATATAAGCTGTATTATTGTAAAGTTTCATCAAAGTCCATTCATTTTTGCGTGAAAGAGGAACAAACATACGTAAATCCAGACATCCATAAATTCTCACAAAATTTCGCATTTATAACATTAGTAAGAATAAACCTATTACTACCCTTATTTTTCATCTATCTTAACTAGGGCAGTATTGATTAATTAAACGATTGGAAAAAGCTATAGGTACGATATTAAGTCCTTTGGGTTGTAAATGAGTTCCCATTGGAACCTAATTGGGTCACCTGAATAATGCATATTTTCATCAGTGCTCATAAAATTGGTATAATTATCGAGACAAGTGATATTCGACATTTGCACGCTACTATATGCAAAGCGATGAATACATATACGAGTATATATAAGCTTCTGCCCGCAACTTCGTCCGAGTGGAACTCCTCCTTTTTTGCAGTCGGTTAAAAAGTAGCCTATGTTCTTTCTCAGGCTCCAGACTTTCTTTGTACCAAATTTCATTTAAATCGGTCCAGTAGTTTTAGCGTAAAAGCGTAACAGACAAACACACAGACAGACAGACAGAAAGACAGTCAGACAGAGTTAATTTTGCATTATAATGGGTACCTATTAGTTAGGATGCCAAGTCGATATTTTGTGGACATAATATATGTGATAATATTGAGAAAGTTGTCGACAAGGTTTGTCGAATCGTGTCGATATTGCTTCATTATCGACATGAAGAGATAAGAGACCACATCGACATAACAAGATTTCTCTTTGTCGACAACGTTACCGATTTTTGACAGATCACCGCGAGAATAAGACGACGTCGACATGACAAGGGGGCCTAGACATGCCAACGTTTTAAACGTTAAACGAAACGATCAAAATGTATGGGATTTGACATCTGCTAACGTTTGTGATGTACGTGACAGTCTTTCGCGGGTGTCAAATCCCAGACATTTTGGTGCCAACGTTCAGCGTTAACATTGAAAAAAAAACATGGGATTGTCTAGGCCCCAAGTTGACTCGACAATTCATCATAGGCTCGTAGATAAAATATTGACTACCTTCAGTAAAACGGGGTAGTAAAAACCGAAGAGCTTTATGTACCGGAAGAAAGCTTAGTAAAATAATGGCAACATTAATGAAAAGTATTATCTAAGCGAGAGAATAGCGTAGGTAATATAGTGTTTTGGATAGGTCAGTTAGGTCATAAAAGTTGGCCTTTGAAGTAGGTATATTTTATAGTAATTATTTTATTTTATTTTATACCTGGCTTGTGGCCGCGACTTTGTCTGTCACGATAAGAAGTTGATACCTATCCCTAAGTACTACCCTGCGTTATTATCTTCAAGTTTTTTAGTTAGCTCCTTTTAGACCTAAGTGTGCGTAATATAGATAAAATGAAACGCCGTAAAGTTAGTTTTACCAAACGTTTCTACCACTCTCAATTGGATTAAAACATTGACATGGACGCATCAGACATTATAATTTCTGATGCCTTATTATACGTTGGAATGAAACAACTATAGACGGATTTAACTCGCATATTTTATTTTATTTTATTGGCTGACGTTTCGCAGCCTTTAGAGATCCCATAATCGTATGTAGTCGTAGCACGACTGAGCTGACAATATTATGCTAATGTTTCGTTCAAAGAATACGGTCGGCGATTATGTTTCGAAGGTGTAATTTAACTTCTAATGAAAATAAGGTATTGAAAACATAATTGGTCCAAAATCAAATTCTCTTGTATTCAGACCATTACGTAATGTTACGTAATGACTCGCCCCTTGATCACATAATTGTGTTACGGCAATTAAGCCCAATTACAATCAAACCGATTCAAAGTTCAACGAAGGACGTCAATTCACTCTAATTCTACTTTAGTTAGTCAAAGGTTTATTTTAAGTAACACGAAATTCGAATTTTTGAATGCTCAATGAGGTTTTATTAAATGAAATTCAATTTTACTGATGATTTAGAATGAAATAAAAATGTAAAAATGAATTGTCATAACTCAAAAGCCGTCTCGTTTTATTATATCGTTAGTGCTTCAATATTATATTTTAGTCAAACTCTGAATTTAAATGAACCATCTAAACCTTTTTTCCCATTCATCTTGATTTGCTAGCACAAGGGTAGGCTACCTTAATTTTCAAGTACCTACAAAGAGTGACCTTGATTTGCTAGCACAAGAAGAGACCTTGATTTGCTAGCGCAAGAAGTGGCTTTGATTTGATAGTCCTAGTGCTTTAGGACTGACCCTAATTTCCTATACCAAGCAATGTCCTTTATTTTTTTAGATAAGGGACCTTGACTTATAAATCTGCCTCATTAACTGTGATTATTTTATTCCTAGTTAACTCATAGCGCAAAATTACACACTTGGCATTCATTAATTTGAATTATAAGTGGTTTATCAGACCACAGGCTCAACAGGACGTGTCAGATATATTTTTAGTGATATTATTATGGTATGTGTTGCAATAATAATAACATAAAATAAAATAGGTCACATTCCGTTTTAGCCTGGCAACACTGAACCTCATTACTGGCTAGTAAAAAGTAACTATGTAAACATTTATTGACGGAAAAAGATACTTTACATTTGCATATTTTTACATTATGTATACATAAGGGTGTGTAAATGGTACGTTAATGCTTACCTACCTATTCATTTGAGAATATTAAATTTATGCGTTTTATACAGTTTAGCTGAAATTGGTTTTACGTTTAGTCTTAACAGTTGAGAGTATAAAATAAAAAAAAAATATCTTTGGACAATACACACCAATTGATATAGTCCCAAACTAAGCAATGCTTGTACTATGTGTACTAAACAACGGAAACATACATAAATACATATAAGACATCCAAGACTCAGGTACAGATGCCAGTGCTCATCACATTGACATCTGTCCCTAGCAGGATTCGAACCCAAATCTCATATTGATAGCCGACTGAGCTGACGATAGTGAAAAAATTAAATACGCAAGTTAAATCCGTTATTATTTCATACTGTAATATGATCTAATTCAGATTAATTACTATATGTACTTAAAACCATTTTGATTTGGAAATTGTATGTTAACGTACGCAAGAAACAATGTGTAATTATAATATGTATGTAGGTATGTATAAAAGCCCAAGTTCCCACACAGGTGTAAATTTTCACACTTCAAGAATTTACGATTGACGAAGGTAATCTAAGGTAAGGTAATCTAATTAAATAGGTACGTATATAACGCCAAAAGGCCAAAGCTTTGTTTCCGTTATTTCTCTTACATTTGACATGTTTCTAGGAATTTCTAATAAAAGCTTAACAATCAACGTAGCAAGAAATTTGGTGATTTATTTACTTTGGATACGAGTTTTCTGAGCCTATTAATTAATTAAGTACTCAATTTAGCAACAAATTGCTAATTGATATTTTTCAAATGTTATTTAACTAGGTATTAGTACATTACGCACCTAGGCCAGTAAAATAAAAAATGTCTCAGATCACATGTAATTGTCGTCCGAGGCGAAGCCGAGGTTGACAAAAATGTGATCTGAGGCTTTTATATTTTACTGTCCGAGGTCAGTATACTATTTTTCTGTTCGACGAAGCCAGAAAGCGGAAATTTCATTTAGCGAAGCGGCCACAAAGTTGGCGCTTTCTGGCCGGAGGACGGAAAATAATATTTATGTAAGAATAAGAATAAGAATTAGTTTATTCAGTAGACACAATTTAAAGTGATAACAATATCTAGTTTAGGCATATTTTAAGTGCAACTCATGTCGACTGAAAAGGTTTAAGCTCAGCATTATTGTTGCGCCCGGGGGGTCACAACGCTGGTTTCCAGCTTAAACCTGAACGGATGACACGCGGAAAAAAAAATACGGAAAAGGCACAAACATATGTCGTAGCCGGATTGTATAATCTGCCGTACCTATTACAAAACAGGGCCATTTAAACAAACTACTAACCTATTCGGTTATACAATTTCTGATAGCTTCGCGGTTATTATACATTGGAATAAAAAAATATGTATTAGTCACTTGCATAAGACTATTTTCAGTTCAGTCGCGCTACGATTATGGAATCTGTAAAGGCTCCGAAACGTAAGTCAATAAATAAAATTCACGAGTTAATTCCGTCTACAGTTTCATTGCAATCTATTTGATTATGTTTAATTCATAGTAAAATTTTACAATAAAAAAGTATTTTTCATTAACATAGGTACTTTAGGTATTAGTGACAATTATAATAAAACAATATGTGCTACGGTTACTAAATGTGCTACGACGCTACGCCGTAGACCCTCTACGGTATATTGTAATAATAGTGTGAGGTACTTCAACGTAACTATAACTGAAAACACGTTACTTATTTCAAGGTAACTAAGATTATTTCGTAACTGATAATGTATTTTAGTCACAAGACTCTTAATAAAAAGGAGAACAATATTCAATTTCAATTTTTTAATAAAAAGTATAATCGGTTTTGCGCCATACAATTTTCTTTTGTAAGCCTATAAAAACTTTTCACAAAGAAAACTCACACCCTTGGAATGTTGAACTGCTTCCTTTTCAACCACTTAAAATGTTGCCAGTATTTTTAACTTCTTTTTCCATTATATTTTTTTGCGGTTACACCTTGGAATTAAATAATTATAACGGATTTAACTGGCGTACACTTAAGTGTTGGATTATCAGCTCAGTTAGCTACGAATATGGGAACTGTAAAATTATCGAAACGTCAGCACAAATACCTACGCTACTTGAATGCGTCATAATTTTCTTTCTAATTTCTGATGCCTTCGCGGTTATTACACATTGGAATGAAACAACTATTAACGGATTTAACTCGCGTATTTTTATTTTATTTTATTGCCGACGTTTCGGATTCTTTACAGTTTCCATAATTTAGCGTTAGACTGTTGTCAGCTCAGTCGTGCTACGATTGGAAACTGTAAAGAATCGGAAACGTCAGCAAAAAAAAAAAAAAATACGCGAGTTAAATCCGTTAATAGTTGTTTTATTCCAATTTTCTTTTTGTTTATATTTCTCCTCCAATCAATAACTGAGATTAACCAATTCATTCGGCTTCGTTTTAACAAAATAGTGTTTTCTTTCAATTGATTTTCCAGCTAGCAACAGGGTTGGGAATAATCTGACCTTAACTGTCAATGTCAGACGCTGTCAAAACATGAGACGCAATTTGACTTCATCCCACGGCGCTATCTGCCGGGTACATAGACTTAGAATACAATAGAGACGGCTTAAGATAACCATAGAGCAAGTTTTTCAGGCGACAATGAGATGAAAAAAAGTTAGGTATTTGAAGCATGTATTCACTATGACACAAGCTAATATAATATGGCGGATCTTGGAGTATTTGAGACACCATCATTGTCTTTAGCTATATCTATATCTATACTAATATTATAAAGAGGAAAGATTTGTACCTGTTTTTGTATGTTTGTAATGAATAGGCTCAAAAACTACTGGACCGATTTTAATAATTCTTTCACTGTTGGGAAGCTACGTTCACCCTGACTAACATAGAGGCTATAGAATATTTTGAAAAAAATTGGGATCCGTGCGAAGCCGGGGCGAACCGCTAGACTACATATATAATGGTTACAAATAATATTATCAAGTTTTAATTGAAACAATGTCTGTACCGTTACCAGGGTATAATTTCACTATATTTTATTTTATTAATTCTGTTCTTAAATATAGTCTAGGACTTGAAAATCCAATTAGTTTTTATTTATGATATAAGTATAAAGATACTTATAAAAGTTTTGATGAGGCAACCCCAAGAGCACCCACACTTATGTAAAAAAGGTGAAAAGGACAGCAAATCATTCTCCTTTTTCTGTTGTCGACGTGTATAGCGTTGTCCTGCTCACACTTGTAAGTATCTAAGATTGTAAATGTATGACCGGATTATGTGTATGTTAATATTACATTTACATAGTATTAGATCTCTATGGAGATACGTAATTGTGTTTACTTTGTATGCAGAGTTAGTAAGGACTGTTGGGAACGATGACGAAGGAAAATCAAGGTTGTTTAATGAGCTGATCCTTCCTAGGCCTAAACATGTGATATTTTTAGCCTGTGAGGTATTTCAGGGGCAATCTGTGTATCACATAGCACTCCTACTATAACTCAATACGGAACGGAAGAATCTTAACATCTAAATATTAAGGTAATACAAAGGTTTCTTTCTAAATTAAAAAATGTTTTTATGACATTACACCATTGAAAAATATATACTAACTCTTAATTTTCACTCTTTACCATAAATGAAAAACCTCAAAAAACGCGGTACGAAGTTTGCTGGGTCAGCTGGTAGTAATAAATAACAAATATATATAATTCATATTTCATAAATCACAAGATTTCGGAGATAATAAGATAATCAAACCCTATGAAAGTAGAAATTTAATAAAATCTACGGAACACAAGTGGCGTCAAAGCGAGAGTTTATAATATAATTTAGATCCAATTTCTCATATATTGTTGAATATATTCATAGGCTTATTAATCTTCGTTATGCTTGATTATAACTGGGCTAAATTGACGCGTTCACTAAAATTGACAACTAATTGGTTTTACGAAGGAAATATTTCGAAAGTTTGGACAATTCTCGGAGGTTAAACAACGTTGAACGTTGGCACCAAAATGTATGGGATTTGACATCCGCGAACGACTGTCACGTACGTCACAAACGTTCGCGGATGTCAAACCCCATACATTTTGGTCGTTTCTTTTAACGTTAACGTTCACGTTGGCACCTTGTCTACGCCCCAAGGTGCCAACGTTCAACGTTAACGTAAACGAAACGAATGGAAATGTATGATTTGACATCTGCGAACGCTTGTGACGTCATGTCGTCCAAACGAGTAGAGAAGGGTTCGACAAGGCTCTGTTTTTAAATTTGTTCAGACGCTCGAAAAATAGGTGAAAAACTGATAAATTTTATGCTCTTTATATGAAGCTTGAAATGTTAGCTTATATCTGTTTTAATGGTATCTACGTTTTGCTGTAAGGAATTCAATGACATAACAATCTTAATGCAGTAATGACATATTTTGCATCATGGCCTTTAGAATCATAGCAATTTTAGGAATATAAATATAGGTAACATTAAAAGTTAGTTCATGTTTGTTACTTACGACATTAGCGTCTACCAATCTAATGAAGATTAATAACTCCAAAACTTGCAATTTTAGAAACCCTACGCCCTATAGTTAAGGACAACTTTCTAAGCCAATAAACTTTAAGTGCCTCGAGTTTATAACATATCCTTAATATATACCCAATTACGCCCCAAACAAGTTATAATATGTGTTCATTAGACAAATTATACCTAACTAGCGACCCGCCCCGGCTTCACACGGGGGATATAAACCTTCCTTAAGAATCATTCTATCTATTAAAAAAAACCGCATCAAAATCCGTTGCGTAGTTTTAAAGATCTAAGCATACATACGGACATACAGCGAAAGCGACTTTGCTTTATACTATGTATTGAAGGAGTTTTGGTCCTAAGTTTCAAGAAACTTGATACCTACTAATGATTTCGTTATGGTTACGTTAGTTATTATTAAATAAACCTTGAAAATGTCAGATATTACTTGGAAATTATTTAATGGTTTCTTATAGATATTGTTAAAGAGAAACTTTTATTTTATTCAATCCATCAGCAACAAAAAAATGTAGGTAAGTTTTTTTTTCGAAGAAGTCAGTATTAGAACAACTTAGCAAAGTTATATAACCTTAAATACGAAAATAGTAACTATTTTATTAATTGGTATGAAACAACTAAGTACTTATAATGGAACTAACACGCGTATTTTATTTTATATGTTTACGTTTCGGAAAGTTTACATTCCAATATTCGTAGCACAACTGAGTTAAATCCGTTATAGTAGTTTCATTATAATACTTGACAGTGATTGATAAATTTCGGATGCTTCACACTAAGTATATTTTTATAAATTATAGTCCATGTACGTAAGCTTTATTATTGTAAAGTTTCATCAAAATCATTCTTCATTCATTTCAGTTATAAAATAAAATAAGTGAGTTAAATCCGTTATAGTTGTTTCATTCCAATGTGTAATAACCGCGAGGGCATCGGAAATTATTACACCGTTTCATGTATGAATAATTCAATGAAACCATATTCAGATTATATTAAGCAGAGCGACGTACTTATGAATTCATAATTTAGTAACCTAATAGTACAGTTTAAATGTAATATGTGTCAAATAAACTTTTGCTGAAGCCAGTACCCAGGAATCAATAGCAAGTTAATCAGTATTCATGAAGTCTAAACGTCTGGACAAATTTGAAAATGCTAGAATATTTAGGCCTATACATAATTAATTAAAACAATTAACGCTGAATATTTTTGCCTAGTAATTTAGACTTTAACTGTGTTAGCACAGTTAAAATCTAAATTACTAGGCTAAATGGAGTAAAATTTGATATATATATAGAAAATAGATTAACGGTTAATCTATCTTCTATATAAATAAAAATGAATCACCGAAAGGTATGTAGGTACGCGTATAAATAACTTCCGACCGACTGCACCAAATTGCATAATTCTTTTTCTTGTGTTTTTTATTAATAGAACAAGCCTTGTATACAAGATAATTTCTGAAGCTTTCACGGTTAATACACATTGAAATGAAACAACTATAACTAGATTATCGTCATCTCAGTCTACTACGAATATGGCATCTGTAAAGTTTTCGAAACAGCATAAACTTAATATATATTTAACTCATCCCTACTAATATTATAAATGCGAAAGTAACTCTGTCTGTCTGTCTGTTACGCTTTCACGCTAAAACTACTGGACCGATTTAAATGAAATTTGGTACAAAGAAAGTCTGGAGCCTGAGAAAGGACATAGGCTACTTTTTAACCGCTTTTTTTAAGGAGGAGTTCCACGCGGACGAAGTCGCGGGCAGAAGCTAGTAGCCGATAAACCATCATATTATAACAAAGTCTAGCCTCTTTATTATCTACTTACTCGTAGATTATGTAAATCTAGGTCTTAATAAAGAGACTAGATTTCGTAGTTTTTAAACAAGAAAAGGAAAGTACAAAAATATATTTAGATCTACAAAAATATTTTGAATTTAAACCTAACCTTTATTTTATAAAGAACAATTCATTCTACCCAAATGTAGACAGTAAAACTCAACATTCACGTATATCACAGACAAAAATGGGTCTTATAAAAACACAAAAGAAAATTATAAAATTTTCCTTCCATGAAGGACCGTTAGCATTGTGTGAATAACAAATGAGCAAACTTTGAAACGTTTATAGTTGTAAATTATGCAAAAAGGACGTAGGGCGGGCGGAAACGGCCCCTGGGGTATTTGAGTACCGATTTTACAACGGGATAACCGTTGTAATTACGAATACACAATACCTACTATATGAAAATCATTTTTATGTACTATCAGCTCAGTCAGCTACGAATATCACTACATAGTATAAAACAAAGTCGCTTTTTCTGTCCCTATATCCCTATGTACGCTTAAACCTTTAAAACTACGCAACGGATTATGATGTGGTGTTTTTAATAGATAGAGTGATTGAAGAGGAAGGTTTATAGTACCCGTGTGACGCCGGGGCAGGTCGCTAGTAGAATAATAAAAGGAAATACGCGCGTTAAATCCGTTTTAGTTAATTTCTGATATAAAATGCCATCGCGGTTATTACACATTGGAATGAAACAACTATAATGGAATTAACTCGCGTATTTTATTTTATTTGGGACTTTAGCGTTAGACTCGTCAACTGTCATATGTCAGCAAATAAATAAAATACGCGATTTAACCCAACATCGTTGTCTCATTCCAATCCATACTAATATTATAATTGCGAAAGTAACTCTGTCTGTCTGTCTGTTACGCTTTCACGCTAAAACTACTGGACCGATTTAAATGAAATTTGGTACAAGGAAAGTCTGGAACTTGAGAAAGGATATAGGCTACTTTTTAACCGACTGCAAAAAAGGAGGAGTTCCACGCGGACGAAGTTGCGGGCAGAAGCTAGTGTGTAATAACCGCGAACGCAATTTATACTATGTACCAGTAATCTAATGAAAATCAATGATAGATAGGGAATTCTGTATTCGTCAGTAATTTTTTATTGCCAACACAATTCAAAAACAATACATCAATTTTGAATGTGAGCGTCACATGTTAATTCAATAAAATTTTGCAATCGTTTCGTTATTATAACGCTTGTTTAGTCTAAGCGTCTCAAATTAACAATTATTTTTTCTGTCCTCCGCGCCGGCCAGGAAGCGCCAACTTTGTGGCTGCTGCGCTAAATGAAATTGCCGCTTTCTGGCTTCGTCGAACAGAAAAATAGTATACTGACCTCGGCCAGTAAAATAAAAAGCCTCAGATCACATTTTTGTCAACCTCGGCTTCGCCTCGGACGACAATTACCTGCATGTGATCTGAGACATTTTTTATTTTACTGGCCTTGGTGCGTAATGTACTATTATCTATACAAGTTTAAAAACGACAAAATGTGAAGAAAGCATCCGCTACCGCGCCACATAAGAGTTATATTTACAAAGAACTGTGCAATCTTCTTTGTGGGGAAAAGTGGATTCTCTCTCTTTGCGTAAACCGCTGTTCTAGATATCACAAAGACAGACTTCTGCAAAGACAGATCAAATTGAGATCCTTTTATCTCTTTGAACAATTTGCAGAATAGATATTCTTTTGTTTTATTGCCTACTTTTCTCTGGTTGTAAAAGACTAAGTAGGTAGACATAGATTTAATAAGTTTTAAGCAGCAATATTTTCAGTGTTACAAGTTTCTGAATTATTGTCACTTTTGTCTGTTACAAGTGTCTTAAGAATTATTTGTAAGTAGGTACTTAATTATTAGTTAATATTTAGGTAAATAAGCGTTTCGATATTATTTAGATAATTAAATTTAGGTCAATTAGTTATTTTGTAAAAAACAAATAAGTTAGGTATTATTTATTAGGATAATGATTAAATACAACTTTATAAAAATTTAATTTTCTAGGTTCCCATCCTTCACAGTAAATGATTTAAATGGCATAAAAGAGAATAATAATTTGCAAACTTTAATTAAAACTGTAGGACTCAAGAAACGTTGTTTTGTTCGATAAGAAACCCGATCAAAACAATTACAACTTCCTCAAACGCTTTTAGAAAATTTATTTCCTAAAGCTATCATCATTAAATTAAAAACAAATGAATAAATTTTACTAGTGTCACGATTGTTTTTTGTTTTTAATGTTTGCAAAAATGATGAAAAGACGAGACTTACCGATTAATACCAACGTTTATCCCGAACTGCTAATAATTGTTTGTATACAGTTCGGGCTGTTGACTCCCCCTTATAAGAATACTAGCGACCCGCCCCGGCTTCACAAGGGTGCTATAAACCTTCCTCTTAAATCACTATCTATTAAAAAAAACCGCATCAAAATCCGTTGCGTAGTTTTAAAGATTTAAGCGTACATAGGGATATAGGGACAGAAAAAGCGACTTTGTTTTAAAATGCTATATAGTGATTTCCACAATTATTACACATTGAAATAAATTGTAGGTATATCTTAAAATATTTTTAATACGGAAATAATAACTCAAACATCTCAAAAACCTCTGCCTAAAATATATTGGCAGACTAAAATTGAATTCCCAGACCAAACTTTTCTGTTTAAAAAGTTTAAGAACCGTCTCTAGAAATCATATTAAAAAAGTTTATCTGGATACCTAATGGCCGACAATAATGTATAGCTCAAATAGCCGACAATAAATAAATGAAAAATGTATTCAAATAACGTATAAAAAGTTTAGCTAAAACGGATTTCTTTTTCAGATATGTAACTTAGCAAGTATCGATTCCTTTGTAAGTTTATTCCATAAGTACAAAAAAATCAACCAATCCTAAAAAAAAAATAATCTTAAAATAAATCTGATGCCTTCGCGGTTATTACACATTAATAAAACAACGTTATAAATGGACTTAACTTGCGTATTTTAATAATTTCTGATGCCTTCGCGGTAATTAAACATTGGAATGAAACAACTATTAACGCGTATTTTTTTTACTATTGTCAGCTCAGTCGTGCTACGATTATGGAAACTGTAAAGAATCCGAAACGTCAGCAAATAAAATAAAATAAAAATACGCGAGTTAAATCCATGAATAGTTGTTTCATTCCAATTGCGTATTTTATTTGGCTGTCGTTCCAAGAACTTTACATGTTTCTTAAAATCACGTAAGTCTGCGAGGCTATGATGAATTGTCGAGTCGATATCTCGTCATGTCGATATCGTCTTATTCTCGCGATGATCTGTCAAAAATCAACGTTGTCGACAACGAGAAATCTTGTCATGTCGATGTCGTCTCTTATTTCTACATGTCGATAACAAAATAATATCGTAACGACAAACTTTTTGCTTGTCGACAACATGTTGTTGACATTTCATAATAGGCTCGCTGGGGTGGCTGGGATCTTGGTCCTTATAGTATTAATTGAAGTTGTATCTCTTACAATATAAAAGTTGTGTTCAGCGTAGTGTGATACCTACATTTTAAATCGTAGTGCGGATTGCGAGCGTCACGGCTTGTCTCCCACATGCATTCACACGAGTGCTTACGTAAAAGTATTTGTTATCTATTTATACAACGCTTTATAAAGTTTGACGTATGATTTGATAAAGTTGATCTCCTTTTTTGTTATCTCAAATTAGGTAATGGAGTTGGTTTCGTGAAATACGTAGGTATATTTTTTTTTATACTAGCTTTTCCCGGCAACTTTGTCCGCGTACATTATAATCTAGATAGGGGATGAATTTTAAAAAACATACAAAACACGCCTTTTATCAATTCTGCTAAAGAATGTTTATGCAAATTTTTTAAATAGATCGGACCAAAGGAATCACGTTGTCACATACAAACTTTATTTAACCCCCTTGTTTGCCCCTTTAGGGGTAGAATTTTCCGAGATCTCTATGATCAAGGGTTGTGCGTAAGTTTTTTTCTTTTTAGCGCATTTAAATAATAACTTATTTTTAAAAAGTTTTGTTTTTATTAAACGCTTTAGGTATCTGCTTTCTAACTACGTATTCACAATTTGAATGCTTCTTTTCTATCTTTCTTTCTTCTATTCAACAAATAAATCATCGATAGCCCTACATCACCCACAACCGTATTATTTGTCAAATGTAATTGACGGTTTCCACAATCCTCTTACCGCGAACAATTAAAATGAAAATCGTTTTCCCACCAATTCGAATACAAACAGATTATTTACATAACGAAACGTGACTCAAACATGTTCCACATCGCCATTTGAGGCACGTTCCCGATTTTGAGGTTAGTCCATTGAGATTAGTTTATTTACGGTGGGCTTAAACAGCCGTGTCGATTGACCAACGCTTAACGCGTGTATAATCTGCATATTTAAACAATCTGTGGTAGCATTTAGCGTACAGATTAAATAGGCAATCCATAGACATAAATAAAATACTTATAATAAATTGACAGTTTGGAATTAGGTTATAATTTCTGTTATTTTGTATTTTATTTTATTTGTTAATATTTTTAAAACTGACGATAGTAAAACGCTTGTAACTGTACCTCAGTCAAATAAAATAAAGTACTTACGAGAGTAAATTCGTTATTAATAGTTGTTTAATTCCAATTAGGGTCAAAAGTCGTATATTATATAAGTAAACGATACATTACTAAACTTTTTTTTTAAAGTCATCTGTCGATCATCCATTACAAAGGAAGAAAAGAAAATTGTTTATATATTGTTAATTTGCCACAAGATTAATTACTTGCTACTCGTGTAGAATCCTCTTTGTAATGTGAGCGAAGCGAAAACACCTGAACAATCTCCTGCCCTGCCTTAATCAAATAAACATCAAGCCACATCCAATTACAACCTATGAAATGTCAGCCACGTGCCACAGACAGACATCGCAATTCCTATCCATCAGACTTATTCTGGTTTCAGAACACGTATGTAATTGTTTTCCCACTACAATCATGCGGTTATTACACATTGGAATAAAACAACTATAAACGGATTTAAACGCGTGTTATACACGTTTCAAATACAGTTTCCATATTCGCAGCCGACTGAGCTGACGCTAAGCTCAATAATATATGTTAACAAATTAATAATCTTCAATACGTTAGTAAATTAATAAAATAAAATACGCGAGTTAAATTCGTTATAATTGTTTCATTCCAATTAAATTGACAGCTATGTATTCAGATTTTGAGATTTTTAAGTGAAACGGCGTATAAAACTTTATGGAAGTAACCTGTCTTCTTCTCATACCTACTGTTTGGTATTTCAAAAGAATATTTATATTAATAGAAAGAAAGTTATTTATTTTAGTTAAGTAGTAATCACATATTTAATAAATGTATGAGCGCATGGCACGTTAGGTCAAGTCAAAGATGAGAGAGTTGTTACTTCACGGCAAGTCATAGACAATTATTATAATAGAGTGTAAGGCATAGACATAGTAGTACACACCCGTTACCAAAGACAATTCTCCTACTCGTTAGATTTATTTCAAATGTTTTCGCAACACGTACGAAATTGTTTTCGCTTCGTAATCATATGTTTAAGGCGAGCACTCGACATTGGATATTCGCTCAAGGTGAGGCAACAGCTATTTTCGGCAAATGGCGTCGCGTTGGGTCCATTACGGGAGACGTAAAAATAAACCTTATTAACACGTAAACAGGCTTGTCGGGTATCTATACTATATACTTATACTTACTTAATATTATAAAGAGGAAAGGTTTGTTTGTTTGTTTGGATTGAATAGGCTCCAGAACGGCTGGACAGATTTCAAAAATTCTTTCACTTTTGGGAAGTTATACTCTTTCCTATTGACATAGACTATAAAATAAGATAATCCATGCGAAGCCGGGACGGATAGCTAGTATAACATAATTGGGAAAATAGCAATAATCATTTTTGATGCTTTCACGTTAAACATAATAATGAAACAACTTTAAACGGATTTAAGTCGCGTACTATTTTATTTACTAGCGTGAGACTATTGTCAGCTCAGTCATGCTATGATTGTGAAAACTGTAAAGGTACCGTAAAGTCAGCTAATAAAATAAAATACGCTAGTTAAAACCGTTTATAGTTGTAATTCTGCCACCATTTATGAGCTACCGTAACTGCAAGATTTCTAGAATAATTAACATACTATTAGGCTGTATATTATTGAGAATTGTACCTACGGACAACAAAGTGATTCTATAAGGATTCTGTTTTTTTCCTTTTGTGGCATAAAACTCTAAAAAAGTAATTTTACTACCCGGGTAAATTAAGAATGCTTCGTTGATAGACATATACTTTAAAGTGAGATAATTATTTAACTTATTAACTAGTAGCTTCTGCCCGCGACTTCGTCCGCGTGGAACTCCTCCTTTTTTACAGTCGGTTAAAAAGTAGCCTATGTCCTTTCTCAGGCTCCAGACTTTCTATGTACCAAATTTCATTTAAATCGGTCCAGTAGTTTTAGCGTGAAAGCGTAACAGACAGACAGACAGACAGACAGAGTTACTTTCGCATTTATAATATTAGTAGGGATTAAGATTACGGAACTAGGTAGATCTGTTATCAGTTATGGTAAGTAAAAATTGTATTTTGAACCTTTTAGTCATAAGATTAAGCCAGTTTATTGAAAGGACACTTTGTCGTGTGAGATAGGAGATGCTAAACAGTTTGAAAACACGTAAAGAATATGAGACAACGAATAATTTTAAAAACATGAGCGCCAGGTTGATATAAAAAGCTATATAAATTCATGTATTCATGAATAAAACTTGAAACTTTCACTCTTTTAAGTACTGAAATTGAACTTCAGAAGATACGCGCGTGTATCACCTTATTCATTTTAATTTGTTATTTAAAGAATATTAAAAAACAAGAAATAAAATTTTGCGTTAATGGTAATCCAATTTATATACTTACTGACAGCAGTATAATATTATATGAAAATAATATTTTACTTTTATACGTCATATATACCTGTCAAAAGTTGAGCTGTATAAGCTTTTATTTATGAGAATACTTTGCGTCTAGATTTTTTTTATTTTATTATCAGTTAGGTTATGCCTTCCTGCCTTATAGCTTCTGCCCACGACTCCGTTGGCGTACAGACATTAAGTCAGCTTCTTCTTTTATATACATATATTTTATATATTTATATTCAGTATAAATCTGCACTTACTAAACACCAAAATATCTTATTTAAAGCTGTTCGAATTTGCAATAATTTAAAATTAAAACTTTCCACTTTCCAATCAACAAATTAAGTGCCTCGAACATACCTTTTAAAGCACTTAAAACTATTCGAGTCAACTTTTTAATTACCCAATTTGAAAACAAAGCCCGGGCTTAGCGTAAAAATAAACATTCTAGAGATTTTGCCGGCTTAACCAAAAGTTTCCAAGTAATCAAAGGTCAGAGTGATGCCTGGAATCAACAATGTGACGTCACGATTTTGACGTAACTTCTTTTAGGAAAGTTCATTTTGGGGCGTGATATAATTCATTTACAATTTGAGTAGGCTTTCCTACAAACACTTACTTACTTTAGGATCCCTCTTACATGGCCTTAGCAACTTTTGAACGTGTTGCTAAGACCAAAGGATCACTTTATAGAAAATCAAAAATATATTTATTCAATTTCTTAGGCTTTTAGTAGTTCTTATTAAGGTCAGAAGATACTGTTTCCCAAAAAACCTTACTTGAGAAGAAACGGCAAGAAACTCAATAAGGTATCAGGTTTTTTAAATAGAAGGTAATAAATACTTACCTAGATATAAAACTTAGAGAATTCAGAACGTATAAAATGATCCTCTACTAAACTTTCAATTATCATTTCGTATTTTTAATAAACTACATATCTACGCAACTTGGGTGAGAAAATGGACTATTCATAAATATCTTAATCTTGTGTTTTAATTTTAACTTTGAACATATTAAATTATATACATACATCACATTCTAGCTAACTTTACCATCTTCGGTAGTATACCATTTGAACACTTTTTAACACCATCGACCACACTTTAACACTTTATGGCACTTATCGGTCATCCCCACTGAGAGAAACATGCCTCTTCGGTATAACAATTTTGAGGGCTTTATCAGTGGATTAATCTAACAGGTAAAGACAAATTAAAAGCCTTTTAATTAAGACTTTATAAAATAGTCTTAAGACTATTTGTGATTTTCTAGCTAAAAACCCCAACCGTTCACGTTCCATTAACTGCCAAAGCTAACGACCGTGGAATGGGATAAATTAATTAATCTTCCATTTAAAATGGTCCCAGTGTAATTTCCAATTAGTTTTGTACAAATCCCGAATGGTTTTTGGGCGCTCGTTACGGCAAATCAAATTATTAAACGTTCGACCGTTTGGAGAATGTATGACAGAAATTTTCTGGGATTGAGAAACTCGTTCAAATCTGACCGGATTTGTTTTACAATGGGTATTATATAATATGTAGTGCCATAATATAATATACTAGGTTTTGCCCGCGACTTCGTCTGCGCACGATGAATAGGTACTTTTCACAGTATCATTACTTTTGTAAATATAGCCTTTATGTTATTCTGAGTTTATTCAGTAGTTTTTTCGTGAAATTGGAATAAATACCTATTCATCCAACATTCTTACAAACTTTCGCGTTTATAATATTAGTAAGGATCTTTACGTACGTTACCAACACAAATAATAATATTAACCTACCCCAGTAATCTCAATTTTCTTCGGTATTAGAAAAAATTGCACATTCGTACTCACACCACCCTATGTGTACATTGAAATGTAACAATTATGACGGATTTAACTCGCGTATTAGACTATCGTCAGCACAGTCGTGGTGACAAAGTGTTAGAAACTACCTACTTGTTATATTTTAATAAACACATATTATTATTATAAGTTTTCAATCGGAGTTTTTAAAAATGGCAATCTGTTTTGTCTATATTTAGTGATTGCTCCAATTTTAATTCAAACGTTTAACCACGTTTAATATGTTACAACAATGTACATATTATATATAAACCCAAAACTTTACTTGAAGCACAACGACAATTAGCTATTGTTTGATATTAATATACGCCTGTGATTAAGGGTACAGTTTGAGTTACTAAAGGGTAAACTAATTTAGGCGATAACTTTCATTCACTATGTACCTACTATATACTACATAGATAGTTATGTTTATGATGTAGGTCTGTACATGTAATGCCTAAATTACGTACATAGTTTGTTACTTATTATATACTAGTGACCCGCCCCGGCTTCGCACGGGTGCTATAAACCTTCCTTAAGAATCACTCTATCTATTAAAAAAAACCGCATCAAAATCCGTTGCGTAGTTTTAAAGATCTAAGCATACATACGGACATACAGCGAAAGCGACTTTGTTTTATACTATGTATTGATTATTATAACTGGGTGTTTCTCACATTGTTTGAGACACCGTCATTGTTCTCTCTAGCTATATATGTATATATAACTAGCTGTCCGCCCCAGCTTCGCACGAATTCCTTTTTTTTATTGCCTATGTAACTCGGGAATAGTGTAGCTTCCCAACAGTGAAAGATTTTTTCAAATCGGTCCAGTCGTTTTGGATCCTATTCAATCCAAACAAACAAACATTTCCTCTTTATAATATTAGTATATCAATATTTAAAACAGTATTTGTACCAGTACTTGAAGATAATTTTACTTATTGATCCTGTTCTTACGACAATGACGAAATCTCAAACTCTTTAATATTTAATTTATTTGCTTACATTGCGAAAACTTAATTTCCATATTCGTTGCCAACTGTGCTGACGATAATCTAACGCAAAAATGGTGTTTCATTATGCAATCAACCTTATTTTTGTTTCATTCCAATCTAAAACGCTGTACTATCAGTTCTCACTACATTTATCGAGAATTTACTCGAACGATTTCTTCGTGTGAAAATATCTCACCGCCCTCACATGCCAATTTATGTACGTTATCAATATTTTATCCAATAAAGAAAGTAGTCTGCAAACTTCATCAAAGTAAGTGTTTACTTAGTCTTGTTATGTTTAAGTGGCAACACTGGTATACGCTATAGGATCGATTCGAAAACATTACATACTGGATTCTAAATAAGCATTCTATGTAAGTATAGGTACTAACTTGAGTAAATATTGAATTACGTTGTGATCTAGACCTCTATATAAAAATGTAGTTACCTAAAATATTCTTTTGGCAGTTCTTTATTTCGTAACTACAACCCCCTTTTTACCCCCTTAGGGGGTGAATTTGCAATCCTTTCTTACTTCCCTACGTTATAAAAGACACCCCTGTGTAAAAGTAAGTAGTAGGCCCCGAGTTATTTGTCAGTCATTAAGATTTCTTCAACTTACTTTCATCATTCGTTTCATTTTTTTTCTTAGATACCAACGTACGTGTTAATTTATCGTCTACCCAAGCTAGCGGGCCCACACTTTAAGTAAATACACACATCCCTACTAATATTATAAATGCGAAAGTAACTCTGTCTGTCTGTCTGTTACGCTTTCACGCTAAAACTACTGTACCGATTTAAATGAAATTTGGTACAAAGCAAGTCTGGAGCCTGAGAAAGGACATAGGCTACTTTTTAACCGACTCCAAAAAAGGAGGAGTTCCACGCGGACGAAGTCGCGGGCAGAAGCTAGTTAGTACATATAACTGTATGCCATACATATTATTCGTGAGAAAATAAGTAAGGTCTGGCTGTCCTGGGCAGTTAGACCATAAAGGGACCCGAGTTTTGCTATAACTACTTGTGGGAGTAACGTTGCTGCGAGCTACTTTGTTGTTCTTATACGAAGGTACCTAAGTAATCAACATAAATGATCACTACCCACATGAACATGTGGGAAGTGAGTATATTAGAAATATACTTTATCACCAAACGGTATGTTTACGTCACTTGACATACGAATGACGTCATAAATTGCTTAAACACCTAATATGTTGTGACGGGTTGTTTGTGCAGTCTTTTATCTAAAATAAGATACAAATGAACACCCACTTTCTAAAGGACAAGGCGTCAAATTAGCATAATAGAACCTTGGCTCCGAATACTAAGCGAGTTCTTTGACGTGAAGAAATAGGGCGCATTTTAAATTGTTTGGTTTTTGTGTACCTTTCCCAACGCAGACTGTACGATTAGAATGACGTCATAATGGTTTGTGTACTGTTTTTTTAAAATCCGTCAGTTAAATTATCGAAAAATCTCGTGTCAAACACCTGTGAAACAGCGAGTCTTATGCGAGAATCTTGTGTACATATTGGGTAGGTCTGAGTATCAGTCAACATATATTTTTCGTACCCCTATGTACCGTATATGAAATGTAATCCAATGTTTTTTATTTAAATTTCATGATTCAGCACTAAAAAAATTGATACAATTCCAAATTTTCACTCTTAAGGAGTCTGTCCACTACACCGTATCATACCATGATCGTGCTATGAACGTGTCAGGCAAAAAAATATTCTTTGTATAGAAAAGCATGATACTATGCCCACTAGACCGTTCCGTCACCGACTCGTACCGCCTTCCGTATTACCTTCCGTGCTTGATACGTTCATAGCACGGTCATGGTATGATACGGTGTAGTGGGCAGACTCCTTAATACGATCAACCTCTGTATGGCGGTACGAAGTTAGCCGGTTCACTATTAATATCTATAAATATAAATAATAATATTATTACTATATTATAGTGAAGACATAAAACACGAAAGTTCCCCGTGACGTCACACCCTGCCACAGTTTTCAAACCAAGTGCCGTCACAAACTTTGACGTGCATTTTCTTTTTGATTGTTTGATAGCCAAAAATATATAATATATATATTTTATAACAGACTTATTATATTCTATTTTTTATCCACACAAAGCTTTAGGCATATTGCCTGAAGCTTTGTGTAATTTCGTTCCAAAATAGATAACAGATTTCATATAAAGTAAATACAAAAAATATTTCAGTTTATTCAGTAGAGCAAAATGAGCAATCCGAAGAGTATCTTTATTCAATTCACATTATTTGTGTTTATCGAAGCATAAACGTTTGTACCTAAGTCCAATATATAGGTACAATTCAAAATACATAAAGAATTTTCTGGAAATAATATGTGTTTGTAGAAACATTAGGTCAGTGCCCAAAAATAATTAAAAATAGATATAGAATAAATAGTGATAATTATAAAATTAAAAATATTTATATTTTTAATTGCAATCGGCTTTACCTATTTGTACACATAGTTTGTAATTAAGTATACCTACCGATTATTTGTGCATGTAAATCTCTGGCAAAAAAACAAAATTTCTTTCTTTCTTTTTTTCTATTACTTACATATTAAAAACACAAACTACTTTTAGTATATTAATAAAAAAACTAGCCGTCCGCCCCGGCTTTGCACGGATGCTATTAAAATACAAACCTTGTCTTAACATGGACATAATTTGTTATGTTATGTATATATATGTATTTATCTACTTATACCAGGGGATTCAATCTCGAGATTTCAACGAATATTGCCTAACCAAATATCTTTTTCAATTTATATTCCAATAGATTTTATCTCCAATAATAATTAGGATTATTTGCCCATTTCTCTCTTAAATGTAATGATTATACTCTGCCAGACGTCCTTCATGGCCAAAATACTTAGTTACTTTCAAGAAGGTTTCATTTCACAGTCTAGTGAACCAGCCTACGTATTATTACTGATAATAGAGCACAATAATCTATTTAATTTATAACACAGATTTTTCCTTAAAGATAAAAATATCTAAAAGTTTAAGTGTATTATTTCCTACTTTCATATATTTTTTTAAATGGTGAAATAACGCTTTTCTGAATTCCGTTATAATATAATTTTGTGACTAATAATAACGCGCGTAGTGATAGTACCCTTACTACGCGCGTGCGACAGAGACGAATAGAAATAGGGCAACGTCCGTTTTTCGCTGTGCTCCGCGACCGTCCTTTATGAATGGACAATCCACTATAGGAATGACGACTGAATAAAGAAATTAAATTATATTTAGTCTGTCTAATTGACTGAAACTCATTGTTCCTCGTTAAAAAACGCAGGTAAATTCTAGTAGTCATTTCTACATATCTTCTTTCTTAAAAAAAAAAAATATATGAAATTGCAACAAACAAAGACGATAACTTCATCTTAAAGTGGCGTGTAAGTACTTAATTCTGTCCTCACATAGACTTCGCCATTCACAGAGTATCATTGATAGTACAAAAGAACATTCTTCATACAAAAGAGTGAAGTATAATGCCAAGGATTAAAGAGCAGTGTGCACTAGTGTGCAGTGCAGAGGAATCTAAGCCATATATATATGTGAATAAGTGCTATACGTTACGTCGTTTGAAACACAATTGAATGGCCTGAAAGGGATTACTGAGATTGAAAATACATGTTCAAGCAATTTTGAAAGTTACATTCCAATACATAATATGACATACCTACATACTAAATTCTTCTGTGTTAATGTGTGCTTATAGTCTAATCGGAGTTATGTGACTAACTTGAAAATTTAAAATGTTGTGTATATTTCCGTCCGATAGTGTATAATTATAATTAAATGTAAGAGCACATAAATAATATATTTCTTTTTATTTCGAACTGGCTTCTAGGTATACAATAGAATTTGTTGATGGATTGTTGCCAACTTATTGTAGTTTAAGAAAAAAACACCACAAGAGATCTAAATAATGGCAAACTATTATATATAAAATGTTATATATAAGTTATATATAGGTACATAATATAACATTACTTTCCCATTATGTACCTAGTCCTCTTGTGGTGAATTTTGTTCAGTTATCTAAATTACTTAAAGGCCTTATTTCACAAAATAAAGTGAAAAAGTAAAAAAACCTTTTATTCTCAATAAATTCAAGGACCTTTTGTTATAAGTGAATTAAGAAAAATCAGGCCTTTCTATTCCGAGTTGGAAGGTACTAGCTTTCCAACAAAGAGAAATTCAATACATTCCAAGAATTAACAACCTCTAAATTTAATGGATACGCAATGAACGATCTACCTCAAAATATTAAAAAGCAAAGCTATGCCTTCATTGATGTCATATAAATGACTAAGTTTTTCACAATAAAAGTATATTTTTTGGAACCCATTTTTAATATGTGTCGTATTTAACCATACAACTACCATTATCATCAGTAAAATAGGAACTCACGAATACACCTAACACACACACACACAAACACAAACACTCACACACGATAATGTTTGGCTAGAAAACCTATGTTTAAAGAATAGGTAGGTACCTATTATACCTAGTTATCGCCGTGTTGTAATTTCAAAGTAAATACTTTGGAATGAAACAACTATTAACGGATTTAACTCGCGTATTTTTATTTGCTGACGTTTCGGATTCTTTACAGTTTCCATAATCGTAAAAAAAACATTTGCGTGAAATGTAACTTTAGTATTTCATAATTCAGAATAGGGTAGTTTTTCAAAATTTGTAATTTAAATATAAGGTAGTTTGCATAACTGTATAAATCACTTTAGCGTTCGACTATTGTCAGCTCAGTCGTGCTACGATTATGGAAACTGTAAAGAATCCGAAACGTCAGCAAATAAAATAAAATAAAAATACGCGAGTTAAATCCGTTAATAGTTGTTTCATTCCAATGTGTAATAACCGCGAAGGCATCAGAAATTATCACATTTACTTTGCTTATATAAACTTCGTTACTAAAAATTGCACTAGTAGGTTCTGTACTTAATCGAAAAAAACAATGTTACGTTAGCGGTTGCTTTAGTTTTCAAGTTATAAATAGTGCCTTCGCTTGTACCGAAGTGTTGCTTAAGTTTTTTATTAGGTCACTGAGAAAATACTTGGAAGTGGAGCACGCCACTGTAAAATAAGAAAAGGTTTTTATTAGATGAACCTGGATCGGATGGACTGGAAAATCACAGCATTTTCCATTTTCCTCGTTGTTCATTACAATTAATTTATCGGTAGCTGTTACATAATGATATTATGCCTTCTCTTGGACAAAAGAAACTCAACGTTTGCGAAAGGTAGGCAACAGGTATCGTCAAAGTTTCCCATAACAGCTACAATATTGAAGTATATTAAGCATAACCAAAGTCCCATATCCTTAAGTATTTAAGGATATGGGACTTTGATTATGCTTAAAAACCACTTCATAAGGTATCTGAGGGTCCTAATAATATGACAACTGACACTGTTTTACTGGGTTCTCAGAAATATTGAGGACTTTGAACACAGCTGTCAAATGGAAGCATTGTGTATCATTTTTAATGAAAACTTATTTTTTGTAAAAAAAAGGTACTTTGTCACGTAAAATTATCAAGACAACTAGAACGAAGTTCTAATAATTGTCCTGCAGAAAAGAACGAACAAAAGAACCTAACCTAAAAAAAATATGGTTACAAATTTCAACATGTGTGTTTTATCTGTACCAATATAACCTTCTGTTTTCTGTTTATTTATAACTCGACGAACAACCAATAAACTTGAAAATAAAGACCCCGTCAGTGATAATAAACTGTCTACTGAATTCACCCCAAATATTTCTCTTGGGAACAACCTGTCGCTACCCATTAGAAGTCGCTGTGTACAAAGAAAACAAATATTTCAGTGAAGAGCAAAATAAATATACCTACTTACTTACGGCCTGTATTTTGTTCTATCTATTTTAGAAAGTACTTACAAAGATATTTTAAGCCACAAAAAGTTAGAATATCTTGTAAACTAAATAAAAAAATACATATCTTCTAGGTATTTTGAGATTATACAATAAAACATTGTATAACCTCAAAATATCAGCTAAAAAAGATGTAAATCCTTTATGGCGTGTGTTTTTTTTTTTATTTACAAACATGACTTTTTGTATTCAGCCAATCCAGTTTGACGTTAAAAATTGACGCAAGATTTATAACTTTTTCATTATTTTAATAAATGCATGTTATGTGTGTATATTACAGAATTGTATCTTAAAAAACGACACAATAGTAAACGAACCGTATAATAAATAGAAATTACAAAATGTCGTTCAATACAATTAATGGCGCCGTGTCTTAACTTTTACCACAGATTATAACCGAGCAGCATCATTAGATTAAAAAAAAAATAGAATAAAACCATAGATTTAACTCAATTATATTAATATCTTTATTCATTTTATTTAACTTTTAAACTCGGTTTTCTAAATTTAACCTGTTGCTTTTAGAACCAATTCGTTGCAAATTGCGCTCGCCGACGTGACCGATCAATATAGTTCCTCATATTTCAATCAAGCACTTCGCCGTTATAAGAGTGGTTATAGCTGCCTCTATACAGCTACATGCGGCAAGGCCTGACCTAATAACCCCAATGTACTTAACTAAGTACTAACATGTTCATTTGTAAATGGACTCTGCTTAGACGTGAGACATTGGTTGGTTTGTTGTAGACGTAACAAGGGTAGATGTTAGACGTTAGTATAATTAAGCAGAAAGAACTATTATATCTTTCAGTACGTGGCACTGACAGTATCTTATCTTATCTTATATCTATACCAATATAATAAAGAGGAAAAATTTGTATTTTTGTATGTAACAAATAAACTCAAAAAGTACTGGACCGATTTTAATAATTATTTTTTCACTGTTTGGAAGCTACACTATTCGCGAGTGACATAGACTAGGTATATATTAATAATTTCTGATGCCTTCGCGGTTATTACACATTGGAATGAAATAACTATTAACGGATTTAACTCGCGTATTTTTATTTTATTTTATTAGCTGACGTTTCGGATTCTTTACAGTTTCCATAATCGTAGCACGACTGAGCTGACAATAGTCTAACGCTAAAAAACTAACGAGTTGGCAGCATCTTCGGCCCCTATTTTGTTAGAATAATCTATACTAGGTAATATTATAAAGCTGAAGAGTTTGTTTGTTTGTTTGTTTGAACGCGCTAATCTCAGGAACTACTGGTTCGAATTCAAAAAATCTTTTTTTGTTGGATAGACCATTTATCGAGGAAGGCTTTAGGCTATATAACATCACGCTGCGACCAATAGGAGCGAAGAAACAGTGGAAAATGTGTAAAAAACGGGGAAAAGATGAAGCCTTATGAAGAATTACTATTCATTAAGTGACAGTTAGAAGACTTTGACAGATCTCTGACGTAACAATCGGACGGGCAGGCCGACGTCTGCCGGGGCCGCTAGTAATAAAATATAGGGTGAGAGTAAGATCGGATATGGTTAGCACGATTTTTTAAGTGCTGGCAACATGACATAACGCGTAATTTCATAGTGCCTTAAACATTTAATGTTGCCAGCACTAAAAAAAAATCTCAAAAATTAGGCGTAAATTCACATCATAGTGTTTGATCTTACAGAACTCACCCTATTTGTAAATTATGGTAATATGGTATCTGTAAAATTTTGACAGCGACTATTAACACTTTTAAACTTTTTAATAGATGCCTACCTATGCTGAGACTTGTAATAAAATAGATTTAGTTTAAAATAAATTAATCGTAACGTCACTGCCAACACTAAACTAATTCAGAATGCATTGGAATGAAACACCTATTAACGGATTTAACTCGGATTTAGCTACGATTATGGAGGCTGTAAAGAATCCGAAACGTCAGCTAATAAAATACAATAAAAATACGCGAGTTAAATCCGTTAATAGTTGTTTCATTCCAATGTGTAATAACCGCAAAGGTATCAGAAATTATTAATTCAGAATGCATTAAGGTAAGCTTTTATATACATTTCAAACGAATTTTTTTCAACTAAAAACCGTCCAAACTCGGCAGAGGCTTCATAATCTGCTTAGTAAGGTTATATTCAATGACCTTTGAATAACCTCAACCCTTTAAGCGAAAGGTTTAGCAACGAGTTTAGCAACTAAAGTACCTATAAAAATCTGTCTACCTTTCTCGTTGGAATGAAACAAACAGATTTAACTCGCGTATTTTATTTTATTGACTTTAACGTTAGACTATTGTCAGCTCAGTTGTACTACGAGTATGAAAACTGCAAAATTTCGAAACGTTAGCAAATAAAATAAAAAACGCAATTTAAAAGTTAAATCCCTGTATAGTTGTTTCATCTATACTAATATTATAAAGCTGAAGAGTTTGTTTGTTTGTTTGTTTGAACGCGCTAATCTCAGGAACTACTGGTTCAAATTGAAAAAATCTTTTTTTGTTGATAGACCATTTATCGAGGAAGGCTTTAGGCTATCTAACATCACGCTGCGACCAATAGGAGCGAAGAAACAGTGGAAAATGTCTAAAAAACGGGGAAAATTATTACGCGGATGAAGTTGCGGGCACAGCTACTTCCAACTATAAAGGGATTTAACTAGCGTATTTTATTTTTAACTGTCTTTAGCGTTACTATTTCAGCTCAGTCGGCTAAAATATGGAAACTGTAAAGTTTTAGTAACGACAAATAAAATAAAATACGCGAGTTAAATCCGTTATAGTTGTTTCATTCAATTATAAACCTTACTCCACTATTGAGAAAGTCAAATTTAACACGCCAAGTTACTACGAAGATAGTTCATTTAAAGAAAAATAAAAGATACTTAATGCGTAAACGCAACTTAATGCGTAGCTTAGGATTTATGTACGGATAAGCGCTACGTCGTAGCTTTGTTCGTAGCAATTCCTTTTGTGTAAGACTCCGCTACGACGCTACGAACCGATTGCTACGTTGGGAAATGGGAATTCATATTTTTAGTGAACTCTATTGCGATAGCATAGAGTTCAATATAAAATGATAATCTTGTATACCCGGTTAGGTTCTTATAGATTCTAATCACTGTCTTTTACACACAAACGAAGTATTAAATGTGTAAGTAAGTATTTTTACCCTTCTTATATTTACACTAGATTTGGGCGCCGCCCAGTAAGTTTGGAAACGTCATCAAATAAAATATATTGGTTTTATTTTATTTGCTAACATTTCCAATATGTAATAACCGCGAAGGCATCCGAAATAATTAAGGTTTGTAAATTTTTTTAGAAACATATACTTCGTCTAATAACTTATTATTAATGGTTATTTTCTATGTTGCAAGTAAATACCTAAATACCTTTGGATAATTCATAATAATTGTAGTCCCAAACTAAGCAAAGCTGGTACTATCTACTAGACGGATATACACGTTTAAGATATCAAAGACTCAGGTACACCGTACAGACGCTCGTGTTCATTACACTGTAGCTACCAAAGGCATGATTAGAATCCGATTTATTCAACTCGATGGGTAGTAAAAAAGAATATAAGTGTACTACTAATGTAAAGGACTTATACCTTTTTTCCATTTGTTCTCCAGCTTAGAATGCCACTCGCTATTTTGTATACTTTTTCAAAAGTCGTTAAGAATAAATAATGTAGAAGATACGCCTAAGCAGAATAAGCTTTATTTCAAATTACATACCCACTTAAATTGCCTGGCAATTTCGTTTTCCTGGAAAAGTTGAAGCGAATTCCATTAAAGCAGTATTTCAGGAACAGAAAGTATTTCATACCTTTCAGCTCCATATGGAATCTGAGGATTTACCTGCATATTCCCGCTGAAATACATTTTTATTTTTATTTCTGCCTACGTAGTATTTTTAACCCCCGACGCTAAAACGACGAGTCTATATGTCTACTTTCCTCCTCTCTCTCTCTCTCTCTCTCTCTCTCTCTCTCTCACACACAGACACACACACACACACAAACTGTTTATTTGTGTGTGTGTTTGTCATTGGTGTCAAAGGTGAAAAATAGATGTACCCGATATGCACACAAAATTTCATAAAAAGTGGTCGAGCCGTTCCAATGGATGATTTATATGCCTACTAGCTGTCCGCCCCGGCTTCGCACGGATCATCTTTTTTTATAGCCTACTAGCTTCTGCCCGCGACTTCGTCCGCGTGGCCTCCTCCTTTTTTGAAGTCGGTTAAAAAGTAGCCTATGTTATTTCTGGGGCTCCAGACTTTCTTTGTACCAAATTTCATTTAAATCGGTCCAGTAGTTTTAGCGTGAAAGCGTAACAGACAGACAGACAGACAGAGTTACTTTCGCATTTATAATATTAGTTAGGAAGTTAGGATGTCACTCGGGAATAGTGTAGCTTCCCAACAGTGAAAGAATTTTTGAAATCGGTCCAATTGTTCTGGAGCCTATTCAATCCAAACAAACAAACCTTTCCTCTTTATAATATTAGTATAGATTAGAGATATAATCGAGATATTCAAATAATACAGACGAAGAAGGTAATTATTTGAAGTGATTGCTTTCATTCGAATATTATGATTAATATCTTTTTCAAACAAGATTGGAATCTACTTAAATACTATCATAAATCAATCTCCTATTTTCGGAGTTAATTTTGACAAAGTTTGCTCGTCAATCTAATTTAGTAAGTAATAACTTTAGCACTTACATTTCACATTTTATAATATTTTACTGAAAGACCTATCTAATCATAGCTTGGAAGAAAAAAATAGGTAATTACTTTAATAACATTTTTTAAATATATTAAATTTTGATATAGTCCAAGAGGCGGTATAAAATGAGGAAGGTCTGGCCATCACGGGATCTTGCACTATTTGGTTTATTACCAAGCAATATTTTTTCTATAAATGATACCTTACCGTCCAGCGGTTTTTTTCTTGACGTTGTCAAAAATGTAAAATAAAACAGCCTAAGGAGGGCTTATTAATAAATAGTGATTTCTTACGTTCCTATCACGTTAGCTACTATCTAATAAAATATATAATATCAATAAAAGGCTGAATTAATGGCTGACATAAGGGTTAGAAACTTTAAATTTTGCACACGGGTTCCTTTTGCAAACTAGGGCAGCACTGAGAATGGATTTTTGTAAATTCACTTCCTAATAGGGTAACGGAAGTGCTTTTACCGGGCGTAGATGAAGTCGAAGGCAGAAGCTATATTAAATACTAGCTTCTGCCCGCGACTTCGTCCGCGTGGAACTCGTCCTTTTTTGCAGCCGGTTGAAAAGTAGCCTATGTCCTTTCTGAAGCTCCAGACTTTCTTTGTACCAAATTTCATTTAAATCGGTCCAGTAGTTTTAGCGTGAAAGCGTAACAGACAGACAGACAGACAGACAGAGTTACTTTCGCATTTATAATATATAGAGCAAAAGTCCCAACCAAAACGACTAAAAATCACTATCTCAATTTAGTTATCTGCCTACTGCCTACCCCCTAAGAACGATGGCGTGATTATTTATAGCCTATGTCCATTTCTAGGTTATCATCTATTACCATACCAAATTTCATCAAAATCCGTTCAGCCGTTTAGGCGTGAAAGAGCAACAGACAGACAGACAGACAGACAGACAGACAGACAGAGTTACTAACGCATTTATAATATTAGTAGGGATGACGAAATTATTTTTTTAAGGATCTCTAAGTCCTTAAGAACACTCAACAAAATGACACTTGAAAAATTAAAATTAATTTAAAAATAAATGTGACCCTGGTGAAGCATAAAATTACTTTAAGTACTTTATTTTCAACGTTTCTCTTATAAATTGGGGGTCCTTGTAGTTTTTTTATTAAAAAAATCTATCACTATTATCATTTTCTTTTGTTTAATTTACTGGCAACTCATTGATTATAGTCTATAGTAGACTGATGGACGTTTGGCATCCAGGTCATGAATAAATTAAAAAAAAGTCTACTTGTTGTACTTGCAAGTAGAGTAGACTATGGCTGAGGGATTAGTTATAATACCATTAATTAAACGATAAATATATTTGTATCAATTTAAACGAGTAAAAAGAATCGAGACCACTGTAAATATAGCCGAAGTGTTGCCAATTAAAATGTTTTAATTATTAAACATTTCAACTGGCAACACTTCGGTTATGTTCCATTTTGATTCTAAAATCAAAACAGTCGAGTCAACGGCCCGTTTTAAATTACATGTAAGAAAAATTTACTTTGCAAATAACATTTATTTGTTTCTTTACTGTTTTAAACGTCAATAGGGACAATGAACCTACCCGCATATCGATAACATCAAGATACTATCAATACGGCATTCTTTGGTCTTACTTAGCAACCGATAGCATAATTACGAACATAAGCTGTACAACGGATGTATAAGAGTCGTATTAAACAACTCTTGTGCTGGCTAGATAGTTACATTTGGATTTTAATTTAAGATGATTCATAATAATTTCTGATGCCTTCGCGGTTATTACAGATGATTCAATTCCCGTGATTGTAAATATGACTTTGTGAGCTCTAGAATATGTTTGACTATTAATATATTTTTCTGTTCTCCGGCCGGAAAGCGCCAACTTTCTGGCCGCTGCGCTAAATGAAATTGCCGCTTTCTGGCTTCGTCGAACAGAAAAATAGTATACTGACCTCGGCCAGTAAATAAAAAAGCCTCAGATCACATTTTTGTCAACCTCGGCTTCGCCTCGGACGACAATTACATGTGATCTGAGACATTTTTTATTTTACTGGCCTTGGTGCGTAATGTACTATTGTAGGTTGTCATGTAGAGTGCGTTTATTTGTAGGCCTCCCTTATAGTACCTACTTAATTAACAGAATAATAACATCTGTAAGTAATAATTTCTGATTACGCGGTTATTATACATTGATTTCGCGGTTATTACACATTGGAATAAAGTTTTTAAAGTGAATCACTTTAGCATAAGACTATTGTCAGCTGAGTCGTGCTACGCTTATGGAATCTGTAAAGGCTCAAAACAACAGCCAATAAAATAAAATACGCGAGTTAAATCCGTTTAGAGTTGTTTTATTCCAAAACATCTATAGGTATTTATTAAATGTTTTAATTTGATACTATAGAGTCATATCCCCGATACCATAGTTAGGTACCTACTGTTCTTGCCCAAAGAGTTATCCAATGATTCCTCTAATAAATAGGAAAATAACTAATACAGTTCTGGAATAGAGACATCAAAAAAGGCCAATTACCTGAACCCAACCCGTGATCGTATGACTTGGAAAAGCAAAGTGAGGAAACCCAATACCAATAATGGAGTAAGGAGAAAGAAGATGGAGAAGAGAAAATAAGGCAGTTGTAATGACTTCACATTCCTACCCTTGTAAAACTATTGACTTAATTAGCCTTTCAATAAAATACTGACAATGACATTGGAATAAAACAACTAGATTGGATTTAACTATCGTAATTTTATTTTATTTGATGACGTTTAGAAAACTTTACAGCTAACGTTAATGATAGATCGTCAGCTTCAGCTCAGTGTAAAGTTTTCGAAACCTCAGCAAATAAAATAAAACTACGTGAGTTAAATTTAACCGCGAAGGCATAAGAAATAAAAAACACCTACCTACGAAAAATTGGTCAAATGGTTTTGCTTACGGCAGCAACCTTACTTATAGATCTCGAATTCAATCTCTTTTTTTAAAAACCTCAACATTCATGATAATACACACACATATAGCTTACATTCCAGATAACATTAATCTACCAAATATAATTCGAAGGTGGACAGCGCGTGGTAGCTTCAAAAGACATGTCAACATCCAACTCCGTACTGGCGGCAATTTAAAATCGAACAAACCTAGTAAAATTACCTATGACCAAAATGCCAGCTAAACCAAGCAAGCACTTCCTGCCAATCCGTACTCAAACCGAAGCCTGGCAAAAGCCGATATCCACAAACTCATACATCAAATATGAACGCGCGATCCCATGTTTACATATAATCACGTGGCTACTCACCGGACCGAGGCTGTCAAACCCGTGCCTCTGCGCCAGCTGATGAACCTCCTCGTGCCCCACAGACCTCTTGAACCGCACCAGGAACGAGTTGGTGAAGACCTCGGACGAAGACGCCGCGGCAATCAGAACCGTCACAGCCAAACATTGTTGCCACATGATCACTTTGTGGCCGCGAAATGCCGACTGAGGCCTGTCTGCCACTGACGTCACCAAATATCGACCGAACACTCGCGCATGCGCGTAAAAACATCCTCCATTCAAACAATCTCGCCCCTAAAGACTAAGCCCATCAGATTATGGGAACGTCCTATATCCTATTGTTTTGGATTGTACAACCTACCTACATCCTTAAGTTTGACCTTGTGCGAACACAGCTTGCGCTAAGTGCCAACTAAAAGCTGTCTGAAAGCTATGTAATTTATCTGAGAGGGTTAAAATTTGGCGCAAAGTGGATGGCAACGTATTTTATTTATAATCTTAATTGAATATTGTGATGTCATCTAGTATCAATTACATGCTGAGAGCATTACGGACTGTAATCTGCCACTCGGGTTCGTCAAAGGTTAAATGTGTAATAGAATCTTGATTTATTTTGTTTTTAATGAAGAATAAAAGTGGGTAACTTAACATTTTGTTCTACTGTACTAATTCTGGTTTAGTATCAGACATTATTGAAAATTACTCCTCTTATTATAAAGTTTAAACAATCCACCTACACGAGTTTAATAAAACTTGCAAATTTATAATCCACTTAATATTTCAACTAGCGCATATTACGTATTCTTCTCGAAATTAACTGTCAATCGCTTAAGTGGATTTGCATTTTTACCTACAGTTGGATTTAAACAGTATCCAGTCTTTGAAATTAAATAACTACCTACTTATAACGGGTTTAAACTAGCGTTTTTCATTTTATTTGCTAATGATTCGAAAACTTAATATGTAATAACCGCGAAGGCAGAAATTAGTAGCTTGCTTTATCATTTGCCATAAGCCAGCCATTTTTACCAGACTACCCAAAAAGGAGGGTTATGTCTTTAGTGTCTCTGGCTTGGTGGGCAGGATAATGGGACCGCTAGTCTATCAAATAAATTACAGCCAGTCACAACGTATAGCAAGAGAGTTCAGTCGCATTCCTCTTCAGAGAATGAATATAAAAGTTTAAAAACTAATATAGGTCAGGTAGGTAGGTACAAAACACTGAAAAGACCGACCTTGTTCACTCCTTGCTTAAAAATCGTTTGATAACTTCGACGGTAATTAAACGGCAAACTTTATGATGATAATTACGTTGTCACGGTCGTATTAAGAACTCTGATTTAAAAGTTTAATCATAATTCCGCGTGCAGTTAATTTAGGAATTAAAACCGCAATGGTAGCAAACGCACACGCGTGCATCTGCTTTTCTCTCTTCATTGCAATATGCAGCGGGGAAATGACCGGTAATATAGTAGGTGGAGGGTATGCGAAGATCAGGAGATACCCCCACGCGGCCTTTTTGGAACACCATTGTAGTGGCAACGTCTGGATTTGCGGAGGATCAATCTTGACCCAAAATTTGTTGATCACTGCTGCCCACTGCACTTATGGCTGCGATAATATTGGATGGGAGATCGTCGTTCACGCGGGATCGGAAAATATAAAAACTGTAAGTTATTCTTTCTATAATCAGTCTATATTATTATATAGAACTAAGAACCTCAAGGTTCATTGACTTCGACGTTCCCAACTTTGAATAAGTTTCATTAAAATTAACTTAGTAAACTAACAAAGGATTGTTATTTTTCAAGTAACTCTAAAATAGACTAGGTAACTACGTCAAAGACGGAGTTGCTTTGATAAACGTAGTTATATAAGTTATTATATTATACTTACGGTTATAATTATAAAGAAATCTCCAAATAACGAAATTTGATAGCGATATAATTTAGATTGATACATGGTAGTAAATATTTAGTTGCCGAAAGTGACATCTCTCGAATGGTTAGTGATAATTGTAACGTTATCCAATCGTGGTAAGTGTTGCAAAGCACCACACACAGATGGCGCTTTTGTAAACAAGTGCAAAGACAGATTTAGATCATAATATAATCAGTGACGCTCGTAGTGTAATTGGATAAAAGCACTATACCTCTTGTTAAGGTATAGGTCTGAATGAGTTCAAATCACAATGAGGGTCTCGATTTGTTCAAATCTCGTTTTAATATTGTTTCTTATTTAAAAATGTTACTTAATACCACAGATATCGATCTAATTTTGATTGATTAATATTCGTATTTTTAAGTCTACACGGCTTTCTAAACTAAATCGACCAACATAGTCCGATACGGGAACGATGTAAAAGGCTTACAATTAACAAAACTCACAAGTGCTTTCTTTTTTGTAATCTGTTAGAGTATTGCAAAAATATTGCACTTACATAATCTTTCTTTTGGTTTATAACGTCTCTATACATATACCTATACCTATATTATAAAAGCCACCATCAAAATCCGATATTTTTTTTTTACAAGGAGTATTCATAATATTCTAACTGACTACCAAAAATTGCGCACTTGTGAATTTTATAAGTTAATTTTGTTTGCGTATCGGACTAACAATTGCTTTTATTTAATAAATTTTATTCATTGTTTGCTTTTAAGATGCCAATTGTGAAACAAGCAAGTAGATTTGTGAATCACGGACAATACGATGACGCTACTACTGATAATGACATATCGTTGATTTATGTCAAAGATCGATTTAAATTTGGCAGTAACGTTAAAAGATCGATAATAAGCAGAAGATATACTAGCGGGCGGGATCTAAGTGTTGCTGGATGGGGAATAGTAAATGTAAGTAATTTTGCTATATACGTTTGTTAAGCCCCGGCTTCGCATGGATTCCTTTTTTTTCCAAAATTTTCGATAGCCTGTCACTCAGGAATAGTATAGCTTCCCAACAGTGAAATAATTTTTCGAATGGGCACAATCATTTTGGAGCCTATTCAATCCCAACAAACAAACAAACAAACCTTTCCTCTGTATTATATTTGTATAGCTATGTAGACTAATGTAGAGGACTCCTTGGGCTGGGGCGTTAATCAGGGTAGATTTCTCTAAACTATAAGTAAAATCCTCAAATTAACCGGATCATATACACATCACTAGCTCGACACACGAAAAAAAACCTTAAGTAGGGACATTTAACATTTACCAATAAGTTAGTAAGAGAAATTTGTTAAAAATGCGTTGAAGTGTTGGAAAAAGTCGTATACTTATAACCCGTGTGGATTGATAATTAGGTACAGTACTCAAGTCTTACCGCGTCTGCAACTCGCTCTTACGGCACCTCGTATGTAATTACCAACTTTCCACACTAAGAGTACTAAGACTTCACAATGTACGTAGTATTATGACCTACTCTCATATAAGTGATGAAAATAGGTCGACCAAGTGTACCTACTTACATTTGGTAGGCCTATTTTACAAATAAGTTATTTTTTTTTTATGAAAAATCGTTTTTAAACGTTTCAGACGAGTGCGACAAATATTGGGATTTTTATGATTAGAAGTTATTTCCATAAATTATAACCGACCAAAATTATTTTACTTGTCGTTGTCAAAGTTTGGCACAAGCTTTATTATCTTTATAATGGCGAAGTCTTATTAATGGCTTGTTTTGTGCTTATACTTCTTAACCATAAACACTTCAATAAATAACTTTTACTTCTCAATCTACATTGTCATTTAAACTTGGTTACTTTCATAGGATGAAACGCGTGAGGGCACAATAAAATTGAAATCTGTGCCACAGAGTGTAAAGTCGTATTCAGTTTGTCGAACGATTCTTGACTTCGGACCTGGAAAGATGTGTGCGGGACACAAGGTCACGTCGCGGCCGTCACAGTAAGTATTAAATACCCCTGCCACACACTCGCGCAGAGTCGAGGGAAAGGAGGC
This sequence comes from Polylopha cassiicola, assembly GCA_038024825.1. Classification (NCBI taxonomy): domain Eukaryota; kingdom Metazoa; phylum Arthropoda; class Insecta; order Lepidoptera; family Tortricidae; genus Polylopha; species Polylopha cassiicola. Next base: position 7,037,261 of record CP149061.1, read on the forward strand.
GGAGCATTCGTGTGGCCACTCTACTCGTCTTGCCGCTCATCATGCTTCTCGTCATGCTCCTCGATATACGGCCTGTTGGTCTAGTGGTCAGAGGCCCTGACTACGAAACCGGAGGTTGCGGGTTCGAATCCCGCTAGGGGCAGATGTCAATGTGATGAGCACTGGCATCTGTACCTGAGTCTTGGATGTCTTATATGTATTTATGTATGTTTATCCGTTGTCTAGTACCCATAACACAAGCTTTGCTTAAAATGGGACTAGATAATTGGTGTGAATTGTCCAAAGATATTTATTATTATTTATTTATTTATTATTATTGTGGCCAGCAAAAAATCACCTGCGCCTATATATGATGAACTGTCGAGTCGACATTTTGTTGACATAATATTGAGAACGTTGTCGACAAGGAGAAGGTTTGTCGTGTCGATATTGTTTCGTTGTCGACATGAAGAAATAAGAGATGACATCGACGTGACAAGATTTCTCGCTGTCGACAACTTTACCGATTTTTAACAGATCACCGCGAGAATAAGATAACATCGACATGACAGATGTTGACTCGACAATTCTTCATAATTGAGTTGATGTGAAATTTTACATAATATATATACTGTTTGTTCCCTTATAATACTTAATAATATATTATTTTTTACAGAGGGGATTCCGGCAGTGCTCTTATTGATAAAACCGGTCTGCAAATCGGTTTGGTGTCATACAGATCTAACGCTAGACTTGAATTAGTAGTGTATACAAATGTCACTTACTATTACGACTGGATCATCAAAAAGTCTAGATCACTTACCTGTTATGACTAAGTCAGGGCCAAGTATGGTAGCTAAATATCCACCTAGATCTAAAGGAGAAAGGGCGGATCTAGCTTTGTAAACGTCACAGTCAAAGTCTATTTAAAATATCGTAATTTAATCAAAAGAAAAATGTCTCTACCCCTATCCTATGACCCGGCGGGAAGGGGGTTATGACCCCCGTGAAGAGACCTACCAACCAAAAATCTGATTTAAGCTAACTCTTATAGCTTCACAATAAAAAGCATAAGTCCATACAGAATACTCACGCGTGCACACATATTATGAAAAAGCTTAAGAGTCTCCTTTCAGGAGTCTCGCCACCCGTCCGGTTTTGCAGTAAAGGCCCATTAGCTGGCCAACTGCGCTTCAGTATTCAGTTCGGAAAAAAAAAAAAAACATATTATGATCTTTACTTAACTCCCTTTAGATCTAGGATTGCGATATTATTTTTATTACACGTCACTATTTCGTTTTTTTTTTTCATTAAGTATAGAAAATTCGGAACCGAAACTAAAATTAGGCAGGTACCTACCTAAATACCTAATTATTAGTCGTATAAAAACAATGATGATTAAAAATCTAGTTTACGTATATTTTTTTTACCTGTTTCCATACCTTATCTCTATTTTAATTATTAGAATCTGCACAATGGAATTAAACTATTATAACGGATTGAAATCGCCTATTTTATTTTATTAACCGACGACGCACGAAATAACGGTGGAGGTTCTCAAGTCGACGCGTATACATTTGCTGACATTTCGAAAACTTTACAGTATGACTGAGCTGTCAGCTGACGATAGTCTAATGCTGAAGTCAAATAAAATAAAATACGTGAGTTCTATCTGTTAAGTATAAGTCCAACAATAAACTAAAGTAGTTGTTACATAGCAGTTAAAATCCTTTTTTTCGCTGGAAAATGCCTTGATCCGAAATAATCTTGTAAAAATCTAAATTATTTATTGGTGTCATATGTAGTTCAAATGATAGAGAAGTTCTAATGAATAATTCTACTAATGAGCCTAAATACCACCTATTCATATTCCAAATTCTCATTAAAAAAAAATCGAAGTGTAAACTAAAAAACCGGAAAATTAGAAAACTGGAAATTAAGAAAATCGGAATGTATTTATTAAAACCTTTAAATACAGTTTTACAATTCATCGTAAGTACCTATGATAGCCTTCTAATAATTGTATTTGGAAAATTCACCTTAATCGACATTAGAATAGATACATTTTTCGATTTTTCAATACATACTCAATCCAGTTCTCGATATAGATATAGGTACCTACAACATTATTATAGCAACAAGCATGGTTCATAAAACACAGCCTCTGCACATAATCATGGGTAATTACTTAAGGTAAGCAAACTTTATGTTCTCAGCCGTCGTATCACGAAGGCGCATTAAAAAAATAATCATAATTCCGCGCAGTTAATTTCCGAACCGAAATTGTAATGGCGGCCGTAAACACACACACGTGCTTCTACTTTTTGTTAATTACAGTATGCAGCGGAGAAATGGTTGGTAACATAGTGGGTGGGGGTTATGCGAGGATCAGAAGATACCCCCATGCTGCCTTTTTGGAACACCATTGCGCCAGGTCTTCCTGGACGTGTGGGGGATCAATCTTGACCCAAAATATAGTGCTCACAGCTGCCCACTGCAATTATGGCTGCCATAACCCTGGGTGGGAGATCGTCGTGCATGTGGGATCGGAGAATATAAGAACTGTACGTAACTCGACGACCAGCGTATGATGAATTGTCGAGTCGACATCTTGTCGTTTTGTTCTAATTTGTCAAAAATCAATAACGTTATCGACAACGAGAAATCTTGTTATGTTTAATGTCATCGCTTATTCCGACATGTCGACAACGAAGCAATATCGACACGACAAACCTTCAGCGTCGACAACGTTCTCAATATTATATCGACAAAATTATTACGACAGTACATCACAGGCTAGCAAAGCGCAAAAAATTTGCAAGAATTTTTGTTACTCTCTCACGCAAAAACTACTGAATGTATTTTGATATTTTGAAACTTTACAATAATGTAGCTTATAGGTACATCAGAATAACATAGTATGGGATATATATAGGATTACATATATAGGATTCTATAAGTATATTATTATAGGTACACATCATGCGCAGACGCAGTCACGGGCCGAAATTATGTTTATTAAACTACTATAATTATGTTTATTACAACGTAAAAATCTTTGTCTGATTTAAGTCAAAACAAATTATTATTTTGTCTTTTATATCCCATATCTGTTTAATGATTTCTTACTTGATTGATTGATTGACGGCTGGTGCAATTGATATTAATCGATATAACCCAAATAACCTAAAAATAACATTCTATTCATAATTTGCTTTAAAGATGCCATTTGTAAGAGTGGCAGAAAGATATATCAATCACAAAGAGTACAATGACGAGTCTCTTATAAACGACATTGCCCTGATCTACGTGACCGATCGATTTGTATTTGGCAATAATGTGAAAAGATCGATCATAGTTAGAAGCTACTCTTTGCGAAAGGATTTCAGTGTTGCCGGGTGGGGAATTGTAGATGTAAGTATCTAAATTAAATTTACTAAAAAAAAATAGTAAAAGGGTTACACATCTGTCACTTAAACAGATAGTTAAGTACTAACCAAAAACTATTGGACACGTATTTTTTGGAATGAAACAACTGTTAACGGATTTAACTCGCGTATTTTTATTTTATTCTATTTGCTGACGCATGACGTTTCGGTTTCTTTACAGTGTCCATAATAATTAATAGTATTTTATTGGCTGTTTCGAAAACTATGTACCTATACAGTTTCCATAATCGTAACACGACTGAGCTGACGATAGTCTAACGCTAAAGTGTCATGACCTTCCCCCCCCCCCCCCTCTCCTCCTTTGCAACTTTCATACAGAAAGATATATAGAATATGTTACAAAGCGCGTTAGCTTTCCTTAACCATGTGATAATTTGTTTTTCTAGGATGAAACGCAAGAAAGCACAATAAAACTGAAATCAGTGTCACAGAGCGTACGGCCGCTAAGAGTGTGCAACCAAATTCAGTCTTTCAGGCCTGGAATGATATGCGCAGGATTCACCGAAACGTCGCGTCCTTCTCAGTAAGTAAAGATACATTTTAAAAACCTTATATATATAAGTATATTAACTACGATCTAACAATCGAAATTCGATTGATACTCTTGGTTCAATACCATTAGTTAAAAAAAATCCACTCTTGTCTTTGTACAAAAATATCATTATAACCATTAACCATAATTATATTATATATTATTATACTAAAATTAACCTACTTATACATGTCGCTGCCTGATCGTATAATCCGCCATATTACATTACAGCCCAACTAGCACACCAGTTCTAAGTATAATATAAGTTATGTAAAGGCTGTACAAGGATGATTGCTCTTCTTCAGCCTTAATACCTACTGCTTATATACCTACAGCTTGTGTGCTAGCCGTTTTATAATATGGCGGTTCAACGACTGGCCGGATTGTCTCAGTTTTAGCCTAACCTACTTTTCTGGGAGCATCGAATTTTACGAGGACAGTCTTAACTAACCTAACCTTTCTTTTGTTTTTTTATTTTCTCATTAATTATTGAAGAACGTATTGCAATGCCAATTCCACGCGGACGGAGACGCGGGAAAAAGCTAGTGTGTAATAACCGCGAAGGCATCAGTAATTATTATCATGTGCGTCGCTGGGTTTATATTGTTAAAACACATAAAAACACTTCATACTGTATTTCCATATTCATTTACATTTTTTTTTTTATTAATAATAGCTTTTACCCTTCTGAGTCTAAGGAGCGTTGACCATAGACTAAATTATGACAATAGTGAATAGTAGACTATAGTCTATAGTACAGACTATAGTCTATCTTTCACTATTGTCTATACCTTATTTTAAGTGTGCATCACACAAGCTAAGTAACTTATTATTTGCAGAGGAGATTCCGGTAGTGCCTTAATCGACAGTTACGGCGTGCAGATTGGTTTAGTGTCTTTTAGAGCGAACAAATTCATAGAACTAGTCGTGTATACCAACGTCTCCTACTACTATGACTGGATCGTGAAAAAGTCGAAACTGTTGACTTGTTATAATAAATAAATCGGTACTGACAATTGGTTGGTTTTATTTTTTATTTATTTTTTGATTGTTTAGTTTGTAGGGACAAATTTGTTTAGTTTGTAAGTAATTATGTAGTTTGTTTTGAAAAAATAATACCTCATTGAGTTTCTTGCCGCTTCTTCTCAAGTGAGGTTTTTTTCGGAAACGGCATTTTCTTCTTCTGACCTTCATAAGAGCTAGTAAAAGCCTAAATTGAATAAATATAATATTTTTTATTTGATTTTGTTGTTTAATTAAACCGATTTCTAACTCTATAAGTTAAGCTTATACCTACTTATCGGTGTATAAGTAGGTAATGGTCAATGGAGGTTACAAACTTATTTACGCTGCCGTCCACTTACTAAAGAGCCGTTAACCCTCAAAACGTCAATTTTGACTTTTTGATGGTACGTTATATAGTTTTCAATTCTCTATCTTTTGGTTTAAGAATCGTATTCCTACGGCAAATAGTTTTAAAGATAATGAGCAGCACCATGGCCGTTAAGTGGCAGATTTTCTGGAGGTTCCTACACTAAAGAGCGTCAAACCCACACTGCTTAGCTTAAATGTACGTTAAACCACCATAACTGCTAAAATTTAAGGAATTAATTCTTTTTTTGTGATCTTGTGCTTACCTAAAAAGTCGTTATCCCATTATCCTAAGCTAGAGAGACGCAAAACTCCTTTAACTTCGATATAGCTAAGCAAGCCACTACGGTTATTATTAAAATTGCTACACTAAAAAGCGGTCTTATAGAAAAACTCCGCTAAAGAGCAGTAATAGTCCTTTAACGCTATTTTAGTTAAGTATAGATGAAATTATTTTGTATATTATACAGAGCTAAAGAGCAGTAAAGCCTCATTCCTTAACTAAACGGCAGTTTTTCGACGCTCGCACCGCGAATATTTTGAGGGAGGGGATAGATCGGGAGGGCATTCCACCAATTATTATAGTTTATTTACTCCTCCGGGAGAGCTTGTTGACGGCGGATACGTACATTTTGATTATTGCTTAATTATTAGATTTAAAAGAAGTTTTAATTTAGGTTTAATAACTGAAATATAACTGCCCCGACTGGAATTGCAGCATTTAACGTAAACTGATAAACTATTCACAGATTATTACAACTGCCCGTAGAACATTAACAAACTTCTAAATACAACCCGCTTTCAGACGAACTACTTCAAATTTTAAGGACTGACTTAAAAACTGTCGAATTATTTATTACTAGCGGCCCGCCCCGGCGTCGCCCGGATCCCTTTTTTTATAGCCTATCATTTTTCTACACCTTCGGTTACATTGTTCAAATTTTACCAAGGATCCCTAATTTTTCAAAATGAAATGTAGCCTATGTCAAATTGGAAGAATGTAGCATTCTATTGGTGAAAGAATTTTTTAAATCGGCCCAGCACTTTTTGAGCCTATTCATTACAAACATACAAAAATAGGTACAAATCTTTCCTCTTTATAATATTATTATTAGTGTAGATAGATGAAGAGTCTATATCTAATGTAACTTTAGCTTACATAAATCTTCGTTTATGCGAAGTGTTTGATACTTCTGATGTAGAAGATTGTTTGGGAAAAGAAATAAGTATTTTAGTGTTTGGGGATCTTTTGCAACTTCCACTCATTAGAGAAAAGTCGCCATTTGAAAAAACAACCCCTTCAGAAATGAATAAACATATAGGCACCTTAAGTATTCCAAACTTATAGACTAAACTTTATAGTTACAGCGAATTCACGTTGAACATGAGACAGCTGGATGATTCTACGTTTGTAAAAATGTTAAAAAGAATCGGAGTAGGAGTGACAACTCAATCAGACAAAGATATACTGTCTAACCGATTGATACCTCTGCTTTCGCATTCCAATGAAGGAAGGTTAATGGAAATAGCACAATGTTTGAGGGACTCGCCAAAAAATGCTGTTTGCTTACTACCGACTAGAAATATGTTTATGCAGTTAAATAATGCTATTTTAAAAGCGATTCCGAACCCCGAGATAAAGTTAGTTGCTAAAGATTCCTTGGACTGTTCAAAATGGATGAAATCGAAAGCCCCGGTGTGCTTACAAAAATATAAAGATGACGCGTCGATGACTGCTGGACTGGAAGAAACTATTATCATTAAAGAGTAATGCTTAGCAGAAACATTGATGTTATTTTAGGTTTAGTGGGTCGATAGGCGTTGTACAAAAAGTGAAATGGGACCCAAACAAAGCCTAAACAATTGATGGGAAAATTCGCTAATAATTGTATTCACAAATTATAGCCTAACGAGTCAAAATTTGAGATCATACCCCTGCAATACGTGTACATAGAACAATTCCCAATCTGTGTGGCGTATGCCCTAACAATTACAAGAGCCAAGGTCTTAAATATGGCATATGGGCACCTCCATATTCTCTTGTGGCCAAGCCTACGTGGCGCTTTTACGAGTAACCGATCTTCATGCGGTGCACCTCATAAATGTTCACTTCAAGAGTATAAAAGCTCTAGCTTCAGTGATCACCGAATACAACCGGCCTAAGCGTAAATACCGCGCTTATATTTCAGAAATTAAATCGTCTATTTAAATAAATAATGAACGCGAATGGGCAATAAGAAAAATTGTTGCTGAACAAGAATCAGAACCAAAAAAAAAGAAAAGAAAGATTTGTAATAATAAAAAATTACTCCTAAAAAGAAAAAAACTTTGTCAATTAAGAAAATCTAATAAAATAAATAAATCAATATTCCCACGTTTCTACAAAAATAAGTGATATCCCACCAAAAATATTGTGTAAAAAACTAGCCAAGTCTCGAAGAAGAACATTCTTTATACGTTAGTGGGTACAAGTCAATTTTGTTTACACGTAATTGTTGTTGTAACTACCTATGTTTGTTAAGCGATAAAAGCCCATATTGGTATTGATAATTGGACGCTAGTATCTCGTTTTCGATCAACGGCCAAGTCACACAACATTAACTATTATAATAAACAAATCGCAGTAAGGAACCTTAGACTTTGCACGAATTTGTCTAGATTTCTTTACTTTTTAGAAATAAACAAGCAGCTTCTTCGAGACTTAGCTAGTTTTTTACAGAATGTTTTTGGTGGGATAAAGTTTATTAGCTCAGTTAACAGGCCAGTCGACCTAATTTTTTTTATTTCTTTATTTTTTATTCGGATTTTGAATAAAATGTTATTACAAATAAATTTGTTATTACGAATTCCGACTTTAATATATCGCATTTGACCTTATGATTGCTTTACTAAAAAGAAGTTATCCCCAAGCGACGTATGTTTAACTGCCCTTTAGTTAAGTATCACACTATAATCTGTTAGGAATAATTCAATTTTGTTGACACTTCCTTCACTTAATATACGTTAAGGTACCTTAGCCGCTCCTTGAGCTGTAGCAGTAAGTGAAATTTGTTTCTGTTACTTGACTATACAGCAGTTAAGTCACCTAGCCGCCGTATAGCTAAGCATTTTTGAATAACTTCCACATACATTTACTACATTCAACATTTAAAAGAAATTACATCACTAAAGGGCCGCTAAGCCTCGCTCAGGGATGGTTAACTGCCGTTTAGTGCTGTAACTGAAGACAAAAGCCAGTCCATGTCCTTGGCTAAAAAGAAAAAATGATAAAAAAAAAATGAAATAATGCACTTTTAGTATCGCGTACCACTTTAAATAATTCTCAGAATTAAATAAAAATTATGTAGACAAAAATCGTTTTTCTATGTGTAATAGTTTTGTAGAGACAACGAATTCCACGTTTTTTGGCTTTTTCTCGAAATTTACATTTTGGGCTTAACGGCTCTTTAGTAAGTGGACGGCAGTACGTATATTCTATCATATTCAAAACTACCAACTTACCTGAGTATTTTGAATGGTTGTGTGTCTTGATTCGTATTGTTTTGTTGTAAGTAGGTACCTAAATCACCGATTGACTAAAAAGTAAAATAAAAAATAACCCCCATATTATCAGAATTTAGTACCTACTAATAGTTACCTACTATAAGTACCTACCTAATTACATAATATTGTTGTCGTTGATTTTTAGTGATAATGAAAGTAACAAATGATTGAAATGTTATATTTTTCGGCTTATGCAATTGTCACAGGACGCAATTGTATATTTTAGACATCATGGGGGTTAGTGTAATGTTAAATCCAAGTTTGTGGGATTGTACCAACATAAATTCTTCTGTAAGCATATGTCTAAAATAGTACCTACCTAAAGAGCTCGGAAGTTTTTTTTACTTAGCCACCTACAATTTCCTTTAAGCCATTACGCTTGATCCATTTTATAAAAACCTCACCTCTAAGTGTCAAGGACTTATATAGGCTGAGTAGGGTATCCATTAGGTAAGCTTTGTATAAAAAACATTTTTTTTTTCCTATTGGAAAGTACCCTAGTCCTACTACTACTAGGTACTTCTAACGTTAGTAAAAATATAAAAGGAGATGGTGAATAACTGACATATCAACGCAGGGCCTAAACTAAAGGACGGTTGCCAAGCACAGTGAAAATCAAGGTTACCTGGTTACTGTGCGAGCGTGAGGGCGCTATTACTACGCGCGTGCGACAAAAACAAATAGAAGAAGGGCAACGTCCGTTTTTCGCTGTGCTCGGCGACCGTCCTTTATAAGCGTTCGAAAATTTTACACAGGGGTTCCTTTTATAGCATAAGGTATAAGGAATTATTAGGTACTTATATATATTATAGGGATTTTTGAAAATTTACCCCCGAAGCGGGATAAACGAGGGTGGCATTTCATAAAGTACCTAATAGTTTTAGGGAGTTATAATCATAGATTCAAATTTAACTCAATGTTATAACACTTTCTCAGTTAAGTACTAAAGACTTGTAGGTATTTAAAGAACATTGTTCAGAAATATTCGTTTTTAATAGGTTTAATAGGTTGGTAGGTCTTGTTTAAAAACGAAGCAGGTAAGTTGTATTAACTGCACGTGAGGCTATTTAATTACTCAAATGACTTACGATTCATGTAAAGTAACTACTTAAATAGGTAGGTACTTACCGTACCTATTAAAACAGTTACTCAATTTAACTGCCGAACAATACAGTCAATTTAAGAGTAACGACAATGCCGCCTATGTACATACTTAGCTCATTAATTTATTCGGTCATATTGTTTTCAGAAGGTTTTAGTGAAATGGAACCGTTTATAGTGGGTGGGACGTATGCGAAAATCAAGTCATTTCCTCATTCTGTTTTTCTTGAGTGTAATTGCCGTGGGAAGTGGATTTGTGGAGGTTCTATTCTGAACCAAAACCTGGTTCTTACTGCGGCCCACTGTGTGTATGATTGCAATGTTGTTGATTGGGAGATTATTACTTTCGCTGGATCTGAGGACATTAAAAAGGTAATTCATTTGCACTCGAGTTCAATGGTGGGCATTACAGATATGTAGTTATAATCTATACTTTTAATATTATAAAGCTGAAGAGTTTGTTTGTTTGAACGCGCTAATCTCAGGAACAACTGTGGTTCGATTTGATTTTTTTTTTGTTATGAATGGTCTATCCCATTTATCGAGGAAGGCTTTAAAGCATCACGCTGCGAACAATAGGAGCAAGGAAACAGTGGAAAATGTGTAAAAAAACGGGAATTATATGAAGAATAACTATTCCACGCTGATGAAGTCGCTGGCACAGCTAGTTAGGTATAAACAAAGCAGGTTATGTTACCTACCTTTATACTTACGCCATTTCACTTAAAAGTTCGACACAAAAAGTCATACCTAGACACACTTCCGACAAAGTGCCACTCACTTGATAGCAAATATCGACACGACGAACCTTCTTCTTGTTGACAACGTTCTCAATTGGAATGAAACAACTATTAACGGATTTAACTCGCGTATTTTTGTTTTATTTTATTTGTCGAGTTAAATCCGTTATTTTATATTCTGTGTTAAATCCGTTAATTTGTTTCATTCCAATGTGTAAACCGCGAAAGCATCAGAAATTATAACGTTTTCAATATTATGTCGACTCGACAATCCTAACTAATATTATAAATGCGAAAGTAAGTATCTCTGTCTGTCTGTCTGTTACGCTTTCACGCTAAAACTACTGAACCGATTTAAATGAAATTTGGTACACAGATAGTCTAGAGCCTGAGAAAGAACATAGGCTACTTTTTAACCAACTGCAAAAAGGAGGAGTTCTACGCGGACGAAGTCGCGGGCAGAAGCTAGTACATCATAATTCATAGGCAGGTTTTATTACTAATGATTCCGTATTTCAGATGCCGGTCATAAGACAAGCGTCGAGATTTATGTATCACTCTAAATACAATGATGATACGGTGGCCAACGACATAGCACTTATATATGTGAAGAACAGACTGAAACTTGGAAATAACGTTAAAAAAACAATCATAAGTAGAAGTTATTTGCCGGTTCCAGAGTTATATGTCGCTGGATGGGGAATTGTAAATGTAAGTACCTACTTAGTTTAAATAGAATAAAACAAACCAAAATAAGTTTTTAAATCATAAAATTGTAAGTATACCTACCTACTGAAGTATTTCAATTAGTTAAGCTTTCAACATTTTGTAGAGTCAGTAGGTAAATTAAAAGAAAACCTGATTCTTGTTGGATTACCCACTCTTTTTAACTAGATGATTAGAAAATAAATACTAGATATTTAAATGTATATATACCTAAGGCACTAAAAATAATTAAAGTATTTGTTTTTGCTAAAGAAGAAGATACATAGCATACGATATTTAAACATTTTGGCTTTAAATTTGTTAGAAATGGATTCATAATAGTTTTTATTACTGTAATCGTAACATATTTATATTAAATACAATCTAATTACATTCCACAGGATGAAACACTTGAGAGTACAGTAAAACTAAAGTCAGTATCACAGAATGTAAAATCGACATCCATTTGCAGAAAACTCGGACCTATGTCACCAGGAATGTTGTGTGCCGAAAACATAGGCAAATCGTGGCCGTCACAGTAAGATTCGATTATGTAAAATAACCCTAGGTGGTTCCTGACCTGGGGGTAATTACCCCCACGGGTAAAACTTAGTAACAATCAGCTGGTAGTTGTCTCAAACGCCGAACTTCAAGTGACAAGTCTAAGCTAAGTTCATCATTGGGAGAGGGGATCATAAGGTTAACGGACAAGTAAAAAGTTTAAGAACTACTGAGATAAATAATTTCTGATGCCTTCGCGGTTATTACACATTGGAATTACACTTTAGCGTTAGACTTTTGTCAGCTCAGTCATGCTACGATTATGGAAACTGTAAAGAATCCGAAACGTCAGCAAATAAAATAAAATAAAAATACGCGAGTTAAATCCGTTAATAGTTGTTTCATTCCAATACTGAGATAAACTCATGAGCAAGTGGACGAATCTAGTTATGACCCGACATCGGCATAGTTTCTCGCCCGTATGCCACCTTAAATTACACATGCTTTACTTACTCTCACGGGCGAGAACAACAGGCTTACAATTGTCCATTTGAACGCTCGCCAATAATCCAGTCGTGCAGTATAAGGTCTATTATGTCAAAGTGCGTAGTATTATGTCTAGAAAACATATTTTTTTCTCAATCGAACACTGAACTGAACGACAAATACAAGCGCTTCAAAATTTCGGGAGTAGGGGCTCGTTATGTCACGTTATGGTATAAATTGTTCCATTACGTGACATCACACGCCCCCACTTAGTAGCAGGTATCTTTGTCATTTTTCTTTAGCGTTAGACTATTGTCAGCTCAGTCGTGCTACGATTATGGAAACTGTAAAGAATCCGAAACGTCAGCAAATAAAATAAGTTAATAGTTGCTTCATTCCAATTTTTGTTAATTGAAAAAAAAAAATTAAATAATGTAACTTACACATTAAATAGAATTTCATTTTCTTTACCCATTCGACATTCCTGTTCTTTCAATTATTATTGTGTTATTTCTATTTTTCATATAATAATATGGTAACTATTTTTTCAACCAAATGAGTCATAATTTTTTTTCCAGGGGAGACTCTGGTGGGGCTCTGATCGACCGCAATGGATTACAAGTAGGAGTGGTATCCTTCCGGTCAGAAAAACGTCCTGAACTAGTTGTATATACTAACATTTCTTATTTCTATGATTGGATAGTTCAAAATTCTAGGTTATTAACTTGCCTTAATAAATAAGTAATAAAAGATAGTTTAATATTTAATTATTTAACTCAATTTAACCTAATAATATAAAATATTTGATATACTGAACCAACCTATTAAATTAGCATTTGTACTAAATTATGGTAAATCAATAATTACTGTGGGCCATTATCATAACTTCTGAGTTGTTTTTGCAAATTATGGTCAATTAGAACTGACAGATATTATAATATGACAGCCTCCTATCTGATTCATTACTTATAAGTACACTTATAACTACATGGAGCCTAACTTGAAACTACATTAAAATAAAAGTATTGTTTATGCCAGATAATTATATACAATTTATTTGTAACAAGTCACCAATAATTATCACAAAACAAGTAGCAGATCATGTGGTAGAGCCAGCCACTCCCGAGGCGGCATTACATTCTTTCTCCAAAGCATGGGATGGAGGATGTTCCAGAACATTATCAATCAGTCCAAAGTTCTTCGCTTCACTCGGAGACATGAAGTAATCACGTTCCATTGAACTTTGTACCTTCTCAAGAGGCAATCCAGTATGTCTAACATAAAGTGAATTGATCTGCGCTTTAAGTTTAAGTATCTCTTCAGCTTGAATTTGAATGTCCGTTGCTTGACCCCTTACACCTCCAGATGGTTGATGAATCATGATTCTAGCATTAGGAAGAGCATGTCTCATCCCGGGCGCACCCGCTGATAACAACAATGAAGCCATACTACACGCTTGTCCAACGCACCAGGTCGCTACGGGAGGTGTTATGTACTGCATTGTATCGTATATACCGAGCCCAGCGGTCACATTACCGCCTGGAGAGTTTATGTACAAGTGCACAGGTTTTTTGCTAGATTCTGATTGGAGAAATAGAAGCTGGGCGACCACAAGGGAGCTTATATCGTCGTTTATAGGTCCCATGAGACATATGATGCGTTCTCGAAGTAATCGAGAGTAGATATCGTAAGCCCGCTCCCCTCGACCGGTTTGTTCGACTACTATTGGTATCATACCCAGCCGACTAGGCTCGCTCGTGGCGAAATGTCGTTGAACATTCAATTTGGATCTGACACCTACCGTTAGCGAAGCTTTTATAAGCTGGCGAGTGTAGTTTAGAGCCATTATTGTTATAATGTAGCTTACGTTGCCAACAGTTATTCGGTAATTTTGGAGGTTATGTTTGACACTTTTTATTTAATGCAGAGCAGCAAAGCGCCGCTAGAATTTATGTTAAAAGTAGAATTCAATTTTTGATTTATCAACCTTATCTTTATATTTTTTAAGTTTTATTTTGACATTTCTGTTTGCATCAACTTTTTGACAACTTGCAATTTTGACAATTCAACAAAAAATGTTACCAGGATATTATTCTTATTTCTTATTTACATAATAAATATTTATCACATTTTTAATTTAGTGATAAAATTCAATCGTACAATTTGCACACCTTATATTTTCTAACTATTTTTTTTTATTATCTAGTTCTAATAAAAAAACCTTTGCACAATAATATACTTAATAACAATATTAATGAATATGAATGATTTTATAGGCATGTATGTATTTAATTTGGAATCTCTATTTTACTCCTTTTAAGAATACTGAATTAGTGGAGTCATTGAAGCATTATGGGTCCGATTTTTTTTACTGTGAACCGAATTGCATACAATTTTGGAATTAGGTTCATCTTACCCTTAAGTTCAAAAGTGAAAATGATTTGAACTCCGCTACCACCCGGGGGGTGATTGCCACCCCTTCTCGGGGGTGAATTATTTTTTTTTCAAAATAACCTCGGATATCGATAGAAGGCCTAATTTTAAGGAAAAAATCGTCTATAAAGTTTTTCAAAAAATCCAATACTTTTCAAGTTATTTGCAATTGAAAATTCGCAATTTTTTCACCTTTTTCATCGGTTTTTTGCAAAAATCTACAAAAATATACGTTTTATCGAAAATTTTATAAAGAACAAAATTGTAGCAGGCAAAACAATGAACAATTTGGTTTTTTATACAGTATTCTAAGTGCAATATTAAGCTATAAATTAAAGATCAAAGCCGTTTTTTATGTTGCCTGAAATTTAATCGATGTGGTCAATGCCATCTAGCGGCGAGCAGATGCATTTTATGCATTCTAATACAAAAGGGTTTTGTAGTGCTTGAAATAAGCTTTAAAATGAGCACTATTAAAAGTCTTTTGCACGTAAAATAAGAGAGCTGTATTGCAAATAAGGGGAACAACTAATGTTTTTTCTTTAAAATCAATGGGTTTCATTAGTGCCATTTCCACCATAATTAAAATTAATCGTATTCCGCCTAGAATTAACTTCATTATGAAGAGTTTGATAGATAGTATCAGTTTTGCTGATTCATGACACATAATTTTCAAAAACTCACGATTAACTAAAAAACAAAATTTCAAATTTTTAAAAATCCCACGTTTATTTCATAATATTTCAAGAATGACGACAGATAAGAATAAAAGTGTATGAATAAAAAATGTAGGTATTTTTCTGACAAACAATTTGGTTTTTTTGTTTTTTCTGACAAACAAAAATTGACGGAAATGTGATTGTTTAAAGAGCGCGTGGCAGCGCAATCACTGCCTCTCTTAAGCCCTTTAACCCTTCCCCGTTTTAGAAAAAGGTTTTTTACTATATATTGCAATACAGGATGTTGTAGCTCTCTTAATTACCTTTACAATGATTTTTTATAAATTGTGATAGCGTAAAAATTTAAGGAGCTATGGTCCAAAAACTTATCATATTTTTTTCTACTTAGTAACTGAAAATTTCGGAGTGTGAATAATTGGAGCAATGTGAAGGTACGCAGTATAATATAGACCCACAACTATTGTAATGTGTATATGTTAACGGAAATGTATATAATCCGTCATTGTATACAATTCCTAGGAAATGTATGTAATTCCTAAAATCGCAATCGGAAATGTAAAACATTTAAGACATAGGTTAGGTTAGGTTTCCGCGAGCCAGTATGAGTCTAGCAAACCTTTTGCCTTCCCCAGGGCATAAGGTATCAATGAGGATTTCCCCACTAAAAAAAAAAAAAAAAAGTTAGGTTAGGTTTTTTTTTAGGTTAGGTTAGGTTAGTTTAAAGGGTAGAAAAGCTTAAGAACATGATAATCGTTTGCGAGAGTGTGGAATAATATTTAAATCCTTTTCATTTTATCAAAAAAAAAAAATATCAAGGGGTAGTATTCAATAGTTGAAAGGGGGTTAAAAATTTGATAATTATTATAGAGAATATAAAATATTACTTACTCTATACTTACATCTTTTTATGTCATACCAAAGTATTTTTTTCAGATATTTTCAATTTGGGGGTTGTAAGATTTTCAAGGGGTTGAAAATAATTTTAATATGAGGTAATTATGTTAGAAAATACTTTACCATTTCACCACTTACTATTAGACATGTTTTCTAGCGATAAAATGGCTCAATTACAATTTTTCCATTAAGGGGTTGTTTACACCCCTTAAAAATAATAGGCGGAGTTCAGATCATTTTCACTTTTGAAGTGAAGGTTAAGATGTGCCTAATTCCAAAAATTTCATGCAAATCGGTTCACAGTAAAAAAATTCGGAGGTAAGGCCGTATTTTTCGCTTCAATGACTGCACTAAATAGGTAAGTACGGAACTGCTGAAATTTAACGATTTCTTTATAAAGCATGAGAACCAAGGACTAGGTGAATTGGATTAGTAAATTAACCTCTGTTTACAGCAGAATATAGTATATTTTAATATTTAAACACAGGTAAGTACATAGTATTCATTCTTATGATGATATTAGTTCTATCTTAAATTGAAAAATAGACCAGATAAAAGCAATTCGATTGTTTTCCCTATTTGATAATATAATACTCATTATCATAACATTCAATATTAAACTCGACGGATCTTCTATACATTAGAAGTTATTCTTGATTACATTATTACTATAATTTTTCATAAAAGTATCAAAAACCGACAAAAAAATTAAGGAATCACACGTCATTTGGGAGGTTGTCTACGTCTTAATTTCATTAAGGCCTCTTGTCTTTTCTTTTCAATCAACATTTTCAAATCTTTTGACTTATCATTGATTATTGTATTTATATTTGAGTTTGATTTTTGCTGCAAGGAGTTCTTATTAGGAGCTGTTACATTTGCAGTGCTTGCTACTTTTGGTTTAAATTGAGCCTTTTTAGGTTCCATAGACAATGATTGCTGTGTTGCCAATGTTTGACTCGGTTGTTGTGATGCTGTGAATGGTAAAAGGCGTTTTGCAAGCAATTTCTCTCTGGCTTGTTGATGTTTCTTCTTAATTTCATCTGGAGTGCATCTTATAGGAGAGTCACTGGGCTCTGTAAATTAAACAAAACATGTGAATGTCATATAAGTCATGGCACTTTTATTTTTATGACAATTAATTAACTTATATTCTAATCTTTTCTGTTACAAAAAGAAAATATTAGTGGTATGATCGCCTCCTAACTGTGCCTTAATTTAAATGTATAAACATTAAATATTGTTAGAATATTTACCTGAACTTTTAGCATTTTTATCACTCGGCATAGAGCTATACCGAGTTATAACCATTCCACTTGTTGATGGTTTGTTGTTGACCACAGATGGAGATTCCGGCATAGAACTATGGCGACCAAAGAAAGATCTAGACATACTCTCATCATGAAGAACTATATCATCTATCATCCAGTCCATACCCGTTTTTGATCCATTAAATTTATCCTTTTCAGATCTATTTTTTGGAGCCTGTGTCAATCTGTCTAAAGCACTGTCATTCATGTTACCAACTAAATTATCAAATGAGTCATTGTTAATGCATGGTGATTCTGCTTTTTTTGCTCTGCTTACTAATGGAGACTCCAATTTAATACTGGTTAGTATGGCACCCATTGAATCTTGATCCATTTGGAAATTTAAATTAGTCTTCATAGTTTTAGTTCTAGGTTCAAAACGAGGTTTCTTTGCAGGCGTCACTTTTAATATATTCTCCTCAATAACCTGACTAGCTTTAATAAGGCATTCATTCATGGAATCGTCAGACTCTAAGGCAGGTTCAGTTTCCGGTTTCCCAAATTTTGAACTCAATAGATTTTTCCTAAGACACCGTGAATTTGTTTTTAGACAGCTTTTTGGGGACTGATCGGACATGTTGAAAATATCTTCTTCACTACCGGACTGCTTTTCTTCCTTTTCATTATTTACTTTTTTACTTATCAGTTCATGCAAATTTTGATTTAATTCTACTAGTTCTTGGAATAATTCTGTTTTCTTTTGAGATGCTTTCTGTACAACCCTGCGTTTAGGTATTGTTCTTTCAATTAGTTTAGGTTTTGAGGATCTTCTTGCTTTTCTACTAAGTGGTGTGGAGTTTTTTATTCTTGATGACCCTGTGTTTTCTGCTTTTGGCGTGTAATAGTTCCAAATAACATCTGTTTCTCCTTCGGCACCATCTTGAGTACAAAGGAATGGCACAGGGCTGGCAGCATCGGAGTCACAGATTGAGTCACTGTCCCTCGATGGAGAATCTGCTTGTTCAGGAGTTGAACAAGATATTACTGGAATAAATTAAATAACTAGATAAATAACGGATTTTAATGTACCTAATTATAAACATAATTATTATTATAGTGCTTACACTTTCACTTAATAACATAATAAAATTAAGACAGTAACGATATATGACACTTAATTTTAGAAATAAATATTCAAATATACATTAATCTAACGTACCTTTGCTTTTCGTGTTCGTAACAACCATCTTTTTGGACGATAAACCTCTTTTACTCATATGGAATGATGAATAACTTTGTTATGATAATTCATATATTACGATCTAAGGAAGCTGAGAAATCAAAAACTTTAAACGAATAATCTGATACCGCAAGTTTTAAAAATTTATGGACTGTATTTTTTGTAAAATATAGACAAAACAGTAAAAATTAAAACCGCTTGCTGTTACTTTGCAGTTTACACATTGTCATGTCAAATTAAACTGTCATGTTGACGCTATGTGATTATGTGACGTTTGATGTTGACGTTTTAAAAACATTCAAAAAGTCAATGTAGAATAATGATTCAATTTTGAAATATATCACTTTGATACGGTTTTATTTAATTAATAACTGTGCATAAGAGTAAAAAAATATCATTGTTTAATTACAAATGATGTCAAGTTTATGTCTAGAAGAATTACAAAGCAATGAATAATTATAACATTTTATTGAATTAAGTATTCGAACGTGTAAAGGTAGCAACGCACAATCAAAACTTAGCACAACTATAAGAGTGATTATTTAAAGGAAATGTTATTCTTGAATGATATTGATCTCGAAGGTATAGCAGATTTAAGTAATAACATTATAATAACAAACCATGGGGTGATCGAATAATCTTATTGTTTTGTTGTAAAATGAAGATTTCAAGATACCTTATCTGTGCAAGATCATGTGTTGTTGAGAAATGTCTTGTGTTGTGACTTGGAACCATAGACTTCTATAATATGGACAAGGCATATTGTTCTATACGTACAATTGCTTATATAAATAGCATCAATTTTGAAGGCACACACATAAACATATATCTATCTCGTTCTTACTCAGCACTGTAACTCGCTGGAAAAAAATATAACACTATTTCAGTGCGTACAGAAACTGACATAAAGTGAAACATGAATATCCCTAAATACCTATTGAGGCCGAAAATCCGCCATGTTTAGCGCACCAAATGTCATTGTCAGTCAGTTCCGGAGGTACTTGTCTTGTCAAAAAGCCGTGGTGTAAATCAAAATAACTAATTATCTTTCAATATATTGCTCGTGATTTAAAATAATTGAAGCTATAAGTAAATAATTACGTTGCAAATATGCCAGTGTGTAGTGTAATAGGGTGCGGCAAAAGAAAAACACAAAATCAGCTATCTTTAACCATGCACAGGTATGCTATAAATAACATTAAAAATATTGGTTATTGCTTATGTTACCGGGAAAATAAAGAAAGATTTACATTATAATTAGCAAGGTTCTTATGTGCGGTTATAGATCATGAATGGATTTGACTTATTTAACCATATTTTTACGTTTAAATATTGTTAATTTATTAGCTAGGGTTGTAGATTATTTATCGACTTTGATATCGATTTACTTACATATGACATGATAAAATATTTTTATTTTATCATTAAAACATATTTTATAGGATCCCAAGAAATTACTATAAAAAGAAAAAGTGGCTGGAAACATATGAATGCTTGCAGTTCAGTACTAGTACTTATTGAAATACTTAAAATTAAGTACATCTAAATTTGATCGCCTACACATAAATATAGTGTATTCAATTATAATATTTTTTTATTTCAGAACCAAACTCAAAAAATAAAAAATCTTGAAGATAAATGTGATTTTTTAAAGAAGAAAATAAAAGTGCGGCGGCAAAAGAAAAAAATTGCAGAGTTCCAGAATATTATAAATGACCTACAGGAGAGGAACCTTGTCAACAACGAAAACTCTATAGTTTTAGAAGCCTGCGCAGGTCCTAACGACTTTTTAAAGAGGCAAATTTTGAAAAGTGAAGGAAAAACAAAAAAATAAAAATACGCGAGTTAAATATAGTTGTTTCATTCCAATGTGTAATAACCGCGAAGGCATCAAAAATTATTATTTGTAAGTCACTGAGTTGTTAAACGACAACTTTATAAAATCGTCATATCGTTTACTTGGCAAATTTGAAGCACGATCTTATCTTGGATTTCACACATCTAAATCAAAGTATCTTTGCACATAACAATATACTTACTTCCTATTAAAGTATTTATTCTACAAATAATTTACTCAATAATGTTTAAAATAAAATGAGCCAAGAACGTTTATCGATAAAACCTAATAACATTAAAATCTTTTGGGCAGCACTAAAACCGCCATGTTTAGTGGCCAGATGACGTCACATTGGCACGCATTTCTTGTTGTTGTTTCAGTGGTGTGCTTGGAACTGACTTTTATAAAATAATAAAGTTTAATTTAATATTGTTATATTTACTACCCTTTATATTGCCAAGTTAATTAAATGCAAATTTAGTCTTCTTATTTCGAATTAGTATTACGATCATACTTATAAACTTTACTATGATCTTAATTTTATACAAATCGGTACTGATGCGACCATAATTCCTTCTTCCAGCCGGACAATAAAGCTGTCCTGCCGTAATCGCATTCCCGTCTGACTTTGCATCGCTATTTCAGACTTCGTACTTTACAAATCGGAGCGCGAGGCGCGGAAAGCGGTCCCTCCGCCACCTCACACCGTTCAGTCAGTCGAGCTTGGTCTGCCGTGCGTATAGGACGTATATTAAGTTTCCGCTAAGTCGCGATGTGCTTTCGGAAGTGACATTTTCAGTGTTAAGTGATCAAGAACTCCTTTACAATGTTGGCGGACGGAGAAATTGTTGGTGATGGATCATGGAACCTCACGGTTTACGTGACGGACTTGAACGAAAGACGGACCATGGTGGTCAAAGGTGACATGCACATTGGTGGAGTGATGCTGAAATTGACGGAGAGCTTCGGTAAGATCTGCAGACTGTAGTTTTAGTCTATTTTACAGTCCTTGCCTTATTTAACGCATGAGTCATGACTGAACTGAGATGAGTAGTATAGTATATCCACAATGTCGTAAATTCCACTTTTTACAGCTGTTTTTACACTGTAAACAACCCCGCTATGTCCCACAAATTACTTTTGTGATGAAGATAATTATTGACTTATTCGGTTTTACTTTATCTGTTTATCTTAAATCAAAATAAGAACCATGGCAGAATTTCCAAGTTCAATAAAATAAAATCAAAACACACAATATAACTTATTTTGATATTCTATTCAATATGCATATCAGCAAAGTAACACGTCTCAAATTGTCTTAAAACTTAAAATATGGACTGAGGAGTGAACTCCTAGTAAGTACCTAATCATATAGATTTTATAGGTAATTATTTTTATTAAAAGTCAATGGACCCAACTATATGAAACATTTCTCAAAGTACCTATATGAAATTGTAAGCAACCTTTAAAACCATCTACGTGAAGAATAAACAAACCAGGAAAAGATCCTAATTATAACCATATGAGGTATTTAACTTCATTTAAAGTTTCAGGAATCCTTGTCCAAGTTTAGGTTTAATAAAAACATCTTTGATAAACTTGATCCAGATTTTAATACAAACTTGTTTTATAAAAGGCCACCAAATTTTAAAAATGAAATGTAACCTAACTATTTATATACTTATTATCTTATAAATTATTACAGCTTTGATTAGTTAAAAAATGCAGCAGGAAATTTATTGTGCTGCATATAGTCATATCCAAGAAGTATTTACTTAGTATGAATTGCAAATATTCATCCTAACAAGTACCTATACTCCAACTCGTTCTGGTTTCATCATTACCATTTTATCAATATTCATAACATTCATCATTCGTCGGAAGCCAGCTTGGGCAGTTAACTGGTCCTGATAGCAATAAAAGCAGTACCTGATTTAAAACAGCAATAGAGAGAGATGCAATTGAGTGAGCGAGAGGCAACATGCGCGTACGCAGGCACGCGTCCTTCGCGGCCGATGTCGTGTTGGGGCGTTTTTTTGCTCACTCTAACACAGGTGAACCACCAATCAGTTATGCTGTTAAGATTTTTAAATCAACCCCATTGTAAATTCAACATATGAATATCACACTTATACCCTTGTCACCTCCATAAGTGTTACGAAAAATTTTCATTTGATGTTACTTAAGTATATAATGTAGGTTTTACCTTTATTGACTATGTATGGGTAAATTTATAGATTCAAACGTATATTGATATATCGATGCTTAGCTTGAACCCATTATCTGAGTATATCTTTTGCCATAAATCACCCGACGCCACATAAATATTCTTAACTAATGCAAACAATTTAGTAAAAAACTATCCTACGCAGCGCTGACGCCATAAAGATCGAAATGGAGGTCGATATTCGCCCACTTTGCACCAAAGTAGTTGTTATTATTCAAAACATAGTCGCTGTAGGACATATTCCATAACTAAGTTGAAAATAAACCTGCTACGTACCTAATTATTTCGCATTGCATTAGGAACGGCAACTGCCATAATAACAATAATTTCCTGTTATACGTTTGTATTTTGTAACCAAAACTTTTGCGTTATTTAGTAAACTTATTCGCAAATTACTTCGGGTCTTATTTCAATACCAAGAAGGCAGATCTCAATGTTATTTATAGATTTAATATGTACATATACAGGTGTTTTTATAAGTCTTGGTCAGACATAGTTTATTTTATTCTGGCGACGTGCGAAAACCGCTTAAGTTTTCTTTGCAAATGCATTATCAATGCGACTGTGACTGCAATAAAACTCGCGCTCATAAACATTCAATCACAAATAAAAAGTTCATGAAGCTTTCAAATAATGTACTTTTCAAGATCACTGCAAGAACTGCACTGGTAGCACTTTGTTTTTGACGCGCTAGTAAGATGCTGTCGCTGTTCGTTTGCTAAGTTAAAGGCTAATGAGCCTCCTTTCAGGAGGCTCGCCACCCGTCCGGTTTTGCAGTGAATGCCCATTAGCTGGCCAACTGCGCTTCAGTATTCAGTTCGAAAAAAAAAAGAAAAAAGAAAATTACTAAGTTCCTACGTGCTAGCACTCCTGCAGATAATATGTAAAATTATAACTATTTTTAACGTAATTCATATCGATTTGTCTGTGTAAAACTTTTTTACTCGCTATCTTGTCTTGCATAACAAAGATTCTTACTAACTATCTTACGATAGCTTAAAATAAGCCTTAACCTTGATGGTAAGATGAGACTTACATTTACGTGTTAAATTCTTCTTTATAATGTCACGGTATTTCCAGAAAAAACCACAGATATATTTATTACTAATGAATACCTACACACGTAGGTATAGCTTCCGTTCCAGTAGCGAACTCATGAATAAAATGGTCAATGAATTAAAAGACGTTTTCCGCATTTAGCTTGCTCTCATTTTGTTCTTGATTGAAAAGCGGAAAGACTTCCGCCAGGGTCGGCGGCGGCCTCAGATAAAACGTCGGTAATTAATGTGTAGTAAGAAACTGTCTGAAGCCATAGAAGTCATCAGTAAAATCCAATGATCATTAGCGAGGAACTGTTAAAGATTTTTACGGTTTTAAATGCTCTTTCCTCTCTTTTATCCCTCATATCGTTCAAAATCTCAAGGATTTACAGAACAATAGATGTATTAATCTAGATGGTTTAATCCCCCTGGTAGGTTTTTTCTTTTATTATACACTTGTAAAGGAGTCTCGTGAATCTACCCCTACATTCTCTCTCAAGACGACTTACGCGTCTCAAGTGCCACTTTCACGCTTGCAATGAACTTTTCCACGCTCAATTTTCTGTAACAAGAAATTTAATACACCAACGCTCTCTTGACCCTTCGTGACCACTCATTCATTCTTGTCTTAAGGGATTACACTAACCGAACTGAGTAAGCCAACCTTGAATGGTTTCGGGTCTTGCCTTTAAAAGAAACCCAATGCCGGGCGTGTTCAACGCTACGTGATTAACCTTCAGTAAATACGGTTTTGCATACTGCTACAAAAGTATTGATTGACTAGCCATTGGGAAACTCTTTTCAACAGATAAGATAGGATACACGCGTAACGAGCATTTATATCTGGCATTTCTTTCCGAAATCTCAGTTCAACATAATTGAAGTCGTGACCTGTTCATTGCGGCAATGTTTCGCGGTATCAATGCCGTTATCTCGGGACGAAAATGAGCGTATGTTCTGAGAAGCCGCCATGTTGTCGCGTGTCGTGGTGTCGTGCTTCCGGCGACGGCTCCTCGCGACCGGCCAGATACGCGTTATCATCCGCTCATTGTTCCTCTATGCAGATGAGGTAAGTCGCCAATCGACTACAAAGGGTGACGACCTGATAACATTTCCAAATTTCACATATGAAAGCCGCTCTGCCCTTATAAAGCAAAATAACCTTACGCGACCAACGATTCCGTGAAATCTTCGTATGGCTTAAACAACTATTCAAAATAGGGGCCACTGTGTTCGGTGTCGATTTACACTATGAACTTAAAATTCTTGCAGAGTTAGTTAAATGCATGCCCAAATAAGGTAAATACGCGGCCATTGTGTTGATTCCATTTAAGAAACTAATTGTATTCAATTAAACCTTATCTAGCAACACCCGGTTTAGTCTTCAATAAATAAGCGTATTGAGTAAATTCCGATGTCCTATTTTTGTGCTTTAATCCTCCACTCATTTAATGTTATCGGGATGCGTCAGCGGGAAGAGGGGACGAGCTATCTATAAACGAGCGGCGATAATGTATGACATGACATTCAGGCTCATCACAATGAAGTCCTTTGTTTTGACATATCGTGCCGAGATACATGGAACCCATTATAGGGACTAGATACGGCGATCGATAACTCAAAAGAGATGACAATAAAGATAAAGCGGTAAATTCTCTTCGATACACTTTTTCGCGTGCCAGTCCATAGGTAGGATCTTAACACTATCGAAGCTCGCCTCTAGCTGGTATCAAGATTCTAACTCTTAGGAGTGCCAGGTTCCTCCAACTAAGGCTCGAGACAGCCGGACACTAACGGTCGCGCGCATTCCGCCGCTCTCCATAGTCAACCGACTAATTGCTCAGTCTTACGCGCGAATGTCTCACTGTCTCTATGTTAATGCCTGCTTTCCTTGAGCTTTCTCTCAGATTCTGTGCTGCGTCAACCCGGGCCATACTTCACGCATATTTCCACGTCTGAAAGCATCGAAACTTTCCCCTGTATTTGTACAGTTTACTAGTTAACGTGTCACCATAAATACTATGGTGTCAATGTTCGCAATCACTCAAAGCACGGTATGGCAATCAGTGACCTTATAAGGGTTCGTCCTAAATATTTAATCAATCGGCTACTGCTTGTAATTGTCCGTCTGTGTTTTATTACACTGGTATAGCAACTTCTTTATAATTGAATTTAGTTTTCCGTGTCGTTAGATTATTGTTTTATTACTTGTTAATATATCTGCATTCCTAAGCTATGACAGTTTATTACACCAATCAGTGAACGGGGAGGTTACCACTGTCGTAATGTGTCGAAACGATTCATTACACATAAACGGTAAAATCTATATGACTTCTAATGATAGGTTTAGAACTAGTAACATAAAATGCCTGAGCCCTGGGCTTGAATAATCTTGCTGAGACTTTTATGATGTGAATGAAGTAGTTCATATTCGAATTTTTTAAATCCTTTTTCGTGGAATGTTTTTCTCCTCTCATGTTGGTCAAGAACTGGTCTCATTGTTTCCTATTGTTATGCAAAGTTGACACGCACGCCAACTGTTTAGCCGTCACCGCAATATGTAATTAAAATAATTACTGATACCTTAAATTCGTGTGTTAATAATATCAGACTTGAGTTTTAGTTGTTGCGGTTGTTTTGGCTGACTAAACGTGTTTCTTTCGAAATTACGTAAATATAGACAAGATCGAGTCAACGTGCCTATCAGCGTTTTGTTTGTGTATGCATATTATGTGGATGGAAACATGTATCTTCTCAGATGCCACATCGTGTCAGTGATTCAGGATCGCGGATGACTACACATTAGCGGTCATTTATGATTCCGACCGGTTTTTCTGCCGCCAAGAACGCGTGACGTCATATTGTGAAACGGAGAGAACATACAATCCTTACATGGCAATAATATCGGAGTGTATTTTTATCGCGATCTGTTGCAGTCTCGGGAACACAAACGGTGCTTATTGTTCTCGATACAGATTTAATCTTGTTATTACTTTATTTTTAGTCAGTTTCGCTGTACGATCAGCTCAAGGCTCTTTCTTTATTAAAGTGCTAAAAGTGACATTGCTTTTAAGAACAAGGACTCGAACTGAATCAAATCTAAGAGAAAAATGAAGATATAGATTTCGCTCAGTATTTATTTGTCAGCCGATACGTATAGTACAAATTCTCCATAGCAACAGCATGGATAGATTGCAGTAGACCTTTTGCAATTTTCCACCCTGTTATTCTCGATTGCAATAACACGTTACCTTTGTTTTATTTACAGACCGTATTGCAGTCATAAATTTAAATCGCGGCGTGAAAATTCAAACCCATACTACCTACCCGTTCCAATTTAGGTTTCTATTTATAATGGTCTGACTTCACGCGTTCGGGTTACCCTACCGATCGGCTAGAAGCACAGAACGCACTGTTTTCAACGCATATAGCGCTGTTGATGTTTTGCCAATGGTTTTTTACTATTGGTATTGGTATCGAACTGTAGTACATAGTATTTATCCTATGTTTCCACTGTATCCACTCAATGTTGGATCGTCACTCTTTGGAAATAAAACACCTGAGCTAAGGTAAATCTATATTCAATTTCATTAAGCCTTTAATGCCTTTAGTCGCTGGCGCTTATGTTGACAAGTGCCATGAGTGTCATATTGTAAATATGATTTCTGTCATCATACCCTTTGTTCATCCTCTAAAAGCATAAACTCATTAGGTCAAGGTCCAACGGGTAGGTCTCTGTCGCCGCTCCTTTTATTTGCCGACCCATTAAGCACAAAACGTCTGCCTCCTTAACAGTTTTTGCTATTGACAATTCCATATTTTCTTTTATACAGTTAGCAGACACGTTATCGGTTTGTATCTTATCTTGGAATTCTCATTACGTATTATTGTAATCTTTTCGTAATAGTACCTAATGTGTTATTCGTGTTGCGTTTATTTTGTTTGTATTTTACATGGATTCTTGTTTCTTTAGTCAATGACAGTGCGTAATTTACATTAACGCTGTTTTCCTGTAAAATTTGTATCGGACTCATGTCATGTACCTACACTTACGCATTCCTGGTTATATTTGTTGTTTTCCTATCATATAATACTGTTAAATTTTTCCTTTTGTCCTTTTTGTCTAATAACGTTAACATTAACAATGAATGCGTAATTTAATTATCTGCTGGAAACTGGGTGGTATTGTTTTTATTTTGCTACGTTACATACACAAATATTCTCCAACAAGGTACTTTAAACAACAAGAAAAAGAAATCCGTGACCACCCATTGGCTTTTAAACCGTTTCGGTCATCGCGAACTACTTTTGCAGATTTGGATCATGAAAGAACTGTATGCGTGACTACAAGGTTTCGTAAGATTAAACTTAGTTATTCAGTCACATTTGTATTATTAGGTGTGTTTAAGGTGCAATTTTAGTCCAGACCGCTTCAGGATTCACAGTTGAACGAATTATGACAGTGTAACCAGTCGGTTTGCGTAACCGTTCAACTATTCCAGATGCCAATACTTCTTATTTGGGTCAGTATTACGGCAGAACTGAAATATTTACCGGTTCTCCACGATTGATGTTCTCTTGAAAATTTCTTTTAGCTAATGTATGTTGCTTAAATTCTTTACAAATTACCTTCTACCTATTACACTTTTTTCAATAATGCTTTTGTCGTCGGCGAAGGAATTAAGGTATTTGACAAATACGTATTGTTACAGTGAGGTAAGCATACTTCAATTGCTAAGTTGTAATTTTTGCATTTCTGAATTAAAATAACAACATTCATATGTGATAACCTAAAAAATGCGATAAATTGTTTAATAAATTAATTTTCTTTTAACTTTCGACCCCAAACCGAACGTGCATACGTTGATGATTTGGTTGCAGTTACAAAAATGCACACGAAACCCGGGATCGGGATTGAGTTTTATTCCCATTTCAATGTGTTCTTATTTTGTAAACTGGATGGCATCACCAGACGTCTGAGAGGGGTCGACTAAGGGCAAAAGTCAATGCACTGAAAGCTTTTTGAACACTTAGTTTCGCAGATTTTAATTAACTACCAATAACCGTATTATTATCTTGTAAAGAAATGGCTGCGTGCGTTTTAAATCTACTTATGGGCTCAAGTTAATGTAATTAATATAATGTTCTTGGAGCTATATTGCCACACCTAATTCTGTAGTTAATTTGCACTTAAACAAATAAGTCTTTGAAAATGCTAGTCACGAGGTTAATCAACAAAATAGAGTTTCATCGCCAGAATGAATCAAGATTAACCCTATCAAATCAGCTACCCGTATAATCCAGGCTGAATTTATTAATGCTTGTTAGGGAAGTGACCTCCGACATTGAATAAATCTTTTAATGGAAACGAAATTATTGCGCTATCGTAAATAGCTTACTTACATTAAATTGACTTTCTCTCTTAATTACCAGTATATTGGTTCATTATTTTGGCACTTCACTGTTTTTAAATCTCTTCATTACGTACTGTAGAAGTTGAATCGTGTGAAGTCGGAATCCATTGTGGATGCTGGTCGTGTGTTTTTAATAATGTTTTTTTATTGATACTATTATTGTTATGTTTTGAATAGTGAAGAGGGATGTCATGGACTCTAGAAGAATGGTTTTAAATGAGTGGATCAAGAATAAATACAATATGTATTTGGATTCTAAAGAGGCCTATGGTTTTCAATTTAAAATATAATATTGTCAATAGCTTCATGGATACAAATAGCGTGTTTTGTATCATGTAACACTGGTTCCCTTACAGATTAGTTATGCACACACTCTAGGTTTCCTCGAAAATGAAAGTTGTCCAACCAGTATCTCAGAGACATGCTAAAATTCTGTCCCTGGGAACGAAGCCTAACGTGTTTCCTTCATTACTTACCAGTCAAACCACCCAGTTAATAAAAGTAGTTATCAAACACGAAAATCACACGATTGTAGACTTTATTGTCAAGCTGACAAAGCTTTTGGGATTTGTGTACTCTTTGTGACTGCCACTAGTTTTAGTAAGTTCCCACGCGAAAAGTGCTTGTGTTGGTGGTAAGTGGGGGAATAAATATTTGTAAACTTCTCTAGTGCGAGTCCCTGACCTTGCCGCATTTGAAACTTATCACACGAGGTGTACCAAAGACACGTATATTTGTTTTGGTTCGATTACATAGATAACACAAATGTTATTTACTTAGAAACCGATGTTTCTTCATACTCGTATGTTGCTACTGTAAATTGAAACAGGTGTAAAGTTAAGATACATTTAATGTTAGATTGTTGCGAAGGATTTTATTAATTTGAGCAAAGGATAAAATTCCAGACGTCGGCATCGACCAGCACATGGCGGGCGCCGGGTGCTGTGTCCAGACCAAAATAGACGAATGGCTATTTATAAGAGCGCGTATCCGCCGCCGCATGCGCTGCGCCCGCGCCTCGGAAACGCCGTAAATATGGCGCCCCAACAGCAATTTCGATCTATTCTGTGTCAATCGACCGACTGAATTAAGCTGTCAATTATAAACGTTAGTGGGTCGCATCTGTCACTAAGATTAATGAATTCGCCATTAGAAATGGTTCAACCGGTGCATCGCCAGTTCCAATTCTAACCGTAAATATAAATCTGTTTCTATTTCTGTGATGATAATGATGGATATCTATTATATCGATCCAAAGATATGCTTTTAGAGATACCGGTTGAAACTCATCAATCATGACTGCGCTAGAAACGCGATGACGAAGTAACTAATATTATCTGGTCCCCTTCACTCCCTTTTCACCGGCTACTGAAGCGTCGGCTGGGCTGACGTTTAATATCCTGAACACCTGAAATATGTTCTTCGTATGTCTAAACACGTCCTTAAATAGCAACCGTTTCCTTTATTATGTTAAATAAGTACTTACAGATATTGTTAAGAGACATTTACAAAGAGCTAAGTTGAGATTCTTGATACTTGATAATCTTGATCCTCAAGGTGACGAACATGTCTTTATGTTTCCGATATCGCTATTAAGGCAAAATAAACATACAGACGCTCCCAAGCGCAGTGATGTAACTATGACAAAGGTGACGCTATTCGTTGTAACTATTTATAAAGCGGTTCCAAAAAAACATACTGTTTTAATTCGATGACATTGACATTAATGGACTGTTAACACTAATTGTTCAGAAGGTTTCATATTACGAAACAAATGGTTATGTTTTGTTAGATTGACACTTAATGCGGTTGAAAGGTTGATTAACTATACCGTAGGTTCAATTAAAGTTAACTGATTGTACTTTCAAGGCTATTGCGATGTTATTCCGTAGATAAGCAAGTCGTGATCTTTGTTTATGTTTGTGGCGAATATTTTGTACACACGTTGGTCGACGTGATATGAGTCTACAAATAATACGTAATCTGGGTCACGGTCCGTCGTCAATCCCGTTCGAACCCTGCAAGCTTAATACGTAAGCATGAGCTCATTCAAACTTCTAAGAACAGATTTGTTTGTAAAATTAATTCTAGATCTCAGAACTGTTTATGCGTTCACTCTCGCTACATTGTATTCTCTACTGCCCATATCTCGGGTCTCAAAAAAGGATCATATTCGATGTCACGACGGCAATTGGCAAATGTTCAGCTCCTAAGTGTGGTGAATGGAAAATTGTATGAGCGTGTAGCGTCTATTTTCCCACACTATTCTAAAAGGAGACGGGCAGTTAAGAAAATTTCTTTGTCGTGATCCAAGCTTTTTACACCTTCGGTGTCTGTTCGTTGGCATTCTTCGTAGAATTTTCTGTAATCTATCGAAGACACGACCACCGTTTATTATTAATTCATAGTTATTGGTTTAGAAATTGCTTTGACGTTTCAGTTTACTCTAATAGCGGGACAGGCTGTTATGTAAAGTAGGAAATTTCAATTACAAGAGCGGAGAGAGCTAAGACGCCAATGGCTGGTTCTGACATGTTAATTGCTGCTGTTTATGCACTCGGTGTGACATTTGCAAGTTGCACATATTTCATCTTAATTTCCAGACGCGGTGCCACGATTACGCGGCGCCTAATAAGTCTGTAGTTACGTATTACAGTAATGTACTTAACATATTTCTAATTAAATGAAACAAATGAGTCACAGACAAGTACTGAACTTTTATTGAATTAACCTAATAATATTACATACTCTTATGATAGATGTCGCTACTAGTTTATAATTAAGATATTGTCGATACCTAGAGAGGATAAACAACACCCCCACTTATCGCAATATTCACTAATCAATTTTTATACAAAATTAATCTATACAAACTATGCCAAGAAGTGACATAAATCTGTAATGTTTTGCTGAACATAAACTTTTAGTTAGAATATCAGCCGGCATATCAGCTGTTGGCAAATACAGTATTTTAACAATTTTATCTTTTACTATATCACGACAAAAATGGTATTTAACATCGATATGCTTGGTACGTTTGTGAAAAACTGGATTTGCACACAGCTTCTGTGCACTCTGGTTATCATTGTAAAGGCTGATTGTGTACATCTTGTTGGTTATTTCATATTGTAATTCCTTTAAATACAATGCTTCTCTACATGCCTCAGATAAACCAATATACTCGGATTCAGTGCTAGAGAGGGCAACACATTTCTGTTTTCTACATTCCCATGATATAGCACCATCTGATAACAAAAAACACATTCCAGTATATGACCTCCTATCTACAGAGTTAGAAGCCCAATCAGCATCTACATAACCCGTTATTTTTGTATTACTTTCCTTACAATACTTTATTCCATAACATTTAGTTCGTTTTAGGTATTTTTATACTCTTTTGCATATTCCCAATGCTCCTTAGTGTTGCTATTATTAAATTGACTTACAAAACTTATCATGTCACTAATGTCTTGCCTAGTTAAGACCGACAGGTACATTAAACTACCAACTAGTTGTTGATAGGGCACATCACTATTTACACCTACTTGACCTTTATTAGAATTTAATTTGACCTCCATTGGAGTATCAACAGTCTTACAATCACTTAAATTAAATTTGCTCAAAAGTTGATCAATATAGGCTTCCTGACTCAAAGTTACAAATCCCTTATCTTTATTGAAGTTTACATTCATTCCAAGACATAATTTGACATCACCTAAGTCCTTAATGCTAAACTTATTAGATAAAATCTGTTTCAAGTTCTTAGTTTCAATTTTATCATTGGAAAATATGAAGAAATCGTCCACGTATACTGTTACAATTGTTTTACAATTATTGTTATCCTTTATATACATACATGGCTCTATTTTTGACCTTTTGTAACCATTATTGGTCAGACAATTATCAACCTTTTTATTCCAGGCTCTAGAGGCCTGTTTAAGCCCATAAATGGCCTTTTTAAGTTTCAATACTTTAGAACCTGAACTACTATCATTATAACAATCTGGCATTTTCATATAAATGATTTCCTCCAAATCACCATTTAAGAATGCCGTCTTTACATCCAAGTGGTTAACATCTAAGCCTAACTTTATAGACAATGCAAATAATAGTCTAAGAGTTGTGTGTCTCACTACAGGTGAAAAAGTTTCTGTATAGTCTACACCATGTTTTTGGGTGAAACCTTTTGCGACTAGACGAGCACGGTAACGCACATTGTTCTCACTATCGTACTTTTTACGCAAAACCCACTTGCACTGCACTATAGTACCATCTTTTGGTACATCAACAAGTTCCCACGCACTATTTTTCTCAAAGGACTGTAACTCGTCCTGCACAGCTGCTAACCACTGCACTCTTTCAGGACCGTTCAAGGCTTCTCGCAATGATATCTCATCGGTGAACATGTTGTCATCTTCTACACAGGCACTTGCAAAGCCATATCTGTCTGGCTGCTGCCTATGCCGATGACCCTCTGTTGTGTTGTTGTTGAGTATAATGGAGTCTTCATTGTCTGTCATACCAGACTCATAGCTATCTGATGTTGTATCACTTTCGCTAGGTACATATAATTCACCACTGTCATCTGTGTTCGGGCTCTCTGGTTGTTCAAGTGAATCTTCCTGAGGTGTCATATCATCTTCCCCCACTGGAACCAGACTCACCTCTTCTGAACTATTCTCCGCCTGCAGAACATTTTCAGTCTCTATGTTCTCCAATACTATAACATCTCGACTGGTACTGATGACATTAGACTTTGGGTTATAAATCCTGTACCCCTTGACATCATTGGAGTAGCCGACAAGAATGCATTTTTCAGACTTTCTGTCCCACTTTAATCTCTTTTGTTTCGGCACATGTACCATGATGGTACTACCGAAAACACGTAAATGACTCACATCGGGTTTTGTCCCTGTCCATACTTCAAAGGGAGTTTTATAATCTAATGCTGCAGCCACAGTCCTGTTTAGTAAGTACACTGCAGTATGTGCCGCCTCTGCCCAAAACCTTTTCTCGAGACCTGCATCGAACAGTAGACACTTGGCTTTCTCAACGACAGTCCGGTTGTATCGTTCGGAGAGACCGTTCTGTTCAGGTGTGTACGGGTTCGTTTTGTGATGAACTATCCCATGCGACACCAAGAATTCATTAAACTTGCTGTTGCAGTATTCTGTCCCATTATCACTTCGCAAGATTTTTAAACTGCAATTAAGTTGATTCTCGACCTCTGCCTTATATTGTTGAAAACATTTCAATGCCTCATCTTTTCTTTTCAAAAAATAAATATATGTCATACGACTGAAATCATCTATGAACAGCATAAAGTATCTCGAGCCACCTATTGAAAGATTCTCCATTGGTCCACAGAGATCGGTATGGACAGTATGTAGCAATTCAGTACTTCTGCTACCCTTTTTGGGAAAAGGCAAGCGGCTCTGCTTGCCCTCGCAGCATGTGACACATGATGACTTTGATATGTCAGTCTTGCTATCAAGTGTCAATCCCTGTACAGCATCTTGCATCTTATTTAAATACTGGCTGTTGACATGACCTAGACGTCGATGCCAAACTTCACTAGACACCATCACTGCAGCTGATGGACTATCTTCAGGCATGTTTAATTTATACACACCACTCAACAGACTTGCTGTAGCTACCAGTACTCCTGCTCGGTTGAAAATCTGACAACCATCAGTGTTAAATGAAACTTTATTCCCTTTTGATATAAGTTGACTAACAGACAACAGATTTGTAGTCAACTTCGGCACGCACAATACATCTTCCACTGTAATATCGTATTCACAGGTGTGTGTCTTTGTCGTAATCTGCACTTCTCCAGTACATAATACAGTTACTGTTTCTTTGTTTGCCACGACAATTTCCTTAATCTTAAGATCCCGCGACACATTTGACAACCATTCTTCGTTTGCGGTAAGATGAACACTCGCCCCCGAGTCAATATACCAATCACTTTTAGAAAAATCACCATTCAGGAACACGGCGCTAAACGCATTACTCCTTGTACGTTCATTTTTATTTGTATTCGACGAATTATTGTCCAAAAATTTACACTGATTGCGGTAATGCCCTGTTTGTTTACATTTGTAGCATGTTATGACTTTTGACTTTGACATCTGGGCATTGTCTTTGGAATTGTCTTTGGTCGCACTGTTACCAACATTCCGATTCTTCTTGAAATTCGCAAACACGCCACTGGATTTGAAAGCGCTGTTGTCGCCGCCGTTGTCGGTCTCTTCCATGTCCAACAACTTTGTTTTAATGGCGTCTGCTGTCAATGGTATGCCGCAATGCTCGATCGCCATTATCATAGGGGAATATTTCTCTGTTAATCCCGCTAACAAAAGCGATGCAACCCACTCGTCATTTATGTTAAAACCAGTACCACTCAATTTTTGACTAGTTTCGATAATT
This sequence comes from Polylopha cassiicola, assembly GCA_038024825.1. Taxonomy (NCBI): domain Eukaryota; kingdom Metazoa; phylum Arthropoda; class Insecta; order Lepidoptera; family Tortricidae; genus Polylopha; species Polylopha cassiicola. The sequence goes on from CP149061.1 coordinate 7,073,115, forward strand.
TGTGTCACGTACGAAGTCATTGAAACACTATTTTCGAGTCGAATGGAAATCAAGCTTCTCAATAAACTGATTCGCCTTGTAAATCCCGAATCGTCAAATAGGTTCTTCAATTTCTTCCACAGCTCGTGGGTCGTTAGTACACTTTTCACGTGCACGTACAACGACGAATCTATTGTCAAAATCAGCTTGGCTTTGGTTTTCGCGTCACCTGCTGCTCCTATTTCTTCTGGTACAATCTCTGACTTGATACAATCAGCCATTCCCTCCAGAACTAGGAAATTCTCAGCCGCAAAAGCCCACTCGCTGTAATTTTCCCGCCCTTTTAATTTAGGCACACTGACATGGTAGTTCGTCGTCATTTTCGCAGTCACAGCGTTAATTACAGTTTATCTCAATCTGCAAAGTCTATTTCCAACAGGAATATCCAAGAAAATTGCGAGAAAACTAAAAATCACTGGGCCCATAACCTCTAATTAAATGAAACAAATGAGTCACAGACAAGTACTGAACTTTTATTGAATTAACCTAATAATATTACATACTCTTATGATAGATGTCGCTACTAGTTTATAATTAAGATATTGTCGATACCTAGAGAGGATAAACAACAATATTACATAGGAAATATGACATCCACAAGAGTCTTCGTAAACAGAACATAACAATCTCTCTTTCTCAAGGAAATAACTCGTCAAAGTTTCCTAAAAGTTATTATTAGCGTTCAAGATAAAAGAACGAGCTTTACATTTGATTTAAATGGCGCTTGAATTGCACGCGTAATTAACTTGCGCAAGCGCACGGAATCACAATAGCAGATGTCCGCGCCACAATGCTATTTATATGGTTCATATGACGTACGAATGCATTATCTTTAGTACTCACTTTAGACATATTAAGGCTAACGCTACATATAAATTCATCAATCATTTCAACCTTATAAAGAGATAGATAGTAAAACGGGAATTTCTAATGGAATAGATATCAGAAGAGAGTGTCTTAACGGGAGATTTTTGTCCAGTTTTGCTCCGAGCTAGTTGTAACAAGTGTCCAGTCAAAGGTCAACGACTAGATTGGCAAAGATGGCGCACAAGGAACGTGCTAAGTGGATGATGGCCGTAATACCTACTGCAGGCTAAATGGATATCGAGTTTCTAGAATCACACCTACACCCAATTGTGCTTATTGTCACTTAATACACGATTTCGTATTACAATTTCCTTATCAAATATTTATAGAATTGCACCCGTTGTTGCCTCTAGGTTTCTTGTGTCTGCTGCCTTGAATATAAGCACGGTTTTGAAGCATAAGCTTTTTTAGTGCTGAACCATGGCACATGGCGTCGTGAGAAAGAATGTTGTCGACATGTAATATGATGAGATAAGATACGTTTATCTGTGGAACGATGTTTTTCGCTGCGCTACTTTCTAGCTGCGATGTACGAGCGTTTTATCGCCTGTCAAACATTTGTTTAGCGGAGATTTCTTACATCGCATTAGCTGTGTTATTGTACTATCGCATGCTTTCGGGGTATGCCATTTTAGAAAAAAATTGCTTGCACTGGTTTTGCTTCACACACACAACCAAAGCAAAACAATTTACTAAACTCCGGCCCCAAGTTACTAAAATGAGTCGGCGTATAAACAAAAAAACTATTGTTACGTATTGTTTACTCGTGTTGTTACCGCCGCGCCCTTGCCTTTTTCTGCTTTCCAAGTTTTACGACCTTCTTTTTGAACTTTTGTTATTTGGAATTTGTATGAAATAACATGGTTTAGGTATTATCAAAATAACACGTCACTTCTAAAGTATACCTACAAACAACCTCCTCTTTTTAATTATTTCGTATAATAATTATTATTTATTTTCGTGTATTATTATTATTGCATAGGAAGAATTATTATTACCCACTCCTGTATCCCTAAACTAGAACACACGTGCGGAAAAGCAATTAAAACCAACCACTACCAACATGTAGTGTTTTGTTGTTAGGTCTTCAAATATGGTTGTAATTTAATGACATTGACATGTCATTACACCGAAAGTGTTTAATACTTTTGATGTCCAGGTAAAACCGACTACCTAATTCTAACGTCCATTGTTTAAACAGGGGCAGGTATTGCGCACGTCCCAGACTTGAGTAAGTTTTATTGCCTTCCTTTGTTATCGTTTCCTTTCATATTTAACAATTTAGAATAGATAGGTAATCTATACTATATAATAATAATATAATATTATAATATAATATATATATATATATTATATAATAATATATATATATATAATATTATAAAGAGGAAACATTTGTATTTTTGTATTTTTGTATGTTTGTAATGAATAGGCTCCGAAACTACTGGACCGATTTCAAAAATTCTTTCACCTTTGGAAAGCTACATTATCCCCGAGTAACATAGGCTATATAATATCACGCTAGGTCTTATAGTTGCGGAGCAGTAACCGAAAATGTTTCAAAAACGGGGGAAAAGTATCGTTTCTGAGGCCTTCCGTGGCGTGCGCTGAGCATATAGTTAAAGTTATACAAAAATGCTTTATGGGTGAATTGTTCATCTTAACATTATCTTTAAAAAAGTCCGCGAGAGCATATGTCTATCTTTTATAGTTTACCCATAACAATCGTAAAACTATGTAAAAAATCTTAAGTCCCCCCGTGCGAAGCCGGGACGGGCCGCTAGTAAAATAATAACTAGGTAGTGCATTTGTCTGAAAATACCCAGCCGCGGCTATTAAGAAATGCATTTTTCCGATTGTGTCGCAGGTGTCGCCAGAGAGTGTGTTACTTAGAATAGATAATGATTATATTAATTACTGCAATTCGGCTCCTTTGTTTTGAAATACCCAGCCTTATTTCTATATGTTTATTTGCGGCGTCGTTTAGAACTTTAGACCTAAAACGCATAAATTATTTTCAAAATACTAAGTAAACTAAGAATTGATAGACGTAAAATGGCGAATAACACCATTGCGATTCCTTTTCGCTTGCTAAAGAAAAATATCTTTAACACAAGTGTCATAACGTCTAAACTTGCATTTAAAAAACAATACTCAGGACCTTTTAAATTACACATTAGAATAGAACAACTAAAACGAACTTAACTCGCGTATCTTACTTTATTTGCTGATGTTTCAAAAACTCAACTGTTCCCATATTCGTAGCTGACGGTAGTATAACGATAAAGTGATTTTATTGCAAATTTAAGTTAAATCCGTTATAATTGTTTCATTCCAATATATGTAGGTAATTAAAGTTGGTTTAGCGTAATTTTGATTAGTTTTTAAAAGTAAGTAACTTGTTTCGCCCGAGCTGGGTGATATTTTGAATAATCTTAATCAATAAAATAATAACATTCACAACTATTAATCAATAAAATAAATTATCCTGTATTTTCTTATTGAAACCTAAATTGGCGGCACTTTCTTTTCATAAGTTACAGATAGATAGGTTAAACTCTCAGGCTACTAACAAAGCAGATGTGGAATCTCTCTCCCACCTTGCAAAATAACACGTGGCGATAAAAACGGTAAAGATATTCGTTCGTTTATTTTTAACTCAAGAAATTTGCCGATGATCGGCAATGTCAATGAAAAAGGTTTTCTTGATTTTATGTAGAACAATATTATGACTGTAACCGCGAGTCCCGAAAATAGTGCGTTCTTGACATATTTTACAAAGGTTCAAGTAATATCTGGATTTTATATAATATTCTCGCGGATACGAATACTACTAGCCAAACCCTTATTTTAAGCGATTTCTCATAACATTTTTTTATGATGAAAAATAATTAACTATTAATCACCGAGCTGATATAAATAATTTTTATTCGATGCTTTTTACTTTTGTCATAATTGGTTAAAGACAGGTGTTTAAAGATTAGGATATGAAATTCATAAGTTAATGTATTACTCGTTTACAAATTACCAAATATTTCTACAATTTAAAGATTAAGAAAATTATAACAATTTTAACTAGTTACAAATGATAAATAAAATAACATATCAATAGACTCCACCTTACATCATTTTTCATAGATCAGAGTATTAGCTAAATATTTTTTGTGTCTTTTAAACTATTACTACACAATAACCGGCCGGCGAGCGAAAAAAATTGCAACAATAGAAATTTTACCTGAGCGACCCTTTCGCTCGGACACACACACATGTACCGTGCCGCCAGGTACCAGGCTCGTTCAAGCGATTATTGCCTTAAAGGTGTAACATCGCCAGCACAGTTGATAGTACCTGCAGACGTTATAGAATGCTCTGTCCTCAATTCTTGAGATAACGTCAAATACCCAACACATCTTCAGAACAAAAGGTTTCTTTAAGATTTTTTTGAGTACAGTACGTGTAATTATTTAACCAGTACTCGCTAATTAACTTAACATCGCTCGTTTATTGCTCCACAATTGTTAATTACAAGGTTCCACAGTTGGTCTCTAATTTGTTCTACATATTTTTTTTATGTACTACCAATAACCGTGTTATCAGATAACTAGACTGCTACTTGAAATAATCGAATATTGTCAAAACATACAATGTCAACGAACTTTCTTATGCTTACAATAGTATCTTCCTTTAGTGGTTCTGTTTGACTTTGTGTCGTATGTTTGCGTTACAGCATCTCAGTTACAGTGGCATGATGACATGTCATATCATACCATAGTGAAGTACCACTTTCACTAATTCACCCACTGCTTTTGTAGTGGGCGATAGGGAAAGCATTGCGTTAATATATTACATCTGGTCTATGATCACGTAAGGTTTTTGTCGCGGGATAAAGGTATAACTGACAGATGCTTTCCTGCGCGATATATACCTCAGGGGCTAGACAAGGTGCCAATGTTCAACGTTAACGTTAGGCACCTTGTGACGTACGTCACAATCGTTCGCGGATGTCAAATCCCATACATTTTGGCCGTTTCGTTTAACGCTGAACGTTGACCTTGTCTAGGCCCTTAAATGCTAGCCTTGCTGTTAGCTCTAACCACTTAAGTTCTGATGTTGATTTATCTATTACCTTCTGAATTATTAGTAGTTCTGTGGGGTCCAAGCGTTTAAATCATCTTCTATGAGAGGATCGCCACAGGGTTCCTTAGAACTGAACGCTACCTTATATTCGTATCATATGCTACAATTATTTGCCGCCGTCATTTGTTATTTATTAGGTTTTATTAAATATTCTTCTAAATATTATACACTTCTGCCCGCGAAGTCGTTTCCGCACGTTAAGCACTACTGTTTTACCCCTTTGGAGGGTGAATTTTCAAAAATCCTTTCTTAGTGTTTACGTTATAAAAGAAACCCTTGTGCAAAATTTCAAGTATCTAACCTTTATAATTTAGGCCCTGCATTTATATCTCAGTCATCAAGTCGCTTCTCCTTATATATTTATAAATGAATACCTAACTAATATGTATTTTCTTTTTTTTTAGGTAAAGGTAAGCAGTCGAAGAGTGGAGTCAAGGGGTAAAGGTAACATCCGTGTCTTATCAACGACAGGTGTTATCGACGAGCGTGAAATTATTAATAATCTTTATTGGTCTTACAATTAAGACATTAAAGCTGTAATTCTTATCTCAATCGAAGAAGATGTTAAAGAATTGGGTGCGTATATGGAATATGGAATAGTTTTGTATTTTATTGACTAACGCATTAACGATTTCAAGGTATTTAATCGAAATCAATCAAATGATTAACCTTTATTGATATATTGAATACTAGCTTCTGCCCGCGACTTCGTTCGCGTAGAACTCCTCCTTTTTGCAGTCGGTTAAAAAGTAGTCTATGTCCTTTCTCAGGTTCCAGACTTTCTTTGTACCAAATTTCATTTATATCGATCCAGTAGTTTTAGCGTGATAGCGTAACAGACAGACAGACAGACAGACAGAGTTACTTTCGCATTTATAATATTATTAGGGATTAGGGTTATTAGGGATTAGGGATATTAGGGATTAGGGATTAGGGATTTGATCCTCCTTAAAATTAATGTCTTGAGTATTGCAAGCAACAGTGTGCCTGGGTCGATCATTATATTCATTACGTAGTAATTGTGGTTTATGGGTAAAGCAGAATGACTCAAAAGCTGATAATTCAGTCGTAGTTTACGTAGGTATGACAGAGAATGTAAAATTACTTAAAACGCTAACAAAACACGACTAAGACGGAAAACTAAGTTCTTTAATGAACCAGCCTTGTAGAATTTTCTAAATTATGTAACTTGAAATAATTTACAACGACTCGTAAGTATGGTCATATATTTTCTAAATCTTGAAGTACGCGTAGTTGAGCCGATAGTGATTATTATCTAATCTATGTCCGTTGCGACGCAGGCGCACACCTACTACGAACAGCTGGGGTTTGTCAATGAATCTTTACAATGAATGGCTATTGTTACCATGCTTGATTCCACTTCGCGTAGGCGTTGTTTTATATCATTCCAGAAATCAGATTGCACAAATCGAATTGAAAACGCCTCCTCAGAAAATTGTATGATTGTTGAAAACCACTACGATTTATGTACTACAATTTGTTGTTTGAATTTGCACAGTTGTAAATCTAATGCTTCACATTCCTTAATAACGTTCACCTTTATTTTTATTACAACCGTGTCCGACAGACGTTAGGCTTAATATTTACATTTCGTGTTTGCGTTACATATTATTACGTAATATGTCTGAGGGTCGTTTCGGTAATTCCAAAGCATATCTCCCACATGCAAAGCTTTCATAATGACGCCCATCCTGTTATTTCAGATGTCGCTGCCGTTTATGTGACGACTTGGAATAATTTGTTTCACCGTTTCAACATGCGTCGTATCGTGCCTATTGTTCCGTATGATTATTACACTCTTACTCAATACGAATAATAACTGCGATTGTCTTTTTTTCCGGTTCCAAATCAATTGCACTTTCAATGTTCTTTAGTTTAAAGGGCCATGCTTCAATGACATCCAATTTATTGATCAATTTGGCATGTACGTAATTGGACTGATCGTGGGCCGAACCGGATCGCGTAACCTGCAGTCGAAATAGGGCAGCTTTATACCGATACTATAAGATTCCGATCTCTCAGTCACTATAGAGTTGTAGGCGATCTGCAGACCGGTATCGATGTTGTCGTGTGCAACCTTCGTTGAAACGGCATTCGGAACGACGCCGGACATTCGGTCTTGGAGTCAAAGCCATAAAACTCCATATTTATATGCCTTCACAGGTAAGTAGTGCGATCGTATCAACATAGCGTACACAGTTAAATTTCAAACTTAATCGTCTCGGATAGAATGTCTTTTTACGCGGCCGTGTGTATCGAGATAAGTTAAATTTATTTGTACCATGATTACCGTTCGATTGTGGTACGTTTTATTGATGTCGCTGTTCGATTTGTCATTTAATGCTTTGCCGGTATTGCGTTTATCTGACCCACTCGCAGGCTACCGGAGTACAATCGAAGCAGACTCTACTCAGTGTATATTTCTACCAATATTATCACCATCGCCCACGTCCTAAATACCATTAAACCCACGACTATTATTTCCGAATTCTTCCGTATCAACATCGTCTATAAATGGCACTCCACACAACTAATTCTATTAACTTGATTTGAATTTGCTGTCGAACGGAGCCAGTTTCAACGAATCCCTACTAATATTATAAATGCGTTAGTAACTCTGTCTGTCTGTCTGTCTGTTGCTCTTTCACGCCTAAACGGCTGAACGGATTTTGATGAAATTTGGTATGGTAATAGATGATAACCTAGAAATGGACATAGGCTATAAATAATCACGCCATCGTTCTTAGGGGGTAGGCAGTAGGCAGATAACTAAATTGAGATAGTGATTTTTAGTCGTTTTGGTTGGGACTTTTGCTCTATTGCTCTATTGTTCTATTGCTCTTTGCTCTATTGCTCTATATATTATAAATGCGAAAGTAACTCTGTCTGTCTGTCTGTCTGTTACGCTTTCACGCTAAAACTACTGGACCGATTTAAATGAAATTTGGTACAAAGAAAGTCTGGAGCTTCAGAAAGGACATAGGCTACTTTTTAACCGGCTGCAAAAAAGGACGAGTTCCACGCGGACGAAGTCGCGGGCAGAAGCTAGTTGGTTTATAAATGTCGTATGTCAACGTGCCCTGGATTCCTTGTCTTTGATCTCGACGTATTTGTGGACAGCTCCAACCGTTGACGATGGAATTTGTATAGAGTCATTTGATGAGGAGGTAAATTGTTATACTGCGCTTAATGCATCACGTAGCTATTATTAATGAAGCTCGTATAAAAATAAACTAGTCTAGTTCTAGTTTATAGGGGGAGTAGTTTTACCTTATATAGGAGTGCTATTTTAAAAGTATACCATTGACAGCAAAATTAATTAGCAGAGAAGACTGACTAAGCCAAAGCCTGGCTTATCAAAGAGTAACAATGAGTAATATTAATGTTGCGGCATCATACACGTGCCACGTGATTAGTTATTATAATGAGAATTATTGACGTTGACTCGCTAGCTATGCGTTAAGTTTTAATTATAATAATACTTCCAACGAATGCATAATAAGCTATGTCACCGACGTTACAATTGAAGAAGTTATTAATATCAATGGAAATTTTGTTGACATAGTTTAAAGAAATTTTAACGACTTGTCACTTTAAAGAAGAAACAACGGTAAAGTTCGACCTTATTATAATATTCAAAGCGGGAAGCTAATAAAGTTGACCGTTGATAATGCGTTTGGATATACCTTGCCACGTTCTAAGAACTGTTACATTGCATTTCGTAACGCATTGTGTTGGGAATAGTGAAATAGAACGCATTAAAGTTTAACTCTCAGTAAACACCCACATATCTGTTTACTTCGTCAATCAATCACGGGTCTTTCCTCGAGTTGTTACTGTTGATTACGAGATTGCGTTTGCAAACACAGGAAGTAAACTAAACGCATAAATTAATACCACTCTAAATGTTTGAGAGTAACAGGACCATGTGCACTTAACCCAAATGGTTCCTTACATTTGGTAAACTTTATAAACATCAAATAACTAATCCTTACTAATATTATAAATGCGAAAGTAACTCTGTCTGTCTGTCTGTTACGCTTTCACGCTAAAACTACTGGACCGATTTAAATGAAATTTGGAACAAAGAACGTCTGGGGCCTGTCAAAGGACATAGGTTACTTTTTAACCGACTGCAAAAAAGGAGGAGTTCCACGCGGACGAAGTCGCGGGCAGAAGCTAGTGGTGAATAAAAGAGATAGACTTCAAATATAGCCCCGTATTATTAGACTAATCTTAATTCGATAACCGTTTCAGAATCAGTTAAATATGATAGCTTTATATCTATTAAATCACTATGTTAAACCAGGTTTCAAGCTGAACATCTGTTTAATACCATTAGCGACCCGGCTTCGCTCGGGTGCAATGCTGATACTAATTATCTATGTCTCTACTATATTATGCATGATTCATTCATATAACTTCTTAAATCACAGTTTTAAATATATAAATATACATAGGGACAGACAACGGAAAGCGACTTTGTTTTATATACTACTAGCTTCTGCCCGCGACTTCGTCCGCGTAGAACTCCTCCTTTTTTGCAGTCGGTTAAAAAATATGTTCTTTCTCGGGCTCTATACTATCTTTGTACCAAATTTCATTTAAATCGGTCCAGTAGTTTTAGCGTGAAAGCGTAACAGACAGACAGACAGAGTTACTTTCGCATTTATAATATTAGTTAGGATGTAATAATAAAGATTAAAATACAGCTCCGCTTGCCGCTTCTAATTTCATCAATTTCCCTTTCTATTTCTAACTGTCATCGTGCATGTCAACTCGGTCAGTTGTCGATTGGAGTAGGGGTTTCGCTTACCTGGTTGATCTTTGCCAACGATTGCTTCACTATGATCAGGTGTTGACCGCCCCCGCGACGGAAGCGGTGGGCGATTGCCGTGCGCCTACGCCGGTCCGCTTGTGTCACTTATTACCTACTCATCATCTGTACTAATCTCAAACTGTATTTAGACGGCCTGTTGGTCTAGTGGTTAGAGGCCCTGACTACGAAACCGGAGGTTGCGGGTTCGAATCCCGCTAGGGGCAGATGTCAATGTGATGAGCACTGGCATCTGTACCTGAGTCTTGGATGTCTTATATGTATTTATGTATATTTATCCGTTGTCTAGTACCCATAACACAAGCAAAGCTTTGCTTAAAATGGGACTAGATAATTGGTGTGAATTGTCCAAAGATATTTATTTTTTATTTTATTTGTATTGAATTGTACAAAGAAATATCCTCGGGTAGATCCCTGAATGTGTTTGCATTTATAATCTTTATGCTCCCGCCTGTTGTCTGTAGCAATCTTTGATAATTATTTTTGTGCCTTAGTATTACTGGTAAACTACTTATTATCCTAGCAAACGCTGCGCTCAAAATAAGTTACAGTAAAAGCTCCTTATTCGCGCTTCCTTTATTCGCGTTTTCACTATTCGCGGACTAAAAAAATGCTACCCAATTTCTATATGTATGTATTTTATTTACATATAGATATAATTTTGTTAAAATGACAGTTAGCGTTAAAGCACTTTCGTGGGTTATGCCATTACTTATAATTTATGAATAATAAAAACTCTCGGTCAACATAATAGCTAGGTGTAGTTTATGATACCGGTAACCTTTTATCCATTATGGATCGGGACATAAGCTCGGAGGCACTCACAGCTTCCAAGAAAGAAGCCGTTTAACCCGACATTTTTAATGACCCCTGATTAAACCTCGCTCGGCTAAAGATTGATCGCGCAATAATTGTCAAAGCAGTTGTTAAAAATACACCACCTGCCCTCACGACACATGTAGCACATGTTCACCCGAGGGACTGAACAACCTCGCTATTAATATGCATCAAATACTGGCACGCTTCATACATTAACCAACAGTAGCGGTCTGTAGTAAACAAACAACGGAAGCAACTCTAGATTTGGACCTATAGAAAGCTTTCGACACTGTCAATAAAGGCTTTAAATCGAAGCGCGTAAGGTTCAATATTTTTCTTATCTTCAAATGAAGCATATCGTTAGGCGTGAGATGAATATGGTCGCTCTCGTAATCTGTAAGCGGATCTCGGTTTGTATATGCCGAGATCAAAAGGTATGCCGCAGGGTACGCCTCTTGGGCCACTACTGTTCCCTGTCTTCTGAGACTGACTTACATCAATCAATCGACTTTATTGGTTGAATGATTGATGGAATCAATGAATTCCATTTTCGTTTTGTAATATTTTATGTCAAAAATATTTCGCCATTAGATAGACTACGTTTCACTCGAGGCCAGAAGAAATTTCTGTTTAATTAAATATTTTTTTCAATTAATTCGTGGCCACATAAGTAGTCCTCCACTGTTGGCACAGCTCTCCTTGAGGGTCCCTCCCGTCCCTTCTGTTGTGCTGCGCACGCGCCGCCGCCCGCTCCTCGCCGTCCCGCGCGCTCGCACACGCGCCCTAGACTCCTCGCCCTTGCACCGTGCACTGATGCTATTGAATGACATTCTGGACAGTGACACTCGATTGGACATTTTTTATACGTCGGAGTCGAGTTTCCTAGTTACTGCTAGTCTGTACTTAGAGACGATTGTCACACCGAGCTCTCTTATTTAAGTAGCTATTAATAATAATAATATACTTATATTGTATCCTGAATGTTACCAAAATTATGTATAAGTAGTTTAATTACTTGTAGTGAATTTTGTACCTGCGTAATTAGTATGTAAAGCTGGACTGTAAGTACTAATTTAAACGTGTGTTAATAAATAAATAAATAAATAAATAAATAGAGATAATCCAGTTTTGTGTTAAACGTATTTACGTTCGAATTGTACCGCAGAGCTTCTAAGACATCGCTACGCAAACGTGACTGTGTATTAGCCCCTGTTTGCTTTACGAGTCTCCTCTCCGAGATTTATTTACTAATAGCACAGATAACGGTTAGTTTAATTACCTTGCCTGTTTTATATTTACTATGCATACTGTTTATGTGAGTATAGCTACTCGCAATGAGCCGTAGACAAACTCCGGTGGTACGTGATGTCCATTATTTATTTTCTATGATCGCAAATATTTTGTCTGCTTATTTATGTACAACTCTACTGTTGCTCTAGGTTCGGTATATGGGTCAATGTGTTCGCGTGTCAGGGGAATGTAAAATCATTTGCAGCCACTTATCCAATTTATTTTAAACGGGGGTCAACATTTGTGCCGTTGTACTAGTTTCATTGATGAATATAACATTTTGATTGATGTGATGGTGTGAGGGTGCGCAGTGATGCTTAAAAGAGCTAAAAGTTTTAAAACATGTATGTGACCTTATCTTTTTGTTGGGGTCCTTTCGGATGCAATTCGACCCATTGGGATCTTTTGTGCCTACCCCACCTTTAGCTTACTCCAGGTTCTCCATAACCGATTCTATGTATCGTATTATGTCTCCCTGTCGCAATGCCTCGAAATCTCCAGGCTTCCCCGGTACCCGGAGCCAAGTATCTTCATTCTGCGTCTGGTGAGGGCGTCGCAGTGGCACACCACGTGTTCCACAGTTTCACATTCCTCTCCACGCATTCTGCAGTCGCTGCTGTAAGTCCCATTTTATGTAGGAGTTCGTTGACTCAAAGTATGTATGTGACCTTAATGCACCAAGTTTATTTAATGAAGACCAAACATTTGATGCGGTTAGATGGACTTAAGATCAATTTGCGAGACAGGTCGATCGACTAATAAAATCTGCCAGATGCCCTACATTAAATCATTATAAATCAAACATCGTTCTAGTTTCTAAATTGCTAATTAAATTATAACAGTTATCTTGTCTGTATTTACAAACAAATAAGAAGTACAAATTGATGTCACCGTTGTTTATAAATTGTATATTATCTATGATGCGGTGCTTATTGATATCGGTTAAATTACCTACAACTCAATCAGTAGTAACCTTACACTGTGGATGTTCATTAGAATCTTAAACGCGACTTAACAGGTCTCGATGGACGGTAATAGTGACACCTGCGCACACGCATGCTGTCTGAATGTAAGTCGAATGGTCCTTTACGACCGTTGATAATAGCCCGTGACAAATCCCGTATGCCTTTGAAGTCTTCACTTGTTGCGTTTGCTTTTATATCTGGCTGGTATTTAATTTATTAACTGTTAAAATTGAAATCAAAAATATTTTTTCAATTTAGTCTTTTACAAACTCTTGTAAAGATCAGAAGATTCCGAAAAAACTTCATTTGTGAAGAAACGACAAGAAACTCAATGAGGTATATTTTTTTCAACATACGCAATAAAATACAATTTATCCTTACGAGCTAAAGAAACATATAAAGCTTAAGATGTAAAAGTTCTCCAGATATCGAATAACTAAATTATTCAAGTGTACAATATTTTAAATAGTTATTATATGCTAGGACTTAATGCGAAATAAATATACCTAATATAAGAACAAATGTGAAAGATATTAGAGGTTAAGTTCCGGTTTGTTATCAAACTTTTACAGTTCCATTTGATATTAATGATCGTATAACTGTTATACTGGTATAGGTATAACCAGCTGTCTTAATAAATCTTCGTAAAGTTGTTCTTGAGATTTTTTTAATGAAATCTTACGTTTGATCCCGAGTCACGAATCGTTTTAACGTACGCTTTTGTTTATCTTTTGGCTAGAGAGCATAGTTAACGCACCGATGTCAACACATTAGTCTCGAGACGTTGGCTTAGAAACTGTCTGCTGTCAGAAATAAACTGTCCCACATAAAGTCAATAAAGTCGGAAATATTCATAGAAACTTTGAGACAAAGCTGAGCAAGGTTCGGAACAGGTTATCCAATTAATACATTGCAAAACTGCACAAATACATTGATAATCCTACTACTATTATAAAGGCGAAAGTTTGTAAGTATGGATGTATGGATGTTTGTTACTCTTTCACGTAAAAACTACTGAATGGATTTGAATGAAACTTTACCACAATATAGCTTATACACCAGAATAACATATAGGCTATATTTTATAACGATATAGTGTAAAATACTAATCATACGCAGACGAAGTCGCGGGCAAAAGCTAGTAATGTCAATAAAGTCGGAAATATTCATAGAAACTTTGAGACAAAGCTGCGTAAGGTTCGGAACAAGTTATCCAATTAATACATTGCACAAATGCATTGGTAATGAATGAAATAAATCAAATTACAATGAGACTTTAGTTGCATAAAGCATTCCACTATAAGAATTTGTTGCAAAATGTTTACCCTTCAAACTGCTGTTTTACATGACAAAACGAAAGATATTCTAGAATGTTCACCACAAGAAGTTTACGTGATCAGCGTGGAAAACGAATCGCTAGTCTGTCGCCATTGGCTATCGATTGGACAAATATGGGCACTGAGGCTGCGCAGGAGTTGAATGTGGCCATCTACGAGCATTGTTACCGCGCTACTGCGCGCGCAGCAGTAATGAAGAATACATTATGGTGATCTATTGTAAATTTGTTCTAAGGTTTTTAAATATGGAATGCGATTTGGATTCCATTGATTTTTTTTTTCTCTTAGTTTGTGTTGGTTTAACGTTTTGTGTTTCGTAGTTTTGCAATGGAAATTAAGTCGGGATTGATATATACCTGCGCGAGTAGTATGTAAGGTGTCTGTCGCGGTGCTATGTCATTGTCATACTTTTGCAAGACGTGATAGTGACAGAGACAGGTGCCTTCTCGTGCGTCAAATGCCGTTATATGCTAACCCGCTTGAGCTATAATGAAACAACAAAACAAAAAAAAACCATATTTAGCAAGAAGGCGTAGTAAAAATTGCGGATACCCTAGTCACGTATACTAAAAAACTGCCCGAACGATTTTTTTCCTGGGTGACCTAATTAATATGTTCCTCATATTATTATTATCCAAAGTGTTCCGCGAAACATACTGTTTTTATTCTCGACCTTCGAGCTTCGTTTTAATTAAACGAATTGCCAGAGTAACATCTCTGGCCTCTACGGCCGTGTCCACTTTTATATATGATTCATTACAAGGAAAGTCCATGTTATGACGTCATTGAAGTCCGACTTTAAACCGGTGACGTCACAACCTCACGGTCGAACGGTCACGCTTTTTATTAATTTCTGTTTGAAACAAAAATTAAATTCGTTAACATATGAAATGTGTTTAATTAATAAATTGCCTGACTGGTGCTAAATTAATTAGGTAATTGTGTAGTTATATTTTTCATGCGTCGCTTATTTTTTTTGCGAATATAGGTCAACGGTAATGGATATTACGAGCTTCTCTGATTTCTAATTTCGTTTTTAGGGTTCCGAACTCTTTAGCCAAAGGGTAAAAGGAGATCTTATTACTGAGACTCCGATGTCCGTCCGTCACTGTCACCAAGCTGTACCTCATATTTAGGCAGTTGATTTTACACAGATGTATTTCTGTTGCCACTTTAACAACAAATAATAAAAATCAGAAATAATATAAATACACCAAACGTAATTTTATTTTGCCGTTTTTAAAAATAATTGTACGGAACCTATCGTGCGCACGTCAGACTCATGTTTGGTCGGTTTTGTTTTATTATTCCTATGTTATATTACATTTTAATTTGGGAACAAGATAGTCTCCGCCAAGACAATGAAAAAACGGAAACACGGAGATACTGTCTGCCTACCTTTTTCAAGGCTATGCATCTTATTTTATATACCTTGCTACTATACTAGCTGACCCAGCGAACTTCGTACCGCATACACAGTTTTTTTTTTTCCAAGTTTTCTTACCTTTTAAACCTTCCCTGGAGTTCTACAAACATTTTAAAACTAAAATCAGCCAAATCGGTTCAGCCGTTCTCGAGTTTTAGCGAGACTAACGAACAGCAATTGATTTTTATATATATAGATAGATAGATAGATTATAATGTAAACTAAGTGCCAAAATTAGTTTTAAAAGGTCCTTTAAGGTCATTTCGATAATTTGCCGACTTGAGTACAATGCATCGGTACTGTGGTGTATTTTTAAACTGGAATACTTAACCGATTTTGATAAGAACTGATAACGGCTGGTATTTATATTTTAATTATGCTTAAATTGGCTTCTTTAAAAGTACCTTTAGTAAGTTTAGTACCTACTTATAAGGAGTGAGTCGATTGGTATTTTGTTTTTATTTAAATTTATAAACTCACGGGGAAAAAACAGTAATTTATTTTAAAGTGTTATTACGCATAAATATCAAGTTATTCACAAGATGAGCTGTTACTAAATCTAATAGGTACGCAGTTATATTTATTTATTACTTCTAAATCTTTGAAAACATTATATTGTCTTAAATCTGTACAATAAAACGTGCCTAATATGCCCTTAACTTTTAATATACAATTTTTAAACCAGTTTCGGCGAGTCATAGATTCTTTTCATCAGTGAGTCATAGCTTTATACTATTTTATTTCATGGTGATCTGAAATATAATTGAATTAAACAGAGTAGTACCTTTTCCCTAAGCCACTGGCGTCGCGGTATGTTAAAGTATAAAAAAAAAAAAGAAAAAACTTTTTACACTATGACAACACTGGAAACGTCACTTCTTTTTCCGCGGTAAACGGCGTCGTGGGTTTTTTCACACGCATTACTTATTTAAACGATTTTACAATGCCAAGTGAAAAGAAATTGTTGAAATTGTTAAAAAGATACACCGAGTCCATTAAACGTAAGCATAAAAGTCGAAACCGGCGCCGACGTGTGCGCATCATCGACTCTGACTCGAGCAGCAGTGATAGCGAACAACGTGCTCGGACTCCTAGCGACTCAAATCGATGTCGAAGCCGAAGCCCCATCACGATGGAGCCCCCACACGAACCCATGAATGATGAAAGTGGTAATGACCCAACCCCAGGTGAGTGAAAAGATAATTTCAAAACATTACTTTATACAATATTTAATATAACCTATAAACTTCTTCGGGTTTTTCTTCTCTACTTACAATTGAATATAGTGTGATTTACGCTTATCTTAACTAACTTTTGTCATTAACGAATGTGTAAAAACAAGTGTGTGTGTACGAATTTTGCATCCCGCATGTCACCTACCAGTGAGTACGAGATACTCATCGTGATATTTCTATGTCACAAACTGGTAACCGAGTGCCACTGCATCAACAGCAACCTACCTACACCTATGCACTAACCATTTGAGTACGAGATACTCGAAGTGGCATTTCTATGACACTTGATGGTTAAAAAACCATTTAGTACGAGATACTTTGCTATCATTTCTATGTGGCAGAATGGTTTGCTTGCTTTATCATGCTTTAGTTGGTGTATGTTGACATTTCAGATATGGCCAAGCCGGATCTCACAAAAGAGGACCCTTTTAAAGATGCACTCGGAGAAGACTACAATGAACCTAAAAAATATGAGGGTGAAATCAATAATGAAATAAGCAGGCGATGGTCTCATACTTTAGTAAATGGTATCACAAAAGAAGAACGAGACAAACTCATGAAAAAATACAAAATTCCTGTCAATTGCACTCTGTTGGATGCACCGGAAATAAATTTGGAAGTAAAAAATGTACTAACGGAGAACTCTAAACTAAGGGATAAGGGAATACAAATTGGACAACATCAACTAGGTTTGGCCACAGCAATTATTGGAAAGATCATGACGGAATTAATGGATAATCAAGATATGGATATAATGCATGTTATCAGCCAACTCAGTGATTGTTCAAAACTTATGAATGACCTCAATTATCATAACACAAATACAAGGAAGAAACTCATCACACCTGCCCTGGACAAGAATTTCATTCAAATTGTAGAAAAATCTAAGCGAAATGAGTTTCTATTTGGTGAAAATCTGACTGAAACTATTAAAACATCAAAACAAATTCAACAATCAGCTGCACACATCAAGAAACCAGTGATGTCTTCTCCGGCACCAAATAATACAAAACCAACTAAGACTCAGGGAAACCGCAACGGCCCACCACCACGGCCGAAAGGCAAAGGGACGACACGTGGTGGGCCGAAGCCACAGGAGTTTCAACTACCTTCGTCTCGGCCCTACCAACAGAAACGCTACCCTCCGAGCCAGTACCGTCGTCGCCCCGAGAGGTCGACCCAGTCTTACCGGAGTGCAGCACGCAGGCCCTAGATAACCAGGTACATGCCGGTAATCTTAAAAATTATTATAAATGTTGGAAATCCATCACAAATGATGCATTTCTACTCCAATGTATTCTGGGATACCATATACCCTTCATTAATATACCATTCCAAGTGTCTCCTCCTATAAATAACTTATCAGACCATGAAAAAGTTGCTATGGATCAGTCCATTGCTGATCTATTAAATCTTGGAGCTATAGCCCCCTGCCAACATGTCACAGGAGAATACCTTTCCAAGATATTTTTAAGACCTAAACCTAATGGTAAATTCCGTTTTATTCTTAATCTGAAATCATTGAACAAGTTTATATCAGCAAAACACTTTAAAATGGAAGACATTAGAACAGCTGTTAAACTTGTTGATAAAAATTATTTTATGTGTTCAATAGATTTGAAGGAATCTTATTTCTTAATACCAGTCTGTGAAGAAGACAGAAAATACCTGAGGTTCGAACACTCTGGACAATTATATGAGTTCACTTGCTTGCCATATGGTCTGTGTACAGCTCCAGGAGTTTTCACTAAATTATTAAAACCTGTAATAGCGCACCTGAGAAATAAAGGTTATATATCTACCTTATATCTCGATGACTACTTATGCATAGGATATTCACACAGCTCCTGTCTAGATAATATGAATGCAACTATAAAACTATTTAAATGCTTAGGACTAATTATTAACTATGAAAAAAGTAACTTTATACCTAGCATGAGTTGCAAATATCTTGGATTTGTTATCAACTCATATGATATGTGCCTAGAATTACCTGAAGACAAAAAGTGTAATACACTGATACTTATTAAGTCATTTTTAGGTATAAAAACATGTAAAATAAGACAGTTTGCTAAACTTTTAGGCACATTAGTTTCCATATGCCCTGCGATTCCATATGGAATCATGTACACTAAAATAATGGAACGTGAAAAATATCTGGCTTTAATTGAAAGTGAAGATAACTATGATGCTCCAATGACACTATCACCTCAGATAGCTACTGAACTGAAATGGTGGATTAATAACATACCCTACTTACATAAAAGTTTAATAGAAATGAAATTTAGTATTGAAATATTTTCAGATGCATCTCTGTCCGGGTGGGGGGCCTACTGCAATGGCGAGCGTATTCGAGGACTTTGGTCTGAAACAGAACAGAAGCATCATATTAATTTACTGGAGCTTACTGCTGCATACTTTGCACTAAAATGCTTTACTGAGAAACTAAAGCATACAAAAGTTTTATTCAGAATCGACAATACAACCGCCATTGCATGTATAAATAAAATGGGAAGTGTACAACATCCCCACCTTAATGACATGGCTAGGAAAATTTGGACATGGTGTCAAGATCGCAACATATTTATATATGCCGCTTACATTAAATCTAAAGATAATGTGATAGCAGATCAGGAATCTAGAAATAATAACATAGATACGGAATGGGAACTATCATCTTGGGCATTTACATCTATTTGTGAACAACTAGGATTACCAAATATTGATTTATTTGCTAGCAGAATAAACGCTAAGTGCCAGGACTATGTATCATGGAAAAGGGACCCATATGCTTTTGAAATTGATGCTTTTACATTAGATTGGTCACAATATTTCTTTTACGCCTTCCCTCCATTTGCTTTATTAACAAAATGTTTTCATAAAATCAAACAAGACAAAGCAAGAGGTATTGTAGTATTCCCAGTATGGACTGCACAACCATGGTACCCCCTAGCCAAGTCCCTGATGATAACACAACCACTCATATTCCAACCTAATGAGAAATTATTGCTATCACCTTTCAGAACACCGCACCCGCTGAGCTCGTCTCTTACCCTGGCTGCAGCAGTCTTTTGCGGCAAGCATTTCTACATAAGGAGGTACCAGAAAGATCATTAGACATACTTCTGTCATCTTTATCACCAGGTACCCTTAAACAATATAACACTACATATAAGAACTGGTGGAATTTCTGTACAGATCACAATATCAACATTTTTAATGCATCAGTGCCAGATATACTACAGTTTTTAACTAACAGACTGGACAATAACGCTAGCTATAGCACACTCAATACTGATAGATCAGCTCTGTCATTATTGATTGAAAACAAAGTAGGTACTGATGATAGAATAGCAAGATTCCTTAAAGGCGTGTATAGATTACGTCCACCGTTGCCAAGATACACACATACATGGGATCCATCAAAAGTGCTTAGCCACATAAAATCCTGGCCTGATAACAGTCACATAGATTTAGAGAGACTTACCAAAAAACTATCCATCCTTCTGGCCTTAATCTCAGCTCAGCGGGTACAAACACTATCCTCGATTAAGATAGAAAACATAAATAAAGTTAACTCAAATATTGTAATTCAAATTACTGATATTATTAAAACTTCAATATCCACCAAAACACAACCAACTCTGTACATACCATACTTCACCGACGATGATCGCATTTGTCCAGCTAAGGCGCTCGAGTCCTACATCGAGCGAACAAGAGATATTCGAAATGATGAGTGTTATCTTTTACTTACCGTGAAAAAGCCCCACAAGAGGGCTACGAGTCAAACCATAAGTCGATGGCTCAAGTCGGTGATGGCGGAGAGCGGCGTCGACACCACATTCTCCGGCCACAGCACGAGACACGCGGTCACGTCGCGCGCCTCCCGCGCCGGCGTGCCCTGGGACGCCATCCGCCGCGCGGCGGGCTGGACCCACTCCTCCAAAACATTCGCTAAATTCTATAATGTACCTATTACTGACACGGGTACTACGCGAGATAGTTTCGCCAGTTCTATCCTACAGAATAATGATTAATTTTTACTAATTACCTATAAATTTAAATAATTACTTGGAAGATGATTAAAACAAAAATAATTAATCCTATAATATGATTGCTATAATCAAAATATTATAAAAAAGTATAAACCTATGTTCATTATATAAGTAAATAGTTTCTAATATAAACTTGATTAATTAAACATACTGTATTCTTTTGAACCTATAATTCATTATTGCATGTGTTATCTCTAAACATCTACTCTGTTTAATTCAATTATATTTCAGATCACCATGAAATAAAATTATGAATTAAACGAGCTTACCTGTAAGCGAAGTCTGATTCAAATTTTGTGAATGGTGATCTGAAATATAATTACCCACCCACCCGAAACCCTACATGCAATAATGAAGAAAATCCTCACATACTCTATGTAAAACATAAGGTTAATGAAGCATAATAATAAAGGTAAACCACTCCAATAATGTTTATAATCATCATCATCATCATCAGCCCGTCGCAGTCCACTGCTGGACATAGGCCTCTCCAATTGCACGCCACTTTGCTCTATCTTCGGCTTATGTTTATAATATGTGAAACATTTTTAAACATTTAGGAGCCTGTTTTTTTTCTCTAAAGAAGTGACGTTTCCAGTGTTGTCATAGTGTAAAAAGTTTTTTCTTTTTTTTTTTTATACTTTAACATACCGCGACGCCAGTGGCTTAGGGAAAAGGTACTACTCTGTTTAATTCAATTATATTTCAGATCACCATTCACAAAATTTGAATCAGACTTCGCTTACAGGTAAGCTCGTTTAATTCATAATTATATGTTACCGTACTACTGTCTACTAAGTAGTACCACTAGTATGACTCACGCGCAGACAGAAGCAAAACAAGTACTTACTATTCGGGATGGACAAAGTTGCTTGAACCTCACCCTTTATATAGGGTTGCCATCTCTAAAATTTAGCAACCAGGGCTGTGATAACCCCGGATGTCCTCTATATAGGGTTGCCATCTCTAAAATTTGGCAACCAGAGCCAGTTTTTTTATGAAACTTAATACTTATATTAAAAAACAGTATAAATGTTCTTTTTTTTTTATTTAAAATAGGTATGCCAAAAAAAAATTACCAGGTTCGGATGCCATAAGTACAGGATCCCCCGGATTTTTCCTACATAGTTTACAGTGTCCGGGAAGCCTCCGGGCGGGCCTTCATTTGTAGTCCGGGTTTGAAAATTTAATTGGAATATAAAAAAAACAGTATCATAAAAACCTGTTGACATATCTAGATTGTGGGGTCCATAATCCGGGGTTTCTACGCATCTTGTCCTCGTTGCCAAATTTTAGAGATGGCAACCTACCTCTACACAATTTTAAAAGGGGGTATATGTAACTGTCAAGTACGAACTGAATGCGACGTCTAAGGGAGTGTATAAAAAATGAAGTTATGAGTTTTTTTATTAAAAAATATATTCCTTCAATTACATTGCGGTGATTCATTTTTATTTATATAATAATATATTACACATGAACATGTTTTGATTTTATAAACATATTGTAAGTAGTTGCGCAGATTTTGTTTACAATCATTTAAACAAAATCTGCGTAAACAAAGTCAACAAATGATATTCTACCTATATTTATAAGGAACCCTAAATAACAGCGTCTTCTCTGCTCCAAGGTTCAAATTAGAATGAACAATTCCGATGACGTCACAGGGTTAGTGATCGCAGTCAATTTTTTTTCTTTTATCGATGATTTGTAACTAGAGACCGGATGAGTTTTTTGTGTAATGACTTCCACGTGATGTCTATAGTTACTCTTCTCTAACAAAATGTTTTTTTTTTTTTAATCTTGAGTGTCGATGTTTGTTTTTATAGCTCTACAAAAAAGGTCGTAAAAATCGCTTGAACTACTTTGGGACTGAGCACTTAATTTGGAATAATGAACATACAATGCAAGGCAAACATTCTTAATTCATTATTTTTTATCGTTCATATCCTTTATTTTATGTTTGTTCAAGTAGGTACAGGAAGTACTTTATCGCCAAGTAAAATACGTAAAATTGTTAGAAAATTCTTAAATTCAGATATATGTATCCAACTAATCTACTTTAGAGGTGTGAAGTGATTAAAAAAATTAGGTACGTCGTTTTTTTAAGTTACAACTGAAGAATTAACGTTTGTTTCGTAATTTTGGTGGCAAATTGTTCAACATGTCCTGTCGGATTTAACTCGCGTAACTCTTTAGCGTTAGACTATTGTCAGCTCAGTCGTGCTACGATTATGGAAACTGTAAAGAATCCGAAACGCCAGCTAATAAAATTAAATAAAAATACCCGAGTTAAATCCGTTAATAGTTGTTTCATTCCAATGTGTAATAACCGCGAAGGCATCAGAAATTATTATGTCCTACCTTTTTTATTATTCGTTTAAGAACGAATATAGTAGTGCAAAATTTCATCGACTTAACTTTGGCGCCCATAGTGTAGTTACCATGCCAGCCCGTAAAGGCTTAGATGTGGGTTCAAGTACCACAGGGGTCCCGACTTCAGTTTACTCTTGTTTTGGTACAAATATCATTCTTGAAACATGATCTTACTAAATTATAAGAATAAGAATTAGTTTATTCAGTAGACACAATTTACAATGATTACAATATCTAATTTAGGTAATAACGATATCTAGGTTCATGTCGACTGAAAAGGCTTAAGCTCAGCATTATTGTTGCGATAAATTATCTTTTCTGTGCTCCGGCCGGAAAGCGCCAACTTTCTGGCCGCTGCGCTAAATGAAATTGCCGCTTTCTGGCTTCGTCGAACAGAAAAATAGTATACTGACCTCGGCCAGTAAAATAAAAAAGCCTCAGATCACATTTTTGTCAACCTTGGCTTCGCCTCGGACGACAATTACATGTGATCTGAGACATTTTTTATTTTACTGGCCTAGGTGCGTAATGTACTATTCTTTTCCAGAGTTCAAAAAGGACTGGTCAGACCATGCCCTCTGGTGGCCCACGAGGAACAAGTGGCTGGCGCGACCGCGGCAGACCCTCGACCAGTGCGGTGTCCACGCCGATGCTGCTCTCCACTTCACACCCATGCACAAACCCTTGAGGATCCAGCTGCCGGACCTGAGATATATCGACTGCAAGATCGACTTCTCGATCGATACCTTCAGCGCCGTTATACAGCTTTGTAAAACGCTTGGTGAGTTCGTTTGAGTATTACAAAGATAGTTATATCTCCTGTGGTGAAGATAGTTCAGTTTTTGTGCTGACGTACCTATAGAAAATTTTAGTTTCGACTAATCTAACAATAGTTAGATTAATAAGCTTAGTAAACGCGACGTCTTAAACGCTAGGAGAAATACTAATTCACTTATATATATGCACTAGCGGCCCGCCCCGGCTTCGCCCGGATCTCTTTTTTATAGCCTTTTTTACTCGGGAATAGTGTAGCTTCCCAACAATGAAAGAATTTTTCAAATCGGTCCAGCCGCTTTGGAGCCTATTCAATCCAAACAAACAAACTTTTCCTCTTTATTATATTAGTATAGATATTATGTAGTTAAATAAAATACATATTTTACATTATTGTAGTGTAGTGTTATGAAGGTAAGGATAAATGATAGAAAGTAAAAATACATCATGTATAATCTGGTTTTACCTCGTGAGACCATTATTTGCCTTATATGAAATTAACATAATAATATACTTACCTACTCAAGTCACATGTTTACTACAGTTGAATATTTTTTTGGATTGAATATTTTTTTGTCACGTCTTAATGTAAGTAAAGCATAGGATTTTTAAGGTTTACAGCCTGAAATAAAATTTGGTATTTCTAGATTTACGTAGTCACTTCCAACAGTCGTGTTTCTGAAAATGGCAACACCGCGCAAAACGGCTATAAATTTCAGTTACGCGCGCGAGTGTTGCGATTTTTCGACTGTAAAATTGTAATTTTATGAAACGACCCACTTTTTCCAAATAGGTCGAAACTTTCACGATCTAGGTATCGCGTTAATGCCTAACAGCTCGTTAACTGCACCCAAGTTGCAAATACCAGCTGTAGGTAGATATACTGAAATAACTGCCATGGGAACATTTTAACTTAGAAAATCTAGTGTAGTTTTAAAACACGCTATTTATTGGAATGAAACAACTTTAAACGGATTCCATAATCGTAGCACGACTGAGCTGACAATTTACACTTACACTTTAGCATAGGACTATTGTCAGCTCAGTCGTGCAACGATTATGGAATCTGAAAGGCTGCGAAACGTCACACAGACGTAGATATTGCCATTCTAGGCGGCCATAAGTCTAAATCTTAAAAATCAACATACTAATAAGCTTTATATTACATTATCTAATAGACATTCCTGGGCACCTACCCCAGCCTTTTTACCCCGTTTGATAATGTTAGTGCTGAGATACAGATAATCGAAATTAGGTCATCACTCGAAGTTTACGTATCAGTTCTCGGTGCCTTGAATTTACTTGTGTTAAAAAGGTTAAAAAAATATATTTTAACGTCTTTAATATAAGAAAAAATGATGGATTCTTATTATACAGGAAAGTATCTTTCAAACTAATATAAATTTAATGTATTTTTTATTGGTTTATTGTCCTAAAATAGGGCTCAAACGTAACAAGTATTTTTTAAGAAAATTATTGGTGATTTTGGAATTGAAAAGCTGATTTGAAATGTTTCTCAGTATTTCTCTGCTTTCATTTTTATTTTATTTGTGTAAGTATATATTCAGCATTATTTATTATAGAATAGTTTCTGCCGAGACCTGCCCAGTGCAAAAAAAAAGTACTTTGAAGTCTACACTGAATTATCTACTAAAAATGTGATTTTTTTTCTACGTGGGTAATAAGTCGTTTTTTTTCTACAGAATCATCTAGAACGTCTGCATTTAAAGTGGTAACTCATAAATATTGGTTTAAAAATATGCAAGATCAAAATTTCCCATGTTTACGTGAAAAATAGGAAAAATTGCAATGCTATAGGTTCTGATGCCCTAGAGTTTGGGATTACAGTGATACATGCAAGAATACGGCTTTTTCAAAGCATATATATATCTAGCCTATAAACCAAAAGTAGAAAGAGTTAGAAAAACTAAAAAAAATGGAAATCCATGAATAATTTCGGGCAGAAACTGGCCTATTGATATACGTGCCTAAATCCCACTTTGGTAACACCAATAACGCGATGGTAGTAGGCGTCTCCGATTATCCAAAACACTTAATTTGCATCTGAAATTAACTAATTTACTTATTAAAAGTGGTTTTGTAAGCAATTTCAAGTGGACATAAAATTTATCTAGAGAAATATGACGAATATGCCTAGAGTACGGAAACACAGCATGTTGAAGGTATGGGAGCACCCCATGACTCCAGCATGGCTCAAAATTATGATCTATGGTGCTAAAACTATAAAGAAAGCCTTTAGGCATAATTTGCCAACTGTCAAAAGACATTGCAGAAGCCCGAAATTTCTCATACCGTCTAAATTTTGCAAGAAAGTTTTCGTGATAAGAGTGCAACGTAGTCATTTGTTAC
Organism: Polylopha cassiicola; assembly: GCA_038024825.1. NCBI lineage: Eukaryota > Metazoa > Arthropoda > Insecta > Lepidoptera > Tortricidae > Polylopha > Polylopha cassiicola. The sequence continues at coordinate 7,099,666 of CP149061.1, forward strand.
TAAGACTGTTGCGCACGTCAGTATATTTGAAGTATGAGGACTTCCAAAAATTCTCAAATACTTAAAAAAAAATCTCGTCAAGCAATCGAATTATTATTGCCAGGATTTGCTTAAAAAAGACAGTGGACTTTCAAAATTTATTTTTGGTTTTTATTTATTTAGTACATATTTTTACACTTTATTATTATTGTTTTATGTTATATCATTGATAGAATATGTATTAATTAAATTTTAGTTTTTTAGAGATTTTTTTTCTTTTATTTCAGAGTTTTTTTTTTGTAATAAATTCGATTTTATCGAAATTCCGATTTATTTTTATTCCGAATTAAATTAATTTTAGTGAAAATGAATATTTTTTCCGATTTACCCCATTTTAGGGATGATAAGATGCAAAAATAATATTGGCCGCCTAGATCGGCCAAATCTACGTCTGTGCGTCAGCCAATAAAATAAAATACGTTAGTTAAAACCATTTAAAGTTGTTTCATTCCAATGTATAATAACCGCGAAGGCATTGGAAATTATTAACTATAAGCGGATTTAACTCTCGTATTTTATACTCACTTTACACTACTCCTTCAGGTATCAGGCATCCAGAGGAACTGTCGCTCTGTTACCCCCTGGAGCCGTCTCATCTCAAGCAGAACTACCAGAACTTGAAGGAGGCGAAGAGGATACGCCCCCAGGCTCCGGACACGAACACCTTCATAGCTGCCACCAGAGGATCCTCCAATAGTCTGGACAGGTCGAATGGACACTGCCCCGCCACGCCGCCTCCGCCCAGGTCACAATCCTCGGTAAGGTTTACAGCCCTAGTAGTAGAATAATTGATGCCTTCACGGTTATCCCCAACCTAAAGGCTTGAAAGCCTCCTCTCTGGAGGCTCGCCACGCCTCCGGTTTTGCAGTAAAGGCCCATTAGCTGGCCAACTGCGCTTCAATATTCAGTTCGAAGAAAAAAACCCCTTCACGGTTATTACAGATTGAAATGGAAGCAATGTGTAATAACCGCGAAGGCATCAAAAATTATTGTGTTTGAAATAAGACACTGTCAATCGACTTAGTTTATTGGTAAATACAATATTTTTTTAAACAATTTAATGGCATAAAAATCGTTACAATTTTTGAATACCGCTTTTACGCTTAGCACTACAGGGCACTATATGTTCGCCCCGGCTACACACAGATCCCTATTATTATTTTTTTTAGACTATGTCCGTCGGGAATAGTGTAGCTTTTCAATAGTTAAACAATTTTTCAAATCGTTTTGGAGCTTATTCAATCCAAACAAACAATCCTTTCCTCTTTATTATTAAACTAGCTTTTTTCAAAATATTCTATAACCTATGTTACTCATGGTGCACGTAGTTTTCCAACAGTGAAAGAATTTTTCCAGCCGTTTTGGAGCCTATTCAATCCAAACAAACAAACCTTTCCTCTTTTCTTAAAAAAAATGATGCGTCACACTTTTTTTAAATTACTTATTTCAAATACATTTCATTCTGTATTATCTTCCAGAACGGCACGCTGCGTAGGTACGGCAACCACATATACAGTACCCAGAGCGACGGGTCCAGTGATGGGGGGTACTGCGGCACCCCGCCCAGGGCAGCCTCCCTAGATGCCCTGGACTCTCTCGCAGACCTGTCCTTAGCAGACTCCCCCCTTGAGCCAGACACTCAGTCCAGGGAATCTCTGCTGACACCAAAAACACTTGTCGAGAGAGCCAGGATGAATGTTGGGTGAGTTTTTTTTTTTATTTGTCTCTCTTTTATTTAAAACTAGCTGGCCGCTCCGGCTTCGCACTGATCATCTTTTTTATAGTCTATGTCACTAGAGAACAGTGTAGCTTTCCAACAGTGAAAGAATTTTTGAAATCTGTGCTACCATTCTGGAGCCTATTCAATCCAAACAAACATACCTTTCCTCTTTACAATATCATATACTAGCTGTGCCCACGACTTCGTCCCCGTGGAATAGTAATTCTTCATAAGGCACAATATTTTCCCCGTTTTTTACACATTTTCCACTATTTCTTCGCTCCTATTGGTCGCAGCGTGATGTTATATAGCCTAAAGCCTTCCTCGATAAACGGTCTATCCAACAAAAAAATAATTTTTGAATTCGAACCAGTAGTTCCTGAGATTAGCGCGTTCAAACAAACAAACAAACTCTTCAGCTTTATAATATTTGTATAGATTTAAAAAATAATATAATTTTGTGCAAATCCTTTCTTATCGGACTCTTACGTCATACAAAGTACGCACCCTCCTAGATTCTCTGCGATCAGCTGTTTAGGCTGTATCCGTCAGTCATTCAGAAGTTCAGGACAAATGATTTGGTCATGGGGTCAAGAATGAGGGCCACCGCCACCGCCTATCACAGGCCAGTAGCTTGCCTCTCATTGGTGGTACATGACAGCTAGACCTTATTCTACATTAGCGGATCTAGCGGATTTTTGGCACGCGGTGGCCCTCATTAATTGAAATTTCGTCATACTTACGTCAAACTTTTTACCATAGAGTGCAACTTGACCGACATTATTTGATTTTAACATATTTATAACCATGAATAAATAAGGAAAAATTAAACGAGAAACGCATCATTCTTATTTACAACGAATATTTTGCGTAAATCGGTGTCTTAAAATGCGTCAGTATGATAAATTTAAAATATTATTCGTCTGCGTCGCAAGCTGTGGTTTTCCTGGAAACATTTAACTAATCCTAAAAATTCTTCAGATGTTAATAATTTTAATAAATTTAGTCATTTTAATAATTTAAATATAGTTACCTACATATATACCTATTAACCAAAAAATCATTAGTAAACTATCGGAATGAAACGCGTATTTTGTTTTATTTGCTGACGTTTCGAAAACTTTACAGTTCCCATATTAGTAAACTATCGTCAGCTCGAACTACGTCGAATATGGGAACTGTAAAGTTTTCGAAACGACTGCAAACAATCAAATGTAAATCATTAAGTTACTAAATAAACTTATTAATTATTGTTATTATTACCTATCCTTACTAATATTATAAATGCGAAAGTAACTCTGTCTGTCTGTCTGTCTGTTACGCTTTCACGCTAAAACTACTGGACCGATTTAAATGAAATTTGGTACAAAGAAAGGCTGGAGCCTGAGAAAGGACATAGGCTACTTTTTAACCGACTGCAAAAAAGGAGGAGTTCCACGCGGACGAAGTCGCGGGCAGGAGCTAGTAATATATAAAATTATTCCCAATTTCCTGGGTCGTGGATATTTATATTTGTGTAAAAAAGTAAAAACCTACTGCTGACGTAATCACCTATAGACTCTCATGTCATCAAAAATAAGTAAAGACCCCGCCCCACCATCGTCACTTAGCTAACAATACCGCTTCAAGGCATAAAGTCAAAAATTAATAACGGGTACCTAAGCCGAACGACTTAAGCGGTATTTTAACATAGTAACGAAAATTATTTAAGGGGCATGCGTCGCTATACTAACTTAATACTTAAACGCCCCCTAATAAAGCTTCCCACTAATTCCAGCTGGCTGGACTCGTCACTGTCCATAATGGAGCAGTACGTCCGCGAGTGGGACACCCTGCAGCTCCGCTTCAAGTTCTACTCGTTCTTCGACCTGACGCCGCGCGCGCAGGACGCGCCGCGCCTGAACCAGCTGTACCAGCAGGCGCGCTGGCAGATACTCAACCAGGAGGTGCACTGTACAGAGGAGGAGATGCTGCTGTTTGCCGCTCTGCAGGTATGTTTGTAGCGAGGGCGTGCATTGCATATAGGCTATAGGCACAGTGCCGCTAATGTACTGAGGAGTAGATGCTGCTGTTTGCAACTCTGCAGGTATAAAATACTAGCTTCTGCCAGCGACTTCGTCCTCGTGGAACTCTTTTTTGCAGTCGGCCTTTGTCCTTTCTCAGGCTCCAGACTTTATTTGTACATACCAAATTTCATTTAAATCGGTCCAGTAGTTTTATCGTGAAAGCTTAACAGACAGAGCTACTTTCGCATTTATAAAATTAGTAATGTTATTTGTAGCAAAGGCGTGCATTCTATACAGGCACAGTGCCACTAATGTACTAGATGGTCCACTGTACCGAGATGCTGCTGTTCGCTGCTCTGCAGGTATGAAATATAACGTTATTTGTAGCAAGGGCGTGCATTGCTTATAGGCAGTGTCACTAATGTATGGATTGCCTTGGCGCCATACTTACGCTCCCCCCCTCCTGGATAAAATATTTTACGCGTGTTTTATAACATTCAATGAAGAATCTGCATGCAAGATTTCATTGGAATAATTTTGATAATCAGAGTTTTTTTTTTTTTTTTTTCTAAAATGGTATTGTGAAATGAACCCAAATATTTTGTTATTCAATGTAAGATTCTATGTCCGTTACATTTGAATCTAAATTTACGCTAGACATTTCGAGCATTCATGCACCTAAAGGATGTATACAAGCATGTGGCCACCCCACTCGTCACGCCGCTCGTCCTACCGGGGTGGCCACACGCATGCCCTGCATACATTCCTCGTGTATACATAAGCAAATATTTCTTTTAAAACTATTAATTCACCTTCCAGCTGCAAATAGAGCTGCAGACCCTGGCCGGGGGCAGCGCGGAGGCGGCGGACGGAGCCCTGCCGCCCGCCAGCGGCGCCGCGCCCGAGGACGAGATCGACGCCGCCCTCAAGCAGCTCGAGACGGAGCTGGAGGGCGGCCCGCCCGCCCGCGCCGACATCACCGACGTGCCCGAGCTCGCCGGCAACCTCAAGTACCTGAGGTATGACGTCACACCTCATAAACTCTATTTCGGCGTGACAAACAATGGATAATGCCGAATAACTAATAAATTTATCAAATTTGGGTTTAGTATAGATTAAAAAAAAACTTTATATATTGGATGTCATCTGTCCTTCGATCATTTTAAAACAAATCTCATCTTTTTTTTATAAAAAGCATATTCATTTACGTTTATTTACTATCCTCGAAACTATATTTCTGTCACTTCAATTCCTTTATTCTTATAGTATTACATCATTTTTATTATCTATTTAATGTATTTAAAACGTGGGCGTGAATAAATTAACAAGTTACGTAATCAATACATAAAGAGAACCTCTTTGTAACTTTTGTTTATTTAATAAGTTTGCTTACGTGCAATTTTTTCAACTTACGATTATGTCAGAATTGACCTTTATTAGCAGTGGCGGATTTATGCATCTAAAAAAGGTCAGGCAGGATATTTGAAGTGGTGTTGAATCAAATACATTGATGACTTGAGCTAAGTATGGCTGCAGTTATAGTTAGCATCGTGTATATTGTATAGTCAAAGTGATCAAATGCCTTTCAGCACCTTGTTGTGTAAATCATAAAAATGTACAATATTGTCTTTTACACATGAAAAGTCGATTTTCGTTGTTTTTTTGAAATTGTAAAAGTTTATATTTATTTGTGACCTTACGATAAGCATATTTGATGCTGACCGCACTAGACTGCCTACTGCGGTCGACACTGCAAATCCGCCACTGATTTATAAATATTACAAATTAACTGAAACTTGTATCAGACTTACAATACTTGTTAAATTATTCACGACTTATATACATTATATGTATATTTCTATATCATTTGATTTCTTCTTTCATTCTCCGGCGCGCGTGGTGCGACCAAAGCAAGTGTCAGAACGATTACTGTGCCGTTGCGTAAGAAAAGAATTTATTAAGACCCTAATGTTGACCAGCCTGTATTTTGTGTTGCCATATTATGACTTACTGTGTTGTAGAATTTTGGAAAAATATTAAGCACAAAAACATAATTTTTAAAAAATATAGGTATATATAATATGTGAAGAATAATAGAAAGAAACATATTCATACAATGATATTATGATCAGTCAAGCTTCGTTTTAAAAAATAATTCATATATTAAAAATATTCTTAAAAAACTGTGTCATCGGGATAAACATAGATTAACAATTAAGTAAGTACTTATAAGTACCTAAACAAATAAGGTGAATGAAGAATACGTTCTGGGTTATTTATTTTATTGCTTTATTTTAGTTAATGGATTAAAATTAAATAAAATTGGCGTATTTAATAAAACCCACACAAATTAAAGAGGGGTTTATAGAAAGATTAAAAATTGATAATTAATTGACAAAATATCAAATAAATGTTAATATTTTTCCAAAACTTTAACTATGTATTTAGAATGTCATATTATGTCAACGAATTCCTAAATTCCGATAACACGCAATGTACAGTAATAACACAGTGCAATAATAAACGTAATACTCAATTTGCATATTAATGTTTATTTACAGTTTTGCGACATATTACTAATGACACTATAATAATTTATGACTTATATTTAATAACATTGCCTTTTACAACGATATTTCATGTTTTTATTGCCACTAATTATATTTTAATGTGTCCTGTATAATTTTCGTATTATTGTTTCTTATCGTCTATTTTTATTTTTCATATTTTCCTGTTTATCATGTTATTTAATATTATTTATTTATGATATTTGTATGAGACCCCCAGTGGGATTTGAACCCACACTTATACCTTAACACGGGGTATCGACGATAGACAGACAGTGGAAAGTGACTTTTATACTACCTAGTGATTGTAGATAATTTATTCACCAGATAAGTTTTAACTATTAAAATATGTTCAGGCCGAAGCGGTTCACGCTGAAGGCGTACAAGCGCGGCTGGGTGTCGTGCCGCGACGGCGTGCTGCGGATACACTCGTCGCGCGACGCGGCCGCGCGCGGCGACGCGCCCTCCTACAGCGGGGAGCTCCGGGGCGCCGAGGTTAGTTCATCACAATACCTACCTATCCTAATTGGTCGCCAAGGGCGTGCATTCCATACAGGCGCAATGGTATAAATGTATGGAGTGCCTACCCTGACGTGGTACACGCGCGACCCTCACTGCACGCGCCTATTATGGTCGCTGTTAAGCATTCCTGTGTAAACCCATACCAAGTTAGTTTCGAGAGATCAGCGTTTAAAGTTTTTTAAGAACATTCTTCTATTTCGGCTTATTTTAAGCAAAAAAATATAGTTATATAGTAACATTTTTTTTGTTGAAAGGCAGAGAGAGGTAATAAATATATATATTACAATAAATTCATTATCCGTTCTTAGTCCGTGTCCGTGAAAACTTCTTTTATATACATATAAGTATATAGATTAATGTGTACGTTTGTGTGCAGGTCACACCCGACGCGCATCCCGCGTCAGGACGGTACGGGATCAAACTGGAGGTGCCTTCAGACGATGCCATGAATGAAATATGGCTGAGATGCGAAAACGTAAGTGTTGTCATACCTATAGAGTTGTTGCTTGGGTCAAAAATAAACGTATATTTTTTTGACATATTAATAGATACATTAAACTAGTTGCCTGGTTAAAAAAATTGACAAAAAATGTCAAAGATAGAACGCGTCATAGTGGGGGCTTGTGACGTCATGTTATGGTATAATTTGTACCAAATCGTGACGTCACAAGCCCCCCTCCTAAATTAAGAACAACTTGATATTGTCATTTTTCATTTGATTCCAAAAAACGCGTGTCCAATTTTATGATGTTAATCTAATTGATGGACAAATTAAAAAAAAAAAAAACATCGTCATAATTTAACCATCGTTGGTATTAACACGATATATTTGACGGCCTGTTGGTCTAGTGGTCAGAGCCCCTGACTACGAAACCGGAGGTTGCGGGTTCGAATCCTGCTAGGGGCAGATGTCAGTGTAATGAACACTGGCATCTGTACCTGAGTCTTGGATGTCTTATATGTATTTATGTATGTTTATCCGTTGTCTAGTACCCATAGTACAAGCTTTGCTTAGTTTGGGGCTAGATCAATTGGTGTGAATTGTCCAAAGATATTTATTTATTATTACTATTTAATTGATAAAAATTACATTCACAAAAGAGAGCTATTATAATGTAATTGCTATTATAAAATATTTTTTCGATATGTTTGTGTGCATGCTGTGATTGCCTTTAATTGGAGAATCAATTAGACTTAAGAATAATGCACCCACTGTTTATAGTCATAGTAACCTGTTGTATTGTCTGTTGGTAATCCTAATAAATAAATTAACTATGTACTATCAACTGTGCTGGCGATGTTACACCTTTAAGGCAATAATCGCTTGAACGACCCTGGTACCTGGCGGCTGTGTGTGAAGCAACAAGTGCAAGCAATTTTTTTCTAAAATGGCGTACCCCGAAAGCATCCGATAGTACGTAATATTATTGGTATGTGTCATTTTATTGTATTATACGCGCAGGAGGAGCAATACGCCAAGTGGGTGGCTGCGTGCCGGCTGGGCTCGCGCGGGCGGTCGCTGGCGGACGCGGCGTTCGCGACCGAGGCGGCCGCCGTGCGCGACCTGCTCGCGCTGCAGCGCCCGCAGCCCGCCGCCGCGCTGCACCACCACAGCGTGCCGCACCTCGACCACCTGCAGCCGGAGAACTACCTCGCGCCTAGAGTTCTCAAGAGGCTCAAGGGAAAGGTATGAATACTTAGAAATGGCCTGTTGGTCTAGTGGTCAGAGACCCTGATTACGAAACCGGAGGTTGCAGGTTCGAATCCCGCTAGGGGCAGATGTCAATGTGATGAGCACTGGCATCTGTACCTGAGTCTTGGATGTCTTATATGTATTTATGTATATTTATCCGTTGTCTAGTACCCATAACACAAGCTTTGCTTAAAATGGGACTAGATAATTGGTGTGAATTGTCCAAAGACATTAAAAAAAAAAAAAAGAAATACTTAGTTGTCGCTGTCGCAGCACATCAGCCTAAGAACTACCTGGCGCTTAGAGTTGTCAAGAGACTAAAGCGAAAGGTTTTGAAGGCAAGCGACTTCCCAACCTCTCACCCTCTCGCCCTTCCACTTCCAAACCCTGTGTCAGTCCACAGCGTGCCGCACCTCGACCACCTGCAGCCGGAGAACTATCTAGCGCCGAGGGTGCTCAAGAGGCTCAAGGGAAAGGTATGAATACTTAGAAATACTTAGTTGTCGCTGTCGCAGCACATCAGCCTAAGAACTACCTGGCGCTTAGAGTTGTCAAGAGACTAAAGCGAAAGGTTTTGAAGGCAAGCAACTTCCATACCTCTCACCCTCTCGCCCTTCCACTTCCAAACCCTGTGTCAGTCCACAGCGTGCCGCATCTAGACCACCTACAGCCGGAGAACTACCTGGCGCCTAGAGTGCTCAAGAGGCTTAAGGGAAAGGTATGAGTGTTAAGACAGGTCCCTCCAGCGACCAGCTCCCCTAGATATGGGACCCCTCCCCTCGCCTTCCATAGACCTCGTGATGAAGGTGCTCAAGTGGCTCAAGGGAAAGGTATGAATTTGGACAAGCGGCTTCCTTCCCTCGACCAGCTCTACTGCAATAAAAGAACTACCTCGCGCTTAGAGTTCTCAAAAGACTTGAGGAAGACTTGTAGGAAATTAATTTGAGCTTTTACAAGCTCTTATGAAGTTCAAAAGGGAAAGGTCTCTCACTCCCTGGTCCTCCCTGTCGCAGCGACCTACTCCTCTACCATCTAAAGTATCTAAACCAAAAGATTTGTTTCTTGGATAAGCGCTTCAAAAGGGTGACGTCACGTAGTAGTTCAATTTATTTATAGGTACGATACTCCCGAACTTTGTTAATAATCTAACTTCCTACAGGACTAAATATAATTTCGATTTTACCCAATCATCATCATCATTAACAACAAAAATACCCCCTTAATCTCCCATGCTTACGCCAACCATTACTTCACAGTTCACTCAACGCGTGCTGGAGAGTCACGCTAACGTCAAAGACTTGCCGCTCCTGGAAGCCAAGCTGCAGTACATCAAGACCTGGCAGAACCTGCCCAACTACGGGCAGACGCTGTTCGTGGTGCGGTTTATGGGGCATAGGAAGGACGAGATCATCAGCATCGCCAACAACAGGATAATGAGGCTGGATCCCAACACCGGAGACCATTTGAAGACCTGGCGGTATAGCACTATGAAGGTAATTTTTTGCCTTGTGAAAATTGTTCTTTTTTAGACCCTGCGAGCCTTTGATGAACTGTCGATATGTTAATAATTTCTGATGCCTTCGCGGTTATTACACATTGGAATGAAACAACTATTAACGGATTTAACTCGCGTATTTTTATTTTATTTTATTTGCTGACGTTTCGGATTCTTTACAGTTTCCATAATCGTAGCACGACTGAGCTGACACGAAACGTCAGCAAATAAAATAAAATAAAAATACGCGACTTAAATCCGTAAATTTAATAGTTGTTTCATTCCAATGTCGATATGTTGTCGACATAATATTAAGAACGTTGTCGACAAGCAGAAGGTTTGTCGTGACGATATTGTTTTGTTATCGACATGTAGAAATGAGAGACGACATCGACATGGCAAGATTTCTCGTTGTCGACAACGTTGATTTTTGACAGATTATCGCGAGAATAAAACGATATCGACATGACGAGATGTCGACTCGACAATTCATCATAGGCTTGCTGGACCTTGTCTGTCACCAGGCTGTAACTCATGAACCATTGATATTTTGACCCCATTACTGAGACTTTGCTATCCGTTCTTCTGTCACCAGACTGCATGTCAGCCAGTTGAAATTTTTACAGATGTAAATCTGTTACCACTATAACAACAAATAGATCATTTCTGATGCCTTCGCGGTTATTACACATTGGAATGAAACAACTATAACGGATTTAACTCGTGTATTATTTTATTTGGTGACGTTTCGGAAACTTTAGTTTCCATATTCGTAGCACCTATTGACGATAGTCTAACGCTAGTCGTGCTATGATTATGTGATCTGTTATCGAAACGTCAGCAAATAAAATAAAATACTTGAGTTAAATCCGTCATAATTGTTTCATTTCAAAGTTTATATTATTTTCATATTAGCAGCCCGCCCAGGCTTCGCACGGGTGCTATAAACCTTCCTCTTGAATCACTATCTATTAAAAAAAACAGCTTCAAATCCGTTGTGTAGTTTTAAAGAGTTAAGAATACATAGGGACAGACAGCGACTTTGTTTTATACTATGTAGTGATATACCAACTATATTCCAGGCGTGGAACGTGAATTGGGAGATAAAACACATGATGGTTCAATTCGAGGAGGGCAGCATCATATTCTCCGTGCAGTCAGCCGACTGCAAGGTGGTGCACGAGTTCATCGGCGGGTACATCTTCCTCTCGATGAGATCCAAGGACGCCAACCAGACCCTCGACGAGGAACAGTTCCACAAACTAACCGGAGGATGGACGTAAAGTCAATTTTATCCATAAAATAATTTATGTATAATTTCCGATGCCTTCGCGGTTATTACACATTGGAATGATACATCTATAAACGATCGATATTTTTCCCTGTATGACTCTAAGGTTGACTGGTAGAGTAAGCCTCAAGGCATTAAGTCCGTTATTGTGCGCTTACTTCTGTTTAGTTTTGTGCAATAAAGTATAAATACATGAATAAACATTGCGCTAGACTATCGTCCGTCTCAGTCGTGCTATGAATATGGGAATTGTAAAGTTTTCGAAACAAAATAAAATACCCACGCAAGTTAAATCCGTTTATAGTTGTTTCATTCCAAATTTTGTGTTTTTAAATTTTGTATCCAGTTAAGGTTATAAATATGTACATACGATAAAGTTTTGAATCACGAAATTTTAATAAGGTTTGTGTGCATATTTATGACCTTGACTGTACCTATGTTCTGATATCGCACACCTAGATCTAAAGGGGGCTAACTCAAAAATCTGAAGATTTTAATTAAACACACGCTAAAAAAAAGGATCCGATTTCTTACAACAATTTCGCCTCTCCCGAAAAGTTACTTTTTTGAGTTAGCTCCCTTTAAATCTAGGGGTGCGATATGTATGTCGTCAAAAATGTGCGATTTTCCTTCTTGTTTAAATGACAAAAAAAAAATTGCTATTCCCACCTTTTACGACCTTATAAATTTTGCTGAATTTTCTTTCATCAGAAACAAATGTTGCAATTTAGTGAAATTTGTTTATCAATACAAATTGGTGATAAAGAACGTAGTGCGAATTTTGTGAATCCAATATTTTTTTTTTTCAGTGGTAACATTTCTGTCCCATTTAAATTATACTAAGGTGGGAATAGTCTCAAAATTAAACTTTATGTGGGATTGCTAAAAGAAATAAGTGTTCATTATAAGATATACAAAAATATTCTGTCTGTTTTTTTTTTTTAATTATTATTGTATGTTGTTTTGTTCACTGTGCGATGTATTTTTGCACTAAGATAATAATAAAATCTTAATATTAGATATGTAGTGCTTCCAATAATAATTATTATAGCTTCTTTGTAAATGCCAAAAATAATTATGATTCATTCAATTATTCAATTTTCCATACATTTACATCACGTAATGTAAAAATTATTTTGGAATTTAGTTTCGTAAGAAGAAATGCTATGGATACGAGCTTTTAATAGAATTAATTTATTTATACGTTCGCAACGTTAATTTTATATCTTAATGCAAGTTTAATATTGTATATTCACTAAGTGCCATTTGTAATAACAGCACAAAATGTTTTGAAGTGATACTTATTTTACACTTGACGTTTTTGAAGATTTTTTGGACTTTGGTGCTTCTTCAATTTATAGTGCCTAAGGATTAACAAAAACTGATATATCGCGTGGCCTTAACTTTTTAGAAAATATACAGTTTTTTTTTTAAGTTAAATTATGTATTGTAAATAACAATTATTTTACTCCAGTGTCGTGTATACATTGTTTTAATTTTTTTTGCCGTTTTCATTATTGTTATAATATGTAACACTGGTCTACAGTGGTTTTGTTGCCCTCGATATGTAATGATTTTCGGCCTACAATTCATGAAACTATTAATGATTTTGAAAGTTTTGGTGTATTTTTTTTTATTTCTAACAATCCGATAATTGTTCAAAATATAAGATATGTAATAATCATGAAAATTCGAGCACATTGAGAAGTTTAATATATATTCGTAATCTGGGCTCTTGAAAACAAAAAAATTGCGACGATATCCAGGGCAACAAATTAGTTTTAATGGAGCTTCTTAAACTTTAATGAAATCGGCCCCAAATGTATATTTATAATGTCTAATGGAATCAATATTGATGCAAAATGAATTATATTGCTTTACATTTAAGATCTATTTTGTTAATGCACTACTTTTCTCAAGCATAAAATGCTGCATGTTAAGTCATGAATAAATGTACCAATGGTGACAAATAACTATATTTGGTCTTAAGATGGTTTGTACAAATTGTATGTACACTTACTAAATAGTACCGTTTATATTAATAAAAAATAAATGTAAGGAATTAAAAGTTGTGTATTATTTTAGATTACTTTTTACTACATTATATGTATTTAAAGAAGTAAATGCACATTTAACTTATTCATCTAAAAATATCAACAAGAGAGAATAAATACTACCTATACATTTTTTTTAATATTAGAAATTTAGACACCTAAAAAGCAGTAGTAGGGTGGATCTTCGAGCGTTTGAGACGCCGTCATTGTCCTCTACATCTATATCTATAATGTTTGCAAATAATATTATAAAGTATCGATTGAAATAGTATTTGTAACAGTACCGGGGGATAATATCACTCAAATTTGTGTTACTTATTAACTTTGTTCTTAAATATAGATGTAGAGGACAATGACGGCGTCTCAAACGCTCGAAGATCCACCCAGTACCTAGTATTGATTGTTATTTGGTTGGATTCGCTTCGTACTGTTAATCATAATTATTTCTGTTAAATCATAACAGTAATACAATACCTCATTTTAAAGGTTTTTGAAAGGTTTACGATTAGCTGTCAGAATTTGTGAAGCTAAAAATCGGAATACCCTAAGAAGAGACATTAACGCATGTACATTTTATCTAACATCAATTTATTTAACATTCATAGCTACTAATATTATAAATGCGAAAGTAACTCTGTCTGTCTGTCTGTCTGCCTGTTACGCTTTCACGCTAAAATTACTGTACCGATTTAATGAAATTTGGTACAAAGAAAGTCTGGAGCCTGAGAAAGGACATAGGCTACTTTTTAACCGACTGCAAAAAAGGAGGAGTTCCACGCGGACGAAGTCGCGGGCCGAAGCTAGTACCTAAATAAGTATATTATTTTAATGCATTCATTAATTTAAAAAAATCCATCGATCAATGATCTTATTCATGCATTCTTATTAAAGCAGTGGTTCGTAAACCAACTAAAAAAGTAAGATAAAGTTAATCACATCTTTATATTGGATGAACGTTTGTTTCTCTTTCACGCATAAACTACTAAATGCAATAATTTTAGACGCCTTCGCGGTTATTATACATTGGGATGAAACAACTTAAGACAGATTTAACTCGCGTATTTTATTTATATTACATTTCGCGCTTATTAAAATACGCGAGTTAAATACGTGATCTAAAGTTGAAACATTCCAATCTACTAAATGGTATTTTGATGAAACTACAATAATATAGCTTACACATCAGAACATACAAACTATATATTATATCGATATTGTTGATACTTATCGTTCGCAGACGGAGCCGGCAAAAACAAGTTTTTTTTAAATTTACGACGAAATATAACCTTTTAAATATTTCTTAGTGTATCCAGAGCTTTCTGGGTAAAGAGGAGGTATGTCCATGACCAAAGCGCATGATCCCGCCACGTCATTGATCTTCATTGATGATTCCGAACGCGCCCAGAGCACTCGGGGCTCGTCTGTAGTGCATGCTGTGTACTCCTCGACGTTTAAATTATTAGACAAGCCACACATTGATCTTGTAAAGAACAGTAGGCGGTCACCTGTGAAAAATAAAGAAAATTAATGCATATTTCGGACATGGCTTTATCATGAATCCATTTTAACCATGAAACCATGCAGATGGGACCACACGAGAAGCATTTGTTTTCGAATAAAAATAGCAATTATTAAAATCGGTCACCTAGTCGAAAGTTCCGATATAGTCAAATTAAGAACTATCCTTTTTTCAAGTCGGTTAAAAAACAAAAATATCGTATTAAAACCAATTCATCTTGCCCTATATTTAGCAAAACTGGGTTCCTACTAACACAACAATATAACATTAAACACAGATATTATCCCTACTAATATTATAAATGCGAAAGTAACTCTTGTCTGTCTGTCTGTCTGTTACGCTTTCACGCTAAAACTACTGGACCGATTTAAATGAAATTTGGTACAAAGAAAGTTTGGAGCCTGAGAAAGGACATAGGCTACTTTTTAACCGACTGCAAAAAAGGAGAAGTACCACGCGGACGAAGTAGCGGGCAGAAGCTAGTATAACATTATATAGTGAATTATTTTATCAATTATCTATTTATTTATTATCTACAATATACTAACCTAAATTACAGACTGCAGCTGGCGGATTTTTGAAATATGATATTAGCTCCAGCTTAAACTTGTGGTCCCTACTAGGCCTGAACCTGTACAAGTGGCTGAAATAATTCTGCGTGCAATATATATAGTCATCAAATGACGTCATACAATTTGTCCTAATTTCCGTTGAGACAACCCTCGTCCACCTGTCTGTCTGTCCAAAATCCTCATATTTGTATATATTTCTATGACCAGCTGCGTACACCGCGCCTTTATGTGAACACACTGCAGGGTTCTGTATTGCATCTGGGAGTTTTGCGATTTTCCTATATGTACGATGCCTTAAGTCATAGATTATAGCTGTGTCCAAGACTACCCTGAAATGTGTAAAAAGCAGTACTGTAGTATGGTAATTTATTTAATTACTCTTTATTGCACAAGAAAAAAAATGTACAAAAGGCGGACTTAATGCCATATGGAATACGGTAATCAGATGTGCCTAGAGGGAAACCCTTATTGAAATGGTATTTGCGTTAATACATAATTTGTGTGCTAAATGAATATCCAAAATCAAAAACAAACATTGTTTTTCCCCTACCTAGAGGTATAAAATATACTTCACGACCCATTCTCATACCTATCAAATACAAAATTTAATGAAATTCACTCAAGATATTTCAGAGTAGAGAGAGATTTTATATATTAAATTTTATATATAAAATTTGTCTGTATTTATTGTCATGATATAAACCAAAGTAAAACAAGCTGCATCAAGAAGAGTTAATTTATGTAATGTGAACCCACCTAAACCCACCTACGCCTCCAACTATGAATAGTGAGTCTTCAATAACAGCGACGCCTCCATGCCTCCGGGAAGGCAGATCTACACCATGCTGTATCCATTCCTTCCTCAAGGTGTCATACACTTTAACATCTTTCATGAACACTCCCCCTCCTCTACCATGCTCTCCGCAGACCACGACCAGCCTCGTTGTACCCCACGCAATCACACTCCAGCCCCACAAATTCTTATCTGCCACTTCTAACCATTTCTCAAAACCTTTTTCTTTATTAAATGTGTACATATTATGCGGGACAAGTTCCAGTTTAGTATTATTAACCGTCCACACCGGCACAGCGGGTGTGTATTCCAAAACACGCTTTTTACTCTCCTTTATTAGCTGTGTAACTTCATTATACACTCTCTCAGAAAATGTTTGAAGTAATTCCATTTTTTGCAACTCTACTGCGGACAAACTCAGCTCTGCATTACTCTCTGCCAATTTACAAAGACACTCCACAACTTTTTCCGCTAAACTGTTCTCATAATCTTTCATGGATGCCTTAATTTCTGTTAGATTGTTAACTGTGAGCCTTGAGACATCTAAACAACCTAGAACTATGAGCAAGGCATCACAACCGGTTTCATTTCGTAAAATCCAATTGTGACCAAAGTTAAATACATCCAGCTCTCTAGGAGCATCTATGTACGGATGTGAAAGGTACCAACATAACTTGTTTATGTTAGGAATATACTGTGGCTTCATATCTTTAAATGAAAGCAATCCATATGCAGCTGAGAGTTGTTCTAACTTAGTGAAAGCTGAATTTTGAGCCATTGTCATAATATCTATACAATTGGATGTTACGATCTGCGACTCCAAGGTATATTCTATTTGTTTCGTCAACTCTGTAATTTGTAAAAAGTTGGCTGCTACCACAAGTTCACCAATTGTTGCAAGAGAGTACTCATATAAATCAATTAGACCAATTTTCATATATTGCAGAATGATTCTCATTGACTCTGCATCTACAACCTGGAAATAAAAAGAAAATTTACTTAATGAGGTATATAATAGGTATGTAAAGGACTATAAGATGTCTCAGTATCAACTTACATCTATACTTATCTCTTTTTTATTATTTTCCACATAATTACCACTAAACATTGCCTTAAAATAGTCACTGTATTGTGACAAAACACTTTTTTGAGCTTTAAAAGTTTGCCCATCAATTAAAAGTGAAACTTCATCCATTTTTGTATGATTTAAAAAGTAGGTCCTATGTTTAAAATATTATATGATTGGTATTCAATTCCATATAAATACTTTATAACTGAAATTGAAATTGGTTTGCGCCAAAACCACAAAACAAAAACTGTATACTGACTATACAATTTAACAGTACATAAAACACTACGCACTTAACGCACTACCAAGTACCTCTCTTCAAGTAAATACTTTTTGATTTTATTTAATTGTAATCTAACTACAGAAATATTGTCCCCAGTCCCACACAGCACAGCCCACACCGTACAGTACAGTACTACAGTGTAAACTTTTTGACTTTTATTTACGTTTTAACGACAACAGTACACTCTTAACTAAAAGGAGATTGGAGTAGAGCGATGACATTTGTTTGACAGAAAAACAGATAAGTGTATACATGCAGAAATCCGACGGAACAAAAATCAAAATAGATTAATATTATCACGGTATTACATTTTTGATCCCTGATCTCTAAAAAAAATATTAAAAAATAAATGGAATAAAACAACTGTAACTAATTAAGGCCGTGTATTTTATTTTATTTGGTGACATTAAAAAAAAGAAAAAGTCTGTCTAAAGTCAATATTTCAAACTAAAATTTAAGTTATCTGTATTCTCTAATGACATATGTCATATCACGTCATTTCAAGAATACAAAATTGTAGGTGTTTTACGGTCGTTAGAGGTTGCGGGAATAAAATACAAATGTAAAAATGGACCTAAATCTAGAGAGCAATGTGTACGTGTCGAAAATATCATTCAAAGAAGAAAACATCTACATTAAATTAACTTGGAAGGAAAACGAAAGTGATTTATTTGTCATTCAGATCTTCGAAGGAAAGACTACTTGGTCTGGTCGGTTTTCCTTGGAATTTGCAGAAAAATACAGAAAATGTATCGATGAAAACAAAGAGGAATACAACAAAAACGTTAAAAATGCTTTATCAGAAGAAAGCGCTAATTATAAATACGTTTTTACAAAGACTACAGACGATAATGACAGTGCCACATTTACTTGGAAAAAAAAGTTTGCAGATGCTGTAAAAGTGCATGGTTCGATCCCCCTGCGCCGAGACAACAACCCAGAATCAAAAGATGTTCTTATTGACTATTTATTAACAGAAAACAAAAAGTTTAATGACATAATAACAAACCTAAATGCTAAAAATGAGAGAATATGTGCAGATTTAGAAAAGTGTAAATGTGAGATGAGAGAGTTTGTGAATATCAAAAGCTCATTAGAGGCTAGTTTGTATGGAAAATTTATTAAATTATTAAATTCTAAGAAAAGGAGGATTCAACTGTTAGAGGAGAACTTAACAAAGATAGATAAACAGGACAGTGTGCAAAGAAACTGTGAATTGGACTAAATTATTTATCATTTCGCAAATTTAATTTATATTACTTACCTACTCCATCAGGCGTAGGTAAGTAATATATATCTGAGATACAATACCTTGCACATATATTTTTTTTCACACAAATCATATGAAAGTTATTGTGTACAGGTCTTAATTGTAAAGGTTGATCCACTTACAGGATATTTGTATTCTAAATGTATATACCCATTGAGATGCCAATTAAACATTGTTGATGTGACAATAAGAATTCAATTATACACATTTAAGTTGATTAATTTTCTTTCAATTATGTTCCCCTAAAAATAGGGACTAAAATTTATAACACCTACTGTAAAGTTATAACTTTATCTATACTAAGTAATATTAAAAAGAGGAAAGGTTTGTTTGAATTTAATAGACTCCAAAATGGCTGGACCGATTTGAAAAATTCTTTCACTGTTGGGAAGCTACGTTCACCCCGAGTCCCTGAGTGACATAGGCTGTAGAATATTTTGAATAAAAAAAAAGAGATCCGCACGAAGCATGGGCAAACAGCTAGTATTAAAATAAAATTACTCAAAATTAATTAATAAATTATTTATTGCATATAAAACATTTGTACTTATATGAACATTAATATGACCTTCCAAAGAGAGTGATGAACTTGGGTTTGTTGTTGCAAGACGGGTGGATGCAGCGATCAGACGCCGTCAGCTCACGTGGCTGCTTGAACGGGATGCACAGCGACTTGGCGCCCATGGCTGGTGCTTTCACCTCTGTCGTTGAGTCATCATCGGTCCTATGAAATATAAACATGTTTAAGATTTTCATTTGTCTCTCTATTTGATAACCTCGACTCTCGATTTGATTACTGTTGATAGAGCTCTTTGTGACTGATGTTTACAATAAATTTGCAGATTAATATTTGATAAAAAAGGCTAGTGTCTGACAGAAACATGTTTTTTTGCCGAAACAGGAACGAAAACCAAAGGTTCAGTTTGAGTATAGATTTGGCCGAAACCGAACCCTTTATAAACGTGATTGAAATGTTAAATAAAATGTCAAGGGACCGTTTTTTCGAGATAGTATGAATAACATAAGATCTCGCTAGTTAAATACTTATTACAGGGCTTTACGTTTCACTTTTATCAAATTGAATTTCAACATTTTAATATTAAAACATAAAAAAACAACCTAGTCATTCTGGTTTTAAATTTGACTACACATTAACTATAATGCTAAGGTAGGGACTTATTAATTGTAGATGGTATAATAAAGGTAAAATAAAATAAAACAACATTGATGTGCCGAGCGCACCCATAGTTTCGGCGCGGCCGAAAGATTCGGTTTTGGCCGAAACCGAACCCCCGGCCGAAACCGGCTCAAGCCGAAACCAAAACTTCGAGTCCAGCTCTAATAAAGACATAATATATAGAATCACATTTACCTGGCGCTATCATTCTTAATGTTGTCCTCACAGGGTATCTCGCCGCAGAACGGTGCGAGTAGTATATGTTTACGCTCCAAGGCTGACGTGAAGTCATCCCATTTCGTCACTTGCGACAAACGCTCGTCTCTCTCCTTTGTAGCCCTGATAAAGAAATATAGTAAATAAGTCATATTATAAAGAAATGACAATAGATAGACTAAGAAAAATATCACAATAGAATATGAGAGTAAATGTGTCCAGATTTTAACGTAATTTTGAGGTACGAGGCAAAACTCAACTACTGGGTTTAATTTAGGGAGTAAGTACTACTAATATAGTAAAGTAATAATCAATAATGTAATTGTATATTACTATGTAAATATATATTGCCGAGACACAAGAAGGTTTGTCCAAATACTCTTGGTACAAATACCATTTCCTAAGTACTTTATTAAATCAGTCTTAGTACCTATAAATATAATTTTTATTTGAATTATATCTATACTAATATTATAAAGAGGAAAGATTTGTATTTTTGTATTTTTGTATGTTTGTAATGAATAGGCTCCGAAACTACTGGACCGATTTCAAAAATTCTTTCACCTTTGGAAAGCTACATTATCCCCGAGTAACATAGGCTATATAATATCACGCTAGGTCTTATAGTTGCGGAGCAGTAACCGAAAATGTTTCAAAAACGGGGGAAAAGTATCGTTTCTGAGGCCTTATAAAAATCTTAAGTCCTCCCGTGCGAAGCCGGGACGG
This sequence comes from Polylopha cassiicola, assembly GCA_038024825.1. NCBI lineage: Eukaryota > Metazoa > Arthropoda > Insecta > Lepidoptera > Tortricidae > Polylopha > Polylopha cassiicola. The sequence continues at coordinate 7,120,678 of CP149061.1, forward strand.
GCCGCTAGTTTCTTAATAAACCGAACTGTATGTATGCGCATAATTTCGGAACGACTGCACCGAGTTAAAAAAAATCTTTTTTGCTGTGTTCGTTTACGCCAGGACAATTTTCGTGTAATGGCAGTCGTGCAAAGTCGGGGCGGGCATATAGTATAAGAATAATAATATAATATACAATATCTTTTGGACAATTCACACCAAATTATCTAGTCCCAAACTAAGCAAAGCTTGTACTATGGGTACTAGACAACGGATAATCAAACATAAATACATATAAGACATCCAAGACTCAGGTACAGATGTCAGTGCTCATCACATTGACATCTGCCCCTAGCAGGATTCGAATCCACAAGCTCCGGTCTCGTAGTCAGGACCTCTGACCACTAAACACTATAGTAATGTCATTAAATTCACAAACTTGGCAAGCATCTCATCGTGGGTCCTCTCGAGGAGGGCGGCCAGGTCCCTCGCGGCCGCGTCTCTCTTGATTACTATCTTCTCTCCTGTCAGCCGGCGCACCGCCACCACCTCGCCCTTCGCCATGTCCTTGGGGCCGAGCTCCACGCGGATTGGCACGCCCTGATCACAAATAGGAATTTAATGGAATGATAGTGTCAGCTATTTTTTTTTTCTATCAACTAACTTAACAGGTTCAAAGTTTTTAGTGAATTGAATAGTAGGTACTTAGTTAAGTACTTACTGAAATCAAATACGTATCCACATTTCCGATTCGATCACAATCCGATTTGTTTATGTTCCACCTTCTTTTATAAATAAAAAAAAATCAATACTCGTATCGATATCAAATTGACATTACGTTTTGAATAATGAAAAAAAAACGCATCTTAAATTTTCTTAAGTGACAGAAACCGAAAAACCAAATAAAATCACGGACGGAAACCAAAAATTTTTTGCAAACAAAAATAGCGCAATAAATTCAGATCCCTTCGCGGTTATTCCACATTGGAATGAAACAACTATAAACGCAATCCGTTTACTTTTTAGTATTCTTAACTTAATTCGTATTCAGTTACAAAACTATTCTTAACTTGCGTATTTTATTTTATTAGCTGACGTTTCGGAACCTTTAAAGTTTCCTTAATCGCTGACTTTAGCGTAAGACTAAGTATTATAGTTGTTTAATTCCAATGAAAAATAGCGTATTCAACGACAATCAAACCTTGAGCTCCCAATGGTTGAACTTCCACCCGGGCGAGTAGTTGTCCCTGTAATCGCCCTCGGCCTTGATGCCTTGTTCCACCAGGGTCTGCTCCAACTCCTTGCAAGAGTCCATCAGCTTCTGCCGCTCCTCGGGGGCGCTGGACGCCGTGATGCCGCACGGAACCACGATCACCTGGATGTCAGCCACCCGGGGGGGTAGCACCAGACCCCGGTCGTCTCCGTGGACGAGTATCATCACACCTAATGATGATTTGGATAAATTTTAGCGATTTTTTGACGTCATTTTAGCATAAGGGACATATAATAATTTCTGATGCCTTCGCGGTTATTACACATTGGAATGAAACAACTATTAACGGATTACTTATACTTTAGCGTTAGGCTATTGTCAGCTCAGTCGTGCTACGATTGTGGAAACTGTAAAGAATCCGAAACGTCAGCTAATAAAATAAAATAAAAATACGCGAGTTAAATCCGTTAATAGTTGTTTCATTCCAATAAGGGACATATTTTTATTTTGAGAAGTATTTTTAGTGACATAACACGGGTTATGGATCCAGATAGATATACAAATAAAATACCTAGCAGCTGACGTAGACAAACTAAGAATATATCTTAGGTAATTTTCGATACTCGCAAAGGAATCAAAACCTACAGGTTACTTCTAAGGGGAAGAAGGGGGTTGCAGCTGCCCCCTTGCCTGTACCTCGCTACGCCCTTTCTTTATATGAACGCTCTCAACGACAGGTCCTCTGTGCCATTGATAAAGACCCCTCTGGTGCTACTCGTATTAGGCCCAATTGCACGTTCTCGGGTTAGCCACTAACACGGGGTTAACCGAATAAATCTGACAGTTATCACTACAACAACTGTCAGATATATTCGGTTAACCCCGTGTTAGTGGCTAACCCGAGAACGTGCAATTGGGCCTTAATCACTCACCGATAGTCCTGGTGGTGAGACCCCACGAGTTCTGGAATACGTATTTCTTCTCCTGCGTCTCCGGGTCGTCGTATATGATCTCGAACATCTTGGAGAAGTTCTGGCCGAGATGGTGACTTGTAGCGCCCTAAACGGGACGTGCAAGGAATTATATCGGTTTTAAAAAACAATATTTATTTATATACATCTGACCCTCCTAACCCAATGTGCATATGATTTTCCTATCCCACTGTGCATGTGACCCTCTCCTTCTGCATTGCACATGGGCGGATCGTCGAGTGTTTGAGACGCCGTCATTGTCATCTATATCTATAACTAGCTGTCCGCTCCGGCTTCGCACGGATCCCTTTTTTATAGCCTACTCGGGAATAGTGTAGCTTTCCAATAGTGAAAGAATTGTTCAAATCGGTCCAGTCGTTTAGGAGCCTATTCAATCCAAATAAACAAACTTTTCCTCTTTATTATATTATAGTATAGATATGCACAGTGTGATGCTCATATTCCACGGTACATATGATCATCCTATAATACTGTGCATATTTTGTTCCTCCTATTGTACTCTACATATGCTTCTCCTATAGTACCTGTATGCCCCTGCCGCTGGCCGGCACGTACGCCTCGACGGTGGTGGTGTAGTCTCCGCCGGCGAACTTCTCCTTCTCAGTCTTGCGCCCCTTGATCACCGGGATGGCTAAGTAGTCCTCGTACACAGCTGCGTACAGATCTGTATGGAAAGAAATTAGGTATTTAGCTTTTGTTTTTGGTCAGTGAAGTGAAAATAATTATAGTACCGAGTAGTTGTATTTTTTGGTTCGTATGATGATTAATAAAAATAAACTTTGTTTTATTGACTTGAAGGATTGACTTGAAGGAAACACCTATCTACGGTGTTTCCTTTATGGAGTTTATATAAAGTTCGAGTAAATATAGTTTAACTACATCTTATCAATTTAAAGTTTTTAGAAGAAACCTTGCCTAAACAAAACAACAATTATATTATAAAGTTATGTATAAATGACCTAATATTTTGAGTACTTCCTCGTCGGCCTCCTGCTTGAGCCGATAGGCGGTGTGTCCCTCCTGCCAGAGGAACTCGCGCGTGCGCAGGAACGGCTGCGGCTGCTTGAACTCCCATCGCTGCAAACAATAATATTGCATCATCATGCACCAAAATGGTATATAAACGACCAGAATGGTACACCCAGGTATGATTGAATGTTGGGGACTATTGAAACCCATGAATCTAGGGACCTATAGATTCGGTGACCATTCTGGCTTCCGGCTGAGGGGGTAAATGACACTTTTCCATTCCGACTTTCGGAGACCGTTCTGCTTTACGGAGACCAATTTGACTCTTGGAGACTATTCAAACCGGAGTTAATTCGTCTCTAGGGACCATTAAGTATAACTTTGTTAAGTATAAGTTTAACTGGAAGAGATCCCTTAAAAGGATAAGTTCGCCTTGTACATTTGTATTGTTTTCGCTTCTGTATTTGTTTTGTTCTTCAATAGAGTTCACATACATATATACAGGGACCGGGGACTATTACATCCAGAGACAATTTCATATCCAGGGGGTCATGACCCATCCGACTACAAAACTAGATCCTTCCTAGTCTAGAAGTACCCACTCTCTCGACTCACCACAACATTGTTCCACTGGTTCAGCTTGATGGGCAGGTCGCGGTGGCTCTGTAGCCACTTGGCGTACGCCGGGTACATGACCGTCTCGGAGGTGGGCCGCACGGCGATGTGCTCCGCCAGCTCCGAGGAGCCCGAGTGCGTCACCCACGCGACCTCCGGCGCGAAGTCGGCGATGTGGGTCTTCTCGCGCTCCAGCGCCGCCTGCGGACAACTTCACTTTTATAATGCTGCGAACACACACGAACTTCATGTCGCACGACTAGGTCATGTCTAGATCTAACACCTTTATCAACTCTCATTAATTCAAAAAAGGTTCCAGGAGACGCGAATAACTGATTAGTATATCAGCAGCAGGAGTTCAGTGTACAGATTTATGTTTTTTATAATGAAGCTAGAAGAGTTAGCTTAGTTCTGTTTTATTGGTAGGTAGGTAGGCTTGTTGCGGGCCTGTCATCACATTTCCCCAGAGCATGGAAATGCAAATGGCTAATTAACTATCACACGATTCGTAAGATACAGCCTAGAAAAATCAGAGTACCAGAACATATTGTGGTTCGGTTTTAGGATCCTGCCGTTCTTGCCGTTTTTATAAATATTGGTACGGAACCCTTCGTGCGCGAGTCCAACTGCACTTTACTGGTTTTTATTTTAATAGTTTAAACAAAACTGACCTTAGATACAAATATGGGGAAGTAGCAGTCCTTGACGCCTAATTTCTTGAAGTTCTTGGAGAGGAACTCCCTGATCACCTCCCAGATGCTGTACGACCACGGCCGGAAGATGTAGCACCCGGAGATGTCGTAGTACTCTATCATCTCAGCTGTGATGGAACACAAGTTAAATAATACTCTTATATGTACCTATACATTCACCCCCTCTCCCAAACACACACGCAGGCACGCACGAACACACACACGCGCACCACACGCATGCACACACCCATATACACCATCATGTAGATATAAAAAAATAACATAATTTCACATACCTAGTGTAGGTACATGTGTACCTAGACTATGTGAAATTTTGTTAGAATTAAATAGATTAAGAAAAATACTTTATACCAACCCTGTAAGTTTTACACATGAATAAATTTGCATATTATAGAAAATGCTGCACTGAAATACCTATATATTTTTTTATTTGTATTTATTAGTATCCGACCGAATTTCTGGTTTCGGCCACCAAATCGTGTTCAAAAGATCGGTTTCGGCCAGGCCGAAACATACAACATCGTACTTACAGTTTGCATTCGGCATTCTCACTACACAGTACAAAACTAAAGTCGCTGTCGCCGTCTATCCGTCCCTATGTATGTTTAATCTTTAAAACGCAACGGACTTTGAAATTTTTTTTTAATAGATACAGTGATTCAAGAGGAAGGTTTATAGCACCCGTGCGGAGGGCGGGTCACTAGTCTACGCATAAACGAAGACTGATAGTGTAGACTCACATTTAGTGATGACTTGGGAGTACCACTCAGACAGATCAGTGTCCTTGTTGGCTTCTAGCCCCAATCGGGTCACTTTCTTCACGCCCGAACCAGATTCCTCTTTAACGGGCTTTGGCGACTGTAACAAAATGTATGGTGAACATTTCACATCTTTATAAAATTTGTCACTACATGAATTCAAATTTAATGTGTTACTGTTAAAATGGAGTAAGAAAATATTTCGAGCTATCACACTTTTCTAGTAAAGTTGCGATTTCAACTTTTCACCGCAAAATGACGTCACAAGCCCCCGAACTTTTACCCTTTATCCGTGTCACATTCCACCCTCCTTTCAATATATAAGGCTCAATCCAGTTTAGATTAGAAAAGCTACCAAATAAGACGTGCCGACACCCTTGCCTACATTGTAAGTAAAACTTCTGAAAACCATATTAAATTCAACATAACAATTCGCTATTAGCTCCAATGTTTTTTTGGAAAGTTGCTAAATGTATAAATTCGTTGTCGGAATCAACACCGATTAGTTGAATACATCAACTTACCGGTTCCTTTGGTTTCTTAGCCTCCTTGGGTTTGTCTTTGTTCTCCTTGGGCTTGGAGTCTCGCGGCTGCGCGGGCGCAACGTACGCCGCGCCCGTCTCCGCCTGGTACTTCGCCTTCAGCTCTAACAGCTTCTTCACCTCAGCGTCGATAGTGGCCTAGAGGACAATAACTTGTTTGAAAAATATATACTAAACTCGCTAGTTACCCTATTTTTTGTCAAAATTTCACTCAAGAATAGTGTAACTTTCCAACAGTGAAAGAATTCTACAAATCGGTCCAGTCGTTTTGGAATGTACTCAATACAAAGAAACACATCTTTCCTTTTCATTATAATATTATATACTATACAAGCAGACCCAATGAACTTTGTATTTTTTGTTGGACAATAAAGGCTAATGGTAAAATTTAGAGTTCAGCGTATTTTAGCAATGCTGAAAAATTATCTAAAAGTAATGGGATGGATAGGACCACCCTTAACATTAAGGGGTATGTAAAATAGATAGACCACACAAAATGCCAAGGCTATAACAACAAGGGCGTAGAGAAATTAAGAACATATATTATCTAAGGTAATTTGACACTCGCAAGGGTATCAAAACCTACAGTTTACTTCTAGGGCACATCAATATTAAACTAGCTTGCCGGGACAGCTAGTATAATTTAGGTACTTACTAAATTTCGTAATTACCTTGTCAGCTTTCTTCGCCTTCAAGTCCCTCACGAGTTCCCCTTGTTTGGTGACGTCAGCCGCCAGCGCCGCTGCCTTCGCGTCGCCGCCAGCCCCCGCCGGAGCCTTCTGCAATAACGATATTATAATAACAACTGGTTTCTTTGTCCATCAAATCGGTCCAGTAGTTTTAGCGTGAAAGCGAGACAGAGTTACTTTCGCATTTATAATGACTGAATAGACTTTAGTATTCTGTACCTAGTCGTCACCTATATAAAAAAGGAGAAACTATAACTTAATAAATGACTGGAGAGCCTAAATTATAAGGGTTAGAAATTAGAAATATTGCACAAGGCAAACCTGCATTTATAACGCAAGGGAGAACTAAGAAAGGATTTTTGAAAATTCACTCGCCAAGGGGGTAAAACGCGGATGCTTAATTGGTTTGATCCCAATAGCTACATAACTACGAAGGTTCACTAAATTTCCGAACTTGCTAAGACATTTATTCATGCGTTTGTACCAACCTCGGAAGAAGCGGTGGTTTTCTTAACATCGGCTGCGGGCGCGGCGTTGGGAGTCCATTCCGTACCAGTAATAGACTTGTATTGCGCCTTCAGATTCAACAAGTTCTTTACCTGAAAAACACCAATTATTATAAATAAGTATGTATGTAGGTATATGTATCAAGACTAGGGGACATAGAAACTTGAATCAAAGTATGTAATGTATAAGATGTTCGGAAGAAACGCGTGCCCTACTATCTAATAAAGTCACTCAGGTAAGTAGGACAACTATCGTAATCTTTTAATTTTAAACACATGACTGTATGTAACTTAAAAGTTTATTTAAACTTATACGCGCATATCATATCATAAAATAGGTTGTAGTTATAGTGCTCTGTCATTATTTTGTAACTGTATTACATTGTGTTTATTTTTTTGTTGTTTTTTTATGTCCGTCCGAACTTTCGGTTTCGGCCTAAAAATAATGCTTTGACCGAAGGTTCAGTTTTGGCCAAAAAACAGACGAACCTTTCGACCGCGCCGAAACTTACAACATCATACATACGGTTTGCGTTACACTAACGTCACGTTGGGTCTTCGGCTGTTTTTTGGCCGAAACCGAACCTTTGGTCGAAACATGATTGTTAGGCAGAATGTGGCCGAAACCAAGACTTCGGATGAATACCATTTGTTTAGCCACAAATCAATATTTTTCCTTCTTCTTTCTTTATAGCATACACCACTGTCTATTCCTCACCTCAACATCGATGACAGACTTCTCCGCTTTATCAGCCTTTAGTTTCCGGATCTTGTCTCCCTGCGCCGCAATCTGCTTCAGAACCGTGTCCACTTCAGACGTATTAGACATGGCCGCGGGGGTCGCACCAGGTTTCCACTCCTGAACAAAATATACAATAAGTATGACGACTGGGTAAGGAAAAAGTTCTAATTAATCTGTCAGAAGAATAATATGTGCATTTTATTATTTGATTTTGGTATGGGGCTTAAAATAATGTATAGGTATATTTATATAGGAACGCGTGGTCTCATATGGTTGAGTAATTTAGAATATCTTATATTTGACGCTGAATAGTACCTACTGCTTAAAGATTATTAAAAAATATTGGTATTTTTTCTTTTCTCAAACAAGCAAAAAATGTCAAGGATAGGTACCTAAGCGCTTCCAAAGTTCTGGAGTGGAAGCTCGTGACGTCACGTTATGGTTAAAATTATGCCACGAACCTCCACTGCTGAACTGAAGCGCTTGTCTTTGTCATTTATTGTTCGATTTAAAGAAAATCTTCATCATAATATATTATAAGCGTGTAATCAGCCAGCCCGCATAAGATCAGCGTGGTAAATTATGTCTGGTCCTCAAAGTCCCTATAGAACCATGTTCCCAATAGTGGAACGATTAAATGTACCTATTTATTATTTAAATTAAATTCATAAACATTGCCATACCAACCATAAATACCTTTTGCAAAATAAAACTAGGGTAAAAACACCGTGTATGTACAGTTATTTAACGTCCAGTTAATTGTCACTATAATAAAACTATTACGTAAAATAAAACACAGAAGACAAAATAAAATGTGACTACATTTAAACGAATTAAAAGAAATACTGTCTAACCATTCGATATGTTTTAACACACCGTGTCTTTGTTTACACAAATGTTAAACCGAGTTTGCTCATAAAAGCATATGACGTAACAATAGTACAAAAGAATAAAATAATTTATTTTGTTATAAATAGGTGACCTGTCAATTTTGAAATTTGTGTATACTGCTCGATAAAGACTATGGCATACTTTAGGACCAGCTATATTCCTAAACTCTACGGGAGACCTATTTTGGACAGCAAGACAATCCTAACTATTAAATAATATTATTGTAATTATATTGTAGGAGATTTTCAAATAAAGGCTATTGTTATTATATCACTGATTGACTAATTGTAATAAACGTGTCATATACCTGTCCAGTAGCTGCCTTGTACTTGGCCTTGAGTTCAAGTAAGACCTTGACGGCCTCGTCGACCTTGGCCTTTTCAGCCTTGGCAGATTTCAGCGAACGCACAAGGTCACCCTGCTTGGCAATCTGCTGGTCCAAGGACGCATCCGATGCAGGTGGAGTGGATTTGGCAGCTGGCGGAGCTGCACCTGGCTTCCAGTCCTGGTAAATAAAAAAAATACGGTACTATGCTGATAACTAAGGCTATCATGTATGGTCAGAAAAGTAATCACGATCAATGAAACAACATTAACGGACTTAACTCGCGTATAATATTGTATAGTAAACTAGTTAATTTATGCGTAGAATAAAATATTTCATACTTTAAAACAGGGCAGTAGTTACATTTTGCAATTTTAAAAATATGGTAGTTTGCATAATGTGAAATCACTTTAGCGTTAGACTATCGTCAGCTCATTCATGCTACGAATATGGGAACCAATTAAAAAGAAAAAGTAAATCTCGACCAAGGTACCTGTCCAGTAGCAGCCTTGTACTTGGCCTTGAGGTCAAGTAAAGCTTTCACGGCCTCGTCGACCTTGGCCTTTTCGGCCTTGGCAGATTTCAGCGAGCGCACAAGGTCACCCTGCTTGGTGATATCTTCGTTTAGTTTCGACGCGTCTCCAGATGGCGCGGCAGCTGCTGACGACGCGGGCGCCGCTCCAGGCTTCCAATCCTATCAAAAGCTTACCGTTTAAGACACATTGACATATTCAACAGGTCAACCTGACCAAATAAGACTATTTTTTTTATTAGTAACTATCAGTCCCGGCAGACGTCGTCTTATCTGTTCGATTGTTTCGTCAAAGATCTGTCAGTCTTCTGTCACATACCGTCAGTTACTTTTTGTACTTTTAAGTATATTATTACGAATCGATTGTAAAAGAGCATAAAAAAGTGTTGTTTTTGGACTTTTTCAGGTGATTTTTTATTTTTTTTCTCTCCTTAACCTGCATTCTCATACTTCAAGGAATATTTAAAAAAAAAATAGCGTAATCTAACTCAAGTAGGTACTCACCTGTCCAGTAGCAGCCTTGTACTTGGCCTTGAGGTCAAGTAACGCCTTGACGGCCTCATCGACCTTGGCCTTGTCAGCCTTGGCAGATTTCAGCGAGCGCACAAGGTCACCCTGCTTGGTAATATCGTCGTTGAGCTTAGCGGCATCATTGGATGGCGCCGATGCTGCCGCCGGGGCTGGTGATGCACCTGGCTTCCAATCCTGATTGCAAATAATAATTTTAAGAACAAAAAAATATGTTTTACTTTATACAATACCTAATAATCTTAGATATCAGTCAGAGTACTCTTTATGGAATGAATAAACTATGTACCTAAATATTGCTATAAGCGTTTCTTAACCATCCAACCATCGAGAAATGTTCCACCCACTTAAGTCTGCCCCGAGATTATGTTAAAAAAAAACATCGTAATGCACCTTAATCCACATATTCCTTTAAACACATCCTAATCTATTAGTCATGTACAATACTCACAGATAATACTGATAAAATCTATGTAATTATAAATGCAATGCATTATGCACTATTTCTAACTAGGTCAATTAAGTATTGCACTGTTTACTACAGAGGTTATATAAACAACTTACCTGTCCAGCGGCAGCCTTATACTTGGCCTTAAGGTCAAGTAAAGTCTTGACGGCTTCATCGACCTTGGCCTTTTCGGCCTTGGCAGATTTGAGGGAGCGTACAAGGTCACCCTGCTTGACAATCAGCTGGTCAATGCTTGCTGCGTCATTAGATGCCGGTTTGGAAGCTGTAGGTTGTTTGGCTTGCGTCGATACTGGTTTAGGCTGTAGGACAAGGAAATGAGACATAAGTAAAGCTATAAATCGGTCAATGGAATTATGTATAATGTGACCATACGTCCCGCTTTGTAGCTACCTACGTATCCCTGTGTCCCCGAAAAAATCAAGACGCAAAATTATCCTGTTTTCCGAAAACAGAACATTTTTTTTTCAGCTTTTTTTTTTAATACCTAACTACCTGTTAATTGAACTAAATAGACCAATGACCCGTATTTAATAAAAAAAAATGGTCACGTTTATTATGTAGGACTTTGTTAAATATAAATTTAGTGCATTAGTTATAAATCGGTTGCATAGAACATAGATCATTTAATAGAACGCTTTAAAGTGTCAACAAGTATAGCGTTACCAATATTTTAGCCACTTGAGTTTCGAGTTCCAAGTAGGATCATATTAAACAATGTTTATAAAAACTCAACTCCATAAAAAAGTACCCTCCTCAGCTGTTTGTTTACTAAACTTTAAACATGTAGTAGATAGCCAATATGATGACATTTGCATTTTAGACTAATTTACTAGCATTATATTCGCATTACTATGAAGACTATTATAAACTAACTTCTGCCCGCGACTTCGTCCACGTAGAACTCCTCCTTTTTTGCAGTCGGTTAAAAAGTAGCCTATGTTCTTTCTCAGGCTCCAGACTTTCTTTGTACCAAATTTCATATAAATCGGTCCAGTAGTTTTAGCGTGAAAGCGTAACAGACAGACAGACAGTTACTTTCGCATTTATAATATTAGTTAGGATGTATATCTACCTAGCTCGCCAAATTTTGACAGACTCATTTTATTTGTATTTCAAAGCTTTTAAACGCTCCTGCAGTTTACCTTGTGTAAACATTGTCTAATATTTTACCAAGAGACGATGTACCTAAGTAGATTAAAAAAAAAATATTAACATTATGAAAAGTAAAAGAAATTAAATATATATATACCTATTTATCGTTTGATTTTTACAAAACCATTTCTTATAACATCAACAATTATCATTTTCTGTTTTACTACACATTGGAAGGAAACAACTATAAATAAACGGATTTAACTCACGTACCTAAGTATTTTATTTTTTTAGCTGACGTTTCAGAACCTTTACAGTTTCCATAATCGTAGCACGACTGAGCTGACTGATAGTCTTATGCTAAAATGATTTATACAGTTATGCAAACCTACCTACCTAAGTTGTAATACTTGTAATTCAAGTACTTAATTCATATCACATTCAAAGTGAAACAGCAACTCATACATAAATAAATGTCCTTACATAAAATATTTAATCTGGTAATATTGTCGACCCAAAAAGTCCGTTAGAATTTACTTAAAAAACATAAAAAAAAAACGGATCAGGAATTATTTGACCGAAATATTTTTTGCTTCATTACCTACACAAAACGCTTCGTATGGCAAGTTGACTTGCACTCATTTCGTAGAATTAAAAAAAAATCAGGTCCTGTACCTACTTAAATAGTTAACCTAAAACGAGAATCACGGTATGTTAAGTGGTTGCCTATCGTGGTATGTACCCTAACACCAACACTTCAATGTTCGATGGATATAAAAAATATTGGGTTTCAACTTTCATACGACGACCGAGGTTCATATTTACTGCTAGTGAGTAAACAAAAAGACGTTAGTAATAATAAAACGCGTAGGTATTTGTATTTTGTGTTATATTTAAAATGTAAAATCAAGACCAAAAAGTGCAAAAAGAGTTCTGTATCTGTACAAATTACGTAACAGGTACGTATTTAAGTACTTTTCTCGATGATTAGGTTATTATCAAAACTTTTGTAAAGACAGTCAATCATTGTCGTAAACTAAGAATGCATTGTTGATGACTGAAACTTTGTAAAATTAATATCCATAAAACGTAATAGAATAAAATTATTCAAAGCACTGACGAAACGCACTAAAACTGTCAAATCAAATGTTAAGTATACTTACGTCAAATAAGTACTCAAATAGATGGTAGGCGCGCAAATTTCTGTTGACATCGGCTTTTTAACTTGTACAAAATGTTTATGGTTAAATAAATTAGAATAAAACTGAGTTTATTTAGATGGAACTTTTGAAATAATTTTATAAATAGTTTTGTGTGTTTGTGACTACTTTTTTTGAGTAGGTAAGTGGTCTATTAGTAATAGAAGTAACGTAAACATATTATGCAGTGAGAACGTAACTCATACCTACCTACATGATGAAGAGAAGTGTTTAACAATAGTTTCACATTTAATAACGAAAACATTGGTAAATATTACCTATACAACATATTAATATATATCTAGATTTTTAGCAAAGCGGGAGTTTGTAACATTTGCAAAAAACATTATTTTTCTTAACTTTATCGGAAATAGACTACTACCAACAAACTTAATATAATAATATTCTATACTAGCTTCTGCCCGCGATATCGTTTGCGCACTATGAGTATTTTACACAATCATTATAAAATTTATCAAAATATGTGTTATTCTGATGAATAGGCTCAGTAGTTTTTGCGTGAAAGAGGAACAAACAGACATCCATAAATTCTTACAAACTTTCATGTTTTTTTAAATGATATTACTAAGCATGTGTATGAATCAAAAAGACTTTAATTGTAACACTAATTCTTTGTATTTTTATTCAGATTTCTGGTATGTTCATACTTGAAGTCTAAGTAACAAAAGATAATAAAAAAATTGTAATAAACAAAATGGATGGTAATATAAAAGAGTCAGGTTATGATTCAGATGTAATTCTTATCAATGATCAACAATGTGAATTAATCACACTCAATCAATCCAAATCAGAGATAAAAACAGAAATACCAACAAAACAAAAGAAGCGACCAAAAAGAAAAGTGAAAATAAACAAAACAAACAACACAGAGACTTTGATAGTTAAAAAGAAGCGCAAGAAGCAGAAGTTACGATGCATCATAAATATAAACGCCCAATATTTTTGTCATATGAAGGAAAAACATACTACAAGAAGGAAATATAGGAAGAAGTCTAACTCTATTGTGAGATATGAAAAAATAGTTTGCAAGAAGGAAGCTTATTACAACAGAATTGTACCTATATGTTTTAGGGAGACATGTTTCAATGATAAATATTGCAGGTCAATATTTGAAAATAATAATGTAAGTATATTAATAATATTATTTTGACTTAGGAGATGTCATAGCTCAGTGGTAAAACTAGATTGTGAGGGCTCAGGTTTGAGTCCTGTCAGTGACCATAAAAAAATAATGTGCATATTTTTATGGTCACTGACTCTTTGTGAAGAAGGAAACCAATGTGATGGAACATGCATACCATGACATGCAATTCAATGTCAATCCACACTTGACCAGTTTTTTTAGTTTAGGCCTAAATCTTTAGATATTTCTAAAAGCATGTATGCATGCATTAGTAGATTATAGGCTAAATTATTAATATTATTTATGTGGGCCTTGTGTTTAAATGACTAATCAAAATTTAAGTCAACTTTTATTATACCTACTGCAAAAATATCCTACACAACTATTAAAACAGCCAATAAATTATTACATTATGGAAAATCATAGACATTAATACCTATATAGATAAATCATAACATTGTGGACAATCATAGACAATTCCTATACCTATGTTAACTTATTATTTTCTTTTTTAGAAATATAAAAGAGATAGTTCTGAAGACAAGCCGGATTTATATTCGTCATTGTCGACAGCGGCGCTGACTGAAGCATTAGGTACGATATCTTATGAAGAAATAAGCAATGGTGACTTTTCCTCGAGCACAGAAGAACTTGACACGCTCATTAAGAGGACTAAGGAGGTACTTTTCAATGTATTTTTTTTAATACACTCTTGTTGAAGGACAGTCGCGGAGCACAGCGAAAGACGGACGTTGCCCTTTTTCTATTTGTCTCTGTCGCACGCGCGTAGTAATAGTGCCCTCACGCTCGCACAGTAACCTTCAAGGTTACTGTGTGAGCCACCCAACATCTTTGATTTAAATTTTTAGTATTTTTTTATTTTGTCATTATTCTGCATTGAAAAAAAAAATAGAACCCTTAATTTTCACCCTTCCAACAAGCTGTAGGTAATAGGTATTTTTATAAAAACTCTAAAAACGCAGTACGAAGTTCGCTGTGGGTTAGATAGTATTTCTATAATGAAAATGTCGCATGAAGAGGACCTTAGGTACAAGTATATTCTAATTAATACCTAAAGAAGGCCCCCCCTGAGACAGACAGACAAACACACAGACACGTCAAACTTATAACTCTCCTCATTTTGCTCCCCTCCTATTGCGTCAAAAACAACGTTCAAGTTTTGAACATTATGTCTCTATTCTAAGTCGGTTACTAACAAGTACTCAAGTAGGTATTCACTTACATAGAAATTAATAATAAGGCACATTGTATGTTTACTGCTTAGTTCGAGGAAAAAACCATCATGGAATAAATTGCTAATATGGACGTTTTCATTGTTGCCAAGTACCTGCGGTATTCGCTATTTATATCTGATATCATATTTCTACGAGTAATGGAAAAATTCAAGCACATATTTCTTATTAAAAGATAATACAATTATGAAAAATCTGGTCTGCGTTATTTGTAACCAAAAGTCCGCTAGATGTACGTCGTGTATAATGAGGTGCAACTGTAATTTTCCACCAATCAGAGACAAGCTACTGGCCTGTGATGAGAGACAAGCTACTGGCCTGTGATTTGTGGAACGTGATAATTGGACCTCATTCTACACCTCGCACGCCTAGCTGATTTACTATAATAATATTATTTAATGATACACACCAGAAAGTGTTCGGATTCAACTCGCGTATTTAGGTATTTTATTTGCCGAAGCTTCGAATACTTTACATTTCCCTTATTCGTAGCCATAAAGGAATTATCAAGTGAGAATTACGAAAT
The DNA here is from genome assembly GCA_038024825.1 of Polylopha cassiicola. Classification (NCBI taxonomy): domain Eukaryota; kingdom Metazoa; phylum Arthropoda; class Insecta; order Lepidoptera; family Tortricidae; genus Polylopha; species Polylopha cassiicola. The sequence continues at coordinate 7,136,355 of CP149061.1, forward strand.
TAAGGGAGTGTCTTCTTTAAATACCAATAAACTCGGCGGTTTCGAAAAGTGATTCAAGAGAAAGGTTTATAGCACTCGTGTGAAGTCAGGGCGGGTCACTAGTATAAAGTTAAACCTATTAAAGAAGAAATCTTTCACTTGGTACCTAAAGATATATATTACATTTGTTACAGCGCGAAGATCTCTTCGTACTTGGCCCCAGTTGGTACTCTAATCCTATTGGCAGAAGCACACCCGTAAACTACGCGAGCGATTCGAACGTCTCACTGCACTCCCAGGCGACTTTGTGCCTTGCGCCGATAACAGAAGAAACATATTCGCCTATCACGGACCCATACTCCTACGAAGAGGAGTATTCTCCAATCGAAACGAAATTGAATGAAGATGTATACTACAATAGATCGCGTCAAAATATCAGTCCATCTTTGATAAGTTCGTGTAGAATGGATAGAAAAAATATTTTTCATAATAATAATAGAATAAGTCCATACAGTCCTTCCCTAAGCCCGCCTCGTTTAATGGAATTTAATATTTCTTTAGATAACCAATCTAAGATTAGCCCTTACAGTCCCTCTATAAGCCCTGATAATCTTTTAAAAGAATACATTCATGACAACTACAATGAAGCTAATATTAAAAAAGAAATTATGCGCACATGTGATGCAACAGAACTAGATCACAGTCCAATTTTAAGTCCGCCACGTATTATTGATTTTAAACAAGAAAATATAAATACTTCACCATATTTAAAACCTATTCCAAAAATCGATACGGAGACATCCAAGTCGCTTGCAGCAATTCATAAACCAAAAATCAAAATCGAAAGTGAAAATACCAAATTCTTTGATTACAATGCTAACTATCCAATTCTAAACTGAAAATTATTAGGTATTAAAAAAATGCACTTAATTAATTTTAGTTACTACTATTTAGGTACTTTTAATTCCAAAATTTTGTTTAAATTTCGTTGATTATAGACTTATAGATCTAAGATCCAAGTGAAAGTGTTATAAGAGTAATATGGTCCTAATGAAAAAAGGTATATATCCTTCATATACAGAATTACACTTATACCTTTTTTCCAAAGACCTCCTAATTATGTTCTAAGCATTACGTTACAAGTTTAAAATAAGTTGATTGTGGAATTACTTACCTATTGTTACTTTAATAAAGTTGATTTTGAAAATTCACACATTGCATTTAAGATACTTCATGAACTAACACGACTATGCGACAATGTTAGATGCAACTAACATTGCTGTTTTCCGTGACGTCCTTTTCCTCATATTTAATAAAGAACCCTGATTAAGGTAATATAATGATAATGATGATAAACAATTCCCTTGAATGCGTCAATGGCCAATTATCGCCACAGTACAGCGACTTTAATTGCCATTCGATATAACATAATTCACAACAGTGAACCTTATGATACGGATAATTACATGCACTTTATATAACTCACAATTACAAAATATAACGTGACCATGTTGGCTAGCTTTCCGAGAACCAATAGGAACTGTCGAGTTTCCTTCGCATATAAATATAGCATCTTAGAAGCTTACTAGCAGTATCTGTTGGGCGGAGTAACTGGACATAGCAAAATGAAGACTGCCGTTCTGCTTTTGTGTTTGGCCGGGGCGGTCCTGGCGCAAGACAAGTACGAGGGCTCTTTCGACGAAATCGACGTCGAGGAGGTCTTAAACAACGAGAGGCTTCTCATCGGATACACGAATTGCCTCCTCGGAAAAGGTCCTTGCACACCAGAAGTAAAACAGTTGAGAGGTCAGTACGATCAAGTAAATATTATATTCATAAGTAAAACTCTAAAATTAAATTTTATCTTAAAATTGTAAACTAATTCTACAACAATATAAGTTTAACTATAAATCTATTTTGAAGATTCGTCACGTTCTAAAGCTCGCCGGAACGTTTCCAAGCAAACGATTCCCTGGGAATTATACTTCTTTGCATTAGACCAAATTGTTTCAAAAGAGTCGTCAGTAAATTTCTCCCCTGCTGCCTCGAATATTTTTCTAACGATTCCCGGTTCTCTTGCTGAGTACATATCTCGATGACTCACTCCTAATGTAGTGAAGATACTCTGGCTCAAGCAAGCCTTTGCGTCAGACTCATGCGGGAGATAAGCTCGGTCTGCTTTGCAGCAAAGTTCCGGAGTTACGGGATAGTCCATATCAAAGTACCTTCCAGAAGGTACACCCGCCATCAGCCTTGTATCTACCTCTTGACCAGGTTTCACCATGTCATTATAGGTCGTTTCAAAACTAATACAGTCCCCGTGAATATCCCAAATCTTTGGCAGGTTATCCGGAACCTGTGTAAAGTTCATGGAATGAACAAGGGTCCCATATTTAATGTTTATGCCATCATAGGCTTCCCATAAAGACAACAGAGGCTCGATTAAATTCGGGTCGAATCTTATTGACTTCGTACCGCACAACTCATAAACAATATGCTTGGGCAACCAGCCGGACTTACATTTATCGTAATATTTCATATCCAATTGCAGCTTTCTAAAAAAAGTACTCTCAAATCGTTTTGATAAAAATTTACGTAGAGAATTCAAGTGCGCAAGGCATTTCTTGAAAAATGCGTATTCTGGGTTTAACTCGCATGTAGTCAGACACTCGGGTAGATTGTCAGGTGGTTTCAGAACTCCAAAAGAATACCCTTTAGGAGCGCTATTAATGTTATCGTTAGGAGTTAGAGCTAAGCCAAGTCTCGGTTGAGTCATCTGAAAAAACCCGGCTTGCACTACATTTAAAGGGTGTTTCAAGGAGGTTCCTAAATTGACTCTCTCGTCTGTTAAACAAGTTTTCATCAAGATTCCCCTTTTATCTATCTTAGATCTGCGACCAAAGATAATATTTGGTTTGAAAGCCGGTTCACAGTAACCTCTACGAACTTGATAGCCGGGTTTCCTAGACGGCGACTCGTTGTCTGGTAGGGGTACTTTTGGCATAACTATATCATATAATCTCCCACTCGATGGAAATTTCATGCCTTGAGTACTATACAGATCGAAACCTTCCGGTACCATTGGCACGGGATCAGGTACCGATCCCGTTACCTTTTTCCAGTACGAAGTGTACACTGTGTCTTTAAAATCCTCCACCAGAGTTTTGAACTTGGTTTTGGTACCACCGTCAGGGTTCATTAGTTCCTGAACTTCGCTGAAGAATCCAGCATAACGCTTGTCCTGCGGAACTGGATGCCGTAGAGGTGGTAAAGGTTTCGGTGGCGGTGTAGGTTTGATGGCATCGCTTAAAAGAGAATCTACTTCATCTTTGAGCAGGTAATGTTGAAGAGAATCTGCAACCGTGTCTTCTGGTTGGGCACTAGGAACGCCTGCAGCGCAAACGGTCGGATCCCGCTCAATAAACTTACCGATATTGCCTTTCCCTCCCGTAGTTCTTCCGCAATTCTTCGGCATAATTACGTTCCTTCGCTTGATTCAATCAAATCAAGTAAACTGTTAAAAATATAATGTACATAAATTGATTTATTTCTGTCAATGTCTATTCGATTGTGTGATTTGAATTTGACAGATATAGAACGATTTCAGTCCAAGCTGAGCTTAGAAGATAAACTCTATGAATTAGGTCTTTTGGTTGTCTATTGCGTCTTTCTCAATATCTTTTTTGTTATCAGAAAAGCTTCCGGAAGCGTTAGAAACGAGATGTGCAAAATGCACCGACAAGCAGAAGCAGATCGGTAAGAAACTGGCTCAAGAGGTGAAGAAGAACCACCCTGACCTGTGGAAGCAGCTCGTCGCCAAGTACGATCCCAACGGTAAATACACAGAGGCATTCCAAGACTTCCTTAAAAATTAACATACCCTGATTTCCATTTTTATTATATTTCACGATCGTTTCCTCGACGCAAAATTATGTATGTTGAAATTTTATATACTTAAAGTTATTTCTATATAATAAAATACTTGATTTGAAACTTGGTTTTACTTTAATTAGTAGTAAAAGTAATTTGACCATCATAAAAAATAAGAATTATAAAATAAAATAAAGCGTTTATCAAAAATAAAGGACAAAAACAATATGAATATAAAAAAAGAATGTTCTGTTTTAGATTATCCGTATTATTTGTCCTAAAGCAATATCAGTTTCGTCATTTTTCGAGTCAGCGCTACTCACTAAAGCTTGACGAAATGTTTCAAAGCAAACCCAACCCTGGGAATGACGCTTCTGGGCTTCATTCCAAACAGCCTGAAATTTTTCATCACTTAAATTCTCACCAGCAGCTTCAAACACTTTCCGCACGACATTTGGTTCTCGCTTTGCGTACATATCCCTGTGACTGATGTCGAACCGTGTGAACACTGAAGGGTTTAAACAGGATTTAACATCAGATTCATGCGGTAGGCAGACCTTGTCCGCTCTTACACAGCCTGGAGGAACAAATGGGACATCCAAATCTAAATACCTTCCCGATGGCACGCCAGACATGAGTCCCTTATCAACTGTCGGAATTTCTTTATAACCATCCTGGTACGTCGTAGAAAATTGAATACACTCGTCTGGTATATCAGGTATTTTCGGCATATCAGGAGAAGGTTCCCGATAGTTGATAATATGAACAAAGGTTTTATACTCAATCTGAGAACCGTCGAAGGCTTTCCACATGGACAATAAAGGTTCAATCAAAGCTGGATCAAATCTTATGAACTTCGTTTTACAATAATCGTAAACTACCTTCTTCGGCAGCCACCCCGTCTTATTTTTATCGAAATATTTTAGCTCCAGGTAAAAATTCGAAAAAAAAGTCGTCAAAAACCGCTTAGACAAACATTTTCGGAGGCTGTTAAGGTGACGGAAGCATTTTCTAAACTCTCCTATACCGGGGTTGATTTCGCAATAACTCAGACATTCTGGAAGATTGTCGGGTGCTTTAAGTTTGCCGAAACTGTGGCCTTTAGGTAACTCCTTAATATTATCATACGGTGCTAAGACTTCGCCTATTCGCGGTTGCGTCATATCCTGAAAGTTGGCTTGTAAGCTATTAATGATCACTCGTTTTCCGTTGCCAGACACAACTCTATCATCGGTAAGGCTACATTTAGCGTAAATGCCTCGTTTGTCTACAAACGTTCTGTGCCCAAACGTTAAGTCAGGATTAAACGATTCTTTACAGTAATTGCGCGTAATTTGAACACCAGGCTGTTTGGAGAGAGGAGTTTCATATGGAAGGGGTTCTTTCGGCGTGACCACATCATACAATCTACCATAAAAGGGGGTTTTCTTGCCTAATGTAGTGTTTACTGTATCGAAACCTTCCGGCAGCATTGGAACATGATCCTTTCTCCCTCCTACCGGTTTGTTCCAGTATGATGTGTAAGGGGTGGATTTGAAATCGTCGACTAAGGATTGAAATTTCGTTTTGGTTGGAGGGTTAATTAGGTCGCTGGCGTCAGTGAACAGGCCTGCGTTTCGCTTATCTTTGGGTATTGGGTATCGTAAAGGAGGGAGAGGTCGTGGTTTCTTTGGGGGTATAATAGCGTCACTAATAAGGGCGTCTACCTCGTCTTTCATCAGATAATGCTGCAGGTGCTCCGGCACGGTATTGTCGGGTTGGGCAGTTGGAAGCCCAGCGGCACAAATTTGAGGATCTCTCTCTATGAACATGCCCATGTTGCCTTTCCCCCCCGAAGTCGACCTTTGGCAATCAACCGGCATGACTATTTGTAAATAAAAATGTATAAAAAATATAAAAGAAAATGTTTACAAAATCATTGACATTACAATGTGTCAATATGACAAAATTTCATAGACGTAATAAACCAGTGTAGATGCAAATTTTTCCTTAAACCAAGAAGGAACTAAACCTAGGATGTAAAAAGGCGGGGTTACTTAGGCAACCTAGCCGGGTACCTAGGTAGGGCATTTCTATAATATTTCTGATGCCTTCGCGGTTATTATACACTAGACTGTCAGTGTTAGATTATCGTCAGCTCAGTCGGCTACGAATATGGGTACCTACTGTGAAGTTATCGAAACGTCAGCAAATAAAATAGGTGCGCGAGTGAAATCCGTTATAATTGTTTACTTAATTATAATATTCTTCTTTCTTGTTCTTCCCTTTTTTAAAGCAATTAAGAACAGCTTTCACTTGCCTGGGGCTTACGATAGGGTGTACGAGCATTCATACCTGAAATCTAAGTAGGTACTTACCTATTTTGTATGAATTGTATGCCTGTCAATCCTGATATATCGCACACCTAGATCTAAAGGGTGCTACTCAAAAATCTGAAGATTTGAGATAATATGCACACCATCGGATTCTTTACAGCATAACCCACCTACTAAAACAGATTTAAGCTAACTCTTCTAGTTTCATTATAAAAAGCATATGTCTATACAGAAAACTCATGCGTAAACAGTTTTTCGCCTCTCCTGAAAAAGTAACTTTTTTGAGTTAGCTCACTTTAGATCTAGGTGTGCGATATATCAAAAATGCTTAACTTTAGTATATTAAGCTTTGCTTAGTGTATTTACTAGTTACTTGTATTTTCACAAGTAGGGTGCGTCGGGGTAACATGAAAAACAGAGCAAGATGAAAAACCCCTCATAGCTGCCTATTCCGTGCATATTTTTTAACACTGACTACAGAGTTTTGTAGGAAATTTCATTGCGCTCCTTATCTCAGTCAGCGATAATCGTCAGTTGTGAGTGCATATGTTTTTTTTGCAATTTTTCGACAACGTATGTTTTTGAGCGATAAATGCGTTTTTTAATCTTCCCCCACGTTCCGTAGTTTCTTCTACACGCAAGTTAAAAATATGTTTTTTTGATACGTGTTATTGATAATTTTTTTTTAGTTGATACATAAAATCCGATTTTGCATATCTTTTATATTTTTGGAGTTTTTATATTTTTCAATCTTACACCGCTTGTAAAACCCAGGGGCAAGACGGCAATATTTTCTTTTCCAATTTACCCCGATTATGAAACCCATAGTAAAAGTCAGGGGTTGTCAAACTGTATGATTCGTTCATGAGTAGTGTAATATTCACAACTCATGAAAACATGTGTAAAAAAAAGATTTTAAATAAAAGTTGTAATATATTTAGCTAGTTTAACTACCTGTCTATTTAAATAAAGAAATGATTACATTTTTTGTGTACATGGTAGTAAAATTTAAATATTAGGATATAAAAAGAAAAGGTTGAGAACCGCATATCATCTGAATACAAAGTGGGGTAAGACTGAAATATTATATTTAACAAAATTTCATTTTGGTAGTTAAAACTAGGTATTTTTAAAATGTATTTATATATTTGAATAGAGAAAAAAATATGCTTTCGGTGCATATAATCCAAATGGACCTACAATGGATATTAAAGATTTTAAGAACTATATCGATCTTCCCACCTCATCATTCCATCTTACCCCACGATTTTTTTGCAAAAAATTTAACTTTGCCGTCGTTTTTATATATGAAAAACACCTCCAATCAGGTCCATTTTCAGGTAGATAGGAAGAACCATTCATTAACTTTACTAAAAACATCACTTCATATACGTCAGCTTCATACGATTAAAATTATGAGGCTTTAAAAAAAACATGGTTTATCACATCAAAATCTCGTTCAACCTTACCCCGACGCACCCTAATTAAGATACATAGGTACTTAAAAAGGTAAGTATTTATATAGCTATGGTTATTAAATTAATAATAGAAGTGTCTATTGTCTAACTAGGTATATAATAATAGCATTATATTTATAAAATACAAAGGTGTTTATGATCTCTCGAAATTTGACAGCATCGTACTCCGATAACTCATAATAACACAAATTATAAGTAAGTGCCTACACATCAAGCTCCAATAATATATTGTACATAGTTGAAAGTTTTCAACTAAATAAAAAAAGCTTACTTAATAACTAAAAACCAGCAATCGTTGTTTAGTGATAACGTAAGTCTTGTACTTATGTAAAAAGGATCCTTAAAAAATGGAAGATAAGGAATGAGTACACGTGCGCGTTTTACAAAAAAGGCAAATATTAAAACTTCAGTCTATTGGCGCCTTTACAAAATGTTGCCAGCGAACTAAAAAAAACTGCACTTTAGTGACTATATTTATTTACTTAAAAACATACGTAATTTTTATAAATATTTATCTCAACTACATACTTACATATAAATAAATATTCAATAACAATGGCATATTAATGGATCTCAAGTTCATAATGAAATTCTTTTAGTATGTAGGTAAACCTAGTGACTAATTACTTTACTTACCTATTAGATTTTTTTCTGTTGATACATATTGATCCAATAAAGATTAAATAATTTCCTTTATAATATATACAAGTTCTATTTTTAAACTACCTACATTTAATTTGGTACAAATCAGCAAATTGGACTGGCAACATTAAGCTTTACCAACGTCAAGTCTGAAGTCACGCAAGTTTGTATATTTTTTGCTGCTGAATGAAAACATCGTTACCGCTTACCGCGATAAGTAAATACGAAACGCAAATAAATAATTTTTATGTGGGTAATTTTACACCAGAATAAATCGTGTGTATAGACTTAAAATAAATGAGGGTTGGTTTCTTCACTCTGAAGAAAAGTTACTAAACGTGCAGTGCGCAACCTAATAACAAGTTTACGAGAAATATATTTAATTTAAAAATATGCTGTAAGTATTAAACTTTCCTTTGTAACTTAATTGCCTAACTTTTTCTCAATAAGCATTTATTAAAACCGTGTCATGTTTTTGAAACGATTGCAAATTTTTTGTACCTACCTAATGTATGCACTGTTCGACAGAGAATTTATTTAAGTACTTAATTAAAACCTGTGCTTTTATAACCTTCGCGGCACTCAAAGAAGACAGTGTTAGACGATAAAATAGAAAACAAGTGAAGTAACCTATTAAAATTTGCATTTCCAGACAAAATGTCGAAAACCCCTTATAGAATGCAAGGCGATCGGCCGAATTTGGTGATAGTACCTACGGAAGACGACGCGCCGCCGGCGAAAAAAACAAAGTTAAACTCGGAACCCGAAAAAACTTCAGCTTTACCGACTTGTGATAAAAGTGCTAATGTGAAACCAACTGCTACAGTGTATCCAAGTATCAATAACAATATTATCTTGGTGGATCGACAAAATGCGGAGAAAAAATCAAGTTGGGCATCCAATTATCTTCAGAGCATAGGGCACACCCCAACTAAACATAACAGAGTGAGTTGTACATAATAATTTATATACTTAGGATATAGGACTATCTTCAAAGAGGATACTTATATGAACAATGCTGTTGAGGACAATGAAATCTAGGCCATCAAAATTAAGTGACACTGATTATTTTTGGAGTTAATAGTAAATATTATTACATATAACATGTTACACACACAAAAACAGTAAGTACCTACATCAGGACAGTAATAGTAAAAAAAGGAAAACATGTGGTACACATAAATTCTATAAGTACCTGGAAGTTTAAACATTATTTGTCCACATGTTTATAAATCTATTTATTTTTACTAATTGGGTAGTTAGCCAATTGCTAGAATGGATTTGATTAATTATATATTTTTAATTATCATATGGGTAGTCAAATAAACTTATAATTTATAGTGGACACTAATTTCAGAGATATACAATTGTTTTTCATATTTATTATGCGTTGTGTTTGATCACGGTTATTACAACACTGATTAGTTCACAATCAAGTATGCCTACTTAAATAAGATTGCAACTTTTCTATAAGATAAGTGATTCTGGGTATTTATTAACTATGTATAAATAAGTATACTCACTCCAGTATGTGCCTGATATTTTTTTATAAGAATATTTAGAGCTTCAACAATGTTTTATTGGTTATAAAACTTGTGGAAAGTTCACTTGACTACTTGATTAATATAATATAAAGGCACATTTTTTTTAATTGGGAAATGTTTATCGATATACAATTAAGTATTGGTTTATTTGGTTAGACTTGCATTTGTAAGTCCTTTAGGTACCTCATTGAGTTTCTAGCCGTTTCTTTTCAAGTGAGGTTTCTTTGCAGATTATATCATCTGACCTTCATTAGAGCTTGCAAAAGCCTAAATTGAACAAATATATTTTTGATTTTGGTAGTTATTTATTTGACAGCCTATTGGTCAGAGCTGATGATTATGAAACTAGGGGTTGCATGTTCGGATCCTTCTAAGGGCAGATATCAGTTTTATGAACACAGGCATTAGCCGGTCTTGGATGTCTTATGTATTTTTTTATGTTTATCTATTGCCTAGAACACATAATATATACTTAAAGCATTGCTTAGTTTGAGAAAAGATCAATTAAAGTAGAAAAAATGTTATTTTGTATTTTAAATTGGGATATTAATATTATTTATAAAGGGATATCACATATGTACTTTGAGTACATAATAATGTTTGTAAAAATAGTAATAGTTTTTTGCAAATTGTTAATTGAATGGATATACAATGTTAGACACATTTATACCTAACTTTTGTAGATTTGAAGATGTGTCATGTTTAAACTTTAAGATTGTTATTTTGCTATTTATTAATATTACTTATAACAATAACTGTAAGCTTTGCTAAGCTATTTATAGTTAAATGATAATGTAAATCTAAAATAATACTGTGATCATTTTTTTTTAAATTTTAATTTTAAGTACTTATATCTGTCACAGAAAGTAAATTATTGGTATTTCCATTTGGTATTTCCAATTGAATGAATCTTATTAATTTAATTTTATGTGTTGTGTTTATATTTTTATCTAAAGAAAAACATTCTCTTCTTTAACAGTATCAGTTAACATCGAAAAAAGTATTACCCTCCAAAGAAAATACTGAAAATGTAACAAAAAACAAGGAAACAGTCAAAATTAGCCCAATAAAACCACCCATTCTCTCCCCCAGAAAAGATATTGTACTAAATTTAAAGGAAAGGAGTGGCAAACAGCATATCAGTGAGTTGAAAACCCACAAAATTCAGATACACGATGAAACTAAATCAATAGGAACTAGCGTTAAAAGTCAAGTTTTTAAAGCTAATCGGAGCGATTGCCGATCGACTTCCAACGAACATAATGTAAAAAGCGTGGTTAAATTAATAAATAAACATGTGCCGAGTACATCTGGGAAGTGTTTTAATGTAGGAGTTGATTTAAGAACAAAACTTAGCCGTCAATATACAAAAACTAATAGGCAAAACAAACATGAGGAACAACACAATGAAAGAAGCCCATACAGGAAGACTCCCGCGAAACCTAATCTTAAACGTTTTATTCCAGATGAAAATTTAATTATATCATTTAACCCAGAAGAGGATACAAAAGACGACACCATTCAAAATATGTCACCAATAAAAAGCAAGGCACAAAACACAAATCCAATCGCAAAGACGGAGAGTAAATGCAAAAAAATAAAGCTCGAAATTAATATAATTTTTCAAAATTCAGACACAGAACCCAAAATTATAAAAAATAACGACGAAGCTGAAGACAGCGGCATCACGGATAGTGTTGATCTTAGTTTTTTAGATGATTTTGATGTTGATGGAATCGTGGAATGTCTAAAAGAATGTGCAAATACAAATGTTATTACAACTTCCGAAAAACATGATTTCCCCAATGAACCCATTAATGCATTATGTCATGTTGATACAAATACGTTAGCAGTAGTTGAAGATATTAGTATCAATATTAAAACTAATGCATCTTGTAACGTCTCTGAAAATATTTTTAAATTGGATGAAAACACCAACGAAATAAATAAAGTAGTTACTGAAAACAAGACAATTATTGAACAATATCTTACGAAAGAGGGTCAAAGTATCGCAGAATGTGATAAACAGAGGTAGGTAACGATATATATTACAATATAGACTTTCGCATTAATGTTATTTTAAGTTTAAATAATAATATACAATCTTATTTTCAGTTCTAAGCAAACAAAAAGGAAGCACACAACAGAACCTAAAACACCTCAAAACACGACATCAGAACAATACATGGTACATGACAATTTAAATATAGGCGTTGTTAATAAGAAAATTAAAACGCAAAAAGAAACTATAGACCAAACTTTTAAGATAGCTAATGAAAATGTATCTGTGTCAGTACATAATAACAATAATATAATGGAATATAAGAACAAAGAAATAATTGCGGAGGAAATTAAAAAGGAACTTGCAAATAAATTTATAGATGATAACTCCATTCTTCTAACTTCTAACCAATATTCCAAAGAATTTTCTAAAGAATCTAAACCAGTACAAGATCTTGTAACGAAACATAATTTCACGGGTGTAGAAACAGCGCCTATGTCATCAAATCTAAATAATGGCAATTTAATAATTTCAAATGTTGATAGCTTACCGGGTAGTACTCGGTCTCAGGATAAGACTGACATAGTAAAAATCGGGGTCACATCCAAACAAACAAAACCATCAGCGTCAAATGAAACGATACAACCTATACTTAAAAGCATGGAAACTGAAATAATAGTTATAGAAGATACTGATGAAGAAACCGAACAAACAAATATTGATGAAAAATCTAAATCTTTTAATGTAATAGCAAATTCAACAATAACAATAGATAACGCTATAGCAGTAGAATTAGATAAAATTAGTACAGACGATAAATCTAACAGTCCTGAATCTGACCCGAAAACAATGTCACTAGACTGCTTGAGCACCAACCCAAAAAATAATTCTTTAATTTTTATTGCCGAAAATAATACTGTCGTCGATGAGACTACAGTACAAACAATTTCTACTTCCCAAACAAATAAGTGTTTAGTTGCAAATGACATTATTAAAAAATCAACAACTGAGGAAACAAGCCAGACCATTGCTTTAAATAGTGAAGAAGATACATCGAACGACATTGATAAAACGTCGACTTTAAAAGACGAAAACCCGACTATTATACAATGTAAAGCAGAAAATGAGCAGTCACTTGATAGCACAAAATCTGAAAGCAATGAGAGAAACACTGAAAATTTAATAAACAAACCAGAACAAGACCTAATAAAAACTGATAGTGTACAAAAAACCATAGCTGACGAAACTAACCTGAACATTATCCCTGACAATAATCCGAAGGTGTTTGTAACAAATGACAAGACATTGGAAGCTATGAACGACTGTAGAAATAATATATCAGAAAATAATAAAAATATAACCGATGACAAACATACAGCCACTGACCAAAATAACTTAAATGTCTGTGCAAATAACCAACAAAATATAATGAAAGTGGACAATATTGGAAAAGATCTCGACGAAAATTCGAAAATCCAGTTCAATCAAAACAAACCAACAAATGAGAAAAGTTCGGAAGTGCTCTTAACTACCGACAAAGTTAATAAAAATGAAACAAAACAAGTAGAAAAAAAGGAGACAAAAACTAAAATAGACGATACAAAACCTAAAGTGTCTAACACAAAACAAAATGCTTCGGATAAAGAAGTACAAATAAATACAACAAAAACAGATTGTGAGACTAAGCCAGTGTTCCAAGGAGCATATAAAGAATTAGTTGAAAATTTGGAAAAAAGAATGCTTAAGTACTTTGATTTAAAATACACTATAACCTCAATTATTCGTAAAGGAGCTTTCTCCGATATATTTCAGTGTAAAAATGATAATGTACAAACAAAATATGCTGTAAAGATACTAAAGTGAGCAATCTATGTTTTATCTATCCTATTATAAGAATAGTATATGGATGTTGATACGTCTGGATGTATGTTTGTTCCTCTTTCACGCAAAAACTACTGAATGGATTTTGATGAAACTTTACAATAATATAGCTTATACATCAGAATAACATGGAGGCTATATTTTATAACGATATTGTGTAAAATACTCATCGTGCGCAGACGAAGTCGCGGGTAGATGCTAGTCTATAAACATAAAAGAAAAAATTGACTGACTTCTCGATCAACTCTCTGAATCTAGAGTCTTATTTTTATCATAGACGTGTCTTATCAAAAAGGAATTTTCAAAATTAATTCCGTTAAGGGAAGTTTACATGACTTTCAAATTCTAATCGTAAAATCAAACTTTACGCATCCAAGATTCTTATTAATTACTAGCGGACCCGACAGACGTCCTGTCCCAAAAAAAAACATCAAAATCGGTCCAGCCGTTTAGGAGGAGTTCAATGACTAACACACGTACAGAAGATTTATATAATACTAGCCTCTGCCCGCGACTTCGTCCGCGTGGAACTCCTCCTTTATTGCAGTCGGTTAAAAAGTAGCCTATGTCCTTTCTCAGGCTCCAGACTTCCTTTGTACCAAATTTCATTTAAATCGGTCCAGTAGTTTTAGCGTGAAAACGTAACAGACAGACAGACAGAGTTACTTTCGCATTTATAATATTAGTAGGCAAGTAGGGATAAAAAGATGTGTATAGCAAAAAACACAAAACATTATAAACTAATATGTATAAGTATATACTTCATTTTGTACGTTTACAGCAAAGCAAGCGACAGTTACATTCTGGGTTTCGAAAAGCAAAAAATGCTAATGAGATTACAAGCCGGGGTCCCTACGGAGAATTTAAACTGCGTACGCCTAATAAAAGGCTTCTCAATGAAGAACTCTTGGTGTTTCCTAATGGAGTATTATCCAAAAAACCTTAGTGAAGTCTTGTCAGAGAAGAAACATTACTTCCACATAAACGATGTGCAAAATCTAAGTCGGCAGTTAATTTCTGCCGTTACTGTATTGAGAAATAACAACATTATACATTCAGGTAAAAATATTTGTGTCTTCTAGCATAATGAAGCTATATACACATATAACTAGCTGTCTGCCCCGGTTTCGCACGGATCCCTTGTTTTTATAGCCTATGTCACTCGGGAATAGTGTAGCTTCCCAACAGTGAAAGAATTTTTCAAATCGATCCAGTCGTTTTGGAGGCTATTCAATCCAAACAAGCAAACAAACCTTTCCTCTTTATTATATTAGTATATAATAAAGAGGAAAGGACAGGGCAGACAACAGGCGCCGACAAACTAGGAATATATCTTAGGTAATTTTCGACACTCGCAAAGGAATCAAAACCTATAATGTTTATATCTATACTATCTATACTAATATTATAAAGAGGAAAGATTTGTATTTTTGTATGTTTGTAATGAATAGGCTCAAAAACTACTGGACCGATTTTAATAATTCTTTCACTGTTGGGAAGCTACGTTCACCCTGAGTAACATAGGCTATAGAATATTTTGAAAAAAATTCGGGATCCGTGCAAAGCCGGGGCGAACCGCTAGTGTTAAATAAATTGCAAACATCTGGGAAATTTGAATCATGCTCTATTGATGCTCTATTTATTTTTTTAAATACATGTATAAGTAACCGCGAAAACATCACAAAACCTTGTTACAGATATAAAACCTAGTCACATATTGATTAACAGCACAGAGGATAGAATAAAACTGTGCGGTTTCGACCAGGCGTTTTATTTCCACAACAACAAACTGTTGCCAAACGTTGGCACAGTCAACTACCGCGCGCCCGAGTTGATATTGGGTTACTATGCTGACTACAGCATAGACGTGTGGTCAACGGCCCTTGTAATGTACGAAATGGCCACAAAAATGAAACTGTTTCCTGGCTTTTATAACAACGATATACTGTACAAACATATATGCACTTTGGGAAAGATACCTAATGATATGTTCCAACGATCTGAATTTCGTCATCTTCATTACAATGGACAAACGTTCTGTAGACGACTTGGACAAAATGGGCAGGTATGTTCTTGATCATAATAATCTAAATGTTCAAGGGTGGATCTTCGAGCGTTTGAGACGCCGTCATTGTCTTCTACATCTATATCTATAATGTTTGCAAATAATATTATTAAGTATCGATTGAAATAGTATTTGTAACAGTACCGGGGGATAATATCACTCAAATTTTTATTACTTATTGACTCTGTTCTTAAATATAGATGTAGAAGACAATGACGGCGTCTCAAACGCTCGAAGATCCACCCTCAATCGCGTATACGTTAGTTATATAATAAGTCAATAGATGTCACTTTGTTGGAATTAGAACGCGCTATCGATTTGTTCCGTCAAATGTACATAGGTTTACATAGATTTTAAATAGGTACATCGAATTCAAGCAAAACTGTTTGGGTTTCATTTCCCACCGACCTCAAACACTAAGATCCGACCATACGTCTACCTTTACCGAGCTGATAATAGAATAAAATTTACGATAATTTGAGTATATTAGAAAATATATTAAATTTGGGTTGGTTACAGAAATCCTGGACAGACTATTTTTTATATTTCTATTTTTTTCGATGCTGAATCATGCATTGAAAAATAAATACGACGATAAATTTTCACACTTCTACCAAGCCCTATTTTTTGACAAAAATACAGTACGAAATTGGATTGTTATTATAATATTAATGTTTTATTTTTCCAGCACAAACAGTTAATACACAACTTCAAACAAAACAATAAATTGAGAGCGAATATTTTGAACGTTCACAACAAGCATTACGGCCGTTTACAAAATTCGCAGAAAGCCAAGGACAAACCAAAACTATATTCATTCATCATTTTATTAGAGAAAATGTTAAACATCCACCCAAGATACAGACTTGCCATCGAATTTGCCTACGCAAATCCTTTTATATACGAGGTATTTCAAAATGATTGATTTTTCTTGTTAATAACCAGCGAAACTCTTTCGCAAATCCTTTCCTATAAGATGATTTTATGTTAGTTAATCTTTAATCGTAAAGAATTCTATTTATATAAGTTTTTTTCTTTTTTGTTACAAAACCAGAGTTGAAATATTATTTAGTATTTACGTAAGAAGTGTTAGAATTATAAGTTTTTAATTATGTTAAGATTAAAAGGCAGAATATTTTTGTTATACTTAAACAATAATTATAATGATAAATGATTTGCATGTACGCTATCAATATCATAAGTTATTATTAAAAGACAAACGTTTAAATAAACATATTATAAGCTCATTTAGGTTTTATTTCCAAATCCAAACCTTAGTCAAGAGTCAACTATTACTACACACAAAAATAGTACCTACACGACTTGGTTATCAAGGAAGGGCAAACAAACAAATTTGGCTGCTATAATATCAATATCGAGTCACAAAGTTGTTGCCACGCTGAAATCGTCAGATTATTAAAATATGCGACAATTTAACGTCATCGACATAACAAGATATCGAATAGACAATTCACCATGGGCTTGCAGGTTGGCATTTCTTGTCCTTGTCGACGTGACAAAGCATGGATTTTTATGAAGAGTCCATCTCCATATAAACGAACCGTACAGCAAAAAAAAACCCACTAACCTGTCCAGGCATCTCTTTAGTGTGTCCGTCGGGCACGTGGAACAGCACGAGGGGCGTGGCCCGCGAGGTGAAGGGGGAGGGGGGCGCCGGCGCCACGTCCACCCTGAAGAACCCGCGCCGCTGCAGCTGGATGACGTCACCGACCCTCACCTTGGACAGCTCCGGCTCGCCCAGCATTGGGATCTCCCACTGTCAATACAAAATCATCAAACTGTCAACAAATACAATTATCAAGATATCGCACACCTAGATCTAAAGGGAGCTAACTCAAAAATCTGAAGATTTTAATTAAACACACGCTAAAAAAAAGGATCCGATTCCTTACAACAATTTCGCATCTCCCGAAAAAGTTACTTTTTTTGAGTTAGTTCCCTTTAGATCTAGGGGTGCGATATATAACAACTAGCTTCGCTCCCCATTCATCCGGTGGAGGAGTAAAGGCCCCAGGGCCAACTGTATAGGGTCAGTCAGAAAAAAAAAGGGAATAGTGCAGCTTCCCAACAATTTAATCCAAACCAACAAACAAACCTCTTTATTACATTTAGTATAGAAGTACAGAAAACTAATTAATTTACTAAACAAAATAGTAAAACTTTAGGTTTTAGAGTTAGCTCCTTTTTAGTTTTTAGATCTAGGTTTGCGATGCATGGAAGAATAATGGGTATAAAAATATATATTACTAGCTGTCCGCCCCGGCTTTGCACGGATCATCTTTTTTTATAGCCTATGTCACTCGGGAATAGTGTAGCTTCCCAACAGTGAAAGAATTTTTGAAATCGGTCCAGCCGTTCTGGAGCCTATTCAATCCAAACAAACAAACCTTTCCTCTTTATAATATTAGTATAGATATTAAAAATCCGTATATTACTAGACTCACCCTGGTCTTATGTCCAATGTACTGTTTGAAGTCTTCATCTTTCCCCAATAGAGGTTTCGATATTATATGATCGAAGTAAACACAGTACACTTCGACAGTAGGCGATTGTGGTGAATCCGCCAACCAAGTGAGTTTTAGAGTTTTCTTATAATCTTTATTTTCCAAATTAGGTGTCGCCTCAACCATAGTCACTGTGCCATCTGACGATCTGAAAAAAAAATGTTTTCATAATTTTACAATGTACCTACATGTGATCCTCTTTCATTTGATACCCCATATGGGGATATTCGTAGATATTTGGTTTTTCTATTTACTGTACTATAGGTACTAGATGACGGATAAACATACACAAAGACTTAGGCTTAGGTATAAACGCTCATGTTCATCACACTAACATCTACATTCTACCCTTAGCAGGATTTGAACCCGCTACCTACGATTTTGTAGCTCTGACCGTTAGACCAACAGACCATGAAATAGTAAGTTTATATCAGCAGGGGCGTGCAGTGCGGAGAGCGTAAGTATTGCGCCAGGGTAGGCACTCCATACATCAGTGACAATATGCCTGTATGGAATGCACGCCCATGTTTGTATGTATATTTTATGTATAAAAATACTTACTTATGAATTTTATCAATCATAATGTTGCCATAGTTGATAAATGTAGCGTTCTCTCCCTCCTTCAAGGTCTTCGCATCGACTTGGTCTATGAGCAGACGTTTCGAGACCCAAACTGTTTTGGACCCTACGTCAGGGTTCTTAGGGTGCAAAGCTACGGTCAGATTGCTGTCGGCGCTTACGCCCTTTAGGTTTACGGGCACCGGGCTGGTCTCGAGGGCAGTGAACCTGGGAGCTATTGGGTCGATGACCTGAAAATAATTAAAGAAAAAAATATTTTTATTTTGTTCAATGTGATATATATTTGAATACTCGCCTGTAATAGAAACAACATAATATCTTTTTATGTTAAATATCGAATAATAATATTTTAGGTTAAAATGCAGTTTAATTACATCCCTACTAATCCCTACTAATATTATAAATGCGAAAGTAACTCTGTCTGTCTGTCTGTTACGCTTTCACGCTAAAACTACTGGACCGATTTAAATGAAATTTGGTACAAAGAAAGTCTGGAACCTGAGAAAGGACATAGGCTACTTTTTAACCGACTGCAAAAAAGGAGGAGTTCCACGCGGACGAAGTCGCGGGCAGAAGCTAGTAGTTCATATATCTAATTCTAATGGATTTTTTACATTTTTATTTTTAACCCCTGACGCAAAAACGACGGAGTGTTATAAGTTTGTTATATGTATATACTTATATCATAGCTTCCTAACACGTGAACAGACTTTTATTATTATTTTTTTTGTTTGAAATGTGTTTATGTGTTGAGAGTGTTTAGGTATATTGTAAAATTATTTATATTCAACTTTTTAAAAGACTTTTTAGTTTTTATGTCGAGATTTGTATAATTTTTTTAATCTCCGACGCAAAAACGACGGGTGTGATTTTAATTCTGTGTGTCTATATTACGTCCTAAGCCTTAAAACCTCACCATATAATTACAAGATTGTTTTTTCAAGTAAGGTTTAATATTAAAGTTTAAAACCGGCATTCAACCACATACCTTCTTGTTGATGGCCCATATCTTGTCCCACTCCATGAAGACCACGGAGCGGCTGGAGCCCTGCGCGCGGATGAACTGGCGCAGCGCCTCCACCGCCATCCCGCGCCGGAGCACCCCGCGCACAGTCGGCATGCGGGGGTCATCCCTGTACACAGTATTTTATTTTATTTTATTTGCTCACTTTAGCATAACACTTTTGTCAGCTCTGTCGTGCTACGATTATGTAAAGGCTCCGAAACGTCAACCAATAAAAATAAAATACGCGAGTTAAATCCGTTAAAGTTGATCGAGTACATCTGCCGTCATTTCTAAAAAGGCGACCTTCTGAAAAAACTTACTTTCAAGAAAATCGCAAAAAAAAATACCAATTTTTTTTTTTCATTGGTAGGTAAATATTTTTTTCTTAGTATACCTACTAAGGAAAAAAATTGTTTCATTTGTTTACCAATTAAAAAGAAATTAGGACACTTTTTTGCAATTTTCTCGAAAGTAAGTTTTGTCAGAAGGTCGCCTTTTTAGAAATGACGGCAGACATACCATCCGTCCACCAGGCCTTGCTCCACGAACCACGTCAGCTTTCTCTTCGACAGAACTGTATTGGTCATGCTAAGTCTGAAAAAAAAAAAAAAGTTTTAAAAAATAGAAAACATTTGTACATGTATTACATAAACAGTACATACAAACTACCTTATTTATATTTTTTTATTAATATGTTATAGTTGTTTTATTCCAATAAACCTTTAATCAAAAAACCAAGTTGATACTAGCGGCTCGCCAGTGAAAGAATTTTTCATATCGGTCCAGTCGTTTTGGAGCCTATTCAATACAAACAAACAATCAAAACTTCCCTCTTTATCATACATACTAATATAATAAAGAGGAAAGGTTTGTTTCTTTGTTTGTTTGGATCGATTTTGAAAAACTATTCCGCTGTTGGGAAGCTACATTAAGCCCGAGTGACATAGGCAATAGAATATTTTGAAAAAAAATAGGGATCGGGCGGGCCGCTAATGAAGATATAAGTTGCTACACACTATCAGGGTCCATGTTATAGTATTATGTATGTAACACTAAGACCATGGTTGCAAATCTATGCTAATATTATAAAGCTGAAGAGTTTGTTTGATTGTTTGTTTGTTTAAACACGCTAATCTCAGGAACTACTGGTTCGAATTAAAAAATATTTTTGTTGGATAGACCATTTATCAAGGAAGACTTTAAGCTATATAAACATCACGCTGCGACCAATAGGAGCGAAGAAAAAGTTGAAAATGTGTAAAAAACGGGGAAAATAACTATTCCGCGCGGACGTAGTCGCGGGCACAGCTAGTAAAGAATAAAAAACAATATACAGACCTGCTATATTCCCATATGTATGGTTTCCTCAGGCCCAGCGCGTCGATGAACCAGTAGAACTGCGGGTCCCGGTCGTGGTACTCCATAGTACGCAACACGTGAGTCACCCCCTCTATAGAGTCCACTATAGGGCACGCGAAGTCATACGTCGGGTACACTCTGACAAACACACGGATAAACAAATTTAGAAAAAAACAGATGGACAGGACAACGAAGTGATCCTATAAGGGTTTATTTATTTATTTTTTCTTTATTTTTTCTTTATTAAGGGAAACAAACAGCTTACATCTAACTTATGAATAAAAACTAAGAACAGTACATTAGCCAACAAAGTTTCCACTGATAAATTTTACTTATTTATAACTATATATAACAAAGTTAGCCAAAAGTAGTCAGTATGAAATTACATTAAACATAAATAAAAAAGATAAAAAGATTCCGTTTTACCTTTTGAGATACAGAACTCTAAAA
Organism: Polylopha cassiicola; assembly: GCA_038024825.1. Classification (NCBI taxonomy): domain Eukaryota; kingdom Metazoa; phylum Arthropoda; class Insecta; order Lepidoptera; family Tortricidae; genus Polylopha; species Polylopha cassiicola. Next base: position 7,158,050 of record CP149061.1, read on the forward strand.
ATAATTATACTTCTTTTAATTTCTGATGCCTTCGCGGTTATTACACATTGGAATGAAACAACTATGTATTAACGGATTTAACTGCCGTATTTTTATTTTATTTGCTGACGATTCGGATTCTTTACAGTTTCCATAATCGTAGCACGACTGAGCCGACAATAGTCTAACGCTAAAGTGATTTATACAAACTGTAAAGAATCCGAAACGTCAGCAAATAAAAGCAAATAAAAATACGCGAGTTAAATCCGTTAATACACAGTTGTTTCACTCCAAGATTTATAAGTTTATAGCACCCGTATAAAGTTGGGCGGGTTACTAGTAAATATATATAATACTAGCGGTCCCGACAGACTTCGTCCCGCCCGGCAAAGAATCGATTTGACAGTTACAAAGTATTCTTAGGTTCTGAGCTACATCCCCAGCACTTTTCAGCCAAATCGGTTCAGCCGTTCTTCAGTTATAAACGGAGTAACTAACACGACTTTCTTTTATATAATGGATAGCGGTCCCGGCAGACTTCGTCCCGCCCGGCAAAGAATCGATTTGGAACGTGATAAAAAATATCCTATGTCCTTTTCCTGGTTCTGAGCTACATCCCCAGCAATTTTCAGCCAAATCGGTTCAGCCGTTCTTGAGTTATAAACGGTGTAACTAACACGACTTTCTTTTATTTAATAAGATATAAGAAGATAAAATATAAGATAGATATGTATTGATAGAAGATAGATTATATTGGCTCACTTGTACTGTGTCCCCGTGCGCGGGTGCTCCTCTGGCTTGCAGCGGTAGATGGTGGGATCTCGGAGGCAGCCGTTCGGAGACTGCATGTCGATCTTGGCGCGCACGCAGCACTGCACTCCCACTGCACTGCCCTTCTGCATCTCCGACCATAACTGGAGATTCTTCTCGACGGCTGAATGAAAAAAAAAAATGATTTCAAAATTGTTGGATATTAGGGGTGTGCTGCGACACACACATGCATGCCGGTACTACCCGAAGTGCAGACCGCGTCCTCTGTCACTACTGAACCACGCAGCGCGGGGTTATCATCTATGCTATTACGGAATTTGCCCCGAGTAGATTATAAAAAGTATTTTTAAGTAATCTAGATGTGTAGATAGTTATTTGTAAGATTTTGGTGGAGGGATTGTTGGATATTAGGGGTGTGCTGCGACACACACATGCATGCCGAACCTACGATGTAATAAAGTCAGTGCGATATAAGCCGCTTGTCGTTTTACTCGTCCCCGTATTTATCAAATTTTTTTATATTAACATGGTTTTCTCACGACATTGAAGAATTATAATAGGACCAAGAAAGCACCAACTTACAACATCGATACGAAAACTTTAGTTCCCATATTCGTAGCACGACTGAACTGACGATAGTCCATCGCTAAAGAAACCAAAAACTAAACTTTAGCTACGAATATGAGAACCGTAAAGTTTTCGAAACGTCAGCAAATAAAATACGTTAATTAAATCCGCTATAGTTGTTTCATTCCATTGTTCTTATACAATTTGACACTATACTAGTACCTAATAACCGCGAAGGCATCAGAAATTATTACTACATACATACATTGGAATAAAACAACTTTAACGGATTTAACTCGCGTATTTTATTTTATTGACTGACGTTTCGGAGCCTTAACAGATTCCATAATAGTAGCACGACGTCAGCCATTAAAATAAAATACGCAAATTAAATCCATTATACTTATTTCATTCCAATGTGTAATAACCATAACCAGGCATCAGAAATCCTAACTAATCCTAACTAATATTATAAATGCGAAAGTAACTCTGTCTGTCTGTCTGTCTATCTGTTACGCTTTCACGCTAAAACTACTGGACCGATTTAAATGAAATTTGGTACAAAGAAAGTCTGGAGCCTGAGAAAGAACATAGGCTACTTTTTAACCGACTGCCAAAAAGGAGGAGTTCCACGCGGACGAAGTTGCGGGCAGAAGCTAGTTATTAATATATACATACAATTGTTCCTATTCTTGCTCTCGACCTTCTGTTCCCTCTCGTTCTTCATCTGCTCGGCCGGCGTGTCGTCGACGAACGCCTTCTGCTCTTTGATCAGCTTCTCGCAGAGCTGCAGCATCAGGTCGAAGTACTGCGAGGTGTGTGTGAACAAGTCCGGCTTAATCTCGAGCATTTCCACGTCTTCCAATATTACCTGGACAAAAGTATAGTATTTTAATCTATACTAATATTATAAAGCTGAAGAGTTTGTTTGTTTGTTTGTTTGAACGCGCTAATCTCAGGAACTACTGGTTCGAATTCAAAAAAATATTTTTTGTTGGATAGACCATTTATCGAGGAAGGCTTTAGGCTATATAACATCACGCTGCGACCAATAGGAGCGAAGAAACAGTGGAAAATGTGTAAAAAACGGGGAAAATATGAAGCCTTATGAAGAAGTGACAGAAGACTTTGACAGATCTTTGACGAAACAATCGGACGGGCAGGACGACGTCTGCCGGGGCCGCTATCATTTATAATATGAGTATAAATTTATATATCAGATATATAGGTACTTTAGTAATATAATAGTGTTAGAAATACCTAGCCCAGAAGGGGGCGGGGTCATGCTGACGTCACATTACGTAACTAGTAATTATTTAATAATTTCTTATACCTTCCCGGTTATGACACATTGGACTGAAACACTATTTAATTGATATGGTGAAGTTTCGAAAACTTTACAGTCAGGAACCGATACGTCAACCAAAACATCAAAATACGCTCGTCATTTCCGTTTATAGTTGTTTCCAATGTTGCCATACCTTCTCGAACTCTGCGTTCTCCTTGGCGGGGTTGGTGTCATCGAACCTCATGATGAGCTTGCCCTGGAACTCTTGCTGGTAGTACTGGTTCAGCAGGGCCGCCTTGGCGTGACCGATGTGAAGGAAACTATAAAAAACATAATGTAATAGCCAATTATAGTAACTTCACCGTAACTTGAGTAAAAAATTAAACTTTTATCAAGACCATCCAAAAAAGTTCTGTAAAAAATTATCAGCAAACAAACACCACAATATTATGTTATACACTATGATGCTGAGATAAGATATACATATTTTATAAAAAAAAAAACTATACATAAAATATGAACAACATTGAACATGTAACAGGCTACTGAATCCCTATATATATTATTATATAATTATTATTATGTGGCCATAGTTAATTTACATTAATAGACAAACTATATATTATTATTGTAAGTTTCAGATATGATTTAAAATTGAATGAAACGGGTCTTTGCCATGCCTCTGAGGCAACTTTATTTACAAATATAATATTATAATAATATGTATGAGATTCACATACCCAGATGCCTCGGGAGGGAAGCGGACAATAACTTTGCCCATCTCAGCATGCGGCAGGTCTACGAATTTGCCCTCCTGCTTCACTGCGGAGTTAGACTCGGGGTTCGCTGAAGGTGACCGTCTGGAATTTGAAAAATAGTACATGTCACAAAGCATCTAAAAGAAATGAATCAGGAGTTTCACTTTGCATATATTATAAATCAAAATAATTGAATTTAGTTTTTATAAACAATAAAATAAATAAATATCTTTGGACAATTCACACCAATTGATCTAGTCCCAAACTAAGCAAAGCTTGTACTATGGGTACTGGACAATGGATAAACATACATAAATACATATAAGACATCCAAGACTCAGGTACATATGCCAGTGCTCATCACATTGACATCTGCCTCTAGCAGGATTCAAACCCGCAACCTACAGTTTCGTAGTGAGGACCTCTGACCACTAGACAAACAGGCCGTAAAAAGAAAATATTCATTTCCACCATATCCTATTTTATTACCAGAAGAAGTACTTTCATGTTAGGAAATAATGGTTATTTTTTTTAATAGGTACATAAAGTTAAAAAAAATCAGACTAACTATAGACTATATGTATATCACAAAGATATTATGATGTATGTATAGTATATACTAGGTACTATATGCAAATGATGTATTGTAGTCAGATGCTGTTATAATGTGAATCAATTGAAATGTCATTGTGATATCATTTATAGTCCCAAACAGCTCTGATGAAATATTGCAAAATAGATGATGTATTATTATGTAATTTTAAAAATAATCCATTTTTAATTTGTAATGTTTATTCAATTAGCCTAGTTTGTTAGTATGTGCCTAGATAATAAATAGATTATCTTTTTACATAAAATAATTACCTGGAGGAAGCTTTAGACAAGCTCTCGAAAACATCAGCCGGAAGTTCCTTCAATATCTTAGCAACCGCAGGTTGTGCTTCAATCAACTTCATCCAGCGAAGGATGTTTGCCGGAGGGTTAGCCTTTGAGATCTCTTTGAATTTGCTTGACACTGAAAGGGTTATTTTTTTTAATAATGAAATATATTGCAAGTCATAAACAAACTTAGAATAATATTTTTTTAATAAAATAATACAATCATATATTCTTATCTCATGATATTAGTAGTGTATTAGCATATTTATAGCCAGCTATAAATCAACTTACCATACAACACACTGAACACAGCCAAATCAGACACAGATAAGGCCTCCCCAACTAAATAAGTGAGTGCTCCAAGAGTTTTGTCCAAATACTCCACAGATTTAGGTATCTCGTCGTCAAGAATGAGGCTAAAAGACAACCAGTGGTTCATGGTGACCTTTTGCAGCGGCCCAGATGATTTATTGAAAGCATTTTCCAAAATTCTTATCAAGTCGTTACTTGTCCCATATGGCACGGTTTTTGATCCATTCGGTAACGTAACTGTGGAGTTAGACCCCCAGGATACTTCGACATCCTTTCCCGATGCCTTGTAAAACTCCGCAGCAAGCAAACCACCTAAATATCACAGAGAAAGTACCATAATTAAGGTAACAGTGTAATGCTGACGCAATATGATTATTTTGACTGAAAGCACTGCATATTACCTAAAGGCGGGTTAGATTTATTTGCCACAATCCTCATGGTAGAGCTATTTTTGGACGCCGGTCTTTAAATTTTAAGTAAATTAAAAGACAGCGTGAATAGCCGACCCACGTTAGCACACAGAGAGCTGACAGCTTGTCACTGTCAAAAAACTGTCATGTGCGCTTATGGCGTTTTTAAGGATTTAAGTTGTTACGTAACGTTATTTAGAAATAAACTGTAATAATGGAATTGTATAACATTGTTAATAGTCAACTTTTTACTAAACTTTGAAGTTTTCTTAATTTTAAGCACTGTATAAAACTATATTAAGTAAAAAAATGCGATACAATAACCGTTAAAAATAATTAATCAATGGACATCACTATTATTGACAAAAGTATTTTTAGAAATAGTAACACTCCTTAACACTTGTCAATTTATTTAGGTATTCGTTTGTGCTGTGATTTTATACAAATTAAATTTGTTTACAAAAGAATATTAACTAGTATCTGTATTATTTTTTAGAGCTTCCTTTTTACCCTAATTTTAATTATGAGACTGCCGGAAGCCAAAATTAATCTCTAGTCTTTTACATCGTTACCTAATATTAAATCTGCAATGCAGACTTATACCTCAGGAAAAATATTATTTACCATAGTTTATTTATAGAATAAGAGGTAATAATTGCATTTAAATATATGTAAATAATATTTTGTCTAATTTTTATTCAGTATAACGGTTAAAATAATGTTATATATTATTTTTTCGTTCCTTTTGTAGCGCAGCGTTTTTCGGCAGTAATTATTATATTAGCGCGGTTTACTGCAGTGGAGCGGTAAACATGAAGCGCCAAAATGTCCGCACGCTCTCTCTGGTGGTTTGTACGTTTACATACTTGTTGATTGGTGCTGCTGTATTTGATGCATTGGAGTCAGAAACTGAGAGCAAGAGATGGGAAGTCTTGTCAGGTACCTATTCTATTATATTTGATTTATGGTTGCACGAATATAACTAACAACAGGATTTCACACTTCCAGGTTCTCTCATGGGTTTAGCTTGCTGCTTGGCTTAGAAATTAGGTTCTTTGTTCTTTACTTCTTTATGTTATTTAATTGTACATAATAATGTGAAACCGCAGGGTACAGTTAGTCAGTAATAAATAGTGCTCCTGGTAGAATTAATTTCTTATAAACAATAACTCTTATTAAACCTAATTTTTTCTTGTTAATGAAACAAGGTTTAAATTTTTAATTTAGAAAATTATTTACTTATATATAAACTTTAGATTTTAAAAGTTAAACTGTTACATTTTCATTCAAAATTATAATTATGTCAAAAAGTTAAAATAACTAATCTAAAAATCCCCTTACAGACATGAGAAATGGTTTAATGCGTAAATACAACATCACACCGGAAGATTATCACATGATAGAGATAGTTATAATAGAGAACAAGCCACACAAAGCGGGTCCTCAGTGGAAATTTGCTGGTGCCTTCTATTTCGCCACCGTTGTGCTGGCCATGATAGGTTACGGTCATTCTACACCGGTGACCGTTGGCGGGAAGGCCTTCTGCATGGCTTATGCAATGGTAAGTGTAAAAAAAAATTTAAAAGCTTCATGGCATTTTTATACAAAATTATCTGACCCAGTGAACTTCATGCTGCCATAAATTATAAATATTCTCTAAATTAAAAAAAAAAAAAAATTGTTCATAAAAACCTTGTCCTAACTAGGTATATCAAGGACACAACAAAATTAATTATAATATTGTTATTTTATGCAATAAAGTACTACTTAATCTACATGATTGATTTAAAAAAAATGTACTTCCATTTAAAAAAAAATGTTACAACAAGACTTGATTGTGTAAATAAATTGAATTATTTTATTTATCAAATTAAAAATCGCGGTCGCAGAGAACAACTTACAATTTACGCGATTCAGCCTTTTTTAATAGTACTTACCTAAAATGTGTGATAAACGTAAAAGTTTAAATTAGTAGGTATATAATAATACTTACAATAATAAATACCTTGGAATGAAACAACTATAAACGGATTTAACTCGCGTATTTTATTTCATTACTTTAGCGTTACACTATCGTCAGCTCAGTCGAGCTACGATTATGAAAACTAAAACCGTAACGTCAGCCAATAAAATAAGACTCGAGTTAAATCCGTTTATAAATACTTGAATTCCAATGTGCAATAACCAAACTCATCAGAAATTAATAAATACCTTTTTCTCCCAGGTGGGCATTCCTCTAGGTCTAGTGATGTTCCAAAGTATTGGTGAGCGTCTGAACAAGTTTGCCTCAGTGGTTATCAGAAGGGCGAAGTGCTACCTCCGCTGTGAGACCACGGAGGCTACCGAGATGAACCTCATGTTTGCCACCGGCATGCTGTCTTCTATCATCATCACAACAGGTGCTTTAAGAATATTAGCTGACAAGGGCGTGCATTCCATATAGGCAAATGTGTGGAGTGCCTACCCTGCATACTACATACGTGACTGTCACTGCACGCGACTGTCTAGCTGAAGCGGTGATATCTGTACCGCCATAAAATTTTCTTTTAATATTATTAACCTATATAAAAATTGTCCTGACAATAACAAAAATGAAAAAGAAATATTTTTTTATAAGGAATACCTAAAATAAAGAATTATCCAATTTGGTGCAACCGTTCGTATTTTATGCGCGTACTAAAGGACGGTCGCAGAGCACAGCGAACAACGGACATTGCCCTTTTCTATTTGTCTCTTTCGCTGTGCTCCACGACCGTCCTTTACATTTCGCCCATTCATTTTATATCTATACTAATATTATAAAGCTGAAGAGTTTGTTTGTTTTTTTGTTTGTTTGTTTGAACGCGCTAATCTCAGGAACTACTGGTTCGAATTCAAAAAATATTTTTTTGTTGGATAGACCATTTATCGAGGAAGGCTTTAGGCTATATAACATCACGCTGCGACCAATAGGAGCGAAGAAACAGTGGAAAATGTGTAAAAAAGAACTATTCCACGCGGACGAAGTCGCTGGCAGAAGCTAGTATTATATATAATTCCTTGTTGTAGGTGCCGCTGTGTTTTCGAGGTATGAAGGCTGGAGTTACTTCGACAGCTTCTATTATTGCTTTGTTACTCTCACCACAATCGGATTCGGAGACTACGTGGCACTACAGGTACGTTATCTATACTGATATAATAAAGAGGTAAGGTTTGTTTGTTTTGAATTGAATAGTGTCCAAAACGGCTAGACCTATTTGCAAAATTTTTTTCACTGTTGGGAAGCTACGTTCACCCTGAGTAACATAAGCTATAGAATATTTTGAAAAAAATTAGGGATCCGTGCGAAGCCGGGGTGAACCGCTAGTTAGTAATAATTATGTACTGTAAAGTTGGGTTATTTTGACCCGATTAAGGGTTATATTGACCCATTGTTTTAATTATGTTCTATTCGAACCTTTTTCTTTTAATATTATGGTATTCAAATGAAATATAATATAGTTGTTTGATTACTTTTATAAATTAAGAAATTAGATAATGAAAATTGGATTTATTGGTAAATGCTAACCAATTCACTGTAATATGTAATTTACTGTAACAGAATTTATCGAGATTTGTTCAGTTTCGGCGTTAAAGCCTAATAATAATATTTTTTCCGCTTTTATAGTAGTAAGAATGACTTTTTTTTCAACATTACTTAATTTATAGAACGATCAAGCTCTAACAAGCAAGCCGGGGTATGTCGCCCTCAGTTTGGTGTTCATTCTGTTTGGACTGGCGGTGGTTGCCGCTAGCATCAATTTACTTGTACTACGGTTCATGACCATGTAAGTATTATTTATATAGTATATATTATTTATTTATTTACTAATATAATAAAGAGGAAAGGTTTGTTTGTTTGGATTGAATAGGCTCCAAAACGGGATAGAGATAGGGATCCGTGTGAAGCCGGGGCGAACCTCTAGTTATTTATATAGTAAATATAAGCTATATGAAAAATAAGAAATGTTTTTTTCTTGCAATAATCGTGGAATATTGTATATTTGGCCAATATAAGTAGTTTTTGGAAATTGTTATGAAGCAAGCACGATTAATGTTTTTAGTACCTATCGTAGTAAATTAAGATCTTGTGATATTAAAATTGTTCTATTCTATGAACGATTTTACAACAAAATAAACTTATTCTGCTCTGTCAGCAATACTCAATACTGACTACAAATTTTTCAATATCAGAAAATATAACGATAACTAGTTAAATTGGTTTTCAGACACAATGTGCCTAAGTTGTTAATGAAATTAATGATTATCATTATCATTTTTATATTATTATTCTACGTTACAGGCAAGCTGAAGAAAACGCCCGCGACGAGGAGAAGGAAGGATCTCGCATTATATTACCACTTGATGCGCACGCGCACCCCAGGACACACGACGACCAGGCCTCCGTGAGTACATTACTATATTTATATCAACTTTATGTAGTCTATATTGTTTTAATAGTTGTTCAATAAATAATAATTTATTACAACCCACATAATAATATGAAAATTACATATTTTTTTCTGTTACTATAACACAATAATAATAATATCTTTTGATATAAGCTGTAGCAAGCAGTTTCACTCGCGTGAAATAAATATTGATCTAGTCCAAGGGTTTATTTCATAATAAAAGAATACTAATGTCAATATTGATCTAGACAACGGATAAACGTACATAAATACATATAAGACATCCAAGACTCGGGTACAGATGCCAGTGCTCATCACATTGACATCTAGAACCTCATCACGTTTGATTATAAATCATTCTAATTATTACTTATGAAGTATGTAGGTACCAACAGGCCGTCACATTGGAATGAAACAACTGTAACAAATTTAACTCGCTTATGTATATATATTAATATGCGTTCCTATATTGAAGTGGACATGTTTTGTCAGCAGAACGACTTTGTATTCTTAATTAACTCTTGAAGCAACCACAGCTCTCTCTCTGTATGTGTGTGCCTGTGTCATAATAACTCCCGAACGAATAAACCGATTTTGTTTTTTTCACCGTTACAGTAGTCTCATTCCAATTGCTTAGTTTCCATTTTGACATAGCAACGTTAACTCGTCCAGTTGTCCGGGCAGGTGTGTTCGTGCAACTGTCTCGGCAACAAGCAGTGCGAGGGCTCGCTGCGCGCGCGCCGCGGCCGCCCCTCCTTCGCCGCGGAGATAATCGAGAGGGCATCAGTTTAAACACGTTAAATTGTTTTATATTACACTAGCGGACCCGACAGACGTTGTCCTGTCCCACTCACAAACCACCTGGAATACACACAAAAAAAATCATCAAAATCGGTCCAGTCGTTCAATAACTAATACACGTACAGAAGATTTATATATATAAAGATGTATTTATTTGGTTAATGCTGATTATTTCAGTCTAAATTTAATTTTAAGGTGATTTTTCAAGATTTGACCTGAATTTTGGACTAATTTTAATTGATTAGCAGTGTTTGTTTTATTGTTAATACTTCACAAAATATGGTAAGAATATTTTACTCTATGGGTTAGAGAAAGTAGAAACGCTAATATGGGTCAAAGTAACCCTCTGATATGTCAAAGTAACTTGCACGTGTGAAATTAACCCTTACATGGGTTTATGAAACCCTTAAATTGATCAGAGAAACCCTTACATGGGTCTAAGGAGCCCTTACACGAATCAACGGAAATTTTACATGGGTCTGAGAAACCCTTAGGTGGGTCAAAGTAACTCTCGTACGTGTCAAATTAACCCTTACATGGGTCTAAGAAACCCTTCCATGGGTCAAAGTAAATCTTACATGGGTCTCAGAAACCCTTAGATGGGTTAAAGTAAAATGTCAAAGTAAGCCAAATGGAGCCCACTTCGTGTTCACTTTGCCCGGTTGTGTGACGTATTTAAATCGGTTGTTCTATATATTATAACTTTTTCAATGTTACATATAAAATTTTAATATAAACAGAATTCCCTTTTATCATGAATATTCATGAATTACATTGTTTACTCAACCCAATCGGGTGTTTACTTCCAAATATTAATGTTAACTTAATCTTTACACGTGTTTTAGTTAAGTATTTAAATGGATCTAATTGAGAATAAAAAAATGACACTAAATATGCACTTAGTGCACAATTTTAAAATAAAAATTGTCGATATTATTTCATTAACTCAAATAGATCCTGTGTTTTGAAATTATGGCTTTTTTTAAGGTACTTAAGTACTTTTCTAAATATATTTTATTGCCAGTTGATTTAACTCGCCAACCCGCATTAGATCAGCGTGGTGGGTTAGATCTGATCCTCTAGATATATCTAGAGGGACCTGCCCATCAGTGGGACGTTGGGAAAATAAACAGACGTTATAATTTTTTGAAAATTAATGTAATATTTTTATTATCATAATTATTGTCTTTAGGATAAAATCCTTTTGTTTTCGATGTTATAAACTTGTATAATAGGTGTTTAAATAGGTTAATGTGTATCTTCCTTATGTTTTTTTTTAACCTGTCAGTATTATTTGTGCCAAAATAACAATAATTTAATGGTTAATTAAGTAAAAATAAACACAAATAACAAACGAACAGTAAGTCTGCTATAAATGTAAGATAAAGTAAGCATCAAAATTACACAAAAAATAATAGTTTAGCTGTAAGCGAAGTTTTGTACACAATTTTGTAACATTGTAATACGATAGAAGTTGCATAAATCAAATTATTGAACGTCACGTGTTTTATAAAGTTACCAGTTACAATTTTACAAGCGAAATATGGCAACACTGATCAAAATAGCAACACCGGTCAATGTTGCCATTTTTTGTACGAAAACTTTATAAATCACGGGCCCACTTGTAATACCGTGTTTGTATTAGGCGCTAATTATTTTAATGTCTATATTTAGCCTATCACGTATTTCTGTATAATTAAATAAATAATTAAGAAAATTTCTATGTAACTTCTGTCAATATCTTCACTGTATGAGTATAGCCAAAATAATATGAATTACGAATATCAACACATCAATTATGAAAACTTGGTCAAAAAGTCGTTGGCAATGAGGGTAGGCCTTTTACGATTGACATGACTGATAATGAGAGTCATTGTCAACTCTAGCCTGCCACGAATATGGGTACCGTAAAGTTTTCGAAACGTTACTATGAAATGAATGTACCTACGCGAGGTAAGTCTGTTGTAATTGTTTTATTCAAATTAGTTATTAGTGTCAATGACTTTTTGGCCAAATTTCACCTACCTAGTTTAATTTTAAGCACAAATCTTACACGTAACTGTGATATTATTTGATCTCTTTGTTTTTTATTAATACTCTGTATTATTAATTTTATTTTTATATTAATTTGTATCGCCATGACAAGCAGGCCTTTATTGAATTTAATCTTGTTTAAAAGATTTAATAACATTTTTAATGTTGTATTGTGCCAAATTGTTCAATGTTTAGAAATAAATGTTTTATGTACAATAATATTTCTTTTTTTTTTCTACCTTATTATATTATTAATATAAGAACCAAAGTTTAATAGGACAAGGAAATTAGTGTAACTAACCTAGTTACAGGTGCCTAACGCTTATTCAGATAATTTAAAATAAAATAATAAATAGACCTTTAAAATGTACATCCAGTACTTACAAACTTTTTTTAAGGCTGGAGTCATATCTGGGCACATATAAACCTGCCCAGTGCACTAATTAACTTTAGATTTTAATTGACGTAAGGGCGGAGCGCCACTGTCAGCGAATAGGGACTAGTGTAGTTAGGAATCGAAGTGATCAAATCATGCCACCAGGCCAAAATGTAGGTACCCTTACGAAGACAAGCTCCTAAAATTATATGACGTGAGTGTGAGACTGCAGCTAATAGTAAGACATGCCTAATACTTAAAAATTGTTAAATGCTTAAGTCGAAATAGCTAGCTATTTTGACTTAAGCATTTAACAATTTTTTACTCAAGCGTACTAGGTAAGTACAGTAGCGGCCAAGTTGTTTTTACTAAGGTACCCCGATTTATTCCTAGTACTGTTTTTACGTCATTGACAGGTGTTTAATGATACCGTTACTCATCAGGTATTCATGTAGCACTGACCTCTCTTAATTATTTTTAAATTAGTGTACTCATATAAAAAGAAACACTCATAAAAAAGATGCATTTTCAAAAATGATCTCTAAAAGAACGTTGTGTTTGTTTCTTGTTGTTTATATAACGAGTGGCTGGGCGATGTTTTTCAAGCCATCCTCTGAAACGGGATTAGATGGTGTAAGGAAAGCTTCGAGATGTAAGTTAAATTTGAGATACTTATTTTAAAAATATAAATTAAACTTCACAATAACCAAACCTAATTGGATCGGCTAATCTAACTATATTGGCGTTATCGGTCACCAGTCATGAGTTTTTAAAATAGATGTTTTATATCTACTTAAAATAATAATTAGCTAGCCACCTATTTAAAAACCTTCCTCTATACCCTTTTAATTAAAGAGCGAACCTAACGATATCCGTGTTACTTACTCAATTTTACAACGGCTGCAGTCACAGACCTGACATTTTTAAAATTGAATTTATCATTACTACCTACTGGTTAGTCAATGGCATAAGTGCTGTCCCGAGTTACTAAATTGTAATATCCTATTGTTCAATTAATTTTAAAATATTATAATTAGCTACTTACCCATATTTTCTTATAATTTTGAAGGGAACCTTCCATGGCTTGGTTTGGGCATGTGGTGTAACGGCTGCCCAGCGAAAAGCTGTGAAGACGACGAGGCCATCATTCACGGGTACTGCTGTGGATGTGCCTATCCATTAGGTAACTAAAAGACACCAATAAAAGAGACTAAAATACCTGAAGACAATTAAATCGAGCCAAGGATATTAAAAAAAAAGCCGTAATCCAAAGAAGTAAACTTCTGTTACTTCTGTTGATAGTTTTGGCAGTCAACTACCCATGTTAATGATCTAGCGGATATTTGACTCGAGAAAACCCTTACTTTAGTCTTTGTGTTAATGAATTGCCGCTCCGGATGTTACCTTTACGAAAATAACTTCAAAATAAAGATATTTACATTCTTACTAGGTAGGTAAGAAGGTGCCTACTTTTTAGATTCTGCTCAGAAATCGCTTCTTTTTTACTAGTTAGGTACATATCATTCATTTGTCGCTTCTTTTAAATAAAAAAATATAATTTGACTGGAGTAACTTACCGTTATCAAGATGAATTGTATTTGTCCACGCAAATTAAAAGAAAATGTTACTTTAATTCTTATAATGCATCTGGAGGGCAGCTATAGGCATTTTTCGTAGATCAGTTCTCACCTTTACTTATAAAGCATGACATCTCAAAATATTTTGTTAATCTATTTAAAACTCTAAGTCTACACATTTAATGACGCATTTCGAGTTATCATTTTTCTAGTCAAGTTACGAGTTATTTATTTAGAAAAATGGACTATGATATAAAATAATTATAATTTCCAGATAAACTGCCGGTTTTATGTCCTGAGTTTCTGCAGTGCCCTCTCAACTTGCACGGACTCTGCCACGACTACGAGTATATGATGAGATGCTGCTGTTAAGAAAACTACTTTATGCTTCAATATATAAAGTCAAATTTCCATTATTTCGGATTGGTATAAAATAAGTTCGTTCTCTTCTATTAGATATGCTGTAAAAAATCCTGAATCCTTTTTTACCTAAATAATTACTTATTCTTTTTTATACCTTATCAAGTAATTTTTGATAAGTGAAAGCTAATAAGGGAACCAATGGATGACTGGAATGAAACAACTATTAACGGATTTAACTCGCGTATTTTTATTTTATTTTATTTGCTGACGTTTCGGATTCTTTACAGTTTCCATAATCGTCAGAAACGTCAGCAAATAAAATAAAATAAAAATACGCGAGTTAAATCCGTTAATAGTTGTTTCATTCCAATGTGTAATAACCGCGAAGGCATCAGAAATTACAATGGATGACTGTTAAAATAAAACACCTCTATATAGCATACTGTTTTAATTTCTAATAAACCCTCAATACAGAATTACAGTGGGTCAGCGGATTGACTTCGATAAACTTAGCTCCGACGTAATACATAGTACAAAAATAACGACGAATACGCGACTTAGCTAGTTTACAAATAAATTATTACTGGTCCAATATTCCAAACAGATCACCGCTAAAATGTCTAATACTTTCGAAAAACAAAACTCATTATTCCGACATGTTTAAAATACGGGACCAATGTTGAATTTTAAAATATTCACAGAGAAGTGATATTAATATACGAATCGGGGGTGTTGCGGATATCCGCATTCGCATCCGCAAAATTAATGAGGATTTTTGACAAGCCAGCACAAGAATGGCGTAAGTGGCGCACGTGGTAGGTATTTTCGCCATTAACACATAAGAATAAAGGCTATCACGTGTGTTAAATCCGCTAGTTGCGCGTCGTGTAGAATGAGGTCCAGCTATCGTGTTGTACCAATGAGAGACAAGCTACTGGCCCGTGATTGGTGGAACATGACAGCTAGACCTCAATCTACACGACAGATTTTTAACACGCGGCAGCCCTTATAAAACTCTTACAAGCGTAATAAGTGAGGACTAGTTTTCGTTTCGATTTCTAGCGTTGTAATAAACGATAAAGTAATGTTTGACTTTTTATCTATGTATCTAAACTCACATCCACGGCTTCCGCTGATCAAAATCTTGTAATATCCACATCCACGGACGTGAGTTTTGTAATAACAACATCCGTAGATGTAAGTCTTGTAATATCCGCATCCACGGATGTAAGTCTCGTAACATCCGCATCCGCGGATGTGTGTATTGTAAAATGCGCATCCGGAACACCCCCGACGAATGTCTTTTAATACTATGATCCCGATTGTAAAGCTACGCAACTTCACTATATAATCTGTCTACAAATCTCTAAGGCCATAACGCCGTATCTACAATATTGTGTTAAAAAATCATAAATAAAAGGGTGAGAGTTTAACACAAAATGTTGAACACAGCACAACCGGTCACGGCATAGCATAAACACCCAGTGCGTAGTATATAATTAGTACCATAAAGTGACGTTTCAAAGAATGTAACACAAGCTGGAATAAAACAAAGATTAGCCTACAATATAATGGACAGCTCCCCGGTTAACGATAGAATCTTATTAATACGCCGCCCGCCGAGTCGAGTTTTAAGATCTACGGCCCGCGCTAATACACACATCTTGAGACAGCCCCGACACATCTCGTGACAATCCCGACACATATTGAGACAATCCCGACACATATTAAGACAGTTTATCTTGAGACAGTCCTAACATACCTTGAGACAGTCCCGACACATATTGAGACAGTCTCGACACATCTCGAGACAATCCCGACACATATTAAGACAGTCCCAACACATATTGAGACTGTCCCGACACATCTCGAGATGATCCCGACACATATTGAGACAGTCTATGTTGAGACTGTCCCGACACATATAGAGACTGTCCCGACACATATTGATACAATCCCGATACATATTGAGACAGTCTATGTTGAGACAGTAGTATTACGTAAGCAGATTTATTTACCCTTATTTATCGAGAATCATTCCAAATAACAGCCATCCCTAGACTCGTAACCATCATGTGTGTATTGGCGCGCACCTCAATAACGCTAGACCATACAAAAACAGTTATTACTCACATACAAATTCGACCTAAGTTGACATCGGCTCGACCTCGCAAACAGCACAAATTAACCTACGATATTCATTATATATAAACATGTATAAACATACACCCCATCCATATCGCTTCGTTCTATCAGCAACTTATAAGAAGTCAGCTTAGGTTTACCGACGCAGCGGCGATTGCGCGCGCATTATTCATATTATTTTATTAATTAACGATGCGATCAAATTATTTGTGGTAATTGCATTTATGTTTCGGTGCGGCGGCCATCTTGCCGCGTCTCTCCCTCCCCTCCCCACCCTCCCCCGGACCGCTCCGACCCGACAGCCTGGAAAATAAAAAAATAACAATAGTAATTTAATTGACGGCCTGCTGGTCTAGTGGTCAGAGCTCCTGGCTACGAAACCGGAGGTTGCGGGTTCGAATCCTGCTAGGGGCAGATGTCAGTGTGATGAACACTGGCATCTGTACCTGAGTCTTGGATGTCTTATATGTATTTATGTATGTTTATCCGTTGTCTAGTACCCATAGTACAAGCTTTGCTTAGTTTGGGACTAGATCAATTGGTGTGAATTGTCCAAAAATATTATTATTATTATTATTAATTTTATATTCAAACTACGCTACTACTACTTGTCGCGCGAGAAATCATGTCAATCTCTGTCACTGCAAAAGTATAACAGTGACAGAAGCAGCGTGAACGTATGTTAGCAGTGTGTGTCGGTGTCTATTGGTATATGATAAAACGACACGTGTACAATTATCGTGAGCTTATCAGGACATGCCGGTGTCTAATTATAATAAAACTGCACGTGTATAATCATGTGTCTGTGTCTATTGGTATATCATAAAATGACACGTGTAAAACTTACCGTGAGGTCGGCAGGACGTGCCACCTATGGCTATATTTTAAAACGACACCCGTACACTCACCGTGAGGATACGTAAGCAGTATGTGCCGGTGTCAATTACTATATCATAAAATTACACTCACCGTGAAGACACGTCAGCAGACACAGTCATGAACACTTTCCGTGAAAACACGTCAACAGCACGTGCCTGTGCCTATTGCTATATGATAAAACGACACGTGTACCAGCACGTGTCGGTGTCTATGTGCCATATGATATGACGGCACGTGCACTCACCGCGGCGGCTCGTTCAGCAGCAGGAGGACTTGCCGGTGTATATTAGGTACTATATGATAAAACGACACGTGTACCAGCACGTGTCGATGTCTATTACTACATCATAAAACAACACGTGCACTCACCGCGGCGGCTCGTTCAGCAGCAGGAGGACTTGCCGGAGACTATTAGGTACTATATCATAAAACGACACGTGTACGGTGACGTGTCGGTGTCTATGTGACACGTGCACTCACCGCGGCGGCGTGTTCAGCAGCAGGAGGACTTGCCGGAGACTATTAGGTACTATATCATAAAACGACACGTGTACGGTGACGTGTCGGTGTCTATGTGACACGTGCACTCACCGCGGCGGCGTGTTCAGCAGCAGGAGGACTTGCCGGAGACTATTAGGTACTATATCATAAAACGACACGTGTACGGTGACGTGTCGGTGTCTATGTGACACGTGCACTCACCGTGGCGGCGCGTTCAGCAGCAGGAGGACTTGCCGGAGCCTATTAAATACTATATCATAAAACGACACGTGTACGGTGACGTGTCGGTGTCTATATGACACGTGCACTCACCGTGGCGGCGTGTTCAGCAGCAGGAGGACTTGCCGGTGTATATTAGGTACTATATCATAAAACGACACGTGTACGGTGACGTGTCGGCGTCTATGTGACACGTGCACTCACCGTGGCGGCGTGTTCAGCAGCAGGAGGACTTGCCGGTGTCGATGGGGCGGCCCTGCTCGATCTTGACGCTGGCGCCGGCGGGGGCGGCGCCCGGCGAGGGCGGCCCCACGCGCGCCTTGATCTCCGCCGCCATCGTCATGAACGCTTGCTCCACGTTCGTCGAGTTCTTCG
Source organism: Polylopha cassiicola (assembly GCA_038024825.1). Taxonomy (NCBI): domain Eukaryota; kingdom Metazoa; phylum Arthropoda; class Insecta; order Lepidoptera; family Tortricidae; genus Polylopha; species Polylopha cassiicola. The sequence continues at coordinate 7,176,714 of CP149061.1, forward strand.
CTGAGGTCTCCAGGAACGGTATGCCCAGCTGTTCAGCGTATTGCTGGAATGGGAATAGGCATGATGAATGATTTTTTTTGTTGTCCATCAAGTAGATTGCCAAAAAACATCGGACACGTGTTTTTTCATTTCTCAATCGAACAATAAATGACGAAGATAAGCGCTTCCAAAGTTCGGGAGTGGGGGCACGTGACGTCACGGCTAAGTATAAGTCGTCATCCCTATTGTTTATAAATATGTAGCATCATATAATAGACTAGCGACCCGCCCCGGCTTCACATGGGTGCTTATAAACCTTCCCCTTGAATCATTACCTATTAAAAAACTACGTAGTTTCAAAGTTGCTGTTCGCTGTCTGTCCGTCCCTTTGTATATTTAAATCCTTAAAACTACGCGACAGATTTCGAAGCGGTTAAATATTGACATAGATATAAGATATTGGAATGAAACCGTAGCGTATTTTATTTTACAGACCAATAAAATAAGGTACGCGAGTTAAATCCGTTTATAATTGTTTCATTACAATTTGTAATAGCCGCGAAGGCATCAGAAATTATTATATATAAGACAAGCTGTCCGCCCCGGCTTGGCACGGATTCCTTTTTTTTATAGACTATGTCACTCGGGAATAGTGTAGCTTCCCAACAATGAAAGAAATTTTCAAATTAGTCCAGTTGTTTTGGAGCCTATATAATCCAAACAAACAAACCTTTCCTCTTTATAATATAAATATAGATATATAAGGTACTTACATTGGCCGTGGTGTAGTCGACGACTTTCTTAGTGGTCAGATCGCACTTGTTGCCGACCAGCAGCTTGTTCACGTTGTCGCACGCGTAGCGGTCGATCTCCTCGAGCCACTGTTTCACGTTGCTGAACGAATCCTGAAACATATACATACAGACATTATATAAAGAGGGTCAACTACTATACTATACATTATACTAGCTTCTGCCCGCGACTTCGTCCGCGTGGAACTCCTTTTGCAGTCGGTTAAAAAGTAGCCTACGTTCTTTCTCAGGCTTCAGACTTTCTTTGTACCAAATTTCATTTAAATCGGTCCAGTAGTTTTAGCGTGAAAGCGTGACAGACAGACAGAGTTACTTTCGCATTTATAATATTAATAGGGATGATAGGGACAGCTGGCTACCTGACAACCTGGGTTGTCAAACTGAATAGCCGGACAGACCAAAGAGTTTGGCCTGATATATATGGCTAAAAAGGGCGGACACCCTACATTATTTACGATTTTGTGATTCAGTATTAAATAGATACGACAAAAGTGTTGTTTGTAAAATCAAGCTATTTTGATTATAGTAAAAAGCCTAACAAAAGCCGGACAACACGCAAACAAAGTGCCCATTTATGTCCGGCTTTTTCCGGACGCCTGGCAATAATATTATAAATGTGAAAGTTTGTAAGTATTTATGGATGTTTGTTACCTTATCACGCAAAAAATAACGATTGGATTTTGATGAAACTTTAAAATGATATAGCTTACACATCAGAATAGCACAGGCTAAAATTTATAAAGCATTTATGCATTGTCCAAAATATGACGATAAGTGTCAAGGAAGTAGAAAAAAAAAATAGCACTCCGGGAGTGCCAGCAGAATTGAAAACTTCAATATGAACGTTGTGTTTAATTATAAGTACAAAAGTACTATCATTTATGAGGTAGAATACAATGTGTATTTATTGCGCTATCCTACACAAATATGACAATTTGTCACCATCCTAGGATACGCGTGGCACGCTGTACACAAACACACACGACATTCGCGCAAGCGCCCTGTGCCACCTAAACGGAGTAGCACACTCAGGCACGGTAGAAAGAGTGGGAGATACTAGTTCCTCTCCCTTCCCCATCTTACACATTTTTGATCAGCATCTCGTGACCCTGACGCGAGTTTGAAAGTTTTTACCCATACAAAAAAGTGCTCAGCGCCGCTAAAGAAGTTTTCACTTTAAAAAACTAGCACCTGCGAGCTATTCCGGCGTGCGCTGCCAAAACAGATAGAGTTACACATGATGGAAACATTACTAGGTAATACATATTATAAACGCGAAGTTTGTGAGAGTGTATGATGTATGTTTGTTACTCTTTCACGCAACAAAGTCACTGATAAAACTTTAATATAATATAGCTTATAGGTACATTAGAATAACATACAGTGGACCCCCGGTAATCCGGCCCCTGACTAATCCGGCGCCCCTTGTAATCCGACATGGTCTATTACATATTTATTATTGATTTTTTTTTTCCTAACGTAAAGTTATTTCATATTTTTTGTAAGTTCTATAGCAATAATAAAACGCAAGCTCTCTATTGTGTTGTTTAATTTACTAAATTTGACATACTTACTTACATAATGAAGTATGATTTGTACTTCAGAGTACATAATATGTATATAATAGTATAAATAATTTTATTATTGGATCTGTAATTTGTCGGATTACAAGGTACTCTTTAGTAAAAAAAAAATCGGACTATAGGGGGTCTTGGCAGTACTCGATAATCCGACAAATTCGATAGTTCGACACTGCCTTGCAAAATGTTTGTCGGACTACCGGGGGTCCACTGTATAGGCTATATTTTATAACGATATTGTGCAAAGTAGGTACATCGTACGCAGACAACATCGAGGGTAGAAGCTAATATTACAATATTATGTAATAAACGTGCAGGCATTATAAATTAAAATTTCTAAAAAATAACAAACATTATTTCGCCGCATATCAGCAAAAGGTCAATAATTAAATTATATTTTGAAGTTATTATTCATAATAATATAACAAAATCTAAACACAATATAACAGCGCAATAGAAGACTGTACATTTGTCCGAGTTACTTGACATGATTGAATACAGGTGACAATGATTGCCTGATAACGAGGTCAATGAACCTATAGTTCAACGCGTCTCCTAGCTCATAGATAAACACTAGGACAAAGCTCCCAGAGATAACACTTAGGGTGCATTTTAGAACGTCTTAATAAGTCCTAGATAAGCTATTATTATAATAATTTCTGATGCCTTCGCGGTTATTACACATTGGAATGAAACAACTATTAACGGATTTAACTCGCGTATTTTTATTTTATTTTATTAGCTGACGTTTCGGATTATTTACAGTTTCCATAATGGTAGCACGACTGAGCTGACAATAGTGTAACTTTAGCGCGAAGGCATCAGAAATTATTATGTCGTTACTCTTTTAGAGAAAGTGACACATTTCGAGTTAGATCACTAAGTAGGTACAATACTGAACGGCGATTTAAGAAAAGTTTTAACAATTAATAATTAGTTGGTATGTCATAGTCAAAATCAGTTATTTAAAAGTCTAATATTAATTAAAAATCCTAACTAACATTATAGATAACTCTGTCTGTATGTATGCCTGAATCGCTTTTACGGTAAAACTACTAAACCGATATAAATTTGGTACACAGATAGTTTAGAGCATGAATAAGGACATAGGCTACTTTTAATTGTGTAAAAGGGGTTAGGGTGTAAGAAGGGGGGATGAAATGTTGTATTTTTATAGTGTGGTTAAACGCTGTTAGAAATAACCGCCCTGTAAATCTTTACAAAAGTAGCTTTTAAACTGTTTCCACATTATAAAAAGACATTGTTTGCAAGTAATTTGGCAGATTGCCAAGTTAACAAATGTACTTGTTCTAATACTAACGTACTACTAATAACTCTTTGTTACTGTTCTAATTATAATGTAATAATGTTTACATTACGGCATGGTGTTAAAATTTATTTATTTATTTTTTACTTTACGAAACTATAAAAAGTGAAGAAATGGAGTAAGGACCCGTATCACAAAGATTAAGCAAGTTTCAGGTAAGTTATTATTCACTACTAGCTGTGCCCGCGACTTCGTCCCCGTGGAATAGTAATTCTTCATAAGGCTTCATATTTTCCCCGTTTTTTTACACATTTTCCACTGTTTCTTCGCTCCTATTGGTCGCAGCGTGATGTTATATAGCCTAAAGCCTTCCTCGATAAATGGTCTATCCAAAAAACAAAGAATTTTTAAATTCGAACAAACAAACTCTTCAGCTTTATAATATTAGTATAGATTAGTAAAGATTGCTTGATCACGGATAACTTAATGAATAAATCAACTATTTAAAACAGGGTTTTTATAATTTTTTCCATGACACGTATGAAAATAAAATCACGAGCCACGGCCCTTCGCTTTTTTTTTTTGGTGAGGTTCCCTTGGCTTTCTTACTTAGTTACCCGTCTGTCCCAAGGGGTCGCAACCCAACTTTTTTTTTTCCCCCTTACTTGTCAGGAATCAAGAAATAGATTACATACTTTTGTTTTTTCACTTGATAATTGTGACGGAAGTGAATAAAAAAAGAGAGGAACCTTAATAAATGACAACAGGAAATGACTAAACTAAATCATTAGTCATTGATTATTTACTGATGACTTACTTTGAGACTTAAAAGAAAATCAACGGATATCTACACCTCCTTATAAAATGATTAAAATGGCAATAAATAATTATTTCAGAGTTATTCATTAAATGAAGGTTTTATTGAAGACTAAAATAACTGCAAAATCTATTGTGCAAAGTTGCAGCGTGTGAAGGTTATGCAACTGTTTTGGCTCTAGGTCATTGAAACTGAGAAAAAAAATCTTAAGACATCTGTTATTTTAGGAAACCTAGGCTCTTCTTTGTATATAAGAAATCCGATATATTTTTATGTTAATGAATAGCATAGTTAACAGGTGGGGTCAGGTAATTCTCACGCTTAGTGTACCTATGATAATTGATAAATATTTTAAGATTGTATTTTTATGTATTTTAGTAATATAGTGATATTCATTTTTTTTTAATGCGACCAAAGATGGATCCAGTATTTGTAGTATGTAAGATGTCACACTGTCAAATTCTAATTAAAAAGTATCACTACTGCTGTTTCGAATTTTAATAACAAATACATTTCAGTTTGATACCACCACGCATTCTTGAGCAAAAGGGTTTTGACAGACGGACAACGAAGTGATCCCTATAAGGGTTCCGTTTTTTCCTTTTAAGGTACGGAACCCTAAAAACTATTAGGAATTATCCTTTAAGCTACTTAACAAGGATGCAAGGAACAACTAATAGTGGTAAACCACACGAGCCTAGATCTTGAATCTACTGTACCAAGGTCACCTACTGTCAACTTGTGACAGTTCTAATATTCCAATTGTGGTTTCAAACGTCAAGTTCATTGTACAATGTTACCAACATCACCTTTTCCGAGGTAGGATAGGTATGAAGTTAACAATTACTCAATAAAGTATTAGTTTCACAGTTATGATTAAAGTGATTTCTAATAATAGATGTGGATCAATTACAATTTTAATAGCTGTTGCATGTTAATTATTAGTGTCATTATCATAAGGAGTAATATGACATGTTATTTAACTATTTTGGTGAGTCCGTCACTTGCTCAGAATATTGAAGGAAAAAGCTACAATAAGATTTTAACTCAAATCATTTGAGTACAGCTTTGCATCAAATTCAAAATTGATATAGTTCATTTCTTTAATATTTAGAACTAGAGGCTGACGTCTAAAACACCTGTGGAATCATCCATTTGTAATTAATAATTTTTATTAACCCTGATAGATATTATAAACAGATATGTATTATCTATTTAATTATCTCATCTAACATCAGGAAAAATATGAGTACTATATATATAACCAAAATTAGCCAAATCGGTTTGTGCGTTCTGGAGTTATAGCGTCAGGGAGGAAAACCCGACTTATTTTTATATAATAGATATGTTCAAAAATTCAAGTGTTAAAGAGGAATTTGCTTGAGGATGTTCATGGAGCCCTATTGAAAATATAAGTGTCATTACACTAAATACTTTTTTCACTAACTACTCAGAGTTTAGGATCTTGAAAAATTGAATTTAAAATTAACAATTATGTATAAAAAAAAATATAAAAATAGTAGTTGGATATATATCAAGACATAGTCTCTTCTACTACAATTGAAATTGACTCTATGTTATTAGTAATTTAAAAAAGTAGGTACTATTGCTAGCAGTAGTTTACCTAGTTGATGCAAGAGCCAAGAGTTTAAATTGTACCCATTGGCTGACTGGCAATTAATAGTAGATTAACATATCATTTAACATAAAAATGTTATTTTTGTTAGTAACATACAATAAACATTATCTGTTGTTTATATTTTTTTATTTGTTTATGGTTGATTGTCAGCTGTACTAAGTAGTTTGTTTTTTGTGAAAGTTCTGTGCATACAACAGTGTGTATGCAAAAAAAAATATCTTATTTTAAAAACTGACCTCTGTAAATAGACCTAGAAAAATTATTATATAGAGTCCAGTCTTAAATTTTAACTCTTAAGACAGAAATTAAATTAAACAGTTAATCAACTGTCATTCTGATTAATCATCATTTGTTTTATCTTTCAATGCAAATTAGTAGACATACAAAGTTAGAATACTAATTGCACATAATGGCAAATGTGTTAAATTAAATTTCAATATATATAACTAAGTAGCCAAAAAGGCCTTGGCAATTAAGGTAATGGTAGCAAAAAACTAGTTAGTTGATAAACATTGTTTTGTTTAACAATCATCAAACTGAGTTTACTAATAAATTCTTTGAGTTGCGAATATTTTACTTGCCTTCCTTGGATATTGTTAACAGGCTTTTAGTGACATAGTATAAGTCACTGACAGTGAGCTATGATAATTAAGACTAAAAAATAACTCGAAAAATATATCTTCACTGTCCAAAAACAAGACAGCTGCCAAATGTTGAACCATATAGACCTATATTTGGTGGCACACTTATGTGTACTTACATATTTACAAATCTAGTTCTAATGTAACTAAAAATAGTACAAACCTGATCCGTGCAGTCGTACACAATGATAATGCCATGTGCCCCTCTGTAGTATGAGGAAGTGATAGTTCTAAACCGCTCCTGCCCTGCCGTGTCCCATATTTGTAACTTTATTGTCTTGCCGTCCAATTCAACAGTCCTAATTTTAAAATCAACACCAATGGTGCTGATATAACTTTCCGTATATGTGTCGTCTGCGAATCTGAGCAGAAGACAGGACTTGCCCACTCCCGAGTCTCCGATGAGGAGCAGCTTGAACAAGTAGTCGCTGAAATGAAACAGTTACTTATACAGACTGATCGGTTAACTAAAAATAACACATGGCCATCCTAGAGGTAATCATAATGTTAATCTGAGAACAAAGCCCAAGAATGCAGCATATAAATCTTACAAAGGAGGATGAGTGTTTGTTCGAGAATGTTGATGTTTTCTTTATGCATGGGTACAGACAATAGACTAGCATAGCACCTATGGTATAAATTTTATTTAGTATGAGATTTGATTAATTGAAGTTAGTGACTAATTTACGTTCTAGCTGATCATCATTCGATCGAGTGACACGCGTGAGCAAATTCCAATGATAAAGCGATATTATGCGCCTGACAGAAGGAGGCGTAACAGGCTTACTCCAAACAAAGAGAACTGATTTCATCATTCAATCATTATTTGTCATGGGTTCAAAGTGGAACTGCGACTGTTGCACGAACCCAGGTCACAAGTGCGCCATTCAATGAAAGGATTTTTTTATACGGAATTCCTCTGTAGTACCTACCACGAATACACAATGAGTCACCCGTTTATTTCACGTTTTATTTACTGAAAAGACACCTCGCATGCATTACTTTGATGATTACGGTATCATTCGTAAAAAGAAATTCGAGAAGAAAGACAATGAATATGCGAAATAGAAGGGATTTATGCCCATCCTTGTTTTTAATCACCACACTAAAGAAACCATACTTACTATTCTGGATTCATATTTGTACTATAAAAGTATTTTGTCCGAAATTATGGCTTTAGATAATTTATCTAAAATATTCAAGTTCTTTGTTTGGTAAAGCACTAAACAGCAAAAAAACTAAATAATTAAACGTAGAATAATGGCCGCCACACTGAAACCGAAACACCCACACTGACGTAAGTCAGAACGTATTCACAGGAGTGCCACTTGGCAAAAATTAAACTGCGTTCACAAATAATTATAGTGATGTGCATTAAATTTTATCCGATAATTACCGATTCAACATTTTAGAGGCGTTTTTACGAGAAAAAATCTATCTTGCGTTGTAATTTAAATATGCAATTTTGGAAAAGTAGCGCTACAAGGCGATTTCTTGCAGTTTTCAAGCTTTTCATTAGGCGCAAATTTGGGAGAATAGAATAAAACCAAAGCATAATCTGAATACCCAAATTCCACGTTGACTACGTGGCAAAAATAATTCATTTTAAAATTGGTATATTTTATTTTGCATGTTATTTTTTAGGACATATTTGTACAATATAAAATATTTTGACTCTAAGGTAGTTTGCATAATGTAAAATCACTTTAGTGTGAGACTATCTATATAGTTTTCGAAATGTGAACAAATAAATTAAATTACACGAGTTAAACCCGTAATTGTTCCATTATGTTGGCAACATTTTTATAAAGGCATGCTACGAAAATAAAACAAACAAATAAATAGGTAAACCAAAGTAACACTTTATTTAAAACTTTAATTTTACAATATAAACTAAATCGAATATTTCCCGTAATCAAAATATACGGGTGCCATCTACAACACAGAAGTAGACGTTCATAGAACCATTTCCTTTAGAATACTTAGAGGAATCTTCCATATGTACAAACTCCTATCCTTGTAACCTGCGATTATCTGAAACAAAAAACGTTAAAAGTTCAAAAAAATATCTTAAATTATTATTACTACATGTACATTTTGCATCTATAGTTTACTTTTCTAGCAGTTTTTTTTTATTTTCACACTATCTTTTGCCCGCGACTTCATTATTTTTATTGTACTTCAAGTAGATCACGAAATATTTTTTTTTACTAGAACGTGATAGTATACATAGGTATATAATAATAATATATCCTATGTATTTCTCCTGGTTCTAAACTACCCCCACCAATTTTCAGCCAAATCAGTTCAGCCGTTCTTGAGTTGTTAATAGTGTACCTAACTAACACGACTTTCTTTTACATAATTATATACACTAGCCGCCCGTGCCGGCTTCGCTTTTTTTTTTTAATATAATATAGCCTATGTCACTCGGGAATAGTGTAGCTTCCCAACAGTGAAAGAATTTTTCAAATTTGTCCAGACGTTTTGGAGCCTATTCAATCCAAACAAACAAACCAAAAAACAAACCTCTCCTCTTTATTATATAATTAGTATAGATAGATTTGTATAGTATATACCTGAGTATCTCTCACAGCTAAAGACAGCAACATGAGACTGGGGCCGCGAAGTTGTGCAAAGGGTCGGGCCTCACCCTCCCGGTACACGTACACGCAGCCGTCGTAGCAGCCGGCGAAGAGCAGCCCGCCCGTCGCCCGCAGACACACCGCGCCCTTACCACCCTCGTGCGTGCCGCAGTGGGAACCACTCTGGAAAAAAAATCGTTATTACATCAGACATCTGTCTCTCATCAAAGGCCAGTAGCCAATTGCTTTTATTTATCTGTAATAATAAGTATATGTAATATAGTGCCAAACTCCTCCGAAGCGGACCTATATAGTCTTTTTTTCTTATTGCAAAGAAAATCATAAAAAAAATATTGCCACATTTAAAAAATACTTACAGAATAATCCATCACGTGTATCTGATTTTTACTAGTATCTACTATTAGTATTTTTTTTGCATAATATTTTCTTACAGAGAAGTTTTTATACAGCATATAAAAAAATATTTGATGACTTCGCGGTTATTACACATTGGAATGGAACGACTGTAAACGGATTTAACTCGCGTATCATATTTGGCTGACTTTTAGGAACCTTGACAGTTTCCATAATCGTAGCACGACTGAGCTGGCAATAGTATTACGCTAAAGTCAAAGTAAAGTAGAATTTTGCGTAAACTTTTTAACTAACTTATTAAACTTTTTTGCCATCAGATCCTGGTAGACCTATATAATATATATATATATATATATATATATATATTCGTTTATTGTGGTATCATTCCAAAATGTTGCCAGATCAAAAAAATACTTACAGAATAATCGAACACGTGTATCTGATGGCTGCTTGTCCCGCAGTAGACTTTACCGTCTTCGAAAAGTAGCGTATAGACGGTCATCTTCGGCCCTTCTAGGGTCCTTAGCAGCAGTCCCGTCTGTGCGTCCTTTATCGTGACGTTCTCAGAGCGAGCCGCCACGAGGAGCACCTTGCGAGGACCTTCTTTCAACGCACGAAGGGCGAGAATCGATTGCTCGGAGAATTTCACCGTGCTGACTGGTATTAGCATGTTGTTCTGAAATTATGACGTAATAAGTTTAAAACTTTTAATTTTACAATGTACATATTATATATATTATATGATACTCTTTCATTTGATACCCCACTTGGGTATATTTGTAAACATTTGGTTTTCCACTAGCCTTAATTTGGTTTCAGAATGACGTCACAAGGAAACTAGCATTATCATCCGAACTGAACGTGTGTACAAAATTTCAATTGGCTAGAGTTAGACAGTTTTATTTCTCCATCTCCATTCACGTAGACTACCAAAAAAGCCTCTATATTTCGAGAGTGGGTGCTTGTGACGTCACGTTATGCTACAATTTATAACGCAACGTGACGTCACAAGCCCCCACTCCCGAACTTTGGACGCATGAATCTTTGTCATTTATTGTTCGATTGAGAGATGAAAAAATGCGTGTTCAATAATTTTCAATAATCTAACGAACTAAATAGAATTTCATTATTAACTAAGATCTATTATGTTATTCTTGGTTCAATAACATTAGTTTTTAATTATATATTTTTGTACAAAGACAAGAGTAGAATTATTTTTTTATTAGAACCCACGCCTATGCCTTTACTAGCGGCTTTACTAGGTCATCGAATTTCTCTACTCCTTCCAATTCCAATTCACTGGGGGTCTAAAATTTTTCTACTCTTGTCTTTATACAAAAATATCATTATAAATAGAATTTCGTTTTATTTACCCAGACACTTGTCACCGACAGTTGTCGCGTTTTAATTAGTTTTATAACGGTCGCGACTTACCTTGCATTCAAACTGTAGGACAAAACCAGTCCTAGTGCCCACAAAGACCGTGTCCCAGGCACGATCCATGGTCTGAATAGGACTTAGCACATTGCATTCGGGTCCCTTCTCTAGGCCAGTCTGAAATTAATATATTTACATATAATCTCTCTATTAAAAATCCGCGCGTAGTTTTAAAGATTTAAGCATACATAGGGACGGACAGATTATTCTGATGTATAGGCTATATTATTGGAAAGTTTCATCATATTATATAAACACATATAAACTAATAATTTCTGATGCCGTCGCGGTCTTTAGCATAAGAATATTATCAGCTCAATCGTGCTACGATTTTGGAATCTGTAAAGGCTCCGAAACGTCAGCCAATAAAATAAAATACGCGAGTTAAATCTGTTTAAAGTTGTTTCATTCCAACATTTTCTTATAGTTTAGGCGTTGATATATCATTAAGTCAGCTTCTCCTTTTTTATAAATCAGAACACAATAATATCTTATACAACAATCGCATAATAATTCAGGTCAAAGGTATTATATTTCGCGATGCCTTACGATTTCAAATTTAGCCAGACAAGCAAAATAACTCTCATATTGAAATGATTTAAATATCAAAATAAAAATTATGCAGTTGTTAATAACATTTTTTTAAAATAATAATTTTGCATACTACCACTGCTTGTTATACTCGTAGCATTTCTAAGAAATATTTAAAGAGACAGTTTGTTCCAAAATAGTCCAATGCATGTTGGCAGTTGTCTAATATAAACACTGTAAATTTGTCAAAATGCAAGAATCCTAACTAATATTATAAATTAATAAGTTACTCTGTTTGTCTCGCTTTCACACTAAAACTAGTGGGCCGATTTAAATGAAATTTGGCGCGCATTCCATATAGGCATAACGTCAAAAATGTATCTACTGCCTACCCTGGTCCCTGCCTACATGCGCAACTTTCACTGCACGTGCCTGGTACACAAATAGTCTAGAGCCTGAGAAAGCTACTTTTAATTGCGGTAAAAAGGTTACAAGGGGTTAAAATTATAGTTCCACGTGGGCAAAACCTAGTCTAAACTAATATAATAAAGAAAAAGTTTGTTTGTTTGTTTTGATTGAATAGGCTCCTAAACGAGTGGTTCGTTTTGAAAAATTCTTTCACTGTTGGAAGCTACACTATTCTCGAGTGACGTAGGCTATAAAAAAAAGGGGATCGGTGCGAAGCCAGGGCGGGCCGCTAGTGGTCAATATATAGTAATTACCTCTAAATCGTAATATCGTATCCTGGAATCCAGTGAGCCGGTGTACACCGTGGTGCCGTACTTCTCCTTGACTATGGTGAGGCAGGTGACGGCCAGGTTCGACCCCCGCAGGGTGGTCTGCAGCTGGCCCTCCGCGTTGAAGTGGTACACGTTGCCGTCCAGGCAAGCCGCTATGAAGTCATTGTCTATGTACTGGAAAAAAAATTGTATTATGTAAATATCAATAGGTATACATATAATATTGAATTCCAATTCCCTTGTAGTGGAGTCATTGAAGCATTATGGGTCCGATTTTTTTTACTGTGAACCGAATTGCATACAATTTTGGAATTAGGTTCATCTTACCCTTAAGTTCAAAAGTGAAAATGATTTGAACTCCGCTACCACCCCGGGGGTGATTGCCACCCCTTCTCGGGGGTGAATATTTTTTTTTTCAAAATAACCTCGGATATCGATAGAAGGCCTAATTTTAAGGAAAAAATCGGCTATAAAGTTTTTCAAAAAATCCAATACTTTTCAAGTTATTTGCAATTGAAAATTCGCAATTTTTTCACCTTTTTCATCGGTTTTTTGCAAAAATCTCCAAAAATATACGTTTTATCGAAAATTTTATAAAGAACAAAATTGTAGCAGGCAAAACAATGAACAATTTGGTTTTTTATACAGTATTCTAAGTGCAATATTAAGCTATAAATTAAAGATCAAAGCCGTTTTTTATGTTGCCTGAAATTTAATCGATGTGGTCAATGCCATCTAGCGGCGAGCAGATGCATTTTATGCATTCTAATACAAAAGGGTTTTGTAGTGCTTGAAATAAGCTTTAAAATGAGCACTATTAAAAGTCTTTTGCACGTAAAATAAGTGAGCTGTATTGCAAATAAGGGGAACAACTAATGTTTTTCTTTAAAATCAATGGGTTTCATAAGTGCCATTTCCACCATAATTAAAATTAATCGTATTCCGCCTAGAATTAACTTCATTATGAAGAGTTTGATAGATAGTATCAGTTTGGCTGCTTCAGGACACATATTTTTCAAAAAACTCACGATTACTTAAAAAACAAAATTTCAAATTTTTAAAAATCCCACGTTTATTTCATAATATTTCAAGAATGACGACAGATAAGAATAAAAGTGTATGAATAAAAAATGTAGGTATTTTTCTGACAAACAATTTGGTTTTTTTGTTTTTTCTGACAAACAAAAATTGACGGAAATGTGATTGTTTAAAGAGCGCGTGGCAGCGCAATCACTGCCTCTCTTAAGCCCTTTAACCCTTCCCCGTTTTAGAAAAAGGTTTTTTACTATATATTGCAATACAGGATGTTGTAGCTCTCTTAATTACCTTTACAATGATTTTTTATAAATTGTGATAGCGTGAAAATTAAAGGAGCTATGGTCCAAAAACTTATCATATTTTTTTCTACTTAGTAACTGAAAATTTCGGAGTGTGAATAATTGTGAAGCAATGTGAAGGTACGCAGTATAATATAGACCCACAACTATTGTAATGTGTATATGTTAACGGAAATGTATATAATCCGTCATTGTATACAATTCCTAGGAAATGTATGTAATTCCTAAAATCGCAATCGGAAATGTAAAACATTTAAGACATAGGTTAGGTTAGGTTTCCGCGAGCCAGTATGAGTCTGGCAAACCTTTTGCCTTCCCCAGGGCATAAGGTATCAATGAGGATTTCCCCACTAAAAAAAAAAAAAAGTTAGGTTAGGTTTTTTTTTAGGTTAGGTTAGGTTAGTTTTAAGGGTAGAAAAGCTTAAGAACTTGATAATCCGTTAATAGTTGTTTCATTCCAACTTGATAATCGTTTGCGAGAGTGTGGAATAATATTTAAATCCTTTTCATTTTATCAAAAAAAAAAATATCAAGGGGTAGTATTCAAGGGTTGAAAGGGGGTTAAAAATTTGATAATTATTATAGAGAATATAAAATATTACTTACTCTATACTTACATCTTTTTATGTCATACCAAAGTATTTTTTTCAGATTTTTTCAATTTGGGGGTTGTAAGATTTTCAAGGGGTTGAAAATAATTTTAATATGAGGTAATTATGTAAAAAAATACTTTACCATTTCACCACTTACTATTAGACATGTTTTCTAGCGATAAAATGGCTCAATTACAATTTTTCCATTAAGGGGTTGTTTACACCCCTTAAAAATAATAGGCGGAGTTCAGATCATTTTCACTTTTGAAGTTAAGGTTAAGATGTGCCTAATTCCAAAAATTTCATGCAAATCGGTTCACAGTAAAAAAAATCGGAGGTAAGGCCGTATTTTTCGCTTCAATGACTGCACTATTGGTTAGGTAAGTTGAAACGGCTGGTCCGATTTCACTAATTCATTTTGTTGTGATAATGTAACGAAAATTTAAAAAGGTTATACAGAAAATTAGAAAGCTGAAGTATATATATGTAATGTATGCATCAATTTGGATAATTCTTTTTTTGTGTTTTTTTAAGAATTATAATTATATACATAATTGTTAAGTAGCTTTTTATAAGATAAATCTATTTAGTAATAAATGTTTTCTATTGAATACTCGAGTATTAAGAGAAAAATTGAACTCAAAACTTTTATGTGCGTTTTTTTGGGCCTGTTTTGCAATTGCCAAAAAAGTTTTCAGTAACTTTTCTAGCAAAATATACATTATTTCTCTATATTCTAATCACAGTACATTACAAATATACATTATACATTCTTATTTGCCGGAGAAGAAACAAACAACTTCTCAAGACTTGTAATTATTTAGAAATAATTAGATGCACTAAGATTTACCTCAATAGCGAGCACAGCATCAGCATTGCCAGTGACGGTAACAGAGTCCCTTTTCAAATTGTCATCGGAGGAATAATCAAACATTTTGCATTCCTCATCATTCTGAGCAGCCAACGGCACAACATCATCACACGATGACTGACTGTTGTCAAGTATTATATCCTCGCTTATCGAAACATCTACTCTCTCAACCGCATCTTTGTCATTTTTGATCTCACAAATGTCACCTATCACTATATCTTCTGACACATCTAACATGTCAAAGTGTATGTCATTGACAACTGTCTCCTCTACCGGTTCATTGGATTCTTTTGCCGGTGAATCCAGTTTTTCTAATTCCGGCTCAGCTTCTAGTGGTATAGGTAAGTATTTGCTCAAATCTTCCCTTAGTAAAACTACCGAGCATTCTTTAAATATAAATTCTGTGTTATCTTCAATTTGTGCAGTTTGTGACACTTTGGATTTCTTTGTAGCCTTCTTCTTTGTCTTTTGAGGTTTCTGCGTTTTTTTCTTTTTACCTTTAGCTGGACTTTCTAAGTCGTCCAATGATATGATGTCCTCTAGAGGTCTGTCATCTGTTATAATCTGTTCAATCAGTGATATGTTCGGTGCGTTTGCTTTCTTTGCGACTTTTTTTGGTGCTGGACTCGCTGAACTTTTCCGCGATTTTTCTAACACCTTTTGTCGTCGACTGCGAGTTACTGTTTTAGGAGACTCTGTTTGAACAGTCTCCAAAGCAATTTGCTCTAATTCTTCTACAGGTATACTCGTGAATTCATTGACAATGATGTCTTCTGACAGCTCGTCATTATCGCCTTCCTTGTCATCGTCTATAGGAGTCACATTCAATACAGTCATCCCCAAATTCTGCATAGCGTCCGAACACGACTCCTTAGATTCTAAAGAGTTGTACAATTTAAATTTCTCTTGAAGCAATACTTGTATTTCGAGATCGATTTCTTTCATCCTTTCAAAAGCGTCTGACGATTTTGATGCAGTTTTGGTTGATTTTTCAATTTTGACTGCATCTGTTTGTATTGTTTTTGATGCATGCTTTTTAACATCTGTCTGGGTAAATCTTGTACTGAAGCTACTTGATAAAGACGTTTGTGTCTCCTTTGTGTGTGATTTTCTCAATACTTGTGTAGACACGTGGTGTCTCTTTGTTTTCGTCTTGGAGTCTGTTGGAGACTTCTTGTCATCTAGTTTTTTCGGGGTGCTTAATACCTGTGCTGTATTTCTGTGTGCTTGGTGTATACTACTTGTCTTCTTGGGTTGGTCCCCAAACATATCTATTGGCTTAAGTTTAACTTTAGACTCAGATTTGGTTGATGTTTGATTACTAATATTAATATTTTCTTTTGGACTTACATTGGAATGACTGGATGAGTGACTACAACTTCTTTTATGCTCCGGTTTTTTGGGAGTTTCTTTCCTTTTTACATATTTGTCAGAGTATTCCTTATCACTGGTTTCAACTTTTACCCCATCTTTATGTATTTCTTTTGCATTATCTTTAGGGAAATATAAATTAAAAATAGACTTAGCATTATCACACTTTTCTTTAGACTTGGAGGCACAGTCGTTTACATTAATTATGATATTTTTATTCAATATCTGTTTATTTGATTCTGTTGTGTCACTCTTTTTGCGTTTTTCTTTGCGGTGCGATGGTTTTTGATCAGTAGAACGCTTTCGAGGATTAGAGGGTAATATCGTTTTAGATGTATTGCTTGAGCTTTCAGATTTTTTACTCTTCTTATCGGCGTCGGAAGGCTCGTTATTGCGTTCGCGTTTAATATGTACATTACATGATTGCTCATTTTTATTACTTTTGGTTTTCGAGGATCCACTGCTACCATCAGCATTAGGTGTATCTGCACATTCACTATCAATCATAGAGTTGGAACTTTGACTGTCATTTCTATCAGCAGGGCATAATTTCAAAGGTGATTTTGCAATATTTAGAATTTGACTATCTGTTTCTTGCTTTACAATTATAGGGTTGGTTTCTGGACTAACAATTACATTATTAATTTCTTTTTTGATAACAGGTGTTTTAGGTCTATTAGGAGTCTCTGGTAGCTGCATTTTTGAGGTACTTTCACTCTCACTAAAACTATTTTCCATAGCAGAGTTATATTGTTTATCTAGTTCTGCTTCAATGAAATTGTGGTCAACCGGAACATGGTACTGTGCATCTAAACCAGCAAATGGATCCTCATCTTCAGAAAGTTGGTTAAGACTTGTATCGAAAACAGCAACGGGGGTGTCAGGTCTCTTTCTATCTTCAATGTATTTCTTCCTATCTCTTTCTGCACTCTTTCTAGAATGTTGGCGATCTTCAGAGCTTATTTGTTTAAGTTGCCTGGAATCACAGCTTTGTTTTGGCGGTCTCCGTTCAAATAGAGGTTTTTCATAATTCAAATTTGAGTTTTCTCCTCTCTCTATGGGTGGATTGCTCTCAGGTTCTACCTGAAACTTATTTTCTGAAAACTGTTGCTGCTTATAATATAAATCATTATCTTCAGGAGGATTGAAAATGTTGTCTCCTGAAAATTCTTTATATTCATATTCATTAGCATAATTCATGTAATCTTGTTGTTCATCAGGTGGGTAGTAATTTGGTTCTTCTCCAATCTCAAACCTCTGATCAAACTCATCTAACTGTAGTACTTTGTTTAACTCGGCCATAACTAACGGCTTTATGTCCTCAAGTAAAATGGTATCCTGGGGTTCTAAAATGCATTGCATCTGTTTCATAAATGTATCTTCATAGATGGTATTATTATCATTGTGTATGTATTCTTCACTTGAACTGCACAATGATTTTTCGGCTACCGATCTCAGATGACGATCCAAGCTATTTTGAGACTCCGTAATTAGACTGCTTATAGCATATTCAAATTTAGATGATGAGCTGGGATTGTCCATAAGCTTGTGTATTTTGTCTTTATCCATCTTGAAAAGTTGATGAACTATTTTATTTTTCATTTTGTCACAATTGGACTTCACATTTTGCCTTGGATGCTGAATCCTCTTTTTTACCGGTGGCCCTTGTTGATCATTTGAGTAAGTGTTGGAAGTATCTCCAACATTATCATGGTGATCATCAAGATTTTGCTCAACAGAAGTTGTATCCGAGGTGCTGTGGGGGTCGTTGCGATTTAACATTCTCTTTCTAATGATGTCAACGGTATCATCAACAGATCGGCTGAAGGTATTGGAGTTGTCTATGCCTGATCCAGCATCGCTGCCATAATGGTCCGAAGATGGAGGTCTATGACCTGTAAAAGTGGGTATCACGCTACTTTCAGCATTGTCATATTGTCTGTATGGTTTTCTGTTATGACTTCGCTCATCAAAAGTTTGCCTTCTATCAATGGGAGAATTTGACCAAGAATGAGATGGTGTTTGGTTAAACGGTTTTTGATTTTGACTCAGGTATGATTGTCTGTGATCAACATCTCCCATGTTATTCATGTGGTATTGATCACTATTGGTCCTGTTTCCACCGCAGTAAGTTAACATATCTTTGTATGGGTTTGAGTGTTCAGGGGTGTCATTGTACCTCAAATGTGACTGAGAGTAGCTGTGCCGTTCATGACCCCTATCATCTCTGTCATTGCGTCTTTGGTTGCCATGAAGTGAGGACCTGTCATATGTGTTCCTCTCCTGATGATCATGTCTCAAGTGATCATTCTGAGGTGCATTATAGCGGGGACCTCCGCGAGGCAGTCTTGGTCCAGCAAATCTGCAATAAGATAATAATAAGATAATTAACCACATAAATATTTTTAACAATTAATAAGAACGTAAAAAAATAATCTAAATTTCACTAATAAATTCAACACATACTTTATACACTGTCGGAACAGGATATTGAAAGTGTAAGGTAGAGACTAAAAAAATCTGTTTAGGCGCGTAATATGATGCAATGTTATTTTACATCAAATTAGTGTGTTTTAACTTACCTAACTGGTAGTTCCAGCAAGGGGTAGCTTGAATGAGGTCCATAACGAGGCGGACCTCCACCTCTAGGCCTAAAATGCCTCGGATTTTCGTTTCGCCAACCACCGATGCCATGACCTCGCCTCATTTTGTCAAGCTTACCGCATATTCACACAAAAACAATAGTTGAACGTCAGTAAAATACGCAAAATATTTATATAAGATAATTATCTGTAAGTTACACTTAGTAAAACGTGAAAACAAACAAATTCTATTAGTAATCCCGCTAAATAATAAAAACACCTAACTCCGCTCTTCAATTTGTTGACAATTTGACATTTCGCTCAGTGTTGCCCTCAGTGAAATTTAATCTGGAATAGTATTGGCGCATTCAATTCAATACAAAAAATGATTAAAATAAATAATTTAACAGATTATCTGTTGTTAATTTAAGAGAGGTTTAATAGTGTTCTTAGCACAGTGGTGAAAAAGGAAGTATATACTATAACTGGCTGTCCGCCTCGGCTTCGCACGGATTATCTTTTTTTTATAGCCTATGTCACTCGGGAATGTCGGGAATGTAGCTTCCCAACAGTGAAAGAATTTTTGAAATCGGTCCGGCCGTCCTATTCAATCGAAACAAACCAACAAATAAAGCTGATAATATTTTACAATGAATATAAAAATATGTATTGAATTTTGAAAAATGTTTTTTAACAATTTTATCGGTTACTTGGAGAGGTTTCTGAACGTCATTATGTTCAAGTTTGTAAGCCCGAGAGGTCGAGATGGTGATTATTTTGTGATCATATATTATTATGATAATTAGTAGGTTATTAAAGTACGTATATACCTAATTAATATTAGGAATTACAAGTGTAGGTTTAAATTAAGGCCAAAATTTCGTTGTCGTATTAAATGTTAAACAGGAAATAGAGAAAAAAAAGTCATCTTGACTTGATTTTGAAATAGATAATAAAATAATTGACAATATAGGTACCTACCTTAAATTAAAAAAAGTAACATTGTATATAATATTTAGGTACTTATTGTATTTCCATTTTGTTTTATTTATCGTAATCAGTAGTAAGATGGTAGTAAGTGTATAGGTATTACCTATTTAACTTAAATAAATTGCTCAGTAACGCCATCTAGATCTTGCATTGCTCAGAATCTTAGAGCATATACACTGACACTGTGACATAATTAAACGAATTACCAAATAAGAACTTGGCTTTAATCAACTAATAAAATTAAGGCATACAATGAAATAAAAGTTATTCGACAGATATATGGTTGTCGTATGGCGGGTGTCATTACCATAGACAATATCTGCAAGGAGATTATATGTCATTCTCCTCCTCGATAGTTTCGTCGTCCAGGGCGTAGTCACTCAGATGAACGGGCAGCCTCCTAGGTCTTGTTGATCGTCTAATCTGTGAAGGCTCTGGATCTCCTTGTGGAGGAGTTCCGAATATGTCATCATCATGTACTCCCTCTCCACTAGGCACCTCCTCCGATTCTGGAAGTGGCGCTAAGTGTCTGTTTGAAACAGTTGATTCTTGACCGTTACGTCTTCGAACATAAGAGTAGCTAGGATTTGTTTGCAGTAGCTCTACTTCTTCGACATAAGGGTCATTTTTCGATCGAACAAATTTCTTCAGTAGTACCGGTCCCGGAACGAGCCATGACGGGAGCGATTCACCGACTGGCGTTCTCCGAGGAAAATTAAATAACTTTTCATGAGGAGTAGCATTTATCGATGTACAGAGCAACGAACGTACGCAGTGAAGAGATGGCTTAAGAACTTGCTCCCAGTTTTCAATAGACAGGTTCTTTGATTTAAGGTTTAGCTGTATTGTCCGCCAAAGCGTTCCATTTAGTCTCTCCACCTGTCCGTTACCTTGAGGATTATAAGGTGTTGTTCGAGAAGTAGCAATACGACAGTTTCTAAGAAATTGTTGTATTTCTTCAGACATAAATGACGATCCTCTATCGCTGTGAATGTATAATGGCTGACTGTATTCATAGAAAAGATCTCTTAGACACTTGATAACAGTTGCTGAACTTGTATCAGGACAAGCATACGCAAATGGATACCTTGAAAATTCGTCAATAATCGTGAGTATGTATTTGTTATTTGTATTCGAAGGTAAAGGACCCTTGAAATCAATATTTAATCTTTCAAACGGCGATACAGCTTTAATAAGAGTTCCTTTAGCTTTAACAAAGCGAGGTTTCACTTCCGCGCAAACGCGACAAGAAGCAGTCATTTCTTTGATATCGTTTAGAGAGAAAGGCAGGTTCTTTAGTCTAATCCAGTGATACATTCTTGTAATGCCAGGATGGGAGAGCGCGTCATGTAATTCATACAATTTATTATTTGTCAATAGTGCACAGACTCTGGAAAGTGCGTCCGCGGCCACGTTTTCGATTCCTGGTCTATAAATAATATCATACTTATAGCAGGACAGTTCTAGTCTCCATCTCTCGATTTTATCATTCTTTATTTTGCTAGTATGGTTTTGGTCAAAAATAAAACTTACAGATTTCTGATCTGTAATAAGTAGAAAATGTCTGTTGATGAGATAATGACGCCATTTTCTAATGCTTTCAACGATAGCGTAGGCTTCTTTTTCAACAGAGGCGTGTTTACGTTCGCCATCGGATAACGTTCTAGAAAAGAAAGCAACAGGTCGGCCATTTTGGGTCAGTGTCGCAGCTATAGCGTGGTCCCTCAGTATGTCATGACCTATAATGACGTCAGCGCATAAATTGTTGATTACTAGAAGAGGACGTTGTTTATACACATGTTTGTTAATCTCAAGCGTAGCGAAGCACACCCCGTCAACGTGCGACTTATGATTTAGAGAAGCGAGATTTATAGTTTGTTCACAGGGCCTTTGTTTTAAGTTCATCATCTGTGCTATATTACGGTCGATAAAGCTGACCGAACTTCCAGTGTCGATTAGCGCGTCCGCGCGAGTATCGTTGACAGTGATAGCAATCGTTGCTTTTTCTAAGCTAGATGGCGATGCGGCTGAGTAAACGGTGCTGATATGTTCGGGAGAACTCGGCGATTGTTGATATTCAGACAGAGGGACAGTATTCGGAGAATATATAGCATTGCTTGTGGAGGGATTATTACGAGAACGGCAAACAGAAGCAAAATGACCCTTCTTTGAACAAAGTTGACAGTGGGCGCGAAAAGCCGGACATTTGATTCTCTGGTGTACGTTTCCACCGCAAAAGAAACAACGTCGAGTTGGTGATTGCGATTGAGCAGGAACTGCGGCGTTATTCGGACATGAATGAAAGGGTTGTGAAATTTCTTGTTGTGGAATAGGTGCTGGTAAGGCATTCAATGTATTTGGCATACTAACGCTCATCGTCACCGAGTCTTTTTCAGCAGTTTCGAGAGTGACAGCTTGATTAAAAACTTCGTCCAGGGTTGTAGATGTTCCGGTTTTGAGAGAGAGGCCCGATTCCAGCAGTCTTTCCTTTATTTTAGTGGAATGAATTCCCGCAATAAACGCACTCCGTATCGCTTGGTTTCTATGTTCTTCGGCTGTGACTGATTTAAAGTCACAATTTTGCGAAAGAAGTTTTAAAGTCCGAAAATAATCAGCAATTGTTTCATCAAATTTTTGTTTTCGCGTGCCGAGAATGTGACGAGCTAGAATCTCGTTTTTAGGCTTGAGGTAATTTTTATTTAAAAGAGAAATAGCATCCTCGTATGTCGAGCAATCTTTGATGTGCATGAAAATTCTAGCTGTAAGATGGTTTGCAAGGAGTTTCAGTTTTAGTTCATCTGTAGCGTCTTTGGAGATCTCTTCGGATAAGAAATTGGTAAAAGTGTGATGCCAGTGCGACCATTGTTCCGTAGCTCCGGGAGCGTTGGGTTCGACTTCAAACCTGTCGGGTCTTAGGTACCTGGCCATAGTATTGAGATGAACGTTCTCCGCTTTTTCTTTGGGTGCAGTCATAATGTAAATATTAGTTGATTAAATTGACATAATTAAACGAATTACCAAATAAGAACTTGGCTTTAATCAACTAATAAAATTAAGGCATACAATGAAATAAAAGTTATTCGACAGATATATGGTTGTCGTATGGCGGGTGTCATTACCATAGACAATATCTGCAAGGAGATTATATGTCACACTGTCAAAGTGACCAGTTCGAAAACAGTTGTTACCATAGAGATATTAGACTAGAGAAGGTGAGCCAGCCAGAAACGCGTTATAATGGTAGAAAGAGAAAGAGCATTGGAATAGTGGTCGCGTCCTTGTCTGATGACGCATGCGCAGTAAACGATTCGCCTCCAGTATTGTACTGACCCTTCCGCAAACTTATGTCAAAAAAGATATATATCGAGATCAACAAATAGAAATAATCTTACCGGTAGTTTGGAAAATTAACACACAATGTTTTTATCCACTTACTTGTGAAAGCTACGACCTTCGTTCAGGAAAGTCGATTCCTTTTTGCACAAAATGCACGCAATTACCATCTTTGTTTTTCATATTTTATTTTTAATAATATCGATAATAAACATAAGTGAGAAATTTGATTGCGACGTCAACGGTACCATAGCAACGGACGGCGCGCAGCATATCGCCATTGCGCATGCGGCAAGACAAGGACAGTGCCTCTATTTAGAGTTTCTGTCTCTCTTTACCGTGATACGCTTCCACTTATAGACAGTCCTATGGCTCACCTTCTCTAGTCTAATATCGTCGACCGTAGGTTCAATTACGGTAAGGGACAAAATACGGTTTTTCAGGAGAGGCCGACAAAGTTTTTTTTCGGACTCAATCGCTTGTAACTTTTTTTGTAATGAACCTTTTTTGGATCTGATTTCACAAAAAACCTTATATTGTAGTGCTCTATCAGTCCTTGTAACGTTTATTTTAATATTCCAGCTATTTTAGAAAATAGATGTCCCTTACATTAGTGTTTTTTGAAAATTACGTCCCTTACATTGCAAGTATTTCGTAGTCACGCCCCTTACATTAAATTGACCACTAAGTTAAAATCAAAATCTTCATTACAAATAGTGTAAATGACGTGTTAAAAATAAAAATTAAAGATAAAATACTGTAAGACAGTTGTTGCAAAAGAAATTAATGGAAAATTTTATCGTAAGGCTAATTTTAAATCGCAAACAGGTTAAAAAAATATTTAAGGGACATGAAAATGTATAGAAAGTGCATGCTGAGTGTTTTTATATTATTATGCAATATTAAAATATACCAATATTTCTTTGCTAAAAGGAAAACTGACTAAATCATAACAATTTTACGTATAAAGCTATTATGAAAGTGCGTAAAATAAACACAGGATAGGATTTTATATAGGTACTGCCTTGTAGATTTTAGCTGCAACATTGAGACGCACCTAGATTCTGTACCTAATAACAACAGTTCAAGACTTGACCGTTATTGGTTATTTGTAGAAGATGCTTCAATCACAATCTTGGAGGTTTACTCCTCAGTTAGATCTACTAGTTATGGTTCTGGAGAACTCTTAAAATAAAGCTATTGAATTAATCGAACCAGTCTAATCCAAATACTGCTTTACAAACTAGATGCCATCACACAAATAGACCGTTTTGTTCAATATCAAAGAATATTCAGTGATATTTATTACGATTGTGAAGAAACAGCACTGAATATTAATGCAAAAGTAGACAACAATAAGCGGCATGTCGATTTTAATGTTTTTGGGCATATTATTATATTATAATTAATAATCACGAATTGATTCGATGAAAGACTTAAGAAAAGATAATACCGGAAAAGTTACAGTTTCCAATAATGATGAATTGTCTTATGAATCTTGAAATCTTTGAGACAATAGAAAAGAAGTTCATCAAATTAGATTCAAACCTTAATGCTGTAAAGAAAGCAGTAGGTATTACTGTTGTTTTTGATAATTCTGGTCGTATTTTTTATGTATTACAATACTTATGGTATTAATAAATATTACTTGCATAAATTCGTATGAATATAATCCATAGAGTACCTGCAAGCTGGAAAGAATTATCCTAAAGATTACTCCTTCTTCTTTCAATGCTATTTTTTTTACTCTAATCTTGCATTTTGCAGCGTATCTTATAAAAGCACATGCCTGTATCTTGTATTATGAAGTTAAAAATACATGTAAAATGAAGATAATTATATCGCACCTTTATTAAAAAAGTATGTCATCTTGAAATATTTTGTTACTCCATTTAAGACTCTATGTCGTAGTTATTTAAATTTGAATTCATGTGGTGACACATCCCGAGTTGTTATGATAAAATTAATGTAACGGTAACATCTCCTTCGGTACGCTAATGTAAATTAAGGTAAGGGACAACTATTTTAAAACTTGTGCAATTTTTTTAAGGTATGGGTGATATTTTTTATTTTCTCTTTATGAAAAACAATGTACACGTAATTAATAGAATGCGAAGACCCTTACCTTATTTAATTTAAGTTCAAGGCGGTAATTACACTATTCCAAGATGCTAATGTTCAAAAATTATCAGATACATTATAGACCGAGGGATAATTTGACTTGTGACCCCTAAAAATCACTATGGTAAGGAACATTTTTTTTGAGCTAAAATTTTTTCGAATACACCTTTCGAAAGAGCGCAAAATTCTGAACAAAACTGTATACTTAACTCATTTTCGGCATTTTGTCCCTTACCGTAATTGAACCTACGGTCGACGATATCTCTATGGTTGTTACAAAAGCTCTTGATCGGTTTAACTATGTATTTAACTTGATCTTGTCAGAGGGAAACGTCTGTCGAAGGCTTCTCCAGTTGTATATTATGCTCTAAGCTCCGAATGCGTTAGTTTTAACTTTCAACCTCGAAGTCAAGAAAAATAAAAAATCTGTACTTAGTGAATTGCTTTAGTTTCATAATTTATTTATTAAAATAAAACAAATATTTATGTTGTAAATTATTTATTCAATACCAATATTTTTACAAAATATTACAGCCTTAGTATTTTAAGCTCATTCAAATCAAGCATATTATTAATCATTAATTACGAAATGTGCGATGGTTGAAAACTTTGACATAAGTTACGGAAGCACTCGAGGACACATTTTGGATGCGTTCAAGTTAATATTTAACCAAAATAAACTATTTTTGATTCCATGTAACGTCACACGCACTTCTGCATGGAATGTAAAATAGACTCAGTAAGTTTCCATTTAGATAACATATTTGGTACTACAATCCAGCTAGAATTGAAGTAGGGTCTTCCACTCCAGCTTTAACTTTTCTGAGGAATAATACAGCTTCGCGCCCGTCTATAAGTCTGTGGTCGTATGACAGAGCCAAGTACATCATAGGTCGTATTTCCACCTGCAAAAAAAAATATATGAGAACATCACTACATTGAACATAAAAAACAGGTGACAAATGCATGAGCCATGGGTATAACTTTTCTTTTTCCATAATTTTAGAAATGACCCTTATCTAATATTCTTTTGTTTTGGAATGAAACAACATTAAACGGATTTAACTCGCGTATTTTATTTTATTGGCTGACGTTTCGGAGCCTTTACAGATTCCATAATCGTAGCACGACTGAACTGACAATAGTCATTTGCTAAAGTGATTAATACAGCTATGAAAATTACCTTATTTTATTTTTTTCTGTAAAGGCTCCGAAACGTCAGCCAATAAAATAAAATACGCCAGTTAAATCCGTTTAAAGTTGATTAATTCCAATCCCTACTAAAATCATAAATGTGAAAGTAACTCTGTCTGTCTGTCTGTCTGTCTGTCTGTTACGCTTTCACGCTAAAACTACTGGCCCGATTTAAATGAAATTTGGTACCTACTAAGAAAGTCTGGAGCCTGAGAAAGGACATAGGCTACTTTTTAACCGACTGCAAAAAAGGAGGAGTTCCACGCGGACGAAGTCGCGGGCTAGTGTACAATAACCGCAAAGGCATCAGAAATTATTGTTTGAAATAAGTGAAAATACGTATCCAAGATGTAACTGACGGTTAGAATTTCTAATCCTTTACTCAGTCGGAATATTGAATTAGAAATGATAGAAACATACTTTTCCAGCTATAGCGACAGGCCTCTGGAATATAGCGTGCATGCCCAAAATGGCCGACTGTGGCAGATTGATGATGGGCATAGACAACAAGGAACCAAAGACTCCACCGTTGCTTATGGTAAACGTACCGCCTTGCATGTCAGCTGGAGTTAGTTTACCTGTCAAAAAACAATGGTACCATAATAATAATATTGAATCAATCATGTTCTCAGAGAATAGGTGGCAGGCCGCAAGCCGAGCAAAATGTAGATACTTAATAGTAAATAAAGTTTTCGTTTAAAAATGACTGTTGTAACAGTCATACTCTGTTGACTAAATTAAAATTTTGTGTATCCACATTCGTGGTTATATAAATAATGTTGTTCAAAACATGAAATGTACATCTCAGATAAATTATTATACTACATACATACCGAGATATAAATTGATTCCATTAACTCGACTCGAGTGAATGCAATATTAAATATGTACCTACCTATATTATGTAGATATAATTAAACGATTGCCTTTTGGGTTTCATATTAAAGTGTCCTATTGGCATTTAGTATTTTCTCATACTAACCGTTCCGAGCTTTCTCCGCCAAAGCGGCCAGGGCCAGTTCTATCCGGGGATAGTCCATCGAGTCCACGTTGCGCAGGATCGGCACCACCAGCCCCCGGGGAGTCGCCACCGCCACTGATATGTCCACGAAATCCCTGGAACGAGAAGCATAACTCATAAGACCAGTGGCAAAAAAAATATCACGATAGGTATGTTCACGTTAATTAAACCACGCCACATTTGCCCACACTCGCATTGGCTGTCATGACTCACGAGCCGTGTGCCAGTGGCAGTATTTAAAACCTATGGCGCAGTAGCAAACTCCGCATTTGAGAGCAAATGCGGAGTCTGCTGGTTCAGGGAGTCCCCTTGAATACCTAATTATTTTATTATGGACAGCCTGTTGGTCTAGTGGTCAGAGGCCCTGACTACGAAACCGGAGGTTGCGGGTTCGATTCCCGCTAGGGGCAGATGTCAATGTGATGAGCACTGGCATCTGTACCTGGGTCTTGGATGTCTTATATGTATTTATGTATATTTATCCGTTGTCTAGTACCCATAACACAAGCTTTGCTTAAAATGGGACTAGATAATTGGTGTGAATTGTCCAAAGATATTTATTTATTTATTATTTTATGGTTTTTGGTAATTGTTGTAGCGTCAGTAGACATACATCATCTATAAAAAATACTACCTGGTGACAGACAGACGGATCTACAGATTAGCCATAGTAATATGGTTCCGTTTTATCCTTTAGGCAGGTACGGAACCCTATTAACCAAGCTTTAACTAGTTCAATAATGTTGATGATACTGATACTGATGAAATGTACATCACAGATAGAAATGAAAGCAATGAGGGCCACCGCATGTCAGAAATTCGCTAGATGCGCTAGTGTAGAATGAAGTCCAGCTGTCATGTACCACCAATCACAGGCCAGTAGCTTGCCTCTCATTGGTGGAACATGACAGCTAGACCTCATTCTACACTAGCGCATCTAGCGGATTTCTGACACGCGGTGGCCCTCATTGTAAAATCGATATATCGAAGACTATAGCTACATCTAATGATCCTTTTAGCTATATCATTTTAATTAGACTTAACTATTTTCCCAATATATACCTAGGATTTAAATTACTATTTGAATTAAATCAATATAATTGATTTAACTCGCATATTTTATCAACAGACGAAAAAAACGGAGGAGGTTCTCAGTTCGACGCGTATATATATATTTTTTTACTTTAATCGTTGACCTTTCGTAAACTTTCCATATTCGTAGCGGAACTGACGATTGTCTATACTAATATAATAAAGGGGAAAAGTTTGAATAGGCTACTAAACGACTGGTCCGATTTGAAAAATTCTTTCACACGTGACATAGGCTATAAAAAAAAGGGATCCAGGCGAAGCCGGGGCGGGCTGCTAGTCAGTATAGTTACATTAGTAAGATCATCAACTGACCTGTAAATAATATCTTCCCCAATGATGACTCCGTTGATGACAGGCTGGTCTTGCAGCGCATTCGCAGCTGCCTTCAGGAAGGGTGACATGAAAGACAACTTCACGCCGTACTTCTTCGTGAAAGCCTCTAAGTTCGCCTTGCGGTACGCCATTAGCTTGCTGCGGATTTTTAAGAGGAAAATATGTAGATCGATCGATGCGTAAGATTCGGTAAACATTTGGTTTTAGAAAACTAGGCATATAAAGCTTCAGCATTTCGGTTGTTCTTTCGATCTATTGACAATAACCTTATTATTAAAGCATCTCATTAGAGTACCTATTGATATTTACGGTTTTATAATGCATATTGTAGGATTGTCCATTAATTGTGATATGTTCTTATCTATTAATATTATTTAATCTTTTACTTTCTTGAACTAGCATTTATTTTTACGTTCGTTCTTCCTAGAATGCCGTTATATGCTATTTTCTCGAAAAATTTAAACCTTCATTTGTTTCATAAATGGCAACAACAAACCTCATATCGCATTCATTGAAAGTGGTCAACATGGCGGTGGTGTTCTGAGCTTCCTTCAGCCGCTCTGCTATTCTTTTCCTCATCTTGTTCATGGGGACTGGGTGCTCCGTTCGCGTGCCTGAGATCGTCTTTGTAGGGTCGCCGAGTCTCTGAGCTGCTAGCTGATTGGACAATTTAAACATTTGATTAAATAACGTTTATAATGATATTTTTGTACAAAGACAAGAGTAGAAAAAATCTTAGACCCCCAGTGGGATTCGAACCCACGCTTATGCCTTTACTAGCGGCAGCGTGCTAACCATTACACCATGGGAATCGACTGACAGGTCTTCGAATTTGTCCACTCCTTTCAATTCGGTCTTTGTACTTTTGTTTATATGCGAATTTTTCGCTTCAGCGCCATCTGTGTGAAATGCTTTGCAACATTTAGCACACACGATTGTTAATAAATAACGTTTCTTGGTCTAGCTGAAAAAGTTGGACTATAAGTTGCAGGATCATGCTGGGCTGGCCTTTTGGTGCCGTCATATTTACATCTCTCTCAATGTGTACAGTCTTTTTAAAAGATGCAAAGGGCGGGATGCTTTTCAAATGATATAATAAAAATATAATTGCTTTCTTTTAAACCATAAACTCGTCAATCAACTGAATCTTCTGAATTTATACTTGAGCGATTCGATTTAAAACTAGATGTAGGTAACTAACAGCAGCATCAGTCAGCAGACTTTGATTTAAGAAATTGATTTAAAATTAGACTAACAGTAGGTCCAGCGGGCGCTTTCTTGGCTGCTGGTTTGGCAGCGGCCGGCGCTGCCTTTGCAGCAGCTGGCGCCGGTTTGGCAGCCGCTGGAGCTGGGGCGGCTGCTGGCGCTGGCTTGGCAGCCGCCGGTGCTGGGGCGGGAGCCGCGGCAGCCGGAGCGGCAGCAGCTGGCGCTACCCCTGTTACGTCCACCTAAATAAGTATATAGCGAAATGAGGTAATTTTATGAAATAAATATAATTTATGAATGAAGTACATCAAGCTGTGAAGCATGATAATTGTCGCATCGTAGCTCCCGAACCGAGGAACCGATTTTGAATCTGTTTTTTGTGTTATAACTAGATAAATAAGTCGGGGGTGTAAGTTCTTAGTTATGCCTGGGAACCTAAAAATTAATATTTCTATAAAGAAAGCGTCGCGATTAGAGACCGCCCAAATTTAGGTGAAATATTTACAATCTACCTAGAGTCTAGACCTACGGTCCCCCTGAACCAACGTTTTCTTTATAGAAATATTAATATTTAGGTCCCCAATATTAATTTTGTATTATTTATAATTTAGAGGGTTTTAAAGTTTTTTTTGACGGCGGTTTGTTGTTTTATTCACTGTTAATTTACAGGATGATAGACCAAGAAATTTTAATTCAAAAAGCATATTACAAAACTGTATCTACTCAAGAAAGTCAATATACATTTAAACCTGGAAAACCGGCTGCTGGGACTTGACCGCGTCTCCATCTTTCACGAGGAACTTGACGATCTTCCCGTGTCCCGGAGACATCACCGGGAGAGCTGTTTTATCTGTTTCTATCTCCATCACTACTTCATCCATGGCCACAGAATCGCCTTCCTTTTTTAAAAGTCTTGAAAGAATAAAGATACCTACTCAATACTCAATTCTTTATTTGCGTTCTATACAAAAGACATATACAGATAGTATCACTACATACTTATAGACCCTGTTGGCCACAAAAAAAAATAATAACTGCTTCTTAAATACATATAATAAAGTACAATAATAATATTATGCATAATAAACATTAATAAATTATATTATTAAATTTGAGGTAAGTACCTACAATTATTGTTTTCTATTTTTAATAAACTAAATCGTTGTTTTATATTTTGAAATAGCGAATTGTTGGGAGCAAAATTTATCTAAATCTATAGTGGAATAAACAAACTTGTTTTAAATATACCTACTATGTGGCGGTGATCTAGAATTATATAGACATAACAGTATTTAAAAATACATTTTATTTTATTATTTTCAGGCCTACTACTCTAGGAATATGAATTAGTCAAATAAGGGCAAAAATCTCGGAATGAGAGATAGTCAGCTAAATTTGTATAAAACTTTATTTTGGTAACCTAGAATTAATCTCAAAACTTTTACTACAATGTATCAACTTTTATTGACCGATATTTTTTGTTTAATACCATTGATTATGTTTGTCCAGTCATAAATATAGATAATTAAAATTCGTACTTTGCGTCTCCAGTGGTAACAGAGTCTGGAAAATTTGGGGCTTTCACTTCCTCCACACCCTGACGGGGGTGGCTGACGTGAATCCCACGCCATGTTCCCCCCGTGGCGACCTTGAACTTATAACTCCTTGTGTTACTGTAAATAAGACATAGAATCGTATAAAATAATAAAAAAAACAAACAGAAACAGTTTAATATTGAGTTGATGAAATGTACATTGCAGAGTGGGACAGAGGACCAACAAGACTTGGATATTATTATGTAAGCTTTGCGTTATTTGGGACTAGATGAGTGAAATGGTTTTGCGTCATCACAATCTCAAAAATGACAAATTTATTTATCACTTGAAATTCGATCGATGTCCGTGGTTTTACAGCATTAATTTTAACGATGATGGTATTTACCAAAACAAGAGTAGAAAAAATCTAACCCCGCTGAGACTTGACAACTTTTCTATACTTTAAAGCGAGGCATCGTGTTTCCAATTACACTATAAGCGTCACTGATCGAGTCGACGAAATCTTCAGCTATCTTGTCTCTGTATTTGTTTACAAGCAAAATGTCGCTTTAGCGCCATCTGTGTGTAGCACTTTGCAGCTCTTACACACACTGGAGTCTCGTTCTTTTTTAACCCCCGACGGGGTGCTATAAGTTTGACGTGTCTGTCTGTCTGTGTGTGTGTGTGTGTGTGTGTGTGTCTGTGGCATCATAGCTCCATAACGCATGAACCGATTTTGATTCTATTTTTTTTTTTGAAAGGAGAATATGTCGGGAGTGTTTTTAGGTTACCTAACTCTTTTTTTTTTCGAACTGAATACTGAATCGCAGTTGACCAGCTAATGGGCCTTTACTGAAAAATCGGACGGGTTGCGAGCCTCCTCTGAGGAGGCTTTCAAGCCTTTAGGTTGGGTTTAGGGTTTTTAGCCCTGACCGACCCGAAGAAACAGAAGGTTCCTGCGGATAGGTCCGACGCGTGCCGGGTGTAGGTTTCTACTCTTGCCTTGGTACAAATTATGTACTGAGCAGGTTATATTTTGACTTGGTAGCAAATCCTCACCTGTACGGACTAACGTAGCTGTGGTAATGTCTTCTGAACTCTGTATTGGAGTCATGTGATTCGGTCCAAATGTTTCTGCCACGGATAATCTGGAAATTAAAAGCACAATCTCAAAAACCCTGTCATATAATGACAGAGTTTTTGAGATTGACAAGGGACCTGGTTTTTTTTATATATTAACCTACCTATAACCTAAATCATTGTGTAAACTTGACCACGAACTTTTTTTTCTTTTTTCGAAATATATTGATGAAAAGTGTTTTAGTAACGGAATGGGTCAAATGAACAAAACCGAAAAATAAGGAGAAATATACATTAAAATTTTGAAATTGATGGATGTCACCCCTTTAACGGTACTTGCAAAGTTAGCAATTAATTAAATTCAAATTTAAATCATTAATTGGGGAATTCTTATATTGTTTAATAATATTGTTTTGTACCCATGTACCTAATTAATGTTATTTTTTGCTTAAATTATAAAGTCTAAAATTTTCATATTTTCTTCTTTCTTTAGAAGTTGTAGGTGGGTAGGTATACATAACACAATGAAATATGTCTACTAGGTAATCATAATAATATATTATGTTTAGATTTTTATTAGGTATTATATTTATTTGCATCTACACATGCTCTCTTTCTTCAAAGGTTCACTGGTAGAGAATGCCATAAGGCATTAAGTCTTCTGCCTTTTGTGCACTATTTTTGTGCAATAAAGAGTAAACAAATGAATATTATTTCTTAGAATCACTGTAAAAATATTTTGAAAAAAAAATACATACCAGGCTCACCATCCTACGTCTTAACATAGTTATTTTATGTCATCTATAAATTTAGTATTCTCTATTTTAAATATGACTATAACATTTATAAAATATCATAGAAAAACTTCCCTGTCACTCACTTTGAAGTATTCTTTCTTCTTTAATTATGACAGAAGCATTGTGTTTATGTAGAAGGAAAAAGGTTATATACGTACGGACTTAAATAGCTATTTAGCTAACGTTAGATTAATAATTTCTGATGCCTTCGCGTTTATTATATTATTATATTGGAATAAAACAGTTATAGACGGACGAAACAAGCCAATAAAATAAAATACCCGAGTTAAATCCATCTATAGTTGTTTCATTCCAATGTATGTTAGATTGTTTTTCAAAATATTTTTTACGGAAGATTGTTAGGTAATTATGGAGACTTGGTAAAAAAGGGTAAGATAAGTAATAAGATCTTATACGGTACTTAGTGAAAAAGGTGACAACTCCTTTATTATACAGTATTACTAACACTCTCTTTTCACTAAGACCGTATTACACTTTTATCCTTTTTCACTAGGATCTACAATAAAATAGTTATAACTATTTAGTTTCATAAAAAGTTTGGCTACTCGACGATAGATGGCGCTATAACGAAAAGTTTGGTTACCTACAATAATTTTAATATTAATCCTACTTCATAGTTTGTAAATACTAACAAAGAAAATTACATAAGTTTTTGTTGATTCATTATCGATCAGCCGCTATCTATTCCTATTATTTCTTTGTTAAACCTTTAATTGTACAATTTTTAGATTTTAATATCTTTCCCGCACACTGTAACTCATGATAGTGACTTTAGCGTTACACTATCGTCAGCTCAGTCGTGCTACGAATATGCGAACTGTAAAGTTTTCAAAACGTCAGCAAACAAAATAAAATACACGAGTTAAATGCCTTATCGTTGTTTCAATCTAATACTTTTTCACTTTTGTATCCCCTTATATAATATATAAAAAAAAAATTAAGCAACTTAATATTACTTCAGCCAGAATTAGTCCAGTTAGACCGCACTTCGTTTGTTTACTTAACGATTTTTATGTGAAACAACGTAAGGAAGCACTTCATAAGTCATCTTCGTAATTATAAACACAATGACAGTATATAGTAAGTATATAGGTATATAGGTATACATACGTTGGACAATTATTGATTTAGAAAATGAAAGTCAGTCTATAGACTGGAAATGAAATTAATTGCGACAGACTAAAGGCAGGGTTCTTTGAAAGACCGGTGTAGCCACTTAAGATGACGTTATGCCAAATTTTACCATTCCTTCAATAGGGTTGGCAATTTTACATTTTCTTTGTTTTCTCGAAATGGAAATTGGATCAATACGAACAGCAATTAATAACGTATTTCAAAGATAGATGCTGTACAAATAACGGTGCTCTTTTTTGATATATTTAGTTACTAGCTTCTGCCCGCGACTTCGTCCGGAGATCCTCTTTTTTGCAGTCGGTTAAAAAGTAGCCTATGTTCTTTCTCAGGCTCCAGACTTTCTTTGTACCAAATTTCATTTAAACGATCCAGTAGTTTTAGCGTGAAAGCGTAACAGACAGACAGACACTCAGAGTTATTTTGGCATTTATAATATTAGTAGGGATTGTAAGGATAATTCGTAACCAATGTTTTGAAAAAGATACCTCATTGAGTTTCATACAGTTTCTTCTCAAGTGAGGTTTTTCGGAAACGATCGTATCTGACTTTCATAAGAACTTGTTAAGTGTAATTTCATATTTATATATATATATACTAATATTATAAATACAGACAGTTTGTAAGAATATAATTATAGATGTTTGTTCCTAAAACTACTGATTTTATTTCGATGAATCTTTACAATAATTTAGCTCATACATCAGAATAACATATAGGTTCTATTTTATAACGAAATTGTATAAATTACTCATCGTGTGCAGACGAAGTCGCGGGAAGAAGCTAGTTTATCATATTTTTGATTTTGACAATAAGCTAAGTTTTTTATAAAACAGTCCTTAATTATGTATCGACAACCCTATTCCAATAAGGGGTCGCTCCCTCCAATTTGCTAAGATTCGCCCGCATCTTTGATTAGGAATCTCTGTCCCCAGACGGTACCAACTTCAGTACCCGGTACCCTGTACCCTATACCCAGTTGGTACCCGGTACCCGGTACCTAAACTATCGGCTGCTCACTTATCTACTTTGCTAATTTGTTGATGGCAATCTTTGGTTGTTTCGCTATTCAGCCAACGGTATTGTCTATTGGCTTAATTAATTAATGTACATAGACTATAGAGGTAAGTTGTTGTTATAGATGGGGGGTTTAGAAGATTTTATATTTAAAAAGTGTCTGGGAATTTGTTATGTAAATTAAAAATGGGACATTTTAATAACTTTTTTGAAGTTGTAAGCTCTTTGTCGGGTGAAAAAGAAGTGAAAGTTTCTCGAGATTTTTAGCAGAAATGTATAACAAATTATTTCTTTTTAGAGTCTACCTATCTTTATATATTACATACTACTAACTTCTGCCCGCGACTTCGTCCGCGTGGAACTCCTCCTTTTTTGCAGTCGGTTAAAAAGTAGCCTATGTCCTTTCTCAGGCTCCTGACTATCTTTGTAGCAAATTTCAATTAAATCGGTCCAGTAGTTTAAGCGTGAAAGCGTAACAGACAGACAGACAGACAGACAGAGCTACGTTCGCATTTATAATATTAGTAAGGATTAAATTGTGAAGTATTTACTAAAAGCTTCTTGTATGTTGCAGTAATACATTTAGATTTATATTATACCTACGTTTACTTGTAATTACACGTTTGTATTTATATAAGCTTCTCATTTTTTTAGGATATTAATTAACGGTAGATAATAGTGACGTGATTAGAAATTTAAATTGCCAACAGCCGTCGATGAATTTCATGTTGCATTTAAATTTCACCCCAGACTTAGGTATTTACGTGATTTCAGGAAAGTTACAATTTAGTACCTATTGGTAGTATAAAATAAACTTTTCTGTCCTCCGGCCAGAAAGCGCCAACTTTCTGGCCAAGGCGCATGCATTTTTTTCCACAGGAACGGCAAAGAAGCGCAACATTAATCAATCGATTTGACAATTGTCATTGAAATGGCACTATGAATAATTTCGTAGTTGTCTTAAATTTGTTTTGCATATTGTTGTAATATCTTGTTAATTGTTTTTCCCGTAAAACATAGTATTTATCGGTTTGTTTTTCATCCATAGCCAAAATACAGTCCTCGTCGCTAACATAATATATAAATATGTTGCCTATTATTTCACAGTGTCCTAAATACTAATTTCTAAAAGCACGCATAAGTTACGGTAATTATTGAAGTATGGAGCGAGGCTGTACTGTGGTCTCAAGTTATTAATACTTTGGTATATTGTTTGGGAGCCTTCCGAGGTAAAACTAAGAACGGGTGTTTAGGAGAAGGTTGCGGTACTAAATAGTAATTATTTAAATTAAAAATTATAAAACATACTGGACTGAACAGATTCAACTCGCGTATTTTATTTTAGCGTTTATCTTAAAATGTGGGAACTGCAAAGTTTTCAAAACATCGGCCAAGACAATAAAATATGTGTTTCATTCCAATGTGTAATAACCGCGAAGGCATCAAAAATTATTATCAAATATTTTCTTTCCATGTAGGTACCTAATTTAGATAAGTACCTTGTAAAATACTTTTTCCGTGCATTTAACGGCCAGATTTTAAAGCTGGCCAACATTGTGGCCGCTTCGCTAAATGAAATTTCCGCTTTCTGGCTTCGTCGAACAGAAAAATAGTATACTGACCTCGGCTAGTAAAATAAAAAAGCCTCAGATCACATTTTTGTCAACCTCGGCTTCGCCTCGGACGACAATTACATGTGATCTGAGACATTTTTAATTTACTGGCCTTGGTGCGTAATGTACTTATTTTAAGTGCATTTAACGAATGATTTTAAAGACAGCTGGTTTTTAATATTGTGTTTACAACTATACTACTGTAATCGACCACCACTCCTTTATTTCGATTTTATATAACCGCGAAAGCTTCTAAACATTTTCATCTTATCATAAAGGCATAAATTCACAAATACCAGCGTAGCAAGTAAAGTTTATAATTTCCAGTGTGATCCTTCTAAAGTTGTGCGGGGAAGTTGCGCCATCTCAGGTAATAAGCTACTGTTTCAGCTTAAACGATCAGACTTGCTCGCAAACAGCGGCCACCGATATAGAGATGGACATGCATGTTATCGATGTTTTTTAGAATTGTAATGCTAAAGCGCAATTGGCTGGTGGGTCTTTATTGTAATACTGTACTGTAGGCGAGCTTCCAGATGAGAAGCTTTAAAGTCTGTGTTTTGTTTAGGGTTTTTAGCCCTGACCGACCTATAGTGAGGGTCCGTACCTCGGGCCGCCAGGGGGTGTGATATTATTATGATTAAGTTGCGGGGGGATAGTAGATTTCTGCGGAGTAAAATACTTAACTAATATTCCGTTTAAATGTCTTATTTCACTATTTAAACAAATTATAAACGTTCATCAATATATTGAAATATAAGAACTACATAGTATAAAACAAAGTCGCTGTCGCTGTCTGCCCGTCCTTATGTATGCTTAAGTCTTCAAAACCACGCAGCGGTTGAAGTGTTTTTTTCAAAAAGATAGAGTGATTTAAAAGGAAGGTTTATAGTATCTACTCGTGTGAAGCCGTAGCGGGTCACTTTATATAGGTATTATTACTCCTAAACGTTATATTTTTACCTAATATTTTTTAATGAAAAACATTTGATTATATAATTTGACATACTTACCTAATAATGTAGGTAGGTACGAAAGTTTGTAAGAATTAATGGATGTAATATACATAAGAATAACACATAGGCTATATTTTATAACGATATTGTGTAGTCGTGGGCAGAGTTTGAGAAATTAGTGAATCTAGTTTAATTAATTTGTCTTTATATTATCGATAACTATAATTTCACATCCCTACCAAAACTCGTGTCGCGGGCAGAGTTTAAGAAAAAGGTAAGTGAATCTAATTTAATTAATTTGTCTTTTCATTATCGATAATTATAATTTCCCATCCCTACCAAAACTCGCTAGGCAGTAGTCTTTCTTCCATAAGTCCGGACTTTGGTCAGTTGGCAACTTGTCGATTTATTGAACATCTACAGTTTCGAATAGATTTCCAGTTTGTCTTAAACAATGCTGTTTGTACAGTTTTGCTAATCGCTGTTTGAGATATTTGACTTGGATGTTACTTGAATAGTTGGCATGATTTTGTGTAATTGTTTAAGCTGGCAACATTTTGTTTATGCATTTCGTGTTACAAACTTTTTGTTTGCTCAAACAGTTCTTCGCATTCGAAGTTTGAATTTCGTAAATAAATATTTGATGAGTTGATGTTTTGAATGAACGATGTCGAAATAAAGAGATTTTTTTAATTAGACACTCTGAAGATTTTAATTGAATTCGAGTTTTCGTAAAGTAAAGTAAAGTAAAGTAAATATTTATTTGCAAGAATACGTATAAAATGGTGGTTACATAAATTGTGTTGTTACAGTATTCAGTCAATTTTAAGACATGCAAATATTTCTTTTATTATGGTACAATGTCATTTTTCCTTAAAACTAGGTATGTATATTATCATTAAATTCCATATATTCTTTTACTGTATAAAAACAATGTTCATTGAGCAATTTTGTCAGTTTTATCTTAAAATTAGTACTATTTAATATTTTGATGTCATTAGGTAGCTTGTTATATATTTGAATGCACATATTATACACATTCTTTTTGTATACGTCAGTCCAGCATGGTGGCTGGTACAATAGATTTTTATGTTGAGCTCTTAATTCCCTCGTAGAAACATCTGCACGTTTTTTAAACATAAATAATTGTTTCTTGGTTAACAGACAAATGTTACGAATATATATACAGGCCAGAGGCAAAATATTAAACTGTTTGAAAAGGGGCCTGCAACTGTCTGTTATCCAAGCATTGGCAATAGCTCGGATGCACTTTTTTTGAAGTTTAAAAGCTCTTTCCACTTCTGTTGAATTACCCCACAAGACTATGCCATAATTTAATACAGACGATACATATCCATAATATGCTATAATTGCAGTTTCTAAGGACACATTTTGTCTTAGTTTTCTCAAAGCGAATACAAAGCGATCCAATCTAGTACATATATAGTCAATGTGATTTTTCCAATTTAAATTCATGTCAATGGTTATACCTAAAAAATTTTATACAATCAATTTTTTGTACCGTCGTATCATTATAGAATATGTCCAATAGAGGTGGATTAACATTATAAGAATGAAATTGTATATATTTTGTTTTATCTAGATTGATGTTTAATTTATTAATATTTATCTAATTAGTCAACTTATTTAGGGTGTCATTAATAGTTAATTGAAATTCATTTATGTCATTTTTATCTTTGGCCTTAACTAATAGTGTGGTGTCATCAGCAAAAAGTATAGTTTTTTGTGAGACAGCCTGAGGAAGGTCATTGATATAAATCAAAAATAGCAATGGTCCTAAATTACTTCCCTGTGGAACTCCTGAACTATTGTTTCGAAATTTTGATCTATATACTTTCTTAATTAAAATATCATGTTCTTTAACCTTTCTTGAGACTTCAGTACATTGTTTCCTATTACTCAAGTAACTTCTAAACCAGTCACCGGCTATTCCTCTAATTCCATAGGATTCAAGTTTGGATAAAAGTACGGAATGATCGACAAAGTCAAATGCTTTACTCATATCGAGAAAGACTGCTATTATAGGTACTTTATCATTAATAGACTCTGTTATGTATTTAATCAAATCAAAACATGCTAGTTCAGTTGATAATCCTTTACGAAATCCATATTGCTCAGGTCGAAGTATATCGTGTCGTGTCAAATAATGGATCAATCTATCAAACATTGCTTTTTCTATAATTTTTGAGATTATGGGAACAATCGTAATAGGTCTATAATTATTTGGGTCGCTACGACTTCCTTTTTTAAATAAGGGTTTTACTATAGAGATCTTCATTTGTTCCGGAAAAACACCTTGATTAAAAGACAAATTAATAATATGAGCAAGAGGGCGACTCAGACTACTTGAGTTAGCTTTAATAATACATGTCAATATGTCATCGTATCCACAAGTTTTACTATTATTCAAGGACATAATTATTTTATACACTTCTCTATCATCAATAGGCCTTAAAAATATTGAGACTGGGCTATTAATTAAATTACCTGGATTGGGATTTGATTGAGGGTTTTTTCCTCTCTCTATAATGTCAATAAAGAATTTATTTAAGATGTCGCAGATGTCTTGTGGATTTTTATATGTCAAATTATTATAATATATCATATCAATGTCATTATTGCTTAAGTTGTCAGATGTATATGCAGAAACGACATTCCACGTCGCCTTGCATTTATTTTTATTAGATGTTATATATTTATTATTACTAATTCGTTGTGAAATTCTTATGCATTTTCGAAGTATTTTACTATATGTTTTATACTTTATTTTGTTATACAATTTATTTCCACCGGTGTTTCTACTTTTAATGTATAATTGACGCTTTTGTT
The DNA here is from genome assembly GCA_038024825.1 of Polylopha cassiicola. Classification (NCBI taxonomy): domain Eukaryota; kingdom Metazoa; phylum Arthropoda; class Insecta; order Lepidoptera; family Tortricidae; genus Polylopha; species Polylopha cassiicola. The sequence goes on from CP149061.1 coordinate 7,218,161, forward strand.
TACATGATTTACTTATACCTTTTGTAAACCACTTTAAAGTGTTATGCAATTTGCTTGTTTTAACCCTTATTCTAGGAAAACATAAATTATAAAACATGCAAATCAAGTCATAGAAACTGTTAAAGGCATCTTGCATAATGTCAGCATTCAGAATATCTGAAAATGAGAGTGCTGTAAGACATTCCTTAAACTTTTGTATATTGTATTTACAATAATCTCTTTTACACTCAAACCATCTAACAATTGTTTTACACTTTTTTATATTTAAGAATAGAAGTTGTGCTTTATCGTGATCGGAAAGACATAATTTATGATTTTGTGCTTCAGTATTTTTTATATTACTGGCTATTTGATCTAAGCATGCATTGATTCTAGTAGGTGAATCAATGTGCATTACAAAGTTGTGATTCAGTAAGGTACTTTTAAGATTTTTAGTAGCTGTGTTGTTTTTTAGTATATCAATATTCCAGTCACCACACACGACAATTTTTTTACGACTATATTTTGTGTCCATGTGAAAAAGTAATTTATTTAACTTATGTAGGAAAATATCAATGTGGGATTGGATTTGCTCGGGTATTCTGTACACAACTATAATTATTAAATTAATGCCCATGATCTCGATACCACAACATTCAAAATATAAATCCGTAGCTAAATCTGAAGGTAGCTCTATCGATTTCACTTCAAAACTCTTGTTGACTAATATCGCAGTACCTCCCCTACTTCTTTCTCTACAGTAACATGAGACCAGTTTATAATTATTAAGCTGTATGTTACGTTCCGAACCATGTTTGATAAAGGTCTCACTAAGACATATTACATCTATTTCTTGTCGTTTGTCAGAAAACTCCTTCAAGGTAATCTCTAATAAGTCTAGCTTACGCAATAGCCCACCAATGTTTTGATGCATTATTATAAACTTGTCATTATTAATATTGTTGAATGATTCATTATTGTTCACGAAAAAATTCTAAAGATTCATGTCGATTATATTCATTATTAATTATATTATTTAAATTTAGATTAGCAAACATGAAAGTAATTATGTTATTTATTAAGATTTTCATTCCATAATTAAGTAGTTTTCCTGACCAAGACGAAAATAGATTGTATGTTAAATCATAGTTCGAGTCGAATACATAGGCATATTTTTGTATCGTTTTGTCTTTAGATAATATTCTATTAAATGATTCTACTCTATAATTATACAATCTTCTTCCACAAATGTAAGTTGGATAAGCTAATATAATATTTGTCTTAATAGTCATACTCTGTAAGGTAACACCAATGTAATTCACTAGTTCAGGATAGTTTTTAGAATATTTGAAGTCTTCTTCACCCACTAATACTACACAGCAATCCGACATTGTTAGATTTTTAAGTTTACTGTCCATATCACTGAATAGTTCCCTTATTCCACCTCCAGGTATAACATTATGGCAGTACTTAACGTTCTCAAGAGCTTCATTATTACTAATTACATTTAGAATTTTATTCTTGTTGTTGCTGCTAATGATGAGAAGTTGCTTCTGCTTAGATAAATCTGTTGGGGTGTCTCTAGACTTGTTCTGTACAAGCTCGTCTTCTTTGGATGAATTAATTACATCACTAACGTGAACGTGTTTATCAAGTCCAATTGGTGATAAAGATTTGTTTTGATTTTTTTCTTGCTTTCTACTGTTATTTTTATTTTTTACTTGCTTTACAATAGATTTTCTTAAAGTCATATTTCGTTTAGGTGTATGTATAGAACTTGTTTCACAATTTCCTCGTTTTGGTGTTGATTTTCGAATAGGAGTTCCGTCGTCAATTAAGTTTTTTAACGTCGTAATTTGCCTTTCTAGGTCAGTGTGACTTTTTGAGAGAAGAGTAATTTCTGAATTTAAATTTGCTATTTCGTCATGTGCGCTAGCGAGCTGAATTTTAAGATATTCAATAGTATCTCTGAGATCTGACACCTGCGAGTGTTCAGTGATATTCGGAAGGCTTTGTACACTCTTGTTTATAGAAGTCGCAGATGTGCTATTCATCGAACTATTTGGCGTAATTATAGATGACAGACTGTGCCTATTTTTATTACGTTTTCGCTGTGTGACATTTTCTGATCCTTGCAGTGACATATTTTCCAATAGCTTCAATGTAGAGGTTTCAGTTTGTTTCTCGGGACTATTTAGTAGTTTTTTGTCTCGCTTTTGTACAATTTTTGATATGGGTTTCGAGACAGATGATGGTTTTGAGGTAGATGGTTTCATTTTTGTAGCGCTTATACAACGTTTACATTTCCACTCTTCCTTATTAGTCTTTGTCATTAGATAAAATCTCTTTGTATTAACGTTTGTACAGTCCAAATGGAAACAATCAGTGCAAATAAAACATTTCAAAAATTCCTTGCCTTCAACAGCGTTCATACAGCTGGAGCACTTTATTGATATTTGTTTAGGTTTCCGAGATGCGTTTTGACTAGTAGACATAGTTAAGATATATCCAATTAACAAGTCGATAATGGAAAAAAAAAATAAAAAGAAAAAAAAATCACTAAGAATAAATAATAGTCTTCGCACTGCGCCCAGTAAGATTCGAACGCCGGCACTACGGTTCGTTAAGCGGAGCGCTTAGCGCTGCGCCGTCATTAGACGTACAGAGGATTGCAAAATTGTTGGTATAGTTAGAACGCATGCAGATAGGTACCAACGTTATGCGCTCGGTCATTAACCTTTGTATTGGACACAACACTTCGTTATTTTATAGTGTGTATGACATATTTATTTATGATAACTTTAACTGATTTTAACTTTATATTTTCTACTATTTCACTACTCATCATATTTTTGTTTTACATTATTTTGCACTAGCTTTCATAATCTCCCACTAGCCCAAAGGTTTACTGAGATCCCTTAAAAGGATAAGTTCGTCCATATCGTTATCGCTTCTACCTCTGTTTTATTTTGTTGTGCAATAAAGTTTACATACCTATTTTTTTTAAATAAGGCACCAATTTTGTAAACAAAATGGCTGCCAAAATCATAACCTTCAAAACAAGAAATTCGCAATGAGCCGAGACGCGGAAGTTCTTAATACATCCCCAAGTGTGCGCCGGAAGTGGCTCGGCAGCCATTGTGACGTCACTCCGGAACGAAGACTTCCGGTAGGTGATAAATCTAGGAATTTTGGCAACCTCTCCCCATCTGAGATATTTTAGTTGGTATGCTATTGTCTTAGTTTTGAGGTTATGATAAGTGGGTACAAGATTTAATGTTTAAATATGATTTCGAGTAAACTTAGATTGCTAATAATAGTAGGGGTTACTAGTAGTCTTTTTGGGCGTTGTTTTATCGACTTTAAATATTAATTAGGGCTTTAAAAAAATATATTGCCAAGTCCTTTAACTGTCCTTAAGTAGGTAATTACCTAATATTGTGTACATACCCACAGTTATGTACTAAGAACATATTTTGAGTATTTTTTGTAATAATTTACCGTCTTAATCTCCAGTAATTAGGTAGGTATTTACCTAATCTAAAATAAGTAAATTTTGTTCGCAGTACCTAAGTAGGTATTATTCAGACAGATAACTAAGATTATTCAAATACGTAATTACTATACAATACCTATGACTAAGTATAATTGTCTAAAAATTAAGTTATTGAGTCTACCTACAGATTCTTATTTACCAAGACGCCAGATTAAAAAAAAAACGCACATAAACAAACATTAAAAATACTTATTAAATCTTTAGTTTACAAAAACAAAACGCGCTCGGGACATTCGAAACTTAAACAATAACGTCAAACAGAAGCCATTCCAAATTCAAAAAGTTATCGAATGGCAAAAGTTTTTCAAAGTTGCCAGTATTAAAAAATGTCGTGGAAGCGGTAACGACGCCCCGCGGCGTAGACTTCTTAACCTCATTAATATGGAATATTAAGGGATCTCACAATATCTGTCTGTCTGTTTATTTTTTAAAGACTCGTCTCATCCCTTCTTTAGTCTATATGAACCTAATATTAGTTCGACAGTGGTTAGGTAAGGAATTGGGTAGGTAGGTATATTATTATGTAGGTAGGTATTTAAGAGTTAAAAAAACGGGAAATAACTTTAGATAGGTACCTACATTAGTTACATTAGTGACACACGACTGATTTCGAGCTAGAGAGTATAGGTAGGTACATATTATTTTCAGTTTTAGATGTAAAATAAAGCTAACTTAGGAAATATGTAGTACGTTTTAATCTGAGATAATTTTTAAAATAAGTAATAACTAAAAAAATGTAATTTACCTAGAGATAATTCTTCTTTAAGTTTGATAATCCATTAATATATATCACAAATATTACTTTTCTGATATTGATTTTTATTACTTATTGTCAGGTAAGTATACAACACAAAAAAAAATATATCCAAAGTGTCAATCACATTCAATCACTATTTTAAAAAGTATAAAATAACACCAAGTAAAACCGAGGGCAAAAAAGCAAGCATCCAAAAACGCATTTACATAAGGAAAAGATAAAGACAAGACGGGCGCCATTTTTATTTCTATCGAGGGGAGACTTGGGGTCGCTGTTTACAGCCATAGATTCGCGAATTGCATTCTAAGCCCACGTTTCATTGCGCAATTTTGACAGTGGGGTTATTTTTTTTTAATCACCCCTTCACAGAATTCGTTGATTCGCCAAACTTGCTGCGGTTGCTTATTGTGGGGATTTATATGGAAGTTATTATTAAAAAGAAGTATTTTATAATCGCAAATATTAATAGCTCATATTTAAAATAAAGTTTTTTTTTTTATCATGAAAATATATTTTTAGCTTTCCTCCTATAGTTACGCATTTATAATCGTATAGATAGGTATATAATATTTTAATAGTTCATATTTGAAAATAAAACTTTTTTGTCACGGAAATATTTTTAACTTTCACCCATAAGTATTTATTTAATCGTATTAATTAATAATTTATATTTAAAAAAAACTGTTTTTTTTATTACGAAAATACTTTTGACTTTTTTTTTAAATGTTTACTTAAACATTTTATTTAATATTTTGAATGTCTGTTTGTTTAGTATTAAACTAAGAGATATTGTGTGTGTCTGTCGTTGATAATAATATAAGGAAGACGATGGAGAAAGGAGAAAAATTCCAAACATTTCTTATTGTTGTGTAAGGCAAGTTTTTAAAAATAAACCCAACGGACGGACCTTGAAAATAGCAGTCAGACAATACTGGCCGGTAACAACCAGGAAAACAGCCCGACAATAAAATAAAAAAAAAACTTCAGCCGCTTTAACAGGAATTAGACTTTATTACTTTGAGATAAGGTTTTAAATTAATTAAGGGCGAAAAGGGGTGTGTTCGTGGCGGTGACAATTCCATTTATAAAATTTAAAAGTAAATAATATGTGTCAAGTGCGCTCTCGCGAGTTCATGTTTATTTTAGTATCACGACGTAACAATGTTTTTAAAATAAAAAAAAAGTAAAAAAAAATACAAATACAATCTCTAGTACTTAGGTATATTTTTTTCCAAAGTTATGTTTATATTTATACTTATAACTAACCTTAAGTATATTTTTTTTATTTTATTAAGTATTGTCATACACAAAAATCTTAAAAATGTACCTACTTCCGTTACGGATGTTTACGCAGTTTTCTATTTCTTCACCATGATTTAAAAATATAAACTAAAAAAAAAACATATAAACAGTAGAAGAGGTCTAGACTATTGTCAGCTTTGTACAGGAACTGAAAAGTTAACGAAACGTCAGCATAGAAAAAAAAATACGTACCTAAGTTAAATCCGTTATGGTTGTTTCATCCATTGTGTTATAATCGCGAAAGCATCAGACATGATTATATTATCGTCTAAACTAAATTTAGAATACCTATTGCATGTAAGTCCTACATCACACAAATAAAAAAAAAAACAAAAAGTTTAAGCACCACTTTTAAAAGTTACAAATGTGCTCATAACATAAGCAGCGTTTTGCATATCTTAAACACGTTCTACATAGATTAACTAAACCGTAAAATTGCTTTCTCGACCGTTAATTATAATTAAACGGACAATATCTCTAATGTATAGTCTGCAGTATAGTCTGGTATTGAAGGCATACCCCGCTGGGAACACTTGCTTGGACAGTGGGATGTGGTTCAAGGCATAGGTTAATAATGAGCCGATTTTTATAAAACATAGCTAAGAACACTCCCGACATATACCTACACCTTTCAAACAAAAAAAACAGAATCAAAATCGGTTCAAGCGTTAGGGAGCTATGATGCCACAGACGGACACACACACACACACACACACACACACACACACACACACACACACACACACACACACACACACACACACAGACAGACAGACAGACAGACACGTCAAACTTATAACACCCCGTCGTTTTTGCGTCGGGGGTTAAAAAAGGTTTTAAAGACCGATGCTAAAGAACGGTCGCCGAGCACAGCGAAAAACGGACGTTGCCCTCTTTCTATTTGTCTCTGTCGCACGCGCGTAGTAATAGTGCCCTCACGCTCGCACAGTATCCTTGAAGGTTACCGTCCTTTATACAAGATTAATTGAAAATTTAATTTCATGACCTCAATTAAAAAAAATATATAAAGCCCCTCCTGACAATACTTAGATACGAATTTAAATTAAATCAGACTTAGCTAAAAACATGTAATTTTTTCCCATTATATTACCTAGCATTAAATAAATATTTTTCTTTCTTTAACTCTTTAGGCATAATACTCGTAACCGTTGCTTATCGTCATCGTAACATTAAAAAAATAACCTTTTATTATTTTTTGCATGTTTCTCGCAAAATCATATACCTGTCACACTCGTGCAAAGGTGAGGGAAGTAGTGAGGAAAGGAGACAGAGCATTCGCGTGGCCACTCTACTCGTCCTGCACTGCTCACTACGCGGAAGGCGAAACTTTTATATTTTTTGATTTTATTTTTAATAATTTATGATGCCTTCGCGGTTATTATACATTACTATGTCGTGCTACGATTATGGAATCTGTAAAGGCTCCGAAAAGTCAGCCAATAAAATAAAATACGCGAGTTAAATCTATAGCTGTCGTTTCATTCCAATATTTTATCAACCGACGAAAAAAATGGAGGTTCCCAAGTCGACGCGTATATTTTATGTTTTTTTTATGTATGACCATGCATATTTTTTTTTTGTTTCAATCCAATGTATAATAACCGCGAAGGCATCAGAAATTACTACTGTACCGCTTTCCACTTATAACACAGTCCACTCGCCGCTACTTCGTCGCGGGCCGTACGTGGGCGACTGTACCTCTTCACAAACATATGACGGGTCTATCCGTCTATTAGATTATTTCTGGTCTATGAGGTAAGTTTATTTTGACTTTAAATTCATTGGACATTACATTCTCTACCTTTAAAGTTTTTTATTTTTTCAATTTATTTGTCAAGTTTAATGATATTCAAACAACAAATGAATCCGCAACACGCTTCGTCAAAAATAATTGTTATATAATATAGATACATCAAATATATCCGCAACAAGCTTCGTCTTAAAACATACACAAACAAAAACCAACAAAAGTTAAGTTGTCTTTTAAGTTGTTGAAGTTGGCTTTTTAACCCCCGACGCAAAAACGACGGGGTGTTATAAGTTTGACGTGTCTGTGTGTGTGTGTGTGTGTGTGTGCATCATAGCACCCAAACGCATGAACCGATTTTGATTCTGTTTTTTTAAGTTGTATTTTTGTCTTACCTACGATATTTGTCATCTCTCAATCGCCCAAAGGGTAACTGGAAGAGATCCCTTAAAGGGATAACGCCTTTGTAAATTTATTGTTTTCGTTTTTGTTTGTTTTGTTGTTGTACAATAAAGAGTTTACATACATACATACAAATATAACGGGCTAGCGACCCGATAGGTACCTACCTATAGGTACATACATAATGTGAATCTTTCACGCTAAAACTACTGGACCGATTTAAATGAAATTTGGTACAAAGAAAGTCTGGAGCCTGAGAAAGGACATAGGCTACTTTTTAACCGACTGCAAAAAAGGAGGAGTTCCGCGCGGACGAAGTCGCGGGCAGAAGCTAGTACAAATATAACGGGCTAGCGACCCGATAGGTATACTATTTTTCTGTTCGACGAAGCCAGAAAGCGGCAATTACATTTAGCGCAGCGGCCACAAAGTTGGCGCTTTCCGGCCGGAGGACAGAAAAACAACTTTAAACGGATTTAACTCGCGTATTTTACTTTATTGGCTGACGTTTCGGATCCTTTACAGATTCCACAACTAACTTTAGCATAAGACTATTGTCAGCTCAGCCGTGCTACTTTTATGGAAACTGTAAATGCCCCGAAACGAATAAAATAAAATACGCTAGTTAATCCGTTTAAAGTTGTTTCATTCCAATGTGTAATAACCGCGAAGGCATCAGAAATTATTATACTTACCTAATCATAATTTATTTCTTTGAATCTCGGAAATCTAATTATTTCTAACTAGCTTCTGCCCGCGACTTCGTCTGCGTGGAACTCCTCCTTTTTTGCAGTCGGTTAAAAAGTAGCCTATGTCCTTTCTCAGGCTCCAGACTTTCTTAGTACCAAATTTCATTTAAATCGGTCCAGTAGTTTTAGCGTGAAAGCGTAACAGACAGACAGACAGAGTTACTTTCGCATTTATAATATTAGTTAGGATTAATTTTTAGCTGATCTTACAACGTAAAAAAATGTTCTTTTTCCTTTCAGTAATATTGAATACGAGCCGCCCTTCGCCGGGTCGTCTTGGGCGGGCCGCGGTGCAGGGAGGGCGGGACGGCCGTTTCCGCCGGATATGCTAGTTACATCCACTGCAATTACTAGATTAATCTGATTTCGATCACTGATGACTTAAATGCATACAGCTATATGTATGTATACAACATATAACGTTCTGCCCGCGACTTCGTCTGCGCAGAATTAGTATCTACCTACTTTAAGTTCGCAAATAGTAGATTTTTATTTCCTGCTTGCCTACTTGTCAATTTATCCATAGAAATTATTGAGGTGAATTATGGATATTGTTAATTTTTTATATTTTTTCATGTGTAAAAAAGGTTTTTTTGAATATGACTTAATGTATCAAAATACAATATTAGACAGGTATTACAATTTTAGTAACAAACATTTGGTATGTTTTGGTTTTTTCAGTTTTGTATGGTGTCCACATATTTCTTTGAAATAAACATAAATTATATTTTAAGTCATACTGAATAGGTACCTACATATTAACAATTTTTGATACTTTTGCAGTTATTACACATTGTAATAAATAATTATAATGGGTTTAGTTTTTAGTCTGCTAAAACACCTACAAAACATCGGCTTTAAACTAAAAAAAAAATACATTTCATAACAACATAACAACTTATTGAGTTTTAACTTCATAAACGAAGTTGGTATAATACCAAATTTGAGATACCAAAATGTATACTAACATATTATTGAGTTTTTACTTCATAAACGAAGTCGGTATAATACCAAATTTGAGATACCAAAATGTATACTAACATATTATTGAGTTTTAATTCCATAAACAAAGTTGGTATAATACCAAATTTGAGATACCAAAAGGTACATTCAAGTAAAACTAATTCAACTCCAATAAGACGTCCTTTCAATTATATAAATGCAGTCCGTGTCACGACTAAATTAGAAAACCCGTCGTGCTTGTACGACTAAATTAGTCGTGACGACACGACACGACACGACGCACTTGATTACCAAGACCGTTGTAAAAGGAAACGACCACTTTGACATTGTGACTACTGGGTACCTTATTCACTTCTAGAGATAAGCTACATCTATACTAATATAATAAAGAGGAAAGGTTTGTTTGTTCAGATTGAACAGGCTCCAAAACGACTGGATTTGAAAAATTCTTTCACAGTTGGGAAGCTACACTATAAAAAAGGGGATCTATAATATAATTGTATGGTTATGTCTGCCTTCGCGGTTATTATACATTGGAATAAAACAAAAGAACAGCTATAATCAACAGATTCAGATTAATTTATTTCTCAATATTTTCAGTGAGATCATCAAGAATATTAGAACAAGAGAAACACAAAGTCTAACATGTCTTATTTTTAGAAAATCAAAAAGTGTGAACTATGTTCGCACAATTACGATCCAAGATGGCGCCGCCGGAGCGATTAAAAATAATTTGGAGTCAATTATAAACGGCCAGGATTATTCTGTCTATGGTCTTTTCATCCAGAAATTAAATTTATTACGTTATCAAAGTTAGTAATTAATAAAATTCAAATTAACATTAAGTAATTGTCACTGTACTTTTGGCAATAAGGTGAAAAATCTGTATGAGTAGCATTAAGGATTTGACGCGCGACAAAACATCTATGAGAGCGAGTGACAGTTTCTCACGCGACAAAAACGTTTTAAAAAGTTAACTTAAGATTAACGCATTAGAAAATCTGACACTCGTTCTTTGGAATGAAACAACTATTACCTAACGGATTTAACTCGCGTATTTTTATTTTATTTTATTTGCTCATCACTTTAGCGTTAGACTATTGTCAGCTCAGTCGTGCTACGATTATGGAAACTGTAAAGAATCCGAAACGTCAGCAAATAAAATAAAATAAAAATACGCGAGTTAAGTCCGTTAATAGTTGTTTCATTCCAATGTGTAATAACCGCGAAGGCTTCAGAAATTATTACTCGTTCCTTTACGTCGTAATTTGTCGCCATTTGAATACTTCAACTTCGTTCGATTTTCCAGCTACCTAGTGAATTTTATTATAGGATACTTATATGTATATATACACTTATATATTTTGAGACAGACAGACAAAACATCCCTTAATCCAATCTTCCCCTAAATTCCGCGGTTAGTGGTCGTTTATCAAATTCTAATATTGAATCCGATCAGTTATTCCACCCTTATTGATATTATGTCGTTATATTATATTTATAGATGTTTTATTCATAGTAAGGGTCATTAAACTTTTGAAGTTTTTTTTATTGCTATATCCACATTGTAACCTAATATTTATTACAGATACTTAAACAAGTATATTTATATTTTTTTAACTAATATAATTTATATTCGGAACATAATTTTGACATTTAATTTGAATTTAGTACAAAAAATAGTTAGGTAAGTACATTATTTTATTTCTAATTGTATGTATCTAACCATAGACAGCGTCTTGTCTTTTAAAATAGATAGTAATTAGACGTAGGTTATAATAATCATTAAGCCACTTAATTATTTACTTGACAACTACATAAGAATTTTTTGCAATCATCCCTGTACAACTATCTTGTATTTTACTGCCCTATTTTGTATCTCGATAAACCTATATAATTTTAGTTCAGTTCTAGAACGTATACTGATATTTTTTTATCACGTAACCTTCTACAACTTCTTCTTCTACCTATAAATTGTATAGTATCACAAAATATAACCAAAACATTAATCCCAAATCTGCCAACATACATTCCTTTTGGGCACTTAAGCTCTTAATCCACCATACATACACAAATATAATCCACAATCGAAAATTCGTACAACCCTACCCCATTCATCTTAAGACGTGCTTACATCAAACGACTCAGTCAGGGGTTTCCCAACCCTAGCGAAAAGGGAAAAGAAAAAAAAAACACCAAAGACGCAATTACTTCTACGCAAGTTTACAAAAAACCGCTTCTAAATTTAAAAACGTCACTTTCTGTGACGGACTAAAGTTGAAATTGGAACGCGGGTGAAGTTGGCGTTTGGTTCCTGTAAGTTGGTAGCACAGATCGCTAAAAGCAGGGCCGTATCAAAGAAATGTGTCTAATGAATCTATTGATAGCTCAGTCTATGTGTATACGTGTCAAGTATTTTTTTAAATACACAAACGACTGTGCGTGTGTGAGTGCAAGGAGGGGAGAGCTAAGAGATGCTTTCTTCGGCTCCTTGTTTCTTATACGTGGTTAGAGCTACTTGGTAGTTGCATTTTTATGAATAGACTATTTTTTTTATATATTTTTTTAACATTCTGGTACGTAAGATTGAAGAAGATTTAGTTACAATGCTACTGATCTAATGATTCGTATCAGGTAGGTACCTAATAGGTAATTATTTTAAATTTTAATTTAATATGGAATAAATACCTGCTTATCTAAATAGCATAGTATTAATCGCATATACGAAACCGATAATTACCTATCTATGGTGTAAGGAGTAATCGTATATACTTAAAGTTAAAATTAATAAAAAACACAATAGTCATTCACATTCAGTCATTTACATAGTACATATTTCTATTTGGACATTCATAGGTGCAAATAGAAATATGTAGGTACTAAAGACATATAACACTGTATGACTTAAGAAATAAATAAATCTAATCTAATAAAGAAAACAGCATCCACAAAGCAATTCAAAAACCGATGACGTCACGTAAAAAAACCCGGGTAACTATCAATACTATCCAATTACGCTATAAATCACTCCCCCAATTTCGCAACTCACGACCGATCGTCTCCAACTTGCACACACACGCGCGCACACACACTACCTACACTACTCACACACAGACGGGCTAGGGGGCGCGTGCCCCCAAACTCCTCCTTTATATTTTCTTCTTTGTTATGTAAAAAAATAATAATAAGAGAAAGGGGACCTAAAATCGATACTCTAATGGCGGTACCGCTATTATCGATGCTGATTTCCTTTTTTACCGGTTTTTCGGTTTATTTATCGGTTGGCTGTATTGGGATTGTTGGGGTCTTAAGTTATGGTATACGTATTTTTGTTGTGCCGGCATTGAGTACGGTTTGACCAAAACTTTTACGCGAGCTAATTAGGAAGTGACGTCATTAAAAGATAATCCATGAATTATGATAAGAACTTAACGAGCGGGTACACAAATTGTTTTTATTTTTAATAAATTGAAGGTAGATACCACACTACACCTTTTTATCGATTTTTTATATCCACTTCCTTAATATTTTTGCAGACCTTAAATTTTAAATGATGTAAATTATAGGTAGTTAGCTTTTTATACTTACAATTTTAGTTCACATTTCTCAAACTTGAGTCTAAAAACAAAAAACATTTAATTTTACCATAACAACGATAAATCATTAATTTTTATAATTCTGATTATGTATGACGTCACTTCCGGTACTTAATAAAAGTTGTGGTCAAAATTCAAATCGTTTTTTTTTAAAGCAAAAATAATCATCGTTGCAGTGTAATACGGAGTAACTATCTGTGTTACTTCCGTACGCCTAGATATAAACACATTAAGTGGATAGGTATATTAAAAATATTACAGCAGGTAGGTTAGGCCTAAAATATATACTTCAATCTACAAAATCTAACTTTAGCAAATCGGCAAAAATAAGAAAATACTTACCAATACCGCCTTTATGGTTACGCTTCATTTCCCGCAATTAGTAGGTCTGTACAAATAAATTTCACAACACAAAAACAATCAACGCACTTTTTTTTGACACGCGTCCACCACCATAGACTAAACCAAACTAAATCCACAACCGCGTAAACTGGCCGTTGCTGACCTAAATTTAAAAAAGGATAATAGTGAAAAGAAAAAACCGGTTATCAAAAGTACGATTTTTGTCTTTGGAACGCACAATACTGGCCAGATGGCGGGATGCTGCGCGGTTTCAGTTTAAAAAGAAAACTGGTTTAAATTGTGAATGAGCTATTGTACGGTGATCGGTTATTTTGATTTATTCGATTTTTAGTCGCTCGTGTATGAGAATAAAAAGACGCGCGCTCAACAGGTAGCCGCGAAGCGAAAAGTGCTTAATATTGTTGGAATGAAACAATTAAAATGGATCTCTCGCGTATTTTACATTGCAAAATTAAAATGAAAAAAGTTTATTGCGTTATCTAGTTTTACATCCCCAAATAAATGCAAAAGTAACTGTCTGTCTGTCTCTCTGTCTGTTACGCTTTCACGCTAAAACTACTGGACCGATTTAATTGAAATTTGGTACAAAGAAAATCTGGAGCCCGAGAAAGGACATAGGCTACTTTTTAACCGACTGCAAAAAAGGAGGAGTTCCACGCGGACGAAGTCTAGTTAACTTTAATCTAAGTTTGGAATCTTCTAGTAAGTATACATACTTGTGACAGACGATTCCGCTCTTCCATTAGCATTAGTTGTATTATATTTTTAATAGATTGAAATGATACAATTAACGAAACCCTAAAGATGTAACGTTAACGTCTATCGTCAGCTTCGTTGTGCTACGAATATGACTGTAAAGTTTGCAAAACGTCAGCAAATAAAATTACAAACGCGTTAATTTCTGATGCCTTCGCGGTAATAATTCTATATATTATAAGAACTTATAACTATTTTTTCTACTAAAAAGCTCACAATAAATACCGACATACGCCTTAAATTCGCTTTTAATTCTTCTAAACATAAGTTAACATTTGTACCTTATATTTATAATATATTTTAAAATTTAGAACAGGGTAGTACTTAAATTTGTAATTTAATAAATAAGGTAGTTTCCATAGCTGTATTCACTTTAGCATAAGACTATTGTCAGCTCAGTCGTGCTACGATTATGGAATCTGCAAAGGCTCCGAAACGTCAGCCAATAAAAATAAAATACGCGAGTTAAATCCGTTAAAGTTATTTCATTCCAATGTATAATAACCGCGAGGGCATCAGAAATTATTATGTACAAAAAGAGTTTACATATCTACATATTTTTTTCCAAACGTTGGCACTTTCGTTCCGAACGCTACATATCTTTTTATTCTATTTCTATGTTCTTCACCGAATATCGGAACTGGTTCAAGTTTACTCGTACCCGTGTTTTCAAATTCGAAAATAGAACAACAAGAATCTGCTAGATGCGCGTCGTGTAGAATGAGGTCCAGCTGTCATGTTCCACCAATCACAGAGATGGAACAGATAGCTGGACCTCATTTTGTACAAACGCATTCTAGCGGTTTTTTTAAATCCTAAATAATATTATAATTGCGAAAGTAACTCTGTCTGTCTGTCTGTCTGTCTGTTACGCTTTCACGCTAAAACTACTGGACCGATTTAAATGAAATTTGGTACAAAGAAAGTCAGGAGCCTGAGAAAGAACATAATCTACTTTTTAACCGACTTCAAAAAAGGAGGAGTTCCACGCGGACGAAGTCGCGGGCAGAAGCTAGTAGAAAATATTCCAATTGGGCTACACGTTACACACGGTACACGTTTTCTACGATATTTACTTAATTAAGACAAATACACTACGTATAATAATTTCTGATGCTTTTACGTATGTGTAGGTAATAAACATAGGTACCTACTTACACATAGGTACGCACTAAACAATTATAACGGATTTAAGTAACTCACGTAATTTATTTTATTTGGTTACTTTTCGAAAAAAATATAGTTCCCATATTCGGCTACGGCAGCAGGTTCCAGCTAGCTTGTCTATGATTAGTGAAATAGACAACTGGACCTCATTTTGTACAAAATCATCTAGATATTATGTTTAAATATATATACCTATGAGTTCGATTTTAGAAAAGGTTTCAAGTGGGTTATAATCTTTTTTTAAAATTTACCTAATTAAAAAATACACTTGGTATAATTTCAGATGCCTTTGCGGTTACACATTGAAATGAAAAAATTAAAACGGATTTACCTCGCGTATCTTATTTGCTGACGTTTCGAAAACTTTACACTTCCAATAACACTAGGTGTATTTTCAAATATCGTTCTTTTTCAACCTTTGATGTTATCAAACATTCTGCCAAAATAAAAAAAAATGACGTAACCGCTACGTATTTCAGGTTTGCCAAATGCCTAGATATACATATATATATGTTAAAAAAAGACTAATATTTGCATTAAGTCTATCAAAGGCTTGTGGTCGTAGGTATTTTATATGTTAGAAAATATTCTCGCTCGATATTGAATTTTATTCACTGTGAATAGAATTGAATATTGAATTGTGAATAATAGACTATATTGGTTATGAATTTAAAAAGCAATTTGCATGAACTTCAAAATCAACACCCAAAAATATATTTTCGGTTTCCGAACTTTATGATTAATCAGTGCAGTATTTGTTCTTCAGTGTCTCTATCTTATTTTCTAACTAGCAGTCCGCCCCGGCTTGGCACGGACTCCTAATTTTTTTTTCAAAATTTAACTTCTATAGCCTATGTCACTCACGAATAGAGTAGCTTCCCAACAGTGAAAGAATTTTTCAAATCCAGTTTTGGAGCTTATTAAATCAAACAAACCTTTTTTCTTTAATATAATAATATTAGTAAGTATAGATATTATATAAAATTCTCGTGTCGCGGTTTTTGTTGCCAAACTTCTCCGAAACGGTTGGACCGATTCTTATGCAATTTTGTGTGCATATCGGGTAGGTCTGAGAATCGGCCAACCTCTAATTATCATATCCTTAAATTTTAAGGGGATCACCCCTATTTTTTTTTTAAGTTTTGGGACCTGCGTGCATGTGGTTTTATAAATTACTTTTTCGCCTCACCTGAAAAAATAACTTTTATGAATTGGCTCCGTTTAAGTCTAGATAAGTGATTTCACTACCCAATATTAAACTAAATATTTCAGAAGATGATAAACACTAACTAAACTCAACTACCAAATGTAAACCTTTTCAGTAAATAAATAAAGAATACTATATTATTATAAACACTAACAAAATGTTTAAGAAGACCAATTATTTATTGAAAATTTGAGATGAACTGATTGAACCGGTCCGGCAGCTGCGAGGGGTGGGATCTATACAAAACCGATGATCTCAAAAACCGGTAAAACGAACATGTGTAGACAGCACTAAGTAACAGAGGTGTTTTCCGTTTTATAAACATTACTTTTAAATATTAAACATTAAAGAGTATTTTTTTTAATTTGCTGACTTTTCGAAAACTGTAAGCTTTTTTGTTTTATATTTTATAGTTGTATCGATAGACCTTTAAGCATTTTGTGTTATAATAGGTTTCTAATACAAATATTTGTTACGTGGCAAAGTATTTATTTTTTATACCTTTTCGTACGTAATAAAAAAATATATATCAAACGTTAATTTTTTAGGACATTTTCTTAGATTTTATTTACGCAATTGGAATACAAATATTTAATAACGTACCTACTATAGGTCAACTTAACTTTATAATTGTGTAGGTACTTGTGTAATTTAACGACAAGTTTTTTTTTAGATATTTTTTTTTTCGTGCTACCATGTCTACTATCGTCGGGTAATTAAAATTTTAAAGTAGGTTTCTTTCTGGCCATTTTCAACTCGATAAAAAAAGCCAGTAAGATAATCACTGGTAGGTAAGGTAAAAAAAAGTTAAGAATTAACCAGTGCCATTGTCGAAAATTTTATAAAAACAAAAGACGCAGAAACAGTACCAAATTATTATTAATCTTATAAGAACTAAGTACAAAAGATTCTTTTAGGATTTGTTAAATCAAATAATTTTCAACATCTGGATTAATTTAGAATTTATAATAACACAATTATATCTAATAAGATTATTAAGTACTATTTACGTTTGTTCCGCATAAAATTTTCAAACAATGATTTTTCTACTCGCCGCTGGATGTCGCGCAAGTGCCGCGCAACACTAGCGCTACGAGCGGCAGATACAGTTACCACTATCGGCACAGCGACATCTACCGGCGAGTAGTGCGTAACTATTAGTATTGCTACTCGACGATAGATGGCAGCACGCGTCCTAAATAGGGGATTTTTTGGATGCTTAGTTATTTTTTGATTTCGTCATAAGAGTAGGTAAGTCCGTTTATTTGACATGTTTGGAAACCAAGTAAATGTAAGTTAAGTAATTATAAAATAATAATTTACCTACTTAGTTATTAATGTAAAGTTAGTTTCTTTTTTACGATGGATTGAAAGTATACTCAATGAATAAGTAGGTAGGTACTCAATTATACTTAGTTTAAACTACTAATTATAATATTATTTTAGCATATAAAAGCAACAACATATAGGTGCGACAAATGGTTAGTTTTAATCATGATTCCCGAAAGGTTTCTTTTGAAATCTATTGAAAGCTACTATCTGCAACTGAATAAGACGTAAGTACTATTTTCAGTCAGTTTGAGTCTAGCAAATAAAAAATTAAACATCTATATACGAACCTAACTATGTAGGTACCTACTTGTATCTATAACTTAAGAATTAGGTAAAGATTACTCAATACCACATCGTCATCGAATTCCGATTTTCGTCAAGTAACGAAAACCTTTGAAAAACGCAATTTTTCACACCATCGGAGCGTTTTAAAGAAAATTACGGGTTATCTGAAATACGTCATACGAGTATGCAGTTCCTAATACCAATCAGAGCTTTGGTGATATTAAAATAAGGCTGCATTTTGCTTGTTTAGTAAACGTGAATATTGGTTAGGTATTACCTAAACAGCCGTGACCTGGTAAGCTCTAATGTGGTCAGCGGTCCTTATTGGGGTTAATTTTCAGACATTTTTGTTCAAGTTTAATGACGAAAATACACGATTAGAAATAGGCTCTGGGTAAATACATTTTTTACCAATAAGGTATCTATTTGGGCGAATCTTCGAGCGTTTGAGACGCCGTTATTTTCGTCTTTAGCTAAGTCAAGCTATACCTATCTATAACGGTTGCAAATAAATTGTTAAGTATTGGAATGAAACAACTATTAACGGATTTAACTCGCGTATTTATTTTATTTTATTTGCTTTATTCCAATGTGTAATAACCGCGAAGGCATCAGAAATTAAAATGATTAAGTACCTACCTATTAATTGAAACAGTATCTGTACTAGTTTTAGAAAATTCTTTCACTTATTTTTATTATTCATTATTACGTAGGTATTAGTTCTTACATATATTTTGATATGGCGTTTACATATGTATCCGTTTAACACAAATAAGTAAGTACTTAGTGTTTTTCAATAATTTTTGGAATTTTTTTAGTTTTCTAATCCTTATAGTTAAGGTCCTGCGTTGATATGTTAGTCATTAAGTCAGCTTCTCCTTTTATATATTAATGTTTAATATAACTAGCGACCCGGCCTTACACGGCTTTCTCTATCTATTAAAAAAAACGGTTTCAAAATAATTTGCATAGTTTTAAACAGTTAAGCATACGTAGGGACGGACAGACAGCGACAGCGATTCTGTTTTATACTATGTACCTAGTGATAGACACTGTATAATACTAGTTACTTGTACAGAGCTTGAGCAAAGCTTTCACCTATTAGAAAAGTTGTAGGTATATAGCTTACTCAGGACTTGCTGATATTGTGAAATAGGTTCATGTGTAAATGTAATGTACATGTAGGTATAAATTTTATTTATTAAGGGAATATAGCCCTTTGTACGCGAATTAACATAACGACCGGAAGGAAGGCAGGGCAGTCGCTGGCCCACAACTTGAGGGCAAAAAAATTGCAAAAATTGCATTCATGTACTGTCGCGGTAGACTTAAGCATAAGTAATTACGAGTATTTTTAATGACTGTTAGAAATTTAAAAAGCGGACGTTTTGAAAATTATAATTGATCTAGCCCTTCGCCCCGGCTTCGCACCGATCCCTTTTTTTTCAAAATATTCTTTACCTAGCCTATGTTACTCAGGGTGAATGTTGCTTCCCAACAATGAAAGAATTTATCAAATCGGTCTAGCCATTCTGGAGCCTATTCAATCCAAACAAACAAACAAACCTTTCCTCTTTATAATATTAGTAAAGAAGTATAGATTAAAGCACTAATTTCATTTCAATGCGTAATACCTAACCTAGCATTAGAAATTATACAGAATCGCTTCCTAATGAAACCGTAAAAAGAATACTATTAAAATAAACGGAGCGTAAATAATTAGAAAAGTGAAAATGCTAATTACTTTTAAATACATCCGCAAGTTGGTGGTGAGGGCAAAGTTCACTTTCCTCATAATAAGGCACCGGGCATTAAAAAAAAATACACACGAAAGTATGTCCTAAGTTCTACGAGGTAAAGTGTAAAATTGCCTTTTAGCTTTATATACTTAATTGAAAGGAATATTTAAAACACTTTCCTCGAGTTTGCGGTGTTAGTATCGGGTAGGTTTTTTTTATGCAAAACGTTCACTTAGCGGTTAGATGAACTTAGGACTAAGTCAGTATTAAGTTTTTTATACTTATTGGAATGAAACAACTATGAACGGATTTAACTCGCGTATTTTATTTTATTGACCGTTTCGTATTCTTTACAGTTTCCATAATTGTAGCACGACTGAGCTGACGATAGTCTTATGCTAATATGATCTTTATAATTTTCTCAAATGTTTTCGAACCGTCGGTAAATAGGTAAAAAAACGCGAGCTAAATCCGTTTAAGTTGTTTCATTCCAATGTGTAGGTAGTAACCGCGAAGACATAAGAAATTGTAATGTTATATTTTGTTACCTATAGGTACCTATATGTAGGTATTTTAAAATCAAAATCGCTGACGAATGAGGGCCACCGCGTGTCAGAAATCCGCTAGATGCGCTAGTGTAGAATGAGGTCTAGCTGTCATGTTCCACCAATGAGAGGCAAGCTACTGGCCTGTGATTGGTGGTACATGACAGCTGGACCTCATTCTACACTAGCGCATCTAGCGGATTTCTGACACGCGGTGGCCCTCATTTACCTATGTCAGTGTCATTATTTTTCAGAAGCGCTAGTAGTAAATATTGACAGGGTACCTACCTAAAAGGACCCTTTGGGTCCTATATAGGTACCTATTTAAAATTAAGATTTTCATGTTGATTTAAGCTTTTATTTTGATGTTTACCGTGGGAATATCTTAAAATATTTTTTTGGTAATAAAGTATAACAACATGGACTGTTATTTTTGTAAAAATGGCAACATTGCTTAAGAGTTTAGAGTGTTGCCAGTATGTTAAAATTCAAACATGTACCTTTAAAATAAGTAGGTAGATAATACAATCAAATGAGTACATAATATAACAAGACAACAATAAGACAAAATTTTGACAATCCATAATAACAATTTTAGAGACAAAAACTAAATAAAAACTTACCTAACCTAGAAATTACGACATTGCTTAAGTCTAGTCTAGCAGTTTCGAGTATTGCCAGTTGTAAAATTCAAACATGTAGATACATAATACAATCAAATGAGTACATAATGTAAAGATAACCCATCCCAAACTTCATATTGATAGAGGGCCCAAATTTAATATGAAATATTTCCACCGAACTATTACGCACACGCGTTCAAAAGCCCCCACATAAAACTACACTCACACAGACAAACCGTAAGAGGGTAAAGTGGGGTGTCTTTGTTCACATTAAGGAATAAGGGTCGAAGAAGGGGTAGAGGGTGGGGGGCGACCTGGCGAATTCGTGGACACTTTTATGTCACGCGGTGTTTGGGATTCGTGAATTTCTTCATTAACTGCTATTGGGCGTTTGAGTCTTGTTATAGGATTGCTAATGAAGTTTTTTATGACAGATAATTTGATCGGTTATTTTGGTAATTCATTTTGATTTGATAATGAGGTTTTTTATAAGGTAAGGGTTAATTTGATTGGGTATTTTATTCAATTATTTGTAATTTATATAATTAGGTAGTTATGAACGTGTCTGAAAATGCTTTCGCGGTTATTACACATTGGAATAAAAAGGTTATTTATAACGTAATAGGTCGTAACAGACTGAGCTGATTCAGTAAGGGAATTGTGTTATCGACGTCCAATTAAAATGATTTAGAAGGTATATTAAAAGTAACTGCCTTAATACAATGATAAAGTAGGCAGGTAATACCTACTTTTAAAAATATATATTGGAATGAAACAAATATAACGGATATAGCAGAATCCCGTATACATAAGTAAGTATATATTTTATGTTAATGTATCGGAACCTTTACGATTCCCTTATCGGTAACAGACGTTTTAAAAAATACCTGGTCTACTTATAGGTGTTTTCTGTACCTCGATTTTTTAATTATTTTATACATAATCTACCTACCTATTAAAGATTTTCTAATTAAATATTTTCTATTCCAATTTTCGTGTCATATTTAAAAAGGATAAGGCCTTAACTAGGTTATTAAACAAGAAAATAATCTTAACAATAAAATGACATAAGTCCAATTTTCACAAAATCTGAAGGTTACAGATATTGTAGAGAAAGGTCGTATTTTCATTAAATGCGGGCAAAAGGGCCGCCCTACGGGAGGCTCCGATGAATCTGAATTTCATATAATAATATATAATCTAGGTATCATTACAGCTAGATTATTCTAGGTTCTAAAATAAACGTTAGAATGCTAAATGTTCAAAATAGTGGTACCTAAAGTTAGTGATACCTAAGGGTTTTGTAATTGGGTCGTTTTTACATACTTACAATATCCTTCGTCTTATTATAATATCTCATTGAAATATAGTATTGATAATAATTTCTGATGCCTTCGCGGTTATTACACATTGGAATGAAACAACTATTAACGGATTTAACTCGCGTATTTTTATTTTATTTTATTAGCTGACGTTTCGGATTCTTTACAGTTTCCATAATCGTAGCACGACTGAGCTGACAATAGTCTAACGCTAAAGTCAATATAAAATATAGTATTGATATTAACAGTTTTATATTACAATAAACGTCTTTATTTTTTTATGTATCAACATTTGTAATCTTTCACTTCCTCGAACCAGCTTTTTTATTTGTTTTATTTCCGTAGAATGTCGTGACTGAGTAAGCCGAAATGTGCCACTGAAAAATTCCACTCTGTCACGTGTTTTGTTGTAGAAACAATAAAGAGTGCAAAATTGTAACCTTTATCGAACTAGCATTCACTTAATCATTACAAAACATATCTATACTAATATTATAAAGCTGAAGATTTTGTTTGTTTGAACGCGCTAATCTCAGGAACTACTGGTTCGACTTGAAAAAATCTTTTTTTGTTGGATAGACCATTTATCGAGGAAGGGTTTAGGCTATATAACATCACGCTGCGACCAATAGGAGCGAAGAAACAGTGGAAAATGTGTAAAAAACGGGGAAAATAACTATTCCACGCGGACGATGTCGCGGGCACAGCTAGTACTAACTAATATTATAAATGCGAATGTAACTCTGTCTGTCTGTCTCGCTTAAACGCTTAAACTACTGAACATAGATAGTCTAGGGCTTGAGAAAGGATATAGGCTACTTTTAATTGTGAAAAAAGGGTTGTAAGGAATGAAATGTTGTTATTACTAATTCCACGCGGACGGAGTCGCGGGTAAAAGCTAGTTTTTAATAATTTATTATTATTTTAATACATATAATCAAACATATATAACCTTTGTACTCTTGTCTTTGTACAAAAATATCATTATAATTAAAAACTAATGGTATTGAACCAAAAATATCAATCGAATTTCGATTGATAGATCGCAGTTAATATATATAACCTCACTTAGCAAACCAAAAACAATATCTAAGAACTTATAATCACGGTTTCAAACACTAAGACCTAAAAACAAACCTAGACGAAGTCTAGACGGTAATAAGCTGGAAAGTATGAATAAAACTGCGGGCGGGCGCATTAGCGTCAACTTGCAAGACAATTTTATGCTAATCTTCTTCCGACACTTCTCCATTAGAATATGACATAAGCTAGGGTTGGTGCTTTTCAATTTTTAATTAAGTATAAATAAGTATCTACACTAATAATTTCTGATGTTCTCGCGGTTATTACACATTGGAATGCAATATTCTAACATTATAAAGCGTTAGACTATTGTCAGCTCAGTCGTGCTACGATTATGGAAACTGTAAAGAATCCGAAACGTCAGCAAATAAAATAAAATAAAATTACCCGAGATAAATCCGTTAATAGCAGTTTCATTTCAATGTGTAATCTTTGCATTCATTTTTCTCTAATTGTAGCATGACTGAGTTGTCGATATTCTTACGTTAAAGTGATTAATAATAACATTTTTTAAAAAAAATTAACCGTTGAATAAAAACTGAAAAGCAACAAAAAACGATAGCGCACTGAAAAGAGAAAAATAATAATTTTATCTTTTATAACGACTATTATTTTGGTTGTAACGTAGGTATATTTTTGAAGTTCTCCTTGAGCGTATTTATAATAAGACACAGTATCAAAAATGTAAAATATGACCAACCAAGTGGAGGATGCGTTATCAAAGTCAAAGTCTGGATGCATGTTTATTACGCAAAAACTGCTGAATGGATTTTCATAAAACTTTATTATAATATAACAAATAGGCTAAAAAAATTTAACATTTGTTTTTTTTTCTATACTAATACTATAAAGAGGAAAGTTTTGTTTGTTTGGATTGAATGGGCTCCAGAACAGCTGGAATGATTTCAAAATTTTTTTCAGTGTTGGGAAACTACACTATTCCCGAGTGACATAGGCTATAAAAAAAAAAAGATGATCCGTGCGAAGCCGGGGCGGACAGGTAGTAAGCTATAAAATGAAGGTTTTTAAGTTGTCTCAACGTGACAGCCCTGACGGGTGTTAGTTCTCAAATTATTTCTCCCTCAGTTCCAGACGTCACAATTGTCTTTTTGTCTCATTCAACTTATTAAGAATTTACTCGTTGGAATATTTTAAAATGGAAACGCCGCGAGATCTTTTTAATACCACGATTTCTGTTGTGGTTTATTTTTATCATAAGCGTTAAGGCACAATTTTGTATAAAGATTTTTGGAAAAGATGGAACACTTTTAAATTTTTTATAAACTTAAGTATTCGTCAGTTTTTGCTACGAATATGGGAGCTGTGAAACTTTCGAAACGTTAACAAATAAAGTTAAAAACGCGAGGTACTTAAACGTTATAGTTGTTTCATTCCAATGTGGAATAATGATGAGAACATCATTTAAATTATACCTATTATACGATAAATGTCTAAAAACATCCACCCCTAACTCAATTAAGGCAAAGTCTACCATTTTTACGAAGAGTATTTTTATAAACGGTTAGTCTTCTTGTCACGTAGCGCCGGGGACAGTTAGTATGTATGGTACTGCATTGGAGAAATGCTAATGTACAAAGACATTGCACTAAGTTAATGCGTTTTTAAGAAGGGGATTTATATTATATTGAGATCATTATTCTGTCTTTATTGGATGTATAAAATTTCAATACGGGTGTTTAGAAGCAGGTGTCAAAAAAGGTGAATTGGGATTTTAAAGGGAGTGTAGATTTAATATTTTTCGATTCTTTCGTCAATAAGAGAACTGTAAAATTTTCAAAACGTTATCACTAATTTGTCTCGCATTGGTGTACGACATTAGTCCGGCTAGCAGGTAATCTTTCCATGTTAAATTATCGTTGGTTCATGCTACGAATATGAGAACTGTAAAATGTTTGTATAGCTTAATAATAACTTTGACTTTGTATTATTGTTTTTTATTTTAATTTGGTTTTCGTATGAGTTACAAATAAACATCAAAACTGAAGAAGATTGATTTTCACTTAATTACCTATATAAAACAGTCAAATAAAGGTAGATAGATAGGTAAAAAATAATATTTCATTTTGTATAGTTTAGTACCTTTAATAAACAATGATTCTAGAAAGAATAGATAGTATTACACGCCTACACAAAAGTCTCACAACAAAAGATCGAGCCTATTTTACTTAAGACTACCCACCTCACCTCAACCCACAAAAACCCCAAACTATCCAATACAAAGGTTACGAAAAACGTGTCCATTCGAATCAACCGTATCATACAAAGACAAAACAAATAAACGGCCGTTCTCATCAAACAAAACACGTACCAACATTCAGCGATAACCATCTCCTCTAATGAAAAGCACTAGTTCTGATTGCGACCCCACTAACAGTCTTAAAGTTGAGGATCGCACACACACACAAACCTACACACCCACCCTACTAAAGGAGAAGAAGATATAAACTGTACCAACTAACCCGGACCTCCCCCTCCCTCCGTGGTAAACGGGAGATACACTTTAAAACGTGGTCGGTAATGAATTGTCAAAGTTCTTTGTAAACTGGCGGTCGGGCGGTCGGGGTGGGTAAGGAATGAAAGAAGAAACACCCTAGCGGCGACCGCACCGGGACCGTCCGCCCCCGCAAGGAACGAACCTTAAAGTGTGGTCACCCTGTATCGATCCACCCCTTTCTTCTTAATGCCCACTTTGTAGGATGTCCATTATTTATAGCCAGCGTGAAACGGGTCCGAAATGAAGATGGGTTGGCGACGGCAATTCGACGAATGGGTTAACTCGGTTGCGGGTTTTATTTAAATAGTTATTTGTTCTGTTTGTAAGATTATTTGGTCGTTATAGAGTGGGTTTTGTTTGTGTGAATGTATTCATTTTGATAATATAAGCGTTAAACACATTGCGTTGTTTTTTAGGTTTTATTCCCATGTCGATGTATTTTTTAATTTAGTTACTTTAAAAGCGTTTGAAACGTTGTGTATTTTAATAAAGAATGACTTCAAACATATTAACATTTATTTCCGTTTTGAAATAAAACATTTATAACGGATTTAACTCGTGTAAATTAATTTTATTCTGTCACATATTTGTAGTGGACCCTAAAGTAAGAAAAATGATAATCAAAATTTGTAATAAAATTATCTTTACTCAACAGAATATTTATTATTAACGAAAACAAGATTTATCCCTACTAATATTATAAATGCGAAAGTAACTCTGTCTGTCTGTCTGTCTGTCTGTCTGTCTGTTACGCTTTCACGCTAAAACTACTGGACCGATTTAAATGAAATTTGGTACAAAGAAAGTCTGGAGCCTGAGAAAGGACATAGGCTACTTTTTAACCGACTGCAAAAAAGGAGGTGTTCCACGCGGACGAAGTCGCGGGCAGAAGCTAGTATTCAATAATTTCTGATGTTTTTGCGGTTATTACATATTAGAATAAAATAACTGTAGATAACGGATTTAATTTGCGTAGTTTTACTTTATTTGCTCACGTTTTGTTAACATTACAGTTCCGAAATTCACAGCACGAGTGCAGTTTCTCAGCAAGTTTTCGAAAAGTTAATGAAATAAAATACGCGAGTTAGATCCGTTACAGCATTCCAAAGATCTAATATTATTATACCTACTCATCAACTCAGATCACGTAATCAATATTACATAAACATTTCCGTTCACAAAATCCTTAATAACCTCTTTGCGTTGTAACTGTATACCGGTATTTATGCCTTTAATTTATCATCTGGCTCATAATGATTGTGATCTCGAGTACTCGAGTAGACTCATTAATCAAGTGGAGAGGAAAGACGAGCAGAAAAGTGTCGTTAGTCGATCTTCAATTCGATCGACGATATCAAGTGGACGTTTAAAGTGTTAACGAATAGTGTTGGGATAATAATAAATAAATAAATAATAAATATCTTTGGACAATTCACACCAATTATCTAGTCCCATTTTAAGCAAAGCTTGTGTTATGGGTACTAGACAACGGATAAATAAACATAAATACATATAAGACATCCAAGACTCAGGTACAGATGCCAGTGCTCATCACATTGACATCTGCCCCTAGCGGGATTCGAACCCGCAACCTTTGCTTTTGAATTTGGAACGTGCGTTTTGTTTTTGTTCATATTTTTTTTGTCGTTTAAAGCACAGATAAAGGATGGTCGTAGATGATGTCCTCACGCTCGCACAGTAACCTTCAAGAGGGCCTAGACAAGGTGCCAACGTTCAACGTTAACGCTGAACGTTGGCACTAAAATGTATGGGATTTGACAGCCGCGAACAACTGTCACGTACGTCACAAACGTTCGCGGATGTCAAATCGTATACATTTTTGTCGTTTCGTTTAACGTTATCGTTGAACGTTGGCACCTTGTCTACGCCCCAAGGTTACTGTGCGAGCGTGTGGGCACTATTACTACGCGCGTGCGACAGAGACAAATAGAAAAAGGGCAATGGCCGTTTTTCGCTGTGCTCGGCGGACGTCCTTAGTGTTGGTAACATTTTTTTAATTTGGAAGTACGTTTATTTATTGTTTAGTTGAATTATGGTTTTCATTTTAGACAAATAAATCAAAACATGTTCTTTTCTAATTACGATTTGCATGAACTTTTTTTATAACGAAATAAGGTACCTTACGTATAAGTGTAACATTGCCTGTTACTTTGTTTTACACTAAGACCTGAGATTCATAATACATTTAATATGGGATATTTTCTCCTCGCATTTATAATATTAAGTTAAGAAATGTATTATTTCTATCTTCCGGCCAGAAAGCGCCAACTTTGTGGCCGCTGCGCTAAATGAAATTGCCGCTTTCTGGCTTCGTCGAACAGAAAAAATGTATACTGACCTCGGCCAGTAAAATAAAAAGCCTCAGATCACATTTTTGTCAACCTCGGCTTCGCCTCGGACGACAATTACATGTGATCTGAGACATTTTTTATTTTACTGGCCTCGGCGCGTAATATACTATTTGGTACTAGTAAGTGACAACCCTACGTATGGTTCGTATAATGTTACGCAGGGTTGCCTCTCAGGTGACCGTCGTTAACAAGCTCCGAGGTAATCTAAGATTATTTATTTAAAGCAATATTGTTTTATTATGAGAGTTCTTCGAGGCTATAACCCGTCTGTATTGCTTGAGATAATATTTTGATAAATTCTTGCCAGAGAGAGGAGACGAGTTTAAAAGAGTATACTTGTGGTCCGTTAACTAAATAACAGTTCTTGTGAAGCAATTATATATAGATTTATTGATTAAATATAAAAATCGACATGCTCCTTGAGTCGGAGCAGGATGGCGAGTGTTGCCAGTACAAGAAACATAGACAAATAATATTTTGTTGTCTTAAACAGTATATATACCTAAATTTATTGCCTCATACGAATATTATTATTATGTAAAAATCACTTAGGTATATACATGAGAAATATAACAAAATTGACAATGGTATAGTTAGGTATCGCGGTGTAAAAATAAAAGGAAAAAGTGGAATTTTTCGGTAACATCTTCTTCTGACCTTCACAAGACTTTGCCTAATTTAAATGAATATATTTTTTAAAATTTGATTTAATAAAAATACTTTTGAATTAAAGTATTTTTTTGTATAAGTACCGAAAAAATCCCATCGACCATTATGTAAGCGAGTAGAAGAGTGAGTTAAATCCGTTATAGTTGTTTCATTCCAATGTGTAATGATCGCGAGAGCATCAGAAATTATTATTTACTAGTCAGTGTTAAGAATGTATATATAAAATCCATATTTCTATAAGTACTAATATTATAAAGAGGAAAGATTTGTACCTATTTTTGTATGTTTGTAATGAATGGGCTCAAAAACTACTGGACTGATTTTAATAATTCTTTCTCTGTTAGGAAGCTACGTTCACCCTGACTAACATAGACTATAGAATATTTTGAAAAAAATAGGGATCCGTGCGAAGCCGGGGCGAACCGCTAGTAATTTATATGTGGTTAAATTAGAACGTTCAATTTTAGACATCTATTTGTAAGTACTACGTAGGAACCTAGGTAGCCTAGATACAACGTATTTACCTACTTAGTAAAACATACCCGCCATGTTTGTTTAGGTACCATCTTAAATACTGGTAACAAACATACAAACCAGCGCAATTTCTCTTATGTGTGTTTCATTTTTGACTAGTCTATACTATCTATCTATACTAATATTATAAAGAGGAAAGATTTGTATTTTTGTATGTTTGTAATGAATAGGCTCCGAAACTACTGGACCGATTTCAAAAATTCTTTCACCTTTGGAAAGCTACATTATCCCCGAGTAACATAGGCTATATAATATCACGCTAGGTCTTATAGTTGCGGAGCAGTAACTGAAAATGTTTCAAAAACGGGGGAAAAGTATCGTTTCTGAGGTCTTAAAAAAATCTTAAGTCCCCCCGTGCGAAGCCGGGACGGGCCGCTAGTATAAAAATATGTATAGGTACCTAGTTCCTACTTTTTTTGGTCAAGAATGAAACAACTATAACGAATTAAACTTACGTATTTTATTTAGGTAGGTATTTTTAATTTCTTGCGTTTTGGCTTTACAATTTCCATGTTTATCGTTAGACTATTGTCAGCTCAAATACTGATATGAGAACTAAAAAGCTTTCGGAACCACAGCAAATAAAGAAAATACGCGAGTTAAATCCGTTAGGTAGGTATAGTTGTTTCATTCCAATATGTAATGACGGCGAAAGCATCCGAAATTATTACGTAATGATTTTAGAACAAATCCGATCAATATATAAAACTAGCGTTCCGCCCGGGTTTCGTACGGATCCGTATTTTTTTTCAAAATTTAATATAACCTATGTCACTCACGAATAATGTGGTAGCTTACCAACAGTGAAAGAATTTTTCAAATCGGTCCAGTAGTTTAGCATATTCAATTCAAACAAACAAACCTTACCTCTTTATTATATTAGTCTAGAAGTATAAATTACGCCCAATACATACTATTGCAGTACTTAAGAACGAACCCCTGCCGAATAAAAATAGCAATGCGCCCCTCCCTCGTCGGGATCAGTAGGTTTTCTTCGCACCCCCGAAATTAGGCGCTTCTTACGGGGGGCGCCGCGATCAATACGGGACCGACTTTCAAACTGCTTCGTCCGTGAAAGTCGTTCTGAACCGTACCCAAAAATATTTTAAGGAGTTGATAATGCCGCCAGTTAATTTAATTTATATAAAATAAATAGTGACAAAATTAATTTTCAGATTTATATTTACGGGTGATAGGTTATTTGTGTTGTTTTATTACAGCGATCGATTTTATACTTGGGCATGCATTGCATACAGGTGAAATGTCACAGATGCATGGAATGCCTGCCCTACACGCACCTCACAATGCACGCTCTTCAAATATAATATAGACTTGTTACCTAGATTAATATTTAAGAGTGAAGTCTTGCAAGTAGTTTAGAATCAAAATAAATGTATATTATGTACTCGTATAATTGAATTTGACAAGTTGGTTACCTATCTTAGGTGTTGATGATTATGCTATAACACTTAACATTTTCGTTACAAGATAATTTATGGACCCGTAAAATCCGAAAGTGAAATAGTTTTAAAATGTTTTTTTTAATAGAAAATAAATTTAGAATGAAAAGTATATTTGAATATGCCACCTTTATAGAGTTGTCTGGATTTTTTCGTCATCTTAGTTGCGAATAATTTTTGTCTTCTGTAGTCACTCGGAGTTCTTTGTTATAATTTAATCTGAAACAAATTAAAATATATATAAGTAACTTAGTGTTATTGCTAGAATCATTATTCAGTACAAACTGACAAAAGTTTTATACTTCTTTAAACTTTAGCATAAGTACAATAAATATACGAGAATTTAAACCGTTATAACATAATAAATAGAATTATCGTGTCGCGGAGACTGTTGCCAAAGTCTTCAAAAACGGCTGGACCGATTTTTATTAGTAAGTAAGAATGTATGGTATAGATATTGTAGGGTTGTTCATCTTTCACGCAAAAGCTACTAAATATGACGGCCTGTTGGTCTAGTGGTCAGAGGCCCTGACTACGAAACCGGAGGTTGCGGGTTCGAATCCCGCTAGGGGCAGATGTCAATGTGATGAGCACTGGCATCTGTACCTGAGTCTTGGATGTCTTATATGTATTTATGTATATTTATCCGTTGTCTAGTTCCCATAACACAAGCTTTGCTTAAAATGGGACTAGATGATTGGTGTGAATTGTCCAAAGATATTTATATTTATATTATTTATTTATTTATATATTTTGATAAAATTTTTACTATAATAAAGCTTACACATCAGAATAAACATATAGCAAAATACTTCGAAAATGCATAAAAATTTCACAACGAATTAGTAATACTAAATATATAACATCTAATAAAAATAAATGCAAGGCGACGTGGAATGTCGTTTCTGCATATACATCTGACAACTTAAGCAATAATGACATTGATATGATATATTATAATAATTTGACATATAAAAATCCACAGGACATCTGCGACATCTTAAATAAATTCTTTATTGACATTATAGAGAGAGGAAAAAACCCTCAATCAAATCCCAATCCAGGTAATTTAATTAATAGCCCAGTCTCAATATTTTTAAGGCCTATTGATGATAGAGAAGTGTATAAAATAATTATGTCCTTGAATAATAGTAAAACTTGTGGATACGATGACATATTGACATGTATTATTAAAGCTAACTCAAGTAGTCTGAGTCGCCCTCTTGCTCATATTATTAATTTGTCTTTTAATCAAGGTGTTTTTCCGGAACAAATGAAGGTCTCTATAGTAAAACCCTTATATAAAAAAGGAAGTCGTAGCGACCCAAATAATTATAGACCTATTACGATTGTTCCCATAATCTCAAAAATTATAGAAAAAGCAATGTTTAATAGATTGATCCATTATTTGACACGACACGATATACTTCGACCTGAGCAATATGGATTTCGTCAAGGATTATCAACTGAACTAGCATGTTTTGATTTGATTAAATACATAACAGAGTCTATTAATGATAAAGTACCTATAATAGCAGTCTTTCTCGATATGAGTAAAGCATTTGACTTTGTCGATCATTCCGTACTTTTATCCAAACTTGAATCCTATGGGATTAGAGGAATAGCCGGTGACTGGTTTAGAAGTTACTTGAGTAATAGGAAACAATGTACTGAAGTCTCAAGAAAGGTTAAAGAAAATGATATTTTAATTAAGAAAGTATATAGATCAAAATTTCGAAACAATAGCTCAGGAGTTCCACAGGGAAGTAATTTAGGACCATTGCTATTTTTGATTTATATCAATGACCTTCCTCAGGCTGTCTCACAAAAAACTATACTTTTGCTGATGACACCACACTTTTAGTTAAGGCCAAAGACAAAAATGACATAAATAATTATCAATTAACTATTAATGACACCCTAAATAAGTTGACTAATTGGATAAATATTAATAAATTAAACATCAATCTAGATAAAACAAAATATATACAATTTCATTCTTATAATGTTAATCCACCTCTATTGGACATATTCTATAATGATACGACGGTACAAAAATTGATTGTATAAAATTTTTAGGTATAAACATTGACATGAATTTAAATTGGAAAAAATCACATTGACTATATATGTACTAGATTGGATCGCTTTGTATTCGCTTTGAGAAAACTAAGACAAAATGTGTCCTTAGAAACTGCAATTATAGCATATTATGGATATGTATCGTCTGTATTAAATTATGGCATAGTCTTGTGGGGTAATTCAACAGAAGTGGAAAGAGCTTTTAAACTTCAAAAAAAGTGCATCCGAGCTATTGCCAATGCTTGGATAACAGACAGTTGCAGGCCCCTTTTCAAACAGTTTAATATTTTGCCTCTGGCCTGTATATATATTCGTAACATTTGTGTGTTAACCAAGAAACAATTATTTATGTTTAAAAAACGTGCAGATGTTTCTACGAGGGAATTAAGAGCTCAACATAAAAATCTATTGTACCAGCCACCCTGCTGGACTGACGTATACAAAAAGAATGTGTATAATATGTGCATTCAAATATATAATAAGCTACCTAATGACATTAAAATATTAAATAGTACTAATTTTAAGATAAAACTGACAAAATTGCTCAATAAACATTGTTTTTATACAGTTAAAGAATTTATGGAATTTAATGATAATATACATACCTAGTTTTAAGGAAAATGACATTGTGCCATAATAAAAGAAATATTTGCATGTCTTAAAATTGACTGAATACTGTAACAACACAATTTATGTAACCACCATTTTATACGTATTCTTGCAAATAAATATTTACTTTACTTTACTTTACTTTACTTTAATAACACATAGGCAATATTTTATGAAGATATTGTGTAAAGTACTCATCGTGCGCAAACAAAGTCGCGGGCAAAGGCTGCTACCGTTATAGTTGTTTTATTCCAATGTGTAATAACTGCAAGCAAGGGCGTGCATTCCATATAGGCACAATGGTATACATGTATGTAGTGCCTACCCTGACGTGGTACACGCGCGACCCTCACTGCACGCGCCGCAAGCGGTCCGCAAGAGCACAGAATAGATAATAGTACAAGTACAGAAGTTTCACTGCTTTGATGTTCATAAATGCCGCCTTTTTATGTGCCTACATAATTAGTATTAGCAAACGGACCGCAAGCGAGCAGCCGACATGAGCTCTCTGGCGCCGCGCGAAAGTCGACATTATTCCGCACCTTGTCAGACGTTCTGAATAGGGTTGTCAGTACTGTAGCTGCGTAAGAAGCGCGCGCGGCAACCACTGACACTCGCCCCAAGCTTGGGGAGGCCTGATACACATTGTTAGCTCGGCGGCGGAACGGCGGAGTGAAACCCCCCTGGCAAGAGTATCAAATATTATTATTGCATCAGAAATTATCAAATTTTAGGGGTATTTACCCATCCCAGCAGGTCCCAACATGTCTTCGTCCGGTGTCTTCACCGTGTCCCACCCCCCGAAAGGTTCCCCCCTCGTCTTATCAGAGTCCCTCCCCCTCCGCCCACCACGGACCCTACGAGAGATGCGCGAATTTTGTTATTAAAGAGCTAGTACCGCCTGCGGTGTTGCTTGTGTGTTATGTAACGTTCGTTAGACTATCAGGTCATATTAGTCGCGCTACGAACATGGGGATTGGAAAGTTTTTGTAATATAATAAAACATGCGAGTTAGGTATCTGTTTATAGTTGTTTCATTCCAATGTGTAATAACCGCTTAGGAATTAGATATTTATCATGTTTTGTTATTGTTTAATCTATACTAATATTATAAAACTGAAGAGTTTGTTTGTTTGAACGCGCTAATCTCAGGAACTACTGGTTCGAATCCAAAAATTATTTTTTTGTTGGATAGACCATTTATCGAGGAAGGCTTTAGGCTATATAACATCACGCTGCGACCAATAGGAGCGAAGATACAGTGGGAAATGTGTAAAAAACGGGGAAAATATGAAGCCTTATGAAGAATTACTATTCCACGGGGACGAAGTCGCGGGCACAACTAGTATATTATAAAATATTAGGAATGAAACAATGGATTTAACTCGCATATTTAATTTTATTCAGTGGGCTATTAATATGGGAACTGTTCTAATTATTTCGTTTTTATTGTTTCATTCCTAAATGTAATAACCGCGAAGGTATTAGAAATTATTAGAAGATTTGTAGGTAAGTATTAATTTATTTCATATTGTTTTATAATATAATAATACTATCATGATCGACAGACTGAAAGAATAATTTTAATAATTGTTTTACTCCAATAAATAATAACAAAGTATATTAATTTAAAGTTATTTTTTATCTAATAAAACATCGATTTTTTAACCCCTTCACTGATGCTGCGTGAGAACGCTATCAGGTCAGGGTTCGTTTGACCTTAGAGGTCAGAATAACCGGATCCCGTCTCATAGTCTGACAGTCAAATTAACGGTCATCTTAAAAATACGCTTGGACATAATAATATGGGTACCAGAATGAGCATGGGATTTTTTCCTTGTAAGAAACTTGTAACGTCCCTTAAAGGATTTGGGCATTGCTATAAATAAATAAATAAATATCTTTGGACAATTCACACCAATTATCTAGTCCCATTTTAAGCAAAGCTTTGCTTGTGTTATGGGTACTAGATAACGGATAAATATACATAAATACATATATAAGACACCCAAGACTCAGGTCCCTAGCGGGATTCGAACCCGCAACCTCCGGTTTCGTAGTCAGGGCCTCTAACCACTAGACCAACAGGCCGTCAAATATTCCTATATCTAACTTATAATCAACTTGTTGCTAATAAGTATTATAACGTACTTGAGGAAGCGCAAGAACGTTATTAGTAATTCTAGATTTAAACTTTTTATAGGACTGTTTGCTTGTTGAATCTTATGATGAAAAGTGGATAGAAATTTTGTTTTAGTAAATCTCGTATATTGAATTCAAAAGTAACTGAATATCTGATGCCTTCGCGGTTATTACACATTTGAAACGTTTATAACGGATTTAACTAGAGTATTTTATTATATTTGCTAAAGATGTCAAAATTTTGCAGTTCTTATATTCGTAGCACAATTAAACTGACGTTAGTATAATGCTAAAGTAAAATAAAATACGCGAGTTAAATCCGTTATTTAGCGTCAGACTATTGTCAGCTCAGTCGTGTTACGATTATGGAAACTAAAGAATTCGTAACGTCAGCAAATAAAATAAAATACGCGAATTAAATCCGTTAATAGTTGTTTCATTCCAATGTATAATAACCGCAAAGGCATCAGAAATTATTTCGTTATAGTTGTTTAATTTAAATGGTAACTGAATCTAACCCTTTGGATGCTGCGTGAGAAAGTATCGAAGCAAGGGTTTCTGTGACCTCGGGTCATTTTGACCCGATCTTGTATTTCAGATGAATGGAAACGGTTATCTCGTAAGACGAGTTTTATTAAGCTTTGTATTAAATAGATAGGCACATTTTGTAATCCGAGTTATGAAGATATTATATAAAAATAAAAAAATAAACGAGGGACCGATCTGGCTTATATTAAGTCCAGTAAAAGTTTATAAAATGAGGATTTAAAAAAAAAACTCAAACAAAAAAAATCTTAGCAATGGGTCAGCTAGTAATTTAATATTTTGAAAAAAAGACTTTGACAGATCACTGTTTGTTAAGAAAATATGTTTATCATGACAAATTAAGTATACTAAGCACTTAAAATTAAACATTAAAAACAAATGTGTATTATTTGAATACCTGCTATTTATAACTGTTTCTTGTCGGCTTATTATTAATAAAGAAAATATACTTTATTTAGATTTATTGCGATGTTATGTAGATCTTTTTATCATCTTTAAGCATAATTAGATTTAAATTACTTTAAATATTATTTTTAGTAAGTACTAGTAATCTAAAAATAGCAGAAGTTAACCCTGTTCATGACGTAACGTGAGAAAGTCACTGCCCCAGGCGAGTTTGACCCGAGGTCAGATTAACCGTTAAACTGAACCTTTTATATGATTCTAACTATTCATAGACTAGAATAACCTATAGTCACGTTGATTTAATGATGGGTGAAGAAAGTAAACAGCATCTTTGTAATGAAACAACTTTAAACGGATTTAACTCTGCATAGACAATAGTCTATTGTCAGCTCAGTCGTGCTATGATCATGGAATCTGTAAAGGCTCCGAAACGTCAGCCAATAAAATAAAATACGCGAGTTAAATCCGTTTAAAGTTGTTTCATTTCAATGTATAACGCGAAGGCTTCAGAAATTATTAAACAACATCTATTTTAGAAGACTGAAAATAGACGCAAAACGTAAAAAAATATCTATCCTTAAAAATTTTAAAGAAAAATATTGTGAGATAATTTTAAGATGAGATGAAAGAAGAATTGAGGGTTTGCTGTAAGTTATTTCCTATTTCAGATAATCCTTTGTTTTATATATATTCTTTATATTGGACTGTATATTAATTATACATGTGTAATAACAAATTTATTTTAATATAGAAATGGTTAAAAAAATAATAGTTTTTAGCACGAAAATTGTCCGTAAGGGTGTTAAAATGTGGGTGGATTTTTTTAAGTCGATTAAATCTACAATAAAAAAATATACTTAATAATATAATATTTGTGAATAGTTGTAACTACAGGGGCGCTGTGAGTTACCTGTCATTTTGTCCAGGTCGCTAAGGTCAATAGCGTTTCGGGTCACGGTGCTGACCCGCGGCCGCGAACGGGTTAACAGGGGAATCCTTTTGATTTTTTCTACTGAATGTAATATAGTAATTGCATAGTTTTAGTGCTATTTAGCTATTTCATAGTTATTTATCATATTATATACGTACTTGCATATGTATAAAGGTTCTTGACGTGAGTTCTCAGAATTGCATGAACCGATTTCGATTCTGTTTTTTTTTTTGTTTTTATAGGTATATAGTTGTTTCATTCCAATCTATACTTATAAAGCTGAAGAGTTTGTTTGTTTGTATGTTTGAACGCGCTAATCTCAGGAACTACTGGTTACAATTCAAAAATTAATAACATCACGCTGCGACCAATAGGAGCGAAGAAACAGTGGAAAATGTGTAAAAAACGGGGAAAATGTGAAGCCTTATGAAGAAGTGACAGTTAGAAGACTTTGACAGATCTTTGACGAAACAATCGGACGGGCAGGACGACGTCTGCCGGGGCCGCTAGTGTATAATAACCACGAAGACATCAGAAATGATTAGATATTATACTCCATTTTTTAATATAGCTTCCTATTTAATAATATGACGAAAACATTCTAAAATGTATTTTTTATTTACACTAGTTGTAGGACTTAGCCAAAAGAGATGTCTTATATAGGAACATAGTAATAAATAAAAACAGTAAGACAAAAACTATTCGGGAACAAGTTACCGCTTGGCACAGTACACTTAGCCGACCAGTGGTGCAATATTCATAAAGCGATGCCGGCCAAGATTTTATTACTAGAGCGACTCGCTATAAACCATGCGCTAGTACCGTATAAACCAGTATTGCAGGGGTGCTCACAGTTTGATGAAAATTGTGTATTTTTTTTAATAAAAATGTTTTTAATTTCTTATGCCTTCGCGGTTATTACACATTGGAATGAAACTATTAACGGATTGAACTCGCGTATTTTTATTTTATTTTATTAGCTGACGTTTCGGATTCTTTACAGTTTCCATCATCGTAGCACGACTGAGCTGACAATAGTCTAACGCTAAAGTGATTTATACAGTTATGCAAACTACCTTATATTTAAATAACAAATTTTGAATAACTACCCTATTCTGAATTGTGAATTAATTTTTCGTGGAATTTATCTTACATAA
The DNA here is from genome assembly GCA_038024825.1 of Polylopha cassiicola. NCBI lineage: Eukaryota > Metazoa > Arthropoda > Insecta > Lepidoptera > Tortricidae > Polylopha > Polylopha cassiicola. Next base: position 7,257,077 of record CP149061.1, read on the forward strand.
AAACCGTCGTAAAACTTTAAAAAATCCATCTAATATTTTTACGACGGTTTTTATGTAAGTAAGTTAAATTCCACGAAAAATTACTTCATTAACAATATGAAATAACTTGAAATAATTTTAAGAAAAATCAACTTAATTTATTTTTTTTTAAATTGACTTGACTGTATGAATTGACTGTATGCCTTGAAGTGTCTAGATGACTAAATAATTTATTTAGATTTTTAAATTAATATTAAATACTTTAAAATAAATATTTTCTATTAGTCACCGTGTTTGACGATGATGCGGCGGCGCTGATTTGGCCGCGCAGAGCGCAATTTTCAACGTTAAATTAAAATTATAAATAATGGGGCTACAACTTCGGAGTTGGGACATTTGTTATTAAAATTTTCTCTCCTCTCCTCCTTCAGAATCTTTTTTAAAATTTCAGCTAACTTCAATATATTCCGAGGTACAGCTACAAATACGACACTACCTTTTCTTCACTACGTTTATTGTTTATAAAAATTGAAATTTTAATTGGCGGAAAAATAAAATACCCCCTTCTCGAAATTAAATTCTGAGTCGAATGCAACAATCCCCATATTTTTAAGACAACTGTATCTATTTTTCTCACAGAACTCAATTCTCGACTAGACTAATAATATTAATATTCAGAAAAGGTTGTCGACGCGCGCTATTGATCGCAGACCGGCAGAAGATCGTGTGCTTGCCGATTAAGTCTAATTGCTCTAAAATTTATCACTCGCCGCCCGCCCCCCGCCGCCCTCCGCCCGCCCTCCGCCTCGAGCGAGAATCTCTTATTTACAAGTACTGGTTGGAGTTGTGTAGCTGTGTTATAGCTTTATACAGACGAGTCTTGGAAGAAATTTTAGTATGTGATATATATATAACTAGCTTCTGCCCGCGACTTCGTCCGCCTGGAATTCCTCCTTTTTTGCAGTCGGTTAAAAAGTAGCCTATGCTCCAGAATTTCATTTAAATCGGTCCAGTAGTTTTAGCGTGAAAGCGTAACAGACAGACAGAGTCACTTTCGCATTTATAATATTAGTAGGGATTTTAGTGTCTGTTTTTTTTTTAATTTTATGTCATTAGGTTAGACTATCGTAAGATCTGTCGTGCTATGAATATGGTAACTGTTTTCGAAATGTCCGGAAATAAAATAAAATACGCAAGTTAAAACCGTTATAGTAGTTTCATTACAATGTTTAATGTATTTTTAAAACTTTTCACATGGCCTTAAGACATTATATATTTAAACCATTCTAGCTTATATATATATATTTTTTAAAGTTTAATGATTATTTTAAGTATTTTTTTTTAGTGTACCTATAAGATTTCTTTTTGTTTACAATGCATCTAAGTAATAATGCTTTCTGATTTTTGGCGCGTTTCTTTTCAGCGATAGTATCCAAGCGCTAGAAGATTCATTTCGTAAAAGTACTTATTTACTACTAATAATTAATTTTGATTCTTTATTTTCAATAATGCAGATTTTGTCACTATCAAAACACTCAAAAGAAATTAATTATTTCTAAACTATACCTACCTAATTTCTAAGTCTAACATTTGAAGCATAAACGGAAATCTGCAAAAAGCTTACTCCAGCAAGCCTATGATGAACTGTCGAAACGACAATTTGTCTACATAATATTGACAACGTAGTCGACACAGAGAAGGTTTGTCGTGTCGATGTTGTTTCGTTGTCGACAATGATAAGATTTCTCTTTCTCGACATCGTTACCGATTTTTGGCAGATCGAAATAAGACGACATCGTCAAGACAAGATGTCGATTCGACAATTCATCATAGGCTCGCAGGTCCCATAATCAGGTTTATTCTAGTTAGCAATAAATATTTAACAACCTAGGCATATAGCCTAGCTTCATATCTCATATCATCGTCATAAAATATCAGCTATATTCCACGTTTAAACCTTATAAGTACACAACTACACACTTACACACTACCCATGAAACCCTTTATAGCAACCCACTGGTTATTACGTAATTATTCAAGCAGAGATACTAAAACTAGAACGATACGAGTCCGGAAAAGCAGATTTACATTACGACCCAACTAAGATCATTAAACTATATTACACCCCCTTTCCACCTCCATCTTTTGTGTAAGAAATTCATACGAAACAATCACGAAAACAAGTTTCTACCACAACGCTATTCAAACGCGAACAACGTACAGCGAAACTTGTCTGTTCTTAACTCTGCGAGTGGTCATTCTAGGAAAATTGGAAAATGGTTTCCTCCTCAAGCGAAATACGACTCTATATACATCTTGGAAAGTCTAAATCCTATTGGATATAGGAGCAATTCGCGTTTGCACAGCCCAATCCAATTTGGACTTTGTTGGCGTTGGTATTGAGTTTGGTTTCGATCGAGGGGTTACGGCGGGTGTTTGCCGGAAGGGTAGAGTCGTAAGGAAGTTCGCCGATTATGTTTAGTCAGCGTTGGCGTGTAATGGAAAGGAAGTAGAAATTGGGGCCTGTAAGATGTGGTCGTATAAACCCCTCCTCCCGGGTGGGGGCGATTTGTTTGCTTCTAAGGTCCACTAGCTCTGTGTTTATACGCTGTCCTCGTCGAATTGGGCTTTTCTAAGTAATGTTAGCTTTGTTTTTGGACGTATATGCTTAGTTAGTGTTATTATAAGAAATGGCGGCTGAAGGGCTATATAATAGGCTTCTGAAGGCTGTTTATTATCCAATATACATAGGTTATAATTATTGATGTTTTCGCGGTTATTACTAATTGGATTGAATTGTTAAGTTAAAAGTTAGACTATCGTCAGTTCAATTTATGAATAGGAAAAATGTACAGTTTTAGAAATGTCTATATAAAAAATAACTAGCGGCCCGTCCCGGCTTCGCACGGGGGGACTTAAGATTTTTTTAAGGCCTCAGAAACAATACTTTTCCCCCGTTTTTGAAACATTTTCGGTTACTGCTCCGCAACTATAAGACCAAGCGTGATATTATATAGCCTATGTTATTCGGGGATAATGTAGCTTTCCTAAGGTGAAAGAATTTTTGAAATCGGTCCAGTAGTTTCGGAGCCTATTCATTACAAACATACAAAAATACAAATCTTTCCTCTTTATAATATTAGTATAGATATAGGTACTCTTTTTAGTAATAATTGGAGTACTTAAATAAAACTAGAAGTAGGTACAATTGAGGACAGTAACAAACGTATTTAAAAACGATGTGATATCTTTTAATATTATTATGTAACTTCCTGTAATTTGTGCATATTTTAATTTGACAAAATAGACAAAATATTAGTAAGATTTCTAGAATTAAATCAAGCGAAAATTGCGAACTTCATAGAAACGGTACCATTTTCGAAAATGCCTTACAAATGATATAATACGCTAGTATGTATTATAGAGAAGGCAATTTATGTTCCGCCATTTTGTTAGTGTACAGTCACCCTAGTAAAATTAGTAAACTTGCATGGACAAGCAAGTGGGTAGATAATAGTTCAGACTTGCACTGGCGATGCAAGTTTGTATGCAACGCGAGAAGACAAAGAACACTTGCAGGCTGTACTATATAAGTGCAGTATATTAGGTACTTGGACCATTGTATACTTATCTGTGGTATATTGTCTCAAAAATCTTGTTCAGTGTTGCCAGTGAAGACCAGTAACTAACAAAATGAAACTTCAAAAGTCTATACTAATCTATACTAATATTATAAAGAGGAAAACTTTCTAAGTTTTTTCTACTCTTGTCTTTGTACAAAAATATCATTATATTAAAACTTTGTTTGTTTGGTTGTAATGAATAGGCTCAAAAACTACTGTACCGATTTGAAAAATTTCTTTCACTGTTGGAAAGCTAAATTCATCCTGAGTAACATGGGCTATAGAATATTTTCAGAAAAAATTAGAGGTCCGTGCGAACCCGGGGCGAATCGCTAGTAAGAAAAAAATGAGTTTAAATCTTATTGCAGCTTATTTCACCTTAACCTATCCATTTTTGATATAATTTAGTGTATACCTACTTATTAATCAACCCTTTACAGATATGAAATACAATACCCAATAATGTATGTATGTAATAAATGGATGGTCGAAGCCATACAAGTTTTAATGAAAGCGCTCTGCAAACAACTAACGTATATAACTATCAGTATATGAGGGAGTCACAGAACACAATGCGAAAGCTAGTTCAAATGAAAAGAAACCGCTGAAAAAAAAGAAGTTTTCAATTTAATAAGTATTCATTTGATACAGGTTGTAATATTAACTACAATCTATTAATCGAAATTCGATTAATATTTTTGGTTCAATACCATTAGTTTTTAATTATAATGATATTTTTGTACAAAGACAAAAGTAGAAAAAATCTTGGACCCTCAGTGGGATTCGAACCCACGCTTATGCCTTTACTAGCGGCATGCGGCAGCGTGCTAACCATTACACCATGGGAATCGACTACTACTCTTGTCTTTGTACAAAAATATCATTATAACAGGTTGTAATGTTAAAAGGGGGTTATTTTGAACCTTTGTTCTAAAAAGGTAGTTATGAGTGTGATGATATCTTTAATTAGCGACCCCGGCTTAGGTAACATAACATTTTGCCTCATGAAGGCATTTCGTGTCGATTCAAAAGCTAATTTGTTTTGTTTTATTGTTAACTAGCTGTGCCCGCGACTTCGTCCGCGTGGAATTTAAGTACTGGGACATAAGTATGGATAATTAAAGATTTTTTTCTAAAATGAGTTACTCTTTATTACATAAGCTATCTGCCAGTGAAAGTCCCGTCCAAATCAGTCCAGCTGTTCGATAGATTAGCCGGAACACACAGATAGACAGACAAATAATATAAAAAATATAATATAGGTATGTATTTAATATTTCAAATGTAAATTATAAAATGTCTTTATAAACCACATTAACAGTTTTTCCTTCTGGGGCTAATATGAAAAGGTTATCCGCATTACTAACCCGCGAGCAAGCCACGTATAATTGGCCGTGTGAAAAACAATTCGACCTGAGATCAACTCCAACAGCCTTTAGCGTCTGCCCCTGAGACAGATTCGACTTTCTTCTGGGCATTTTTAAAATCAAAGCAAATACATACAATAATACATATATTTATTTCAATAAATCTACGTAGGCAATATTTTTTTAGATTATATCCGATATTTTTCAACCAATTCACAAAGCAAGTTCAGAGTCCGTATTTTCATATCCAAGTATAACATCAAAATCATCAACTAACCGAATCGCAAGACAAACAAAATTAAATAGTTTTAAACGTAAAGTTACAACCAGATTGTATTTATACTTTTCAGAGAAAAAGCTATAGCGCGTTTTAAATGCCTTGAGGCGCCATCTGTTACTATATTGCGTAACTATAAAATCTCCTATAGAAAAATTACCTTTAAACTTTAAAAGACGATATTTTTTTTATTTGACATCCGATTTCGATGAAACAAAGCCTATATGTTGCTCAGGGAAGAGCTTAATCTATTAGTGAAAGCCGCGTCAAAATCTGTTCAGTAGTTTTCAAGATTAGCGAATACATACAGACAGACAGACAGACAGACAGACAGACAGATAAGAAAATCTAAAAAATCATTTTTGTGTTCTGTTACTCTTTTATTGTTGCCCACACCCATTTTTTGTTAAAAATTTCAATTGTACAGACACGCGGTTTCTACTGTTTTATTATATGTATAGATATAGATATAGATGTATAGATCTTTGGGATTTACACAATAACAATGATAATTTCTGATGCTTTCGCGGTTATTACACATTGGACAGAAGCCAATAAAATAAAATACGCGAGTTAAATCCGTTATAATTGTTTAATTTCAAAATTACAATGTTTTTTTTAACAAATCTCTTCTTAGTGCTCTGATACGCTTTAAAATGAATATTTGTGCAAAATTTCAAGTTTCTAACCCTTTCCTATAGTTTAGGACCTACGTTGAAATTTCAGTCATTAATTCAGATTCTCCTTTAATATAGTGTTCCAATATATGCTAGGACTAGCGACCCGCCCCGGCTTCACACGGGTGCTATAAACCTTCCTCTTAAATCACTCTACCTATCTATTAAAAAAAACCTCATCAAAATCCGTTGCGTACTTTTAAATATTTAAGCGTACATAGGGATATAGGGACAGAAAAATCGACTTTGTTTTATACTATGTAGTGATTTAGAACGTCGAATAAAAAACGTCGCGTTTTTTACCAACTGCTCTATCTTTTATTAATAGTCTGTGGCTAGTCCAGCCGTAGTGTAGGGCGTCACGGGTAGAGTTACCACAAGATACCCGTCATTCTTTAGGGTTTTCTAGACCCTTGGCTTGTGGGGTCAAAGTTCAGATAATGATATAATAATGTACTTTAGAATGAAACAAGTATTATGGATTCAAGTCGCGTATTTTATTTTATTTGCTGACGTTTAGAAAACTTCACATTTTCTATAGCCGACGATAGTCTAACGCTAAAGTAATTTTACATTATGCAAACTATGTTATTTTATAAATTACTAGCGGTCAGCCCCGGCTTCGCACGGATCCGTCGTCAAAAGTATAGCTTCCCAACAGTGAAAGAATATTTCAAATATGTTGAGCCGTATTGGAGCCTATCCAAACGAAAGTTTGTAAGAATGTGTGAATGTAAAGATGGCTGTTATGGATGTCAATATAAAAAATTTTACCCCTATCGGGGTAAAATGAGGGTGCTTAAGGTACGCAGACGAGGTCGTGGGCAGAAGCTAGTGTAATACAACTTTGTCTAGGCCCCAGACAAGTGAAGAAAATAGTCGAAATAATCTGTATGAACTTTTTCCAGCGTTATTTGTAAGTAGGGCAACTGTAGGGTTTAACCCCTTCACGGCCGAAGGGTACCCAATGGCTGCATAAGGAAATTGGGTCATTTAACCCTTTCAAATTTACCTATTCTTTGTATTGATTGCGCTTCTTTTGTCGTTACTATTGGTTTTGTTGTTACTTTTTTCGGGTGAGTATTTATGAGAAAAAAACAAAGTTTTAATGTAGATACCTATAAATATTTTAAAAATATTAAAGTTTTTTTTGAAATTTCTATGATAGTCCAACATTAAGATATACCTACCTATGTTAAAGTTTCATTTTAAAGAGAACACAGAAGACAAAAAGAATAATCATTCTGGCTTATTTTAATAAGTGTTGTCTCTTTAAAATAAAACTTTCAACATATATCTTAATGCTGGAATATCTTCAGCTTTAGTACGAATATAGGAGTTAAGTTTTTGAAACGTTAGCATATAAAATAAAATAAAATACTTGTTAGTGATTGTACTAATTACTAACTAAATCTATGTCTCACTCTATGTCGAGTCTATGGCTTGCTGTCAAGTCAATAGACATCGCTCTTATCTTTGACTTTTCAACTAACGCGCCATGCGCTCACATAATATTAACTATTTTTGTACTTACATAACTAAATAAATTAACATTACAACCAACAAATATTCGTACTCTTTGTGCATACCATACAATACTCAATAATAATTTCTGATGCCTTCGCGGTTATTACACATTGGAATGAAACAACTATTAACGGAGTTAAATCCGTTTAAAGTTGTTTCATTCCAATGTATAACCGAGAAGGCATCATTAAAATAAATATCTTAAACTATAAAAAACAGTATAAAATATAACAACGCAAAACTTGTTCATTTTGCATAAGTTCGTCTCCCCAACGAAATCTGGACCCCTTCGCCTTACTGGCCCCCTAGGGTCTTACCCCGCCCAAAAGTGGGGTGAACCTCCCGCCTTAAAATTATTCCCCCCCATCGATTAGGTATTAACTTCACGTCAATCTGAAATAGCAACAGACTGACCTTAAATTAGTTATGAGGACCGATTTGAAGTTAGCAGTAATTGGAATTTGATAATTATGTCGTTTTTTGATAAAAAGATTATTTGATTGGATCGATTGTTTATGGTGGTTTTGAATCTGTGAATTGGTGCATACTTTTTATTATATTTGTATTATTGTTTTTTATCTAAAAGAAACAAGACATTTAACATTTTATTGTTTTGTTGCTTTTGCGGTAATTACAAATTGGAATTACATAAATATGTATAACACTTAGTGTGGGTTTATTATAGATACCTAATATTGGTTTTCGTATTTACAATTGTATAGAACTATGTACCGTGGAATGGGGTGACTTTAGTAAATTTTAAAATTCAAATGTGTTTTTCTCCTTATACAATAATGTAAAAAAAATATAAAAAAAATGGGAATATCGGTTTTGTTCATACTACCGAATCCGTTACTAAAATATTTTTTTTCATCAATTCATTTCGAGAAAAAAAATAAAAAGTTCGTGATCAAGTTTATACTATGATTGGGGTTACTTTGATACCCCCTCTTTTTATTATGGGGTTCGATAGTATCCCTGATTTAGAGTAAATCATCCGAAGAAACCAAATTAATCCGTCCACAGGTTTGGATTTTAGAATGATTTTTATCTGGTTGGGGTTACTTTGACAAAGGAAAAATAAGAGCATTTTTAGAAAAAAATATTTTGTTTTAAATAATTTGTTCGTATGCCCTTAACTTCTATCTCTTATGCTTGTGCTGTGCTATTTTGCCATATATTATACTTAAATAGCATTATTTGATAATTTTACACAGTATTTTTATAGAAATTATTTTATTTATTTTTCAGAATGGTTTCAGTCAATTTTAACTAATAATTATGGTCAGATCTTATTACCAATGAAGTATAAATGATCGATCAGCCTATTTTAAGTAGATAATTGAAAGGGTTAACACATTTTACTAGTACGAAATGATACAGATCAGTTGATCAATGTAGCCCCGTAGTAGTGATCAGAGACACCCCTAGCCGAAAATACCGCCAAAATAAAATAGTCGTAAAGGTTATCGTTTTTGATGAAATTGATTATTATAGATTGATACATTTCTGATATAGAAAAATTAGTAAAAAAAATGTTTTTGCTATAGTTTAACGACTACTTTAGAAGTTATTCATGGTATGAAAATAACCAAAAACAACTTCTTATGTTTTTTTATTTTTTTACTATCAAACCAGAAGCACGATCGCGCTACAATAATTCACATGGTTGTAGTGTCTATCGATGCTGCTAAATGTAAAATAAAAATGTAATAAATGCGTTCAGAAATAGTACTAGTCCCAGTTTTAGTAAGAAAAGAAGTTTTTATCAAAGTAACCCCATGACTCAAAGTAACCCCATTTTACGGTACTTAATAATTTCTGATGCCTTCGCGGTTATTACACACTACCGTTAGAATATTTGTCAGCTCAGTTGTGCTACGATTATGGAAACGGTAAAGAATTCGAAGCGTTAGCAAATAAAATAAAAACTACTTTGCTTGTTGGGACAAGAGCGATCCTGGGCCAAGTGGATATAGCGACAACCTTAATTAATATATTTCCAAGTTCCTACACTACATATACAATTTAAACCCTAGCCATTAAAGTTGTGAGAGCCGCGAGCAAACTGCTATCACAAGTACACCCCATAAAACCTCTACGTGACGTAACATAGTTGCTGTTTTGGATCCCGTTTTACAACCCCTGAGCAACATGGTTGTTATTTTGGAACCCTTTTCACAACCTTCAGGCAAGCCCCTAGTAATTAATATTGCTGTTTTGGATCCCGTTTCACAACCTCCAAGCAAGCTAACTAATTGGAACTTTGCAAATGATGCAATCATTTCTAATGCTCTCGCGGTTATACACATTGGAACGAAACCACAATAATCACATTATAACATTTATTACACTTATAATATTTCATTAAATCTATATTAATATTATAAAGCTGAAAAGTTTGTTTGTTTGTTTGTTTGAACGCGCTAATCTCAGGAACTACTGGTTCGAATTGAAAAAATCTAGGTGCGAAGAAACAGTGGAAAATGTGTAAAAAACGGGGAAAATAACTATTCCACGCGGACGAAGTCGCTGGCAGAAGCTAGTGTTGTATAAAAGTATAATCATTAATGCTAGAAGCCTAAAACTGTGGCCGTAATTACTAATTCCACGCGGACGGGGTCACGGGCAAAAGCTAGTACATAAAGCCTTAAGATCTAGAATGTTCTAGCATTATCTGCGACCAAATCGTTTAGTCGCGCGATTGTCGTCACAAAAAGTCGCAGCACGTTTAACTTTATATCTTTATCACATACACGTGAAATATTAGGGAAAGTTACACCCCCGAGCGGTAGTTAAGGAGGAGTTTCCGATGAAATATGTCTTGGGGTGATGCGGTGAGGGGTGAACGCCTTGAGCCGTGGGGTTAAGGAAGGGGGCGAGTGAAGGCGTTTCGGGTCGAGTTTGTCGCGGGGGTTAATTTTGTAGGATAGTGTAAGTTTTAGTATGGATTTTTAATCCTTACTAATATTATAAATGCGAAAGTAACTCTGTCTGTCTGTCTGTCTGTCTGTTACGCTTTCACGCTAAAACTACTGGTCCGATTTAAATGAAATTTGGTACAAAGAAAGTCTGGAGCCTGAGAAAGGACATAGGCTACTTTTTAACCGACTGCAAAAAAGGAGGAGTTCCACGCGGACGAAGTCGCGGGCAGAAGCTAGTATCTTATAAATATATTGGAATGGAAGAGCTAAGGACTGATTTAACTGGCGTATTTTATTTTATTTACTGACTATTCGGAGTTTTTACAGATTCCAATGTGTATAACCGCGATGGCATCCGAAAAAATCTTATAAACATAGATATATTAGAGGATAGAGAAATATGTAAAGTAGGTTAGAGTTCGAAGATCTTTGGTGGTATTAAATTTCTTTTGTACACAAAAAAGTTATTAAAATTTAGGTTACTAGAACATTTTATAAGCAAATGTAATGCGATTGTTCCAGAAATTATTAAATTAAAATAATAATTATATAAAAATCTCTTATAGATCTATTTTCATAATTTTGTATATTTGGTTGGTATAAGAGCGGGTCGTAATAGTACCTACATTACGCACCAAGGCCAGTAAAGTAAAAAATGTCTCAGATCACATGTAATGTGTCGTCCGAGGCGAAGCCGAGGTTGACAAAAATGTGATCTGAGGCTTTTTTATTTTACTGGCCGAGGTCAGTATACTATTTTTCTGTTAGACGAAGCCAGAAAGCGGCAATTTCATTTAGCGCAGCGGCAAGAAAGCTGGCGCTTTCTGGCCGGAGGACGGAAAAGTATATTTCATACCGCGAGGTGATTGGTGGCAGTACAACGTTTGCCTTGGTGCTACGTACTATATTAATTGTATAGGTGCTACGAATCCGTAGCAAACAGCTACGCCGTAGAACCTCCGCGTAGACTTTCACTTTTATGTAGGTGTAGAAAAACCTTACTTTTTTCTCATTTAACTCTCGCTAAGTTGGTGCGCGGTTTTGTTTTAAGTTTATTAAGCACAACTTTATCTATTATTGAGAGAATAAAACAAAATATATTATTATTCTTGTTGTACATTGTTTTACAGTCAAGTTTTTAAAAGGTGGCGGCGGCCATCTTGATGACGTCATAACTGGAGTCCTAGGTACCCTAGAGACTATCTCCCAGATATTTGGGGGTCCTGGTGACATCCCTAAGAACATACTAAAATTCGAAATCAACTATTCGCTAAGTGTTCCACCTTTAGGCAGCGTACTTTAAAACTACGCAACGGATTTTGAAGCAGTTTTTTTTAATAGATAGAGTGATTCAAGAGGAAGGTTTATAGCATGAAGCCGCCGCTAGTTATATAAAAGGCAAAGACATGAACGACAGCTATCCTGGCATAAAACTAAGAATCCAAAATGTCCATTTCCCAAAACACGCAGTAAACTTAACGCAACCTATTTATAAACGAAACTAAAGGTGCCCCCTGAAATGTTTACAAAGCATTTGCTTAATAACAGAAACTTTGAGGGCACGGTTGGGTCGAATTCCCGTAATACCTACTGATAGAGGTGTATTGTGTAGTACTGAGTATCCTAGTATCGAGTAGTACTAAGTCTGACAGTACTTCGTACTAGGCTATATGAATACTGAGTATTCTAGTACCAGCAGGTACTTATTCTGAAATTGTACGTAGGTAAGTATTAAGCATAATAAACTTAATAATTATTTATCTCTAGATTTGAATGCTTCAATTGTTATCTAGGTATTCAACTACAAAATTAAGAAGTATTTTACCACTTTAAATAAGTATATTATTTTATTCTCAAAGATACAGCCTGTTGACAGATTAACGGACGGAAAGTGGAGTCTCTATAATAGATTCCCATTTTACCCCAGCACGGAACCCAAAAACTAACTATAAATCAACCTAAACGAAAAAGAAATTCACATAATAATTTCTGATGCCTTCGAGGTTATTATACTTTGGATTGAAACAACTTTAAACGGATTTAACTCGCGTATTTTATTTTATTGGCTGACGTTTCGGAGCGTTTACAGATTCCATAATCGTAGCACGACTGAGCTGACAATAGTTATTAGCTAAAGTGATTGACTATTGTCAGCTCAGTTAAATGAGTTAAATCCGTTTAATGTTGTTTCATTCCAGGAAATTCACAGTTCCAATCACGACATTTGAAATAAGTACTTAAATACTCGTACTAAAAGTCCTATTCTCAATCCCTGTTCCATAAGCTCGTCTCTGTGCTGGTGGGGTGTCAGTGTGTGCGCGGTTGCCATGGCGACGTATCTTAAAGATCTCCCTCTCTGACCCGTCTCAGTTTTCTCCTTTCTCGTTTGCACGCGTTTCTTGCTAGCGTGGGTACCGTTAGCAGAATAATTGGTTTATATTAGCTAGCTGTCCGCCCCGGCTTCGCACGGATCATCTTTTTTTATAGCCTATGTCACTTGGGAATAGTGTAGCATTCCGAAAGTGAAAGAATTTTTGAAATTGGTCCAGCCGTTCTGGAGTCTATTCAATCTAAGCAAACAACCCTTTCCTCTTATTAATATTAACATAGATATACAGCTTATATAGTACTAGGTTTTTATTGCGACTTCGTCTGCATGCACGCGCATGCGGCTACAAATATGATAACTGTAAAGTTTTGGAAAAGTCAGCAAATAAAATAAAATAGCATCAGAAATTATTTCGTTACAGTTGTTTCATTCCAATCCTAATTCTAACTTATATTATAAATTCAAATTGGAATGAAACAACTATAAACGGAATTTATTCGTGTATTTTATTTTATTTGGTTAACGTTTCGGAACCTTTACAGTTAATCGTTACACGACTGAGCTGACAAAAGTCTAACACTAAAAGTCCAAAACTTCGTTTCCGAAAGCTTGCAGACGTTAGTTTAACACTATTGCCTATATAAAATACGCGAGTTAAATCCGTTTTTAAATACTATTCTTAACTCAACCATGATATGATTGATTTGAATATTCAAATCATGGAATATTTAAAAAAACTTCCTACCTAAGTACATTTATATTTTACTAGCTTCTGCTCGCGACTTCGTCCGCGTGGAACTCCTCCTTTTTTGCAGTCGGTTAAAAAGTAGCCTATGTCCTTTCTCAGGTTCCAGACTTTCTTTGTGCCAAATTTCATTTAAATCGGTCCAGTAGTTTTAGCGTGAAAGCGTAACAGACAGACAGACAGACAGACAGAGTTACTTTCGCATTTATAATATTAGTAGGGATTACGCAAAATATGTTTAATTTGCGGTCGGTACCGGCCGCTGGCCGGGCGGCGCGCGCCGGGGACCATAAAACTGTAAATTACTGATGAGCCCTCCATCGATCTATCGATAGTTCTGCTAGAACGCTTGTCAACACTAAATTTCGGAATGAAACAACTATAAGCGGACCTAACTCGCGTATTTAATTTCATTGCCTGGCATGCTACGATTATCGGAACTAAAGTTTAACGCTAACGTACTTTAGCGTTAGACTATTGTCAGCTAAGTCGTGCTACGATTATGGAAACTGTAAAGGTTCCGAAACGTCAGCTAATAAAATAAAATACGCGAATAAAATTCGTTTAGGTATAGTTGTTTTATTCCAGTGTGTAAGAACTGCGATGCCTTCGTCGTTATTACGCATTGAAATGAAAACTGTAACGGAATAATTTCTGATGCCTTTGAGGTTATTAAGTACACATTTATTTAATGATCTACATTTAATTAGTTTTTTGCAAAAAACTAATTAATATAGATCAGCATTGGAAAATACTTATGTAAGTAGGGTTAGTACCCAGTAGTATTTTCCAATGCTGAATCATGAAAAAATTAAAACAAAAAGTTTTACTTAAAATAAAAAATAAAAATAGTTTCGGTGGAGTTTGGCAACAAACACCGCAACACGAGAACTTTATTATAAAATATATATTATTATAAATAAAACTCACCACTGATCTTCATATCCAAAGCACTGTCACCTACAGCATCTGTCCACAAACTAAAAGTACCAAAGAACACACATTTCCAATAAATATTTATAAGCCAGTATCCGGTCAAGGAGTTATGTTAAACTTTTGTAAGAAAACTGGTTTTAAAAAATTAAGGGTGAGTAAAAAACCAATTTAAAACACCGTCAATAAACTCCCTACACAACCTTAGCCCAATACAAATAAGGTCAAAATTGCTTTGTGTTTAGTTTGACAAACAGCAAGGTGTGTTGGTAGAAAGTAAAGGTGTGTGCATACAAAATAAGCTGGACACAGCATCCCTCGTGATTTGATCTGGATGAACTCTTGTACAGTTGACCTCGCCTACTGTCTGTGTCGTGGGATTCTTGCTGTGACGGGATCCTGTGGGAATCAGTTTTCATGATGACTGTACTAGTATGTACCTGCCTTATCCGTGTGTAAAGGTATTGAAATTTTGAAAATGTTTTTGTTGTTTTTTGAGATGAATTCTGGGTATATATTCGTAAGTAGGTAGTTATAATAACGTTTAAAAAAATCAAATAAGTAATCATAATAATTTCTGATCCTTTCGCGGTTATTATACACTGGAATGAAACAACTACGGATTGAACATGGAAATGAACTGTAAAGTTTCGAAACGTCAGCAATTAAAATATAATACGCGAGTTAAATCTGTCACAGTAGTTTCATTTAATTTCATAATTTTGTACTTATTCAATCCTGTTTTTTTTAAGTAAAACGGCGTATGGAAGTAACCTATTTTGATCACATACTATCAGTAAAGGAAAACCTATTAAAACCTCTATCTACATGTCGATACAAACAAACATACATATGTATATATAAGAACGGCGAAGGGCGTGCGCGCGGTAGCAGACAATTTGCTACAGGAAATGATCAGACTGACTTCAACTAGCCTGAACTTCCACCGACAAGCTATAAGAACTAGCTTATACACTAGGCACATACCTAAGTACTTTGTTTTATTCCTACTGTCTGTCTGTTACGCTTACGCACTAAAACTACTGGACCGATTTAAATGAAATTTGATACAAAGAAAGTCTGGAGCCTGAAAAAGGACACGGGCTACTTTGTAACCGACTGCAAAAAAGGAGTTCCACGCGGACGAAGTCGCGGTCAGTAGCTAGTACTAAGTATATAATTTAAAAATTATAAATAAAAAATAGTAAATGGAGCTCAAAAAAGTACTTTACACGTACCAACCTTCACATTTAAGGGTATGTAAAATACCTATCAATATATGCACACTACTACTCGTGTTAATCAGTGTAGCCGTTTCGGAGGAGTTTGCGACATTTAAAATATTATATGAATTTTATATATTATATTATGATAAATCTTTAAATTAGCAAAGATTTAGATAAAACTTGTCTCCTAAGAACATTTCATTAAATACATGTTTCATTGCAATTTAGCCCCTAAGGCCGTAAAATAGGGGACGTGGACAAAGTCGCGGGCAAAAGCTAGTTATTTCATAAGAATAGAGTATTGCGTTTTAATAATTATTTATGTTTTATTCTGTGAAAGCTCGATTTCAGCGTCTGTGATGCAAATTGTCGGAACTAGACTGTGTAATGTGCTGCGGAAGTATGGCGAGGGATTAGAAGATTTAATTAAATTAAGTAACTTATTTTTTACTTAATATTTCGTCATTTCTAAAAAGGCGAAATTCTGACAAAACTAACTTTCGAGAAAATTGCAAAAAAGTATCTAACTTTTTTTTCATTGCTACACAAATGAAACATTTTTTTTCCTTAGTTGGTATACAGCTAAGGAAAAAATACTTACCTACCAATGAAAAAAAATTGGACATTTTTCTTGCGATTTTCTCGAAAGTAGGTTTATCAGAAGGTCGCCTTTTTAAAAATGACGGCAGATATATATATGTAAACTAATATGTGTACTGTGTGTATAATAAATATATATGTGTACTGAGGACTTAACCTTTAAACACCTGCGAGCGTACGATGAACTATATTCGACATAGTATTGAGAACGTTGTCGACACGGAGGTTTGTCGTGTCGACAAAGTTACCAATTTTTGACAGATCATCGCGAGAATAAAACCACATCGACATGACAAGATGTCAACTCGACAATTCATGTTAGAGAGAACGTGACTATGTGTATATAATACCTACGATAATTTGTATAAGTAATCATTTATTTAATTATTTTGTTATGGAAGTGACTTGTGTATTATATGAGAATGGATATCTTTAAAACTAAACCAAATAACCGCAGAGCCATCAAAAATTAACATATTATCGTAATTGTAAAAAAGTCTCTTCTATATTTAGTTACCACAACACAAATGTCCTCAAAAAGGCTGTCTCCCTAGAGTTCACTTGAAGTATATTGCTTGGTATTTCGTCTCTTTCTCACTCATATCATATATGTATACTCGTCTCACTCTCACATCTCGTGACTCGAATTAATATTCTTAGCATATCTCTAACTGTTAACTGGAACTTGTTTTGTCCTTTCATTTAACAAATGAAACTGTAGTGTCCCAGTTAGCTACTTGAGACTTACTTGGCAGATATACCTATGACCAGGCGCGTGCAGTGAGGGTGTAGGCACTCCATAGATTTATAACATTGTGCCTATATGGAATGCACGCCCTTCGAGCCTATTATGAACAAGCAAAAGGTTCGTCGTTACGATATTATTTTGTTATCGACATGTAGGAATAAGAGAAGACATCGACATGACAAGATTTCTCGTTGTCGACAACGTTGATTTTTGACAGATCATCGCGAGAATAAGACGATATCGACATGACGAGATGTCGACTCGACAATTCATCATAGTATAAAACAAAGTTGTCACTTGGATGCACATAACAGCGAAACACCTAAGGCGTAGAGATTAACCGTTTACGAGCAAACTCCTAATGTCTGTAGTTTAGACAATTGCAGTTTATTACTTATGATAAGGTTATTAGGGTCGTTATTATATTAGGGAGGTTATTATGTACCTGCAGGCTATATACTTAATCGAATTTATTGATGATGTGACTAAAATTTGACTCTTAGTTAGTTAGTTATTATACATTGGAATGAAACAACTTTAAAAGGATTTATTCTTTGTTACTTATTGGGCTCTTATCTATTAAGTATATAAAAATTCTCGTTTGGCAACAAACACCGCGACATGAGATTTTTTTATATACTTAGAAAAGTAGCTACCTATATATAAAAATTCTCGTGTCGGAAAAAGACTTGACAGTGGAGTCCCAGTATTAGCTATGGACCCTTAAAAATTACATCGGAACGGATTCTAATCAGTCTTACATAAGTGAGAAGTGACAGTGAATTTAGTAGGTATACCTTTTTGACGGCCTGTTGGTCTAGTGGTCAGAGGCCCTGACTACGAAACCGGAGGTTGCTGGTTCGAATCCCGCTAGGGGCAGATGTCAATGTGATGAGCACTGGCATCTGTACCTGAGTCTTGGATGTCTTATATGTATTTATGTATATTTATCCGTTGTCTAGTACCCATAACACAAGCCTTGCTTAAAATGGGACTAGATAATTGGTGTGAATTGTCCAAAGACATTTATTTATTTATTTATTTACCTACACGGCAATAGGCTAGAGTGATTTTGTTTTCTTTGTCCATCAAGTATATTGCCAAAAAGTATTGGACACGTATTTCTTCTTTTCTCAATCTCTCCATCCGTGACGTCACGGCTAAGTACACGTATAACTTATACCATATCGTGACGTCACGAGCCCCCACTCCCTACTTTAGAAGCACTTATCTTTGGCATTGTTTATTTGTCTAAAAAAAAATCTAGAATAATTTTTAACAATCTAACTGACGGACTAAATAAAATTTCTTTACGCGTCAACCCTATTTAGTAGGTATGAAAGTACCCGACTTGTCTATATACCTAAAGGCTATCCCCTCAGGTTCATAGCCGTAGAAAATTGCGTAAAAAATACTAAAACTAGTCATTGAAGACTCCCTTTGCGTGATCACACGCTTGGCCGGGCGCGGCTGCACGCATCATGCGTGCTCTTAGACACGCTTTGCGGAGCTTGACGCACGCTTAGCTTGGCCTAGACAAGGGCCAATCGGTACAATCGAACGAACGAAAGAAAATTTGTAAAGATCACAAGTGCCGATCAGTACATTGGAATGAAATGAAAGAAAATTTGTAAGGATGTGACATACGCGAACGTCACATGGGGGGCTAGACAAGGTACCGGTAGGTAAGGATAGACAACGTTAAACGAAACGACCAAAATGTATGGGATTTGACATCCGCGAACGACTGTCACGTACGTCACAAACGTTCGCGGATATCAAATCATTCGCATTTTGGTCGTTTCGTTTAACGTTAACGTTGAACGTTGGCACCTTGTCTACGCCCCATGATCAGTTCTAGTTCGTACAATTTACCATTTTGAATTTTCCGATTCCTTAGTATAGTTGTAGGTACATACAGCCTAGAAAATAAGAAAATTGTAACGTGCTTGAGGAAGCGCAAGATCATTATTAGTGATTGTAGACTTAGATACCTATACATTTTTTATAGGACTATTTTGCTTGTTGGATAGTTTCCACTTTAAAGTAAAACAAAGCCCCTAATCAATACAAGACAAACTAGAGACGGGCTGACAAACTAGATTTATAATAGTAATTCAATAGAGATAACGACTAAAAGAAAACGAAATCCCATTTAAACCGTCAGTACTAAAAAATATTAGACATGTAGGTATTTTGTATTTTCTCAACCTGCTATAAAATATGAGTAGGTAAAGAGAAGTTGACTTAAGGGGGGCTAGACAAGTGCCCAACGTTCAACGTTAACGTTAAACGTTAGGACCAAAATGTATGGGATTTGACATTTGTGACGTACGTGACAGTCGTTCGCGGATGTCAAATCCCATACATTTTGGTTCTAACGTTTAACGTTAACGTTGAACGTTGGGCACTTGTCTAGGGCCCAATGACTGACATATCAACGCAAAAATTGTATATACCTATAGACATTCTTTAACAGAATTTATGAAAGACATGTTTAGTTTTTTATTGAAATTCACCTTCTAGTTGGGTTAAAAGTACGCGAACGAAGTCGCGGGAAAAACCTAGTAAGAATATAAACTAGCCAATCTCTTACTCTACGTGTTCTCTTTATACGTTGGGTTGTATCGCAGGTGGCGAACTAGTCCGAACTGGCCTAAACTGGTTATAACGAGTGGGGGTGAGGGGGGGAACTCCCAACTTTCTCCGGGAGATAATGATCTTGCGACGTGGGCGCTAGGGTGAGGCGGGCGACACGCGGCGGGGCACACGCGGCGGTCGACACGCCTGTCTAAACAATACGAGTAGGTTTTACTAGAGAATTTCGAAATTAAAAATAAATAATTCATTTAGGCTTTTACAAGTTCTTATAAAAGTCGTTTCCGAAAAACACGCTTCTAGAAGTAACGGCAAGAAACTCAATGAGGTAGGTATGATTTTTTCAAAATATGTAATTACAATTTATCCTTACAGACCAAATACAAATAAAAAACGAATATCTCCAGATGTCAAATAACTACATTAAACATATACATACAACTTACTAGGGAATTTAAAATTTAGTCAAATTTTACTGATTCTTACAAAATAAATATTTTTTCAAGTCTCTAAGGTTTATTGGAAGAGCATGCTTTTAATGCTTTAAGGCATGAAATTCGCCTTATGTACATTTACTACTGTTTAGTTTTGTACAATAACATATAAATAAACAAATATAGAAAATTGACTAATTCAAAAAGGATCAAAATTAGCACCTAGATCTAAAAAGAGCTAACTCAAAAAAGTTCTTTGCTCAGGAAAGGCAAAAAACTGATTAAAATATGACCAGGAGTTTTCTGTATAGATTTATGCTTTTTATATAAAGCTAGTTAGCTTATATCTGTTTTATTGGTTTTTTTTTTTCGAACTGAATACTGAAGCGCAGTTGGCCAGCTAATGGGCCTTCACTGATTTTATTGGTAGGTAGGTTTTGCTGTAAGGAATTCGATGATGTGCATAACTCAAACTTTCAGTTGGAATGGAACAACGGATTTCACTCGCGTATTTTATTTTTATTGGCTGACGTTTCGGAGCATTTACAGATTCCATAATCGTAGCACGACTGAGCTGACAATAGTCTTATGCTAAAGTCAAACCTTCGTTTTTGAGTTATCTCCCTTTAGATCTAGATGTGCGGAATATCCATTTTAAACCTATCAACGATGCTATAAGTAATTCGATTGTTTTCGGTTTAAATTCCTTTCAGCTTGTCGCGTTACTTAGTGATATGCAAAAGAGTTCTCAAATTTCATTATAGCACAATCAATTTTGAACCTTACTTTAGTTCGGTATGGTTGGTTATTCTTTAATGGAAGAACGAAGCAATAAAATGTGCAAATTAGTGTGATATTAAATGAAATGCCGTAAATGTAACGTGTTTTGAAATACTTAATAGAAATATATATCACTACATAGTATAAAACAAAGTTGCCTTTTCTGTCCCTATATCCCTATGTAAGTACGCTTAAATCTTTAAAACTACTAGGTACGCAACGGTTTTTGATGTTTTTTTTAATAGATAGAGTGAATCAAAAGGAAGGTTTATTATATTATATACTAGCTGTCCGCCCCGGCTTCGCACGACCCCTTTTTTTATAGCCTATGTCACTCGGAAATAGTGTAGCTTCACAACAGTGAAAGAATTTTTCAAATCGGTCCAGCCGTTTTGGAGCCTATTCAATCCAAACAAACAAACCTTTCCTCTTTACAATATTAAGTATAGAATATGAATATAAGTATAGAAAATGCCTACCCGTGAGAAGCCAGGGCGGGCCGCTAGTATATAATATTTTTTTAGTACTGTATACCAATACCTTTATTAAATTATTATACATTATACATACCAGTTGTAGATCTTTATCAAGCGGCTCAGTTTCAGTCAATTTACCGTTTAAGTCATTGTTGTATATTACTTTAAATTTATGCGTGAAAATAATTAATGCACCCCTCGCTTGAATTTAACACCTGCGTCTGTATAGGGGTTGTTTCAACGTATACAACGCCACCTAGCGGCGAGTAGCTGAAGCACTGTTAAGTTTGTGTGTTTTAGGAAGTTTTATTTTATTATTAAAAACCTTACTGTTACAGACTAATCCAATTTGTAAGTAGGGCCAAGTGATGTTGTTAAGTTTTTTATCATGTATTTACGTATATATTTATTATAATAATATTATATTTCATTAGATTGTTGAACGTAAACAAAAAACGAATATGTTTAGATACTTCATAATATTATTATTACGTATATTATTTTTTAGTTACTTGTGATTATTCCTAATATAGTTTCGAAATTATATTTATATCATTTTTGTGTTAGTCGCGACATCTGGCGACCGCTTCACAAACTACAACTTTGAAAACGAAAAATTATTTTCTGTGGTTAATTTAACAACACTGTCAACGTAAGTATAAAATTGAAGTATTTACAGGCTAACAAGGGTTTATTAATTGAAAAAACTATAAAACAAAGGGTCTTTAAAACTTGTTCAACAATCATTAAACTTTTTAGTAGTTCTACTCAACAATAGATGGCGTTACGCCACTAAATTCGCTAGTAGAGTTATTTCGACTAGTGTTTCCTATGGATAAAAGAACTAACACCTACATATAATCTCTTTATATATCCTGTATGAATATAAGTAATTATTAACTAATAATATTATTCAAATTAAACAACTATTAACGAATTTAACTCGCGTATTTTTGTTTTATTTTATGTTTGTGTAATAATACACACACACACACACATTATATATTATTAAGTATATATATTTATTTATTATATAATTTACGCATTATTTAATATTTGACGTTTTTGTCTTATGTGTTTATACTCTCTCCTCTCTGGTCCCACTGAAAACCAGCGTCAGGAAGCACAAACCTCCTGACAAAAGCTGAGTGGGACCTTTTTGGCTATGTACCTACCTATAGATAATTACGATTAAGTTAAGTAAGTTAAGCTTGTTTTAGGTTAAGTATCTTTTCATGTTTCCTGTGTGTGTTAGTTATAGCCAAATAAAATGATTTCTTTCTTTCTTTCTTTCTTTCTTCTAATATTATTATTATGTTTGTGGCGACCTTATTATAATACCAATGTGATCGTCATAGTTATGTCTGCAAGATAGACAATAGATCTAAGAGTGAATAGTGCTGTCTCAAGTTAGTAGGTAAAGGTAAGTGTTGTTTACCACAGTCGAAGTTATCCTGTGGTGTCTAAAAACGACGGTGAGGGTTAGCTGATGGTTTTTAGTGGGTAGTCTGGGTATCATCTCAGGAGTCGATGCTCCCCTGGGCTAAGGTGGTATGCGTAACGCATTTTCCAGTGTTATAGAAAAGGGAGTGTTGTTTTGTGAAATAAATATAGTGATAGAAATAATACCTAATATTATTAGGTATACTTAGTAGTGTTAAACAATTCAATTTACAAATTGGTTTTATTCCTCTCTGTCCGATAATGGGAACTAAATTCTCCCGATAAATGTATATTATTATTATTTTTGACAGAGGATTTAATATAAAGAATGACAACGATTCTTTACAGACCTGCCTTTTAAGGAAGATACTAGTCGAAACCAAGATTGATTTTACATGTTTCTTCAAAAATTAAATTTAAAAATTGACGATAGTCTGCTAAAGTATTGTTAGATCAGTCGTGCCACAAATATGGGAACAGTAAAGTTTTTGAAACATTAGCAAATAAAATAAAATAGGCGAGTTAAATCCTTTATAATTGTTTCATTCCAATGTGTAACCGAGAAGGCATTAGTTATTAATAGATTTTTTTTAATTAAATTCATTTTCAAAGAGGGTATAATAATATTTTAAAAATTATAAATCTTTTCTAACCGATTTATTTGAAGACTTCGTAATAGTAGGTACATTACGCACCAAGGCCAGTAAAATAAAAAATGTTTCAGATCACATGTAATTGTCGTCCGAGGCGAAGCCGAGGTTGACAAAAATGTGATCTGAGGCTTTTTTATTTTACTGGCCGAGGTCAGTATACTATTTTTCTGTTCGACGAAGCCAGAAAGCGGAAATTCATTTAGCGCAGCGGCCACAAAGTTGGCGCTTTCCGGCCGGAGGACAGAAAAAATATTTTACGTCGAAAAAAATACGATTCTCTTCGGAAACTCCCTTCCTCTTTTAATAAGATGTGACTTTAAAGTGATCTAAGGTTATT
The DNA here is from genome assembly GCA_038024825.1 of Polylopha cassiicola. Taxonomy (NCBI): domain Eukaryota; kingdom Metazoa; phylum Arthropoda; class Insecta; order Lepidoptera; family Tortricidae; genus Polylopha; species Polylopha cassiicola. Next base: position 7,280,753 of record CP149061.1, read on the forward strand.
AAAAAACAAAACCTAAAACTAATATTTTATAATAATATACCTACTTAATATAAGATGGTTCGGAGTATATTATTTACATAAATATTTGAAGTAAATAGTAGGTAAGTACCTATTTCTATTAAAACAATGTAAGTAAGTAAGTAGGTACCATAAGAATAAGGATCATTTTCAAAATGCATACTTATCTGTGTCATTTTCGAAATTTGTGCATGTAAATTTGTCTCACAAATTTTGATTTTTATCTTTTATAGCGTTACGGATTCTAACAGATTTTACATATATATATATATTATAATTCATAATGCATAGTATCAGCATAATCAGCATCCATCGAATTCCTTACAGCAAAACCTATCAATAAAACAGATTTAAGCTAACTCTTCTAGCTACATATAAAATACATAAAATATATATATACGTAGGTATAGAAAACTTCTTCAGTGTACATGGACATACCTACTAACCAGTATTTCGCCTCTTTTAAAAATAACTATCTTTCTTGAGTTAGTTCCTTTTAGATCTAGTGATAAAAATTTCATGTAACGGTGTTCGTGGTCACACTGCTTCGAAACGGCTCGACCGATTTGCATTTTTATATTTGGTAGGTTCGAGAATAGGTCTAACCTATATTTAGTATATTCATATAGGTAGCAATAAGGGTAGGAGCAAAGTAAAAACAGGGGGTGAATTTGTATGTAGCTCGCGTATTTTATTTTATTGGCAAACGTTTCGAAACCTTCACAGTTTCCATAATCGTGGCATGACTAAGATGACTATAGTCTTATGCTAAAGTCTAAAGTTTAGTATAGGTAAGACTATTAAAACGTTTGCCAATAAAATAAAATACGCGAGTTAAATCCGTTTTTAGTTGTTTCATTGCAATGTGTAGGTAATAACCGCGGAGGCATCAGAAATTATTTGTGTTTTTTACCATTGAAAATTCATTATTAGTCCTAAAAAAGGATTTTTGAAAAATATTCTTTTTAGCGGTTCTTACCATAATATGGCGTTAGGTATAGGTATGTCGGAGTTTTTAGCTTTTACCTTTTTGGCGCTACTTGCTTGGCGCTCATAGAGCAAGGACTTTATTCGCTCTACCCTAAAGTTGATGTGGTTCTGTAGGTACCTAGTTGGTGTTATGGTGGTATAGATTTTTGGAAACTGAAATACTGTTAATATAATGTAGGTGCTTACTCTTTTTAGCCATAGGATGTACCAACATAAAAAAACACGTTTACAAAGAGTCACTAGTATTATTTAGTCAATTTGGTTTAGTGATCGGAACCGGAGGTTGCGGGTTCGAATCCTGTCAGGGGCAGATGTAGGTAAGTGTGATGAGCACTATCTGTACCTGAGTCTTGGATTATATGTTTACCTATGTATGTTTATCAGTTGTCTAATAGGTACCTATAGTACCTAGTCTTAAATTAAGAAAAGCTTACATTTTAGAAACTAGACGAAATATGGGTATAGGTAGTATAATTATATAAATAAATATGTAAAATTGAAGACAGGTAAGTAAATCATCAAGTCAACTGTTCATAACACTGACATTGTTGGGTACGCGTAAAGCATTACGTCGCGTACAGACATACCTACAGCAGGATTCGAACCAGCAACCTCAAGTTTTGTAGTTTGGACTCTGATCACTAGATCAACAGACATGTGTAGGACCATGTACCAACAGACATAAGGCATGGTAAATATTTTTGCATAATTTTTTTTTTTTTTTTTTATAAAAACTAACCTTTTTTTAACCCTGAAATATAACCTTGGTTGTTATTTTTTGGGTAAAGGAATTATAGTAGGTAAATGTTACTGTTCTCTACTTACTAAATATTAGGCACTTAGTAAATGGTTATAGGTATTCTTAAGGAAAGTAGATAGGTACGTTAAAGTATTCGTAACTTATTTATTTATTTAAGTAGGCACCTAATTAAAGAATGATTTTAAAAGTAACTTAGAATCCAAGTAAGTAAGAGAAATTATATAAAACACTTTTTGACAATTATATAACATTAGCTGTTCGCCCCGGCTTCGCACGGATCCCTATTTTTTTCAAAATATTCTATAGCCTATGTTACTCAGGGTGAAAGTAGCTTTTCAACAGTGAATGAATTATTAAAATCGTCCAGTACTTTTTGAGCCTATTCATTACAAACATATAAAAATAGGTAGGTACAAATCTTTCTTCTTTATAATATTAGTATAGATTAAAGTACTTATTACCTATTACAATATTACAAAATATAGTCGCCAAGTAAATTCAAAAACAGTTCATGCAAATAAACCTGCCAAAAACTAAACTCGCTAATTATCAAGCGCTAAGCCAAGTAACATTTAGCGTTCCAAAGCAGGTATAAAATACTTGAAATCAACGAATTAAGCCGAATTGAAACCGGTCTTGCCGACGGCAACATGGCCGCGTTCTAACACCCCTCCCTTTCAAAGCTTGCTTTTTTGCGAGCGAGAGAGACCTTCCACTAACCAACGCTTTCGTTCTAAAATATTTTCAAACGAGACTTTCCTATAAACTAAATTAAACTTTATTTGAATATCAACTAACTTCATATTAGCTTGCTCTGCATTCCAGATTTACGACGTTCTAAACCTGAAGCGGCAGCATGAAAAGTGTGAAAAAGTGAAAGAGATGGATAGAAGCGGCCGTCTCGGGCGGGGCCCAAGTTTTCGTGAGTCGTTCGTAGCTTAGCCGTCGCACCGCTCGCACGTCCGCCGAACCACCACGAGAGAGGAAGACGGAGATATTTTTCACGTTTTCTTTTTTTATTTGGTCTTTATCTTGCTCGGGGGAAAAATGCGTTAGGGTGACTTTGGAATGGGGTGAGGGCAAACCGCGTTGCGTGTAATGTATTAGGGGGGTACGTTGTAGCTATAATTATGTCGGGTATGTAGATAATGAATAGTGGTGTAGAATGTTTAATCATGGTTTTTGGTGTACTTAGCCTGAATGCTGTGGAAACAGGAGATAATTATAGGCAAAAATGATTTTCAACGTGAAAATGATTGAACGAGAATTTTAATGAAAACATGCTCATTATAACAAAACGCTATTGAAAAATAATTTGATGATTAAACGCGTTTGTGAAACAAATCGCCTAAATGCAAATTTGGATTTGGTAGGTTTTTGGTTATTTACCGTCACGCTAACGAATCTCTATTTATTGCTTATATTGATGGACTGTGCTAATACATAACGGGCTAATATGTAGTTGGTACTACCTATATTTAAAAATCATATAAGTTTACACAGGGTTTTTTTAACCGACTTGATTCTGATTTAACTTTAGTATATTTTTACTTAAATAGATATCTTCCATTTTTTACGTATTTTTTTTATAACGTCTCGTTTTATTTGTCTCTAGCTTCTGCCCGCGATTTCGTCTGCTCATGACAACTTTTTACTTTACAAAATATTATTATTATAAATATAGCTTATATGTTATTTGTGGTGTAGGTATACTTAAGCTAAATTATTGTCAAGTTATATCAAAATTCATTCATTAGTTTTTACATGAAAGAACAAACATAAAATCGAGTTATTCGTATATTCTCACAAACTTTCTCGTTTAGGTATAATATTAATAAAAATATTACCTAAGTATCATTATATTTTTGTAAAAAAAGAACATAAAATACGTTTTTGTTTATGTTTAAGAATACTAATTGTAAGCTCAAGTGGGGTCACCGTGAGAACAGCGGTCAGGGGTCAAACCAGTCAGGTGGCTCCTGCGACCCCAATAGATAAGGTCAAGACTTCTGACCTCGCGTGCCGATTAACATAAAGCTATGGGAATAGTGTTGCATTTGCATAAAGCAAGTTTAGCTTTATGGTAATAGCTGTTTGAAAGACAACAAAGGAGACAGGTATTATTTTGCAAAATCAATGATACGTTTAGAATTTAATTAAGGTGATAAAAATAGTGATATTATTGAAAATAATATTTTTTATTGTAATAATAGAACTGTAACGGATTTAACTCGTGTATTTTATTTTACATGCTTACGTTTTGAAAACTTTACGATTTTTATTGACGTTTCGGAGCCTTTACAGAATAAGACTATTGTCAGCTCAGTCGTGCTACGATTATGGAATCTGTAAACGAAACGTCAGCCAATAAAATAAAATACGCGAGTTAAATCCGTATAAAGCTGTTTCAATACTTTAGTCATTTACTTTCATATTTTTGTCATTTTCTTATAAAATCAAATTAAAAGTACTAACTGAAAATAATCAGGTGAAAGAATCTAGGATAAAAACTTTTGCACCCGTGAGAACCAGATAAAATTTACAATTATAATTAGGTACTTACCAAAAATATGCAAAAAAGAAACGAAGATGACCCCTTTCTCGCAAGTAGCTTGACCCCACCTGTTCAGCATAATTAAATATTAAAATTTACTAAAAATTAACATAATAAAAGGATCTGAGTATATTTGAGAAGATTCCCACATCTCGCGAACTTTATTAGCATTAAATTTCGCCGTTAAATATAACATTATTCAAGACGATTATGCAAAGTCACTTCGTAGTTTTATAAGTAAACTTAATCTCTGACGTTTTAGAGACGTTTTTCTGTCGTCGTCTTTTTAGAGTTTAGGCGTTATTTTTTATTTAAATTTTATTCGTATTCTAGACGTCTTTGGCTGGATTTAATTTTTAATTGTCGGTGCACTTTTGTGCGCGAAACGTTTTTAACGAATTTAACCAAAAGGGTTGCGATGTGCTACTTTTTTTTAATAGTGTCTTTGAGAACTTGGACTTGGGATGTCGACCATACAGCTTAGCATAGAGTTGTTAATTTTAGATTTAACGGTTTTGTGATTACATTTTATAATCTGTTTTGGTGATATTGTGAATGTTATGGATTGGAATATTAAAGGTAAGTGGATGAACCTTTAGGTTATTTAAATACTTGTTTTAAAATTTGGATTCTCATGTTACTTTTTAATAATCTTACAAAATCACAGCAGTTAATTATAATGGTAAATAATATAAGAGTATAAGTAGTTGATGTTATATTTTTACGCAACTAAGTAGGTACCTAAGTTGTTTATTGGTTAAGTTGACGTTTCGAATACTTTATAGTGACGGTAGTCTCACACTAAAGTGATTTTACATTTTTTACCATATTTATGGTAGTTTGCATAATATATTATATCACTTTAGTTTAAGACTATCGTCGGCTCAGTAGGCTACGAATATGGGGACTGTAGGGTTTTCCAAACATCATGATAATCATTAATAGACGCAATTTAAATCAAATATAATTTCATACCAATTAGGAGATTTGAAGATTTTTTAAAGTTACAAGTATCAAAAATGCAGTTATATTTTCTGAAAACGTAAAATTTCACCCCGTTAATAGCGAGAAATGTTAAAAGGGGGGCATCTAATTAGCTATTGTAATCAAAGCCTACAATGGGGGGTGGAACAAAAGGAGGGGGCGTCAAAAGCAAAAGAATCAAGATAATGTGAAATTTGGACCTTTTTGTACGGTTCGCAGAGTTTTCCTAACAACGGAATATATTTTCTATTAAACGATGTTTTTTAAAAATGTTCTAAACTGTCTATTTTAATTACGTTGTTTTTCCTAGTTTTTCCGTTTGGAAAATTCTGTGCTTTTTAAGTTACTAAATTATCTTACACTAGCTTCTGCCCGCGACTTCGTCCGCGTGGAACGTGTTTTTTGCAGTCGGTTAAAAAGTAGCCTATGTCCTTTCTCAGGCTCCAGACTTTCTATGTACCAAATTTCATTTAAATCGGTCCAGTAGTTTTAGCGTGAAAGCGTGACAGACAGACAGAGTTACTTTCGCATTTATAATATTAGTAGGGAGATTATAATTTCTGATGCTCGGCTATTACACATTGGAATGAAACAACTATAACGGATTTTACTCACGTATTTTATTTTATTCGCTTTCGATTTGAAATGAAATGAAATCACTTTAATGTTACACTATCGTCGGCTCAGTTGGCTACTAACAGGGAAACTAGTTTTCTAAACTAAAGCTCATAAAATACGCGAGTTAAATCTGTTATACCTACCTAGTTGTTTCATTCCAAAGTGTATGAACCGCGAAGGCATCAGAAATTATTATGTAAAGGTTAACGGTTAATGAAATGATTATTAATATGTACCTACCTATAGGTTTAGGTTAATAGCTAAATCCCTACTAATATTATAAATGCGAAAGTAACTCTGTCTGTCTGTCTGTTACGCTTTCACGCTAAAACTACGGGACCGATTTAAATGAAATTTGGTACGAAGAAAGTCTGGAGCCTGAGAAAGGACATAGGCTACTTTTTAACCGACTGCAAAAAGGAGGAGTTCCGCGCCGACGAAGTCGCGGGCAGAAGCTAGTATTTTATAAATTACAAAATTTTAAATACGCGAGTTTAATCCGTTAGTTGTTTCATTCCAATGTGTAATAACCGCGGGTGTTTTTGTGGACAGTCCAGCCTGCTGATGATGTGGGTATGATTGGTGTATTAAAATGCTTTGTTTTCTGACGAGTATGTTGTATGTTATGACGTAAAGAAAGGTTCTACTGTGCTATATGTAGGTAAATCACTACATAGTATAAAAGTCACTTTTTATGTTCCTATATCCCTATGTAGGTACGCTTAAATCATTAAAACTGTTCAACGGATTTTAGTGCGGTTTTTTTAATAGTGATTCAAGAGAAAGGTTTATAGCACCCGTGTGAAGCCGGGGCGGGTCGCTAGTGTTAAATAAAGTTTAATTTCTGATGCTTTCGCGGTTATTACTCATTGGGATGTAACTGTTTCAAACAAATGACGATCTACGATATTAGCTGATATAAAAGATATGAGTGAAAAATGAAAAAAAAATATATTGCACACCTAGATCTAAAGGGAGGTAACTCAAAAATCTGAAGATTTAAATTAAACACACGCTAAAAAAAAGGATCCGATTCCTTACAACAATTTCGCCTCTCCCGTAAAAATTACTTTTTTTGAGTTAGCTCCCTTTAGATCTAGGGGTGCGATATTATTGAAGTAAGTACCTAAAAATTTTTATAATAATTTCTTATGCCTTATGCTTAATGAACGACTGAGCTGACAATGGTCTTATGCTAAAGACTATAAGCATAAGACTATTGTCAGCTCAGTCGTGCTACGATTATGGAATCAGTAAAGGCTCCGAAACGTCAGCCAATAAAATAAAATACGCGAGTTAAATCCGTATAAAGCTGTTTCAATCTTAGGTACCTACCTACCTATAGGTATAAATAAGAGCTATTAACAAAATGTAATTATGTAAAAACATTTAAATAATATTAAAAATAAAGCTATGTTCGATTTTCAAAAAGCACTTTCAAACAATGGAACGCACCTAACGGCGTCAAAGCGTTATCGGCAAATAAAATTGTCGAAAGACAATTAAATTAGCAAGAGTGGTCCGAATTGAGTTTGCAGCAATCTGGTTGTGTCTCGATTTGTGCCGATTTGTGTCGATTTGGAGGTAATCGCCGCTCGCGACACTTCCCTTTTTGTCTTTGGAATATTTGATTTTAGATTGTTTTGATGAACGTGGCTGATATTCTTTTTTTAAAAGTGAAGGTTGTTAAGTGATCAACAGACGGAATATTGAGAAAGTTTAATTGACTGTTAATTAAATATGATCAGTTATTTTGGATGAAGTATGTTGCTGTATGTTTTAAGTATGTAGTTACTTAGTATATATCCCTTTGATGAAGCTTATTGTTAATTTAATATTGTCGTAACGAAACTACGAGTGGATTACTTTTTATAGCTTGATTATTTAATTGTGTGAAAATATTTTTTTACATATTTTAGTTAGGTATCTAAGTAAGTTGACTATTTGAGGTTTCGATTTTAGGGTTTTTGTTATTAAGTGTGTAAAAACCTAATTGAATATAACGGCTTTTGATTGAAATTCTTACTTACAAGGCCATATAAGGACATAGGTACTGAAGTGGGTACCTACCGATTTCAAAAAATATCAACTAAACACGTAGATTTAAAGAAATATAGCCCGCTATCTAGTCAAGATCCGTTTATTTACGGTCATATTATTTATACATATTATGAAACGTGTTTATGCGTAGAAAAATACATCCCAAGAACACCAACAACTGGCAACACCGTAACAAAAAACGCTGTCCCACTGAACCCAAACACTTTCGGAACGGTATGATTCTCCATTCAATATCCGAATTCGAAAAAAGAACCCGCTAGTGACGTGACCTTCGTTTTCCTCGGTTCGTTTTTCGTTTAGGACGCAGGCGCGGTAGGGGTTGGATCAATGCCGAAAAAGCGACATAGGCATCGTAACTGCTTACTTTGGCATCTGAAGGGTTAGCCGTTGCTAGGTAACGCGCCTTCGTTTTTGCGATCGATACGGTAATTTTTCTTTAATCGGCGACTTGCCGCGTTACCGCCATTTTGAATTGGGTTGTTTAGGTGGGCCGCTTATTTGGTATATAAAATCATTCTTTTCTTTTTATATATAATTATAAGGGATCATATTATGGAAGTTGGTACCGGTTCGTAAGTAGAGTAGAGGTAGTTAATTATTCGTAGGTATCAAATAAGATGATAATTATTTTAATCTATGAATTAATTTGGTAATAATTATTTCAACTGTTATTAGGTTTATTACATAACATTCTTAAAGACTAACCTATTTTACCGATGCTCGAAAGTAAATAAAATCAAAATTAATAATTTCTGATGCCTCCGCGGTTATTACACATTGGAAAGAAACAACATCAAAATTATTCCATACAAATACTACCACAAATACAGATTAAGGAAATTTGATTAGAATTTAGATTCATTTATTTAAAAAAATATATATATGTAATTACATTGTTATGTCAAATTACATGCACTCATATTAATAATAAAAAATATGTTGACATAAACTCAAGAAAAGTCAAGTGACAGCTTATGCATTAGCTTATGTCAATTCTACACGTTATTATTCGCTACTACAATCGTTAACGCTAGTACAAATAAGTACACCTTTTCTTACCCCTGGTCTTCAAGGGTATATTCATGAAAAATATCCTGGGCACTTAACACTACTTGATCTAGTGCCAAACTAAGTAAAGCTTGTAGCTACTAGCTGTGTTAGACAACGGATAAAAATACATAAATACATACATACTTATTTATAAGACATCCAAGACTTAGATACAAATGCTCGTGTTCACTCACTTATACTTATCTAGCAGGATTCGAACCCGGAACCTTTTTATTTATATCGGTTTATTTCATAACTACCCCTAGTTACCTACTATATATAGGTATATGGCAATCTTGCATTTTTAGTTCAATAGAGCGAAACTTTGTATCCTGTAATTATTAGACTTGTTTTATTATTTTTCATTCCTAAAAACTATACCTACTACGAGTACATAATTATAACGATCATATTTCGATTGGTAGGTAGGTACATCGTGGTAAATCTATATACCTACCTGATATATAAAAGAAGAAGCTGACTTCATGAGTTACGTATCCACTATCCTTGAAATTTAGTTCCTTGTATAACGTAGAGAAGCACTAAGATATATATTTTGAAAATTAACCCTCTAAAGGAGTAAAATGGGTTGCATATCGTGTGCAGACGAAGTTGCGGCTAAAAGATATCTGTATCCCTACTACCTCCTAATATTATAAATGCGAAAGTAACTCTGTCTGTCTGTCTGTCTGTTACGCTTTCACGCCAAAACTACTGAACCGATTCAAATGAAATTTGGTACAGAGAAAGTCTGGAGCCTGAGAAAGAACAAAGGCTACTTTTTAACCGACTGCAAAAAAGAAGGAGGAGTTCACGCGGACGAAGACGTGGGCACAGCTAGTCTAAGTATAAAAGGAGAAGCTGACATAATGTCAGATATTGCAGTGAAGGGTGAAAATGTACTGCGCGAGGGTAGGCACTCCATCTATTTATTACAGTGTGCCTATATGGAATGCACGCCCTCGTGTCAGATATAATATCTACACAAGGGGCCCTAGACAAGTGCCCAACGTTCAACGTTAATGTTAGCACCAAAATGTATGGGATTTGACATCCGCGAACGTTTGTGACGTACGTGACAGTCGTTCGCGGATGTCAAATCCCATACATTTTGGTCCTAACGTTTAACGTTAACGTTGAACGTTGGGCACTTGTCTAGCCCCCAAGGCCTAAATTATAAGCGTTAGAAAATTGTAATTTTTCACAGGGGTTCCTTTTTCATCTAAGATAGCTGTCCGCCCCGGCTTCGCACGGATCATCATTTTTTATAGCCTATGTCACTCGGGAATAGTTTAGCTTCCCAACAGTGAATGAATTTTTGAAATCGGTCCAGCCGTACTGGAGCCTATTCAATCCAAATTAACCTTTCCTCTTCATAATATTAGTACCTATAGATAATTTTTCAAAACACCCTCTTTTTTAAATTGACCAATACCAGCTTAGCAGTGACTTATCCGCCAGCGAAAGAGCAGAAGTTAGTTCAATATGATCTAAGCATTGTATATTGTATACCTACGTACTTGACGTAAGACGATGCAGGTTGCAAGGTCGTCAAAGATGAAAGTGATACGTTGACCTCGCGCCAGTGTGTGTGCGTAAACACAAGCGAGAGTGTATTAGAGCTGGCGAGACGTACTGTCGAGTATATAAGTATCCACTTATATTATACTAGCTCTCCGCCCCGGATCTTTTTTTTATAGCTATGTCACTCGGGAATAGTGTAGCTGCCCAACAGTGAAAGAATTTTTGAAATCGGTCCAGCCGTTCTGGAGCCTATTCAATCCAAACAAACAAACCTTTCCTCTTTATAATATTAGTATAGATATTACTATTACAATGCACATACACGCACACACACACACTTATACTCACATGTCTTTAAGTTTTATGTACTTACCTATACATCCTAAGTTTCATGTAAAATCTGATTAAAGAAAGAAAGAAAGAAAGAAAATAAATTTATTCTGCAAATTTTCACATGCTTAAGTAATTAAAATAACATTAAAGGCACTTAAAACTATGTAGCTTATAACTAGTGAATTGTTGCAAAAAAAGATTATATTAAGTCTTATAAAGAACGGTCGCGGAGCACAGCGAAAAACGAACGTTGCCATTTTTCTATTTGTCTCTGTCGCTCGCACAAAGCTCGCAAAAGGGCAACGTCCGTTTTTCGCTGTGCTCGGTGACCGTCTTTTAGTATTGTGCTTGTACAATTGTACTCAAATAAATATAATTAAAAAATGAGACAAATATAATGGAATATTTTTTTATTTCTTTGCGGTTATGCTTTGCTGACGTTCTGAAAACTTTACAGTTTCCATATTCGTAGCACGACTGACTAACTCCAAAGTGATTTATAGTCAAACAAAACGTCAGTCAATAAAAAAAATACTCAAATTAAATCCGTAATAATTATTTCATTCCAATGTGTAATAGCCGCGAAGGCATCAGAAATTATTAATAAATAATATACTAAATCACTTGTGCTGGCGAGTGTACCTATTTAATGTAGGTACAGATTATATCGAGCTGTGGACGTGAATGGGCAGTAGGTATTTGGTAAACCTAGGACGTCTAATAATAGATTGACGTGGAATACTAGCGCGTCTAGATATAGTCTAGAATTTAGGCTATATAGGTTTCAATGGAATTTGGTTAGAGATTGCGATGTACGGTCATTTATAACTTTTATATACTAATATAATAAAGAGGAAACGTTTGTTTGGATTGAATAGGCTCCAAAACTACTGGATCGATTTGGAATTTTTTTCACTGTTGGGAAGCTACACTATTCCTGAGTGACACTATAGAATATTTTGAAAAAAAAAATAAGGGATCCGTGCGAATTCCTCAGATTATAATTTTAATCTATTTTATATTATCTGCACTAATATTCTAAAGAGGAAAGGTTTGTTCGTTTGTTTGTTTGGATTTAACAGGCTCCTAAACGACTGGACCGATTTGGAAAATTCTTTCACTGACAAGATAGCGACTGGACAATTCATTATAGGCCCGCTAATCTAATTATAGATATTCTAGGGCTTAAATTAACCTTGACCTAGTGCTTATTTCATATAGGTTTATAATAGTATGTGGGTCAGGTATGAATAGGTATTCTGATACCTAGGTGATCTAATTATAGACCGGTGTTAAGCGGTTAATGTTATAAATTAGGGATAGAATATTGAATTAAGTTAGAAATTTCCGATAGTTTATTTGATAATGTTTGAATCTCTGTGTCAAATAGGTGTGATGGTGGTACTATAAAAAAATATTGAAGTTACTTGTTTTTCTTCAAGCTGTTATTTATCATCCCTACTAATATTATAAATGCGAAAGTAACTCTGTCTGTCTGTCTGTTACGCTTTCACGCTAAAACTACTGGGCCGATTTAAATGAAATTTGGTACAAAGATAGTCTGGAGCCTGAGAAAGGACATAGGCTACTTTTTAACCGACTGCAAAAAAGGAGGAGTTCCACGCGGACGAAGTCGCGGGCAGAAGCTAGTACTTTATATTGAGTCAAATGTGAAATGACGTTATAAGTTAACAGTTAAAGTTTTAGGTAAGTAGACAATTTTTTCAATAAGAAATCCTTGTTTTTAAAATAGTCTTTCACTTTTAATTTACGAACCTACGTACTTATTTTATTTTTTAGATGTCGCTGGATACGTTTTTCAGCATCTTATTCATGTAACTCACATTTGCAATTAATTTTATTTTTGAATGACGTCACACATTTAACCACTCTTTGACATCCAAACTAAACGTAGTTTGTAGGCATACAATTTTTTTTAAAAAACCTTATTTTGCTTCGGCAAAAAATAGGAAACTGTCCAAATTATAAGGGTTTGAACTAATTTTACTTATTTCACTTCTACAAAATATGCAAATATTTCATAAATTATGTTTTTTTCTCTGCGTATTATAAAATCTATTTATAAAGAATTGATTTTTAAGATATTAAAACAATATGTAGTACCTACTTATACATTTCTGAATCATACATTTGAAATCAAAAGCAACATTTCATTTAAGACAGTTTGACAGTTAGGTTATAAACTTAACTGTCAAATGACGTCACGTGGTTGCTAGGCAACCCTGTGACCAGCCAATAAGTCTCGCCGCTAATAAATTACGGCACCACAGAATATACCTTGTTCCGGTAACCACAAACCTGGCCACACTATTAGCGTTAGACACATGTGACAATACGGGTAAGAGAAAGTGACCGTTGGAATTGAGTGTGCGTAATGATAAACTCGACTGTAACAACCTGTATTATAATATATTATATTATAATACTTACAGGTTGTTACACTCGAGGTGTTTAATATTTTTCCACATATTTATATCTATATTTATCTATACTATTATAACAAAGAGGAAAGGTTTGTTTGTTTGTATTGAATATGCTCCAAAACGACTGGACGATTTGAAAAATTCTTTCACTGTTGGAAAGTTAGTATTCCCGAGTGATATAAGCTTATATTTTATTTAAAAAAAAATAGGGATCCGGGCGAAGCCGGGGCGGACCCCTAGTATATTATAATACTTACAGGTTGTTACACTAGAGGTGTTTAATAGTTATCTACATATATTATTATATAGCAAGATAGTGACTAGCTATATATATATATATCTAGCTGATGATAGTTTAACGCTAAAGTGAGTCTGATAGTTAGATTATTGTCAGCTCAGTCGTGCTACGAATATGGAAACTGTAAGGTTTTCGAAAAAAAAACAAGTTTAGGCCTTGCGTTGAAGTCATTAAGCCAGCTTCTTATATAACCCTATCTATGCAGTAAACAAAAGCGTGTAACATAATTAGTTATACATATTACACGTGTGTGTATACGTATTCTCCTTATATAACCGCGAAGGCATCAGAAATTACTAACACGAAATCTTTCAGTCCTCCGGCCGGAAAGCGCCAACTTTGTGGCCGCTGCGCTAAATTAAATTGCCACTTTCTGGCTTCGTCGAACAGAAAAATAGTATACTGACCTCGGCCAGTAAAATAAAAAACCTCAGATCACATTTTTGTCAACCTCGGCTTCGCCTCGGACGACAATTATATGTGATTAAGCCAGCTTCTTATATAACCCTATCTATGCAGTAAACAAAAGCGTGTAACATAATTAGTTATACACATTACACGTTATACGTGTGTGTGTATTACACACCCTTTTTCCTAACGCAATATCCTGAGCGTCATCAATCACCCGGAAGGACGAGTTAAGTCGACATATGTAAATTTTGGACCTAAATTATACGGCAGGAATGGGAGGTCCGAATTGAGGTTTGGGAAAATTTTGCCTACTTTTTTGGGTTAGGTTTAGACATGCGTTGAAATATTTTCAAAAATTGTATTATAATTTCTAATGCCTTCACAGTTATCTATTAGATACTAATAATTATAATAAAGAGTAAAGGTTTTTTTGTTTGCTTGGATTGAATAGGCTCCAAAACGGCTTTACTGGTTTGAAAAATTCTTTCACTGTTGGGAAGCTAGGTTCACCCTGAGTAACAGGCTATAGAATATTTTGAAAAAAATAATATATTCGCCTTTTTTAGGTTAGGAAAAAAAATATCTGTGAACACTATTCTAAAAGAAAAACCTGTAATTGTCTTTCTGTTACTTTGATAAGTAGGTACATAATATGTAATGCTATTGTTTTTAGCTATTGGTTCTTCAATTAAAATAAATAAACAATAGTACATTACGCACCTAGCCAGTAAAATAAAAAATGTCTCAGATCACATGTAAAAAAATGCGATCTGAGGCTTTTTTATTTAACTGGCCGAGGTCAGTATACTATTTTTCTGTTCGACGAAGCCAGAAAGCTGGCGCTTTCCGGCCGGAGGACAGAAAATAATATTAAATACTACTACCAATATCGTGCTGACGATAGTCTAACGTTTATAATTAAAACATAATATCTTTCGGAAAATCACCTACGCAACAGTATAATATGTATGTACACATATATATCTATCAGTATTAGCTGTACGGCAACCTCTTTCAACTTACCTCTGGGAGGGTTAAAAATTAGGGCAACTTCCCCCCTCGCATTCTCCCTACCCCTTGATTACACCCCATATGCGGCCCTTGAGATACAAGTATTATGTTTCAAGATAAATTGATACCGACTTGAATTAGGATATACATTTTTAATTAGAATTTTAATTAAAGGAAATTTCGACCCTGGAGTGCGAGCTTGTCCCAGTTTTTTTATATAGAAAAAAATTGCTTTCGCATAAGTTTTTTTTAGGATCGGTAATCTATACTCTATACCTAATATTAATAATCTATACTAATATAATAAAGAGGAAACGTTTGTGTGGATTCAATAGGCTCCAAAACGGTTGGGCCGATTTGAAAAATTCTTTCACTGTTGGGAAGCTACGTTCACCCTGAGTAACATAGGCTATAGAATATTTTGAAAAAATAAGGGATCCGTGTGAAGTCGGGTGAACTATAATATACTATTAATATAATAATTGTTTGTTCGTTTGGATTGAATAGGCCTCAAAACGACTGGACCGATTTAAAATAAACTTTAAAAGGTATGGATTCGTCAACAGAACAAAAGGGTGTAAGAAATGAGTACTAATTTACAGATATTATATAAGTTTTTAACATGTTAATTTATAAGTTTGGTAGCTCTGTGACATTTACGAACTGTCAAAGTCAAGTGAATGACAGTTCTTAAATGTCAGTTTGATTTTATATAAAACTAGCCGTTTTAACGGCTGTCGATTATTGTATCGCTAGACGTTGAGTAAGAAAGTGCACAAATAAATCTACTAAAGGAAAACGAGCGTTTAATTTGAACTAACGTTCACACTTCAGAAGTGGGATATCACTTACGCTTCACGCCAAAAAGGTTCGTAAATTTTATTGTTTTTTTTAATTTCAAATTCTTGTGGAATTAGATGAAACGCTTCGATACTTTTAATAAGAGTATAACTTACCACGGATTCAATTTATATTCCAAAATACTGTAAGCCACAACAACGTAGTACTTACTAACAATATAAATTAATTGACCACGTGGATGGTCAGTACTTTTATTATGTAAAATTATTGTCTTGTTACTGTGGTTCTTCGTGGCTAAGATGTGTTCACATAATTATGTTATTGAAAAATGATATAACTACTTACGAAAAACATTAAGCAAATCGTGCAAAAAAAAAGAATATCCTACGTAGTAGTTACGATGACTTTGCAATTATACTAGTGCTTTTGTGATACATTTGCAATCTATATTAGACACATAGTGTAAAAAAATATGCATAGTACTCACGATGACTTTGCAATTATACAAGTGCTCTTGTGATATATTTGTAAACTATATTCATTTAAATAGCAGTTATGTTTGTGGAATATATTTCGATTTCAGTACAATACCAGGATGGATAATTACGAGAAACGGGTAATGACGACTCCACCCTTGCCACTCGAGATTAATGAAAGGTCGTCATCTGGTCATCAAAGCCGAATAAGCAGTCGCGATCGGAACAAAAGTAGTCGAGCAAAAAGAAGTCGCTCGAGGCACAACGATGCAACGCGCAACTCGCACAAGTCCAGAAGTAGGTCCAGGCGTGGTCGGCGAAGATCCAGGAGCCAGTCAAGATGCAGTCGTCGCTACGTCAGAAGCCGGTCGAGACGCAGTCGGGGTAGACGCAGTCGGCTGAACTCTGGAAGCCCCACTGAACAGCGGCCACGAGGAAGTAGGCTTCGCACATCCACTCGTAGTCGATCAAGGTATAGTGACACACGTAATATTACTCAAAAGGAAAACACACAGAACAATCTCCTATTAGATACATTCAAAGAATTATTAGCATCGATTAAGTCTGATGATAGGGCGGATCGCGTGGAAAGGTTTCCGGTAATGAATGTAATACCTGAGTTTGATCCAGCGATTAGGAGCCAAACCATCGATATTTGGTTAGCCAAGGTGAATGAGACTGCTAGTATCTATAATTGGTCTGAGCGTCAAATAATACATTACGCTCTTCCAAAGTTATCAGGGGTAGCTCAGCGATGGTATCAAGGTTTGCCTAGTCTAAAATATACTTGGCCTGAGTGGCAAGATAAATTGAAAGTTGCTTTTCCTAGTAGGGAAAATTATGGGCTTTTACTTACTGAGATGCTCGAGAAGCGTGCTAAATTTGGTGACTCTCTAGAAGAGTACTATTATGATAAAATAATTTTATTGAATAGATGTCGTATAACGGGCTCCGATGCTGTCGATTGTATACTTTTAGGAATCGATGATCGCTCAGTTCGCACGAGTGCTGAAGCTGCTCAGTTTGTAGATCCAAATAAACTCTTAGTATATTTACGCAATCAAAAAATAAATAAACCTAGAATGCCTCTAAAGGTAACAAATAGTACTGAAAACAAGCGCCCTGTTAAGTCTAATACGTTCGATAAAACAGAAAATAAAGTAGTGAGATGTTATAATTGTGGCAAAGAAGGTCATCCACATTTTCGGTGTAACCAACCAATCAAAAAGTGCGAAAACTGTACTAAGATTGGACACCTGGTTTCTGATTGTCCTATGAAAAAGAAGGTAGATGAGAAAACAATATGACTAGTCGTTTCTAATAATAGTGATTGTAAATATTATAAAGTAGCTGTTGTAGGTAAACATACTATGATATGTTTTGTAGATTTTGGGAGCCAGTGCTCTCTATTAAGATTTTCAGAAGCTAAAAACATATTACAGGAATGGTCCACAGACAACCTACCGGTTATAAGAGGGTTTGGTAACTCTGTTGTGCAAGCAATAGGTAAAAGTAAAGTTAATATCGAAATTGATTCCGTTACTGCAGAAGTTGAATTGTTTATTGTACCAGATCATTTGCTTTCTACCCCCTTATTGATAGGTCAAACATTTACTGAACAGGATCACATAATAGTTCAAAAGACAAGCAAATCTTTAACTTTTTCTGACAAGCGCATTAGTTTACCTGAACACAAATCTCTAAATTTGTTCGTTAAAAATAATATTGAAATAAATAATTTAACTGAAGTAGACGTGTACTCTAAATCCCCTTATGATGGTGAAGTGTTTGTGGAACATTCATTGAGTTTACACCCTGGAAAGGAGTTCGAAATATTAAGAGGTATTATATCTTTAAATAATGGCTTTGGTAAACTTTTAATTAGGAGTCTGAAATCAAATAATTTTGATTTACAGAAAGATACTATTATTACTCGCAGTGTTGTAGCGTACGAATCCAAAGAGTTCTATGTTAATCACATTAATTTTGACAAAAGTAATAAATCAACTAGCCCAATAACGGAAGACATGGTTCAGGTGAATAAAAATATTGGTCATGATAATACTCATAAGCTATTTTGTCTTTTAAATAGTTTTCGTAATAGTTTTGCGTTTAATATAAAGGAATTAGGGTGTTGTGGATCTGTTTCAATGGACATTAAACTAAATGACAAAACGCCTGTAGTTTATAGACCATATCGCCTATCATATCCAGAAAGGGTTGTAGTGCGAGATATGGTCAAGGAATTAGAAGATTCAGGGATTGTTAGGGAGTCAATGTCTGAGTACGCTTCACCCATTCTATTAGTTAAAAAGAAAACAGGTGGTTTCCGTATGTGCATAGATTATAGGGCATTAAATAAGAAAACAATAAAAGATCATTATCCACTACCGCGTATAGAAGACCAGTTAGACAGTTTATCAGGGAACATGTATTATACTACTTTAGATCTAGCATCCGGTTACTATCAGATTCCGCTCACTGAGACGTCCAAACATTTAACGGCATTTATTACCCCGGACGGGCATTATGAGTTTAACAGGATGCCCTTTGGTCTTTCAAATGCTCCTGCAAACTTTCAAAGAGTAATTAATAACATTTTAGGTAATTCTCGTTTCAAACATGCTTTTGCATACATGGACGATATAATAATACCGTCTAAAGATGTTAATGATGGATTTGAGAAGTTGCAACTAACATTAAAATTGTTCAGTGATGCTGGAATGACATTAAATTTGCAAAAATGTAACTTTTTCATGGAGTCCATTGAATATTTGGGTTTTGAAGTTGATAAAAGTGGCATTAGGCCGGGTGTAAAGAAAATTGAAGCCGTGAAAGATTTTCCACGACCTACAGATCAGCATAAAATTCGGCAGTTTGTAGGTCTTGCTAGTTTCTTTAGACGTTTTGTTCAAAACTTTTCAATTATCGTCCGGCCATTAACACAATTACTAAAAAAGGATTCAAAATTCGAATGGGGAGAGTTGCAGGAACAGGCATTTCTAGCACTTAAACATAAACTTACTAAGAGACCAATTTTATCATTTTACGACCCATCCTTTGAGACTGAATTACATACCGATGCGTCTAAAGTAGGTGTAGCAGGTATTCTGTTACAGCGAAAAGATAAACAATCTCCATTTCAAGCTGTTGCGTATTTTAGTAAACAAACATCTCCTGAAGAAATGCATTTCACTTCGTACGATTTAGAAACATTAGCTGTCGTGTCGTCCTTACAAAGATTTAGAGTCTATTTGTTAGGTATTCATTTTACAATAATAACTGATTGCAACTCCTTGAGAGCAACATTTGAAAAAAAGGATGTTATACCACGCGTAGCAAGGTGGTGGAACATACTTCAAGAGTACGATTTTTCTATAATGTATAAACCAGGTAAATCTATGAGTCATGTAGACGCTTTAAGCCGGAACCCGATAGTTCTTGAGGTCAAAAATATTACAGTTGATTGGGTAATTACAGTACAACAAAATGATCCAGAAATACAACGTATTGTCAATATTCTTCAAGATAAGGGTACTAACAACGTGGTTGAGATTACAAAAAACTTCACTATCAAACGAGGCTTACTTTATAGGATTACAGATGAGGGGAACAGGTGGGTTGTGCCGAAGGGAGTCAGGTGGCAAATAATGAAATCCAATCATGATGACATCGGTCATTTTGGTTGTGATAAAACATACGAGAAAATAAAAGGTACTTTCTGGTTTCCCAAGATGAAAAGATTCATAAAAAAATACATAGATTCATGTTTAGAGTGTGCGCATACTAAAATTCCTGTTACCAAAAGGGCTGGGCAGCTGCATCCTATTGAGAAGATTGCAGAGCCTTTTCATACACTACATATTGATCATTTGGGACCTTTTGTTACAAGTAAACGTAGAAATACTCATATACTTCTGGTTATAGATGCTTTTACTAAATTTATTGTTATAACTCCCGTTAAGAATACCAAGTCTGCCACTAGTATTAAAGTTTTAAAATCGTACTTTCACACATTTGGTGTACCAAAACGAATTATTTCGGACCGAGGTACTTCTTTTACATCACAAAAATTTAAAGAATATTTAAACGGATTAGGCATAAAACATGTTCTTAATGCTGTGGCTACACCTAGGGCCAATGGACAAGTGGAACAATATAATAGAACTTTATTAGCGGCTCTTACAGCAACAAATGTAGGTAAAAATGAACGTATATGGGACGATAGTATATCGGAAATTCAATGGGGTATGAATAATACCTTTAATAAAGGAATTGGCAAAACTCCAGCACAGGCCTTATTCGGAACTAACTTATCTGGTACTTCTGATGCACTTTTACGTTTAGGTGTAGTTTTGAGTGATGATGAAGTAGATAGAGATACGGTTCGAAAGGAAGTTGTTGAGTATACAAAATTAAATCAAAAGAAACAAAAAGAACGGTATGATAAAAATAGGAAAGTAGTATTCTATAAAGAAGGCGATTTAGTTAGAATTGAGAGGGATATACAGTCTACTGGTCAGAGCAGGAAACTTATTCCAAAACTAAGAGGGCCATACCGCATTACTCGAGTACTTGGCAATGACAGATACGAAGTTGAAGATACTCCATTGTCGCGGAGAGGAAACAGGTTATTCAAAAGTATATTCTCAGTTGATAAAATTCATCCCTGGTTAGTCTTTAATAGATCGGATAGTAACGAATAAAGTAATACTAAACTTTCTTTCAGTAAAAGACTGAGTCATTCAGAAAACGTGTCTGAGGTTTCTGTGTGTTTTGTAAAAGTAATATTGCTGAATAGTATTGGAAATATGTATGAGGTTCTAATACTATAGATATTTAAAAGGTATTGGAAATCGCTGCTTCTCTGGAGTGGTGTCGCGGCTCGAAATGTATTACCATTCTGAATTAAAATTTATATGTGACGGTTCACAGTCTTAAATGGAGTAACAAATTATTTCGAGTTGTGACACTATTCTAGGGAGGCAGCGAAATATGAATGAGGTTCTAATACTATAGATTATATATTTTAGAGAAATTATTTAAACGGTATTAGAAATATGTATGAGGTTCTAATACTGTAGATATTTTTAAGATATTAGTTTAAAAAGTATTAGAAATATGAATGAGGTTCTAATACTGTAGATATTTTTAA
This sequence comes from Polylopha cassiicola, assembly GCA_038024825.1. Lineage (NCBI taxonomy): Eukaryota > Metazoa > Arthropoda > Insecta > Lepidoptera > Tortricidae > Polylopha > Polylopha cassiicola. The sequence continues at coordinate 7,302,241 of CP149061.1, forward strand.
GATATTAGTTTAAAAAGTATTAGAAATATGAATGAGGTTCTAATACTTTAGATTATATATTTTTGAGAAATCATTTAAACGGTATTAGAAATATGTATGAGGTTCTAATACTGTAGATTATATATTTTAGAGAAATTATTTAAACGGTATTAGAAATATGTATGAGGTTCTAATACTGTAGATTATATATTTTAGAGAAATTATTTAAACGGTATTAGAAATATGTATGAGGTTCTAATACTATAGATTATATATTTTAGAGAAATTATTTAAACGGTATTAGAAATATGAATGAGGTTCTAATACTAAAGTTATTTTAAAGATTATTTAAAAGATATTTGAAATATGTATGAGGTTCTAATACTATAGATTCTATATTTTAGAAAGATTATTTAAAAGATATTAGAAATATGTATGAGGTTCTATTACTATAGAATTAATTGTGATAGATAAACAAATTATTATGATGAATTGTATAAAGTAATTTGTCTATCAAGTGTTTATAAATTCTTTATATACATAAAATTATACATAATAGTCATGATTTGATTAATAGTATCTATTTATTTATTACCTTGTGTTACTAATGATGTTAAATTTGTTCATGAGGACATGAATTACTTCAGGAAGGCCGATTGTAAGAAATGAGTACTAATTTACAGATATTATATAAGTTTTTAACATGTTAATTTATAAGTTTGGTAGCTCTGTGACATTTACGAACTGTCAAAGTCAAGTGAATGACAGTTCTTAAATGTCAGTTTGATTTTATATAAAACTAGCCGTTTTAACGGCTGTCGATTATTGTATCGCTAGACGTTGAGTAAGAAAGTGCACAAATAAATCTACTAAAGGAAAACGAGCGTTTAATTTGAACTAACGTTCACAAGGGGTACAGCAGGTATCAAAAGTGATGTGGAACACCTCCAGTACCCAGGGTTGTCAACACGCAAGGTTGTCGAGTGGCAAGGTAAGTGTAATCGAAGATGTCAGGTGTCCGTCGCAGACAACCCTGATCGTGGCTCACTAATTGAACTCACAAGTGGCTTAACCTGATCTGCCGTCCTTGTCTTACTTATAGGATAGAAAGAGACAGCGCTAGACGCTTCTTAATACAGTAGTTTGTTTGTAGGTTACGTTATCTATACTAATATTGCAAAGAGGAAAGGTTTGTTTGGATTGAAAAGGCTTTAGAACGGCTGGACTGATTTCAAAAATTCACTGTGGAAGCTACACTATTCCCGAGTGGCATAGGCTATAAAAAAAAGATTTTCCGTGCGAAGCTATTATTAATATACCTACTAGATGAGAACAGAATGAGTGTCGAATTTCTTACAGCAAGACCTACCTACCAATAAAACAGATTTAAGCTAACTTTTCTAGCTTCATATAAAAAAGATAAATCTATACAGAAAACTCCTTCACTGCATACGGACATATTACTTAATCAGATTTTCATCTCCTAAACAAATAACTTTTTTGAATTTGGTAGCATTTTTAAATGATAAATGAGTGTCATCGTATAGATTGAGGTCCAGCTATCATGTTCTACCAATGAGAGACAAGCTACTGACTTGTGATTGGTGGAACATGACAGCTAGACCTCATTCTACACGACGCGCATCTAGCTTATTTCTGAGTTTCTGACTAGTTGTCCGCCCCGTCTTTGAACCGATCCCTTTTTTTATAGCCTATGTCACTCGGGAATACTGTAGCTTTCCAATAGTGATTTTTTTTTTCAAATCGGTCCAGTCGTTTAGGAGCCTATTCAATATTATTTTATACTGACTCCTGGAAACCTTTACATTTCCAGTAAATTTAATTTAGTCTTTTGACATCTGGAGACATTATACATCTCCAGTACCTATTGTTATTTTTTTTATTTTTTTATTTTTCTCCTATATATTTTTTAAATGTAATTAGATTAAGTACATACATATTGTAATTTGTACATAATTTATTGTTAAGTGAAATTGTAATATTATTATATTGAAAAAATTATACCTCATTGAGTTTATTCTCGATTCTTCTCAAGAGGTTTTTTTTTTTTTTGCTGAATCGAAAAAGAATATTAATTTTAACGTTGACATTCACAAGTGCCTGTAAGAGCCTAGCCTGAATAAATTATTATTTGAGTTTGAGTTTATTTCTGACGAGCGGCCTTCACTTCACTTCCTCAGCCCTAAATTACTTTAAAAAAAAAACAAATTTAAGTTTCGAATTCCATCGTTCTACATTTGAATTAATGGTCCGTGAAGGTCCCACTCTTGAAGCTGGCAACGTCCAATAGCCATTTAAAACTAAAAGCAGTAAACGAAACAGCGAGGCTCAAGTGTTCGACACACGGAATCTGCCACTTCACGCTACTGAAACGTGCCGTTCGTTCGTTTTTTAAACTCAACGTTTTTTCAACTGCCAGGAAAATGGGCAATAAGACTTGGGCTTGTTTTCAGCCAGTGTTAAGATTTATTTTTTTTTATTAAAAAAAGGTAGGAATTTGAAAGTTTTATTGTGTCGGCTATGGATTTGAAAACCGCGAGAGCATTATAAATTATTAATTTTAGAAACGTTAACGTAAAATTAATATACGTTATATTCTAATGTGTAAAGAACTGCGAAAGCATCAAAAACTACTACTTTTCTAGCGCATAAAAATTGGCCAAATGATTTAATTATTTACCGTAGAACATTTCGTATGGCCATTTTTTTTTACTTCTATACAAACCTTGTCCTGAAGTTATAAGTACGAACCTACATTTCAGTGATTGATTTTTATTTATGTAGTTACGTTTTTTTTTTATTATCTCAAAAACATTTATTTGTATTCTAGCTTGGCAACACAGCATGGTCTTTTCGGTTCGCAACACTGCGTTTTGGTGTGGTCGTAAATGTCTCGATCCATTTTTTAAAATTATATTAAAACATTTATTTGTATTTAGCTTGGCAACACAGCTTATGGGCTGGCAACACAACGTTTTGGGCTAGTCGTAAATGTCTCTAGTCCTATTTCGTTGAAATCATATTAAGAACACTTATTTATATTTTAGCCTGGCAACACAGTCGTCTGGTATTCGGTACATGGCAAGCTGGGCACACTATCCGGCATAAATCCTTATTTACTAAGCGTGCGCAAACGTTTTAAAGCCGCGCGGAGGGCGAAGGGTGCTCCCTCATCAGCCACCTTTTACGACGTAAACATCACGAAACGTGCATGTCAAACTTTATTTATATTTAATTTAAAATTTCAACCACGATTGACCATTTTTTTTTGACGGCCTGTCGGTCTAGTGGTCAGAGGCCCTGATTACGAAACCGGAGGTTGCGGGTTCGAATCCCGCTAGGGGCAGATGTCAATGTGATGAGCACTGGCATCTGTACCTGAGTCTTGGATGTCTTATATGTATTTATGTATATTTATCCGTTGTCTAGTACCCATAACACAAGCTTTGCTTAAAATGGGACTAGATAATTGGTGTGAATTGTCCAAAGATATTTATTTATTTATTTATTTATTTTTGTATCGGGTAACATTAAATATCACGAAACGTGCATGTCAAACTTTAGTCTTATATTAAACTCCGCCCCGGCTTCGCCCAAATTCCTATTTTTTTTCCATAATATTCACTCGGACTCATTCGGAAATAGTGTAGCTTCCCAACAGTGAAAGAATTTTTCAAATCGGCCCTGTCATTTTGGAGCCTATTCAATCCAAACAAACAAACTAAACTTTCCTCTTTATTATATTAGTATAGAGTATAGATAAATGTGTAAATATAATGACCGACCATTTTTTTATGTATCGGGTATATAGGTAGTATCTTAGGTAAAATAAATAAGGATATAATAATTTCTGATGCCTTCGCGGTTATTACACATTGTAATGAAACGACTATTAATGGATTTAACTCGCATATTTTTATTTTATTTTATTTGCTGACGTTTCGGATTCTTTACAGTTTACTTTAGCGTTAGACTATTGTCAGCTCAGTCGTGCTACGATTATGGAAACTGTAAAGAATCCGAAACGTCAGCAAATAAAATAAAATAAAAATACGCGAGTTAAATCCGTTAATAGTTGTTTCATTCCAATAAATAAGGATACGTTCAATTGAAATCCCTTGCAATCGCCAAAGATTCAAACAAATAAATATTTGGAATAAAACAAAGGTAACGAATTTAACTCTCGTATTTTATTATTTAGTCAGTATCACTTATTATGTTAGACTATAGTCAGCTCAATCGACTACTAAAATAGGAACTGTATAGTTCACAAAATGTCAGCAAAAAAAATAAAATACGCGAGTTAAGTGCGTTATAATTGTTTCATTCCAATAATAACCAGAAAGACATCAGAAGTAATTACTTTATCTTTAATTATTATTATTTTTTAATAAAACATCTTTATTTTTAAAATCCATTTCAAAACCTAAACTTTGAGAACATCATACCGAGCCCAAAAGGGTAGGCCGGGGGATGTCGGACAAATCGCCTCCGCCCGCGGCCCGGCACGCAAGCAAGACGCACCCTTCTAATCCACCTCCTCCTCCCCTCATTACATACAAGGATAGTTAAAATTGCCCCCCTTCCCCCCCGTGGCGAATTGCGGGGTTTTATGTCTTCAATAAAACGAACGGTTAAAATTTCAACCCGTTGCTACTTTGTGTTTAAATAAGATTTGAATTACGTGTAAGTTATGCTTTAGGGTTTGGGGGTGATTTTTTATTTTAGTGGGTAAAAAAATATGTACCTACTAATTTCTGATGCCTTCGCGGTTATTACACATTGGAATGAAACAACTGTTAACGGATTTAACTCGCGTATTTTTATTTTATTTTATTAGCTGACGTTTCGGATTCTTTACAGTTTCCATAATCGTAGCACGACTGAGCTGACAATAGTCTAACGCTAAACTTTAGCAGCTGTTTCATTCCAATATGTACCTACTGTTATTTCAAACGGTAGTCTCATAATAATAATATACATGAAAAATACAATTAATATTGGAGTGAATCTAAGTAGGTGCCTACTTTAACGGATTTATATTGCGTTTATTATTTTATGTACTTACTAACTTATATTTATCTATTGGTTAAATTAAAAAGTTATCTTATAATTAATATATGTACATATAAATTATATCCAGACGTGACGTCACAAGTCCCCACTCTTAAAGTATTCAAACGCTTTTATTTATGAATTAACTACTTGTCAAATACTTTTAAATGATCTATTTAATGAAAAAAAAAACATTATGCTTTTTATAGAAAACTAGCTTCTGTCCGCTACGCAAGGGCGTGCATTCCATATAGGCACAATATTACTAATGTCTGAAGTGCCTACCCTGGCGTCATATTTACGATCCCTCCACTGCACGCGCTTGCCGCTACTAACGCACGATAAGCACCTAGTTAGGGAGATAATTTTCAAAATTGCTTTCTTACTGTTTCCCTACATTATAAAACAAAATGTGCAAAATTTCAAGTATAATTTCAATACAGTTTAACCCTGCGTCGATATATCAGACATTAAGTCAGCTTCTACATATAGATAACTAATTACACTCATCTAGACGAAATTAAAGTCCCATATTCGTCACTTATTCGGACTGTCTGGCGCGATAACATGCCGCCACAATTAAAAAGCTTAGCCAAGCATAATGTCCCTCTAGGGTAAAGCGAGCGCCACAAAACCCAAAAATTTAATATAATTCCTTTTTCGTAAGCCAGATAAGTTACCCTGAAGGGACCGCGGGAAACCGATACTTGCGCCTGGGTCTACCCCCATAGCCCCTACCGACCCCTTGTGGTCCAGGAAGGCCGAACCTCCCCTCGGATTATGCGGAAGATAGTTAAAACCCGCCCTGAATAAATTTTGCTCGTCAATAAAAACTGGGAGGTTGATATTTTGTTAATTAAACGGGTTCTGTATAGGATTTTTGATAAATATAAATTATTTTAACGACAGGGATATTTGTATTTTATTTATTTTTATTATTATTAGAAACTATTTTAGTTAAAACTAAACAACAAGGTAATTTATAATGCCTTCGCAATTTTACATTAAGAAATGTTCACTTTATTTTTTAACCAGGCTAGTTATAGAATATTATAAGCTATAGGCTGTATAAGAGCTGTCTTGTAACCTTTATACATTAAATAATCCTTACTTATTGCCGTATAAACCCGCCGAATAAAAATATATCATGCCTTTTTTTAAATAAAAAGTAGCGACGTTGTAAGATCGATGTACCAGTTTCCCCGCTTTTCCCGCGACCCCCGTTTTCATCCCTAAAAAGGGCTTTTGTCCTTTAAAATAAAGGGATGTTTTTGTTATCTTGAGGATTGGCTAATTTGACAATAACAAAGAGTTCTCGCTGGGGAATTGGGAGATGCTAATCAACATTTTTAGGCCTACATAAAGGACATTGAATAGGATAAATAAAGGCCTAATAAATTCGGGTACGGCTTGAGTTTCTATGTACTTTGCATTAATTTGTTTTTGTGTGTTCTACCGAATAGGTTTGAGTCCATAGGGACTTATCTTTATGTTTGTGTGTATCTTTGAACAAACGTAGATCGGCCTTTTAATAAATAAATTGTGATATTATTTTATTAGGTACCTATAGGGTGTGGCGGCCCTGTCAGCAGTTTTCACTACAGCATGCCACAGTCACGTAACTCACGTAGCAGATGGATCAAGCAGCGATTTGATCTATCTCGATATAGTATAACTAGCTTCTGCCCGCGACTTCGTCCGCGTGGAACTCCTCCTTTTTTTGCAGTCGGTTAAAAAGTAGCCTATGTCCTTTCTCAGGCTCCAGACTTTCTTTGTACCAAATTTCATTTAAATCGGTCCAGTAGTTTTAGCGTGAAAGCGTAACAGACAGACAGACAGACAGAGTTACTTTCGCATTTATAATATTAGTAGGGATTATAAGTGTTGTGTTTTATTAAATAAGTTATTTGTAGTTAACAGTACTCATAGTGTTACTACGTAGTATCATTTATCTTACCATGTGTCTGGATTCCGGACATTTTTATTCTGCCCGGAAAATAGGGTCTGGGGAAATATGGTATGGTCATGCTTCTGTGTTTTGGTTTTTACGGGACGTTTATTAAGAAAACTTTAGAGGCCCAAATATCTCTTTCACCTAAATTTGATAATGACCTAAATAAAGGTATGTTGTGAATTATTTATTTTGATCGAGTATTTTATGATACTAAAAAAAAACCTTAGGTATTTAATTTCAAAGGTTGAAGGTAACTAGGTAACTTCAACAAAATTATATATAATAACTGTAAACATAATATTGTTATAGGTAGGTAGGTATTAATAAGAGAAAAAGAATGAGACAACTATAATAGATTTCACTTGCGTTTCAATTTTATTTTAATTTTGAAAACTTTACATACCTATTATATTAGAGTCAATGTCATATATTTTCATAATTATGTCTACCTCGTGACAAAATTCATCCAGAAAGCGTGAGAAACCAACGCTTTTGCAATTATAATTAATATAATACAGAAACGCAGAACTGCCCTTTTAGTAAAAATATAACCCTTTCATAGACGCGTGATCTTGTAAGGTCAAACGTCAGAGGTCATTTTGACACCTGACTGACCCCGTCATTGTCAAAAAACAAGTTCCTAAGAACTGGTATCTGTCAAATTGCTAATGTTGTTAAAATATGCAAGGGTCAAACATTGTCGTGTAATTATTCAAGTTGATTCTGCTAAGAATGAGGCTCAAAGTATGCAATTTTAACGTCTAAGAATTGTTGGTTTGTATAGAAAAATCCGTTTGAATTTTAATTAAGAAACGGCTCCTTTTCGTTACCAATGGTGTGTAAGGTAACGAAAGGGAATTTCTTGGTAAGGTAATATAATTTCTGATGCTTTCACAGTTATAACACACTAGCGGCCCCGGCAGACGTCGTCCTGCCCGTCCGATTGTTTCGTCAAAGATCTGTCAAAGTCTTCTGTCACTTCTTCATAAGGCTTCATATTTTCCCCGTTTTTTTACACATTTTCCACTGTTTCTTCGCTCCTATTGGTCGCAGCGTGATGTTATATAGCCTAAAGCCTTCCTCGATAAATGGTCTATCCAACAAAAAAGAATTTTTGAATTCGAACCAGTAGTTCCTGAGATTAGCGCGTTCAAACAAACAAACAAACTCTTCAGCTTTATAATATTAGTATAGATACCTAGTACAGGTTGTATTTGAGAATGACAATTATACCGGATTTAACTTAAGTCTTAATAATTTCTAATGCCTTTGCGGTTTTTACCTACACATTGGAATAGAACAACTATTAACGGATTTAACTCGCGTCTTTTTATTTTATTTGCTGAAGTTTCGGATTCTATGGAACCTGTAAAGAATCCGAAACGTCAGCAAATAAAATAAAAATACACGAGTTAAGTCCGTTAATTCTTTAAGTCTTAATTTTATGTCGATGTTTCGAAAATTTACAATTTCCCATATTCGTAGAAGACTGGACTGCTGTTAAAACTGGTTTCGAAGTATAAAGATTATATTTCTGTTTATATTGCTTATTAATTTAAAGTCCCTTACTAAATAAAAAAAAAGAACATTAGCTTACAAAGAAAGATGGATTCATTGAGCGTTTTTTTAAGTTTAAAACAATGATAACAATTACGTCACACTTAAATTAAATTACGCAAATTAACTAGAAGTACTTCATATGACCTACGATCTATCAATCGAAAATTTGAATGATATTCTTGGTTCAATACCATTAGTTTTTTATTATAATGATATTTTTGTACAAAGACAAGAGTAGAAAAATTTTAGATTCCAAGTGGTATTCGAGGTGTACCTTCGCATTTTTTCGTTTCCAAAAATTCCGCATATAAACAACAAAGTACAAACACCGAATTGAAAGGAGTAGAGCAATTGATGACCTGTCAGTGGTCCCCTATGGTGTAATGGTTCAGCACGCTACCGCTAGTAAAGGCATAAGCGTGGGTTCGAATCCCACTGGGGGTCTAAAATTTTTCTACTCTTGTCTTTGAACAAAAATATCATTAGAAGTACTTCATAAAAAATTGGGTATCAATAAACTTCACGATCAGAGGGTGACAACTTGGTGTCCGAAGTTCAAAAAGAGAAACAGAGGAAGACAAATGAAAAGATGGGCAGACGACCTCACCAAATTCGCTGGCCCAACATGGACGAGACTGGCGGCAGAGAGAAACGAATGGAAAAGACTGGAGGAGGCCTTTGCCGAGTGGCACACAGACCACTTACTAAATCAATAAAAAAAAATAACAATAATAATAATAATATTTATAATAATAATGTCTGAATAAAGGGCTATATAATAAAAACTTCACGATCATAATAAAGTTGAAACACATGTATCAGTTATCACAACACATCATTGTGAAAGTGATAACGACATTGAGCGAATCGCCAATGTCCCACTGACCGAATGACGCTCGCAAAAAAACAACGTAATTCCCGACTCGTAATTATACTATTACGTCACTCCATTCATGAAAAAAAAACACCGAACACGTGTTAAACGATTCCATTAAACGGGTATCGAAAAATATTAATTATTAATTTACACGGCTCGGAGTTAAAATATTTTTACTGGCAAAGGCAGAAAGAGTTAATTCGGTGACCGCGATCGCATTGTTTGCGGGTGCATAAAATACAGAAAAGGAATACAGACAAAAACGGGTATAAAAACGGAACGCGCCGTGATTTAAAAATAAAAAAAAACGGACGTCCGTAATGAAATCGAAAGGCGGTTCGTCGATAGCCATTGGAAAAAGGTAAAAGAAAACCGACACTTTCACGCGTGAGAATTTTGGATTTTTTGGCAGCGCGCGCGGTTCGGCGGCCGGGGGTTAATAAGACTTGGCTTGTTCCGGTTACACTTGGAATAAGTTTTTTGTTATAAATTTGTACTAGCGATAATCTTATATCTTCTTTACTCTATAATCTATACTAATATAATAAAGAGAAAAAAAATGTTTGTTTGTTTGGATTGAATAGGCTCCAAAACGACCAGAACGATTTTTAAAGAACAAAAATTCTTTCACTGTTGGGAAGCTACACTATTTCCGAGTGACATAGGCTATAAAAAACTGGGATCCGTGCAAGGACGGGGTGGGCAGCTAGTTTGTTATACAATTAACTAATCTGACAAACAAAGCTAGCACTGGGTATTAGAAAAAAAATATACATAAGTTCATATAAGTCATATACTCAGATACAAATGCTGGTATTCAACACACTAACATCTACAATAGCCACAGAAATTGTCGTACACATAAATATAAAAAAACAGTATAGTATATGTAGGTACTCGTTTGAAGATTTTCTTGTTAAAAATGCTTACGTTAAATGATCGTCTATTTTAATTAAAATACTAATTAATGCCGGTTCAAATTGGGCAGTTTCGTTTATAAGCTTAAGCCTCCGTTCTTTACGGAACACATTTATAATCATTTTCAACTCTTAACTGTTCATTTTTAGGGTAACGTTTAAATATATCACTACGAGTAAAGGACGGTCGCGGAGCACAGCGAAAAACGGACCTAACCTTCAAGGTTACTGTGCGAGAGTGAGGGCACTATTACAGCGCGCGTGCGACAGAGACAAATAGAAAAAGGGCAACGTTCGGCTTTCGCTGTGTTCCGCGACCGTCCTTTAGCTGTGCAAGCTGTAGGTAGGTATCTCTATTAATATAATGTTAAGGTAGTTAGAAACTTTGAAATATTTAACTAAATAATTTGTGATGCCTTCGCGGTTATTACACTTTGGAATGAAATAACTATCACGGATTTAGCTCGTGTACTTAATTTTATTTGCCGATGTTATGGAACTTTACAGTTCCTATATTCGTAGTTTAACTGAGCTGACAATAGTCAACGTGCGAACTGTAGAGTTATCGAAACGCCAGCAAAAAAAAAATACGCGAGCTTAATAATTAATAATATTACAAACGCAAAAGTTTGTAAGAATGTATATGGATGTACGTTAGGGTTGCCATAAGTGTGAGGACTCAGACCGGGACATTTCAAGAAAAACTAGTAAAGGTAGAAAAAACTGAACTTATATGACACTTTGTATAACGTGATTAGTATTTTCAACCGACGAAAAAAACGGAGGAGGTTCTCAAGTCGACGCGTATATATATATATTTTTTTATGTATGACCACGCATAACTTTTTACAGAGTGGTTCGATTTTGATAATTCTTTTTTTATTGGAAAGAGTATACTTCAAAGTTGGTCTCTTTTAAATTTGGAAAAAAAATTCCAACCCTAAGGGTAGGAAAAGAGGGGATGTTTAATTTTACACGCACCGATTGTATCGTTTGATCACGCGTAACTTTTTACAGAGTAGTCCGATTTTGATAATTCTTTTTTTATTACATAGGGTATACCTCAAAGTCGATCCCATAAAAATTTGGAAAAAAGAAACCTACCCTAAGGGGGGGGAAATAGGGGTAATTTATTGTTTACTAAAAGTAAATAGCAAAAACAAAGTAGGAAGCTATTTCAAAAGTAATAAAAAATTAAGCATGTAATAATTTGTATAAATTATGGCCACAGAAAATTATAAAATAATAACTTTTTAATAAAAAAAATTAACCGCCGAAAAAAAACTACGAGGCAACTAAATAGCGTACTGAAAAGAAAAAAATAATTATTTTGTCTTTTATAACGACTATTATTTTGGTTGTAATGTCTGATATTTTTGGAGTCGTTGCCAGCCCCAAACCAACTAAGTGGAGAGTTGAGAGTGAGGAGTTGCTGCACCAGCTGGCACCTACTTCAAAAATAACAGACATTACAACCAAAATAATAGTCGTTATAAAAGACAAAATACTTAATTCTTTTTTTCTTTTCAGTGCGCTATTTAGTTGCCTTTTATCAATCGACGAAAAAAACGGAGGAGGTTCTCAAGTCGAAAATATTTTTTTATGTATGACCACGCATAACTTTTTACAGAGTGTTCGATTTTGGTATTTTTTTTTTGAATTAAAAAAAAAGTTGTTCCAATTTTGATTTGAAAAAAAAATCCAACCTTTAAGGGTAGGAAAATAGGGGATGATTAATTTTTCACGCACTGATTGTATCGTATGACCACGCGTAATTTTTTACAGAGTAGTCCGATTTTGATTTTTTTTTATTGGATACCTCAAAGTTGATCCCATAAAAATTTGGAAAAAAATAATTAACTGTTCACTAAAAGGTATATAGCTATTAAAAGTAAATAAAATTGAATCATGTTATAATTTCTATAAATTTTGGCCAAAGAAAATTATAAAATACCTACCTAACAAATTTTTTATAAAAAAATTTAAACGCCGAAAAAAACTAAAAGGAAACAAAAAACAATAGCGCACTGAAAAGAATAATAATTTTGTCTTTCATAACGATTATTATTTTGGTTGTAACGTCTGTTATTTATGAAGTCGGTGCCAGCTGGTGCAGCAACTCTTCACTAAGGTGCTCAAGTTTGTTTGAGGCTGGCACCGACTCTAAAAATGTTGCTTTTTAGTTTTTTTTCGGCGGTTATTTTTTTATGTACATAATAATATTCGTTTTTTTTTTTAATTTACACACTTCTTAGGTCGATTTCGCTCAAGAAGTATCGATACCAGGTATCAACTAAATTTATAAAATTGATATAAAATATCAATACATTAGAAAAATCGATCTTGTATCAAACATCTCTAAGTCACATAGTGGGCTTGATAGCGTGCCATTGATGCGCTCTTGCTCTGTCAACGCTGAGAGTCTGAAATCTCGAAATGCGTTGACACTGTTAACGAAAATTAGTGAAATGTGAACGGACAAGTATCAGCGCTTACGTCGTTCTATCCACGTACGATTAGCCTAGCTAGTTAGAGCTCATTTATTGGAGGTAAGTATATTAGTATATTACTGTTTACCAAGTCCGGCGCTCTATTAAATAACTATGACTTTTAAACCGGGACAATTTGTTTATCGACCGGGACGCCGGGACACCATGCTTCAAACCGGGACATGTCCCGGCGTACCGGGACGTATGGCAACCCTAATGTACGTACCTATTTATGCTTGTTACTCTTTCACGCAAAAACTACAGAATAGATTTTGATGAAATTTTACATTAATATACCACATTAGAATAACTTACAGTATACTTATCTATACTAATATTATAAAGAGGAAAGATTTGTACCTATTTTTGTATGTTTGTAATGAATAGGCTCAAAAACTACTGGACCGATTTTAATAATTCTTTCACTGTTGGGAAGCTACGTTCACCCTGAGTAACATAGGCTTAGATAGAATATTTTGAAAAAAAAATAGGGATCCGTGCGAAGCCGGGGCGAACCGCTAGTAAACTATATTTTATAACGATATTGTGTAAATTAATTACTCATCGAGCGCAGACGAAGTCGCTGGTAGAAGTTAGAACTTAACTAATATTATAAAGAGGAAAGGTTTGTCTGTTTGTTTGGAATAAATAGGCTCCTAAAAGACTAGACCGATTTGAAAAAATCTTTCACTGTTGGGAAGCTACAATATTCACGAGTGACATAGGCTATAAAAAAGAGACCATTGCGAAGCCGGGCGGGCCGCTAGTTATTAACATAAATATTGTCTACGGAACCTCCAAAAGGTCCACATGGACCTCCAGATTCCAGTTGATTATGTAAACGCGTAATCCTTACAAAAGGTCCACTAAGCCCTTTACGCGGCGAATTTCTAAAAACGTTATAATCCCTTCGTATATTATTACGTACGACGTGTTATTTAAATGTGCGATAATGACATTATAAAAAACCCTTTCGCAATTTTTCGCAAATTAGTAGGTATGCTTTTTTTTGCCGATTCTCAGACTTACCCGATATGCACTCATCACTACATAGTATAAAACTAAGTCGCTGCCGCTCTCTGTCCGTCCCTATTAGCTTATATCTTTAAAACTATTGATTTTGCTTAAACCTTTTAAACTATGCAACATTTAAAGCGATTTTTAACAGATAAAGTGATTCAAGAGTTAGGTTTATAGCACCCGTGTGAAGCCGGGACGGGTCGTTAGTGTTTTATAAAAACCAGCCGTTTGGAGGAGTTTGTCAACACGAGAATTTTATATATGTATTGGATAGATTTTGATACCTCACACCAATTGATGTAGCCTCAAACTACTAAAATCAAAACTTATACTTAGGTACTAAAATCAACGTATTAACATACCTATATATATAACATCTAAGACTTAGGAACAAACTGCTCGACAACTAACACCAATTCTAACCACAAACTAAGCAAAAATTGTACTAAAAGCAATGGATTAACATACCTACCTACTTAAATACATAATTATATAATAACCAGGATTCAGGTACAACATGCTCCAAATATTAACCTCCTATTATTATTAATATAAAAAAAAATTGCATATACCTCCATAAATACATAATAATATTATATAACGTTCAAAACTCAGGTACAGACTGCTCATGTTTATCACAGACTGCTCAAAATTTTAACATCTCCCAAAACAAAATCATACCAAGCGACCCGTAATATTCCGCAATCAATCCACCCATATAAAACCAACCTAAATTTCTAAAGCAAATACATTAATAAAATTATCCCTTGGAAGATACGTCATGCACATTAAAACCCTCCATCATAAAGGGCCTTTCAAAAAAATTCTTTCACAAATTTTGGGTCCCTTTAAAAAAGAAACGCAGAGTCACGACCGTTTTTAATTTTAACCCTAACGATGCCATTGAAGGCATTTAACGGCACCCATTAGTCCCTTACTATCGCGGCCATCTTGACGTGGGCGACAGGGAAATGGGGGCAGGGAAAGTGTTGTATTAAATTTGCAAATGGCGGCGATGTTTAGTTGATTGGATAGGTCTATTTGGAATTTAGATTGTTTAGTTAGGATTTTTAATGTTGTAAGGATATTTTTATGAATAATATTATAATAGGTACCTAATATTTGAGATATGTATTCAATATTTTTTTATTTATTAGATGGCTAAAATTTCTTAGTGACTTTTAAAAAGTGTTGACAAAAATGACTACCTACTTTTAAAAAAAATCTGAAAACGATTAGTGTAAAACTAAGTTTTTTTTATATGACGGCGCATTATAAGTAGTCTGATTGACTATCTGAGGCAAAGGTGTGTTTCCGCTACGCTAGCGCCGCGGACGGAGGCAAACCTAACGACACTTCGGAGCGGGTCGACTTGGCGGGAATACCGAGGTTTCTTGATTCACCGCTGCAGTCGCCCCGGCACTTTTACTGCGGACCTCCGACGGATCGTTGTGCCTTAGATATTCAGTACCATTTCATTGTGTAAAATAAATAATTTAAAAAGTGTCAGTTAATTTAAATTTAGTAAGAAATAAATTTGTGATTCGTTTAGTAGCTATTAATTTCTTTCCATAATGTCGGATCCTAGTAATTCTGATCGTAATACCGGCCATCTGCCGACATCAGAAGTGGGATGTGAACAAGGCCAACGATCTGCGGAGATAAGCGGCTACGAGACTGAGACGTTTCTGCGGTTTCTACGTGACCTCGCGAAAGGGGCCCAATCGCAGCCGGCGCCCGCACCCGCCGCGTCTACGCCGACGCCGGAGCTCATCAAGTTCGACCCGGAGGATGCGGAAGCCGACATCGAGGGTTGGTGCAGCGTTAATGAGGTTATAATTAAACACAAGAAGATTGAAGGTACCGATTTATTATTGGCATTAACTCGTGCATTACGTGGTCGTGCTGCGGCCTGTTTGACTAAAATAAATATCGCATGCATTTCTTGGGAAAACGTAAAAGAAATGCTGTTGTCTAAGTTTTCTAAGCCGATGCTTATGCAAGATTATTTTGACAAGATTTTAAAATTTCAATTAAATAATAAGGAGACCGCAGCTGATGCCGCAATACGCTTGTGGCAAACTATTGAAAAGATCCCTAAAGTTGACTTGCCTGAAGATGTTATTACCGGTTTTGCCATTTCAATATTATCTCAGTGCGACGCAAATATTCGACGCGAATTAAATTCGCATACGATAATCTCAAAGTTGCAGCTATGCAGAGTGTTACGCGGAGTATCAACGCTTAAAAGAAAATCAGATGAGGTGGAGACTACGGTCGAAAATAAAAGGCCGCGATTTACCGACACACGCACATTTCATGGCAATTGCCACCGTTGTGGTGAAATCGGTCACAAAATAATGAATTGTCCTCGTAATCGTGCTGAAAGTTCACAGATATCGAAACCGCAGCCACCACGCCATGAGGAGAGGCGTCCTGTATCTTGCTACTCGTGCGGCAAGCCCGGGCACGTGTCCACTGCATGCCCGACTGCTAAGGAGAAGCTCGAACAACTACCGACTAAGCGGGAGGTAAAACTGTGTCGCAAGCAAGTAATAACCGGTGAGCTCGATATACAAGGTAAGAGTAGTAATTTTATTTTCGATTCTGGTTCGGAGTGTTCACTTATTAAAAGTAGCCTAGCACAACAATTACATGGAACACGTTATCATGACATAGTTATACTTATGGGTTTAGGTAATTCCGATATAAAATGTACCGATCAGTTGTTAAGCGTTATCAATGTGCAAGGTTTAACGTTGCAAGTATTATTTCATGTTATAAGTGATCAGTATCTAACAGATCCTATTATATTAGGCCGTGATATTATTGAAAAAGGTATACTTGTACAAATGAATGAATCTGGGGTGACTTTCTTTAAATCTAAATGCTTTCAAATGTGCACAATGTTGCCAACTATTAAAACTGTGGAAACTGATAAAGTTAATACTGACTTGTGTGGAAAGGATAAAACTGACTTATTAAATTTAATTTCAAAATATTCGTCTAGTTTTGTTGATGGCGTGCCTAAAAATCGTGTGAACACCGGGTGCATGAAAATTGATCTCATTGATTCGAACAAAACTGTGCAGAGACGTCCCTATAGACTCTCAGCATCCGAACGACAGATTGTTAGGAAAAAATTGCTGAACTAACTGACGCAGGAGTTATTAGGGAAAGCAGTTCACCTTTTTCTAGCCCGATTTTGTTGGTCAAAAAGAAGGACGGCAGTGATCGTATGGTGGTCGACTATAGGGAATTGAATGCTAATACTCGTTCCGATAATTATCCACTTCCCAGAATTGCTGACCAAATTGATCGACTACATGGTGCGCATTTTTTACATCTTTAGATATGACTTCTGGATTTCATTGTATTCCATTAGACCCCGATTCCATAGAGCGAACTGCGTTTGTCACACCTGATGGCCAATTTGAATATACCGCAATGCCATTTGGCCTTAAGAACGCTCCTTCAGTATTTCAAAGATCCATTCAACAAGCTCTTAAGCAGTGCGATTTTGCGCAAATCTATATCGATGATGTTCTCATCCCTTCTTCTACTATATCAGAGGGCCTAGAACGCCTGGAATGTGTTTTTGAAGCGCTCACAAAGGCCGGGTTTTCCCTCAACATGAAAAAGTGTAGCTTTTTGAAGACTCAGGTTACGTACCTTGGTTACGTCATTAAATCCGGTGAAGTCAGGCCAAATCCATGTAAAATTCAGGCTTTGGTAGACAGTCCGCCTCCACGTACCGCTACTCAAGTACGTCAATTTATTGGACTGGCTTCGTATTTCAGGCAGTTTATTCCAAATTTCTCATTACTTATGGCCCCTCTCTATCCACTTGTTCAACAAAAAGGGGACATTAAATGGACATCACAGCATGCCGAGGTGCACAAAAATGTTGTTAAAATTCTCACTTCAAAACCGGTTTTAGCTATTTTTGACCCCGATAAGGATATCGAGCTTCATACCGATGCCAGTTCCCAGGGCTATGGTGCGGTATTAATTCAACGTGATAATAAAGCTCCTCATGTTGTGGCATACTTCAGTCGTCGTACCAGCGAAGCCGAATCTCGATACCACTCTTACGAGCTCGAGACGCTTGCTGTTGTTCGCGCTGTCGAGAACTTCCGACACTATTTATATGGTCGTCATTTTACTGTGCGAACAGACTGCAACGCATTAAAATCTTCTAGCACCAAGCGTGACTTAACTCCTCGCGTGCATAGGTGGTGGGCAATATTACAATGTTATGACTTCAATATTGAATATAGAGAGGGTAGACACATGGGTCATGCTGATTTCCTTTCGAGGAATCCATTGCCCGATAATAATTGTAGTCAACAGAATAATTTAGTCACTAACCCCAAAATTGTACAGATCGTTGAATTCCAACGTGGCTGGCTTCTCGTTGAACAACAACGCGACAGTGAAATTTCTGATATTGTTAATAGATGGAATAGTGGTGATCTTCCCAGAGATATAGCTCAGTCGTATGATGTTCGAAAAGGCCTTTTGTTGCGCAAAATTCAACGACGTAAGCGTACCTCATGGTTACCTGTAGTCCCACGTTCATTGGTTTGGTCCCTTATTAGTCATGTGCATTCCGAAGTAAAACATCTGGGCGCTGATAAAACGTTGGATAAGCTCTATGATTGTTATTGGTTTCATGGTATGGCTAAGGCAGTCAAAAAGTTTGTTGATTCATGTTTCGTATGCAAAACATGTAAAGGCAGTTCTGGAGCCCGACAAATACAGTTGCATTCTATTCCAAAAGTAACTATGCCTTGGCACACGGTACATATTGATATTAGCGGAAAACTTAGTGGAAAAAGTCAGAAAAAGGAGTATGTATTTGTCATTATAGACGCGTTCACCAAGTATGTGTTGTTGCGTCACACTTATAATCTTGATTCTAGAAGCGCGGTTGAGACTTTATTATTTGCTGTCAATTTGTTTGGATCTCCAAAACGGGTCATAGCAGACCAAGGTAGATGTTTTATTAGTAGCGATTTTAAAGCATTTTGTAAGGACCATAAAATTGATTTGCACTTAATTGCTACCGGGGCTAGTAGGGCCAACGGACAAGTTGAGAGAGTCATGCAGACTCTTAAAAATTTATTAACCATTGCAGAGTATAATAGTGACAGTGTTTGGAGAGATGAGTTAGGAGAAATTCAACTTGTCTTAAACTCCACCAAATGTAGAGTAACAGGGTTTTCGCCAACAGAACTAATGTTTGGTATAACAAGTCAGCCATTAGGTATCAACAAAATAGATCAGGACAATGTTTCAAATATTAACAGTAGAGACGATTTAGAGGGAAATAGACTTTCAGCAGCTCGTAATATTAAATCATTAGCGAAAACTGAAACTGAACGATTTAATAAAGGAAAAGCTCGTGTAGTTCCGTATTCTGTGGGTGATTTTGTGTTTTTGAAATGTTGTGAACGAAATCAGACAAAATTAGATCAAAAATTTAAAGGACCTTTCAAAATTACTACCGTGTTAGAAAATGACCGCTATGAACTGCGTAATATTGACGGCTCTAACCGGACATATAAATACCCCCATGAAAGCTTGCGACCGGTACCTAAGGGAAGGGCAGGATTGACCGAAGTGGCAGAGGCCATGTGCGACGAGGCACTAGCGGTGGATGGCCTTGTGACGGCGAAGAATGGAGAGAGTAGTAAGAGTATCGAATGTGTGGATGCTAGTGATTGTAATAATAAAGAGAGGCTCAAGGATTCAGAGAACTGTGATGAGGATAGTGATGATGATGTTTCGCTAGCTGAGGTAGCTAGGCGAAAGAGAGTTGATGAGAGTTGATGCGAGTTGATGTTGAAGTGAAGTAGGCTGCTTACTAGTTACTGGCTGCAATCATCTGGCTTGCCTTGCTCTATACGAGTAATGGTCCCCAGTTTGAGGCGCAGAGCTTGACTAGAGCAGTAGAAGAAAATAATAATAATGGAATGCTTGTATTGTTATTTTCCAGATAATAATTTGTGGTGTTAGTACGTAAGTTAATGATTAACAACAATTTTGTTTACAGATGAGCGCCCGAGGGCGTGCGCATGTCAGGAAGGCCGTGACGGCGCATTATAAGTAGTCTGATTGACTATCTGAGGCAAAGGTGTGTTTCCGCTACGCTAGCGCCGCGGACGGAGGCAAACCTAACGACACTTCGGAGCGGGTCGACTTGGCGGGAATACCGAGGTTTCTTGATTCACCGCTGCAGTCGCCCCGGCACTTTTACTGCGGACCTCCGACGGATCGTTGTGCCTTAGATATTCAGTACCATTTCATTGTGTAAAATAAATAATTTAAAAAGTGTCAGTTAATTTAAATTTAGTAAGAAATAAATTTGTGATTCGTTTAGTAGCTATTAATTTCTTTCCATAATGTCGGATCCTAGTAATTCTGATCGTAATACCGGCCATCTGCCGACATATATATATGTATGTTTTTTTTGCTAAAACTAACATACACTATAGCGTTTATTGAATTCTGATGCCTTCGCGGTTATTACACATTGGAATGAAACAACTACGTATAACGGTTTGAAACAACTTTAACGGATTTAACTCGCGTATTTTATTTTTATTGGCTGACGTTTCGGAGCCTTCACAGATTCCATAATCGTAGCACAACTCAGCTGACAATAGTCTTATGCTAAAGTTATTAATACAGCTTTGCAAACTACCTTATTTATTATTTGTTTAGTTCTGTAGTAGTTTGCATAACAGTTTTTTACTGGATTGTTGGAGAATGCGATCACTACCAAAAATATCATTTTTCGGTGTTATCTTCAAAAAAAAAAAAATATGTATAACGGATTTAACTCACGTAACCGAAACTGTACGGTTTCCATATAGACAATGACGGCGTCTCAAACGCTAGAATAATCTAGAATCTAATTCACTTTCAAATGACAAGTGAAACAAACTCAAAACAAAAACAAAAATCAACACATCCGTCTGTGTTCTTATTAAATATTAATATTAAATCGCCGTGATTTGCATCGCCACCCCTGCTACATCTGAGTAAATGGCCCGAGACACATTACAAAGTACGGTTGGACGAAGTTTTCGTATAAAGTTTACATTAAATATGCATGTTTTTTTAGTAGGTATTTATAATTATGTTATTAGAATGTAGAATCCAAAGGGTCACGTACCTATTAGGTAGGTACCTATTTCAGTTATACTCGTACAGTGAAGGCCTTGAAGACGAGATGCTTTACATGCTTGTGCGTGCATGTGCGTGCGCGTGTGCGTGTGCGTGTGCGTGTGCGTGTGCGTGTGCGTGTGAGTGTGCGTGTGCGTGTGCGTGTGCGTGTGCGTGTGCGTGTGCGTGTGCGTGTGCGTGTGCGTGTGCGTGTGCGTGTGCGTGTGCGTGTGCGTGTGCGTGTGCGTGTGCGTGTGCGTGTGCGTGTGCGTGTGCGTGTGCGTGTGCGTGTGCGTGTGCGTGTGCGTGTGCATGAGCGTGTGCGTGTGCTTGTGCGTGTGCTTGTGCGTGCATGTGCGTGTGCGTGCGCATGTGCGTGTGCGTGTGCGAGTGCGAGTGCGTGTGCGTGTGCGTGTGCGTGTGCGTGTGCGTGTGCGTGTGCGTGAGCGTGTGCGTGTGCGTGTGCGTGTGCGTGTGCGTGTGCGTGTGCGTGTGCGTGTGCGTGTGCGTGTGCGTGTGCGTGTGCGTGTGCGTGTGCGTGTGCGTGTGCGTGTGCGTGTGCGTGTGCGTGTGCGTGTGCGTGTGCGTGTGCGTGTGCGTGTGCATGAGCGTGTGCGTGTGCTTGTGCGTGTGCTTGTGCGTGCATGTGCGTGTGCGTGCGCATGTGCGTGTGCGTGTGCGAGTGCGAGTGCGTGTGCGTGTGCGTGTGCGTGTGCGTGTGAGTGTGCGTGTGCGTGTGCGTGTGCGTGTGCGTGTGCGTGTGCGTGTGCGTGTGCGTGTGCGTGTGCGTGCGTGAATTTGCGTGTGCGTGCGTGTACGTGCGTGTACGTGTATGTGCACGTGCGTGCGTGTGGGTGCGTGCGTGCGTGTGGGTGCGTGTGCGTGCGTGTACGTGTGTATGTACGTGAGTGTGTGTTTATCTGTAGCATCGTAGCCGATTTTTGGTGATTTGTAAGTTCTCTAAATTTTTATTTATCCTTTTACACACAAGTAAGTGAGGCTCGCAGTAAAAGCTAGAATACCCGCTGCGTGCAGCGATACGGCGTTTTTACAGCATTGTTCGAGTAATTACCGCGAAAGTGCGGAATTCTTAACAAATGAGACCACAGTGTGTTTTTTGTTCTGGTATCATTTTAATTTAGTTTCAGCGTGGCGACTCATTTTGCGGCTGCATTCTTCTATTCGTGGATCGAAAGACGCCGTCTCGTTTTTATGTAGGTATTATTATATAAATATTTAGTATATTGAGATTTTGATGTTTGTTTGAAAACTTTGGCTGATGTTTAAAGGTATGTTTTAGATATCTTATATGGATTATTTAATTAGGTAGGTATAGGATATTTTTACAGTCATAAGGCATAGATAATAGTTGTCGATTATCTGAGGATTTGTTTATAAAACTAAAGTAAAGTCCACTTAGGTAATAAAGAAAAATGTCATAGGTAATATAAATAAGTTCCTATTTGTATAGCCAGATAAGTTACGAATAACTTATTTGATCTTTCTAAAAACCTTAGGTTTCCAAAGTAGGTAAAAAAATTAATATAAAATGTTCTTTAACAAATTATTACCAACACGAAATATTTTCCCCAACATGTTTAAATATTGGTAAACAGTCATAAGCATTTTTAACCCAATCAAGAAATCAGCAACTATTCCTATCTATTACAGTAATGCTTAATGACTAGTAAACAAGGGGTTTATAAAATGAGCCGATACAAAAAGGCCTATCTTCCGCTACATTAGCCCTTACATAAGCCCTTTTTCGCTAACCCTTTCTGTTCCTAAGCCCGCTTACTCGTTCCTCACTAATTGATGCCAACCGTTTGTTTACCCTCCATCCCCCCTTTTTTACCCAAGACCGTTGTAATGGGCTCTTTGAGAGTGAAATATCTTTTCGGTTTTTGTTTTAACTGCTACCCTTTTGGGGTGTTTTAGGTAAATACGAACATGATATTGATGTAACGAGTTGAAATTTAGACTATTTGGTTTTACTGTTTTTTTTTTCGTTACGATCTTAATTGCAAATTCTAGACACATACCTAGTATATAAGCTCTACAATTTGCAATCTTTACTCAAAAGTACTTACTGGTTTTTCGCGCACAATTGAATTCCTTGTAGAAAAACCTACCTACCACTGAAACAGCTGTAAGATGACTCTTCTAGGTTCATAAAAAAAGCATTAATCTATACGAAAAACTTCTTCAGTGCACAGGTATTTTATACTCATCAGTTTTTTGTCTTTGGTATTCCAATGCATGCGGTAAATAAGGTGTTATATGGCCCAAAATCACGAATGTGTAGAGTTCCGATTACGTAAAAAAGATAGTTTTTTTTTTATTACAGTTACTTATGTTTATTTTTTGTTATTACAGCAATTGGCATTAATAATGATTTAAAACACTCTTATAACCATTAGGTATTATCTTCGTGATTTTGAGGAATTCACACCAGAGATTTCCTTACAACAAAACCTACCAATAAAGCTTAGTCTTCATTATAAAAAGCATATGTCTATAGAACTATAGAAAACTCTACAAAACTCCTGCAGTGCATATAGACATATTAATCAGTTTTTCTCTTGAAGGAACATTTTTGAGTTAGCTCTCTATAGGTTTAGACGCGTGATATATACAATTTTTTACACATTTTCCACTGTTTCTTCGCTCTTATTTGTCGCAGCGTGATATTATATAGCCTAAAGCCTTCCTCGATAAATGATCTATCCAACTAAAAAAGATTTTTTCAATTCGAACCAGTAGTTCCTGAGATTAGCGCGTTCAAACAAACAAACTCTTCAGCTTTATAATATTAGTATAGATGATTCATATATTATATTATTATTATTATCCCTACTAATATTATAAATGCGAAAGTAACTCTGTCTGTCTGTCTGTTACGCTTTCACGCTAAAACTACTGGACCGATATGAATTAAATTTGGCACCTACAAAGAATGTCTGGAGCCTGAGAAAGAACATAGGCTACTTTTTAACCGACTGCAAAAAAGGAGGAGTTCCACGCGGACGAAGTCGCGGGCAAAAGCTAGTAATATTACAAAGCTGAAGAGTATGAAAATATGAAGCCTTATGAAGAATTACTATTCATTAAGTGACAGTTAGAAGACTTTGACAGATCTTTGACGAAACAATCGGACGGGCAGGACGACGTCTGCCGGAGCCGCTAGTATATTATATGATTCAAGACAAATGCTAATCACACTAACACTTGCCCTTAACAGGATCTCCTCCGGCACCCTTAGGTAGCAGGTTCTTAAATTTTCAATTTCCCTCAATTTAACTACACTTAAGCGCTTAGCACTAAATGTAGCCATACCCCATAAATCAAGCCAAGCTCGCACGAACATAAATCACCAAGATTTAATTACAAACGAACAAAATCTTACCAGCGCCATTTTGAAAACCCTTATCCTACCCCTCCTGCCCGAAACAGACGATTACTCAACCTAACTTAAAAATACATGTGGAAATTAATTACGAGCTCTATTGCCTAGGTCATAGGAGGCAGATTGTACTGTTTTTTGTTTTGTTGAAGGTATAGATAAGTTTGTCTCTTTTGTACCCGTCCTTCCGTGGGCATAATTAGGAACGAGCCCTGGAGATGAGATTTTGGGAGTTTTAAATTGATTCAATCGACTGATGTTGTAGGTTTTTTTACCCAGTTTTTGGGTAGAAGGTAATTAGAACAACGTACCTACCTGCCTTTTATTCTGTACTTCATATTCTTTATGATGCTATCGTTACACGTTGGAATAAAAAAAATATTATGCATTGATTCATTTTCGATGTTCCGAAAAGTTTACAGTTCCCATACTCGAATTCAACATTTAACAATATATTGGAATGAAACAACTATTACTTAACGGATTTTTATTTTATTTTATTTTATTAGCTGACTTTAGCGTTAGACTATTGTCAGCTTAGTCGTGCTCCGATTAAGTAATAACCGCGAAGGCATCAGGAATTATTATTTAACAATATAGTTACAAAATCATAATAATTCTCATATTTAAACATTAACGTTTTCAAAATTATCCATTTTTTAAAGTTAGTATATCGTCAGTTCAGTTAGCTATGAGTATGGAAACTGGAAACGTCAGCAAATAAACAAAATAACGGATTTAACTCGCGTATTTTACTTTTGTAAGGTATCAGAAATTATTATAAAATACGCGAGCTAAATCCGTTAAGTATAGTTTAATTCCAAAATCCCTTTGTTTTTAAAGCAAAAAAATACGCGTCTAAAGAATTTAGTTTCCATTTATAAACCACTAGCTGCCCGCCCCGGCTTTTCACGGATCCCTTTTTTTTTAGCCTATGTCACTAGGGAATAGTGTAGCTTCCCAACAGTGAAAGAATCAAATCGGTCCAGTCGTTTTGGAGCCTATTCAATCCAAACAAACAAACCTTTCCTCTTTATAATATTAAGTATAGAAGTAGGTATAGAGTATAGACTATTACCCTTATAACGGCAGAACGTCTAACAAACCTAATCCATTTAAAAAATGCATGTCCCTTTAACCTTAAGTATACCTGTGGAGGAATTAATTAGTCCTGGAAATTTGTTTGGTTCAGGAGACAAATTGATTAGCTAGAGCGGCAGCAACGGGTTAATCTGTCCACTTTATTTTACCAGCCAAATTCAAATGTTTTGCCTTGAGAAGTGGATATGTAGTTGAACTTATTTTGGCTTTTAGTTTTTCTGGTGACTTTTCGAAAAATTACCTACAACCTGTCGGAATTTTTTGTTTAGACTGAAACCTTTTAAAAATGGTTTCAATCTATTTTAATCACACACAGCAACTAGAGTAGGTAGGTACCTACTTAGTTATTATTAAAATAACGTAAATCATCATTTGAATGTGTAATAACCGGAAGTATTATAAAATATAACATATCATTATATGTTTGACGAAGCAATGAGGGCCACCGCGTGTCAGAAATCCGCTAGATGCGCTAGTGTAGAATGAGGTCTAGCTGTCATGCTCCACTAATGAGAGGCAAGCTACTGGCCTGTGATTGGTGGTACATGACAGCTAGACCTCATTCTACACTAGCGCATCTAGCGGATTTCTGACACGCGGTGGCCCTCATTGAACGGGCAGGACGACGTCTGCCGAGAGCGCTAACAAATTATAGTAAACTAGCTGTCCGCCCCGGCTTCGCACGGATCTCTTTTTTTTATAGCCTATGTCACTCGGGAATAGTGTAGCTTCCCAACAGTGAAATAATTTTTCAAATCGGTCCAGCCGTTTTGGAGCCTATTCAATACAAACAAACAAACCTTTCTTTATAATATTAGTATAGATTATAGAATTAAAAAAACTTAAAACTCACCTGTTACCCATAATCAAAACCCATAGAGCGCACAAAGTAATAGAACCGTCTATAAATAATAGACGAGTCTAAAATCCTTTCTTCCACATTCCACCCGACAGTTTGCGGTATTTATTATTTAACGGAACTCTCCGCTATTCCCTGGCGCATTAAGCTGGATTAGAATTATAAATGAGCAGAGCTTAAAGTTTAGAAGCTCACTGCAAGTCTAAAAGCTTAGGTGCTGTTTGTTAGATGAGGTAGAAGTGGCATCGTGTATTATATTGATACCATAATAATTTCTGATGCCTTCGCGGTTATTACACATTGGAATGAAACAACTATTAACGGATTATTATTATATATTAGCTGACGTTTCGGATTCTTTACAGTTTCCATTATTGTCAGCTCAGTCGTACTATGATCTAATAGAATCCGAAACGTCAGCTAATAAAATAGGGACAGAAAAAGCGACTTTGTTTTATACTGTGTAGTGATATTGATACCAGCTTCTGCCTGCGACGTCTGAGCACGATAAGCATCGTTTTACCCCCTTTTATTAAGAGGGTGAATTTTCAAAAAATCTTTCTTAGTACTCCCCTACGTTATAAAAGGAACCAAAGTGCAAAATTTTAAGTTTCTAATCTTTATGGTTTAGGTCCATATTTTATAATTATTCATTAAGTCAGTTTTTTGTATATAGCATAGTACCATTTTGGCGACTGATAGGTACCTACGTTTTGTTTATTATTTTAATAATATAGTACTTAGTTATTTTTTTACACATTACGAATTATATAAAAATAATACATAAAACGAACCAAAAAGGCCGTCTATCAACCAGTCGCCGTAAAATATACCTTTATATAAAATAATACACCACTAGGTACTAAAAGGATATCTATGCGAGTTAAATTTATATTATGTTTCGTAATTTTTTATGTAAAAAACTATCGTACCTAATATAAAACTCACAGGCTAATTGTTGTTGTAATGTCACTTCACAAAAAAATGCCTAAAATAATCACGAATTTACGTTTAACCTATTAAAATTTCAATTCACCTATCTCAACATAAATAAAAAAAAAAAGAAATATTCCGGCTAGTTCACTGATATTCCTAACTCTATGGTCAGCAGTGTGGACTGACAGTTGCCGCCTCTAAATAAATATAGGACTCATTACAGTTGCGGCGCCTTGTCGCATCGACCGATTTGCAGCACAAGTCATTTGTTGTGCACAGGTGCATATTTGCATTGTCCATGGGCGCCACCTTTAAAATGTCTTCAGTCTTTGGAAAAACTATGGCAGATTACTTGATGACTAAAAGAAAAAATATCATAATGACATTTTGTAAATTTCTAATAGGTACCTAATAAGTAGTTTTAATGTTATATTATATTTTTAACGATCACACTTTGAGTGCATATAGGTACCTAGTGTGACATAAAACTATGTACCTACTAACTATAATTTAATGTATGAAATAATCTTTACTAATATTATAAAGAGGATAACTTTGTTTGTTTGGTTGTAATGAATAGGCTCCAGAACAGATTTCAAAAATTCTTTCACTGTTAGGTAGCTACACTATTCCCGAGTGACATATGCTATAAAAAAAGATGACCCGCGCGAAGCCGGGGCGGACAGCTAGAGAGAAATAAATGAATCTAATCTAATCTATTACTGAGGCTTTGCTGTCCATTCTTCCGTCACCGTCACAGTCTTAGACGGTTTTTTTTTCCAATTATGTATTTTTTTAGTTGCCGTTTTAACAACAAATACTAAAAAAACAGAATAAAGTAAATATTTGAGATAAAACAAAATGCATTGTGCCAATTTAGCAATGTACTCCACATTTTGCCCACACGAGAAAACAGTCCCATTATGAAAATCTTTCTTAAAATGTTTTCATTCGCACATATTTCAAAATTATCTTAATCCGCCCAGTAACAAATCTCACCGTAAACTTTAAGCTCATTTTGTAGGAAATACGTCTGCAGCGCTATTCCAAACCCAAAGCAGTATTCGAAATAATATTTAATATTTTTCTTTTAATTCCTGCCTTCGCGGTTATTACACATTGGAATGAAACAACGATAGACGAATTCGAATGAAACAACTTAAAACGGATTTAACCGCGAAGGCATCAGCAATGATTAAATATAGACAGATTTAACTCGCATAAAACTATTGTCAGCTCAGTCGTACGATTATGGAAACTTTAAAGGCTCCGAAACGTCAGCCAATAAAATAAAATACGCGAGTTAAATCCGTCTATACTTATTTTATTTTTCTTTTGTTTGAAAATAGAGAGGACTGGGTAAAGAACATAAAATTTTATTTAATCTGACAGAATAGATATTAATTAATATTGGACACATCATTTTTCTTTTCTCTAAAACGTTTATTAGGTACTCTTTCACGCAAAAACCACTCAATGAATTTTGATGAAACTTTAAAATAATATAGCTTATAACCTTAGGTTCTTAACCTAGTGGTAAAAACGTGTATTTCTTTGCCTCGAACGTCAAATCTCGGATGTCAAATCCCATACATTTTGGAGCCCCAAGTACACGTGCGCAGACGAAGTCGCGGGCAAAAGCTCTCTTCATATATCTCGAAGCTCGGCGGTATATGCCCACAGCTGCTACAAGACCAGCTTGAGCTTTTAAGCTCCCACCTTGCCGAGCTTAAAAAGAAAAGTGCAATTTTTCCTAGTTAAAGGGGTAATAAACAGAGCTTTGGTTTTATTGCTGTTTTTGAGTTTATTTTAGAACGAGTTTTATTTGATGTGCTTTTTATATTGTGGGATATTTTGTTTATGATTATAATTTATTGGTGGTTTAGTGGTTAGCACCTGACTACGAAACTGAAGGTTGTAGGTTCGAATTCTACTAATGATGTCCACTACTTTTACATAACAATATATATTGTATGTTTTATAATAAAATGTATTTATGTAGATTTATCGGTTGTCTAGTACCCATAGTACAAGTTTTGTTTAGTTTAGGACTAGACAGGTGTGATTGTCCAATGATATTTATTTAATAACTCTCTATTTCATATTTGAGTATAACTATACTAATATTATAAATGCGAAAGTAACTATGTCTGTATGTCTGTCTGTTACGCTTTCACGCTAAAACTACTAGACCGATTTAAATGAAATTTGGTACAGAGAAAGTCTGGAGCCTGAGAAAGGACATAGGCCACTTTTTAACCGACTGCAAAAAAGGAGGAGTTCCACGCGGACGAAGTCGCGGGCAGAAGCTAGTATTATATAAAACAGTGTAGGTATATATTTAAATATAAAAGTATTTTGTCATTTTACTATTTGCATTTTTTCAAAACTATCACGAATTTGGAATAATACCTCTTAATTATTTATTACACATTGGAATGAAAAACAATCACGGATCTAATTCGCGCATATTAAAATTAATGTTGACTTTTCGCAAACTTAACAATTCCCATATTCGTAGCCAATTGAATCAACATTAATATACGGGAGTGTAATTCGTTGTAATTTCATTCCACAATACTCCTTAAACGTCTATACCATAATTTATTCTCCACAGAAGATACAAACGATGTTCTTTTTTTTCAGGCATGAAACTAACAAACCCTATTCTACTCGGACCCAGCTGCATCCAGAGAATAGATCTAAATAATTGTCTGTCCGGCGGTCTGTACAGCCAAGACAAATTAAACGAGGAAACAGCTGATACTTAGCAAAGTAAAAAGGAAAATAATGAAGCAGAGTAAATTTTTTTTTATTCGCAAATGATAAAATACATTAAGATGATAAATTTGGTATGAAATATGTTTACCCCATGGGGCAAGAGCGTAATATACGTTGTATGAAGTTGCCCTCAAAATAACTTTTACGACATTATATGCTTTGAATAAGGCCTGTTGGTCTAGTGGTCAGAGAGACTACGAAAGCGGAGGTTGCGGATTCGAATCCTGCTAGGGGCAGATGTTAATGTGATGAG
Source organism: Polylopha cassiicola (assembly GCA_038024825.1). NCBI lineage: Eukaryota > Metazoa > Arthropoda > Insecta > Lepidoptera > Tortricidae > Polylopha > Polylopha cassiicola. The sequence goes on from CP149061.1 coordinate 7,332,619, forward strand.
CATTGGCATCTGTATGTGAGTCTTTGATGTCTTTATGTATGTTTGTCTGTTGTCTAGTACCCATAATACAAGCTTTTGATTAGTTTGGGACTAGATCAATTGGTGTGAATTGTCCAATATAGGTATTTATTAAATTTATTTTTCGTATAAGGAAATGATAAAATACGTTATTAAGATGATACATTTGGTATGAAATATGTTTACCCCATGGGGCAAGAACGTATTATACGTTGTATGAAGTTGCCCTCAAAATAACTTTGTAGCTTTGAATAAGAACATTGGAATGAAACAACTATAGACGGATTTACTGACTTTAGCATAAGACTATTATCAGCTCAGTCGTGCTATGATTATGGAATCTGTAAAGACTACGAAACGTCAACCAATAAAATAACCGCGAGTTAAATCCGTCTTTAGTTTTTTCATTCCAGTATATAATAACTGCGAAGGCATCAAAAATTGCTTTGTATAAGAAGTTTACTAGTTTGATTCAGTTAAAACACATATATGTATAATTGGATTTACAAAAATCACTTACTGACTTTATTAAGTAGGTCTAAGCAATTTGTACAGTGAACGGTTGGGCGGGTTCGGTACGGAATGCAGCTGTGGGCAAATTGAAACCGTCCTCAGAACTCATTAGAGGAGACCGACCGCAGGACAAAAAGTAAAATATGCTATCTTGATGTCTATATTTTTATCTATCTTTCTCTGTCTATGTGTTTTAAGTAGGTCTAAGTCAGATATATGTAGCGTAGTATATTGTCTGTATTAAAACAGCTTGTATCTTTTTTATTAGGATGGTTATTGCATTGGTAAAGTATAACTCTAGCCGTGCATAGCAGATCTCATAGGTTTCAAAATTGATAAGATATAATAATTTCTGATGCCTTCGCGGTTATTACACATTGGAATGAAACAACTGTTAACGGATTTAACTAGCGTATTTTTATTTTATTTTATTAGCTGACGTTTCGGATTCTTTACAGTTTCCATAATCGTAGCACGACTGAGCTGACAATACTCTAACGCTAAAGTGATTTATACAGTTATGCAAACTTCCTTATATTTAAATTACGTACCCTATTCTGAATTATGAAATACTAATGTTACATTTTACGCAAAAAATGTTACTATTATACAGTACAATTAAAACCTAATAGGGGGCGTTACTAGCGCTTCGGAAAGACCAGCATTACTGAGAAGAAACGCCGCAAGAAACTCAGTAGAAAGTCGCTAATAAAATAAAATAAAAATACGCGAGTTAAATCAGTTAACAGTTGTTTCATTCCAATTGATAAGATATGTTTTTCAAAAAAATAGTTCAGTCAATAAAGTACAAGTACAATAAAGTACAAAAAAACATCACTGGAATAATTATACTTTAAACTTCAAGCATTAAAATAATCGCCTTAAATAGAAAAGAAGTGAAATTGTGGATTGAAAAATGTTATTTTCAAGGAGGTTTAATACCCTAATCCCTCCAACAGCCGAGGCGAGTGCGGTTGTTCTGCAAACTCTATATTGTTACGGTACTCTTGATTAAAGTAATCCTTCTTCATTTATTTTTTAAATGGGATTCATTAGACATGGATACTACTCGTTTGAGTATTTAACGTCCTTTATCAGACTACCTTGGGCACTAGACAAGGTGCCGACGTTCAACGTTAACGTTAAACGAAACAACTCAATTGTATGGGATTTATGTGGTTTTGTTTAACGTTAACGTTGAACTTTGGCACCTTGTCTAGCCCCCCTTAACTGCTTTGCTGAAATACTCCAGTAATGATTCATTAATTTTAGTACACATTTAATGGACTTTTATGTCATTTTACATTTGTGTTATGAGTAGGTTCAACGTAAGTATACAGATAGCAAGGTTTATGACGATTGAGAAACTGTCACTGTCTAGCTGTTGACAAATGTTATCAGGCGCGACAAATATGACATGACGTGGCTAGCACTTGAAAGCCTGATATTAGCTAAGTACTATGTTCATATTTTACAGGGAATTTTTAAGTTATTTGTGTAGCTATATAAAGTTACTTAGACAATTAGGTCCACTTGTAATACATCTAATTATATTATATTTGAAATATTATGTGTTATATTGAACAGAAAAAATAAAAAAGGTTCTAATAAGGAAGTAACATCTGGTGCCCTAATTAGGTACAAATATTACAGGAGACATCTGCATTTTAGAATTAAAAATAAAACTGATAACATTCAAAAATAGTCCTACCTCTTTTCCATGGGATCAAATAATAGGTATATTTTCTAAATATATCACTGCCTTTATTATTATGTAAGTATATAAATTATTCACCGAAATGTATGTACGCGCATAACTTCAAAACGACTACAAAATTGTTTATATTTTATGTTGCTAGGAAAAAGTTTGTACATGGTATATAAGAAAATAAAAAAAAGGTTTTATTAGAATTTTTGCAATCTAATACAAAAAGTGATCGACGGCATGTCATAGAAGACTTTGATAGATCTATAACGACACAAACGAACGGGTAGGATGACATATGCTGGGACCGCTAGTCTATATGTATACTAATATAATAAAAAGTAAAAATTTGTTTGGTTGGATTGAATAAGCTGCTAAGCGACTGACGACCGATTTGAAAAAATCTTGGAAAGCTACACTATTCCCAAGTGAGGCTATAAAAAATAATCCGGGCGAAGCCGGGGCGGGCCGCTATTTTTCTATAAATATGTCAAAGATCGTCAAAATACATTTAACAATTTAAATACGACAGTCAAAGAGATAAAAGTCAATTAAAGTATCAATAAAACGGTGTCCGAAATAAAACCGATTATTAAATATGTTTGCGTGAAAAAATATCATCCACAATTAACAAGAAAACAGATGTTCATTTTTCACTTCATCCAATTGGCTTTTTAAAACGAGCCATTGAAAAACATAATTGGAAAAACATCCAATCACCTCGACCAATAACATATTATTTCGCGCGCTAATTTTCGAATTACGTTAAAAAAGCAAGTGCAAAAATGTTAAAATTAACGTGGAAAATATTGTGTAAACCATTCAACAGGTCCGTCCGACCTTGAACTATGGGATTAATATTAAAAATTTAACTGTCCTCGGTGTTGAATATTTTTAACTTTAAACGCGTACAAAATATTATATTTCTCTTTTTTAACTTAATCAATCAATTTCGGCTCATCGCGAATGATTGCGGATAAACAGTTGGGGATTTCACATTTTATTTTGGACAATCTTTGTATGGTTTATCGAATCTGGAGAGATTTTTGAGTGAAATTTTACATGATATACGAATGATACGATTATAACAAACTAGCTTCTACCCGCGATTTCGTCCGCATGGAACTCCTCCTTTTTTGCAGTCGGTTAAAAAGTAGCCTATGTCCTTTCTCAGGCTCCAGACTTTCTTTGTACCAAATTTCATTTAAATCGGTCCAGTAGTTTTAGCGTGAAAGCGTAACAGACAGACAGACAGACAGAGTTACTTTCGCATTTATAATATTAGTAGGGATTTAACTAGTGTGTTTTATTTTATTAAATGACGATTTTTTTGCACTTAAGCGTTGGACTATCGTCAGCATCAATAGGTACCTAATTAACTAGGTACCTTACTAAATATGTCTTGTATTTGCTTTAATCATACTAATTGTATGTTTAAATACATAAAACAGGATAACTAAGTACTATAACAAAAACAAAAAAAAAACATACGAAAACTAATGCCAATATTACCCCACGGTACTCTTTAAAAATTCACAGAAAAAATTAGGGTAATATTTTCACACTAGCAACTTTACCTTTATCAGTTGCCAGAGTACCGTAGCGACTCATTATTAATTCTTTCACAAGATATTCACGGGCATACATTCATTATTTAAGACCAGGAAAATATTAAGTTCCATATATTCTGTATGGTAGTTCCGCCTTTTTAGAAGTGACTGGGGGAATTATCTTTTATGACGTGTCCAATTTTACCCCACGCTCTCTAATTTTACCGAAACTTCTCTTTTAAGTGGTAAAATAATGGGGAAGCAGGAAAATTAAAACGATTACTTTGGCATACGAATACATTTACTTTACTGTCATCCTCTTTTCAGTATAAAGGTAATACTTTCTAATAGACATTATTATTAAAAAATACGAAATAAGTACATTTATGTTTAACTAAGCTGTAACTTAGATACTTGCACACGGTCTGGAAAAATATAGATCTAGAATTTGAATTAATTTAATTGTGCTAATATTTGTATCTAATCGTTTGGCTAGTTTCATTAAGTCCAAGTCTTAAGTAGGTTAGCTCTCTATAAGCTCTAGTAGGTATTTTGCTAACGAATCAAACAATTTGAATCTTGTGGGGAATACTCGTATTTGGGTCAGAAATGAAACCTCTTGAACTTTGCTAAACAAGCCGAGTACCTACTATGTATAAATATAGAAACATAATATATTTACTTACTATTGAAATTCAAAGTAATTTACATATGGAGACATTTGTCACGTTAGAAAGGTTGCAATTTATGAGCAAAAACGACTACCTAATTTAAATTTCAATCTAAAATCCCAACTTCAAAATTACATTACGGCGGGCGAATTTTCGCTAATTTTACCTCAACGACCCTTATTTCAATGGGGTTGCGTTCTTATTTTACATTTTAAGTCTCTGGTCAGGATTTATATTCCGCGGGCACTCCACGGGACTCGAGAGGGCCATAAATAACTGTAGAGGTCCGACACGGACTTACCCCCCGACTTCACCCGGGGGTAGCTCCGGTTTGGGGCAAAACGGGGCGTACGGCCGCAAACGACTAAGGTTACACGCGGGGAAGATGAAAGAACGCCCCCATATATCTTTTTCAAAGTGCGGATTGTTTGAGAATTTTAATTTTGCGAAAGGTCGAAGTTAACGCGGTTTCATTTTGGCGCTATGTTTTTTTACTGGTAAAGGTTTTTGGGTAGGTTTTATTTTTAGGGTTTTGTTTTTAACTTTAAGCGTTTATATAGGGCTAAGCGAATTAGTTACATTGAATGATAAATTTAATGTTTATGTCACTATTTCAGTAATGGCCGTGGCTAATACCTATTACGTGTTTTAATAAATTTCTACTATTAATTTTTGTCATTTCATAATACAGACCGTGATTTTTTTATTATGAAAGTTAAGCGTACTTTTCTTGCTTCTAATAATAACAATATTATGTAAGTTGTAAATAGAGGATATAATGATATCACTAGATAATTTTTAAATAGAAGCCCGTTTAAAGACTGACAAAAAATAATTAATTACTTGGATTGTATTGTGTGTGTAATGTAGGTACCTAACGAATGAACATAATAATAATATGTAATACATGCTATTTCTGGTCTAGTTTGACGTCATAAAATTTATATAGAAACATATCGAAAAAAGAGTAAATACCTACAAAACAATGGAGTAAAGTTGATTTCATTAACCTGCCTACAGTACAAATCAACAACTCTTAATTTCTCTAGAGCTTTTACCTAATTAGTAATTATGTCTAGGGTCACTTAATTAAAACGTGGAGCCTCAGGCGGTCAAATAAAGAGGGTTTTATTTGAGCCCCCAAGCCTCTTGGACCTCTGCAAATAACCCTTATGTTCGGGTAACATGGGTCAAAGGAATGGTATGGGGTAAGTACGTACATCTATGTATATGTACGTACTTACCCCACACTACAAGTCATTACTTGTATATGAAAATGATTTTATACTTAATTATATTTTTGTATCCTATACTTAAGTATTTGTTTTGTTAGTGTTTATGCTGTCAGTTAATGTTTGAACTACTGAACCGATTTTGATGAAATTGAACAAGATAAAAAGAGGTGGAATTTAGTGAAAAGTGCATCTAAGCTAGTCGAAACACTAATTCTAGGCAATTAAGTCGCATATTATATCCCTACTAATATTATAAATGCGAAAGTAACTCTGTCTGTCTGTCTGTTACGCTTTCACGCTAAAACTACTGGACCGATTTAAATGAAATTTGGCACCAAGAAAGTCTGGAGCCTGAGAAAGGACATAGGCTATTTTTTAACCGACTGCAAAAAAGGAGGAGTTCCACGCGGACGAAGTCGCGGGCAGAAGCTAGTGTTACTATATTTTAATAAATAACAAACGGTCGCACAGGGTAATGACACCGGAAGTCCAAGTTAGAAAACCGGCCAAGTGCGAATCGGACTCGACCACGAAGGGTTCCGTTTCATCTATAAAAACGGCCAATAAATCACGTATTGGAGCCTTAAATAATTTTTCTAGTAATTTCTGATGCCTTCGGAGTTATTGGAATGAAACACGAATATGTAGGTAACTGTAAAGTTTGAAAGTCTCAGCAAAAAAAAATACTCTAGTTAAATTCGTTATAGTAGGTAGGCTTAATTAATTATTTCTTATCAACCGACGAAAAAAACGGAGGAGGTTCTCAATTCAACGCGTATTTTTTTTTTAATAGCGGCAACAGAAATAGATACATTATCTGTGAGAATTCTAAATTAATCACGGTTAATAAGATACAGACAGGAGACAGATGGACGGACAGCGGAGTCTCAATAAAGGGTTTACCCTTTGGGTACGGAACCCTAAAAAGGGGTTGCCAACGGTCAATGCTCGTTAAGGCACTTCCGGTACGTAACGACATTATGATATGTGACACTTTTGAAAATATACTCTTAATGACGTTTTGAAAGTGAGTGTACAGCACTTTGAAATAATCTCAGTAGAAAGAAACTCAGTAGAAGGAAACTCAGTAGAAAGAAACTCAGTAGAAAGTCTCCGTCGTTGCTGAGAAATGGGTCAGAAACTCAGTAGAAAGCCTTTATTTAATCCCCACTGCAAAAACGACGGGGTGTTATAAGTTCGTGTCTGTCTGTCTGTGTGTGTGTGTGTCTGTCTGTGGCGTCATAATGATAGCTCCTAAACGCATGCACCGATTTTGATTCTGTTTTTTTAAAATAATTTATAGGTAACAGTAATTTCTGATGCTCTCGCGGTTATTACGAATTGGAATGAAACTATTATAACGGATTTAACTCTCGTATTTTGTGTTAAAGTGTGTTTTGTTAGGCTATAGTCAGCTCAATCGGGTACGAATATGGGAACTGTAAAGCATTCGAAACGTCATCAAGTATAATAATAGTTATACAAGGAATTCCCGTGCAATCTCAAGTTTCTAACCCCTATTAGGCTTTGCGTTATTATTATTATAGGTATCAGTCATTAAGTCAGCTTCTCTTTACTAATATAATAAAGAGGAAAGGTTTGTTTGTTTGTTTGGATTGAATAGGCTCCAGAACGGCTGGACCGATTTCAAAAATTCTTTCACTGTTGGCAAGCTACACTATAAAAAAATGATGATCCGTGCGGAGCCGGGGCGGACAGCTAGTTTTATATATGTAGGTATTATGTAATTAGTGCCACACCAATTATTCGGAATAAAGCCTAAAACCGTCCCTAAGTCCTTGAAACAAAAAACAAACGTGTCCCAAAAAAGGAGTGAAAAAAACAAAAGGTTAAAAGTTGTCCTTATTTGAATTTTCATTAAAACTTTTACCGTCAGGAACAAAGAACATTTATATTAAAAAAGTCTGCCGGCGACCAGATAAATATCTGTAGTCTCCCAGCGACCCGCTAACTTCAATCATAGAATAAAAAAACCCTAAAAAGACCAGACAGTAAACTCTATAATAGATTAGATTATTATTAAATGTTGCAAAGCATTTCACACAGATGGCGCTGAAGCGAAAAATTCGCATATCTATATGAATATTATAAATGCAAAGGTAACTCTGTCTGTCTGTCTGTTACGCTTTCACACTTAAACTACTGGACCGATTTAAATGAAATTTGGTACAAAGAAACTTTGGAGCCTGAGAAAGAACATAGGCTACTTTTTAACCGACTGCAAAAAAGGAGGAGTTCCACGCGGACGAAGACGCGGGCAGAAGCTAGTAAACAATAAAGTTCAAAGACCGAATTGAAAGGAGTAGAGAAATTCGATGACCTGTCAGTTGGTCCCCTATGGTGTAATGGTTCACTACGCTGCCGTTAGTAAAGGCATAGGTGTGGGTTCGAATCCCACTGGGGGTCTAAAATTTTTCTACTCTTGTCCAAGAATATCGATCGAATTTTCGATTGATAGATCGTAGTTAATATAGATTAGATTAGATTCACTTCTCAAAAGTGACACAATAATTTCTGATGCCTTCGCGGTTATTATACATTGGAATGTTCAAGTTTAAACGGATTTAACTCGCGTATTTTATTTTATTCGCTAACTTTTCGGAGCCTTTACAGATTCCATAATCGTAGCATGACTGAGCTGACAATAGTCTTATGCTAAAGTGCATACAATAGTTATTTATTGTGCGATAAAGTGTAAATAAATAAATATTATTATGTCCAATTATAATAATATGCACTCATCTTGAGCTCGTCCAAACAGAAACAAAAGAACGAGGATCACAACTCAAGAAAATGAAGTACCATTTATATATTTCCATTATTTAAGATTAGGGGCTCGTCGGTGACGTCACATTAAGGTGTAAACGTGACGTCACTTGCCCCCGAACTTTTGAAGCGCTTATCTTTGTCATATATTGTTCGATTGAGAAAAGAAAGAACTCGAGTCCTATATTTTTTTGTAATCTACTTAATGGGTAAAGATAATATTATAACGATAAGTGTCAAATAAATCTGCCTTCAAAAAATTTTGAAAAAATCTACCTAGTTCCCGCTGTTGCCGGGCAGCGTAGAAAGTCATGTCCCCGGATTCCGGGGACATGGTGAGATGGATGGGGCGACGTAATAACACCAAGAGTATTGACTGCTACTGTTATAATAAATTTATTACATAAAACATAACACTTATATACTATATCGAGACAGCGCATTACGCTGCTCGATCTATCTGCTACGTGAGTTACGTGACTGTGGCAATCTGCTGACAGGGCCGCCACACCGCTTAATACCTATTGTCATATCTGTTCTATCTTGACATCTCCCATCATCTCTTTACCGCCGTAACCGCCCCTCGGACCTTCTGTAACTTACGACCGTAGGAGGTGTCACTTATTTTATGCTCATAAGCGATAGCGGGAGAGGGCGCGGGAGCGAGAGCGGTATAGCCATGATATCATGTTGAAATCTGGGCTTCTAGTGAAAAATGGTATTAGTCATTGGAATGAAACAACTATAACGGATTTTACTCGATGTTATTTATTTTAGTGTTGGGCTATCGTCAGCTCAGTCTATAAATATGGGAATTGTATAGTTTTCGAAACGTCAGCAAATAAAATAAAATAAACGCGAGTAAACTCCGTTATAGTTGTTTCATTCCAATGTGTAATAACCGCGAAGGCATCAGAAATTAGCATTAGATGTTTCGTACGGTTGTCAAAGATTGCTAAAGTAAAACAGGTGAATAAAACTTGTGTGGATTAATAATCAGCTTTGACCATCCACAATACCACCGTATCATTACCACACGTGTATCGTAATGTACTACTTCTGGCCGCTGTGCTAAATGAAATTGCAGCTTTCTGGCTTCGTCGAACAGAAAAATAGTATACTGACTTTGGCCAGTAAAATAAAAAAGCCTCAGATCACATTTTTGTCAACCTGGGCTTCGCCTCGGACAACAATTACATGTGATCTGAGACATTTTTTATTTTACTGGCCTAGGTGCGTAAAGTACTATTTCTGTCCTCCAGCCACAAAGCGCCAATTTTCTAGCCGCTGCGCTAAATGAAATTGCCGCTTTTTGGCTTCGTCGAACAGAAAAATAGTATACTGACCTCGGCCAGCTTCGCCTCGGACGACAATTACATGTGTTCTGAGACTTTTTTTATTTTACTGGCCTTGGTGCGTAATGTACTACTAAACCAATTCGTAATCCCATAATCTTACAGTTCGGGTGACTTCGGCATTCGCCGAGTTTTCCCGAACGCGATTTAAATTTCGATTACAACGCTGATTGGTGATCACAATCAGTAAGAACCGGTAATTAGATTCTACCAGAATTGGCGAGGATTGGTTGAGATTTCAGCCATGTTTGTTTGAAATTTGGCTCGCTGTAAAGTTTGGTTAGTAGATAAATTAATGGTTTTATTAAAAAAGTTAGCTGGCTTAAATTTTGGAATGAAACAACTATTAACGTATTTAACTCGCGTATTTTTATTTTATTTTATTAGCTGACGTTTCGGATTCTTTACAGTACTTCGTTACAGTTTACTTTAGCGTTAGACTATTGTCAGCTCAGTCGTGCTACGATTATGGAAACTGTAAAGAATCCGAAACGTCAGCTAATAAAATAAAATAAAAATACGCGAGTTAAATCCGTTAAGAGGATTGTGAACCTGTTAATTTTCATACAAAAGGCGATAACGTTTTACACCCAGTAAATATAGTTAGATTTTTATAATTTTTGGATATGTTGTAGATATAATGAGAAACTACGTCTGTACGTTTTGATTTTTAAGAAATATTGCTTACGCTAAAATTTATTAGCATCTAAAAATCTACATATAGATCTAAAAATCTATATTTAGACCTAGCGTAAGCAATATTACTTAAAAATCAAAACGTACAGACGTAGTTTCTCATTATATCTACAACATATCCAAAAATTATAAAAATCTAACTATATTTACTGGGTGTAAAACGTTATCGCCTTTTGTATGAAAATTAACAGGTTCACAATCCTCTTAATAGTTGTTTCATTCCAATGTGTAATAACCGCGAAAGCATCAGAAATTATTAGCTTAAATTTTGTCAGACCTTGACTATATCTAGGTAAATTTTAGATGCTCACAAGTTAACTTTATGTTTGGGCCGTTCAAGTATTACGTAAGCACTGTAGGGGGGTCTATGCTTTGCTTATTTTTTTGACATTGGGGGTACCTAGTTATGTAAAGTAGAAAAAAAAAATGTCATATCTGAGTCTGTCATGGCATAAAATATTCTGTAAAATAGTTACTTATTAAGCAAATGTGTACTTATTATTTACGATGTAGCAATCGAAATTCGATCGATATAGATTATGGTTTTTATTTATAATAATAATTGGAATAAATATCATATAACACCTTTACCTACCCTTGTACTATGTGTGGAAATGTATATAATACTAGCTGATCCGGCGAACGTCGTACCCGCCCTATAATCAAGTTTTTTTTTTTACATAAGAACCTTCTCCTAATAATAACAAATACAACAAAAAAAGAATTAGTGAAATCGGTCCAGCCATTCACGCGTGATGTCGTGACAACGGAAAACGGGTTTCATTTTTATATATATAGATAAATGATAGTACCTACAACTATGTAGGTACGTGTCGAGTAAAAAAAAAACTGTCTTCTGCGAGCTATTCCAAGTGCGCTGCAAAAACAGCTAATTACGCAAACGAAGTCGCGGGCAGAAGCTATACTATTTACTTTCGACCTCCAACGAGTTGCAACAAACCAGCGATCGTCACGTGGCGTTTGTCACGCAGCGTGCAGCACGCCCGCGTGACATGTATATAAGGAAGCGTGAACGAATTCGCTGCGGCGGAGGATCGCAACTTTTGTACAATTACCGAGCCGCAGCGCCGCCTCCGTACCGACAGCAGAGACAAGCATTACCGGTAAGTTATAGAGTGGGTAAGTTGGTTAGTTGGTGGGTAGGTAAGTAAGTTTTATAGAGTGGGTAATTGAGATCTAGGGGCCCAGACAAAGTGCCAACGTTCAACGTTAACGCTGAACCTTGGCACCAAAATGTATGGGATTTGACATCCGCGAACGACTGTCACGTACCTCACAAACGTTCGTGGATGTCAAATCCCATAGATATTGGTCGTTTCGTTTAACATTAACGTTGAACGTTGGCACCAAAATGTTTAGGCCCCAATCTAGTCCTTGTCTAGATGTGAATAAGTACCTAAAGGTTGGAATGAAACAACTATTAACGGATTTAACTCGCGTATTTTTATCTTATTTTATTAGCTGACGTTAGACTATTGTCAGCTCAGTCGTGCTACGATTATGGAAACTGTAAAGAATCCGAAACGTCAGCTAATAAAATAAAATAAAAATACGCGAGTTAAATCCGTTAATAGTTGTTTCATTCCAATGTGTAATAACCGCGAAGGCATCAGAAATTATTACCTAAAGGTTGTTCGGGTAGATTTTTTGACATCCGTATATCCGGACCTGAATGCAGGTATCAAGTTCACATCCGCAGGTTATCCAGTTAATTATCCAAAGATTATATGTATAAGACAGTAGGTACATTTTTGCAGACGCTACCCCGTAGAAGTTGGCCGTACATAAATTATATCCACCAAAGGATGCCGACTAACTTTGCACTTTCCTCGTGCTTTGCACATAATGGAAATATATGACTGGTTTTAACTAACGGCGTAACTTTGTAATTGAGAGTGCGTCTAGGAGCTAGAATACTTTAATAGCCGTTATAATTGGTATAACTTTGGAATGGCGTCAATTATGTAGAGGAATTTGCGCTTAGAAATAGATGTCTTTGGTTTTGCCTAATCGCTATCAGTGATAGCAATTAATGGTTTTATTAAAAAAGTTAGCTAGCTTAAATTTTGTCATACTTTGACTATATCTAGGTAAATTTTAGATGCTCACAAGTTATATGTTTGGGGCCGTTCAAGTATTACGTAAGCACTATAAGGGGGTCTTTGCTTGCTTATTTTTTTGACATTGGGGGTAGTCATGTAAAGTAGAAAAAAATATGTCACCTGAGTCTGTCATGTAGGCATAAAATATTCTGTGCGTGCAGTGAGATTCGAGAATGTACTGTGTCTGGGTAGACACTCCATACATTTACACCATTGTGCCTATATGGAATGCACGCCCTTGGCTATCACTACACAGTATAAAACAAAGTCGTTGTCACTGTTCGTGCCTATGTAGGTATGCTTAAATCTTAAAAACTACGCAACGGAAAATGAAGCGGGTTTTTTAACCGACAAAAAACGGAGGAGGTTCTTAAGTCGACGCGTATACCTATAGGTATATATATTAATATTATAAATGCGAAAGTAACTTTGTCTGTCTGTCTGTCTGTTACGCTTTCACGATAAAACTACCGGACCGATTTAAATGAAATTTGGTACAAAGAAAGTCTGGAGCCTGAGAACGGACATAGGCTACTTTTTAACCGACTGCAAAAAAGGAGGAGTTCCACGCGGACGAAGTCGCGGGCAGAAGCTAGTAGGTATATATTTATTTTATGTATGATCACGCATAATTTTTACAGAGTGGTTGGATTATGATAATTCTTTTTTTATTGGCTTACCAATGGCTGACGTTTCTGAGCTCAGTCGTGCTACGATTATGGAATCTGTAAAGACGAAACGTCAGCCAATGAAATAAAACACGCGAGTTAAATCCGTTTAAAATTGTTTCATTCCAATGTATAATAACCGCGAAGGCATCAAAAAATATTAGGTATCTACATAAATATAAATACTTAATAATTTCTAAATTAATATTTAGTTCTTAAAATAAAGAAAAACAATTCAACATTTGTAAAAAACAATACCCCCTTCTCGAAATTAAATTCTGAATCGAATGCAACAATCCCCATATTTTTAATACAACTGGATCGATTTTTCTCACAGAACTCACTTCTCGACTAGACTAATACCTATTCTTTCTTACATTTTTTTATTTTATATTTTTTGCAACAATCAGCGCCACCTAGCAGTTGTGGCATGAACTTCGTACTGAGAAGGGTCCCACTAATTTCCTAAGGGATCCCAAACCGCACCCCGTACCAAGAGACTGAAGCGACAGCCATTTTTAATAAACCAATTGTGATACGTGACTTTGCTTGCTTTTTGTCAATGTGTTAGGTATTAGGTTTTTGTTGGATGTGATTTTAATGGTAGGTTATCAATTAATATTTAAAGTACGTTATTACTCAGATTTTATTGTAACTGTATATATTATTATGTACTTACCTAGATATGTATTTTTAGATAATGCCATTAAATTTAAAAATAAATTAAGGAACCTACGGCCACGGTATCATTTGCTACTTTGGTATTTTTTAATTGTAGGTATTTCTTTTTCCATTTTTGTATTTTTTTATTACATTACTTACTTACCTAAATAATGCTTTGTACAATATTTGTGTCAAATAACAGTTAAGTGATTTCTTGTACTGTTACTAAAATGTCTGCTTACTTATTGTCAATTCTTATATATAAAAGGAGAAGCTGACTTAATAACTAACTATCAACGCAGCGCCTAAACTATAAAGGTTAGAAATTTGAAACTTTGCACAGGGGTTCCTATAATGGAGAAGAGCACTAAGAAAGGATTTTCAAAAATTCACCCTTTAAGGGGGTAAAACAGGGTTTATCGTGCGCAGACGAAGTCTAAACTCTTTTTACTATTTTTTTAACTATAGGCATTAAAACTATTTAAAACCTACTTTGTTTCTAGCGGTAAGAACCAGTATTTGGTTTTCTATTACTATAATAAAATAATGATAATAATAATAATAATAAAATATTCTTTATTAGACCTCACATAGGATATTATGTTTACATTCACTAGGTAGTAACTTGATAGGTACATGAGAAACATTATAACTATTACCTACCTAATTTGAAAAAAAAAGGTTTTTTCGTAAAATACAATTAGGTACCTATACAAATTTCCGAAATTCTTAAATCTTTACACCATTCCAGATCAAACCATAGCACCGTTCAAAAAAAGACAAGATTTTCAAAAATAAAAAAAATATTGGAATGATACAACTATTAACGGATTCGGATTTTTTGCAGTTTCCATAATCGTAGCACGACTGAACTGACAATAGTCTAACGCTAAAGTAGCTTAGTAGACTTATCTCCGTAAATAGTTGTTTCATTCCATTGTGTAATAACCGCGAAGGCATCAGAAATTACAAAAAAAATATTCAATCGTAATAATTACTTATACCTTGGTACGGGGGGCGGCAGGCTTTATCTTCACGCCCGCACGGCCATCCTATGGTAATGTGATGAAAAATTACACCCATCTGATACCGCCTTTGTTCTGCTGACTGTACCTGTCACGTCTACACTGTTCTGTACAAGTCTTATTCTGAATATTTAAGTGTATTTTTATTCGACTGTCATTGCGTCTTTGTTCTGACTGTACCTGTCACGTCTACAATGTTCTGTACAAGTCTTATTCTGAATATTTAAGTGTATTTTGTACAAGTGTATTTTTGCGTCTTTTTTTTAACTGTACCTGTCACCCGGCTGTCATTGGGCCATTCTACTATTAAAAGTAGGTTTTTGAGTCCCCCACAAAAAATCATGTAAAACGAATATAAACTATACTTATATATAATATGGAAAAATATAAGAAAAATTCACAGTACGCGAAACTGCCGCATTATTTCTTTAACTTCTGTTAACATTTCAATTTAAATATTGTATTTTATTTAAAATATGAACGGTATCAAAGTGGAGTTTTTGGGTAACATAGTGGTTTTTCTCTTAGACAAAAACCTGCACTAAAAAGTAGAATGACCCCATTGCGTCTTTGTTCTGACTGTACCTGTCACGTCTACACTTTTTACTGTACAAGTCTTATTCTGAATATTTAAGTGTATTTTTATTCGACTGTCATTGCGTCTTTGTTCCGACTGTACCTGTCACGTCTACAATGTTCTGTACAAGTCTTATTCTGAATATTTAAGTGTTTTTTGTACAAGTGTATTTTTGCGTCTTTTTTTTTACTGCTGTCACCCGACTGTCATTGCGTCTTTGTTCTGACTGTACCTGTCACGTCTACACTGTTCACTGTACAAGTCTTTACCTTGACAGGTACAGTCATATTATTATGTATACCTACAAGTGTATTTTTGTCCTGTGTTGTGACGTGACATGTCACGTCTTAACTTTCCAAGTCTTGGAATATGGCTTCGCGGTTATTACACATTGGAATGAACCAACTATAATGGATTTATCTCGCGTATTTTATTGTATTTGACGATTCGTAAACTTTTTAGTTCCCATATTTGAAAGTTTATTAGAAACATTTAAAAAAATAGATTAACTCTAGACTGAGCTGACGATAGTCTAACTCTAAATTAAATAATATTTAATAATTTCTAATGCGTCGTGGTTATTATACATTGGGATAAAACAACTTCAAACGGATTTAACTCGAGTATTTTATTTTATTGGCATAAGACTATTGTCAGCTCAGTCGTGCTACAATTATAGAATTTGCAAAGGATCAGAAACGTCAGCCAATAAAATAAAATACTCAAGTTAAATCCGTTTAAAGTTGTTTCATTCCCATCCCTACTAAATAAATGCGAAAGTTACTCTGTCTGTCTGTCTGTTACGCTTTCACGCTAAAACTACAGAACCGATTTAAATGAAATTTGGTACAAAGAAAGTCTGGAGCCTGAGAAAGGACATAGGCTACTTTTTAACCGACTGCAAAAAATGAGGAGTTCCACGCGGACGAAGTCGCGGGCAGAAGGTCCAGTAGTTTTAGCGTGAAAGCGTAACAGACAGACAGACAGACAGAGTAACTTTCGCATTTATAATATTAGTTAGAATATAAAATTTTCAATGTTGCCCGATCTAATTAATTAAAGGAATGTTGCCACATTTTACATCCAACCTGTTAATTGCTCGGATGCAATTCTAAATGGAAAATGAAGAAATTGTCACTAATTCCGTAAGGCTCTATTGGACGCCATTTTGAATTAAGGGAATAAAATGCAATTGTCTATCGTTTAGTAGATAATTTTTGTCCGATGTTCAATACGTGCAATGAACAATTTAATGCAGTAATTTCTGATGCATTCGCGGTTATTATACACTAGCTTCTGCCCGCGACTTCGTCCGCGTGGAACTCCTCCTTTTTTGCAGTCGGTTAATAAGTAGCCTATGTCCTTTCTCAGGCTCTAGACTTTCCTTGTACCAAATTTCATTTAAATCGGTCCAGTAGTTTTAGCGTGAAAGCGTAACAGACAGACAGACAGAGTTACTTGCGCATTTATATTATTAGTAGGGATTAGTAGGGATTGGAATGAAACAACTTTAAACGGATTTAGCTCGCGTATTTTATTTGGCTTGGCACTTTAGCATAAGACTATTGTCAGCTCAGTCGTGCTACAATTATGGAAACTATAAAGAATCCGAAACGTCATGAAACAAAATAAAATACGCGAGTTAAATCCGTTAGTTGTTTCATTCCAATGTTTACCCGCGAAGGCTTCAGAAATTATTACGTCAATAGACTCAAGTTAGGCTTTGTGAAACAAGCCGTCAAAGCACATGTCTGGTTTAAAAAAAAATTCTTAATCCACATAGATGACATATCACTGGTGTTATTGTTTCATCAAACTGACATTTTTGACGACAAAAACTGCATATAGAGTTACTCGCTGCCTGAATACTTTAATGCTTGTTTTTTTTATATTGGCCATAATTTTTCACTTGGCCTTTGAAATGCGCATATGGGAACTGTTGTTTTCGAAAGAGTATATTAAATAATATGCACGAGTTAAATCCGTTATAGTATCATTCCAATGTATAATAACCGCGAAGGTATCTCAAATTATTATAGCTAGGTACTACTACCAAAACTTATATAATAATATATAAGTAGTTAAGGTATCTATAGGTAAGTTTTCAAAATGTCAGCAAATGACACAAAATATGTAGGTTAATACCTATATATGTACATAAGTATAAAATGAGTAGACTTAATGACATAAGGGTTAGAAACTTGTTTTTTTTTCAAAATTTTACCTCCTAATGGGTTGCTTATTGTGCGCAAAGTCGCAGGCAGAAGCTAGTCCGTAATTATTAGATTGCAATGTACTGATATGTAACAAAAACTATTTTATTTTAGTATTCAAAAATAAATCCTATAAATGAATCCATCCATCAATGTTCTAAATAGTTACCTACCTACTATCATTTCAACAGATTGCATAAAACCGTTTTTTATATCGCTAAGAGCTTTTCACTCTGATAAGGGAATCTGTTATCAGTGATCGCTGCGACACGTCCATTACGGAATCGAGCCGATTTGATACCGGTTGGCGGGTTATATGACTAGTAAGTTTGTTATTGAGAATCTTATGAATTATTAATTTAAATTAGTAGTGAATTTAGATGCGATATACTTAAGTAAGTAAATAATAAAAATGCTAAAACGGGAATTTGTATAAAATTCGACCAAATATAATTTAAAACATGTAAGTAGGTTTTTTATATATATTTTTTACTATGACTTAAGTAGGTACAGGTACTTATCAATATGTCGAACCTCTTTTATCCAAAATTATCTTGCTGTAGGTATATATATAGCCACAAAATTACCATAGTTACCCAAATTTTATATAGGTAGGTACATATATAAATATTGATGTAGGTATGTGTTTGTTTCATTCACTGTGAATGTCAACTGTATCTAAGTATAGGTAAACTGAACATTTCTATTTTTATAATTCAGTAAATCTATTATACTCGTATAACTATTAGCAACAAATTCATATTTACTACCCTCGCCTTCCGCATTTATCCTACAAGTAGTTAAAAGTTATATACCAACATACTAACTTCATCATAAACAAAGTCAAACAAACGCAAGCTATTAAAATTCTATTTCCAGTGAAATGACGTCTTCCCACTCGTAAGGTCTCCAACACAATGCATCTTTGCCCCACGGGTGCACAACGTCTATCCCCACCTGCCCCACCTCACCCCAATCTAGCCCCCCCTGTGGCCTTTTTAATACCACCGCCTTTGCACTCAGTCCTTGTCTGTTATTGCCCTTTCATTCTTAAAAGACGAATTTTACATGCACCCACACAAACAAAAAACAACCTTAACGAAACAACTTAAGCCTCAAATTACTACGCGCACCACAGTGAAGTTAGATCCGTATCTAATGGAATATCAGATCAACAGAACTATACGTTCTTTGGGACAATTTCGTTCTTACAATTGTCTTTGGCGATTCTAAATTCGACTCTAAAGTTGAGGGGTAGAGTTGATATTAGAACGGGTGGTGTTAGCAGAGTTATGTCCAGGGTAGGATTGTAGGTGCAATAATTTAAGCAAGGCTGGAAAGCGATGGATAGTTCTTTTTGGAGTTTGTGCGAGTGAGACGTGCGTAGGTCGAGAGGGTGCGGGCTAACGCGTGCCAGGGGTGGACTTAGGACACTTTGACACTCTGGGGGTTTCGGCCAGAGGACCTTTGCCAATATGTAAATTGTAGGAGATGACTCTAATTGGGGGGTCGTTGTTATGTAATTGGTGAATCGAGTATTTTTTAATGGTTTTTGGCTATGTTGTAATACTGTAATAGGCGTTTTATAAGTAAGGATTTGATGTAGGTACCTACTTAAATGTAAGTTTTTAATTTTTGCAGGAAACTTATACTTGCTATAGCAGAATATTTTTTATATGAAATTATGTAGGTATTTTACGGAAATAAAATTTGTACTAATGTGATTAAATATTTTAGTAGGAAGAAAGTGTTTTCGAATCTCAAAACTGCTGTTTTAGAGAAAAGTAAGTTTATGAGTTTTGTAATAAAAATTAACAGATAATAAGGTGTAATAACTGTATCTAACACCCAATTGTTATTTTTAAACTAATATCTATAGACATAATTTGATTATAAAAATAATAATACGAACTAAAAGCACATTATGTTACCTAATGCCTATGCTAATATATATAGAGACAGTAAAATAGATCAAGTCATATAATTATTAAGTATGTTATTTTTTATATCACGTAAAATAGGTAGGTAATTAGAGACGGTTAACGAGGGTCGATTTATAAATTGTTTCTTAGGTATCAATGTATTGATTTCTACAGTAATTAACATAAAATATCAACGTACCATTTTTTATTTATTTATTTACACTTTATTGCACAATAAAACACAAATGTATAAAAGGCGGACTTAATGCCATACGGCATTCTCTACCAGACAACCTTTTTTATTGATAAGAAAATATGTCAAATGTAATAACACATATTTCCTACTACATTTGACATCACAAAATTTTTTTTTTTTTATTAACAAGTAAATATATCAACTCTATTTCTACTTATAAAAAAAGCAATTCATGTAAACACAGGCAAAAATTTAACTAAACACTAATCCACGCAGAATCCGTGCCTGTGTCCATCAACACCCCGCATAGACCGAGCTAAAAACGCACCCTGTTTCCCCTTTCCCCGATTTTTAAGCCTACCCCCCCTCCCGGGTTAGCTGGAGGTACATTTATGCGCAATAAATTTTGACCGCCAACCCTAGCTCCGGATAACCTATCTCCCTATTACAACACAACCAAAATCATACCTTATTTATACAGCTTAGAGTTGCTATTGCTTCGCTGTGTCGAGTATGTAAAAGAAAGGCAGTTTTGAAGCCGTTAGTTGAGCAAATTTTAACTGTAGTTACTTGAGTTAGGGTTGGTTTTCCATTGGTTGTTGGTGCTGAAAGAAGGCGCCAGTTCTGCGGGTAGATACCTAGAATAATGTCTATTTCTCATTTGTATTGATAGTGCGGTAATAAAATCTATTGTTCATGGAAAGTCGAAGTTCAAAGGATTTTTGATTAAGACCATGCAATCATTTTTCTATTTCTCGTATTATGTAAGCCTTTTGTTCTGCTTTGTGCCTTTCCCAGTCTTTGAAGTAATTTGCTTTGAAACTAAGGAAATAATTTACTTTACTTTTGCTTTGTTGGATGTTTGTGAAAGATCATTAATATTTTAATGAAACAACTATGAACGTATTTAACTTGCTGGCTTTTCTGCACAGTTTCCATAATCGTAGCACGACTGATCTGACAATAGTCTAACGTTAAAGTCTAATATAGTCAGCTCAGTCGTGCTACGATTATGAAACTACTAGCTTCTGCCCGCGACTTCGTCTGCGCACGATGAGTACTTTACGCGTCGTTACAAAACATAGCCTATATGTTATTCTGATGTATAAGCTATATTGCGGTAAAGTTTCATTCAAATCCATTCAGTAGTTTTTACGTGAAAGAGTAACAAACATCCATACATCCATACAAACTTTCGCCTTTATAATAGTAGTAGGATAAAGAATCCGAAATGTCAGCAAATAAAATGAAATACGCGAGTTAAATCTGTTCATAGTTGTTTCATTCTATATTGTAATAACCGCGAAGGCATCAGAAATTATTAGATCATTAATAGTTACTTGGAATTGCATGATAATATGGTACCTATGTAACAGTTTATTATGCCGAAGTAGGTATTATTTATTTAAGACTATATTGGCAGATCAGTCGAAAGTGTAAAGTTTTCGAAACAATCAAAGAAAATAAATTACGCAAGTTTATAGTTAACTAGCTTGTGACCGCGACTTCGTCTGCGCACTATGGGTAGGTACTCTACACAATATCGTTATATAGCCTACTAGCTGTCCGCCCCGGCTTCGCACGGATCACCTTTTTTATATAGCCTATGTCACTCGGGAACAGTGTAGCTTCCCAACAGTGAAAGAATTTTTGAAATCGGTCCAGCATTTTGGAATGAAACAACAGACTATGAACGGATTTAACTCGAGTATTTTATTTTATTGGCGTTTCGGAACCTTTACATTGTCCATAATCGTAGCACGACTGAGTTGACGATAGTCTAACGCTAAAGTCTCAGTAATAACCGCGAAGGCATCAGAAATTATTAGAACGTTTTTTTTATTAACCAATAAAACAAGTTTGTCTACATTTTGAAACCTAACCCTATAAAAGCTCCTACTTCCAATTACAATTCGTATTCAATTTTTTAACCCTTTCAACGCAGACAGGAAAAAATGAAACTCGATACCTTAACCCTTTCTTTACATAAGCACAGGAAAAAATATTACCATGGAAAGTACTCTTGATAAATAGACTTGTCACTATGATGGATTACGCCCTAAGGCTTTTACGGAAATTAATTTGCACCCAAAAAATACATATACTCACCTTAAGCCTTAACATATAAGGTTCATTCTCGATTGTGTTTATGTTTTGAAACTGTAAACGCGTTGTTGGTAACCTTTTGTTATTTTTACACGCTCTTATTCTAATGAGTATAAAGGATATTTTTGATTGATTTTTGGAGTGCTTTGGTTATAGGTACTTGGTGAATAAAGGTTCTTTTAAAGGAGTGTTAGCCGACTTGGAAAATAGTATGTTAGTTTTAATTTTAAATTGATTAAGTGATTTAAATATATCCCAACTTATTAAAAGTAAATAAAAGAGCTTTAGCTGGTAAACGATAAAATTCATTTTTTTTTAGGTACCTACTTCATTAAGTACTTATGTACTTAAAAGAAAAACAAAATGAACACAAAAATTAAAAGTAGTACTTAAATAAAAAATAGAGATTTTAGTTTGAATATAAACTGTCTTATAATGATTATGCAATACTTTCATATTATCACGAGTAGCATACGCCTATTTAAACATGGGGTAAGATCGTACATCCATTTCACACGCATTATGTTAGAAACGAATACCTCTAGCTTAAAATAGCGGTTGCTAGTTTAGCAGAGTAAGTAATATTACTTATACCTTTAATAAATTGGTTTAATTAATTATATTTAAATACCATTTATTTAGCGATGCAGTGAGATAACCCCGAAGAACAGCGCAGAGACAGCCAATAGTGGATCCTGGAATTTAGAAAAAATGTATAATTAATAAACAACAAAAAAATAATGACATCAACTGATACCTAATTCAATTCAGTCTTAATAACATTTTAATATTTTTTTTTTTACTGTGTTACTTACATAATTGTGTATGATACTTTCGCGGTTATTTATTTACCTACACATTGTATAAAACAATTATAACTTGCATATTTTGATGATGGCGTTTCGAAAACTTTACAGTGTTCATGTTTGTAGCAAACTGAAAGCAAAATGATAGCATAAAATTAATAAACGCCTGTTAAATTGTTTTATTTCAATGTGTCACTTATATATATTTACGTACTTACTAAATAGAGTGAATTATTTATATTTATTTGAATACCTAATTATTGTATATTATACGTCAAATAAAATAATATACTAGCTGACTCGAAAAACTTCGTGCCACCATATTTTTTCAAAGGTCACAGCCAAATATAAGTTCCTGATAAGCATGAAAAAATGAAAGACATCATACCAAAATCATTAAAAAGATAAAAATAATCGCAACCAAATCATAATTAAATTCCAATGTTGCACGGTTTCATTAAAATTCGTTTGTTCTAACCAAGACAGGCTGTTTTCAAAATAAACAAACACACCCTCGGAAATTAAAATGCCCTTATTAATTCGCGCTCGAAAGCGGCAATTCACCCTTATTTACCTAGGTAGAGTGAGGTGACGTAAGACAGACAATTGAGAATCCAAACTCTAGATTCTAATTCCTTTGATACTTACATGTCTACGATTATAGTCACCAGAATTTAAGATGTTCACTGCTAAAAATAAAAAAAAAATACTGCTGACACTAACTAATTACAAGCATGTAAGTATATTCTTATGATGGTAATGACGTTGGAATATATTAAAGAATACCTACTTGCCTAATACCTCGAAATCAAAAAAATGTTTGATACTAATTATCTTAGTTACGTACCTTCTTGTTGAAAGTCGTAGAGAGCTAGTGCTCATTTCATTCCATCACAAAAACAATCTTGCATAAGTTTAATCTAATTATGATAACCAAAAAAAGCATGTAGTTAACAAGAACCCATTTTACCCCAAAAACATCTTATACCACCTTACCCTCTATATAGAATAGGTAAGAATTAACCACATCAAATTATTACGTACAAAGGGAATTTTAACTCAAGATGAGGTTGAAAAATGCCTACTAACCCCCTCCTAAAAACCCGAAGTGCCTCCCCAGGGGGGGTACGCACATGCGTGAACCCGACGCCCCCTTAATACCTAAACGCCATTTTGTTTTTTTTATGTAGACACCTTTTTTGTATAGCTGTGTTATTAGAATGAATATTTGGATTGTAGGTTGTGACTACGAAAGTTGAGTTCTTATGTCATAATAACCTAATAAGGAGAATTAGTACTTACAGCGTTTTCTAGACGACTTTTTTTTTATTTGTAACGTGCTTTAATGGATTTGGGCGCAGTTATAGGATCAATTATATATCTAACTTGTAATCAACTTGTACATATTAATAAGCCTTGTAGCGTAAGGTACTTGAGGAAGCGCAAGAACGTTATTAGTAATTCAACTGTACTGACTACTTTGCTTGTTGCGAGCTACTAAGTGTCAAAATTACTCAATGAAATATATTATGTAAGTACATACCAAGGGCGTGTATTCCATATAGGCACAATATCATAAATGTATGGAGTGCCTACCCTAGCACCATAAATGCGCATTGCCCACTGCACGCGCGTGGTACCTACATATAAAAAAATCTACAAAATACCCTATTATTTAATAAATATCTTTAGTATGTTATGTTTTTTTTTACATTTGTAAAATAACTTAGACTAAACTCAGTTTGTTATATCTAAACTAGTTAAATCTATACCTATATACTATAGGTATACCTATACTTGTTAAATCCTCTTTTGTTGTTTTATTGCAATTTGTAGAACAACTATTTCTAAAAATACATTATCTTGCCGTCGTCTGTACAAGCCTAAATCAAATAAACCTAGTTACCTTTGACTAAATAATATTACTACATAAACAAGACCATTATGCAAAAAAACATTAAACAGGCATATTCTGTAAAAGCGGGGCGTTTCTAAAGGCCAATTATTCACTTTGACATCGTCGTAGATAATCATCTGTCATGCGACGTGGAACGCGGGTTGACCAGCTAGCACCGACCTACCCCTCAGTGACGATCTTACCCCAATGTACCCCTGAAAAATGGGGGGAGAGCTCAAGTTACACTGGCTTTGTGAAATAGAAAGCAGACAGATTTCCAGCCGGGTTGTGTTTTGTGCGTATCGTATAAGAATTTTTAGTGACGTTTTAAACTTGATAACGTTTTGAATAATGCGGTTTGGAAGTGGCAGTTTATATTATGTAAATACCTGGTACGTAGGTCGTTTTGTTATTTTATGCAGTTAAGTAATTGTTTTTTCTTTTGTTTTTGTTAATCACACGAGCTGAGAAAAAATCTATGTCCAATACATAATGCAGGTACTTATCGTAAATATTAATGAAAAAACAAAGATCCATATCGTATTGGCCCTTCTAAATTTTTTATGAGTAAAATAGTGGTTAGTTCTGGTAGCAGATGGTAATATGTCCAACATTAAAAAAATAGGGAAAAGTTAATACTAAGTACCTACTTCTTTCAATGAATGGATGTTGATACTATGCACTATGAATTCTATGTAAAATCTGTTAGTTCATAATTGTTGTGGGACAAGATTACCAGCGAATTTAAAAATGACCCGATTAATAATATTCATAATTATTATAAGTATCTACTGTCTACCTATGTACACTAAATTATAGGTAAGTAAATATATTGGAATGAAACAACTATAACGGATTTAACTCGCGCATTTTATTTTGTTAAGTAGGTACCTGAAGTTTAGAAAACTCATTAATTGTTACATATGAATATTTTAATAAAATTATCTACCCAAAGAGCCAATTACTGACTTCCTATGAGTCACCCTATATGCCATATACAAATGCTATTAACAAAATGACTTCTTAATTGTATTAGACTGTCCCTTTGGACCCGCCCTAATATCAATATAAACTACTTACTATGAATACCTAATATTGTATGACAATCTATACTAATATTATAAAGCTGAAGAGTTAGTTTGTTTGTTTAAACGCGCTAATCTCAGGAACTACTGGATCGAATTCAAAAATTCTTTTTTTGTTGAATAAAATAGACCATTTATCGAGGAAGGCTTTAGGCTATATAACATCACGCTGCGACCAATAAGAGCGAAGAAACAGTGGAAAACGTGTAAAAAACGGGGAAAATAACTATTCCACGCGGACGAAGCCGCTGGCAGAAGCTAATATCATATATATAGGAATATATTACATTTTGTAGATTCTAGACATGTCACTTTTTGACTGGTCTAGTGGTCAGAGTCCCTGACTACGAAACCGGAGGTTGCGGGTTCGAATCCTGCTAGGGGCAAATGTCAGTGTAATGAGCACTGGCGTCTGTACCTGAGTCTTGGATGTCTTATATGTATTTATGTATGTTTATCCGTCGTTGTACCTATAGTACACAGTACAAGCATGCTTAGTTTGGTACACACAGTATAAGCACAATTGGTGTGAATTGGCTAAAGTTATTTATTATTTTTATTATAATTTCTCTCCCTCTCGCAGTTATTACACATTGGAATGAAACAACTATAACGGATTTAACTAGCGTATTTTATTGAATGGATGTCGTTTCGTAAACTGCAATTCCCATATTCGTAGCACGACAGAGCTTACGATAGTCTAACGCTAAAGAGTTCAGTCGTGAAGGTTGTAATCCGTTTATAGTTGTTTCATTCCAATGTTGTAATTTCTGATACTCTCGCGTTTATTACATATTGGAATGAAACGACTATAACGATTTTAATTCGCGTATTTTATTTTATTTGAATAATTTCTGATGCCTTCGCGGTTATTACACATTGGAATGAAACAACTATTAACGGATTTAACTCGCGTATTTTTATTTTATTTTATTAGCTGACGTTTCGGATTCTTTACAGTTTCCATAATCGTAGCACGCCTGAGCTGACAATAGTCTAACGCTAAGTTATTTTATTTGCTTATTCGTTCCATATACCTACTAAAGTATTTTTTAAGCCATTTTTCTATATTTATAATTTTATTGTGATTTTTTGGTGTAGATATTTTTGAGCCCAACTTATTGGGGCTCCATAGTACTCGGCTATGGGTTAGATATGTCTGACCCAGCGCGCTGACTGTACAAGGGAGCACTAATAAAGTATTAGGTATTCCTCAGCCATACTATGCTCCTCAGACGCGATGAGGCCGTCACTGGCCACATCCTTATCTACTCGAGTTTCATCACGACGTTTCGTCTTGCCACCCTTTGACACGTGTCAAGAAACAAAAAAAAGTGGAGCGACCCATGACGAGGAGCATGACGCTCCTACTTCCCTCGCCCCTGCACTAATGTGTGGATTTAAGTTTTTATTAAAATTATTTTAAAACAATAGCTAACATACTATGTACCGATACAGAGATAAAAGTGTACAAAGCTTTATCATTTATTTTGTAGGCGTAAAAGTAAATGGCACTTAAGTGCTTTTATTTCAATAAGCGACGAGTAAACATTTTTATTTTATCTCGATTTTTTGAAATTACATTTTATCACGTAGGCGTAAAAGGAAGCTCAAACAACCCTTTCGTTTGCAAAAAAAATGAATATTTCTTTTTGATTACAACAATATATTGTGCGTTTGTATAAGACATAAGCGGATGCGGAACATTTTACTTAATCCTAACTAATATTATAAATGCGAAAGTAACTCTGTCTGTCTGTCTGTTACGCTTTCACGCTAAAACTATTGGACCGATTTAAATGAAATTTGGTACAAAGAAAGTCTGGAGCCCGAGAAAGAACATAGGCTACTTTTTAACCGACTTTCACGCGGACGAAGTCGCGGGCAGAAGCTAGTATGTTATACATGTGGGAACCTCGTTCGGAATTCGAAATCAATTTTCTACCAGATAAGTAGTTAAGTTATATAAAACTACGAAAATCCATGTACCTAATTATTAAATTAAAAACGGTTAGCAATAATGTAATACGGCGGATTATACCGACTGCTCATACATTATAATCTAAGACATACTTATATACTACTGAGCTAATGATAGTCAAATATTACATTGCAAACTGCTACGAATATGGGAACTGTAGTTTTCTAAGCCAATAAAATAAAATACGCGAGTTCATACGTTAAAGTTGTTTCATTCCAATGTGTAATAACCGCGAACGCATCAGGTATCTATACTAACATAATGAAGAGGAAAAGTTTGTTAATTTGGATTGAATAGGCTCCAAAACGACTGGACCGATTTAAAAAAATCTTTCACAGTTGTGAAGCTACTATTCCCGAGTGACATAGACTATAAAAAAAGTAATCCATGCGAAGCCGGGGCGAGCTTTTTATATAAATTGACATTTTACACTTATCCGCACCTACCTGTACTTTGAGCCGTGCTCGCTAACCCTTTTCCGAGTACGGCAAATTAAGCAGGGACGCCCTTTGCGGCTCGAGGCAAAAATTCAATTACAAACTTCAGGTCCATCCCAAGAGTACCCCGAAAGGGCGTTTTTTGCCTCTAAATTTTTATGTGGCCCTTTACAAGGTCGTAAACGGGGTATTTTATGAATATTCCATGTATAGGGGAGATAGGGGAGGGACGGGCAGTCGGGAGACATAGGCACCCCCCTTTATTTCCAATTCTAATATATATATATTTAATTCCCTATTTTGGTACATTAGTCTACCCACTGACCACAATGTTCATCCATAGAATACGTGTTATTTCGTTCATTTGTGAAATACAGGCGCATATTTAGTTTCGACACCGATCAATGTAACTATTTTGTTATGATTTTAAAGTAAACGAAAAAAATACCTGCTGAAGGTATGTTCTTTTTTAATATTTTTTTTAATTATATATGTGCTAAGGTATAAATTAGTTTGCAAGTCACGCTTAAATATATAACCAATTTTTTTTACGAGAATATTAAAATCAATAAATATGCAGAGGGAGCAATGGCCAATTTTTTTGAGGGAGGTTTGGGCATGCCCAATGCAATATAAGAAAATATATAAAAAGAAAATATTGTTGCTTTCACTTGCAAAGATATCTAAAACATTGATACATAAAAGATTCTTCATTGAAATGGTAACTTCACATTTTTTTACCTCGGAAGAAGAAAAATTTCACATGATGTATTCTTCAAAACTTCATTATGTATTGAAGAAGCCGCAAGCTCGTAATTAGCCTATTTTGATTACTTTTGTAATTACATATAAGTTGAGATTATATATTTCACCATAATTTACTTTGTATATTTTAATTATTTTATAAATATTAAGTGTTTTATATGTCATGCCCAAACCTCCCATAGCCGGTGCCCGTACCTCCCTACCATAGGGAGCTTTGGGCACATTTGACATGGTTCTGAAATCATGGTATAACTTAGAGACTGCTTATAATTTGTAAACTGTTGTTTATGAAACATCTAGCCAAATATATTGCGCAACTCACCTTGGAAGTAAATTTTGATTATATTGATAATTTAATTTTTAATTATTAGTTACGTGAAAAAGTGCCCATCCCTCCCCTATCTCCCCTACTGAACCTCCCTGAGGTAAATAGAGGTTATGTATTGGAAGTTTACGGAGGGGAATTGCGGCTGGACACGATTTTGCCTTTAATCAAAGTAACCGCTCTGTGAGATTCATTATTCAGGGGTTTTAGTTATCTTTTTTAGAATTCGATGTCCTTTAAGTGCTTATTACTTAGGTTTGCAATAATATATAAAAAAAGAACAACAGAAAATTACAAATAAAATATTTTTTCTGTGATAATTTTTGATGCCTTGGCGGTTATTTTACGTTGGAATGTAACAACTTTAACGGATTTAACTGGCGTATTTTATTTTTATTGGCTGACGTTTCGGAATATTTACAGATTCCATAATCGTAGCACGACTGAGCTGACAATAGTCTTATGCTAAAGAAACGTCAGTTAATAAAAATAAAATACGCGAGTAAATCCGTTAAAGTTGTTTCATTCCAATATTTTTTCTGTGCTTCAGTATTCATTTTGAAAACATGGAATGGAACAACTGTATTGATTCGAATTTACAGTTTCCATATTCGTAGCCGACTGAACTTATGTGCGTAACACTAGAGTTAGTTTGTTATACTTAATTGTTTCATTACAAAATAACAGAAATGTGACTTGATAAATATAGCCGAGGTTGACGAGCTGTTTTCTTTCTGTTTGTTGTTTTATTTAATTATATAAATACATTTTGCTTAATTATTTGTAGAAGTAGGTAGTTAAACTAATCTACAATTATAAAAACTTAGAACTGTATAAAATAATACGAAAAACAATTGGTACTTACTTAATTACTAATTGAAATGTTCTACAAAAACCTATAATATGAATTTACGCTATCCTAATTATATATCTTGGACAGAAAAACAATGCAATAACGATATAACCAATTCCGCTTAAACTTTTCCCCAAAACAAAACGCAATTTAAGTTCCGAGCTTTCGCGTAAATAATAAAAATGGCGCACTTAAAATTCTAACCCTGGTACTTGGAATATCTGGACAAAAGCACCTAAACTTTGCACAAAAGCTCACCGCATTTCCATAATGACTTTATATTATACTTGTGGCCATCGCCGGCCGAATTTTAATGACCCGTGCCTTATTTTTTCATTTTATAACCGCATATTATTAAAAATAATGTGCATTTCTCACGGAACAATATAATTTGGAAAGCGAACGGGGAAAAGTTAATAGACTTTAAGATTATTACATTTTTTGGTAGTTTTAGCGTTGTATGTTGGTTTTTGGGACGCAATTTAATACTTATTTAATAATTACATATTTAGCTTGTAGATACTTTTCTACTGTAGTTTTTTTCTTGTTGTTAAAACTTATTTTCTGCAGTTTGGGTTCTGTTTCTTAACTTGGAATGAAAAAACTCAACATGAAAAAATCGCACCAGTGTTAGATTCGTCATTACGAATATGAGAACTAATTATTAAGTTTTCAAAACGTAAGCATATAAAATAAAATACGCGAGTTAGATCCGTTATAGTTGTTTCATTCCAATGTGTAATAACCGCGAGACCACCAATTACCGGTGGTCTCGCGGTTATTACACATTGGACTGCTTACTAATATTAATATTAAACTACTTACTCTGTTTAAAAAAGTAAATATATTGGAAAGAAAATGTAAAGGAATTATATCTCGCGTATTTTTATATGCTGACGTTTTCAAATTTTACAGTTCCCATATGCGTTGATGATTGATCTAACGATAATCCTACACTGACGCACTGTGAGTCTACTGACAATGTGTATCAGAACTGTATAAATCACTTTAGCGTTAGACTATTGTCAGCTCAGTCGTGCTACGATTATGGAAACTGTAAAGAATCCGAAATGTCAGCAAATAAAATAAAATAAAAATACGCGAGTTAAATCCGTTAATAGTTGTTTCATTCCAATGTGTATTGTTAGAAAGTTAGGTATTTGCGAGATACAAGTATGAAATTACATACAAACAGCAATGCTCATCTTCACAGGCCCTTATGTACTACATAGCAGGGAGATGAGGGTAAATCCCTACGATTACGTCACGGCGTACCCACTGAAGGGACAATTAGGCCCTTCGAGTAATAAATGACACTCGCCTCCTACGGTGCCAACTTTTTTGACAAATTGCCAAAAACATTTAGGTAGGTAGGTATATATAAAATGTAGCGGTAATGTTTTGATGACGTTTTTAGAAGGACGTAAAGTTTTTTTTAGTTCACACTTTTTATCGCAGGCTAGGTAGGTAGGTACCTATTCATAATAATTTTCGCTCTCGCGATTATTACACTCAGCGGCCCGCCCCGGCATCGCCCGGTTCCCTTTTTTTATAAACTATGTCACTCGGGAATAGTGTAGCTTTCTAACAGTGAAAGAATTAATAAAATCGGTGCAGTACTTTTAACAAAAATACAAATCTTTTCTTTTTATAATATTAGTATGAAAGTATGATTGGAAAGAAATAATTATAAAAGATATAACTCGCGTATTTTATTATATATTTGCGGATGTTTCGAAATTATTACAGCAGTCATATTCGTAGTCGATTGAGCTGATGGTAGTCTAATACTTATTTGTTCTGAAATATGTAGGTACAAAAAAATACATAATATTATATCGGAGCTCGAGATGAACTATATTAAATAGGTAGTTTCTTATATACTTACCTAACAAAAATAACTATATTTTTATATAATTTACTAGCGACCCACCCCGGCTTCACACTGTACTATAAACCTTCCTTTTGAATCACTGTAACCGTATCTATTAAAAAAAATATATCTATTAAATAGTAGTTTTAAGGATTTAAGCTGATATAGGGACAGAAAAAGCGACTTTGTTTTATACTATGTAGTGATGCACTCAAAAAGAGAAAAAGATAATTAATCTTCCCCTTATTAATCATATATCTTATCTTAAACCCTGTATATATAAGGGGAGAAGGGTACAGCAACCCTCGATTAATTTTCGTTAAAAATTAATCATTTTAATCAAAAACCCCCTTCGGAGGGTCGGGGTTTTTTGTTTACGCAAAGGAAATACGGTGGAGTAAGAGTGGATTGTGGGATGGAATAGATAAATATTTATGTTGTATGTTGTAAGTTATATAAAACACTAGCGGTCCGCCCCGGCTTCGCCCGATCCCTATGTTTTTTCTTCGAGGTCTCCCTTTGAGTTTCTTCTTTTATTTACACGTTGTTGTACAAAACTAAACTGAAGTCGGTACGTTCGAACTTAACGCCTTGAGGTACTCTTTACTAGTCAATCTTAGTGTCATTTTAAAAAAAAACAGTTCGTAGGTACGTAAAAAAAGGCAATTATAAAATCTTCCGGAATCCTTATCCGGTATGTATGTTTATCAGTCTCTCATTCCATGGCATAAGCAAATACTTATATAAATATAAGCGCAAAGTGAAAATACTTTGCCTCCATAATAGGGAGATATAAGGGAATTAATTAAATGGAGACAAACATACAAACCAATAAGGATTTTGTTTGTTTAGGCCAAAACATGAGAATGAAATTCGCTTTGTTTTCTCTTGTCATTTCCGGTTGGCCTTACTGAGCTAGCATTTCATATATAATGTTATTATTGTATTTTAGGTAGGTTCTATTTTAAGGGAAAATATGTAAAACTATCTGTTCGCCCCGGTTTCGCACGGATTTTATAGCCTTATGTCACTCGGGTATACTGTAGCTTCCCAACAGTAAAATAATTTTCAAACTGGTCCAATCGTTTTGGAGCCTATTCAATCCAAATAATCCTTACCTCTTTATAATATTAGTAGGTATAGAGTATAGACAAACATGCCTACAAACTTACTTACACAAAAATACGTATTCGTAGCACGACTGAACTGACGACAGTCTAACGCTAAAGTCAGCTCAGTCTTGCTACGAATATGGGAACATTAAAATAAAATACACGAGTGTAATAACCCCGAAGGCATCAGAAATTAGTAAAACTTGATTGACTTTGAAAAAATTACTTTCTGATGAGTTTTTTGTGGCGTTTCTTTTCAGCAATGACGGTCTTACCGAAGCGCTAGTACCTAAATTATATGACCTGTAAAAATATCTATTTAAGCTCTATTTACTAATAAATGATTTGATTTAAAAACACGCAACACACTTCATCCAATACCTAGACTATTCAACTCGATATATTTACCCACTCGCACTGTACAGTTATTCCACAATAAACTAAACATTACAAACGCCAATTTGAAATCCAAAAGTGAATCCCAAAGGCCTTTACGGCATAACAAATTCAAATATATGCCCTGGACAATAGCCCCTGTATACGAAATCCCTACCTAACTTCAAAACATAACTCTTTCTCATAATCCCCGAAAAAAACGTTCCAATTATAAAAGGCGAAAAAAAAATATATAAAAAACCGCCCGAGCCGTGTCGCATAAATTGCCTTCATTAATTTCCGGCCGGCGAAATATTGTCTTGAAAGGATAATCAAATACAAATGGGGAAATGTGGGTACGTCATTTCCATAACATTTTTCTCTTCCCCCCTTTTGGTCCCTTTTGGACCCCTTTCCGGTACTGGACCCCGTTATGAGTCCCCCAATTACGGCACAGATAGCTTAAGCTTGCATTAGAGAGGATGGTAATGACGGCAATTATAGCATATGTACGTGTATGTATGTGTGGTAATGACACACGTTTTTTTAATGGCTAACTGCGAATTTTAACGATGATGCCATTTGGTAAGTAAGTACCTACTTTCGCATTTTATTTGTAACAATTTGGCGTAAACTTATTTTAGGTTTGTTCTGAGGGATAAGGTAATGATTGGTGGTGTTGCCAGACTAATCATATGCATGGTGTTGACATTTCATTAAAAAAATATTTAAATCTTAATTTTATGTTATAAAACGCCTTTATCTGGTCTAAGTAGTACTATAGACGTAGCTAACTAACTAACTACCACCAGAAAAAAAATACTTTCCCTTACCTTTAGCTTGTTTCTCTATTAATATAACATCAAAAATAAACAAAGAAAGTTGGTAAACATTTTTTACAAAAACCTCTTATGGCAACATTCAAAAACTGTCAGTTTGATCGGCGTCATTTTTAACCTGTGAAATTTAAACAACTTTACAAAGTAGCAATAATGTAACAAAGGCTCTCCTAGTTTTCATAGTACGTTTAAACTATGTATTTGCAGTGTTATACTTCACACTTCCCTCCACATTCGACGCCGACGCGGCCAAGCCAAATCCCTCTACTTAAAATTTTGAACCAGCCCTTTTTATATACAAAGCACATCTGCCTACACAACACACTCAAATCAACACCCTATTCTTACAATAAGAGAGTTTCATTTAGAATAAACCTTCCGTAGACCTATTAAGCCGCGACTAAGTAAAAACGAGGCGTATTTCAAACATTTAAAGATCCTTTTCCAACGCCCGAACGCAAACAAGCCTCTGAGAAATTCGCATTATGTAATAAAACATTTATTTTGTACGTTTGCGAGTAAATACTCCTCTCCCCCTATATACAATGATTTAGTACGCGAGAGATCGTTGCGATAA
The DNA here is from genome assembly GCA_038024825.1 of Polylopha cassiicola. Lineage (NCBI taxonomy): Eukaryota > Metazoa > Arthropoda > Insecta > Lepidoptera > Tortricidae > Polylopha > Polylopha cassiicola. The sequence goes on from CP149061.1 coordinate 7,367,567, forward strand.
CTCCTTTCATATTCCATAGACTAAAATTTACTTTTAAAAACGTTGTCAGCATTTTTAGTCTTTCGCTTTTCTTGGCTCAAACGTTCCACCTTGTTTGTGTTTAATTTAAAAAATGTTCCATTACAAATTCAAATTTTGTAAATGGAATACCGCTTCAATACTTGTACCTATCGTTTTAATTCGTAAATGGCTTTGGAATTTAGAATTAAAGCCAGTTTTGTATAGAATTTTTTGCACGTCTCGGAGTCATTGCATAATGGTATAATGCGATTGTGTATGGTACCCTTTATGTTTGTTGCAGGATGGTGTGACAATGGAGTATTTTTCGAGTGAAACCTGTTTGGTTTTGCTTCCAGCTAGCTGTTTGCATTCCGTGTACCTGTGCAGAATCGAACCCTGCTCTTTTAAAAGATCTTTTAAACCAGTTTGAGCTCGATTTTGCAAAGTTTGATGCAGTAATGCAGCTTATTTTAAGCGGTCGGTAATTCGTAATGAATGACAATGGTTGAGTGTTGCCAGTAAAAAAGTGTAAGTTGAGTGGTTTGACAAGATTTGTTTTTTATTAAAAATCGCATGGTGGTTACGTGGTTAAATTGGGCAATGTTATTCGAAGTAAGTTTGTATAAGTAGGAAAAATATCTTGTTTGATTTTTTGTTAAAAAAAAAACTTACTTACTTATATAAAATATATACCTATACTTACTTAGGTACTTACCTATAGTTCTACTCTATAGTAAAATGAAAAAAAAATATTGTAGTCTTTAAAGATATAGGTAATTGAAAATGAGTGTCATATTTATTTTGTTATATATTAATTATATACGTATATACCTACTTATATACATAATAATTAAATTAAGTAGGTAATCGCGAATCTTAAGATTAATATAATCTATAAGTATCTTCGTTTTCAAGTTTCATTTTAAAATACATAGTAGGTACTTATAATACTTATATAAGGTTCGGTAAGTATCATCCAAAAGTCTAAATAAAACCTCAAAGCCAAACCGTAACAACTCAAAAAATTAAAAATCCAAAAAACCGTAATTTAAAAAATAATATCCGAATAATATTAATAAAGCTGATTTTAGTCCGATAAAGCTGATTCTTCATTAGCATATAGATTAGTTGAGTTGCGTGATACTTTACCTAGGTATATATGTACCTATATACAGTCAAACCGGCACAGTGTGTATGGAAGCTAGTACAAGCCACGTCGGAGGTTATATTAGACATAAGTTGGTATATTTTTGCTTGTATAATTTCCTAACCACTGATTATGGTTATGATTATGTTTGCTTTGGTTTGTTAAAAACCTTCTTTTTAAAAAATAAGGACGATTAAATGAAAATATTGCACTTGGTTCCGGAAATGGTTAAAAAAATACTGAAAATATAGAAATGTTTTCTGATGAAACAACTATAACGGATTTAACCTGTTTTGTTTTATATGCGATATTCTTTTATATCCCTACTAGTCCCTACTTCCCTACTAATATTATAAATGCGAAAGTAACTCTGTCTGTCTGTCTGTCTGTCTGTTACGCTTTCACGCTAAAACTACTGGACCGATTGAAATGAAATTTGGTACAAAGAAAGTCTGGATCCTGAGAAAGGACATAGCCTACTTTTTAACCAACTGCAAAAAAGAAGGAGTTCCACGCGGACGAAGTCGCGTGCAGAAGCTAGTAATTATATATAGATGTATAAATAATAAATAAATATATTTGGACAATTCACGCCAATTGATTTAGTCCCAAAATAAGCCAAGCTATGGGTACAAGACAACGGGTAAACATACATAAATACATACCTAATAAAATATCCAAAACTCGGGTACAAATAATAATATGTTAGTTAAGTTATCAGGTTATTTAGTTAGTTAGTTCAGGTTATGTTAGGTTTATGCAAAATAAATTATGGAATCCATATAGGCTCCGAAACGTCAGCCAATAAATTAAAATACGCGAGTTAAGTCCGTCAATAGTTAATTTCAAAGTTTAATAACCGCGAAGGCTACAGAAATTATTATGAAAAACCACGTTGTTACCAGGGGCAAAGTTTTCACACGACAAACGCCTGTGTTACTTAATTATAAAGTTAAAAAAAAGTTGAAAGCTTAATTATTTCATTAGTTGGAAGTTATTTGCTAATTTATACCGACCACTTCGTTACGAACAGAATTTTTATTAAATCTGTCTTTTCTTTAAACATATTTTGTACAAAAAGTATTTTACGTTGAAAACGTGTTTGTGAAAAAAGGGCAAGTTCGTGCTATTAAGCTTTTTACTACATAAATTGAGTATCTCTGAATAAATTATATTAATTGACAATTGTAATTTCTATTATGTATTTATTCATTATTTTTGTAACATACGTAATGATGTTAATTTTAATAAACAAATTTTCTGAAACTGAACCCAGGTCGGCAAAAAAATTGGATTTCATTTCAGTTCTTTCATTTTTCTCATATGGCTTTAGAATTTTTATGTACAAATACATGTTATTATTTACTCATTCTGTTATACAATTTTTTTTACTAACAAAAAATACATAAACATTAAAACTTCTCGGATTCTTAACAGTTTCCATAATCATAGCACGACTGAGCTGACAATATTCTAACAAATAAAATTAAAATCCGCGTGTTAAATCAGTTTATAGTTGTTTAATTGCAATGTGTAATAACCGCGAAGGCATCAGAAATTATTATAGTTATATTATACATCAGTTTTAAGTTGACATAACCTAGATAACTAAAAACATCTCTTAATGCATTTATTATTCTATTACATAAGCCAAAGTTTCACAAATTCCAAACAAATTGTTTCAAGAACTTGGCTCTTCACTCTCTGAGATCTTTTTTGTAAAGTTTAGCTTTCCGGGCACGAAAATTTTTGCTATTTTTTGTTCACTTGCCGTTTGAGACTAAAAAATTGTATTCTTAATGAATTTGTTTCGTTATATATGCTTGTTTATGTAATATATGACAAAGGAATAGTTGGGAACGTTTCGTTAAAGGCAAAGCGAGTGGTAATACCTATCTGTGAAACAATGAATAACAAATCGCACACCTAGATCTAAAGGAATCTAACTCAAAAACCGGAAGATTTGAGTTATGCACACCATCGGATTCCAGCAAAACCCACCTACACTAAAATAGATTTCAGCTAATATAACTCTGCTAGCTTTATTATAAAAAGTATAAAATTATACAGAAAACTCATGCGTGCATATGGAAATATTAATCAGTTTCTCGCCTCTCCTGAAAAAGTACCATTTTTGAGTTAGCTCTCTTTAGATCCACGTGTGCGAAATACCAAAGTCAAATTATATAATACCTATGGTAAGTGTATGTACTATTTACTTTTTGGAATAAGTTCTGTTTTGCTGTATTTAACATTTCGCACCCCTAGATCTAAAGGGAGCTAACTCAAAAAAAGTAACTTTTTCGGGAGAGGCGAAATTGTTGTAAGGAATCGGATTTTTTTTAGCGTGTGTTTAATTGAAATCTTCAGCTTTTTGAGTTAGCTCCCTTTAGATCTAGGTGTGCGATTTGTGTAATTCCTTATGATATTAATTATGTTTTATTTATTACTAGCTTCTGCCCGCGACTTCGTCCGCATGGAACTCCTCCTTTTTTGCAGTCGGTTAAAAAGTAGCCTATGTTCTTCCAGTAGTTTTAGCGTGAAAGCGTAACAGACAGACAGACAGAGTTACTTTCGCATTTATAATATTAGTTTAGGATTAGAGTTACGTAAAAATGGAATTAATAATTAATGTTAATAGGTAAACTGCGGGTGAACCGACATAAATCATTCCTTAGTAGTCTTTAGTTACTAATACACATATGTATATATGCATATACCTACATATGTGTATTAGTAACTAAAGACTATATATGAATATGAATATATGAATATTATACTTACACACTATTACAATATTATAAACGCGAAAGTTCGTAAGAACGAATATGTGTATGGCTGTAAGTATATTTGTTCCTTTTTCACGCAAAAACTACTGAATGGATTTTGGTGAAACTTTACCATAATATAATTTATCAGAATAATATATAAGCTATATTTTATAAAGATATTGTGTAAATACGCATCGTGCGCAGACGATGTCGCGGGCAGAAATTAGTACAAATATATTACATTGATACCTTTCAAAGTAAAACAGCATAACTTTAAAATACACAATTTCACATAACTTATCAAAGTATGAACTTTAATCATATCATTACGCCACGAGGTAAAGCGACCTAAGTTATAATCTTCACAAACATCTAATCAACCATTCCCTTTATATGCATAGAGGGGTGCAATGTGCAAACACATAAGTAGCTTTCTGCAAACTTTAGCTACAGAAAACTCGTTCCAAATGCATAAAAACTTTGCAACTTTGCAATGTAACTGTATTTAAAGAGTTTGTCCCATTTTGAACCTTATTTCTTTAACCTACGACCTCCAGTTGTTTGGTTAATTGTTGGAGTTACCTTTTAGAAATGTTAAAGTGGGGAGGTGATTTTATGTATACAGGTTAGGTTTAGTCGATATTTGGTGTTTGTGCAGAATGTGGTGCGATAAATCGATTAAAAAGTTAGTTATTATTATAAAAAAAATTACAGTGATATTTAGTGATAAAATTCCAGGAAATAGTAATTGAATTGATGATGATAACTAATTAATAAGTTCTAATACCTTTGCGGTTATTACAAATTGGAATGAGACAACTAGGTAGGTATTTTATTTTATTTTGCTGACGTTTCGAAAATTGCACAGTTCCCATATTTGTAGCACGACTGAGGTAACGATAGTCTAACGCTAACGTGATCGAAAATTAATTATTCCACAGTGCTATTGACCAATCCTTACTAATATTATAAATGCGAAAGTAACTCTGTCTGTCTGTCTGTCTGTCTGTTACGCTTTCACGCTAAAACTACTGGACCGATTTAAATGAAATTTGGTACAAAGAAAGTCTGGAGCCTGAGAAAGGACATAGGCTACTTTTTAACCGACTGCAAAAAAGGAGGAGTTCCACGCAGACGAAGTCGCGGGCAGAAGCTAGTTAATAATATGAATTACATTGTTAAAAATAATTCTGACCAAATCTATATATTTTTTATAAATTTTCTTATACATAAACCTGCTCCTGACAATAAGAAACACAAAAAAAAAGAATCATTCTACGTAGTGTAGTCATTTAGAAGTTATGTGCGTACATACATTTCGGCGATATACCTATAGACAGATCAATAGATAGATAGATAGGTAGGTACTAGGTAAATGTCTATCTTAGAGACTTAGATATATTATTATATACGTACCTAGATATAGACAGATTACGAGTACGCTACTAATCTTAGTTTTTTGGCGATATACCTACCTATAGACAGATCAATAGATAGATAAATAGATAGGTATAGGTACTAAGTACATATGTATCTACTAGCGGCCCCGGCAGACGTCGTCCTGCCCGTCCGATAGTTTCGTCAAAGATCTGTCAAAGTCTTCTGTCACTTCTTCATAAGGCTTCATATTTTCCCCGTTTTTTACACATTTTCCACTGTTTCTTCGCTCCTATTGGTCGCAGCGTGATGTTATATAGCTTAAAGCCTTCCTCGATAAATGGTCTATCCAACAAAAAAAGGATTTTTGAATTTGAACCAGTAGTTCCTGAGATTAGCGCGTTCAAACAAACAAACAAACAAACTCTTCAGCTTTATAATATTAGTATAGAAGTATACCTAGATATAGATACGTACTATATATAGACAGATAACGTTATTAATCTTAGTCACACAGAGAACCGTCCAAAAATCTAATCAGGAAGCGTATCAGCCAACACAGACGGATAAAAAATTAATACCCGGAAGCAAACCACAGGTACAATCCCTTATTTATTTGTTTACAGCGACGCACGCCATCTGGCGGACAATCAGCGCAAAATGACAATCGAGAGTAGACAATTGTTGTTGTGTACTCGTTTTTGCGTTTTTTTCACTTAGGTCGCTTTGCCGGCTGGCGGGTGAAATATTTATTGGAATCGGCGGTCTGTTTTGTCAATGCGTCTGATTTCAGTACATACATGCTCTAAGTTTCTTGATAATATTTTTTGAGGTAGTACCTACTTATCTATTTAACTTGAGAAAAATATCTAAGTAAGTAGGTATTTAGAAATTGGAGGTGATATCGATTCGATTATTACTTACTGAAACTTTGTCCGTCTATCCGTCATACTAATCCCTACTAATATTATAAATGCGAAAGTAACTCTGTCTGTCTGCCTGTCTGTTACGCTTTCACGCTAAAACTACTGGACCGATTTAAATGACATTTGGTACAAAGAAAGTCTGAGGCCTGAGAAAGGACATAGGCTACTTTTTAACCGACTGCAAAAAAGGAGGTGTTCCACGCGGACGAAGTCGCGGGCAGAAGCTAGTATTTCACATAAAAAAAGTAAGGAGACACATACAACAGACATACCTATGGGTACCTACTTGACATTTTATAATACCTACTGACTAGTAAAAATGTCTAGAACAAGCTGTCCGCCCCGGCTTCGCCCGGATCCCTATTTTTATAACCTACCTATGTCAGTCGGGAACAGTGTAGCTTTCCAACAGTGAAAGAATTTTTCAAATCGGTCCAGTATTTTGGAGAACAACAAACTTGACATTATACCTATTAGTTTAGAAAATCGGTATTTTCTTCTAAACTTCATAAGAGCTCGTAAAAGCCTGAACTGAATAAATATAGCGTTAGACTATTGACAGCTCAGTCGTGCTACGATTATGGGAACTGTAAAGAACCCGAGAGTTCAGCCAATAAAAAAATACGCGAGTTAAATCCGTTAATAGTTGTTTCATTCCAATGTGTAATAACCGCGAAGGCATCAGAAATTATTCCGTTACCTATAGTTATTTCATTTCAATGTGTAATAACCGCGAAGGCATCAGAAATTATTCCGTTACCTATAGTTATTTCATTTCAATGTGTAATAACCGCGAAGGCATCAGAAATTATTCCGTTACCTATAATTATTTCATTTCAATGTGTAATAACCGCGAAGGCATCAGAAATTATTCCGTTACCTATAGTTATTTCATTTCAATGTGTAATAACCGCGAAGGCATCAGAAATTATTCCGTTACCTATAGTTATTTTATTCCAATGTGTAATAACCGCGAAGACATCAGAAATTATTCCGTTATAGTTATTTCATTTCAATGTGTAATAACCGCGAAGGCATCAGAAATTATTCCGTTACCTATAGTTATTTCATTTCAATGTGTAATAACCGCGAAGGCATCAGAAATTATTATAAACTAGCGATCCCGGCAGACGTCATCCTGCCCGTTCGAAGTTCAAATTGACTTTAGTTAGACAACGTTTGTATGGGAAAAGAAAACGGCTGTTTTTGGATTTTCCCGGCAACCATTTGAATTTTTCTTGTCGTATAAACCATCCTTGGATTTCAGCGAACATCTAAAAAAAAAAATAGCTAAATTGGTCCAAGCGTTGTAGAGTTATGTGCTTACCAACACATTTTACGATTTATTTTTATATAATATAGCTTCTGCCCGCGACTTCGTCCGCGTGGAACTCCTCCTTTATTGCAGTCGGTTAAAAAGTAGCCTATGTTCTTTCTCAGGCTCCAGACTTTCTTTGTACCAAATTTCATTAAAATCGGCTCAGTAGTTTTAGCGTGAAAGCGTAACAGACAGACAGAGTTACTTTCGCATTTATAATATTAGTAGGGATATAGATACCTATATACAATTATATTTTTGATTTTGATTGACTTTGATTCAGAACTAGGGACTGACGGCGGTTGAAACAAATAACCTACCTACTTAATTAGCCACGATCAATAATTGAGGTACCTACTCTATTTTAATTATGAATAAAACGATATTTTGTACAAATGATTTCGAATAACATATTAAACAAATCAATTGAAATCACTGTTTATTTGTGTGAATTGTTTCGATAGCGTATTTGTTGTTGGTTTTTTCGTAATAAAAACACTAGAAATTTCAATGACGGTATATTTATAAACGGTCTAATACCATATTTAAAAAACAAAGTTAGAAGGTTAAAAAACGCCTAAATTTATCACAACAAAAACTATTAGGTATTTTTTCGTAGTAAAAACACTAGAAATTTCAATAACATGTCGATATAAATAAACGATCTAATACCACATTTAAAAACAAAATTAAGGAGATTAAAAAACGCCTAAATTCATCACAACAAAAACTATTATGTATTTTTTCGTAGTAAAAACACTAGAAATTTCAATGACGGTACCTACATAAACGGTCTAATACCACATTTAAAAAACAAACTTAGAAGGGTAAAAAACGCCTTAATCCATCACAACAAAAACTATTAGGTACTACTAATTAGGTATTTTTTCGTAGTAAAAATACTAGAAATTTCAATAACTCGGACGGTATATAAATGGTCTAATACCAAATTTAAAAATCAAACTTAGAAGATTAAAAAACGCCTTAATCCAGAACAAAAACATTCCAATTTTAAAACAAGCACCGAAAAACCATAGCAGTCTTTAAAAACGAAAGTACGCATTTCCGAAGCTAAAATATTCCAAAACGATTACACGAAAAATTGGCGCATTTCAAAAATGGAACAATAACCTCTAACTCGGCCACGGGCGTCGATAAAAAGAAAAAGGTATTTTGTTGACGGCCAGTACGAACGGCGACTTCATCGATACTCGATAGTCGATTGATGCGTATCGATTCATCGGGTCGGGGACTTGAGTGTTAGTCTGTGGCATTTGCGAGCTCTGTAAACGAAGCGAGTGTTGGTTTCTTTTGAAACGGAATCGATTCGTGAATTTGTGATTGTTTTTGCATCGAAGTGTTAAGATTGGTGTTTGGTGATTCGACTGATCGATTGGATGAACTAATGTTTTGTGTTTGTTGTATCGACTTATTATTATTGTAACTGTTTCAACAAATCAGTAGGTAGGTAATTTTTTACTATCAGTCTTTGTTAGTAGGTAGATGTAATAAACTCTGTTTTTTTAATAAGTACCTATGTATTTATCACTTTAGCGTTAGGCTATCGTCAGCTTCGTCGTGCTACGAATATGGGAACTGTAAAGTTTTCGAAACGTCAGAGAATAAATTGAAAAATGCGAGTTAAATTTGTTATAGTTCTTTCATTCCAATGTGTAACCGCAAATGCATCAGAAATTGTTAAGTAGCTTAGGTATGTATATTTTATAAAAGAAACTCACTTTTACTACAAAATAGATACAATTTTAAACACAGCTTTAATTAACAGTTTCAAAATACTAATCAAACATTTACAAAACAAAATCTCAAATTTCAAAAGTAAAGAACATAATCGATGCAGTGACCTATTTGACTTCGAATATCGATTTCAACGAACCAATAGATCGATTATGTTTACTTTTAAACAGCCGACGTCGTTTTAATGACAGCTGTTGACCACAGGTAAGTAATTAAAAAAACTGTGAGTATCTATGAATGTTTGTCGATCACACAAAATATCGTTGACCATTTAAAAAATTGAACATGTGGTCTATTAAAGAGAATACATAAAAGTATTCCTTTCATTTTCTTAGAACAATTATAATTATGGAATTATAGATTAATATTTCAGCTCTTAAATTTAAGATTATCTACTGTGGTGTAATTCACCGAACAAATAGATCATAAGTTAAAATATTACATTAGATTATAAGGCTGGATCGATTCCTTAATAAATAAATATTCGTCACTTAACTATAATAATACCGCTTAAGTAAATCATTTTCGTTACCGCCTAAGTCACTCAGCGTAGCTACGCGTACCTATGTGCATTATTATTTTTAACAAATTAATGACTTGAGCGATATTGTTAATGTAATAATAATAACATAATAACCCTATATCTACCTAAAACTTTCTTATAATTAAACAAACCATTTTTATAAAGCGTTTTTCCATTCTCAACAGTTTACGCTACAAAACTCCGGCATAAAGCGTCCGAAAAGAGTTAAGTTTCGCAAAAAAACGCCCCTCGCCGCCATCTTGGATCCGCTAGGCGTCGCAAACGACCTTTTTATAAAAAAGCCTAAGTACGACACCATTATACATACATAATACAGAGATAGCGTATGATTACACCCACTACGAGCGAATTTGGATTCTAAAGGGGAAAGGTAAAGTCGGTTTTCGCTTGGCGGTTTTTTATTGTTTTTTGTACCTATGTTTTTACGCGTAGGGGTCGTGGTACATTTAGCCCTCCCCCGCAGGGAGATTTCTTACATGGATATATATTATTAATATCAGTAGAAAAAATGGACCGCTTTGAAAAGAAAACTCTAGTTTATGACCTGTCGTGGGCCAAATGGTGATAAAAAAGGCATTTTTCAGAGTATAAATTTAAGGCTTTGTATGAAAATGTAGCATTAATTCGTTCCTTTTGTTCGCAGTTTATTTTAACGGAGCTACTTTGCGCCGTAAAACGCCGATTGGGGGGTTTTTCGTTTTAGAAATGGGTTTTTAAACCTTGGCGTTTTTGTTTTGGGGGTTTAGAATTGATCGTTGCTGTATCGGAATAATTATGGTATGCGTGGTATTTTATTGGTTACAAAAAAGGAATGACACAACTATAGACGGACTTAACTCTTGTTTATTTTATTGGCTTACCTTTACAGATTCCATAATCGTAGCATGACTGAGCTGATAATAGTCTTATGCTAGAGTCTATAGTTGTTTCATTCCAATGTAAAATAACCGCGCAGGCATCAGAAATTAAGTACCTACCTACCTACTTTGGTATTATAAAAAAAAGTTATTTAAGCGGTTTAGATATAGGTAAGGGGGAAGTAGTACGAGTTGTGTCCTTGGGGTAAGACGATTTTTTGCACTAATGCCTTCTTGTTAATTATATATTATTATTATTACTGGCAAAATATAAATCTGGACACCTCGCCGCTTTAGTTCAAATCGTAATAGCGTTATGAGCAAATTTTGACAAGAAGAAATTAAAAAAGTCTAGACTAAAATAAAATATAGGTACTACCTACTTAACTACTTACTAAATAATGTTTGATGTTTTTACGGTTATTACACATTTAAGTGCCTATACTAACTAGGTACCTAATAATAACGTATTTGACTAGCGTAGGTATTTTTAATTTTATGATTACATTTCGAGAACTTTACAGTTTCCATACATGATGTAAAATTATTTCAGTTATAGATTATCTTCAGCTCAGTCGGCTACGAATATGAGACTTTGAAATTTAAAAATTAATATACTTAGTAGGTACCTGGTTCTACAACAATATTTAATATTATTTTTTTGATTTTACATAGGATTCATAGTGCATAGTATCACATCCATTCATTGATAGAAGCACCCGCTTCTACTTAGTATTAATTTTTCCCAATTTTAAATGATAAGTTTTACCACTCTGTTACCAGAAATAACCACAATGTTACTCTTCAGAAATTGAAAAGGGCTAAGTACTAGATCTTTTGTTTTTCAACGGATGTTTGCCGATACATTATTATTATGTATTGGACATATATTTTTTTTAACTTGTATCATTGTTAATAATAACAAAAATAGAAATTAAATTTACCTGCGCAAAATTTAAAAATGACTCATTACTTTTTTTTTCTTTAAACTATCATTTGTTTTATTTTACTTACCTAAGCTAGGTAGATATAAATAAAAGGGTAAAATCTAACCAATAGAATTGTTTAAAACTTATATAACAATAATATAAAAATGCATTACGTACCTACTTACTTAACAAAGAGGAAACCTACGATCTGAATTCAACCTTAATCCAAACCGATAAGGATTAAAATTGATTGACTATATCAACACCCTTGTCTATCCTAGTTAAAATAGGGTGATTCTATTATTAATAATACATAAAATTAAATTATTATTTATTTATTCATGAATTTGTTTCGCTATAGGTCGGTGGGATTATTGTTACGCCTTCTCATCTCAATAATTTAATTGGTATGTAAGTAAGAAGTAAAGTTTTTTACTTTGTGTATTTTTTTCTTTTTTTTCTCCTGTAATTTTATTTTATATTTGACTCCTGGAAACCTTTACATTTCCAGTAAATTTAATTTAGTCTTTTGACATCTGGAGACCTTATACATCTCCAGTACCTATTGTTATTTTTTTATTTTTTTTTATTTCCTCCTATATTTTTTTAAAAAAAATGTAATTAGATTAAGTACATACATATTATAATTTGTACATAATTTATTCTTAAGTGAAATTGTAATATTATTATATTGAAAAAATTATACCTCATTGAGTTTATTCTCGATTCTTCTCAAGAGGTTTTTTTTTGCTGAATCGAAAAAGAATATTAATTTTAACGTTGACATTCACAAGTGCCTGTAAGAGCCTAGACTGAATAAATGATTATTTGAGTTTGAGTTTGAGTATTTATGATTAATTATTTAAATGTTTTGTATGTTAGGGACTATAGGTATTTGTGTAAATAAATAACTTAATTACATAATTTACAAAATCATTTTTTTAACCTACCTACTTACATATATTATGTAATAAATACTCAAAAACTACCAGACCGATTTCAACAATTCTTTCACCATTTGAATGCATTATATCAGATTAACATACAATATTTTGGAAAAAATTAGGAATAGAACGAAGTCACTAATAAAAAATATGTATGAAAATAAGCGAGTACCTACTTCTTTATAATTATATAAACGAAAGTTTTTTGTTAGGTAGATTTTTTTGAAAAAAATCTGGATTTTTTTAATTTAGGTATAGTACTTACGGAAAGGATCTATACAAAGTATGTCCAAAAATCGGGTAATAAGTAAGTACCTAAGTACCTACGTAGGTATTATTTTTTAAGAAAAACTTAAGTAAGTAAGTATATGAATTAAAAAAAGATTTTATAGGTCCGTATAGGGTTATTCCAGGAATATTGAAGTATTATTTCAATGTGAGTTCAAAGATTGCTTTCGTTTTTAGAAAAAGATTTTTTCCAATTACGTAGGTTTTCCTCAATGAAAATATACCTTCCATTTTGAATGTATTTGACGTATCTATGTTGTTTTTAATTAAGTTTTATTCCTCTATGTGTTTATGGTTTTAATGGAATAGCCAACTGATAAAGTTTTTTTTTAAAGATAACAAGCAGGTTTTGAGGTGATGAAATAAAAAAGTTTTTTTAAATAAAACTTTTACCTGGGACATAATTTCTGATGCCTTCGTAGTTATTACACATTAGAATAAAAGAAAAAGCAATTTATATATTTTTATATATTTTGATGGTTTTGAAAACTTTTCAGTTCCCATATTCGTAGGACGACTGAGCTAACAATATGACTTTCATTATGATGTTAATTTTGCGTTTGTTTTTTCTGAATTTTTTATTAAAAAAAAATACGATTTCGGTTGTTTTTCCGATAGGTTTTTTGATACATTTTGAGTAGGTATTTAAAAAAGAGTTAAATCTTTTTTAGTTGTTTCATACCAATCTGTAGTACCTAATAAACTGGAAGGCATGAGAAATTATTATTATACCTAAGTAATAAACTTTTATAAAATACTAGTTTCTCCCCCCGATGTCGTCTGCGCACGATTAGTATTTTATACAATAGGTATCATTATAAAATATAGCCTATATATTATTCTGATGTGTATAAGCAATTTATTGTAAAGTTTCATTAAAATCCATTCTAATGTCTACCTATTTGTACTTCTATGCTCTGTTATTTTTAAGCTCGTACTGAAAAAGGTTATAAGCGCCATACAGCATGTGAAGGATTTATCCCCTTTTTCAATAGGACCCCAGTTGAACTTAGAAATTGTTTATACATTTCTTACGCCGTCAACTGAACAAGATATGCAAGCAATAATAAACCATTGTCCATCGGTATAAGGTTGAAATTTAAATGCAAAATGTCACCCTCACGTTTCGAAACCGGGTGGCTATTATCAAAGCTGAAAATGCGATATTTGCTCACTAGAAATTTACAGTGCTTTGCATATTGTAGTGCTTTTTCGTTTTTTGCAGTGTTTAAAATTCTTAAAAATCGGTTCAATTTTAATTCTGAATAATCACCGTTTATTAACTAGCTATAGATCTAAGTTTTATTTAATTACTTAGGTATCTATCCATTTTTCTAATAAAACTTTTCAAGAAAGTATGTATGTATGCATGTTAACTATTTATTGCAAAAAAAATAAATGCGATAGGTAACAATAATTATTTACTCAAAGACAAACTTATCCCTTAAGGTAGCTATTTATTCCATAAATGAGAACGAAATTTTTAGGAATCTATATTAAGTCAAGATTAATTAAAAAAAATACTTAGTTTAATTCGTAATTATAAGTTTTCTAAATCGTCTACAATTTTAAATAAGTAGGCAATATTATTAACTCGCAGTTACTTATTCCATTTTTAACAAAAAAGAAACCCGGTGAAAGAAATACGACCGGTTTTAGAATCGGTCTCCCCAATACTCGGATTCACCCTAAAATTACGCTTCATCATAGGACCGGTTCTTTCTAAACGACGTGACGTAGCTACTCGTCGCTAGATGGCGCTTTAATCAATTCTATTAAAAGTTAAGAAATGAATTGAAATATTAACCTCAGAAAATAAAAAAAATATTTAGATTTTTTAATGATTAGTTATATTGATATTTCCGATTCTACAACAATATTTTTTTTTAGTTACGTCTGTTAGAAAATTTAGTTACAAAAAAAGACGACAGAGGTCGTGGTTTTTAAATTGTAAAAAAAATCTTACTTTCATTTTATTGTGAATCTGACATGAAGACGAAAGAATGTTATGTCATTGTGAAGTTTAATGAAAATTTTCGTATCTAATACCAAACTAAGCAACTCATGTTCTATGTAACTACTAGACAAAGAATATCTATTTAGGTACTAGCGGCCCCGGCAGACGTCGTCCTGCCCGTCCGATTGTTTCGTCAAAGATCTGTCAAAGTTTTCTGTCACTAACCGTCAATCACTTTGTATATGCGAGTAAAGAAAGATGTTAATTTTATACTTTTTCAAGACGTTTTTAAAATTTTCTCCACTTACAAACCTTCCCTGGACTTCCACGAATAATTCAAGACCAAAATTAGCCAAATCAGTTTTTGCGTTCTGGAGTTATAGCGTCAGGAAGGAAAACCCGACTTATTTTTATATAGTAAATAAAAAGAAGAAGAAGATGTAGGTATATTAAGTGAGAATCTGTCTTATCTATGACTGACCGCCTGAACGATAAAGGTTAGAAACTGGAAATTTTGCATAAGTAGGGGATCCTTTTATAACGTAAAAAAGGATTTTTGAAATGAGATCATAGTACCTATGGGATAAAAGAGATGCTTACCTTTTGCAGACGAAGTCGCGGACAGTCTATATAGTATAACGAGTATATTTATTTTTGATAAGTAAGCTATAAGAGACAAAATTAAACTGAATAGTTAACAAACTTCGTCTTAAGCATAGGTAGGTACATATATTTTTTTGTTTTTGGGCCATTTTTTAATTTTGGTCATGTACCTTATTGAATGTACCTACATCTTTTGTTATTAACGAGACAAGCTCAACAAATTATATGTCCAATACATACTACTTATATAATAAACATCCATAAAAAAACAAAGATTTTACCCTTCTTAATTTCTTAAGAGTAACATTGTGGTTATCTTTGGTAACAAAGTGGTAAAGTTTCCATTAAAAGGGACAAATTAATACCATGTACCCAATACTATTAAAGAATGGATGCTGATATGCACTATGAATACTATCTTTTATCTTATCTTATCAATGGGTTACTCTTCCTTTAGCTTACTCCAGGTTCTCTAACCTATGAATAGTATGTAAAATCTGTTAAAAGCCGTGACGCAATAAAATATAAAAAATCTTTTTTTTTTTACCAGTTTACTTACGCAAAATTTGAAAATAAAACTGTCTTTTGTTTTTACGATTTCTGTATGAGTGAATATAATTCGACATAACATACAAATTACAATGTGAATAATTGAGAAATAAACAAATCTAATCTAATCTAATTATATCATTTCTTCGCAATATAAACAATACTGAATATCAATTAAGTAATATTTGTAGTAAAACAATTAATAGCTTACAAAGTGGGTGGATGGACCTGGTAAGATCTATCTTAACAAGGATGGACCTGGCAGATATCGGTGTTTAGTACAAGGCCGATGGACCCGGTAAGAACTATGCTCCTACAAGCTGGATGGACCTTGAAATATAGATGGTTCTTAAAAGGTGGATTGACCTGGTAAATATCGGTGCCTTCTACCAGGTGGATAGACCTGGTAAATATCGATGCTTCCTAAAAGTTTGAATGGACCTGGTAAATATTGGTGCCTTCTACAAGGTGGATGGACCTGGTAAATATTGATGCCTTCCACAAGGTTGATGGACCTGGTAAATATTGATGCCTTCTACAAGGTGGATGGACCTGGTAAATATTGATGCCTTCTACAAGGTGGATGGACCTGGTAAATATTGATGCCTTCTACAAGGTGGATGGATCTGGTAAATATTGATGCCTTCTACAAGTTGAATGGACCTGGTAAATATTGGTGCCTTCTACAAGGTGGATGGACCTGGTAAATATCGGTGCCCTCTACAAGGTGGATGGACCTGGTAAATATTGATGCCTTCTACAAGGTGGATGGACCTGGTAAATATCGGTGCCTTCTATAACGCGGTTAGACCTGGTAAGGTTGTTGCCCGCTATAAGGTAATTGGACCTGGTAAGTTATATTTTAGGTGAGACGATGGGATATTTTCTATATTACTTCGGTAATTTATAAATTTACGATCAATCTAAATAAGATTACTTTTAATATTGTTAAATATATCTGTTTTTTCAGCTTTAGAATATGATACAAAATAGTCAATTAGTATCAAAGAACATTATTACATACCTACACAATATTATTACATAAAGCAAACAACAAAAATACTGCTATTTTTCACTCAACGTTTTTAATAAACGAACCCAACGACTTTTTTTAGCAAATATAATTTCGTAGTCCTCTACGAATATTCGTAGCAGGTTGCATTGCTACGAAAACTCGTAGACGATAAGAGAAGCTTATATACTATCTACGAACAATATTTATATTTATAAAAATACACATGCCCTTGGAAACTACTTTAAGTTTATTGATGAAATTTACATTATGAGGGTAAGGAGTGAAAAGTAGATAAATCTTTTTTAGGTATTAATTTTCATCTTAATTTAAAAATTCTGAATTTGCTACGTTAAAAGAGTGATTAAAAGTTCTACTACGTATTTTTTAGCATCAACAAATATTGGTCACCTAAATACCTAACTAAATTCATTAACCAAAAATCCTGTTATATAATAATATTTCATTTATTATTTATTATTTAATACCTATAATCTCGTTTCCCAGAACTAAATCAAATCTATGATTGACGCAAGCATTTTACATAGCAACAAAATACCTTTGTTACTGTTATTTACTGGTGACACCGCTCATTATATAAGCGTACTATACTATCCAGATATCTAGGACGTACGCAAATTCTAGCACTAGGTGCTTGCCCCCGGACACACTAGCGCACGCTGCCCCCACACTAGTGTCACACTTAGAATTCAAGGAGACTCGTGCGAGAAAAAGATAGAGATAAAAAACACCCGCTGGTGTGAGGAGATGCCCCAAAAAAAGCACCAAAAACGCAATCTGCGCAACTTTCCGGCGCAGAATCGTTAACGATTCCCGCGCTCTTTATCCTGCACGCCGTGCCTCCTATATTTCCATTTTTTCTCCGTCCACCATTAGACGTAAGACGATCCCGAGCGCACGCAAAAACGACCCCTAAAACCGCCCTCCGTACCCCGACGCCCCGCCATATCCGCGTGCACGACCCGCCGCGCCGGGCGCGAGACGCACACATCGGCACCGGAACAGAAATAACGATCGCATTTTTGACCGAAAAGGACAGACAGATGGATGAAAAGAGAAGCAAAAAAATGACGACCATTTTGCTTGGCGCACCTACGGCCGAGGTTATGTATGCTTCTTTTTTTGAGAAAAAAACCGGACCAAAACAAATGCACGTGGCGGGTTGTTATGACCGGCGGAAAAATGCGCGCGCCCGCTAAGAGAGGACGTTGGGATCGCTGATTTTTTCCGAGTGGATTTTTCTCACTTTTAGTTATGAAAAAATCGGCGCGGTGGCGCCTCTGTCGGGCGTCGCTCGCGTGCCGGCTGGAGCCATGCGCTTTGATTGAATTGTGGATAGTTAACTTTTACGTTTTATAAACGATCACATCTTGCAGCCATTAGATTAGGAACGTAAAATAATCTGCCACTAGATAATGCGACTCAGCTTAGTAGGAAAATGACGACAGATAAAACTACAGCGAATAAATTCAATTTATTACAATTAATAAACACATTCTTAGTATTTATGAGATATGACCCAGCACTTAACGTTAAATCATACAATGCTATGGGACTATGTAATAATAATATAATGGGAATAGGTATATAATATTTTATGTAATTCTGTGTTTAATAAGAATATTTACTTACCCCTTTTTCAATGAATCTTACTGCAGACAATTCTTTTGTTTTCTCATTGAGTCTTTACCCGAGGTTTTTCGCGACATAGCATAGATCTGTCATTTTTATACATTTACAAAGCGAGTGACAGATGCTGTAGCGCGACAAAAAGGTGCTAACTATTGATTACATTAGATTAGAATTCCCAGTTGATGATTGTTCAACTAATATTGGCAAGCTAAGCGCTAAGCGACATTTGCAAAAAAGCATAAAGGGATTAGAAATAAAACAAAAATGTACTTTAAATAATTTAATTAAATAATTAGGACCTTCCTTCGAGTACGGGGCATTTTTTATTAATTACCTACTTAGTATCAAGACCTTTCAGTAGCAGTTTGAAAATGTATCTTAGGTATATGGATGTTTTTGATGCTTTCACGGTTTTTACAAATTGGAATAAAACAACCAAAACTAAAAAAAATGTGTGAACACAAATTAAATGCCTTTATTTTATTCCGAATTATTATATATATATTTTCTAGGTACGTACATAAGTTATATTTTTCAAAAGTAGCTTTATTTAGGTACTAATTTTGATCGGAACGAACCTATTTACCAAAATTTAATAATCCTATTTATATTCTTCGGAAAAATAACATCTTATAATCCATAATAATTTCTGATGCCTCCGCGGTTATTTCACATTGGAATGAAACAACTATTAACGGATTTAACTCGCGTATTTTTATTTTATTTTATTTGCTGACGTTTCGGATTCTTTACAGTTTCCATAATCGTAGCACGACTGAGCTGACAATAATCTAACGCTAAAGTGATACGCTAGTTAAATCCGTTAATAGTTGTTTCATTCCAATGTGTAATAACCGCGAAGGCATCAGAAATTATTATGTCGAGTTAATCCGTCAACTCACTTCAAATAAAAGTAGTAGAAAGCAGACTTAAAGACTTCCATTTTTTTTTAAATTTATTTTAAGTCCTTAAACAATTACCGAAGCAAATAATGATAGAAATTGTATTAATAGAAAATCGTCAAATACCAATTGTATATTATGAAGCGAAAGTGCCAAATACCTTAAATTCTAATTGGTATTTCATGGAAAGTGAAAATACGTTAATTAGCGGCAACCATTGTTAGACTAAATCAATGGACAATTTAAACAATAATCTATTAATTGTGATATATAAAGCATTAATTGGTAACTTTGTTACCGATAGTTATTCATTTATCAGAAATATTAAATAGATTTGAAAGTAATTTTTAAGTTCATAAAAAAAAAAGCTTCTCATGGAAACAAAAACAAAAGTAACTAACAGCAAAAATAAGAAAAGTTTTTTTTTTGGTAATGATTTATCTGTTAATTATTTCAATTTTAAAACAAAGTTTATTTTTTTCTACCACACACACATTTATTTCTCGTAATAGGATTTTTACTAATGAATACCTAAATATTGGAATGAAACAATTGTAACGGATTTAACTTACGTATTTTATATTATTAGCTAACGTTTCGAAAACTTTACGATTCCCATATTCGTAGCTCAACTGACTGAGCTGACGATAGTCTAACTTTAAAGTTTATTTTAAACATTTCGAAACGTCAGCAAAATAAATTAAATACGCGAGTTAAATCTGTGATAAGTGTTTCATTGTAATGTGTAACAACCGCAAAGGCATCAGAAATTGTTATTCTTAGTTGTCGAAACTAAAGTAACCTAACGATGACAATTTCGACAACCATTAAATAATATCAAGGAGACTTAGTTTAATAATAACTCAATTTATCGTATTATATCGTAATAAAGCACTTTTTTGGCACCAATAACCGAAGCGCTTAAAGGCTGCGAAGCATATCAGCAGCAAGCGGTGAACAGAAGATGCTTACTGTGGCCGGTGATGAGCGGACTGGTGATGAAAGCGGGAGGTGACATCTGGAATGATAAATATTTGATTCCATTAACAGAATTGATAATGGATGAGTTTTGTATATTTTCTGAATAATCTATACTAATATTATAAAGCTGAAGCTTTGTTTGTTTATTTGAACGCGCTAATCTCAGGAACTATTGGCTCGAATTCAAAAAATCTTTTTTTTTTGGATAGACCATTTATCGAGGAAGGCTTTAGGCTATTATATAACTTTACGCTGCGACCAATAGGAGCAGTGGAAAATGTGTAAAAAACGGTGAAAATATGAAGCCTTATGAAGAATTACTATTCATTAAGTGACAGTTAGAAGACTTTGACAGATCTTTGACGAAACAATCGGACGGGCAGGACGACGTCTGCCGGGGCCGCTAGTATTTTATATTGTTATTAGCAGACGAACAACTGAGTGAGTCCAATACGCAATTGCGAATTTGAATTGCAGTCTATAATTAAGAACATACGTAATGATTCATGTAATCGGTTCATTCTATTTGGAAATAGAATGAATCCATTACATGAAACATATTTCGTTTTTTTATCTACTTTTTATATCGATTTAGGTATCGCTCTAATAAACTTATTCAGTTTAACTTATAAGAAATTGAAATGATGCTTACTTCTTGATGAGATCATCAAAAGCGCTTGTCGAAGGTGATGAGCGGTCTGCTGAGCGGCTGATGATGAGCAGTCTGCTGAGCGGCTGATGATGAGCGTCCTGCTGATAAGCGGCTGGTGATGAACGATTTTGTGATGATTAAGTAGTTCTAAGATGTTCCCTATAAATATGACAAACAGTAAAATTAATGCTAGGTAGTTAATATTATCTTAAAAAAAATATATTTAACTGGCAGATTAATAGTGACGTCATTGGATTTAAAATAAAATACTCTATTTTATAATAATTTTTGATGCCTTCGCGGTTATTACACATTGGAATGAAACAACTAGTAACGGATTTAACTCGCGTATTTTTATTCAGACTTGCGTTAGACTATTGTCAGCTCAGTCGTGCTACGATTATGGAAACTGTAAAGAATCTGAAACGTCAGCTAATAAAATAAAAATACGCGAGTTAAATCCGTTAATAGTTGTTTCATTCCAATACTCTATTTTATATTCATACATTTAAGATTAGGTACTTATTTAAAATTATTATAAGTTCATTAGGTATTCCAATACCTCTAATATAAGGTCGAAAGGCCAGGTGAAAGTCACTGGGGTGAGCTGGATGCAGGCGGAATCAGCCCTTGGGTACTTGTGTCTTGGGTCAGTTCTGGGCTTTATCTGAAATGATAAAGAAAATAATTATGATGGTGATTATGAAGAAAATATTGGTGATGATTAGGTGATATATCAATCATCCCATATCAATAACAAAAATAATACATGTATATTATTATATTTAAGTACTAGCGACCCGCCCCGGCTTCACACGGGTGCTATAAACCTTCCTCTTAAATCACTCTATCTATTAAAAAAAACCGCATCAAAATCTGTTGCGTAGTTTAAAGATTTAAGCGTACATAGGGATATAGAAAAAGCGACTTTGTTTTATACTATGGAGTGATAATATAAAACTTATATTCCTGATACATAATGTGTTTAGATGTTTTTTTCTTTGATATGTTATTTTTTTTAATTCTCTATTTATAACTATTCAACCTATATGCTTTCTAGGGAGTCGAACTATTATTTCAGACCGGTCCACCGGCGAGAAGAGGTGACAGACAGACAAACTTTTCCCGAATAACCCCCCAGTAAGTTAATTACCAAATAAACCCCTTTTCAAACGTAATACAGTTTTACAGACGTAATAAAATGTCTGCGCCATTTTAATAGTTTCGACGCAAATAAGTTTTAATAACTTTTATTAGTGTTAGATAAATAAGTGTCGTGGGAATTAATTTTAGTAAAACGTTAATTTTATGTTCGTATTAATATCAAGGATGAATAATTTACTTTAGTATAAGTTTATTGTCAGCTCAGTCGTGCTGCGATTATGGAATCTGTTAAGGCTCCGAAACGTCAGCCAATAAAATAAAATACGCGTGTTAAATCCGTTCAAAGTTGTTTCATTCCAATCATGGATGAAATAATGAAAGTATTTGAAATATGGAGAAAAATATGAAAATAATAATGAAGTACCAACGCGTTATCATTTACCAAGGCGTGAATAATTAATTAATTTGATTGGTTGTTTTTATTTTTATTTTTACTACTTAGTTGGTTGCACTTAGGAACTGTATTTTTGCTGTATTTCTCTAAGGTTGACTGGTAGGGAATGCCTCAAGGAATTAAGTCCGTCCTTTGTATACTTACTTCTGTTTAGTTTTGTGCAATAAAGTATTTATAATTTATGTGTCGATCGGTTCCTTTAATTAGAGGGCGGAAGATGGGTTCGTAGAAATTACATTTTTGAAAATCTTATTAAGGCACCCTTGATAATTGACGTATGATATTAACAGGTTTAACACACACACACACACACACACACACGCGCACACACGCACGCACACACGCACGCACGAAAGGAACAGCAGTGTCCGTGCGAATCTTCAAGCGTTTGAGACGCCTTCAGAACTATTACAGTTCCCATATTTGTAGTTACGTACGTTTAGCGTTAGATTTCTAACAATCTACAGCTTAGTCGTGCTATGTCAATAAATAACACGCTACGTAATAACCGCGAAAGCATCAGAAATGAATTAGGTACCTACTTTAGCGTTAGACTATCGTTAGCTCAGTCGTGCTACGATTATGCGATACTGTAAAGGTTCCGTAACGCTAGTAAAATAAAATATGCGGTTTAAATCCGTTTATAGTTTTTTCATTGCAATGCATCAGAAATTATTTATTTTTATATATAAAATATACATAGATTCAATCATATTGTTCATTTTTTTCGACGATCGATAGTACGAGTGCATAATATAATAAATCTAATCTAATCTATAAAAGAATAAAGCCGCCCGGCAGCGCTAGTCTACAATAATTTCAAATATATTAATATGCAGTAGTAAGGAAAGTTTCATGAGTACATCGCTTGCATTGTGCAGCAAATGGTGCAGTTGCAGTGTATACATTGTGCAGTATAAATATCGAGGTGTGAGTTTTCGGGAGCTTGTCGGCGATCCTGAGGGTTGTGTATATGTTAAATTTACAGAATCACCCCAATATATATGTATATTATCTTTTATATGTAACTAGCTTCTGTCCGCGACTTCGTCCGCGTGGAACTCCTTCTTTTTTGCAGTCGGTTAAAAAGTAGCCTATGTCCTTTCTCAGGCTCCAGACTATCTTTGTACCAAATTTCATTTAAATCGGTTCAGTAGTTTTAGCGTGAAAGCGTAACAGACAGACAGACAGACAGAGTTACTTTCGCATTTATAATATTAGTAGGTAGTAGGGATTTACTAGCGACCCGTCCCTTCACACGGGTGCTATAAACCTTTCTCTTGAAACACTCTATCTATTTAAAAAAATCTGATCAAAATCTGTAGCGTAGTTTTAAAGATCAATGCATAAATTGGGACAGATAGCGGAAAGCGACTTTGTTTTATACTATGTAGTGACTTAATGTATTTTTTTATGAAATAAAGCGCTCTTTCTTTCTTTTGTTTTGTAATAAAAATTATACTGCTAATATAGATATCCTAATATAGCTGCTAATATAGATATATATTAGGTTATTACTTCTTTACATTTATACCTAAGTTTCATAGCTTAAGTACTTTGTAGGACAGTTGTAGGTAAGTAGGTACAGTTTAGCCGTATTTACGTTAATTAGCATTAAGTAGTACTTAGTATAGGTAAGTCGGTACCTAATTAATGTAAAATTATTTATTTCATCCAATACACATTAAAAAAAGTACCTACTCCTATTTATTCATAAACGACAGACCTTAAGATACCGTTTATCAACTCGAACCGTGTGAAACTCTTTTAATACAAGATTTTATAAAGAAAGCCGTTAAATTCACATAATTATAATATTTTAATCAAAATAGAATATTAATGGAGATGGACCGGTCCTCGTGAGATTATAGGGTAAAGGTCCAGCTGTAGAGCGAGACAGATATATACGCGTATAGCGCCATCCCTCTCAGATTGATCACAATGCGCGTGAGTTTCTCATAGCGCGTGCGACCTTTTTGACCGATTTATCCTCTTTTTGCTTCTGATGGTTTTGCGGTTATTGTGGAATAAAACGAATGTATCTTTAATCTAGCTACATATTTAACCTATATTGATGATTTAATTTAACTTTGGCATTTGGCTTTTAATAATAATTTATTTGGCTATACATTTGTAATGCTTTTAAATTAAGTATATAATTTTTGTTCTTGTATTGACGATCTCTGTATGATTGAATGTAATTTGACGTTTCAATATTAATAAGTAGATTGTGTCTATATTGTGTGATTGAGAAATAAATTAATTTAATCTAATCTATTGATTATTAAATAAATCCGTTATAGTTCGGTATGCTTAATTCGTTTATCTTTATCATCAATCTCTTCGAACCAAAATTAAACAATTCTACACCATTTAATTTTTTTTTTATATTAAAGCCTTAAATATAATATACCATAAGGCCTACATTACATCATTGACATAAGCGAGACTTACTCTTAAAGTTCATTTTTTTAAACCGTTTCGTATATTAAGAAAGCTAAATAAAATATGAATAATTTAAGTTCTGAAGTAAATCTAATAATGATACATGCATGCGCAAGTTCCCACATTATAGATGCGTATGCGCAGTGAACTTGTCCGTTTGACCGTTGATCTTTTAATTCCCCGAATATTCAGAAAACTGGTTCCCAGAATTCTCAGATAATAGCATTATAAAAATACATTAAACTTTTGTACAGTTAGAGTCTCAATACAGATTTTGTGAAATTTGAAAAATATAGAATTTATCATCTTTTTGCGATTTTATCTAAAAAACAAAGCTGTTATCTATGATGATGTATGTAGGTTATGTCTGGATGTATGTTTTCATTGACTCTTTCACGCAAAAACTACTAAATGGATTTTAATCAAACTTTAGAATAATATAGCTTATACATTATATTAAACGATCACAGGAAGGCACGATGAATAACACGATATATATTATTAATTAGTTTATTAACATAATAAAAGTTACAAATCAAACATCAGACAATTACTGGCGGCATATTACAAACGTCACGAAAAAAAGAATGACAGACGCTTCAGGTCCGTTTACGAAGTATGCTAATGTGAACGTTTACGAAGACAGCTAATAGACGGCCATACTGTTTCTGGAATGTCCCTATTCCAGACCAGCTCGGCCATTCACCTAAAGTTTGTATGACCTCATACATTATTTTTTCATTTATTATTAATATTATTAACATGGAGCACATTAAATAAAAATAAAAGTAGAAATAGCAAAAATAACAAAAATTAAATAATCATTTCCAACTTCCAAACCACCGTATTTTCATTGATAATTCACCAAATGCAGCAAATGTCCATCTTCTAATAATCATCATCAAATAGCCACCGTAGGCTACAAGGAATAAACCAGCTTTGAAAGTTAGCTACATCATGCCACCCGCGGGCAAGTCATATTTCAGTCCGACAAAAGCTACCGTTTGCCACCCGAGGGACACGGCCTGCTTGCTACGACATCACTGCCACCCGAGGGTCAGTTATTATTATTTTGACAATCTGCATCTGTTTAACCGATTTTCTGTTCATCCGTCTCGTCTATGCTGTAGCTGCCGTCGCTATCAGTGATCTAGACTGTAATGATTAAGGATAGGTTAGGTTGGGAAAGAAGATCTCAGAGAACTACTTACATATTATAATCAAGGCTAATTTGAATCATTGCTTCCACTTTCTTCGCACTCACTCATTTCTTCATGAGTGTGAAAGGTTATCCACGGTTTTAATTGATCCGCCGGAAATATGTTACGATATTTACGTTGTGTATGTCCATCTATGCTAATAACTTCGTATCTGTCTTTTTCCAGTACCGAAGCTATTTTAAATGGACCACGAAATTTAGGAGCTAATTTTTTACTCTTGCCCTTTTCTGGATTATGGTTCGGAACCATAACTAAATCTCCCTCCTTAAAAAATTTAGTTGGTGCTCTTTTCTGATCAAACCTTTCTTTCATTTTCAATTGGTTCCGTTTAGTATTGTCTGCTGCCACATCTCTAATTTCATTTCTTTCCTCAATGGTAGGAGCTTCAGAATCAATAGCTGCTTTTAATATACCTTCAGACTGACTAATTGTTCTTTGACCAAAAACTATTTCAGATGGCGATTTTCCGGTTCCTTTATTGATCGTATTATTAAGACTCCACTGTAATTTTGCTGTATTGGTATCCCAATCCCTTTCATCAAGACCGTGATTCATTGCAGCTAATGAATTCAAAATCGTTCTGTTATACCGCTCGATTTGACCATTAGCGCGAGGAGTAGCCACAGCATTAAAAACGTGCTTCGCTCCTATTGATGTAGTGAACTTATTGAACTCGCTAGACTTGAAGCTGGTTCCCTGATCGGAAATAATTACTTTTGGGGAACCGAACGATGCGAATATTTCTTCTAGAGCTTTAATAGTCGTTTTCGATTTAGTATTTTTAACTGGACGTATAAATATGAATTTACTAAACCCATCAATTATGCCCAAAATATAAGAATTCCCACGCTTGCTTTTTACGAATGGGCCCAAGTGGTCCATATGTATTGTGTGAAACACGGTGTTAGTTTTAGGAATCGGATGGAGATACCCAGTCTTCTTGCCAGGTAAGTCTTTATTATAAGCACAATTAATACATGCGGCCACATATTTCGACACAAACCGTTTCATTTTAGGAAACCAATAATCGGCGCTTATTTTTTCCAGAGTTTTTTCGACTGCAAAGTGTCCGGCATCATCGTGGTTAAGCTGGCA
The DNA here is from genome assembly GCA_038024825.1 of Polylopha cassiicola. NCBI lineage: Eukaryota > Metazoa > Arthropoda > Insecta > Lepidoptera > Tortricidae > Polylopha > Polylopha cassiicola. The sequence continues at coordinate 7,395,050 of CP149061.1, forward strand.
TATTTTCCATCGAGCCCCACTCGGAACAACCCATTTAAGTTTACGTCCATCGCGTCTGTATATCTTATCGTCCTTTATAACATAGTTCTTAGTAATATCTTTAAAATCATTTTCGCTGGTGTCTAATATAGACTTAATATGCTGTAAACGTGGATCAGTCATTTGAACTGTATGTAACCAGTCTCCTGTTGTTATGCTCAAAATCTCTATTTCGGGTTGAACATCGGGCGGTGAAACGGGGTTTCGACTCAGCGCATCGACATGTTGCATCTTACAACCTGGTCGATACTCGATGTTAAAATTATATTCTTGCAGACCACCACCTAGCAATTTTAGGTATCAAGTCCCGTTTTGTTAATGTTGTTCTGAGGGCATTGCAGTCAGTTATAACAGTAAATTCTAAACCTATTAGGTACACACGGAATCTTTTGAGGGACAAAACCACAGCCATTGTTTCCAGTTCATATGAATGCCAGAATTCCTCCTCACGAGTAGTTTGGCGGCTGTAGTATGCCACTGGTTTCCATGGGCTGTCATCATTCGGTCGTTGCAGCAATATTCCTCCAACTCCTATCTTGCTTGCATCACAGTGAACTTCTGTGGCATATTCAGGGTTGTACAGAGCCAGTATAGGGCGTGAAACCAATCTATTTTTAATGTCTTGAAAGGCCAGTCTTTGCTCTTCACCCCATATCCACGCTGAATCCGCTTTAGTTAATGTAGTTAGTGGCTTAACAATATTAGCGAAATTGTAGACAAAGCGCCGAAAAAAACTAGCCAGTCCAACAAACTGTCTAATCTGATGGACGTTTTTGGGTTCCGGAAAACGTGATACCGCCTCTATTTTTTTACTGCCCGGTCTAAGACCGGATTCTGATATTTCGTAGCCTAGATAATCAATTTCGGTGTGAAAGAATTTACACTTCTTTAAATTAAGAGTCAAATTAGATTTCTTTAATAGTTGCAAAATCTCTTCTAATTTTTTGAAACCCTCTTCGAAAGTACTGGCACTTGACAAGAGATCATCTAAATAAGGCGTTGCTAACTCAAACCTCTTGTTTCCTAGAGCCTTATTCATCATGCTCTGAAATACGGCCGGCGCATTGACTAAACCGAAGGGCATTCGCGTATATTCGTAATGCCCATCTGGCGTAACAAATGCTGTTAAGTGACGTGCCTCTTCAGTCATAGGTATCTGATAGTACCCAGATGCCAAATCCAGACTAGTAAACCAAGACTTACCACTTAATCGATCAAGTTGATCATCGATCACAGGCATTGGGTAACTATCTTTAACAGTTTTTGCATTTAATGCGCGGTAGTCAACGCACAGGCGGTATTCATTATTTTTCTTCTTTACAAGAACGATTGGACTAGCATATGGTGAGCTGGACTCTCTGATTATGTTGTTAGCCATAAGTTCTCCAATCATCTCTCGAACTTTAGCACGTTCACTGTAGGGCAGCCTATAAGGTCGATATGTAACGGGTGTATTATCATTTAATCGTATGGTCATCTCCGTGATATTAGTCCGTCCGAGTTCTTGCATATTTAAAGCAAAGCAGTCTCTATGAGTATTTAAGAGATTTAGCAGATCATTGTTTTGTTCACTATTCACTTTTGGTCCTACATTTATCATATCTAGGGTAAAAGGAGCTTTAACGGTTTGATCATTATCGGAAATGCATTTCTGTTTGTCAGATAATATAACATTTATGTTTAATTCAGTTTTATGCGTTACAAACGAATCTTTAGAAGGTAGTTTTACAGCTCGTGCTATTATCTTAGACTTTGGCAAAACCACAGCTGGATTAGTCCAACTCATCAATAAACAATTACCTATTCCATTGTTGAACTCATAAATACCTTGTAGTAAAGTGTATTCACCTTTAGGTTGGAGGCACACACTCCCCGGCACAAACAATAATCCCGTGTATAGCTCATCAGTACGTACATTGACAAGTTGTAAGCCCTGAATCATAGTATTAGCATTGATCATAAGTGTGAGACGTTCTCTCTCGGTATCATCACAATAAAGAGTTAATTGTGACTGAGTTTTATATGCTACTACACCCGGTAACTCTGTCAACGTTTGTCCAATCAATACTTCGGTGTTAAGTAGTTCATCGTCTACAATGTAAGCATCTAAATCGGCTTCCACTGCGTCAACAATAAGCTTTATACTAGTTCGACCTATTGGCAAAATACTACCCGATCCGAAACCTTTTAGAGCAGGAAGATTTAATTTATTTATTGTTAAATGTAGGTTGCAAGCTAATGATTTCTGTAATAATGTGCACTGGCTTCCAAAATCAATATAAGCAGTAGCGTTTTTACCATTTACTGAAACTGTTTTAAAATACTTGCCATTAGGTTCTTCACCTGAGGTGATTTGAAGCATTTTACTAGACTGATCGTTTGTACTTTTTTCTTCAGCTCCATTTGATTTAAAATTTGACATTGGGTGTTTCTGTGACGGAAAAGAACCTGGACACTCTTGGGACTTGTGACCCAACCGAGAGCACTTATCGCAGCGGTTTAATGGTTTATCACATTCATTCGCACGATGACCCATTTCTGAACAATTGTAGCATCTTATTGTTTTAGATCTGTTACGGGGCTGTGAAAACGTGGCAGATCTTGGAACAGTGTTTAACGTACTTTCAGTTGGTTTATTATTGTTTGGTTTAAAAGGTTGCAGTGGTCTCCTCATCATTGTATTATTTTTCTTAGAAATTCGTCGTAAATATCTGAGTAACTGGGAAGGTCGTTTGAAGTTAGAACCCTGAGCATTGAATCTTATGTTATTATCGAAAATGCCGCTTACTATACAATCTACTGCATCTCGGCCGACGATTTTACACATCTTCACCAACCTGGCTTTATCATGAAAGTATTCTTCGAGCGATTCATCTCTCCTACTTTTCCGCTCGAGCATTTCAGTCAACCTATCAGCATAATTTCGATCGTCCGGAAAAGTTTTTAATATCTTATTTTTCCATTGCCGCCATGATAAGTGGATCGAACTTTGACCTTGATACCAATTCTTCGCATATCCAGATAGTTTGGGTAATGCGTAATAGATAATCTGCTTTTCATCCCATCCATACATAGCTGCAGTTTCATCTATTTTACGTAACCATAAAGCAGCTGTTTGTGTGTTAGTATCTGGATTGAACTCTGGTATAACACTGTGTGCCCCTTCAAATCGTGACGTGCGATTATCCATTAATTTATTGAAATTATTAAAGAACTTATCAGATGCCGACATTTTGTGACCTCTTCTATCCATCTTACGTCGTTTGTTGTGTACGGACTTGCCACTAGTACTCGAAGATGTACTGCTAGAGCTCGAACTTGTTGACGTTACACTACTCGAGCTGGTGGAACGTCGATCGTTTTTGGATCGACGTGATCGCTTACGTAGACATAATCGATCTTTCCCACTGCTGCTTTCAGAATCAGATGTTGTCGATACTCGGCGGCGTGAGCGACTACGGTAAGTATCCCGTCTTTTAAGGTTACGACGTGAACGTGAACCTTTACGTCTTTTGACAGCAATCTGCTTAGCGCGTCTAGAAGGTCTGTCATTATTCTTGCTCCTATTATCCAAGGGCGGTGTATACGTGGACCTCGATGGTGATAAGTCCATGTTCTATAACTTGGTGGAAACTTTAAAAATATACGTTCAAGGTTTTATAGGAGGAAGAGGGACAAGGAGAGTAAACAAATAAAATATTAATTAGTATTGTACACAAAACATATCTAAGTATAGGTATACCTTTATATGTAACCTTCAAATTTAAGCAGCTGTTATTTTTCTTTTTAAAACATTGTCCAGTATTTTTTTTTGTAAATAAGACCTGTTGTTATAATAAAAGGAATAGAATAAGGAAAATAATAATTCCCGTAGAAAATTGCTAGTAAGCAAAGGCGTGCATTTCAATTGCACTGTCTACGAGGTAATTATACCTACATCTATGAACAAAATTCCTAATCTATATGAAATGCTTACCCATTAAAATAGGTACTTTTATTTTATTAATTTGCAGGATGTTCCTATCACCTTACTCTGTTATTATTTTTTTTTTTTTAACCATACCGAAATATACCTAATCATGTTAAGTACCTACGTAAAGATTACGCAATAATTTTACTCACAAAGCCGGGAATACCAGTAAGTACCTACCTTTTAAAAGACACGAAATTAGTTGGTACCTACTATTTAAAATCATTCTAAAGTATAATAATCATCGTAAATGCTGCTGCAAATACCTACTTACTTTACATTGAGAATTTACCCAAATACTCGTAAAACAACAAATGTATCATTACAGAATCGATAAAATTCCATGAAAGTTATTAGCTTAATACGTTTATACGTTTATATTTGTTCTATAGAACATTAATAGTAGTTTAAAAGACAAAAGTTTACGAAGATCCAACAACAAAAACAGTAACAAACAATCATTTTACTATTATTAATACATACCTGTGGACGTATCCCAACGCTCTTACCACTTCCGATATATAAAACGATCACAGGAAGGCACGATGAATAACACGATATATATTATTAATTAGTTTATTAACATAATAAAAGTTACAAATCAAACATCAGACAATTACTGGCGGCATATTACAAACGTCACGAAAAAAAGAATGACAGACGCTTCAGGTCCGTTTACGAAGTATGCTAATGTGAACGTTTACGAAGACAGCTAATAATTAGAATAACATATTTTCTGTAGGTACGAAGTAAAAAAAACATACCTATACCTAGGTGTTATCTAAGGTACCACTTTGATACGACTTGATAACTAACTTTATTTAGGACTAGCGGCCCGCCCCGGCTTCACACGGATCCCTTTTTTTAGAACCTATGTCACTCGAGAATAGTGTAGCTTCCCAACAAAGAAAAAAATTTTCAAATCGGTCCAGTCGTTTAGGAGCCTATTCGATCCAAACAAACAAACCTTTCCTCTTTATAATATTAGTATAGATTCATATTACAATGTATGATCTTAAATGTCAAAGGGAACAAGGGTCATCTGGACATGCGCAAGAGTTCCCACATCACGCATGCGCGTGACCTTGTCATTTGACCGTTGATCTTTTGTCCTTTAACCTGGTTATAACTGGATGAAACTAGTTTTCGTTCCTTTTTGAATTGAATGTTAATATTGGATTTTTGAATCTCTAACACGTCTCATCGTTTAATAGGGTTTGAGAGTGTTTGTTAGTTTTTCGTAGACCACAAGTAGGTAGGTACCTAAACTTAGAAATATTCAAAATTTAAGTTTTTTTTTTTATAAATAAATACATACTTACTTCGTTTGAGACACTGTCATTGTCTCTAGCTATATCTATAATGGTTCTAAATAACATTATTTGTAATAGTACCGGACTTTCACTTATGTTTTTTTTACTGTTTGATTCTGTTATTATGTTTTAACAGAATTGATAGAAGACATATTTCGTTTTTTTATTGAAATTCACCTCCTGATGGTGTCAAAAAGCGGAGGAAGTCGTAAACAAATGCTAGTAAAATATATAAAACTAGCAGCCCCGGCAGACGTCGTCCTGCCCGTCAGATTGTTTCGTCAAAGATCTGTCAAAGTCTTCTGTCACTTACCGTCAATCACTTTGTATACTTATGTATAGAAAGATGTTGATTTTCCAACATGTTTTTTTTAAATTTTCTCTACTTACAAACCTTCCCTGGACTTCCACGAACAATTCAAGACCAAAATTAGCCAAATCGGTTAATGCGTTCTGGAGTTATAGCGTCAGGGAGGAAAACCCGACTTATTTTTATATATTAGATATAGTATGTAATAAATAATCTTACAGAATAATCTGCAGGTTGCGTTTACTACACCCGAATCCACTCGATAAAGGCGAAGACTAACCACGTTACATACTGACCAGTAATTTATTTATAATATATTTTAAATACATAAAAATATACATAAATAAATATTGATAGTATTAATCTAATCTAATAGTGTCTAAAATTATTTACTAACATAATAATATATCAATCGTAATCCGATCGATTTAGTTTAATACCATTTATCTATACTAATATTATAAACAGGGAAGGTTTGTTTGTTTGTTTGGATTGAATAGGCTCCTAAACTGGACCTATTTGAAAAATTCTTTCACTGTTGGGAAGCTACACTATCCCCGAGTGACATCCTAACTAATATTATAAATACGAAAATAACTCTGTCTGTCTGTCTATCTGTCTGTTACGCTTTCACGCTAAAACTACTGGACCGATTTAAATGAAATTTGGTACAAAGAAAGTCTGGAGCCTGAGAAAGGACATAGGCTACGTTTTAACCGACTGCAAAAAAGGAGGAGTTCCACGCGGACGAAGTCGCGGGCAGAAGCTAGTAGGCTATAAAAAAAAATTGGTACAAATCCGTCCGAAGCCGGGGCGGACAGCTAGTATCTAAAAAACCAAGTTAATATCCCCCCCAATACACACATACACAGATACCAAATACACATTATTAAAATAACCTACAACACTTCAGTCGTCTTTGCGCAAATCTAATCCCATGTGAGCTGAGCGTTACACGTTCTAACTCGGTGTGTATGTGTGTAAGTGTGTAAGTGTGTGTGTGGGCGTGTGTAAGGCGAAGTTAGATCGTCCACACTTTACCGCGAACCTCGATAGGAGAATGTACATGGTAACTGGGATATGGTTACAGAAAAGGGATTAGAGTTTTTTTTTTTTTTATTTAAGAAGGTAGGTATAATAAAATAATTTCTCTTTCATGGTTATTACACATTGTATTGAAACAAGTATAACGCGAGTACTTTTTTTTAGCTGGCATTTCGAAAACTTTACAGTTCCTATATTCGAAGCCAAATGAGCTGACGATAGCCTTCCGCTAAAGACTTAGTGTTTATTAATTTCTAAATGAAATAAAATACGGTTTACATAATGAAAAATCACTTTAGCGTTAGACTATTACCAGCACGATTAGCTACGAATATAGGAACTGTACATATTTTTAGAACAATACGCTATTTAAATACTTTATTTATAATTTAATTCCAATGTGTAAACTGTAAAGTGTAAGTTATTTTTTTTAAATTTCTGATGCCTACGCTGTTATTGGAATGAAACAACTTTAACGGATTCAACTCGCGTATTTTATTTTATTGGCTGACGTCTCGGAGCCTTTACAGATTCCATAATCGTAGCGGAAGCTACACTATTCCCTAGTGACAAAGGCTATAAAAGAAGGGATCCGTGTGAAGCTGGGGCGAACCGCTAGTATAATTAATCCCTTCTAATATTATAAATGCGAAAGTAACTCTGTCTGTCTGTCTGTTACGCTTTCACGTTAAAACTACAGAACCGATTTAAATGAAATTTGGTACAAAGATAGTCTGGAGCCTGAGAAAGGACATAGGCTACTTTTTAACCGACTGCAAAAAAGGAGGAGTTCCATGCGGACGAAGTCGCGGGCAGAAGCTAGTACCTATATAAATCTAATGCCTCATAATATTGCCATACCCGCGTAGAGTGTGCTCTGGTCAGCTTCTAACATCATTAATCTAACTTTCGTGCTACCCTTTATAATAGTTGCTCCCCCCGGGGAGGGGGGGCCCTATTACCATACGAATTCGGACCGCCAACCTTCTTGGGGGGGGCTTAAGTTTCGCGTCACGTATTGATCCAGCTTTTCGCTAGTTTAAATGATGTTTCGTCTGAATTTGCAATGGCCTTTTTGTCTGCTGATGAAAGGAGTTAAATAGTCGTGTTTTTTTGGCCATCGAGATTATCAAATACTAGCGACTTGCTGCGGCTTCCTCTTGAATCACTTTTAAAAAGCCGCTTCAAAATCGGTTGCGTAGTTTTCAAGATTTGAGCATACTTAGGGGCGGACAGCGACAGCGACTTTTTTTATATTCTGTAGTGATAATCATTACCTATTGGACACGTATTTCTTTTCTTGAACAAATAAAAAATGTCAAAGATAAATGCTTCTAAAGTTAGTTAGGCTTGTGACGTCACGTTATAGTATAATTTATACCATACTGTGACGTCATAGCCCCCAATTCTAAACTTTAGAAGCAAATATCTTTGTCATTTATTGTTTGATTGATAAAAGACAAAATGCGTGTTCAATATCTTTCAGTAATCGAACTGACAGTAGCTCGTCAATTAGATTATTGAAATTATTGAAAAACAAGATTTTGAAAAGAAGATTAGGTATTGATGGAATTTCATTTTTTTACCTGTCGTCATCACTCAATTCAAAATAATTGTAATCAAATTTATATAGGTACTTTCGCAAGGGAATCAAAACCTGTGGGTTTTTATTCACGGGTAGGTACTTCCCATGAACTTAAAAGTTCACCAATAAAATTAAAACGTACAGACGGATAATATTACAGAAATACATCAGAAATATCACATCTGCACCCTTATTTTTACCTATCGATTGCATCTCGAAGCGACATCGCTTCTCTCTCCAGTTCATTGGAGACGAACCAGTGAACACGACCAGATCAAAAGACACACCATTCTAGAACATTGTTTTGTTTTAGCCTACAGAAGAACAAACAGATAATTCGATTAGAGATTTAATGCATGCTTGTTTACTTAAGAATACCTATATATTGGATTGAAACAACTTTAACGGATTTAACTCGCGTATTTTATTTTTATTGGCTGACGCTTCGGAGCCAGATCAGCTCAGCTGTATTAATCACTTTAGCTTAAGACTATTGTCAGCTCAGTCGTGCTACGATTATGGAATCAATAAAGGCTCCGAAACGTCAGCCAATAAAATAAAATACGCGAGTTAAATCCATTTAAAGTTGTTTCATTCCAATGTATAATAACCGCGAAGGCATCAGAAATTATTAAGACTAGATTTGTTTATACATAGTATTATTTTAACCGAATATTTAGCGCGATCCTAAATCTATTTTAACATATAAAATCTAAGAAAAAGACTCCCATTACAAAACATCCCCAAACAGATCTATCCGTAACCCCCTTCCAGAAAAGTCATCGTCACACATAAACATACATACACCCAACCCTACTATTCAAGAAATCGTCGGCCCCGATCCTAATACCCGCACCCTTTGACAACCCTTTCCTACCACCCTTAGAAATGGCTTACATATTTGAAAAAGAAGGTCTGTCACATAGAGTAGGGAAAATTTTGCGATACCAAAAAGTTTTGTTTTTTTTTTACCAATGTGAGGGTTACATCGATACATTGTTTTGACTTTGAAAATGAAAATAATCATCCATAAAACACGTCAGTTTCGATAAATAAGTGTTTTGTATAGAAATGGCGTCCCAAACAAGCAAGGTAGTAAAAATATATATATCGCACACCTAGATCTAAAGGGTCTAACTCAAAAGCCCGGAAGATTTGAGTTATGCACATCATCGGATTCCAGCAATACCCACCTACACTAAAACAGATTTCAGCTAATATAACTCTGCTAGCTTTATTATAAAAAGTATAAATTTGTACAGAAAACTCATGCGTGCATATGGACATATTAATCAGTTTCTCGCCTCTCCTGAAAAAGTACCTTTTTTGAGTTAGCTCTCTTTAGATCTACATGTGCGATATGTCTAAATAAGTAATTTTAGACATATATTTTTAATTTTTTTGCGCTATATCAAGTAGTTAGGTACGTGATAAGGCTTACGTAGAATGAAAAATAAATATTTCCTTTTTTTCATTCTAAATTTTATAAGCAAGGTAGTTTCAAAATCACTTTAGCGTTAGACTATCGTCAGCTCAGTCGTACTACGAATATTGGAACTGTATAGTTTTCGAAACGGCAGCAAATAAATTACAATACGCAAGTTAAATCCGTCATACTTAGTTCCTTCATTCCAAATCACGTAGGTACTTATTACTTTTATGTTTAATATTTTTTTAAGTTTCGAAAATAGCAGGTCCCATATTTGGAGCAGATTAAGATGTAAGTGATAAGTGTGATCGTCAGCTGAGTCTGCTACGACTATGGAAAATTATAAATTAGCAGTTACTACTAGAAGCTCGATATAGGTATATAAAGAAAATACAGTCTAAAAATATTTGTGCAAAATAGGTAGGTACACTCTTTGCTTCCATAATCGCACCTCCCTCCCACCCGTCAAGAATTTTTAGAAATTACTTAATAGTTATTATTTTAAGCTATATATCATATTATAATAGCGACCCACCCCGGCTTCACACGGGTATTATAAACCTCTTGAATCACTCTATCTATTAAAAAAAACGCATCAAAATCCGTTGCGTACTTTTAAAGATTTATGCGTACATAAGATATAGGGACAGAAAAAGCGACTTTATTTTATACTATGCAGTGATATTATAAAGAGGAATGATTTGTACCTATTTTTGTATGTTTGTAATGAATAGGCTCAAAAACTACTGGACCGATTTTAATAATTCTTTCACTGTTGGAAAGCTACGTTCACCCTGAGTAACATAGGCTATAGAATATTTTGAAAAAAATTAGGTATCCGTGCGAAGCCGGGGCGAACCGCTAGTATACTATGTAGTGATATCATATAATTAAAATATAGTCTAAAATATCTGTCCAAAGTATACTCTGTGTTCCCGTAATCTCGCCCCTTCCCCCTCGCCAAGATCCGCACGCACTTCCCCTCTAATTGTCCCGGATTCATTATTGTCGCATCCTCCGGGACCCTTCGCTTATCTTTAGACGTGCGAGGGAGATAGTTGGATAGGATTCATTGATTTTTTGGACTAATCTTAGTTACGTTCAAAAAATTTTTTTTTGGAATGAAACAACTAAACTAGAGTCCTAAATAGTTTAAGGCTTTAGCGTTATTGTCAGCTCAGTCGTGCTACGATTATGGAAACTGTAAGGAATACGAAATGTCAGCAAATTAAATAAAATACGCGAGTTAAATTCGTTAATAGTTGTTTCATTCCAATGTGTAATAACCGCGAAGGAATAAAAAAATATTATAATAAATAACTATATAAACCTTTTATTTAAATACCTACTAATATTATAAATGCGAAAGTAACTCTGTCTGTCTGTCTGTTACGCTTTCACGCTAAAAATACTGGAAAAATTTAAAATTTGGTACCTACAAAGAAAATCTGGAGCCTGAGAAAGAACATAGGCTACTTTTTAACCGACTGCAAAATTAGGAGTTCCACGCGGACGAAGTCGCGGGCAGAAGCTAGTAAGAAATAAATGAGGTAAACAATGCGATTTGCTTATATTACCTACCTATTATATTTCCGTATCTAGTTAACCTCAAATATTGCCTACAACATCAAATTAACAAAACTGTTTAAAATATTGAATATTCATAAGTGGAACAAAGAGCGCGCCGATGGGACGTGCTTAGAAAGTGTAACTGAATTTCGGCGGCCATTTTGTATATTAACGAATTCCCACTTATTCCCCGAGACGAGGCCATCAAATACGTATTTATATTCGAATTAATAAACAACTTGTTTTATAAAATATGTTTAACTAGCGGCCCCGACAGACGTCGTCCTGCCCGTCCGATTGTTTAGTCAAAGATCTGTCAAAGTCTTCTGTCACTTTTTCATAAGGCTTCATATTTTCCCCGTTTTTACACATTTTCCACTGTTTCTTCGCTCCTATTGGTCGCAGCGTGATGTTATATAGCCTAAAGCCTTCCTCGATAAATGGTCTATCCAACAAAAAAAGATTTTTTGAATTCGAACCAGTAGTTCCTGAGATTAGCGCGTTCAAACAAGACTTTGACAGATCTTTGACGAAACAATCGGACGGGCAGGACGACGTCTGCCGGGGCCGCTAGTCAATAATATAGGTACCTACTTACATGAGAAAAACATATGTTACAACTATACCAAAGTATTAATGAAAAAACAAATGAGTAATTAGAACTAAATTCGCAAACAAATGGCAATAAAACAGCTCGCCGGTTTAATTCAAACGCGAGACAATGTGGTGAAATACTTAGTCCTAAATTGTCAAACAGACTTATTATTCCTTAACACTGCAATATCAACCTTATTGTATACGTGGAGGGTATAATTTAGTTTCATTTTACCTTCCTTTGTTAGAAGATTAGTACAAAGTAACGTGTATTAGGGAGTTGGTAATGAATACCACAAGTCAGTGCGGCTTGGTCTAGAATAGGTTCAGATTAATAATTACTATACTGTAAAGTTGGGTTATTTTAACCCTAAGGGGCAGCTTGACCCAACCCATTTTTACAAGGTTTTTGACTTGCTATGTAAGGTAAAGGTAAGGTAAGTGTGGGTGAAATCTTGGACCCTAATTTTGAAGCAGATATCTTTAACCGATTGAGATGAAATTTTGTACACATGTTCAGTTTGGATGACATTGCATGGTTAACCCTAAAGTTGACCCCCAATTTTTACAAGCTTTTGTATAATAATTTTATTCTAAATTATAGGAACTTTTCGAAACATTAGCATATACAATAAAATACCTACAATTATTTCCGTTATATCTCGAATCTGTAAAGGTTCCGAAACGTCAGCCAATAAAATAAAATTAAATCCATCTATAGTTGTTTAATTTCAAATACAATTATTGTTCTAAAATTCTAAGTAGCGCCATTGATATTTATAAAAGGCAAACTGTCATGGCGTCGAACGTGCTATGTGTCATGGCGTCGCGGAATGGAAATGGCGCGAATCTTTCGCTAGGGTTGCCATTTTGAATTATTACTAGTAGCAGGGGTTATAGAGTCTTATGTCAAGTAATTAGGTTCCGATTTTGAATGGGGATAGTTTTAAAGTTTTTTGATTAGTGAGTACTTTTATGGTGAATTGGCTGTAATGAGTGATGCAGTTGCCACAGATGTGAGAATAAAAAATAAAAAAGATCTAGGACAGTCGAGACCTCAGTAAACAACCTTTTATATTTTACTTAATTATAATATGTTTTAACTTAATTTACTTAATAGATAGGTACCAACTTACTTTAAGAGATTTTTGGGACTTACTGTAACCTTTAAATGGGACATCTTAGATTCATAGGGTAGCCAAATATCTCAGTTTGTATCACTAAACAAAATCAGCAAATATTCTTCACAACCTATATTTCAATCTCTTTCTGCATAGAGTTAGATGATCATACAGAACACACAAGCATAGAGTATTTTTATTTGACATGGTAACCCTACTCGGGTCGAATATCTCGCGTGCCTCTTCTAATTGAAAACTTGCTATAGTTTAGCTATTTGGACAGTTTTAATGGTGCTTATGTAATGGTGCCGGGAGATTTACAACGGAGTGGGGGGTTGATTAAAATTGTTTCAAGCGTTTATTGCTATGTACGAATTGGGGTCAAGTGGATCCGGCTCGAAGGACCGTTCTAATGAAATATCTTCAAAGCAACTAAATTGTTGGTTTGATAGTTTGTTAGGTAGTTTAGTTAATGATTGATTATTGTTGTAGCAACCATTTTTAAATAATGCACAGCAAAATGAATAAAGAGATCGAAACGATGACAATAAAATGGACTTATCACTTTAAGGAATCTTTTCCACTTAACATTTGGGCAAATGAGAAACTATGAAAGTTAGAGCTTACCTACTTTAAAAATTCCTTTATACTTAAATAGGCAAATGTCAAGAGTTCAACCTAACATAATTATAATATTGAAATGAATGTAACGGATTTAACTCGCGTATTTCATTTTATTTATTTAGAAAACTAACTTTACAGTTCCCATATACCTATGTAGCAAATAAAATACGCGAGTCAAATCCGCTATTACCTATAGTAATTTCATTCCAATGTGAAATAACCGCGGCATCAATAATCAACAAACAAAATGGCGTCCACAAAAATCAAACTCAATAATCATCAACGTAATAGTATAACAACAAACAAAATGGCGTCTAATTGCAACACAATGACGTCACATTTACAAGTACATAACACCCGGTAACTAAAAGACCGCTTCAAAAACAGAACAAACACATACAAACTCTGTTCTGCTTAGGTAATTGTGCAACCTAGCGCGCGCTTTTTGCCGCAACATTACGCTGGGTTTAAAGTTGCCTCGGAACCGCTTCCTAGAACTTTCTGGAACTTTCTAGAACTTTCCAGAACTTTCTAGACTATAGTGTAGATATAATAGCCACAAACGTGCCGGTATCAGCACATCAACGCTATCTGCTTTGCCATGCAGATGAGTTTGAAAACTGCTACGGAGTAAGAAAACTCGTGAAGTTGGACGTGATCAGAAAGAGTGACGGACTGACAGAAGGGAAATATTTATCTATACTTCTATACTAATATTATAAAGAGGAAAGGTTTGGTTGGATTGAATAGGCTCCAAAAGGACTGGACGATTAGAAAAATTCTTTCACTGTTGGACAGCTACACTATTCCGGAGTGACATCCTAACTAATATTATAAATGCGAAAGTAACTCTGTCTGTCTGTCTGTCTGTCTGTTACGCTTTCACGCTAAAACTACTGGACCGATTTAAATGAAATTTGGTACAAAGAAAGTCTGGAGCCTGAGAAAGGACATAGGCTACTTTTTAACCGACTGCAAAAAAGGAGGAGTTCCACACGGACGAAGTCGTGGGCAGAAGCTAGTTTATCTATACTTCTATACTAATATTATAAAGAGGAAAGGTTTGGTTGGATTGAATAGGCTCCAAAAGGACTGGACCAATTTGAAATTTTTTTTCACTGTTGCACAGCTACACTATTCCGGAGTGACATAGGCTATCAAAAAGGGGATCCGTGCGAAGTCGGGGCGGACAGCTAGTATTAAATAACTATGAAAATGCAAAATTTGTTAAGGAATGGTTACCTATATAATGTAACGCTGCTTTGCCGCTATTATACCGCTAGTATAAATATACATTATATTATGTTATATGCCTATTATGTAAGTACTATATAGGTATATTATATTATGTAAACTCGATCAATACCTATTCCCAATTATAAAACGTAATACAATATTCATTTTAAACACGATAACAGGTTCAAAAAGCGGTTTAAATAATTGTGCATTTTCATTATTTTGTTAAATAAAATTATGTTTAAATATCTATATTTGACGTTAAAAATAGAAATTTGAGCACGTAAAACAATTTCACTATTAACTACATAAACGTATGTAGGACTACTTTGATGAAATATTTTTTTCTGTCCTCCGGCCAGAAATAAATGAAGCTGCGCTAAATGAAGTTGCCGCTTTCTGGCTTCGTCGAACAGAAAAATAGTATACTGACCTCGGCCAGTAAAATAAAAAATGACTCAGATCACATGTAATTGTCGTCCGAGGCGAAGCCGAGGTTGACAAAAATGTGATCTGGTGGTGCGTAATGTACTATTGATGCCTTCGCGGTTATTACACATTGGAATGAAACAACTAATAGGTAACGGATTTTACTAGCGTATTTTTATTTTATTTTATTTGTTGATGTTTCGGATTCTTTAGCGTTAGACTATTGTCAGCTCAGTCGTTCTACGATTATGGGAACTATAAAGAATCCAAAACGTCAACAAATAAAAAAAATACGCGGTAGTTGTTTAATTCCATTGTGTAATAACCGCGAAGGCATCAGAAATTAATCGATATAAAACAAACCAACAAAATCATGACATGACATAGTTAGAAAGCCTAAAAAATAACGTCAGCAAAAAGCCAGTCTCGAAAACCGTCAAAAAAGGTTACAAAATGGCGTATGCAAAAGGGTGTTTTTGCACAATTTCGTCTATTAAGGAACGGGCGGCATCTGGCGCGGGGCGGGCGGGCAAGTTGGCGATAGTTCTGCCTTTGTGGTGCCGCCCACGACCCGCCACGCTATAATGTACACAATATTAAACGTAGATGTATATTATTTTGATTTTAGTTCTCTAATCTTATTTTTTAATTTTTGTATGTTTTTAACCTTCTGTATAAAATAAAATGTACCTGTTGTATCACGCTAGGCTGGATCGATTTCACTAATTGTTTTTTTTTAATCATATCTCATGTCTTCGCGGTTATTACGGTAAATCACTACCTACCTAGCGTTAGACTATTGTCATCTCAGTCGTGCTACGATTATGGAATCTGTAAAGGCTCATAGGCAATAGTCTTATGCTTATATTTTTTTGAGCATAAGACTATTGTCAGCTCAGTCGTCAAGACTATCTGTAAAGGCTCCGAAACGTCAGCCAATAAAACAAAATATGCGAGTTAAATCCGCCTAAAGTGATTTCATGCCAAATTTATAATCCCTACTAATATTATAAATGCGAAAGTAACTCTGTCTGTCTGTCTGTCTGTTACGCTTTCACGCTAAAACTACTGGACCGATTTAAATGAAATTTGGTACAAAGAAAGTTTGGAGCCTGAGAAAGGACATAGTCTACTTTTTAACCGACTGCAAAAAAGGAGGAGTTCCATGCGGACGAAGTCGCGGGCAGAAGCTAGTACTAACTAATTCTGCGCAGATGAAATCGGCATTAGAAATTAGTACAAAATAAATATTATAATTTCTGATGCCTTCGCGGTTATTACACATTGGAATGAAACAACTAAATTTTTAATTCCGTTAATAGTTATTATTTCTATAATTTATGCACAAACCTTCGCCACTGTAGACGGTCCTCGTCTATCTGAGAAAGTAATTTATAAAGTTGGATGGCTCTGCGATAGTTCGCATTATTTATCTTTGCGTATATAATGTGGTATATTATGTACATAACAGGCGAGTTTCAACTCTATTGCGGGCACTTTGTGCGGCGTAGGGAAATAATCGCTTGGCAAAATGTACGTGACAGCTGTCACTTGTGTACGTTTGAAATAAAAATATAAAAGGTTAAAGATGATGTAAGTTTATTTTTATAGTTTTTTTTTTAAAGGCCTATTGATTTATAAGTAGGTATATTACTTTACGACAGTAAGTTAGGTACCTAACTACCCAGGTTCTCTGGACGAAATCTATGATTAAAGACAAGCCCGCTTTTGTATGTATTACCTATTTATTTGTTATCTATACTTCTATACTAATATTATAAAGAGGAAAGATTTGTACCTATTTTTGTATGTTTGTAATGAATAGGCTCAAAAACTACTGGACCGATTTTAATAATTCTTTCACTGTTGGGAAGCTACGTTCACCCTGAGTAACATAGGCTATAGAATATTTTAAAAAAAATTAGGGATCCCCGCGAAGCCGGGGCGAACCGCTATAGCTTATAAACAGAGAAATGCTTAGAAATTAAAAAAAATGTTAAAAAAAGCTTGAGACAATTTTGACTATTACCTATAGGTAGGTATCAAGAAAAATAAATTAATATAGATATGTACCTACTTAATAGTATTCTACCTAATAAAAATATATATTTTAGGAATAAAACAACTCTAAGGGAATAATTTCTGATTCTTTCGTGGTTATTACACATTGGAATGAAACTCTACAACAGATTTAATTCGTCTATTTTATTTAATAACCAACCAAAAGGTTTCTCAGCACAGCATACAAAAATGCAGGTAGGTATATAAAATTCTCGAAACGTGACCATAAAATTAAAATAAATATATCACAGTATGTGTAATCGAAAAAATATAAGAAACTGTTTAAAAAATACTCTAATACATAAATTCTATTATTACATTCAAACGAAAGTACCTACTTTTATTTAAAAAAAAAATCTTTCGTAATATCAGTAACTAATAAATGATTTTTTCTGTCCTCCGGCCAGAAAGCGCCAACTTTCTGGCCGCTGCGCTAAATGAAATTTCCGCTTTCTGGCTTCGTCGAACAGAAAAATAGTATACTGACCTCGGCCAGTAAAATAAAAAAGCCTCAGATCACATTTTTGTCAACCTCGGCTTCGCCTCGGACGACAATTACATGTGATCTGAGACATTTTTTATTTTACTGGCCTCGGTGCGTAAAGTACTAAAAAGCAACATTTTCTAATTACGACCTTAATAACGTAATAAATAAAATAGTTACATTTGTCCAATGTCCAAACCGTTAACCCGTGGTCCGAGTTAACAAAATTACATTAATCTTAACTAGGGGGGTACGCCTTCGACCCCTAATCTTAATTCGCGTCCGTTGACCTCCGGACCCCACGATTAATGTCCTGGGGGGTCAAGACTCGTGAAATTAAGAAGACCCTTGTCCAACTGTGACCCCCTTCTGGATTTTGGCAAATGGCCACCTATTGTGTTCTTAGCTATCGATTTAAAGAAAGGGGGTCTCAAAGGGTAATGTTTTAGGGTCACTTTTTGTTATAAGTATTTTTATATATTAGTAGAGAACCCGGCTTCATTCGAGTAAAATGTACTCGTAGGTAGATATTTATGTCAGTATTATTTTTTCTATGGTTATGTTATGGCATCGGCCAAACCTGAGATTGGTTTTAAGGAGAAATACAACATAAAGTTTAACTTAGGTATATTCCATAACAAGGCATTGTAAAACGACTAAAAATGAACTAGGTATCCACTCAAGATGATATTATTATAATAAGGTGTCAGTGACTAGACTGAGCTAGAGAGGTCAATAATTTGTCGATTTTGATTTGTCTGTCAGCATCCTTAGACTTTAACGAAATACTCGACAATCCTAATTTTGCCGGTAGATATATTTAGTCGACTCGTTTTATATTTTATTATTCAGGTAAGGTTTCAATCGAATCTACCGTACCCCTTGAAGAATTATTATTACCTACTTATAGATGGTATTTTTATTTATTTGCATAGCTACTTTGACACTTAAATTCAGCGTTAAAACGGCGAATAATATTTTAAATCCATTTAGGTACTTACCTACATAACAATCACAAAATGTCAGTTAGTTTACTTCGTCGTCAATATTCGTAATGAAACGTCAGTATTCACAAATGTCAGTCAACATAAAGCATCCCTTACACAGCGGCGAACTCATTTAAATTAATCATAGATTATTATTCTACGTAACGGTCCGAATTGTGACAAGGAACCTTTATTCGGCGAAACTTTTCCAATTACGCTATATACGTGAAGTGCGCAAGCGGGCAGTGGACAAAGAAGTTTTAATTGCTTTGCCGACCATCAACTTGCACTATCTACTTGTATTTATAATTAATTTTGTAATTTTAGTATATTATTATTAACTAGCGGCCCCGGCAGACGTCGTCCTGCCCGTCCGATTGTTTCGTCAAAGATCTGTCAAAGTCTTCTAACTGTCACTTAATGAATAGTAATTCTTCATAAGGCTTCATATTTTCCCAGTTTTTTACACATTTTCCACTGTTTCTTCGCTCCTATTGGTCGCAGCGTGATGTTATATAGCCTAAAGCCTTCCTCGATAAATGGTCTATCTAACAAACAAAGAATTTTTCAATTCGAACCAGTAGTTCCTGAGATTAGCGCGTTCAAACAAACAAACAAACAAACAAACTCTTCGGCTTTATAATATTAGTATAGATGTTTGAAAATGGTTTGAAAAATAACACTCTAGCGGTCCCACAAGACGTCATCCTGCCCGATTTTTAAATTGACTCTACATTTTAATTTCTGATGCCTTCGCGGTTGTTCCACACTAGCTGTCCGCCCAGGTTTTACACGGATAATCTTTTTTATAGTCTATGTCACTCAGTAATAGTGTAGCTTCCCAACAGTGAAAGATTTTTTGAAATCGGTCCAGCCGTTCTGGAGCCTATTCAATCCAAACAAACCTTTCCTCTTTATGATATTAGTATAGATTGGAATGAAACAACTTTTGACGGATTTAACTCTCGTATTTTATTTTACTGGCTGTTTCGAAGCCTTTACAGATTACATAATGGTAGCACGACTGAGTTGACAATAGTCTAATGCTACATTTGAGTTAGAAAACGTTTGCATGCCAAAAAAGGGCTGCTTTTGGGGTTTTCCCGGCAATAATTCGATTATTTCTAGCCGTAAAAACTATATTTGGACTTTAAAAAATAAAATATTTAAAAAAAAAAATTACGAAATTGGTCCAGGCGTTGTTAAGTTATGCCCTTACCAACACATTTTGAAATTTATTTTTATATTATAGAAGATTATTTTTTCTTTTATTTCAATTAACAATTTCTGTTCACGCGGTTGCAATACAACTTAGGGCTTTAACCACACTTATCTTAATTTTATAAAGATATTTCGAGAACTTTACCATACCCATATTCGTAGACTAAAGTAACGTTAGTAAAAACGTATATAAGCACTCCGGTTGTGTTTCTATCTGTACGTTGATTGTCGCTATTAAAGTCTTTTGTTTCGTGTCATAAAGGGCTTAAATGACCTGTTAAAAGAGATAGGGCACAATTTATTGTTTGCTACTCTTGCAACTGTCTTTTAATTTAACTAGAATACTTAGTTGGAATGAAATAATTATAATAGACTAGCTTTTACACGCGACTCTGTTCGCATGGAATTAGTAATTAAAAGTAGCCTATTGCCTTTTCTCAGGTTTTAGGTGTGTGTACCAAATTTAATTTCAATCGGTTCTGTAGTTTTAGCGTGAAGAGTTACTTTTCCATATTCGTAGCACGACTGAGTTGATAGTCTAACGCTAAAGTGATTTTTACACTACGCAAACTAATTTATTTTATAAATTAGAAAATTAAGTACTTACTATTAACTATTTTTTTAAAATGAAATATTTATGTTACGTTCCATTAGAATATAATACTGGCTGAAGTAATCTTTTACAAAGAAGATATTTTTATTAAACATATATATGTGTCACTTTAATACTACCAATAAACGAACGAACTACCTATGTAGTTACGCTTGTAGTAAAAACGCCACAAGAAACTCAGTAGAAAGTAATTTTATGAGACAATTATCTTCAATAAAAGAAATATTATGCTAAATTAATAATCTTCTGGTAAATCATGACACATAAATAAAGAAAAATACCTCACAGATAAAATAAAACACAATGCACATAGAATGTCTACAAAGACATTCCAAAGACAATTCATTTCCAAAGACAATGTGTCTATAAAGGTACATATACACGAAGGCATAGACAAAACACTTTAGTTTTAAGACAATGCAATGGCCGCCCATAGACAGACAACGACATAGAGGCGGTACCAATATAAGACAATAATTAAATAGACGTTGTCCTTCTTTAACTAACTTGTTAGAGTGAGAGGGAATGATCTTACGTTTTATATAGAATTGTCTTTGAACAATAGAAATATTGTTGAATAGAACTCTTCAATAGGTACTATGGGCGTTATTTGTAATTGGAAAAAAGAATGAAATGTCGTTAAGGTGTGGGTTCAAATCCTGTTGGGATTTCGTTTATTTGTTTTACTTGTCTTGTGAGAAATATCATTGTCTTTTAAATTTAGTGTGTATTAATTTATTATTATTTACCTATCAGTAATTTCTGACGCCTTCGCGGTTATTACACACTAAAGACTAGTCAGATTATTGTCAGCCTTAGCTAAGTCGTACAAATACGGGAACTGTAAAGTTTTCGAAGCATTTGCAAATAAAATACGCGAGTTAAATCCTTTATAAATGATTACCATGATATGTGGATTTAAAATATTTTTTAAAAGACAACGAAAGCTATAAAAAACTAACTTATTTAAAAAGATAAGTCAATTTCAAAATGGCGTGTCTCATACGAAATATAATTAAATAAAAGAGGTTTAAGTATTTAATTTATTAGGGTCCGTAATTTTGATGCTAGTTTGGAAATGCAAACACCAACTACCCTCGAGTAAATATTAAGTTTTCAATTTGATTACAAAATGTCTGCCGCTAGAAAATTAGATGTATTCAAAGTTTAAGACAGTACCTATTTATCACGTCGGCACCTGTATCCAAGGGCGTGCATTCCATATAGGCACAATGGTATAAATGTATGGAGTGCCTACTCTGACGCGACTCTCACTGCACGCGCCTGATTATACTGTGTTATTTCCGCATTTATAATAAACTTTTATATAATAACATCTTATATCCTATATAGCCTATATCCTACTAATATTATAAACGCAAAAGTTTGTATGGATGTATGTTTGTTACTCTTTCGTGCAAAAACTACTGAATTAATTTTGATGAAACTTTACAATAATATAGGTACATACGAATAAAAGAATATAATATACCTATACTATATTTTTTAACGATATTGCTTGTTAGTTATGTACCTACTATATAATTACTATTTATCCTAATATTATAAATGCGGTAATAACACAGTCTATCCGACTGTCTCGCTTTTACACTAAAAGTAATGAACCAATAAAAATGAAATTTGGTACACATATCTAGAGCCTAAAAAATACATTTAATTACTAATTCCAAGTGAACGGAATCGCGGGCAAAAGCTAGGAATATGTATATACCTATCTATACTAATCCTTACTAATATTATAAATGCGAAAGTAACTCTGTCTGTCTGTCTGTCTGTCTGTTACGCTTTCACGCTAAAACTACTGGACCGATTTAAATGAAATTCGGTACAAAGAAAGTCTGGAGCCTGAGAAAGGACATAGGCTACTTTTTAACCGACTGCAAAAAAGGAGGAGTTCCACGCGGACGAAGTCGCGGGCAGAAGCTAGTTTATTATAAAGAGGAAATATTTATTTGTTTGGCTTGAGGCTCCGACCGATTGAAAAATTCTCTCACTGTTGGAAAGCTACACTATTCCCGAGTGACATAGGCTATAAAAAAAGGGTTTCGGGCGAAGCCGGAGCGGACAGCTAGTATAATATAAACACAGATAATTAAACGCAAGGACAAGTGAATATCACACTAATACACCCATTTATCAAAAGGCTTATCTCGTATTATGCTAAGACGAGACTTACGACTATTAAAGATGCACAAAGGAGAGCTCTGGTGAGACAGCGTGACAACTAGAATTAATGTGAGACAGGTATTAGATGAGACGAGACAGACAGACAGATAAGCTGCAATAAGGGGCTGTTCAAGTATTACGTAAGTAATGTAGGGGCCAGAGGGGGTTGAAGCTTATTTTTTATAGCTTCTGCCCGCGACTTCGTCCGCGTGGAACTCCTCCTTTTTTGCAGTCGGTTAAAAAGTAGCCTATGTTCTTTCTCAGGCTCCAGACTGTCTTTGTACCAAATTTCATTTAAATTGGTCTAGTAGTTTTAGCGTGAAAGCGTAACAGACAGACAGACAGAGTTACTTTCGCAATTATAATATTAGTAGGGATTTTGTCCACAACTCCATCCGCTTGAAATTAGTAATAATCTACCTTTTTAACTGCTTGAAACCCTATTTTCGCAATTAAAAGTAGTCTATGTCCTTACTCAGGTCCTAGACTATCTGTGTACTAAATTTCATTTCAATCGGTTCAGTAGTTTTAGCGTGAAAGCGAGACATCACTACCAATTCTAAAAATCACAATTATTTAACGAAAAAGACCCTTTAATTAATCGTTATAAAAGCAAACGCATTTTTTTAAATTACCTATACCTACTCCTAAATCGCAATAGGTAATCTATAGTTCAATAAACCAAAAAAGCATAAAAATATCGGTTCATTAAATTAGATTAGATCATAAAACAAGAACAACCCATTAAATATTTCCAGAAAGATATATTTAGACCTACAAAGGTTTCACTATCTTAAAAAGCACCTACTCAAACCTAACAACAAAATGGGCACAAACTAACAAAAACAAAGTAACCCTACGAAAATTCATATAAAATTTAAAGCAACCACACGAAAATTCATCAACATCAACCGTATTAAACTAGGGTTGAAAACTAGCAAATTAATTATAAAACACGTCAAAACAAGGCACGACGTTGCCCATCTGAGATGTAAAAGCCGCCCTTAAATGTAAGGCCCTAAGGGCCCGCCCGCCCTTATATCAAGTAATCTCCCCCCTCCATCGATCTTAAGTAGGGTGACTTGACCCCACGAAGGGTGGGGTCGGAAGAAAATTGGGGGCAGATTATATTTGCCCGTTGCCAAGCGTGATTATAAAGGGGTAGTTTTCGTTTGTCATGTATGTTTGGGTGGATTTAAGATGGAACAATTGAAATTAAGTTTTGCTTAGGGTAAGAGATTGTTAGTGGAAATACGGTTAACTAGATTGAAACAGAATGAAATTGCTAGAATGCTAAAAAACAAATAAAAAGGGTACCTACGCGAGTTATTCGGTTATATTTTTTAAGGAATCAGAAATGATTTATTCGCGACCGATCTGACAAATACTCTTTAGCGTTAGACTATTGTCAGCTCAGTCGTGCTACGCGATTATGGAAACTGTAAAGAATCAGAAACGTCAGCTAATAAAATAAAATAAAAATACGCGAGTTAAATCTGTTAATAGCTGTTTCATTCCAATGTGTAATAACCGCGAAGGCATCAGAAATTATTATGTTATGTTTTATGTAATAAAATATATATATTATAACAGTAGCAGTCAACACTCTTAGTGTCATTACGTCGCACTATCCATTTCACCATGTGCCCGGAATCCGGGGACATAACTTTTCGATCCTGCCCGGCAAAATTATAATAAACTAGCTTCTGCTATATATTCCTCCTTAATATAAATTCCTCCTTTTTTGCAGTCGGTTAAAATGTAGCCTATGTCCTTTCTCAGGCTCCAGACTATCTTTGTACCAAATTTCATTTAAATCGGTACAGTAGTTTTAGCGTGAAAGCGTAACAGACAGACAGACAGACAGAGTTACTTTCGCATTTATAATATTAGTA
Source organism: Polylopha cassiicola (assembly GCA_038024825.1). Taxonomy (NCBI): domain Eukaryota; kingdom Metazoa; phylum Arthropoda; class Insecta; order Lepidoptera; family Tortricidae; genus Polylopha; species Polylopha cassiicola. Next base: position 7,419,760 of record CP149061.1, read on the forward strand.
AGGATTGCGCCTTAATTATTGCATCTGGGGCAAAGGATTTCTAAATTTTGCTTTTATAAAATTGACATCTTAATAAAAAGGGTACTCGAGTTATTCGGTTATATTTTATAAGGAATCAGAAATGATTTCTTCGCGATCTGACAATAGTCTTATGCTAAAGTGATTAATACGATAATTATATATAATAAATTAATATTAATCACTTTAGCATAAGATTATTGTCAGCTCAGTCGTGATTATGGAATGTGTAATCTGTACGATTATGGAATCTGTAAAGGCTCTGAAACGTCAGCTAATAAAATAAAATACGCGAGTTAAATCCGTTGAAAGTTTCATTTCAATGTAAGTATAATAACCACGAAGGCATCAGAAATTTATCTTACTTTACTTAGGTACTTTTATAATAATTTGTATAATAAATAAAAATATTTTTTTACTACAGTTTATATATTTATTTATTTATTACAAATTATTTTATTACATTCTCTACCTTTTAAGTTGTACACATATTTTTGTCTTACCTACGATATACTTTCCCTATTCTCTCAATCGCCCAAAGGTTAACTGGAAGAGATCCCTTAAAGGGATAAGTTCGCCTTTGTACATTTATTGTGTTTTCGTTTATGTATTATTTTGTTTTGTTGTTGTACAATAAAAAGTTTACATACATACATACATATACTTAACATATAAATATAGTAATATAATATATTTAAATTAAAACAACTAGAAGAAAATATATGTAAATTTGTAACGCGCGTCACGTATTCAGTAAACTCGCGAATTGTCCAATATAGTGGGTCTTGGGGGGGAAAGGGAGGATTGCGGACACCTCCCCCCCCCCGGGGATGTTTTAGGCTTTATTTCACTTTGAAGATTAAACCCCTTCTCTGAAAAGGTTAACCGAATCTAAGGCCATTCAATGATATAAACAGTCTTGTAAAATTTAAATGTAGGTTTGTTTCTTACATATTTTATTTGAACGATAAAAAATCCCAATTTGTGACATTACGAAAATAAGTCACGTATTCGGGACACATTTTAAGTGCCTATATAATATATTTACGGGACGTTATCGTGATATAGCAAATTATGATTTATTCATACATTTTTTTTTCTGACTTGAAGAAAGACAAAAACGCTTATCTATGGTATATATCGATCCCGTTGACATTAATAAATTAAGTAGACAAATATGCATTAGGGTGGATCTTCGAGCGTTTGAGACGCCATCATTGTCCTCTACATCTATATCTATAATGTTTGCAAATAATATTGTTAAGTGTCGATTGAAATAGTATTTGTAACAGTACCGGGGGATAATATCACTCAATTTTTTGTTACTTATTGACTCTGTTCTTAAATATAGATGTAGAGGACAATGACGGCGTCTCAAACGCTCGAAGATCCACCCATTAATAGTTTAACAGTACTATAGCATACAGATAGATGTCAAAGTAAATGTTAGGTTATTTCATAAGCTGTAATTTTTTACAGATCTGGAAACTGTCATCGAAAGGTCATTAATACGCGCAAATACTTATTAACCCACACTTGTGTAAAGTCGAGGGCAGTAGCGAGAAATGGAGGCAAAGCATTCGTGTGGCCACTTTACTCGTCATGGTCCTCGTCATGCCCACAGCTCCCCTTACTGACGAATTTTTTGCTCCATTTAAAGAAACAGCAATGCGAAATATCGCTATTAACTGCGCGAGTGGAGCAGTGGTCAGAGAGGGCAGAATTGCGGCAGAGCGAAGAGCAGTGTTACTGGAGCAACGTCATACTCCTCATTATGCCCTCGGCTCCCCTTATTGACGGATTTTATGGTGTCAGTCAAGGAACCCGCAATGTGAAAGGTCGCTATTAAAGGCGCGAGTGGAGCAGTGACCAGAGAGGGCAGAATCGCGGCAGAGCGAGGAGCAGTATTGCTATAGCAAATTATAAACAAAACTAGCGACCCGCCCCGGCTCACACGGATGCTATAAACCTTCCTCTTGAACCACTCTATCTATTAAAAAAACGCATCAAAATCCGTTGCGTAGTTTTAAAGATTTAAGCGTACATAGGGATATAGGGACAGAAAAAGCGACTTAGTTTTTAACCCCCGACGCAAAAACGACGTGGTGTTATAAGTTTGACGTGTCTGTTTGTTTATACTATGCAGTGATAGGACGGTCTCCAAACATACCTATCTACAGATTGTCTTAATCCACGACAAAAACCGCACAAGCGAGAATTCGCCAAATTGGCAACCCTTATCCCTTGTAGTGCGTATTCAAATTGCCCCCCGGTCCGGCAAGAAATTACATACTTTAATCTTATCGCCGGAGTAAAATAGAATATTAAATCGGGCTGTCACGGACGAATGTGGAGGAGACCGTACTAAACATGCCGGCTGTTCCGCTTTGCACTTGTCACTTTGTACTTTTCGATTTCTTCTTACCTACTTGATATGATGTTTGGCGATTTGTAGGTTGGTATGTGTTATTACCGCGAAAGCATTGTAAATTATTAACTCTTGTTTGTTTTGCGTCAAGGATAAATCGCAGAAAATATGTTAATATTCTATCTATCTATGAATGATCTTATGAAATATGTTAATTTAAGAGCCAACTCTGACTAGAAATGTAAGAGTCTTCTCGTTGCCGGTTGTGACAAATAACATATCGTACAATGCACCACTTACTAGAATGTGCAGGCTATACAACAATATGGAAGCCGATATATATATTTTTGCTTGTACTTTCGCAAATTTTAAACGTAATTTTTTTTGTAGTTACCAGAAACTTTCAACTACCACTTAACTCATTTTTTGTATCTGTTTTTATTTGTTTTTCTCTCTATTATATTTTCATACCGGTTTTATAGATGCTCAAACAATGCTGTGCATAATTATAATTGTACCTAATGCAAACTAAAAAGTGTTCATTATGTAAATTGTTTTTAAATGTGTCTTGTTTGTATTATGTTATTGTGCCTTGTCAAATAAAAATAAAAAATAAAATAAACATATATAATCGCGTTCTCGAGAAAAAAAGCATGTTTTTTTCACCTTTTCGCTTTCAGCTTAGCCAGTATCCATTTCTTTATAGGTAAGTATATGTAATACTTTGGAATGACACAACTTTAGACTAGTTTAGACGTATTATTTAACTCGCATATTTTATTTTAGTGGATGACGTTTCGGAGTTTACAGGTTCCATAATCGTAGTACGTCTGAGCTGACAATAGTTTAGCATAGGGATCGAATGTGATATGAAAGAGGTATGAGTGAATGTAGTAAGAAACGAGAACGAGTGATGGAATGAGAGGAGAGACGAGTTGTGTGCGTTGAGAGGTGTTGATGTGTTCTCTGTTGCTGTAATTTTAAAATAAGTTGATTAGCATAGCCTCCGGTTTTATTTACTCGATTCTACAAATACCTATATATATGTAAGGTGCAGTGTGGATAACGCCAGCAGTCGGGTCGCGGCACAAACACATTCGATATGACGCCTCGCACGAAAGGAATGTCTTTCTCCCCACTTATTGCGCAAATTGTCCCGACTTTACAATTGTAAATACAATGAGATAGAAGGAGACATGCGATATTATATCTTATTGTTTGTAATGAAAGTTTAAAGTCGATTGGTTGGGTTGTTATAAGTATGTATAGTTTGGCTCATTTGAAATTTACGGTTTATATTGTGATTTCTTACGCGAAAAAATTGAAATTTCAATTTTTAAAAACTCTATGTTTGTAGTCGACCCGGAACTAAAATAATTGTCATTGGAATTAAACAAATATTAACGGATTTAACTCGCGTATTTTTATTTTATTTTCTTTGCTGACTAACGCTAAAGAATAAAAAATACGCGAGTTAAATCCGTTAATAGTTGTTCCATTCCAATGTGTAATAACCGCGAAGGTATCAGCAATTATTAAAACGGTTTTCATAAAATTTTATATGTTGATATATTTGGTAGATATGAGAACAAGTCGTTAAATATATTTTGTTCTAGGTCATTAGGGGTAGAATTTGTCGGGTCAGCTAGCATTAGGTACTTATATAAAATTACATTCAAATTGAATATAGGAACAAAGGATAATTAAAATTAATCTTATAACTCTAACATTGTAGTCAGAAATTCGTATAACAAATTTAATCATAGAGCCTAGTTAGATTCTAATTAGCGCGCTAATTTTAATAGCCGTCTAATTCTGGCTCCCTGGGGAACTAGCATTTCAATCCACGGGCAAGTTTCTAAAATATCCCCTTTCCACACAGACAAACTATTATTTCACAAAAGGTTTATAAACGTCACAAGAGTCCCACACACACAGACATCTTGGAGGGTCGGCAATTCAAGGGGGTTTGGTCAGTACCTTAAACTTCCCTTTCTAAACACAGCAAAATTGTAAAATTTGCTTTGTCTCCCTCCACGATCAATTTGTTAAGATAACATTGTTGTTATTTACGGGTTTCATTTAGGTTAATAATTAGTTTGGGAAATTTGTACCGTTTAGTTGTCGATTGGTTGCGGAAGGCTTTGATTGGGTGATTCCTGTTCTGAGTTTAGGGAAATGCAATTTTAGTTTGATTAGTGTTTCTCGGTAGACGTAGTTTTCTGTGATTGGGGACTCTAGTTGGTGCAATATATATACTATCTATACTAATATAATAAAGAGGAAAGGTTTGTTTTTATTGAATAGGCTCCAAAACGAGTGGACCGATTTGAAAAATTCTTTCACTGTTAGAAAGCTACACTATTCCCGAAAAAAGGGATACCTACTTGCGAAGCCGGGACGGATCGTTATATAAAGTAATATATTAATTATTTGCTAAGTTAAGGTACTTTTTTAAGGTCTTAAAATTCTAAGCAAAATTTACTCTCGTATTTTATTTGCTAACGTTTCGGAAACTTTAAAATTACCATATTCGGTGCACATATACGTAGTACCTACTTAACTTGATAAGTTGTTTGGATTATCAAAACAATTTGTTTTATTCCAATGTGTAATAACCGCGACGGCAACAGAAATTATTATTGTTATTTATTTTAACGATTTTTTGAAGTGAAAACTTCTTTAGCGGCGCTGAGCACTTTTTTTTGTATGGGTAAAAACTTTCAAACTCGCGTCAGGGTCACGTGATGCTGATCAAAAAAGCGTAAGATCGAGGGGAAGGGAGAGAAACTAGTATCTCGAACTCTTTCTACCATGCCTGAGTGTGCTGCTCCGTTTTTTTTAATGTATTGTCATTTATATATGGTCGCCTTCAGTTACCACATAAAAAACTAAACTGTAGGTACCTATCCATCGTGATCAAAATCGATAAGTCAAAAGTATTCAATTAAACACGAACATTAATATTCTAAAGTCGCGGTCGTCAAGAGGGGGGGGGTATAGTGCGTCCCCACCCACCCAAAAGGGGGGGCGAAATGATGGCCGAAATACACGTTTTTAGGCCTACCCGTTTTTAGCATTGCAACTAGGGTTGATACCGAGTTAGCTGGTATTCGGAATTCTCCTGAATTTTTATCCCAAACTCACGACGAAAACGAAACTCCCAAAAACAACTTAAGTTGAAAAAAATATATAAGTTGGTACTGATTTTTTTTAAATTAAACTTTACCACTTACTAGGTTCTGCGTTTTTGTTCCCAACCAAAATCCCAATTTTTTTTTTCTCAAAAATATTAATTTGATTTTGCAACCCTATTTCCATCAGTGTATGAAAATTACGTAACATATACGCTTATTTACTAGGGTTTAACTAACACTCTGACATATAATATATATAGCTTAAAAATATACATTTAACGCTCAAACAAACTTTATAAACGATTTTCATAGACACAGATGCATTATCAAAATTTATATAAATTCGTGTTCCATTTATCGATATTAAAAGCATTCGTTTATCTCCAATATTTTAAAATTTGTAAAAAACAAATGTCATGCTTTCACGGTTATTACACAATGGACTAAATCTATCAAATATAGTAGTTTTATACTGACGTTTCGAAAACATTACTGTTCCCATATTTTTAGCAGACTTAGGTATTTAAATCTAGTATTGGTGTATTAAAAAAAAAATATAGAAAGGACGTTTGTTTCCCTTTCGTTCAACGACGGTAGGTACTTAAGCAATGGATATTAAGTGGGTATAAGTGTATGTAAACAACATAACATTACTACATGTACCAATTAAATGACAGTCACATAATTAAAAATCAACTGCCTATAAAATACTCGAAAATTCCGTAATACAATCTCATACAACTTCTTAAAACACAGCCTTATTTTATTCATCAAAGACAAAATAGTTATGTACTAACGACATGACAGTCTACTTCTATAACAGTCGACGGTCACGAGATTAAAAATGAACTGCCTACATATTATTTATGCAACGATGCCGTAATAAAATGTCATACAACCTCTTAAAACACAGCCTACACCTACCAATCACGTGACAGTCTACAGTCATAGAAGTACTGAAAGTATAGCTATAGACTGTCACTTGAGAAAAAATCAACGGCCTACAAAATTACGCTACAACAGTTTCTGACAGCTCTGCCGTATTTTTCATCAATGACAAGATATTTAAGCCTACATACATAATTAGGTATACCAATCACGCGACAGTCTACAGTCATAGAAGTAGACTGTCATGAGATTAAAAATAAACTGCCTACATAATAACGTCACGATTCGATACCAAACCTCTTGTAAGATATCGCAACGGAGTCGTACAGCTGTATTATTTCATCAAAGACAAAATAGTTAAGCCTACAGCCATAGATACAAAACTACAGTCCACAGTCCCGAGGCTACAGTAGCGATTTTTGGTGCAGTTCTCAATATATCACGTCGGATGCAGGCGTGTGGTTGTGCACGCACACTTGGGCGCGCGTCATCGTCAAGTTGGGTGGTAAGGTTGGAAGAAAAAAAAAACGATCTTTTTTTAGTCTATTAAATATATGAATTTGGAAACTCTGTGGCTGTTGGTGCGTTTGTAATGTTGGTACCTATAGGTACGTCTGTGAATTGTTTCTTATCTGTGCTGTTTGAATTTGGTACCGTAATGGTTTGTTTCTGAAATATTAAGGTAAAGATCTAATAATTATATTTTTCTGATTAAATTAACACATTTAGTAATCAGCTTATGAGGTAAGCGGGGGATTCTTTTTTTACACAAAATCTGTATGATATCTATGTAAAAAAACCATAATAAATTAAAAACTATATAAATGATAATGATTATTAATACAGTTTCTAGGTACCTATATAACGAATATAATAATGTTGTGTAAAATATGACAAAAATACAAAACTTTTACGTTTAATATCGAATTAGAAAATGTACTTTATAGGACGCTCAAAGTGTCAGTCTTAATTTATCCAATATTTCAACATTACATTTTACCGTTTTTATACGTCGCTTAAACACGTCTCAGTCAGTAACACATTTTGAAGATTTTATTCCGCTTAAACAGTCTCAATATTCAGCCTTTTTTATCGTTTTTGCTCGCAATACGGAGTGGCGGGTATAATTTTATCACTAAAACATTTCGAAGATTTTATTCCGCTCAAACAGTCTCAATCTTCGGCCATCTTTTTTTTATCGTTTTTGCTCTCAGTACGGGGTGGCGGGTATTTGCGAAGTGTGAGGTACGTTATTAGTTCGCCTGTGTCGGCTGTGGATAGGTTTTCACAATTTTGACCAGACCACGCAGGCTCGCACAATGCGCGTCATTTTCTATGATTAATAGCGACGTGTCGTGTATAGCTGGCTTTATTGTTGTCTTTATGTTGGTATCAATAAGATGAAAAAACATTAGAGCTGTTATTAGGTTGTCTGTGGATGATGTTTCGAATTTTGAAATTATGATTACACAAAGAGGCGAGATTATTTGAAAAATAGAATGAAATGACTAGACAAGTGCGAATCGATATTAAAAATCTAAGGACTTGGGTGTTTCTTAAAGCGTTTGCTGTTTTCGTCTCAAATTATATTTTTAAAGAATTAGTACCTAGCTAAGAAAGAGTTAAGTAAAATAAAGTTCCCCAATATATTGATTATTTCTGATGCCTTCGCGGATATAATAATTTAAGTATGTAGGTATTATCAAGTAGCGAGGCAAATAGGTAAATATCATTCCCTTGGAATAAAATAATTATAACACATGTAGGTAGGGTATTTTATTTGCTGACGATTTGAAAACTACAGTTCGCATACAGACTGCAGTTATTGAAACGTCAGCAAATAAAACACGCGAGTTACCTACATCTGATATTGTTTTTTTATTCCAAGGGATTGATAATAAATCCGTTCATAAGTAGGTAAGGTTGGTAGTAGTTTTTTTAAATTCCCACGTGTAATAACCGCGAAAGATTGAATGACTTTGTTTCATATTTACCTAATTTACTTTTGATAGACTAAATTGAAAAACAAAAAAAATTTAGTTTAAAAATAATAAAATTATAGGTACAATCTCAACATAACCACATAACATACCTACGTAGGTTATTTAAATAGCTACCACAAGAATGGTATGTAGTAAATATATATTCCTTAACTAAGAGATATATAAAATAAATAATGTTATTTCAGAGTTTCCTAAAGAAGCGGTTCTGAAATAACACTGCAGCAAATGCAGTTTGCATTAGCGTGCAATTATTTGCTCGATGCAATTTGAAAGTCTGTAATGAGGTGCCCAAAAACATCAGTGTATTTGAATATGCTGTTTATCTGCATATCTAGTTAAAATAAATATTGAGACAACTAAATATTATTATGGTTTGTATAGAGAAATATAGCAAACTTAACCAATAAAAATAAACTATTATACAATTAATGTAATAAAAACAGTTGAAATTTAATTAAAAACAAAAAATCTATCCAATGGCTGTAAGAGCAGAGCCTTTGCCATTAAAAAAATATTGACATCAACAAAATGGCGTCCCGAATTCAAAAAGAACAAATTCAAATTGAACAATTCGAAACCATAGATAAATAGGCAAATTGTTCATTCGATCCACTTGGCCACATCTCATTTGCGGGCCGGGAGAAACACAAACGCCTACGTGAATTTTCGAATTTTATGCCTACCACGTTCTGCCCCCTCTACACAGCGGTGTGCGTAGTTTTTGCTGACATTCTACCACAACCAGAAATAAAAGAGCTATGCGAGTGTTTTACGGTGTCCCAAAGAGCTCGTGTTTTCGAAGGATTATAGGGGAAGGGTAGGTCATGGGGTAATGGTTTGTTGCGTCTGTGTGCGTTTAGTTGGGGATAGTGGGCCACCCCCGTCGCGTCATCGCTGACTATTGCGCTTGTGTTAGAGAATGAACATTTAAAATGCCCACCCCTTGACGATCACTGCGCCGCCATTTTTTTTTTTGCGTGATTTCGATGGTTAGAGATTTGCTAGTTTTTGTTATTGTTAAATAGGTATATACTTGCATTGATTAGGTGCTTATTATTATTGTGCCTGTTAGTTTTTTTTTGCTTTAAATAATAGAAGAAGTAACTTCAATATAGGAAAGGGTTTATTAAAATTAGAATATTTTTTAAATATTGGAATGGAACAACTATACTTAGCTCGCGTATTCTAATTACGACTGAGTAGAATACGCGAATTAATCCGTTATATTTGTTTCATTTCAATGCGTAACAATCCCGAAGACAAAATTTTTTTTTTATCCATATCTATCATCTATATATTATACCTACTGAAGATACGTGAAAAAGCTTTTATTACATCAAAAACTAATTTCCTTCCGTTAAAAAAAAACATAAAAAAAATCATCGTCATCAAACCGCGCAGTGCTCGCACTTTTCGAACGTTTCCACTATTTTTGTACATACCTCTATGTATATTGGCGTTTACGTCATTTATACGCGATGTCCCCAATTAGATTTCCCTAGCCGCAGTAAGCGCGCTCCAGTGACGAAATGTACTAAACGACATATGTTCCGTTACAATCTATCATAACGATTAGTGAACGTACTTTGCTATCGGCCATTTTGTATTTAGCTTCTCACAAAACAAGCATACTTAATTATAACCTCAAAAAGTGATTACCTATAACATATCTACTGAATTGATTTTAGTCTTATCTCCAACATTCTTTAACAAAATTGATTGAAGATGTGTATCATATTCTATTGAAGTTCACCCCCTAACAATTAAAAATTACGTGGACGCTACGGAAAAGCTAGTTTTTGTCCTGAATGACTGACAGATACGCGCACAGCATAAACCGCCGATCGTAGAGACCTGAAACTTGAAGGGTGTGGTTATTGAATTAGGTACCTACGTAGGCCGAAAAAAAAAGGATTTTCTGAAATGAGGTTGACCACATCTTTAGGCTCTAAAAATGATAATCCTTGTCTTATCCTACTGTGAACTCCGTTCTTCCCGATCTCTCACTCTTAGTATTCCTCTTCACCATACTAATTTCATTTCCAACTCTTTCGCCCTTCAGGCAATCCGTCTCTGGAATTCTCTCCCTCTATCTATCAGGCAGGCACCGAGTAAGCTAGCATTCAAGCATCTGCTACGTAAGCACTTTCTTGAACATTAGTTTTCATCATCCGTCATTGTGGTTCTTTATGTAGTTTTGTTTATCTATATATATTATTAAGTACCTATATAGGTAAATTTATGTATTTATTTATGTAGTGTTATATCTTCCTATTTTATATTATATTTATCATATTAAGTGTATTATTTATTTGCGCCTACACATGCTCTCTGTTCATCTCAAAGGTTGACTGGTAGAGAATGCCGTATGGCATTAAGTTCGCCTTTTGTACTTTACTTTTATTGCACAAAAAAAAACTAATTAATAGTTTTTTTTTGTGCAATAAAGAATAAATAAATAAAATATTAAGACTACATTGAAATGAAACAACTATTAACGTATTTAACTAGCGTATTTTTATTTTATTTTATTTGATGACGTTTCGGATTCTTTAAAGTTTCCATTATCGTAGCACGACTGAGCTAGTCTAACGCTAAAGTCAAATAAATTAAATAAAGTAAATTTTTATTAATAGACTGACTTTGCCCGCGATTTCATTAGTGTACCATTTTACCCCGATTGGCGATAAATATAAAAAAAATACGAATCTTGTTTTGAACAATCACGTCGTCCCATCCGTAATTTACTCCCTCTTTTCTACCCCTAAGAATTTCGGAAGGTGATTTCTTATCGGATACCTAGGTCATACAGAGAACACGTTCCTTTAGTTTCAGGTCTCTACAATCAGCTGTTTACTTATTTAGGTACCTACTAATTTTGCTCGGTTATCGGCCTTGTCGATTTTCGAAAATTTAATAACAATTACGTTTTTTATATTAGATACTTATTTTTTTAAACATGATTAAAAAGATATCATACATAATATTATATGCTTGGAAATTATTTTTATCGTAACTTATAAGTTATACCTAATATTTGTACCTAAAAAATAAACAAAGAAACCACTCAGGCGACCTACCTTATAGATTAACAGTCAACAAACATAATATTCAATAATTTCTTAAATTAAAAAAACTTTTGAACACTTTTTGCTAAACACTTTTTAAATTACACATCACTGAAACACAAGTAGGTTTTAGGTCATAGGTTTGTAACTAACTCCGTAGAATATCAGATCTTTCACAGTTAAAGGTCAGTATAAGAATGGTCCATATCACACATCTTAAGGGCAACGGTCATCTTAAGTTCACACATAAATTTGTATTAATTTACATTAATATACGCACGTGTTTTTCTTAATCGAAAGGGCTGGGGCGAACCGGTCTTGGATGCGCAAACGCAGCGCAAAAGACGTAAGTCGCGGTACTGGTTTAACAGTTACGCCTTTTTCTAATTGATATTTTGGTTTTGCGTTTGTTTTTGAATTATCGGGAATTTTACAGTGCTCATGGTCACGTTAGACAGTGTGCTGTCTTTAAAGGGTGATAATGATTAAATAGGAACCTACTTGAAATCAAATTTTAACATTAAAACTTAAGTTTATCTAACTACACGTTAACAAATATTGTGGATTTCAATAAATTGTTTAAATTTAAATTTGAAATGTAAGCAAAAAAAAAATTAGTGAAATACGTGTGACCGGTGACGATAAGTATTTTCTCTAAACTCCTATAAGGTGGAATTAAACAACTATTAACGGATTTAACTCGCGCATTTTTATTTTTCGTATTCTTTACCGTTTCCATAATCGTCAGCAAATAAAATAAAATAAATCCGTTAATAGTTGTTTCATTCTAATGTGTTTAATAACTGCGAAGGCATCAGAAATTATTATTCTCCTATAAAGTACCTACTTACTAGGGTTTTTGAATACCGACCTATTCACTAAACAATATGTAGGTACCTACCTAGTTGACCATAGTCCAAAGACAATAGGTAAAATCATTATAATACTTACATAAAATGGCAAAAAAATAATCTATTTTGTATGGGAGCCCCTTAAATATTTATTTTATTCTGTTTATTTTATTTGTTCTTTCAGCGGCATCGAAAATACATCATCTGTTATAATTTAACTGTCTTACTAATATGGTTCATGTGATACCTACAGCCTGTTGACAGACGGACAGAAGACTGCGGAGTCTCAGTAAGTTTTACCCTTTGAGTACCTAAGTACCTAAGTACCTACGGAACCTTACGTATGATAATTTAGTGAATAGGTTCTTAGTGCAAGAAATGTACCTACTGACGAAACTTTTTATTCGCAACATGAAATACTTAAGTTACTTAATAATAATAATCATTATTAAAATATTATAAATTTTAAATTAGTGCCATCCAGCGATTACAATCAGAACAAATAGAACTTTTCAAATGCGCGCCATCTTTTTTTAACTGTCTTATCCACGCTTCAAGATATTGATAAATTCGACGTAGTCTCGCTATTGTTCGATAGATGGCGTTAGTATGACGTTAATGTTGCCATGTTGAATTAAGTACGTGTCATATAGATGGCAGCGTTATGGGTCATAGACTCATAGAATTTAATGTTATAATTATTATACCTTTTTTAAAGATATAAAAATATTAATAATAAGTAGTTTTTATTTGTACCAGATAAGTTGAAAAGTAAGTTTATACAAGGACTATAAAAACATACCTACTCGAATTTCAATTTACTTACTTATAAAGGTATAAGTAAAATCGAAATATTACGTAATTATACCTGTCTATGCGTTAAGATTTAGGTATTTAAATGTTTTCAATAACCTGAGGAATTAATTATTTTATACAATCATAACAGTAATTTATCTAGAAGATAGGTGCGTTTTTGAAAAATAATTCTATTATTGTTAGGTACTGAACCTCATTAAATTAAAATATATCTTATATATTATTATGAATCTTGTTCTAGTAAACTCAATTCATTATGTATTGAATTGTTTGGCAGATTCCACAGGCGTTTTAAATGTCTTCAGTACATTTCATAATTATTAAAAAAGCTAAGCTACTTATACCAAAAATTAAGTTTTGATACAACAATAATAGTATAGACCAGGTAGGAACCTACTGTTTGTACTATTATCTATTCTGTGCTACTGTGCAAGTAGGTACATATTGTTACAATTTATTGAATTTAAATATTTTTGTAACTCATTTTATCGATTTCGAAGACGAACAGACTTTAAAGCAAACATTGAAAAGTTGTTTTTTTTTTAAAGTCATAATGCTGTATTACCTTAGCCTACCATATAAATGTAAATTAAAAAAAAATTCGGAGTCATTCGCTCTATTCGATCAGTTTCCCGCCATTGAGTCAGTGTTGCCAATTTAGCGATTTTGTCGCTAGAACTAGCGACTTTTGCTTAAGGCTTAGCGACCAAAAAAAAGTTTTGACGCCAAAAATATTTTAGCGACTTATCTGGCGACTTTTGGAGTACAAATTAAAACAGTTCTAGAGTCAATAATAGATACATTTTTTATCAAATCAACACAGAATTATTCAATGCCAAGACATAATATGGAAAACGACAAACGCGATAGCGCACCAAATTCAAACTTTATTTAATTGAAGTTCCATTTGTATATTATGGGGGGGGAGTGTCCCCGAACTTTTTATGGTTATGTTTTAGTTTTAGCGACTTTCTGGCGACTTTTGACTTTGAGTTTAGCGACTCGAATTTCTAGGAGTTGGCAACACTGCATTGAGTGACAGTGACAGGAATTGACCGAATAATGATTAGGTAATGACAAACAATGTTTTGTTTATCAAGTTTAAAAATTTCCAAGTAAGTTTCAATTAATTAGATTCTTTAAGTATTTTTCTTAGGTATCACATAAAAATAGTTCCAGCTTTAAATACCTAGTTGTATAAAATTATAGTTTCATGTCGGTTACCCGTTAGATAATTTATTTAATACTGCTATCTGCCCGCAACTACTTGTACTATTATATATTCTGTGCCGCAACTTCGCATGCAGATTCAATACCTTACAAAATAATATACGTGTAGCTCTAAAGGTTTTTGCAACGCATGCAACATTAGCTTAATTTTTTTTACTATTTACTTGCCACTAATCGTTATATTTTGGCCAATTCGCTATATATTATCTTAATAAATTATGGCCTGTGTTATTCCGGTATGTAAGGTACCTATATTATAATATACTATTTACTATAGTAAGGGTTCATCAAAATCCTTTAAGCAGTTTTTGTTTTAAAGAGTAACAAATATAATGTATGGATCACAAACTTTTGCATTTATAATTGTAGTATAGATATTAATTATTATAGAGTAAGATTCCATTGCTGCTAGACCTTACTGATTTTTAACCAAATTATAATAAGTTTATAGTTGTGTTTGAGTAACAATGGGTCAAATGATTGCATTAATTTTGATTCATTTAAGTAATAAGTATTGATATTTTTAATAATGTAGACATAAGGGTATACCTCCATGCAAACTTCATTATAGTACCTAACTAGTATATATATGTAGGTACTAGCTGTGCCCCTGACTTCGTCCCCGTGGAATAGTAATTCTTCATAAGGCTTCATATTTACCCCGTTTTTTACACATTTTCCACTGTTTCTTTGTGCCTATTGGTTGCAGCATAATGTTATATAGCCTAAAGCAGGGGTTCCCAAAGTGTGCGTCGCGGCGCCCTGGTGCGCCGTAGAAAGTAAAGAGGGGCGCCGTGAGTTCTATCATCATCCGAAAACACAAATATTCGCGGGTACCTATTTGAGTACATAATTTACTTACCTAATAAATAATTAAGCGTTATGTCACTCTTTTTCGACCGTGATTTTAAATTTACAACGATGGTAGTAGGTAGGTGTAGGTACCTAGCTAGGGCAGGGCGCCGTTACAAAATACTAAACTTGTAACTGCGCCGCAGGTTGAAAAAGATTGGGAACCCCTGGCCTAAAGCCTTCCTCGATAAATGGTCTATCCAACAAAAAAAGAATTTTTGAATTCAAACCAGTAGTTCCTGAGATTAGCGCATTCAAACAAACAAACAAACTCTTCAGCTTTATAATATTAGTATAGATTTATGTAGTATAATGTTTATAATAATTGTTTGCACATGTTTTTTCTAAATGATTCTAAGGTAAGGTAGACAGTCTTAAAGCTCATTAAAACATTATACAATTACTTCTGTAATAAAGTGAATATTTTTTTAAACAAATTTTGGCTTTGGATTATGTATGACTTTAAATTTTGGCATTAAATTATTCAATTGGTTAGAAGCAAGTTATTTGATAATATTTTATTTCAAATTTTGAATAAAAGTTGTGAAGGACAGCATAATCACATATAAAATAACTGCTAAGATTTCTGTGTGTGTGGTAGGTATACAGTAATAATAAAAAAAGAATATGAGATGCCAGAATTTATTAAAATAAAGAAATAAAAGATGTATCCGATGAAAAAAAAGGAAAGAGAGAAATCTTAAAACTAGCAAGTAAGGCATGGCTGACGTCTGGTGCCGATCTTGACCACGAACTGTCTTCGTGAGAGACGGCATGCCTTGCGGCCTCCATACCATGGTTGTCCATATGGCCCGTAGCCAGCATTAGCATTTGCATTAGCATTAGCATTAGCACCAGCATAAGAACCTGCTGGGTATGCTCCTGGACCCTGGCCAACGTTAGCAGCAGCATTAGCATTGGCGCTAGCTGATGCAGATGTAGAAGGAACTTCCTCAAGTACAATAACTGGTCCATATAGACCTTGTGGTCCAGCGCTGGCAGCGGCATTGGCGTTGGCATTAGCATTAGCTACTGCTCCTGGTCCTTGTGGGCCTGCTGGTCCTTGTGGGCCTGCTGGTCCTTGTGGGCCTGCTGGTCCTTGTGGTCCGTATGATCCAGCGCTGGCAGCGGCATTGGCGTTGGCATTAGCATTAGCTACTGCTCCTGGTCCTTGTGGGCCTGCTGGTCCTTGTGGTCCTTGTGGTCCAGCGCTGGCAGCGGCATTGGCGTTGGCATTAGCATTAGCTACTGCTCCTGGTCCTTGTGGGCCTGCTGGTCCTTGTGGTCCTTGTGGTCCAGCGCTGGCAGCGGCATTGGCGTTGGCATTAGCATTAGCTACTGCTCCTGGTCCTTGTGGGCCTGCTGGTCCTTGTGGTCCTGCTGGTCCTTGTGGTCCGTATGGTCCAGCGCTGGCAGCGGCATTGGCGTTGGCATTAGCATTAGCTACTGTTCCTGGTCCTTGTGGGCCTGCTGGTCCTTGTGGTCCAGCGCTGGCAGCGGCATTGGCGTTGGCATTAGCATTAGCTAGTGCTCCAGGTCCTTGTGGGCCTGCTGGTCCTTGTGGGCCTCCTGGTCCTTGTGGTCCGTATGGTCCTAGTGGTCCAGCGCTGGCAGCGGCATTGGCGTTGGCATTAGCATTAGCTACTGCTCCTGGTCCTTGTGGGCCTGCTGGTCCTTGTGGGCCTGCTGGTCCTTGTGGGCCTCCTGGTCCTTGTGGTCCGTATGGCCCGTATGGTCCTCGTGGTCCTTGTGGTCCGTATGGTCCGTATGGTCCTTGTGGTCCGTAAGATGCAACATTAGCATTAGCATTTGCATTTGCACTAGCAGAGACAGTAAGTTCCGGACGTTCTTCAATTATGATAATTTCTTCTTGACCAGAAGTAAGTTTAGCAGATACTTCAGCATTGGCGTTGGCATTAGCATTAGCTAGTGCTCCTGGTCCTTGTGGGCCTGCTGGTCCTTGTGGTCCTTGTGGGCCTGCTGGTCCTTGTGGCCCGTATGGGCCAGTGCTGGCAGCGGCATTGGCGTTGGCATTTGCGTTAGCTAGTGCTCTTGGTCCTTGTGGGCCTGCTGGTCCTTGTGGTCCGTATGGTCCAGCGCTGGCAGCGGCATTGGCGTTGGCATTAGCATTAGCTACTGCTCCTGGTCCTTGTGGGCCTGCTGGTCCTTGTGGGCCTGCTGGTCCTTGTGGGCCTCCTGGTCCTTGTGGTCCGTATGGTCCAGCGCTGGCAGCGGCATTGGCGTTGGCATTAGCATTAGCTACTGCTCCTGGTCCTTGTGGGCCTGCTGGTCCTTGTGGGCCTGCTGGTCCTTGTGGGCCTCCTGGTCCTCCTGGTCCTTGTGGTCCATATGGTCCTAGTGGTCCAGCGCTGGCAGCGGCATTGGCGTTGGCATTAGCATTAGCTACTGCTCCTGGTCCTTGTGGGCCTGCTGGTCCTTGTGGGCCTGCTGGTCCTTGTGGGCCTCCTGGTCCTTGTGGTCCGTATGGTCCTAGTGGTCCAGCGCTGGCAGCGGCATTGGCGTTGGCATTAGCATTAGCTACTGCTCCTGGTCCTTGTGGGCCTGCTGGTCCTTGTGGGCCTGCTGGTCCTTGTGGGCCTTGTGGTCCGTATGGTCCTAGTGGTCCAGCGCTGGCAGCGGCATTGGCGTTGGCATTAGCATTAGCTACTGCTCCTGGTCCTTGTGGGCCTGCTGGTCCTTGTGGGCCTGCTGGTCCTTGTGGTCCGTATGATCCAGCGCTGGCAGCGGCATTGGCGTTGGCATTAGCATTAGCTACTGCTCCTGGTCCTTGTGGGCCTGCTGGTCCTTGTGGGCCTGCTGGTCCTTGTGGGCCTGCTGGTCCTTGTGGGCCTTGTGGTCCGTATGGTCCTAGTGGTCCAGCGCTGGCAGCGGCATTGGCGTTGGCATTAGCATTAGCTACTGCTCCTGGTCCTTGTGGGCCTGCTGGTCCTTGTGGGCCTGCTGGTCCTTGTGGGCCTCCTGGTCCTTGTGGTCCGTATGGTCCAGCGCTGGCAGCGGCATTGGCGTTGGCATTAGCATTAGCTACTGCTCCTGGTCCTTGTGGGCCTGATGGTCCTTGTGGGCCTGCTGGTCCTTGTGGGCCTCCTGGTCCTTGTGGTCCGTATGGTCCTAGTGATCCAGCGCTGGCAGCGGCATTGGCGTTGGCATTAGCATTACCTACTGCTCCTGGTCCTTGTGGGCCTGCTGGTCCTTGTGGGCCTGCTGGTCCTTGTGGGCCTCCTGGTCCTTGTGGTCCGTATGGCCCGTATGGTCCTTGTGGTCCTTGTGGCCCGTATGGTCCGTATGGTCCTTGTGGTCCGTAAGATGCAACATTAGCATTAGCATTTGCATTTGCACTAGCAGAGACAGTAAGTTCCGGACGTTCTTCAATTATGATAATTTCTTCTTGACCAGAAGTAAGTTTAGCAGATACTTCAGCATTGGCGTTGGCATTAGCATTAGCTACTGCTCCTGGTCCTTGTGGGCCTGCTGGTCCTTGTGGGCCTCCTGGTCCTTGTGGTCCGTATGGTCCTAGTGGTCCAGCGCTGGCAGCGGCATTGGCGTTGGCATTAGCATTAGCTACTGCTCCTGGTCCTTGTGGGCCTGCTGGTCCTTGTGGGCCTGCTGGTCCTTGTGGGCCTCCTGGTCCTTGTGGTCCGTATGGTCCTAGTGGTCCAGCGCTGGCAGCGGCATTGGCGTTGGCATTAGCATTAGCTACTGCTCCTGGTCCTTGTGGGCCTGCTGGTCCTTGTGGGCCTGCTGGTCCTTGTGGGCCTCCTGGTCCTTGTGGGCCTCCTGGTCCTTGTGGTCCGTATGGTCCTAGTGGTCCAGCGCTGGCAGCGGCATTGGCGTTGGCATTAGCATTAGCTACTGCTCCTGGTCCTTGTGGGCCTGCTGGTCCTTGTGGGCCTTGTGGTCCGTATGGTCCTAGTGGTCCAGCGCTGGCAGCGGCATTGGCGTTGGCATTAGCATTAGCTACTGCTCCTGGTCCTTGTGGGCCTGATGGTCCTTGTGGGCCTGCTGGTCCTTGTGGGCCTCCTGGTCCTTGTGGTCCGTATGGTCCTAGTGATCCAGCGCTGGCAGCGGCATTGGCGTTGGCATTAGCATTACCTACTGCTCCTGGTCCTTGTGGGCCTGCTGGTCCTAGTGGTCCAGCGCTGGCAGCGGCATTGGCGTTGGCATTAGCATTAGCTACTGCTCCTGGTCCTTGTGGGCCTGCTGGTCCTTGTGGGCCTGCTGGTCCTTGTGGGCCTCCTGGTCCTTGTGGTCCGTATGGTCCTAGTGGTCCAGCGCTGGCAGCGGCATTGGCGTTGGCATTAGCATTAGCTATTGCTCCTGGTCCTTGTGGGCCTGCTGGTCCTTGTGGGCCTCCTGGTCCTTGTGGTCCGTATGATCCAGCGCTGGCAGCGGCATTGGCGTTGGCATTAGCATTAGCTACTGCTCCTGGTCCTTGTGGGCCTGCTGGTCCTTGTGGGCCTGCTGGTCCTTGTGGGCCTCCTGGTCCTTGTGGTCTGTATGGTCCAGCGCTGGCAGCGGCATTGGCGTTGGCATTAGCATTAGCTACTGCTCCTAGTCCTTGTGGGCCTGCTGGTCCTTGTGGGCCTGCTGGTCCTTGTGGGCCTCCTGGTCCTTGTGGTCCGTATGGTCCAGCGCTGGCAGCGGCATTGGCGTTGGCATTAGCATTAGCTACTGCTCCTGGTCCTTGTGGGCCTGATGGTCCTTGTGGGCCTGCTGGTCCTTGTGGTCCGTATGGTCCTAGTGATCCAGCGCTGGCAGCGGCATTGGCGTTGGCATTAGCATTACCTACTGCTCCTGGTCCTTGTGGGCCTGCTGGTCCTTGTGGGCCTGCTGGTCCTTGTGGGCCTCCTGGTCCTTGTGGTCCGTATGGCCCGTATGGTCCTTGTGGTCCTTGTGGCCCGTATGGTCCGTATGGTCCTTGTGGTCCGTAAGATGCAACATTAGCATTGGCATTTGCATTTGCACTAGCAGAGACAGTAAGTTCCGGACGTTCTTCAATTATGATAATTTCTTCTTGGCCAGAAGTAAGTTTAGCAGATACTTCAGCATTGGCGTTGGCATTAGCATTAGCTACTGCTCCTGGTCCTTGTGGGCCTCCTGGTCCTTGTGGTCCTTGTGGTCCTTGTGGTCCAGCGCTGGCAGCGGCGTTGGCGTTGGCATTAGCATTAGCTACTGCTCCTGGTCCTTGTGGGCCTGCTGGTCCTTGTGGTCCTTGTGGGCCTGCTGGTCCTTGTGGGCCTCCTGGTCCTTGTGGTCCGTATGGTCCTAGTGGTCCAGCGCTGGCAGCGGCATTGGCGTTGGCATTAGCATTAGCTACTGCTCCTGGTCCTTGTGGGCCTGCTGGTCCTTGTGGGCCTGCTGGTCCTTGTGGGCCTGCTGGTCCTTGTGGGCCTCCTGGTCCTCCTGGTCCTTGTGGTCCGTATGGTCCTAGTGGTCCAGCGCTGGCAGCGGCATTGGCGTTGGCATTAGCATTAGCTACTGCTCCTGGTCCTTGTGGGCCTGCTGGTCCTTGTGGGCCTGCTGGTCCTTGTGGGCCTCCTGGTCCTCCTGGTCCTTGTGGTCCGTATGGTCCTAGTGGTCCAGCGCTGGCAGCGGCATTGGCGTTGGCATTAGCATTAGCTACTGCTCCTGGTCCTTGTGGGCCTGCTGGTCCTTGTGGGCCTGCTGGTCCTTGTGGGCCTCCTGGTCCTCCTGGTCCTTGTGGTCCGTATGGTCCTAGTGGTCCAGCGCTGGCAGCGGCATTGGCGTTGGCATTAGCATTAGCTACTGCTCCTGGTCCTTGTGGGCCTGCTGGTCCTTGTGGGCCTGCTGGTCCTTGTGGGCCTCCTGGTCCTTGTGGTCCGTATGGTCCAGCGCTGGCAGCGGCATTGGCGTTGGCATTTGCGTTAGCTACTGCTCCTGGTCCTTGTGGGCCTCCTGGTCCTTGTGGTCCTTGTGGTCCAGCGCTGGCAGCGGCGTTGGCGTTGGCATTAGCATTAGCTACTGCTCCTGGTCCTTGTGGGCCTGCTGGTCCTTGTGGGCCTGCTGGTCCTTGTGGGCCTCCTGGTCCTCCTGGTCCTTGTGGTCCGTATGGTCCTAGTGGTCCAGCGCTGGCAGCGGCATTGGCGTTGGCATTTGCGTTAGCTACTGCTCCTGGTCCTTGTGGGCCTCCTGGTCCTGCTGGTCCTTGTGGGCCTCCTGGTCCTCCTGGTCCTTGTGGTCCGTATGGTCCTAGTGGTCCAGCGCTGGCAGCGGCATTGGCGTTGGCATTAGCATTAGCTACTGCTCCTGGTCCTTGTGGGCCTGCTGGTCCTTGTGGGCCTGCTGGTCCTTGTGGGCCTGCTGGTCCTTGTGGGCCTCCTGGTCCTCCTGGTCCTTGTGGTCCGTATGGTCCTAGTGGTCCAGCGCTGGCAGCGGCATTGGCGTTGGCATTAGCATTAGCTACTGCTCCTGGTCCTTGTGGGCCTGCTGGTCCTTGTGGGCCTGCTGGTCCTTGTGGGCCTCCTGGTCCTCCTGGTCCTTGTGGTCCGTATGGTCCTAGTGGTCCAGCGCTGGCAGCGGCATTGGCGTTGGCATTAGCATTAGCTACTGCTCCTGGTCCTTGTGGGCCTGCTGGTCCTTGTGGGCCTGCTGGTCCTTGTGGGCCTCCTGGTCCTCCTGGTCCTTGTGGTCCGTATGGTCCTAGTGGTCCAGCGCTGGCAGCGGCATTGGCGTTGGCATTAGCATTAGCTACTGCTCCTGGTCCTTGTGGGCCTGCTGGTCCTTGTGGGCCTGCTGGTCCTTGTGGGCCTCCTGGTCCTTGTGGTCCATATGGTCCTAGTGGTCCAGCGCTGGCAGCGGCATTGGCGTTGGTATTAGCATTAGCTACTGCTCCTGGTCCTTGTGGGCCTGCTGGTCCTTGTGGTCCATATGGTCCTAGTGGTCCAGCGCTGGCAGCGGCATTGGCGTTGGCATTAGCATTAGCTACTGCTCCTGGTCCTTGTGGGCCTGCTGGTCCTTGTGGGCCTGCTGGTCCTTGTGGGCCTCCTGGTCCTTGTGGTCCGTATGGTCCTAGTGATCCAGCGCTGGCAGCGGCATTGGCGTTGGCATTAGCATTACCTACTGCTCCTGGTCCTTGTGGGCCTGCTGGTCCTTGTGGGCCTGCTGGTCCTTGTGGGCCTCCTGGTCCTTGTGGTCCGTATGGCCCGTATGGTCCTTGTGGTCCTTGTGGCCCGTATGGTCCGTATGGTCCTTGTGGTCCGTAAGATGCAACATTAGCATTGGCATTTGCATTTGCACTAGCAGAGACAGTAAGTTCCGGACGTTCTTCAATTATGATAATTTCTTCTTGGCCAGAAGTAAGTTTAGCAGATACTTCAGCATTGGCGTTGGCATTAGCATTAGCTAGTGCTCCTGGTCCTTGTGGGCCTGCTGGTCCTTGTGGGCCTCCTGGTCCTTGTGGTCCGTATGGTCCTAGTGGTCCAGCGCTGGCAGCGGCATTGGCGTTGGCATTAGCATTAGCTACTGCTCCTGGTCCTTGTGGGCCTGCTGGTCCTTGTGGGCCTCCTGGTCCTCCTGGTCCTTGTGGTCCGTATGGTCCTAGTGGTCCAGCGCTGGCAGCGGCATTGGCGTTGGCATTAGCATTAGCTACTGCTCCTGGTCCTTGTGGGCCTGCTGGTCCTTGTGGGCCTGCTGGTCCTTGTGGGCCTCCTGGTCCTCCTGGTCCTTGTGGTCCGTATGGTCCTAGTGGTCCAGCGCTGGCAGCGGCATTGGCGTTGGCATTAGCATTAGCTACTGCTCCTGGTCCTTGTGGGCCTGCTGGTCCTTGTGGGCCTGCTGGTCCTTGTGGGCCTCCTGGTCCTTGTGGTCCGTATGATCCAGCGCTGGCAGCGGCATTGGCGTTGGCATTTGCGTTAGCTACTGCTCCTGGTCCTTGTGGGCCTCCTGGTCCTTGTGGTCCTTGTGGTCCTTGTGGTCCAGCGCTGGCAGCGGCGTTGGCGTTGGCATTAGCATTAGCTACTGCTCCTGGTCCTTGTGGGCCTGCTGGTCCTTGTGGGCCTGCTGGTCCTTGTGGGCCTCCTGGTCCTCCTGGTCCTTGTGGTCCGTATGGTCCTAGTGGTCCAGCGCTGGCAGCGGCATTGGCGTTGGCATTAGCATTAGCTACTGCTCCTGGTCCTTGTGGGCCTGCTGGTCCTTGTGGGCCTCCTGGTCCTTGTGGTCCATATGGTCCTAGTGGTCCAGCGCTGGCAGCGGCATTGGCGTTGGCATTAGCATTAGCTACTGCTCCTGGTCCTTGTGGGCCTGCTGGTCCTTGTGGTCCATATGGTCCTAGTGGTCCAGCGCTGGCAGCGGCATTGGCGTTGGCATTAGCATTAGCTACTGCTCCTGGTCCTTGTGGGCCTGCTGGTCCTTGTGGGCCTGCTGGTCCTTGTGGGCCTCCTGGTCCTTGTGGTCCGTATGGTCCTTGTGGTCCAGCGCTGGCAGCGGCATTGGCGTTGGCATTAGCATTAGCTACTGCTCCTGGTCCTTGTGGGCCTGCTGGTCCTTGTGGGCCTGCTGGTCCTTGTGGGCCTCCTGGTCCTTGTGGTCCGTATGGCCCGTATGGTCCTTGTGGTCCTTGTGGCCCGTATGGTCCGTATGGTCCTTGTGGTCCGTAAGATGCAACATTAGCATTAGCATTTGCATTTGCACTAGCAGAGACAGTAAGTTCCGGACGTTCTTCAATTATGATAATTTCTTCTTGGCCAGAAGTAAGTTTAGCAGATACTTCAGCATTGGCGTTGGCATTAGCATTAGCTAGTGCTCCTGGTCCTTGTGGGCCTGCTGGTCCTTGTGGGCCTCCTGGTCCTTGTGGTCCGTATGGTCCTAGTGGTCCAGCGCTGGCAGCGGCATTGGCGTTGGCATTAGCATTAGCTACTGCTCTTGGTCCTTGTGGGCCTGCTGGTCCTTGTGGGCCTCCTGGTCCTTGTGGTCCGTATGATCCAGCGCTGGCAGCGGCATTGGCGTTGGCATTAGCATTAGCTACTGCTCCTGGTCCTTGTGGGCCTGCTGGTCCTTGTGGGCCTGCTGGTCCTTGTGGGCCTCCTGGTCCTCCTGGTCCTTGTGGTCCGTATGGTCCTAGTGGTCCAGCGCTGGCAGCGGCATTGGCGTTGGCATTAGCATTAGCTACTGCTCCTGGTCCTTGTGGGCCTGCTGGTCCTTGTGGGCCTGCTGGTCCTTGTGGGCCTCCTGGTCCTCCTGGTCCTTGTGGTCCGTATGGTCCTAGTGGTCCAGCGCTGGCAGAGGCATTGGCGTTGGCATTAGCATTAGCTACTGCTCCTGGTCCTTGTGGGCCTGCTGGTCCTTGTGGGCCTGCTGGTCCTTGTGGGCCTCCTGGTCCTTGTGGTCCGTATGATCCAGCGCTGGCAGCGGCATTGGCGTTGGCATTTGCGTTAGCTACTGCTCCTGGTCCTTGTGGGCCTCCTGGTCCTTGTGGTCCTTGTGGTCCTTGTGGTCCAGCGCTGGCAGCGGCGTTGGCGTTGGCATTAGCATTAGCTACTGCTCCTGGTCCTTGTGGGCCTGCTGGTCCTTGTGGTCCTTGTGGGCCTGCTGGTCCTTGTGGGCCTCCTGGTCCTTGTGGTCCGTATGGTCCTAGTGGTCCAGCGCTGGCAGCGGCATTGGCGTTGGCATTAGCATTAGCTACTGCTCCTGGTCCTTGTGGGCCTGCTGGTCCTTGTGGGCCTGCTGGTCCTTGTGGGCCTCCTGGTCCTCCTGGTCCTTGTGGTCCGTATGGTCCTAGTGGTCCAGCGCTGGCAGCGGCATTGGCGTTGGCATTAGCATTAGCTACTGCTCCTGGTCCTTGTGGGCCTGCTGGTCCTTGTGGGCCTGCTGGTCCTTGTGGGCCTCCTGGTCCTTGTGGTCCGTATGATCCAGCGCTGGCAGCGGCATTGGCGTTGGCATTTGCGTTAGCTACTGCTCCTGGTCCTTGTGGGCCTCCTGGTCCTTGTGGTCCTTGTGGTCCTTGTGGTCCAGCGCTGGCAGCGGCGTTGGCGTTGGCATTAGCATTAGCTACTGCTCCTGGTCCTTGTGGGCCTGCTGGTCCTTGTGGTCCTTGTGGGCCTGCTGGTCCTTGTGGGCCTCCTGGTCCTTGTGGTCCGTATGGTCCTAGTGGTCCAGCGCTGGCAGCGGCATTGGCGTTGGCATTAGCATTAGCTACTGCTCCTGGTCCTTGTGGGCCTGCTGGTCCTTGTGGGCCTGCTGGTCCTTGTGGGCCTCCTGGTCCTCCTGGTCCTTGTGGTCCGTATGGTCCTAGTGGTCCAGCGCTGGCAGCGGCATTGGCGTTGGCATTAGCATTAGCTACTGCTCCTGGTCCTTGTGGGCCTCCTGGTCCTTGTGGTCCTTGTGGTCCTTGTGGTCCAGCGCTGGCAGCGGCGTTGGCGTTGGCATTAGCATTAGCTACTGCTCCTGGTCCTTGTGGGCCTGCTGGTCCTTGTGGTCCTTGTGGGCCTGCTGGTCCTTGTGGGCCTCCTGGTCCTTGTGGTCCGTATGGTCCTAGTGGTCCAGCGCTGGCAGCGGCATTGGCGTTGGCATTAGCATTAGCTACTGCTCCTGGTCCTTGTGGGCCTGCTGGTCCTTGTGGGCCTGCTGGTCCTTGTGGGCCTCCTGGTCCTCCTGGTCCTTGTGGTCCGTATGGTCCTAGTGGTCCAGCGCTGGCAGCGGCATTGGCGTTGGCATTAGCATTAGCTACTGCTCCTGGTCCTTGTGGGCCTGCTGGTCCTTGTGGGCCTGCTGGTCCTTGTGGGCCTGCTGGTCCTTGTGGGCCTCCTGGTCCTCCTGGTCCTTGTGGTCCGTATGGTCCTAGTGGTCCAGCGTTGGCAGCGGCATTGGCGTTGGCATTAGCATTAGCTACTGCTCCTGGTCCTTGTGGGCCTGCTGGTCCTTGTGGGCCTGCTGGTCCTTGTGGGCCTCCTGGTCCTTGTGGTCCGTATGATCCAGCGCTGGCAGCGGCATTGGCGTTGGCATTTGCGTTAGCTACTGCTCCTGGTCCTTGTGGGCCTCCTGGTCCTTGTGGTCCTTGTGGTCCTTGTGGTCCAGCGCTGGCAGCGGCGTTGGCGTTGGCATTAGCATTAGCTACTGCTCCTGGTCCTTGTGGGCCTGCTGGTCCTTGTGGGCCTGCTGGTCCTTGTGGGCCTCCTGGTCCTCCTGGTCCTTGTGGTCCGTATGGTCCTAGTGGTCCAGCGCTGGCAGCGGCATTGGCGTTGGCATTAGCATTAGCTACTGCTCCTGGTCCTTGTGGGCCTGCTGGTCCTTGTGGGCCTCCTGGTCCTTGTGGTCCATATGGTCCTAGTGGTCCAGCGCTGGCAGCGGCATTGGCGTTGGCATTAGCATTAGCTACTGCTCCTGGTCTTTGTGGGCCTGCTGGTCCTTGTGGTCCATATGGTCCTAGTGGTCCAGCGCTGGCAGCGGCATTGGCGTTGGCATTAGCATTAGCTACTGCTCCTGGTCCTTGTGGGCCTGCTGGTCCTTGTGGGCCTGCTGGTCCTTGTGGGCCGTATGGTCCTTGTGGTCCAGCGCTGGCAGCGGCATTGGCGTTGGCATTAGCATTAGCTACTGCTCCTGGTCCTTGTGGGCCTGCTGGTCCTTGTGGGCCTGCTGGTCCTTGTGGGCCTCCTGGTCCTTGTGGTCCGTATGGCCCGTATGGTCCTTGTGGTCCTTGTGGCCCGTATGGTCCGTATGGTCCTTGTGGTCCGTAAGATGCAACATTAGCATTAGCATTTGCATTTGCACTAGCAGAGACAGTAAGTTCCGGACGTTCTTCAATTATGATAATTTCTTCTTGGCCAGAAGTAAGTTTAGCAGATACTTCAGCATTGGCGTTGGCATTAGCATTAGCTAGTGCTCCTGGTCCTTGTGGGCCTGCTGGTCCTTGTGGGCCTCCTGGTCCTTGTGGTCCGTATGGTCCTAGTGGTCCAGCGCTGGCAGCGGCATTGGCGTTGGCATTAGCATTAGCTACTGCTCCTGGTCCTTGTGGGCCTGCTGGTCCTTGTGGGCCTGCTGGTCCTTGTGGGCCTGCTGGTCCTTGTGGGCCTCCTGGTCCTCCTGGTCCTTGTGGTCCGTATGGTCCTAGTGGTCCAGCGCTGGCAGCGGCATTGGCGTTGGCATTAGCATTAGCTACTGCTCCTGGTCCTTGTGGGCCTGCTGGTCCTTGTGGGCCTGCTGGTCCTTGTGGGCCTCCTGGTCCTCCTGGTCCTTGTGGTCCGTATGGTCCTAGTGGTCCAGCGCTGGCAGCGGCATTGGCGTTGGCATTAGCATTAGCTACTGCTCCTGGTCCTTGTGGGCCTGCTGGTCCTTGTGGGCCTGCTGGTCCTTGTGGGCCTGCTGGTCCTTGTGGTCCGTATGGTCCTAGTGGTCCAGCGCTGGCAGCGGCATTGGCGTTGGCATTAGCATTAGCTACTGCTCCTTGTTGTCCTTGTGGGCCTGCTGGTCCTTGTGGGCCTGCTGGTCCTTGTGGGCCTCCTGGTCCTCCTGGTCCTTGTGGTCCGTATGGTCCTAGTGGTCCAGCGCTGGCAGCGGCATTGGCGTTGGCATTAGCATTAGCTACTGCTCCTGGTCCTTGTGGGCCTGCTGGTCCTTGTGGGCCTCCTGGTCCTTGTGGTCCATATGGTCCTAGTGGTCCAGCGCTGGCAGCGGCATTGGCGTTGGCATTAGCATTAGCTACTGCTCCTGGTCCTTGTGGGCCTGCTGGTCCTTGTGGTCCATATGGTCCTAGTGGTCCAGCGCTGGCAGCGGCATTGGCGTTGGCATTAGCATTAGCTACTGCTCCTGGTCCTTGTGGGCCTGCTGGTCCTTGTGGGCCTGCTGGTCCTTGTGGGCCTCCTGGTCCTTGTGGTCCGTATGGTCCTTGTGGTCCAGCGCTGGCAGCGGCATTGGCGTTGGCATTAGCATTAGCTACTGCTCCTGGTCCTTGTGGGCCTGCTGGTCCTTGTGGGCCTCCTGGTCCTTGTGGTCCGTATGGCCCGTATGGTCCTTGTGGTCCTTGTGGCCCGTATGGTCCGTATGGTCCTTGTGGTCCGTAAGATGCAACATTAGCATTAGCATTTGCATTTGCACTAGCAGAGACAGTAAGTTCCGGACGTTCTTCAATTATGATAATTTCTTCTTGGCCAGAAGTAAGTTTAGCAGATACTTCAGCATTGGCGTTGGCATTAGCATTAGCTAGTGCTCCTGGTCCTTGTGGGCCTGCTGGTCCTTGTGGGCCTCCTGGTCC
This sequence comes from Polylopha cassiicola, assembly GCA_038024825.1. Taxonomy (NCBI): domain Eukaryota; kingdom Metazoa; phylum Arthropoda; class Insecta; order Lepidoptera; family Tortricidae; genus Polylopha; species Polylopha cassiicola. Next base: position 7,448,213 of record CP149061.1, read on the forward strand.
TTGTGGTCCGTATGGTCCTAGTGGTCCAGCGCTGGCAGCGGCATTGGCGTTGGCATTAGCATTAGCTACTGCTCCTGGTCCTTGTGGGCCTGCTGGTCCTTGTGGGCCTCCTGGTCCTTGTGGTCCGTATGATCCAGCGCTGGCAGCGGCATTGGCGTTGGCATTAGCATTAGCTACTGCTCCTGGTCCTTGTGGGCCTGCTGGTCCTTGTGGGCCTCCTGGTCCTTGTGGTCCGTATGGTCCTAGTGGTCCAGCGCTGGCAGCGGCATTGGCGTTGGCATTAGCATTAGCTACTGCTCCTGGTCCTTGTGGGCCTGCTGGTCCTTGTGGGCCTGCTGGTCCTTGTGGGCCTCCTGGTCCTCCTGGTCCTTGTGGTCCGTATGGTCCTAGTGGTCCAGCGCTGGCAGCGGCATTGGCGTTGGCATTTGCATTAGCTACTGCTCCTGGTCCTTGTGGGCCTGCTGGTCCTTGTGGGCCTGCTGGTCCTTGTGGGCCTCCTGGTCCTTGTGGTCCGTATGATCCAGCGCTGGCAGCGGCATTGGCGTTGGCATTTGCGTTAGCTACTGCTCCTGGTCCTTGTGGGCCTCCTGGTCCTTGTGGTCCTTGTGGTCCTTGTGGTCCAGCGCTGGCAGCGGCGTTGGCGTTGGCATTAGCATTAGCTACTGCTCCTGGTCCTTGTGGGCCTGCTGGTCCTTGTGGTCCTTGTGGGCCTCCTGGTCCTTGTGGGCCTCCTGGTCCTTGTGGTCCGTATGGTCCTTGTGGTCCAGCGCTGGCAGCGGCATTGGCGTTGGCATTAGCATTAGCTACTGCTCCTGGTCCTTGTGGGCCTGCTGGTCCTTGTGGGCCTCCTGGTCCTTGTGGTCCATATGGTCCTAGTGGTCCAGCGCTGGCAGCGGCATTGGCGTTGGCATTAGCATTAGCTACTGCTCCTGGTCCTTGTGGGCCTGCTGGTCCTTGTGGGCCTCCTGGTCCTTGTGGTCCGTATGGTCCTAGTGGTCCAGCGCTGGCAGCGGCATTGGCGTTGGCATTAGCATTAGCTACTGCTCCTGGTCCTTGTGGGCCTGCTGGTCCTTGTGGTCCATATGGTCCTAGTGGTCCAGCGCTGGCAGCGGCATTGGCGTTGGCATTAGCATTAGCTACTGCTCCTGGTCCTTGTGGGCCTGCTGGTCCTTGTGGGCCTGCTGGTCCTTGTGGGCCTCCTGGTCCTTGTGGTCCGTATGGTCCTTGTGGTCCAGCGCTGGCAGCGGCATTGGCGTTGGCATTAGCATTAGCTAGTGCTCCTGGTCCTTGTGGGCCTGCTGGTCCTTGTGGTCCTTGTGGTCCAGCGCTGGCAGCGGCATTGGCGTTGGCATTAGCATTAGCTACTGCTCCTGGTCCTTGTGGGCCTGCTGGTCCTTGTGGGCCTGCTGGTCCTTGTGGGCCTCCTGGTCCTTGTGGTCCGTATGGTCCTTGTGGTCCAGCGCTGGCAGCGGCATTGGCGTTGGCATTAGCATTAGCTACTGCTCCTGGTCCTTGTGGGCCTGCTGGTCCTTGTGGTCCTTGTGGTCCAGCGCTGGCAGCGGCATTGGCGTTGGCATTAGCATTAGCTACTGCTCCTGGTCCTTGTGGGCCTGCTGGTCCTTGTGGTCCGTATGATCCAGCGCTGGCAGCGGCATTGGCGTTGGCATTAGCATTAGCTACTGCTCCTGGTCCTTGTGGGCCTGCTGGTCCTTGTGGGCCTTGTGGTCCGTATGGTCCTAGTGGTCCAGCGCTGGCAGCGGCATTGGCGTTGGCATTAGCATTAGCTACTGCTCCTGGTCCTTGTGGGCCTCCTGGTCCTTGTGGTCCGTATGGTCCTAGTGGTCCAGCGCTGGCAGCGGCATTGGCGTTGGCATTAGCATTAGCTACTGCTCCTGGTCCTTGTGGGCCTGCTGGTCCTTGTGGGCCTGCTGGTCCTTGTGGGCCTCCTGGTCCTTGTGGTCCGTATGGTCCAGCGCTGGCAGCGGCATTGGCGTTGGCATTAGCATTAGCTACCGCTCCTGGTCCTTGTGGGCCTGATGGTCCTTGTGGGCCTGCTGGTCCTTGTGGGCCTCCTGGTCCTTGTGGTCCGTATGGTCCTAGTGATCCAGCGCTGGCAGCGGCATTGGCGTTGGCATTAGCATTACCTACTGCTCCTGGTCCTTGTGGGCCTGCTGGTCCTTGTGGGCCTCCTGGTCCTTGTGGTCCGTATGGCCCGTATGGTCCTTGTGGTCCTTGTGGCCCGTATGGTCCGTATGGTCCTTGTGGTCCGTAAGATGCAACATTAGCATTAGCATTTGCATTTGCACTAGCAGAGACAGTAAGTTCCGGACGTTCTTCAATTATGATAATTTCTTCTTGACCAGAAGTAAGTTTAGCAGATACTTCAGCATTGGCGTTGGCATTAGCATTAGCTATTGCTCCTGGTCCTTGTGGGCCTGCTGGTCCTTGTGGGCCTCCTGGTCCTTGTGGTCCGTATGATCCAGCGCTGGCAGCGGCATTGGCGTTGGCATTAGCATTAGCTAGTGCTCCTGGTCCTTGTGGGCCTGCTGGTCCTTGTGGGCCTGCTGGTCCTTGTGGGCCTCCTGGTCCTTGTGGTCCGTATGATCCAGCGCTGGCAGCGGCATTGGCGTTGGCATTAGCATTAGCTACTGCTCCTGGTCCTTGTGGGCCTGCTGGTCCTTGTGGGCCTCCTGGTCCTTGTGGTCCGTATGGTCCTTGTGGTCCAGCGCTGGCAGCTGCATTGGCGTTGGCATTAGCATTAGCTACTGCTCCTGGTCCTTGTTGGCCTGCTGGTCCTTGTGGGCCTGCTGGTCCTTGTGGGCCTCCTGGTCCTTGTGGTCCGTATGGTCCTTGTGGTCCAGCGCTGGCAGCGGCATTGGCGTTGGCATTAGCATTAGCTACTGCTCCTGGTCCTTGTGGGCCTGCTGGTCCTTGTGGGCCTGCTGGTCCTTGTGGGCCTCCTGGTCCTTGTGGTCCGTATGGTCCTTGTGGTCCAGCGCTGGCAGCGGCATTGGCGTTGGCATTAGCATTAGCTACTGCTCCTGGTCCTTGTGGGCCTGCTGGTCCTTGTGGGCCTCCTGGTCCTTGTGGGCCTCCTGGTCCTCCTGGTCCTTGTGGTCCGTATGGTCCTAGTGGTCCAGCGCTGGCAGCGGCATTGGCGTTGGCATTAGCATTAGCTACTGCTCCTGGTCCTTGTGGGCCTGCTGGTCCTTGTGGGCCTGCTGGTCCTTGTGGGCCTCCTGGTCCTCCTGGTCCTTGTGGTCCGTATGGTCCTAGTGGTCCAGCGCTGGCAGAGGCATTGGCGTTGGCATTAGCATTAGCTACTGCTCCTGGTCCTTGTGGGCCTGCTGGTCCTTGTGGGCCTGCTGGTCCTTGTGGGCCTCCTGGTCCTTGTGGTCCGTATGATCCAGCGCTGGCAGCGGCATTGGCGTTGGCATTTGCGTTAGCTACTGCTCCTGGTCCTTGTGGGCCTCCTGGTCCTTGTGGTCCTTGTGGGCCTCCTGGTCCTTGTGGGCCTCCTGGTCCTTGTGGTCCGTATGGTCCTTGTGGTCCAGCGCTGGCAGCGGCATTGGCGTTGGCATTAGCATTAGCTACTGCTCCTGGTCCTTGTGGGCCTGCTGGTCCTTGTGGGCCTCCTGGTCCTTGTGGTCCATATGGTCCTAGTGGTCCAGCGCTGGCAGCGGCATTGGCGTTGGCATTAGCATTAGCTACTGCTCCTGGTCCTTGTGGGCCTGCTGGTCCTTGTGGGCCTCCTGGTCCTTGTGGTCCGTATGGTCCTTGTGGTCCAGCGCTGGCAGCGGCATTGGCGTTGGCATTAGCATTAGCTACTGCTCCTGGTCCTTGTGGGCCTGCTGGTCCTTGTGGGCCTGCTGGTCCTTGTGGGCCTCCTGGTCCTTGTGGTCCGTATGGTCCTTGTGGTCCAGCGCTGGCAGCGGCATTGGCGTTGGCATTAGCATTAGCTACTGCTCCTGGTCCTTGTGGGCCTGCTGGTCCTTGTGGGCCTCCTGGTCCTCCTGGTCCTTGTGGTCCATATGGTCCTAGTGGTCCAGCGCTGGCAGCGGCATTGGCGTTGGCATTAGCATTAGCTACTGCTCCTGGTCCTTGTGGGCCTGCTGGTCCTTGTGGGCCTGCTGGTCCTTGTGGGCCTCCTGGTCCTTGTGGTCCATATGGTCCTTGTGGTCCAGCGCTGGCAGCGGCATTGGCGTTGGCATTAGCATTAGCTACTGCTCCTGGTCCTTGTGGGCCTGCTGGTCCTTGTGGGCCTGCTGGTCCTTGTGGGCCTCCTGGTCCTTGTGGTCCGTATGGTCCTTGTGGTCCAGCGCTGGCAGCGGCATTGGCGTTGGCATTAGCATTAGCTACTGCTCCTGGTCCTTGTGGGCCTGCTGGTCCTTGTGGGCCTGCTGGTCCTTGTGGGCCTCCTGGTCCTCCTGGTCCTTGTGGTCCATATGGTCCTAGTGGTCCAGCGCTGGCAGCGGCATTGGCGTTGGCATTAGCATTAGCTACTGCTCCTGGTCCTTGTGGGCCTGCTGGTCCTTGTGGGCCTGCTGGTCCTTGTGGGCCTCCTGGTCCTTGTGGTCCATATGGTCCTTGTGGTCCAGCGCTGGCAGCGGCATTAGCGTTGGCGTTAGCATTAGCTTGTGCTCCTGGTCCTTGTGGGCCTGCTGGTCCTCGTGGGCCTCCTGGTCCTTGTGGTCCTTGTTGTCCATATGTCCCTTGGGATGCAGCGTTAGCAGAAGCAGCGGAGTTGGCTGATGCCGATCCTTGTGCAGCTTGTAATCCTGAAGAAGCAGCACCTGAGGCGTTTGCGTTAGCGTTGGCCGAAGCGCTAGAGGACGCTGATCCGAATCCGGAGACTGCTCGGCGGCCAGATGTTGTCTTTGTGGTTCCTTGTCCTGGAACTTTCTTTATGACAACATCTTCTTCGTAGATTGTCTCGTGACCATTTGCGTCAGTCTCAATGACGAAAGTTCTGACGATTTTATCTTCGCCAGAGACATTTGCGTTAGCGCCATCTCTCTCAAACTTCTTGCGAGTAGTTTGTCGTTCGAAAACTGTTCCGTTTTTTTCTTCGTACTCGTCTTGGTTATTGGAGTCGGTTTCCCTGAATTGTTTTTCTAGGGCAAGAATGCCTTGAAGATAAGACTCGTCATTGTAGACATTCTGCGCGGCTATGTACTGTCAAATCAAAAGATTAGCTTAGATTAGATTACATAGACAGTAGTGGGAAACGAGTTAGAGATCTGAGACTATGCAGGTCTAGAAGTTAGTAAAAATCTTAGATTTGTGAAGGTTGTTTAGTTTTGACCCGTTAGATTTATTAGTCAAAATATTCAACGGCAATGTTAGCAGTTCGGGATTTTATTATACAGAGTTTCCGTTGTGAATTTTGCCGGGCACGATGGAAAAGTCAAGAATGCGCTGGCAGGGCCGCCACATGAATATTTAGGTGTATTTAGGATCTCTTTTTAGGCAGGAATAGCAATATATTTGTCCATTTGAATTTAATTTTGATAATGTTAAAACTGATATCATTTTTTCCGTCACTTATGGACCGAGTCGAAAAATATCTGTGAAAATAATACCTATACTTGATGGTTGTTAACATTTTTACGAAATTCTAGTACAAACGATGGGATCCACGAAGAACTAGAAAAACAATGTAAGTTACAACACTGTAAGTAACAGTGTTGTAACTTACATTGTTTTTCTAGTTCATCATTACAGTTTTTAAATGCAGGATGGATAACGAATTTTAAATAAAAAAAAATACTTCGAATAATCTATTATGTTCCGTAGTCATATTATTATTTTTCTACGCCACTGAGTTACATAACTGAACTTAGGTACTAAGCTATGTAACTAAGCTTAGGCACTCAGCTGTGGTACTAAACTTAGCTACAACATTTACGTACTGAGCTCAATAGAGCTGCGTTATGGAACAGTGTAACTAGGCTGTGGTACTGATCTGCAGTACTGAACTATATTCAGGTTCCCCCACTTTGGGGGGCCCTCGGGTCGGTCAGGGCTAAAAACCCTAAACCCATCCTAAAGGCTTGAAAACCTCCTTCCAGGAGACTCGCCACCCGTCCGGTTTTGCAGTAAAGGCCCATTAGTTGACCAACTGCACTTCAGTATTCAGTTCGAAAAAAAAATACTCATTTTGAGCTAAAGTACTGAAACCAGGTACTGAGCAGCTCTGCTCTAGCAGTGTAACTAGGCTGTGGTACTACATTACTGAGCTTAGGTACTGAGCGTTACTAAGCTGTGGATTTTAATAGTCAAACTAGGCAGTGGTACTAAGCTGTGGTACTGAGCAGTGTAACTAGGTACTGAGCTCAGGTACTAAGCTATAGTACTAAGTTGAGATAGGCTTTAATAGGACTCACCTGCAGAGCGCAGCACAGGATCACGAAGGTTACTCTCATTTTCTTGAGAGTTCGACACCGAACTGATGCTGGTACCAACTTTCTGAGCCTTTTTATACTCAAAATTATTCACCTTGCTGACGTTAAACCGCCATGTTCAAATATTGATATAATTGTAGAAAAATAGTCTTTTATTCAAAAACAATATTAATTTTACCTTGCGATTTTGAACAATGTGTTATAATTAAAGGTTGATTAAGTTATTGTGGGGTTGCGAACAATACTGTATGTGACGCGAGTTTATTTTGAATTTTAGATATTGTTGGAAATGATAGTAATGACGTCATTCTGAAAATCATTGAAAATATAGCTCGTCTAGTATCGTAGTGACACAATCGAAATTATGTCGTTACTCCATTAAAGACTTAATTTGTTACCTACTTTCAAATTGGAATATGCGTAGTGACACAATTCGGATAAGGTCACTGCGATATGATTATTTTGAAAAAAAGTTGGATGATAATAATTTCTTTGCGGTTATTTACACATTAGAATACAACAACTAAAATTTTACTCGGGTATAGTATCGTTAGCTCAGTCGTTCTACGAATATGGGAACTGTAATGTTTTCGAAACGTCAGTAAATGAAATAATATATTATGAAATTAAGTTAACTCCGTTAATAAGTTCTTTCATTCCAAGCTGGAAGATATATTATTATCTTGAATATTTTGTCTTATAAAAGGTACCTAAATATTTATCTACACTAATAAATAAAGAGGAAAGTTTTGTTTGTTTGTTTGGATTGAATAGGCTCCAAAACGGATTTAAAAAATCCTTTCACTGTTGGGAAACAGGCTTTAGAATATTTTGAAAAAAATTATGGATCCGTACGAAGCCGAGACGGACAGCTAGTTACCTATTTATTTATGTAAGTAATTAAACTTGCCGGCCTGTTGGTCTAGTGGTCAGAGCCCCTGACTACGTAACCTGAGGTCATGAGTTCGAATTCTGCTGGGGTCAGATGTCTGTGTGATGAATATGTACCTAAGTATATAATACATTATGTGTGTAAGTATTTAAGTACATACCTATGTTTCTCTGTTATCTAATAACTACCCATAGTACAAGCTGCTTAGTTTGGGCCTCCATTTGTTGTAGTAGTACTACTTAAACTGAAGATTAAAACTGCTAAGAATATGGAAACTGCAAAGTTTTCAAATTTTATCAATAAATGAATGTTACATGTTAAATCCGCTATCCTACTACTATTATAAAGGTGAAAGTTTGTATGTATGGATGTATGGTTGTTTGTTACTCTTTCACGTAAAAACTACTGAATGGATTTGAATGAAACTTTACCACAATATAGCTTATACATCAGAATAACATATAGGCTATGTTTTGTAACGACGCGTAAAGTACTCATCGCGTAAGTCATAAGTCGCGGGCAGAAGCTAGTAGCACTATATTAGAACATTTCTAGTGATTTCGGATGTTAAAATGTAGTTTTTTTAATCGTAGGATTACTTCTCCAAAGTGATATTGTTGGCGACTGGCTGCTAGACGGCCGCTTTTGATATGTTTTGTTTACTACTTTTGTAATGTTCTATTTTTATATGTTTAAATTATTGTCATTTGGATATATATTGTGTTTTCTATTAGTTGTATTACGCTTGCAAAGTTAACATTAAATCTCCATTGATTTTACTTCATACGTAATAATTTCTGATGCCTTCGCGGTCATCACACATTGGAATGAAACAACTATTAACGGATTTAACTCGCGTATTTTTATTTTAGCGTTTGTCAGCTCAGTCGTGCTACGATTATGGAAACTGTAAAGAATCCGAAACGTCAGCTAATAAAATAAAATAAAAATACGCGAGTTAAATCCGTTAATAGTTGTTTCATTCCAATGTTTACTTCATACGTGTTTTCATAGTTCGCCATTACAGCAGAATCCACTTGCATCGTTAACATATTATAAGTAAGTATATATCTTTTTTTTTCAAAAATTGCGTTATGCAATACTTGAATGTTCCCTCGTAGGTATAGCCTTTATAAGGGCTGAATCCACTTTTCTATACTAATATTATAAAGAGGAAAGGTTTGTTTGTTTGTTTGGATTGAACAGGCTCCAGAACGCATGGACCGATTTCAAAAAATCTTTCATTGTTGGGAAGCTACACTATTCCCAAGTGACATAGGCTATAAAAAAAGATGATCCGTGCGAAGCCGGGGCGGAAAGTTAGTAATATTATAAAGAGGAAAAGTTTGTTTGTTTGTTTGGATTGAACAGGCTCCAGAACGCATGGACCGATTTCAAAAAATCTTTCACTATTGGAAAGCTACACTATTCCCGAGTGACATAGGCTATAAAAAAGGGATCCGTGCGAAGCCGGGGTGGACAGCTAGTTTGATATAAATATACATATCCTATGTTTTTCTCGGGAGTCAAATTATCCTAAAAATCGTGTGAAAAGTTGTTGAAATTTGTATGGGGGTTTTGATATCCGTTGAACTAACTTAGCCTATGGCGGTTTTTTTTCGGTATTTTGTCGTGTCGATATTGTTTTGTCGCGGTTGTCTGCCATAAATCGTTATGACATACGCCGTCGTGTAAACGTCAATATAGATAAGGTCAACTTTTGACGTTTAATAGACGACATAATGACGATCAAAAGATAATGAGAAATAAACTCAGAATCATTCCTTAATGGGCTTTTAAGTTTAAATTTATTATTAAACTAGCGGCCCGTCCCTGCTTAGCCCGGATCCCTTTTTATAGCCTATGTCACTCGAGAATAGTGTAGCTTTCCAACAGTGAAAGAATTTTTCAAATTGGTTCAGTCGTTTAGGAGCCTATTCAATCCAAACAAACAAACTTTTCCTCATTATTATATTAGTATAGATGTACTACGAAGTAGGTACCTACTAAATATATACAATGTAGACAAAGCCGCGAGAAGTTAGTAGGTACCTAATTTATAAAATTACAATTTCAAAATCTATTTTCAAATAAATTTATGGTTTCACAAAAAAAATGCACTTTTTATTTTCTACAAGTACCTAAGACGAGCACCTATCTGAAATACAAGTTAGAATAATTAAATTTTGAACCCTATTACATTAGCATAAGGACCATATTTAAACGTATTCGTACAAATTTGCATTTATCATGGCCGTAAACAATATATATGCATCTGAATAAATATATTAATTTACTGTATTGAGATGTTATTTGTCCGTCTTTGTGTATGTTATTTACTAACTATTATACGTAGGAGCCAGAATAATGTCTTTATTACATTAAACACATATTTGACTTGCGCACGCGCAAGTGGATAATAGATTTATTTTTTAAATAGATACGTTATTTAATTAATTTTTTTCGCATTAAATTAAACTTAACTAGCGGCCCGCCCCGGCTTCGCTCGGATCCCTATTTTTTATAGCCTACGTCACTCGGGAATAGTGTAGCTTTCCAACAGTGAAAGAATTTTTCAAATCGGTCCAGTTATTTAGTAGCCTATTCAATCCAAATAAATCAACAAACCTTTTCATCTTTATAATATAAGTATCAATATCAATATCAATACATAGTATAAAACAAAGTCGCTTTCGCTGTATGTCCGTATGTATGCTTAGATCTTTAAAACTACGCAACGGATTTTGATGCGGTTTTTTTTAATAGATAGAGTGATTCTTAAGGAAGGTTTATAGCACCCGTGCGAAGCCGGGGCGGGTCACTAGTATAGTATAGATTATACATGCTTTTTTAACATTTTTTTTTTAATCAATACATAGTATAAAACAAAGTCGCTTTCGCTGTATGTCCGTATGTATGCTTAGATCTTTAAAACTACGCAACGGATTTTGATGCGGTTTTTTTTAATAGATAGAGTGATTCTTAAGGAAGGTTTATAGCACCCGTGCGAAGCCGGGGCGGGTCACTAGTATAGTATAGATTATACATGCTTTTTTAACATTTTTTTTTTAAATACAAAGATAAGTGCTCCCACTCCTGAACTATAGAAGTATAGTTCAGGAGTGGGGTACTGACGTGGGGTGGGCTTGTGACGTCACATTATGGTACAATTTTTATCATAACCTGACGTCACGAGCCCCCACTCCCGGACTTTAAAAGGATTATCATTGTCTTTGTTCTTATCTGTTTATCTTTGTTCAATTGAGAAAAGCTTAATAATCTAACTGATGGATTATATTAAACTAGCTTCTGCCCGCGACTTCGCCCGCGTGGAACTCCTCCTTTTTTACAGTCGGTTAAAAAGTAGCCTATGTCCTGAGATTTCTCAGGCTCTAGACTTTCTATGTACCAAATTTCATTTAAATCGGTCCAGTAGTTTTAGCGTGAAAGCGTAACAGACAGACAAACAGACAGACAGAGTTACTTTCGCATTTATAATATTAGTAGGGATTCAGTTTTTTTATCCAGTCGGCAATTTGAGTATTTTTAATTATAATACCTATTTTGACGGCCTGTTGGTCTAGTGGTCAGAGGCCCTGGCTACGAAACCGGAGGTTGCGGGTTCGGATCCTGCTAAGGTCAGTCAATATGATGAGCACTGGCATCTGTACCTGAGTCTTGGATGTCTTATTATGTATTTATGTATGTTTATGAGTTGTCTAGTACCCATAGTACAAGCTTTGCTTTGTTTGGGAATAGATCAAAAATTGTCTTTCTAAAGATATTTTAAATTTAAGTATTTATTAATCACTAGCTCCTGCCCGCGACTTCGTCCGCGTGGAACTCCTTTTTTGAAGTCGGTTAAAAAGTAGCTTATGTCCTTTCTCAGGCTCCTGACTATCTTTGTAGCAAATATAATTTAAATTGGTCCAGTAGTTTTCGCGTGAAAGCGTAACAGACAGACAGACAGAGTTACTTTCGCATTTATAATATTAGTATACCTAGAGATATTTATTTATTATTAACTAGCTTCTGCCCGCGACTTCGTCCGCGTGGAACTCCTCCTTTTTTGCAGTCGGTTAAAAAGTGGCCTATGTCCTTTCTCAGGCTCCAGACTTTCTCTGTACCAAATTTCATTTAAATCGGTCCAGTAGTTTTAGCGTGAAAGCGTAACAGACAGACAGACAGAGTTACTTTCGCATTTATAATATTAGTATAGAAGTATAGATTAGTATAGACTAGTATAGATGGTGATCATGAAACTTATCGCATCTACGATATACATTAAATCTACATAAATAATAATATAAGAGTGGATAAATAGATCATTTTTTTTCACTTCTTTATAATTATTACATCACGTCTATCGTGTTTATAATTAAAATTTAAATGTATAAAAATGTAGAAAAATTAACTGTAATAATTTCTAATGCCTTCGCGGTTATTACACATTGGAATTAAACAGCTATTAACGGATTTAACTCGCGTTTTATTATTTTATTTTATTTGCTGAAGTTTCGGATTCATTACATTTTCCATAATCGTAGCACGGCTGAGCTGACAATAGTCTAACGCTAAAGTCTGCTATAGTCAGCTCAGTCATGTTACGATTATGGAAACCGTAAAGAAACCGAAACGCCAGCAAATAAAATGAAATAAAAATACGTTGATAGTTGTTTAATTCCAAAACTAACTTCTTTCATATTATAAGCTCCAAAGCAACTGGACCGATTTGAAAAAATCTTTCACTGTTGGAAAGCTACACTATTCGTGAGTGATATAGGCACAAAAAAATAATTAAAAAATTAGGGAGCCGTGCAAAGCCAGGGCGGACCGCTAGTTTAAGTACCTATAAAGCCCAGATGTGATAGTTTCCCTTATGAAAAGGATAAAGGGTTAAGAAAATTGTATTATTATGTAAATGTAAATTAAATAAAGACCTTTAAGGTTAAGATGCCTTTAAAATTATCTGCGATCCGATCTTAAGGGTTGGTTTTGAAAAGGGTTGCTTGTTTCTTAGAAGCTTGTTTCTTAAGCGCCAATTGAGAATTTTTTTGTTGGAAAATCCATTTTATTCTGTAAATGAGTATAATAAAATGAAATTTATGTGACATGTTATTTACTATCTATTATTGTTTATTACCTATATTTTGAATCTGACATTTTTTTTACATTCATTTTATATATATACCTATCGCTGAAATGTTTAAATGTTTAAATTTGCTTGACGACTAAAGAGAAAAATGACATTTGTAAAATTCTAAAATAGTTATGAATTTTATTTGTTAAGTATGTGTTTGTTTATTTTATAATGTAAAATTTTGACGATCTCACTATGAGTGCATATAATATGACATAATGTGTAAGTAATTATAATGTATGTAATAATGAGAAATAAATAAATCTAATCTAATACTTTAAGTTTTTTCTTTTTTTAAATGTGTAATAACCGAGAGAGCAACATAAATTGCTACGGTCTGGACATGTAAAAAAAATCTAGGTTTTTTATGAACATACGAAAATATATTTAAAATATTATGATTATTACTACTTGTACATTTTTTTAGCTTTTATTCATAAATTTTTTAATTGTTGTTGGCAACCCTATGTTACAATTGATTTTTAAAAGACGTAATCGCTTATGTCTTTCATTCTAATTTTAACCTTAATAACACACAAATAGAGTCCTAATTAAAATGGTTAATTATGTATTTATGACGTTTTGAAGTTTCTTACCAGTTTATAATTAAGAAAGCCTATTGTCTCCTTAATCTTAGATGTTAATGGAATAAGGTCAAAGAGTATTTTGATATTATCTATGAGTTGCGGGTTCGAATCCTGATGAGGGCAAATATTCAATGAACAATTACCTACCTATTGGTCGTATTTTAAATTTTCCTTTTGATTATTTGGTGTAATTTAGGAAATAAGGTAATTTGCATAGCTGTATTAATCACTTTAGCATAAAACTATTGTCAGCTCAGTCGTGCTACGATTATGGAATCTGTAAAGGCTCCGAAACGTCAACCAATAAAATAAAATACGCGAGTTAAATCCGTTTAAAGTTTTTTCATCCCAACATTAGTTTATTTACTCTAATGTTGTGAAAAGGGTCCCAAAGTCAATGAACGTAAACACCAGCTGTTCCTAACATAACATCTGCTTCTTATCTCTAACCTACCATTTTATCTAGATCCGTCATTATTGCGAATTATATCTAAAAGAGAGGTCTGGTTAAGTTGGATATCATCCTGTATAAGCTGGTCCCTAATTCCATGTTATTTGTTCTACAAGGCAGGTCTAGTTAGGTTGGTATAAAATCCAGTATAAGCTGACCTCTACGTTCTATGTTATTTGTTCTACAAGACCGGTCTAGTTAAGTCGGTAACACTTCCAGTATAAACTGGCCTCTAAGTTATATGTTATTAGTTTTACAAGACAGGTCTATTTATAGTGGATTTTGGCACGCGTCGTGCCGTATCCGACGGTTGGTAAGTCACCTGTGATGTTTTTTAGGGTTCCTTACCGAAAGGGTAAAACGGTACCCAATTGGACTCTGCTGTCCGTCTGTCATAAGGCTGTTGTACCTGTGTAAAGGCTCCGAAACGTCATCTAATAAAATAAAATACGCGAGTTATATCTAACAAATGTCTACCTATACCTGGTCTATCAAATATTTAAAACAAACGTGATATTTTACCCCTTTTGTGGATAATGGTACGGAACCCTTTGTCCCCGAGACCGACTTGCACTTGGCCAGTTTTTTTATTTAAGTTACAATGAAAGCGGTTACGATGATTAATTTTGTATTTTCGTTAACTTTGTATACTTACCTACCAAAACATTGGTAACAAATAATAGTAATTTTATGTTATTTCGAGAACTTTACTAAACTACTCGAAATAACATAAACTTACTAAACTACTACGAATATGGGTACTAAATAACTATCAAAGTATGGTTACTTACATTATGTCACAAAAAAGCTGAAGAACTGTATGTATGTAATACAGTGAGCGTAGCGAGCGTGGCCGAGGATTCTAAGGTAGAGTTCTAAGCGACGGACAACCACCACCAATTTAATCTATGAAAATAGAAAATAAATCATTAATTTTATTAATAAATTAATTTAAATAATTAACAAAAATAAATATGTATTCTACCCATGAATATATAGTGTAGCTTACCAACATGGTGATGATGATGATATCGGTGATGACGTTGATGCTGCTGGTGATGATGTCGATGATGTTGATGCTGCTGGTGATGATAACGGTGATGATGTTGATGCTGCTGGTAATGCTAACGGTGATGATGTTAAAGCTGCTGGTGATGATTTTGATGCTGCTGATTATGAAAACGTTGATGATGTGGATGCTGGTGATCATAATGGCGATTACGGTGATGATAACATTGATGATGGTGATGATAATAGCGATGGTGGCGATGATAATGTTAATGCTGGGGGCCCTCGGGTCGGTCAGGGCTAAAAACCCTGAACCCAACCTAAAGGCTTGAAAGCCTCCTCTCTGGAGGCTCACCACCCGTCCGGTATTGCAGTAAAGGCCCATTAGCTGGCCAACTACGCTTCAGTAATCAGTTCGAAAAAAAAATGTTAATAATGGTGGTTTTGGAATACTATTCCATAGACTAGAAAAATTTGAAGTTTATTTCTTAATAAAGACAAAACAAAATCTAAAAAAAAAACAAAAATGTTTGACGACTAGGAATGTTATAGAGGTTCTAGTGAAAAAGGGTATAAATGTTAGTCTTCATTTGAAGGACTTAAGCCCTTTGTTCACTGGGGCCGTATGACACAACCTTTCCACTAGCACTTCAGTTAATTAAGTACAACTATGCTATTTGATAAAGTCGTTAAAATAAACATTTATAAAAAAAAACCCATTCAAATTCATGACAGGCTTAGAATAATCAATTTGTATTTCACCCAATATCATAATTTTTCAAAACAGGCGGAGAAACTTAAAAAAATGACAGTTACACCATCCTTTCATAACCATAAAAAAACAATAGAGACATCAAAAAAAGTTAATTTACTTGTTTTTCAATCGTGTCTATAAAAAGCTTTTTTTAAAAAAAAACGATTTCAACAACTGTCTATCAATTTGTCAATTCCACTCACGCGCATAATGATGAGCGAACTTTTGTCTCTTTCACACATACGGGGAACGAGCGAGAGGTGTAATAACGACCCTTAGGTCCGAAATGTGCCAATTTTTAACAAATTTCTAGTTAAGGCACTTGTCTATTCATTTTGAAAAATGAATTGCACATTTTTCAAAGTTGACTGCCTACGTATCCTTACTAATATTATAAATGCGAAAGTAACTCTGTCTGTCTGTCTGTCTGTCTGTCTGTCTGTCTGTCTGTCTGTCTGTTACGCTTTCACGCCTTAACTACTGGACCGATTTAAATGAAATTTGGTACAAAGAAAGTCTGGAGCCTGAGAAAGGACATAGGCTACTTTTTAACCAACTGCAAAAAAGGAGGAGTTCCACGCGGACGAAGTCGCGGGCAGAAGCTAGTATTATTATATATTGATATTGCGTTAAGAGAGCCGAGTGTATAATTATCAATCCACACGTTTTTCAGCACACAGTTTTACAAACTTTTTGTAAAATGTATTTATTTAATAATTTCTGATGCCTTCGCGGTTATTACACATTGGAATGAAACAAATATTAACTAACTGTATAAATCACTTTAGCGTTAGACTATTGTCAGCTCAGTCGTGCTACGATTATGGAAACTGTAAAGAATCCGAAACGTCAGCTAATAAAATAAAATACGCGAGTTAAATCCGTTAATAGTTGTTTCATTCCAATATATATTTATTTATTATTTATACCATGATTTATGACAAATTGTTATTAATTAAAACTAAACTTATTAGAGACATCGAATAAAATCAATATTATATAGATTCAAAAGTTAAATTTGGTCCAATTATTTTATTCCTAAGCATTTTATTTTTGTTAAGCGCTAGACTATTGTCAGCTCAGTCGTGCTACGATTATGAAAACTGAATGAAATAAAAATACGCAAGTTAAATCCGTTAATAGTTGTTTCATTCCAATGTGTAATAACCACGAAGGCATCAAAAATTATCATTTTATTTTTAATTATATTTTTATTTGATTTGTTTAAAAAACAAACCTCTCACCTGCAACACAAACTTTCTTGGTGTACCCAAATATTGTGATAGGTGTTTGGAGAGGTCGGCACACATCGTTACGGGTTCTTCGCTCGTAAACCGACCCCACGGAACCCTAATTAAGTGTGCCAGCTTTATTACCGACTTGAGCAAGCAAACTCGATTATAAGAGTTGATTTTCATTCTATCCGGATACTGTGATAGGTGTGTGGAAAAGTGTGCTATAATTGGGCATAGCGGCATAGCTAAATATTTGTCAGTTGATTTTGATTTTATCTGGATCCTGTTATACTACAGGTATGTGTGCGTAATATGGCTGGCAGGAGCTGAAAAAAAATAATCTAATCTAATCTAATCATCAAAAATATTAGACACGTATTTTTTCGTCAATAAAAAAGCGACTAAAGTCCGTTGATGTTTGGGAGTGCAGGCTCGTGACGTCACTGCGCGGTGAGCTTTTATTAAGTACTTCAAAATTGTTAATGACCCATTTTGAATGTGTGATTGCAGGTATGTGATGTGCACTACTAATCCTACTTCCTACTAATATTATAAATGCGAAAGTAACTCTGTCTGTCTGTCTGTTACACTTTCACGCTAAAACTACTGGACCGATTTAAATGAAATTTGGTACAAAGAAAGTCTGGAGCCTGAGAAAGAACATAGGCTACTTTTTAACCGACTGTAAAAAGGAGGAGTTCCACGCGGACGAAGTCGCGGGTAGAATCTAGATTCTTATATTTTTTAGTCTCTAAAATAAAAAAAAACTCAAGCGCTTTAAAAACACAAACAGCTTGACACGCCAGCCAAATGTCAATAGACATATGTTTTCGGTTTGACAATTAATTTGTAATTTGTAATTTGTAAAATGTAAAGAAACCGAAACATCAGCAAATAAAATAAAATAGAAATAAGTTAATAATTATTTTATTCCAAAATTAACTTCTTTCATATAGGCTCCAAAACAACTGGACCGATTTGAATAATTCTTTCACTTTTGGGAAGCTACACTATTCCCGAGGCTATTTATAAATTAAAAAAAAAATAGGGATCCGTGCAAAATCGGGGCGGACCGCTAGTTTAAGTATAAAGCCCAGCTGTGATAGTTTCCCTTATGAAAAGGATAAAGGGTTAAGAAAATTGTATTATTATGTAAATGTAAATTAAATAAAGACCTTTAAGGTTAAGATGCCTTTAAAATTATCTGCGATCCGATCTTAAGGGTTGGTTTTGAAAAGGGTTACTTGTCTCTTGGAAGCATTAAAAATAATTACCTACTTACATTAGTTAAAGACCTATTTTTTAGTCGTTTTTATTTTTCAATGTGTATTAACCGCCAGAAAAAAAATAGAAAAAGATATTTAAAAAAATAGGTTTTTTTTCTGAAAATACGAAAATATATTTAAAATATGATTAGGTATTATTTGTAAATTTTTCAGCTTTTATTCATATTTTTTTGTGGTTGGCAACCCTAAGTTACAAGGTTAAAAGATGTACTCGCTTACGTCTTTCATCCTAATTTCAACTTTATTTACACACCAATAGAGTCCTAATTAGAATGGTTAAATATGAATTTATGACGTTTTGAATTCTCTTACCAGTTTACAATTAAGAAAGCCTATTGTCTCCTTAATCTTAGATGTTAATGGAATAAGGTTAAAGAGTATTTTGATATTATCTATGAGTTGCGGGTTCGAATTCTGATGAGGGCAAATATTCAACGTACAATTAGGTACCTATTGATCGTATTTTAAGTTTTACTTTTAATTTTCTGGTGTAATTTAGTACATAAAGTAGTTTGCATAGCTGTATTAATAAATTTAGCATAAGACTATTGTCAGCTTAGTCGTGCTACCATTATGGGATCTGTAAAGGCTCCGAAACGTCAGCCAATAAAATAAAATACGCGAGTTAAATCCGTTTAAAGTTTTTTCATTCCAACATTTGTTTATTTACTCTAATGTTGTGAAAAGGGTCCCAAAGTCAATGAACGTAAACACCAGCTGTTCCTAACATAACATCTGCTTCTTATCTCTTCCTTACCATTTTATCTAGACCCGTCATTATTGTGAATTATATCTAAAAGAGAGGTCTGGTTAAGTTGGATAACATCCAATATAAGCTGGTCTCTAAATTGCATGTTATTTGTTCTACAAGGCAGGTCTAGTTAGGTTGAAAATAAATCCAGTATAAGCTAACCTTTACGTTCTATGTTATTTGTTCTACAAGGCAGGTCTAGTTAAGTTGGAACGTTGTCCAGTATAAACTGGCCTCTAAGTTATATGTTATTAGTTTTACAAGATAGGTCTATTTATAATGGATTTTGGTACGCGCCGTGCCATATCCGACGGTTGGTAAGTCACCTGTGATGTTTTTTAGGGTTCCTTACCGAAAGGGTAAAACGGTACCCAATTGGACTCTGCTGTCCGTCTGTCATAAGGCTGTTGTACCCGTGTAAAGGCTCCGAAACGTCATCTAATAAAATAAAATACGCGAGTCAAACCTATCAAATGTCTACCTATACCTATCAAATACATATTTAAAACAAACGTAATATTATTCCCGTTTTTGTAAATAATAGTACAGAACCCTTCGTCCCTGAGTCCGACTTGCGCTTGGCTTTTTTATTTTAAGTTACAATGAAAGCGGTTACGATGATTAATTTTGTATTTTCGTTAACTTTGTATACCAAAACATAGGTTAGTATGCAACAAATAATAGTAATTTTATGTTTCGAGACCTTTACAGTGCCCTTACTCGTAGTAACATACTACGAATATGGGTAGGTACTAAATAACAATCAGACTATGGTTACTTACATTATATCACAAAGAAACTGAAGAGGAACTATGTAAGGTGAGCGTAGCGAGCGTGGCCGAGGATTCTAAGGTAGAGTTCTAAGCGATGGTTCCAACCACCACCCAAAGCCAGCAGTCAATTTCATCTATGAAAATAGAAAATAAATCAATAAAATTTATTATTAAATTCATTTAAATTATTAATCAAAAAAATTAAGTATAAGTATACTCGTGAATATATTATAGTGTAGCTTCCCAACATGGTGATGATAATGATATAGGTGATGATGTTGATGCTGCTGGTGATGATGTTGATGCTGTTGGTGATGATGTGGATGCTGCTGGTGATGTTAACGGTGATGATATTAATGCTGCTGGTGATGATAACGGTGATGATGTGGATGCTGGTGATCTTAATGGCGATTACGGTGATGATAACGTTGATGGTGGTGATAATAGTGATGATGGTAATGTTAATGCTGGGGGGCTCTCCGTGGCGGGGGGGCTTAGTAACCGTGGCTTGGTCACCCACGGTATTTTGGTAGACTATTTCATAGACTACAAAAAAAATGAAGTTTATTTATAAAGTCAAAACAAATTTATACCTATAAAAACAATAAACATAAATGTTTGCCGACTAGGAATATTATAGAGGTTCTACTGAAAAAGGGTGTAAGTATTATTCTTCGTTTGAGCGACTTAAACCTTTTGTTCACGGGGACCGTATGACACAACCTTTCCACAAACACTTCAGTTAATTAACTACAGAACTAAGCTATTTGATAAAGTCGTTATAACAACTTTATAAAAAAAGCCCATTCAAATTCATGACAGGCTTAGAATAATCAATTTGTATTTCACCCAATAACATAATAACTTTTTCAACACAGGAACCTTAAAAAAATGATAGTTACACCATCCTTTCATAACCATAAAAAAACAATAGAGACATCAAAAAAAGTTAATTTACTTGTTTTTCAATCGTGTCTATGAAAAGCTTTTTTTTAAAACGATTTCAACAACTGTCTATCAATTTGTCAATTCCACTCACGCGCATAATGATGTGCAAACTTTTATCTCTTTCACACATACGGGGAAAGAGCGAGAGGTGTAATAACGACCCTTAGGTCCGAAATGTGCCAATTTTTAACAAATTTGTAGTTCTGGCACTTGTCTAATCATTTTGAATAATGAATAGCACATTTTTCAAAGTTAACTGCCTACGTATATTATTATATAGGTAAGTATGATTGCAAACGATATTGCGTTAAGAGAGCCGAGTGTATAATTATCAATCCACACGTTTTTAGCACATAGTTTTACAAACTTCTATTGTTATTAACTTTTTGTAAAATGTGTTTATTATTTATACCAATTGAATTGTTATTAATTAAAACTAAACTTATCAGAGAAATCGCATAAAATCAATATTACCTATATATAGATCAAAAGTTAAATCTGTCACAATTATTTTATTCCTAAGCATTTTATTTTTGTTAAGCGCTAGACTATTGTCAGCTCAGTCGTGCTACGATTATGGAATCTGAATAAAATAAAAATACCCAAGTTAAATCCGTTAATAGTTGTTTCATTCCAATGTGTAATAACCGCGAAGGCATCAGTAATTATCATTTTATTTTTAATTATATTTTTATTTGATTTGTTTTAAAAACAAGCTCACCTGCAACACAAACTTTCTTGGTGTACCCAAATATTGTGATAGGTGTTTGGAGAGGTCGGCACACATCGTTACGGGTTCTTCGCTCGTAAACCGACCCCACGGAACCCTAATTAAGTGTGCCAGCTTTATTACCGACTTGAGCAAGCAAACTCGATTATAAGAGTTGATTTTCATTCTACCTGGATACTGTGATAGGTGTGTGGAAAAGTGTGCTATAATTGGGCATTACGGCATAGCTTAACATATGGCAGTTGATTTTGATTCTACCTGGATCCTGTTATACTACAGGTATGTGTGCGTAATATGGCTGGCAGGAGCTGAAAAAAAATAATCTAATCTAATCTAATCATCAAAAATATTAGACACGTATTTTTTCGTCAATAAAAAAGCGACTAAAGTCCGTTGATGTTTGGGAGTGCAGGCTCGTGACGTCACTGCGCGGTGAGCTTTTATTAAGTACTTCAAAATTGTTAATGACCCATTTTGAATGTGTGATTGCAGGTATGTGATGTGCACTACTAATCCTACTTCCTACTAATATTATAAATGCGAAAGTAACTCTGTCTGTCTGTCTGTTACACTTTCACGCTAAAACTACTGGACCGATTTAAATGAAATTTGGTACAAAGAAAGTCTGGAGCCTGAGAAAGAACATAGGCTACTTTTTAACCGACTGTAAAAAGGAGGAGTTCCACGCGGACGAAGTCGCGGGTAGAATCTAGATTCTTATATTTTTTAGTCTCTAAAATAAAAAAAAACTCAAGCGCTTTAAAAACACAAACAGCTTGACACGCCAGCCAAATGTCAATAGACATATGTTTTCGGTTTGACAATTAATTTGACGTTTTTGTTAAATTTCTCGTTTAATGACGTCAAGCACACTTGTGTCTACTCACTAATGAAGATGTCACACACATGGTGCCCCTGTAGCAAGGAATTAAGAAAGAGTTATACCTACCTACCTAGTAGAATATTATTATACTAGGTAGGTGAGTACAAATATTAAGTAGGTAATTTAGGATATTTCACATTGGAATGAAACAACTATACCTACCTAACGGATTTAACTCGCGTTTTTTATTAGTAAATACTGATGAGTCGAAAACTTTACCTGACTACTAAACTTAAATTAGGTACCTACTAAAACAACTTTAAATTGGATTTTCAGTCCTCCGGCCGGAAAGCGCCAACTTTCTGGCCGCTGCGCTAAATGAAATTGCTGCTTTCTGGCTTCGTCGAACAGAAAAATAGTATACTGACCTCGGCCAGTAAAATAAAAGCCTCAGATCACATTTTTGTCAACCTCGGCTTCGCCTCGGACGACAATTACATGTGATCTGAGACATTTTTTATTTTACTGGCCTCGGCGCGTAATGTACCTACTATTAACTCACGTATTAAAGATAATAATTTATTTTTGTCTTTAGCATAATACTATTGTCAGCTCAGTCGTGCTACAATTATGGATTTTGTAAACGATCCGAAACGACAGCCAATAAAATAAAATAGTATACGCTAGTTAAAACCGTTTAAAGTTGTTTCATTAAAATGAAAAATATTATAATATGGTATTATAGGCTGCATAATATGCACAGTAAATGCGTATCAATTCATGCTTAATAGAGATACAATATCGTTTAGATTTCCTGAATGCCCGTATCATAATACTGGTCACCTAACAATTGAATTAATCGATTACACGTCACTTTGTCGTAAAACGATCAGCAACCGTCTCCAAACTAGTCTGATATTGTTACAAGCTCTGTAAGCTATATTCAACCTTATTCAATTATAATAAGGTTGTCCCCATCATGTCTATGTAAATGTCTACCGAACTATTGTTCTATGCATTTATATGCCAGCACAAGCAATATTGTACCTTATATTAGTGAGATAAGGTTTGTAGTGATTGTATTTATAAATTTGTGCGTGTTGTGGTATTTTTTTTATTCTGATTGTCCGCAGTGTTGCCATTTCTAAATTATGGTTAGAGCGTTAGAATATTTCTGTAGTTAGAAAAAATGTGTTTAGCAATATTTATTGATATATGTATTTTTATTTACACTTTATTGCACAAAAAAAATGTAGAAAAGGCGAACTTAATGTTCGGCATTCTCTACCAGTGAACCTTTGAAGCAATATGATTATTATAAAATAGTACTTATTCAATTTTGAAATATTATTATTTTAAATTTGTTTAAGTACTTACCTACGATTTTTCTTTATGCACCTACTTATTTAGAAAATGTTTTTAAGTACGTACCTACCTAAATACAAAAATTTTCAACTCTCGAAAGCAGATTTAATTTCCTTTACATGTGCTATAAAAACATTAAGATCCAAGGTCGATTGGTACCCTTTAGGTTTTGATTCCCTTGCGAATAGTTGCGAGTGTTGAAAATGGAACATAAACGGCTGTATCTTTTGATTGTATCTTTGGCTCAGAAGTTTGATTTTTTAAAAGCGTCAGGGGACAGTAGACATGGATTTCAGCTTGATACTGCCACTCGTTCCTGAGAAAAAGGGTCTCGAAACAAGACCGACAACTAAATGATCCTATAAGGGTTCCGTTTTTTCCTTTTGCGGTATTAGATTATAGGTATTCATTTATTAGGGAAATAAATCTAATCTCTATTAAAACTCTCGCGGTTATTGCACATTGGAATGAACCAACTATTACCTAACGGATTTAACTTGCGTATTTCTAATTTACTTTATTTTTTTTGTCTTTAGCGTTAGACTATTGTCAACTCAGTCGTGTTACGATTATAGAAACTAAAGAATCCGAAGCGTCAGCAAATAAACTAAAATAAAAATACGCGTTAAATCCGTTAATAGTTTCATTCCAATCTAATCTATTAATTACAAAAGACACTCGCAAACTTCATTGTTGATTGAAATACAATTAATCGGGTCCCAAACTATCCCAACTAGGTTTTAGTTAAACAAGATCTAGACAAACGTCAGATGTCTTCCCAACTGCACATAACTTCACAATGGACTAATCTTATTGTGAAACTTGTGGACATTTGGACTAAGTGGACAAATGAGTCCACCCTGTAAGTTCTGGACGTTTGACGCTAATTGGGAAGTAAGTCGGAAGATGATATTTGTCGAAGTTTGTGGTAGATATTCTGGAGTAAAGTTAGGACTTGGGTAATTACAATCAGAACTTGGCTGACACACTGCCGCGTGTCTAAATGTCTTTTCATGACAGTGAGTCTAGAGTATGTTTTTGAACTGAAAGGGTGAGTTGTGGTAAGATCGGACACGGTTAACATGGTACAGCATGTGAATTGTGAATTTACGCCTAATCTGAGATTTTTTTAGTGCTAGCAATTAGTCGTGTCAACACACCTCCTGACGGCCCGAGCCGAGGTGCGACCCCCACCTTGGGGGGCCCTCGGGTCGGCCAGTCAGGGCTAAAAACCCTAAACCCAACCCAAAAGGCTTAAGAGTCTCCTTTCAGGAGGCTCGCCACCCGTCCGGTTTTGCAGTGAAGGCCCATTAGCGGGCCAAATGCGTTTTAGTATTCAGTTCAAAAACAAAAATGTGCTAGCAAAATAACATTAAAACTAAAACTCCCAGATTAAACCAATGAGAAACAAGTACGATTTAACTCTTTATTATTTAATAATTTCTGACTGAATTAAAAAACAGTACTTACCTAAGATATCTTGAGGTAAGAATTTTCGATTAAAAATGAGGCTGTTTTTTCGATATTTCGTAAAAATAAAGTGCAAAAATTAATCTTCCAATATTTAATTTTTGCACTTTATAGGTATATTGCAGCGTGTTTAAGATAAGTACAAAAAAGTAAGATTATATCAAATTTCGTAAAAAAAAAGATTTCTTGAAAGAGATAAAAATAAAAAACCAAAACATTGGATATTTCAATTTATCACATACATTTTCAGGCTATATAAAAAAGTTTAAATACAAAAGTTGATTTGTTTATTACCCATAACTTTGCCATTGGACTCTTTTCCATAAGACTTGTAGTTTTTCCAAAAATCAGGTTCAACCGCTTTTTCCCATAAAACCTCCCACCTTACTTCTTCCCGGCCTCAAATCGCCCGTAATTTATTTTTCCTTTCATTTCTGTTATAATTTCTTCCTGTTCCAATGGGTTTCATTGTAATATAATTTTATTTTGTTTTTCATCATTTTTAAAGCTATCGGCACTGGTGTAAAGTTTGAATTTTCATAATAATTTCTGATGCCTTCGCGGTTATTACACATTGGAATGAAACAACTATTAACGGATTTAACTCGCGTATTCTTATTTTTAACCCCCGACGCAAAAACGACGGGGTGTTATAAGTTTGACGTGTCTGTGTGTGTGTGTGTGTGTGTGTGTGTGTGTCTGTCTGTGGCATCATAGCTTCCTAACGCATGAACCGATTTTGATTCTGTTTTTTTTGTTTGAAAGATGATTATGTCGGGAGTGTTCTTAGCTATGTTTGATGAAAATCGGTTAGGTAGTTTAATAATTAGAGGGGGGTGAAAGAGGGGATGGAAAAATAAATGTCTACAAATATACTCGAGTGGGGTATCAAATGAAAGAGGGCCACAAGTACATTACAAAATTGAAATTATGATGAAAATCGGTTGAGTCGTTCAAAAATTATAGGAAGTGAAAGTGGGGATGGAAAATCAAATATCTACAAATATACCCGAGTGAGGTATCAAATGAAAGAGGATCATGTGTACATTGTAAAATTGACAATATAATGAAAATCGGTTTAGTAGTTCAAAAAATATAGGGAGTGAAAGTGTGGATGGTTAACCCAATGAATACAAATATAACCGAGTGGGTTATCAAATGAAAGAGGATCACATGTACATTACAAAATTCCATGTAAAATGGAAATAAGAAGTAGGTACTTACCTACCTACTTTCAAAAACTATGAAATAAAAAATAAATTAAAAATTTTAACAAACCCTCGACATAAAAACCTAAAAGCCCTCTAAAAAGTATAAAAATAATAAAAACTTGATATTAGGTACGTACCTAAGTATTAATAGGTATTTCTACATAGAAAACTTCATGTCGGGGGGACCGTAAGTTTCGATACATTGTAAATATAGGTAGGTAAGTACCTACCTACTTAAATGATGAGCGGTCCCCCCGACGTGACGTTTTCTATGTAGAAATACATATGAATACTTAGGTACGTACCTAATATCAAGTTTTTATTATTTTTATACTTTTTAGAGGGCTTTTAGGTTTTTTATTATTAGACTTTAGCGTTAGACTATTGTCAGCTCTAAAAGAAACTGTAAAGAATCCGAAACGTCAGCAAATAAACTAAAATAAAAATACGCATTAAATCCGTTAATAGTTGTTTCATTTCAATTTTCATTTTAATTTTTTATATTGCCAGCTCCACGGCCAGATGATGTTGAGACTCCTCGTCCTGGCACTATTTTGATGACAACATCATCTTCCTTTATGACATCATCTTCCTTTATGACAACATCATCTTCCTTTATGACAACATCATCTTCGTACAGTTTCCCATCCCCGTTAGCGTCAAGCTCAATGATGACACCTCCTTTACCAGAGACATTTTCGCTCCTGACATATCCTTTAACGGCGCCATCTTGTTTGTTTGTGTCATTGAAATCGGTTGCCATTACTTCCAGTTCCAGTTCTACGATAGGACTGCCGCATTGCCGCTCTTGGTCAAGAATCCCTTGAAGATACTCGCCGGGCACATTCTGAGCGGCTGCATGCTGTAAAAACAATGGTATATTACTGCACAGTGTGGGATTCCAGTTAGCTAAAGGTCTGAGATTACTCACACCTAGAATTTAGTAAAGATTTTGTGAAGGATCGGAATGAAACAACTTTAAACGGATTTAACTCGAGTATTTTATTTTATTGGCTGACGTTTCGTTTAAAGTTATTTGTGTAGGATGTTTGGTAGTTTTGACCTTTTTTAGTCTACTAGCCCCGGTTTCGCTCGGATCCCTAATATATCCTATGTCACTCGGGAATAGTGTAGCTTCCTAACAGTGAAAGATTTTTTTATCGGTCCGGTCATTTTGAAGCATACCTATTACCTATAGCGGCCCCGGCAGACGTCGTCCTGCCCGTCCTAAACCCAACCCAAAAGGCTTAAGAGTCTCCTTTCAGGAGTCTCGCCACCCGTCCGGTTTTGCAGTGAAGACCCATTAGCTGGCCAACTGCGTTTTAGTATTCAGTTCAAAAAAAAAATGTGCTAGCAAAATAACATTAAAACTAAAACTCCCAGATTAAACCAATGAGAAACAAGTACGATTTAACTCTTTATTATTTTATAATTTCTGACTGAATTAAAAAAAAAGTACCTAGATATCTTGAGGTAAGAATTTTCGATTAAAAATGAGGTTGCTTTTTCGATATTTCGTAAAAATACAAAAAAGTAAGTTTGTATCAAATTTCGTATTAAAAATATTTCTTGAAAGAGATAAAAATAAAAAACCAAAACATTGGTTATTTTAATTATTCACATACATTTTGAGGCTATATAAAAAGTATAAATACAATAGTTGTAGATCTATTTATTACCCATAACTTTGCCATTGGACTCTTTTCCATAAGACTTGTAGTTTTTCTGAAAATCAGGTTAAACCTCTTTTTCCCATAAAACCTCCCCTTACCCCTTCCCGGCCTCAAATCGCCCGTAATTTATTTTTCCTTTTATTTCTGTTATAATCTCTTCCTGTTCCAATGGGTTTCATTCTAATACAATTTTATTTTATTTTTCATAATTAATTTAAAAATAAAGTGCAAAAATTAAATATTTCCAATCAAAAAAATTCCAGCGTGTTTGAGATAAAAAAAGGTAAGCTTTTACCATATTTCGTATAAAAAAAGATTTCTTGAAAGAGATCAAAATAAAAATCCAAAAACTTGGTTTTAAAATAACCAATTTTTTTGGGCGAATGAGTTTCATACTACTATAATTTTATTTTGTTTTCCATCATCTTTGAAGCTATCGGCACTGGGGTAAAGTTTGAATTTTCAATATTTTATATAGACAGCTCCACGACCAGATGATGTTGTGGCACCTCGTCCTGGAACTTCCTTTATGACAACATCATCTTCGTATAGTTTCCCATCCCCGTTAGCGTCAAACTCAATGATGATACCTCCTTTACCAGAGACATTTTCGCCTCTGACATATCCTTTAACGGCGCCATCTTGTTTGTTTGGGTCACTGAAATCGGTTGCCATTACTTCCAGTTCCAGTTCTACGGTAGGACTGCCGCATTGCCGCTCTTGTTCAAGAATCCCTTGAAGATACTCGCCGGGCACATTCTGAGCGGCTGCATGCTGTAAAAACAATAGTACATTACGCACCGAGGCCAGTAAAATAAAAAATGTCTCAGATCACATGTAATTGTCGTCCGAGGCGAAGCCGAGGTTGACAAAAATGTGATCTGTGGCTTTTTTATTTTACTGGCCGAGGTCAGTATACTATTTTTCTGTTCGACGAAGCCAGAAAGCGGCAATTTCATTGAGCGCAGCGGCCACAAAGTTGGCGCTTTCCGACCGAAGGACTGAAATGGTATATTACTGCACAGTGTGGGATTCCAGTTAGCTAAAGGTCTGAGACTACTCACACCTAGAATTTAGTAAAGATTTTGTGAAGGATTGGAATAAAACAAGTTTAAACCGATTTAACTCGCGTATTTTATTTTATTGGCTGACGTTTCGTTTAAAAATGTTTCATTCCATTATACATTGGATTACAACCGCAAAAGAAATTATTGGTGAAGGATATTTAGTAGTTTTGACTCAAAGTTTTGATTTATTAGTCAACTAGCGGTCCGCCCCGGCTTCGCAAGGATCCCTATCCCTACTATCCCTACTAATATTATAAATGCGAAAGTAACTCTGTCTGTCTGTCAGTCTGTTACGCTTTCACGCTAAAACTACTGAACCGATTTAAATGAAATTTGGTACAAAAAAAGTCTGGAGCCTGAGAAAGGACAGACTACTTTTGAACCGACTGCAAAAAAGGAGGACTTCCACGCGGACGAAGTCGCGGGCAGAAGCTAGTTTTAAAATAATATAGCCTATGTCACTCGGGAATAGTGTAGCTTCCTAACAGTGAAAGCATTTTTCAAATCGGTCCAGTCATTTTGGAGCATAATAATATTATTCACACTCGTTTTGGAGCCTATTCAATCCAAAAAAACAAATCTTTCCTCTTTATTACATTATTATAGAAATAGAACAGCAATGTAAGCGGTCGACAATTTCTTGTACAGAGTTGTCTGGTTTGTTGTAATCTGCAATAGCTACTATTCTTAGGTTGAGCTTAAGTAGATACTGTAACTAGGCTGTGATACTGAGCTACATTACTGAGCTCAGGTACTAAGCTATAGTACTAAGTTGAGATAGACTTTATAGGACTTACCTGCAGAGCGCAGCACAGGATCACGAAGGTTACTCTCATTTTCTTGAGTTCTAACTTTTTGAGCCTTTTCAACCGACAACAAAAAAAGGAAAGGGTTTTCGTTGAGATCTTTTTTATACTTAAAAATATTCAACTAGCTGTTGTAGAACCGCCATGTTCAAGTGTTGATATAATTGTGGAAATTTTTCTTTTATTAAACAATATTTAATTTCACCTGGCGAATTTGAACAATGCGTTATAATTCAGGGTTGATTAAGATATTGTGAAGATGCAAGCAGTACCTACTGTATGTGACACGAGTTTATTTTGAGTGTGACCTATATTATTGCAAATTATAATAATGACGTCATATTGAAAACAAAAATATCGCTCGTCTAGGTGGATCCATCGTAGGGACAAATCCAAGATATTATATATCGCACACCTAGATCTAAAGGGATCTAACTCAAAAACTGGAAGATTTGAGTTATGCACACCATCGGATTCCAGCCAAACCCACCTACACTAAAACAGATTGCAGCTAATATAACTCTGCTAGCTTTATTATAAAAAGTATAAATTTATACAGAAAACTCATGCGTGCATATGGACATATTAATCAGTTTCTCGCCTCTAATGAAAAAGTACCTTTTTTGAGTTAGCTCCCATTAGATCTAGGTGTGCGATATGCATGTATGTATGTAAACTCTTTATTGTACAACAACAAAACAACATAATACATATACGAAAACACAATAAATGTACAAAGGCGAACTTATCCCTTTCAGGGATCTCTTCCAGTTAACCTTTGGGCGATTGAGAGGTTATGAAAAATATATCGTAGGTAAGACAAAAATATGTGTACAACTTAAAAGGTAGAGAATGTGATAGATATATATCGTTCGATACTCCATTGGCGATCGTTACTTTTAAATTGGGATTCGCGTAGTGACACAATTCGGGTTTGGTCACTGCGATTAATATATGTTTGGGAATAGTCACATTAAAAAAAAATTACATTTATTAGGTAGGTAAGTACACCGAGTAATAACAACCATACAACGCAATATCAATCTCAAGTAAATGAAAATAGAGTACATTTTCGAAAGTGCGGAGTTAGCATGCCCACGCGCCGATTTGCTTCGTTGGCTTGAAGATGAAGACGGATGCGTCTTGCAAGGGTGACAACCCTATTTCTTAAGATCAAAAAACATTATGTCCTTAAAATAATAATTTCTGATGCCTTTAGACATTGGAATGAAACAAGTACAATTCAACTCTTTATTAATTTATTGGTCATTTTAAAATTTTGCGCTAGTTTGAATTTTCAAATTTTGATATTGACAACGACGGAAGCTTGGCGGCCAGATGTCGTCGTGGTTCCTTGTTCTGGAACATTGTCTTCGTGGATTGTCCTTTTATTTTGACCGTTTGCGTCAGTCTCAATGACGAAAGTTCTGACGATTTTATCTTCGCCAGAGACATTTGCGTTATTGGCGCCATCTCTCTCAAACTTCTTGCGAGCAAGTTGTTTGAATGTTGTGTCCTTGTTGTTTTGTTTGTACTCGTCTTGGTCACTGGAATCGGTTTCCATGAATTGCCGTTCTTGGTCATTAATGCCTTGAAGATACTCGTCATTGGTGACATTCTGGGCGGCTGCGTACTGTAAAAACAATAGTATATTACTGCACAGTGTGGGATTCGAGTTAGTAAAGACTACTCACACCTAGAAATTAGTAAAGATTAGATTTTGTGAAGGACGTTTGATAGTTTTGACCCAATAAATTTTTAGTCAACTACCTGCCCGCCCCGACTTTGTACGGTTACTATTTTGAAATATAATATAGTCTATGTCACCCGGGGATAGTGTGACCCCAACAGTGAAAGAACTTTTCAAATCAGTCCAGTCATTTTGGAGCATATTCAATCCAAACAAACCAACCTTTCCTCTTGATTAGATTAGTATAGAAAATATTCGACGACAATGTTAGTGGTCGAGAATTTTTTATACCTACAGAATTGCGGTAGTCTGCAGTACTATTCTTAGGTTGAGCTTAAATACTGAGGTTAGATTCTGAGCTGCGGAATAGAGCAGTGTAACTAGGCTGTGCTACTGTGCCACATTACTGAGCTTAGGTACTGAACTACGTTACTGAGCTGTGGTAAGTATTAAGTAGTTGTACTAGGCTGTGGTACTGATATACATTACTGAGCTGTGGTGTTAATTAGTCAAACTAAGCTAAGGTACTGGCCACATTACTGAGCTTAGGAACTTAAGTGTGTTACTGAGCTGTGGTATTCAGTACTCAAACTAGGCTGTGGTACTGAGCTCAGGTACTAAGCTATGGTACTGAGTTCAGATAGGCTTTATAGGACTTACCTGCAGAGCGCAGCACAGGATCACGAAGGTTACTCTCATTTTCTTGAGTTCTTACTTAACTTTATGAGCTTTTTTAATCGACTTCAAAAAAAGGAGGTTCTCAATTCGTCGAGATCTTTTTTATACTCAAAATTATTCACCTAGCTGATGTTAAACCACCATGTTCAAGTGTTGATATAATTGTAGAACTTTTCTGTTATTTAAAAATATTAATTTTACACGGGGAATTTGAACAATGCGTTATAATGAAAGGTTGATTAAGATATTGTGAAGATGCATGCAGTAGGTAACTATGTAACGAATTTGAGTTTTAGCTATATTACCTACTAGCTTCTGCCCGCGACTTCGTCCGTGTAGAACTCCTCCTTTTTGCAGTCTGTTAAAAAGTAGCCTATGTTCTTTCTCAGGATCCAGACATTCTTTGTACCAAATTTCATTTAAATCCAGTAGTTTTAACGTGAAAGCGTAACAGACAGACAGAGTTACTTTCGCATTTATAATATTAGTAGGGATTGGAAATGATAAATGAGTGACGTCATCCTAAAAACAATTAAAATCTTCGCTCGAAGTGACAAAATTCAAAATATGTCGTAATATCATTGACGAACTAATTCGTTACTTTAACGAATGTAATTACCTTATTTTATAGACGACTAGCTGTCCGCCCCGGATTCGCACGGATCATCTTTTTTTATAGCCTTTGTCACTCGGGAATAGTGTAGTTTCCCAACAGTGAAAAATTTTTTGAAATCCGTCCATCCGTTTTGGAGCCTATTCAAACCAAATAAACAAACCTTTCCACAATAATTTCTGATGCCTTCGCGGTTATTACACATTGGAATGAAACAACTATTAACGGATTTAACTATTAACGGATAAAAATACGCGAGTTAAATCCGTTAATAGTTGTTTCATTCCAAACCTTTTCACTTTATTATATTAGTATAGAGTATAGATTTTACTTAAGTTCATAATAAATTGATATTAAAACCGTTTTTTTTAAACTGCCACCTGGACATAAAGCACGTGCCAGACACACGAACGGAAAACAACAATTTCCATAAGTACACCTAGTAATAATAACCATACAACACAATATCAACCTTAAGTGTATCAGCATAGAGTACAATTTCGAAAGTACGGAGTTAGCATGCCCACGCGCCGATTTGCTTCGTTGGCTTGAAGACGGATGCGTCTTGTAAGGGTGACAACCCTATTTCTTAAGAAAAAAACATATGGCTTTAAAATAATAGTTTCTTATGCCTTTGCAGTTGTTATAAAGAAAGAAAAAAGTTACTCTATTAATTTATAGATCACTAGCTGTGCACGCGACTTCGTCCCCGTGGAATAGTAATTCTTCATAGGGCTTTATATTTTCCCCGTTTTTTTCACATTTTCCACTGTTTCTTCGCTCCTATTGGTCGCAGCGTGATGTTATATAGCCTAAAGCCTTCCTCGATAAATGGTCTATCCAACAAAAAAGAGTTTTTGAATTCGAACCAGTAGTTCCTGAGATTAGCGCGTTCAAACAAACAAACTCTTCAGCTTTATAATATTAAGTATAGATTTTCTGACCTTCATAAGAGCTTGTAAAAGCCTAAATTGAATAAATGTTGGAATTAAACAACTATTAACGGTTTAACTCGAGTATTTTTATTTTATTTTATTTCCTGACTTTTCGGATTCTTTACAGTTTCCATAATCGTAGCACGACTGAGCTGACAATAGTGTAACGCTCAAGTTTTACTTCTTAGTTTGACTTTCCTCAGCAAATAAAATAAAAATACGCGAGTTAAATCCGTTAATAGTTGTTTCATTCCAAAGTACCTACTCGAAAATCCGAATTTTGCGAATATAATTATGTTTTCGACTCGAAATCTTTATTTTTTTGTTTAATTATTCTGGTCTTGACGAAATTGTTAATCCCTACTAATAATATAAATGCGATAATAATTCTGTCTGTCTGTTACGCTTTCACGCTTAAACTACTGGAACAATTTAAATGAAATTTGGTACAAAGAATGTCTGGAGCCTGAGAAGGGACATAATAATATGCTACTTTTTAACTGACTGCAAAAAAGGAGGAGTTCCACGCGGACGAAGTCGCGGGCAGAAGCTAATATAGATTAAAAATGCATAAGTACGTTAGTTCCGTCTTGGTCTAGTGAATGATTTTGAATTTCGAAGACGCATAACGTTCAACGTCTGTGCAGGGGTTCTCAACATGTGGGTTACCAACTTAATAATATAAGTAGGTAATTAAAATAATTAGTTTTTTTTATTATTTCCGATGATTACCTATTTCATCTTTATTAGCATATTATACTAAGAGGCAAAATATACATAACTAGCTTCTGCCCGCGACTTCGTCCGCGTGGAACTCCTCCTTTTTTGGAGTCGGTTAAAAAATAGCCTATGTCCTTTCTCAGGCTCCAGACTTTCTTTTTACCAAATTTCATTTAAATCGGTCCAGTAGTTTAAGCGTGAAAGCGTAACAGACAGACAGACAGAGTTACTTTCACATTTATAATATTAGATAGTAGGGATATAGTAGGGATATTAGTAGGGATTATCATCATAGGTTCGTACTATTTGATATCCTTTTGTTAGCATTATAATTAATATTTTATTAATACTCTTACAGCTGTTTTCCTTTTCTTGCTGTTTTCTTAAAGGTTTTACATGAAACTATTGTTTTAAAAAAAGGTACGGTCTTTTGTCACGCAGCTTGTTTTTGTTGACATAAATTCTTATTTGTAAAACAAAAAAAAACGTCTTCTAAAAAAAGAAACAATAGGTAATATGTGCACTACAAAGAAAAAAATTACGTTATCAAAAGTTAATTAAATGTTTCAATAATAATTATGAAATGTTATTTTTGGATTCGGTATCATGACATGCGACCATCTCGATGAGTCGCATGTCACGACCACATCTTTACTATAACTTTGTCACCTTTTTATAAGTCGGTTAAAATAACAGTAAGTTTAAAAAAACTTGTTTCATAGAGGTTTGAGCGTCGCAGAGGGCGCGTGGCAGAATGACCGTTAAAATAAGTCACCGTGCAGTACTTCCCGGCGCAGGGCAGAATTTGGAATTTCTATACTAATATAATAAAGAGGAAAGGTTTGTTTGTTTGGATTGAATAGGCTCTAAAACGACTGCACCGATTTGAAAAATTCTTTCACTGTTGGGAAGCTACACTATTACCGAGTGACATAGGCTATAATAAAAAGGGATCCGCGCGAAGCCAGGGAGGACAGCTAGTATTCTATAAGTAAGTAGCTTCTGCCTACGACTTCGTCTGTGTTCGATTAGTACTTTACGCAATATCGTTATAAAATATAGCCTAGGTATATGTTACTCTGATGTAAGTATAAACTATATTATTGTAAAGTTTAAAGCTAGTCGGTAAATTAAATTTGGTATTTTTTTTATACAGGTAGAGCCTATTATTTTCAAACCCAGGAAATCCCAAACACAATAAAAATATATTTTTAGTGGTATTATCACTCTTAGTTACGTTCACCCGCAAAGTTTAGGTATACTACCTATTCCAAGCTCTGATTATTATTATTACCTACCTAAGAATCTTGTATAACTTCGAGTATTACAATTCGAATAGATCTGCAGATAAAAAAACACTCCAGAACTAATAATATGCATATCTATTTTTTGGCAAATAATGATAAAAAAAAATCACTCCAAAAAGTTTCCAAAGCTTTTAATTTTTAGGAACAAATAAAAAAAAAGCTCTACCTTAAATCCGTCTCTGTGCCCATTGTCGTCTTTTATGTGTACACAATGATTAGGAACAACAGTAGTGATCGCTAAGAAAGCTCACCCCAGCTTTTTGTGGCTTACCTGGCGGTTAACGTGGACCTTAAGACCACAACATAAAAGCTCTTTTTGAATAACCACATTTGGCTATAACTTAACTAGAATTTACCGTGTGTGGATTGTGAGCGTCGCCTTTTTGGTGAATTCTCGTTTTCTTAAATATTTGGTAAATGTGATGAATTAATATTTGGTTTATTTGGTAGTTACTCAAATAAATACGTTAATAATATTGTAATGTTTTTATTTTGAATTAGAAATAGGTTCTACATCCTGCATATAACAACAACTAGTATTTTTGATTTTTACAGATTTTTCATTATTACTTAAATAGAAAGTCTTATTAAAAGAACTTCGGTAAAACTTAGTTGTACCTATGTTCTTTATTATAATAAACCGCTCTATTTTTCCTAGTAACATTATTGACTGTTGCCCTATTAAGTCTGAAAACCATTTCCAGTTACATATTAACACAAACATTCTACAATATAAAACGCTAGTAGAACAACGCTAGTACAATATAAAACGCAATACGAAATATGAAATTTAAACTAACTAAAATCTTAAAAAGTAGGTAAGTAAAAAAATACAATCGGCCACTTAAAAGCACCACAAGGTGTTCATTCAAAGCTCAACGAAGGGGATCGGGTACGTAACGTCTTTTCACCCCAAGACGAGTTCCTTGCCGGCCGCCCGCACGAGCGGTTCGCCCCGCCGAATTCAAAAACAAAATAAAAATATTATTTTTTAAAAAATATTCACGTCCTTTAATCCTTTAAAAATAATACACGGGTTTAGCAGCCCTGGTGCGCGGATTCAAAAACGTTCCATCCTCGTTCCTTTTTTAAGTGGCCAGTTTTGTGTGTTTGAATAAACTTTATTTTGTTTTAGAAGTTGCCAGTGACCTATTAAAATTTGCTTAAATAATAAAAAGTTTTTAGGTTATTTTTTTATTAAGTTAAGCTTTGTGATTTTGTCGGTGCAATATTTATAGTGAAAAGTGAAACGTAAAGTCTGATTTCGGTGCTTCAAAGTTTTAGTCTGTAGTAAATAAAATATTTCTTTAAATTGGACCAGAGTTTTTTGGATTTGTATATGGTAAGTATTAAAACAACACTCAAATATTTACACTGCAATTTTATTGGGCTTTTTAACAATTGTTTGCGAAGTTTCGAAAGTGGTTTTACGATAATGGACCAATCAGAGAGACCAAATTCTTATTGGTTAATCTGTATTGCCATGTTAAAAAATTCAAAGCAAAGTGTCGTATGTCTTATCAAAGCTACCATAACGAATATTGTTTGTAAAGAAAAGTGTATTTAAAAATAGAATCTGTAACGACGTAAAAATATGGCGGCGATGACACCAAACAGCTGATCGGTGAAACAGCTGTCACAACAAGCATTTCGTACTTTATTATTAAATAATAGAGGTAAGTCATTGATAATTATTTAATACAATTTTTACTTATCTGTTTTTACATTTTTTTTATATTTAGCTACTTATATAAATTATAATGTAATATGTTTTATTTTATTTAAGATAATTTTGATAAGTGGGTATAGGTAGGTAAGTACCAAATTATTTATATTTACCTCAGGTCGTATTACAAAAATAAATAAAATATGATATTTTTAGACTTCATTAAGTAGGTACTTACTGTTATTTGACATAATAATAATTATCTTAAGACCGTCTCATTACCGTGTTAATAGAAAATTAAAAAGATTAATCCTTGTGACGACACAAATTTCAAGAACTGTCAAAAATGACAGTCGGTACAGACTTGTCAAAGTCTTTGAAACTTGAGAGATCGATCGTGTTATAAGTTTGACGTGTCTGTTGTGTAACTGTGTATGTTTCTGTCTGTGGCATCATTGCTCCCGACCAGATGAACCGATTTTGATTCTGTTTTTTGTTAAATCGAGTGTTCTTGACTATGTTTAATGAAAATCGGTTCAAACGTTTCATAGTATTTGGGGGTGAAAGTAGGGATGGAAAAGGAAACCCAAATGTCCACAAATATACCCTAGTGGGGTATCAAATAAAAGAGGAATACGTGTACATTGTAGAATTGAATGTAGGTAAGTATAATAAAGTACCAACAAAAAATATGAAATAAAAAAAAAATCAAAAATTGAAACAAATCCCCATCCATTATTTGGACCACAAAATCAAGTTGTTTTTATCCTTTTTAGAGGTCTTCCATGTTTTGTTTATTTATTTTAGCCTAATAAACACACCTAAACACTTTTCAAATAACAACACCATAGACAACCAATTTATTCAACTAGCAACACTCGCGAAAAATCCAACCAATCACAGCGCGTGACGTCAGCAACCTTCACCCAATTACCGCGCGAACAGAGGCGTTATTTTTAAACGTTAAGCGAAATAAAAAAAGTAATCAGTTATTGATTGCGGGGTTAATGAACTCGTGACGTCATAACGTGTCAAGGCCGCCGTTGTTTACGCGGACTGTTAAATGGAGTTTTTTCAATTGGTTTTTTTTGGACACTTGTTCCTCTGCGAATGAAATTTAAATGTGTACGTGATTTTAATGTGTCGATGAATGGAGTATTGATCTTGGTGAAAGTTAATTTATTATTTGTCATGCCTTCGCGGTTACTCATTAGAATGAAACAACTATAACGGATTTAACTCGCGTATTTTTTATTTACATATTCGTAGCACGACTGAGTTGACAATAGTCTAACGCTAAAGTATACCTAATATTATAACAATCACTTTAGCGTAGCGTTAGACTATCGTCAGCTCAGTCGTGCTACGAATATGGGAACTTTATTTTTAGAAAGGTCTGCAAACAAGATCAAAAAACTCGAGTTAAATTCGTTATAATTAATTAAGCTTTTGTTCACAGCCTGGTAACAGACGGACTGACAGCAGAGTAATAGGGTCCCTCTTTAGTACGGTCTACGGAACCCCAAGTTAAACCTTGCACTTGTAATAAACATAATCATAAAAATAAACTTATAAATCTAAGACAACACGATCTAATTTGCAGTAAGAATGCAACGACACCTGTTTGCAGTAAATTTTTTATGTTGCACTTTTACTCGAGGGGTATGTTCTTCATAAAGTGAAGATAGCTACGGACTACGGCGTACGAGTGAAGTTCGTACATTCCAAATCTTTATTCGGATACAAACGGTTGTATGGGTCTTGTATGATTGTTTGTTCTCTTTTATTAGTTACTAGCTTCTGCCTGCGACTTCGTCCGCGTGGAATAGTTATTTTCCCCGTTTTTTACACATTTTCCACTGTTTCTTCGCTCCTATTGGTCGCAGCGTGATGTTATATAGCCTAAAGCCTTCCTCGATGAGTGGTCTATCCAACAAAAAAAGAATTTTTGAATTCGAACCAGTAGTTCCTGAGATTAGCGCGTTCAAACAAACAAACAAACAAACAAACAAACAAACTCTTCAGCTTTATAATATTATAATATATAATATATAATATAATATTAGTATAGATTAGTATAGATAGTATAGATACTGGCCCAGCGAACTTATACCGCGTTTTCTGAGATTTTTTTATTAAATATAGGGGTTGATTTGGTGAGTGAAAATTAAAAAAATAAAAACAAAATACCTAATTGTCCATAAATTAAAAGAAATATTTGTGGTGGATCACCCTTAAACAACAACTTAGGACTTAGAAGTACACATCCCTACTAATATTATAAATGCGAAAGTAACTCTGTCTGTCTGTCTGTCTGTCTGTCTGTCTGTCTGTCTGTCTGTCTGTTACGCTTTCACGCTAAAACTACTGGACCGATTTAAAGAAGAGAAAGTCTGGAGTCTGAGAAAGGACATAGGCTACTTTTTAACCGACAGCAAAAAAGGAAGAGTTCCACGCGGGCGAAGTCGCGGGCAGAAGCTAGTGTTATTATAAAATAAATGATTCTCAGACCTACCCGATACCTAAGCACACAAAAATTCATAAAAAATGATCCAGCCGATCTACAAGAACACAAATTCCAAATTTAAAGAGAAATTCGAAATCCTGCGTCTACAAGAACACAGATTCTAAATTTCAATAGAAATCCAAAATCTCGCGTCTACAAGAACACAGATTCTAAATTTAAAGAGAAATTCTAAATCTTGCGTCTACAAGAACAGATTCCTAATTTAAAGAGAATTTTAAAACCTTGCGTCTACAAGAACAGATTCCAAATTTAAAGAGAAATTTAAAATCCTGCGTCTACAAGAACACAGATTCCAAATTTAAAGAGAAATTCAAAATCTTCCGTCTACAAGAACCCACACGTTCCTAGACGGAATAAATCACGGGCGACCACAGAGTAGCCAATTGTCCACTAGTTAATTTATAGAGAACTTTCAATTTACGCAACACGGCTCTGTGTCGTAAATCTG
Organism: Polylopha cassiicola; assembly: GCA_038024825.1. Taxonomy (NCBI): domain Eukaryota; kingdom Metazoa; phylum Arthropoda; class Insecta; order Lepidoptera; family Tortricidae; genus Polylopha; species Polylopha cassiicola. The sequence continues at coordinate 7,488,171 of CP149061.1, forward strand.
GACAATTAAACTCCTTGCGGCTGCGGTGGACTTACGTGTTGATTTGAATTTGGAATTCTTGTTTGTTTGAATTTGGAATGTTGCTGAGGCGTTTATTGGTTGTTAAAATTTGTTTCTTTTTATGTGTTAAGGCGTTTTTTTAAAGTTGAATTTGATTGTTTGATTTTTTATAATTATACTAGCGGCTCGCCCCGGCTTCGCCTGTATCCCTTTTTTATAGCCCATGTCACTCGGGAATAGTGTAGCTTTCCACCAGTGAAATTTTTTTTAAAATCGGTCCAGTCGTTTAGGAGCCTGTTCAATTTAAACAAATAAACTTTTCCTCTTTATTATATTATTAGTATAGATATAGATAAAATTCCAAAATTAATTAACGGAATCTTTTAAATCTCAAGAAAAACAAGAACAAAGGGGGAAATCTGGACATTACAAGTGTATTAAAGTGAAAAGAACTCAAAGGGTTGCGGTAACTTCCCGTTCAATCTTTGAATGAAATACGATTTTAACGAAGTACTTAAAAAAGTATTTTGAACCTTCGTTGAGTTTAATATTTGAGTTGTAGCTTTTGTAAAATTATTTCCTAAGTAGTTAAGTCAGAAATGTAAAAAAAAAATCCTTATAATAAGGTTAAAGGTAGAAAAGGAAAAAAAATAAGATCTATCTCCTTGACTATGGTCAAGTTATTTGACGTTAGCATGATTGCAAATGTATAAAAAAATATGCTGTTTCCTAATCTATCACTTAATATATAGTAGACAAAACAATGAAAATATTCGGTTTACATTCATTGCTAAAGTTAAAAAAAAAATGATCATAATCTTATTTTAATTTTTTATCACAGTCGACTTTTTTAATACCTACTTAAGTCTTAAATTAAGTACCTAGGTACTGAACATACCTAATTAACTTAATCACAATACTTACTAGATATTTTTGTGTTTTTACCATATAGCCCCAATAAAACACACACCACCTATTTATATCAAACCCGACAATTCTCCTATTCCCCAAAACACCAATAAAAACGGCATTACACGACATCTCCATAAGAAGCGTTTTACGACGTTTTTTAAAACGCTTGTAAAAACTTGTAACGTCAGAGGTCTCATAGAAAACAAATAAAACGTGTTTAGCTGTGTCCCGAACATCATAAGAGCTCCGTCAACCATAGACATCAAAAAGAACAATTATTTTTAAACAAAATGTACGAGATACTGGTTTTCGAACGCAAAACATTGTCTCATAACACTTCTTACACAAACAAATATAGACTCTACCGTCCTATTTAAAAAGTTCAAAATCGCATTAGCAAAAAGATAAGTTATGGTGTCAATGCGAAACAAATGAAAAAGTTTATATTTATCGGTCACATTCAAATCTTCTGTTGCTCCATTTGAAAATCAACCTTAACTATTAGTTGATAAAGTTGATTTTTGTTAAACAGCATGACGGGCCACAATAAAACGTTCTAAATTCAAAGTTGTTCGAAATTGGAACGAGAAGGTGCGTCAATAAAAAAGGAGTTAGCTTCTTATGTGTCCGCCATTACGGCGCAAGGTGTGAAAATGTTATTACGGGTCCAGATATCGTAAAACGTAGGAATAAGTTAAGCGTAAACTCGGAAAATTTAGCGACTGACAATATAAAATGTTTTGAAATAGTACCTACATTACGCACCAAGGCCAGTAAAATAAAAAATGTCTCAGATCACATGTAATTGTCGTCCGAGGCGAAGCCGAGGTTGACAAAAATGTGATCTGAGGCTTTTTTATTTTACTGGCCGAGGACAGTATACTATTTTTCTGTTCGACGAAGCCAGAATGCGGCAATTTCATTGAGCGCAGCGACCACAAAGTTGGCGCTTTCCGGCCGGAGAACTGAAAAAAATATTATGAAGATATTTGGAGACGAGCGTAGAAAATTTGAGGCCCAACTTCCCAAGTCGGATTTGATGATCAAAAAATTGGTTGTAATTACTTAATTATGAAGTGGCCAAGTGTGTGTCTGATTTTGTTATTTAAAGTTAATCTACTTGGTAGGTGCTGCTTTAATGAATATCATGGAAGTCATACATTGCTTAGGATATTAATTACATATATTACAATAAAGAAAGAAAATATTTTATTTGACAACTATACTTATTATATTTGTACCTACATACATAATATATTGCAATCAGTGGTTATCATGCCACCTAATTGATTTTTTTATTTGAAAGGGTCCTAGAAAAAAATATTTAAAATTTAGAGATAAGAATTCATTAATTGTAATGCGTAAGTACTTACATAAATAACTATAACCTAACCAAAGTTGGAATGAAACAACTATTAACGGATTCAACTCGCGTATTTTTATTTTATTTTATTTGCCATTATTAATAGGTAGTTATTACATTCCAATGTGTAATAACCGCGAAGGCATCATTACTAACCAAAAAATTTGCGATTACCTGCGAACCCCTAAAAAACAGATAATAAGGTGTTACCAACATTAAAATTCATAAAAAGCAAATTTTCTTCCTCTTCCCAGCATCCAATTACCATAAACAAGTTCCGTCAAGATATTATGTCGTGGCATAGACATTAAATACGCAGTAAAACTGTTGACTTGTTTGTTCAGCAAAGTAAGTAAAAAGAAGCGTGAGGTGTGTTTATTATAAACGCGGTAAAAAAATTGTTCGAAATATTATTAGGTATGAAATAATAATTTCTGATGCCTTCGCGGTTATTACACATTGGAATGAAACAACTATTAACGGATTTAACTCGCGTATTTTTATTTTATTTTATTAGCTGACGTTTCGGATTCTTTACAGTTTCCATAATCGTAGCACGACTGAGCTGACAATAGTCTAACGTCAGCTAATAAAATAAAATAAAAATACGCGAGTTAAATCCGTTAATAGTTGTTTCATTCCAATATTATTATGAAGTTATGAACACTCGTTTTAAGTAGGTAAATATTATGAACGTAGGTTAATAATATTATGAACTTCATTATAGCACTTTTTTTTCAATTAGGTAGTAAGACATTCACTAGTTACATACCTAGTATAAAACAAAGTCGCTTTTTCTGTCCCTATATCCCTATGTAGGTACGCTGAAATATTTAAAACTACCTACGCAACGGATTTTGATGCGGTTTTTTTTAATAGATATTGATTCAAGAGGAAGGTTTATAGCACCCGTGTGAAGCCGGGGCGGGTCGCTAGTAAGTAATAAAATATAACAGCATGCGGAATACTTCGAATAATTCGAATCTTTTTTCACCGCGTTTATAACGAAAAAAAAATTTGAAATATGAACACTTGTACTTTGATTGGTGTTAAATAAATATTATATGAGTAAGTACATGTAATCCGACATAATAATGTAATTATATTATATGAATTTTGAGAAATAATTAAATCTAATTTAATTTAATCTATGATGAACGTAGGTTAGCATTTTTTTTTTTTCAATTTGGTACTAGTTAAGGTAGGTAATAATAAAACAATAGGTAGCGTGCAGTAAAGTCTTGATTATAAACGAGGTAAAAAATTGTTCGAAATAAGAACACTCGTAACTTTGATCGGTTTTCAATAAATATTATGAACGTACCTATGGTACCTAGCCATAATATGAACTTTTTTTTTCTAAAATATTTAGTTTTTTTTTATGAATTTGTTTGGTTTTATGGGGCGTTCTTCTTTTCTATTGACAATAGCCTGTCCTTCGTCTTATAAAAGCATCTCATTATTTATTATATATTTACGGTTTTATATTTTTTTAATAAACGTCCATATTTTTTTATACATTTGATTTTCATAAAAAACGTGACAGAGTAAACGTGGTCTCCGCTGATAAAGTCCACTCTGTCACATTATTAAAAAAAAAATCAAAAAAAATATTTATCAGAATGGAACTTTATTTCGTCTTTATAAAAACAAACGCATTATTTTTTAAAGCGTACCTACATCGAAACCACAATACGTCGGTTCATTGTCAATAGAAATGAAGAACAAACCATAAGCACACAAATTTATAATAAAAACTAAATCATTTTAAGCACAAGAAAACCGGCTATTTGCAATCCATAGAAGTAATACAGGGGTTGACTAAATTCGAGACTCCTAGCGCCATCTCTACGCGCTCCTTAGCAAACAATAATGAGCTCCTAATCACAACATTATAATAATATTTCAAACAGAAAACCGCCTCAAAAAAATCGCAAACTATAACAAAAACGCCACAAACACGTCAACCTAAATAAAAACACCAAAATCGCCAATATCAGAGCTTAATGTAAACGCGAAACCTTCAACGCCTCGATCAAAACGTCTGCAAAAACGCAATGAAACCAAATAGAAAACGAACGAAAATGGCCGATGAATGCCAAGCGAAGTGAACGTTGCACTTTCCCGATTAAAATAAAGGAAAAAATAAACCTCAAATGAACCATCGGGGTAGTTGAGTGGCGCTAGTGTCGCAGATTAGTTCCGCTACCCGACGCCGCGAGCGCTCGCATCGCCTAATTAGAATCGAATTGAGATTCTATTTGCGATTTGCAAATTGACACTATTTTTCTTAATTTTTCGCTCTTTAGATCATTATGAAAATTAAGTATGTTAGCTTCACTCTTATCTTATTCTGCTTAGTTAAATTTAGAACGTAGTAGAGTGACTATGCGTGTGAAACTTAAGGACTTTCCCGATTCCCAATAGCCGATCATGTGTACGAACAACAGGTGAGCGCATCAACTAAAAAATAAAATATCGAAATGGGGAAAAATAATAAAAACGGCAAATATAGTAAATTAAAAAAAGTGTAGTGCTGTCTCGGTCTCGCGTGGGCGGGTGGTGTGTTTCCATCTCTGTCGGGGTGCGCACGTGGCGCGAGCCGGCCACAACCCTCGGCGGCCCGCGCTGGCCGGCTGTGTCGCCCGTAACCTCCGACTGACCTCATTTTTTTTCTTGAATGTAAATATTCGACTCGTTTTGCCGCATAGTCTATAAGTGGTATTAAGTTCCTCCCATTTTTTCTCCTTTTTACAAGTGACTTTTGGTGAAGTTAAGTGACTTTCGTGGTTCACAAACTGTATTTTTTTGTGGTGTTTTTTTTTGGAGATTTGGATTTAGTACTATCAGGTAAATTAGTGCGTTTTTGTGTAGTTTTTTTTCTTGCTTTATTTTAATTGTGAATTCACTCGGTTTCAATGTAACGGTCGTGCTGAAAGAAAAAATAACTTGATTTTTTTTAGATTTATAAATTTAATTTTTGAGAAGAACTTGTGAGATTAATTTAAATAATGTTATACATTTACGTAAATACCAGAATTCAGTGTAAGTATAACATTTATTAAATACCTTGATAGAAGGCAGAAAGTAAAGACTTCAGAAATCAGAATCGTAAAAAAAAAACTCTAAGTTCCTCCTGAAAAAAAAATCTAAGCTAAAATAAAAACTTATAAAAAAATCCTCTTTTTACGCATTAGACACTTAAAAATTAAGAATGCAAAAAGAAATACTAAAAATCTGTAGGGTGACAATGAATCTGGGGTGTCAGGGACGTGCTCAAATCGAAGGCTCGTTAAAATCGACGCGGGGTCAGCGACCGCTGGACGCAAAGAATCGCATTACCATCCTCCGGACACTGTTTTATACGTATTTTTTAGTCAATTTTTAATTTAATTTTTTTTTTTTTAATGTAAGTAGTTTTTTTAAAGACAATATCAAATAGGCTTCTAATGTTTGTGTTTTTTTTATTTAAAAATTCTTTTTCTAAATGTTGTTTTTTTTAAAACTGCAAATAGGACTAATGTTTCGTTCTATTTGTTCTTTTTTTCGTTGATCTTATAAATTTTAGTGTTTTTTGTTTTTTGTTTCATGTAGGATTGGGTACATAAAACGTTAATTATTTAAGAAGGTAGCTAATTATAGTAATCTAATTGATTAGCTTGCTTTTATCGTGTGTGTAAGTAAAATGAGTTTTACTATCGCGGAGTACTGTTTGGTGAAATAAATAACTATTTAATAGTAAAAATTACTAAGGTATCTTTTACTGTTCATCCTGTATTCCAAAATTATGTTTTAAAGAACTATTTGTTTTTATTAAATTTACCTATGTAGAAAGAATAAGGAAAAATCGTTAATGATATTTTCCCTTGATTACAGTTAGAACTGAAACACTCTTGTTATTATTATTTTTTTATTTCAAATGTAAAATTATATAAGTACGTTGTAATATAAATTAACCTTTTTTTAAAAAAAAAAGATGTATTATGGTATGTCGAGTTACAAGCAAAATAGTATAAATTATGCTAAAAATTAATTATTAAAGACGATACTTAAGTACCTAATGATTTCGTTTTGTTAATAGTTTAAAAGAACGCCATACTTATTTTACATTTTGCCCATAGTAGGAAGAAAACCCGTGAATTCGAGATATATCCACCATTATTTATTTTACTATAATGATATAAATGACATTACTTTCTCGTCTTTTTGTCTGTATTCGCTTGAACCAAAAGACGAAATTTGGTTTAAATTTATTACCGGGGAAGGATATAAGATAAATTTTATTAGGTACAAAAATCATTTCTTACGATGGAAAAAGTGTGATGGAAATCACTAAATGTGATAAAGAGGCTTTTCTATATTTGCATAGGCGAACGAAGTCACGGGCAGGATATAGTCCACTATAAGTGTAGTTCAATTGGTCGAATCAATGAAATAATACATTTCCATATAGTAAACCCGCCACGGGCGTCCCTCGTTGATATTGTCGGTGATTACGTTTTTTTCGGCGAATGATTGAATTTTATTTACAATTAACTCGACCTCGCCGCGTCGAGAGCGAGAGTGAAGATTAAATGCCATTTAAAAATAAAACAGCCCGAAATAACGTTGCAATGTCAATTATTTATACTTCACGCGTATCGATGCCGCATGGTTACTGTAGCAATTTGCGAATATGATTTTTTCAACGTCAGTCGTTTAGCATAAAAAGAGCGCAGTGCTTCAGTTTCTCGAAGGCGGTTACGTCTTGTAAGAAAACGCCCAAACGCGTTGAGACGTGGGGCGGGCGGCCAGCCTAATTTGTCTTAGGCGGAAAAATCGCTCGGCGATTACAAGTGGCTCGTAACGAAGTCGGGTGAGGGGGTAGGGGGTGAGCGGGGGTGGGGGGGCGGCGGGGGCGAGGGGCGCGGCGCGGCCGGCCGCGGCTACGTCTCAGTCGTCCGTCTGAAGTCGCGGCGGCCGGCCGGGCCGCGCGGCGCAATATACGTTCCTCGTGCTCTTGTGATTATAAATTTAAAAAAAAAAATAACAAAATTCAAAAGTAAATTCTAACCGCGTCTAATCGAAAATATTTTTAGGCTAACTCCCTCGATTTTTTGACCTGGCGGATTAAAAAAAAAAGTTTTTTGCAAAATTTTTAATATTTATGTCGGTTATATTTGTAAAGAGAATTAACGTTTGGCCGTTATTGAGAATATTTTTATTTGATATTTTATTTTTTCTTTACGTGCGACCGAGATCCCGAGTGAACACTGACTAGCGTAAATTATCATAAGCGTTGAATTAGTGTTAAGGAGTAGTTTTAATTAAGTATTGACTGCCACGATATACTCTAACGGTAGACTAAGTTTATAGTTATTGGACATTGTGATAAAACATCGTATGAACATTTAGTGACGAACCATCAATATCTTTGGACCAAGGTGTGATGTTATCATAATTAATACTTAGATTTTTTTTTTGCAATTTTTTGTATCATTTTGCACGTTCTGTAAAACGCTACCTTTTTTATTTTGTAGTTTTTTATTTTGTAATTCTTTTTGCAAAATCCGACGGCAAAGATCTAATGCGATCTTAGCACTTTTATTTTTTTATTGTTATTTTTTTTTGTTTTATTCTTCTTATATTTTTTCTTTGTGTACTTTGTGAGTGTGTTAGAATAGTTTTAAGTTTTTGTTTTTGTTTTTATTAAATATTTTTTGTTGTAAAATTTTTGTTTTATTTCTAATAAAATATTTTTTTTCTTTCGTTTTTTATTTCTGGAGTGACTGAGTGAAACATTTTTTTTGATAGTATAATAAAATAGTGCTCATAACAACAGGTTTTTAGTCTTTGTGATATCGATATTTACAAATTGGCAAAATTCATTTAACAATGAAATGAAACGATCAAAATTAAATTAAAATCGTAAAATTTTGTTAAAAAGTGATAATTGTAAATTTTGCGAACAGGACAATTTTACAGTGAGAATCGTTCACTCGTTTCGTAGAATTGTTAAAATGATTAAACGAAGGGTTGATTTTTTTTATATTATTTTTATATAGTAGCCCGAATTTAAATACAAAAATTTATTAAGTATGCATTTTTTGCTACAGTTTTTTTAAGTGCGACTTTCCATTGAGTTTTTAAAAGTGAAACATATAAAAAATATGCATATATTCAGAATGAAGGTTAACAAAACCATTTAAAGCTGATCTTAATAAAAACCAGTTTTTTAAAACGACCCTTAAAATATTTTTTTTAAACCGGGAGAGATAAATCTCCGTCGGAAACTTGTTCTGTGCATAATAGATTAAAACTGTGAATAGAATAAATCTTTTGTGATTAGGTCAAAACTTGTTTTCCATTAGAATATTATTTTCCATTCTATAAATCTTTAATAATAATATTGATGAAAAAAAATTTTATGCTTTCGCAGTAACACAGTAAGTAAAACAATAATGGATTTAATTTACTAGCATATTGATTTTATGTTGACGTTTCGAGAACTTTACTAATGAGAAGTACCAGCATATATTTTTTTAAATGAGATATTTAAAAATACCTAGTAAGTTGTCCGCCGCAACTCTAAAATCAGACTTAGGTAACTATAGATCTTTAAAAATGAATCGAGAATTTAGGTGATATAAACTAAAATGCTGTAGTAAGCATTTACCATATTATTATACTATAGAAACGATGTAACAGCGTAAAAAACTTACATAAATTGCTTGTACATGCATATATAAAAATACCTTTATTTGTGCAGAGTTGAAGATAGACTAAAATAATAATTTTAAATCGTAGGTAGGTATTTTATTTTGTTTAATAGTTTACCAACTTGCATTTAGTTAATGTAGTGAATTAGAACCAGATATTTCTAGCCCAGTAATAGCGTAGCTACAATCTGAATTATTTTAAACTACGCTTTTTGTAGTTAGTTATAAATTGTTAATTTGCAATTCTGGTTATCAAATGGAAAATGGCGTAAAGTTTGTGTCCCGGAAAAAAAATATTCTTGACAAAAAAAAATAATTTATGTAGATTAGTTGTGAGTTTACATATCTATACTAATACAATAAAGAGGAAAGGTTTGTTTGTTTGTTTGGATTGAATAGGCTCCAGAACGGCTGAACGATTTCAAAAATTCTTTCATTGTTGGGAAGCTTTACTATTCCCGAGTGACATAGGTTATAGAAAAAAAGATGATCCGTGCGAAACCGGGGCGGACAGCCAGTAGTATATAAAGCCGTTGTGGTCACCCTACTGGTCACTGGATCTTTGCTATAATTATTTCTGAATATTGGGAAAATTATTGGTTACTCAACAACTATTAATGGCAGTCAGTCGTGCTACGATTGTAGAAACTGTAAATAATCCGAAACGTCAGCAAGAAAATGAAATACGCGAGTTAAATCCGTTAATAGTTACTGTTGTTTCTTTTCAAAATTGGTTACTTTTTTATTTAATTTTATTTTGTCACCCATACAAATATTATAAATGCGAAAGTTACTCTGTCTATCTGTCTGTCTGTTACGCTTTTACGCTAAAACTACTGGACCGATTTAAATGAAATTTGGTACATAGAAAGTCTGGAGCCTGAGAAAGGACATAGGCTACTTTTTAACCGACTGTAAAAAAGGAGGAGTTCCACGCGGAAGAAGTCGCGGGCAGAAGCTAAAGGTAGGTATATAATTCGACTTTCAAAAATTAGGTAATAAGTAGGTACTTCGTTTTTCTAAACTAGGAAATTTAATCGCTTTTTTATATTACGAACACTTCTGCCCGCGACTTCGTCCGCGCACGATAAACACCACAGTTTTATAATAGGGGGTGAATTTTCAGAAAACGTTTCTTAGTACTTCCCTACGCTATAAAAAGAACCCCTGTGCAAATTTCAAGTTTCAATATGACATTAAAATTTATATTTATAAAGATAAAATCATTTTTTCCGTGACGGAAACAAACAAATTGAAATTAGAATAAAACAACTAGGTATTATCGGATTTAACTCGCGTAAAATAAAAATAAAATATTTGCTGAAGCTTCGGATTCTTTACAAAAAATAGTTATTTCTCAATTATAAAGACGCTTACTTTTATTATCATTAGGTACTTTTAAAATCTATATTTAATAAAAATATTTCTTAGAACTGTCCAAAAACCGTGTTTACCGCCATCTCTTAACACACAAGACAAACCAAAGAATTATACTAAAGCGCCACCTATCGGCCAGTGGCGGAACTAGCTAGCATTGTGTTCAGTATGGCATAGTTAGTTGCTTACTAAAAAGTTCCACGTAAGTTGAACAGATGGCGCTGTGTACAACATCTCTTGCGCATATCTGTTGTGAACATTTTACTATAGATGTCGCTAGTAGGTTTAGTATAAAGTTGGGATTTTTTAATTTCTGATGCTTTCGCGGTTATTACATATTGGAATGAAACAACTATATTTTAGTGTTAGACTATCGTCAGCTCAGTTAGCTACGTATTAAATTAGGTAGTACTTATTACATAGTAAAATTCGTTTTGTACCTACCTACTTACTTCTGTACAAGTAAAAATAGGTAGGTAAGTATGTTTCGTTAAGTAAGTAGGTAGGTATGTTTTAGTAAGTAGAAAGAAAGTTCGTCTTTTTTTTCTTTGAGGCTTTAGTAGGAGTTTAATGAAGGAGCATTATCTAAGTACCTACCTACTTACGATTAAAAAAAGTTTTTTTTTAAGTTGTCTTTCCAAAGTTTATTCGTAGGTTATCGTTATAATAAAATACTACGTGGTAAAACGAAACCCGTACACAAGTAGGTAAGTTTATGACTTAAAAATACTCGCCGATTATAATTCACGGAAAAAAACCATGGCGCCATCTTGAATTGGACTTTCTAAATATTTTCACACTAGTGTTAATCACTTTAGCATAAGACTATTGTCATTTGTCAGCTCAGTCGTGCTACGATTATGGAATCTGTAAAGGCTCCGAAACGTCAGCCAATAAATTAAAATACGCGAGTTAAATCCGTTTAAAGTTATTTTATTCCAATATATAAAACATTGTTTAATATTAACATCGATATGTCTCTTTCTTAATGTTAAAAGCATAGTCTGCGTCGTTCTTCATATTGAATTCTCTCTCATACAAACATCATACATATATTTATATACTAACATACAATTCCTCTAAAATACCTAACCTCGATAGGCGTATGTCTTTGAAGGCGGGGCTAAACTCCTAAGAAAGGGGGCGTGCCAAGACGCCCGCTCTGCCTTGTTATTGGTCGATTGATTCTCGTTGATCTAGTAGTTCTGTTGAAGTTTTGATCAAGTTATGATAAAGTTGTAATAACGTAATTAGGCTTCCGTGTTTTCGACAAGAAAATAAAGATTTATGTAGAAAACTAGCTCTCTGCGTGGTTTTTAACCGCGTTAGATGGGTGATTCCACGGGCGTTTCAACCGCCGTCAGTCCTTTGCCATAAATATTGAAAAATTAAGCTACAATAAGATTTAAACTCTATTAATTTTGACGACAAGTGCGAGCGCAGTATGTCGTCGCATCAAAACGTAATTCTTGTTGTAGCTCATTTCTTCAATATTCAGGACAACGGACTGACGGCGGTTGAAACGCCCGTGGAATCACCCAGATGTTTTTTAATAAAATATAAAACACAACATGTCTTTAATCAATTTTGTTAAAAAATATTTACCTACCTATGCAAAATTGTTCTGAATGACTGACGGATAAAACCTACCTACGCATATCCAAACCGTTCATCGTATAGGCCTAAAATTTAGAGTGTTTTTGTAGGATTCCAATAAAAAATGATTTTCTGAAATTCAACCATTAAGGGGGTGAAAATGGGTGTAAAATTTGTACCTATACGACAACGTGATTCTTTGATCCAAACTATTTAAATTTTAGCATAGGTAAACATTCCATCGTGTCTATGATTGTAAAAAAGGAATAAAATAAATCGTGTGTCATACAAATTGTCAAATATAATTTGCTCACGATGAAAATGGTATTTTTGAATTAATAGTATAGGTACATTTAAAACATTCTTTATAAGAATTATGGAAGACGTATTCAATTTGTTTATTGAAAATCTCCTAAAAGGGTTAAAAAGTACGCGAAAGAAGTCGCGGGAAAAGCTAGTAGGTAATAAATAAATTCCAATATCTTTCCAATAAACAACTTGTAAGGCAGTCCCGCCCCGGCTGCCCACTTTCTTGTAAGAAACCGCCCACCGCCTTCTAAGAAACCCCGCAAAGAAACCGCCCACCATCTTAGTTATATACCTACACCTAGGTAGATAACTAATAAAATGATTGAATCGAATTCAAATCATTATCATTATTAGCAAATAGACTTTAAAAATACCTAACTAATAATTTCTGATGCCTACGCGGTTATTACACGTTGGAATGAAACAAAGAACTATTAACGGATTTAACTCGCGTATTTTATTTTATTGGCTGACGTTTCGGAGATTTCATCGTTTTACAGATTCCATAATCGTAGCACGACTGAGCTGACGATAGTCTCAACGCTTTTTTAATATGTAATATAGCCTATGTCACTCGGGAATAAGTGTAGCTTTCTAACAGCGAAAGAATTTTTCCAATCGTCTAGCCGTTTTGGAGCCTTTTCAATCCAAACAAACAAACCTTTCCTCTTTATAATATTAGTACCTATAGATATACCTAGATTATAGATATAGATCAAATCTAGGTACCTAATTATTTTTAACACATCTTATAATATATAAAAATGAATCGCAAAATGTGTTGGTAAGCGCATAACTCGACAACGCCTGGACCAATTTGGCCAATTTTTTTTTTAAATGTTCGTTGAAGCCCAAGGATGGTTCTTACGGCGAGAAAAAAATCGAATAATTGCCGGGAAACCCCTAAAAAGAGCCCTTTTCTTTTTCCATACAAACGTTGTCTAATTAAAGTTACCTAATTTGAATTTCGAACGGGCAGGATGACGTCTGCCGGGACCGCTAGTTTTCTTATAATTATGCAAACCTTGTCCTGACAATAAGAAACACGTAAAAAAAAACATCAAATTTTGTGCAGTCGTTCGAAAGTTACGCGAGTACATTTCGGCAATTATTTCTTTATACTTATATAGCTATAATAAGTAGAAATAGATAGATTACATATATATATATTTATATGTGTTTTTGTATGTTGACAGATTACCCCACCCGGCACCCACTGAGCGACTCCCACCGGTAAATACAATCAGAAAATAAAAAGGTAAGCCTTAATTAAATATAAAATTTCTCATTATATTACTAGCTGTGCCCGCGACATCGTCCGCGTGGAATAGTTATTTTCCCCGTTTTTTACACATTTTCCACTGTTTCTTCGCTCCTATTGGTCGCAGCGTGATGTTATATAGCCTAAAGCCTTCCTCGATAAATGGTCTATCCAACAAAAAAAGATTTTTTCAGTTCGAACCAGTAGTTCCTGAGATTAGCGCGGTCAAACAAACAAACAAACTCTTCAGCTTTATAATATTAGTATAGACTAGCTTCTGCCAGCGACTTCGTCCGCGTGGAATAGTTATTTTCCCCATTTTCCACTGTTTCTTCGCTCCTATTGGTCGCAGCGTGATGTTATATAGCCTAAAGCCTTCCTCGATAAATGGTCTATCCAACAAAAAAAGTTTTCAATTCGAACCAGTAGTTCCTGAGATTAGCGCGTTCAAACAAACAAACAAACTCTTCAGCTTTATAATATTAGTATAGACTAGCTTCTGCCAGCGACTTCGTCCGCGTGGAATAGTTATTTTCCCCATTTTCCACTGTTTCTTCGCTCCTATTGGTCGCAGCGTGATGTTATATAGCCTAAAGCCTTCCTCGATAAATGGTCTATCCAACAAAAAAAGATTTTTTCAATTCGAACCAGTAGTTCCTGAGATTAGCGCGTTCAAACAAACAAACAAACTCTTCAGCTTTATAATATTAGTATAGACTAGCTTCTGCCAGCGACTTCGTCCGCGTGGAATAGTTATTTTTCCCATTTTCCACTGTTTCTTCGCTCCTATTGGTTGCAGCGTGATGTTATATAGCCTAAAGCCTTCCTTAATAAATGGTCTATCCAACAAAAAAAGTTTTCAATTCGCACCAGTAGTTCCTAGATTAGAGCGTTCAAACAAACAAACTCTTCAGCTTTAGGTACAATATTAGTCTTATTTTATTATTACAATGTAGATCATTTACAAATGATCCATTCTTTATCATACTAGCGCGTGCGCAGTTTCCGTTTCCGCTGATAGTTCTTGAGACTTGAAGCTATGTTCATACCTATTGTCTTATCTTTTTATGTAGCCATCTCGCTCATTCATAAGAAAATGAAAAGGATAGCAAATGAATAGTTACATAGAATTTTTAATTACCTACTTACCTACATTATTGAGAAATATTCGACTACATAGTATAAAACAAAGTCGCTTTTTCTGTCCCTATATCCCTACGTATGCTTAAATCTTTAAAACTACGCAACGGATTTTGATGCGGTCTTTTTAATAGATAGAGTGATTCAAGAGGAAGGTTTATAGTACCCGTGTGAAGCCGGGGCGGGTCGCTAGTTTGTCAATAAATAAAAAAAATCCAAAGACATAGCGCGTAACTTTGTGACGTCATATCGTCATAAATAGTCGTGGAAATTTAATATGACCTTTGTTCATAATTTTTTGTTTATAGTACCTAAAGAAAAATAATCCAATATTTGTTAAAGACTTAATTTTTATAACTCAAAAGCATACGAATAAGTTATGAAAGAGACTAACAGAATCTATTCATAATGTAAGAAGCAAACTCACACTTGACCACCTTTTAAATCACCTGAAAACTACATCCGACTTAAGTGCAAGCGAGATAGCGCTGTAATCGCCTCTCTGTCTAATGGAGAGCCTCTTTGCTTGTCTTTTGCTTTCAGCCTTTCACGTTCCTTTGCAGCGATTATGAGATAAAAGACTAAAGAAGCGATGTTATTAAGTTGGCAGCCTTGATTTAACATACCACCCTAGACTTCTATTTAAAATTATGTTGGCAGCCTTGATTTAACATGTACTTTCAGCCTAGACTTCTATTTAAAACTGTGGTCCCGGCAGACTTCGTCCCACCCGGCAAAAATTTGACAGCTGTCATTGTTGCGTTTTGTTAAACTATTTTTAAAATTTGAGCTAATTTTTTTCTACTGGAACGTGATACAAAGTATCCTGTGTCCTTCTCCTGGTTCTGAGCTACATCCTCAGCAATTTTCAGCCAAATCGGTTGTCACTCGGGAATAGTGTAGCTTCCCAACAGCGAAAGAATTTTTTAAATCGATCCATCCGTTTTGGAGCCTATTCAATCCAAACAAACACACCTTTCCTCTTTATATAGATATCAAGTAGGTAGGTACCTTACTTATTTAAACAGATACCTACATATAAGGAATGTATATGTCATCTCTATATCATCATCATCATCATCATCATCAGCCCGTCGCAGTCCACTGCTGGACATAGGCCTCTCCAATTTCACGCCACTTTGCTCTATCTTGGGCTGCTTGCATCCAGCATATAATATATAGAAAATATTACAATTTACAGAATGTCGTCATTATTTTAAAGTTGTACGCAAAAACCAGAATTCCAAATTTGAATAGGGCCCGTACTGAAGCGTAGAAATATCTAGTCCTCAATTCATACTCGCGTTCCGTTCCACGTAACGATCTCTAAGACCGCTTCATCGCTCGGTTCTTAATTCCAACTACTCTTAATGAGATCTACCTTCGTGCGTACAATGGAATATGCGTTATTCAGCCACGTTTAAAAAGATGGCGGCTAAGTAATGATTCTTTGCAAAACGGGTTTTAATTTTGTTAGTGCAGCGACATGTGTTTAGATATTATTATGTTCTTAATTGTTTCTTGCATTGGATTGAATAGGCTCCAAAACGGCTGGACGATTTGAAAAATTCTTTCACTATTGGGAAGCTACGTTCATCCTGAGTAACAAAGCCTAGGTATATAATATTTTGAAAAAAGTAGGGAGCCGTGCGAAGACGGCACCGACAGCTAGTAAAAATATACGAGTAAGAGACAAAAATGGCTGACTGACTGAACGATCAACGCACATTTCAGATCAATTTATACATATTATACAATATTTTTAAATCATAGCACATGTTATATTCTAGTCTTTTTATCTCAATGGTTATCTAGAAAATGCATTAAGGCATGAAGTCCTCTATGCACCAATTTAAATTTAATTACCAATATTAAAGTTTAGTTAACGAAGATTGTTTGCAACTTTCGTTAATAATGTTTTTCATCGCTAATGTGAAAACTTGGCTCGTCGCGGTGACACGCGAAACGAAAGCCAAGTCGAAACTCTAATGTGACCTCTTACGGGGAAAACACACGGCGTAGTGTAACTAGCGGACACACTTTAATTAATAGATTTGGGTGATTCCACGGGCGTTTCAACCGCCGTCAATCCTTTGCCATAAAATTGAAGAATTTAGCTACAATAAGATTTAAACTCTATTAATTTTGACGACAAGTGCGAGCGCAGTATGTCGTCGCATCGAAACGTAATTCTTGTTGTAGCACATTTCTTCAATATTCAGGGCAACGGACTGACGGCGGTTGAAACGCCCGTGGAATCACCCATTTATTTTAAAACTAATGATATATTGTAATGAAACTTTCTGTCAACGCATAAGACTATTGTCTCAGTGGTACGATTATGGAATCTCTAAAGGCTTCGAGACGTCTGCCAATAAAATAAAATACGCAAGTTTCCGTTTAAAGTTGTTTCATTCCAATGTATAATAACCGCGAAGGTATCAGGAATTATTAAAATAAGACATACTTAATGAAGTAGGTAGGTAATTAAAAGCTTTTTAACTTGTAATGAAAATATGTTTGTTTGGGTGGAATATTAGAACTATTTTTCTTCATATTCAAGTCGTTTATTATCTGTAAATAAGTAACTACTTAACTAATAAGAGTTGTTAACACACTTTGGGATAACAAACTGATAATTTTATGCTGTCATTTCGAAAACTTTACAGTCGTCATGTTTTTAGATTGATCTCCCAATATTCTAACAAATACCTACTTTATTATTAAGCTCAAATTTTAACCACCAGTTTTATATAAAAAAAATCAATTTACTAAATGAAGTTTACGTATCGTTTAACTTTATTTTAAAAGCCCGTGTCGCACCTCGTATTCAATTTGCGACGCCTCGCAGCAATTTCGAGGCGACAACTTGGCCCATTGTTTACGTGCGCCTTTCTTTCCCTGCGAGGGGTGTCTTGCATACTTGAGGTTTTATATGGGTAATTAGAAATACCAAAGTGTATCGAACTAGTGAATATTTAGTTGGGAGCTGTAAAGTTTTCGAAATAGTATAAAATTAAAGTTAAATCCATGTACTAATCAATATTTAACAAAGAAAAACTTTAATATTTTAGTAGTACTGACGTTTCAAAAAACAGTTGGCTACGAATATGGGAACTGTAAAGCTTTCGAAACGTCAGCAAATAAATTAGGCGAGTAAAAAGAGCATCAGAAATTATTATATCTTTATCGTATTCAATAACGTCACTTCAGATTTATTTACTTTTGAACAAAAAAAAACTTATATACTTACATTAATAAAAGTACATAATCATACATACAATCTTGACATAAGCCCATTACATACATTTCTAAGTATCAGAACATACTTATCTACTAATTATTTCCATTCAAACCCTCCTTCCGGTTTCCGTTTGTCCGCGTGTGTTGGTACCCGTGACGACGCGCCATTGGCCACTGACTTCCGTTTCCTGAAGTCACGCCAATTATGCCGTTAAGGTTGGTACACCTGTTTTTATTAGATACCTACATACATAATGGTATATTATACTTACGTGGGATTTGTTTATATATATATATAATATATACTAAAGTACTTATATATTATTTAAAGTAAAAAATCTTAAGTATTGGAATGAAACAACTATAAACGGATTTAATTCGCGTATTTTTATTTTATTTTATTAGCGACGTTTCGGATTCTTTACAGTTTCCATAATCGTAGCACTACTGAGCTGACAATAGTCTAACGCTATGGAAACTGTAAAGAATCCGAAACGTCAGCAAATGAAATAAAATAAAAATACGCGAGTTAAATCCGTTAATAGTTGTTTCATTCTAATTATTATCTAGTTTATATTTTATTTAAACATAAAGTGCACTTAAATACATCACAAGTCATCTTACCCCAATAATAATATAGGGTAGCAAGAGTTGTCCAGGTGGCGCCGGCAGATGGCGCTGCTCCCCCACGTAAACTTGCGTGCGCGCGCGCATTGTCTAAGGAGATCTATGGGTAATGTTGAAAATGGTATTTAATGCTTCTTAATCCCTACTAATATTATAGACGCGAAAGTAACTCTGCCTGTCTGACTGTCTGTCTGTTACTTCACGCTAAAACTACTGGACCGATATAAATGAAATTCGAGTCAGATAGTCTGGAGCCTTTTTGAGAACGGATCAACTCTTTTTTTAGGCTACTTTTTAACCAACCTGCATTTAAATAGTCATTTGTTAGTCATGTAAGAATAATATTGTAAACATGAAGCTAGTGTTAAAATAAGTACCTACTTACATATTCTATTTTCAGTAATTTAAAATACAAGTACTTATGGTGTTTTTTAAAAAGGTTTTTTTGTGTGAAATAAATGTGAATATTTTTGCTGCTAGATTATCGTTGGTTCAGTTAATCAACTGACTCTATAGGTATTACGAATATGGGGACTTTAAATTATTAAAATGACGGGTATAAAATGAATAATCGAGTAAAATCGATCAATTGCAATGTGTAGGTTATAACCGCGGAAGTATCAGAAATTACCAGCCTGTTTTTTTTTATTACAATGTATGTTCTTAATTTTCAATAAGTTTAGTTATGAAGTTATTTTCTATGTGCATTACGAAATAACCAACTTACATATTATTTTTCAGAGTAAATTCTCATTACTTCACGTAGTTTCCAATAAGAGACAAACAATATGAAAAACGATATATTACATAAATATTATTACTTACACTGAGATTAAGAAAGTTTATGAGCAGGTGAGGTAGGCAGATGTCGACGTGCCCCCCTAGTACACGTGCCCCTTGCATTTTCAAAAAATTACAATCACTTCAACTTGTTATTACTTTATTGTATAAGTACGTAGATTTTTTTTTATCTTGGTAAATAAAAGTGCTTTGGTGAAAAGAATAAAAGGCTAGTTAAATTAGTTGTTTCATTTTAATGTGTAAAAATTGCGAAAACATCAGACATTTTAAAGTTTATATTTATATGAAACTAGCTTCTGCCCGCGACTTCGTTCGCGTGGAACTCCTCCTTTTTTGCAGTCGGTTAAAAAGTAGCCTATGTTCTTTCTCAGGCTCTAGACATTCTTTGTACCAAATTTTATTTAAATCGGTCCAGTAGTTTTAGCGTGAAAGCGTAACAGACAGACAGACAGAGTTACTTTCGCATTTATAATATTAGTAGGGATTTAAGAGTAAAGCTCAAAAGAGTCTCTGTCTCTGTATAAATATATATTTTAGTACCTATGTTTTTTTAATTATATTATGTTAATTAAAATTTCACGTAGGTAGTGAAACTGGATTATATCTAGATACTGTAATATAAGTTCCTCTTAGCATTTTGCTTTAAGATATTTTTTTAAAAAAAACTCAAAATTCAAGTAAGTATCTATTTCCTCAAAGAACTGCTATTTCCACAAATAAATTATATTATCATCTATCTATATTAATATTGCTAAAACTCGAGAACAGTTCATGAAAATCAAAGCTATTTTCACAAAAAAAAATTGCTAAAAAAAAGATTCTCCAAAAACGCAGTATGAAGTTCCGCTACTAATAATAAAAATAATCACTTACATACCAACATACACTAAGTATTATATTCAGTGGGTCACTGCTCACACCGGTTGGCGCTCGTCGTGAGTATAATCGGCAGAAGCGCTGGGGTCGCGTGGCTGCCAGGTGGGCGACCCCCCGACATCACCGAGACAAACACAGTAGGACCCCATAAGCAAAATCAGTACTTACACCTCTCTAGACTCATAATCTTAACAAGCGACCCGTCCCGGCTTCGCACGGATTTTTTTGCAAAATATTATGTAGGTAACATTACTCGGAAATAGTGTAGGTATCTTTCCCAAAAGTGAAATTTCTCAAATCGTTTAAGACCCTATTGAATACAAACAAACAAATCTTTCCTCTTTATTATATTATTATGTATTAGTGTAGTTAGACCTAAACAATAGTACATTACGCACCAAGGCCAGTAAAATAAAAAATGTTTCAGGTCACATGTAATTGTCGTCCGAGGCGAAGCTGAGGTTGACAAAAATGTGATCTTTTTTATTTTACTGGCCGAGGTCAGTATACTATTTTTTTGTTCGACGAAGCCAAAAAGCGGAAATTTCATTTGGCGCAGCGGCCACAAAGTTGGCGCTTTCTGGCCGGAGGACGGAAAAGTACTTTTGCACTTTACAACAATCTACTAGCGCCCCGGAAATATCACAAAATCACTCAGCAGCAAGCCTATAATTATGTGTCATGTCGATATTGTGTCATGTCGATATTGTGTCATGTCCATATTTTGTCGTGTCGATATTGTGTCATGTCGATATTTTGTCGTGTCGAAATCGTTTTATTGTCGCGGTGTTCTGTCATAAATCGATTAAATAAACGACAAGAATAGAATTCGACATTTACCTACTAGATGACAATAATATTTATATTATTATATTGACAAAATGTCGTCGTGTAAACGTCAAAGTGTAATCAAACCATACTTTCGCGATTAAAATATTACTTTTACAAAGTGCACCTACTGTCAGTGAAAATATAATAATACCTACTTATTACTACAATCTCCTTATTTCTTGTTTTAATTGTGCCCCGACTTACCTTTTGCTCCTATTGTTCTCTTTAATGGCATTTATTGTTTTTTTTTAAGCGTGCCGGCTGTGTCTGCAAGATTGTTTTTAAAAAGGTTATTTTTTAAACTGCAGTTTTATTTTTAACGTTTGAGAGTCTGCGGTAGTGTATTTGATATAAGGATTTGCTTTTTTTAATGCTGTTTGTCTTTATAATTAGTAGCTTTTTATACAATTATGAATAGGTAAGTAGGTATGTTTGTTCTAATAAGAGCAAAGTCCAATTGGATTTTTTTTAAAAGTTTGTTTAAAAAACTTATTAGAATTTAGATTATCTCTTTAGAAACATATTACAGTTTTTTTAATTATTTGAACTGATTAATGTATCAAAAGCACCTTTTTAATGGTTTTATTTTCAGATCGTTTATTTTAATAGTGGTTTTGGACCAAAGATTTTCTAGAAAAATAAACGGCAATATTAACAATTTTTATCTGCCATGTAGGTATTAACTTAAATTAGGTACGTACTTAAAATTATGCATTATTTTAAAAAAATAGGAATTTGCAGTCCGTCAAAAATATAATGGGTCCCGGGAAGTGCGTGAATCTACCCCACTACAAAAGCGTGATTATATCTATAAGTTTAATTAATCTACCTAACTGTGCAATTAATCAGACGCGTACCCTACACGCCACCTCCCTAATGTGTGAATACTTTACAAATTCTTTGAAAGTACTTAGGGTATGTGTCAATATTAAGGTGCCAGCTTTTTAATATTTATTTTTTATATGTGTCTATTGTATTTTTATTAATATTATAGATAAGGATGTGTTAAGACGTTCAATTCTAAACTGCTGAATTTTTATGTTTGAAAAAAAAAACTTGAAATGTTGTGTAAGTAGTTTTTTTATATTATTATTATTATGTAACAAACTTCTGCCCGCGACTTCATTTGCGCACGATACATAATATAGTTATAAAATATAGCCTATATGTTATTCTGATGAACCTATAGGTAAGCTATATTATTGTAAAGTTTCATCAAAATCCATTCAGTAGTTTTTGCGTAAAAGAGTAACAAACGTAGGTAAGTACATTCATTCTTACAAACTTTCGCGTTTATAGGTGTAGATGGTAAAGCTGTTTTTTTTTTCAATTCACAACAATTTATAATTAATCTAATCTCAAACTAAACTATAACTAAATTGAATTAAAAATAAAAATAAACTTAATCTAAGACACATTTCTAATAAAATTAATTACTCAATAATTCCTCAAGTAATCTCACACTTTGAAAACTAATAAAAATAACCATACAGATAACGAGAAACCCAACCAAGTAATATTTATCAGTACTTAGTAATTATGAAAGCAGATGGCCTGTGGGCGACTTGTTTGTACGTCTGTCAGTCAGCTCAGATTACAAGAGTTAAGTGGTTTTTGTAACAAAAAGTTAGTAAAGGAAGTTTTTTTTTATAAAAATGTATTTAAGGACAATTAAGAATTGATACAGGAATGAAATACTTATAACGGATTTAACTCTCGTATTTTATTTCATATGCTAAAGATAGTCTAATACTCAATCAGTCATCAGCTCAGTCATGCTACGAATATGGGAACTGTAAAGTTTTCGAAACGTCAAGAAAAAAAAAACACAGTTAAATCACATATGGTTGTTTCATTATCTTTATTGTAAGGTCAATTAAGTAAGTATTAAGATAGTGATTTTATTTGTTGTAGTTTCGGATTCTTTACAGTATCCATAATCGTAGCACGACTGAGCTGACAATAGTCTAACGCTAAAGTCTAAAATGTTAACAAATAAAATAAAATGCAATACGCGAGTTAAATCCGTTAATAGTTTTTTCATTCCAATGTGTAATAACCGCGAAGGCATCAGAAATTATTATAATACGCGAGTTAAATCTGTCTACAGTTGTTTCATTTCATTGTTTTACTTCATATGTAATAATGTAATAACCGCGAAAGCATCAGAAATTATGAACCCACATTTGGTTAAAAAAAACACGGTTCAATGCCCTCTGAAGTGCCTTCTGGTAGACGCAATGTGTGTCTATTTGCTTTCGACACACACTTTCAAATTTAATAGCTTTTTAGGGTTAAGTTTTATTAAATGACTTGGTTTAAAAATCTTGGTAAGTCCTGCCAAGTTTTTAAATAGGTATAATTTGGTAAGTACTCAAAAATACTTTAGTACCTTCACCCGTTAGATGAGTAAAGTTCGTTGCCAAGAAGAAGCAAGTAATAGTACATTACGCACCGAGGCCAGTAAAATAAAAAATGTCTCAGATCACATGTAATTGTCGTCCGAGGCGAAGCCGAGGTTGACAAAAATGTGATCTGAGGCTTTTTTATTTTACTGGCCGAGGTCAGTATACTATTTTTCTGTTCGACGAAGCCAGAAAGCGGCAATTTCATTTAGCGCAGCGGCCACAAAGTTGGCGCTTTCCGGCCGGAGGATTGAAAAAATATTTATTTTACAGTAATTGTAAGTAGGTACTTACGATTTAAACTAACATATTAAAAAAAAACTTATATAAGAGTTATTTTGTCTAACCCAAATTATTAAATACTAGCTTTCGACCCGGCTTCGCACGGATCCCTATTATCTTTCAAACTCACGAAGTGTAGCTTCCCAACACTGGAAAAAATGTTCCAAATCGGTCCAGTCGTTTTGGAGCCTATACAAACAAACAAACAAACGTTTCCTCTTTATTATATTAGTATAGATTAACAAAAAAATATATAATAAAACGAACCAATAGACAGTATACTGTACCTATATTATAATAGGTAGGTATATTATATCCAGTTAGATTTTGTCCGAAAGCAAAAGCACATAAGTAGTTATCCCTTAATTTCTAAAAACAATCCCTACTAATATTATAAATGCGAAAGTAACTCTGTCTGTCTGTCTGTTACGCTTTCACGCTAAAACTACTGGACCGATTTAAATGAAATTTGGTACAAAGAAAGTCTGAAGCCTAAGAAAGGACATAGGCTACTTTTTAACCGACTGCAAAAAAGGAGTTCCACGAGGACGAAGTCGCGGGCAGAAGCTAGTCTTCAATAAACATTAATCCAGCCTCCACTCTAAATAGATCAATGATCAATGATCTATAGATCATTTGGCAAAGGTGCGTAGCGATTTCACGGCGCCGGCGCACGCGCCATATGCTACTGCTGTTATGTTGGCCAATTTCATTCATAAATATATGAAAAAACTATAAACAAGATTAACTATGGTTCTGTATGTTAGAGGTCATTATTTTTATTGTACTTAATCGATTTGTGTTTAGGTATCATACTTTATTGATTTTCAAAGCTTAATTTGTATAAAAGAATGTGCTGAAAAAACCTGTGATTAATAAAATTATTAATTATGTTATGTAAAGGTGTTAGATATTAGATCAGATTAGATTTTTTTTTTTCAAAATTCATACAGTAAGTATAAAAAAATACAAGATTCATACAGTATAATTACACTATTTTGTCAAATTATATGCACTCATATTGAGATCGTCAAATCATAAATAAATATTTAATAATATAAACAAATTATATTATTGCATTTTTATACGTTTACAGGCTTTATACAGTACTAGCTTCTGCCCGCGACTTCGTCCGCGTGGAACTCCTCCTTTTTTGCAGTCGGTTAAAAAGTAGCCTATGTTCTTTCTCAGGCTCCAGACTTTCTTTGCACCAAATTTCATTTAAATCGGTCTAGTAGTTTAAGCGTGAAAGCGTAACAGACAGACAGAGTTACTTTCGCATTTATAATATCAGTACAGTAGTAGGTACAGTATGAAATGTGGTGGAATTAATTTTTACTTACCTACAATAAAAACATTTGTCAACGTTTAAATATTACTCTAACGGAACTCTAAAAATTAATAACTTCGCAAACCAAGATGTTGAGACTTTTTTTGCTGAAACCACTTTTTTTTGTAACGCTTTTTTGAAAATTTGGTTGAAAAAAAATTATTTTACACATTGGAATGAAACAGTTGTTTCATTCCAATGTGTCAATAAAAAAAATCCGTTTTTTTTATGTTATTGGCTGACGTTTCGGATTCTTTACAGTTTCCATAATCGCACGGCTGAGCTGACAATAGTCTATCGCTAAAGTCATACATACCTATTTAAAGTGTTATTTGATATTTTTTTTAAAAAAAGGTATTGATGGTAAGTACCTATAAGAGTGAAATGTTTATGATGTAGGTAAGTACCTATAATTCAATACCGAATCATAAAAAAAATAAAATTACCCCTTAATTAAAAGAAAAAAAACAAAACGGGGTGTGTCTGTGTTATGGACACGGCCGATTGTTGTACGTGAATACGTCTCGTAACGGGTAATAGTTTTTAAATAAAATATTATTATTTATACAGTCCGTACTTAGCGTAATAAATTCTTTGATTCTTTAGCTATCCAGTGGTCTAACTGAAATTTGGATGGAGATGATAGATATGTAGCTACAACACTAAACTGTATTCCCCGATTTTGTTATCATTCGTTTTTTTGGATTGCCACGTAATTTTAAAGAAGTATTCACGTCAAAATTTTGAGGTAGACCCTTAATACTTAGGGTTATGAAAAATAGATGCGATTATCTGACCAAAATATCATAAAAATCGATCCAGCCGTTTAGAAGAAGTTTAGCAACAAACACACGAGAATTTTACATATTAGATAAGTGTAGTAAAAGGAAAGAGCATTGAATAAAGGGCCAAAGCTGTAAGGACCCCCCGCGAACAAGTGAAGACATGATACGCGCCCTTGAGCGGAAAACCACGTCTTAAGTGTACAGCGGGGTCGCACTGTCAGCGGTGTTAAGAAAATAATCTTGGATTTTTCATATTATTATAATATTACTATCGCCAATTTATTTCAAACTAGCTTATGCCCGCGACTTCGTCTGCGCACGATGAGTACTTCACACAATATCGTTATAAAATATAGCCTATATGTCCTTTCTCAGGCTCTAGACTTTCTTTGTACCAAATTTCATTTAAATCGGTCCAGTAGTTTTTACGTGAAAGAGTAACAAACATCCATACATCCATACTTACAAACTTTCGCCTTTATAATAGTAGTAGGATTTTTTTTTGCATGGCCACGCATTACTTTTTACAGAGTGGTTTGTTTTTAATTATTATTTTTTATTAGGTAAGTTAAGTTACTATTTTCTTATAATTTTGGCTGAATTTATACTAGTTGTTAGGGACTTCGAGTGATTGAGATGCCGTCATTGTCGTCTTTAACTATAGGTGCAAGATAGACAAGGGGCCCTAGACAAGTGCCCAACGTTCAACGTTAACGTTAAACGTTAGGACCAAAATGTATGGGATTTGACATCCGCGAACGACTGTCCCGTACGTCACAAACGTTCGCGGATGTCAAATCCCATACATTTTGGTGCTAACGTTTAACGTTAACGTTGAACGTTGGGCACTTGTCTAGCCCCCAAGTGCCAATTGAAAACAGCAACCGAACGAAACAAATGCACAATTGTATGAAATTACTAATTTTCTATCTATTTTATTTGTAAATTTATCCTATGTTTAATAGTTATCGTGCTTTTCGGGAAGCAGATATAGGTATTCAACAATACAAAAATCGTAATAATCGGTCTTACTAACTTAACCTTGTCCGACAATAACAAACAAAAAAAAACAATTTGGTGCAGTAAATAGATGAGAAGTTATGCTTCTTGAAATGAAATAACTATTAACGGATATAACTCGCGTATTTTATTTTATTGGCTGACGTTTCGGAGCCTTCACAGATTCCATATTCGTAGCACGACTGAGCTGACAATAGCCTTATGCTAAAGTGCTTTCCAATGCATCAGAAATTATTAAATCCCTACTAATATCATAAATGCGAAAGTAACTCTGTCTGTCTGTCTGGTTGTCTGTCTGTCTGTCTGTCTGTCTGTCTGTCTGTCTGTCTGTCTGTCTGTTACGCTTTCACGCTAAAACTACTGGACCGATTTAAATGAAATTTGGTACAAAGAATGTCTGAAGCCTGAGAAAGAACATAGGCTACTTTTTAACCGACTGCAAAAAAGGAGGAGCTCCACGCGGACGAAGTCGCGGGCAGAAGCTAGTAAATTATAACAGTCAATTCGCTGTAACTGCGGCCGTAGGGTTGTGTAAACGGGTGTAATAGTCACGATCAATGTTTACCGTCTTGAGTGTTAGGGGAGCTAGGGTTGTCACTGTCACGCCACGGTCACGCCACGGTCACGACACGTCACGCTGCGGGTTGTCACTCCACGGTCACGCTGCGGTCGTGTTTCAAATCATAGGTTAATTTAGCCTGGTTGTATTGATACCTGTTGTGATTAATATTGTTTAATGCTTAATCGTTCCTGATTTATATTGTGTCTAGATAATTATGCTATATAGGTACCTATATATTGACTGGTAGTGAATGCAAGTCCGCCTTTTATAAGTAAGTACATTAGTTTTGTTGTGTAATAAAGAGTCAATATAATTAATTATAAATAACTAGCTTCTGCCCGCGACTTCGTCCGCGTGGAACTCCTCCTTTTTTGCAGTCGGTTAAAAAGTAGCCTATGTCCTTTCTCAGGCTTCAGACTTTCTTTGTACCAAATTTCATTTAAATCGGTCCAGTACTTTTAGCGTGAAAGCGTAACAGACAGACAGACAGACAGACAGACAGAGTTACTTTCGCATTTATAATATTAGTAGGGAAGTAGGGATGTTTTGTAATGAAACAATACGATTGTAGAAATACATTTGTCATTAGAAATATGGACTAAAATGTCATGTGCTTATTAATTTTTAGTCGACTTTTTTGTAAGAATAAAGAAAACAGTGTCATACAATATAATTTCTGATGGCTTCTCGGTTATTACACATTGGAATAAAACAAGTATAAAGGATTTAACTTGCGTATTCTATTTTATATGCTGACTTTTAAACGTCACTTTACAGTTTCCATATTTGTAGCCGAATTAGCTGACGATAGTCTAAACTGAAGTGTTTAGTGACTATAATTGTCAGTTAAGTGACAATTATGGGGACTGTAAAGTTTTAGAAAAAATAGGCACATGTGTTAAATCTTTTTTTTGTTATAATAAAAAGGAAAGCATTAGAAATTATTATTATTTTTATATATATTTAGGAAGGTGGTAACCCTAATAAGTTTTATTGCCAACCCTAATGTTCCTTTGAGACATCTTGAGGGGATCTTAAGAATCTCAAGGGCTTGAGATTTTTCTCACCAAATTAGATATTGGATCAACAAGTGTTCTTTTTAAATTACGATAAGTCTGGATTAAAAAGGAAAATAACTTTTTAAGAAAACTGAAAATTCACTTCACCTGTAAAGAAAATTTACAATTTAAATGTTTAAGTAAATAATAATTACTGATGCTTTCTTGGTTATTATACATTGGAATGAAACAATTCAAACGGATTTACCTCGCGTATTTTATTTTATTGGCTGACGTTTCGGAGCCTTTACAGACTCCATAATCGTAGCACGACTGAGCTAACAATAGTCTTATGCTAAAATTATTAATACAGCTATGCCTAAATAAAAATAAAATACGCGAGTTAAATCCGTTAAAGTTGTTTCATTCCAATTTTTAAGTAAAATGAACTGTGACGGATTTAACTCATCTATATTTTGAAGTTAACGTTTTGAAGTTCGCTGTAGTAAGTTTTTCGAAACATCAGCATAGACTGGGTTAAAATAACGAAATTATATTTAGACAAATAGATTTGTTAAAAATATGAGACACATATTTTTTCTTTTCTCAATGAAAAAATACGTATTTTTTCTTTTCTCAATGAAAAAATACGTGTTTTGTGAAGATGCTTCAAAAGTTAGAGAGTGAAAGTGAAATCTTAAGAACCCCTATGTTTGAACCGTATATTAAACACCTTTCGTTCTAATAAAAATATAAGATAAGAAACTATATACTTAAGGGTTGTTAGATAAAAAAAATATTGGATGAAAGTGAGATAATTCTGTGGTCCCTAGTGGAAAAGGGTAAAATTTTAATACTACATGTGAAGGACTTATGTCCTTTTTCAATGGAAACTTACACTTATCCCCTTTTTCACTAAGACACCGGAAATTATATCCGGTAAGTGTTTATCAATTTTCAAAATCATTGTTCCCCTCTTTTATTTAAATCTCAAAGAGGAAGTGATTTTTACTCAAAGATCAATCAATTAATTAAAAAAAATATGTAAATTTACAACCGCCGTCAGTTCATAATTATAAATATTGATTAAATCAGCTAAATACCTATTTAGGTAAGTACATATATATATTACGTACTATAATAAGTCACATTTCACTCGAGCAAAACTGGTTTCTCATCTAGTATTACATAAACCTAAGCTACCCAAAACACCAACAAACTCACAGACAGAAGCCTACTACATAGGACCTAACTAAGCTTTCGAATCCGTTTGATAAAAGAACAAGCAAACCCGCGGCTAGCAACTAGCTCGAGCACAAAAAGACAAACAATACTCACATTACAAGATCATAAAAAACGCAAAAGCCGAACAAAAAGGCTGCCATAATAGAAACAAAACAACGCTGCGAAAGTTTTGCGTATCATTATGTGCCACATTTGTACTACACCAGCTGTGTAGTGATGGGAAACGTGACTAAATAATATATATTTAATTTAAATGAGTAATTAGTCATTCAATATTAAATTCAGATGAAGTGACACATAGGAATTGGTGATCCGAGATGTGTAGTGTAGAAAAAAGACAAATCTTTAACATTTTTTTGTATTTTGTTATGAGACTTAGGTTGGTATTACATAGATACGTACAAAATAAAATACCAGCCAAACATATCCTAATCAATTATAATTACCTTATGTTATTGAGGTACATATATTTCTCATTCGGTTCTGTTAATTATCTTATGTCATTTACAAACACTTCTTATTATTAGATTATATTGCATTCGCAAGTATAGAACGCTCTAAATAAAATTCTAGTATCAATTTTATGAATGACTAAAACTAATCATTCATACATCACTAGTCACCGAAGACACGATTTTAATAACACACTTCCTTGTGACTCATCTTCCACACTACCAATCAATCCTTGAAGCAATTACACTAAAGTTTTAATATAATTTTATGAATGACTAAAACTAGTCACCCGGACATCACTAGCCACCGAAGACACGGTTTTAATATCCACACTACAAATCAATCCTTGAAGCAATTTCACAAATTCCTTCAACAATTTTATGAATGACTAATTAGTCACCCGGACGTCACTAGCCACCGAAGACACGGTTTTAATATCCACACGACCGTGACTAACTTTAAAGCAATCTCACAAATTCCACAAATTCCTTCATAAATTTTATGAATGACTAAAATTAGTCACCCGGACATCACTAGCCACCGAAGACACGGTTTTAATATCCACACGACGGAGACAATCCTCTTAATCAGCAGACAATATGCGAAACCAGGGCACGAGCTGTGATTAGCTGCTTTGTTCACCCGCGCTTATCACTGATCAAGTTGATGACTAGTTCACTTAGGTTAGTCATTCATTATAAGTTAGTTGAGTAAGGAGTACAATACTTAGAAGTTTTTTTACTGATATTGATTTCTGGCTTGCGTTAAAAGTTGACGGAAAAGATTATAATTTATAGAAAAACGTTTCGGAGCCGCTATCTTGTATTGTAGGTCATAAATGATATTATTTTAAATTTCCAGTTAATTATTTCCAATCAACTTTAACTAAATCCCTACTAATATTATAAATGCGATAGTAACTCTGTCTGTCTGTCTGTTACGCTTTCACGCTAAAACTACTGGACCGATTTAAATGAAATTTGGTATAAAGAAAGTCTGGAGCCTGAGAAAGGACATAGGCTACTTTTTAACCGACTGCAAAAAAGGAGGAGTTCCACGCGGACGAAGTCGCGGGCAGAAGCTAGTTATTTATAAAAGCTTAACCTTTATAACGGGTTACTTTGACCCTAATGGGTAACGTTAACCCAACCCAATTTATATATAAAGAAAAAAATATACAAACTCTTTTGTTCTATGTTTGTTACATCAGGATTTATAACGATTCTAATAGTTACTGTCCACATGTAATACAATGAATAAATTAAAAATGAGACAATGGGTCACTCTAACCTTTCCATGGGTCAACGCAACCCATTCGGATATAACCGTGAGAAATTAAAACATTGGGTCAACCTAACCCATTCTTGGGTCAAAGTAACCCGGTCTGACAGTTTACAACCGCGATACATTGAAACAATGGGTCAATCTAACCCTCCCATGGGTCAACGCAACCCGTTCTGACAGTATATAACCGCGACACATAGAATCAATGTGTCAATCTAACCTTTTCTTAGGTCAAAGCAACCCGTTCTAACAGTAGGTATATAATCGCGAGACATTGAAACAATGGACCAACCGAACCCTTCCTTGGGTCAAACAACCCGTCCATGGGTCAAAGCAACCCGTTCTGATATAACCGCAATCCCACATAACACGCATCTTACTAAAGACTCAAAGAAGCGTCAGCATACTAATTAAAAATAAATCGGGTAAAGACAAAGAACGGGTTTTATTGCAAGGGTAGAGTGAAAAAATGAGAAAAAGCCGGGTAAAAAACACAATAAAGATACAATGTAAACAAGTTAGTGTGTACTTGAGTGGCTCATTACTGGTGGTATTAGTGGCGTGGACGGTTGAGCACGGCTGGCTTGAGCCACCAACAAAGACAGTCTTTGTTTAACCTATTTTGATATGCTTTATTGTAGCTAATTAATGTATGATAGTGCTTTGTTTTAATTAAAGTAAGTTGGAACTATAAACCATGATAATCTATCTATCTATCTATACTAATGTAATAAAGAGGAAAGATTTGTACCTATTTTGTATGTTTGTAATTTGTAATCAAAAACTACTGGATTTTAATAATTCTTTCACTGTTGGGAAGCTACGTTCACCCTGAGTAACATAGGCTATAGAATATTTTGAAAAAAAATAAGGATCCGTGCGAAGAGGGGTGAACCGCTAATACTAATATATAGAGGAAAGGTTTGTTTCGATTGAATAGGCTCCAAAACGATTTAGAAAATTCTTTCACTGTTTAGAAGCTACACTATTCCCGAGTGACATAGGTTATAAAAAAAGAGATCAGTGCGAAGCCGGGGCGGACAGCTAGTATATAAAGTAGGTAGGAGAAAGAGTGACATTGACTTTGGGTTCTAAATTTCGCGACGTCATTCAAATCTAATAGGAGTCCTAATTGTAACTTAATATTATAAATTCGAAAGTAACTCTGTCTCGCTTTCACGCTACTAAATCGATGTATATGAAATTTGGTACACATATAGTCTGGAGCCTGAGAAAGGATATTATAGGCTACTTTCAATTGCGAAAAATAAATAAAAATATAAATAAATAAATATCTTTGCACAATTCACACCAATTATCTAGTCCCAATTTAAGCAAAGCTTGTGTTATGGGAACTAGACAACGGATAAATATACATAAATACATATAAGACATCCAAGACTCAGGTACAGATGCCAGTGCTCATCACATTGACATCTGCCCCTAGCGGGATTCGAACCCGCAACCTCCGGTTTCGTAGTCAGGGCCTCTGACCACTAGACCAACAGGCCGTCAAAATGGGTTAAAAGAGGAGTGAAATGTTATAATTTACTGAGTCGCGGGCGAAAGCTAATATGTAATAAATTGTTAAAAGCCAAATTTTAACTATTCAATTTGGGAGGGGGAGGTTTACAAATTTGACTAAATGAAAACGTTAACGGGTAGATGTATTTTTTATTATTTAGCAATTATTACCGACTGTTAAAATGAAATGCTCAAATGTACATTCTCGATATGATCTAAAAACGAAACTAGGTACAAATTTACAGATTCGCAAATCCTAGGTCTATCGTAGTTGGTACTAGATTCTTTTGTTCTTGTCAATTACTTGTTTTGTTCCATTGTTCAATAAAGTACTGCGACTAACGACTTGCTCTTGTACTATTTTTAGGTTAGGTTTTGATTTCAGTTTCCACTAATTAATTACTATAGGTTTAGATAGTTCTTTAACTAGATGACCTAGGGCGGCAAGGACTAGATTGGGATTTTATTAAAGAGGGGGGGGGGGGGGGAGACAAGCTAGGATTCTGTAAGGGCCTAAACAAACTAAGAATATATCTAAAGTAATTTTCAACACTCGCAAAGGAATCAAAACCTACGAGGAACTTCTAGGGGTGGGTAGCCGCCCGTAATTTTCGACACTCGCAAAGGAATCAAAACCTACGGCTACTTCTAAGGGGGGCAGCTGCCAGTACCTCACTATGCCCTTGGTTATTGTCCACGGTTATTTAATTACTATAACTATTTATAGTATTTTAACTAGATGACTGACCAATAGCGGATGCAGCTTTGTACTTTACAGTGAAATTATGTTGAAAATATAGTAATTTGATAAAAATAGTAAATAAGGTAAGGTACCTAGAAGCTATAAAAATGGTAAAAAAGGTTTGCCTAGTTTGCATAACTGTATAAATCACTTTGGCATAAGACTATTGTCAGCTCAATTGTGCTACTATTATGGAAACTGTAAAGAATCCGAAACGTTAGCCAATAAAATAAAATAAAATTAACGCTAGTTAAATCCCTTTATAGTTGTTTCCAATTAATATATAGGATTTAATTACTAAATAAAAATTTACATTAAAGTTAAAAAAATAATAATAATAATAAATAACTTAAAGAAAGTTTAAGGCGTGGACACGGTGCAGGCGCTAGCGGAAACGCGCACCGGAAGCGGACCGGGCCGGGCAGTTCCGTTGTACCGAGCGTGACGTGATATATGGGAATATGGTTTTATTACAAGTAGTTTACAAATAAATACCAGTCTAATAATTTCTGATGCCTTCGCGGTTATTACACATTGGAATGAAACAACTATTAATGGATTTAACTCGCGTATTTTTATTTTATTTTATTAGCTGACGTTTCGGATTCTTTACAGTTTCCATAATCGTAGCACGACTGAGCTGACAATAGTCTAACGCTAAAGTAAGAATCCGAAACGTCAGCTAATAAAATAAAATAAAAATACGCGAGTTAAATCCGTTAATAGTTGTTTCATTCCAAAATACCAGTCTAGTCTTTAAATAAGGTGCTGGTATTTTTCTCACGTGTTCTTATGTATAACTTTCCAAAATTGCTAATTATAAGATTTTTTTTCTGATTCTTCGTTATTAAGAAAAAATATCCAGACATGATAACAATACGTTATTTAGTTCAATTATATAAATCAGAAATAATATGAATAAATAACCATCATAATTATAATTCGAAATGTTTCATCGATTTATTATGTACCTACAAGCGGCTCGGGAAAAATTTATCCGATCCAAAACATTCTGTAAAAAACCAGCCAAGTCTCTAGCTGCTTGTTTATCTCTAAAAAGTAATGAAATCTAGACAAAGTCCTGCCAAGTCTAAGGTTCCTTACTGCGATTTCTTTATTATTATAGTTAATGTTGTGTGACTTGGCCGTTGAACATTCTTATGGTTTATATTCTCACTTAACAAATATAAGTAGTAAAGAATGTTCAACGGCCAAGTAACACATCGCCATTAGCGGGGGCATTGCCATACCCCCCGATTCCCTAGAATACATATTTATTAATGTATATTATATTTATATTTTAGCCATTTATTTCCTTAATAATTTGTTCAAGGATAATACATTTCATTTCTTATAAATAATTGAAAAAATACATTGAATTTTAGGAACAATAAAAATAGAATTTATACATTAAAAGATTATTTGTTGTATTTATATTATTAATTATTAAGGACCTCTCTACGAGTATAGGCCTCCTCCAATTTCCTCCACTCATTTCTGTCCTGGGCTGTGTTTATCCAGTTGTCACCAGCTGCCTTTTTTATTTCGTCTGTCCATCTTTCCATCGGTCTACCCTTTTTTCTTATTAATGTACCTATTAGTAAAAATGTCTGTAGGTAAGTTCAAAACTAAATTTCTAATAAGAAAATCAAACTAATAAAGCCTATAAAAACAAAAAAAAAACATGATTCCGATAAGATACAAAAGCAAAGACATACAAACGAGTTTCAATAGAATATCACAGGATACAACAGGTGACACTTGCTATTTCCTCCAATATTCATTTTCTTCGTATCAAGTGGCTCGGTCGTGATAGCGTAATTATATGTTTTCCGCTCCGCTTTTGTGCTCCGCTCGTGTGCTCACTTCCTGTCTTATCCGATGTGGACAAGTTTAGAGAGGTAGCGTGTTGTGATTTATTAATTGTCAGTTAATCTGTTTTAGTTTCTTTTACTTTGTAGATTTAGTAGACTTATGATGCTACGATTATGGAAACTGTAAAGATTCCATATTCGTAGCAGACTGAGCTGATGATAGTCTAACGCTAATAATTTTCAGTTTAGTTATTTAGGTTTATTTGTATTAAATACCTATTGTGCTGATCATTTATTTGGTATTTATTTATATGTAAATTGAGAGACTAAAAATATCACAAATTTGTTTTTTTTTTTATAATTAGAATAAGTCATGATCATTTGTAAACATCTTTAAATAAAATAAGCATTTTTTTAATTTAATACTTTAGCTTCGAGAATAAGGATTATGTAGTATATAGGTTTTTTTCACTCATTATATCATACAGATTTTCATAATTATGTGAATAATCAAAAAATTCATGAAAGCTTATTGTCAGATAACAATTAACATGAGAACATTTTGAACTAAGTATATGAAAATCCATTCTTCTTTAAAAAATACTTTTTTCTTTTAATCTTTCTTTGATTTAAATACATATTTTACATCCTGCAACTCTGGATTAATTGACAAACAAAGCATTTTAATCAATTTTGGTAATATCCTCCCGCTCCCGCTGTCTCCTGTGACTTAGCACCTAATGTGCAAGCATTTAATTGAAAGGGGCGTTTGGTTGCATTGACAGTAACTTGTTGATCTGGTTAGTTTAATGACAATACTCAAACAACTGATTCACGAGGGTACTTCGATAGTAGGAATAAATTAATTATATCTAATATAACTTCTGCCCGCGACTTCGTCCGCGTGGAACTCCTCTTTTTTTGCAGTCGGTTATAAAGTAGCCTATGTCCTTTCTCAGGCTCCAGACTTTCTTTGTACCAAATTTCATTTAAATCGGTCTAGTATTTTTAGCGTGAAAGAGTGACAGACAGACTTTCGCATTTATAATATAAGTAGGTATAGATAATAATAAATTATAAAATTCTCGCGGTTTTTGTTGCCAAACTCCTCCAAAACGGCTGGACTGATTTTTATTAAATTTGTACATATTGGGTAATATCTATTTTTCATATCCCTAAATGTTAAGGGTGACCCTTTACTTTCGAAAGTATTTTAGTAATTTTCTATTTTTGTTTTTTTATTTTTTTTTTAATAATTTTCTATTTTTATATTTTTTTTACAACCCTATAATTTTATGTTTACTGTTCCTCCATCAATCCCAATTTTTTAATAAAAAATCTATAAAAACCGATTCTCTGTCTTTTTAATGATCATTTTAATATTTATGCTGACGTTTTAATAAATGCCAGATTTTACTGGCGTATGCTATTCGAAGCCTGAATGTGTTTACTAACGTTAACTTAATCTTTCGCAAACGTAAGTATATTTAACTCGCTTATTTATATTGTTTTTACACTACTTTACAGTTCCCATATCCCCTTTATCATATATCTAACATAGTCTTAACGATAATCACATTCATACCAAACATAACTTCATACTCATACAAAATATAAGTCCATACATAAATTTTCAATACAAATATAATAGCTTATTGCCATTCAAAACCGCGTAATGTCCAATTATTCCACACCGAGGGTCCCGCAAATGTCACGCGTGTGACACCAGCTGTCACGCTATGTGTCAGTGGGACAAATCGATAGTAGGAATTTCATAATTTCTGATGCCCTCGCGTTTATTACATACTATCTGTCCGCCCCGGCTTCGCACGGATTAATTTTTTTATAGCCTATGTCACTCGGGAATAGTGTAGCTTCCCAACAGTGAAAGAATTTTTCAAATCGGTCTAGCCGTTCTGGAGTCTATTCTATCCAAACAAACCTTTCCTCTTTATAATATTAGTATAGATTGGAATAAAACAACTATAAACGGATTTAACTCGCGTATTTTTTTATTGTCTGACGTTTCGGAGCC
Source organism: Polylopha cassiicola (assembly GCA_038024825.1). Lineage (NCBI taxonomy): Eukaryota > Metazoa > Arthropoda > Insecta > Lepidoptera > Tortricidae > Polylopha > Polylopha cassiicola. The sequence goes on from CP149061.1 coordinate 7,525,684, forward strand.
TTTACAGATTCCATAATCGTAGCACGACTGAGCAGACAATAGTCTTATGCTAAAGCTTTCTTAAAGATTAGATATAATATATTCCAACTAGTAACCCGCCCCGGCTTCACACGGGTATAAACCTTCCTCTTGAATCACACACTATTAAAAAAACCGCATCAAAATCCGTAGCGTAGTTTTAAATATTTAAGCGTGTGGATATAGGGACAGAAAAAGCGACTTTGTCTTATACTATGTCGTGATCCCTACTAATATTATAAATCCGAAAGTAACTCTATCTGTCTGTCTGTTACGCTATCACGCTAAAACTACTGGACCGATATAAATTAAATTTGGTACAAAGAAAGTCTGGAGCCTGAGAGCTTTATCAACATAGGTTACTTTTTAACCGACTGCAAAGGAGGAGTTCCACGCGGACGAAGTCGCGGGCAGAAGCTAGTGTAATATATCAAATATTGAAGATGACAGATTGAAAAAGCTGTGGATACTTGAAAATTTGCACCTTTCTCGAAAGAGTTCCATTGAGATAGCACCTTGCTAGCACATGGCGGCCCGTATGGTATATTTTTTGCTTCGCCATTTTGATTCGAACTCTATTTAAGAAATTGGGGCATTGTAGCAAAAACTTGAATGAAACACATCTTGCTTTTTGAGGATGTTGGTACTTTAAGTTTTGTTACATGTATTTGTATTAATTTGAAAATATAAGTAACTAGCTTCTGCCCGCGACTTCGTCCACGTGGAACTCCTCCTTTTTTGCAGTTCGTTAAAAAGTAGCCTATGTCCTTTCTCAGGGTCCAGACTATCTTTGTACCAAATTTAATTTAAATCGGTTCAGTAGTTTTAGCGTGAAAGCGTAACAGACAGACAGACAGACAGAGTTACTTTCGCATTTATAATATTAGTAGGGATTCTGATGCCTTCACGGTTATTATACATTGTAATGAAACAACTTTAAACAAATAAAATAGCGATAGTTTAAAGTTGTTTCATTCCAATGAAAATATAAGATTTTAATTTATCAAAATATAATTAAAAAAAATAATGGACTGTTTTTAGCTAAGTTGTACACCTACACATACTTTTTGTCTCACCTACACTCATAATCTCTCAATCGCCCAATGGTTAACTGGAAAACGTCCTTTAAAGGGATAATACATAAATCATTTTTAATTTAATCTTAATACATTGAAAATTTAATTCCTACGTATATTTGAAAATACTGAAATGAACTGTCATCGGTTAGACGTAATCGGTGTCACCAACCCACAGTAAGTTGGCGTGAAAAAATATTAAATCTTTTACCCAAAGATTAAGTTTAGCGTTTCGATAACTTTAGCGTAAGACTATTGTCAGCTCAGTCGTGTCAATATACTCGTATATGAACTGTAAAGTTTTCGAAACGTTAACAAAAACAATTAAAAATCACATCGATACTATAATATTATAAAGCTGAACGTGCGACGAATAGGATAGAAGAAACAGTGAAAAATGTGGAAAAAACGGGGAAAATAACTATTTCACGCGGACGAAGTCGCGGGCACAGGTAGTCCTAGATAAAGCGCTGCTTTTCTAGAATAGTGTCACAGCTCGAAATGCGTCACCATTTAGAATTGAATTTTATATGTAACGGTTCACAATCTAAAATGGAGTAACAAATTATTTCGAATTGTGACACTATTCTAGAAAAGCAGCGATAGATGCTTATATGCCTACAGTCCTTATATACACCTTATAAACATATCGTAACAAAATGGCGCTTAAAATTAATAACAACCCGCATAAATCGATACCCAAAACTAAGATTAGCGAAGTAGCAGGGGGAAGTATTGTTAGACTCAATCGATTGTGAAGCTATGGAATAATACTCGTATTAGAAAGGGGTCTGTGCACCTTTGCTTTACGAGTGTCGCGTGCGCACCACCTTGTGATAACTGTATCGGAGGAAGCGGCGTGTTTGCCAATCAAATGGGTAGACTTTCACTTGTATTTAAAAAGATATAATATATCGCACCTTTATTAGAATTGTGACAACTCGAAATTTGTGCAGTGATACTCGGAATTTAAATGTGCAGACTGTCTTACATGGAGTAACAAAATATATTGAGATGTATTTTCTAGTTTAGGTGCGATATAGTTAATTTGCGACATAAATTAAGATTGCGTCTTAAGTACCTACCCAATTAAAAAAATATTTATTTTTAATTCTATTTTTAATATTATTTATTTCTTTTATGAAAAAAATAAGTTTTTTTATGGGGCCTGTTTACAATTGTCATTGTTAGATACCTTAATAAATAATTAAAATGAATGCAGGAAACATGCAAAATTATAGGTAGGTACATAATATATTATATTCGGTAAAATTTACGCATCTTTGTTATTTTTTATCTAAATCTAAGCCGATAGGTAAAAAAACGATATGAAACTCAGCACAAATTCATCAGTTACCCACTCACACAGAAGCAGCAAATTTGCAATTTAAATAGATCATTTAGCTACGATCGATAATTTCGAATCGTCATGACAGCCATCTTGTAGGCTGCGAAATACATCTGCGATGCGCGTGCGCCGGTTTTTTGCCAAAAGATGCGCAAATGATCGATTGTCTCTTTTTTCACCATGTTTGGTTTTGTTTAAATATCGTGTTTCTGCTTTTGTTTGTTGATTGGAATTAATGGTTCTTTCAAACGGTGGCAATGTTGTTGAAGTGATGTTTTTGTAGTGTTTTCTTTATTTTTAATGGCAGTAATGTGATATGTCTTTTGATGATGATCTTCGAATTGAATGGCCCACCCGAGCGTTTGTCACTAGAGAATATTAAAAAAAAAACAACTTATAATCCTTACTTTCGTACTAATATTATAAATGCGAAAGTAACTCTGTCTGTCTGTCTGTTACGCTTTCACGTTAAAACTACTGGACCGATTTAAATGAAATTTGGTACAAAGAAAGTCTGGAGTGTGAGAAAGGACATAGGCTACTTTTTAACCGACTGCAAAAAAGGAGGAGTTCCACGCGGACGAAGTCGCGGGCAGAAGCTAGTATATTATAAATTTTGTTACTTTCGCATTTGCTTACAAATACATAATTATATGTTGCCTCTTGATTATCAAACTACCTACAGATATGAAGTTTATTATAGAGATTTAAGTTTCATAGAAATAGGAACTGTTTATTTTTTGTCACCGAAATCATACCCTTAAGTGGGTGAAATTTACTAAGCTATCCGAATCACTAAAACTTAAGTTTATGTCACAAATAAACTGAATTAAAACCGGAAAACCAAATAGCAATATTAAACCCCTAAACCAACTTAAACATCAACTTCCTAGTAAACAAGGAAACGATCTACCAGCATCAAGTTCAATATCGATCCATTCTCCCCTAGCCGCCATCTTGCAGCTGCGCGCGCGCGGGTCAAAGGTAAGGGACAAGTAAGCTTTGTCCTGAGTGGGCGATTACCGCCATGTTGGATCCACGATCGATATTTGAAATTGACTATTGCAATTCGTTTTATGATTTGGAGTTTTAGTAGACGGTTTTTTGAAGAATTGTTTGCAGTCTGTGGTCGTATCATCTAAGATGAGTTATTTTTATTTATTTTAATACTGCAAGTAAATAAATTATCCATTAAGTACATAATTGGTTTTCATGTATTTATCAGCGCAATTTGAGGATTATGTAAAGTTATTACCTAGATAATAAGCAAACTAAAACCATTCTATTTTTAATTTAGGAAATTGTATTTTCTTCTGACCTTCATAAGAGCTTGCAAAAGCCTAAACTGAATAAAAATAAATTAGATTTCTCTTATTGTCACAAAATGAGGTCATTATCAACAGCGAAATTAGACAAAGATCAATCGATTTTTAGGTCAAGACCAATTTAAAATAGACCAAGGTTGCCATAAATGAAAAACAGATGAGCCGACAAACATCTGGTCACACCGATTGTCTTAAGCGCCACATTATGGTTTCATAGACATTTGATACACGCACTTAAACGCCGGATCAAACAACATGTGTAGCGATTGTATCTTATAACCACGTGTCTTTATTGCCTTCTACACATAACTATAAACCTTAAGACTTAGGCAATAAAACTATAAATCGCTCGGAGCAACATCTAAAGTCATTCTTGGAAATATCTCCAAGATATTGTTAAACTAAAGGAAGAAGGAATAGAATTCAAATTTGCTTTCTAGAAAGTTTTACTACGTTTTACGGTAAGGTGCGGGCGTAAGATCAGCTGTACGGATGTCGTCTTCGCAATGTTGTGTACGACGTTGGTTATTTAGATATTGAACTCTGTCTAGTTGTGATAAGGAGGTATTAACTGTACGTATAAAATTGCAAGTTTTTGAAATAGGAATGAATGACTTTGCGTTCTTGAGATTAAGAATTGGTTTATTATGAGTCTTATGTGTTTGTCATAAAGGTGTGTTGCGAATTTGTAAAGTGTTTTGTCAGTTTTTTTGTACGTTGTATTGAACCTTTTCATGCGCAGAATCCGATTGATCTATAGAAGATCGCAAGGTGTTTTAAGATTGAATATCAGAACGTAAACTTTGTTTTAACTTTGGCGTCACCAAAAATCAGTCCCTCGAAGTAATCCGGGGACAATAGAGAATAAATAGGAACATTATAAGGGTGGTTACAGACATGTGCGCACGCGCCACTCGTGGTAATAATAAAAAATAATAATAAATCCGTGGGTGAGGAATAAAGAAAATCACCCCCTGCCTTTATCTTGCAGACCTGAATGTTGAAGATGGGGTGGTTCCCCTGCACCTTTTGTACGTGGGGTGAAGCGACGCACGCGCAGCGTCGGTTATTTCAAATTCTTAGCGTTTGTTGAAACATTTTCGTACTCGCTAAATTTTGCTAATAAGATATTTATAATAATTTCTGATGCCTTCGCGGTTATTATACATTGGAATGAAACAACTTTAAACGGATTAAATTAGGGTAATTTTATTTTACAGATTACATAATCGTGGCACGAAACGTCAGCCAATAATCCGTTTAAAGTTGTTTAATTTCAAGATATTTTTAAATAATTTACACCTTAGCGCGAGGTATCATGCAATTGGAACGTGGGCGTCAATGAATGGGTTGACGAAATTATACATTACTTATATTGACCTTGATTTTTCTACATTTGTATCAGTAAAAATATTATTACCATTTTATTTATGGTAGGTACCTACCATAAACCGCACAACAAGATCTAAACAGAGTTAACTCAAAAATATAATATAGGTAGGTTTGCGTTTATGCACACCATCGATAAGAAGCATAGGTAGTACTTAAATCTATACAGAAAACTCCTACAGTGCATATGGACATAGTTAGTTTTTCGCCTCTCTTGAAAAATCACCTTTTTAGGTTAGCTCCTTTTATTCAGATCTAGGTGTGTAATACTGATCGAATTTCGATTTATAAGTCACATTAAAAATTATATACAGTATATAACTAGCTTCAAGCGTCTACTTATTTCAATTACTTAATTCTTTAAACGAATAGAAATCACTGCATAAGAACACAGATTAACACAATTCAAAAAAAAAATGATCACAGATACAAATAATCCAATCACTAAATTCGAAACCCGAAAACATTACGCGGATTCTAAGCCATTTCAGCCACTAAAAACGTTTGAAAATCGAAAGCCAATTACAGAATGAAACAAGAGCCGTTTTGAAAAGGACGTCAAAAGCCTTTGTACCTTTGATTACTTCTGGACTGTCCGTGCCAAAGACAATGTGACGATGAAAAAGGACCTATTACTTTTTTTCGGCCAGTTTTTATGTCTAGGTTGGTAAATATTTTTAAGCCGGATTTGATTCTTATTTTGAATTCTGTTTTGGAATGGAATTGTAACGGATTTGACTTGTGTTTTGTTTTGGTTTTGGCGTTTTGAAAATTTTACAACTTCTTATATAGCAAGACTTTAGTGTTAGACTATCGTCAGGTCAGACTTGTTGCTAATATGGGAATTGTAAAGTTTTCGAAACAATGACAAACCGAGCCTTCATCGGTATGAGTAATTTGACACGATAATGTAATTATATAATATGATTACTTATCTACTTATATCTTATATATAAAAATGAATCGCAATTATAAATAAAAATGAACCAATGAAATATATGTAGGTAAATACGCTCAAAGCTTCCGATTGTCTGCAGCAAATGGGATAATTCTTTTTGTTTTGCTTTTTATTATTGTCAGGATAAAGTTTGTAGGTATATAAGGAAATTCGTTTTTTTTAGAAATAGAAAATATAAAAAAAAATTTTTTTTCGTCATATTTTTTTGTCGGGTCAGTACAGCTAGTTGACAAATAAATGATTGTAAGTATATTCACGTTAACCTACCGAACCCAAAACCTTCCTCACAACCACTGTACCACATCTCTCCCGTTCATTATAAGATCAGTAATCAACCGTAAAATTAAAACTATGGCACACGCCAAGGGTGTGTCCACACGTACCTTATGGTACGGCAATTTGTTCAAGACATCTGGTATCACACCTGCCTGCACTCCCCCTTAGAATTTTCAACATGCCGATGCACTTGATAAGCTGAAAACAACCTTATGTGTGCGAGATAAGGTTGGAATTTGGTTGTTTGGTCGCCACGTGTGTTATGCTTTTGGCATATAGTCCAATGCCCTTATTAAAGTACTCATTATGATTCGGAAATGACGATCGCTTTTAGTCTATGGTCGGTCAAGTGTGAATTGGACATGTGATAGACGAGTTTTTTTTCACCGACCGTTATGTTGGTATGCGTTTTTTTGAAAATTGTTTGTTTATAGTTTCGTTCGAATTCGACACTAGTTCTGATTGAAATGGAACTATTTGATGGACGGAATATAAAAAAAAATCTCTTAAAAATATGTGTGCAAAAATATGTAAAAATATATCCAATATTAACTTTTTACTCCCTTTGAGGTAGAATTTCGGATGCTAGGTCATACAAAGAACACACCATCCAAGTTTCAGGTCTCTATTAAAACAAAACTGTGTGTGTAGTTTTAAAGATGTAAGCATACGTCTTAGGGACAGACAGACAGCGACAGCGACTTTGTTTTATACTATGTAGTGAAGTAATAATATATAAGACTAGCTGTTCGCCCCGGCTTCGCCCGGATCCCTTTTTATAGCCTCTGTCACTCGAGAATATATAGTGTGCTTCTCAACCGTGAAATATTTTTTCAAATCGATCCAGTCGTTTTGGAGCCTATTCAATTTAAACAAACCTTTCCTCTTTATTATATTAGTATAGATAAAATATAAGATAAGATATACAATAAGACATATATCTCTACATAAGATTCGCATGTTGACAACCGTCAATTGACGAACATACAGAAAAGCTAACTAAACCCTTAACCATACATAAAAGTACTCATACATTCTAATTCATACATCCGGTAACAAACGTCAATCTCAATACCGCCATGTTTGTATGAGTCCATTCATACTTCAAGATTTGTTTGTGTGTGTGTTCATTCAAGAATACGACACAGTATGTCTTAAGGACAGTATGTTATTTCACCACATAGTCTATACTAATATAATAAAGAGGAAAGGTTTGTTTGGATTGAAAGCTTCTAAACGACTGGACCGATTTGAAAAATTCTTTCACTGTTGGAAAGCTACACTATTCCCGAGTGACATAGGCTATAAAAAAAGATCCGTGCGAAGCCGACAGCTAGTCTATACTAATAATATAAAGAGGAAAACTTTGTTTGTTTGGTTGTAATGAATAGGCTCAAAAACTACTGGACCGTTTTTAAAAATTCTTTCACCATTCGAAAGCCATTATCCAGGAGTAACATAGGTTATATTATATTAAAAAAATAGGGATCCATACGAACAGCTAGTACCTATTATATATTTCTCATCATACTGTATTTAAGCAGTGTATTACAACGGATCTTACGTCGCTTCCGGTGACGTCACTTCTTACAAGTATCCCTAATGTGAGATATAAAGGGGTAATGTAACCTATAATTTTTTATCTTTTGTATCTCAGGTTATATCTGGGTGTTAAAAAACACCCCAAGCCGCAATATGACATGATAGTTGTATATCAGTGTTATAAGGGTTCTTGTAGCGTGTAATTTAGTCGTTTAGGTCCGATTTGTGGGATGTCCTGTTTTGACAGATATATAATTGATTAAAGGGTTAAGTTGAGGGTTAAAGATTAATATGTTCTTCCGGTTTTATTTATGTTAGACCGTTTTTTAAAAACAAAAAATATTTTTACCACATAGGTAAATGTATATTCTAAAACTATCTTATCAAATTTTTGAAATTAAAAAAAAAACTTTATCGTTAGACTATTGTCAGCTCGGTTGGCTACCAATAAGGGAACTGTAGAGTTTTCGAAACATCAACTAATAAAATGAAATACGCAAAGGCATTAGAAATTATAAAACAAAAAAAAAAAAAAATTAGGACCGACCTATAATTTCTGATGCCTTCGCGGTTATTACACATGGAATGAAACAACAATTAACGGATTTAACTCGCGTATTTTATTTTATTAGCTGACGTTTCGGAGCCTTTACAGATTCCATAATCGTAGCACGACTGAGCTGACAATAGTCTTATGCTAAAGTCTGAAATTTAGTTAATATTATACAAGCTAGTTAAATCTATAATCTATACTAATATAATAAAGAGGAAAGGTATGTTTGTTTGGATTGAATAGGCTCCAGAACTTAACCGATTTCAAAAATTCTTTCACTGTTGGGAAGCTACACTATTCCCGAGTGACATAGGCTATAAAAAGTTGATCCGTGCGAAGCCGGGGCGGGCTGCTAGTACTTAATTAAAATTCTTATAACTCTTAAAGCAAATAGTTAAAGTGTCACAGCATGGGTCTATGGGTACAGGAGTGGGCAAATTGGTACAAGGAGCCCAATTCTGGGCTATTGTGGGCGAAGGAACCCGCATAAATGGCGAAATAAATATTAATTTCCTTTGTGACATTTCCGTGGGCATTTGGAGGGTTACGTTTGCTATTTTTGTAGTTTGGAGTATTTTAGAATAATATGACTGTTGGCTTAAAATCGAGATTTTTTTAAATAAAATAACGGAATTAACTCGCGTACGTATTTTATTTGCTGTCAAGTCTAACGTTAGGTATATTAAAAAAATAAAATGAAGCTAAATGAAAAATAAAAAATTCTGGTTTTTACAAAAACAAAAACACCATCCTAATTTTTTTAAGGCTCTTTAAATCCAAATTACAAGAAACAAACACCGAGAAAAATATTACACTACAAACATGGGAACTGTAAAGTTTTCGAAACGTCATCACTAAATTAATATGCTAAAATTAGTTATAATTGTATTACTCCATTACGTAATAACAAGAGTATTGAGTGCAACATTACAACAAGTTTCCATACATCAAATTCACACCTTTACAGTACAATTGCATACAACTTCAAAAACCATAAATCAGTAACAATTACAAATTACTTCCTGTACAAGTCTTTAAGCTTTAAGAATCGATACAGCCACAGTGCAATAAAGCAGTAAGTATGTTTAAAACTCAAAGGCACTTACTGCCTTTATAGTTAGCACCACCTGGTTAACATCTTGGTTGTTGGTTTGACATAATTTTTATTATCTATGGAAAAAAAAATGTTTTTTTTTTAGTTCAAATGGTATAAAAGTCCTTCAAAGAACAATATCTTTTTTTATAAGTCGCAATGTAGATTTACTGAGGTCATAATGTAGAATAAATGACCGTAGTGTTTACAAACATAATATAATTGTTTATTTATACATAGGAAACTTTTGTAAATATATAAATCTACTAGCTTCTGCCCGCGACTTCGTCCGCGTGGAACTCCTCCCTTTTTTGCAGTCGGTTAAAAAGTAGCCTATGTTCTTTCTCAGGCTCCAGATTTTCTTTGTACTAAATTTCATTTTAATCGGCCCAGTAGTTTTAGCGTGAAAGCGTAACAGACAGACAGACAGACAGACAGACAGACAGACAGAGTTACTTTCGCATTTATAATATTAGTAGGGATATAAAATGAGAAGCTGACTTAATGTCTGTCATATCAACGCAGGACCAATTTTGAATGAAAGGATTTTTGAAAATTTACCCCTAAAGAGAGTAAAACGGGGGTGATATTATTGCATTCGTTTCGTTCGCTATTATCGATTGAAACTCGTCTTAAGACATTAATATCTACTGAGAAATTTGACGCACTTAAAAACAAAGCTACCTATCCCTACTAATATTATAAATGCGAAAGTAACTCTGTCTGTCTGTCTGTCTGCCTGTTACGCTTTCACGCTAAAACTACTGGACCGATTTAAATGAAATTTGGTAAGAAGAAAGTCTGGAGCCTGAGAAAGGACATAGGCTACTTTTTAACCGACTGCAAAAAAGGAGGAGTTCCACGCGGACGAAGTCGCGGGCAGAAGCTAGTAGCTAATAAAGTATAAACACTTCCTTCTTACCTCATTAAGGATCATACCTCAATCTTAACCTCAAATCTAATACGGGTACGAAAGTGGCATAAAAACGTCGCACGCGCACCCGCCGGGTGGTCGCCCACGTGGACCCGTATAGATCATCGATAGTGATCGACAAGAATTAGGTATAGATCTATTATCAATGTCGATGTGGTGTTTAAGAAATTTATCTTTCTTTGTTTTATTTTAATGAATCTATTATAACGGATTTAACTCGCGTATTTTATTTTATCTGCTGAAGTTTAACTTTAGTGTTAGACTATCGTCAGCTCAGTTGGCTACGAATATGGGAACTGTGAAGTTTTCGAAACTTCTGCAAATTAAATAAAATAGGTACCTATGTGAGTTAAATAAAAGTTATTACAGTTGATTTATTCCAAAATGTAATGACCGCGAAAGCGTCAGAATTTAATAGAGTATTTTCAGTTTAATTAGGTAATTTATATGAAGAAACAGGATAATCATTTGTAACAATATTTACCTTAGTACTTAATATTAGGTATATTATTATGCCTAAACTTAGTTAATTAAGGAATGAAACCTATATTTTACCTTTTTAGGTATCATTAGAACACGCAATAGTGATTTCATATTTTGACTCATTATTTTGTTAAGTCATAAAAGAAATCTTTACTAATAATATTGTAAACGCGAGTTTGTAAAAATGTATCGTTGTATGTTTGTAATCTTTAACGGGAAACTTTTTGATGAATCTTTACGATTATATTATACGAAAAGACAAAAAAATAACAATTTGATATATGAAAAATAGATATGGACCGATTCTCAAACCCGATATGCACACAAAATTTCATAAAAATCGGCCCAGCCGTCTCGGAGAAGTTTGGCAACAAAAACCGCGACACGAAATATTTATTTATGTATACGATAAATAAGTTACCTACTAAAAATTATTTCTTTTTTTACAGATCCATCGGAGGCCACGGGCAAAATTTTGGTCTGGATAAGTCTCAAAAATCATATTAATGGTAAGAACTCATATATATATAAATAACATAAATATAGCGCTTATCTACATAGCAACATTCCAATGAAAATAATTAAAAAAACAACAATAAAATTGAAGAAAAAAAAATCCTTCGTTTAGAAAATAAGTAGGTAGGTAACATAGATAATTTTCTAATGACACTATAGATTTCTTTCCTAACCCTATTTTCTAATATACCTAGGTAATTAATATAACAAGGAATTGACTTCATTGTAAATTTCAAACAAAATCTCGCCAGTTTCAACCGGTTCCAGCCAGTCCAAGCCGGGCGGCTTCTAACCGGATAAAACCGGCGAATATCGGTGCAGTATTTCGTCCACCGACAGACGGACGGGGCATGAATTTTCGAATAATCAGACATGTTCAGTCTGCGACAGGTTTTATACGTAAAAGTACTATGCAGGCGAAATAGAATTGCCATTTATATATGAAAGGGTAGGTAGGGGTGAGTCTGTACGCACTTTTTATACATTCTGTGGTTAGTATACTAAAAATGGAATTCACTTCTAAAGGGGGGAAAATGGGTTAAAGCTGATAAGTATGTAAGCAAAGCTTGTACATTTTTAAGTACTGACGAATAGATTAGATTAAATTTATTTATTTTTCAAAATTCATACGTTAAGTTAAATGTACTCATATTGAGATCGTCAAAATAAAAACAACAATATTTAACGGCATTTAGAATTCTAATTTTGATATCTTTAAACGGTTTTCGAGTGAAAATATCTTGTCTGTACTGTTATAATGAATTAAGCACTTTATTATGTGATTTTGTTGCATTCTAAATGCTAGCGTGATTTCGCAGAAAAATGCGCAGTCAATTTACAACCGCACCCCACTGTAAACTTTTGAATATTTGAACGAGTACATTTTCGCGGCAAACGGGCGTGGACTGTGTTGACATTACACTGTATATCCACTAAAAAAAAAACCTAAACAAGTTACCAGAATCGAATTATTAAAATTTCCAACGTCAATATCAATCGAAGTAAAAAAAACGTATCTATGCCCGAATTTCAAATCAAATATCCGTTTTGAATTCTATTATTCCAAATTTAAACCGTTTTTAAAATTATCGAAGCGTTTTAAAATTCGAATGCGCAATACGTCAGCTATATGCGGCTATATTCGTCCGATAAGACTTGACGTGTCCGTTATGAGTTTCTGATCAGACGAGGTTCGTTCAAAAACGCCCACTAGCTTGCATTATCTATTGTGGATCGGGTATCATTCTTGTGTGTTGTTTTTGAATCGATTTTGGCGTCGAAGGCTAATCTCTGAACGGTTGAACTGCAGTCAACATAAAGGCATACGTATTACTCATATTGTTTAATTAACGCAAGCAATGTTATATCCTACAATTTCAAGCAAATGTAATGCAAATATCGAGTCTGAGCGCACTTAATCCGCTTAAGCAGCCTAATCAATATAAGTAGCCGGTACTTATTCAGGTATAATTCCGTTAATAAAAACACAGATGTCTGCTCAAAGGGGGCGGTGGGGAAGCAGAAAACTCCCGTTGAATGGAAAACGTGGATAGACAAACTGACCTGAGCCTACCCACCACCCCCTAACAAATAATGCCGCATCGATGTGTGCTTTTCCGAATCCCAACGAATATTATAACGGAATGATGTCGAAAATAAAGTCATTACCATGCGATGTCAAATGCAAGTCTTGGTGGAGTTAGCGGACGCAGAGGTTATAAATCTCTGCGATACGGAATGGCTGACCAGCCACCCCTCCCCTCCCCCAGCGGAGGCTGCAAAAGTGTGCGCCATAAATTTTATACAGACACGAGTGTGCGGTAAAACTGCGCGCGTGTGTGCGAAAATTCGTATCCGTAAGAGGAGTGGACATTGGCACGCTTTGTACGTAACATGTCGCCGGAAATGGCATCGCTAGGGCCAGGGCACTGATCTAAATAAATTGATCGTACATAAGTAAAGAGCGTTTTGTTCGTTAAGTTTGCGGTGCGCGTTCGAATTAGGAATTTCGAAATCGGAACAGTTCGAATGCTTTCTTTGTCTTTGGTTTTTTACTTTGGCGACGAGTTTTCCTTTCATGTTTCTTTCCGTGCGGCCGGTTATTGGCTGGAAGCGTGAACACGGTAAGCGAGCCAGTCAGGCGTGGCTAACCCGGCTGCCCGCCATTAAGTCTGCCACTAAAAATAAAAAAGTGTATATTTAAAAAGCCTACGGCCGTAATAGGGTCCCTAAATCGCACACCGTTACGCACTTTTGCAATTTGCTCATAAACCTGCAGGAGGTTGCACAAAAACGCATCTCGCCCCCCTCCCCATCCTCCACGAATACATTCGACTAGCCCATTTGCAATATCGCATTGTGTGCGTCTGTGTGCACACACACAGCCGTCGCTTTGCTTAGTCTACGTACCTACGGCAAGTATTGGTTTTCACTACCGGGCTTTAACAAAATTTTGAATTCACAAAATCGTGATTAGTTGATATTTTGTTTGAATAAGCAGACGCATCGGTGCGTTTAAATTCGCCGTTCGCTAATTGATTTAGTGTCTACATATGTAACTTTTTGTGCTAAAAAAACTTGTTCATGTTATTACCGTTAATTTTGATAATAACTATTGGAGCGGAACGTGTAAACAATAAAGGAAAACTATCACTCAATAATTCAAATGTCTACAAATGAAGCAATTAAGATCACGCTTGACTGGCCATAGACAACGACAGACGCGGTAATGGCCGCCAAGACTCCTAATATCAATTTCCAGAAACCGTTGGCGCGCGACTTCTAAATTTGAAACCCGGAAGTGCGGTACAAAAACGCCAATCAACCGAGTTCTTAATTCGAACCAATCAACCTGAGAATTCGAATTTGTCAATTCACTGTTCCTTAGGATTAGGGTTGCCATGTCTAAAATTTGGCTACCCGGACAAACCGCGTAAAATCCCCGGATTTTTGAGTCCAAAACCCGGACACGTAAACATAAACCACGGTCGATAGATTTGGGACCAAAAAAAAAACAGTACCTACTCAAATTACATTTTCATACCCGGACGCCGGTGAAAGTCCGCCCCGGACGCCTTTAAAACTAGGATGGCAACCCTACTTAGGATGCAATTTTTTCCAATTTGGAACAATCGGTTTCCTTTAAGACGTTTGTTTAATTGGAACGGGCGTGGAATTGAAAGTGATCGGGCATAGACAAAAAAACATCGGTTTTTGTTTTCTATTTTCAACCCTATTTCGTTAGGAATAAGAAATGATGATTGTTCCATTGTGGAAATAGGAATGTCAAGTCACGTTAGATATGGTAAGGAAATGGACATATGGTGCATTTTAAATGTTAATTTTAATTAAAAAGGATTCTTTACAATTATAAACCCTTTAATTTTGGTAACGATGACGTTGTGTTTTATAAAAGTAACATATGCCCACGAATGTGTTTCTTAGACAACACAAATAGAAAAATATTAAATAGGTATCACTGATAGTGTAAGTAGGTACATTCCAAAATAAAATATTCCAATTAATTACGAACGGTATTTTTTTAAAGACAAAGGTTTCTAAAAGATTTGAGTTATGCACACCATCGTAATCTTTACCTACCAATAAAACAGATTTAAGCTAACTCTTCTAGTTTCACATAAAGAACATAAATCTATACAGAAAACTCCTTCACTCGTGGACATATCAATTAGTTTTTCGCCTTTCCTGAAAATAACACTTTAGCTTCCTTTAAATATAGTTGTGTGAATATAATAATACTAACTTCTACCCGCGACTTTGTCAGTGTACAATGAGTGCACAATAACGTTACAATTAAATTAAATTATACCCTATAAGTATGTTATTCTGATGTATAAGCTATAGTACTGTAAAGTTTCTTCAAAACCCATTCAGTTTTTTGCATGAAAGTGGAACAAACATACAGCCATCCATCCTTACATCTATATTATATATTTGAAATATTTATTAAGTACAATGACATAATATGTAAATGGCTTGTATTGTTTTATACTGTGTGCAGTAATTAGAGTCAACGTATACTCAAGCTGTCGGTGCCTTACCGGCGCAGGCGCATCTGTCGTGTTAACGGCTCTCTGACAGACCCTTATACGACTAACGGCTGTATAACACCATTTTTTTAATATCAACTTCTGCCATTTTTTTCTACGTAAGTACGTAATTAGTACCTACACAATATTTTTATGAATAGCTTACTAGAGTTAGTAATAACGCCTAAGTTATAAGCTTCTAGCTTTAAAAATGACGATACTTTCATACAACATTTCATCCCTCTTGTAAACCATTACAACTATGTTTACGCAATTATAAGTAGCCTATGTCCTTTCTTAGGCTCTAGACTATCTCTGTACGAAATTTCATTTAATTCCGTTCAGTAGTTTTAACATGAAAGCGAGACAGACAGACTTACTTTCGCATTTATAATATTACTTAGGATATTATTTTGAATTATGAGCTGCTAGTTTCTGTCCGCGACTTCGTCTGCGCACGATGAATATTTAAACACAATTTCGTTACAAATATGTGTTATTCTGTTGTATACCTAAGCTATATTATTGTAAAGTTTCATCAAAACCCATTCAGTAGTTTTTGCGTAAAAGAGGAACAAACATAAATTTAATAATAATGCCTTCGCGGTTATTACACATTGGAATGAAACAACTATTAACGCTAAATATTCTCTTTAGCGTTAGACTATTGTCAGCTACAAAATACAGTTGTTTCATTCCATTAATACATCCATCTAAGTTTACGTTCTAGACTTTCGCGTTTAATATTATTAGAATATTTTTTTCTTTAAAGCCCTTTATATCACTTAAAATATCAACACATGTTAAAAATAAACACTAGCATACTTAATCATTATACCATTGTTTTATCGAACTTGTCCCACGGGAAATATAACAATATAACGTGACACGAAGACAAAAGGGACGTTTCTTAACAAGAACAAATGGCGACTGTGGTTTAAAAAGACACGCTAAGGGTTACTAAGAAGTGTTTTTGTAAGTAAGCATGCTAAGGGTTAATTCTGAAAAAACTGGATACAAATGGGAAGAATAAAACTTTGTATTATTGTATTATAAGTACCTAATAAGAATGACAGTTTTTTTTTGTCCATCAAGTAGATTACCAAAAAATATTGGACACGTATCTATCTCTATCTATATCTTATATCTTATTATATAAAAGAAAGTCGTGTTAGTTACCCCGTTTATAACTCAAGAACGGCTGAACTGATTTGGCTGAAAATTGGCGGGGAGGTAGCTTAGAGTCAGGAAAAGGACATAGGATACTTTTCATCCCGATCCAGTAAAAAAAAATATTTAACTCATTTGTTAAAAATAGTAGGTATAACAAAACGCAACAATGACAGCTGTCAAATCGATTGATTAATGCCGGTACATTGCTTCTTTGCCGGGCGGGACGAAGTCTGCCGGGACCACTAGTCTTATCTTATTTATATATTATAAAAGAAAGTCGTGTTAGTTACTCCGTTTATGACTCAAGAACGGCTGAACCGATTTGGCTGAAAACTGCTGGGGATGTAGCTCAGAACCGGGAAAGGACATAGGATACTTAAATCTATTCTTTGCCGGGCGGGACGAAGTCTGCCGGGACTGCTAGTTTTTTAACAATTTCTGTTGCCTTCGCGGTTATTATACATTGGAATGAAAAAACTTTAAACGGATTTAACTCGCGTATTTTATTTTATTGGCTGACGATTCGGAGCCTTTACAGATTCCATAATCGTACCACGACTGAGCTGACAATACTCGTAGTCTTATGCTAAAGTTTCATTCCACGTTTTTTCTTTTCATCAGATACTTGCTTCTAAAGTTCTGGAGTTGGGGTTCATGACGTCATTTTATGGTACAACCTTAACATGACGATAATCATACCAATCGTTTTCTTTACCAGTCATCTATTCTGTTTAAAAAAATAATATAAAGGTCATTACTCTTTTAAGCCCATAAAGTATTATTCAAACACTGTTTAATTCTACCTTATTTACCTTCCACTTTTATACCGACGAAGAAAAAAATGACCTCTCAAACTTTACCCCAAGCAATTCTCACAACAGTGTTATAATAGAATGTCATAAGTACAGGATGCTTTTCCGTTCTCAGGGAGAAGTGCTATAAGTATTGGATAATTATAGGTGATGCAAAATGTACGTGACAGATTCTTGTTTCGGCACAGCCTTGTTGAGTTTTTTTAAGTCTTGTGTAAATAGGTAAATTGATAGGTAGGTAATAAGGCGATTTTTTTATTAATAATTAATAAATCTTCAAAGTAATAATTTCTGATGCCTTCGCGGTTATTACACATTGGAATGAAACAGCTATTAACGGATTTAACTTTAGCGTTAGACTATTGTCAGCTCAGTCGTGCTACGATTATGGAAACTGTAAAGAATCCGAAACGTCAGCTAATAAAATAAAATAAAAATACGCGAGTTAAATCCGTTAACAGTTGTTTCATTCCAAAATCTTTAAAGATTTTTTGAAGGTATAATTTCGTTTTTATATCTGTTTTTACATAATATAGAATTTATATTACTCAAAATTTATGAAATTGCTTAAATAAATAAAAAAACAACTAAAAGTCAATGTTGTTACGACAACAAAATTATATGCGATATATACCTAATTTGAGTATAATAGTGACACTATTAAAAATAATATGTCGGATACACCATTGAAGATTCTATAGGTACACTGAAATTCCCTAAAACACATTTTGACTTAAGTCACTTTAATACTGAAGAAGCAATATGATCAATGCAAAAACAATTGAAAGTCAATGATGTCACTACAATAAAGTATATGGTACTTGCAGTAAAACAATTGAAAGTGTAGTTAGTACAAAGTGTCGTTAGTACAATAAAGTTATATGTACTTACAGAAAAACAATTGAAAGTGTAACGTGAACATTGTCGCTTACGTCCAATCACCGGCGGCAGGAAGCCTCGGTTCCCAGGCGCCCGCGCGAGTAACGATAAGTAGGCAGTGTCACTTACCGCGGTGACCCTACAAGATGACGCGTTCGGGTGCTTACGTTAAACATTCATAAATTTATTTACTAAACTATTATATAAAAACATATATATTCAATAAAGTTTATGTTTAAACAAGCTTATGCTATACGCAAGTTTTTAGGCTAAAGATTAAAATAAAGAAGAATGTTCCAAAAGATAATAACAATTACTGTCATAATTTTATTGACAATTAAGTAGTCTAATGTTTACGAATTTTCTATATCTAATTTCTAATGCTTGTTTGGTTTGTCCTTTTCGACCCGATATAGTGTCATAAAGAAATAGTCATAAAAGGTACAATTGTAGTTTAAGTCATACAAAAACAAATAATATACCTTACTCAATTAAACACCAATTCGAGTGTTGTTTTATAAATGGTATCAAAATAATGGCAATGACCAATACACAACACATTAAATCCTTTAGCATTTTTTTTAAATAATTTTCTAACAAGTTAAAGTAATCCGAACGCAACCTGCGCATACGCCGCGGACAGGAAGGAAGTGTAAGGCGACGCGTGAGAAGCGCGCCTGCGCCGTGAGAACCCACTGACAGGTGCTCTATTGCTTATATTGACATTTGTGTACCTTAATGACGTCACTGATTTGACGGTCTTTTGGTCTAATGGTCACTTTATGGTATTTTAGTGTAATGGTCAGATTTCACTAATATGGGTTCAAATTTTACTAAGAACACATGTAGTATTAAACACGAGCATTTTGTATCTGAGTGTCTATCCACTCTATCCGTTATGTAGTGCCCATAGTGGCAGCTTTGCGTAGTTTGGGACTAGATCAGAGGTTTTAATTGAAGAAGGATTTATGTATTGATTTACATTAAACTGTAATTACCATAAAAATGTTTGTTTCATCGTTTACTTTGTAAATTTGGGATTAAATTATAATCGTTGAAATAAATAGGTACCAACTGAAGTAAACAGATTTCACTGTCGTTGGGTATATTACAGATAGTTATTCATTTATCAATCATTTTTTGACCGACTTCAAAAAAGGAAAAGATTTTTAACTCGACTCCCAAAATAACAATCATTGTAAATACTTCAACAAGTTGAATAACTAATATTCACGCAACTATTTATTTCACTGGTTTTAGTTTTACCTTTTATTTCCTTTCTAATCCATCCATTGCTGGCTTCAAAAATGGAATACCATTTTTGAAGCCAGCAATTTTTTTGCACTTACATTAATTCATCTATCTTAAGTAACAATAAAAAAAAACATACCTCCCACCCACGCCGCAAGTATCTCAACATTGCTCATTCAAGTCCGTTCCCAGGCCACTCGCCGTATCATTTGTACGATGTAAGCGACACATCGTATATGATCGGCTGAAGATTGGAGCGACGACCTGTCGACCGGGGGAGAGAGGGCAAGCGGTTATTGTCTTATTACTTTAAATCTGGGATAAAAATTGAATAAAAAAAATGACTTCTATGTAAGTAAGTAGAAGCGAAAACAATATAAATATACAATGGCGAACTTTTCCCTTTAAGGGTTCTCTACCACCTTTGGGCGATTGAGAGTTTAGGCCCTACGTTTATGCCAGTCATTAAGTCAGCTACTCCATTTATATAAAAGAATACCTAAATGTTAACAAATTTAGGGCCTTTTAGAGAATTTAATTACGTAGGTAATGTCAGCAGATGTCAGTGTGTCTAGCATAAACATCTGTACCTTTAGCTGGCCAACTGCGCTTCAGTATTCAGTTCGAAAAAAAAAAATCTGTACCTCAGTATTGGATATCTTATATGTATTTAACCAAAGTACAACCTTTGCTTAGTCCGGGATCAATTCAAAGGTATCTTTACGACGATTAAAGAAAATAAAGCACAAAAAGTTAACCAATAAACAAAAGACTGATGAACAACAACAAAAAAAAAAGAGAATCGAACACACCTCGGACCTCACCCATTCAAAAGCGACCGGAAGGAATCAGGGGCTCCACAATCTCGACGTCCGCTGGAGGCGGTACTTCCGGCGCTCGCCGAGCCGAGACCGGCGCACGCGCACCCGTAATTGCCTGGATATGCTTGTTTGTTGGGAACAAAACACGATGACACTCTTATTAGGGAGAAAGTGAAAGATATGTACTTGTAAAATGTTTTTTTTTTTTATGACTTTTTGGTTATATAATTTTTTATTATTGTAAGTATACTATATGCAAAACAATGCCATTATTTATGTACTTAAAAGAAGTCACAATATTTTGACTGGTTGAAAATTGAAATATTGTTACATCTAAGGCAGACTTAACCAAAAAAAATAGCAACTTAATTGATCTAGTAACAAACTAAAGTCTATACAATGAGTATTAGCGACGGAAAAATATACTATACATAAATACATAATTATAAGACAGCCAAGACTTTGGTACAGACGCTCGTGCTCATCACACTAACATCTGGCCATAGCTGGATTCGAACCCACAACCTCCTGTTTCACAGTCAGAGGCTCTGACTACCATAACAAACCAAATAACAAATATAAAATTAATTAACGTAAGTGCACAAAATACTAACATAATTGCAGTCATTTCAAAATCACAACAAACAATGGCGGCCAGATGGTCCTTCCGACTCCTTATAAAGTCTCCAGGTGTCCATTTCGGTCCGACCTCCCCCGCTAAGGACTAATCGGGGAGACGCGGGAGCACACGTAAATAAACCTGTTAATAAAACATATGGGAGTTTAACGTAAGCGACAGAATATGAACTTTAGTGTAATGTAGTAAGGTAGGTAATGTAACAGCCAATATTAAAAACAAAAGTTAAATTGGTAAGTTGCAAAATATGCCATCTGTTTACTGTCAAAAATTATACCTAAAGGTAAACTATTGTACTTAAACCTAAAAAAATATATTAATTAAACGACGACTTATTTTTAAATTAATTTAAAATTAAATCGATAATTTGTGGCAGTAAGGCAACCTAATACGTATATTATTAAAAAGTAATCGATATAGATCATATCAAACAATTAAAATATACTTAATATAATTCCACTTTTAGTTTCATAAACTGACGTTATTTATATATTACTAGCTTCTGCCCGCGACTTCGTCCGCGTGGAACTCCTCCTTTTTTGCAGTCGGTTAAAAAGTAGCCTATGTCCTTTCTCAGGCTCCAGACTTTCTTTGTACCAAATTTCATTTAAATCGGACCAGTAGTTTTAGCGTGAAAGCGTAACAGACAGACAGACAGACAGAGTTACTTTCGCATTTATAATATTAGTAGGGATAGTAGGGATAGTAGGGATTACTAGCTTTTACTACGTCTGCGTACTTTAAACCCCGTTAGGAGAAGAATTTAAATAACAAACGAAATAAGTCGTCCATTAATTATGTTAAAAATGTTATTGTTTTCGAGACGTCAGCAAATAAAATATATCGTTTCATTCCATCCAAAAATTTTAATGAAAAAAAAACTGGTTGTATTCCACAATGAATAAGATGAATTTCAATTCAAAAGTAAGTACTTAAATTATCTTCAAACAAATTTTGAAATACAAAATTTCAATGTTTATTCTCAACCCTCCAACTGCCCACGGTCTTTGAGGTCCCATCTTAAAGTATAACAAAAACTTCGGAACCCATAAACCACATCATTAGGCGACAAACAAAACCTAAATAAATAAAAATATTTTGTTTTTCAAATATACTTTAATAACAAACGGGTATTTTTAACGGAATATCTACGTACTTGCTGTGCACGCGACTTTGTCCCCTTGCAATAGTAATAGTAATTCTTCATAAGGCTTCATATTTTCCCCGTTTTTAACCCCCGACGCAAAAACGACGGGGTGTTATAAGTTTGACGTGTCTGTGTGTGTGTGTGTGTGTGTGTGTCTGTCTGTGGCATCATAGCTCCCTAACGCATTAACCGATTTTGATTCTGTTTTTTTTGTTTGAAAGGTGTATATGTCGGGAGTGTTCTTAGCTATGTTTTATAAAAATCGTCTCAGTAGTTTAATAATTAGGGGGGGTTAAAGAGGGGATGTAAAAATAAATGTCTACAAATATACTCGAGTGGGGTATCCAATGAAAGAGGGTGACGAGTACATTACAAAATTGAAATCATAATGAAAATCGGTTGAGTCGTTCAAAAAATATTGGGAGTGAAAGTGGGGATGGAAAACCAAATGTCTACAAATATACCCGAGTGGGGTATCAAATGAAAGAGGATCGCGTGTACATTACAAAATTGAAATCATAATCAAAATCGGTTAAGTAGTTCAAAAATTATGGGGAGTAATAGTGTAAATGGTAAGCCCAATGTCGACAAATATACCCGAGTGGGGTATCAAATGGAAGAGGATAACATGTACATTACGAAATTCCATGTGAAATGGAAATTAGTTAAAAATAATAATATGTAGTAGGTACCTACGTACCTACTTACAAAAAGTATGAAATAAAAAAATAAATTAAAAATTTAACAAACCCCCGACATAAAAACTAAAAGGCCCTCTAAAAAGTGTAACAATAATAAAATCTTAATATTAGTTACTTACCTAAGTATTAATATTTCTACAAAGAAAACGACATGTCGGGGGGACCGCTTTTCATTTAGGTGTACTTACTTACCTAATATTTAAAATCTACCTTAACCTACGGTCCCCCCGACATGACGTTTTCTTTGTAGAAATATTAATACTTAGGTAAGTAACTAATATTAAGATTTTATTATTGTTACACTTTTTAGAGGGCCTTTTAGTTTTTATGTCGGGGGTTTGTTATTTTTACACATTTTCCACTGTTTCTTCGCTCCTATTAGTCGCAGCGTGATGTTATATAGCCTAAAGCCTTCCTCGATAAATGGTCTATCCTACAAAAAAAGATTTTTTGAATTCGAACCAGTAGTTCCTGAGATTAGCGCGTTCAATCGAACAAACAAACAAACAAACTCTTCAGCTTTATAATATTAGTATAGATATTATTATATAGGTAAGGTAACTTAATTATTATCTATATTAAAAGGAGAAGCCAACTTAATGACGAGGAAAAAGGAATTCTGCACATGAATTCCTTTTATAACTTAGGGAAGCACTAAGATAGGATTTCTGAAAATTCACCCCTAAGGGGGTAAAACGGGGGTGCTTGTGCGCAAAAAATGCAAAAAAAAACAGTGCATATTATTAAGATTGAACTAACATGAGTCAGTGTCATCTTTAGTAAAATTCTATTTTTCCCCGTAATTTAGCATTTTTCCCCTACGGGGGGAAGTTACCCCCAACCCTTCAACATCATTTTAATACAGTCTCCGAGAAAAGCAATAGTTACACACTTTAAAAAAAGTTAAGTCATTTCTGACGCTTTCGCGGTTATTACACACTAGTTTTTACCCGCGACTCCGTCCGCGTGGTATTAGTAATTACAACATTTCATCCCCTGTTTTAACCCCTTACTACATAGGTGAAGAAATAACCTGAAAGACAATATTAATTGGAATTAAACTATTTTAACGGATTTCTCGTATTTTATTTGGTGACGTTTCGAAACTACTACTGTCTACCTATGTATAATATTATTGTCCACTCAGTTTGCTAAAAATATAGAAAATTTTGAAAACTTAATAAAAATATTATTTTTTACTCCAAGCTCGAGAATGTTTCTAGACATTTCATCCGCCTTTTGTATACTTCTATTAAGTGTAATCCTAACTAATATTATAAATGCGAAAGTAACTCTGTCTGTCTGTCTGTCTGTTACGCTTTCACGCTAAAACTACTGGACTGATATAAATGAAATTCGGTACAAAGAAAATCTGGAGCCTGAGAAAGAACATAGGCTACTTTTTAACCTACTGCAAAAAAGGAGTTCCACGCGGACGAAGTCGCGGGCAGGAGCTAGTTCCAATATAAATAATTAAGCTAAACCATAAATCATTAGAGCACTACCTAATACCTATTTAACTTAAAAACAAGCATATTCCTAACTAAAAGCACTTGTGTTAAACCAGCGTGTCTCAAGCCGACAAATGAGGGCTGTTAATGAATAATTAATACACCGCCAATTATAATTATAAGGAAAGCAATTAGGAGGTGTTTGCTCCACACTTCGCGTTAACGTCTTCAGTTAATAGGTTACTAGCTGTCCGCCCCGGCTTCGCACGTGTCCCTTTTTATAGCCTATGTCACTCGGGAATAGTGTAGCTTTCCAACAAAGAATTTTTCAAATAAGTCCAGTAGGTTTTGAGCCTGAATAGGCTGGCTCATTACAACAAAGTTTTCCTCTTTATAATATTACTTATTACAGCATTTCTTGAAGTATTACGGCATCCTACTATTATTATAAACTCGTTGTTACTCTTTCACGCAAAAACTACTGAATGGACTTTGATGAAACTTTACAATAATATAGATTGTACATCAGGAGACGAATTTGAGAGTAAAAGCTAATGATTTAACTTGAAAACATCTCTAGACGGATTTAACTCACGTATTTTATTTTATTCTGAATCTGTAAAGGCTCCTAAACTTCAGCCAATACAACAAAATACGCGAGTTAAATCCGTTTAAAGTTGTTTCATTCCAATGTATAATAACTGCGAAGGCAACAGAAATTATCGCGTAGGTAGGTATTTCATATTATATGAACTTTACAGTTCCCATATTCGTAGCACGACTGATCTAACGTTAGTCTAACGCTTAAAAGGACGTTATAATACTTTCACTGTTTTAACAATTTTATTTTTTTAACTATGTCTCGGAATCCAGTTAACTATATTAAAACAAGTACTTAGGTGTTTTTAAACCTTCTACAATAAGACTAAGAAAGCGTGGAGCAGACAATAGGTTCTCCAAAGGTGGGTGAAGGAACAATGTCATGTATCAAGTTCACGCCGTCAGTGTACACTCGCCCTTACATTTCAGAAAAAAAACAAAATTTTAGATAGGTACTTTAACGCTGGTAGCGACTTCGTCTGTGCATGATTAGCACACATTTTAGCCCTTTAGGGGGTCGAATTTTTGCAAATTTTTTCTTAGTGCTCTCCTAAGTTATAAAAGGAACCTCTGTGCAAAATTGCAAGATTTTAACCCTTATAGTTTATGTCAAGTAAGTATCTCCTTTGGAAAAAGATATTTTTAATGCTGTTATTTATAGCCGATTTTTTTTTCTTATAAGTTGATACCTAGGTACTTATAGGGTTTTATAGAAAAATGGTATTTATTTAGGGCTCTTAAAAAATTATAAGTACCTACTTAAGTATTTGTTATTATAGCGGCAAGAAATATACATCGTCGGTAATAAATTCAACTAAATATCACGGTTTATGAGATACAGCCTGGTGACAGATGGACAGACAAAATAGTCCCTCTTTACCCTTTAAGTAAGGAACTGTAAAAAATTTCGATATTTAAAAATTTTAGGTATTTCATAATCCTTTTTCGATTCCAACTGTACTAAAAAGGATTCCTTACACCGCAGTAAGATTTAGAAAAGAACAATACGGTAGGAAACACGATATTTAGCCGTTTACGGTCTGCGTGGGAGACCGCTACTGGACTACAGACAAAAGGATTTATTGTTGAGACAAAAATGAAAAGTGTAACAAAAAAAATAAGATCACATTTTGACAATCCTAACTAATATTATAAATGCGAAAGTAACTCTGTCTGTCTGTCTGTCTGTTACGCTTTCACGCTTAAACTACTGGACCGATTTAAATGAAATTTGATACAAAGAAAGTCTGGAGCCTGAGAAAGGACATAGGCTACTTTTTAACCGACTGCAAAAAAGGAGGAGTCCCACGCGGACGAAGTCGCGGGCAGAAGCTATTTCAAAATAAATCTCGGTCATAATGTATGGAGAAACATCGCTAAAATCAAAATCGAAAATATATACTTTGACGGCCTGTTGGTCTAGTGGTCAGAGCTGACTACGAAACCGAAGGTTGCAGGTTCGAATCCTGCTGACAGTCAGTGTGATGAGCACTGGCATCTGTACCTGAGTCTTGGATGTCTTATATGTATACTAGCGGCCCCGGCAGACGTCGTCCTGCCCGTCCGATTGTTTCGTCAAAGATCTGTCAGTCTTCTAACTGTTACTTAATGAATAGTAATTCTTCATAAGGCTTCATATTTTCCCCGTTTTTTACACATTTTCCACTGCTTCTTCGCTCCTATTGGTCGCAGCGTGATGTTATATAGCCTTAAGCCTTCCTCGATAAATGGTCTATCCAACAAAAAAAGATTTTTTGAATTCGAACCCGTAGTTCCTGAGATTAGCGCGTTCAAACAAACAAACAAACAAACTCTTCAGCTTTATAATATTAGTATAGATGTGTATTTATCAGTTGTATTTTCATCTTTGTCTTTTTCAAGCTCTTATGAAAGTCAGAAGATACTACCGTTCCCGAAAAAATGTTACTTGAGTAGAATCGACAAGAAAGTCAATGTATGTACCATTTCGCGAATTTTCATTTTCATTTTTTTTTCTTGTTTGTAGTAGGTAAAACCTATTGATCTTGATACTATTATATTTTCGTTTAAAAATTTGATTTAATTATATAATCCCTACTAATATTATAAATGCGAAAGTAACTCTGTCTGTCTGTTACGCTTTCACGCTAAAACTACTGGACCGATTTAAATGAAATTTGGTACAAAGATAGTCTGGAGCCTGAGAAAGGACATAGGCTACTTTTTAACCGACTGCGAAAAAGGAGGAGTTCCACGCGGACGAAGTCGCGGGCGGCCGCTAGTATACTATATAATAGGTACGTCAATATGAAAATTCAATCTTAAGAACGACACAACGAATCGTAGTTAGATTGTCTTTTAATACCAAGAGGTATTTTACTTGACTTAGTTTAAAACTACGCTTATCAATTCACGCCAAAATTGAGTACCTAACATAGTAAGGCATAATATTAAAATTCAAAGATGTTGACGACAGGATTACAACCGACCTTTTTAATAATATACTTTTTATGGATATTCTTATACCTTTTTAGATATATTGTTGTTTTGTTCTAGTTTTTCTTATTAACTGTCAATAAACGAGTTTTAGAGTAAGCTGTATATCTTTCGTATATCGCTACGATCCCCAACAAAAGACTTGAAAAAAAGTCAAAACTACAAGACTCCCAAAGTAAGCCTCTTCCAGAGCCTCGGGCGAATCGTTAGTTCACAATCGCCCTATCCGCCATTTTTTTTAACTTGGGGGGTATCTTACCCCTTTTGGGGGGTACTTGAGACCCTTCATCTGTTACAAGTTTGTATAGCGCAGTGCAACCCTTCGGTTACATCTTAAGGGTTGTAGCGGGTTGTAAGGTATTTTGACTTTTGGGCAAATGGCTGAAGTTTTTTTTTTGAGGTTAAGATTTTTTTTTGGTAATTTGGTCATAGTTTGAGTTAAATTGTCGCTGAATGTTAGTAAGAGTAGGTTAGGTTTTTTTTATTAAATGTTCAAATATTTTTTTTAATTTATTTTTCGTGTAAAGAATTCCTAATATTATGTATACATACGAAATGGTCATAGATCATATAAAGTAGTCGCTAAAGCAAAAGTAGTTCAAATTCATTTAAATGGTGTCTAAAATTATTTAATTTTGTAGTAGGTACCTGGTACATACCTCGTATAATGTTTCTTGCAAATTTCTATACTTAACTACCTAAAGAACAATCAATGTTCAAAAATCTCTTTTTTAACCCCCGACGCAAAAACGACGGGGTGTTATAAGTTTGACGTGTCTGTCTGTCTGTCTGTCTGTGTGTGTGTGTGTGTGTGTGTCTGTCTGTGGCATCATAGCTCCCTAACGCATGAACCGATTTTGATTCTGTTTTTTTTGTTTGAAAGGTGTATATGTCGGGAGTGTTCTTAGCTATGTTTTATAAAAATCGACTCAGTAGTTTAATAATTAGGGGGGGTTAAAGAGGGGATGTAAAAATAAATGTCTACAAATATACTCGAGTGGGGTATCCAATGAAAGAGGGTGACAAGTACATTACAAAATTGAAATCATAATGAAAATCGGTTGAGTCGTTCAAAAAATATTGGGAGTGAAAGTGGGGATGGAAAACCAAATGTCTATAAATATACCTGAGTGGGGTATCAAATGAAAGAGGATCGAGTGTACATTACAAAATTGAAATCACAATGAAAATCGGTTACGTAGTTCAAAAATTATGGGGAGTAATAGTGTAAATGGTATGCCCAATGTCGACAAATATACCCGAGTGGGGTATCAAATGTAAGAGGATAACATTTACACTTACATGAGAAATTTATAACTAGATTAGGAGGTAATTTTAACAATAGTACTTACAAAAAGTATGAAATAAAAAAATAAATTAAAAATTTAACAAACCCCCGACATAAAAACTAAAAGGCCCTCTAAAAAGTATAACAATAATAAAATCTTATTATTAGTTACCTAAGTATTAATATTTCTACAAAGAAAACGTCATGTCGGGGGGACCGTAGGTTTAGGTAGATTGTAAATATTAGGTAAGTAAGTACACCTAAATGAAAAGCGGGCCCTCCGACATGACGTTTTCTTTGTAGAAATATTAATACTTAGGTAACTAATAATAAGATTTTATTATTGTTATACTTTTTAGAGGGCCTTTTAGTTTTTATGTCGGGGGTTTGTTAAATTTTTAATTTATTTTTTATTATTATTAACTAAAGGATTGTTTTAACTGAACGATTAAGCGATTGTACAGTATTAAAACAAAACATCAATTCATTATTTATTTTAAACTACATTCAAATACCTATTTCTTAACAAAAATATTTTAGGCTTGTAATAAAAAGACCTTACTCACATAACTGAAAAAAACAAATCAATCAATACCACTTTCAAAACTTTCATCAGTTTGCGTAGTTTTTTACAAAAAGGCATAACTGGAAATGCCCACTTTTCCAGTTTGCCTGCAGCATGGCTACTACTTATGCGTGTATGCATTTTTTTTTTATTTCCTCCCCTGAACGTCTGGTCTTCCATTACAGACTTCAAACGGCCACCACGGTCTTGATTAATACCTAGGGGGACCTAAGAATCTAGGTATTATTTTTAGGCTGTATTTGTTGACGTTGGACCTCGTGGCTTGGTGAGTGATAAGTTCATCATGCGAAAGTAACTCTGTCTGTCTGTCTGTCTGTCTGTTACGCTTTCACGCTAAAACTACTGGACCGATTTAAATGAAATTTGGTACAAAGAAACTCTGGAGCCTGAGAAAGGACATAGGCTACTTTTTAACCGACTGCAAAAACGGAGGAGTTCCACGCGGACGAAGTCGCGGGCAGAAGCTAGTTGTTAATAAAATTTTGTTTTTTTGTGAAGCGATTGTGTTTTTTAAAAATATCTTTATAGATTTTATTAGTTATTTAAATTTTAAGAAAACTAAAAAGAATGGTGTATTTTATAGCTTTATCTGTTTATAAAACTTTCATCGCTAATTAATAATTAAAGACTATCCTTTAATAGATATTGTTTAATTGTCCTAATTAGGTACTTTTAAAAAAAAATCACTTTGACATTATTGGTATGTAATCAGCAATTTTGTAAATAAATTTAACATTTTAAACTTCCATACTAAACAAACTTACAACAATGCACATGCAGGGCTGTAAGTAATCCCTACTAATATTATAAATGCGAAAGTAACTCTGTCTGTCTGTCTGTCTGTCTGTCTGTTACGCTTTCACGCTAAAACTACTGGACCGATTTAAATGAAATTTGGTACAAAGAAAGTCTGGAGCCTGAGAAAGGACATAGGCTACTTTTTTAACCGACTGCAAAAAAGGAGGTGTTCCACGCGGACGAAGTCGCGGCCAGAAGTAATATATAAATTTTAATAAAAACAACAGTACAAAAAACTAAACATAAAGAAGTAATAAAGACTATATCTCTAATCAGATTATATCCCAATAACCAGTATTGAATCTCAAAAACAACTCATTACGTAGCATTATAAAATAGTATTATAAAACTATCGTAACTTCGCCATTAACTCACAGAATCATCGATTCTGAGAATTACAGACTCCTATTAAAAACAGAGTAAATAAAAACGTAGACAAGCACGACTGGGAGTTTGTGAGGGGTTCCGTCAAAGGAAGCAAACAGAAAACTTTCGACAACCTGTTGGGAATCAGAGACGAAACGAGAGGTTACTGGTTCAATGCCTGATAGAAGCATATGTAATCTTTTGTCCAGTTAAACATGTTCAAGTTAGGTCAGTTTGGGACTAGATCAATTGGTTGTTTAAAGATTTTTTTAATTTTTTCATATTAAGTGCAGTCTATGAAAGGTTCCTTAAAAAGTAAGTAAGTAAGCTTGAAGAATTTGACACAAATAATTTAATATATAATTACACATTTATAATCATTTTTATAAATCAGTTCAAGTATTATTTAACAATTATCATTATCATTAAGTACATTATATTTAATGATAATTCTTAAATAATACTAGAACTGATCAATTTCGATAAATCCTGATAAAAGATTTAATTATCTACTCTATATAATTAAATATTATACGGAAATAATCTAAAAATTGAAAAAAAAATTGCACTTCTATAAAAACGCAGTTTTACAAACTAACATAATTACTTCATGTTTTCAATACATACTCACTAAAAAGGTCGCAACAAACAAACAAAACAAATAATTCTACAACCAATCCCACGAACCTAACCCTAAAATCGTCGACGAACAAATAAAAAAAACTGTAGGCCTACTACTGAACCTTGTAATACGGAGCTTTCCAGGCAGTAGTTAAGATTGACAGACGGAAG
The DNA here is from genome assembly GCA_038024825.1 of Polylopha cassiicola. Lineage (NCBI taxonomy): Eukaryota > Metazoa > Arthropoda > Insecta > Lepidoptera > Tortricidae > Polylopha > Polylopha cassiicola. The sequence goes on from CP149061.1 coordinate 7,557,021, forward strand.
GGTTGAGATGGGGGTAAAGGGGGGAATTGAAAGAGAGTGGAAAAATTATACGTTGCAACGCATCTTGGGCGGAGGCTGCGCTGCGCTTGTTCGGGCGATTGCACTCGGTTACTGCGTTTATATTGCAAGAGTTGCATTAGTTCTGATGCATTCGCGGTTATTACACATTGGTATGTAGTGAAGTTTAGTAGGTGTTTCTTTCTGATGCTTTCGCGGTTATTACAACCTAGCTTCTGCTCGCGACTTCGTCCGCGTGGAACTCCTTTTTTGCAGTCGGTTAAAAAGTAACCTATGTTCTTTCTCGGGCTCCAGACTTTCTTTGTGCCAAATTTCATTTAAATCGGTCCAGTAGTTTTAGCGTGAAAGCGTAACAGACAGACAGACAGACAGAGTTACTTTCGCATTTTTAATATTAGTTAGGATTAGGATTGATATGTAGTGAAGTTTAATAGGTGTTTCTTTCTGATGCTTTCGAAAAATACGCGTAAAATATTTTTTAATAACCTGACTAAATAGAATTTCACTTTCGTAATCATCATACATAGAAGATGTTTAATACAAGGGCGTGCATTCCATAAAGGTACAATGGTACCTACAAATGTATGGAGTGCCTACCCTGACGTGGTACATGTACTCTCACTACGCGCGCCTGATATATAAAAAACTAGCTTCTGCCCGCGACTTCGTCCGCGTGGAACTCCTTTTTTGCAGTCGGTTAAAAAGTAGCCTATGTCCTTTCTCAGGCTCCAGAGTTTCTTTGTACCAAATTTCATTTAAATCGGTCCAGTAGTTTTAGCGTGAAAGCGTAACAGACAGACAGACAGAGTTACTTTCGCATTTATAATATTAGTAGGGATAATGTCAACTCCACTCATCCCGCTGTCCCTAAGTATAAATTATGTCGGTCGGTGTATTCGTTAAGGGGCGGATCTATTCATTCTTTTTGTCCGCCAACAGTTAAGGAGGTCCGAGGGGGGGAACCCCCCAACTTGTGCCTGGAGAATATTTTTTTTTCTAGACTACTCGTCGACGGAATCGACACACTTGGCTGTTCCGCTTCAGCAATGATAGTTCGAGTGACTTCGGCTCTTGAAATGTTTTTTTTTTAATTAAAGTTTTTTTTTGCTTAGTGACTTTTTAAATAAGTTAAAAGATTTTATATCATTGAATTGTATTGATTTTATTGATGATGATTACTGAGGCCTTTGCGGTTATTACAATGTGACAAAATGTTTATATTCTTGCAAGATTATTTTGTTCAATATAAACATATAAATCATTAACTCAGTGTACTTCTCTACAATCTTAATATTTTTACATATCGACGTTTTATCGACACCTTTTTATATCATTATTTAAAACACGATAACTTTTAATATACTTAGCCGTAAAAAAAACTCGATAACTTATCATGTCGACGTTTTATTGACACCTTGATATATCGATCTTTCATCAAAAACTTTATCATATCGACGTTTTCTCAATACAAACCCTACTACCTACTATAGACAGATATATTTATTTTTCATCGACATTTCTCATCTTTTTTAGTCGACGGCTCTCCACGTCCCTAGTCGCAACGCTGCAACGGTAATGAACGGCATTCCGGTCTTTGAGCGTTGGCTCCTTAAGACGCTCGCCTTCGCCTCAATTAAAAAAAAGCAGACACCTTCACTGACAGTACTTTGACAAGTGTCAATTCACACTTGGAACTGTTTCAGGCAATCTGAGCGCCATTTATTAAGTGTAATTTCTGATGCTTTCGCGGTTATTACACACTAGCTGCTAGGGGCTTCAGGTGCGTGCAGTGTGAGTATGGCGCCAGGGTAGGCATACATTGGTGACAATGTGCCTGTATGGAATGCACGCCCATGATGTCGCCCCATAGGATCCCTACTTTTTTTAAATATAATATAGCCTATAAGCTACGGGAATAGTGTACGCAACAATGAAATATTTTTTCAAATCAGTGCAGTCGTTTTGGAGCCTAATTAATCCAAACAAACAAACCCTTCCTCTTTATTATATTAGTATAGATATATAAAGGTACAGTTTTACCGTAAATAGTACTTCAGGAATGGTCTAAATTCCCCATATACAAAATTTATAATATAATTAGGTATATTCTATATTTTTCCTAAATGTAATATTAATACTATAATTAATATTGCGGTTAATAAATTAAAAGGAAGCATATTACTCATTTAAATATTAGTAAATTATAAATAAAATACGTAAGTACGTACATTTTTTTATTTATAATTTACTGAATGAAATACAAACTAAAGTATGAAATTATTATACTTAGTGCTTACGTCTTTCTGCCATTGATGAGTGAAACGATCGGACCAAAAACTAAACGTTTGTTCAACGCCTAAATAGAAGTTGTATGTACAGAAATTATAAAAAACAGATGTATCACTTTAGTCTGAAAAACGCTATTCTTTTTCCACCTTTCTCCTTTTAGTCTGTTAATCACATACATTTTTATAACCACTGCTATTCTTACTTTACAACGAACCTTATACATATCAAATTTAATCAATTCAGTCCTGCTACGGATATGCGAACTGTAAAGCGAAACGTCAGCCAATAAAATAAAATACGCGAGTTCAATTAAATTGTTTTATTCCATTGTGTAATAACCGCGAAGGCGGTACATATTAGAGTAATAAAAAAATACGTAGATGAGAAGAACGATCGTTTTTTTTATTTATTTTTTTATTCACAGCTGTAGCATCGCGTGAAGTCAGTTTCTTATCTACCCGCACTTACGTCAAGTGAAGTGTTAAATGCTTGAATCACGAAAGATGCGTTTTAATCAAAATTTTGATTCTCTGATACAAAAACATAATTAACACTGCACTAGGTAACTGTTGGCTGTTGGCGCCGGGGTAGGCATTACTCTGAGCCTCTATGGAACGCACGCACATGCTAGGCAGCTTTGTAAAGCAAATGAAATTTTTTACACATTAGAATGAAACAACTTTAGTAAACTTGCGTTTTATTTGCTTTGCTGAAGTTTCGAAAACTTTACAGTTCCCATATTCGTAGCTGTAGATGACGATATTCTAAACACTTAATGCTTACTTTTTTAATCATTAAAATTTTCAATTTTGGACCATTTCATACTATTAAGGAAAAGTCTTGTTCTAGTAAAATTTGAACGGGAGGTAAAAAAAAATATAGACAAATTTTATAAAAAATACGGTATTGGATTTTTTGTTTATTATATTCTTATAAATTAAGGAGAATCATTAAAACTTGAAATATTAAACCGTTAATATATACATACCAATATATAAAGATAGACAAACATAATTATCAAATTAAAAAAATAACCTAAACAGTTCCAGGCAGAATCAACTACCTACAACTACAAACTTAACCACAATATGTGTAAACTTTACCTGAGCTTATCTTAGGCAAAGTTAATCTCAAGTCCATCGCAACCCAGAACTTACTTGAACTAAAGACCCTTAGACAAACTTAACTAATATTATATTGTTTATTTCTGTTTTGACCGCGGGCAAAGTTAGTATTCAACTTTGCCTGATAATTGAAGCAACTTTGTTCAGATAAAACGCAAAATAGGAGTAGGAATATTTATCTTACATAATCTTACATATAGCACACCTAGATCTAAAGGGATCTAACTCAAAAACTGGAAGATTTGAGTTATGCACACCATCGGATTCCAGCAAAACCCACCTACACTAAAACAGATTGCAGCTAATATAACTCTGCTAGCTTTATTATAAAAGGTATAAATTTATACAGAAAACTCATGCGTGCATATGGACATATTAATCAGTTTCTCGCCTCTCCTGAAAAAGTACCTTTTTTGAGTTAGCTCTCTTTAGATCTAGGTGTGCGAATTATTATAAAGAGGAAAGGTTTGTTTGTTTGGATTGAATAAGCTCCAGAACGGCTGGACCGATTTCAAAAATTCTTTCACTGTTGGAGAGCTACACTATTCCCGAGTGACATAGGCTATAAAAAAAAGATGATCCGTACGAAGCCGGGGCGGACAGCTAGTTTATATATAAAAATGAATGTCTACACGAGCATAGCTTTTGATCGACTGCACCAAATCGGATAATTCTTTTTTTGTTGTGATTGTTATGTTTCAGGTTTGTATAGAAGATTTTTTTTTTGGAATAGTTTATTGAGAGCTAGTGTATGTATTATAAAATCCTTTCATATATTTTATAGATTACCTACTAGCGACCCGCCCCGGCTTCACACGGGTGCTATAAACTTTCCTCTTGAAATCTCTATTAAAGGAAACTTCAAAATCCGTTGCGTAGTTTTAAAGATTTAAGAATAGGGACGGACAGACGGCGACAGCGACTTTGTTACTATGTAGTGATATTACACAATAAAAAATTTAAAGAACAAAGTTCAAATGACACGTGTCACTTGACACATGGTAAAACCCATTATGTCAGTAATTTTAATATAATGTTCTCAAGTGTTGCCATGTGATAACCATTTGAATTCCTTACACGGCACTTCATTGAGAATCTAATATGAATCTGAATTAAAAAAAAACTTATTGACTCTATGGTTAGTCATTTTTATCAATTGGATTTTTTTTTAAGTACGATAAAAAAATCGATATCTATATCCATACTAATATTATAACGTGAAAAGATTTGTATTTTTGTATGTAACGAATAAACTCAAAAATTACTGGACTGATTCTAATAACTCTTTTTTCATTAGAAAGCTTTTTTTTAAATTTAACTCTGTTATACATATTATAAAAACTACAGTTTATAAAAAAAGATTAAATAAAGACTATACACATTGGAATGAAACAACTGTTAACGAATTTAACTCGCGTATTTTTATTTTATTTTATTAGCTGACGTTTCGGATTCTTTACAGTTTCCATAATCGTAGCACGACTGAGCTGACAATAGTGTAGCTTCCCAACAGTGAAAGAATTTTTCAAATCGGTCTAGTCATTTCGGAGCCTAATCAATCCAAACAAACAAACCTTTCCTCTTAATTATATTAGTATAGAAACTACAGTTTATAATAAAAAGTTACATAAAGGCTATACAATTTAAAAAAAGAATACACAATTCTTTTTTTTTATTATAAATAACTCAAAAACAAGAAAACTCATCCAATGACGCAACAACGCCAACTCAAACATCGACTTCCGAATTCAAATATCCGCCAATTAAAATATAGGCCGTTCAATTAAGACTGTTCCACACTCCACAGATAACGACAATCGGATGATTAAGACTGTTCTACACGACTCTATACTCTACAGCAAGGGCGTGCATTCCATATAGGCACAATGGTATAAATGTATGGAGTGCCTACCCTGACGTAGTACATGCGCAACCCTCACTGCACGCGCCTGCTCCACAGATAACGACAAAGACATTAGATGATTAAGACTATTCTACACGAATCTATACTCAACAGCAAGGGCGTGCATTCAATACAGGCACAATGGTATAAATGTATGGAGTGCCTGCCCTGGCGTAGTACATCACTGCACGCCCCTGTTCCACAGATTATATAGCGACAGACATGGGATGATTAAGACTGTTCTACACGACTCACACTCCACAGATTATAATTATTATAGCGACAAAGACATCGGATGTAGCAAAGGTTAAATCCATATCGGACGCTTCCTACTTAAAGCGTTAATTGCCAACGCGCAAGTTTGTTAATTATCTTGGCACGCTCTAAATTTGGCGGCTAGCTTCGGAATGATCTCATTTTTGATGGAAAAAAATATTATACACACTAGCTTCTGTTCTCGACTTCGTTTGTGCAGAATTAGTTAGTTAACAAGTTAAATCCGTTGTAATTTTACTCCAATATGTACCTAATAATCGCGAAAGTATCAAAAACTAGCTTCTGCCCGCGACTTCGTCCGCGTGGAACTCCTCCTTTTTTGCAGTCGGTTAAAAAGTAGCCTATGTCCTTTCTCAGGCTCCAGACTTTCTTTGTAGGTACTAAATTTCATTTAAATCGGTCCAGTAGTTTTAGCGTGAAAGCGTAACAGACAGACAGACAGACAGAGTTACTTTCGCATTTATAATATTAGTAGGGATTAAACCTTTTTCGTTATTTTGTTTTAAATGCGTTCGATATTCAAATGTTACTTTTCGAATGTTCCGTTCTCTTTCTAAATTTGTTCGTTCGATATTCAAATTTTGATAGGTTTGTAATAGTTAGAGTGTAACGGGAATATTTACTTAACTATTTTATTTCATAGTTGAGGAGCTGATGGTATTATTTTTAAATGACATGATATAGTAATTAATTAATGCCTTGTAATTTAGTGATATCGTCAGCTCGGTTACGAATATGGGAACTGTAAAACGTTATCAAATAAAAGCAAATTAAATCCGTAATAATTGTTTCAGCCTAAAGAAATACTGTAAACAAAGACAGCTCATCTTCGTAACTACATTTGTATGTAAACAATATACAGTATGAATGAACTTGCGTAAATTGAGCACGCTTGTTAATTGCTAAAGAGGATATATCCTTAATGAATAATTAAGCCAAGAACAGACACTAACTAGTATGAGTTGTGACGCACATTACACGTACCTAGGTAATTTTATTTTGCAAATACGTACTTAATAAATTAAATATATGATACAATAAAATAAAGTACAGGTAAACTCGTGCAGTTTGGGAAATTAGGTTTTGTGACTCAATTACAAATACTTCAACATTATAATTTACAATTAAAAGGTATCTAAGTAGTATAAGCTAAATCGTCGAAATATTAAGTATAATTCATAACACAATCAATAATTAATTAAAAAAAAAAAACTTTAAAAAACTACTCAAGTAACAACTCTAATATACAAAAAAAAAATTTTTTTGTAAAAAAACTTTCACAAAAAAAATATCTAAAATGGCAAAACTATTTTCGTAGTCAACCTTGAGCGACTCTAGACTGGTCGGGCAACTAATCGCCGCACAAGTGTGACATCCGTCGAGACGGCGTTGTCACATGGACTAATTTTAGTTTTAAAAATGTTTTGGCTTAAGTTTAACTAGGTAATGATTTATAGGTACTTATGCATATTTTACAATATTTTCTAACAGTGGCTACTACATTTTTTTTAAAATCCTACCCATTTTTTCCCCACCTATTGGCTATGAAATACTTTAAAGGGAAAACGGTTTTATTGCCGTGATAATGTTTATACTATATAGGTAATCTATTACCTACAACAAATTTTAAAAAATGATTAATTATACCTACAAAAATATTTCAAAAAGATCGCCGACAAGTAGATGTTTTTTAGAAAAATCTTACAATAATATTTTCCTAAATTTATATTTATATTTATATATTTTTTTTTGTAGCTTTTACTCCACATGTTTTTTTTTAAATTATTTATTATAATATATATTTATTAGTACTTTATCTAATCTTCTTATTTTATATCTAAAATATTACAACAATAATATGACATAAACTGTAACTTTGTAATTTCTCGTTTTATCAACGATCTCTAAGCAAAGATTAAACAAGCAAGTCTCACTGCAGATATTACCAGATATTACACTTACAAACAAGTGCAGTTAAAACTGCAGGACTTGTGCATATGCAATATGCATGCAGTTGCAAGTTGGTATGGGTCATTCGGAGGTGACACACTGGTATAGCGAAAATTTTACAAAAAAAAAAAAAAAAAATTTTTTTAGACTATCGTCAGCTTAGCCGACTACTAATATAGGAATTATCTCTTCTTTTTGTGTCAAGCGAAGCAAATTTAAGTTTCTAGAACTTAAAGTTCCTTATAAGATCTAAGTCAACATGAAGATTTTTGAAAATTCCCCCCTAGATTAAAAATCTGCTTGACTTTTTTGATATAAAATAGATTTCTTTGTATTTTTTTAGAATTGAAATAATGAGAAATGTGAAACATTTACATTATTAAAAAAGCCAAACAAACAAAAATCGCTCGTGGCTCGTGACGTCACGTTATTGTACAATTTAATCCACACAGTGACGTCACAAGCTCCCACTAATTAATCGAACAAATATGTGTAACAAATTTTAGACACTTGACCAAAAATTTTAGTAATTTAGTTCTTAAACAAAGAAAAACCTTCCTTTAAGTGTGCGAGGCCGCAGACCGAGCATAAATTTTTACTTCCTAATCTTTGCCCCCGTACTCTACGATACGGGTAGACTTCTGTACAGTTTGGCTTCCCGCCAGAAGTCTTTTTGGCTTCAAGATTGTTCCCGTAGTAATATACAAACAAATTACTGAATACTACTCTAATAGCTTTTGTTTGTAGAGCTTAGGCTGAATAAGAGCGCTATGTCTTGTTCTTATAAGTCTAGAGGTATTTTGGAAAATATACCTCATTGAGTTTCTTGCCGTTTCTTCTCAAGTGAGGATTTTTCGGAAATGGTGGTATCTTTTTAGTTTCATAAGAGCTTGTCGAGATTAGACGCGATCTCGCAATTGAATAAATATTGGATTTTTTTTACCCAACTTTATTTTTTCTTGGAAGCAACTTGTAACGCACTTTAAAGGATTTGGGGGCAATAATAAAATTTAATATACTTAATATACTTACTTACCTAACTTTAAAAAATAGTGCCTTACACCGTTTCACTTCTTTTTGCTGTCGGGCCTAAGCACCAGTCCTACTTTAATACAATACTGACACAATATTTAAAACTAGTGGTCCCGGCAGACTTCGTCCCGCGCGGCAATGTCGATTTGACAGTTGTCATTGTTGCGTTTTGTTATACTATTTTTAACAAATCAGCTTAATATTTTTTTCTTTTTTTTACTGGAACGTGATATCCTATGTCCTTTTCCTGGCTCCGAGCTACCTCCCCGCCAATTTTCAGCCAAATCAGTTCAGCCGTTCTTGAGTTATAAACGGGGTAACTAACACAACTTTCTTTTATATATATAGATGTGTCATCATGTGAATCCAAATTTACACTCGCCTATAATCTTACACGTTACAAACTGTTTGCCTCACTATTCTATATACTAATTAGCAGCGAATAGTTAGAATCTTACAAAAAAATCGTTTTAGATCAAAACTAACTATAGGTATTGGAATGAAACTACTGTTAACGGATTTAACTCGCGTATTTTTATTTTATTTTATTAGCTGACGTTTCGGATTCTTTACAGTTTCCATAATCGTAGCACGACTGAGCTGACAATAGTCTAACGCTAAAGTGACTATAACTTTAAAATAAAAATACGCGAGTTAAATCCATTAACAGTTGTTTCAAACATTCCAATGTGTAATAACCGCGAAGGCATCAGAAATTATTAGCTACTAGCGGCCCGTCCCGGCTTCGCACGGGGGGACTTAAGATTTTTTTCCCCCGTTTTTGAAACATTTTCGGTTACTGCTCCGCAACTATAAGACCAAGCGTGATATTATATAGCCTATGTTACTCAGGGATAATGTAGCTTTCCAAAGGTGAAAGAATTTTTGAAATCGGTCCAGTAGTTTCGGAGCCTATTCATTACAAACATACAAAAATACAAAAATACAAATCTTTCCTCTTTATAATATTAGTATAGATAGGTACCTAACACATGCAAATAAATTCAAAGTATACGATCGTTAGACCCCAGTACCCATGTGCCACTTGTGGCTCAATTGATCGAGGGCACAAGGAGCGGAACATCGGCGCAATTGACCGTTTAAAGAGGAAACAATCTTGCACGCGCACCGCTTGCGACGGAACCGGCGCGCGCGCACTCTCGGACCGGGTTAGGACTAGGACAGACGGACGGATTAAAATACTTTTATTATTATTTTAAAATTGGAACAGTCTTGTAAAGGGTTACGACTAGGACAGAGCAGACGGACTTAATAATATAGGTACTTTGTTTTAACTGAACACACTTTTGATTTTAAATATTTAAGAATTGGAAGAACCTTGCACGCCCCACTGTTCGCGAGAAAAGCTTGAAAGCCTTCTCTCAGGAGGCTCGCCACCCGTCCGGTTTTGCAGTAAAGGCCCATTAGCTGGCCAACTGCGCTTCAGTTTTCAGTTCGAAAAAAAAAACTGTTTGCGACGGAACCGGCGCGCGCGCACTCTCGGACCGGGTTAGGACTAGAACAGACCAGAGGGACTTAATAATATACTTTTCCGTCCTCCGGCCAGAAAGCGCCAACTTTCTGGCCGCTGCGCTAAATGAAATTGCGGCTTTCTGGCTTCGTCGAACAGAAAAATAGTATACTGGCCTAAATGCGTAATGTACTATTGTTTTATCTGAACACACTTTTAACTATTATTTTGAAGATAAAATATTTCAAAATTGGAACAATCTTGTACGCGGACTGTTTTCAGAGGGACGGAATGAAATATAAATATTATAATTATTATTTATGCTCGGCCATACGCGTTAAATCCGTTAATAGTCGTTTAATTCCGAAATATTTACCATTTTTTATTAATGTGTAATACAATTTATTAGGGGCCGAATTTTTATTAATCCTTTCTTAGCATCTAACATCTAAGGGCGCAAAATCCGTGTGAAAAAATCATTTTTCTAATAATTATAGTTCTGGCCTGCGTTGATATGTCAGTCAGAAAGACAGCTTTTCCTTTCATATGTACAAACAAAAAATATTTGGTAAGTAGATAACAAACAACTATTATTTAAGATATAAGATAAGATATTTCTTATATATAAGATTTTTTTGTCGCGGTGTTTGTTGCTAAACTCTGAAATGACTGATCGATTTTTATGAAATGTTTGGGTGGTCCAAAGAACATTTCTTTTTAATTACGGACAACTTAATGTTTTACGTGATTCAGTATTAAAAAATATATAAAACCCTTATTTTTCTAACTACGAAAGAAGAACACTCTTCTCCTAGTATAATAAAATAGTCTACCAAAACTTCAATTGAAACTCCAATATGCACCAAGCCCATGTTTCTATCATAAAGGAAGAACCAATTTATCGAAGTATCTAAGTGCATAGGTAATCGGTGTTTTGACTGTCTGCTAGGATGTTTCTATTAGAACAATTGTCAGTCTGTCATGCTGTTACAACTCACTTCATTTACTGACTTAGTAAGTACTACGGGTAAATATGGTAGCTTGGCAAATAGAAAGAAACAACTATTAACGGATTTAACTCGCGTATTTTTATTTTACTTTATTAGCTGACGTTACAGATTTTGACAGTTTCTATAATCGTACGGGTAAATATGGTAGCTTGGCAAATAGAAAGAAACAACTATTGACGGATTCTCGCGTTTTATTTGTTAACGTTTCGGATTCTTTACAGTTTCCATAATCGTTGCACGACTGAGCTGACAATAGTCTTATACCTACTAAAGATCTAATCAGTTTGCAAAAAACGCGTCAAATCCGTTGTTGTTTTATTCCAAAATGTCATTTTACGATAAAAACAAACAGTCATTTCCCGAAAGTTAGATTAAAATTAATAACTTAAAACAAAAAAATCTTAAAGTTCTCCCTCGAGGTTTAAACAACAAATAAACATATTATTGTATTTAAATGTTTTCCTTTATAATAACACTCGTTTCTGGTGATAAGAGTACACCAGATGTGGTGTTAGTTCGGTCATTCGTGGTACAAGGCATAAGAGTTATTCATATCTTTATTTTCTTATAGTTACTAACAATTTTTATATCCCTACTAATATTATAAATGCGAAAGTAACTATCTGGCTGTCTGTTACCCTTTCACGCTGAAACTACTGGAATCGTTAAATGAAATTAGGTACAAAGAAAGTCTGGAGCCTGAGAAAGGACATAGGCTACTTTTTAACCGACTGCAAAAAAGAAGTTCCACGCGGACGAAGTCGCGGGCAGAAGCTAGTTCTCTTATAGTTATCAACAATCTATACTAATATTATAAAGAGGAAAGGTATGTTTGTTTGAATTGAATATCCTCCAGAACGGCTGGACCGATTTCAAAAATTCTTTCACTGTTGGGAAGCTACACTATTACCGAGTGAAAAAAAAGATGATCCGTGCGAAGCCGAGCGGGCAGCTAGTTTGTATATATGTATATCTATATACCTGGTCTATATGAAATTAATCACAAAAATGTATATAAAAACTTCCGATGGATGGCATTTTTTGTCTTGTTATTGTCAGGAAAAGATTTCTAAAGGAGAAAATTAAATATTTTGGAATGAAACAACTATAGACGGATTTAACTCGCGTATTTTGCTAAAGCATAAGACTATTGTCAGCTCAGTCGTGCTACGATTATGGAATCTGTTAATAGCTCCGAAACGTCAGCCAATAAAATAAAATACGCGAGTTAAATCCGCCTATACCTAGTTGTTTCATTCCAATTCCAAATAACCTAGAAGGCATCAGACATTATGATTGTAACTTATCCCTATTAATATTATAAATGCGAAAGTAACTCTGTCTGTCTCTATGTCTGTTACGCTTTCACGTTAAAACTACTGGACCGATTTTAATGAAATTTGGTACAAAGAAAGTCTGGAGCCTGAGAAAGGATATAGGCTACTTTTTAACCGATTGCAAAAAAGGAGGAGTTCCACGCGGACGAAGTCGTGGGCAGAAGCTAGTTTTAATATAAATTATAAAAAAAAAAATCGCTAAAGCTTTTTAAACAAATATTAACGTTGTAACGAGATAAGTTATCATTTTTCTGGACACAGACGTAGATAATAATGAAGCAAAACATGTTTCGCAACTTTACGGCACAGATAAGTTAAACTGCTCATTAACTTTATCTGTGCTCTATGGGCGATAACTCTATGGTTTATGATTGATGTTTTAACGGATTATTAAGTAACAGGACGTAGACTGAGAGAAAAAAAAATATAAAATAAGAAATGTATTGTAATAAAACAATTCATATTTACAGTTTTTATTACTTTCGCTATTATTATTCGAATGTTATAGGTAATCGTGAAATCATCAGATTTTAAAAACACGTGTTCCTTTAATATAAAACGAATCAACGTAAACAGAACGTACTGGCCAGAAACAAAACGCTTAAAAAAGAAACGGCACAGCATCTTGGTCTATTGTTTTTTTTTATAAAGTCAAGGCACAGAAATTGTTTTTATGCCAAAAATCAATTTTAACAGATTGTAAAGGGTGAAGTAAAGCAATATCCATACATAAGTGATGAATATAAAAATAGCTGTTTTTTTAAATAAGTAGGTATTTTTATTGTTTTTTTAAAACGAATGAAAGTAAACAGAACGCAGTGGCCAGTAACAAAACGCCAGTTAAAAAAAAGAAACGTCACAGCATCTTTGTCTATTGTTTTTTTTTTAAAGTCAAGGCACAGAAATTGTCTTTATGCCAAAAATCAATATTTACAGATTGTAAAGGGTGAAGTAAAGCAATATCCATACATAAGTGATAAATATAAAAATAGTTGTTTTTTTAAATAAGTAGGTATTTTTTATGTTTTTTTAAAACTAATTAAAGTAAATAGAACAAAGCAGAAACAAAACGCCAGTTAAAAAAAAAAAGAAACGTCACAGCATCTTTGTCTATTTTTTTTTAAAGTTGTACCGAGGCACAGAAATTGTCTTTATGCCAAAAATCAATATTTACAGATTGTAAAGGGTGAAGTAAAGCAATATCCATACATAAGTGATGAGGCCGCCATAGCGTGCCTTTGGGGCCATTACGGTGTTCTATGGAAAGGACATTTTGTCTTATCTGCTTATATCGCAGGAATAAAACGCGATAAGATCGTAGGGGTGGGATTGAGTATCGATATCGATGACTTGTGATGGCGGTTTGTTGTATTTTTTGCGTGTATGATTTTGCTTGGAATAAGTCGTTGGGAACTGATGCGAGTGTTATTTTAAATACATTAAAATTAAATATAGGTACTATCGCTAAATGTCACGATAAAAAACCCTCATTATGATAAAATTTAGGTATTATTTAATGTAAATTCAAATAGTTACTTCTTGTAATATCTTGATGTACCTAAAATCAAATAAGTTCTGGTATACATACCGACTAGCGACTTTGGTATAAAAAGGCATCTAACAAAATATAAGAGTCTCGTTTTTTAAAAATAATTTATAAGCCCATCTCCAAAACGAACCTATTTTTAACTAACTTCTAACTACATAATATTCAACTTCTAACTTCTAACCTAGCTTCTAAAATTTTATCGATAAAAAATTCCCAAACTATCAATAAAGCACATCCCTACGTCAGAAGACAAGCACTTATTAGTCATTATCTACGTCGGTATCGCGACATATGGCCAATATTGTACACGGCGGACATGCGAGAGAACCACGCTACTTCTAATTACACTGTTCACTAAGTACTGAAGGTATTTACTACCGAAGGTTCTCGATCCCAGTTATACATATATACTTTTAAAATGACGGTATTTTATATTTCAACCAAAGGTTACTGATCCCAGTTATACTTTAAGTACCTACCTATACATGATTTTAATTTGAAATGTTATGTTCTCGATCCAAGTTAGGTACTTATGTTCTTTTTACAGGTACCTACTGGCTTTTAAAATGACATTGGAATTGTAAACTTAAACTGAAAGTTATCAAAAATGATACTGGCTGTTAATAAATATCTTTTTCGAAATTGGAATCCTAAAAAATAAAAACGTGTTCCAAATTTGAGTCCTACACCCGTATTTTTTCAAAAATGGAATTGGCTGGTATTGGCTTAATTAAGTAAATATAAATTGACGTGTGCTCTAATTCGAAATATAAAATTTTGATAGTTTTAAATTCTGAGGTATCAATTTAAAAGGTTGTAAGTAATACTGCATGTGAAGGACTTATACCCTTTCACTGAGACCCCAAAAAGACGTGGATTAGTTTACAAAAGGAACAAATCGCTTTAAATTTATTTGAAAATTGAATCTATTGACGAGTATAGTTGGTACTTTTTTAAATGTATTATTGCTATCGATATAGGTATAATTTTAGAGGTTTTTTAAAAGCAAATCATTGTTCCTTAAGGTAGGTTTACACTTTCAAAGTGAACAGGTAAGTTGGGACGTGTCATTCACATTTTATTAGTGACTTTTTAATAAAAAAAACTGTATATACTACTAGCTGTCCGCCCCGGCTTCGCACAGATCATCTTTTTTTATAGCCTATGTCACTCGGGAATAGTGTAACTTTCCTAGATTTTTTCAAATCGGCTAGTCGTTTAAGAGACTATTCAATCCAAACAAACAAACAAACCTTTTCTCTTTATTATAATAATATAGAAGTTGGAATATATCGCATTTTTACTAGAACAGTGAATTTAAATATGTCAACCACATGATAAAAATTAAAATATGCAGACTTAGAGTCTTAAATGGACGTAACGAAATACGAGTATTTAGAGATGTCTTTTCTAGTACTTACTACTTATCCCTACTAATATTTACTAATTTATTTTACTAATATTATAAAAGCGAAAGTAACTCTGTCTGTCTGTCTGTCTGTCTGTTACGCTTTCACGCTAAAACTACTGGACCGATTTAAATGAAATTTGGCACAAAGAAAGTCTTTAGCCTGAGAAAGGACATAGGCTACTTTTTAACCGACTGCAAAAAAAGAGGAGTTCCACGCGGACGAAGTCGCGGGCAGAAAATATAGCTATTTTCATGATGCATAAAAAAATGCAAAAGTAACTATCACACAACTTGATAGATACACCGTCAAATCATAATTTCATATCCAAGGCAACACCGATTAGCCCGAGCTTTAATTTATGGTCGTCACCTTCGACGCCATGACAGTCGGCCATTTTGAATCCGATTCTTGGCGGTTATCTTTGAAATCTAGTACCTATACTAGCATGTCTGTCTGTTATTACACTGCGGACTTCAGGTTATTATGAATTTAATGCTTTTTTACACGTAGCTCAAACAAAAGATTCTTTTGTGGATAAATCGCTGTCATTATTTTTTATTGGACTAATTGTTTATAATAACTCTTTTTTTACATTGGAATAACCGCGACGGCATCAGAAATTATTATGTTTATTTTTAGTTTAGCTCAGTGATAATGAGAAAGCTTAAGAATTAAAAGGTTATTCAAATCCAGCACGTACCTGATTTTAAAGTAAGTTTTCTTGCTTAATTTTAGACAGTAGGATAATGGAAATCTTTTTAAAAATTACTAATATTATAATAAATAATACAACTAAACTCAGGTCATCAAAAACTATTTATGGCAGATAAAAAAACAAGAATAACGATACCAAACCATCGCCCGCTCTTGTGCATTTTCCTCAATACTGCCAACATTGACAGCAGGTGTCAGAATCGGAGACAAATCTTTATTTTTTACCAGGCTTAGACGCGACCTCATTCAGCCAGTTCAATTAATGATTGATATTTTAAAATACTGGACGTTTAAAATTCTATTAAATTTCGCAAGTAACCCCATTTTAAACAGTAAATTATTATACAAAGATAATAATCTATGGCCATCATAAGTATGTTTGCATGTCTGCCACCA
This sequence comes from Polylopha cassiicola, assembly GCA_038024825.1. Classification (NCBI taxonomy): domain Eukaryota; kingdom Metazoa; phylum Arthropoda; class Insecta; order Lepidoptera; family Tortricidae; genus Polylopha; species Polylopha cassiicola. Next base: position 7,573,502 of record CP149061.1, read on the forward strand.
TATGGTCATTTTGACCATAAGTCACCGACAAATTAAGGAATACAAAGAATAGTAAAGTGCAATGAAAACCATATAAAAAAATACTTTCTCAAAGTTCAACTCTAAAGCCGTAACATAGGGTCCTTTTTGTACTATCTGTTTTGACGTGCATACTCGACATTGGCGGCTATTATTTTAATTGCGTGGGGTAAAATATTTTCCCATGAATTCCTATACTTTCCCCCTTTATTCGGAAGTGACCGGTGCCATATGGTACCCCTTGCATTTATTATTCCTTTTGCAATGTGCATATTTTACCCATCACCTTTTTTAATTAATTATCTTCATTGCTTATCACTTGACTTATTACTATAACTTAACACTTACCTACCTATTCTTGGAATCTTACTAAGATATTACTAGAATTAACTTTATTAGGTACTTGACTTATCACTTTAACTAATTACTTGACTCTACCTATTTACTTTAAACTCTTAGAATCTTACATGAAGTTAACTTTATGACTCGACTAATCACTATAACTTAACACTTAACCGTAACCTTACTACCTACTACATTCCTACTTGTATACTTACTTGACTATTAACTAAATAATGCCTTTACTAATTAACTAATTGATGCCTTCGTGGTTATTTATTATACATTGGAATAAAACAACTATAAACGGTAACTCGCGTATTTTATTTTACTGGCTGACGTTTCGGAACTTTTACAGTTTCCATAATCGTAGCACGACTGAGCTGACAAGTACTTATAGCTAGAGACAGTGAAGGCGTCTCAAACGATCTAAATTGTCACATTCAAATTAGTGACATATTTCGAATTATGTCGCTTTAGCGTTTATTCTAATCCCTACTAATATTATAAATGCAAACTGAATTCTAATCCCTACTAATATCATGTGCAAACTTGTAACTCTGTCTGTCTGTTACGCTTTCACGATAAAACTACTGGACTAATTTAAATAAAATTTGGTACAAAGAAAGTCTGGAGCCTGAGAAAGGACATACTTTTTAACCGACTGCAAAAAAGGAGGAGTTCCACGCGGACGAAGTCGCGGGCAGAAGCTAGTTGTCACTATTTATGCGATGTATCTGAAACAATATACCACGTCATGGGAACAGTCGGAAGGAAACGGTTTCCGTAAAAATTAGAAAAAACTGTCACGCCAAATTAAACAGGGGTGGCTTACAGTGACGTGCTCTTATCGACAATTATTATTTTAGATATTAAAAAAAATAAGCTAAAAATGGTTAATAATTAAAATAGCGTTTAGCTCACTTTTTCTAGCTTTTACATTCACACACGTCTTAGGTATATTCTTTGAATCATTTACCTATTTAAAACAGTAACAACAGTTGTCATGTGTATGTTAAGCATTATTAATATTATATAATCAATTAATCAATTAATATTATACAACGTATCAATTAATAGAATGGTTATTGTATTCGTCACTTGATTTCTATGCGATAACTATTAACGTCATTTCAAATTGTGACAAATTCAGAACGTATAAAAATAAACAAAAAGGCAATTACTGACATTTTATTACAATTTCATATAATTCCCCATTTAATTTTAATCCTAATTATGAATTAACTTACAATGTTTATAACAATTTCTGATAGGTTCGCGGTTATTACACATTGGAATAAATCAACTATTAACGACTAGCGTTAGACTATTGTCAGCTCAGTCGTGCTACGATTATGGAAACTGTAAAGAATCCGAAACGTCAGCAAATAAAATAAAACATACATACGCTTAATTCCGTTATAATTAACATTCCAATAATTCGCTTTAAATCATTTTCCTTTTTCACACGTTATTTTCAATCGTAAGAACAACACTAGAGCTGCGATCAACAGGTCGGTGTACAAGCCGCTTTACACCTAGCACAATACTGTCTCGTGTGCACTTAAGGATGGCTGTCAAGAATACTCTCTTTAAACGGAACGTAAAAAAAGAAAAGTGTTCCAAATTTAAATAAGCCGTTATAAACGTTTTAAATAAGAAAATGTTATTGTTTATGGTTTCAGTTTTGAATTAAGAACAGTAATTTAGCGTCGTGGTTTATTCTAATTTTTTGCATTCCATTTTTAAAGTTCGAAACATTTTAGAGTAGGTTCGAAATTTTAAATCTATAAATTTGAAGGGATTATGATACGTGTTTCTCAGTTTTCCCTTTGATATAAAAAGAGATCAATTTTATTTAAAAAGAAAGTCAACTGTCAAAAATACGAAATTAGAAAGATGTTTCAAATTTGAACAATCGAGAACCCTGGCTGAAATGTTCTTTAAAAATGGAACTCAAAAATTAAAATAAACCACGACGTCATACTACTGTTCTAAACTTAAAACCCAAATAAGACAAAAGACAATTGCAACATTTTTATACAAGACGTAAATACCGCACTATTTAAAAATGGAACGCAAAAGCATCGACAAATTTAAAACTAAAAGACCAGAGACAATTGTGACTTTTTTTTTGATGTGAACGGTTCATGGGCGTAATTTAACGTCGTATAAAGGGTCCAGAACAATTTGACAGCATTGCTTATTCATGACCGTAATCACCGGAACTATATGAATTGCGATACATGCTTAGGGGCACCTGTTGTAATTACTGTTTGTATGTAAATCAACAAGTATATTGACTAGAGAATATGGTTTACAAGTACAATAAGGTAGTTTGAATATACCTATTTCTTTTAAGTTATTTAATAAATTTCTTTAAGCAGAAAGACAATTTTAAATATAAAAAATAATAAACTTGACATAAATTCGATATAAATAAAAAAAGATTTAGGTAGTAAGGTACTTATCTAAGTAAAGTTTAGTAGGAACCTAGATCCTATTAGACAACTGAAAACACACTAATGTAATTCTAAGTTTTTTACAATCTTGAAAATCTGAGAAAAAATCTTAACAAATTAAAATAATACATGCCTACATATTGAATGACGAAATTGTCAAGTGCAAGCTTGTAGGTAGATACAAAAAATTTCAAAATGTTCAAACCATCAACAATAACTGGAAAGCAGTCCATCGACCTTAATAAAAGCATAGACAACAAAAACTCCGGAAGTACCGGAACAATTCGAGACGGTCCAGCGACTCCTGCGCAATCTATACGATGTTACGCACACATTCGCATGTAAAGATTTATATACACACTACATATGTACATAACTACATACATACCTACCTAGATGTGATATTTGCAGATAAAAACAAATGAACATAGACAAAAACGAGACAGAGTTGGTAGGCTTGATTTAAGAATGTGTTTTAAAAATGGAATGCAACGAGTTGACAGTTCGAATTATTCCAAATTTGAAAGTTGTATTTTAAGACAAAAGCTCTTAGCTCTTTTCAGCCAAGGCTATAGACATATTTACAAAATTAGACCTTTTTCTGCTTATTTGTTATAAATAAAACTCAGGGTAAATTATAAACATCTTAACGTATATAAAAAAATAAGCAATCATAAAGGCAAAGTGGTACATAAAAATAGATACACAATAGGACACAGTTACTTAATTTAAATATAAACATACAAAGTAGCCATGGTCGCGTCACCAACACAAACACAGATGCGCACACGCATAATGATTAAGTTGATTACACACACACACATGCGCGATCTAAGAGCACACTCGGAGGCTGTATCAGAAATGTAGTGGGAAATAAAAAAATACGGAATTTCTAAAAAAAATCATTTAGACTTCTACAAGTGGAGACAATTTATTGTATTACGACTAGCTTTTGCGCGCGACTTTGTATTAAGTACTTTTTTAATTTCTATTTTGTTTTAGGTGAATTCCAATAAAACATGAAACACGTATTTAATAAAATGTTTTTAAGAGCATGAATCTCAAGTTTTATCAAACACATATTTCACCCCTTTAGGGCAAACATTTTTTAAAATACGTTTCTACTATTAGCGGATACTATGTTTAGTATAAACAGAATCACTTTCATACCTATAAAAAAAACATTCAATATTATACCTAAATACGACTATATTTTTAAAAACTTTTCTAATAACACATCTTAATTCTCCTTAGACAAATCTAATAGGACTCTCTTATTATTAATTTTCTTATAAGAATGTACCTAGGTATGTTTGTTACTCTTTCACGCAAAAACTACTGAATGGACCTTAATGAAGCTTTCCAATAATATAGCTTGTATACATCAATAACATATAGGAGATATTTTATAACGATATTGTGTAAAATACTCATCGTGCGCAGACAAAATCGCAGGCAGAAGCAAGTAAAAAAAAAATCTTATGTATCAATGTTAAATCGTCAAATGTCCAAAACACATATATACCGGCCACACAAGCCACCGTGACGGCAAGTGGTCACGCCATCGGAAGCTATTGATACCATCTCATTGTCCACTAATTGAGGATGCAGAGACGTATGTGTGTCCAGTGGACATTTCAGGAGATGTTCAGTGGAATTTTGAAAGCCTCCTCTCTGTTCAGTTCGAAAAAAAAAAGGAATTGTTGCAAAGATGGTATGTCCATTGGACATTAGCAAAGACGGGTACTGTATGTTTATTGGACATTTCAGACGGTAATGGGAGAAACTGTGGGAGTTAAAATTATAAATAGAAAATTCATGCTTTTTGTAGTAGGTATATGTAGGTAGGTAGGTACTTATATGTATAACACAGCTAAGCAGAATTTAGAATTGGTTAACTTTATTACGAAGACAATTGTTGAAAACAATATACATAAAACCGAAAAGCACACATAATCAAACATAATCTAAAAAAACCTACCCCCTACCTATTCTATGATTGAAAAAATATTGTTGTTATGCTAAGACCTTTCCTTCTTATAGGTAGAGTTTAAGTACGTCAAATTTATATTCGTTTATTTATAAAAGATTTTTGTCTTATAAGATTTCATTAAAATTCTCGTATCGTATAGCAAATGGGCCGGCGCACGCGCCGCGTGTCTCACAGAATTATTTCTGTCATTTTTAGCTTCATTGTGCTGAAACGGAGTCACGCTCTAAAAGGAATTAATGCTACATAAAACCTTTTGTCCGTATGTCCGTAACATAATGCTATCTACGCATCTAGTCCCACCTGTCACCGTCTCATTAACTAATACTTTATGACACGCACAAAAGTATCTCTATACCGAACTTAATCTAAAATTTTCCTTAACTAATGTCAGAACATTAAGGAAATTATTCACCAATATAGAACACGGAATGATATTGTATCGATGTCCAACGACATTTAATAGTCGATCGATTTTTACCGATAACCATCTAAATACGAAATTTATTGAATCTTGTATGCGTAGGTATATCGGTATGGTCTTTACTTCATTAAGTAAGGTATCTTACTCTATTTTAATAATGGAATCGAATGTTTAAACGAATCGTTGTAGTTGTTTATAAATAGATTGGAATGTTGCTATGTCTACTCTATTTGTAAGGATTCATTCATTTGTTCATTTTACGACAGTGAAGTCGTAAGTATTAAGTGTGCATGATCGTGCGTCGTGCCAGCGCGCGCGACTCGCGACGCGCTCTAGACACGGGCAGGTGCGCTGATCGCGCTCCCCTCTCTGTTGCAGAGCGGGCAATGCGGCGCGAGTAGCGCGGGGGGGCCCAGCCCGCCGCCCGTCCGGCCAATCCCCGGCCGCGTAGCCTATGATGTCATCGGAGGAGGAGGCCGACTCACACGCGCCCTACTCAGATAAGCTCCTAAAGAAACAGAAACGCGCCAGACAGCGCGTGGACGCCGGCGAGCCGCGCAATTCTTATTCGACGCTCGTCACGAACGGACCCGCGCCCGCGCGCGTCGCACCCATGAGTGGCGGACTTTACGGCGCCATCTTCGAGGGCCGCCAACACTACGGCCTCTTCGGCCCCGGCTACGCGCAGGCCGAGATGCTCAACGAACTGCTCGGGCGCACGCCCAAACAGGAGGCCGCCGGCGACGAGACCGCCGGCGGCGGCATCGCGCACCGCGTGCTGCGCGACATACTGCAGAGCCACAGCAAGGAACTGATGCGGCTCTCCCCGGACAATAACAACGTGCTCGCGAACAACAACAACGACGAACCGAAAAACGAGAAGCGATCCCCCGAGCGGCCCGCGTCGCGCGACTCGCGGCCGGACCTCGACGACGCGCTGCTGGCGCTCGACAGCGCCGGCGACTCGCGCGCCTCGCCCTCGCCCGCGCAGCCGAGCGACGCGCTGCTGGCTCCCAAGTCGGAGCCCGAGGACCGCGACAGCGACGCTCAGCGCTCCTCCCCGCGACCCCAGGATGTGAAACGTGCCCGTGTCGAGAACATAGTGTCGACGATGCGCGCCAGCCCCGCGCCGCAGCAGCCGCAAGTGAACGGATGCAAGAAGCGGAAGCTCTACCACCCGCAGCAGCACGACGGCGCCGCCGACAGGTACGGCACCGGACACAGCAGCGGCGCGCAGACCGTCTCCGACGACTCCGAGGACGAGGGAGACAGACCGCCCATACAATTAAAGTTAGTAGAAAAGAACGCTTTAAAATCACAACTGAGAACTATGCAAGAGCAACTCGCGGAGATGCAGGAGAAATATATGCAATTGTGCAACCGGATGGGACAAGATTCGGAGACGATCGAGAACGACGGCGCCTCCAGTGACGTGGAACAGAGCGAGGACCCCGTGCCCAAGTCGGAGCCGCCGTCGCCGGTGAAGGAGGTCCCTCCGCCGATCCCCAACAGTGCGCCGCCGAACATGCTGTCGCAGGTGATGAGCAAGATGATGTCGGCGAAGATGCACGCGCACGCGGCGGCGCACGCGCACCTGCCGCCCGGGTTCAACGGCGCGCTGCCGATGCTGCCTCACCTGCCGCCCGCCGACCACATGCACCCGCCGCACCCGCACCAGCACCTCAACAACGCCGCCGCCATGTACCTCAACGTCAGCCAGAAGCTGTTCCTCGAGCAGCAGGAGGCTCGCATGAAGGAGGCGGCCGAGCAGCACAACACCCAGCAGCAGAGGCCCCAGTCGAACCAGCACTCGCCCCAGCAGCGACAGCTCGGTCAGACGCCGAAGCCGCCGCTCTCCTCCGAGCTGGCCGAGAGGCTGGACGCGATCCGCGGCAACGCCGGGTCGGTGGGTCCCGTCACGGGCGCCGACCTGGAGGGCCTCGCCGAAGTCCTCAAGAGTGAGATCACGGCGTCCCTCGCGAGCCTCATCGACTCGATCGTGACGCGATTCGTGCACCAGCGCCGGGTGATGGGCAAGCAGTCCGAGGCGGCGGCGGCGGCCGCGGACCAGCTCAACAAGGACCTGATGCGGGCGACGCGGATGCTCGACAGGAAGTCGCCGCAGCTCAAGCCGCAGGAGAGGCCGACTGGACCGATGCCAGGTAACCAACCCGTCCACCACGCGGGGCCGCCGAACGGCGTCCCGTTTCTGACGCACAACTCGATGCTCATGAATCAAATGAACGGTCCCCGCGCGCCGGGCGGAGCGGCGTTCCCGCTGCACGCCGAGGCGGGCGGGCCGGGACACGGCGCTCACGTGCGGCCTCCCTCAGGCATGTTCCAGGCGCCGCCGAAGCCGATGGGGCCGATGTACCCGATGAACGGGCACTTCGAGCGGGAGCCGAACCCGGAGCAGAACGAGGCGCTGAGTCTGGTGGTGACGCCGAAGAAGAAGCGGCACAAGGTGACGGACACGCGGATCACGCCGCGGACCGTGAGCCGGATCCTGGGGGAGGGCATGGGGCACTCGCCGGAGAGCAAGTTCCCGGAGTCGCCGTCGCCGCGGCTGTACCCGGGGGGCATGGCGCTGCCGACGTCGGTGGCGATACCGAACCCGTCGCTGCACGAGAGCCAGGTGTTCTCGCCGTACTCGCCGTTCTTCGGTGGGGGGGGCGGTCTGGCGCGGTCCCCGCCGGCGCCGGAGCGCGACTCCCCGCCGCTGCCGCACGCGCCGGCGCTGCTGCACCCGGCGCTGCTGGCGGCGGCGCACCACGCCAGCCCCGACTACCTGCGCCACCACCACGCGCCGCACCACCTGCCGGCGCCGCACCACCCGCACCACATGGACGCGCAGGATCCCCACTCCGACTGCAACTCCACCGACCTGCCTTACGACGGAGTACAGCCTACTATATCCTTTTTAAATAGACCACTCGCTAATGTATCTTTCTTGACCTTCGCAGATTGAATATTGCATAATTTGATAATTCGGTGTTTGTTAGCGACGTAATATTTACTGAACTTCCTTCCTCGATCGTGAGGTGACCGGGTGTTTTGACTATATTCGTGTGTCGAATAGGTTATATACGAATCGTTCTTATTTCTGTCGCGCCGCGGGTCAAGTTGTAATCCGAGTCACATTCGTACAATCCTCAGTAATCACATAGTATCTTATTTCTAGGGAGGTATTTGACCTTACGTACGTACTTCCTACTTAGCACCTCTGTAACCCCACAAATGCTGCGGTTAACAATATAAAATTGCGTATAAATTTCTATAAAATCACTTTTACTAAACTCGATTCTCTCGTTTTCCGTATTATTTTATAGCAAAGTAAAAAAGCCACATAGAGTGTCATATTTAACATTGTTAAATTCTTCCTGCTGATAAAGCGTGGGCTTGATAATAAAAATATAGTAGGTATATATATAATTCTTGTATACCTTTCAGTAGGTATGGTTAGCACAGATATCGGCTAAGGCACGTTATAAGATTAGATGCAAATGGATTACGTCTTTGTGGTGCTTCATGATACGCCTACGACGTAATACCTACAGGATAGGCGTACTTATAATCAGATTTAAACTTTCATTGCAAAGAAATATAAAAGAAAGACCTAAATGGAATAAACCAAACGAAAACATTTCATTGAAATTTAAAAGTATCGAACGCGATTATGTTCGAAATTTGAATTTATTGTCACGTTCCACTTATGACTCATTGACTCGTTAATTAGTTACATTGTTAAATTTAGTTTTCAGAAGTAAATACTAACAGTAAAAGTCAATTTTTAAAGGCTATTTCCTTGTTTTATCACTAATTCGGTTGTTTACGATAAACTTGTTATGACATTGGGTTATCGGGGTTCATGTCAATTAAATTTGATTTAATAATACCAAAATGAAACGAGATTTAAATAAAGATAGGTATACTTACTGCAACAAAGAATCAAATTTTTTATAAAAAAAAAAATATTGCACGTTTTGATTTTTTTAACTAATTGCTAACTAAGCCGATTTATCTTTTATCAACTACTGAGTCGATTTAGAATTTTTTTTTTCGTTTTTTTTTTTTATTTTTTTACACAATTGCAATGAATATGACCTTTAACTCCACTGCACTCTTCAACGCTGACGCCCATGCACCTCCGCAAAGCCAAGCTGATGTTCTTCTGGGTCCGGTACCCAAGCTCTGCGGTCCTGAAGATGTACTTCCCAGACATCAAGTTCAACAAGAACAACACGGCTCAACTAGTCAAGTGGTTCTCCAATTTTAGGTAAGTGTTTTTAATTTATAAAAAAAAAAAAAACAAAAAAAAATATTTTTCGACTTGAATCACGGTGTTGTTGCTTCTTCGATATGTTTTATATTTAGGTACGTCAGCTAATAAACAACTACGACTTTATAAAACACTAGCGGTTCGCCCGGCTTCGCCCGGATCCCTTTTCTTATAGCCTAGCTGTCTCTCGGGAATAGTGTAGCTTCCCAACAGTAAAAGAATTTTTCAAATCTGTCCAGCCGTTTTGGAGGCTATTCAATCCAGACAAACAAACCTTTCTTTAATATATTAGTATAATATAATATATAAAATTGATAAAAGTATGAAATAAAACATAAAATATATAGGTACGACGGTAATGGGTAGGTAGTATAAAAGGAAAAGCTGATTTTAAATAATTATTAGGTACTAATTGCGTATACTTAGGTATAAATTCTGTTACTTTCGCGGTTACACGTTGGAATAAAACAACTGTACTTAACCGATTTAACGCGTATTTTATTTTATTTGCTGACCTTTCTTAAACTTTGAGCTGACGATAGTCTAACGCTAAAGTTATTCCGGTGAATAAGTTGTTTCATTCCAATATTATTCTTAAATAATATTTTTCTATATTTATAAAGTATATTTCACTTAATATTTTTGATATCTGACCGCAAGACCGACATATAAACATTTAATGATGCCCTAAAACATATATATATGTCGTACTTATGCGGTCTCTTTATCATATAAACACTTACAAAAACAGGAAGATATCTACGAAAATATATTTACTAACAAATTCCTTATACGTTACAAATGAAGTTACTAATTATTAATATATTACCTAAAAAAAACCTAATAATAAAAGAGAGCGGAAAACTCTTAAAAAAATATTTTTTCGTAAACAAACAAAAACTATGATTTCACTATTAATAATTCATAAATGATTTTCACACCTCCCCTAACTTTTGGCAAATTTGACAAAACTATCGCGTCTTTTGTAAACCAATCAATTCCCTTACCCTTATGAATTAAAGCTCAAAATCGTTAACCAACCGACGTTTCAAATGAATAATTAAGTTTGTAAATCATTCAGTTTTAATAGGGTAAAACGATTGATTACTGCAAACCCTTCTGTGACAATCTAATTATAACTAATGGCTGACTAATCTCTATTTCCTATTTAAATTTAGGGGAGTTTGCCTTAAGTTTTATAAATTTTGAGAAAATTTTACTAAGAAAATTAATCAAAAACTGACTTAAGACGTTTTAGGGTGAAAAAAAGGGTGGCTGTTTGTGAAACAACGTTGAATAAGGTCAATTAAAAAAACACTTGGACAGTCGAAAAGTTCGTAGAGCATTTCGTAGACGCTACGACATTCGTAGCTCGTAAGACAATTTTCGTAGCAGTGCATAGGTGTTTTTTAGTCTTAAATGTCAATGTATCATTTTATTTTTAAAATTAATTTTAAAATCGGAAATATACCTTTTTAAATACTTACATGACTTGGGTTTTTGAAAATTTTCCCAATATAATTACTTCACTAGGCAAGAAGCTTAAGTAATTTTCTACCCTTTAATTTGTAAGACTGCAATCTAATCATTACAAAATTATAGAAAGCAAAACGCCTTTGAAATACAAAATGCAAACAAGTACCGAACGTAACAAGAAAACTTTTAAATATGTAAAAACGCTTCTTAAATGTCACTTATTTAAAAACACGTTCCTAATTCATTCGGTATTCAAAAAAAGATATGTTCCTCTTGGTATCTTTATAAAAGGATATCGTCGCCGTCAGTGCAGGACCTTCTAAATGCAAAAAAGTAAATTTTACAGTAGACAATAAAAACTGTCCTAAAAGCAATACGAACTCCTTAATGTAACTTTTTTGTGATTTTGCTTTATTTCATATATAGAGAAGATATAAATAAGGAGTTTAGTGAAAAAAATAAATAATATAATCAAGCAAATATTTCCATAAAAATAAGTATTTTGCCAAAACTTGTAGTTAGAAGGTCCTGCACTGACGCCGACGATATGTTCTTCTTGGTAACTTATTATTTATTTTTTTATTTTGTTTTGTATAATAATATTATTTGTCATACAATAGAAAGCAACGGAAAATTACAGATATCGATTTGTTAGGCTAGTTTCTCGTTATCAACTAGTGATAACGGACACCTGCCAGGCACGTGTCTACGTTACCCTCTTTTACATTTATCTATGTTTACTTATATTTATAAATAAAAATGAAAAAGCACAATAAATACCGTTTTCGAAATATTTTTGACACATAGGTAATCAGTAAGTAAATAGGTACCTACAATTTTCTTATCGAAATATTTATTTTTACTCTACCGAGATTTGCCTTATAAAGCATAACACCTAATGCTAGGTTTTACCTTAATACTATATGCTATATAAGACTGAAACAGTTAGGTATCACCAGTTGTGGTCTCTGGAAAAAAAACCCAATACCTAAAATTATTCTTCAACTATTATTCCTCGTGAATAAGGATAATCATAATAATCTAGAGTTTGATTTAAATTAAACAATCCAACGCACTATTTAAAGTTGCCAGGTCACCAAACTTATATCCGGACAGACCTGTTTTTCCGGACATTTGGTTAAAAATTCCGGACACAACATTTTTGATATGTGTCTCATTTTTAATACGTATGACAACAATTGTATGTAAAATTTGATATTTTTTGGATTTATCCGGACGCCTAGCAAGGCTAATTATATTTAATTATAATTAATGCAAATAATAATTAATAAAATCAGTACTTACAACGTTTTTAAAACTACTTCATTTGTCCTTGTAAGAAACTTGCAACGCGCTTAAAAGGATTTGGACCCAGTTATAGGACCAAAACTCCTATAATAATATCTAACTTATAATCGACTTGTAACGTTAATAAGTCTTATAACATACTCGAAGGTGCGCAAGAACGTTATAAGCAATTCCAGACTTATAATTCTTTTATAGGACTAATTTGCTTGCTAGGAAACTTAGCTAACAAGGACTCGGGTACATTTACAGGATCAATTACTCCTATATCTAACTTATAATCGACTTGTACACGTTAATAAGCCTTAATAGGAAGCGCAAGAACGTTATAAACAATTTCAGACTTATAATTCTTTTATAGCACTTTTAGTCAGCAAACTTACTCTTATAAACGTATCGTTGTATGCAAAACACTTGAAATTCCGTTATCAACGACTGTTATATTAAAGCTTTTTACTATCTCAAGCTAGTATTATCATTATCTAAGTGTGATAAGCAGCTTCGTAAAAGCTTTGATAAGAATATATCGGTAAAAGTGGTTTGATAAACTTAATGAAATGTACGGTTTATAGGAAATCTTCGAAAGCTTTTGAATAAAATAATAGGTGGGAACGGATATAGCCAATTTCTATTTATATTCAGATTTTGAAAAAAAAATCGTATTTTTTATAATAAAAAAATACGCATAAAAGTTTGGTAGTAAAAGGTCGTGACATCACGTTTGATTACATTTTATTCTTATATACGTGCCTTAGGATAAAATCTTTCTACGACCTACCAAATAAAATAAAAAAATCAATACTTATCAAAATAAACTCTCCGACTTTGTCTACAAAACACCTGAAATTCACATAAAAACATTTCCACCAAAAAACATTAATAATTCCATGGACAAAAACCACCCCTCCATTATGACATACAAATACGAAAAATCTTCATCACAACTTAAACCTTAGTCCATTACCTTTGTCCCCTAATGGCGGTATTGTAAAGGAAAACGGCCATTTCCTACCGATACACATCTAAAAGACTATTTTACAATCACATGCCATAATTAGTGTCCGGTGCAAACTTTACCCCACAAATGGGGTAATTTTAAATTTATGGCAACATCGATTAGAAATTGTTAAGTTGGTAACGCGCATGGGGAAGGAAAGGCGTTCCGAAACTTTTCCCGTGGGTTTTTTTATGTTATCTTAAAAATGTGGATTATATTAGAAATAATCAAGTTGCTAACTTGCTAATGCGTAAAAGGAAAAGGAATTTCGATAGTTTTCCTGCAGATTTTTTTACTATCTTAAACAATGTAGACGAAATTAGAAATTGTTAAGTTGGTAACAACGCGTATGGGGAAAATCAATGGTGTTCTGAATGCTTTCCTGCATTATTTTATGTTATCTTAAATATTGTAGATTAAATAAAATAATATAGGTTTTATAATGATGTATTTGTAATAAAAACGGCATAGTATCGATATCTTAATTTAAAACATATGCTCTAATGAACCTTTCTAAAATTAATTAAATTAACGGTGTTATAATTAAGAACGCGATTGCAAAAGTCAAACTATGTGATAGCCTTAAACAATCGATAAGTTATCGATTTCATTTGATTACAATAAAAATACATAATTAACGTAACTCTGAGTTAAACATTATTCCGTATCATTATAATAATTAAACAAACTAATTACATTTAAGTCAATATTTATATAATGGCAACACTTACAGATTATTAAAAAAGAATAATCGTTCCAATTTCAAATGTTTGCCAATTGGTAGTCGTTAAGCACTGCACACACGACGCGACTGTCCACTTGTTTACGAGTGGATACGAGTACTAGAAGCAAGTGCTCTCCTAACGTCTTACCGAGTGACGCCTCGCTGCGTGTGACACACCTTTAATATTTTTAGTCGCTGTTCTCATTAAAAAATATCAAACCTGATAAAAAATGTAGGTATGTTTGATTTTATACGTCGAATTATGACGATCAATCGCGTCATATTGTGTTAGTAGTTTCTATGAAACAATAATATTAATTTCAGATGCCTTCGCAGTTATCAAATATAGTTTATTTTCTTAGATACGCTTAATGAATGTAGGAATTTTATAAATGAAAATTTTCAAAGCGTTATATAAATTCTTAGAATGAATTTAGATAAAAAATACTTTTTTTACATTTTTATGGCACCAACCGTCACCCTAGGAGAATTTTATCAAGAACGTAAGCTTCAAAGTAAAGCAGCCGTAACCGCAACACGAACTTTTCTCAGCCGTTTCACGTCAAAAGTCTTTGGGGAGAAAACAAACATCCTTTGCAAAGTCTCTGCAAAGACAAATTCTTTTGGCGCGCAAACTCAAAGAAGTGCAGTGCTTTAACAAAGAGTCACTCGTAGAATTAGCCATAGCACTAATTAGCGAGTCGTTTAAGTTATTTCACTTAATTAAGTGGTGGAGTGGTCTAGGCCTGCCCGCTGGAGTGCTTTACTTGCCACAGGTACAGCAAATTGTTAGAAACTGCCTCTCCAATTAATCTTTTTTACGCAAGTCGCGAGGGGCGTACTTGGACTTCCGCGCACATGTGTCAGCAATAGATGTCGCTAGTCGTGAAAAGAACTCACTGGCGTGGTGTGAAGTAGGTTTAAATGAAAAAATAAACCTTAAATTTCGAGCAACTAAACTGAATGCGAACATAAGATTCTTCCTGTTGGCATACGTGACCCGTTAACGCTGCGACAGAAAAAAATAAGGAAAATAATTTTATTAACATCATAAATACTGCAATTGCTGATAAGTTAATTTCGTAAACGCAACTGAGAATGAAATCTCCCGTCTGTAAGGACTCTCAGTCGCTCCGGAAATGTTGCCTTACGTCGCAATTGCCACATGCCTTATTAAATGGCAACACTCAATCGTTTTTAATTTTGTAATTAAAACTGCATTTTATTCGATTTTAATGTGTACTCAGCGTGTTCTCAAACGGTTCCAACGTATGTCGAGGTATACGATTACAAGTAACATCAGACCTTGGGGTAGTTAGTATATTGTATGCGGACCTCTTAAATTTAATTGGTCGGCTAATACTGTGCACCTATGCAGTCTAATTTACGTGTTAACATTTTTAATAAGGCCGAGCTAGGGTGCCAAGTGGCCGGCCGGTTTATGCCACGCTCGCGCGTAATTAATACAACCCTTTTCAAGGAAGCTTATGAGTAGTTTTCTTTAAAAAAAAACACGCTAATTAAGGTTGACACTTCTTATAAAAATAACAGCTAATTCCATTAGCGTTTTGCATAAGAATTTCATTTGTGTGTGAAGGAACGTCACACCTTAGCAGTAAATACCGGTTTACTTCCGAATTAGAGTTTTAACACACGCGAACTTCGTCTAATAGTGGGGTGTGGCAGAATATTTACATATCATTGCGATGCGGCCATTATAAAATATTAACCTTTCACCGGCCTTTGTCGTTAATAATATAATTAGAACGAGGCGCGGTCGCACTTATCTGTAATCAAGAAGCGTGTGTGCGATGCTTTACTATTTAGAAATTGGAACGTTTCCCCGCTACGAAATTACTTTTTTCTTTTAAGTGTTGCCAGTGTTTCCTGTTGGAATTCCTTGCTAGATAAAATGGCGTAGCAACATTTAATTTAGGACAAGAATTCCAACATTTGTTAGGTACCTTTAACTCATTTAATTATGTGACTAAATTCGCTATAAATATATAACCATAAATTAACCACAAAAGGAAGACGTAATACCCATTTAATAAACGTGAACCTTAGTCATGTATTCATCAGCTAATGAAAGCAATTACAAAAGTGGCGGTTTCTTATCTTGTCTTCGATGGGGCATTACGTTTTTTAATTACCACCCCATGAGGTTGCAATCAACGCTGAGTATATTGCCTTCTTGTTTACAGCTACGTACGTTAAGAAAATGAAACTTCTAACATGGTAGTTTGCTTTTATCGATTGTTACGTTGGCAACACTGACGCTCACAAAATCAAGTAGGTAGGTAAGATGTGTTTAAAAATGGAACGTAATTTTGAAAAGGTATTTTATAGAGCACGTTATGCATGCCCTTGAGTTCATCATGCGAGGCGCGCCTTCAGTCTCGAAGGAGCGGGCGCGTTCTTTCATTAGTGTGTACCTTAAAAAACTTAATATTGTTCTAATGAACACACGAATTTGGGCGGGAACGTCACGCGATTTTTTTCACTGACAAGCTTAGGTGTGTTGGATTATGCCAGGACATAAAAAATACAACTATATAGTACACACACGGCACGAGAATTATTAATTTATTTTCCGATATGTTTCTTAGACGTATAATTAAAAACAGCGACGTTATAAATACTTGGAATTTACAGTCATTATCAGTGTTATTTTATCCTTGTGGGCTGAAGTGACCACCGTAACGGAAGCTGCGCCCGCGCAGTCTTATCTATGGCACAGAACGTGACCAATCACAAAAGATCTGCGCCGTACAATCATCCTTGCACTGTTCGTTTGTTCCTCAAAGTTCATTTTCAACTGGCCAACTGAAGAATGCCACAATACAGTTTCCTTTGTTGATACGATGTATTTTTACATTTCGTATATTTCGTTCTTATCCACTTTAAGCGAGCGATGTAATTATTTTATGATGTCGTAAGGAATCACACGTAGCCAGGTAAACGTAAACAGGCACGGCATAGGCGTATTCACATGGGAAATTATTCCAAGTGACACAACTAAATGTCTCCATGACCCGCCCTAAGACGTAATTAATTAATGTACGTGTATACGCGCCTTTACTGGCTCGGAAATGGAGCGTTTTTCAACCGAAAATTATAGTTGGATTAATGTTGCCATCGTAATCACATTTTGTATTTCGAATCGAGAGACACTTTTCAAATCTTAAGAACGTTCGTTGAGCGTTTTTCAGCGACAAAAAGTGATTTTATATTTGGAACCCTCAAACGTTTGTTTTAATTAGTATAAAAAACGTTCGAAACTGTAATGAGTGAGTAATTGAAAGCCCGAACAGCCGTGAATGGTCAGCTTTGAGTTGTCCTTAAAGGATTTAAAGGACGTTTTTACCCTTTTTTTTCGGTTTTTAATACTGGCAGTAGTTGGGGGTAATGAAATCTCAGCGAGCACTCAAATGAGCTGAACTTTTGAAGCGGGTACAAGACAGCGGGTCAGTTAGGGGAGGCTGCAGGGATGGAGTTGGGATTAACTGACGATTATTAAAAAAAAAATAGGTACAATAAAAATGAAGTTTATTTTCAAGGATGGTCTCGATGTTTTGGAGTTTATATTTGATAATGATCATTTATTTAAATTATTAATTTGAGATGATGAGTAGATTGTAAGTATTTGAAAGAAAGAATATAATAAACATTTAAAAATATTATTCATATTTATTTACCTAAAAATGGCAGTTTACATAACAAAAAATATTATATATTTTATAACATGCGATTTACAAGGATAAAACTCCAATCAAACAAAAACATGTAATGAGGTAAAAGCATTTCCTTCTATGAGTAATTAAAATGTAAAAATTACGTCAGTCACGTAGACAATCTTACCCGCATATACTCGCAAAAAATAACCTATTAGAAATCGTAAGGTGAAACGAAGTAGGTCAGTTTTTTAAGATAAAATATAGTCATAAATACATATACTTTATGGTTCTGTATACCGTATTTCTGTTAAAACTTTTGATTTTATATTTTTTAACTTAGAATCGAATCTGGTCTATTTATGGCACAAATTAGTTTTTTTTTACATTTTAAAATATTTTCTCTATACATAGACTTCTGTCAAGTTTTGTGCAATAACGTTACTACATAGTATAAAACAAAGTCGCTTTCGTATGTATGCTTATAAGTATCTTTAAAACTACGCAATGGATTTTGATGCAGTTTTTTCAATACATAGAGTGATGCAAGAGAAAGTTTATTATATACTAGCGGCCCGTCCCGGCTTCGCACGGGGGGACTTAAGATTTTTTTCATAGTTTTACGATTGTTATGGGTAAACTATAAAAGATAGACATATGCTCTCGCGGACTTTTTTAAAGATAATATTAAGATGAACAATTCACCCATAAAGCATTTTTGTATAACTTTAACTATATGCTCAGCGCGCGCCACGGAAGGCCTCAGAAACGATACTTTTCCCCCGTTTTTGAAACATTTTCGGTTACTGCTCCGCAACTATAAGACCTAGCGTGATATTATATAGCCTATGTTACTCGGGGATAATGTAGCTTTCCAAAGGTGAAAGAATTTTTGAAATCGGTCCAGTAGTTTCGGAGCCTATTCATTACAAACATACAAAAATACAAAAATACAAAAATACAAAAATACAAAAATACAAAAATACAAAAATACAAATCTTTTCTCTTTATAATATTAGTATAGATAAATAATGTATACATACACACTTTTATTTTTCAATATATAGAGTGATGGGAAGGTTTATTACGTGTATATAACATAATGCATGTATTATACACGCTATTGTGTCTAATTTAAGAAACCTCAAGGCGTATTTTCCCGTTTAAATTCACTCAATAACGTGGCTGCGAGTCCGGCCCTGCGCCGGTCGGTGCAGTCTGAAAAAAAGTTTTTTCACTAACTGAAGCATTAATCCGGGCCGTATTAGTTTACTCTTTTACTCGTGCAAATGTGTGCGTTGTTCGCATGTGTGCGGCGAACTTTTCTCACAGGGTAAAAAAAAACAGAGGCGAAAGTTGCAGCCGAAATTAAGTTTGATATTCCACGATGAAAAAAGTCAGACACTATGACTTTTTTAACGTTCGGAAGTTGTGACGTTGATTGGTGATGACTGTAAATGTAGTTAAAGTTGGAACAAAAGTGACGTATGAAAGGGATTGTACAGTTTTTGAATCGGAAAGTAGAGATTGTATTGGCGTGTTAATTTTTTATGCTTTCGCGGTCACAAATGATACGACTGTAACGGATTTGGAAAATTTTACAAGCCCTATGTTCGTAGCCCTATTACAATAGTCTAACGATTGTTAGACAATCCAATCGACATATTTTTGTAAAATTTGTATTTTCTAGTTAAAAATAAATAGAATGTAAACCTACTACTTCCCTAAAAGTTGTTAAATAATAAATGATTAGGTGAACGTAATAAATAATTAAGTACAAGTATTTATGATATATCTAATAAACATTAAACAGAATAACATTATGTAACGAAACATCGGAATTCCCAAAATGGTTGCTATTTATTTTCCGTATAATTCTATATATTACATAAGGATGTTGCGCTCAAATTCTTATCTAGAAACAACGTTTAACAACAATTAATATTAAAACATTCAAAAACAATACAATATATAATATATATATATATATATATATATAAGAAATAAATATTAACTATATTATAAAATACTAATATTAAACCGCAATAAATAACATAATATCCCGTAACATTAAATAGGTACTTATATACAATACTCTTTTGAAAAGGCTATATGGTCCGTGTTTAGCATTAGTGTTTCAACCCACACCAAGCTAGTTTTGAGATATCGGCGCTTAAAGTTTTTTGAGAACATTCTTCTTTTTCCGCTTATTTTAAGCAAAAAAATATTGTTATGTGGTATCATTTTTTTTGTTGAAGTGCCTAGATTAAGGATATAAATGTATTTATTTCAATAAATCTATAATTAAATAGAAAATGCAGAAAAATGGTTAATGCTTATCGGCTATAAGGTTTATTACATTTAGCATTTATGTGCTAAGCCACATAACACTATGCAAAATTCTAATTTGTTCTTTTATAATGAATATATTTTACACTATTTTTTTGAAAATGTAAAATAATAAACAACTAACGTATTAAAACTTTAATTTAAGTACTTATTTATTTAGTTTTTATTGTTATAACATGTTTTAAATAACATTACAAGTTCTGCTAAAAATGAGAAATAGGTACAACAAGTTAACACTTATATTATTTCAATTACTTAAAAGCTCAACCAAATTGATTTATTATTATTATTTTATCATATTGAATTAAACCAATAATATATACTTCCGTACCTAAAAAGTTAATAAACCACCTAAAAACCATTTTTCGAAGAGTTGATAAATTGTGGCGACAATTCGTACATTCTTTAATATTATTATTTATGATAATATTCTAATTTTTATCACACACGTTTAAATCTAATGACGTTTGTATCTATGCATAAACGGCGGCTCTTTTGATTGCGTCGGCGATTTTTTTGTAATTATGTTACAATTTCAAGGGACGGTAGTCCTGAGTATTTGATATTACTATGAATTTTCGTTTGATACCTACCTCCACGCGTTACTGAGGTAAAGGATCACACAGACAACAAAGTAATCCTGTAAGGGTTAATTTTTATTCCTTTTAGATACGGAACCCTAAAATATTTTATTTAATATGATAAAAATAATAATAAGTAATAAAAAAATAAGTTAGTTTTAACTTGTACCTATTTCTCATTTTTAGCAGAACTTATAATGTTATTTGATACATGTTATACAACAATAAAAACTTTAAATAAATAAGTATTTACATTAAAGTTTTAATGCGTTAGTTGTTTATTTTATTACATTTTCTAAAAATTAGTGCATAATATGTATAGGTACCTATTCGTTTTAAAACAACAAATTAGAATTTTGCATTAATGTGATAGGTATATGGCTTAACACATTAATGCAAAAATACAAATCTGACATGGGAAATAAGCAATAATGTGTTATATGTGGCTTAACACATTAATGCAAAAATACAAATCTGACATAGGAAAAAAGCAATAACCAATTTTGTGCTCTAGAATATTCTACGATTTTTTAAAAAAAAAATGGATTTCACTGCTGTATTCCTCATGATCTATTTAATAAAACTGCATTCATAACTCAAAACCCGATTTTTTGTGGGTTGACACACTAATGTTAAACACGGTCCATATATTTGTAGGTATGAAAACAGCTACCAGGCAAGTATAAAACAAATGTCTCAGGACACATATAAAATATTAAACATAAGTGCCAAAAACATCCCTACACAAGCAAGCAAAAAAAAAAAAAAATCTGATGCCTTCGCGGTTATTACACATTGGAATGACAACTATAAACAGATTTAACTCGCGTATTTTTTAATTTATTGGCTGACAATTCGGAACCTTAACAGTTTCCATAATCGTACGACTAAGCTGACAATGTTATGCTAACTTTAGCATAGCTTAGTTAAATCCATTTATAGTTATTTCAATGTGTAATAACCGCGAAGGCATCAGAAATTATGCTTTTCTGTCTCTGATTTGGTAAATGCTCTGTGCCAGCCTCTCTTCCAAAGCTGGACCGTCCACTCACGCACACACAGGCTTGTAGTCATATGCACATGCACAGGAAGTGCATACAAGCCTCCCCTGCAGGTTGCATCACGTTTAATAACCATTGTATTTGGGGCCGATCGAAATGAGTGTTTGAAAAGTGGCGAAAATGTCTGGCTAACTATTTTTTTTGCTTCCTGTTTGAGTTTTGACAGCTGTCTGCACGAGTATACGTTCTATTGTTATGTAGTTACGCGCTATATTCGTTTGAGTTTTGTTTTGTAATTAAATAGTGATTTTTTTGTAGTTAGGTCGAATTATGAAAGTTTGGGTGCGAGCGTGGTGAGCGTAGGTAGGGATTTTAAAAAACAGTAAAAACGGAGTTAAGTTTCTAATTGATAAATATTGCTAACTTAGACTTTTTGAGAAAATATAATAATGTTATTTTCCTATAATTACCTACTTAATTAATTCGAAATATTGACTTCTTATGCCTTCGTAGTTTTTTGTGACCTTTTAAAAAACTATAGTTTCCATATTACTGAGCTGATAATAGTTTTACACTTCTAAACTTCTAAACATCAGCAAATTAAATAAAATTCGCGAGATAAATCCGCTGTTTCTTTCCAATTAAAATATTGTTAAAGGCAATATAGAGCTATTTTTTATACTTAATAAAGTATTTTTTTTATATTTTTATAAAAATAAATCTTAAGGATAACATCAGTCTTCGACAAGTTTCTTTCCTTATAACAAAGGATAAAAATAAAACAATACTTATCATAATGTAATGCAAACTCAGACGACCATAAAATATTATAAATTGACTTAAAAATACTTTGTGCTAAGTTTCTTTCTTTCTCAGCAATGATATTTCCAAATTGTTAGTAGATTCATGTGATTTGTAAAAGTACTTTCTTAGGATCTATTTAATTCTACCTACAAATAAACAATTTGATTTGATAAATATAATTTATATTTATCGGCCTTACCATATAAGAATTAGTTTATTTTGGAATGAAAAAACTATAAACGGATTTAACTCAATTTATTTTCTTGGATGACGTTTCGGAACCTTTACAGTTTTCATAATCGTAGCACGACTGAGCTGACAATAGTCTTTAGCATCAGTGGTCACTCACATTTGCCCCTATCAGGAATCGAAGCCGCAACCTCCGGTTTCGTATCCAAGGGCTCTTGTACTAGACCAACAAGCCGGCAAAATAAAATCCCTACTAATATTATAAATGCGAAATTAACTCTGTCTGTCTGTTACGCTTTCACGCTAAAACTACTGGACCGATTTAAATGAAATTTGATACAAAGAAAGTCTGGAACCTGAGAAAGGACATAGGCTACTTTTTAACCGACTGCAAAAAAGGAGGAGTTCCTCGCGGACGAAGTCGCGGGCAGAAGCTAGTATTTTATATATTAATAATTGATCCCTAAAATCTTATTTCTTAACCGTTATGTATCGGTTGCCCGCATTTACCAGCATAGTGACGTCACAACATTAGGTCTTGACAAGAGTGCGTTGTGGAAATCTTTCGATAACAACGGGTGTATGACCTCAACTGAAGTACTTGGGAAATTATTTATTTATTAGTATCTTTTCATAATATATTGTTAAGGAAAAATATTTTTTTTTTAACTTGCTTACGTGAAATTCAGTTACCTACTTATAATGTACTAGCTTCTGCCCGCGACTTCGTCCGCGTGGAACTCGTCCTCTTTTGCAGTCGCTTAAAACGTAGCCTATGTCCTTCCACATGCTCCAGACCTTCTTTGTACCAAATTTCATTTAAATCGGTCCAGTAGTTTTAGCGTGAAAGCGTAACAGACAGACAGACAGACAGAGTTACTTTCGCATTTATAATATTAGTAGGGATTAGTTTAATTACGGATATTTTATGCATATAAACACTTAACTAGTTTTAAACTAGATACTATTTCTTTAAAAAAAATCTATAATCTTTGTAATAATATTTTATAACAATTTTTTTTGACTCCATGTAATTTTATAGAAGGAGAAGAAAGCTGACTGAATAGGCCTAAACTATAAGGCCTAGAAACTTGAATATTTTTAAGTACGTAGATAGGTACTTAGTTCCTTAACATAGGGGAGCACTAAATCAAAATTTTTGAATATCCAAAAACCTACTAAATATTCCAAGAGTTAAGATTCTCATAGAAATAACAGTGATAATAATAAATATGGTATTTCTAAATATCCATAATGTTCGCAAGTCAACAATAGGGGAAGATGACAAAAAAAAACAATACAATGACCCTTCGCGTCTTAGAGGATATAGACTTAAGAAGGATAGAAGTGACGTTAAATTTATACTTGTACTAGTTTGTTCATGCGACTTCGTCTGTGAAGAGTACTTTACACTATATCGTTATAAAATATAGCCTTGTTATTCTGATGTATAAGCTATATTATTGTATTTCTTTTTTCAAAATCTATACAGTAGTTTTTGCGTGAAAGAGTAAAACGTACATTCAGACATTTTTATAAACTTTCCCGTTTATAATATTTAAGGATGACTTTTTGAATTTGTTTTGTAATTCACAAAAATATTATTTTATAGCAAAATTGACAACATGATTTTGTTAAGATTGAGTTAAAATAAAAATAAATAAAATGTGTAGTAAAATATTTTCGATTAAATTTAAACCTAATTCGAAAGTTTATCTCTCATCCGAAATCGTTTGAGCATTCATAATATTTTTTCTTTAATAACATTAATCTTCTTTATAAATAAAAAATAATCACAGAAATGTACGCGCATATCAAAAATAAAAACCTTATTTAAAATAAAATTTTGCAAAATTCAAAATCACTTTAAGTGTCAGACTATCGTCAGCTCAATCAGCTACGAACATGGGAACTGTACCTACACTCAAAACGTCAGCAAATACAAATATGCTAGCAAAATCCGTTGTAATTAAAAAAAAACTGACTGACTGTAAAGAATCCGAAACGTCAGCTAATAAAATAAAATAAAAATACGCGAGTTAAATCCGTTAATAGTTGTTTCATTCCAATAAAAAAAAACTGTTTTATTCCATTGTAATAACCGCAAAAGCATCAGAAATTTTAACTTCACCCTATCTAATAGACTATTAACTCTACAACCTATAAAGTTCTTAAGCGACGTTCACACGGGAATCAAATGTTCCTTAGGGGACCCAAGACGCACCGAGATTGTGCCCTCGGCATTATTTGCCTTACCAACATAACAATAAACACCCTTGCGATATTAGCCACAAGCACTAACATTCGAATTTAGACCTTATTAGCGTCAGTTAAAGTTTGAATTCCGCTACGTACCGGTCTCAGTTTTAAAATTGTAAATTTCACTTCGTTAAAGTAACGGATTTTGCAATGTTGCCATTTTGTTAATTTGAAAAATATAATACAATCCTTAGTAATATTATAAATGCGAAAGTAACTCTGTCTGTCTGTCTGTCTGTCTGTTACGCTTTCACGCTAAAACTACTGGACCGATTTAGATAAAATTTGGTACAAAGAAAGTCTGGAGCTTGAGAAAGGACATAGGCTACGTTTTAACCGACTGCAAAAAAGGAGGAGTTTCACGCAGACGAAGTCGCGGGCAGAAGCTAGTAACTTTATATGTAAGCTATATGAATTAGTAATCAACGTTTTTTACGTCTGTATATATTTTGCTTTGTTGTATAAACTAGTTTGGTTTTACCTAGGATTTCTTTTGTGTATGACTCTATGGTTGACTGGTAGAGAATGACGTATGGTATTAAGTTCGCTTTATACACAAATTTACCAATAAACTATTGTTATATATAGTACAATCCAAGATTCGTGTAAAATTGAAATTTAAAAGTACACACTTAATTTAAATCAAATATTTTTAATTAATATTCCAATAAATTCTACGTAACTAATAATTTTGACGTAAGTACATAAGTAAAAACCAGAATTAAAAGATATAGTTGCGTTATCAAATACCGCAAAGTGACGTAATTATTTCCTTTGCGAATTTAATTAGGCATAACGGAAGTTATTCTAAGATTACTGATAACATAATTTCTGGAGTTACAATAATATAATATATACTTTATTTTACTAATTAACCACATATTGGAATGAAACAACTATAACGGATTTAACTCACATTTTTCTTTATTTGATCACGTTTTGAAAACTTTACAGTTCCCATATTCATAGTACGACTACGATAGTCTAACGCTAGTGATTTTTACAAATTACGCGAGTTAAATCCGTTATAGTTTCATTACAATGTGTAATAAGCGAAGGGATCAGAATTTATTAAACAGTTAAACACACTACTTAAATTTGATTAAAATCATATAAATAAATTCTCGATATAAAATTAATATATCTACAAACATATAAAATTTCATATTAGAGATGTCCCCAGTAGAAATAAACGCAGCTTGTCCCATATTCATTTTTTTTTTTTGCAAAAATGCAACTGCACTTTTCTAACAATAGGCAAGATGTTAAACCCAGGTAGACGCAAGATGCAACTTCTTAAGAAATCTCAAGACTTTATCCTTATTTGGTACCATTCAAAATCCACTCTTCACATTACAACTTAAAGATCAAATTGATTTGTACCCAAAAACACACTGACAACTATTGTTATTTTCCTCGTTCAAAATTGAACTCTTTTTCATAAAACATAGAATCTATTTTACTATTGAAACAAATTCGCATATTCGTTAATTTCAAAATGGCGTGACGTAACAGCTGATTTCTTGTAACGGTTTTATTTAAATTTGTTTTTTTGCGAAAACTTCAAATGTAGGTATATAAAAAGAAGCTAAATTATATATAGGTGCTTGTTTTAATTTTTGACAGAATTATAGCAAGTAACTTATCCTCATCTTACTTGAATATTATTAAATAAGTTATTTTAAGTTTTAATTAACAGGAAATATATTGGTAATATACTTACCTATGCATACTTAAATAATTTGTTAATTCGTCATAAGTTTTTATCCTATCCTACTAATTAGTTACTTGTAGATTCTAAATAAAAGTACTAAATGAAACAAGTATCAATACGTATATTTGGACAATAAATTTATTTAAATTTAACTGATGTTTCGGAGCCTTTACAGATTCCATAATCGTAGCACGACGAACCTAACATTTTAGCAAAAGACTATTGTCAGCTCAGTCGTGCTACGATTATGGAATCCGTAAAGGCTCTAAAACGTCAGCCTAAGAAAATAAAATACGCGAGTTAAATCCGTTTAAAGTTGTTTCATTCCTATCTATACTAATCTATACTAATATTATAAAGCTGAAGAGTTTGTTTGTTTGTTTGAACGCGCTAATCTCAGGAACTACTGGTTCGAATTCAAAAAATCTTTTTTTGTTGGATAGACCATTTATCGAGGAAGGCTTTAGGCTATATAACATCACGCTGCGACCAATAGGAGCGAAGAAACAGTGGAAAATGTGTAAAAAACGGGGAAAATATGAAGCCTTATGAAGAATTACTATTCCACGGGGACGAAGTCGCGTGCACAGCTAGTGTATAATAACCGCGAAGGCATCAGAAATTACAATTACTTATTTTCACCCAGTTATAAGACAATCTTCACACATAACAGTACAATGTCCTACTTACAACTCCCGTATAACACTTAAAGTGCTAATCAATTGGTTTCTTTCACTTCGCCCGCATGTTCTGATGGGGGCACGCAAAACATTAACTGCTTACGAATTGTTTTAGATACTTATCTTATATTTAGAGTATTCCATTTCAATAAAAAAAAAGGTATTTTAGTACTTTTTTAAGTAACTATTTTCGCTCCAATCACCACTTCTGTATACCTTACCGTTTGATTACGCTTATGTTTGAACTCAAAAAATGAATAAATGTAATCTACGCTTGCTAAATTTCATAAAAAAACACGGATCTAACTCGCGTATTTAATTTTATTGGCTGACGTTTCGGAAACTTTCATTTCCATAATCGTAGCACCTAACCTCGATTAGATTAAATTAATTATCGTTATGTTTTACCTTAAACTTCTACAGTATTTTATTATGGTCAATTTAAAATAACTGGATTATATTTGCTATTATACAATTAACTGTTAAACTTGTTCAATCCTTTTTTTATTTCATTTAAGAAAAAATAATCCTAGCTAATCCTAACTAATATTATAAATGCGAAAGTAACTCTGTCTGTCTGTCTGTCTGTCTGTTACGCTTTCACGCTAAAACTACTAGGCCGATTTAAATGAAATTTGGTACAAAGAAAGTCTGAAGCCCGAGAAAGGACATAGGCTACTTTTTAACCGACTGCAAAAAAGGAGGAGTTCTACGCGGACGAAGTCGCGGGCAGAAGCTAGTGTTTTGTAAACAAAAAGCAAAAGTTCTTCAGTGTTTAAAAATGATTTAAGCTTTCCTTAGTAGAATTATATTAAGAAAATAGCAATAAAAATAATAATTACCAAGCCACAAAACCACAATACATTTAACTTTTGTCTACAAATTAATTATTCTCAGAATGATTCATTTAATGCAAATTATGTGTCATTTAAGAAATACCAAACCATATGCAAACTAAAACATAAACCATATTTTATTAATATCATTATTACAACCTCTATCAAGTTTTCCTATTATTTTACAACGTTCATCGCTAAATAATACGAGTATAGCTACATCGATGTAGAATATTAAAGTCGTAACCCTTTTGGAAACATCGTAGTAGAATAGGTAAACATAAAAATGTTCGCTTTTTAAAAACAAAGTCAAAATCGGTTCATCCGTTCGGGCGATACACTCTCACATACACTTAAAACTTATAACACCCCGTCGTTTGCGTCGAGGGTTAAAAATGCCAAGCTAAAACCAAATTAGACACGACAAACCATCAAAGCGCACAGTGGTCCCACCGCCTCCGACAGCCAGTCAAAAAGACAGCTAATTATTTAGATTCATTTACTTAGTCAATTAGTAACCCCGCAATCTCGCACCGAGTACCAATTAAAAAATGATAGCGGCGTTGCGAGCGGGAGGCTGGAGTGTATCTTTGCGGCAATTGACTTAGAGAATCATCGATGCTCACCCGATTCGCAATTGGCTTATTTTGACGTTTCCGCTGAACTATTTTACAACAGAAACTCCTTAGTATATATAAAAAGTAAAAAAGACAGTCGCAAAAAGGCCACGACTCAATTAAAAACCCGCTGATCAACTTAAAAGACATCGCTACAATTACGCCGTAAACCGTAACGCACGGAGGCGGGGTAAAAAACTGAATTAGCCCGTCTGAATGCGAACTCGTAAGTAATTAGCCTCGCGAGACTCTCGATGCGCTGCACTCACTCTCGTAAGCGAACCGATGCGAAGATAGCGTTCCGGAGCGAAACTGGCTAATCAAATCCTTTCCCGCTCTCGACGGGCCTAAGTGCTTTTTATTCTCATTGTGCCTGAAGTGTCACTACACACCTACGCATTACCTATATCGCCTGTCTGTTCTTCATTAGGCTCAGCTTTTTCGAACCAAATTGTCCTCAGTTCTTTTTTAGTCTGCAGTTGAGCAAACGTTGATTGTTTTTCTTTCTTTACAGAGAGTTCTACTACATCCAAATGGAGAAGTATGCGCGGCAAGCTATCAGCGAAGGTTTGAAGACGCCTGAAGACTTGCACGTGGCTGGTGACTCGGAATTGTACCGAGTCCTCAATTTGCATTACAACAGGAATAACCACATTGAGGTAAGAATCTACAGCTTACATTCACAATAAGCTCATTTATCAGCGGAAATAGACATTGTAACGAATGATATCCGTTAAAAAGAATGAAGAAAGATATGCTATCAACTTTGATAAAAGTGGTGCTATAATTGTGTTTTTCCGTTGCAGGTTCCTTCAAACTTCAGATACGTGGTGGAGCAGACGCTGCGCGAGTTCTTCCGCGCCATCCAGGGCGGCAAGGACACGGAGCAGAGCTGGAAGAAGTCCATCTACAAGGTGATCTCCCGGCTCGACGACCCCGTGCCGGAGTACTTCAAGTCCCCGAACTTCCTCGAGCAGCTGGAGTGAGGGAGTACGACGCATAAGATGTTTCGACAATTAAAATTTATATGAAACTCATTGGACGATTGTTTCGCACACCAAAATTTTACGACACTCGCATTTAGGCCTTCAGATTCAAAATTATTGATAAAAAAAGTTAAATTATAAAAGTTTTGAAATTGTACGTTGGACGTCGATCGGCGGCGCGGCCGGCGCTGGCCCGGTCTACTAGGAAATTCATTAGGTTATACGAGTAAGAGAAAATTTAAGTCACCTAGAATTTTATTTCTGCACATAATATATTTCGCTATATATAATTATTATTATATTATTATTAAGTATTATCTTAAAATGGTTTTATAGTTGTGTATATTATCTTAAAAATCATTTATTGATTTATTCTTTAAGAAAAAAAAACGATTAATATATTAATTGCTTAAGTTTTGATTTTGGTTGTTTTTATTTTGTTTCTCCTTTGTTTCCTCGTCCTTTGGATCGCGTTGTTTATTTGGTCCCGTAGCGTTGCGTTGCTCGCCTCGCGCGGCAGAACATTGTCAACCTTTACCTCGTCATAATTATTTTAGGAATAATTAACGTTAACCATAGACATTAGTACAATAGAGCAGGGTTATTTTTCGATCCACAAATAAAATAATATTTAACAAATTATTTTTATACTGACAGCCGGTTTTGTGTTCGTGCAGAGAATTTTTCAATAGATAATAAACAGTCAAATTCCAATACGAGTTAAACATCTTCAGTTCCGATTACTGTAAGCATCCTTTGTTCGATTCGTATATTTCGGCAATATTCTGGTCGCAGCTTCAGTTGGTCCGGGATATCTGCGGGCCTCCGCCCCGGACATAGGGTTAAGTTTATATTTGTTAGAAGAATACTATTTTCCAAACCGTGCGCAAGGTCTTAACACCGCGAGTGCGGCGCGGCGCACCACCCCGTCAACGATAACCATATGCTAATATCAATCTCAAATATAATAATAATATGTATTAACAGTACACTGGAAAATTTTGTAGTAGTCAGGCTATAATGTTTAATTTTCCGAAATCTGTATTAGGATTAAGTATTTAAACCGGAATTCAGCTGATGGTGGTGGCGCGAGCGCTCCGCAGGCGGGCGCCCCGCGGCCTCTCTCAACACACATAGACACCGACCCACACCCAAACAGACGCAATAGTTGAAGGCAACACACACCAATAGACCTACTCCATCAAAACTACGATATACAGACATAAATTCACCAAAAACATTTTGGCAACAGATTGATCATCCACAAACGCACTGGGCCACCTCGTCCGATCAGAAGTGCCTTCAAAAATGTTGATTTTTTACGAAAAAAAAAGTAATAAAATTATTCAAAAGGGCCCTCAATAGAACCTGTCGCCCAACCTAAGAGGCCGCGCGGCGCCCGCGCAGGCACCTTGCGCACGAGTGCCGTTCGAACCGAACAGTATACATACACTATTATACTATAGAAGATTAATTAGTTTGATTCGTAGATATATGTAGCGCGGCGGACTTGACGCCTGGCCACGGATCGCCGGTACCCAGGGTCGCAGCCACTCCAGGCACCGTGCGGCCCACTAGGCACGGGATCCGGGGCCAGGCTGCAGGAGCCGCATATCTCGATGTATTTGTTATATCATGTAGTAGCCGGCCGCCGACCCTACCGAGCGGAAGCACTTTCAGTTCACATCCTCGGTTCTACAGGAGACAGAAAATATTTTTTCGCTTCCTATAGATATAAACAGATAAGATAGATAGTTGTACAGAGATGTATAGCGACGTGTACATAATACGTTAGTTTTAATACAGATGAGAACGATATCGTGAACTATCTTAGCGCTCGGTTTAAGTAATCTACAATAGACAAATGAATTTGAGAATTGATTTGCGGAATTGTACAAAACTTTATATCATCCTTGGTTTCGAGTACGTTACCGGTGTAGGGCGGGCGGCCGGCCTAGCTAAGCAGGTGTAAGCATTCTTCATTTTATATTACACGTTTGTTATCGTTTCATTTATAACCATTTGAACTATTACAATAATATAAGATTACCTCAGTTTAGGATGGACCAGGCGTCGACTGGTGTGCTTATAGCAGGTTAGGTAAGAGCGAGAGACACGGATCATTTTGAGACATCGACACAATAGATATACACGCAGCCTCCCCCCGTTCGGAAACCAGTTTTCATTTCGGAATTTCCCCTCGACTTTGGAATCGGTTCTGCGATTCCGGAGTCCCCACCACCGACCAGTTCACAGCAATAGCCCGGGTTCAGTTTGTTATTAGCGACGGTTTTGGACGTACGCAGTCGCCGCAGGGCTTATTCAAGATCGAGCATCGTTCCATGTTACGTTAATGTTTTTGTTACATGTTATTTGTTCCGTTCTTACCATAGATAATGACATTTTAGAGCTAAGAAGAATTGCTATGGATACAAGGCTGATGAATACAGAATAGGAGTCGAGCGCCATCTAGAATTGAAGTATGGAATTGATTACGTTTATGGAATAATTCTTGCTCCTGGAACCCAAATGAACTAGATATTTAAGGCAACTAGACACAGTATCTATCCGATTACACGTAACACTTAGATTTTAACTTTTTAGCTCTAAAGTGACAAGTCTCTTGGAGTATTTAATTCCTTGTAGTAAGTAATGAATCCGTTATTCCGATCTCTCCATAGAATTCTTCATATCTAATAGAACGTTAATGCAGGCACGACACACATTACAATAGATAATATTGATTTCCCATCGACAATATTCAACCGACATACCGTAATTTGCAGACTAGGAGCCGACGAAGTTTTGTCTATATTTTCAGACGTGTTTGAAAACCTACAAGAATATGTGAAAGTTTTTAAGCAACATTTTGTTTCCGGATTTTTTACTTGAGTGACCACTGTGCACCGCGAGACCACTTGGATGCGCGCCGGCGCGTGCGCATTATTTATAAGTTATTGGTTGACATTTTTTCTAAATTAGTATAAAGACTCAAGTTTGAAACATCGAAATATATGTCCACAGTGATCATTGGGAAGCTATCCCACAGAAAAAGTACAAAATTCGGTGTTGACTTTAAAGCTCATGTTTGTATCTATAATGTATGTAGATTTATTGAAAATTGCCCTTTCGGCTACGTCATTCGTTTTAACGCTTTGTAAGTAGATGATAGAGATATTTCTGTTTGGTGAAATTGTATCGAATGTTTTCGTTACTCTCTTTGTATTTTCGATTCCGTCTACGAAGTGTCGTTTGGACTATTATTTTAAAAGATTAATATTGTAATTATTTTCAAAATTAATTATAAATAAAAAACAATATAGAATGTATTTGGTTTCACGTTTGGGTATTATGGTTCCTAAATTTTCGAAAATTGTAATAGACTCTATTGTATGTAGCATTTCATTTTTGGAAGTTAGAAAACATATAGATGTACCAAATAGTTGTATCAACTTTTCTATACTTGAGAAATTCAATAAGAAAAATGCTGAAAATTAGGTGATAATGAAGTAAGTAATTTGTTTGTATCGATAAAATTTTCAAAATTGAGCACGGATTACTATTAGGATGTGTTGGAACATATACTGCCGCCGCTTACTGTAAGCTACATGTGGTGTAGGTAATGTTAACGATTCCTCTAATAATGATATTACAAGTAACACAAACCGAGTCGTCGTAAGCAGAGCTAATTTTTGTAATGAAAAATAAATTTAATAAATGGATAACAATATTTTCAATATCCTTGTGGTCTTCATTCGTAACAGCGATACACGTTCAGTTGGAAGTTTCGTATGTTTGTGCATATATGTTGTTTTTGTGAGCCGCATTGCATTGCGGCGTAATTTGGTATAATATATTTGTAAACTGCGGTGAGCGGACGCGGACTCCGGTGATAAAATTAGTTACAAAATTTAAAAAAAAAACGAAATTATTTTAGTATTTCGTCGTGCAATTTTGTCCCGGCGCGTGCTCACTGTGCGGCCACGCTCGCGCGGGACGGAGCGCGGCGAGACGTGTAATTTGACTAGTGTTTAGGCGTTCTTTCGGCATCCTCGCATTTCGGCTAAGTGATAAGGGCCCGCGTCCGCTTGATCTGATATATTTAGTACAAATTTCAAGATGTTAAGGTTACGAGGCTCAAAGCTTTTCTTTTGAGGCTCCCGCGCCGCCCCCGCGCGCTCCGACGTCGTGTATAAAATTTTATTCAAAAAGAGTATTTTTGTATTGAATATTTCTAAAGTGGGTGTAAAGATCAAAAAATTCATAAATTATAGCGATGACAAAATGGGAAGTTAGGTAAAATTAGTGTGTCATGCGTTTTTTGTATTTAATTTTAAGAATAGCGTCGGATATTAAACGTTTAGGAGCATTAACCATTTGTAAATAAAAAGTTGACCGGATCGCGAGCGGCGGCGGGGCGGACAGCCGGTTATAGATAAAAAAAATATTATAAATAACTTAAAGATGTTTATATGGTTCTGGATGTAAAAAAGATAAATTTAAAGCAATTTTAAGGTGAAAGTGAAAAAAAAAATGTAAGCGATTCCTCGGTATTTGTCTTAGAATGGCTGGTAGCGGGTCACTATTGTAATCTGTGGGCCTCAGACAAATCATACCTAATGTAACGAAAACAAACCTAACCTAACTACGCATTAATTATTACGGTTCTTAATACAATACTTATACATTAATATAATATCACATTGTCATATTGCTTATAATTTACGAGCGTGTGTCTTTGTCCGTGAATGTTTAGCGACTAAACCACTGTTCGGTGTATTTAGACTTAAAGTGGAGTTAATAAAAATTGTGAAGGAAAATTGCATGAATTCAAAATTGATACTGACCTGTGACCTTAGATCGACCTGCACAGCCGTAAATCGAATTCTCTTTATTGGTGTGGAAAAAAAAGTAAATTTTCAATTGGTCGATATAAGGTGCGGGTTGGTTCGCAAATTGCGTTCAAAATATTGGTAAAATTGGCGGTTCTTAATATGTTGGTCAAAATTTAATGTAACAGTTGTAAGTGAGCAGCCCTAGCCGGCGTTGATGCCACTGAGGGATGTTTCTTCGTGAATATAACGAGTAATAAAGCTAAGCTTTTATTTGATTATGCCTTTTATTTTACTTACCCTGGTTTTCTGCTCCTTTTTAGAGTTCCTAGGTGAAACCCTACCGAACGTCTGTCACCAGGCTGTATCTCATGTGATGGTTAGAAAGTTCAAATTTTCATGATGTTTTGGTGACACTGGAACTAAAAAAAAATTTAATGGGCTCCCATACAACAAACGTGATCTTTATGACCTTAATAGATAAAGCTTAGGTAATCGTTGGCCAGGTTTTTGCAAAGTTGTGAGGCTTTATAAGATGTTGGACATGACATCTGAAATTTGAAAAAGTACTTACTTACTAATATATAGTATAATTATAATCCCTTTTTTATAGTAAGTTACTTAATTTATTTAGAAGCATTGACTGTATCGCACATAGATTATATGAGCCAAACATTTTCGAAGTACCTCAACCATTTTTGTCTACAATTTTTTATCAATTGTACCACTGGTTGCATCAAATATGTGACTAACACGTGCAAATACCATGTAACTATCCAAAATCATTTATTTAAACGTTTAACGCACAAAATTTTATGAAATAAATAAATTACTGGTCATTTTTCATGATGTACAAAATCGCCACCTACCGGAAACACGGTGAACTTTAATGAAACTAAATCAACAGAAGTTTAAGCTGTTTACAATAGATGGCGCTATTTCCACTGTACTGTTGTGCGCCATCTAGTTACAAAGCTTGGAACTAACTGCTATGCTAGCAAACTAGTTGTCTTGATAGTTCTTTATGATAACGGTGCGTAAAAAAATACAGATTATTATTTTAACAAGTTTCTTTTATATTATTTTACACTTACTCTACTGTACGACACATCTTATTCCCTCATTGCCAATCCAACTCGAGTATTTCCAAGTAATTGAATTACCACCCTAAATCTCAAGCACTATTAATATTCAAAATGCACCCTAATTTGCTTGAAGCAGCAACTTTTAAGTTGATCTGAGACCTTCAAGATGCAAGAGCCTGGGCAATTGAATCATAATTACTAATTTTAAATTATAAATGGCAATTTCTTCATTAATTCCGAAGGGGTGGACATGCTAATTTTTTCTTGATGGTGTAAAGACTAGTTAATGACAGAGAATTCATATTTTTAATGCATTTTACAATCTTTGAGTAAGTCCTCGGTAAGTAAGTTAATGCAAGTAATCGAATAAAACAATTACAACGGATTTAACTTGCATATTTATTTTTATTTTCTGATGTTTTGTACAAACCCTAAAGTGACTGAGCTACTTTAGCATTAGACTGTTGTCTACAAATATGGGAATTATAAAGTTTTTTGAAACATCAGTAAATAAAATATTATAAAATTTATTTCAAATATTATAAATTTAAATAAAATATTAAAACAATATAAGTTAATGTAGGTAAATAAAATATAATATAATTCAATGCATTTTAGTTGTTTCATTTCATTGTGTAATAACCGAGAAGGCATCGGAAATTATTATATGAATGTCCATTACAACGAATTTCAATAAAACCCTCCCACAATAAAAAACAAGTAAAATTCAAAAATATATTCTTACATCAAACATCACAGATTCCATCACAACAAAACTTTGTACTACATAACAATTTGTCCCGTTTTTTGTAATTCTCCAATCCCGAGTAACATAAGCTTTATGTGGGCTTTTGTTTTCGCAGCTTTGACCTTCAACTCTTCAGCTTTCGTCTCAAAAGCTTTAATCCTTACATCCATATACTTATTAGCTTCATTCACAGTAAATTCCAAGAAGTGGTTTAACCCAATGTGTATTAGTAATTTCGATGTATCTTTGACCGAAGCCTCCATGAAAAAACTGCAGCCCAAGTCTACTTGCGTTTTAAAACCATCTGGATGAATTTCTTTATCGGTCACCGCATTCAAAGTTTCTTTTTGTTTCACTAAATCTGTAATTTCTGCATTTACTTTTTGCAAATGAAATTCGACTTGTCTCAAGTCTTCTTTTAACACGTTGTTGATGAACTCTTCGTATTTTCTAATGGACTCGTCGATACTTGGTGAAGTCATGGTAATTTAGTCGTTAAAGAACTATATAACCGCCATACAGATTCGGTATTTTCTTTTGAAAGAAGTGATTATGTTATACCGGTATTCGATAAAGTCAGTCCGTAATATTACTCTTGTCACTGTGGAAATAATACACCTCGGTTATGTTTTGTATAAAGCACACAATTAATACTGTACTTATTGAATTTTTCTGTTCAGTTTAAAGTATAAACTCCAGTTAACTCCACGTTGATTTGTTTGAAATAAAAAGTTGACTTTTCATTCAATGTTGCCAGGTAATCAAATTTAAAACCCGCCAAAATGCATCGATTTTGTTAAAATCACTAATAATATTATGTTTATAATTATTTGATTTAAAAAAAACCTACTAAATATTATCTAAGTTTCAGGTAAAAATGATCTTAAAGGTGTCATTGTCTCGGCAACCACACAATTCTGTTGCAGTAAATACATAGGTACTTACTTAACATAATTACTATTTTGAGATGCTATTAAATATCGGAATACAGCCTTCAATAATTTAAAAACAAATACTTTATTGTTTATCAAATATCACTTAACCTTAGTATAATTATAACTTCAAAATCAGGCTAAATCTACAATTTGCATCTAGCAACTCTGATAAGGTGCCACTCTGACATTGACGGCTTGTAGTTGTATTTTCCTAAGCAATACTTACTTAGAAAATATACCTTACTATTGTTAAAACTTAAATTGACGAAACAGGCATGTATTTGGTAGTTTAAAATTAGGAAAAGATCATACTTTATATTTAAAAAATACAATTCAAATAAATATTATAAATTATTGCCATCTAGGGACAAGCAACAAAACTTTAAAAGAATGCTTTTATGCTACATAGGTTGACATGTACATTGGTGAACATGGTATCGTCAAGATAATTACTTTTGACGTTAGATGGCGCTAGCCTTAGCGGTGGCTGTTTGGGTTTAAAATCCTCCTAAAGATGTGACATTCGCGAACGCTTATAAACTCATGAAAAGTAGCAGTTTAGTTCGCTTTGTTAAGAGGATCGTGAACCTGTTAATTTTCATACAAAAGGCGATAACGTTTTACACCCAGTAAATATAGTTAGATTTTTATAATTTTTGGATATGTTGTAGATATAATGAGAAACTACGTCTGTACGTTTTGATTTTTAAGAAATATTGCTTACGCTAGATCTAAATATAGATTTTTAGATCTATATATAGATTTTTAGATGCTAATAAATTTTAGCGTTAAAAATCTAACTATATTTACTGGGTGTAAAACGTTATCGCCTTTTGTATGAAAATTAACAGGTTCACAATCCTCTTAACTCTTTGGGTGCGCATGATGCACATGTGCATCATGGAATTGCAGACCCCCGCGGCGCATGATGCACATGTGCATCATGGGTTTACAGTACCTGCCATGCGCATGATGCACATGTGCTACATAACAAAAATTGATTTTGCCATAGTATTTTGTTTAATCATATATTTTTTTTGGGTGGGATTGGGTTGTTGACAAAGAAATCTAACTAATACAATTTTTTAAAGTTATTATTTCCTTGTAAGTTCAGAAAAAAACACTTCAAACTTTGACCATTGGTTTTCAGTATATTTAATAAAGATTTTTTTTCTTTTGTTTTGATAAATCTGAAGGTTAGTTATAATCACGGAAATATAAACAGTTATTTTTACAAAACATCAATATTTTCACCTTATAATGGCATGATAACTACGGTGCATCATTGCGCCGCAGGGAACCGTTTTTGTCAATACACGAAGTTAAAAGGTCTTAAGTATTTTTTTTAAATGCAAGTTTATACGTTATGACACTTGTGTTAAAGCTTTTTTTTCTTTGGCAAGCAAAAAGGGATCGCAACTGGATGGTGTTTTCGCCATTTTACGTCAACCAATTCTTAGTTTAATTACTTTGTATTTTATAAATAATTTATGCATTGTAGGTCTAAAGTGCTAAACGACGCTGCAAATAAATATATAAAAATAAGGCTGGGTATTTCAAAACAAAGGAGCCGAATTGCAGTAATTAATAATTTCTGATTGCAGTTATTATACATCGGAAAAACAACTTTAACGGATTTAACTCGCGTATTTTATTTTTATTGGCTGACATTTCGGAGCCTTTACAGATTCCATAATAGTAGCACGACTGAGCTGACATTAGTCTTATGCTAAAGTGATAGTACATATACATATGATATGGTAAAAATAAAATACGCGAGTTAAATCCGTTAAAGTTGTTTCATTCCAATGCAGTAAGTAATTATAATTTCGTTATCTATTCCAAGTAATCCACTCTTTGGTGACACCTGCGACACAATCGACTACATAGCCGCGGCTGGGTATTTCCAGACAAATGCACTAGTTGTTATTTTATAAAATGTCGTTAAATATAAAAGGAAACAAGAACAAAGAAAGGCAATAAAACTGACTGAAGTCTGGGTCGTGCGCAATACCTATCTCCCTTAAACAATGGACGTTAGAATTAGGTAGTCGGTTTTACCTGGACATCAAAAGTAAACTCTTTCGGCGTAATGACATTGACTTACGACCATATTTGAAGATAATCAAACAATAGATGTTGGTAGTTGTTGGTTTTAATTGATTTTTGCACGTGTTCTAGTTTAGGGATACAGGTAGTGGGTAATAATTCTTCCTATGCAATTACAACGTACAGTCTTGGTCTGTGACTCTGACTGTACACTTCGTGTCTTTGCGCATCTAAGTGCCTTCAGTTGTTATTAAGATTTTTTTACTAATCTCAATGGACTCTGATACGACACTAGCTGTGATGGACTCGACTTTCTTTACTGACTTGAAAAATGCTTCTCCGATTGACTCGGCTATCTCATTGGACTCTGATACTGCACCTTCGATTGAACCTGGGGTAAACCCTATGGACCCGATATCTGCTGTTTTATCTATTGGCCAAACAAGAAGCGATCTGCCGATGCCACTTGGTAAGTACTTTGTCTTGTAGCTAAAATTATAATTACGATTTTAATTGCATAAGGTTTAGACAAAATGTCGATAATTACGGAATATCTTATTCTAGGGTTATATTATATTTCAGGATTTAATGTGCAATGTCGAATAAATATTATCAAACGTATCAAAACAGCAAGAAGTAAACAGGGATAATGAGGAGGGGATTGTTACAGAAACCACAAAAATAACTAATTTATAATAATAATACATTGAATGATTAAAAAATATTGTCTTTTATTTCACCCAAAGGAAAAACATTTAGTGATTGGTTATTAAAATAAGCGTATGAACCATCCATTCATGCGGTGTTTGTTCGGCCGATTTTCGAACGGTCCTAGCGGGCGCAATGATGCACACGTTGCATCATGGATTTTAGCACGAAAAGAAATGTATGTGCGCCTGGGAGAGGTGCAAAACGTAACTAGGCCTGCGCACAGGAGTAGTGCAGCGCGCCGCTAGGCTCTCGCGTCGAAAGGGTTAAGACAGAGCGTTATGTGGTACCGTCGACAATAAAAATATTCTTACACCCACTTGTGTGTTTAGACTTAGACCGTACAGTTTACAAGAGAATAGGTAGGTATTTGTTCTATTTTGTTTTTATAAGGCCGTTCACACCATTTTTATGTCACAGGTAATCTTCTAATGCAGATTTGCAACCATGGTTATTCATATTATTTCGAAGATCTCAATTGACGTTATGTAATACATTTTGTATTAGGTACATAATTATAGAACCTATAAAGGTAAAGAAAACAACACAATAAACGAAAAAAATCGTTTTATTTCACAAGAGAAAACAGATTTCATATCATTTTTACAATATTTGACCTAATACCAGAAAAACCACTGATTTTCTACTTATAGTTAATGACAAAATAGATGACAATAAAACTGTGGACAGATTTTTCAATTAAATACTCTATTTAGTAAGTAGATAGGTACATTTTTCATTTAATTTATTACACAATTGTGACCATTTTCTTTGGATATAAACACAGATTCTGACGTTTGTAATTTTCTCTACATAATATTTTTAGAGATAGCAACACAGGCTAAGACGTATTTAATTTCTTAACTTCGCACAATTTTGTTGACTTTTTTTATGACATGATTTTTATTATTGGTATTAGGAATGCATGACTATGTACAAAATGTAATGTTTTCTCACAAAATGATCTTCCCTACTCCAAACTTACATCAACACTATACTTAAATATAACTTAATATAATTATTACACTAAATGTGATGGACTGTCGCTTATTTTGAATGTGCTATCCGCTACTGATTCTAATTACGGGAAGATTTGTAATTTCAGAAGAGAATTTCCCAAAATACGGACGTTTTAATAAAATTTTAGTAAAGAATAAATGCTATTCCCAGAGCTATATACATACTAATATAAACTGCGGTCCTTGTGATAAGTATACCTAAGGGTCATGATAAACCCACACTTAAGTATAACCTATTAGTTTTCACTACAATTAAATTATTCTTGGTTGATCTCCAAGATTTAAGAACCTTTTTTGTTTACTATTGGTAAAATGAAGATAAAAAGATATTATATAAAGGAGTGAAAGACGTTTAATTTTGCTGAAGTTTTTTTTAACAGTTCCCACATTAATAGCAGGCTGACTTGATAATAGTCCAAACTCGAGTTAAATCCGTTATTCCAATAAATAATCAGCATCAAAAATCATTAACGTTATTAGAATTGTTTACAACTGGGAATAGACGAAGAAAAGCTATCAAAGAACTTTGGCTTTAATTTATATTATATAAATAAGTTTAAAATCCTAATGGACTGACGAATTGGACAAACACTTGAAATATTTAATTAAATATTATTTTTTAAGATATCACATATGTTCTTGTGATGCCACGAATTTTTGGGCGGAGAGTTAATATTAATCAATGAGTAACAATAATTACAGTGACTATGTTAAGTTAATATAAATTAAATCTACAAAGATCTTAAAAATACTAGGATCCATTCACTTTTTTACATCTAACAATAAAGTCGGGTAAAATCTAGAATTCAGTTCTTATTCCTATAAATAATAACAAAAAACAGTTTTATACCACATTAGTACCATTTTAGGTTAAATTATTTATTTACAAAGTATTTACAAATTAAAATTACATTCTCATATTTCAATGAGTTGTCGAATTTTTTAAATGTGATCACACGGATCGAGCAAATGCTAGTCGTAAGTTCAAAATAATTACGTCTTATACATTATACGATTAAGAATGATTTAGTTAAAAAATAGATTTCAAAGATTAGAAACAAAATTATATAAGTAGCTATATAAATTAAAGTAACTCGAAAAGTCGACAGTACCGCGAATAAGTAGTTAAATAACAACACTAACTTTACCCTCAATCACAGTGTGAAAAGTACCAATGGTAGGAGGCAGAGCATTAGTGTGGCCACTCTACTCGTCATGCCATATGTCATGCCACACGTCATGCTTCTCGTCATACAGCGCTTTTTGTCGTTTTTTTTGGGGCGAATCAAAGAGCCGCAAGGAGTAGAGTATGGCCAGAGGCGGCAACACCGCTGCAGCACGGAGCATAGTGTGGCTGAGGCAAAATGACCGGCAATGCGAAACATCGCGATTATTTGCGCAAGTAGAGCAGTGTGGCCAGAGGGTATTGCAGCAGAGCCAATAACATAATTATAGTGTGACTGAGGCAATATGAATCAACTTGTATTACTCGAACCGAGTGAAGTAGGCTTATCAAATCAGGATCCATAGTAAAAAGTTTTTTTTTTAATCTGTTTGCAACATGGTTTTAATAATAAAATAACGTTCAACGTTATTTTTAAATAGTAAAGTATCCAATGACTTGATACTGACTGGATTACATTTATAAAAACAATTAGTTAAAAAGTGAAAAACGCCTCAACATCAGGCGATTGGATTAAAAATATTTTACAAGTAAAATAATTTTGGAAGGCTGTACATT
The DNA here is from genome assembly GCA_038024825.1 of Polylopha cassiicola. Taxonomy (NCBI): domain Eukaryota; kingdom Metazoa; phylum Arthropoda; class Insecta; order Lepidoptera; family Tortricidae; genus Polylopha; species Polylopha cassiicola. The sequence goes on from CP149061.1 coordinate 7,616,323, forward strand.
GTCACTGGACGGTTACAATAAAACATGGTTATCACTGGCCATTGATTAATTATGAAAAACATTACTTAATACAATACAAACAATTAGAAAATATCATACACTTCACTTCCAAATCCGTTTTGACTAGCCGTGATTTTATTGACATGACTTAAAAACATTTCGGTCTAGTCAAAACCTTAAATATAAATTATTTTTGAATGAGAGATCCATACAACAACGAAAAATATTTGTTCGTATTTAAGATAGGACGATAGAAAATGTTACGTGGATGGAATGATTTCAAAAATTTCGACAAAGTGTTTGACGTTTATTCATAGATGTCGTTAGTTTGACGTGAGTTCTGATTTATAAAATCTGTTCTTAGAAAAATATTCTTTCGAGTGTTGCCATACAAAAGAGATTCGATTTAGGGAATTATGAAAGTAACATTATTAATTTTTAATAAGTAATTAAAAGTAGGTAAGCTAAATTATTGTTTCGAAGTAAGTAATTTTTTAATTCATTTCTGCTTTAATATCATATTTCTTTATTAAGGAGGTTTTGTTTGAAATGTGTCTTCTACGAGCGGGATATAAAATCATGTTGAAACATTTTTAAATATGTCTGAAATATCATTTTCATTTTTAATCACTTCTATAAGCTTTGGCTAATAATAATATACTTATTTTAAGTAGGTAAGTAGATAAAAGACCAAGTAAGTACCTACGTAATTATCGGATGACTTTATTTAATTATAATATTTGTATATTGTATATCTTTCTAGCATACTTAAAAGGACGTTATTTAAACTACATAATAGCTTAAGGGGCGGTGCGATAGAAGCACCGCCTCCCGCCTTCTACCCCCATTAGTACATACCTATAAAAGCATGCCTATTGTGTCCTTTATAAAGAACCCCCGGGGGAACTTAGGGGAGTTTTTCTGTTACCTGCTTGCTTGTGGGGTAGGTTTATTCCAATTTATCCTTAGACTTACAAATGGCGTCGCATTCTCTAAATGTGTTCTTATATGTGTCTATTTAAAAGATTTTTTTTATTTTTATGTTTTTACAATGGCGTAGAATTTTCAAATAGTACTAAGTACTTACTTAAAAAAATATGTTTTTTTTAAGATGGCTCGTGTGTCTCTTATTTTTTTTTATATTTTCGTTTTAGCTTTAGTTGTTTATAGTTTACGAAGCCATGGTTTTTAAGGCGTAACATTTTTCTTGTAAGTACTTTGTCGGCTTTTTTATCCAATATATAGTCATGTACCTGCAGCTGACTGTACTTTTTCTATTACGGCTTGAACACCAGCAATAAATTAATAAAACTTTTATAGACCGATAAAAACATGATAAAACGGCCCGGATGTCTATGCCGATCCTCGCTACTTATACTTGTCGGGTTACCGTGGTGTCATGTCGGTGTTTGGTATAGACAAAAGGAATTTAACTCAGCTACTCAGTGACACAAAAACTGGCGCTTTTTGTATATTTATTACGAGTTTATAAAACATATATTCAATATATATAAAAAGTTGTTGTGAAACTAATCGATTATTCAAACCATCCATTATTAATTAGCGGTTTAAATACATCCAAAAGGGCTTATTTCCTTTAAAAATTACTTCTTTATTGGAGCTAACGATGTTGGTAATAAAGTACAAATTAGATACACGGAAGTGTAATGTCCTTTTTAAAGGACTACGCCGTAAACGTAATATATAAAGGCTCTTCTTTGACTGACACTGGTTTTCATTAAAGTATTTTTTGGAGGGACGCTGGTTCTCATTATAGCATTTTTTTTCGGTGTTTCAATAGGTAATGTATAAGTTTTTTTTTAAATATTCTTATCCTAATTCGTTTTGAACACCAAATAAAAAAGTACTTACTTCATTCGTTTGTTTTTCTTTAGTCGTATCAACTGCTAAATAAAGTGATTTTCTATCAAATGTCTTTTTCATAGCACATCTCGCGTTATCATTATGCAGAATGATATTCTGTCACCATTTGAATTCAAATACTTCATGAAATTTTTCTACAAATAGGTTAAGTATGAAATGTCCTATTTAAATTTACTTACCCGAAAAATGACAATATCATATCCTATATTTATAAACGGTACTTCCTATAGGTCATTTATTTCGAAATATTAAAAAGATAAATTTATTTTTAAAAACGACAAAAGTGTACCTGATTTCTCTACCGGCATTAAAATAAGACATTAAAGTTCCTTTAGTTTAAATAAATAATTTCAAAAAAATTCCATTAACAGTACTCAAATTACACTAGCGACATCTACTAATAAAAAAATGTTCACTAATCCTTGGTACATCACTATAAACACTAATTATAGTCTCTACAGGTGCCCGGTCGGGATTTGAACCTGCTACCCGCTCTCCCCGGCCGAAGTCGAGGGGTCGGTGGGATTCAGCGCCGTCTGAAAAAGAAAAAAAAAATAATATCCTTGGAAAAGTAAGACTAGTAATGAGGGCCACCGCGTGTCAGAAATCCGCTAGATGCGCTAGTGTAGAATGAGGTCTAGCTGTCATGTACCACCAATCACAGGCCAGTAGCTTGCCTCTCATTGGTGGAACATGACAGCTAGACCTCATTCTACACTAGCGCATCTAGCGGATTTCTGACACGCGGTGGCCCTCATTAATCTAGTCCCGAACTAAGCTAAGAAGTCTGGATGTGTTTTGGAATGAAAAAACTAATAACGGATTTAACACTTTAGCGTTAGACTATTGTGCAACCGTGCTAAGATTATGGAAGCTGTAGAGAACCCCAAAAATTGAACAGCAATTTCATAGTGGACAAGGTTTCAAACTAAAAGTTTTTACCACCGTACTATAATTTTGTTAGTTATTAATTAACCGTTACGGCATAGGACACAATTAGGTATGCTCTTTCTTATCCTGGGATAATAATAGGATCCCGTCGGATAATTGATCGATACAAACACTTACAATGCAGTATTTTTTTTCTTTAGAATTAAAGTAATCAACAATTAATTTCCTTAAATTACTTAGAATAATTTAAATGATAATTATAAAACAAAAACTCTTATACCTACCTACCTAATAGATACAAGTCTCTCTCTCTCTCTCTCTCTCTCTCTCTCTCTCTCTCTCTCTCTCTCTCTCTCTCTCACACACACACACACACACACACACACACACAGAGAGAGAGAGAGAGAGAGAGAGAGAGAGAGAGAGAGAGAGAGAGAGGGAGAGAGAGAGACGCAGACACACACACACACAATCACACAAAAAAAATACTCTAATATTCTCGCAGACATGAACAGCCCGGACCCCACAAACAGCACCTGTACACGAGTATGACCGTGTAGCCATTTTAAAACTTCCGAGGTAATTTTTAACGGAAATACTTCAACTATTTTACTTAATTACAAAATATTCCCTTAAATTAAACTTTATGACTTAGGTCTATTGAAAACCATTCAAGAGAAATTCGATGCTACCGTTCAAAAAATAAAATACCAACTCCCACCACAGCTCATTGTAATTAGCAACGTAATCCCAAGAGATAAGGTTGAATTTGCATCGGTTATTCATTTGCCTTAATGCACTGTGATACTGCAATTATGTGCAACAGTGCACGCGAGTATCGTAGTACAATATTTTTTACAGATTCCAGCTTGCATTCAGACCAAATATGCATTGTAGTGAGTGCATCTGATATTGGTGTCGCGTGACGTCACGTCTCAATAAATTTGGCAAATAAACAAATTAATAACTATATGATATTTATTAGTTAATTGTTTAAAAATTTAAGACTGATAGTAAAATATTTTCAACGATAATTTGTAAATTTATGTAAATAGTTTTAATTTAAGGTGATCTTTGTTATAATTTTGACGATCTCACTATGAGTGTATATATATATATTAATCTATTAAAATAATTTAAAATTAATGAATATAAACTAATTTATATTACAGTAATGATATTTTTTTTTGTTTGTACAAAGACAAGAGTAGAAAAAAAAATGTTTTTTCTTTTTAAGAAACTTGTAACACTAATAAATATGTTGCCTGTTATAACATAATAATTTCGTATAACATAATCGCGGTTATTACACATTGGAATGAAACAACTATTAACGGATTTAACTCGCTATTTTTTTGACGTTTCAGATTCTTTAGTTTCCATAATCGTAGCACGACTGTGCTGACAATAGTCTAACGCTTTAGCTATTTCTTAAAAACTTATAACATTTATGTATTGTATTTATGTACTGTAATATCATCCTGTTATAATAATATATTGTATCTATTATATTATATGTATTATTCTTTTTGCGCCTACACATGCTCTCTGTTTGCTTTAAAGGTTGTCTGGTAGAGAATGCCGTATGGCATTAAGTCCGCCTTTTGTACATTTGTTTTTTATTGTGCAATAAAGTGTAAATAAATATAAATAAATAAACATGTTTAAGTATGCCTGATGACGTACTTGAGGAAGGATACCACACACATTATCACAAGGCCTTTATAAGAACGTTATTGGCAATTCCAGCTAGCCTATGATGAACTGTTGAGTCGACATCTTTTCGACATATTATTGAGAACGTTGTCGACAAGGAGAAGGTTTTTTCGTGTCGATATTATTCGCAGCGTGATGTTATATAGCCTAAAGCCTTCCTCGATAAATGGTCTATCCAACGAAAAAATAATTTTTGAATTCGAACCAGTAGTTCCTGAGATTAGCGCGTTCAAACAAACAAACAAACTCTTCAGCTTTATAATATTAGTATAGATTCCAGACTTTTTTTTTTATAGGACTAGGTAGTCTTATTGTTGTTGCCGCGTGTGCCAGTGCAATGCGGCACCACTACACGGTTGCGAGTCGTGCCGCTATACGTTTAAAAAAAATGCAATAAAATAATTAACCACGCTGCAACAATGTTGCCAACCGGTCCCGGGGGACGGACTTGACGAGAAATATAAATGTGTATACCGGAGACAGGTCGCATAATTAAGTTAACCCTAGTTATAAGGACTATTACTAACACAGTATGGACGTTATTGGTCTGAAATAAATGTTTTTTTTTTTTTTTCATAATCCGCCGTTTTGTAATACGGCGGTAATTCGTTAACGATTAGCCGGGTTGTCACTACATTTTCCAATAAGTACATTGGAATAATAATAATAATAATATCTTTGGACAATTCACACCAATTGATCTAGCCCCAAACTAAGCATAGCTTGTACTATGGCTACTAGACAACGGATAAACATACATATTATTATAAGACATCCAAGACTCAGGTACAGATGCCAGTGTTCATCACACTGACATTTGCCCCTAGCAGGATTCGAACCCGCAACCTCCGGTTTCGTAGTCAGGGGCTCTGACCACTAGACCAACAGGCAGTATGAAACAACTATTAACGGATTTAACTTGCGTATTTTTATTTTATTATATTTGCTGACGTTTCGGATTCTTTACAGTTTCCATAATCGTAGCACGACTGAGCTGACAGTCTAACGCTAAAGTGATTTATACCGTTAACAGTTGTTTCATTCCTATGTGTAATAACCGCGAAGGCATCAGAAAATATTATATAGATATACTAGTTGTCCGCCACGGCTTTGCACGGATCGTCTTTTCTTTATAGCCTACTAAGTTAGCTTCTGCCCGCGACATCGTCCTGGAACTCCTCCTTTTTGCAGTCGGTTAAAGAGTAGCCTATGTCCTTTCTCAGGCTCCAGACTTTCTTTGTACCAAATTTTATTTAAATCGGTTCAGTAGTTTTAGCGCGAAAGCGTAACAGACAGACAGAGTTACTTTCGCATTTATTATATTAGTAGGGTAATCGCCTATATTATGCACGGTGTTGTTTTGCATAGACCTTCGTTAACATTCAATAGTATCACGTGACTAACTGTTCAATTAGAGGGTATATAAAATTTTATAGCCCTTGACAGGATTTGAACTCACGACCGTCTTGTTTATAGACCACTCGTGATCCACTGAGCTTATCAGTACTACGTATACAATGAACTAATTAATTAATACGAATACAATGCATTGTACCTGTCTGTCTGTTAAGGATTCACTCTAAAACTACTAGACCGATTTAAATGAAATTTGTTACAAAGAAAGTCTGGAGCCTGAGAAAGGACATAGGCTACTTTTTAATCGACTGTAAAAAAGGAGTTCCACGCGGATGAAGTCGCGGGCAGAAGCTAGTTATAAATAATAAAATAACAACGTTTTAAATACATCTCTGTATAATTTTTTTTTCTTCTGTCGCAAAACTTGAAAGTTGCAACACAGCTGATTGCTATTCCAAACAGTTTCGTGTACTCCGTCCCTCTCGCACACCTGTCGGAAGTAAAATGCGAGAGAGAGAAAGAACTAGTGTTTCGATGTCTTCTCAAACGGTCGGTTTTGGAATCGGTCAAAGATCATTGATATTATGATAAGTCGATAATATTTTATTAGTTGTCTTTAAAGGTTAAGAAACTGAGTTTACAAAATTTTAAAACTTACTTTAATAATTAATGGGATTTGTTAACGCTTTCTTAAACAGCACCTACTGCTTTGGAATGAATTTGCTTTAAACGGATTTAACTCGCGTATTTTATTTTTATTGGCTGACGTTTCGGACTCTTTACAGATTCCATAATCGTAGCACGACTGAGCTGACAATAGTCTATATCTATACTAATATTATAAAAAGGAAAGGTTTGTTTGTTTGGATTGAATAGGCTCCTAAACGACTGGAGCGATTTGAAAAATTCTTACACTGTTGGGAAGCTACACTATTCCCGAGTGACATAGGCTATAAAAAAAGGAATCTGTGCGAAGCCGGGGCGGACAGCTAGTCTTATGCTAAAGTCATAAGCATCCTGTCTCCAGATGTGTATATAGGTCAATGACTGACGTAAAACCAGTTTGACAACGTCAAGTCTGAGCGGCGCCTTGACCCACCTTTGCAAAATACCCTTTAGGTGGGTCAGTAACTTATTACTCCATAGATAACGTTAAATCCTTACTAATATTATAAATGCGAAAGTAACTCTGTCTGTCTGTCTGTCTGTTACGCTTTCACGCTAAAACTACTGGACCGATTTAAATGAAATTTGGTACAAAGAAAGTCTGGAGCCTGAGAAAGGACATAGGCTACTTTTTAACCGACTGCAAAAGGAGGAGTTCCACGCGGACGAAGTCGCGGGCAGAAGCTAGTACTTAATATAAGTTTAAGGTTTTGTTCTTAGTTTAGGTTTCGAGTACTAACCTATTGTTAGGAAGGTGTGAAGTCAAAATTAGGCGTTAAGATGAGGCGTTTAGGCGAGGCTTGAGGCAAGGCGTTTAGATGAGGCCTTTAGGCGTTAAGATGAGGCGTAAAGAAGAGGCGTTAAGGTGAGACGTTAAGGTGAGACGTTAAGGTGAGACGTTAAGATGAGACGCAGAGACGAGGCGTTAAGGCGAGGCGAGACGCAGAGACGAGGCGAGACAGAGACACAAGGCGAAAGTCAGAGACGAGGCGTGACGCAGAGACAAGGCGAAAGTCAGAGACCAGGCGTTAAGGCGATACGTTAATACTAGGCGCTGCACATATAGTACCGAGTCCCTAAGTGTGTAACAAAGCGAATTCCCGAGTAACAGGCCAGTCCCACTAGGTTCAATACTCACGACATTGTTCTAGAAGGGCAGCCAGAGATCACTGAACTTGGTAACTAGTTCCGATCACAATGTGTTTTAATGAGATGAAAAAACTAGATGCTGTTGCCAATGTAAGTCATTCACGATGACGTACTAAAATAAATGTTTTTTTTTTTAAAGGATTGAACAGAAGATATTAATAATTTTTGATGCCTTCGCGGTTATTACACATTGGAATAAAACAACTATTAACGGATTTAACTCGCGTATTTTTATTTTATTTTATTAGCTGACGTTTCGGATTCTTTACAGTTTCCATAATCGTAGCACGACTGAGCTGACAATAGTCTAACGCTAAAGAAGTAAGAAGATATTAAATTGAAAGACAGCTGGAAAGCCTTTGCTAAAATGTCTTTGATGTAATTAATTACTTTTTTAATTCCTCTAAATATAGGTAAAATTGCAAGGAACCTACTTACGTAGGTACTTATATAGAAATAAATGGAAGCATAAAATTAAACATAGGTACTCAATATTAAAGCATATTAAAAAAAACTTCTTAAACTAAAAACTTCTTATTTCGACTTTGTATCGCAAAAACTAGAGAACGTCGTGACCGATTTTGCTAAAATTCCAGTCCAGGGAAGATTTAAGGAAATATAGAAAGAAATACAAGAAAAAAAAACTGTCAATTTTACTATTTGAAACAAATTTGAAACCTGACATTTGACCGTTAAGCGGTCTGTTGTATTCCTTATAAAATGGCAGATGTAAGGAATATATAAAAAACTTGTTAAGTATTTATAAACTCGGGCGCATATTAAAGACTACTCTTTTTATATAATTATCATAAACACATTTGTCATTGTATAATGAATAATGTTTATTGTAACTAAAAAAAATACATTTAATTTAAATAACGACGACGAAGTTGCTTCGCTTCTCATCTAAAAAATAAATTTTCAGAAAAAACTAAAAATATATATATATTTTTTTTTCAATTTTGTATACCTTCAGCACTAAGACTTATTTTATGCTTCATTTATTTATTATAATGTTTGATATTTAAATAAAAAATAAACAATAAGTAAGTTTCATTTTTGATGTAATCAAATCAGAACACAATAGATAAGAGATATTGGCAGCAAAATTTACACAAATAAACTGAAGGCTATTTTATTTTTTTAATCAATCATCAATACATAGTATAAAACAAAGTCGCTTTCGCTGTATGTCCGTATGTATGCTTAGATCTTTAAAACTACGCAACGGATTTTGATGCGGTTTTTTTTAATAGATAGAGTGATTCTTAAGGAAGGTTTATAGCCCCCGTGTGAAGCCGGGGCGGGTCGCTAGTATTACATAAAAAAAACTAAATCCAACGAAAACGTAAGCAAATAAAGCAATAATACGCCATTTCAATCCGTTGTAGTTGTTTCATTCCAATGTGTAATAACCGCGAAGGCATCAGAAATTATAATATATGACAACTTCATCGATTCGTCTTTTATCGCAAAAATTGCCGAAGATTTACGACATTTCTCGTCACAATTGACATTCAATGTTGAAGTTTTTTTACGAGCCGTGTATTATTAGTACAGCGACATAAAATTCAAAGTTGAACTTCTGATCAAGTGTCGTTTGAAAATTCATTTTTATATTTCCTTACTTAAAGGGTACTCAGGTGCGTGCAGTGAGAGGCTAGCTAGGGCACGCACTCGATTGTAGATGAATAGAGTGCATCTATTTAGGCATATGAAAATATGACATACAGAGTTCGAATTTTAAGTGGGGATGACACACAGGTATGTGATTTGACATAAGTAAAAGGTTTTCGTTTTAAATTTCAATATACCTAGGTACTTAAATCATTTTTTTTAAATGATAAGGTACCAAATTAATACCAAGTGCGTGCATTACATCTAGGCGTATATGATAAATGTGAAGTGCCTACCCTTAAGCTGAACACGTGTACCCCCCATTGCTAGAAATAACCTCTCGTTCAACCGTGTACAGAATTAACTTAGTTTGCAAAATAACTTCATAACATTAACTCCACATTGTTATATAAACGTGACAATAGCACCAGTATTATAAGTTTCCAGTTTTCTCGGCAGTCTATTAGTAATATTAGACGATGTTTCTCAAATAACTGTCAAGTATTGTTTAATAATAATGAACATTTACAATATACCCGATACGTGGGGAAAAGTAAACATTCACGTGAAATGGAATAAAACAACTGTGATTTAGAAATACAACAGACTAGCTTCTGCCCGCCACTTTACATTAGGGGATGAATTTTCAAAAATCCTTTCTTAGTACTCCAAAATTTTTCTTTGGCCCTGCGTTGATATATCAGTCATTAAGTCAAGGGCGTGCAGTCCATACAGGCGTAGTGCCACTAATGTATGGAGTGCCTACCCTGGCGCCATACTTACGCACCCCCCACTGCACGCGCCTGCATTAAGTCAGATTCTTATTTTGTACATTATTATAGATTTCTTGGTAATCCCGGCAAATATCAAAATATGTTCTAAAACCAAAAATAAGGTCAGTCAGATACCACTAATTTATAAGTCGTAAAATAATATAATTAAGAGTATTTCGACTCGTAAATTTGGTGGTCGTAAATGACAATTTCGCTGTTTCTCAGAATGTTGTTGTGGTCGTTAAAATACTCATTTATACTTTACTTTTTAGCGTCGTAAAATGTATAGTAAAATAAAGTGAAGATAATTTTCCTACAAAATGAACACACACGACGGTTTCTGGTTCCGAATTTAATATATAGTGATTTAATTTACGTATTGTCTTAATTAACAATTACAGCATTAGCAATTTTTAGTAACAAACGTTACTCAATAGCAAAGTTACATATTACTTTTGGACTTTTTTAATTAATATCTTTGGACAATTCACACCAATTATCTAGTCCCATTTTAAGCAAAGCTTGTGTTATGGGTACTAGACAACGGATAAATGTACATAAATACATATAAGACATCCAAGACTCAGGTACAGATGCAAGTGCTCATCACATTGACATCTGCCCCTAGCGTGATTCGACCCCGCAACCTCCGGTTTCGTAGTCAGGGCCTCTGACCACTAGACCAACAGGCCGTCAAACTTAATTTTAATATTCGAAAATCAATCCTTTCTTAGCGCTCCCTGAAGTTATAAAAGGAACCCCTGTGCAAAATTTCAAGTTCCTTACCCTTGTAGTTGCGTTGATATAATGTCAATCATTAAATCAGCGCCTCCCTTTATGAAGAGACTAGCCGTCCGTCCCGGCTTCGCACGGATTATCTTTTTTTTATAGCCTAAATCATTCGGAAATAGTGTATGTAGTCGTTTTGGAGCCTATTCAGTCCAAACAAAGAAACCTTTCCTCTAAATTATATTAGTATAGACTACGCAAGCGAAGTGGAAAACATAAGTTGGTTGCGCATAATTATCACTTACTTAAGAGGATTGTGAACCTGTTACTTTTCATACAAAAGGCGATAACGTTTTACACCCAGTAAATATAGTTAGATTTTTATAATTTTTGGATATGTTGTAGATATAATGAGAAACTACGTCTGTACGTTTTGATTTTTAAGAAATATTGCTTACGCTAAAAATTATTAGCATATATATATAGATTTTTATCTACAACATATCCATATCCATAAGATAAAAATCTATATATGCTAATAATTTTTAGCGTAAGCAATATTTCTTAAAAATCAAAACGTACAGACGTAGTTTCTCATTATATCTACAACATATCCAAAAATTATAAAAATCTAACTATATTTACTGGGTGTAAAACGTTATCGCCTTTTGTATGAAAATTAACAGGTTCACAATCCTCTTAAATACAAAATCACGAACGACCATTACTTAGTAAGCTTATCTTTAATTGACTAACTAAATTAACTGAAATCTGACGTAATTACCAGCTAAAAGCTCAACCGCATCGAAGCTGCATTAAACCGTTTAATACTTTAAGTTGCTAATAAAACTTTTATCAGGAAAAGTGCTAATCCTTACCTTGAACAAAACAACATGTAAAAAAGGTAAAAAAATCTCAAGATCTATCTATACTAATATTATAAAGCTGAAGAGTTTGTTTGTTTGAACGCGCTAATTTCAGGAACTACTGGTTCGAATTCAAAAATTCTTTTTTTTTTGAATAGACCATTTATCGAGGAAGGCTTTAGGCTATATAACATCACGCTAAGACCGATAGGAGCGAAGAAACAGTGGAAAATGTGTAAAAAACGGGGAAAATATAAAGCCCTATGAGGAAGTGACAGATCTTTGACGAAACAATCGGACGGGCAGGACGACGTCTGCCGGGGCCGCTAGTAAGGAAATATGATGGCAGTCAACACCAGTGGTGGATTTCTCTTGTTCTCTCTAGGCTAGGTGCCGTGTAAGTGTTGTGTAAATGGTCCATGCAAGGGTAGGCATACACAATGTGCCTGTATGGAATGCACGCCTTTGCCGTACTTCTAAACCATACAAGTATCATTATCGAGCAAACAGTAATTTGTATGACTGTTATTACATACATTATAATAACACATTTTATATCATATTATATGCACTCATAGTGAGATCGTCAAAATTTAAAATTATAAGATATACTGAAGCGCAGTTGGCCAGCTAATGGGCCTTCACTGCAAAACCGGACGGGTGGCGAGACTACTGAAAGGAGACTCTTAAGTCTTTAGGTTGGGTTTAGGGTTTTAGCACCGCTATTCGAGGAGCCCCCAAGGTAATTTGGGGTCGCACCTCGGCTCGGGCCGTAGAGTCATACTATTAAGTTAATAGTCATAAGACTTCAAGTCATATTATTAGGGCTTGTATGACTAAGTCACACTATATTATTATATTATTATGACTCTTAATGGAGCAAACAGACAAGATCCACATGGAAGAAAGAATTTTTCAAATCGGCCCCAGTCGCTTTGGAGCCTGAATCCAAACAAACAAACGTCTTTATTTTATTAAGAACTAGCTTCTGCCCGCGACTTCGTCCGCGTGGAACTCCTCCTTTTTTGCAGTCGGTTAAAAAGTAGCCTATGTCCTTTCTCAGGCTCCAGACTGTCTTTGTACCAAATTTCATTTAAATCGGTCCAGTAGTTTTAGCGTGAAAGCGTAACAGACAGACAGACAGAGTTACTTTCGCATTTATAATATTAGTAAGGATAGATTTGCAAAATCAAAAACATAATTTGACAATTGCGAAACAGTACAGTTGAGGTACCCGTATTTTACTCGATCGTAAACACAGCATCCACTTAGCTTTACTGCGAATGCCGTACAGAGAGTGTTCCGCGAAATACTTTATATGACTTATAGTCATATAAGAGCGTTATTATAGTTCGAGCAACCGGATAACAGTTCGGAGAACATTTATGTTAAACTTAAGTTAGTGTTTTTATTTTGAGTTTTAAAGTAGGTCATGTAGTATAGGAATCTTTATATAAGATCTAATAATATCAGGCGCGTGCAGTGAGAGTCGCGTATGTACTGCAACAGGGTAGGCACTCCATATATTTATATTATATGTGCCTATATGAAATGCACGCCCTTGGGAATCTATATATGAATTATCTATATATGGATATGTTAGTATAATTCTAGAAAACAATTAAAAAACATGTATAACATATATCGTGCACATGCTAATTTTACAAATAATTTTTATCTTTTTTTTTGATATAAATTATTTGCATCGATATTTTTTTATCGAAGTTAATTATAATATCGATAATATTTTATCGATAAATTTTATTATGTCAACAAAGTAGGCTATTTTCGGTACAAGCCCAGACTCTTTGATGTGTTGTCTGTCAACGTACAAAACGAAAACAAACTTAATAAACTGCGATTTATTGGTCTAGTAGACAGTAGTGATGGGTCACTATCGATAACACCGCTAATCTATCGTTTAACTATATTTCATTCATATGTTTAAAAACATTTTCATTAAAATTACCCCTTAGACTTAAGTAACACAACTTTACTGTAAGTAACTACTTTGTTAAGCAGTGGCGGATTTACCCTAAGGCCCATCAGGCCCAGGCCTAAGGCCAGATACAATGGGCCGTTAATAATTAATATGTTAAGCTACAACTAGCTTATTGAAATACATATAAATAAATATACATAACTAACTATAATATAGATATTTATAATTATAAAAATATACTTTTCTGTCCTCCGGCCGGAAAGCGCCAACTTTCTGGCCGCTGCGCTAAATGAAATTGCCGCTTTCTGGCTTCGTCGAACAGAAAAATAGTATACTGACCTCGGCCAGTAAATAAAAAAGCCTCAGATCACATTTTTGTCAACCTCGGCTTCGCCTCGGACGACAATTACATGTGATCTGAGATGATATTTTTTATTTTACTGGCCTAGGTGCGTAATGTAGGTACTAATAAAGTAAAAACTTTATAAGTATAAGATTTTAAGGCTGCGATTACCTATTGCCACTTACAGTCGAATGAAACACATCGTCAACACGAACTCCAATAGAAGCAACTCAAACTTTAACGATACGATATAATCACACAATGTCGACGTTACATTCACAAAATATCGATAAACAATAAAAACTTGAAAGCACTAGCGTGAGTCGCCACCGTGAGGCAAAGCACACCTAACTCCGAATTTACGACTTTCGGCGCTCAGACGCGTTTTAAATCAAACTGACCTTAGCTGTTTTACGACTCTGCCGGGTAGTGGCAGAAATTGTTAGTACAAATCTACTTATAGAACCGACAGTTCTTGTAAGGACTTAATTGTATTAAATACTAGCTGTCCGCTACGCACGGTCTTTTGTAGCCTACTAGTTTCTGCTCGCTACTTCGTACGCGTGGAACTCCTTTTTTGCAGTCGGTTAAAAAGTAGCCTATGTTCTTTCTTAGGCTCCAGACTGTCTATGTACCAAATTTCATTTAAATCGGTGCAGTAGTTTTAGCGTGAAAGCATAACAGACAGACAGACAGAGTTACTTTCGCATTTATAATATTAGTAGGGATCAATGACCTATGTCATGGAATGATCCAGTCGATTATATGTAATCAAGACTGTAATGATGCTATAATTATGTAGCGGTATTATTATGAAGATACTTTTTAGCACGCTTTTATTAAAGCCGGCAATAATTAAAGATCTAGGTATATAGGTAGCGTTGCTAGGCGTCTTGTCGACACACACACACACACACACACACACACACACACACACACACACACACACACACACACATAGATATACACACACACTCGGCACAAGGACTAAAAAGCTTGTAAAATAGTTCCTAAGTCTTTTGCTTGCATTATAACCTCCAAATAATTAACTTAATGAATAGGAAATCTGCTGTTTCTGGAAGAGCGAGACCTCTTGACACAAACGAATAATATACTTTTCTGTCCTACCCAATACATTCATGTATTACAAGCGGACTACCCCGGCTTCGCCCGGATCCCTTTTTTTATAGCCTATGTCACTCGGGAATAGTGTAGCTTTCCAACAGTGAAAGAATTTTTCAAATCGGCCCAGTCGTTTAGGAGCCTATTCAATCCTAACAAACAAATGTTTCCTCTTTATTATATTAGTATAGATAACAGTCAGCATGGGCGTGCATTCCACACAGACAGTGCCTACCCTGACTGTGTGAACTCGATGTCAACGAGGTAAACAGCGTGTCGCCGTATCTGATGTTATTTCCTCGCAAAGTTTAGTGCAACAATTTGTACCGATACGTCGTCGTTATGGAGTGTAAAGTGTTCTTAAAGACCGATACAACTTTATGAGGAGATAACTCTATAGTTACCTCAGTTCCACTGGAAACGCTTTGGACATCTGCTCGTTTTATATTAAACTAGCTGTCCGCCCCGGCTTCGCACGGATCATCTTTTTTTTATAGCCTATGTCACTCGGGAATAGTGTAGCTTCCCAACAGTGAATGAATTTTTGAAATCGGTAAAGCCGTTCTGGAGCCTATTCAATCCAAACAAACAAACAAATCTTTTCTTTTCCTCTTTATTATATTAGTATAGAAGACAGGCACAAAGTTAACTATTTGGTTATTAATTGATTAGGTGTAATAAATGCTCGGAAAGACTAAATTAAATTGGTTGGAAAAGGTGAAAATTTCTGTCAACGTCAAGTGTACTGGATAATGCTGGTAAGTTAGATTTTTTTAAAGTTTTCGTGTGGAGTTTCTTATCTTGGATGTTTTAAATTACATCATAATATTGAAATTTCAATTATCTAGCTATTATTTAGCTATGTCCTATTATTTTTTAACTAATAGACATATTATACAATCCGTACATAAATATAGCTGGCAACACTGTCAGTCAGTCTTGTTCAAACCTATATGTGATGAGGCGACTCATCCACCACTTAAACAATTTAATATAAATACAGTCCACTAAATTAATGTAGGCGTTTAATTTAATATAAAGACCAGTGACCACGAAGCCTACACATATTCCTTAAAAAAAATTAAAGATCCAGTTGTTATTGAGAAATAATACTCTGGTCTGAAATATATACATACAAAATTATATGTATAAACCTATATTAAGCAACTGCTTGCATTATTATAAGGGCATATTCTTGTCATTCTAAAACCTAAAAATAACCTTATTTATTGTGAATAATAAAACTGTTTAAATAAACAATACTATTGTGACAATATTTCCATTAAATATTACAATAAGGGGTAATAATCGTATCATAGTATCATATTATTTCACTTCATTACTTCAAATAACAATAAACTTAAGTTATTTTGAGCTGGAACTCATACCGAGTCCAATGCCTGCTATCAGGCGCGTGCAATGAACAAGACCAGGGTAGGCACTCTATAACATCACATTATACCTATATGAAGTGCACGCCCTTGCTTACTATATTATATAGGTTTGTATTTTTAATTAACAAGTACCTCTGCGTGACCAAGCTTTGTTATGATTTGACAAGAAATAAAATTTGTACACGCGTTTCTCACGTCACCAATAAATTGGTCGAGTGAGATATGATATATTATACATTGGAATGAAACAACTATGAATGGATTTAACTCGCGTATTTTATTTTATTTGCTGACGTTTCGGATATTTTAGTTTCAGCTTCACGCTAAAATGATTTTATATACTTAATGAAACAAAATACGTGAGTTAAACCGTTCATAGTTGTTTCATTCCAAAAAGAAAATTGTTGACAGAAACACAAATACATTATCATAAATAATTAATAAGACGAGGTCTCAGTTCGGGGTGAACTGTACTTAAAACGTCAAAATCGAATTTGAAATCCCTTAAGTACATATTCTATTATGGTTCTATAAGTATTCCATTAATGCTCTGAATATAACTATATACATAATTTAGTGTGACATTTCTGAAAACAAAATGGCCGACTAGCTGATGTCACTGAATGAATCAAATATATTTACGGCGCGATATCATTTTACAACTCCCACGTGTGTGTCTGTATGTTATATCATTTGTGCATTTGTGGTTATAAAAATACTAGCTTTTGCATGCGACTTCGTGCTTTTGAACCCCTATTTTGCACCCTTAGGGGTGTAATTTTTGTAAACACTTGTTAATGTCATATCCTAAATAATTTTTGTCGAAATTGTCTATACTAATATAATAAAGAGGAAATATTTGTTTGGATTGAATAGGCTCTTGAACGATTGGACCTATTTGAAAAATTCTTTCACTGTTGGAAAGCTACATTATTCCCGAGTGACATAAGCTTTAAAAACCCCCGACATTAAAACTAAAAGGCCCTCTAAAAAGTATAACAAATAATAACAATAATAAAATCTTAATATTGGTTACCTGAGTATTAATATTTCTACAAAGAAAACATCATGTCGGGGGGACCGTAGGTTTAGTTAGATAGTAAATATTAAGTAAGTACACTTAAATGAAAAGCGGCGGCAAAAAAAAACAGAATCAAAATCGGTTCATGCGTTAGGGAGCTATTATGCCACAGACAGACACACACACACACACAGACAGACAGACAGACACGTCAAACTTATAACACCCCGTCGTTTTTGCGTCGGGGGTTAAAAAAAAGGGATCCGGGCGAAGACCGCTAGAGAGTTGATTATATTTCCATACAAAAATTTAAATCAAATCTCTTGAAAAATAAGCTGACTTAAAGGCAGACATCAACGCCTAAACTATAAGGGTTAGAAACTTAAAATTTTACACGTTCCTTTTACAGCGTAGAGCACGAAAATATTTTTGAAAAATCACCCATAGGGTAAAACGAAAATCAACCTTGGTCTAAAACAGGTGCTTAGTGCAGACGAAGTCGCGTGCAGAAGCTAGTCAACACTTCTTTTGTTGTAAAGCCCATACACAGCGTGTTTACAGTAATGTCACGCGCGCGTGACCGAGCGGAGGCGATTATTGTTACAACAAACTCAGAGGTTTAAGGTCAGTGATTCTGGAATTGGTTATTGGTTACATTGTGTTTTGTGAATATAAGAAAGTTTTGACTGTTTTTCATTATAATTTCTTATGTAAAAAGTATGCTTTCTTAAAACCAAACTATATTCTAATTTAACTACTTATAAAAAGAACCGCTGAAAACCACAAACACGTTTCTGAAACACAATATGACAATACAATAGTCACACAGTTAATACAAGTATTTATTAATCATTGGAATCAGTGTTGCCAACTCCTAGAAATTCGAGTCGCTAGACTCAAAGTCAAAAGTCGCCAGAAAGTCGCTAAAACTAAAACATTACCATAAATGTTTTAGTCGTGTTTGTCGTTTTCCATATTAAGTATCTCTTGGCATTGAATAATTCTGTGTCGATTTGACAAAAAATGTATCTATTATTGGCTCTAGAACTGTTTTAATTTGTACTCCAAAAGTCGCCAGATAGGTAAGTCGCTAAACTATTTTTGTCGTCAAAACTTTTTTTTGGTCGCTAAGCCTTAAGCAAAAGTCGCTAATTCTAGCGACAAAATCGCTAAATTGGCAACACTATGGAATGAAACAACTATGAATGGATTTAACTCGCGTATTTTATTTTAGGGTGGATCTTCGAGCGTTTGAGACGCCGTCATTGTCCTCTACATCTATATCTATAATGTTTGCAAATAATATTATTAAGTATCGATTGAAATAGTATTTGTAACAGTACCGGGGGATAATAGCACTCAAATTTTTGTTACTTATTGACTCTGTTCTTAAATATAGATGTAGAGGACAATGACGGCGTCTCAAACGCTCGAAGATCCACCCTTTATTGGTGTTTCGGATTCTTTACGGTTTCCATAATCGTAGCACGACTGCTGACAATAGTCTTACGCTAAAGTAAAATAAATTACGCGAGTTATCCGTTCATAGTTGTTTCATTCCAATGATAAAAAATACTTGTTTTATCTGTGGACTATTGTATTGTCGTATTGTTTTTTAAAAACGTGTTTGTGGTTTTGAGCGGTTCTTTTTGTAAGTAGGTAAATTAAAATTTAGTTTGGTTTAAAAAAAGAATAGTTTTATAATACAAGCGTCATATTTGTTAAAAGATAGCGTCAGAAATTTTAAAGTAAGTATTTATTAAGTTGGCATTATTGAATTAATCTATGGTATTTGAGCCTTAACAAGGTATCGTTTTTCGCTGATTTAAGGCATTGTTTGGCATCTAGCATCCGCAGCTCGGAGGTCGAGTATTTACAACGTGTTCACCTACCTTTACAACACAACATACTGACTGGATTGAACCAACTATAAACAGATCTAACTTACGTAATAAATTCTTTAGCGACTATTGTCATAAACATACGCGAGTTACATCCGTTAATAGTTGTTTCATTAAAATGTTATCTTGTTATATTTTGATTGCTTTGTTTTTAAATAAAATTTCTTAATTGAGATAGTTAGCATATTGCAATATTTAGTGTTTAGTTATAGAAGTATCAGCTCAGTCGGTATAAAATAGTTCCAATGTAATAACCACAAAAGCAGAAATTATTATCCAAAGATATTTATTTAGTTTATTCAAGACTTACTTCGCCATTGTGAAAAAGGTACGTTTAATCAAGACTTACTTCGCCATTGTGAAAAAGGTACGTTTAATCAAGACTTACTTCGCCATTGTGAAAAAGGTACGTTTAATCAAGACTTACTTCGCCATTGTGAAAAAGGAACGTTTATTCAAGACTTACTTCGCAAATGTGAAAAAGGTACGTTTATTCAATAGTTGTTTCATTCTAAAGTAAGTAAAGTTTATTCAAGACTTACTTCACCATTGTGAAAAGGTCCTAAAATCCTTAAACAAGATTAGAATTTAACGATCTGTGACTTGTACCGTTTTATAATGAAGTTGTTATGATTTACGTCCGTAGGGGACAAATCCAAAGCCGGTCTAACTGTGTGTTTGTCCGGTCATAAAATATGTCTAAATGTCTTGACGTTTTGTAGGGTAGAGTTCTACTGTGCACGTTAAGAAGTTAATGTCAAAATGTTTCTTAAGTTTGTACAATTAAAAAAAAAAGCGCCAAGTGCGAGTCGGATTTAATTACTTCGGTAATATGGAAATGTTTCTTATCTGCATTTGTAGCCTAAATTAAAAAAAATTGCCAAATGCGAGTCGGAATTACCTACATAAGTAATATGGGTATTGGGTACGAAACATAAATAGGGTTCAGTTATATCCTAAGGAACGAATAAACATATAAGGCTCCCGTACAAAAAAAAATATTTTTTGCCGTTTTTTCGATAGTGGCATGGAACCCTTTGTGAGCGAGTCCGACTCGCACTTAAGCATTTTTTTAGAGATACTTAATGCGTTATACGTACAATGTACCTACGCTTTAATTCTGCAGACCTACAGCCAAAATTATTCTGATACATATTTATTTTTAATTCCGACCCAAAAGGAAGTTTAACGTGTATTTGTGCGTGTGTTCTTCGCCTTAACGCATGAACGGATTTTGATTCTGTTTTTTTTTTGGAAGGTGAATATGTCGGACTTTTTAGAAGGCTTTTAGGTTTTTATGTCGGAGGTTTGTTAAATTGCATATTACTTGTCGTTTAAAGGAATATTTAAACAACAACCTTTATTATTATTATATTATTTTTCGTGTCACAAAACTCATAAATTCGGCTTTCATTATAGCGTGGAGTTTCACCACAACCATCTTAAATTTAAGAATGAATACGGTGCGTAGCAATGTCGTGACGAATTATTTTTATAGTCCTCCCTGAAAATTAAGTTATTAAAACACTGTATAACGCATATGATAAAAGTATTAGAGATTTAGTCTTTTGACATCTGGAGACCTTATACATCTCCAGTACCTATTGTTATTTTTTATTTTTTTTGTTTTTCTCCTATAATTTTTTTAAAATGTAATTAGATTAAGTACATACATATTGTAATTTGTACATAATTTATTCTTAAGTGAAATTGTAATATTATTATATTGAAAAAATTATACCTCATTGAGTTTATTCTCGATTCTTCTCAAGAGGTTTTTTTTGCTGAATCGAAAAAGAATATTAATTTTAACGTTGACATTCACAAGTGCCTGTAAGAGCCTAGCCTGAATAAATTATTATTTGAGTTTGAGTTTGAGTTTGAGACAAATTTAATTAGTTTCGTGTATTGTTAATTTTATTTTAATTGATTATTTATTTATATTTTAACTACCTAGTACCTAGGTACTTCATTTTGTGTTCAAATCAAATATCTTTTATTTGTTCAACATAAGTAATATAAAGTTATTTGTACACACTCACCTTCCGGTTTACAAATTCTTGATGTGCATGCAGGATGTTAATCCATACTAATATTAACTACTGGACCGATTTAAATGAAATTTGGTACAAAGAAAGTCTGGAGCCTGAGAAAGGACATAGACTACTTTTTAAGCGACTGCAAAAAAGGAGTTCCACGCGGACGAAGTCGCGGGCAGAAGCTAGTTTGTTAAGTATATTTATTTATTTATCTGTCAAAAATTCATTGATGGAACAATATAATTCCTGTGTTGCTCTTGTACTAGTGTCATTATTAACTAGTGACAAAAACCTGTTTCGAAATTAATACAGACTTATTATTAAGAACTAGTTGGTAAATTTAAAATTCTCGTAACATACAAAGATGTATGGTCTAAATTATTAGGATTGCTCTGAAAGAGTAGTCGTAAAAATTAATTGAGTGTGTTTTATGATATTCGTGGGGTCAAGTTGGCAGGGAAAAATACTTGTACCTACTGTACAGTTCTTTTTTTATTATATTCGTATACAATTCTAATATATTTAATTGTAGATAAATTTGGACAAAAATCTAACATAAAATTTTCGAAACGCGGTGTTTGTTGCCAAACTCCTCCGAAACGGCTTGACTGATTTTCATGAAATTTTGATTGCATATCAGGTAGATCTGAGAATCGGCTAACATTTATTTTTCATAGGTAGGTACCTACCCTTAAATGTTAATGATGGTTCTCCCAAACGATTTTTTTTAATTTTGGGATTTTTTTTATCTAAAATAACCCAGCAAATCTGTAGGTATGACTTATATAAAAGGAGAAACTGACTTATGACTAGGCTTATCAACGCAATCTATACTAATATTATAAAGCTGAAGAGTTTGTTTGTTTGTTTGAACGCGCTAATCTCAGAAACTACTGGTTCGAATTCAAAAATTCTTTTTTTGTTGGATAGACCATTCATCGAGGAAGGCTTTAGGCTATATAACATCACGCTGCGACCAATAGGAGCGAAGAAACAGTGGAAAATGTGTAAAAAACGGGAAAATAACTGTTCCACGCGAACGAAGACGCGGGCACAGCTAGTTGACAAATAAAGGAATCTGAGTCTGTGAAGCCAGGAGTCGCTAGTTATTCAATTCTCACGTTCCTGTCACACGTCACAGCTGTCAATCTTGTTTCAAACTTCAAAAGAACTTTACGATGTCGCGGCTTAAGTTTTTATTCGAAAACGAATGTCAAATTTTTATTTCTTCCTTACGTCAATTATTGACGGTCATGGATGTTATTTCTCCATTATATGGAGTTGTTAAATTAATACAAAGTTTTCTTTCAACAGTTCAAATCTGTATTAAAAAGTTACAAAGGGTATTCAGTATTTTTTTGACGGTAGGACATCGTTTAAAAGTTTTGATATATTAAGACTTATACTTACTATCTATACTATAATAATATAATATTAATATTATAAAGAGGAAAGATTTGTATTTTTGTGTGTGTGTATGTTTGTAATGAATAGGCTCAAAGACTACTGGACCGGTTTTAATAATTCTTTCACTGTTGGGAAGCTACGTTCACCCTGAGTAACATAGGCTATAAAATATTTTGAAAAAAAATAGGGATCCGTGCGAAGCCGGGGCGAACCGCTAGTAATATTATAAAGAGGAAAGGTTTGTTTGTTTGTATTGAATAGGCTCCAGAACGGCTGGACAGATTTCAAAACTTCTTTCACTGTTGGGATGCTACACTATTTCCGAGTGACATAGGCTATAGAGTAAGTATTTTGGAAAAAATAGGGATCCGTGCGAAGCCGGGGCGAATCTTACATAAATAGATATGAATAACTAAAATGTAATGTGACTGCACCAAATTGGATAATTCATTTTTTATTGTTTTTTTTTGTCAGAACAAAGTTTAATACCCACTTTTCAATGACCATAAAATATAAAATAATACAATAAGCGGCCTATTTGTCAAAAAGTAATCTCATCCAGACTAACTTTAAATCTGTTCCTAGAAAATCTAAAACACTACTAATTAACCTATAAATACAAGTCCAATTATTTCCGTACTCTCAAATAGCTAGATTTCCAGGTAATCTATACAACTCTATACTATACTATACTTAATTGGAATGAAACAACTATAACGGATTTAACTTGCTTATTTTTATTGGAATAAAACAACTATAAACGGATTTGACTGTAGACTAGTGTAGACTCACTTTAAATTTACCTATGTTTTGACGGGATAAAATAATAAAAATAAGCGATAATTTATGATTAGATATTATGTAGGTATTATATTCATTAGTGATTATGGAATCTGTATAGGCTCTGAAACGTCAGCCAATAAAATAAAATAAAATACGCGAGTTAAATCCGTTAATAGATGTTTCATTCCAATGTGTAATAACCGCGAAGGCATCAGAAATTATTGTATTTTTTTAAGATAACAATATAAAATTATTAACAGTGTTGCCATATCCTAAAAAACTCGATATAAAAACTAAACAAGCCAGTAATAATAAAAATATACTGCCGATGCTAAAAGTTCAACGAAACATATCTCAAACATAGATAAAACCAGGCAAACTGTTTCACAAACAAATGAAAAAGTTTCACGAACGAATGAAAAAGTTTCACAAACAAATGAAAAGTTGGCGATGCAAACATTTTTGTACTCCGTTGTACTGAAACAAAACTGTACACAATGATGGTATATCATCTTCAACTCTATACGTGAGCAATTAAAATACAAATTTCTTTGTATTGTTTTAAACTATTTTTCATAAAACATATTGAATCAAATGAATGACATAAGAACATCTTAAGTTTGATATAATTTTATATACTTAGTACTAGCTTTTGCCCGCGACTCCGTCCGCGTGGAATTAGTAATTTAGGCAGCATGACAATACCTACTTTCATCCCCCCTTATAACCCCTTAAAACCCTTTCTTTGCAATTTAAAGTAGTCCTTTCTCAAGCTCTAGCTAGAGTATTTGTATACATAGCAAATTTCAATCAAATCGTATTATGGTCGTGCTACGATTATGGAATCTGTAAAGGTTCCAAAACGTCAGCAATCCTACTACTATTATAAAGGCGAAAGTTTGTATGTGGGTAAGGCCGCGGAAATGGGCAATAAGTAACATAGAGGTAACGTAGAGTTTATTCGTTACTTTAACGCAGAAGTAACGTATAAATATTGTAAGGTTGAGTTCATAATAAACAAAAAAACTCGTATTTTTGTAATCTTATTTTTTTTTATTTCGTCACTGGGTAAGGCCGCGGAAATGGGCAATAAGTAATATAGAGGTAACACGGTCGAATCCATAATAGTATAATAAAAATACTGTTTTAGAGTACTTCACTTTATATAAAGTTATTTCGAAATAGTTACTGAACCTAAAATATTACTGTGACTACTGTTGACATTAATTCTTTTTGTAGGTTTTTATTTATAAATCATTTTTATAAAAAAATATTTTGTCGTTCACTTCATGTTTTTTTACCCAGATTCAGTTGTCTTTCCTGATTTTAGACTATTTTCCATCAGCGCATGCTAATCTTCCGATTCCATCTTCAATCCCTGGTAATTATTTTAAGCAAAGTATTAAAACCATAATCCTCTTTTTTGTTTTTGGGAGGTTAATTATAACAATGTGAACAAACCTTTAGGTCACCTCTATTATACCTATCGGTTAAGAGTAACGTACAGGTAACGCGAAGGTAACGCGGAGCACACTTTAATAATTTATAATTCAAAAACTATAGTAAATTAACTAGAAAACTCTACATCAATGTGTACTTAAGTATTGCCCGCATATTTTTTTAAATTGTAATTAATTAAATATTACCTTTTTACCTTTCAAATTTCCCAAAAACTGACGTAACGAAGAACTGCACACGACTATTTCCGGTACCTTTTTTGACTATAAATGCGACAAAATAGCTTCTTTCGTTTTTCTTTTTGCTTTCGTTTAAATTTTCGAGTGAGTATTTTTCAATTCTCTGACTTAATTTTAAATCTGAGTTGTCTAAAGTCTGATATTGGTAACGAAGGATGAGTAACGTAGAATATCTCGATTTTAGTTCAAAAAATATAATGGTCTACAGATCCTATTTAAAATAGTATAAATATTATTTAACATAATAATTATAATCGTTAATCTATCATACTTTTGATATGAAGTGAGAGCTAAACGAAATATGCATAAGAAAAGCGTACATCTCCACTTGAAGTGGTCAGGGTACCCTTGGGACAAACGCCATTTTTGAGCTAATATTTTAGAAAACAATTTTTATTTTTTTTGTATGACTTTTTAGATTTATTTTGTTAGCACATTTTCGACCTACTTTGAGTTCAAGAATACAGTAAAAAAAGATTTATTACGATAACTTTAATATTGAATTTTTTATGAGGTCGTAAAGTCTAGGACAACTTTTTTTTTGAAATATTGCATTTTTGGCGGCCTTACCCATGTATGGATGTATGGATGTATGGATGTTTGTTACTCTTTCACGTAAAAACTACTGAATGGATTTGAATGAAACTTTACCACAATATAGCTTATACATCAGAATAACATATAGGCTATATTTTATAACGATATAGTGTAAAATACTAATCATACGCAGACGAAGTCGCGGGCTTCTGCTAGTAAAATAAAATGCGCGAGTTAAATCCGTTCATAGTTGTTTCATTCCAACCCTTATTTATTTAGTAGTAAAGCTGAACTTACCCGGAACATACTAAAATATTAAAACACTAAAATTCCTTATTCAATACACAGAACAATATTATCCTTAAGATATCCTATTACTAACTTCCTGATACAGATAAAATCGAATTCAAAATCTACTTTGCAATAAAACTATACAGAAACCAGGACAACCTCCGGCGTGGTTTGTATGAACGCCCTTACAAACCACGTCGGAGGTAAATAGACAAACGTAAATACTTTAGTCAGGGTACCTAGGTATACCTAGTTTATCTAGAACCTATTCAATCAAAGTTTGAGCACTAAAACGGTAATGGGCTATACTCAGACGGTACGAAAGATCCTTCCTTAGTTTAAGTATTTTGCCTTTTTAGCTACTCGGATTTCGAACAAAAAGTTTTTAGTGAGTTACTGTAATAGATTTTTAAGGAAGTAGGTTCCTATCTATACTAATATTATAAAGAGGAAAGGTTTGTTTGTTTGTTTGGATTGAATAGGCTCCAGAACAACTGGACCGATTTCAAAAAATCTTTCACTGTTGGGAAGCTACACTATTCCCGAGTGACATCCTAACTAATATTATAAATGCGATAGTAACTCTCTATGTCTGCCTGTCTATTACGCTTTCACGCTAAAACTACTGGACCGATTTAAATGAAATTTGGTACAAAGATAGTCTGAAGCCTGAGAAAGGACATAGGCTACTTTTTAACCGACTGCAAAAAAGGAGGAGTTCCACGCGAACGAAGTAGGCAGAAGCTAGTGAGAAATAAATGAATCTAATCTAATCTAATGGCCAGTTTTTGACAGTTTCTAGTTTGTTTTCGATCATGGCTCGTTTTCAGCCAGTAAATATTATAGAAGCGAGTAAAACTGTCAAAGTGAACGTCATTTTACGATGCACTGACAGTGTGACAGTACGAAATGTCACGTCTAAATATAAGTTTTATTGTAGCCGACCTAGTTTCAGTTTTCATATGCAAATGCAGTTTATTGCATTTATTGGTTATATCTATACTAATATAATAAAGAGGTAAGGTTTGTTTGGATTTAATAGGCTCCAAAACGAGTAGGCCGATTTGAAAAAATCTTTCACTGTTGGGAAGCTACACTATTCCCGAGTGACATAGGCTATAGAAAATTTAGAAAAAAATGGATATGTGCGAAGTCGGGGTGAACCGCTAGTAATTTCTGTTGATATTATATGTCAATAAATTTGTATTGAATAATTTCTGATGCCTTCGCGGTTATTACACATTGGAATGAAACAACTATTAACGGATTTAACTCGCGTATTTTTATTTTATTTTATTTGCTGACGTTTCGGTTTCTTTACATTTTCCATAATCGTAGCACGACTTAGCTGACAATAGTCTAACGCTAAAGTCAGTTTTTATTTATAAAAAGTAAGGAAATTGATTTTGGACGAAAATCTATCGTATAAAATTCTCGTGTCGCGGTGTTTGTTGAACTCTTACGAAACATAGGGTAAGTATAAATTTGTCATTTTTTTTGTCGTAGTTTAGTTAAAGAATGTTTGGTTTTGTGTCAATGACATTACTATATCAGAGTGGTTATTGAACAACCTGTTGCTAGTGCACGCTGCATAACTTTGCATGGTGCAAAATATAAACTTATCTATGCTAATATTATAAAGCTGAAGAGTTTGTTTGTTTGTTTGAACACGTTAATCTCAGGAACTACTGGTTCGAATTGAAAAAATCTTTTTTTGTTGATTAGACCATTTATCGAGGAAGGCTTAAGGCTATATAACATCACGCTGCGACCAATAGGAGCGAAGAAGCAGTGGAAAATGTGGAAAAAACGAGGAAAATAACTATTCCACGCGGACGAAGTCGCTGGCAGAAGCTAGTAAAGTATATACACTTATAAATTTTTTAGAAACTATTTTTTATTTTGGAATGAAACAAGCTTAAATGGGTTTAACTCGCGTATTTTATTTTATTGGCTGACGTTTCGGAGCCTTTACAGATTCCATAATCGTAGCACGACTGAGCCGACTGAGTCGTATGCTAAAGCCAACGACTATGGAATCTGTAAAGGATCCGCGTCAGCCAATAAAATAAAATACGCGAGTTAAATCCGTTTAAACTTGTTTTATTCCAATCTATACTAATATTATAAAGCTGAAGAGTTTGTTTGTTTGTTTGTTTGTTTGAACGCGCTAATCTCAGGAACTACTGTTTCGAATTCAAAAATTCTTTTTTGTTGTATAGACCATTTATCGAGGAAGGCTTTAGGCTATATAACATCACGCTGCGACCAATAGGAGCGAAGAAACAGTGGAAAATGTGTAAAAAACGGGGAAAATATGAAGCCTTATGAAGAAGTAACAGAAGACTTTGACAGATCTTTGACGAAACAATCGGACGGGCAGGACGACGTCTGCCGGGGCCGCTATGTGTAATAACCGCGAAAGCATCAGAAATTACTATTTTATTTATGTTTATTTATTTTAATTTTACTGTCACTTGATGGTATATTTTTAAGGTACCCGCGTATTACTAACACCGCTGTGCGTCCGTCATTCTGTTACCAGTTCTGTTTAACCATGATTGTTAACCAGTTGAAATTGTACATAGATGATGAAAATAAGTCGGTCGTTCAAGTATTACGTAATGTTATCTGGGGGGAGAGAGAATAGTCAGATAGTCTAGAGCCTAAGACCATAAGCTACATTTATAAGGGGTTAAAAGAGGGGATGAAATGGAATTCCACGCGGACGAAGTCGCGGGAAAACGTTAGTCTTTACTAATATAATAAAGAGCAAGTTTGTTTGTTTGCATTGAATAGGCTCCAAAACGACTGGTCCGATTGGAAAAAATTCACTGTTGGGAAGCTACAATATTCCCAAGTGACATAGGCTATAAAAAAAATCGAAAGAAAATAGGGATCCGTGTGAAGCCGGGGCGAACCGCTAGCTATAAATAAGTGCAAACGCTACCGCCCCGTCCTTAAGTCCGATGCAACATTGTTGCACTCGCGGGTGCAAGCGCAGTATTCTATCGATCCACGCTTACGTTATCGATCGGCGCGATTGATCAGGAAATAAATCATTTTCTATTGTATAACTTTCTTTCTTTTTTCTTAACTCGATATAGATTGTTAGATAGTTATGTTTTGTATTCAATAGTATAACATTTTTTTTTTATAATTTTAATATATATTTAATTACAATACAAAATGGCCGGCAGCATTATTATTTTGACGGATTAAAAATTCTATGTACTTAACCTTTTTGTCAATTTAATTTAATATGTAATTTCTGATGCCTTCGCGGTTGTAAATTGCAATGAAACTGTAACTAATTTAATTCGCGTATTTTATTTTATAAATTTGCTGACGTTTCGAAAATTTAACAGATATAAAATTAATAGCAATAAATTTAAATAATATTTTATTGAAAATAATAAATGAATACTTTTCAAAGAAATCCTCGTCTAAATAGTACATTACGCACCAAGGCCAGTAAAATAAAAAATGTTTCAGATCACATGTAATTGTCGTCCGAGGCGAAGCCGAGGTAGACAAAAATGTGATCTGAGGCTTTTTTATTTTACTCGCCGAGATCAGTATACTATTTTTCTGTTCGACGAAGCCAGAAAGCGGAAATTTCATTTAGCGCAGCGGCCACAAAGTTGGCGCTTTCTGGCCGGAGGACGGAAAAAATATTTATTAGGTAAGTACCCTTATTTACAACACTGTAATATTATATTATTATATTATTATCTTTTTATCCTGTATAAAAGCACCTTGAGGGCAAAATGAAAACTATTAATACTGTCATACATTCATACATAATATTAAAATTAATGTAAGGGCGGGCAAAATATTCACAAAGATAAACTACCTGAAAATAACAAGTACCCGATGAAAAATAGACTTACAGTACCAGTCGTAAAGTCCAAATCGAATGACGCAGCGTATGGTGCTTACATCGTTATCGCACTTACATTAAAACAATGCAAAGTCGTTGAACTTTTTTTTTTTATAACTAATTTATCATAAAGCATTGGTAGTAAACACTGGGGGATAATATTTTAAAGAGTTTTATCTTTTTCATAATTATATCTCTGGTGCATAATAGTAAGATTAAAAAAAAAAACTTAATATTATTTATTGTGTTAGGACAATGTATCAGAAATTCAGTAAGGCAAAGGATAGCTAGTAATAATTAATATTTTACCATTACACTTATCGTCACCTCAGTCGTGCTACGAATATGGGAACTGTAAAGTTTTCTAAACGTCTGCAAATAAAACACGCGAGTTAAATCCATCATAGTTGTTTCATTCCAATGTGTAATAACCGCGAAGGCATCAGAAATAATTACATACTAGTACAGTCAGCGTCACTTATTAACCTCATCTAGATACCTTATATACGTCTTAAGCGGAGTTATTTATATATATATGTCACTGACTGTACGTGAGACAATATTCTTCTAATATTTCGGTATTTGTTTATTTTACGGGCCGACTATAAAAAATAACGTTATATTTTCAGCTCTACATTTTATTACTCTGGACAATTTCATCAAAATAATTCCAGCTCTTATCTTAGCAGACAATAGGTTTTGTTTACTTCCAGTTTTACTGTCAACTCGTAAAACTAGTCAAATTCGGCAGACAGACTGGGCACTTACGTTACACCCAAAAACAAACCCAAAGATCCAGGGCTTTTACGCCGTTTCTCTCCGCCACTTTAAGGAATTGCATGAGATAGGATAAGAAATGTCGTAACCACCAATAGACGTAAAGTACAATTTTGCGTATTGGCGTTTACGTTGAACTGGTTCGTCAATGAACGTCTGACACGATTGTGTAATTTGCCAAATTGATTTGATTAGGTCTAAAATGAACTGAATTCGTATTTGGATTTATTGCCAAGTTGCAATTGGTATTTAAGTGAGTACTGTTTTTAGACTTGTTAGTTAGTTTGTTTATTTAACGTAAGTGCTTGCACATTGTAACGATTTGATAAAACTCTTTAGTTCATAAATTGTGTGAAAGATGTATTAAAGAATACTCCATTTAAAATCGGCTATTGGGATACTCTAGAATGTAACTAAAATAATGAGATGAGTAGTTCTATATAAAAAGTTGACGGGTGTTCAGACTAGAGTTTCAACAGCTGTCACTTTTCTAGCTACATTAACTGCCCCTGTAATCTCTGAAAATATTTTTCAGTTACTTATTGAAAGTCCGGACATTGTAACCTGTACCTAAAATGCATTCTAACTTTACACATACATTTAATGTAAGTACACTCTAAAAAAAATCATCTATAGTCAAATATAATAATTTCTGATGCCTTCGCGGTTTTTACACATTGGATTACGATTATGGAAACTGTAAAGAATCCGAAACGTCAGCAAATAAAATCAAATAAAAATACGCGAGTAAAATCCGTTAATAGTTGTTTCATTCCAATCTATAGGTAGTCAAAGTTTTGACCGTAAAGTATATTTTCATAACAGGTAATTAGGGTTCATTCTAATATTACGTAAGCGCTGCAGGAGGGGGGGAAGGGTCCTTACTTTGCGTTCTGAAGACATGGTAGTGGAACCAAAATGCTTATTACGTCAGCAGTCATCGACAGTCAAACGCATACCATAACTCATAAATAGCAAAACCGTGTTTATTAAAATGGCGTATAAAAGGTAATTCACAATTTCCTAACGATAAACAGAAGGCAAGGTAGGGTGGCAGTAAAACTGGGAACGATTCCAGCAACACCCTGTATCGCCCCCGCGTCAACTCTTACGGCTCGTAAAACGTATCAAAACGAACCGACGTACCGACTTAATATAATATATTTATAGGTTTATACGACCTTAATGTATAACAAATTAGTACCAAGACAAGAGTAGATTTTTTTTTACACCCCTGTGATAGATCGTAGATCGTATCTAATAGTTATTTGGTCTTTATTACACAACAAATCTTTCTAATATCATATCATCATTGTATCAACCACTAGTCGTCCACTACTGGACGTATCTTCCAAGAGGGGCCAGACGTAGACAAGGAGACCTAGACAAGGTGCTAACGTTGGCACCAATATGAGACTTGACACCCGCGAACACTTAACAATCGTTCGCTGATGTCAAATACCATCTATTTTGGTCGTTTCGTTTAACGTTAACGTTGAACGTTGACACCTTGTCTAGCCCCCCTTGGATCTCTATAGTGGCCGGTCCCGGGCCGCCCTCGTCCAGCATCCAGCGACCTGAATCATCGCTGGCACCAAAATGTATGGGACTTGACATCCGCGAACGACTGTCACAAACGTTTGCGGATGTCAAATCCTATACATTTTGGTCGTTTCATTTAACGTTAACGTTGAACGTTGGCACCTTGTCTACGCCCCAAGGACTTGTACGGGGCTAGCACCTTTCTTTCTAGCACACTTCAAACGTATGTACTTACATTACATGTCATTGGTCTATTTATAATATTTAATAAGATCACCGATCTTGGTCAACGATCAATTGCCGTCTTGACAGATGACAAATTTATCACCAGGGCTGTCAAATTTGACACTTACAAAAAATAAAATTCACTTTGTTCGAAATTCGTTTTTAAGTATGAGGTTCAGAATTGAAATTGGGATGACGCATACGTGACCTTACATTACATATATTTTTTTTGTTGAGAGTGTGTGTAACTATCTTCCTAACTTATGACTTTAAGAAATCTGTAAAGGTAAGTCCGACTCGTGTGGGGTAAGACATGACCCCGCCGGCGGGGCCGAAGTTTATAATCAAACCAAGCAAATAGTAGTAGCTAATGGAACGCGAATTAAGGAAAAAAGCCAAAGCATCTATATATACTGTATATTTAAAAAAAGCGCATTTTTTTTTTAACACTGTCCATACAAGGCAATTCTCCATAGACACCTATTGAATGTCAGTCTGTCTGTCAGCCCTTACAATTAACGAATACCCGCGAGCCTCGCGCGGTTAGACAGATAAATTTAAATGCTCAGACAATATTTTATGGCTTATTTTAGGTACGTTTTACGAGCAAAGACGGGCGAGATGCATGTCTGGCTAGATTTTACGACATGGTTCAAGAATGTTCTAGACTTTAGACTTGAGTCTAATGCCTTTATATTGTTATGTGTGATATGGCGGTTGATATTATTTTATTATTGTATCGTAATTTCAAAACGCTTTCATATTATATTGTCTAATATTAGGATAGACAAGTGCCAATCGATAACGACTGAATGCAGAATGGTATAAAATTGACATAATTATGTAAACGATAAGTGATAATGAGAGGTTTCGTTTGCTTGCGTATGTCAATTCATTTTGTTGTATAGGTAGGGCAAGGACATATTAATCTATGGAAAAAAGTAAAAAAAAAAATATAATTGTAATTTAAGAAAAAAGTTACACAACCCTTTATTTGTAAGTAGGTACGTATTAATGATATTATACAATTTTCCTTGATTATTTACTATTATTTTTCTCGAGGATTAAATCTATTGAAATTTAATTTTATTACGATAATAGTATGTAAGTACCTCTTCCTTGTAATTTTGGTAAAGATTCGACCCAATACAGTAAATAAATATCATTGGGTCATTAAAAAGTACAAAATTTATTTACGGTATTAATGCAAATTAAGTTTTACCTAAGTCTCATTTTTTAAACAAATTAAAAAAAAAAGAACATTCCATATTGTTTATACTCTGTGCTCTTAGGGGTAAAAGCGGCTAACTTCGGACCTATCACAACGGGAACTGTCTTAAGGCGTTTTTATAGCTTTAACCTCTCCTACTAAACTAAGTGACCCAAAATAAAGAACGTAAAAAGTAGGGCCGTTTCGTCTCATTCTAGTAAATTAGAAATAAATATTTGAAGACTATTTTTAATACTTAAGTAAGATTATATTTTATAGATTTCACAATATTTAGGTTTAACCGGTAATTAAAAACTGTATATTTGATAAATAAGGCATTTTTTAGGATACTTTTTAGTCATACGTAAATAGTTTAAACGCGTTTAACTACTGAGACAAAGGTTGCAATTTTTTTTTAACTGACAAAATCCCTACTAATATTATAAATGCGAAAGTAACTCTGTCTGTCTGTCTGTTACGCTTTCACGCTAAAACTACTGGACCGATTTAAATGAAATTTGGTACAAAGAAAGTCTGGAGCCTGAGAATGGACATAGGCTACTTTTTAACCGACTGCAAAAAAGGAGGTGTTGCACGAGGACGAAGTCGCTAGCAGAAGCTAGTTTATAATAAATTAGATTTATAATAGTCATAAAATATAATAATGTTATCCCAATTTAAATAAACTCGTACTGAGATCGATTAAATAAATAAAAAACAAAACACAGATTAAAAAATCTCACAACACAATTTCCGTTTACTCAAACTTTTCGGCGGCCATCTTGTCACGGTACGTTTAAGCGCGTTCACGGCTGTAAATCAACGGTGTTAGTAGACGGTGCGCAGCGCTGCAGCTGCTGTCTGCGTCGCGACTCGAACAGCTTTACGACACAGACTATGAGACGACGATAATGATGTTACAGTGTCATCGATAAATTAGTAAATATTCAAGTTAATCCCACTAATATTAAGGGGAAAGTTTAAGTTAAGTAAATATTCAATTTTCTAACGGTACTACTCATCGTGCGCAGATGAAGTCGCAAACAGAACTTATTTATATATAAAAAATCTCAAACTCTCTTGGTCATAACATCACGCTAGGCTGGACCGATTTCACTAGGTAATTCTTTTTGGAAATTTAAATGTTGAGAAGATTTTACGAAAATATTAACACAACAAGACAACAACTGTCAAATCGATTAATTAATGTAGCACTGCTTTAACTTTCACAATCTCTTGATAACCTACAGGTTAACTGGAAGAGATTACTCCAATGGGATAAGATCTTCCATTGTACATTTGTAAGTCTGTGATCGCTTCAATCTCAATGTTCATTTTGTTGTCCGGGTCAACGACACTAAAAAAATTTTAACTTTGATTCTAATAAGGTTAAACTGACTTTCAAGTTTAGCTTTCTCAATAATATTATTTTTCTCAAATTTTCTAAATGTACATATGTATTTTCATAATACATACTATATTTTATTAAAAGCACACATAAGCGCAACATCCTAAGTAACTACTATTCAATTATAAGTAATACCTACCTACATATATTAAATTATATTATAATGTTTGAGTAAACATAACGTTATGTTAATACGACTATAAAACGAAATCCGATATCTTCCTCAAGATCATATTAAATAGGTAGTTTAAAAGGTTGTGAAATACATTTCCTAGTAAACATTTCTATGTTTACTGCAATTTTATGTTTGATTAAAAAAATATCGTATTCATAAACATACATATTATTCAAAAGAGTGTTGGTAACACTCAACATATTAATTATGTATAATGTATATAGAACGTTGTTTATATTTTTTATATGCAAAGCAAAATAATGTAACAGTATTTTTTTATTGAGACTTCTATGAATACTACACTGTGTAAACAAGATCTTTTATTATATCTAAAACATGCCCTCTTTAAATAAAAAATAGCCCGTTAACACCTTAAATAAATCACCAAGTCACACTAAACTATAATCAAAACAATTTAAATTCAACAGATTAACTAATATTAAAAACTGCATCAGACAAACTTTACCATCTTAAAAAGCACTTTACTAAATATATTCATCGACCTCACCCCATCACTGGCTGTCTTTTACGATCGTCTCGCACCGGTGTTCCATTTTTAAATAAGTGCCTTGTGGTAGGTCGCCGGTAAACATGGCCGCGAAAAACTTTTTAAAATATTTGAGGCAATGGTTGCCTTTGTCAAAAATCCAGGTCTATTGGCTTATCTAGTTTTTTGCAAGTTTCTTTTAGTTTCAAGTTGTCTGTCTGCCAAGGGAAAATTATCTCCATAAAAGCTTGTTTTTAAGTTTTTTTTTTTATTTTTATGTGTCGATTTTCACTTGTAATGTCGCATTTGGATCATAATCATCATTCCTCATAATTTGTTAATAAAACGTTATTAGGTAATGTTTACATATTTTAACGATTTTTTTTACGCACAGGTACCTAATAACGACAACAAATTCATATACATAATAATATATATATATTGTTAAATAAGACAGCACCATCGATCTTCACTTTCACCCTACATTCACACGTTTCTAATTTAAAAAAAAAATAACTAGACATTTTAACACAGATTAAAATAAATAACAGCAGCACTTAATTTTCAGTTGCAACTCCAAACCTACTCAGTAAAATCAATGCATAAAAAATTTTAACAAACCCCCGACATAAAAACCTAAAAGCCTTCTAAAAAGTATAATAATAATAAAAACTTGATATTAGGTAGGTACGTACCTAAGTATTAATAGGTATTTCTACAAAGAAAACGTCATGTCGGTGGGACCGCTCATCATGTATTGTCTACATTTACAATGTACCGAAACCTACAGTCCCCCCGACATGACGTTTTCTTTGTAGAAATACCTATTAATACTTAGGTACGTACCTACCTAATATCAAGTTTTTATTATTATTATACTTTTTAGAAGGCTTTTAGGTTTTTATGTCGGGGGTTTGTTAAAATTTTTAATTTATTTTTTTTATTTCATACTTTTTGAAAGTAGGTAGGTACCTATTACCTATTTTTTTTTAACCAATTTCCATTTTACATGGAATTTTGTAATGTTCATGTGATCCTCTTTCATTTGATACCCCACTCGGTTATATTTGTAGTCATTTAGTTAACCATCCACACTTTCACTCCCTATATTTTTTGAACTACTTAACCGATTTGCATTATAATATCAATTTTGTAATGTACACGTGATCCTCTTTCATTTGATACCCCACTCGGGTATATTTGTAGACATTTGGTTTTCCATCCCCACTTTTACTCGCTATAATTTTTAAACGACTCAACCGATTTTCATTATAATTTCAATTTTGTAATGTACTCGTGACCCTCTTTCATTTGATACCCCATTCGAGTATATTTGTGGACATTTATTTTTCCATCCCCTCTTTCACCCCCCTCTATTTATTAAACTACTGGTCCGATTTTCATCAAACATAGCTAAGAACACTCCCGACATATTCACCTTTCAAACAAAAAAAACAGAATCAAAATCGGTTCATGCGTTAGGGAGCTATGATGCCACAGACAGACACACACACACACACACACACACACACACACACACAGACACGTCAAACTTATAACACCCCGTCGTTTTTGCGTCGGGGGTTAAAAAGGGGGGAATTAAAAAAAAAACACTAACGTTAAGACTGCGTAATTTACGAGTCGGCCGTTAATAAAACTTTTTGTTGCGACGGGGTGGTCATAAAATATTGCCGTCTCTCTCTAACGCGGTTTTACGAGCGTGAAAATACGAGATAGGTATATATTGCACCGGTGCTTTTATTGCATGCAACGACCCGGTAGTAAGGCTTACTGATACAATATGTAATTTGATTTTATGTAAATACTGGCCAGACATAACGCCGTGATTCCTTGAAAAACATCGTACACTCGATTTCTTATGACGTCAGAGTTTTGATAAATTATCGAGACAACCTTCGATTAGCGTGGCACTCAATTTGACAACATTATAAACACAAAATAGACATAAATAAATTGGATACTTAGTGATAAAATACAATAAATCGATCGGAATTAAATTTGAACTCAAATGCGTCTGAATATTTCGGTTTTCCTTTGTAGTATAAAATAATAAAAAAGTTGTTTTTATGACTTAAAAATAAGTGATCAAAATATGTCAACACAAAGGTTATAAAACCACTAATATATTACTGCTTTTGCGTTACATTCGGTATATATCAGACAGTGTATTTTATTCCTGTCGTTTTATAGCTTTTTTACGACTAAATGCTGTCCATTTGCAAGTTTTTTCCCTTTGTTCACACGATACTATATTTATATATGTACCTATATATGTTTATGTCTAGAGATTTCTGCTTATGACTGCATTGGGAGATTTCCATTTTTACCCCTTTACACCCTCTAATAGACAAAGTGTAGAGAATGTGCCAAGAATGGAGCCGACTACAAATATGTAAACTGAAAAGTTTCAAAAACACCTAATTTAGCGTTAGACTATTGTCAGTCGCGCTACGATTATGGAAACTGTAAAACCGAAACGTCAGTAAATAAAATAAAATACACGAGTTAAATCCGTTCACAGTTGTTTCATTGAAAAGTTTCAAAAATGTCATAAAAAATATATACCTACGTGAGTTAAAATTCGTTACTTGTTTTATTCCATTGTGTAATAACCGCGAAGGTTACCGAAATCGTCATGAACATCGTCAAAGTAAACGCATAGTTATTTAAAGTTATTTTCGAAAGAATGACGTTAGCCTTCAACCAAGTCATTTTGTGTTTTACAACCCATAGTGCAGTAAGTGGTCACACTTATTTGATACTTTTATAACCTATTGGGTCTAAGACTGGGTTAAGGAGACACTAGCATAAACAAGGTAAGGTCGGGGAGGCTGCCTAGATGAAACCGTGTAGGTTTTGATTCCCTTGCGAGTGTTTTATAACCTTTTGGGTCTAAAACTGGGTTAAGGAGACACTAGTATAAACAAGGTACTCAGCTGCCTAGAAGTAACAGTGTAGGTTTTAAATCCCTTGCGAGTGTTTTATAACCTTTTGGGTCTAAAACTGGGTTAAGGAGACACTAGTATAAACAAGGTACTCAGCTGCCTAGAAGTAACAGTGTAGGTTTTGATTCCCTTGCGAGTGTTTTATAACCTTTTGGGTCTAAGACTGGGTTATGGAGACACTAGTATAAACAAGGCTGCCTAAGTAACAGTGTAGGTTTTGATTCCCTTGCGAGTGTCGAAAATTACATTAGATATCTACTTTACTAGTCTAAGACTGGGTTAAGGAGACACTAGTATAAACAAGGCTGCCTAAGTAACAGAGTAGGTTTTGATTCCCTTGCGAGTGTCGAAAATTACGTTAGAACATCATCATCAACACGGTGACCGTCATCAACGTCACCACCGTTATCATCAACACCGTGTGTTGTGTGGTGGACGTCTCAGCGGATGTCTAAGGCTGATTGATGATGACGGTAGTGATGATGATGACGGTGACGGTGATGATGACGTAACATAACGAACCATTAGTATAATTCCAGACTTTGACTTTAATTTTGGTTTTTAAGACTACTTTACTGGTTGGGTACGGCCGGTCTATGTAGACCACGGTCCAGCAGTGGACGTCTAAGTTTGTGATGATGACAGTGGTGATGGTTATGATGGTGACTGTGGTAGTGATGACGGTGGTGATGGTCGTGACAATGACAGTGTTGATGATGACGGTGGTGACGGTTCTATAAATGTTATGCACTACAAAATTGAAATAAATGATCATGATGATGACGATGACGAAGGTGATGATGGTGATGAGGGCGACGGTGATGATGACGTAACGAACTATTAGTCTAAGTTTCCATTGTTAATACGTAAACGTGGATGTCATAAAACAACAATAATTGCAAGGTTTTACGATTCTAGTTTCCTTCGTTAACATTGTGGTTTTATTGTTTTATAATAACTGCCGTTATAATAATCGGTCATAAAATACTGTTTATCTATGTAATTAATTTTTAAATAATTAGAGTACCTAGTTAGTAGAATCCTGAGTAGAACCTGCTGGTATCTTGTTTGTCGCACGCTAACCAATTCGTTGAAAGAAATAAATATTTTGATGATTTCATATTTTGACATAGATCAGATATTTAATATTAACTACGATATAACAATCGAAATTCGATCGATATTAACAAGAAACTCCAAAAAGACCTTATTGAAGGTCGATGATTCGTCTGTGGTCCCTAAACCTAAGTTGTGTACCTTAAATCTTCTTATATATAAAAATGAATCGCAAAATGTGTTGGTAAGCGCATAACTCGACAGCACCTGGACCAATTTGGCCAATTTTTTTTTAAATGTTCGTTGAAGTTCAAGGATGGTTCTTACGGCGCGAAAAAATCGAATAATTGCCGGGAAAACCCTAAAAACAGCCATTTTCTTTTCCCATACAAACGTTGTCTAACTAAAGTTACCTAATTTGAATTTCGAACGGGCAGGATGACGTCTGCCGGGACCGCTAGTAGGTAATATAAAAAGTAACCCCTGTTTCTCTTGGTCACGCTATAACTCGCGAACGGCTTTACCGATTTGGCTAATTTTGGTCTTGAAATATTTGTAGTAGCTCAGGGAAGGTTCAAACGGTGAGAAAGTATGAAAAGAATTCGAGTAATATACTAAAAAACGAAGGTAAATGAGCAAAATAGTTAGGTAATTTATATTATTTCAGCACTAAAGTCGTTAAGGCGATAGTTTCTTACAAATTGTTAATAAATTAGCCCTTATTCCCTAAGATACGGCTGTCAAAATATCTATTGAATGACAAGAGTTTGTCTGGGCAGTACGATATCTGCCGGGTCCGCCAGTAAATAAATAAAAAAACCGGCCAAGTGCGAGTGAGACTCGCGCACGAAGGGTTCCGTGCCTTTGTCTATAATAAATTAGGTAATTTGATTTATGATGTTTAAAAACAAAACTACTGTCTAGATCTCATTCAAACCAATTTTCCTTCCACTCCCTTCCCTCCACCAATTCTCCCGCGCAAACTATTCAGTTTAGAAAAAAAGTATCATAGAAACCTCAACATCATTTTAAAATACCTGTCCATAGATTCATACCCCACACGTATAGAAAAAAAAAAAATAAGTTTCAGTTCTATGTATGAAGAAACCCCAAAAAAATTTTTTTTTCTGATTTTATTTTAAAATCATAATGCGGTTTACAGAATACATCTACGCACCAAATTTTAATAATGTAGCTCTTATAGTTTCGGAATAAACTGGCTGTGACATACGGACAGACATGACGAATCTAAGGGTCCCATTGTTGCCATTTGGCTACGGAACCCTAAAAATAGTATCCTTATTCCTTACCTCAGCCGGCGCGGCCGCCCGCTACAAATGCGCAGGCGGCGGCGAAGGGCGCGTGGTCAGCGGCAGCGGCAGCAGGTGCGAGTACTCCGGCGCCAGCAGGTACCGCGGGGTGCAGCACATAGCGTACGAGCCCTTGCGCGCCGCGTGCACTATGGAGTACAGGGACCGCTCGTACAGCCGCCACTGGTGCACCACCCAGCGGGCTGCAAGGACAATGAGACATAAATAGGCTACATAGTCCTATGAAAAATTAGTCTATACTATCTTCTTTATATATAAAAATGAATCGCAAAATGTGTTGGTAACCGCATAACTCGACAACGCCTGGACCAATTTGGCCAATTTTTTTTTTAAATGTTCGTTGAAGTCCAAGGATGGTTCTTACGGCGAGAAAAAAATCGAATAATTGCCGGAAAACCCTAAAAACAGCCCTTTTCTTTTCCCATACAAACGTTGTCTAACTAAAGTTACCTAATTTGAATTTCGAACGGGCAGGATGACGTCTGCCGGGACCGCTAGTTACTAATATAATAATACTAGCGACCCGCCCCGGCTTCACTCGGGTGCTATAAACCTCTTGTATCACTCTATCTATTAAAAAACGGCATCAAAATCCATTGCGTAGTTTTAAAGATTTAAGCGTGTTAGGATGTAGGGACAGAAAAAGCGACTTTGTTTTATACTACATATATAGTGAAGCCGGGGCGGACAGCTAGTACTAATGTAATATAGAGGAAAGGTTCGTTTGTTTGGATTGAATAGGCTCCAAAACGACTGGACCTATTTGAAAAAATCTTTCAATGTTGGGAAGCTACACTATTCACGAGTGACATAGTCTATAAAAAAATATATATACACGATTTAAATTTATATATAATTTATATAGACATTATATATATATAAGTAAGATAATATAATAGATAAACCACACATAGTGACAGTAACAATGTCTAAACTAGGTCAAAACTGTTTACTTATTTCATTTATTTGCACAAGTATTTTCTATTCACACCTTACATTGACCTTAAGGCATTCTTAGTACTATTAAGCATTATAATATAATTCAATATTATATCATTATATTATTTATTATAAAATGCTTTGTCTCGAATGGTAAACTTGACCATGTAATGGAATGAAACAACTATTAACTGATTTAACTATTTTTTTTTGTCTATTGTCAACTCAGTCGTGCTACGATTATGGAAACTGTAAAGAATCCGAAACGTCAGCTAATAAAACAAAAATACGCGAGTTAAATCTGTTAATAGTTGTTTCATTTCAATGTGTAATAACCGCGAAGGTATCAGAAATTATTGTTTTTTTTTTTAGTTTGACTACAAACACGACACGAGAATTTTATATATTTATGTATAAGAATTGGTCACAAGAGCATAATAATAATAGGTATATTACTAGCAAAATCTTTAAAATAAACTAAACACTAAATCGCTCATAATTTATGTGATATAATCCAAGTAAGTCCCAATTAAGCTATTATCCAGCTAATAAAAAAAAATGCCGCAAAATCTAGTGCTATTTAAAAAAAATTAAATACCTACTCGATATCTATCTCACAAATAACTTACTTGGGACTTATTCGGACCTTGTAAATGGTATAAAAAATAATATTCGCTTTGCAACGTTTAGTTACACAAATGTATGCAATAATTATATACTGAAAACAATGTGAATATCAATGGCATAATTATTAACTAAGTACCCGTAACTTATAAAACAATACCATATTATTTTACGTCACTCTATACAATAAAAATATTTTCTCAATGCGCCTAATAATACATGAAAAATAAAGGTCAATGGCATTATATACTCTAACTACAAAACAATTTAAAGTGTAAGAAACGCGAGTTGGACTCGCGCACGAAGGGTTCTGTACCATTATTAAAACGGCAAAAATAATCAAGTTTCTTATATGTGAACCACTTTGAATATTTAATTTATTGTTGCGCTTTGTATATAGTTTCATAGTTTTTGTTGGCTATTGCCCTTTTTTATATATCTATTGTTTCTAGTTGTCAGTTAATTTTGGTTTAGTTTTGTTGTTTTATTGTGTTCGTTTGTATAAAGTTACTAGCTGTCCACCCCGGCTTCGCACGTATCATCTTTTTTTTATAGCCTATGTCACTCCGGAATAGTGTTGCTTCCCAACAGTGAAAGAATTTTTGAAATCGGTCCGGTTCTGGGGCCTGTTCAATCCAAACAAACAAACAAACTTTACCTCTTTTATAGTATAGATTAAATTCCTCTATTCCTTAAACCTAGCATTTCATTACAGTCCATTCTTCGTTAACAAGCCTGGTGACAGACGGACAGTCTCAGTAATATAGACCCGTTTTACCCTTCTCGGTGAAGAACGTAGAAAGATGGACGGATGAATAGCGGCGTCCCAGTAAATTTCCGTTTTTACCTTACCGGTACGGTACCCTAAAAAAACTGAAATTCCGCGACTAACAAAGGCGAAACTAAAGCGAGGCCAAAAACCGAGTAACAAGCATAAACATATTATACGAAACGGATTTTTAAGACAAAAGGACAGTAGCAATATCGATATTATTCTCTACTAGTTTCTACCCGCGACTTTGTCCGCGTGGAAAAAAGTGCAAAAAAGGAAGTCTCCTTTTTTGCTATCGGTTAAAAAGTAACATGGGTAAGGCCGCGGAAATGGGCAATAAGTAACATAGAGGTAACGTAGAGTTTATTCGTTACTTTAACGCAGAAGTAACGTATAAATATTGTAAGGTTGAGTTCATAATAAACAAAAAAACTCGTATTTTTGTAATCTTATTTTTTTTTTATTTCGTCACTGGGTAAGGCCGCGGAAATGGGCAAAAAGTAATATAGAGGTAACGCAGAATTTTGTCGTTAAAATACTGTTTTAGAGTACTTCACTTTAAATAAAGTTATTTCAAAATAGGCACTGAACCTAAAATATTACTGTGACTACTGTTGACATTCATTCTTTTTATAGGTTTTTATTTATAAATCATTTGTATTAAAAAATATTTTGTCGTTCACTTCATGTTTTTTGACCCAGATTCAGTTGTCTTTCCTGATTTTAGACTATTTTCCATCAGCGCATGCTAATCTTCCGATTCCATCTACAATCCCTGGTAATTATTTTAAGCAAAGTATTAAAACCATAATCCTCTTTTTTGTATTTGGCAGGTTAATTATAACAATGTGAACAAACCTTTAGGTCACCTCTATTATACCTATCGGTTAAGAGTAACGTAGAGGCAACGCGAAGGTAACGCGGAGCACACTTTAATAATTTATAATTCAAAAACTATAGTAAATTAACTAGAAAACTCTACATCAATGTGTACTTAAGTATTGCCCGCATATTTTTTTAAATTGTAATTAATTAAATATTACCTTTTTACCTTTCCAATTTCCCAAAAACTGACGTAACGAAGAACCGCACACGACTATTTCCGGTACCTTTTTTGACTATAAATGCGACAAAATAGCTTCTTTCGTTTTTCTTTTTGCTTTCGTTTAAAGTTTCGAGTGAGTATTTTTCAATTCTCTGACTTAATTTTAAATCTGAGTTGTCT
Source organism: Polylopha cassiicola (assembly GCA_038024825.1). Classification (NCBI taxonomy): domain Eukaryota; kingdom Metazoa; phylum Arthropoda; class Insecta; order Lepidoptera; family Tortricidae; genus Polylopha; species Polylopha cassiicola. The sequence continues at coordinate 7,661,067 of CP149061.1, forward strand.
AAAGTCTGATATTGGTAACGAAGGATGAGTAACGTAGAATATCTCGATTTTAGTTCAAAAAATATAATGGTCTACAGATCCTATTTAAAATAGTATAAATATTATTTAACATAATAATTATAATCGTTAATCTATCATACTTTTGATATGAATTGAGAGCTTAACGAAATATGCTTAAGAAAAGCGTACATCTCCACTTGAAGTGGTCAGGGTACCCTTGGGACAAACGCCATTTTTGAGCTAATATTTTAGAAAACAATTTTTATTTTTTTTGTATGACTTCTTAGATTTATTTTGTTAGCACATTTTCAACCTACTTTGAGTTCAAGAATACAGTAAAAAAAGATTTATTACGATAACTTTAATATTGAATTTTTTATGAGGTCGTAAAGTCTAGGACAACTTGTTTTTTGAAATATTGCATTTTTGGCGGCCTTACCCACCTATGTCCTTTCTCAGGTCTATGTCTCTCTGTCTCTTTCTTTCTATCAAATTTCATTTAAATCGGTCCAGTAGTTTTAGCGTGAAAGACAACAAAGACAGACAGAGTTACTTTCGCATTTATATTACACTAGCTGTCCGCCCCGTCTACGCACGGATCCCTATTTATTTTTTTCAAAATAAAATTTAGCCTACGTTACTCGTGGATAAAGTAGCTTTCGAATGGTGAAACAATTTTTAAAATCCAGTAGTTTTTGAGCCTATCCATTACAACCAAACAAAGTTTTCCTCTTTATATTAGTATAGATTAGTAGGGATATAAATACCACAGCCAACTCAATCTAGATACTGCACGAATTTTACGACCCTAGTGTAATATTTTACGTCATTACCGGTATAAGGAAGCCAGGACCGTAAAATAACCTAAAGTACTGCGCACGCGCAACATTGTTGCCATGTTGCATATTTAAATCTCCCGCCTAATGGCAATATCAACGTATCTATTTTTATTACTAACCAACACTATAAAAACTATAGCAAACAAATATATACCGTAACGGTCTTGAAATACAACTCAAATCGTTATAAACAATACTTAATCTTGAAGTTGGTTGTAAGTGAATTCACTTTGTTGTTTGATTTTGTGTTGTAATCCTATGAGGATACAGTTCAATTTGTGTTGGTTTTGATTGTACATAGGTCTTTCTGGTAAAGTTGTCACGTAACTACGATAGTGTCAATAGTGCAGTGCCAAGTCATAGGAACAGAGTAAATAATATAAGCTTAATCACTTCATACAAAATTTTAAAAGATATTTTTTACTGATGTTCTAAAGGAATCTTTGGATTATGTAGACTTATGTTTTGTTTAAAGATGGGTGCATATAAATAATCTTTAAGCTTATTAATTTTCAACTGCTAAACCGATAACGATGAAATTTTCAATATAGATACAAGACAAGACTACTTTTTATCTGGTATTACATCCGGACGACTGGGTGAAGAAAAAGAAATTCTATTCAGTACGCAAGTTAGAAACCTAACTAATATTATTATAAATGCGAAAGTAACTCTGTCTGTCTGTCTGTCTGTTACGCTTTCACGCTAAAACTACTGGACCGATTTAAATGAAATTTGGTACAAAGAAAGTCTGGAGCCTGAGAAAGGACATAGGCTACTTTTTAACCGACTGCAAAAAAGGAGTTCTACGTGGACGAAGTCGCGGGCAGAAGCTAGTATTAAATATTATTAGACACATATTTTCTTTTCTTAAAAAAAACAAAGATTGAAAAAGATAAGCGCTTCTTAAGTTCGAGAGTGGGGGCTAGTGACGTCACCTTCCGGTAAAAAATGTACCATAACGTGACGTACAACTCTCGAACTTTTTAAAACACTTATCTTTGTCATTTATTGTTAAATAACTTTTAGTAATTTAATTTATGGAATAAAAAAGAAAAGTCATGTTTGAAAAATTAGATTTAAAGTAAACCGTGACGCTACCTAATATTAGAAAAAGCCTGTGTTAAAATAATAACTTCTGATGCTTTCGCGGTTATTACACATTGGAATGAAACACCTATAACGGATATAACTCGCGTATTTTATTTTAGTGGCTGACGTTTCGGAACTTTTACAGAATCCATAATCGTAGCGCGGCTGAGCTGACTATTGCCTAACGCTAAAGTGAAAAAAAAACACGCGAGGTAAATCTTTTAATAGTTGTTTCATTTCAATGTGTAATAACCGCGAAGGCATCAGAAATGATTAAAATACGCGAGTTAAATAATTATAGTTTTCATTTCAAGGCTTGGATTATTGACAATTTGCAATTAAAACAAATGATAAGTTATCTATCAGATACTACGCTATGTCTACTAATATACATACATACTTACCACGTGCCATTTTATGTATACATGTATTGTAACTACCAGTATAAATTGACACTATGAAGTTAAACAGAACTGTCAATATCTACTAACGTAAGCAAAAAAAATACATTTTAAATATACAAAAATGTTCGATATTTAATTTGAATATAAAATACGTTTTTTGAATACAAAATTCCATTAAATATAATGCTTTTTATGAATCAAAGTGAACCATAACAGAGGTCAAGTGAAAATGGTTTATTTGTATAGAAATTGCTTTACATTGTTTTATTATCAAATGACATTTAAATTGTAAAATATACTCATGTTATAATTATGTGGTTTCATGAATAAGTAGTAGGACTTAATTTTAAAGTGTCTATGTTTATTTTAACATATATTATGTGTACTTTTCCTAACAATCATGACAATTTAAAATTAAGTAGTTAGAATGAAACAACTGTTAACGGATTTAACTCGCGTATTTTTATTTTATTTTATTAGCTGACGTTTCGGATTCTTTACAGTTTCCATAATCGTAGCGCGACTGAGCTGACAATAGTAGCGTTAGCGTTAGACTATTGTACTATTATATTTGTTGTACGTCAGCAAATAAAATAAAATAAAAATACGCGAGTTAAATCCGTTCACAGTTGTTTCATTCCAATGTAATAACCACGAAGGCATCAGAAATTATTAAGTAGTTAGGTCCCTATGTTAATTTTAAGATGGCGTACCACATTGAGATTATTATAATGACAAAATTTGGGAGTGGGGGGCCGTGACGTCATTTTGCAGTGATAAGAGCAGAAGGTCGTGTCATCAAGTCCTATGCCATAGGACTTTACCGGGATATGTCTATAACTTTTTGTTTATTACATTAAATAAAAATACATATTTACCTATATTTGATACTAGCTTCTGCCCGCGTGGAACTCCTCCTTTTTTGCAGTCGGTTAAAAAGTACCCTATGTCCTTTCTCAGGCTCCAAACTTTCTTTGCACCAAATTTCATTTAAATCGGTCCTGTAGTTTTAGCGTGAAAGCGTAACAGACATACAGAGTTACTTTCGCATTTATAATATTAATAGGGATAATCTACCAATCTTCAACTCTTAAAAAGTCCCGTGAAATGTTAATTAAAAAAACAAAATTATAACTGATTTAACTCGCATATTTCATTATATTTTGCGGACGTTTCGAATACTTTACAGTACGCATATTGATCAACGCTACAAATATAGAAACTACAAAGTTATCAAAAAAAAAAACATAATAATTTCTGACGCCTTCGCGGTTATTACACATTGGAATGAAACAACTATTAACGGATTTAACTCGCGTATTTTTATTTTATTTTATTTGCTTACGTTTCGGATTCTTTACAGTTTCCATAATCGTAGCACGACTGAGCTGACAATAGTCTAACGCTAAAGTGATTTATACAGTTATGCAAACTACCTTATATTTAAATTACACATTTTGAAAAACAACCCTATTCTGAATTATGAAATATTAATGTAACATTAATCCTTTATAATATCTTATTCAAGTGATAATTTAATTGCATCACTAATCATACTATGCACTCAAAGGATGCCCTCAACGCAGTTGCATTCCTAAATCAATGCAAAATGCATCCACTGCACTCACTACAACGTCACTCAGTGACAACTTGCACTAATTTATGATCTGTCTATAACTGCATCTACACCCATGTGACCTGCATAAATATATTTTAAGCCTATTTGCATATTAAAACGTCATTTCCTTTATGTTATTGAAACCAGATGTTACGTGGAATAATAATATACTTGTGTACTAGAATTCGTATTCTAGCTCTAAATTTATCTTCTTCTTATCTTCTTTCTTTCTTACATATAAAAATGAATCGCAAAATGTGTTGGTAAGCGCATAACTCGATAGCACCTGGACCAATTTGGCCATATTTTTTTTTAAATGTTCGTTGAAGTCCAAGGATGGTTCTTACGGCGAGAAATCATCGAGAAAAAATCGAATAATTGCCGGGAAAACCCTAAAAACAGCCCATTTCTTTTCCCATATAAACGTTGCCTAACTAAAGTTACCTAATTTGAATTTCGAACGGGCAGGATGACTATATTATATACTGATATTACAAAGAGAAAAACTTTGTTTGTTTGGTTGAATAGGCTCAAAAACTACTGGACCGATTTGGAAAATTCTTTCACTGTCAGGAAGCTACACTATTCGTGAGTGACATATTGAATTTTGAAAAAAACTACTGATCCGTGCGAAGCCGGGGACCGCTAGTCTTCTTCTTCTTTTTCTTATCTTCTTCTTCTTCTCTTATATATAAAAATGAATCGCAAAATGTGTTGGTAAGCGCATAACTCGACAACGCCTGGACCAATTTGGACAATTTTTTTTTTAAACGTTCGTTGAAGTCCAAGGATGGTTCTTACAGCGAGAAATAATCGAATAATTGCCGGGAAAACCCTAAAAACAGCCCTTTTCTTTTCCGCTAGTTATCTATAGATACTGATATTACAAAGAGAGAAACTTTGTTTGTTTGGTTGAATAGGCTCAAAAACTACTGGACCGATTTGGAAAACTCTTTCACTGTCAGGAAGCTTCACTATTCGTGAGTGACATATTAAATTTTGAAAAAAACTACTGATCCGTGCGAAGCCGGGGACCGATAGTTATAAATAAAATTAGAGATTACATGTGTTGACTTTTATAGTTGGCTGACAGGTTATAATCTGTGCCTTACAGATTAAAAAAGGTTCGGTGTTGGCCATAGGTAGCCATTTTGAATTGTGGGACTAAAATGGACCTCTAATTTTAAACTTTGTTGATTTGTTTTGTGATGTCACGGCAGGTTTAGTAAGGGGGCTGCGGAATGAGACAGGGGATGCAACAGCCCGAACTACATACATTAAAAAATGTTAGCAGTTCGGGACAACCCCTGGTAATGCTGTGTCACGTGATGTTGTCATTTTTGCAAATAAAAAGGGTGTCGGAGCACTATAAGTAGCTGTACAAATGTATGCTGATATTTCAAAAAATTTACAGTTCCCATATTCGTAACCGACCGAGCTGACGATAGTCAAACACTAAAGTGATTTTACATTAATTTTATTAAACACCAACAAACTAACTTATTTTAGTAATTAAAAATAGTACCTAAATTCCTAAACATAAAAATAACATACACGAGTTAAATAATGTGTAATAACCGCGAAAGCGTCAGATATTCTTATATACAGGATGTGACCTGTAAAGGGCAAGTTTTACTACCATCATTATCAAAGTTCAACCGACACTGTCTTTGATGCACAGTTCTGTAAAATTTACAGCATAGTTAAACAAAGTAATTATATTATAACACTAGCTTCTGCCCGCGACGTCGTCCGCGTGGAAATCCTCCTTTTTTGCAGTCGGTTAAAAAGTAGCCTATGTCCTTTCTCAGGCTCCAGACTTTCTTTGTACCAAATTTCATTTAAATCAGTCCAGTAGTTTTAGCGTGAAAGCGTAACAGACAGACAGACAGACAGACAGAGTTACTTTCGCATTTATAATATTAGTAGGGAGTAGGGATTAGTAGGGATTAAATAACTTTAAAGGAAATAAGTAATCAACATAACGACCAAAATGTATGGGATTTGACATCCGCGACTGTCACGTACGTCACAAACGTTCGCGGATGTCAAAACACATACAATTTGGTCGTTACGTTTAACGTTAACGTTGAACGTTGGCACCTTGTCTAGGCCGCCTAGACAATGAAGTTATACTAATAAAATAAATTCTGATGCCTTCGCGGTTATTACACATTGGAATGAAACAACCATTACGGATTTTACTCGCGTATATTATTTGCTGAAGTTTCGGAATCTTTACAGTTTGGCGCTTAAGTTTTAGCGTTAGACTATTGTCAGCTCAGTCGTGATACGATTATCCGAAAGATAATAATGTAACGCTAACGCTTTAGGGTGGATCTTCGAGCGTTTGAGACGCCGTCATTGTCCTCTACATCTATATCTATAATGTTTGCAAATAATATTATTAAGTATCGATTGAAATAGTATTTGTAACAGTACCGGGGGATAATATCACTCAAACTAGCGGCCCCGGCAGACGTCGTCCTGCCCGTCCGATTGTTTCGTCAAAGATCTGTCAAAGTCTTCTGTCACTTCTTCATAAGGCTTCATATTTTCCCCGTTTTTACACATTTTCCACTGTTTCTTCGCTCCTATTGGTCGCAGCGTGATGTTATATAGCTTAAAGCCTTCCTCGATTACTTATTGACTCTGTTCTTAAATATAGATGTGGACAATGACGGCGTCTCAAACCCTCGAAAATCCACCCTTTAACGGTAGACATAAATATGTAAGTGTAAATATCTAATTTAAAAAAAAAACCGGCCAAGTGCGCACGAAGGGTTCCGTACCTTTATCTTCTTCTTCTTCTTCTTCTTACACATTTTAGAAAAAAATGATGTTGGAAACCTCAACATCTTTTTAAAATACCTATCCATAGATACCCCACACGTAAAGGTCTGATAAAAAAAAATGTTGAGTTTCATCGGAAATGTACTACAATTAAGAATTATGAATTGCACTATGAAACCGCACATTGGTATTGTGTTTACAAGAAATCAATTATGGTAAATACGGTAGTAAAATTTACGATCAATTTTAGAACTTGGCGGCCGTTTGATGATTGATAATTGCCTCTTAAAATGTTAAAGTGTTTGAACTTTTTAAGTGTTTTTAGTAATACGTGTAACAATGTCCAAGTTAAACTCTTTCAAGCTATCTGCAGCTTATCTAGAATAAAAACTTTAAACAATAAACAGATTACACTCCCGTATATTTTTTACTAACGTTTTGCACTGTCATTGTTATTTGTCAAGTTAACAGGTGCGTGCAGTGAAAGGTACACAAGTATAGTTAGGGTAGGCACTTTATACATATTGTGCCATACGCAGTTACTTTGTTAAGTAATTATGTCGCTTATGTCGATTGGTAATTTCCGAGCGGACAACCCTTGTCAAGTGACGTAACACCGAGCGCTGGGTAGGCGGCGAATAGAATGACAGTTGAGATTTGATTTTCAACCACTCGTTATGCACGCACCCCACGTGTTCCACGTTAGTACGTGTAAGTGAGGTGGTAAAGAGAGTTCCGATTCGATCACGGCTGCCATAGCGGCCGCAGCGCCCCCTCCCACGGACACAAACCGTACACCGACACACAGGCAGCTGCCGCGCGGCATGCGGCCTCACCCACACCTAGCATACTCGATAGTGTTACAGCGGCCCCGGCGGGGTCGAAGACGTCCACATACACCCGGCGCGCGTCGGACTTATCCGCAGGGACCTTCTGTTCCCTTTCAACATAATAGTCGTGTCAACACACCTCCTGACGGCCCGAGCCGAGGTGCGACCCCCACCTTGGGGGGCCCTCGGGTCGGTCAGGGCTAAAAACCCTAAACCAACCCAAAAGGCTTAAGAGTCTCCTTTCAGGAGTCGCGCCACCCGTCCGGTTTTGCAGTGAAGGCCCATTAGCTGGCCAACTGCGCTTCAGTATTCAGTTTATATGAATGAAATGAATCTAATCTAATCTATTGTATCATCGGGTTTTGTTAAATCGTCGCACCTCTTCTCCTCGTTCGCCCGTACACGTTAGATATCGCTTCGCCAGATAATAATGAAGAAATCAGTTTCTCTTAAATATTATTATATGTATTTGTGTTTTGTTCTTTAAGTGAGTTGTGATAAAATGTTACAGAAAAAAACACTCGTCTTATTTATCCACACGCTCATAATTATACTGAAAAAGGGGTTGCTGATGCTACTGGTATCAAGTCAACAGGTGCGTGCAGTGTTCACAAGTATGGCGTCAGGCACTATATATATATATGACATTGTATGCCCGCAATTAAGTATCACTTTTATGATAATATGTTGCTATCATGAATATTAATTATTAAAGAGAGTCTGTGTGTTATCTTGAAAGTACGTATACAATGTCAACATCCATTTATAAAACAATCGGTCGTTATTCAAGTTAAGATAAATTAACCAATTAATTGAGTTAATTACAGACATAATGAGGGTTTATTAATTTATTCAACTACTTTGTCGTCTATTTAATATAAAAGGTAATTGTTTCGAGTTTCCTTGCAAATAATTTCATTATTTAAGTACAGTTATTTCGGTGAAGGTATAATAAATTAATGTTAATTGTTATGTAAGAAAAGGACTTTTTTATAATTTACTAGCATTTCAGTTATTTTTAGAAGAAACAATTTTCTTTTTTTTTGAGTTTTCGTTCCTTTTGTTAATATTCTAATTAGGTACTCATATACCTAAGTCTATATTTTGAAGTACTTATGTAAGTAGGTATAATTTGTATAAGTAATTTTAAAAAAAGACTTGCGGAGTGTTTCGTAGCGTTTCTCAGCAATCATGGTCTTTCCGAAACCCTAGTAAACTCATCTAATAGTAAAAGTACTTTTTATGGACTATTTATAAATAAATTAATTGTTTTGTCTACGCGATAGCTAGAAGTTTCTTTACACGTCCCCAAACAAAAACATAACTAATAAAAGTTGGAATAAAACAACTATGAACAGATTTAACCTGTGTATTTTATTTGGTGTTTCGGATTCTTTACAATTTACATAATCGTAGCACCACTAAGCTGACGATATAGTCTAACGCTAAAGTGATTATTACATTATGCAAACTATTTTATGATTATATGTTTTATTTAGAAGTAGTACAATACCTAGCTAGTTTAGTTTATCATTAGACAAGGGCGTGCATTCCATACAGGCTGACACTGTGCCTAATGTATTAGTGCCTACCCTCGCGCCATACTTACGCTCCCCCCACTGCACGCGCCTGGATAAAACTATTGTCAGCTCAGTCGTGCTACGATTATATTAACTGTAGAATCCGAAACACCAAATAAAATACGCGAGTTAAATCCGTGTATAGTTGATTCATTCCAATTATGTAATATCTCGTGAACAATCCACGTGCAAGTCCGAAGTGCAGCAGAATGCAGTTCAACAATCGACAACATTGTCGTCGACCTTGACACAATCTCGAGCATGTTCAGCGATCAGTAGGGCAATTGATCCAACAATTGCAATTTTACTCGACGCCAAGACGATATAAATGTTTAAATGGTATATAAAGTTATATGGTAGAAAAATAGTGTTCTATATATACTAATATTATAAAGAGGAAAGGTTTGTTTGTTTGTTTGGATTGAATAGGCTCCAGAACGGCTGGACCGATTTCAAAAATTCTTGGGAAGATACACTATTCCCGAGTGACATAGGCTACAAAAAAAAGGATCCGTGCGAAGCCGGGACGGACAGCTAGTCTTTGATAAAAAAGGCGTGATTCAGGCGAAGATTCTGGGGCGTTTGTGTCATTTTAAATACCGAAATAACTATTGCTTGTTTATTTAAACATGACTAAGAGAAAAATATATACATAAAAGGAGAAGCTGACTTAATGTCTGACATATCAACGTAGGACCGAAACTATAAAGGTTAGAAACCTGGAATTTTATACAGGGATTCCTTTTATAACGTAGGGGAGTAGTAAAAAAGGATTTCCGAAAATTCACCCCCTAAGGGGGTAAAACTTATGCTTATCGTGCGCAGACGGAATTCGCGTACAAAAGGCTAAGTATAAAATAGTAGAAATAAACAAATCTGATTATGTTCATGAATATGACATTTCTACAGACGTAAGTGTCCTAAATCCATATTTACTCGAAAAAATATCTTACGTTAATTGGAAACCTGTTCTACCACCTCTCTTATGCAATATACCGGAAAATCATCTATTTAGTAGGCAAATTCATTATCAGCCTTGCATGTTTAGTTCACATAAATAATAATCTGACGTATTACACAACTTAACCTTTCCGCAAAAAAATACTGTATAGGAAATCTAAATTTACAAGCGAAATCTGACTGACTGATCTATTATCGCAGGGCCTAAACTATAAAGGTTAGAAACTTGAATTTTTGCACAGGGGTTCCTTTTACAGCGTAGAGCAGTGCTTAGAAAAGATTTTTTTTAATTCTCCCCCTAAGAGGGTAAAGCGAGAGTTTAAAGAATGAAACTTTGCCGTGGTTGAAATTATTCGAATGAAATTCAGTATGAAAGTTCCTAATCGAAAATAATGAAGCTCATCTATACTAATATTATAAAGCTGAAGAGTTTGTTTGTTTGTTTGTTTGAACGCGGTAATCTCAGGAACTACTAGACGATTTATCGAGGAAGGCTTTAGGCTATATAACATCACGCTGCGACCAATAGGAGCGAAGAAACAGTGGAAAATGTGAGTGAGGCCGCATGCCGCGCGACAGTTGTCTGTATGCGTGCTCGACCCCGCCGGCGGGGCCGCTGTACTATCGAGTTTGCTACGTGTGGGTGCGACGCATGCTACGCTGCAGCTGTCTGTGTGTTTTCGACCCCGCCGGCGGGGCCGCTGTACTATGGAGTTTGCTACGTGTGGGTGCGACGCATGCTACGCTGCAGCTGTCTGTGTGTTTTCGACCCCGCCGGCGGGGCCGCTGTACTATCGAGTTTGCTATGTGTGAGTGAGGTCGCATGCCGCGCGGCAGTTGTCTGTATGCGTGCTCGACCCCACCGGCGGGGCCGTTCTACTATCGAGTTTGCTTTGGGTGGGCATGCTACGCTGCAGCTGTCTGTGTGTTTTCGACCCCGCCAGCGGGGCCGCTGTACTATGGAGTTTGCTAGGTGTGGCGCACGGCAACTGTGTTCAATTTAAATTATTCTTACTCATTATTCGAATAATTAGTTACACGCGCTGTGCTTCATACTTATTATGCCTACATTGAACTACGCGAGAGTATTTTTATTCATCGTGCGCGCGCGCAGGAGACAATGTCAAGGTTGCGCAACAATCTTGCAGTTTGTTGGCCTAGTGACCACTTCTGTTTATGATCATACTTTGTATATGTTGCTATGTTATCAGTGTATTATTAATTTAATATGAATTGAATATATATATATACTATTATCAGCTCAGTCACGCTACGATTATGGAAACTGTAAATAATCAGCAAATAAATTAAAATAAGCAAGTTAAACCCTTTCATAGTTGTTTCATTCCAATGTGTAATAACCGCGAAGGCATCAGAAATTAATAAATTGTAGGTACTTAAGTCGTTTTCGACTACTACGCGGACGAAGTCGGGAACAAAAGCTAGTTTGAAATAAAATGTGACATTGTGTGAATACAATTTGTTTTTTCATGTAAATAAATGCATGGCCTCCGGAAGTTGCTGGAATATTATTTTTTGCAATACAAAGTAGGTGAAAGATCATTCACATACATTTATTCATAAGTTACTATTACTTTAGTACTTCATACAACATTTTTTTTTTCTTTATTTTTTTTGTCACAATTTGGATTACTTAAGTAAGTATTTTTTTAAAAACGTTTAAATATATATGTTAGTATTTAACAATTTGTATGTAAAAAAGAATGCCTTATTTAAGGTCAAAGTATTTCCGATATTTTACAAAATCGATCATATAATTATTTTGATTATTATTTTTAAATTAATTAGGTAGATACCTACATATTAGACTAGCGAACTTCCTAAATAGTGGTAGATGATAGAAGGATAAAAATTTAGAGTTATACTCGAATCATAAAAAAAAAAACTAAAAAAAATTTTAGGTGGGTACTCATTACATTTAGGAGTATGAAAAGTTCATGTTGGCTAATTCTCAGAACAACCCAATAGACACAAAATTTCATAGATATCGGTCCAGCCGTTTTAAAAGAATTTGGCAACAAACACAGCGACACTAGACTTTTACATATCAACATACAACCTAAGGCATCAGAAAATAATTTCGTATCTATAAAGATAAAAAAAACAGCATCCATATACAATAAAATATTAATAGCTTCAAAACAAGGCAGTTCTATAAAGTTTACAATGTTGCGCAAATAAATTTCAAGGTTTACGACATCTGGTATATCGACCAATGAGAAGGCTTCAATACAATCATTAAACCACTCGCAGAGGTCCTAAACCCTAGGTTATACCACTGGTATAAATATCAAGAGAAAATTAACTGTGATCACGCGATATGTAATAAAATGTAATGCATGAATATTGAATGTAAATATACATAGAAGATATTTTATGTTTTACACGTAATGTGTAGCTTTTACGTCATATGACTAGTTACTGTCCGTGAGTTCGTCTGTGCACGATATGCAACTAAGTTTTGGAATTTTCAAAAATCCTTAGTGCTTCCCGTACGTTATAAAAGGAACTCATGTTTTCTAGTTTCTAACTTTTATGTATCGCACACTAAAATATAAATAGAGCTAAGTCATTAAGTTATTTTTTCAAGTCGAAAATCTTATTAATCTATAAGTACTAATATTATAAAGCTGAAGAGTTTGTTTGAACGCGCTAATCTCAGGAACTACTTACTGGTTCGAATTCAAAAATTCTTTTTTTGTTGGATAGACCATTTATCGAGGAAGGCTTTAGGCTATATAACATCACGCTGCGACCAATAGGAGCGAAGAAACAGTGGAAAATGTGTAAAAAACGGGGAAAATATGAAGCCTTATGAAGAAGTGACAGAAGACTTTGACAGATCTTTGACGAAACAATCGGACGGGCAGGACGACGTCTGCCGGGGCCGCTAGTATAGTATATATATATAGTATATAGCCTATAACATTTTGAAAAAAAAATTAGGGATCCGTGCGAAGCCGGGACGAATCGCTAGTTTATTATAGAATTCCTCAATTGCTTCTATTGTACTGATGACGTAATAACTCCACGTGGCGGGACAAAGACAGCAATACAATCGTGTATTGCTGTCCTTGTCTCGCCGCTATAATTATAACAACGGCATATAATTGTGCCTACTTCTATGTAATAACTAGCTTTCGCCCGCGGCTTCACGTACTTTTTAATCCCGTTAGGTGAACTTAAAAAAAGAAATGCGACTTCCATCAATTCCAAATATTAGGTAAGTAAATTAAATTCGGTCTAAATTTAAAGTTAACTCAATCGCACAAAGGTTACCAAAAAATTACATAGATAAGCGCTTCTAAAGTTCGGGAGTGGGAGGTTATGACGTCACGCTATGTTATAAATTGTATAAGAAATAACGTGACGTCATGAACCTCTTCCACAACACATATCTTAGTAATCTATACTCTATACTAATATTACAAAGAGGAAAGGTTTGTTTGTTTGGATTGAATAGGCTCCTAAACGACTGGACTAATTTGAAAAATTCTTACACTGTTGCAAAGCTACACTATTCCTGAATGACATAGGCTATAAAAAAATCGATCCGGGCGAAGCCGGGGCGGGTCATCCCTACTAATATTATAAAATTAAATACTAATATTATTAATGCGAAAGTAACTCTGTCTGTCTGTCTGTCTGTCTGTTACGCTTTCACGCTAAAACTACTGGACCGTTTAAATGAAATTTGGTACAAAGAAAGTCTGGTGCTTGAGAAAGAATATAGGCTACTTTTTAACCGACTTCAAAAAAGGACGAAGTCGCGGACAGAAGCTAGTCTGTTACAAAACATTTTCAACAAACATAAAGAATAATATGTTGACATATACAACCGTCAAGTCCTTTTCCCAAAATATATTACTACTTTCATAGGGGGCTACCCCTTCCTATGTCTGTCTATCAGCATCACAGGACAATATCGATTCTTTTAATTCTCTGTTCAATTACAAGGTGATTACGCAACGCTTGCAAATGACAACTCTGTAGCGGGTTGCGCCGGCGCACGGTCAAGGACGCACGCGCACAACGCACGCGCCGATTGCGATCTACGCTATTTTCACGTTATGTCATCCAGATGTTATTATACCAAATTATAGTTATCATACAAATGTACCTATAGGTACTGTTATTATATTATTATGTCAAATTATGATAGACTAGCGATTATTATAGATCATCTTTTTTTATAGCCTATGTCACTCGGGAATAGTGTAGCTTCCCAACAGTGAAAGAATTTTTCAAATCGGTATAGCCGTTTTGGAGCTTATTCCATACAAACAAACTTTTCCTCTTTATTATATTAGTATAGACTAGCTGTCCGCCCCGGCTTCGCACGGATTCCTTCTTTTTATAGCCTACTAGCTTCTGCCCGCGACTTCTCTTTTGTCTTTTTTTGCAGTCGGTTAAAAAGTAGCCTATATCCTTTCTCAGGCTCTAGACTTTCTTGGTACCAAATTTCATTTAAATCGGTCCAGTAGTTTTAGCGTGGAAGCGTAACAGACAGAGTTACTTTCGCATTTATAATATTAAGTAAGGATGAATTTGAGCACTGGTAATTTGTGTAATAAAGTAAATAAGTATTGCTGTGGTCACCATCTAGCATGGGCGTGCCTTCTACACAAGCATAATGTCAAAATGTATGGACTGCCTACCCTGGCACCATACTGCACGCGCCTGTTAGTTAGACCCTCCCTTGTCATCAAAAATTAGCAAAGCAAAGACCCCCCCAGTCCCCCTATAGTGCTTACGTAATACTTGACCGGTCTCTTACTCGTAGTTCAAACTTAGCGTTTGCGACAGCTTATACTATCGTCAGCTCAGTCGTGCTGCGAATATGGGGACTGTAAAGTTTTCGAAACGTTAGCAAATTAAATAATGTTTAAAGTAAGTAAATAAATATAATTATCTTTAGTCTTCAAAACAATAAAACAGTACGAAGTCTAACACTCGGACTATTTTTACTATAAAATCCTTTTAGATACCTATTTCAATCCGATCCAAGAAAATAAACTTGATACAGCAATTCTGCAACTTTGTTCATAAAAAATAAGAACCAAAGAAAACGGAACAAATATTATCGGCTCGGCGAAATGACCCGAAGCGGGTTGTGTTTACGGCCTTTTCATTTAAGAAGAACTCATAAAAAACGTCTTAACTTTACACCGCCTTTACGCTAAAATCAACTCTAAAATCAGGCGCAAAACTTCAAAATAGAAGTTCGCGTTTGGTGACTTGCAACTTTTTCAACTGCACTGATTAGGTCACAATGCTTTCAAACTGAAATCAACTCTAAATTCAAGCGCAAAGCTTCAAAATGCAAGCCCAATTTTTGTTGAGTTACAGCATTTTTCGACTGTATAAAGTCTAGAAATCCGAGATCCTTGAGAAATCGACTATCCAAGAAATGCTGAGGTTTAATTAGAGTACCGTCGAAACCCCTAACTTCACCTAGACTACCATACTTCGCCTAATTTTACATAACTTCAAATTTATAAGTGATGTCAATGGCAGGCTTCATATAATAACTCTAAGTATAAAGTATATTTAATGACTATCCATATTCTGCGGACAATCTGTGGCTAACTTCATATGGTTGGCGTCCAGTGCAGTTTATTCGTGACGCCGACCGCACGTTTTTTTCAAGACGTGAATGAACTTTGATTTTAAGGAGTGTTGCAGACCAGATAAATTTATTTTTATTAGACAGGTATATGCTATAACTATCGCTTTATCAATTGACACTATTAATTAATAGATATATTACGTTTTTAAGTCATAATAAAAGTAATTGTTCATTAGGGCATTTGGTCATCATGTTTGTGCCAAACTTCGCCTGCCCTTAGGGATGGCAAATGTACTGTACAAAATTTATATAAAAATTATAAGATTTAAATTAAATGAATAATAAGACTTGTTTCTACTTGTAAAGTGTAGTGGAGTATTTAAAATTATCAGATACTTAGAACCCAGTGGAAAGCGTTCAATTTTAGCTGATAAATTACCCGGCAGAAAGTGAGCATACCGTTTTTTGAAGAGATACTTACAAACCATAAAGAGCAACCGTGCAAAAAAAAACTCCTTTTAAAATAAATGAAATGAAATTATTAAAAAAAAATAAAGTTGAGTAAAACACTATACCCTCTTTTTTCTTGGCATGCTGGATAAACATGTAATTTTTGGCAGCCCTAGCTTCGTCACTGTCAATGTATGTAACTAACGTCATATTGCAACCAAACTTCGCCTACCCCTCTTTTCTAGGAAATAACAGTAATCTGATGTTGTTTAAGTTCATACTATATTATCACACTTCAAACCGAAGAGACTTGTCGTGAGTAGATCCCATCAATGTTTATTATAAGCGGTCAAGCATACATAGGCGAAGTTAGGGAAAAATACCCATTCTTCGCCTAGCACCATTTTGTCCATTTTTTGCCATGTTAGCCATTGAAATTCAATACTCTAATGGTCTCTAAAGATGGGCAGGAGTCCTTTAATTAGTTTTTTTCTTTGAACGGTCTAGAATACTTTCAAATTAACAAGTTATGTTGCAAAATGTGTCAAAATCCAGGTGAAGTTAGGGGTCTCGACGGTAATTGAATTCAGGATAAATTTATTGATTTTCTGAGGTTCCGTATATGGAACAATCCTTAGGAGCTTGTTATTAGATTGGCATATATAGAAATTTCTTACTATGATCAGAAATAAACATGTCTTCTATAAAGATAACCATGAATGGACATGAATACGGACTGACAAATGCTGACTAACAAATTCAATGACAGCTGCTCTATATCGCACTGCTACTAAATGTGACAACTCGAAATGTCACCACACGAATTCAAATTTAAATGCACAGACTTAAAGTCTTAAATTGAGTAACTAAATATTTCGAGATGTCATACTTTTCTAGCAAAGGTTACCGCTATTTGGCTTTTATTTCTGTTGGAAACTTTTTGTTGAATCGATAAAGTTAATTATTTGAATCATACATTAACACATTTGATATCTTCAAATCCGTCTGCCACGTCAATATCACTACATAGTACAAAACGAAGTCGCTATCTGTATGTCCCTACGTATGCTAAAATCTTTAAACCTACGCAACGGCATTTAAGCCATTTTTAAATAGATTAATTCAAGACAAGGGCGTGCATTGCATATAGGCACAATGGAGTGCCTACCCTGACTTAGTACATGCTCGACCCTCACTGCACGCGCCTTTCAAGAGGTAGGTTTATAGCACCCGTGTCAAGCCGGGGCGGGTCGCTAGTAAGTGGATAAAGGAGTAAGTAAACAAGATATTTCTCCTAATCAATGTGTCCGGGGAAAAAGTCACGCGCGTGCGTTCCAAAGGCAAACACAGACGGACATAAAGTTTTACTACTTTTACTGTGGATTCCATTTTTAAGGCTTCAGAGGAAGTTCGTTTACGGCTCCAAGGCGCGATTTATGGACGATAATTAATAACTTTTTAATTAGCCAAGTCGCACGTTTCGACCGCTGCATTTAATGACTGCAGTTAGTTTTATGTCTATATTGTTAGATACTTTTGATTTTAATGTAAGTAGTTATTTTAGTAGTTTATTCTATTCTTAAAAATATTTTTTTTATTAGGCTAGTATTTAGTTTCAGACTAAAAATATTAAAAAATGATTTATTACTGACCAAGTGAGGTAGCTAATTATAGCTTATTATGGCAATTCAAACTTACTTATAATTATTTCTACATAAAGCTAAATTTCATAGCATTTGAATACATATAACATAAACATTTTGTGTATGAAGTGCAGTAAATCATGAAACAAAAACTAATTACCTACTAAAAGCATAAACTCAAAAACATACAATTAACGCTGCAAACATTTCAAGCCTGACCAGAGAACAGGGTGGTTATTCGGTAAACAGACACCATATTCAAGAGATATATTCGTCTACGTAAAATCGAGACTGGCTAGGTGACTAACTGCTAAAACCATCTCTAAAAACTTCTTTGGAAAATAGTCATATGACACAGGCATAGGAAGTGACATTTTGAATGATTTGATTTCTAATTTGCGTATTTATTCCAATGTGTGGGTAGTTCTTATTATGAAGGAATAATAACGTAAAGTTTTAGTCCCATACTTTTATTTTCTATATTTATTATACAAAGTTGCCAGAAGTCAAGATTTTTACTTAAATAAGCTAAAGTTTTGCGGGTCAGATAAAATATTGGTAAATAATTAAATTATAGGCCTTTTAAATTTTTTTGAAGACAGGCCAGTGATATATGGCACAGGAAAATGAAAATTAACTTTAAATATTTATAAAAATGCATAATAAATGACGTGCATATACTTAGCTATATAATATAATTTAGATATTGACTGAAAACCGTTAAAAAATATTATGATGTGAATGTCATTTTACTGCCAGAATAGTGAGAAATAACCAGGAAAGTGAGATTATTAAACACAAGTTCTCATATATATTTTTTATTTAGAATAAAACAATTTCAAAATTGTAATACTAAGGCACTAGAAACCATAACAGTCTGTTTTAAACAAGTCTTTGTAACTTAATAGTCTAAATTTATCTTAAAGAGATCATATAATCAACAAACTTAAACTATTCTATGAGTGCGTATGCTTACTAGTACAAAAATATACAACAGCCTTTTTAAAAAAATCTTTATGTAAGTTTCGGAGCGTATCAAGTCTATACCGCTTTTGTTTTCTTATATTATTTTTCTTTATGTACTCTTTTTTCCCAGCTCCTAATCGACTGTACTTGTCATCTTCCATAATTTTTTCGATTGACATACGCAGTCGTCCTTCTGGCTTTTTACTTTTTTTTTTGTTTTTCAGTATTCCATATCTTTTTATAAGTGATCACTTTGTTATTAGTTTTTCACACTTTTCTTTCTTTTACAATAGGACCCAAAATCAACCTATTTGAAATTTCTTTTTCTTGTCATGTCTTAAGGTTTTATAGATTTTCTGTTATCTGTTTTTCAATAGGGTCGCCAAATAATACTTTTTTCACGACTTCAGTTCAAGTTGTTGGGTCATCTGAAGATTATTTTTCTTTTTACGCAATTTGCTGACTTTCTTCCGGTATTTTTTCAGTTCAGCTTGCAATTTTTTAATTTTGTCATCCTTCTCTTTTATTTCTTTGTTTTACGTCTTTGCATAATTGACTTTTGTCTAGCCACCCTTAACCTAGGCGACTGACCGGAAGATGGTTCTTGCAGTGGTGAAAGCAGAATCTGGGATGATGATGGTTGGTTTTAATTAACCATCTTCACTTTCAAAGCTGGATGGAGTGTTCACTCTTTTAAAATTTGCAGCACTCTTTTTAGCAGCACATTTTTTCTTATAATATGTACTAGATTTTGCTCGTCATGACTTCCTGCAGTGCCTTTTTTCACGATCGGTCATTTCAGATATTGTTTTTATTTTTCCTGCAGTTCTTGAATTTAAATAATACTGTTTTTTCTTTACTTTTAAAGTAGCTAACTTGTCTGGATCATTTTTATTCGTTCATAACGTTTTCTTTCATTTTCGCGCTTTTGTGCTAATACTTCTTCCCTGGTCTTTTTTTTCTTAGGTGGTGGCATTTTGGTTTCATTGGAAAAAAGGTGTCAATGGGTTAATACATGCAAAATTAAGAAAAAAATAGGAATCTAAGTGAATGTTTATCACTTTCCTGTAATGTTATCACTTTCCTGTCTAAATAGATCCAGGCGAGTGATATACAGGAAAGTGATAATTTTGAGGTTATTCATAAAAAACACAAAAACGCTGTATTTGAATGATATATTAATACTTCATGGTATATTTGCACTAGGTATATTAATCAAAACAATAAAAAATATTTAAGAAATCCAAATATTCTTTACGTAAATACATACCATACAAGTGAGAAGTTGTCTGACCCGAACGCGTCTGTGGTCGATGAGATCTGCGTGACAACTATTTGATTGGCTGTTATGCGGAATTATAAGCGGCAGTCAACTCATTTTACTATGTACTTTGTTTCGGAAATCTGGCAACAGCGCTAAATATTCTATTTGTTGGTATTCTGGACATGTTTTTAGCTGACAGTAATGTGATACACAATTCGTGTCGCCTCTATTCTATGATGAAAATTTTACTAAAATTAGGGAGACATGCAACTTCTTTTTATGTTTTAGCAAAGTTTTATTTATTGTTACTGCGATTAGATATATATTTTTTTATTTATGTACTTACTTTACGTATTATGTCGATGAATTGCTTGCGTTTTGTAAAATCGCCCCACAGGAGAGTGACAATTTTGCTTATGTTTAGGCATTTTTCTCCAAAAAGATATTTTCAAACCTGGCTGAATTTCAGTGCCCATATAGAAACCAATTAGTTCCTTATTCCAGATTTAAAATAAATCAGAAATATTTAAAAACTAAGGAGCTATGATTTGAGCGCACCAAAATTCCTTCACTATAAGAACTAACCGTGTAATAACCGCTAAGGGATCAGAAATTAGGGTGACTTGACTCAACTTTACCAGGCGCGTGCAGTGAGAGTACAGGGTAGGCACTCCATTGTACCTATATAGAATGCACACTCTTGTTAATTACTAAACTAATCATGTGAAAATTAACAAATGATCTTGATAAATATCTAAATATCAAGTCGACGTTAAGCATAGGTGAGGTACCAACCAGTTACCATAAACTAGTGGTCGTAAATACCACATATGTTTACCAGGCGCACCTTAAAAGCATTGGTAGTATAACAAAACGTCTGGACCGAAATTGCTCATAAAAGTACGGCGTTTTCTAACTAAAGCCATGAAACTGAAACGCTGTTGGAATTTACAATGGCCGACTTCGTCTACATTTAACGGTCGTGACGCTCGCTTTAGTTTAATTAAAGCGAAAATCGAAGGCTGAAAGGATTATCGGAGGTTACTACTTACTAGTACTCACTACGTTCTAATAGGTTAAGTTAAATAAATAAATATATCTGATACCTTCGTAACTTGAAACCTTGAAATGTCAGCCAATAAAATACGCGAGTTAAATCCTTTTAAAGTTGTTACATTCCAATGTTAAATCAGTTGTTAAGTCCGTATTTTGTACATTTGTTTTAACTTTTTAATTATCTTTATTTTGTACACTATACTTTCATTCCAAATTGTATATAAATATATATTATTATATATCTTTTTATTAATGATATTCGATTCAAAACCTTAAAATTTAATCTTGATTTCGATATGTTAGTATTTTTCTTGAAATTTTTATAAAGATTATTTATGTAAAGTATCCTCTAAATACATAATACGGTCTATATATAAATAAAACCTCTGAATATATAATATTATTGTAATGTCCATACATATATATATATGATAGAATTATTTCCAAGTAACAAAGTGATAAGTAGCACAATTAAATATTTAATGCCTTCCAGTTATGAAAGCTAAGCATTTATTACAGTCATAAATTGATTTTAACTATTCATCAGAAGGTAAGTTTCTACAATCATTATTGATTCAATATCCCAGTCAATAACTTACATGATTTTATAAAAGGTGTAATTTTTAGAATTGGTATATAAAATAAATAAAATAAAAATACGCATTTTTTCCACCTTTGATACCTGTAAAACGGCCCCGCTTTCAGCTTAGCGAGTATCAATTAATTTCTAAGTTTATTTAAAACTAATTTCTTGGGGCCTAGACAAGGTGGCAAAGATCAACGTTAACGTTAAACGAAACAAGCAAAATGTATGGGATTTGACATCCGCGAACGTTTGTGACGTACGTGACAGTCGTTCGCGGATTTCAAATCCCATACATTTTGGTCGTTTCTTTTAACGTTAACGTTAAACGTTGGCACCTTGTCTACGCCCCCTTGTAACTTTCCTAAGATCACGTAAGTCTGGGGTGCCTAGGATCTCACCAGGTGCGTGCAGTGAGGGTCGCGCATGTACTACGTCAGGGTAGGCATTGCATACATTTATACCATTGTGCCTATATGGAATGCACGCCCTTGGATTTCACTCTATAATGTTTGGAATGAAACCGAGAAAGAATGAGAAATTATTTAGAACATTTTTGTTATAATAATTTCTTATGCTTTCGCGGTTATTTAAATAACGAGTTATAGATGTTTCATTCTAAGTTCTAACAATTATACTATTTAAACCTACACTTTTAAAAGGCAGATAAGGAAAAGGCAATAAGTACAAAAATCAACTTTTCCTATTTTCTATGCTTTCTAAAGCGAGATAATATAATGTTCCGTATAATAACTATGCGAGGTCATAATATAGTTTTCCAAGCCGGTAGTCTGCGTGGTTACGAGGCACCATGTAAAAACCCTATAACCGAATACGTCTCATTTTATAGCCCGGAATATATTTACGAGAATTCGCTCCAAGAAATTGCACGTAAATTTTGCTACAGCAGCATTTTTCATTACCCAAGACGTAAGCAATTTTAGATATTGTTTTATTTAAAAAAAACAGATTAAGAAAGCATTTGATGGTTTTATTGGTATTTGTTGTTTATTTCGTCTGTACCCAATAAATCAAGTATCTCAATTCAAAATTTCTGATGCCTTCGCGGTTATTATACATTGGAATGAAACTACCGTAGACGGATTTAACTCGCGTATTTTATGTTCTTGGCTGACGTTTCGGAGCCTTTACAGATTCCATAATCGTAGCACGACTGAGCTGACAATAGTCTTATACTAAAGACTTTAGTTTAAAGTTGTTTCATTACAACTAAGACCAAATCGCAAGTATTAGTTTAATTTCCTGATTTCGCAGTTAGGTCACTTTAGAACTATGTAATATATGCGATATGTATCCCACTGTCACGTTGTCTGTCCCTACTGTTTTTAAAAATAACCATCTATACTAATATTACAAAACTGAAGAGTTTGTTTGTTTGTTTGTTTGTTTAAACGCGCTAATCTCAGGAACTACTGGTTCGAATTCAAAAATTATTTTTTTGTTGGATAGACCATATATCGAGGAAGGCTTTAGGCTATAATTATAACATCACGCTGCGACCAATAGGAGCGAAGAAACAATGGAAAATTTGTAAAAAACGGGGAAAATATGAAGCCTTATGAAGAATTACTATTCAAACTTACTACTTTAGTTAAATGACAGTTAGAAGACTTTGACAGATCTTTGACGAAACAATCGGACGGGCAGGACGACGTCTGCCGGGGCCGCTAGTCATCAATAAAAGACCTAAGGGATCTAGATCTAGACCAACTAAAAGCTAGCCTTTCAATCCGCGAGACGCAATAAAAATATTCCATGCCAGGACATAAAACTGGCAACGACAATGAATTCCAGAAAAAGATCGTCATCTCTCTACAACCAGGTTAGTGAGAGCGGGACAAAAGATCCGTAATAAAAGATTTGATAGGATCCGCCGGTATTCGCGATATCGGACATAGACGGTTTTACTATCCGGCCTGTATCGTCTTAACTTTATGGTTTTGAATTTTTGAAATTTTATTAAAGAGCTTCTTGGGATTTGGGGCTTAGGTCGCTTCGGCGGGGATACTGACGCAGCCGTCGTTAGCTAGGGCGTGCATTTCATATAGGCACAATGGTTTGAATGTATGGAGTGCCTACCCTGACGTAGTACATGCGCGACCCTCACTGCACGCCCCTGGTCGTTAGTAGGTACCTACTGCAATATATATTGCTAAAGCAAAGTCGATATTATACAGAAGTTAAATTAAACCAGCCAAGTGCGAGTCGGACTCGCGCAAGAAGAGTTCCATACCATTTACTATTAGGCAAAACGGAAAAAAAAACTTTGTTGAACGTTTTTGTACAGTCAGATATGCGGTTACTAGGTGGGGTAGATATATCTGATGCTGACTGTAAAAATGGGGTTTCCAGAACTTTAAAGTTCCCATATTCGTAGCTAGGCGTTGATGAAAGTCTAAAGTAACCATTAAATCGATTTGGCATTTTAGAGTCTATTGTCAGCTTGTGCTACGAATATGGTAACAGTTTTCGAAACGTCATCATGTAAAGTAAAATACGCGAGTCGAATTTCATAACGGATTAACCTCGCGTTATTTCATTCCAAAGGTTACTTATACTCATTAATAATCTATACTAATATAACAAAGCTGAAGAGTTTGTTTGTTTGTTTGAACGCGCTAATCTCAGGAACTACTGGTTCGAATTCAAAAAATCTTTTTTTGTTGGATAGACCATTTATCGAGGAAGGCTTTAGGCTATATAACATCACGCTGCGACCAATAGGAGCGAAGAAACAGTGGAAAATGTGTAAAAAACGGGGAAAATAATTATTCCACGCGAACGAAGTCGCTGGCAGAAGCTAGTTCTGCATATATATAAATGTTCACAAAGCCAAAAACTTATTGTTCCCATTTGTGAAAACCACAGCGTACATCCGAACAAGTAACCGCAGTCGCACAATCAAACAAGTTGGTCGATTGTTTTAGAAAGGGGTCACTCGTGGTTTGTGATTACTTTGTGATAAATACAGGCTGTTCGTTTAGGGCTGTGTTATTTCGAAATTAATAATAATTTCTGATGCATACTAGCTTCTGCCCGCGACTATGTCCGCGTGGAACTCCTCCTATTTTGCAGTCGGTTAAAAAGTAGCCTATGTCCTTTCTCAGGCTCCAGACTTTCTTTGTACCAAATTTCATTTAAATCGGTCCAGTAGTTTTAGCGTGAAAGCGTAACAGACAGACAGACAGAGTTACTTTCGCATTTATAATATTAGTAGGGATTTGAATTATTTAATTGTAAAATATATTAATGTTAGACTAACGTCAGCTCAGTCTGCCATGAATATGGGAGCTGGGAAGGTTTCGTCAAAGTCAAATTAGATTCAGGGCTTAAAATCGGTATAATAGTTTTATTTACTTGGCACTAACAATAACAAATATTATAAATACGAAATTTTGAAGAATTAAAATAACAAAATTTAAAAAATACAACATAATATAAGTACCTACTTCCAATATATTTATATGAAAGCAAAATGTGGTAAACATTTTTATAAAAATTGTAACCAGTTGTGTTCCCAAATTCCACAAATAAATGATATTAATGTTCCTACATACTACCTACTGTACATTTATCAATGACGTCACTTCTATTTCATTCACACCTGTGTGTCTCTAATTAATTTGTCGAAACCGAGTTTAGCCGAACAGTTCCGAAGCCACAGCCAACTAACTTTCCTGACAAACTATAGTGCGGTCGCCTGTACTTGTTGTGGTTGTGTTATTGTACTAATTAATTTAGTGGTTAAATTAATAGTATGTAACTATTTCATAGTTAAATTACTTCTTGGTTTATTGGTCAGGTACTACAAAGGTTTTATTATGTACATAGGTGACTGCATATTATATCTATACTAATATTATAAAGCTGAAGAGTTTGTTTAATTGTTTGAACGCGCTAATCTCAGGAACTACTGGTTCGAATTCAAAAATTCTTTTTTTGTTGGATAGACCATTTATCGAGGAAGGCTTTAGGCTATATAACATCACGCTGCGACCAATAGGAGCGAAGAAACAATGGAAAATGTGTAAAAAACGGGGAAAATATGAAGCCTTATGAAGAAGTGACAGTTAGAAGACTTTGACAGATCTTTGACGAAACAATCGGACGGGCAGGACGACGTCTGCCGGGGCCGCTAGTCTATAATATAGGTAACTTAGATTGGAATGAAACAACTTTAACGGATTTAACTCGCGTATTTTATTTTTATTGGCTGACGTTTCGGAGGCTTTACAGATTCCATAATGGTAGCACGACTGAGCTGACAATAGTCTTATTTTGCGTAAAATGTAACAGAAATACAGATTTACTTTCGCATTTATAATATTAGTAGTGATCTAGAAGCTAAACTTCAAATTAAAAACATTTTAATTGAAAAAAGTTATATCTAACAATTTAATGTAATCCTTACTAATATTAAAAATGCGAAAGTAACTCTGTCTGTCTGTCTGTCTGTTACGCTTGCACGCTAAAACTACTGAACCAATTTAAATTAAATTTGGTACAAAGAAAGTCTGGAGCGTGAGAAAGGACATAGGCTACTTTTTAACCGACTGCTAAAAAGGAGGAGTTGCACGCGGACGAAGTCGCAGGCAGAAGCTAGTCAGTAAATAAAAGGGGAAACAATGTATTTATACAAAGTGTAATTTGTTTTAGGGTTCCCGGGTCTTTGATTTACGTCAAACACAACGACCGACAGACAAATTGATTTGGGACACCGATAATTAAAGTAGATACAATGTGCTGTTAGAAAAAAAAATACTTCTTAGGGATGATGACGTATTAAAGAAAATTAAATAATAAAATTTCTGATGCCTTCGCGGTTATTACACGACAGTCGTGCTACGATTATGGAAACTGTAAATAATCCGAAACGTCGGCATATAAAATAAAATAAAATACGCGAGTTAAGTTCATAGTTGTTTCATTCCAATCTATACTTTAATATTATAAAGCTGAAGAGTTTGTTTGTTTGTTTGAACGCGCTAATCTCGGGAACTACTAGTTCGAATTGAAAAAATCTTGTTTTGTTGAATTCAAAAAATATTTTTGTTGGATAGACCATTTATCGAGGAAGGCTTTAGGCTATATAACATCACGCTGCGACCAATACGAGCGAAGAAACAGTGGAAAATGTGTAAAAAACGGGGAAAATATGAAGCCTTATGCAGAAATGACAGAAGACTTTGACAGATCTTTGACGAAACAATCGGGCGGGCAGGACGACGTCTTCGCGGTTATTACACGACAGTCGTGCTACGATTATGGAAACTGTAAATAATCCGAAACGTCGGAAAATTAATAAAATAAAATACGCGAGTTAAGTTCATAGTTGTTTCATTCCAATGTGTAATAACCGCGAAGGGATCAGAAATTATAATAACTTAATGTTTCCAAGCATTGCTCTGTATAGGTACTAGTTAGTGCATTAAGTATTAATAACCATAATTAGCACTAACTTAAGACCTAAAAACTCATACTAAAACCTATTTCCTTTTGCACGTTTTCTATAGAAATTATTTCTGCATCGACCATTCTGTTACAATGTTACTGTTTCCATCTCTCTCACTCGAACATATGTCACTAGAAGTGCGAGTGAGATGGAAGTATAGTTTTACGATCCCGAGACTTGAATAGGTGCCCGGTTTTACGTGTTTTCTTCCTTTTGGCGTGTGACTAATTTTATAATGCCAGCAAGTGCTATAAAGGTTCCGAGAAATGCTATACTGGATATTTTTTATTATATTCCACCCGTGTGCGATTTTATTGTTCCTTGCACTTTGAAAAATGTTTTCATAATTAAATCTATTCTAATTATATTTTCGTACAAAGATAAGAGTAGAAATTTCTTTTTCTGTCCTCCGGCTAAAAAGCGCCAACTTTCTGGCCGCTGCGCTAAATGAAGTTGCCGCTTTCTGGCTTCGTCGAACAGAAAAATAGTATACTGACCTCGGCCAGAAAATAAAAAAGCCTCAGATCACATTTTTGTCAACCTCGGCTTCGCCTCGGACGACAATTACATGTGTTCTGAGACATTTTTTTATTTTACTGGCCTAGGTGCGTAATGTAGTATTTTTTAGACCCCCAGTGGCGAATAAAAAAATATTATTAGAAACGAATGGTATTAAACCTAGAATATCAATCGAATTTCAAGTGATAGATCGTAGTTAATATTATATCTATTTTAATATTAATAACTAGCTTCTGCCCCCGACTTCGTCCACGTGGAACTCCTTTTTTGTAGTCGGTTAAAAAGTAGCCTACGTTCTTTATGAGGCTCCAGACTTTCTTTGTACCAAATTTCATTTAAATCGGTCCAGTAGTTTTAGCGTGAAAGCGTAACAGACAGACAGACAGACAGAGTTACTTTCGCATTTATAATATTATTATAGTAGGGATATTTAAAAACAACTATAACGGATTGAATTCGAGTATTTTTTTAGTGTTAGACAGCTATCGTTAGCTCTGGTGAAAATCAATATAGGAACTGTCAAAATTACAAAACGTCAGCAAATAAAATATCATCATCATCATCATCATCAAAAATCTTTTTTTGTTCGATAGACCATTTATCGAGGAAGGCTTTAGGCTATATAACATCACGCTGCGACCAATAGGAGCGAAGAAACAGTGGAAAATGTGTAAAAAAACGGGGAAAATATGAAGCCTTATGAAGAATTTCTATTCCACGGGGACGAAGTCGCGGGCACAACTAGTTTAGCATAAGACTATTGTCAGCTCAGTCGTGCTACGATTATGGAATCTGTAAAGACTCCGAAACGTCAGCCAATAAAATAAAATACGCTAGTTAAATCCGTTTAAAGTTGTTTCATTCCAATGTGTAATAACCGCGAAGGCATCAGAAATTATTCCGTCATATCTGTTTCATTCCAATGTGTAAATTCATACAACATATTATTATATACATATATAGACATACATACAAGACATATATTGAAGCTCGATATGTCATCTGCTCCTGTCAGGATTTGAACCCGCTATCGGTTAGTGGTTCTGACTACTAGACCAAGGGGCGTAGACAAGGTGCCAACGTTCAACGTTAACGTTAAACGAAACGACCAAAATGTATGGGATTTGACATCCGCGAACGTTTGTGACGTACGTGACAGTCGTTCGCGGATGTCAAATCCCATACATTTTGGTGCCAACGTTCAGCGTTAACGTTGAACGTTGGCACCTTGTCTAGGCCCCCAAGTCTTCCAATAATGGGTATTATATATTAAAATGATAAGACATATTTATATTAAGTACTGATAACTAGTTAATATTTATTAACTATGAAACATATCTTTTAATATGTCAGAGGTTACACGAGTTTGCAATATAAATTGTATTTACATAGTCTGTTATATTATTGAGCCAAGGGTAAACTTACATACTTACATATATATCTTAAATTATAAGATATAGCGGTTCGCCCCGGCTTCGCACTGATACCTAATTTTTATCAAAATATTTTATAGTCTGTTACTAAAGAATTTTTGAATTCGAACCAGTAGTTCCTGAGATTAGCGCGTTCAAACAAACAAACCAACTCTTCAGCTTTATAATATTAGTATAGATTACTATTCCACGGGGACGTGCACAGCTATAATGAATAAAGGTCACAAAAACATAGTACTAAAATAATGTTACACGGGTTTATATTCATAACCATCTATACCTACATACTTTAGCGTTAGACTATTGTCAGCTCAGCCGTGCTACGATTATGGAAACTGTAAAGTAAAATCCGTTCATAGTTGTTGTTTATTTTATTTTTTTTATGTATCGGATTCTTTAGTCCGCATAATCGTAGCACGACTGAGCTGACAATAGTCTAACGCTAAAAATAATAATCCTTACTTCCTTACTAATATTATAAATGCGATAGTAACTCTGTCTGTCTGTCTGTTACGCTTTCACGCTAAAACTACTGGACCGATTTAAATGAAATTTGGTTCAAAAAAGTCTGGAGACTAGGAAAGGACATAGGCTACTTTTTAACCGACTGCAAAAAAGGAGGAGTTTCACGCGGACGAAGTCGCGGGCAGAAGCTAGTAATATTATAAATGCGAAAGTAACTCTGTCTGTCTGTCTGTCTGTCTGTTACGCTTTCACGCTAAAACTACTGGACCGATTTAAATGAAATTTGGTACAAAGTAAGCCTGGAGCCTGAGAAAGAACATAGGCTACTTTTTAACCGACTGCAAAAAAGGAGGAGTTCCACGCGGACGAAGTCGCGGGCAGAAGCTAGTTATTTATAAATTCGAGATACTTACCGTTTATTTGAGCGTTCAGCGATGATTAGCGTTTATTTTTGACTTACTGAGGATTTCGAGTTAACGACGCGGCGACGTTCGAGTTAACGAGTTTCCACTGTATTATTATTTAAAAGTTGTATTTGTATTTCTTTCTCTGATATTTAAAAATAGGGGAGCACTAAGGATTTTTGAAAGTTCACTCCCAAAAGGGGTAAAACTGTTGCTTATCGTGCGCAGACGAAGTCGCGGGCAGATGCTATAAGTAGTATAAGTAAGTAAATAAATAAATAGTATAAGTAAGTCAGTAATAAGTAGTATAAGTAAGTAAATAAATAAACCGTACGTGTCGGTACAAAACAGTTTTGTGAAAAATTGTGATTATTCACAATCCATTTAACACGATAACCGCAAAATGCGTTTATGTAATATATCAAACAATACGGGATAGGGGTAATTTATTTTGCGGTTCAAAAGTTATTTGTAAGTTACACAATAACTTGAAGTTATGTCTTATGAATTATACCTACTAGCTGTGCCCGCGACTTCGTCCGCGTGGAATAGTTATTCTTCATTTAATAATATTTTCCGTTTTTTACACATTTTCCACTGTTTCTTCGCTCCTATTGGTCACAGCGTGATGTAATATAGCCTAAAGCCTTCTTCGATAAATAGTCTATCCACCTAACAAAAATACATTTTTTCAATTCGAACCAGTACCTAGTTCCTGAGATTAGCGCGTTCAAACAAATTCTTCAGCTTTATTAGTACCTATAGATTTTTCGCGACTGTCGACGGGGTAACATTTTTAAATTTGTGTAGCATAGATTTTTTTATAGGTTTAATAAGAATAAAACAATAATTATAACGAAAGAATATAATTTAGCATAAGACTATTGTCAGCTCAGTCGTGCTACGATTATGGAATCTGTAAAGGCTCCGAAACGTCAGCTAATAAAATAAAATACGCGAGTTAAATCCGTTTAAATTTGTTTCATTCCAAACTATACTAATACATATTATAAAGCTGAAGAGTTTGTTTGTTTGTTTGTTTGTTTGAACGCGCTAATCTCAGGAACTACTGGTTCGAATTCAAAAATTCTTTTTTTGTTGGATAGACCATTTATCGAGGAAGGATTTAGGCTATATAACATCACGCTGCGACCAATAGGAGCGAAGAAACAGTGGAAAATGTGTAAAAAACGGGGAAAATATGAAGCCTTATGAAGAATTACTATTCCACGGGGACGAAGTCGCGTGCACAGCTAGTGAATAATAACTGCAAAGGCATCAGAAATAATTAGAAAGAAGACATTTTTTTTTATCCGCAACACACCGTGACAACTACTTTGTATGTAATTGGACCATGTATTATCTTTATGTATGTAATATCGCAATAAAAATCTTCATCAGAAAGATAATGTTATCCCTACTAATATTATAAATGCGAAAGTAACTCTGTCTGTCTGTTACGCTTTCACGCTAAAACTACTGGACCGATTTAAATGAAATTTGGTACAAAGAAAGTCTGGAGCCTGAGCAAGGACATAGGCTACTTTTTAACCGACTGCAAAAAAGGAGGAGTTCCACGCGGACGAAGTCGCGGGCAGAAGCTAGTACGAAATAATTAATAGAAAGTTGAAATAGCATTAATTATAATGGCAAGATAGTGGCATTGTGATATAATTATGTATAATAAATTAGCGACTGACCGATATTTCCTTACTTATAGGTATCATTTAATTTTCTTATATTCATGTGAAGTTAAGTGCACCAAATAAACTTGTTTTTAAGGACAAAAATCACAACGAATTAAAATTGCATTTCACTACATTTTTAAGTAAATGGAAGCTACAAGTTAGTGTTTTGGATGCATTTTCAAAATTACTTTTACACCATGTTTTCTGTTAAATTACTTAGATTTACCATTTTTTTATGAGTTACAACTTTGTCATCGTGATTTTGGGCTTATTACCTACATCTTGTTAAAATCTTAAAAACGCCAAAACTTTAAGCAAAAACCAAAAATTAAATTTCGTCCAAAAACAATTTCGACAAACCATTTAAAAACACGCAACAAACTAAAACTAACAAGAAAACAGGCCATAACACAAATTGCGAACATTTTATTGTTGTTCTGTGAAATGCATACAATTTGCCTACACGAGCCTCATTATACACAGACTTTATAGCCTGTGCCATTACAGGATTCGTTTCAACGTTTTTACAGCCTGTAATTGCATATTATAAAACAGTAAACGGTAAGATTGTTAGTTGCCTGTTTGCGACAGGGGTTTGGTTAGGTGAAAATAATTTCTGATGCCTTCTCGGTTTATATTGAAATGAAACTATGGGAAATACGATTTTTTTGTCTATTACCTAAGTACTTAAAATTATTAGACATGTATTTTTTTATTTTTTCAATCTCTGGTACTTATATTATAAAGCTGAAGAGTTTGTTTGTTTGCTTGAACGCGCTAATCCCAGTTCAGTGCAGGTTCGAATTGAAAAAACTTTTTTTGTTGGATAGACCATTTATCGAGGAAGGCTTTAGACCTTCTGTTCCCTTGCAACAAAATAGTCGTGTCAACACACCTCCTGACGGCCCGAGCCGAGGTGCGACCCCCACCTTGGGGGGCCCTCGGGTCGGTCAGGGCTATAACCCTAAACCTAACCCAAAAGGCTTAAGAGTCTCCTTTCAGGAGTCTCGCCACCCGTCCGGTTTTGCAGTGAAGGTCCATTAGCTGGCTAACTGCGATTCAGTATTCAGTTCGAAAAAAAAAAGGCTTTAGACAAATAGGAGCGAAGAGACAGTGGAAAATGTGTAAAAAACGGGGAAAATAACTATACCACGCGGACGAAGTCGCTGGCAGAAGCTAGTCGAAAAATAAATGGCAAAGATTTATAAGCGCTTCTAAAGTTCGGGAATGGGGTCTCGTGACGTCACGTTATGGTATAAATTTTACTATAACGTGACTTCACAAGCCTCCACTCCCAAATTTTAGCATCTATGTTATAATCTTTTGTTTGGTTGAGAAAAGAAAATAAATCCTTACTAATATTATAAATGCGAAAGTAACTCTGTCTGTCTGTCTGTCTGTCTGTCTGTTACGCTTTCACGCTAAAACTACTGGACCGATTTAAATGAAATTTGGTACAAAGAAAGTCTGGAGCCTGAGAAAGGACATAGGCTACTTTTTAACCGACTGCAAAAAATGAGAAGTTCCACGCGGACGAAGTCGCGGGCAGAAGCTAGTAAATAAATAAATATCTTTGGACAATTCACACCAATTATCTAGTCCCATTTTAAGCAAAGCTTGTGTTATGGGTACTAGACAACGGATAAATATACATAAATACATATAAGACATACAAGACTCAGGTACAGATGCCAGCGCTCATCACATTGACATCTGCCTCTAGCGGGATTCGAACCCGCAACCTCCGGTTTCGTAGTCAGGGCCTCTGACCACTAGACCAACAGGCCGTCGAAAAAAATACATGTCTAATAATTTGCTAATCTAATTAGCAGACTAAACGGAATTTCATTTTCTTAACTCATCCCTATTGCACAATTTTCAACTTCTATCTTATATTTATCTTTTTCAATTTATCATTCAATTTCAACATCGTTTCAAACATTTTATTGCTGTTTTATAACAACTACAATAAAGGGATTACATATAAGATTCGTAACATCTTTCTATCGATAAATTGCACAACACTATTCTGTTTTTTGCTTTATTATCCTTGTTAAACGCTTTACTAGCTTCTGCCCGCGACTTCGTCTACACACAATAAGCCGCGTTTTACCCCCTTAGGGTGTGAATTTTTAAAATACTTTAGTAGTTCTCCCCAACATTATAAAGGGAATCCCTGTGCAAAATTTCAAGTGGTTATTATACATTGGAATGAAACAACTAAAAACGTATTAACTTTAGCATAAGACAGTCAGCTCAGTCGTGCTACGATTATGGAATCTGTAAAGGATCCGAAACGTCAGCCAATGAAATAAAATGCGCGAGTTAAATCCGTTTAAAGTTTCATTCCAATCTTAGAGACTTCCAAATAAAAAGATTAGAATTTCTTTTAAAACGCTTTGCAAGGTGTACATCCAAAAATACAAAAGGAACAAAATTCCCCATATAATTATAAACGAAATACGAGACAATAAAACTTATTTTTACTGCTGTTCCTTTCGTTAACAAGGAAGGGTATAAATTTTGCAAATCGCTGGCCTCGTTTTTGCCAAAAAGTAATTAATGTATCGTTAAAAATTAAAATATATTTGCCCTATGCACCACGTCACTAATTGCCCATAATTGCTCACAATCCCCAACAATACTCAAGTTAAAAGTCGTAAAACTTCATGAAATTAAAGTGACTACCGATGTTTGCATATACGAGTAAAGATCGTTAATTATCTTAACATATTAAAGCTCTTTAGCGGCGTTTTTAAACGTACCAAAATGTTATTTATCTGTAAACCCTTTGGTTATACCGAAGTATTTGCAATCGTAAAATATAATGGTATTTTATTTTCGCTATAAAACTCACCAACATTGTTCTCAGTATAACGCTAAAAAGGGAATTAAAATTGACAATTGCAAAGCTCTTATAACTAGGACTTACCATGAGATCCAGAGCAGTTTGAGATATACAGTCCTTCGTTAACACATCTCAACACAGCGCATAGCGTCCACAAACACAGCACTTGTAAAACAAAGTATCATTCGCAAAACAACTTGATCGATGAGGATAGTACACCACTTATATTATTAATTTCGCTCAGCATCTTCCTACAAAAAAGAAAATAAATAAAAACATCGATATCACTGGCACAACACTAGTTAGGAATTCTATATGGAGTCACTTGTTAAATTTCGAATTTCTCTCTCTTCGTCCGGTCACTGCAAAGTGGAAATCACGACTGGTTAGTGATGTGTTTTGAATCATTCGCTGACAACCTCTTTTTTATCGAGTTTGCTATATTGTTGTGTCCTACATTGTTGTTAATGTGTATGACACATTGTGTTGTGTTAAGAAACTGAATTTGCAACGTTGTATGTTGCGACAATGTTGGTCGCTCGGCGATATCGCTTAATTTGTAAACGTTTACAATGAGAATACACATGTTGATATCTATTTGCTAATAACAATAGAAAGGCAATCTTAATTAATTTCATATCTGTTATAATTATAATAATGAGTTTCCTTAGACAATTTACACCATGTAAATCTAGCCCCAACCTGAGGAAAAACTTACGAATATATGACACGTAGTACTAAACGACGTATAAACCTACAAATATGCTAATATATCGCTTCCTACACTCAAGAATCAGAATGACGTCACACAGTTAACCATTATCATCAAAACTGACCGTGTATACAAAATTTCAGCTCAACTAGTAAAAGATATCTATTCCAAAATTAAGTTGCAAAAACACCAGTTTTGCATTTAGAGATTGCAACTAGAGAAAATTACGAGTTGTATTTTAAATTGCTATCAACACTTACAGTTACACGTGTATTGTGAAAATGTCGTCAAGTCATAATTCTAATCAGAATAGTTCCAGCGATATATGTTTGGCAGCCAAATGTTATGATGACGTCACCAGCATTACTCGATATTCGATATGACTCACGATAGTGATGTCCCCACACTATTTTTTACAAGGACTTATTGTATCGATTTTGAAAGTAACTTTTTCGCATCTCTAGTTTTAATTTAAATATGTGGCTATTTATGTCACTTTTTGAAATATTTGTTAACTTGAAATAAACTCGTTTTTTTAATAATTAAATAGAGATGTTGTATGACTGACATCAACACTGGCTGAACTGTAAGGATTATAAACTTGAAATTTTTCCTTTTATAACGTAGGAAAGGGTTTTTCAAAAATTCACCCCCTAAGTAGATAAAACGGTGCTTATCGTGCGCAGACAAAGTCACGGGCAAAAACTACTAGTTACATAATTTATTTAAAATTAATAATTTAACAACGTTGCAAATTCATTCTCAATTAAAGAAAATCCGTTGAATTTTGATGTGATGTGTAGTGTTGTTTTATAGTGTTATAACTTTTGGTAGTTTTTGGTAGAATGTAGTAGATTTTGGTAGATTTTAGTAGTTTTTGGTAGTTTTTTAGTACAGGCAAGTTACCATTTTGCTTACTTTGTAACTTGCTTAGGTGATACTTCGGGGGGCCTCTTTTCATCAGGTTCCAATATATTTGAGCTGAAATTAATAAAAACATAAATTATACAATTCAATGGTATCCGGAAAATACCCCCTTTTTATAAATATTCCGTATGTTGTCTTTGATATACATATAATATATAATGTGTATAAGGTTATAAAAAAACAGTAACGTGATGTGTAAATAAATATAGGCAATTAAGATATATAATATATAAAGTAAATACTTGTTTTTAATTAAATAATAATTAAAAGGAAATGTTATGGAACCCGTAATGGGAGTAGTATTTAAATAAAGTTAAAATTAAATTTAAATACCTATTTCATTTGTTTAAATTGTTATTGTATTGTTTTGTGTAGTAGTTATTTTTGTACGACATAGTTTCAGTGTTATTTTGTATTTTATTTATTTAATTATGGAAAAAAATGCCTGCTTGCGTGACTCATATTTTTTTATATCTTGAAATATTTTTTTGGAATAAAACATGTTTAAATGAATTTTGCTAGACTTTTTATAAGTCAAGGGCTGAATAAAAAAATGACATTAGACTACCCCTACAGAAGAGAGACGTGACTTTATACAACTACGTGACTTTTTACAACTAAGTGACTTTAAAAGCATGACTAAAAAGTGACACTATTAAAAATTACTTATCCTTTGACTAAGAAGATATTATAACTATTAGTTTGGCAGAAGTCCAGTAGACGGCACGTGTAGCAATTTATCTTCGGCACAAAACTCTCATTTAAGACCGTGAGTATTTAATTATCTTTGAAGACAAAGACAAAATAATTAGATTTGTTTTTTGCTTTCACAAAAAAAGAGAAGATTTATTGCTTAGAATCTGTAAACGACTAACCTTGACTAGGTTTCGTTCGATAATCGATAATAAATTATTGAGTTTAGTAAGTAAAAGATTATATTAATTATAT
The DNA here is from genome assembly GCA_038024825.1 of Polylopha cassiicola. Classification (NCBI taxonomy): domain Eukaryota; kingdom Metazoa; phylum Arthropoda; class Insecta; order Lepidoptera; family Tortricidae; genus Polylopha; species Polylopha cassiicola. The sequence continues at coordinate 7,698,152 of CP149061.1, forward strand.
AATTGAATGATAAGGGATATTCAAATAAATTAGTTTAGTAACTTACAGCTACTTTCTGCTGCCTCCGCGGTTTTTACACGTTGGAAAGAAATAATTATAACGGATTTAACTTGCGTATTTTTTTTAACGTTTCAAAATCTCTACAGTTTTATTTAAGTTTACTACTCTGTTACCACAATGTTACTCTTAAGAAATTGGGAAGGGTAAATACCTACTAGCTCTTGGTTTGTTTTTATGATTTTTCGTTTGAGCTTGTGTCGTGATAAATAACAAAAAATAGAAGTTGGCGAGCGTAAAATTTGAAAATGGTTCATAAAACCTTTGAAACTAGTTATAAGGTTTCTTCGTAATATCTTTGAAAATGGATAAATTTATTACGCCAACCATGTCAATATACTTGTAAAAATCAATTGGAATAAGAAAGTCTCAATAAATAGAGTATTTTATAACGTACGATCAAATCATTTTACAACTTAATTTCGTATAAATTATATATACCAATCAATAAAGAATTCGCGCGCTCTTTTCATAAAATTTATTGCAAAACAACATTTAAACAACACGTTTCCGAGATTAACAACGCCTGCAATTTGTCCTAGACACGTAAAATAACAATTTCGAAATAACATGTATTTTCTCGCTTCGAAATGAACGGTGAGACAATTTAGAACTATAGTTAAGTTTGCGTTTATTGTTTTGTAAATGTTTTATTATTGTGCCTCGCAATAAAATAAATAAGCAGTACAAAAGTGGAAGTTGTTTTAAATACACAAGTCGTTGTATGTAATTTTGTTAAGCCTTGTTCACGTTTTTGTTGCCTCGTTACGATTCATGGTTCTGAAGTTTATTTGAAGCTAACTTCTAACCGAAGTTAGAAATTTTTCGCAGGTAACTCTTTTTTTTTGTTATTAACAACTGCAGAAGCTCAAAAAAAGTTCTGTGTCCGATACATAATATAATAATATCATGAAACATCCATGAAAACCAAGTTCTATCATTGACCCTTACCAATGTTTTAAAAGTAACGTTGTGATAATTTCTGATGCCTTCGCGGTTATTACACATTGGAATGAAACAACTATTAACGGATTTAACTCGCGTATTTTTATTTTATTTTATTAGCTGACGTTTCGGATTCTTTACAGTTTCCATAATCGTAGCACGACTGAGCTGACAATAGTCTAACGCTAAAGTGATTTGAGTAACGTTGTGGTTATCTCTGGTAACAGAGTAGTCATTTTCGATTAAAAAAATAATACTGAGTACCTATTTTCTAAGAACTAAAGTATGTATTTTACGTAATAGAAAATGACATATAAGAATATTTCAAGTTAAATATATTTACTATATCATATTTATTTTATCGTATCAATATATTTTTATAATATATTAGGACAATTTACACCAATTGATCCAGTCCCTAAGCAAAGCTTGTGTTATGGGTACTAACGAATAAACATACACAAATACTTATATAATCCAATACTCAGGTATAAATGCTCGCGCTCACTGACTTCTGCCCCTAGCATACCTATGTTTTTAGAACTGTCATACTTGTAGCCTGCTACAGGTTCTTGAAAAAAAAAGTTGCGCGAAAAATTAACGTAACTACTTAATGACAACAACTGTCAAATCGATTGATAAATGTAGCGCTTTGCCGGAACGACTACTGGGGCTAAGTAATAAAGAGGAAAGGTTTGTTTGTTTGGATTAAATAGGCACTAAAAACGACTAGACCGATTTGAAAAATTCATTCACTGTTGGGAAGCTACACTTTCCGAGTTATAAAAATAAGGGATCAGGGCGGACAGCTAGCATCCCTACTAATATTATAAATGCGAAAGTAACTCTGTCTGTCTGTTACGCTTTCACGCTAAAACTACTGGACAGATTTAAATGAAATTTGGTACAAAGAAAGTCTGGAGCCTGAGAAAGGACATAGGCTACTTTTTAACCGACTGCAAAAAACGAGGAGTTCTACGCGGACGAAGTCGCTGGCAGAAGCTAGTATATATATATATATATATATATGTGTGTATTTGTGTATAATGAACTATATAGGTGTACGTGTGTATGTGTGTGTGTGTGTGTGTACGCGTGTGTGTGTGTGTGTGTGTAACGCTACTGTTTTAAAACTCCTTGTCTAATTACTGCATTAAAGTCCGTACTGGCGAGTCGAGTTCCGCAGCTCGTGGCCGTCAAACACATTCAGGTTGTGCTTCCTCGCGTATTCGTTGACGAACGACTTCCCTGCGAACAAATATACGGTCGCATGGCAGCTAGATGCATTATTTATTAACTATTTTATAACACAAGTACCATTTTACATTTTGTTAAGTAAGAATAGAGTGAGAACCTAGTCATCCCAGACTTACGTGGATTTAGGAAAGACGACTTTAGGATTAGAGGAAGATACCCAGTCACCGCAGACTTATGTGGGTATTCCTAAACAGGAATAGAGTGAGATCCGAGTCACCATAGACGTACATGGTTTTATTAAAGACTTTAGGAATAGAGTGAAATCCCAGTCACCGCAAACTTACGTGGATTTAGGAATAGAGTGAGATCCCAGTCACCCCAGACTATTACGTGGTTTTAGGAAAGATGATAATCATTATTATTAGGAATACAGTGAGATCTCAGTCACCCTAGACTTACGTGGTTTAGGAAAGACTTTAGGAATAGAGTAAGACCGCAGTCTTCCCAGACTTACGTGGATTTAGGAAAGACGGTTTTAGGAATAGAGTGAGATGGCAGTCAACGCAGACTTACGTGGATTTAGGAAAGACGACTTTAGGAATAGAGTGAGATGGCAGTCAACGCAGACTTACGTGGATTTAGGAAAGACGATTTTAGGAATAGAGTGAGATGGCAGTCAACGCAGACTTACGTGGATTTAGAAAAGACGATTTTAGGAATAGAGTGAGATGGCAGTCAACGCAGAGTTACGTGGATTTAGAAAAGTCGATTTTAGGAATAGAGTGAGATCGCAGTCACTCCAGACTTACGTGGATTTAGGAGAGACGACATTAGGAATAGAGTGAGATCGCAGTCAACGCAGACTTACGTGGATTTAGGAAAGATGATTTTAGGAATAGAGTGAGATGGCAGTCAACGCATACTTACGTGGATTTAGGAAAGACGACTTTAGGAATAGAGTGAGATAATAGCCACCGCAGACTTACATGGTTTTAGGAAAGACGACTTTAGGAATAGAGTGAGATCCCAGTCACCCCAGACTTACGTGGATTTAGGAAAGACGACTTTAGGAATAGAGTGAGATCGCAGTCAACGCAGACTTACGTGGATTTAGGGAAGATGACTTTAGGAATAGAATGAGATCTCAGTCACTTTAGACTTAGGTATGTGGTTTTATTAAAGACTTTAGGAATAGAGTGAGACCGCAGTCACTCAAGACTTACGTGGTTTTAGGAACGATGATTTTTTTAGGATTGGTAGTTAAATAAACTAAAAGCAATGGATACTTGCTAAGCTGAAAGCGAGGCCGCTTTACAGGTACAAGTATCAGGTATCAAAGGTGGAATTAAATCATGACTTTCTTCCCCTGGAATGGGATAAAATGTCTTCAAATGTGTATAAATATTTACAAATGGTATCAGAAATTTAAATGTCTACAAATATAGGTAGGTAAAGAGTGGGATGTCAAATGAAAGAAAATGAATGTAGCTGAGATTTGCGTGCAGTTTTTGAACACCATTTTCGGACACTGCGTAAAAGTGTTTTTCAAAAACGGGACAATTTTGCGACCCGGTGATTGTTTCCGTGACATCGGGACTTTTCAATGTAAAATCTTAACATTTTTAATACTTATTGCTAACAAATGTAAAATGTTATTGTCTAAAAGATAAAATTGGAACGAGCTATTTAAAAATGAAAGTAAAGGATAAAAAGGTGTTGAAAATTTTGACTTAAAATTTGTATATATGTAAGTAAGTAAGTAATAATATATTTAGTCGTGTTTGTAACCGTTAAAATGTTTTTTTTTTTTTTTATCATTTTAATAAGATAATTAAAAATGAATAATAATACTTAGTAAATTGTGTCTTTTCTATGTTTCAAGTGAGTAGGTAAGTAAGTGTAGTACCTATATTTTGTTTTTTTTATTATCATTTTCTATTTTAATTGATCTCGTCACGTACACAATATTATTTGTCTCGTGTAGCATACAAACACGAAATTACTTTTATAATATTATTTAATCAATTAAATACAAAATTAAGAATTTAATAGGTAATAATTTAAAACTTAGTGCAGTTTATAACTTTCATTGCTAATAAATATTATTTTAATTTTGATTAAGATAATTCAGTATTAACAATTATATATTATGTTTGCTATTAATTAAAAATATGCATACCTACTTATCAAAATTTTCAACAGAAAATTCAATTTTGAATAGGTAATATTTTTTTATAAAATAATTAATATTTCATAATGCATCTCTTCGAAATATAATAACTTACAATAAATGCTGTTTAGTAAAATATATATTTTACTATTTATGTACTTACGTAATCATTTCGTTATTAATATTAATAGTAATTTAAATTAAATATTTTACTAAAACAGCACAACAAACAATGCACACAGGTATTGTCGAAATTTCCATAAATACATAACACAAAATAAAAAAAACGCATTTTTTCATACTACCGTGTTCTTCGAGCGTTTGAGACGCCGTCATTGTCTCAGACCATATTTAAGAACAGAATCAATAAGCAAAAAACTTAAGCGAAATCATATTATTATTCCGGTACTAGTACAAATACTGTTTTTTAATTGATACCTACTTAGGTAAAAAATGTGATCTGAGGCTTTTTTATTTACTGGCCGAGGTTAGTATACTATTTTTCTGTTCGACGAAGCCAGAAAGCGACAACTTTATTTAGCTCAGCGGCCCGAAATTTGGCGCTTTGTGGTCGGAGGACAGAAATAGTACATTACGCACCTAGGCCAATAAAGTAAAAAATGTCTCAGAGCACAAATGTAGGTAATTGTCGTCCGAGGCGAAGCCGAGGTTGACAAATATGTGATCTGAGGCTTTTTTATTTACTGGCCGAGGTCAGTATACTATTTTTCTGTTCAACGAAGCCAGAAAGTTGGCGCGTTCTGGCCGAAGGACATAAAAATAATTATTTACAGATATAGACGACAATGACAGCGTCTCAAACGCAAGAGCCACCTTTCTGTTGTTAAAAAAATATGTACATAGACAATACCTGTATCAATACATAAAATTCGCAATTGGCCAACACGTCATGTTTATTATCACAGAGAATAATATTAAAAAATAAATTCTCTATGATATTAAGCCACAGTCGCAAAGCCCTAAAAATTTAAAAAAAAAGCAAACGTCAACCGTAAAAGTAGAAACGTCAACGATGAACGAAAAATGGGTAAACTTCTGAAAAATACAGTTTAAACGTGTTGCCAGCCTAATAAATAAATTTAGATTTTTATAAATTTATGTGTTAGACTGGCAAAATAACAATAATCCCGTTTAAGTAGCAATAAATACACAAAATAAAATGTACAATACTTGTAGCATGTAGGTATTTAATGATATTTCTTTTAAAATCATCATCATCAGCCCGTCGCAGTCCACTGCTGGACATAGGCCTCTCCAATTGCACGCCACTTTGCTCTATCCTCGGCTGCTCGCATCCAGCTCCTGCCAGCCATCCTACGCAAATCGTCACTCCACCTTGCCTGAGGACGTCCTACACTACGCTTGCCGAGACGCGGTCTCCACTCTAGAACACGTTTACTCCAACGGTTATCGGTTCTTCGGCTAATATGGCCAGCCCACTGCCACTTTAGCTTGCTAATCCGGTGGGCTATGTCGATGACTCTGGTTCTCTGCCGAATCACCTCATTTTTGATTCGATCCCGCAGAGAAACGCCGAGCATAGCCCTTTCCATAGCCCGCTGAGCGACTTTAAATTTGTGAACCAGCCGTACCGTCAGTGTCCATGTTTCGGCTCCGTATGTCATGACGGGTAGGACGCACTGATTGTAGACTTTCGTCTTCAGGCACTGTGGGAGTGACGATATGAAGACTTGACGTAGTTTCCCAAACGCTGCCCAACCTAACTGAATTCTTCTATCCACCTCATCCTCGAAGTTGTTTCTACCTAACTGTAATGTCTGTCCAAGGTAGACATATTTTTGAACAACTTCGAGAACGGCGCCGTGTACCGCAATTGGTTCCGGTAGTACATGTTCATTGAACATGACCTTGGTTTTGTCCAAGTTCATCCGTAGGCCAATGCGTACAGAAGAGTCAGCCAGATCATTCAGCATCTGTTGTAGGTCCTGCAGCGTTTCTGCCACGATGACGATATCATCAGCAAATCGCAAGTGAGAGATGTACTCGCCATTTACTTTGATGCCACGTCCTTGCCAGTTCAGCGTTTTGAACATATCCTCCATTGCATTTGTGAACAATTTCGGGAGATAACGTCCCCTTGTCTCACACCGCGATGCAATGGTATAGGCATTGTTTGCTGATTCTGGACTTGGACGGACATGGTAACGGCTTCGTATAAACATCTCATCACTTGGATGTATCGCCAATCGACTTGGCATCGTTGCAGGGACTCCAGAACAGACCAGATCTCGATCGAGTCAAAGGCCTTCTCATAGTCCACAAATGCTAAACACAGGGGCTGATTATACTCTTCGGTCTTCTGTATAATCTGCCGCACTGTGTGGATGTGGTCTATGGTGCCGTATCCGCTCCGAAACCCAGCCTGCTCCGGTGGTTGGAATTCGTCAAATCTTCGCGCAAGACGGTTCGTGATTACTCTTGAGAACAGCTTATAGACGTGGCTTAGAAGGGAAATGGGTCGATAGTTCTTCAACAGGGTTTTATCTCCCTTTTTGAAGAACAAGACGACCACACCTCTACTCCACATCTCTGGAGTTCTCCCTTCAAACAAGACAGCGTTAAAGAGTTTTTGGAGCTCCCTAAGTATAGGTTTACCTCCTGCTTTTAATAACTCTGTTGTAACGCCATCTTCTCCAGGGGCTTTTCCGTTTTTGAGCTGTCCAAGAGCGATCTCGATTTCGCCAATACTGACTTCTGGCAGGTCTTCGCTGTAGTGGCGTGTTAAAGTGGCTCTAGGATCCTCATTTCCGGGATCAGGTCGAGATGCATGCGAAGCGTACAACCGGCCATAGAAGTTTTCCACTTCGGTTAGGACTGCCGGCTTCGAAGCAACGACTTCTCCAATTTCTGTGGTCAACTTCGTCAGGTGGCTTCTTCCAAGAGATTGTACAAACACTTTTGCTCCCCGGTTTTGCTCGATCGCTCTTTCGATCGAAAGAGTATTGAAGGACCGAAGATCGTGTCGTACGCGTTTACTAATCTCTCGGTTTAGAATCCGTTTCTCTGACGAAGTGACGGGTGGGTTTTCACGTCGTTTCTTCATTAGCCCTAAAGTCTCTTCCGAAAGCTTCGACTTCCTGCCATTACGTTGCATTTTACAGAATCTCGTACCTTCTTCCCTGAGAATCCGAACCACATTTTCAAGGTTCTGGTCAACGTCAGTTGTGGTTTCCACGGCAGCGAATCGGTTCTCCAGATTGGACTGGAACGTTTCAGATCCCATCATAGTTTGGAGCAAAGTTGGTCGGAGCCTGGCCTTCATCAAGCGAACACGTTCAGCCCTGAAGTCAATATTCAGAGAGCCTCGGACGAGTCGGTGATCGCTTCCGGTATTGAACCTATTGATCACAGAGACGTCTCTGAATATATGCTTTTTGTCCGTCATGATGAAGTCGATCTCGTTTTTTGTCACAGTGCCCGGTCTTTGCCACGTCCACTTCCTTTGGGGCTTTTTCTTGAAAAAGGAATTCATCAAGGAGAGCCCCTCGCGTTCCAGGAAGTTGACGAGCATTTGCCCCCTATGATTTCTGCTCCCATATCCATGGGATCCTACTACCGATTCGTTACAATTTTGTACTCCCACTTTAGCGTTAAAGTCCCCCATGACAACGTTGTAATGGGTCTTAGTAGTGAAGTGAAGGGCCCTCGATATGTCATCGAACATAACCTCCACCTCATCATCCGAGTGTGTCGAGGTCGGTGCGTACACTTGCACCACCTTGAGGCTGTACCTCTCGGTGAGCTTGATGATGAGGTACGCTACCCTATTCGACACACTGGACACTTCGACAACATTGTCAGCCAGGGACTTATTGACCAGAAAACCCAACGCCACCTTGAGATTGTTGGTCTCCCTCTCGGAAGTACATTAGGTGGCCCGATTCGAGAGATATGGTGTCCTCCCCCTCTCTTCGGACTTCACATAACCCTAATACGTGCCACCTAATCTTCTCAAGTTCCACCTCCAGTTGCGCCAGATGCGAGTCGAGCCGTAGCGTGCGTCCGTTATACGTCGCCAGGGTCAGTTTGGTGTGATGGCCTCCCGTAGCCCGGGGATTCTTCGCACCCCCCGTCCCACCGTTACCATGGTCGCCACCGTGACCAGGAATAGCGGGACCGCCGGGAACTAGGGGCCGTGGTCTTTGGTGTGCCTTCATGGAGGTAAAAGCCCATAATCGCCACGCTGGGCAGGCGGGTTGGCGATCGCAGGGCGTAGCTTCTTGCTTCGATGACGCTGCTGCCCGTCATCGAGCGGAATTTAGCTACGCCTATGTAGGGTGGATATACCGCCATCAGTCGGTCGCCAGAGCCTCGTTCGTTGGACAGCAGGGTGCACCGCGTGCAGGTGAGGTTGGCTTGGGGCGAGTGATGATGATGGTTTCGCCCCCTCTCACCCCCTTCTTTCTTTTAAAATAATACACATAAATCGATCAAATTTGGATTAATAGACCGTAATAGAAAGTACTACCTATTAATTTGACATTTGTGTATGTGTTGCCAGTCTAATACATAAAATAACAGTAAAAAATATTTGTTGCCAGCCCAATACAAAAAAAAACAGTAAAAAATATTCGTTGCCAGCCTAAAACAAAAAAAAAACAGTAAAAAATAAAAAAACATACCTTCATCTATTTTTCTGGAGGCCTCATCCAGGTCGCTCCCGGCGTAGTTCAGGATGACCAGGACGAGAGGCATCATCTCCCAGGAGTAGTGGAACTTCTCCAGGAGTTTGTGACAGCTCTCCATCAGGGTGTCCAGCACAACTGGGGGGGAAAGGGGGGATTCGTTAGAAGATATCCAAGGAATCAAGTATTTCTATACTAATATTATAAAGAGGAAAGATTTGTACCTATTTTTGTATGTTTGTAATGAATAGGCTCAAAAACTACTGGACCGATTTTAATAATTCTTTCACTGTTGGGAAGCTACGTTCACCCTGGGTAACATAGGCTATAGAATATTTTGAAAAAAAATAGGGATCCGTGCGAAGCCGGGGCGAACCGCTAGTAAGAGATAAATTATAGAGCAGCTTTACTTGACGTGAGTAATTGAAGTAAGGAAAAAATGTATAAGTGTCATACAGAATAAGGAGTTTAAAAATTAGAAAAATAGATTAGTATTTATACAATAGCCAGTATTATACAACAGGATTCTTAAAGTACATATCACTATCACACATTCAAATAAATTAATAAGCAGTAAGTTCTAAGCATTACGCACAGATGGCGCTGTAGCGACTTCGCTTGTAACCAAGAAAGAACAAAAACAGAATATAAATCAAAGATTAGCCGACTCGAACTTGCCTGGATTTTAAAGTGCCGTGTAGTATTAATACGCAAACCGTTATAAATATATTATATAATATGTATTAACATTTAAAAAAAACTGTTTTAATCCCATGATACTTCGCTTAGTTTGAGAATAATTCAATCGGTGTGAATACAAAAATAAGTATTTATTTATTTACAAACAAGAAAGTACTTAATAATATATCAATAAACAGTCTCATTTTATTTCCTACTAACATTTGAAGATACTCGACATAACTTATACAAACTGAGAGCACAATAAATAAATATATCAAGTGTCACTTTATTACCACTTCTCCCACGGAAGTTTACACAAAACGTAACATAAACAAATATGGCAACACCGACGCTTTGAGACAGCTTAAAGTCTTTATTAAAATTCCCACCTAACACCATAGTGATAGGACTCAATATCCATTGCAAGCGCCCAATTTATTACGTTTTTGAGCACTTACCATATCAAATATCGTGGCTTAACAACGTACGATAAAAAAGAGGTATTAAATGTATCACGTACATTTAGAATAAGTTCGGGCTGGCCACACACTCGTGCAGAAGCGAGGAACGGAGGCTGAGCATTAGTGTGGCCTCTCCACTCGTCATGCAACGATCAGCTTTTTTTTCAGTTTTTTGGCGCGACTCAAATATCCCTTGACCCAAGGCAAAATGTTAAGATGAAATACGCAAGTAGTGTAAGTAGAGTATGGCCAAAGACAACATCGCTGCATCGCGGCTGCGCGAGGAGCATAGACTAAGGCATATTCTAAAATCAAGTACCAAAACGTATAAAGAAAGCAATAAAAACTCCCGTCAAATAAGGTAACGGCAATAAAACAAAATCACAACAAAATCGACAATCGTCGACCATAAACAAGGATTAAGAATCATAATCGACGCGCGGCACATCACTAGTGCCATAAACTGGAGTCAAAAGGTCGCTTTACTGGGGACACTTATTTTTACGACCTTCTTTGTCTGTGACAGAGCCGAGGACAGTAAAAAGACGTATTCAGCCTGGACACTTGGTCACGCTCTTAACATCGAATAAGGAGTGTTAAAATGTATTTTTCCGCCATTCTTTACAGTGTTCGATGGATAACGGATGCTTTTAAGATTTGTTATGGTTTTCGATGCGGATTGGGGTAATTTGAAGTGCTTCGTACTTAGATAATACTGCCTTAACACAATTAGATACTAGAAAGACCTATGTATATATCACGTGTATGTGTCCCTGAATGCAATAATGACTGGTTAGGTATCGAAATATAGGGACGCTTAAGTCCTTTTTAAAGGCAATAAACGGTTTGGATTATCCCATTATTATTTATATCATAATATAGATAAATGTAGACCTTTATATACCTAATTCTGACGCCTAGTGAAGAACGGCATAGCGACGGATCGTATTTTTCAAGTATATTTTTTGGTCATTTTGTAAACTATATGTTTTGAAGTTATTTTTTCTATCTTTTTAGTATTCTATAATTGTACAGGCTAAATAGAAGAAGAAATAATACGATTTTCAGCAGCCCCGTATTTTACAGACTTATACCACTTTTTACTTTTACTCCAGATTTCACCTTGTTTATGTACATTTTCTGTACTACAACCTCTCTCACCTGCCTCGTTCGACGCTGAAATAAACCATACTATGTCACAACTGTAGGTGACAGCCGCATTGCGACAACCATCCTTTATTTTATAACGTACACGATTTTATTGACAACTTAAGTCAAAGATCAAAGTTTTACACGTTTTTGATGATGGTGAGTAGCTACTGTGTATTTATTTACTACCATCTAATCATAGCTTTACACAGTTTTAGGTAGAGAGCCATAGGTAAATAGGTTTAAAACAAATTGAGTAAAGTCATGTAGGTACACTTGCGTTAGACTATCAGCTCAATTTGCAACAAATATGGGAACTGTAAACCGAAACATCAGCATAAAATTCATTTGGGTTAACTCCGACAAAGTTGATTTTTCTTCTATTCCAATTACTTGACAAATAACACATAACTAACAACAAAAATAAAGGTTAAAATATGTAAATTATTTCCATCCATCCATAAAGAATTATATTCAAGAATTTAGTTATTGTTTCATTCCAGTCTGTAGGGTACGAATAGATTTAAGAATTTAGTTATACTTATTCTAATAACCGAATCATCAGAAATTATAATAACAATACAAGAAACCCATTTACTTAACAATATTACAAAAAACTTAAATTCTTTGTATTTCCAATGTTTTTCTCTGTAACCTGTCGAGTATTTCTCATTACCCTGCCCAGTGCCCGGACGTCGCATTGCGCCAAACGCCGTTCAGTTTACTACCCCCTCCGTTTTACGATTTCAACGGCGTATTGCTTCATTACACTTCGACGCTGGCTGTATTCAAATTGTCTAATTGGTGCAGCAAAGTCGGGTAATCTGCTAGTTTTATAGACAGAATTAATAAGTAAAGTTGTCGCAATTTGAGTAAGCACGGGATTACTGACGGTATAGTTTTATTGAAGTTAGTTTCGTGTTTTTTATGTGTACGCTAATATGTGGTGTAGATTCTAAAACAGTATTTTAGATTAAAGTTTAGTTGGTAAACTAAATGGGTGCCAATTTAAATAAACTCCAGAAAGTTTCAAGATCATTCTGGAAACTATATCTAAGTATTGAAATAAAACAACTTTAAGCGGATTTAACTCGCGTAATTTTATTTAATTTGCTGACATTTCGGATTCTTTACAGTTTCCATAATCGTAGGACGACTGAGCTGACAATAGTCTAATGCTAAAGTCAAAAGCTCAGACGCGAGTTAAATTCGTTAATAGTTGTTTCATTCCAGTGTGAAATAACCGCGACCACGCATCAGAAATTATTATATACAAAAGTAGCTAAAACATTAAAAAAGGCTTTAGAAGTCTCGTATATTATTTGTGTTAAATTACCCTTCGCTCAGCCTGAGCTCACAAGTCCTTAAAAACTAGAACATCAGCAAAACAACCTACCTACCTACTCGTACTTTGACCGTCTGGTCGGTCAGGGCTAAAACCCTAAACCCAACCTAAAGGCTTGAAAGCCTCTCAAGAGGCCACTGTCCAGTTTTGCAGTAAATGCCCAATAGCTGGCCAACTGCGCTTCAGTATTCAGTTGGAAAAAAAAACTACTTTGTTATACAGCATAAACTAACATACAAGGAGCCACAAAAAATATAAGTATGGCTACAGACCAATGTAAAGCAATTTTCAAAACGTGAACAGTAAACTGAGTAAGGTTAATGGCCCCACAAATCACAGTCCCCTGTCATTTATACACGTGAAATGGAAATGTCAGACATAAATTATGATCAATATTTGCTCACAATGAACGCTTTATAACTAGTTTCAAGTCGAATATTGCCGTGAACTATTAAGTCATGGAGTATTAAGTATGTATTTTGTTGCAATGCCGTTAGGTATCTACTAGCAGGATTGATAAAAGACATGATTTAAAAAAGAAACATAATAATCTGATGAATTTCATTTGAATCGGATTTATTTGATATTAGCTTCTGCCCGCGACTTCGTTCGCGTAGAACTCCTCCTTTTTTGCAGTCGGTTAAAAAGTAGCCTATGTCCTTTCTCAGGCTCTAGACTATCTGTGTACTAAATTTCATTTAAATCGGTCCAGTAGTTTTAGCGTGAAAGCGTAACAGACAGACAGACAGACAGACAGAGTTAATTTCGCATTTATAATATTATAGTTAGGAAGTTAGGATTAGTTAGGACTAGTTAGGATTAGTTAGGATTAGCGACCCGCCCCTTCACACGGGTGCTATAAACCTTCCTCTTGAACCACTCTATCTATTAAAAAAAACAGCAAAATGCGTTGCGTAGTTTTAAAGATTTACAATAAGGATATAGGGACAGAAAAAGCGACTTTCTTTTATACTATGTAGTGAACTATTAAGTCATGGTATATCAAGTACGTATTTTGTTGCAATGACGGGTATTAGAGCTCGGGTTCTTAACGGGTAATTACGTCATAAGCCCCCACTTCTGCACTTTAGAAGCGTTTTTTCAAATAATCTGCCTATAGGTATGTGTAGCTGTTTGTTATCTAGGTATACTATTATTATAAAGAGGAAAGGTTTTGTTTGGATTGAATAGGCTCCAAAGCGGCTGGACCGATTTGAAAAATTCTTTCACTGTTGGAAAGCTACGCTATTTCCGAGTGACATATGCTATAAAAATAGGGATCCGGGCGAAGCCGGGGCGGGTCGCTAGTCCCAAATAAAAGAAAAATGTATGTAGGTACCTACCTATATACATTTATCTTTTAACCTCCGAACGACTAATTCTTATTTGGTTGAGTTCTTACCTATACCTATGTCGGGATAATGTTTACTTACCTACCTATAATAGTATCCGGGCAAAGCCGGGGTACAGCTAGTATTTTATAAAATGGAAAAAGTTCATTGTTACCATAAGAATGTAAGAATTCACTAATTAAAAGAATTACATGTTGTTTAGTAATGCGTAAAGAAATATTTTCTTTCTTGGAATTCATACATTGAATTACTTACTTGTTAGTTAATTATTTACGCTTAATAAATAGGTAAAATAAAGTTTTTATTTTCATATTCAGGTAAAAAGGCTCGTCGGTAACGATTCTTTGAACCATTTTATTTAGGTACCAATTAAAGCAAATTGCGCCGTAAATAGATAATTTTATACAGAACATCGAAATAACATACTAACCGAATGTAAAAACTTAGTTTTCATTATAAAGGAATTTTTAAGACAATCTTAACAACCTGGTTAACCTACAAAACATTTTTCTCTAATCTTTTTACATTTTCAAGTATTTCAATTTCAAGCAAGTGTTGCCTCATTAAAAAAATACTCAGGATGCGAAACCATAAACAAGCATTTCAAATTTGGAAAACAAACACCGGACGGATCGACCACGTACGTTACAGCCGTTCGCCTCCGACTAAGAAACATTATAATCGAACGTTCCCATCACTACAGCCGCCGCGTCGGCCAATCGGAACGCCGCGACACGCCTACCGCGCTCGCTATTGGCCGGCTCAACTTTGAATATAGAACCGCTTTTTTTTTCTTCCAACGCCTACGCGAGCTTGGGCAAGCTCGGCATTTTTTCTATTAAATTTGAATTACACGTTCTAAATTCAAATGCTCTTTTGAGTACTAAAGTCGTGATTTATCAAACATTTCAGTTGGCAATATGCATTCTGTGACGTCACGTCCCTAATGAGCTCTTATGAGTTTATGGGTAATAAAGTTTTTTTCTCTTGTCTATGGTCGCGTGAGTTTCTTGGGAACGTTTTTATTGGTTGAAAGCGGATGCGCTGCCGTAAAGCAATAGACGTTTTATTGACGTTTCAATGTAATCAAATTATATAGGTAGTTTTTGTGTAATGGCGTTTCTCTTCCCATTTCAATGGAAGCTGTAAAACAACTACGTATAATCGGACTAGCGTTTTATCTAGTTAGTTATAGAATATTTTCTTTTCCACGTAAGTAGCAACTATTTAAGAAACAATAATTTCTGATGCCTACGCGGTCATTATACATTGGAATGATCCAACTTCAAACTAAAAATAAACTGTGCGAGTTAAATCCGTTTAAACTTGTTTCATTCCCACTTAATATATTTTAATACTTTCTAATGCCTTCGTGGATATTACACATTGGAATGAAAATTCTATACAGGTACCTAGTCTATCGTCAGCTTTGTCGGCTACCAATATAACGAATAGGTAAGGAAAGTGTAGTGTTGGCTACCAATTACTAAAACGTAAAATACCTGTATTTAATCTGTGCCCAATTTGTCGTTTCTTTAAGTAGGTAACTGACTGGCCAAATACTCGCGAGTATGCAAGGGAAGTGGAGAGGGAAGTATGCAGAGCATGCGTGTGGCCTCCCCAAAAGAACGAGGAGCTGGACAAACGGCATGGGTGGCCACACGCATGCCCTGAATACTGTATCCCGCGCGTACTCGCGAGTATTTGGCCGCCCAAATACATAATCTGTATTGTTTTTATGTGAGGATCTGTTGGCTCAAGTCTGCAAGTTCAAAATCACCGGCTTTTAAATACCAGATCTATAACTAAGTACTTATATAAAGTTTAATAATTTCTAATGCTGTGGCGGTTATCAATCGGCTAGGTACTGTAAATTTTTCAAATAAAATAAATTAGTTAAATCCGTTATAATTGTTTCTCTCCAATGTATAAACCGCGAAGGCATTAAGTACAAATTTAGTTTCTTTTATGAAATAAACATTAGTACCTACCTAAATCCAACTTAAACATGTATTCCACACAAACACAACGTATAATTACTTACAGTAATAATTATTTTTCTTGTTATCCACTGTATTTTAATATTTAACGTGCCCTTAGGTATTTTACTTAGTGCATACAATTAACTGAGTAAGTTACGAGCGCCGTGAAAATGCCATTATTCTATGTAACTACCGACACAAGGCCGGGTTTTATGTACTATCCTATATACTTCACATACAAGCTAATTAAAACCTTATGTGCACTCGTTAGGGTCGTATTTTCAATGCATTAGCATGTAGATACGACCACGTATACGTCTTCAGTTAAAATGGACGTAGGATTTTCAACGTTCAATAATTCATTTTTAAGTATGTTTTTGAGTTGTAAGTAAGTATATGAAAGGTTTTGTGAAGAGGTCGTAAAATCTTTTTTTTTTATTTGCCTGCTTAAGTAGAGGCAAGTAGAAATATTAATCATATTTTAAAGGTTCATTTTAGTTCGTTCGATTATAGTTATTAACTTCGAAAAATAAAAAAAGTGGCTGTATGTGATAGCTGCTTGCCTTAAGGTACAAATGAAACATTTCATTGTCTATGGAACACAGCTGGTACCACAGATAAATTAAATAAGTCACAGAAAACTCTGAGTAAAAACCATAGAGTTATAAAGACAGAAACTTATAATTTATGACTTCTATATTTTAAACAAAGATAAAAGTCCTTTTTATAATTAAGTGCCTACTTATTTGTTTAAAATGGATAAATATCAACAAGTTTTTAATACCTAAGTAAATAGTAGGTAAGTAGAATAAATGATGTCATACACTGTCATGTTGTAAAGATATTTCAAATGCGTTAATTAAAAATATGTATAAAATATAAGTGATAATTATTTTTTTATTTATTACAATCGTAATTATAATTTAATTAATGTCTAACGACCCAGTTACCTTTAACTCAAGGTGTAAGTGAAATAATTTAAAACAATATTCCTTTATTGTTTACCTACTTAATTATTTATTAATTTTAATAAACTTAATAATTTATATGTTAGCAGATATTAAATTACTTTTATTAACCGCATAACATATTTAAAACCTACCTATGTATATCAAATACGAAATTGTTAATGAATAATATAGACAATACTTATAGGTAGCTTTTTTTTTAATTTGCTTTCGCGGTTCCCATATTCGTTGCCGACTTAACTGACGATAGTCTAATACTAAACTAAAATAATCTAACTTAAAGTAGAGAACGCTGTATGGCATTAAATAGGTAATATAGGTACAATGGTCCAAGACGTGAAACCTTACTTATTTTCTCACTAATTATAATATTATAGGATAAAGTAAGTAGTGCTAATATTTACTTAAATTATGTAACTGCTAGCTTATACAATAATGTAGGTACAACGGAAAAAGTCTCCAATAAAGAGTACCTAAATAAATAAATAATACAATACTATTAATCCGTATTCTGGCAACACGGCTCTTTTTGATGGATCAATGCGGCTTGACATCTTTATTTTCCCCTAAAATTAAGTTATATTTAACTATCGCCGCTCCACAACCAGCAAAAAGGCAGGTTCTTGCACAAATATTCTCACTAAAAACTCCTCGAATCACTTATCACTCTCAAACAAACAAATACATTCATCTTAAGTCAAAGAAACATTGTAACACATAGTTTCTATCAACACGAATACAAATCAAGACTAAAGTTGTAGTAGACAACACTGGCTTCCTATTTCAAAGCTACAGATAACAACAATCACCTAATTATAAAGGGCACTATACACTCTTATCGGTTTCCTGCACAGCGGCACGTAGCTCAATGTAAGTACTTCGCTGGTGTGAACGCGGCTTTGTGCCCGTATCACCGGACGTGTGAAAACGCCTTATGATTCATTTCATTGTTTCGCAGTTGGCACTAGCTGTTTGTTTTGTTCTGTTTTTGAATTCTGCTCTGGCGGTGTTCGAAACGGGATTCGCAAATTGAAATGAATTGTTGCGTTCGAATTACGAATGTGTACCTACCAGAAATAATGTAGAGTTGTAACGACATTTTTTTAAATGCAGATAGATGTAGGTAAGCAAAGTTTCAGCCAAATAAATTTTTGAAGCGTTTTTAAAATTAAATTCATGAAATGACGTGCCTACTTTTTGGATGACCTTTACTGAAATAGAAACACAATTAGAAGCTGAGCATACAAACACTAACCAAATACGAAACACAAAACCTTCCTTTTACCCGCAATTATCTGCACTAAAGTACTAAATAACGATATAAGTAAATAACCAATACACGAGGTAACTATCATTAATATCTGTCAAAGAACGGACCGCCCCTGTAAACATACACAAACATACAAAAATGAGCCTTAACTCAACGCTATATGGTAGAAATTGAGTTGAAGCCACTATGTGATTATTATCTTATGGATCGTTGTATGAGCGATATAATGTATGTTCATTTGAAACGAGCTTTTCTGCTTGAAACTTTGCACGTGTAGATTACGTTTTTGACCCCGTTTCAACCCCTTTTTAACCCATGTAAAAGTATAGTTTCCAAAAGCAGAAATACATAATCATGTAGGTATAAATTGAAGGATTAAAACTGTTTTAGGAAACTTTCACCCCCTATTTCAACCCTCAAGTAGGTAAATTTAAGGATTAGCACTGTTCTAAAATACTTTCACCCCCTGTTTCAACCCTCAAGTAGGTAAATTAACGGATTAGCATTGTTCTAAGAAACTTTCACCCCTTTTCAACCCTCAAGTAGGTAAATTTAAGGATTAGCACTGTTGTAACATACTTTCACCCCCTATTTAAACCCCTAGGGGGGATTTAAGGGGGAGTTTCTTATAATTAAATAGCTAACAATAACAATACAGTAACAATGAAATAAAAAGTATTAGAACAATGTAGGTTAGCGTGATTATATTTTTAATTGTATCAATTAACAATATTTATTTAACTAGTCTTCCATTAATTAATTATGATATTTCAAGCGGAACAAAACAACACAGTTATAAAGGAAATAAGAACAAAGTAAAATTATTTTCATGTTCATTTCACTTCATTATTTTACGTTTATATTGAATTTTCAGTAAGTATCTATTCTTCATGAAATAAAATTTTAAGTGTACCTATACACTACTCATTTTAACACAGTAGGGGGCCTAGACATTTTGGTGCCAACTTTAACGTTGAACGTCGACACCAAAATGTATGGGATTTGACATCCGCGAACGACTGTCACGTACGTCACAAACGTTCGCGGATGTCAAATCCCATACATTTCGGTCGTTTCGTTTAACGTTAACGCTATCAGGCAGGCACCGAGTAAGCTAGCATTCAAGCGTTTGCTACGGTAGCACTTTCTAGAATATTAGTTTTTATCATCCGTCATTGTGGTTATTTATGTATTTTTGTGTATCTATATATATTATTGAGTATATAAATTTATGTAGCGTAATATCTTCCTATTTTATATTGTATTTATCATATTATGTGTATTATTTTTTTGCGCCTACACATGCTCTCTGTTGCTTTCAAAGGTTGACTGGTAGAGTATGCCGTATGGCATTAAGTTCGCCTTTTGTACATTATTTAGTTTTTTTTTGTACAATAAAGAATAAATACGACGGCCTGTTGGTCTAGTGGTCAGAGGCCCTGACTACGAAACCGGAGGTTGCGGGTTCGAATCCCGCTAGGGGCAGATGTCAATGTTCGTTGAAGTCCACTGGCATCTGTACGGCGAGTCGAATAATTGGATGTCTTATATGTATTTATGTATATTTATCCGTTGTCTAGTCCCATAACACAAACGTTGTCTAACTAAAGTTACCTAATTTGAATTTTGAACGGGCAGGATGACGTCTGCCGGGACCGCTAGTATAGAATAAATAAATAACGTTGAACGTTGGCACCTTGTCTACGGCCCCAGATATCCCTATATCCCAGCAACATATAGACAGCAAGGCGGTAAAAACGCTTCAACGCAGTTCCCCACTGCACTATATCGAAGGCACTTGCATCGCTCGTAAACCGGGATAACTTAGAGACGAACCCAATGAGACCTTTTACAACCGGGGAAGTGCAGGGCATATGTAATTTTGATAAGAACTTAAAGCCTGGATAAGATTCTGGAGTAGTTCTTAAGCTGGGGGTAAAAGTTGTATTTTGGGGGGGAAACCATGACCTAGTTCACTTTAGCATAACAACTGTATTTATTCTTTAGTAGCTTCTGCCCGCGACTTCGTCCGCGTGGAACTCCTCCTTGTTTGCAGTCAGTTAAAAAGTAGCCTATGTCCTTTCTCAGGCTCCAGACTTTCTTTGTACCAAATTTCATTCAAATCCAGTAGTTTTAGCGTAAAAGCGTAACAGACAGACAGACAGACAGAGTTACTTTCGCATTTATAATAATACTAGCGGTTCGCCCCGGCTTCGCACGGATCCCTATTTTTTCAAAATATTCTATAGCCTATGTTACTCAGGGTGAACGTAGCTTCCCAACAGTGAAAGAATTATTAAAATCGGTCCAGTAGTTTTTGAGCCTATTCATTACAAACATACACACACACAAAAATACAAATCTTTCCTCTTTATAATATTAGTATAGATTAGTAGGGTTTGCAAAAAAAGCAACAACTCATGTACAAAAGGCGGACTTAATGCCATACGGCATTCTCTACCAGACAACCTTTGAAATAAACTGTAGGTTGATGGATTTAACTAGCGTATTTTATTGAATTGGCTAACGTTTTGGAATCTTCACAGATTCCATAATCGTAGCACGATTGAGCTAACAATAGTCTTATTAAAGTCATAAGACTATATATTTAGCATAAGACTATTTTCAGCTCAGATGTACGACAATTATGGAATCTGTAAAGTTTCCGAAACGTCAGCCAATACAATAAACTACGCTAGTTATATCCATCTATAGTTGTTTCATTCCAATGGTACCTAGTTGTTTCAAAACCCAAATTTCAAAGTGACAATTAAACGTCTGAAACTCACTTGGTTCTCTAAATAGGTTGTATGGGTTCTATAAACTTATCACTCTTCGTACTTACTCGTAATAAAGTACTGATCCGATTTTCTTCAAACATAGCTAAGAACACTCCCGACATATTCACCTTTCAAACAAAAAAAACAGAATCAAAATCGGTTCACGCGTTAGGGAGCTATGATGCCACAGACAGACACAGACACACACACACACACACACACACACACACATACACACACACACACACACACACACGTCGGGGGTTAAAATAATTTATCACGTAGATCGGTTGGAATAGTGAAAGACTTTTTTAAATTGAGTCATTTTTGGAGCCTATTTAATGCAAACAAACCTTTCCTCTTTATTTTATTAGTATAGATATAGAAGTATAGACTAACCGCCCCGGCCTCACACGGGTGCTATAAATCTTCCGAGATTCAAGAGAGAGAGAGAGAGAGAGAGAGAGAGAGACGTCAAACTTATGACACCCCGTCGTTTTTGCGTCGGAGGTTAAAAATCAGTACGTATTTGTCTGTATCGGAGAATAGTAAACACTTACTTGCCTAGTTTCACTACCAAACCACTAGCGAACGCAAATTATTTACAAACAAAATATAACGATCTCCCAACACTTATTGTATTATATTTGCTATTTAAACAATGATGTAATGATTACTTAACTAATCAATTTAATGGAAAGAAATTGATTGTCTCTAACCCCTTATTGTTTGAAATGTTATCGTTATAGTACAATTGATCTAAGGGAATCATAGACAATGGGATACTTTTTAAATATGTTTATATTCACAGTGATATTTGTAGATCTGCCTATAATAGGAATGAGGACTGGGTAAAGCAAAAGAAATTAATAATTTCTGATGCCTTCGCGTTTATTACACACTAGCTTCTGCCCGCAACTTCGTCCGCGTGGAACTCCTCCTTTTTTGCAGTCGGTTAAAAAGTAGCCTATGTCCTTTCTCAGGCTCCAAACTATCTTTGTACCAAATTCCATTTAAATCGGTCCAGTAGTTAAGGCATGAAAGAGTAACAGACAGACAGATAGACAGAGTTACTTTCGCATTTATAATATAAGTAAGGATTGGAATGAAAAAACTACAATAAAGTTTAGCGTCTAACGCTATTGTCAGCTCAGTCGTACGATTATGGAAACTGTAAAGAATCCGAAAAGTCAGCAAATAAAATAAAATAAAAATACGCGAGTTAAATCTGTTAAAAGTTGTTTCATTCCAAAAATATAAATTTAGTCCGTCATTTCAATTATTAAAAACCGACCCGGCTCCACACGGGTGCTATAAATCTTTCTCTTGAATGACTCTATTTAAAAAAAACCTTCAAAATCCGTTGCGTAGTTTTAAATATTAAAACATTAAAACATAGGGCACAGACAGCGACTTTGATTTATACAATGTAATGATTATTACACACGTATTTGTTTCCTTTTTTCAATAGAACAGTAAATTACAAAGATAATAAAAGAAGTACGTCGAAAGTTTGGGAGTGGGAGGTCGTGACGTAAATTGTACCATAATGTGACGTCACGCGCGCCATTTTTGTCATTTATTATTTGTCTGAGAAATACGTCTTCAGTATTTAATCTTGATGGACAAAGAAAAAAAACAGTTTATTAAAGCGAATCAATACTAATATTATAAAGCTGAAGAGTTTGTTTGTTTGTTTGAACGCGCTAATCTCAGAAACTACTGATTCGAATTAAAAAAAAAAATTGTTGGCTAGACCATTTATCGAGGAAGGCTTTAGGCTATAACATCACGCTGCGACCAATAGGAGCGAAACAGTGGAAAATGTGTAAAAAACGGGGGAAAATAACTATTTCTGTCCTCCGGCCGGAAAGCGCCAACTTGCTGGCCGCTGCGCTAAATGAAATTGCCGCTTTCTGGCTTCGTCGAACAGAAAAATAGTACACTGACCTCGGCCAGTAAAATAAAAAAACCTCAGATCACATTTTTGTCAACCTCGGCTTCGCTTCGGACGACAATTACATGTGATCTGAGACATTTTTTATTTTACTGGCCTAGGTGCGTAATGTACTAATTCCACGCGGACGAAGTCGCGGGCACAGCTAGTAATATATAAAACAAACAAAGAATATTCTCAAGTAATTTAAAAACATATAAATACTTAAAGAGGATTATTAATAATGTTTATGTATAGAGTTTAGGGTTAATAAAAATTAATTAAAAGGCTGTTTAACTTCTAGATAGGCTATCTGAGGGATCGTTAATATTTTAATATTCAACCATACTTGCTACCTTAGTTTGCTTGTTTTAATGAGCTATGTGGGGGTCGTGTTTATATCTATACTAATATTATAAAGCTGAAGAGTTTGTTTGTTTGAACGCGCTAATCTCAGGAACTATTGGTTCGAATTCGAAAATTCTTTTTTTGTAGGATAGACCTATCGAGGAAGGCTTTAGGCTACTAATATAATAAAGCTGAAGAGTTTGTTGTTTTTTGAATTCGAACCAGTAGTTCCTGAGATTAGCGCGTTTAAACAAACAAACAAACAAACTCTTCAGCTTTATAATATTAGTATATTAGTATATTTTTACACATTTTCCACTGTTTCTTCGCTCCTATTGGTCGCAGCGTGATGTTCTATAGCTTAAAGCCTTCCTCGATAAATGGTCTATCCAACAAAAAATATTTTTTGAATTCAAACCAGTAGTTCCTGAGATTAGCGCGTTCAAACAAACAAACAAACAAACTCTTCAGCTTTATAATATTAGTATAGATTAAGTGCATATGTAACCGTTAGCAATAAATAATCGCAATATCATTATAAATAACGCGTTGTAAAACTCATTAACCACCTGTTTTTAATTAGTTTCGAAGTCACCCTGTTCCGCATTTCTTTAAAACTATTACAACTTTTATTAGTTTTAACGAGATAGAAAATCAATACATATAAACTTTATTATATACTTTATCGTTTACAACATGGCATTCTGTGATATAGAAATCTGAAAGTTAAGGTATTTTGCTAAAGAATGCAATTAACCTATATTTTTCTTTAAAGTTTATTGCTAAGAAGGTTAACTCTTACCCTTATGCCCTAACTAGGGTCACTGATCACCCTCCTCCCAACGACGAACTCGCGCGCTAGTCGGCGCTGCGCTGTGCTCAGACTTGTCACTTTGAAATTCGGCGTTCGAGACAACTACCAGCTGATTGTTACTACCGCGGAATACAAGTTTAACCCCGAGAGTAATTGCCCCCCGGTTAAAAACTGGGGTTGTAAGGTGTGTTTAATAATGTTTAGTAAACTACTTGATGGAAGAATATGAGGGCAAAGATTTCACTTAAATTATTCGTAAAAATTTTAACAAAGATTTTGGTTAGATTTGAAAAGTGCATTTCAGTTTATTTAATACTAGCTTCTGCCAGCCACTTTGTCCGCGTGAAATAGTTATTCTTCATATAGGCCGTTTTTTACACATTTTCCACTGTTTCTTCGCTCCTATTGGTCGCAGCGTGATGTTATATAGCCTAAAGCCTTCCTCGATAAATGGTCTATCCAACAAAAAAAGAATTTTTGAATTCGAACCAACAGTTACTGAGATTAGCGCGTTCAAACAAACTCTTCAGCTTTATAATATTATTAGGTAGTATATTAGTATAGATTTTTCTACTTAGTAATAAACACAAACATTTCCATGTGAACATTATTGATTACGGAATGACAAATATTCGGGAAAATAGTTTTTAAAAACTAGCTGACCCAGCGAATTTATTAGTTGAAGAGTACCCTAAGGTTCTAAGTAGGTACCTACGTATTTTTTAATAGATGAAAAATGTCCAAAAATTAGAAAAAAATTGTCGTGGACCACTTTTATTATTAAGGAACAGGTATGCAAAGTAGATAACTAATGTGTTAACTAATTTAATAACACTACAAAAATGTACTTACCTACATATTTTTACTTCTCCAAAATTAAAAAATCTCAAAAATTATATATAAAAAACTATTTATCAGCGATAGAGCCTGACCCAGTTGAAAACAATATAGACAGACGGACCTACCGCATCGCCGATATAAATTCTAAGCACACTTTATTATCTCAAACATAACTGATCACACTGTATATATGCGCGCGCGCACCCGTATTACCATGCTAAACGATTCAGAGAAACTTTTCGAGCCTGACACTTCTAGCGAAAACTATGATTGCTTATTGGAATGAAACAACTATTAACGTATAGCGGTCCCGGCAGACGTCATCCTGCCCGTTTCAAATTAGGGAACTTTAGTTAGACAACGTTTGTATGGGAAAAGAAAAGGGCTGTTTTTAGGGTTTTCCCGGCAATTATTCGATTTTTTCTCGCCGTAAGAACCATCTGTGGACTTCAACGAACATATGAAAAAAAATATTGGTCAAATTGGTCCAGGCGTTGTCGAGTTATGCACTTACCAACACATTTTGCGATTCATTTTTATACATAAAAAGAAGAAGATTTAACTCGTGTATTTTTATTTTACAGTTTCCATAATTGTAGCACGACTTAGCTAACAATAGTCTAACGCTAAAGTACCTATATATAAGTAGTATTTAACTATTATGGAAACTGTAAAGAATCCGAAACGTCAGCAAATAAAAGAAAAATAAAAATACGCGAGTTAAATCCGTTAATAGTTGTTTCATTCCAATGTGTAATAACGGCGAAGGCATCAGAAATTACTATGATTGCTTGCTTTGACGACTGAAGAGAAAAATTCGTAATGACATTTGTATAATTCTAAAATAGTTTTAATTTTATTTGTTTTGTGTTTGTTTATCTTATAACTAGCTTCCGCCCGCGACTTCGTCCGCGTGGAACACTTCCTTTTTTGCAGTCGGTTGAAAAGTAGCCTTTGTCCTTTCTCAGGCTCCAGACTTTCTTTACCAAATTTCATTTAAATCGGTCCAGTAGTTAAAGCGTAACAGACAGACAGACAGAGTTTCGGATTTATAATATTAAGTGTCTGTGTGTGTCTGTGTGTGTGTGTGTGTGTGTGTGTGTGTGTGTGTGTGTTTTTAATCTGCGGCTTGTCCGCACCTGTTTTATTCTTATACGATTTCTTTAATTGTTATTGTTCAATTATGTTGTTGTTGGCGAGTTTTAATTGGATGATACGCGAATGTTATTTGTGATGATCCCGTTGTGATGGATATGTAAAACGGCAGCGATTCACCTGCCCTAATACAGAGATATCACTTTATAGAAATAAAATGCTTTCTTTTCAATCGTTTGTATGAAATATGTTTATGTCATAGCTCAATCACTCATCAAGTAGGTATATTTTTTTATAGTTAACTAGCGGCCCCGGCAGACGTCGTCCTGCCCGTCCGATTGTTTCGTCAAAGATCTGTCAAAGTCTTCTGTCACTTCTTCATAAGGCTTCATATTTTCCCCGTTTTTTACACATTTTCCACTGTTTCTTCGCTCCTATTGGTCGCAGCGTGATGTTATATAGCCTAAAGCCTTTCTCGATAAATGGTCTATCCAACAAAAAAATAATTTTTGAATTCGAACCAGTAGTTCCTGAGATTAGCGCGTTCAAACAAACAAACAAACTCTTCAGCTTTATAATATTAGTTATAGATTAGTATAGATTTATAAGAAAAAAATACGTGAAAAATTAAACATAAATACCTACTTAATATTTTAAAACAGGGTATTTACTTTTTGTAATTTATAACATAAGATAGTTTCCATAATTTAAAATCACTTTAGCGTAAGACTATCGTCATTCGTTCTACGAATATGGGAGATGTTAAGTTTTTAAAACATTAGCAAATACGCGAGTTAAATCCGTTTTACTTGTTGCATTCCAATGTAAGTACTTTATTTAAGAAGTTTCGGACTCTTTATAGTTTCCATAATCGTAGCACGACTGAGCTGACAATAGTCAAACGCTAAAATAAAATAAAAATACGTTAAATCCGTTAATAGTTTCATTCCAATGTTTTATGATTTAGTTACAGCGAAGTGTAAAAAAAACTAAACACTTCATTAACTAGAGGATTTCCGTTAATTCAATTGCCTTTATCCTTTATGCCGATTGTTTATTATAAGTAATACGAAACTAATTTAAATACCAAACAATGTTACTTACTTCTTTGAAACTATAACGCGAATTCTACACCGGACGTGTACGAGACAACTGTGATTTTATAATAAACTATTTTTGCCTACAACTTCGTTCGTACTTTTAAATCCCATTATTAGGTGCCCGTCCGATTGTTTCGTGAAAGATCTGTCAAAGTCTTCTAACTGCCACTTAATGAATAGTAATTCTTTATAAGCCTTCATATTTTCCCCGTTTTTTACACATTTTCCACTATTTCTTCGCTCCTATTGGTCGCAGCGTGATGTTATATAGCCTAAAGCCTTCTTCGAGAAATGGTCTATCCAACAAAAAAAGAATTTTTGAATTCGAACCAGTAGTTCCTGAGATTAGCGCGTTCAAACAAACAAACTCTTCAGCTTTATAATATTATTAGTAATTAGTATATTAGTATAATTAGTATATTAGTATAGATTTATTAAATCACATTACGATACAAATATTCCATTAATTCTCTTAAGAAAAAAGAAAAAAAAAGAGATATAGGTACCTAGGTACCTTTGGATTGAAACAACTATAAACGGATTTAACTCTCGTATTTTATTTTGTTGGCTCATGTTTCAGAAACTCTACAGTTCCCATATTAGTAGCACGACTGAGCTGACGATAGTCCAACGCTAAAGTAGGTACTTTAACGTTAGACTATAGTCAGCTCATTAGTCAAATACGCGAGTTAAATCCGTTTATAGTTGTTTCATTATTACACATTGGAATGAAACAACTATTAACGGATTTAACTCGCGTATTTTTATTTTATTTTATTTGCTGATGTTTCGGATTCTTTACAGTTTCCATAAGTAACTTGTTTCATTCCAATGGGTAGTATAATTTTTTCATATTCACTACACGTACTTACACATTACCGCTGAACACAATTTTTATGTTTGCACAAACTTATACTTATAAATGAAGTCATTTTTGCCACCAATTGTTATTTACCTTTGTATGGTAATTTAAACGAGAAACTACTTAAATTTTATAATACTTAAGTACACTCTGGAATGAAACAACTATAACGGATTCAACTCCCGTATTTTATTTGCTAACTAGCTTCTGCCAGCGACTTCGTCCGCGTGGAATAGTTATTTCCCCCGTTTTTTACACATTTTCCACTGTTTCTTCGCTCCTATTGGTCACAGCGTGATGTTATATAGCCTAAAGCCTTCCTCGATAAATGGTCTATCTAACAAAAAAAGAATTTTTGAATTCGAACCAGTAGTTCCTGAGATTAGCGCGTTCAAACAAACAAACTCTTCAGCTTTATAATATTAGTAAATATAGATGTTTCGAAAGTTTTAAAGATACCATATTTACATTAGCACTTTTTAAAAATATGTGAGTTACCGTTGTAGTTGTTTCATTCTCTAATTGACGATAAAAATGTTTGTTAGGTGTTAAATGTTTCTAATCTAAAAAATAATTATTCGTGGAAGTCCGGGTAAAGTGAGGAAATTCAGAAAAAAATACAAAAAAACACATTTTCATAAAACGCGGTATGAAGTTCGTCCATCCAAAATAGTTGAGCTTCTTAAATGAACTGTCATTACATAATATAAGTTATCTGTGGTACAAATAAACTTATTTTTTTCCTTGTATATTATTATACAGTTCTATATTTGATGGTAGTGACACAGCCCATCTGAATGTTTCAAGTCATATTTAGATTGTTAAAAATAATTGAAAACATATTTCACAATTCTAATTATAAATTATAATACACATGAAATCAGCTAGGGCATAGACAATTTTCCTCTAAAGGTACGGCTTCATTATGTTGATTGTGAGGGCATTTTTTGCTCGTGGGTTTATGCCGCCGCCGCTCGTATTTACGACGCTGGCAACCCGCAAAGGATTTTTGAGACACATGGTTGAGAAGAATAACAGAATTACCGTTTTTGATAGCTTTTGATTGCAATTTAGTTAAATGAAAATAGCTTCTAAATCAACAGGCTTATGATCATGTTATGCTAGGGCATGACATGATCATAAGCTCATTTATTATCAATGGTTATAGGTAACCATAGACAATAAAACATACAGATAATAATACATTATTATTAATAATAATATATTATACTAGCTGTCCGCCTCGGCTTCGCGCGGATCATCTTTTTTATAGCCTATGTCACTCGGGAATAGTGTAGCTTCCCAACCGTGAAAGAATTTTTGAAATCAGTCCAGCCGTTCTGGAGCCTATTGAATCTAAATAAACAAACCTTTCCTCTTTATAATATTAGTAAAGATGAGATTTAAACAACACGTAGGTATTTTATTTTGAGATAGACTATCGCCAGCTCACTCTGCTACGATATGGGAACTGCAGTGTTCGAAACGTTAGCAAATAAAATAAAACACGCGAGTTAAATCATCAAAATAACACAGGCTACAATTTATAAAGATATTGTGTAAATAAAACTCGCGAGTAGAACCTAGTAAATATTATTTTCAAATAGCTCCCAAATCTTCCATCTCGTGTGTCCAGGAATGTCCAGACTGGATTAAGGCACTCTCGCCTAATTACTAAGTTTACGATACATCCCTCCAGGTACATTGAGATGTCTTACATTGTGCCTGACAGTTTTATCACGACGCCATTTTGAATGACGATTGTCTATACCCATAGAGTGAAATTATCTTATCTGTGAATAACGATTGGGGCGCCATTTTGAATTGTATCTGTCATTGTAAGGTGAGAGTAGAATCTCTTTTGTCTATGATTTGTCATGTTAAGAGTTTGATTGTTAAACTTTGACGTCTAAACAGCTTACTAAGTTAATTTTAATGAACTTTGTATACAGATAGAAAAATAAAATCTATTATTATTAGATTTAGAACCGAATTAGATTTTACACTTTTTTTTTAAACACAAATTATAAATTACAGAAAAACAAGTAATACCTTTTTGAGAACAATGAAATGAAGCAACTACAATGACTTAACTCGCGTAATTTTTTTACTGACTGACTAACTGACTTACTGACTAACATATTAACGCAGAGCCTAAACAATAAGGATTAAAAACATAAAACTTTGGGGTTCCTTTTATAACATAGAGGAGCACTAAGAAATAATTGTTGAAAATTCATCCCCTAAGGGGGTAAAACGGGGGTGCTTATCGTGCGCATACGAAGTCGCGGGCAGAAGCTAATCACTATCACCATCACTACATAGTATAAAACAAAGTGGCTGTTGCTGTCTGTCCGTCCCTATGTATGCTTAAATCTTTAAAACTACGCAACGGATTTTGAAGCGGATTTTTAATAGAGTGATTCAAGCGGAAGCTTTATAGCGGTGAAGCCGGGGCGAGTCGCTAGTTAAAAATACACACATTTAACACGACATAGTAAATTAACCACTTACCAAGTCACAGATTAGAAGCAGCGACATCAATGTGCTTGTTAAATGTTCACTATACCAACATAAATGTAAGTCTTTTGAGAGTTATGGTGTAGTTAAGGTCGTCGCGGTGACAAGGTAATGAGGCTGTTATATTCTATGGCTGTGGCATTGTTTCTTCAAGTTAACATACCTGTTTTCTTACTACTGTGTAAAAAGTTTGAAAGTAAATTGGTTTGGAAATGGCACCTTTTATGTAAACGGCAATGTTAAGATCAGCAGCCGAAATGAAGGACAAAAAAATTGATCAGATTTTGGAGTTTACGAAATAAGTTTAGCCAAACGAAACAACTTACTTATATGGCACTAGCTTCTGCCCGCGACATCGTCCGCGTGGAACTCCTCCTTTTTTTCAGTCGGTTAAAAAGTAGCCTATGTCCTTTCTCAGGCTCCAGACTATCTTTGTAACAAATTTCATTTAAATCGGTCCAGTAGTTTTAATGTGAAAGCGTAACAGACAGACAGACAGACAGAGTTACTTTCACATTTATAATATTAGTAGGGATTTGCTACACGAATGAACATTAAAGTCTACAAATCCATATAAGTAGGTGTACCTAACTATTCACTAGGTAGGTACGATCTATCAATCGATATTTTTGGTTTATATCATTAGTTTTTAATTATATTTATACCAAGACAAGGGTAGGAAAAATTGAGAGTCCCAGTGGGATTAGATTGATGAAGTACAGCCTGGTAACAGACGGCATGACTAACAGCGGAGTCTCAGTCAGTTCCGTTTTACCATTTGGTTACGGAACCCAAAAAATTAAAAAGAAACTACACGGGTGAAACCACAACACACAATCTAACAATAACTTTCACTCAATCGCCCCCAACCTTAAACATTTATATCCACAAATCGACATTTATTGCAAATTTTTAACCACATAAAAATGTCAAGGGGGTCATTTAATACGGCGTTTAAATATGCTGCACATAACTTCAGATTTCATTTTACAACTATCCGTTTTTCTGACACATTTAATCCTACCCCAAAAAGTCATTAAACTGTTTTTAAATCAGCACAAAGGGACGCTATAAAATAACGAGGCAAAAATTCGCTAAACTTGAGTGACGTTTGGCAGTTTCCACCAATCACAGGCAAGCAACTTGTCTCTCATTGGTGGATGATGACAGCTAGACCTCACCAAAGACTAGATAGATTGTCGTTAATCATAGAATTAGTACGCAATATTCAGATAGCCATAACGAGCCACTGGTCAAGACTTATAAGCTCCTATAAGTAATTATTTTATTTAAAAATGTCTGTTTAAATTCCTAATTGCTCAGTTTTTTACTCCAAAATCATAACAAAAGCACAAACTACACTATTACTTACAAGTAGGTACTTATTTATTTAGTACCGACTTAGGTTAAGTTTGACTTACTACCTATTTATTTCAACTGGTATAAGTGAACATTTTTTATAAGAAACTAGACGTCTGCGCATTTAAGTCATGTTAAAACAAAGGCTAATTAATACAAATACACTACTATCTCTCTTTTTCTCTGCTGACACATATATCGCTATCTTGCTCAGCAAATAATACCAGATCTAAATAATTCTAAATCTATGTCGCATATCGATGAGTTCTTTGTTTTTGAGACTGGCAATCTTTTGATTTGATCTTTAAACTTCAATAGAATTTGAACTTTAAGTTGATAACAACAGGGTGTAATTTCGTTTATGCACACTCGTTGCATCTCAACCCCACTAGATTAGCAAATGGCGCGGCAACGTTTTTGCCCGAGCGATTTTTATTCGCACAATTTTACGATCGCCAACAATTTTACGACGGCGACTGTATCGTATCGACTTTATAATACTTTAATTTCACCGCCAAAACTATAAAAATATGCAAATGTCACATAAAAGTCGCTCGTGACGGCCGTAAAATGCATTAATCCAAACGACTTAGATAAATTGTGGCGAACGCGTAAATAGTTGGTACTATTAAATTTTTATTGACTTTTAATTATAACAAAGTTTTGATACATTTTTTGTTAAATATGTAACAAATGTGTCGCATTTGCTTTAATTGTTTACTATAGACACCCTAGTAACATAGGCATATCACACAAGTAGATCTAGAGAGAGCTAACTCAAAAAAGGTACTTTTTCAGAGGCGAGAAACTGATTAATATGTCCATATGCACGCATGATTCTGTATAAATTTATATAATAAACCTAGCAGAGTTATATTAGCTGAAATCAGTTTTAGTGTAGGTGGGTTTTGCTGGAATCCGATGGTGTGCATAACTCAAATCTTCCGGTTTTTGAGTTAGAACCCTTTAGAATTTAGATCTAGGTGTGCGATATGTTACGCACCTACTAACCTAGACCTAAAGGGAGTTAACTAAAAAAAGTTAGTTATTCAGGAAAAGCGAGGACGGAGGCGTTACAAGTGTTAGCGTAAATCTGTTTTATTGAGTAGGTTTTGTTTTAAGCAATTCGAGTATTCGAATATGAAAAACTTACAGATAAAATAATCAACGGTCTTTAGCTAATGTAAAAAAAATATACCAATAGTTGCCTATTTGGTCTCTAAAGGTATAAAAAATTTATCTCCGTTCACAAAACCCGTGTTGTTGGTATTAAACTGCAAATACACTAAAATTTACACTTCTATACCATAAAGATACTTATCAAAACAAAACTCAAAATCTAACATTGTAAATACAGGTGTTTTCAAAATGGCGATATTCTTGAATTCGCCACCTAATTGCAAGTTCAACAAATAAAAGCAAAGATACATTTTATTAAAATATGTGTCCGTTTTAACGTCTCGTATAAAAGTAATTTATGGGTTATAAAAATCGTTTAAGGAGGTTTATGTTGATGTAGGTACTTGCGTACCCACCACAGATATACAAATACCACCTCTTGTCAGAATGCCGCTATATTCACATCGTTGAGAAGATCCAACCGATGAAAGGATTCGAACTCAAACCTCCGGTTTTGTCGTCAGGGCCTTTGACCACTAGACCAAAAGGCCGTCAATGTTTATTAATTATTTAAAATTCAGTATGAATACTGACTGCAAATTACATATATTGTTTGTATAAAGCGACCACCTACATAAACTTCAATGAACAAGCTCGCCTCGACTGATTTACATAGTCTTTTCGGCGTTTTTATAGCAAATTAAATATTTACAAACATAAAACTCCAAATTTTTTTTTTTTATTATTCAGCATACCCAAAATTTTCACCTCACTATTTTTATAAACTTAAAAAATGCGGAACAAAGTTCTTTGAGTCAACAGTAAAAAATATGCTGAACTTTTTTACTTTCAATTATAACATTCCATAATAAAAAATATTTTTACAATCAAAACGTCTATAGCTGCAAAATCTTTACAATATATAGGTCATTGCCCCCATAGCGTAACAGAGTATCTTAACAACAGAGACCGACAAAAAAACCGTACAACCAAAATTACTTTTAAAAGAACAGTCCAATTGAAATCGGCAACATGAAAAGCTTCGAGCTATAATTTCCCCACTAACCTTTGGTATTACCAAAATGCAACTTTCACGTGTCTTCTTTATTATAAAATAAGTCTTCAGACTCAGATATTAAGGTCGTTATTTCCTTGATAGTCTGATAAGGGAGTCCCTCCACAATTATTGTTCGCGATACTGACCCACTGTTCCATTTGAAGGGAAATTGAGTTGGTACAATTCCATCAAAATCCAGTGTCCACTCTTGCATTGTAAAATAGATAGTGTTGCCAGTATTACCGGATTTTCCCGGACATTTGGGTAAAAAACCCGGACAACCTTAAATTTGGATTGATACAACTATAATATATTTTTTTTAATAATATGTTTTGTTTCACTATGTTTAACTATCTGTAACTTTTTTAACAAATGAAATCCTCAATGACCTAAATAGTAGCTATATACACAACATATATATTTGTAATGCTTTCACAGTTATAACCTACACATCGGAATGACACAACTAAACGAATTTAGCGCACGGACTTATTTTATTTTATATGCCGAAAGTTTTACTTTTTTTTAATACGCGAGTTAAATATATATAGGTAGGTAAGTACATACATATACAAAGGGAGAAGCTGACTTAATGACTGACATATCAACGCAGGGCCTAAACTACAATGATAGGAAACCTGATATTTTGCACAGGGGTTCCTTGAATAACGTAGGGTAGTACTAGGAAAGAATTTTTGAAGATTATCCCCCTAAGGGGGTAAAACGGGCGTGCTTATAGCGCAGACGAAATTGCGGGCTATCTGCTATAGTGGTTTCATTCTAATATATACTAATATTATAAAGCTGAAGAGTTTGTTTGTTTGTTTGTTTGAACGCGCTAATCTCAGGAACTACTGGTTCGAATTCAAAAATTCTTTTTTTATTTTATAGACCATTTATCGATGAAGGCTTTAGGCTATATAACATCACGATGCGACACATAGGAGCTAAGAAACAGTGGAAAATGTGTAAAAAACGGGGAAAATATGAAGCCTTATGAAGAAGTGACAGAAGACTTTGACAGATCTTTGACGAAACAATCGGACGGGCAGGACGACGTCTGCCGGGGCCGCTAGTGTGTAATAACCGCGAAGGCATCAGAAATTAAAACGGTCAAATTTATCGAAACCCGGACGTTCGAACACGGGTTAATTTGTTCGCAGCCACAAAGTTACAGTGTCCGGCTTTTTCCGGACACCTGGGTACAGTGAAGGGTACTATGGGATTTCGACGTGTTGTCACCTAGTTTCTCACCGTGTCTGAGCAATCTCAGTACCTTAGTTGGACTTCTTGAGTTAGACAAATGTTGAAACTTGTCGCTTCTGTCATGGCTTTAGTAAACTAATATTCAGATAATGTCATGTTATCTGTTGGTCTAGTGGTCAGAGTACAACTACGAAACTGAATGTAGATGGTTCGAATCCTGCTAGAGGCAGTCAGTGTGATGATAAGTATTAAATGTAGGTTATATATTTATATACCTATGTCTATCTGTTGTCGAGTAGGTACGAGAAAGAGCTTAGGTAAGCGTATTATGCGGAAAGTTAGGTGTGGTCAAATATATAATATATGAAGCTGACATAGTTAATACATATACAAATAATTTATTACGACAATGACATCTCAAAATACTCAAACGCTCGAAGATTTAATAATTCCTGATGCCTTCGCGGTTATACA
Organism: Polylopha cassiicola; assembly: GCA_038024825.1. NCBI lineage: Eukaryota > Metazoa > Arthropoda > Insecta > Lepidoptera > Tortricidae > Polylopha > Polylopha cassiicola. The sequence continues at coordinate 7,733,906 of CP149061.1, forward strand.
TTGGAATGAAATAACTTTAGACGGATTTAACTCGCGTATTATATTTTATTGGCTGACTTTAGCACAAGACTATTGTCAGCTCAGTCGTGCTACGATTATGGAATCTTAAGGCTCCGAAACGTCAGCCAATAAAATAAAATACGCCAGTTAATTCCGTTTAGAGTTGTTTCATTCTAATGCTTGTAAATTCACTTATATATATCTTTCTACATATAGGAAAAAACGAGATATATAACCTATTTTTATAACAATGAGCATGTTCCGAATGCAAAAATAATGAAGTCCTTGAAGACTGTCAATTTTTTATCTATTTTCGCTCACGCAATTCGCTTTTAGTGATAATAGTGTAGATATCGACAGCTGAATCACTGCAAACAATAACATAATATAACACACATAAGAAAAATGTTCCTATTATGTAAAGACTTGCAGAGAGCTCATTTTATAACCTACTAGCGGCCCGCCCAGCTTCACCCAGATCCCTTTTTTTATAGCCTATGTCATTCGGAAATAGTGTAGCTTCCCAACAGTGAAAGAATTTTTCAAATCGATCCAGTCGTTTTGGAGCCTATTCAATCCAAGCAAACAAACAAACTTTTCCTCTTTATTATATTAGTATATATAGACATCTCCAAGAGAATTAAGTAATTGTATTTTCTGTCCTCCAGCCAGAAAGAGCCATCATTCGGGCCGCTGCGCTAAATGAAGTTGCCGCTTTCTGGCTTCGTCGAACAGAAAAATAGTATACTGACCTCGGCCAGTAAATAAAAAAGCCTCAGATCACATTTTTGTCAACCTCGGCTTCGCCTCGGACGACAATTACATGTGATCTGAGACATTTTTTATTTTACTGGCATTGGTGCGTAACGTGCTATTGCCTGTATGTGTGTGTTCTTTTTTGTGTCGCATACCGAAAAATTTTAAATGTAAAAAAAAATGTCAATGATATACTTAAAAAATGACTACTGAACACTGAAGAATAAATAAATAATGAGGTAACTGATAAAATTAGGAATACTAGTGACCCGAAGTCCGATAAGACAGTTGCTATCGCGCACTGATATGATAAATTTAATACTGTAGGTCAAGAAATCGCTTAAATTGTAGTCGATGAAATATACTATAAAATACGAATATGTACTAACTTATAATTTCTGATGCCTTCGCGGTTATTACACATTGGAATGAAACAACTATTAACGGATTTAACTCGCGTATTTTTATTTTATTTTATTAGCTGTCGTTTCGGATTCTTTACAGTTTCCATAATCGTAGCACGACTGAGCTGACAATAGGCTAACGCTAAAGTGACTTTAGACTAAGACGTAGTTAACTACTAGCATAGTGCGGATCTTCGAGTTAAGACGACGATATTGTAGTCTCTAGCTAAATCTGGCTATATATTATCTATAACTAGCGGTCTGCCCCGGCTTCGCACCGATTGCCTATTTAATCCAAACCAACAAATAATCAAACTTTTCCTCTTTATTTTATTAGTATAGACATGCGACCCGCCCCGGATTCAAATAAATGCTAAAACCTTCCTCTTCAATCACTCTACGTATTAAAAAAACGCTTCAAAATTCGTTGTGTAGTTTTAAAGAGCATATGGACGAAAAAACAGAGACAGCTATATTTTATACTATGTAGGTAGTGATCGACTTTAAATAGGTATATGACATTTTACTTAGTAACTTGAAGCATAGTAATTGATTTTAATTGACTGTCTTTATCAAGTTTCATTTAAAAGCGAAACAAGTTAAAAAAAATATTTTTTTTTTCTTAAGTCTTATGTAGGAACGTTACCTAATCTAGTAATACATTAATTTAGTCATTTTCAAGTTTATGTAAAATGGACACAAGTTTTTTTAAAAAAAACTTCTTTTATTAAGTCTTATAGAAATGTTACCCAATCTAGTAAAAAGGGGACACAAGTTTAAAAATAGTACATTACGCACCCATTTATTTTACTGGCCGAGGTCAGTATACTATTTTTCTGTTCGACGAAGCCAGAAAGCGGCAGCTTTTTTTTAAACGCAGCGGCCAGAAAGTTGGCGCTTTTTGGCCGGTGGACAGAAAAACACTTTTTCAGTCTTATGTATCGGAATGTTGCCTTACCTGCGCCCGCGCACCCCGTTCTAATCAAACCGCGACGCCACAGGTAATTACACTCAATGCAGCCACAATCGCGCACTAATTGCGAACAGGGTCGTAAAAAATTAATTAGTATACCTTATCGCAACTATGAGTTAATGTTGCAAATTGAAAGTGCAATTGGTTCAAGTACTGATTTAATTTTATTTGGTGATGTTTCGAAGTTCCCATATTCGTGGACTGAGCTGACGATAGTTTAACACTGTAAAATTTTAACAATTACCTTTTTTTTACTTTGTATTTTTTTTCTGAATGATTGACCAGATGGGTAAAATTTCCTTACGTATAAGTACTACCTAATAGGCATTTATTTTGTGTTGGCAACACTGAAATCGACCATTTTATAATTGTAAAAAACAGATTCAAAATCGTTCATCCGTTTGGGAACTACTTACGATGCCACAGACAGACAACAGAGACACGTTAAACTTATAACAGCCCGTGGTTTTTGCGTCAGGGGTTAAAAAAACTTATAAAATTAATGCTTAAGAATATAATACCTACAAGTTACAGAAACAGAAACGTGATATGATATTATTTACTTAAGTACTAATTAAAATATAATGTTGCCCAATTTTAAACAATTTATTTTAAATTTTATAAAATTCATAAGTCAATCTCCATTACAAGTATCAACTAAGAAAGATTTCAAAGTGACACGCAACACGCAATTAAAAGAGCAAACAGTATGAAACACAATATCGTCCAAGGCTTCAGCCAAGAGGTGCGCACACGCAGGCGCGAGCGAGACAGCGCATTCCACGAACCGAGTTATGGCCCACAAAACGTCAGGCGAATCATCAATGTTTAAATCGTAATATATTGAAGAATTTCGCAATTATCATATTTCATACTTATTTATGATGTCTAGGCTGCAGTCTATTGCAGTATGCAGCCGTAAAAGGTATAAACCATAGTAATAAACGTGTTTTATTTCTTGGATAATTATGTACATGTATGGTGTTTATTTTAGATTTTTTGAATGTTTACGAGCGAAAGGACCACCAGGTTGTTGGTTTTTTTGTAGTTTGACCTTATTGTGCAGTAGCGGGGCAAAGAGCCCTAAATTGAACGTCAATGTCAAATTGTGACGTTTCGTTTGCGTATGTCAATTCTATACGATTTTGTTTCGTTTGGTTGCTATTGGTGAAAGGTAGCATAACCCAGAAAGTGACTAGGTTCTAAAGTGGATTTGTAATACTCTAATGAATAATGCTGTTTTTTTGCGACGTTTTTCAGTAGGTCTTTCTGAAGCGCTACAGATTCATTTGATGTGAAAATTTTTTAGGTATTTCTAATAAATGATGCCACACCGAAAACTCTTTGAACAAAAATTTGCTAATTTAAGGATGCTACAGCTTTTTTAAAACAGGAGAAATAGGTGTACAAAAAATCACCATCCACTCCCCATTCTTTGATGATTGCTGGTCCAGCGATAGGTTGTGAACAACATCTTGGGTCCCAAAATTTTTCGATGTAGGTAACTCCAATATGAGTTCTCTAAATCATTTTGATAAAAGGTTGTTAATATTCTAGAACATCGTTTATTCCAGAATCAATTTTCAAAATATTCTAAAATTTTGAACGTATTTCCTGGTTATTTATTTCAGCATTCGCATATAATACAGAGACTAAAAACAAAAAGCTACTCAAGAGTTTCGACAAAAGCCAAACACATTTAAAAGTTTCAAAAGAATAATATAAATGTTGCTATATTAAATGAAATATTGCTGGCAAAGTTATATGTTGCCATATTGAAAAAAATCTTTCAAGCCTAAAGTACATTGACGCCTTATCTTCTGTGTTGCCATATACATATCTCAGTTACATATTACCTTAGTCCACTTTACGATTCGCTCTTAAGGCCTCCCCACACACCGAGGTTTACGGGCGTGGTGGCAGATGAATTTAATAGGCTACAACTTCAAACAGACTCAAATACGCGGTGTTAAAACTGACACTTTTTGCTCAGATCACTTTCTTTATGGCGTATGCTAAAGCAATATAATTGTGTGTTAAGGAATCTTCGTAAAAAATATTTACAGATGAATTACTGCCTATTTCTTGGAGTTTAAAAGTGAGAACTGCTGTACCTATTATATCTTGATTGATTTCTTAACTTTAATTTATTTTATAAGTTTAAACTGAATTTAAATAATGTATGTTATTTGTGTCCAAGACAATTTGTGTTTTTCGACAATTTGTGTGAGTTCTTACTGTGCGTAAGACACACGCACAAATTGTCGAAAACAAAATGAGTTCTCTATTCATGGTTTAGCGCAGAAATTGTTTATCGATATTTATAATTAATTATTTATTATTTATAAAATCACATAGGTACTAACAATAAAACATAACGTTTAATTATACGCGCCGTTTTATATTAAATTAGATAAAAACACAATTAATTATTACCTTTATCACCTATTTAAGGATAATAAAATTAATAATAATTAATTTATTACGATTTGATCCTTTTTATTTTAATAAAATTACACTTAATCGGTACATCTGGGTATTTTTTATTGATCACTATAAAATAGTTGCCTTCGTAACGTAATAAAGTTATATTTTTATAGTTTTTGTTAGTGAATGCAAATTATTGTATGGTTTTACGATCATCGGGTACTTAATTGAAATAAAAAAATATATGAGTCTACATTTTTTAATGTTTGTTTTGTTTAATATTATAAAATCATTTAATAAGTTGTATTGATATATCGAATTTTCGGTTGGTACTTACTAAATTGATGCTTCCGCGGTTATTACATGCCTGTCGGAATAAAACAAGTAAGTATTTTATTTCACTCATATGCTGACGTTTCGACAACTTTATAGTTAATTTCTGATGCCTTCGCGGTTATTATACATTGGAATGAAACAACTTTAACGGATTTAACTCGCGTATTTTATTTTTATTGGCTGACGCGGAGCCTTTACAGATTCCATAATCGCTACACGACTGAGCTGACAAAAGTCTTATGCTAAAGTGATTAATACAAACTACCTTATTTATTAAATTACAAAATTTAAGTTCTACCCTGTTTAGTTCTTACTTTATAGTTCCCATATTCGTACTAATTCGTAGGCGGCTGAGCTGACGATAGTGCAGCATTAAAGCGCATTATTAATATAAGCTAGTAAAATCCATAATTGTTTTATTCATTTAATAAAATGTTAGAATTAGAAGTATTGTTTTGACATGTTTAATATTTTTATGCCTAATTACGTAATTTGAATCTGGGGCCTTAAGTACCTACCCCTATGAGATTCTAACTCCAGAACTTTGTGAATTTAAGTAATTTTAAAAATTGTAATTTGTACCTACTTTGATTCTCTCTTTGTTACTGTACCTTACTTTGTAGGTTACCCTAAAAAACCTAAATATAGACCAGGAACAAATTCAAAATATTATTTCTTAACTGACACAAGCATAAACTTATATTGTATCAATACAAACAGAAGACACTACTAACCCACAATAACCAGGCAAATGCTACAAAACTTTAAGGTCCAACCGCAATTCACAAGTTTCTCTTTTGTCTACCGTTTGTGCACACAGACAACACGACTTTATTAAACTTGTTATGTTGGCAGTTGACGCCATCTTTGAAGCATAGATAATATTACGCAGGTCGGTAAACGTCAATGTTGTTGTAGTTAAAACCATAGAGCTATATTTACATAGATGACGCCTATGAAAACCAAGTGTGTGAAGACAAATCACAAAAGAGTGATTATATTACAAAATTATAAATTGTAATCATTATTATTAGGTAGGTACATTTTTTTACGATTCAACATTGAAAAAACATACTGACCTATTTTTTCACCCTTTTACTAACAGTCCCCATTTTTTTAAATCTCAAAAAACGTATTACGAAGTTCGCTGGATTAGCTAGTATGAATGTACGTAGGTACTCGTATTTCACAAACCACTAAAAAGGTGCCTTGTTTATATTTCTAATTAATTAAATCTACACTATTCCGCGTTTATGTACAAACTACATTTTGACTGCGACTTCGTCCGTGGAATTAGTAATTACGGCAAATAATAGTAGCTTATTTCCTTTCTCAGGCTCTAGACTATCTGTGTAACAAATTTTAAGTAGTTTTAGCGTAAAAGCGAAGCAGACAGAGTTACTTTCTCATTTATAATATGAGTTAGAATCGTGAAGTGAAGTTCTGGACATCGTTACTAAACCACATAAAATTAAGACGTAATATTTATTTACGTGCACCGGAACATCTCCCACCTGTTTGTTAGTCATATTATATTATTAACAGAAACATACAGAAACATAGTAAGTATCTATTGGAAGAATAACTATGAATTTACGCGAAGATAATTTTACAGGGTGAGGAAACATTTTCACAGACCGTATCTTAATGATTTAATATTTACTGTTGTTTCTGTCATACAAAAACTTGTTGGTATCTAGACACGCGGCAGCGTATCAAGCCAAGTTCAAGCTAACACAATTGGCGAGCAGCACCGTTTGTATTACACGGTATATTACGGATATGGATATTTAAAATGAGACAATATCTATGCCGGAGAATGACTTTAAACATTATAAAATAGTCACTAAGCAAGTATGACCATGTGGAAAAATCACAAAGGCTATAATTAGCCGCACGAGGACAATAAATAGATAATTAAACGCTATAGTTTTTCATTATAAAGGCAACACTGTTGAGCAAAGACAAGTGATCTATTCGAAATTTAAACATAAAGTAATTTCATAAACTGCCAAACTTTATAGTTGACCTAACTTAATCTTCTTACTAAAAGTCATTTAATAAAATTCGTCCCGTGACATTGTTTTCAGTAATCTGTGGCAAAACAAATTGTCTTTCTTCCTTTCAAGCTATATCCCTCCCGCTCTATAGTGCTTCGCAGTAAGCACAGATAAACACACCTAATAACTCAGTGTTGCCAGCTTTATGAAGTTTCCACGATTTTCAATATCGTCTCACAACATTGCAGCTCCAGGACCACATGTATTAAAAGCTGTCAAATATGAAACAGTAAAGTTTAATTAGTCTATGGACGTACCTACAGAAACCCTTTTAGCCGTATGGCATTATACGCCAGTCGTAAAGCCGTTTATAGGCCATAAAACCAAGTGGAGATACCTAAAGCATCGGGCAATGCATTCGCATACTTGTTGCACATTTATAACCAATATATACTGTGGCTTGATTTGTAACTTCTGGGCGATACGAAATGAATACAACGCTTTTGGTTGTGTTGCCTTTCTGAGACAGTGGTTAATACCAACCTACATACAATGGAACTTTTATTGTTTGCCTTCGTGGTTTTTGAATCTGTAATTTGAGGATTTGTTTTTTATGGGTACGGTTTAATTTAAATGTTATTTATGTTTGACGTAGGATTATCAGTGTTGCCAGTGATCTGAAATGTGTTGCCAACGTTTTAAGTAGTGAAATATTTTGTAGGGATTCAGGATAAAAAATAGTGTTAATTGCTCGGCAATATATTTTGAAGCAATGTCATATCTTAAATTAAATCGTTATGTATATACTTTTGACTGAAAACTTATACATACGAGAGTTTTGGTTGGGGGTGGGTTATGTATTATTTAAATACAACAAAACAAAGTAGACATACTTACCTATAGAAAAGGAACACAAATCAATTTTGTTTAAAAAATCGTGCAACTAAAATATTGGACCACGTTTATATATTTCTCAATTATTGTTATTTATAAGTTTTACAAATTAAAATACTTAACTATAAGTACATTAATAACATATAAAAATATCTTTACATCGACGCCATCCTTTTAATCCCAATACCAAACCCACGCTGTTTTTCGGCAATTTTACGAGGACTTTCTTTATTGTTTTTGTCAGTCAGTTTATAAAACCAGCAGACGAGAGCAATATTATAAGTAAACTAAAATAAATAAGGTATCCCTACTAATATTACAAATGTCTGTCTGTCTGTCTGTCTGTTACGCTTTTACGCTAAAACTACTGGCCCGATTTAAATGAAATTTAGTACGAAGAAATCTGGAGCCTGAGAAAGGACATAGGCTACTTTTTAACCGACTGTAAAAACGGAGGAGTTCCACGTGGACGAAGTCGCGGGCAGAAGCTAGTTATTATATAAAATATATAAGATTTAGTATGAGAACAGGTTGTTAAGTATATTTCATACCGCTTTATAATTAGGGGCAGATTTTTTTTAATTCAAACTACATCGATAGTGTGATTTGTCCAGTTTTCCCGTACCTTCAAAAACTAAACACAAAGACATCCTAAAAGTCCTAACAAAGATAAGATTTGTATTTAAAAGAACAAGTAAAATTCTCGTAATAAAACAGAAATAACACGCTTGCTGCTATAAAATGTAGCGTATTTATAGCAAGTCAGTATAAATTTTGTTATATCTTTATTACTCCAGATAATTACTGTTAAGGCTGTGTATATATCTGACTCCCTAACATAGTTTCAATTGATACACCTGCTTTAATATAGCAAAAGATATAGTACATAAGAAACTTACTTAATGACTGACATATCAACGCAACTAAACTATAAGGGTTAGAAACATGAACTTGCACAGGGGTTCCTTTTATAACGTAGAATTTTTGAGAATTCACCCCCTAGGGGTTAAAACGGGGTGCTTATCGTACGTAGACGAAGTCGCCAAAAGCTAGGGCTACTTATATTTTCACACGTATAATACAGTTTTAAAAGTTCGGGAGTTTGGGCTCGTGTCAATTTTTTGTTTGTTTGTCAAAAAAAATACCTGTCCATTTATTTTTAACTAGCTTCTGCCCACGACTTCGTCCGCGTGGAACTCCTTTTTTGCAGTCGGTTAAAAAGTAGCCTATGTCCTTTCTCAGGCTCCCGACTTTCTTTGTACCAAATTTCATTTAAATCGGTCCAGTAGTTTCAGCGTGAAAGCGTAACAGACAGACAGACAGAGTTACTTTCGCATTTATAATATTAGTAGGGAAGTATGGATAATCTAACTAACGGACTGAATAGAAATTGGTTTTCTTTATTCTTTCGTCATCTCTATTACTTAGTACTTACAACCAATATATTATAATATATTTATATTTCTCGTATTAATATAAGAGGAAATTGTATAATCCATAGCGTCACTATAGCATAAATATAAAAATAAATGAAAAAATATCTTTGGACAATTCACACCAATTATCTAGTCCCATTTTAAGCAAAGCTTGCGAAGCTTGCATTGAGCGGCACAACTACATACTTGTATAAAACTTTATATTTTAATAAAACAATAAAAAAATATACCAGCCGTCACGAAACGTCATAAACATAAAGAAACAGAATGATTTTATTTTTTGAAATTATAAAATCATCTTCATCGCTGATGTAGATACATTTTATAAGAATATAAAAGTAAAATGTTGTTTAATGGCGGGATCAGATCATTATCCACAACTACTATAACGTAGACGTCTTACTGGCAAGACTTTTACTGTATTATAATTGTACATTTAATACAACTTGGTACAAATTTATACAGATCATAGACTTAACCACAAAAGATATGACTCTTTACATAGAGTGTGAGTTACCCTTAAACATCAAACTTATACGAAATTATCTAATCTGTGGTTTGAAATTGTTTTAGTAAGACTTTTATTTTAACTGTATTATAATTGTAATTTTAATGATACAACTTGGTACAAATTTATACAGATCATAGACTTAAGGTCATAATAGATATTATTATAATATGACTCTACATTGAGTGTGAGTCACCCTTAAATATCAAACTTATACGAAACTATCTAATCTGTGGTTTGAAATAATTTTAGTAAGACGTTCAACTATATTATAATTGTACAAATTTTTACAGATCATAGACTTAAGATCATAATAGATATAACTCTACATTGAGTGTGTGTCACCCTTAATATAGACTTCAAATACTCAATTTTAGATAGGTCTTAGGGCGTTTAAAACGCCGCCGCCATTGTTGTCTCAAACTCTATAAAAGAATGAATAATCCAAAAAGTTTAAGTGAAATTATCTCCTAGTACTTACTGTAATAATGTTTAAAATTATAGGTACTTAATAATATTATTTACAACCATTGATAAAGTTGGAGACGACAATAACGGTGTCTCAAACGCTAGCATTTTGCAAAACAAAACAAATTATATAGTTCTAATCTGTATAGTTTTAAACAAATATTTCTTCTGCTTCTTCTTAAAGCGCTTAGTGGAACTATATAAGTCTAAATTCACATGAAAAACATTTTTTATATTGTTAAAGATCAATTTCAATATTAAAATTAATTGCAGCAGGTGTAATTGTACACTCAAGCGACTGTAAACCCTGTGTGAATTGTTATAAAGTTCATTATTTGCTTAGAAAGTTCTATTTGGCGTTTAGCCAAAGTTGGCAGTACTGCGTTTCATTTTCTTGAGTGAATTTTACTACTTACATAGAATCGTTAGGTAATTACTTTAGTTTAACAGCTCTGTACCTAATTAAGTATTTTTTAAAGGAAAATAAAAAAAAAACACATACCTACCTCTTGAACAATATTCAAGTCCCAGGTAAGTTTTTAACTCTTTTAGCAGTTAAAAACAACGCACAATAAGTATTATAAAACAACAACAAAAAAGTGCTTTGCTTAAATAAATAAAATATACGTCATACTTTAACACCTCATGAAATCAATTTAAAAATAATAAAAACTGAAATTACTAAACTTTTCATAAAGTCAACACGATAAACCAAAACCTTTTAAAAAAAGAAAACTAGTTAAACAGAATGAAAAAACGTCTCTAAAATAAGACTCAGATATCTAAATAAGTACAGTTTTCGGCTTACTATTAACAGTATTTTGCTCGAAAAAAAAATATCTAAAATATATTTATTCAATTTAGGCTTTTACAAGCTCTTATGAAGGTCGTTTCCGAAAAAACCTCACTTGAGAAGAAGCGGCAACAAACTCGATATCATCATTATCTAACTTAATACGCAAAAACCATAAACAATTAAAAAAAACATTCGCCGTCACTACTAACTTTAACTGGCAACCCCAGTAAGGCTGACCACTCAATACTGCACAGACAGCACAACGCAGATTGTACAAAATGTAATGAAATCGAATCGTAATTGAGGTAAATGAATACAGGGCAGTGCGGTGAGTGTGTCTGACGGCATTGTGGGGCCACGGAATTAATGTTTCTGCTTAAATTATGTTTGTAAGAATGTCACAATGTTTGTGATGCTTTTAGAACATTGTTTAGATAAATAAATTAGTCTTTAACTCGTAATTTTTGCACATTTATAATGATTTTTGTAACTGATTTATAAATACAAAACGAAACGCATGCAAAATTGTAAGGAATCGACTCGCGCGAGAACGAAACGTCACGTTAATTTTTATATGTCCATACAATTGGGGTCTCGATTTTTTCTGCACGTGTTTATACAAATATCATTAAATAGGTAGTACATTACGCACCTAGGTCAGTAAAATAAAAAATGTCTCAGTTCACATGTAATTGTCGTCCGAGGCGAAGCCGAGGTTGACAAAAATGTGATCTGAGGCTTTTTTATTTTCTGGCCGAGGTCAGTAAGTATACTATTTTTCTACTCGAAGCCAGAAAGCGGCAATTTCATTTAGCGCAGCGACCAGAAAGTTGGCGCTTTCTGGCCGGAGGACAGAAAAAATATTTTAATTGTCAATAGTACTGTTTGTTTTGACAGTTTATTATTTCCCAACGTTATTTGTTCAAAGCTTTAACGAGCGCAAATCATCTATATTATTACTTATTAACGGTAGAGGAAATCTCATTAGCTTTGTTTCCCACATAAAGAATTATTTGATAACTTTACGAGTCACTGTTCAAATATAATTATATTAAAATACTTGGGAAATTATCACATATAAATATACTTTTTGTCTGAAATATATTTACTAATAAGTCTTATAACGTTACCTGCAACTGAAAATCTCACGTATTTACTTGATTATAGGTCTAGCGACCCGCGGCTTCACACGGGTGCTATAAACCTTCCTCTTGAATCACTCTATCTCAATTGGAATGAAGCAACTATTAACGGGTTTAACTCGCGTATTTTTAGCGTAACGCTAAAGCTCAGTTGTACTACGATTATGGAAACTGTAAATAATCCGAAACGTCAGCAAATAAAATAAAATAAAAATACGCGAGTTAAATCCGTTAATAGTTGTTTCATTCCAATGTGTAATAACCGCGAAGGCATCAGAAATTATTATTTATTTCGTTCTTTTCTAAGTTAAGAAATAGAGCAAATATTTCATTTTGTTAAATAATTCGTGGATCCGACCTTGCCCGACAGATCTACTGCCCGAAGTGCAAGCCGTAAAACCAACCCTAAACATAGGGTTGCCACTTCCAAGACAAGAATTAAAATTATATAAAAAAAAATATTACGTAACCAGATTTAAAATAGGTACCAATTAAGATGCATGGTTTTCACTTGTAAAGATGTAAAATTATCAAAAAAAAATATTTTTTACTTAAATAAATTAAAAAATATAAATAAAAAATAAATAGCTGCTTTAATAGAATAATGACGCAAATCGTAACGAGTTGCCAATTGAAAGCTAATTTTAATGTGAAGATTTAAAATCTTAATTGGAGTAACAACATATTTTTTGTGACACTGTGCTATTCAAGCAAATGGCTGAAACCTGAGTATATTAATAGTACCTTTGCTTTTAATTATATATAAAAAACTACATTTCCTTACTTGTTTGACATAACGAGAAGTGTTATTATAAAGTGAAATTTAAATTTACATTTACAACCATAAAAAATACAGCTTTCCAATAAAATCTTATTATATTTACTATACGTAGTATATATTTTAATAGTATTTTTATACTTCTTTACAAACCGTTGGTTGCCCCGATTTTTCCTACATTTTGCTATGACCCTAATGTTATCCGGAGAATGCCTTAAGGCACTAAGTTCACCATTTCTGTAAGTAGAAATTTGCTGCAATTTAATATAAATTAAAAATATCTACATTTAATTTTAAAGTTAATTCAATCAGTTTTTTCTCGATTCTGGTACACTTTATTACTATTTTACAAAAGGCTTCTCTTTTATGACCTAAGTTGCAACGACCTAGCTGCGACTGTCCGAAATACCGAGCCCGTAAAACCCTACCCTAAAATTAGGGTTGCTGCTCTTGACATTAAATAAAAAAAAATGTGTGAAATTAAATATATTTTAACTTAATTTGATAGTTAGTATAATAATACTAACTATCAAATTAAGTTATATTATTAATGTACTAGCGGACCTGTCAACGTGCCCAACCAAGCAGGGTTTGACAGTTTGTATGGAAAGGTAGTTTTACGATAATTTTTCAATGCTTGATGGTACAATCAAAAACCTTGAAAATCTGTCCAGCCGTTCTCGAGTTATAAGTGTTCCATCAAACACGACGTTATTTTATATATGTTAAAATATTTATGTCAAATGATATACTTAAACTAACAAATTGAATTATGCATATTAAATTAACTAGCGATCCTGGCAGATGTACCTAAACCATAAACATTTTGTACGTGATTATTTTTTATTTAAATTTTTCGTAAATTTTAGGCAATGTTTGAGCGGAGACAAATCACAAAACCATGAATATCGGTTCAACCGTTCTCGAGTTATAAGTGTTGCCCTGACCACTTTGCCTTTCTTGACATTTAAAATATGTCAGCTAATCAAAATTATAAATGTTACCAAAGGCGAAAAGTAAGTATGGATGTATGGATGTATGGATGTTTGTTACTCTTTCACGTAAAAACTACTGAATGGATTTGAATGAAACTTTACCACAATATAGCTTATACATCAGAATAACATATAGGCTATATTTTATAACGATATTGTGTGAAGTACTCATCGTGCGCAGACGAAGTCGCGGGCAGAAGCTAGTATGTTATAATATTTGTGTGGCTATTGAAATATGCAATCACTGGAATGAAACAACTTTAACGGAGTTAACTCGCATTTTTTTAATTCAATGGCTGACGTTTCGGACTCTTTACAGTTTCCATAATCGTAGCACGACAGAGCTCACAATAGTCTAACGCTAAACATAAAATAAAATACGCGAGTGAAATCCGTTTCCGTTTAATTCCAAAATATTTAATATTATTTTTACAATAGGTGGCAACCCTGCGCTCCGTCCAAACCAGGCGAGGTTTAATGACGAGCGGTGCAGTCGTAAACAGCGCCAGGGCTGCCACCGGTTTACGTCCCCGAATGCATCCAATTATTATAAGTGATTTCTTTTGGAACATTTATAGTTACCAATTTGGTTGATTTTGTTTTCGACCTTTTTCGATTTGCAAATTTTTTAATAATTTCAAATACCTATATAAATTTGTTGTTATTCATGTTAAAATAATATAACGATAATTTCTGATGCCTTCGCGGTTATACGTTGGAATGAAACAATTATACTTCCACGATTTCAAAACCAAAATTAGCAAAATCCAGATTTCTCTAGTTTTAGCGAGACTAACGAACAGCAATATTTTTTTATATAATAATATCACCACATACTATAAACAAAGTCGCTTTACACTATACATGTAAGCTTAGATCTTTAAAACTATGCAACAGATTTTGATATGTTTTTAATAGATGAAGTGATTCAAGAGGAAGGTTTTTAAAAGGCTTGAAAGCCTCCTCTCAGGAGGCTCGCCACCCGTCCGGTTTTGCAGTAAAGGCCCATTAGCTGGCCAACTGCGCTTCAGTATTCAGTTCGAAAAAAAAGGAAGGTTTATATATCGCACACCTAGATCTAAAGGGAGCTAACTCAAAAATCTGAAGATTTTAATTACTTAAACACACGCTAAAAAAAGGATCCGATTCCTTACAACAATTTCGCCTCTGCCGAATAAGTTACTTTTTTTGAGTTAGCTCCCTTTAGATCTAGGGGTGCGATATATCTATACTAATATTATAAAGAGGAAAGATTTGTACCTATTTTTGTATGTTTGTAATGAATAGGCTCAAAAACTACTGGACCGATTTTAATAATTCTTTCATTGTTGGGAAGCTACGTTTACCCTGAGTAACATAGGCTATAGAATATTTTGAAAAAAATTAGGGATCCGTGCGAAGCCGGGGCGAACCGCTAGTGTATAATAATATAGTAAAGAAACTCTGATAATTACTTATAAGCATTGCACTCGTGTGAAGCCGGGTCGCTAGTACAGATATTTATCTGATTTTCGATAGATACAAATTAACTAATTAAAAAATAATTTAAAATGATTTGTGATATTACGTACAAACTCTTTTTAAAATACTGGTAACCCTACATTGTTTTATGCTGAAACAACGTAAGGATATCAAAACTTGTCTCTGGTAAAACGCAACGTTGTTTTTCGTTGGATTTCCTGAAATCGTTTATTAGACGTGGTCATATTGCAGATTGATTTCCAACTTTATTAGGAATGTTTAAGGTATAAAGTGCAATATAATTTTGTTGGCTGTTGTAGTGATATTGGTTTGTAGATTATCTATGGTTTTTGGTTCTGTTTAAAAAATATAAAATCAAAGACAATTTTTACAGCTTCTGTACAATTTATATATATTATAGGTAACTATAGTAACTCGTGTACAGTCTGAATATATGTACCTATACCAATTATATTTCAAAAATACCGGGAACATGCAAGTTCAAAATTGTCTTTGAGGGATAGACATAAATACCTACCTATGTTTACTATATTTGAATAGTTTCGATAACTTTACAGATCCTATTATTGTAGCCGAATGAGCTGACGATAGTCTAATGCTAAACTGATATTACGAGTACCTTTACATTACCTCCTACCTACGCAAACTACTTACATTATTTTAAAAAATTACAAATTTTATTAAGTCCGTCGGTTCGATTATATAAAATGAATGTCCAATTATTTTTCGGTAATCAACTTGATAGACAAAGTAAAAAACCATTCATCACGCCTATTAATCATACATTTTTTTAAATAACAAAATAATAATGCCAACTCATATACCTACATTACACACACACCAATACCAAAACAAACCACACATTCCTAACTAGGTCATAAAAGACTTCCGCGTTACATAAGCTATTTACATAACCCCGCCTCTATAGGCTCTTTTTACGGCTCTCCCACCCCAACAGTGCAGCCTATAGCGCCGCCTCACCCCTTAAGACGTACAGGGGGAAAGAGACGGAAAGATAACTTCAGAAACTGTCATGGCGGTTTGACGTTCAAATACCGTTTAATTATAACAATATTTATATAATTTATGATAATTATGAGTAATATCTCTTTGGTATTTATTTATTGATTTATATGTACTTTTATATACAAAACTTAGCATATGAGGTGATGAGGCATTTTCTATTAATCATATAAAATTTTATTTTAAGGGTTCTCTCTCTGTACTTATATTATAAAGAGGAAAGGTTTGTTTGTTTGTTTCAATTGAATAGGCTCTAAAAGGACTGGTCCAATTTGAAAAATTATTTCTCTGTTGGAAAGCTACACTATTCCCGAGTAATATAGGCTACAAAAAAAAGGGATCTGGACGAAGCCAGGGCAGGCCGCTAGTCTCTTATATTTATTTATTAATTTATATGTACTTTTATATACAAAACTTAGCAGATGAGATGAGGCATTTTCTATTAATCATATTAAATACAATATGAACCGTTTCTGATTTTATTTTAAGGGTTCTCTATGTAATTATAAGTCTAAGGCTCACGTTCTGCCGCTTTACCATTAAAAAATACTATTGATAGTCTGTGGATTTTTTTTTTATTGGAATGAACGGATTTAATTCGCGTATTTTATTCTTATTGGCTGACGTTTCGGAGCCTTTACAGATTCCATAATCGTAGCACTGAGCTGACAATAGTCTTATGCTAAAGATTTTTTTGGTTTTTTAGTTATCTGTGGGTTTAAGTATTAACAGACGTTCGAATATGCGTCGAATCGCCGGACCTGTGCGCACCGCTCACCGCCACACCACCGCACCCGTACAAACAACAGAGTCTTCAAACAGCACTCTCCCTTTTTTCAAAGTAGGGCTGCTGGATTCGAGCCTATGAGGCTTGGCCTCGTTACTCGAGTGTTCCTCTCCGACAGCAACTTGCTATGTCGGGTCCTGGGCTGTGTCGCTTCTCGACACTACTTCACGGCTATCTGAGAGGAGCGCAATCATTGCGTTTGCTCCTCAGTGCTCACCCGTACAAACACGGTACAATGATTTTCGTGCTAAAAGTTTTTACCGTATAGTGATCACGTCGACATGGCGACTTTATCCAAACAAACCAAAGGCGTTAGTACTGGCACCCTAGCAATTATGTCTAACGAAAAGCAGAGGAAAAAAGAACAGAATAGGCAAAATTCTATAGCTAGAGACCACAACGACGGCAAACGCTCGCATTACCTGAAAATGTGTAATCACATGAAAAGTTGCAGTAGAGGCATCATTTCAGACTTCATTAAGTAGCTCGTCGATTAAATAATAAAATTGCCGCCATATTTAAAAATAATTTCTATTCAACAAATGACACTCGGCAATCGCAAACGCTACAGAATGAGGGCCACCGCGTGTCAGAAATCCGCTAGATGCGCTAGTGTAGAAAGAGGTCTAGCTGTCATGTTCCACCAATGAGAGGCAAGCTACTGGCCTGTGATTGGTGGTACATGACAGCTGGACCTCATTCTACACTAGCGCATAGCGGATTTCTGACACGCGGTGACCCACATTGAAATAAAATTGTATGAAATTGACATATAATATAACGAAAACAGACCACATGACCTGTCGTAAGCTCATATCAATTCTTCACTCTTCACGTTCGCTATTATCGAATGACTTCAATTTGATACCAATATAGGTATATTTATAAGTATGTAGCTTTACTTTCTTTTTGTTCTGCGTGTAATTTTTAGCTTATAAATTATGGATATACTGTTTTCTACGATTTAAATAAATTCGATTGCATTTAATTTTACATACTTGTGACTATTTTTTGTGTAATGCCAACATACAAGTTTTTTATTCCCGCCATTTGTATAACATAACCTCAAAACGACCCAAGACTACTTCAAGATAAGAGATGGTCCACTAACGGAATAAAGTAATAAATCTCACGATATATCGACAATAAATAATGATTAATTCATTCAATATAATGTAACGTCGATATTATAATTACATTATATTTCAATTAGTTTCTTGACACTTCATTAAAATGTTGTGATTTTTACAAATAATTAAATTATCGTACCTATTAAGAAGAAATAACATTTTATGGAGTCAAAATTAAACATACAAATCTGTATTTAATTTAAGCTCGGGATTGACAGGGTTTAAAA
This sequence comes from Polylopha cassiicola, assembly GCA_038024825.1. Taxonomy (NCBI): domain Eukaryota; kingdom Metazoa; phylum Arthropoda; class Insecta; order Lepidoptera; family Tortricidae; genus Polylopha; species Polylopha cassiicola. The sequence goes on from CP149061.1 coordinate 7,752,468, forward strand.
ATTAAAATATAACAACGACATTGTCTATGGTACTATCAACTGTGCTGGCGATGTTACACCTTTAAGGCAATAATCGCTTGAACGACCCTGGTACCTGGCGGCACGGTACATGTGTGTGTGTCCGAGCGAAAGGGTCGCTCAGGTAAAATTTCTATTGTTGCAATTTTTTTCGCTCGCCAACCGGTTATTGTGTAGTAATAGTTTAAAAGACACAAAAAATATTTAGCTAATACTCTGATCTATGAAAAATGATGTAAGGTGGAGTCTATTGATATGTTATTTTATTTGTCATTTGTAACTAGTTAAAATTGTTATAATTTTCTTAATCTTTAAATTGTAGAAATATTTGGTAATTTGTAAACGAGTAATACATTAACTTATGAATTTCATATCCTAATCTTTAAACACCTGTCTTTAACCAATTATGACAAAAGTAAAAAGCATCGAATAAAAATTATTTATATCAGCTCGGTGATTAATAGTTAATTATTTTTCATCATAAAAAATGTTATAAGAAATCGCTTAAAATAAGGGTTTGGCTAGTAGTATTCGTATCCGCGAGAATATTATATAAAATCCAGATATTACTTGAACCTTTGTAAAATATGTCAAGAACGCACTATTTTCGGGACTCGCGGTTACAGTCATAATATTGTTCTACATAAAATCAAGAAAACCTTTTTCATTGACATTGCCGATCATCGGCAAATTTCTTGAGTTAAAAATAAACGAACGAATATCTTTACCGTTTTTATCGCCACGTGTTATTTTGCAAGGTGGGAGAGAGATTCCACATCTGCTTTGTTAGTAGCCTGAGAGTTTAACCTATCTATCTGTAACTTATGAAAAGAAAGTGCCGCCAATTTAGGTTTCAATAAGAAAATACAGGATAATTTATTTTATTGATTAATAGTTGTGAATGTTATTATTTTATTGATTAAGATTATTCAAAATATCACCCAGCTCGGGCGAAACAAGTTACTTACTTTTAAAAACTAATCAAAATTACGCTAAACCAACTTTAATTACCTACATATTTGAATGAAACAATTATAACGGATTTAACTTAAATTTGCAATAAAATCACTTTATCGTTATACTACCGTCAGCTACGAATATGGGAACAGTTGAGTTTTTGAAACATCAGCAAATAAAGTAAGATACGCGAGTTAAGTTCGTTTTAGTTGTTCTATTCTAATGTGTAATTTAAAAAGGTCCTGAGTATTGTTTTTTAAATGCAAGTTTAGACGTTATGACACTTGTGTTAAAGCTTTTTTTCTTTAGCAAGCGAAAAGGAATCGCAATGGTGTTATTCGCCATTTTACGTCTATCAATTCTTAGTTTACTTAGTATTTTGAAAATAATTTATGCGTTTTAGGTCTAAAGTTCTAAACGACGCCGCAAATAAACATATAGAAATAAGGCTGGGTATTTCAAAACAAAGGAGCCGAATTGCAGTAATTAATATAATCATTATCTATTCTAAGTAACACACTCTCTGGCGACACCTGCGACACAATCGGAAAAATGCATTTCTTAATAGCCGCGGCTGGGTATTTTCAGACAAATGCACTACCTAGTTATTATTTTACTAGCGGCCCGTCCCGGCTTCGCACGGGGGGACTTAAGATTTTTTACATAGTTTTACGATTGTTATGGGTAAACTATAAAAGATAGACATATGCTCTCGCGGACTTTTTTAAAGATAATGTTAAGATGAACAATTCACCCATAAAGCATTTTTGTATAACTTTAACTATATGCTCAGCGCACGCCACGGAAGGCCTCAGAAACGATACTTTTCCCCCGTTTTTGAAACATTTTCGGTTACTGCTCCGCAACTATAAGACCTAGCGTGATATTATATAGCCTATGTTACTCGGGGATAATGTAGCTTTCCAAAGGTGAAAGAATTTTTGAAATCGGTCCAGTAGTTTCGGAGCCTATTCATTACAAACATACAAAAATACAAAAATACAAATGTTTCCTCTTTATAATATTATTATATAATATAATATAATATATATATATATATTATATTATAATATTATATTATTATTATATAGTATAGATTACCTATCTATTCTAAATTGTTAAATATGAAAGGAAACGATAACAAAGGAAGGCAATAAAACTTACTCAAGTCTGGGACGTGCGCAATACCTGCCCCTTTTTAAACAATGGACGTTAGAATTAGGTAGTCGGTTTTACCTGGACATCAAAAGTATTAAACACTTTCGGTGTAATGACATGTCAATGTCATTAAATTACAACCATATTTGAAGACCTAACAACAAAACACTACATGTTGGTAGTGGTTGGTTTTAATTGCTTTTCCGCACGTGTGTTCTAGTTTAGGGATACAGGAGTGGGTAATAATAATTCTTCCTATGCAATAATAATAATACACGAAAATAAATAATAATTATTATACGAAATAATTAAAAAGAGGAGGTTGTTTGTAGGTATACTTTAGAAGTGACGTGTTATTTTGATAATACCTAAACCATGTTATTTCATACAAATTCCAAATAACAAAAGTTCAAAAAGAAGGTCGTAAAACTTGGAAAGCAGAAAAAGGCAAGGGCGCGGCGGTAACAACACGAGTAAACAATACGTAACAATAGTTTTTTTGTTTATACGCCGACTCATTTTAGTAACTTGGGGCCGGAGTTTAGTAAATTGTTTTGCTTTGGTTGTGTGTGTGAAGCAAAACCAGTGCAAGCAATTTTTTTCTAAAATGGCATACCCCGAAAGCATGCGATAGTACATTGAGCGCCCATTATCTAATAATAATTATGTCTATGGAGTCTTGACGAATAAAGATCTATGCAGGTATACGTAAACATTTTATATCTATATCAATGTGGGTATCAAATGCAATTCGCATTTACATGCATTCTTATCAGTAGGACATGTTATCAGTAGCGTCGATTACCTTGTAACAAACGAGTCTTGAGATATTAATATTGTATTTAATATTTGTTGTTGCTAACCGATAAAGTCAATATTTATTCAACATAAATATCATATTATGTCTACCAAACATAATATCGCACCAACGAGAATTAATACATCTAAACATGGCCACATATTATTTATTTAAATAAAATTAGATATCTACCCAATAAAAGAAAAAGAAAAGAATAAAAATTAGTGCTCTATAGTCTATATCCACTATTATATTATCTGTGAATGGCGCTTTAAATGCAAGTAAAAAGTAAAATGAAATTCGTCAAATTCGTGTAAATTGGTCCACAATGCTGCCACAATCTTGTAACAATGACAGCAGCTGTCAGAAAAGTTGCCACTTCTTTTTTATGATTAGACTTTAGCATGAACACATTCAGCCCGCATTGTCCAATTATGACAAAATATTTTTTTTGTATATTAGGGCAGCGCTAAATATTTTTGTAACAATTATAACAATGATCTTATCTACCAAGAATACAATATCTCTTAGAATACCTATAAAAAATCCAGGGACTTAAATAGATTTAAAAAGGCGTACGAAATGCTTCTAGGCTCATCCTAGAATGCTCCTAGAAGCCCCAGAAGGCTTACAGGCCTACCTCAAAATGGTCTCAGGCCTACCTCAGAATTCTCACAGGCCTACCTCAAAATATTTTCAGGCACACTACAAAATGATCTAGAGACCACTTTAAGATTAGGATCTGGGCCTAACACCTACAAAAACAACACGCGGACATTTGAAAAAAGGTACCTACTTACTCTAGTGATTATATTTACTTACATAAGAAAATTATGGATGAGCCTAATAAAAATTATGAATGTTTTAATTAATTTCATCATAGTTGTAAATGTCAGTTAAGTACCTAAATTTATTTTATTAATAAAACTTGTACCAATCGTAAATTATTAAGAAATTAATGTCATGAGATTTTATATCAGTTAAATTCTACATGAACATGTAGTGTTAGACTGCCGTCAGTTCAGTCTGCTACGGATATGGAAACTGTAAAGTTTTCGATGTCTGAGATGTAACTACTAATTAGGTATTGTTTTCGTCAAATCGTGTTGCGGATTAATTCTGAATTCCTTGCATCTTAATTTAGATTGAATTTAAAATTGATGAACATACTTACTTAACTGTAAGAGCCTTAAAAATTATGTTATAAGAGATTAACGTTACTTCTTCACTAACTTAGAGACATGTTCATGTAATCATTCCTAATTTTTTCGCGGTTATTACACATTGGAATAAAACAATTACTTATATAGGATTACACTCGCATATCTATATTAACTTAATGCTTTAGAATATCCGTATGAGACTGAAATAACATTTTTTTTATTTTTTTGTCTACGCGGTCATAGAAAATTAGAAAAAACAATGACCATAAAATACAGCTTTCGCGTTAGACTATCGTCAGCCCAGTCGTGCAACTAACACTCAAACTGTAAAGTTTTCTAAAAGTCTGCAAATAAAATAAAATACGCAAGTTAATCGTTATTTCATTCCAATAAAAAAATACAGGCCAACTATTAACCTTGGGCGTAAATTTTGATTAGATATTTAGCTCAAATTCAACAAACTAAGGAATAAAATTGAACTCAGATCAACTAGGCACTTGACCTTAAAACAATATAATAATAAATATATTCGAATGAATACCTACCTAAATGATAAGATTAAAATTAAGAGTAACTTTGCGCTTTGTTGAGAATATGAAGTTCTTATTTTTATGTTGATAAGTGCTGTTTTTTATATGTATACAAATGTACACAAATAAAGTAACATAAAATTTTGTTACTTTATATTGTACCTATTAAGTAAAATAAAATTCGTATATTTGGTTCTCCTTGGATTCGTGGTCTAAAGAGTAAATTAAAGTTTAGGGATGTTGTTAACATCTCTATTTAATCTGCCTAAAAACCTAGGTAGGAATTTAATTAGGTAGTTACTTAAAACAGACTTACAAACTTTTTCCGAAAACCCTAGGTACTATTTGTGTGTTAAAAGGGTTAAAAAATTTTAATTGTAAAAAAACTGGGTTTACCACTCTTTAAAAATTACGTTGACTAATGTAAGCTTTTGTAAAATATACAAATACAGTAAGATTTTATGAAAATAGTTGTAAATTTGAAATTAAATCGTGGCTGTTTGACGTTATCTTAGTCGAATAAAATATAAGTAATTTAAAAAATGAACAACTTCGCGTTTGATGGCGGGATGGCGCTACGATTTTGGACGAAGAGTTAAAAAATAATGTCGGAAAAATATTATAACACCATTTGAATTGATTGTTCAATACTCTTAGGTAAGTTTAATTTAATAGGTATAATATGTAAATAAAACGAAAAGATAAATTAAAATTATTTATAAATAAAAGTAGAACTGTATCTCTACCTACACTAATAATGTTGTTTGTTTTAAGGTTTACTAACTATAAGATTATGTTTTATGTAAATCTTTCGATAAAACCCGGTACAATATGTCCGGAAGAGACCCCCGGACGCTCTTAAACCAGGACAAGTCCGGAATAATCCGGACATCAGCCTTAGTCAACAAAAATGACTGCATTTCATTTCATAACACTCTAATCAGTGACGATTTTGATATCAATGCGATACGATAATCACATACCTACTGCATTCCAGATTTGTCTTAATCCTAACAACTTTCCTAATTGGAATAAGAATTAACCACGAAACAAAGTTTCTACCTACCCATGGCATACCTACTTCAGATAGGTAGGTACCTCTCGATTAAGTAGGATAATATATAGATAATAATAATTTTCATTATCGTTCCAGTTTTGTATTTCATCTCTTATCATGATGCACACCACCGTAAACAAACATTGTTTTAATATGCAAACTGCAGTGTGAAATTTAAGAGTAGGGGAGATAGGGGAGGGATGGGCACTTTTTCACGTAACTAATTATTAAAAATTAAATTATCAATATAATCAAAATTTACTTCCAAGGTGAGTTGCGCAATGTATTTGGCTAGATGTTTCATAAACAACAGTTTACAAATTATAAGCAGTCTCTAAGTTATACCATGATTTCAGAACCATGTCAAATGTGCCCAAAGCTCCCTATGGTAGGGTGGTACGGGCACCGGCTATGGGAGGTTTGGGCATGACATATAAAACACTTAATATTTATAAAATACTTAAAATATACAAAGTAAATTATGGTCAAATATATAATCTCAACTTATATGTAATTACAAAAGTAATCAAAATAGGCTAATTACGAGCTTGCGGCTTCTTCAATAGATAATGAAGTTTTGAAGAATACATCATGTGGGTACTTCGCAAATTTTTCTTCTTCCGAGGTAAAAAAATGTGAAGTTACCATTTCAATGAAGAATCTTTTATGTATCAATGTTTCAGATATCTTTGCAAGTGAAAGCAACAATATTTTCTTTTTATATATTTTCTTATATTGCATTGGGCATGCCCAAACCTCCCTCAAAAAAAGTGGTCATTGCTCCCTCTGCATATTTATTGATTTTAATATTCTCGTTAAAAAAAATGGTTATATATTTAAGCGTGACTTGCAAACTAATTTATACCTTAGCACATATATAATTAAAAAAAATATTAAAAAAGAACATACCTTCAGCAGGTATTTTTTTCATTTACTTTAAAATCATAACAAAATAGTTACATTGATCGGTGTCGAAACTAAATATGCGCCTGTATTTCACAAATGAACGAAATAACACGTATTCTATGGATGAACATTGTGGTCAGTGGGTAGACTAATGTACCAAAATAGGGAATTAAAAATATATATATTAGAATTGGAAATAAAGGGGGGTGCCTATGTCTCCCGACTGCCCGTCCCTCCCCTATCTCCCCTAAGTACTTACTATTCAATCTCCACAGTAATTCACAAATTAAAGGAAATCAATTCAAGACCTAGTTAGTTGACTAATTAATGACTATCAATATTTACAACATCTTGACACGAACGTTTGCGATTTAAGACAACGTTAACGAATGGAATCTCAACGTCTATTCCAATTAATACTTAACTACTCCTGGGATTGACTAAAGTTCAATTCAGTCTTCTCCTTTTTTAATTAATAAGTTTGACTTACCAGGTTGCTGTGGCGGCAAGAGAGGCGGCATGGCGGGCGGCGGCGGCGGCGCGGACGGCGGCGCCGGCGCATACGGAGACACCCCCGGCGAGCCCGGCACAGAATCACAACTAGCAGACCCCATGGACCTCGGCGGGGGAGGGGGAGCCGCCGGGCTCCTCGGCGCCTTCACCACCGGGGGCTCCGGTCTGTCCAGCTCTATCCCAGAAGCCTGCATCCCGGCCCGAGCGCGAGCCTCATCCTGCGCCTGGGCGCGTCGCAGCGCAGTCTGCAACGCCATGACCCGCTGCCGATCAGCTGTCAACCGGCATTTCTCGCAGTTGCAATATCGAAACTTGCAGTATCTTTTATGGCCTTTGAGCTCTACTTTTAGCCGGTGGTTGCGGCAGCGGGCGCAGTTGGGGGGGGCGCGAGGGACCCCCGAGCTGGAGGCGCCCGGTTCGGAGCGGTCGTCGTCGTCGGGCACCCGGCGGCGCCACGGCCCGACGGATACCATATCTCGCTCGTGGTCGGCCGTGGTGTAAACACGTGCGTCGCGTCCCGCGGAGTGCAGGCTACTGACGTTGTGACGTGCCGGCCAGACGCCCCGCCCCCCTCTCCGCTGCACTTGTATTGCCGTGCCGATTTGCATTTTTGTTGCGTTCTGTGATTAGGTTTAAGTAGCTGTGATGACGTTGTCTTATTACGAGATGATTGCTGTACGAATGTTTATGAACGTGCGTGCGAAATGGCCATAAAATAATGTACCTCCGTATTGAAGGCACAGATTACTAAATAGGTAGTTACGTGTTGAAGGTACCTAAGTATTTTTAAAATGTAACTACTGCCGCCAACTGACTAATGATTGTCAAGTTGGTGACCTAGGTAACTTATAATTTTTTTATTTGATTTTTTATGCAAAATTTCATTTCTATGTCATAAAAGTAAGTAGTGAGGTAGGTTTATATATTTAAACGATATCGTAGGTCGCCATAAACGGTCCCAGTGTCTATTCTTATTGGATTCAAATGACTCTGGAACCGGTTTCTAATCGGCTGCGAATTGCGGCTCAGGGGATATTGGGAATGCCGGGATAACAAAAGGTCGTTAACCCCAAGATGTAATCTGACTTATCATTTTTTAGCTTAAGTACCTATTAGTTCTAAAATGATTAAAAATTGTCAGATAATTTATTTACTTAGATAATTTGTGTTTTTTTTTTATTTTTAAATGCGTAGGTAGGTACCTACCTAATTAAATGGCTTAGTAAGTAATTAAAAGTTATTTTTGCTTAACTAAATAAAATAAAATAATAAATTTGTACTATTCACACCAATTGATCTAGTGTCAAAAAAAAAAAGCAAAGTATTTACTATAGGTACCTACTAGACAACGGATAAACATACATAAATACATAGTAAAATTCCCGGATTCATACTACTATAACACCAAAATAACCCTATTCATTACCCGTCTAAAGTCAGCCGTACAAATTTTCAAAGAGACATAACGTCATCGCTATTCCTTTCAATCTGTAAGATTTCCTCAAAATAAATAATTTAATAAATTAATATAATATTACAATATTAATTTCTTTAATTCAGCAACAAACGCCCAGCAGCATTACAGATCGCGTGCGGCGGTACTCAGGAAAGTCACTAATTACTCGGACACACGTGCGTCGCTCACGTAACAATGGTAGGACTTCGAAGTGCAACTGACTTCACGGCTCATGCACTAGTAGTGTGTATGTAGGACAAATTACTTCAATAGGCCTTTTTGGCCTTTATGATCTATACTAATATTATAAAGAGGAAAGGTTTGTTTGTTTGTTTGGATTGAATAGGCTCCAAAACACCTGGACCGATTACAAAAATCTTTCACTGTTGGGAAGCTACACTATTTCCGAGTGACATAGGCTATAAAAAAAAAGATGATCCGTGCGGATCCGGGGCGGGCAGCTAGTTATATATAAGTAAGGTTATATGGGCTTATTGAAAGAGGAAGTACCTACCTAGCTGTAATACGGTCTATGTTAAAAAGGATATACCTAAATGACATACCAACCACTTCATGTCTAGGAAAAAAAATATACTTACTTAAATAAGTACCTAGGTAGGCATCATCCAGTCCTAGTGAAAAAGGATACAAGTGTCATACGGGTCTACTAAAAATTATACACAACTGTCGGTCCTAGTGAGAAAAGATGTAAGTACCTACCAATATACTTCTTATATCAGTTTTTCGGATACAACTTTAGTCTTAGGTATGCCCTTTCCCACTAGCACTTTACATATCGCACGCCTAGATCTAAAGAGAGCTAACTCAAAAAAGGTACTTTATCAGGAGAGGCAAGAAACTGATTAATATGTCCATATTATGCACGCGTGAGTTTTCTGTATAAATTTATACTTTTTTATAATAATGCTAGCAGAGTTACCGATATTAGCTGAAATGTGTTTTAGTGTAGGTGGGTTTTGCTGGCATCCGATGGTGTGCATAACTCAAATCTTCCGGTTTTTGAGTTAGATCCCTTTAGATCTAGGTGTGCGATATAACTATTTCTATAGAAGTAATTTACTGGCTTGCCAAATTTCATAATCGAATCAACTACTCAAATAATCTTTGCACAAACAATACTGAGTACCACTTGCAAATTCTAAACCTCGCTTAGCTCAGTTCACAATTAAATCAACATTGCTAAAACACTAATTAATTAATATATGTAACTATTACGGTCTATTGGCAAGAGACATCAACAAATAGCCAACGAAGATTTATTGTCCTATTTATAGTACGTGCTTATTTTAGAACACGATTGTCCAAGTAATTTACTTACTTCCTATAATAGTCCAGCCAATGACGAAGAACTACTATTGTAAAATGGTCAACAAAGATTTACACTGCTATTCATAGTAAGTAGGTATGTCCTTTTTATAGTAAGTACATGATTTTTTTTTTTGGAAAAGTTATTAGTAAATTAATTGTACTTACGTTAATTAATTACGTTTAGAAATCTAAATAAAATTAGGTATTATTATGTACAATACTTATAAAAAAACTCTTTTATTCTCCCTGATAACAGTCAATAGGAAGCGAACATTTTTTACAGTCATGACAGTAAATCATCTGTCATGACAGACCGTCAAAGTGGCCCATTTACATCCGAAACAATCGCAGTGTAAAAACAAACTGCAACTTTGCGCGCGCGCCGCAAAGGGGCGACTTCTTGTCGCGTTCGCAAAACAATTTCTGTAAATACGAAAAGTGACAGAATGGACAAAAACAGTACTGTATAGTGTATACTGTGGGATGACAGTGCTGTCTGTATTTGTTAGGACCGCGTTTTTTTTCAATTCGATTCTCTTTATTATTACAGACTAGCTTTTACCTACGACTCCGTCTATAGGACTAACAATTACAAATAGCCGATGTCCTTTCTTAGTCTCTAGACTATATTAGGTAGGTATATGTACCAAATTTCATTAGAATCGGTTCAGTTGTTTTAGCGTGAAAGCGAGACAGACAAAGTTAATTTCGCATTTATAATATTAGTATAAACACGCCTCCTTAGATATTTGTTATGTTTAATAGGTACATACTATGCAATCGATAAGTGCGGTATTCTTTTCTTTTGATAATACCTGCTCTTTGTCTTATTATAGCATTACATTAGAGCATTGATATTTACGGTTTTTAAATGTTTGAATAAACATCCATATACTTACCTACTCAAAGTGACACAAGAATTTTTTAATAGTTTGTTTTTCATATAGGTACCTAGTGCCGTGACAGGGTGGTAAACCGAAACGTGGTCTAAGCTTTAAAAGTCCACTCTGTCACGTTATTTTTAAATCGTAAGTGTAGCTACATATGTATAACAACATATTATGTATAAGTAACGTATATAACTACTTAAATTTATTTTTCCGAAATAATGGCAAATAAGTAAATTTCTTTTTCCGAAATGATGGTGAACCTAGTCCCGTTCTCATCGAAGACAAAATATAAGAAGTGTGATAAAACATAAACCTCACAACGACATATTAGTCGATGACAACTCAACCGAATATGAAAATTGTCAGGTTTTTTGTCAAACATTCCAAAATCTCAAAACGATTGAAGAAGTTATGACATCATATTTTATCGAAAATGTTATATGGACGATTCGAATTCAAAGAAATTCGTGTTGGAGTTGTAGAAATTTTTGGCTTCCTTTTGGGTGCAAATTTTATTTGTGGTCTTTTTTTTTTTCAAAAACTTATGCACGCTGTTTTTCCGTCAATAGAGATAATTAGTGGGTAAAGAAAATTAAACTCTATGTAATTTGGAAGTAAGGTTATTATAAAACTAGCTGCCCGCCCCGGCTTCGCACGGATTCCTTTTATTTATAGCCTACTAGCTTCTGCCTGCGACTTCGTCCGCGTGGAACTCCTCCTTTTTTGCAGTCGGTTAAAAAGTAGCCTATGTCCTTTCTCAGGCTTCAGACTTTCTTTGTACCAAATTTTATTTAAATCTGTCCAGTAGTTTTATCGTGAAAGCGTAACAGACAGACAGAGTTACTTTCGCATTTATAATATTAGTAGGGATGTAACTCGGGAATAGTGTAGCTTCCCAACAGTGAAAGACTTTTTTAAATCGGTCCAGTCGTTTTAAAAACTATTTAATCCAAACAAACAAACCTTTCCTCTTTATTATATTAGTACCGATATTATTATAGTAGTATGGATATTCGATAACATAACCTTCAAGATTTAAATTGTATCAAGACGTGACGTCACAAGCCCGGGTGCCCCTTATATAGCATAACATTAATTGTCATATATTGAAAACGCATAACAGACTTGGCATAACAATATTATGCATAACATACATAATGCATAATTATAAAATGGCATACTGCTTAAAATGCATAATAATGAAAAAGCATAATTTTAATTAGTATAACTTTATCTGGTATAACTTTAATATGCATAATAAAATAAATGCATAAACAAGGGGGCACCACAGTTTCCATAAAATGGAAAAGTCGATTATTGAGATACCGAAAATTATCTCAGATAGTTTTTCATCATAAATTATTACAACTATTCTAGAAACTTTCAATAGTTATTCATAGACATATAATTTAGTGTCGTGTATATTATTGATCATACTTGTCTTTATTCCAAAATTATCAGAAAAGTAGGTTAGGTTAGGTTAAAACTGCGACACTTGCAGGATCGATTTGCTACCAGAAAAGTAGATCAGTTTTTAAACATATTTTTTCATTTTATTGGCCCCAATAGAAGAAAATAAAAGTAAATCTATGAAAACTTTTTTTTTTTAATATTGAATATTGAAAATTTGGTATACATTATGCACACAAAAAACATATTTAAATCAGTTGAGGTCGTGAAATAACTTAACTAACTTAATAAACTTTTTATAATTTTTCATATTTATAAAAAATAATTTTAGGCTTTTTATTTTTATGCTAGTTTATCGTTATGAGTATTTACATTATGCGTATTAAAATTATGCATTTTCAATTATGCTTATTAATGTTATGCTGATTTACAATTATGCTTAGAATTGTTATGCTACTTCAAATTATGACGATTTATTTTATGCGTTTTAATATAGACCCCACAAGCCCTCACTCCCAAATTTATGAAGCGCTCATATCGCTGGTTTACTAGAATAGTGAGACAACTCGAAATATGTGACCACGTGAATTCAAATTTTAATGTGACGGCTTAGAGTCTTAAATGGAATAACAATATTTAGGGTTGTGTCACTATTCTAGTCAAACAGCGGAACCAAAATGATATTTGTCAGTCTCGGTAAAAACTTTAAAAACAACACCATTTTGAATATGATCATTCTTCGAACCAAACATATAAAACATAGCGCCTACAATAAATTAAATTCTTTCATCACAATTCACGAGTTTTGCTATTAAAACAAATCAGTAAATCAATTTAAAAAATGTTTCTAACTAAGTATATTTTTTGGAATGAAACAACTATTAAACCGATTTAACTCGCGTATTTCTACTTTATTCACTGACGCTTCGGCTTCTTTACAGTTTCCATAATCGTAGCACGGCTGAGCTGACAATAGTCCAACGCTAAAGTCTGTCTACCAAAATCTTTTTCATAATTAAAAACATATATCCTAGTATATACCGACTTAAGGATTCATATTAGTTCTTTATGCAAAGAAATAAGTACCTATAAATTATTTCCTAGACCTTAAATGTGTACTTACAACCTACATAGTTAACGCTTAGGAAAGTAGTTAATTACAATAGGTACCTATTATTTTTACTCGAGTAACAACCCTATGCACAAACTTTATCTATTAATTGTTATTTATTAACTTTCCTGGTCAAGGTCAAAGATGGTATATAATTTATGAAAATATATTAATTACCAAGGTAATTATAAAAAATTAAACACGTGTGATATCTCTCACGGTGATACACAATATCAAAGTGGTCAGTAGCTTACAGTTATATATTTTCATTCAAATAGTTTCTTATGCTTTTTATTGCTTCTGAGATTATTACACATTGGAATTAAACACTATGTAAGTATAACGGATGTAATTCCACATTCGTTGCACGACTAGTATAGTGAGTAGTAATAGTACATAGTGACTTTAGCGTTAGGCAATCATGATGATGAGATGAGATGAATGAAACAACTATTAACGGATTTAACTCGGGTATTTTTATTTTTATTTTATTTTATTTGCTGACGTTTCGGATTCTTTACAGTTTTCGTTAATAGTTGTTTAATTCAGCATTTTATTCTATCTTCTGACTTTTCGACAACTTTATGGTTCCTATAATATATCCGTAGCACGACTTAGCTGACGATAGTCTCACGCTAAAGTTACCACTTTAAAAAGAAAATAAGCCCTATGTGTAAGAACCGCGAAGGCATTAGAAATTATTAGGTAACTAGCTTCTGCCCGCGACTTCGTCTGCGTATGATTAGTATTTCACACTATATCGTTATAAAATATAGCCTATATGTTATTCTGATGTATAAGCTATATTGTGGTAAAGTTTCATTCAAATCCATTCAGTAGTTTTTACGTGAAAGAGTAACAAACATCCATACATCCATACTTACAAACTTTCGCCTTTATAATAGTAGTAGGATAAACAGTATTTAACAAACTGCAACATATTACTCTTTTTACTATACCCGACTTATGAATTAATTGAAAGCCGTTTAAATATTTATCTACAAACGAACTATTATTAGTCACGCTAACATTGTGTTTACATTAATTACACATTGTTTCTAATTTCCACACCAAACGGAATTGACGCCTCCGACACCAAACAGAACTGTAGCCTGGACTGACGGCTGGTAGGACTGACGGCCAGTCGGACTGACAGTCCAATGGATTACGGAACCAATAGGATCCCAAAGATGTATTCTCACGAGGAGACATGGTGGTACCAATACAGGAGAGCGAAGAATAGACCAAAACCCCATTTGAACTTGGAAATGATATTTCGAAAAAGTTTCAAAGCTATGTTGAAGGAATACGCTAGCAATAGCAGTTCATCTGGAGTCAGGCTTATGTGTGAATTTGATATTAACAAGAGGCATCGGTGAGTACGTAATTATATGGTTTAAAGATATTTATTCTCATATAAGATACAAAATCACTTCCATGAGAACATAATTATAGAAATGATTACATAAATCGTCGTTGTTTGTCGACTAACAGTGAATAACAATAATAGTAATATGAAATGTAATTGAATTTATGTATAACAATATAAATATAAGTAGCTCCTTTCGTACTCGTTTAATACTCGTTGGTAAAATGTTTTGCTAAACGCACTTATGTAACTACACGTTAAATCTATTAATCTGCGGTAATGTATGCGGCAAGTGTTTTCTTAAATGTATTAAACGAGTTTGTAATATTATAATATTTATCTACAGATTAAATTTGACATAACCCTATTATTATTTTTTACAAATGTGTTAAGACTACTAAATCGTCTGGTTTATTTTTTTCTATCATATACCTAAACATTAAACTACAACATCAAAATTGCACATTGTCTCAAACACATTTCTGAAAAAAGTTTTTAAGATTTTAGAGGTAAATTGGTGCTAGCTCTTGGAATATGTATACTTAAGTAATTGCTTTTTATGTTTGTAAAATAGGATACCGAATTGCAAAAAACAGTAAAGACGACAAAATTTTAATATCTTTCTGGCAGTCAAAAATCTGCCACTGACGTGAACGTAGCACAAATACTTTCGGCAGGTTGGTATGGATCCTATTCTTCGCCGGTATGTTTGGAACAGTCATCTACTTCCTCCAATACCTCTGGTTCGACGCTCTATCCAAACCCCTGATAGTCACAATGGATTCCTCTACCTACCCCATTTCGAAGATCGACTTTCCTGCCATCGCCATGTGCAATAACAACAGGATCAGTAAAAAGGCAGCTAGTAGAATCGCAAGAATGCTGTGAGTTTATTACATCATAATTTACGATGTTATATCAATTGAAATTTAATCGATGTCTACGGTTTAATAACATTTTATGTTGATGATATTTGTTCAAAGACAAATGCGAAGGAACTCAAGACCTGTGACCTTCCATTAACACTATAGGTGTCGACGAAATTTGCTACTTACTAATTTTACTTAGTTTTAGACTAAAAGTTAAGAAGCAAAGAGGTCTCAATTTTTATGCTCTTGTCTTTGTACAAATATCATTAACTCACTCCGAAGGGTTATCTTTTGATACATTTGATATAAATAAGTCCAGAATATTCTAGAACCTTATGTCTTCCAGTTACTCTACTGTAGCAACCCACAACGAATCCATAGAAGAGGTGGAATGGTTCGTAAGGCAATCTGGCAGACTTCTGGATTATGCTTACAACGATACTTTGAGGAACCACAATCTCCTTAACGCTGTGGCCAAGTCAAGAGTGGACACGCATATTGTCATTAAAAGAATGAGAGCTGTATGTATCATTACAATCAAAGCTAGTCCAAGCTTCAGGTTACCTAGGTGATGCATCAATATTCTCATCTTCATCCTCCGTTTTTACCCCTGAGGCGGCCCTGTCAGAAAATTCCACCACAGTCACGTACCAGATAGACATTAGATCGAAGAGCGATTAGCGCTGTATCAATATAGTATATAAGTCTTGTGTAATCTTTCTTCTTCTTCTTTCTTATATATAAAAATGAATCGCAAAATGTGTTGGTAAGCGCATAACTCGACAACGCCAGGACCAATTTGGCCAATTTTTTTTTTAAATGTTCGTTAAAGTCCAAGGATGGTTCTTACGGCGAGAAAAAATCGAATAATTGCCGGGAAAACCCTAAAAACATCCCTTTTCTTTTCCCATACAAACGTTGTCTAACTAAAGTTACCTAATTTGAATTTCGAACGGGCAGGATGACGTCTGCCGGGACCGCTAGTATTAAATAAATGAAGAATTATCAGTACAGCACTCATAGTGTCAACATGGTATAATTCCTCTCATCATGTCCCTGGAATCCAGCTCGACCCGGGCCCTTCCAGTCCGCCCGGCTACCCTAATTGCCGAGGCGGCGGGCCTGGAACGCCGACGACCCGAGCCCTGCCTCCTGCTGTCTACGCCGAGCCACCTCTTCATTTCATAACCTCGCTCATCTCTCTTAGTCATTCACACATTCACTCATCCACTTACTACACACTACATATACATCTACATCCTCTTATTCTTTTTTTTGTGATTTATTTGTAAATAATATTTTTACTTTCCTTGTAAATATTTCTATTGTAAATATAAATATTGCTTTTGGCTGACTATTTTGGTTGTTTTAACATTCATCCCTGTATTCAACTGCCGCTTCCCGACAACCTCTCTGCACTTTAATATGATCTAAACTTCATCTTCTGTCTTGCAGCTTGCCCCAAACTGCGATGAAATGCTTATCAAATGCGCTTGGGCTGGTGAGCTTGTCAATTGCAGCGACATATTTGACACCCGCCGGACGGTCAAAGGTCACTGTTGCGCCTTCAATTATGTCCTTGACTATAATTCTGCAGGAAGGTTAGTAGATGTCAAGCGCGAGCTGTGAGAGTCTCGTATGTACTGCCACAGAATAGATAATAGTACAAGTACAGAAGGTTCACTGCTTTGATGTTCACAAATGCCGCATTTTTATGTGCCTACATAATTATTATTAGCAAATGGACCGCAAGCGAGCAGCCGACGGCGACGTTGAGCTCTCTAGCGACGCGCGAAGGTCGACATTATTCCGCACCTTGTCAGACGTTCTGAATAGGGTTGTCAGTACTGTAGCTGCGTAAGAAGCGCGCGCGTGCGTCACGGGCCACTGCGCGGCAACCACTGACGATTCGCCCTCAGCTGAGGGAGGCCCGATACGCATTGTTAGCTCGGCGGCGGAACGGCGGAGTGACACCCCCCTGGTACTGCGTCAGAGTAGGCACTCCATACATTTATAATAGAAGCCGCGTAGAAGTCCAAGGGGGGATTCAGGGTGTAATGCCCCCCACTCCGGACCCTGGGATACCACATATTATTCTAAACTTATTGCTTTTAATCAAATTACTATCTTTTGAATAAGAATTTGATTGTGTGACGCCTGCGTCCTGAACACAGTGATACATCATTACAGTGATCAGTTTTGGGAAATTATCGAATACAAAAACATGATACATGCTTCTAAAATTCGGAAGATGTATGACATGTTTGGGTAATCTAGTTAACGGGCAAAAGATACATTTGGCACGCCTTGTGTATTCATACAGATTCTCCGCGTCATTTTCTGATAATTAAACCAATTCAAATAACCCATATGCCTAGATATTTATTGTTTTAGGCCAGATAATTCCATAGCAGATGCATTCAGACAAACCATCCCTGGAGCCTACCATGGCCTGAACGTGGTCATCGACCCAATGTTGGACGACTATGCATACCCTTTGTCGAACACTTGGGGATTTGATGTAAGATTACGTATGAAGTACCTAGAAAGTCTTCTTAGTCGTGAACTCTTGGTAGTGGTCGTGGTCATGTCACGGTCGATTTTTGCGTCAGTGCAGTTTTTGTGATCTGTCGCCATTAATATCGCACTTTTACTAGGACAATGCGGAAATGTCCACATGAATTCAAATTTTAATGAGCAGAATTACAGTCTAAAATGGAGCAACAAAATATTTGTATATGTCACACTTTTCTAGTAAAGGTACGATATATCAAGAGTAGATCCGCCATCGTTGTGGGCAAGATATGTGCATGCCCACATCCCCAATAGACCTGTGACGTCAAATTTAAACGGTCCAAAATATACTTACCTATAATATAACTAGCGGTCCCGGCAGACTTCGTCCCGCCCGGCAAAAAAATGTTAAGGGTGGACAACCCTTATCACTAAGGGGTATGAAAAATAGATATTGGCCGATTCTCAAAGCTACTCAATACGCTCACACGGCTCACAAAATTTCATGAGAATCGGTCAAGCCGTTTCGGAGGAGTACGGGAACGAAAACTGTGACACGAGAATTTTATATATAAGATAATTATATTCAATTGACTTGACTATTTAATTGGACGAAAGACAATCTGACTCCAACAACTATTTCCATTTAACGCCCAAAGTCCCGGTGAGTGGGAAAAACGAAATAATTAAATTTAGAAGTTGTTCATGAGTCATGATCGTTCATAAGCAGCGACTTCTACTCGTGTTTTCTTGTGGTTCCACAACCTTTTTTGAGGGCTGAATCCACTCCTGCCGTTTATCTCTTTATTATGAGAAATATATAAATAATCCGATTAAAATTACAGGTATTTATATACGACCCCACTCACTTCGCGGATCCCACTGGTGGGCGAGTAATGCAACGTTTCGCGGAACCAAACATGCTTATGACCTTTGAACTGCAGAGTACAAAGCAAGTTGCTAATACGGAGGTCAGAAAATACCCTGTGTCAATTGTAAGTATACTTTATGACGTAGTTCAGTGGTTTTTAACCTCTAGTCTTAACTAGAGTCACTGATTTTAAGTGATTTTACCCCTCCTCCCAACGACGATCTTGCGCGCTAGTCGGCTACGCTGTGCTCAGACTTGGCATTTTGAAATTCGGCGTTCGAGGCAATTACCTTATTGTCAACCCCAGGTTATAGGAACCTAGGACGTAGTTACTAGCAAAAATCAATGTTATCTGAAATGTGGTGCTGATGTCGAAAGATTCTTCGCTAAATTATGTTTGCATAAGAGGGGGGGGGGATCCTCCCCCTGACTACAAAGTTGACCCTTGTAAGATGTTCCTCATGAAGATAAAGAAAGAAATAAGGACTGTGTGATCTTCCCCCTGACTACAAAGCTGACCCTTGTAAGATGTTCCTCATGAAGATAAAGAAAGAAAGAAGGACTGTGTGATCCTCCCCCTGACTACAAAACTGACCCTTGTAATATGTTCCTCATGAAGATCAAAAAAGAAAGAAGAACAAAGAACTGACGTCCAGAAGTTTGTAAGAAATACCTATGCCAAAATTTGTCTATAATTTTCTTACCAATAAATCTCCGTATTTTTTTCAGAGAAAATGTCTTTTCCATGACGAAATACCGGAGGGTTTTGGCAATATGTACTCCTATAGTGCTTGCGTTGTGGAATGCAGAATTAGGACTATCAGGTCTCTATGCAAATGCACTCCTTATTTCCTACCCATTGCCAGAACTGACGGGGCTGTGTGCAGTTTGGATGACTTGCAGTGTCTAAATAAGTATAGAGGTAAAGTTGATACATAATGAAATTTGTATAAACATAGATTTAGTTTAAGGCAATATATAACGTGATTGACCTTGCTCGGTTCAGGTATGAAAGCAACGCCATCTACCAAATTTAAGGAAAACTAAGAGATTAGAATTTAGTTATCGCACCAAAACGCCTAGTATTAAAAAATAGCAAATGATTTTGATAATTACAGCGTACTTTAATTGAATAGGCTGTTTATATCTATTATATTTTGTAACTGGGCTGCATCGCGAGTACGAGTGGGAAGTATGCAGGGCATGAGTGTGGCCACCCCAATTGTTATGCTCGATCCTGCTCCTCATCCTTCTTGGGTGGCCACACGCATACCCTGCATTCTTCTCTCGCCACTTCCCTGGCGTACTCGCGAGCATGTGGCAGCCCAGTACCTAATGAAGATTTCGGTTCTCACAATTACCTCTTATTTAAAATGATTTGCTGACGTCACCGACTTAACTAGCAGCATAATTTCAGAAAAACTCCTATATCTCTTCCCCAATGAGGCGACAGAAACTGAGGGTCTGGAGTTGGAGCTGCAAGATTCCTTGTATTGCCCCGAATGCTTGCCCGACTGCGAGTTCACCAGACACATGACCAAGTCATCCAAGATACCCATTACCATCACAGACCCTGATTATATAAGCAAGGGCTTTGAACGGAAAATTACGTAAGAATGTTTTTTTAATTTTCACAACACTCAATATTACAATCAAATCACAACTAACTAAATAGGTAGGTACTTAGATTTTATCCCTACTAATATTATAAATGCGAAAGTAACTCTGTCTGTCTGTTACGCTTTCACGCTAAAACTACTGGACCGATTTAAATGAAATTTGGTACAAAGAAAGTCTGGAGCCTGAGAAAGGACATAGGCTACTTTTTAACCGACTGCAAAGAAGGAGGAGTTCCACGCGGACGAATTTGCGGGCAGAAGCTAGTGTACTATAAATGGCGCGGAAATGACAGAGCACAATTGTTAGAATGGTTATTATTAAATCACCATGAGACAGTTGTTCGATTATTATACCTATATATCACTACAATAATATTTAACAGTACTTAGTGCATTTATAATTATAATAGGGATGATTACTGGGTAAACAAAACGCAATTCTGTTTAGTAATCGTCAGATAGATTACTTATATTCTAAATTATCAGACACGTACCTATTTTTTATTTTCTCAAACAAACTAAAATTTAAAGAGATACCTAAGTGCTGAGTAGGGATCGTGACGTCACCGTATGGTACTTTTTGTACCTTAACGTAACGTCACTAACCCCCGCTCTCGAACATTTGACGCGCTTGTCTTTGACAAAAGAGAAAAAACTTGTAATTTATATGATGGACAAAATAAGTCATGCCTAATAAAAAGATGTTTTTAATTTCCAGAGAAGGTATAAACTTGACCAACATGTGTATGATCAGAATCTACCAGGCGACTTCAGACGGTGTCCTGGATCGTCTAGACGTTGTGGTCTACTGGTTTGAAATTCTAAGTAAATAAAGTTCCATTTAATTATTTTTAGTAGGTACCTACTTGAACTATTACATTTCTGTTTAAGTAATATGGAATTCGATATTTACTTTAACGAAAACAGTACCTTACATTGCTTTTTAACAATGGGTTAAAATGGATTTGCTAACTAATTGTTTAATAACCTTATCAAACAATAAATATTTCGCGGGTGACAACATTGTCAATTTTATATACCTACTTAACATCCTTTGTAGAATTTAGAATATAGGTACCTTAACGGCCTACAAAGTAAAATACATTTTTTGATATTGGTTATTTATTTTTTATTTCCAGGTAACATAGGTGGAGTCGCTGGAATGTTAGTGGGATTTTCGCTTATTGGTGTCATTGAAATAATTTACTTCATAACAGTTCGATTTGTGCAAATATTCTGTATGAATTTAAAAATGCATTATTAAAGTATCTATTCAACAATATTTTAGTGTTTTTTAAACAAGTTATATCATTATTATTACCTACATCAGTAAGCAGTCAAATTTATCATTTGCCGCGTTATTTGAGTGTTGTCACAGAAATTTCAAAAATGTTGCAAGAAACGACCAATAATATTTAGTACTTACCTACTATAAAATCGGAAAAACATCCGAAATTTCTATACTGAAACTTAGATTAATAATACTCATATTATAAAGAAAAACACTACGAAATTAATTCATTGTTGTTTGTTGCGATTGTTTAGTTTACGAAGTGAGTTAAAATTTAAAACAACATCAAGTGTACTTTGTTAAACAAGTCAATAAATTAACAATAATATTAACGATGTCAATACTGCTATAAATCAATTTCACTATGTAGTAATATATAGTACATTTATTTTATTGATAAGCGGAAGTATTGTCGATGCGAGCCAAATATTACATAATCACAATTAATAAGACGTAGTTGATATAAACACTCTATCACTGGAATCGTAGCTAATTCCGAGAATGCGCGTCGTTTACAGAGTGACCATTTGTGGCAGATTTCTGCCATTTTGGCAGATTTCGCCCCTAAATTTTGTCGGTGGCAGATCATGCTGACGGATTAAAAAAGTGGCAGATTTTGGCAGATTTTAAAGATTCCAAGAAAAATCATTCTTTTTCTATTTAAATTTTAAATAAATTTATCTTATTTAAGGTTTTATACATAATATTATTATAATTAGGTTACAAATTATTTTAGGAAACTGGCAACTTCTTAATGGCCTGATTATACAGGGACTTTACCTTTGTTCTGTTTTTAAACAAGTGCGTCAAGTAGTAACAGTAACTAGAATAGTGTTCATATTCTTATCTTCTTTACTGATTTGGTTTTCAACTATTGACTTGATTTTATCTCATTCTCTCTTGTGTATCGTGTGCGGTTCTGTGTAATAAATCATTAATTATGAAGAGAAAATACGAGCGTTCTTTTCGATCTGAGTTGGAGCAAGATCCCTTGCTTTTTTCCTGGTTGTCGAGTGCTAAGGATGACAACGAAAGAAAGAAAGAAAATATTTTATTTGGCTATAAATAACTTACACTAATTATCTAGTAGGTTCATACAGTGAATAAAAAAGAAAGTACAAAATTAAGAAGAAAAACGACGACGTTGCATTCTGCAAAGAAATTAATTACCTACCCGATTGTCTTGTTTAAAAGAGCTTGCATCAACTCATATCAGAAACATACAAAAAAAAAACATAATTAGGTATAGTGGTCAATCATCGGTAGGTACTTTACCATAAATATAAATCTTTAATCAGACTTTTTAGATTTTTTTGAAAATTGATAATTTTAAAAATAAGCTGTTTTATGTCCAACATATGTTTAAGCTCCTT
Source organism: Polylopha cassiicola (assembly GCA_038024825.1). Taxonomy (NCBI): domain Eukaryota; kingdom Metazoa; phylum Arthropoda; class Insecta; order Lepidoptera; family Tortricidae; genus Polylopha; species Polylopha cassiicola. The sequence goes on from CP149061.1 coordinate 7,775,671, forward strand.
CACTCATTTTTAATTTTTATTTGTATTTTTTATTTTTACAAATTTGCAAGTGAAAGGAAAATGAAAACGAAAATTTAGAGGCAAATATTCAATACATAGAGTAATTAGTATAAGTATGATACTTAATGCATAAGAAAAATGTTAAATGTTTTTGTTTTATGTGTATTTTTCCCTTTTTTTTATGAGGCATATTTTTGGCATTTTAAGCGCTAGGTGTGGCAGATTTTGGCAGATTTTTTGTCTAGTCTGTGGCAGATTCGCTCTTTTTGAGATGGTCACCCTGGTCGTTTATCTGTCAAATAGGCCGTGGCAGTACTGGACAAAGGTTTGGAGTCGCAATTTACAATATTTACGTACAATGTCTGCCAATTCACCGCCCGGTACCAGTGATGGTAATTATAACAGTGTTTAATGAAATAATTTAATGTTTTTCGCATATAAATTTTCATTGGTTTGCGTTGCAGAAGATTCACTTGATGCCTCTGCGGCCGTCCCGCCAAACCCCATCGAAACTATGGGAGAACGTCTTCGTGAATTAGACGTAGATTCCATTCGGCGGTATTTAGCTCAAAAGCTCGGTTTTTACGAGCCATCGGAGCCAGAAGTGCCAACAGAAAAGGTCTTGGAGGAAGTCAGTTTGGATGGAATTGTTACATGGATAAAAAGCGCGCGTTGCAAAAAAATAATAACATTGGCGGGAGCGGGCATTTCTACATGTAAGTCACGATATAAACGAATAAAACTGTATAATTATACATTTGTATTCTAAAATTTTCCATTGTCAAAAAGCAATGCATTAGTTAATGGAATGTTTTCATTCATTTACAGTTTATGTACAAAACAAACTCAAGGTCAATTAGTGTCTGTCAAAGTATACTATTACCCATTGTGATTAGATTAACTTTGTTGCATTAATAGTTTTAATAATATTAAGTCTCTTTTACTTTGCTCATAACATATTAATAGATTTTTATTATTGCTAATGTGTTTGCATTTTTTTTGTCATCAACATAATATATAAAATTAATTTAAATAGTACATTACGCACCAAGGCCAGTAAAATTAAAAATGTCTCAGATCACATGTAATTCTCGTCCGAGGCGAAGCCGAGGTTGACAAAAATGTGATCTGAGGCTTTTTTATTTTACTGGCCGAGGTCAGTATATTATTTTTCTGTTTGACGAAGCCAGAAAGCGGAAATTTCATTTAGTGATTCGGCCACAAAGTTGGCGCTTTCTGGCCGGAGGACGGAAAAATATATTTGTGAAAGGCTTGAGAGCCTAAAACTAACTATATAACTACTAATATAACTAAAAAAATAAGCATATACTGCAATGCGAAGAAATATCACATAGACATAATTACATTTATACCATGTAGGTATATTTTGTCTTTAAATGTATGAATTATTTTAGTTATGTTGTACTGACTTTGAAAAATTACTTTCTGTTGACTATTATGCAGTGTTTCTTCACAGTAATGAAGGTTATTTTTTACCAGCCTTGAATCTGATGCACAATATTATTTAATGAACACATTTAAAAACATGCTACGCATGTAACAAATACAGTTGTTTTTGACACACATACAAAATAAAATAAGTAAATACTCCTTTTCAGCTGCTGGTATCCCAGATTTCCGTAGTCCAGAAACCGGCCTCTACCACAATCTTCAGAAGTACAATCTACCGGAACCCCAGGCCATATTCGAGATCAACTTCTTCCGGCAAAACCCGAAGCCGTTCTTCACACTCGCCAAGGAGCTGTTCCCTGGAAACTTTAAACCGACCACCTCACATTACTTCATCAGGCTTCTGCATGAGAAAGGTATGAGAATTTATATTATAGTGTAGCATCATCATCACTACATAGTATAAAACAAAGTCGCTTTTTCTGTCCCTATATCCCTATGTACACTTAAATCTTTAAAACTGCAAATTTTGATGCGTTTTTTTTTAATAGATAGTAATTCAAGAGGAAGGTTTATAGCACCCATGTGAAGCCGGGGCGGGCCGCTAGTTATGATTATAAACATAACATTAAGTAATCTGCGAAAGTGGTATTATTTAAGTTTGATCTTCTTGAAATATCTAAAGATTCTATGTTTATAAGCGTAACAATTGTAGACCTAATTTTTGTTTAAATGCCTTGTGCTAATTCATTTTTTATTTTTGAAAAGTTTTTTTATAATATACAAATGGAACTAATCATATAGGTATATAAATATTTAAAAAATATATAACTATGTAAAGTCATTCTCCCACAACTATGATTTGAAACATGAGAGGTAATTTTAGTAATATTGTATATCTTGTTTATCATATTATTTTTGTGTATTCTAGTTCTGGCTTTGTTTATTGTGAATTAAAATCTAAACTTTTTTTTGTTTTTTGACCTAAGTGTTAGTCATTGCTATTATAATAATTAATATTAACTTCACAGGTTTACTGCTACGTCACTACACACAAAACATCGATACTCTGGAGCGAGGCGCGGGAGTGCCCGAAGAGAAGCTAGTCGAGGCTCACGGCACGTTCTACACCTCGCACTGTCTCGACTGCCGGAAGGAATACTCGCTGGAGTTTATTAAAGGTAAGGAAACAATTATAATCTCACTTAAAATTACAGTAAGGGCCAATTGCACGTTCTCGGGTTAACCAAATAAATCTGACGGTCATCAGTACAACAACTGTCAGATTTATTTGGTTAACCCCGTGTTAGTGGCTAACCCGAAAACGTGCAATTGGGCCTTAGTAAATATTCAGTAAGATTATAATTAAGGATTACAAATAATAGCAGCAAGAATCATAATTTAAGATTTTAATAAACATTTGTGTGTATAAAATAAATATAACGAACATAGTTTTTTACCGTTAACATACACACTCGCAATCTTTCGCCTTTATAATATTACTGTAGTTCTGACGCGTTTTAGCATGTTCTGACGTGTTTTATCTAGCATGTTCTGACGCGTTCAAGCATGTCCTGACGCGTTCAAGCATGTCCTGAAGTGTTCTAGCATGTTCTAACGTGTTCTAGCATATTCTGACGTGTTCTAGCATATTCTGACGTGTTCTAACATGTTTTGAAGTGTTCTGACGTATTCTAGCATGTCCTGACGTATTCTAGTGTGTTCTATCTATCATCACCAAACATTATAATCAAAAACCTTGTTTCAGAGATCATATTCGCCGACCAGATCCCGATATGCACGGAGTGTCCCGGCATAGTGAAGCCGGACATCGTGTTCTTCGGCGAGAGCCTCCCGGAGCGGTTCCAGAGCTGCCTGCAGGAGGACTTCCAGCAGTGCGACATGCTCATCATCATGGGCTCCAGCCTGGAGGTGCAGCCGTTCGCCTCGCTCATTGATATGTGAGTTGATATGAAGATTTCTAAGCGGCTATTGCATGTTGGTGTGATTAGATTAGATTATTATTTTTAAAACCAAAACGGTATAATTACATCATTATGTCAAATTGCATGCGATGCATTGAGACCGTCAAAACAAAAACAAATAATAAGTTTTGACAATAAATAATGAACAGTAAAATTACAATTTCATTACAATACCTACCATTTTTTCATACATACAATCGTCAAATATAATAATTACTAGCTTCTGCCCGCGACTTCGTCCGCGTGGAACTCCTCCTTTTTTGTAGTCGGTTAAAAAGTAGCCTATGCCTATAAAGAAAGTTTGGAGCCCGAGAAAGAATTCTCGGGCTCCAAACTTTCTTTGGACCAAATTTCATTAAAATCGGTCCAGTAGTTTTAGCGTGAAAGCGTAACAGACAGACAGAGTTACTTTCGCATTTATAATATTAGTTAGGATAAAAGGTTTTTCTCATTATTTGTCAATGTAACGAATTCAACTCGCGTATTCTTTTATTTGCTGAATATTGTGGTTTTTGTCCATTTTTTAATGTTTTCTGAATCAATAGGCAAAAAAAGCCTTATAGGATCACTGTTATCCGTCTGTCTGTCAAGACCCTTTTTCTCGGGAACTAGTGGCAGTATTTAGCTGAAATTCATATCGAATACTCAGGTCTACTATCCCTTGAATCTGTGAATAGTACATTACGCACCTAGGCCAGTAAAATAAAAAATGTCTCAGATCACATGTAATTGTCGTCCGAGGCGAAGCCGAGGTTGACAAAAATGTGATCTGAGGCTTTTTTATTTTACTGGCCGAGGTCAGTATACTATTTTTCTGTTCGACGAAGCCAGAAAGCGGCAATTTCATTTAGCGCAGCGGCCAGAAATTTGTCGCTTTCTGACCGGAGGACAGAAAAAAATTATTATTATTATCACCCAGGGTGCCGGAGTGGTGTCCGCGGCTGCTGATAAACCGCGAGAAGGCGGGCACGCGGTCGCCGCTGCTGCGGCTGTGGGGGCTCGGCGGCGGCGGGCTGCAGCTCGACGAGGGCGCCTACCGGGACGTGGCGCGGCTCGGGGACTGCGACCACGGCTGCCAGGAGCTCGCCGACAGGCTCGGGTGGGGGGTGAGTCGATATTAAGTACCTACTAGTGATGTGAGTCCCGGCAGACGTTGTCGTGCCCGTTCGGTTGTTTCGTCAAAGATCTCTCAGTCTTCTGTCACTTTTTGTATTAGGCTAGCGACCCGCCCCAGCTTCACACGGGTGTATAAAACTTCCTCTTGAATCACTCTATCTATTTGAAAAAACCGCATCAAAATCCGTTGCGTAGTTTTAAAGATTTAAGCGTACATAGGGATAGAGGGACAGTATAAGCGACTTTGTTTTATACTATGTAGTGATATAGATAATAAATTATTAATTTTTGTTGTACAGGATGAGCTGCGAGCGCTGGTGGCAGCGGAGCACAAGCGGCTGGAGCTGGCGGGGGCGCTGAGCGCGCCGCACGCGCACACACACGCGCACGCGCACGCACACACACACGCCGCCGAGCTGCCCGCCGAGCCCAAGCTCTGAGCCAAGTAACTGACACATACATACCTACATCAGTCACGTATGAGGGGGGGGGAGCGTATTTTTTTATTATTATTTATTTTATAGTTGGGGCCGTGTAGCGACGGTCGTGTGACCAGTCCACTGGTGTGGGACCATCTCACCCTACTCTTCCCCAAGCCCCGCCGCATATGCCCACACACGTCCATTACACGTGAGAGCAAATGCGGAGTTTGCTACTGCGCCATAGGTTTTAAATACTACCACTGGCACATTGCTCGTGACAGCCAATGCGAGTGTGGGCATATGCGGCGGGGCCGCCCGCCGTCATTCCCGTAAACCTGGGGGCCTAGACAAGGGGGGCTAGACAAGTGCCCAACGTTCAACGTTAACGTTAAACGTTAGCACCAAAATGTATGGGATTTGACATTTGTGACGTACGTGACAGTCGTTCGCGGATGTCAAATCCCATACATTTTAGTCCTAACGTTTAACGTTAACGTTGAACGTTGGGCACTTGTCTAGGGCCCAAGGTGCCAACGTTCAACGTTAACGCTGAACGTTGGCACCAAAATGTATGAGAATTGACATCCGCGAACGACTGTCACGTACGTCACAAACGTTGCGGATGTCAAATCCCATACGTTTTGGTCGTTTCGTTTAACGTTAATGTTGAACGTTGGCACCTTGTCCAGGCCCCCTGGGAGGAGCATTGGTATGGCGCCAGGGTAGGCACTACATACATAAGTGGCACTGTGCCTGTACAGAATGCACGCCCTTGATCTACATACATATATATACAATCGTAGATCCAAAAATCTTCCTCCACTTGGCCCTGGGATAACAGTACATATTTTTCTAAACTTATTGTTTTTAATCAAATTACTATCGTTTGAAAAGAATTTGAATGTGTGACCTCCCCCTTGGAAATACCTACATGGAAATTATATAATATCGATGTTCGAAGAAATACCAAAGGACAACTACATTTTACGTTTACATTTGTGAATGTGTCGAATCGAATTGCGATGGTTTAAAAAAATTAAATGAAGTTTATTTTGTGAATAATTTCCTTATATTATAATAATATGTAATATTAAAGTGACTTAACTCGAAAAGTGTCATATGCGAATTAAAATTTAAAAGGGAAGGAAAATAATGTGTATTTGGTCGACTATTTAGTTATAATAAGGCAAAATAAAAGATCTCAATATTTAATTGTTCTAGAATCTAAATAAATTTTGTAAAAAAAAGAGTAACAAATTATAAACGTAAAAATACTTATACATAATAATAGTTATCTGTAATGTAGTTGTCTTTTGGTACATATTTGAAAATAATACATTTTGGTATTTATTACGTATACAAATAATATGCAGTAGACATATTTCAGCTGTATAAAAAAATGTAGTATAATATTTACGTAGCAATATTATTACTGAAATCTATTTTTGCATGAAATGTGTTAAACGGTATTGTATAATTTGATACAAGATGTACCTTATTTCAACAATGTTAAAGTTCATTTTCTGTTTGGTTTTTGGGAAACATAGGTACTTTATTCACGTAGTCACTTTTGTAATGGTTAATTCTATTCTCTGAAAATGGCGCCTAAATTAATGTTTAGTATGTATTTATTTTATAATAGTTTGCTGTTAGTGACCTGTTTGTAAAAATTTTGTAGCTAAAGTCAGTCCATATAAAAATTAAGGAATTATGTATGACCCTTACAAGTCACCTACGATCTAATGATAAATAAATAATAAAATAGAAATAATTTCTGATGCCTTCGCGGTTATTACTCATTGTCATGAAACAATTATAGCGGATTTCACTCGAACCCGAAATTGTTTCATCTCAACATCTTAAAAATATATTTTTTTATGCCATTGTTAAAACTTTTGTTATTGACGTTTCTTTTTTTTTTTCAAAGATTTTGGACTAACTTTACGTGGAACAAAAATGGGTTTGGTTTAATAAAGGAACTCAAAAACTATTTTTTTTATTTAGAAAAGTTGTCGTAAAAATGATTTTTTTTAAGTGAACTAGAAATTTTATAATTAAACAGCATAATTTATTTTATTTTAGTTCATTTTTTTTTAAAGTAGCCCAGTCAAAAATATGTACAGTCATAATTATCTCTTCATTGAAACTTAACACAGTGGAGTTATATACAGTGTTCCGACGTCCTTAAATAATACCAAAATCACATGATCTGACTATAATACCCTGTTGTCCCGAACTGCTAACAAATCTTTGTATGGAGTTCGGGATGTTGCCTCCGTCTCCATCGGCAGCCCGAACTAGATCTATCAAGTCGCTGTCGATAGGTGACTGTATAATAATTCTGCTGTTTCTTTGATGGAGTGAATTTTGTTTATTTCCTCATTGATTGGGCTATATTAATAGTTTATAGGATTTTGAACCTTATTTATTTGCAGTTAAGTTCCATAATCGACTATTTCTCTTATACTATAAATTTAGAAAATATTAAAAATGAATTGTATACAATTTTTACTTGATTGTGAAACCTAACTGCCTATTTTATGTACCTAATATTATTTTTTTTAATACAAATTCCATGAGTTTTTTTTGCCTATTTCACAATGTCTAAATTAGTACCAAGTAAGCTATTCGCTAGTTATGTAGGTAGCAAATAAAATTGGATTTCGAAATCGTTAACTGTGACATTTTTACATGGTCCAATATTGCAGTCACCCCAAACTTGCGTAAATTTAGGAAAGTTGAAATTTTGTTTGACTGAAAATTGAGGGATGGTAGTTTATAACCAGAATACGGACATAGGATAATTTTTATCCCGTAACGTTCCCGTGGGAGAAAATAGCATGATTTTTGGAATGAAAAAACTTTATTCCACCTTTGATACCTTTAAAACGGCCCCGCTTTAGCTTAGCGAGTATACTTTCTAAATTTATTTTATAATAGGTACCGATCCTAAAAAGAAACATCTTTCTTAAATCAAATTCAAATACGTTTGGGGTGACTGGGATCTCAATCTAATAGTTTTGTTACCATTGGTGCTTTATTCATATTTTGTGAAACGGGCCCGAAGGAAATTTTAAATTAATTATTTTCATGGAAAGAGCTATACTATAAGCTTACGATGCAGGTGTTTGTATACTTAAATTATAAATATTTTTAGTAATAAAAATAAGGTAAATGTAAAGGTCGGGTCACTTTTGAGGCAGTTTTTTCAACAGGTGCGTGCAGTGTGATGTGTTTGTACCGCAACAGGGTAGTCACTAAATTTTTCAAACGGTGCCTGTATCGAACGCACGCCCTTGATTTTTGTGCGATTCGGCCTCGGTAATGTAAATGTGATTTTATCAAGGAATTGATGTGACAAGAGCGAACGTAAAATATGTTTTTGGTTATTTATTGCATATGGTAACCCAGAGTTACATGGCAACTTTAATAACATATAACCCTGAATACGCTTGACGCGTCGTAGCGCCAGTCTAACTCTAAAAAATATTATCGTTCGCTTTTTTAAATATACTTACCCTTATTTGCTAGTTCTGTATATTAAATCCAAAAAGGGTCATGAGTAGAAGGAAATTTTAATGTAGGAATAATTACGCTATATGCGTTCGTATAGATAATCTATACCTAGAGGTTTTAACCAAGTGACTGGAAATTAAATAATGGTGCCGCGGGTCAAAAATTCGCTGTAAAAAATATTTTGCACTCAATTATATATAATTTAAATTATCCAATATTATATACTTACTAACTACTGCCCTCGACAACGTATGCGTGGAATAGTTAGTTAAAAAAAATCTAGTATTTTGCCCTTATAGGTTGGGCCCTGCGTGGATTTGACAGTCATGTAAACTTATGAAATAAACTTGAGTAATTAAATAAGCCACCTCTAGGTATAAATTGGTTAAGTAAGGAATGTAAGTTTGGAAAACTTTTAGACATATTTATTTATTGTTTTTGATACGTAATGGGAAATGAAATAGCGTAACTAGTCTTGGTTGTATCACATTTTATTTCTGTTACAAAAATATTTAATACTTATCCGTTCCTTGTAAATAAATGATCCAATCAAGACGAAAAATTATTATATCGTAGACATGGTAACTTGTAGCAATATGAAGAGTTTTGTAATAATAATATGTATTTTTCCATTGGATAATTTTATTCTGATTTAATGAAATTATATGCTAAATGCTTACAGGCTTGTATTGGTTGTAGGAACCGGGGTAGGCATTCCATATGCTTGTATGGAACGCCCGCCCGTGTTATTTTAATATGAACAAGTTGATATTAAAAAAGCAATAGTATCTGAAATTCAATATATCCTATTTGAAAATTGTAAATGAATAAAGTTGAAATACATAACAATCACTAAGTATTTTATTTTATATTAAAACTCGTCATTTCATTTGTATTTTTTATTAAAATGTCACAGGAAATCCCTATATTTATATTAATTAATAAGGCAGTTGTAAATTCAGAAATCTGGGCTCCTAGTGTAACAAGGGTATAAGGGACCATCCATAAAATATGTCAAGCGTTGGGTTGGTTGGGGTAATAACGTGACGTCACATTTAAAAATGTTATTACATTGTTAAAATGACAAAAATATCTGTCTGTCTATATCGACATAAGGTTTATATTCTTCAGTTGGCGAGTTCACAATCGCTCGCGCAAAATATGTGACGTCACACTAGAGAGGGGACTCACAAATGTGACCATCTGTGACAAGGAGGGAACATTGTTCATAAAATTGTTTTATTACTTTATGGGTCGCCCCCAAGTGTAATGTGATGGACTTACACCCTTTGTCACTAGGTTCCCAGACGTAAGCAAACAATAATCAATATTTTTATTACTTACATTCTTTAAGGTCACAAGTGGATTAATATAAAATACCTATCATAAATGAAAATTTAGTACATACCAATAAAACAGATAATTACAAATGTATTAAGATCTCGAGTCATCACTTGGACTTAGAATAAACTTAAACTGCTTATGCCAATTTCAAACAAGTATAAAGAAAGTCTCAAGTATTTCTAATAAGCTATTTGGAATTTGCTATCTTGTAAATAATCGTAAAATTTTTATCGCGTTAGAAACCATCTGTCAATGTCATATTTTTACAATGAGTCAATGGGCGACAGAGGCGTTACATATTCCTTGTCTATAATTAATAATTTTAATCCTAATCAACATTTTCATCCGCTAAAAATGCTGTCAAGTCCACTATGACATGAGTAACGATATTCATTTTTTCCAAACGTTCGTAAGTCCAAACACTTAATTTCACATTACAGAATATAAATCACTCTTTAGCATCAGTGATACCTTCAGTGCTTATACCGAACATGGCCTCAGTTTCCGGTAGACACGGGCTGTCATAAATCTTGCATATCCTATTATCGCCCCGCCCCTTCCGCAGGTACAGTCGCGTCGTCGACGCGTGCGCAAGTACGTGCCCACCAATCGGCTTCTTCGTGTCAGCGTTGAACACGCCCACCGAGTCCACTTGTGCCACCACCTGATTGGTTATAATTACTGCCACGCCGAACTGCGAACGCATGTTAAGAGGTAATTAAGAGTTAAATTATGTAAGTAATTAGGTACAATTTGCATATGTTTGTTGTAGATTGGAGATTGTTGAAGTTTATGGGTGAAGTGTAGTGATAAAGTGTTAGAATTATTAATAGTGCAGTCATTGAAGCGAAAAATACGGCCTTACCTCCGAATTTTTTTACTGTGAACCGATTTGCATGAAATTTTTGGAATTAGGCACATCTTAACCTTAACTTCAAAAGTGAAAATGATCTGAACTCCGCCTATTATTTTTAAGGGGTGTAAACAACCCCTTAATGGAAAAATTGTAATTGAGCCATTTTATCGCTAGAAAACATGTCTAATAGTAAGTGGTGAAATGGTAAAGTATTTTCTAACATAATTACCTCATATTAAAATTATTTTCAACCCCTTGAAAATCTTACAACCCCCAAATTGAAAAAATCTGAAAAAAATACTTTGGTATGACATAAAAAGATGTAAGTATAGAGTAAGTAATATTTTATATTCTCTATAATAATTATCAAATTTTTAACCCCCTTTCAACCCTTGAATACTACCCCTTGATATTTTTTTTTGATAAAATGAAAAGGATTTAAATATTATTCCACACTCTCGCAAACGATTATCATGTTCTTAAGCTTTTCTACCCTTAAAACTAACCTAACCTAACCTAAAAAAAAAACCTAACCTAACTTTTTTTTTTTTTTTTAGTGGGGAAATCCTCATTGATACCTTATGCCCTGGGGAAGGCAAAAGGTTTGCCAGACTCATACTGGCTCGCGGAAACCTAACCTAACCTATGTCTTAAATGTTTTACATTTCCGATTGCGATTTTAGGAATTACATACATTTCCTAGGAATTGTATACAATAACGGATTATATACATTTCCGTTAACATATACACATTACAATAGTTGTGGGTCTATATTATACTGCGTACCTTCACATTGCTCCAATTATTCACACTCCGAAATTTTCAGTTACTAAGTAAAAAAAAATATGATAAGTTTTTGGACCATAGCTCCTTTAATTTTCACGCTATCACAATTTATAAAAAATCATTGTAAAGGTAATTAAGAGAGCTACAACATCCTGTATTGCAATATATAGTGAAAAACCTTTTTCTAAAACGGGGAAGGGTTAAAGGGCTTAAGAGAGGCAGTGATTGCGCTGCCACGCGCTCTTTAAACAATCACATTTCCGTCAATTTTTGTTTGTCAGAAAAAACAAAAAAACCAAATTGTTTGTCAGAAAAATACCTACATTTTTTATTCATACACTTTTATACGTATCTGTCGTCATTATTGAAATATAATGAAATAAACGTGGGATTTTTAAAAAATTGAAATTTTGTTTTTTTAGTTAATAGTGACTTTTTTGAAAAATATGTGTCCTGAAGCAGCCAAACTGATACTATCTATCAAACTCTTCATAATGAAGTTAATTCTAGGCGGAATACGATTAATTTTAATTATGGTGGAAATGGCACTTATGAAACCCATTGATTTTAAAGAAAAAACATTAGTTGCCCCCCCTTATTTGCAATACAGCTCACTTATTTTACGTGCAAAAGACTTTTAATAGTGCTCATTTTAAAGCTTATTTCAAGCACTACAAAACCCTTTTGTATTAGAATGCATAAAATGCATCTGCTCGCCGCTAGATGGCATTGACCACATCGATTAAATTTCAGGCAACATAAAAAACGGCTTTGATCTTTAATTTATAGCTTAATATTGCACTTAGAATACTGTATAAAAAACCAAATTGTTCATTGTTTTGCCTGCTACAATTTTGTTCTTTATAAAATTTTCGATAAAACGTATATTTTTGGAGATTTTTGCAAAAAACCGATGAAAAAGGTGAAAAAATTGCGAATTTTCAATTGCAAATAACTTGAAAAGTATTGGATTTTTTGAAAAACTTTATAGACGATTTTTTCCTTAAAATTAGGCCTTCTATCGATATCCGAGGTTATTTTGAAAAAAAAATAATTCACCCCCGAGAAGGGGTGGCAATCACCCCCGGGGTGGTAGCGGAGTTCAAATCATTTTCACTTTTGAACTTAAGGGTAAGATGAACCTAATTCCAAAATTGTATGCAATTCGGTTCACAGTAAAAAAAATCGGACCCATAATGCTTCAATGACTCCACTATAATAGAGGTAGTTATTTGCTTTAGGGACATTTATATAGTAATAAAAAAGTATGACCACAACTTTTAGCTTGCTTTTATCGCTGACAATAACCTTATAGATTAGTAGTAAAATATATGTGATTAGCAAAGCTAGAAATTGCAAGATCCAATCCTCATATAGTCAGATATTCATCCATCCAATAATTAAAAACAATATTGTGTAATCAATAATTGAAAATATTTATAGAAAATCGAAATGATGAAAAATTATAGCAAATCTATACTAATATTATAAAGCTGAAGAGTTTGTTTGTTTGCTTGAACGCGCTAATCTCAGGAACTACTGGTTCGAATTCAAAAAATATTTTTGTTGGATAGATCATTTATCGAAGAAGGCTTTAGGCTATATAACATCACGCTGCGACCAATAGGAGCGAAGAAACAGTGGAAAATGTGTAAAAAACGTGGAAAATATGAAGTCTTATTAAGAAGTGACAGAAGACTTTGACAGATCTTTGACGATACAATCGGACGGGCAGGACGACGTCTGCCGGGGCCGCTAGTCATTAATATTTAGGTATAGTTACGAATTCTGAAGGATAGTACGTATTCGTTTCTAGCTCAGGCGCTTAAACCTTAACTAATTAATAAATTACTAACCTTTTCTCTTTATTATATTAGTATAGATATAGAAATACAGTATTACGTCATACCTCGTCGGCGAGTCGTAGCAACATCCTCATAAACCGGCCGAGGTGCTGTTGTCGCGGGTTCAGCTCCCCGCGGCCCGAGTAGTCGGTGCGGTACAGCGCCGTCGCACTGTCCACTATTATTAGGGAATATCTGGAACAAGTGTTAATAATTGGAATGAAACAACTATTAACGGATTTAACTCGCGTATTTTATTTTATTTGCTGACGTTTCGGATTCTTTACAGATTTCATAATCGTAGCACCCATTTACCCATATTTAGCATACCTGTATAAATCACTTTAGCGTAGACTATTGTCAGCTCAGTCGTGCTACGATTATGGAAACTGTAAAGAATCCGAAACGTCAGCTAATAAAATAAAATAAAAATACGCGAGTTAAATCCGTTATTAGTTGTTTCATTCCAATGTGTAATAACTGCGAAGGCATCAGAAATTACAAGTGTTAATAATTTATTTAAATTTATACAAAACATTAAAGTGTATATATAGCTCGGTTCCGTTTTTTCCTTCCGCGGAATGGAACCCTAATAAGATTAAAAGTAAAAGCTAAATTAACTCAAAACCTAAAGTTTAGAGTTATGCACACCATGGAATTCCTTACACCAAGACCTACCTACCTACCTACCACTATAACAGATTCAAGTTAACACTTCTAGCTTCATATGAAAAGTATAAATCTATACAGAAAACTTCTTTAGTCCTCAGGAACATAAAATTTACATAATAAACACTTTTTAGTATCGATACAATTATGCACAGCATTGTTTGTGCATCTATAGAAATGGTATAAAAATATAAGAGAGAGAGAAAATAAATAAAAGATTTTGAAAATAAAGGAGTCTGCCCACTACACCGTATCATACCCTTTGGTCACATTTCTTGAGTTTTGATAGAGGCTATTTATTGTTGGCAAGATAAAAAAATTGTGGCTCTTTAAAAACTAAAAATTTTGTAAATAGTAATTTTTGGCTCTTCCGACTCAAAAGGTTGCCGACTCCTGCACTAGACCGTTCCGTCACCGACTCGTACCGCCTTGCGTATTACCTTCCGTGCTTGATACGTTCATAGCATGGTCATGGTATGATACGGTGTAGTGGGCAGACTCCTTTATTTTCAAAATATTTTATTTATTTTCTCTCTCTCTTATATTTTTATACCAAACATAAGCAAACCTGGACTCCGCCATCATGGCCGCCGCCTGCAGCAGCAGCTGCGTCTGGTGGTCGGTGTTGTAGGCGCGCGCGTACGCCACGTTGTCGAGCACCGCGGCGCCCTCCATGCCGTAGCGCTGCGCCACCGCCAGCAGCCGCTCCGGCCGGAACGTGCCCTCCGTGTCTATGTACATGCACTTGCCTTCGCCGCCTGATTGCTCTATGGGGAGCTGGAAAATGATTTATCTTCTTTAGAGGGCCGTTCAATTATGTAAGCAATATTACCCCTCCCCCATGATACCAAAATTAAGCATAGCTTTCACCTCCTTCCGTGCTTAAACAATGGTACTTAGTTATATGCATTTTTCATTCACAAATATTGTAGCATAGGAAAATTACAAGTGATTGATATGATTAAAAAAAAAAAAGCTAATAATATTTTTGATGAGTTATAAGGAACATAACACATGTTGAGTTTTGAGTTTCTTCATTCTGCTTCAATGGATCATCTTTGTGAATAATAAAATTGACTTTTGGTCTTTGTAAAAGATCATTAATTTCAAATTAAATAGAGAAAGAAATACAATTTTATAATGCACGATGGATTTTAATTACGAATTTAAATCCAAAGCAGAACTGGTAAAATTTAATTAAAGTAATGAAATATACCTTTGAATATTTTGCCCATGACTTACTTGACATGTTACAGCCAATGTATGACAAATTTGCGTTTTCCCCGTCCGGAACTCTCCGAATATCTCCGTGATAGAACCAGTCTCTATACCACCTCCTAACAATCTGTCTAGCTCTTTAGAGCCTGTTGTTAGCTGTATTATTTCTGCTCTGAAATTAACAAAGAGAAATACAATAAGTAAAATAATATTTAAAGAATTGCCTTGTTACTCAAAGTTTTGCTAAATAAATTTTACAATGGAAGCTGGAGGTTGTAGGTTTAAATCCTAGCGGAGGCAAGTTTTGGTATGATAACATATGTATGTGTGCTTATTGATATATCTCTCTCTATCTTTTATGTAATAAAATATTTTTATCTATTATCTAGTATTCAGGGTATAAGCTTCGCTTAGTTTTACGACCATACCAATTGGTTGTGTTTATCTCGGTAATAAAACCTTTACAGGTATCATATTATTGTACATATAAATTAAAAACAATACCTTTTTTGATGAAACTCTGTGGCAGTAGTGAAGCCCATAGGTACTAATTTAGAGGCTTCCGACAATATCTTGTCTGCTTTAGCTTCTGATATTCCTTTTATTGTGATCAGCCATTTCTTCGGAGCGTAAGCCACAGATTCAACTGTATGGTAACCAGCTTCCTCAAGCTTTTTGATATCACCAGATGTGATGCCATTGCCCTGCAAGAACAATAAAAAAAAAATATTAATTTTGGAACTGACAAATATAAATGATGATCACCAACATTCTATAATTTACTACAAATACTAATTTGATTATAAAATACTAGATCTCATGTTAAGTTGTGTCTAATTAATGTTTATTCTTTTTTTTTGGTTATCCAAGTATATCCAAGTACTTTATCTTCGTAGTAGCCTATTAAGAACATTAATACTATATTTGAATACTCTAGATCCTTATGAAAAGTGACAAAAACCAGTAAATTACCTCAAGCTTAGAGATTAGTTGAGGCCCACACTCGTCGGCGTCTTCGTCCACGGAAACGGTAGTAGCTGAGGCTGTGGCTATTGCAGACATCCTGCTATTCTTTACTATCACCTATACATAAGTTTAAACTATTTCTGCACTTTTGCAGAACTTTATAGTTCGTATGGTGTTGACAAATCTGACGTTCCTTTGTATTTTTTTCTTAGCAAACTGCGATGAAGTCTGTTACTTTTTAATCACTGCTGAAGACACGATGAGAAACAAAAATAATCATTAAGTTAATACACCATAAGGATAATAACTTAGATCACTATTTCTTTATACGTTTACAATTAACACGCAGCGCAGCTGTTGTTAGTAAAATAAAGTAAAATTATTTACCATAGATAAACATGTCATGTCAATGTCAAACTTTCCCTCCAAAAAGTATTTCATTATTTTTCGATGAGTGAAAATTATTTTATTAATTTAAATTCTACTTCATGAAAGAATAAGAAATTGATCTATTACCAAAATAAAACTAATTTACTCCAAATAGGTAGGATTCTTTTTTCATAACCTGCCGTTAAAAAGTGCGTTCAATATAAAATTATGTTTAAAGACATTTATTCATTAAAGACATTTAATTAAATAGGTATACCCACTTAGTTGTTTTAATTTTCAGCAGCGACCCAATAGGTACGCTTAAAATGGCATGGGATGGGGTTTGGAACAGTTTGAAATCGCAGAGTGATATTGTTGCCCGCCTTATTACTCGCTGATCATAATATTATTAGTGAACTTCAAAAAAAAACTTATTAAGGTAGGTTTGTACAAATTAATAGATATGTAATAATTATATGTGTAAGATAATAATTATGAGTCAATCAGACCTTAGACTCTGTGCTTTGACTTCCAAACTTAATCATCACCACATACTTCTACAGTTAAATATAATAAATAAATAAACACGTTGTTAAATATAATATTAATACCTATATTATCAATAGTATTTGGTAATAAATAACTTTTTATTCAAGTGATTATTTCAATAAATTAACTGGCACGGTTGTTTTGATTCTTAATAATTGGGCTCAACCATTTCTTTTCATTATTCATCACATGAAGTATTCCTTGTGCTGAACTGTCAGCATCAGCACCAGATCGAGAAACCAATTTAATCTGAAAAATCACGGGAAGGAATAATTTATGAAACTCTCAAGTGATGTTCGTACCTACTTATAATAATAGGAAAACATTAAATTTGTATTCCTATAACAGACACAGAAAAATGAAAATCTACTACAAAAAAATGGCCAAATGCGAGTCGGACTCGCGCATGAAGGGTTCCGTAGGTGACATGTATAAACGGCCTAAATCCACATGCAGAAATATCTGTGAACAATTCAACTTCCTGATTATCAAGGTTCATGAAATAAGTACAGCCTGGCGCAGAGGAACGGATGGACAGCGGAGTCACAGTAATAGGATACCGTTATACTCTTTGGGTAGGTACTGTACATTACTGTCACGTGGTATTGGTATGAAATGTGGCAACAGTTACTAACCGTTACTTTTCTTTGGTTTTTAGGCTCCAAGCGTTCTACGGGGTTTGTCTTAGGTTTATCAATTTTTAGTGAGTTTAGAAACTTCTCACAAAGTACTTTTTCAGTTTCAATTTTCAAATTCAAGAAGCTCTCCGTGTCTCTTATGCACTTTTGGTATTCGGTTTTAATGCTTTCAAATTTAGAGTTCACTTTATGTAACTTGTTGCGTAGGTGTTTGTTTAAAGTGAGAAGTACCTCTATTAAGTCAGGTCGAGTATTTAAAGGGGAGTCATCAGGTTCAACAGGCAAAAACCCTTCAATTACATAGGTGTCGTTTAATTTACTTTTCCAATAAAAAAACCCATTTTTCATCTGATATTGGTAGTTCTCAGTTTGCTCGGAAAGACATTTCTTAACGCGTGAAAAGTAAATATCTTCAGTCATTTGCAGATGTTTACTAAACCCTATTAATCGATTGTGCGAGAACTTGCCAATATAAAGTTGGTTTTCAGAGAAAAGATACATTTCAAAGGAATTGGCTTGCCAACCTATTAATACATAATATTTTCCATCTTCTGTATCGAGTTTAGCAACTGTGATGACTTCATTAAAATCCATTGTGACTATGAAAAACGAGTCTTTAAAATTAATTTCATGGTGTTTGTTATTAATAGTTTACTTGGAACTACGACATTTTTGAATTTGTCAAATTGATACAGAATGTAAATAAGTAGATATGTCGTACCCTTAGAGCATAAACAACTGGAGAGGCCTTCGACAGACGTTCCCCTCTGCCAAGGTATAAGATAAATTATCTAACGCGTTTGTAAAAACTGTTTTCAAACCGCTCACTTTGACAGTGTCACAATCGAAATCAAAGAGAAAAGAGCTCCCGAAAAATGTCTCCCTGCGCTAAAATAAGTCGTAAAAATCCATCCACTGCATCAAATATACAAAAAAAACAGTATTTCCTTTCATATGTAGGTATTTTTTTTGTTCATTAATTGTTATTTTAGAAATAATTATTTTCTCATTCACCACGTGAGAAGCATCGATTCAGGTATCGATTGCATTTTTATTCGTTTAAAATCGTTTAAAAATCTTTATGATAGTCTATGGTCACCATTGACTAACGGCACACATGTATAAAAAATTTGCAGAGTAGTGTATCCGATACTAGGCGCTAATTCGTATGAATTAAAAGCGATAATAGCATCCAAAATCAAAATTCGGTTAGAGATGTACTTACTGGATAATATAAATATCGATGAATTTACAGTACAGATGATAAGAAGTACCTACGTATATATCCGTATTAGGTATTATTTTGTTAAAATATTTCTATTTCGTTATCCGATTTTCAGCTTGGGATTCAGTAGTCTACTTATTTCTCCAGCTCTGCAGTAATAAACATTTGTCTATTTTTTCATGTTAGATATAGTAGGTAATTGTAATTATTTAAGCATTATTGCTAAAAGAAGTTTACTTGTTTGCTGAACTACGTAGCAACTGACGTTTAATTCTATAATACTATGAATTAAAAAAGTAAGTACACAATTATGTATGAAGTTAAAATTATTATATTTAAATATAAATTGGTTGATCCGCCATTTTGTGTCAAATATAGATAAATGTATCGACAGCCACTTAACCTTTTCACCGCCCCAGTCGGCAGTTACCGACTACAAAAAGCAGTACCACTAGCGCCTCGTCGGCCCTTACCGACTGAAAGTTAGAGGCGAAAATTATAAGTAAATTAAAAGTTTAGTATACAAATTATGAACTTTTATTATTGGTTAAAGCCTAAATTACCGCGAACCTAATACATAAACGTGATACAATGTAACATCATTGAATAAATAAACATTTTTGCGCGCCGTGATGAAATGCAGCAAATACGGCTCGTACTGAAGCCCTAGTCGGCGATAGCCGCGGCGTAGTGCTGTCACCAACCGTGTTTTGTTTGTTGCAATACACGTTACGAAAATTTTAATGTAGGTGAATTTATAAATGTGTAGTTCTACAATTGTAAGTTGACTAATTAATTTACTTGAATGCGATTAATTAATCAAAATGGGAATAGTAAAATACATTTCACAGCATATTTTGAACACTTATTTAAATTAGTCTCGTGGTTATAACCAAATAATTAAAGTATTTTATTTAAGACCAGTAATGTATGAGATCGGCTCGTTCAAGTAAAGAAACAAACTTTATATTACTGTAATTTTTATCCTGTATACCTCTGTCAATTATTATAATGAAGTATTTCGACGAGCAACCGAGACAAGTGTTCTAGTTTAGATAATTATGTACCTACATTGAATATTTACAAACCTATGTTACTTTATCTAAAGCGTAGGCAACCAAATAGGATCTTTGTTAAACAGAAAACGACCACATACAGGTAAAGAAATGACCCTTTTATTAATGTTTCTTTCTACCTGAAACACTCATTAGCAATGACAATAGGCTTTATTTTTGTGAGGAATTCTTAGTAAATATGTAAAGCATACCGCACGTGCAGGCGGTATTTCAAACGAATTCCTGGAAAATGCCGACTATATGCTATTTGTACTTCCTAAACAATTATCGGAATTTATTTAAAAACTTTGTAAGAAACCTAGGTACTGCATTTTATTATTGGTTTGTTGCTAAAGAATGTGTAGGATTTTTTCTTTCGATTCCCTGCCAAAATGTCGATAAATGCAGTTAACACATACCTACAACAGTTTCACATCTCTAGACTCAAAGCAATTTGCAATACCTAAAAGCCCGGGTCGGCCGGTACCGACAACGCGTGACGTCATCGCGTGAGTAGTGTGGTGACTTTCGTCACTAAACTGTACTGTAAATAATGCAAATATTTTGATCTTTTCATTATTTAATGTTGTTTTATAAGGTTAATAATCAATGAACATGTAGTAACAGAGGCGTGCCCTTCATACAAGCCGAAAAGCCCGGATTGCCCTACTAAAAATATTGTCCATCAGGAATATCAACATTCGAACTGTTTAAAAGTTCGCGCTATAATATTCGATCAGTTGAATGCAATGACCTCGCTCACTCGCTCGCCGAGCGAGCCAATAATATGTTAGATCACGCGCACCAATCGATGCTTGCGAAACCACGACTGATCGCGACCTCTCGCTCGCACTTGGAGGCTTTTATGAGGCTTGCGTTCATGTTGTCTCTTAGTGTTTATTTCTCTTTCTAACCTATAAGAGATTGATATTTCTATTGCAGTCAAATCGTTGGTTTTAAGCCAGGGCTTGCTAACGAAGTTTGCTGCGAACCAATTTGGCGCATGCGTAATAGTGTCAGACTGTCAGTTGTCTGTTCTGCAACACGTTTGAACTTCGCGTCAGTTATTAAATACTTGGTTGACTGAATTAAGTGTTTACATTGTTTTTCTGTGTTTTGATTAAAGATTAGTTAACTTCTTAAGGTTTCATAATGTCTGAGAGTTTTCTAATTCAACTGTAGTTTAACAGTGAGTACGTAGGCATATAATTGTGTTACAAAATGAAGGAAATAGTTCTTTATGGGGATTTAAAGTGTGTGTTTTGGTGCAAGTACGTGAAGCAAAGGTAAAATACTTATTTAAATTTTGATCTGGAAAAAGGTGAAAGTATTAAAACGATCGGTACCTCTTATATTATTATTCTATTTTGTTATTCAAACAAATTATATTGTTAGTGTTGCATATTTTTTTCGGCGGCAATAACTTATGGATTACAACGTAGCTACGTAGGTAATATAAGTACCTAGTTATATTATGACTGAATAACTTATCTGGCGTTATGAAAAGGCATGTTATGTATTGTCAATCGCATGCATTCCGTATTTTTTTTCGGTAGGTACCTTATACCAATATCATATCTTTCGGCTTGCCCTATTCTGAAACCCTAGTCCCGCCACTGTGTAGTAACAACATTATTGTATTATTCTTTTGACATTTCTTCGACTTTTTGGATATAATTATCGAGGAATTATTTAAATATCGATACACCATTTCCAAGTCACTATGGTTTCTCGATCTCGAATGCTTGTTTTTGTTCTGGCGTCACAGGCTCAGCGTTTTGTATTGTTGCGTGGCGGCGAAAAGGTTAATCAAGCACTATGTAATCGGTTCAAATCGGTTGCACACACATGTAAAACTTGTGTACGGACCTGTCGTTTATAATAATGTTTTTGCTAGTGTGAATAAATTCCGCCTAGTGTTGACAGTTTCTATTAGTTTGCGTGTGTAACGATGAGAATTATTTTTACATCAGTGTGCAGTTTTTTGTATGTGTTCCTACCTCGTCCCCCGCTAAAAGTGGCTAAAAAATTTGTATGACAAATAGTGTCAAAGGCCTCTCCAGTTGTTTATGCTCTAAGGTCGTACCTAATTTATAAAGCTGTTTTATAAGAACTAATACATTTACCGTCTATAAAGTTCTAAGAACTTCTTTAATTTGAACGCATCGTAGTAACGTTTCGTTTCATCGTACGTTAGAATTCAGTTAAAATCTCAACTATCTGTCACTGACAATATTATGCCTTTAACGGAACAATCACATTCCAATCTAACCTAAAATCATAAACTGACAATGTTAGTCAATGTTTTGATTTTGAGAAACACGATTTCTTGTTATATTTTTTAAAAATGAGCAGCAGTGACAGTGATGATGATCACTACGATCAAGACGATGCAGCAATGGAAGAGGAACTTGATGATAATGACCGCGTAAGTTAATATTGTGGGATACAATCTATTTATACTGCGTCATAATATTTGCGTCTGTTTACCTTTTCTATTTTCTTTTAGACTGCTATTAGGTCCGAGTTATCGTCTTTGTCTTTCGAGGAGCTTCAAAAGTTAAAGGAGCGGATCGGAGCCAAGGTATACAAAGAGGCTTTGTTTGGCAATGAAGATAAAAAGGAACCTACTAAACCAAAGGTTTTTAAAAGAGAAAATAAGAATAGACCACGAGAAATGAGTTCTAAAAAGCCCGTGTCTATGATGATACCGGTGCCTAAAGGAAAGAAAACGGAGGTCAGAGATCCTAGGTAAGATTATTCCTGTACATAAACTTTATATTATATACTTAAGTGTGATTACCAACTGTGGCTCCTTGGTGTAAGGGACCGACTATGAAATTTGAGGCAAATCTTGCTAGGATGTCAGTGAGCATGAACACATAAGCCATGGATTATTCATACCTACCCATATACTATTAGGGCTGCTTACTATATGATTAAATTGTCTAAAAAAACTTATATTTGTAATTGTTTACAGATTTGACCCACTTTGTGGTGAATTTAACAAGAAACAATTCTCCGAAGATTATACTTTTCTATCAGATATTCGTATGAATGATATTAACGCATGTAGAGCTGAACTGAAACAAACAACGGATCCCGATAGGATATTGAAGTTGAAGCGTCTGCTTCAGAGGCTGAATGAGCAGCACAAAGCTAGTCGGTTGAAGAAGCATGAGAGGCAAGAAGTAGAGGAACAGAAAAAGAAATTACAGCAAGAGAAGATGGAAGGAGGGCGACCATATTACAAAAATAAATGTAAGTTTGACATAAATTCACACAATGAAATGAGTATATGTAATTTAAAAGAGTGTGGACTACTTTTTATGCTGATTTACTAATTGTTGGCATAGCAAGTACTTAATTTTTTTTGATGCTATAGTTTATAGATTTAATAAAAATAATATTGAATAATATTTTATTTGCAATTTTGATCCTTTATTGTTAAGAAGTGTTATAAATACAACAGATATTAGAAATTTCTTACCATTCAAAGTTTTATATATTAGATTAGATTCATTTATTTCTCAATCACATCACATCCAATCATAGAGACCTGAAACTTGGTGGGTATGTTCTTTGTATCACATAGGCATCTGAACAATGTTAAGTTTAAATGGGATAAAATGATTCCTTGGTCTAATATTAAATTTTATACTAGTTACAAAGCTATTTAAACATTAAAATTGTAAACATCAACAAAATCTATATTTACCTATCGAAACAATAATCTTACTTTCAATAAATTTACAGCGGAAATGCGCGTAGAAGCATTGGTGAAACAGTATGAAGATTTGAAGAAGGAGGGAGCGGGCAGGGTGCAGAGGCATCTCATGCGGCGACAGCAGAAGGTCAAGAAACGGTCGCACAGGGCTCCCACCGGACCCAGCTGATGGAAATATACTTATTCATGTTAGTTTTTCTTTTATTACTTGCTGACCTAGTGACCTTGGTACCGGTAAACCTCTGTCACTCCATGTACTTGCACGCTATATACTATTATGCCGAGCGGTCTCGGGCTACCGGAGGCCTAATCTGCCGTCATTTTTAAAAAGGCGACCTTGGGGCCTAGACAAAGTGCCAATGTTTGACGTTAACGTTGAAAGTTGGCACCTTGTTTACGCCTTCTGACAAAACTTACTTTCGAGAAAATAGCAAAAGAAGTGTCCACCTTTGTGTCCAATTAATAAACCAATGAAAAAATAATTTAATAAGGTTGGACACGATATTTCGGAGTGAACTAGGGATTTAATTGACTAGAGTTAGAAACCAACAAATAGTTTATATTAAGGGTTTAAAAATAAAACTTGCACCTTAATATTTTAATAAAAAAAACTTGTTACAATACATACCTACTTAAGAACTAGAATTAATTTTTATTACAAATATTTAAATTGATAATTATCTTATTAATCGCTATATAAATAAATATAATATATATTTATGCGTCTTTTTATATCTCATTTGGTTACAAATAATAATGGGCAACAACCCTTTTAGACAGTTTTAGATTCCGGGTGTTTACCTAATATTTATCTGTTTACTAGCGAGGTACGGGTCTAGAAGTTCCCTGCAGGTTTTGATTCCCTTGCGAGTATTGAAAATATTCTTAGATATATTCTTAGTTTGTTTAAGCCTGCCCCCCTTCCTCCCCCCTTAACAAAATCCTAGCTGCGCCCATGGACCTTGGATCTCCTCATCCTTCCCTTTTTACATGAATCTTGTCTGGAGGGGGTCATAATATGTCGAAAAAACTATCCTAGTAAAAGAAATCGATAACTTTAAAAAGATGTAGGTAGGTACTAGGTAAAATCCAGGTCGATAAATAATGTATTTACTCTGAACGCAGTTAAATGGCAAATAGTTTAATGGACAGATTATGAAAGTTATCTGGTAGATAGTTTAACCGCTAAATAGTTTCTTGACCTCGTCGGTGAGCTGACTGGCGTAGCGGTATCCATTTAGGATGAGTCGATCAAACACCGCGGCTGGCTTCGCGGAGTCTCCGGACCTAAAGAAAATAAGTTTAAAAGTACATAATTTTTTAAAAGCTTATATCATTGGAATGAAACAACTATTAACGGATTTAACTCGCGTATTTTTATTTTATTTTATTTGCTGACGTTTCGGATTCTTTACAGTTTCCATAACCGTAGCACGACTGAGCTGACAATAGTCTAACGCTAAAGTCGCTAAAGTAAACTTTAGCGTTAGACTATTGTCAGCTCAGTCGTAATAACCGCGAAGGCATCAGAAATTATTAACCTATATCACTTTACAATGTAGGTAAATGTGACCCTCCTCCATTTGATACCCCACTCGGGTATATTTGTAGACATTTGGTTTTCTACCCCCATTGTGTATCCCTTAATTTGGTTTTAGAATGACGTCACATAGTTAACCATGCATTGTCATCCAAACTGAACGCGTGTACAAAATTTCAGCTCAACCGGATAAAGTTAAATATATAGGGTGCGTCGGGGTAACATGAAAAACAGAGCAAGATGAAAAACCCCTCATAGCTGCCTATTCCGTGCATATTTTTTAACACTGACTACAGAGTTTTGTAGGTAATTTCATTGCGCTCCTTATCTCAGTCAGCGATAATCGTCAGTTGTGAGTGCATATGTTTTTTTTGCAATTTTTCGACAAGGTATGTTTTTGAGCGATAAATGCGTTTTTTAATCTTCCCCCACGTTCCGTAGTTTCTTCTACACGCAAGTAAAAAATATGTTTTTTTGATACGTGTTATTGATAATTTTTTTTTAGTTGATACATAAAATCCGATTTTACATATCTTTTATATTTTTGGAGTTTTTATATTTTTCAATCTTACACCGCTTGTAAAACCCAGGGGCAAGACGGCAATATTTTCTTTTCCAACTTACCCCGATTATGAAACCCATAGTAAAAGTCAGGGGTTGTCAAACTGTATGATTCGTTCATGAGTAGTGTAATATTCACAACTCATGAAAACATGTGTAAAAAAAAAAGATTTTAAATAAAAGTTGTAATATATTTAGCTAGTTTAACTACCTGTCTATTTAAATAAAGAAATGATTACATTTTTTGTGTACATGGTAGTAAAATTTAAATATTAGGATATAAAAAGAAAAGGTTGAGAACCGCATATCATCTGAATACAAAGTGGGGTAAGACTGAAATATTATATTTAACAAAATTTCATTTTGGTAGTTAAAACTAGGTATTTTTAAAATGTATTTATATATTTGAATAGAGAAAAAATATGCTTTCGGTGCATATAATCCAAATGGACCTACAATGGATATTAAAGATTTTAAGAACTATATCGATCTTCCCCCCTCATCATTCCATCTTACCCCACGATTTTTTTGCAAAAAATTTAACTTTGCCGTCGTTTTTATATATGAAAAACACCTCCAATCAGGTCCATTTTCAGGTAGATAGGAAGAACCATTCATGAACTTTACTAAAAACATCACTTCATATACGTCAGCTTCATACGATTAAAATTATGAGGCTTTAAAAAAAACATGGTTTATCTCATCAAAATCTCGTTCAACCTTACCCCGACGCACCCTACCTAGCTTTTAAGAAAACAATTGTAAAGATAATAATTTCTGATGCCTTCGCGGTTATTACACATTGGAATGAAACAACTATTAACGGATTTAACTTGCGTATTTTTATTTTATTTTATTAGCTGACGTTTCGGATTCTTTACAGATTCCATAATCGTAGCACCCATTTACCCATATTTAAATATAAGGTAGTTTGCATAACTGTATAAATCACTTTAGCGTTAGACTATTGTCAGCTCAGTCGTGCTACGATTATGGAAACTGTAAAGAATCCGAAACGTCAGCTAATAAAATAAAATAAAAATACGCGAGTTAAATCCGTTAATAGTTGTTTCATTCCAATGAGGGCCACCGCGTGTCAGAAATCCGCTAGATGTGCTAATGTAGAATGAGGTCTAGCTGTCATGTTCCACCAATGAGAGGCAAGCTACTGGCCTGTGATTGGTGGTACATGACAGCTGGACCTCATTCTACACGACGCGCATCTAGCGGATTTCTGACACGCGGTAGCCCTCATTGTAAAGATTTTAACTCGCGTAGGTAGGTACTTATATCAGAACGAAACAGCTACCTACTTAATAGATTTATCTCGAGTATTTTATTGTATTTGCTGCCGTTTCGAATACTTTAAGCGGGTCACCATTACCCCCACTGACCCCTGGGATTGTAGATTATTTTCCAAACTTATTTCCTTTAAGTAATCAAATTACTATCTTTTGAATAGAATTTGACTCTGTGACCTAACTACAAAGCTGTATCTTGTCACCCGTCGTTGCGCGATCCCCAAATAGAAACAATAAGTAGTTACCTACCTGCAACGTATGGTCCAAGGTTTGTCGATGTAGTATATATGCAGTGAGACCACTCCGTACGACGACGCCCACTCCAACAGGCACTCTGGTGCGAACGGGATTGTGATCTGTAACCAGATAGAAATAGAGTTTATAATGTCTGATGCCTTCACGGTTGAGTTAGACCACTATTTTACCATTGCGCTAATTCGAAATGCAATCCGTAGTTCTGGAATTCATCCCATAAGGGGAAGGGGGGATAATGTATATGTATCAACATTTAGATTGGTAGGTATGAAATCAGTTTGCAATACCTACAAGATTACTGAATACTGATGTATGGTAGATAAGTCCCGGGAAAGAACAGGACATAGGGGGTGGATTTACTATGGCAATATAATTGGTGCAATACCAAATCTACACAGACAAAGACTTGGAGAAGCTAGTTCTCCAAGTCGGGGGCAGAAGCTACTTCTTCAAATCAGGATCACAGTACAATTACCTCCGCACTCTGTTTCGGAGATGGCGGCCGTTCAAACCAGTCCCTGTACTTCTGCTTGCCGAGTCTGCCGAACATCTGGAAGCCGGTGCCGATCAGCTCGCCCTGGTTGACCAGCGCGAACCAGGGCAGCAACTCCTCGCACTTCATGGAGCCAGTCATGTTGTAGTAGTAGTGGGTTCCTAAGGAGTTTAGGTTATGAATGGAATTTTCTAGAATGTTCTAGTTCTAGAAGTAACGGCTGGTGCCTGGTGAATTCAGGTTAAGTATCGAATGTTCTAGATAGTTCTAGAAGTGTCTGCGCCCTCATGGAGCCGGTTTTGTTGTAGTAGTAGTGGGTGCCTGGTGAATTTAGGTTATGTGTCGAATGTTCTCGATAGTTCTAAAAGTAACGGCTGGGTGTCTGGTGAATTCAGGTTAAGTATTGAATGTTCTAGATAGTTCTAGAAGTGTTGGCGCCCTCATGGAGCCGGTTTTGTTGTAGTAGTAGTGGGTGCCTGGTGAATTTAGGTTAAGTATCGAATGTTCTGGATAGTTCTAGAAGTAACGGCTGGTGCCTGGTGAATTCAGGTTAAGTATTGAATGTTCTAGATAGTTCTAGAAGTGTCGGCGTTCTTTGTGGAGCCGGGCATGTTGTAGTAGTAGTGGGTGCCTGGTGAATTGAGGTTAAGTATCGAATGTTCTGGATAGTTCTAGAAGTAACGGCTGGTGCCTGGTGAATTCAGATTAAGTATTGAATGTTCTAGATATTTCTAGAAGTGTCTGCGCCCTCATGGAGCCGGTTTTGTTGTAGTAGTAGTAGGTGCCTGCGGAATTTAGGTTATGAATCGAATATTCTAGATAGTTCTAGAATTATCGGCTGGGTGTCTGGTGAATTCAAGTTAAGTATATATATATGTGTATCGAATGTTCTAGATAGTTATAGAAGTGTCGGCGCACTTCATGGAACCGGGCATATTGTAGTAGTAGTCGGTGCCTGGTGAATTTAGGTTATGAATCGAATGTTCTAGATAGTTCTAGAAGTGTCTGCGACCTTTGATGCCTTCGCGGTTATTATACATTGGAATGAAACAATTATACTGGATGAAGCTCAGGTATTTTACTTTATTGGCTGAGGTTCGAAAACTGTACCATATTCGTAGCACGACTGAACTGACGATAGTCTAACGCTAAAGTTAACTTTAGCGTTGGAACTGTAAAGTTTTCGAAACGTCAGCAAATATAATAAAATACGCGGGGGTAAATAAATCCGTTTTAGTTGTTTAATTCCACAGAAAACATTATTGACACATAATTTACTCAAAATAAAGAGATAACTAATATTATATTAGTATCTAATAACACACTTATTAATATTATATATGCGATTTGAAATAAATTATAATCAATAATAAGAACCTAATTGGGTATTTTTTTATGTCCCATTACTCCCATTATTACTTTAATATCTGACAATACAAATAAGTATTCCAAAAACAGTAATCATAACACTTGTGTCAAAATGTTCAAGAGAAATGCAATATCATAATGAATCAATTTAGTTGGCTAGCCATGTACTAATGTTTGGCAGTGTTCGTTCATTAATAGGTTTGTAGCGGCTGTGGTTAATGACGAGCTATTTGTGCCAAAATTTAATTAAACACCGCTTATCCATGTTATAATATGATGTTAAACAGTTTGCTTGACTAAGAATTTAGTTGGTATTTGTGATATTTTAGCTTTGTAGTGGATTTTAATGCTTTGATAGGTACTTATAATTATATATTAAAATTGTGTAGGTAATATTATAAACGCAAAAGTTTGTACAAAAACTACGAACGGTGCTTAACAATTTCTGATGCCTTCGCAGTTATTACACACTAGCTTCTGTCCGCGACTTCGTCCGCGTGGAACTCCTCCTTTTTTGCAGTCGGTTAAAAAGTAGCCTTTGTCCTTTCTCAGGTTCTAGACTTTCTTTGTACCAAATTTCACTTAAATTGGTGCAGTAGTTTTAGCGTGAAAGCGTAACAGACAGCCAGACAGACAGACCGAGTTACTTTCGCATTTATAATATTAGTAGGGATTGGAGTGAAACAAGATTAACGATTTAACTCGCGTATTTTCTATCTGAAGTTTCCAAAACTTTACAGTTCCCATGTTATAAGTTTCCAGAAACTATCAAGTATAAACGATAGTCTAACGCTAAAGTACTATCGTCAGCTCAGTTGGCTACACTGAAAACTTTGGAATGAAACAACTTTAACGGATTTTAACTCGCGTATTTTATTTTATTGGCTGACGTTTCGGAGCCTTTACAGATTCCATAATCGTAGCACGACTGAGCTGACAATAGTCTTATGCTAAAGTGAAGGCATCAGAAGTCCACTTACCCATATTAGGAATGCAGTTCTGCTTCCTAAATATGGTGCTGTTGAGTTCCACCTCCGTGCTGGGGATCCTCATGAGTCGTCCATCCGAGCCTGTGACCCACACCCCCCCGTCCTGGAGGGTGGCACCGTTCTCTATCTGAGGACCTGCGCCTGCCTTCAGCGACTCTGTAACAATATTGGTCTAATGGTGACTCAAGTGATGATTGGATTTTCGCACAAGAATAGTGTGATATCTCGAAATTTGTTACCATGTGAATTCAAATTTAAATGTGCCGACTTAGGGTCTTATATGGAGTAACAAAATGTTTCGATTTTTTTTTTGCATATTTCATGACATTGTTTCAAGACGTGACGTAGCGTCTTCGAAGTGTTTAAGCGGCATTTTTTTTCTGTTGAATTGAAAATAAGAATAGGTAGGTACTTGTCCAATATTTTTTCATAATCTAACTGGTGGACTATACACATTGTGTTTACTCAGTATAAAGCCTAATGTCATTTCATTATTTATTTTTACAAGCGGATTTTAAATAGGTTACGGTAGCATCGGTCCACGATAACATGTACGAGCACGGCATATTTATGCATCAAAAAGAAATTTATTTATTTATACTTCATTCCACAAAACTAAACATAAGTAAGTGTACAAAAGTGTATCTACTTTATGCCTTGAGGCATTCTGTACCAGTCAACCAGAGAAAATGCAGTAACTCTTGAAATCCTCGAAACGTCCTTAAAATCACCGTTAACAGGGCAGGCGCGTGCAGTGGGGTGAGCGTTAGTATGGCGCCAGGGTAGGCAGTCCATACATTAGTGACACTGTGCCTATATGGAATGCACGCCCTTGACAGGGTCCTACCTTCTGACACGAAGAACTGAGTCAGGGTCCAGTAGTCCCTGGAGGGTTCTCCCTCAGCGGCGGGGGCGCGCCATTTCACGAACTTCTTCTCAGGCTTCACCGCTAGCGACTCGTATTCGTCTACTGGGAGCTGAAATACATAAAGTTAAGTACTGTAATACAACGCACACCTAGAAACGTCAGCAAATGAACTAAAATACGCGAGTTAAATCGTCTAATAGTTATTATATTATATCATTTAAATATAAGCATGCTCATAATAATATTGAGCATACTATTTTAGAGCAACAGTAGCTATACTTATAACCGTTAAGCGAGGTCCATAGGTACCTATATATATATTTTTTATAAGCTTTTTTAAACCATCCAGAAACTACCTTACTCTCCCATCGTATTCCCCTATCAAAACCCAACATGCTCAACCTCCTTTCACCACACTACTAATATTTATTTATTTATTTGGCATACTAAACAGATAACATACGGTAATATGCAATGAAGTAAAATAGGCGTTCAGTTTTCTGACTAGTATGAGATTCAAGGGAATTACACACATTTTGATTACGTATAGAAATATTGTTAAAACTTAAAATATGCACTTTTAGTATTTAAAACATTAAAAAGCATTTTGATTTAGGATATTATCACGCATCTCCTGAAATGTTCAGGACCCGGGTCAAAAATATCTATCTCATCATTACTAGCCAAATCGTTGTACTGCCTACACATTCTTACTATTGGTTTGAAGAAGGAAGTATTGTCAACATAATATAATATGTATATCTATACTCTATACTAATATTATAAAGCTGAAGAGTTTGTTTGTTTGTTTGTTTGAACGCGCTAATCTCAGAAACTACTGGTTCGAATTCAAAAATTCTTTTTTTGTTGGATAGACCATTTATCGAGGAAGGCTTTAGGCTATATAACATCACGCTGCGACCAATAGGAGCGAAGAAACAGTGGAAAATGTGTAAAAAACGGGGAAAATATGAAGCCTTATGAAGAACTGACAGAAGACTGACAGATCTTTGACGAAACAATCGGACGGGCAGGACGACGTCTGCCAGGGCCGCTAGTAGTATATATAGGGCAAGTGTACAAGAACAATACTTCCTTATTATACATTATATGCCCAATATCACCAACAATTCGCCATAATGTGATAATGCAAGTTCTGGAACGTCAGTTACATCGAAAGATAGACCCTCGTGGTCCATTATGATAAATTAGATAAACGCAGCCTCAAATGGTCCGGCGACGTGGAAGAGATTGTGGGTGCCGTTTTATGGATGATCTTTTGAGACTTGCACATTTGGGACTTATAATTTTACTAGCGACCCGCCCCGGCTTCACACGTTTGCTATAAACCTTCCTCTTGAAATAATCTATGCATTACAAAAAACCGCTTCAAAATACGTTGTAGGTATCAGGGTTTGAACTGAAAGTGTTAGAAACTTGAAATTTTGAACAGGGTTTCCTTTTATAACGCACTAGCGGCCCCGGCAGACGTCGTCCTGCCCGTCCGATTGTTTCGTCAAAGATTTGTCAAAGTCTTCTGTCACTTACCGTCAATCATAATAATGTTGATTTTACACTTTTTCAAGATGTTTTTTAAATTTTCTCTACTTAGAAACCTTCCCTGGACTTCCACGAATAATTCAAGACCAAAATTAGCCAAATCGGTTCGTGCGTTCTGGAGTTATAACGTCAGGAAGGAAAACCCGACTTATTTTTATATAAATAGATGACAACACTGAGAAAGGATTTTTGAAAATTCACCCCCTAAGGGAGTACCTACCTTAGGGGGTGAATTTTCAAAAATCCTTGTTTTACTAAACAGGGGAGCTTATCACGCATAGACGACGTCTCGAGCAGAAGCAATATATCGCACATCTAGATCTAAAGGGATCTAACTCAGAAACCGGAAGATTTGAGTTATGCACACCACCGGATTCCAGCAAAACCCGCCTACACTAAAACTGATTTCAGCTAATATAGCTCTGCTAGCTTTATTATAAAAAGTATAAATTTATACAGAAAACTCATGCGTGCATATGGACATATTAATCAGTTTCTCGCCTCTCCTGAAAAAGTAGTTTTTTTGAGTTAGCTCTCTTTCGATCTAGGTGTGCGATATATTATGTGAAAAACTAATCAAAGATATACATATATGTATACAACATAAATACATTTATATATTTCCTTTCCAAACCAAGATTTATGTATTGAGAATAAAGACAGTGGGTTTACTTATAAGGTCTTGGCTAGAGTCCAGGTGGTTTGTTCCAATTTCTGGCAAATATCACCCATAATACTTCCCATTAAAGTGTACTTTGCGGTGAACTGGAGGTCATTCCTGACAAATAGGTGCTTTGGAAAATATATCGACGCTCGTTAAATAAGAATCTATAGGTAATGTTCTTAAAAAAGTGAATATTTTGAGGAATTTAACGACGATTTGTTGGTCAAGTGGCTATGACTATGAAATTGGATTTTGCGGGCTCGAATCTTGCTAGAGGCAATTGTCTAATAATAATAATAATATATATCTATCTGACATTGGCCCCTTAGCAGGATTCGTAGGTAAACAACAAGGTCAATAGTTAAATGAAAACAATAATATACTAAGGTCACCACTTACAGATAAACACAGTATGCTTTGAAATGAAACAACTATAACGGATTTAAGCGTATTTTATTTGCTGACGTTTTGAAAACTTTATACACACACTAGCACAGCTCAGTCAAACGACATAAAAACAATATACGCGATTTAAATCCATTAAGTAGGTATATAGTTGTTTCATTCCAATGCCACCCATGAAACTGACGAAAGCATCAGAAATTGTTACCTACATTGATTAATAGCCTAATTAGGGGAAAATGTCTATAATTAGGTTTTATTATGAGTTATATCAAATATGCGATGAGATATGAGCCAATATGAGATTTTAATACACTTCGCTAAATTTAATAGTACTTACCTACCTATGCTTTTCATTTAACATTCCAGCGACCATTAAGCCTACAAGTAGTGTATCTAAAAACACCCTACCTAAAGGCTTGAAAGCCTCCTCTCAGGAGGTTCGCCACCCGTCCGGTTTTGCAGTAAAGGCCCATTAGTTGGCCAACTGCGCTTCAGTATTCAGTTCGAAAAAAAAAAGTATTTAAAAACTAGCAAGCTCACCGCAATCTGCAGCCCAGCTACAAACCCCCCAGCGTCGAAGAGTGGGCAGACAGCCCGGCCCGGGGGGCAGTACATCTTCAGCTCAGGAATGGGACCCGGGGGCCGCTCCGTGCGCCGCCACCCATCCGTCTCCTGGATCGTCCGGGGGATCTTGAAGAAGTACTCCATATCGGCCAGGGCATCAGACCAGCCGAATTTAACTGTGTTATAAAGACATTTTATGTTTTTTTTTGTTTGTATTACGGGAGCAGGCGCGTGTAGTGGAAGGAGCGTAAGTATGGTGCCAGGGTAGGCACTCCATTCATTAGTCCATTCAATTATAATTAAATAACTTAACAATTATAAAAATAATTAAAATAACATTCACTTAAAGAGCGACAGTGATTTGCTTTTTCGATCTTCTGGGGTTCTTTAGATTATTATGTAAAATGTCAGCTGTCTTTGTCTAAAGGACGGTCGCCGAGCACAGCGAAAAATGGACGTTGCCAGTAACCTTCAAGGTTGCTGTGCGAGGGTGAGGGCACTAGTAGTTATATATTGGGCATTCTGGCACACCTATGTGTGCCAGAATGCCCAATAATTTTTTGCGATGCAAAATGTTGTGTGCTAGAATGCCCAATAGTTTTTTGCGATGCAAAATGTTGTGTGCCAGAATGCCCAATAGGTTTTTTGATGTGAAATGTATATAATGCGAAAATTTTAACGCATCCTGCAGCGAGCATCTCAACGCGAACGGTACAACTCACGCAAACGTTCTATTATCATGTGGAAGCGTTACTCTGTTACGCGACTCATAGCAGAAATCACTTCTGTATTCAGTTCGTTTTCGGATTCAAATCATGGGTTTTCGGATTCGAATCATACAACAACACAACAAAAATGGTACAAGTTGCTTTGGTATCGCGTTAATTTTCTTTGGGTTGCGCCAAACCGACTGTGATCGTATAACGTTCATGATTTCTACGTTAGCAAGTTTAATTTGAATACGTCGTACAACTGATATTATGTTGTTATGTGCAATTAAGTATACCAAACGCATCCTGCAGCGAGCATCTCAACGCGAACGATACAACTCACGCCGACGTTCTATTATCATGTGGAAGCGTTACTCTGTTACGCGACTCATAGCAGAAATCACTTCTGTATTCAGTTCGTTTTCGGATTCAAATCATACAACAACACAACAAAAATGGTACAAGTCGCTTTGGTATCGCGTTAATTATCTTTGGGTTGCGCCAAACCGACTGTGATCGCATAACGTGCATGATTTCTACGTTAGCAAGTTTGATTTGAATACGTCGTGCAACTGATATTATGTTGTTAACTCGAAATATTTCATATCATAATTAATGTACAAGGTTTATTGTTTAGAAAAACAAAAGCTTAACACAACGTATCAATGGTGTGATCAGTACCGTGTATGATACATCAGCACCCAATCCCCAGCCACGGGTCATGGGTGCACAAGGTGTTTGACACATCCGCAGAGTTGGCAAAGCTCGGGACGTGAGGATGGGACTCATGTACCGTCAACCGCTACAGTATTGAGATGATCCCAAGTTGAGAGTGGATTTGTGTCATACGGTCTCAGGCCCCGATCATCATAGATTTATTAAAACCAAGCCAAGCGAAACCGTAATACGCCACCGCGTTACCAAATCCATATCCCGGGTGATCAGTCCGTAAGGAATTATGATTTGGTAAGAAATTCATGACTAGCGGTTGTGATAGCCACGAGATTTCCGACTGTTTAAACATTGACGTTTCTATATATATCAACGAATCTTAAAAACTTCGTAAGCGTGATTTAGGTTTAGGTAAAATTAAGTTTAGATAAAAACGATTTTATCTTAACCGAAGTTATGTAAAATACTAAAATTAATCGTTACTTCGTTTGTCTAAATCAAATATATTATTACAGTAATAGAACCAAGATAATTAAAAAATCTGCTTTATTTCAAGAAATCGTCGACGCTCGCGACATCTATTAGTAAACGCGTGCATGAATGTGCATATCAATAAATCTAAACACTTCGTAAGGTTAGGTTTAAGTTAAATTACGTTAAATAAAAAACGATGTAAATTATCCCAAGTTATGATAGGTATAGTATTTTTATAGAACATTTAATCATTTGTCTAAATAAAAAGTATTATTTCGGTAACAATACTGTAATAGATAATTTTAAAAAAATCTGCTATAATTCAAGAAATCGTTGATGATCGCGACACCTGTTAGTAAACGTGTGTATGAATTAGTCACGTATGTGACTAATTATCACATACGAATATGATTATTGTTTTAATTACTCTCATACCTTATAGGTGGTGCTTTAAATTCATAGTTTGAAGTACTTTAAATTAAATAGAAAATTGTGAAAAGCAAAAAAAAATATTATCAAAAATCCCTACATATTATTATTTGATTATGTTTTAATATCACGTTTTTACTAATTTGTATTTATCTAACTTACATTTCTATGACTTCAGAATCTGATTGTAGACGTTTAAACACAAATTGTTCTACCCACAAAGTAAGCCCAATAAGGCTTATGTTATTGGTGTTGGACAACGATATACATACTTATTTACTTCTATATGTTTATAAATATATACTTAAATATAATATAAATGATCATGATTCAGATATACTCATATAAATGTTTGTCCTTAGTGGGATTCGAACCTAGGACCGTTGGCTTCGTAAGCAAACCGGCTAGACTAGGGTTACCATAAGTTCGAGGACTCAGACCGGGACATTTCAAGAAAAACTAGTAGGTACCTAAATGTAGAAAAAACTGAACTTACATATTTTATTGCTATTACAACAATAGGTAAACACAGAACAACTTTTAACAAAATTTTTTCAACGCCAATTCAATAGTTCTAATAATTTTACAGAATAAAAAAAAAATATTTTTACAAAATCAACATTAACTAAAGTAAGTCCCTATCTGTCATCATTTTTTAATTAGCACACTATGTAATCAACAAACTTACTAACAAACTAAAATTATCACAATGATGCGATCTCGAAATGCGTTGACACTGTTAACGTAAATTCGTGAAACGTGAACGGACAAGTGTCAACGCTTACGTCGTTCTATCCATGTACGATAAGCCTAGCTAGTTAGAGCGCATTTATTGGAGGTATATTACTGTTTACCAAGTCCAGCCCTCTATTAAATAACTATGATTTTTAAACCGGAACAATTTGATTATCAGTCGGGACGTCGGGACATCATGCTTCAAACCGAGACATGTCTCGGCGTACCGAGACGTATAGCGACCCTATGCTAGACCCACTGTGTCATCAAAATGCGATGGAAAACGAGCGATACATTTAAATGCATAATTTGCAATCATTAAATTTATACCAAATTAACATATTTCATTTGATACTTGTTGTTTTTAAAAACTCGATGCATAATATATTTACAAAGACGCCGCCTACTCATCATTTCAAAACGTAATAAGTGTAATATTAATCTTTATCATACATAAGTAAATTATGTGTATGATATAAGTAACTATGGAGTATAATTGCATATCATAATTTGGCAGTTATAACTTAAACAATTATTAGCGAAAATTGATTACTCGCTATTATTTTGTGGTTAAATAGCCATTGTAATGCGGATTTGGTGTTCTGTGCTCTACGTGCATACACTAGGCTCAGTCAAGCTGCTATCTTGTGCTATTGAAGTGTTGTGAAGTTATATTATTTTAAAATGTAAGTAAAAACTTAATTGTTAAACATAGTTTACCTGTAATTTTAACCAGTAATTCAAATATTAAGTCTTAGTGTTTTTTTCAGGTCGGACTCTGAATTTTCAATCCATTCACGCAGCCCAACTCCGGTGTCAGAACAGAAGAAAAAACCACGCAAAACCAGTCTCAATATTTCAAGGTAATTTTCGAATTTACAATTAAATTAGTGTATATAATATGTAATACCTTAATTAGCAATTTATAATTGTTATGTTTATATTTGATTTAGGTATGAAGACTCTGACCACAGCTGCTCACCTGCACTAGCAGAGAAAAAGAAAAAATCCAACGAGCCTTCCTCTAAAAAGAAAGCCAACTCAAGGTATGCACTTCACAGTATTTTCCTAGTCTTATTTTGCCTAAAAAATGCTATTATAGGTAAAGGTGTTGGTTTAATTAATTTATAAAATAATTATTTTCAGGGTTGTGAAAAAGAATACGGACATTTTTCAAATCATTAGAGAAGAAGAAAAAGACGTTTCCAATCCTCAAAAACAGAAGCCATCACAAACAGTATCATCGTTTAGCAGCCGCGTGTCCGCGGGCACCACGAGGCGTAATATAACCAGAACAGGTGACTTCTTGATTGACCTCAAAATTTATAAAATAGAAGATTATCAGATATCAGATGCTCTCGAACGTTACAAAAAGGCGTTAGCTGTAACTAAATTGCAGTGTGAGGAAAAATCTGATGAGTGGGAACAGATTCAAAAGTTTATGAGTATAGCTTTTAAACTTTTTAAGGACTCTGAGCCCACTTTCTTTTCCAATACTAAAAAATATCAATAATTGGGTATAGTATATATAGTTTTTCTGATATAAGATTGACTTTTTGTCTGACCTGTGGGATAGGTTTTTAGATTTTAATTTTGTTTTTGTTTTGTGTGTGAGTTTCTTTTTTTATTTTTTAGTCTTAGTTTATAATGCCTTTTTGTGTATCCTGTAGATTGTCTGTAGATAAAAAGTCATGGGTAGGACATCTCAGAAGTATTGATCATAAGACAAAAAATAAGTCTATTCATGTAATCGGTAATGGTGTTGAAACGATTCAGTCGGCGTTTCGTAATCGTATCGCTTCGTACAGGATTACAGCCTCTAATGATATCTTATCGAGTTCAGTGGATATATTTATGAATTCTATTCG
This sequence comes from Polylopha cassiicola, assembly GCA_038024825.1. Lineage (NCBI taxonomy): Eukaryota > Metazoa > Arthropoda > Insecta > Lepidoptera > Tortricidae > Polylopha > Polylopha cassiicola. Next base: position 7,814,823 of record CP149061.1, read on the forward strand.
TGACAAAATAAAGTTATTATTAAATAAATCTGTTCGAAAACATATCTGTGTAAAAGTAAATTTTGAATTGTATGGAATTTTTTTATTGTTCAAAAACAGCAGTCAATCCATTAAATCGTTTGGCACCAAAAATAAGATTTTGTATCAAAATTATGATTTTGATCGATTGTATAGTGAACTTTTAATAAGTTTAAAAAAAAAAGTCGAAGAGTTTCAAGAACGTGATAGTGGGTGGACTCTTTTAAATAATTCTCATTTGGAAATTAATATAAATAAATTTCAACCGTTACGCGGTGCAAGCTTTATCGAATTACCAAAAGATCGGTTTCACGATACTAGAGTTGTCAAAAAGTCATATGTATGACTTTCACTACTCAATATTTAAACCCAAATATGACAATCGTTTACAGATGTGCTACACGGATACAGACAGTTTTGTTTATCACATACAGACCGAAAATTATTATAAAGATTTAAAAACAACCTTTTTACCTTATTTTGATACTAGTAACTATCCTATTAACAATAAGTATCTGTTACCTATTCAAAACAAAAAAGGTACCAGGTCTTTTTAAGGATGAAATGGGGGGGATATCATTATAGAATTTGTTGTCCTTCGATCCAAACTTTATTGTATTAAAACCAATGCTGATGTTATAAAAAAGGCTAAATGAGTAAAATCATCAGTTATACGTGAACTAAATGTTTCTAATTATGAGAAAACATTGTTTCGTGGTGAAATAATTAAAAAGAAGAATATTTTATTTAAATCGATTAAACATGAAATATTTACACAAAGTGTTAATAAAGTCGCTCTATCTTCTAATGATGATAAACGCATGATTTCTATCGATAAAATATCAACTAAAGCGTGGGGTCATACCTCGATACTTAATTTTTAAAATGCTAGTTTGGTCTGTTATTATGATGAATGTATTCATGCTTTTAACACATTTCTAAGGATAAACTTTTCTATCGACTGTGTCTATATTGTATTTACCTAATAACATTATAATGTTTAAATTTGTACTTCAATGATTTCTAGGTTTAGATTAAGGTAGAGGCTAACTTTATTTGTGTTTACTTCGTTTTAGAAATTATTTTTAACATAGAAAAACCTGTTTCCAAAAAAAAAAAAAACAATATACCTATAATTTCTGTACCTATGTTATTTTTATAAAATAAATACGAATGAGAATAACGTTATTTGTTTACTTTTAATCCCAAGCTAAGAGCTAAGGTTCAACGCACACTGGTAGAATAACACTTAAATTAAGTATTTACTAATGAATGATTCGATTCATAGATAATTAAATTGAATAATGAACGCTTATGATTATCCACTTAAAAACTCTTTACTGCATAGTTCTACTAGTGTGTTGGGTCTAACAGAACCCAAATATAGAATTCGCTGAGCACCTAATTTTAATTACGGTTTGTAATAAATGCCTAATTGATCGAGTTCAGCTATTGTTGTGACAAATAACTTTGCATTGTCGACACACTCGTAACATAATCACATAATTGTAACTTGATAATGCGACATACATACTTAAGTTTTAAAAGTGTTTCAATTTAATTAAGGTTTGCTAATTGCATAATTGAACAAGTCTTAACCTGCTTGCCACGTGACAAATACTTAGCAAAACATTAAAATATGTTGCACATCAACTCGTAACATAACACTGATTGTTGCTTGATTATTGCTGATACATAGGATTTACTATGTATAAAATCAAGTCTTTAATTAGATAATTGTTATTAGTCTCTTGACAACACGAAACAAATAATCCGATTACATACGTTCGGTGAGTTGAACATTTACTATTTTACTTTATTTGATTCCTATCATTTTCGATTGCACTGACCATGTTTGATATTCTCAATTTGTTTATCATTGTTGTATTTTTATTTGTCACAGAAAATGGACCAAATCAACGAAATTTCTCCGATGCTATTTTCTCAATATGCTCAAGACCCGTTAGAGGGTTTTCAAAAAGAAGAGGAAGAAGATAATAGCACTTTATACAAGAAGATAAGAAAGGCATCTCAAAAAACTAAAAACATCAAAAAGAACCAAAAGATACAAAACAAAATTACAAAGAAAACTATTCCGGGTCAGCCACCATCATTTGTTATCAACAATAAGCCTACCAAGGGGAGTAGGCTTGTTAAAATAAAAATTATAAATTTAAACAATGTCTCCTGCTATGATCAAGACAGCGACGACGGTGAGAGTGTTCTCTTAAGCGCGCAGTATGTGGCAGATGACGGCTATGATGAAATTGTAGACAGCACGGAAAGTGTGATTGACAAAATGTCTAAAAAAATGTGTGGTTACAGTTTAAGTTTTTAAGAAGATTAATGTAATATTTTATGAATTATTTAATAAATGTGCAATTCAAATATTAAAATAATGTTTTATTAACTCAGTTATAGATTGGGTAAAAATAAAAAGGTGTTATAATTAATATATTTTTATTAAATAAATAATTGATGAGGATAAAATTGTAAATTATTTTCAAAATACCATTTCTTGATACACAAAACATTTTTCAAAGCACAAGATTTATTATGGATTAAACAACACAAGCTGTCGTCTTTACAATACTTTTGATACATGATTTGAAAATTAGGTGCGCCTTTCTCACCCAAGTCTATTACAGTACAATTATTACACAAATCTTTAACCCACTGAATTTTTTCTAAACCTTTTACATATATTATTTTGTTTTCCAAGTAACGATGAATAATTCTTTTAAATTCCCTATAGTCAATATAACCTTCACGCCATATGATACCATGGTTTTTCTCTATCCATCGAACTTGTCTTTTTTCTTTTTCTGATAATGTATAAAATAAGAATGGAGGTTTTATTGAAAATATTTGCGTATGTTCATTTGTACTATATACAAATTCTTTGACAATAAATTTACTGTTTGATAATTGAAATCCCTGTAGATCTACAAATAGTTGTTCAGACATTATGATATCTTTTTCGTGATATTGCTCAACGGTTTATATTCTACAATACTATCATTCAAAATAAGACAATAAGCCGCAGTATTGTTTGGTATATCTGTTTCACACTCAAATTCAACCCGCACATCTATTGCACCCGTTTTTAAGGCTTCGTTTTGACGAGAACAGTCGATAACAAAAAGAGGTGCATTTTCTTTATATTTTAAAGGATCTAACAAAGGTGCTTGACGGCGGTTATAATATGACTGTTGAAATTTAGCATACTGTTCATATAATATAGCAAACTTTTCAGCTAAAAAACTAACATTCAAATTTTCATATGGAAAATAGTTAGAATTTAAAAAAACTTTGACTTCTCGCAAATTACAATGATCAAAACACGATACATCTTTGTCAGCAACATTTTTTCTACCTGTTTTTAAACCAATTATAACATATCGCGGTTTTTCAACTTGAGATGAAGTTTTGATGGCCCAGGAATGCTTTGATGTTTTTGGTAAAAGCGGGTACTCATACAGATCCCAGTTTCTAAATGCTAACTGAATAGCTCGATCTTTCTCTAAATATTTAAGTAAACTTAATCTTTCTCGATCGCAAACTTTAATGTGAGGCATCCGCCATACTATTTTGGATATAGTAATATTATCTATGTACTCGTTTGTATTCAGCTTTACGCTATTTAAATTAGTATTCGATCGTAAGAGAATAAGTTCATGCTTGCAGTTGATGATAATTTTGTTGTAATCTTCCGCAAAACCGAGAATCTTGTTTAAAGGAATAGATACAGAAAACGATCCATTAGTAACTTTAGTGCCATTAAGATCCCAACCCCATAACTTTGACATCATCGATTCATGTTCATTCATCGATATGAGAGATTTCATTGTTGTTGTGACTCCTGCGTTTTTAATTTTATCTATTTCGATCCCATTTAATTCATAACGAATATCTTGAAATAAATGAAGTATAGGGTTATTTGTAAAATGAACACTGTTCACCATTGCTTTTGTTTCTCTGTTGAATACTGCAATAGTACCCTCTATGTATAAAGCACTCGCTGATGGTAATACGTAAAGATCTTGTTGGTTTATAGGAATACGGATTTCATCGTTTAAGTTAAAACTTGTTACGTATGGTTTATAAGAATGATATTCATAACTTTCAATGGAGGTATCAAAGTTAATAGGATCTGATAAGTTTAGTATGCTCATTTTAATAAACCTATGGTTTTCAAAAATAATTTATTTTCCTTTGTAAGGTGCACTTTAGGTCTTCTTTTCTTGATAGCAGAATGAGCACTAATGCTTTTGATGCGTGAGATTATACTTTTATTGAAGTCAATCATTTTTTTCTGAGATGTAAATATATTTGAATCTCTTCACCACGCAAATTGATCAAATTGTCGTTTATGTCTAATATCTTTATTTTAAGTGAGTTTAAGCTTGTTTGAGTAACAGGAAAATAGATAACGTTTTTCGGTGTCTCTATAATCCTATAACCAGGAGGCACATTAGGAACAAACTCATGAATTATATGGCTAGGTTTTCCGTTTACAAATGATCCGCGCACGAAATCACATTCAATTCGTACTATAGTTGTAGACAGAATGGATACAGGAAAAGGGGATTCTGTTAATATACCAGCCTGCACAGTTTCTTCACCGAATCCGAGTAATTTACCAATCGAGTTTGGTTTATTAAAATAGATATTTTTAGAACACAATATAGATGTCTTTAAAGTATTGTTATTGCATAGCAATGTAAATGTACATCCCTGAAGATGACTTTTAAGATAATCATCAAGATCTTGAAGTTCATATGATCCTTCAGGAATTTCTACGACTTCGTTTTCACCATAGTAAAACATATTATTTCGGTAGTCTATATTAGGTATAGAGTTAAAAGTTGACATGTATAGCAGTCCGCATTCATATTCGCCATCAAATTGAAGAGCTGGCGAATGATTCGCTATCAGGGTAGATGAGGTTCCAGTTATAGACAGAGTGAAAGACATCGTGAGAATGAAAAGGTTTTTATTATTCAGATAATTTTATATACTTAAACGATTATTCCAAAATCTTTTTAAATACTTCAAACATAAATGTCCACAATTAACGGTGTTAAATTTTTGATATGTGTTATAATTGTATGATATTTCATGATTTTTTAAATACCTTAATAATTCTAGCGGTGGTTGAAGATCACCATAACTGTTAAAATATTCACAGTAATTATTATCTTTAGCATAGGCCACCCAGTGAGTCCCTCTGTTCTTAGAACTATCTAAATTTATGATTGCACATTCTGTTTTTTTTGGATGCTTTGGCAAACTATCTCTCATATAAACTCCTCGAAAATGTGGAATATCTGAGGAGTGTCTTAAAATATCAACATTTGTAAGAGCACGTCTGGGTAGCCTTTTAACTAGTTTTTTGGGTGATGTAAACACAAGCCCTTTCCATTTCTGTATGGTTTAATGTGTAACCCTTTACCTAATGCGATAGATTCCATCATCTTATTATGGCGTTCTGTTTCCGATAAGTTTTTTTTTGCAGCTTTGTAATCACCAACAGCTTTTGCGATCCCAGCAGCTCCACCAGCCAAAGATCCTAATGCAGAGAGTCCAGCAAAAATTGGTATCAGTGGTAATATACCTCCAGTTTTCGGGATTGGTATTAAGCGCGGAACCTTTATTTTACTTGTTTTGTTTTTAAGGAATATTTTATTTGCAGCGGCAAAAGCTTTACTGATTATACCATCTTTATTCTTTGATTTGTTTCTTTTCAATTCGCTGCGTATCTTAGAAACAAAATGCTTAAATGTTTTTATTCCTGCACCAGCTTTTATTTTAGATTTCATTACTTTGCTAACTAACCATGAAGCAAGTTTTTCACCTTTTCCTGCAGCTTTTGAGTTCAATCTTTGTTTAGCCATTTTATAAAGTTCTAAATCTGCTCGGTGTCGATCTGCTAGGTTAGAATATTTATCGTAAGCTATATCATGTAGCATACACGCGTTGTCTAAATCATTAACTCCTTTATCACCTCTTTGTAATCGTTTATGCAATTTTGTGCCTGGACCACAATAATTGTAACCAGGTAAATGTAACTCAAATGGTAAGTGATTAATAACACTGTTTAGAAGTCCTTCTCCTTTCATATCCTAAATGTTAATGGCTACATACAAGTAAGTTTTGAAATATATTTATACTACAGCATTTCTATCAATCCAGCTATTCTCGCTATCATTAAGTCCTAACCACTTAACGTATAATTTATCCCCCCTTTTCTTTATTACCTTTTCTATGAGATAAACGTCAGGATACTTGGTTTTCTGAAGTTCTTGTTCGTAAAATGTACCAAGTATACTGTTTTGCCGTTGGTCTTCAATATGATAAGTAATAGGACGAGTGTTATTCACTTGTTTAATAGTAAATAGCTCTGTTGACCAATTAGGCAAATAACCTTTACGAAAGACGCTTTTATACTTGCTTATACGCACACGATCTCCAACATTAAATTTATGAAATTGGTGACATAACTTGGATTGTTTTTTTTCTATGTTTTTCTTAACTTCAACCTCATTATACAAATTCACATCCTTTGGTCTAAATTTTGTTGTGCTGTGCACTGTTTGATTATAAGTTTGAACTATGTCATCTAAAGGTTTTCCAACCCATTTATAATTGCCTATCAAACTAAAATATTTGTAAAGTTTGTTCTTAAGCGTCTTTATTAACCTTTCAACAATAGCTGCCTTTTTAATTGAATAAGTGGAATAATGTTTTATTTTTAAGGATTTTACAAAACAGCTGAATTCATTATTGTAAAACTCTTTCCCAAGGTCTGTCTGTAAGTTTCTAGGTGTACGCCTTGATGATTTTACAATGTATTGAAATCCGTTTTTTATTTCGGTCTTACTTTTAGATTTTGTAGGAATACACCAAGCGTATTTTGAAAAAGTATCAATAACAACTAGAATATAACTATATCCCTTATTAATCGTTTTTAAACTCTGTAAATCAATCAAATCTGCTTGCCACAAATCATCAATTCCTTTTAATATGACGGAGCGACGTTGGAAATTTTTCCTAGCTAATCTATGAATTTCATTCACGACTTGTTCTTTTGCCATTATTGAAATTATGTAAAATATTATCTATGTCCTTTTTAGTATAAAAGTTTATTTTCAACTGATTTGCAAGCTGATGGATTTGAGAATTTATAGTTTCAAACAAAGAATCTAAATACTTCTTGTCATAAACGTTATTCTGAACGAGCTGATCTACATACTGCTTGTTAACTGCTTCATCAGGTGATGAAGGATCCAGCACCCCCTTTAATCTTGATGATTTTAAATCGAAATGTCCATTATCTAAACGTATCAAAGCTTTATTCTTAAGTTCAGTAACTTCCCATACACGCAAACGTTTATGAACATGATGACCAAATTTGTCTATGTTCATTTTTATTATTTATTGGTTAATTATTAGTGAGCAGTCAGAAGTCCAACTTCGACTGATTACAAAAGTAAAATTTCGGCTTTATATCTTATGTATTGACTACACCAGCTTCGCGCAGCTCTTCAATAATTGATATGATTTCATTATCTAATCCTGTGTTACCAGCATCACGGGAAGCTATGAGCAATTTTAATCTTTCAACTAATTCGTTTGCATTATCCCAATATACATATGAAACATCTCTTCTAACGTTTTTCATTGTTGGTAATCCTTTACCACAAGTAAATATATCATCGCTAATTGAACGTGTTTTGCTTAATTTAAAAAGTGGTTTGATAATGTATAAATATTTCATACCTTTGTTACTTTTTATTGGTTTATTGGGATTAAAATCTCGTCTATGCGCATTAGTTTCTAATAGTAACATTTTATAATAACGTTTATCTTCTACAGTTACTTTATCTAAATCTGGTATTTTTTTAAATAACAATTCATGTAAACCCGGTGTTAAATTGTACGTACGTCTATTTACTTTAAACTTTTTGCCACTAACAGAAACTGAACAGGAACCTAGCATTAGTTTGTCGCGCTCTGTTCGTATGCCAAAAGGAACATTCAAGTTGACATCATATTGCTTTTGCAAAGCGGGGTCATCGCGAGGAGACGTAAAAGATTCAGAGGTATTTAATGAAGTATCATCTGCAGTGACTAAACTAGTCTCGTCATCGCTATCACATGATATGCTATCATCATCTTCAACATAGTCGCTACCATCAACCATCTCTTGATCGTCCTTATTAGTAGATCCAGGAGATTTTTGTACAACTGTCATGTTATTATAACTACTTCTCTTCTCATCACTAGGACTAAATTTTAATGTCTTTTTCCATTTAAATCCATCGTCATCAAAATTGGTATCGTTAGCGTTAAAATAATTGTGATTACCACTGTCGTTATTTTTAACGATTTCATTAAGTGGTTCTGTTATTGGTTTCAATACAGATTCTAACATCATTTCATTGTTAGTTTTCATGTCACGAAGGAGTTTAACTTTCTTTTTGACTGCCGCAACAGACTGGAGCACTTTATCTTTCAAAGTTTTCTCTTCGTTTATTTTCAGATCCATGTCCTACCTAGATGGTTTCACATACAGAAATAAAAGGTTTAAGAATAAGAAACTCATTAAGTATCATAATTAATCTAGAGTGATAAATGTATCGAATCCCATTCTATAACATCCTGAATTTTTGACACAATCCTTGTTTATAACCAAGTAACTGTATGGCACAGCCCATATTTTTGCACACATTTCTCGAAACTGAGACCAAGACATATCGGTACCAACATGCTCGTCATAAACATGACGTAAATTGACATCGTCTTGTTTAAAAATAATTATTAAATTAGCGTTGTCCCTTATTAATTGTTTAGGTATTTTACTGTAAGTTTGATTCAAGTAGAAGCTATCAATATTTTTATGTCTCCCCATTGCGAAGTAATCTCTTATATTGTTTTGATTTTCGCATGCAACATCATCAAATATGAAAATTGAATTATTCCTGGCTTCATGGGGGCTAATTATTTCATCATTTTCCCGATATGTTTGAAGTTTCACTGACTGAACCATCATTAATATTTTTTCTAAAAACTGGTACATTGGTTGGAAGAGTGTTTTTGAATATATATAAACATTTTGGAAGCGTAGCCCTTGCTCATGAAGTAAAAGACCAACAATCAAATTAGTTTTTCCACAGTTAGAAGGACCACAAATTATACAGCGAATTGAATCAGGTAAAAGTTCACCATGACGAAAACTACGTTTCTTGGTATCAGGACAAAGAACATCAAACTGTAAGGACTGAGTTTGTTTCACAAACTTCATACTCCTTCAACATGAATTTAGGTTGATTTCAATGCACGCGTCTTACAAGGATGAAGCACTCATACAAAATGAGCATAATACGGACAGATCATTCCTAATCAAGTTCCCGGGTAGCGTAACCGAGTAACGCTTCCACATGATAATAGAACGTTTGCGTGAGTTGTACCGTTCGCGTTGAGATGCTCGCTGCAGGATGCGTTAAAATTTTCGCATTATATACATTTCACATCAAAAAACCTATTGGGCATTCTGGCACACAACATTTTGCATCGCAAAAAACTATTGGGCATTCTAGCACACAACATTTTGCATCGCAAAAAATTATTGGGCATTCTGGCACACATAGGTGTGCCAGAATGCCCAATATATAACTACTGGCACTATTACTACGCGCGTGCGACAGAGACAAACAAAAAAAGGGCCACGTCCGTTTTTCTCTGTGCTCGGCGACCGTCCCTTAGTGATTAAACGCCTAATTTTAGTTGTTTTAAGTTATTTGATTGTTCATTGCATTCACAGAAACTTTCGTCATTTCCCATATTTAATCACTTCTAGAATGTTTTTTTTTGTTGTTTTTATATAAAAAAACCTGGTAGGTTATCTTGTCAAGTTGATGTTTTTCACACTCGCGATAAACTGTCAGACTACCCCGACAAACGATATCGACATGACAAGATATCGATTCGACAATTCTTCGTAAATTTTAACTTACCTCGTAAGCCATCGTATTCAATGCCTGAAACAAACAAACAAAATTAAGTCAGATCCAATGGCTTGAATAAAATACCCTACATTATTACATGACATTTCTAGGTATTGCCTGGGAAATAAAGATTGTCTGGCCTTGATTCTTCCCAACCGAACCATTGGACCGGGTAATTGGCTAAAACTTCTCGCTAGTCATCAAAACAATATGCTTCATTGAGCACACTGAATCACGACTAACAGCGATAACAAACTTTTTCCAATAAAAAATATACAACACCTGAAGGTAGGTATGTATGTATCTATGTACTAGGTGACCTGGCAAACGTTCTGCCCTTGCCCTCATCATCAGACTCCTTAGTTTATTTATAGGAAACATATTATATCCATTAACGATTTATAAAAAAAAATCATGTCTCCAGCTTGTCCGAAACTAGCTGTCCGCTCCGGCTTCGCACGGATTCAAAGTCAAAATATTCTTTACCCTATGTTACTCAGGGTGAACGTAGCTTCCCAACAGTGAAATAATTTTTAGCCAATTTTTAGCCAGCCGTTTTGGAGCCTATTCAATCCGAACAAACAAACCGTTCCTCTTTATTGTATTTGTATAGAAAAGTTTGATTTTACGTACAATTTTTCTGTCGTCTACTATCTACCTTTTAATGTTGACACACAATCTTCAATAATGTCCGGACATTCTACCCAAATGTCCGGCCTAACTATTTGGCATACTGGCAACCCTAACTGTATCATTTAGGCATATGTTATCTGTTGGAATGAAACAACTAAATAAAGTCACACTTTAGCATAAGACTATTGTCAGCTCAGTCGTGCTACGATTATGGAGTCTGTAAAGGTTCCAAAACGTAAGCCAATAAAATAAAATACGCAAAAATCCATTTAAAGTTGTTTCATTCCAATGTATAATAACCGCGAAGGCATCTGAAATTATTATATGGTATCTGTTTAATTTTGGGCGGCATAATCCTATACCCACGGGACGGTGCATCTTGGGCACCTATTAACATATCCACAGGGATATTTAGACTGCCTAGAGGCATTGTATTTGGTCGCCATTGTTACGTTGTAATGCATAACATAACACCAATTTCCTTTAAAGGTGTTTGGATTACATAACGGTTTTAGTATTGTTATCGCAGGAGTTCTATGTCAAACATCGGAATTTCGATAAGAATTTGATATAGAATTTGGTGTCATAGATCTCCTGTAAAGCCTCCTATCTAACATATAAATGGACCCCACAGTTGTTTCAATTAAAATTAAGAGAGTAGTAGAATGAAGTCAAGCTGCCATGTTCTACAATGAGATAAGCCCTTGGCCTGTGATAGATGGAACATAAAAGATTTTTTGACACTTGGTAGTCTCTATTTACGCAATATGTCAAATCTAAATACCTACATACAAGGAGAAGCTGATTTAGTGACAGTCATGCTACTATTATGGAATCTGTAAATGCTCCGAAACGTGAGCCAACAAAATAAAATACGCGAGTTAAATCCGTTTAAAGTTGTTTCATTCCAGTGGTGAAACATCAGCTTGTCTTAACCGAAAAATTTAATAGTTAAATAACACTTACCGCATACCACCGACACCATAGCAAGAACGGTCGCCAACGTCTTCATTTTGTATACAATTTTAATAAAATATCTAAAACAAGGATCCTAGTTAGTTGATCCGTCGCGTTGCGCACGAGTGGATAAACTGAGGACCGCGGTAGGAGTTGGGATCGGCCGGTGGCATTGAATAAATCAATTTAAAAATTTCCTCTCGTTACTTACTTGTTACTTACTTTGTGAGCAGAATGCGTGTCTGTAAACGTGGGGCTTACGTCAATTTAGAATTGTTTTTGATTGGGCTGAGATTCTGTTTTGATTGGCATGTGATAAGACTATAAGTATTTTTGAAATCAAAGGATTATAATGGATTTGCGTATTTTACTCTTACCTACAGATTCCATATTAGTTTAACACTAAATAGTACATTACGCACCAAGGCCAGTAAAATAAAAAATGTCTCAGATCACATGTAATTGTCGTCCGAGGCGAAGCCGAGGTTGACAAAAATGTGATCTGAGGCTTTTTTATTTTACTGGCCGAGGTCAGTATACTATTTTTCTGTTCGACGAAGCCAGAAAGCGGCAATTTCATTGAGCGCAGCGGCCACAAAGTTGGCGCTTTCCGGCCGGAGGACTGAAAGTAAATTTTTCGTAACGTGAGCCTAAAAATGTGCCTACTTACATAAGTACCTATATCAAAAATCGGTAACGTTGTCGGTAATGGGCATTGTCGTCTCTAATTTCTTCATGTCGACAACGAAACAATATAAACACGACAAACCTTGTCGACAACGTTCTAAATATTAAGTCGACAAAATGTCTACTCGACAGTTCATCATAGGCTCGCTGTTCATGTATTATAGACCCGTGAACAACCGTGACATAACACATTAGTTAAACCAGTACAATAAAAGTTAAACTCATTTACAAACGGAGACACGGTTTTCACCAACCGTGGTGATTCAACAATACAATAAGTAGGTACTTACTTAGTTATACGTAGGTATCACATTTAGTTTTTTTTTAAGTACAAAGGATCAAATAAACATATAAGTAGGTACTTACTTAGTTATACGTAGGTATCACATTTAGTTTTTTTTTAAGTACAAAGGATCAAATAAACATATAAGTAGGTACTTACATAGTTTTTTTTAAAATATGGTTTTTGCATTGTCGAAATATCTCTAAATGCATAATCTAGTTAACATTGTAATGAAACTATAACGGTTTTAACTCGCGTATTAACTCTAGTGTTAGACTCGCGTCAGCTCAGTAGTCTACGAATATGAGAACTATAAAATTTTCGAAAAATCTGCACGTACATAAAATAAAATGCGCGAGTTAAAGGCGTCAAAGTTGTTTCATTTTTGTAGTAACCGTGAAAGCATCAATAATTATTAAAATTAAAAGTTAATTTTGCTACTTCTAAGCACATTAAAAAATCTTTTACTCTTATATTAAAAATCATCATCATCATCATCATCATCAGCCCGTCGCAGTCCACTGCTGGACATAGGCCTCTCCAATTGCACGCCACTTTGCTCTATCTTCGGCTGCTCGCATCCAGCTCCTGCCAGCCATCCTACGCAAATCGTCACTCCACCTTGCCTGAGGACGTCCTACACTACGCTTGCCGAGACGCGGTCTCCACTCTAGAACACGTTTACTCCAACGGTTATCGGTTCTTCGGCTAATATGGCCAGCCCACTGCCACTTTAGCTTACTAATCCGGTGGGCTATGTCGATGACTCTGGTTCTCTGCCGAATCACCTCATTTTTGATTCGATCCCGCAGAGAAACGCCGAGCATAGCCCTTTCCATAGCCCGCTGAGCGACTTTAAATTTGTGAACCAGCCGTACCGTCAGTGTCCACGTTTCGGCTCCGTATGTCATGACGGGTAGGACGCACTGATTGTAGACTTTCGTCTTCAGGCACTGTGGGAGTGACGATATGAAGACTTGACGTAGCTTCCCAAACGCTGCCCAACCTAACTGAATTCTTCTATCCACCTCATCCTCGAAGTTGTTTCTACCTAACTGTAATGTCTGTCCAAGGTAGACATATTTTTGAACAACTTCGAGAACGGCGCCGTGTACCGCAATTGGTTCCGGTAGTACATGTTCATTGAACATGACCTTGGTTTTGTCCAAGTTCATCCGTAGGCCAATGCGTACAGAAGAGTCAGCCAGATCATTCAGCATCTGTTGTAGGTCCTGCAGCGTTTCTGCCACGATGACGATATCGTCAGCAAATCGCAAGTGAGAGATGTACTCGCCATTTACTTTGATGCCACGTCCTTGCCAGTTCAGCGTTTTGAACATATCCTCCATTGCATTTGTGAACAATTTCGGGGAGATAACGTCCCCTTGTCTCACACCGCGATGCAATGGTATAGGCATTGTTTGCTGATTCTGGACTTGGACGGACATGGTAGCGGCTTCGTATAAACATCTCATCACTTGGATGTATCGCCAATCGACTTGGCATCGCTGCAGGGACTCCAGAACAGACCAGATCTCGATCGAGTCAAAGGCCTTCTCATAGTCCACAAATGCTAAACACAGGGGCTGATTATACTCTTCGGTCTTCTGTATAATCTGCCGCACTGTGTGGATGTGGTCTATGGTGCCGTATCCGCTCCGAAACCCAGCCTGCTCCGGTGGTTGGAATTCGTCAAATCTTCGCGCAAGACGGTTCGTGATTACTCTTGAGAACAGCTTATAGACGTGACTTAGAAGGGAAATGGGTCGATAGTTCTTCAGCAGGGTTTTATCTCCCTTTTTGAAGAACAAGACGACCACACCTCTACTCCACATCTCTGGAGTTCTCCCTTCAAACAAGACGGCGTTAAAGAGTTTTTGGAGCTCCCTAAGTATAGGTTTACCTCCTGCTTTTAATAACTCTGTTGTAACGCCATCTTCTCCAGGGGCTTTTCCGTTTTTGAGCTGTCTAAGAGCGATCTCGATTTCGCCAATACTGACTTCTGGCAGGTCTTCGCTGTAGTGGCGTGTTAAAGTGGCTCTAGAATCCTCATTTCCGGGATCAGGTCGAGATGCATGCGAAGCGTACAACCGGCCATAGAAGTTTTCCACTTCGGTTAGGACTGCCGGCTTCGAAGCAACGACTTCTCCAATTTCTGTGGTCAACTTCGTCAGGTGGCTTCTTCCAAGAGATTGTACAAACACTTTTGCTCCCCGGTTTTGCTCGATCGCTCTTTCGATCGAAAGAGTATTGAAGGACCGAAGATCGTGTCGTACGCGTTTACTAATCTCTCGGTTTAGAATCCGTTTCTCTGACGAAGTGACGGGTGGGTTTTCACGTCGTTTCTTCATTAGCCCTAAAGTCTCTTCCGAAAGCTTCGACTTCCTGCCATTACGTTGCATTTTACAGAATCTCGTACCTTCTTCCCTGAGAATCCGAACCACATTTTCAAGGTTCTGGTCAACGTCAGTTGTGGTTTCCACGGCAGCGAATCGGTTCTCCAGATTGGACTGGAACGTTTCAGATCCCATCATAGTTTGGAGCAAAGTTGGTCGGAGCCTGGCCTTCATCAAGCGAACACGTTCAGCCCTGAAGTCAATATTCAGAGAGCCTCGGACGAGTCGGTGATCGCTTCCGGTATTGAACCTATTGATCACAGAGACGTCTCTGAATATATGCTTTTTGTCCGTCATGATGAAGTCGATCTCGTTTTTTGTCACAGTGCCCGGTCTTTGCCACGTCCACTTCCTTTGGGGCTTTTTCTTGAAAAAGGAATTCATCAAGAAGAGCCCCTCGCGTTCCAGGAAGTTGACGAGCATTTGCCCCCTATGATTTCTGCTCCCATATCCATGGGATCCTACTACCGATTCGTTACAATTTTGTACTCCCACTTTAGCGTTAAAGTCCCCCATGACAACGTTGTAATGGGTCTTAGTAGTGAAGTGAAGGGCCCTCGATATGTCATCGAACATAACCTCCACCTCATCATCCGAGCGTGTCGAGGTCGGTGCGTACACTTGCACCACCTTGAGGCTGTACCTCTCGGTGAGCTTGATGATGAGGTACGCTACCCGATTCGACACACTGGACACTTCGACAACATTGTCAGCCAGGGACTTATTGACCAGAAACCCAACGCCACCTTGAGATTGTTGGTCTCCCTCTCGGAAGTACATTAGGTGGCCTGATTCGAGAGATATGGTGTCCTCCCCCTCTCTTCGGACTTCACATAACCCTAATACGTGCCACCTAATCTTCTCAAGTTCCACCTCCAGTTGCGCCAGATGCGAGTCGAGCCGTAGCGTGCGTCCGTTGTACGTCGCCAGGGTCAGTTTGGTGTGATGGCCTCCCGTAGCCCGGAGATTCTTCGCACCCCCCGTCCCACCGTTACCATGGTCGCCACCGTGACCAGGAATAGCGGGACCGCCGGGAACTAGGGGCCGTGGTCTTTGGTGTGCCTTCATGGAGGTAAAAGCCCATAATCGCCACGCTGGGCAGGCGGGTTGGCGATCGCAGGGCGTAGCTTCTTGCTTCGATGACGCTGCTGCCCGTCATCGAGCGGAATTTAGCTACGCCTATGTAGGGTGGATATACCGCCATCAGTCGGTCGCCAGAGCCTCGTTCGTTGGACAGCAGGGTGCACCGCGTGCAGGTGAGGTTGGCTTGGGGCGAGTGATGATGATGGTTTCGCCCCCTCTCACCCCATTAAAAATAATATTAAAAATAATATTCTTTAAAAAGTGGTGTTACCAATAAACTTCTGAAAACTAATTACAAGTATCAGGCCCACTCTAAAACTAACTACGTAAACAAAAGTTAGCAATTTAGGAAAAACTGGAAAGAGTTTTCCTCACTTCGTTCAATCCAATCAGGATCGAGCAAATTGAATTTCGTCTTTTTTTTCGACACAGCCTGACGAGGGCGAATTTGTCGATTAGCCTATTTGATGGAAACCCATTTATTAAACGGCTGACTGGCATTGCAATCACACCAGTAAAAATATAAACGACCGTTTTACTATAACTTTGATGTATTAATACAAATCTATACTAATACAGTGAAACCTGGTTAACTGGGTCTTCCAAGGGACCTGTAAATTAGTCTCACTTGAAGAGGTATTCCACTTACGCAGTGTCCCAGATATGTAGGTATAAAAAAATACCTGTCTCATTTACAGAGGGTTTCATTAACAGAGGTAAGAAAAGAGATAATCTCTGTTATAGAGGTGTATTCAATAAAGCAACGTATTTATTTTGTAAACAATTCAGTATTTTCCATAAAAAATATCAAAAATGTGGTTTAAAGACAGTTCTCCTGAAACTAATAATTCGTTGTTGACGTTTACAAAATTATTAAAAGTTGGAGGCAGATTATTTTACTGATTCGGGCACTGACGTTAATTTTAGTTTTTTTTCGTAATAATAAAGACTTTGTCCTCGTTTCGGTCTTTTTAAAATAAATACCCGATTAATAGAGAAACCGCATTAAAACTAAGTTATATAAGGGCCGATTTAGAGAAGTTCGAGTAGGTAAAAGAGAGAGGAGACATCCGAGGTCCGAGGTAGCCTATGTGTACCTACTGACTTTATCCCAGTTACAGAGATAAATACACGCGACTTCTCAATTATAGAGGTAATTATGACAAGAAAATAGAAATAACTTATCCCAGATAAAGAGGTTGCTTTTGTCTTACTAACAGAGGTAATTCATAGCCAAGGTGCCGGGACCTCAGCATGTGTTCCAGATATGGAGGTTTTTCACTTATCCAGGTCCCTCTTAAACAAGTTTCACTGTATAATAAAGAGGAAAGGTTTGTTTGTTTGGGTTGAATAGGCTCCAAAATGACAATGATGAAAAATTCTTTCACTGTTGGGAAGGTACGTTCACCCTGAGTGACAGGCTAGGGTAATCAATATTTTGTAAAAAATAATAGGGATCTGGGCGAAGCCGGGGCGGACAGCTAGTAAGTTATATATATTATATAGCTAAAGTTAGCAGTAATCTATACTAATATTATAAAGCTGAAGAGTTTGTTTGTTTGTTTGAACGCGCTAATCTCGGGAACTACTGGTTCGAATTCAAAAATTCTTTTTTTGTTGGATAGACCATTTATCGAGGAAGGCTTTAGGCTATATAACATCACGCTGCGACCAATAGGAGCGAAGAAACAGTGGAAAATGTGTAAAAAACGGGGAAAATATGAAGCCTTATGAAGAATTACTATTCCACGGGAACGAAGTCGCGGGCACAGCTAGTTTATAAAATACAAACCTACTTCGAATCTTCTGCTTGCCAAAACAATTTGAGTTCGCAAACGCCTGATGGAAATAAGACGGCAACAAACGGTCGTACGAGTAAAAGAAATTCGGGCGCCGTTCAGGCGTTGACGGCTTGGCTTATGGCCCATAAGATAATGGATTGTCTAAACGCGTAAACTTACAAAGTTTTCATGCAATCACTTTATTATTAACTTTTTTTTTTAAATGTATGTTGTATTTTATGAAAATTATAGAATTTAAAACTCTAAATCTACCCTGCATTTATGCAGGGTAGATCCACAAAGCAGTTTTCATCTACTGGTACTGAGTATCTACCTAACTATGTAGTACAAACGTCATGACAACCGCCGAAGTTTTGTCAAAATAAAAAAAAATACAAAGAAAACATCAGGCAATCCACCACTCGCTTCGTCTACATATATTTACCCATAAGTAGGTAAGTACATACTACATAGTCTATAGTATTTCATCATTTTTGTTCTTAATTAAATCTTGTTAATGACAATTCTGCAATGCGTAATCAATACGGAACCGTTCGTGGGCGAGTCCGGTTCGCACTTGGCCAGAATATTCTCGAATGACTATTAGTATTGAAATGGATTATACATCTTCGTTACGAACGCAACTGTATTAGGTGTTGTTATGTACTTTCGCCCGTAGTGTTGCAAGCCGATCCCTAAGACAGTGAGTCAATGCGTTTATGCAATACACATTACCAACTAACAAATGCGGTGCGCAAACTACACTCGCTTTAATATAGTTAAGGAGTTATGCACGGTTAATGGTAAAGTTATCTTGGTTATTTGCGTAATAGTATCTATTACGAATAAGTTGCACGGTCGGGTAGTCCGGTGTCCGGCCGCTGGGGAGTTATCCCGGACTTTGTGAAATGTATTGTCTAATGTCTATATAGTTTAGTTACGAAGGAATATAACAATTGAATTGCAAATTCGGACCTAATACGTACCTGCCTATTTATTTGTTTCGTTTCGGATCTGTTGAAATTATGATTGCTTTTGTTTTATGTTTGTTTGGTAATGTTTAATCTATTTGTTTGTATACTTTGTCTGAATGAAATTACTTGAAATGAGCGGAAAAAGCAAATAAGTAAACAGTTGTTTTCTTTGTCCTTCAAGTAGATTACCAAAAAATATTAGTTACGTATTTTTTCTTTTCTCAATCGAATAATAAATGATAAATATAAGGCACGTGACGTCACGTTAAGTTAGGTATAAATTATACCACAACGTGACGTCACAAGCCCTCACCCTCGAACTTTAGAAGCACATACCTTTATTATTTTTGGTTTGTTTAAGAAAACAAAAAGACGTGTCTATGTCGTGACGTATTCTATTTCATATTTCAAATGGAATGCTCTTTGGGATGAAACAACTATTAACGGATTTAACTCGCATATTTTTATTTGCTGACGTTTCGGATTCTTTGCAACTTTATCGTTAGACTATTGTCAGCTCAGTCGTGCTACGATTATGGAAACTGTGAAGAATCCGAAACGTCAGCTAATAAAATAAAATAAAAACTCGCGAGTTAAATCCGTTAGGGTGCGTCGGGGTAACATGAAAAACAGAGTAAGATGAAAAACCCCTCATAGCTGCCTATTCCGTGCATATTTTTTAACACTGACTACAGAGTTTTGTAGGTAATTTCATTGCGCTCCTTATCTCAGTCAGCGATAATCGTCAGGTGTGAGGGCATATGTTTTTTTTGCAATTTTTCGACAAGGTATGTTTTTGAGCGATAAATGCGTTTTTTAATCTTCCCCCACGTTCCGTAGTTTTTTCTACACGCAAGTTAAAAATATGTTTTTTTGATACGTGTTATTGATAATTTTTTTTTAGTTGATACATAAAATCCGATTTTGCATATCTTTTATATTTTTGGAGTTTTTATATTTTTCAATCTTACACCGCTTGTAAAACCCAGGGGCAAGACGGCAATATTTTCTTTTCCAACTTACCCCGATTATGAAACCCATAGTAAAAGTCAGGGGTTGTCAAACTGTATGATTCGTTCATGAGTAGTGTAATATTCACAACTCATGAAAACATGTGTAAAAAAAAATATTTTAAATAAAAGTTGTAATATATTTAGCTAGTTTAACTACCTGTCTATTTAAATAAAGAAATGATTACATTTTTTGTGTACATGGTAGTAAAATTTGAATATTAGGATATAAAAAGAAAAGGTTGAGAACCGCATATCATCTGAATACAAAGTGGTGTTAGACTGAAATATTATATTTAACAAAATTTCATTTTGGTAGTTAAAACTAGGTATTTTCAAAATGTATTTATATAATTGAATAGAGAAAAAAATATGCTTTCGGTGCATATAATCCAAATGGACCTACAATGGATATTAAAGATTTTAAGAACTATATCGATCTTCCCCCCTCATCATTCCATCTTACCCCACGATTTTTTTGCAATAAGTTTAACTTTGCCATCGTTTTTATACATGAAAAACACCTTCAATCAGGCCCATTTGTGGAAAGATAGGAAGAACCATTCACTAACTTTGCTAAAAACATCACTTCATATACGTCAGCTTCATACGATTCAAATTATGAGGCTTTAGAAAAAACATTGTTTATCTCATCGAAATCTCGTTCAACCTTACCCCGACGCACCCTAATAGTTGTTTCATTCCAATGTGTAACAACCGCGAAGGTATCAGAAATTATTATGGAATTCTCTTTGTTCACATTTTTTGGTCAGTTTTTTTTTTAGATTTGCCATTATCAGTGATTAGTGATTCTGGCTGCGTTCCAATGATATGCAGTTCCAACCGCGGTCGCTGTCGGTTGCATATGCATTTGTGCAGTCAAAATAAAAATTTTGGCAACAATGCAGATCAGTAACGTCATTTTCACTGTGTAATATTTTTGGAACTCAAATTTTATTTTACTCTGTAGAAATAAATAACATAGAAAGAAAGATTTTTTTTGCTATAAATTACTTACACATATTATTACCTACTAAATAATATAAAAGCAAATAGAAAAGAGAGTACAAAAATAAGAAATATCATATACCTATAACAAGAGACTTAGGTAGTAGACTTACTTAATCTAAAACTGCTTACTTACATAACTACTAATTTAAACTTAATTATAATATATATGAGTATAGCCAAAACGGTTCCACTCAGCTTTTGTTCCAGGATTACTGTTCACTATTCCCGTGTGGCATGAGCTGGGGATCCGAGCGAAGCCGGGGCGGGTCGCTTGTATGTAAATAAAAATATAATGCACCTACCTATATGTACCCATAACTTCCAAAAGACTGCACCAAATTGGATATTTTTTTTGTGTTACTTTTCGACGTCAATCTCCTGTTTACACAACTATTTAAAAAACAGTTTTTTGCGCAACAATAAACAACATGCTGTCGATCTCTTCGATTACGAAACTTATCACGTAAAGGTATTTAGTAAGAATTGACGTCACTTGTCGCTCCGGGAAAGCCCAACGCTGGGCATTCCTGCAAGGTCTTGACACGGATTCGGGATCCGGTGTGTTTACCAGCAGGATCCTTGTAATAGTTGCAATCGGAGTTTCTAGGTATGATGAATAATAGGCATTTAACATCCTTAATAGAAGACTAAAATGTGGTAATACCTGTGCAAATTGGTATTTCATTGGAATGAAACAATTTTAACAGATTTTGCTGACGTTACGAAATTCTTTCAGTTTTCATAGTCGTAGCCGACTGAGCTGTCGATCGCGATAGTCTAACACTGAAGTGATTTTACATTATGTTGCTCAGGCTTCTAACTATCTCGACTTTAGGGCTTGAAAGCTTCCTCTCAGTAGTCTCGCCACCCGTCCGGTTCTGCAGTAAAGGCCTATTAGCTGGCCAACTGCGCTTCAGTATTCAGTTCGAAAAAAAAACTCGACTTGTGATTCCCACTTACTGGACTAAACTAAAGTCGTCCTAGCAAATAGTGTTACCTCTAAATTAACTTAGCAATTACTTAGTCTAGTTTATGACCTAGCCCATCCTAGCTCGCCTAGCCTAGACTCGTATTTCAGTTATCTCCTGACAAAGATTTATATTGTCTTTTTACTTAATAAAGAAAGCTCCGGCAGAATATTCTAGGCGAAGAATTTCGTTTAATTAAAATTTGGTCTCCTAAATTTAATACTGGTCTGTTATTAAATTTTGACGCTCTGGGATTTGGAGGCTGTTTTTAATTAACGTAGTACAATTTTCTTTTTTTGGACAACTTAAATCGTAAGCTATGCTTTAATGAGGGCCACCGCGTGTCAGAAATCCGCTAGATGCTCTAGTGTAGAATGAGGTCCAGCTGTCATGTTCCACCAATCACAGGCCAGTAGCTTGCCTCTCATTGGTAGAACATGACAGCTGGACCTCATTCTACACTAGCGCATCTAGCGGATTTCTGACACGTGGTGGCCCTCATTGTGTTAATTGATATAGGGTAAAGGTTATTGGTACCCGTCGAGGATTTTTTTTTTGAGATAATAGTAGCTTATAAGTACGTTATTTAAAAACCTATCAATGTCAAAAATACTTTAAGTAGTAGGTATACGTTTTTGCCGTAAGGACGAATATACGTAGGTAGTGTTTCTTATTAAAAGATTATTATATAAGTTTTTGGGCAGTGTTTATTTATTTACTATCAGGGTTAGATACTTGAAATTTTCCGCTTCCTTTTATAACGTAGGGAAGCTCCAAGGTTTTTCGAAAATTCACTCCCCAAGGGGGCAATGGGAGTGCATATCGTGCACAGACGAAGTCGCGGGCAGAAGCTAGTATGACATAATTAACAAATGAACTTGACATAATTTTCAATAAACTCATTCAGCCTTACGTTAAAATGATTGTTATGATTACATGATTCCATGGCCGTCGCCCCATTTACCTAGAAAACCTATTGTTGATGATGTTGTCACATGTGTTTTATCGACGAGGAAGGTCTTTGGATTTTACGCGGATTTTCTGTGACGAATTATAATGACATTTGTTTAAAGACAAGAGTAAAAAAATCGAGACCCTATTGGGACTTGAACCCACACCTCAGCTGCTGTAGGAATTAGTGTTTATCCTTACTAGTCCTTACTAATATTATAAATGCGATAGTAACTCTGTCTGTCTGTATGTCTGTCTGTTAAGCTTTCACGCTAAAACTACTGGACCGATTTAAATGAAATTGCCGCTTTCTGGCTTCGTCGAACAGAAAAATAGTATACTGACCTCGGCCAGTAAAATAAAAAAGCCTCAGATCACATTTTTGTCAACCTCGGCTTCGCCTCGGACGACAATTACATGTGATCTGAGACATTTTTTATTTTACTGGCCTTGGTGCGTAATGTACTATTACTAAGAACTTTGTGTGATGATATTTTTAATATTGCTTTATTTACAAAAGAATAGTCATATCTAAAATCTTGCTTTCGCTTGATCTACAAATTAAATCTCTGAAAGAATAACAATACAAAGAAGAGAAACCTATTAAGTCGATATTTATCTTGTATAAAAGCTCGTGAAGTGAAAAGATGGTTTTGTTCTGAATTTCTTGAAACATATTTCACCCATTCATAAAATACTGACTGAAAACGAAATTCGTCGTTACTCCATTAAAGATTCTAAGTTATCACACTTAAAATTGAAATTCGCGTGATAACACAATTCGAGTTAAATCGCTTTATTTAATAACTAGCTGTCCGCTCCTGCTTCGCACGGATCATCATTTTTTTTATAGCCTACTAGCTTCTGCCCGCGACTTCGTCCGCGTGGAACTCCTCCTTTTTTGCAGTCGGTTAAAAAGTAGCCTATGTCCTTTCTCAGGATCCAGACTTTCTTTGTACCAAATTTCATTTACGATTTAAATTCAGTAGTTTTAGCGTGAAAGCGTAACAGACAGACAGAGTTACTTTCGCATTTATAATATTAGTAGGAAGTAGGATGTCGCTCGGGAATAATGTAGCTTCCCAACAGCAAAAACATTTTCGAAATCCAGCCGTTCTGAAGCCTATTCAATCCAAACAAACAAACCTTTCCTCATTGGAATGAAACAACTGTTAACGGATTTAACTAGCGTATTTTTATTTTATTTTCCAATGTGTAATAACAGCAAAGGCATCAGAAATTATTAAACCTTTCCTCTTTATAATATTAGTATAGAAAAAACAACATGAAAACCGCGAGGAAGGTAAAAAGTAAAATGCCGTGATTTAAACTTGATTTCCATCACGGAATCGTTCGGGAGGTCGTTTGATATAATTAAATGAAGTAAAGTTACGATAAAGTCGTTAAAATCTTCTGTGATTTATGTTAACTCAAGTTTGTTTCGTACTTATTAGGCACTTTCAGACACGAAAAGGGTATGCTGGGGAAAAAGGTTATAAGTCATTGGAATTAAACAACAATGAACGGATTAAACTCGCGTATTTTTATTTTATTTTATTGCTGATGTTTTGGATTCTTTACAGTTCCATAATCGTAGCACGATTGATCTGATAAACGTCTAACGCTAAAGAATCCGAAACGTCAGCAAAAAAAAAATACGCGAGTTAAATCCGGTAGGTAATAGTTGTTTCATTCCAATTCCTACTTTCTACTTTTGTTCTTTCTTGCCACAATATCGATAAAAGTTATTCTTTTATCAGAAACATAATTTTTGAAAGTCACTCTTGCGAAGGTCGGGTCGACCAAAATAGGCTAGGCAATTAGTAAGTAGGTAGCGATCCCAATCGAGGATGGGTCGGGACACAAACCCCTGACCTCACGCAACCAGGGCCGCCCGATAAGCCGTACACACTTCCATCGTCTTATTGGAAATAAATGCGTTATCAAAGTTTTGCGCGGATTAGATTTCCATTATAAATGAGCTCAAAAAATTGTCTAGATACCTATATGTACTAATATAATAAAGAGGAAAGGTTTCTTTGTTTGGAATGAATAGGCTCCAAAACGCCTGGATCGATTTGAAAAATTCTTTCACTGTTGGAAAGCTACACTATTCCCGAGTGACATAAGCTATAAAAAAAGGGATTTGGGCGAAGGCGGAGCGGCCCGCTATTGTCATAATATAGGGAAAAAATAATACTAATTACCTACTTCTATCAATGAATGGACGCTGATTTTCACTATGAATCCTATGTAATAATAGCAGTTTGATCCCGTTAGAATCATAAATTGTTATGGAACAAGTTTACTTGCGCAAAATTAAAAAATTACCTAAGTATGAAGTGCCTACCTTTTCGTTTGATAAAGGTAGATTGTAATTTCTGATGCCTTCGCGGTTATTATACATTGGAATTAAACAACTTTAAACGGATTTAACTCGCGTGTTTTATTTTATTGGCTGACGTTTACTGCTGACAATAAAATAAAATACGCGAGTTAAATCCGTTTAAAGTTGTTTCACTCCAAGGTAGGTTATGTTTGTATGAAATGCAAATCCAAATAAGAGTCATACAGTCTCTGGAAAAAGGGTTTGTAAAGATTATATCATTTTCTCTAGGGCC
This sequence comes from Polylopha cassiicola, assembly GCA_038024825.1. Classification (NCBI taxonomy): domain Eukaryota; kingdom Metazoa; phylum Arthropoda; class Insecta; order Lepidoptera; family Tortricidae; genus Polylopha; species Polylopha cassiicola. The sequence continues at coordinate 7,840,206 of CP149061.1, forward strand.
CTAGAAATACTGGATAGCTGGTGGAATGAGGAACTGATGATGCGATAAGATACGGTGCCGCCCTTGCTTTGACCGCCCTGATGGATTAGCCCGAGGCTTTTGAATAAGGCATGAATTTGCTGTTACAGCTATTGTTTGAAGTACGCTTGTTTTCAGTACATTAGGTATGAATACGAGGAAATAAATAAGATTGATACCTTTCTAGAATTCATACCAATTTTTGATGCCCTTGCGGTTGTTACATATTGGAACTATAACCAATTTAACTCTTGTATTTTATTTGCTGATGTTTCGAAAACTTTACAGTTCCCATATTCGTAGCTCGACTGGACTGACAATGGTCACTTTAGCGTTAGACTCTCGTCAGCTCAGTCGTGCAATTTTTCGACACGACAGCACTAAAAAAAAATACGCGAGTTAAATCCGTTATAAGTAGTTGTTTCATTCCAAGATAGGTACATCAAGTACCTACTTAGGTAGCTTTTATTTACTAGGTAATAGGTAGGTACTACTTTTTTTTATTTACGACTGCCTGCCCGCACCGGCTTCGCCCAGATCCCTTTTTTATAGCCTATGTTACTCAGTGATAATGTAGCTTTCTAATAAAAAACATATAATTAAAATCGGTCCAGTAGGTACTTTTTGAGTTTATTCGTTACATACAAAAATACAAATCTTTCATCTTTACTATATTATTATTAGTATAGAAGTATAGATAGAACAGCGAACTATTTTTACCCATTAGCAGTCCTGACTTACAAATTAGTTCCCAAGCATTAATGATCCGATTGACCTATTTGACCGAATCGCTCTGTAACGATTTGTCATCGGTCCCGATCTGTCACGATGACAGCCGATTGAAAAAGGGCTCCCGGCCTCAGACGCGACACCCTTATCAACCTCGTGATCGGTTTGGGTATCGATTCTTCTACTCGAATGATTTTTCAATCGAGTTGAAAGAATGATATCTGTGGTTCGGAACTATTTTAAGTGTTTAATTTCATTACGTATCCATATTAATAGTACCTATATTATAATATGTCTTTGTTGATACGTAGGTTGGTTTTTAAACCTTATGTCCCTGTAATAAAGAAAAAAATGCACAATCAAGAATCAAATAGAATGAGGGCCACTGCGTGTCAGAAATCCGCTAGATGCGCTAGTGTAGAATGAGGTCCAGCTGTCATGTACCACCAATCACAGGCCAGTAGCTTGCCTCTCATTGGTGGAACATGACAGCTGGACCTCATTCCACACTAGCGCATCTAGCGGATTTCTGACACGCGGTGGCCCTCATTGATTCAAGACAAAGAAATCCAGAATTCAGAGGTCGTTTATTTTTTAACGTCGTAAGTACATAAGTCATTTATTATTTGGACGAAAAGGTTTCATTAAATTGAATCGTTTTTATTTCTCTATATCCAAATTGTTTCTTACTTTTTCACGAACATGCGATCCAATAATAAAAAACCTTTGTGATGACTCCTTAATGTATCGATATTTCGTGAAATACTTATTAATAGTATTACTTTTGGAATGGAAAAAATGCTGTATCGAGAATGTGAAGGATTACATAATATTAAGTACCTAATAGATATAAATTATGGACGTTTATTAAAACACTATCGGTTCGCCCCGACTTCGCAAGGATCCCTATTTTTTTTCAAAATATTCTTTAGCCTGTGTTACTCAGCCTGAACGTAGCTTACCAACAAAGAAGGATTTCTTCAAATCAGGCCAGCCGTTTTGGAGACTAATCAATCCAAACAAACAAGCAAACCTTTCCTCTTTATTATATTACTAGCTGTCCACCCCGGCTTCGCACGGATCATCTTTTTTTATAGCCTACTAGCGGTCCCGGCAGACTTCGTCCCGCCCGGCAAAGAATCGATTTGACAGCTGTCATTGTTGCGTTTTGTTATACTATTTTAATAAATGAGCTTAATATTTTTTTCTTTTTTTTTACTGGAACGTGATAAAAAGTTTTCCTTTTCCTGGCTGTAAGCTACCTCCCTGCCAATTTTCAGCCAAATCAGTTCAACCGTTCTTCTATACTAATATTATAAAGAGGAAAGATTTGTATTTTTGTATTTTTGTATGTTTGTAATGAATAGGCTCCGAAACTACTGGACCGATTTCAAAAATTCTTTCACCTTTGGAAAGCTACATTATCCCCGAGTAACATAGGCTATATAATATTACGCTAGGTCTTATAGTTGCGGAGCAGTAACCGAAAATGTTTCAAAAACGGGGGAAAAGTATCGTTTCTGGGGCCTTCCGTGGCTGAGCATATAGTTAAAGTTATACAAAAACACATTAACATTATCTTTAAAAAAAATCTTAAGTCCCCCCGTGCGAAGCCGGGACGGGCCGCTAGTGAGTTATAAACGGGGTAACTAACACAACTTTCTTTTATATATATAGATGTCACTCGGGAATAGTGTAGCTTCCCAACAGTAAAAGAATTTTTGAAATCCGTCCACCGTTCTGGAGCCTACTCAATCCTAACAAACAAATAAACAAACAAATCTTTCTTCTTTATAATATTTGTATGTAGTATAAATATAATATTAGTATAAATTATATAAACGTAAATATCAATACTCTAATGATGCTTTAATAAGACGAAGGACAGGTTATTGTCGATAGAAAATACTACCCACTTACAGTACCAATGATAGCAAGGTATGAAACCTAGAGGGTGGTTATTATTCCCGGCATGAAACGATTCAAGTGAGTGCGCTATGCTCAGTTAACTCAAGTCGCACCTGGGACACCCTATGTAATATGTATGAAGTATAACGTTAAAACGTGCTAAGTGCCTACGCGTAATATACTTATGTATGTGTGGGTGTGTAGTACTGTGTAGGTATAGCTGTTTAAAGTGTAATAAATTTAATATAAAATTTTTGTGTAACGGTGTTTTGTGCTAAACTTCTCCGAAACGGCTTTATTTTCATGAAATTTTGTGTGCATATTTGGTAGGTCTAAGAATTGCCCATTTTCTGGGTTACTTCTAAGACCAATAGTACATTACGCACCTAGGCCAGTAAAATAAAAAATGTCTCAGATCAGAATATGTAATTGTCGTCCGAGGCGAAGCCGAGGTTGACAAAAATGCGATCTGAGGCTTTTTTATTTTACTGGCCGAGGTCAGTATACTATTTTTCTGTTCGATGAAGCCAGAAAGCGGCAATTTCATTTAGCGCAGCGGCCAGAAAGTTGGCGCTTTCTGGCCGGAGGACGGAAAAATATATAATATATTAGATTCATTTATTTCTCAAAAGAAACACGCGAAATTCACAAAAATAAGCTGACCCAAAAAGCGAGTAAATAAATACAAACACTAATTAATATTCTCCGCGGCAAAAACAAGCTTAACATTTTTGCGAGAAAATTGGTTGAATGTTTTGTATAAAGGAACTTGTAAAATAAAAATGCTTGTTTTTATTTAACGTCCCACATATTTACGATAATGGTCTTGTGATTTAAGCAATAAGTGTTTCATCAATAATAACACCAATCACATTCATTGATTCTTATCAATAATTCAGAGGAGTGTTTTAACTAAAAAAACAAATTGGAATGAAACAATTATATAACGGATTGGAATGAAACAACTATAAACGGATTTAACTCGTGTAAGTATTTCATTTTATTGGCTGACGTTTCCGACACTTTTCAGCTCAGTTGTGTTACAATTATGGAAATTGTAAAGTTTCCGAAATGTCAGTCAATAAAATAAAATTCGCGAGTTAACTCCGTTTATAGTTGTTTTATTTCAATGTGAAAACTGAAATAACCGCTAAGGCATAGAACGGATTGAATTCGCGTAGGTGCCTACCTGTTTTTTTTTATTTGTTAATATTTCGAAAACTTTACAGTTACTCATAGCACGACGGAGTTGACGTTAGTCTAAAGCTAAAGTGTCATTCCAATGTGTAATAACCGCGAAGGCATCAGAAATTATTATAAAAAACATAGCTTTGCATTATATTAATTGTTCATATCCCTCACTTATGTTAATTATTGTGCTCCAATCTCCACGATATTATTATATCTCCAATTATAATATGCAATTAGTAGTTTGGTTTAATAAAGTATTGTTTTAATTGCAACGTTCCTAATATTCCTACAAATACAAATTCAAAAGGCAAAGTTGGTAGCGAGGGGCGGATGTTCCTCAAAGTTAGTCAGAACAGGTATGTACAATTCCAATTTACGGTCTGTTTTGTACCGGAGGTCTGTACGAGTACTGCCAAATGTCGAACTAAATTTAATTGATGGAGGAAGTTCGTCGTTCTGTCTTTGTTTAATAATTTTATATGATTCTACTGTTCGAGTGATATTAAATAAATATCTTTTGGACAATTCACACCAATTGATCTACTCCCAAACTAAGCAAAGCTTGTACTATGGGTACTAGACAACGGATAAACATACATAAATACATATAAGACATCCAAGACTCGGGCACAGATGCCAGTGCTCATCACACTGACATCTGCCCCTAGCAGGATTCAAACCCGCAATCTCCGGTTTCGTAGTCAGGGCCTCTGACCACTAGACCAACAGGGGCAACAGGCCCTCATATATTATTTAAAGTAATACGTGGTTGAATAATTTCTGATGCATGAAAGCTACACTATTCCCGAGTGACATACGCTATAGAAAATTTTGAAAAAAAGAATAGAGATCCGTGCGAAGCCGGGGCGAACCGCTAGTATTTAATATAATAATACCTACGTGTTACGACGATATTCTGTACGACATCTAAATAATCGGTAAACCAGCTTTAGGTAAAAAGTACTCGTACTTTTCCCGGGAATATCTTAGTTGAATTATTCCTGGAATCCGGGGAATGTTCCCGGTCGACTGAACGCACATTCCACCTGTTCCCCGGTTCGTCTGAGCGCTTAAGGCTTTAAGCATTCTCTTATATAACTCCTTAATAAATACTAGCTGGTAGACCGAGCGGACGGAATTTCTGCAATAGGTAATTTAATAATTTCTGATGCCTTCGCGGTTATTATAATATTGGAATAAAACAAGTATATAATAACTGGCTTCTGCCCGCGACTTCGTCCGCGTGGAACTCCTCCTTTTTTGCAGTCGGTTAAAAAGTAGCCTATCTCGTTTCTCAGGCTACAGACTTTCTTTGTACCAAATTTCATTTAAATCGGTCCAGTAGTTTTAGCGTAAAAGCGTAACAGACAGACAGACAGACAGACAGACAGAGTTACTTTCGCATTTATAATATTAGTAGGGATTAGTAGGGATAACAAATTCAAAATACAAAAACAAAATTTAAATAATAAATGAAGATTCTAAATAATGAAATAGAAATAACTATTGGAATGAAACAACTATTAACGGATTTATCTCGCGTATTTTTATTTTATTTTGTTTGCTGACGTTTCGGATTCTTTACAGTTTCCATAATCGTAGCACGACTGAGCTGACAATAGTCTGACGCTAATGTTAGAAATAACTATTTTGGAACAGGATAGTACTTATCTACCTAGGTCCTGTACGTTGTTAAATAATTTCTGTTGCCTTCACAGTCACTATTGCACGTTGAAATGAACCAACTATAACGGATTTTACTCGAGTAGGTATTTTATTTTATTTGCTAACGTTTCGAAAATTTTACAGGTCCCATATTCGTAGCACGACTAAGTTGACGATGAAATAAAGGAATTCATTTTTATATGTATAATAAGTACCTATATAGATGACGTAATACATATTATACAATTAACAAATTCATATTGAAAATTAAATTTCCATTATAAGAGAAGTTTTAACCTGAATGTAGAACGAACATAATAAATCAGTATGCTGTGTACACACGTGAGTGAAATTAATTATCTTCATTAAGCAAACGGGTTTTATTTTAAAACGTTATTCATTATCTGAGTGCGTTATTAAGTTGTAAACAATGAAGTTCATTGACCTTACAGTTAACTAAAGATTCATTATACTTATAACTTCTTATGGGTAGAGTTTATATATAAAAAACTAGCTGTGCCCGCGACATCGTCCGCGTGGAATAGTTATTTCACCCATATTTTACACATTTTCCACTGTTTCTTCGCTCCTATTGGTCGCACCGTGATGTTATATAGCCTAAAGCCTTACTCGATAAATGGTCTATCCAACAAAAAAATATTTTTTCAATTCGAACCAGTAGTTCCTGAGATTAGCGCGATCAAACAAACATACAAACTCTTCAGCTTTATAATATTAGTATAGATATCTAGGTATCTATACGTATAGGGACTTTAGAGATAACCACAAAAAAAAACTGAAGGTATAATATCCTATTAATTTAAAAAAAATACTACCTACAACTTCCTACCTACTTATACTTAACTATTTATTAGTCAAAAACACACGAAGACTAATTTATTAAAACCCCTTTCGACAATCGACTGTAATAAAATTTACTTAAAATAAAAGAAAAACAAAACCAGTATATATTATGACTAGGTAGGTACAGTTTTATTAATAGTAGGTACTTTAATCCGTATAAACTGAACAATGGCGAAAGCACAATATTTTGGCAACAGATTTAACATTTAATTCTATTTTTAGCATGTTATATGACATCCATTTACGTTAAGTTCTCAGCATTCTTAACAATGACCCGATTTCACACGAAACGTCAAACCCGAGTCTCGACACACAACCGGATCTTTACCAAAAAATCCAAGATTGTAACCTTCGTGACTTTTCACACGACCGGGGATCGAACAAAACATTAAACTTCAGTGTCGACTGTCGACTCGACTCGCAACCGGATTTGTGCAACGGATTCTAAGCTTCGTAATTTCTTTTGCGCCATGTGTCGCTTTCGACGTGAACTATGCCATATGTCATTGTGACGTCATTTAGGGATATAATAATTATGTCGTATTTCGATTGAAAATTGTTTCTTAACAAATTAAATCCAATCATTTATTAGTAAATAGACCTTAAAAATAGAATCGAATTTGGTCCCTCCGACATAGCATACACGTCAAATTTATAACCCCGTCTTAATGAATCTATTAACGGATTTAACTCGCGTATTTTAATTTATTTTATGACGTTTCGGATTCTTTACAGTTTCCATAATCGTAGCACGACTGAGCTGACAATGGTCTAACGATAGAGTTCATTTTTTCATATTATTAAACATTAAAGTACCTACAACATATCAAAATTGTACGTTGCCTCAAACACATTTATGAAAAACTAGCTGTGCCCGCGACTTCGTGGAATAAGGCTTCATATTTTCCACTGTTTCTTCGCTCCTATTGGTCGCAGCGTGATGTTATATAGCCTAAAGCCTTCCTCGATAAATGGTCTATCCAACAAAAAAAATATTTTTGAATTCGAACCAGTAGTTCCTGAGATTAGCGCGTTCAAACAAACAAACAAACTCTTCAGCTTTATAATATTAGTATAGATATTTCATCGCATATTAATTTACAAGGCGAAATCTAATAATCGCATTCTCCATTATTCAAGTTCATAACCCTATTAATCGATTTAGTTTAAGTAAAGCACAATACAAAACTCAGCTAAGCGTAAACAGAAAGAGATTTAAGTGAGATTAAGGCTCCCTGTTTCGTGAACTTCAATAATCAATTCACAGAAAGTTTTGAATGTTAAATCCTAAAGTAGAAGCCACCCCTTAGGACCTTAACTGGTATTTTAGTATTAAACTTAGGCTACATCGCAAGCCTAGATCTAAAGAGAGCTAACTCAAAAACTAGAAGGTTTGAGTTATGCATACCATCGAATTGTTTTCAGCAAAACCTACGACTAAAACAGATTTAAAATAACTCTTCTAGCTTCATATAAAAAGTATAAATCTATACAGAAAACTCCTGCGGCATATGGACATAAGTATTACTAATCAGTTTTTCGCCTCTTAAAAAAACCCTTTAGAGTTAGGTAGCTCCCTTTAGATCTAAGAGTGCGATATTTCGACGGACATATTTTGTAATTACTGACAATTTGAACCTAGACTCTTCAAAAATTGGGAAAACTGACCACGTAACTTTTCGTTCGTGTGTGTCAATTTCATACAAATATTTTAGCGTTAGACTATTATCAGCTCAAACAACTGTAAAGTTCGAAACGCCAGCAAATAAAATCAAATACGCGAAATAAATTCGTTACACTTTTTTCATTCCAAGATACTAGCTCACACTTTTAAACCTTCCTTTTTGTCTCATGCACAGGCATGTAAGTCATGTAACAAAGTGTTTTCTAAGAGTGTTCCAGAGACGAGAGCTGCGGTGTAGATTGCAGTGTCGGCTAAGTCTCGTCGACGTCTCGGAGTCGTCTCGACTGTCATTGACCTCACTTCACTTCTGCCGTAAGATGCACTCGCGTTTGTACAATTGGAGAAACTTTAGTGCTTCTTCACGGGGTTATGTTTTGGACTGCGACCCGAATATTCTGTCATAACTCGTAAGTGAAGATTCTTCTGTCTTGAGTAGAGATTTTCTGTGTCTATTTGAGAATGTTTGTAGCTTTCCTGTAAGTTGTATATTATTATATGCAAGTAAGTAAATAGGGATGATGACTGTGTAAAGAAAATGGAATTGTATTGAATTCGTTAGTTAGATTATTGAAAATTATTTTATTGTTAGACTCATATTTTTTCTTTTATGAAACAAACAAAATGTCTAAGTTAAGTGCATCTAAAGTTTGCAATCATGACAACCGAACTCCCAAACTTTACAAGCGCTTATCTTTGTTATTTTTTGGTTGTTTGAGAAAAGAAAAAATACGTGTCCAATCAATTTTGGTAATTTACTTGATGGACAGAGAAAAAAAATAGTCGTCATGACTCATTGTCATTGGGAAGTTAAACACTTGAAATTTTCTATTACCGCGCGCCATTTTACAGAATGGTTCAGTGATTTTGCATGCGTTTCAACAATTATTTAGCTAAACATCGGAATAATAAGGCATTAATTATTTATTAGCGCTAATGATGGACTGAGCCTTGAATTAGAATCGCTGCTACAAATCACCTTTATACAACTCACGTTTTTATAGACTACCGAGATAATTACAATTAACAATGCCAAATTTCAACTTTTCCTTTTCAATAACAAATCTGGCGCCTCCAAAACCGGTCCTGTCACTTTCCTTGCAGCTAAAACAGAACGAATCATCTTGCCGAATGAGTCAGAACGATATGTTTTTTATATGCTTTCTCTCACACCTGTCCGAAAGGGGCACGGATCACGGATACGGACACTTTCCACTGAGGAAATGGGAGCACCGTTTTGCATGGCCTTGATTCAACTCGCCGCCGCGCTGCAGCCGCTCAAACGAGCCAGTCTCTAATCAACCTCCGTACCGAACGTGCGTCGACTAACCTAACTCCCAACACGCGACGCGAGTGACCGTCCACCGGAGTGCAACCAGTGAGAAAAGTGACAGTAAAGTGATTTGTGACCATTGTAAGGATAACACGCGCAAATCTGGAGCGCCACAGCTATACTAGGAGGTGTGTTCAAATTCCCTGTTATTTTGTTTGGCGGTTGCGTTTTGTTTTTGTTTGTTTTATGAATGAGTGTCGTGTATCGTGGTTTTTTTCGCGAGTTTCTGTTTTAGCCGCTGACGATGTGAAAAATGTGAAAGTTAGATGCAGTGTCTCGATACGGCTTGGTAGTTCAGCGATATAATAAATTGCTTTATTTAAAAAGTCCCGGATTTATATGAATTGCCTTAAAGTCCCTTCACGTCTGAATTCGCTCTGGTGTTTCTGTAACCTGTTGCTTTGATACTTGAGTATAAAATTGGAAAGCTTTCCCGGATAAAGTTTCCGCAGTCTGCAAAGTGGTTGTCTAACAAAATCCAATTGGCTAATGTAGTAATTTCTTTGCGATAATGCTTAGGTACAGTTAGCAGCTGAAGTAGACAGGCGATGAGTTTAAAATGATTCTGCTGACAAGAGAATAAGATCGAATTAAGCTATTGTACTATCCATCTTCTTTATTTGCTAACAATGGAACTGTACACTAATCTTCCAGATACGATATTGCCAGCTTGTCTGCCTATACATTATAAACATTATTACATCATAAACAACATTGCATTAGTATTCGTAATACAATTACGTAATTATTTATACCTAATGGATTTGGGTGCTCGTTGCACGGCAGCTAGATTGCATAAATAAGACATTAGCTTGTATTTGTGAATTATATAGCAATCTACCACGATCAAGTTTTAACATTAAAACTTAAGTGGTACCTAACAATATGTAAACAAATATTGTGAATTGCAAAATAAATGATTTGAAATTGTTTTTGAAAATCTTGGCTTGAAAGAATCACAATTGTCGATGGTATTATTATATATATTTAATACTAGCTTCTGCCCGCGACTTCGTCTGCGTGGAACTCCTCCTTTTTTTGCAGTCGGTTAAAATGAAGCCTATGTCCTTTCTCAGGCTCCAGACTTTCTTTGTACCAAATTTCATTTAAATCGGTCCAGTAGTTTTAGCGTGAAAGCGTAACAGACAGACAGACAGACAGAGTTACTTTCCCATTTATAATATTAGTAGGGATTACAAGTAGGTAGATTTATTTAGATAGGTAGGTACTTATTAGTAGGTACATTCGGTTGGACTCCCCAAAACGAGTAAGTAGATGTATTTTGTCGGAATTTTGAATCTACAAACTAGGGACCTAATTTGCTTCATGTATGAATTTCGATTTAGTCAAAGTGAAAAAAGAATAAATGAGAACGATTATTATTTATTGCCTAGGCAGTTGATATTTTTTAAATAGCCTGTAGGTATAAAGGGTCGTATTTGTAAATGAGCAACCCCCTTATACAATCTTTTATACCTACTTACTTCTCATATAGCACTTGTGTGCTTGAGTCACCACAGAAATAAACTGTTTATTAATTTGTTTAACAGTCAAAAAGATGGAGGTGTTTATAAATGTTTGTTTGTAACTAAGTAAGTAGTAGGTATATTATCTAAATCAATTTTGTAATGATTATTTTGACGACGTTTTGACCTGCAGGTATTTCTGCAATCATTCATAATTCAATATGTTGAATAAATTATTAGATCTCCATTATATACTCATTACGTGACTTATTATTAATTCAAGAATACTATTTGAGTTCGCAACTGTCAATCAGAATCTGCAATTTATTCAGCCATATTAGTTTTTTATTACTAGGTACATTTATTTTTAACTAGGTAACTTCTGCCCGCGACTTGGTATGCGTATCATTCAATTAAATAGGTTTAGTAGTTTTAACGTGAATGCGAGACAGTTACTTGGCATTTATAATATTAGTTGGTGTAGTATAATAAAGCGAAGTGTACACAGGACGGGTCATATTTTGCCCGTTAATAACCGGGGTACAGAGTAACTATTTACAAAGGCCGTGTTGACTTTGTTTCAAGCTGACATTGTTTTATAGCTAGATAACAATGAGACCAAGCAGAGCTTCCCGTTGTTAGTTTGATATACTACATCTGAAATTGGAGTAATAATTATTTGTGAGGCTAAATGCATTTAGCTTGTGACTTTGTCTGCGTAGATTAAGGCAGCTTTAAGCCACTTAAAGGGGCGATATCGATGGGTATAAGTTTAATGTCATTATGGAAACTGTAAAGAATCCGAAACGACAGCAAATAAAATAAAAATACGCGAGTTAGTTGTTTCATTCCAATGTGTAATAACCGCGAAGGCATTAGAAATTATTACTTAAGAGTTGATATTATGATAAAGAATTAATAATTTCTGATGTCTTCGCAGTTATTATAGGTACATTGGTTAACTTTGGCATAAGACTATTGTCAACTCAATCGTGATACGATTATGGAATCTGCAAAGGTTCTGAAACGTCAGAAAATAAAATACGCGAGTTAAATCCGTTTATAGTTGTTGCATTCCAATTGATAAAGACTGTTTAGCGTTTTCGACAAGCGATAAGATCGAGTATCGTAGGCTTTCCGAAATATTGTTGCAAAAATTATAAATTATTAATGTTTATAAAATGATACATCCGTTTCTTTTTTTTCTGTGTTTAACTGGGATGTTATTATTATAAATTTAAATGCACGTAATTAAAATACGATCGCAAAAACAAAATGGCGTGAATGAAATATAATCCGTTACTAACATAATTAATTGGTGTTGCCATATAAAAACAATTCGTGTTTTATTTGCAACGAAAATTGTCTGTTTTTTAATTTATTACGGTTTTAAATTGTGTTTTTGTCGTCCATTAATTTATTAAAAGACATCGCGTGTTACATAAATCAAAGAACAAAAATGGTAATGATTTAATGAAATTACGATTTTTAAATAAATTAAAGGCAATGTGATCTTTCTCATCGTTGGAATATTATCGAAATATGTATTGAGACAGCAAAAAATATCAATTGAACAATATTATTATTAAATAATAGTGACTACTTAAGTGATTCCAAGATTATTATTTTTTTCATTGCATCTTTTACTGTAACATTTTTTACTTTTGCGATTTTTATACAATGGAATAAAACAATTATATAAATAACGGATTAAACTTTTTTACTTATATTAATTTTATGCTTTTCAAAATTCTTTGGACATTTCACACTAATTAATCTAAGCAAAGCTTGTTGTTGACTAGACAACGGATAAACATACATAAACATATAAGACATCTTAGACTCAGGTACAAACGCTCGTGCCATCTAACCCCCGAGCAGGCAACGAATAAACATACATAAATATAAGACATCGAAGACTCGGGTACAAATACTCGTGCCATCAGCCTCAAGCAGAAAATAGGGTGCTTTTTCAGAATAAGCTTCGTCATCTGTAGTGGGCGGTCTATTGTGTGAAAGCACGTGGAAACTTTAACAAAAGCTCTATTTCTGGACCTAGAGCTAGAGCTTTTGTGATTATTAGCTGTCTCTACCGTAACACCTGGGTTTGAAAATAGATTCCTTTACTTCTTTCAATTAAATAATTTCCAATGCCTTCGCGGTTATTACACATTGGAATGAAACGACTATTAACGGATTTGATTTATGCGTAGAATGTAACAAATCCTTACTAATATTATAAATGCGATAGTAACTCTGTCTGTCTGTCTGTCTTTTACGCTTTCACGCTAAAACTACTGGACCGATTTAAATGAAATTTGGTACAAAGAAAGTCTGGAGCCTGAGAAAGGACAAAGGCTACTTTTTAACCGACTGCAAAAAAGGAGGAGTTCTACGCGAACGAAGTCGCGGGCAGAAACTAGTATTTCATATTTTAGAACATACCTAATTTTTTGTAATTTAGATAATAATCTTATTGTAATTGCTGACGTTTCCAAAACTTAACAGTTCCGATATGATGTAGCTGACTGAGCTGACGATAGTCTAAGTGTTATATAATATTGTATTTTGTTATATAAATATAAAGGCTACGTAATAAACTATACTTAATAAAAATACGATAAATTTAGTGTTATAACCGTGAAAGCAACAGAAATGATCATAAATTAAATACAACTTCCGGCACAAAATAGCTTTCCTAAGTCTGTGATAAAAAAAAACATAGCCGGAGCGTAACCTTATTTAATTAAAGCTATTTAATTATATATTTATTGGCTTTTGCAGTTTTCCGGAGTCGTTTCAAGGCAATTTCCTTTTTTCCAATTGAATTAAAAAGGCTTGGGTGTTGAATGGCGAGTGCCCGTTAGCGGCTGTTTAAAGATTCCAACGTCTTTTTATGACGTTTCTAAGGAAAGGAAATTTAAAAAAGAACTTGATATAAAACAACAACAAAAAAAAGTTATCTATATATATAAAAATCAATGCCACTTTTCGTTGTAATTTTATAACTCAAAAACGCTTTTACCGATTTGGGTAATTTTTTTTTTAATTATTCGTGGAAGTCCAGGGAAGGTTTGTAAGTAGAGAACATTTACAAAAACATCTTGAAAAAGTGTAAAATCAACATCTTTCTATACTCCCATATACAAAGTGATTGACGGTAAGTGACTTTGACAGATCTTTGACGAAACAATCGGACGGGCAGGACGATGTCTGCCGGGGCCGCTAGTACTATATAGTAACTCGTTTTCTACGCGTTTATAAACCAGTAAACCTTCAACATACAGGCCGATGCGTGTTCACTCATACAAATGGCTTTTAAACAAAACAAATAACATTGTTCTATTGTCAACTAAATTTGGACGAACATGACGCAGTATGATTCAATCAGTGGAAGTATCTTAAAATATGGTTATGTGCGAGTTTGACTTGTAGGTAGAAGGTTCTGTATGATATATTTACAGTGCATTGGTTTAAGACTGTAATACTGTAAAATTTTATTTGATAAATAAAAAAATATTTACTAAGGATTTTGGAATTAATGATGATCAGTAGAAAATCGGCGCTTGGTATAAACTCAAAAAGTCATTTACTTTTTGAGTGTTGGTTCTTGAAACAAATATAAATAAATAGGTAGTAAAAGTAACTTTAGAGATCTAATAGGTTTTATTGTACTCAATTAAAATGTGCTTAAGTGAAGAACCCTTTTTGTTTTTTTTTAATTTCGAAGATATGGGAAGGGGGCATTTTATTTTTACGTTTAAATGCTTTCAAAGACTATGTATTTTCATTGGAATGATACAACTATTAACGGATTTAACTCGCGTATTTTTATTTTATTTTATTTGCTGAAAAATAAGCGAGTTAAATCCGTTAACAGTTGTTTCATTCCAATATGTAATAACCGCGAAGGCATTAGGAATTACTATGTATTTTCTATGAAATTATAAAAAATCTGGTCTCTTAATACTTATTATGTTACACGTTACGAATATAATGTTACAGTTTAAAGATTTTTTTTTCTAATTTGCAAGCCCCAAAGTGAATACAAATTCAATTGCTGTGGCAGACGGATATAGTGGACACACGATTGATCTTATAAGGGTTTTATTAAAAAGGCACGGAACCCTAAATGTATAATTTATCTATGGAAATGATGGCGCTTTCTCCATTCAAATTCAAATGGGCGAGGAAATATTGAAAGGGCAGTGAAATTAAATTGTGACGTTTTGTTTTTTATAAAGCTGGCGCGAGTAAGATAAGGGGCCCTAGACAAGTGCCCAACGTTCAACGTTAACGTTAAACGTTAGAACCAAAGTGTATGGGATTTGACATCCGCGAACGACTGTCACGTACGTCACAAATGTCAAATCCCATACATTTTGGTGCTAACGTTTGACGTTAACGTTGAACGTTGTTGGGCACTTGTCTAGCCCCCAAGGTATTGTATTGTATTTTTGGGCTAAAATGTTAGGTTTTCTTTTTCGATGTTAACGTTAATAATTTGCTAAAATGGACCGATAATCGATAATCTTAGCACGACTGAGTTGCCAATAGTCTAACGCTAAAGTTGTGTGTGTTTAATTCAAATCTATACTAATATTATAAAGCTGAAGAGTTTGTTTGTTTGAACGCGCTAATCTCAGTAACTACTAGTTCGAGTTCAAAAATTCTTTTTTTGTTGGATAGACCATTTATCGAGGAAGGCTTTAGGCTATATAACATCACGCTGCGACCAATAGGAGCGAAGAAACAGTGGAGAATGTGTAGAAAACGGGGAAAATATGAAGCCTTATGAAGAACTAGCTTCTGCCCGCGACTTCGTCCGCGTGGAACTCCTCCTTTTTTGCAGTCGGTTAAAAAGTAGCCTATGTCCTTTCTCAGGCTACATACTTTCTTTGTACCAAATTTCATTTAAATCGGTTCAGTAGTTTTAGCGTGAAAGCGTAACAGACAGACAGACAGACAGACAGACAGAGTTACTTTCGCATGTATAATAGTAGGGATTACTATTCCACGGGGACGAAGTTGCGGGCACAGCTAGTGTGTAATAACTGAGAAGGCATCTGAAATGATTAAATCAATATTAATTTCAAATTCAAATTTAGAATTTAGGTTAACGCAATCTAAATACCTACTTAGTTCTACCGACTTCTACCTGATTACAGCAGCGATCACGTAATAAATATAGTTTGAGCAGAATGCAGTACTACCTTGATGAGCCTTCGGCACGCAAGCCTTACCGATGAACATAATGCTTCTTCACTATATAAAAAAGTCGCTGTCTGTCCGTACCTATGTATGCTTAAGTCTTTAATAATACTTTCTGATGCTCTGTTATTATACACTAGCTTCTGCCCGCGACTTCGTCCGCGTGGAACTCCTCCTTTTTTGCAGTCGGTTAAAAAGTAGCCTATGTCCTTTCTCAGGCTCCAGACTATCTTTGTACCAAATTTCATTTAAATCGGTCCAGTAGTTTTAGCGTGAAAGCGTAACAGACAGACAGACAGACAGACAGAGTTACTTTCGCATTTATAATATTAGTAGGGATTGTAATGAAACAACTTTAAACTGATTTAGCTCACGATTTAGTAGTCTTATGCTAAAGTCTTATACTACTTTAGCATAAGTTTATTGAGCCGACAATAGCGCTCAGTCGTGCTACGATTATGGAATCTGTAAAGATTCCGAAACGTCAGCCAATAATAATAAAATACGCGAGTTAAATCCGTTATAGTTGTTTCGTTCCAATGTGTAACTAAGAAGGCATCAGAAATTATTGAATCAAATTATATTATTAAGTTAATCCAGGGGCCTAGACAACGTTAACGTTAAACCTTGGCACTAAAATGTATGGCATTTGACATCCGCGAACGACTGTCACGTACGTCACAAACGTTCGCGGATGTCAAATCACATACATTTTGCTCGTTTCGTTTAACGTTAACGTTGAACGTTGGCACCTTGTGCACGCCCCCAGGACATAATGCAGATGTTAAATTTCATGACACAAAGAAAAAAAAATCAATAAGTCTCGAAGTTATTCCGCTATGAATTTTAAATTTAAATTTCATGGTTCCACGTGGATTTTACTGACTTTGAAAGTTTGTCAGTAAGGTCGTAACCGCATCCGCGTTCATTGTAATTTGTGTCTTATGGCTATACGTTATGTTTGCATTTCTATTGTAAGTAAACTAGGTGTTGAACTACTTTCTTATGATTGCTTTTTCTTTAATGAAAATATTTATTGTACATTGATATACATATAATAAAGAGGTGGATATGTCACACATACTAACCTAGCACTTGAAAAATGTGCAGTTATTCAGTAAGTCTACAGACTAAGGAATATATATTTTTATTGGAGCTGAATGGATATAGCCCATCTCTTATATATATATATATCTATCTATACTAATATTATAAATAGAAAAGGTTTGTTTGTTTGGATTAAATAGGCTCCAGAACGGCAGGACCGATTTCAAAAATTCTTTTACTGTTGGGAAATTTCACTATTCCCGAGTGACATAGGCTATAAAAAAAGATGATCCGTGCGAAGCCGGGGCGGACAGCTAGTATATCTATATAAAATAAAAGAAGCTGTCATATTAAGGCAAGGCCTAAACTATAAGGGTTAGAATCATAAAATATTGCACAGGAGATCCTTTTATAATGTAGGTGTTAGTGCTCACTAAGAAAGGATTTTTCAAAGGTAATCGACTATAGTGCGCAGACGAAGTCGTGGGTAGAAGCTAGTCAATGACAAAAAAGGTTTCTTTTTGTTTATTAAATCGAATAGAAAAGTAACACGTATATGTTAATAGTGCTGGAAGATAAAGATGAGCTTTGATGAACCTTTTATGATGTTTTTTATATGGTCTAGAGAATCAATCGTAATAAATTATATTGCATCTAATACTAATTATTTGAAGTATTTATGGGTAGGTGTATGTATCTACTAGCTTCTGCCCGCGATTTCGTCTGCGTACGATGAGTACTTTACACAATATCGTTATAAAATATAGCCTGTATGTTATTCCGATGTAGAAGCTATATTACAGTAAAGTTTCATCAAAATCTATTCAGTAGTTTCTGCGTGAAAGAGTAAGAAACATCCTTAAATCCATAATTTTTTACAAAATTTCGCGGTTCTAATATTAGTAAAGATTTAATGCTGTCTGTAATATATATTACTAGCTGTGCCCGCGACTTCGTCCCCGTGGAATATTAATTCTTCATAAGGCTTCATATTTTCCCCGTTTTTTACAAATTTTCCACTGTTTCTTCGCTCCTATTGGTCGCAGCGTGATGTTATATAGCCTAAAGCCTTCCTCGATAAATGGTCTATCCAACAAAAAAAGAATTTTTGAATTCGAACCAGTAGTTCCTGAGATTAGCGCGTTCAAACAAACAAACGAACTCTTCAGCTTTATAATATTAGTATAGATTATGTAGTTACATAATGTATTAAGTCAAATTGCAAATCACATTTCATTATAAATTAATACGCTTTGATGTAGATTGGAAGTCAGGGCACAATTAGCGAATTAATTAGGATTCCGATGCTGGCATCCATTTACTTAAGGCTCGAACTGAGACGGCTCTTAAGGAATATGTTTATTTTAATTAATAGCCAAATAGTTTATCATTGAAATTCTTCACTGTAAGTACTATCAAAATAAATCTAAAAATATCAACGATAAATCACTTTAGCGTTAGACTATTGTCAGCTCAGTCGTGCTACGATTATGGAAACTGTAAAGAATCCGAAACGTCAGCAAATAAAATAAAATAAAAATACGCGAGTTAAATCCGTTAATAGTTGTTTCATTCCAATGTGTAATAACCGCGAAGGCATCAGAAATTATAACGATAAACTATTTATTAATATTAACTACGATCTATCAATCGAAATTCGATTGATATTGGCGCTTAAGCGAAAAATTCGCATGTAAACAATGAAGTACGAAGACCGAATTGAAAAGGAGTAGAAGAATTCGATGAGTGGATTCCTATAGTGTAATGGCACAGTACGCTGCCGCTAGTAAAGGCATAGGCGTGGGTTCGAATCCCACTGGGAGTCTAAAATTTTTCTACTCTTGTCTTTGTACAAAAATATTATAACAATTTATTAAATTTAGTCAATATTTTAGCGATAAACTATCGTCCGTCAGCTCAAGATGCGGTTCTGTCGTGCTGTGAATATGGGAATTGTTAGATTTTTTTATAACGTATAAATAATAATTTATGATGCCTTCGCGGTTATTATACATTGGAATCAACTTTAAAGGATTTAACTCGCGTATTTTATTTTTAATTAAACGTTTCGGTTTACAGATTCCATAATCGTAGCACGACTGAGCTGACAATAGTATTATGCTAAAGTGATTTATCGAATCCGAAACGTCAGCCAATAAAAATGAAATACGCGAGTAAAATCCGTTAAAGTTGTTTAATTCCAAAACGTTTAAATGTTTATTAATTTTGATATGACATGAAGTTTGTTTGAATTATTGAAGAGGTATGATTGGCAGGTTGTAATTTACTTAATTGGTTAAGTTGGTACGTATGACATTAATTTAAGAAGACGCGTTAAATAATGCCGTGCCATTAAATAATGGATTTAACTCACATTATATGATGATTTTTCAAAGACTTTACACTTCCAACATTAGAATTTGTATTTTGCTCAAATTGTAGACTTCTACTACCCAAGCAAGTATCAATTAGGCAATCTACTACTTTCCTTGAAAGTATTTCCAACTTTTCAGGAAAATAGTTATAACTTCTATTAATTAATAAAACTCTCTAAAGCCGTAAAAAGGTTATTTTAATTAGGTACGTAATTGTACGTAGTTAATGGTAATTTCATGTACTGTATATTTAAAGCCGTCTGCAAAGTACCCTTTAAAGATGTCCGGTTTCACGTCACAATGAAACTAGATTTGTCTGTTTATTTTATTAACTAGCGACCCGCCCCGGCTTAGCTCGGATCCCTAATTTATTTCAAAATATAATATAGCCTATGTCACTCGCGAATAGTGTAGCTACCGGGTGTAGTAGTTACCCAGGTAACAGTAAAATATTTTTTCAGATCAGTCCAATCGTTTTGGTTTGTTTGTTTGGATTGAATAGGCTCCAAAACGGCTGGACCGATTTGAAAAATTCTTTTAGTGTTGGGAAGCTACACTATTCTCGAGTGACATGCTATAAAAAAAGGGACCCGTGCGAAGGGCGGACAGCTAGTGTGTAATAACCTCAAAGGCAGTAATTATAATACTCTAGTTTGTCAAAGTTGTTAGCTGTGGTTTCTGCCCCGGGGAGCGTGGAGTAATGTTCCATAAATCCAAAATACGTCACGTATCACTTACAGGTGTGTTGTAATTTCCCAAAGGAATGGGTATTAGATGGCTAAATATAAACCGGCAAGTGAAATAAATATAAATGGCGTAATTCGTAAAGCATCCGTAACAAATTATTTCTGATGATTTGACAGTTATTAGGTACCTACACATTGAAATTAATAATTATAACGGATTCAAGTCGCGTATTTTATTTAATTTGCTGATCATGACGTTTTAAAGGCTTAAGAGTCTCCTTTCAGGAGTCTCGCCACCCGTCCGGTTTTGCAGTGAAGGCCCGTTAGCTGGCCAACTGCGCTTCAGTATTCAGTTAGAAAAAAAAAAAATCATGACGTTTTAAAAACCTTCGCGTTAGAGAAAAGTCAGCTCAGTCGTGCGATAATGGGGACTTTTCGAAACGTACAAAATGTGTTTTTGGATTTTACATTGGAATGAAACTATAAAAAGTGACTTTAGTTAATATCGTCAGCTCAGTCGTGCTACGAATATTTAAACTGTAAAGTTATAGAAACGTCAGTAAATATAATAGAATACACCAGTTAAATTCGTTATAGTATTTAGTATGATTCCAATTTTTTATTGCATTACTAGCTGACCCGGCGAACTTCGTACCGCCCTTTTTTGTCTTACGTAAGTACCTTTTCCTAATAATAACAAATACAACAGAAATAGAATTAGTGAAATCGGTCCAGCCGTTCACGCGTGTTGTCGTGACAACGGAAAACGGGTTTCATTTTTATATATATATATATAATTATATAGATTGTCTTTCGAAAAATAGATAAAAAAAATGACTCTACATTTGAGAATAATTCTCTAGAAGCTACAAATGTGCATTGAAAACCGCAATACATTTTATTCAGAAGCCTAAAGTGCATTGGTATTGCATCAAAGGGTTGCATAGCTTTAACATGCATCCTGAAACGCAGGTTTATCTCGCCCGGTGCAGTCCGACAATAAGAGAAATACATTCTGGTTGAAATGCACTTGCATTTTTCACTTTGTATGTAGGTATACCTTTTTGACATTTTGCACACCTAGAACTGAAGGCAGCTAACTCAAAAACCTGAAGTTTTGAGTTATGCACATCGTCGAATTCTTCACAGTAAAACCTACCAATTAAACAGATTTATGCTAACTCTTCTAGCTTCATATAAAAAGCATAAATGTATACAGAAAATTCCTGCTTGCTTATGGACATATTTATCAGTGTTTCGCCTCTTCTGAAAAAAAAAAAGGTTTTTTTAATTTATGCGCACCATCGAATTCCTTACAGCAAAACCTACCTACCACTAAAACAGATTTAGATAACTCTTCTAGCTTCATATAAAAAGCACAAATCTATACAGATAATTTTTGCTTGGATATTGACATATTTTTCAGATTTTCGCGTTTCCTGAAAAAAATACTTTTTTGAGTTAGCTCTTTTACATTTAGGTGTACCTACGATATGTGGCCACAGTTTCATTTTTCATTATTCATATGCACCGCGAAAAAGATTTACTGTATTCAAAAAGGTATTCCATTAGGTACTTAGTTAGATTGTAAAAGATATTCGACACGTATTTTTTCTATAAGTTCAGCGTGACGTAATTTTGCCGCACTTTTTAGGACAAAGTGACGTAACCCACTCCCGGACTTTGACATGCTTTTATCTTTGTCGTTTCTACTTAAATTCTAGAGGCCCGCCCCGGCTTCGCTCGGTTCCCTTTTATTTTTTATAGCCTATGTCACATGGGACTAGTGTAGCTTCCCAACAGTGAAAGATTTTTAAAATCGGTCCAGTCGTTTAGGGGCCTATTCAATCCAAACAAACAAACCTTTCCTCTTTATAATATTAGTATAGATTTATTATTCTTTTAAAATGTAGCGTCATCTTTTTATAATAATATTATACTAGCTTCTGCCCGCGACTTCGTCCGCGTGGAACTCCTCCTTTTTTGCAGTTGGTTAAAAAGTAGCCTATGACCTTTCTCAGGCTCCAGACTTTCTTTGTACCAAATTTCATTTAAATCGGCCCAGTAGTTTTAGCGTGAAAACGTAAGAGACAGACAGCGTTACTTACGCATTTATAATATTAGTAGGGATTATATTTTTTATATTATGTGTATTTAAATATGTCGCAACGTCCTGTAAAAATAATCGTACGTTCTAAAATACATAATTATATTTAAATAGTTAAAGCTTTGCACATCAGACCACTTTGACCGCTTTCTAGGAGTGCTTTTAAATGTACTGCATTTTATTTCTATTGCATTTAAACTTTTATTGCACCTTTTAAGCTTCGAGTAGGATAGTTCTATACCTAGGTAGATTCTCGTAGTTTGCTATATAAGAGGTTAAATCTATACTTACTAATATTATAAAGCTGAAGAGTTTGTTTGTTTGTTTGTGTGAACGCGCTAATCTCAGGAACTACTGGTTCGAATTCAAAAATTCTTTTTTGTTGGATAGACCATTTATCGAGGAAGGCTTTAGGTTATATAACATCACGCTGCGACTAATAGGAGCGAAGAAACAGTGGAAAATGTGTGAAAAACGGGGAAAATATGAAGCCTTATGAAGAAGTGACAGAAGACTTTGACAGATCTTTGACGAAACAATCGGACGGGCAGGACGACGTCTGCCGGGGCCGCTAGTATGATATAACCTTTGTTTCTAATAGGTAATATATAATTATTTTTTATTGTAAAGGTTTACCAATAGAATTGTAATTGGTGGCTTTATGATTGATACTAGAAGTTTTTTCTATTAGTACCGTATATTTACATTGTAGTATTACACTAATAATTACTCAGTCTCCTACGAAAATGAGAATTGTAAAAGGTTTTCGATACGTCGGCATGACTGTAATTAATATAAGTTAAAAAAACATAATTCTTAAATATAATAACGCACTGAGCGATAGCATAAACATTAAATACCTGTACACCAATTTGATATTCAACTTTTTCTACGAACTATTTGAAAGGAAAACGAATGAACAAAGATGGCCGACATTTCGACCACAGAATAGACTAAATTCTCAATCTTGGGGTTGCCAGAGTAATCATAAACTTTTATTTAATTGATATCAAAAATAACTATGGTACTAAATGCTCTTTGATAAAACTAATATTTGCATGAACAAATAACTCTTTACGCTGTCGAATGTTCGACGTAACTTCAGCGCTGTCATTCAGGAAGCAAACTTGATATCCTTGCCAGGTCACTGTACAAAATCAAAGTCTTTAATGTCTAAGTAGTAAAGACGAGTATGTCGTGTACATATTATGGCAATTGCTTCTCATGTAACCTGAACTCGTTCTAACAACTTTTAGCAAGTTTCCTAGCGAATAGGCTATTACTAACTAGTTGGTCCGGAACATGCTTTTGAGAAAGTTATACTAGGTTCAGTTTTATTTTAAAAGGGGTATTAAATTGTGGAGGTTCTTATTTATTTCCGTGTATTTTAAATAAGTACGTTTACATTTTTTAAGATATTTCTAAGACGACCTGTAACTAATAGGTCGTTTAATAATATTGGCTGGGCTGAGACATGTTTTAAAATAATTATTTAAATTATTTAAAAAATATGCGTTGAACTATGACAATGTCAAAAAATAATGCTGGTCGGTTATAATCTCTGGTAAGCACGGCGCCATCTTTAATTTTATTAAAGGATATTTTGGAATGACAGTTAATTATTATCTCTTTATTATTATTATTAAAGACGAAATAAAACATATTGAATTTTAATATTGACACCGATAGGTATATATTTATTTTAGTATAATATATTTTCTTTGAAAATTTGGTGAAAATTCGTAATTGCATTCTTGCGATAGAATCCTCTGATATAAATATTATGTACCTAAATTTAAATAAACATAAAAAAAAACTCATATAAATGGTACTTCTTAAGTCCCCTAATCAGTATAAAATGCTTCTAGACCTTATTAGCATGACCTTAATTGATACCAACTTTCTTAAATAAATTTAAACGATACCATAATCTCGTGTGAATTCAAAACCAGTATGCCGTGTTGAAAACAGTCTCAAATAAGAACAAGACGCCAACCGGTTTGCCTTCCGCGTGCCCCAGTAACCGCCTGCACTCGGTTGCAAAAACCAAAAAAACATGCACAATTCTCATGTCGGCATTATAGCAGTCAATCTGTCTAGATCATAAAATATATACTTAATTACATAAGTACTTTTTTTCATGCTAAAAGTAATTTAATAATATATTTTCTCTAAGTAAGTACTAATTTCATTTAGCCTCCCTAGAGTGATGGCACCAGTAATGGACATGGCACCAATTATGGACATTATTTTCGTTGATCGAATTTATTAAGCAACTGGCCCAACATTTTTCAATTGGAGATACTAAAACATAAGCAATAGACGTTTGGGCTTTCATTTTGATACACCTCATCAAAATTGCCCGTTTTATTTGAAGATGGTTGGGAATTGAAATCTCGTTTCGCGCGGTGGTCATAAAAATCCGTTTTTGTTATTGAAATCGTTAAGGAGGTGAGTACATATTTGTGCATGGTATTATCTTGTGTTGTGTTGTAATGAGATTTTTTGTTATTTTTACGAAATAATACTATATTGCAAGTAAATTGAGCTAAGTTGAACATGTCCAATCCCAATAATAAGTTTTTTGTGGGGTTTGTTCATCACTGGATTCGATTTTTTACGAATTCCAGTTATGGACAAGTGTCCATTCTTAAGTTTTTTAATATTTTTTAGTTTATTGTATTAAATTATTTAATTTATTGCACTAAACATTTCGGTTGAGTTGATTTTGTGATTGCTCTTTATTTTCCAATGATGGACAATGTCCATAAATGGCTATTTTTAGTCGTCCATCATTGGGTTCTTTGTTTTACCTTATATGGCGCCAATAAAAAATTACACCCCGGAACAAATAGGGAGGGCATTTGATGCTGTATGATGCTGTATGATGCTGCATGATGCTGCTGAGGATGGGAGAAATGATGATCACAGCTGCCCTCCGGTTTCTTCTTCTTCTTCTTCAACCTTATTCTACCCAATGCTGAGTAAAGGTCTCTTCCATTTCAGCCCACTTCCCACGATCTCAAGTTTCCCGCATCCAATGTTTCCCAGCCACATGCACCAGATCATCGGTCCACCTCGCTGGCTGTCTTCCGACATTTCGCCGCCCCTTTCTCCGTCTCCAATCCAGCATCCTTTCTTCCGTCGGACCTACGACAGACATGGCCCGTCTACTTCCTTTTCTTCAAAGCTATGGTTTTTGTTATGTCGCACGTCGGTTAGTCTGGTTCTCTTCTGAATATCGGTATTACGGACTCGGTCACAAAGAGAAATACCTAACATAGCTCTTGCCTTATACTACTTGGAGTCTATACTTGGAGTCGATGGATGATTTGCCTCGTGAAGTCCCGGCTCCATAGACCATTACGAGAAGAACGCACTGTTGAAACGTGCGACGCTTGAGGTATAAAGACGCACACGTTTGTCTTTCAGGACGTCTGAGAGCTTACCAAAATCCCCCCATCCCAGTTGGATTCGCCCTCCGGTTTGGGGTCCCTCAAATAACTTTGCATAACAAAGTCCAGTCCAAAAGTCCTGCAGTTTGTGCTATGGGACTTCAAACTATTCTCACGGCAGAGGAAGAGGGCAATTTGGTGAAATAGTTGGTCGCAATGAGTTAAAAGCACTTTCACATAAATTTTCAAATAAATCAATAGAGAGCGTACAAAAAATTCTCCAGGCTCCAGGTATCCGGAGCCAAGTATCTTCATACATCTGGTGAGGGCGTCGCAGTGACACACCAAGTGTTCCACAGTTTCACATTCCTCTCCACACATTCTGCGGTCGCTGCTGTTTGTAAGTCCCATTTTGTGTAGGAGTTCGTTGACTCCTAAGTGACCAGTGAAGACTCCTGTTATAAGTCGGATTTGTCTTCAGTTTAGAAACCAGAGTTTTTTAGTCCAGTTTTCATTTGGGTGTTGTATAAATTGCCGTGAGGACCTTGGACCTAAGCATGCCTTCCACTCTTCGGTGTGGCTCTTGATTGTGTTTTCCTTAAGGCCTGTGTTAAAGGTGTTGAACGCCATGCGGATTATATACCAGCCCCGACTGCACTTTATGGTTAAAAGTTCAAATAGAGTTAATCAAAAGTAGATTTTTGACATTTGTTTTATTTATCTGTGCAATAAAAAAGTGTCCATTAATGGATGTTCATGACTGGGTCCATGTCCATTACTGGGGGTCCATCACTGAATCTTCGATGTCCATCAATGGTGATATCGTAAATTTCAATTTATGTATTTTTTATAAATTATGTATTATTCATACAGGATTTTTGGTGTTGTTTAAATGTTCCTCATGTATTTGAGTACCGAACAAAAAATCACCATTTTTGTATTGCCAAAAAACATCCCATTTTTAAACGAAATTCTAATTTAGTGCGCTTAACATGTCCATAATTGGTGCCATCACCCTAATTTATTATGAAAGATCTTGGGCTTCAGCGTAAAACTTAACTGATGAAAAAAAGGTTTGTCTATACCTTACAAAGCTAAACAGAGTCTATAACCACAGATCATAAAATGTTTAATTATGAACCTTGGCTTGACAGTTGACTCAAAGGAGTTTTTCGAAATTTAAACGCTTTTTGAAATACATCCTGTAGAGTGTTCTAAAAATACGCTCCATTGTTAGTTTAAGGCTTTTATCCTACTTAAACTAAGGCTGGGAGGTTGTCGTCGCAATGTGCCCGGGGCGTGCCTAACCAAACATTATACAAGATTATGCAGATATAACCTTTTCAAGTGCTTTTGCAGAATTTTCTCTCCAATTGCCTTTTTCCCGGCCATAGACTTAGCTTGTTAGTTATTGTTGATTTCAGCATTTTTGTTTACAAATAGTTTTTTAACGCTGTTCGTTTGTGCATAACTTTCTATACTACGGTACTTCTATATACGGATTAAATTAGATTTTACATACATTTCGAGTAAGTTTGAGAATCGACCAACATTGATGTTTCATATCATACCCCTAAATTTTAAGAGTGGTATAGGTACTTACTACCCCAACGTTTTTTTCAAAATTTTTGGACATTTTGTAGTTTTAATTTTTTTATGACTTTGTATTGAAAAATACATATACCTACTACAGTCCTAAATTTTTACCTTTCCACCATCAATCCCTATTTTTAATAAATCATCTCAAAAAACGCGGTACGAAGTTCGCTGAATTACATTTTAAACAAGTGCGATCTTTAGGTACCTACTTACCAACTATTTGGTATTAACTAAGACCGTGCATGCGAGCTTTATTTTAGCTAAAACTCCCTTCAATAGCACTCGAAAGCTTCAAAGAATTCCCAGACATCTCAGTACTTACATATTTATGTACCGCCTTCTCGCAACAAAATGTCCCAGCACTTTTCCGCATAAATACTGTATGTTGGTAGCATTGGCGTTAGAGCGAAATGCATGCGACTTTATAAAGTTTAATGTTGGCCCCATTCGTGTCCCGTGTGTATTGTCTTTATGGCTGCCGTTATTCTAAATTCAAAACTTTGCTGTTATACAAAGTTGTGTAAGATTTTAGTTTTGCTTTTTGTGCACATAGGTACCTATATATATAATTGTCTAGCTGCCCGCCCCGGCTTCGCACGTATCCCTTTTTTTTAGCCTATGTCACTCAAGAATAGTGTAGCTTCCCAACAGTGATAGAATTTTTTAAATCGGTCCATTATTTTGGAGCCTATTCAATCCAAACAAACAAACCTTTCCTCTTCATTATATTAGTATAGATTAGCTTTGCAAGAGAGAATGGGAAATTAATTTACCTTTAATTCACTGATAGTTGCCTATATGTGTTGCTTAAATAATACATTGAATGCTCCCGTTTTCATATGAAATCATTTCGAAGTTATTTCATTTGGATGCAAATTGGTTTTGAACCAAAACGATTAGCGAGCGGTTGTAAAATAATTATACTTACGTACCTATTTATTATGCGAAGGTCGGACAAATTAATCGTTGTTATATTTTAAAAACAATAGTTTTCCTTTCACTGTACAATTACGAGGGTCATTCACACTTAGGTAATTGTTATACTTATAAATTAATAGTGTACTTACTTATATTAATATTTTTTTTGTAAAAAATACCTACCTATCTAGGTAAATAAATAACATGTCTTATCACTATCACGGCTTAATAACCGAGAAGGAATCAGAAATAATAGTGTTGCCTGACGTTTCGGAACCTTTAAAATTTCCATAATCGTAGCACGACTGAGCCGACGATAGTCTAACGCCAGTCAATAAAATGAAATACGCCAGTTAAATCCAGTTATAGTTGTTTCATTCCAATGTCTTATCACTTATCGTAAACCTAGATCTACAGGGAACTGACTCAAAACCTGAAGGTTTAAGAAACAACTATAAACGGATTTAACTGTATTTTAATTTATTTGCTTACGTTCCGAAAACTTTACATTACCATATTCGTAGCACGACTGAGCTGATGATAGTTTAACTAAAGACACTTTTTATAGTTCCTTTCCAATGTAAAATACTCGAGTTAAATAACTACCACTACTCACTACGTACTTAGTATAAAGTCGCTATAGCTGTCTGTCAGTCCCTATGTATGCTTAAATCTTTAAATGAAGTATTATACAAAAGCATAATAATATATACCCGTGCGAAGTCGGGGCGGGTCGCTAGTCCATTATACTCGTAATTGCTCCATGGCAATTTCATCTAAACCCAAACTGCAGTGCAGTATTGAAGCAAGGGCGTACCGAGGTACGGGCAAGGGTAGCAGCGCCCCTAGAAGGCCTCTATAGGTTTTGATTCCCTTGCGAGTGTCGCAAATTACCTTAGATAAATTCTTAGTTCGTCTACGCCCCCCTTAACAAAATCCTTGCCCCATGGGCGTGCATTCCATATAGGCACAGTGTCGTTGTATGAAGTGCCTACCCTAGCGCCATACTTACGCACGCGCCTGCTCCCTTGTATTGAAGTGCAATAGAATCTGTATAACCGTCGCAAGCGCAGCAACTGCAGTGTACCGTAACCCTGTTAACCGCCGGTACCGTCGTAACGGGCTGGTCTACTGTGCCACTGCGATAGGATGTGGTCTGTACCATGTACTGACACGGTCTGTTTCATATATTTTCATTAAGCGCCAAATCTATCGTTATTGTTAAGAGGATTGTGTTTGTATTTGTAACTAAAGCCCGCATAACATTCTATACCTAGGGGGCTAGACAAGTGCCCAACGTTCAACGTTAACGTTAAACGTTAGCACCAAAATGTATGGGATTTGACATTTGTGACAGTCGTTCGCGGATGTCAAATCCCATACATTTTGGTCCTAACGTTTAACGTTAACGTTGAACGTTGGGCACTTGTCTAGGGCCCCTAGTGTATTTTACTCAGTGAATGTAGTAAAGGAATTTTAGAAATTGGTGCAGTAGTTTTTGAATTTATTCATTACAACATAAACACACCAAAAAATTTAAAATCTTTCTTATTTATAATAGCAGTGTAGATTTGGTTATGAACAGATGAAACAAGCACAAAGGGGAGCTTAACGTGGAAGGGATCTCTTCCAGCTAACATCTTATCGTACTATATTGTTAAGTTTGTATGGATATATTATAATAATATGTGGATGTTTATGTTAAGTAGGTACTCTTTCATGCGAAGCCGAGGCGGGCCGCTAGTATACCAACAATAAAAATATTTTGACACATTCGTAGATACGTCATACAAATAGGACTTTCCTTTTGAAGAATATATCGCTATATCTAACTCAAGCGATATATACATATACATATATATATGTCGATTCCAACTATTTCCATAAATATGAGGAAAGTTTTCAACTCAAATGCACCCAAACGAAACTTGCACCATCACTAACTGTTTCCAATCTCGATGCAACGAAACTGCAGTTCGTTCAGCTAACAACCACAAGTGTGAGGCAGATGCAGCTGGAAAATAAACTCTAAGGCGTTAGGGTAGATTTCAATGTTGATTACAGGTGTGTTGGAGATAGTACGTTTTGGATTAAAGTTGAAGTATTTCCGTGGTTTTCGAATAACAGATAGGTACCATTATTTTGCCTATAAATTGGAAATGAACGGGTTAGAGGTATCCAGGGCGTGCATGGTTAGATTGAGTAGCGGTATTTGTATTGGAAACTTTGTTAATATTGCCCCACGAGCGGTGGGGCAACTACTCTCTTTGCCCCACCTCTCTGTGATTCGAACTTTAGATTCTTTAGGCAAAATGGGCATGACCACTGGTTCTTTCTTTGTCCATGATGTAAATTAACAAAAATTAATAGACACTTATTTTTATTTTCACATTTTTGACGGCCTGTTGGTCTAGTGGTCAGAGGCCCTGACTACGAAACCGGAGGTTGCGGATTCGAATCCCGCTAGGGGCAGATGTCAATGTGATGAGCACTGGCATCTGTACTTGAGTCTTGGATGTCTTATATGTATTTATGTATATTTATCCGTTGTCTAGTACCCATAACACAAGCTTTGCTTAAAATGAGACTAGATAATTGGTGTGAATTGTCCAAAGATATTTATTATTATTATTATTTACATAATATGATGATTGCTGACGTTGCGTAAATTTTACAGTTCCAATATTCTACTTTAGTCATCATCGTCAGCTCAGCCAGCGGGTATGCGAAAATGTAAACTTTTCGAAACGTCAGCATGTAAAATAAAATGAAATAACGGAGAGACTCGTTATTCCTGTTATATGCCTTTGTTTCTAGTTTATAAGAAGATAGAATTTCTTACATTGTATTCTCAGATTTTACGTCCCGCTAACAATGTAGTACGCTATCGATCCTAGTCATACCTCTTAAGGAGTCTGCCCACTACACCGTATCATACCATGACCGTGCTATGAACGTATCAAGCACGGAAGGTAATACGTAAGGCGGTACGAGTCGGTGACGGAACTGTCTAGTGGACATAGTATCAAGCTTTTCTATACAAAGTATTTTTTTTTGCCTTACACGTTCATAGCACGGTCATGGTATGATACAGTGTAGTGAGCAGACTCCTTTAAGGGCATAAAATATATAGGTCAAGAACTTCATGCCTGATGTCTAGAAATGATACTACATAGTTTCAAGCAACAAGGAATGCCAAATAGGTCGTTTGCCAAATGAAATGAATCTCTAAATGCCTACTTATTATACTAGCTTATGCCCGCGACGCGTGGGTAGCAGAGGCGTGCCCAGTAGGCGCCATAGTGAACATAGGGTAGGCACTGCGTTTTATATTTTATATGATTTTTGTTTGGCTACATTACGAGTGTAATTGTTTTAGAACGTTTTAAAAAAAAGATTATGGAAGTAACCTGTTAGGTACAGACAGACGGATATCGTGTAAACCGGGGGTCTTTTTCGGAGGTATAAGAGATTTCATTCCAATGTATAAGAGACCCTTAACAAAGAAATCGTAGAAGGTATTGTATTGAATGAAATCACTATAAACGGATTTTATTTAATGGCTGACGTTTTCAAAATCTTACAGTTCCCATATTCGTAGCACGACTGAGTTGACGACAGTCTAACGTTAAAGTCAAATCCGTTCATAGTTGTTTCATTCCAATGTGTAATAACCGCGAAGGCATCAGAAATTATTAGGTACTTACTTATTGTTTTTTTTTATTGTAACTGAGCTTTTAAGAAAATTAAAGCCCGCACTATTTCGACATCAAAGTGCTGTGAAAATATTATAATGAAATAATTATGTTAATTTTAATTACTGAAACATTTTCCAGTGGCGTTTATTAAGCACTTACCGAGTAAGCTTTTCCCTCGTGTATAATTACGTTTTCATTTCGAAACTTATCAAATGAATATTTATTTTGCTGGGTTTAATTAAAGCGATTTTAATTTGTATATTTCATTTTCCCCCCTTTGCAATGCTAATTTGAAAAGTTATACACTTCCTGAATATTTCACACAGATATTTAAATAACATTCTTTGAAAAACTCACACCTGTGATTAAGTCCCAAACTAAACCAAGCTTCTACTATGGGTATTAGACAATGGATAAACATAAGACATTAAAGACTTATGTACTCATTCCATCATCCATGGGCGTGCATTCAATATAGGCACTTATAAAGGATTTTTTTCGAAAACATTTCAGTTCGTATACTCGTAGCTGTTTGAGATGACGATATACTAACACTAACGTCACTTTGCACATCGTCCGCAAATAAAATAAAATATGCAAGTTAAATCCGTTATAATTGTTTCATTCTAATGTGTAATATATTATAGGCACTGTCAAAGTGTCTATCCTGGCGCCCACAGGGTCAGGACATGCCTATATCTAATGCACGCCTATGCTCACATCTGCCCCTAGCAGGATTCGATCCATAAAAGGTTCAAAGATTAGAATGGTCATTTATAAATTGTGGTAAACTCAGCATAAATAAATTTGTTTTGACCTAAATTTAATCTGCAGACGCACAAAAATTAATTAAAGGTCCTAATTAGGCTGTGGCAAAGGTAAAGTAAAAACCACAGGTCTATTGTTTATTTCAGCGCTGCGTGTGAAGGAATCTCATTATATCCTAATTAATATGAAGTGAGATCTTTTGTCTGCGTGTATTGATGTATGTTTGTTTATTATTCAAAAAAACGATAGCAAATTAACAATATTTACCTACCACATAAATAGATATACCTATTCTATAAGTTAAATTTATTGATTTAATAATAATTTCTGATGCCTTTGCCGGTATTACACATTGGAATGTAACAATTATAACGGATTTTACAGTTCCCATGTTAGTAGCTCAGTCGTGCTACGAATATGGGAACTGTAAAGATTAAAAACACAGTATGTAAAAAATAGGTATGTACGTACCTACCTATTTAACCCACGTGGGTTAAATCAGTTATGATTGTTTAATTCCAATGAATAAGTTTTAATCATTAAAATGGGATACTACGAATAAAAGTATTTTTAAAAAGTTAAGTCTAAGTCACTTTATAAAAGATAAGCGACATTTTATCTCAAATATTTTTATATCCCACCATAAAACTGCTACAGCGAAGTATTTCTGAAAGATGAAAGGAAATGAGCAAAAAATGCAAAGTTAAAAGTCTGGCAACACTGAGCGGAATACTCTTTTTCGTCCACAGACTTCAGTATCTGCTAAATAAACTGAAATTAAAGTAAAGCTGAACGTTTCAGACATATTTATTTTGAAATGAAACTTTTACAAAGAATGTCCATTTATTTTCTTTGTTTCTTATTTCGCGTTGAAAATACAACTGCCCTCTTTATATATAATATATGTGCACTGGCAACATTTCAAATAACTTTTTTTTACAAATTTAAGTAAAACTAGTTTTTGTTTGAAATTTTAAGCTTCCAACTCCCAAACAACTTGTTATTAAAGTGAGTAAACATTATGTTAAGACACTACAGACTTAAGAAAACTTTGGTCCCAAGAAAGCAAGTACCTACTAGATTATTTATCTATGGAACACTTTACTGTAAGTCCCAGGAAAGAAAACGGGGTGTATTTAGGTTCATTCTTTCGTATTTTTTTTGTAAAATATAATTACCTACACAACATGTCATATTAAATGCTCTTATAGTGATATTGTCAAAACACACAAACACAATGAGACGTCAATCTTGTAACACCCCTCTTTTTACAGCGGGCGGGACTTTCATAAAAGCCCAAATTGATTGTCCTACTAAACTAATTATCTATCGAGAACAGGCGCGTGCAGTGAGAGTCGCAAATGTACTGCGTCAGGGTAGGCACTCCATACATTATACCATTATGCCTATATGCACGCCCTTGACCGAGAATATCAATATTCGAATTACCTAAATGTTGTTCCGAGAACATTTAAATAGTTCCAATAATGTTATTCTCGGTCAATCAGGCTTCTATGGAAGTCCCGCCCTTGGATTTAGGTAATAGTTAACAAATCGGTACCTATATATTATTATAGAATTTCAAAATGAAGTAGTTAAGACATATACAAATATCGTAGTAAGTAGGTAGGTATAGTATTCGTCATGGTAATCATAGTTTGAAGAAACATTTTCTATATAAAACCGATAACAATAATCTACATCACTATTTCTCTTCCATATTGCGTGCAGAAGTTATTTATAAAATAAACCCTCAATAGTCTAAAAATATCAAGTTTCCACATGGTGTCATTTGAACAAGAGCTTTTACAAACGGATCTGCACAGGTCACTGCAGCTTAACCACAATGCAATCGACAGGTTAAAAAATATACTACATCACTTTAGCATAAGACTATTGTGAGCTCAGTCGTGCTACGATTATGGAATCTGTAAAGGCTCTGAAACGTCAGCCAATAAAAATAAAATACGCGAGTTAAATCTGTTAAAGTTATGTTTCATTCCAATGTATAATAATCGCGAAGGCATCAGAAATTAAAAAAAAATATATTAAATATTACTTTAAACAAATTGTAACTAGTAAATTCTTTCTGTAGGTAGTAGTGTCCAGGCGCGTGCAGTGAGAGTGGCGCATGTACTGCGTCAGGGTAGGCACTCTATACATTTATACCGTTGTGCCTATATGGAATGCACGCCCTTGGTAGTGTCTATTGCTAGTGAGAAACTATCGCCGGTACAGTATGTTATAAACTTATAAAGCAAGTTTTGTTGTAAAGCTGGCAATTGGGAAAAAAATTGGAGTGAGAAAAAAATATTCTGATCCCATTGCAGTTCTATATTCGTAGCACGTCGAAACGTCAGCCAATTAAAATACGTGAGTTAAATCTATTATAGGTATGTAGTTGTTTCCTTAAAAAAATATTTGTTCATCAAAACAGACAAAAAATAAATTGTGTATATATAAAAAACATTAGTATTTGTTCCGGGCTACACTAAAAATTTACTTTTTAGAAGTTTAGAAAGTTTGTTGATCAGACAAGTATTATATTATATCCGTTATAGTTATTTTATTTTAAGGCTACTTTTATTTATTTTCCGGGGACATAGTTCTACTTGACAATAAAAGGAACACAAAGTAAACAATAAAAAAAATATTTTGCTCGAAAGCCTTTCGCGAAAGCTAGCGTCCCGTGGGCAATCAACTTCTGCCGAATCCTTGAATTTTTAATATTTACTTTAACCCAAAGGAGTATTTGACCCCGAACACAACACGGCTCTTGTAACAGGCCCCTTACACGATCCAATTTCAAGGGACTTACAAAAAGGGTCATGTAACTTAAGTCCTTTTTAAGATTTAATATCAAACCGTCTTTTCTGTATCCTAACTAATATTATAAATGCGAAAGTAACTCTATCTGTCTGTTTGTTACGCTTTCACGCTAAAACTACTGGACCGATTTAAATGAAATTTGGTACAAAGAAAGTCTGGAGCTTGAGAAAGGACATAGGCTACTTTTTAACCGACTGCAAAAAAGGAGGAGTTCCACGCGGACGAAGTCGCGGGCAGAAGCTATATTGTATAGACTTGACATATGCAAGCGAATTTTGCAATCTTTTCGTTCGGTTGCTATTATTGTTTGGTACTTGTCTAGATAACTAGGTCTTTAAATGTGCAGAAGCGGCTTAAGTAGTGTGTGGCCACCCTACTTGTAGACGAGTAATAGTGGCCACACGAATGCTCTGTCTCCTTTCTTCGCTACTTCCCTCGCCTTTGCATGAGTGTGTAGCTGCGTCATTACTCATTACATCTTGTTTATTGTTTACTAGCCCGCAACTTCGTCCGCGTGGAACTCCTCCATTTTTGCAGTCGGTTAAAAAGTAGCCTATGTCCTTTCTCAGGCTCCAGACTTTCTTTGTACCAAATTTCATTTAAATCCAGTAGTTTTAGCGTGAAAGCGTAGCAGACAGACAGACAGACAGACAGACAGACAGACAGAGTTACTTTCGCATTTATAATATTAGTAGGGATTGAGTAAGACTGCAGTCAATTGTTTCAAGAAGTTAGCTTACAGTAATAACACTACCACAGATTAGAATACATTCGCTTTGGTTATCAGTGTTGCCACATTTTATAGTCTGTATTGCAAGCACAATTTAATTTTACGGGCCTTGTAGAATATAGTTTTTATTATTGGTTTCCCGCGATTTCTTGCGTTGCTAATGTGTTGGTCGGCCACATTGTTGCAACGTCACAGACAAAAGACTATCGATAATCGCTTGTATTTATGTTTCACGAGTTCTCTAATTTCAGTTTGTACCCCTTTTTATTTCCTTGAGAGATGTATTAAAAACATAATGCACGTTGGTTCTATATATTATAAATGTATTGCAAACATAAAAGGTTATACATATTATATAAAAATTAGCGGACGTGACAGACACGCACCAAGTTCAATTATATTTTCAAATCATCCAGGAATCCATTGAAACATACACACAAAATGTCATCCAAATCGGTGTAGCACCTGGAGGTAACAATTAGCTGATAGTTGTCTCGAATGTGACAAGTATTAGCACAGCGTAGCGCCTAGTTCGTCACAGAGTTGGCCACAGGGGTAAAATCAGTGACTCTAGTTAGGTCAAAAGGGTAACTGACTTAAAAAGGTTAAGAAAAACAGCCTAGCACTTCAAAAGGAGCTAAGTGACAAACACGTACAGAAGAATTATATATGTATAATGATATAGTGTATGAATATGTCATTTTGAAGTATTATTTAGTTCCCCAGGGCACTGCCCGCGTTACTCTTTTGTTCTTCCACTCTGCAACCAAGTCACGTGTTTCCACAAACATAAGGCGGTATTTGTAAACAGTCGAATAGCATGCGTTAGGATTATAATAAAACAAGACGTGTTATATTGTTACTAACCGCACAGGAGTGCTCTAAGGCTCATGGTCCAAGATCCCATTGCGATCTGACGTAACTTATTTTCTCACGAATGAAACCTTAAGATTTCAGTAGAGAGAAACTTGGGAGTTGTGTTTAGACATAATTATTTTACGGAACGGTTCTTATAAAACGGTGCGTTAGCGTCTTTAATATAGTCATAGTAATATGAGGACTTCTTGTAATTTACTAGAACGTAAAACAAAAAACTCGCGTATTTTATTTTATTGGCTGTCGTTTACAAGCCTTTTCACATTCCATAATGGTA
This sequence comes from Polylopha cassiicola, assembly GCA_038024825.1. Classification (NCBI taxonomy): domain Eukaryota; kingdom Metazoa; phylum Arthropoda; class Insecta; order Lepidoptera; family Tortricidae; genus Polylopha; species Polylopha cassiicola. The sequence goes on from CP149061.1 coordinate 7,877,577, forward strand.
GTACGACTGAGCTGACAATAGTCTTATTCTAAACTAGTTTCTAGTTTAAGGCTCCGAAACGTCAGCCAGTATAATAAAATACGCGAGTTAAATCCGATTAAAGTTGTTTCATTCCAATGTATACTAACCGCGAAGGCATCAGAAATTATTATATTATATTTGATATGTTGATATAAATCGCCTTACTTCACACAAGTATATATATGTATATGTATTTGCGCCTGCGAGCAGTGGCGACTCTCTCCAGTTTCACTGGCGGTATGCGGCGTGCGCGCGCGCATGTGAAAGTGTGATTAGTATGGATTACCTACATTTATATAGTTTTGTCAATTTTAATCATTTCTTTAGCATAAGACTATTGTCAGCTCAGAACTACGATTATGGAATCTGTAAAGGCTCCGTAACGTCAGCCAATAAAATACACGAGTTAAATCCGTTAAAGTTGCTTCATTCCAATTCGTTAATTTTGTTAGATTTATCCATTGAAAATAACAACATAAATGTACTTATATTTAATTTTGTACCAAGACAAGAGTAGAAAAAAATGATGTTAAACCATAAATATCGATCGATTTCGATTGATAGGTAGTAGTTAATACTTAATACTAGCGACTCGCTCCGGCTTCGCACTAATCCCATTATTTTTTTTCAAAATATAATATAGTCTGTGTCACTCGGGAATAGTGTAGCTTCCCAACAGTGAAAGAATTTTTCAAATCGGTACAGTCGTTTTGGAGCTCATTTAACTACATAGAGACAACTATATAGTGTGAGATCCCAGTCACCGCAGACTTACCTACGTGATTTTAGGCAAAAATATATTTTTAGGATCGGCAGTATTTATATATTAGGTATATATTTTTAAACTTTGAAGAGCTCGCTAAACTGAAAGCAGACATCCATAAATACCCTTATTATATTATTGGTGTGGTAGGATTTTATGAAACGAATTTTATTAATTAAAATTTTCTTCTTTACAGGTAATTATATTCCATTTATAAGGGAGCCGCTTCAGCGCGGCAGCGTTCAGAAGTCAGAGAACATTTGGTATATCACATCATATAAGCGTATTATAATAAACTAGTAGTTCGCCCTGAACTGAGATATTGATATACATAATATATTATATAGGTATACCTACTAGCGGTCCGTCCCGGCTTTGCACGGATCCCTATTTTTTTCCAAAAGGTTATATAGGTATAGCCTATATCACTATTATATTAGTATAGATATAGTACCCGGTAAAGACAAAGTTAAGAGTTTAGAATTCCTCCTGACAAATTTCTCCTCTTTCTTTTTCGTTTAATACCTCACTCGAACATGTCTAACAAAAATTATAACCCCATATATTTTCTTACCTACTTGCCAAATTTCTAATACTTCCGCGGTTATTACACATTGGAATAAAAAAGGCATGACGGATTTATTTCGCGTAGCTATATTCATTTTATTAAGATCAAAATTACAAATTTTGTGAATATCAGAAATTATTTGTGAAAAAGTTTTTTGCATCACATGAACTTTAAGTGTGACGAGTTTTCTGTACTTAATGTAGTAAGTAGATAAACATTTTTGGATTATACTACAGTAGGTACTAAAGGAGCGAAGTGTTTTCCTTTATTTAAGTGATAAAACAACACAAGTACTCAGGTACTTATTCAAAGGTAATTAAACAAGTTAATTATTATTTAGAAACTGTCAGTTGCCGGCAGTTAACTGTCCAGTGTGGAGAAATCGCACAACGACCTCTGTGTCTGCCTGTCCGTCACGCATCTACGGAACTGTATATTGATACTAGCACCTGCCCGCGACTTCGTCTGCGTACTTTAAACAATATCGGTATAAAATATGGCCTATTTTATTCTGATGTGTAAGCTAAGTAATATTATTTTAAAGTTTCATCAAAATCCATTAGACAATATGGCTACAAATGGCACTTATCGTTATCATTTTAATTATTGGTATTAAACTATATATAAGTTTCGATAAATACAAAAAAAAGGAAATAAAAAAATGTTTAAAGAGGTACCGTTCATAGATGATATCATTTATCTTGATGAATCAGTGAACTTGTAACGTGCTTAAGGTTCTTAGGTCATCGATACAAAAACTTCTGACAATCGATGTATTTCCATTGTTACAACTTTTTTTATTTAGCACTCGTGTTTTATAGTCATTGTAGGCCTGCCCTAATATTGAGTAATAGTGGCAACACTCGTGTCTATGGATGGGCGTGGTTGCGCGAGACGTCATCGAAGACCCGTGTCATTCGGCCATTTTGTTCTGAGCTATTGCTCCTCTTGCGCGTAAGCGCAGCCGATCCCAGTTTTATTACGATGTTATCGTAGGTTATGGGATTGTGACTTTGTGTCGAAAGAGAGGTTATAATTGTCACCTGGCTGTCGGCGTAGGACTTTTGGTTCCCTTTGGAACATCCTTTGCGCTGGCCCATCGGTGGACCACTTTATTTTTATTGGAAGCCCTCGTTCCGGGCTGTTGGCGTGCAAAGGCACCTCTGTGGTATTCACGCATCCCCCGACGAAGGGCTTCTTTATTCTACCTCTTCTTTACTACGGTTTCTTGATGCACCGGCTTTCTGCATTTTCCGGCTTCTGTCCTCTTCGGCTTCTTTTTGTCTCCGTGGCTTTCTTGGTTCCTTTTCTCCGTGTTGGTTCCAAGTACAAGACTTTCCTTCGAGGACTCCGCAGGGAAGTGTTTCACCCTCTATTTAATTTTTATCCCTCATCCAGACAAGCGCTGAATGAGGTTATTCTTTTTTAAATCGCTTGTGGCGCCCAATAATACTTATACTTAATCCTTTTTTTTTTAACTTTAAAGCTCCAAGATAACCCACATACCCCTGAGCTTAGCTGGCAATTCTTATAAATACTGTTTGTATGTCAACTATATTAATAATAATAAGGAAACAACCTAGATCAGTATTTTATAGGAATAAATAGACCTTTAATTATAATTCAACATCTTTATTTTTATAACCCTCTCCCTCAAAAAGGTAGAACGGTAACAGTGACGTCCCAACGTGGGTCTTTATCTTGGAGCGCTAGTATGTCTTTTGCTATACTAGTATTAAATTCTTTTTTTAAATTCTGGTGACTGAATTAGGTGCCAATAGGTAAATTCTTTAATATAAGTTTTGTTTTAAGTGTGTACAATTGCTGTTGTTTGTTGCATAACTTACTTATACTCTTTTTTCACAGCTATCTAAGTGCATTTCTTATTTAAATTACATTTTTGAGTGCTTTTGAACAAATGTCAGTGTGTTTTCTTTCTTGGACTAAATCTATTAAATTAGTGTAATTTGCTCAGTTCTTTAAACAGTTTTCTATCATAATACTCATTCCTTTGCTTAAAATCTTGTTTGCTATAAGTAATAAAGTCACATTTCATGATAATTAACATTTTCATAAATAAACTTACATATTGCAAAATTCTGCTAATTTATGCACTTTTTTTCATTTTTGCACTTATTTTGCGAGTTTGTTTTGCTATTACTGCATTATTAAAGTGTATTTCAGTGATATTTCAGGATAGTGAGTGTTTTTTACGTAATTTCGACATTTTCAAAAGTCATTTTTTAGTGCATGTTGACAATAGCGCCATCTAGCGATTACGCTGTGTACTACGTTCGTGTTTCCGATATTACTCGACGTTAGTTGAACCTGTTTTCCTATCGAGTTATTAGTGCGCGCTTATGTACACAGAGGTCGTTGCGCTCTTGTCTACATGTTCACGTGTTATAATAAAAAATACTTTTTGTGATTTACTTGTGTATTCCACCTTTCAGTCACCCGGTTATTGTTAAAAAAATTATATTTTCTTTTATTGTTCTTGTACTTGTATTATTACTGAACGGAATAAGTTACTTTTATGTGAATAGCTACTGCCGAAGTTAATACTTGTCTTTTGCTGTGTTTGCTATTTTAGTTTTATGCAGTTATTATTTACCTACGTTTGTATTACATAATACTATTATAGATAAGTGAGTAGGTTACACTTATTTTTATATTACGTTTGTAAAGCCAGCTAAATTTACGGGTCGGTTTATTACTATTAACGTTTTTGTGGTAATTTATCTTAACGTAAACCAAGTAGGTATTACATTTATTTAATTTTCCCCGGTCATTTTTTTTTGTTGTTGGTTAGTTTTTTTTATTTACCTACATCATGGAACGCCCAATTTCTTATCACTTATTACGTCGTGATGAACTTGTTTATGAATTGGAAATCCGTAATGTTAAACCTTTAGGTACAGTTGAGGAACTTCGTGTTCAGGTTCGTAGCTTGGCTTCTTCGTTACCTGCCGACGAGATTCTGGAGACTTCTCGGTTTCCGGCCGACGAATTGAATATCATTGAAGGTAAGCTTTCTGATATTTCGCAAGCGTTAAAAACCCCACCGTCGTTTAAAAGTTTTAACCGGTTTAGGGCTATTGCTCATCATTGTTTCCATAGATTTTCCCGCGTTGATGTCGGTAGTGAATTACTCGCGCGTAAAAATACCGTAGGTATTCAGTTAGAATCTTGTTTGAAATCTGTTGATTCATTGTTTTCTTCTTTTAAATCGTCGTTCGCGGATCCGCCGGAGGTAGATCAGGTTTCGAATATTGTTTACGTTAGTTGTAAAGGTGATAAGGCTGTTTCGGGGTTATCTCATTATTATAACGGGAAATCTTGTATTCGCGTTTATCTTCAGAGGCTTGACGAGTTGTGTCGTTCTCGTGGAATTTCGGATAAAGCTTTATTAGAGTCGGCGTCTGAATTATTCACGGATCAGGCATCCTCATGGTTCCGTAGTGTGAAGTCCGACTTCGCAGACTGGCCTTCTTTGAAAGCAGCTCTCAAAGAGGAATTCTCCGCGTTTGATTATGAGGAACGGTTATGGCGCGAAATTCGTAGTCGTACGCAGGGTGCTAACGAGTCGTGTTCTGTTTATATAGCCGTGATGTTAAATTATTTTAATAGGTTATCGGATCCAGTTACCGAGAAAGAAAAGTTGTGCATCATTAGGGCGAATTTACGACCGTATTTCACCGCCGCGTTTGCTTTGGAGGTTGATCTTGATAGTATTACTGCCTTGAAGAGAAAGTGTAAACTTTTGGAGCATAGTAGGGCGCAGATGGCTTTATTTGTGGAACCGCCTAGGGCGAACGAGCATACGGTTGCTCCGGACTTGGCGTACCAAGGGCCTAGGGTTACCGGACGCGCTGAAGCAGTTATGCCGGTTGTGGCGGTTGATGTAAACGTAAACCCATTTTGCGTGCGCTGTCGGGTCCATGGTCACCTACTTAGTTCGTGTTCCTCTCGTGATGTTGTTTGTTTTGTTTGTGGTACCAAAGGTGTTACTAGTAGGCGTTGTCCAAATTGTAGAAAAACACCAACTAACCGGGTCTCAAAAAACTAGTTTGTCGTCCGCCCGCACCAATTAATCGTTTTGATTGGGACGATTGGCGGACGCATTTAAATTTTTTATATAACTTTTTTCGTAAACCTATTGCTGTCGCGAGTGATGGTATTTTACCTCGCGATCCTCTCGATGTGCGTCCTCATGTAACTATACATATTATAGACGAGGAGCATCGCGGGCTACTCGATACGGGTTCTAGTATTTCTATATTAGGTAACTCGGTAGCTAGGAGATTTTTGTCATCGGGTATGGAAATACACTCCGATTTGATTTCTTATATTTCCACTGCTAATGGTGCACAGTCGCGCGTGGAAGGATTTGTCTTCTTGCCTGTCACGCTAAATGGTGTTACCAACGTAGTGAAGTTTTTTATTGTACCTACCGTTTCTACGTCCGTCATCTTGGGTGTAGATTTTTGGCGTTTGTTTAGGTTGGCCCCTGATATTATTGGTGATTCACCTTCAGTGGCTCATCCTGCCCCCTCTCCTGTGTCGGAGGTTCGTCGTTTACGCCCTTTAGATGATTTCGTTAAGTTAAGTAAGTTTAAGCATCGTAAGGGTAAGGACAATGTTGTACCTGATGCGCTCTCACGTACGGTACCGGTTGAGGAAAATCGTCCCATTCTTAAGGATCCCTGGTATGACAGGTTGTACAATAGATGTGAACGATCCCCTCAGTCATGTGCTAATTACATTATTCGTAATAATAAACTTTTCCGGTATGCCAAAAATAAATTAGGTATTTCTAGTCACAATTATTGGAAGGAAGTAGTACCCTATAGTTTTCGACAGGAAGTACTTCAAGCTCAACACTGCGGTGAGCTCTCGTCTCATTTTGGTATTTTTAAAATGTACAGACGTCTGGCACTTCGTTATTTCTGGCCAAATATGTATCGCGACGTTGTAGACTTTGTCAATGCGTGCGAGGCTTGCTCCGCTAAGTTGGGAGGCCTGGCCGTTGTTTTCAACAAAGCTGCCGATGCGATTTCTAAGGCTCATTACAAAAGCAAGGTGTATTATAACAAATCTCGGCGAAGTGAAGAATTCGAAGTGGGTGATATTGTCTGGAAAAAGACGTTTCCTTTGAGTGATGCTAGCAAGTTTTTCACTTCTAAGTTAGCACCACGTTATGAAAAGTGTCGTGTTATAAACAAATTAGGTACGCTCGTATATGAACTGGAGGATGCAGTCTCTGGTAAACCGTTGGGTCGTTGGCACGTTCGAAATCTAAAGCGAGGCTATGTTCCGATTATACAGTAACGTTTTTAATTTTAGTTGGTTGCCTTTTGCTTATATTTTAATGTTTCGTTTCGTGGGTTCGAGTGTTATATTCTTTAGATTAGGGATTTCGTTTTCCCCTTAGTCATTAAATTAATTTAGTGGTTTGTCCCGACTGCACGACACGTCGTTAAATTGTGGCTCCTCGACCTCAGTCGTCGTAAAAGGACTTGATTGGTTTAGACCTGAACATGTCTTTAAACTGTATTCAAGTCCAGTAGTTGGTAACTACGCGTCGTCCTTATTTTCCAGGACCTTATTGACTACTGTGGAGTTAGGTTAGTAACATCTATTACTACCAATCCGTAGGCCTTGCATTGGTTTCCAGCGTCGGTCTCGCGGATTCCATTGATGCCAAGGTTCGGTAGCGGCTGGATTCTTTAGACCGAGGAATCTTGTCTTAGTTAAGTCTCTAGTTTTAGTTTATTTTCCATTCTTTTTTGGGCTTGCTGTTATGCAGCGTCCTGATAGTTTTCATGGTGGTGGTTTTGTTTTATCTTCGCGATTTATTTGCGTGGTTTTGTTTTCGCGGTAATTTATGGATTTGTAGCAGTAAGTTGTCGATTCTGCTGTTCAGGTTGTTTCTTTGCTTTTATTGTTATTTTGGTGTTGTTTGCTGGAGGGCCAGCAAGAATTTTCCTCGCTCTCCTCGCAAAATTCTTCCGAGGAGGGGTGTACTGTTACAACTTTTTTTATTTAGCACTCGTGTTTTATAGTCATTGTAGGCCTGCCCTAATATTGAGTAATAGTGGCAACACTCGTGTCTATGGATGGGCGTGGTTGCGCGAGACGTCATCGAAGACCCGTGTCATTCGGCCATTTTGTTCTGAGCTATTGCTCCTCTTGCGCGTAAGCGCAGCCGATCCCAGTTTTATTACGATGTTATCGTAGGTTATGGGATTGTGACTTTGTGTCGAAAGAGAGGTTATAATTGTCACCTGGCTGTCGGCGTAGGACTTTTGGTTCCCTTTGGAACATCCTTTGCGCTGGCCCATCGGTGGACCACTTTATTTTTATTGGAAGCCCTCGTTCCGGGCTGTTGGCGTGCAAAGGCACCTCTGTGGTATTCACGCATCCCCCGACGAAGGGCTTCTTTATTCTACCTCTTCTTTACTACGGTTTCTTGATGCACCGGCTTTCTGCATTTTCCGGCTTCTGTCCTCTTCGGCTTCTTTTTGTCTCCGTGGCTTTCTTGGTTCCTTTTCTCCGTGTTGGTTCCAAGTACAAGACTTTCCTTCGAGGACTCCGCAGGGAAGTGTTTCACCCTCTATTTAATTTCTATCCCTCATCCAGACAAGCGCTGTATGAGGTTATTCTTTTTTAAATCGCTTGTGGCGCCCAATAATACTTAAACTTAATCCTTTTTTTTAACTTTAAAGCTCCAAGATAACCCATATACCCCTGAGCTTAGCTGGCAATTCTTATAAATACTGTTTGTATGTCAACTATATTAATAATAATAAGGAAACAACCTAGATCAGTATTTTATAGGAATAAATAGACCTTTAATTATAATTCAACATCTTTATTTTTATAACCCTCTCCCTCAAAAAGGTAGAACGGTAACACCATGATTTATTTGTTTATTCAAAAATAAAGTACTGCTTATATTAGGTATCTACATAGTTAAATAATTTAAAATTGTTTTTTTTTTATGATATTTTCTGACAAAAAGGGATTTGTATGATAAATATAGTAAAATCTTTTAATGTTTGAAGCAATGCCTGTATGTCAACCATTTTTTAGTTTTACTTGTATTTGTTTAAAGGTAAAGACATACAAAGGTCATTTTCTGTCCTCCGGCCGGAAAGCGCCAACTTTCTGGCCGCTGCGCTAAATGAATTTGCCGCTTTCTGGCTTCGTCGAACAGAAAAATAGTATACTGACCTCAGCCAGTAAAATAAAAAAGCCTCAGATCACATTTTTGTCTACCTCGGCTGCGCCTCGGACGACAATTACATGTGATCTGAGACATTTTTTATTTTACCGGCCTAGGTGCGTAATCAGTAATGTACTATTACATGAGAAAGAAAAGTACAATTAAAAGTAAGAACACATAAACGTTCATGTATTTATCACAGTGTCTTCTTAGTTAATTTATATCCGTTATATTTCATTCATACTACAGTCCTATACGTTACAACTTATATAGTTAAACGCAAGAAAATCATTTTTAGTTGCATACGAATGCAACAGCGTTGGTGCATGAAAGAATGCTTTTGTGCATCCTACGCACTGCGGTTAAACACTGACGCATCCACAATGTACTTTTGTTTACGATTTATGTTATGCGGATGTATAAATTATAACTAGTACCCGCGCCATCTTTAAAAACGAATATTTAAAAAGATGTTGTGTCAAATTTTGACAGCTTGTGTGCCAAATCATGCTGGCCGGTTATTGTCTATGGAAAAACGTTGCAAGGCGCCATCTTGAATTGTACTGAATAACATTTTCAATTTTTAAATTATTTATTGTGATATTCATTATTATTATTGGAGAGAAACCGATTGCAATTTATTCATGATATCGTTAAGTTAGTACTTACCTAGAAATTTTGGTACCCAATGATTCGTTGTGTCATTCTTGAGAATGCTTCAAACGAAAATTTTATATTATTGTATTAAGTACATTGAATAAAAAATGAAAATTATATTTTTTAATTTCTGATGCCTTCGCGGTTATTACACTTCTCAAGTGAGGTTTTTTGGAAATCTTCTAAACTTCATAAGCACTTGTCTAAGCCTAAATTGAATATTTTTACCTACCTATTAATAATATTGATTTTAAAACACGAAAAAAACTCATAAAACGGGATTCAAAGTTCACCGAGTTTATATTTTTTTTATAATATAAAAATACAATGCGATATGGATGCAACGATGTTTTTCCTAGAAGCGGGATTGTTGTGGTTTATCGGATTTCTGTTTGATAACTGGATTAGTCGACCGAGTAATCCGCTTACAGGGTTTAGCAAACAAGAGCTAACTGTGAAATCTGACGTTTAAATGACACCTGTCTCAAGTTTAATTTAATCAAAGGTTATTTTAGTGGGTGTTGAGTTGGGGCTCAGAATAATTTGTAGTTATTTTAAACTTGTTGTTTTGAGAACATCCAAATAGGCAATATCAGTGTGTTAAATTAAATTTTAGTAGGTCATAATCATCTTTCAAAAATAAGTGCTTCTTAAATTCGGGAGTAAAGGCCAGTGACGTTACGTACTTACAATTTATGCCATAAAATGACGTCACGAGTACCCGCTCCGGAACTTTAGAAGCGATTATCTTTGTATCTTATTGTACTACTAGCTGTGCCCGCGACCTCGTCCGTGTGGAATAGTTATTCTTCATATAATAATTTTCCCCGTTTTTTTTACACATTTTCCACATTTTCTTCGCTCCTATTGGTCGCAGCGTGATGTTATATAGCCTAAAGCCTTCCTCGATAATTAATGGTCTATCTATCCAAAATAATATAATACAAAATAAAAATAAAAGTTTTTTTCAATTCGAACCAGTAGTTACTGAGATTAGCGCGTAAACAAACAAACAAACAAACAAACAAACGAAAAGAAGAAAAAGAAAAAAAACGTGTCCAATATTTTTTAATAATCTAACTGACTAAATGGAATCGTTTTTTTTACCCTGTCGTCAATCGTCATGGCAATACTACGAGTATGATAATAATAATGTAATTTATTTTTAAATCTCAACCATACGATTTCTATGATAAGCAGATAACGACTTAAGCACAGAAAGCGAGTGCAAGCTTAAATAATTTCGTCACAATTTACCTTTATTAAAATTAAAGTAGGTCGCCATTGTCATGTCGTGTCGTCATTTAATTTTAAAAAGCGTCAAACATGGCGTCAGTTAAATATTCAATTACTGTAACAATGAGAATAAATTATTATCTCGATACTAAGCGGCTTATAAAGTGCTTATTATAAACTTTCACTTTTCGTCCTTGTTATAAGTTTTGTGTTAAAGCTCATGTTATTTGAGCGAGCTTTTTTGTATAAGCTTTTGATTTATGTAATGGCTGGTTAATTGCTTGTTCTTGGGTATTATGATTCTTGATAAAATTGTGCCCAATTATGTTTACTTACTCTTTACATATTGGAATGAAACAACTATTTCAGTAACTCGGGTATTGTTATTTTATTTTATTTACTGACTGAGATTCTTTACAGTTTACATAATCGTAGAAACTGAGCTGACAATAGTCTAACGCTAAAGAGCGTTAAATCCGTTCATAGTTGTTTCATTCCAATGTGTTATAACCGCGAAGGCATCAGAAATTATTACCTATATCTTTAATAGTGAAGTAAGAAAATATAAATACATAATAATATGTTTAAAAATATTATATCCCCGATAAGTAAGTAGCTAAACTTAAGGGTGTTTTTATTCGCGTTCGAATGGTTCTGTAACGTACCATTATAATAATTATATAAAAATGACCAAAAATAACGACATTTGTTGTTGTGTGTGTTTTTTAAATAATTATTTAATTCTGCGCTTGTTTAAATCTTATTATGGCTTATTCCGTCAGTGTTCATTGTAAATACATAATTCGCACCCCTAGATCTAAAGGCAGCTAACTCAAAAATCTGAAGATTTAAATTAAACACACGCTAAAAAAAAGGATCCGATTCCTTACCAAAATTTCGCCTCTCCCGAAAAAGTTACTTTTTTTGAGTTAGCTCCCTTTAGATCTAGGGGTGCGATATATAGACGGCAATTGAAACGTCCGTGGCATCACCCCAATATAATATATGTAGGTATATGTTATTTAAACATTAATCACCTCATTGTATTGTTCAGTTCTATAGTCGCTTCTTATAGAATAAAAAGTGATTAGCAAAAACGCAAAGTGAAACCGATCACGCACAGTCCAGCTGACTTTAATACTCATTATTGTATTTTGGTTTGCTAGTTTTCACTTTCGAATTAAGCGACAAAGACATCACAGTGTAATAATATAAGCTGTAAAAAACTCTTATGACCTTTGTTCAAATTGAGTGGTTCTTGAAGATGACGTTTATAGGACAGTCATTTTTAATCAAAATACTGTTTTGTTTATCTTTGTCTATATCTATATCTATACTAATATTATAAAGAGGAAACATTTGTATTTTTGTATTTTTGTATTTTTGTATGTTTGTAATGAATAGGCTCCGAAACTACTGGACCGATTTCAAAAATTCTTTCACCTTTGGAAAGCTACATTATCCCCGAGTAACATAGGCTATATAATATCACGCTAGGTCTTATAGTTGCGGAGCAGTAACCGAAAATGTTTCAAAAACGGGGGAAAAGTATCGTTTCTGAGGCCTTCCGTGGCGTGCGCTGAGCATATAGTTAAAGTTATACAAAAATGCTTTATGGGTGAATTGTTCATCTTAACATTATCTTTAAAAAAGTCCGCGAGAGCATATGTCTATCTTTTATAGTTTACCCATAACAATCGTAAAACTATGAAAAAAATCTTAAGTCCCCCCGTGCGAAGCCGGGACGGGCCGCTAGTACCTTATAATTTAATTCAGGAATTCTTGTACCTATAATATGTATCTAGGTTTGTAAAATATAACAAATTTTAAATATATAATAAATTACCTTCTGCCCGCGACTTCGTCTGTGCACGATAAGCACCCCCCTTTTACCCTCTTAGGGGGTGAATTTCCAAAAATCCATTCTTTGTTTTAAAGTTTCTAACCCTTATAGTTTAGGTCCTACATTGATATGTCAGTCATTATGCCAGCTTCTTTTATATAGGTACATACATATATAGACAATGATATCAGTATTAATTACTTTAATGTCTAGTCTTTCTTTTTTCTATAACGACCAGGCCTTTATTTCATCAAGACGACAATTGTCAGTGACAAGTGACAATTACGTTTACACATTGCATTTCGAATTGTCATTAAGCGGTGAAATAGGCCGTGTGTCTTAAAACCTTAATAAATTTATTTATTTGTTTTGGAGTAAACTACTAAGTAAACAGAATCATTTTGAAATTGTGTAAATCAGTGAACCGCTAAGTATAATACCAACAATGGCTGACTTCCCCGTACAACACAGGAAGCTGGTTGCTTAATGCTTGTAAGTGTTAAGAAACTATTGAAATAAAACTGTACTTAACCGATTTAATTCGTGTAAATATTACTGGTATACAGTTGCCTGAGATATAAAATGATTTTGGATCTATTTATGTCCACAATTCATGAAATTATAGAAAGAAAGAAAATATATTTTTTTACCACACATTATCTATGATTTTGTAGGATTTGCTCTGGTTTTTTCCAACAAGCCGGTAATTATCCAAAATGTAAGATATATAAAAATTTTGAAAATACGGGCACATTGAAAACTTTCATGAATATATTTGTAATTAGGACATTTGAAAACATGAAAATATGCGATGTTATACAGGGAAAAAAAAACTTATTTTTTAGAGCTGTTTTACCTATTGATTTTGTGCACACGTTAGGCGAACTTTACAGCTCGCATGATCGAAGCTGACCACTCTAATGACTTTATTCCATCTAATAAAGGCGAAAGCACTAGAAATGATTAAACAATCAAAAATGTGTACCGAAGTACAATGCATTTTTATAGTCACCGATTGTATTTGAACCCGCGACCTCACCACTAATCCGGTCATTTACCACTAAGTCACGTCCCCTTGCTTCGTCATAACGTTAATATTTCCAAGAAAATTACAAGTCATTTATTCTACACCTTTTGTTGCGTTACTTTTGGCTATGAGGGGGTTTGACACGACATTCTGTTTTGGCTGTGATTGATCGCTATTGTATATATCTTACTTTTTTGTATACCTATATCTTACATTTTGTACACGCGTGAGTTTGTATGAAAGTGTGGATGTTTGTAAATATTTCACGCAAAAACTCACTAAATCGAAATTCAAGTTTACATTTCTTTCGTATTAGCAGGCAAGCTAGTAGAAAGATTTACGTAACTAATTATTTTTACTTGCTTTTCCAAAGCAGGTACCTATACTTATCTAAATAAAATTATTATTTAATAATCGTTTACCTAAATTATATTACCTATAATAAGGAATGTTACATAGTATTTTTATCAGTAACTACGCGCCGCGAAAATTTGTTATAATTAAAACTCTGTAATGACATAAGACAGTGAAATTATTAATAGTACATTACGCACCTAGGCCAATAAAATAAAAAAAATCTCAGATCACATGTAATTGTCGTCCGAGGCGAAGCCGAGGTTGACAAAAATGTGATCTGAGGCTTTTTTATTTTACTGGCCTAGGTCAGCATACTATTTTTCTGTTCGACGAAGTCAGAAAGCGGCAATTTTATTTAGCGCAGCGGCCAGAAAGTTGGCGCTTTCCGGCCGGAGGACAGAAAAAAATATTATAAGACAGTGACGATTTCAGTTTACTTCCATACGCTGTTTCACTTTAAATTCTTTCTATGGTCTACACATCTCTCAATCAATATAGTATCTGTCAAATGTTAAGCTATTATTTTGTGGTAGTACTAACACGTCTCTGAAGCTCAATACATTTTTATACTAACTCCATTAAACCAAAATCCCTTTTATTAACCTGCAAAGGAATCTAGTTTTTCTAACAACTTAATTATATAGCAAAAATCTATTTACAAATAATTTCTAATGCCTTCGCAGTTATTACACATTGGAATTAACTCGCGTATTTTTATTTTATTGTTGACGTAACAGAGTCTTATGAGAAGTCACTATTGTCAGCTCAGTCGTGCTACGATTATGGAATCTGTAAAGTCTTAACTTATTAGTAACTTTGTAGCTGCGAAAATCTATTTACAAGTTAACATCATCAGCTTTGTAATGCAGTGTAAAGACGGTGTTACATGTCTTCGAGTCTCGCCTTTCACCGCGGTCACGCAGCGCGCTCTCTTGCGTCACCGCTACTAGATGGGTACTTTATGAGCGTCACATTACTCACAACATTGAAATTTACATTTTATTGCGAAAGTGTTGCGGACACACTGAAATACTTAGTTTCCCGGTGTTCTGTTTTTGAAAGTTTTTAATTGTTCATTGCGTAGATGCGTTAGCGTCGATTTATTCCGCCAATAAGAGACAAGGAGCGATGTGATTGGTGGAAAATGACAGCTTGACCGCTCGTTACTAGCGCATCTAGCGGGTTTTTGACATTTGATACTTCCTAACTGAAAAGTTGGTAAGTAGGGGAAAGTATCACGAATTGATCTCTGGGGGCAAGATGAATTTTTGCGTTGAAACCACTAATGCTTCCTAATTCCCTTAAATACGTACTCCATTTGGACTGATAAAAACTTTATTCAGCCTCTCATGTTTAAGGACGTTGCTAGGTCGCAAAAGGCGGAACCCTTATAATCCATCAAGTGGTGCGGTTCAATTATGTCACAGCCACTCGTAGAGACTACAGACTATTGTATACGTATATACACGGTACCTACTTAGATTAGTTGTATATTTCATCTCATTGAAATATACTTACCAAGAGTCTAATTGTTTGTCGTCGATATTCAATGTAAACAGTAAAATTGGGTAAAACTGAATGTCACGAAATACTTATATATACCTATATATTATGTAATAATATAGTTTATTGAACTATTGACTAACTGCTTCTACGATCGTAAAATCTCTTTTAATAACTTTTTTGGAAAAGTACAAATAGAGTCTTAGGTAATTTAGATTCTATATTTATTGTGTAAATATATGATGCAAACACTAGGTATGTTTGTGGCACATGGATAAATAATATTTGACGTTCACAATGATTATCACTACATAGTATAAAACAAAGTAACTTTTTTTGTCCCTATATCACTTAAATCTTTAAAACTACGCAACGGATTTTTAATAGATAGAGTAATTCAAGAGGAAGGTTTATAGCACCCGTGTGAAGCCGGTGCGGGTCGCTAGTCCAAACATATAACCCCACAAAGAGCGTGAATCCAACACACAATTATCCCGTAAACCGGAACCCGGAAAACAATATATTTTTCGCCCGCTTCAGTTATATAAACCGGATATAAGTAAGCAAGATGTTTCACGCGTGACTTCCACCGTCAGCTTTTTTTCACAGCGAAAATTCCGTAAACCGTGTGAACAAAACAATACCACATAAGTCATGTATCCATCAGGGCTGCCATCTGTCCGGATTTACCCGGATTTTTCCAAATTTAATGGCGTTTGGGATTTGTCCGGGGTATTCTACAAGTATCCACTAATGGACTTTATATGTCAGTAAAATGTGGTAAATTTGAATTGAAAAATGTATCTTCCGGACACGAAATAGATACCTACTTAATAAATTTGTGTCCGGAAGGTCGGAATGCTTTTATAAAGACCTTTGCAGAAATATAGGTACTTAGGTACCTACTAGTAATCATAATAAAAAATTATTTAATTTATGTAAGTAGGGTGCGTCGGGGTAACATGAAAAACAGAGTAAGATGAAAAACCCCTCATAGCTGCCTATTCCGTGCATATTTTTTAACACTGACTACAGAGTTTTGTAGGTAATTTCATTGCGCTCCTTATCTCAGTCAGCGATAATCGTCAGGTGTGAGGGCATATGTTTTTTTTGCAATTTTTCGACAAGGTATGTTTTTGAGCGATAAATGCGTTTTTTAATCTTCCCCCACGTTTCGTAGTTTTTTCTACACGCAAGCTAAAAATATGTTTTTTTGATACGTGTTATTGATAATTTTTTTTTAGTTGATACATAAAATCCGATTTTGCATATCTTTTATATTTTTGGAGTTTTTATATTTTTCAATCTTACACCGCTTGTAAAACCCAGGGGCAAGACGGCAATATTTTCTTTTCCAACTTACCCCGATTATGAAACCCATAGTAAAAGTCAGGGGTTGTCAAACTGTATGATTCGTTCATGAGTAGTGTAATATTCACAACACATGAAAACATGTGTAAAAAAAAAGATTTTAAATAAAAGTTGTAATATATTTAGCTAGTTTAACTACCTGTCTATTTAAATAAAGAAATGATTACATTTTTTGTGTACATGGTAGAAAATTTTAAATTTTAGGATATAAAAAGAAAAGGTTGAGAACCGCATATCATCTGAATACAAAGTGGGGTAAGACTGAAATATTATATTTAACAAAATTTCATTTTGGTAGTTAAAACTAGGTATTTTTAAAATGTAAGTATTTATATATTTGAATAGAGAAAAAAATATGCTTTCGGTGCATATAATCCAAATGGACCTACAATGGATATTAAAGATTTTAAGAACTATATCGATCTTCCCCCCTTATCATTCCATCTTACCCCACGATTTTTTTGCAATAAGTTTAACTTTGCCATCGTTTTTATACATGAAAAACACCTTCAATCAGGCCAATTTGTGGAAAGATAGGAAGAACCATTCATTAACTTTACTAAAAACATCACTTCATATACGTCAGCTTCATACGATTCAAAATATGAGGCTTTAGAAAAAACATTGTTTATCTCATCGAAATCTCGTTCAACCTTACCCCGACGCACCCTAGTTTTTTTTTATGAAAATTGTTCTCTTGGACCTATGGAGCACAAATGGTTTAGGTACCTACTATCTTAAGAAATTTATTAAGTAACTTAAATTTCCGGATGTTTTTGTTCCGGCATTGCCAATGTGATCACAGCCCTAAACATAGAAAGACGACCATAATGTCTCCACAGAGAAAGGACGAGCTATCACCTAACAAACTGCCAATTGTATGTTAACAGCCTATCAGTTACCCTTACACATAGCAAATTCAACCGTTTGACTGTGTAGAAAAGATTCAATATAATTTAGAGAGTCTGTGCTGTATGTGACCTAATTCTCCGAGATTGTACGGTTGAATGGTTTCCAATGAATTCTGTTCAGTAACTATGGAATTAATATCTACAATATCACGTATTATTTATTGATCTGGTTTATTAGCTATTAATATAGACGTTTATAGTATGTAGCGAAAACTTTGACAATTTGTTGGTCTAGTGGCCTGAGCTTCTGTCTAGAAAACTGGAAGTTGCGGGATCGAATACTGCTAGGAACCAGGTGTCTAAATATTCATGTACCTAAGCTAAGTATTGGACAAGATCAGTTGGTCAAAGACATATCTTATACTAGCGGTTCGCCCCGGCTTCGCACGGATTCCAATTTTTTTTCAAAATATTCTATAGCATAATATATGTTACTCAAGGTAAACGTAGCTTCCCAACAGTGAAAGAATTTTTTAAATTGCCCTAATTGTTTTGGAGCCTATTCAATCCAAAAAAACAAACAAACCTTTCCTTTTTTTTATTTTATTATTAGTATAGACCGACAAGTACATTTTAACTGTGACAACAGATAAAATGCGCATTATTTTTTTATAAAATAATTATACTAAATTAAAAAAATATAAAGCGTAATCCACACCTGTAGTCCCTTGCAAGTGTAAGCCTTTCCAAAGCCATGAATCACGATCAAATTTCGTTGACCTACGCTGAGGTCAGCGACTCTAAACAACGGAGAAAGTACTTTCGAATCACCGATTAGCATGCGGTAGGCTCGCTGTTACGTCACTCGATCTGTCACGCGTCGCCGCCATTGTTGACGCCATTTTGATGTTGTTATAAAATGGCGGTTTGTTTTTAGTTTTTGCTATCTTTGATCAGCGTGGGACATTTTTGATAACGCATTGAATTAATGTCTGATGTCTTCGCGGTTATTATCTACACATTTTAATGAAACAAATACAAACGGGTGTAACTCGCGTATTTTATTTTGTTAGCTGATATTTTGAAAACTTTACAGTTCCTATATTAGTAGCACGACTGAACTGACGATAGTAGTAAATTTTAGCGTTAAACCATCGTCAGCTAATGAATTAATTTAAAAATACATTAGGATGCGGTATTTTAAGCCGGGATTAATGTTTCACTTTTTAGTTAGTTATTTGTAAACTCCTGATTCAAAATACCTATGCTACCTATTAAAATAATTAATAAAAAGATGGCCTTTTTCAAATCAATAATACAGTGACGATAAATCAAATGCAATAGGCATTGTAGACGCGGGAAAGCCCGTCGCAAACGGCGCGAGGTCGTAGGCGTGGTGAATTTTGATGACGATTTTATACGTGATTGTTAAACTAAAGAGGTGTGTTGACTGCAGTGATGCATGTTGCATTCTGTGACTATCTGACAGTAGATCAATTACTTCAAACAGAAGGTGGTGTGGCAAATACGGAGAAACAAAACCACTGTAGACTAGTGTTATGCATATTGTTATGTAATAAAATATTTTCTTTAGTAGGTACAGGGCCGGATCTACGTAAAGGCTATTTGGGCTTCAGCCCAGGGCCCCGTGGCCACAAAGGGCCCCCAACCTAAACTGAAAAAAAAAAATTTTTTTGAATTTATAAAAAAAAACGAATCGTGACGTAAAGTTGGCAACACTGTGATCTCACTTTTTCTTCCCGTGTTAAACATACTAACAATAAGTTGAGTAATTAGGTAGGACCCTAAGCAGTGTTAGCCCAAGGCCCCATAAATTCAAGATCCGGCCCTGAGTAGGTAAATACATTAAGTATGTATACAGTAAGTTATGAACAAACGCGATGACTTACTAATATGTATGTAATATTTACTAAGTAATATGTATTATAAACGTGAAAGTTTGTAAGAATGATGTCTGAATGTATGTTGGTTACTCTTTCACGCAAGAACTACTGAATGGATTTTGATTAAACTTGACAATAATCTAACTTATATATGAAAATAACATCTTTCTTCTATATATAATATTATAAATGCGAAAGTAACTCTGTCTGTCTGTCTGTCTGTCTGTCTGTCTGTCTGTCTGTCTGTTACGCTTTCACGCTAAAACTACTGGGCCGATTTTAATGAAATTTGGTACAAAGAAAGTCTGGAACCTGAGAAAGAACATATGCTACTTTTTAACCGACTGCAAAAAAGGAGGAGTTCTACGCGGACGAAGTCGCGGGCAGAAGCTAGTTATAAAATAAAATCTTAAACTACTAAGTAAGGCCAAGCGCGCACCACGATTTTTTGTCTTATGGGTTTCTATAAATCGTGGTGCGCGCTAGGCCATAGAAACCCATACGTTGCATTTCTGCGATAAAATTATCGCGCGACAAAAAATCGTGGTGCGCGCTTGGCCTTACACAAAAACGAAAATCTACGTAGCGTTATTTAATTTACAAATAGCTTAGGCTGACGAAGCTTAATCGACTTAAGTAATTAACTTAGTATATACCTAGGCTTAGGTATCTATAATCTATAATATCTATATACCTAGGCTTTAGCAATCAGGCTATTCGATCAAGGCTGGGCCATTTTAGGCGGGGTCCATCAATTACGAGCGAGGACTCATTTGGTAATGAGACGATGTCTTGAATTGCAATCGAGATGTATTGTTCTTTGTTTTGATTGTAGGAATCTTGACTGGAGTGTAGAGTACCTAGTTGATTGGTGTACATGTATTGTGGTTTTCTAGACAGTCATTTAGCCTCCAACACTCAGGTAATCAAAAACTATAGGTATTTTCATATAAATAGGTGTCATATTACTTATGTGGTTAGGACTATTTAACCTTTACACCCGATTAAAATATTACTAGGTACTTAAGATCTGAAAAAAATGCGTCCTCTGATAAACGCAACCCCAAAAGTAACTTCTGAATGTACTCAGGTACCTACTTACTTGGTGTAGGTAATCCCTACTAGTCCCTACTAATATTATAAATGTGAAAGTAACTCTGTCTGTCTGTCTGTTACGCTTTCACGCTAAAACTACTAGACCGATTTAAATGAAATTTGGTACAAAGAAGGTCTCGAGCCTGAGAAAGGACATAGGCCACTTTTTAACCGACTGCAAAAAAGGAGGAGTTCCACGTGGACGAAGTCGCGGGCAGAAGCTAGTATTTACTAAAAAGTTAGGAAAACGAACAACACCAATTTAATTTTAGATTATGCCTTCTACAAACATCATCGTGCCAACTTTCACATACTTAAGTAACTATACTCAACTTTTAATGGCTACCAATGATGAAATTTAAACTTCGAATTTTGTAACACATCTTTTAGTAGCCATCAAATATTCAATAATAAACGTCACGTATAAACATAGGTATTGTGCAATGTACTTATGTAATTAATGCAATCGTTTTGTTTACAGAGGCGGCGTGTGTGATGCAGCGATGGCGGTCGCTGTGAGGGCGGCGATGCTCTGCGTGTGCGCAATGCTTCTGCACCAAGGTTAGTACAATAATGTCTTATTCACTTTGTTTATTAATTATTTGATTCAAGGAAAAACAACTTTACATTACTAAATAAGAAACGTTTGGAGACATAAAGCCGAATGTACAAGTTCCCACATATACAAATGTTAGAAGAGCAAAAGTTACTATATTGGAGTGAAACAACTATATTTAACTCGCGTGTTTTATTTGCTAACGTTTCGAACACTTTACAGTTCTCATATTCACGAGAAACTAACGATAGTCTAACGCTAAAGATGAAATGTTGCTTCATTCTAATGTTACTGAGAAGGTATCAGAAATAATGATTATATGTAATATAATATATTAATAATAAAATCGAGACCCGCAGTGGAACTTGAACCAACAACTAAGCCTTTTCACACGGCCTTGTGCTTCCAACTACACTAACTTGATTCGACGAAGTTTTCTATTACAATATTCGGTCTTATACTTATTGTTTACAAGCGAATATGTAGCTTCAGCGCCATCTGTGTGAAGTGCTTTGCAACACTTAGCACACACGATTGGATAACTTTACACTGATCAAGAGATGTCGCTTTCGATTGATAAATCGTAGTAAAGGTGCGTTATTTTCTATTGCAGCGCACGCAGAGCTGAGAGGGCGGTGTCCGGCCGAAGCGGCGGCTTGTCCTGCGCGCGCGTCGCCGTGCGCAAGCGACGACGAGTGCGGCGAACAGGTGTGCTGCAATACCAGCTGCGGGAAGGCGTGTGTAGACCCGCTTTATACTGGTAAGGTTTATCTCGTGTGAAGCTGGGTTTAATCAACAACAATTAAATATAGATAATAGAGTTAGGTAGGTAAATCCAAATCTAGAAGAGGAAATAAGGAAGCTAGGTTTAATAATCAGGGAAAATATTGAAATAAAAATATAGATAATATAGATGTGCGATAATCGACAACGAAAAATTAAGTGGACTGTATTAAAATTAATTTCCTACTAGAATTTTCTGTGAGGTTACGATAAAACTTTTTTATGATGTTATTTCGGGGAAATATGGATTGCGCACTCGCTTACCTTTGATCTCCGAGGCGATGCTCAGTGTCTCCGGCGAGGCAATTCCTCCAGGCCGGTCTCAGAGCTGAATCCAGGTGAAAACCATATGCTGGGTTCTTACCCACCGTGACACTCCTGTACTTAGACCAACAAGCCAATCCGCAATTCCTTTTTCCCGGGAAGTAATGTAGGGAACTTGTTTCGTGCCTTGGCTCACACGCGACGACAACTAATTATTTAACGACAAATTACGAAAAGTGTCCATTCAAGTAACGGACTCGACAACGACGACAGACGAACTACTACTGTGTTGCTATATCAATTTATACGAAAACGAGAAATTTCAATGTTGCTATTCGAAAAAACTAATTCGATATTTAACAATTCTGAACATTCCGCCCACCTAAATGCGAATGTATTTACTTACTTATTAAAATTACGAGAGAATACGATAATTATAAGTACTATACTTATACATACGAAAGATTTATTTAAAATGAATCTACATAGGCAATGGGTGCTTTGCTTCAAAGCTTATGTACGTATAAGCCAAACGACCGCCCACCCTGATGAGACCCGCTTCATCAACGAAAGGTGAGAATTTACGGAAACTCTTTGGAAGGGAATTTGACGAACCTTTCCTCAAGAGTTCCAACTCCGACGAAAACGCGCTCTCTTGCACAAATCTAACTAATAACACGAGAGCTTTACGAATTTCTAATGGTTGTAAAAACCCGAAAATACGATAATTGACAAATGTTTGTTTACAATTGTCCGACAACCTAAAGCAATATACTAAGACACGTTGAAATGTCTTTAACGACGAGAACTTTGCTCAAAAGATTGTCAACGAGATTACTACTATTAGTAGCTACGAGAACGATAATTTTTTGTTCTTTGTGAAGAACATCCTGACATTCCTTATCCACCGATAATGAAGACTTTGGCCAACGGTCACTAGGTTGTTCGAGCCACGAAGGACCGTTCCACCAAAGTTTTCGAGTGACTAAATCATTTGGTAATAAGCCACGTGACCCACAATCCGCGGGGTTATCTGCGGTTCCGACATGATGCCAAGAGTCAGGCGGTAGAATCTCCTGGATATGGCTTACCCGATTAGCCACGAATGTTTGCCACTTGGAAGGACAGGATTTTATCCACGCTAAAGCCACACTCGAATCCGACCACGCGAAAATTTTATGAATCGAGTGAAAGGGCTTTAACGCTTCTACGAAAGACGCGATTAAGTCCGATAGTAGGACCGCTGCTAACAATTCTAAGCGCGGTATCGACAATTTTCGAAGGCGAGCTACTTTGGATTTAGCACAAACCAGTTGGACGGAAATATCTCCATTTCTAGCTACTGTTCGACAAAAAACGATAGCACAGTAGCCACGTTCCGACGCATCGCAAAACCCGTGCAGATGTAACACTTCAAAATCTCCTACTATACGACGAGGAATAACCACCGAGCTTAGCGACGAAAGTTGAGCTTTAAATTCCTGCCACTCGTTCCGAATGTTATCCGGGGCATCATCATCCCATGATACTCGGAAACCCAGAGTAACTGCATTAGGTACTTAGCGAGAAAAGTCACAGGCGAAAGGAAGCCTAATGGGTCGAATATCCTGGCTATCTCCGAGAGGATCGTGCGCTTTGTACACCTACCCTCTTGAACTGTGACACGAAAACGAAAGGAATCTGAATTAGGTTGCCACCGTAGCCATAATATTTTAAGAGATATCCGACATTTCTTCGAAGTTTTTAAATTCCTGTGAATACAAATCTGACGATGGAATATTTTCTAGGAAGGCATTACTATTGGAGGTCCACTTTCTCAGATGGAACCCACCCGAGGATAATATTTTTGACAATTCTACTTGAAGTAAGCGAGCCTGCTCGACAGAATCCGCTCCCGTGACGACGTCATCGATATATATATCGCGAGCTAGCACAGCGGCGCCAGCGGTATGTTCCGGAGGCATCGATGGATAATTGAGCCATTGTACGAAGAGCTTGATAAGGAGCGGCGGAAACACCGTACGTTACTGTTTTTAAACGATAATCACGTACAGGGCTACCAGCTGTGGGACGCCACAAGATACGCTGAAATTCAGCATCTTCTTCCGAAACCAGAATTTGCCTATACATTTGTCTGACGTCCCCAGTGAAGACGACAGTATGCCAACGAAAGCGTACAAGCAAATCGAAAATATTAGTTTGTAATTTAGGCCCAGCGAGAAGAGTACTATTCAGGGACACGCCGTTTGCGTCCTTAGCGCTTGCGTCGAACACAACGCGAAGAGGTGTAGTGACAGAGTCACGCAGTATCCCGTGATGTGGTATGTAATAGAATTTGCCTTCGTTTGTAGACGGAGGGTCGACTTTTTCTAAATGCCCGCAAGACTCATAATCTTCCATAAAATCGACATAAGACCTTTTGAACTCAGGACTGGAATTTAACTTGCGCTCCAACGAAAAGAATCGCTTGAGAGCGATTTCACGAGAATTCACAAATGTAGGTTTAAACGTAGGATCGACGAAAGGTAAAGGTACCACGTAACGGCCTTCATTTGTGCGATAGAATTTATTAACGAAAAGATCTTCACATCGTTGGTCGTCTTTCGACAGTAGAGGTTTATTAGGAGGAGACACGCTTTCTAATTCCCAAAATCTTCGAAGGGACACGTCCAGCGACGAATTAGAATCGGAAGAGTTCGATACGAAAAGGCAATCATTCCGATATTTTTTATGAACGTACCCTTGATATTCCCCCATTAGAATCCAGCCAAAACTCGTTTCTAAGGCTTTTGGTTGGCCTGGTCTCCCATACCTACGACCACGACGAAGAGTGGATGCGAAAATATCTGCATTGAGTAGCAGATCTACTGGTCCTGGATCAGCGAAATCAGGATCAGCAAGCGACAAATTATTAATGTGTGACCAGCGAGACGAATCGACAGGTTGAGTAGGTTGATCAGCACATATCGACGATAGAACGAGAGCTTCGAATTTAATATCCGACGAAATATTATTATGGACCGGCTTAATTTCACACGATAGCGAACCAAGCGGTTGAGCGACAGAATGACCAATACCGGACACAGTATGATCACCACGATTTATTTTAAATCCTAACCTTAGTACGCGCAGGATTCCGAAATGAAGTTACATGCGCTAGCACAATCTAAAACTGCACGCACTGGTTGAAATTTGTTAGAACTATTTTTAATTAAAACCTTTACAGTCGAAAATAGAACATTGCCTAATCCAGCTACCGAAGTCAAAGCAGTTTTACTATCACTGGATGGCGCATTATCCACCTTTGTGGGTACGGATTCGGTTTCACAATTTATTGTAAAAATGTAACAAAGTGTGATGTGAACGATTACACATGGTACAACGAGAGGCACGACAGGTTTTTCACACGATGGTTACTCGAAAAACACAATATACATAAACCCTTTTCCTTCACGAAACTAAAACGCGCTTGACAGTTAAGTTCTAAAAAACCGTTACAATTGGTAAGACTATGTTGACCAGTACAAAAAATACAGCTAGGATTCGACACAACAAGAGAAGCTTTATTTTTTATAAAAGGTCTGGCATTCGAATGTGTAGGTTTAGTATCCAAAACGACAGGTTTACTATTAGAGTTCTCTAAAGCTTTACTTCGCTTTTCAATAAAACTTTTCAAATTATCAAAATTTGGAATATCACTATTGTATCAAGTTGTAATTCAAATGCTTGACGTGTTGCAATATCTAATTTGGTCCACAATAAATAATACAACATGAAATTCCTATCAGGAAGCTTATATTTCAACAAAATATTTAAATTTTCATTAAATATCCTAACTATTTTTACTCAAATCATTTTATTTTTAACACTATCGCAATTCAATATTTTCTCATAGTATATGACCGCAATTTGTCTCTTTCTATCAAAATGGTTTGACAAGGTTTCATAAGCATTGACATAATTGTCACCAGACAAGGGAAAACTCTTTATTAAATCATAGGCGGAACCCTCTACACTCGACAAAAGATAGTGCAATTTCTCAACATCACTAATGGTGCTCCGATTATGAATCAAAGAATCGAAAAGTTCCTTGAATGACACCCAATTCTCTAGCTTTCCATCAAACGATTTAATCGAAATTTTAGGGAGTTTAGCAACATTACTCTCAACTATGCTAGGTTTCGATTCACTATTACTAATCTGACAAACCTGCCTTAACCTACTTTTAATAGATTTCACTAGTGTTTCGAATTCTCTCGTAATTTCATATTCGTGTTTGCGCAAAAACGGGGCAAGCGGTCGCAAAATTCTGAGTTGCGCTTGATGAAAGTCTTTCTCAATATCTCTAATATCAATTTCACTATATCCTAACAAGTCAGAATTCGCGATATGTTCCATCCGCATTACACAATAATCCCGTTCGACACGGTACGCATCTATGATTGCTGGCTCTGTATCACTATCACCGTGAGCTGACATTCTGTTTAAATATATTTACCGTAATACCAAAATAAATATCATCCAAACAAAACAGCAACGCATAAATCATACAACACGATAATAACAATATAGAGAGGTTATCTGTCAGTCAAACAGATTTGACATTTACGATTCCATAGACTATGATACTACGTTCCGATTTTGCGTTAAGTAAACTACTAATCACTAAACTATCCAACTATTTGACGTTTAGTATTGACGTAAAACTTTGATCGAAAATATGTGAGTCTGTGGTAGGAAATAGTACTGCCAACATAAAACCAACGAAAGGAAATCGAAAAAAATGCGACAAAAGATGGCGTACAACTAACACAGTAAAACACAAAGCCAAGGCATTTTCACAAGTACCTACGTATTTGAAAAATATGACGAAAATATGTAAAATCACAGAAAATACCATAGGAAATTTACGACAAAAGGCACTTTTCAACTAAATCCGGCTCGAAGGACCAAAAATGTGCGATAATCGACAACGAAAAATTAAGTGGACTGTATTAAAATTAATTTCCTACTAGAATTTTCTGTGAGGTTACGATAAAACTTTTTTATGATGTTATTTCGGGGAAATATGGATTGCGCACTCGCTTACCTTTGATCTCCGAGGCGATGCTCAGTGTCTCCGGCGAGGCAATTCCTCCAGGCCGGTCTCAGAGCTGAATCCAGGTGAAAACCATATGCTGGGTTCTTACCCACCGTGACACTCCTGTACTTAGACCAACAAGCCAATCCGCAATTCCTTTTTCCCGGGAAGTAATGTAGGGAACTTGTTTCGTGCCTTGGCTCACACGCGACGACAACTAATTATTTAACGACAAATTACGAAAAGTGTCCATTCAAGTAACGGACTCGACAACGACGACAGACGAACTACTACTGTGTTGCTATATCAATTTATACGAAAACGAGAAATTTCAATGTTGCTATTCGAAAAAACTAATTCGATATTTAACAATTCTGAACAATAGAGTTGTTTAGATTTTAATATCTAGAAGAGGAAATAGGATTACCTGTATATACCTATGGCTATAGGTACAGATAGACACATAGTATACCTACTTTATACTAGGCTGTGCTCGGGTTTGGAATATTTCACCCTTTCCTTCTTGCAAGTTTGGTAGTTTGGGTACCACAATTTATTGAGTAATTGGCGTTACGTCAATTGCTATAACAAGAAGTCTGTCATAGAATGTGTTGAATAAAAACAAAAGAAGTTAAAAAAAAACAACGTACTTATGTACTTACCTATTAAAATAGTAAATAGAAGGTATATTAAGTTAAGTAATAAAACTAATTTTTACATCGAATTCTGGTTATATATCCCTTGTGTTTCTTTTCAATCTTACTTTACCAAACATTCTTCACGATATATATATTATGATTTATTTATTTTATATATTTAGTACAACACACACATATTATTTTACATTAAATTGCGCGAGAAAGCATCTATCGTTCACGCTCTTAAACTTATCGCAAAAGTATGTGACACTCTCACGCGACTAGAACCTAACTTCTCTTTACTCAGCCACAGTAATGATCCAATATCATTGACAGGCTGTGAGAACGTCAAGCTGTCATCAGAGCGTATATCAAGAGCGCTGGCTGCAGAGAACACGCGCGGAGGTCGCGGGCTGATGAAGCCGGTGAGGACCCCTCGCTGCCGGGTCAGTGATGGAGAGTTTGAGGAGATCCAGTGTGACAATGAGATCGTGAGCTCCTGCTGGTGCGTCGACCAGGCTGGTTTCGAGGTGAGATAAGGCACTTCGTAATTTGATTCTCAGGAATAGCCTATGTCACTTGGGAATAGTGTAGCTTTAGAAAACTATACTATTCCTAAGTGACATAGGTTAAGGAATTTTTCAAATCGATCCAGTCGTTTTTAGAGCCTATTCAATCCAAACAAAAAACAAACAAACAAACTTTTCCTCTTTATTATATTAGTATACATGAGTAGTGAAAGAGTTTGATTTTGATGATCATACAAATTATGTAAAAGAAATTACGATATGAACTTTGTTTACCTGCTTATATTCTTACAATGTTCTAATTCCTTCAAAATACACTATGACGGATTGCTTTGACGGCTGCGCCCGGATCCCTTTTTTTTATTTTCGCAATAAAAGGTAGCCTATGTCCTTTCTCAGGATCTAAAGATTGTCTGTGCCAAATTTCATCAAAATCGGTTGAGAGGTTTAAGCGGGAAAGCGTAACATACAGACAGACAGAGTTACTTTCGCATTTATAATATTAGTAGGGATTCTGGACTTTCGAAAACTTCCAAATTCTCATATTTATAGCACGACTGAGCTAATGATTTAGCGTTAGGCTATCGTCAGCTCAGCCCTGGAGGTCATGACCCACATGACCCTCCCCCCGGACCCTGGGCTGGCAGTAAATATTTTTCTAAACATATTACATTTTATCAAATGACTTTCTTTTGAATAAAATTTGACTGTGTATGTGATAATAACTATTGTCCCATTGCGCACAGTACAAACTTCGTTCAATTAAAGACTAGTCAAAAATCAAAGCCTGTCTCATAATATTCTCTATCTATATATAGGTACCCGGTACTCGCGCGCCTGCAGCAGGCCTGGTCAACTGCACCAGAACTGCACCTTGCGCAGCGCACACCTGCCGGATGCTGTGCCCCCTCGGGTTCGAGCTGGACCCCAACGGCTGCCCGCTCTGCAAGTGCCGCGACCCCTGCAATGGGGTCACGTGCCCTGGACAACTGTCGTGTCAACTGGAGGAGACCCCGTGCTTGAGGCAACCCTGCCCGCCTGTTCCCACTTGTAAGTAGGATATTGAAAGTGAGATTTAAAATTTTAGCGCCTAAAACCTTCAATATAAAATTATAAACATTTTAAATTGGTCTAATATTAATTTGGTTCCGGTTTACACTTTTTCATTAACTCTCCTATATTCTTAACTAGCTTTATCCCGCGACTTTGTCTGCACATGTATAGTAGGTACTTTGCGCAATGTCTTTAATAATTATAGCCTATGCGTTATTCTGATGTGTAGGCAAGCTATATTATTGTAAAGTTTAATTAAAATCCATTCAGTATTTTTTACGTAAAAAAGTAACAAACATACATACTTACATCCAGATTCCAGACATCCATTCTTACATAATTATGTAAATTCTTACAAACTTTCGCGTTTATAATATTAATTTAATTCCAAACATACAAAAACAATATAATTCCCTATTCAAATAACATTTTAAATAAAACATATTAGTATCATCGATAGATTGTATCTCTACAGTAGGTATACTAAATAACATCAGATATATCTGCCTCTGACTTACCAGATTCTGTATTGACCAAATAACATACATTGATATGACCCTAATAACTAAATCGATCATCTGTTCTCAGGCAAACGAGGCAGAAGTCTCCAGAACATCTGCCCAGCTGGAGAGCCTCTGCTGATATCGGAGACGAGCCGGCCGTTCCTCTGCGGCACCGACCCTGGCAAGCCCAACTGCCCCCCCCTCTACAAGTGCTTGGTAGACTCAGGCAAGTACCCACTGTAGCTGGAAATGATTACAAGTGATATAAGATGTATTTTGAACCGAATTCAAAATAGGAGGATGTCAATTCGTCAATTTTTTTATATGTTTATCGTAGAAGTTTCGACTGGGTGAACTGAATTTGATGTTTTTTTTATTGACAATGATTTGGTATCAATGAGAAAACTATATAAGTTTTAAATCAGCATTAGTATTTATGTAATTTGATTAAATACTTGTAATACTTAAATATTATTGGCATGCCGCAAGGGCGATAATATGTACTAATAGTTCTAAAATAAATAGCCATATTTTTCTGCGAATAATTTATATTATTACCATGACAGCCTAATCCACCTCCTGCTACTTTAAAACCTAAAACATAACTATATTTATCTAACAACCTACTCAACCCTGTATCTACAACCAAAACATAACTTATTATTATATACCCACAGGTAACGATTACGGGGTATGCTGTCCCGCGTCCTTAGAGCTACGAAAAGCGGGCACATGCCCAGCTGTCGTCGCAGACGCAGATTGTGGAACACCCTGCGCACACGACTTAGAATGCCCGTCGATGCAAAAGTGCTGTGACGGCGGCGAGTGTGGGAAACACTGTGTCTTGCCACAGAACGTGACACTGTGCAACCAGCAGAAGATGTTGGCTGAGCTGCTGGTGATCAGTGAGAAGGAGGGAAGGGGGTACGTGCCACAGTGTACGAAAGACGGCGGTTTTGAATCGAGACAGTGCTCCAGAAATGGATTGGTTTGTTGGTAAGTGTTGAATATTGTTGTTCTTTTATAGCCAGAAGGTAAAATGGTACCCTGTCACTGAGACTCTGCTGTCCGTCTGTCGTCAGTATCTCATGAACCGTTATAAATAATTAGGTAGCAACAAAAATACATAATCTGTGAAATGTTAACAGATGATGCGTTTCTGTTGCCGCCACAGCAACAATTTTAAAAAACAGACAAGTAAATATTAAGGGGCTCTCGTACAATAAACGTAATTTATTTTGCCGCGTCTATAGATAACGGTACGGAACCGGTATCTTTCTCTTACCCGGTATCTTTCTTCTTATGAAAACGTTTTTGGAACTTCAGTTCAGTCCCAAAAGACAAAAGTAAAACTCAAAACTTTGTTTTTGTTTTCTACGCAATCGGCTTACCTAAGACTTAGTAGAGATTTTCAAATACGCTCGTTATAATAATTTCTGATACCTTCGCGGCTATTACACATTGTGGAATGAAACAACTATTAACGGATTTAACTCGCGTATTATTTTTTTTAGCATTAGACTATTGTCAGCTCAGTCGTGCTATGATTATGGCAGCTGTAAAGAATAACGTCAGCAAATAAAATAAAAATACGCGAGTTAAATCCTTTAATAGTTGTTTCATACCAAGGCTCTTTATATTTATATTAGTTCCTGTTAACCCCAGGTGCGTGGACACGATGGGCAACAAGCTGCGCGGCTCGATGGGTCCGTCGCCGGCGGTGCAGTGCGCAGAGACGCCGCGGCCGGCGCGCGCGCAGGCCCGCAGTCTCGCCTCCTGCGCGAGAGCACTGTGCGCAGGCGTCTGTGAATACGGGTGAGTTGTATGATGATTTATTGTGCATTGTGGATTTAACCTAAGACCCAGTATGTTCCTATACTCTTGTATAAAAAGAGGTATAGTTATTTAGTACATAAATACATATTAGGTAATTTTGTAGGTACAGTCAACGTCAGAGATAACTGATCCCTTATTTAAATATGCGGTTAGGTGGGGTCAGATATCTCTGATGCTGACTATACCTCCATAAAAAAATAAATATAGGTACTTAAGTACCTTTGTAAGTTTATTTTTCTTATTTATTTTATTTAAGGAATCTCTTCGGTATATTAAAGTTATTATCTATTAAAGTTAATTATGGAAATATAACTGTTATTTCTTAATCGAGTACCTACGCCATGGATCGTTCCATCCAACGTCAGTGCCGAGGATTAGGTAGTCAATTCTCCGGTGTTTACACCGTCTTATATATTTTACTAGCTGTGCCCGCGACTTCGTCCCCTTGGAATAGTAATTCTTCATATTTTCCCCGTTTTTTACACATTTTCCACTGTTTCTTCGCTCCTATTGGTTGCAGCGTGATGTTATATAGCCTAAAGCCTTCCTCGATAAATGGTCTATCCAACATTTTTTGAATTCGAACCAGTAGTTCCTGAGATTAGCGCGTTCAAACAAACAAACAAACAAACTCTTCAGCTTTATAATATGAGTATAGATAGATACAATAATAAAATGTAAGTATACGACTGAATTTTGAGTCATTTCCATTTTACATATAGTGAGATTTTTTTTATTTATCACCTCTCAGTTACAAGAGTGCGAACGGCTGTCCAACTTGCGAGTGCGACGACCCCTGCGAGAACTACCCCTGTCCAGACGGCGAGGAGTGCATCAGGGTTCGCGACGCCGACTGTACCGGCGAACTGTGCACCGGGTACCCAGTCTGTAAGTACAGTTGGCTAAAGAAAATATCTTTGGACAATTCACACTAAACTAAACAAAGCTCATAACATTGACATCTGCCCCTAGTAGGATTCGAACCCGCAACCTCCGGTTTCGTAGTCAGGGCCTCTGACTACTAGACCAACAGGCCGACAGTACACTAAGCTAAAGAAATCGTGTACCTAATTATAATAATAAATGTCTTTGGAATGAAACAACTATAACGGTGTCAATGAATTAAAATTTTCATTTGAAACAAGGTATTTTTGTAATTTCTTCAGTGTTGTTGTTAATTTGCTACGAATATGGGCATCTTAAAGTTATTGAAACGTCATTATTATATGAAATCAATCAATCAAAATTGTTCTCATTATTTCATAAAAATACCTAACGTTGAATTAAACAAAACATAATCAGTAACGCAAATAACCGCATAGCATCGAAGTACTTTATTCCATAACTGCAAACATTACAGGTCGTCCCCGAGTATCCTACGAGAACCCATGCGATGCTGGTGCCCCGGCTACTGACGAGGACGGCGCCGTGGTCAGCTGCGGCGCCGACGGCGACTGCCCCGCCGCGCACGCCTGCACGCGCGCCCGCCGCAACGGCGCCTCCGTCTGCTGCCCCGAACCCGGCTTCGACAACTCCACTGACACTGACGTTATTGAGGTGAGTGGCTTTAGGACTGACTGCCTCAGAAAACTGACTGCCTCAGGAAACTGACTGCCTTGGTCTTGGGACAGGAATCCCGTCCCCGGCTTTGTCAACTCCACTGACACTAACGTTATTGAGGTGAGTGGCTTTTGGATTGACTACCTTGGCCTGCAACTGACTGCCTTAGTCTTGGGACAGGAGTCCCGACCCCGGCTTGGACAACTCTACTGACACTGATGTTTTTGAGGTGATGGGCGTGAGGACTAACTGCCTCAGGAAACTGACTGCCTTGGTCTTGGGACAGGAATCCCGTCCCCGGCTTAGACGACTCTACTGACACTGATGTTATTGAGGTGAGTGGCTTTAGGACTAACTGCCTCAGGAAACTGACTGCCTTGGTCTTGGGACAGGAATCCCGTCCCCGGCTTAGACGACTCTACTGACACTGATGTTATTGAGGTGAGTGGCTTTAGGACTAACTGCCTCAGGAAACTGACTGCCTTGGTCTTGGGACAGGAATCCCGTCCCCGGCTTAGACGACTCTACTGACACTGATGTTATTGAGGTGAGTGGCTTTAGGACTAACTGCCTCAGGAAACTGACTGCCTTGGTCTTGGGACAGGAATCCCGTCCCCGGCTTAGACGACTCTACTGACACTGATGTTATTGAGGTGAGTGGCTTTAGGACTAACTGCCTCAGGAAACTGACTGCCTTGGTCTTGGGACAGGAATCCCGTCCCCGGCTTAGACGACTCTACTGACACTGATGTTATTGAGGTGAGTGGCTTTAGGACTAACTGCCTCAGGAAACTGACTGCCTTGGTCTTGGGACAGGAATCCCGTCCCCGGCTTAGACGACTCTACTGACACTGATGTTATTGAGGTGAGTGGCTTTAGGACTAACTGCCTCAGGAAACTGACTGCCTTGGTCTTGGGACAGGAATCCCGTCCCCGGCTTGGACGACTCTACTGACACTGATGTTATTGAGGTATGTGATTACACAGCCTTTTTTCAAACTAACTACTGAGGTCTGCTGGTGGACTATAGACCTTCCAGCTGAAAAAAATAGGGTTTCAGCCCTGATCGACCCGAGAAAGCGCAAGTTTAGTTTGGTCCTCTCTCAACCCTGGCTTCGACAACTCTAGTGACATTGAGGTTATTGAGGTGAGTAGCTTCAGAACTGACTACCTTGACATGCACTGACTGCCTTGTTCTCCTGTCCCGATGCCGGATTCGACAACTCCACTGACACTGACATTATTGAGGTGAGTGAGTTTAGGACCCCGCCGGCGGGTCCGCTGTAACACAATGGAGTTTGCTAAGTGTGGGTGAGGCTGCGTACCACGCAGCAGCTGCCTGTGTGTCGGTGTACAGGATGTGGAGATCGAATCCAGGTTTCCTCGGCATGTAACTGTATCTAGATCAGTACCTAGTCTGTACCCGCTTCAAAAGTAACTGCGATTTGGTCTGTTGTCCCGTCTCGGGCTTCGACAACACTATCGACAGTGACGTCATCGAGGTATAGGAAGTGTAATTGGAAAAAAGCGATACCTCGCGTAAAAGTATACCTAGGTGTGAGTTCAAGTCTCACTGGAGGTCAAGTGGTTTTAGTCTTGTCTTGGTACAAATACCATAATAATTTAGGTGCATATATCGGACAAGATCTAAGTTCGAATCGAACTGGTAAATACGCAAAACACTTCCAGATGAACTACGAATCTTGCGGTTCTGAAGCGGAGGCGATGTGTGCTCTCAACACAACGATAGCCTGCAGCGAGGGGGCGTGCGCCGACGGGCTGGTGTGTTGCACCGCCGAATGCGGACCCATCTGCGTGGACGCCGATAAAATGAGACTGCAGACCGATCGAGTTGATGATACACCGACTAGTAAGTTTGTAATGAATGCTTTTGTTATTTTGAGTTGAGAATAGAACATAATTAAGCTAATAATGGTCCTTTTGTGCCCTCAATTTGTAAGTCGCTTCTCCTGAAAAACTTTTTTTGTGTTAGCTCTAGGAGTGCATTGTACATAGTACATGTCAACGCAGAGACTAAACAGATAAGAATTTTTCATAGAGATTCCTTTTATAACGTAGGAGAGCACTAAAAGGATTTTAGAAAATTCTCCCCCTAAGAGGGTAAAACGGGGGTGTTTATCATGCTCAGATGAAGTGAAGTCACGGGCAGAAGCTATTTAAACATAAAACGCATTAGCAGCACTACTACATTAAAAGAGTCCTTAACTACTTAAATACCCATAGACGAGGATTTGTTATTGGATTATTTTGTGCTAATTCTTCGCAATTACGCTTTTTGTAAACATTTATATCTTCCTAATAAAATAAAAATAATAATTTCTGATGCCTTCACTTATTATACATTGGAATGAAACAACTTTAAACTGTGTCGTGCTACGATTATGGAATCTGTAAAGGCTCCGAAACGTCAGCCAATAAAATAAAAAACCGCGAGTTAAGTCAGTTTAAAGTCGTTTTATTCCAAAAATAAATATGTAATATGTATTTAGCGTTAGACTATTGTCAGGTCAGTCGTGCTACGATTATGGAAACTGTAAAGAATCCGAAACGTCAGCTAATAAAATAAAATAAAAAACCGCGAGTTAAATCCGCTTAAAGTTGTTTCATTCCAAAAATAAATATGTAATACCTAATTTCTGATGCCTTCGCGGTTACATTGGAATGAAATAAATATGTATTTAAATCAATATTTTTTTGTACAGTGTGTGAATACCTTCGGGACTTCGACGAGAAGATGGAGGGTACAGTCGACGGTATGAAGCTCGCTCTGCCGGCGCCATCTTGCGGCGCGGACGGCGCGTTCGCCAGCCAGCAGTGCGCACGCGGCCGCTGCTGGTGCGTCGACAGCTTCGGCACCGAGATACCAGAGACGAGCACCAATAATGCTTCCTCTGTTGATTGCGATAAGTGAGTTATAAACAATATTACTGAAAGACTGACGCGTACAATTAATATTTGGGTATGTATAATAATTTCTGATGATATTAGGCACTTGGAACAAAACAACTAGGTATTAACGGATTTAACTAGCGTATTTTTATTTTATTTGTTGACGTTTCAGATTCTTTACAGTTTCCATAATCGTAGCACGACTGCGAGTTAAATCCGTAAATAGTTGTTTCATTCCAATTTGGGTATGTTGCCCAGGTAAACTTGTCCCACAACTTTTATTATTTTCGTCATGGATTCTAACAGAATTTACATAAGATTCATAGTGTATAGTATCAGCATGCATTCATTAACTTTCACTTACTTAGGTGCATAGTATTAATTTATGTATATATTCAATGAAAATTGTACCACTCAGTTACCAGAGATAACCAAAATTTTACTCTTAAGAAATTAATAGGGGTCAATAATAGAACTTTGGTTTTATGCCTTTACATTAGAATTCAAATGACAGATTCGAGTTGTCACTTTTCTAGTTAGGGTGCGGTATGACATAATAATATGAAAGTGTAATTAAAATGTGTAAAATAATCCCTACTAATATTATAAATGCGAAAGTAACTCTGTCTGTCTGTCTGTCTGTTACGCTTTGACGCCAAAACTACTGGACCGATTTAAATGAAATTTGGTACAAAGAAAGTCTGGAGCCTGAGAAAGGACATAGGCTACTTTTTAACCGACTGTAAAAAAGGAGTTCCACGCGGACGAAGTCGCGGGCAGAAGCTAGTAATAATATGAAAGTGTAACTAAAATTTGTAAAATAATGATACATAAATTAATTTAATTTAATCTATTCCAGAGTTCGCGAGGACCTAGCCTGTCTGGACCTGACCTGCCGCATGGGCTGCGATTACGGATTCGAGCTGGGCTCTAACCGGTGTCCGACATGCAGATGCCGCGACCCCTGCGCTGGAGTTTCCTGTGCAGATGGACGCGCGTGCGCAGTGGTCGACGTAGCTTGCGACGCCGAATACTGCCCCCCCGTGCCTGCTTGTAAGTGGAGTCTATTTGGTTTGTTGTTTAGGTGGCTTTTGTAATCACTACATAGTATAAAACAAAGTCGCTTTTTCTGTCCCTATATCCCTATGTACGCTTAAATCTTTAAAACTACGCAACGGATTTTGATGCGGTTTTTGTTAATAGAGTGAGTCACGATTAAGGTTAATAGCACCCGTGCGAAGCCGGGGCAGGTCGCTAGTTATATATAAGTGAGAAATTCTATTTTTGCGACCGAAATATACATTAACAATGCAAGTCACGTCATCAGTATCTTTAATCCGTCGTGTAGAATGAGGTCAACAATCACATGTCTGTAGTTTGTCTCTCATTGGTGAAACGTGACAGCTGAACCTCATTCTACACGACTACGACTTGTTGTTTCTATTAGTTTCTACTATCGTTAACGCTAAGTAATGTCTCGGGTTTCATTAGTTACCTGTAATTAACTGCGTATCGACAATATGGTAAATGAACTTTTAAAAAGGAATCCAATCACTTAATTCATTTGTATGAATCTACTTACAAAACTAATCTTACGTATTATATTTTTTGTTTGTACTATTTATTATGATTTCAATTGTTACTTTGGATTGTACCTACATATAAGGTTATATATATATACTTACCTAACCAATATAATTTACTCCTTGTTAGCTGTTATATCCGTTACGGTACATTTTTTTATTATTTTTTTTTTAATTATTTGGTAAGTATTAATTATAAGTTAAGTATATAACGAATTAAATTATTGTATTTTTATGTTATAAATAAAATAATAATACTCTATCTATACACTTTCTTCTTCTCTCCTTGCCTTTTCCCTGTTTCAAATATACTCTTAATATATATACTATTTTATTTGAAAATTGTTAAAAATATTTGTATTTTTGCATTCCATTCACACTTGCCAAACCACACACACTTAAAAGGCTTAAGAGTCTCCTCTCAGGAGTCTCGCCACCCGTCCGGTTTTGCAGTGAAGACCCATTAGCTGGCCAACTGCGCTTCAGTATTCAGTTCGAAGAAAAAAAAAAAACACACACACACACACTGCTTTTAACGGATTTAAGTCTCGTATCGTTTTCACAAAATATACAATTCCCATATCCGTAGTCAACTAAGCTCGTAATAGCTCTGTATATAACCAAAAAAGCGTCACAAATTATTAATACATCATAGTCATATTTTTACCAATCTTACTTTAAAATACCCAGTATCATATAGGTACAAGATCCACTACATAAACACCAAATAAACAAAACAAGGCATAGGTTTTGCAATGAAACAACTATGAACTGATTTAATAGCGTATTTTATTTTATTGGCTAACGTTTCGGAATTTACAGTCCATAATCGTACCACAACAGAGATGACAATAGTCTATCGCTAAACTAGACTTCAGTTCATAGTTTCATTCCAATGTGTAGGTAATAATAAGACATTAGAAATTATCAAGGCACGTGTTTTTCTAACTTCATTTGTTTTAGTTCATAGTTGTTTCATTTTAATGTGTAGGTAATAATAAGACATTAGAAATTATCAAGGCACGTGTTTTTCTATCTACATTTGTTTTAGTTCATAGTTGTTTCATTTCAATGTGTAGGTAATAATAAGGCATCAGAAATTATCAAGGCACGTGTTTTTGTTTTACCAGGTCTACCCCGCAAGCCGGGTCAATGCCCCTACCTGGTGCCAGGCAACGGCGCGTGCGAGTGGGCGTGTCGCGCGGACAGCGAGTGCGGGCCGGGAGAGCGGTGCTGCGCCACCGGCTGCGGAACCGCTTGCACTGCGGCCCAACACAACTCGCCTTGCCAGCAGAAAAGGTACCTTATTGTGCTAGACGTAGGGTTGAGATTAAAATGTAGATCGACGGTGGATCACAACTTGCTTTGCCAGCAGGAAAGGTAGGTACCTTATTTTTGGTTGAGATTAAAGTGTAGAAAGACGGCGCCGCGGCGGGTCACAATTTGCATTACTAGCAGAAAAGGTACGTTATTTTTGTACTTATAGGGTTGAGATTAGAATGTATAAAGACAATGGATCACAACTTGCTTTAAAAGCAGAAAAGGTGCCTTATTTTAGTAGAAATAGGGTTGAGATTAGAATGTATGTCGGTGGCGGGTGGGTTGCCGCCAGTAAAGGCGCTTTATCTATTTAAGTATAAGGTTGAGATTAGAATAAATAAAGATGGCGGGTAAATGGTTACGTTAGAATGGTCCAGCACAACTCGCGTTGCCAGAAGAAAACATACCTTATTGTTGTAGACACAGGGTTGATACAAAAACAACAAATAAGTTGCTACGACATTGGGACTCTTTACTGTCGCCTTGCCAGCAGAAAAGTTGACTTATTCCAATAGATATAAGATTTATTCTTTAGTCTGTGTTTGTTCTTAAAGCGCTAGCCCTCCACAAGTCTGCGGAGAGAGGTCGCCCGAAACTCTTTACTTAGTCGCTTTGCCAGCAGAAAAGATGACTTATTCCAATCGATATAAGACTTAAACTAAACTGTTTGTTCTTAGAGCGCTAGGTCTCCACGTTTCCGCGGAGATAGGTCGCCCGAGACTCATTACTATCTCCTTGCCAGCAGAAAAGGTGACTTATTCCAATAGACATAAGGTTACTAATCATTATGTTTGTTATTAGAGCGCTAGCCCTCCACGTATCTGCGGAGACGGGCCGCCCGCCGGCATGGCAGTACGTGCCGGAGTGCGCGCCCGGCGGCGGCTACGACCCCGTGCAGTGCCGCCGGGCCGATAAGACCTGCTGGTGCGTCGACGCTGTCGGCAATGAGGTAAGCCCGGTCACATCCTAATAGACCTTGTAGGAATAGTTTTACACGTCAAATGAGTATGCCGGAAAGGAATAACGTAAGAAACTCAACAGGTCCGCCCGACTGTTACCAGGCTGTACCTCTTATGAACCGTGATAGTTAGTCAGTCGAAATGAGCCCAGTTAAATTGTAATGTTTTATTGTCAAATAGACCTTATAGAAAGTTTTACACGTCAAATGAGACTAGCGCTTCGAAACGTGTGCCGGAAATAAATGATGCAAGAATTTCAATAGGAAATTTTTTTGAGAATTCCGAACACGAATGGTAAAGGACCCTATTGCTGAGACTATGCTGTCATGCCGTCTGTTTCCAGGCTGCAGCTAATAAACCGTGATAGTTAGCCAATTGAAATTTTCACAATTGATGTATTTTTGTTGCCGCTATAAAAGTACACAGGTACTAAAAAAACAGAATTAAACATTTATTTAATTATGTTTTTACTCCTTTACAACAATCCTGACTTTTTGCCATTTTTATTTTTGGTACGGAATCCATCGTGCGCGAGTCGCACATGACCGATTTCCTTATTTATTTTATTTACAACCAAACCTTAATACTTCCAGATCCCCGGCACCCGAGCGGTGAACGCGACACCAAACTGCGAGTCCCCAGCGAAATGTCCAGAAACAGAGTGCGACGTTGTGTGCCCACACGGAAGGCAGCTGGACACAGCTGGCTGCCCCACCTGCGAGTGTCGGGACCTCTGTGCCGAGGCACAGTGTCGAGATGGAGAGACCTGCGACTTGGTGCCTTTGGAATGTGAGGTGAGTAGTACTGTAGACTGGTAGAACTGTGTTCAGACCTAGCATTGGAGGTCTGGATGTGGTGACGTGTTACATCCCCATGGGACACGTTTGAACACAGCTGGCTGCCCCACCTGCGAGTGTCGGGACCTCTGTGCCGAGGCACAGTGTCGAGAAGGAGAGACCTGCGACTTGGTGCCTTTAGAATATGAGGTTAGTAATACTGTAAGTAAACTGGTAGATCTGTGTTCAGAACTAGCATTAGAGGTCTAGATATAGTGATGCATCCACATGGGACACATCTGAATATAGCTGGCTGCCCCACCTGCGAGTGTTGAAAACTCTGTGTCGAGGCACTGTGTCGTGAAGGATAGACCTTTGTCTTTTTACATTTAGGTCTTGCGTTGTGGTATATAAAGAAGAGAGCTGAACTCAGCTGAGTGTGACTGTTTCTGTTGGTCTAGTGGTCAGAGCCCCTGATTACGAAACCGGAAGTTGCGGATCTGACTCCTGTTAGGGGCAGATGTCAGTGTGATAAGCACCTGGTATCTGTACCTGAGTCGAGTTATATTATATGTATCTTTGTCTGTTGTCTAATATCCCATAGTACACGCTTTGCTTATTACTAGATTAATTGGTGTGGATTGTCCAAAGATATTAACCCTGATATAAGACCTGGTTAATTTCCAGGAGTCATCATGCCTGCCGCTAGCTCGGTGCACGCCGGCGCCGCAGTGCCCCGAGGGCGCTCCGCTGACGGCCCCGGGCGGCTCGGAGCCCCTTCCGTGCGGCCCTAACGCCGCTGCCTGCCCCTCCACTCACGCCTGCCGCTTCGCACCGCACGACGCTCGGCCGCCCGTCTGCTGCCCTAAGCCGCGTAAGTTTAAATTAAAATGGTACTAGTATTAGAAGGTATTTATTTTATTTTCCAATGTTATTATAATGCAGTAAAACAAATCGCACGCTTATTCTTAAAACGAAATAACGGACATAGGTAGTTAATTGAGAAAAATGGGATTAAAACATGAAAATGCTCCTTGATTTCCAAAAAGTCTATCAAAGCATAAATCTTACAGAAAACTCCTTCAGTGCACATGGACATATTAATCAATCTTTCGTCTCTCCTGGAAAAAATACTTTTTTGAGTTATCTACCTAGGTGTGTAATATAAAACCTGTGGGCCCAGGTGACCTTTCCCCGGGGCGGCCTGGGAGTATATGGGACTCTCCCGGGACTTCCCGAGTCTACGCACTAAAAACACCGGCGTTTCCCGCACTGCCGTTAAGGGGACGCATGGGATCAGTGTATTCCACCATAACGTCCCCCGGCTACCCCGGTGTGCCTAGGTGTCCTAACCTAACTACATAAAGCCCTAAATCCACAGGCACAGTATGCTTCGACAGCAAAGACGAAGGCAACTGTACCGACGGCACCGGGCTGAATACAACTCGATGGCATTTCAACCATGAACGGAACAGATGCGAGAGATTCAAGTACCACGGGTGCTCCGGCAACCATAACAACTTTAGGAGCAAAGAGGAATGCAATGCTGTTTGTCCTGGTAAGATCTGATTGTATTTTGTAATACATATATACCTACTTACCAAAATAAAGCATTTTCTGATCCGCCTTATGCCGCAATTACTGCTCGGTCCGCCTAATGCGGCCGCTTAGTAAGTATCAGTCAACCTATTTCCTTATTTAAAGGCTTAAAAGCTTCCCCTCTGGTCTCTGGAAGTTATCTAGTATTCAGTCTAATTAAAAGGCGAAACAGTCGACCTATTTCTTTATTTAATGACTTGAAAGCGTCCCATCTAGACGTGGCTGTGTACTGAATAAAAAGGCGACCAAACTAATCATCCTTTAGGTACCTACATAAAACTATTTGACCTAAGGCGGTGGCCGCTTGAATATCAAACTGAATTGATTAGCAAATGTCTTAAATTGGTCGACATACGCCCTATTCATATTACTTCGTTCTTCTAATTCGGCGATTGTAGGAATCACAATCAAATGCGGCCGACAATTGTAGGCTTACTCAGTAGTAATTGCGGTATTAGGTTTGTTTTTTGTTGCAAACGTAGGCGGACCCTTAAAGTATATTTAAGTTTAAGTCTATTCACGGCATTTACGTAGTTAGAAACCTACTCGAACTTCAAGGTGACAGTTTAACATGTTTATATTTTACCCTTTCTAAAATCATCTATATCTTCATTTCCAATGTAAATATAAATCATAGATTAATTCTCTTCCTGC
The DNA here is from genome assembly GCA_038024825.1 of Polylopha cassiicola. NCBI lineage: Eukaryota > Metazoa > Arthropoda > Insecta > Lepidoptera > Tortricidae > Polylopha > Polylopha cassiicola. The sequence goes on from CP149061.1 coordinate 7,920,602, forward strand.
TATTTACAATTTAAATGCCATTTTAAAACAGCTGACGGGGAAGCCTCCAAATTGACTCACAAGGAAGGACGGAGTGGTGTGGAAACAGAAGGCATGTCTTACATTTAGAATTACGTTTACATGTTACATTACGTCATTGGGGAGTACTTTGGGAGTCATTTTGTCTGCATGTATCAATAATACCACCAGCCGAGCACGATCTCACCCTCAATATATAATTATATATAATTGACATACTACTTAAGCTGACGCTATGTTGTAGAATGAAAAATGTATGATATAACAAAAATTGTAGTTGCAACTAACTACCTGCTCACTCAAAAGCAAAATATCTAAGACAGTTAATAATTGCTATTAAGTCAGTTTCATACGTTTTTCATTCTACTTTATAGCGTTTGATAATGATTCCACATTCATATCACTTCATACTATACAAAAACATTTTAAATTTGGAAATAAATAATCAAATTTGCGACGTTGCAACTGTGGTCGCGGTTAAGTCGTTATCTGTGACCACGGTTGCAACGTCGCATCCGAAATGTTGGAGGTAATTTAAGATTTTCTCTTTTTTGTATAGTATAGTGAGTAATACTCATATCACTTGTTTAGAAAAGACCAAACAGCACGTTGAACAATTGTTTAATACCTACTAATTACTAACCCAGAGTTAATACAAACTAAAGTGTGCTGAGATACTTCCAGAGGTTTTTAACCAATGACAAGCCAGCAGCTAGTCTCTCATTGGTGGGATATGAGTATATGACAGGTCACAATAACCTTTAGCCGGCTCTAACTTTTCAGTGCTCCTAGCATGATTCGAGAGAGGCTTTGACCACTAGACCTAGGTCGTCATTGAGTGACTTTATGTATGTTTGTAAACTCTTTATTGCACAACAAAACAAATACAGAAGCGAAAACAATACAAATTGTACAAAGGCGAACTTATCCGTTTAATCTCTTCCTTCAATATATAAGATGAGTTAAAGACAGCACCTGTCACTGTCATTCTTTTGCAACAGTAACAATTTGTGAACAAAACTCAATTAACCAAACGAGATGTTTAATATAATAGTAAATAATTAATTAAGTAAGCACTTTGAACTTCACATTTATAAGAGAGATGATAATGTGTTGTTTAAATTAAATATCATTTTTTTTATTTATTTACAGTACTGAGTCCATGTGAACGATTACGCGAGAAAAACGAAAATGCCGAGAAGAAATACGGTAAAGGCACCTTCATTCCGAAATGTGACGTCGCCGGGGCCTGGGAGTCTGTGCAGTGCATGTCACATATAGGTAAGTTTTGACAGCAAATAATAATACATTTTTCTAAATTAAAAATTATTTAATAATTTCTGATGCCTCCGCGGTTATTACACACTGGAATGAAACGACTATAAACGGATTTAACTCGCGTATTTCATTTTCTTGGCTGACGTTTCGGAACCTTTACAGTTTTACGGCTGAGCTGATTCTTACGCTAATGTCAAAAAATATTTAATTTGTGTACCTAGATGCAATCCCAAAGTTCATCAAGTGTTGCCATTATAACACTTTAAAACATATAAAAAAGTGTTTAAATGCCAAATTAGAATTATGAACGAACATTTTGTTGTGTTTGCGAGATCACATTCGCTCGTGCAAAATAAGTGACGTCCCACTATGGGGGACAAAATTTCATGAAATTCATGTGACGTACTTTATGGCCTTACGTGTGACATATTCGTAACAGAAAGAGCGCCGAGCGGAGTATTTCAACACATACATCATTATAATTGTTTTACTCCAATAAGCCACTGCATCATAGATTATCATAATATGTATTATTATGTTCATGTCTGCAAGTGGGGACTTTAGTGATATTCACATACTTTTGCTTTGAACGAATCTGACTAGACACATCATAGTGTCTTTTTTACTTTGTGTATTTTTTCTTTTTTTTCTCCTGTAATTTTATTTTATATTTGACTCCTGGAAACCTTTACATTTCCAATAAATTTAATTTAGTCTTTTGACATCTGGAGACCTTATACATCTCCAGTACCTATTGCTATTTTTTTTTTATTTTTCTCCTATATTTTTTTTAAATGTAATTAGATTAAGTACATACATATTGTAATTTGTACATAATTTATACTTAAGTGAAATTGTAATATTATTATATTGAAAAAATTATACCTCATTGAGTTTATTCTCGATTCTTCTCAAGAGGTTTTTTTTTTTTTTTGCTGATTCGAAAAAGAATATTAATTTTAACGTTGACATTCACAAGTGCCTGTAAGAGCCTAGACTGAATAAATGATTATTTGAGTTTGAGTTTGAGTTTATACTTAACAATGTTAACAGATGTGTGTTGGTGCGTGAGCGCACGCGGCGAGCCGCTGAAGGGCTCGCTGGTGCGCGGCGCCAAGCCAGCCTGCAACTTCAGACAGGCGCGCAAGTGGGCGCCGCGAGACCCGCTCGACGAGCGCGCACGCGCAGACGAAGGTACCTAATATTTACAGTGAACATAATTATATCCATAAGTAATGATACAAGAGAAAACTAGACCCCAACTTTACAATGAACATATCGCACACCTAGATCTAAAGGGAGCTAATTCAAAAAACTAAAGATTTGAGTTATGCACACCATCGGATTCCTTACAGCAAAACCCACCTACCACTATAACGGATTTAAGCTAACTCTGCTAGCTTCATTATAAAAAGCATAAATATATACATAAAACTCATGCATGCATGTGGACATAATTAATCAGTTTTTCGTCTCTCCTGAAAAAGTAACTTTTTTGGGTTGGCTCCCTTTAGATCTAGATGTGCGATATATCCATAATTATATTTGTGCCAACATAAGAGAAAACGAGATCCCAGTGAGACTTGGACACTTTAACGCGAGGTATTGTGCTTTATCCAATTGCGCTATGGGCGTCACTGTAACTACTGTAAGGCTACGAAAATTATTCGACACGTTTTTCTTTTCTCAAACAAATAAAAAATTATAATCATAAACCTATAAAGTTCAGGAGTGAAGATCGTGACGTCAGCTTATAGCAAAATTTTTACCATACCGTGACGACACCAGTCCCCACTCTCGAACTTTTGAAGCGCAGGACTTTGTCACTTATTGCTCGATTGAGAAAATAAAATGTTTAGTATGTAATGTCAAGTATGGACAAAGAAAGAAAAATGCAATCTCATACAATTCTGCATTCGTTTGCTTATTATCGACAGGAAATTGACACTTTACCAAAAAAAAAATCTTCTTTTTACAGTTCTAGAAGAGCTCATCAGACAAATGACTACGTACAGAATAGAAGAGTTCGAAGAATACGATGAAGAGTTGGACCTCAATCCACAGGGCGATGACCCCGACGTTAGCTCAAGGTCAGAAGAGGCCAAGGTCGAGGTCATCAGGGATGAGGTGGTGGAGCCGAGGACAGTGGAGGCTATGGCTGATGACAAACTGGAGGTTGTCGTCAAGAATGTGTTTAAGACCAAATGCCAGTTGATTAAGGAAGATGCTGAGAATGGTGAGTGTTTGAGATTTTTGACTTGATTATGAAATTTTAATATTCTAATAAAAATCTTGTTGGTACTTATAGTATAGGTAGGTATTACTCAAAGAGCTGAACTAGCAAAGAAGTTGTATTAAAACTATTATGACAAGCTGATTTTAGTTATCTTACCTTTAAATTAAATAATAACTTAATAAGGTTTATATATATAGGTACATATATACTTGCTATAACTGACGATAGATCTACGACTTTGATATTTTGTGTGCATATCGAGTAGGTCTAAGAATCAGTCAACATCTTATACCCCTAAATGTTAAGGTTATTCCACTCAAAGTTTTTTTATAATTTATGGACATTTTTTATGATTCAGCATCAAAAAAACATACAACCTAAAATTTCCACTCTTCTACCATCTACCTACCAACTCCTATTTTCATTAGATAGGTTACATATTAATATTTATTCAATCTTCTAGGCGTGGAGGGTCTCCGGCCGCGGTGCCTGTCGGACGGATCGTTCGCGGCGCGGCAGTGCGCGCGCGGGCGCTGCTGGTGCGTGGACGCGGCCGGCCAGCGCACGCGCACGCGCAACGAGCCCGTGCCGGACTTGCCCGCAGCGGACCCCTGCGGTCAGTATTACAACAAGCATAGTAGTCCTATAGATAAAATACAAGTCCAGAATTACTAATAGGATGCTTATAAAGGTATTGTGGTAAACCCCATATATTCCCCTATAACTTCGCCCAAATTCTTGTTTAATAAGTAACAATTAAAGTAGTTTTTTGTTCGAACTTAATGATGCAGGGGGACAAAAGGTTCCTGCGGGTAGGTCGTACTCTTGTTCCACCCCGCCGGCGGGGCCTCTGTAATACTATCGAATTTGCTTGGTGTGGGCGAGGCCGCATGCCGTACCTTAGTTCTATAATAATTTCTGATGCCTTCGCGGTTATTACACATTGGAATGAAACAGTTTCTTTTTAAAACTGGCTCCTGTACCTAATGCCTAATGTCTGTTTTTTTGTAAAAAGGTTCTTATCTTACAAAACGTCATTCAACTATCTATTTATTCCACAGTGCCAACTCAAATCGAGTCAGCGTCTGTAGAGCTAGAGCTAATCGGCGCGGACAGCAGCGCGGGAGAGCGAGCGCGCACGGCGCTGGCGGCGCGACTCGCGGCTCTCGGCGCTCGCGTGCCTGTCACTGTCACTAGAGACAAGGACGCTGTCAGGCTGCGCGCCGTGCTCAATGGACCCCGGGCTGTTGACATCGTCTATCATGTTGAGAACTTGGTAAGAACTATTTTAAAAGCTTTTATATTTTTGCAATTTACATGATTCTCTTTTATTTGATACCCCACTCGGGTATATTTGTAGATATTTGGTTTTCTTTCCCTTCCTTGTACCTACCCCCTTTAATTTGGTTTTAGAATGACGTCACATAGTTCACCATGTATTGTCACCCAAACTGAAAGTGTGCACAAAATTTCAGCTAAATCGATTAAGTTATGCTACTTAAAAATTGAGTTTCAAATTTCACCCGTACATACACATATTATAATATACTTTCACACATTTCCAAGCGCTTAACCCTAATTTTAACTTAAATTTTATTGCGTTAATTCTGGCAACATTACCACGACTCTTTTTAAAATTAGAAACTGACTAACGTAGTGTTGTCCCTGTCTTTCACAGGTGAAGAAAGAGAAGCTATCAGGCGCGAAGAAGACTGACCCCGAAGCGCTCGGCGCTGACGTCATCCGCAGCGAGTACCGACTTGCGTCTGCGCAACATATGCAGCAGCGGGAGATACTCAGCGAATCCACTGTAAGTTTATAACCAAATAACATAATAATTTAATAAAGAAATTGTAACGGATTTTACTCCCAACTTTTTTAATTGGTCACATTTCGGAAACTTTACAGTTCCCATCAGTAGCCGACTGAGTTGACCATAGTATAGGTAACACTAGAGAATATGGGAATGAACAACTATTAAATACAGTAATTGTATAAATAAAAGTTTTTCAAATTAAAATCGATTAGGTATGTAATATGTTTTTTTTTTAACTGCAACAAATACGCTATAGTGCCATTTATTTTTAATTTAATGATATAATTTATCCCTTTGTTGAAGAAAAAGAAGACTTTACGGTTCTCTCATTACTAGCAGACTGAGCTCAATAATTATTTTACAGTCTAACCGCGAAATCATCAATTTCTTTCTACCCTCGTAAATCATAATCAATACTTGCAGGTGTCAGCGTCAACGTCATACCACACGGCACTGATCGTCCTAGCGGCCACGTCAGCCTTCATCATCAGCGTTTTATGTGTCCTCGTGATGCTGTACAGAGCCAGGCTTCAGAGAGAACCACACAAAGCCGAGAGATTCCTTCCAGCAGCACCACCAGTTTACGTTCTCTCTGCCGATGAGAAAGCCGAACTGGCTAAAGCCCTACACGCCCCCCCACCGCCGATCCCCCCCTCAAATGACCACACCAGAATTTAACTTCAACACCTTTGGACGCGGTCCAAACGTGGCTTGTTACTTCAGGACCACTTTACTTGAACTACACGATAGATGTCGCCGTTAAACAACGAATGTTTTGCATAGAGTTAGAATGGACGGTTAGTGTAGAAACGGCTTAAGAACTAATAAGCGCTCATGTTACCTAATACTATTTACAAATGTCTCTATAATAATTATGTCAGTTATAAAATCTATTCTCAATTTTGCGGTGTTATATAAGAATATTTCCAAATTTTTAAACTCCGAATGTCAAAAGAGCAGTAAAAACTTCTCTCTTTTTTTTGTATAAGCGTATATATTGCTATCCCGCACGCTGCGTTAATATAGCCTTATCTGTTGATTCTAAATCTATGTTACTTTGTTTACTATAGCGACATCTAGCGACCAACATAGCTACTGTGTAGGCAGTTTTATTTATTAGTACAGGTAAAGAAATACGGGGTCCAAAATACTCTAGAGTGACGTAGATACGATTATAATCGTTTCCTTCCTCGATGCTAAGTCGGTTCGGACTTGCATTGATTAGTATTGTAGTTTTAAGTTTGTTTTAAGGTATTTTAAGGTGGCGCATCGGCGTACGTCGTTAGTCGACGCACGCCTGTTCGCTCTTTAGTTCCTCGCGTTGAGTCTCGCTCTTTGAGTTTACGGTCCTTACCATGGCCACTTGTTAAATCGAGTACAATAAAAAATCAAGGGGTCGTGGTAAGGCCTTTTAGAAGTTGGTCCAGTAGTTTCAGAGCAAATTACCGAAAAACGGAGTTTCTCTTTCTATAATTAAACTTAGAATGTTAAGGGTTTATGGTAAGGCTTTTGTCTGTGGTATGGCTTTACTGTTTTATTTCCACTTTAAAAAACGCCTGTTGAATATAATAGTGGCTCATGTCTCAATCATGTATCATTATTTTTAAATATATTATGATGATTGATGTTTTTTAATGTGAATGTTACTCTGTCTAGCTTAAACAACTGAACCGATTTTGATAATGGACTGTTTTTATGCGGGTAAAAAGGAGGGTAGTGGAAATTACTACGAAAATGCAATATTGATGTTACCCGAAGATTAATTCTACGTAGAAGCCGGCAGAAGCTAGTCCTTATATAAAGTACCTATGAAATGTAATTAAAAAGAATAACTCAGACTTATGTGATTATTATATTCAACTGGCAAATATTAAGCCTTGAAGAACTCCAAAGGCGTGTCTCGACGTTGAACTAATCTAGTCTGTTTCTCATCTCTTCATCACTATTTTATCATCACAATGTTCATGATTTCTCTGCCTGCACCGAATTTGTAAATAAATATAGTTTTCTTAGCAAAATTGTCACTGATAAACGTTGGTTGTAAAATTCCCAGTTGTCTATTTTATTGAAAGAAGTTTAAAAGATTATGAATTTATTTGTATGTACGATATTTACTTAATAAAATAAATAATTTTGTTAACATGGTGTTTTTTTTGCCTACCTACATTAGCTTAGTATAACAAAGGGCATTTTATTATATCAACCAGATTAAATCAAATTATATGTGGGTTATATTTCAGTAGGTAACAATGAAGTTAAATGCCTACCTACAAGCATAAAATAAAAAAGTAGTCAAGTCATATCATAAAGATCGATTATAACGAGGCTCATCATCATAATTATCGTCGAGCATTGTATCCTAAATTATAAATCAATTATTATCTAAATCCTACAATCCTTAGAATCTGTGATAGAATGGATGACATAGTAACAAAAAATGACCTAATATTAAATTAACGGTTAAAACGTTAACGTCACCATAAAAGGTGAGTAAAGCTAGGCACGCACGAGCAATTTTTAAATGCGAGAGTTACTTATTTTCTCTTTTGGGCATAATAGGTGAACTTTTAATGTTAGGCCTACATGTGATTATTAAACATATTATAAGTTACTCATTGATGTCTAAGATTCCTGCATTTTGTTAGACAAATCTCCTTTTATTGTTACATTAATTTAAACGCAGCTGTAATAAATGGAGTTTGAAAAAACGCCTTTGCGTTTGACGTATGCGTCACAAGTGTCAAACTATTGACAGTCGCCGTGAACGACCCTTGAAAAGGATTTCGTTTTAGCTTATTCGCCTCATAATGAATCAAGTAGGCGCACCGGTTTGTTGCGCCGTATGCGATCAGCAAACTGTTAGGCGATGCTCGCGCTGTCTCAGTATTTATTATTGTAACACAGATCATCAACGTCAAGATTGGAAAAGACATAAGAGTGAGTGCGTTCCTAAATTTCCAAAACAAGCTTCAGGAAACGTTACAGTTGGCGAAGTTTCGACATCGAGTTCAGAAGTTACGAGGAAAGGGGAGGAGAAAGACAGAGTTTCGCACAACGGGCCGAGTTCCGCGTCAGAAACCGATTCGTGCGGTAGTGCAACAAGTGATATAAGACGTTTGAAAAATTCAAAGAAAAAAAACACAAATAAAGAGGGTAGTGTTCAAAGTCGTTCATCTAGTGACATTAAACAGAGCGCGGCCTCTAGTAGTGCGCCGGGGCCGAGCTCGTCTTCGACAGGGGTGGCTCCGAAAAACAAAAGCGTTATTTCTAGTGTTTTATGTGCAAACAGAGACAAAACTAAAAAGAGTGCCATTACATACGAGGGTTCGTCGGAGCAGGAGATTCTCAGTGAGTCTGCTCAACAGTTGACTGCTGTTGACTTCCCTTCAGGGACTGCTACACACCTCAAGCCAGCGAAGAAATCAGAGTCCACTATGTTGGCAGTAGCAGGGTATTCTGGAGGGCAGACAGCCCAGATTAAGGAGTACCCAGAAGCAACATTGAAGGAGACAAATGCGCCTTTTGGACAGCCCCAGAACAGTTACTACATGGACCCTAGTGATCAGTGGTATGAGATCTGCCAGCGAGTTATTAGAGACATGACGCAGTATGGTGTGTGTGTTTTAGACAATTTCCTCGGCAAAGATCGGGGTCAACTAGTGCTTAAAGAGGTGTTAGAAATGTATGAATCTGGAATATTTCAGGTGAGTTGGAATGTTGAATATTTATTTATGTGTTGTGTCAAGTACATACAATAATAATTGCATGAAAAATATTGTTTATCTTAAGACTTATTAATCTAGTTGAAATCTCATTAAGCTGAAATTATAGAATTAACAATTAGTATAACGTATTAGAATTAAAAATTATAGAATTATTAAATAGAAATAACAATTTAAAATATTTAAAACTCTTCATTCAAGATTGTTATCCATTTATCAAACTTAAAATGGTTGTTTTTAAACACAGTAATAGTAATTTCACCTTTTATCTCTCCTTATCTCAATTTAAGATTATTCAGTTTATACATATTAACATTCCTTTGTTTTGCATACATTTGTTGAATATTTTACAACAAGTAGTAAATTGTCTGATATACCTATGTACTTTGTTATTTTTTTTAAGCTAAACAGAGTTCAATAAATGGATGTTTACAATATATTATATTATATTATATCTAATATATATAATTTGTGTCACTATGTTTGTTTTCAAACTTCTCCCAACTGGCTGGACAATTTTTTTTTTAATTTTGTGTGCATTTCAGGTAGGTCTGAGAATTGACCAACATCTATTTTTCATACCCCTAAATGTTGAAGTCCACTCCCAAGTTTTATTTGTTTATGATTTGGCATTATAAGACATAACCCTTAACTTTTACTCTTCTACCATGTACCCCTATTTTATAATAAAAGCTAGTATAGTAATAATATTTGCCTTTCAGTATCAACTAGTGTTATATTTGTGTTGTTTTTAAAATCATCTCATTAATAGGGATACAAAAAAAATCTTAGTTCATGCATGTTTGAATAATTATATGTATAGAATTTTTACACAACAGAGAACTTTGAAGGTAGTTTCACATTCTGACTTGAAAATTTATCTTACCTACCTACATAAATTATGACTAAAAACATTTTTAATGTTTTTTAATATGATAAGGAAATACCTATTTAGTATTAACCAATTATAATTATAAATTTACGTTTATTTATGTAAGTACTTACTTCGGACCTAAGAGTATTTATTCTAATGCTAAGAAATCTTTAGAATATGTAAGGTATAATATATGTACCAAATATGGTCTTTTATTATTAGTTTATTTTATTTGCAGGCCGGTCAAACAGTGTCGAATCCTAGCAGTACGGAAGCCCAGACTGTGCGCAGCGACAGAATCACCTGGTTCGATGGGAACAACTCACACTGCACATACATTAAACAACTTATCAATCAAGTAAGATAACATCGCTTAAAATAAATTGTGTACTTACTATCATATCACTTACTAACTTCGAAAAGACCATCATTAATTAACAACTAAGCAGAAAGTAATTTTAAGTAACCAATTACACATTGCCCGCGACTTCGTCCCCGTGGAATAGTAATTGTTCATAAGACTTCATATTTTCCCCGTTTTTTACACATTTTCCACTGTTTCTTCGCTCCTATTGGTCGCAGCGTGATGTTATATAGCCTAAAGCCTTCCTCGATAAATGGTCTATCCAACAAAAAAAGATTCTTTCAATTCGAACCAGTAGTTCCTGAGATTAGCGCGTTCAAACAAACAAACAAAAAAACAAACAAACTCTTCAGCTTTATAATATTAGTATAGATAAGTATATAAGTATAGATTAAATTTAAAAAAAAGTTGCTTAAGACTCTTAGAATAGTATCCCATAGTTAACCATGACATTGTAATGCAAACTGAATGTGTACTTATTACAAAATTTCAGCTCAATCGGAGTTCGATGTTCGATGCGAGATCTATATAAGTTCCAAACCAACACCCTTATACAACCTTTGTGCAGCTTGCAATAGAACTCGCGTGCTGCCTGGGCGAGAATCATTGCATCGAAACTGAATAATACAATGATTATTCACTGATTTAACATTACCTTTCCGTTGCACAATCGCCGTGACTAAACTCTATGAGTAATATTTTGTTATAATAACAAGTAAAGTAGGTAGGTAGGTACCTATAGGTTTACTGCAATCACAATTTTATTTGCAGTCCTATTGTAAAATGTCATTCGAAGGCGTTTTATTTGTATTTATTTGCTACTAGCCTTTGCCCGCGACTTCGTCCGCGTGGAATTAGTAATTACTTACAACATTTCATACCCCTATTTGACCCCTTACTTTTTTCGCAATTTTTAATTTATTATCGCAGACAGACAGTGTTACTTACGCATTTTTAATGGGTAGGTACGTATTAGTTAGGTTTAGATTTAAGGAGTCTGCCCACTACACCGTATCATACCATGACCGTGCTATGAACGTGTCAGGCAAAAAAATATTCTTTATATTATAATATAGAAAAGCATGATACTATGTCCACTAGACCGTTCCGTCACCGACTCGTACCGCCTTACGTATTACCTTCCGTGCTTGATACGTTCATAGCACAGTCATGGTATGATACGGTGTAGTGGGCAGACTCCTTTATCCTAATCCTAACTAATATTATGATCTATATATATATTATATCTCTTACCAATTGTAAGTATATTATTATCTGTGTGCATAGAGTCAGGTGCACTATTTATGTCACCCTCTGTAATTCCCCGCATTTGAGGAAAATCTTTATTTACTATTAATATATTAGTTTTCACGTGACACAATCACGTTATGCGACTACCAACCTTATTACTAAAGTATTAAAGTTAATTCTGAGACATCCTCTATTGATCTTATAATAGTCTGACTTATGGATGACTAGGTGATTGTTCACCTATTTACCACTATGTTCTTATGTGGATTTGTCACATACAAATATCAACATTATTCTTGAGACGTTAAAGTTTAATTTTAGATGTTCTGTTCTAGATTTAGACAGTTTTATTTGTTAGTTTTGTCCTGTCAAATATTACGTTATATGTCGCAGTCAGGACTTTACACGAAAGTTGTAATATTTTGGAATGAAACAACTATTAACGGATTTAACTCGCGTATTTTTATTTTATTTTATTTGCTGACATTTCGGATTCTTTACAGTTTCTATACACACTTTTCCGTAAGTCATTAGACTTATTTATTATTGAACATTAAAAGTTTCATATAAGTGAACAGCAAACTTCAACATCGAAATTCTGTATACCAATCACGATCCTCAAATTCACAAAAAAAAAACAGTCAAAACAAATGCTAAATGTTAATGTAGAGACAGATCGCATAAAAAAAAAACTGAACAAAACATTAAATATATTAATTGCACGTTTTTTTAAAGATAGCATATAATATAATCAATAATCTGATAGTGCGTTTGTCTCGCCGCGTCGTACGTTTCTGCAAATAGATGTGTGATAAAACATGTTATAGTCTGATAGCATTCTTTATTCGCTACCGTGCGTTATCAATTTTTTTTACACGTGTGGTTCATAATATAGTGCTTTAATAAATTTTTCAGTCCTCCGGTCGGAAAGCGCCAACTTTGTGGCCCCTGCGCTAAATGAAATTGCCGCTTTCTGGCTTCGTCGAACAGAAAAATAGTATACTAACCTCGGCCAGTAAAATAAAAAAGCCTCAGATCGGACGACAATTACATGTGATCTGAGACATTTTTTATTTTACTGGCCTCGGTGCGTAATATACTATTACACGCCCGTTCTTATTTTAAGTGCAATTTACTATTGTGTGTGTTAATTTTGCAGTAGAAAATCCAGTGCGTAGCGAAATACTTAATTACTCTGTAATTGGGTATTTTCAAACGTGTTTATTATATATATATATGTATACCAACAATATTATGTTATTGAATAGATAAGAATTATCGGGATTTTATTTTGCAGCAACATATAACTAGGTCGAAGGTATACGATTTTAGAAACACCTTGAAAGTCTGAATTAGTAATTCAACAATTTCTGAAGCTTCTGCATCCAATTATTAATTTACATATTTAGATAAAACAATTATTACGGATTTCACTTCTGTACGTATATAAATTATAAGCGGACGTTCCGAAAGCTTTATAGTTCTCATATTCCTAGCAGACTGTGTCGAAGTCTAGCAAGAGTCTGAAATTAACGTTTTATTCGGATGCCAAATAGAAAGAAAGATTATTGCAGAGATATTTTTCATTACAAAGTTTTTTTTTAAATGAATTGGCTATTCCGTCCAAGACGATTCAATAAAGTAGAACTCCAAAGAACACAAATATCGACGCGTGTTTCACAAGATGTAGCTGGTAGCATTCTCAAAGGATGTTGACAGAATTGCACAGGCACATGTATCAGCCGTATTTTGGTCTTTGTGTCAATGGATTTCCGCAAAGAATGTAAACGAATTCAATATTGGACTTAAGCTTATGAAACTCACTTTTCAGAAATGAGCACTTTCTCTAAAAAGTATATCTTGATTAGTAGGGGCTCTTTTTCGGACTGTGCACTGTTTTAAAAAGTACACTTCCCTATGTAGATGTCGACCGGGTTAATAAAACGAAATTCAATATACTTAGTCTTTCCGTTAAAATATCAATAGTACATTACGCACCGAGGCCAGTAAAATAAAAAATGTCTCAGATCACATGCAATTGTCGTCCGAGGCGAAGCCGAGGTTGACAAAAATATGATCTGAGGCTTTTATATTTTACTGGCCGAGGTCAGTATACTATTTTTCTGTTCGACGAAGCCAGAAAGCGGAAATTTCATTTAGCGAAGCGGCCGCAAAGTAGGCGCTTTCTGGCCGGAGGAAGGAAAAATATTTTGGATACCTACGTTTTTTTTCTTTTCTCAATCAAACAATAAGCGGCAAAGATAATCGCTTCATAATTTTGGGAGTGGGGGCTCGTGACGTCACATTGTGGTATGAATTGTAGTTTAACGTGACGTCACGAGGCATCACTCCCTCACTTCTGAGCGATTATATATATCACTTGAGAAAAAAAATGTACCTATGCCCATAACTCTTTCAGCATAATATTAACCTCTGCAGTGGTATTTGTAATATTTAAATGTTATTAATTGTATTGTATTTCAGGTGGACAACATAATTCTGCGCGCGAACAAAATGCCCAACAATGGCAAGCTCGGGGACTACACCATCAATGGCCGAACAAGGGTAATTTAACATTACAACACTAGCTTAAGCTTAGCTTAATTTTTTTTTATTATTATTCATCATCAACAGCCTGTCACAGTCCACTGCTGGACATAGGCCTCTCCAATTGCACGCCACTTTGCTCGATCTTCGGCTGCTCGCATCCAACTCCTGCCAGCCATCTTACGCAAATCGTCACTCCATCTTGCCCTTATTATTATTATTATTTAATTAGACAAACTATTCAAGGGCAGAACCACTCCCCTCCCTACACTAGCTTATTAACTTGATTTGACGACCTATCCTAGGTTCTAGGGCAGATCTCTCCCCCACCACGCGCCCTGGGATAGTGGTAGACATTTTCCTACACTTATTAGGTACTTACTAGGCTTTGTCTGCACTCCTTTCGCGTGGAATTAGTAATTACATTACATCCCCTCTTTTTTTGATTCGCAATTAAAAATAGCCCTTTCTCAGGCTCTAGACTATATAATATATATGTACCAAATTTCCTTTAAGTCAGTAGTTTTATCGTGAATACGAGACGGACTGGCAGAGTCACTTTCGCATTTATAATATTAGTAAGGATGATGAAATTACTATCTTTTACATAGAATTTGACTGTGACCACCGCAGACAAAGTGGCGTGCAGAGACTAGTAACAAATAACTTTGTATGTCCCAAACAATGCGTCACAAAATGCCCCGATATCTATAAAATTATGTGAAGTGTCATTAAGAGTTTATTATCGCTTATGGTGCTATAATTGTCACTTGTTGAGGATTTTATCATTCGACTAGCGGCCCCGGCAGACGTCGTCCTGCCCGTCCGATTGTTTCGTCAAAGATCTGTCAAAGTCTTCTGCCACTTCTTCATAAGGCTTCATATTTTCCCCGAACCAGTAGTTCCTGAGATTAGCGCGTTCAAACAAACAAACTCTTCAGCTTTATAATATTAGTATAGATTCGCATTCCATTAGGATCTAATACTTAGATAGCTCTTAAAATTTGAATCAAAATTTCTGTACCGTCTTTAAAATTAAATCCTCTGACACACATATAAAAAAAGACAAAAGTCTTCTATACTAAAATAATAAAGAGGAAAGGTTTGTTTGTTTCTTTGAATAGGCTCCTAAACTACTGGATTCTTTCACTGTTGGAAAGCTACACTATTCCCGAGTGACATAGGCTACATTATATTAAAAAAAACCTAGCAAAGCCAGGGCGGGCAGCTAGTATATTAAAAAAGGGATAATAAGTAGTTTGTCGCTAGTATTGCTCCCACGAAGACCAAAAAGTTTTAATACCAATTACCTTTCAATTTCTAAACTGCGTACTTATTATATGCCCAACCGACGCCGGCCTACATTTCAAACTAGTATTTACTGATGAGATAAGTATTTTGGCAACTGCCCGTCTCTCAAACGTCTTGAGCGAACTCAATTCACGTCTAGTTGATGTTATATCGGTATTGGATGGATCTCGCAGCGTTTGAGACGCCGTCATTTTCGTCTTGGATTATATTTAAGAACAGAATCGATAAGTAAGGAAAAACTTAAAAGAAGAAATACATGTCGAATAATTTTTAATCATCTAACTGACGGATTAAAATTTTGAATTTTTTTTTTTGCTTTACTCAGTCGTCATCTCTATTCTTCTTGCGCATGTAATCTAATTCCTAAACGTCTTGACCGATTTGGATTCAATTTTGTGAGTATATTTCAATGGATCCCTGGATAGTTTGAAAACACAATTGGGCCCGTCAGGTGGAGCTACTTTGCCGGGCAGGATGACGTCTGCTGGGTCATCTAATAGGTCGTATATAGGTATATCCTCTTTCTTTTCCTGTAAGAAAATAATACTATAAAAAACGTACAACTTACTTTTGGGAAAATTTCTCGACCGTAAATGTGCTGGCGCTAAAACAAAGTTTTATATTGTTATGTTGGTGATAGATTAGTAGATTACCCTCCTGATTGACTTGAATATTGTAAAATAAATACCTACCTAGGTATTGGTTATTTAAACTTAGACGTACTTACCAAAAACATAGACAAAACTACCTAGTCATTTAAACGGAGAGATTTCGTTACGAATGAATTTTGTTTGAATGTGGGTACTATTATTTTCATAGTATCACCAGCTACCCTCTTTTCATTAACAATCAACAACTAGAGTACTTACTTACTTAAAATCTAATTTTAAAGGTCTTAGGTACTTATTTTTAATCCCCTACCGTGATACACTACCGATTCCAACACCGTAATAACCTTAAAAATCACAAACAAAAAGAAATAGTACATCCAAGATACTCTAAGCGTATCGCTTTTCATTCAACACGTTATCAGCCCGTTGGAAATGAATTCTACGCGATAATTTTGAAAATAGCCAGCGCATGCGCTCTCGCGGCTTGCGTACGTGACTCGCAGCATGGCGGCGAGGGGCCGCGGGGGGACATTGTAAACATAAAGCGATCCCACGCAGCGCGCCCTCTGTTTACTAACTTGTACGATTTCACACAACCACTGCTAAACGACCTAACGTCACCTAGCGAATGATGGTAACGCCAGATCAATCTGAAATTGTCTCACATCCACGCAAAAATGACAGACATCGATCAGCAGAATTCCGTTTATAAATAATAGACATTTTTTATAAAATTGCACGCGTAGTTTTACTGGCGCCATTTATTCTAGGTCGGTCTATAATGCAGTGTTTGCAAATCTAGGCGCCATTAGGTTATAAATAATATTTTTTTGGCGCCCCGAACCCGTTGCGTTCCAGATTCGAACTGGCACGTGTGCTTGTCGTTGACCGGATGTGACATTGGGACAGGTCGTGGTTGCCGGCATTGAGCGAGGCAAGGGTGTTCGTGCATACTGCCGGTAATTAAAAAAATATTACACTCACAGAGTTACAGGGAGATAGCGCAATCAGGTCATTGCTCTTGTTAGTTGTAGGTCAACGCGATTATGTCTAAAGATAGAAGACGGAGCTGTAAGTGTAAATTGTTTTATAATGGGTATATTTTATAGAAGTAACCATTAAAAAAAAAGTTTTAATTCCAGTATCATTGCCAACATAAGCGTAAGTATTCATTTAAAACTATAAAGCAACTTTTTATTAATGTGACCAGTCCAAGGTCACGCGAATTCTTGTCATTCAAGGTTGCGTCTATCGGCGACCTTTTATAGGTCGGCCTTAGGAAGGGCCTACGTGATTCTTTCCTCGTATGGAACGCTAATTGTTTCTATTTGCGGTTACTAATTAACACAAAGGTAATTCTGTCTTAATGTAAAGTGATTTTTGTTAATTTGCGGCTTTTAGAATATCAAATGCAACAACCGGATATCCTAGTTCTATACGGTTTATCATTTTTCGTCCGGGTTTTCCTCAAAATATTCCTAGTTAAGATCTACCCGGAAACTCGACATACACTTTCTGACCTTCCGTATCCGGGAAATCGCAATTTCTCGTTTGGAAAAGTTAAAAATATATATAACACTAGCTTCTGCCCGCGACTTCTTCCGCGTGGAACTCCTCCTTTTTTGCAGTCGGTTAAAAGGTAGCCTATGTCCTTTCTCAGGCTCCAGACTTTCTTTGTAGCAAATTTCATTTAAATCGGTCCAGTAGTTTTAGCGTGAAAACGTAACAGACAGACAGACAGACAGAGTTACTTTCGCATTTATAATATTAGTAGGGATACTTGTTCTTACTAAAGTGTAAAAATATATTTCATAAACGCCACAATTGACTTTTAAATAGGATATTTACAAACAAATACTTCTGCCCGGTTCGAAGGACCATATCTTGAAACTTTTCTGTTTAGATCTTGAGACATGGCTAGAATAATATATCATAAATATTATATATTACAAAAGGTAACTTGCGCCCACTTGACAGTTAAAAAATAACGCGTTACGATTCTTAACCATAGATACCTATTTTATCGGCAAATGCACATATAAGAAAGCGCCGCAGCTATCTGTTGGCAGTACGATGATCGTGTCATGTACTTTGATAAAATAAACAATAAAGATATAATTACTTGCAAAATACGTGCAATTGTTCGGGGATATCCGCCCTCATATCAAAAATCTGCTATAGGCGCTTCGTGTAGAATGAGGTGTTGTCATGTTCCACCAATCACAGGCCAGTAGCTTGTCTATGATTGGTGGTGCGTGTCAAGAATCCGCTAAACGCAGTGTAGAATGAGGTCCAGCTGCCAATCATAGGCCAGTAGCTTGTCTGTGATTGGTGCCTCGTATCAAAAATCCGCTAGATGCTCGTCGTGTAGAATGAGGTCCAGCTGCCAATCATAGGCCAGTAGCTTGTCTGTGATTGGTGCCTCGTATCAAAAATCCGCTAGATGCTCGTCGTGTAGAATGAGGTCCAGCTGCTAATCACAAGCCAGTAGCTTGTCTGTGATTGGTGCCTCGTATCAAAAATCAACTAGATGCCCGTCGTGTAGAATGAGGTCCAGCTGCCAATCATAGGCCAGTAGCTTGTCTGTGATTGGTGGAACATGTCAGCTGGACCTCAATCTACACGACGCGCATCTAGCGGCTCTCGTGTAGTAAGAAAGGAAAGCGCACCGGGAAATCCCAGGAGGTGACTGCGTGACTTCACGTACTAATAAAAAGGATAAATTGGTCACACTCATAGACTGAGGACGTGACTACACTCATGAATACGTACTGCTAATATTAGTATAATGAAGATAATGATTTTAGTACTTGTGATTGT
Organism: Polylopha cassiicola; assembly: GCA_038024825.1. Lineage (NCBI taxonomy): Eukaryota > Metazoa > Arthropoda > Insecta > Lepidoptera > Tortricidae > Polylopha > Polylopha cassiicola. Next base: position 7,939,450 of record CP149061.1, read on the forward strand.
TACTCATGGTAATAAAACAAATTAATATTTTTTTATGTCGATATTGCCGAGGACTAACGATTCTGATAGACAATATTTTCTAATACTAGGTCTATGCTGAGTTTACATTTTTTTTTTTAAATATGTTACATTAAGTTTCGATTGTTAATAAGTACTTACTTAAAAATAGGTTCTGTCGATATTTTATTATTTTAGCTCTCACTAATTATATGAAAAAATAAATTGCATAGGTCAGGAAAACTGTCATATATAAACGTCTCTTTTATAAATATTACGGACGAAGGAGCGTACGAAAATATTCAAAAATGGGATGAAACAATTGTAACGGATTTAACTCGCATTTATTAAATTTGATGACGTTTCGAAAATTTTGCAGTTCCCTTTCCAGCCGACTTAGCTGACGATAGTCTAACACTTTCATTCCAACATGTAATGACCGCGAATGCATTAAAAATTATTATATCAAAATATGGTTAACGATATAAGTTCAAAGATAATTTTCTATCATTTATACAGCTCATCCATATTTAGCGGACCACCCACTGTCATACAAACGTGTTGTAATTGTAATGGATTTCGTAACACGGTTACGAGCCGCGGGCGCACGTGCGAGAACAACCGTAGAGGTCCTTAAACGAAGAGTTTGCTTTTGGTTTAGGATTTATTTCATGATCGAACTAAGAAATGTCTATCCCGTTAACATTATTTTAACGCTGAATTTATTTTGACATAGAATTTTATTTATTAATATAGTAATAATTTGTTTTGTTATTTTGACGACTAACGAGAAAAAACCTATTTTGAAGATTTAATATTTTTTAACATATCACATATATTTTGATCCTATAATCTTATAGTTTTTGTATTGACGATCTCGGTATGATTACATGTAATTTGACATGTTCAATATTATTATATTGTGTTATTATTGAGAAATAAATTAATCTAAATCTAATCTAATATATAATTAATATACTTAGTTAAGTATAGATAATTTGTTGTGCCCAAAGGTGTCTATAGTAATACTATTTTTCATTATGTAACAACAGTATACAACTATACACCCTATAGAATGCAAATAAATGAAGTATAAAATACCTCATAACACTGACCTACTTCATATATTCTAGACAAAACAAAACATCACAGCAATAACAAAACGTGTTACGTCATAGACTAAACTTTCTTTTTTTTTCGCAGGCGATGGTGGCGTGCTACCCTGGCTCGGGCAGCCATTACGTGAAACACGTCGACAACCCAAACAAAGATGGCCGCTGCATCACCGCCATTTATTACCTGAATCTCAATTGGGACATGCAGCGATGCGGGGGTCTTTTGAGGTGTGTGTACTAATATTACAAAGAGGAAAAGTTTGTTTGTTTGGATTGAATAGGCTTCAGAATTGCTGGACCGATTTCAAAAATACTTTCACTGTTGGGAAGCTACACTATTCCCGAGTGACATAGGCTATAAAAAAAGATGATCCGTGTGAAGCCGGGGCGGACAGCTAGTTTACAATATATAGGCTAGCTAAAATTACGAGTAAATCAAAGAATCGTGTACGTTTTTACAATATTAACTTGTGTGGTGTCCATAACGCTGTCAGGTTTAGTTCTATATAAAAAGAGTTTTAGCACGGCGCCATTTTGAATAAGGCCAACGACTGGGTAAACATAATGTAATTATATTTATTCCGTCGGTTAGATTATTAAAAAATATTGGACACGTATTTTTTCTTTTATTAAACAAACAAAATATGTGACAAAAATAAATGTTTGTAAATTTCAAAAGTGGGGGCTCGTGACTTCGACAATTTATACCATAGCGTGACGTCATTAGCCCCTAGTCCCGAAGTTTTGAAGCTTTTGTCTTTGCCTTTTATTGTTCGATTGAAAAAAGAATGGTAATTTACTTGATGGACAAAGAAAACTGTCGTCGTACCTGTTGTATGTATAAATTCGCCTATGATTTTTGCAGGTTCGAATACTTTCCAGTTTCCATGTTTACCGATGATTAAGGCGATAGTAGTTATATTAGAATTGTTTGTTATTCCAGGGTGTTCCCGGAAGGTACGGACCAGGTGGCGGATATCCGGCCGATATTCGACCGGATGATCTTCTTCTGGTCGGACAGGCGGAACCCGCATGAAGTACAACCTGCCTTCCAGACGAGGTTAGAAATATTCACTAATATTTTTAATATGTACTAATGTTTTTGCTTGTAAATTTTTCGTATAAAAAATCTTGGGAAAGGCTATAAGCAAACTACTTCGTCTCTAGGAAAATTTATTATCTTGAAAAACAATTGCAAATCATGTATGTAAAAAGAAAAAATTGAAATTTATGTACTTACACGTAACTTCCGAAAAACTGCACGAAATTCGGTAATCTGAATATGGCGGTAGGTGGTACGAAATTCGCTATTCAAAAAATTACACTTCATAATATTGTTGCCAATTGTCTCATATTTTTAACATTTAATTTCAGTGTTGCCAATTGCAAAATGGGCTGATGTCATGTTCAATATGTAAACTTTGATTTAATGTTTTTTTTTTTTATTATTTTTCAGATACGCAATCACGTTGTGGTATTTCGACGCAAAAGAGCGAGAGGAGGCGTTAAAACGACATCACCGTAAGTAATATTTTCAATAGGTACCTTTAGTAAAATTCATTTTCCGTCCTCTGGCCAGAAAGCGCCAACTTTGTGGCCGCTTCGCTAAATGAAATTTCCGCTTTCTGGCTTCGTCGAACAGAAAAATAGTATACTGACCTCGGCCAGTAAAATAAAAAATGTCTCAGATCACATGTAATTGTCGTCCGAGGCGAAGCCGAGGTGCGTAATGTACTATTTATGAAACCTTAAAATTTCAAGTTTCTAACCCTTATAGTTCAGGCGTTGATAATATGTCAGTCATTAAGTCAGCTTCTTCTTTTATATAGATAAATTGTTGTGCAATATGTACTATATAAATATTTGATTGAATATTACATTATGATTTCTTAAAATCTATTATCTTATATTACACGATAAGATACGATAATAATAATAGTGGCTGACGTGTGTCTTTAATCCGCTAGATGAGCGTCGTGTAGAATGAGGTCCATATGTTATATTCCACCAATGGGAGACGAGCTACTGGCGTGTTATTGGTGGAAAATGACAGCTGGACCTCATTCTACACGACGCGGCGACGCACACACACATTGATATCTTACTACTCCATTTTTCACTCATTTTTAATAGAATTATGTGTAAGAATAATTTAATTATATTTTTTTTTCCAGAGGGTCGTCCTAGCGCAAGCAAGTGATATACGGGCCAAAGGCCGCGCGACACGGGCCCGGCCTTGCATCCACCGATGAAAACCTCTTAAAATCATTGCCATTCTGTAAAAAATAGTAGAAATAGTAAATTGTAATCTTCCTACTATTTATTTATAGCCGGGCTCCGTAGAACATAATCAAGTCAATAGTTATTATGAATTTGTGAAGATTCGCCTAATGAATGCGTAAATTGTACGCAACTTTTTTTTTAATACTTGTTATGAAATTTCCATGCTTACGTCATTCGTCACAAACTTTTTGCGCGTATGCGTTTTGAACATTGGAAAACGCCTCTGACTAATCTGAGTGATGTTACAATTTTATAATAATCGGTGAATCGATTTTCGGAATCGATAGTGCCGCGTGTTTAATTCTTATTTTCAATCGGTAGTATTTTTTTTAAATATGACATGGAATTCATCAACAGTATATAATATATTTTGTAATATATATAGCGCTAAGTCTCAGTCATCTGACAGAAAAGTCATACTATATTATTAGCTTAGATGTAAGTAGAATAGTTATCAATTTTGCGTTTTTCAATTCCTAAAGTATTATATTTTATTGAAGTTCATGTAATACATCATTTTTTATCGACAGTTGATGTGTGTCCGCTGACTATTAATCTCTTGTTTTGTTATTCTGTTACTTTATTTTAGTGCAATCTGTAATTTAAATGATACTATATACTCTACTTAATATTATAAGTATTATTGATAGTTATATTTATGTATTATCTATTAATTCTTCTGTTTATTATGTACTTGGTGCTCAAGGTTTTCAATTTTCAATATATTTTATGGCGGGCATTACATGCAGCTAAAGACTGAATAAGAACTACCATGCACCCTTGTAAATGATTTTATGATTAAAATAGTTATATTAAATTATTATTTTATTGTTCACACATAAAGTGTCATCAAAAGTTATAGTTACTATTTGTTTCACAATTTGACATCTTATTTCCTAATGGGTCTTTAAATTTTGTCGATATCGTCAAAAAGTTTCATTAGACAACCCTATTAACGTATATGACGTCACGACGAAAAACAAAGCTGAGAAAGGTAGAAAATAAACCAATATCATCCTTACGTGTATGTACTAAGGTGTCTTATACGAGAATATTTGTGACCTCTGACGTCACTGATTTGACAAAGAGGTTATGCAATGTCAATGATGAAAGTTATATAATTTATAACGAAAATTAGTAAGCCTAACCTTTTAGTATGTTGCTTATTATATTTACTTAATATATTTCTCATTTTGAAATACCAAATTGGTAGTAAGTTTCAGGTTTCGGTCTTTGTAAATATCGCGATTTTTTAAGTAATTTTAATAAAGAAATAAATTAATATAGTATTGAATTTTATACAAAAAGTAGATTGTGATATTTAAATTTTCTTATTTTAATTCGATCAGATCTTATCTAAGGGCCGTAACGATGAATTCCTTAATGTTTTCGCGATTTTAAGATTTTCTATTGAAACTATCTTTTCAATACGTACCCACAATGATATAAAGTTTATGCTGTAATATATTTGTAGTAATTTAATAATAATAAAAAAAAATCTTAACACCAAAAAATGGGAATTATGTATGTAAATATTGTGCAATGATACAGTAAGGATCTAATAGTATTGATTTAATACCTGGTCCCTTAAATATATTTTGATTTCTAACTAAAAATGCAGTTTACTTACCTTTCTTCATCCCACATCTTTTACTGAATATCATGAAATGATTATCAACACGTCAATGAAGATAATTATATTGTTATACTACTAGCGACTCGCCCCGGCTACACACAGGGTCACAGGTGTTAGAAACCTTCCCCTTGAATCACACTATTTATTATAAACCACCGATTCAAAATCCGTTGCGTAGTTTTATAGATTTAAACATACATAGGGACGGACAGCCAGTGACAGCGACTTTATACTATGTAGTGTTGTATAGTTATTTACGTGGTTATAACTTAAGGTTCGAAATTTGAATAACGCCGATAACGCGCTGAGAAAACTGCTTTTTGTGTATGGCCACCCGTACTACGGCATCAAGTACGTATTAAATGCGATTAATAATAGGTGCTTATACATATATTTGTGGATGTACATAGAAATGAATGCGGTAATGATTCTTAACATCACTAATTCTACACTATAGGTATACATTCTTAAAAAATAAAAATAGTTGATTACAAATAAATATTATCTGGTAACACTGTCTCATACTGGCTAGTAGTGTTGTAAAAGTGTTTCGATTTGACGTTAATAAAAAAGTAATCAAAACGTCATATTTTGTATATTTACTGGTAATGGTTTGAAATAATTTTTCGACTCAAAAATGCGGAGAAGTCGAGTTGTAAGCGTCGTCGAAGGACCCTGGGGAAGGGGGACTGTTTACAGCGATGAGCCAGAGGATAATCAACTAAAGGTAAAATATATTTTTTTTAATAAACATTTTTTCTATAGAGTGTTAAAATACTCTAATATTGATGTCGATAATCGATGGAACTGGCCCTGAATCGATTGTTAGAACATCGATTATTATAGTAATATGTAGGTATAAGCATACAAATTACAAAGGATTATAATTATTTCAGGAATCAGAACAGATCCTGGAATTAGCAGTACCGTCAACACTATCAAATGTCATTGATCGAGAAAGTACCGATTTACCTATCGAGGAACCGATAAGTGAAGACCTATACACGAATAGGTGGGTTCGACATAAACTAAATGAAAGAAATGTGTGACCGTTATTATTATTTTGAATGTTTTAAATATAAATGGCCTTTATGTTTGTAAAGTTAATTATTATGCATAGATATTTTAAGAGATATTAATGATTATGCGTACGTTTTCAGCCTTCCATATTTCCAGGCGTTTTTATTTGCCACAGTACTCGAAGACACAATTACTGAATTGAGGGTACTTGGTGAGAAAATAGTTTTTCCCTTTACAGCATAAAACGTACATTACTATTTTTTTTAATTATTATTATTTTTTAGTCCAGTGTAATACCGAAATGCGGATTAGTAAAACCTACTCTGATATGGGACTTTTACTTGCTCACAAATATGGTGTGGAACAGCCTGCGGTTAAGGACGAGTTGGATGGCATTGATATACACAACCTCAGCTGCAACGAATATAAACTAAATAAACTTGATGCGGATAGGTATACATTATAAATTTACTATACTTACTATAAAATTGCAGATTTAGGTACCTATGGTAATTATGATTTGACGCTCCTAAACGTTCATAATACTACCTCTGTCACTCGTTTTTAAGATTTCGTAACGAAATGGTAAAACGGGACCCTGTTACTGAGACTATTGACCGTCCGTCTGTCACAAAGCTGTACTTCATTGATCGTTATAGCCAATTAAAGTTTTAACAGATGGTGTATTTCTATTGTTGTTGCCATAACAAATGCTAAAGAAACAGAATAATATATGCAAATAATATTTGAATGGGGCGCCCTTACAACAGACAATATATTTTTGCCGCTTTAATAGATAATGGTATGAAAATCTTAATACACAAGTCTGACTCGCTCTTGACCGGTTTTTTTTTGCAAGGTTTAATTACAATTATTTACAGAAATTATTTTGGCGAAGTATTACTATCATTATATCTGGATTTGTCACTTAACAAAAGCTTTAAGTCCTTGGCGGCTAACGTACAGCGAATCGTTGACCGGGATGATTATCGCGTGGATTTGCAAGAAACCGAATCTAAAAATCGGATGTAAGTGGAATAGAAATCAATTGTTTAACTTAGTTTTGCCGTATCATTCAAAAAATCGATAATATAATTTATATATTTTTTCTTACAGCCTGAGGCGAGAGTTGAACCGGCAATTGAGGCTACAACGTAACCATATCAAATCTGTTATTTATGATACAGATGTTATTATTGATGACCTAAAAACAGAAGTTGAAGTAAGAAGGATATTTCATATTGTCGATGACTGTACAAATAATTGGAAATTTTACTAATCCACCTAAACGATATATGAATTCCTCAGGATTCGTCACTTAATGCTGAGATTCGTAGTCGTTATATTGACAACTGGCAACAAGCGAGAACCGAACAGCATGTAAAAACCATTCAAGATAAAGAATCTGTTCCATCTGAAGTAATAGAATACTTCAAACAGAGAACCGACCATGAACAAAGAGTACATACAGAAGTAGAACTGCTAATAAATATTACAATCAACGTAAGTGCTCAATATGTACTGCTTAAATGTACCTAATTGGCTTTTGAAGTAATAGTCACTATTAATTATTTTACTTTTTTTATATAGGAAACTCTTGAAAAAGTTGAAGAGTGGATGAACAAGTATGACAAGGATATGGAAGCAATAGACTTAAAAATTCAAATAAAGAAAAATGACTATCAAAATATGCTCGATAAAAGAATAAAACTTGAGGAAACGGTAACTAATTAATCCCTTATTGTATTTAGATGTTTGAGTTCATTGGATGATGTTACATTTATTTATTTAATATTCACAGATCGAGAAGCACGACCAGTTGATGAAAGACTGGATACACTTTAAGGACGAGCGTGAAAAGGCTCGTCTGTACAGAGAGAAGATGACGAAATCAGCTATCGCTGTTCAAGCTTGGTGGCGTGGTTTGCTTGTTCGCCGGCAGCTAGGACCATTTAAAGTTTCCAAAAAGAAACCACCTCCCAAGAAAAAATAAACCGCATTAAAATTTAAATTAATATTTTTTCCCTTCTAATTGTTTGAATTTATTAAAAATTTTGTTAATGGAATCAGAATAAAACAATGGAATTACTGCGCATACACTTCTTTTATTACTAGTTTTTAGCAGCATTTACTTATCTTCAATAATGCTGCCGAAAGCTATTTAATATTATGAAATTTGTAACCCGATATGAAAATTCTTAATTTGTATTCTATTCCATATTTCACCAATTTGGAATCGATTACTCGATAGTTTTACGATGACATTTATAACAAATTTACGCCCATCACTATTCTCCAGCAGTGCAAACGTCAATGGGGTCACGTGATCATTTCAACCAATCATAACACGCAATTTACACTACTGTCTTCCTATATATGTCTGTTTATCAAAAAGTTGAATTTTCAGCTTTATTTACTAATAAAATATGCCGAAAAAAGAAATGGTGAGTCTAGGGAATGCTTAGAAGTTTATCAGGAAAAGAGACTGCTATAATTTGATCAGTGGACGCTGTGAAATAAAACACAAATTTAGTGTTATCGGCATTTCGCATTTCGCTACGCTATTCACAACGAACGTGTTATGTATGTACATGCCATGTCAGACAGTCAGTTGTGTGCGATTCTGCACAACATAAGTTTGTAAATTTGTTTCGTGGACTAAATATTGGTGTTAAGTGCGTGTTTGAGTGGGAACTGTTGTTTACAGGAGGATATGAAGACGAAAACGGATAAAAACAAAAGCGGCGATAGCGACTCTGAGGTGAGTTGTTTATAATCTAATAATTGCGAGCATCGGTGTAGTCAACGGTGTATTTACTGTATCTTGAGTGTTGGAAGCCAGTTTTTATGGAAGTTGTAGCTTGCATCCGTTTTTTCTCGATTTCCATTGCCTAGCTCGTAATTGGATGCCACCGTAATAGCTTAATTTGAAAGTCATTAACAATTAATCTCTCGAATACATTGCCTTTACGAAATCTTATTTGAACTGGTTATACTTTCAAATTAACCTTTTTAAATTGGCCCTTTCTCTTTCAACTGGTGATTTTTCTATTTTATGAAATTCTTGTTAGAAGCTTCTTTAGTATCAGAATTTAGAATGATTAGTCTAAGGAACTGCTATGCAAGGTCTAGTAAGCAACTTAGCACTTTTCTAGAAGGTAAAAACATTGCTTATGCTCAAAATATTCAACTGATATTATGTGGTTCTGCTTCATTGGATATCATATTTAATTATCTACTTAAGTATTTGGAGGTTAAATAATGTATTTATCTAATATAGAAGTGGCAAGTAGCTTACTTAAACATTGTGGAGCAGACTATTAACTAATATTTGCTAAAGTATCCAGTAAAAAACCATAATAATATAATTATATTTGGAGTGAAATGACATTAGTATAACCCTTTGAGGCGCATTATACGAAACAAATGTATGCAAGTGAAATTTGTTTTTATTCCAGCATAATATAAAGTATCACTATTTGCATTTTTATAATTTTATTCTTGAATTAATATAAAATATGTAGGTTGTCATAAAACAAGAGGAATTGTGCGATAGTCAAATAAATTGATAAATTAACTATCTGTTATTGAAGGATACTAAGATTTTTTTTTTTACATTATGGTATAATAAATTTATTTTTATTCTTTAATCATCCATTGAAGTGTAAAAGTCAGGTTGTAAAACTTAATGATAATCCAAAGAAATACATTTTCCTATCTTATATTTTGAAGTTATTATTTTCTTCTTGGCAATGATATTTGAAGGGCTGGTGTACTCAAAAAGGTCTGTTTATTTTGTTTTTTTTTTAGAAATGTTATTATAATTGTGTATTTAGGTTATAATTCTGTTTAATTTGTATTAGCTTAAATGTTTTAGTAGTACATTTGTATGAGTAACAAAACAAACATAATATATGCTAAAAATCTACCCATATCTACATTGTATTTGTAAATAAGGATTTCACTTCTAATCTTCATTTATTCATTTATTTGAAGAAAATTCTTATTCCATAACAAATTTATACAATTCACAACTTGCCATGTTTGTCTGTGCATAAATTTCACACTAAATTCTGATTATGGGTGACTCCACGGACATTGTTCCAACCATTGGCAGTCCCTTGCCCTGAATATCGTACACTGATACACATCATACACATGAACGGTGTGGTTGTGTGGTCCGGTCTGTAAGAGGGTCTTTAGAGATAACCACTTGCCCACAAATCGGACTGGAGACATTATAGCGTCTTAAGTTGTATTTTTTTTTACTTAGTATACAAGATCGGCCATATAGATTTGTAGATTTAAAAGATAGTATTTAGAGATAGTAATTTGATTAAAAGTAATAAGTTCAGAAAAATATATGAATGAAACAACTTTAAACGGATTTAACTCACATATTTTATTTTATTGGCTGATGTTTCAGAGCCTTTACAGATTCCGTAATGGTAGCATGACTGAGCTGACAATAGTCTTTAGCATAAATAAGACTTGTGTATTTTGTTTATCTCAGGGCCCGGGGGGGGGTCATCAGGGGTCATCCCCAAGATCTGCCCTTGGTAAAGTTTGTAGCGTTTCTTCTCAGCAAATATGCTCTTTCACAAATTTGGATTCTACAGAAAATGAAGGTGAAAAATGCGTTATTATTACCAATCTAAACACATGCCAGCATTACACAGATTGTTACTTATCATTCGCTAAAACTCCTGCCATTGCGTTCTAAATCTACCTACTTAGACATAGAGCTCATTATAGACTGAATTTTATCTTAGTTTTCTCAATTATTGTTTACTGTATGTAAACATTAAGATTTGGCACCAGTGGTTCTGCGTAGTGTTTGACGCCGTCGGTTGAAAGCGCACGCGTTCTCGGTCAAAGAAATTTAAGATGTGGTGTTAAAATAGCGTTGCCATTTTTTCTGGTGTTTGTGAAAGCTTTGGTATTGCGGTGTTTTGGGAAGGTCGCTTAGGACGTTGTGTTTTTGTTTCGGTGGCCGAGCCCCTTTTAAACGTAATGCTATAATCTATGACGTTTTTTTCACTCGTATTGGATTATTGTTATATCAGCTTATCAATGTCGATGGAATATCAGGCGCGTGCAGTGAGGGTCGCGCATGTACTGCGTCAGGGTAGGCACTCCATACATTTATACCATTGTGTCTATATGGAATGCACGCCTTCGAAAATATTGGTTGTTATGATGTTGGCTTCAGACGTCCAGTGATGCATGATTCGTTCTCGTGTTGTCTGTCTGTCTATCAAAATCCTTTTTCTCAGAAAAAGCGTAAAGGTATCAAGCTGAAATTCATATCGAATCGACAGCACTATTGTCAATTGGAGCTGTGAAAAATATAACTTGTAAATCTAAAGATACCGCCATTTTATGCCTCCAATTGGCTCACATTTTCGACACTCGCAAGGGAATCGAAACCTACAGGATAGTTACTTCCCGTGAACTCAGAATCTTGAAATTTGGTAGGTACCTAGGAAGCAACGTTTATATATACCTATAGCACAGATTTGCAAAAACTATGTTATTATTTTTTTAGTTACATAATATACCTACCTAAGTACTTGTTAATTAACAAGAATCGGCTCATTACTCATATTACAATAACATGAAAAATAAGGTGTCCTGTATCGTAAACAACACAAAATAGCCAATAGGCATTTAAAATACATTTCCGCTTTTGTTCTATAACTAGGTATAATAATATAATTATTCAAGCTATGCCGAATGGTTTCGGCTGAGTGGATTTACTTTCGAACTTTACGGCGCGTTGGCCCTTATTTCGAAATTAGTGTCCCTAATTACGAATCAGCTGTCAGATTGTGTAAATTATAACGCACTTGCTTTGTAAGCGACTAGCTGTCCGCCACGGCTTCGCACGGATCCATTTTTTTTATAGCCTATGTCACTCGGGAATAGTGTACACACTGTCACTAATGTATGAAGTGCCTACCCTAGCGCCAAAATTATGCTCCCCTCACCGCACGCGCCTGGATATATGAGATGTAAATTATGATTATAAAATTGATAAGACCGATAACCTGAAATACTAGGTGATAATCTAGTGCATTAAACTAATCTTTGAATGTGTAACATTTCTAGGGTTGCCAATGTTGCCATCCGTCCGGATGTCCACGGATTTGCCCTAGTTTAGAAGGCGTTTTAGCCCGACATTAATTTCAGCATACAGTTTTTTTTTTAAACTATCGACTCTGGTCTATGACGTGGGTTTCAAAATTCCAGGCTAGGCTCCAAATTCCAGGGTTTTCACGCGGCTTGTTCGGGTCGCCAAATTTGATATAGCAACCCTAAAAAATGTGCATACATTATTGTAGGTGTAAATGATAGCGAAAGCTGTAATTTAGAGCTGCAATGATCTCATCCGTGAAATGTTATCAGGTAATTGACACTGAATGACATTGACACGCCTATTCTGGCTCTTTTCAATATTAACAGATTTGTTAGAAAATATATCGCAGCTTGGGGCCGTTCAAGTATTACGTAAGCAGATTTATTACAATTATTTTATCCCCCCCCTCTTCCCTTATTAACAAACTTAAATAAAGCTCTTGCACGTTGGTCTAAAGAAGTAAATAAATACTTACTGCTAACTTATTCACCATCTAGACCCCCCCTACCCATGTCATCAAAAACAAGCAAAGCAAAGACCCCCAGTTCTCCTATAGTGCTCACGTAATACCTGAACGACCCCTGTTAAAACAGTGACACAATACGAAATTAATTAATAATTATCGATTTTCCTGCCCGTCCGATTGTTTCGTCTAAGATCTGTCAAAGTCTTCTGTCACTTACGGTCAATCACTTTGTATATGGGAGTAAGTATAGAAAGATGTTGATTTTACTTTTTCAAGATGTTTTTTAAATTTTCTCAACTTACAAACCTTCCCTGGACTTCCACGAATAATTCAAGACCAAAATTAGCCAAATCGGTTCGTGCGTTCTGGAGTTATAACGAAAGGAAGGAAAACCCGACTTATTTTTATATAATAGATTATCACATCACAAATTAAAAATCTAGGTGACGACTTTTATGTGAGTTAAACCGGCGGGCAGTAGATACATACTACTTAAGTGCGTAATTCCTTAACTACCTGCTAATTAAGTAAAAACGACACAGTAGGCTAAAATCATCAATATCATTCGAGTAATGACGTCATAACATAACCCAATAAGAGAAAAGCCAATCAACGAAAGTTAGCCACATCAGTTGATGCCATCATCCATTACTTGATTCGATATCACGCTGTCCTCCGACCTTAATACTAATTGACAAGCAATTTAATACCTTATTTGTCTATAAATAGAGATCATAGTTCCAACTACGGAGACTCGTCGATGGTAATCTATTGAACAAAATAGCACATTCGTGGAAATAAGTCGCAAGTTATACAAGTTGAAATATGATTTACGCCTTTCTTTCTCTGGTTAAGCGAAATGAGATTTCCTCTTATTGCAACACGTTTGAGCTTTGAGGTACTTTTTTAGAGTTCCATAGTCTACTTAAAAACAAAATACTGACCTGAAAACAAAATACAAGCTCATCTGGAGACTCGCCAAACGTTTGGTTTTGCAGTTAAGGCCCACCAGCTGACCAACTGCGCTTCAGCAATCAGTTCGAAAAAAAAATACAATGTTTAATTGTGAAAGTGGAAACTCTATCACTTTAGGTGGGTTCTCGAAACCAATTTCCATAGGATAAGTGTTGTATCAGTAAACAATCAATTTGACCACTAGTTTAGAATAGCTGTCTATTCACACAGCTAACATAATAGGCGCAAATTTAATCCAAAAATTAATATTTCTTAATAATGTACTTACATCCTAAATATCAATATTTTTAGATTTTAATGAACCAACCTCTGAAGGAAGAGAGCATGTGTAAGCATGCGTTTCATTACAATAATAAACTAAAAAAATAATTATACCCATACTCGAACAAGAATTTTGTAAGGTAGGGAGCACTTTATGTGAGAATCCGACTCGCACTTGGCCGGTTCTCATTGCACGTGCCAGTGCTGCAGTGAGACTCGTGTATCTATTTAAAATAAATGACACTGGAAAGCCTTAGTTCAAGACACGAAGTCTTGAAGTTCTTACTTCGAAGAATTCTTCTATTAATACATTTAAAATACTTTGTCCTCAATGACTGACTGATAAACTTAAACGCTCAGTTTAAACCGCTGATCGTAGAGACTTCAAACTTGGAGAGTGTTCTTTGTATGACGTAGACATCCGACAAAGAAAGGGTTGTCCGAAATTCTTCCTGTAGAGGGACGAAAAAGAAGCAAATTTTGTATAGAAGAAAATTTTTCCAATCGATTTACCATGGCACTCTTTGTGATCTGGTTCCAATAGCGACTTTGTGGTCAAAGCCGCCATAAACAATATAGTACCAGTCAGATCATCAGCATAATTTGACGCCAAGGGCGTAGCTAGGATTTTGTTGAGGGGACAAACTAAGAATAAATCTAAGGTAATTTTCAACACTCGCGAGGGTCTTAATACATATCTGCCCCTGGACTTGTATGGTCTTATCTTAACTGAATAAAACTTGCTAACTGGTTCGTGAAGTTGAACTAAACTCTAGCAGTTAGCACTTTTTCAATCCTAAACATTCCCACTTCTATTAATAAATTAATGCTTTGTTTGCTTTCCCTAACTCAAGTGGGCGCACATCTGACGTTAATTGCGCCTGCGCAGGTCATCTGGTTTATTTAGAGTAGAAAATTTTGGGAGATTGCAAAATCTGCAACGGCCATTGCTAGTTTGCGAGAACACATGAAAGCTGGGAAATTTATTTAGACTTTTATGACCTCGGCGGCGTTGTTGTGCATTTTTATTAGATTTTTCTTGGCGAATTTTTCACACACATATTCAAGTTTAATAAGAAATTTGACACCTGTTTTTTCTTTTTTTTGATTTATTTATTTATGTAGTAATGCATACTCTGTAACGCTTTTAATTCCTACATTTACTGGGTTCGGTTTCAAAATAAATACAGACGGTACATAATCTAAAATTTTAAATTGCTAATGGTCATATTTTAATATGATAAATAGCTTTCAACCATCCATATAGCTTTAAGCCGTGATTGTGATTGGGCAACAAACATACAGATATCTTGCACTATAATATTATTAAGATAAAATAGTAATAAAGTAAGATAAGATAACGTGGCGATTGTGATTATTTATTTTATCAATAGATTTAACATGATTTATAGATAGCTTTGATCTTTAATACTTAATTACATATTACTACCTGCACATACTTTAGTTTAACTTGATTGCATATGTTGTTTATATTAAAACCTTAACACCTGCCCCGGCTTTGAATCCTGATAGTTATCAGTGGTCTGTACTATATATTAATAAACCTTCGTCTTTAATCACTCTATTAAAAAAATCCGCATAAAAATCCTTTGCGTAGCTTTAAAGGTCTCAGCATCAAAGCTCAAACAGATCGCAGGAAGCGATTTTGTCCCAACCTCGTCTCCTTTCTGTTCCTCTCTTTCTCTATGTTTCTCTTGACGAACCACTTCGTTTCTATTTGCGCAGTCTGCAGCCAAGATATAAGAATTCCATACAAATCGACGGTTTCAACTTGCGAGGCATCTTTCATTACCGAGACTGAAAGATAACGTTAAATTAAATAAGCAGAATAATATCTTTTTTGCAAGGCTTCCTCAGAAGCAAGGACGTTCGCGTAGCGCCGCTACTGTACTATTTAGATATCATCTACTTATTTTAAAGATAGTCTCTTGATACAAAAAATGTAATGGACTGTAAAATAAAATGTCTTTGCATACGTCTTTTGCTTGCCAAACGCAAACAGTCTAAGACATTAGCAATTTATTAGGTGCAGACGAAAAAATCATTTGTGTACCGAAAGCTTTATTGCATCACAATTTAATTTTAGCATCTAAGGCAGTGATGTCAGAGACACTGATGTAAATATTGGAATGTTATCTTTTACGCGCAGTGCAAATATACGGAGCGGTGCCAGCTTAATTAGCGCTCTAGCCTCGAGTCCTTGGGGATCAAGTTGATAATGTGCAGATTAAGTTTATGTTTCCAACCATAAAATTATTCGCAGTTTCCAGTTGCTCAAACGCTGGAAACGTAGACTCGACAGATTTAAGAATCAACCCATAATTTCCCGTCGTTTAACTTGAAACTTTGATGCGCTCGATTTCGTGTGAGTCATTGGATTTGTCAACTTGGAGAAAGTTCGTTATACAGGGAGAAGTGACGTCTTTTAGAGAACTAGATTGTGATTGCAAACAGCGATTTGGATGTAGTAAAAGATTCCGTGCTAAACGACTGTTCAGTGTTTCATGGATTTTCAGACGGGATTCATGTGTCAGCAATGTTTTGGACACATTCTGTGTAAAAAGTGAAGTGTACAAACTGTTTTTTTTTATTATGTTGGCGTCTGCATCTTCAGCTGCTAACTTCAGTGGTCGGACATTGTCTATAATTTTCAGAAAAAGTTTGGTACAGGTACGTATTAAAAGATAGAATCTAATTTCCATTAGACTTAGTGTACAAAGTATCTTTGTGATATCTAAAAATACATGAAGCAATAAATTGAAAATGATTTTTTCCTATAAAGATACAGTGAACTCTCATCTCTGCGAAGATGTCGCCGCGCGTGTATCGATTCAAAAGAAACATACATTTTTATTTCCATAACGTGGATGTTTTGAATAGAAACTGCTTTCGAATTATTTGTTGTTTTTGCTCTGCGAACGACCAAGTCTGCTAATATATAAAAATTTCGTGTCTAAACTTTTCCGAAACATTTGGACCGATTTTTATGAAATCTTGTGTGCATATCAGGTAATTCTGGGAATCGGCCAACATCTATTTTTCCACACACACCTAAATGTCAAAGAGGTTTTTTATTAAAAAAAAACTCAAAAAACGCGGTATGAAGTTCGCTGGGTCAGCTAGTATTATATATAAAAGTGTATCCAGCGTGGTTTGATAGTAATATATAATTACTGTCACTTATCGAGCCTTCCTCGAGCTTGAATATTATCACGCAAAGACCAATAGAAGCGGAGCAGTAACGATTCCCCGACTAAGTCTATACTAATATTATAAAGAGGAAAGATTTGTACCTATTTTTGTATGTTTGTAATGAATAGGCTCAAAAACTATTGGACCGATTTTAATAATTCTTTCACTGTTGGGAAGCTACGTTCACCCTGAGTAACATAGGCTATAGAATATTTTGAAAAAAAATAGGGATCCGTGCGAAGCCGGGGCGAACCGCTAGTCTGATATTTAACAAATCTAAAGTGTATAAATCCAGCGTGGTTTGATAGTAATTTATAATTCTGATAACGGTGCCGGCGTCACCGGCGGCTGTATTTGCATACCCAACGGCACATCGGCTCATCACCATAGTTCACGGGCATCACGGCTTTTCACATAATATCATAAATGTGAGCTTGTTATGAACGCGTTAATCTTCGGAATTAGGGGTCGTTCAAGTATTACGTGAGCACTGTAGGAGGACTGGGGGGGTCTGTGCTTTGTTTATTTTTGATGATTACATCAGCAGTAGTTATTTAAATTGCAATCCACATATTGTCGATGCTTGAAAAGGAAACGCATTTTTTTCTTACAAATACCTAATGGTACGTCTAGGTAATCTAGGTACTCTGTTCTATCTCTATCCTAAGCCTGTTTTCTTGGAATTATAATCGCTGCTCATGATGAACAAGAAAATCAAAATAGGTACGTGACTTACAATGAAAAATATGGGGTTCGTGGTGGTTCTTACCCCCTTTTGTTTGTTTGAGAAAATAAAAAATACTTGTACAATAATCTAACTGACAGAACAAATAGAATATATATATATCGTTTTCTTTACCCGATCGTCATCCTTTTATTACATACTAGCGACCCGCCCCGGCTTCACACGGGGGCTATAAACCTTCCTTAAGAATCACTCTATCTATTAAAAAAAACCGCATCAAAATCCGTTGCGTAGTTTTAAAGATCTAAGCATACATACGGACATACAGCGAAAGCGACTTTGTTTTATACTATGTATTGATTAGTTATCTACAAACAGAGGTTGCCCCAATCTGGTGACGTAATTTTTTTTATAATTCTGACCAGGTTAGTGACCTGATCGACCTTTTGTAATTCGAGTTTATCTATTTTGGTTATATTTGCACACAGTGTGTGAGCTGTCTAGAGGTGACTTAGGATTTAAACAATATCGGTTGAACCTAATTAGACATACCCTCTAATTAAATTAGAAACTTTAGATCTATTCAAATGTGTAAAAGACATACGATACGTTGAAACGAAACAACTATAACGGATTTAACTCGCGTATTTTATTGTTTGCTGATGTTTCGAAAACTTTACTGTTATAAGGATATTTGTACCAAGACGAGAGTAGAAAAATTGAGACCACCAGTGGGAAGTTTTTACTCTTGTCTTGGTATAAAATATCATTATAATTAAAAAGTAATGGTATTGACCCAAAAATATCGATCGAATTTCGATTGATAGATCGTAGTTAAGTTAACTGACTAACTTGACAGACCTGACGATAGTCTTACATTGATATTGTTTTATTCAAAATTTCTTACTATTATGAGTCTTTAGTCTTATAAATTTATACAAACCTGGAGTCCTAATGAAAAAGGGTATAAAGGTCATACATTCCTAGTCAATAGGGGAAGTATGTATAAGTATTTCACATTCATTATTATTTCATATATTCGACTAAGAATATGGAAACAGAGAAGTATTCAAAACGTCAGCAAATACAATAAAATACGCGAGTTAAATCCGTTATAGTTGTTTCATTCCAATGTGTAATAACCGCGAAGGCATCAGAATTTATTACATAGGATACAATTCGAATTGAAAACCTTTTTTCAGTGTAAGGCTTTAAAGGTCGGTAAGGGTCCCCCGTTGGGTCGTCCTTGTATATAAGTTGATGGTTTTAAAAGAAACATATTTTTAAAAATCTTTTCTTTTTCGTTATTCCAAAACGGCAGCATACTAAATGATGACGCTCATATTATCACTACCCTTTTTAGGGTAACGGTTCCAAAGGATGAAATCTTTAAAATGTGTTGCAGACTATGTTTTTTTATAAGTTTTATTATATGTATAAAATCCAATGTCAGTTGTGTTGTAGCTAAGTAAGCCTACGATACATTTAATTGTTACCACATAATGTGGTAACAATTAAATGAATATGTCCATATTCCCCTTTGATTTTGGTTTTGAACATATTATTATCCATATCCATACTAACAAGATGAAAAGAAAATTATTCAAAACTTCTTATAGGTACGTTTAAACCTATTCTTTTTTTAGTATGAATATATTCAACTCACGTGTAACAAACAGCTGTCGTATGCTAATTTACTTAGAGGCTTCTTTGTAAGGAATTATTACTCAATACACGCTTAACAAACTATTAGCTCCAAAGCAAACGTACAAGTCGATTATCAGTAGACATATCGATTGCAATCGGCCGGAGCTCTTTTTCTAATACATTATTTACTTGACCGAGAACCCTATTATTCTGGTTTGTATAAAGCTCTTATGCCCACGCTATAAGGTTCATAACGGCGTAAAATGGAACAGACTGGTCTGAAGTTGATGTTTGCTTTATATGTAGAGCTGTGGTTGTTTATTTTTCTACGTGTCGGCCTTGACATTGCGACAATTGATATTGGATTGGTTAGACACTTGGGAACTGGCAATATATTTAATGAACAAGCTAGGTTAATTTGATATACTTTATAGGAATGTACAGACCGCTTAATGTGCACAATGAATAATACCCCGTCGGTTTTTTCGTCGGGGGTTAAAAAGGGTAGAAAAAGCTGAACTTGCAAATGTACATTTGCAAAATGTGCATATTGGTAAATGTACAGCTCGCAATGGAATTACGCAAAAAGTAATAAGTAATCCTTTCTTCATAGTGTTTTCTATCTAAGGATTGGTTATGATGTGTATTCAATATTGTATTGAATAATTAGGTACTTTCAGATGTTGATGATTTCCAACATTTTACAAAAGTAGTTGCACCAGTGTATATTATGTGATACATATATTGAAGTTAACTGGCCGACTGACGTTGTCTGTTAAATATTATATTATGTTGATTGATCAGTCTGATATAATATTATTGTGTTATAAAAAAATTAAGAGGTAAAGTAGTCTTTATTTTCAAATTCAAATTCAAACTATTTATTGCATTCTTTATGTTATTATAGGTGTTACAGGAAGTGACAGTTATAAACCAAGTTTAGGTACAGCACTTTATGATTTTTTATTACACTATCGATACAATCGACATTTCACATAATACAGTGAAACCTGGTTAAGTTAGACATCCAGGGGCCAGCAATACTGTGTCACTTATAGAGGTATTCCACTTACCCAGTGTCTCAGATATCCAGATATAAAAAAATATCTGTCTCAATAACAGAGGGTTCCATTAACAGAGGTCAAAAAACAGGTTATTTCAGATATAGAGGTGAGATTATTAAAAAATGTGTCACGTAAACATTATAAATCAGCTTTAATCAAAAAATAATTATAAAGTGATACAATTGTACCTACTTAATGAACAAAAAATTTTTTAAGCACAAGCGTACGTGTAAACACACGTGCGTGTATGACAAAAATGGGCACATAAAGTATTAATTATAAAAGTCTGTCATTTTAGTTTGTCTTTTGGAAGTATCAATCATCAGATGTTTTTCAATGTTATAAATTTTATCAAATATGCTTTGGTCACCAATTGATGTCATTTCAAAATAACTATGCAATGTCTCTAGTGCTTTTACTGCTTCCCGTTTAGAAATTTTTACCAAATTTACTTCGGCCTCCATTTCGTCGTCATCTGAAGCAGATGAGAAGGCATGTACAATGTCGCTTTCATTAAGTTCCCCCGAAACTATTAAGTCGTCGTCGACGTTTATAAAATCTCTGAACGTTGGCTGTTGATTACTGTCGTTGCTGATGGCTAGGTTCCAATCTTCAGGATCAGTTTCTAAATTATCGTCCGCCTCTTGTATGCTGTCCGTAACAGTTACTTCGGATTTAAATCCAGATTTTTTAAAGCAATTTGCTATAGTAGTTTTGGTCACTGAAAACCAAGCTTTCCTAGCAAACCTCATCGCCTGAAGAATATTGATCTGTGGACACTGATGTTCCTCTATACATTTAATAACATGTTGAACCACTTCTTTTCTATAATAAAATTTGAAGTTGTTGATGATGCCTTGATCCATTGGTTGCAATTTACTTGTCGTATTTGCAGGCAGGTACACGAGTTTAATGTGGCTTAGCTCGGGCATATTATTGTGAGCAGTACAATTGTCAACGAAAATCAGAATTTTTCTCCTCTGAGCTTTCATTACTTGGTTCAAACTCTTCAACCAATCGGAAAAAATGGCGGACGTCATCCATGCTTTTTTATTATTTTGGTAATAAACAGGCAAAGTCTTGACACCTTTAAAACATCGTGGAGCCTTAGATTTTCCGATCAATAGGATAGGCAGCTTTTCAGTTCCTGACATGTTAGCACCTAGAAGTATTGTGACGCGCTCTTTACTTAGTTTTCCGCCATGACAGGACTCACCTTTTAAGCTAAAAGTTTTATCCGGTAGACACTTATAAAATAAACCCGCTTCGTCTGCGTTAAAAATGTCATCAGTAGAATAATTGTGTAAAAGAACAGGCAGGTCTTCAATCCATTGGCTACATTTATTAAGATCAACAGCATTACTTTCTCCACAAATTGCTTTGAAAACTATACCGTTCCTTTTTTTAAACCCTTCCATCCAACCATTGCTACTACAAAAATTATGAATATTGAGTCTTCGCGCAAAATCTTTTGCTTTTTCTTTAATCATCGGTCCACTTATCGGAACGTTTTTGTTACGAACTTGCTTAACCCATGTTAGCAAACACTGTTCAAGTTTAGGATATTCTGATAAACGTACACGTTTCACTTTTCCTTGTCCTTCAGAACATAATGATTGAATTTTATTTTTATTCTGAATTATTCTACAAAGAGTAGATTTTGGCACTTCAAATTCCGCACAAACTTCATCGCGTGTCTTTCCACTTTCATAAACGGATATCAAGTTCAGTTTTTCACGTAATGATAAACATTTTAGATTTCTTTTTGACATTTTTCAAATAAACATCTGTATGATAGTAAAGCGAAACTAAAACTGGAGGTCAGTCATTGAAATTACAAAATTAGGTCATTAAATGCGGAATTTGTGGGTAGAATAAGAATAAGTAAACAAGTTATTATCTCAGTAACAGAGGTTTGTAGATATGAAATTCACTCGCTGTCTTAGTAACAGAGGTAAATAAGAAAGATAAATCGAAAGAATGAATCCCAGATATAGAGGTTTGCTTCGTTTCACTAACAGAGGTAATTCATAGCCAAGGTGCCGGGACCTCAGCATGTGTTCCAGATGTGGAGGTTTTTCACTTATCCAGGTCCCTCTTAAACAAGTTTCACTGTAATGTGTACATGTCGATATGAGCGTAATGGGACCGCGGCAGTTGTCATGCATAAAATAATTTCACTTGTTTTCATAATAAATCGATAGGCGATATTGATTTGCCAAGCGACAGGCACTGACGTGGCTCGGCACGGTCTTTTATTTTATAGCGAGTTTATGAAATTGATATACAATTGGAATGAAACAACTATTACCTAAAGGATTTAACTCGCGTATTTTTATTTTTATGACGTTTCTTTAGCGTTAGACTATTGTCAGCTCAGTCGTGCTACGATTATGGAAACTGTAAAGAATCCGAAACGACAGCAAATAAAATAAAATAATAAAATTAAAAATATGCGAGTTAAATCCGTTAATAGTTGTTTCATTCCAATGTGTAATAACCGCGAAGGCATCAGAAATTATTGATATACTTACAGAGTTACGGCCTGGCTACGACATTGGGCTAAGAGGCCGTTCAAATAGACCAGTAGTTCTTACCTTTTTAGGTCCGATACCCTTATGACCTAACTAGGGTTACCGATTTTACCCCTCTTCCCAACGACGAACTTGCGCGCTAGTCGGCGTTACGCTGTGCTCAGACTTGTCACTTTGAAATTCGGCGTTCGAGACAACTGCCAGCTGATGGTTACTCGCGAAGGACAAGTTTTACTCCCGCGGGGATAATTACCCCCAGGTTAAGATCCTAGGAAGTAGAGAGGAGAGAGTACTTAGACATATGCGTTAGGTATTTGTAAGAAGCGTTTCCTTTTAAAGCATAGACAATGTGTGGATTGCCATTTGGGTAAAAAAGTAAATAACTCCCCCCCCCATGTCATAAAAATAAGCAAAGTTAAAAAGTAACTTAATACATATTCAACATTCTTTGTTTTATTATATATACATATATATAAGATATCATAAACAAATACATAGTAAAAAGTTATTATAATAATATTAAAATATGCACGGTTTGTGAATATCTATACTAATATTATAAAGCTGAAGAGTTTGTTTGTTTGTTTGTTTGTTTGTTTGTTTGAACGCGCTAATCTCAGGAACTACTGGTTCGAATTCAAAAATTCTTTTTTTGTTGGATAGACCATTTATCGAGGAAGGCTTTAGGCTATATAACATCACGGTGCGACCAATAGGAGCGAAGAAACAGTGGAAAATGTGTAAAAAACGGGGAAAATATGAAGCCTTATGAAGAAGTGACAGAAGACTTTGACAGATCTTTGACGAAACAATCAGACGGGCAGGACGATGTCTGCCGGGGCCGCTAGTATTAAATATGTCGATAGCCTACTTTTTTCATACATTTTTTCGCAAACTGAGCAAAGCTTGTACCTACTATGCGCAGTGGACAACGGCATAGCATAGGTATACATATTTATAAATATAAACGAAAAAAAAGTAACACGGTAAAATTAATAAAACGTTACGAAAAATCAACGTTGTAATTTCCGATTCCTTCGCGGTTATTATACATAAAATGAAACAACTCGCACAGTAACACTTCAAGTTTACTATGCAAGCGTGAGGGCACTATTTCTACGCGCGTGCGACAAAGACAAATAGAAAAAGTGCAACGTCCGATTTTCGCTGTGCTCCGCGACCGTCCTTTACTAAAGGATTATATTATATAAATGTCAGTGTCAGAGGCCGCTGTAATGTGGAATTTCATTACACATCTCAATGAATGCATCAGCCCACGTCGATCTAAATTGAGAGGATTCCGCAGCATCGGCAATTCCTTCTAAATATAACTACGTTTGACGGCCACTTGGTTCCGGTCACCGCGGCACGCGTAAACATACATACAACGGTACCCTACATATAGTGTGGATCCTAGAGCGAAATGCCATCATTGTCGTCTTGAGACTATATTTAAGAACGGAATCAATAAGTAAAGAAAACTTAAGTGAAATTATTTCCCGGTAGGTAGGTACAGGTGCAATCACTGTTTCAATTGATAGATAGATTAAAACTTTACAACAAAAATTACATGGCACAAACACATTTATAACATCATGGCAGAAAAAGTTTACAAATCAAACATGAAGGTGGTAGGTACACAAGTATATATAAGTTGAAGTGAAGACAAAATTTTTAAACTTATATTTACTAATCGGTTAGCCAAGTGTTGTGGATAAAAGTAGGCGATGACTCAGCATGGTCCTACAAAACGCAGCGCTGATATTCTCCCTAGACCCTTGTCCAGGAGTTGCTTGTGACGACACAATTATACTTATTATAATATATGTCTATAATAGTGGCAAATAATAAGTATAATTGTTTAGCTAGAGACGATAATGTCAGAGTTACAAACGCTCCAAGATCCGCCCAGACACATATAGCCCATATAGGCCAATAAAGCAATAATAAGGGTAATGAAATTGTAGTAAGTTCAGGAAATATAGAATCGGCAGATCTGGTTTTATGAGTCCTAAATTTATAGGTCTATTACGCGACCCCATTTCTAAAATACAACCTCGTTATAAAACTAAGGGCGTTATTATCGTCGTATAGATATTTTTAATTCTTATTTAAATAACTGCACTTGAATGATACATAGGTATTTATTTTTATTTATAGGAGCGTGCTAGCGTGTTCGAATCTTGCAAGGAAGAAATGTCAGTGTGTTGTTTTGATCAGGACTAGATAAATTAGTGTGAATAGTCTAAACTTTAAAGATATCGGCTATCTATCGATTGACATTCATTTTATTTGTATTAGTTTTTCATTCACAGCTTAAACAAATACCGATAAATTATCTGCTTTTGTCCTCACCGCAAATAGATCGGAGATTCACATCACAAGATCAAACATCCCACGTCCAGAGTGAACCAGTGGATTCCTTTTTCTATATATAAAGTCCCTTAGGAATATGCCATATGTGCGATTTGTTCTACAGACACAGTCGCGCTTTTTTTTACGCGCAACTGAACGGTCAATCGCAATGTGAAAGAGTCAAAATGGCAAAGGTTGCTTTACTCGAGTTAAGTCAATCATAAGACAGTAGCTTGTCTCGCTTTGGTGACACATGGCAAATAGACTTAAGTCTACAAGCGGTCTCTGCATTTTTGGCATTGCGTTATTGTTGACAGTTGCATTTGCAACTCTCGATAGTATCGATATGGCGACTGACATTGGCACAAGATAACAGAATAAAATCTTAATAACGCCGCAAAAAAATCAGCAAGAAGTTTTTTCAAAGTCAAGTTATATAATTTGAACTTACTTATATACTAAACAAAAATCTTTGTACTAAACTATCTGACCCAGCGAATTTCGGACCGCGTATTTTGAGATATTTTATTAAAAAATGGGGTTTGATGGTAGAAAAGTGAAAATTTAATACATAGATGTTGCACACATAATTTCATAAAAAAAGCCATATCAGAGGACTGGCAACAAGCACCGCGGCTCGATTTTATATATTAGATAATCTATCTTTATAAAAGAAAGTCGTGTTAGTTACTCCATTTATAACTCAAGAACGGTTGAACGATTTGGCTGAAAATTGCAGGGGATGTAGCTCAGAACCAGGAGAAGGACATAGGATACTTTGTATCCCGTTCCAATAGAAAAAAAAACAGCTAAAATTTAAAAAATAGTTTAACAAAACGCAAGTCTGCCTGGACCGCTAGTATTACTATAGACAAGTATTAATACAATGCACAAAAACAAAACAAGGAATGTAACATAAGACACTGATTCCACTCAGATAATATTGCGACAAAATCGCATTAAGCCATAAAGTCGTGTGTCGCCGTTCTAACCTCGTTCCTGTCAACACAGTAACATTGACATTGGGTCCTTCCACACCGCGACCTACATTCCAAACACTCTTATTGCATTGCATATCGTAAACTATCACTTTATTGGTATTCCGGCGACGATCTTTGATGGGCATTATTTACGATCCTTATATGGACCGCTTATTTTGGAAGCTGCTGAGAATGTCCTTGTGACCTTTTAGTAAATAATGATCGTGTTGTGATTTTAGTTTTTTTGGGTTCCGTAACCAAAGTACCATATTACTGAGACTCCGCTTTCGTCTGTCTCCAAGCTGTATCACATAAACTGTGATAAGTAGCTAGTTGAATTGATTATAGATCTGTCCTGTTGGTTTAGTGGTCACAGCCCATGACTACAATACCGGTTGCGGGTTCGATCCCTGTAGGGACAGATGTTAGTGTGATGATCACTGACATCCGTACCCGAGTCTTGGATGTCTTATATTTATTTAAAAAAAATCTTGCCGCTAACAACAAATACTAAAAAACAGAAGATAATATATATTTAATTTTTTTCGTCTACAATATGGGTCACACAATAAACGTGATTTTTTATTTTTTTGTCGGCCTGTTGGTCTAGTGGTTAGAGGCCCTGACTACGAAACCGGAGGTTGCGGGTTCGAATCCCGCTAGGGGCAGATGTCAATGTGATGAGCACTGGCATCTGTACCTGAGTCTTGGATGTATTTATGTATATTTATCCGTTGTCTAGTACCCATAACACAAGCAAAAAAGCTTTGCTTAAAATGGGACTAGATAATTGGTGTGAATTGTCCAAAGATATTTATTTATTTATTTATTTTATTTATTTATTTTATTTACCTGTAAAATATAGATAGACATAACCCTTCGTCCAATGCGCACTTGGCCCGTTTTTCTTAGAAATACATAACGACGCAACGCCTCCGTCGCATTTTCTAGTAATGGAGAAGTGCTCGCATTTATTTTTAAAAAGGAATCAATACTGTGTAGGAGTTTGCTGCTAATTAACGTGATCGGAGTAGAAACTGTTTATTTTTCATTCGAAGCGAAGAGCTGCAATTATATCTGTTAACAGTAGATCTAATTAGTAAAGCATGATATATATATCTTATTAGATATCTGTTAGATTTATAACGTTTAATTATTAGTGTAGATTTTTCCTCATGACTGCTTTACGGAGAATTGAAGACGCGTAAACGGTCAAATCCCACCGACGGATAAATTATTTCTTTGTTTTAAGATCATTACGTCAATTTGACAATTACTTTTTTTATTCTCGGTTGTCAATAAGTACTTAACCTTCCATAACGACTTGTCCCGCCTTCCATATCAGGCAAATTTCAACCGCCATTATCAGTACCTACGTCATTTTTTGTCGCGCGATAAAGTACCTGTCACTGTCATACTTTTGCAATAAGTAACGAGCGAATAATAAGACCTGGTAGATAATGATAAGTTATTAAGTTCATCTACTAGTTATTTATTAGGTACACTTTATTAAGTTTTGTGAAATAAAGAATGAATAGATATAGGAATATACGTTCTAACCATGTAAGTCGGCGGACAAATTTGTAAGGACTGTGTTTTTTTTTCTCGTACACCTCCAGTTATGTTATAAGTTTATGTCCAGTTGTGGAAAATTTCCTGAAACTTTATAATGACTAAAACCTCTCTTGCCTCCAGGGTCGTCCAGAGAAGCCGTCGTCTATCGCCTCTGGTCCTCCGCCCCCGGCGCCTATAGTGCCCCGGTCGGCCGATGGCCCCAGGCCTCCGGGGTGGAACGGGCAGCCCAGGAGACACGGCTCCAGCCGGTTCAACGTCCACAACCATAATCAGGAGCTCGTCAAATTACCACCTATTAAAGGTAAGATCTTGGGACCATAGCGCAATATAGATGACATTGAAATACTTGGTCGAGCCAGGTGTTTGGTTAGGCCAGGAGACCTTAATGATCGCAAAAGTGCTGAGCGTCCTCGTGGCTTTGCATATAGCGAGCGAGGGAATACGCCAGGGGTTTTAGTCTGTAGGAGTCTTGACATGACCATGTAGCTTCCCCGGGCTGCGTGGTATCCATGATGGATAGGGCAAAAAAAAGGGAAACCTTGATGATGGTCGCGAATCCTCTGGTTGCGGGCGGAGCGGTTACTATGGAGGTCCTTAGGGAATACCTATGTCCAGCAGTGGACATCTTGTGGATAATTAATGAAGATCATAAACTTTTTGCTTAAAATTTTCTATACGGCAAACGAGGATGCGTAATCCGAATAGATGTTTCGTCTTAGTTATAAATCTACAGCTCTCCTCAATAAAATATATGTATATATTGAAGTAGAATATGTATGTATTTGACATATGCTAAAGAAAAATCAAGTGGTCAAATTGACGGATGTCACTTGTCTAGGTGGGCGGGATCGACATCGATCGAGCGTGTTCGAAACTAAGTCTTCAGGGACTTTTTAAGGAATTAGTTATTTAATAATGAGTTTGGTTATTTACCGATTCATTAGCGTAGGTCTGTAATGGAATATATATGTAACTCTGACATGACACGAACAGGACATTGTACTGTCCCAAAGTGAGACGAGATACTGGCCTGTGATTGGTAGAACATGTCAATAGTCAGTTGTACACTAACGCATCTAGGAGTTTTGTCATGCATCGATGCATGTGTATATGCGTGTCATCGTTGCTAGGCAACGGTCTGTCTACTATCCTGTGCCCCCTTAGACTTGCTTACTTTCGTTTTTCACATAAAGTCACTGGTCACAAAATATAAATCGTAGAATTGTACTTCGTAGACTGTAAAAACATATAGTACATTATGATACTAAACAAGATTGATTGCAGACTGACCTTCGTCATCTCTCTCTCCTTAAATATAAATTTTCTTATCTCGAAGTGACAACGTGGCCTGTCTGGAGAGGATATTGGGAATCGGGATGGTCCTTCGTTAATTAGTTTAGGACTTTCCAACTTGCTGTCTAATGACCGATTTATCTTATTGATAGATTTAGGGTCGATGGTGGTGTTGTATTTATAACAATAGATGGTTTTATTTATAACACACCTGTAGTCGTTAATTGCATAGAAAAGGGTGGAATTTTAAGTTACCTACCTGAATAATTCTTTGTGTTGCCGATCCGACAATTTGATAAATTGGTTATTGACGTGGAATTGGTTATGAAATTGTAATATGTAGGGTAAATTAATGTATGTAGTTCTTACCACCTACTCTACGTTCTTTATTTTCATAACTAGACTCTTGAAATCGTATACTTTTATTTTGATATGCTTTAATCATAGCATTTATTTGACGAATACAGATTAAAAAAGTAAAACAGACATTCAAATGTTGTTAATTGTTATTTACAATGAAGAACCTCGGTAAATTTCTGAAGACAATGCAATATTATAAAATGAGATTCCAGAAATTTCCGCGGAGTTCCGTGACAAACGCTTATTTGCTCCAGAGCGCTCTTTGTGCCACGAACATGGATATAAAATTTAATAATATCCCAGGTGGTTCTGTAAATCCCAATCGCTTCCAAAAGATTCCAGCTACTTTCACCAGTTCTTTGACCCTTAATGCGGGGTCTACCACTTGTGTCTTCTTGTTCGAGCACTTTCCGACCCCATTGACCATGTCCTCTACGTATGAGGTTATTCTATACAAGTACAATATCAAAACTGTATGAAGTGCCGAACCTGTGCTTACTCTCACGCTTATGTGCGCAGTGACCACTCCCCACTTCTCTATGAATGAGCAAGCGCAGATCCAGAAACAAAAAAGGTTCTGGTCACAACCACACGAAAATCTGCCAAATGCAAGTCGGAATATGAACTCGAATTACATGAACAATCATTACTCATAAATCCTTTTTCTTCATAAGGACTTTGTCCGTACTTTTGAGTGCCGAGTTCTTTGCGGCGTTTCTTCTAAGCAATGACGGTCTTTCCGAAGCAGTTAGGATTAGATTTATGTGAAGTGTTAGAAAACTTTTTTAAGGTTTTTTTGAGGACTTTTTGAAGAATGAAAATAACCATAACATGAAATCAGACCGTCATTCGTTTAGTTAAATTGTCAAACAGCTTCGGTTAAATCTCATTTCACACTATATGTAAGTAATACTAGTTGTTCGCCCCGGCATCGCACGAATCCCTGTTTTTTTTAAACATTATTATAATATAGCCGAAGTGTGACGTCACAAGTCTATTAGGGTAGTGTGCATACCCGTCATGCTCCACATAGTTCAACTTGCGTTATCTAATATTTAACCCCACCGCATATGCCCACACTCGCATTGGCTGTCACGAGCCCGTCATTTTATATGCGGCGGGATTTACTTTATGTCTGTGGTATCGGTATTTTTCGCGAGTGACGGCCTCGGTGGGAAACTCGGAAATGGAAGCGGCGCGATAGCGGCTGAATGAGTTCGGTGTTCGATGGAAATCGTAAACGAAACGAAATGACTGTTCTAAATATAACCTGGATTTGATCGTGATTATATTTAAAAAAAAAAGCGTTGAAAAAATAATATGAAGTGTGTTGCATCACACACACAGAGAGCAAGGGGTACTGGCTCTGTGTGTGTACGAATATATATTTATAATTTATAATTGGCTTTTTCTTTTGTGTGTTCAATTTTTCTTTTCAAAAAGCTTGTTAGTTGGTTTTGTTGTGTCTAGTGTGTTTTGTTAAATCCAATATCTTCCATTAACTCTCGGCTTGCACTTATTTACAACGGATTTAACTCACGTAATTTAATTTTATGCTGAAGTTTCCATAACTTTACAGTTATAAAGATAGCCTAGCTAGATAGTCTAACACTTGTTTAGTCTTGTATAAAAATAATATCCGTTTGTTTTTATTGTTTTATACCAGTTCATGATAACTGTGAAAATATTAGCAACTAATAAGTAGATAAAAAAAATCGTAACACACATTTAAATTCCGTTTCTAGTTCACCGTGGCGTCGATTGCATATTTTTTTCCAATTGTGATGATATAGCTACGCACAATTGACACTTTATGCTTCATAGCTGCATAATGAATAATTATTTATAATCGCTCTGGCAACACTTGTCATTTCTCTGGTAAAAAAAAAAAACTAGACACCTCTGACGTCACGCTACGCGGCGGCACGCGATGCGGCGGAGCCAGAGATTTGCTCTCATTAAGTAAATGAGATATTTTTTCATTGGATTGCGTTCTTGCAATTTTCCGGCCTTGCGCCTGTTTGAAGTTGAAATTTTTTGGTCTTATTAGAAGACTTTACATGAGTTTGAGTAGGGTATAGTATATGTAATCCTAAACAGGTGGAGATCCATTTCTTGGGTAGCTTAAAAGCGTCTGACAAAAGTTCTGGTCAATCAAAAGTGTCCGACACTTATATCCATTACTTTAAAATAATATTCTACATGATATATATAAAAATCAGCCATGAGGAAATAAGTAAGATAACTCTTATTTTTAGTAACCTTTCTCACCTGGTACCAGCCCTGGTGTCACTCTGACAGTTTTCACAAGCCCGTATATATTCAAGGCACTCTAGACGCTACTGAAATCTTAAGGTTTCATTCGTCAGAAAATAAGTTACGTCAGATCGCTCTGGGATCTTGGAGCAGAGTAGTGGTACAGACAGCCCAGTTACTTAGGGTTGCCATGTTTAAAATTTAGCATACAAACCGCGTGAAATCCCCAGATTTTGGAGTTTAGAACCCGAACACGTAAACAAAAACCATGGTTAATAGTTTTGAGATAAAAAAAAAGCTATTTATATTTTCATACCCGGACGCCAATGAAAGTTCGTCTCAGGCTTAAGAGTCTCATTTCAGGAGTCTCGCCACCCGTCCGGTTTTGCCCAGGCCCATTAGCTGGCCAACTGCGCTTAAGTATTCAGTTCGAAAAAAAAAATAAAAGAAAAAAAAAGTTCGTCCCGGACGCTCCTGTTCGCCTTTAAAACTAGGACAGATCCGGGGAAACCCGGACGAATGGCAACTTACTATACAGTTACCTGATGATGGCGTCTTGACAGGTCAATCATGAAGTGAGACGGGGATGTAACAGCCCGAAATCATAAAAAAAATCATGGGCGTTTTTATATACAAGTTGTCTTTATCCACTGTGCCCTACGTTTGTGAGGTTAGAAATATATATATACGAATATTATTTGCTTTATAAAGTAAGCGAAGCGGAAAAGAGCTGAAAAGATAAATGGTGGTTGTATATTTTGTAGCAAGAGTGTATGTTTGTACTTTGTATCATCTGCCGCAACTTTATATAAAACCTCTTGTGTGCTATAA
Organism: Polylopha cassiicola; assembly: GCA_038024825.1. Lineage (NCBI taxonomy): Eukaryota > Metazoa > Arthropoda > Insecta > Lepidoptera > Tortricidae > Polylopha > Polylopha cassiicola. The sequence continues at coordinate 7,972,135 of CP149061.1, forward strand.
AGTGTTTACATAAAATAGGATTTGTATGCAGGGACTATACTTCACTACATCCTTACTAATATTATAAATGCGAATGTAACTCTGTCTGTCTGTCTGCCTGTCTGTTACGCTTTCACGCTAAAACTACTGGACCGATTTAAATGAAATTTGGTACAATGAAAGTCTGGAGCCTGAGAAAGGACATAGGCAACTTTTTAACCGACTGCAAAAAAGGAAGAGTTCCACGCGGACGAAGTCGCGGGCAGAAGCTAGTAGTAAGTATATAATATTATATCAAATAGACTTTCATAACAGCTTTCTTACCTAGGAAATACTGTTAAATACAAAACAAGTGTAATTAGGTTTTACTACATAGTTTAAAAAAAAGTCGTTGTCGCTGTCTGTCCCTATGTATGCTTAAATCTTTAAAACTACGCAACGGAGTTAGAAGCGGTTTTTTTTTATAGATAGTGTGATTCAACAAAGGTTTATATCACCCGTTATAATAATATTCAGTTATTTATAAGGAACTGGCTTCTGCCCGCGACTACGTACGCGTGGAACTCCTCCATTTTTGCAGTCGGTTAAAAAGTAGCCTATGTCCTTTCTCAGGCTCCATACTTTCTTTGTACCAAATTTCATTTAAATTGATCCAGTAGTTTTAGCGTGAAAACGTAACAGAGAGACAGACAGACAGAGTTACTTTCGCATTTATAATATTAGTAGGGATTTGCTCCATTTAGAAAGAAGGCCAGTGATTTTCAGGAACATATTTGCCAAATGGTATCACAAACCCGTTTAGTTCATTGTTAATCTATTATTAACTAGGCTGAAGTAAATTACTGAAATAAACTGAAATGTTTAATTAATGTACTTTTATAAACATGTCAGAGTTTTTTTGATCTTTGACAGAAGAGTTTTGTTGATTTACCTATGTCATATATTTTTGAAAAAACATACATTAGTTATGACCAGAGACGTGAATTATTTGAATAAGGTACAAAATAACTACATATTATGTATTTTAAACACTTTTTCCTAATTCCGTTTATTTACAACTAGCGACACGCTCTGGCTTTACACGGGAGCTATAAACCTTCCTTTTGAATCAATCTATCTATTAAAAAAAAACCGCTTCAAAATCCGTTGCGTAATTTTTAAGATCTTAGCGTACCTACGTAGGGACGGACAGATAGCGACTTTATTTTAAACTATGTACTTGTAGTAAAACCTTATTACACTTTGGAATGAAACAACTGTTAACGGATTTAACTCTCGTATTTTTATTTTATTTTATCAACCGACGAAAAAAACGGAGGAGGTTCTCAATTCGACGCGTATATATATATATATTTTTTTTTTATTTTTTTTTTTTATGTATGACCACGCATAACTTTTTACAGGCTGGTTCGATTTTGATAATTCTTTTTTTATTTGAAAGGGTATACTTCGAAATTGGTACCATTTTAATTTGGAAAAAAAAATCCGACCCTAAGGGTAGAAAAAAAGGGGATGATTAAATTTTCACACACCGATTGTATCGTTTGACCATGGGTAACTTTTTACAGAGTAGTCCGATTTTGATAATTCTTTTTTTATTGGATAGGGCATACCTCAAAGTTAATCCCATAAAAATTTGGAAAAAAGAAACCTACCCTAAGGGTGGGAAAAAGGGGGTTAATAGCAAAAACAAGGTAGGTAGCTATTTTAAAGATAATTAAAAATTAAGCATGTAATAATTTGTATAAATTATGGCCACAGAAAATTATAAAATAATAACTTTTTAATAAAAAAATTTATCGCCGAAAAAAAACTAAAAGGCAACAAAAAACAATAGCGCACTGAAAAGAGAAAAATAATATTTTTGTCTTTTATAACGACTATTATTTTGGTTGTAATGTCTGATATTTTTGGAGTCGGTGCCAGCCTCAAACAAACTTGAGCACCTTAGTGAAGAGTTGAGAGTGAAGAGTTGCTGCACCAGCTGGCAGAAATTATTCTTATTACACTTGTTTTGTATTTCTTTGGTAAGAAAGCTGTTATGAAAGTCCATTTGATATAATATTATTTCCATGGATAAAGCATAAACGTGTTTACTAACAACAACGTAAATAGATTTATGTAACTTTGTATCAACTATTAACTTTTGTTTTCGCTTGTTGTTCTTCTGTTGTTTGTATTATACAATACTCGCGACTAGGTGCACTGTTCAAAATCGTATAATTCTACATATCGCACACCTAGATCTAAAGAGAGCTAACTTTCTCGCCTCTCCTGAAAAGTACCTTACTTTTCAGGAGAGGCAAGAAACTGATTAAAATGTCCATACGCACGCATGAGTTTTCTGTATAAATTTATACTTTTTATAATAAAGCTAGCAGAGTTATATTAGCTGAAATCTGTTTTAGTGTAGGTGGGTTTTGCTGGAATCCGATGGTGTGCATAACTCAAATCTTCCGGTTTTTGAGTTAGATCCCTTTAGATCTAGGTGTGCGATATTTACCTAAATTACAGAAACCCGCAATACTTTGCAGATATGTCTATGTCTATGTTATTTCACGAAAATCAATTTTACCAAAAAACTTTTTTTGATAGTTTATTTTGTTTGATGAGATGTTTGGAGACTACTTACCATATATTGTAAAAAAACTTAAGCTTAAAAATAATATCAGTGACTCCATGGAAAATTAATTATCTTTATAAATTAAATTGTTATTAATTAACGTAAAATATTTTTTGTTATTTGTTCTGAACACAAGGATAGCTATTTTTAAAATTGATTCTCCGATATGCTTTTACACAGAAAACAGAGATCCCGCCCCGAGCGTTATTTGCAATTAATTATATTCTCGACTACTCTACTTCACTATAAAGCAAGCTTACTCCTTTTACATCTATTTTTATATCCATTGCATTAGCCATTTGCATTGCATTAGTAAACAACTCCATTTACAAGATACCTGTTGAAATGCGAGAACAAAAACAAACCTGAGATCTGATTTCTAAATGATTCTACGTTTACCCGCCGGCCATTGTTTGTTAGGAAATTATTTTAATGGCAAAATGTTTCTGACATTGGCTGGATGGTAAATCGCAGAATAATCGGTATATTGCTAGACTGGCTTCTGTCCGCGACTTCGTCTGCCCACGATATAAAATATAGTCTACTAGATTCTGCCCGCGACTTCGTCCACGCAACTCCTTTTTTGCAGTCAGTTAAAATGTAGCCTATGTCCTTTCTCAGGCTCCAGACTTTCTTTGTACCAAATTTCATTTAAATCGGTCCAGTAGTTTTAGCGTGAAAGCGTAACAGACAGACAGACAGACAGACAGAGTTACTTTCGCATTTATAATATTAGTAGGGATGTTATTCTGATCTGTAAGGTATATAGTTGTGTTTCCTCAAAATCCGTTCAGTAGTTTTTGCGTGAAAGAGTAAATAACACACTCACCAATTTTCGCCTTTATAATATTAGTGTGATTTGCTAGTATGCGCAGGAACAATCATGGATAACGTAAAAAATGTTAGATACCCTTGTCGCTGGGTAAAGGCTTTTATAGATAGCTGTAGGATAGGGTTTTGTCGCGAAAGGAACGTCTCTTTAGTTCTTTGCCCTGTTATCTCTAGTCCTATAGCGCCCATATGCAATCACAAACCTAAAACAGTCATAACAGAAAAAATGCTGCGCCCGTGTGCAACACACACCCTGCACTGTAGGCAAAGTCGCCTCTATACATTTGCAATGAGTGAAAAAGCGAAGGTAACACAGAAGTAAGTTCAGTGCATTAGCTTCATTTAATGGAGACTTTTCATAATGCGGCGGCGGCCATCTTGATGACGTCATAATTGAAATCCTACTACCTCAGAGACTGTCTCCCGGGCGTCATGGGGTCCCGTTGATATGTCTAACAATATAATAAAATTTTGATTCTGGTATCCGGATGTGAACTATTGTTCATCTAAGGAAGTACACTAATATATCTTATCATCTCGAAGACTGTTTCCTGAATAGGTTGAACGCATCAAACTCCTCCAAAACCTCCGTAATCCCCTGCCTTCTGTTGAAACTGTCCTATGTAAAGTAGCTTACATCCGCCTCAGCTTTTTGCCCAACATCCCCCCCTTTGTGCCGCGTTCCGTTTCCGCTACTTTTCATCGCTACGACGGGAGGTTATCCGGGAAACGTGACCTATAAACTTGGTATATACTCGACTTTACGGACTACTCAATAAGGGCTTATATTTAGATTAGTTGAAGTTGTGATATAGAGTGAGATTCCTGAATTAATGCTCCGTACATATTGCATATAGTTTTGCAGGCGGCTTGAATGGGGCACGTTGCATTATGTACACGGGGCTGCGGGTGACGTATAGCTTTTGTGCAGTTTCTATGCAGATAGAGGTAGTTTATGCAACCCTATGCCGGCGATGTTGGCATACTGTGACACGTGGCCAACATTATAAGCTTAGAGTTGGTAATCTGTGCTTAGTTGAGGTTTAGCTATGTTGCTATATATGTTTTGAAATCTTATAATTACAGTGGATACTATAATAAGATGTGCGTACGTTGGAATGAAACAACTGTAGACGCATTTAACTCGCGTATTTTATTTATTGGCTGACGTTTCAGAGCCTTTACAGATTCCATAATCGTAGCACGACTGAGCTGATAATAGTATTAGGTATGCATAAGACTATTGTCAGCCGAAACGTCAGCCAATAAAATAAAATACGCGAGTTAAATCGGTCTACAGTTGTTTCATTCCAATGTATAATAACCGAAAAGGCATGTGCGTACGTTAAGATATTATGCTAGGTCCAAAAACACAAAAGCTTAATTAAACACTTCTTGTTTTGCTCTTGTTTAAATCAACAAAAAATATTATAACATTTGACTGCCTGTTTGCCAAGTGGTCAGATCCCCTGACCACGTCGTGGATTCGAATCCTGCTTTAGGCATCTGCCATAATTCTGTGAGTACGATAACCAAGAGCTTACCTAGGTTTACAAGCTTGAATAGAGTTTAAACATTGGAATGAAACAACTATTAACGGATTTAACACGCGAATTTTTATTTTATTTTATTTGCTGACGTTTCGGATTCTACTTATTCTACTGTATAAATCACTTTAGCGTTAGACTATTCTCAGCTCAGTCGTGCTACGATTATGGAAACTGTAAAGAATCCGAAACGTCAGCAAATAAAATAAAATAAAAATACGCGAGTTAAATTTGTTATTAGTTTCATTCCAATGTGTAATAACCGCTAAGGCATCAGAAATTATTAAAGTTTTAAACATTCCGATCTTAAAAGTCTTACAGGTATTCAAGTATTTAAAAATGTATGCTGTACATCTAATAACACGTCTACTTATTTTATTATCGATTTTATAAACCCCGTGCGGTAATACAATTATAGTTTTGTCAAGACATGAAGACAAATGGACTGAGAGCATATCGATGCCTTGACCTACTATATAAAGGGGCAGGAAATGTCCTGATTGCTCGCGAGCTACCGGGGAGCCGAGGATGGGTTTAGAAAAGTTGTTACAACACGCTGTTTCGTAATGTCGAAATAATAATATAGACTTGGCTTGTAAAGTTATGCTCATCGAAAACGTTAATATGAACAAAAAGGTACAAGTCTCGCGTTAAAGTTCCTGTGCCGTAAAAAGTTGTGAAATTGAATGCCCCTAAACTAAGTTGGTTAATTTCACAACGTTTTATATTAATCATGTCATTACATTGTCGACTAAGGGTATGTGTCATCTTAATAGACATTATGTCATTTTGTGTTTCTTATGAATATGGATTCAAAATATTATTTCGCATGCTACTTATTCTCTTACTAACTAATAATATATAACTTATAACCGCGAAATCATCAGGAATTGTTCTTCTCAGTCGTGCTACGATTATGGAATATATGTAAAGGCTCCGAAACGTCAGCCAATAAAATAAAATACGCGAGTTAAATCCGCCTATAGTTTTGTTTCATTTCAATGTATAATAACCGCGAAGGCATCAGAAATTATTAATTATTCCCCTGTTTTGCACCAATCCCGCTATCAGTGAATCCGTCTATATATTATATATGACTAGCTGTGCCCGCGACTTCGTCCCCGTGGAATAGTAATTCTTCATAAGGCTTCATATTTTCCCCGTTATTTTCCACTGTTTCTTCGCTCCTATTGGTCGCAGCGTGATGTTATATAGCCTAAAGCCTTCCACGATAAATGGTCTATCCAACAAAAAAAGAATTTTTGAATTCGAACCAGTAGTTTCTGAGATTAGCGCGTTCAAACAAACAAACTCTTCAGCTTTATAATATTAGTATAGATGAGATTGATTTCGTAACACTTGATACTGTCTTAGGCTGAGATGCTTCTGAACGGAATATTATGATATTATCTTGTATGTCGTATCGTATTCATAGTTCATTAAATATACGTTACCATGGAAACCCAATTCGACCCCTCGTGTAGAACATATTAATTACTATCTTGATTAGTCTTAAGTTTTAATTGCAAGAGAGAGCGTAATTATTTATCCATAGTTCTATGTAGTTAATCTATATAGGTACCTATGTAAAAGGAGAAGCTGATTTAATGACTGACATAACAACGCAGGGCCTTAGATTCAGATTCGGATTCATTTATTTCTCAATATTTTATACATCATAATTACATTGTATTTATATGTACTAATAGTGAGATCGTCAATAATATATAAGTAAACAAAGAAATACACAAAATTCAAACAAGGGGCCGTTCAAGTATTACGTAAGCACCAAGGGGGGGTGGGGGGGTCTCTGTTTTGCTTATTTTGGATGACATGGGGGGTGGGGGGGTCTAGATGATGATTAGGTCATCGTTAGTTATTTAAGTTTTTTCGGGGATTCCCGCAAATAATACATAGGTATGCGTAGGCACTCGCTTTGAGAACTGATTAGGGGAATTACCGCACATTAGGGAAATTACCGTGCGCTATTCACTTGTCTAATAATTCACTCTCGTGCCGGCCGGCTGCAAGTGCGCATCTATCAGTATTGTTTTGTTTGGATTCTAAACGTATTGTAAGCATTGAAAGTTATCATTTAAATCGTCACATCGAGAAGATCCATAAAAAAGTAAACACGCCCACAGAGGGAAAAGTTAGACCTGTAAGAGTCGCTGCTCGTCGTGCTAATGAACTGATGTGCATTATTCAAAATTTAGAGCACCAAGATGTTGAATGGCTCGATGAGAGTGACGTAGACATTCCAAAATCGGATGAAAGTGAGCAGACTCACAACACTGAGCAGCAATCCAATGTCATCGATAACTTAGAATCATGGATTCAGGTTTCATGGACTGAAGACTGTTAATGTGTTCCGTAAATATTCTTTATGTTTGTTATGTTCTTTATTTCTGATTATATTTTTTTGTCATTTACTCTATGTGTATCAGTTAAGTAAACCTAATATTTTCATGAATTTTCCTATTTTAAAAATAACAATATAAAAAAACATTTATTACTAAAAATGTTTACGTAAGCATAGGGGGAGGGGGTAAGTGCTTTGCTTACTTTTGATGACAAGGGGGGCGGGGGGGTAAAAAATGGTAAGAAATCTGCTTACGTAATACTTGAACGGCCCCCAAGTCATTATTTTGGGAATAACAAAATGTCGTTATTTTTAACTTAACTATAAGGGTAAGAAACTTGAGTTTTCTTGGGATTCACAGGGGTTCCTTTTATAACATAGAGGAGCACAAGGAAAGGATTTTTAAAAAAATACCTCTAAAACGGAGGCTGTTCGTGCGCCGACGAAGCCGCGGGCAGAAGCTAGTAACATATAAAATGGTCTTAAACTGTTACTTGTCGTGTATAAACATGATGTTTGTGTTTGTGTAGACTTTATGTAGGTAAAGGCAAACCGAACACAAACAAACAACATGTATGATAGTCTATGAAGATGATAATGTTTACCTTTAGACGGCTAAAAGGCTTAAGAGTCTCCTCTCAGGAGTCTCGCCACCCGTCAGGTTTTGCAGTGAAGGCCCCATTAGCTGGCCAACTGTGCTTCAGTATTCAGTTCGAAAAAAAAAAAAAAATGACTGCTCTAGATGCAGGAATGAGCCATTTGTAAACAAATTAAATGAACATTAAGAACTATCTTTTGGCTTGACATTGATTCCTCGTCGGATTTGTCATTTGTCATCGACAATTGTCGCGGTGGTCGAATAGGTGTCTTAGTTACCAAAAACGTGACCCTCTATTGAAGTGACGGCAACGTGAATTGGGTCGATTGAGTTCGCTTCAACGAACTTTGACCTACATAAGCTATGGTTTATAAGGTTGGCCACAAACCTACCGATTCTGTTCTGTTCTGAAAGGAAATATAGTTGAAACCGTAAACAGGCTTCCGTTACTCCATGTACTTGTGCGCCTGGTTAATATCCCTACTAACTATTGCTTCTGCCCGCGAAAGTGGAACTCCTGTCTGTTTTTGTCAGTCGGTAAAAAGTACGCTTTCAGGCTCCAGACTACTGGACCGATTTAAATGAAATTTGGTACGAAGAAAGTCTGGAGCCTGAGAAAGGACATATGCTACTTTTTAACCGACTTCAAAAAAGGAGGAGTTTCACGCGGACGAAGTCGCGGGCAGAAGCTAGTACATAAAAAACTACAATGACAAAAGATGAAAACTTAAGGTAAAGAAAGTGCTTACGTAACATACGTTTCAATGGTAGCTTACTCGGTGCCTGCCTGATAGATGTATGGAGAGAATTCCAGAGACGGATTTCCTGAAGGGCGAAAGAGTTGGAAATTAAGTTAGTGTGGTAAAGAGGATTGGTAGAGGGATCGTCATCCATTATAATTAGTCTCGACTAGCTTTTACCCGCGACTCGTTTTACGTGGAATTAGTATTTAGCCTAATATTTTTTGCAATCAAAAGTTGTTTATGTCTTGTATCAGGCTTTAAACTATCTGTGTACCAAATTTTATTTAAATCGGTTCAGTAGTTTTAATGTGAAAGCGAGACAGACAGAGTTACTTTTGCATTTATATTATTAGTTAGGATTATGATGTATCTAAGTACTTTTTTTCGGGAAGCTCTAGATTGAGATTGCGGCTGAACGAGAGTTAACAAAAACTGGTGTTTGGGATTAGTAGTAGTTCAGAAGTTACGTATAGGTGGCGCTGTACCAGCCAGTGAGCTTTTCTGTAACGCGCTAACGAGATTTCTGATTTACATAATATATAGGCAGAGATGGGCATTAATCGATTATTTTTTTAATCAACTAATTAATCGACTCAACAATCAATCGTCACAAAACTAATCGCGATTAATTTAATTAAGATTAACTTAATCGTCGCAGAATTCGATTAACGATTGGTCAATCGTCATTTTAATCGACTAAATTTCTCGATTAAGTCTTGATTAAATTTTGAAACACAGTGCATAACAAAAAAAATATATGTAGGTACATATTATCATTCAAAAATAAACAATATGTTCCTTGAAATCATTCTAGAGCAGTGCAAAAAATGGTTAGGCAGTATATGAGTTAGGTAAATTTAAACTTGAATAAGAAAACGATGTACTTACATAATCCATCATTTCATCCATGGCTCTCGGACCATTTATTTGAAGAAAGGGGAAATGAAGGATTTTTTTTTTCTGATATTAATCGAAAGAAAATTAATCTAATTAATCAATCGATTATAGATTTAATCGCTCGTATTTAATCGACGATTAACTTAATCGTGATTAAGTTAGTTGAACATCTTACGACTAAGATTGATTAATCGTCACTTTTAATTGTTAATCGATTACTTTTAGGTTAATCTTAATTGTTAATCGTTAGTCGATTACATTTTGCCCATCACTGTATATAGGCTCTTCAAATTTATTAAATATGCTTCCAATGCTTCCAAAGTAACGATCGGGTTTAATTTCAAACAACTATCTACACAGTGCCTTTTTGTGATGTAGGAAGTACATACAACTGGCACCTGGGTTATGTGTGACAACAACCAGTTTTCAAATATATTTTTTAAGAACAGAACGAAATCGTTAGGTGTGTGATCAGCCTAAAGCGGTACTGCAGCACGTATGGATGAGGTGACACCGCATTGGAACAGATTGCCCTATTTGTTGAACTCGAGTATATTAACTCACGCGACTTGCCCCGGCTTCGCACGGTTGCAATGCTGATGCGGGCTGCAGTGTTTCTCTACTATATTATTTAATATTATGCTTGTATTGTATCTATACTAATATAATAAAGAGGAAAAGTTTGTTTGTTTGGATTGAATAGGCTTCTAAACGACTGGACCGATTTGAAAAATTCTTTCACTGTTGGAAGGCTACACTATTTTCGAGTGATATAGGCTATAAAAAAATCCTGACGAAGCCTGGGCGGGCCGCTAGTTATTCATATAAGTAAACGTTCCTCTTGATTTTCTCTATCTATAAAAAAAACTGCATCATTAATTGTTGCGTAGTTTTAAAGATTTAAGCATACATAGAGATGGACAGACAGCGACAGCGACTTTGTTTTATACTATGTAGTGAAGCGGAAAATTAATATTATTATGTAGTTAACACGTAAATATAACATTTCATTTATTAAAAAACGTCAAAATAAAAATATGATAGCTGGTTTTTCAACCCCTAAACTGCGTAAATGAACTTGTATCCTCGGGTTTAAAATGCATTCTTATTGTCTACTAATAAGGCATAAATTGCAATGAGGATAAAGTAGATAAGCCATTGTTGTGATAGTCTCATAAATATGTATGTGTATTGTATATGTTATTGATTTCTGACTAGCACAAGGAGTTTAGACGGTGTTTCATAGAAATAAGCGCTGTCATAATGTTAGCTAATAATTTCTGATGCTTTCGTGGTTATTACATACTAGCTTCTACCCGCGACTTCGTCCGCGTTACTGCTCCGCTCGTATTGGTCTTAGCGTGTTGATATATATAGCCTAGTCTCCCTCAATAATTAATGTGCTATTTAACACTTAAATAATTTTTCAAATCGACTTGTAGTTCCCGAGATTGGCACGTTCAAACAACTCCAGGCATTAATATATCAAGTATAAGGTTTAAATAAAAATGATTCTTTTTTTTGTTTTTTTATAGATAACTAGCTTCTGCCCGCGACTTCGTCCGCGTGGAACTCCTCCTTTTTTGCAGTCGGTTAAAAAGTAGCCTATGTCCTTTCTCAGGCTCCAGACTTTCTTCGTATCAAATTTCATTTAAATCGGTCCAGTAGTTTTAGCGTGAAAGCGTAACAGACAGACAGACAGACAGAGTTACTTTCGCATTATAATATTAGTAAGGATGGTAAGGAACCCCCCCTGCGCGAGTCCGACTCGCACTTGACCGGTATTAATATTATACCTAGCTGAAATATTATTTCATATATTTTATAAAACCTTGCAAGAATCCTTGTCAAACATTACTAAGGCTTAAATGGATTTCAAAAGGCCACTGACTAAGTAGTAATAAAGATAAGATTTAATATAATTAGAACACAGCACTGTTAGCAAAATTAACAACAAGTATAAAGGAATTAACTCAAAAGAGAGGTTTTCGAAATAATTCCAGTTCTCATATTCGTAGCAGACTTAGCCGACGATAGTATAACAGTGTGTTGAATACGTGAAGGCATCAGATATTATCATCTAATAGTCTAAAATGTATTGGACACCCCGCCAAGGCATCAAATATTACTTTAGTTTAAACTAGCGGCCCGCCCCGGCTTCGCACGGATCCTTTTTTTATAGCCACAGGGATGACTACACGGGAATAGTGTAGCTTTCCAACAGTGTAAGAATTTTTCAAATCGTCCAGTCCTTAAGGAGCCTATTTAATCTAAACAAACAAACCTTTCCTTTTTATATTATTATTAGTATAGATTACTAGCGACCCTCCCCGGCTTCACACGCTGCTATAAACCTTCCTCTTGAATCATTCTATCTATTAAAAAAAAAACCGCATCGAAATCCGTTGCGTAGTTTTAAATATTTAATCGTACATAGGGATATTGACGGGACGGCGGGACGTCCCGATTTTTAAATCAAATTTTAATGTCCCGCGCGGGACAGGCTCAGTCCCGCTTTTCGGGAATAACTCGATCGTGCGTGCAGCGTACTGAGAAAGCGCGAACGGGTGGCAAAGACAAGTGACAACTTTTGATTATATAAGTTTACTTTACTATGTCCCGCTTCCGGCGAAAGAATCCCGCTTTTTTCACTCAAAAAGTTCCAAAATCCCGACTTGGCAAAACATATATCTGGCAACCCTGGGATATAGGGACAGAAAAAGTGACATTGTTTTATACTATGTAGTAAAAGAATGTATACAATTTAAGATTAACAAATGTATTCGACGCGATCGATAACTTAAATGGACGTCTGGTGCAAGGATACCCCTTACGACCCCTTCACCCAAAACTTTGCCCCTATTCCAAGAATTCACCCCAAGTCTGAGTTCCATATTTTATGGATATAATATATATAGTGCGTGGGTGTTCTCCCCTTTCGTGGAATTGTTTTCATCGTGAATGGTACGTTTGAGTTTCACTGTCAGTGCCAAACGACGGCGGTTTATGTCTACTATGAAAGATGAAAATGCATAGGGACTTATGTGATTTTAGCGGTTCTAAAAAATAATGACACTGCGCTAAGTGATTAAATAAGTAGATTAGATTCTTATTTCTCAAAAGTCATTCAATATAATTGTATTACTAGGTAGGTATGTTAAACTATAAAAAACAATAAGACTTAACAAATAAATAACAGATAAATTACAATATCATGGCAATTTTATGTCAAATTAATTTTGAATTTAAATGATCAATACTTTACATTCTTATTATGTATTGCATAAGTAGGTCTATTTTTTCATAAATTCTGTGGTCAAGGAAATTAGAATTTAAGTAGGTAATAATTTCTGATGCTTTCGCGGTTATTATGAGATCGATATACGATCGATATACACATCGAAATAAAACAAGAATGGATTAGACACGCGTATGTATATTTATTTTTTTATTCATAAAAATAACGTCTTTATTTGAGCTTGTGAGTTTTTTATAAAAAAATTTTCGAAACCTAAAAGTTTTTGAAATATATTGTAGCTATTCATGTTTCCTATATATCGACAGCATTTAAGACCAGGAATAAAGATCCATTAAAGGGTTACCATTCTCTGTGTTAATGGAATAAAAACTCTGTTAAATAAACTTAAGGAAAAAGTTTCAGAAAAGAATTTAGCTTTGAGTTCAACCTTAACAATCGTCAAAAGTATTCAAAAGTCGGTAAGTTTATATATTTCACGAGATCCTTTACTTGTAACGGGGAATACACAGTAATCTACGTTAAATTAAAACTGTAGCTATCATCTATCTATATTATTTTATACAAATATTATAAAGAGGAAAGGTTTGGATTAAATAGGCTCCTTATATAATTAAAAACGGCTGGACCGATTTGAAAAAATCTTTCACTGTTGGGAAGCTACGTTCACCCTGAGTAACATAGGCTATAGAATATTTTGAAAAAAAATTAGGGATCCGTGCGAAGCCGGGGCGAACGGCTAGTATAATATATAAGGAGCAGGTGACTTAATGACTGACATTAATCAATCCTACCTTGCGTCGATATTATGTCAGTCATTATATAAAAACAGTATAGGTATACTCTTATAGTAAGGGTCTAGGAACTAGAAATTTTGCACAGGGGTTCCTTTTACAACATATAGGAGCACTAGAAAAGGATTTTTGAAAATTTCAGTCATGAGTAAAACGGGGGTGCTTATCGTGCACAGATGAAATCGCTACTTAATCTAGGTACTAACTATAGGTGGTGTAAAGTGTCCCAAGGCACACATGTGATGGGTCCGCTCTGGTGGAAAGTTGCTGGTCGGGTTGCGGAAGATAGCTTTTATGTACCGCAAGGCAACGAGAGGGACACCGTGGGGTTTTAGTCGGTAGGAGTCCGGCATAACCCCTCCGCCCCCTGTGGTGGAGGGGTATCCATGAGGATTTCCCCACGTAAAAAAAAAAAGGTACTAACTATAGGTAAGTACATGTAAATTAAATATGTAGTCTTTATTGTATAATTAATTTTAAGAAGAGTATACATATAAAGTTAAAGTAAAAACATGTACCATAAAGTTATACATAAAAATTAAGAAGTCTGTTACAGTTCATCGGCTATGTATTATTTATTATAGAACCATAATTTGCGATTACCTTACACCAGTTTTAAAACTTACTTTATCGTCCCACGCCTTCCATTCGCCAACTACTTTTCCAATATCCCAACTACCTATTAAATCACTCAATGTAACATCCACGTGCAACATTTAACAAGCAGACTGACGTGTACAAGTAATACCCAATCAATAGCTCAGTTTCTTTGTCTGCGTCGTTCACGGTACATAAACCTATCATGTCGGTAGAAAAAGTTTGAATCGACTACGCGCGTTAATAGCAGGTCGGTAAATTCCACGAGACCAAGCATTGTTGTATAATCTACTCCGTGTTTACTAGGTGGTTAATTGTATGAGGTTTATTCTTGGTTAAAGGGCTAATCTTCTTAAAAATGAATCGCAAAATGTGTTGGTAAGCGCATAACTCGACAACGCCTGGACCAATTTGGCCAATCTTTATATATAAAAATGAATCGCAAAATGTGTTGGTAAGCGCATAACTCGACAACGCCTGGACCAATTTGGCCAATTTTTTTTTTAAATGTTCGAAAAAGAAAAATCGAATAATTGCCAGGAAAACCCTAAAACAGCCCTTTTCTTTTCCCATACAAACGTTGTCTAACTAAAGTTACCTAATTTGAATTTCGAACGGGCAGGATGACGTCTGCCGGGACCGCTAGTTGGGTAATAAAATTGGTTTGAATTTGCGATCCCAGTTGGGGTTATCGCAAAATCCGCTAGATGTCGCTAGTCTCGAGTGAGATCCAGTTCAACCAATCACAGGCCAGTAGCTTGTATATAAATACTAGCGACATCTAGCGAAGATTCAAAACTTTATAACGATCGTCTTCTTTTAAACCCATTGAATTGATTTGATTTGAAGATTATCTAAAGCGATATCCAATTATAGCGTTTTAAAACAAACCAATTGGGATGGTTTTCAAATCAAATGATAATGACTGCATAGGTTTGCTTGGATGTAAACTTTATAGAACGATGCGAGCTTTAATCTTTTCCCAATGAGGGCCACCGCGTGTCAGAAATCCGCTAGATGCGCTAGTGTAGAATGAGGTCCAGCTGTCATGTTCCACCAATGAGAGGCAAGCTACTGCCTGTGATTGGTGGTACATGACAGCTAGACCTCATTCTACACTAGCGCATCTTTCGGATTTCTGACACGCGGTGGCCCTCATTGCGTCTTAACGAATCTCATCAATCTGAGGATTCATGAGATTTTATCATGATGAGTCGATTTAAAATTTTTCGTCGTATTTGTGTTATCACTATGCACTTAAAATTATGATGTGACAAAATTTACATAAAATGCTATAGTTATCTGTTGTTAATGAAGCCGATAAAATGTCTGACCGGTAAACAACTGGTACGATTTTGTCGAAAATATAAAAACACTTACCTACCTATACCAAAAAACAAAAAAACAGTCATAACCAGAAGTTCTTATGCATGCATAGGCGATAAAGGCTGAAAAGACAGGTACAAAGATATGCGTGTGCTATGTCATAGTGAGATAGGATCGTCCTCGCAAGCCTACTTTATAGCTAGACCAGGTCGGAAAACACGGGCAGTCGGACTTGCGTGTGTACTAGCAATCAAGAGGCCGTTTACTATGCGGCAGCGGTCTCTCCTGTGGACTGTGTAAGATACATTACAGAGCCAAGACAAAAGGGCGTAAGGTATAGGACGTATCGGCATTCATAAGCCCTCTCGCTTAATACGATAGTACAGGTGACACGCGCGGACTGATTGCGTCCCCTGACCCGTGGCGAATTATGAAATCGACGTACCTGTGGCAGGGTTGAGTCGGTACTGCAATTGTAGCTAAGTAAATTGTGAACGATACTGATTGTAAAGATTTGAGGATATCGAATACGTTGGTAATATATATTTGTCCAATTTTAAAGTTATCGTTATTTTATACTAGTGGTCCCGGCAGACTTCGTCCCGCCCGGCAAAGAATCGATTTGACAGTTGTCATTGTTGCGTTTTGTTATACTATTTTAATAAATGTCTTAATATTTTTTCTTTTTTTTTTTACTGGAACGTGATAAAAAGTATCCTATGTCCTTTTCCTGGCTCCGAGCTACCTCCCCGCCAATTTTCAGCCAAATCAGTTCAGCCGTTCTTGAGTTATAAACGGGGTAACTAACACAACTTTCTTTTATATATATAGATAGATGTATAATCAAGATTGGTCTAGAATAAGGTATATTCTCCTAGATGGCTAGATTCCTTTTACGTTAAAATAATAAAAAAAAACAAATGCTAACAAACGTAGTATTGTAATATTACTAAAGTGATGAGTACCTATTTACTATCCTTTTGAACGTATCACAATTCGTAATTCCATATGCTTCCGGTTAGTGTTTGAGGAAGGAATTATGTAAATATTGGTCGAAGACGACAACCCTACCGGAGGTTGTATGGAGCGGTTGTTGCGTGCACGGGGGGCGGTGCGCGCGCACGGATGCCGGCGGCGGTGGCGGAGCGGCGCGGCGCGGCAGTCCGGCCGCCCCCGCCGCTCGCACCGGTCCCGGCGCCGCCGGGTGCTGTGGCTCGGATGCCGCTGCCGGCCGCCGCCTGCGATGGTCCACGCCGGGCCGGCCGTGCGTGCGCCTCGTCGCGCGATGTTCACCGCCGCTGAGAGCAAGCCGCGCCGCGCCGTCTCGCCGCTCGGTATACCCAAGTCGCCGTCGTTCCACTCGGGCCTCGATCTCGTCGCGAGCCAAGCGGCCACCAAGCGCTCCGAGAGCGTCTCGGACGTCGCACGTGCGTTTAGATTCTCCTCGTTCGCCGGATCCGGCCCCGGCATGGAGGGCCAGGGTGCTCCGCAGAAGGCGCCCTCGCCGCCGGACGCGCGCGGCCCCGCGCCCGCCTCCGTCACGCCCGAGCGGCCCGCGGTGCCCCCGGCTGATAAAGAAAGTTTGATGGTGCAGCTACCCCTGCTCAAAGGTTCGTCAGTGACCCCTATTTACCGGCTCGTTGGTTCCATATTTACAAATCTACGGGTCATATACTCGATCGAAGTTTTATCTGCGCATCTGTTTACAAACCGCCGGGTCGTCGCTTAGTTGCCTCGATGCTAAACTGCCGCTACTATTTCGGGCGTCTGCGAATCTAAGCACGCGATAAAACGTAATATGCGAGCGCGAACGGTGGGTACGATAGTAGCGGAAGCAATAAACGTGGTTTCGCGTATATACCTACCGCCGCGTGACGCCGGCGTCTACACAACAGATGCGTCGCCTAAAAACTGCCCACGCCTTGTCGTCTGTAGCCTTGAGGAGGCGCGATCCGGCGAGCATGGTCGGTCGTGTGGCCGTTGCCTCCGCTCCACGTGTATAGCTAGAGGGTATCTAGATGGCAAATGGCGAAACTGCCGCAGAAATATATCGACCCATCGCTAGCCGCCGGCCGACCCCGGCATTATGTATGCCATGGAAAATGGAATGCGACGTCCTTGCGCCCTGCAGTCGATTTCCCATTGACATTATTCATGCAGAGCCGATACCGGGGCGGAGCGTTGGAGATAAATATAAATCAATTTGTAGTTATTGTGTTAGTTGCGGCGTTTACGTCGCTAATGAAGGTAATTAGTTGTTGGAGGCCACGTGCCCATTTGAGGACGACTCGCAGTGTTATCTGTCGTACGAATTGTCTGTTTGCTGTCGTGAGCCTACGTGACGTCAGAGTGGACACCGTTTGTTAATTACATGGTGGTTCTCTATAATCTGTTCACGTTATCAGATATGTTTTAGCTTTGTTTAATAACATACTAATCTGAAGCATGTTATCATTTTATAGATACAGATATATCTATACTAATATTATAAAGCTGAAGAGTTGGTTTGTTTGTTTGTTTGAACGCGCTAATCTCAGGAACTACTGGTTCGAATTCAAAAATGTTTTTGTAGGATAGACCATTTATCGAGGAAGGCTTTAGTAAAAAAACGGGGGAAATATGAAGCCTTATGAAGAATTACTATTCCACGGGGACGAAGTCGCGGGCACAGCTAGTATTAAAATATGTCTATGGTGATCCTTAAAGTGAGCTTTGCTTAGTTTGGATGTAGATCAATTGCGAATTTTTCAATAATTTTCATATGTTTTTATTGTAATCTCCCTGTAATGCTCTGTTTCCATAGCACCGAAGTTATTTTTACCGACGGGAACTGGAATATTTCACTTGACGCGTATTGTATCGATTACTGGCGTTCTTATAAGAATCTAAAGGTTGATGCGCTTTACGTTTTCATTTGATTTCATATTATTAATCGCATCAAATATGATGCCTCTTAATAATATGAAAATTGGATGGTAATCCGCAAACATTTTTGAAATTGAGAATCTAAATTTATCTAACATCTATAGGTACTAGTTATTTATAACTAGCTGTGCCCGCGACTTCGTCCGCGTGGAATTTAAGTACTGGGACATAAGTATGCATAATTAAAGATTTTTTTCTAAAATGAGTTACTCTTTATTACATAAGCTATCTGCCAGTGAAAGTCCCGTCCAAATCAGTCCAGCTGTTCCATAGATTAGCCGGAACACACAGACTCCCTATCTGGAAAAGGACTCCAAGGCGCGAGATAGCGAATGACGTTCACGATCAGTATTTAGTCGAGACTCCCTTTGAGAGGAACTTTCCGAGAGGTGATTAAGTGAATTTTTTTCTCGATTAACACTAAGTCGTGCCTGTCTTTCGTCATTCGATTCTTGGGATCTACTCATCGGCTGTCTTTTCGCTTGTCTACTGTTCTGAGACAGATTCGACTTTCTTCTGGGCATTTTTAAAATCAAAGCAAATACATACAATAATACATATATTTATTTCAATAAAAATCTACGTCTACGTAGGCAATATTTTTTTAGATTATATCCGATATTTTTCAACCAATTCACAAAGCAAGTTCAGAGTCCGTATTTTCATATCCAAGTATAACATCAAAATCATCAACTAACCGAATCGCAAGACAAATAAAATTAAATAGTTTTAAACCAGTTTGTATTTATACTTTTCAGAGAAAAAGCTATAGCGCGTTTTAAATGCCTTGAGGCGCCATCTAGTACTATATTATGTAACTATAAAATCTCCTATAGAAAAATTACCTTTAAACTTTAAAAGACGATATCTTTTTTATTTGACATCCGATTTCGATGAAACAAAGCCTATATGTTGCTCAGGGAAGAGCTTAATCTATTAGTGAAAGCCGCGTCAAAATCTGTTCAGTAGTTTTCAAGATTAGCGAATACATACAGACAGACAGACAGACAGACAGACAGACAGATAAGAAAATCTAAAAAATCATTTTTGTGTTCTGTTACTCTTTTATTATTGCCCACACCCATTTTTTGTTAAAAATTTCAATTGTACAGACACGCGGTTTCTACTGTTTTATTATATGTATAGATATAGATTAGCTGTATAGGAAATAGTACATTACGCACCGAGGCCAGTAAAATAAAAAATGTCTCAGATCACATGTAATTGTCGTCCGAGGCGAAGCCGAGGTTGACAAAAATGTGATCTGAGGCTTTTTACTTTACTGGCCGAGGTCAGTATACTATTTTTCTGTTCGACGAAGCCAGAAAGCAGCAATTTCATTGAGCGCAGCGGCCGCAAAGTTGGCGCTTTCCGGCCGGAGGACTGAAAAAAATATTGTAATTTATTTTGTAAGCAACCTAAATCAATTTGCTTCATTTCTTTTCCTTATAATTTTCTTTTCTTCCTACTATGCTTGTTAGACTATCGTCAACTAAGTCTGCTACGAATATGATAATTGTAAAATTTTCAAAACGTCACCTGGAATTATATGTTAAAACAACGATTACCGTTTCAGCTAGTCTATTTAAATATTTATTTAGTATATTGTCTCTTCATAAACTGTCTCTCTGTATTAAATCAGTTCATCCGAAGCCACTGTACCGCACAAGGACGTAATTTGCTTTTATAATATCTGCTATCTACTTACTGAATATTAATTATTTTTAATATTAAATCTCTCTCAACTGCATGTTTTATTTATGCAACACTCATTTTTACAAGCTTTTTTAACTAACAATGTAAGTAAATATGTGCGGGTGAAATCTTGCAACTGAATTTTGTAGCAGATATCTGTAACCGATTGAGTTGAAATTTTATATACACGTTCAGTTTGGATGACAATGCATGGTTAACTATGTGACGTCATTCTTAATCCAAATTAAGGGGAGTAGGCTACAGGCCTACAACCGATGGGAAACCAAATGTCTACAAATATATTCGAGTGGGGAATTAAATGAAAGAGGATCACAAGTACCTACACTAAGCGTCAGTCAGAGATATCTGACCCCGTCTAAAAGCGGGCATACAACTTAGGGGCCATCCATTAATCACGTAAGGCTTGAAAGGGGGGGAGGGGTTTGACAAAAATCACGAAATGTCACGAGGGGGGAGGGGGGTGTAGTAAGATATCACGTGTATTTATTTTTTATTATTTTTTCAAACGCGCATCATATCATGGTCCTCAATTTCAGAATAAAATAAGATTATACTGTATACATGTATTTAAGATAATATTCTCAAAATAAAAAAAAATATTTTTTGTAGATACTAACAATACACGTGATGTTGGGTGAGGGATGGGGGAGGCAGTCTTAAACCTCACCATGTATCACCAAGGGGGAGGGGGGGGGTTAAAAAATGCGTAAAAAAAGATCACGTGATTAATGGACGTCTCTAGGTATATATATTTATTTATTTGTATTTTATATTTCAACTAGCGACCCGCCCCGCATACGGGTGCTATAAACCTCCCTCTTAAATTACTCTATCTATTAAAAAGAACCGCATCAAAATCCGTTGCGTAGTTTTAAAGGTTTAAGCGTACATACATAGGGTTATAGGGACAGAAAGAGCGACTTTGTTTTATATAGGTACTACTAGCGGACCCAAAAAAAATCATAAAAATCGGTCCAGCATTGTGAATGTAAACCATCCTCAAACCCCCTGGAATACACACAAAAAATTTCATCAAAATCGGTCCAGCCTTTTAGGAGGAGTTCAATGACTAACAGACTTACAGAAGATTTATATATATAAAGATGTAGTAAAGGTTTTTAATTTATTGTTTGTTTTGACAGATGCCCCAGCTGGCGAGCGCGAACAGCTGTTCGTGCAGAAGCTCCGTCAGTGCTGCTTACTCTTCGATTTCGCCGACGAGCCGCTGTCAGACCTCAAATGGAAGGAGGTGAAGAGGGCCGCGCTTCTGGAGATGGTGGAGTACGTCACCTCGCAGCGCGGCGTCGTCACCGAGGCTATATACCCGGAGGCGGTGAACATGGTGAGTGTGCGATCACGATTAAACAAAAACAATATTTGTAGAAAAGGTAGCTTTAAATAGTCCTTATAAGAGCAACAAATTTAAAAATAAATCGTTTACCGAAACCACAATAATCAATCTATACTTGTATACTAATATTATAAAGCTGAAGAGTTTGTTTGTTTGTTTGAACGCGCCAATCTCAGGAGCTACTGGTTCGAATTTAAAAAGTCTTTTTGTTGGATAGACCATTTATCGAGGAAGGCTTTAGACTATATAACATCACGCTGCGACCAAAAGGAGCAAAGAAACAGTGGAAAATGTGTAAAAAACGGGGAAAATAACTATTCCACGCGGACGAAGTCGCTGGCAGAAGCTAGTAGTTCAATAAAGAAAAAAACATAAAAACATCGATTCATTGTGAACAAAAAGGACGATCCATGTATAGCATTTGAATAATTATTTAGATATAATTTTAAGCCTTCCCAATAACTAAATAAACTAACTAACTTTAAACTATATCTTCTCGAAAAGTGGAAAAAAAAATGGTTAACTTTGCTGGTGGCACAATGATTTCATATCTTCTTATAATATAAGAATTATATATTATATAAAAATGAATCGCAAAATGTGTTGGTAAGCGCATAACTCGACAACGCCTGGACCAATTTGGCCAATTTTTTTTTTAAATGTTCGTTGAAGTCCAAGGATGGTTCTTACGGCGTGAAAAAATCGAATAATTACCGAGAAAACCCTAAAAACAGCCCTTTTTCTTTTCCCATACAAACGTTGTCTTAATTTGAATTTCGAACGGGCAGGATGACGTCTGCCGGGACCGCTAGTTAACAAAAATAATGATTTCAAAATAAACAAACAAATAGCTTAAACGATGTCAAAACACCCTTTAACTACATTAACACACAGCACACCTAACCTCACAACCATCTTCCGCAGTTCGCCATAAACCTCTTCAGGACGTTGCCCCCGTCGTCCAATCCCAACGGAGCCGAGTTCGACCCTGAGGAGGACGAGCCGACCCTCGAGGCGGCCTGGCCTCACCTCCAGCTGGTCTACGAGCTGTTCCTGAGACTCCTGGAGTCGCCGGACTTCCAGCCGAACATCGCCAAGAAGTATATAGATCAGAAATTTGTGCTACAGGTACGTGTGTTCTATACTATCTGCGAGGTTATGACGAATAGGCATGAAGAGTGATTTTATTTTTATTGCCCAAAAATATTGGACACATCGCACACCTAGATCTAAAGGGATCTAACTCAAAAACCGGAAGATTTGAGTTATGCACACCATCGGATTCCAGCAAAACCCACCTACACTAAAACAGATTTCAGCTAATATAACTCTGCTAGCTTTATTATAAAAAGTGTAAATTTATACAGAAAACTCATGCGTGCATATGGACATATTAATCAGTTTCTCGCCTCTCCTGAAAAAATACCTTTTTTGAGTTAGCTCTCTTTAGATCTAGGTGTGCGACATATTTTTTCTTTTCTCAATTAAACAATAAATGACGATTATTAGCGCTAGGTATAAGTTGTACCATATTATGACGTCACGAGCCCCAACTCCCGAACTACTGAAACGTTTATCTTCGTCATTTATTGAAACGTACGTGTCCAATCATTTTTAATAATCCAACTACTAGGTAAATTAAATTTCGTTTTTTATCCAGTCGTCATCCCTATTCACTTTTGACAAATTGCATTATGCATCCGCGAATGCTATTACATAATAATTATATAGAATACTAGCGGCTCGCCCCGGCTTCGCCCGGATCCCTTTTTTTATACCCTATGTCACTCGGGAATAGTGTAGCTTCCCAACGGTGACGGTTTCGTTTTAGAGCCTATTCAATCCAAACAAACAAACCTTTCCTCTTTATAATATTAGTGTAGCTTATATGGACATAATGTACCTATTTAATTTAAATATTGCGATCACGTGACTTTTCGTAAACCCCTACCATCAACTATCTTAAATACCCTTACTACTCTTTTTAGCGGGTTTTAAGCGCATGGTTTTCCTGTAATTACGTTAAAACTTTAAGAATGTCCCTTTTTTGAAATTTAATTGTAAATAGCAAATATTTAACCTCTTGGCAAAAATAAATTAGTACGTTCTGTTCTAAATATCGTCTAGGCGCTCGGCTCTTTCATAAAGGTGTATAAAATAGTCCCGTCGCTTACAAAGTCCAAAAATAGTTCCATCACACGTGATACGATCGATAATTCAATCCTGTATGCACCCCTGTTAATATTACAAGACTGTTTACCCGCCGCCCGCCGCCCTTGAACTTAGAATAGCCTGGGCAAAAAGAAAATATTGGAATAAAACAACTTTAAAGTCAGCTGACTTTATTTGTTTATTTATTTACATTTTATTGCACAATAAAAAACAAATGTACAAAAGGCGGACTTAATGCCATACGGCATTCTCCACCAGACAACCTCTAAAGCAAACAGAGAGCATGTGTAGGCGCAAAAAGAATAATACTTACATATAATATAATAGATACAATATATAACAGGATGATATTACACTACGTAAATACAATACATAAATATACTAAAATATATAGATATACAAAAATACATAAATAACTACAATGACAGATGATGAAAACTAAAGATTTAAAAAGTGCTTACCTACGTAACAAACGCTTGAATGCTAGCTTACTCGGTGATAGCTAGAGGGAGAGAACCGCACTTTGCACATTGTCAGATCAGTCGTGCTACGATTATGGAATCTGTAAAGGCTCCGAAACATCAGACAATAAAATAAAATACGCGAGTTGAATCCGTTTAAAGTTGTTTCATTCCGATGTATAACTGCGAAGGCATCAGAAATTTAAAAGAAAATATTTGTTCCCCGGTTACATTATCAAAATATGTTGAACATTCTAATTTGTTTCTTATTGAAGAATTATCACTACATACTCTACATAGTATTAAACGAAGTCGCTGTCGCTGTCCGCCTGTCCCATGTGCATACATTTAAGCATTTAGGTAATTTTTTAAAACTACGCAATAGATTTTAAAGCTGTTTTTTTTATAAATAGAGTGATTCTAGAGGAAAGTTTAAAGCCAGTTTTATAATAAGCCTAATTAACAATAAAATGTTGTTATAAGTTTAACATCTGGTATTTGACACTAAAAATAAACTTTGTGCATTGTACAACTTTGTATATTTTACAATAGCTAACGTGTTATTATTAAAATTTATCAAATTACAAATACAAATATCATAGGTATCTAAAATCGACAACAAGCTTCGTCAAAATCAAATCAATGACTATAACCTACAACATTCAACTCTTTTGTCAATGAGACAAAAACTGACAAAGATACAAAGCGTCAAAGGTTAGTAGTGGGGGCTTATGACGTCACTATCTTTCTGAAAAGGGTGTGACATTCGCGCGGAGCTTTTACCGGCTACATCTTTATAATCAATCAAATTTATCAAGTGGTGATAAAGGAAAAATGTCTTCGGACAATTCGCTCCTCCAACTAAGCAAAACTATGAGTAAAATGGATAAACATTAAACATACACAAATACATATAAGATATCTTAGACTCGGGCCAATTTTCATCTAATATGTTTATTATATTATGATGTAACTAAAATCTTATGGTTTACGCAATTTACCTATATACTTTATATGTGCTGTATAATTTGACATTGCTTCATATCAAATTTCAAGATTCGGAGTTCACGGGAAGTACCCTTTAGGTTTTGATATCCTGGCGAGTGTCGCACGTTTTGCTGCATAAACGTTTGTATCTTTTGATTGCGTTGGCTTAAAAGTTTGATTTTTTCAAAGCTCCAAAGGACATTAGATCTAAGTAACCTCCACGTGTACCTGAGAAAAAGGGTCTTGACACAGACGAACAGACATACAGACGGACAATAAAGTGAGCTGAGCCTATAAGGTTTTTTCTTAATCGGAACACAAGCCCTTTCGATCGTGTATGTGTTATAGGCAATGTGTATAATGCAGGCATTCTATACATTTCCTAGGTATTGTATAGAATGCCGGGGTCGTCCAGGCAATGTGTGAAATGATATTTAATGTTCAAACTATTTTACACTTTACCTAGGAAATGTATGGAATACCTAGGCATTGTATAGAATGCCGGTTGACGCATAGGTAATGTATGTAACGCGTTTTTTTGCGTAGACAGCGTTTCTCACTTTACTGGCCTTGGTGCGTAATGTACTATTGTGCACATAGCAGTTCCCTTCGGGTAAACATTTACAACGTACAGTCAAGTGCACGTAGAGCTTTACATTTTGACATATTCACCTCTCTTATCTTATGCGATATTAGGACAAAATCGAATGGCAAGTGTAAAGGTCTAAGTGCACTAGACCGTACCAAAAAATTGCTGTAGAAAGTCGCCCTGTTCATTTCTTACCACTACACATTGCCTGATGCGCTTCGGGCATTTTATACAATACCTAGGCAACGTATGAAATGAATCGTATTATTACACATTGCCTGAACGTTTTAGGTAATGTATACAATGCCTAGGCATTCTATACAATACCGGATTATACACATTGCCTATAACATATGCACCCCTGTAAATAGGTAATACAAGTGTGTTTGTCCGCCGCCGTCCTTGGCCCTCGTGAATAATTGATGGTCGCGAGCCTCCTTGTTTCGTCGGTGTTGCGTATCCAAGGTCAACTCAAGGTCAACTCTTACGCTGTGGTCGTGTGTCGTTAAACTATGAGTATCGATTGGGATTGTCTGGATAACTGATTAATGATTATGACTGGTATCGATTGGTGATAGGTTTTACGGTGTATTTTTAAGGAGTAGCGTGTGTGGATTCTAGGTTTGATCTTCGGCATTGCCTGAATTCGCCAAGGTTTGGTAATCGGTATGAAACAACGATTTAACTCGCGTATTATATTTTATTAGTTTAAAAAATGTATAAACTCACTAAGCTTACTTCAGCATCACTTTAAAGTACCTAAAGACTATCTTCAGCTCAGTCGTGTTACGAATATGGTATCTGTAAAGTTTTTGAAACGTCAGCTAATAAAATAAAATACGCGAGTTGATTTTGTTATAGTTGTTTCATTTCAACGTGTAATAACCGCGAAGGCATCAGAAATTATTATGTCTATGTTTCTCTTTTTTTATTCACTGTAAAGTCGCGCGTAAATAATTGGTTCTAAAATTCCTATCATACTTTTTCTATTTATTGTACTACGTTTCATTCTTGTTGATTAGTTACATAGTATTATTTCTCGTTATGTGTGAAATATCGATTATACACGCTTGATCACTTTAGTGATTTAAACAAAGACTGTGTTCGGTTAAAAAATACAGTGACAAAATATTAAAAAAATATGTATTTCTTTTCAATAGACTATAGTCTTTAAAGTACTATTGTCAGCTCCGTCGTGCTACGATTATGGAATCTGTAAAGGCTCCAAAACGAATGTATCACCCGAATTTGGTGCAGTCGTTCTTAAGCTATGTGCATACCTACATACATTTCAATGATCTATGCTAGTATAATAAAGAGGAAAAGTTTGTTTGTTTGTTTGGATTGAATAGGCTCCTAAATGACTGGACCAATTTGAAAAAATATTTCACTGTTGGGAAGCTACACTATTCCCGAGTGACATAGACTATGAAAAAAGGGATCCGGCCGAAGCCGGGCCGGGCCGCTAGTTCGTTTATTTATTTATTTATTTACACTTTATTGCACAATAAAACAAATGTACAAAAGGCGGACTTAATGCCATACGGCATTCTCTACCAGACAACCTTTAAAGCAAACAGAGAGCATGTGTAGGCGCAAAAAGAGTAATAAGTACATATAATATAATAGATACTAATATATATCAGGATGATATTACACTACATAAATGTACTAAGATATATAGATAGGTATACAAAAATACATAATTAACTACAATGACAGAGATGATGAAAACTAAAGGTTTAAAAAGTATTTTGTTTATATATTATACCTATAGATAAAAATTATATATGTGTTATTTTGTTTCAGTTATTAGACCTATTCGACTCTGAAGACCCCCGGGAGAGGGATTTTCTCAAGACAACACTGCACAGGATCTACGGAAAGTTTCTAGTACTCCGCGCTTATATAAGGAAACAAATCAACAATGTATTCTATAGGTGAGTTCAATATATATCTATATTCTATACATACAATATATATATGGCGGCCTGCTGGTCTAGTGGTCAGAGCCCCTGACTACGAAACCGGAGGTTGCGGGTTCGAATCCTGCTAGGGGCAGATGTCAGTGTGATGAACACTGGCATCTGTACCTGAGTCTTGGATGTCTTATATGTATTTATGTATATTCCTTTGTCTAATACCCATAATACAAGCTTTGCTTAAAATGGGACTAGATAATTGGTGTGAATTGTCGAAAGATATTTAATATTTTATTATTTATACAACCTATAGGCGCGTGCAGTGGGGTAGGCACTTCATACATTAGCGACACTGTGCCTATATGGAATGCACGCCCTCGCTAACTTTTGACCGCGACTGCGCATGTACACAATTCCTTAGTAAATTATTGGCTAGTAGTTTCTGGCTGAGACTTCGTCTGCGCACGATGAGTATTTTACGCAATATCGTTATAGAATAGCCTATATGTTATTCTGATGTATAAGCTATTTTATTGTTAAGTTTCATCAAAATCCATTCAGTAGTTTTTGCGTGAATGTAGAACAAATATACATCCAGACATCCATCCATACAGTTGGTTCAACAGCGTTTACAATAGTAATTTTAAATTCTTGAATCTAAAAATGAGATGCAAATAATATAGCCAATTACAGAACTCCTTAGATAATAAAAAAATAATAAGTTAAGTAGATAGTTCAATGCGAGTAGAGACGATAAGAAACAATGACGTTTAACCACTACTTAAATCTAACTTACCTATGTGTGAGAGTACATATTGCAGAGAAACATGTGAGTGTGTAACAACTAGAACTTTGTTGAGGCGTTAACAAACTAAGAACGTATCTATGGTAATTTTCGACACTCGCAAGGGAATCAAAACCTGCAGGTGACTTATGCCCGTACCTCGCTACACCCTTAAGTGCGTGTGTGTGTGTGAGTGAGTGAGTGTGTTTGTGTGTGTGTGTGTTTGGAGCTCGGAGCTCGCCTCCAAAACGCGCGTCACAAGGAAAACGCGACAATTAGCGGACATAAATAGACAAATTATAGCAAAAAATAACGTTTCCCATACAAGGTACAATGGACCGGCTGATGCCGTGACGTCATAATTGTAGCTATTAGGTGTTGGATTGAAATATCTATTTTTATATGAAATATGTTTATATTATGTGCTTTAGTAGGTATTATTAAGGTTCGTGGGTGCAGACACGATGAGGCAGGGAGGAGGGGCAGTTCCCCCAGTTTTAAATTCCGAAAAATTTTAATCTTTAGCGTTAGACTAGTTTGTCAGCTCAGTCGTGCTAATAATATAGGAATTAACTATAAAGATTTCAAATCATAAGCAAAATATAAAATACGCGAATTAAATCCGTACAGTTGTTTAATATCAATGTGTAATAACCGCGAAGGCATCGGAAATACCTATCGTTTTTTTTTGATGACCCCCTTAGTGTCCTTTTTTTAACTTGACCTTTGTCTCCATTGCTCTATTGAATCTATACTAATATTATAAAGTTGAAGAGTTTGTTTGTTTGTTTGTTTGAACGCGCTAATCTCAGGAACTACTGGTTCGAATTCAAAAAATATTTTTTTGTTGGATAGACCATTTATCGAGGAAGGCTTTAGGCTATATAACATCACGCTGCGACCAATAGGAGCGAAGAAACAGTGGAAAATGTGTAAAAAACGGGGAAAATATGACGCCTTATGAAGAAGTGACAGAAGACTTTGACAGATCTTTGACGAAACAATCAGACGGGCAGGACGATGACTGCCGGGGCGGCGAGTGTGTAATAACCGCGAAGGCATCGGAAATAACTATCGTTTTTTTTTTTGATGACCCCATCTTGGTGTTCATTTTTTTTTAACTTGACCTTTGTCTCCATTGCTCTATTGAATTATTAATAACTAGCTTCCGCCCACGGCTTCGTCCGCGTGGAACTCCTCCTTTTTTGCAGTCGGTTAAAAAGTAGCCTATGTCCTATCTCAGGCTCCAGACTATCTTTGTACCAAATTTCATTTAAATCGGTCCAGTGGTTTTAGCGTGAAAGCGTAACAGACAGACAGACAGACAGACAGAGTTACTTTCGCATTTATAATATTAGTAGGGATTCGTCGCGAGGCACTCTTAATTTAGTATAATTAAAGAAGCACTAGCAATAATAACTCCCACGCAGACGTTCTTAATTAAAACTCATTTTTTTTTATCTTTTGTTTTTTTCTTACTTACCTGCGAAGCGAACGGGCATGAAAACAAAAACAACCTGTAAAGCAAATGTTTCATAGGATCGTTTTATGGGATAGATTGGATATTGAAGCTTGTGTCTTATGGAATAAGGTTGAAATTGGATTGATTTCACTCTGTGTAATGAATATCTAATTACGCCCTCTGAGTGTGAGTTATAAATATCTCATCATATGAGATACTCTTATTATTATATGTTTATAATTATATAAGATAATTGAAATTGAGAAAATTTTAATTGATTTAACTCGCGTTTATTAATTTTATTCTCACGTTTCTTTCGTTGGAATATAGTCACGTGTCTGATATTTGGACAATTCACACCAATTCATCTAGTCCCAAACTAAGCAAAGCCTGTACTATTGTTACCAGACCACGGATTGACGTATATATATATATAAGACATCCAGGTATAGATGCCAGTGCTCATCGCACTGACATTTGCCCCTAGCAGGATTCGAACCAGCAACCTTCGGTTTGGTGTCGCTCTGATCGCTATATTAAAAGGCCTACATATAATACCTGGTTTCTTGACCTGCGGGGGTAAAACTTGTATTTCGCGGGTTGTTATCTCGAACGCGGAATTTCAAAGTGTCAAGTGTGAACACGGCGTAGCGCGCGAGTTCGTCGCTGGCAGGACGCGTAAAATCAGTGTAGTTAGGTCATAAGGGTAAAGGACCTTAACAAGAGCGTAGCTAGGATTATGTAAAGGGAGTGGGGGGATAGACAAACTAGAATAATTATTGTATCTAAGGTAATTTTCGATACTTGCAAGGGAATCAAAATCTACAGGGAACTTCCAGGGTAGCGGGGGAGCTGCTTCCCCCCCTGCCCTTTCCTCGCTACGGCCTTGGGACCTTAAAACCTTAAGAACCACTGCCTAGCGGGATTCGAACCTCAGCTTTCTCGTAGTCAGGCGCCACTACCACTAGACCAACCGGCCGTCAACATATAATATGTTTCCAGGTTCATATACGAGACGGAGCATCACAACGGCATAGCGGAGCTGCTCGAGATCCTAGGCTCGATCATCAACGGGTTCGCGCTGCCGCTCAAAGATGAACATAAGATGTTCCTACTGAGGGTAAATACGATTTTGTACCTTATTTATATGGGTTTAAGGCTGATTTTTCCTGGAGTTGTTTTTGGAAGTTTATAAGTGCTTAGTTAGGGGTGAATGCCATTTTGAACTTTATTTTCATACGTTTAAAGCGCGTTCAGAAAGTATATAAGATATTGAATTGTTCTCTCTATGTAATTGTATTCTTGTTTTCATATAGTTAAAGTCGGTTTTAGTCATGGATGGATTTCATTTTAACTTACTGAAGTCTAATTTTAAACCTTATCTCAATGGACTTAGGGTTGATTTTGATCCTCGTTAACATTGTCAGGTACACGCTTGCCTCAATGAAAGACAATAACGGCGTCTCGAACTACCGCCTTTGTACTGTTTTGTGGTATCAAAGTGATTGAAATATATTTTTGCCCCCAGGTGTTGCTCCCACTGCACAAGGCGAAGTCATTGTCGGTGTACCATCCGCAGCTGGCGTACTGCGTCGTGCAGTTCCTCGAGAAGGACCCGTCTCTGACGCAACCTGTAGTTAGGTAAGACATCACTATGGGTGCCACGAATAGCTATTTGGCCGAATACCGAATATTCGGCAGCGCTGTCGGCCGAATATCGAATATTCGGCAGCGCTGTGGGCCGAATATCGAATGTTCGGCAGCGCTGTGGGCCGAATATCGAATGTTCGGCAGCGCTGTCGGCCGAATAGCCGAATATTCGGCACAAATCACATGATTATCGAGCGTGTAAACAATAAAAAGACAAATAATTTCAAATTGCCTTCGCGGTTATTATACATTGGAATGAAACAACTGTAGACTATTGTCAGCTCAGTCGTGCTACGTGAATGAAATAATTTTAAACGGATTTCATTCACGTATTTTATTTTATTGGCTGACGTTTCGGAGCATAAGACTATTGTCAGCTCAGTCTTGCTACGATTATGGAATCTGTAAAGGCTGTGAAACGTCAGCCAATAAAAATAAAATATGCGAGTTTCATCAGTTTAAAGTTGTTTCATTCCAATGTGTAATAACCGCGAAGGCATCATAAATTATGTAGGTTTCTTTTTTTCATGATTCGGTATTCGGCCGAATAGTACGCCGATCCGAACCGCCAATCTCGCGAGATCTCGAAATTGGTTAAATCTCGCGGCATTGTTATTCATAAACTCGCGAGATTTCGTCTTGCATTCACTACTTACGTAATAAATAAATAAATAAATATCTTTGGACAATTCACACCAGTTATCTAGTCCCATTTTAAGCAAAGCTTGTATTATGGGTACTAGACAACGGATAAATATACATAAATACATATAAGACATCCAAGACTCAGGTACAGATGCCAGTGCTCATCACATTGACATCTGCCCCAAGCGGGATTCGAACCCGCGACCTCCGGTTTCGTAGTCAGGACCACTAGACCAACAGGCCGTAATACTTGAAGGGAACTAAAAAAAAAGTGATATTTTGTCCAGGGCATTATTGAAATACTGGCCGAAGACTCATTCCCCCAAGGAGGTGATGTTCCTCAACGAGATGGAGGAGATACTGGACGTGATCGAGCCGGCGGAGTTCCAGCGGGTGATGGACCCGCTGTTCAGGCAGCTGGCCAAGTGCGTGTCGAGCCCGCACTTCCAGGTACACAGACAATAGGGTATTTGACATGTTTTTAAAATCCATTTTATATTATGTAGTAGAGTCTAAGGAACCCAGCAAAAGTTATTTTTTTTAAATCTGGTATGTATTAGCTGAAAAACATCGAATTAAAAATTCAATATTTAAATAGTGTGCCAAAACGCTACTTTGACAATATGGCGCCGCAATGAGGTCGGTGACGTCACATGCCTGTTTGACAACTAGGCGCAACACAACTAGGTAAACAAAGTTTACGGGCATGTGACGTCACGAAAAACTCGGCCCAGCAGGAGCGTTTTGTGTCACGTGACAAACGTTTAAAAAATGTAATTTTTATTTAAGGATTTTTAAATAAATCAATCATTATTTTCAACTTACGTTAATGAATAATCATTTTTTAACTCTTAATTTATACTGTTAACAGTAATTTACACTTTATTTTTCGCATTGTCAAAAAGCCTATTATGGGCCTTTTTAATATAAATCGCAAACGCTACCATAGACCAGGGATCGAGTAACAAACTTTTTAAAAACAAGCTTTTATAATTTTACAATTAACATGTGATTCTCTTTTATGTGAAACCCCACTAGGGTATAGTCTCCCCTTTGTACGTCGTCGACGTTACACAGTTAACCATGCATTGTCATCCAAACTGATTGTGTGTACAAAAATTCCGCTCAATCGGTTAAAGTTATCTGGTTCAAAATTGAGTTTCGAATTTTTCCCGCACACACTAGTAACATACTTACATTGCTAAAAATTGCAATTTACAAACTATCAAAGAGCCACAATTTTTACCCTGGCAACAATAAATAGAGGACTTACTTATTATGACTGCTATAGTATTATGTATAGAAGATAAGAGATTTTTTTTTTAAATATCACTACATAGTATAAAGCAAAGTCGCTTTTTCTGTCCGTATATCCTTATGTACGCTTAAATCTTTAAAACTACGCAACGGATTTGGTGCGGTTTTTTAATAGATAGAGTGATTCAAGAGGAAGGTTTATAGCAACCGAGTGAAGCCGGCGGGTCGCTGGTAGGTTAAAGTTATCTGCTTCAAAATTGAGTTGCGAATTTTACCCGCACATACATAGTAACATACTTATATGCTTACATTGCTAGTTAAATGAAAGCTTTTAAAAAATCAAATTTATAAACTAATAAATACCTATACCAAATTTTTCCCTGACATCAATAAATAGAGGACTTACTATGATTGCTATAGTATTATTTGGTTATAGAACAACAAATATTATGTTTTGGAATATTTTATACTAGCGACCCGCCCTGGCTTCACAGGGGTGCTATAAACCTTCCTCTTGAATCAGTCTATCTATTTAAAAAAACGCATCAAAATCCGTTGCGTAGTTATAAAGATTTAAGCGTAGGTACACAGGGATATAGGGACCGAAAAAGCGATTTTGCTTTATACTATGTAGTTATATTTTTTTTTCCCTACAGGTAGCAGAAAGGGCGTTATACTACTGGAACAACGAGTACATAATGTCTCTTATATCGGACAACGCCAACCACATCTTGCCCATTATGTTCCCGTCTCTCTACCGCAACACAAAGAGCCACTGGAACAAGACCATCCACGGACTCGTGTACAACGCGCTCAAGCTATTCATGGAGATGAACCAGAAGCTATTCGACGAGTGCACGCAGCAGTACAAACAGGAGAAGCAAAAGTAAGTATATTTATATATATCTAGCTGTCCGCCCCGGCTTCGCCCGGATCCCTTTTTTTTATAGCCTACTACTGGCGGACCCGACAGACGTTGTCCTGTCCCAAAAAAATTGATCTAGCATTGTGAATGTAAACCACCCTCAAACCCCCTGGAATACACACAAAAAAATTCATCAAAATCGGTCCAGCCGTTTAGGAGGAGTTCAATGACTAACACACGTACAGAAGATTTATATATATAATAAAAATGTTATATACGACCATATATATATATATATAGGTATGAATGAATGAGTGACGGATACGTGCACACCCTAAATCGCTGATCGAAGAGACCTTGGAAAGTCTGCTCTTTGTATGATGGACGCATCCGATAAGAAAGGATTTTTGAAACTAACCGTAAAGGGATGAAAAAGGAGGGCAAAGTTTGTATGACGCAACATCATTGTTTGGTCCAATCTATTTAAAATTTAGCATGAATATTCTTTAATAGAACTTATTGAAGACGTATGTATTTATTTCGTCATTCATTGAAATTCACTTAATTCTTTATTGATCGCGAGCAGCAGTTATAATTCTATGAAAGTGGACTTAGGATAGAGATAGGAGAGAGTACCTAGACATATCCATTAGGTAGGTATTCGTAAGGAAAAAAAAAGCGTTTTCTTTTCAAGCATAGACAATGTGTAGATTGCCATTTGTGTAAAAAAGTTAATAATTACTGCTGAAGTAATGAGGATGGTGATCGCACCGAAGCCCATGTCTACAAAATTTCTTGCAAAGTATTGCATACCAGAGACGCTCCCCCCAACACCCCTATAATACTTACGTAATAAGTGCACGGACCCATGAACACGTGTTGTGTGTGTGTGTGCAGGGAGCGCGAGCGGCTGCAGCAGCGCGAGGAGCTGTGGTCGCGGCTGGAGGCGCGCGCCGCAGACAACCCCGCGCACGCCGCGCTCGCCGGCCGCCGCGCTCGCAGCGCCCTCGCCGACGACATCGAGTACGCCGACGAGCCCGACCTCACCTACTCGCGGCTCGAGAAGGAGGCGCAACAGGTATGTACTCACCTGAGTGGCTGTACGGAGTAAAATAAAATATCCCACACCTAGCAAAACTCGAATAGTAGAGCGGCCCCGCCGGCGGGGTTGAAGACGTGACACATCCAGCGTTTCTGCACTAAAGGCCAACTAGCTGACCAATCAGCATTAAATTAGAAAAAAAAGTGCTGACGATGAATTAACTTGACTTATTTTAAATGTGGCATTGATAAGTTTTTAGGTGCACTTTGCCCTTATTGCTCAATTCTGTCTTACATCATAATATCATCCACAAGACATCTCGTGGGTACGCCTCTTCGCAAGGACCTCCATAGTTTGCCAATAATATTGCGTGTGTGCGACTAGGCCTTGGTTTGTTAACTTGGGGTAATATCGAACGGCGAATTTCAAAGTGACAAGTCTGAGCACAGCTTAGCGCCGACTAGCTCGAACTAGTCTTTATTGGGAGGAGGGGTGAAATCAGTGACCCTAGTTAGATCATAATTCATAAGGGTAATAAATAAATAAATATCTTTGGCCAATTCACACCAATTATCTAGTCCCATTTTAAGCAAAGCTTGTGTTATGGGTACTAGACAACGGATAAATATACATAAATACATATAAGACATCCAAGACTCAGGTACAGATGCCAATGCTCATCACATTGACATCTGCCCCTAGCGGGATTCGAATTCGCAACCTCCGGTTTCGTAGTCAGGGCCTCTGACCACTAGACCAACAGGCCGTCAAAAATGAACCTAAAAAGGAGCTACTGGGCTGGACTATCACCATGTGATTGATTAGAACTTATGGATTGTGTCGTTATGCAGGTGTCGAAGCCGGCGGGTGGTGCGGGCGCGGCGGCGGGGGGCGGCAAGCCGGCGCCGCTGCTGCGCAAGAAGTCGGAGCTGCCGGCGCACAGCGCCACCGTGCAGGCGCTCGCGGCGCACGCGCGCGCCGACGCCTTCCTCGCCACGCCGCCCGACGCCAACCACTGCTAGCGCAGGTAACCACCACATTCAGATATTA
The DNA here is from genome assembly GCA_038024825.1 of Polylopha cassiicola. Taxonomy (NCBI): domain Eukaryota; kingdom Metazoa; phylum Arthropoda; class Insecta; order Lepidoptera; family Tortricidae; genus Polylopha; species Polylopha cassiicola. The sequence continues at coordinate 8,008,566 of CP149061.1, forward strand.
CGTAACCACTGTAGGGGAGGGGGGTCTTGGGTCTAGAAGGTAATCAAGTCAGCCGACCGACGCCAACCACTGCCGGCGCCTAGACGGCCTATTATTAACCTTTTTTTATACACAACTCAAACTGTTTATTGCATTTTTTATGATATTATAAGTGTTATAGTATGACCATGTTTTAATAAGGACCTAGTTTAGAGGGAGAATCGTCGACGGATGTGATCTTCGTAATATATATATATTTTTTAATTTCAGACCGGCATCGGCGACGGAGTAGGCGCGGCCGCGGTATGGACGCTAGTGTGACGGAACACACGGACTGTGCTACGTATTGAAATACAAACATACAAACAAACACACACGATCACTTGTACAGATATCTAAGAAATAATTACATACAAAGACAAAGTAAAATACTAGATGCGCGTCGTGTAGAATGAGGTCCGGCTGTCGTGTTCCACCGATGAGGTCCAGCTGTGATTGGAACGTGACAGCTGGACCTCATTATACACGACGCAAAGCGCTTTGACACTAAGTATATGAACAAGTTAGTATTGATAATAAAACAGGTGGATGTGATAGCGGGCGCGCGAAAGTGTGCCATCAGATATGGGTCTTGACAGATACCAGATAATTGACAGCTGGAATATGGAACGGATTTTTAAGTGAATCCGTTTGGAAAACCTATCTTGTTCATATACTATCAGTGGATACATTTTTACTCCCATTATAGCCTTTCCATATTATTATACAACTATTTCGAATTTCATTCTTAAGGGAAATCAAAGTCCCAGATAAGCTAAACGGAACTTTTCTGATAGATAAAAACAAATTTAGACACTAAATATTTAATAGATATTTGACAATGATTATTCAGTGGATTTTATCAGATTTATTTAATTATTTTGGGTTTTAATGATGTTTTTATCTGCAGGAGAAGAGGCAGATCTTTGTCATTCCGAAATAGACCGTAAATGTAAGTAATTAGGTCGCTTTTACGTGTGAAACCCGCGACGGCTATACCTGTCGTTGGCGTTGGAAAGCTATATAACTAACTATACGACTTGGTAACTATATTTGGCGTTTCATAAGTAATTACTAAGATTAATATAAAATTATTCTGCGCTCATTGCTGTTAAACAAATAGGTTATGCTGTATAAAAAAGCTATTTTTATGAATAGATAGTATATGTATTTTTTTTATTAATTAATTATGAAACGTTAAAAAAAATCTTACGTGTTACGAGAACTAAATGAAGACAGAAAACTTGATTTCAAGGGACCCTAACTTTGAAAATAAAATTAGACTAAACGATCTAGTCGGAAAGTGGGCAAAGCCTGTACTATGGGTACTAGACAACGGATAAACATACATAAACACATATAAGACATCCGAGACAAATACTCGTACCCATCACACTGACATCTGCCCCTAGCAGGATTCGAGCCCGCAACCTCCAGTTTCGTAGTCAGAGGCCAACTTGATTATTTTTAAAGTAAAAGGTACCTTGAAATCATTTCGTTATAAACAAAATTTCGACGTGATATTTGTAAGTGATTTGTAAAAAAAAACCCATTTTGACAAAATGATGTTTTGTAAATGATTCGGTGAATCGAAAATTCTATTCTCGCATTTCATAATAATACATACATGTCTATGGTATTTTTTTCGAGATTTACCGAATTTTTACAAAATATCGATAGAATTTACGTGTTCTATTGAACGTCACTAGATAGTACGCATATAATAATAAATTGTAGATCTGTACGTGTTTTTTATGTTGCATTCATATCGACGTCTTAACGTTTTGTATAGAGATATTGTGTATAATTGGAATATTAAAGTATTTTTGTCCGAAATGAATCGCTAGATGACGGTAATTCCGGAAAATAAACACAGATGGCGCTGTAGCGATAATTTCCTTATAAACAAGTACAATTATGTTGGAATGAAAAAAACTTTAACTCGCGTATTAAATCCGTTAATAGTTGCTTCATTCCAATGTGTAATAACCGCGGAGGCATCAGAATTTTTTAAGTACAAAGATGGTTAAAGATTTCGTCGACTCGATCAGTGACGTCAGTAGTGTAATTGGAAAAAGCACAATACCTCGCTTCAAGGTATAGTCTGAGTTCGAGTCCCACCGAGGGTCTCGATTTTCTCTACTCTTGTCTTGGTACAAAGTTTTTACTTGGATTCTAGGCTCGTCTGTGAAAAATTTACGAAATAAAATTATTATAACGCCATCTAGCGATTTGTTTATTGCGACTATCTTAACGTATTTATTTGCTTAGGGCCGGTTTTACAATGTCCAAGTATTTTTCAAGATTTGTATTTGTTTTCCTAGCTGATAAAATTGTTTTACTTTGAGATCGTTAATTATTAAATTGCCTGATTGTTTCGCAGCGCGAATTGAATCAGTCTTATCTGGCGGATAATTTATTTAATGAATTAACTATTAAGAATGTTTTTATTTGTTACATAATCGTCAGTTTTCTTGGACGTTGTAGACTTGCCGTTAAAAATAGTTTCATTGACGTTAAATGTTAAATCACTACAAATAGTTGAGCACTGTGAGGTCACATAGATATGTTTACAATATAGGTGTTTGAACACTTTGATCTATTCATTATTATTCTATGTTTGGTGTATTAAAGATGTATTTATTTCAATATGGTAACACAGAGCGTAGACGTCACGTAATGGCGGCCGTTGCTTGTCAAAAAACTGTCAATTGCACGTCGTGTAGAATGAGGTCCATTTGTCATGTTCCATCAATCAGAGAATTGTAATACTAGTCTGTGATTGGTGGAACACTATAACTGGACCTCATTCTACACGACGCTCATCTAACGGATTTTTGACACGCGACTGCCCTCATGATTAAATTTGAGTAACGTAAATGACGTCAAGCTTGTACTACTTAAATTATTTTTATATAAATAATAACTAATTATAATTCACCATTCCACTGCAGACCACCTTGACGAGTGAGAGACGCAATTATCAAGAATATATCTCTCTCACTCGATGCTAACTAAATGTTCAAGGCATTATATAGGCACCGGGATCGCGGGTCGTAAATATACGAATTACAATTTTATAGAAAAAAATGGCAACACTTTTCGAATTTGTTACGTATTTTTAAACAGTGTTGCCAACTTTTTCTTACAAAATTGTTATTTTTATATTTATGAAACGCGGACCTAAATTAGTTTCGCCGAAATTATTCGAATAGTTAATAATCATGTTTAATTATATTATGAAGCCATTTGTAACGTAGATTTGTAATTATTGTTTTAAAAACCAAATATGCATTGAATATTGTTTTTTATTTGTGCAAAATGATGCTGTGGCATTATGGAGTTGATCTGTGTCATGGAATATATATTTTTGTGACGCTCGTTGACTGGGAACACCCTTTTCCTTCTTACTATGGACCAAGTTGTTTCCTTCTCGCCATTAGATAATGTAAAATATACCTTGTCTCTTTAAACTTACGGTCGATTGTGCCACAGCAACGTTTTGCCGGGATGGGGGGGTCTAGCCATAGTTAATGCCTTAATGTTAATATATGATATAATTCAACGTTGATTCGGCACTCGCTGTCTAGCGTTTAGTTGTAAATGTCTAAGAATGTTAAAATGACATTTGTCACTTCTAAAAAGTTTTGCTCTCGTCGTGTTGCCTAAATTTGTGACAGGTGTCATTCTAGTGTTTTATTATTCCCCCGTATTTATTGAGTTGCGAGCGTCGCGTGCCAAAGGTGATGTGTTTTTGACATTTGGGTATCAGCTGTGCGGCGTGTTTGAATCACTGTTTTAAACGCTTAAAAAATACACCGAGATTTTTCAAAAAAACATTTTTTTTTTAGAAAATTAATCTAAAATTGAATATATTGTTTCGAGGGTCCGGATTTTTGGTAGCGTTTTTAATGGTAACCCAAACTTTTGTATGATGATGAGTTTTTGACAGGTTGAATGAGACGTGTATGTGTGAATCGAGCACCTTTTTAAATCTTATTTTAATTTATATTTTGTATGTATCCAAATTTATATTAGATATTAAAGGTTAACCAAACTATACATGTAAATGTTGGATAGATATTTTACACGGAACACAATATTGTTTTAACTGCTTTTAGAAATTACATCGTGTGTTGATTTAATTTTATGGTAAAGCAAGTGACTGTTCTGGACAATATATTTTTAATTAGGTTAAATTTTTCAAAGCTTCTGGTAAGCAAATAAAAATTTATTTTGTCCACTTGCCTGCATTGATTGCCAATTAATATAATTACTCTATAGAATAAAATTGTAATAAAATAATCTTCAACATTTCGTTTCTATCCGATGTCATTTTATAAACTGGTAGATAAAATTCGCGTGCAACTGGAATATGCGTATTATTGACTGTATTCAATGCCGGATGTATATATAAATTTGTGACAACTACGATATCTTTGTGACACTCACGATATACTCGATGCTGGCTGTATATATTTGTGACAGCTACGATACAATTGATGCTAGCTTTACAAATATATGTGTGACAGCTTCGATTTGTTTGTGACAACTACGATAAATTTGTGACAGTCACGATATACTCGTTTTCCGGTGGTCCGGTGTTGTCGGAACAGTCTCTTGCCGGCGTGATCGTCCGCGGACGCCGCACCCGCAACATCGCAAAACACAAGTTAATAAAATTTTGTATAAATATTTGTAACGATGATGTAACTGTTGAAAACATATTGTAACAGATGATATAAGGTGCTTATGATTATCGTTATAATACAAAGTTGTGCATATATTTGTGTTTTATTTCTTATTGCCTAGAAACGGTATATTCTGTTTTCCTAGTAACAGTAGTAACGCAATACGGAACTTTTTATATAGGTAGGTATCGAAAAAATTTATTTTTCATCCTCATTGATATTCTATTATCGCCCCACGATACTGATAGCTTACGATATTTTGGATCCTTTTATTTTCCCAGGAAAAAACAACCAATACAAACATCGTAACATACTTTTTATTAATATAATCATTCATACCAAGATAAATAAAGTTTTAATAAAATTCATTAGGTATGCAACAAGGTGAAATAATCAGAGATCGCAATAGGTGGTGCCAATTTACCTAAACTTGGCGGGAGGAGATGACTAAGAGTGGTTACAACCACCAAAAATATTAGTTATTTTTATTGAACGCGGGATTTCCCGGGATTTATAAGAATACATAATCGATATAGATTCACACTCAGGGTGTAGGTAATGGTCTAATTAATTATCTTTGCAAAAGAAATAATAGGAATAAATTAATTATTATTCAACTATTGAACAGTAACTAAAGGTATCCTGTAAACGCAAACACTATTTGAAAACTTTATTTTAAGTAATATTAATCATTACACCCTGAGTGTGAATCTATATCGATTATGTATTCTTATAAATCCCGGGAAATCCCGCGTTCAATAAAAAAAAATAATATTTTTGGTGGTTGTAACCACTCTTAGTCACCTCCTCCCGCCAAGTTTAGGTAAATTGGCACTACCTATTGCGATCTCTGGAAATAATAAATGAAAAACAAAAATTCGTTCAAAACTATTTAATCGTTATTTTATCCTTACAATATAATATAAATAAAGTATAGTGTAAACAGTATATCCTTTATACACATTTATAATTCATATTTTAACATTTTATTTTCAATTTCATCACAATTTAAACATTTTTTATCGAAGGAGCGATTTTGTCTCGGGCTGCAAAGCGTAAAAGAAGTAAGTGTTTTCTTTTCTTATATTCTACAAGTTTGATTAAATGACTATTTCACAAAGTCCAAATAGGCCCAAGTAAATTACTTGCAACTTACCGTACCTACAGGTAAAAGTACATATCGCTCACCTAGATCTAAAGAGAGCGAAAACAAAGGTAACTTCTATCGTCATACAAAACGCACATACCTATCTATAAAAAGAACCTTCAGAGCACATGGAAATATTAATCAGTTTTTTGCCTTCCCTTCAGGATCGTCTTCTTCAGATAGGACTTTTTTGAGTTAGCTCCCTTTTCATCTAGGTGATATAGCATTTCACAAAAATCAAATATAAGAATAACACTTCAACTGTCACTTATTCCGTCAAAAAAATCAATTTAAAACTACTTGAGCCAATGTATTCATTAAATAGCAAGCTTACTCGTTACTTGAACGCTGTGAAATAGGCAATCAGTAGGTATATTATTTTATTAAGATCTTCGCGCCGTTATTGTCGTCTCAGACCATATTTATGAACAAAATCAATAAGTAAAAAAAACATAAGTGATATTATCTCCCGGTACAAATACTGTTTCAATTGATACATAATATTATTTTTCTGTCCTCCGGCCAGAAAGCGCCAACTTACTGGCCGCTGGGCTAAATAAGTTGCCGCTTTCTGGCTTTGTCGAACAGAAAAATAGTATACCTACTAACCTCGGCCAGTAAAATAAAAAATCCTCAAATCACATTTTTGTCAACCTCTGCTTCGCCTAGGACGATAATTACATGTGATCTGAGACATTTTACAAAGTTGAAGGTTACTGTGCGAGCGTGAGGGCACTATTACTACGCGCGTGCGACAGAGACAAATAGAAAAAGGGCAACGTCCGTTTTTCGCTGTGCTCCGCGACCGTCCTTCAGATATAGCTAGAGAGGACAATGACGGCGTCTCAAACGCTCGAAGATCCACCGTATTTTACTGCCCGTTTCGTCAGGTACATTATAAGATTGGTATTTATAAATAAAATTACGTAACTACCTTTAATTTCAATTAGTATTGCCCCATCCCTTTTAATTTTCTAAAAAATCTTCATAATTTCTAATACCCTCGCAGATATTACATATTGGAATGAAACAACTATAACATATTTTACGTATTTTACTTTATATGATCACGTTTCGAAAACTTTACAGTTACCATATTCGTAGCACTGCTGCGCCTGAGTTACATCATTTATAGTTGTTTCATTGCAACATTAAATAAGTTTTTTTTTACTAGTCAATTCTCTTTTACCACAAACACGTTAAAAGATTATTAATGGTTAGTTACAGATATTGCATCACTAAACCTGTATAGATATACAGGTTTAGTTATTAGATAATTGTTATCAGCGAGCCTATGATGAACTGTCGAGACGACATGTTGTCGACATAATATCGAGAACGTTTTCAACAAAGAAAAGGTTTTTCGTGTCGATATTATTCCGTTGTTGACATAAGAGACGACATCGACATGTCAAGATTTCTCGTAGTCGACAACCTTAGCGATTTTTGACAGATAACAGCGAGAATAAGACGACATCGACATGACAAGATGTCGACTCGACAATTCATCATAGGCTCGCTGATTATAAATCCATTAACGAATAATATTTGTCTGCTAGAAATGTTATAACATGTACAGTCAGCGTCAGATATGTCATGATGATCACATATTCTATATCCGACGCTTACTGTACGAGACTTAATTGGTCAAAAATCAGGTATGTTTTAACTTGTGACGAAACGGGCGTAAAATTAAACATTTATTCGGGATTTCATTATGATAAATTAAGTAAGATCATAGAGTTAGGGCGATATCTCAAATCAAGCGTTTAGAGAAAATATTACATTACATATAAGAGAAGGAATGGTTCAAGCTTAGAATTGAATAATACAAGGTATGTCGTATACATATATTAAATATACATACAGCGTTGGCTCTTTGATTTGGGTAGAGCGAAATTGGCTCTCGACGTTTGGTTGTTTAATTAATCTATACTAATATAATTAAAAGGAAATTTCTTTGTTTGGATTGAATAGACTCGAAAACGACTGGACCGATTTGAAAAATTATTTAATTGTTGGGAAGCTAAACTATTCGTGGCTATAAAAAAAATTGCTAATGATTAGGGATCAGAGCGAAGCCGGGGCGGCCCGCTAATTTCACATAAATTAGTAGTACCATTTGATTATTGAAATTTCACATTTGGCTTTTTACGACTAGAGCGAGCGCTATTCTCGCTCTACCCCAGGACCCAAAGCACGGTTTATGGCTACACAGAAAATGTAATAACGAAGAAAGTTTCATTGCAAGAGATAATGGTAAATAGTTTCAATAACCATAAGCTAAAAAGGACATTTCTTGTACATAATATGGTCCGTGTTTAGCATTAGTGTTTCAACCCACACCAAGCTAGTTTTGAGATATCGGCGCTTAAAGTTTTTTGAGAACATTCTTCTTTTTCCGCTTATTTTAAGCAAAAAAAGTATTGATATGTGGTATCATTTTTTTTGTTGAAATGCATAGATTAAGGATATAAATGTATTTATTGGAATAAATTCAAAATTTAAAAGAAAAAGCAGAAAAATGGTTAATGCTTAATGGCTATAAGGTTTATTACATTTAGCATTTATGTGCTAACCCACATAACAGTATGAGAAATTCTCATTTGTTGTTTTAAAATGAATATGTTTTACACAAATTTTTGGAAAACGTAATAAAATAAACTACTAACAGTAAGTACATATTTATGGAGTTTTTATTGTTTTAACATGTTTCAAATAACATTATAAGTTCTGCTAAAAATCTGAAATAGGTACAACAAGTTAACGCTTATATTATTTAAATTACTTAAAAATCTTAACCAAATTGATTTATTATTATTATTTTATCATATTGAATTAAACCAATAATATATACTTCCGTACCTAAAAGCTTAATAAACCACCTAAAAACAATTTTTCGAATAGTTGATAAATTGTGGAGACAAGTCGGTCTGCCATTCTATAATATTATTATGTGTAATATTCTAATTTTTGTCACACACGTTTTAATCTAATGATGGATATAAAAAAATATCGGTTAAGTGCGAGTTAGACTCGCGCACCAAGGGTTCCGTACTATAAATAACCTGTAGGTAGGTATATATTTTTTAATGATGTCATTAAAAATGTATGGTTTTCGTATTTTTTTCTTTATGTGTGCTATATGACGTTACCTCGTACTAAATTAATTCAAGATCCTGAGTTCACTAGAAAACTTTTGTCAATTCGCGGCATAAACGGCGGTTCTTTTGATTGCGTTGGCGATTTTTTTGTTTTTTTACAATTCCAAGGGACGGTAGTCCTGAGTATTTGATATTACTCTGAATTTTAGTTTGATAACTACCTCCACGCGTTACTGAGGTAAAGGATCACACAGACAACAAAGTAATCCTGTAAGGGTTCCATTTTTTTTCCCTTTAAGATACGGAAACCTAAAATGTGTATTGATTTTATTTAATATGATAAAAATAATAATAATAAAAAAATAGGTTTGGTTAAGATTTTTAAGTAATTGAAATAATATTTAAGTGTTATTTTGTACATTTCTCATTTTTAGCAGAACATGTAATGTTATTTGAAACATGTTATACAACAATAAAAACTTTAAATAAATGGGTACCTACTTACATTAAACTTTTAATTCGTTAGTTGTTTATTTTGTTACATTTTCTAAAAATGTTTGCATAGATAATATGTATATTCATTTTAAAACAACAAATTAGAATTTTGCATTAATGTGTTAGGTATGTGGCTTAACACATTAATGCAAAAATACAAATCTGACATAGGAAATAAGCAATAATGTGTTATATGTGGCTTAACACATTAATGCAAAAATACAAATCTGACATAGGAATTAAGCAATAACCGATTTTGTGCTCTAGAATATTCTACGATTTTTTAAAAAAAAAAATGGATTTCACTGCTGTATTCCTCATGATCTATTTAATAAAACTGCATTCATAACTCAAAACCCGATTTTTTGTGGGTTGACACACTAATGTTAAACACGGTCCATATACGAATTATCATATGCCTTATTTGCACAGTGTATAAAAAATGGAGTGCGATCGAGAAAATTAGGCCTAAACTAGCGATTTAAATTATTACATTTTTGACTTCGAATCAAGAATTTCGTTATACCATTGAGAAGTCGTATAATTTACAACAATAAAATTATTTTTCGACAACATTTTTTTACATTTATACAATACATGTACATACAATAGTCACATCATACATACGATAATGTTATGTTTTTTTCCACAAAAGTGTTGGACATTTTATCTATACAAATAAGCCAGTGAATTTAATATTTATCTAGTTAAGGAGTTTAAAGAAAAATAATGTGTTTTACGTAATTATGTTGATTAGTAAATATCGACGCATATTTCATTTTGTTCCCACTGAATCCGCTTCAATAAAATGGGTGACTTTATAACTTCTTACATTTTTGGGCTAGAATGATCATACATGGATCATGTAGGTAATCGTTGTTATATATCGCACCTACGCTGCAACAACGTCACTTATGCATTTTTTTAAAAAAAATATGAGTATGAGGAAATATTAATAATGACATCATTTATGTTTCCTCATACAGTTTTTTTTTTTAATTTGCATAAGTGACGTTAATCTTTTCAAATTTTAGGCTAAAATGTTCATTGTCACTTAGATAAAGAACACTCAAAATCGGTAGAATTTTATTTATTTATAATATCGACCATGATTCTTTCGTGTGTCAGGTCTACCTATAATCTCGATCCTATGACCTTTACCAAACGAAACATATAAAATGACAATAAACAACAATCTTTCCTTATGTTGGATCACAATGATCCAACCAGTGATCTTAGCATGTGATCTTCAAACGATACAATAAATCTTGATCTAATTACAGGGGGTGAAAATGATCATCGACCTGCGAGCTTGATCTAACCTCACTTCCTCCTCGAGGCGAGTTGTCCTTTCAACGTGTCTATGTCAGAGTGCTGTCTCGCTATCTGCTCCAGCAAATCAGCGACGTGTTCAGTCAATACTGACATCTGCTCCTCGTAGTTGTGGGACGTGGAATGCAATTCCTCCTCCTAAAGAATAAACCCTTATTTTAATATTTGTTGTATATAAGTTTATGATTCATATAGACATCAACGCCACATCTTTAATTTTTTTGTTACTCCATTTAAGACTCTAAGTCTGTACATTTAAAATTTGAATTCATATGGTGAAATATTTCGATATGTCACGTTGCTCCGGCAAACGTCTGAATTAGTTATTTCCGTATAGCGTTGCCAGTCGGACAAAAATATGTAGGCTTTTTGATTGCATGTCCGGACAAAATAAACGGTGTCATTTTGTTAGGTTTTTACCATAATCAAAAAGTTTGATTTGAAATAATTTTCTTTTTGTTCAACCTTGTATAACGAAATATATTGACAAATTGTAAAAAATCAACAGAAAAACAGCGACATTAAAAAATCTTTACGTGGCTTTTTAACAAACATTCACGATTGCATACGCAATATTTAAATACATTCCCGAGTGATATTCGAACCCGCTACCCTGTATACAAAGGTTATAATGATCATATCGACTCACCAATCTACTAATAGTGTTGTGTTTCTCGCCGATCGTGCGTTCATCTGTCGCTCTGTCTTTCTCCATCTCTTCAAATCGCTCCCTCAACATCTCACACTGAAAAACAAAAGAAATTAGTCACATATTCTCACTGTATCTAAGAAAAACCGGTCAAGTGCGAGTCGCATTCGCGCACGTTTGATTCTGTACATATCTATTTTATTATATTTGCTGACGTTTCACTTTAGCGTTACACTATCATCAGCTCAATCGTGCTACGACTACGGGAACTGTAAAGTTTTCGAAACGTCAGCCAATAAACTGAAGCGCGAGTTACATCAGTTATAGCTTCATTCCATAGTGTAATAACCGCTATAGCAGCAGAAATTATCATTATATGGTTAGGTATATGTACATTTTTATGTAGGTACTACCATGAATATGAAAGAACTAGCGGCCCGCCCCTTCTTCGCCCGGATTCCTTTTTTTATAGCCTATGTCACTCGGGAATAGTGTCATATCAGTCCAGTCATCTAGGAGCCTATTTAATCCAAACAAACAAACTTTTCCGCTTTATAATATTAGTATAGATAAAAAAAGGGTCACAAAACCTCACCTCCTTCACATAATGCTCAGTCTTGCTCATCAGCTGCTCCCTCTCAATCTTCAGCTCGCTAATCTTATTCCTAAAGTACGTCTTCATGCGGTCCTCTCTACTCAGGGCCTCCTGGCCGAGGAGGAAGGGCACCTCCATGCTGCCAAGGAGGCCGGAGACCCTTCCCTCAGCGTCCAGTGTCGTCTCGGAGAAAGTGTTGAAGTCCCCGGAGTCGTGGCCGTCCCCTCTCCGCTTCTGTGAGGCCGATATGTGCTTCCCTAGCTCTAGTTTGAGGGTCTCATTCTCCATTTGGAGAAGCTCGTATTCCATACGGAGTTTTTGGTTTTCCTAAAAATTTATAAATTGTAGATTCTGCGGTCTGCGTAGAATAGGCATCACAAGTTTTTTTCTTTGTTTGGTATAGAAATTACCAAAAATCAATTACGAAGAAAGCACTTTAAGAGTTCCAATGGATATTACAATTTATACCATATTATCACGGACCCCAACTTTAAAAATAAAGAAGTACCTACTTTCTAAAAATCTTTGGATTTTTTTTGTTTGAAAGAATAAAAACACAAAATATGGAATATGCTTTTATTTTTCAAACAAAAAAAGCATAATTAAAATCATACAAACAATAATGAAACCCCCCTTTTGCGTCGAAGGTCAAAAATATGTGTCCAATATTTTTTAATAACCTAACTGACGGACTAAATAGAGTTTAATTTTCTTTACCAAGTCTTCATCTGGATATCATAGTAATTAGGTTATTTTGTATTTACTATAAAAAAAATCACATCTACTTTTGTCTTTTATATATAACTAGCTTCTGCCCGCGACTTCGTCCGCGTGGAGCTCCTCCTTTTTTGCAGTCGGTTAAAAAGTAGCCTATGTTCTATCTCAGGCTCCAGACTTTCTTTGTACCAAATTTCATTTAAATTGGTCCAGTAGTTTTAGCGTGAAAGCATAACAGACAGACAGACAGACAGACAGACAGAGTTACTTTCGCATTTATAATATTAGTTAGGATTATCGCCTACCTGGTCCATAGTGTGTGCTTTTACACTGAGTTGTTCCAGCGCGTGCAAGTCGTCCACGGAACTCAGCGCATCTTCACTGCCGATCTACAATCACAATATAATCATGATCACCACCGCCATCATCATTATCACCACCACAATAATCATGATCACCAACCATCATCATTATGACCCCTATTTAATACTTTATTACGAGCTGGAAAACCCAAGCTAGGCTCTAAAACAAATACATACTAGCTCAGCGCCGCGGTTTCATCCGCGTCAATTTGAATATTATGAACATAAAAATAATTTCGGAGATTGGCTATGACATAGAATAGACAAATAGACACACGTGTGAAATAGTGTGAATAATCTAAAAAGATTTTATACCCATTTTAGTTTACTTATTGATAGTTAGTTTATTGTATTATTTGCTATACGCTTTATCTTTATTTAGTAAAATTAATCAATTTATATTATAAAGCTTAGATTGGTCTGGAAACATGATCCGAAGGACAAGAAATGGAGTAAACAAAGTAAAAGGAAAAGAGATAGACTTCTTGAAAGATGGGACAATAACATATAGCAAGTCACTGGTCTCATCTGGAGTAGAGTGAAAGCCTTTGTCGATTGGCCAATAGACATACAGATGGTGAAATAAGACAATATTAATGTTAATCTGTGATATCAGCTATAATAATAAAAAAGATTTCCATATAGCATTACCAAACTGCCTGCCTCCGACAAGAAGTCTCCGTTGCAGCTGGCCGCCTGACTGCTGGACGGAGCGAGGCCCTTGTTCGGGGTGCCCCCGAGCCGCTCCTTCTGCGTCTCTTCCAACGAGAACTGCAGCTCTTTGTTCTTATTCTTCAACTTCGCTATTTCACATTTGTATTTGCTATCACTCTCCGTCATGTGTCTTTGGTAATCCTCTAGCGCCGCTTTCAATTGAGACACCTCAAATACTTTGTCTGAAAGCTGAAAAATTAATAATTCACAATATAACCTATTGCATATTTTAAAAAGTACAATAAGGCCCAATTGCACGTTCTCAGGTTAGCCACTAACATGGCGTTAAATCTGACAATTGTTGTACTGATGACTGTTAGATTTATTCGATAAACCCCATGTTAGTGGCTAACCCGAGAGCGCGCAATCGGGCCTAACAGTGTTAGTAAAGAATTGAAGATAACAGGAGCCAATTTAAAGGGCATGTAATATTAAAAATACTAGTATCACTAAATCTATAATACATAAAAATCCTGCTAAAAAGTTAATTAATTCAGGCCAGACAATCAATTGGTTTTTAAACCACATGGTTTGGAAATTATGTGGTCTGTTTTTGTATTTTTTAAGCTTTTAAATTTATTTAGTTTTAGGAACAACAGAAATATCTATAAATCTGAACATTTCAACTAGCTAATTATTACAATACATAAGCAGACAAACTGACAGCGGAAGTCTCTCCTCGTAACTGTTACAGTTCTACCCTTCAGGTATAGAACCCTTAAAACAAATATAGTAATCCCTACTAATATTATAAATGCGAAAGAAACTCTGTCTGTCTGTCTGTTACGCTCTCACGCTTAAACTACTGGACCGATTTAAATTAAATTTGGTACAAAGAAAGTCTGGAGCCTGCGAAAGAACATAGGCTACTTTTTAACCGACTGCAAAAACAAAAAAGGAGGAGTTCCACGCGGACGAAGTCGCGGGCAGAAGCTAGTACGAAATAAAATTGTGGTACCTGAGAAGCATACTGTGCATTCTCCATTATTTTCTTCTGGAGCTCTTCCTGCAGAAGCCCCGAGTCCAACGCAGCGGGGGCAGCACTCGCCACTGGTTTCTCATCTTTACCTTTACTCTTCTTGGTTGATTTTATCTAAAAATAATAAGCTCATAGTCATACCACTATTGGACTTAAGCCTCTAAAGATATAGTCACAATACTGAAGATCTGCAAATCATAAGTGGACCCAGAAACAAAGCAAACAAAATTGTCCACAGATCTCAATCTTCATGCAGATTCAATTTAGGTCAGGTTGGCAGATTAAACACCACAAAGTAAGTTTCTCCTATTATAAAAAATAAATAAAATGGAATAATTAACACTAATAAACCTAAAAATGATGAAGACAATCAACAGTAAATTAATATATTAACTATATAACAAAAAAAGGATTTTTCTTTCATTAAATACAATAATACAATTTAATTATGGTCGATATATGCACAACAATAAATTGCTAACATAAAATATTTCTTTCATCTACAGTTCAAATAAATAGTGATGTTGACTTTTGCCTAGTTAAATTGTACTGTAAACAATTTTGAATATTACATTATCAACAATTAAATAGTGTACAAAATAAACATTATTATCAAAACCTTTGTTATCAGGCGCTAACATATCACAATCAAAAGCATGTACTTAATCTTGGATAGCATATTGACACAGAGAACCAATATTCACTGCCATTGTGTGCAACAAAAACTTTTCAATGTCAACAAAAGAAATCGACTTTAGAGGACAACAAAATAAAGTGTTAAGTGCAACTAATTTGCTACACTAGCAAAATATATATTTGCCAAGTAATAAAGATTCTCATACAAAATATAACAGGCATGACTTGATTAAAAATACCTGCATCAATTATCTGAAATTATTCATCAACAACGTAGATTTACTATTCTTTGCATTATAATTAACGTGTCTACTGACCTGTAGCGCCTCTAGCTCATCCTGGAGCACCGCTACGCGACGCGTAAGTTGCTGATTTCTAAACGTAAGCGAGTCTATCTCTAACTCCCCTTTTCTCAAAGCCTTCTCTTTCTCCTTCAAATTGTCTCTCAACTCATTTGATTTCGCCTGCTCATCTAGAACACCTTTCTTCAAAACTTTAACGTGCACTCGCAACTGTAACGGAAACAATAAATTTATAAAATTGCCGACAGCTTAACTAATACTTCGATAAGGATACCGTACCTTTGAATACTCCGCTGCTAGCTTCTGGTATTTTGCTTGAATGTCACCCGAAGGTAACCCCTCCATGGTCGATTTTCACGTACACGCACTCATAACTATTAGAGGATGGGTTTAATGTGTATTTGTCTAACTGAATGTTGTTAAAACACCCACTTTCTTAGGAAAGAAATGATATGACACAACATACGCAAATTTGACATTAGGGTAAAGATGATTCGATAAACTCGAAAACTTGCATTCAAACTAGATATAAAAAAGATTGGGACATCAAATCTTATTTCAAAGACATCAAATTAGACCGTATAATTATCAAAAAATAAGGTCATCATCAAAATAAGATATCAGAAATCCATATTAAATTAAAATGAAATAATAATATCGACGTTCAACTTAATTACATTTTGTACATCACTATGCTGACGTTTAATAGAAGTTTTTTCACATCTTGAATAAACGAGCAAGCATATAAAGCTTGTTCAAAAACATACACAGTTTTTCACTGAGACAACTATTTATTTACATTCTAATTTGTAAATAAAATTATTTATAGTATTCACATGAGATTAGTTACATAGCATATTATCTAATTACTATTGTTATTGTAAATAAAATTATTTATGTTAATGTGTTCAGAACATGACAGCGGGGGAAATCGAGATCGGAGAAATCAAAATATATTGTTAATGGTAACACTGCGTATGTTGATGTGTCGTGACGGTCCCATTGGAAATATCAATATTTAGTGTTTTATGAAAGAAAAACAGTAATTAAAGAACCATTTTTCATATTTATATACTATTATATATACCGTATATTTCAATGCTAAGGTCATGGACGACAGGTCAGTCATTGAGTAATGAACTACATCGCAACAGGTACCGACTCAGGAACAATGCAAATTATGACTAAACTATTTGATATTCCACAGAATCATGGATTGTAGCAGTTCTGGTGTCACGGAAAATGAGCACGAACATCCTAGAGCTATCGTTCATATAGATGTGGATTGTTTTTATGCTCAAGTGGAGATGTTGCGGGACCCCGAACTGCGCTACGTGCCACTCGGAGTTCAGCAGAAGAACTTCGTCATAACCAGCAATTACGAGGCGCGGCGCTGTGGCGTCCACAAGTGTATGCTCGTAAACGAAGCTTTAAAAGTTTGCCCCAACCTGAAACTCGTAAATGGAGAGGACCTATATAACTATAAGGCAGCTTCAAATAAGATTTTCGAATTACTTTTAAGTTGGAAATGTCCCGTGGAAAAGTTGGGTTTAGATGAAAATTTTATAGATGTCACAAAGGTAGTTCAGGAGAAGTTAAAAACTGTGGATGTGAATAGTGTCACTACGCATGGTCATGTATACGAGGAGCCCAGCACGGAGTGTGCCTGCGGCTGCCACACGAGACTGAGGTTAGCATCACAAGTAGCTGGTGAGATGCGCCAGAAATTATACAATGAATTAGGATTCACAACATGTGCAGGTGTCGCACACAATAAACTTTTGGCTAAATTAGCCTGCCCCTTACATAAGCCTAATGATCAGACTACAATATTACCGGAGCATGCAGAGGCTTTCATGACCTCTCTGCCTAGTGTTCGATCAATTCCGAGCATAGGCTCTAAGACTTCTGAAGCACTTATCACCCAGAAAATATTGACTGTGAGCGACTTACAAGAAGTATCTTTAGAGGTACTAAAGAAGCATTTTAATAGTGACATGGCCGTCAGACTGAAAAGCCTTAGTTTAGGGAATGACAATACTCCAGTGAAACAGTCCGGCAAGCCACAGAGTATAGGGCTTGAGGACAGTTTCAAGACTGTTAGTGTTAAAAGTGAGGTAGAAGAAAAATTCTCAGCATTACTACAAAGACTACTTATATTAGTGAGGGAAGATGGACGCATTCCAGTTTCGCTACGGGTCACATTACGTAAGAAAGATGCAAAGAGACTGAGCAGCCACCGGGAGTCCCGGCAGTGTCAGATCTCTCCTTCCATCTTCACGATAAGTAATGGCACACTGGTTGTGACTCCAGCAGGACAGCACAAACTACTGACCACTATTATGAGATTATTCAACAAGCTCATTGACTTGTCCAAACCATTCCATTTGACACTAGTGGGGTTGGCATTTACTAAATTTCAGGAGAGGATGACAGGCAGGAGTTCCATAGTGAACTATCTCATGAATGATATATCTGTCCAGTCAGTTCTCAACTTGCAAAATGATTGTGACACATCCGCCTCATCTATGGACTACTCGGCAGCATCACCAAGTAGTAGCACCACAACAGATCTGTCTGATGCGGAAGTCGAGCCTTCTCCCAAAAAACCTAAAAAAGTAAACTGGATAGCGAAAAGGCGATGTTTATCTAAAGAGGAAGTGGCATCACCCAGTAAATTAAAAGTGGGCGAGTTAAGACTCAATTCCAGAGAATTAGAGAAAGTTTCAGAACTAAGGTTGAATTCCAGAGACAGATCGCTAACGCCGAGAGCCAGTCCTGCGAGGGAAACCCACTCCGACAACTCCGACACCATGAAGGATGTGGCTGAAGGAGGTAACTGTGATGTATGTCCAAGTTATGTGGACAAGGAAGTGTTCAATGCCTTACCTGACGACATGCAACAGGAGCTGAAGGCCATGTGGAAGAACCCCTCCAGTTCGGAGCTGCCGAGGAGTAGTCCGCGAACGATGAACAAAGCAAAATCGAACACAATCTTAAAATATTTTGTTCCACACAAATAGTATTAGTAAGATTTTATCTTGTTAATTATTTTAAGTGATAAGTGAATGGTTTCTATTTTTTCAAATCATACATTTTTTATTCTGATCAAAATAATACATGTTTATGTTAAAGCAAACTCTTTTCATCAACTCCCTCCCTCTGGTAATTCAAAAAGAAATGAAAAGCAACTGTGTATGTATAAATATGGGCATATCATTTAATATCTATACTTTTTACAGCTTCTGTGACCATGTGGCTTAGTTCCTTATATTTGTGTATAGCATGTACTTGGACATGTACAGACTCTGCCAGCTTGCCGTAAGAAACCACGTCTACATTCAGCTGGAGTCGAATCTTCTCTCCATCTGTAGTGCCGGCGCTATCAGTACTCTGCTGCGCCGCCTTCTCCCGTATCTGTTTCAGTCTTCGTAAGGACTCTTCTGTTTTCTGAACAGACGTTAAAACATCTTCCACGTATTTATAATATCTGTGAAAATATGATAATATTATACAAAGAAAATAATTTAAGTAAACATTCGACCACGCCTGTCCAACTGGACAATGTGTAATCAAACACTTGTTAAATACTTTTTATCGTTAGTTGTGACTCATCGGGTCATCAAATAACAATTCTCTCCGTAGTTTATTATAATAATATATCAATTGAACCGAATCACTAAGTAACGGAAATTAATAGTTGATAATACATAATATAGTTATTTTATCAGATTGTTTATTTACATGAAATAATATATTGAGTGTATCAAAGTCGTGGATTAGATGACGTCTAGGATGCATTTTGTATGTCACTATATTATGCAATAAGCATCTTTTATTATGATGCAGTATTGTACAACAATATTTATACTTTGTTTTGTGCCAAGATTTTCTATAGAAGTCATAAAAATCTTTTGAAGTTTTACGGTATAAGTTCATAATACGTTGCTCTACCTAACAGATCGTCGCTTAGCTAACAATACCGCTTTTAAATCACTTTGTTACCAGTTATATTACCGCTTAAGTCACTCATTATTTTTAGCATTTAATGAACTGAGCGGTATTGTTAGCTAAGTGTCGAAATGTACAAACAGAAATAGAAGTTATCAAGAGTGTTGAATACTTACGACACAGTCATAACATTAAACAGGTCTTCAAAAATTTTGTGTAAAAATTCATTATCTAATCGTATTTTTGCGTCTTCATTGAATTGCTGAATTTCCTTCGCAACCACATCGATGTATGTACAAGGTTTGGTGGGAACATTGCGATTCGTTTTCCTATACAGGCGAGGTATATCGCTAACTTGTTTCAATTGAATATTGAAATAATCAAACAATTCATTGACAATACATTCTTTGATTTTGTTTTTCGTCCCTTGCAACGCGTCCTCGGATGGCCTGAGACTTTGTTTCAGCAAATCCTTCCTGTCCATAGGTATTTTACTTTCAACTAATTCTAAGAATTGTGGCAACCTCTGCAGAAGTGTGTTGGTGTCTACATAGATGCTAATACAACTATCTATGAGAGTTCTATTTACACTGGCCGATTCAATTTTTGGTGAAGTCCTCTGAAAAGTAAATTAAAATAATTATTCAATTTTAATAATTTCTGATGCCTTCCTAATTGTTACTAATTGGAATGAAACAACAACAAATTTAACTATCCTATTTCATTTTATTTGGTGACAAATAAAACAAAATATAGTAAAATCCATTATAGCTATCTCATTCGAATATTTTATTATAGTTTTACACTCTTGGTTTATATGTCATAAATTTACCTAGCTTCCAAGAAAAAATATAATTATAAAGGTCCCAGCATAGTATATTGGCCTATATATTATTACTTTCTTAACCATAATAATATATTATGCATAGTCTATTCTTATTTACTTTAACTTTCTTTACACATATTTATAAAAACATAAAGACAATAATACCTGAGAACAGAATGTACAAGCCCACACTGTGTATCGTGAGAGAAGCTGCAAAGACAGTTTCCAGAACTTATGTGCCAGGGCCTGGATGTACACACCCTCTACCCAGCACTGCTGCATGCTGTGCCAACAGCTGTGGGTCTGTTTTAGCACCAGACCATCATTGTCTTCTTTAGTTGGACTAGCTTGCAAGGACGCTTCATAGCTCCCTAAAATTAATAAGAAAAAAATGTTTACTGAAATATTTTGAGAGATGAGTGTGGCTATGTTAGGTATTACATATAATTCTGGGAATTTAGGCTATAATTTAAGGTATAAGTATAAATAAAAAAAAAACTTAAGATACTAAGGCAGGGGTGGAGTCGACCTTTTGAGTTGTAAGTTTATAAAGAGCCACATTTTTTTTGCCAATAATAGACACAGGATTTTACTATATAGGGATAGGTACCTGCAATTTCTTGAAATCTTATCTGGAAATACACAGGCAAGTTCCATCTTCTTTGGAAGCTCTTGTACTCTGCAGTATCATGCAGTAACTTTACCATAGTCCTGTCTGAACAATGCTCCTCAAGCCTTCTAACAAAATTAACACTTTCAGTATACCTCTGGTAAAATATTTTAGGGTTGCCGGGTGCGAAAATAGAAGCCATGTTTACTTCCAGACGTGACTCTACTTCACACCAGAAACAGTTCACCAGGAACCTATACTTCTTGACAAGAAATGACATCTTGGAATGTTCCATAACTGTATGTAACAGCTTTAACTTTGTGTCTAACACAGCTAAGATTCTTTCGTAAATGCCACGGAGGCCATCTTTGCTTTTCTGTAGAGCTGATTCATTTATGATGTCTTGCAGTAAAGGAGCTATGGCTTGCTTTCTTATAAGCATTTCTGTTTCCGTGACCCGTTCCAAAGAGGACAAAGTTAATAAGGCTTTTAACAAGTTTGCCTCATCATTATCATTCCAAAATTGGAATAACAATTCATTCAATTGTTGAATTAGTCTCCCGCCAATACGGTTGAATTGTGATTTCTGTTCCGGTTTCACAAAGTTGTCACATTTATTTATAGAGAATTTTAACTGATTATATTGCATTGCAGCTCTATCAACCAACGCAATCTGTTCATGCTTTTTCTTATTAGAAATATCTTGTAAGATGTTTTCGAGAATGGTCAGAGAATTAATTGTTTCGCCATAATATTTGAGAAGTTGTTTCTTTTTTTGTAATCCATGCCTTTGGTTCAACCACATTGATAGTTCTTTCATGGCATCTTCTAGGCACTGTTTTACATTCTGAAATAAGAAATAATTCAATATGTTAATAATTATGTGTGTTACATCTATTTTGTGTATACTAAACAGATAAAATTTACCATAACTTCCTCATTGAGTTCTGTGAGAGGCGTTTGAATTTTCGTTATCGCCTTATCAAATCCAATGAGCGTGGCGGACAAATTAACGAAATTGGCGTAGTCCTTATTAATCAGCTCGATCATAGCGAGCCTAAGCACCTTAAGGTATGCTCCCAAGTCATCGCGCATATTCTCCAATGACGCCACATTTTGATGCTCCTCCAAGAAATTATCCACGGAAAAGTTTGTCTACAACAATACCAAATATATTGCAAACGAAATGAAAACATAATTATTATCTCAAAACTGTTTGTTAGTGATAAAACGGGCATAGTACCTTGACAAAATCATTCCGATCGAAACAGAGCCCTCCCGGGGCCGGTGGCAGCGTAAACCCCGTACTGTCGTTTTCCATGTTAGATAAATATTCGCATTATGTTAGTAAAGGCACCAGATTAGGGAATAATTGTTGAAAAATGTAATAATTATCTATTAAGATCGCTTTCAAATGCAATCATTTTGACACTACTGACGTAAGCCTGACACATCACACGTCATTTGAACTAGTTGTTTGAGTTAGTGTTTTGCACGCTAGAATATATAACTTTTATTGTAAACGCTGAAATTAAAAAAATATATCAACTTTTTTTAACAGGTTATTTTTCGTAATTTAATTAGAGACGATAAAAATATGGAACTAATTTTAAAAGTGGATGTATTAAAATGACGTCACGATTGGACAGCCATTTTTATTATTTTTTGGAAATGATTCCATAATCGTAGCACGACTGAGCTGTCAATAGCTTTAGACTATTGTCGTAATGCTATTGACAGCTCAGTCGTACTACGATTATGGAAACTGTAAAGAAATCGAAACGTCAGCAAATAAAATAAAATAAAAATACGCGAGTTAAATCCGTTACTGCTCTGTTTCATTCCAATATGTAGCATTAGAAATGATTAAGTAAGTAGGTACCTAATTGGTAAGTAGTGATAGGTATTATAATAATGTACCTACCTATTACAACCCTCTCTCTACAAGGTGAAATTATGTCAATTTTGTTTAATGCCAGTGGTAAACATGCAATCATAACTAATAAACCCACTTATTACCTATTATTTAAAACTAATACTTACTTGGACTTGGTGTTCTTCACATTAAATATAACGAAACAGTCATTCAGACGTTAGTCACATGTAAAAAAAATGGCTAAAACTATACCAAAAGCTACTGATTTATACCTCAACAGGGCTAATCTAGTCATGTCTACCTTAGGAGTATGGATTCCTCCAAAAAACGAATTAATGTTGCATAAATTATATCGCTTCTTTATGTTAACACTTCAGTATCTTTTCTTGCTGTTTCAAATTATTTACATGGTGGAAGTTCTTGGTGACCCAGAAGAGATATCTCAAGGTTCTTTCCTGATTTTCACTCAGGCTTGTTTGTGTATTAAAATAACTTTGTTTCATATTAAAATGGATTTGTTTAGGGAGTTGGTGAGACAGATGAACTCTGAAGTATTTAACCCGCAGTCCAAAGAACACGAGGAGTAAGTATTTTTATAATCGTGGTGCAATTTGAAGACTCAACTTTAAATTCATGCAGGTATACCGAATACGGCTGACTTTCAAAATAAGCAGGTATCGCTATAAAAAATATAACTAAATAATTCTTATAAATATATTGTGGTAAAATCCTTCCTCAAGTAGGTATACCTAATGTTTAGAAAAGGAGTCTGTCCACTACACCGTATCATACCATGACTGTGCTATGAACGTGTCAGGCAAAGAAATATTCTTTTCTGTTCTCCGGCCAGAAAGCGCCAACTTTGTGGCCGCTGCGCTAAATGAAATTGCCGCTCTCTGGCTTCGTCGAACAGAAAAATAGTATACTGACCTCGGCCAGTAAAATATAAAAGCCTCAGATCACATTTTTGTCAACCTCGGCTTCGCCTCGGACGACAATTACATGTGATCTGAGACATTTTTTATTTTACTGGCCTCGGTGCGTAATGTACTATTGTATAGAAAAGCATGATACTATGTCCACAAGACCGTTCCGTCACCGACTCGTACCGTCTTACGTATTACCTTCCGTGCTTGATACGTTCATAGCACAGTTATGTAAAACAAAATGGTGTTAGTTACACTAATGACTCAAGAACGGCTGACCGATTTGAGGCTTTTATAATGTGATCTGAGGCTTTTATATTTTACTGGCCGAGGTCAGTATACTATTTTTCTGTTCGACGAAGCCAGAGAGCGGCAATTTCATTTAGCGCAGCGGCCACAAAGTTGGCGCTTTCTGGCCGGAGAACAGAAAAGAATATTTCTTTGCCTGACACGTTCATAGCACAGTTATGGTATGATACGGTGTAGTGGGCAGACTCCATTACTTAAAATCAAGGTTACCTAGTATCGTAGGGATCGATCCTCCCCAGGTCTATGTTATAAGACTTATCAAACATTCATTGATCCTATAACGCGCCATATTCCTTGTTAAATATACGAAATACAAGTGGTAATCTTAAAAACTCTCCGAGGAGGTACCTATTGATTTTGCTTGATAGGTTGTCTTTGGATTCCAATCATATTCTTCATTGATTTCATACTAATTTGAAATAGGATCTTGAAATTACAGGACTCTAGAATCAAACGGCTTCTGTTTGGGTTTATGCTGGGGTCGCAAGGGACTTGTCTGATGTTTGCATTGAGAGCTATCTTTGACGACACCAACCGCATGTTTCCTTTTAAATTGTGGTAAGTAAGGTCCACAGGGCTTGCTAGCTGGCCAATTGCGCTTCAGTATTCAGGACGAAAAAAAATGAATTAGGTCCTAATAATTTCTGATGCTTTCGCGGTTATTACCTATACATTGGAATGAAACAACTTTAACGATTATGGAATCTGTAAAGGCTCCGAAACGTCAGCCAATAAAAATAAAATACGCGAGTTAAATCCGTTAGTTTCATTCCAATAGTTAGGTCCTTATGAAGTTTAGCAGTAGGTAAGTGGTATTAAAATCTCTTCTACAGGTAATATATTTAAAAATGCGATAAACCTGCTGTCATTTTTTTACGTCGCTTGTATGTTGCTTCTCGTGTAAAAATTTTGCAGAACTGATTTAGGTAAAATTTGGTATGGCCAGTTTGGTTTATTACAGAAATCATTTCTCAAGTACCTATGTAAAGTAAGTACTTAGGTATAATGACTTTAACACTAAGTAGTTAGTGATATACCTACCTACCATCAGTACCATCGTCAGGTTCAGTCTGCTACAAATATTGAAATTGTAAAGTTTTTAAAACATCCGCATAACTTTATCTATCTGCCATTTTGCCGTGCGCTGCAAAAATCTTTGGAATTTTACGTACCTATATAATGTAAAATACTAATTCTGCTCAGACGAATTCGCGGGCAGAAGCTCACAAGTAATATATACGCGAGTTAATACAACCATAGGTATTCCTCCCTAGGATGCCAGTAAGTCCAGAATACTCGCCACAGTATGAACTAGGCTTCATAAGCCAAGTGGTGATCCTGTCGATGAGTGCCTTCATGTACTTCGGAGTCGACAGCTGCTGCCTCTCTATGGTCATCTTCGCCTGCGCGCAAATTGAAATCATCAAGAATAAAATCATGAAGGTAAGAGGTTACTCAACTTATGGTCATTATAGATAGGTAGTTCTGGCAATATCTTACATATAATAAAACAGTAGAAACCGCGTGTCTGTACAATTGAAATTTTTAACAAAAAATGGGTGTGGGCAATAATAAAAGAGTAACAGAACACAAAAATGATTTTTTAGATTTTCTTTTCTGTCTGTCTGTCTGTCTGTCTGTCTGTCTGTCTGTATGTATTCGCTAATCTTGAAAACTACTGAACAGATTTTGACGCGGCTTTCACTAATAGATTAAGCTCTTCCCTGAGCAACATATAGGCTTTGTTTCATCAAAATCGGATGTCAAATAAAAAAGCTATCGTCTTTTAAAGTTTAAAGGTAATTTTTCTATAGGAGATTTTATAGTTACACAATATAGTAACAGATGGCGCCTCAAGGCATTTAAAACGCGCTATAGCTTTTTCTCTGAAAAGTATAAATACAATCTGGTTGTTACTTTACGTTTAAAACTATTTAATTTTGTTTGTCTTGCGATTCGGTTAGTTGATGATTTTGATGTTATACTTGGATATGAAAATACGGACTCTGAACTTGCTTTGTGAATTGGTTGAAAAATATCGGATATAATCTAAAAAAATATTGCCTACGTAGATTTATTGAAATAAATATATGTATTATTGTATGTATGTATTTGCTTTGATTTTAAAAATGCCCAGAAGAAGGTCGAATCTGTCTCAGGGGCAGACGCTAAAGGCTGTTGGAGTTGATCTCAGGTCGAATTGTTTTTCACACGGCCAATTATACGTGGCTTGCTCGCGGGTTAGTAATGCGGATAACCTTTTCATATTAGCCCCAGAAGGAAAAACTGTTAATGTGGTTTATAAAGACATTTTATAATTTACATTTGAAATATTAAATACATACCTATATTATATTTTTTATATTATTTGTCTGTCTATCTGTGTGTTCCGGCTAATCTATGGAACAGCTGGACTGATTTGGACGGGACTTTCACTGGCAGATAGCTTATGTAATAAAGAGTAACTCATTTTAGAAAAAAATCTTTAATTATCCATACTTATGTCCCAGTACTTAAATTCCACGCGGACGAAGTCGCGGGCACAGCTAGTCTATATATATAAAAGAAAGTCGTGTTAGTTACACAGTTTATAACTCGAGAACGGCTGAACCGATTTGGCTGAAAATTGGCGGGGAGGTAGCTCGGAGCCAGGAAAAGGACATAGGATTATCACGTTCCAGTAAAAAAAAGAAAAAATATTAAGCTGATTTGTTAAAAATAGTATAACAAAACGCAACAATGACAACTGTCAAATCGACATTGCCGGGCGGGACGAAGTCTGCCGGGACCACTAGTTGGTAGATAAAGGAATGATAATGGTTGTCGCTTGGGTTACTTTGAAATAAGCGAGGGGTGACTTTAACCCAAGCCTCTTTTGGGTGTAAAGTGTAAGAGGTTACATAACTAAGCTACTTAAGCACATTTTAGTTGGTTCTACCGATATTTGGTAAGTAAGTAAATAAGGTATCATCGGTTGGGTTACTATTGCCCAAGTCAGGGGTCACTTTGACCTAAGTTTTTTGACTTAGTTGCATCATAGCTTTCTTTTCTTATTTTGGTTATAAATAGGTAGGTACTCTTAAAAGTAATTACCTATAATAGGTGCTCAGCAGAGTAGGCAGTTCCGTAAGTACTTAGGTGGAGTAGGTACTCCGTAGAATAAGCTAATTAAATATTGACAATTGACTATTAGTCACACAGTTAATGATGTTAGTTTTATATATTATGTTGTATTTTTTCAATTATTGTATTATTTTAGATTCAATCAATCAAGACACGGTGTGCTATTGAAGCGAAGGAAGCTAGAACTATTATCGACGAACATTCAAAGATATTAATCGAGTGTGTTGTACAACATCAAGCAGTCGCCAAGTAAGCACCTAGGATTTTGTTAAGGGAACGAACTAAGAAAAAAAAATCAAAACACCTCCCTCTGGTCGACCGTTCTGACGCGGCGTATCACGATTCACGAACAATTTTACTATGCCGCCACCGCCGATACCTACTTGTGACCGCGCAATCCCTTTTGTTTTATTGTAAGGTTCCATCAAGTATTTTGCTATCCAAAAGGGTTCCGTCACCAAAAAAGATTGAGAACCGCTGATCTAAGGTAATTTTTAACACTCGCAAGGGAATTGAAACATACAGGGAACTTGTGGGGTCTTGAGTGTAGAGTTTATGCGTGTACATACATTTCTGATAACATCTACCTACCTATATATTTTTATATTATATAGGTAGATGTTCTCATTAAATTTATTTTCAGGTTCATCACGCTGGTCGAGGACATGTTCCACTTCTACTTGTTGTTCCAAATGTGCGGCTGTGTCGGCCTCATATGCATGTCAGCATTGCGACTTTTAGTTGTGAGATCTTTCTACTACAAATATCATAGACATTCTTATCGGCTTATCCATCCCTACTATCCCTACTAATATTATAAATGCGAAAGTAACTCTGTCTGTCTGTCTGTTACGCTTTCACGCTAAAACTACTGGATCGATTTAAATGAAATTTGGTACAAAGAAAGTCTGGAGCCTGAGAAAGGACATAGGCTACTTTTTAACCAACTGCAAAAAAGGAGGAGTTCCACACGGACGAAGTCGCGGGCACAAGCTAGTAACTCTATAATTACAATATTTGCAATCTCTCTCATGCGTTTTTTGCAACTCAAACTAGAGAAAGTACAGACCTAGGTATTAATAAGCTTGTTACAAATCTATATAGGTGATAAATGTAAAACAAAATGGTGTTAGTCACACTAATTATGACTCAAGAACGGCTGACCGATTTGGCTGGAAATTGGTGGGAAGTTACATAGGATACTTTTCATCCTGCCGCAAAAAAAAAACTTGCGCGTAAAATTGGATGAATTAAGAAAACCTAATGAAAATATTAACGTAGTAACATCTCAATGACAACAACTTTACTGTCAAATCGATTGATTAATGTTTTTCTCGGCGTCTGCCGGGACCACTAGTAGTGACTAGCTCTTACAATAAAATGTAAAAATTCTTTCCTCAAGGTGCACTGGCAGAGTATGCAGTTCGTCGCCATGGTGTCGTACATCACGGTGATGTCGGGACAGCTCTTCGTTTGCTGCTGGAGTGGTCACGAGCTCACTGCTACGGTTAGTACCACTTTGATCCGGCTCGAAGGACCATTTTATAGTAGACTAGCTGATCTTCTTGATATTATCTAGAGAGACGTTTCTAGAAGTTAAAAATAAAATTCCCTTGAAATTTTTGAGTTTCGGTTCAACTTTTTGTGGCCGCAAC
The DNA here is from genome assembly GCA_038024825.1 of Polylopha cassiicola. Classification (NCBI taxonomy): domain Eukaryota; kingdom Metazoa; phylum Arthropoda; class Insecta; order Lepidoptera; family Tortricidae; genus Polylopha; species Polylopha cassiicola. The sequence goes on from CP149061.1 coordinate 8,037,583, forward strand.
ATTGGTACCTATACAATTTTCAGATGTCTAAGTGGTTATTACATAATATCGGACTGAAACGAAATAATAACTGATTAACTCGGGTATTTCATTTCATTTACAGTTCTCATATTTGTAGCCGACTGAGCTGATTATCTAACACTAAAGTCACTAAAGAATAAGACTAAAGTTTTCGAACCGGCGTTAGCAAATAAAACTAAATACGCGAGTTAAATCCGTTATAACTCTTTATTTTCTGAACTAACTGTCCGTACCGGCTTCGCACGGATCCCTTTTTTAAAGCCTATGTCACTCGGAAATAGTGTAGCTTCCCAACAATTTTTCAAATCGGTCCTCTTTCCTTTCCTCTTTATAATATTAGTATAGCTGATATGGTATACAATTTCACAGAGCGAGTCACTCCATACAGTATTGTACGCGTGTTGTTGGTATGAACAAGATGTCTCGTTCAAACGCATGCTACACATTGTAATGGTGCGCATGAGTCGACCGCTGGTGTTCAGAGCTGGGCGGTACTTCACGCTGTCTAGGCAGACGTTTGTGACGGTAATTTAAAAAGATATTTCATAGTTACTGATGACTACGACTATACAATTAAATGAAGCACTATTTGCTGAAGTTTCAAAAAGTATACAGTTCTCATATTCGATATATGTACTTATATATTACTAGCTTCTGCCCGCGACTTCGTCCGCGTGGAATTCCTCCTTTTTTGCAGTCGGTTAAAAAGTAGCCTATGTCCTTTCTCAGGCTCCCGACTTTCTTTGTACCAAATTTTATTTAAATCGGTCCAGTAGTTTTAGCGTGAAAGCGTAACAGACAGACAGACAGACAGACAGACAGAGTTACTTTCGCATTTATAATATTAGTAGGGATTATATTTGTTATGTTGTAGGGATGCCATCCTTAGATAAATTTATTACGTAGAAAGTAAAATAAGCAAAAGTTTAGTCACGCTAGAAAATAAAGTAATAAAGTGATCTTTTTGAAGCGATATTTAAAATGTTGGGGTTAAGAATTCGATTCCTGATGATCTGTAGAGGCAATTTAAAATTCATAAAGCACAAAATAGTTTAGCACAGCTTGTAAAATAGTTCCTAGGTACTTTTAACTTCATTTACTTGATTCTAACGAAACAGGTACAGCATAATTATGATCAATTAGGTAGGTACCTACCTAGCTATATTATGTTGGCTTTAACATACGAATTTATAAACAACTGTTGAACAACATGACGGCCTGTTCGTCTAGTGGTCAGAGGCCCTGACTACGAAACCGGAGGTTGCGGGTTCGAATCCCGCTAGGGGCAGATGTCAATGTGATGAGCACTGGCATGATGAATACCTGAGTCTTGGATGTCTTATATGTATTTATGTATATTTATCCGTTGTCTAGTACCCATAACACAAGCTTTGCTTGAAATGGGACTAGATAATTGGTGTGAATTGTCCAAAGATATTTATTTATTTATTATTATTATTAACTATTCATATGAAATTAATTATAATTTGTTACAGATCCTGCGCACTTCATATTCATACTTCGCAGTTTTAAAACAGACAAATAAATAATTTAATATGCTACAACAAACAAACAGTACCTAGTTTAAATAATAGTCGTAATTTTTGATCATTATTATACAATAAAATGTTATTAAATATCATTTATGTTCAACTATTTAGGTAAGTATAGATTTCGGTAATTGGTCAATACTTAGATACGTTTAATGTTTGATTATTATGTATCCAAATAATGTCTAATGTTTTCGTGATTTTCACAATTGAATAAAACACTATAATGAATTTAATTTGTGTATATTATTTTTTATAACCTTTTTAAAACAGTTCCCAATATTAGTTGGCCGACTGAGCTGACGATAGTCTAACACTAGAAACTAAAGTTAGGTACTAGTCTAACACTTAAGGCATAGTCTAGACTGGCTGTATCGGTTAATCTAAACTATCTTTAAAATGAATTAAATTGGTATGACGACTGTTTATTTTGTCCATAAAGAAGATTACCAAAAACTTTTGGAGATGTAAGTATCTTTTCTTTTCTCATCATCATCATCATCATCAGCCCATCGCAGTCCACTGCTGGACATAGGCCTCTGCAATTGCACGCCACTTTGCTCTATCTTGGGCTGCTTGCATCCAGCTCCTGCCAGCCATCTTACGCAAATCGTCACTCCACCTTGCCTAAGGACGTCCTACACTACGCTTGCCGAGAGGCGGTCTCCACTCTAGAACACGTTTACTCCAACGGTTATCGGTTCTTCGGCTAATATGGCCAGCCCACTGCCACTTTAGCTTGCTAATCCGGTGGGCTATGTCGATGACTCTGGTTCTCTGCCGAATCACCTCATTTTTGATTCGATCCCGCAGAGAAACGCCGAGCATAGCCCTTTCCATAGCCCGCTGAGCGACTTTTAATTTGTGAACCAGCCGTATCGTCAGTGTCCACGTTTCGGCTCCGTATGTCATGACGGGTAGGACGCACTGATTGTAGACTTTCGTCTTAAGGCACTGTGGGAGTGACGATATGAAGACTTGACGTAGCTTCCCAAACGCTGCCCAACCTAACTGAATTCTTCTATCCACCTCATCCTCGAAGTTGTTTCTACCTAACTGTAATGTCTGTCGAAGGTAAACATATTTTTGAACAACTTCGAGAACGGCGCCGTTTCTTTTCTCAATCAAATAATAAATGTCATAGATAAGGGCTTATAAAGTTCGGGAGTGGGAGGCTCGTGACGTCATGTTATGGTATAAACCGTACCGAGTCGATATCGTGATGTCACGAGTTCCCTAGCCCACTACCAAATTTTAGAAGCATTTCAAAAAATGACAAAGGTAAGTTTACCTTTGTCATTTTTTGATCTTTTAAAAAAGAAAAAATATGTGTCTATTAGATTAATTTTGAATAATGTAGGTAACTGACGGACTAAATAGAATTTTGTTTTTTTTACCCAATCGTCATCCTATGATAGGTAAGTGGGTACACAATTTAGTGGTATTAAGTATAAATAAATATTCAAAAATATCTATGTCTCTTATTATCTGGATTAGGTTATGATTAAAGATTGTTTTTTAAACACCTCAGACCTCAGCTACACTTGGAATGAAACAAATGTTAACGGATTTAACTCGCGTATTTTTATTTTATTTTATTAGCTGACGTTTCGGATTCTTTACAGTTTCCATAATCGTAGCACGACTGAGCTGACAATAGTCTAACGCTAAAGTGATTTATACAGTAATGCAAACTACCTTATATTTAAATTACAAATTTTGAAAAACTACCCTATTCTGAATTATGAAATACTAATGTTATATATTACGCAAAAAAAAAAAAATACTATTATACATTACAATTAAAACCTAATAGGGGGCGTTACTAGCGCTTCGGAAAGACCATCATTACTGAGAAGAAACGTCAGCTAATAAAATAAAATAAAAATACGCGAGTTAAATCCGTTAACAGTTGTTTCATTCCAATTCCCTACTAATATTATAAATGCGAAAGTAACTCTGTCTGTCTGTCTGTTACGGTTTCACGCTAAAACTACTGGACCGATTTAAATGAAATTTGGTACAAAGAAAGTCTGGAGCCTGAGAAAGGACATAGGCTATTTTTTAACCGACTGCAAAAAAGAAAGAGTTCCATGCGGACGAAGTCGCGGGCAGAAGCTAATGTGTAATAACCGCGAAGGCATCAGAAATTATTCTCAGCTACACTATCATTATACCTACGTACGTTGGTCCGTTTAATTATCAACATGAATGTTCTTCGTGTCAATTTTCAAACATTTAAAGAACAATTACGGCGGTTTACGTTGCAAGTTTGTTTGTTTGTTCAGAACTTGTAGCACTTTGTGTATTAAATCGCACCTTCAGCACTTTGTGAACAAATCGTATTAAAGTTTCTTCAACACAAGTCAATAATGTGAACGGTTTATTATTTACCTAAATATGGCGTGTTCAGAAAATCGGTTTCTTAATTTAGAAATTTATTTTTATTAAGTAATAAATTTAGTGATGTAAACGCAGATTGGTTTTAGGTACCTAAGTATTATGTAAGGACTTAGGTATTTAAGAGGACTGTGAACCTGTTAATTTTCATACAAAAGGCGATAACATTTTACACCCAGTAAATATAGTTAGATTTTTATAATTTTTGGATATGTTGTAGATATAATGAGAAACTACGTCTGTACGTTTTGATTTTTAAGAAATATTGCTTACGCTAAAATTTATTAACATCTAAAAATCTATATATAGATCTAAAAATCCTAATAAATTTTAGCGTAAGCAATATTTCTTAAAAATCAAAACGTACAGACGTAGTTTCTCATTATATCTACAACATATCCAAAAATTATAAAAATCTAACTATATTTACTGGGTGTAAAACGTTATCGCCTTTTGTATGAAAATTAACAGGTTCACAGTCCTCTTAAGGTAGGTACTTATTACAACTACAGAGTACCTATCTACATAAAAGAAGAGTTTATGTCAAGCAAAAAGTAACAGAGTAAACAGTGCCAAATCTAATCTAAAAAACGACTTTTCTACTTATGTACCTACTTCTTTAATGGTTTCTGATCTACGTGTAATAAATATCTAATAGAATCAAAATAGGTAGGTACATTGGTACCCAATTTACTATTTTCGTTTAACTATGATTCTTTGAATATTTTTTGCGGGATTCAACAAGCTTTTTATTGGTCTTTGTATCAAAACATTTCCGCAAGGTAACGTTTAAAACTAGGTAGGTACCTTATTCAATCGCTCATCGAAAACACAGGACCTAAAGTATTTCTAACTATTAAAGATCATTCTGTATAAACGACGATGATGGTTGAGCAATTAAAACCAACTTTACACTTTCAAGAGTTCATTCAGTCACAAAATGGCGAAAAACGTGGATCTTTTCTTGAACCGACCGAGAAATATTCTAAAATATCACGGAATGTGGCTACCCCCGAAAAATTACATTGTTTTACATTCTATTTATATGCTGATTGTTATGATTTCACAATACAGTTTTGTTTTATTTGAATTTATTTACATAGCTAACGTCTGGGGTGATCTGGACGAAGTATCTGAAGCTTCATACTTGCTGTTCACCCAGGCCTCTGTTTGTTATAAAACTACGGTGTTTTTAATCAATAAAAACAATTTGATGAAGTTACTGGAGATGATGGAGGATGATATTTTCTTGCCGCAAAGTAAGAAGCATGAAAAGTAAGTCTAAACTAAAAAACTGAAGAATTATACAAATTTGTCAGCTGGATAGATGTTAAAAATACATACTTTACAAGTTTTTCCGTTAAATATTAGCATGACGTACACTTTGCCACCAAGAAATGACGTCACAAGATTTTGGACTTTATTTTTGTATTTTTCTCTCTATTGACTATGATTTAATAATATAGGTAAGTAACTGATATACCTACTAATAAAAAAAATGTACCTATATGTACCTACCTAACTACAGGTAGGGGGTTAATCTTAAAGATAGAATTTTACCAACTTCCCGGTTTCTAAAGATTTCTAGGTAGACAAGTAGGTATGTATGTAAAGTTACATAAGTATTTTTTTTAATCATTTTCTTCTTAGATTGCTGTTCGTACAATCTCGCACTATCAAGAGGCTGTGTATGTTCTTTTTAACAAGCGCCGTGACTACTTGCACCCTGTGGGGAATGATTCCTGTCTTCGACGCGACTGGAGGAGTACGCTTCTTCCCGTTCAGGATCTGGTATACCCTATTACTTAGCTATTAGAGTTGAATTTTGTGTGACTTAGCTGACGTGGATCTTATACTAGGTATTTCATCGTTAGATCTACTGGTTCAGATGAGATAGAGTTAAATGATAGAAGGCAGAATTAACTCATTAAATGTAGCAAGTTAATTTGAACTTTACTACGTCAACACCAAAGTTGTTATTTCTTTGTTTCTCCTTTTACGGGTCTTAGCGATTACGTAAAATTTCTGGTGTTCTTCAGTTAATGGAGAAAGCTAGGTACCTACTAGTTTTTTTACGACGTGGTATAATGTTCTTTAAATAAACAGAATAGGGGCAAATATTATATATACCTAGGTAATATTATTTCTTAAAAAAAAACCTACCTACTTACTCGTTATGGCAAATAACATTTAATTTTGCTAAATTTATGAATACTTATTCCTTTCCAAGTCCTTAAATAGTAGATACAGGTCTGAAACCTTTACAGTTGAAAGAGTCAAAAATTACAATTAAAAAAAATACAAAGTCGCGTGCTAGTAGACTCTAACAAGTAAAAGTAGGTAGGAATTTAACTTTAAACTCAAATTTGTTAATGGACCTTTAAAAGTCTATTTGGGTTATTCCACGGGCGTTTCAACCGCCGTCAGTCCCTGGCCCTGAATAATGAAGGAATAAGCTGCGATAATAATTAAACTAGATTCATTCTGATAACATGTACGAGCGCAGTATGTCGTCGCATCAAAACGTAGTTCTTGATGTACCTAGCTCGTTTCCTCAATATTCAGAACTAGGGACTGACGGCGGTTGAAACGCCCGTGGATTCACTCATTTGAGTTTGATTTTATAGGTGTTGATTTTCTGTCCAAATCACACAGGATGCCAGTGGGCACGGAGTCATCTCCTCAGTACGAGCTAGGGTACTTGTACCAGATGGTGGCCATATACATAAGCGCCTTCCTCTTCATCGCTGTTGACAGTGTCACTCTTTCCATGATCATGTTCGGTTGCGCACAGCTAGAGCTCATCATGGATAAGATTGAGAAGGTGACAGCCATAAAGTTCTAGTAAATAGACCATTTACCAGTAGGGCACATGTAGGTACGGTCTACATGTGCCCTACCTACCTACTTACTTTGAAAATAAAGGACTTTTTAATGCCGCAAAGAACTCACGTTCTTTGCGGCATTTCTTATGATGGATTTTGCGAAGCGCTAGTAGATTCTTGTGACGTGTAAATGTATTCTATTTACTAATGATGGTGTTTCTGAAGGACTTGTAGATTCACGTGACGCGTAAAAGTACTTTTTTAAAGTCTGTTTACTAAAAACGATTTGATTTGTATTGCGCCAGAGTAGGCACTTCTTCACCACGTTCAAATGCGCAAGCTATCCTGTGGTGTACTATAATGACGGTGAGGGTAGACGCTGGTTTTTAGTGGGTAGTCTGGGTATCATCTCAGGAGTCCCACACAACCATTCAATGCTCCACCGGGCTAGAGTGGTATGCGTGACGTATTTTCCAGTGATAAAAAAAGAGTAGGCACTTCTTACTTAATAGTTCCTTTACTGGCCGCATACTGTTTCTTTTGATGACTTAGTGTTGCCACTGTTTGTATCCACAGATACAACAAGTACCGTTGTCAGCAAAATTGAAACCGGAAGAACGTGAGGAGCGAATTGCTGACAACAACGCGTTGCTGGTGGAATGTATACGTCATCACCAAGCTGTCATTCGGTTTGTCAATCATAACGTGTGTTTGTCGCTGTTTTTATTGGACAACACTTAACTAGTGTATTTCCATATTAATTATATTAGTATTTTTTTTAACTTAAAAGTTATTACAGCCCTTTTGCTGTGCTAGTATACTAAGCTTCAAAAATACTTGACCCCACCTATTCACTTCATGGTTAGTAGGTGGGGTCAGGTAATTCTGACGCTTAGTGTACTATATCATAGACTATCATAAATATAGAGTAGATAATTCAGTCTATGCCTAATTTCAAGCGTGCATTAAAGCAAGGTTTCTGAACGCGTGCTAGAACACCGTAGGTACAGTTTGTGCAGGCAGCTGCCTTGTATGTAGGGCTGGTTTACGGGAGCGGCGATTATAATAAAAACTTTATTTTGATTGGGAAACAAACGTGTATTCATCACCACAAATCGAGAGAGAAGAAAAATAGAAAGTGTTGCCACACACGGCTTAATATTAGTTACTAAACTAAATTAAATGTTGCTAACTCAACATGCTGCCACCTCGCAAGCAAAGATATGAACTAATATAATATATCTTATTTGTAACTTATGTAAAATTAAACAAATTCTTTTATAATCGTATCATTAAATAAATGAAGAGACAGCAATTGTTTACACAGCAATCAATACACATATTATGAAATTAAATCTTAGTTCTAATTAATCTTAATCACATTACAGATTATTATTAAGTTTTTAATGGTATAGGTAAGTATACATTACAATATATTTGGTAGGTATAGCCAGTAATTATAACAAGTTATCTATAGTATGTATTTATTATTATGAGTCTTATATTTATATACCTACTTGTATATCTTATATAAGTATATATTTAATCAATAGGTAGTATACAAATTTTATTAATTCCACGAGTATGAGACCTCCTATTAGGCGTTTGAACTTCAACGGCTCTAACTTTGCCGTCATAGCCGGGAAACAGTTTTGTGATCCTCGCCATTGGCCAGGACATACAGGGCATGTTATCTTCTTTAAGAATTACTAAGCTACCTAATTTAACATTAACCTCATCAAATAGCCACTTTGGTCTATTTTGCAATGTATTTAAATAGTATTTATGCCAGATGCGCCAGAAATTCTGTTTCAAATTAGTACATAATTGCCAAAATTTAAGTCTATTTTGTGGCGTTTCGCTTACATCTTTTTCAGGGTACATAGTTAATGCATTACCTATAATAAAATGACCTGGAGTTAAATAACAATAATCAGTGGGGTCTGTAGATAATGGTAACAACGGCCGCGAGTTAAGGACCGCTTCTATTTCGTTTAAAACAGTATTAAGTTGTTCATAGGTTAACACAGTTTTTTGCAATACTCTTTTCAAGTAATATTTACATTTTCCAACTGAATTTTCCCAGAGGCCACCTTGGGTTGGCGTATAAGCAGGAATTTGGTGAAATTTTATACCTTTTTGCGCTGTAAATTCATGAACCTTATCTTGGTGCGCCTGGGAAGATTGCAGCGAATACAATTCGGCTAATTGACTCCTTGCGCAGTTAAATGTACTCGCGTTATCGCAATGAATTTCAGTGGGCAGCCCTCTTCGTGAGATCATTCTCCTCAAGCACGCTAAGAAAGTCTCGGTGGTCAAATCTGATGCTAATTCAAGATGAATAGCTTTCGTAGCAAAGCAAACGAATACGCAGATATAACCTTTACCGATAACGGACCTCCTCACGCGTGAGAGCTTCACATCTATCGGCCCAGCGAAATCCATCCCGATTCTCTCGAACGGCCGACTAGCAACAGTAACTCGACTTGCCGGCAGGGAGCCCATCAGCTGTTTGGCCACAGTGGCCTTTTGTCTAAAACAAGTTACACATTTATGAGTAATTTTCTTAATCTCTGACAAGCCATTTACAATCCAAAACCTTTGATTCAAATTAGCAAGCAAAAGCTTTGGTCCTGCGTGCAGTAACCTTTCATGTTCACATCTGATAAGTAAAGTAGTTATATATGAAGCTTTAGGTAATATAAAGGGGTGCTTTCGATCGTACGCAATGTCAGCGTGATGCAACCTACCACCTACGCGTAAGAGCCCTAACTCATCAAGGAAGGGATGCAAGTTTGTTAAATTTCCTTTTAATTTATCGCCTTTACTTAAACAAGCAATCTCAGATTGAAAATATTTATATTGTTCATATTTAACGATTAACATAAGCGATGCTTTTAATTCCGCAGTGCACAAATATTTTGTATTTATTTTATCTTTCTTTTTATTAGTATTGTTAAGAAATCTCAGTATGTATGCAAACAATCTACAGATTTTGTTAATGTCGGAATACTTATATAAGCGTTCGAAAATATAGTCAAGTGCATTTAAGCGTACACACGTCATATTGCTGGAGAACGCTAAGCAGGGTTTGACGACCTCAGGCAGGTCCAGTGGTATGTTGACATCATGGCAACTAAAATCGTACTCACTGTTTTGTAGAAACCGTGGGCCTCGCCACCACAGCTCGTTGCTGCTCAGCTCTCCAGGCTGGACTCCTCTGCTTATTAGATCTGCAGGGTTTTCGGATGTGTTCACGTACAGCCAGCGCCATCTATTTGTGTTTTCGCGAATCACATTCACTCTGTTCCCTACGTAAGCTTGTAACTTAGTTATTTCCGTTTTTAGCCATGCAAGAACGATTTGTGAATCGCTGAATAAATATACATCTTTAATATCGATTTTAAGCTTGAGAGTATTATACGTTTTTAATATTAGTTTTGAAAGAAGAAGTGCAGCATTCAATTCTAGCCTAGGTACCGTCATACCTTTCATTTGTACAGGGTTAATTCTTGATTTGGAACAGAGTAAATATGTATTCGTTGTACCTGTTTTAGTCGTCACTCGCAGGTACACGCAGCAACCGTAGGCCGTCGTACTGGACGCGTCGGCGAACCCGATCAGCTGTACTGTATGAGCATCTGAAATGTCTATATTTCTATTTAATAAGATAGGCTTCATTATTGCCAAATCACCTACGAACTGGAGCCACTCCTGTTCAACACTAGAGGGCGGACTTTCGTTCCAGTTAGTGTTTGACATCCATAACTTTTGCATGATAGCCTTTGCTGTAACTATAATTGGACTTACAAAGCCCATTGGGTCATAGAATCTACCTATATAGCTCAATATAGTCTTTTTAGTTATTTTTGCAGAGTCAAATGGCTCTGGAGATGAAATAATGAAATGGTCATCTTTAATATTTATTTGCAATCCTAATGCTTTCATATTATGGTTATCCTTTTGTAAATCTAAGCTATCAAAATGTTGCTCATTTGCTGGTATATTTGACAATATTTGCTCATTATTTGAGGACCACTTGTGAGTATGGAAACTACCTAACTGTAGTAAATTGCACAACTGGTCTTTCGCAGCAAGAGTAGCTTGTAAATCATTATTCGCATAGATCACATCGTCAACATATATATTATTTTTAACTATAGAGGCTGCTAGAGGATATGAATCTCCATACCTATTTGCTAGCTCGTCTAGACAACGCGTGGCTAGATAACTTGAACATTTTAGACCATAAGTCACTGTATCTAATCTAATACACTTTATTGTTTCATTCGGATTGTCTCTCCAAAGTATATTTTGAAGAGAAGCATATTCAGGGCTAACTTTTACATTACGAAACATGCGCTTTATGTCTGCAGTGAATGTGTGTTTACCAAATCGAAAAAGTAAAATAATATCAAATAAATCTCTCTGAATCACTGGTCCATTAAGTTGTAAATCGTTAAGTGATATCTTTTTATTTGTTAACATTGAACCATCGAATACAGTACGTAATTTCGTGGTTTTACTATTTTCATTCATGACAGCATGGTGTGGAAGAAAGTAAATTGCATGCTTATTCAAATCATATGCCTCTATGTCGACATATCTACCGTGATTGAGTGATAAGTATTCATGAATGAAATGTTTATATTGTTCAAATAAATCAGGATTGGAATGTAACTTCTTTTCTAAATTCAAAAATCGTTTGAGCGCATATTTAAATGACTCTCCTAAGGTGTCATTGACCTCAGACAGAGGTAATTTCAAAGGTAAGGCTACTTCAAACTGATTATCATTTAACTTGACAGTGCTTTGAAAAATTTGTTCACATTGACTTTGCTCTGAATTTTTTTCATTATATATTTCTGGAACCTTTTCAGTCTCCCAAAACTGAGTAATAGTTTCATTAATCCCTACCTCACATTTTAATACAACTTTATTACAGGTGGGTGATGAAATATGACAAGGTAAGCTTCCTCCAATAATATGCCCAAATACCGTATTAATCACATGTAGACGTGGTTCGCTGCTGTGCCGCGCGGCCGCAGAATCAGCCGCTGACTCCGAACACCGGGACGCCTGCGAAGAGCCCGTCGGTTGCGCAGACACCTCCAGCTGAGTTGGGTGTTCGCTCGGCAACAGCGCCTGAAAAAACACGTCAGCTCCAATTAGCATGTGAATTTCACCTGGTACATTATATTTTTCATCCGCTAATGAAATATGAGCGGGTACTTTTATTGCATTAACATCAAACTGTTGCTGTGGTAATGAACATGTTATTTTATCAACTATGTGACAAGTGACATTTATTTTAAATGGGGTTTTCATTGAATGCACTTCTATTGGAACACAATATTTGACACTACTTGTTGCATTGGTTATGCCAATGATGCTAGTGTTGTTCTCCTTTGGTGTCAAACCTAAAATGCTAGCAACCTTTGAAGTCACCAGTGACACTTGTGATGCGCTGTCCAAAAGACAACGGATGAGATATTCCTTGCCGCACTTCCCAATCACTTTTATTCTTGCTGTGGGAAGAAGGACATTATTATTTATATTGCCTGCCAAGCTGACAGGTGGGGTGGGCACATTGCTTTCAGTTGAATTGTTGTGCAACAGAGTGTTGTGCATACCTTTGCACTCTGAGCACCTGAAATGGAAACGACATCGTTGTGTATGCCTCCCCAGACATATTTTACACATACCATTATTTGTAATAAATGCTACCCTCTCATGTGCTGGTAATAATTGAAATTTTTGACAAATAAATATTTTATGATCTTTCAACTTACAATAACTGCACGATGGAGTTGTTGCGACGTGAGCTGCTACTTTGTAGTAGTTGCTCGTTGAACTCTGCGCGTAGCCGCGCTGTTCGACGGGCCCCGCTGCTGCGACGTGCCATGATGCGTCGGATTGTGCGTTCCTTGCTCAGCGTTCTCCATCGCCAAGGCGCGTCCGTCCAGAAACTCCAAAAACTCGTTCAGAGTTGGATTTGTGCTCGCATTGCGCTCGAGTTGATACGTTCGAGCGGTGAACGTGTCTAGTTTGCGAGATAAAATACATAATAATATAGCATCCCAGAATTTAACATTGGGTTCGTGGATTTTTATTGCAGCTAATTGCTGTTTTACACAAGATACAAAATCTCGTAAATTATTTGCAGTAGACCTACTGAGACTTTTCAAATCTAAAATATTGCTTATATGTTCATTGACAATTTTATATTTGTTATCGTAACGTGATTTTATCAACGTTAATGCTTCTATATAACTTTCAGAGGTTATAGGAAGGTTTTTGATTAAATCGAAAGGTTCGTCCTTTAAAAACGAACGCAGATAGTACAATTTTTGAATTGAATCGAGTTTTTTATCTTTATCTATTAATGACTCAAACATATTTATAAAAGGTACGTAGTCTGTGAACTTACCATCAAATGTTTTAATAGTAATTGCCGGCAGGGACACATTTGAACCTGAAGCTACCGGAGTCGTGGTCGTAATCGGTGGATTGGCAGGCGGTTGCGGAGTTTTCGAATTAATCTGCCCATCTAAGAAGGCCAATATTTTAAAGTAATTATTTTCAACGGTCTCAACCTTTTCAACATCATCGGTATTTAAAAATAAAATTTCTTTGCAACGAGTTTCATATTCATTGAATGCTTTTAATAAGTGATCGCGTTTAGCTATGTATGTTGAAATTGTGTGAGAAGAATTAGCGGGATCTTCGATCCACGTTGTTAATCGCGTGATCGTACCTTTAACGTAACCGCGTTCGGCTACTTTCCTCTTCAACTCGTCCTCCATTCCACAAACCACGATTGACCAACACGTAAAATAGAATTATTACACTGGTTAACTTAATTGTAATTAAAATTACTTAGTTTCAACTTAAAATATAACGAAGCGCGTAACGTGGCGTCGTAAGCAGCTAAAGCGTCGATAAAATGGCGATCGCGACGTTGCCGCTTCGATGTTGTGATCCACGAACGGCGTCGATACTTCCCGTTGACACCCGAAGTCGGCGCGCGTCGTAACTTGTTGTCTCGCTCGCACTCGTACCTCGTAATGGCGATGAAATGTTGCCTTTGCGCTTCCGCAGGTATAAACTCTTACGTACACGAAGTGGCAACGGGTTTCTTCTAGAGCTGGCCGGGTTATACTTCCCAGCGTCAAGCAGCTCTGTTGCTTCTTGTTTGAAACAAAATGGCGATTTTTTCATTGATTGACACGATTTTCGGTTTGCAAATATTGAAAATATATTGCGCCTTACTCCAAATTTTTTCACTCCTTGAAGGACCATGTGCAGGCAGCTGCCTTGTATGTAGGGCTGGTTTACGGGAGCGGCGATTATAATAAAAACTTTATTTTGATTGGGAAACAAACGTGTATTCATCACCACAAATCGAGAGAGAAGAAAAATAGAAAGTGTTGCCACACACGGCTTAATATTAGTTACTAAACTAAATTAAATGTTGCTAACTCAACACAGTTGAAGTCTAATTTTAAGGTTGTTTCTACCGTTTCGTTTTACATTTGAAAGGAGTCCTTAAATATAAATCAAAATTATGAGATAGAGCAACAATGACCTGATTACTCATTTACTACACTAGTAGATTGTCTTATTCACTTGTAAGCGTTATACACGATTTTCCCGTTGATTTTTCTGATTGTCTGTCTCCAGGTTCATAGAAATGGTGGAGAACACGTACCACGCGAACATATTCTTTCAACTCAGCGGGAGTGTTGCCATCATCTGCATCATCGGTCTACGGATATCTATTGTAACAAATCTTGACTATTTAATATAATTCATACGATCAAAAAGCCAAAAAAGTCAAAAAGACTCGTATAATTTTCAACGGGGGCTACTACTACCACGTTTTAAATGACAGAATGAGGAGCTGTCATGGTCCACCAATGACAGACAAGCTAGTGGCCTGTGATTGGTGGAACATGACGGCTACACCTCATTCTATATACTAGCGTAGGTGTTACTGATTTTGACACAAAGCGACCCCTATTTTTGTTTCAAAAACCCGCTAAATATAAGATGAAATTACATAGTAAGTGGTAGTAAGTAAGTAGTTTGTACCTACATAAAAGGTACGTAAGTTACGTAAGCTTTTTTACATAAACCCTAAGGTAAAAATAGATAAGTGTTTTTAAGGTTATGTTTTTAAACAGGTGTTCTTACGGTCAAGTATACTTCAATCCTTTATTTCCAGGTGGCCCCAGACAGTGTCCAGTTCTTCTCCATGGTGAATTATATGGTGACGATGCTGTCCCAGCTGTTTTTGTACTGCTGGTGTGGGAATGAGCTCACCATTCGGGTACTTAGATGTAGAAGCTTCACCTACTATAAACACTTATACGAGTATAACTAATTAAAGTATTCGGGTACTTACATAAATGTTGAAGCTTCAGTACCTACATACTATCACTTTGCTTAAACACTTATATAGCTAATTAAGTATTCAGACATTTGCTTAAACTTCTTTTTTGTTGCTTGAACTTTGTTGTGTACTGGTTCACGGTAGGTAACATTTAAGACTTTAACGTCTACCCTCAGATCATAGAAAGTAGTTGCTTTTGTTTCTATTGTCTGTGGTATTTTAACCCATAAATGCATGTGTGTATGTGTACATATGTGTGTGCGTCTGGCACGTCCTAGCTCCCAAGCGGATGAACCGATTTTGATTCTGTTTAAAAGGTGAAAAAGTCTTGTTCTTACCTATTTTTAACCCCCGACGCGACATGACGTTTTGTTTGTAGAAATATTAACACTTAGTTAGGTAACTAATATTAAGATTTTATTATTTTTATACTTTTTGGAGGGCATTTTAGTTTTATAAAAATCAGTTCTTCCGTTTAAAAGCTATGTTCCTAAGTAGATATGAGGATTTATTTTTGTAAATTTTCGAACTGAATACTGAAGCGCAATTACTCATTAGTAATTGCCTTTACTGCAAAACCGGACGGGACCTATATGGACCTATATGTTGAAAGACTTTAGAATGAGATATTTACAATTTCCAGAGCGAACAAGTCCGTGAGGTGTTATACCTGATTCCGTGGTACGAACAGGCCAACCAGTTCCGAAGGTCCATGTGGATTGCTATGGAATGTATGAAGAAGCCGATCATATTTAAAGCAGGTCACTACATAGCGCTGTCTAGACCTACTTTTGTATCGGTATGTTTCATTCTAATAGACTGAAATCTTTAATTAATTTTTATATTGGCTATTGACGTACTACCGTCAATATCCACTATATGGGCAGCATGTAAGTATTTTGCCGCGAGACAGCAGCTGTCACTGTCATTATGTTAAGAGTGACAGATGGTTTTTCGTGCGACAAAATATTAACGTGATTGCCCTCTAGTAGTATGACATTGATAATTACGCAATGAATATCATTCCTTATTAAGTAGATAGGAAATTACGTCATTTTTGTTTCAGATTCTACGATCCTCATATTCTTACTTTGCCGTCCTGAACCAAGCCAACAATAAAGACAAATAATTAACATCTACCTATCTATATATAAAAGAAGCTGATTTAATGACTGACATCAACGCAAACTATAAGGGATTAAAACTTGAAATTTTCCATAGAGGTTCATTTTATAACATAGGGGAGCATTGAGAAATGTTTTTTGAAAATTATCCCCTTAAATGGGTAAATCAGTGATGATTTTCGTGAGCGGACGAAGTCGTGGGCACAAGCTAGTTAACTATATTTCGTAAGCTTGTTTTTTTCGAACTGAATACTGAAGCGCAGTTGGCCAGCTAATGAGCCTTTACTGCAAAACCGGACGGGTGGCGAGCCTCCTGAGAGGAGGCTTTCAAGCCTCTCTCGTTAGCAGTAAAAATAAAAACACGCCTATAGGGGGAATAGTAGAAAACCATATCACTTGCTCTTTTACTCATTACAAAAGAGTGTTTATTTTCTGTAGAATTATAATTAAATAAAATTAAAATAAAACAAATCCTCACAAATTAGTTGTTTATTTATAAACCGCGTATCACATATGCATAGTGTACAATTACATTTTAGGCAAAAGTGTGCTTAGTTTATGAAAATTATGAAAAAATACATTTTACAATTCAACATCTAACTTATAAAGAATTTATTCAGTTAGATAAATTCGTGCGCTTAAATTAAAAACATTAACAATGAAGGCGAACGTGTTCAAACAATTACAACCACATTTTAGAATTTTAAATTGCAAAATTTTCCTTTTCATACTAATTTGGAACCAAAATAAAAGTGTTTACTGTCATTTTTATCTCAAACGAAAAATAAAACGCAAAAGATTGATCGTATTTTTGGCTCCGCGTAGTATAAAAAGGGCATAAGGTCATAGAAACTGAAGTAGGTTCGTAGCAGTTAGGACTTTCATGTTTGCTACTTCTAAATTGCACATAATGACATTATACATTAAGTCCAAATTAGAAGTTCTGACTATAGTACTTAGTGGGGAATATTTAAAAATAATTACAATCCACAGTGAATGTTATAGTGTTTTAAGGCTGTCTGTTGTCGTGCGATTGCCATTTTAAAAAAAAAAAATTTTTATCTATTTCCCATTCAAACTCACAATAAGATGCCTACTACAGTCTCTTAAGACCACTTAAAATAATATAAACTAACAATCACATTCCAGACTTTTATTTACCTTAGCCCTTAAAAAATAAGGAATATTGTCTTTTGAAATAATACGAAGCATTATTAAAAATGTCAGTCGAATACCTTACAGGAGTACAGTTAAATAGAAGCAGATCATATAACCTAACACCTGTTAAGTCCCTTTTATACTAGACTAGCGGTCCGCCCCGGCATCGTACGGATCCCTAATTTTCAAAATATTCTATAACTTATGTCCGTCGGTAATAGTGTAGCTTCACAACAGTGAAATAATTTTTCAAAACGTTTTTGAGCCTATTAATACAAATAAACAAACAAACCTTTCCTTATTATATTAGTGTAGACAACAAAGGAAGCCAACGTCTTGAAGTGGTGTCATATCGATGTTCTGCATAGACCTTCAGTATCGTTAAGTTATATGATCTCTTCATTGAATAATAATAAATGTCACACAGTATCACTTTAAAAACAAAAGGATAACTCAAAAAGCCATAATTGCCAATGCAAACACGTGAATTTCAATCTTAAGTAAACGCATTAAGGTTGCTTTTGCGATGCATCGATCGTTGAAATTGCAACATAAAGGCTTGACAATAGTGACAATTTATTTTAAGCTTTATACAGATAACAGAAAGGTTTACAATAGAGTATCACAGCGATACGTTAAGAGATATGGAATTCAGTACGTTACAATAAATTCATTCAGCCCTGTAAGCAAGCTTTAGCAAATATTGATGATAAAGGATGGTCGCGGAGCACAGCGAAAAACGGACGTTGCCCTTTTTCCATTTGTCTCTGTCGCACGCGCGTAGTAATAGTGCCCTCACGCTCATTCTCCGCGACCGTTCTTTAGTAAAGTGATCATTAGGACTGATTTTTAAATGTCCAAGCAAGTTAAGAGTTGATTCTTTGCAACTCATTTGTGAATTTGATATTAAATATGTATTATATATACAAAAAATATATATTTTTGATATTAAATTCAGTAATACTTAATTGCAAAAGCAGATCGATTGTAAGCACACTTAAAAAATATTAAAATTTAAAATCAATCAATTATTTGTGATACGTTATAAACAAACAATTCATAACTAATAAATAGGTAACATATAAAACAGAAAAAAAAAATCAAATGGCAGTTCATTAAAACGCTAAAACTTCCAAACAACGAACATGTCAAACAATTTTCAATTTAGACGTAATCAACACAACCGATATTAAAACGAGTCAAAATCACATTTACATAGGGTACATACTTTTGCACACTTGCCCATCGTAATACATTCCAAAAAATTTTTTTTAATCTACACGGAACTTATACTTGTAAAATGGAGGCATAGAGACATGCGCATAGGCGACTTTCTGAAGCAATTACTCGCGATACTGTAGCGGTGGATTCGCGATAATGTAGTAGTAAAGTCACGATACTGTAGCGGTAGAGTTGTTATAAAGTAGCGGTGGAGTAGCGATAAAGTAGCGGTGGAGTCGCGATACTGTAGCAATGTATTCGCGATACTGTAGTGGCGGAGTCGCGATACAGTAGCGGTGAAGTCGCGATACTGTAGCAATGTATTGGCGATACTGTAGCGGCGGAGTCGCGAATCAGTAGCGGTGGAGTCGCGATACTGTAGCAGTAAAGTCACGATACTGTAGCGGTGGAGGCGCGATAAAGTAGCGGCGTTGTCGCGATAGAATAGCGGTGGCATCGCGATACAGTAACAAATAGCATCGATTTAACACTGATCAAAAACTGTCGCTGTACTACTAGTCATTCATAATATAACAGGCGCGCGTTAGTAGTGATTTTTCATACACAGTCGCGCATTTATGCGCATGTTACGACACACCATTTTACGCAAACAGCTTTACAATTCCATTAAGTACACGTTCCGTTCTACGAAAACAAAAATCAACCAAAATTATCCTATCTAAGGAGCAAAAAATCAATTGCTATGTCATACTAATATTAGTACAAGGAATGGTAGGAGTTAGAAACTACACGACCCCCGCCTACGACCAGATCATGTTTAACAAATTTCAACCTTACGCGTAACGTACAAAGGTGGATAATAACGTGACCTCCTCGTAGACACAGGTCCAAGTCTATATATTAATAATACACTACAGTAAAAATATAATATCTACGTTAAAACAGCACTAAACGCTACGTCGCTGTCTTTTTAGGAAAATTATTAACATTAATAGATAATAAAATATTTTTTATACGTTATTTTGGGCTTACTATTGGCCAGCGAAAGGAGTAATATTCCTATCTAGACTTGGAAGTATTTTTTTGATTTAATAAGACGACATTCTCTAACATTTGGCAAGGTTATATAGACATAATATTTGTACCAAGAATTTATATTCATTATCAAACAAATCTCCTACGATTGATTTGATGTACTTCCAAAAGATTTTTTGTAAATTACTTAACGATCTTTCGTGCTCATAACGATTATAAATTTTTGATTGAAAATTCTGCTCATACTGATACGTACAATTCTTCATTTCATTCATTCTTCAAGTAAAAATATTTACCTTTGCCTTTTGTTTAAAATTACAATTAACAAATAAAAAAACATATGCTGACATACCTACAATACTGGGTAAAATAATCATACACTCTCCTTTGGTTTAAAATAACATAATCCCCAAAATAACATAATCTCTCATACAACACTGGGTGAAAATAATCATAACATTCTTTAAAATGACACCATCTCCAAAATTACACAATCATTCATATTACAATAGATAAAAATAATCATAGACTTCCACATGTTTATCTTCGGTTTAAAATGACGCAACCGCCAAAATGATACCTTATTCTACACCGGGTCAAAATAACTGTACACTCTTTATCTCCTATTTAAAACGACAAATGTTATGAGGAAACTTATTTCATAGAAAATAACCCAACATCTAAACTAATATTATTTAAAATCGCCTTATTAAATCAATGAAACACTTCTCAAATATTGCTACACTAAACGTTATAGATGAAAACAAAGATGGCATATACAGCATGTGTAGCAAAGTTGAAATACGCGGCTATCCCTGTCACACTCTTTCAATTATCGAAAGCGGGAAAGGGACAGCTATATTATTTTCGCGTGCTTTACTCGACCATGCATATACTATTCTATGGCGTGGTCCAGAATTGATATCGTCCACAAAACCGCTAAAAGATTATGACGTATTTAATTACTATTAAGAAAATATACCTTCGGAGAATGGACGAAAATTACACTATTTCAGGCAAGCACGAGACATATTCCCTAGCGATAGCGATTGAATAGCGATACAGTAGCACGACACCGTAGACGAAGTTATAGGTCAAACATGATGCCATTTATGTTGCAACGAATCTATATCGCGAGAGTAGCGATATTCAAGCATTAATAGCGATACTAGCGCAATGAGGGCCACCGCGTGTCAGAAATCCGCTGGATGCGCTAGTGTAGAATGAGTTCTAGCTGTCATGTTCCACCAATGAGAGGCAAGCTACTGGCCTGTGATTGGTGTAACATGACAGCTAGACCTCATTCTACACTAGCGCATCTAGCGGATTTCTGACACGCAGTGGCCCTCATTAAACGCCTATATTTTGTATATTTGATCGCTACATTCACTGAAGTAGGGATGATGATTGGAAAAAGAAAATTTGACTATTAAAAAATATTGGCAAAAGCAAAAAAATACGTCCCAAATACTTTTCAATAATTAATTTTATGGTCAAAGGGAAAAAGTTAAGCAAGGTGACCGTCATGCCTATTTCACAGGGGTTTCTTTTATAACAACTAAGGGGGTAAAACGGGGGTGCTTATCATGCGCAGACGAAGTCGCGGGCAGAAGCTAGTCGATATCGGCGCCATCTAACAAACCGGTCGTTGAAAATCATCAGTTGAGATAAAAAAAAATATAATGTAATTTCCATCCATCTCGTTCGCTACACTCAACAATTGAGCCAAATAACTATATCATTGCTATTGGAAGTATCTACCCGTGTCGACTGTTTACTACTCATAAGATTTGCAGCGTAAATATAATTATTTTCAAGTGCATTTTTCATATCCCGTCGTTTCGGCAAGAATTGTCAAATAACTTTGAACGCGTAAGGTTTTTGTCGAAAAAGCATCTTTCTTTTTCACTCATTTCAAAAGTCTGACAGTGACATCTTTCATACGCGACAAAAATCTTACGTGCAGTATCGATTACAATATAATGACAAGACAAACAAATTATATATTTTGTTCACTTACTTCAGCTAGCTACGTCAGGTTTTTGTCGTGTAAGAAAGTATTTATGTATATATATATATATATATGCGTTATACTTATGCAATGAGTAAAAGAGTGAGTGATACATTTTTCTCGCACGACAAAAACCTTACGCTACAGAAACTATATCAAAGAAATTAATGTGGCTTAAATATATAATTCATACTGCTATAAGTGTTACCAATTTAATTAAATATATGGCAATATTATTTTAAAAATAGGGAAATAAAATCAGATGTAGACAATAGACAACACCGAAGCGATTTTGTGCAATTTTGACATATGTTTTTTTAATCCTGGTAATATATGGTAATATCCTGGGCAAATACTGTGATTAGAATCTCTAGAAGGATTTATAAGATATTTTACAAATTGCGTTTTTAAATAATGTCAAAAAATCAGCTAGTTGCGCGTCGTGAGGAATGAGGTCTAACTGTCATGTTCCACCAATGAGAGACAAGCTAACCTGTGATTGGTGGAACATGACAGTTGGACCTCATCCTACACGACACGCTGATTTTTGACACGCAGCGGCCGCCATTACTATATCGTGAATATGGTATAGTCCTAATTGATTAGGGGATAAAACTTCGACAAATTTGTCTATATAAAACAGATATTCCATTAAGCTACAGCTAAATATAAAATGCAACATATTCACACTTAAATAAATAATACAAACGGGTTCTACTTATAAAATGGTAAACATATTTTGTACAATTATTTCATTTTGTTCACTATATTTCGTTAAGATGCCTAATATAACAACAAGGTGCAAAATGCTGTAAATATTTCTTATTACGTTACGAGAAAATGCCAAAATTTATTGAATACATAGTCATTAATATTATAAGAACATTTAGTACTTTTTTGACACGAACGCATTTCAATAGAGATGTCTGTTATATTTTATCGACTTTTCTGATAATCGACACAGTGATCATAGTAAGTTGTGAAGTTTATAAGTTATTAATTAGACGAAAAAATCGACAAAAAAGTGTCGATATAAAAAATCGATAAACTACTGTACAATCTCTATGCATATGACGTCCATACAAAACAAGTTCAAAGTCTATTTATACGAAATGTTTCATATAAAATTTCAAGAATTGCACAGCCTTTATTTTATTTCAATAAAAAGCCCCATTTAAGTCTCAAGCCGCAACACAGTCCGAAAAGCCAAAAGGACATTCAAAAATACACCTTATTTTCGTTCTTTAAAATACATATTCCTTTAACTTTTGACCTTGGACGGGCTACAAGCCTTTCGAGGCATTTTTAATAGTGGCAACACTGAGTAAGCTTAAACATCGAATTACACTGAAAGCGTTTTTCAAGTCGTTATATCTATGAAGGATCTTACAGTAAGACGATTAAAACGTGAACCTGGCAACATTATAAATGTGTTGCCAGCCGTAAAAAATTACTATGCGGGTCTGTTAATTAAATAAATATTTCAACTTATTCCTATATGGAAATTTGATGTACGCATTAGAGGTACGGATATTTTTTTTTTAATATAAGGTCGAGGTTTGACTAGATGGTATTTGTAACACAACACTAAGAAAAATAGTATGAAAATTGTCAATGTGTATTGGATTTACGGAGATTCATTAAAATTTGAGCGAAACTCGTTTTGAACATTCTCTCTCTCGTTTCTTATGGCTTCCCTTACAATTAATGACTCACCCTTAACGATTTATTGCCGATACCTGTAAAGGAAATGAACATTAATTTTAATATGCATTTTAGATATATTATATTTTTCAATATTTGAATTTGGACTGTATATAATAACGATAACAGTCTTTTAAGAAATGGTTAGAATTTTTTAGTTCATATAGATAGAGTACATTTTTTAAGCAATAATAGTTATATATAGGCAAGGTAGCCTTACTTTACAATAGTTAACATAAGAAATGTACTTTATTTAAATTTTATTTATAAACTTGACGAAATAGACTTCAGAATGGAACACACTTTTAGCAATTTACGTTCAATGTTGTTAGTCACAGATCATTCAATTTACAAGAATGTGGAAATTCGACCAAATAGCGTACAAAATAAAGTCTAAAATACAATACCTCCCAGTCAACTCACATACTAAAAATTATCGTCTATTGAAATTTAAACGCTATGCATTATAAAATACGGTTCAAAATACCTGTATTCTCAGTTCATAGTCCAAGGTCCCCATACTGTACGGACCACTTCTCGTACGCGACGAGGCTGTGGGGCGAGACCGAAGGCCTAATTCTCTTTAGGGCTTCGATGAAGTCCTGGAACGTGATCGGTCTGACCTGGGACAGGTCCAGGCATTTCACCTCTTCGGAGTCCAGCTCTGAACAATAATAGGTTGTAATGTTTTTTTATTTTATATATTTTTCCCTTGGTCACGGCATCGAGCTTGAATGGCTGGACTAATTATTTTTTGTATTTTGTATAATTAGGACTACGTTCTTACGTTAGAAGGAAATTGAAAAAAGTGAGCAAAAATTTTAAAATTTAAGAGGATTGTGAACCTGTTAATTTTCATACAAAAGGCGATAACGTTTTACACCCAGTAAATATAGTTAGATTTTTATAATTTTTGGATATGTTGTAGATATAATGAGAAACTACGTCTGGACGTTTTGATTTTTAAGAAATATTGCTTACGCTAAAATTTATTAGCATCTAAAAATCTATATATAAGCAATAATTCTTAAAAATCTAAACGTACAGACGTAGTTTCTCATTATATCTACAACATATCCAAAAATTATAAAAATCTAACTATATTTACTGGGTGTAAAACGTTATCGCCTTTTGTATGAAAATTAACAGGTTCACAATCCTCTTAAGAAAACTACGAAAATATTGATGCACCGTCTCAATGACGATACAAATCTAATTAGTTAATTCATGTAGCGATGCTTTGCAAAAATATTACTAAAATAATCAAAAGAATAATTTACGTGTAAAGTTACATAGTGAATGCGATTTTAAAATGAATACTATTTTGATAAATATTGAAAAGTGAAAGAAATTGAATGGCTTAACAATGACTTACCTACAGATTTTTTTTATTCAGTCATTCAAAATATAAAAAAAAAATATGGGCCCATATTTTTTAATTAATCCATTAACAAAAATGAGCATTGCCTTCATTAATTTTTTGCTACTTCTGTCGAGCAGTATAAAAGTTCACCCGCCTTCTTTTTACAATTTTTTAAGAAAGGGCTCTGTTTGAGGCCGGAGGGAAATGAAACCCAAACAGTTTTGCTTGAATTCGAATATATTGAAATCTATGTAAACCTATGTACATTTCCACGGAACAAGTCGATAGCGCGTTCTATTAACAATAAAGTGACATCTATTGACATATTTCCTAACTAGCCATATACACGTTCGAACAGGCTCTCCTCAGTGCGTTTCCCATCCGGTGACGCAGTAACCCAGCAAGACAATTAGAAAAAAAAAAAAAAGATTTGAACACCGACCTCGTATGGGCTGCAGCGCGGCGTCGCGGCACAGCGCGGTGAGGTCGCTGCCGGAGTAGCCGTCCGTGAGCGCCGCCACGCGCGCGCGCTCCGCCGCCGACAGCGCCGCCGCCGCCGCGCCGCGCGCCAGCACGCGCGCCAGCAGCGCGTCCCGCGTGCGCAGGTCCGGGAGCGACACGTACACGCGCTTCGGGAACCGTCTGGTAACAATACCATGAGTTACAATTACAGTGGTGAATATTAACTACAATCTATTAATCGAAATTCGATTAATATTTTTGGTTCAATACCATTAGTTTTTAATTATAATGATATTTTTTTGTACAAAGACAAGAGTAGAAAAAATCTTAGACCCCCAGTGGGATTCGAACCCACGCTTATGCCTTTACTAGCGGCAGCGTGCTAACCATTACACCATGGGAATCGACTGACAGGTCTTCGAATTTGTCCACTATTTTTAAAGTGGTGGTTTTTTTTTAACGCTGTGACTAAAAAAAATCGGAATTGTGCCATCTAATGACATCGAATACCTTTTACGCACATTTGGATGCGCTAAAAAGATAATGAAAAAAAAAAAAAAACAATCTTTACATTTTTTAATTTCTAACCAGCCGTTTTGATCAGACGGTTGGAAGTTAAAAATATAAGTTGGTTTTAGGAACATCCCCGTATTTACCCGAGCGCAGTTTGCGATCTGTTAGTAGTGGCCATAACGCAGAGTCAGTTCAGTGATGGCGGCCTGCATGTGAGTGCAGTGAATGGTGTGTGTATAGGTGTCAGGTTAAACACTCTTTGACGATATTTGACGATAGACTTTTCTCCTATCCTATATGGAATGCACAACCCAGTTATACTCCCATCATAGTCCGTTTATATATTTACCTAGGCACCGTCTCATTTAACTCCTGCGGTCTATTAGTGGCAGCCATGATGCAGTGGTTTGGGTGCATAGGGGCGTCAGTGTGTGCTGTCTTCTCATGTCCTATCACAATCCATTATATTTACCTGAGCGCCGCCTCGTCCAGCTCCTGCGGCCTGTTGGTGGCGGCCATGACGCAGAGCCGGTCGGCGCCGGCGGCGGGCAGCCCGTCGAACTCGACGAGGAACTCCGTCTTCAGCCGGCGCGACGCCTCGTGCTCGCCCGCGGACCGCTCGCACAGCAGCGAGTCCACCTCGTCCACGAATATTATCGACGGCTGGTGATAAATTAAAATTTATTTTTCTGTCCTCCGGCCATAAAGCGTCAACTTTCTGGCCGCTGCGCTAAATGAAATTACCGCTTTCTGGCTTGGTCGAACAGAAAAATAGTATACTGACCTCGGCCAGTAAAATAAAAAAGCCTCAGATCACATTTTTGTCAACCTCGGCTTCGCCTCGGACGACAATCACATGTGATCTGAGACATTTTTTATTTTACCGGCCTAGGTGCGTAATGTAGTATAGATAGTAGTTTATGGAATCTATAGAGGCCCCGAAATGTCAGCCAATAAAATAAAATACGCGAGTTAAATCCGTTTAAAGTTGTGTTGTTATTCCAATGTATAATAACCGCGAAGGCATCAGATTGTTATTATCATTATGTTTAGATTTTTTTTTCGATATTTTTTTTTTCATATTTTAAATAGTCAGTTCAGTTATTTCATAACATTAAAACAACGTATATTGATTGGAATGAAACAACTATTAACGGAATTAACGGAAGAATCCGAAACGTCAGCTAATAAAATAAAATAACAATACGCGAGTTAAATCCGTTAATAGTTGTTTCATTCCAATGTGTAATAACCGCGAAGGCATCAGAAATTATAACGTATATTAACTTAAATAATAAAATCAACAATTTAAAAACAGTATTTTTTTTGAAAAATAGCAAATCAAACATTACTTATAGAAAGGAAGGTGGAACCAAACCCGGGTTCTCTTATGTAAAATGCAACAATTTACCCTCTCGGCTAGACATACAATCTGGCCTTCTTTCCTTATCCGTGTTTTTTTTATTGAAATCATACCAACCCTGGTTGTTCAGGTGATGATGATGATGAGGTTACCTGCAGTTCCCTGGCGACCTGGAAGAGTGCCCGCACCATCTTCTCTCCGTCGCCGACGTACTTGCTGGTCAGAGTCGCGGCCGATATGGAGAAGAACGTAGCTGAACACTCGGCAGCCACGCACCGCGCTAATAAAGTTTTACCTGAAAAATATAACGATTATTTTTATATGGGTTGACATACCTAAAAATACTTATATCTTGAAATAAATAATGACTAATGAGAAAAATTAAAGACAATTAAATTGATGACGATGATTTTAATTTAAGAGGTCGTTCAAGTATTACGTAAGCCCATATCCCTACTAATATTATAAATGCGAAAGTAACTCTGTCTGTCTGTTACGCTTTCACGCTAAAACTACTGGACCGATTTAAATGAAATTTGGTACAAAGAAAATCTGGAGCCTGAGAAAGGACATAGGCTACTTTTTAACGGACTGCAAAAAAGGAGTTCCACGCGGACAAAGTCGCGGGTGGAAGCTAGTGTTATATAAAATCTGTAAATACCATTGCCAGGAGGTCCAAAGAGCAGGAGCCCTTTTGCCGGAGACCTCAGGCCCGTGAAGAGTTCAGGGCGAAGGGACGGCAGTACCACCATCTCTTGAAGTGCTTGTTTGGCGGCCTGTAAAATATATATTAGTGTACAAGGTTTATACAAATTGAACTTTACATGTAAGGTTTAAGGTTCATTTTCGAATAGCTGAAGGTACAGGAATGTTATCTATTCAACTTCAGCAATGTTAAAATGTTAAAGAAAATTCATATCTACGGAAGGTATGAATTTTCTTAAGCAATTTTTTTTCGGTCTATTTTGCATACAAAACAAATCGTTGTGCTCTTACGATTTGTTTCATGTGAATTTTTGAAAATAAATTACTTTTAACCAATTTAGTTAGTGTATTTTTTTAAGTTGAACAAGTATTCTTAACAATTTTAGCAAATAAAGAAAATTTTATTATCACACAATTATCAAATGGAACCGAACCAAAATAATTATGGCAGTAAATAACTATCATAATATAGATTTATATAATTACTCATTGAATAGGCGATAATGTGAAAAAACAGTAAACTATTTGGGTATAAAAAAATCCTTGCGACATATCTAAGTACAATTCAATATCAATAACAACAAACCTCTTGTCCGGCGATATCGTCCCAATGCACCTTGGGGCCGCCCTCGATGATCTCGTCCAGTATAAGCTGGACCAGCTTGGGGTCCACGCCTCGTACATTGAGCGCCGGGTTGGGGGTCCTACACCTGGTTGGCGTGCCCCGCTGCGACCCCCCGCTGGCGACGGCGCGGCGCACCGGCGACCCGTTCACTGGAACCTGGTATGCGCTCTAAATGAGCAGTGATTTTCGATGAGTGATGGGTTAATGAGTGTTAAAATGGTTAAATATAAGTAGGGTTGCCATCTGTCCCGGATTTGATCTAGTTTAGCGGGCGTCCGGGGAACGTGCGGGACTTCTATTGGCGTCCGGGGTTAAAATGTAATTTTAAATAGCCTTTATTGGTATTAAAACCTATTGACCCCGGTCAATGTTGACATGTCCGGGTTGTGGGCTCTAAAATCAGGGTATATCACGCGGGTTGTCCGGTTCGCTAAATTTTAGAAGTGGCAACCCTATATATAAGTAAGTGTATGAAATTATGAAGATAGTATTTTTGTCACTGAATAATAAGGCAAATGGTATGTTCAATAAGAAACTAAATACAAGTATGTTTCCAAACACAGAAGCCAGAAAAAAATGGATTAAATAATATCAAAAAGAGTTTGGCGTATGACAATCTGCCTCTTATACAAGTGACGTTGACGCTATAGGATGGAATGAAAAATGTATGAAATTGTTTAGTCACGTGTTCAGTTTTTTCTGTTAGACCTATGATTCCTTTAGACCTGTTCGCTTTGAAGGTGCTAATCTATACTTCTATACTAATATTATAAAGAGGAAACATTTGTATTTTTGTATGTTTGTAATGAATAGGCTCCGAAACTACTGGACCGATTTCAAAAATTATTTCACCTTTGGAAAGCTACATTATCCCCGAGTAACATAGGCTATATAATATCACGCTAGGTCTTATAGTTGCGGAGCAGTAACCGAAAATGTTTCAAAAACGGGGGAAAAGTATCGTTTCTGAGGCCTTCCGTGGCGTGCGCTGAGCATATAAAAAAATCTTAAGTCCCCCCGTGCGAAGCCGGGACGGACCGCTATGTTATATATTATATAACATACCTACTAAAAGCTATATTTCAATGTTAAAATAGAGCAGTTGTTGTAAATTAAAAAATAATAATATATATTACAGAAGTGTTATATACACGCATGTACAATCGGATTGAGCATTTCAAAATCAGTTATTAGAAAACCTGTTACAAACCACAGGTAATCGATTTTAAAATACTTATGATAATTACCAGCATAAAGTTACGTAACACACAGAATCACAAAACTGTTTCACTTTTCAACTCATTTCAAAAGACAAAAGCCAAACGTCATGACGCGCCTAGCATTACTAATTTGTCTTCAATTAGTGACAGCCGAATCGAAGACAATACAACCGAGACTATTCGGCGGGGAAGATTTAAATTCACAAAACCACAAATACTTGGTCGAATTGACAATAATAAAGAACGGTGGTGCTTTAACGAAGAGATGTAGCGGTTCAATACTATCTCCCAATTGGGTTGTAACCTCAGCGCACTGTGTGAGAGACAATGTGACCTTAGTAATAGCAACTAACGGTACAGACCAAGAATCCATAACAATTATAACTACAAGCCGTAGAGTAAATATTCACCCGAGATATATAAACGGAGACGACACGCCGCCGAACGCAAAACACGACATTGCTTTATTGGAAACAAGAACGATAGAATTCAATGAAAACGTCCAAGCAATTACGTTGGCAGAGAAATCTGTTAAATTTGGACAGGATTTGGTTTTGGCTGGGTACGGATTGGCGGAGGCAAACTTGACTGCACCGAGAGAAGGTGTAGCGAGAAGTTCAGAGTGTTTGAATAATGTTTTGTGTACCCGGGGGGAGGTTAGTGCGCGACCTGGTGATTCAGGAGGGCCGCTGGTGGCTGACGGGAGACTGGTTGGAGTGACTTCCCAGTACGATGATAATGATGAAACGATTACGTATTACGCTGATGTTGCGTCTAATTTGTGCTGGATACGTGGTGTCATGAGTTTGTAAGTGATTAACGATTTTCACTTTTGAAGAAGTAAGAAATGATATTTGACTGACAGTTAAGTGATAAATATAAATGATATTGGAATGAAACAACTATTAATGGATTTAAGTAACTGAAGTTTCGGATTCTTTACAGTTTCCATAATCGTAGCACGACTGAGCTGACAATAGTCTAACGCTAAATAAAAATACGCGAGTTAAATCCGTTAATAGTTGTTTCATTCCAATGTGTAATAACCGCGAAGGCATCAGAAATTATTAAATATAAATGAGTTTTTTTATATAGAAACTGTTCTAAAATGTCCTAATTAATCACAAAATAATTAACTTAACATTTATCGTTAAACTAGCGGTCCCGGCAGACGTCATCCTGCCCGTTCGAAATTCAAATTAGGTAACTTTAGTTAGATAACGTTTGTATGGGAAAAGAAAAGGGCTGTTTTTAGGATTTTCCCAGCAATTATTCGATTTTTTCTCGCCGTAAGAACCATCCTTGGACTTCAACGAACATTTAAAAAAAATTGGCCAAATTGGTCCAGGCGTTGTCGAGTTATGCGCTTACCAACACATTTTGCGATTCATTTTTATATATAAAAGAAAGAAGAAGATAAGAAGATGCTTGTAACATAAACTCAGCACATAGTCAAGGAACGAATTTTATTAATTCCGCGACGATGATTTCGGTGGGGCCCAAGAGCGGATCCATGTTTGTATACAGTCAAATTCTATACAAAAGATAGTAACTTGTTCAAAGCAATAAGTTAAGAAAAATATCTACTGCTATCCCAGGGCCCGACACCCGCATGAGCCCCTTCCCTCCCTACATCCACCTTTGGTGAAGCCAGAATTGATTGAATTCCTTTTTTTTTGGAAAGGATCTTATACAGTTGGCCCTAGGGCCGTTACTGCTCCACCGGATAAATGGGGAGCACTCCGAGGTGCGCTCACCCTGGGGGCACTATTCCTGATACTACATAAGTACTTACAGAGAGCTGCCTCTTGACCGCCGGTGGGGTGGAAGCAGGCTTCACGGGGTACCGCGTGTAGTTGCCATTGGAACTGTTTGGCTGCGACGAAGACCTCCCCATGGACCTGGGCAAGGTCTGTGACTTCATCAGCGGTCCAGACCCCCCGGGCACCCGCCGCCCGGCCGTCGTCAGTTTCCGACCAGCCACTGGACATAAAACTCCTGGTTTAAACGTACAAAGTAAAAGAAACTTAAATGCGTACACGCAGGGTTCATTGTTTAAGCGCCGTGTGAGTGACGTTTAAAGGGACCTTTAGAGTTAGCTGGTTCAAAGCATGTTAGTTGTTTTTATATATATAACTAGCGACCCGCCCCGGCTTCACACGGGGGCTATAAACCTTCCTTAAGAATCACTCTATCTATTAAAAAAAACCGCATCAAAATCCGTTGCGTAGTTTTAAAGATCTAAGCATACATACGGACATACAGCAAAAGCGACTTTGTTTTATACTATGTATTGAAACAGCAGGTTGTTAAGGCGATGTTATTTAGTACCGAACGTGACTGTACCGATTTTAACTTTTAATCCGGTCATTTTAGCTTATATTAGATAAGAATCACGGAATTCGAGATACCCGGCTGTAATTTTGTAAATAGTTGTATATTGACATCCTTAAAGTTGTCTCAAAACCTACATATGGTAGGGTGTGAGCTTCCATTAAATTTCAAGGTCAAAGTGTCAAAAAATCGTTATTTTTGTAAATTTCTCATTTTCTATGGGTTTTAGCTTTTTGTCTTTGTTGGCAATATTGTAGAATACAAAATTCTCTACAAATTTTGTTTAAAAAAAATTTTTATACGGTGAACCGTTTTTGAGGTAAAGGCCGTTAAGCGCGCCGTCACAGCCAACAGGTGCCACGGTCGAAATCACGCCATATACAGTTGATGAACTACAAATATTATTAATTGTTGATGTTTACGCATGCTACTGTGTAATGCTTATACTTATATAGTTATATGGAAGTTTTTCACTATATATAAAATGAGAACATAATCATACTTACGTAATATTATAAAATCAAAAGCAAATGATCAACGTGCATAAAAAATGTTAATTTCTTTAATTAGTGCTGTGCAATTAACCTTATTATAGCAAAAATAATGCGTAAACATCAACAATTAATAATATTTGTAGTTCATCAACTGTATATGGCGTGATTTCGACCGTGGCACCTGTTGGCTGTGACGGCGCGCTTAACGGCCTTTACCTCAAAAACGGTTCACCGTATAAAAATTTTTTTTAAACAAAATTTGTAGAGAATTTTGTATTCTACAATATTGCCAACAAAGACAAAAAGCTAAAACCCATAGGAAATGAGAAATTTACAAAAATAACGATTTTTTGACACTTTGACCTTGAAATTTAATGGACGCTCACACCCTACCATATGTAGGTTTTGAGACAACTTTAAGGATGTCGATATACAACTATTTACAAAATTACAGCCGGGTATCTCGAATTCCGAGGTGAATTCCTAATTTGACCGGTCTATTTCACGATTATTTACGCTATTAAGTCCCATTTTTTTTATAGTATGACTGTTGTTTGATGATTGATAATATTAATTCATTAATTGTATGTAATGGATAAGTTTAATTCATTAATTGTATTGTAGTTTTAAAATTACCATTATTTATGTTTTAAGAATAGGTTACAAAGAGGTGTGATGTCATATTTTACTTGTTCACACAACGAGCGAGGTCGTAGTAGTGGCCTACTGTAATGACACTATACAAAACTTAGCTCTTAAGATTTTCCGGTTAATTAGCGAAAACGATGATTTTACAATAAATTTAATTGCCACACTTGCGCTGTATTTTAATATCTACATTTTTAAATACTACCAATTATCTAGAGTATTCAATTTCTTAATATCTACAATACTACATATCCAATTTAAATTAATATCAAATCGGACCAATTGTTCAACAAGTTAAATATTGATAAAAACATATAAAAAAAACAATATATAGTTGACGACCTGTTAGTCTAGAATTTTTTTCAGCTCCATATGGCAGATGAGTTTTCCAGCTAGCTTACACAGTGTTTATTGGGCATCCCCTAAGTTACGTATGGCAGATGAGTTTTCCAGCTAGCATACACATTACACAGGGTGCGTTCCACTAAG
Source organism: Polylopha cassiicola (assembly GCA_038024825.1). Classification (NCBI taxonomy): domain Eukaryota; kingdom Metazoa; phylum Arthropoda; class Insecta; order Lepidoptera; family Tortricidae; genus Polylopha; species Polylopha cassiicola. Next base: position 8,071,204 of record CP149061.1, read on the forward strand.
CGCCCGCAACGCTCTGTATCGTTCCACTTAACGCCCGTGGTCGTTGCGAGCGATGGCTCGACGTCATAGATCACGTCACTGTTCGCGACCACTTCGCCCACAAAATATTGGTGGGTCAGAGTGGGCTTTCGTCGCTCACGATGCCGCGATGTGCGTTCCACCTATAAACATTCGCTTACAACGCCCGCGGTGTTTTCTCGTTAGTGGAACGGCAATTTCAGCGGTCGTGGTCGACGGCGTTGCGAGCGTTAAGTGGAACGTACCCACAGTGTTAATTGGGCTTCAGGGATAATCACATGTTCCCCGCGACAGGGAGTGTCGACTGTTGACCTGTGCACTACAGGATGTGTGTTTGTTTACGGTCGATTGGAGCCCCTACGCTATTTGACTGTTTACGCTAAACGCGCGCGAGGTATGCCCCGCGCCCCGTCTAGTCGATACGGCCGGTAAATTTAGATCAAAAGAACAACTTATATGACATTTAGAATGTAACATGTATTCGGATGTTTCAAAGGAACTTAAATTAGATAGTAAACCAAGAGGGGTAAATCACGCGGTTAAAAAAGTAGGAATGTTTTTTTTACTGGATATTTATTATTATTATTTTAGCTTAACAAAATACGCCTCCATTATAACTGATACCTAAATAATCAACAAAACTTACTTGTTGCAATTATATTTGTCATAATTATATTATGCTCGATAATAATATAGAAAACTCCACATATTAAATTATAGGAAATAGGTAATAAGATATCTCGGTCACGCGTTGGAAAATCAACTAGTATAATCGGAACAAAATAACGATCTTTAATAATCTTCTAGTCCCAGTCAAAAAGGGAATAAAAGTCCTTTTTTACAAATACCCTTGAATTTCACGGGACCCTTATTATTTTACCACAAATATTATCCATGCAAAAAAACACTAAATTGCTACGTAAAAGCACAACGCGCCAAAAACCACTTTCTATTTTTAAAAATGGTACGCATTAACGGTTAAAGAGGTCACATAAATTGTAAAAACTCGGCTGAAAGAGTAAATCCAATCTATGGCCAATAAAATAGTACATTACGCACCAAGGCCAGTAAAATAAAAAATGTCTCAGATCACATGTAATTGTCGTCCGAGGCGAAGCCGAGGTTGACAAAAATGCGATCTGAGGCTTTTTTATATTGCTGGCCGAGGTCAGTATACTATTTTTCTGTTCAACGAAGCCAGAAAGCGGAAATTTCATTCAATGCAGCGGCCACAAAGTTGGCGCTTTCTGGCCGGAGGACAGAAAAAAATGTTAAAGTATACTATCATCTGTAACGTCACCCACTTAAGGCAGTGGGCGTGATTACTAAGTGCAAATGGTACATGCAAATAAGAAATCTTAAAAACTGTGTCAAGGAGCCCACACGGCACATGTTATGTAATCACGCCTTAATATTACGTACGCTACGTGTAAAAAAGCAACATGTCGCATGTAGAGTGGAAGAAGGACTAAAGTATTTAACACTTATGTCTTTTTCCACAAGTGAACTTACAATTATAAGGGTTGTTTATAATACGCAGATTGTGTTAACAAAGTGCCGGCAAATTAAATATTTGATATGTAAATGTAAAATATTTTTCTTCTTTAACGCGATAATTCTAATTTGGACCTAATTTACAATGACATTAGCTATGTATTCGTTTAAGTTAACTCAATCTCAGTATTTGCTTTTCGGCAAAATCCACATCTAAATTATAGGTATTATACTGGACTCAATGCAAAATAATAAATTTAAAAGAAAATACAGTGACATTAAAGTTTAAAGAATTTTATTCAGGTTTTAAACGCTCGGAAGTCGTGACGTCACTATACGCAATTCAATTACTAACTAAATAGAAGAGACAAGAAAAATTATATTCCGCAAAAAAAACCGACTTACTTATATATACTTAGCAATTGTCGCCTTATTAACATACCTGCGTATTTAAACGACCCCACATGCATATTATAATACAAAATACAGCACACAAATCAATAAGAAGCGGGTTAGGAGTTAGTGTGATGTGTGTAGAACTTAAAATTTAAATACACGCTGTAGGTTATGTCAAAAGCTAAGCTAGACTTCCGCTGACCACTTCATTGTTCATATAGGAATGAGAGGAGACAGCAATTAATAGGTGTTAAATCTCTCTCATTCAAATTTGACTAAGTACACACTGCTTTTAAAGACTGGCAATATTTTAAGAAAAAAAAAAATATATAAATACGGCTATAGGTAAATTCAGTTTTTTTTTTAATTATGCACTGATTTCAGAGTAACATAAGAACGTTGATATACTCCACAAGGTGTACATAATATATGTCCAACTTTTTAAATTATAATAGGATATTTAATGAAAAAATAATATGATAATACATAATATTTTCACAAAATATTGCCAGTGTTAAAAAACAGCCTATGAACAAGTGGTAGCGGCAAGATGAGTCTCTACCTTCAGTCTGTGGCTTCGTACCACTGTTACTTTCAGTATGCGCTAGCAACGTCGTCTTGGACTTCTCTAAGGGCCTTCGCACCTTTAGAGGGGACTCCGTTGGTTTTTTGTTGTCACTCCGCTCTGGTTCAACGCCCAACTTACTTAGGGCGACTAGGTTGGCTATTCAGGAAGACATTGATTCACTTAAATTTACCTTATCTCAATAGGGATAGAGTTGAAAATTGTGGGGTGTATTTTTAAATAAAATTAAGCCTACCATGCAAAACATACAGCCAATTCACATTGTAAATTAAATAAAAGGACAGCATTCAAATATAATAGCTTGAAATAATAATGTGAGTATTTAACATGTTTTAGGGAGTTTACTCTACTTTTAGATGTATATGCAAGTTTCTTGATGTTGCCAATACAGCTATTAGTAAACAAGTTACGTTGGCACATCTATATTTTGATCTATTGCTATAATTTTGTGTCCGTTACTATGGTGCGTAATATTTGTTCAAATGTTATCAAATTAGTAGAATTAACTCTCTAAATTTGGACAGCACAATAAAGTCCTAAATACAAATAGGGCTTACCAAGGAAGTGTAAACGGTCCTTGGCCATTCCGAGATTGGTTTTCATCTTGTCATGAAGACGCTGTGCTCGTTGCCAAGCGTCTCCACGTCCACCCCAGCAGTCCACCGCTATACCCCTCTCCAACTCATAGATGCCTTTTTTGTAAAGTTCTATCGCTAACTCTTTTTGGCCTGTTACGAAAATAGACTTTTACACTCAAGAGAAGGGATATTTTTGATGGCATACAAAAATTAGTGTCTTGAAGGGACCAAAAAAACATGGAATTCAATTTTTATTATGAATCAATTAATGTGTAAATAGTAGTATTTATGGTCCTGTGAAGGAATATTACAAAATACATGTTTTGAATGCTCAACATTTAAAAATGTTTGATATTTTTCTTAGTAATAATTATTTTTTTGTAAGTCTCACTACTATGTAAATGCCTCATAAAATATCTAGAAAACTTTCAACTACAATACAGGTGTTTTAAAAATAATATAAAATTTGATTCTAAAATTATGCGTGGTCATACATAAAAAAAATTATAAAAAAAAAAATATATATATATACGCGTCGACTTGAAAACCTCCTCCGTTTTTTTCGTCGGTTGAAAAAACAAGTATCATTATCATTAATGTTTCAACATTACTATTTACAAATTTAATCACACAATACCTTCATTTTCTTCATCAATCTTGAGAGCTTTTGATATATATTCAAAAGCTTTCCGATGGTGATGCTTCTGCTTGGCCAGGAGAGGGTCCCCTGGACCCACATTGTGTGAGTATGCCATCTCTCCAGTCAGCTCCGTCGTCACCGCTCCGTCCTTCACCACTACCTCTAGGTTATACTCCCCATTCTTATTAGGTTTGTGCATTAACCGATGGGACGCCGAATATACATATTTAAACACTATAAACAACTGATAGAGCAGTGATCTCAAAATATTAAACAAAATAATAATTGGAAAGGACACGACGTAAAGGTTCCGCTTATGCACCGAAGGCGGCGGTTCATTTCGCAACGCCGAACCCTTCGCTAGGTCTGCGTCAGCTTTCTTCGACTTTCGGTTCGGAGACCTCGTGGTTTTTCGCGATAAACGACCATTTGAATCGTCACCGGAAACCATCAAGAACACTAGTCACTTCCTAATTGATTAAAACGTAGTCTCCATACAAAGGAAACAAAGAAACGCACGATTATTGTACTACACCACTATTCTAAAAACAGCAACAAAAATTTCTGACTGTATTGACAATTTTTGACGTTTCGCTTGTGTGGGTGACGTGTGGTAAAAAAATAATTCTTAACCCGTCGAATGTAGACGGACTAATTTCAAGAGCTTTTGGAAATCGCTGATGAATATATGATAATTATTTATTCTACTTTATAATTGTATAGAAAAAAGGCTAAAATCTATGAGAAAAATTAACAAAATTAATCTAAAAATAAAATCTATGTATTTTCATCGTCAATATTTATTAAGGATGTTAACTTGAAATGACTGAAGTGAAAGTTGTTAATAATTTCCAGCCAGGTTGTGAAAGGGTTTAAAATTTAAATTTATACCTGGCAATAGTCACGCAAATATATTCGTTTTGTTCGAGCATAAACTGGCATAAAGCCAAATAAAATAAGAATTTATAAAATGATTACCAATCCTTGATTTATTATTTAAATTAATTTTCTAGATCGATTTTTTAAAAACATATAAATTACATGTGATATATACTATTACTATGCTCGACTGAAACGAAACGCTTTGACAAAACGTGAAAAGTAGACAATCGCGGCAGCAGCTGGTTGTCATTATACGGCAGTGATTTGGGTCGATTTTACCTTTTTTCAGGAAATTGCGTCAGATTTCTCGCAGAGAAAATATAGAAACCGCAGTATTTATTATTATTATACACATCAGTATCAATTGCAGTATCACAAAAATAAATAGGTAAGTACGTGTGATAGCTACTTAACCTGTACCTTAACTTAGACTTAATTTACCGTTTTGTGACTGGTAGAAAGACTAAAGTAGCCTTTTTTATTGCTAAATTAGACTACTGTATGTTATATTTCTACTTACATTTATCCTTACATTCTTAAAGAGAAATAAAGTTACTAAATCGAGTTTATATTAGAATGTTCAATGCGGTATACATTTTCTAGTAATTAAATGCTTAAACTACGTAAACTACTGTATTATAGGCAATTCAATAATTACAGTGCATTTATGTGGTCTGAGCTAAGAAATTTTATGACTTACTTATACATATACTAGCTTCTGCCCGCGACTTTGTCTGCATATGATTAGTATTTTACACTATATCGTTATAAAATATAGCCTATATGTTATTCTGGTGTATAAGCTATATTGTGGTAAAGTTTCATTCAAATCCATTCAGTAGTTTTTACGTGAAAGAGTAACAAACATCCATACATCCATACTTACAAACTTTCGCCTTTATAATAGTAGTAGGATTTTTTTATTTTTTAGTTATAATGGCAGAAGGTAGCATGGCAGAAGAACAGTTAAATAATTTATCTGTGAACGAGGATGACGATGTGGTAGATCCATGGACGGTGACTGGAAAGTCTGAGACCGGCATTGACTATGATAAGCTAATAAGTAAGTATTTTTAAAACATCTGTAATGTCATGTTAAGAGCAAAGGCGGTCTCAAAAAATATTTGGTTCTTTATGACATTTTGTAACTTACAAAATGTTTATTTACCTAATAACTTGGTTTTCTCAAAACTTGCTTTTTTTCTGTTATGCCATTTTTGCTCTTATGACAAAAGTTAGGTAGGTAGGGCTTGCAATCTTTAAAAAAAAAGTATTGTTTTCATAGCTTTAAATAAGTTGGAAATTCATGCATCTAATGAATTAACCCATTTACTTTTTTGTACATGTTAAATAACTAAAACTGAAGCTTTTTGCTAAATGGCAAACTGAAAAAAATAATTATGTAGGTAGTTAATAAAATAAAAAATATTTATTATAATTATTCTTATTATAGGGCCAGAAACAGTTTCCAACAGGAAAATTTACAATTAGGAATTAGAGTTTTAGTTTCCTTAAAGTTATGTTATCAATCAGTTAAAATATCCAATGTTCCCTTAAAATAATAATCATATAACAACCTTGAGGTTGTTACTCAAAAAGCAACCATGTGCCTTTTCAAGTAAGGTATTTTTTATGTTGTGGCATACAATACTTAGATTGATTAGGTGATTTATCTGTTACCATATCGCACACCTAGATCTAAAGGGATCTAACTCAAAAACCGGAAGATTTGAGTTATGCACACCATCGGATTCCAGCAAAACCCACCTACACTAAAACAGATTTCAGCTAATATAACTCTGCTAGCTTTATTAAAAAAAGTATAAATTTATACAGAAAACTCATGCGTGCATATGGACATATTAATCAGTTTCTCGCCTCTCCTGAAAAAGTACCTTTTTTGAGTTAGCTCTCTTTAGATCTAGGTGTGCGATATATAACTTTTCAAGTTAATTATTCATTTTTCAGAAAGATTTGGCAGTTCCAAAATCGATGATGAAGTTATACAGAGATTTGAAAAGGTCACCGGAAAAAAGGGTATGTTTTTATTTAAATAAAATTAAGTATCAAAAATTGTTAATATAATATTTTAAATATTTATTAGTGTTCTTTAGTGTGACTAGTATATTCCGAATATTCTGATATTTTATTCCGAGCCCTAAAATATTGTCAACTCAGTGCTCTCGAAATAAAATATATTTTTCGAATACCTTATAGTTCCCATATTCTTCTGAAACTGAGCAGTCCTGAGCTAATACTGTAAGTTTTTGACACATCAGCATAGAATTAATATGCCAGTAAAATCCCTTTAATGGTTTCATTTCAATATCTAATAACTTCCACAGCATTAGCTCAGTCATGCTACGATTATGGAAACCGTGAAGTTTCCGAAACGTTAGCCGATAAAATAAAATACGCAAGTTAAATCCGTTTATAGTTTCGTTCCAATGTGTAATAACCGCGAAATCATCACAAATTATATGTTAAATCCATAATAATTCTTTTATTCTAATATATTTACTTTATTCCAGCGCATCACTTACTCCGACGGGGTATTTTCTTCTCTCACCGTGACATCCACAGCATCTTGAACCTGGTGGAGGCGGGCAAGAAGTTCTACTTGTACACCGGTCGAGGGCCTTCCTCCGACAGCATGCATCTCGGTCATCTAATCCCATTCATGTTTACCAAGTAAGTTCTTTGAGAGATTGTAATGTATCAATATATAGATCAAGGGCGGAACCACTGTTGTGTGCATGATGGGCATACCCTACCCTAATAGACTTGTGACGTCACACTTTCATGGTCTTAAATATTGCGTGGGAGAGTTTTTCAAATCAAATCAAATCAAATCAAATCATTTATTTGTCAAATATGGGTACAAAACATGTTACAATTTTATAAGTTTCACCATATTTTGCCTTCCGGCATACAAATATTAGAAGTTTAATACCTATATCATATTGTCTGATAAAAAATCGTTAATATTATAGTATGCTTTGCTTACAAGATATTTAAATAACATTTTCTTAAATTCATTAAAATTTTGTATTTGTAATATGTTTACAGGTAACTTATTGTATATCTTGGGCGCCATGCCTAATATGCTTTTACCAAACAATGTTGTTTTCCTTGGCAGGATATTTTTTCGCTTAACAAATACAGGTAGTAAAGAATGTTCAACGGCCAAGTATTCGGTATATGGTTTAAAACATCTAACATAGATAGCAATTTCATAGATGTAAAGGCAGGGCAGCGTTAATATTGTTTAGTTTAATAAAATCTCAGGAACTACATGATTCGAAGTTTTTTGAATACCACATACTGCTCGTATACATTTTTTCTGCGACTTGAATACCATTTCCCTATCGAGTTGAATTAGCCCAAAATATAATGCCATACCTCAGAGTCGATGTAACATATGCATGATAGGCGGTTAACACCACTGATTCGTTAACCTGTTTTCTCAAATTATACAAGGCGTAAGAAAATATGAAGCCTTATGAAGAATTACTATTAATTAAGTGACAGTTAGAAGACTTTGACAGATCTTTGACGAAACAATCGGACGGGCAGGACGACGTCTGCCGGGGCCGCTAGTTAATTATAAAGTTAATGATGTTTGCTTATAACACAATGTTAAACACCTCAAAACACAGTCCCCTGGTATGTCCTTTTTCCAGAATTACAAGCATTGATACCTATATATTGAATACCTTGCCATTCATAACTGAATAATAATCATATATAGATTAAGAAAGACTGTAAGCATCTTTTAATATTACAAATGATATGTCTATGATATAAATTTACTTTAAAAAATATGTACGAAGGCTGTCCTTAAAATTTGAAAACAGTCCCCTGGTAAAATTTGAAAACGGAACGATATTAAATTTAAGCATTGACTAAAATTATGGGAGCACAAGCCGCGCGGTCAGGCATAGGCGTGGTTCAAGTCCAACTGGGGGTCTCGATTACTTCTACTCATGTCATTGATAATAATTACTGTTAGATCCTTGAAAAGTACAAATTTTGTTAAAGTTGTAATCCAATATGTTTATTGTGATAATTAGGTAGCAAAGGTAATGTTTTTTTTTTTGTTTATTTTTAATTAATAACATTCTAAAAGCTGATTTAAGTCATACAATCAGTATTTTAGAAGGACTGTTTAGTAAGAAATTGATTTTAGTCAGTTTGTCACAAATGTTATAAAAATGTCTTTTTTTTTATAATTGTACTTCGTTACGATCTCATCGATTACTTATGTAATAATTACACATTGTAAGTGCTAATAAAAATAAAGTTTTAATTATTTATACAAACAAAAATACTAGTTTTTGTTCACAAAAACAGTCCCCTGTCACAATTTTCCACAAAACCGTCAATAACTCAAAAACCCAGAGGAAAATGCGTGGGCTTCTTTAATATATATATTTGATATACTATTGCCTTTCTTTGTATTGAGATACATTCTCAACATTTAATAAAATTTGCTCAGGACAGCTCTTGTATGGACGAGTTTCCAAATAGCAGAGAAACACCCATATATATAACAATAAATCCCTATTTCCCTTGGTCACTCTAATCACTAGTTCTTTTTTTGTCGTATTCGGTATGATCAAAAAATATGGGAAAAATATATGAAATTTAGAAAACTGCAAATATATTAACTTAGTATCATAATGACAACAACCGTCAAATCGATTGATTGATGTAGCGCTGTTTTGCCGATGGACGATGTGCGCCGGAACCGCTAGAAAAGTTGTAAAAATGTGGATTCAATAATAAGTACGCACAGAAATAATAATCAATATACATTCCTAATATATTAGACTTTAGCATTAGACTATGGTCCGCTTAGTCAAGCTACTATAATGGAAACTATAAAGTTTCCGAACTGTCAGCCAATATAATAAAACTAGCGGTTCACCCCGGATTCGCAAGGATCCCTTTTTCAAAATATTCTATAGCCTATGTCACTCAAGGTGAACGTAGCTTCCCAACAGTGAAAGAATTTTTCAAATCGGTTCAGCCTATTCAATCCAAACAAACAAACAAACCTTTCCTCTTTATAATATTAGTATAGATACGCGAGTTAAATCCGTCTGTAGTTGTTTCATTTCAACATTCAACCTGATTTAAAAAAAATATGTTATTTCAAGATGGCTGCAAGACGTGTTCAACGTGCCCCTGATCATCCAGCTGACTGATGATGAGAAGGTCCTCTGGCGAGACATCAAGGTGGAGGCTGCGCGGCAGATGGCTCACAACAACGCGAAAGACATCATCGCAGTCGGATTCAAGCCTGAGAACACTTTTATTTTCAACGATTTAGATTTTATTGGGTAAGTTGACGAATAAGTGATTTATATAGAATACTAGCTTCTGCTTCTTCGTCCGCGTGGAACTCCTCCTTATTTTGCAGTCGGTTAAGAAGTAGCCTATGTCCTTTCTCAGGCTCCAGAGTTTCTTTGTACCAAATCTCATTTTAAATCGTCCAGTAGTTTTAGCGTGAAAGCTTAACAGACAGACAGACAGAGTTACTTTCGCATTTATAATATTAGTAGGGATCTACTACAGTTAGATTGAGTGAAAATTTTAAACTAGCTTTTGCCCGCGACTGCGTCCGCGTGGAATTAGTAAAATGACATTACTTTTATATAATAACCCCTTTTTCGCAATTAAAAGTAGCCTATGTCCTTTCTCAGGCTCTAGACTATCTGTGTAGCAAATTTCATTTAAATCGGATCATTTGTTTTTGAGTTTTTTCATTACAAACAAAAATACAAATCTTTCCTCTTTCTAATAGTAGTGTAGATGGTGCGGAACCATTCGTGTGCGAGTCCGACTTTCACTTGGCCGATTTTTATATATATTTTTACATTATAATCATTTTTTTCCCTCAGTCAATGTCCAGCGTTCTACCAGAACATGCTGCGGATACAAAAGTGCGTGACCTTCAACCAGGTCAAGGGCATCTTCGGTTTCGGAGACTCTGACGTCATCGGCAAGATCACCTTCCCCTCCATAGAGGCCGCGCCGGCGTTCTCCACTAGCTTCCCGTTCATATTCGATAATAAAGTGGTGAGATTTTAGACCTTAGCTGAACAGAATAGGGTGCATTTTTTTATTATGAAAGGGTATAGGGCCTGTTGGTTTTAGTGGTCACAAGCCCTGACTATGAAACTAGAGGTTGCGGGTTCGAATTTTATGGGCAGAGGTCAGTGTGATGAGCACTAACATTTGTACCTGAGAATTTCTGTATGCTTATACATTTTCTAATACCGATATTATTACAAGCTTTGAAACAATAATAAACGGAACTAACTCGCGTATTTTATTTTATTTGGTGACGTTTCGAAAACATTACAGTTCCCATATTCGTAGCACGACTAAACTGAAGCTAGTCTAACGCTAAAGTTATCGTCAGCTCATTCGTAATTTCGTTATAGTCGTTTCTTTGTTTCATTCCAATGTGTAATAACCGCGAAGGCATCAGAAATTATTATTATGTATTTCACCAGGTCCCCTGTCTAGTGCCATGCGCGATAGACCAAGACCCGTACTTCCGTATGACTCGGGATGTAGCCGCCCGCCTCAAGATGCCGAAGCCCGCCCTACTCCACGCCTCCTTCCTGCCCGCCCTACAGGGAGCGCAGCACAAGATGTCAGCCAGTGATCCCAACGCGTCCATATTCCTCAATGACACAGCGAAACAGATTAAAAATAAGGTTAGTTTGACGACCGTTGGTCTAGTGGTCAGAGGCCCTGACTATGAAACCGGAGGTTGCGGGTTCGAATCCTGCTAGGGGCAGATGTCAATGTGATGAGCACTGGCATCTGTACCTGAGTCTTGGATGTCTTATATGTATTTATGTATGTTTATCCGTTGTCTAGCACCCATAGTCCAAGTTTTGCTTAGTTTGGGACTAGATCAATTGGTGTGAATTGTCCAAAGATATTATTATTAATTATTTAGAATGTTGGTGTAGTGGTCAGAGCAGTATGGAAGCCGTGGTTGCGAGTTCGAATCCAGCTAGGGGTATATATCAGTGTGACAAAGGCGAGGTTCTGTATCTGACTCTTTGATGTTTTATATGCGTTTATGTATGTTTATCCTTTGGAATGAAACAACTATTAACGGATTTAACTCGCGTATTTTTATTTTATTTTATTTTAGCGTTAGACTTTTGTCAGCTCAGTCATGCTACGATTATGGAAACTGTAAAGAATCCGAAACGTCAGCAAATAAAATAAAATAAAAATACGCGAGTTAAATCCGTTAATAGTTGTTTCATTCCAATGTGTAATAACCGCGAAGGCATCAGAAATTATTATGTTTATCCTTTGTCAAGTTGCCATAGTACAGTCAGCCTCAGAGATAATATCTGACCAACAGACGCTGACTGTACAAGCTTTGCTTAATTTGACACTAGAATAATTCAAGTTCATCGGCCAAAGATTGTAGAGCTTAGAAGAAAAATGCAACATGAGGCACGCTATAATAAGTGCTTTTGACCTCTATTTGCATAATTAATTTACTTACACTACTTTTACCTAAAGTTGGGTAAGATAGTAACCGCGGAAAAATACAGGGTGCACACAAAATTCATCCTTATATACTAGACATAAGTTTGAATATCAATCGTATTTACATGACTCTGATACTGAAGATACTGCACTGGAAATACGACCTAACACAAATAGCGGTAAGGTTGAATATCATTTGTGTTTCCAGATCAATAAATACGCGTTCTCCGGTGGGCGGGCGACGGTGGAAGAGCACCGCGAGAAGGGTGGCAACACTGACGTGGATATTTCATACAAATACCTCACTTTCTTCCTAGAGGACGACGAGAAACTTGCACAGGTAATAAATAATCTAATATAATGATATTTGTACCATGAAAAGAATCGGCACCTTAGTGGTTAGAAGCGCTTATCACACACATTCCCCCCCCCCCCACCCACACACACACACACACACACACACACACACACACACACACACACGCACACACAATCACACATATACATACACACATACACAAATAACGCTGAGGCATTACATCGTAGTACATATTTATGACTGAAGTTTTGAAGAATTAGTAATAACTGTTAAATTGGAATTAAACCACTATAGGTGGATTCAACGCGTTAAAGTTTCTGCGGACAGAGAAGTAGAAAGACCATTTATTTTTGTAAAATCTTTGAACATAGTTTTTATTCCTTTGATTATGTCCACTCGTATTTATCATAATTCTAAACTTTATGCTTTACTAGCGGCCCCGGCAGACGTTTCGGAGCCTTGACAGATTCCATAATCGTAGCACGACTGAGCTGACAATAGTTTTACGCGAGTTAAATCCGTCTATATTTTTTCATCCCAATGTACAATAACCGTGATAATATAATAATATATGTATAATATAATAGGCATCAGAAATGATTAAACTTGATGCTCTATATCAAGTGTCAAATTATCTATAGGTCTTTAAAATAAAAAATAATCAATTTTGAACTCTACGAACCGGACTTATATCATAAATTCCTTCATCAGATCAAGAAGTCCTACGAGTCTGGTGAACTGCTGACTGGGGAATTGAAGAAAATCGCCATTGACACGGTGACTCCCGTCATAACGGAATACCAGGCGCGCCGGGCGCAGGTCACAGACGAAGTCATGCAGGGATTCTTTAATATAAGGAAAATTGATTTTTAAATATAGATAATAGTACATAACGCACCTAGGCCAGTAAAATGAAAAATGTCTCAGATCACATGTAATTGACAAAAATGTGATTTGAGGCTTTTTTATTTTACTGGCCGAGGTCATTATACTATTTTTCTGTTCCACGAAGCCAGAAAGCGGCAATTTCATTTAGCGCAGCGGCCAGAAATTTGGCAGTTTCTGGCCGGAGGACAGAAAAAACACTTTTAACAGTTTGTGAATAATGTCTAGGCCAGAGGTAGGCGCGAAGTTGAGTTACGTACCGCTCTTTGGATGTGAATCGTCTTTATTCCCGTGAGCGAATATTTTTTGAAACTATTATTCATAGTAAATCCTTAATTTATTGTTGGCAAGAAAGAAAATTCTGTTTATTTCAACAGTTGACTGGTCGAGAATGCCGTATGGTATAAAGTCCGCCTTTTGTACATAACTTAGATGGTTTTTTGTGCAATAAATAAATAAAATTATGTTGTTGTAATTTTGTAACTTTTTTTATTCTTCTGGCTCAAAAGATTGCCGACCCTGGTCTAGACTAAAAATAAGTTGTTAAAAAAAATACACCCTAGTTCTCTATGATTATGTACCTTTTCATTCAAGATATTATTATATTTGATGATTGCTTTATTTATTGTTATGTTTAGATGGAATATTTCGCATTGCACGAGATAAAGCTGTATTTAAAAGCATTTTTGTATGTTTCTAATTAAATCAATAGTAATATTCGTTCTTCCTGGCATAAGATACATGATAATAATATGTTATTTTTGACACCTAAATGTTACATGAAATTGTATTGTGTTACATTAAAATTGTTCCTTATATTTTAAAGAATCTAAATTACTCTTAAGTACATATTTTAAAGTGAAATAATCACGTGTTTTTATTAAAGGCTGTGCTTAAAGCATAACAGTATTTATTTTGTAAAAGTGAAATAAAAATTTTGCATTTATTACCTGATTTTTTTTTCTGAACCTTAACCTGGCAAAAAAACATGCGAATTTCAATTCTATCCTTACGTCTGAAGATCTGTTTTACGTTGCACATTTCCAAGGTTATATTTGATATTAGTGTTCGGTTATTATATTATTTATGGTAGATTAGATTATTGTATTTATAACATAATTGTAAAGTAATTATGTAGTATTTGTTACTTTGTCGCTGTAATATAAGTAGATGTTATACAAAGAAATAAACACCATATTTTAACACACTAAGGTTCAATATCTTTTGGTAGGTATGCTATTATATGAATAAGAAAAATGCTGTTGTAATTAAAGAATTCCTCAAGCCATAAAGTTCACCTTTTATTCGCTTAATTCTGGCAAGTTTTGTGCAATAATAGCATAAATAAATAACTTAAAATAATTACATTATTGATATATTTTTAAAATCGCGATAAATAGCAAAACGTTTTTATTTTCAAAATGATCTCTTTCCTTAATCATTCAATATAACATAGGTATTTTCTCGAACTTGTTTTAGGAAAAATAAGGTAGTTTTATTATTGAGTACAGAAAAGATGACGTTCTGTTGAATTTCTTGCGGTGTTGTTTCTCACCAATGATAGTCTTTTGACACGTAAATTTTTTTATGGTCTATTGAACAATAAATATTTAATAATTTCTGATGCTTTCGCGGTTATTATACATTGTAATGAAACAACTTTAAGAGGATTGTGAACCTGTTAATTTTCATACAAAAGGCGATAACGTTTTACACCCAGTAAATATAGTTAGATTTTTATAATTTTTGGATATGTTGTAGATATAATGAGAAACTACGTCTGTACGTTTTGATTTTTAAGAAATATTGCTTACGCTAAAATTTATTAGCATCTAAAAATCTATATATAGATCTAAAAATCTATATTTAGATCTAGCGTACAGACGTAGTTTCTCATTATATCTACAACATATCCAAAAATTATAAAAATCTAACTATATTTACTGGGTGTAAAACGTTATCGCCTTTTGTATGAAAATTAACAGGTTCACAATCCTCTTAACGGATTTAACTCGCGTATTTTATTTTATTGGCGACGTTTCGGAGCCTTTACAGATTCCATAACCGTAGCACGAATGAGCTGACAATGTATAATAATATGATGAATACGCGAGTTAAATCCGTTAGAGTTGTTTCATTTCAATCAATAGATATTTTTTATTTTATTACAATGAGTAGGCAAGTAAGTAGGTAGGTAAGTACAGTGAAACCTGGTTAACTGGGTCTTCCAAGGGACCTGTAAATTTGTCTCACTTAAAGAGGTATTCCACTTACGCAGTGTCTCAGATATCTAGGTATAAAAAAATACCTGTCTCATTTACAGAGGGTTTCATTAACAGAGGTAAGAAAAGAGGTAATCTCTGTTATAGAGGTGTATTCAATAAAGCAACGTATTTATTTTGTAAACAATTCACTATTTTCCATAAAAATATCAAAAATGTGGTTTAAAGACAGTTCTCCTGAAACTAATAATTCGTTGTTGACGTTTACAAAATTATTAAAAGTTGGAGGCAGATTATTTTACTGATTCGGGCACTGACGTTAATTTTAGTTTTTTTTCGTAATAATAAAGACTTTGTCCTCGTTTCGGTCTTTTTTAAATAAATACCCGATTAATAGAGAAACCGCATTAAAACTAAGTTATATAAGGGCCGATTTAGAGAAGTTCGAGTAGGTAAAAGAGAGAGGAGACATCCGAGGTCCGAGGTAGCCTATGTGTACCTACTGACTTTATCCCAGTTACAGAGATAAATACACGCGACTTCTCAATTATAGAGGTAATTATGACAAGAAAATAGAAATAACTTATCCCAGATACAGAGGTTGCTTTTGTCTTACTAACAGAGGTAATTCATAGCCAAGGTGCCGGGACCTCAGCATGTGTTCCAGATATGGAGGTTTTTCACTTATCCAGGTCCCTCTTAAACAAGTTTCACTGTATTATTATCAAATATGCTAAATAGATACTTCCACCCGAATTCCAAAAAACTTATAGCGATATAAAACAAAATAAAACGCATAAAATGTTACAAACGAAAACAAACAAATGACAATAGAACAGAAGACAAACGGGGCTCCATACAGAAAGAGTTCTTTAAACACTTGTGTACACATACCACGCAACTTTGATAGAATATGCATAACAAAAGAACAGAAAAGTGGATGACACAGTACGCCGTGACGGCAGGTAGCATGTGGACGGACTAAATATCAAGTGATAAGTGTTAATTTCATTTAGATTACATTTCTCAACTAGTTAAAAAACGGAATAAAACACCCAATTTTATTCATGCTTTGAGACGTTTTCCCATTTAAAAACTCAACCATGTACAACCAGACATACGACGAAGAAGCGCCTATACCTCTTATAGCAAACTATACAGTGGTGAAAGACAATGAAGAAGACGAAAAGAGAGAAGTAGAAGACCGAGTAATTCTTGAAATAGGAAGACAAGACGACAAACCTAAAGAGGAGCACACGTTTTCACATAAGAAATATGATAAGACTATATCCCATCATCGTTCTTACGTGCTCGAAGACTACAGTGAGCCTAGAAAGCTGACTTATTTCAGACCACATGAATTAGAGCCTACTGAAGGTAAGATTAGGTCCAGGTACATACATACATAAAATAAAACATAATTATTGAAGAATTCGTCTGTTTGAGAGATCTACCGTAGATAGACTATCACTCCATATTAGAAAATAAAGTCGCTGTGTCTGTCTGTCCGTCCCTGTGCATGCTTCAATCTTTTAAACTACGCAACGGATTTTGAAGCGGATTTTTATTAATAGATAGCGATTCAAAAGGTTTATAGCACCCGTGGAAGCCGGATCGGGTCGCTAGTAATTAAAATAATTAAGAAGTTAATAATGGTGGTCCGTCAATTAAATATTGGACATGTATTTGATTACATGTCCTTTAAAAGGTTAAATTACCTGTATCTCTAGAATCGTAGTGTATAATTATCCTTTTGATAATGCACTTACCGACACAGCCAGCACGGTAAAAAAGTAACCTTACGCGTACGCAAGTAGATCTCCTTTCCTTTGTACATTTCGACTGTACAACTTCCAGCACCTACGTACTACCAACCCGATCCGTTGCCGGACCCCGGCAACTCGGAGTCATCTCTGGACTACTCCCACGAGTCCCAGGACACCAACAAGTTCCTTGACGACCATGACTCCAGCCTCAGTTGGAAAGAACGGGCGCTGCAGCTTGAGAAAGGTATGCTAATTTCTGACGCCTTTGCGGATATTACACACTAGCTTCTATAGCTTTATAAAAGGTACACAGGGTAAAGATGACTTTACTTATTTAGTTTTATGCTGACGTTTTGGACTTTACAGTTCCTATATTCGTAGCAGAGTAAGCTCACGATAGTTTAACACTGGAAACTACCTTACTTTAGAAATTGAAAAAGAATACTAACCTTGTTTTTAAAATGTACCTACTTACATAACGCAAGTATATTATATATTTTAATATGTAAAATTCTCGTGACGGTTGCCAAACTCCTCCATAGGCTGGACCGATTTTCATGAATTTGTCTTAGAATCGAATCCTACACCAATTTTTCTTTCCCCTAAATTTTAAAGGTGGTCCAACATAAACTTTTTATTTTTGCACAACATTATATAAATGCGAGTATTTATTTTTTAACTAGCTTCTGCCCGCGACTTCGTCCGCGTGGAACTCCTCCTTTTTTGCAGTCGGTTAAAAAGTAGCCTATGTCCTTTCTCAGGCTCCAGACTTTCTTTGTACCAAATTTCATTTAAATCGGTCCAGTTGTTTTAGCGTGAAAGCGTAACAGACAGACAGACAGAGTTACTTTCGCATTTATAATATTAGTAACGATTAGTAAGGATAGGTAGTAAGGATAGTAAGGATAGTAAGGATGATTCAGCATTGAAAAACTTTAAACCTTAAATTTTTACTCTTCTACCAATCCCTATTTTTTGATAAAAAAATATCAAAAAAACAGAGTACGAAGTTCGCTGGGTCAGCTAGTAAGTGCCTCCTCCACATGCCGTTACCTAAAGAAATTACCTAAACTAACATTTATTTCAATCCAGTGTCATGTATTTATCCCTACTTCCCTACTAATATTATAAATGCGAAAGTAACTCTGTCTGTCTGTCTGTCTGTCTGTTACGCTTTCACGCTAAAACTACTGGACCGATTTAAATGAAATTTGGTACAAAGAAAGTCTGGAGCCAGAGAAAGGACATAGGCTACTTTTTAACCGACTACAAAAAAGGAGTTCCACGCGGACGGAGTTGCGGGCAGAAGCTAGTTTTTACATAATTTTAGACATTACTCGTGAATATTCCAGAATACAAAAAGACGGCATGCGACCGAGAACGTACGCGGATGAGGGACATGAACCGAGCCTTCGACCTGCTGCGGTCCAAGCTGCCGATCACCAAGCCGACCAAGAAGAAATACTCCAAGATCGAGTGCTTGAGGTAATACATCTATATTCTATACTAATATTATAAAGAGGAAAGGTTTGTTTTGTTTGGATTGAATAGGCTCCTAATAATAATAATTCCTAAACGAGTGGAACGATTTAAAAAATTCTTTCACTGTTGGAAAGCTACACTTTTCCCGAGTGATAAAGGCTATAAAAAAAAAGGGAGCCGGGCGAAGCCGGGGCGGGCCGCTAGTAATATAACATTATAAAGAGAAAAGGTTTGTTTGTTTGCTTGGATTGAATAGGCTCCAAAACGGCTGGACAGATTTGAAAAATTCTTTCACTGTTGGGAAGCTACGTTCACCCTGAGTGACATAGGCTATATAATATTTTGAAAAAAATTAGGGTTCCGAGCGAAGCCGGGGCGAACCGCTAAAAAATATATTTACAAGACCATGTGTAGGTAATTAGCCCTGATAACAGCAGGCAAATCAAATCATTTATTAGCAAAGGCTTGAAAGCCTCCTCTCTGGAGGCTCGCCACCCGCCCGGTTCTGCAGTAAAGGCCCATTAGCTGGCCAACTGCGCTTCACTATTCAGTTGTATAAGCTATAGTTACGTAAAGTTTTCGCAAAATTCATTCAGTAGTTTTGCGTGAAAGAGTAGGTAACAAACATATCTACATCCATACCCACAAAATTTCGCGTTTATAATATTATAAGTATTATATTATACGTCATAATAGTGTCAGCCGTCGCCTATATCAACCGTATTAGGGGGCGCATGCACTAGGACACCCCTAAACAAGTTCTTTTGCAGTTTTTATAGATGGTACGGAACCCTTATCGTCCACTTCGCACTTACTGTTTCTGTTTTGTATGGTTTAATTTGATGCTTTGTATCCAGGATAGCTATCTGCTACATCCGCCACCTGGAGTACATGGTAGCTGGAGGCGCAGACGACAACCCCGCCTTCTTCGAGCTGAACGCTTCGGAGCTGCGCCGGCGACAGGCGAGGTTCCACTAACAGTCCACACGCTATAATAGGCGTTTATTTTCTTCGTGGGGGGTTGTGACGTCACTTTATGGTATTAAAATTTTAGCGATTCTGGAAAGGCTCCGAAACGTCAGCCAATAAAATAAAATACGCGAGTTAAATCGGTTCATTCCAATAAAATTTTTATGTTACACAATATGTAATAAAACTTTATATTTAGTATAAATTTATTGTTTCCCCGAACTGTATTGTTTACAATATAAAACTTTTTTTTTCACTAAGTAAATTGTTTTACTTGGCCATCTCCTAGCAAATCAAAATGACAATAATCCGAGGCATACCTAAATGACGAGCTTTCAAACAAACTGGGACAAAGGCAAAATTGAAAATGAAAATAAATGAATAATCAATCTTTTAAATACGTTACGTTTTTCAACTAAACATAGACATAAAGTCTGATAGACAAACAAGCTAAAGTACTATTGCCTTGCCAAATTTTGATACCCTTATGTCATGCTACAAGCCTATGACTCTGAGAGATAATGAGAACAAATTTTGTGATGATTATCGTTTCACTGTCGCATTGGTTTGTCAGCAAAAGTGAACATCCTCTTATGCCGTTTCATAGACAATATGTCGTCTTATAAACGTCAATGTAGACATGACAAATGACGTTAACGGTCGACGTAATGTCGATCTACGAGCTTTGTCGCGACGTCTTCGTCATCATAGACTTGTTGAAAGGTTTTTTATCGCGGGAGAAAGTCACGTCTTTTACTCTTACAGTTTTAATCGTTCACTTATTGCAAAAAGTGACAGATGTTTTCTCGCGCGACAGAAACTTCAGCACTATATTGAAGAAGGTACTTGGTACTCAAGTTACCGAGAAATTCTGTCGAGCAAGTACATTCCTTGCTGTTTTGTTAATCTGATCTTTGTAAAATGTTTTGTGCAATCCTTGTTTTTGGTAACTTATTTTGGTAAATTTTCCGTTCAGCCCCTCTTTCTGATCTTTCTCTCCTTGAGATCCTCGGCTTCTTTTCGCTCCAGCTCTTTCAGGTAGTCCAGATACGCGCATTTGATGATGAGGGGCATCTTTACCACACCTTCAAATAAATAAGTAATTATAGATTAGATTCGTTTAATGAAATTTATGAATTTTGATGAATTTAGTTCTTGACAGCCATACTATTTCATGCACTCATATTGATATAATCAAATAGATAACAGCAAAATTTAAAAAAAGGTACGTAATTTTATGATGCATAAAATGTGGAATAGACATATTATATTATTATAACAGTTTTTTTCTTATTAGTCGTGAACACAATTTGTCAGATGGAATAAACTTTCTTTCTTTCTTTCTTAAATATGATCAGCATCGACTATTACTTACCTGAGAAGCAAGTTGTCACGAAATTCTTATAAATATTGTATGCAGGCGCTATAAGGCTTTCCGGGTTATCTTTTCTCTGTAAAATAGAAATGTGAATTACTTCCGAAAAAGACATAGGTACCAAGTTATGTCATTAAAAAAATGCATTTTCTTTTCAAGCATAGACAATGTGTGGATTGCCATTTGTAAAAAAGTTAAAAAGTATAGTGCTTACGTAATACTTCAACGGCACCAATAAAGTCATACTAGACCAGGGGAAGGCATTGAATACAGGCACAATTAAATATGGAGTGAATCGCAAAGGAATCAAAACCTACAGGGAACTTCTAGGATCAGCTGTCACCCCCTGCCTTTACCTCGCGACGCCCTCGCCTAACGCAGTAGGTACATGTGGACTAGGCTCAGCCTGGTACACTCACCACGACATTCCCGCAACGGTCAAAGGTCGGGGGCCGCCGCGTGTTCACGCTGCGGATGTATTCCTGCCAACGACGGAGGCACTCGGTCACATCCTGCTGGTCGCCCCACACTCCTTGCGTATACGTGAAGTACACAGCGCCAACCAGGATACCAGCCTGTGTGAAGAAATTGGAGAGATATAGGGGTTTTAACACAGCAGTTATACTGTAACTACTGTGTATATAAATATAGACAATCCACCCATTGTGATTGGTTGATAAGAGAGCTAGGATAATATTATTTTGCATGTTAAATTGTAGTGATTTACGTAATAGTTTAGGTTCTTTTGGATACCTACCACCTCACTGCCATATTTTAAAAGAAATATGAACTTAAATTTCAGGATATAGGTAATATCTATCATATTAGATTCTTTGGTGATGTCTTATTGTAGGTAATAATTTCTGAAGCCTTCGCGGTTATTACACATTGGAATGAAACAACTATTAACGGATTTTACTAGCGTATTTTATTTTATTGGCTGACGTCATCAGCGCAGCGAATATGAGACCAAAAAAATTTCCAAACGTCACTTAATAAAATAAAATACGAGAGTTAAATCCTTTAATAGTTGTTTCATTCAATGATGTCTTACTTTAATGCACTTAGTCTCAAGCCAGTCACCTTTATCTTTGTATATTCCAATATTTTTTGATAATATAACTGACAGAAAACTAATAAAATGTACGTAAAACACTTACTTTCACGGCATACATGAGTTTTCCATGGCCGTAAGGAGCGGCCGTTATTTTTGGCACTGCTTTCGGCCCAGTTTGGCGCAAATGATACTCTTCTTTCGTGCATACTTTTATGCAAGTAGGATTGAGTGGAAGCTCTGCGATCAGAAATATTTTTTTATTATTTTACTAGCTTTTGCCCGCGACTTCGTTCGCGTGGACTTCAGGTTCGTCCCGTCTAGTCTAGTGTCAAAAATTGTAGCCTATGTGTTATTCTGATGTATAAGTAAGCTATATTGTGGTAAAGTTTCATTCAAATCCATTCAGTAGTTTTTACGTGAAAGAGTAACAAACATCCATACATCCATACATCCATACTTACAAACTTTCGCCTTTATAATGGTAAGTAGGATATTTCGAACAGAATACTAAAGCGCAGTTGGCCAGCTAATGGGCCTTTACTGCAAAAGGAACCGGACGGGTGGCGAGCCTCCAGAGAGGAGGCGTTCGAGCCTTTAGGTTGTCAGAAACAATAGAGCTAGGTAGAATTAAGACAAAATATAGCGCACGTTTATTAGAAAATTGTGACATTTTAGTCAATAAATAAACGAAATTACTATTAACGGATTTAACTCGCGTATTTTTATTTTATTTTATGGAATCTGTGAAGGCTCCGAAACGTCAACCAATAAAATAAAATAAAAATACGCGAGTTAAATCCGTTTAAAGTTGTTTCATTCCAATGTATATAGGAGGCATTAGAAATTATTTTGAATTGTTAGTTTTAAAACATTTATCCTTATGTTTTTAGGTGTATTCTTCTATACTAATATTATAAAGAGGAAATGTTTGTTTGTTTCGATTGAATAGGCTCTTAAACGACTGGACAGATTTCAAAAATTCTTTCACTGTTAGAAAGCTACACTATTCCCGAGTGACATAGGCTATAAAAAAAAGGTCCGGGCGAAGCCGGGGCGGACAGCTAGTGTATTCTAACCTGTGACTCTGCTGCAAGGTATCTTCTCTGTCGGGCTACATTTGTCGTAAACTTGCATGTTAGGTTTAGGAGGCTTTCCATGCTTGGCTAGGTTGATAGTGCGACAAGCCTCACACCTTATCCGGTCTGGACTAAGGTTTTCACACATCTTGAAATTTTAAAACAAACAAATAATTTTGAAAAACGTTCTTGTATATAGTCCGGGAGAAATAGATGGAATAATCTGACAGAACTGTCTGGACATTAATCAATGTCATTTTATTCTGTTTGTTTCCAGTCAGATATTAGTGAACCTAATCTATATCTATACTTTTATACTAATATTATAAAGCTGAAGAGTTTGTTTGTTTGTTTGTTTGTTTGTTTGAACGCGCTAATCTCAGGAACTACTGGTTCGAATTCAAAAATTCTTTTTTTTGTTGGATAGACCATTTATCGAGGAAGGCTTTAGGATATATAAAACATTACGCTGCGACCGACCAATAGGAGCGAAGAAACAATGGAAAATGTGTAAAAAACGGGGAAAATATGAAGCTTTATGAAGAATTAGTATAGATGACTATTCCACGGGGACGAAGTCGCGGGCACAGCTAGTTAGTTATATACTTTTATTACTGTGGTCAAGATCCTATGCTCTAAGAAGATCCCATTCACCCCAGACTTAAGTCTTTTTAGGAAATACGTTTTTTTTTCAGGATTGGTAGTATAAAATAAACTTAAAAAGGAACAGCTCTAAGCTGAAAGGGGGTTTTATAGGTAGCAGGTATCAAAGTTAAACGACTATAGGTATACCACATTGTTACCTGTACCGTTCGTTTGGAATATATTATCAGAATTTGTTCTCGAAATTAATAAGTGTCGTTTCGTGAAGCATAAGGAAAAATGTTCAATGACACTCAAATAAAGGCCGATAACACTTTATAAAAAAAGAATAGTCACGTGGTATACTGTGCCGCCCTCACCTTTCCGCTAAACCCCTCCTCTACACAATTCCATTTTAATTATTAGTTATTTTAATAAGTCTAATCTAGATTGTTCCCTCGCCATGGCCGCGCGAGTGCGTTGTGAGTGAAGAGGAAAGGTTTGTTTGTTTGTTTGGATTGAATAGGCTGCAAACGACTGGAGCGATATCAAAAATTCTTTCACTGTTGGGAGGCTACACAATTCCCGAGTGACATCTATACTAATATAATAAAGAGGAAAGGTTTATTTGTTTGTTTGGATTGAAAAGGCTTCAAAACGACTGGTCCGGGGGAAGAACTTAAAAAGTTAAAATTCGTGTACTTTCTTTTTTGATAGTTATTTATTTTATTTAGTTGAGTTTAGGAGTAAAATGAGAACACAATATGAATTGATAAGCTTTTATTTTTTTTCTATTTACAATGACGTCACAATATAAAATACACTATTATCTAAATAACAATTTATTATTATGACTTCATACCTCTAGCTAGCTAACAACTAACACCTACATTACAACTAACAAACAGCTTGAGGTTAGATTATGACAATCCAACAGCCTCTGAAGCAAAATTCATAATTAAAACCGAATGGAAGACGGGTAGAAGAATAAGTATTTATTCTCAAAATTGCTAAAGGCTCTTGTTTGTATAGGTATATATAATATAATGTTTACTATGCATTAAAAAGTTTTCAATTGTGAAGAGCAATTTGGAGTAATTAGTAGTAGGTTTTAGAGGGAAAAAATCGCGGCAGTCGAGGTTATAAATACCACAAATTTAAAAAATATTTACACAAACCTTATTACTGTGACAATAAACTTTTAAAAGTTTGTGTGTACCTATACCTATGTACATAATACTTGACGTTTTGATTCTACAAAGGACTTTGAAAAATAATGCTGTAATAAATATGCACTGAACACTTAGTCCGAAATAATTGTTTGATTCGATTAGCCTACGGCAACCATGCGCGGGTTTATTGCAAATATACTAACATAGTTTACACATAACTATAGTTTAAATTGCGACATTTTTAACTACTTATATTTACATGCAATCAAAGTTCATTAATACAATTTCATTGCCTATCTAAATTTAAATTCTATTGGTACGATGCTTGTTGAACGAACTTAAAAAATATAAGAAAACCATAATTTATCTGTTTATAATTTTACCAAATAAATAATTAATAAGTACTTTAACGCATAATGCACGAATAGAAATATAAGGGAGCGTTCAAGTATTACGTAACGCAATTCTGGGGGGAGGGGGGGTCTCGTAAAACGTTACGATGCGTTACGCGGGGGGGTAGGGGAGGATCAAACAACGCGTTACGTAACAGTTTTTTATATTTAAAAAAAACTAAAAAATTAAAATCTCCCAAATTAGTAAACCTATATACGAAAACATACAGTGCACCCTCACTAAAATGGTGTTTATTCTCTGTAAGGCCTAATATTCTATCGCATTCACGTAATTTTCAAATAAAACCGTAATAATATATGTAAGAACAGGAATAGGAAATAAGGAAGGAAACAACTAACGATTGGTCTATTTGGGTGTTACGTAACGTTCAGGGAGGGGGGGGGTCCAGAAAAAGGTTACGGCGCGTTACATAGGGGAGAGGGGGGGTCAACAATGTTCAAAAATTGCGTTACCTACGTAATACTTGAACGCTCCCTAAAGTATGGCACTTCGTGACGATAGGGAACTTAAAATATATTAAATCGGTTCCTTTACATTTTAATGAATTTCGCATCTATACAATAATATAATTTCCTATATAAGTACCTAAACCGAATGCGTTTTTATCAATCTTATTGCAAATCCACTTAACTTTTAGTGGACTAATATAAAGGCACAGTATTAAACAAACGACACTCAATATAATATTACATAGTGAGTGGTTATGAAACCACATTCAACACTCGGTATTTGAACTATGGCTTTGAGTTCGCTTCTCTTCTGTCCTAGAATGTTAGGAGGCCCTACTTCTTGGCGACGGCCTGGTCGCTCTGCGGCAGGTTGTAAGGATCTAGCTGGCCAGCCTCCACACACGATTTGCAGCAGAACCTAATAAATGAAAACAAATTAGTTTTTCGAAATATTAGTCAAGAAAATTGACTCAAGACAAGAGGTCCCGGCAAAGTGTTATGTTAAATAGCCTTGCCATAAAAAAAATACAGTAAATTTCTATACCCATTCCGATATTTTAATCGTTATTCTGTAGTTCGGGGCTGAGACAAATCCGAAATATCAAAGATCTTGAAAATCTGTTCAGCCGTTCTTTATTACAAATGGTGTAAGCTAACCCGACTTTGTTTCATGCATGTAGGTACCAGCTTCTGCCCGCGACTTCGTCTGTGTACGATGAGTATTTTACACAATATCGTTATAATGTTGTACGCATGTACGTTATTATAATAATTATTATAGTAAAGTTGCATCAAAATCCATTCAGTAGTTTTTGCGTGAAAGAGGAAAGACATACACCCAGACATACATATTCTTACAAACTTTGGCGTTTAATATTAAGGGGCTCCTACACGGGCCATGTTTTCGTGCAATATGTGGCTGCAACACAGTGGCCAAGCAACATTGCAAGCAATACCAGCCACACTATGCAATAATGCAGTTATGTCCCGGACATATAGCCAAACATTTTTTGTGTTGCCGTGTATGGCCGATATTGTTCCGAAGGGTTGCCGGACGATCGCTAGGCTGTCGATTTTAAATGCAATATTGCCCAGCCAGTTGTATTGTTGTTTCACTCGTTCACTTTGTACGCCATAGTGTATCCTTTTCTACGCGACATGCGCCTTTCGCGATTTTCGCGCCGTCCTCATGTTTGTATCTTTTCTTTTTATTTTTGGTCCGATTTTGTTTAAAAGAAAATCGAAATCACTCTTTGACATTCTAGTAAAATTATTAAATAACTAGCGGCCCGTCACGGCTTCGCACGGGGGGACTTAAGATTTTTTTCATAGTTTTACGATTTCAGAAACGATACTTTTCCCCCGTTTTTGAAACATTTTCGGTTACTGCTCCGCAACTATAAGACCTAGCGTGATATTATATAGCCTATGTTACTCGGGGATAATGTAGCTTTCCAAAGGTGAAAGAATTTTTGAAATCGGTCCAGTAGTTTCGGAGCCTATTCATTACAAACATACAAAAATACAAATCTTTCCTCTTTATAATATTAGTATAGATTTATTATCAAGGACTACTATTTAGACTCAAATTATCTAGAGTTTCATGTTTATTTAAGTCAGGTCGAATCCATAATTTCTTCTTCTTTTGTTTTTCTTTTAAAACGATGAAAGCTGCTGCGACAAGTGTGATTTCGTCAACAATTATTGCCGGTTTGTGTTGCCCGTGTGAGTCTGCGTCTCATCAGCCATACTATTGCAGACATATATGCACACATTGCCCAGCCATAGATGGCTCGGCCATCAGTTGCAATGAAATATTTTTGAGGTTGCTGGGAAATTAGTTGCCAATAGTGCAGCCACAAATTGCACAAAAACATGGCCCGTCTAGGAGCCCCATAAATAGTATAAAGATTATAGAAAGTTATATTTACTATAATATGTGCCAGTATACTTACTTGGAATAATAGGGGTGATTGCAGATCTTCATGTTAACGATAAGACTGCATTTTGCGAAGAAGGGACTATCTGAGCACGTCTCCGGCACGTGCACCTCTGTAAACAAAAATTAAAAGGAATAAATATTATTGAATATTGAACAGTATTACAAATTAAAACCCATTTAGCGCTAAGGTCTTAAGCTAGCAACATCCATCGGGTCTGCAATACATTTTTACCCTTTAATATAAAATTTCAAAAAAGTTTGATCTAAATACCTATACATATTTGACGAGTTACATAGCAAAAAGAAAGTCACGATACGTTGTCGTGAACAGGACCTGGGGGACATTCTGTGATGTTATAAAGTACGTAAGTATGTCACAATTATCCATCAATTAGGAGCATGACTAATTATGGATAGTGTATTAAATGCTGGCTTACCCTGCACCGTGACCTGCACGCTAGCGTAGCCCGTGGAGTACCCGTTGTCGGCGAGACACGCGTACTCGCCGGCGTCCGCCAGCGTCACGCCGCGCACCAACACCCGCGCCGCTGAGACACGACCATTTACTCATTACAACAACATCTTCTATAGCTACTGCACCATATCCATTGTGTACAAAGACTACTTACATTACAAATGTATGGTTAAACTTGAAGTATATAAACTTCTCTTAATTCTAGGACTGTATGAGCTGACCAGTCATACTACACATACCTACATGTTGGTTTGTACTGTAGTTGGTAATACAAGTGCCTAATCTGTCCGTGTATAACATTGCTCGTGCGTGGAGTGTTATAGTTACCGGTGACGTGTATCCGGTCGCTGGGCTGCAGCGGCGCGCCGTCCTTGGTCCAGGAGACGCGCGGCTCGGGGTGTCCGTCCACGTCGCACGACACGCTCAGCTCCGCGCCCGCCAGCAGCGTCGTCGACGCCGCGCTGATTGAAGCGCGCACCGGAGCTACACATAACCACAATCCATATAATGAAAGCTACACGCCACGCACGCACATGTGCGTCACCTACGTGTGCCTATTGATCTAGCTGCGTGTAAACATATTCACAGCAACCAATTAACCCGTTCAGCGCTGAGGCCTAAAGCTAGAAACACCCACCGCGTCCTGCCATACATAATTTGCCCTTACTATAGAATGCTAATAAAAGTTTGTTCAAAATATACTTAAAGGCACATGGTCATGCACAAGAAAACATGCAGCATGCAGTTCTACATTAAACACATAACTACCTATGATAAACTAATAAGCGGTTGTTATTAATTGTTTCGTTCCTACAGGTTTTGTCCGAGTTTAATATTTTCGACTGAGGTTCTTCTAATTTCATAGTCGGGTATCGAATCGCTGTGAAATCAAAGATATGCAAATCTATACTAGGAGCCGAGAGCGAATTCAATCTTACCGGTGTAGATGGGTACTTCTGGGTATTCAACGTAGGGTGGTCTGGCGGTGGTGGCGGGAGCCGGGGCGGGGGCGGGCTGGCGGCGCGGCGTGACGGCGACCACGTGCGCGCGCGGCACCAGGTACGCGCCGCCGGGCTGGCCCTCGGGCTGGTAGGCGCGCACCGTCACGTCCCACGACGCCGCTCGCCCTATACCGTTGTACACCTGGCACGTGTACACTCCCAGCGCATCCAGGTCTAAGGCTCTAATAAGCAGCTCGTTTCCTCTACACTCATACGCCTCGCTGCTGTACGGGACCATGTCTTGTTCGTGGTACCACATGACCAATGGTACAGGGAAGCCGTACACTAGGCAGCGGATCCTGACCGGTCTGCCGATCTCGCCGATGACGCTGGCGTCGGGCTCCCCGCTGATGCCGGCAGCTCGCTCCACGGGATCTACCATCCCCAAGGGTTAGCAACTACTTCACTACCAGTATTTATGAATGCTCTGCATTTAACTATTCGAAGTTGCACGAACTGTGTAAATTAGGTAATTACGATAGGATAGAATCACAAGACCAGGCATTCATAAAATACTTGAAAGTTTAGTTTGTTTTCCTACTAACTACAAAGAATGTAAGACAAGAAACAAATGAGGTTAGATAATATTTAATTGTATTGGATATTCCGTTATTCCTGAACGCTTATCGCTTCCTCTTGATATTAGTTACGAACTTCGAACAACATTCCCCTAGGATTCATTGGGATTGCAATTTTTTACTAAACATCAACAAATCCTTAAATTATAACTAGAATATCCAACACAAGTGATCAATTGGCGGCATATCGTGTGAGTTTTTATCTCGGTGTCGTTAACCTGGTCCGGCGCGGGCGCAGGCCAGGAGCAGCGCCGCCGTCACTGAGAAACACCCGCGCGCCACCATGTTCACTGAGAAACACCCGCGCGCGACCATGTTCACTGAGAAACACCCGCGCGCGACCATGTTCACTGAGAAACACCCGCGCGCGACCATGTTCACTGAGAAACACCCGCGCGCGACCATGTTCACAGGCCGTCTGCGCGCGCGCCGCGGCACTGCGCTAATCGCCTCAGATAAAGGACCTAACTTGCCGCTACATGGCATTGTATTCGTATATCAAAGTGCGCTAAATAAGTATTAACGTTTTTGTTTTCCAAATATGCTTATAAATGTTTATCAGGGCAAAAATCTTTGTTGGTTTTTGTATCAACAAGTATGTATTGTACCTACTGTACCCAATGAGAATACGAGTGACCCAGAGATTGGTTTTATGTATTCAGTTTATTATCAGTGGGCATCTTGTTCCCTAAACGGTTAAATAGAAACATAATATCAGTGTGAAAGGTCAAACAATTTTACTTAGATCATTCACTAAAAATATGTAATCAATAGGTACTATGATCGTCGGCCAACTTTGATTATTTTTTGTCCTTATTTTGGGTGTTTCTCAGTGAAGTTGTGCTGAAAGATATTATCACTATAGAAGATTTTAGAAAACTAGGGAGATAGTAAGTATAAAGTTAAAAAGTCAGAAAGAGTTTTGAAGGTTGGGAAAAAACCATGCATCTAAGTCTCCAAATTCCCATGTTAATTACGTTATCGTCAAACGCCTATAAGGCAGCGGGTTCTTCACTCAACACACTCCGCGATGTGGTGTCGACGCGAGGGCTACCTACAGTACCTACCGTTGACCTGCAGGCGGATCTCCTGGCGCGCGACGCCCAGGCCGTTGTCGGCGACGCAGATGTACACGCCGGAGTCGTTGCGGTACAGCGACACGATCTCCAGCGCGCCGTCGGACAGCAGCCGGTAGCGACCCGCGTCACTGTTGATCTGTTACGAAATGGTCCGAGGGGCCGTTCAAGTATTATGTAAGCAGATTTATTACAATGATTTACCCAAAAGCAGCCAGAACCTAGATACTAGGGAAAATAGAAGAATAATTATTTGGAGTTTAGGTATAAATCTGTAGAATACAAACCGTTATTTCATTACGACTCCAACTGATCTTCGGCGGCGGATTGCTGTGGAACAAGCAGCGGAGGACCGCGACTCCGCCCTCTTCCGAGTTCACTTCCGGTTCCGTCTCGGCGCTCGCTTGAGGGGCTTGCTCGAGTTCTATTACAGGGGTAACGTATTAGGTAGTTATTCAATTTAGGCTTTTACAAGCTCTTATTAAGGACGGAAGATACCACCGTTTTCGAACACCGCATTTGAGAAGAAACGGCTATGTATGTGAACTCTTCATTGCACAACAAAATAAATACAGCGGTTGAAGCGATGACAATACAAATGTACAAAATCGACCCTTTATCCTTAGAGACTTTGAGTTTTACTTGGAGATAAGAAATATATTACTAGGAGATAAGTAGGAGATGACAGTTGTGGATGAGCAGATATCTCTCTCACCAGGGGCGTGTATGTCGGGGCGCGGCGCGGGGCTGGTGGCGCTGGCGGGCGCGATGCACACCTGGCTGCAGCCGCGAGTGCAGCACTTGCCCTCGCCGCGGCAGTCCGCGTCGTCGTTGCAGTCTCGGCGGCACCCGGTCTCCGCCGCCAGCTCTGTCGCGGGACACGCTCCCGGTTTGTTTACTGTTTTAATACGATAACAGAGTTAATACAATTTAATAGCCCACCGAAGTGTCAATTTCGGCTTTCAACCCAAAAATCACGTTTCGGCTGGAGGTTCGGTTTCTGTGGAAATTTCAGTTGCGTCAAAACTAATAACATCGTACTTTCGAGTCGCCGTATATAAGAGCAGCGAGATTTCTCGTTATTCATACTATCTCGAAAGAACGGCCCATTGACATTTTATTCAATAATCACTTTTAGATATAAACGGTTCGGTTCCGGTTTCGGTCGAAACTATAATCAAATCGCACCTTCGATTTTGGTTTCCGTCTCGGCAAAAAAAAAAGCTTTAGTGGCAAGCTGTTGGTACATATATATAGGTAGATATATTATCGAATATCCGCTTACTTGGTCTGCAGTAAGACTCATAAACACTCTCCGTGCTGATTGGGTTGTTATAAGCCACGCACCGTTCACCGGCGGGGCACACTTTGTCAGAGCACGGGTGGTCGTAACAAGTACATCTGCGTAACAAAACGTTCAAATTACAGAAAGTCATGTCGATTATTTAATATAGAATCTAGTCGGTTTGAAGGCGCTTACCTTATGCAGCCGTCGTCGTCGCGGATCGTCTTTTTCCCGTATTGGCAGTGCAGTATTTCGCAGTCGTGCTTGAGCGCCTCGCAGTCGGTCTCGCGCGGCACGCACGCGCATCGCTCGCAGCCGCCGGCCGTGCGCGTGCGCTGCACGCCCCACTCGCAGCGCAGCGCCGAGCACTCCGCCGGGTACGAGTCGCACGACTCTGCCGGTATCACCTCGTTGTCCTCCACGCCTGCATTGAATGATAACGATGTCACAAAAGTACTAGTAATAGTAAGGTTTCTGAGAGTATTTAAACAGTGGTAATATTAATAATTTCTGAACTTTACCATCGACTTGTAAGTATATCTCTTGCTGCGCCGAGCCCAGTCCGTTGTCAGCGATGCACACGTAGACCCCGGTGTCGTTGTGGTAGAGAGACACGATCTGCAGCGCGCCGTCCGAGAGAAGGCTGTAGCGGCCCACACCGTCGCTGATCTGTACGGAGGAAATAGTATTTAATAGCAACGTACACTGAATACCTTTGCTGGAAAGCCTAAATGATTTTGATTTGATATATCTATAATATAGACCGTCTCTAATAGTTCCGAGTCGACTTACTGTTATTTCTCCTCGTCTCCAACTGATTTTAGGCGGTGGATTGCTATGGAACAAGCAACGTAGAACAGCCGTGCCTCCTTCTTGTGCGTTTACGTTAGTTTCTGTATCAGGGTTTGCGCGGGGTGGTCCTGGAGGTCCTATAAAACACATTTATGACGTTACTATATGACTATTAGGACTAGATATACTTGTGTCATAAGGTATCAAGTAACTATTGAAAAAGTCCTTGTAGACAGGGATTTTTTGCGATCGTTTAAATACTTAAGAGGATTGTGAACCTGTTAATTTTCATACAAAAGGCGATAACGTTTTACACCCAGTAAATATAGTTAGATTTTTATAATTTTTGGATATGTTGTAGATATAATGAGAAACTACGTCTGTACGTTTTGATTTTTAAGAAATATTGCTTACGCTAGATCTAAATATAGATTTTTAGATCTATATATAGATTTTTAGATGCTAATAAATTTTAGCGTATATCTACAACATATCCAAAAATTATAAAAATCTAACTATATTTACTGGGTGTAAAACGTTATCGCCTTTTGTATGAAAATTAACAGGTTCACAATCCTCTTAAATGATCTGGCCCAAAACCGAACCTAATGCCACTTTTACAAACAAGTTGCATTATTTGACAAAAAACTACCACTTAAAAGGAAAACCTGTACTAATTTGGTTATCTCTTCTCTCTCTCGTTCTCGGTTTTCCAATAATTACCAGTTCACTATTATCGTATCTTAACCCATTGAGCGCTAACCACGACATGTTGTCGTGACTTCAGAACGTCAGGTATTGATCACGACGACGTGTCGTTAATTACTGTTTGCTATGTAACTCGTTAAATGTACTTTTATATTTTGAACAAACTTTTTTGACATTTTATAGTAACGGGCAAATTGTGTATGGCAGGACACGGTGGGTATTTCTAACTTTATTCCTTATTGTTAAATATTAATAGGGAATGTCGACATCGGGTATTTACCAGCTTCGGGAGTCACGCAGATGTGTCCGCAGCCGCGCGCGCAGCACTTCTCCTCGTCGAGGCAGTCGGCGTCGTCGTTGCACTCTCGCCGGCAGTCGTCATCCACTGGTGCTTCCAGTGACGGACACGTGCCCGGCTTGTTTACTGTGAGAAAATATCCCGACAAACAAAATCAGTAAAGCGTTCTCAATACTACTTTATTTCCTTATTAACCAATAACAAGCTTGAAACAAGGATTTGTTCGCAGTTATTATTCCAACATCTAACTGATCAACTTATACATATTATTATGTTGATAAACCTTAAAACGTATTCGAGGAAGTTCAAAAATGTTATTGTCGGTACTTCTAATAATTTAAAACTGTTTATGTTTTCGAATAGAACGGGGTTGTAATATTATCCAAACGTGGGTTTTAAATTCAAGGCCTCATTATAGTACCTAATTCCAGACTTAAGTAAGCATATTTTTTATAGGACTACATTGCTGTTGGGTAACTCAATTAAACCCTACTTCATGTTGATTTTAGTCTATCAGTACGTAAAAAACCTGAATCACTTACTCGTGTTGCAAGTGGTGTTGTAACGCGTTTGCTGCGCATAGTCCCTGTAGGGAAGAGCCACGCAGCGCTGGCTCGCCGGACAGACCTTGCTCTCGCACGGGTGACCCAAGCAAGTGCACCTGTTGTACAAAAATATTATTTACTACCTTCTGCTAACTTCGCCTACGCAGAATTAGTATTTAACATTATATATGTGTAATTCCAACGGAGGCAGCCCACGCAAGAAGGAGATAACACTTATCGTTGTATTTTAGATGTTTCACACTATATATTTATAAATTATAGCCTGCTCTCTCTCTGATACGTTAGCTATATAACATACTGCAAAGTTTCATTAAAATTCATTCAGTACTTTTTCAGTGAAAGAATAACAAACATATATCCATCCTTACATCCATACATTCCCACAAACTTTCGCGTTTTTTATTAGTAAAGGTTTGTATGTTTTCTGTTAATATATATAATACAGCTGCAATATACAATAATATACATACGTGTTACAGCCGTCGGCGTCGCGCGCCTCGCTGCGGCCGAACGGGCACTGCAGCTCAGCGCACGCTCGCTCGCGCGACTCGCATTCCTCACCACCAGCTGGTATCACTTCATTATCACCGGGGCCTGCGGAAAACGTTATTTTTATTAAGCATAGCTCGAAACACTTCATATTAAGGGGTCGTTGATGTGTTACGTAGGCTAGTTTATCACAATTATTTCCCCCCGTCCCCCTTGTCAGGAAAAGTAAGCGTCTTTATATTATGCAATTTTATTTTAATGTATTATGTTTCGTTTTATGGTGGGGTGGCACCCATGTTATCAAAAATAAACAAAGCAAACCTCCGTCCCCCAATAATGCTTATGTAAAACTTGAACAGACCCTAAGGTATATTACAGACACGGAACATATACCTAGATTACCTAGTTATTATTGCGATACAAACGCCACAACCGCCGCACGACTGCTGACAGCTGCCAGTCTCAAGGTCCCAGTATATTTTCGGGAGCGATTTATCGCACTCCCCAGGATTTAAGAGAGCTCAGCATACATCTACAGTTTATCTAAATAACTACCTAAATAAGATATATATATATGTGCGATAATCGACAACGAAAAAATAAGTGGACTGTATTAAAATTAATTTCCTACTAGAATTTTCTGTGAGGTTACGATAAAACTTTTTTATGATGTTATTTCGGGGAAATATGGATTGCGCACTCGCTTACCTTTGATCTCCGAGGCGATGCTCAGTGTCTCCGGCGAGGCAATTCCTCCAGGCCGGTCTCAGAGCTGAATCCAGGTGAAAACCATGTGCTGGGTTCTTACCCACCGTGACACTCCTGTACTTAGACCAACAAGCCAATCCGCAATTCCTTTTTCCCGGGAAGTAATGTAGGGAACTTGTTTCGTGCCTTGGCTCACACGCGACGACAACTAATTATTTAACGACAAATTACGAAAAGTGTCCATTCAAGTAACGGACTCGACAACGACGACAGATCAACTCCTACTGTGTTGCTATATCAATTTATACGAAAACGAGAAATCTCAATGTTGCTATTCGAAAAAACTAATTCGATATTTATCTATTCTGAACATTCCGCCCACCTAAATGCGAATGTATTTACTTACTTATTAAAACTACGAGAGAATACGATAACTATACTACTTATACATACGAAAGACTGGACAATCGAAGATTGATTTATAACGAATCTAAACAGGCAATGGGCAAATTTTAACGACTGGTCGTTTATATTGTCCCGAGGCGGTTTTAACAGTTACTACGCGACAAATGCCGTCTGCCCCAGGATGCAACGCAACGACACGTCCAAGTGGCCATTTTAAAGGGTCTAACGCTTCCGAAACGACAAGCACCATTGCACCTATACTAACATTAGAATGGTTTTTATCCCACTTCGATCTCTGTTGTAGGGTGTGCATATATTCTCTTTGCCAACGATACCAGAAAGACTGATGGATTTGTTGAATGAGTTTCCATCTCTGTAGAACGTTAATTTTTAAATCGACAAGGTTTTCTTCCGGCATAATAGACAAAGGTTCCAAAGTTAAGAAATTCCCTGGGGTTAACACTGAAAGATCATTGGCGTCCGAACTAAGTGGCGTCAATGGTCGCGAATTTAACATTGCTTCTATCTGTGTTAGCACAGTGTAAAATTCTTCGAATGTCAATCTCTGAATGCCGATAGATCGAGAGAGGTGTATCTTAACCGACTTGATTCCAGCCTCGGCGAGACCATTAAAATGAGGACTCCCGGGGGGACTAAACGAAAATTTAATCTCTTGCGACTTTGCAGCCGTCTGCATAAGAGAACCGAGGTAATTACCAGCACCGACAAAATTCCGACCCTGATCGGAAATAAGCTGGCTACAACGACCACGACGAGCGATAAACCGTCTTAAAGCTGCCAGGAAGGCTTCTGTTGTCAACTCAGACGCGAGTTCTATGTGAACAGCTTTGGTTGAGGTGCACACGAAAACACAAATGTACCCTTTAAAGGTCCTGGCACCACGACCACGTCCGAAGGCTATATCGAATGGACCGCCATAATCGACGACAGAGTGCGAAAAACATTTAAGCTGGTTAACACGATAAGATGGGTAGTTTCCCATGAAGGGAGCAGGGGCTGGTTGGGGGCGAACTCGAAAACATTTTAAACAACCCGAAATTACAGAACGAATGGCGCGTTTACACGACATAATCCAGAAATCCTGCGCAATAAGATTTTGGAGAGTTTGCGCACCCGGATGCATGAATCGAATATGCGACTCTTGAATCAATAAATCTGTAAAGCGATGGGAGCGAGGTAATAATAATGGGTGCTTTGCTTCAAAGCTTATGTTCGCATTAGCCAAGCGACCGCCCACCCTGATGAGACCCGCCTCATCAACGAAAGGTGAGAGTTTACGGAAACTCTTTGGAAGGGAATTTGACGAACCTTTCCTCAAGAGTTCCAACTCCGACGAAAAAGCGCTCTCTTGCGCAAATCTAACTAATAACATGAGAGCTTTACGAATTTCTAATGGTTGTAAGGACCCGAAAATACGATTTTTTACAAATGTTTGTTTACAATTGTCCGAAAACCTAAAGCAATATGCTAAGACATGTTGAAGTGTCTTTAACGACGAGAACTTTGCTAAAAGATTATCAACGAGATTACTACTATTAGTAGCTACGAGAACGATAATTTTTTGTTCTTTGTGAAGAACATCCTGACATTCCTTATCCACCGATAATGAAGACTTTGGCCAACGGTCACTAGGTTGTTCGAGCCACGAAGGACCGTTCCACCAAAGTTTTCGAGTGACTAAATCATTTGGTAATAAGCCACGTGACCCACAATCCGCGGGGTTATCTGCGGTTCCGACATGATGCCAAGAGTCAGGCGGTAGAATCTCCTGGATATGGCTTTACCCGATTAGCCACGAATGTTTGCCACTTGGAAGGACAGGATTTTATCCACGCTAAAGCCACACTCGAATCCGACCACGCGAAAATTTTACGTATCGAGTGAAAGGGCTTTAACGCTTCTACGAGAGACGCGATTAAGTCCGAAAGTAGGACCGCTGCTAACAATTCTAAGCGCGGTATCGACAATTTTCGAAGGGGAGCTACTTTGGATTTAGCACAAACCAGTTGGACGGAAATATCTCCATTTCTAGCTACTGTTCGACAAAAAACGATAGCACAGTAGCCACGTTCCGACGCATCGCAAAACCCGTGCAGATGTAACACTTCAAAATCTCCTACTATACGACGAGGAATAACCACCGAGCTTAGCGACGAAAGTTGAGCTTTAAATTCCTGCCACTCGTTCCGAATGTTATCCGGGGCATCATCATCCCATGATACTCCGGAAACCCAGAGTAACTGCATTAGGTACTTAGCGAGAAAAGTCACAGGCGAAAGGAAGCCTAATGGGTCGAATATCCTGGCTATCTCCGAGAGGATCGTGCGCTTTGTACACCTACCCTCTTGAACTGTGACACGAAAACGAAAGGAATCTGAATTAGGTTGCCACCGTAGCCCTAATATTTTAAGAGAGATATCCGACATTTCTTCGAAGTTTTTAAATTCCTGTGAATACAAATCTGACGATGGAATATTTTCTAGGAAGGCATTATTATTGGAGGTCCACTTTCTCAGATGGAACCCACCCGAGGATAATATTTTTGACAATTCTACTTGAAGTAAGCGAGCCTGCTCGACAGAATCCGCTCCCGTGACGACGTCATCGATATATATATCGCGAGCTAGCACAGCGGCGCCAGCGGGGTATGTTCCGGAGGCATCGATGGATAATTGAGCCATTGTACGAAGAGCTTGATAAGGAGCGGCGGAAACACCGTACGTTACTGTTTTTAAACGATAATCACGTACAGGGCTACCAGCTGTGGGACGCCACAAGATACGCTGAAATTCAGCATCTTCTTCCGAAACCAGAATTTGCCTATACATTTGTCTGACGTCCCCAGTGAAGACGACAGTATGCCAACGAAAGCGTACAAGCAAATCGAAAATATTAGTTTGTAATTTAGGCCCAGCGAGAAGAGTACTATTCAGGGACACGCCGTTTGCGTCCTTAGCGCTTGCGTCGAACACAACGCGAAGAGGTGTAGTGACAGAGTCACGCAGTATCCCGTGATGTGGTATGTAATAGAATTTGCCTTCGTTTGTAGACGGAGGGTCGACTTCTTCTAAATGCCCGCAAGATTCATAATCTTCCATAAAATCAACATAAGACCTTTTAAACTCAGGACTGGAATTTAACTTGCGTCTAACGAAAAGAATCGCTTGAGAGCGATTTCACGAGAATTCACAAATGTAGGTTTAAACGTAGGATCGACGAAAGGTAAAGGTACCACGTAGCGGCCTTCATTTGTGCGATAGAATTTATTAACGAAAAGATCTTCGCATAGTTGGTCGTCTTTCGACAGTAGAGGTTTATTAGGAGGAGACACGCTTTCTAATTCCCAAAATCTTCGAAGGGACACGTCCAGCGACAAATTAGAATCGGAAGAGTTCGATACGAAAAGGCAATCATTCCGATAATTTTTATGAACGTACCCTTGATATTCCCCCATTAGAATCCAGCCAAAACTCGTTTCTAAGGCTTTTGGTTGGCCTGGTCTCCCATACCTACGACCACGACGAAGAGTGGATGCGAAAATATCTGCATTGAGTAGCAGATCTACTGGTCCTGGATCAGCGAAATCAGGATCAGCAAGCGACAAATTATTAATGTGTGACCAGCGAGACGAATCGACAGGTTGAGTAGGTTGATCAGCACATATCGAAGATAGAACGAGAGCTTCGAATTTAATATCCGACGAAATATTATTATGGACCGGCTTAATTTCACACGATAGCGAACCAAGCGGTTGAGCGACAGAATGACCAATACCGGACACAGTATGATCACCACGATTTATTTTAAATCCTAACCTTAGTACGCAGGATTCCGAAATGAAGTTACATGCGCTAGCACAATCTAAAACTGCACGCACTGGTTGAAATTTGTTAGAACTATTTTTAATTAAAACCTTTACAGTCGAAAATAGAACATTGCCTACTCCAGCTACCGAAGTCAAAGCAGTTTTACTATCACTGGATAGCGCATTATCCACCTTTGTGGGTACGGATTGGGTTTCACTATTTATTGTAAAATGTAACAAAGTGTGATGTGAACGATTACACATAGTACAACGAGAGGCACGACAGGTTTTCACACGATGGTTACTCGAAAAACACAATATACATAAACCCTTTTCCTTCACGAAACTAAAACGCGCTTGACAGTTAAGTTCTAAAAAACTGCGTTACAATTGGTAAGACTATGCTGACCAGTACAAAAAACACAGCTAGGATTCGACACGACAAGAGAAGCTTTATTTTTTATAAAAGGTCTGGCATTCGAATGTGTAGGTTTAGTATCCAAAACGACAGGTTTACTATTAGAGTTCTCTAAAGCTTTACTTCGCTTTTCAATAAAACTTTTCAAATTATCAAAATTTGGAATATCACTATTTGTATCAAGTTGTAATTCAAATGCTTCACGAGTTGCAATATCTAATTTGGACCACAATAAATAATACAACATGAAATTCCTATCAGGAAGCTTATATTTCGACAAAATATTTAAATTTTCATTAAATATCCTAACTATTTTACTCAAATCATTTTTATTTTTAACACTATCGCAATTCAATATTTTCTCATAGTATATGACCGCAATTTGTCTCTTTCTATCAAAGTGGTTTGACAAGGTTTCATAAGCATTGACATAATTGTCACCAGACAAGGGAAAACTCTTTATTAAATCATAGGCGGAACCCTCTACACTCGACAAAAGATAGTGCAGTTTCTCGACATCACTAATGGTGCTCCTATTATGAATTAAAGAAACGAAAAGTTCCTTGAATGACACCCAATTCTCTAGCTTTCCATCAAACGATTTAATCGAAATTTTAGGGAGTTTAGCAACATTACTCTCAACCATGCTAGGTTTCGATTCACTATTACTAATCTGATAAACCTGCCTTAACCTACTTTTAATAGATTTCACTAGTGTTTCGAATTCTCTCGTAATTTCATATTCGTGTTTGCGTAAAAAACGGGGCAAGCGGTCGCAAAATTCTGAGTTGCGCTTGATGAAAGTCTTTCTCAATATCTCTAATATCCATTTCACTATATCCTAACAAGTCAGAATTCGCGATATGTTCCATCCGCATTACACAATAATCCCGTTCGACACGGTACGCATCTATGATTGCTGGCTCTGTATCACTATCACCGTGAGCTGACATTCCGTTTAAATATATTTACCGTAATACCAAAATAAATATCATACAAACAAAACAGCAACGCATAAATCATACAACACGATAATAACAATATAGAGAGGTTATCTGTCAGTCAAACAGATTTGACATTTACGATTCCATAGACTATGATACTACGTTCCGATATTGCGTTAAGTAAACTACTAATCACTAAACTATCCAACTATTTGACGTTTAGTATTGACGTAAAACTTTGATCGAAAATATGTGAATCTGTGGTAGGAAATAGTACTGCCAACATAAAACCAACGAAAGGAAATCGAAAAAATGCGACAAAAGATGGCGTACAACTAACACAGTAAAACACAAAGCCAAGGCAGTTTCACAAGTACCTACGTATTTGAAAAATATGACGAAAATATGTAAAATCACAGAAAATACCATAGGAAATTTACGACAAAAGGCACTTTTCAGCTAAATCCGAATCGTAGGACCAAAAATGTGCGATAATCGACAACGAAAAAATAAGTGGACTGTATTAAAATTAATTTCCTACTAGAATTTTCTGTGAGGTTACGATAAAACTTTTTTATGATGTTATTTCGGGGAAATATGGATTGCGCACTCGCTTACCTTTGATCTCCGAGGCGATGCTCAGTGTCTCCGGCGAGGCAATTCCTCCAGGCCGGTCTCAGAGCTGAATCCAGGTGAAAACCATGTGCTGGGTTCTTACCCACCGTGACACTCCTGTACTTAGACCAACAAGCCAATCCGCAATTCCTTTTTCCCGGGAAGTAATGTAGGGAACTTGTTTCGTGCCTTGGCTCACACGCGACGACAACTAATTATTTAACGACAAATTACGAAAAGTGTCCATTCAAGTAACGGACTCGACAACGACGACAGATCAACTCCTACTGTGTTGCTATATCAATTTATACGAAAACGAGAAATCTCAATGTTGCTATTCGAAAAAACTAATTCGATATTTATCTATTCTGAACAATATATATATACCGCTTTTCAGGTACGAGTCACGCGATAAACCTACTAAAAAGTTTACGGCAATACGGAAACGAACAAATTCCACGAAAACCACTGACAGTATTGATAATGGGTTTTCTATTAGGCACATTTATAATGTCGAACTGTGTCTGAACATGAACAAAAGCTTAATTTGTTTTAATTAATATAGTGAAGCTTTCTTTTAAACTCTCACAGATACAAAGTGCAATTCAATAGGAAAACTGTGTGTTGCGTTTGTATGTATAATTCCTACGATAGTTTAACACGTTCGTTGCATTACGAGATCTATCAGATCTCTTGCAGGACTTTTGTATTGTGCGTTGAACATAATCGTGCTGTTTCACTCCTTGCGGG
This sequence comes from Polylopha cassiicola, assembly GCA_038024825.1. NCBI lineage: Eukaryota > Metazoa > Arthropoda > Insecta > Lepidoptera > Tortricidae > Polylopha > Polylopha cassiicola. The sequence continues at coordinate 8,113,972 of CP149061.1, forward strand.
AGGATCTAGCATGTAAAGTTCTTTAGGTATGAGTAGGACAAATATACATATTTGCTTCCTACTTAAAGATGAATTCAAGGACATTAAAAAAGAAATTAGAGATGGATTAGGTCCCTAACGCACAGTACTGTAATTATTTTCATTCCTTGCGTTAGGAGATATGTCGGTACTCGTGGAATCGTACGCCTCGTAGACGCAAGAGAGGGAAGGTTGCGCTGCGTGACTCGTTTTAGTGTTGTCCTAGCATCGACGTGGGAGGTCGCGCACACGTTTGCGAAATAACACTCGCGTACCTATATACCTACGTGTTGATTATCATTTTTGTTATACAATGAGAAACAGAACTTTAAAAGAAAAAAGGGCAAAAAATCTATTAATTTTGTTGAGATTTCCAACAAAAAATCAACGCCGGATTATACTGCTGCATCGTCCAGTAAAATAAAAATTTTGGATTAAGTACCATTTGCGCGCAATGCAAGCAGTCAATGTGCTTACCATGTTTTAATGAAAAACACTTTGCATAATTAATAAAACTTTTTCAATCGACAACTGAGATATTATTTTATTCCCATCACTACTTACTACACATAATATTGAACTATCTTCCGTTGCGGTACGAGATACAATCGATATCATATTTTTTTTTGGTATTTGTAGTTTATTCAAATGTCATAACTGCGTGCGAACCAAGAAAAATATAAAGCAATAGGCTATCTTTCACCCACAAAAACTTCAAAATATATTTGATTGTTTTTTTTGGAAGATATAAACTATTTTGAAAACTGTATCTTTAGGAGACCGATTAGGTCTCAAACGCACCAAATGGTAGGTTAGTTTGGAGATCTTTTAGGTCTCCAAAGCACCAGCTGAAAGTCTTTTGAAAGTGATGGCGCAGGGAACGTGTTAACGCGTAGTAGGTTAGCACGCGCACGTAATTTTGCATTATTGTCATTCGTTCGCTCTTATTGATTGGCACTTGTTCAAGAGCCCTGATGTGACGTCACCTTACCTTGCGTGTTGCTGCAGTAGTACTGACAGTACTCCTTGTTGGGGAAGCTGTTCCGGTTGCCCTCGCAGCCGCCGTACTGGAAGGGCACGCACGCGCCGAGCGCCGCGTCGTACGCCCACCGCTCCTCGAACTGGCTACACGGACCCGGATCCTTTTCCAGGAAACAAAATTCTGGAAATATGGTCCATTTTAATTTTCAAATAGGATTTAAAAAAAGGTATTTATTGCGTGAAAAAGTGAAAAAATGCTAACGTTCATACATTCTTATAAAAGTTCAAGTTAATAATAATATAATTTATAAGGATTAGCTCTATTTTTTTTGTACCTTGAGCTCCAGATGGTGGTTGGTCGACAGGCCGCGCGGTGGTGGTGGTGGTGGTGGTGGTGGTGGTGGGTCTGTAGGCGCAATGTCCCTGGCACTCCTGCTCGGTGGCGAAGTTGTTACCGTTGCCGCCGCAGCCTCCGTAATAGAATTGACGGCATCTGGAAAACCGTCAGCTTAGCATCTGGGCAATGGCGGATCCAGGGGGTAAGGGTCATGACCCCCATGACCCCCCTCCCCCCAACTACAAAGCTGGACGCACCTTTGTATCTCAGATCCCTAATAACAGTCGATTCTGCTGGAAACAGCTGTCACGTTTAACTAGTGCATACACAAAGGTTACGAGTACTTATATCGCAAAATCGAAAATTTGTGTGTCGATAAAATTGAACTGACTTTTTTTTGTTTTAATTAAATTATATATATGTTATATTAAGTTTTTGAAATATGATTAAAAAATAGAACAATAATATTGCCAGGTGACTCCGTTACTTAGAAGTTTTTACCTAATTACTTAAATAATATTATTATAATTATGAAACTAACCTCTGAATACTTGTATCGTAGTACCATTTCGCTCTGTAGTTGGCGCAATCTCCGACCTCCGCGGGCAGGGTGCACGCATCCTTTTCTGTAAATTGATCATTGTTAAATGATTCTATGTATGAAGCTAAGGTCTCTATACTTTACAAGAGAAAAAGGCAGAATTTGGATAAATACACCATAAATTAGACATGCAGTTATTTTTTTCACACGACATAATAATCAATTTGTTAACAAACACTTGTACGTGCATTATCTAATACGTAATTCAGATGTGATACTATTAATCTGGACTAGTCCTAGAGAGCCCAAGATCAAGAAACCAATCGGGCATATGCTTACCGAAAGCGCTAGGACAGGATTCCTTGCAGCTTCGCTCAGATTGGAACCTGTTCCTATTGCCTCCACAACCAGAGTAGTAGAAAGGTACACAGCGGTTCTCGGTCGCGCTGAACGACCACGCCGGCTGCTTGTCCTCGCAGGCGCCGGCCTGTTGCGGCTCTGAGCACTCCGCTGCATCATGCGCAAGCGATTATGTTACAAGATTCTTTGCTGACGAGGATATACGTCAATGAAGACAATGTAGTAAAAGAATAGAATAGGAGAATTAGAAGAGCCCTATATTTACTTTAGGCTTTAATTTACAGATTAGAAATTAATACTGATTGTTTGATAGAATAAACCCGTCCTCAAATCTCAAAGGCATGGAGACAGAGTACAAACAGAAACAACCAGTCAAAATTATGGTAGGTAAAGAACTATCTTAGTTTGGGGCCATCACCACAAATACCCAGTTCCACTACTCATGTTATGTCTATTGATTTTACTCACGTTCAAGGGCACCAGGTGGCTTACAGCGCAACATACAAGCTGCCTCCGAGAGGAAGCGGTTGGGATTGCCCTCGCAGCCACCCCACAGGAACTGCTCGCAGCGCCCGGTCTCCTCCGAGAAGCCCCAGCGACTGTAGTTGCCAGCACAGCGGCCTTGCTCAGTGGGCAGCTTGCATATATCTGTAATTTATAAAATGATTACTGCTATCTAATATTATGTAGCTAGGTAACATTATTGAAAGGTGATGATCGATTAAAGGATTGATGACTCATTGTTATCACCTTTTTATACAAAACAGTTTGTAAAGAAATCGCTCGTAATGATATACTCATAATGTCCTCACCGTTACTTTGCGCAGGCTGGCATTGTTTTGTACATAGCTCCGCAGATTCAAAGTTGTTGTCGTTTCCAAGACAGCCACCGAACACGAACTGTCGGCACTGCTCGTAAGTTGCATCATAGTACCATCGTAGGTAATATCCCGTGCACGCACCCTTCGACATGGGGAGGTTACATGCATCTGAAAATGTAACCTAGAGACTCAACAATACCATTCTTTTAAAACTATCACGAGTATAGTAAGCTCCGTAAGTTAGGAAGTATTTTTCAATACCTTTAGGTGACGGATGCACGCAGACATCTTCGCATTCCTCCTCGCTGGTAAAGCGGTTCCCGTTGCCGCTGCCGCCGCCATACCAGAAGCGAGAACAACCTCCGTATTGCATGTCATAGAACCAGTATACTGTATAGTTAAAGTTTGTACCGCGATCACTTTCTAAAGCGCAAGCTTCTGTAATTTAAGGCATGTGTTTAAGATTGTTTATTTAATATAAAAACATCTTCAATTTAATTGAAACCAATACTACCTTGCTTGTTTTCGGGTTGTTCAGTGCATCCAAGGAACTTCTCTCCTTTAGCCTCAGTATTTCCGTCGAGGCAACAGCCGTATCTGCTAGAGGCGCAATTGCAACCTGCCTGCTCGGGGCCGGCCGCGGCGGTCTGTCCATCGCCGCAGCATCCGAACTCAGACTGGCGACAGTCGCAGCCCTGCAGGCCCGGCCCTTTGGCGACGGTGACGCCGTCCGGACAGCAACCGAATTGATATGTGCTACAACCACAACCTTCGAACTCGGGGCCGGAAGATTCCGTGTGCCTAATAAATAGAAGAAATAAAACATATTATCACCCATATTAGGGAAAAACACTTGGTGTATATTATTAGCAAGTGCTCAAAAGTCTAATAATTCTTGTGTTTTGGGAATTGCTGCGAAGCCATTCTCGTGACTCACTATGGATGTCAATGATCGGGTAGACGTTTCCCACTATCTTGTACTTGTACCTAAGAAATGTTCAGAAAAAATGTATATATTCACCTATCAGGACAGCAGCCGTTCTCTGTGTACTGACATCCACAGCCTTCGTTATCCGGTCCTCGTGCGATCGTCGTGTTATCTGGGCAGCAACCGAAGCGAGCGTACTGACAGCCGCAACCTTTAACGACGTAAAATATGTGTTAGAAATTTTGTTACTTGGTAACCATTCTAATTAAATCATGATTTATTACCATTGAAGATTGAATCGAAAGAAAATGCATAGTACTAAAATCTAACTTCACCATTTTCCATGATGATGAAAGATCTCAATCATACATCTTTCATTCCCAATTGTCAGTTATTGTATAGAGGAGCTGATCTGAATAAATTACTATTTTCCTTATAGGTATTGACCTTCGAGGTGTGGACCATCAGCGGGTCTGTAGTTATCAGGACAGCAGCCGAACGGATGCAGTAGACAACAACCCTCGTAGTCAGGACCGTGCGCTGGAGTCAAGCCGTCAGAGCAACATCCGAACGCAGACGTGTTACAAGACTTCACACAACCTTCCATTTCTGAACCAGCAGCTTAAACAAACACATCATTTGTATTATTAGATATATTCATCTATAAATCAAAGTGTAGGTTTCTCGGCTATCTACTTCCTCAAGAGTCCTGTGTATTGCGTGAATTGTGAACACTTGACCTGAATGCGAATCCAATGGACTACTACACTTTAAAACAATAAGTCGTTTACTTTGGCATTGCCTTATTGCCTTGTCAGTCAGATTGAGTCGAACTCAATAAGATGCTTAGCATCTAATTATGTAATATATACCTGGTGTGACACCGTCAGGGCAACAACCGAATTCAGTAACATGACAAGGACATTGCGTGCCGTTGGCTCCTCCAGCCTGCGTCTTCTTGTCGAAGCAACATCCGAATTGTGATTCTTCACAATCAGTACTCGCTCCTGCGGTAGTGGCTGATGTTTCTATAAATAAAATGATAATTAGGGACTTGAATGACTGTTTTAATGTCTAATATACCGAAGTATAACCTACCTTTGATAGTTTCAGGGCAGCCTTCTTTATTCTTTCCAGTAGCTTCTGTTTTGCCATCCTTGCAGCAGCCATATCTATATAAAAAAAGAGATTTTCTATTTAGTGCTCAAGTATATTCCTATAATATTATAGAACAGTTTTAATCAGTTTATGTAAAACTAAATAAAAAACATATTAATTATTTGGGTAACACTTTGCAGTCAATTTAAAAAGAGAATAAGACATATGCCTCACTTGGAAGATTTGCAGGGTTCAGGTGGCGGCGGGCAACCCTCTTGGTCGTTGCCTTTAGCAGGGGTGCTGTAGTCAGATCGACAGCAGCCAAATAATGTCTCGGTACAATTAACTTTTGGACAGCCCTTGTTGTTCCGTCCCTCCGCTGGCGACACGCCGTCAGGACAGCACCCATGCTCGGTTTCCTTACATGTCGTCGCATTACGACAGCCTGTATTTAAGAACGAAATGATCCATTATATCATTTGAGTTACTGGAAGTGTACAGTTTCTATATTGAGATTAAATTGATCTCTAACACTTACCTTCGTCGAAAGGTCCAGCAGCAGGTGTTTTTTTGTCCGGGCAGCATCCGAACATACTCTTGATACACTTGGCTAGTCGAGACTTCCTTGGCTTGCAGTGCGATTTTTTAGTGACAGGAGACCAGACCACCCAGGGTGCTAAAACATTTTGAGTTTAAAAATCTGTAGTAATTTTATTTTTTTAATGACGAAATAAAAACCAATAAAAAATTTAACTTACTGGTTTGGTCTGTGCCTGATGTTTCTTCGCTACCGCTGACTTCAGTAACTGTACTGTCTGTACCTGTTTAAAATAAAATTAACGATTAAATGTTGCTCTATACGTATCTTATTACGATAAGTAAACTAATTTATTTTTAAAGGCGATATTTTACCTTCAGTAGCTCCGGATTCTGTCGTTTGTGTTGAACCTGATTCCGTCCCGCTCGATGTTTCTCCAGTTTCAGTGCTCCCGGTACTCTCCGTAGCCGTGCTTTCCGTCTCATTGCTTTCAGTACTTGTACCTTCGGTAACCGTACTCTCCGTACTGCCCGTACCTTCAGTATTTGTGCTACCTGTGCCTCCGGTACTTTCTGTTCCTTCACTTTCTGTGCCACTCAAACCTTCAGTAGACGTTTCTTTTGTAGCACCTGTGCTTTCGGTAGATGAACTTTCGGTTGCGTTACTATCCGTAACACTTGTTTCAGTTGTGACATCGGTAACTGAACTTTCTGTTTCATTCTGTTCCGTACTGCCTGTTACATCGACTATTGTAGTTTCTGTTCCACCATTTTCTGTGCTTGTACTGATATCAGTGCTAGTGCTTGTAGTGTCTGTTACATCGACTATAGTAGTTTGTGTACCACCATTTTCTGTGCTTGTAGTTATTTCAGTATCATTTTCAGTTTCAGCGGTAGTTGTGATTTCACTTGTGTCTGTTGAACCCACATTTGTCGTAGAGTCTGTTTCTTCTGTGATTGTCGTAGCACTAGTCGTGGAATCTGAAAATACACGTGGGAATCAGAAATATTTAAGAGAAATAGTTTTTAAATATAACAGGTACATTTTTAAATATTTTATATATTATAACGTGACCATTTATTTTCTGACTCAAAACGGGAGGAAGAAGATATTAGACCTTGGCTGCGTGCATACAATTTCTGACTTCACAGTGATCAATTTAGATTTATAATAATATGGAAAAAATGGGTATACATTCTATCTTGTAACTAATAAGGTAAGGTAAGCAATAGGTGCTGCAGTCGCTCTACGTATATTGTACCAAATGTTTAGTTTATGTTAACTCCTTTATTCTGTACCTTGGTCGGCGGCACAATGATCCTGGCACTCCTGCTCGGTGGCGAAGTTGTTACCGTTACCGCCGCAGCCTCCGAAATTGAATTGAAGGCATCTGGAAAACCATCAGCTTAGCATATGGGCAAGGGCGGGTCCAGGGGGGGGAGGGGTCATGACCCCCATGACCACATTCGAGATAACTGTAGATATTTTTCTAAACCTATTGAACTTGTTTTTTTTTATATAGGTAATTGTAAATTTTAGTTTCTATTGTTGTTGTTTTGGTTTTTTTTTCTTTGTACCTACACTAAGTTTTAAAGATAAGTTTTGTTTGTTTTAATTTTGTATGTGCACCAAATAAATCATTATCTATTTATCTATCTAAATTGCTATCTATGGAATTTGACGTTACATAGACTAATGACAAAATATTGCCAGGTGATTTACTTATTTAGAAGTTTTTACCTAATAACTTAAATAATATTAATTACAATTAAGATAAAACTAACCTCCCAATACTTGTATCGTAGTACCATTTCTCTCTGTAGTTGACGCAATTTCCGACATTCATGGGCAGGGTGCACTCTGAAGTTGGATAAGTACAACATAAATTAGACATGGGGTTAATGTTTCACACGACACACCAATCAATTTGTTAACAAATACTCAAGTAGATGATGTGTTACTTAATGTTTTTGACTTGTCCTAGAAACTCATGATCAAAAATCCAAAAATCACAATACCTTCTTTGTATATCTGAAAAGAAAAAAAAACGAATTATTAATTATATTAAGAGAAAGAAAGGAGGAGAGCTTTATCGGACTCTATTTTTACGATGACTAAATTTTATGCTTTTTTAAGAGCATTTCGATAGAATATTTATAATAAAAAATACCTTCACTGCAGGTAAGTTTTCATCAGTATCGATTTCTGGCGGAGTATTTGTGGTACTATCTGTGGTTAGCGACGAGGTTGATGATGAAGATTCTTCGGTTATATCTGTCACATCAGATTCCTCTATCGTCGACCCAGTGCCCTCCTCCGTAGTTGCGGTGTCCTCAACTGGGGATTCTTCAGTTGTAGATCCCGTGAACTCAGTCGTTGATCCCGTGAACTCAGTCGTTGATCCCGTGAACTCAGTCGTAGATCCCGTGAACTCAGTCGTAGATCCCGTGAACTCAGTCGTAGATCCCGTGAACTCAGTCGTAGATCCCGTGAACTCAGTCGTAGATCCCGTGAACTCAGTCGTAGATCCCATAAACTCAGTCGTAGATCCCGTAAACTCAGTCGAAGATCCCGTGAACTCAGTAGTGGATGCCGTACTCTCAGGTGTTTCCGTTTCTTCCTCGGCGTTGGCTGGTTTGCCATCATCTTCATCTTCATCCTCATAATCATCGCAATAATCGTAATCATCCTCGTCTTCCATAATGGGAGTGCTTGATGAATCTACTGGTATCTCATCTGAAACAGATATGAGTTTGAGTTTTCAGATATAAGCAAATAATCTCAGTTAAAATTACTAAAGCCCTAGAGTTTGTATCTTTACCGCTATTACAAGCTTGAGTGTTACAGCTGCGCTCTTCGTCCAGCATATCCGATACACTGCAGTTCCCTATTTTGCCACCGCTCAAACACACTATATGTCTGAACTGCGTCCCTCCATTGCATGCCATCGAGCACTGAAATCAATCATAGTCTTTAAAGTAGTAGTCCCATGTACAACAGAAAGTTGACTAGAAGTCAGCACATAATAAGCTTATGTACAAAACCGAATTGATACCTTCAAAATTTATCCTACAGTTCGGTATATTCCTCGCTATTTAACTTTCTATAAATTGGCAAATCGGTCTTTATATTATTATTATGAGCGTTAGCAGTCTTCAGATTAGCTTACCTCAGACCAGGGTCCAGCGAACCATTTTGCGGGACATTTCTCTTTAGGCACCTCACAAGGCTTGGTGTCGTTGTAGCGAGTCTCGTTGTCACACTTGCTGTCGTTCACCACCACCACTGCGTCAGACTCGTCTAACTCACCGCAGAACACTTGCCGGGTACTTACGCCCTTTCCACACTCCACGGAGCACTGATGATGTAACAAGAATTTAATTATTGTGCGCAAAAAGTACCACAGAAGCACAATGTCAATATCCTCTTATACTCGCGGTAATTTGTCGTAAATTGGTAACATTTTCGACAACGAAACAACATCGATAAGACAAACTTTGTCCTTGTCGACAACGTTCTTAATATTAAGTTGACAAAATGTCAACTCGACAGTTCATCGTAGGCTCGCAGATTAAGGCGCTTACTATCAACATAAGAGATAAGGATGCAGCTCTTTGCCTATTTACCATATTATTATACAACAGTAACAAACATATTCTGTTTCCGTGCTTACCTTGCCCCATTGCGTGGCATACCATTGCGCCTTGACAACCGGCGCTTCATCTTCGCAGTCTTCTTCTAATACAGGCTCGCTGTGATATGAGCACAAGCTCCTGTCGACTACTTCACCCTCTTTTGACCAACACTCCGCCACACGCGTCCTCTTTTTTGAAATGCACTGCAAATATGGATGTACACGTTTTAGAGTATTTTAAATATATTGGTAGCTATATTTGGAAAAGTTCTGCAATAGTTTTATTCACAAATTTATTCAGGAAATACATAACCTAAATCAAAAGAACTTAAAAACTTTAAATTTGTGAAATCGTTATCGTATGTACGGCAAAGACAAATGAACGCTATTCACCTCAGTCCATTCGGAGATCACCCAGTCAATACCTTCCTCAGGATGCAACATGCATGTTTTTTCTATTTCAGGTTTCTCTTCTGTGCACTCGTTGTCGTCTAGCACTTCAACGCGTCCGTTTGTTTTCTGGTAGCACACTACTTGACGTGTCTGTTTCCCTTGGCCGAGTAGTTTGTCACACTGAAAATATTATGCAAATACTAATATTAGAAATTCTTTTCAGACATATCAACTTTTTACAATCGAAACTTACTGGCTTCCAAGGTTCTGTGAACCACTTTGGACAAATGGCATCTTTATTGCATTCTTCGTGAAGTACCGGCGGTCCATGTAGGTCATAACATTCTTTATTAGGTACTGTTGACGGAGGTATGCTGAAAAAAGGCATTAGGTAATTGATTAACTTGAGAATTTGAATAGAGGAAATAAAAATATAATGCGATTCAAGAATTTAATGGCAGGATTAAAATACCTGTTTTTGAAGATCTTTTGGCACAGAACCTCTCTAGAGCGATTGCCGCTCTCTCCGCAAGGCTTGGAGCATGGTGTCCAAGGACCCGGCACCCACTGCGGAAGGCACTCCTGCTCGTTGCAGGATTCATTCACGCTCGGCTTCAGGCCGCCGTCACACAAGCTATCATCGACCTCGTCCAGGGTGTCGCGGGATCGGCACGTCACGTTGCGGGTTTTGAAACCTGGAATGTGGTCAAGTTAATTATTAATGCAGCAGGCGTACGTGAACGGATATTGAAAGAATGGTGAGCGTTATTTTGTCAGTGTTGATCAGTCTGGACAAACTTCCGAAGTTCGTGACCAGAAAACATGATCTTCTTGGCTAAATGTAAAGCAGAAACTGACCTGTGCCACAAGTTGCGCTGCAAGAAGAGAATTCGCTATTTGCCCAGTCATAGATCTGATCGGTGGGCGGGGCCAGTGCTGACGGTAAGCTATACTCGTACTCGATACCGACGTTGTCGTCTTGCAGTAGAAGCTAAAGTTAAAAGATTTCCAAATAAATGACCTTAAAAGATCTTGTCCTGAATTTAAAGCATGTCATCCAAATAAAAAGTTTAATTCTTTATCTTCGGATTCAAAGTCAGCGTCACTTTTAAAGAATATTTTCAACATGATAAGTAATAAAAACGGAGTACATACAGACAGATATAGTGATTCATTGGTGGGTCCCGAGCTGCGCAAGATGTCAGGCGCGGGCAGGCCTTGCAGGCTCCTCTCGTAGTGCCACAGGGACCCGGCAATCATAAGACTTTGCGGGAAGTCGATACGGTAGTGCCCGTTCAAATAGTACACTTCGTTGTTCTTAGAGCGTAGCGCTGAATAGGAAAAAATACTTTAAATTAGCAGAAGATTTGGAACAACGCTATCTGGTCTCTCAGAGACCATCAATATAATCTCAACAGAAAGTAGTTAAGTGCAGGCCTTCGGTTACTGCCAATTTAAATAATTAATTACTAAGGCGACTGAGGCTTATATATGGATTTAGAAAAAATATTTCAAATTAACAGAGGATTTGGAACAACATTATCTAGTCATCAATATAACCTCAACAAAAAGTAGTCCAGTGCAGGGACCTTGGAAGAGACCTTGAAGGGTCTTTGGTTGCGACCAATTTCAGCTTACCAAGATAATTATTGGAGTCTCTGATTTCAGCTATGTATATGCTCGTAGCACCCTGGGGTATAAGCAGCAGGTCATTGTAGCCTAAAAATAAATAATTTTGCTTCAAAATATAATTTATATCATCAACATAAAACGACTCAATTATTTCTGATGTTTTCGCGGTTATTACACACTGGAATGAAACAACATATCTCACTCTAGTTAGACTATCGTCAGCTCAGTCCGCTATGAATATAAAATTCTTTAGTTCTCGAACCGACAGCTTATAAAATAAAAAGAAATAGGCGAGAATCCGTTATAGTTGTTTCGTTAAAACGACTTATTGTTGCCATGAAATGTTTAAAAAGAAATAAGACTAGCTCAAACTCGCCTTTTATGAGGTCCTGCGAGTCGAGTAGACCCTTGGTCGTGTGACAGTTGGTTCCGTTGCCGCGACACACGCGGCATTTGTCTTCTTTAGCATCGGAGCCCAGCATCATGTCGCAGCCCACCGGCTACGGAACAACACGAGAACACTTCGGTAAGTATATTTACTTCGTATCCTTTCTTATAAAACCAATGAGATAATAGGCTGAATATAATGATCATGGAAAAAGTATTTTATGGGATAATTTATTATAAATTGCTGTTTTTACGTTGATGTAGGTACTTCGGTAACTTTACGGTAGAGGTGGTAGGTAACTTTAATAAATGCGGTCATTTCACAAAGTAACATATTTAGGTGTAAGTAAGTATAAAAATAGATTTGTTGCTGATGACACCAATTAATATATTATTATTGCATATATATGTATAATATGAAAGTTTCCTCAATTCCTTGTCATAGGTAATATGAAGAACTCATTTGTCATGAAAAATCTGTAAAAAATACTAACGTAAAAATACATAATGTTCAAAGTAGTTCAAACAGATAAAGTAGGACCTACTCTAGTGATCTAACACGAAATGTACCTACACATCACTATTACCTTCACGAATTCAAATTTAAACGCGATGACTAAGATTCATAATGGAGTAACGATATATTTTGAATAGAGTCACTTTAGTACTGTATACCTATGCGTTATACCTATATAGGTATTTGAAATGAATAGACCATGTTGGCGCCTTGTGACACGTGTTTATTACCTGACACGTGCCATCGACGCAGATGTCCAAGGACTCTGTGTTGCAGCGTGTGCCGTCGACGACCTTGACCTGGTGCCGGTAGTAGAAGCGCTCTCCTCGCGGCATGCAGTTCAGCTCGCAGGGCTTCGGACCCGACGTGTAGGGAATCCATCTGGATGCACGAGAATTAAATATGAGAAAAGAAAATGGGGATAGGTAATAATAATAGGTCGTTTTCTTTTCTATTGACAATGAACTAACTGAACTTATTTGTGATTCTACCTAGCAATTACCTAAATATATAATAATTTATGAGGGTATTTCACTGGCTGACTACTAGACTAAGCTCCGAGCGCGGGCGCACGTTCAACCCGCACCGCCTCTACAAGAGGAATGGCAGGTTGAAGTTGAACCTTCCAGGTTACTTTGCGAGCGTGAGGGCTATTACTACGCGCGTGCGACAGAGACAAAAAGAAAAATGGCAACGTCCGTTTTTCGCTGTGCTCGGCGACTGTCCTTTAGCTACCCCCTCTCCTGGTGTACACGAGACGGCGAATAATATCTATTAGTAGATAAAAACACTACACCGACGTTTACCTGTTTTTTGGTTTGTTGAACTATTAATTATTGTGGTTTCTATACAGTAACTGTAATGCTGAAGTAGGGGCTTGTTAATTGTAGATGGTACGCTTAATATAAAGCAAATTAAAAAAAAAAACATTGCCGTGCCGAACGCACCCGATGATAGCCGAAAGCGACCCGAAGGTACGATGTTATAAGTTTGGGCACGTCCGAAAAGTTCGGCTGTTTTTTTGGCCGAAACCGAACCTTGGACGAAACATGATTTTAAGGCCGAAACCTCCCTTACGAATATATCACTTACTTGTAATAATTATTCCTAACGGGCTTGGTGTCGTACTGCGAGCACTGCTCCGCGCGGAAGTCGCCGGCGTCCTCGGGGCAGTCCTGCGTGTTGCACGAGAAGTGCTTGGTGTCGCCGCCGGAGCACGAACTGCGCCCGTCCGCTCTGGACAATTATTGCTATTTAGTTTTTGCAGGCGTTTTAATAATACCCATCAGTTATCAGTTTCATTCCAAAATTGATAGTTTTCCATCAGTTACGTTGTTTCTAACTTACTCCACTTCCAGACAGATCCTCTTCTGGGTGGCGACGCCCCCTCCGCAAGTGCGCGAGCACTCGGAGGCCTCCCCCCACTCGCCCCAGGGCCCTCCCCCCTCGCCGCCCGGCACCACGAACGGCACCGGGTGGTACAGACCAGCGCCCTGCCGTCGGTGTCGGCTTCGATGACCTGATGCCTGGAATTGAAATTCATTATTTACTTACGACTAGCTTCTTTTCGCGACTTTGTCTGCGCCCGATGAGTACTTAACACAATATTATCGTTATAAAATATAGCCCAAGTAAAATAAGCCTCTCTATTTGAGGGAGGTTCAAAAGTACCTATTTATAAATAGTTAGGTACATATTATTATATGAATACTTTAATACCTATAGCCTGTTTTATTACAAGTAAGTAAATACATTTTAAAGACATCAGAAATAAAACGTGTAAGTATTTTTCTTTTGATTTCGTTGAACTTGATAGTTTCTGCATCGGAGTGAACCACGTGGTCTCAACGTGAGTTCACGTGAAGTTCATAATAATATATGTAGGTATATTAGTATAATCAAAATCGTACCTAATTCATATTTTTTTACTATTAATGGTAACGAATGAAATAAAAATTACTGGACCGATTTTCAAAATTCTAAATTTGGTACAAAGAAAGTCTGAATTCTGAGAAAGGACATAGGCTACTTTTTAACCGACTGCAAAAGAGAGGAGTTCCACGCGGACGAAGTCGCGGGCAGAAGCTAGTTTATTATATATTTTTATTATAATCCTGAAATACTTACATTATGTGTGAAGTGATGTCTCGATGCGGTCCATGTTATACAATTACTTAGAAAGATGACTGCTACCAGCAGCGATCTGGAATAAAACAAATATTTCATCAATTTTATTACTTTGTGCTGCTTATTTCATTATATATTTGCGCACTCGCAAGGAATATTGATAGGTAAGTTGTAAATATTGGAATGAAACAACTATTAACGGATTTAACTCGCGTATTTTTTATTTTATTTTATTAGCTGACGTTTCGGATTCTTTACAGTTTCCATAATCGTAGCACGACTGAGCTGACAATAGACTATCGTTAATACGTTAGTTAAATCCGTTTATAGTTTCATTCCAATGTAATAAAAAAAATACACTCACCTTAAGTTTAAACACCCCATCGGTACTATATAACCGAGAATCGAATCCACTGAAAGTTACACTATTATTAAGTTTTAAACCAAAGTCCAAATTTAAATTTCCCGCGCGACAGTGCGGAGAGCCGGGAGCGGCGCGGTCTGCGCGCGCGCATGAGATACACTGCCGAGTGCGCGTAGGCGCAGGCTCCGCGGCGAGGCGCGCCGCCACCCCTCCACGACCATTCAGGAAAACCGCTGAATGAAGCTTTCACAGTGACGTTTCTTCGCAAGCTTCATTCGTAGCATTGACGAAGGTTTTTTGAAACTCTTTCATTTAATGGCATGTTCGTAAATAAAAAAAAAATAGGAATTGGATTGAAAAATATCTTCCATGCTCATCTCAAGCAATTTACGATTTTTAATAACAAACTATCTGATCCGGCTAACTTTGTATCAACGTATTTTAAATTTTTCGAAACAATTTTAATTTAAAATAATGCGTGCTACGGCTGGAATGTTCTCAAAAAGTCAGTATTAAAGTAATATAAGTTATAACCAAGTTAGTTAAATTCATTGAATAAAGCAAACAATAATATTATTTTTAATCTGACGTTTGCTGCATCTTCCTAAATAAAAAAAAAATATTTAAATTGAGCTGATATTATTTTACAATGAATATTGAAATATTGAATTTCGATAAATGTTTTTGAACGATTACTTCGAGAGGTTTCTGAACGTTATTACGTTGACGTTTGGAAAAAGTCAGATAGAATCATTATATTTCCCGCCGATGTAGTTGTTTTGTAAAAAACAGTTAAGTATTTTAATAAACCCTGCTCAAACTAGATATATATAGTTTGAGCAGATATATATAGTTTTAGTTTCAGATGAGACAAGCGTGTATATGATAAAATGTCACCCTTCTTTTATTAACCCCTATCTTTTGATAAAAAAATACGAAGTATGCCAGGTCAGCTAGTACCTAAATAAATAATACTTAATAAGTATATAGGTATGGGAACTGTAGAGTTTTCATCATTATAAAATTTATACACGCGAGTCAATACTATTAAGTGTAATTGTTAAATTTTATTCCAATACGTAGGTAATAATCGCAAAAGCATCAGAAATTATTTCTTTATTTGCATCCATGGTATTAGGTACATAGGTATTAGGTATTTAATTAGATTGACATGGACCCAAATCGGGTGTTGCAACTTATAACTAACTAGCGGCCCCGCAGACGTCGTCCTGCCCGTCCGATTGTTTCGTCAAAGATCTCTGAAGTCTTCTGTCACTTCTTTATAAGACTTCATATTTTCCCCGTTTTTTACACATTTTCCACTGTTTCTTCGCTCCTATTGGTCGCAGCGTGATGTTATTTAGCCTAATTCCTCGATAAGTGGTCTATCCAAACAGTGAAAGAATTATTAAAATCGGTCCAGTAGTTTTTGAGCCTATTCATTACAAACATACAAAAATAGGTACTTACAAATCTTTCCTGTTTATAATATTAGTATAAAAGTATAGATTAGGTAAAACATTCTTACATCATAATTTCTGATGCCTTCGCGGTTATTACCTATACACTGGAATGAAACAACATTAAACGGACTAGACTAGCACGCTAGCAGTGCTACAATTATGGAGTCTGTAAAGGCTCCGAAACGTCAGGCAATAAAATAAAATACGCGAGTTAAAGTTGTTTCATTCCATTCTTACATATTTATAGCTTCTGCCCGCGACTTCGTCTGCGCACGATGAGTACTTCACACAATATCGTTATAAAATATAGCCTATATGTTATTCTGATGTATAAGCTATATTGTGGTAAAGTTTCATTCAAATCCATTCAGTAGTTTTTACGTGAAAGAGTAACAAACATCCATACATCCATACATCTATACTTACAAACTTTCGCCTTTATAATAGTAGTAGATACATCCATACTTACAAACTTTCGCCTTTATAATAGTAAGTAGTAGGATTAGGCACTATTTAAATTCGTTACCTACCTACGGTGGTTAAATATATTGGGTCAAGTGACCACGTTGCTGATTACACGAGTACTATAATTATGGGAAGTGGGCGTTATATTCGTAGATAATATAAAAATACTTCCTGGTGTAATGAGTCGCACAGTAGGTAATTAATCTCGGAAATGAAGCTTACGTCAATTGTTACGAAATAAAATCGCCGTTATCATTGTCGTGTATTTATAACTAGCTTCTGCCCGCGACTTCGTTTGCGCACGATTAGTAGGTAGGTAGGTACTTCACCCTAGATAGCCTAGATATCGCACACCTAGATCTAAAGGGAGCTAACTCAAAAATCTGAAGATTTAAATTAATTGCATTCAAGTAAATTTATTAGCCAACTTACAATTGTAGAACTACACATTTATAAATTCCCCTACATTAAAATTTTCGTAACGTGTATTGCAACAAACAAGACACAGTTGGTGACAGCACTACGCCGCGGCTATCGCCGACTTGGGCTTCAGTACGGGCCGTATTTGCTGCATTTTATCAAGGCGCGCAAAAATGTTCATTTATTCAATGATGTTATATTGTATCACGTTTATGTATTGGGTTTACGGTAATTTAGGCTTTAACCAATAATAAAAGTTCATAATTTGTATACTAAACTTTTAATTTACTTATAATTTTCGCCTCTAACTTTCAGTCGGTAAGGGCCGACGAGGCGCTAGTGGTACTGCTTTCTGTAGTCGGTAACTGCCGACTGGGGCGGTGAAAAGGTTAAACACACGCTAAAAAAAAAAAAGGATCCGATTCCTTACAACAATTTCGCCTCTCCCGAAAAAGTTACTTTTTTTGAGTTAGCTCCCTTTAGATCTAGGGGTGCGATATATGTAGATTTATTAAGTTATTACTATAATATTATTAATTTCTGATGCATTCGCGGTTATTATAAATTGGAATGAAACGGATTTAACTCTGGAATCTGTAAAGGCTCCGAAACGTCAGCCAATAAAAATAAAATACGCGAGGTAAACACGTTAAAGTTCTTTCATTCCAATACTATAGTATTTTAAAGTTTATCAAAATCCATTTACCTACTTGGTAGTTTTTGCGATAAAGAGTAACAAATAAGTCGGTATACATCCAGACATTCTCACAAACCATCGCATTCATAATCGTACCTATCACGTCAAACTTATAAATAACACCGCGTCGGGGGTTAAAAAGTATATCATTGGCATGAAACAACTTTAACGGATTTAACTCGCGTATTTTATTTTGTTGGCTGACGTTTCGGAGCCTTTACAGATTCCATAGTCGTAGCACGACTGAGCTGACAATAGTATTTAGGTAGTATAAAAGACTTTTTAGAGGACTTAGGTTTTTACGTCGGGGGTTAACGTCGTCCTGCCCGTCCGATTGTTTCGTCAAAGATCTGTCAAAGTCTTGTGTCACTTACCGTCAATCACTTTGTATATGGGAGTATAAAAAGATGTTGACTTTACACTTTTTCAATATGTTTTTTAAATTTTCCCTACTTACAAACCTTCCCTGGACTTCCACGAATAATTCAAGACCAAAATTAGCCAATTTGGTAGAGGCGTTGTTGAGTTATAAAATTACAAGGAAAAGTGGGATTGATTTTTATACATAACTAGCGGTCCCGGCAGACGTCATCCTGCCCGTTCGAAATTCAAATTAGGTAACTTTAGTTAAACAACGTTTGTATGGGAAAAGAAAAGGGCTGTTTTTAGGGTTTTCCCGGCAATTATTCGATTTTTTCTCGCCGTAAGAACCATCCTTGGACTTTAACGAACATTTAAAAAAAAAAATTGGCCAAATTGGTCCAGGCGTTGTCGAGTTATGCGCTTACCAACACATTTTGCGATTCATTTTTATGTATAAGAAAAAAGATAAGATATAGATTTATTTTTATACCTTTTTCCTTATATTGTTATTTTGTTAGTTCTATTTCTGCTCTCTCATTAAAACGAGTTACAAGGAAGCTGAGTTTTAATCCGTCTCCATCTCGTGCAGTGAGGGTCGCGCGTATACTACTACAGGGTAGGCACTCGATACATTTATACCATTGTGCCTATAATGCACGCCCTTGCCTTGTAGCCCTTGAGTAGGTACAGATTATGGAACCCATGTACAGAAATTTGGCAATATTTCGCATCAAGTTATCTAGCCTAGAGTAGTATTGGCTTGCGCAATGCGGATACGGGGGCGTATCGCATCCGCGCCGGGCTGTCACGCTGCTGGCGCGTTAAATATAAGTAAGTACTTAATTATTTTATTAATAATATTCGAGGTTACTTTACAGTACTTGACGCACCCTTGAAAGCAAGTGTATAACTATTTTTTTATGTTGGAATGAAACTTTTAACGGATTTAACTCGCGTATTTTATTTTTATTGGCTGACGTTTCGGAGCCTTTACAGATTCCAATCGTAGCACGACTGAGCTGACAATAGTCTTATGCTAAAGTGATTAATACAGCTATGCAAACTACCTTATTTATTAAATTACAAAATTTAGTACTACCCTGTTCTAAATTATAAAAATATATCTGCTACATTTTCCCCGATTTTTACACATTTTCCACTGTTTCTTCGCTTCTATTCGTCGCAGCGTGATGTTATATAGCCTCAAGCCTTCCTCGATAAATGGTCTATCCAACAAAGAAAGTTTTTTTTTTAAATCGAACCAGTAGTTCCTGAGATTAGCGCGTTCAAACAAACAAACAAACAAACTCTTCAGCTTTATAATATTAGTATAGATCTGCATTTTTCAGTCACTAGCGCTTCCAAGGGACCATAATTGCCAATTTAAAATGATTAATTACTTTTTCACTACATAGTATATAACAAAGTCGCTGTACAAAGTACAAACAGCTTGAATCTTTAAAAGTAAGGAATTTGCGATGATTTTTAAAGTGATTCAAGAGGAAGGTATATAGGTACCACCTGTGTAAAGTAGGGCCAGGTCGCTAGTATTATATATAAACCGAAGATAGATATTACAATACGGACGTCAAGGATACTCAAGGAGTTAATTATATGGTAGTTATAGTAATCCGGAGAGGACAAAAATGCCTAACGCCTGTTTTTATCTAAAGCTTTAAATATCTTATAGCTATTATTATTTTTCAGGCGCTATTCTATCCCTTATAGTTTAGGCCCTGCGTGGATATATCAGTACCTAAGTCAGTTTACGCTTACCTATATGGATAATTTTTAAAACTTATTTACAATTTATTTTGTTTTTATTATCTACCCACTGTTATTTTATTTTTTTTTCAATTTTCAAATCGTCTGCCATAAAGTAGGTACCTAATAACCGCGGTCAGCGTCTGCTGTAGGTATTTTTTTTTTAACCTAATTGACACTTCTCAAAACTGATTGACGATGAAGCCTAAAATACGTGTCTTCAGCCGTTTACTGGCTCTTAGACTATAACGCTTGAAAAAAGCCATTAAATAACTTTTTTAAATACAAGCTTTTATAATTTTGATCCTCTTTTATTTGATACTACACTCGGGTATATTTTTGTACATTTGGTTTTCTACACCATCTTCGACATCGACGTCACCAAAAGAATGAAAGAATGTTTGTACAAAATAGCAGCTCAATGGATTAAAGGTGTTTAAAATTGAGTTACAAGATTTCACGCGTACATTGTTTAAAAAACTTTCGTCAATGCTACTTATAAAGCTTGCGAAGAAACGTCACCGTGAAAGCTCCATTCAGCGGTTTTCATGAATGGTCGTGGAGGGGTGGCGGCGCGCCTCGCCGCGGAGCCTGCGCCTGCGCGCACTCGGCAGTGTATCTCATGCGCGCGCGCAGACCGCGCCGCTCCCGGCTCTCCGCACTGTCGCGCGGGAAATTTAAATTTGGACTTTGGTTTAAAACTTAATAATAGTGTAACTTTCAGTGGACTCGATTCTAGGGTATGGTGTAGCGATGGGGTGTTTAAACTTAAGGTGAGTTTTTTTTTGTGGAGTGTATTTTTTTTGGAATTGGAGTTTAAAATATAGTGTGGAAAAATATGATTAAAATATTTAATTTTCTATTTATATAACAATTCAATATTTGATTTCTAATAGAAATATTAAATATTGGTTATTTTATAGTATTTAAGTTATTATAAAAAAAAATATAAATTAAAAAAAAAATAGATTACAAACATTTCATATTTTACAGTTAACTGAATAGCATAATGGTGCTTCACAGTATCTTTGACAATTAAAAATACATTAGTTGTAGGAAAATTTATTATTTACTTATCAATATTCCTTACACTCGCAAAGATATAAAGAAACAATTAATTGCAGCCGCACGTACAATAGGCGTTTATTGCAAGCTGTTAAATCTTCTATTATTTTTAATACTTCGGTTTTAAAATTTTAATAGAATACAAATTTACTTTTTATTCGTCACTTGACTGTTCACTCATACTTTTTCAACTTTAAGACTGTACTACAGACTATACTACACTAACCACCGTTTAGGTAATATAAATTTATATTTATTTATTTCTCATTATAGTAACATCATAATTACTTACATATTTTTATGTCACATTATAGTGTATAGAATCATAGTGAGATCGTCAAAATTATAGAAAAACTAGCGGTTCGCCCCGGTTTCGCACGGATCCCTATTTTTTTTCCAAAAAAATATAGCCTATGTCATTCAGGGTGAACGTAGCTTCCCAACATTGAAAGAATTTTTCAAATCGGTCTAGCCGTTTTGGAGCCTATTTAATTCAAACAAATAAAATCTTTCCTCTTTATAATATTAGTATAGACAAATATAGAACAAATAAATTTAAAAATATATTTTTATAATTTTACAAATATTAATATCATTTCAATTTTTTCTTTAGTACCTAGTCCGTAATATTATTATAATAAAAATAATATTAATAATTCAAACTTTACCTACTACGTGTCCCCACAAAGACACAGACTCTCTAAGCTCTCGCCGCCATTATTTCTCTGCTAAAGGAAAAAAATCAGAAATTTAGTTGAGTTTAGAGAATTTGGTGAGTCAACGGATTTGTGTTTTGAATAATTTGCAATCTGCTAAATCAAACCACTAACGCCTAACTCATTCAAACCAACCCGACAAACCTCAATAATATTACAGTAGAATCCGTTTAGTATGACTCCGTCTATATTGACCAACCGTTTATAATGACGTAATTACATAATGAAGTTTGGTTACATACAAAATTCCTTGTAAAAAACTCGGATATAATGACTTTGCTTACAGTGACATTTCGCTTATTATGACCCATCTTTATTAAATTATGTCGGTTATAATGACAGATTCTTTGTTTATTCCCGACGACGTTCGGCGAATGATCAATATGTTTTGAATCTCTGTGAGTAATTTACATTTGAAGGCCACCCGTTGTTATTAGTATCTAATCCTGTGTAAAAAAAGGTCATTTCAACACCTTAAAGCATTTAGGTATAATGAGGAGAAAGGTCCAATAATATTCGGATTAGAAAATGGCGAAATATACATAAATACGTGTATCTATCCTAATGCAATTTTATATTAGGACTCTTTTATCTATTTAAATACCTACAATAGGTTTTTATTACAAAAAGTTTAGTATGACGTCCGCTTATTATGACGTGATTGTCAATTCCCTTCGATGTCATTATAAACGGATTCCACTGTATATTCCATTTACGCGCAAGACTGAAACTCAATAAAAAAAAATCTTATTAGATTTGGTAGTATTTAACGGCAAAATCTTAAACAAAACTGCCAGACTCCAAATAACCCTTCCCTATAACGTGAAAAGTTTGCAAATTATCGCAATTTCTCACATAATCACAATCCGAAATATGGGATCATCGAACCCGTTTATTACTCAACAATCTTCGAGGCGAAATACCATTTCTCCAAATTACGAGCGGCGCCGTGTTCAAAACTGCGCCGGCGCATCCAGATCTCACGCAAATTGGTGCGCACGTCATGTCAGTCCGAGCGGGGGGAGGGGGGTCGTATGCGCCGCACACGAACTGCCCCCCGATCCCGATCCCGAGACAAGAGAAAAACAAAAAGGACAACAGATTAAACTAAGACTATTGTTCGTTTTTATGCCGCCTGGAGAAATTCCCTGCCGCTTCATGCATAAATTCATTGCCGGTTTTGTGGCAAGGAGTCGTATAATTAAACGCTTAGAAGATTTAGATAAGAACTGAAAAGCCCTTATTACGACCGCACCGGAAAATCTAATCTAACACGTTGTGTTAAAGTTTTGTTTGGTTCAAATGTAAGTGTGGATTTGTTAGTTTTTGCGAACAGTAGCCTGGAGTTGTCGGTTTCTTGAATTTCGCTTTCAATTTCGTTTTGATGTTGTTTGTTTTTGTTTGTAAATTTTTCTTTGAAGAGCCCGGCCGTCGATCTTGTTTCTTATATTTTTTAAGATGTAATTGAATCGGTAACAGAATAACGGGAATTGATTAATTTATAAAATTAGTATTAGTTTATACTTACCTCTCTTTAGAAGTGACACTTTTAATCAGTCTATGAGCAAAATACCTATCACAAATCCATTAAATTACAAAAAACAAAATGCAATCGTTACAAGTATTTCGTAAACGTTTGTCCTAAACACTCTTAGTTCCAAGTTAATGTATACAAATAGGTCATTTCAAATGAAAAGGCCTGAATGATACTAATTGGCTGGCGACTTAATGAATGTTCGTGGGACAGAACAAATAGCCACGACCTAAAGAAAGTACCTATATTCAGTGCTTCTAGTTTAGACTTAATGCTAACTTCATCAGCTTATAATTGCCTGGTATCGTAGGCACGATTTGAAACTTTATAGACAAATACAGGTAGTAATGGTAAAAAAACATTTGATGTCCCAAATAAGAGAAAAATTTAGATGGCCATTGAATTAGAACCCCATTTTAAAGGATTCTTTTTATTGATTTTATTAATGACTCTTTTCAGTCTCCACACAGTGTTGCTTAGAAGAAAACACCTCTTTCATTATGCTTATAGGATAAACACATATACACGTGTCTGCTAGTCAAAATCAGTCAAGGTTCCTTGATTTGTTTAGTTTTGTATAATTTTATACATCAGGTATTTAGGGAAAGCGTGTTAATCTTTAAAGTGTTAAAGAATTTAACTATATTCACTCCTTGTACTATAAAGCTTACAATTTATTAAGTAATGATTTTTTTACTGTTTATGTAGTTAAAGTTTTCATAAAAATCTTGAATAACTTTTGCTTCAGTTTTGCAAACAATACGGCAGAATTATTTCAAATTTTATATTTGCTGAGACTAAATTTGTTTAAGGAAATCTTTAGTAAGGTTTCCAATAAAAAAGTTAATTACAAAATATTTCTATGCAATTCATTTCTAGAAATCCTATCTGAATATTCTTACGTTACATTAGAGATCTCTATGCAAATTTCTATACGTTTATTTTTTATTTTTATACTTTTTAAGTTTCATAAAAATCCCTTCATTAGTTTTTACGTGACAAATGATACTCATAAAATTTCGATTCAAATAGAAGCGGAACAGTTGACTATCACCATTGCATTAATTGTTGAAATTAGAACCGCGATGTGCAAGATGCATTTAGCGTCTAGTTGTGTCGGTAAACGCACTCGTTTCCGACTGCACCGCGTTAACGACGGTATTCACCAGTCGACACATCCGCGTGCCATTGACACAACACACAGATTACCGACACGTGCCCAGCAAGCACTAATTATGTATATACACGATGACCCCTAGACAAATGCCAATCGTTACAAGCAACCAAACGGAACTAATTTAAAATTACGTGATGACGTACCTACACAAATGAAAACTGTCCACGTGATATTTCGTAAATCCAAAAAGTAGAGAGCGGAGAGGGCTTGTTTTGATTTAAGTTCCTACTCGTATGTCCCCTATATGGAGCAGAGTGCTTCCACAGAGCGCAGGACTTACGGCAAATTATACAATGCTCAAATGAGATCTGGACTGAAAAGAGCTAGTTTCTAGGAAGATAATTCGACTTGTAGGATACTTCATGGGTCACCTAGAAGTCAATGACCTACACAAAATTGGACTTACAAACAGGAGTGACTGCAGATTGTTTCGAGACGAATGTAAAGCTGTGTAACACTTAGTCTATGCTGTGACGCTCTCACCAAATGGAGAATTTTGACACAGTCAAATTCTATAGAAATATATCTTCTGCTATCCCGGAGCCTGGGGGGACGGGGTCATGACCTCCATGACCCCCCTCCTGAATCCGCCATTCGACTCAAATAAGTACTTCTGTATGTTTGTGCTCATCGCACTGATGCCTCTGGTAGGATTCGAACCCGTAACCCACAGATTCGTAGTCAAAGACTCTGACCACTAGACCAACCGGCCGTCATGTTTTGTGTAAAAAAACCCTTTCTTGGAACGCATTATATTTATCTAGTCCCAAATTTAGCTACCAGGAAAGCATACCTCAATTATAGTATACCTCTAGACGTCTTACTGTTATGAGTTTGTTGGTGCGGCTTGTATTCCAAAGCACATTGTGCGAATAACCGCTTGCTTCGTTGATACTTAACATGTGTAACAGCCAAACAACACCAGGCAATTATAGGAAATACTGAGCTATAGCTTATGGAAAAGGAAATACTGTGCTGGAATAAAACATTAACGGATTTAACTCGCGTATATTATTTTTTAAATGTTTAAAAAACGTAACAGTTAAGGCGTTGAACTATCGTCAGCTAAGTCGGTAATGAATATGGGAACTGTAAAGATTTCAAAGCGTCAACATACAATAGCATTGTCTTATTGCAATGTGTAATAACCGCGAAAGCATTAAATATAAAATAATTACGAAAAAACGACGTATTTATGCGTAGCTGTCTAGTATGCACGACAGAAAATGTAAACGTACAAAAGGCGAACTTTACTTGAACTGTAGGTAAATCTAGAAGAGTGTAAGCATAAGTAAGCATCCTTACTTCCTTACTAATATGTATTATAAATGCGAAAGTAACTCTGTCTGTCTGTCTGTCTGTTACGCTTTCACGCTAAAACTACTGGACCGATTTAAATGAAATTTGGTACAAAGAAAGTCTGGAGCCTGAGAAAGGACATAGGCTACTTTTTAACCGACTGCAAAAAAGGAGGAGTTCCACGCGGACGAAGTCGCGGGCAGAAGATAGTGTGTAATAACCGCGAAAGCATCAAATATAATTACGAAAAAACGACGTATTTATGCGTAGCTGTCTAGTATGCACGACAAAAAATTTAAACGTACAAAAGGCGAACTTGACTTGAACTGTAAATCTAGAGAAGAATAATTTAAGTGAGCATTTCTAATAACTCACCTTGCCCCTACATAAGTGCGAATCGCTAAAAGACTACGTGACTTTTCATTTGTCAATTCCATACATTTTTACATTCCTTCCGTTCGGTTGCTATTAGCTTGTCTAGACTACTTAAGAGGATTGTGAACCTGTTAATTTTCATACAAAAGGCGATAACGTTTTACACCCAGTAAATATAGTTAGATTTTTATAATTTTTGGATATGTTGTAGATATAATGAGAAACTACGTCTGTACGTTTTAATTTTTAAGAAATATTGCTAATTGTTAAGAAATCTAAATATAGATTTTTAGATCTATATATAGATTTTTAGATGCTAATAAATTTTAGCGTAAGTTTCTCATTATATCTACAACATATCCAAAAATTATAAAAATCTAACTATATTTACTGGGTGTAAAACGTTATCGCCTTTTGTATGAAAATTAACAGGTTCACAATTCTCTTAATGTCCTTTCTAACAGTCACTTGTTCTCAAAATCCAACCCTTCAAGGCGCCACTTAACCCACAATCTCTCGAGTGAGTCCCCGACACTTGTCAAATTGACAGTGAATGAATGCAGCCGGTCACACGCGAAGTGTCATTCATAGTCGTAGACATGAGAAACGGGTCTATGCACAGTTGGGATGCACGTGTTGTCGTGGGGGTGACATGTGCACTGCATAACAGGTAGTAAAGGGCTGTCCATAATTATTTGGAATGGAGATAACTGTCATGTATATGCAAAAAAGTTTTTAGTTGGATTGTTAGATGGTTTAGTGGTTAGTGCCCCTGAAAGGCGAAACCGGAGGTTATGGGTTTGAATCCTGCTAGAAGTAGATGTAAGAGTGATAGACACCTGTGCCTTGGATATCTCATTGTATTTATGTTAATTTATCCGTTGTGCAACTTACAAGTACCTAACTCTTACTATTTAGGTGCTTTGCTTAGTTTAGGACTGCATAGATCAATTACTGAATCTGTATTGTCTAAAGATTTTTTTATGATTAAAATGTACTTACTTAAACCTGCACTCCTTATTAACTCTTTGGGTACTACTTTAAATAATACACGACGTTATTAGTCATTCCGTTAATGGTTTATTAAAAATATGTTATCAATACATTATAAATACATCATGATCAATAGATATTTTCTCTTACTATTAATATACATACTTACAAATCGAATAGAACTTTATATATATAAATATTTTAAAAAATATAATTAATCATGTATTGGCAACCCTAATCGTAGATCATAATCATGGCGCTTAATCACCCGCAGAGCGCATCGTCGCATGCGCATACGTTCTTACGAACCACAAAAGATGCGACTTTGGTCATTATCGATTGAGCGCACCAATCTTTTTGATACAACTTGATTACGAGAGGCCGAATATTTTACTTAAAAAAATATTCAAAACGTTATTGTACTTAAATGGTTGTAAATAGTTAAAGCAGGCCCTTATTTCACAGAATTGTCGTTGACAAGCGATAATTAAGTTTACACTACAAACTCCACAAAATTTTATACCATTTGGCATTGCATTACGAATTGTCACTTGTCACTGAAAATTGTCACTTTAGTGAAATAGGGGCTAGATAAAACGGCTACAATGGTGATAGAATCCCTAAAAGCTTATGCTTTGTCGAGTTGACAAGGAAAAATTTTGTCGTGTCGATGGTTTCAAAGTCGCGGTTGTGTGTCGACAAAAATCGTTTCTTAAATTCAATGTGGTTAAGGTGTCCAGTTTTGTCGTGTAATAGACGACATAATGATGATCGACAAAGTATGTCGCGTAACAAAAACGGCCATCATAGGCTTGCTGAAAGGTTGTATCTTTATTTAAACTTAAAACATAATATTATATTTTGTATAAAATTCTTGGATAAAATAATAATTGCTACTAGAAAGTAGTAGTCTAAATAATAAATCAAAGAAAATAACACCTTAATAATAGTGTGTAGAGTATAATTCGTAATGGCAAGTTCAAATTAGCGTAACGATTGCTAACAAGGACTAGGAAGTTAAAACAAATTGCTAGTTATAAACTTGTCTTTAGAAGAATTATATTGTTTAGTTGGAGCCTATTTCACGTTGAAGCAATGCAATTTTATATCTACTTAACTTATATTGAATTAGATTACATTTATTCCTTAATATATTATTATGCTATATGTAGTAAGTATGTATATTGGGTCATATGTATATTATTTTGGGTCTATAAGTATATAGTAATACTATTTGTTAAACTATTATTTATAGAATGCAAATAAAGAATTGAGTATTATTCAATATAAAAAAAATATTGAGTAAAACTTCAGTTTAAATGTTAACGTTAAAGTAATAAATCATGAAAATGTTTTGTTTTTAGTCGTAAAAACAATAAGTACTTAATTCAAATTTTACAATAAACAATTCACAAATAAATACTTCCATAGATAATTATTTTTAATTTATCTATGGTTTAACTTGGCTCTTATTATTAAGAGTTCAACAAGTACAAATAACCGGGCCCACAAAATAAAATGATCTCATTTAACTTATTTTTAAATTGAATTCACTGCTATCCATTTACAAGTCAAGCTATCGTAAGTGCACACTTTAAAATATTTTTTACTTTTATTCTGCATTAAACTTAAATCGCAGATCACACTATAAATAAGCCAATAAAAATAAATAGTTTATCTCGAGAAGGCAGGGTTGCCAGCGGTCCAAATTTCCCTGTTTCATCTGGCTACCGGCCTGAATTAATTATTTTTTTAAGTCGGGTTTTAAAGTTCCAAGTCACCAGACACCACTATTTTTTTTAATCATTACTTTTTCTAACTTAAAAAAAAAACTTTTGACATTATATTCCAAGTTAAAAAAATAACATTATTTTAAAAGACTTTAGTTGATGTGATGATGATGATGATGAAAAGACTTGAGATGGCAACCCTAGAAAAGGGCATACCGAGCCAATTATTTTTATCACTTTTTAGCACTTGTACACGTAGCGCGAGGTATCGCGGGATCGGCGCGATCTCCCTTACAAATAGTAACCTCCATCTTATGTGTGCCTGGTACATTTTACACGGTATTTACAAGGTCCCTCGGGAACACTCGGTTGCCATGGTTACGTTACAAGATCCCCGATTCCAGGTTACACGCTGAGATGTAAATTCGGAAGGGTTTTTATCAGAAACCTGTTTCGAGTTGCGATGCAGCCAAGGTCAATAAAATGTACATACTTTTGAACCTTAAGTACAAGCACTGGGGCAAAAACTTACAACAAAATAACTTGGCCTTTTTACAGTCATGTTTTAAGTGTTAACTTTTTGTAAATAAATACTATTGTACTTACAAACATAATACCTAACTAATGTCCGTTTAGTTATTGTCAATCACAATTTCATAACGATAATCAAGATAAATTGAGAGACTTCAAAGCTATATAATGCACTTTCTTATTCGTTATCAGAAGCTTTAAGAACTTACCGCACCGGTGTAAATAAGCATTTGATTCAGCCGACTGCAGTTATGTGACCATCAGCCACAAGTTCTATAAAAGCAGTACAAAGGCTCTATAAGGGTCTATAAAACCTTTGTATAAAATCTGTGTGCTGCTTGAGTGTCCTATAACTCCAGCTGACAGTGCCTACTGTTGTTTGACGAGAAAAGCTTTCATCGATTTTTTAAAAACAAACTTTTGAATTTAATATTTTAATTAAGTACCTACCAAGTGGGTATCGATCGATTGGACTGTTTTTTGATCATCATCGTTTTGTCTTTTAGTGTTTCGATCAGTGTTAAAAATAGATACATCAATACAAAAAAAATAGAAAAACACCTTTTTTAATAGTGTCCCAAATCCCAAACCTGCTAGTTTCGATCCAGACACGTGCTTTCCGCGAGATGGTACTAGGAACGAAGGACAAGTCTAGAAGCTTCATAGCCTCATTTTATTCTAGGTACTGCAGACATCCTTGTCAGTTGATTTTGATAAATTCGCTCTTTTAATCGATTGTCCACTTGTCTTTTAATTACTTATTGATGATATGTAATATCATAATGCAAATTGGATAATACTTACATACCTACATAATACAATGTATATTTAAAAAAACACACTACCTATGTATTTCTGTTGGCGTCTTAAAGTTTAAATAAAATTTATTTACCTAATACTTACCTACCTGTGCTTGAAATTGGCGCCTTTATTTGATTTGTATAGGTAATATTATTACACAATACATATCTTAGAACAAACTGTTAATAAGTTCTAGAAACTTTGAATTAGTCCTATAATAAGCTTCCTTTTTAGATTACATATTTGTTTTTTAAGTACCTAAATAGACCTCATAATATTCACATGAATCTACCAATGCTACGTTAAGATGAATAAACGCCGCAAGAACTCATCAGAAAATCTTTTCCTGTCGATCTATGCAATTCGAACTTGCATAGTAAACAAAAATAGTCTTTCGAAAAGCTTGTAATAAATTATCTAGATAATATAGGACCTATACCTACATACCTACATATTATTATATTAGTAAAACTTGGGAATTAGGTACAACTTTCTTGAACAGACTGATTATTTTTTAATCATCCCCCGCTTCATGCTTAGAATTGTCTATTGATTATACTCCGTTCCTCTTACACCTATGACTAGATAGCGTTAATCTCCT
Organism: Polylopha cassiicola; assembly: GCA_038024825.1. Lineage (NCBI taxonomy): Eukaryota > Metazoa > Arthropoda > Insecta > Lepidoptera > Tortricidae > Polylopha > Polylopha cassiicola. Next base: position 8,144,642 of record CP149061.1, read on the forward strand.
CTGTTATCTGCTCGCCTGGTAGCCGCCGGGCGTCGGAGCACCGCACGCCCGCACCGCGCACACATGCGCACTGCGCCACGTGCGGACACCAATCCTACACGATCACACACTGCCATGTCAACAATAAGGGGAAATTTTCTAAAGCGCAATCAAGCATAGTGTGTGTAAACGACGAACGGGAAAATCGGAAACCGACAGTGTTCCCAACTCACAAACATAACTGCACTTTCGTTTGTTTCGTTTAGAAGTTTTCAAATGTCAGATGCACAAGGCCTATGTGTATTGATTTGTGATTTTACGGCAAACTTGACACGTTTGTCAACCTGTCAAAGTAGTTCAGTCGCACAAAATGAATCAAGTTGACTAGAAGATCAACCACAAGTCAGTTCAATCAGCTAATAAAATGTCTATAAAAATACAGTGATGTGGAGCAAAAACGCACCCGGTTCTCCAGAACGTTGCGGTTTTCTTGACGAATAACTGAACTGACCACTGCAGTAATTATGTTAAGTAACTGTAACAAAACCACAGGGCTAGGTGTTCATCGGATATAATATCAATATCATTAACCATCAATGGCTAGATCTTGTACATTTTACAAAATAGAGCATCTCGCGTCGTAATAGGTGTCAGAGACAGAGCATCGTGCACGCCTTGTTGGTTTGTCACTTACGTTAACTCCGAGCGGCTTATGCTCGCCTAGTACCGTTGGTGACAGTTTTTGTGAGACAGTGTTTAACAAATGACCGTAATAAAATTAGCACTCAATAATTATGAAATGAAATCTTATCAAAATGGCGTTTTTATTATTTTCACTGTCGTACAGTCACGTTGACTCATATCCTGGGAGACAGGCCGACTGGACAGACAACGGCGGACTATTGTGAACTCTGACGAATGACCAACCAAAACAAGACACCCCATTGTTCTAACCTTGTTTGTATTTCCGTTCGGTGCGCAAAAAATGACACAGTTTACAGTGTATACTCGGAATTAATCATTCAATTTAAATCAGACGCTTTGATCATTGACATGGCGGCACTTTAACTAAGAATTGGAACTAAGGAGCCGCTTTTTACGAGAAAAAGCAAACAGAGTAGATAGACATGATCATAAATTATAGAGACTTAAATCCAATAAGATTCAAACCAGAATCTATCAAAATGCGTCTTTAAAATAACAGATTACGAACAGCAGCAAGCAAACAGCGCTTAGCGTGCATTTTGCGAAATTTGGCCTATTTCTGTCCTATAGTGCAATAACATAAAAGGTATCCAAAGTTTTACGTCCACCTGTCATAACAGAGCGTCCATATTACGCAAACTAATAAAAGGGCTCCAGTTTCACCTAAATTCTTTTCACGTGTTCGTAAACGAACGGTTCTAAAAAGACGTAATTGTTTCTGGAAACATCGGGAATGGGTTGAAGTTGCGAGTAATATTAACGCCGGAGCGAAATTAGCGCGGTTAGTGTCGATTGCTGATAATTGGAAAGGGAAATATTTTCCCGAAATGTGCGTATTACTGACATCTGCTTTTTGTTGGTTGAATCCTGAGTTTTACTCAGCTGGTGTGATCTACATGTGGATTGTTAAAAATCTATATTATACTAGCTTCTGCCCGCGACTTCGTCCGCATGGAAATCCTCCTTTTTTGCAGTCGGTTAAAAAGTAGCCTATGTCCTTTCTCAGACTCCAGACTTTCTTTGTACCAAATTTCATTTAAATCGGTCCAGTAGTTTTAGCGTGAAAGCGTAACAGACAGACAGAGTTACTTTCGCATTTATAATATTAGTAGGGATTATTAAAAAGTATGTATACGTGTAATTTCCGAACGACTGCACAAAATTAAATAATTCCTTTTTTGTTGTGTTCGTTTATGTCAGGGCAATGCTTGTATAATGGTACCCGTGAGGACGAGGAGGGCAACTAGTTAACTATAAAACCTATCTAAATAGCTAAAAGTCTAGATGAGTAAAGATTGTCAATGAAGTACTACATTTTATTACCTAAAAAACGGGCTGTTAATGAAATCCATAACATAATAAACAGTGAAACAATCAAGAAATAGCTAGGTTATTTCAATTTTTCAACTCGCATATAAAATTCTACATGAAAGTGCATTGCACTTCCTTCCTGCAGTATCACGGAAGAGTGTACTATTTATTTCGGGAGCGATTATAAAGTACTGCCCTACTGCGCACGCGCAATATATAACGAAAATGATCACTTTACTAGCGCCAGCCTAACTGGGCCGCCGGGAATGGTCGTAAAAACACACTTAAATTTGTATAGGTAATGGGAACTTTCACTAAATTATTGTTGCTTTAAAATTGGTGTTTTGGTAAGCGGTTGTTTTAATTTTAATACGGTTGACTTTTGTACTTTAAATTAGATCTTTGAGTGTTTGAAAAATTTAGTAACGAGAGATTTTGAATTGACTCACTGCAATACTAAAAAAGCGAATATACAACAGTTTTGGATTATTAAATAACTTGTTGCGTAGTTATTTATAATTTTAACAGCACAGAAAAGTCACCTTGCTGTCTGAATTTCCAAATAATTAAATTGTAAAATTTGGCACCAACGAAGGATTAAAAAAATACTTGAATTCTAAGTAGACATTACTGTAGTTGATAATCACACACGTCAATGAATACCAACACAAAATTAAATGCAGTGTTTTCTCAATAAATCAATCAGACGAACTTCATACGAGTCAGTCTCACGCACTTGCATACTTCATGTAGCTCCGTTAAGTTGGCTACACATGTTCCTTTCGGTATCTGTTGAATTTATTAAATGTCTTCCCGAGAGATTAATGTGAACCTGCACCATAGGCTTAGAATTCTATAGATCTGGCCATAGTCCAAGTCAAATTTGCTTCTAATTTTGAAATGCTACAGCAGCATAGTTATATAGGTGCAGTCACCTGTCAAAGTCGTCATGACAGGTCAACCTTGCAGGGGTGGAATCTTGGAGGCAACAGCAAAAAGATTTGTAGCAGCTTGGGACAGCCCTTGGTATTTATCGTCGAGTGCCGTAATTTCGACAATTTTGCAAACTTCGAAGGCATCACACAACTGTATGTAGATCCAGACTGTTCTTTACCTATTCTGATACTATAAAATTAAAAAGTTAACGTTTCAATTTGACATAAAATGTTTTGTCAAATTAAAACGTTAACTTTTCAATGACATGATTTCAATCAATGACAGACACCACTTAATGAATTGGCGACTATCATATAATAATTTCTGATGCTTTTGCGATTTGTGATTTGCTGACGTCTCGAAAATAATACTACTTAAGCGTTAGACTATCGTCAGCTCTGTCGTGCTACTAAGTTTTCGAAACGTCAGCCAATGAAATAAAATACGCGAACTAAATCCGCTGTAGTTGTTTCATTCCAATGTTTCTGTCATATGTTAAACCGTGTAGGCCTTCATTTGACGTAACTTTGTGCACCCAACATCTTAATTTATGGGACTTCTATTATATTCTAAGTCTATGAGCACTCATAGGTCGTGCTTTCACTGGCGACCTGCGCTTGCGCAGCAACACGAGGCACGGGGTGCTTCGTGTTCCACCTTGAGATATTAGACAAGCCTTCATGTATAGTCTTTAATTAATTCTTTAATGTTATGCTTTGAGGGGTTTTTAATTTTGTTAGTAGTTAAGCGGTTTGGGAACTGACGCGGGTATCATTTAGGTATACGTATAGGTATCTAGGTACATTATGGGTACTTATACATTTATACAATGTGTCAGGGTTTGTCGCTTTTGTGTTTATCTTGATTGAATACCTTCCTATGTCTCACTCAAACTCCAGAATGTTTGTGATATGGTCAAATTTGAATTTGACATGTTCGTGAAAGTCCAGAGAAGGTACGTAGAGGAAATAGGTAAAAATTACGAGCGGAAAAAAAGATTCTTAAAAAACCTGGTACGAAATCACTGGGTCAGGTAGTCTGACATAAAAATGTATTAGGTACATTGCACAAAATAGTGATAACTAAATTAATCTAATAAAATGTCAGTGTCAACCCTATTATAGTAATTTTCTAAATTAAGAGACTATGCTAGTTGAGTATAGTTGAGAAGCGCTTACAGCATCAGTTTAAGCAATCAATCCTTAATTTTAATATTATCATTACGATTATGACCTCGTCTACATGCGGTGGGAATATAATAAATAAACGATAAAATTATTGAATAAAATGAATAACACATATGGTCACATGGGACCGTTGTGTCCTAGATCTAGATTAAATTTATACCTAACAAATGTGAAACGTCTAGGTCTTTATTAACATGTGCAAATTGAATCATGCATGCATATGATGCTAAATAAATCATGGGTTAATTTAATGAATTGCTTGTTCGCTTTTTTATTTATAATGTTATTTATCTTCCTTCAGAATTTAATATTAAGATCGATAGAATTTTTTTTCATTGACATCAAAGGTAAAGTAACCAAGAGTAGCCGAAGTGTCAAAATAGATAGTTTTATAGACCTTCTTGCTTTATTTTGATTCCTACCTTCGCGGTTATTACACATTAATAATCAAGTTTCATATTGAAGTAAAGAAAAAAAATCCATTATAATTTCTGATGCCTTTGCGCTTATTACCTATACATTGGAATGAAACAAGTATAGACGGATTTAACTCGCGTAGGTACTTTATTTTATTGGCTAACGTTTCGGAATGTTTACAGATTCCATAATCGCACGACTGAGCTGACAATAGTCTTATGTTAAAAAAAATCCACTTAACATAAATACTATAATTTTTATATCTAAGTCATAAAACGATCTACCGACTATAAAAATAGCAAACATAAAGACATCTAATTCCTTTTATAGGTCGTAGTGATAAAATAGAGCTATTTTGGGTAGTGCATAGAGATGTCCTGTTAATTAGAATAGGGTTTTGGAACTGGTTTTGTCATGGGTGCGTAAATTCTCACTCGCTTCCGACTTTATAGGTATAGAGTATTTAAGCGTTCATGTACACTAAATTGTAGATGCAGAAGCTAACAATATGACATATTTGAATCGATTAAAAGCTGATATTTTAACTGTTTTAAAAGTACCTAGTAATGGTCAATAACTGTTTTCTGCAATGTACTAAGTTTAAAAATAAGATCAGACTATGTAGATTACATTCATTAACTTATTTACAATATCGTAATTAATTACGAGAAATTAAAGAGATTAGGTATAAGGAAATATACAAATATAATTTTTCATTATTTTCTCTTAGTTATTATGTAAGTAAGTATATAAATCAAATGTAACTGATTTTGATATGAGTATATATTATTATGTAAATGTCACCTTAAAATACATATATTTCATTCTTAGTTTCTTTTTTTAAAGTGTGTAATAGTGAGTATTTTTTATATGCTCGAAATGTCATTTGTTTGTTTTTTTTTGTCGTTGTCATTGTCAAAAAGTTGGTACTTTTTGCCCATTGATCTGCGTACTCGTAAGTACTCGTGGAGCTAGTATTTATACCTAGTATTTACGTGGACGCATACTCGGAATATTTTGCCCAGGACGTCCCTAGCGAGACAATAGTCACACGTCAGATTTAAAAGTGACGTGTTTACGACTGGTTAGTGTTCAGTTTAGCCAAGTGTAGCGGATCTAGACTGATTACTCATTCACATAAACAATTTTAGAGATAATTTGGTTAATTGTTGTAAGGAGGTACAAGTTAGTGCTAAAGTTTTTGATGTGCCCAATTTAAATGATCCGTGATATTGGGTTAAAATTATATAGAATTCATCGTAATTATTAGTTGATATATGGCATTCTTAAGGTGTGTTTAAGTGTTAGGAAAAATTATAATTAAGGTACCTATTAAGTAGTTAAGTTAATAATGAATCGCACCTTTACTAGAAAAGTGCGAGAACTTATTATGTTTATTTATTCAAAAGCTTCAAATCCTAACTATTATTATTAATGCGGAAGTAACTCTGTCTGTCTGTTACGCTTTCACGCTAAAACTACTGGACCGATTTAAATGAAATTTGGTACAAAGAAAGTCTGGAGCCTAAGAAAGGACATAAGCTACTTTTTCCACGCGGACGAAGTCGCGGGTAGAAGCTAGTTTGATATAAAACGATATATTAAAAGAAAATATACCTAATTATGACATTATTATTACTATATTGTAGGTAACTGCTACATATAAAAAATCCAACCTTACAAGTCCACATATAATATTTACCTACTTCTATCACTTTTGTATAACTCCTTAAACACTTAAAAAATATCCTGTTTAAATAACTTTTGTCGCCGACTGTACAACATGTGCGTCCATCTGTTAACAGCGAGTCACGGATTTGTTTATTTTGAATAGTTTTTATTAAAATGGCCTAGTCATTCTTATTGGCTACATATTAGACACACATTCGGGAAGTACACGCCATATGCAAGCGATGCGGCGGTCGCCTTTAGTATATAAGAGTTACTTGGTATTATGATAACATACTTATAGTGCTATTTTCCCGAATGATGGGAAAGGTATCCAGGAATATCGCACACAAGTCGACATATCAAGCGAGGTCTGGTAACTCATGACATTGATGGTAGGGTTGCCAACTTCTATTAGAAGAAATAAAGTATATTTGGTGTCAAAGGAGGTAAAAAAAGAGTACAGACTTATAAAAAAGAGTATTTTTTATTTTACCTACATTTTCAAAAACGTATTTTTTGTACTTCTTGCGGTTTCTGATAGTTTTTCCTGTTTTTTAAAGCAATTATATGAATTTAAGCATCCTAAGTCTAAGTTTGAATAAGCCAAGAGCTCATTTTTTATTAAATTTAATGATGCCCTGTTCTGATAATGGATTTTCATAATATTGCATGACTGGCATTAGTATAGTAACAATTGAGCAAAAAAGAGTATTTTAGCATACTCTATTAGTGTTCTAGATTATAGAGTACACCTACATGATATAGAGTACAATACTCTATTTTAGAGTACGGTTGGCAACCCTAAATTTGATGGCAAAAAGGGAAAAAAGAAATTGACGTATACAGATCATGGACCTATAGTTATCATGCTGTCAGCGAGTCTGTGATGAATTGCCGAGTCGACTTCTCTGTCAAAAATCTGTAACGTTGTCGACAAAGAGAATCTTATCGACAACGTTCTCTATATATTATTTAGACAAAATATCGACTCGACAGTATCTCCAAAATATAGCGGTCATGTTAGACGTCAACCTCCCCGTTCGATTATTTCGCCATAGATCTGTCAGTCTTTTTGTATTAGATTGTAAAAAAAAATCTTGTAAAATCTATAATACATCCCTACTATCCCTACTAATATTATAAATGCGAAAGTAACTCTGTCTGTCTGTCTGGCTGTCTGTTACGCTTTCACGCTAAAACTACTGGACCGATTTAAATGAAATTTGGTACAAAGAAAGTCTGAAGCCTGAGAAAGGACATAGGCTACTTTTTAACCGACTGCAAAAAAGGAGGAGTACCACGCGGACGAAGTCGCGGGCAGAAGCTAGTTTTTTATAATTTTTCTTATAATCACCTCAGTGACATACACACATACTGTAGAATTATATATATAAAAATATAACATATTACATACGAATTACGATTAAGCATATTTATAATATGAAGTTGTTCCTAGGTATAATTATATAAAAGAAGTTCCTTTTGCCCGGTTGTTCGGTGAGTCGGAAACTCACCGGTGGTCCGCTGTATAACGGCCGGTGTCAGATGTCCTTAACTGTCTAGTAACCTAGTATATCTATATTTATAGTTAAAGCCTAACGATTGCAAAAATGTTGAAATTACGTAACGCGATATATTATAACACTAGCGGCCCCGGCAGTCGTCGTCCTGCCCGTCCGATTGTTTCGTCAAAGATCTGTCAAAGTCTTCTGTCACTTCTTCATAAGGCTTCATATTTCCCCCGTTTTTTACACATTTTCCACTGTTTCTTTGCTCCTATTGGTCGCAGCGTGATGTTATACAGCCTAAAGACTTCCTCGATAAATAGTCTATCCAACAAAAAAATAATTTTTGAATTCGAATCAGTAGTTCCTTAGATTAGCGCGTTCAAACAAACAAACAAACTCTTCAGCTTTATAATATTATATAGTAATATAGTATAGATTATATCATTGATTTGTTGTCCCGAACTGGTAACCAATCTTTGTATATAGTTCGGGTTGTTGCCTTTCCCGTCTCGACCCGCAGCCCCCGCATGATTAAATTGTCATGACGCTGTCATATAACGATAGTAACTAAGCTATGATACCTAGAATATTATATCTCTTAAAAATATAATCTACGTATTATACGTAGGTACATAGGTAATACAGGTGCTACGAATTCGTAGCACTTGAAATATTTGCTACGATTCTACATTCATAATTAATTGACACGTCTACGATACGAACGATTCAAGAAGATAAAGTTTTACTCGATCTTTATAACATACTAGCGGTCCGCCCCGGCTTCGTCGGGATCCCTTTTTTTATAGTCTATGTCACTCGGGAATAGTGTAGCTTTTCAACAGTGAAAGATTTTTTCAAATTGATCCAGTCGTTTAGGAGCTTATTAAATCCAAACAAACAAACTTTTCGTTTTTATACTTAATATTAGTATAGAAGACCATTTAATAATTTCTGATGCCTTCGCGGTTATTACACATGGAAAGAAACGAATATATTGTAATTTCTGATGGCTTCGCGGTTATTACACATTGGAATGAAACAAATATATTGTAATTTCTGATGCCTTCGCGGTTATTACACATTGGAATGAAACAAATATATATTGTAATTTCTGATGCCTTCGCGGTTATTACACATTGGAATGAAACAAATATATTGTAATTTCTGATGGCTTCGCGGTCACACATTAGAATGAAACATTATATTGAATATAACTTTATTTAATTTTATTTGTTGACGTTACGAAAACTTCAGTTTCGTATTCATAGTATTTCATAGCCGACTGAGTCTAACAAAATAAAATATACATTTATAAATATTATTCCTAGTACGCTATAGTCCACTATGTTAAACAAATCATTCCAACACATTATCACTTCAAAACTTACACTGGGAGGTCATTCAGTAACCGCCACTATGCTACAAATCGATGATCGACTTTATTGCAAAGGCAAGAAAGCTATCGTGTACGTTAGTGATATAGTGACTATGTGACCATAATTGGCCTTTGCTTTCCGAATGTCAGCCCAGATGCACTTATAGACGCGGCTCCCACGCTTATAAGCTATTTTATCTCCATTTTATTTATATTATATCTGCTGTATTAATAGAAGTAATATTTAATAGAACTGCTGGCTATTTGAAATACATATACATAGTTTATGTTGTTGATTTGAAAGTGTTTAGGAGCATGAGATAGTTCAGTAAGTGGTATTTATTTAGTTTCCATTTGGTTAATAGGTTGATTTTACTTATCCTTTAAGTAAGCTATATTAAGAGGATTGTGAACCTGTTAATTTTCATACAAAAGGCGATAACGTTTTACACCCAGTAAATATAGTTAGATTTTTATAATTTTTGGATATGTTGTAGATATAATGAGAAACTACGTCTGTACGTTTTGATTTTTAAGAAATATTGCTTACGCTAAAATTTATTAGCATCTAAAAATCTATATATAGATCTAAAAATCTATATTTAGATCTAGCGTAAGCAATATTTCTTAAAAATTAAAACGTACAAACGTAGTTTCTCATTATATCTACAACATATCCAAAAATTATAAAAATCTAACTATATTTACTGGGTGTAAAACGTTATCGCCTTTTGTATGAAAATTAACAGGTTCACAATCCTCTTAATCGAAATGCAAATAGCAAGATTGGAATGAAACAACTTTAACGGATTTCACTCGCGTATTTTATTGCTTGACGTTTCAGAGCCTTAACAGATTCCATAATAGTAGCACGTCTGAGCTGACAAAAGTCTTATGTTAACTACGATCTATCAATCGAAATTCGATTGATATTTTTGGTTCAATACCATTAGTTTTTAATAATAATGATTTTTTTTGTACAGAGACAAGAGTAGATTTTTTTTTTATTAATCCCACTGGGCACTGGAGGTCTAAAAAAGGAGTCAAAAGTTATAGCAAGATTTTTATAAATTGTCTCCGCCGTCCTAAGCACAAAGGCGGTATCTGAAATAAAATAGTTTTTTTTTGCATTGGACACTTTGAAAATATACGAATCCAATGAACGCAATTTTTTCAAAAGTCTCTTTTACTGAGGTGCCTATATTTCTTGTAAGTATGTACATATAACGACAGAACATACAAGCTGTTTGGTAACCTTTTGTAAAATGTATTATATTTTGATATGTTTTTTTAAACTATTGTTTTTTAACCTGTCCTGAATAAAAATAAATTTAATCTCTGATAAATATTATAAAGAGTAAAGATTTGTATTTTTGTATGTTTGTAATGAATAGGCTCCGAAACTACTGGACCGATTTCAAAAATTCTTTCACCTTTGGAAAGCTACATTATCCCCGAGTAACATAGGCTATATAATATCACGCTAGGTCTTATAGTTGCGGAGCAGTAACCGAAAATGTTTCAAAAACATAAGTCCCCCCGTGCGAAGCCGGGACGGGCCGCTAGTCTCTGATACTTTGGTCGTTTTAGGCACTCTACTAATCATCCTTATAGGTACTTAGGTAGGTAATTAATTTATATCGCAAACTAATTATTAAAAGCGAAATAACATCTTTAGTAGGCAAATAAAGTTGTACCAATTAAAACGTAACGACTAATTTACGTCACTTTAATGTTTATTCCTCTTAATTAAAACCGGCAGTTTTATATCTTAGTCTATTTTTGTAAAGAAAGCTTTATAAGAACAAGTTCATGTTGTTACGAGTTGAGTTATTTTATTTTCAGTTGTAATAACTGTAGCACGTGTCTGGAATAAAGCGGCACTTAATTTTTTTTTGGTACTTAAGTTGTTTTTTTTGGCACTTAAGCAACTCTACTCTATTACCTGCGATGCACTTTACGAAATGAAGTGATGACATTCTTAAGTGAACTTTCATTCTTATACAAATAAGTTGCATTTTACATTGGATTGTTGTTTAGTACAAGTTTTAAGTAGAGCCGTAATATTACGTATTGCATCTTTGTTATATGAATATAAGTACATACTAATATTTTAAATGTAAAGTTAGTATGAAATTTATTATTTTACCGTACGAGAATTAGCATTAGGTAGGTACCTAACTAAATTTCAACAATTATTAAAATAATACAATTATAGTAAGTAAAAGATGCTTAAAGAGTGCATCTTTGTACATTTTTTTATGTATAGAATTTCTGTAAATATTCTATTCTACTTATAATACTAGATATAATAAGTACTTAAAATAAAATCAGATTGCGGTGCAATTTACTCAGAAATATAAAAGAACAAAATAGCTATTCTGAACTTTTAATAGTGATGTGCAAAAAAACTATCGATAAATTACGGCGTGTGCGCTAGGGCTTCTTTATGGCCTAGCCCTTTGAAGAGCTCTCACTTTCCACGGAGTTAGTGCATCGTAAATTTAACGACTGCACACGTCCCATATTCCCATTAAATTATGTGCAGAAATGCACTGTGACTGATAATTTGCTATTGTGACTATGAAATATGACAAACGCTTTGAAATACGCCCTCTTTCTAATAGAGTAGTTAGAACCTAGTGGTTTCGGTGGTATTCCATTAAATTTTGTATATAAAAGGGACATTAATTACGGGTACGGTAAAACAAAACAGTTATATTAGGTTAAACTCTCTCGTATATTAAGTTTATACTCACATTTCGTAAACTTTATAGTTTCCATATTCATAGCTAAGTGAGCTGTTGATAGTCTGGAAACAATATATGAATTTTATGCTGACATCAGCATAAGCAAGCATAATTGTTTCATTCCAATGTGTAATAACCGCGGAAGCATCAGAAAAATGTTTAACTTTTACAAATAAAGTACAGTTATTCCACCTTTTACATTATAGCGCACTATAAATAAATTTATTTATATATCACATTCACAATATAATATTTAAATATGTAGGTACCCCATACGAGAATCGAACTCAAAGCTATCATCATTATACGTTGATCACTCGGCTATCTGTAACAAATAAAGACTTTACATTAAGTATTAACCATTTATAGAGTTTGTATTAGCAAAAAACTTAATTCTTAGAAGGTTATCTCATTAATTATCTAAATTTGTTAGTTAAATATACTCTTTCTAAAAGCAGAATTTTCAAGATGTTCTGATTATACGTTAGTGATGTGCATAATTATAATAGCAAAATGTATCGACTTCATCCACATTATTTATCGCGCATTCATAAAATTAAGCCTACCAAGCAAGCCAAGGAAGGTAATAATCATTTCAATATTATGTCGTTATTATCATATTACTAATTAAAAAATAATTACCTACCTACACGTTAATATATTTTTACATAAAATATAAATTATGTATAATAATGCATAATATTATGTAGGTATGTATAAATACATTTAGTTGAAAAGGGAAATAACTCTTTTAAATGTCATTATTATGGTCCATTATTAAAATATGTTGCTTAAAACTGATTTATAAACTATCGACAGTGTCACAATGGTTAATACATCACTACGCCGCTCCCTTCGCCGTCTCCTTTTTTGCGCGCATCCCATCAAAGAAATTCCCTATTTCTATATTGTATTGACAATTTCAACCTTCCCTCAATACACTTAGAGTTCAGTTTCCAATAACAAAAATCTTATTTTTTTATCCGCCTTTCAACACTAATGATATGTTGATATGCATTATTGAATTAGGATAAGGTTAAAAAAAACTATGCATCAATCAAGATGTTTCATCAACAGCAATAATCATTAGTGTTGACTTTCTGAAAATGTTTATTAGTTTCGGTATATTACCGTTACGGAATTTATGTCCAATTATCGATCGATGTATCGATAAAGCGTAATAGTCTGTGATCGTAACGCCCAACACTAAATTAGTTTATTACATCAAATATTTGAAGTAATAATATTGAAAAAATATTGAACACTGTTGAAGACAGTGTTCAATATTTTTTTTATTTTGAAAAATAATGGTGAATGCTATATTATTAAATAGACATCAATTGATCTAGTCTTACGCTAAGCATAGCTAAGACTCGTATTTTTATGTGCAATAAAGTGTTTATACATAATTATACATTCTTACTTAACGCTCTAATATTTGATCCTAGCAAGATTCGAACGTGAGTTCTCCAGGTTTGTAGACTTTGACCAATACTCGTCAGGTTGTATCGATTTATCATATAACTTTTTAGTAGACTATATTCAACATATTTACATTAAAAGTTCAGTTTATATAATTTATCAAGTGTCTATAAGACTTACCATATGTTTATTATGTCTGAAATCCACGACGTACCAGATCTTTGTTATAAATATCAGGCTCCAAGCTGTCTAATGTAAACGTCTAGACAACTAGGTCACTGGGGTACACCTAGCTTCCTCATGTACTAGGACTAGATAAACTTTAGCATGTTACTCGGAAGTCGACTAGTTCACCAACTTGTTGAATTCCGGTGATCAGTCTAGACTTCTATGTCTGTAGTGCCAGGGTAACACGTTGTACTGGTAGCGCGAGAAAGTATCGGAGCTGTATTTTTCAGTGACAGTGACAGAAGGCTCTTGTCTCTGTTACCAATTCAGAGCTAAGGTCTAAAGCTAGGAACACCCACTGGGTCCTGCCATACGCAATTTGCTGTTTACATTAAATTTCAAAAAAGTTTGTTCAAAATATAAAAGTAAGTACCTACAGTTGACGAGCATATATGATAGCAAAAAGTAATCAACGACACGTCGTCGTGATAAGGACCTAGAGGACGTTCCGAAGTCACGACAAAGTGTCGTGATTAGCGCTGATTGGGTTAAATCTAGGATCTTTGACAAGTGCCAACCGATATAAACGAACTAAAGCATGAATGATTAACAAAATGTAACGTGGTCAGTTTTGTTCGCTTGTGTTTATTCCATGATCATAATATTGTGATGTTGTGACGTGATTGTGACTTGAAGTACACGTATTATAATATCAGTATTGATTTTTATGTGAAGCATCTATACTGTTATGTACGCTAATTAGCGTACTTACACAGATGTTTAGATACGCTAATTAGTAGTAGGAGTAGTAGTAGACAACTAGTGTTCTACAAGTAAATGATATACGGCTAACGTGATGATATACTTCTGCTTAAAAGTGTTTGGAGCAGACTCAGCAAAAGAAGACCTTTTTACAAAGTGATTCGAAGACCTGATGACGGTCGCATAAATCCACTGGTTGAGTCCTTCTCGACATCTTTTGAAATGATAATAATATTTAAGTACTTCTCTTAGATATAATGTTTATGAACTGTCTAAATACTGAAATGTACTGTAACCAGCTTGTAATATAAACAATTGCGCAACTAAAGCAACATAACTGAACGCGAGGTTGCATTCTCCGCCCGCCATATGTTTCCGACCACTCGCCAAATGCCATGAATCTTCTTTCAAGACGTGTGTTTACGGTTTACATCGTTCGCAGAATTAATAAGGTAGGTAATTCATTTCCGCGCACTGGTATTGGAGTTAACTAGCTAGGTCAGTTTTAAAAGAATGAGAGCGGATGTTAAAAGTAAAGAAGCAATGTGCTTATTGGTTTTTGATTTGTCTAGTCTACTTTTGCTGTTTGTTTGCTCGATATTTTTAGAAGAGAACTTAAATGGTCGGTGAAACTGTAGGGAACTAAATTCAGTAATAGAATATAAGAAACAAAAATAACAAATTCGTGATTTTCTTAGCAAGGACAGAATGCAAAAGCACTGGCGCATTTACTTAAATATTTATTGGAATCATTGTACCTTTCTCATCTTTAACGTTATCTGTTAATCTAAATTGCATGAAATTACTAAATTTCTATGATCATGTGGAACAGTGACATATCTGTAATGTCCTCATAAATAACGTCTGCATAACATCAATACTTATAAAGTGCCTCTTCTTTTCAGTTTGTTGACTCCGTGATTATTCTAACAGGCGATTATCCTTAACGATAGCGTTAAAGAAGCAGTGACGTAACATTCGTGCCAAAGTACCAGGATAACAGGAGTTCCGAGGAGGTTTCTGGCATTAGAACGCGCGTCGCCTAGCAACGGGCTCGCGTCAAAATATTACACAACAACCAATGACTACTTATAGCATAGGCTCGTTACCACGTTCCCGCCTTGTCTCTTAATTGTTAATTATATTAGTATACGCAATCGTATGAAACCCTGGGATAGCTAATAAAAAATAGTGAAGTCATTAATCAAACGGTAACCAGTTTACGCGAGAAAGACGGTGGAGTAGAAAGGGACAGTTCCACATTCCTAAGGGACTCGCCTCCCGACATTCCGGACGAAAGGGAAATTATTTATTTCTTTTACTTTTCAACCCTCTTATTATTATTTTTATGCGTTAATCCTTAATTTAAACATTTCGTATAATTAATGGGTAGAAAAAAGTTTGAAAGGGTCACGTTTGTATCCTATTAATTTTGGAACATGCCTAATCACCCTACGGTTGAGATTTTAATTATTTTTCTTAAATTATTAACAGTAACATCTTTCTTTGTTATTTGATCTTGAAAAAATCCCTTGTGAGTCACATATTATGACTAAAACATGCAATTTAAATCTCGTTAACAAACGCTCATGAAACTGCGACAACATTTAATTCATTTTAATTGAACGATTTACATTGAAAAAAAAAATCAAAAGAATAACTGTGCGCATCTAATTGGTTGCAACAAGTTAGACTTGTCACATTTGACAGTTAAACAAACATGGCCGCTTGCACATGCGCTGTAGGTCGCGATTACTGACAAGCAAATATGGGCACGATTTTCATTTACAAGTTAACTAATAGGTCCACGGAAGCGCTTGAAAAAGTGTTAATTTCGCGTTTTGAATGCTTGTTTGCTTACATTAGGAATTTATGCATTTTATTGTGCCGACACCCGGCGTTGAGCTGCTTGTGGGTCACACACGCGGTCTGTCTTTGTTTTGGACCGTTGGTTCTTTAACGGAACACTTCAAGTCTAAGTAAAGTTTGCTAAGAGGTTAACGGTGTAGTTTATTGTATGAAATTCGACCAAAACGCAGAGCCCTTCGCGTTATAGAAACAAAATAAAGTCATTTTGTTTACTGATCGCTGGATGTAATAGGCATTTCGCGGTCGAGTGGTCGCCCCCGATAATCTCAATGAAGACGCGCAATGACCCGTGAGTTACTTGATTGAGATGCATTACATTATAATACAATTCAATTGTAATCATGAGTATATCGGACCCATAATGGATTCAAGATTTGCCAAGAATTTCAAGCGGAGCGGAGAAACAAAGATTGATTACTTATATTGTGCGTTTTGTTTACCCCATCTTAAAAATAAAACACTAAACCGATTTGACCCGATACTACATACAAATCGCCTATCTAGGTGCGTCTCGAGACACGCAGCACGCACACAAAGGCGGTTAGGCTGTGTGCGAGCCGCACTTCGCAAGGCCAAGTTCATTCACGCACCACGCACCCTTCAACCCCTAAGGTCTGATTAGCTAAATCCACATAATTCCCGTTAACCCTCTCCAAAGCGCCCTTTTTTATCGAGTTTTGTCCTAAAATGGAAAACAAGTACCAGGTTTTCATGCCCCCGGAGAAGTCAAATAACTTTCACCCTTAGACGAGGCTCAAGAATGCGCAAACTCACGAGCCGTCTTGATTTGCCGCAACCCCCGGCCGATATCTAACCTTGTCTAGCGCTCGTGTACTCATTGATTGTTGTCCCGTTCGCACCTCCTTCGAGAGGGTTGCGTGCTGGGCTCGCCTACGAGTGCGGGTGTGTGAATTTAGGTTAGGGGCGACGAACGCCCGTGGCCCGTGGCAACCCCTTCGACACGCGATGCGTGTATGGCTATGGCGTGTGTTATGTCTCACACGGAGGCATACGTGTGCGAACTTCCTACTGACTCCTGGGGTCCTGGTACACGAGTATGTGTAGAGATTAGAATTTGCTAAGCAAACGTTGTTTTTTTTTCTAACACAAATGCACATGTGGACTAACGTGCTATCTAAAATTGTTATAAAATGACATGCATCATTTTCCGTTAGGCACACATGAGCTTCTAAGCTTTGGAACACATTTTCACACGGGTGTTTAGAGCGAGAGGGGGACAGCATGCGTGTCTCTCTAACGTTAGGGACCAGGGATCACACACGTAGATTATTCTAATGTTATTCGTTTGAATACTTCATGAGCGGTGGATAATATTTGCAGTTTGAAATGATGCAATGACGAATGCATAATGCAGTTACTTACTGCTGTTATAAAGAGATGAAAATGAATGTTTAATGAATTTTACTAAATTATACTAATTTGAATTTGTATTTCTCTTATAAAATACTTTTAACATTGTAATTGATATGTTCTTTATAAGTAAATAATAATGTACTGGGATAAATTACAATATCGATTTATACTCCCATTTAAATAAAATCAAAGCTATATATTCAGCACAGTAATATTATGATGGAAATAGCTTCATTGTAATATGTTTATAATTTTATTTCCTTGCTCTAGTGGTCTAATGATCTTTTAATGAACTTAAATAGGTATACAACTGAAACGTAATAAATAACGTGACTAGGTATATTTCAAAGATAACCTAAATAAATTAGAAAAGACTAGAAAATAAAACCTAGGTACACCTACGAATTGAAGTTACTATACCATAAAAATAAACGCATGTCCACATGTCCACACAACGCCAGGTGGACAAACAAAATGGACACTGGACAAACACAATATTTGCGCAAGGTCACTTGGACCGGTTTACGGCCCTTTACAGTTCTCCACGCATTACCATTCTCGACTATGAATACGGCACAAGCTAACATATACGAAACCGGACATTGAACTTTACTTAAAGTATGTAAGGTCTAGTTTTGAATAACAATTCGTACATCCGACTTAAATAGAAAAATGCTTTGGAAATCGGTCAGTGTGAAGTAAATACGTGATGGTGTTTACTCGGTTTTTGATTTTAATTTGGCGTTGCTTTTTTATGATAATGTGTTTTGATAACTTAAATGGTACGAATAATTTACCTATGGGTTGATTTTTGTCCCACTTATTTAGGTAGGTACCTATGTATATAAGTTATATCTGTTTATCTTTAAAAAAAATGCAGTTTGCATGGATTATCCTAAACATACTTGTTACTAATAGTGTCCTGTTTTTGTTTTCAGGTAATTACGTCATTTTGCAACTGCATTGCGAGTACTTCCCTCATCGTAAAGTGGTAAAAAGAGTGGGTGTACATATAGTTACTTATTTACTATACAGGGTGAAACTTCTATGGCCATCGAAGCTTTTCTTAGGCTTGTTAAGGTTTTTCTTCAGTAAGAACCTTGATAGTTTGACTAACATATTTTAAAAAAACGAAGTCTGAATTGATTGATATATGAATAAAAATCTGTAGTTACACTTTCTTTTTTTCACCCTGGAAACTATAAACTCTTAAAAACTGTCAAATTAAGCTATAATATTCTATCATTTATTAGTGTTAAGGACATTCCCGGGATGTCCAGGATTACGAGTGTAAATCACTACTAATCCAGCGGCGCGCGCGCACGCTGCGTGTGCGGTCAGCCTAGGGCTGCCATCTTTAAAATTTGGCGACGCAGACAAGCCGTGTGAAGTTAGAGCCCAAAACCAGAAGAAAAAATAAAAAAATATTTTTTAAAAAAAGCTCTTATTTAAATGCTCTAAAAAATAGATAAAATCAAATGAGCCCAAACACGATGGGTTTGCGTTGTATAGTCACGGAGTTCCTATGGCCACCTCCTGTCTCCATCATCAGATCAGCTCGATGGTACCATAATATTGCATTGTCACCTGATTCTACCATACATGTAAAATTTTAGCTAAATCGGTTGAGGGCAAGTGCCCTAAAATTAAGTTGCAAGATTCCACCCGAACAAACATCCATACATCGCAAGTTAAAAAAATAATAATATAATAAAAATAATAAAAGCTTTTAATAATAAGATAAACTAGGGATGATAGTTATTAAAACCAAAACTATCAAACTAATGAAAGTCCTGCTCAGACGCTCCCCGGACGACCGGGTTTCAAAATGTAATTTTAATATACTTTTTATTATTCAAAATCAATCGACCCCGGGCCTGGACTATTACATGTCCGCGTTCTAGGATTTCACGCAGTTTGTCCAGGACAAATTTTGAAGATGGCAACTCTATATTTGACCCATCTTGGCTGCTATAGTTTTTGAGATTAAAAAAAAGCTATCTAACCCGGATGTCAATAAAAGTCCGGCTTGGACGCTCCCCGGACGACCATTAAACTTATTTTTTTATTCCATATCTGTTGATCAATATTACACTGGGATTACCTTAAGAATCTGATCAGAGGTTGTGTTTAGAAAATGTTATTAAAATAGCGCAAGATTCGGAACCCCTTATTTGTTATTTATTAGTGATAAGAATTAAATGATAGGTAATATTCACATTGTCAAATAGATGGCCTAGTAAAATCGTGGCCGGGTATACAATAATATACTTAATTAATTTTTAATTAAAAAAGGCGACTTAGCTGACGATAGTCTAACACCAAATTATTAATTACAATTATTGGTAGAGCCCAGTCCGTACCTAATGATTAATATAATAATTTCTGATGCCTTTGCGGTTATTACACAATGGAATGAAACATGCTTTCGCTGTTATTCACGTTGGAATGAAGCTAGTAGATATAACGGATCTAACTCGCCTATTTTATACATATTATATACCTACTGAAGTTTCGAAAACTCAGTTCTCGTATTTACAGCCGATTCGATATTGATATTCTAACACTATCATCAATAATATTAATATATATTATAATAGTCAAATTTTGCAAAAACGTCACCGATTAACAATTAACAAATTTAACGTAACTTTAGGTGTGAAATGGAACGGACTTCCATACAGCGTCGATACGGAGTGTTCCGCTGCCCACGCCATCCGTCGCTAAGCGGTCAGGGCTACCGCTATCAACTATCTATGAAGTAGGGACGTATGTTATTTGCAAAAAATATGGGGCAGATTTATCATCGACGCTCGTGTAGGAGCGAAGGAAGCAGCATTTGTGTGGACACTAGTAGATTAGCAAGGGCGTGCATTCCATAAAGGTACTAATGGAGTGCCTACCCTGACGTGGTATATTTACGACTCTCACTGCACGCGTTGCTAGTGTGGCCATAATAGATATACTGCCTTTTTCCCTAAAGAACATTTATTATGGACGGAAAGTTAATTTAATACAATTTTAATGTGATCGGGTTGACAATTAGCGAATTTGCTTAGTATAAATATGACAATATTATGTATCAATAAACAAATAATTTGCTCTAAATATAAAACAGACCAACGACATCATCTGTGCACGACAAGCACCCCCGATTTACCCCCTTAGGGTGTGAATTTTCAAAAATCCTTTCTTAGCACTCAACTACGTTATAAGAGGAACCCCTGTGTAAAATTTCAAGTTTCTAAACCTCATAGTTTAGGCCCTGCGTTGATATGTCAGCTTTTAGATATAATATGTATGTATATAATATAATTATAGATCAAATGTCGTCCATGTTGTAACGGATGCATTAATATATCTCAACGGTCAGGTGTAACAAAGATAAAAAATCCTTTAAGTTCTTTTTATATCCCTTTCCGCCGAAGGGCTTCTGAGAAGGAAGTGAGAAGCCCTTTCTATACTTACAAAGCTCTTAATTGTCAGATTACTAAAGATGAGAGAAAAGGACTTTTTAAGGATCAAATGAAAGGTTCTTAACCCTTTTCATAGTTGGTGTTGAATTATGTAAACGAGGGGTTTTTAAAATGTTAAGTTGGTAGGACAGGTAGACTTTTTAAATCTTCGGAATGTTTTTTAAATCCTTTATCGGTTTAGTAAATATAATATTTAATTTCAATTAAGTATATATAAAGTTTGAACTATGCATTAAGTTACCTAAGCTGTATCATATCATTGCTTAACATAAATATATTAAACTTTAACATACAATACGGTAAGTAACACAAAGTAAGTTAATATAAGTTGTAATGTACTTAAACGCTAAAATGTGCGAGTTTAAAAACAAGACAAATTGTAAAGTTACTAAAAAGCTAAATTCTGCTTAAAAATTTTGAGCTAAAACAACATAATATATGAAAACCAAACCATTCAAACAAAAATGGCGGCACGTGACAATATTTGCTATACAGTTCTGCTAATTGGTTTGCAATGTTTAACGGACAATCACCGATATTGGCGTAATTATTTTAAAAAATATGTACTTATCTATATAATTATTATGTACTTCTGTGTATAAAACACATATAATGGCAGCAATAACAGATTAACAACCTAAAATAATAAAGTCGCAACTTCCACTTTGTACGACCCTACAAAAGTTTGAAAGCTATAATCTTTAACTATGTCCTAGTAGGTACTTGCCTTACAATTGATATTCCAATGTGTAATTAAAAATTGAATTACATATTATGTGGGTCCGTTCAATGCAGGCGCGTGCGGAAACATAGTGCGGGGTAGGCACTCCAATAAATTTTTACACTGCCTGTACGAAATCCATGCTTATGGTTAAATGTCAGTCATCGACCTAAAATAATAAAGGCAAAAGTCACAAGTCAAACGACACCATTAAAATGTTTTCTAATAAAAATAAATGAAACTTTCTATTTTTGATTCAGGATGGGGCAGATCCTGGGGTTGGATGGAAATAGCATGTTTTTCTTGTTTTAGAAGTTGGAATTCTTCCGGGTAGCACTTAACTTCTATCCTGATTTATAAGGAACGATTACGAAACGATTTTGTACTTGGAAACGGTAATGCTCTCCTCCCGGGTAATTGTATAGCGCAATTTGTATCGGAATCTGCTTGTTTTGACGTTTATATTGTACGAGTTTTTTTGCCTGCGGGTTTGCACGCGTAGATTTCGTTTTTACCTGTTCCTCATTTCTTAGAGATGGATTTTTTAATATAAACTTATTGAAATAATAAAACTTTCAACTTCACTTTTACCCTCTCGGAGGATGAATGACCATAAACTCTTTCGGTTTTCATCATTAAAAATTAAAATCTGCTCAAAACCTTAACTTTCAAGAAAATCCATTAAAGAAACTACATAAAAAGTTTAAAAATATATCACTTCCTATGACCACAAAAAATAAAAACCTGAAGTCAATTCCGATTTAAATTACATTAAGTAACTAGGGGTTGATCGTTGACATGCGCAGGAGTGTGGGCGTTAAACGACGAAGGCTTTTAAATGAATTTAACAATATGATAAGGATCAATTTAACTAAACGACATGTATGTGTTTGTGAGATCTGAGACATGTATGTTAATTCAGTCTATTTAAGTCTATTTGACACATTTATACGTGTACACAATTATATATTTAGACTAACATAAAACTTCGACAGATATTTTTTTATAACTTGCTTAAACCTCCATTTATTATAACTCTAAAACATCTCACATAATATCGATCTCAAGAGTGTTAAATCATTTTTCCTATAATTGCGCCCGATTTGTGGTTAACCACCGGGCGGTCATTCGGGAACCATACGCCATATCTACACGTGCCCATCTAGCAATGCTTTATCACTTCGAACAGGACAAATTTTGTCATGGCGATATCGTTTCAATGTCGCTGTGTTAAGATATTGTCTTGTAAATGCTGAGGCGGACAAGGTATCCACTTTTAATGTGTAAGTAATATGACATAATCTCGATTGACACATGACATAAATGGCCATTATAGGCTTTCAGCAAGCACGAAGTTTTCATGGCTAAGATAATGTAAGAACGCTCGTTTACTTTCATACTTTTGCATTAAATGAAATAGTAGTAATCTAGCCAGGAAACAAGTAAACGAAGACAATAATATCAAAAATGTACAGTGCCTACCCTGACTCTAGACTCACTGCACGCGCCTGTCAATAGGGTACACCATTTGACAACTAGGTAAAACGGATATCTCGTATATTAATTTACACGTTGACGTCTACCTTTACATTTCCCGTATTCGTATCCTGAGTTAACTAGTCTGCTTTCATTTTAATTTAATAACCAGGATATCAGAAGTTATTAAGAATATCTTTCTTCCCGAATGACTGTGCCGGTTAAACGAGAGGCGATCCAGATCTGATTTGAATCTGTCAGCGGCCATGATGTATAGAGGCGGAGATGCGACTCAGTAGATTACATATAACTATCAACGTGTAACTACCTACTTAAAGGTGGGTGTTTTCTTCTTAATAAGGACAGATATTTCGTGAGATTCTTGATGCCTTGCATAGGATTATGAGAAACATGGCTTCTACTTACCAAACTTATCGTTATCGTTAGTTTATATTATAAGAAATTCTTCTATTGTAGGTGTAACTTAAAATAGATATTACAATATCGATTTCCTTGCTATATCTAGAAATAAAAATAAAATTATATAAGTTATCTAAATCATATACAGCAGCATAGGCGTGCAGTGGGTAGAGCGTGAGTATGGCGCCAAGGTAGGCGCATACATTAGATATTCTGTGCCTGAATGGAATGCACGCCCTTGTTGCATCATACTCTCTTCCTATCAAATTGCCTATAATGTAATAATGGTATAAATCTGAACACAATTTTACATAACCAACTTTAAAAAAGGAGATTCTCAATTCTTCGAGATCTTTTTTTACAAAATGATTACTCGTGCACGTAATCAGTGCCCTTTCACCTCTTTTCAATTTCGCAGATAATTTATAAAACACAAGCTTTTCTCACAAGTATCTTAATGATAGGCCGGCTCAAGAATAGTACCTAGGTTACCTAGGCTACCTAAGGACCTATATACAGATCCAGTAAAATAAACCTTATTACAACGCTATAAGGTCTACAAATGATCTCTTAACGTAATTAAGTTTGAACCTCCTCGTTAAAAACAGAGCTTTAAATGAATCTAACTTTATGACGAAAATAAACTTATTTTAGAGTTTGTGACATTGTCCATTGTCCGTTGTGTAGGAATTAAGTGTGGATGCTAATTGTTGATTGTGCGTATTTTCTCTGAAATAATAATTTAATTCGAGATTTAATCCACTACGCTTTCAAGCTACCCCAAGCAGGATTCGAACCCGCAACCTCCGATTTCGTAGTCAGGGTATCTGACCACTACACCGATAGACCATGTAATTATACCTTTATAATGATATTTGTACCAATACCAGAAAAAATCGAGACCCCATTGGAACTTCAACCCACATCCATACTTAACGTGAGGTATCGTACTTCACGTTACTAATGTATGGACTGCCTACCCTGGCGCCATACTAACGCTTACCCCACTGCACGCGCCTGGTATTAAACAACATCTGATGTCGCAATCGACATTTTTGTATCATTAAAGATTTGACTGAATATTATGGTAAGTATATTTACAATGATGTCTATTTGATACAAAGTAATACAATGACATAATACTTTACCTTCGCGGTTATTATACATTGGAATGAAACAACTTTAACAGATTTAACTCGCGTATTTTATTTTATTGGCAGACTTTTCGGAGCCTTTACAGATTCCATAATCGTAGCATGACTGAGCTGACAATAGTCTTATCTTACATATAATAAAACAGTAGAAACCGCGTGTCTGTACAATTGAATTTTTTAACAAAAAATGGGTGTGGGCAATAATAAAAGAGTAACAGAACACAAAAATGATTTTTTAGATTTTCTTTTCTGTCTGTCTGTCTGTCTGTCTGTCTGTCTGTCTGTATGTATTCGCTAATCTTGAAAACTACTGAACAGATTTAGACGCGGCTTTCACTAATAGATTAAGCTCTTCCCTGAGCAACATATAGGCTTTGTTTCATCGAAATCGGATGTCAAATAAAAAAGCTATCGTCTTTTAAAGTTTAAAGGTAATTTTTCTATAGGAGATTTTATAGTTACATAATATAGTACTAGATGGCGCCTCACGGCAATTAAAACGCGCTATAGCTTTTTCTCTGAAAAGTATAAATACAAACTTCTCTACGTTTAAAACTATTTAATTTTGTTTGTCTTGCGATTCGGTTAGTTGATGATTTTGATGTTATACTTGGATATGAAAATACGGACTCTGAACTTGTACTTGGATATGAAAATACGGACTCTGAACTTGCTTTGTGAATTGGTTGAAAAATATCGGATATAATCTAAAAAAATATTGCCTACGTAGATTTATTGAAATAAATATATGTATTATTGTATGTATTTGCTTTGATTTTAAAAATGCCCAGACGAAACGCTTACAACGCATCGCTATTGAGAAATCTTACTCCGCCTAAATTGTGCAATGGAACCCGACTTAGAGTAACTTCTTTACAAAGAAACTTAATCGAAGCTGAGATTCTTACTGGATGTAGTGCAGGTGAAACTGTATACATACCACGAATACCAATCATCCCCAACAATTTCCCATTCCAATTCAAACGGACACAATTTCCAGTGTCCGTTTGCTTTGCTATGACAATAATAATTAACAAGTCTCAGGGGCAGACGCTAAAGGCTGTTGGAGTTGATCTCAGGTCGAATTGTTTTTCACACGGCCAACTATACGTGGCTTGCTCGCGGGTTAGTAATGCGGATAACCTTTTCATATTAGCCCCAGAAGGAAAAACTGTTAATGTGGTTTATAAAGACATTTTATAATTTACATTTGAAATATTAAATACATACCTATATTATATTGTTTATATTATTTGTCTGTCTATCTGTGTGTTCCGGCTAATCTATAAAACAGCTGGACTGATTTGGACGGGACTTTCACTGGCAGATAGCTTATGTAATAAAGAGTAACTCATTTTAGAAAAAAATCTTAAATTATCCATACTTATGTCCCAGTACTTAAATTCCACGCGGACGAAGTCGCGGGCACAGCTAGTAATAAATAAACTAGCAGGATTCGAACCCGCAACCTCCGATTTCGTAGTCAGAGTCTTTGATCACTACACAAATAGACCATCTAATTATACCTTTATATCTGTACCAATACCAGAAAAAATCGAGACCCCATTGGGACTTGAACCCACCCTAAACTTTACGCGAGGTATCGTGCTTATTCCAATTACGCTATAGACGTCACACGCTTGTAATTCTTCTACTTTTTGTCTTAATACAAATATCATTATCATTTAATAAAATAGTATTAATCAAGGGCGTGCATTTCATACAGGCACAGTGTCACTAATGTATGGACTGCCTACCCTGGGGCCATACTAACGCTCACCCCACTGCACGCGCCTGGTATAAACCATATCTAATGTCGCAATGGACATCTTTATATTATCAAAAATTTGACTGAATATTGAGGTATATAATTACAACTATGTCTATTTGATACAAAGTAATACATAATACTTTGTGATGCCTTCGCGGTTATTATACATTGGAATGAAACAACTTTAACGGATTTAACTCGCGTATTTTATTTTAATGGCTGACGTTTCGGAGCCTTTACAGATTCCATAATCGTAGCACAACTGAGCTGACAATAGTCTTATACTAAAATAAAATACAATGTAGGTAATACATTCCTTTCAATTAGGTTTTATAAAGCAGTAAATGAGAGTCTATTTTTATCCTGAATAAATGTATGGAGGCTTGTAACAATACTTTCTGTGGAAGGCATCATTTAACGCACTCGGGCGGTAATAGCGACATTATCCCTTACAGGCCACAGCCTAAGAGAAACAGATAATTCACAATTATATAAAACTATATAAATTGCTCAGTATTGGTTTATTTTATAGCTTAACCAATTTTTATCAAAATAGCTAAGGACACTTACGACTAATGCGCCTCAAATAAAACAGAATCAAAATCAGTTCATCCGTTCAGGAGATACCGATACCATACACACGCACACACACACACACACACACACTGGGTGATTAACCTAGTAAAAAAAAATATGATGGAATGTCAATCAATTTGTTTACAAAAGATTAAGTTAGTTTATAACGTGTGCTGCACTGTAGTGGTCCCACGTTCTTGATATTTGCATAAATGTCAAAATCACGTGACCAAGATCAATGATTGATCTATTAAAAAGCCGACGTCATTATATAATTTGGCTGTGGTTACAGAAAGTCAATATATACGGTCTTTATTAAAAAGTTTAAGAAATGACTTATCAAAAAAAAGAGCAAAAAACTGTTAAGAAATAATATTATTATCTTATTCCTGTGATTATATCTTACCAAATTACATACCAACGTTAAAAAAAATGAAGAGTCTGTTTCACAATACGCTGCGACAAATGCAATGTAATTACCACGTTATACTCTGAAATATTGCAGCTCGCTGCAAGGCCGCTGCAACGAACAAAACAAACTGCATACGAGTTTATAACAACATTAAACCTTAATTTTATATTCGATTATATATACTTAATTTAAAAATACACGACATTACACTGTAGCAAAGGAAAGGAACCGCTCGTTGCGCTTAAGGCATTTAAGATCTCAAAATGTGATTAAGTTCTTATTCAAATTTTTGGAATCATTAAAAACCGTAAGTATAATGTAACATAAGTTTTACATTTCCTCAAAATCAAAATGGAATTAAAAATATATTTTTCCGTCCTCCGGCCAGAAAGCGCCAACTTTGTGGCCGCTGCGCTTAATTAAATTGCTACTTTCTGGCTTCGTCGAACAGAAAAATAGTACTTATACTGACCTCGGCCAGTAAAATAATAAAACCTCAGATCACATTTTTGTCAACCTCGGCTTCGCCTCGGACGACAATTAAGTACATAAGTATTGTGATCTGAGACATTTTTTACTTTACAGGCCTTGGTGCGTAATGTACTATAGTTATTCAATTTAGACATTTACAAGCTCTTATGAAGATTTGTGTCAGAAAATACCGTTTCTGAAAAAAAGCGATAAGAAATTCAAAGAGGTACGAATTGTTCAAAATACATGTCTGATCGAATCGTACCTATCTAGTACGATTTATTACAAACTAAGTAAATACTTAAATAAAAAACTGATCATGTAATTAGGTCTCCAGATGTCAAACAACTAAATTAAAAAAAGTATACAAAACAAAATATGACACTATGATGTCTCCAGTCGAATTTCGTCCCAAAGCAAAATCATGTGGTTATCTTTAAACTACCTCGGGCAACCAAAGTCATTGTTGTTTCGAAGTACCTACCTATACACTAAAACTCAACTACTGTCACTACAAATCTCCTTTTTATAGCTCTAAAGTTATAAACTTCTTACATATAAAACCCAAACTTTAATGTCGCGTGCCAAATGTAAAATAAAGTGCCGTCGACCAGGTGACTCGAAGGATAACGCGCATGTCAGTTACACCCCCTCCAACACAACTTGGTCCCTCCTGCCTCCCCTCGCTGCACAACTTGCGTTACCACAATCAATTTGCCCGGGT
Source organism: Polylopha cassiicola (assembly GCA_038024825.1). NCBI lineage: Eukaryota > Metazoa > Arthropoda > Insecta > Lepidoptera > Tortricidae > Polylopha > Polylopha cassiicola. The sequence continues at coordinate 8,173,277 of CP149061.1, forward strand.
CTAGGTAAAGTGGTTCTCCCGGTGCATGAGACAGGTAGCTCAGGTAAACGCATGCGTCAGGTGGTTTCGTTTAAACTCCTTACAGGCTATGCCCTCCTGGTACTAGGCTGGCATCTTGCCACAGGTACGCTCCCAAATAACAGGTGATAGGGCTCTCATGCCCCCAATGGGACCCCAGTAATGAGTATTCATTAATTAGTACTGTGTGACCGCGTCAGTCTGCCGGCTCTGCTGAGCGAATTTGCACTTTATCGCCTCAGGGGTTTCCTGTGAATTTTGACGTTTTTATACTGATTGACGGCTTTAGAAATGCGAATGACAATGTTTATATTTTTTTTAAATATCTAATTGAAAATGTTAAGTTAAACACTCGATGGCTGAGGAAAAAAACAACCATAATGCTATGTAAGACTTTTTAAAAACACGACATAAGTATATGTAACAAGAAAAAGAAAGAAATGATGTAACTAGTAGCATTAATTAATTAGATATTTTGTAATTCTGCTTATTTGTACCTCTCGGTTACAAAAATAGTAAGAAGTACCTATAAGATGCAAACTTTCTTATAAGTCCTTTTCTAAAATATATAAAAAAACAAAATTATATAAAAACCATAAACAAAATCCTAACTAATATTATAAATGCGAAAGTAACTCTGTCTGTCTGTCTGTCTGTCTGTCTGTTACGCTTTCACGCTAAAACTACTGGACCGATTTAAACGAAATTTGGTACAAAGAAAGTCTGGAGCCTGAGAAAGGACATAGGCTACTTTTTAACCGACTGCAAAAAAGGAGGAGTTCCACGCGGACGAAGTCGCGGGCAGAAGCTAGTCTAAAATAAAAGAATAATACAAAGACGTTCGCTGACACCCTTTTGTTCCAAATCTTGTATTTAACACAAGTACTGCGATGGCGATAAAATACTTATTAGTACTTAACTCGACCGATTAGTCATACTAAATCTCGGGCACTATTTAATACGTTTATTTACGCCTTTATTCAAATTAAAACGGTCACGTTTGTCAAATTCTACTTTGAATTGATTTTGCGCATTTGTACAAGTCATTCACCTGTGATGCAAATGATTTGACCTATATTAAATTAGCTTCTACCCGCGACTTCGTTTGCATATGATAAGCACCCCCAAATACCCCGCGGGGATCTTCAAAAATGTTATCTTTGTGCTTCCAGACATTATAAAAGAAACGCCTGTGCAAAATTTCTAAATCCTAACCTATAATAATTTCTGATGCCTTCGCGGTTATTACACATTGGAATGAAACAACTATTAACGGATTTAACTCGCGTATTTTTATTTTATTTTATTAGCTGACGTTTCGGATTCTTTACAGTTTCCATAATCGTAGCACGACTGAGCTGACAATAGTCTAACGCTAAAGTGATTTATACAGTTATGCAAACTACCTTATATTTAAATTACAAATTTTGAAAGAAAAGGGTAGTAGAAAAAGGTAGTAAGAAAAGGGTAGTTTTTTCAACATTTGTAATTTAAATATAAGGTAGTTTGCATAACTGTATAAATCACTTATAGTTGTTTCATTCCAATCCTAACCTATAGTTTAGGCCCTGCGTTGATATGTCAGACATTACCTAAGTCAGCTTCTCCCTATCTCTTTTTTTTTTTTTCGAACTGAATACTGAAGCGCAGTTGGCCAGCTAATGGGCCTTCACTGCAAAACCGGACGGGTGGCGAGACTCTTGAAAGGAGACTCTTAAGCCACTCCCTATCTGGGGGCACGGTAATGTCCCCGCCATCTCGAGCAATAAAATATTATTATAAATTACCCAGTTTGAAGTAAATTCAATCATTGAGCTATATTTAAAATTAGATTACGTACAATAATTATAAATTAATTTGTATATTCGAAGCGGTGATAAAAATTGTCACGTCCTTTTAATATTTTATAATGATGATGGCAGGAAATGGGGCAATTTGTATCGTGTAACATTGACGCGCATTAAAAAATAATCAAATAAATTTATTTTGGTCTTATCATTATGACCTAATGCGTATATAAAATTAGTACCTAGTGGAATGTAATCAGTATTTCTAGTACTAGTTTCTGCCCGCTTCGTCTGCACACGATGAGTACTTAACACAATTACGTTACAAAATATAGCCTACTAGCTTCTGCCCGCGACTTCGTCCGCGTGGAACTCCTCCTTTTTTGCAGTCGGTTAAAAAGTAGCCTATGTCCTTTCTCAGGTTCCAGACTTTCTTTGTACCAAATTTCTTTTAAATCGGTCCAGTAGTTTTAGCGTGAAAGCGTAACAGACAGACAGACAGACAGACAGAGTTACTTTCGCATTTATAATATTAGTAGGGATATATTTTTCTGATATATATATGCTATATTTTTGTAAAGTTTCATCAAGATCCATTCAGTAGTTTCTGCGTGAAAGTGGAACAAACATAAGTACATCCAGACATCCTTATACATTCATACATTATTACAAACTTTCGCATTTATAATATTAGTACCTAAGGATTCATTTCATTATTCTCTATGATTTTTACACAAAAACAGCGTTTTACTAATTTAGTTGATCAGCTTGTTATATTTACGTGTTCTCTTAACCAAGCAATAGCTTTTATAGATCCACAATTGCTCTAGTAAATATTAGCTTGCGTCTATAAAGAGAGCATATATAAATCAAGCTATAAATTAAACAGCTCAGTATAAAACGGTCGGTTGTAAAGTAAAAGCTGTGTAAAATAATATAAAATTTTACCTTCCAATAAAATTGTTATTATGTTTCCAATATGTCCGAAGTCTTATAGGAGTCACGTCACCTCGTTCGGCCGCAAGGCCCTAGATGTCGCTAGTTCCGTGTCGTTTCCCGCGCATATTTCCCACCTATTTCTCAAACCCGCTTCCGTTAGGAGCTGTCGTCGAACAAGCCGCCATATTATTTAGCCATTATTGCAAGCAAGGTGCGAATTGTATCACCAGGAAGGCCTTGCCGAGACTTCGGACATATTGGAAACATAATAACAATTTTATTGGAAGGTAAAATTTTATATTATGTGTTCCGTTATATGTCCGAAGTCTTATAGGAGACTTGTTTATTATCTCCTGGTGGCTTGATCGATGTAAGGACGCAATAATGTTGTTATTCAAAGAAAGAAAAACGGTAAAGTACTGAAAACATAAGATTTTCATAAATTGGACAGCAGAGCAAGTATGTTACCTACTTGTAAAAAGCACATAAGATGAACTGAAGGCAGTGCTCAGTTCTCAGAGATGTGTATTTATTAGATAACCAGCTTTGAATCGGCATACTATAGGTCTATCAACATAAGCTTTAATACGTGAGAGAGAAAAAACATATTCTAAACATAATATATAGCTGCATTAATTTCTTAATTACATATTGTATTTAGTAACAATATGAGCCGCTTTACAATAGAGGTAAAATGCGGTACCTACCAAAAAGCTAACTAGCGTTAACGGATTACATGACGTATTATGTTGAATCGTTAGTATTATCAGCATGAGCAGAATTAGAGGATATGATATACCGCAATAAAATCATAAACAATATAGACAGACCCCAGAGCGGTGGGAGTAATATAAATAACAGACCTGTAGAAAACGGTTACGAGTAAACAGTACCTATCATTGGCTCTGAAATATAAGCGCAATAAGGATTTGATCTTACCGGTACTTGCGATAGGTAGACTCGTAATGCCAATCGGTGTTCTCAAAATATCATTAATAAATTGATTAATAAATATCTTCCATACCAGTTTAAAAACTTAACGGCCAACCGGAAGCTACCTGAGACAGCACGAACACCAGCCTCGGCGAGAAGCAGTTTCATCCAGCCTTCGATCATGGTCGAATTGGCAGACTGCGAAGGCATTCTAGGACATAAAAATAGATTAGTAGTAGAGCCCTTAATTTCTTTAGGAATGTGGGCTAATCCCGAAGTCAATAAACTAGAGCTGCGATCTAGAGCTACTAACTCGATTAACGGCAGGTACGTACCAGAGTCAGTTATAGAGCCGAATTCCGGATACAAGGTTACCTATAGAATGATCGTTGTCAACGAACCAATCGAGATAGAGTTTAACAGAGCTGTGGACTCACGTTTCGATGACAGCAAAAGAAGATCCGCTGTCCTTCTGGAAATATCGTACAAGGTACTGCCAACAAAGGTTTCTTTTCAGAATTTAATCAGCATTCTCGCATATAAAACTTGCTGTTTTGGAGGTAAAGGTATCGCTACCGTTGTAACATAACATGTCTGGCTGTACTGTTAGATAAACTTTGTACATTTGAGAAGAGCTCACAAATTGAAGCGATAATCGTTTTGTGAACAAGACCTATTCTAAAAGCTAACTTATTACCGCACCTGCAAATTGCGTAGGTATCATCGTGGCCTGTTCAGGGTTAGGTATTTGCTAAGAAATATCGTTCTGAGAGCACTAACCTGATCAAATGGGTAGACAATTATTGTAGAAGGTCGCCACCAGAGCTCTAGGAGGGCCTTCTTATTTGGAGAGCAATCGCTCGTCAGAGTCTCTCCCGACATGAGATAAGCCCTTACCTTCAGGTCCTGAACTCGTTGCAGCGGCAGTAGCCCGTTGTTTACCATCAAGAAATGCGGGCCGTCGCGGCGTCCCCGTCAGCGAGGTCCTCAGGCCCGTCGCGGTGACTCCGCCAGCGAGGTCCGCAAGACCGTAGCGGCGACTCCGTCAGCGAGGTCCGTAGGACCGTCGCGGCGACCATGTCAGCGAGGTCCACAGGACCGTCGTGGTGACTCCGCCAGCAAGGTTCGTAGGACCGTCGCGGCGACCATGTCAGCGAGGTCCGCAGGACCGTCGTGGTGACTCCGCCAGCGAGGTCCGTAGGACCGTCGCGGCGACCATGCCAGCGAGGCCCGCAGGACCGTCGCGGCAACTCCGTCAGCGAGGTCCGTAGGACCGTCGCGGCGACCATGTCAGCGAGGTCCACAAGACCGTCGTGGTGACTCCGCCAGCGAGGTCCGTAGGACCGTCGCGGCGACCATGTCAGCGAGGTCCTCAGGACCGTCCCGGCAACTCCGTCAGCGAGGTCCGCAAGAATGTCGCGGTCACTCCGCCAGCGAGGTCCGCAGGCCTATTCCGGTGTCCACCAGCTTAGTCTGCGGGCCCGTCGCGATGTTCACCTATAGATACAGACCGAAGGTTCCGAGGGGGGGCGCGTCAATGCTCGGGCTCTCAGGTCCGGCTGCCAGCGGGGTCGCTCCCACTCCGGCACAACGATGATGAACAGGCCGGAGGCAGTGTTCAGGTGCCGAAGGAGACACGGTATGAGACCCGGGGGTGAAAACGCCGGAACTAGGCCCTACAGTCAGCGATTGCCGAACGCATCTTGAGATGGCGTTCGGGACTAGCGAATCTCATGAGACATACTCCGGCACAACGTAAGCGGTCTGCTAGACGTACAGGTCAATCGCAGAAGAGCCCCAGTGCCGAAACAGGTAGCTGCAATCGGCAGGCGGCATGCGGCAGGTGGCAGACAGCAGACGACAAGCGACAGGCAGCAAAAAGCAGGAGGCAAGCGGGTGTAGCAAAGGGGATGCAGACACTTAGAAAAAATAGAGGTCAATCTTTTATGGAGCTCGGATTTCTGTCTGTCGACCGGGTAACCCATTAGGTATGACGGCGAGCGAAGAGAGGGATGTTAGGTTAGGTTAGAACCGCGACCCTACAGCGTGCGAGCCGAGCGAGCGAAGCGAGCGTGCCGCGGTAGCGGCCGGCGAAGCACCAGAAAAAAAAATATTTAAAATTTTCGATAAGCTCTGATCGGAGGCATCGGTCACGATGTGGGTTGGCTCTTTTACCTCGAGGTACATCGGGATCGCTCGCTCGACTAGAACAGTTTGCAGTACCTCTGCTGTGCTATCTCTACAGTCTATTTCGAGGAACGGTGAAAGAAGCAAAATTATGATACTAATGACGCACAGTTCAAACCTGAAATAAAGCTTAAAACTAGAGTTAATACTTAAAACTAAATATACTATGTGCCTTTCGATCCAGTCTCACGCAAACAAAGATGACCTGGGAGAATTTCGAAGCCACAATCGAATCGGCTTACGTTTCAAATAAACTTGGTTTTGCACCGTATGTCCCATGTGATCCCCAAGGTAGAAGTCTATGTTCCACTCGAGATCGATTAAGAGCTTCGATGCAAACTACCTACGTGCTAAGCCAACATTAATTTAGACTGATGTATCAACAAAAAAGAATAAGGTTGTTTTGATTTGTTGGGCGTCAAAAATCGACCACGACATCCTTTCGTGGTCGATTTTCGACCGGTGCAAAAAAGACTTTTTGTAAAGAAACGGACAAACCCGACGGGTTGAATAAATATTCTGCAGACTATAGAACTTCTATATCTTCCGAATACTTTATCATTAATTGGTTACACAAAGAAGACGCGAAAGATCAACATCAGTTTTACCGATCCAATTTTAATGCTTATATAAGATAATAAGATTATAAGATAGCTTATAGATAGATAATAAGATAGCTTTAGAGCAAGAAGGCAATACACAAAGAAACAATACGTTCAATGCGATAATAGGCCGGAAACGCATTCTTTTCAGAAACCAACCCGGACGGTTCCATTTATTTATCATTTCATTTAAGGGGTTGATAGATACTAATTTTAGTAACGCATTAGGTTACGAAACTGAAATATGGCAGTAACCTTCAAAGAAACTATTTCGTCGATAACATGTTATATAGAATGCAATAAATGAATAGAATTGGACTGAGACTACAGGGGCAGCGATATCGTCCCGCTCACATATCATTAACGGGGACACGTGGTACGAAATCGGGCAAACAACTTGAAGAACGCGTGGCGATGACGTCGACACGCGACAGCCCTCGGGCACATAGTCGCGACCAACGTGGATCGACGTCGACACGCGACACGGACAGGCTAAACGCAAGCGTTCACATAGTGGGGACGACACGTGGTGCGGACACGAACGCGGCCTGAAGGGCACATATACGCGACCAGACGTGGTTCGACACCGACACGACGCACGGACAAGGGAACGCGGGCACAAAGCCACAACGGCACGCGGGCACATAGCCTCGACGACACGCGGGCACATAACCACTACAACACGCGGGCGCATAGCCACGACGACACGCGGACACAGCCATAACGACACGCGGGTCGGACGGCGCACGCGGTCCAGACACGGACACATAACCGCGTAGACACGTGGCTCTCGCCGGCGCCGGCGGCTTTGCGGTGGTGCGCGCGGCCGACGCGGCGGAGTCGCGCGAAACGCGCCCGGTATGCCGACACTCAAAATATTGTATAGCCGACTTACCAGCTGCCGTTGGTGAAACTCAAACCTCTGCTCGATGTTGCTCGTGGACCCGAAGCGGTGCGAGGCGGTGCGACCGGTGCGGTTGACGCCACGTCAGCCACGTGGCTCGTGGCGCAATCTACGCGGCCACCACGCCGCTCGTGGCGCAATCCGCGCAGCCCACGCCGCATCTGCCACGTGGCTCGTGGCGCAATTTACGCGGCCGCCACGTGGCTCGTGGCGCATTCCACACGGCCGCCACGCGGTGGCGACGCCGAAGACGCGGTGCGCCTGACGCCGCCCGCCGCGGCTCCGGCTGCGAGAGCGGGAGCGGCGGCGGCGGCGGCGGCGCCAACACCGGTTGTGAGAGCGTTCCTCGTCAGAGAAACTGAAGGAGAGACTGCGCGCTCTGCGCAAGTCCCCCGTAGTCGCACTACCTCCGCCGGCGCGGGAAAACACGTGTTATTCATGAAAAAACAAATAACCACACGGAACACTTTAAACAAAAAAACCAACTTTCTACTTACCATCTCGAAAGATCGGAAAAAAAAATACAATATTTTTTATTAAACTATTGAAGGTACTTAAAGAGAAATCTTTTCAGAAAAGATTCTAAGTACGGTGCTTTAAAACGTTATTAAAGTTAAGAACACAACGTTCAGCGATAAATTCTACTTACCAGAATTTAAATAATTTAAATTTAAATTACTTATAAAAATTTCATGTTGAAATTTTTAGCGACTTACGAACCTTGCGCACAGCTCAGAGAGCGACGCAATAATGGCTAAATAATATGGCGGCTTGTTCGACGACAGCTCCTAACGGAAGCGGGTTTGAGAAATAGGTGGGAAATATGCGCGGGAAACGACACGGAACTAGCGACATCTAGGGCCTTGCGGCCGAACGAGGTGACGTGACTCCTATAAGACTTCGGACATATAACGGAACACATAATAAATAATCAGATTGGCTGGAAGTTGTCGACATATTTATAAGAGATATAACTACACAAATGTTGTTATTACTGCAGTTTTATCCGTAGTCTTGGCCACTATATATATATATATAATATATATATAAGTACATAAAAGTTTTTGGTATATAGTGGAGATAGAAGCCATGTTTTTAACTTCTTGGATGATTTCTGATGCTGTCAATAGTCTAACACTACCGTCAACTCAATCGGCAATGAATATAGGAACCTTAAAGTTTACGAAAAGTCAGCAATATGTAATATTAATATACGATTTTACGCAATGTTCACATTGACCCCGGTCTACTATGTACAAATTTTTAAATACTTCAGAAACATTTCCAGTGCAACCGTTTCTTACTAACATATCATATAAATTTATAACTTTATGATAGATATATCCACTTATCATAGATCTTTTTATGAGTCCAAAAATCTCATTTAATTAAGGTCAATAATAATAATATTAGGTTAAAGTCTAGACAAAGGCCGCCAATCAATTAATAGTGTCGTCGCACTTGACTGGGCCGGGCGTCGAACCCGGGACCGGGTTCCGAAAACGTAATCGTCACGGGTTATTAACGAATCTTAATTAAGTTGACAGAATATGCCGCCATTTTGAATTAAGACTACAAAGGTTCCCACAGGGTTCTCATTTCAGGTCTTTTCTATTCCTTATGCATAAAATAATGAACTAGAATTATTAATCAAGGTATATAGCTAACTAGCTTCTGCCCGCGACTTCGTCCGCGTGGAACTCCTTTTTTGAAGTCGGTTAAAAAGTAGTCTATGTTCTTTCTCAGGCTCCAGACTTTCTATGTACCAAATTTCATTAAAATCGGTGCAGTAGTTTTAACGTGAAAGCGTAACAGTCAGACAGAGTTACTTTCGCATTTATAATATTAGTAGGGTTTAGCTACAAAAACTAGGTATAAACTATTTGGTCGAATTAGTAACTATTTATAACTTAAGAGAAAGGCAGGACCGACTTTCATGATGTTTGATACACCTGCCCCCCCTCAACAAAATAGCCCTTGGCCGGAACAGCTAGTGTAAAAAAGAAAAATGTAAACTTGGTATGTCAAAAAAATATTCAACTTCGCAGATTCCCAATATACCTACCTTATCAATTTAGTGCGTTAATTTAAAAACCATTAATCCCAAACACAATCGCTTCTCAGTATCGGCAATAAATGTTGGAAACATAATTAAAAGGATAATTTATATCTCTGGAATAAAAACGGTTGCCGTGTCAAATCAAACGGAAAATACACGTGCTTTTATAAACCAGAGGAATGTGGCACATCAGAAAAAGCGCAAGCGTTGGCTACCAGCAATCTATGTAATAATTCCTGCCATTACTTAGGCTGTAGATAATAGGTATATAAGAGACCAAAAACCAAACCGTGACCTTAGGTTCTGAATGTTACTTGAACTACCTCCTCAGGTGTTTGTTAATCGAATAGTCCAGAGATTTCTAATTTTATAAATATTGTTACCAATGTGACCTATCTAGTAGGAAAACTGATTTTACCCTGAACTTAAAATACAAGTCTTTAATTATAATGATATTTTTTTTGTACAAAGACATGAGTAGAAAAATCTTAGACCCCCAGTGGGATTCAAACCCACGCTTATGCCTTTACTAGCGGCAGCGTGCTGACCATTACACTATGGGAATCAACTAATGGTATTGAACCAAAAATATCAATCGAATTTCTATTGATAGATTGTAGTTAATACAAGTCTTTAAATTTTTGTTAGGTTTACTTTTCCATATTAGCTTTATTACGGTTGATTTAACCCTGCGGTGGTAAATACCCCCAGGTTCGGGATGGATTAGTCAGTACCTAAGTCAGTTTCATCTATACTAATCTATACTAATATTATATAGAGGTAAACTTTGTTTGTTTGTTTGGATTGAATAGGCTCAAAAACCGAACCGATTTGAAAAATTCTTTCACTGTTGGGAAGCTACACTATTTCCGAGTGACATCCCTATTAATATTACAAATGCGAAAGTAACTCTGTCTGTCTGTCTGTTACGCTTTCACGCTAAAACTACTGGACCGATTTAAATAAAATTTGGTACAAAGAAAGTCTGGAGTCTGAGAAAGGACATAGGCTACTTTTTAACCGACTGCAAAAAAGGAGGAGTTCCACGCAGATGAAGTCGCGGGCAAAAGCTAGTATTTTATATAAGTAGATGACATCATCCCTCGGGATAAACTCCCGAGTTGATTAGCAGTGAACCATCAAAAACCCCGCGAACGATCCTATACTTAGAAGAGGCTCGTAAATCAATTACTTAGCGCTTTCGCTTAACGCAGATGCGTGGGAGAGAAAAATATCTTGACTTCAACTATAATATATGCCTATTTCTTGATTGCACTATCAGATTTTGAGTAGAAATTCTAGTAGAAGCTGTTTACTGGTATGATTCCGATTTAATCCCATTGAGGTCTTAATTTTTTTTACTCTAGTCTTGGTATTTATTAGATCTATATAATATATTTTTAAAAATTATCGCAAAATGTGTTGGTAAGCGCAACAACGCTGGACCAATTTGGCCATTTTTTTAAATGTTCGTCGAAGTCCTAGGATGGTCTTTACATAAAAAAATTAAAAAATGCCTGAGACATTCTAAAGAGAACACTTAGCTACGTGTTCTTTTTAGATATTCACATTGTTGTTTGACAGAAGACTGACATAGGTAATATGTTTGACGAAACAATCGAACGGGCAGGACAACGTCTGTCGTGGCCTCCACTTTAAATAAAAAAGTGACAAGTAAAGAAACGTAATCTTTAAAGGGTTAAAACAAGGAACGTTAATAAGTTAAAGGCTATAAAACGAGTATAAAGTTACTATATTAAAATGGACCCCCTCTGACAGAATTAAACCTTTTCTAAGGAATCGACACGCGAGCCGGCGCGTTGCGTGGTCTCAAGTGTCATCTTTGACATTTGGTTTGGATGCAATCTGACGCTAAAATCGTTTCTCAAAGCTGATTAGAATTGTCGTTTTTGTTTCTATTTCATTTATAGCTTTAGTAATGGTTAGGTATCTTTTCGAATCCTCCAAAAAATGTAACGTTTGAAAAACGTTAATATGCTGAGGGTTATACTTCTCCATAGCTATTTCAGTGATAAAGTAAACAAAGCATTCTTTGCCAAAATACTATAACCCTAAAATGATAGCTTTCAAGTAATAAAAATGTATGTTATGATAATATTTGACGCAACAACAGTGCAATGAACCGACCAAAGAATCTATTCTGAAATCCTAAGTTCGCTATCACGTAGTGCTGTCTCTTTCGCACGGTCCACGTGCAATAAAAGTGCAAGTAAGACAGATCTAGAGATGGGTATGTATATGGTTGTAGGTACGCATAGACCCTCGGGCGTTTGGTTCATTCATCCTAGCTATCGTGGGCGAATAATTCGTTCAACAGTCATGTCACCCTGGTAGGTAATATTATGCAAATATTATTATCATTCAGTTATTATTATTTTTTTGACATCATTTTATTAATAATTAAATTAATGTTATTATTTTGTTGACATGATTGTGTTAATTGGCGGCCTGTTAATATAGTGGTCAGAGCTCTGACTACGAAACCGGAGGTTACGGGTTTGAATCCTGTTAGGGGCAGATGTCAGTGTTATGAGCGAGCGCCTGAGATATATCTATGTTTAGGTTGTATAGTAACCATACTAGAAATTTGGCTTGGGACAAGATAAATTAGTGTAAATTCTGCATAGTATTTTTTTTCATTTTTGCTGTAGGCAGATATGTCTAATACCTACATAAAAAAAATCTGTTACTTTCTGTAGCTCAGATCAGAAATACACAGTTAAATTTTTAATCTCAAACCTTCCATGAACGAATCTGTATTTAGTTACATTTAATTACCTTCAAAAAGATTTTCCGGTAACTAGTCTCAAAATAACATTCCTGAAACTACAACTAAACAGTTTCACGTGATTAACGAATAATCTCGCTAAAATTTACTGTTTACATTATAAATGTTAAAAATAACGGTCGGCGCCTTTGAAGAATGAGCGCGAAATTAGCCATTTTCTTTACGACTATTCAGAAAGGATATATTATTATGTAGGTACTTACTACAAAAGAAATATCGCAGTAAGCGTGCTTCCCGTAGGATATTGAGAGCAAAGTAAAAATCAGTTACGAGTCCTTTTAGATTCATAAAGTGCTTTTGCCCACGACTTTGTTTGCATAGAATTAGTAGGTACTTCGGGTAGTATAGAGGTGATGCAATAATTGTCGCATCCACAGTGAATTCCTCCCCCTTTTTACCCCCTATGTCTTGTCCTTGGAGCTCTTAGTCCCGAGATGATATCCAGGGCAACAATGTTTTGGATATCGTGGCAAATTTTTGAACAATTATCGGCTTGCTAATCAAAAAAATCTGAAAAAACTCAACAAAATCGTTAATAATGACTTGTAGGCATAATTATTAGGTATTTTATTATAGACCCAAAATCACTAGGGTGCGTCGGGGTAACATGAAAAACAGAGCAAGATGAAAAACCCCTCATAGCTGCCTATTCCGTGCATATTTTTTAACACTGACTACAGAGTTTTGTAGGTAATTTCATTGCGCTCCTTATCTCAGTCAGCGATAATCGTCAGTTGTGAGTGCATATGTTTTTTTTGCAATTTTTCGACAAGGTATGTTTTTGAGCGATAAATGCATTTTTTAATCTTCCCCCACGTTCCGTAGTTTCTTCTACACGCAAGTTAAAAATATGTTTTTTTGATACGTGTTATTGATAATTTTTTTTTAGTTGATACATAAAATCCGATTTTACATATCTTTTATATTTTTGGAGTTTTTATATTTTTCAATCTTACACCGCTTGTAAAACCCAGGGGCAAGACGGCAATATTTTCTTTTCCAACTTACCCCGATTATGAAACCCATAGTAAAAGTCAGGGGTTGTCAAACTGTATGATTCGTTCATGAGTAGTGTAATATTCACAACTCATGAAAACATGTGTAAAAAAAAAGATTTTAAATAAAAGTTGTAATATATTTAGCTAGTTTAACTACCTGTCTATTTAAATAAAGAAATGATTACATTTTTATGTGGACATGGTAGTAAAATTTAAATATTAGGATATAAAAAGAAAAGGTTGAGAACCGCATATCATCTGAATACAAAGTGGGGTAAGACTGAAATATTATATTTAACAAAATTTCATTTTGGTAGTTAAAACTAGGTATTTTTAAAATGTATTTATATATTTGAATAGAGAAAAAAATATGCTTTCGGTGCATATAATCCAAATGGACCTACAATGGATATTAAAGATTTTAAGAACTATATCGATCTTCCCCCCTCATCATTCCATCTTACCCCACGATTTTTTTGCAAAAAATTTAACTTTGCCGTCGTTTTTATATATGAAAAACACCTCCAATCAGGTCCATTTTCAGGTAGATAGGAAGAACCATTCATTAGCTTTACTAAAAACATCACTTCATATACGTCAGCTTCATACGATTAAAATTATGAGGCTTTAAAAAAAACATGGTTTATCTCATCAAAATCTCGTTCAACCTTACCCCGACGCACCCTACCATATAGACCACTGAAGACCAGTGCTATTTGATACCAATGTATCATAACCGCGAAAGCAGTTCAAATTATAACTTGTATATCTTTCATCATGGTAGCTAAATTTTTTTTGCTGCAATCATCCATTTACGACTTCTGTGTTTGTCCGTTCACCTCCAGTGGTATGTAGTGGGCGGTGCGTAGGAACACTAAAAGTCTGGGTGTCTGGATAACCTATCAATCACCGGAATCCAACGTGTTATGAAGTGCCGATGGATCCGTTAAATTGTGGGTGGAAATTTATAGGAACTATCGAAAGTGGCAAGGTTGTAAATTTGTAGCACTGCAGCACTGTGTTGATTTTAAAGGTATAGAAGAAGAAGCGTCGTATATACTGCATATTCTTGTAGTTACCTCTTTATATTATAAACTAGTTAACCCGGCGAACTTCGTACCATATTCTAATTATAATAATAATAATTTTATTTCTTTCAATTGATTTCTATCCAAACCGTGTCCTGACAAAAACAAAAAGAAAAGAATTAGGTACTTACTTACCTATCTAATTTGGTGTAGTCGATCGAAAGTTATTCCTGTATAATATGTACTTAGGTACATTTCGGTGATTCATTTTTATTTACACACTTACTTATAGTTTACTATAAACCAAAGTAAAAGTTGGTTTAAATTGGAGAATTTATCGTAAGAGCGTTTTAACGTTAGACTATTGTCAGGTCAGTCGTGCTACGATTATGGAAACTGTAAAGAATTCGAAACATCAGCTAATAAAATAAAATAAAAATACGCGAGTTAAATCCGTTAACAGTTGTTTCATTCCAATGTGTAATAACCGCGAAGGCATCAGAAATTATTATCATAAGAGATTAATAATATGAATTCCCGTAGGTAATTTCTAAGAAGCCGTTTATCAACAACGATTCCGCGTTGTCGGGATTATTCTGCAACTTTTAATAAAGGCTTAACAATTCGTCAATTCTCTATAATGACATTGTACAATATACACACACTAAGTATTACACTACTAGCGGCCCCGGCAGACGTAGTCCTGCCCGTCCGATTGTTTCGTCAAAGATCTGTCAAAGTCTTCTAACTGTCACTTCTTCATAAGGCTTCATATTTTCCCCATTTTTTACACATTTTCCACTGTTTCTTCGCTCCTATTGGTCGCAGCGTGATGTTATAGCCTAAAGCCTTCCTCGATAAATGGTCTATCCAACAAAAAAAGAATTTTTGAATTCGAACTAGTAGTTCCTGAGATTAGCGCGTTCAAACAAACAAAACAAACTCTTCAGCTTTATAATATTAAGGATAGATTTTATTTATTGCACATAATCTTATCACATCCAAATTACAGCCTTATTAAAAGACAACAAGCTAGCAAATTTTAGTAACATAACGTAGACTATTTTTGTCTTCTTCGTATTGTCAAGTCATCAACAGCAGGTCGTTGGCTGTCGCATGATTTCATCGGACCATAAACGATTATACGCTATGACGCGATCGCGCCTGCAACGAGCGATTTACATTAAATCCTATAACACTGCGAATCGTATTAAGTAAGGAATTACTTTGTATTGGAATAAAACAACTTTAACGGTTTTAACTCGCGTATTTTAATTTTATTGGTTGACGTTTCGGAGCCTTTACTGATTCCATAATCGTAGCACGACTGAGTTGACAAAAGTCACACTAGGCATTATATTTTAGTACTTAATATGGAAAAATGTACAAATGCCTTCTCTTAAAAAGTAAATACATCCAGCATATATATACCTACTAGCTTCTGCCCGCGACTTCGTCCGCGTGGAACTCTTCCTTTTTTGCAGTCGGTTAAAAAGTAGCCTAGGTTCTTTCTCAGGCTCCAGACATTCTTTGTACCAAATTTCATTTAAATCGGTCCAGTAGTTTTAGCGTGAAAGCGTAACAGACCGACAGACAGAGTTACTTTCGCATTTATAATATTAGTAGGGATATATAGGTAATATTTAACATGTGTGAGAGATAAATCGCATTATCTAGAAAGGAATTAATACTTGTTTCACAGACATATAGGTAGTATTTAACACTGTCACTGCTTAACAAAGACAAGTGGTCCCAATAAAGCTTCGCGCAAGATTCCGCTGTTGATCTGTCAGAATGTCAGTATCCCGCCCCGTAACTTAACCCTGATAACAATCCTATCGCTGAAACAAAAAGTCGTAACTTTTATCTTCTTAAAATTAGTATCTAAAGGATTTTTGTAGATGTTTCCAAGTTACCAACACTCAAATAATATAATATTAGTCTGATTTACTAATAACTATAAAGGTACCTAGTAAACTCTTTCAAGTACCTACGTTATATGGCTTATTAACATCATTGTATATTTAAAAGAAACTCTTTATTATATTAAAAAAGAGTTTTTATTTTAGTTTAGTATAGTTTTTGAAACGTCAGCAAATAAAATAAAATACGCGTTTATAGTTGTTTTTATACGAAGTTGCATATATTGCATAAATATCTCTACTTTGTCTGTATCGTGTTGTAACTTCTAAACTGACTTCAAAGTTTGACGATACAATGTCCGTTTTTATTAAGTCCATGACATAGCTGTTATTTCGGCGCGCGCAGCGCAGACGCGGCGGCGACGGAAACGGCGCGCGCGCACATGCAATTACATAAGCAATATACACTATACAGAGGTACATTGCTTATGCTTTGCTGCTATATAGTATACCTATAGCTATAAGTTGAAATAAGTTATTTTTTAGTAAATATGATGTGACTAACAATTTAAATTTAATCGAGAGATATATAGATAAGTGCACCTAATATAGACATGGGTTTTCTTAACTCATTAAATTCACGTAATATAATTTAAATTGCCTACCTACTAATTATTATTTTTTAATGATCAAAAGTACTTACCTGAAACTAGTTTTAACGGCAATATATCTTTTTAAACTATATATACAATAAATTAATAGGTTTTCCCGAGTCTCGCATACAGTCGAAAAAAGGCTGGTCCAATTTCGCTAATTTTGGTACCTATTTACTTAAATATTCTTATTGAAGTATTAATTTACTGTCATAATCGCACACCTAGATCTAAAGGGATCTAACTCTAAAACCGGAAGATTTGAGTTATGCACATCATCGGATTCCAGCAAAACCCTACACTAAAACTGATTTCAGCGAATATAACCCTGCTAGCTTTATTATAAAAAGTATAAATTTATACAGAAAACTCATGCGTGCATATGGACATATTTATCAGTTTCTCGCCTCTCCTGAAAAAGTACGTTTTTTGAGTTAGCTCTCTTTAGATCTAGGTGTGCGATATATTGGCTGGGTTAACTAGTGACGAAAAAAACTAATAATTAGCCATTAAAATTCAAACGTTCATTCACCTGTTTCTATTTCATTGTAGTCAATCAAACGGTGTAAAATTATATTAGATGTCATTATTCAATGTTGAATTATGCATCTTATATTCAAAGTAACTTAAAAATGCATCCCGCATACAAATCGCACGTTTGCAGGAACAACGTGACATATCGAAATGTTTAACAGCGTGAATTCATACTTAAATATGCGGACTTAGAGTCTTAAATGGAATAACAAAATTTCGATATGTCACGTTGTTCCGGCAAACGTGAAATATTCTAGCCTTGGAAATTCGACCTGTGTTTAGGTATTCCTGGATAGGAACAATAGTGTCAATAATATTCTAGAATTAGTATT
The DNA here is from genome assembly GCA_038024825.1 of Polylopha cassiicola. Lineage (NCBI taxonomy): Eukaryota > Metazoa > Arthropoda > Insecta > Lepidoptera > Tortricidae > Polylopha > Polylopha cassiicola. The sequence goes on from CP149061.1 coordinate 8,190,922, forward strand.
CTGACAGCAGTTCATGAGTCGTCCGATGAAATTATGATAAACAAAAAACGCTAATAATAGGTCTAGCCGCTAGCGTCATGCTAGAACGTCTAGTGTGGTCTAACTATTACTTTGGAATTTAAAAAAAAATATATATTATAGTCTAACTTTATACCCAGTTGTTTCATTCCAATGTGTAATAATCGTGAAGGCATCTGAAATTAATATGGAATATGGATTCATGTTTTTCTTTTTTTTCGAACTGAATACTGAAGCGCAGTTGGCCAGCTAATGGGCGTTCACTGCAAAACCGGACGGGTGGCGAGACTCCTGAAAGGAGGCTCTTAAGCCTTTGGGGATTCATGATGATGAGTTTATATCGATAGATTCGGTTGGCAATCAAAAACAACACGGTACGAACATATTAACTAACAGACAAAACCGCTGTGGCAGAATATTAAACTGCTTGTCATTATTTAAAACATTTGAGTAAAATCCCTACTAATCCCTACTAATATTATAAATGCGTTAGTAACTCTGTCTGTCTGTCTGTCTGTCTGTCTGTCTGTTGCTCTTTCACGCCTAAACGGCTGAACGGATTTTGATGAAATTTGGTACAAAGAAAGTCTGGAGCCTAGGAAAGGACATAGGCTATATTATATTCCAAAATTCTATCCCTAAAGGGTTAAAAATGGGGTGCAAAGTTTGTATGCAACAACGTGATTCCTTGGTCCGATCTATTTCAAATTTTACATAAACATTCTTTAACAGAATTGATGGAGTACGTGTTTCGTATTTTATTGAAATTCACCCCCTAATGGGGTTAAAAGGGAGATTTTCTTCCAAATTGATATGAATACTACTTAGTGCTTTTGATTTTGACACATATTTAAAAAGTATAATGTAGGTATGCATAGCAACGGTTGCTAATGTCATTCCTGACATTAAATAAATACCCAAACTGTTACGTGTATGATTTCTTCAGTGTTAACGAAAATGGCATTATTATGTAATATCCCGTGGATCGTGTAATGAGGACTATTTAATAATAAATTCCTGAGTAAGCAGACCCCGTTTAACTTCCGAGGGGAAACTGGTGTCATTACGTAGAGAAATAGAAGTGTTCTTCGCGACCAAAGCTGACATATATAAAAAAGCCGTGATAACAGAGGTGACGGAATGGGACGAGACGGAGGTGAAGCAAGCTCGCGCGAGCTCCTGTGAGGAACTGGATATTGTGCTATTACTGGATACCTACTGGTATCTCATTATAGGTAATGAGGCAAACTGGGAAATGTTTTATTTCGTAACACCACTTATATTGTATATAATTGGTATAAGGTTTTATTTTGTAGGATTGAATTGAATTGTAAAATTGTTTTGTTGTTTTGTTAGATCTTTGTAATAACTGTGGTAATCAATCCTTAAATAAATAGCCAGCTAAACCTCACGTGTATGATTTCTTTAAAAACTTTGTCCGATTAAAAAAAAAATGTTGAACTCAGTGGTAGCTGTATAAATTATGCAATTTCGAAAGTAAGATAGGTAAGTACTTATGTACTTAGTTTGCATATTGTACATGTTAAACTATTGTTAGCTCCATTTATTACGAATATAAGGGAAGTGTTAGGCAGCGGCCGGCGAAGCGTCAGATCCGGTACTTTTAATGAAAGTATATTTAAGACATAACATTAACAAACCAGGTTTTGTCAGTATACTAATAATATACTAATTAATTGAACTGCGACCCAACAATGCACAAGCCGAGCGAGCGAAGCGAGCGTGCCGCGGCAGCGGCAAATGAAGGTCTCCTTTAGGTACGACGACGAGCGAAGCGAGGAGGAGTGTTAGGTAGAATCCTGATCGTCCAGCACGCGATCCAAGCGAGCGAAGCGAGCATGCCGCGGCAGCGGCCGGTCAAGCGTCAGAATCGGTACTTTTAATGAAAGTATAATTACGAAATAACGTTAACAAACCAGGTTTTGTCAGTATACTAATTAATTGAACTGCGACCGTACAGCGCGAAAGCCGAGCGAGCGAAGCGAGCTTGCCGTGGCAGCGGCCGGCGATGCGCCAAAACCGAATAGAATTAGGATGAATAATTAATATGGTAAGAGGGAAATACGTTAAGGAAATAAAACATTATGTGGAAAAAAAAAACATCCATATGATGTTAGGAAAACAAAAGATAGGTCATAAGAGTGTTAGTTAATAATCATTATGACATAAAACGTTAGGGAAATCAATAATAGGTTAAAAAACGTTAGAGATTCAGATATAGATCCGTATTCTAATGAAGTTCACCCCATAACGGGGTTAAAAATTACGCGGACGAAGTCGCGGGCAAAAGCTAGTAGGTATTATAAATGCGAAAGTAACTCTGTCTGTCTGTCTGTCTGTTACGCTTTCACGCTAAAACTACTGAACCGATTTAAATGAAATTTGGTACAAAGATAGTCTGGAGCCTGAGAAAGGACATAGGCTACTTTTTAACCGACTGCAAAAAAGGAGGAGTTCCACGCGGACGAAGTCGCGGGCAGAAGCTTGTGCTGAAATATAGACAAAATGACTAGGTAACACCTGTAGGTAGTGTTTAAAATGACATTACGACGAACAAAGAACGCTTAAAGCTTCACCATACATTCACCCGTTATTCATTGTAGGTACCTAGTTATGCAACTATTGTGAAACTCCGGTAGCCGACGTAATAACTTCAAGAGTTTATTGCCTTGCAAAACTGATATTTATGTGCATTAATGCGCCTAGTAGGTAATGCATCTTTTACCATGAGTATGATATTTAAAGACCTATAAAATATTAAAAATAAATGTATTCAATAATCAGTTAGACCTATAATGATATTTTTGTACAAAGACAAGAGTAGAAAAATTTTAGACCCCCAGTGGGATTCGAACCCACGCCTATGCCTTTACTAGTGGCAGCGTGCTACACCTTTACACCATAGGGACCACTGACGAGTCATCGAATTTCTCTACTCCTTTCAATTCGGTCTTGTACTTTTTTGTTTACATTTAGATTGATTGTAGTTAATATTTAAAGACCAAATAACGAAATAATCCGAATTCTTGTGACAATTTCGCTTGTGAACAAGAAAGTACGAAGGCAATAGTGGTAGCAAGTTTCGTCGACTTAATCAGTGAATAGGCTTAGGTGGGGCAACCTAGTGACTGTGAGGGTAGACGTATTTTCAGGTGGGGCAAGTCCTACTGTGGTCTCGATTTTTTATAGTCTTGTCTTGGTACAAATATTAAGACTTCGACTTACGATACTGGGATTTATTATTTATAGCCTGTTGGTTTAGTGGTCAGAACACCTGACTTCGAAACAGGTTGCGGGTTCAAATCCTGCTAGGGTCAGATGTCAGCAATTGTCTCTCATTAGATGTCCTTATATTATTAACCGCTGTGTAATCTTCAACATACTTGCAATTTTATTTTAATAAATTAAAAAAGTCTATATTTTAGGTTAAACATTACAAAAAATCTACCCATAAATGTATATTAATTAAAACTTCCTTTTCTACTGACATGTTCAAAATCAAGGGCAGTATCATTGACAGTCAGTAATTAGCGAGTCATTGGTAACTCGACCCGCCGTCATCAGGTCGGGTCAGGTTGCCAGGATCTGCCACTGTCACGAATCATCAATCTCCTGACTATTTACATAGCCTTGCAGTATTAATGCTATCGCAGCCGAGGTCCTGACCTTATATAGGTATTTACATAGTAGAGAATAGAATTTCATACAAATAGGTAGCCATCCTTAGTAATATTATAAACGCGAAAGTTTGTCAGTGTTGTTTCAGTATTTATTTCACTTTCACGCAAAAACTACCGAATGGATTTTGATGAAACTTAACAATAATATAGCTTATTCATCAGAATAACATTTAGGCTATATTTTGCAACGATATTGTGTAAAGTACTCATCGTGCGCAGATGAAGTCTGGCAGAAGGTAGTTGATAATATTTTTATAATACTTATATATTTTCAGGTTCAGCCATTTAATAGTTATTATTTAGTTGGTTGGTGTAGCAATAAATAAATTTTCTTTTTAACAAATTATTTTATTAATTATAATTAATAGTTCATTAGCGACAATATATCTATTTTTACAATAAATCATGCTTCTTTGTCATACCGGACGCTATGCATTTTCGGCATAGATTAACAATTTAGTGCCGTGCGATTGTCACACCTGATTTGGAGTCACGGCGGGTCTGCCAACATCATAATAAAATGATGCATGTAATTATCTAATTATGCCTGCAGTATAGCCTTGGAATAAGACTTAGGTCTCAAGTTGGCTTAGGAAATACTTATTTGGACTCACTGATTTCGGTAATGCAAGGTTCTTATGCATCTTTAAATTATCATTAACATCAATTTGAATGACTTGGGATCATTACGAGTTTGGAGTGACTCCAAATAATAAATAATGTTATTAATTTGTGTGAAAATCATTGTTAATCAATGCCATAATCATTGATGAATCTATATTAATATTATAAAGCTGAAGAGTTTGTTTGTTTGTTTGAACGCGCTAATCTCAGGAACAACTGGCTCGAATTGAAAAAAAAATTTTTTGTTGGATAGACCATTTATCGAGGAAGGCTTTAGGCTATATAACATCACGTTGCGACCAATAAGAGCGAAGAAACAGTGGAAAATGGGTACAAAACGGGGAAAGTAACTATTCCACGCGGACGAAGTCGCGGGCACAGCTAGTTGATAAATATTGAGAAAATGAGCTACAACAAGAATAACGTTTTGATGCAACGACGTACTGCGCTCGAACATGTTATCATTAATAGAGTTTAAATCTTATCGTAGCTTATTCCTTCAATATTCAAAGGACTGACAGCGGTTGAAACGCCCGTGGAATCACTATTAAGAATTATGTTAATGCCTGTATTTGGTAGGTACATTTTTTGGTAAGTGCTTAATATAAGTACATTTTCTTGTTCTATTATCAATGCGCAAAACTGAGTTCCAGTTAGAAAAAAAATACTATGGTACACTCAACTGCAGAATCTCACATGACATGTCTGTTAGCCTCATTTAGTGCATAAAATGTGTGTAAGTGAAAGTAATGTGTTTAGTATAGGTATGTTTGGGTGTCTTTACCTAATCTTCATATTAAGGGCTGGTCACATTTGCTGACTGTATTTCCTAAGATATTTATCTGAGGGTTAAGTTGCCAGAACTTTAACCAAGGCGTTGTATCGAGTCACGACGTGTAATTAACTCTTTATACTCTCATCCCGAGTTGAGATGCTGTCCCGTGGGACTGCCTGGACCCGATGACGTTTGGTACAAGTTACAACCGACATAACTGATATAGATTATCATTTAAGATTTTAATAATTGTAACAAAAACAAACAAACAATAGGCTTACTTATAATATTTTTTGTTGCCTTCGTGTATATTATTACACATTCGAATGAAACAACTATTAACGAATTTAACTCGCGTATTTTATTTTATTAGCTGATATTTCAGAGCCTTTACAGTTTCCATAATCGTAGCACGACTGAGCTGACAATAGTCTATTGATAAACCGATCTCATCTACCTACCTATAGGTACCTATTGTGTTGTAATCCCTACTTAATATTTTAAATGCGAAAGTAACTCTGTCTGTCTGTCTGTCTGTTACGCTTTCACGTTAAAACTACTGGACCGATTTAAATGAAATTTGGTAGCAAGAAAGTTTGGAGCCGGAGAAAGAGCATAGGCTACTTTTTAACCGACGGCAAAAAGGAGGAGTTCCACGCGGACGAAGTCGCAGGCAGAAGCTAGTCTTTATAAAATAATGGAAACATTAAATAATGTCACTAATAATGTTTCCTCATACTCAGATAAATTTTGACATAAATTGTAAAAGTGACATTGTTGCACCGTAGGTACGATATAACAAAAGTTTTCAAAACTTAGTAAAGAAATTGCGCAGAAATACACCAAAGTGCATTCATACTGTTTAAAAATATGATTACTAAAGTGACACAATTTTGACGCTAACAAACTCGATTTAAATAAACGCACAAGCTAACAAATGATATCGACAACTCGCTACCCTCCCAAATGAAGCCCAACACTAATAGAGATGTTATCGACTTACAGTTAGACGCGAGTCCTTTATCGATAAATTTTATCAGCATTTCGGTGTCAGATAAACGTTCCCGAAGAACCAAAGAAACATGTCCCGATTTAAAACGACGTATTTACATACGATTACTTCTAATTATTGCCTTTTTAATACTGCATGTTTGGTCGGATAAGGGCGACGTTTATTGTCCATTTCGATTTATGTGTGTTTTTCTTTATATTTGTGTGCAATGTCGATGTTTGACTTGTCAATTTTATATAGTGACGTGCTAAATCGATAAAGATTTAATTATGAATGAAATTATGTTTGTTATATTAAAATAAAATAGTGAAAAAAATTATGTGTACGTCATATTAAAAGAGTATTTACATGTTAGTTTTCCTGCTATATTTTTTTTAGATTAACCTTAAAACAGTACTTTCTTTTATTTACTATAAGGAATTAAACTTGCCTACCTAAGTATTAGTATATTAAGTAGGTAATTGTATACTGAGGTTTCGATATTCGTAGCCGTCTGCTAAGAATATGGGAACTGTAAAATTTTTCGAATCGTCACCATCTATACTAATATTATAAAGCTAAAGAGTTTGTTTGTTTGTTTGAACGCGCTAATCTCAGGAACTACTGGTTCGAATTGAAAAAATCTTTTTTTTGTTGGATAGACCATTTATCGAGGAAGGCTTTAGGCTATATAACATCACGCTGCGACTAATAGGAGCGAAGAAACAGTTGAAAATGTGTAAAAAACGGGGAAAATAACTATTCCACGCGGACGAAGTCGCTGGCAGTAGCTAGTTTCTTATACAACTAGGTGACTGAGACTTTGATATAATATAATTAATTAAATATTTTCTTCATTTCAGATCGCTACTGGTAGCAGTCATCTTTCTAAGTAATTGTATAACATGGACCGCATCGAGACATCACTTCACACATAATGTAAGTATTTCAGGATTATAATAAATATATATATATATGTAGAACTAGCGACCCGCCCCGGCTGCGCACGAGTGGACATTCTTTTTGCAGAATATAGTCTACACTCATTTGGAATAATGTAGCATTCGAATGATGAAAGATGTTTCAAAATCGGTCCAGTAATTATGATTTTATTCGTTGCATAGGTACATACATACCTTCAAACCTTTCCTGTTTATAATACCCATTAATAATTATAAAAATGCGACTTACGATGTTGATTATATGTACTAATATACCTACATCCTATTTCAAAGTCGGAAGATATACTCAACAGATTCGTAAATTAAAATGACGAAGAAATGACAGTGCAAATGAATGCGTGTGTTTTCAATTCGGCGTGTGACCGTGACCGTACTCGCCGTGACTGTGACCGTCTGCGCCGGCGCAGGACAGTAACGTAAGAAAAACATGCGCACGCGCAGAACGGCGTAGAACGAAAAACAAGTGGCACTCTGAAAAATTACAGACACTTGACACACGCTTTTATATTTTGGAATAAAACAACTTTAAACGGATTTAACTGGCGTATTTTAATAATTTCTGATGCCTTCGCGGTTATTACACATTGGCGTATTTTATTTTATTAGCTGACGTTTTGAAAACTTTACAGACAGACTTTTCGGACTTTCTACGAATAGGTATGAAAATTGTACAGTTATCTAAACAAAATAATATTCGCGTGTGCAATCAGTTATATCAAGTCAGCCAATAAAATAAAATATGCCAGTTAAATCCGTACTAAACAGTTGTTTCATTCCAAATAGCTATAATATTTAAGTTTTTCTTGGCACATACAATTATAAGTAAGTACGTAAGCAGGAAACTGTCAGTCTGGTCGTTTCAGTAATACTTAGTGATATTTGAACAACATTAAGTTAAATTGAGCTCTCGAGGTGTTATTCCTAGTCGGAGGCAAACAGTGCGTCGGTGGGCACAATTGTCAGTGATTGGAGGGCCCTTAGCCCTCATGGCCTCTCGAGGCCCTTCAGTGCCGTAGGACATGCACGCCAATAAGATTTATTGGGAAACAGCGTGCCTATGATAAACTGTCAAATTGACATAACATTGAAAACGTTTTCGACAAGGTTTGACAGCAAGCCTATGATGTACTGTTAAATTGACATAATAACGTTGTCGACAAGGAGAAGGTTTGTCGTATCGATATTGTTTCGTTGTCGACATGAAGAAATAAGAGACATCGACATGACAAGATTTCTCGTCGATGACGTTACCGGTTTATGACAGATCACTGTGAGAATAAGACATCAACATGATGAGATGTCGACTCGACAATTCATCATAGGCTCCCAAGTCATTCATTTGGAAGTTTCTTCAAGCGTTGTCCACCCTGGCAGTGTATAATATCATGTAGGTAGGGGAAGGTGAGGTATAATGATCCCCTTAAGGGAAAAACATAAATTCGGCTAAAAATTACCTCACAGTCCCCTATTTGCAAATAATGTTATCAAGTAACAAGCTAAATAGTACGTGCGATTCCTTCTTAATCGTTTAAAGTTCCAGTCAATCCCGAACAGGGAATAGGATGGTTTTTTACACTGAAATTTATTATCGAAATTCGGTACGTACCCAAAAAAATGAAATACGCAGACGAAGTCGCGGAAAGATGCTAGTCACACTAATATTATAAACGCGAAAAGATGTAAGTGTGTATGTTTGTTACTTCTTCACGCAAGAACTACTAAATGGATTTTGATGAAACTTTACAATAATATAACTTATACACTACACTATACAGCGAAATAACATAATATATACTTAGAATATATTTTATAACGATATTGTGTTAAGTACGTATCATGTTGAATTTCAATTCCAGGCGTCAGGTCATCGAAGCCGACACCGACGGCAGGGCGCTGGTCTGTACCACCCGGTGCCGTTCGTGGTGCCGGGCGGCGAGGGGGGAGGGCCCTGGGGCGAGTGGGGGGAGGCCTCCGAGTGCTCGCGCACTTGCGGAGGGGGCGTCGCCAGCCAGAAGAGGATCTGTCTGCAAGTGGAGTAAGTTAGAAACACAGTGACTGATGGAAAACTATTAATTTTTGGAATGAAATAAAAAGAAACTGATAACTGATGGGTATTATTAAAACGCCTACAAAAACTAAATAGCAATAATTGTCCAGAGCGGACGGGCGCAGTTCGTGCTCCGGCGGCGACACCAAGCACTTCTCGTGCAACACGCAGGACTGCCCCGAGGACGCCGGCGACTTCCGCGCGGAGCAGTGCTCGCAGTACGACACCAAGCCCATTAGGAATAATTATTACAAGTAAGTCATATATTATTCGTAAGTGAGGTTTCGGCCTAAAAAACAGCAAGTACTTTTGGGTCGCGTTTGGCTATCATCCCAATGATTGCATTTTATTTTAATTTAGGTACTAATATTAAGCGTACCATCTACAATTAACAAGTCCAAACAGAAAAACGTCGGTGTAGGGTTTGTATATAGGTACTTAGATATTATTCGCTGTCTCATGTACCTTTACCAGGAGCGGGGGTAGCCGGCTAAAGGACGGTCGCCAAGCACAGCGAAAAACGGACGTAAAAGGCAATGTCCGTTTTTCGTTGTCCTTTATCAACATGCCATTCCTCGTGTAGACGCGGTGCGGGCTTGACGCTTAGTGCAGTAGTCAGCCAATGAAATTGTCTCATACATTTTTATATATTTAGGTAATTGCTATGTAATATCACTGATCAGTTCAGTCGGTTCATCGTCAATAGAAAAGAAGAACGACCTATTTTTATTACCTATCCCCATTTGCTTTTCTCATACTTAATTCTCGTGCATCCAGATGGATTCCCTACACGTCGGGTCCGAAGCCCTGCGAGCTGAACTGCATGCCGCGAGGAGAGCGCTTCTACTACCGGCACCAGGTCAAGGTCGTCGACGGCACACGCTGCAATACAGAGTCCTTGGACATCTGCGTCGATGGCACGTGTCAGGTAATAAACACGGCTCACAGGGTGCCAACATGGTCTATTTTTTCAAATACCTACCTATATAGGTATAACGCATATACAACACTAAAGTGACTCAATTCAAAATAATATATTATATTATATCGTAACTCCATTACGAATCTAAGTCATCACTTGCAAGCTCCTTCCGTCACGTAAGGACGATATTTCATTGCACGTTTGAGAAAATATACTTACTGTAGTGTTCTCGTGTTGTTTCGTAGCCGGTGGGCTGCGACATGATGCTGGGCTCCGATGCTAAAGAAGACAAATGCCGCGTGTGTCGCGGCAACGGAACCAACTGTCACACGACCAAGGGTCTACTCGACTCGCAGGACCTCATAAAAGGCGAGTATACATGAGCTAGTCTTATTTTTTAAAACATTTCATGGCAACAATAAGTCGTTTTAACGAAACAACTATAACGGATTCTCGCCTATTTCTTTTTATTTTATAAGCTGTCGGTTCGAGAACTAAACAATTTTATATTCGTAGCGGTCTGAGCTGACAATAGACTAGAACTAAAGTGAGATATGTTGTTTCATTCCAGTGTGTATTAACCGCGAAAGCATCAGAAATAATTGAATCGTTTTATGTTGATGACATGAATTATATTTTGTAACAAAATAATTTATTTTTAGGCTACAATGACCTGCTGCTCATACCCCAGGGTGCTACGAGTATATACATAGCTGAAATCAGGGACTCCAATAATTATCTCGGTAAGTTGATCAAAAGTATCATAATATAATTATGTTGTTACTCCATTATGTATAGGCACGGAACTGACATAAAGTTCCCAAAGACTTGAAACAACTAAATTCTAGCGAGAAATCAATAAGACTGGATTTTTTTTCCGGATAAAATATCTCTTAACCCAGAGCCTCAGTCGCCTTATTTATTAATTAGATATTTAAATTGGCATCAACCGAAGACCTGCACTATACTACTTTCTGTTGAGATTATATTCATGGTCTCTGAGAGACCAGATAGTGTTATTCCAAATCTTCTGCTAATTTAAAGTATTTTTTCTATATCCAGCGCTCCGCTCTAAGAACAACGAAGTGTACTATTTGAACGGACACTACCGTATCGACTTCCCGCAAAGTCTAATGATTGCCGGGTCCTTGTGGCACTACGAGAGGAGCCTACAAGGCCTGCCCGCGCCTGACATCTTGCGCAGCTCGGGACCCACCAATGAATCACTATATCTGTCTGTATGTAATCTGATTATCTTATTAATTATCCTGTAGAAAATATTCTTTAAAAGTGACAATAACTTTGAATCAGAAGATAAGGGATTAAACTTTTTATTTGGATGACATGCTTTAAATTCAGGACAAGATCAATTTGTGTATTGTTTTAAGGTAATTTATTTGCAAATCTTGAAATTTTAGCTTCTACTTCAAGACGACAACGTCGGTATCGAGTACGAGTATAGCTTACCGTCAGCACTGGCCCCGCCCACCGATCAGATCTATGACTGGGCAAATAGCAACTTCTCTTCTTGCAGCGCAACTTGTGGCACAGGTCAGTTTCTGCTTTACATTTAGCCAAGAAGATCATGTTTTCTAGTCAAGAACTTCGGAATTTTGTCCAGACTGTTCATCACTGACAAAAGAACGCTCACCATTCTTTCAATGTTTGTTGATGCACGCCTGCTGCATTAATAGTTAACTTGTCCATGTTTCAGGTTTCAAAACCCGCAACGTGACGTGCCGGTCCCGCGACACCCTGGACGAGGTCGACGATAGCTTGTGTGACGGCGGCCTGAAGCCGAGCGTGAATGAATCCTGCAACGAGCAGGAGTGCCTGCCGCAGTGGGTGCCGGGTCCTTGGACACCATGCTCCAAGCCTTGCGGAGAAGGCGGCAATCGCTCCAGAGAGGTTCAGTGCCAAAAGATCTTCAAAAACAGGTATTTTATCCTGCCGCAGACTTTTCTGAATGGCATTGTATTCTGATTTCCTCTATTCAAATTCTCAAGTTAATCAATTACCTAATGCCTTTTTTCAGCATACCTCCGTCAGCAGTGGCTAATAAAGAATGTTATGACCTACACGGACCGCCGGTACTTCACGAAGAATGCAATAAAGACGCCATTTGTCCAATGTGGTTCACAGGACCTTGGAAGCCCGTAAGTTCTAATTATAAAAAGATAATATCTTAGAACATTCCTAATATTAATATTTGCATAACATTTTCAGTGTGACAAACTACTCGGCCAAGGTAAACAGACACGTCAAGTAGTGTGCTACCAGAAAACAAACGGTCGCGTTGAAGTGCTAGACGACAACGAGTGCACAGAAGAGAAACCTGAATCAGAAAAAACATGCATGTTGCATCCTGAGGAAGGTATTGACTGGGTGATCTCCGAATGGACTGAGGTGAATAGCGTTCATTTGTCTTTGCCGTACATACGATAACGATTTCACAAATTTAAAGTTTTTGTTTCTTTTGATTTAGGTTATGTATTTCCTGGTATCTTGTGAATAAAACTATTGCAGAACTTTTCTAAATATAGCTACCAATATACCTACTTAAATTACTCGAAAACGTGTACATCCATATTTGCAGTGCATTTCAAAAAAGAGGACGCGTGTGGCGGAGTGTTGGTCAAAAGAGGGTGAAGTAGTCGACAGGAGCTTGTGCTCATATCACAGCGAGCCTGTATTAGAAGAAGACTGCGAAGATGAAGCGCCCGTCGTCGAGGCGCAATGGTATGCCACGCAATGGGGCAAGGTAAGCACGGAATATGTTTATTACTGTTGTATAATAATATAATGGTTAAATAGGTAAACAGACTGCATCCCTATCTCCAATGTTAATAGTGAGCGCCTTAATCAGCGAGCCTAAGATGAACTGTCGAGTCGAGACATTTTGTTGACTTAATATTGAGAACGTTGTCGACCAGGAGAAAGTTTGTCTTATCGATGTTGTTTCGCTGTCGACAACGTTATCGATTTACGACAGATCACCGCTAGAATAAAAGGACATGAACATGACATGATCTCGACTCGACAATTCTACTATAAATACCCGCCACAGCACGCCAGTGTAGGTACTTAATCGATTACATTGTGCTTGTGTGAATTATTAAATTCTTGCTACCTCACCAGTGCTCCGTGGAGTGTGGAAAGGGCGTAAGTACCCGGCAAGTGTTCTGCGGTGAGTTAGACGAGTCTGATGCAGTGGTGGTGGTGAACGACAGCAAGTGTGACAACGAGACTCGCTACAACGACACCAAGCCTTGTGAGGTGCCTAAAGAGAAATGTCCCGCAAAATGGTTCGCTGGACCCTGGTCTGAGGTAAGCTAATCTGAAGACTGCAGACGCTCATAATAATATAATGACCGATTTGCCAATTTATAGAAAGTTAAATAGCGAGAACAATACCGAACTGGAAAAAAATATTTTGAAGGCATCAATTCAGTTTTGTACATTATCTTATTGTGTGCTGACTTTTAGTCAACTTTCTGTTGTACATGGGACTACTACTTTAAAGACTATGGTTGATTTCAGTGCTCGATGGCATGCAATGGAGGGACGCAGTTCAGACGTATAGTGTGTTTGAGCGGTGGCAAAGTAGGAAACTGCAGTGGAACCGATCTGCTGGACGAAGAGCGCAGCTGTAATACTCAGGCTTGTCATAGCGGTAAAGATACAAACTCTAAGACTTTAGTCATTTAAAAACATAGATTATTTTCTTACATTTTAAAACTCAAACTCATATCTGTTCCAGATGAGATATTACCAGTAGATTCATCAAGCACTCCCATTATGGAAGACGAGGATGATTACGATTACTGCGATGATTATGAGGATGAAGATGAAGATGAAGATGATGGCAAACCAGTCAACGCCGAGGAAGAAACGGAAACACCTGAGAGTACGGCATCCACTTCTGAGAACACGGGATCTACGACTGAGTTCACGGGATCAACGACTGAGTTCACGGGATCTTCGACTGAGTTCACGGGATCAACGACTGAGTTCACGGGATCTACGACCGAGTTCACGGGATCTACAACTGAAGAATCCACAGTTGAGGGCAACGCAACTACGGAGGAGGGCATTGGATCGACGATAGACGAATCTAATGTGACAGCTATAACCGAAGAATCTTCATCGTCAGCCTCGTCGCTAGCACCGGAGGATAACGATTATGGTGATGGAGATTTACCTGCCTGGGCTGAGAATCCACGACCGGAAGGAGATGAGGTAATTTTTTATTAATTTGATTAAAATCTATAAATATTCAAACAAAATGCACTTAAAAAAGTATAATTAGTAATCGTAAAACTCCTGAGTCCGTGTCCTATAAAGCTCTCCTCCTTTCTTCCTCTCAATATAATTAATGATTCGGTTTTTTTTTCGTTTCAGGTACCCGAAAAAGGTATAGTAACTATATATTTATATTATATCTTAAATACTTTACACTTGTTAGTTATCTCTTGTTTGTGAGCATTACATGCTACCATAGCTTAGTATTTTTACAAGCCGTATGATTTTCTGTCAAAATTCTTATGGGGGTCATTAACATGTGTGCCTTTATGATATTTCAGAGGGCTCCGGAACGACATCATTCATTGTAACTGAAACTGAATTCGGATCTGGCTCAGGTAAATAAATAAACGTCCGCGCCGGTAGTATGAGACATGGTCATATTTTCGAAGACCGTAAATAAACCGAATACAATTATTAAGCAGCTTGTCCAGTTTGTTAAGGTATACTTGAGAAATGTTAGAATAACACACATCAGCATAGTCAATGATAGGCAACACGAGTGCCTGGATCAGCAGCTTTTTAGTGCAAACAGGGAGAAATTTCTTAAAGCGATATAACATGCGCAAGGTTGCAACTTGAGCATCCCAAAATAAAAAGTTGTCAATAATCAACCCGAGATTCTTGACCTGAGCCGAAAAAGGAATAACGCCTTCATTAAACAAAATCGGTGTAACGAGAGTGTAGTTTAAATTAGATAGTTGTCGTGAACTGCCTATAATGATGGCCTGACACTTAGTAGGATTTACAGTAATGCCAAATTTGGCAAACCAGTCGGAAATATGATTCAGGATTAACTTTGTCACTGACTAAGGACTAAATGTATCATAAATCTTTTAACTTTTTCAGAAACTACGTGGACCACTGAGGGATCAGGCAGTGAGTCGACAGATGGCACCGAAACGACAGTCGATGCTTCTTCAATAACGATCATAGACACGGATATAACTGAGACTGGTTCGACAGTTGACGATTCCACAGTCACGATGGAGTCTGGCTCCACAGCCACAGGAACCGACGCCACGCCGACTGGCACCACCAGCACTGAGATCACCACTGAGGATTCCTCGACCACCACAGAGGAAACAACCTCAGATTCCACCACAGAAGCTGGAAGCACTTCAGATTCCACTACAGAAGCTGGAAGCACTTCAGATTCCACCACAGAAGCTGGAAGCACTTCAGATTCCACTACAGAAGCTGAAAGTGGTAAGTGTGTGTGTTTACATTATTTGTTTTGTATACGCAGGTTTTGTTTTTGTTTTAGTTTTAGTTGTTATGTTTAATTAGTGTTGTATTGTTATCTATTATTTATATTTTGTATCGTGTTTGTATGTTTATTGTTTATTACTTTTACTAAAGCTATCGCATTAGGTCTGCGACCTGTAATGATAGGTTTAAGATGTTACTAAATAAATGTCTTATCAAATTAGGGCCCACTTTTGATTTCTTTTTCTCTTTGCTTTTCACGTAAAATTATTAATACTGATGAAACGGAAAAAGATCGATGTGAAATAAGATACAATTATCCACCAAAAGATCGAATTATCAGTAAAATGTTTGTTATCACTTATTAAGGCGATATTGAATACTTGTGCCCGATATTAAAAAATAAAAATTTACCTAAGTATTATATTTAGAAACTATTTCTCGTAGACATTTCTGAGTAACATTGTATTATTCAGATTCCACGACCAGTGCTACGACTATCACAGAAGAAACAGACTCTACGACAAATGTGGGCTCCACAGACTCAAGTGAAATCACAACTACCGATGAAACTGGAAATGGTACTGATATCACAACAAGCACAGAAATTGGTGGTACACAAACTACTATAGTCGATGTAACAGGCAGTACGGAAGGAAATGAAACAGAAAGTACAGTTACCGATGGAACAGCTGAAACAAGTGTTACGGACAGTAACGCAACCGAAAGTTCATCTACCGAAAGCACAGGTGCTACAAAAGAAACTTCTACTGAAGGTCCTAGTGGTACAGAAAGTGAAGGAACAGAAAGTACCGGAGGCACAGGTAGCACAAATACTGAAGGTACGGGCAGTACGGAGAGTACTGGAACAGAGAGTACGGTTACCGAAGGTACAAGTACTGAAAGCAATGAGACGGAAAGCACGGCTACGGAGAGTACCGGAAGCACAGAAACTGGAGAAACATCGAGCGGGACGGATTCAGGTTCAACACAGACGACAGAATCCGGAGCTACTGAAGGTAAGATAACGCCCTTAAAAATAAATTAGTTTACTTATCATAACAATAAACGTACTTATAAAAAATTTATTTTAAACAGGTACAGGCAGTACAGTTACTGAAGTCAGTGGTAGCGAAGAAACATCAGGCACAGACCAAACCAGTGAGTAACATTTTTCAGTCATTTTTAATTCGTCGTTAAAAAAAATAAAATTATTAGAGATTTATTAAACTCAAAATTTTTTAGCACCCTGGGTGGTCTGGTCTCCTGTCACTAAAAAATCGCACTGCAAGCCAAGGAAGTCTCGGCCAGCCAAGTGCATCAAGAGTATGTTCGGATGCTGCCCGGACAAAAAGACACCTGCTGCTGGACCTTTCGACGAAGGTAAGTGTTAAAGATCAATTTAATCTCAATATAGAAACTGTACACGTACAGTAACTCAAATGATATAATGGATCATTTCATTCTAAAATACAGGCTGTCGTAATGCGACGACTTGCAAGGAAACCGAGCATGGTTGCTGTCCTGACGGCGTGTCGCCAGCGGAGGGACGGAACAACAAGGGCTGTCCAAAAGTTAATTGTACCGAGACATTATTTGGCTGCTGTCGATCTGACAACAGCACCCCTGCTGAGGGCAACGACCAGGAGGGTTGTCCGCCGCCACCTGAACCCTGCAAATCTTCCAAGTGAGACACTTTTAGATTGTTTTTATAAATGACAATAGGTATATGTGTCTTATCCTCTTTTTAATTTGACTACAAATTTGAGGAAATCTTTGTCGTGATCAGCATTTAATTGTGCGTCTTTGTCGTGGATATTTTGTGCGTGTTTAAATACTGTTACTGATTTTTTTTTACAAATTGGTTAAATTTATTCAAATATTAATTATATTATAAACTTGATTACTAAATAAAAAATCTTTTTTTAATAGATATGGCTGCTGCAAGGATGGCAAAACAGAAGCTACTGGAAAGAATAAAGAAGGCTGCCCTGAAACTACCAAAGGTAGGTTATACTTCGGTATATTAGACATTTAAAACAGTCATTCAAGTCACTAATTATCATTTTCTTTATAGAACCATCAGCCACTACCGCAGGAGCGAGTACTGATTGTGAAGAATCACAATTTGGATGTTGCTTCGACAAAAAGACACAGGCTGGAGGAGCCAACGGCTCGCAATGTCCTTGTCACGCTACTGAATTCGGTTGTTGCCCTGACGGTGTCACACCAGGTATATATTCCATAATCTCTAAATGACGAGGTAATCCGCAATGCCAAAGTATAATTTTATTATTTTGAAGTGTGGTAGTGTTCGCATTCAGGCCAAGTATGTTACAATCAGCTTAAATAATCCCGTATGACAGAGAATTGAAATTGGAATGATATTTTATTATCTTTTCTTGTTTATATTTGTGACCTTGTAGAATGTTTACGTGTATGGTATATTAAAATGCTTAAGGAAATCAATTTAAAAGAAAACTAAAAACTTGTCTCGAAAGTAAGTTATTTTACAATTTATTGATTTGTAATTTCTTTGATTTGTAACCGCGGTCCTCTACTAAATATTACAGTGGTAGCTGGGTAGGTAAAGTCAATAAAGAAATACAAAAATGTACCACCACGTACTTATGCACCATGAGTCTAAAAGAAATGTGTTGACTACAGCCGGAGTCCGTAGACTCCTGAGATAGCCGAGGAACCACTCATTGAGTTAATGATGTGTTTGTTTAAGCTGCTGGTTCACAAATGGAAGATTGTGTGAAGTCTTGTAACACGTCTGCGTTCGGATGTTGCTCTGACGGCTTGACTCCGGCGCACGGTCCTGACTACGAGGGTTGTTGTCTACTGCATCCGTTCGGCTGCTGTCCTGATAACTACAGACCCGCTGATGGTCCACACCTCGAAGGTCAATACCTATAAGGAAAATAGTAATTTATTCAGATCAGCTCCTCTATACAATAACTGACAATTTCATTACATCACGAAAGGTGGTGTCGTTAGCTTTTGTTAGTATTAGTACCATGCATTTTCTTTCGTTTATTACATTTTCAATGGTAACAGATCATGAGATTTCATTAGGATGATTACCAAACAAATTTTCAAGCACATATTATTTTATGTCGTTAAAGGTTGCGGCTGTCAGTACGCTCGCTTCGGTTGCTGCCCAGATAACACGACGATCGCGCGAGGACCGGACAACGAAGGCTGTGGATGTCAGTACACAGAGAACGGCTGCTGTCCTGATAGGTGAATATATACAATTTTCAGAATATTTAGGAACAAGGACAAGATAGTGGAAAATTTCGTGGACTTGATCTGTGACATCCATAGTTAGTCACGAGTATGGCGTCACAGCAATTCCCAAAAAACAAGTATTATTATACTTTTGAGCACTTGATAATAATATACACTAAGTGTTGTGTTTTGCCCTAATATAGGTATAATAATATGTTTTATTTCTTCTATTTATTAGGCACACGGAAGCTTCAGGCCCCGAGTTTGAAGGTTGTGGTTGTAGCACATATCAATTCGGTTGCTGTCCGGACGGCGTCACCGTCGCCAAAGGGCCAGGCCTGCAGGGCTGCGACTGTCGCCAGTCTGAGTTCGGATGCTGCGGCGATGGACAGACCGCCGCGGCCGGCCCCGAGCGGGCAGGTTGCAATTGCGCCTCTAGCAGATACGGATGTTGCCTCGATGGAAACACTGAGGCTAAAGGAGAGAAGTTCCTCGGATGCGCTGAGCAACCCGAAAACAAGCAAGGTAGTATTGGTTTAAATTAAACAGAAGATGTTTTTATATATTAAAGAAACCATCTTAAACACATGTTTAAAATTACAGAAGCTTGCGCCTTGGCCAGTGATCGCGGTGCAGACTTTAATTATACAGTGTACTGGTTCTATGACATGCAATACGGAGGTTGTTCTCGCTTCTGGTATGGCGGCGCCGGCGGCAACGGGAACCGCTTTACCAGCGAGGAGGAGTGCCAAGATGTCTGCGTGCATCCGTCACCTAAAGGTATTGAAAAATACTTCCTGACTAACGGAGCTTACTATACTTACAATAGTTTTAAAAGAATGGTATTGTTGAGTCTCTAGGTTTCATTTTCAGACGCATGTAACCTCCCCATGTCGAAGGGTGCGTGCACGGGATATTACCTACGATGGTACTATGACGCAACTTACGAGCAGTGCCGACAGTTCGTGTTCGGTGGCTGTCTTGGGAACGACAACAACTTTGAATCTGCGGAGCTATGTACAAAACAATGCCAGCCTGCGCAGAGTAACGGTGAGGACATTACGAGTACCTATATCATTACAAGCGATTTCTTTACAAGCTGTTTTGTATGAAAAGGTGATAAGAATGAGTCATCAATTCTTTAATCAATCATCACGTTTCAATTATGTTACATAGGTAGGTACATAATACTAGATAGCAGTAACAATTTTATAAATGACAGATATATGCAAGCTGCCCACTGAGCAAGGCCGCTGTGCCGGCAACTACAGTCGCTGGGGCTTCTCGGAGGAGACCGGGCGCTGCGAGCAGTTCCTGTGGGGTGGCTGCGAGGGCAATCCCAACCGCTTCCTCTCGGAGGCAGCTTGTATGTTGCGCTGTAAGCCACCTGGCGCCCTTGAACGTGAGTAAAATCAATAGACATAACATGGGTTGTGAAACTGGGTATTTGTGGTGATGGCCCCTGACTAACAAAGTTCTATACCTGGATTGTTTCTGTTTGTACTCTGTCTGCATGCCTTTGATATATTGAGGATGGGTTTATTCTATTAAGCAATCAGTAACAACTTCTATTTCTATTTCTGTAAATTAAAGCTAAGACTAAATCAAGGGCTCTTCTAATTTTCCTATTCTATTATCTTTCTACATTGTCTACATTGTGTTGAGGAGCAAGTTATCAAACGTACATCAATACACCCTCGTCAGCTTAACGAAAAGACAATTTAGAAGGAATCTTGTAACATAATCGCTTGCGCATGATGCAGCGGAGTGCTCAGAGCCGCAACAGGCCGGCGCCTGCGAGGACAAGCAGCCGGCGTGGTCGTTCAGCGCGACCGAGAACCGCTGTGTACCTTTCTACTACTCTGGTTGTGGAGGCAATAGGAACAGGTTCCAATCTGAGCGAAGCTGCAAGGAATCCTGTCCTAGCGCTTTCGGTAAGCATACGCCCGATTGGTTTCTTGATCTTGGGCTCTCTAGGACTCGTCCAGAACAATAAGTAACACATCTGAATTACGTATTCGATAATGCACGTACTTAAGTATTTGATAACAAATTGATTGGTGTGTCGTGTGGAAAAAATAACTGCATGTCTAATTTATGGTGTATTCATCCTAATTCTGCCTTTTTCCTCTTGTGAAATATAGACAGCTCAACTTCATACCTACATTGAATTACTTAACAATTATTAATTTACAGAGAGGGATGCGTGCACCCTGCCCGCGGAGGTCGGAGATTGCGCCAACTACAGAGCGAAATGGTACTACGATACAAGTATTCAGAGGTCAGTTTTATAATTATAATTAATTTTTATTTAAGTTATTAGGTAAAAACTTCTAAGTACTTAACGGAGTCACCTGGCAATATTTTATAATTGTTCAATTGTTTAATTATATTCCAAAAACGTAATATTACATAATTTTATTAAAATAAAATAAAGGTAATTGAAATTTATCGACACACAAACTTTCGATTTTGTGATACCTTTGCTCGTTATTATATTGTTATTATTATTATTATTACGGGCTTGTATGATACAAGGGTGGGTCCGGCTTTGTAGTGAGAGGGGGGGGACGTCCATAGAGTCAAATTGAAAAATAGATATCTATAGATATCTCAGTGCCCGGGAAGTGGTCATCGAGGTCATGAACCCCTTCCCCACTGCACCCGCCCTTGCCCAGATGCTAAGCTGATGGTTTTCCAGATGCCGTCAATTCTATTACGGAGGCTGCGGCGGCAACGGTAACAACTTCGCCACCGAGCAGGAGTGCCAGGGTCATTGCGCCTACAGACCTACAACCACCACCACCACCACCACCACCGTGCGGCCTGTCGCACAACCGCCATCTGGAGCTCAAGGTACAAAAAAAATAGAGCTAATCCTTATTAATTATATTATTATTTACGCGAAATTTTATAAGAATGTATGAATGTTAGCATTTTTTCACTCTTTCAGGCAATAGAGACCTTTTTTAAATCCTATTTGAATATTAAAATGGACCATTTTTCCAGACTTTTGTTTCCTGGAAAAGGATCCGGGTCCGTGTAGCCAGTTCGAGGAGCGGTGGGCGTACGACGCGGCGCTCGGCGCGTGCGTGCCCTTCCAGTACGGCGGCTGCGAGGGCAACCGGAACAGCTTCCCCAACAAGGAGTACTGTCAGTACTACTGCAACAACACGCAAGGTAAGATGACGCCCTTAAACAAGTGCCAATCGACTCAAACGGAATTTGGATGGAATTGAAAAGTCACGCGGTCAGTCTAAGATGGTAGGAATTATCTTAACAAGTGTCTTTATGTGTGCGTATTATCCTACTACGTGTTAGCTTACTGCGTAGTCAGTCTAGGATGGTAGGAATTATCCTCATTACCGTCTTTATGCATGCGTGTCAGTAGGCAATCACACACACATATAGACGCAACACACTAAGTCCAAATAAAAATCTTCACAATTTAAAACAAAATACGCTTTTATTTACGGTCAGACGCAATTCGGCACAATATAAATGTGGTTAGTATTACCCCTGTTACTAAAGAATAATACTTAGGTATAATGCTAATGTGGATGTTGGTAAATAAATAAACTATTAATTATTATTATTATAGATATCTGTCAGTTGCCGATGCGCCAGGGTCCCTGCGACGACTCTCTCCCGAGGTGGTTCTACGACAGCGCCACTGACAGCTGCAGTCAGTTCACGTACGGAGGATGTGAAGGCAACGACAACCGGTAAAATATATAAATATTGATGCAATCAATCAGTCATTAGGTACTTACTGATTTTATATCAAAGACGAAGGTATCCTGAAGCCAGAAGTGGCTACTGCGTCGAAATTCTCATTTACTTTTAAAGAATAGCAAAAGTTACGTACCTATTTCTTACTTACGATGTGTTTTTGTACAGATTTGATTCTCCGGAGGCATGCGAAGCACGCTGCAGAAGCCAGCCCGCCCCGACTAGAGGTCCGTCCGCTACCCCCGCACCGGTAAGTACTTATATTTTTATTCAAAACTGTGTAGATTTACCTCATATGAATCCTTACTAATATTATAAACGCGGAAATTTTTAAGATGTCTGAATGTATGTTTGATGCTCTTTCGCGTAACAAATGATTTTAAAATACGTGCGCAGGAGTCGCTGCCGGCGCAGTGCGCGGTGAGCGGGCTGGCGCAGTGCGCGGGCGCGGGCCGCGTGTGGTACTGGGAGGCGCGCCGCGGCGAGTGCGTCGCGCACGACACGCCGGCCGCGCCCGCGCCGGCCGCCGCCTGCGCGAGCGCCGGCGTCTGGTCCTCGCCCGAGGCTTGCGAGCGCACCTGTGGCGCTTTCAGAAATATTGGTATGTGCTTACTAGTTGACCCGATGAACTTTGTATCGCCTTATGGTATGTGCTGAATCATTCAAAAATAAAGTAAAAAATATTGCCTAAAACTTGAAAAAGAAACTTGTGGCATGCTTAATATTTAGGGGTATGAACAACAGATGTTGGCCGATTCCCAGACGTACCCTATTATGTAGGTATACAAAATTTCGTAAAAACTCCAGCCGTTTCAGAGGAGTTTGGCAGCAAACAGCGCGACACGAGAATTCTTTAAATAGGTATCAGATAAATATGAAAGTAACTTTGTTTCTCTTTTATGCTTTCACGCCTTAACCACAGAATCAATTTTGGAACGAAGATAGCTCCGAAGATAATTCCGAGGGAGAAAATAGAGTAGTCTATATTCCGAAAATCATCCCTTTATAGGAATTTAATTGGCAAAATCGTGAGCAGAAGCTAGCATACCATACCTATTATTATACCCGAAAGTCGTTCACTGCATATAGGCATTCTCGGACCATCGTCAAGTTCGTCGCGCTGCAAATTGTCTCTCAAGACCATTAAACCATTTTGTTGCAATCGAGGAGCTCTTACAAAACGTATTTTTTGGCTATTTCTGCAGACGTTTGCCGACAACCAAAATACGCCGGTCCGTGTACCGCTTTCGAGTCGAAATATTACTTCGACACAAACACGGGCAGCTGCCTGCAGTTCCTGTACGGCGGCTGCAACGGCGGCCCCAACCGGTTTTCCACCATCGACGAGTGCGAGTCTGTGTGCTTGCCGGAGAGAGGTCCATTTATAACATCTTCTTAAAATAATAAAGCCATTTCTTCCATATTTCAAGTTAAATTTCTAATCAGCGTGTTCTCAATATTCTTTACTTGAATGCATTCCTGTTTGAGTAAAGGCTTCAGCTTCTTCCATCTCTCCCTGTCCTTAGCTTTGTCAGTCCGATTGCTTCTACATAAAGGATTCTCCGGCTATTTCTTCTTCTTCTTTATCTCTCCCTTCCTTAGCTCTGTCAGTCTGATTTCCCATATCTGTGCAATGTCATTCTCCTACCGTCTTTTTAGTTTGACAATTACTTCTTCCTTTTGGTCCTTTCCATTGTGAAGCTTCTATCGTCCATCTATTATTTGTGTAGCGTGATCTGTGTCTGACCCACCTCCATACACCCTTATACCTTTTCTCTTCACTTCGTTTTTGCAAATTTCCATTACTCTTGGAGTTATCTGTAAATATTTATTCAGGTTTCGCAACCCTAAAGTTTTGGTATGAAACAACTATAATGGATTTACCATTACATATTTCTAACTGACTCAGCTGACGATAGTCGAATATGGACATCGGCACATAATATAAAGTTTTCAAAACATCAGCATATAAAATAAAATACGCGGGTTAAATCCGTCATAGTTGTTTCATTCCAATGTATAGGTAATAACCGCGAAAGCATCAGAAATTATTTGCCATAAAGTAGACAAAGCATAAATCTGTCAATGAATAATTTTTGAATTAATTACGTACCCTCGCTATTTCTCCTTCATTACTACTCTTCTAAGGGAGTACATTTTTATTAATATGTTATTTTCACACATGTGTTTGTACCACGCAGATCCCTGCAAGCAGGCTCCTGCGGCCGGCAACTGCGGAGAGTATCTGATCAACTGGTATTACGACGAGTCTCGTGACGACTGCAATCAGTTCGTATACACCGGCTGCAACGGAAACGGCAACAGGTAAGAATATTTATTATAATATTATAGTATAGGTAAGTACAAATATCCTTGTTGTAATTGTACCATGACCGTGTGCTCATTAACAATGGTTTACAGATTCCAAACACGCGAAGACTGCGAGGGGCAATGCAAGCAGAGGGCTGTGGCTCAGAATACAACGGCCCCGCAGGTAAATTTGCGTGATTGTTACGTGTGCTAGGAGTAGTGAAGAGTAATAATTCATAATGAAATGATCGGTCCCGTTCACAATGACCTAAAACTCGTACCTTAAATTTTAAATAACGGTGCCCAGCTATGTTCATACCTGAATCCACATAAATAACTTGTAGCAAGAGTGCCAGCAAGCGGGCCCGCTGGCGGAGTGCGCGGGCGGCGAGCAGGCGTTCTACTACGACGCGGCGCGCGGCGCGTGCGCTCGCGGCGCCGTGGCGGGCTGCGGCCACGCCCACACGTACCGTACCGAGGAGGAGTGCCGCCGACGATGCGGCGACTACAGGGGACAAGGTTCACGTTTTTACTATACAGAAATGTTGATATAGAACCGTTATCAATACTGTCAGTGGTTTTCATAGAACGTTCGTTTCCGTACCGCCGTAAACTTTTTAGTAGGTTTATCGGGCGACTCGGACCTAAAAAACGGTAAATATATCCTATTTAGTTATTTAGTTAAGTACCTTATCTGTAGATGTGTGCCGAGCTCTCTTAAATCCTGGGGAGTGCGATGATTCGATCCCGAAAATATACTGGGACCTTGAGACTGGCAGCTGTCAGCAGTTCACGTACAGCGGTTGCGGCGGCGGCCCCAACCAGTTCTCCACGGTCGACGAGTGCATGCAAGTCTGCGGCCACCTGGCTATCGGTGAGCAAGAGACCGCGACCACTTCGCTTGCAACTAAACTTTTCCCTTCTTTAACTCACTAAACTTACGCTCTAGTAAGCTCTGTTATCTATTGAAAATCTTAAATATTGTATTCGTTGCACCGTCTCGGCTCGAGGTCGGGTTAGTCGTGTGTTGGTGGCGGTAGTAGTGGTGGTGGTGACTAACGATGGTGTGGCGCAGACCCGGCGTGCCGGCTGGCGGCGGCGCCGGGCTCGGCGGCCGCGTGCGGCGCGGTGGGCGAGCGCCGCTGGCACTACAGCACGCTGCACGCCGAGTGCCGCGGCTTCATCTACTTCGGCTGCGACGGCAACGAGAACAACTTCCAGACATTGGACGAGTGCGCCCGGCACTGTTCCCCGCCTGCTCCCGGTATACCACACAACTCGCGTCGTCCACTCGGTGTCACGTTACTCGTTCGTGTTTCGATGTTGTCGGTACTTTGTACCGTTCCGTTCGCAGTCACACTATACACGTTCAATCACTTTCAAATGGCACTCTATTTCTTGTCGCACGCTCTTGTATGTTAATATTGAATGACTTCTATGAAAACTACTGATTGATAACACTTACCTCCTTTACTTTACTCTATTAAAACTATTGCATTCTGGTTAAGAAAAATAAAGCTAAGTTAATGTCGTTATTTAAAATGTTATTTTGCATCTGAATGGACGTTATGTTATGTATGTATTAAATTGATTGGTATTTTGGCCGTTGTCAGTTTTGATGTATCTATGTATCACAATAATAAATAGGTATGTTCCGTGTCAATAATATTACAGCTTTAGGGGTCGTTCAAGTATTAGATAAACATTATAATGAGGCGGAGGGGTCTTTGCTATTTTTGATGACAGGGGGATGGGAAAAAAGAAGCAGAATACATTACAAAAAAATTGCCAGTAACATTGTTTACATAAGAATGGGGAGCTAATTGGAAATTATTGTGATATAAACCAGCTTACGTAATGCTTAAACGACCCCTTAATATCAACTGTATCGAGCTGTGTTTAATAAAGAGATCGGTTCCCGCAGGCCCCGGTGATAATGAAGTGATACCAGCCGGCGGCGAGGAATGCGAGTCGCGCGAGCGAGCGTGCGCTGAGCTGCAGTGCCCGTTCGGCCGCAGCGAGGCGCGCGACGCCGACGGCTGCAACACGTATGTACATTGCAGCTGTAGAATTAACAGAAGACATACAAACCTTTACTAATAAAAAACGCGAAAGTTTGTGGGGATGTAAGGATGGATATATGTTTGTTATTCTTTCACTGAAAAAGTACTGAATGAATTTTAATGAAACTTTGCAGTATGTTATATAGCTTACGTATCAGAAGAGCAGGCGTTATAAATATATAGTGTGAAACATCTAAAATACAACGATAAGTGTTATCTCTTCTTGCGTGCGCCGCCGTTGGAATTACACGTAGGTATATTTAATGTTAAATACTGATTCTGCGCAGGCGAAGTTAACAAAAGGTAGGTAGTCAATAATATTTTTGTAAAACAGGTGCACTTGCTTGGGTCACCCGTGCGAGAGCAAGGTCTGCCCGGCGGGCCAGCGCTGCGTGGCTCTTCCCTACAGGGACTATGCGCAGCAAACGCGTTACAACACCACATGCAACACGGGTAAGTGATTCAGGTTTTTTACGTACTGATAGACTAAAATCAACATAGGGTTTAATTGAGTTACCCAACAGGCCAACAGCAATGTAGTATAAAAAATATACCTACTTAAGTCTGGAGTTAGGTACTATAATGAGGCCTTGAATTTAAAACCCACGTTTGGATAATATTACAACCCCGTTCTATTCGAAAACATAAACAGTTTTAAATTATTAGAAGTACCGACAATAACATTTTTGAACTTCCTCGAGTACGTTTAAAGGTTTAACAACATATCGATGCTTTTCTAGAATAGTAACACAACTCGAAATAATTTGTTACTCCATTTAAGATTGTGAACCGTCACATATAAATTTCATTGCAAATGGTGACACATTATGTGTTGTGTCACTATTCTAGAAAAGCATCGATATATGTACAAGTTGATCAGTTAGATGTTGGAATAATAACTGCGAACAAATCCTTGTTTCAAGCTTGTTATTGGTTAACAAGGAAATAAAGTAGTCTTACATTTTCTCACAGTAAACAAGCCGGGCACGTGTCCGTCGCTGGAGGCACCAGAGGATGACGACTGCCGGCGAGAGTGCAACGACGACGCCGACTGCCTCGACGAGGAGAAGTGCTGCGCGCGCGGCTGCGGACACATCTGCGTGACTCCCGAAGCTGGTAAATACCCGATGTCGACATTCCCTATTAATATTCAGCAATAAGAAATAAAGCTAGAAACACCTACTGAGTCCTGCCATACACAATTTACCCTTTACTATAAAATGTCAAATAAAAGTTAGTTCAAAATATAAAAGTACATTTGACGAGTTACATAGCAAACAGTAATTAACGACACGTCGTCGTGATCAATACCTGTTCTGAAGTCACGATAACATGTCGTGGTTAGCGCTCAATGGGTTAAGATACGATAATAGTGAACTGGTAATTATTGGAAAACCGAGAACGAGAGAGAGAAGAGATAGCCAAATTAGTACAGGTTTTCCTTTTAAGTGGTAGTTCTTTGTCAAATAATGCAACTTCGTTGTTAAAGTGGCATTAGGTTCGGTTTTGGGCCAGATCATTTAAGTATTTAAACGATCGCAAAAAATCCCTGTATCTAGAGGTCTACAAGGATTTTTCCAATAGTTACTTGATACCTTATGACATATATCTAGTCCTAATAGTCATATAGTAACGTCATAAATGTGTTTTATAGGACCCCCAGGACCACCCCGCGCAAACCCTGCTGCGGAAACTAACGTAAACGCACAAGAAGGAGGCACGGCTGTTCTGCGTTGCTTGTTCCATAGCAACCCACCGCCTAAAATCAGTTGGAGACGAGGAGAAATAACGGTAAGTCGACTCGGAACTATTAGAGACGGTCTAAATTATAGATATATCAAATCAAAATCAAAAATATATTTACTCAATTTTATAGCCATCTCGGCTTTCCAGCAAAGGTATTCATTCAGTGTACGTTGTTATTAAATACTAATTCCTCCGTACAGATCAGCGACGGTGTGGGCCGCTACAGCCTTCTCTCGGACGGCGCGCTGCAGATCGTGTCTCTGTACCACAACGACACCGGGGTCTACGTGTGCATCGCTGACAACGGACTGGGCTCGGCGCAGCAAGAGATATACTTACAAGTCGATGGTAAAGTTCAGAAATTATTAATATTACCACTGTTTAAATACTCTCAGAAACCTTACTATTACTAGTACAGTGACATCGGTATCATTCAATGCAGGCGTGGAGGACAACGAGGTGATACCGGCAGAGTCGTGCGACTCGTACCTGGCGGAGTGCTCGGCGCTGCGCTGCGAGTGGGGC
The DNA here is from genome assembly GCA_038024825.1 of Polylopha cassiicola. Taxonomy (NCBI): domain Eukaryota; kingdom Metazoa; phylum Arthropoda; class Insecta; order Lepidoptera; family Tortricidae; genus Polylopha; species Polylopha cassiicola. Next base: position 8,220,086 of record CP149061.1, read on the forward strand.
GTGCAGCGCACGCGCACGGCCGGCGGCTGCGAGCGATGCGCGTGCGTGCCGCGCGAGACCGACTGCGAGGCGCTCAAGCACGAATGCGATATACTGCACTGCCAATACGGGAAAAAGACGATCCGCGACGACGACGGCTGCATAAGGTAAGCGCCTTCAAACCAACTAGGTACATTCTATATTAAATAATCGACATGACTTTCTGTAATTTGAACGTTTTGTTACGCAGATGTACTTGCTACGATCACCCGTGCTCTGACAAAGTGTGCCCCGCCGGTGAACGGTGCGTGGCTTACATCGACCCGATCAGCAGGGAGAATGTTTATAACTCTTACTGCAGACCAAGTAAGCGGATATTTTATAATATACCTACACTTTGGCAAACCTACATAACTGCTAAAGCTGTTTTTTTTTTGTCAAGACCGAAATTTAGGATTTGGTTCAATTATAATTTCGACCGAAACCGGAACCGAACCTTTTATACCAACGCGTGATTAAAATGTTGAATAAAATGTCAATGGGCCATTTTTAGAGATATTCGTAGCATGAATAAAGAATCATCTCGCTGGTCTGTTGGAGTTTTACGTATCACTTATATCGAATTAAAATTTGGCGACCCGAAAGGAAGATATTATTAAGCGCTGCTGACATTTTGGACGTTTTCTTGCCAAAACCAACCCCCAGCCGAAAATGATTTTTAATATGAAACTGACAATTCGGTGGGCTATTAAATTGTATTAACTCTGTTATCGTATTAAAACAGTAAACAAACCGGGAGCGTGTCCCGCGACAGAGCAGCTGGCGGAGACCGGCTGCCGCCGAGACTGCAACGACGACGCGGACTGCCGCGGCGAGGGCAAGTGCTGCACTCGCGGCTGCAGCCAGGTGTGCATCGCGCCCGCCAGCGCCACCAGCCCCGCGCCGCGCCCCGACATACACGCCCCTGGTGAGAGAGATATCTGCTCATCCACAACTTTCATCTCTCACTTATCTCCTAGTACTCGTACTTAATATATTTCTTATCCCCATGTAAAACTTAAACTCTCTCAGTCGCCCAAAGATTAACTGGAAGAGATCCCATAAAGGGTCGCTTTTGCACATTTGTATTGTCAACGCTTCAACCGCTGCATTTATTTTGTTGTGCAATGAAGAGTTCACATACATAGCCGTTTCTTCTCAAGTGTGGTGTTCGGAAACGGTGGTATCTTCCGATCTTCATAAGAGCTTGTAAAAGCCTATATTGAATAACTATCTATATTGTGTATTTTGATAGAACTGGAGCAAGCGCCACAAGCGAGCGCCGAGACGGAACCGGAAGTGAACTCGGAAGAGGGCGGAGTCGCGGTCCTCCGCTGCTTGTTCCACAGCAATCCGCCGCCGAAGATCAGTTGGAGTCGTAATGAAATAACGGTTTGTATTCTATTTTCCTCGTACCTAGGTTCTGGCTGCTTTTGGGTAAATCATTGTAATAAATTTGTTTACATAATACTTGAACGGCCCCTTGGACTATTTCCTAACAGATCAACAGTGACGCGGGTCGCTACCGGCTGCTGTCCGACGGCGCGCTGGAGATCGTGTCGCTGTACCGCAACGACTCCGGCGTGTACATCTGCGTCGCCGACAACGGCCTGGGCGTCGCGCGCCAGGAGATCCGCCTGCAGGTCAACGGTAGGTACTGTAGGTAGTCCTCGCGTCGACACCACATCGCGGAGTGTGTTGAGTGAGGAACCTGCTACCTTAGAGGCATTTAGCGTTAACGTAATTAACATGGGAATTTGGAAACTATTAGATGCATGGTTTTTTTCCTATCTTTCAAAATCTCTTTCACTTCTTAACTTGATTTTTACTTTCTACCTAGTTTTCTATAATCTTCTATGGCGATAATATCAGCACAACTTCACTGAGAAACACCCAAAATAAGGAAAAAAATCAAAGTTGACCGACGATGATAACTTAGTAGTTACCTATTGATTAACATATTTTTAGTGAATGACCTAATCTTGTTTGACCTTCACAACTAAATATGCAATCGTATTATAAGAGACCGCGGAGGTTAAAAGGTTATCATATCTATATTTGACCCTTTGAACATAATCGATCGATCTCGTAAACAAATTAAATAGTCTGTTACAGTGACCTTTCACACTGATAGGTATGTGTCTATTTAAACGTTCAGGGAACATGATACCCGCTGATAATTATAAACTGAATAAAACAAATCTCTGGGTCACTCGTATTCTCAATGGTTATTTCATACACACTCGTTGATAAGATAACAAAGTTTTTTGCACCGATAAATGTTTATAGGCATATTTGGAATACAAAAGCATTAAAACTTATTTAGCGCACTTTGATATAATTACTTACGGACAGAATGCCATGTAGTGGCAAGTAAGGTCCTTTATCTGAGGCGATTAGCGCGGTGCCGCGGCGCGCGCGCAGACGGTCAGTGAACATGGACGTGCGCGGGTGTTTCTCAGTGATGGCGGCGCTGCTCCTGGCCTGCGCCCGCGCCGGACCAGGTTAACGACACCGAGATAAAAACTCACACGATATGCCGCCAATTAATCACTTGTATTGGATATTCTCGTTGGAATTTAATGGTTTGTTGAAGTTTAATAAAAAATTGCAATCCCAATTAATCCCAGGGGAATGTTGTTTGACATTCGTAACTAATGTCAACAGGAAGCGATAAGCGTTCAGGAATAACGGAATATCCAATACAATATTATCTAACCTCATTTGTTTCTTGTCTTACATTCTTTGTAGTTAGTAGCAAAACAACCTAACCTTTCAAGTATTTTATGAATGCCCGGTCTTGTGATTCTATCCTATCTTAATTACCTAATTTACACAGTTCGTTCAACTTCGGATAGCTAAAAGCAGAGCATTCATAAATACTGGTAGTGAAGTAGTTGCTAACCCTTGGGGATGGTAGATCCCGTGGAGCGAGCTGCCGGCATCAGCGGGGAGCCCGACGCCAGCGTCATCGGCGAGATCGGCAGACCGGTCAGGATCCGCTGCCTAGTGTACGGCTTCCCTATACCGTCGGTGATGTGGTACCACGGACAAGACATGGTCCCGTACAGCAACGAGATGTATGAGTGTAGAGGAAACGAGCTGCTTATTAGAGCCTTAGACCTGGATGCGCTGGGAGTGTACACGTGCCAGGTGTACAACGGCATAGGGCGAGCGGCGTCGTGGGACGTGACGGTGCGCGCCTACCAGCCCGAGGGCCAGCCCGGCGGCGCGTACCTGGTGCCGCGCGCGCACGTGGTCGCCGTCACGCCGCGCCGCCAGCCCGCCCCCGCCCCGGCTCCCGCCACCACCGCCAGACCACCCTACGTTGAATACCCTGAAGTAGCCGTCTACACCGGTAAGATTGAACTCTCGCTCGGCTCCTTGTATAGATTCGCATATCTTTGATTTCACAGCGATTTGATACCCGACTACCTATGAAATTAGAAGAACCTCAGTCGAAAATATCGAACTCGGGGCAAAACCTGTGGGAACGAAACAATTAATAACAACCGCTTGTTAGTTTATCGTAGTTATGTGTTTAATGTAGAGCTGCATTCTGCATGTTTTCTTGTGCATGACCCTCTTCGTAATACCAATTAGGTACCGTTGATTTTAATGAATATAATTTATATATTTGTTTTAAACTATTTTAATAATAATATCTTGAAGAACAAGGAGGGTAAGTATGGAATTTCTATTTAGGTATCTACATAGATCGGTGTAGTGACTATTCGTGACGAAGCTTCAATTCGACTGGCTGTCTCAGTTTACTGTGCTCATTGTACTGTCCGTAATCAATCCGATTAGCACGTAAGGATTTTAGTGCAGCTGTCCTGTAATAAGTGAAAGAGTGCCTTAATGCGAAGCGCTAATCCTTACGTGCTACGGGTATGTATCTTCGTTTTATTATAAATAAGTATAATTAAATTGTATACTTACTTCAACAAGTTGATGACAGAAGTGTGAAGTCCTCCAGGTCCTGATCACGACAACGTGTCGTTAATTACATTTTGCTATGTACCTAGTCAAATGTGCTGTTATAATAATTTTGAACAAACTTTTTTGACATTCTATAGAAGGGTAAATTTTGTATGTCAAGACGCGGTGGGTGTTTCTAGCTTTAGGCCTCAGCGCTGAATGGGTTAATTGGTTGCTGTGAATATGTTTACACGCAGCTAGATCAATAGGCACACGTAGGTGACGCACATGTGCGTGCGTGGCGTGTAGCTTCGATTTTATGGATTGTGGTTATGTGTAGCTCCGGTGCGCGCTTCAATCAGCGCGGCGTCGACGACGCTGCTGGCGGGCGCGGAGCTGAGCGTGTCGTGCGACGTGGACGGACACCCCGAGCCGCGCGTCTCCTGGACCAAGGACGGCGCGCCGCTGCAGCCCAGCGACCGGATACACGTCACCGGTAACTATAACACTCCACGCACGAGCAATGTTATACACGGACAGATTAGGAACCTACTCGTATTACCAACTACAGAACAAACCAACATGTAGGTATGTGTAATATACAGTCCTAGAATTAAGAGAAATTTATTTACTTCAAGTTTACCCACGCACATACATTTGTAATGTAAGTAGTCTACGTACACAATGGATATGGTGCAGTAGCTATAGAAGATGTTGTTGTAATGAGTAAATGGTCGTGTCTCAGCGGCGCGGGTGTTGGTGCGCGGCGTGACGCTGGCGGACGCCGGCGAGTACGCGTGTGAAGCCAACAACGGGTACTCCAAGGGCTACGCTAGCTTGCAGATCACGGTGCAGGGTAAGCCAGCATATAATACACTATCCATAATTTTGTTAGTCATGCTTCTAATTGATGGATAATTGTGACATACTTACGTACTTTATAACATCATAGAATCTCCACCAGGTCTTGTTCACAACAACGTATCGTGAATTACTTTTTGCTATGTAACTAGTCAAATGTATATATTATTACCTATGTTGATCAAACTTTTTTGATATTTTAAGTATAATATTAAAGGGTAAAAATGTGTGGCAGGCCCGGTGGGTGTTTCTAGCTTAAGACCTTAACACTGAATGCGTTTTAAGTTTTAATACTGTTCAATATTTAATAATATTTATTATTTTTATTTTTTGTTTACAGAGGTGCACGTGCCGGAGACGTGCACAGACAGTCCGTTCTTCGCAAAATGCAGTCTTATCGTTAGCATGAAGATCTGCAATCACCCGTATTATTCCAAGTAAGTATACTTGCACATATTATACTCTCTATAATCTTTATACTAGGTATTAATATTAAACGCCAAAGTTTGTAAGAATGTATGTCTAGTTGTATATTTGTTCCTCTTTCACGCAAAAACTACTGAGTGAATTTTGATGGAACTTTACTGTAATAATATTTATAATAACATTCAGGCGTATAACAATATAAAGATATTGTGTAAAATACTCATCGTACACACATCGCGGGCAGAAGCTGCTTCATGCATGAAACAAAGTCGGGTTAGCTTACACCATTTATAATAAAGAACGCGCGAACGGCTGAACGGATTTCCAAGATGGATTTGTCTCCGCCCCGAACAACAATTAAAATATCGGAATTGGTATAGAAATTTACTGTATTATTTTATGGCACGGCTATTTAACGTATGGCTTTGCCGGGATCCCTTGTCATCAGTCAATTTTCTTGACTTATATTTCTAAAATTTTCTTCTTATTTTAGGTTCTGCTGCAAATCGTGTGTGGAGGCTGGCCAGCTAGATCCTTACAACCTGCCGCAGAGCGACCAGGCCGTCGCCAAGAAGTAGTGCCTCCTAACATTCTAGGACAGACGAGAAGCGAACTCAAAACCATATAGTTCAAATACCGAGTGTTGAATGTGGTTTCATAATCACTCTCTATATAATAATATTATATTGAGTGTCGTTTGTTTATATTAGTCCACTAAAAGTTAAGTGGACTTGCAATAAGTTTGATAAAAACGCATTCGGTTTAGGTACTTATATAGGAAATTATATTATTGTATAGATGCGAAATTCAATTAAATGTAAACCGATTTAATATATTCTAAGTTCCCTATCGTCACGAAGTGCCATACGTTATATTTCTATTCGTGCATTATGCGTTAAAGTACTTATTAATTATTTATTTGGCAAAATTATAAACAGATAAATTATGGTTTTCTTATAATTTTTAAGTTCGTTCAACAAGCAACGTACCAATAGAGTTTAAATTTAGATAGGCAATGAAATTATATTAATGAACTTTGATTGCATGTAAATATAAGTAGTTAAAAATGTCGCAATTTAAACTATAGTTATGTGTAAACTATGTTAGTATATTTGCAATAAACCCGCGCATGGTTGCCGTAGGCTAGTCAAATCAAACAATTATTTCGGACAAAGTGTTCAGTGTATAATTGTTGTAGCGTTTTTTGTTCAAAATCCATGGCACAGTCAAGATCTTAAATATGTACATAGGTACCACAAAGACTAAAAATTTGTACATGAAATACTAATAAGGTTTGTGTACCTACTTATTTTTGGAATATAATGGTATGTAAAATGTAATACAATTAATAAACTTGACTGTACACATTCCCAAGGCGCGAGTTTTTCCTCCACCTACCTATTAATTACTCAAATAATTCTCCAGTCGCAAAAGAACCGTTTTTTTTTAAACTCTTTTTAATGCATAGTAAGCATTATATATACCTACAGCCAAGAAGATTCAATATATCGGAACATATAAACAAGAGCCTCTACAAGGGAAGTGTTCCGATATAATTAAACTCCTTGACAACTCTACGATTTCAATGCAGATTGCATACAATTTCACTCGGTGAGCGTTGGCAATAAACACAATTTTGAATCCATAGACTTACTTATTCTCGTGTACCCGTCTTCCATACGGTTTTTAACAATGAATTTTGCTTTAGAGGCTGTTGGATTCTCATAGTCTAACCTCAAGCTGTTTGTTAGTTGTAATGTAGGTGTTAGTTGTTAGCTAGCTAGACCTATGAAGTCATAATAATAAATTGTTATTTAGATAATAGTGTATTTTATATTGTGACGTCATTGTAAATAGAAAAAAAATAAAAGCTTATCAATTCATATTGTGTTCTCATTTTACTCTTAGGCTCGACAAAATAATATGACTAACAAAACAAAGTAATAGTACATTACACACCAAGGCCAGTAAAATAAAAAATGTCTCAGATCACATGTATGATGTATGTCGTCCGAGGCGAAGCCGAGGTTGACAAAAATGTGATCTGAGGCTTTTTTATTTTACTGGCCGAGGTCAGTATACTATTTTTCTGTCCGACGAAGCCAGAAAGCGGAAATTTCATTTAGCGAAGGACGGAAAATAATTTCACATTTTTGTCAACCTCGGCTTCGCCTCGGACGACAATTACATATGATCTGAGACATTTTTTATTTTCCTGGCCTCGGTGCGTAATGTACTATTACATGAGGCAAACGAACATTTTGAGAAAATTACAAATATAATTAAAATACGGGAGTTAAAGCCGTTATAGTTGTTTCATTCCAATGTGTAATAACCGCGAAATAATCAGAAAAGTTTTAAGAGAGGGCGGCAATAAAAAGACAGCATTGCGATAACATAAATTTTTATTTACATTCCAAAATTCACAGTCAAATTCAACAAGTAACGCCGTGCATCCTTGCCGGCGACCAACTACGAGCACTCCCGGCGGGCGCAGACACGCTCAACAGGTATTGTCTCTGCCCTACTGTGCATCCATTCACAGGCCGTAGTACGAGTTAAACACCACATAAACGTCACAATCGCGTCTAACGTTCATAAAATTTGTATGATTAAAGAGCGACTCTGGAACCATACAATTTCCTTAAACGTTTCGTGACACGCAACTCGCACTAAGCTTCCATACAATTTTCTAAATGAGCTCGCACGTCATTGTTACACGCCTACTCTTTGAGAGCCAAATTACATACAAATAATATTATACTCTTAAATACAAATGTTACAACATAAAAAGATTTATATACATCAAATTATAATTTCATGTACAAATTGTCGGACGAATATCGCCTCCTACTAAACGAAACGGCCGGTCCAGTCGACACAATCGTCCGTACAATACACAGATCTCGACTATGAAATGTCAGGTATTGTCATAGAACTGTCATTTTTGTATAGCGTCAAGATGTGTCTACATATACATAGCTACAAGATCGAAACGAGACTCGCACGGTGTGATGAACTCTGTTATAATGGATTATTAATAAGATCCGTATATTTTAATAAATATATAATATAATAAAAATAAACAATAAATAATAAAACCTTAATGAAAATACTAGACCCGTGCTCTCGGTTGAAAAAACTGATTATAATTATGTACTTTATTTTTAAATATAATAGTTGTCATTTTCTGATATCGTCGCATTAAAATTTCTTATATCATGATTACGTAATCAAAATACCCAAACATAAGTATAATTCTATTACAAATATCTTATATGTAACGTCAATTTAACTCTGTTTTAATCAATATTTTGAGGTTAGATTCGATTACATGATAGCAATAGAAGATAAGGTGAGACAGCTGGTGCTCATTTCGACCAGGTAGCGTTACTGCCACCGACCAGGAGGTCTATGCCAAACATCGATAAGACGCCACATGGTCAAGGCGTATAACGTTTGCTCATAACTTTGATGTCTATTTCCAAACCGAGTGGCGTCCTGTCGATATTTGGCGTAGACCCGCGTTACTGGCTACCATTACATAAAACTCACTTACAGATCAGTGTATGTCGAGATTAGAAGCAAGAGACAAAAGGCAACGTAGGAAGTACATCGATACATAAGTCTTGATATAAATCTGTGGATGCAAGTCAAAATTCTTGATCAAAAGTTGCGACAAAAACATACGTATTTGTACACAATATACAACACTATAATTATAACACACCGCTAACAACTCTACATTACGTACGAGGCAATGAAAACTGGTCTCTAAATACATAGTCATAAAAAAAAAACATCGATCACGAGATTACCGAAATCTCGGAATAAATATCAGTTACAAACGCTATTATAAAATAACATTGATGTCACATTTGAGCTCGTATCATTTACAGTTAGGGCTATTCGTTAAGGGGCAACTATTATTTTATCGTCAAATATACAGATATTTAAGTCTACGGATAGAGGATAACATTTCTGGTCTCTTTAAATAGTCGGGAGTAGTTACACAACTTTACAAGCATTATCGATATCGAAGACAATAAATAAACGTCACACTCGTCGAACGAGATATTCGACGCGACCTACGAGTCCGTCGTAAAGAATACAAGTCTGTTGCGACACGCCGCCGACACGGCACCCGTCCAAATCATCGACGAATGACGTAAATCGGCAGCGTAACCGAACTATATAAAAATAAAAGTATTCGCAGAATGGCAAAACTATACACTACGGTAGCGTCCGAGAGTCACACAAAAATGCACTAAAGGCGTCCGGCGATCCGTTCGCGCCGCGGCGTCGCGCGGAGCTTACCGAGCCCGCGGGCCCGCTATAGTATCACAATGAGCGGCGAGCCGAACGGAGGTCCCGCTACGTCTCGCGAGATAAAAAATAAAGACCTACAAAAACGAAACCGTCTCTACAAATATAAATATCGAATACGAACGACATCACAGACGGGGCGGGGCGGCGGCGATCAGTCCAGCACCTGCGACACGATCTTCTCCATGTCGTGGTCGATCTCCTCGTTGGTGGGCGGCGCCGGCGCGGGCGGGGGCGAGCCGCCGGCCGCTCCGCCCCCCGCGCCGCCCGCGCCGCCTGCGCCCCCCGCAGCGCCCGCGCCGGGGCCGCCGGGGCCGCTCGGCGCTCCCGCGGGCGCGGCCGGCAGCTGGAACGGCTCGTCCATGTCCTCGAGCCCGGCCGGCACGGGGAGCTTCGCCAACTCCTCTTGTAACTTCACGTAATGCCGCTGAAAAAATATGATATTATTAGCACTCCAATAGTACATTACGCACCAAGGCCAATAAAATAAAAAATGTCTCAGATCACATGTAATTGTCGTCCGAGGCGAAGCCGAGGTTGACAAAAATGTGATCTGAGGCTTTTTTATTTACTGGCCGAGGTCAGTATACTATTTTTCTGTTCGACGAAGCCAGAAAGCGGAAATTTCATTTAGCGAAGCGGCCACGAAGTTGGCGCTTTCTGGCCGGAGGACGGAAAATGTAATTTACTGCTATGCCAGCCCGGCGCAAAAGCAGAGCCCGTCCAATTGTGTTTTCAAACCATCCAGGGACTGATTGCAATATACAGATACAATTTCATCCAAATCAATCTAACCATTTAGGAGGACTTAGGCGACAAACAAAAGCACAGATGAATTATAAACATAATTATAACAATATCAGGTAGTGAAGAGTCTTTTAAACATTTTTGATTGAAAGTTTTGTAGGTATGTGAATACAAAACTTGTACTTTCAATCAAAAATGTTCAAATTCTGCTGTGGAGCAGAATTGATAGTCAGGAAGTGACTGTGTGTATGTATGTATGTACCTTGAGCGCCATGAGGTTCAGCTGTATGGTCCGCTGCGTGCGCTCGTCGCCGTGCGTGCCCTCCAGCTCCGTGATCCAGGACGCCACCGTCGACATGATCTCGTTGCGCTTCATCCAGAAGTGGGTTTGTATCACCTGATGCAAATAAAATGTGCTTTAGGTGACAGGTACATGACTGAAGTAAGTAGTTAGAAGGCTATGAAAGAGAGATAAAATGTGTGCTCGCACATCTCTTTTGTCCCTACAGTGATATACTAAACGTAACCCTTTCTCTTTCTCTCTTCACTAATTTATATCTCTCTCTCAACTTCCGTATGCCACACCCAAGCATAGCATTCGTAACGCTCTCATCAACGTACCATAACGTGACGTCACGATCCCTCACTACCTATCTTTACAAGCGCTTATCTTTGTCATCTATTTTAGATTGAGAAAGGAAAAAATACATATCCAATCATTATTAATAATTTAACTGGCGGACTAAATATAATTTCATTTTCTTAACAGGGTCAGTTAAATTAATTAAAACTAGCTGTCCGCCCCGACTTCGTACGGATCCTTTTTTTTTAGCATATGTCACTCGGGAATAGTGTAGCTTCCCAAATGTGAAAGATTTTTTCAAAACGTTTTGGAGCCTATTCAATCCAAACAAACAAACCTTTCCTCTTTATAATATTAGTATAGATAGAAGTATAGAAAAATTCGACGCGTTTTTTTTTTTCTTTTCTAAATGTAGTCACAATCGTCATCCATACTGCCTAGTGCAATGCAATGCTCTTATCTACAAGTGAATTATTTATATGGTATCGTGCAGGCGCGTGCAGTGGAGGGAGCTCAAGTATGGTGCCAGAGTAGGCACTCCATACAATAGTGACTCTGTGCCTGTGAGGAATGCACGCCCTTGGTATCGTGAGTGTGTGAGTGTCACGGTGCGCACCTCCTTGAAGCAGGGCGAGGGGTTCCGCAGGTGGTCGAGCATGGCCCAGCGCACGGCCGCCTGGTAGATGTTGGAGTTGTACTCGAGCGAGGCGGCGCTGCCTACGCGCGTGCCGCGGCTGCGCTCGTAGCCCGGCTCGTTGAAGTACGGCTCCGGCACCAGGATTAGAGACTGGATCGATACTAGCACCTGGAATGTGATATTATAAATGAGTACATGTATATCTTTGGTAAATTAATCTTGTCTCAAACAGTCAAAGCTGTTTTATACATAAACTAGCTTTTTCTCGCGTCTTCACTTTTTTCATAATTTAAAGTAAGCCTATGTCCTTTCTCAGGCTCAAGACTATCTGTGTGTCAAATTCCATTTAAATCAGTAATTATAGCGTGAAAGCGAGACAAACATACAGAGTTATTTTCATATTTATAATATTGGTAAGGATTTTGAAGTCTCATTTTACTATCAGGCAAATAACCACATTCGACGCTTTATAAGTCTCAACAAAACACATCATCCCTAATCCCTAATAATATTATAAATGCGAAAGTAACTCTATCTGTCTGTTACGCTTTCAAGCTAAAACTACTGTACCGATTTAAATGAAATTTGGTACAAAGAAAGTCTGGAGCCTGAGAAAGGACATAGGCTACCTTTTAAACGACTGCAAAAAAGGAGGAGTTCCACGCGGACGAAGTCGCGCGCAGAAGCTGGTAAACTACAAAAAAACCTAATACAAACCTGTAGAAAACTAGACGTGTGCGCGTTCCACTTCTCCTCGGGGCGGCCGTGCCAAGTGTTCAGCACGGACAGACAGACCTTGCCGTCGTTGTACAGGTTGGGGTTGAACCGCACCGAGTGCCGGCCAGTCGTCTCCAGGTTTATCAGCATCGGCATAGAAGGATACTCCGCGGGGAAGTACACGTCTAGGACGAAACAGCCGTTCGCGTACGGAGTGTCCGAGGGGCCGGTTATGAGGACCTGTAATGCGAATATAGCCACAGATTACTGAAGAGTTACTACGTAACAGATACATTCACTCAGTACAACATTTGTAGATAGCTGCTGCTTTATAATAGCCTACTCCGTGGCGACAACAACTACTGCTTGCTAAAATTAAATTAGGACTTTGTAATACAAATGGAATATAGATAGCTTAGGATTTATGTTTGTACTTAATACAAATCAAATATAGGTAGCGACCGATTTCGTACTGAAACTGATTACTAGTAATAATTTCAATTGTCCTCGCGGTTATTATACATTGAAATGAAACAACTATAACTGACTTAGTTGGCGTATTTTATTTTATTAGCTAACGTTTCCAGTCCCCATATTCATAGCACGACTGAGCTGACGATAGTCTAATGCTAAAGTGAAACCACCTACTTCTTATGATATGAAAACTGTAAGGTTTTCGAAACAACATCAAATAAAATGAAATACGTGAGTTAAATTCGTTACATAACGTACATCGTACAAACCCGGGCCGGTAAAAAAATAATATAAGCGTAATAATTTTTGATGCCTTCACGGTTATTGCACATTTGAATGAACCAACTATTAATTTTTCCGTCCTCCGGTCAGAAAGCGCCAACTTTGTGGCCGCTGCGCTAAATGAAATTTCCGCTTTCTGGTTTCGTCGAACAGAAAAATAGGATACTGACCTCGGCCAGTAAAATAAAAAGCCTCAGATCACATTTTTGTCAACCTCGGCTTCGCCTCGGACGACAATTACGTGTAATCTGAGACATTTTTTTTTTTACTGGCCTCAGTGCGTAATGTACTATTGTTTCATTCAAATGTGTAATAACTGATTCTTTACAGTTTTCATATTCGTAGCATAACTGAACTGACAATAATCTAACGCTAAATTCCGAAGCGTCAGGAAATAAAATAAATTAAAAATACGCGACTTAAATCCAGTATAATCGTTTAATTCCAGTGTACAATAACAGCTAAGTGCTGACTAAGACTACGTCACGTGGTAGTGCTATGTGTGCGCGCGCGTGAGTGAGTGAGTGAGTGAGTGAGTGAGTGAGTGAGTGAGTGAGTGTGCGTACCTTCATGACGTCCAGCCGGTCGGTGTCGGTGCGCACGAACACGGAGGAGGAGTAGGAGAGCGGCAGGCTGGTGGCGAGCGTGGCGGCCTCCTGCGCGAGCCGCTTCATGCGCGCCGGGTGCGCGCGCGTGAGTGAGTGAGTGAGTGAGTGAGTGAGTGAGTGTGCGTACCTTCATGACGTCCAGCCGGTCGGTGTCGGTGCGCACGAACACGGAGGAGGAGTAGGAGAGCGGCAGGCTGGTGGCGAGCGTGGCGGCCTCCTGCGCGAGCCGCTTCATGCGCGCCGGGTGCGCGCGCGTGAGTGAGTGAGTGAGTGAGTGAGTGAGTGAGTGTGCGTACCTTCATGACGTCCAGCCGGTCGGTGTCGGTGCGCACGAACACGGAGGAGGAGTAGGAGAGCGGCAGGCTGGTGGCGAGCGTGGCGGCCTCCTGCGCGAGCCGCTTCATGCGCGCCGGGTGCGCGCGCGTGAGTGAGTGAGTGAGTGAGTGAGTGTGCGTACCTTCATGACGTCCAGCCGGTCGGTGTCGGTGCGCACGAACACGGAGGAGGAGTAGGAGAGCGGCAGGCTGGTGGCGAGCGTGGCGGCCTCCTGCGCGAGCCGCTTCATGCGCGCCGGGTGCGCGCGCGTGAGTGAGTGAGTGAGTGAGTGAGTGAGTGAGTGTGCGTACCTTCATGACGTCCAGCCGGTCGGTGTCGGTGCGCACGAACACGGAGGAGGAGTAGGAGAGCGGCAGGCTGGTGGCGAGCGTGGCGGCCTCCTGCGCGAGCCGCTTCATGCGCGCCGGGTGCGCGCGCGTGAGTGAGTGAGTGAGTGAGTGAGTGAGTGAGTGTGCGTACCTTCATGACGTCCAGCCGGTCGGTGTCGGTGCGCACGAACACGGAGGAGGAGTAGGAGAGCGGCAGGCTGGTGGCGAGCGTGGCGGCCTCCTGCGCGAGCCGCTTCATGCGCGCCGGGTGCGCGCGCGTGAGTGAGTGAGTGAGTGAGTGAGTGAGTGAGTGAGTGTGCGTACCTTCATGACGTCCAGCCGGTCGGTGTCGGTGCGCACGAACACGGAGGAGGAGTAGGAGAGCGGCAGGCTGGTGGCGAGCGTGGCGGCCTCCTGCGCGAGCCGCTTCATGCGCGCCGGGTGCGCGCGCGTGAGTGAGTGAGTGAGTGAGTGAGTGAGTGAGTGAGTGTGCGTACCTTCATGACGTCCAGCCGGTCGGTGTCGGTGCGCACGAACACGGAGGAGGAGTAGGAGAGCGGCAGGCTGGTGGCGAGCGTGGCGGCCTCCTGCGCGAGCCGCTTCATGCGCGCCGGGTGCGCGCGCGTGAGTGAGTGAGTGAGTGAGTGAGTGAGTGTGCGTACCTTCATGACGTCCAGCCGGTCGGTGTCGGTGCGCACGAACACGGAGGAGGAGTAGGAGAGCGGCAGGCTGGTGGCGAGCGTGGCGGCCTCCTGCGCGAGCCGCTTCATGCGCGCCGGGTGCGCGCGCGTGAGTGAGTGAGTGAGTGAGTGAGTGTGCGTACCTTCATGACGTCCAGCCGGTCGGTGTCGGTGCGCACGAACACGGAGGAGGAGTAGGAGAGCGGCAGGCTGGTGGCGAGCGTGGCGGCCTCCTGCGCGAGCCGCTTCATGCGCGCCGGGTGCGCGCGCGTGAGTGAGTGAGTGAGTGAGTGAGTGTGCGTACCTTCATGACGTCCAGCCGGTCGGTGTCGGTGCGCACGAACACGGAGGAGGAGTAGGAGAGCGGCAGGCTGGTGGCGAGCGTGGCGGCCTCCTGCGCGAGGCGCTTCATGCGCGCCGGGTGCGCGCGCTCGCCCGCGGACCGCACCGTGCCCTCGAAGTGGTACGGCACCGTGAACCGGAACCCGCTCTCCGCGCACTCCGTTATCATCTCGAACGTCTCTGCGATGTGCGATACACGGTATAAACCCCGCCGCATATGCCCACACTCGCATTCAGGTCCGTCACACGTGAGAGCAAATGCAAAATTAAAAAAACAGTCCATCTTCCATTTTTCACTGATTTTGTCACGTATTCGTAATGAAAAGACAGTCGGTACAACATTCAAAGATAAATAAATACATATAAATATACTAACCGAACTGCATGGTCCGCATGAGGTCTATATACCGCGCCTCCCGGCCGGCGCCGCTCACCGGCCGCGCCGCGCTGCCGCCCGCCTCCTCCGCGCCCTCCGACCCCGCCCACATCAGCGCAGACGTCGCCTGGACAAACAATTCATACATATATAAATATTATAAAATAATAGATATTCAATTTAAAATATTTATCCTAACTAGTATTATAAATGCGAAAGTAACTCCTTTTGTCTGTCTCGCTTTCACGCTTAAAATACTGAAAGGATTTAAATGAAATAGGGTCAAGAGTGAGTGAGACTGAGAAAAGACACAGGCTACTTTTAAATGCGAAAAAGGGATTATAAGGGGATGAATTGATGTAATTACTAATTCCACGTGGACCGAGTCGCGGGCAAGAGCTAGTTAACTGTTTAATATAGATAAAATAAAGTAAAACAACATTGCCACGCCGAGCGCACCCGAAGTTCGCCGAGCCAACCCGAAGTTAGCCGAACGCGACCCGAATGTGCTATGTTATTAGTTCCTTTCGGCTGAATTTTA
Organism: Polylopha cassiicola; assembly: GCA_038024825.1. Taxonomy (NCBI): domain Eukaryota; kingdom Metazoa; phylum Arthropoda; class Insecta; order Lepidoptera; family Tortricidae; genus Polylopha; species Polylopha cassiicola. The sequence goes on from CP149061.1 coordinate 8,236,269, forward strand.
ACCCAAACCAAACCTACGGCCGAAACATATATATTTATTATATTAAGCATAATTTGAACACATATATCTTACGATACATACCTGTATATCAGCTATAAGCCCCGCGAGCCCCTCGTCCTCCTCCGAGAGCTCTGAATTACTTGAAGTGCTAAATCTTTGGCTATACGTCATTTTGCCAAATATATTCTTTTTGCTCATTCTGAAAATAACAGGTCATCCCGATTACTATTATGTTTGTAGATACTTATTTAGTTATCATAAACTCTGCTATTCGAATATTTAAAAATGTTAGCATTTTATGAGTAGTGAAAAAAAAACTCATTAATAATATAAGACTATTGCAGTGCCTCAACAGGCTGTTTTAACACCTAATACCATCTAAATTTAAGATCTAACGTAATGCTATTGTCACGTCCACCAAATTGGAAGATTATTTTGTGTGTATTCCTTATTCCCAGGACAAGGTTTTGTATATAAGAAAATAAATAAAAATATTTATTTTTGACCATAGATTTTTTTTATAATCTAATACAAAAAGTGATTGACGGTATGTGACAGAAGACTGACAAAACAATCGAATGGGCAGAACGTCTACACGGACCCTACAATCTATACTATCTATACTAATATTATAAAGAGGAAAGGTTCGTTTGTTTGTTTTTTTGGATTGAATAACGATTGAACCGATTTGAAAAATTCTTTAACTGTTGGGAAGCTACACTATTCCCGAGTGACATAGACTATTAAAAAAATGGATCCGTGCGAAGCCGGGGCGGACAGGTAGTAAATAAATAAATAAATAGTAAGAAGGTACCTAAGTTTGGTGGCGTAGCTGTTGGTGGTGCGCGACATCATGGCGAGCAGCCGCGGCAACGGGCGCAGCGCGGGCGCCAGGCGCCGGCAGCGCAGCGCGTGCAGCGCCCGCGCGCCGCGCAGCACGCACACGTACAGCGGGATGTGCCGCGACATGTCCAGCACTGCGCCGCGGAGAAACACACACACGCAACGACGCTGATTATACTATTTATACCACTTATACTACTTATACTACTTGTGGCGGCCCTGTCGGCACATTCCACACAGTCACGTAAATCACTTACCAGATAGATCGAGCAGCGATTTGCGCTATATCGATATAGTATATAAGTCCTTACTAATATTATAAATGCGATAGTAACTCTGTCTGTCTGTCTGTTACGCTTTCACGCTAAAACTACTGGACCGATTTAAATGAAATTTGGTACAAAGAAAGCCTGGAGACTAGGAAAGGACATAGGCTACTTTTTAACCGATTTCATTTAAATCGATCCAGTAGTTTTAGTGTGAAAGCGTAACAGAGAGAGTTACTTTCGCATTTATAATATTAGTTAGGATAGAATAGAGAATTCTCGTTCATACTGGTGATGTCGCTACAGCTCTTCACTCGTCTACGTGTGACGAGCTGTAGTTTTTGCATTGCCTTATATTCTAGTAGAATTGAATGGAATCAGTAGGTGTATGCCCTGCTTTATAGATAGGTGGGGGCACATCTAAGTATGAACGGGGTAGATTTTTCATACATTTTTTAAATAGTGCCTGTATAGAATTTCCGCTCATAATAATAATAAAATAAGAATTTTATGGAGACGAAGAAAAAAGTGCTTAGAGCAGCTTTAGTATTACAATAAACCCATGACATATAAGGTATGTGGATTCAAATCCCACACGTCTAAATATTTTTTTAATAAATTCATAATATACGCCAATCACTACACAATATGTAACAGAACCCATGTCAGTGGTTCTAATACTTTAAAGGTCCGTTATCCTAATAACGTAACTAGGTTCGCTGTTCGCTAACGACGAACTTGCACGCTACATCTAAGGTACGTTCCACTTAACGCTCGCAATGCCGTCGACCACGACCGCTGAAATTGCCGTTCCACTAACGACAAAAAACCGCGGGCGTTGTAAGCGAATGTTTATAGGTGGAACGCACATCGTGAGCGACGAAAGCCCACTCTGACCCACCAATATTTTGTGGGCGAAGTGGTCGCGAACAGTGACGTCATCTATGACGTCGAGCCATCGCTCGCAACGACCACGGGCGTTAAGTGGAACGATACAGAGGGTGTCACGAGCGTTGCGGGCGCTTAGTGGAACGCACCCCTAGTCGGCACTACGCTGTGCGTAGACTTATCACTTTGGCGTTCGAGACAACTACCAGCTGATTGATAGTTACCCCCGCGACATACAAGTTTAACCCAGTTAGTTTAGGTTTAAAACCCAGGCTTGGTTATATGTACTCACCAGAGTCATTCCTAAGATAGGAGCAGATGGCGGGAACAAGGGAGCTGTTGGCGACGAGGTCGATGAACTCGGGCGGCAGGTCGGCCGCCTCGCTCTCGCGCTCCTGCGGCACGAACTCCACCTCCGCCGCGCTCTCCTCTGGCGGCCATTTCTCGCCGGGATTCATGTATGACGCTAGGACCTGAGATATACAGTTATTATGAGCACGTGGTAATTTAAGTATCTACACTGATATAATAACTAGCTTCTGCCCGCGACTTCGTCCGCGTGGAACTCCTCCTTTTTTGCAGTCGGTTAAAAAGTAGCCTATGTCCTTTCTCAGGCTCTAGACTTTCTTTGTACCAAATTTCATTTAAATCGGTCCAGTAGTTTTATCATGAAAGCGTAACAGACAGACAGACAGACAGACAGAGTTACTTTCGCATTTATAATATTAGTAGGGAAGTAGGGATGAGAAAAGATTTTTTTTGTTTGTATTGAATAGGCTCCAAAACGATTCGAAGGATTTGAAACATTCTTTCACTGTTGGGAAGTTATATTATTCTATTATATTATATTTAGAAAATAAATATGGGATACATGCGAAGCCGGGACGGATCGCTAGTGTATATATATAAATAAAAGTTATATATAAATTGCTGTTTGTTAGTCTCGCATGATCGATTGATCGATTTAGCTAAATTTAGTTTTGAAATCTTCGTGGAAAAGGTTTATACGGTGAGGAAACAATCAGTAATTTATTTATTTATTACATGTAAGGTACACTTTTTAGCGTTCCTCTATGTTTGGGCCATTAGGCATACAAATAGCTACATACAACATGTTAGAATATGATAATTAAGTTATTAAATTAAGTTAGTAACTAGGAAAATATGCAATGTTTTTTTTAAATCTTTTATGATGTCTTTTTTAAAATGTCGGAGAGCCCCTATTCGCGGAATACATTAACTATAATCGCAAAAACGACAATAATTTCAAGGTCAAAGACCTGCAGCATCAAACTATCGTCGGTCGTTGACCCAACCTCGTCATCAACCACCATCCATCAGCTGTATGTCGCTAAGGTCATTGACCCGCTCCACGGTGGGTGACTGACCTGCAGCAGCACGGTGACGTGCTCCTCCTCGGTGCGCTGCCGCACGAGCGCCTGCTCCACGTTCCACGACTGCTGCGTGGAGCCGGTGCCGAACCCGGTGCCCTTCGCCCAGTACAGCTGACTCTTGTCCTCGCCCTTGCCCGACGACGATTGGCTATTCTGTTGAGCGAAATTAAATTATGTACAAAAAACTAGCTTCTGTTTGCGACTATTTCCGCTTACGTTAAAGGTGAATTTTTATAAAATCGTTTTTGTGCTCCCTTTTACGTTATAAAAGGAACCCCGTACAAAATTTAACATTTCTAACTTTGTTCTGCAATGATATGCCAATCATTATGTCGATTTCTCTTTTTATATAAGTATATATAGAAGATTGTTATTCAGCTTGTAAGAATAGTTTTTACATTGATATGTTTACTTTTATATTGCATAACGGGTATAGAACAGTTGTCACCTTGGAAATAATCCCTAAATAGGGTAACAAATCTCGTAATTTACTATGCAAGTACAACATGTGCTACTCGAAGCAACAATTCTATGCACACGGAGCAGTTATATTATCTATACTAATATTTGACAGCAATTGACAGACTAATTTATTTGTTGGAATCGTCAACATTATATACCTAATTCCATCGCTAATCTGAACCGTGTTGTACGTGATGATAATGATTAACGATAGAACTGATGTTGGATTAGACCATTTATCGAGGAAGGCTTTAGGCGATATAACATCACGCTGCGACCAATAGGAGCGAAGAAACAGTGGAAATCAAAATAGGGGAACATATGTCATAAGCCTTATGAAGAAGTGACAGATGACTTTGACAGATCTTTGACGAAACAATCGGATGGGCAGGACGACGTCTGCCGGGACCGCTAGTTATATATAAAGATAAGATAAGATGTAGATGTATATGTATCGCTCACGTCCGCGTTGTTGGTGTGGCTGTGCGTGAAGACGGCGAGGCAGGCCAGCACGAGCCGCACGGCGCCCAGCGCCAGCAGCGCGCGCCGCAGCGCCCGCCCGTCGTCCGTGCCCAGCGGCGCCGCCTCCAGCAGCCGCGACACCACCACGAACGGCAGCGTGCCCAGCGAGAACCCGCCGCCACTGCCGCCGCCGCCGCCGCCGCCCCCGCTACTGCTCCCCACACCGCCGACCACTATGCTCCCTGCGCAGATAACAAATGGATACAGAACGGTATCTCGCCTACTGTCACGTAACCAGAGCTCGGAATAGTTAGCTTATATACTTAAATTTTGCGTGTGGACATAACTAAGAGTGGTTGAAACCACTTTTTATTAAGGATTTCCCAGAATGAACAACAATACATAATTCACATAAATTTAACCTCGGGAACTTGTTATTTATGAAACACAGTTGACCGATTCTTCAAATTTAATTAAACTTTGTTAACTCAAAAGTCGATCTCATACAAAGTGGCCCGTCGGGCAAAGCAATGTGTTCAATTTAAATAAAGAACCTACACATCAATTATCGGTCAAATAAATATATAATAACATTTTCTATATATACGTGAGTGAGGTCGAATTTTGAGTGTAATTTGACAAGATAATAATTCATATCTCAATATAAATGAATCTCGAGTGCATCTGTATGTGTGAGTCGTGTGTGTGTGTATGCGTGTGTGTGTGTGTGTCACTCACGTCCGTCCTCGTCGTGCGTGACGCCGAGCAGCAGCCGCAGCAGCTGCACGGCGCGCGGCCCCTCGTCCAGCAGCGCGGAGGCGTACCCGGGCAGCTTCAGCAGCAGCCCGAGCGCCACCAGCGCGTGCGCCGGCACGCCGCCGCAGCCGCCCTCCCCCGCCTCCCCGCCCCCGCCCCCGCCCCCGCCCCCGCCCACCGAGCTCGCGCCCAGCTCCACCACCTCCTGGGGGAATAAATCCTTACAAATATTATAAACGCGAACCTTTCAAACTCCGGATGGATGTTTGTTACTCTTTCACCTAAAAACTACTGAATGGATTTTGATGAAACTTTACAATAATGTACCTTATACATCACAATAACATATAGGATATATTTGGTACGATGTTGTGTAAAGTACTCATCGTGGGCAGAAGTCGCGAGCAGAAGTCAGTGTATAAATATAGTACAGAGAACCGGAAAATTAAATATTTGCTACGATTAGTTCTTGCACGTGCCGAAATTAAAATTTTCGAAAAATGTTACTTTGTCAAAACAATACATATATTTACTCTATGAATCCGAGCACTATATTACGGTGCGGAGCTACTATGAGGGTACTATGCTGCTATGGCTAGCTGCGAATACTAACCTCGTAGGGGTCGTCGACCTTGACCCAGTCCAGGTCCTGGTAGTGCTTGGGCGCGGGCGGCGGCGCGGGCGCGGCGGCGGGCCGCGGCAGCCGCGCCGCCACCAGCGCCAGCCCGCCGCACGCGCCGAACTCGCGCAGCACCGCGCCGAACCCGCAGCCCTCCGCCCCGCCGCCCACACCGGGCACGCCGGACGTCCCCCCGCCGTCCCACGTGGGGCCGGGGGATGATTCTAGAATGTAATTACGGGTTAACAATGTTCAAACGAAAAGAAAGTCTTGTAAGTGTGTGATGTGTTGCGTGTGGTGTGTGGTGTGGTCTGTTGCGTCTGGTGTGCGTTGTGCGATGCGTGGTGCGTGGTGCGTGGTGTGCGCTGTATAGTGTACGATGCGTGATGTGTGGTGTGTAGTGTGTGTAGTGTGTGTAGTGTGTTGTGTGCGTTGTCAACTGACCTCCCTGCGAGCCGGCGGCGTGCAGATGCAGCGTGAGCGTGAGGTGCGGGCCGGAGACGTGCGGCGCGGCGGCGGACAGCTGCGCCAGCGTGGCGTGCGGCGGCACGAAGCCCTCTATGCCCGCCACGGCCACGCGGATCGTCGTGTCTATTAGATCTGACATGACAATACATTATGCTATTAATGTGGGATGTACTTTCGAAAATAACTAAATGGAAAGTCGAAAATTGGTCAACTTTATTTACCTAAATAAAAAAAATTAAGAGTTGTTTGGAATTGAGATTTTAAAGGCATTACTAATTTAACAATAAAAAAAAGAAAAATTATAATGGCAAAGTAAGAAAAACCTATTTATAGAGAAATCTACATTATCCTTCTTTCCTCGAAAATGACCACTTTCCAACAAAAAAAAAATGTGTTATTTAAATTATAATCCAAATATTTATCACAACAATTACTTAATTTAATAAAAAATTTGGCAGTCGATTACATAGCAGTTAGCGGTATTGTGATTGCAATACACTTTTCAATAATGATTAAGAATATAATAAAATAAAAAAAGGTTAGGTTAAAACTGCGACAAGCCGACTAATCGTCGAACTGTCCTGTTTTGTAAAACGGCTAGCTGTATAAAATGCAGCTAATTATACGACTCAACGGCGACACCTATATCACCTACTACTCCATATAAAAGAACTCACCATCAGTGACCGACAGCATGGCGACATCAACGGTCTTGGTCTGTCTCTTCTTGTGGTTCTGCTGCTTGAGCGATGTGTTCTTGACGTCCTTGACGCGCTTGTCCTTGGAGGCGCTGGCGGCGGCGAGGCTCAGCTCCCACGCCTCCGCCACCGTCATGATGGCCGTGTCCGACGCGCTGCGCAGCACCGCGCCGCTCGCCGCCGACGGGTTGCCGACGCAGACTTTTGTAGTGTCGTCCAGCAACGGCACTGGGTGCATGGAATTGTTATTAGTCATTGTACTTTGTATAATAATAATCGTTGCTAATATTATTGCGAAAGTAGCCCTGTCGATCTGTTCTGATCTCACGACTGATGAGATCTCTGGGAGCTAGTATTAAATAAATCAGGACATTTTAATTATTGTTCAATATACCAACGGTAAACAGACCCTTAAACATAATTAATACACATCATTGAAGCCGTAATTACACTAGACTGTTTAGTCTTTTCATACCACGATATAAAAGTGTAGTCATATGTCAAATTTCATGCTAAGATTGTCAACCAAGGTATCAGATTTAATATTGAATCATTAATATATATTATGTGTTCCGTTATATGTCCGAAGTCTTATAGGAGTCACGTCACCTCGTTCGGCCACAAGGCCCTAGATGTCGCTAGTTCCGTGTCGTTTCCCGCGCATATTTCCCACCTTTTTCACAAACCTGCTTCCGTTAGGAGCTGTCGTCGAACAAGCCGCCATATTATTTAGCCATTATTGCGTCGCTCTCTGAGCTGTGCGCAAGGTTCGTAAGTCGCTAAAAATTTCAACATGAAATTTTTATAAGTAATTTAAATTTAAATTCTGGTAAGTAGAATTTATCGCTGAACGTTGTGTTCTTAACTTTAATAACGTTTTAAAGCACCGTACTTAGAATCTTTTCTGAAAAGATTTATCTTTAAGTACCTTCAATAGTTTAATAAAAAATATTGTATTTTTTTTCCGATCTTTCGAGATGGTAAGTAGAAAGTTGGTTTTTTGTTTAAAGTGTTCCGTGTGGTTATTTGTTTTTTCATGAATAACACGTGTTTTCCCGCGCCGGCGGAGGTAGTGCGACTACGGGGGACTTGCGCAGAGCGCGCAGTCTCTCCTTCAGTTTCTCTGACGAGGAACGCTCTCACAGCCGGTGTTGGCGCCGCCGCCGCCGCCGCCGCTCCCGCTCTCGCAGCCGGAGCCGCGGCGGGCGGCGTCAGGCGCACCGCGTCTTCGGCGCCGCCGCCGCGTGGCGCCCGTGTGGAATGCGCCACGAGCCACGTGGCGGCCGCGTAAATTGCGCCACGAGCCACGTGGCAGATGCGGCGTGGGCTGCGCGGATTGCGCCACGAGCGGCGTGGTGGCCGCGTAGATTGCGCCACGAGCCATGTGGCTGCCGTGGCGTCAACCGCACCGGTCGCACCGCCTCGCACCGCTTCGGGTCCACGAGCAACATCGAGCAGAGGTTTGAGTTTCACCAACGGCAGCTGGTAAGTCGGCTATACAATATTTTGAGTGACGGCATACCGGGCGGGTTTCGCGCGGCACCGCCGCGTCCGCCGCGCGCACCACCGCAAAGCCGCCGGCGCCGGCGAGAGCCACGTGTCGACGCGGTTATGTGTCCGTGTCTGGACCGCGTGCGCCGTCCGACCCGCGTGTCGTTATGGCTGTGTCCGCGTGTCGTCGTGGCTATGCGCCCGCGTGTTGTAGTGGTTATGTGCCCGCGTGTCGTCGAGGCTATGTGCCCGCGTGCCGTTGTGGCTTTGTGCCCGCGTTCCCTTGTCCGTGCGTCGTGTCGGTGTCGAACCACGTCTGGTCGCGTATATGTGCCCTTCAGGCCGCGTTCGTGTCCGCACCACGTGTCGTCCCCACTATGTGAACGCTTGCGTTTAGCCTGTCCGTGTCGCGTGTCGACGTCGATCCACGTTGGTCGCGACTATGTGCCCGAGGGCTGTCGCGTGTCGACGTCATCGCCACGCGTTCTTCAAGTTGTTTGCCCGATTTCGGACCACGTGTCCCCGTTAATGATATGTGAGCGGGACGATATCGCTGCCTCTGTAGTCTCAGTCCAATTCTATTCATTTATTGCATTCTATATAACATGTTATCGACGAAATAGTTTCTTTGAAGGTTACTGCCATATTTCAGTTTCGTAACCTAATGCGTTACTAAAATTAGTATCTATCAACCCCTTAAATGAAATGATAAATAAATGGAACCGTCCGGGTTGGTTTCTGAAAAGAATGCGTTTCCGGCCTATTATCGCATTGAACGTATTGTTTCTTTGTGTATTGCCTTCTTGCCCTAAAGCTATCTTATTATCTATATATAAGCTATCTTATAATCTTATTATCTTATATAGGCATTAAAATTGGATCGGTAAAACTGATGTTGATCTTTCGCGTCTTCTTTGTGTAACCAATTAATGATAAAGTATTCGGAAGATATAGAAGTTCTATAGTCTGCAGAATATTTATTCAACCCGTCGGGTTTGTCCGTTTCTTTACAAAGAGTCTTTTTTGCACCGGTCGAAAATCGACCACGAAAGGATGTCGTGGTCGATTTTTGACGCCCAACAAATCAAAACAACCTTATTCTTTTTTGTTGATACATCAGTCTAAATTAATGTTGGCTTAGCACGTAGGTATTTTGCATCGAAGCTCTTAATCGATCTCGAGTGGAACATAAACTTCTACCTTGGGGATCACATGGGATATACGGTGCAAAACCAAGTTTATTTGAAACGAAACGAAAACGCCGATTCAATTGTTGCTTCGAAATTCTCCCAGGTCATCTTTGTTTGCGTGAGACTGGATCGAAAGGCACATAGTATATTTAGTTTTAAGTATTAACTCTAGTTTTAAGCTTTATTTCAGGTTTGAACTGTGCGTCATTAGTATCATAATTTTTTTTTCTGGTGCTTCGCCGGCCGCTACCGCGGCACGCTCGCTTCGCTCGCTCGGCTCGCACGCTGTAGGGTCGCGGTTCTAACCTAACCTAACATCCCTCTCTTCGCTCGCCGTCATATCTAATGGGTTACCCGGTCGACAGGCAGAAATCCGAGCTCCATAAAAGATTGACCTCTATTTTTTCTAAGTGTCTGCATCCCCTTTGCTACACCCGCTTGCCTCCTGCTTCTTGCTGCCTGTCGCTTATCGTCTGCTGTCTGCCACCTGCCGCATGCCGCCTGCCGATTGCAGCTACCTGTTTCGGCACTGGGGCTCTTCTGCGATTGACCTATACGTCTAGCAGACCGCTTACGTTGTGCCGGAGTATGTCTCATGAGATTTGCTAGTCCCGAACGCCATCTCAAGATGCGTTCGGCAATCGCTGACTGTAGGGCCTAGTTCCGGCGTTTTCACCCCCGGGTCTCATACCGTGTCTCCTTCGGCACCTGAACACTGCCTCCGGCCTGTTCATCATCGTTGTGCCGGAGTGGGAGCGACCCCGCTGGCAGCCGGACCTGAGAGCCCGAGCATTGACGCGCCCCCCCTCGGAACCTTCGGTCTGTATCTATAGGTGGACATCGCGACGGGCCCGCAGACTAAGCTGGTGGACACCGGAATAGGCCTGCGGACCTCGCTGGCGGAGTGACCGCGACATTCTTGCGGACCTCGCTGACGGAGTTGCCGGGACGGTCCTGAGGACCTCGCTGACATGGTCGCCGCGACGGTCCTACGGACCTCGCTGGCGGCGTCACCACGACGGTCCTGCGGACCTCGCTGGCATGGTCGCCGCGACGGTCCTACGGACCTCGCTGGCGGAGTCACCACGACGGTCCTGCGGACCTCGCTGACATGGTCGCCGCGACGGTCCTACGGACCTCGCTGACGGAGTTGCCGCGACGGTCCTGCGGGCCTCGCTGGCATGGTCGCCGCGACGGTCCTACGGACCTCGCTGGCGGAGTCACCACGACGGTCCTGCGGACCTCGCTGACATGGTCGCCGCGACGGTCCTACGGACCTCGCTGACGGAGTTGCCGCGACGGTCCTGCGGACCTCGCTGGCATGGTCGCCGCGACGGTCCTACGGACCTCGCTGGCGGAGTCACCACGACGGTCCTGCGGACCTCGCTGACATGGTCGCCGCGACGGTCCTACGGACCTCGCTGACGGAGTCGCCGCTACGGTCTTGCGGACCTCGCTGGCGGAGTCACCGCGACGGGCCTGAGGACCTCGCTGACGGAGTCGCCGCGACGGCCCGCATTTCTTGATGGTAAACAACGGGCTACTGCCGCTGCAACGAGTTCAGGACCTGAAGGTAAGGGCTTATCTCATGTCGGGAGAGACTCTGACGAGCGATTGCTCTCCAAATAAGAAGGCCCTCCTAGAGCTCTGGTGGCGACCTTCTACAATAATTGTCTACCCATTTGATCAGGTTAGTGCTCTCAGAACGATATTTCTTAGCAAATACCTAACCCTGAACAGGCCACGATGATACCTACGCAATTTGCAGGTGCGGTAATAAGTTAGCTTTTAGAATAGGTCTTGTTCACAAAACGATTATCGCTTCAATTTGTGAGCTCTTCTCAAATGTACAAAGTTTATCTAACAGTACAGCCAGACATGTTATGTTACAACGGTAGCGATACCTTTACCTCCAAAACAGCAAGTTTTATATGCGAGAATGCTGATTAAATTCTGAAAAGAAACCTTTGTTGGCAGTACCTTGTACGATATTTCCAGAAGGACAGCGGATCTTCTTTTGCTGTCATCGAAACGTGAGTCCACAGCTCTGTTAAACTCTATCTCGATTGGTTCGTTGACAACGATCATTCTATAGGTAACCTTGTATCCGGAATTCGGCTCTATAACTGACTCTGGTACGTACCTGCCGTTAATCGAGTTAGTAGCTCTCGATCGCAGCTCTAGTTTATTGACTTCGGAGATTAGCCCACATTCCTAAAGAAATTAAGGGCTCTACTACTAATCTATTTTTATGTCCTAGAATGCCTTCGCAGTCTGCCAATTCGACCATGATCGGAGGCTTGATGAAACTGCTTCTCGCCGAGGCTGGTGTTCGTGCTGTCTCAGGTAGCTTCCGGTTGGCCGTTAAGTTTTTAAACTGGTATGGAAGATATTTATTAATCAATTTATTAATGATATTTTGAGAACACGGATTGGCATTACGAGTCTACCTATCGCAAGTACCGGTAAGATCAAATCCTTATTGCGCTTATATTTCAGAGCCAATGATAGGTACTGTTTACTCGTAACCGTTTTCTACAGGTCTGTTATTTATTACTCCCACCGCTCTGGGGTCTGTCTATATTGTTTATGATTTTATTGCGGTATATCATATCCTCTAACTCTGCTCATGCTGATAATACTAACGATTCAACATAATACGTCATGTAATCCGTTAACGCTAGTTAGCTTTTTGGTAGGTACCGCATTTTACCTCTATTGTAAAGCGGCTCATATTGTTACTAAATACAATATGTAATTAAGAAATTAATGCAGCTATATATTATGTTTAGAATATGTTTTTTCTCTCTCACGTATTAAAGCTTATGTTGATAGACCTATAGTATGCCGATTCAAAGCTGGTTATCTAATAAATACACATCTCTGAGAACTGAGCACTGCCTTCAGTTCATCTTATGTACTTTTTACAAGTAGGTAACATACTTGCTCTGCTGTCCAATTTATGAAAATCTTATGTTTTCAGTACTTTACCGTTTTTTTCTTTCTTTGAATAACAACATTATTGCGTCCTTACATCGATCAAGCCACCAGGAGATAATAAACAAGTCTCCTATAAGACTTCGGACATATAACGGAACACATAATATAAAATTTTACCTTCCAATAAAATTGTTATTATGTTTCCAATATGTCCGAAGTCTCGGCAAGGCCTTCCTGGTGATACAATTCGCACCTTGCTTGCAATAATGGCTAAATAATATGGCGGCTTGTTCGACGACAGCTCCTAACGGAAGCAGGTTTGTGAAAAAGGTGGGAAATATGCGCGGGAAACGACACGGAACTAGCGACATCTAGGGCCTTGTGGCCGAACGAGGTGACGTGACTCCTATAAGACTTCGGACATATTGGAAACATAATAACAATTTTATTGGAAGGTAAAATTTTATATTAAATTAAAATAGGTCTTTCAAACATAATACATTGTAGCAACATTAAACTTGAATATCGGTAGTCACCTGGCGGCCGATGATCCCTTAGCACCTGCCGCACGGTGGAGTGCAGCGGCAGCGACAGCAGCGCGTGGCAGGCGTGCGCCGGGTGCCGCGGGGCGGGCGGCGCGCCCCGCCCGCCCCCCGCGCCGCCCGCCCCGCCGCCGCCGCCCACGCCGCCGCCGCCCGCCCAGCGCAGCGCCACCGTCGCGCGCTCCGAGGACAGCAGCAGGCGGAGGATCAGGGCGCGGGTGAAACCGCTTATGCCCTCCGGACCTGCGGATAAATACGTCAACAGTCAACACACAGTGACACGGCAAGTGAAAATAAATGAACTGCCTTTGTTTATCCACCCCGTCATCATCTGTCGATCGTATGTATCGAATTTTGTATTCTTTAGAGATCTACTTTATTTGCTTCCATTGATATAAACAAAATTACGTCTGAATGTATTGCATATCTTACCATTGAAGCCGTAGCGCATGTAGAATCGCGTGAAAATACGCGTCATGTAGAATGAGATCCAGCCGTCATGTTCTACCAACCACAGGACAGTAGCTTGTCTCTAATTAGTAAAACATGACAACTAGATTTCATTCTACACAGGATTAAAGCCATCTACGCGGCCTCCTATTCATCAATTAATATTAAAAAAAAAAATCATAGTACTCTTTTACGACTAGTACGCAATCGACCATTCAAGCTATCATTATCACTACATAGTAAAAAAACAAAGTCGCTTTTATGTCCCTATATCCCTATGTACGCTTAAATCTTTAAAACCACGCAACGGATTTTGATGCGGTTTTTTTAATAGATAGTGATTCAAGAGGAAGGTTTATAGCACCCGTGTGAAGCCGGGGCGGGTCGCTAGTATCTGAATAAGTGTTTAAAAAGCGCACGGTAGCGTCTACTACACTACTATGCGTCATTATGCGTGGTATATGTACGAGTAGGTCAGGTCAGGTCAGGCCACTAACCCGTGCAGTGCAGCGCCTCGAGGATGGCGTGCAGCGTGGCGGCGAACAGCTTCTGGTTGGCGGCGTGGCAGGCCGTCAGCTCCGCGAACAGGCGGATCGTGTTCTCCTCCAGCGCCGCGTACTCCGCGCCCTCCTGCCACGTGCTGAACAACAATACATATTTTATTTATATAAAAAAATATTAAGATTTTTTGTACTCAACTATACATTCTTTATTCCTAGATTTTTCGAGCATTTCTCCTAGAGATTCAAATTTGAAATCACCCACTGGAATAAAGCAAACATAACAGATTTAAGGCACATTAGATATTTTGGAATGTAATAACTATTAAGGTAGTTATTTGCTGACGTTTCGAAAACCTTACAATTCCCATATTCGTATAGCACGTGCACGTATAAAATAAATTACTTACGCTAAACAAACGTCAGCAAATAAAATAAAATAAAAATTCGCGAGTTAAATCCGTTAATAGTTGTTTCATTCCAAAGTGTAATAACCGCGAAGGCATCAGAAAAGATCAGTTATAATTGTTTCCGATCCATTGTTTTTTAATTTAACGTGTATGTCAAAGCCAGGCCAGGTGGGGTGTAGACTGTAGAGTGTGTGTCCTACCTCTCCGGCGGCCGGGGGTAGCAGAGCAGCATGAGCAGCGGCCGCCAGAACACGGCGCCGCCGGGGTCGCCGCCGAGCCAGTCCTTCAGGCGCCGCTCCGCGCACAGCAGCCGCGCCCACTCCACCACCTGGCATATGCTCTTCATCGACGGTAGCTCTGAAATAATAAAACTTTCTTAATCCCTACTTCCCTACTAATATTATAAACTACTAATATTATAAATGCGAAAGTAACTCTGTCTGTCTGTCTGTCTGTTACGCTTTCACGTTAAAACTACTGGACCGATTTAAATGAAATTTGGTACAAAGAAAGTATGGAACCTGAGAAAGGACATAGGCTACTTTTTAACCGACTGCAAAAAAGGAGGAGTTTCATGCGGACGAAGTCGCGGGCAGAAGCTAGTAGGAGATATTCTTGTTTGGATATGTAGGTCGTGTTATAATGCTTGTCAGTTGGAACTGTTAAATTAGGGTCATTTTCAAATTTTGCGCTGGTAAACTTAGCCTACAGCATTTTTTTTTTTCTGTACGGGGTTTATAACAAGTAGTACATATTTTTTGAAAAAAAAAAAAGAACAACTATTACTTCTAAAATGAGTCCTTTTTTTAAGTAAATGGATTATAAAAGTAATGAATAAAATGTGTTATAGAATTAAGATAATGACCCTATTAATAGCATTTTTTTTACATTTATTGTTATCTATAGTTAGTGTTTTCAAAGTAATTTACCTTCTCTGGATTGACTAGGCGGTTCTCTCTCCGAGTCCGACATGTGAACGTCCTCCTGGGAACCCATCTGCTCTTTAATTTGTCTAAGTTTCGATTCGCTAAACTCTGAAAAAAAAAAAAAAAACATATATAAATCACTTATAAGTGAATAGACCTTAAAAAAGCAGACCTTTTTGCGTCACACTAGTTTACTAGTTATCTAGGAAAATTTGTCAGATAAGGACAAGAATCTCGGAATGAGAGATACTTAGTTGGCTGTAAATTTGTATCAAACTTTATTATGGTACCCTAAAACTTGTTTCAAAATCTACCCTACCTATAGTAGGCACCCGTTCGTGTTTGCAGATATTTCAAGGTCAAGTATAAAAAAAAGTTTTTTACAAACATCTCGTTTTTATGCTATTTGTATGTATCCCTACTAATATTATAAATGCGAAAGTAACTCTGTCTGTCTGTCTGTTACGCTATCAAGCTAAAACTACTGGACCGATTTAAATGAAATTTGGTACAAAGAAAGTCTGGAGCCTGAGAAAGGACATAGGCTACTTTTTAACCGACTGCAAAAAAGGAAGAGTTCCACGCGGACGAAGTCGCGGGCAGAAGCTAGTAAAGTATAAATACATAATTTTGCAATGTGATTCCAGTTTTAGGTGTACCGACCGGCGAGCACGCGGACGGCGTGCGCGGGCAGACGCGAGTGCAGCAGCTGCAGCGTGGCGGCCGGCGACATGGCGGCCGCGGCCACCGTGCGCAGCTGCCAGCCGCGCACCGCCCACGCCGCCGCACCACCGCCCACACCGCCCACACCGCCCCCGCCACCACTGCAAGCCCCGCCCGCGCCGCTGTGCACCTTGGTGTCGTCCGTCAAGCCTTCCATGCTGGAAATAATTAAGAAAACGTGATTTCTAATACTCTCGAAGTCCATTAACGCTAATGATGACACGTCGAGACTTCGGAACGTCCTGCAGGGCCTGAACACGACAACATGTCGTTAATTACTTTATATTTATAACATTTTTTTGTGATTTTATAGTAAAGCGCCGAGTTATAATACATGTTGGAATAAAATATTTGACTTTAGAATGTCGTAAATTCAGTGTGGTAGAATAAAGGAACTGTCGAGTTCTCGAAACATCTTATAATATAGTTATTATACTTTTGTAATATTAATTTTGATATGTGAATAAAAAAAAAAATATTTAGATACTAACTTCGTACCGCAGTACTTTTTTTCCAAATTTCTTTATCGCATAAACCTTCTTTGGACTTCAACGGATATGTCAAAATCAAATTTAGCAAAATCTGTCCAGCACTTTTTCAGTTTCAGCGAAACTAACTAACATCAAATCATATTATTATATAGATTCCTTACCTTTCATCGCTGTCAACTTGTACATCCATTTGCTCCAGGAGCATTCTAAACAGTTCCGGTCTAATGTAGCACATTGAACACAAAACTGTAACAAACAAACAAAACAATTTTAAACAAGTTACTTCATTAAAAGATACAAAAAGTTATAAAATAAGGGGGGTATTCCATAAACGCTCCAGTAAACTCTTCTATGGCTATAAGACGTATGTCAAATAAACCCATGGAAAACCCATGGATCACCCACTCAGGGATTAAGTTCCGAAAGTCTTTGAATTACATTTTTAATTATTTTTTTGTCCAAAGTTTCAAGTAAATTCGTTTTAAATTCTTACCAGCGTCTAATGATTTCTTGAGTAAGCTCGATTCAGGAACGTCCTTCACCCACGTGTATATCAATTCGAATAAATCATCACTAATTAATTCCTCTAGGTTGTCCAATATTCTTTCTTCTTTCAGCGTCCATAAAACCTATAATAAAAGAATTAAAATAATTATTTAATCAAAATGTATGTTTGAAAATGAAAGCCACTGAGTTCTGTGCTAGGCATTTCCTGCGTTACAGAAACTGGGAAACTACAAGGTACAATTTTACAATTTGCGATGAGAATTAACTTCATCTTTCAGCGTCCAAGGGAATAAGCGTGTTCATATCATAACTTCTGATGACACCGCGGTTATTATACATTGGAATGAAACAATTTTAAACGGATTTAACTCGCGTATTTTATGTTATTGGCTGACGTTTCGGAGTCTTTAAAGATTCTATAACGACTGAGCTGAATAAAATACGCGAGTTAAATCCGTTGAAAGTTGTTTAATACCAACGTGTTGATATTAACAACATACCTCAGCGAGCGTGTGCGTGAGCGCGGCGGAGGGCGCGGTGCGGTCGCGCAGCCAGCGCTCGGCCGCGGCCGCCAGCCAGCGCACGTACGCCGCCGCCGAGCCCTCGCCGCAGCAGCGGCACAGCTGCCGCGCCAGCGAGCACACCGCGTTCACGCTCGCGCTGCCGCCGCCCACACCGCCCACACCCCCGCCGGGGGAGCCGCCGTCGCGACCGCTCGACACTTGGAACGCTGCTCGAACGAAATTCGGTATGGTCAAAAACAACAAATATTATTCTATATATATATTTTTTTAAGTTATAAAACAAATCAAAATTTTAACATTCAAAGTGGCCAAATCGTATAGGACTCAAATGTGTTAGATCGTGTAGATAGATATACGAGTATATATATTATAACGTGTTTGGCTGCCTTTAAAAGTTTACATCCATCTACTGCAACATTTGGACACCGCGATCTAGTAATGTGAAGTAAGTAGTAACTTTTCCATAGGTAGACGGGATCGTTCGTGTCAGTGGTCTTGTGTAGTGTCGGGTAGCGCGTGTGCTGTCGTGTAGCATGTGCGGTGTCGTATAGCGTGTGTGGTGTCGCGTAGTCTGTCGTGTCGTGTAGCATGTGCGGTGTGGTGTGCGTGTGTCTGTGTGTCTGCTCACCGTGCGCGTCCATGGCGAGCAGCGCGGCGAGCAGCGGGGCGCGCAGCTCGACGCAGGCGCGCGCGGCGGCGAGCAGCGCCTGGTGCGCGTGCGCCGCGGGGGCGCCGCCGCCCGCCAGCGCGCTGGTGAGCGCCGCCACGCAGCCGGCGCCCGTCACGGCCGCCCAGCGCGACGCCGGCAGCCGCCGCATCGTGCACGCCGCCACCACGCACGCCCAGTTGTTGCTGTACGGGAAAACGCACACACTCACACACGGTGAACGGTAACTAACGACAATTCTGAGCCGAGCTAGTCAGACTGTAAGCGATGTGTCACAACAATAATGTTCGCGACAGAAAGAGCGCAGCAGAGTAGGGCGCGCGACGTTAAACCCATAGCGGATTTTCGTACGTATTTAACAGGCCTGTTCACACGGGCAAACATATTTTACACGCTTAATACTTTTTTTTTATTATTTCTTAGGAAAATTTACAGCTATGTGTCGTAACTCAATTTTACATAAGTCAATTACAAATGTTCACCATTTAAATGAATAAGTATAGCCTTCCAGATAACACATGTAATAATTATATCGATCGTATATTATAGGTGTGCACTCACTGCGAGGGCGGGTGGTGGGGCGGCGCGAACGCCGGCGCGGCCAGCAGGCGCAGCTGCAGCAGGCCCATGTTGGAGCTGTCGCGCGGCTTGTAGAGGCGCACCTGCACGACCGTGCACACGACGGGCCGCGCCACCACCAGCCGGATGAACGTCATGCCGGCCGTGTTCTGCGGCGGCCCCAGCGGCGCCAGCGTGCCGCCGCACCCCGCCTCCACCGCCACCGCGCCCGGGCACGCTGCGGGCAGACAGACAATCAATACCTATATATGGTCCGTGTTTAGCATTAGTGTTTCAACCCACACCAAGCTAGTTTGGAGATATCGGCGCTTAAAGTTTTTTGAGAACATTCTTCTTTTTCCGCTTATTTTAAGCAAAAAAATATTGTTATGTGGTATCATTTTTTTTGTTGAAGTGCATAGATTAAGGATATAAATGTATTTATTTCAATAAATTCATAATTAAATAGAAAATGCAGAAAAATGGTTAATGCTTATCGGCTATAAGGTTTATTACATTTAGCATTTATGTGCTAAGCCACATAACACTATGCAAAATTCTAATTTGTTCTTTTATAATGAATATATTTTACACTATTTTTTTGAAAATGTAAAATAATAAACAACTAACGTATTAAAACTTTAATGTAAGTACTTATTTATTTAGTTTTTATTGTTATAACATGTTTTAAATAACATTATAAGTTCTGCTTAAAATGAGAAAAAGGTACAACAAGTTAACACTTATATTATTTCAATTACTTAAAAGCTCAACCAAATTGATTTATTATTATTATTTTATCATATTGAATTAAACCAATAATATATACTTCCGTACCTAAAAAGTTAATAAACCACCTAAAAACCATTTTTCGAAGAGTTGTTAAATTGTGGCGACAATTCGTACATTCTATAATATTATTATGTGTAATATTCTAATTTTTATCACACACGTTCAAATCTAATGATGTATATTATAAAAAAATATCGGTTAAGTGCGAGTTAGACTCGCGCATCAAGGGTTCCGTAGTATAAATAACCTGTAGGTATATATGTTTTAATGATGTCATTAAAATGTATGGTTTTCGTATTTTTTTCTTTATCCGTGCTATATGACGTTACCTCGGACCTACTAAATTAATTCAAGATCCTGAGTTCACGAAGAGTACCCTGTAGGTTTTGATTCCCTAGCGAGTGTTGAAAACTTTTGTCAGACGCGGCATAAACGGCGGTTCTTTTGATTGCGTTGGCGATTTTTTTGTGATTATGTTACAATTTCAAGGGACGGTAGTCCTGAGTATTTGATATTACTATGAATTTTAGTCTGATACCTACCTCCACGCGTTACTGAGGTAAACTTAGAGCATAAACAACTGGAGAGGCCTTTGACACTATTTGTCATACAAATTTTTTAGCCACTTTTAGCGGGGGACGAGGTAGGAACACATACAAAAACTGCACACTGATGTAAAAATAATTCTCATCGTTACACACGCACACTAATAGAAACTGTCAACACTAGGCGGAATTTATTCACACTAGCAAAAACATTATTATAAACGACAGGTCCGTACACAAGTTTTACATGTGTGTGCAACCGATTTGAACCGATTACATAGTGCTTGATTAAGTGGCTGTCGATACATTTATCTATATTTGACACAAAATGGCGGATCAACCAATTTATATTTAAATATAATAATTTTAACTTCATACATAATTGTGTACTTACTTTTTTAATTCATAGTATTATAGAATTAAACGTCAGTTGCTACGTAGTTCAGCAAACAAGTAAACTTCTTTTAGCAATAATGCTTAAATAATTACAATTACCTACTATATATAACATGAAAAAATAGGCAAATGTTTATTACTGCAGAGCTGGAGAAATAAGTAGACTACTGAATCCCAAGCTGAAAATCGGATAACGAAATAGAAATATTTTAACAAAATAATACCTAATACGGATATATACGTAGGTACTTCTTATCATCTGTACTGTAAATTCATCGATATTTATATTATCCAGTAAGTACATCTCTAACCGAATTTTGATTTTGGATGCTATTATCGCTTTTAATTCAAACGAATTAGCGCCTAGTATTGGATACACTACTCTGCAAATTTTTTATACATGTGTGCCGTTAGTCAATGGTGACCATAGACTATCATAAAGATTTTTAAACGATTTTAAACGAATAAAAGTGCAATCGATACCTGAATCGATGCTTCTCACGTGGTGAATGAGAAAATAATTATTTCTAAAATAACAATTAATGAACAAAAAAAATACCTACATATGAAAGGAAATACTGTTTTTTTGTATATTTGATGCAGTGGATGGATTTTTACGACTTATTTTAGCGCAGGGAGACATTTTTCGGGAGCTCTTTTCTCTTTGACTTCGATTGTGACACTGTCAAAGTGAGCGGTTTGAAAACAGTTTTTACAAACGCGTTAGATAATTTATCTTATACCTTGGCAGAGGGGAACGTCTGTCGAAGGCCTCTCCAGTTGTTTATGCTCTAAGGAGGTAAAGGATCACACAGACAACAAAGTAATCCTGTAAGGGTTACTTTTTTTCTTTTAAGATACGGAACCCTAAAATATTTTATTTAATATGATAAAAATAATAATAAGTAATAAAAAAATAAAATTAAAAATTTTAACAAACCCCCGACATAAAAACCTAAAAGCCTTCTAAAAAGTATAATAATAATAAAAACTTGATATTAACAGGTCATTCAATAAGTCCGTAGGATAAGTATGAAAAAAACATTTTTTTTAGAAAACTAGATTTTATTATTCAACATAGTTCCCTTCGAGGGCGATATAACGAGTATAGTGATTTTCTGACTTTTAGATACTAGTTTTATGGTACGACTTCTCTTTCTTGTCAAAATAGGCCTCAATTTCAGCTATCACTTCACCATTGGACTTATATTTCTTTCCAGCAAGCATTTTCTTTAGACCAGAAAACAGGAAATAGTAGCTGGGAGCTAAATCTGCAGAATACGATGGATGGCTAAGTAATTCGAAGCTCAATTCAATATTTTTTGCCATAGTTTTCATCGATTAATGACATGGTGCATTGTCTTGGTGAAACGACACTTTTTTCTTTTGCAAATGTGGCCGTTTCTTTGCGATTTCAGCCTTTAATCTCTCCAAAGTTAATAGTAATAGTCGCTGTTGATGTTAATTCTTTATTGGAGTGAGTCGATGAATATTATTCCCTTCGCATCCCAAAATACAGACGCCATCACCTTACCGGCCGACTGTTGTGTCTTTACTCGATTTGGTTTCGGTTCATCGACTGCTGTCCACTCAGCTGACTGCCTTTTGGATTCTTGTGTATAATAGTGAAGCCATATTTCATTAATTGTCACATAACGGTGATAGAATTAGTTTCTTTTGCGTTTAAACAGCGCGAAGCACTCCTTTGAAGCATCAACTCGTTGTTGTTTTTGGTCAACTGTGAGCTCGCGCGGCACACATTTTGCACAAAGCTTTCGCATACCCAAATATTTATGTAAAACTGTAAAAATACTGCCGTCTGATATCAATACAATATCAGCCAAATCATGCACCATCAATTTGCGATCTTTTTTAACCAATTTGTTGATTTTTTTTATGTTTTCTGGAATAACAGCCTTTTTTGGCCGTCCACCGCGCTCTGCATCATTAGTACTGGTACGACCATGTTTAAACTCAGGAATCCACTTCTTTACCATTTGCCTCGATAGAACAGGGTCCGGATAATGTTCATCAAGTCATTTTTTTGGTTTCCACTGTTTTTTTTTTCATCAAAAAGTAATGCTTTATCAGAACTCTAAATTCACTTTTCACCATTTTCCTTCAACAACAAAAGATGTGTCACACAAAACGCTGTAACTCACGAATCAGCTGTCAGATTGCTGTCAAATTTATAAATGTATCGTATGAAGGATAGTATTAAATAAAAATGACATGAAAATAAAACTAACAACGCCATTAATGTCTCATCCTACGGACTTATTGAATGAACCTAGTAGGTAGGTACGTACCTAAGTATTAATAGGTATTTCTACAAAGAGGACGTCATGTCGGGGGGACCGCTCATCATTTATTGTACCTACCTATATTTACAATGTACCGAAACCTACAGTCCCCCCGACATGACGTTTTCTTTGTAGAAATACCTATTAATACTTAGGTACGTACCTACCTAATATCAAGTTTTTATTATTATTATACTTTTTAGAAGGCTTTTAGGTTTTTATGTCGGGGGTTTGTTAAAATTTTTAATTTTATTTTTTTTATTTCATACTTTTTGAAAGTAGGTAGGCACCTATTACCTATTTTTTTTTTAACCAATTTCCATTTTACATGGAATTTTGTAATGTTCATGTGATCCTCTTTCATTTGATACCCCACTCGGTTATATTTGTAGTCATTTAGTTAACCATCCACACTTTTACTCGATATATTTTTTAAACGACTCAACCGATTTTCATTATAGTTTCAATTTTGTAATGTAAACGTGATCCTCTTTCATTTGATACCCCACTCGGGTATATTTGTAGACATTTGGTTTTCCATCCCCACTTTTACTCGATATAATTTTTAAACGACTCAACCGATTTTCATTATAGTTTCAATTTTGTAATGTACTCGTCACCCTCTTTCGTCAGATACCCCACTCGAGTATATTTGTAGACATTTATTTTTACATCCCCACTTTCACTCCTTATATTTTTTGAACGACTCAACCGATTTTCATTATGATTTCAATTTTGTAATGTACTCGTCACCCTCTTTCATTGGATACCCCACTCGAGTATATTTGTAGACATTTATTTTTACATCCCCTCTTTAACCCCCCCTAATTATTAAACTACTCAGCCGATTTTTATAAAACATAGCTAAGAACACTCCCGACATATACACCTTTCAAACAAAAAAAACAGAATCAAAATCGGTTCATGCGTTAGGGAGCTATGATGCCACAGACAGACACACACACACACACACACACACACACACACACAGACACGTCAAACTTATAACACCCCGTCGTTTTTGCGTCGGGGGTTAAAAAATAAGTTAGTGTTAACTTGTACCTATTTCTCATTTTTAGCAGAACTTATAATGTTATTTGATACATGTTATACAACAATAAAAACTTTAAATAAATAAGTATTTACATTAAAGTTTTAATGCGTTAGTTGTTTATTTTATTACATTTTCTAAATTTAGTGCATAATATGTATAGGTACCTATTCGTTTTAAAACAACAAATTAGAATTTTGCATTAATGTAATAGGTATGTGGCTTAACACATTAATGCAAAAATACAAATCTGACATGGGAAATAAGCAATAATGCGTTATATGTGGCTTAACACATTAATGCAAAAATACAAATCTGACATAGGAAAAAAGCAATAACCAATTTTGTGCTCTAGAATATTCTACGATTTTTTTTTAACAAAATGGATTGCACTGCCTTATTCCTCATGATCTA
The DNA here is from genome assembly GCA_038024825.1 of Polylopha cassiicola. NCBI lineage: Eukaryota > Metazoa > Arthropoda > Insecta > Lepidoptera > Tortricidae > Polylopha > Polylopha cassiicola. The sequence continues at coordinate 8,260,545 of CP149061.1, forward strand.
TTTAATAAAACTGCATTCATAACTCAAAACCCGATTTTTTGTGGGTTGACACACGAATGTTTAACACGGTCCATATACTGTTATCTATATTTCGCACACCTAGATCTAAAGGGAGCTAACTCAAAAATCTGAACATTTGAGTTATGAACATCATCGAATTCCTAACAGCTAAACCTGCCTACTAATAAAATAGATTTAAGCTAACTCTTCTAGCTTACAAAAAAACATTAATCTATACACAAAACTCCTGCGTGCATAACATATCAACAAGTTTTTAGCTTCTCCTACAAATTACTTTTTCGAGTTAGCTCCCTTTAAGACTTAGATGTGCGATATATAACCTAATATCACCATTAAGTGCTCATAACATAATTTAAAAAGGAATGTAAAATAATCGATTAATTCTTTGTAGTATTAGGTTAGTAACCAGGAGAGGAGCGGGAGCGAGGAGCATAGTGTGGCCGAGGCAATAGACAAGGCGCGGTTGTCATGGCAACAGACAAGGCGCGGTTGTCACGGCAACAACACTCACTGGCGAGGCTGGTGAGGTGCGGCTGCAGGTGCAGCTCGTACAGCTGCGCGGCGTAGGGCAGCTGCAGCGTGAGCGCGAGCGAGGAGTCGTCGGCGCTGAAGAAGTGGTAGGACCAGGCGGGAGCGCGCACTCGCCGCGCCGCGCACGCGCCGCCCGCGTGCGCGCCGCCGCCGCCGCCGCCGCTCAGCAGCACGTCCGCCGCCTGCGCCGTCGGGTTGCCGCACGACACCGTGCCTGGGGAACGACGACATCGTAACGTACCAGGCCCGTGTAGAGTGTAGCAAAATGATCATGTACGGGGCAGATTTTCATCACACTGTTCCTCTACAGAACGTATTCCCTTGTCTTTACAAGGGCATACGTTCTGTAGAGGAAAAAGCTCTAGTGTCCAACTGAAATATGTTTTTTTTTGGCGAAACAGAAACCGAAAGTTCGGATAATTTAGCCACTTTACCGAGAAAAGTGACTAACCGACGGACGGCCGAACGCATCCGAAGTTACCCGAACGCGACCCGAAAATACTATGTTTAGATTCGACTGTTCTTTGGCCGAAACCGAACCTCCAGCGAAAACATGATTTTTATGCCTTCGGTTAGATACTACTCTAAACAAATGACATTGTAGATGTGGGTTAAAGTACCAATCGTAATAGAAAACTAAACAACTTACAAAACGGTGCAATATTGATCAATCCGTTGGTGGTCTCGATGACAGGCGACTGCGTCTTCTTGTTGCCGTTGTTGGCCGACGTGGACATGTTCACGAGCTGCGGCGGCAGCTTCAGGTAGTTCATCAGAGACGACACTAGCGCCTGGTTGCTGTTCGGACCCGACTGGAGACAATATACGTATATAAATATTTGTAGCTTAGAGTTAGAGTAGAGGTGGTGTTGCTAAGTTCAGACTTCAGACACATACATTCGCGGAGAAAATGCAAAAGCGCGACAGCAGTTAATAATATTATTATTATAATCTAAATTAAGGGTGATTTGCTTCCTAAGTTTATATCAAAACTCCTTAGTGATTACAATTAAAATTTTGAAAAATATTAAAACTCAATACAACTTTATTGAAAAGATCTTGAATCACCTTCGACATCTACGCGGACGAACCGCAGACGATACCTAGCTATAAAACAACTCACGAATACATAAAAACCGACAATATAAACAAAGCATTAAGGTTCAATACCTAACGTGTGCCTGATGGCACTGCGTCAAAAATAAAAGACTGTCGCGGAGCACAGCGAAAAACATACGTTGCCCTTTTTCTATTTGTCTCTGGCGCACGCGCGTTGTAATAGTTAAACACACACAAACCTTGCAGGTTACTGTGTGAGCGTGAGGGCACAATTACTACGCGCGTGCGACAGAGACAAATAGAAAAACTGTGCTCGGCGATCGTCCTTTAGACCATAAACACATAACATTAAAGTTGAAAATAGCTCGGTCACCTGGTGGCACTGCGTCATCTTCTCGACGGCGAGCTCTAGCCCGCCGGCGTCGATGAACGCCGACAGCGCCTCCGGCTTGTCAAGGACGCGGATTATCAACTGCTGCATTGCTTGAGACAGGTGGACTATCTCTTCTTTACCTGGTTATTTAAATCATAATTATCATAATAATCATAGTTTTCTTTACATAAATAATAATTATTATAATATAATAATAAGGCGAATTGCGGTTATAACGGATTTAATGTTGGACAGTTCAGTCGAGCTGGCGATTGCAGACTGGTTATGAATATAGGAACTGAAATGTCTGTCCAACACAACTATCGATGGATCTAACGAGTTAGATCCGTTGTAGTCGTGTTATTAAAATTATAATTATATAATAAACCAAGTATTTAAATTAACCCATAATTGTCTCCATTGTGTTGGGAGTGAATTTAACACGCATTATTTTTTTAAAATATGAATAAAAATATATAAAATCCAGCCCATCCACAGTTATGAAACTTTGTACTGAAAAATGTTTTTTCACCACTCTTATCACTTAAGACTGTAATATAGAAACAACCTATTCCCAGACCCACCGATTCAGCATATAAAAATCAATCAAAATCTGTCAAGCCGTTTCGAAAGAACATGGTAATTAAAAACTGTAACACGATAATTTTATATACTAAAGAAAACTATTTACATCAAAAGGCAATCACTCTTTTTCATATAACCATAATCTACCATTTACTTATATCTGAAAATACACCTTTGATGTATTGTAATAGAGTTGAAATTACTCACGTAGGAATTCCATGAGGCTGGGCAGTATGAGGGTGGGATTAGAGGCCACCGAGGCCATGTGCGCCACCAGCCAGAACACCTCCTCCTTCAGCGAGGAGTACTCCGCTGAGGGTTCCGTAGAACCCATGCCTGGTAAAGAGGATTTAATTTTTAAGCCATAGAAAGAAGTAAACTTATATTTTACTAGCTTCTGTCCGTGACTTCGTCCTCGTGGAACTCCTCCTTTTTGCAGTCGGTTAAAAAGTAGCCTATGTCCTTTCTCAGGCTCCAGACTTTCTTTGTACCAAATTTCATTTAAATCGGTCCAGTAGTTTTAGCGTGAAAGCGTAACAGACAGACAGACAGACAGAGTTACTTTCGCATTTATAATATTAGTTAGGATTAGGATTATAGTCCGTTCGCGTTAAGAAAAATAGTGAGTCATCGTTGACAGCCGACCTGGCCGCGCCCCCTAGCCAATTAGAATGCTAGAAATTATGAAGTCGAGTTCACAGTGACCAGTTTAAATTGTGTATTTAGGGTGTTAGTCGAACAATTTGAAAATTAATACTAATCACTAATTATGTTGGTGCCTACGTGATACGCGAAGAAAATACCATGTGGCATTTGGATGACGTCATGGAACTCGCAGAACAAAATTCTTTCATAATAAAATGAATGTAACTGGAATATCTAACGATAGCGATAAGCGATTTACGTAATTTTAAGACAATTTGTTTCCATTAGACTTAATTAATATTAATATTTAAAATTCTTGAATTTTTACTCCACTGTGAATACACTCTTACCTTGATGAGTCACTATTTTCTTAATGCGAACGGACTATAGTTTTAGTATTCATTCGTTATAGTTGTGTTATTCTAAATGGTACGTAGGTAAAAAGTTAACAAACCTGAATTGAGCACCAAAGTGTTCATTCCGTCACACATCGACAGCGTTCTGTAGAATCTCTGCATTATCGAGTGATGCTGTAATACTGTGGAAGAAATATTTAATGATAATTAAAAACTTAACATAAACGTATCCATACTAATATGATAAATGCGAAAGTAACTCTGTCTGTCTGTCTGTCTGTCTGTTACGCTTTCACGCTAAAACTACTAGACCGATTTAAATGAAATTTGGTACAAAGAAAGGCTGGTGCCTGAGAAAGGACATAGGCTACTTTTTAATCGACTGCAAAAAAGGAGGAGTTCCACGCGGACGAAGTCGCGGGCAGAAGTTAGTATGTTTATATGATAGCTAGCAGTTCGCCCCGGCTTCGCACGGATCCCTATTTTTTTTTTATTTATTCTATAGCCTATGTCACTCAGGGTAAACGTAGCTTCCCAACAGTGAAAGAATTTTTCGAATCTGTCCAGCCGTTTTGGAGCCTATTCAATCCAAACAAACAAACCTTTCCTCTTTATAAAATTACTAGCGGTTCGCCCCGGCTTCGCACGGATCCCTATTTATTTTCAAAATATTCTATAGCCTATGTTAGTCAGGGTGAACGTAGCTTCCCGACAGTTAAAGAATTATTAAAATCGGTTCAGTAGTTTTTGAGCCTATTCATTACAAACATACAAAAATAGGTACAAATCTTTCCTCTTCATAATAAATTAGTATAGATAAGTATAGAGTATAGACATACCTGTGTCAGCGACGCAGGGCGCCCTGGCCGCCTGCTGCTTCCTCTCGTCCTCGAGGTTGGCGGTCTCCTGCGCCTGCTGCTTGCTCTCGTCCGTCTGCGACTGCGAGTGCTCGCCGCCGCCGCTGCTGCTGCCGCTACTGCTGCTGCCGCTACTGCCGCCACTGCCGCCGCTGCCGCTGCCGCTCGGCACGTTGGGCGACGACTGTTGAGAATGTATTATGTTTAATCAATAAATATCTTTGTACAATTCATACTATGAATGCTAACAAGGTTTTTGTCGGGCGATAAAGAAGCATAAGTATAACTGTGATAGGTGCTTTCTCGCTCGACCTAACCGTGTAACTGATTTAGTTCCAAACTAAACAAAGCTTGTACTATGTGTACTTTAAACAAAGGATAGACTTATAAATACTTAATAATTTCTGATGCCTTCGCGGTTATTACACATTGGAATGAAACAACTATTAACGGATTTAACTCGCGTATTTTTATTTTATTTTATTTGCTGACGTTTCGGATTCTTTACACTTTCCATAATCGTAGCACGACTGAGCTGACAATAGTCTAACGCTAAAGTGATTTATATAGTTATGCAAACTACCTTATATTTAAATTACAAATTTTGAAAAACTACCCTATTCTGAATTATGAAATACTAAAGTTACATTTCACGCAAAAAAAATTTTACCATTATACAGTACAATTGGAACCTAATATGGGGGGGTACTAGTTATAAATACTTTTCAGATTCGGGTAGATATAGGTTTAGGTTTCGTAGTAAGGTACATTGACTGATACGGAGTTCCAATGCCTAGTTTTCAGTTTTATCACCATCATCAATCTTCAACATTGTGTAGTACAGCGCGTCGGTAGCGTGTAGGTACTCACCGGGTTGGCGGCGGCGGTGTTGGCGGAGGCGGTAGAGGTGGTAGAGGCGGTGGAGGCGGTAGAGGCGGCGGGCGGCGTGGGGTGCGCGAGCAGCTTGCGGCAGTAGTGCAGCAGCTGCTGCAGCACGGAGCGGCGCAGCGGCGCGCGGCGGCCGGCGCCCGCGCCCGCGCCGCCCAGCACGTCCGCCAGCAGCCCCGACAGCCGCGCGTCCGCGCCGCCCGCGCCGCCGCCGCCCGCCACCTCGCACACCCACGACGACGACTGGTACGCTAGAGGGACGAGATGCTCACTCAACAAACTGAATTTTTAATAGACTATGGATGAGCTATAATTGTGGCGACCTTATCTTAATATTGCATTGCGATTGTCATAATTGAAAACGATATAGTGTACCGCCGGGAAGTCATTCCTAAAACATGTTCCACTTTAATGTTCCTGCTGTGATTCTCCTATATTTCGACTTTAATTGTATTCACTACCGATAGAATTGGGTTATCTAGACTAGTTTCGAGTGAGGTTCGGCTGTCGTGTTCCACTAACGAGAGAGAGAGAGAGAGAGAGAGAGAGACAAAAAACAAAACAGAGAGACAAACCACTAGTCTCTGATCGATAGACCATGACAGCCGGATCTCACGTAACTCTAGCGATATTTAGCGAATTTTTGACTCGCAATAACCTCCATTTCACGCAGAATTAATTAGATTAGATTCCTCATTTCATACATTACGATTACAGTCTCATCATATTATACGCACTTATATCGAGATCATAAAAAAAAACTACTTACCGACAGCCTCGAGCAGTTTGGTAGCGTGGTGAGCGTGGCGAGCGCTGAGCACCTGCAGCATGGGGTGCGCGACGCGCAGCAGCGTGGCCTGCAGGTCGTACGCGGAGCCGGGGGCGGCGTCGCGGCGCCACACGAGGCACACGCAGCGCAGCGCCGCCAGCGCGCCCGCGGCGCCGCGCGCGCACACCACGCGCGACAGCACGCTGTGCAGCGCCGACGCCGCGCCCGCGCCCGCGCCTATGCTCACGCCGCCCTGCCACCACAACCAGGCGATACAGTGCCATCTCCCGTGAGACGATAACGCGGACGGTATCGGACTATGTTCTATCTATACTAGACTCTCACTATGTCCTTGACACGCTAATACTGACTATATTACACCTATACATGTTCTTGACAGTACTTAATATTTTTGCAATATACTGACTAAAATAAGTAAACCTACTAGATTTACTACTTCGTTTAATGAACTTTTTAATTAAATTTTAGCATACTAAAAAAATTCCAGTACCTTAATTAAATTTATAGTTCGACTTCTTTTTAATTCGTAAAATTTATAGATTATGAAATGAATAGAAAATGGTCACAATTTTTTTTTTTAATGTTGGATTGTAGCTTGTATTTAAAGGAGAATATTAGCTTTCCCGGACATTTTTGTGAAAACACTTCTACTAGAATGGAAAAATCAGAAATGAAAGAAAAACCAAATAATCTAAGTCCAGAACTATTACATAATGAAAATACTTACAAGATACGGTTCCGCGGTGGCCACAGCACCGTCCGTAGTGACGTTGGTAGTTATAAACTTGACTATGGCCGGTACAAAATGTTCACACTCCAGTATTACGCGACCCATTGTCTGATTACTGCCTTCAGTCTAAAATAAGAATGAAAACCTTTATTAAGTGTATAATTATGATCCAAAGGACGCTATACGTCAGTATTTACTTAGCGCTACGGATAGAAAAAAAATGGTACTGTGAGATGAAACGTCGCACATTGAGTATTAAACCTATTTTTAAATAAAATAAAATACAAAATTTTATATACCTAATATATTATATACTGACTTGTAATGGTAAAGTTGCGATCCAGGCCAATGCTTGCATCGAAAGCACCCAACATCTCAGAGTAATGTTTTCTAATCTGTAACAAATAGTAACATTTGAAAGGAAATAAACATTAAGATTTATTTTAATGTTTATATTACAGCAGTATCTCAATAACACTCGAACATATTTTATGTGCTTTTATTTGACTGAATACTTTACACACACACAGGTGATGAGTTATGTGTACACTATTATAATTCAATGGGATGCCGGGGGGGTGGTAGAATGTGCATGCACGTGTTCGACCCCGCCGGCGAGGTATGTGTGAAAGAGACAGTGTCAGTATATACGTACTGTGTGAGCGAGAGCAACAGAGCCGGTAACACTCAGGGTCAGAAGGTGTGTTGACACGATTCTAATTTTATTTTTATTTATTTTTTTAGGTCTACCAACAATTGTTTACACTAAAACATGCAAAAAATCTTATTCAACTAATATAATATAAACTTAGAGTAACAATCACTTATAGGCAAACAACACATGTAATTATAATAACAAAATTTGAGTTAAGGGGCTTATTATTTAGGTTATTATTTACTGTTTAGACAGTCATATATTGACTTGTAATAACGATTTATCTCTTTAAATCGCTATGTACGTCAGTGACATCGCCGTTATGCAAAGGGATGTCGGGGGGGTGGCTGAGTGTGTGTGCCGTGTGAGAGAGACAGTGTCAGTATATACGTACTGTGTGAACGAGAAGAGGGGAGCTGGTAACACTGGTCAGAAGATGTGTTGCTGGGGAGTTGGCTGAGTGTGTGTGCGCACGTGTGAGAGAGAGACAGTGTCAGTATATACGTACTGTGTGAGCGAGAGCAGCAGCGCCGTGACGGTGTCGGAGGCTAGGCGGATGCGCGGCGTGTCGGCGGGCACGCACAGCGTGGCCAGCGACCAGGCGCCGCCGCCGCCCCACGAGGAGCCGTTCAGCGTCAGCCACAGGGACACCACGTTCTCGAGGAACGTGCAGTCCATCTGGAATACGAGGTATTGTTATGGCTGTATGTAGGGACCGTGCAACGAAAATGCCGCCAACTGATGACGTCAATTCGAACCCAACATTCACTTCTAGACATTGACATTTATCTATACTAATATAATAAAGAGGAAAGACTGGACCGATTTGCAAAATTCTTTAACTGTTGAGAAACTACACTATTCCCAATGGACATAGGCAATAGAATATTTTATAAAAAAAAGTTGGGAATTTAGTTGAGGGAATATCTGGTGTGAATGACATGCATAAATAATTCCTTTACCTCATTATATATAACCGAAATAATACAAGTGGCTCTTTCAAAACCTGGCTTCTTCATGGACAACAGAAAAAATACACAAACATCTAATGTGTTAATTACAGACATTTGCTATAATCCAAGAATCCACAATGCTACTATTCAAACACGTACCTGATAGTGAAACTCAAGCGCGAGATGCCTGAACACGTCGTAGAGCGTGTGCGCAAGCGGCGGATGCGGCCTGGTCGGCAGCGGCGCGGCGGACGCGGCGGATGCGGCCGGCGCGGCGGATGCCGAGGAGGCGGCGGATGCGGAGGCGGTGGATGCGGAGGGGGCGGTGGCGGAGGCGGGCGGCGCCCTGCGGGGCGGGGCGCGCACGGCGGCCGCGAGCGCCCCGCCGCCGGCCAGCAGCACGCGCCGGCACGCCGCCTCGCCGGCCGCCGCCAGCCCGCTCTCCAGCCGCGCGTCCATGCACGACGAGATGTTACTGAAATAAATACATATCAAATTAAATGTTTAACAAACGTGTAAAAATAAAATACGCGAGTTAAATCCGTTAAAGTTGTTTCATTCCAATGTATAATAATACCGCGAAGGCATTAGAAATTACTATGATTTTAATGAGTTTTTTTTTTAATAGATAGAGTGATTTAAACGGAAGGTTTATAGCACCCGTGTGAAGTCGCTAGTAGAGACATAAGACATCAAAGACTCCGGTTTCTTAGGGCTGTCAAAGCCCTACGAAACAAAGCTAGACGAGGCCAACCAACAGGGGCGTCAAACAAGTACCAACCTGGTATTAAAACTATTATCTATCAATCGAAATTTGATTGATATTTTTGGTTTAATATGGTGGTTGTACTGTAAAGTCACCAAATCGTGTGTGCAAAATTCGCATGTGAACAATAAAGTACAAAGACAGAATTGAAATGAGTAGAGAAATTCGATGACCTGTCAGTGGATTCCTATGGTGTAATGGTTAAGCACGCTGCCGCTAATAAAGGCATAGGGCGAGGGTTCGAATCCCACTGGGGGTCTAAAAATTTTTCTACTCTTTTCTTTGTACAAAAATATCATCATAACTAGCTGTGCCCGCGACTTCGTCCGCGTGGAATGGTTATGCTTCATGTAATAATTTTCCTCGTTTTTTACTAATTTTCCACTGTTTCTTCGCAGCGTGATGTTATATAGCCTAAAGCCTTCCTCGATAGATGGTCTATCTAACAAAAAAAAGATTTTTTCAATTCGAACCAGTAGTTCCTGACATTAGCGCGTTCAAACAAACAAACAAACAAACTCTTCAGCTTTATAATATTAGTATAGATTAGTATAGAAGTATAGATTACCAACCTGGTGTTGTTGTCCGGCACAGGCTTGGGCTTCATGAACCTGGAGAGCAGGTTCTCCTTGCGCACCGCCTCGCGGAACTCCTGCTCCAGCTGGTTCTCAGACTCCGAGTCGTCAGACTCAGCGACTTGCGGCAACTGCTCCATGTCGAGACTCTTTATAGAATCTATAACAAAAATGGGAACATTTTAACGTTAGACTATTGTCAGCTCAGTCGTGCTACGATTATGGAAACTGTAATGAATCCGAAACGTTAGCAAATATAATAAAATAAAAATACGCGAGTTGAATACGTTAATAGTTGCTTCATTCCAACATTGTTACAGTAAAGTTAACCAATCATGTATTGTAAGTGCCGCAAAGCACTACACACAGATGGCGCAGAGAAATAGGTGCTTTACACAATCCTAACTAATATTATAAATGCGAAAGTAACTGTCTGTCTGTCTGTTACGCTTTCACGCTAAAACTACTGGACCGATTTAAATGAAATTTGGTATAAAGAAAGTCTGGAGCCCGAGAAAGAACTTCAAAAAAGGAGAAGTTCCACGCGGACGAAGTCGCGGGCAGAAGCTAGTATCGTTATAAAATTTAGTTTGCGTGAAAGAGTAACAAACAAACATACATCTATACAGCTTTACAAACTTTCACGTTTATAATATTAGAAAGGATCATATAGACAAATTCAATACTTACTTGGCGATGTGAGACCCGTAGGTGTAACAAGTTTGGGCTTAATATAATTTGTATTCTTCGATAAGCCAAAACTGTCTGCAAGCACATCTGAAAAAGAAGGATAGGCAATTTTTTAATAAATATTGTAGGTCAACATATATTTTTCAAAACCCCTAAATGTTAAGAATGGTCCACCCCCTAGTTATAATTTTTTACATTAAAATGTTATTTTTTTATTATTTCAAAATTCAATATTAAAAAATAAAAAATCCTAAATTTTTCGCCCTTCTACCATCAACACCTATTTTATTTAATAAAAAATCTCAAAAGTCCGCGGTACTAATTTAAAATTTAACCGGTCATAAGTATTCACAATTTCACATTTATATTTAATCCATCCCTATTAATATTATAAATGCGAAAGTAACTCTGTCTGTCTGTCTGTCTGTTACGCTTTCACGTCAAAACTACACAACTATAATTATTATAATACATAATATATGGACCGTGTTAAACGTTCGTGTGTCAACCCACAAAAAATCGGGTTTTGAGTTATGAATGCAGTTTTATTAAATAGATCATGAGGAATACGGCAGTGCAATCCATTTTGTTATAAAGAAAGTCTGGAGCCTGAGACAGGACATAGGCTTCTTTTTAACCGACTACAAAAAAGGAGTTCCACGCGGATGAAGTCGCGGGCAGAAGCTAGTTCATAATATATATTATTATAACAAACACAAACCTGCGACGGTAACTCCGTGGTTATATTTGCGCATCGACTTGGTGATCAGTTGGCGGGAGGAGCCGGCGTCCGACCACGCCTCCTCGCTGGCGGGGCTCGCCGCCGGCGAACCGACCTCGTACTCTACGAGGTCCTGTAGATACGAGGTACAATTATTTATTTTGCATAAATGTAATGATAGTCATATAAAGCCTTAATCACTCAAAGGGTAAGCTCGGAGTTTTCTTTTTTAATTGAATCAAAAACGACGGTACTGAAAAATCTTTAGAATAAGGTGGCACCAAGCATATAAGGGTATATTGCTGGAGGAGAGATAGCAAAAAAAATACTAGTAATATGTGATTATGTATGTAAATGGCAATACAAACTATTTGATTTTACTTAACTTAGAATACAGCTAACTAGCGAGCCGGAAGTAAAATGTTATATATCTAGTAATTTAATAATACCATGATTTATGGTAAACTAGCTTCTGCCCGCGACTTCGTCCGCGTGGAACTCCTCCTTTTTTGCAGGCGGTTTAAAGGTAAGCCAATAATTGTTTCATGTGTCCGTTTATAGTGTTTCATTCCAATACCATGATTTATGGTAAATTGATAATTTCTGATGTCTTCGTGGAATTTCTGATATTTTTTTGACTGACGTTCGGAGCCTTTACATATTCCATAATCGTAGCACGACTGAGCTGACAATAGTCTTATGGTAAATTGTGTATAATATAGTAAAAGATGTATGTGTGTATATTCACCTGCAGCAGCGTGGTGAGCGCGTGGCGCGGCCAGGGCGGCAGCGTGGCGGCCAGGCGCGCCAGCCCCAGCACGCACGCCGGCTCCAGCAGCCCCGCGCCGCCGCACAGCGCGCACAGCCGCCCCACCACCTGCACGCACACATAACACACACACACACATGTGTAGACCGCTTCATAATATAATAACAGTCTTGAATCTTAAATTTAATTACTTAATGGAAAATAATGTACAAAAGAGTGTACTTTAGACTACAAGACTGAAGTAAAACTTCTGGCTATGAGAGAAGAAGAGGAAGAAAACGTGTGCTCATATATCTTACTCTATCTCTCTTACCATAATAATACATCATTTATAGACATATTTCTTACATTTACTTAATAATTTCTGATGCCTTCGCGGTTATTACACATTGGAATGAAACAACTATTAACGGATTTAACTCGCGTATTTTTATTTTATTTTATTAGCTGACGTTTCGGATTCTTTACAGTTTCCATAATCGTAGCACGACTGAGCTGACAATAGTCTAACGCTAAAGAGATGACGTCACCAAACGTCAGCTATTAATAATTAAAATAAAATAAAAATACACAAGTTAAATCCGTTAACAGTTATTTTATTCCAATGTACATTTATTTAATCAATTTATTTTCAATGGTATAAACAAAGAAACATACATCTCTATCAATAACAGCACACGTTATAAAATAGTAGGTAATAATCCCTTCAAATTTACTACAGCTTATCTAAAAACGAGTTAATAAGATTCCCTTAAGGGACGCGTGTGTCGTAAAGCAGTATATAATCAGTAATCACCTTGGCACAGAGCAGCAGCGTGTCGGCGGAGCTGGCGCTGTCCATGGCGAGCATGTGCCGCACGAGCGCCTGCGCCAGCCGCGCGCACAGCGCCGGCGACACGGGCCGCGCGCGCTCCTCGCCCTCCTCCGCCTCCTCGCCCTCCGCGCCCGCGCCGCCCGCCCCGCCCGCGCCGCCCGCGCTGCGCTTGCTCACCAACGCCATGCGCGCCTTTAAGTTGAAGCGCACGCGCTGCGATAGGACAAATCCCTTCGTAGATTATGGGTACGTTCCAATAAACTGTCGTAACAACTTGTATATTGTTCCCGTGGTAGTCGCGAGCGATCGCTCGACGTCATAGATGACGTCACTATTCGCGGCCACATCGCGCCCACTTCTCCCATAAAATATGATGGGCTTTCAATGAACGGCAATTTCAGCGGTCATAGTCAACGACGTTGCGGTAAAGTTTTCTTTTTTTAAACAAACAAAAAGTTGCAAAAATAAACGTATTTCATCTCTGAAGTTCGGGAATGGGCGCTCGAGACGTCACGTTATAGTATTATTTATACCATACCGTGACGTCACGAACCCCCACTCCCGAACATCTGAAGTGCTTATCTTTGTCATTTACTGTTCGATTAAGAAAATAAAATATACACGTTAAATATTTTTTGGTAACGTAAATGATGGACAAAGACAAAAAATCACCTTATATGTGTATACGAACATTTATGTATACAAAAGGGGATGCTGTAAATTTGGCATGTCTATGTGCAGATGTATTTGTGTATCTGTCTGTGGTATCATCGTCAGTGCATCAGGGTTTAAAAAAAATACTATATTGTAGCTCAAATGAACCCGAGTTTAAAATGTACCTGTTGTTCCTCAATGGCGACCTGTATCCCGCGCCTTGCGGCTTCGAACTCCTGCATCTGGTGCAGCAGCTTCTTGTGCAGCTTGCGGCGGTGCAGCTTGCACTCGGCCGCGCGCGGGGACCCGCCCCCGCCCGCGCCCGAGCTCTCCGCGCCGCCCGCCCCGGACCGCCCGCCCAGCACCCACTCCCATCTAAACATTAATATAGAAGCATGTAATACAAATCTGGAGTATCGACTTCTAATGTTGAAATTTAATTCGCGTGACACATTTCGAGTCGGGCCTATTTATTTCTCAACAAGCGAAATATTAAAAACACGTTACCAGCAGGAGCGTGCAGTGAGAAGAGCATAAGTATGTCTGTAGGGTAGGCACTCCATACATCAGCGACACCGTGCCTGTATGGTATGCACGCCCTCGGTTACCTGGCGTGCTTGGGCTGCGCGGCGGCGAGGCAGTCGAGCGTGGCGGCGAGCGCGGTGAGCACGGCGGCCGTCACGGCGGGCTGCGGCCGCGGCGCCGCCAGCAGCGCCAGCGCGCGCGCGCACAGCGCCTGCGCCACGCCGCCGCCCTCCTCGCTCTCACTACTACCACTACTAGTACCTGGCGTGCTTGGGCTGCGCGGCGGCGAGGCAGTCGAGCGTGGCGGCGAGCGCGGTGAGCACGGCGGCCGTCACGGCGGGCTGCGGCCGCGGCGCCGCCAGCAGCGCCAGCGCGCGCGCGCACAGCGCCTGCGCCACGCCGCCGCCCTCCTCGCTCTCACTACTACCACTACTAGTACCTGGCGTGCTTGGGCTGCGCGGCGGCGAGGCAGTCGAGCGTGGCGGCGAGCGCGGTGAGCACGGCGGCCGTCACGGCGGGCTGCGGCCGCGGCGCCGCCAGCAGCGCCAGCGCGCGCGCACAGCGCCTGCGCCACGCCGCCGCCCTCCTCGCTCTCACTACTACCACTACTAGTACCTGGCGTGCTTGGGCTGCGCGGCGGCGAGGCAGTCGAGCGTGGCGGCGAGCGCGGTGAGCACGGCGGCCGTCACGGCGGGCTGCGGCCGCGGCGCCGCCAGCAGCGCCTGCGCGCGCGCACAGCGCCTGCGCCACGCCGCCGCCCTCCTCGCTCTCACTACTACCACTACTAGTACCTGGCGTGCTTGGGCTGCGCGGCGGCGAGGCAGTCGAGCGTGGCGGCGAGCGCGGTGAGCACGGCGGCCGTCACGGCGGGCTGCGGCCGCGGCGCCGCCAGCAGCGCCAGCGCGCGCGCGCACAGCGCCTGCGCCACGCCGCCGCCCTCCTCGCTCTCACTACTACCACTACTAGTACCTGGCGTGCTTGGGCTGCGCGGCGGCGAGGCAGTCGAGCGTGGCGGCGAGCGCGGTGAGCACGGCGGCCGTCACGGCGGGCTGCGGCCGCGGCGCCGCCAGCAGCGCCAGCGCGCGCGCACAGCGCCTGCGCCACGCCGCCGCCCTCCTCGCTCTCACTACTACCACTACTAGTACCTGGCGTGCTTGGGCTGCGCGGCGGCGAGGCAGTCGAGCGTGGCGGCGAGCGCGGTGAGCACGGCGGCCGTCACGGCGGGCTGCGGCCGCGGCGCCGCCAGCAGCGCCAGCGCGCGCGCGCACAGCGCCTGCGCCACGCCGCCGCCCTCCTCGCTCTCACTACTACCACTACTAGTACCTGGCGTGCTTGGGCTGCGCGGCGGCGAGGCAGTCGAGCGTGGCGGCGAGCGCGGTGAGCACGGCGGCCGTCACGGCGGGCTGCGGCCGCGGCGCCGCCAGCAGCGCCAGCGCGCGCGCGCACAGCGCCTGCGCCACGCCGCCGCCCTCCTCGCCCTCGCTGCTGCCGCCACTGCCGACCGCGGGAGCCGGGTGCGCGAACAGGCTCTTGCGGCACATGTACATTATCAGCACTAGGCATCTGGAATACAATACACGCCATTACATATTGATCTTATGCACTTTAAACATACATTTATTAGTAATTAATATTTTAATGAGCGTCATATTTTAAACGAAATAAAAACAAGTGACAGACGGTGTCAACAAACATCATGGTGATAGAATTACACCGAATTTAAAAGTGACAAGTCTGAACACAGAGTAGCGCGGAAGAGGGGTAAAATCGATGATCCTAGTTAGACATAAGGGAGACCTAAGAGAGACCTAGAGTGATATGGCACGAGGCAACAGTTAACCATGGGATAGTATATGAGGTAGTGTAACGGACCTGTCGAGCGCCATGGGCGGCGCGTCGACGGCCTGGAAGGCGTCGGTGAGCGTGGCGGCGAGGTGCGGCCCCCACCAGGCCGCGGCGCCGCACAGCCGCGCCAGCAGCGTGGCCAGCGCCGCGGCGCCGCGGCAGCCCCACTGCAGCAGCAGCGGCGACACCGTCGCGCACCACTCCAGCGACACCTCCTCGTGTTGCTGCCGGGGAATTATCATAATCATCATAATCGTTTCGAATGCTTCCGTGGTTAATAAATAAATTTTAACGGATTTAACTCACGTTTATAACTTCGATTCTAACGTCCACTTTATAAAATATTTACTAAGATGTCTCAATCGAAATTCAATCGATATCTATAGTTCAACGATTAGTTTTACTGATAATGAAGCGATTATGTCGCTTCGGCTTTCACTTATAAGCAATAAAATTACGGGACCGAATATAGTAGCGCCCATAATGTGTTAGAAGCACGGAGCCCCGCGTAAAGGCATAGTCTACTTTTGTCTTTGTAAAATATCATTATCAGATAAACTTTACAGTTTCCAAATTCATAACCGACTGAGCTGACGATAGTCTACAATACTGAAAAAGCTAACTTTTTATTGTTAGACTAGAGTCGATTAGTCCGAATAAAATTTTATATCCTAGTTAAATTTGTTACAATTGTTTTAGTTCAATGTTCGGACGGAGTGTGCACTTTCTTGTTTATGTACTGTCAGTCAGTAGTATGCATTCAATAAAGGCAAAATACCATAAATGCATTGATTTTTTATAGCAATTTTATTATAACACATATGATATAGGAATACATATCCCGATCTTTAATAAACGAAAAAAAAAAACACTCACCACATCCTCAACTTGGAAGAAGAAATACAGTAGCATATCAACAATATTCTCGCTGATGACTCTCAGTTTGTCAGTGGACGCTCTCTCCAACAACGCCTCGGGGGTGACCTGTCCCCTGTTGATCAGGTCCAACATATGCTCATTACCATCCGAGCTGTTCTGCAGTTTCTTTATAATGTTAGTGCACGTGTGCAGTTGTTGCTGCAGCTCTATGCACTCCTGGTACGCTGCAATAACCTTCGGGTCGGTCTCGTTGGCTAAGTTCAGGTACGCCATCATATGGGCTGCGTTTCCATTGTACAGTTCGAGATATGGATTCAGTAGATCCATTAGTTTGCCGGTGCCCAATCTGTAAGGAGATTTGACGTTATTTATATATTTGTGTGTATTGGAAATTATGACGAAAGGAAGCCCGGAGAAAAATAGTACGTCATTATAACATGAAATAACATATATCTATACTAATATTATAAAAAGGAAAGGTTTGTTTGTTGGTTTGCTTATTTGGATTGAATAGGCTCCTGAACGACTGGACCGATTTGAAAAATTCTTTCACTGTTGGAAAGCTACACTATTTCCGAGTGACACAGGCTATAAAAAAAGGGATCCGGGCGAAGCCGGGGAGGACAGCTAGTCCCTACTAATATTATAAATGTGAAAGTCACTCTGTCTGTCTGTCTGTTACGCTTTCACGCTAAAACTACTGGACCGATTTAAATGAAATTTGGTACAAAGAAAGTCTGGAGCCTGAGAAAGGACATAGGCTACTTTTTAACCGACTGCAAAAAAGGAGGAGTTCCACGGCGACGAAGTCGCGGGCAGAAGCTAGTAATAAATAAATAAATAGACACATATACAATTACATAAGCTAATTAAAACTATTAAAATAAATTAAATACCTAAATCTGCACGTGAGATCCTGGTGCAGCGCATTGAGTGCATTCAAAGAGGCTTGCACATTTGCAATCTGAGCTATTTCACCGTAGAACCAGCCCAGCGGGATCTTGCACTTCATCGCAGACATACCATATCGACCTATGGTTGTAATCTGTAAATATTTCAATAAATTCAATTTTAAAGGTAACAAATTACTAATAGGCGACGTAAAACCGCTTTAATTGTTTTATTCCAATCAATTATCTAAACTTATAATATAATCTATATCTATACTAATATAATAAAGAGGAAAGGTTTGTTTGGATTGAATAGACTCCAAAACGACAGGACCGATATGAAAAATTCTTTCACTGTTGGAAAGCTACACTATTGCCGAGTGACATAGGCTATAAAAAAAGGGATCCGGGCGAAGCCGAGGCAGGCCGCTATAATTAATATACGCGACGTGAAACAGTTTTATTCCTTTATTTCAATTAAAATATGTTGTTATAAATTTACCTTCATGTACCGACAGAGCGGCGGCGGCTGTATGTCTGTGAGCACGAGGTGTTTGGTCGCTATGTCCGAGGCGAACGCCAGTTTCACGCAGTCCGTCTCCTCGCTGACCACCCAGATATCAATACACAGGGTCACCAGGTCGGAACAGGAGGGTATAATCTGAAAAATATACATATATATTACAAGCTATACGGTATGAACCCGCCCGTTGTATATGTGGTCATAAACTTATACGCTTTTAAAACTATTAAGTTTACGCGTGCATAGATTTCGACTCCTACCTTTCAAAGACGAATCACCCAATAGGTTTTAACTTTCACACCCTCAAGGAAATTCCAAAAAAGGTCGTAGCCGATTCTATAATTGAATACATAATTCCAATTGGGCGACTGGGTAAAAAAAACGAAATTCTATTCTTATCCGTCACTTAGGAGTGGGGGTTCGAGACGTCACGATATGATACAATTTACACGAGCACGAGCCACCACTCCCGAACTTTTGAAAAGCTCATGTTTGTCATTTGATTAAAAAAATACCGTGTCCGATTATTTTTAGCAATATGAAGATTTTTTTTTATTCGTCAAAAAACTGTGTCATGCCTATTGTAAAGAATTTCGTATTTTTTTATTTCTTTATCTTCGTATTTAATTTCTAGAAATTATTCATTAGTTAATAATGTTAGAAAGTATTAGAAACTATATACTTAAGTAGTTATATTTTAATGAAAATTAATATAATTGTTTTTTTTTAAATATCAAGTACCCAATTAAAAAAACAAACAAGCCCAGCAGTATCAACTATGCGTCGACATAAATCAATCAATCAATCAGTAAGTCAAGTGTGACTCACCACGTCGGTCAGGCGGACTGCGTGTCCGAGGTCGAGCACGATGTACCGGCGCGCGCCCGAGTGCATGCGCTCCACCACCAGCGTGTGCTGCGGCACGCGCGTCACCAGCTGCGCCCACGGGATGCCGCACTGCTCCTGCTCCTGTACACAACATTATTAAACTTAGGAAAATGGCTCATGCACGTAGCTAAGATTTTGTTGAGGGCTGGACAGGCGTTAACAAATTTGCCGAGATAATTTTCGACACTCGGCACGAGTACGTATCAAAACCTACAGGTCAGGCGCGTGCAGTGGGAGGAGCGTAAGTATAGCGTCAGAGTGATACTGTGCCTACATGGAATGCCGTGCCCTTGCTACAGGTTACTTACTTAATACAAACTGTTATATATCTAGATGCGTAAAATATTTACAATTGGACAATATACAAGCCACTTACTTATTTCAACATATAAAAACACCCTTCTAACTCAAAATACTTAATTAAAAAATTAATAACTTTATTTCATAATTCTAATTAAATATTCATAACTGAAGCTGTGTTTTTATCAATGGAAATATTTAAAATAAATAGCCAGTACTCACATGGACATTGTGATAAAATACATGATACTTACAAGTCAGTTAAAAAAATAATACTGGAGAGTGTACGTACTTGGAAGAACTTGTCATCTGTGAAGTCCAATTTGTCCTGAGGGTCGCATTCCATCAGGGAGCTCTCGACGTCCTCCAAGGAGTCAGGGTCCTGGGAGCTCTGCTTCATTTGACCTTCCTTCACTACACTCCATAACTAAACATAAAAAAGAAATATTTAAAAACAAACTTATTTATCATATTATACAGAGACATGGCTTACAACCCTTGTGTAACATACGTATACACAACACAACATATAGCTTAGAAATTAACAAACTAAGAAAATGGTAAAGAAATAAACCCCATAGACGTAAAGATCTGTCAATCTTACCCTCGTTTATATTGCATGCCAAGATCTAAAGGCTAACTGCACTGAGGAAGTTTTGTTTAGATTAAATGCTTTTTATATGAGTCAAGAAGAGTTAGCTTAAATCTTTTTTATTAGTAGGTAGGTTTTGCTGTAAGGAATTCGATGGTGTGCATTACTTGAAAGTTAGTGTCTTTGAGTTAGCTCCCTTTAGATCTAAGTGTGCGATAGATCCAAGGGTCAGATTGTCAGATCTTTACGTGTATGAGTTTATGCCCTTACACCCTATAATAACTTACCTGATTAGGGTCCCCGGGCAACGTGCTAACAACAGCCGGGTGATGTCTCCCGCCGGTGGACTCGAGCTTGGTTCCGTCGGAGGCCACGTGACACGTGACGTGCAAAGGCATGGCCTCACTAAGCCCCGCCCCGAACACACCCACAGCGTTGTTTTGCGCCCACCACGCTTGTGGTGGGAGAGGCGGTTTCGTTTCTAAATTATAAGATTAGGGCTCGTATTAACAAACTGTTACAAGTTAGGTCAAAAAGAACACATTTTTTTTACAATACTTGAAAACAAGTATTTACTACGATGCATCATCAATCGAAATTCTATCGATATCTAAGGTTTAATACCATTCATTTAATAATTATATTTGTACAAAGTGCTGCAAAGCACGACACACAGATGGCGTTGATGCGACATTTTCGCTTGTAAACAAAAAGTTAAATGTACAAATAAAATATTAGCAAATTTATGACCTTGAACATAATGAAATGAACATGACAGGCACATAGGAAAAGCTCTTAAAAATATTGTTCGCGGAGAACTAAAGCTGCCCCATTTTGCGATGATAGATTTTTATAATATTAAATTTATTTTTAAAATTAAATGGTATATGAGTAATGCATTAGTTGGAAGCAGATATAAGTGGGTTTTCATGCAATGTTTGAATATTCTAAATTAAGGGGCTCGAGTGAGTTAACTTAGCGAAAGACAATAAGCAATTCAGGTGTATAAGTCAATATTAGGACACTGGTACGAATCATTTCTGCCACATGAAGTTGCTAAGTGTCCAAATGTCTCTATGATCTGCCTATTTTAATTAGACTATCAAAGTGGAGCTCGTATCCTCTAAGACATATCTAAAGCAACCCGTTACTCCATTTAAGATTCTAAGTCTACGCGATTAAAATTTGAATTCATGTTGACACTTTTCCGAGTTGTCACTTTTCTATTTTAGGTGACAAATTATTTATACTCTTATCATTTTACTGATTTTACCAACATGAAAACTTGCTTTTAACAATTAAATAACCCTAGCAAAAGTAAATTAGATAGGTTTCAGTGGAGTTTTAATGTTGTAGCGGTCATATATCAACTCGACACTAGATCGGCGGAGTTTCGCCTAGTTACAAACTTGTACTGAGATAAAGCTCCGTACGTTGCTGATTAGTGTATGTTACAATATACAGAGATACATAATAATATAATGAATGATAATTAAAGCGATGCCGATCCGGCGGCGAGTTGATATATTAGGCGAGAACCTTACCTAACTGCCTTCTATTAGTAAGGGGAGATATATGTATGTCGTTAATTGAAGTATTGTATAATTATAACACCTTATTTACTTATTATCTCTCTATTCACATGCAACGGCCGTGCAGGAACCGGTCTGTACGGCGTCCAGAGTGCGACGTATGACACGATTGTGACAATGATAATGACAAACAGACGACACAAAGCGATATATGAATGTGAACGCGCAAGTTCTTTGAACAATGTAAGAATTTTGATATTATAATTGTTGAATGTTTTCATTTCCCAAAATGTTTTGACATCAATATAAAATATTTAAAAAAAAGTAAAAACTCAAAATAAATAACTTAACTCAAAAAAATACTTCTTTAATCTTTTCTTTAATCATAATAAAACGATAATCAAATTATGAATCCACAGACTAACGTCATACCACAGACCTCTAAAAGTTACCCCAAAAAAAAAAATCAAAAAAATTGCGCGTCAATTTAAAAAAAAAAATACGCGCACAAAAAGTACACCGGACATAACGTACCCGGTATCTGTGGGATGTTCAGAAGATCCTTAAGTTGCGAGTCGGCTTTGGCGGCCGGCGGCGGCGGCAGATCGCCTGCCGGTACAAACCAAGCGGGGCGTGAGTAGGTACGGTGGAGGGGGGGGACCGTTATGGGAAACTCCCTGCCTTTATATATTGCCATTTGCTTTTTTTTATTTTCCAAACTCTAAAGCGCTAACCTGAATTCTAAATATTTAAATATAACCCAATGTGGTATTACCGGGAACGAAAATATCTGTAGTGGGGGCTCGCAACGTCACGACTGAATATAAATTATAACGGGCCGTGACGTCACGAGCCCCCACTACGAATTTGCTAGGCACTTATTTTTATGTTTGATTCAGAAAAGAAAAAATACATATCCAATATTTTTGGTAAATCTATTACGACAAATAAATACAGTGACAAATTAAGATGTAAAAAAATGGGCATTTAAAATATTGTATATCTATAGATACGAGAATGTCATTATACGGCTAATTTAGATTGAATAAGAATAATATCCTATATACTAAAATCAATTATTAAAAAAGCTAATAGAGACGGCCTGAAACAGATTGATTTTTACCGACAAGCTATTCAGCGCTTCTCATTAATTTGATGATCTATATAGAGTATAATAACTATACTTTACTAATAAATAATACATCAATCAAAGTTACCAATGTCCTCATTCTTAAAGGACTTTTTTAAAATAATTTCCACATACGTAAGGCAGAGAATTTCCCAAAAACAGCGCAGGTTAGTCGACAACCACCCTAACATTCACCAGTTTAAACTCACCCAAGTCCTGTGGTAGATTCAACAGGTCCTTTAGTTGGTAGTCCGGTTTGACCACGGGCGGTAGTGAAGTGTCTCCAGTTAGGACGCTGGCGTAGGTGACAGGAGTAGAGGAACCACGCCCTAACTCGGGCGTCTCGGAGGCGAACACAGCGCGCTCTAGCGGCAAACCGTAGAGGCCGAATCTGTGCAAATTAATATATTGATAAAATAATGATAATTACACAGTTTTGATGTTTTGGTCATGGACTGTCATCAGCTCATGTTCTACGAATTTGAAAACTGTGAAGTTGTCAGCATGCATCCCTACTAATATTATAAATGCGAAAGTAACTCTGTCTGTCTGTCTGTCTGTTACGCTGTCACGCTAAAACTACTGGACCAATTTAAATGAAATTTGGTACAAAGAAAGTCTGGAGCCTGAGAAAGAACATAGGCTACTTTTTAACCGACTGCAAAAAAGGAGGAGTTCCACGCGGACGAAGTCGCGGACAGAAGCTAGTCCGTTATAATTATGTATTTCAATTCAAGTTCAAACACAAAAGGAAGTCGAAAGTCTTGAGTGAGTTCGATAACTAGCAGATTTTGACTTATGATGCCATCTCATCGAGTAAAAATATTATTAGAAAAATATATTATTTAGTTTTACGTGACCAGAAAACAAAAGTAATGTCACCTATTTTTCACCTACATGTGTCAAAGTTACTGATAAACGAACTTATTTTGTTACTACGAGAATAAACGTTTTGAAAAACTCATGAACGCACCTAGCCCTCAGCAGGTGATGATACTCGTCACCCCTCTCCAGCAGACACCTGGCGGCCTTCTGCAGTAGAGTCAGACACCTGGCGACCAGCTCCGAGGCCGCGCCCCGCTGCGTGGCGTGCTGCGCCAGGGCTACCAACCAACGCAGCGCGCCGGGGGACGAGCAAGCGCCGATGTACGGTATACAAGCGCTCAGCGTAGACGTTAGTGTCTGGTCGAAGGTGGATTTCCAAGGTTTTGGCAGCTGTTTGACACCCCTGTTAAGAAAAATATATAAAATTAAGAAATATATATGCGCGTCGACTTGAGAACCTCTTGACTTTTTTACAGCGGTTAAAAATTACGATGAATGATATAATCTGCCAGTTACAAGTTAATTTGCTTATTATGGGACTAGAATATTTGAAGTGAATTTTAGAAAAATATCTAATTTATTATTATATTAAACACTTCATGATAATACTTTCTAAAACAACTAGACCTAAAAAAACTGTAGCGTATACGCGCGGGTTAAATACATTACAGTTTTTTTATTCCAATATACTTCATGGTACTTACTCGCTGGTTATGAGGATGATTTTCACACACTTCTTAGCAAAACTCCTGTTGGCGCACAAAATGCAATTCTTTATCAACGCGTCCGTATGTTTTTCAATAATCTTAACGCATTCCAATTGTTGAATTTCCACTGGCGTTTGAGCGTCTTTATCTTTCCCCTTGTCAGTCTTCGCGAGTCTTAGGCGCTGCAGTCTTATAGAGATCACCCAGATGAGCAGATCCAGCGCTAGTTTACGCTTCTCGGCGTCGTCTTTGCTTATCGCTATTTCGCACAAAGTCTCCAAAAAGCCGTTAGATTCTAACATTGTTATCCGCTGCTGCCGCTCCAAAGGCACGTCTGTATGCGGGCTCGACCGCACCGTCAATGAGATCTGGTGCAACCAATCGCACCCAATAAAACTCGACTTTTTAGAACTACTCTCGCCCGACTTAATAGATCCCTTACTCATGTCTTTAGCCGGATCAAATAAGGTCTTTATATGGATTAAAAACGTCCTCCCGCGCGCTCTGTACAAACGGGGACTAGTCAGTATTAAAGTACCAGATTGCTGCGTCAAATCCAACCCAGAGGACAAAAGCAAAGGCCCCGCTAGGATCTCGGCGTTATGCGCTTGTAAATACTCCTCACTATTCACCGGGTTCTCGAGGTTCGAGGACATATCCGCGTCTATAACCGGAAAATGCACCGGAGACTCGGACCTGTTGCCGAAACTCGCGTCCTTCTTGTAACCTATACCATGAAGGTTCTGTTTTAACAACGTCACTTGTATAATCGGGAGGTTCGATGAGCATGCCGAGTGTAAAGTGAACCCGAATTCTATATGCGCTAGGGACACGCTGTACGGTAGCGTCAGTTCCAAGACATGCTCGTCCCACGTCGATGAAGTGTTCTGCAGCCGCCACGTTCTGTTGTTCTGGTGGTCGGACCGCGAGCGCTGCGCAGGCGACAGCTCGCACCAGAACCCGGGTACTACTGCGCTATAAGGCACAGTAGTGTTCGTACCGTACGAGCCGATCAACGATATCATAGTTTCCAAATCGGTCACGTCCAAATCGTTCTTATTGGCTAACATGACAGGCGCGGGCGCGGCTCCGCACACCTCGTCCCGCGGCGTCCGGTGTAACATATCAAAATCGATATTAGCAAAGTCATCTTCGTCGATGTCGCCGGTGGAATCTTTCTCGCCGTTGTTCAAGGCGTAGAAGTAAATCATACCGTGTTTAGTGGATACGCTGAGTCGTTCAACGGACGCGCAATACGCCACCGAAGTGAATTGACCTTTGGGAGCGTGTTTCTCTGATAACATTTTAAAATCAGGTAGCGAATACAGTCTCAAGCTACCGTCGACACCGACGGCCGCGAAAGAGAACTGCTCCAGCTTGTCAACAGGCAGTATACATAAATCCACTGGACTTTCTTCAAACGGTAACTCTTTCATCGCCACGGGATAATCGTGTAACGTGAATATGGGAGCCTTGTTGTTAATTTTGAACAGAAGAAAGTAAGCTTTCGTATCGGATCTGTCGATTTTATCAGGTTGTTCCGGGGCTTCGTCGACATCCATTTTAATATCGCCGTCACAGTCGCTCTCTTCGTCGATTTTGATCTTTTCTGGATCGATACTCGATATGACTACTAGTAGATGCTCTTTATCTTCGGTCGGGAAAAGGTGAGTAACCTTCGAGTCCTCCCTGAGAGTCAGTCTTGGGGGGAAAGTTAGGCACTGGACTGCGACCCCTTGGGAGACGACTTCCTCCTGTGGGGGGTCACTATCGAACCCGTCGTTGTTGCTATTACTGACGGCAGTTTGCGTACCGACCTTACCACCAATCGCGGTTACTTTTACCTTCTCTGTGCCGTCTCCGCCTTCATACCATTTCAGGTCTGATATCTCTAAAGGTCCGTTCATATTGAGATAGTGGGTTATTGGGTCGGCTTGTTGTAGCACGGCGTCGGTCTGGTCGGCTAGTTTGGTGCCGACTGACTCGAGGTTACCGCTCTTCCAGCTCTTCAGTTGAGATATCTTACCGACGAAGTCTAGCATACTGCCCTGTAACATAAAATGCAATTTTTAAAGTAACGAGACTTATAAATAAGTCATAGATAAATGTTTTTACTGTAGCTTTTATCATATTTATAAATTGACGAACTTTCCTTTCTCTAAATTGGAAAGGTATTTATATGATATGATAGCAAGAAATAATCTTAGACAATGTGATCTTTTCTTAAATCTTAATATAATAAGATAAAGCTTATACTTAAGACACTAGTATAACTAAGCGTGCCGTGGTGTCACCGAAAACGTAGCTTGTGTTTCTTTGTCCATCAAGTGTTTTTTCTTTAATCAATTACACAGAAAAGCGCTACAAAAGTTGGAGGCTCGCGACGTCACGCCTGTCATAAATTATATCGAGGCTGACGTCACCAGCCCCCACTCCTTAACTTTTGACGCGCTTATCTTAGTCATTCCTAATCTAGTTAAAAAAAATAAAAAATACGAGTCCAATATTTTTTAACAAGCTAACTGGCGGACTAAACAGAATTTCGTTTTCTCCCAGCCATAATCCTTAGACATACCTGAGCAGAATCCGGCAACTCCGACAGAAGCACCGTGGGCCCCGGCGGCGGCAGCACCTTGAAATGCTTCGTAAGTATAATCTTCTTCTGCTCCCACATCTTAGAATCGACTTTACTCGACGACGCGTTCAAATTGATCACATTACTGATCTGTTCGTCTATGAGACTAGTGCACTGAGGCAGCTCCGTGTCCTCGTCGGAATATTGAAAGAATATCTCGTCGTATATATTAGCGTCGTCTGTCCGAGCGACCGTACACACCTTCTTGCTAACACCCGGCTTAGAATTCCCGCTGCTGTTCGACGTGTGGACTACTGTAGTTATGGAACCAGCTAGCGAACTGTGTATGTCGTAGGTTAGGAGAAATAGCATTTTATTCGTCGGCGACAGGTTACTCTTCGCCTCGTTCTGATCGTTCATAGCTTGAACGCTTTCTTTAGACTTGTCCAGAGCTCCCGAGTCGAAAAGCGCTTTGCTGGAGTCCTCTTCTTGTATAGGCAGGTCCGAGGGCATACTGTTGGTTCTTGTTATTGTGACTGCGCATATAAGTGAGGGTTTAGTTTTATTGCTACACATTTCTTTTTCTATGTTTGTCTCTGTGTTTTGTGCTTGTGGGTATGTTTCTTGTTGTGACGTCATGCCGACGAAGGCCATCGCTGTGAGTTCTAAATTGTATGTGGCTGTAACAAGATATAGAGATATTACCTTATTTATATAAACTTTTCATACAATAACTACATTTAATATAGGTACATAAGTATAGTATAGAAAGCCTTTAATCCACTACTAAAGGCTTTCTATACTAGTCATTAAAAGAGCCAAATAGAGAAATACTTGTTTTATGTTTAGACAACAAATGAGACGAGAAGTTATTGAAATCTCTATATCATTATTTATTATTAAAATTTATTTTAACGGAGTTAAAAAGCTCATATAACCGTAAGAATCGTAAGATAATTTTAATTAATTACGCGAACTAAGTCACGGGAAGAAGCTAGTAAGATTAATAATAGTAATACTTACAAGAATCCTTTTCTAAGCTCGCCGACCACACCTTATTGCAATCAGTGGACAGTATACCACTGAATATGGAGTCGTAGGGCGAGAGGTGAATGAACTTGACCAGTTTGAGGCCACACTCGAATTTCCATATATTAACTTTGCCCTCCGTGGAGCCGGTGGCAATAAGCTCGCCTGTGTTGCCTCTCGATACCACGGTCACGTTTGGACTGGGCACCGCGCAAGCTGTGGCGTTTGTCACCTGCAAATAGATTATATATTAGATTAATTTACTTTTCATTGTTTTATACATTACTAGCTTCTGCCCGCGACTTCGTCCGCGTGGAACTCCTCCTCTTTTGCAGTCGGTTAAAAAGTAGCCTATGTTCTTTCTCAGGCTCCAGACTTTCTTTGTACAAAATTTCATATAAATCGGTCCAGTAGTTTTAGCGTGAAAGCGTAACAGATAGACAGACAGACAGAGTTACTTTCGCATTTATAATATTAATTAGGATGAAACATATCGGTGAATTATGATTTAATATAATACATAATTGCCAGATTAAGATTAGGACAATACTTACACCCTTAATAAGGAGATTTATGTGATAAAACAGTAAATTTATTAATTTAATTGTTTTTAACAGTTCAAGCGAGAAGTGTTAACAGTCAGACCGGTAGAATTACATACAAAACGTAATTCTTGGTGTAGCTCATTTTACTCAATGTCTATTCAAAACTATAGACTGACCGGTGTATAATAGACCGGTCAAATTAGGAATTCACCTCGGAATTCGAGATACCCGGCTGTAATTTTGTAAATAGTTGTATATTGACATCCTTAAAGTTGTCTCAAAACCTACATATGGTAGGGTGTGAGCGTCCATTAAATTTCAAGGTCAAAGTGTCAAAAAATCGTTATTTTTGTAAATTTCTCATTTCCTATGGGTTTTAGCTTTTTGTCTTTGTTGGCAATATTGTAGAATAGAAAATTCTCTACAAATTTTGTTTAAAAAATTTTTTTATACGGTGAACCGTTTTTGAGGTAAAGGCCGTTAAGCGCGCCGTCACAGCCAACAGGTGCCACGGTCGAAATCACGCCATATACAGTTGATGAACTACAAATATTATTAATTGTTGATGTTTACGCATGCTACTGTGTAATGCTTATACTTTATATGGAAGTTTTTCACTATATATAAAATGAGAACATAATCATACTTACGTAATATTATAAAATCAAAAGCAAATGATCAATGTGCATAAAAAATGTTAATTTCTTTAATTAGTGCTGTGCAATTAACCTTATTAAAGCAACATTTTTTATAAAATTAACATTTTTTATGCACATTGATCATTTGCTTTTGATTTTATAATATTACGTAAGTATCATTATGTTCTCATTTTATATATAGTGAAAAACTTCCATATAACTATATAAGTATAAGCATTACACAGTAGCATGCGTAAACATCAACAATTAATAATATTTGTAGTTCATCAACTGTATATGGCGTGATTTCGACCGTGGCACCTGTTGGCTGTGACGGCGCGCTTAACGGCCTTTACCTCAAAAACGGTTCACCGTATAAAAAAATTTTTTAAACAAAATTTGTAGAGAATTTTCTATTCTACAATATTGCCAACAAAGACAAAAAGCTAAAACCCATAGGAAATGAGAAATTTACAAAAATAACGATTTTTTGACACTTTGACCTTGAAATTTAATGGACGCTCACACCCTACCATATGTAGGTTTTGAGACAACTTTAAGGATGTCAATATACAACTATTTACAAAATTACAGCCGGGTATCTCGAATTCCGTGATTCTTATCTAATATAAGCTAAAATGACCGGATTATAAAACGCAATTATTCATTGCCAATCGTGACCCCATAAGACAGACTCTGTCTATTGTGGGGATCAGGTCCCATAGTTTAAAGTAAAGTTGTTTTTTATCCTACTTGATGACGTCCCGGCAGACGTCATCCTTCCCGTTCGAAATTCAAATTAGGTAACTTTAGTTAGACAACGTTGGTATGGGAAAAGAAAAGGGCTGTTTTTAGGGTTTTCCCTTCAATTATTCGATTTTTTTCTCGCCGTAAGAACCATCCTTGGACTTCAACGAACATTTAAAAAAAACAATTGGCCAAATTGGTCCAGGCGTTGTCGAGTTATGCGCTTACCAACACATTTTGCGATTCATTTTTATATATAAGAAGACAAGAAGAAGATAAGAAGATATACTGACCGATATAGGCACATTGTGTGTGTACTCCCCGCGTACAAAGGGGCAGTTGGGGCTGTGCCGCTCGTGCTCCACCCAGGGCTCGTCGGACTTCTCCCAGCAGACCAGGCACACCATGCACGTGAAGCACATGGCGCGATCGTCGCCGCTGGGGGACGGCTGGTGGTAGAACCCGGCCTGCGCCATGCGAGCCGGGAGCGCCCATCTTTGAAACAAAACACATTAATTAGATATCGCAACTTAAACCTTGGATAAAACAATAAGTTTGACAATTGGTTCAAGTAAATTACCAAAAATCAGACACATCACGTGGTGGTAAAATTTATACACTAACATGACGTCACAAGCCTTTTGTAGTGCCTCATCTTTGTCGTTTTTGGTTTGATTGAGAAGAGAATAAATATGCCGAAGAATAGATGGTCAGTTAGATTAATAAATAAAATTTTATTCAGGCGTTTCAAACTTACAATGCCCATAGAATATCATCAGCATAATTTGTTATACCACGAAAGCAGCAAAATAATTAGCAGTTAATGGAAGCACGAAATCATCAAAGGAGGCACTATGCGCCCATTAAAGGAATTATTTAAGCGTGTCATCCTAGCGTCATGTAATTAATCACATTATTTTCAAATATGATAAAAGTTATAAAATATCCGATCTAAGAATTATGGTCACTAGAATATATTTTTTTACTCATATAATTAATTCCCTTTATTCGTTATAAATGTCAATGTCAAGTGAGTGTGAGATTCGAATTGGCGACACCAGTTTATGGCATTTTCGTACTTTCGCCCTAAGTATAACAAATTCACTCACTTATAATCCATATGTGGCCACCGTTTGAAGGTCTCCTTCCTCTCCGCCTCCGAGTACATGAGGGCTCTGGACTCCTCGTCCCTGGAGCAGGGCATCAGCTCGTTGGCCCTCTGGCCGACGGCCGAGGCGATGGCCAGCGCGGGAATCCGGCGGTTCTGGCCCTTCAGGTCTTGGACTACTCCCGTCGTCACCAGGCGGAGGGTCGACTGTGGCAGTCGTATCGTCACTGTGCTCCACTGTGGGAAGTATTGTTATGTATTTTGTAAGTACTTAAAAACTCGTGGCAGTAGAAGCATATATAAAGCATCAATCATCATCATCATCAGCCTATTGCAGTCCACTGCTGCAAATGCATCAATACTTGTAATAAAAAGAAAATTATAATAGTTAAAAGCTTGAATATTTCCGAATCATTTGAGTAAATTCGTAAAAAAATATCTATTGTCGTCTTTTGAATTACTCATTATTTAATCGGAAGTTAATTACCCCAAAAGAAGTTGAAGAATGTTCATATAAAAAATCTTATGCATAAAAAAATCTCCCATATTCAACGGAGCCCGGCTAGGTCCCGATTTCTATGTTCTAAGGTAAATTTCATCTAGACAGACCTAATTTAATAAACTTTATTATACTTATATTGCTCTTATAGTAGTATAGCATATATTATACTCACTTTCTGTGCCTTAACGCCCTTCCTAGCAGGCTCGTGGTCGATTGCACTCTTGAGCTCATTGATAAAATCTGTGAGGCCTTCTATGGAGTGCACATCCAAACTCTGCAGGCACTGGTACAGGAGAACCGCCTAAAAAAAAATAGTCATGAAAAAAAAATGTCTTAAAAATTCAGTCCAACTCTTCTTTAGGAAGCTTATATGATATATCTAAACGTAGTAGAAGAAGAATGTGTCTAAAATACACTACATTCTTAACTAGCGACCCGTCCTGGCTTCGCACAGTGTTTCACTACTATTTTATGCATATATAAACCTCTTGAATCACACTATATTAAAAAAAAGTCCGTTGCATAGTTTTAAAGATCTAAGCATACATAGGGATAGACAGATAGCGGAATACGACTTTGTTTTATACTATGTAGTGAAAAAGCCAATACATAGTATAACGGCTTTACTAATTTTATAGGTTGACAGTTGACACGTTCTTGCAAAACAACGATTCTTTCAGCAATGTCGTTTGATTGTTAAAACAGGCTAATCTTAATTTAAACAATAGTACTACTATTAATGAAAACAGTATACGTGTTAATTTCTGATGCCTTCGCAGTTATTATACATTGGAATGAAACAATTATAACGGACTTAACTTCAATCGTATCACGAGAAACTATCGTCAGCCCAGTCATGTTACGAATATGGGAAATGTGAACTACATTTTTGAAAATGCAAATGCAAATACGTGAGTTAAATCCGCTATAATTGCAAGTGTTCACACAATTTAATAAGAATAAAGTATTTACAAATTTTATTAGACCTTATAAATTATTAGCCGCTACACTTCAAATAGTACATGAAAATAATATGAAACTAACAAATCATGTTCATTCTGAATCATTGATTTCATACACGATTGTAAAAAAATGACCTTGACTTGTGAAAATGTCTACGCATTTTGATAGTCGAACCTATAAATTAGAATTTATGAACGTTACATTGGAATTTTTGTGATGAATATTTTTGCACATAGGTAGGTAAGTATGTATAGTAAGAGGTTACTTCGGTCGGTAATATGAAACACATAGATTAGTGACACAAACCAAAGTAGTTACTCCATTTCAGATTCTATATAGTCTATTTGAATTTAAATTCACGTGGGACATATTTCGAGTTGTGTCATTATTCTATTGAATCAGGGAATAATGGCGAATATAAATATTCCATATTCTTTAAAGTACATAAAACAGCAGAAAACCAAATAAATTATATCAAATTTGCTAATTTCTATATTTAATACACAACCAGACAAAGAAATCAAAGATGACGGCTCACGAATCCCTAACTAATGGAAATAAGTTTTCCTCATGTACTAATATTTTACTACTAAAACTTTGAAAAACGCGAAAGTTTGTGAGAATGTTTGGATGTATGTTTGTTGCTCTTTTACGCAAAAACTACTGAATAGATTTTGATGAAACTTTACAATAATATAGCTTATATATCAGAATAATATATAGGCTATATTTTATAATGATATTGTGTAAACGATGTGCATTGATATCAATTACTTCGCTCCGATTAAGCTTTTAAACATATAGATTTTATCATCATAAGCATTCTAACTAATCCCTACTAATATTATAAATGCGAAAGTTGTGTTAGTTACCCCGTTTATAACTCGAGAACGGCTGAACTGATTTGGCTGAAAATTGGCGGGGAGGTAGCTTAGAGTCAGGAAAAGGACATAGGATACTTTTCATCCCGATCCAGTAAAAAAAAATATTTAGCTCATTTGTTAAAAATAGTATAACAAAACGCAACAATGACAACTGTCAAATCGACATTGCCGGGCGGGACGAAGTCTGCCGGGACCACTAGTTAGAAATAAAATAACCCTCAATGCAAAATTACAAACTTCCAAGACAAGCTGTTTTAAATGTAGTTGATATCACCTAGTCCGTTCTGATTAAGCTTTTAAACATATAGATTTTATCATCATAAGCATAACTAATATAATTATGGTGTTTACGTAATGACTTTTATTATACCTATAACT
The DNA here is from genome assembly GCA_038024825.1 of Polylopha cassiicola. Lineage (NCBI taxonomy): Eukaryota > Metazoa > Arthropoda > Insecta > Lepidoptera > Tortricidae > Polylopha > Polylopha cassiicola. Next base: position 8,293,981 of record CP149061.1, read on the forward strand.
AACAGATAAATGACTAGTAATAATAGTAGTTGAATTATATTAACATAAATAGGTATATATTAGTACACATATTTGAATTGGTCAAAGGTTAAGCTGAAAGATATCCCTTTAGTGATAATTTCGCCTTTGTACCTACTTACACAAGACTAATGAACTATCAAGTTAATTATATTTATAAAATTATTAAGTACTACATGCAAATTAATCCCTTCGGAAGAGCTAGCAGCACATAAGATTTTTGTTGTATGAGAAAGAGTTTGTCACTGTCACTCTCTTACATATCGCACACTTAGTTCAAAAGGGAGCTAACTCAAAAATGTTATTTTGTTACGAAAGACAAAAACTTATCAATATGTCCATGTGCACTGTAGGATTTTTCTGTAGAGATTTATGCTTTCTATATGGTGAGTCAGCTTAAATCTATTTTATTGTTAGGTAGATTTCAAAACTTCAGGTTTTTGAGTTAGCTCCCTTTAGATCTAGGTGTGCGATATTGCAAAGTATTTCTGTGAGATGCTTACATACATGACAAAAACCTTATATTGCATGCTCTTCCATGCAGTTTACCATTTGATATTAAATATGAAGTGGCTTCTTTAGATGATTAGTCATTTATTTATATGTTCACAGTATATCAAATATTTTTCTATACTTTATTTGTTGTTATTACTATTTGGAATATATAACAAATGTAACTCACATATGTTGAATAATGGTGTTGCCATAACTCTACAGTTAACATTGTCATAGTAAACCGAGTTGACAATAGTCTAACAGATAAAGATTAAATTTAGATCAATAACAATAAGATTTACTGTATTAATAACCCAAAACAGGATCCTGTTATATTTATGGAACTCGTAATAATAAACAAAACACAAAACCACAGAGCACAAAATATTATAGTTTAGTTAAATGATAAAAATCTCATGACATAATGAACTGTCATTTCTTATCAGGTTCCAAACAAGAATGATTTGTTTGTTTTACAAAATGAATTATCACCTAAAAACATTCTAATATTATATTCTCTTAGAATACATTTTGTTTATTATGTTAAAAGTATTGATAGATCATGAGTTAGGTTGGTATCCATATTTTATAAGGTAACAAAAGAATAACCTAAAAAAAACAAAAACATTTAAGTAATGAATATATGTAACACATCTCGGAATCCTTTAAGATCAGTTAAAATTTGTTCAAAAACAAAATCCTAAAGAATTTACAATAATTTAATAACTTCTTTGTCTTATTTATCAGATTAGTGGGTTCTTAATCTGTCAGTAAAGAGAGACCATTTGAAAAAAAAAACAGTTTTATCAAACTCATCATTAAACATACTTTACCCATTGAAATGGTGTAAACGACTATGAACAGATTTCACTAGCGCAGACACCAACACCGTGAAGGCATCAGAAATTATCATACTTTACCTACTTATTAGGTTTCTTTTGTGGTCTTTTTTGGGTGTATTTTACACCATGACTAGAGTATAATTTGTCAATCTTGTGCACAATTTGTTACAAAGAGGAGGGAAGTCTTGCTCTTATCCCGGTTCAAAATTATTAATAGGTATGTCTGTTGTGGACAACTAATAATACTTTCTCCTGGTAAGACAGATGCATAATAAAATAATGAAGTCACATATTGTTATTTTCATGTTACAAGTATGTTTAGATGATTAGAACTGATAACTAATCATGCATCTACTATCAAATTAAAACTCATTGGGTTACATTGCATAAAAACCAACATACCTCAGAGAGGACGAGTTCGATTCTAATTATTTTGTCCGGCTGCGAGGATGGAAGCGGCCGTTGCAGCGCCGTGTGAAGAAGCAACACTCCGTTGTAGTCTGTCCGCGCACCCACGCCACTGCTGTCCCACACGAACACTCGGTCAGCGCCCGGCGCGTACTCCACTCCCAGCGTCCCTCCATCATCTGTAACAGATCCCCCGAGTCAAAAATCTCAACGCACTATTCACTAATTATTGTTTATCACGAACTGTCAAAATGAAACAATGTAGGGCAAGTAAAAACGATCCGGACGCGCAAATGAATGCAAAGAATCTAAATTCCTGTACCGATTACTATTTATGTAGACGTAATGAGGAAAACGAATTGGAATAATCTCAATAGTTATTAGTAGCGTCTAAAATCGTGACTTACCCGCTGATAGACAGGATGACTGAAGAATTACACCAGAATTGACATCCAAAACGTGTACACCACCGACATCAGTCTTCACCAAAATTATATTCAAGTTACTATGATACGTTAATGAAGTAACAGGAAAGTTCATACGTATATAACCATCTTCTCGTAATATCAAAGAATCATCGCCCATCGTGGCCGTGAACACATCTGTCTATTCTACGTAAACGCCATTTGTAATAATACTTTTTTTTACGTCAAATATTTTCAAGTGAAATGGCCAGACTTAAAATTTGTATAAGATCCATAAACAAATAAATGAGGTTTCAAATAAATGATAAAATTAAAAAAAAAATGTTACTTACATAAACGATATTCTCTTTTTTTCTGGTTGATTAAAGCAAAAATAAATATCAAAACTAAAGGAATTAATTTAAAATTAATTAAATATAACATAATAATGTTGCTATGTACAAAACTTTTTTAATCATAGACAAATAGAGGGTCATGGACCTTATAACGTAAATTGTTATGCGCTTATTAGTTAATATCGGAATAAAATAACGTTATATTAAACAAGCGTTTTTAAATGAAAATTGCACAATATAACTTTTTTTTGAAGACAGTCGATAAAGTATGGATACACCACACCGTCTTTTGGATCACTGACAAAATAAGCGGAGCCGAAAAAAATTTTGGAATACATATTTCAAGAAGCACCTGTTGACCCATTATAATTAAAACATTTATAAAGGTATTGTAATTTATTTGGAAAATAGGTACCTAGTATATTTAAATATCAAAGCTTAAGTTGTCGCTAGCGTGGAAAATATGGTGTTTTTATTTTTTTCCTTCAATACTTATTTCGTATCACTTATTACAATACCAATTTAAAGCATCTACTCTGTAAGAGATTCCGTTGGCGCCAAATCGTTATTATAAAAATCTAAATTACCTATATTAGCAGTATTTATTTGTTGCTTTGTTAAAAACGAATTGCTTAGTATCGACATACTTAATTACATTTTACGGTAGTTACTGTACTATGTAAGTATTTCTATAAATTCGAAGTATTAAAAAGTAACGTGTCTTAAATTGGATAAATGAATTAACGCGAATTGGTCTGTTGGCAGTTAAGTAGTTGATATCTTTTCAAAGTACATAAAATAACATTAAACCGTTCTATTTTGAAATCAATAAAAAGTTAAAACTACATTTAGACCGTGGTTCAAGAATGATTTCATGGAAACAGAATAAGTAAGTATAAACGTAAGTAAGTACAAATAACAAATATCAGTAATCAGGTAAAAAAACAACGTTCTATAAATTATCAATTTTATTGCTTATACAACATTCTTCTAATACGAAACTGGACGGAATCTTATATCTCTATAAATTAGTAACATAACATAATATTTAAATATAATTCTTAATTAAGTAGGTACTTATAATGAGTATTAAATGGTTTTATAATCTGGAGTTTTAGTGAAAAAGAGTAAAAGTACTTGACATGCTTTTCACTTACACCCTTTTTTACACTTTTGTGACACAATAATACTATAAGGAAGGTATAAATTTCATTATAAAGTATTCTAGCCAGATAGATATAATAATGGAAAATGTGATACAAGTGACCAATAAGTATATTTTTTTATGGCAAAAAAATACGTTACGCTCAGTGAGCGACACCAATGCACTAGGTAGCACAATGTCTCGCGATATAGGTCCCGACGAATTCTAGAACGAATTTCTAATATATCATTAGCTATATACTGAGCTCTAAGGTTTTTTGTTCAAATTGTTAGATGGAACTTATTTTTTTTTCAAGTTTTTAATTTGTAGATAGCGGATTCTGTTACCTAACATGTTTAATGTATCTGTTATATCTCACTGTGTTTTTTATATAAGTTTTATTACGTCACTATGAAAACTTGCAATTGGCTATGTATACAGAAAAAGCGACTTTGTTATAAACTATGTAGTGATGGGGGTTTTCCATAAGTTAAACAAATAAATTCTTTATATACCTAGTGGTGTTTTCGCGAGTTAAAAACCCGCTAGATGTCGCTACGTTCCACAAATTTAATAAAAAGATTTGGCTGTAAAATTTAAAATTCCCAAGACTCTAGCCATTTGAGCCCAGTCATAGTGGAATTAGGCTCGTGGGCGAGCGGTCCACTCATACCATAAGCTAATGGCGAGAATAGATAAAAGCTGTATATAGTAGTAGACAAGACAACGCCGACGACGCCCTGGTACACGGTGCGGCCTAACTCTTGCGATAAAAAGCTCTTGATACTCCGAAGGAGGTATTCAGTTAGAATTCCTGGAACAAACATATTTCATTTTTTGAAAATGTATTTAAACTTTATGTAATTCTGTAATGTGTGTTTGCGAAAAAATTGCGAAGGTTAAACAGGGCCAAAGGTGTAACTTTATACATCATTTCTATACTTCATAAATATTGAAATTGATTATTAGTTTTGTCTTCTATGAAAATTGTTAATTTCTGATGCCTTCGCGGTTATTACACATTGGAATGAAACAGCTATTAACGGATTTAACTCGCGTATTTTTATTTTATTTTATTAGCTGACGTTTCGGATTCTTTACAGTTTCCATAATAGTAGCACGACTGACGAGCTAATACAATAAAATTAAAATACGCGACTTAAATTCGTTAATAGTTGTTTCATTTCAATGAAAATTGTTCTTTGCCATTTTTATACATATCGCACACCTAGATCTAAACAGGATTATAGATAGGTTTTGCTGTAAGTAATTCGATGCTGTGCATAAAAAACTCATTTTTTTCGCAAAAAGGTTGTTCACAATATAAAAACACGTACGAAACAAAAAACCTTATAAAGAAGCTATCATATAAATTTCACCCAGGCATCAAACCTGGAAGCAAACTATTTTCTAGATATTTTTGTTAATTTTCCGATTATATCATACCGAATTAGTGTATAAGTATTTGATCGAGTGTACCTGTTAGCATTGAGCTGAACACCAGCGCCGGGAAGTAGTGGTGGAAGTACAGCACGCGGCCCATCGCCCAGAAGGGCACGTAATGCAGCGCCCAGCCCAAGAACGACCAGCCGGCCGCGTTCAGGAGCGTTCTGTTTTTACCACCTGCAACAAAGACTAATATCATTATATTAATGACTAGAAGTTCGCATCGGCTTCGCACGGATCCCTATTTTTTTTCAAAATATTTTATAGCCTATGTTACTCAGGGTGAACGTAGCTTCCCAACAGTGAAAGAATTATTAAAATCGGTCCAGTAGTTTTTGAGCCTATTCATTACAAACATACACACACACAAAAATACAAATCTTTCCTCTTTATAATATTAGTATAGATAGAAGTTCGCATCGGCTTCGCACGGGGGGACTTAAGATTTTCATAGTTTTACGATTGTTATGGGTAAACTATAAAAGATAGACATATGCTCTCGCGGACTTTGTTAAAGATAATGTTAAGATGAACAATTCACCCATAAAGCATTTTTGTATAACTATAACTATATGCTCAGCGCACGCCACGGAAGGCCTCAGAAACGATACTTTTCCCCCGTTTTTGAAACATTTTCGGTTACTGCTCCGCAACTATAAGACCTAGCGTGATATTATATAGCCTATGTTACTCGGGGATAATGTAGCTTTCCAGAGGTGAAAGAATTTTTGAAATCGGTCCAGTAGTTTTGAGCCTATTCATTACAACCAAACATAGTTTTCCTCTTTATAATATTAGAAAGATACCTTCGCGGTTATTATAGCGGATTTAAATCGTGTATTTTTTTTATTTGATACTACCGCAGCAGCTTCACACGAGTGCTATAAACCTTCCCCTTGAATCACTCGATCTATTAAAAACAACCTCTTCAAAATCCGTTGCGTAGTTTAAAGATTTAAGCATACATAGGGACGGACAGACAGCGACAGCGTCTTTATTTTAAACTATGTCGTAATTCATAGTAGGATAGAAGCATCATTAAAATCTTCAAAACAACTTTTTCAACGTAAAGATGAACTGAGACGATATTAAATACGATCTATCAATCGAAATTCAATCGATATTTTTGTTGGATCAATAGCAAACTTTCTGACGTTTATTTGTTTAACGTACCCTGCACAGGAGTCCCCAAGGCCTCCGCCCGCTTCTCCCTGACGGAGTTGACGACATATATGACGAAGAACACGGCGAGGAACACCAGGTTCGTCCACCACACCACCGGGTTGCCGAGTAAGTACACGCGGTGCCCGCTGCCGGAGAAGAACTGACCCTGGAGACAAGCCGATGAAAAATGTATATAAGTATGTATATATATTGGAATGAAACAACTGTTAACGGATTTAACTCGCGTATTTTTATTTTATTTTATTAGCTGACGTTTCGGATTCTTTACAGTTTCCATAATCGTAGCACGACTGAGCTGACAATAGTCTAACGCTAAAGTCATTTATACAGTTATGCAAACTACCTTATATTTAAATTACAAAATTTGAAAAACTACCCTATTCTGAATTATGAAATACTAATGTTACATTTTACGCAAAAAAAATACTATTATACATTACAATTATTAAAACCTAATAGGGGGCGTTACTAGCGCTTCGGAAAGACCATCATTACTGAGAAGAAACGCGTATATGTATATATAGCAAAATGAGTCCCAACTCCCTTGGTCACGGTATCACGCACACTGCTAGAAGACTAATTTCACAATTTTTTGTCGTGTTTGTTATGCCAAAAATGATCAAAATGTGTTTAGATATATTTTTTGTTATATATTATTTACGTATACTAGGTACGTAGTTAATATTATAGAGTGAGATCTTAGTAATGTCAGACTTACGTAATTTTAGGAAAAATGAAATTTTTAGTTTCGGTAGGTAAGATAAAATAAACTAAAAACTGGATACTCGCTAAGCTGAAAGCGGGGTAGTTTTACAGGTAGCAGATAGGGAGCGAATAACGCATACCTTTCTTAGTTTATTTTACACTACTAACCCTAGAAATTAAGTCTTCCCTAAAAACACGTAAGTCTGGAGTGATCTTGGTCCATTACCAAACAGATAAAGGCACAAATGATTGTAATTGTTCGTACCTACACGCAGCATAATATAAATTACTTTATACATTATAGCTTCTGCCCGCGACTTCGTCCGCGTGGAACTCCTCCTTCTTTGCAGTTGGTTAAAAAGTAGCCTATGTCCTTTCTCGGGCTCCAGATTTTCTTTGTACCAAATTTCATTTCAATCGGTCCAGTAGTTTTAGCGTGAAAGCGTAACAGACAGACAGACAGACAGACAGACAGAATTACTTTCGCATTTATAATATTAGTAGGGATACTGTTATACTGTACTACAGGTACTGTATAAAATAAGTAACCTGGTTTAGGTACATTCAATTTGACTTTTTACTTGTAGAACTGCGATACTTCTACAATATTACTACAAACCCAAATGTACCTACCCTGTAGTTGATAGGCCACTGCCACGGCTGCGAAGTGACCTCCCCCTCCTTGGGCTTGAGTCCGGCGTTGCCCTGGAACATTACGGCGTGGGACTCCAGGAACCGCTCGAAGAAACCAGATGCGTACGCCTCGAAACTTACTTTAGGCACTGCAAAGTAACAATGTAGGTATTTATTAGGATTACCAACGATTTTTGGTTGCTATACAATAAACAGTTATTTTTATGTGTTATCGATTCTCAATTAAAGCTCAGCATGTACAACTATGTAATTGAGTGTAAGTATAATTAGAATTAATGTATAAAAACAGGCAAGTGAAATTACCAACAAATATAGGGAAATAAAAATAAGATAGTATATTACAGGTTCATTTTGTTATAGAATCCAAAATAAATTGGTAGGTATAACTGTTTCAGCCTATTCAATCCAATGTATAGAAAGAAACCACGAAGGTATAGAAATTACTACGTATCTCAGCAAAAATTTTTTTAGGTATTTTGCTGTTATGTCTTTAATCGAGCGGTGTAGTAGATAACAAGTGTAGTATTTGAACGTTTACACCATTTATTCCATTCTAGATCAGCTTCAATAGTACAGGTTCCGTGGAGTATTTTTTTTTTTGATTACTATCAAGCTAATTTTCCGTGAGTAGCTTCATTTTGATAAGACGCCCAACAATTTCCTGAGCGAAAATTTTTGATTGTGGTAGCTAACAGAGGTAGCAATAATAAAATATGTCGATTTGATGATTCTTCAATATTTATTACTAACTGAATTGTTTTTATTAAATCTTAAGATAATTATCTAAATTATTTGAAAAAATATTTGTCCTACAAAATCTATGGTTTCATCAAAGAGTCCTCCCTCTTCAACATGTGTTGATAACGACATCACCAAAAATGATTACTAACCAGCTGATTTTTTTTTATTACTTAGTTAATATATATATAATTTAACGGTCATATTGTCCTACAAATTTCGTGGTATGTTATCCCGGTTCCTACGCTTAAAAGTAGTAGTACAGATCATTGATGTAAAAATAATTACTATCAAGCTGATTTTTTTTTTTACTTAGTTAAAATTTATATAATGTAACGGTCATATTGTCCTACAAATTCCGTGGTACGTTGCCGCGTTGTCCCGGTCCTACGGTCAAAAGTAGTAGTACAGATCCTTGATGTAAAAATAGCGTGGTACGCTGTTGCGGTGCTCCAATTGAATATATATTGGAAAGTCATGAAATTAAAAATCAATTTATTTCTCAAGCGTGAGAAAAAAATGTTGACTTTTTGGTAGATTTCACTCAACAATAAACAGCTTACATGTGAACTGTTTCGTCAACTGTTTTTAAAGTGAAGTAAAAAGTAAATGTGGTTTCCATTGTTTATTTTTATGACGTGCTGCAAAATAATAAGAGGCTTTTATTCAACTCCTACGGATTGAAAATACAGCATTAACAACATCGAATGAGATATTTCAAATTATTGAAGAGTATGTATGCAGAGTGTATTCATTAAAAACAAAAAATGATATCAACAAAGGACGGTACGAGTTATTTGAAAAAGGATATAAATCAAAAAATGAAAATGAAGATTAATTTTTTTTATCTATAAATACACTAATACACCAATTTTTATACCTAATTTTCCCAAAAAATAAACTTATTTAAATTTTAAAAAAGATTTTTTCACTGTATCTTACGTTAGAAATAGGAAAACGAAAAAATGACAATTCTTGTCGGACTAGTGATACATACCTGTTTTTTTGGAGGACATTTTTTTATTTGGGCACTGAACACACTAACCTATTATGTAATATTTTTGTCCTACAGTTAGTAATGAGAAAAATGGTCTTATGGTACTAACAATTTCTGAGCGTAGGACCGGGATAACATACCACGAAATTTGTAGGACAATATGACCGTTACATTATATAAATATTAACTAAGTAATAAAAAAAAAATCAGCTGGTTAGTAATCATTTTTGGTGATGTCGTTATCAACACATGTTGAAGAGGGAGGACTCTTTGATGAAACCATAGATTTTGTAGGACAAATATTTTTTCAAATAATTTAGATAATTATCTTAAGATTTAATAAAAACAATTCAGTTAGTAATAAATATTGAAGAATCATCAAATCGACATATTTTATTATTGCTACCTCTGTTAGCTACCACGATCAAAAATTTTCGCACAGGAAATTGTTGGGCGTCTTATCAAAATGAAGCTACTCACGGAAAATTAGCTTGATAGTAATCAAAAAAAAAAAATACTCCACGGAACCTGTACTACAAGGTTTTATTTCAGTCGTAAGTATAATTGCTATATTACTCACATTACTAATAACTAGATATTTTCAAGTATTTATGTGGGCCGATCCCGGCGGCACTGCAATGCCGGGCCGACCCGTGACGGGAGTGGAGCGAGCCCCGAACATCCCGTCGGTTTACAAAAATCAGTTTAATATACTGGTCCCTCAGTGAGGGAACTTTCAGATATTAAGCTGAAAAGAACAGATACTACACTTTGATCTTAGCCAAAAGGCCGAGAAGCGATAACTGCATATTGTTACTCTGGGCAAGTCATGATTTCGGGAAAAATCTTAACACCGCGATGTAGAAAAATAGCTGTAAAGTTATAGCGACATCTAGCGGATTTTTTTGGAACTAATGTCTCTGAACAAACATGGCGGCCGAGCGATGACAGCTGGTACAAAATGTTGTACTACCAATCGAATGTCGACTTTATTTCAATAAAATTAAAATCTATTTTTCTTTGATAGCTGCTGTTAACAAAGTGTCAGTGTGTGTTAAGAGATGGCGTTAGAGGTTAAATTTAGTTGCAAATTGTAACATTTATTTTAGTAATATAAATTGACGTTTTCTAATATTCTAACACTAAAAAGCTATTCTATATTACTAATGTTATAGAAATAAACCATTTTGGTATTAAACGAATATAAAAATAATTCTGATAAAATCCGCTAGATGTCGCTGGCAACCTCGAAATTAACTTGTGCATTAGTTTTCAAAGTAATGAAGGTTTATTTATGATAGTCATTTTAATATAACTAGCTTCTGCCTGCGACTCTGTCTGTGCACGATGAGTACTTTACACAATAATTACGAAAAATATCCTGTAGGTAATTATGTTAGTTAGCTATATTTATTGTAAAAAGTTTTAACAAAATACATTAAGTTTTTGTATGAAAAGGTAACAAACACATATTCATACATTCTTACAAATGTTCGCGTTCATAATATTAGTAAGGATAATAACTTACAGTCATTGAAAACATTGTCCTCTATATTCCAGATCGCATTTTTGTCTCGTAAATTAGGGTTACAGGCCACTTCCTGCTGCTCGTAGCCCCACTTCGGCAGTTGCTTGCCCGTCGTCGTTAGAGCACATGCCTGTAAATAACATGCATTATTAATTATCATTATAATTAAAAACTAATGGTATTGAACCAAAAATATCAATCGAATTATCGATTGATAGATCGTAGTTAATGCATTATTAAATTTTCTTTCATACATTTCTAAATATAGCATTTCAATTCCTTCGCGATTTTCTTTTAAACTTACATCTAAACTAATAGTAATCTATACTAATATTATAAAGCTGAAGAGTTTGTTTGTTTGAACGCGCTAATCTCAGGAATTACTGGTTCGATTTCAAAAATTATTTTGTTGGATAGACCATTAATCGAGGAAGGCTTTAGGCTATATAACATCACGATGCAACCAAATAGGAGCGAAGAAACAGTGGAAAATGTGTAAAAAACGGGGAAAATATGAAGCCTTATGAAGAAATACTATTCCACGGGGACGAAGTCGCGAGCACAGCTAGTAAATATAATAAAGAGGAAAGGTTTGTTTGTTTGGATTGAATAGGCACCAAAATAACTGGACTGATTTGAAAAAATATTTCTCTGATGGGAAGCTACACTATTCACAAGTACCATATAAAATATTTACAAAAAAAAATAGGGATCCGTTTGAAGCCAGGGTGGACCGCTAGTACAAGATAAAGGGCTTACCTGTAAATAGTGCACCAGCATCAGTTTACTCTTGACAGTTTGTATTTCGTCTCCATCTTTGCCGCCCGATATCACAATCTTCCACACATCGTTAGCGTCGCCCACGCCGTCCTACAATACATAATATTTTTTTAATACATGATAAATTGCGTTGTTTGCAGTTGTGTAATTTCAAAGTATACAAAATGTTTATGTTAAGAATTATCACAACGAAAAGGTCTATATTGTCTATGTTCTATTATTTTATCTATAGCCATATCTAGCCGCCATCTTTTTCTTCCTCTTTTCCTGTAAGTAATGCTTGTAATAAACGGACTAGTTATCTGGTGGTTTTATTTATACAATATACATTGGAATAAAATACATAATAAAAAATACGCGAGTTGAAAAGTTATTAGTAGTTGTTTCATTCTAATGTGTAATAACCGCAAAGGCGTCAGAAATTATATAACTTTTCTTTACCTCGCCATACCCAGTAACTTGCATACATTTGTGTGTAAGCGGAGCTTTCTCTCTGTGTGAGTGTAGGTTCCTCAATGTCTGCACGTGTGTGAGTCTGACTAGGTCTCCGCTCCGCACAAGGGTCGTGCCCACCGCTGGGCCAGAGTAGGGCTTGATCACCCAGCGATTGTTCTCGTCCTTATGCGTATATGTCGTTATCTAAAAAAATACATTTTCGTTTTAGGATTATGCAATATAAAGTCATAAATTATCACGTTTGACCTTGGAAAATTTGTAGACGCGGCACCTACGATAGGTTTATTTACAAATGTTGATCTTAGGTTGCTAATTGACAAAACATCATATTATTTCAAAAATATCTGCGTCTAGGCGGACTAAGAAATACAAGTTAAATTAATATTATTATTAGTCGGTCTGTTGGTCTATTTACCAGAGCTTTTGAGTAATTCTTAGAATAGAAAATTAGTTTAGCCCCTATGCGGGTTCGAATCCAGATGTCAGTGATAATCGTGGATGTCATATACGTACCCATATAGCTTTGCTTGATTTAATTGTTGTGAATTGACCAAGTATATATATAGCTATTAGCTGACCTAGCGAATTGCGATATTCTGATTTTGAAAAAAAGATTATCTATATATATACAGTGAAACTTGTTTAAGAGGGACCTGGATAAGTGAAAAACCTCCATATCTGGAACACATGCTGAGGTCCCGGCACTATGGCTATGAATTACCTCTGTTAGTAAGACAAAAGCAACCTCTTTATCCGGGATTAGTTATTTCTATGTTCTTGTCATAATTACCTCTATAATTGAGAAGACGCGTGTATTTATCTCTGTAACTGGGATAAAGTCAGTAGGTATACATAGGCTTCCTCGGACCTCGGATGTCTCCTCTCTCTTTTACCTACTCGAACTTCTCTAAATCTGCCCTTATATAACTTAGTTTTAATGCGGTTTCTCTATTAATCGGGTATTTATTTAAAAAATACCTAACCGAGGACAAAGTCTTTATTATTACGAAAAAAAAAACTAAAATTAACGTCAGTGCCCGAATCAGTAAAATAATCTGCCTCCAACTTTTAATAATTTTATAAACGTCAACAACGAATTATTAGTTTCAGGAGAACTGTCTTTAAACCACATTTTTGATATTTTTAATGGAAAATAATGAATTGTTTACAAAATAAATCCGTTGCTCTATTGAATACACCTCTATAGCAGAGATTACCTCTTTTCTTACCTCTGTTAAAGAAACCCTCTGTAAATGAGACAGGTATTTTTTTATACCTAGATATCTGAGACACTGCGTAAGTGGAATACCTCTTTACGTGAGACTAATTTACAGGTCCCTTGGAAGTCCCAGTTAACCAGGTTTCACTGTATAAATATCAATGCCACTTTTCGTTGTAATTTTATAACTCAACAACGCCTTTATCGATTTGGCTAATTTTGGTCTTGAATTATTCGTGGAAGTCCAGGGAAAATAGTAAGTAGAGTAAGAAAATTTAAAAAAACATCTTGAAAAAGTGTAAAATCAACATCTTTCTATACTCCCATATACAAAGTGATTGACGGTGACAGAAGACTTCGACAGATCTTTGACGAAACAATCGAACGGGCAGGACGACGTCTGCCGGGGCCGCTATTTATTTAATATTTTCGTTTATAAAAACCTTGTTCTTACAATAACATACACAAAATAAAATCCTATTTTTTTTATATACCTGTTGCTGTCTAGCGCCCACGCCGGCGGGGTAAAGGTGATGATGGGAGTGTAGGTACCCGCCACCAGTGCGATGGTTCTTCAGAGTGACAACGGCGTTGTAAGCCAGAACTCGAGGCGCGCTGGCGTTGTGCAGACTGTTGCCGACCAAGCGGGCTTGGAAACCGGATGAGTAGAAACCATCCCCGTTGCCACTGTACATATAATATCTGGTTATTAAACACTAGCTTCTGCCCGCGACTTCGTCCGCGTGGAACTCCTCCTTTTTTGCAGTCGGTTAAAAAGTAGCCTATGTCCTTTCTCAGGCTCCAGACTTTCTGTGTACCAAATTTCATTTAAATCGGTTCAGTAGTTTTAGCGTGAAAGCGTAACAGACAGACAGACAGACAGACAGAGTTACTTTCGCATTTATAATATTAGTAGGGATTGGAATGAGACAGCTATTCGAATACTTTATAGTATCCATATTCGTACTTTAGCGTTAGAGTATCGTCAGCTCAGTTGTGCCGCGATTATGGAAACTGTAAAGATTCCAAGACGTCAGCAAATAAAATAAAATACGCGAGTTAAATCCGTTTATAAGTTGTTTAATTCCAAAGACATGCGGACTGTTTTTATTTAATTCCAGAAGGATTAAGTTAAATGGAGTAACAACATATTTCGGTTTCTGTCACTATTTTGTTAAAGCACTTTTTATTTTCAAAAAGTGTGTCCAAAAACTACACATGTTTTTTTTTCCATTTGAGATAAAAATTACCTACCTACATTATCATAAATAATTAAAGGTAAGCGAAATAATCAATTTCATGGTAGCAATACTCATTACTGTGAATAAATTGCATTAAATTTAGTCGTCAAAGCAAGAATCATTAATACAATTTGATCCTTAAGTCCTCAATATAAGGACTTATTTCGGTGAGATTTCTGTACGATTGCAAATTGCAATATTAAATTAGGTATAAGTAACCATATTAAAAATTTAAAAACGTGCATTAACGAATTAATTGGCGAAGGTGATTGGTTATTTTTGCATGTAGCAAAAAATACATACTTACAATCCAATTAAACTCTTGGGATTCTAGAATTTTTTGATTTAAAATATATAAATCTACTTTAAAAATCTTATAGATGACGTGGTGATTTTTATAATTATATCACTACCTAGCATTGTAATGTCTCGCTATATTTTCGATCCACATAAACAACGAAACTCTTTCATATTTCAAATTCCTTTAACCTTTCCTTTAAACTATTCAATGCACAAAAAAACAAATAAAGATGTTGAAGCGAAAACAATACAAATGTACAAAGGCGAAAGTTTCCCTTTAAGGGACCTCTTCCAGTTAACCTTGGGCGATTGAGAGATGATAGCTTCATAGCGTAAGTTATCATCTTGTTACGAATTAATTTGACATTGGCACAAGCCAAAGGCGCCATTTCTGTATATTTATATTCTTGAATGAATGAAGGATGTCTCGCTAAATAAACATGTTATAAAACTTTATAGACTATGGGCCCATGTTAAAAAAAATATGGGTCATTTGAACCACCAGATGACCTATGTAGAACGATATAAGAGCATAAAATAAAAAGATTTAGCATTGTGCCGTCACTTGTAAGCTGTCCAACTGAGTGTAGGTGAGAATTCAAAAGTACAGGTAGAGTGAGTACATTTTGGTCATATATTTTTGAACGGCATTGTTACCATCGATAGATCCATGAAAAATAATACTAAAACGCGTAGTGCCGTAAAAAAATGGTGATCCAAAAAGTCGGATTTTTTTTTTGATTTTCCGACAATTTCCAGGGTGAATTTGGTCATTTGATACAGTACGGCATCAGTTTCATACTATTTCAATACTGCTTCTAATCCATCATTCCGCAACGCCGTAAAAAATCAAGCGACAAGGGGAAAAAACCGAAGGTTGCAACCCCTCTCTTTCCGTGGTCCAGGGGTGATTTGACACAACGTCAAATTAATTTATTTCGAAAGTGTTTTATGCATAGATAATATTTTTTCATATGCCGTACATTTTCGTTGGTTCAAAAAGTCTGTGACATAACGGCACCGGATGAGGAACCGTTTCACTTCAGTTAGACGTCATAGTGATTTTATCATATTATCAATTGTTCTCTTCAAAAATATGTTAATGCCGTACTGTATCAGATGGCCATAAAGTACCCTTAAAATGGTAGCGTCATTTTCATGAACCTAAAAGATATGGTCTGCATTAAAATGTACTTACGGCATCATTTTTTCCTAATTTATTTATGTTAATACTATTTAAAACATGGGATACAATGTAGAAAACTGCTATATTTCATTAATATATGATATTTAAATTACTGCAATAATTTTCAAAATTTCAGTTTTTGTATTTCTCCATAATTTTTTTCAGAACAGTTTCTTTTGAACGGCAATACTATATAACAATTGTATTTTACAATATTATGTTAGAAAAATAGTTCCCGTACAGGATCAAATGATTTTACAGCTTTATAAATCAAGAATACGATGAAATTAAGATAATTATTGATATACATTCAAATGAACAATCATTTCTTGACGGCATTATTTTTAATAGTACTTTTAAGTGCTAGATAATGTTTTGGAACCGAAGCCGTACTTTATCAAATCACCCCCTGGACCACGGAAAGAGAGGGGGTTGCAACCTTCGGTTTTTTCCCCTTGTCGCTTGATTTTTTTACGGCGTTGCGGAATGATGGATTAGAAGCAGTATTGAAATAGTATGAAACTGATGCCGTACTGTATCAAATGACCAAATTCACCCTGGAAATTGTCGGAAAATCAAAAAAAAAAATCCGACTTTTTGGATCACCATTTTTTTACGGCACTACGCGTTTTAGTATTATTTTTCATGGATCTATCGATGGTAACAATGCCGTTCAAAAATATATGACCAAAATGTACTCACTCTACCTGTACTTTTGAATTCTCACCTACACTCAGTTGGACAGCTTACAAGTGACGGCACAATGCTAAATCTTATTATTTTATGCTCTTATATCGTTCTACATAGGTCATCTGGTGGTTCAAATGACCCATCATTTTTTTAACATGGGCCCATAGTCTATTAAACGTACCTTTTGTTTAATACAGAAAGATGAATCCAGAAGAAAAACACATACAGTATCGCCGGCCAGAGTATCAGTGTAACACTTCTACCAATAAGATGTTTCACTGTTAAACTCTGAAATAAAGAAATTGAATATTTTACAATACAGATATCCTAACTAATATAAAATTTATCTATACTAATATTATAAAGCTGAAGAGTTTGTTTGTTTGTTTGAACGCGCTAATCTCAGGAACTACTGGTTCGAATTCAAAAATTCTTTTTTTGTTGGATAGACCATTTATCGAGGTAGGCTTTAGGCTATATAACATCACGCTGCGACCAATAGGAGCGAAGAAACAGTGGAAAATGTGTAAAAAACGGGGAAAATATGAAGCCTTATGAAGAATTACTATTACTATTCATTAAGTGACAGTTAGAAGACTTTGACAGATCTTTGACGAAACAATCGGACGGGCAGGACGACGTCTGCCGGGGCCGCTAGTGACTGATATACTTTGATGAAAAATATACTTACAACAGGCTTCGTCAAATCGCCCAGAACATTCCACAGATCAGCTACAGTCCTGAGTCCAACAAAGAGGACCACAAACAAACCTACAAACTTCACAGACATTGTGCAAGCTAGGGACGTGCCTAGGAACAGCTGCCACGCCACCATGCTGGCTGAAAAGGGAGGGGTACCTTCGTCTGTCAATGAACGTACCTAAAAAAAATAGGGGTCAATACTCTTGATAAATTTCACATATCGCACACCTAGATCTAAAGGGAGTTAACTCTAAAGTTCTTTTTTCGGAGGCAAAAAACTGATTATGTCCGGAAGGTAGGTTTGTGTGCATTACTCAAAACTTAAGGATTTTGAGTTGATATCTTTTGATCTAGGTGTGCAATATATTCATGTATAAATATTTTGTATCGTATTTTATAAATTATTATAGTTATGTTATATCTACCTTCATGGCACCATAAATAGAGCAGCTCATAAAAAACAAAAGTATTGGATCCAATAATATATATCTATTTAACGTTAGGAATCCAACATCTGAAAAAAAATACATTCAATAATTCCTGATATTTTTCCAGTTATTATAGTCCGATACGGGAACGATGTAAAAGGCTTACAATTAACAAAACTCACAAGTGCTTTCTTTTTTGTAATCTGTTAGAGTACATTGAAATGTAATGGGGGAAAAAAAATATAACAGTTTTTGACCGTGCGTTAGGAATTATTCTTATTTTTAGAAGCAATATTTGTAAATCGTTGAAAAAAAATATGTAAGTGCTTTTTTTCTGCACTGGGTACATTTAATTATTAGAACGCCCTATAACATTTTATAACTATTTCATCAACAGCTTTTAGCAATATAATCGAAAAAGTGAAAAAAAATATATATTTCCTAAATTAATATTAAAGTGAATGTTAGTTTCCGCAATGTGCTCAAATCGATTAAAAGTAACGTCAGTTATTATATCTAACAGATTTATCAATAGCTTCTTTTTTTATTAACATAAAACGTTCTCTAGGCCGTAAAAAAAATCCCAAGATTCTTAAGTCAACGTTTTCTAATCCAGATTAATTGTAGTAACGTATTGACAGATTTTTTAACGAATTCATCAATAGCTGCAGGTTTTATTACCTTATCAGTTCAAATAATTTTGTACAAATGTACTGAATATTCCGGTCTCATCCTAAACACTAAGCTGTAATAAAACGCATATACCTATAAATTTCAACCTATCTAATTAAGACTATCTTGGCTTAATGCGTAAGGCATCGCTTAGTATACCGAGAGTCGTGGATCGAATCCGACTGGTCAACATGCTTTTTTATTTTTATTATCTGATCAGTTCCATATTCCATATCGCACACCTAGATCTAAAGGGTGCTAACTCAAAAATCTGAAGATTTGAGATAATATGCACACCATCGGATTCTTTACAGCATAACCCACCTACTAAAACAGATTTAAGCTAACTCTTCTAGTCAATACATAGTATAAAACAAAGTCGCTTTCGCTGTATGTCCGTATGTATGCTTAGATCTTTAAAACTACGCAACGGATTTTGATGCGGTTTTTTTTAATAGATAGAGTGATTCTTAAGGAAGGTTTATAGCCCCCGTGTGAAGCCGGGGCGGGTCGCTAGTTTCATTATAAAAAGCATATGTCTATACAGAAAACTCATGCGTGCGTATGGACATATTAAACAGTTTTTCGCCTCTCCTGAAAAAGTAACTTTTTTGAGTTAGCTCACTTTAGATCTAGGTGTGCGATATATACTATGCAAAGCAAACGAGAAATGCGACGTTGTCATACTGACTCTTGTTTTTTGTTGCCAAACTTCACTCGCCGTTTAGATCGCGTCTTATTTAAAGAATCTCAATCACTGTCGTGTCAAGACAAGCGGTGTCGACATTGGTAACGGATTTTCGTATAACGAGTAATTGAACCGCTGGCCCGGCGGTCATGTCAATTGCGCGTTTATAGATCGCGGCTGGTTTGAGTTCAAGACCAGGAAAGGTTAATGTGTTTAAACTTTTATTCTTTTTGTAATTTTATTATGATCATATTTTGTACGTCGGTGAGACACATTCAAGACTAACCCTAGTTAAAATGTGTATTTTCTAGCTTTATGGTTTATTTAGTCTAAGTTCTTAAGAGGCTTCGTTTTGTGTTAAGTACCTAATAAAGATTCTTTGGTAATTCCGAATATCTGGCCTGTCTTTTCCCATATACCAGGGAACCCTAATGCTATAAGATCCAGCTGTACCTAAATCATTAGATTCGTCGCGCTAGAATTTTTATACGTCTTGACGAGTAGGTACTTTGATACTACATATTTTATTATATAGTACCTAACCAGGGTCTAATGATGGCGCTTAATTAATTACAGAGTTTGTCGTTTAAAAAAGAATAAGTCGTAAAGTAATAAACAAACTGCAAATATTTATACCAGTTTTGATTGTCCCATCTCCGAATATCTCGCCGCCCTATTACAGATCAGAAAAATCTTGCGACAAATAAAAAAATACTATTAACATTTATTTTGTTCATTTTAAAATATTAACTAGGTACAACAATTTATTATGGAAAATAAAAAAAGTAAATAATATGATTATGTAATACCATATTTCCTATCCGATAATAAAAATAAAAAAAGCATGTTGACCAGTCGGATTCGATCCACGACTCTCGGTATACTAAGCGATGCCTTACGCATTAAGCCAAGATAGTCTTAATTAGATAGGTTGAAATTTATAGGTATATGCGTTTTATTACAGCTTAGTGTTTAGGATGAGACCGGAATATTCAGTACATTTGTACAAAATTATTTGAACTGATAAGGTAATAAAACCTGCAGCTATTGTTGAATTCGTTAAAAAATCTGTCAATACGTTACTACAATTATTCTGGATTAGAAAACGTTGACTTAAGAATCTTGGGATTTTTTTTACGGCCTAGAGAACGTTTTATGTTAATAAAAAAAGAAGCTATTGATAAATCTGTTAGATATAATAACTGACGTTACTTTTAATCGATTTGAGCACATTGCGGAAACTAACATTCACTTTAATATTAATTTAGGAAATATATATATTTTTTTCACTTTTTCGATTATATTGCTAAAAGCTGTTGATGTAACAGTTAAAAAATTATAGGAGGCGTTCTAATAATTAAATGCGATAACCTAGTGCAAAAATATTGCACTTACATAATCTTTCTTTTGGTTTATAACGTCTCTATATATATACCTATATATTATAAAAGCCACCATCAAAATCCGATATATTTTTTTTTTACAAGGAGTATTCATAATATTCTAACTGACTACCAAAAATTGCGCACTTGTGAATTTTATAAGTTAATTTTGTTTGCGTATCGGACTATTACACATTGGTATGAAACAGCTGTAACAGATTTAACTCGCATATTTTATTTAAACTTTAGTGTCAGAATATCGTCAGCTCATTCGGCTATGAATCCCTACTATCCCTACTAATCCCTACTAATATCCCTACTAATATTATAAATGCGAAAGTAACTCTGTCTGTCTGTCTGTCTGTTACGCTTTCACGCTAAAACTACTGGACCGATTTAAATGAAATTAGGTACAAAGAATGTCTGGAGCCTGAGAAAGAACATAGGCTACTTTTTAACCGACTGCAAAAAAGGAGGAGTTCCACGCGGACGAAGTCGCGGGCATAAGCTATATGGTATAAATTTTAGAATGGTCAGTAAAAAAAATGTGAGTTAAATCTCTTGAAATTCTTTCTTTTCAAAATGACATTTAAACTAAAATTCTTTTTTAATAATCATTAAATGTAGTAAAACCATAACTTACCACAGAGTAATAAAACTGTACCGATAAATGTCGAGTCTAATGAATTAGTCATTTCCCATAAAGTTAGGAACGTGAGGGGAATGACAAGCGCACCCAATGTTGTGCAAAACTGAAAATAAAAAATAATTAAAATCCATTTAATTTACAATGTAATGTACCAAGACAAATTTAATTTATGTCCTATGATTTACAAACGCTGTGGTATTATTCCATAATATAGCGTAAATATTTCTTA
The DNA here is from genome assembly GCA_038024825.1 of Polylopha cassiicola. NCBI lineage: Eukaryota > Metazoa > Arthropoda > Insecta > Lepidoptera > Tortricidae > Polylopha > Polylopha cassiicola. Next base: position 8,315,523 of record CP149061.1, read on the forward strand.
AACTTCAATCATATAAAGTTTTATTACAAATATATCAGACTTTATCATTATAATAGCATAGAAAAGTAACAAAACTTATGACATTATTATATTTTTCCGTCCTCCGGCCAGAAAGCGCCAACTTTGTGGCCGTTGCGCTAAACAAAATTTCCGCTTTCTGGCTTCGTCGAACAGAAAAATAGTATACTGACCTCGGCCAGTAAAATAAAAAAGCCTCAGATCACATTTTTGTCAACCTCGGCTTCGCCTCGGACGACAATTACATGTGATCTGAGACATTTTTTATTTTACTGGCCTTGGTGCGTAATGTACTATTGCATTACTTTCATGCTTTCAACTACTCCATGGGACTATTAATTTATTTTTATACTAGCGACCCGCCCCAGTTTCGAATCACTCTATCGATTAATAAACAGCTTGCAAATCCGTTGCGTAGTTTTAAAGATTTAAGCATACAAATGCACGGACAATGGATATACACTTGCGACAGCAACTTTGTTTTATACTATGTAGTAATATTTTTATTATAACATAATATAGTATATGTTCTTACAATGCGCATTCCCTCATATCTGGCACCTTCATATTTATCACCTGGCTTGTCGAAAGGAAATGTCCCGTCATAGCCCGTCAGCTTGCCTGACAGAGCTATGAGCATCTGAAATAAACAATTGCTTTTAAAAACTATGAAATTAAATCAAAGTGTTTGTTTGTCATAGGCATGTAACATGATTTCATCTTGTCTAATATTATAAATGTGAAAATTCGTAAGAATGTATGTATGTTACTCTTTCTCAACAAAAATATTGAATGGTTTGAGAAACTTTTACAATAATATATCTAGCTTATAAATCAGAATAACATAAAGGCTATATCTATACTAATATTATAAAGTTGAAGAGTTTGTTTGTTTGTTTGAACGCGCTAATCTCAGGAACTACTGGTTCGAATTGAAAAAATCTTTTTTTGTTGAATAGACCATTTATCGAGGAAGGCTTAAGGCTATATAACATCACGCTGCGACCAATAGGAGCGAAGAAACAGTGGAAAATGTGTAAAAAACGGGGAAAATATGAAGCCTTATGAAAAATTACTATTCCACGGGGACGAAGTCGCGGGCACAGCTAGTATATTATATTGTGTCAAGTACTCATCCTATGCAGATGTAGTCACGGGCAGAAGTTAGTAGCAAATATTTTACTTAGTAAACCCATTTTGATAGTAGGTATACGGAGCATAGGTACCTATATCAAACTTTCCCACTTAGTACAGATAACATAAATGTTAATAATATTACCAGTTATTTTCTATCATTTACCTTTCCTAATGGTGGATGGACATCGAAGAAGAATGTTCTGTTGATGTACCAGCTCGCCATTTTCCCAAAATGAGTTTCATCCCAACTGTAAACAATTTTTTTTTTTATAATTAAAACAATTATAACAAATTTATCTTGCACATATTCATTGTACACTGATTAGTGTTAGACTATCATCAGCTCAGTCTGCTAAAAATATGGGAAATGTAAAGTTATCAAAGTTAAAAACAAAAAAATATAATTATGCAATTAAAATTAATAAAAAATGTTTTATTACAATGTAAGTAATAGTTAATCAACATAAAATTACTCACTTATTTATCAATAACAATAATGTTAATAAAATTGTACACAGTCATAAAAAGATGAGTTTATGTTTGTATTTTTCCTTGATTTATTATTACATTTACAATGTTATTAATTACTTATTCATTAAACAATTAACTGTCATGATATTTTACTCTAGTTTTAACGATCAGAAAGCAAAATAGACATCATATTGGAGGTTTCTTTTTATATTATTTATGCTTAAGGTTCCAAAAATCTTTTTAGTTTTCATGAATGTTTTAATTTATACTTTCTGAAGGGAAATATTGCAATAAAAGTGCATGTACTGCCAGCTGATAGATTAGGTAAGTTCTTTTAGGTATTTCTAGGGAACCCTGTGTAGGCTGTGTCCATCAGTTAATTAATTACTATTTTAAATTAATTTTATTGTTCTCTTACCATACATGATCTGGTTCCAGTACTTTGTAAAATCTTGTTAGAAATGTAGCGCCACAAAGGACACCAAATGTTATCCACCATCTAGAAAATAGTAAGTGTAAGTAATTTACATTTTTATTACAATTAGTTAATTTACTTACCTACCTGTATTGGTGTATAAATCTTGCTATACATTTATAAATACAGTCTATAGAATATAGATGCACAACCATATAATAAGGTCTGACATAAGTATGAAAATTTTGATTGAATTTACTTAAATGGTATGTAAGCCTATTATATTTTGGCAATTTAACTCACTGAAATGTTTCGAATAAACACTGAAAGTGATTATGGTTAAAATATGATAAAAAACTTGTTTTATAATACTACTTTCCCCAGCATTTTAAAGCGATATAATACCTATCTACAAATATTTAGAGCATACTGTAAAAATAGCTGCGGGTACTGAGACATCTATAAACATAAAAATAACTTTGCTAAGCAAAAATATTGATACAAAAGTACCGTGTCGAAATGTTTAAAACTTTATAAAGAAGTTTATGGCGGCATGCATTTAAAAAGAAAATACTAACATTTTGTTGTTTGATGTTGCAGGGGAAGTTTTTTTAGTTTTAATAGACATTTTCTTGTTATTGAATGTCTATGTAACACGATTTAAAACTAGGAGTAAAATTTAACTTAAAATAAACATAACGGTGCTATGTGATGTATGTGATCGAAAATGAGAACGTCACAACAATTTGACAGTTCATAGAATATTACAATCTACGTGTAACTATTTGAAATAATTTTTCGGTAGAACGCGTCGGCATCAACTTTTTCAAACGTTACCACTACGAAATTTCTCAAAACTTTATTATAATTGAAATTTAAATAAACGAATTGCGATTTTTTCACGTACATATGATCAATAAATTACTTTATGTAAATTAGTGTCTTTCATTAAAAACATTTTATGCATGTAAAGGAATGTCAATAGCAACTGTCAAAAATAATCACTTCATAGCACTCTCAGCTGTGACAGTACGACATGAAGTTGGATGTAAATCATATTGTAATGCAATCATAATAATGTGAACGGAGTGACGCAGTGCAGTGTGAAATCTGTGAGGTGACAAGTGATGTCAACAATAATATAAAACTGCTGTGTTCTTGTTAAATACGCATTGACCATTTCCATCTATCGTGGTGCACAGTGATGGTAGTGCATTAAACTTTCATCATGCGGCGCACATATTGTGCATTGTTTTTGATTCCGTGTTTTATTACAAGTATTTGTTTTGCTGACCTAAGTGTTGAGAAAAAGGATGCAATCTTAAATAGTTTCTTAAGTTTTTTGAATAATCTACCAAATCAGTCCTTTACTTATGACGAAATTGCGCTTATAAATGCAAAGACTACGGTGAGTATTTAATATACCTACTTTATTATTATTTGAATAGATTTATGTTTAATTATCTTTTAGTTTAGGAGACCTAAGGTTATCGAAAGACCTTATTATCACTTGAATGTACTCAGATCGTACTTGAAATTATGAATGAAGTAGACAATATTCATGTAAATTTTGCATTCATGAGTTATTTATTTTAAAATATGTAGGTAGACCAAAATAAAATATTTTCTTCAATGTTATAAACATACATGTTTCTAAAGATGACAAAAGGGTTTTTACCATTACTTCATCTCCATTTAGATTGTACTACCTATTACCTATTCTGTGATTGAGATAAGCATCTAATATATTATACCTAATGGCTATTAGATGGTATTGTACAAAAAGAAAATTATTGTTTATTTATTTATTAGTACCTATTGCAAGTTGGATTATTCCTATAAATTTTCCTGAAAGTATATTGTTGAATACTATTTATAGATACCTACAATTAGCAGAACAAGATGCTCATTCTTTAAGCTAGCACAATTAGTCTACATTACTACATTGTGGAATGAAAGGACTATTAACGGATTTAACTCACATATTTTTATTTTATTTTATTTGCTGACATTTCGGATTCTTTACAGTTTCCATAATCGTAGCACCACTGAGCTGACAATAGTCTAACGCTAAAAACGAAATGTCAGCAAATAAAATAAAAATTTGCGAGTTAAATCCGTTAATAGTTGTTTCATTCCAATGTGTAATAACCATGAAGGCACCAGAAATTATTATTACTACATTGTGTTAAAGCACCTTTAGTAAATACCCTTCTTAATTATTTCTGATGCCTTCCTGGTTATTACACATTGGAATAAAACAACTGTTGATGGATTTAACTCTCATCAGCCAATAAAATAAAATATGTGAGTTAAATCTGTCTACATTTGTTTTATTCCAAAATACCCTTCTTTTTTTATAGAGTGAAAATAATTATGAGATCATTACAAGACTAAAAGCCAGTGATATTCACAACCTGGATTCGGTGATTCCGTTAAAATGCACAGGCTCTGTTGTCGATTCAGTGGACAACGGGGTAGTTGTACAAAATGACTATCACTGTGAGGAGGATTCCGCTACTGGGGGAAATGAGCCCCAAGATGTGCCGAGTATCAGTGAAGTCACCGAGACTGTGGTGGAAGAGACAGGGCCGGTGCAGCTGGCTAATGAAGTGCAATCTAATACGGATGTGAGTTTTTAAACAATATTAGTAACATTGTATTTGATTAGTTTCTGATGCATTCGCGGTTATTACATATTGGAATGAAACAGCTATTATATAACGGATTTAACTCACATTTTTTTATTTTATTTGCTGATGTTTCGGATTCTTTACAGTTTCCATAATTGTAGCATGACTGGGATGACAATAGTCTAACGCTAAAGTAAATATGCAAGTTTAATCTGTCAAAAGTTGTTTCGTTCCAACATTGTAATATTTTATTCCTTTGAAATATGACAACTAGACTTCATAGAAAGCTAGCGCATTATCTAGTTTTCACGTGTGATGGCTCCCATTGATATTAATTTTGTCAACTTTGGATATTATACTAGAGAATGATCATACATCATAAAATTTATATATCACATAAAGGTGTTATTCGGATACATCCTTTAGGTTCTATTCTCGTACTATTTTTGTGTTTAAATTGTAGAAATAATAAACCAAAAATAAGCTATTAAATACAAAAAAGTATACAGTTATGATATAACAACATTTATGGACAATTAAGTAAGAATTAACACTCTCTATGCTAATGATTTTTCATATTAAATGTGTGTTATAAATCATATAATTGATTCGATAAGCTTGATAAGGTACATTAAGATAATTCTAATTGAACGTTTAAACTGCAGTACATATATTTATAATAGGTACTTAGTATTAGGCTGTTAAGTGCTGTTTGATGGTATTCTACGAAGCCGCGAGAATAACTAGTTAATATATATAAGTAACTATCTTTTATCGGCGACTTTGTCCGCGTACTTTTGAACCCCATTATGAGATAACTTTCAATTAAAAATGACATCAGTACTACGTCTTCTATCATTTCTGTTAAAGAATTTTTATAAATGGGCCATTCTACTTTTTAGAGCAGGTTTTTGTGTCCCCCACAAAAAATCATGTAAAACGAATATAAACTAAGTAAGTATATATAACGTGGAAATATATAAGAAAAATTCACAGTACGTGAAACTGCCGCATTCTTTCTTTAACTTCTGTTAACATTTCAATTTAAATCTATACTAATATTATAAAGCTGAAGAGTTTGTTTGTTTGTTTGTATGAACGCGCTAATCTCAGGAACTACTAGTTCGAATTAAAATTTTTTTTTTGTTGGATAGACCATTTATCGAGGAAGGCTTTAGGCTATATAACATCACGGTGCGACCAATAGGAGCGAAGAAACAGTGGAAAATGTGTAAAAAACGGGGAAAATATGAAGCCTTATGAAGAATTACTATTCCACGGGGAAGAAGCGTGATGTTATATAGCTTAAAGCCTTCCTCGACAAATGGTCTATCCAACAAAAAAAGAATTTTTGAATTCGAACCAGTAGTTCCTGAGATTAGCGCGTTCAAACAAACAAACAAACAAACTCTTCAGCCTTATAATATTAGTATAGATATAGACTTATATCTTTAACAAAATAGGGGAACTAATATAATTGCATTCGTGTTATCGATCTTTGCTTGTTACCTACTTTAATTAACACTTACAGCGTCTAAATAGCTGTTTAATATCACAGGTGACATCTGGAGAGCAGTTCGTGGCTATACCTAGGGTTCATCCCAATGTGCCCTGCATCGGATGTGCTACTCAAGTGAACCCGCAGGCTGCGGGAGTAAGCGAGTTGGCTAATTTAGCAATCAGACATTTGGATATGCACGACCCAAACACCAGACACAGCCTTAACACGGTCGTCACTGTCGAGAGACAAGTACAGGTAAGGTTTTATGACTTTTCAATTTCAACCGACGAAAAAAACGTAGGAGGTTCTCAAGTCGACGCGTATATATATATTTTTTTATGCAATGTCATCAGTGATGGTTCGAACAAATCTCGTTGTTAAATTATCAAATAGAAATTAAACCATTTTTAAAATCTATATGTAGTCTGTAACTTTAATGTGACACTTTATTAGGTGTTTTAATCGCAATATAATTGACAATACAATATGATGATTGGATTTGGTAATTGGGTGTTCATTGACAGTTATTATAAGTGCAGCTCGTATATTTTTTTTGTAGGTTGTCAATGGAGTCCGTTACATTCTTACACTTGTTGTTGATTACAACAATTGCACGCCGGTAGACTCTGAACACTGTATCTCAAGCATTCCTTGCAAAGTCACGGTACTCGAAAAGCCGTGGGTGAGAAAACCTGACGGATCCAAGCACCGAACCATACTCGCTAACAACTGCACAGAACAGTGGCAGTTTGGCGATGACGGCGAATTTGTGCCAAGTGAACCTAATAGTAATAACGAAAATAATGAAATTCGACCAATCGCAGATGACATACAGAAAATACACAATTTTGACGTTCAAGCTCAACCAAATAGAGAACAGCCTATTACAGACGACAGGCTCAAAGACGTACAAGAGCAAATTATTCCATATGACAAAATTGCTACTACTGGATATTATACAAGTGAACCAGCGAATCGGGAATCCGAGGAAGTCTCTAGAAATATAGAACATGTTCATGCCCAAAATACTGCCGAACATACTATTAATAACCCTCCATCTTCAACTCCTCATCAGCAGGTTTTGAATGAGCCTAACGCTTTATCTGAAGATCAGAGGAAGGCTATTGATGATATGATGAATTTATTCAATTTCGCGGGGTCAAATAAGGGACCCGAAGGAGTCGACGGAGCCCAAAGGGTTAATCCAAAGAAAAACGTACCAGGAGGAGAGATCCAACAAGATGCTAATGATCCTAAGTACCAAGATCTGGCTGAAGAATCCCTGCAAAAATACCTTCAATCTACTGGCAATACTGTGGACAAAAAAGAGATTCAGGTAACTAAGGTTTCTACTCAGGTTGTCTCTGGAACTATAACAAGGTTGGATTTCAAAGTCATTCCCGCTAACGGCGATGTTTTCACTTGCCATTCTGAGGTGTGGTCCCAACCTTGGTTGAATAAAAAAGAGATTACTGTCGATTGCAATATGAATGACGGTAAGAATAGAGAAAAGAGACAAATCCCAGGAGGAGAGTCAGAGCAAGATGTTAGTAACCCAAAATACCAAACTATGGCTGAAGAATCCCTGCAAAAATACCTGCAATCTACTGGCAATACTGTGGACAAAAAAGAGATTCAGGTAACTAAGGTTTCTACTCAGGTTGTCTCTGGAACTATAACAAGGTTGGATTTCAAAGTCATTCCCGCTAACGGCGATGTTTTCACTTGCCATTCTGAGGTGTGGTCCCAACCTTGGTTGAATAAAAAAGAGATTACTGTCGATTGCACTATGAATGACGGTAAGAATAGAGAAAAGAGACAAATCCCAGGAGGAGAGTCAGAGCAAGATGTTAGTAACCCAAAATACCAAACTATGGCTGAAGAATCCCTGCAAAAATACCTGCAATCTACTGGCAATACTGTGGACAAAAAAGAGATTCAGGTAACTAAGGTTTCTACTCAGGTTGTCTCTGGAACTATAACAAGGTTGGATTTCAAAGTCATTCCCGCTAACGGCGATGTTTTCACTTGCCATTCTAAGGTGTGGTCCCAACCTTGGTTGAATAAAAAAGAGATTACTGTCGATTGCAATATGAATGACGGTAAGAATAGAGAAAAGAGACAAATCCCAGGAGGAGAGTCAGAGCAAGATGTTAGTAACCCAAAATACCAAACTATGGCTGAAGAATCCCTGCAAAAATACCTTCAATCTACTGGCAATACTGTGGACAAAAAAGAGATTCAGGTAACTAAGGTTTCTACTCAGGTTGTCTCTGGTACTAAAACGAGATTAGATTTCAAAGTCATTCCCGCTAACGGCGATGTTTTCACTTGCCATTCTGAGGTGTGGTCCCAACCTTGGTTGAATAAAAAAGAGATTACTGTCGATTGCAATATGAATGACGGTAAGAATAGAGAAAAGAGACAAATCCCAGGAGGAGAGTCAGAGCAAGATGTTAGTAACCCAAAATACCAAACTATGGCTGAAGAATCCCTGCAAAAATACCTTCAATCTACTGGCAATACTGTGGACAAAAAAGAGATTCAGGTAACTAAGGTTTCTACTCAGGTTGTCTCTGGAACTATAACAAGGTTGGATTTCAAAGTCATTCCCGCTAACGGCGATGTTTTCACTTGCCATTCTGAGGTGTGGTCCCAACCTTGGTTGAATAAAAAAGAGATTACTGTCGATTGCAATATGAATGACGGTAAGAATAGAGAAAAGAGACAAATCCCCGGAGGAGAGACAGAGAAAGATCCTAGTGACCCAGAATACCAAGCACTGGCTGAAGAATCTCTCCAAAAATATCTCCAAAGTTCTGGCAATACCTTAGACGAAAAAGAGATTGAAGTCACGAGGGTTACTACCCAGGTCGTCTCTGGTACTAAAACAAAATTAGATTTCAAAGTCATTCCCGCTAACGGCGATGCTTTCACTTGCCATTCTGAGGTGTGGTCCCAACCTTGGTTGAATAAAAAAGAGATTACTGTCGATTGCAATATGAATGACGGTAAGAATAGAGAAAAGAGACAAATCCCCGGAGGAGAGACAGAGAAAGATCCTAGTGACCCAGAATACCAAGCACTGGCTGAAGAATCTCTCCAAAAATATCTCCTTAGTTCTGGCAATACCGTAGAGAAAAAAGAAATTCAGGTTACGAAGGTTACCACCCAGGTCGTCGCTGGTACTAAAACGAAATTAGATTTCAAAGTCATTCCCGCTAACGGCGATGTTTTCACTTGCCATTCTGAGGTGTGGTCCCAACCTTGGTCGAATAGAAAAGAGATCAATGTCGATTGCAATATGGATGCCCGCAAGCGAAGAAGAAAGAGACAAATCCCCGGAGGAGAGACAGAGAAAGATCCTAGTGACCCAGAATACCAAGCACTGGCTGAAGAATCTCTCCAAAAATATCTCCAAAGTTCTGGCAATACCTTAGACGAAAAAGAGATTGAGGTCACGAGGGTTACTACCCAGGTCGTCTCTGGTACTAAAACAAAATTAGATTTCAAAGTCATTCCCGCTAACGGCGATGTTTTCACTTGCCATTCTGAGGTGTGGTCCCAACCTTGGTTGAATAAAAAAGAGATTACTGTCGATTGCAATATGAATGACGGTAAGAATAGAGAAAAGAGACAAATCCCAGGAGGAGAGTCAGAGCAAGATGTTAGTAACCCAAAATACCAAACTATGGCTGAAGAATCCCTGCAAAAATACCTTCAATCTACTGGCAATACTGTGGACAAAAAAGAGATTCAGGTAACTAAGGTTTCTACTCAGGTTGTCTCTGGTACTAAAACGAGATTAGATTTCAAAGTCATTCCCGCTAACGGCGATGTTTTCACTTGCCATTCTGAGGTGTGGTCCCAACCTTGGTTGAATAAAAAAGAGATTACTGTCGATTGCAATATGAATGACGGTAAGAATAGAGAAAAGAGACAAATCCCAGGAGGAGAGTCAGAGCAAGATGTTAGTAACCCAAAATACCAAACTATGGCTGAAGAATCCCTGCAAAAATACCTTCAATCTACTGGCAATACTGTGGACAAAAAAGAGATTCAGGTAACTAAGGTTTCTACTCAGGTTGTCTCTGGAACTATAACAAGGTTGGATTTCAAAGTCATTCCCGCTAACGGCGATGTTTTCACTTGCCATTCTGAGGTGTGGTCCCAACCTTGGTTGAATAAAAAAGAGATTACTGTCGATTGCAATATGGATGCCCGCAAGCGAAGAAGAAAGAGACAAATCCCCGGAGGAGAGACAGAGAAAGATCCTAGTGACCCAGAATACCAAGCACTGGCTGAAGAATCTCTCCAAAAATATCTCCAAAGTTCTGGCAATACCTTAGACGAAAAGGAGATTGAGGTCACGAGGGTTACTACCCAGGTCGTCTCTGGTACTAAAACAAAATTAGATTTCAAAGTCATTCCCGCTAACGGCGATGTTTTCACTTGCCATTCTGAGGTGTGGTCCCAACCTTGGTTGAATAAAAAAGAGATTACTGTCGATTGCAATATGGATGCCCGTAAGCGAAGAAGAAAGAGAGGAATCCGAGGGGGGAACAAGGAGCAAAATCCTAGTGACCCAGAATACCAAGCACTGGCTGAAGAATCTCTCCAAAAATATCTCCAAAGTTCTGGCAATACCGTAGACAAAAAGGAGATTCAGGTTACGAAGGTTACCACCCAGGTCGTCTCTGGCACTAAAACGAAGTTAGATTTCAGGGTTGTACCCGCTAACGGTGATGTTTTCACTTGCCATTCTGAGGTGTGGACTCAACCTTGGTTAAATAATAAAGAGATTACTGTCGATTGTAATATGGATAGCCTTAAAAATAGAGTAAAGAGACAAAATTTACTTGGAGGCCCAAGAAAGCAAGATCCAAGTGACCCAAAGTACAAAGTTCTAGCAGAAAAATCCTTACAGAAATATCAGGAATCATCTGGTAACGCGATAAATGTAAAAAATATCCATGTTGAAGATGTTTCCACCCAAGTTGTTGCTGGTGTAATAACAAGAATAAATTTTAAAGTTGAACCGTCTAATGGAGATGTTATTGTATGCCACTCAGAGGTATTAGAACAAAGTTGGCTAAATAATACTGAAATTAAAGTGTCCTGTAATATACAAGATAAAAAGAAGATAATGATTGCGACTGGTAATATTGTACCAAAGATTAAAAACATAAATTTTATTGAAAAAAAATATGACGCGTATTCTCCTCAACCTCATGAAAGCTCTCTAAGAAAGAAACGTAAATCCGGCGCCATGCGGAAAGAAGATCCGAGCAAATTTGAGTACAAATCTTTAGCTGATGAGTCATTACGTAAATTTATCGAAATGCAAAAATATAAAGTTCATCATGAAGTTGTTCAAGTTATGAATGTTGCCACTAAAGCAGTATCAGGAAGAATCTACGAAATTGATTTTATGGCGGCTCCAACTACGTGTTCTGTTTATGAGGACAATTTATCTAAATGTAAAGTTATCAACGACTCCAATCTTTACTGTCACTCTAGTATCTGGAGCAGAAAGTGGATGGGAAAAAATAAAATTGAAGTAAATTGTTATTCTGACGCTGAAGATTATAATGATGACGAAGAAAATAACATACAAAGCATTGATGAAGATAGAAATAAAAGATCCATAAACACAACAAGCCCTTTGGTAGATGCAACAATACGCAAATTAGTGAAAGAGTCATTAGAAAAATTAGAAATGTCATCTATGAATAAATACAAGCAGAGATTACTAAAGATAAATAACCATTCGACCCAAATGAAAAGTGGAAGGGTTACAACGATAGATTTCGATGTCGGTTATACCACATGTTTAAAATACGAGTCGGTCGCTGACATAACTAGTTGCCAATTCCACGAGTATCTACCTAAACGGCATTGTGTGTCTCACGTTTGGGAGAGGTTGCCAGTAGAAGGCGAGAAAAATATAGAAGTCATATGTGAAGATGAGGAAACTACTTTGGATGCCCAAGTTGATTTTGATAGCAGTGATATGTCTATGCAATTAGCGGAGGTAGCCTTGAAACACATCGAGGCCAAATACCCATCTACACACAGATTGAAAGTGGTAAGGATATTTTCAATTGATAAGCAAGCACTCGCTGGTATCCATTACAGAATGAAGATTGAGGTTGGCCCCACAGATTGTTTAGCTCTGAGCATTAGTGACGATTGTAAATTATCTGACTCCAAAGACTATAATAAGTTCTGTCGTGTGAACGTTTGGGTGAGGCCTTGGACCAACCACGCACCTAGTTTTAGAGTTTCATGTGACTACGAGGAGAGTGCTACCGCTGAAATTTATCACACCATTCAAGCCGAACACCTGTTTAGAAATTTCATGGCGACATATAAACCTGATTATGAAGATGATGACGATGAAATGCGCAAGAGGTTTAATATTTTCAAAGATAATGTTAAGAGAATTAATGAATTGAACGTTCACGAGCGTGGTACGGCTAGGTATGCGATCACTCGGTTCGCTGACTTGACTTATGAAGAGTTTGCGAAGAAGTATTTGGGGCTGAAGCCTAGTTTACGGAACTTTAATAATATACCGATGGCGAAGGCTGTTGTACCCGAGGTGAAGATACCGGAGTCCTATGATTGGAGAGACCATGGCGCAGTCACCGAAGTGAAGGACCAGGGATCCTGCGGCAGCTGCTGGGCTTTCAGCGTTACTGGTAAGTATTTATAATTAACTAGCTTCTGCCCGCGACTTCGTCCGCGTGGAACTCCTCTTTTTTAGCAGTCGGTTAAAAAGTAGCCCATGTCCTTTCTCAGGCTCCAGACTATCTTTGTACCAAATTCCATTTAAATCGGTCCAGTAGTTAAGGCGTGAAAGCGTAACAGACAGACAGACAGACAGAGTTACTTTCGCATTTATAATATTAGTAGGGATATAATAACCCTTATGTCTCCTAAAATATGAAGGCTTTGAAGCTTCTCATCTGGAAGCTCGCCTACCATTCGGCCCACCAGCTGGCCAATTGCGCTTTAGCATTCAATTCGAAAAAAAAAGCAAGAGTAGTTGTCTTGTCTATGAATGATTTGAAGTTATGATATGAACCCGAGCAGGAAAAGGCCACGTCAAAAAATATGTACCTACTATGTACTCATGTACTCACTACTCTTATGATTTTTAGTATGTATACAAACAATGGTAGAAAGTGTGGGAATACTCATTTCAATCAGAATTATATAGTTATCATAATCGATTATAATTTTATTTAATGATTTCCAGGTAACATCGAAGGGCAGTGGAAACTCCGGTCCGGGAAGTTGGTGTCTCTGTCGGAGCAAGAACTGGTGGACTGTGACAAATTGGACCAGGGTTGCAATGGAGGTCTGCCTGACAACGCTTACAGGTAAATCATTGCAACAGAAATTAGTTTATTTAGTTGAGATATACATCACTATATAAAGGTGTGTGAGTGTGGGTGTTTCTCTGAAAACTGCGATGCTTATTTGTTTTTACTATAATCCTTACTTCCTTACTAATATTATAAATGCGAAAGTAACTCTGTCTGTCTGTCTGTCTGTTACGCTTTCACGCTAAAACTACTGGATCGATTTAAATGAAATTTGGTAGGAAGAATGTCTGGAGCCTGAGAAAGGACATAGGCTACTTTTTAACCGACTGCAAAATAGGAGGAGTTCCACGCGGATGAAGTCGCGGGCAGAAGCTAGTCACGATATAAAAGTGTGCGCGTTTGGGTGTGGGTGTGTGCGTGCTTGCGTCTGCGCGTGTGTTTCACTGAAAACTGCGATGCTTATTAGTTTTTACTTCAATGCACTAATAATAGTACCTACATTACGCACCTAGGCCAGTAAAATAAAAAATGTCTCAGATTATATGTAATTGTCGTCCGAGGCGAAGCCGAGGTTGACAAAAATGTGATCTGAGGCTTTTTTATTTTACTGGCCGAGGTCAGTATGCTATTTTTCTGTTCGACGAAGCCAGAAAGCGGAAATTTCATTTAGCGCAGCGGCCACAAAGTTGGCGCTTTCTGGCCGGAGGACGGAAAATACTATTGTAACCTATTAATTCTAGAATGTCATAAGCATTATAATAATCGTAGGTATACATAACTAGTAGTACCAAAAATATGTGTCACTCAATATGCATAATATTTTTAGTTCAGTGTTTACTACTGATAAGCTAATAGCAACTGAAACCCGTAAACAATCTTATCAAATGCTTTATGACCAAATTCCTAAGTCCTTAGTCTATCAGTACTTTAAGCTATTTGCAATTGATTTACCAGATATTAAACCCGACGTTTAAATTTCACGATTTTTTAAACAGACAGACAGACAGAGTTACCTTCGCATTTATAATTTTAAAGGCTTAAGAGCCTCCTTTCAGGAGTCTCGCCACCCGTCCGGTTTTGCAGTGAAGGCCCATTAGCTGGCCAACTGAGCTTCAGTATTCAGTTCGAAAAAAAAAAAAAAATATATAATATTAGTAGGGATTAGTAGGGATAGCTGATTTTTGAAATGAATTTTCCCTTGTCGATTTAGAGTAGGTATTGGTTGGCCTTGCAATACATTTCTTATGTAAGTACCTGCGCATTCTATTTATTAAAGTATTTATTTATTGGTTCGAAGCGTTACTTAAACATTGTGAATCAGGGACTAACAATCTTATTTGAAAGTTAGTCACGGTGTCATGACGTCATGCATGTACCTATAGTGGATGATGTCAGTGTAACATTGACAAGTTGCAATTATTTGTGGGAATGAAACAATTAGGTACCTATTACCTAACGGATTTAATTTTTATTTTTATTTTATTTGCTGACGTTTCGGATTATTTACAGTTTCCATAATCGTGACAATAGTCTAACGCTAAAGCGTTGACATATTGCAATTTGTAACCGCGAAGGCATCATAAATTATTATTGCAATTATTTGTTATTATTACCTACGTGATAAGAAGTAATTGTTTTGAAATTAAAGAACTAGATAAGTATACAGGGATTTAACTCGCGTATTTTATTTTATTGGCTTATGTTTCGGAGCCTTTACAGATTCCATAATCGTAGCACGTTGCAAATCCGTTTAAAGTTGTTTTTGTTCCAACCTTATATTTTTTAAATAAAAATACGTTATCAAATTTACATTTGAATAATTAGCTAGTATATTATTTAAATATTTGTTATGGCTAGAGTTGCATGAGACAGCGATATGTCATTATCATTTTAATTTAGACAAATATTATTACTATAGTACAATACCTTGTACAATCAATACTATATCTTTAGAAACACAATAAATAGTAAACAAGACCACCTACATAACCTTGAATATTAAAGAAATAAGCTACAATAAGATTTAAAGTCCATTGATAGTAGCCGAACACAGTAAGTAGGTACCTATATCGTTATCCTTTTATAGCGTTACTTTTTATTGCCTTTGAAGTAACTGAACAAACAGACAGATGCTGAATGGTTTAACAGCTGTGTATATTAGGTACTTATTCAAGGCTTTATTTTTCAATCCTCCAATCATAAACAGTGCAATTGATATTTAAATGAACGACCGCGACTTTGACAATGATACTGAGAATAAAAAACATTTTTAGATTAATAATTTCTGATGCCTTCGCGGTTATTATACTTTAGCGTTAGACTATTGTGAGCTCAGTCGTGCTACGATTATGGAAACTGTAAAGAATCCGAAACGTCAGCTAATAAAATAAAATAAAAATACGCGAGTTAAATCCGTTAATAGTTGTTTCATTCCAATTTTCTTAGATATCAAGAGGAGTGTAAATTTAAATACAAGTTTGTGGGCGGCCCTTATCCTACGACCGCCATCTTTTAAAAAGAGTCGCAAATGGTTTTTATGGTTTATCTAACAAAACATTATTAACATTTTTTGTTGCAAATAAATTTACCTACTTGCGGTCCGCCCCGCACGGATCCCTAATTTTTGAAAAAAAAAAGATTGAATCACGAATAGTGTAGCTTCCCAACAGTGAAATGATTTTTCAAATCGGACCATTCGTTTAGGAGCCTATTCAATCCAAACAAACAAACCTTTAATTTATTATTATATTAGTATAGATTAGTATTATCAGGCTTTACAGCATTGGGTAACGATTACTATTCTCCAGTATTAATTCCTATTTGTTCTGCTATTCCAGGGCCATCGAACAGCTGGGTGGGCTGGAGCTGGAGACGGACTACCCGTACGAGGGCACCGACGACCAGTGCTCCTTCAACAAGACCATGTCCAAGGTCCAGATCAGCGGCGCCGTGAACATATCCTCGAACGAAACTGACATGGCCAAGTGGCTGGTTGGGAACGGACCTATTTCTATCGGTAAGTTTTTTTGTTTGAAACTAGCGGCCCCGGCAGACGTCGTCCTGCCCGTCCGATTGTTTCGTCAAAGATTTGTCAGTCTTCTAACTGTCACTTCTTCATAAGGCTTCATATTTTCCCCGTTTTTGACACATTTTCCACTGTTTCTTCGCTCCTATTGGTCGCAGCGTGATGTTATATAGCCTAAAGCCTTCCTCGATAAATGGTCTATCCAACAAAAAAAGATTTTTTGAATTCGAACCAGTAGTTCCTGAGATTAGCGCGTTCAAACAAACAAACAAAGAAACAAACAAGCTTTATAATATTAGTATAGATATCTTGGGTAATTGGAATGAAACAAACATAACAATTTCTGACGCCTTTGCGGTTATTTATACATTGGAATGAAACAACTTTAGACGGATTTTACTCGCGTATTTTATTTTAATGGCTGACGTTTCGGAGTCTCTACGGATTCTATAATCGTAGCACGACTGAGCTGACAATGGTCTAACGTTAAAGTCAATAAATTCAAATACCTACGCGAGTTGAATCCGTTCATGATTGTTTCATTATAATAACCGCTGAGGCATCAGACGTTATTATCTTTGATAATTCGTAGCAATTGATCTAGTCCAGTGGTTCTTAACCTTTTTAGTTCCGTTACTCTTATGACCTAACTGAGGTCACTGATTTTAGCCCTCCTCCCAACGACGAACTTGCGCGCTAGTCAACGCTACGCTATGTTCAAACCTGTCACTTTGAAATTTGGCCAGCTCAACCTTTTTTTTTCAGGTATAAACGCAAACGCCATGCAGTTCTACGTTGGTGGCATATCTCACCCGTGGCGGATGCTCTGCAGCCCTACCAACCTAGACCACGGCGTGCTTATAGTTGGCTACGGAATAAAGAGTACGTATCAAAAACTATATTTAGCGAACCTAGATCTAATGGGAGCTAACTCAAGAACCTGAAGTATTGAGTTTTGTACACCATCGAATTTCTTACTGCAAATGTATGCAAACTACCGTTTTTACTAAATAACAGTCAGTCGTGCTACGATTATGGAAACTGTAAAGAATCCGAAACGTCAGCAAATAAAATAAAATAAAAATACGCGAGTTAAGTCCGTTAATAGTTGTTTCATTCCAGAAGTTTTGAGTTTTGTACATCATCGAATTTCTTACAGCAAATGCATGCAAACTACCTTTTTTACTAAATAACAGTCAGTCGTGCTACGATTATGGAAACTGTAAAGAATCCGAAACGTCAGCAAATAAAATAAAAATACGCGAGTTAAATCCGTTAATAGTTGTTTCAGAGTTAAATCCATCTATAGTTGTTTCATTCCAATAAACTGTAGATAGTTAAACTATACTTACCCATCATTTTTTTCAGATTACCCCCTCTTCCACAAGCGTCTACCATATTGGATCGTCAAGAACTCATGGGGAAGTCAGTGGGGGGAGAAAGGGTACTACCGCGTGTACCGGGGTGACGGCACGTGTGGAGTCAACCAGATGGCGAGCAGCGCCGTCGTATGAACATAGTCTAGCCAACAACCAGACTGATACGAAAATCCGTTTACGCTATATTTGTATTGTTTAGTTTTTATATACCTACTTACACTTAAGCTCCGTTTGAGAAGTTGTGTATAAGCTAATATCTTGTACAGCTTTGTACAACTTATATAGAATGAAAAGTGTAAATATTCGTATTTTTGGAATTTATATAAATATGAAAAATAATAATGTCAGGTTCTTTAAGTGATGATATATGGATAGAGGAGAAAGATGAGTTTTTTTCAAAATATATTTGTCGTAGCTTCCATATATAACAATTATATTACAGTTAGATTACCAACGAGTTAATTTTATTTAGTTACCTCTTTGTGTTTTTATCTTTAATTTGTTTTTCACTATACGAAAGCTTTGAGACTAACGGAAAAATGTTTTAAGTTATTATATATTTTTATATAAGTTTTGGCACTTAAACTGATGAAAAACAGAATTGAAAAATTTAGAAGGATAATTAATTAACTATGAAACATGACTTTGCTTATTTTTAAATTATATCTACAACATTTTTTGGTATTCGTAAATAAAATAAAAACACGCTTTCAGCGTAATTTACCTAAAAGTGACATTGATTACTTTTTGTATATTTATGGGAGATTCCAAATAAAGATAATAATATAAATAACTTTAAAGTTTTGTAAAAAAATGTCGTACCTAATTCTTATGATATCTACCAAATTTATGGTAAATTAGACGTAACGTTTTGATGTCCGGATTTAGTATAATAATATGATCATTCTAGTAATTGTGCTATAATTGTTTTTCTTGTTTACACTGATTTTTACAGATTCGTGAATTTATGACTTATATATTTAATTTTACACAGTTTTGAAATTATTAATTTTATTTCTTTTTATTCTATCATTTGACTAGTCTAGTCTTACCTACGTGGCCATTACAGTGATCTCTGAAAAAATACTATATTGTGCAATATTATTGTCAAAATAATTTCAGAGTACACGTATCTTTTAATTTCATCGTTTTTGTACCGACATTTTAGACTAAGCAAAAATAATTTTGATATAAATCTATTGTAACTAAGTAATTTGGTACTTATGATTATGAATCTCGAAATAAATATATTTTAATAATTTGCCTTGTTATTTATCATCGTCATCGATCGTGAAAAATGTCGAACAATTAATTCTTTTTATATAATACTTGCTGACCCGGCGAACTTCGTACCGCCCTTTTTTTTCTTACATAAGAACCTTCTCCTAATAATAACAAATACAACAAAAAAAGAATTAGTGAAATCGGTTCAGCCGTTCACGCGCGATGTCGTGACAACGGAAAACGCGCGGGTTTAATTTTTATATATTATATAGATTTCTATATTATAATTTTATCATGTTTATGGTATAGTTTTGTTTTAAAAACAGCAAAATAAACTTAGAATACCAATTGTCTTTGAAACTATTAGAACCATTTTCATATTTTACGCGGACGTAGTCGCGGGCAAAAGCTAGTCCCTTATTTACTTACACAAGCGTTGAGTTCAACAAACTCTGTCAAATATCAAATCTGGTTTAAATATTAGCTTCAGTCAACAAAACCATTTGTTTGTACAGACTATCCTCACAACAAAACTGCTGAGCCATAACTAATGAACGTAAAGTAAAATTAAAATCAAATTGGCCAGAACGAAGTTAAAACAAATAGCTCTTCAAATTGGAAAATAGTTTAATTTTAAACAAGGATTAATTGTACAAGGGTTGATCGACCGGTTCATGTAACGTAGTTACTTCCGTTTGGGCCTGAGGCATTGAAACTAAATTAATTTTCAGTATGTGAAAGTTTGATAAAACAGGTTCGTCTCGTACACGCACGTTTGACTAGAGACAACGTCCGTATATATAAGGCTGGGCAAATGCCTGCTGGCTATAAGTATAATCCCTACTAATATCCCTACTAATCCCTACTAATATTATAAATGTGAAAGTAACTCTGTCTGTCTGTCTGTCTGTCTGTTACGCTTTCACATTAAAACTACTGGACCGGTTTAAATGAAATTTGGTACAAAGATAGTCTGGAGCCCGAGAAAGGACATAGGCTACTTTTAACCGACTGCAAAAAGGAGGAGTTCCACGCGGACGAAGTCGCGGGCAGAAGCTAGTGTATATATATATGTAGTTTTAGTATATAAATCAAAGTTCATCTATACTAATATTATAAATAGGAAAAGTTTGTTTGTTTGTATTGAATATGCTCCTCAACGACTGTACCGATTTCAAAAATCCTTTCACTGTTGGGAAGCTACGCTTTTTCCGAGCGAAGCCGGGGCGAACATCTAGTTTACCTATAAAGTCTCGTAAGTTAGTTGTGGGCGACCATCCATCTATATACTTAGTTACTTACCTGCCTATATAAAAGTCTATATAATTACTGATATAAACGAATAACCAAAACTGCTGAGCTTAAACTTAACTCTCAAATTTAAACTTTCAAAGCTTCAAGCAAGAATGTTTTTGATGCCTTCGCGGTTATTACACACTAGCGGCCCGTCCCGGCTTCGCACGGGGGGACTTAAGATTTTTTTCATAGTTTTACGTTTATACTTTTCCCCCGTTTTTGAAACATTTTCGGTTACTGCTCCGCAACTATAAGACCTAGCATGATATTATATAGCCTATGTTACTCGGGGATAATGTAGCTTTCCAAAGGTGAAAGAATTTTTGAAATCGGTCCAGTAGTTTCGGAGCCTATTCATTACAAACATACAAAAATACAAAAATACAAAAATACAAATCTTTCCTCTTTATAATATTAGTATAGATTAGTATAGATTGGAATTAAACACTATAACGGATTTAACTCGCGTATTTTATTTTATTTGCTGAAGTATCACAACTATACAGTTCACATATTCGTAGCACGACTGAGCTGACGATAGCCTAACCCTAAAGTTTAACGTTTAAAACTTTAGACATAGACTATTGTCAGCTCAGTCGTGCTACGAATATGGGAATAGGTAGTTGTTCCATTTCAATATATATATATATATTTCCTAGGTACTGCTTTATGGAAAGTGTTATAGATTATATTACGTATCTATTTAAGAAATACCTACGAATAAATTTTACCATAAAGAGGTCTCTAGCTGCCGTTAAAGAACATATACTTTTTTTAAATACACTGTTAGTACCACACTCGTAACGTCTAACATTTAAATAAAACACCTATCTATCCCTTTCACACTTACAAAATTTATGTAGTTAAAAAAAGACAGATTATGTGATTCTACTAGAAATAACAGTGCCAGGGTTTCTAGTACAAAAGCATACCTAGACTTTGTTCCAGCCAGACCTAGGGGCCGGGAAAGTAGGTCGTCGACTGCACTGAAAATGGGGTTACAGATGCATCGACACACCTATTATAGTAAGCTATATGTACGTTGGTATGTCAACGCTTCTTGTGGCCTGCAATTCGCGGAATCTCGAATGTTCTGATTGTTTAAGTACTGCCTATGCGCTGAAGGTTTGAAGTAACCTTTATTAATATTTTTTAAATTTATTAATGACCTGGATGTCAAACGTCCATCAGCCGAATAAAATTAATTAAATTGCGATACATAAACACTGGTCTAAAGTATTTTAGTTGATCCTAAATCATTTTATCATATCTAGACATGATAAAATGATTTAGGGTTTATTTATTTATGCCCATAATTCCACAATTGCAACTATCAATGATTTTGTAGGACTTGCGCTGATTTTTTTTTATTTCTAGCAAGACGATAATTATTCAAAGTATAAGATATGTAAAAATAATGAAAATACGCGCACCATGAGAACTTTTACGAATATATTTTTATATTTTATTGTAAAATTGTGCTTGTTTTTGTTATCAATAGGTTGGTAGGTACCTAACTATCATAACGTTTTCTTTACCTACCTACTCATTTTCAACCGACGAAAAAAACGGAGGAGGTTCTCAAGTCGACGCGTATATATATTTTTTTGTTTATGGTACCATACCTAATGTCAAATTAAAAAAGTAAGTAAATAAAACATACATTTGAAAGCGTCGCTTTGTATTTTAATTTATTTATACATGTAATGGATCTTTTATACGGTTAATATTACGAACGTTATATTCGCAGATGGTTTAACGCTAAATATGTCGTCAAATGAAATAATGTCATCTTTTAACTCAAATACAAAAGCAAGTGATAAGCATTTAATAGAGGCAGGTACATCATACGAGGTGTTTAGAAATAAAAGTACTGCCATTGAAGTTATAGTCAAAGAGAATAAATGTAAGAAATTAAATACGGAACATAGCTTTGTAACGCAAGGGGTTACAATCAAACGTTTGCAAACAGAAATAGAGGAACTCAAAGAAATTCTCGATAAAACACACACAGAATTAGATTTATCAAGGAAGAGCTTTCATTCGGTGACAAAAGAGCTAAAGGAACAATTGGACTCGCTGAATCATAGAGAATTCGAGGCACAAACAAAAAATTTAGCTTTACAATTGGAAAATGAGAAATTGAAGGCGTTGTTGGAATCGAAATGTAATTTGGTGAACAAGTTTAAGAAAGAATTGTTTAGTATGAAGCGTATTCTCAAATTTGCGATAAAAGGTATTTCTCACGCCCCGCAAGTCCCTGATATAAGTATTACGGAGACTGATTATGAAGAATTCGAGAATGATTTGAAGGAAGGGAAGTCTGGCCGTGTGAGATTTGCGACGGGGGATCTTGACGCGTCCGGCGCTACTTTTAACTCCAGCTATCCGAATAATACAAAACATACTTTTTAAGGCTATGGTCAGTTGGTTAGATACGTTATTTTACCTATAATTATATTAGATATATTATAATTACCTTATGCAGTTTTATTACAATTGATAGATGTAATGCTGTATGTAACCCAGGTATATGTACAAGGAGAAGCTGACTTAGTGACTGATATGTAAACGTAGAGCCTAAACTATAAGGGTTAGAAACATGAAATTTAGACAGGGGTTCCTTTTAAAACGTAGCAAAGGATTTTTAAAAATTAGCTCCTTAGGGGGTAAAACAGGAGTGCTTATCGTGTGTATACGGAGTCGTGGGCAGAAGCTAGTTTGTAATATTTTTTAAACAGGTGATAGTATAGATGTCTATTATATACTATACACAATATTACACAAGCTCTTAATAAAGCCTAAATTGACTACGAAGAGATAGGTACCTATAGATATGTAATCGCGGCAAATAATAACACAAACCAAAATATGTCGTTACTTCCTTGAAGATTCCTCAGCCAAATTTAAATTTTGAATTCACGTGACACATTATATTTGAGTCACTATTAAAGCAGCTATATACCTACTGTGTGGCGGTTAAAGTAGTAAGTACATACGGGAATAAAAACTCCTGCAATACGAGTGCCATTGGCTATTCAGACAGTAAAACTACTCAAACAAATCAAACGTCTTTACAAAAAGCTAAAGACAGTAGTCCTTCAACCTAGGTCCTTACCCTACAAAGGCTTGGAATCAATCCGGCTGCAGCCAGAGGTGCATAACCGGGTCAGGGCGTGACCGGGTTACGCGGTCGCCGGCTCGCCCCGGTTACCCGGTTACCCGGGCACCTGGTTACCCGGCTGGTTACATGCTCCCGGTTACAGCCACGTGATTGGAGGTTGATTGTTAGATTAAAGATGTCGGTGAACTTCGTTAGCAGTTGCCGGGATTTGGTTACTGTGTAATGGAAATGCTACTCGCAGCTGGTGTGTTGATGTTTGAGATTGCTGGCAAAGGTTGGGTAGTCAATTTAACTTTTTTATACGATACATTTTTCGATTTTCTCTTAGGTGGTTTTGCTCGAGTATTGGTCCGCGTATTTTTTACCTATTTTGCACCCTTAGGGGGTGAATTCCAATATATATACCATGAAACACATATTTCATTAAATGTTTTTAAGAGCATGAATAACATTTTGGTAACACTTGAGAAAGAGTTATCAAAATCGTTACGAAAAATGAATTAAACTATTTTTTTTTAATACCTTCATAGTAGGTACCTATTTGTCCGCATTTTTAAATATAAAACAACTGTATAAATTTTACGTTGCTACTAGGTTTCTGATGCCTTCGCAGTTATCCGTTATAATTGTTTCATTCTAATGGTATACATTGGAATGAAAGAATATAACTGATATAATTCGCTTATTTTATTTTATTTGCTGATGTTTCCAAAAGTTTACATTTAAACCTTCCCTGGACTTCGTAACCAAATTTAACCAAATCAGTCCAACCGTTCTCCAGTTTTAACTAGACAAACTAGCAGCTGTTTCATATCTATACTAATATAATAAAGAGGAAATGTTTGTTTGTTTGTATTGAATAGGCTCCGAAACGACTGGATCTTTCACTGTTGGAAAGCTACACTATTACCGAGAGACATGTGGCCCCGAGTGGCTATAAAATATAAAAAAAGGGGATCCGTGCGAAGCCGGGGCAGACAGCTAGTAGGTATATAAATTAGTTCAGTTACATATATATAAATTAGTACATACAGTTATCAACAACTGTGTTTAACCTTCAAATGGATACGCAGAGTAAAATATTTCGACTTCAGCACGTGTATGTGATCACACGTCGGATTTGGCTCAGCGCCAAACTGTAATCCTTTAACGTTGGTTTTATTTTCTTGACCTCGACCAAAGACCTGCATTTTACTCGTAGTGTTCCGATGAATGTCTGTTAATCCTTTGACTTTTGGTATTCAGCTATTATTGTATACTTAGATCTAAAGGGAGCTAACATAAAAACCTGAAGGTTTGACTTATACACACCATCGAACTTCTTTCAGTAAAATCTACCTACCAATATAATATTTAAGCTAACTCTTCTAGCTTTATATAAAACTTAAATCCTTATTAAATCTAAACAGAAAACAAATTAATCAGTATTTCGCCTCTCTTGAAAAAATAACTACTTAGAGTTAATCCCTTGATATCTAAATGGTGTAATGTCAACATAAAAATTATTTACACGATTTAAATCCATTGGAATAAAAAAACTATTAACGAATTTAACTCGCGTATTTTTAAACGCTAAAGTCACTTTAGCGTTAGACTATTGTCAGCTCAGTCGTGCTACGATTATGGAAACTGTGAAGAATCCGAAACGTCAGCAAATAAAATAAAATAAAAATACGCGAGTTAAATCCGTTAATAGTTGTTTCATTCCAATGTGTAATAACCGCGAAGGGATCGGAAAATTATTACGATTTAAATCCGTTATACCTACTTAGTTGTTTTATTCCAATGTAACAGATGTTATTATGAACCTTTTTCACAAATAATTTAAATCTGTTTTTTGCCACTGTATTTTTTTCAAAAGTGCTTAACTCAAGTCACACTTAGCCTGCCTTCTGACCTGAAGATCTTAAAGCAATTAGATGATTCTTACCCGCGTTCTGAAGCTTTATTCCGTCACTTAATTCTAATTAAAACATGTTTATTTTAAATTTAAACCATTTCGAAAGTGTGACCCAGTTTTAAATTGCGACTCTTATTTTCCTTTTGAATCTGTGGAATTTTCGTAACGTACTTAAGTGATATTTTCTTGGAAATTGTGAGATTTTTGTGAGGTGTTTGGTGTTGACATTTCAATACTTCACCAGATAAGAAATATACCGTAAGTACCTACATGAATAGTACCTCTACATTGTGATAGGTTGAGCATTACACACGAGGATATTGTATGAGAACCGAATATTTAATTATTAATCCACACAAGTCTTATATGACGCGTTTTAAGACACTTTAACGAGCCGAATATTTAATTATTAATCCACAAGAGTCTTTATGTCGCCTTTCAATAGTGAACACACTTTAACGAGTAAAAAAAACACATTTTTGAAAAAAGTTAAATATAAATTAATTAAAATGAATTAAATATTCGTTTTCAAAATGAGTGGTAAATTAATAGTTAGATTAACTATGGATTAACAAAATACCACTAAAATAGAGCTCTTTCATCAAATTCTAAACCAAAAATCACGTACAGTCTTTCTAAAGCATAGATTTAGAATATTCTAGAGCTGGCAACACACTAGTATTTTTTAGCCTTAAACTTACAGTAATACTTACAATCTTTTGATTGGAATGAAACCACTATAACGGATTTAACTCGCATTTTTTTTTCTGATGTGTCGAAAACTTTATAGTTTAAGTTAGCAAGAAAAATAAAATAAGCGAGTTAAATCCGCTAGAGTTGTTTCATTCCAATGTGTAATAACCGTGAAGGCATCAGAAATTATTAACATCAGGGGCTCTGACCAGACCAACAGGCCGTCTCAGTATGGCCGTATCTATATTGTTTTTAAGTCTATGTTTCTGAAACGAAGTATGAATAAATTTAAATTGTCATAATTACGCTTTGGACCCGGGATATGGTCACGCATATATTAAAAACTAAATTTCGCGTTAATATTAGTTTTTGTGTGAGTTTCCAAGCGAACTCTGTATGAGGTTAAATTCAAACGCAGAGGGTATATACCTATACTAGCTTTTGCCCGCGACCTTGTCCGTATACGTTTTAACTCCGTTAACTAGTTTTCCATTTCAATATACACAATCTTCCATCAATTCTGTTAAAGAATGTTTGTTTACATGAAAAAATTGACATATTAGATTGGATCTAGAAATTACCTAGGAACCTAGGAATTACGTTATCTGATACAAACTGTTCCCCCCTTCTAACCAGCGTCGTAACAGTTACAAAGTGCTACGGCGCTTGTCTTCACTTACAAAGTGCTACGGTGCTAGTCTTCACTTATAAAGTGCTACGGTACTTGCCTACAATCCAAAGTGCTACGGCGCTA
Source organism: Polylopha cassiicola (assembly GCA_038024825.1). Classification (NCBI taxonomy): domain Eukaryota; kingdom Metazoa; phylum Arthropoda; class Insecta; order Lepidoptera; family Tortricidae; genus Polylopha; species Polylopha cassiicola. Next base: position 8,342,427 of record CP149061.1, read on the forward strand.
GTCTTCACTTACAAAGTGCTACGGCGCTTGTCTTCCCTTATAAAGTGCTACGGCGCTTGTCTTCACTTACAAAGTGCAATGGCGCTTGTCGTCACTTACAAAGTGCTACGGTGCAAGTCTTTACTTACAAAGTGATACGGCGCTAGTCTTTACTTACAAAGTGCTACGGCGCTTGTCTTTACTTACAAAGTGCTACGGTGCTTGTCTTCACTTACAAAGTGCTACGGCGTTTGTCTTCATTTACAAAGCGCTACGGCGTTGGACTCCCAATTCAGGCGCGTGCAGTGGGGGGAGCGTAAGTATGGCGCCAGGGTAGGCACTCCATACATTCGTGAATATGTGCCTGTATGGAATGCACGCCCTTGACTCCTATACAAAGAGCTACGGCTCTAGTCTTTACTTACAAAGTGCTACGGCTCTAGTCTTTACTTACAAAGTGCTACGGCACTGGTCTTCACTTACAAAGTGCTACGGCGCTCGTCTTCACTTACAAAGTGCTACGGAAAACTAACATCGTAGCACTTACAAAATGCTACGACGCTGGTCTTTCGTAGACGGTTTTTGGATGCAACTAACAAGTGGGAAGCACACTACTATGTTATCACAGTCACGTTTTCACTTTATTTAATTAAATTTGATCTAAATACCTTGTTGACGACACTTAAATATACTGCTTTTTAATTTAACGCAGTCGTTAATACAACATTCCCCTTTTAATGGTCCAAGACGATTGTGAGGAGTTCCGAAGAATCCTTTTGTAATACAATACAATTAATTTTGTTTAATAATGCTTTATTGATTTTGTATGAAGGGAATTGTTTGAAGTATTCGAGTTAATTATGTCATGGTGAGCTGTTTTAGCGTTTAATGAACACGGAATTTATTTTGTAGTTCAATTCAAATATTTTTTTTTGTTTTTGGGTAATAATTTTGTAGTTTATTCATTGGGAAGAAATTTTAAGATTGGTCATCATTAAGTAGCTAAATATGTTTAAAAATTAAATTAAATAATTTCTGATACCTTCGCGGTTCTTACTCATTGGAATGAAACAACTATTAACGGATTTAACTCGCGTATTTTTATTTTATTTTATTTGCTGACGTTTCGGATTTTTTAGCGTTAGACTATTGTCAGCTCAGTCGTGCTACGATTATGGAAACTGTAAAGAATTCGAAACGTCGGCAAATAAAAAAAATAAAAATACGCGAGTTAAATCCGTTAATAGTTGTTTCATTCCAATTAAATTAAATTTCCGGTGCTTCTAAACTTACTATTAGATCAAAATACCTAGTAAAAAATATGCGCTGTTATAATTTTCCCCAATAACTTAATCCTTAAATTTTGATTTTTCAAAATGTATGCTGTATAAGTAGATACAGCTAACAATATCGTAGTTATGTACATTTCTCAGTAAAAGCACGCTCCGTACAACCCACACATATAGTAAAAAGTTGAACAACGTAGCGTACTACGTTTACTATCAATAACAAGAAATACGCACATAGAATTCAACATACAAAATCACTTAAAACCATAGATGTACAAAGTAGATCACAACCCATTGCATTTTCGTCCATTCAACCAAATTGGGCATAAAAATTGACTATCAAGGAATACTAAAGGAATCCCCACTCCCGTATAAAAGGGTCGGCCCTCCCGAACGCGCCCGAGGCTCCCCGAGTTTCCCCGAACCTCCCCATACGACAGTCAGTCGCTATACAACCTTCGCTGGCCGCACTTTGCTTTCTCCTTTCTCTCACTTTACACATGTGAAACTTTTTTTTAATAGTGCATTGACCGCCGCCGCTCGATATTTGTATTTGGAATTATTTTTTGCGATTTTTTTTTAAAGTTTATCACGCAATGGGTTTTGTTGAGACTGCCAAACGGAGACAGTAGGCCGCCTACTTAAGGTTAGTAGTTTGTGTTAGATGTAATGTTTTTTTTGTGTCTGTAAATTATTGTTGATTTAAGAGTATTTTTTGAGTTGATTTTTTTTTGTGTAAGTTTGTGATAGTATTTTTTTTAGGTTAGCTAAATAATTTAAAATCGTTGTTTTTACATATTTTATGCATTTTGAAAATGACAATAAAACTAATATTTTAATAAATTACCTTAATTATATACAATTAATATGTCTACCTACTTACTTACTATATTTTAATTATAATCAAAATAATTAATTACTCTCATATTTTAATGAATGTTCCCTCTTCGTGATTAAATAATATACCTACACATAATTTATTACATATTAAATATATATAAGTACCTATGTATAAATCTCAACTTCAGTATAAAAATGTGACAACTCGAAATGTGTCACATGAATTCAAATTTAAATGGGCAGACTTAAAGTCTTAAATTGAATAACAAAATATTTCGAGATGTCACAATTTTCTAATAAAGGTGTTTAATATAATAATATACTTATACGTTATATTTTTAATTTACAACATATACCTATATTAAGAGGAACGTACTTGTAACGGATTTAAATCAAGTACCCACCTATTTTGTTTAAGTAACATTAATTTTATTTTATACATTGTTTAATTCACTTTAGCATTAGACTATTGTAAGCTCAGTCATGCTACGAATATGGGAACTGTAAAGTTTTCGAAGCGTCAGCAAGTAAAATGAAATACGCGAGTCAAATTCGTTTAAGTATAGTTGTTTCATTCCAATGTGTAATAACCGCGAAAGCATCAGAAATTATTATTTAATAATTCATATTTTAAATCCCTACTAATATTATAAATGCGAAAGTAACTCTGTCTGTCTGTCTGTCTGTTACGCTTTCACGCTAAAACTACCGGATCGATTTAAATGAAATTTGGTACAAAGAAAGTCTGAAGCCTATGTCCTTTCTCAGGCTCCAGACTTTCTTTGTACCAAATTTCATTTAAATCGGTCCAGTAGTTTTAGCGTGAAAGCGTAACAGACAGACAGACAGACAGACAGAGTTACTTTCGCATTTATAATATTAGTAAGGATTAGTAAGGATAACTTTAGTGCTATTGTTAAGTCAATGTTTATTGCCACTCAGTCAAAATCACATCGTCCATTTTGTCAATTAATTTCAATATCTCTGCGTATTTGATATACCGTCCGATCCCGCAATGACCACAACACGTCCTCATCAATAATGGAAAATGAAATAATTTCAAATTTCAATAAGTATTGATTAATAATAATAGTAATTACGAGCTTATTACACACTAGCTTCTGCCCGCGACTTCGTCCGCGTGGAACTCCTCCTATTTTACAGTCGGTTAAAAAGTAGCCTATGTCCTTTCTCAGGCTCCAGACTTTCTTTGTACCAAATTTCATTTAAATCGGTCCAGTAGTTTTATCGTGAAAGCGTAACAGACAGACAGACAGACAGAGTTACTTTCGCATTTATAATATTAGTAGGGATTCTACGCGTACCTATGTATTTCAACATTGAAATTGGTGGATTTTATTTTATTTGCTGACGTTTCGAACTATTTAGGTACCTACTTATCTACATTATTATTTATATTATAATAATTTGTGATGCCTTCGCGGTTATCGAACATAGGAATAAAACAAAGAATACTGAATAGTAGGTATTAGGGTATATTATAGTCAGCTCAGTCGGCTACTGTAGGCTTTTCTAAATAATAGTACATTACTCACCAAGGCCAGTAAAATAAAAAATGTCTCAGACCACATATAATTGTCGTCCGAGGCGAAGCCGAGGTTGACATTAATGTGATCCGAGGCTTTTTTATTTTACTGGCCGAGGTCAGTATATTATTTTTCTGTTTGACGAAGCCAGAAAGCGGAAATTTCATTTAGTGCAGCGGCCACAAAGTTGGACGGAAAAATTTGTTATAGCTTTATTGTTTTATTCCATTTAGCATTTTATGTTTTATGCATAAAATCTATGTGACTTTACACGAGTTAAATCAGTCACAGTAGGTACCTAATTCACTTAAAGTTCTAAATCATATACATATAAATCTGTTTGTGCCCTTGACAAAACAACAATATTATACCTACAGAGTGAAATAAATCTAACATAATAGACGTGGATATAAAAAATGACGGCATAACGAAATACAACTCGTTTATATTAATTATTATCAATTATCTGATTGAATCATATGGGGCTGTTGATTGTCAAGCCGAGCTGTATCGATTGAGATTATATTATAGGCCTCAATTTATGATAAAAAGCGATATAATTTTTAAGAACTCGTAGGTATTGGAATGAAACAATTGACGGGTATAACTCGCGTATTTTTATTTCATTTTATTTGCCGACGTTTCGGATTCACAGTTTCCATAATCGTAGAACGACTCAGATGACAATAGTCTAACGCTAATGTTAAATCCGTTAATAGTTGTTTCATTCCAATGAGTAATAACCGCGAAGGTATCAGAAATTATTAACTCATACTTAAAATAAATAATCATTAGTACTTGCGCAAATCTGCGTTCTATGATCTTCACCACGTGTTAACTTTCGAGTAGTCTGCAAGATCTTTTATGACAAAATACACAGAAATTAGTTGATGGGTACCGTTCAAGTATTACGTAAGCAGATTTACTACAATTATTACCTCCCTCTCCCATAAGCCCTTCCCAGTAAACTTAAGCATAGCTTTACAACTATTCAGCAAAATTAATTAAAGCTTTATAACTATAACAGAACTACTGCTCACGTAATCACCACCTAGACCCCCCACCCCTCCTCCCATTGCATCAAAAATAAACAAAGCGAAGACCCCCCGCCCAATATAGTGCTTACGTAATACTTGGACAGCCTCATGGGTGCGAATAAATATGAGCAAGCAAACCAATAGCTATGTATTCACATTCAGTTTAGCCATAGGTACAAAGGATTATAAAGGCTAATTTTCATTAAATAAAAGTCCATTTTCGTATTTAATAAAGGCGCGGCTAGCCCTTGGTAACGCCCGCCTCACTCTCATAGCTTGTCATCCACATGCATGTTGTAACGACTGCAAGAGACAGCGGGCAGACAATACCACACATACACATATATAGTAATACGCTGCGCACACTGATGTAACATCGCTCGCTTATTAGAAATATCTGGTGCTACGTACTATTCAAATGAAAGGTTATCGACTTTCTGCAGAGGTCATTTTGCGATTTATTTCTTAAACAGATTTGAAGACTAATCTTTACATTTGAAGGCTGTTGAGGGCTAACGTGAAAGGACAATGTAATGGCTAACAAATTTGAATCGGTTTTCCATCAAACGTAATTTGGGCTGGCGGGTGTCAAAAATCCGCTAGTAGCGCTAGTGTAGAATGAGGTCTATTTAATTTGAGCTGCCGTGTGTCAAAAATCAGCTTGATGTGTTTGTGTAGAATGAGGTCTATTCCACCAATGAGTGGCAATTAAGCCTCTGGCCTGTGATTGGTGGAACATGACAGCTGGACCTCAATGTACACGACGTGCATCTAGCAGATTTTTGACATTTGTGCAGGATGGTTGTTTTTAAAACTTAGTCGTTAATCATTTTAACACCGTAAATGTATCAAAAATCATAATGATTTGCCATATATATCTTAGACTTATTAATGGATTATTGGCTGCATTCCTACGAAAGGCAGTCGTATTCGCTGTATTTTTTTTTATTTCTAACATGCCGATGACTGTTAAAAATATGGAAAAATTATTAAAATACAAGCACAGTAGGAACTATCATAAATTAGATATATATAATTGTAATCACTTATCACTTGAGAACATAATAAATTGAGATTATATATAGGGTAACAAAAACAAAGGTTTTTTTGTAAAGCTATAAAATCATTTAGGTTTTTAGAATCGGCATAAGATATTCCTTTCCTTTCTAACTTCACTATTTGTTAGCCTATATTGTAGGAGTACGTAACAAAGTTTTCAGTGCACCTGTCGCTGCATTAAATTAGCATGCAGTATAGCTTAGTAATATTTAATGCAGACGGCCACGTGTCTCGGTAACCGTATAACCATGAATATATGCAACACTGCACTTGCAGTGCCTCCTTTAGATACAAATTGAATACACCGGAGGCTTGAATTGAATTTGATATATTCGGTACGGGTGTCTGTCATTTCTCACAACTAATTCTAAGGGCAGTTAACACAAAAGCGTTAGCTCAAATCTGTTTTACTGGTAGTTTGATCAATCAAACTCGGTAACACTTGCAATTCACTTTATCTATCTATACTAATATTATAAAGCTGAAGAGTTTGTTTGTTTGTTTGAACGCGCTAATCTCAGGAAATACTGGTTCGAATTAAAATTTGTTGGATAGACCATTTATCGAGGAAGGCTTTAGGCTATATAACATCACGCTGCGACCAATAGGAGCGAAGTAACAGTGGAAAATGTGTAAAAAACGGGTAAAATATGAAGAAGTGACAGACGACTTTGACAGATCTTTGACGAAACAATCAGACGGGCAGGACGACGTCTGCCGGGGCCGCTAGTTTTAGAATAATCTTAAATCAATTACAATATCAACTTAGCTGCGTATGCTGAACTCGGAAGCTCAAGTTGTAATGGGCCTAGGCTGCCCAACTGTAGCTACACTATTTTTATACAAATCCCGCCAAAACTGCTCGAAGCTTCTATTGGTCACTCGTTATTGGCGGTTCTTTCACGGACCAATAGGAACTCGTAGCAATGTTGCCAATAAAAATAAATACTAAAATTAAAATATAATATCATCTCAGTAGATAGGTCTTGCTGTAGGGATCGATTGTGTGATAACTCGTTTTCAGATTGGAATTAAACTATTAACGGATTTAAATCGCGTATTTTATTTTATTGGCTGACGTTTTGAAAACATACAGTTCTCTTATTTGTAGCTCGACTGAGCTGACGATAGTCTTAATACTTATATAAAAAAAGATATTTATTTTTTAATATATTATACAAATTACCGATAATGATTTTATTAACAGGAAAATAAGGCTGTAAAGTTTTTGAAGTTAAAATCGTTTAGGTAATTATTTTATAGTTTTCTGATATATATTTTTTTATAATTTACTATTTTTTATTCTTTCCTCAGGTCTCGATAATCCCACAGAATGTTTTCCCTATGCCGGCGATACAAAGATGAACACGGTAAGTTTATTTTTAAGTATTTTTAATAATTTGGTGCAATCTAGTGAGTAAAATAGGTTATTAATAGTTGTCCCGAACTACCAACAAATCTTTGTATATATTTCGGGCTGTTTCCGCCCCCCTCTAATCCGTGAAATCATGATTGATCTGTCAAAACACCGACAAGTAACTGTGTAATTTGGCTGTGGTATTATCAAACAGGCAGCCAATGAATTTTTTAACAGCTGTCAAGTTGACAGACCCTCAACGGTACGTTAAGGGTAGAACGAGGCGGTCCTTCAGTGTCCCTTGGTTTCACTTCATGTAAATTGAAGTAAGGTTTATCTATCCATCTATATAAATAAAAATGAATCACAGAAATGTATTTAACTACGAACGTAACTTGCGAACGACTGCACTGAAATGAATAATTCTTTTTTTGTGTTTGTTATGTTCAAGAAAAGGTATTATGTCAAAAATGAATAAAATAGCGGCACGACAAATTAGAAAAATTAAGAAAACTACGAAAACATTTACGTAGTATAATCTCAATGACAGCAAGTTCTGTCAAATCGATTGATTAATGCAGCGGTACTTTGCCGGGCAGGACGACGTCTGCCGGGACCACTAGTCACTACATAGTATAAAACAAAGTTGTTGTCGCTGACTGTCCGTCCCTATATATAAATCTCTAAAACTACGCAACGAATTATGAAGTGTTTTTTTATAGATATAGTGATGCAAGAAGAAGGTTTATAGACTTTATAGCACCTGTGTAAAGCCGGGCGGGTCACTTGTGTTAAATAAAAAATGGCATTATGGTATTTGCTAGGAGGTAGCGAGATCGTTCTCTCAGTAAATCAGTCCTTTATGTTTATCAAACAATCCTACTACTATTATAAAGGCGAAAGTTTGTGAGTATGGATGTATGGATGTATGGATGTTTGTTACTCTTTCACGTAAAAACTACTGAACGGATTTGAATGAAACTTTACCACAATATAGCTTATACATCAGAATAACATATAGGCTATGCTTTGTAACGACGCGTAAAGTACTCATCGTGCGTAGACGAAGTCGCGGGCAGAAGCTAGTTTGTTATATTGTTAGGTGGTTAGATAAGCAATCCTTTCTGTGACCGCCGCGTGACGTTCCTTCTTAAAGAGGGCATAATTTATTATTCAGTGGAGAAAAAGTAACGGAGACATAAAGTGGTTGAAACGGGTTTAAGAGAAGTCTCTAGTGGTTGATATATTAACATAAGTATGCAATTGTATTTAAATTATGTTTAATGTAATTTGTGGATATTCTAATTTGTTACATTAATAAGTTTCACAATTTTATAGACTTGATAAAAATAATAAGTTCAAATGTAAAGTTTCTGTTCTTAGAGTGAGTCACAATCCAAGAGGGCCGCCTTGTGGCGCGCTTTTTTAAAATTTGCAAACAGAGGCACAGATTATATACTATCAGCCATTTGACGTTATGAAAATTTAGCGTAAAGTTTTTTTTAACATATCTTTGTATTCTAGTAGGTACTAACTCAGTGTTCTGTTTAATCTTCCAGCTTACAATCGAGAATTGAGAGTAACTTGCAAGGCTTTTTTGGACTGTTCCCGCCTAAAAGGGGTCCTGTAGACTGAATTATAAATCTTTCGATTTTTTACTTTGATTCAATAGGCATTGATTTGTGGGGTTTAAATATATTACTTTAAGGCACGTACGATATTTTATTAGTAGTTCGCTCTGAATTCTGACCTCGATCGAAACATGTTCAAAAATATTTAATGTCCATAGATAATATATTAAATAGATAATATAGACATACATATTATTTACGCATCCTTCCGAATTTCTTAAGAGTAACATTGTGGTTGTTTCCGGTAACAAAGTGGTAAACATTCCATCAGAAAATATGGAAAAAATAATATTATGTTACCAACTTTTATCAACCAATAGATGCTGATACTTTGCACTATGAATCCTAGTAGTTACTAGGATTCCAAAATAATTAAAATCAGAAATTGTCGTGAAACAAGTTTACTTGCGCAAAATTTGAAAATATCCAATTACGAAAGTGATCTATTTAGCGTTTTTAAGCCCAATTGGGATCGCATTCGCAGATCAATTACTCAATCATCCCACTGAAATTATAGTGAATTGTATTCATCTATTGAAATGGTAATCACATAAAAAACACAAAATGCTTTACATAATAACACTGATAGGTACATAATGAAAGACATTACACGCGTTGCGTTATAATTAAATATTGAGGGCCTGACTATCATGCTGATTACAAAACCGAAGGTCGCAGGCTCAATTCCTGCTTAGGGCAAATGTTAGTGAGCACGAACAGCTTTACCTGACTTTCGAAGGTCATATCGCATCTTTACTAGAAAAGTGTGACAACACGAAATGTGTTACAATATAAATTCAAATTTAAATGGTTTTAAATGGAGTAACAAAATAGTTTAAAACGTCACACTTGGACCAAAGAATCACGTTGTCCTATACAAACTATGTCGCACTTTTTCACCTCCTTAGGGGTAGAATTTCGGAAAATCCTCACTTACCGGATGCCTACGTTATATAAAGAACACACCCTTCAAGATTCAGGTCTCTACGATCGCGCTGTGTACTTATCCGTCAGTCAGTCATTCAGGACAGAGAATTGTATTACTATCCTAATCCTAACTAATATTATAAATGCGAAAGTAACTCTGTCTGTCTGTCTGTCTGTTACGCTTTCACGCTAAAACTACTGGACCGATTTAAATGAAATTTGGTACAAAGAAAGTCTGGAGCCCGAGAAAGAACATAGGTCAATTTTTAAACGACTTCAAAAAAGGAGGAGTTCTACGCGGACGAACTCGCGAGCAGAAACTAGTATCTTATATATTTAACGTTAAATTAAAATATAATTGAATACGATTTCATTTATGAATTGAAATTTTCTTTCAAACTTAAAATTGCGGGATGTTGTTTCATAAATATTATTGTTTAAAACAGTTTAATTTCTACTTTAACTTCGAAACGTGGTTCAGAGGAAATTATTACTTAAAAATTCAGAAAAGATTATTGTTTCTAAGTCAATCAATGAAGGCTTGAGAGTTCTCAGAAGTTTGTGCAAATGTTTTTGTAACGATCAATGAGTTGTATCTACAATGTTTTAAGAGTTACGTTGTTTTAAAGTGACTTAAGTCAGTAATCATTTAACTAACTTTTAGACTTAACTTTTAGAGGTTCCGTAATTTTCTTAACAGTATGTGGGCGGATCTTCAAGCATTTGAGACGCCGTCATTGTCGTCTCTAGCTATATCTATAATGTAATAATTTCTGATGATCTATAAACGCTCACGTTTTTTTATTGGCTGACTTTTCGAAAACTTTACAGTTCCCTTATTCGTAACACGACCGAGCTGACGATAGTCTAACGCTAAAGTGATTTATACATTACTCAAAATAGGTACTTTATATTCTAAATTACAAAATTTAAGTACTTACTACCCTGTTCATAAATATTTCATATTTATGTTTCATTCTACGCAAAAAAACAAATATACGCGTCGAATTGAGAACCTCCTCCGTTTTTTTCGTCGGTTGAAAAATAACTATCTTACAATACAAATAAAACAAATAAGAGACGTTACTAGCGCTCCGGAAAGACCATGATTACTGAGAAGAAACGCCGCAAGAAATTTTGCAGAAAATCAGTTTTTGTACATTTTTTTCAGAAATTAGACCTACATAGGTAGTTAGATTCGCTAACATACTTTGAAAATTTCGTCAAAATCATAATAATTTCTGATGCTTTCGCGGTTGTTACACATTGGAATGAAACAACTATTAACGGATTTAACTCGCGTATTTTTATTTTATTTTATTAGCTGACGTTTCGGATTCTTTACAGTTTCCATAATCGTAGCACGACTGAGCTGACAATAGTCTAACGCTAAAGTGAAGCTAATAAAATAAAATAAAAATACGCGAGTTAAATCCGTTAATAGTTGTTTCATTCCAATTTCGTCAAAATTGTTAAAAGTTGCGTAAACTCGCAAGATGGCGACGCTAACTTCATATACCTATATCTACCAAGAACTTTTGTAATACATCTATGTCTACGTATATTTAGGTGGTGTATTTAACATGAAATTCCTTTCTACTGTTAATAGACTTTGGATCGTACTTGTGTTGGAGATATTATCAATCTTGTTAGTGTTGTGTAGCCGCGAGCTACGCTGCTTTTAAACTATGCGGTGAAGTGCTTATTTGAAGTGTGTTATAATGAAAACATTCACCGCTTTTGTGCAATTGTAATATAACGATAAAACAACCAGTGACAACATCTTAAAGCTGATGAATTCTATGTAAATAATAAATGAATATCTTTGGACAATTCACACCAATTATAATAATTTCACGGAATCGGTGTAAAACGTAAAAAAAAATTTTTGGAAAGATAATTATTTACCTAACCTTATTTATGTCTTGAATTATTTTGCACCACCATCTTGTTTTTATATATAAGGAGAATGAATCTAGGTCACGGACGAGAAGTGTTACTATAGTAATTCGCAGTAAATAGGTACAAGGAACCAAAATCTTTTTTAACTTTAACGAAACCTTTTCAATCTTTGACGAGGTTTAAGAAATTGTTGATTTTCTTATTCCAGAAAGTAACAATGAGACGAATAAAGAAAGAAAAAGTTACTTAATAGGTACTTACTTCACTGACGGACTTCAATACAAAAGTCTATTATAGGTAATAACCTTTTTAACAATTTGTTAAATCTAATATAATTTTAAGACTAAGACGTCGTAATTGGCAGTTGGCGGCTCGCACAATAAATGACCGTTATCGTTAGGGCCAAAAGGTATTATTTACAATCTTCCAGCACCTTCTTTTTAACCCCCGACGAAAAAACGTCGGGGTGTTATATTAAGTTTGACGTGTCTGTCTGTCTGTGTGTGTGTGTCTGTCTGTGCCATCATGGCTCCCTAACGCATGAACCGTTTTCGATTCTGTTTTTTTGTTTGAAAGGTGAATATCTCGGGCGTGTTCTTAGCTATGTTTGATGGAAATCCAGCAATTTAATAATTGCAATCTCGTTCCTATCACGGGGGTCAATATAAAAGAAAATCGTGAACCTAGTTAAATTAAAAAGAAAGTAATTACACGCGTCACATAAACCTGTCAGGTCACAATTGAAATGCGCTATTCATTTACCACCGTCGTACTGTTAATTAAACTTCAACTGACACACCTAATGACAATCTTTTCGAGATGTATATTTGACTAGCTGTCCGCCCCGGATTCGCACGCACCCCTTTTTTTATAGCCTATGTCACTCGGGAATAGAGTAGCTTTCCAACAGTGAAAGAACTTTACGAATCGTCCAGTCATTTTGGAGCCTATTCAATACCAACAAACAAATAAACCTTTCCTCTTTATCTGAACTAATATTATAAAGAGGTAAGGTTTGTTTGTTTGTTTGTATTGAATAGGCTCCAGAACTCAAAATTGCTCCGAACCAGGAGAAGGACATAGGATAAGTAGGTACTTTGTATCCCGTTCCAGTAGAAAAAAAAATCAGGTCAAATTTTAAAAATAGGTAGGTACTTTAACAAAACGCAACAATGACAGCTGTCAAATCGATTCTTTGCCGGGCGGGACGAAGTCTGCTCGGACCGCTCGACCGCTAGTATTAGTATAGATATAGACAAGCTAGTATAACGACTCGCCCTCTCCTGATCTATTAGCCAAATTCATCAGCCCCTAAAATAGCGCGCAACGGACCGACATGACCTAACTTAATTGCTAATCTTCAAACTTCATCATATCACATCGCTTTAAATTTAGACACATATGACGTCCTCTTATGTAGACCTCTAGTACACGGCGTATTTATCAGTCGACGCGTATAAATACGGGCGTATACGCGCTTCAAACGACATTCAAACGCAACCTTGGGGCGTAGACAAGGTGCCAACGTTCAACGTTAAGCGAAACGACCAAAATGTATTTGATTTGACATCCGCGAACGTTTGTGACGTACGTGACAGTCGTTCGCGGATGTCAAATTCTATACATTTTGGTGCCAAAGTTCAAGGTTAACGTTGAACGTTGGCTAGTCTAGGCCCCCTTGTTAAAAGCACACGCGGGATCGTGAAACCTGCGTCTACAGATACAGGCGCGTAGTCGCTCATAGCTTCTATGTTTTGATCAGATCGCTTGTACTCATTAATTGAGAATACATTGCAAAGGAATTAGACTATGGGCCCATGTTGAAAAAATGATGGGTCATTTGAACCACCAGATAACCTATGTAGAACGATATAAGAGCATAAAATAATAAGATTTAGCATTGTGCCGTCACTTGTAAGCTGTCCAACTGAGTGCAGGTGAGAATTCAAAAGTACAGGTAGAGTGAGTACATTTTGGTCATATATTTTTGAACGGCATTGTTACCATCGATAGATCCATGAAAAATAATACTAAAACGCGTAGTGCCGTTAAAAAATGGTGATCCAAAAAGTCGGAATTTTTTTTTGATTTTCCGACAATTTCCAGGGTGAATTTGGTCATTTGATACAGTACGGCATCAGTGTCATACTATTTCAATACTGCTTCTAATCCATTATTCCGCATCGCCGTACAAAAATCATGCGACAAGGGGAAAAAACCGAGGGTTGCAACCCCCTCTCTTTCCGTGGTCCAGGGGGTGATTTGACACTACGTCAAATTAATTTATTTCGAAAGTATTTTATGCATAGATAATATTTTTTCATATGCCGTACATTTTCGTTGGTTCAAGAAGTCTGTGACATAACGGCACCGGATGAGGAACCGTTTCACTTCAGTTAGACGTCATAGTGATTTTATCATATTATCAGTTGTTCTCTTCAAAAATATGTTAATGCCGTACTGTATCAGATGGCCATAAAGTACCCTTAAAATGGTAGCGTCATTTTCATGAACCTAAAAGATATGGTCTTCATTAAAATGTACTTACGGCATAATTTTTTCCTAATTTATTTATGTTAATACTATTTAAAACATGGGATACAATGTAAAAAACTGCTATATTTCATTAATATATGATATTTAAATTACTGCAATAATTTGCAAAATTTCAGTTTTTGTATTTCTCCATAATTTTTTTCAGAACAGTTTCTTTTGAACGGCTATACTATATAACAATTGTATTTTACAATATTATGTTAGAAAAATAGTTCCCGTACTGGATCAAATGATTTTACAGCTTTATAAATCAAGAATACGATGAAATTAAGATAATTATTGATATACATTCAAATGAACAATCATTTCTTGACGGCATTATTTTTAATAGTACTTTTAAGTGCTAGATAATGTTTTCGAACCGAAGCCGTACTTTATCAAATCACCCCCTGGACCACGGAAAGAGAGGGGGCTGCAAGCTTCGGTTTTTTCCCCTTGTCGCTTGATTTTTTTACGGCGTTGCGGAATGATGGATTAGAAGCAGTATTGAAATAGTATGAAACTGATGCCGTACTGTATCAAATGACCAAATTCACCCTGGAAATTGTCGGAAAATCAAAAAAAAATTCCGACTTTTTGGATCACCATTTTTTTACGGCACTACGCGTTTTAGTATTATTTTTCATGGATCTATCGATGGTAACAATGCCGTTCAAAAATATATGACCAAAATGTACTCACTCTACCTGTACTTTTGAATTCTCACCTGCACTCAGTTGGACAGCTTACAAGTGACGGCACAATGCTAAATCTTATTATTTTATGCTCTTATATCGTTCTACATAGGTTATCTGGTGGTTCAAATGACCCATCATTTTTTCAACATGGGCCCATAGTCTAAATAGCGAGCGCGCATCAAACGCGTATTTGAATCTATAAAAGCAAAAATCGGCATCTACCGCGCGTTCTTGAAACACGTTTTAAATATGTGTGCTCGGGGCCTTAGAGTCGAAGACTGGGAGACATGTCTCGGGGAGTGGGGGCAGCCATTCATAAAACTAAGTCCGATCGATAAACTTCTCGCCTTAATACCAGTAAATACGGACTAATTACTCCCTCGCGTGCATCGGTACCCATTGCTGGTCGAAATCAGAACGAACAAATAATACCCAAAGAGAAACGGCAGTCGGTGTTAAAAATTTGAGGATCTCGTAATGGGCGGAGTGGGGCTGACGACTCGTAATGGCTGTTGTTTTATCTGGAGTTCAAAATGTTTTCTCAGGTTTAAAAGTAATTTAAGTCGCCGATATTAGTTTACGTCTCCCCTGACGTTTATTAATGTTTTGCGCGTTCCCCCGGGGCCCATACTGAACCTAGGCGAAATAGAAAAACAAGAAAAATGCGTGATGTGAAAATTTAGCCAAGTCCAAGCTTGTTTTCAAACTTTACACTTAAAATTTAGGTGTAATGGAAAAAAGTTTGTTTTGTGTGAGTCCTGGGACATAATAAAATAGTGTAGTAGGTGTAAGTGCTGATATAAAATCCGTAATAAAATAATAATAATTTCTTTTAATGATCATTTGACGCAATTTAATGCATCTTGTCATGATGAAAACAATTAATTGGCACGAGCTTAAGAGTATCAAATTTTTTTATATTATTATGTAATTAAATATCTTTTGCTTTTTGAAGTCGGGATTTCGCGATTATCTGCGATTTCCTTTCATAAAACTATTTATTAAAATCTATACGAATTAATAATAAGATCAATCAATAAAACTAAGTATCTACGTGTAACAACAAAAATTATGACAGTTGCAATTATAATATGTTATGACTTGGCCGCGGCACTACCGAGTGCCATGCTTCTATACACTAATTTTGATTTAAACATATTTGTGAAAAGATAACTACAATTTGAAAGCTTTTTTAAACTACATATTGAAAGCTGGAATTGTAAATCAGTTTTCACATTTACATCGGTTTAAATTAATATTATTATGCCTGAAACTCGTAAAACTTTTTCAATAAAATAATTATAATCTGTCAGAATGTTAGATACCTTAGTATCCAAGTGATAGGTAATTAAAAAAAATGTAAAAGGTAATAAAACATAAAAGACTTTTTTAACGTGAATTTAGAAAAAATTGATTAAGAAATAAGATGAGGTTGCAATTAAAAATGTCCTTTTTGATGTTCTCTGGAGAAGGGAGAAATGTTAAAAAAAATAGTCAAGACTAGTCTAAGTAGGTACCTGCGATATTTTTTACTAAGTATCTATTTAATATGATAATAAAAAAATAATAAGTATTAAAATATGATGATGGCTTTTTATATATCTATGAATGACTTCGAGAAACCCGGCTCGCGATTTCGTCTGCGCATTATAAGCACCCCTGTTTAAGCCCCTTAGGGGGTGAATTTTCAAAATGCCTTTTTAGTGCTCCCCTACGTTATAAAAGGAAGCGGCCCTGTGAAAAATTTCAAGTTTTTTAGGTCCTGCGGCGATATGTCAGTCATTTAGTCAGCTTCTTCTATACCTACATATATCCCTACTAATATTATAAATGCGAAAGTAACTCTGTCTGTCTGTCTGTCTGTCTATCTGTCTGTCTGTCTAACAATAGTACATTACGCACCGAGGCCAGTAAAATAAAAAATGTCTCAGATCACATGTAATTGTCGTCCAAGGCGAAGCCGAGGTTGACAAAAATGTGATTTGAGGCTTTTTATTTTACTGGCCGAGGTCAGTATACTATTTTTCTGTTCGACGAAGCCAGAAAGCGGAAATTTTATTTATCGCACTGGCCACAAAGTTGGCGCTTTCTGGCTGGAGGACGGAAAAATAATTTAACGGAAATAAACTTCTAACAGGGTGAAATGGGATTGGAATTTTATATGAGATAAGGGGTAATTTACAGACAGACAGTATCTAAATAAATTCGAATGGAAGTACCTTAATAATATTATGAATGCGAAATTGTATTTATTCGTTTATTATGCTTTCGTGTCTAAGATAGTGGGATATTGATGCTTTTAGTATATATACTAGTTACTGCCCGTGACTCCGTGCGCGTGGAATGTCATACAACATTTCATCCCCCCTTTTAACCCGTTACAACCCTTTATCCTCAATTTGAAGTAGCTTATGTCTTTTCTCAGGCTCTAGACTATCTGTGTACCGAATTCCATTTAAATCGGTTCAGTAGTTTTAGCATGAAAGCGAGACAGAAGAGTTACTTTCGCATTTATAATTTAGGATTAGGATGTTTTGAATTGAAAATAGACATATCCTGCCCCGACTGCTTATGGCATTGGTTTCCCATGTTTATTCTCCATTTTACCATAGTAGGTATTTAAGATGTCCGCCCCGGCTTCGCACGGATCATCTTTTTTTAATAGCCTATGTCACTCGAGAATAGTGTAGCTTCCCAACAGTGAAAGAATTTTTTAAATCGGTCCAGTCATTCTGGAGCCTATTCAATCCAAACAAATAAAGCTTTCCTCTTTATAATATTAGTACCAATAGAAAATATTAAACAACTAGTAGCCCGCCCCGGCTTCGCCTATGTCACTCAGAAACAGTGTAGCTTTCCAACAGTGAAAGAATTTGTCAAGTCGGTCCAGTCATTTAGGAGCCTATTATATAGAAAAAACGTCCAATCATCAAAATATAAAAGGATATCACGCCGGTCCACTCTGAGTTGAGGACAGTAATCTTATTTGTAAACAAAAAGTTGCCAGGCCGCAATCCGAACTTGATAGGAGCTCCACGATGTGCCTTACACGGCCTTTTGTCATGGAAATTGCGTGGTTTCAGAGATCCCTTGGAGCATGTAAACGGCTTTTTATTGGGCAGTAACCTCTTTAGACTTTTTAATAAAAGCCAAATTTCGATTTAATTGTACCTACAAATGTAGGGAGTTTGTAGAGATCTTGTATGCGCTGGTGTTGTTAAATAATACTTTATTTGGTATTAATTAAATTGTTTATTGCTGAGCACACGTTACATGTCGGTGATGGAGATATTGGAAGAGGAAGTGGCGACAGTGTTGCCATCGTATATAAATTATATTTTATATTTTTAATGTTGCAAACAGAGTTCAAAGGGACTTTAAGCTATACGTTTTTATTTTGCACGTCTCTGACCCTTCACGCAGCGTCTCCTATCACGTGTTTCAAGCATATT
The DNA here is from genome assembly GCA_038024825.1 of Polylopha cassiicola. Taxonomy (NCBI): domain Eukaryota; kingdom Metazoa; phylum Arthropoda; class Insecta; order Lepidoptera; family Tortricidae; genus Polylopha; species Polylopha cassiicola. Next base: position 8,360,680 of record CP149061.1, read on the forward strand.
AATCTCTAGCAACTATTTAACTCGGGGAACTTAGAAAGTCATACAAGTGTAGGCATTACCGCGACCGGTGACTAACCTAAACAATTAACTGCCGCCGCAAACTAACTTGAAACAGAGTGTGTTAAAGTCAAGGGATTATAAAACTAAGTGAACACGTGGAATAGGGATGACGAGTGGTTAAAGAACCCAAAATACTATTTAGTCCGTCATTAATACTAATACTATTTAGATTGTTGAAAATTTTAAAAGCTCCGGAGTGGGGGCCTGTGACATCACGTTATAGTATAAATTGTACCGTTTAGTGACGTCACGAGACTCCACTTTGAAACTTTAGAAGTAGATAGGTACCTACTATTGGCATCTTTTATTTGTTTAAGAAAATAAATACGTGTTCAATAAATTGGATGGTTCGTATGTAAAACATTATTACCTAAATGATCAAAATTGTATATTATATTATATATAATTTACGATCTAATACAAAAAGTGATAGGCGGTATGTGACAGAATTTGACAGATCTTAAACGAAATCAAACGAACATATCGGACAGGGCGATATCTTCCGCAGGGCCGGATCTACCTAAAGGCTATTTGGGCTTCAGCCCAGGACCCCGTGGCCACAGAGGGCCCCCAACTGAAAAAAAAAATATGTAGAACTAGCTTCTGCCCGCGACTTCGTCCGCGTGCAACATCTCCTTTTTTGAAGTCGGTTAAAAAGTAGCCTATGTTCTTTCTCGGGCTCCAAACTTTCTTTGTACCAAATTTCATTTAAATCGGTCCAGTAGTTATAGCGTGAAAGCGTAACAGACAGACAGACAGACAGACAGAGGTACTTTCGCATTTATAATATTAGTTAGGATTTAAAAAAAAAAAAACGAATCGTAACGTAAAGTTGGCAACACTGGGATCTCACTATTTTCTTTCGGTGTTAAACATACTGACAAGATTGCAATTAGATGAGTAATTAGGTAGGCCCCTAAGCAGTGTTAGCCCAGGGCCTCACAAATTCAAGATCCGGCCCTGATCTTCCGGGACCGGTAGTCTTCTATCTTCTATATATATAAAAATGAAACCCGTTTTCCGTTGTCACGACATCACGCGTGATCGGCTGGACCGATTTCACTAATTCTTTTTTTGTTGTATTTGTTATTATTAGGAGAAGGTTGTTACGTAAGAAAAAAAAACTATATTATAGGGCGGTACGAAGTTCTCCGGGTCAGCTAGTTTACATTAAAATTGGAACCCTTAAAAATTAATAAGCATCAGTAAGCTGATTTTATATATTTTTTTGTGAGCTCGTAATCTGATTATAAATACGGTTGCTTCAAACTTTTCCAGAGCCATTTGTGGATAATGTAAACAGGATAGACCCGGAGTCGAACGTGTGACCGCCGATCGGGTATCGAATAAATCTATTCTCAAGATTTATGGCAAAAAGTTTTCGCTAAGTCGTCTTCCAATCCACATTCCTTGTCTCAGAATTTCTTATCGATGGAAGTGCTTAGATGAAAATTTATTACGATGGTTAAGATTGAAACTCTTATCAATTTGTGTTTTGGGCCACGTTTTGCTTTGGACAAAATTCTTGGAAAGTTGGGATAGGTCGCAAATAGTTTTGTCTATGCCGCGAAGGCATCAGAAATGATTTGTCTATACTTTAAATGTTGACCAAAAGTTGAGCTTTAAAATCCCCAATATTATCATTATTTGTTGTCTGTCTTAATTCAGTCTCTTAATTCTAATTAGGCATATTATCTATTAGCTTCTGTCCGCGACTTCGTCTGCGCATGCAGATAGGCATCCCGTTTTGTCTCTTTAGGGGGTGAATTTTTAAAAATCCTTTTTTATTGTTCCCCTACGTTATAAAAGAAACCCTTTTGCAAAATGTTAAGCTGCTAACACTTATAGTTAAGTCCCTGCGTTGATATGTCAGTCATTAAGTCAGCTTCTCCTTTTATATAACATACTAGCGGTTCGCCCCGGCTTCGCACGGATCCCTATTTTTTTCAAAATATTCTATAGCCTATGTTAGTCAGGGTGAACGTAGCTTCCCAACAGTGAAAGAGTTATTAAAATCGGTCCAGTAGTTTTTGAGCCTATTTATTACAAACATACAAAAATAGGTACAAATCTTTCCTCTTTATAATATTAGTATAGATAGAAGATACTACAGTCTTATTTTATAGTAACAGTATTCCAAATGTACCTATTTATATAATAATTTCTGATGCCTTCGCGGTTATTACACATGGGAATGAAACAACTATTAACGGATTTAACTCGCGTATTTTTTTTTTGTATAAATCACTTTAGCGTTAGACTATTGCCAGCTCAGTCGTGCTACGATTATGGAAACTGTAAAGAATCCGAAACGTCAGCTAATAAAATAAAATAAAAATACGCGAGTTAAATCCGTTAATAGTTGTTTCATTCCAATGTGCCTATTTATAGTTATACAACCGGACCCATATTAATTTATATATTGAAAAGAGAACGCTTAAAGTTTAAAGGTAATCAATACAACACCATCCCGAACTTATTATTTAATCTGTGATCAGGTCTAATCAATTTGAATTGAATTCCAAAATGGCTGCCGTCGGTTGTCCGTCCACGTGTAAAGACTGTATTTAAATTAAAATTGTTCGATGTAAATTTCACCGAGCACAATACACTGCCAATGGATTGACAGGGCGGGCGGTCTTTTACCGCCATTGTTCAGGGGCGGGCGGATAAAAAGTTATTTTGCATTCAAATTTAGTTTAGAGAGAATTCTTTTCGGCGTGGGAATGTTCGAGCTTTGGGTTTTGATGAATACGAACTTGCGACTTTTATCGTTTGTTTCGGTATCAAAATCAAAGACTCTTTAATAATTTCTGATACCTTCGCGGTTATTACACATTGGAATGAAACAACTGTTAACGGATTTAACTCGCGTATTTTTATTTTATTTTATTAGCTGACAACTTTTGTTTTTCAAAATTTGTAATTTAAATATAAGGTAGTTTGCATAACTGTATAAATCACTTTAACGTTAGACTATTTACGTCAGCTCAGTCGTGCTACGATTATGGAAACTGTACAGAATCCGAAACGTCAGCTAACATTCCAAAGACTCTTTATTTAATACTTTTTCAAAATAGTCTATAGCCTATGTTACTCGTGGATAATGTAGCTTTCGAACGGTGAAAGAATTTTTAATAACGTCCAGTAGTTTTTCAGTTTTTGAGCCTATTCATTACAACCAATAGTTTTCCTCTTTATAATATTAGTATAGATCAAATGAAATATGAAGACGCAGAAACATTTATAAGATACATTTTATACAGGCGAGTTTGTCCCTTTGTTGAATCTCTTCCAACTAACCGTTGCAAAGTAGAAAAGTTACTGAAATTTGATCTGTCACTGTCACAATTGCTTTGAATAAAAGAGAGATATATATATATATAATTTTATGCTTAGATACTTGCACGACAAAACTTTTTTGTGTTACCCAAGCAGGTGAAATTAATACACAATTCTCACACACTTTATAAAAATATAAAAAAACTAGTTGCCGGCTTCGCTTTTTTTTATAGCCTACTAGGGGTTCGCCCCGGCTTCGCACGGATCCCTATTTTTTTTCAAAATAGCCTATGTTACTCAGGGTGAACATAGCTTCCCAACAGTGAAAGAATTATTAAAATCGGTCCAGTCGTTTAGGAGCCTATTCGATCCAAAGAAACAAACAAACAAAATTTTGGAATGAAACAACTATTAACGGATTTAACTCGCGTATTTTTTTTATTTTATTAGCTGACGTTTCGGGTTCTTTACAGTTTCCATAATCACTTTAGCGTTACACTGTTGTCAGCTCAGTCGTGCTACGATTATGGAAACTGTAAAGAATCCGAAACGTCAGCTAATAAAATAAAAAAAAATACGCGAGTTAAATCCGTTAATAGTTGTTTCATTCCAATGTGTAATAACCGCGAAGGCATCAGAAATTATTAAACAAAATTTTCCTCTTTATTATATAAGTATAGATTATATAGGTATGCAATCTGTATATAAAAAGGTTAACATCAAACATTAAAAACGTCATAATTTCTGATGCCTTCGCGGTTCCTAAATACTCCTAATAATGTAAAGAGTTTATTAAAAGCCAATAAAACAAATGAAAAGTTCAAATTTGAATATGAAGCATGCCAACTAGTTCAGCATTCACACAGTATGAAAGCCAAACTTTTCCTTTGATTCACAAACGTCCGTCCCACACGTAAACTGTAAATAGGGCATGTTCATAAAATACACCTTTCGAATTTGAATAGGGTGCCTTTATGGATACTCAACAGGGCATATAGCTCTCGCGATATCGAATACATATAAAATTGTAATATGATCCCTTTATCAGAATCTTTGGATATTGACGCGTCTGTCATTTCTCCTTTTTATGACAGATAGAGGTTGACAGTTCCGTTGGTTGCTAGGCGAGTGTAAATTTGATGGCATGTAAGTATTTATAAAACTAGCGGGCCGCCCCGGCTTCGCACGGATTCCTATTTTGTCCAAAATATTCTATTGCCTGTGTTACTCAGGGTGAACGCAGCTTCCCAACAGTGACAATTTTTTTTCAAATCGGTTCAGCCGTTTTGGAGCCTGTTCAATACAAACAAACAAACGAACTTAAACAAATCTTTCCTATTTATTATATTAGTACCTATAGATGAGAAATGACGATTAGACTACAATACTGTCCTGCTAACGATAAACGCAGCAAGTACATATGATTACGTACTTACTCAGTAGTTAGTACAGCAGAAAATACTCTCGGAATTGAAAACTCATCAAACTTTAGGACTAGTTTCATTTGTGCAGTAGTAGTCAGTCAGTAGATCATTCTGTCTATAGCTCTTCATATGTATTATATACTAGCTGTCCGCCCCGGCTTCGCACGGATCGTCTTTTTTTCATAGCCTATGTCACTCGGGAATAGTGTAGCTTCCCAACAGTGAAAGATTTTTTGAAATCGGTCTACCCGTTCTGGAGCATATTCAATCCAAACAAACAAACCTTTCCTCTTTATAATATTAGTCTAGATAGGTATACTTATATCCTTTTCAGTGGATTTTATTTTACACTAACTTCTGCCCGCGACTTCATCCGCGTGGAACGCCTCCTTTTTTGCAGTCGGTTAAAAAGTAGCCTATGTCCTTGCTCAGGCTTTCTTTGTACCAAATTTCATTTAAATCGGTCCAGTAGTTTCAGCGTGAAAGCGTAACAGACAGACAGACAGAGTCACTTTCGCATTTATAATATTAGTAGGGATCCTTACTAGTTTGACATCGCATGCACAGCTATTAACTTTTTTCGTATATCCTTACTAATATTATAAATGCGAAAGTAACTCTGTCTGTCTGTCTGTTACGCTTTCACGCCTTAACTACTGGACCGATTTAAATGGAATTTGGTACAAAGATAGTCTGGAGCCTGTGAAAGGACATAGGCTACTTTTTAACCGACTGCAAAAAAGGAGGAGTTCCACGCGGACGAAGTCGCGGGCAGAAGCTAGTCTCCTATAATTTTTGTAAAAGCTTATTAAAAGGCCGATTTGATTTGAATCTTTACCCAACGCGTATGGCCACTTCGACTGGTTCATCCCGCGCCATTCAATAGGTATCTATTAGCATAAAACCAATATCGAAAGACTGTCTCCCGACACCTGGTCTTTGTAAAATATGCCCCGGGCAAAAACAGCTATGAAACTCAGCTTGTTTACGAATTGATTTCAACCGAGAGACCGGCGACTGTGTGCCTAAACTTTTCATCTTAGAAGGCCTTGTATATTGGTCATAAACCCTTATTGTGTTGCTTATATTGAGCTTGGGTTTTACAGTTTTAATAAACTGTACTAATATAGTAAACAGCTGTTCATTTTTATATCTGTATATATAAAAATGAATAGCTGATCTTATGTCTCGCTGAAACTACGAAATTTGGCCATGTCTAGTTTTGAAATGGTAGTGGATGTCCAGAGAAGGTTACGCATTGAGAGAATTTGGAAAAACATGTAAAATATATACGCAATTTGATATTGTACTTGAATAAAAAAAACATTAAGTCGATAAAAAAGTTTCGGACATAAAAACTGTCTGTCATAGGTACATATAGGTACCTACATCGATTTACAGACATCAAATTTTATCATAAAAAAAGGTAAACTTATTAAGCAAATATTGTTTAAATTTAGCCTGAAAACAAATTAAATTTTATAACAAAAAAGGCATCGTCCAATAAAATCTTATGATACTACGTGGATTTTCATTTTGAGTTTTACTTACGAGATTGTTTGTATTCGATATAACATTTTTAAATAAGTTAATACATTTTATGTATGTATCACCTTTATCTCATCGGACTAGAAAGATTATCTTACACTTAGGCTCCGCTACTGATAAAAAATCCTCATAATTACATACCTACTTAATTTTATTACTTCGTATCAACCTGAAATCCGACTGGTATAGTTTAAACCATTCTTTGAATGACTTTTGAAATATTTTTTGCCTATTTAAAAAAAGAACCCCTGTGCAAAACTTCCAGTTTCTAACCCTATACTTTTATTTAGGCCCTGCGTTGATATCATGTCAGTCATTAAATTTGATTTAATGTATTCGTCTTTTAAATTATATTATATTCCATTTCTACTATTCTAGTTTGAAAAAAGGAGCAGAACGTGAAACCTCGATTTTGGTTGCAAATGTGTACAATTCGTGTATATACGTATATATGTACAAAGTTTTCCTTCACCGGAGAATCCGTGTATCAAAAAGTGTTCACAATTAAAGTCACCGTATTCAAACGACGCTTATATCTAACACTGCGTCACTATAGCTTTACTTATTATATAATTATATTGTCTCGGAAGTAATGAACAGAGTTATGGCCGCTGTAACAATGACGAATGATCGCCGCGATGGGCTGTTTAGGGTGTTGCTGTGTAGCCTATTATTACTCTCTTGACAGTTTAATCATTAATTGGGCGGATTTTCGAGCGCTTGAAACGCTGTTGTCGTCTCAGACTATATTTAAGAACAGAATCAATAAAAATAGTGAAATTATCTCTTGGTCCAGCCTATGATGAATTGTCGAGTCTACATCTTGTTATGTCGATCTCGTCTTATTCTCGTAGTGGTCTGCCAAAAATCGGTAACGTTGTCGACAACGAGAAATCTTATTTTTTAGTGAATTAACTGGACAAGGTGCCACCGTTCAACGTTAACGTTAAACGAAACGACCAAAATGTATAGGATTTGACATCCGCGAACGTTAGTGACGTACGCGACAGTCGTTCGCGGATGACAAATCCCATACATTTTGGCGCCAACATTGAACGTTGAACGTTGGCACCTTGTCTAGGCCCCCTTATCTGTTGCACATCCTTATAATCAATGAATTCAACTGTAATGAAGTTTTAGTATCAAAATCTTTATAAAATTGAGAGTATACAAGTGAGTAGGTAACCTTTCCGAAGTCCTTTACCAGTACAAATAATGAAAAATCATAAAAAACCTTGTAGAAAAAAATGTAGATTCTTCACAGGCCTGTCTCATTAGAGTCTTCATTCGGGTCACGCGCCGACTCCGTTTTCCATTCGGGCAACGTAACAAAAAGGTATAAGTCACATATGAAGCATCCAAAATCCAACCTTGTTAGTCAGTACTGAGATTTCAAATTCCTTTGGAGTTTAAGGTGAGATATGTCGCTTAGGGCCGTTCGCAGACTTTTAGGTGAATTTCCCTGTTTACCAAAATAAAGCCTCTCTTCACTGTTAACATTCTTTAGGCATTCGGGACCGTTTTCTTGAATGTGATCGAAAACGTTACCCGATAGGTTGGGAAAGTTAAACATGACGGCGATACTTTTTCTAGATGTGTTTTTATTTATTTGGACCCGTAGCATACTAGCCAAGTTACAGGAAAACGGAACGCTATCAAACATTTTACAAATAAGTACATATTATTAAACAAATAAATTATATATATAAAGGAATACCAACACGTGACGCGTTTAAAATTATTATACTTACCTGTCCAACACTAATTATATATCTTACGTACCTATAATAAGAATAAGAATTAGTTTATTCAGTAGACACAATTTAAAGTAACTAGTATTTCATAATTCAGAATAGGGTAGTTTTTTCAAAATTTGTAATTTAAATATAAGGTAGTTTGCATAACTGTATGAATCAGTTTAGCGTTAGACTATTGTCAGCTCAGTCGTGCTACGATTATGGAAACTGTAAAGAATCCGAAACGTCAGCAAATAAAATAAATACGCGAGTTAAATCCGTTAATAGTTGTTTCATTCCAATGTGTAATAATCGCGAAGGCATCAGAAATTATTAAAATTACAATTTAAAGTGATAACAATATCTAGTTTAGGCATATTTTAAGTGCAATTCATGTCGACTGAAAAGGTCGTGTAATGCTCATCTAATTATAATATGCGCATAATTTACGTATTTAGGGGAAGAAATTGACGTTAGGATTAACTTGCATTTTTTACGCATAACTATTATATTCGCCATATAAAAATACGATCAGAACAAAAGTCCTCTTGTACGTACCAAAAAATTAAATTATATATTTGTCAGAATTTCGACATTTTTAAGAAATACCTAAATCTTAATAAATTTTGGAATGAAACAACTATTAACGGATTTAACTCGCGTAGTCTAACGCTAAAGAATATTGTCAGCTCAGTCGTGCTACGATTATGTACACTGTAAAGAATCCGAAACGTCAGCTAATAAAATAAAATAAAAATACGCGAGTTAAATCCGTTAATAGTTGTTTCATTCCAATGTCTAATAACCGCGAAGGCATCAGAAATTATTAAATTTCAATAAAATTTCCCAAAAGAATAATTGGCCAGAAACGTTACGCGAAACGACATAATCATCCTTACTAATATTATAAATGCGAAAGTAACTCTGTCTGTCTGTCTGTCTGTCTGTCTGTCTGTCTGTCTGTCTGTTACGCTTTCACGCTAAAACTACTGGACCGATTAAAATGAAATTTGGTACTAAGAAAGTCTGAAGGCTGAGAAAGGACATAGGCTACTTTTTAACCTCGCGAAGTCGCGGGCAGAAGCTAGTTTTATATAAGAAAAATCTAAGAACCAGTGAATAATAAAACAAAGTAACATTATCGCCGGGAGTAATATCACAAAATTTATAAAAATTAAATCAAACAATTTCCTTACCACGAGACTCCGTACAAATTTAATTAAATAATTGAATTGTTTCAGAACATGGCGGCACGCAAATTAAAGGAGGTTACATGCTGCGGTACAAAAGTGAGTTTATCTTATTATTTATTATATACATACAACACGGATCACGACTGGAAGAAAACAAAATTCTATTTAGTTCATCAGACACGTGTTTCTTTTTAATCCAAACCAACAAAAAATGTCAATGCTAAGAGCTTCTAAAGTTCGAAAGTGGGGGTTCGTGACGTCACGACATGGTACATTTTATACTATATTGTGACGTATATTACTTACTTGTTGTCATCAGAACATAATCTGTCAAATACTATGATACAACTACTAGAAATGGATGAAATCAGCTAAGATTCCATAATTTAAGTGTTAAAGGTTGGAAAGCGTGATAAAAACAACCGATAAGTATACATATCAATACATACTTATAGCACCGTGATCAAACATAACGAGGTAAATATTTTTGTTATGTTGATTGTTGATGCACACAAATTACCTTGAGCGGGATTTACCGTTTATTCTGTCGATTATCCAGAGATCATGAAATTATCCAACAATAAAATAGATGTTGGTCGATTCTGAGACTTACCTGATATGCACGCAAAATTTCGTAAACATCGGTCCAGCCAGATAATGTTGAACTATATCTTTTGTTATCAGGAAAATATCTGTGGAACTCGTGGTCAGAGGAGTGGGTGGTGCTGTACGATGACTCGACGATGGCGTGGTTCAAGGTAAGGCATCAAATATCATCAACATTCAACACTGTTCTACTTCCTCGCGAACCTTCTGGTGGAAAAAAAAGGCCAAATTGGTCCAGGCGTTGTTGAGTTATGCGCTTATCAACACATTTTGCGATTGTAGCACGGCAACCCCATGTCATAGACCGGAGTGACTCTATGCTTAGCCCGAATTCAAACCCGGTATTGGCTAAAGTCAAAGCCGCGTCGCGACAGCCAATGACTGCGCCGGATTTGTCTTTGCCGGGGCAAATCGCCGAGCCCGTATCGCCGCACAATGATCCGCCGCGATACCGCTCGGATGTTTAATTGTGTATTTTGTATTAGGTACTTTTAATTTCTAATAAGACTTTGGTGTGATGTTGATTATAACTTTGAATACCTACCTCATCAACTACCTTTTAAAGTCACTTATACATGCCTATCGCGCACGAACCAATAAATAGCAAGCTAGCTGGTTTGCTACACGATTCATTTTTATATATGTACTTATACCTAGGTATAGATTGATCACTTAAGCTGACATGTGTGATAATTACAAATTAAATAATCTTACTTTATCTTTATTATTATCAATTTAGGTTCATATATAAGAAACTATTACTTACTACTTCAAGTAAAATTTAAACAATAGTATTGTTTTAAAGATTATTTTTCAAATAACATCTGCAGCGATTAAACGCAACTTACACACTATAGGAGTGAACTGCATCTTTCCCCTTGTAGATGTGAATGACAATATAGAACGTGACCTACATTAAACATTATACTGACCTCATCAAAAGAAATGACAAATATTATGACTATAGGTCACATGGGGTAGATTTAAACGCCTAATGACACCCGCGCTGGAAAACGCTTAACGCTAGTGTTGCCAGGCACTTTTAAAATACCGGGAATACCTGGATGGAAAATATACTTGTATTATAGAAATAATAAAAGAAAAAAAATGAACATATAAATTCCAGTTATTGAAACTGCAAAACGTTTCCTCTAATAGTTATCGACACTTGGCACTTTATTTACTAGGTGTGGTTTTGATAAGTCTTTTAAGAAGGTCCATAGAAATACATATGACCTACTACCGACTCTTCGATTGCATATTCCTTTAAATTTTTTAAATTGCTAAATTGATCCGTACGAAAGTTTGCGCACTAGTTAAAAAGCGAGACAAAAAAATGTGATCACATAAAATCATACTTAGGTACATGAAAAAGAAAGACAAAATTAATCAACCAAAGCTTACCTAGAAGAGATCCCTTGAAGGGATAAATTCTCTTTTGTACATTTATTAAGTTTAAACTTCCCTCAAAAATGGGACATGTCACAACACTACGTATTTGGATTAAAGTCGATGTTAAATACGGTTATTCCATTTCGTTTTTGTGTGAAATGCCCGTTCCCTAAGCGACGGGCATTAGCGAGATACCTCGTCATGTAGGTTATTAAAGTACACGCTGTATACATACTGTAATAAAACCTTTTTATCAGAAAATTGAGGGCGAGCAAGCCTCCCGAATCGACCTTGTAATTTGTGGAAAATTCAATTTTAGTGCTTACGATAGTAGCTTTTTAGGGATTCATATTATTATCTTTTAAAAATACCCTCATAAAATAAATAAATATCTTTGGACAATTCACACCAATTATCTTGTCTCATTTTAAGCAAAGCTTGTGTTATGGGTACTAGACCACGGATAAATATACATATACATAAATACATATAAGACATCCAAGACTCAGGTACAGATGCCAGTGCTCATCACATTGACATCTGCCCCTAGCGGGATTCGAATCCGCAACCTCCGGTTTCGTAGTCAGGGCCTCTGACCACTAGACCAACAGGCCGTCAAATAGAATTATAGAATTACTCGTATGTACCTATGTCTCTTTTTCTGTCAGAGCTCATTTGCTCTGTAACTTCTGAACCGATTTTTAAATTGTTATTTTGTTGAAATTTACTTACCTATGCATACTATTAGGTACATTTATGTATGTTTGTGACCCAAAGACGACGAAATGAAAAACGGAATATAGCATTTAAATTCGAAATATATGCCCATATGAATGTACTAGACATTTTATATAGGAAATTTTAACTCTCACTATATCTACTAACTTAAATAAAACGCGTCAACGTGCAACCAGTAGGTACCTATTTTATTAAAAAAAAAATGATCCTACTTTCTATTTGAAACGCAGTCGCCGTGCTGTCTGTTTGTTTTTAACTGAACCTGCATATCGTCAATTTGTCACGAAAAGGACACTATTTCATATCCATTTTAACCCACAAAAATTTGGAATTAAAAATCAACTCAACCTCGTGTCTTTATTTATAGGTAGGTACTTATTTTACCAAGATATGCCTACAAGATATATGTAGGTACCTAGACAAGAGTAATGCTACTCGCGTATTTTTATTATATTTTTTTTGCTGACGTTTCGGATTCTTTACAGTTTCCATAATCGTAGCACGACTGAGCTGCCAATAGTCTAAAGCCAAAGTGATTTATACAGTTATGCAAACTACATTATACCTTAATAGTTGTTTCATTCCAATGTGTAATAACCGCGAAGGCATCAGAAATTATCAAGAGTCAAGGATTAGAACATAAGTCTGCGAGCGTTGCCGTAGTGTTATGGCTTATTGGTTTAGTGGTTACTTCTGATTATAAAGCTGGCACGTGCGTTCGGACACATCTCATTCTCATAGTAAGGAGCAGATTGCTGCCTTATGTACGATAATTAAAATAAATTGTTATAATCGACACTTCTACTTTAATGGTTGGTGATAGAGTGGGAATACAGTGTTGCCACACAACTTAACTTAACAATATTTCATGTTGAGCTGTCAACATTGTAGAGGTTAGAGCTCCTTACTACGTAACCGTACGTACCGTACCGTACCGTTCGAATACACCACCTAATAAGTAGAAGATGTCAGTGTAAGCCAACGAATTTTCGAACGTGCCCACGTGCCGTCGACGTAACGTAAAAATATTTCAACGTACTCTGGCTTGAAATGTTACTGGCAGATTAATTTCCTGGGGAAATTAACGTGTACGTTGGGCTTATCTGTAAGGATACCATTCATTGTCAGTCCGGCCGCAGCGTCCGATTGAACGCAAATGAGATGCGTCGGTTGGATCAGATACTTTAGTTAATGAACAGGACATGTGTACAATTATTTATGTAGTGTGTACTCGTATTATGTTCATTAGTGGGACTGGTTTGCGCTGTAAGGGGCATAATTATGTTGTAAGTATTAATTGCAAATCAATGTATTTGAGACTTGGGAGTGTTGTTGTTGGTTTTATGTGCTACTTATGTAATGATTAAAAAAATATCTTTGGACAATTCACAACAATTGATCTAGTCCCAAACTGAACAAGGCTATGGGTACTAAATTACGGATGATATATAATATAATATTATGACAACTATTTAGTTAGCTCGTGTTAATTTCACTCACGTCTGCCTCTAGCAGGATTTGAACCCGCAATTTCTGGTTTCGTATTCAAAGAGAAATTAAAGATTGTTAGAGGTGGCAGTAATTAACAAGTTATTTGTAAAATTTTCTGCTTTTGTTTTAGATTAGAAGTGGGAACAACAAAAAATGCTACTTACGTATATTTAATTTGTGCTGACGTTTTGAAAACTTTACAGTTCTCAAAAGCTTCAGAGAATCTTATGTACCTACCTACTACAATTCATTAATTTAGAATTACTACTCTTTTATACATACATTTTTAATAGTTATTACATTAACAAGAACATGGCGGAATACACCAATGTAACTTATCCAATTCACACGTCTAAAATGGTCTTAGTCATTTATTATCAGTCAGTAAATCAATTAAACTAACCGCGAGCAATTAAAATAGTTGTGAGTAGTTCTAGGGCGAATTCTCTGATTAATACCGGTTGATGTGCACCTTATTATTTTCTAGTTTAACCACGGCTTTAGGAGATAAGAGATAAGAGGGGCTAGACAAGGTGCCAACGTTCAAAGTTAACTGTGGACTGTAATCTAATTAACTAATACCTAACATTTAAAAAGCGAGTGGTTTCTTTAACTGTTTAATTATTACCAACTAACAATGCGGCAACGTGACAATCTCGTATATAAAACAAAACACAAATATAACCCTTCTAAACATAAAACATAAATAAAAAGTGTAAAACTATAAAAAAGAGGTTGAATCGTCAACATTAACGTTGAACGTTGGCAAACGTTTGTGACGTACTACGTGACAGTCGTTCGCGGATGTCAAATCCCATACATTTTGGTCGTTTCGTTTAACGTTAACGTTGAACGTTGGCACCTTGTCTAGGGGCCAAGGATTCGGCAATGTACCACGACGGAAGAATACGCTATAATTTCTGACGCCTTCGCGGTTTTTACACATTGGAATGAAACAACTATAAACGAAATTACCTCGCGTATTTTATTTAATTGGGTGACGTTTCGGAACCTTTATAGTTTTGATAATCGTAGCACGACTGAGCTGACAAGACTTGACGGATAATGACGACTGGGTAAAGAAAACGAAATTTTATTTAGTTCGTCGCTGCCGGTTAGATTATTAAAAAAATATTGAACACGTATTCTTTCTTTTCTGTATTATTGTACAATTTATACCATAACATGACGTCACGTCATTTATTGTTCGATTGAGAAAAGAAAAAATAAGGGTGCAATTTTTTTTGTAATAAATTTTATCTCTTTATTTTACTTTAAACATATTTAACATTGTCTCAGTATGTACCTAATCTATTGTGATGTCTTGGGAAGACTGGCAGGGGTAGAATAGGCAGATCTCAATAAATATTGCATAATTTATTTATTTTTGTCCTATATATGTTATTATATCAAACAAATAGAAATGAGTATTTTATCCTAAAGTATTTTATTACTCGACATGTAAAGTCATTAAATCGAAAGTAATAATAATATCTAATTAGAATAAAACAAGCTATAACGAATTTACTACGCGTATTTTATTTTATTTGCTGACGGTTCGTAAACTTTTCTTTTCCCGCTTTAGCGTTAGACTATCGCCAGCTCAAATTATCAATGGGAACTGTAAAATAAGCGAGTTAAATTTACAGTTGTTTCATTCCAATCGTAAGCAATTACGCGTCAAATTTGTGCGATTACCCTAATCCCTACTAATATTATAAATGCGAAAGTAACTCTGTCTGTCTGTCTGTCTGTCTGTTACGCTTTCACGCTAAAACTACTAGTTCGAAATCAAAAATTTGTTGGATAGACCATTTATCGAGGAAGGCTTTAGGCTATATAACATCACGCTGCGACCAATAGGAGCGAAGAAACAGTGGAAAATGTGTAAAAAACAAAGAAAATATGAAGCCTTATGAAGAATTACTATTCATTAAGTGACAGTTAGAAGACTTTGACAGATCTATGACGAAACAATCGGACGGGCAGGTAGACATCTGCCGGGGCCGCTAGTGACATATAAATTAATTAATACAA
Source organism: Polylopha cassiicola (assembly GCA_038024825.1). NCBI lineage: Eukaryota > Metazoa > Arthropoda > Insecta > Lepidoptera > Tortricidae > Polylopha > Polylopha cassiicola. The sequence continues at coordinate 8,376,187 of CP149061.1, forward strand.
ATGAGTAACTATTCGATACACTTCCTCAGTTCGCCTTTCTAAACATAATTTCCAATCAGTTTACCAACAGCTTGATCAACTTACGTATTTACTCTGTCAAATCTAGGATCGTTGCAATCACACTCAATAAACCCGATCCGTAGTTATGAGTAAGTTGGACGGCGGAGTCAAACTAGTTGCCCGATCGATCCGTTGATGAAGAAACTTCGCGTTTGCTCCCAGCTCTCGTCTGAGTTTCGTTTGAACTCTTAGATATTGCAATTTTGCTGTTACACCTATATTTGTTTTTGAGATTTGATATGCTATGTTGACTATTAAAATATGTCTTGGGTTGTATTAATAAACAGAACTTAAGTATATCAAGTAAAGTCAGGGGCGTGCGTTACGAAAAGGCACGTTGTCAAAAATTAGTGCCTACCTAGGTGCGTACCACATTGCACGCGCCTGATATCAGTTATTGTTACGTCATACAGAAAGACAGTTATCAAAGTTGATTTCTATTAATACGGGGCAGTGTTCAAGTAAATAAAGTCCCTAGTAAATTGTTAGTAGCTTTTGTACAATTAAGGGTCATAAATATCTAGGTAGGTACCTATATATTTTTTTTATTGTTACAGTAATAAAGTCTGTATTATAATTATTTACCTTGACAAATGAAACCCCGTCTAAGATCCCCAATATAGGATAAAAATTTGCTGTGTTATTAATTAATGCAATAAATATTTCGTTTTTTAATTATTAATTAGACAAGTGATGCTAAGAATACCTATTAGAAGCTTAAAACTTGTATTTGTCGATTAGAAAAGTAGCTAATAACTTAAGCTTCTTTAGACATTTTAAAAAGGCCCCTTAAACAGACCAGGTGCGTGCAGTGCATTCAGGGTAGGCATTCTATACATTTCTAACAATACCTGTATGTAATGCACGCCTATGCTATGATGGCAATATCTCCGGATCCTAAGAGTTTATATAGTTGGCAGCCTTGGTAGTGAGTCGACAGTTGGCGCGGAATTATTTAAGGACACATTACACGGGCTCTCGACAGTCTGTGTAAGATGTTTGTACTAAGGGCGCGGAGCAGTACAAGCGGTACCAATTTACAAAAAAATAAATATAGGTAGGTACATAATAATATCTGATGCCCTCGCGGTTATTACACATTGGAATGAAACGACTGTTAACGGATTTAACGTCAGCAAATAAAAAAAAATAAAAATACGCGAGGTAAATCCGTTAATAGTTGTTTCATTACAATATATACGGACACTTTCCCTCGATACGGTTGGTCCCCCTGAAATCCTTACTAATATTATAAATGCGAAAGTAACTCTGTCTGTCTGTCTGTTACGCTTTCACGCCTTAACTACTGGACCGGTTTAAATGGAATTTGGTACAAAGATAGTCTGGAGTCTGAGAAAGGACCTAGGCTACTTTTTAACCGACTGCAAAAAAGGAGAAGTTCCACGCGGACGAAGTCGCGGGCAGAAGCTAGTAATCTTATACACATTTTCTGAATTCGGTTGGTCCCCTTGATTGTGTAATTGGTTTGAAGGCAATTACAATTGGTATGCTTCAAAACGATTCGTTCACTTTCTTACTTCGTTAGGCATTGTCTTCGAAACAATTCGATTGTCTTCGTCCGAAGGCTATGGATCAATGTAATGCCGAAGTAAGCGTTTAATAACGTTTTGGATACCGACTGGGCTCGTTTATCACCACATATATAATTCTGTATTGTAAACTAAACTTATGTCTCTTTGGCGTACTATTAATAATAGTAAATAAATAGTTAGTTATTTTTTTTAGTTATACATTACCTTAATAATTCTGATTCTTCGCGGTTATTATACCTACATTGAAATGAAACAACTTTAAACGGATTTAAGTCGCGTATTTTATTTTACTAGCTGTCGTTTCAAAAACTTTATAATTTCCAGATTCGTAGCACAACTGAACTGAAGATAGTCTAACGCTAAAGTATTTTTTTAATATTAATCAAATGTAACTCCACAAGCGTGCCGCTTATCGCTTCCGCTGACACTAGCATTACAAGTCTGCAAAGTATGTGACGTTCACATACGGAATTCCGAACATATAAGAATGTTTCTGTTGCTATAGGATTCTCCCAATTGTTTGTATTGATCACGTTCTTTCCATAACATTGTTCAATAAATACTTTTGTTTACGCACAATCAATGTATCGGACTTCGAGCGTTTGAGACGCCGTCGTTGTCTCTAGCTATATAATATACTAGCTTCTGCCCGCGACTTCGTCCGCGTGGAACTCCTCCTTTTTTGCAGTCGGTTAAAAAGTGGCCTATGTCCTTTCTCAGGCTCCAGACTATCTTTGTACCAAATTTCATTTAAATCGGTCCAGTAGTTTTAGCATGAAACTTAACAGATAGACAGACAGACAGACAGAGTTACTTTCGCATTTATAATATTAGTAGAGATGTTTGCATATTATTACTACATAGTATAAAACAAAGTTGCTGTCGCTGTCTGTCCGTTCCTATATATACTTGAACCTTTGAAAGTACGCAACGAATTTTGAAGCTTTTTCTTAAAGATAGAGTGATTTCAGAGGAAGGTTTATAGCATCCGTGTGTAGCCAAGGCGCTAGTCTAGTATTTTATAAATAACAATATTTAACTACTACCCTGTTTTCAAAGAGGAGACATTTCTGTTCCATTCTAAGCATAAATTAACTATTTTACAAAACAGACAAAACAAGCCGTTACTAAAGAAAGGCGGAGGTATTAGAAATTAATATAATTAAATATTTTTTTATTTCCGGTATAGAAGGTACAGTTCCAATATTTGCTATAATATTGAACACGGCGCGTGCAGTGGAGGGAGCGTAAGTATGGCGCCAGGGTAGGCACTCTACATTAGTTGCACTGTGCCTATATGGCATGCACGCCCTTGCCCCGACTTCCCTTAACAAAACTAAATGAATATCTATACCCAATGATACGGAAAAATGTCCGAACTGCTTAAGAAAGTGGCCAGACGACGCGACTGGCGCGTCAGCAGTTACCGAGGAGTCCCCAACTAGATAAGAGCACTTATTTCTGATTCATTGGTCAGTTAGCAGTGACTACCCCTGTGCCCCGGGTTTGCTTGGTTTGCGGCTGCTTAATTCATCGATATAACTCGTTACTATAATAATTTCTGATGCCTTCGCGGTTATTACACATTGGAATGAAACAACTGTTAACGGATTTAACTCGCGTATTCTTATTTTATTTTAATTAATTAATTTTAAAGTTCTTTAGCGTTAGACTATTGTCAGCTCAGTCGTGCTACGATTATGGAAACTGTAAAGAATCCGAAACGTCAGCTAATAAAATAAAATAAGAATACGCGAGTTAAATCCGTTAACAGTTGTTTCATTCCAACTCGTTACTATATAATAATCTCTGATGTCTTTGCTCAAAGTTTTTATATTTCGTCGTAATAAAGAGTACCTATTTTAAATCTCATAAAAACTGATTACCAACCAAAATACTTTCAACGTTTATTAACAGACAGTATCGAAAATTCAGATTTGTAATGATTGTGTTGACACAGTAATGCATAACGGCATCCAAAATTGGTTTATTACTTAAGGAACCAAGAGGTATCTAAATCTCGGTTTTAGTATTGGGACATTCTTGCATAACAGCGTCCTGATAAGACCGCTTACTTCTGACTCATTGAATACATTATCACGGAAGTTGTGACGTCATAGTTATATTGTATAGCTCTGGCCATACTACATATATAATAATAATTTCTGATGCCTTCGCGGTTATTACATATATAATACACTAGCTGTGCCCGCGACTTCGTCCCCGTGGAATAGTAATTCTTCATAAGGCTTCATATTTTCCCCGTTTTTTACACATTTTCCACTGTTTCTTCCCTCCTATTGGTTGCAGCGTGATGTTATATGGACCGTGTTAAACGTTCATGTGTCAACCCACAAAAAATCGGGTTTTGAGTTATGAATGCAGTTTTATTAAATAGATCATGAGGAATACGGCAGTGCAATCCATTTTGTTAAAAAAAAATCGTAGAATATTCTAGAGCACAAAATTGGTTATTGCTTTTTTCCTATGTCAGATTTGTATTTTTGCATTAATGTGTTAAGCCACATATAACACATTATTGCTTATTTCCCATGTCAGATTTGTATTTTTGCATTAATGTGTTAAGCCATATACCTATCACATTAATGCAAAATTCTAATTTGTTGTTTTAAAACGAATAGGTACCTATACATATTATGCACTATTTTTTAGAAAATGTAATAAAATAAACAACTAACGCATTAAAACTTTAATGTAAATACTTATTTATTTAAAGTTTTTATTGTTGTATAACATGTATCAAATAACATTATAAGTTCTGCTAAAAATGAGAAATAGGTACAAGTTAACACTAACTTATTTTTTTATTACTTATTATTATTTTTATCATATTAAATAAAATATTTTAGGGTTCCGTATCTAAAAGGAATAAAAATTAACCCTTACAGGATTACTTTGTTGTCTGTGTGGTCCTTTACCTCAGTAACGCGTGGAGGTAGGTATCAAACGAAAATTCATAGTAATATCAAATACTCAGGACTACCGTCCCTTGAAATTGTAACATAATTACAAAAAAATCGCCGACGCAATCAAAAGAGCCGCCGTTTATGCATAGATACAAACGTCATTAGATTTAAACGTGTGTGATAAAAATTAGAATATTATAATAAATAATAATATTAAAGAATGTACGAATTGTCGCCACAATTTATCAACTCTTCGAAAAATGGTTTTTAGGTGGTTTATTAACTTTTTAGGTACGGAAGTATATATTATTGGTTTAATTCAATATGATAAAATAATAATAATAAATCAATTTGGTTGAGCTTTTAAGTAATTGAAATAATATAAGTGTTAACTTGTTGTACCTATTTCTCATTTTTAGCAGAACTTGTAATGTTATTTAAAACATGTTATAACAATAAAAACTAAATAAATAAGTACTTAAATTAAAGTTTGAATACGTTAGTTGTTTATTATTTTACATTTTCAAAAAAATAGTGTAAAATATATTCATTATAAAAGAACAAATTAGAATTTTGCATAGTGTTATGTGGCTTAGCACATAAATGCTAAATGTAATAAACCTTATAGCCGATAAGCATTAACCATTTTTCTGCATTTTCTATTTAATTATGAATTTATTGAAATAAATACATTTATATCCTTAATCTATGCACTTCAACAAAAAAAAATGATACCACATAACAATATTTTTTTGCTTAAAATAAGCGGAAAAAGAAGAATGTTCTCAAAAAACTTTAAGCGCCGATATCTCAAAACTAGCTTGGTGTGGGTTGAAACACTAATGCTAAACACGGACCATATAGCCTAAAGCCTTCCTCGATAAATGGTCTATCCAACAAAAAAAGAATTTTTCAAATCGAACCAGTAGTTCCTGAGATTAGCGCGTTCAAACAAACAAACAAATAAACAAACAAACAAACAAACTCTTCAGCTTTATAATATTAGTATAGATATAATATTTTTTATTTTAAACCTAACTATTCTTGTAACTACCACCTCTGTTTTTTACTTCTCATTAAACTCACGTCAAGCTTACTGCTATATTTATATATGTCCCAAATACTCATTATTTGATTATGGGTGATTCCACGGGCGTTTCAACCGCCGTCAGTCCGTTGTCCTGAATATTGATGAAATGAGCTACAACAAGAATTACGTTTTGATGCGACGACATACTGCGCTCGCACTTGTCGTCAAAATTTATAGATTTTAAATCTTATATTGTAGCTGAATTCTTCAATAAACTGCGCTACGCTGCGACCAATATGAGCGAAGAAACAGTGCAAAATGTGTAAAAAAAACGGGGAAAATAACTATTCCACGCGGACGAAGTCGCAGGCAGAAGCTAGTTAAGGTATAAATGTTGTTTCATGTCCCACTGGAATCTTTACTAAAAATGTAGAAAATAACTCAATTGGTACTTATGAACAGGCCTTAAGTAGTCATAATAATTTCTGATGCCTTCGCGGTTATTACACATTGGAATGAAACAACTGTTAACGGATTTAACTCGCGTATTTTTATTTTATTTTATTAGCTGACGTTTCGGATTCTTTACAGTTTCCATAATCGTAGCACGACTGACTTTTTGACTGACTATATAAAATAAAATAAAAATACGCGAGTTAAATCCGTTAACAGTTGTTTCATTCCTTAAGTAGTCACTTAACTCATATACGATATGCATCCTTGACTCAGTTTCGAGCTAAGCGTCTAAACAACCTTTTATGGCAGCAGTAAACGTCTACGATAAACTCAGACGTGTTTTGTATGAGTACCGGAACTAGACGTGCGCTTGTTATTGTGGACTGTAATAATGTCGTAGCGGAGTGCTACGACGCTACGCCGTAGAGTGCTACGCTGTGTTATCGTAGCATGTAGGAATTATAATGATGGAATTTTATATGCGCTCTAGGTGCGATGAAAGGTTGCAATTTAGCATGCATTTTGTAACTTATATTCAGTTTAATTAAAAAAATATATTAAATAATTAAGTAAATTGTTTTATTGTGCCGACATACAATTTGTACGTACTTACTTAGACCACGGTATTGTATCTAATGACTAAAAAAACTTATTTTTATGATTCTAAACCGCTGATCGTAGAGACCTGAAACTTGAAGGGTGTGTTCTTCATATGATGGAGGTGTGCGGTAAGATAGGATTTTCCAAAATTCTACCCTTAAGGGGGTGAAACTGGAGTCAAAGTTTCTATGGGATAATGATTATTTGGTCCAATTTATTAAAACTTTAGCATAAACATTCTTTAACAGAATTGATAGAAGACGTACTTACCTATTTTGTTTTTTAATGCAATTTACCACCTAGCGGGGTTAAAACTTACTCGTAGGTACGCATTTTGGGAGCTAAAGCTAGTCTATATATTCCAATCAGTCATTCAGGACAAAGTATTCTATAAGAGAAGATAAGATAAAACGGACCTGACGATCTCTAGTCCGATTATTTCCTCAACTACAACTCCACTCCCTTTCCCTATATATTCCACTTATATATACCTATTCCTGCCATAAACTTGAGTCATAAACTACAGAAATATTCGAGCTATGAGCGAAATTACTTTTTGATTTACGTCCGTTGGCAGCGGAGCGAGTAACTCCGTAACTAGTTACCTTACAACTGCGAGAAAGATTCTGGTTACAGGTTAGAAAGTTTGTGAGGTGTTAATATGTAGTTTTTTTGAGATAAACATCTGACGGTAACGGATTTTGCTCGCGTAACTTATTTTAGTTGTTGATGTATGGGAAATTTTACAGTTCTTATAATCGTAGCACGACTGACTTTCATAGAAATTATTAACTATACCTAACGGTTTTAACTCGCTTATTTTAGTTTATTTGGTGAAGTCACCGGCTGAGCTGACGATAGTCTGACACTAAAGTACTTTTCGGCGAAGGACACATTAGGGGCCCTTTTTTTTTGACGGTGTGAAAATGCCTTACGCATCCCCCGGGCCTGGGGCGGCCTGGGGGTATGTGGGACTCTCCCGGGACTAGTTCCCGGGCCTGCCCACTAAAACACACCAGCGTTTCCCGCACTGCCGTTAAGGGGACGCATGGGATATGTGAAATTTCACCATAACGTCCCCCGGCCACATTAGGGGCCCTCCATTAAGTACGTCACACGGATTTCATGATTTTTAAACCCCTCTCCCCCTCCTCCTTGTCACAGATGGTCACATTTGTGAGACCCCTCCCCCTAATGTGACGTCACGAATTTGCAATTATACATCTAAAAATTTAAACAGCAGTTCCACAATTAGTTTTATTTCAATTTGAAATACATTTTTTATGAAACCAACATCAAATATTTGAAAAAATAGCAAATCAATAAAGTATTACGTAATTAAAGATAAAGAAAGGAACTTAGTTGTCTTTGGTTCATACACTCTGAATCTATTCATTTAAATTATTTATAATTCAATTTATTATATTTGAAATGTGATGTCAGAACTCTTAGGACCCCCTCCTTCCTCCCCTTGTCACACCATGTCGCACTTCGCCGACCCCCTTTACGTGTGACGTATTTTATGGATGACCCCTTATTATAGGTTAAAAAGAAGAACGACCCATAATCCGGTCATTTAAGCTTATATTAGATAAGAATCTCGGAATTCGAGATACCCGGCTGTAATTTTGTAGTTGTATAAAAAAATTTTTTAAACGAAATTTGTAGAGAATTTTGTATTCTACAATATTGCTAACAAGTACAAAAAGCTGAAACCCATAGAAAATGAGAATCCCCTTTCTCTAAAGTCGGTTAAAAATAACGACCCAATATTTTTTTCCTAATACCTTCGCTGTTATTAAATATGTAGGTTTTGAGACAACTTTAAGGATGTCAATATACAACTATTTGCAAAATTACAGCCGGGTATCTCGAATTCCGAGGTGAATTCCTAAAATGACCGGTCTACCAATGATTTTGCTCGTGAAGATATATCAAGGGCTTAAGTGGTTGCAAAACTCGATCGACTTCCGTCGTTTGTGTTATTTTAACACTTATTGCCGTAAACGAGTCGATTTGCTCCCACATTGAGTGATGTGACGTGTTAAATTACGAGGTTGACTGAGTGTGTCGCGGTTACGATTTGTATACGTTCATTTTTACAGGAACGAATAAACATAGGTACGTATATTATGACAAAATTAGAGCACGCACAAAATCACAATATATCACACACCTAGATCTAAAGGGAGCTAACTCAAAAATCTGAAGATTTTAATTAAACACACGCTAAAAAAAAGGATCCGATTCCTTACAACAATTTCGCCTCTCCCGAAAAAGTTACTTTTTTTGAGTTAGTTCCCTTTAGATCTAGGGGTGCGATATATTAGAAAGAAAGAAAGAAAGAAAAGCTTTTTTTTTCAAATATTGACATGCTTAATTATCTATACTAATATTATAAAGCTGAAGAGTTTGTTTGAACGCGCTAATCTCAGGAACTACTGGTTCGAACAGTGTTGCCAATTTAGCGATTTTGTCGCTAGAACTAGCGACTTTTGCTTAAGGCTTAGCGACCAAAAAAAAGTTTTGACGACAAAAATAGTTTTGCGACTTATCTGGCGACTTTTGGAGTAAAATTAAAACAGTTCTAGAGCCAATAATAGATACGTTTTTTATCAAATCGACACAGAATTATTCAATGCCAAGAGATACATAATATGGAAAACGACAAACGCGATAGCGCACCAAATTCCATTTTTATTCCACCATTTGTATATCATTATGGGGGGTCCCCCCCCGAACTTTTTATGGTTATATTTTAGTTTCAGCGACTTTCTGGCGACTTTTGACTTTGAGTTTAGCGACTCGAATTTCTAGGAGTTGGCAACACTGGGTTCGAATTGAAAATCAAAAATCGTTTCCATAATCGTAGCACGACTGAGCTGACAATAGTCTAACGCTAAAGTGATTTATACAGTTATGCAAACTAACCTATTCTGAATTATGAAATACTAATGTTACATTTTACGCAAAAAAAAAACTATTGTACATTACAATTAAAACCTAATAGGGGGCGTTACTAGCGCTTCGGAAAGACCATCATTACTGAGAAGAAACGCCGCAAGAAACTCAGTAGAAAGACGCTTTTTTAGGATATAGAAGTGTCCTAAAAAAGCGACTCAGTCATGCTACGATTATGGAAACTGTAAAGAATCCGAAACGTCAGCTAATAAAATAAAAATACGCGAGTTAAATCCGTTAATAGTTGTTTCATTCCAATGTGTAATAAGTTAATAACCGCGAAGGCATCAGAAATTATTATTTTAATCAAATCTAATCGTATTACTTCTTTATAGGAGTTTGCTTGTTGTAAGCTAACTCGTGCTTGGACATAGTGAAGTGTTCTTAGGTACAATTATGAACAAGGTATAGTTATAAGTTATTGTCTACCGCGGCTTTGTTAATAACAATGTCACTCCAGCACTCACAACTTGCTCAAACTTTTAAAAGGTTGTATAGGATGACCCAATGTTTATCAATTTAATAAATCTTGATACATTTTAATAAAAATCAAAAATGTTAATAAATTATTTCTGTTGTTAAATTATTATTATAGAAATTTGGTATTCCGTTTGATTGCATTGATTGACGACTAATGAGAAAAAACCTTTATAATTAACATATTGGTTATTACACATTGGAATGAAACAACTTTAACGGATTTAACTCGCGTATTTTATTTAATTGGCTGACGTTTCGGAGCCTTTACAGATTCCATAGTGCTACGATAATGGAATCTGTAAAGACTCTGAAACGTCAGCCAATTAAATAAAATACGCGAGTTAAATCCGTTAAAGTTGTTTCATTCCAATAATAAAAAAAAAATGGTTAAAAAAAAGTGAATTGTTTTATTGGGCCGACACTAAATTTGTAGGTACTTACTTAGGTATTGTATAGGTATGTAATGACTAAAGAGAAAAACGTACTTACCTATTTCGTTTTTTAATGTAATTTACCTCTTAACGGGGTTATATATATTGTCATATTGTGATTATATATTTTGGTATTTTTTTCATCAATTACAAACGAAGACGGTCGCACTAATAATACGCCTCCCAACTAGGTACCACAATATAAACATATTGATATATAAAAGACTTACTCCTATTTTATCGCTTATTTTATTTGCATAGTTCTTTATTTTGTATCTGTTCTTCAATAAATCCACCCTGTATATATATAGGAGTTGTTTGTGAGACACCAAAACGGCGCAGTTAGGGAGGGGTCGCCTCATCTCCACTTTATTACTTAAATAACACTTTTTACTCTTTTTAGGGTTCCGTGGCATCTAAAAATAATTATAATAATGTCTGAGTGTCAGTTGAATTCAATATTATACTTAATGATATATTTCTTTTGGATTGAAACAACTATTAAAGGATTTAACTCGCTTATTTTTATTTTATTTGCTGACGTTTCGGATTCTTTACAGTTTCCATAATCGTAGCACGACTGAGATGATAATAGTCTAAGGCTAAAGCTTTAGAAACCGAAACGTCAGCAAATAAAATAAAATAAAAATAAGGTCAAGGCTTCTAATTCCGTCTACGGGGCAATTCCGTCACGTACACGTTTTTGGCGAATCTAAGCACAGTTCGCCGCTGCCGGCTCAGTTGGTAAAGCAGTAGGGTTTTCTAATTTAAACTAAAAAACACCCATGACGCTGTGCAATAAAGGAAGAAAAATATCTGCTTTCAAAGTTCAGTTGCGTTTCGAAGTCGAAGTGCGAGTATAGTACTATGCAGTTTGATCGAAGATAAATATGAAATAGTTAGACTTCTAGGCTTGTTTGTATGATTATTACAACGTCTATGATATTTATAAACGTGTCTGCCTGTTCGTGATGCGTCAAACTCCGATAGTTTATAGTAATTCACCATGAAAAATTAACAACTTCAAAATAGTCAAGTGGGAAATTCCGTCTATTTTTTAAGGGGCAAAGCCGTCATATGCCGGTATTTCCCGATTTCAGACATCGTCAACCTTTTTTTAGTGTATTACATTTTAAAATAGGTACACTTGTCAATCTGGCAATAATAAGCTTAGCTGTGACGAAATATATGAGTAGGTAATTCAATAGAACGTAGTACGAAAATACTCCGGAATGCAAAATGCATAAATCCTTACTTTATGAAATAATATATATTAAAAATATATATATAAATAAATTTTTAAAAGGTTGAGCTCATCTGATTGGCAAAACATGCCGGAATTGCCCCAAAAAATTGTATTTGCGGATAACTCCTATTGTAAATCTTATATCTAAGGTCTAATAACACATATTTGATTGAAATCGATGTGTCTTCATTTTCCGCTAGCTCAGACTTGGAAAAACAGCGTAGTTCTAGGGAAACTGCTTGCATGACGGAATAGCCCCACTCAGGCGGGAAACTCCGTCTACCTGACTATTTTTAAAAAAAAATATATAATAAATTAAGCAACCTAGATACAGGGAATATCATACTATTATTTGATAGCCAAGTAAATTGTTGGTCTAATACATACGCGCCATGGGTAAATAGTTAAAAATAAACGTCTCAAAAATTTAACCAAAGTTGATCTAGCTCAAAAATATGCCGGAATTAGAAGCCTTGACCTTACGCGAGTTAAATCCGTTAATAGTTGTTTCATTCCAATGTGTAATAACCGCGAAGGCATCAGAAATTATAATATATTTCTTACTTATTACACATTGGAACGAGTTAAAATAATATACCTTAACTAATATGCGAATATGGGAACTGAAAAGGTGTAAGGTTTTGGAAACGTCAGCACGAAAAATAATATAGATTTGGAACGAAGATATAGATTTTAGAACGTTAAGTGAAAGGTATAAGATACAATGAGGGCCACCGCGTGTCAGAAATCCGCTAGATGCGCTAGTGTAGAATGTGGTCTAGCTGTCATGTTCCACCAATGAGAGGCAAGCTACTGGCCTGTGATTGGTGGTACATGACAGCTAGACCACATTCTACACTAGCGCATCTTGCGGATTTCTGACACGCGGTGGCCCTCATTAAGTAGGTACTTACATTATTGATGTTATTTACGTAGCTGACGATCCTATTGTATAATATGTACCTAATCAACATTAATAAGATTTAGTTTACGTACGTTGGATAGATATCCAACGTACGTAAACTAAAAAAAATGCTTTTATTATGTAAGAAAAATATTACCTAATATAAATACCTATATGATATTTTATTTCATTATAAACTAAAATGTCCTATTTTTTTCGGTTCACAAAGATATCATAAGTAGTTAAAGAGACGGTGATTTTCCTACGGAATCCCGATCACACAAGCCACACTCGCACTTGACCGTTCTTTTTTTCGAAACATTGACGTCACTTGTATTTGTCACAGCCCGCTGGGAAACTTTTAGAATCTTACAGCACAAGTAGTATTTTTAGAATAGGACTTCGAACTTCGGTTAATATCGAAAGATGTCGTTTATAAATTCTCTTTCCAACTTCTAAGTAATAAAGTTTCCAGTATTGAAAATAATGGCATATCGAGATTAAAATTCTGACTCTAAATCCCTACTAATATTATAAATGCGAATGTAACTCTGTCTGTCTGTCTGTCTGTTACGCTTTCACGCTAAAACTACTGGACCGATTTAAATGAAATTTGGTACAAAGAATATCTGGTCCCTGAGAAAGGACATAGGTTACTTTTTAACCGACTGCAAAAAAAGAGGAGTTCCACGCGGATGAAGTCGCGGGCAGAAGCTAGTTTACAATAAGATTATAAGAATTGTTGACACGCTAGTGTACTTCAATCTCTGAAACTGAAATTAACCTTCTAATCTTTGCATCAACACGAAAAGCGACATCCACGGCATGAAACCGTTTCGATCACGACCACCATAGCGGCCGTCGTACCCTCTCCCACGAACACATCCCGTACACCAGCACATAGGCAGCTGCCGCGCGGCATGCGGCCTCACCCACACCTAGCATAGGTACTCGATACTATAACAGCGGCCCCGCCGGCGGGGTCGAACACGTGCACCCACACCCGGCACGAAACGAACTTACCCGCAAAAACCCTATTTGTCTGTACATCTTCAAATGAGTGTCACAAAATGAAGTGCTTATACTCGTATAACTCATGATAAATAGTCAAGAATATGATTGATACAACCATCAATCGCCTGCAGCGAACTTTCAAACAACTCTCAGACTTAACACTTCTGAACTGGCATCTATCATTCATCATCATGATAAATCATTGACTGAGTTTTGTTTCAGTTTTGGAATGTGTGACTTTTGCTTTTACTGTTTTATTGAATTATGGAAATTATTATATAGGTACCAACTTATATAATATATACCAACTTATATAATATATACCAACTTATATAATATATTCAATATTATATTTAACAAAATGACTTTCTGCTGAGATTTTTGCGGCGTATCTTCTCAGCAATACTATATATACATAATACCATTGTATTTATATCCAAAATTGTTGTTTATGATAGTATTATGTGTGTGTTTGTTGAACTGTATCGGTCGAATACCACGTCACCCTCGGCCGGGCTCCAGCGGAAGATCAGCGCTGTGGCATGCACTGTCGTGTCGCAGCAAAATGCTGAGCTGGAGACCCTTTTACCACATTTAATGTAGATTAAGTATTTTTATTTCTTGTTATTTCTGTAATTTTATGTAATGTGTGGTAAATAAATATTTTCTTTCTTTCTTCTTTCTTTCTTTCAATGCTTTTGCTTGCTCAGCAAAACTTTTGCTTTTACAGTTTTATTTAATTATAGAAATCAATACATAGGTACCTACTTATAAACATATTCAATATTATATTTAAATTTGGTCTTTTCGAAGTGCTAGTAAGCCTCTTTTGATAGATTTTTATTATAAAATAGTTATAAAATGAAATAACCGCGAAGGCATCAGAAACAATAGCGCGTAGGTAATACTATGATAGCTTACTAAAGTACGTAAGTATTTTTAATTTTGGTTGCTTACAAGGTACATATTGGAATAAAACACATTAAAAATTGAAATAAATAAAACTAGACTTAAGAACGCTCTAAGTACTGATTTTTCTTGTTGGGATTCCAATATATAACATTTATAACTAGATTGTAAAATTGTGGCGTTAATTGATTTAACTGCTATAAATATTTACATGTCCACAATGAGAAAAATATGTGATACTATTTTTAAAACACCCTTAAATTTCTTCGAATTTTCAAAATAAATTAAACCTTCAGCCTTTATGAACCCGTAAGTACCTTAATAATTTCTGATGCCTTCGCAGTTATTATACATTGGAATGAAACAACTGTAGACTTAACAGATTCCATAATCGTAGCACAACTGAGCTGACAATAGTCTTATGCCAATAAAAAAAAATAATAACTTTTTAATAAAAAAATTTAACCGCCGAAAAAAAACTAAAAGGCAACAAAAAACAATAGCGCACTTATTATAATTAGGTCTTTTATAACGACTATTATTTTGGTTGTAATGTCTGTTATTTTTGAAGTTGGTTGGTTTTTCTACCCTTAGGGTCGGAATTTTTTTTCCAAATTAAAATGGGACCAATTTCGAAGTATACCCTTTCCAATAAAAAAAGAATTATCAAAATCGAACCACCCTGTAAAAAGTTATGCGTGGTCATACATAAAAATATATATATATATATATATATATATATATATACGCGTCGAATATTTTTCGTCGAATTGAGAACCTCCTCCGTTTTTTTCGTCGGTTGATAAAACACGTGAGCTAAAGCCGTCTACAGCTGTTTCATTCCGTAAGTACCATTTCTCAAAATACGCCACAATAAATAACTCGATGTCACCACAATCCACACCACACAAGCAGTAATTCTAGAGACACAATTGGAGGCCTGAAGACGTCGTTAGCTGCGAGGGCTCTCGACTAGCGGCGCCGAGGGCACTTCTACTCACTTATTAAGGACAATTCAACTATGTATAGAATTTTTGGGGGAAAACTGGTCTCGTTATCATAATTTTTGATGCTTTCGCGGATTATACACTTCGTCCGCGTGGAATTCCTCCTTCTTTGCAGTCGGTTCAAAAGTAGCCTATGTGATTTCTCAGGCTCGCGACTTTTTTTGTCCCAAATTTCATTAAATCAATCCAGTAGTTTTAGCGTAAAAGCGTAACAGACCGACAGACAGACAGAGTTACTTTCGCATTTATAATATTATAGTAGGGAAGTAGGGATTTGAATGAAACAACTTTAACGGATTTAACTCCTGTATTTTATTTTATTGGCTGACGTTTCGCCTTTACAGAATCCATAATCGTAACACGACTGAGCTGACAATAGCATAAGACTATTGTGCAATGAAATAAAATACGCGAGTTATATCCGTTAAGTTTTATAATTTCTGATACCTTTGCGGATATTACACATTGGAATGAAACAACTATTAACTTAAGCGTTAGACTATTGTCAGCTCAGTCGTGCTACGATTATGGAAACTGTAAATAATCCGAAACGTCAGCAAATAAAATAAAATAAAAATAAGTAAGTGCGTTAAAGTTGTTTCATTCCAATGGTCTCGTTATCTTTGTACATATGATTTTAATTTCGTGGCTTAGGTTGAGAAGTACATAACTCATGGCTGTTTCCTATGGGAGTGGTAATCTCTTTCAGGTTGTTTTGACAGTGACGTATGTCATTGGTTTTCTCGCTTTGTTTCCTTCTTTAGGAGTAATAAAATTACATGTGTTTCTTACGTTGTACATGCTTGCCGGAGTAATTTCGGTATGCAGTTACCAAATTTCTAAATGTTTTGGATAAGATTCCTTGAATAGCGATTCTGAGAAATTTTGTGATTCTAGGCTTTGTATAATTACTAGCCGTCTGCCCCGGCTTCGCACGGATCATCTTTTTTTATAGCCTATTTCACTCGGGAATAGTGTAGCTTCCCAACAGTGAAAGAATTTTTGAAATCGGTCCAGCCATTCTGGAGCCTATTCAATCCAAACAAATAAACCTTTCCTCTTTATAAATATTAGTGTAGAATAGCATTTTGTTACTCTCTGTCTTTACTTTTTTAACCCCCCTATGATAATCTTCTGTCAGCTTTAACAACCCTATTTTCGCAATTAAAATCTATCTCTAGACTATTTGTGTAACGAATTTCATTTAAATCGGTTCAGTAGCTTCAGCGTGAAAGCGAGACAGACAGATAGACAGGCAGAGTTTCGCATTTATAATATTAGTTAGGATTAGGATTCAGGGTTAAGACTCTTTAACAGTCTACTTAGGAAATCGGAAAAGGGCTTAAGAATAACCCTTTATTAAAGCGTTGGTGTAAGTACGTCGTTTGTTTTGATAAGCAATTGGACAGATTAACCCCGGGTGCCGTTGACAGGCCCGGGAACAGCCGCCGGGTTATTTAGGGACCTCATATATTGTAGCTTGCCTCATTTACATTATTCACAGTACGACACTGACGTAGTACTTATTATTAGCTACTGCCTGCGACTTCGTCTGCGCACGATGAGTACTTGAAACAAAATCGTTATAAAATATAGCCTATATGTCATTAAGATCCATTCAGTAGTTTTTGCGTGGAATAGTAACAAACCATACATATGGATGGTCGCAAAGGTTGTAAGAATGTTAGTAACGGCGACCTTAAATTTAGCATAAGACTATATCTTTCGTAGTACGTATTACGATATCGTACACCTAGATCTAAAGGGAGCTAACTCAAAAAACTGAAGATTTGAGTTATGCACACCATCGGATTCCTTACAGCAAAACCCACCTACCACTATAACGGATTTAAGCTAACTCTGCTAGCTTCATTATAAAAAGCATAAATGTATACAGAAAAGTCATAATTTATCAGTTTTTCGTCTCTCCTGAAAAAGTAACTTTTTTGGGTTGGCTCCCCTTAGATCTAGGTGTGCAATATATGGAAACTGTGAAGATTCTAATACGTTAGCCAATAAAATAAAAAGCGCGGGTTAAATATTAGTTTTCTGTCCTCCGGCCGGAAAGCGCCAACTTTCTGGCCGCTGCGCTAAATGAAATTGCCGCTTTCTGGCTTCGTCGAACAGAAAAATAGTATACTGACCTCGGCCAGTGTTGAGGTAGAATCTTCTGTGGCTAGGGGTTGTTAATGAAACCCGATTCAGATGTAATATGAACATTTATTGTCAGATTGAGCTGATTTATATACAAAAACGAAACATTAAAAAAACATAAGAAGGGTAGTTAGAAACGGAGTAATTTAGATTTACCCTACACAAAATTATATTTACAAATGACGTAAGTACTGAGTATTCGAGATAGATAAAAACAGGTGTTAAGGGTAGTTAGCAATGGGGTGGTTTAGATCCACCCTACACAAAAATATAATAAAAGCCTCAGATCACATTTTTGTCAACCTCGGCTTCGCCTCGGACGACAATTACATGTGTTCTGAGACATTTTTTATTTTACTGGCCTCGGTGCGTAATGTACTATTATAGTTGTTTCATTCCAAACTGTTTTTAGTTACAGTGTATTGGACATGACAGAAGTGTCTGTGTGTTTAAGAATTTCTTGTGATGTTCTGAAGATGGTACGGTGTCGAGATTTACGTTGAATCGTAATTACGAAATAATTCCAAGCGTGTAAGTTACGCGGAATGGAACACGCTTGGAATCGTTTCGGCAAAATGTGTTTGATGTGTAACTTCGGTTTCTATTGCCGCTTTTATCCCGATTAATAACCGCACTGATGTAAATAGCGTTCTAATTAGACTTAATAATAATCGGTGAAATTCTTGAGATGTCAGCTTGTATCAAGGCCATCTATGTCTCTAATAATATTATAAAGAGGAAAGGTTTGCTTGTTTGTTTGGATTCTATGGGCTCCAGAACGGCTGGACCAATTTCAAAAATTCTTTCACTGTTGGGAAGCTATACTATTCCCCAGTGACATAGGCTATAGGCCTCTTGCGTATCGGGCAGATCGACTGCAGCGCCAACTGTCGGCAAGCAGCGGCAACACTTGCCCACTTGTCAAGTTCAAATGAACATATAATCCGCATAAAAGTAGCTGCAAATTTTACAAGTTTGTTTATTTTAACTCGATAAAAATTAATTAAATGGATATAATGAGCCAGACTATTATTAAATGTGCATTTCAGAATATTTATGCAGACTTTTTTCGTGGGAAATCTGTGTCAAAAGGCAAGTAAATACACAAGCCAGGAAATATATTTTTCAGATTGATTGTGTACAATTTTTACTACGTATTTATTTATTTATGATAGATTATCGCACTACTATGAACATGATGCTAAATTAATTAAAAATTATAGGAATAGGGCACAAACTATTCGAAAGCCACCATGTTCAGGAGGTTGTCGAAATTAATTATGGTGGAGAACAAATTATCCGCGGGAAAGTTCTCACACAGACAAAAGTAAATAATCCACCGTACGACGTGAGAGTTAAGGTACTTATTTAAAATGAATTAATAGTTAAATAATATCCTAAACAAATATATTTTCAGCAAATATTAACCATACATCCAAAATAGATATAGAAAATTAAGATATATTTCTTTATCAAAGATATATATAAAATATATCGAAGGTATAAGTATTGTTCTGAAATATTTAACCGATAATCATTTTATTCATTTAAATATTTATTATTTCTTCTTATTTTATTTATTTGACTGCTTGCCTCCAACAAAATGAGCACTGCAGATTCGAGTGTTTTTACTCGGCTGCCACGGCTTGTTATCTAATGTACTGCCAACAAACAAACAGAAAATTAGAAAAAACGGAGTTTGTATATATTTAATACATTCCTGGTATTAAAATGTTTCATGTCATCAAAACCATTTACTCAGAAACCATAATAATATCATTTATTTGAAAATTATATTGTAAATTTTAGGTTAGGTTTGTTTTATAAAAAATCTAAGAATAAAACGGTCTTTAGAGAAAATTGCTTATATTGAAATGAATGTACGATTAAATGGAACATTTAATGAAACGTATTTCTATTAAATGATAGACACTCATTAAAATATCATAATAATTACTTACACTCTTCTAACAGCTTTTATCCAGTCATTTCTTTTTTTAATTTCCCAGTTCTGCCTCGGAAACGAGTAAAAAGTTAATTCTCGATTTCGAGATTGGGAATTAGTACATCCCACAACACAACAGTACCTCTTACTACCCATTTTTTGATTATTTACGGGCACTTTTTAATATTTTTACGTGCACTTTTCAACGTTGTTAAGCGAACAGCTGACCGCACTCACCACCCAAGTGTTGTCTGAATTTGCCGCAACGCGGCGCCACTAGCGATACGCAAGAGGCGTATAAAAAAAAGATGATCCGTGAAAAATATGATGACGTGATGACTAAAATCAGTTACGGTTTTTATTGGTTTGAAGTGTAAAAATCGATGTTGTCATAAAAAAGATAAAGGTTTTGAGATAAAGAATGCTGTATGTAACTATAATATTATGGTAGATATAAAAATCAGTCATTCTGAAAAGTTCTTAAAGTTCCTTTAGAGCTACAAACATTCTTTTATTAACGTCGATAACACCTGGTTAAATAAGCAAATAGATAACATAAACACAAATAAATAAATATTAAATGTTGCTATACTTTAAAGGTCCTCATTTTTTCGACAGGATGCTTCTGGAAAATGCTTAGCGACTCAAAAACACCTGGTGAAGGAGTGTCCTGAAATGCTGGCCATCGCAACGTGGACGGGTCAGGTGCCGCGGCGGCCGACCCTGCCACCTGGGGCGCGGCTGTCCCAGCTGATGGCGCTCGGCTCCAGGAGAAACCCTGGACACGTGGTCTGGATGCTGGCTAAATCTGATGCGGAGATGAAGTGAGTGGATTTGATTTTCAATATGGTAATAAAAAAAAATATTACACAATTAGCAATGAAACCTTGTTTTTAGAGAACAATCGGCTTATTATAATCTGTATATCAATACCTAAATATAAAGATCATGTCATGAAAGGCTAAAGAACTGATGGATATGGGCACAGCTTACTACGCAGAGGTGTGCTTTTTGTATGTCAAAGACGTCTGATAAGAAAGAATTTTCCATAAGTAATTCTGCTCCTAAAAGCGTATAATATAATTGCATGTTATTTCAATAGCGTTCAAGTGAAGACAATGAGGGCCACCGCGTGTCAGAAATCCGGTAGATGCGCTAGTGTAGAATGAGGTCCAGCTGTCATGTACCACCAATCACAGGCCAATAGCTTGCCTCTCATTGGTGGTACATGACAGCTAGACCTCATTCTACACTAGCGCATCTACCGGATTTCTGACACGCGGTGGCCCTCATTGAATTGGTTTAAACACAATACAGGTGAAAGGAATTACAATAGTAATCTTAATCTTTTTAAATCATACCAATTGTGATCGCTTTTAAACCAAGTGTTACACAATCAGGGGCAGGCGGGGGCGTGTGGGAACACGATCCTATCTCATTATTTATAATAATTGGGTGTAAGCTGATAAGGAGTGGCATATAACGCGCTGGTTGCCGGCGAAAGACGCAATTCATCAGTGAAGTGACGGCGGCTTGTCGTAGACTTATTACGTTGTCGGCTCCTTTTTCCGCTTTTATTTTCCATGTTTTATGGGTTTATGGGTACTGACAGTTTATGAACAAGACTGGTTGCTTCTAAACGCCTTTTTGCTTAAATTCTGTTATATATATCCTCATTGTGGAAAACATAGCTGTCGTTTGTAATGTTGAACCGTATAGGATTATATTTTAGGGCACGTTTGTTTTATTAACTGTGGTTAATGGGCACGAATTGTTTGTTTGTGTGGAAAAGACTTGGTTTAAAAATAATCCAATGATTGAGTACACTGTTAGACCATTTAATGCATAATCAAAGAAACCACTCCAACGGCAACTATATTTAGATAGTTCCTATAAAAGCAAACGATCTTTTTTAAATCGTACACCGATACCACAATTTTTAAACCTAATTCTAATCCTAAATAATACGTTGTATCGGGGATTGAAATGTTGTATAAAATTCCACACGGACTGAGCGGGCAAAAGTAGTTCAATAAACCATAAAACAGGAAAACGTCGGATTGTCAATAGAAAAGAAGACCCCATTACGTATTTGTAATTGATAAGGGCGTATTGCAGTTTGCAATTACGGGATGAAATTGAGCTCTCTACAAAGTAGTAAAAGCGAATATTTTCCAGGTCAGCGGTTCTCGAAGCGCAATCAGTGCAACTAACCGTCTTATTTTTGTCTTGAGGGAGACTGGGCAGTGTGCGCTTTTATTCTACGTACAAGATGCTACTATTACTACAGAGAATTCTCTTTATTCTACGTACAAGCTGTTTTACCAACGCGACTGTCGTCTATATGTGACAATTTTAAATGTTTACCTAGTGTGTACAAATACGTTGATGATAAATAGGTAATACGTTTTTAAGTTTGAGTTTGAGGCTTGTCTTGGTACACAAATTATACAGTGAGAATTTTGTTTACACAAACTCGATAAGTATCTGCAGCTAGTTTCTAATTTTCACTTGTGATCGCATTGGTAAAAAACTTGGAGTTCTTTGGAAATAGAAAATGTGTTACATGTTTCACTATGTCTGATGTGAACTAGAAAAATGTTAAAAGGTATGATCATACATTTTGTCACTGTTTTATGATCATGAAATGTCTCAGTTTGGTATGGAAGTAAGCTGTTGGATTGAAACGGATAATAGATTTAACTTACGTATTTTTTTCGCTGATGTTTTGAAATTTTACACAATGTTTTTAAAAAATGTCTTGTCAATTAATTGGTTATTTAAACTGTCTAAGTAGGAGTACCTATATACAATTCATAATTTTCCATGAACTCTTGTTTTGCATTTATTTATACGGATGACTCCTCACTAATTGGATTACAATGTTTTTCTGAACAGAGTCGAATGTCAGAAAAAAAATGTGTACAAGTGAATTTTCATGCCCAAAACACGTAATGACAGACAATACATGGTATAAAACAAGAGTGAGAGTGATTCAAGAAGATTTATATCTATAATATAAAAATGAATCGCAAAATGTGTTGGTAAGCGCATAACTTAACAACGCCTAAAAAGCAATTTGGCTAATTCTTTTTTTTAAATGTTCCTTGAAGCCTAAGGACAGTTCTTATGGCGATAAAATCTTATAATTTGCCCTTTTTTCCAATACAAACGTTTTCATACTTAAATGTTGAGTCAATTTGAACCTTCCAACGGGCAGGATGACGTCTGCCGGGACCGCTAGTTGTCTAATATAACGAACTTTTACCGTAAGTGAGATTCATTATTCGAAGGTTATCACGTCTGCTAACTCGGTTACCGTCACGTGTGAATCGGTCCCGCTGTAAAAATAACCAGACGTCGCGCGGCACGCGGCACGTTTCCAAACATGTGACGTGTTAAACACGTATTTGGATGCGACGTGACCCTTAATTTTATTTTTTTCGTATGTTTAAACTGAAGTCTTGTTAGTGATCCATAAATAGATAGAAATACTGGGAGAATCAAGTAATTAAAAATTGAAATGTCGTGTGCAGTGCTGCGAAGTACTACACACAGATGGCGTTGAAGCGACATTTCAGCTATAGTGTGACATTGACAGTTGCTTTCTCGCATGACAAAAACTTTGGCTCTTAGATAAGTGTCAATCAATAATATCAGCCGAACGAAACAAATCCTAGATTTTATGGAATTGATATTCGCGAACAAAAACTGACCACGTGACCTTTCGTTAGGGGCCCTTACGTGCTACGTCACGCTGCGGAACATGTGACGTGACAATCATTTATACAATGACAATTGTTTATTCGAGTCGCTTGCGTAGGCAGAGAACGACGACAGGTGACATAAATGAAAACAATCGTGAAATGAACAGACATATAGTTAGGTACTTTACCTTTAGTTGCTACCTAATTTCTAGATGTCTCTGAATATAATTCGCTATGTGTATTATCTTTGAACATTTTTTTATCTTTTCTTGCAACAAAAGGGAGTGGATGACGGCCATATCAAAAACGGTAAGTCTTAACGATTCTCATAATTTCATTTTAATACCTCACCACATCTGGGCTTGGATCATTAATTTTTCGCTTACTTCTTCCGAAGCCTCCATTCGCACTAGTAACTCTTATAACATTATTACAAGGCTCAAATTACCTTATCTCATCCAATTCCTAATTTTCTTTCATCCATTACAGAATTACCATTCGCTTAAATCTGATTACTTACTTCGAAAAAAGAAGTTTAGAATTGAATATGAAACTGTACGCTACTATAATATTGTATACTTCAAGTAATGTTTCTTTGAAACTACTAGGGGTCTTAGTAAAAAAGGTTATAAGTCCTTTACATGCAGTATAATAGTTTACCCTTTTCACTAGGGCTTCAGATTTATCGACGGCTGTTAAAGAGGTAGATCGGTATCCTTCAGGAGTTATTGACCTGCCGGTCAGTTGCCTTCATTATTTTGAGTTTTACAACTATACAAAACCTTTAAGGCAATTGCCGATGAACGAAATGTGAACGGGTTTTGAATATAAATTCACTTGTAAGGGTCCGTTTCGGCGACAATAAAATAACCAGTTTAATAATGCGATTCTTGTGAGTGCTTGTTGAAATGTGAGATAGGTATTGTAAAAGTGTGAAACTAGTGTGAAATATTTTTTTTAATTGCGGCGTTAACAATTAGAGGGGGCTAACAGCTCCATTTTCACCTTCATAAAAGCTTGTAAAAGCCAAAATTAAATAAACATTTTTTTAATTTGATTTTAAGCTTAATTTGACAATAATATCTAAGTATGGCGTAATTTATAAGGATTTTTGAAAATGGGGTGCTTATCGTGCGCAGACGATGCCGCGGGCAGTAGCTAGTCCCAAGTATAATTATGCGATGTCTGTATTTATTATAACATTGGCCTTTGCTTGCAGTTACCAGCTCCACCGCACATCGAGCTGGTGATGTCGATGCCTTACCTGCGCACTGCCTTCAAGAGGCCCACCGTCAGAGTTAGACGTAAGTTTTTAATAACAATAACACATAGCCGCGTCCACATTTATTGTCGCACAAGCTTCTGCCCGCGACTTCGTCCGCGTGGAACTCCTCCTTTTTTGCAGTCGGTTAAAAAGTAGCCTATGTCTTTTCTCAGGCTCCTTTCTTTGTACTAAATTTCATTTAAATCGGCCCAGTAGTTTTAGCGTGAAAGCGTAACAGACAGACAGAGTTACTTTCGCATTTATAATATTAGTAGGGATTTCTGTGTATCGTATCTCCGTTGCGTGGCCTCAGCGCGTATCATGATCGCTAGTTTGGACGGTATCATCTTCGGAATGAAACAACTTTAATCGGATTTAACTCGCGTACTTTATTTTATTGGCTGGCGTTTCGGAGCCTTTACAGATTCTATAATGGTAGCACGACTGAGCTGCTGACAATAGTCTTATGCTAACGTTACTTTATTCCAATGTACATAATAACTGCGAAGGCATCAGAAACTATTACGGTATCATCTTATGTCTTACATGTGGGCAGCAATCTCAAGATGAACTGTCGAGTCGACACAATGTTGACAACGTTGTCGGCAAGGTTTGTCGTGTCGATATTGTTTCATTGAAGAAATAAGAGACTACATCGACATAACAATATTTCTCGTAGTCGACGACGGTATATATTTTTGACAGATCACCGCGAGATTAAGATTACATCGACATGACAAGATGTTGACTCGACAATTCATCATAGTAGTAGGCTCGGTGATTTTCGAGCGTTTGAGACGCCAGAAGATAATTTCACTTAATATTTTGTTACTTATTGATATGAATTTGAACTTGATACATCCACGCGCTCCCGAGAAAAATTGCCTTGACACACAGGGTTTCGTTGTTTTTCCCATTGAGATACGAAATTCTAAAAAAGAAACTTATTGTAAGTAAATAACAATATAAAGAGATACCTAAATATCTTTCACGAAATAAAATTAACCAATCTTTTAATGAAACAACTTTAACGGATTTAAATCGCGTATTTTATTTTTATTGATTGACGTTATAATATTGTCAGCTCAGTCGTGCTACGATTATGGAATCTGTAAAGGCTCCGAAACGTCAGCCAATAAAAATAAAATACGCGAGTTAAATCCGTTAAAGTTGTTTCATTCCAATGTATAATAACCGCGAAGGCATCAGAAATGATTATGTTAACCAATCTTATCAAACAGCCTTACCAATAAAATTCCCGTTTAACGTGTTACTTCCTAATATTGAATACCGACCTGTCCAAAGCAAAACACTTAAAGGAAATAATAAATTACCTTTTTGAAGTCACCGATTCGGAACACGGATAATCCGGAGTTCCGTCTCAAACAGCGACATATCGATTCTTTGAATTTCCACATTAATCAGCCAAACGGACAGGGGACTGGAAAAAATGTCGACAGGCGAATTTAAGTTCAATTTCAGATACGTTTACGGACGAGAATTGATTCCAGCCACTCGAACGGGTCGCAGACACTTCGTCTTCATTTGATTTCTATCACGTTCTCGATGAGTTTTTGAGCCTCCGTCACGGCTTCTTGAATCCTGATATTAAAAATTTAAAGGACTCTTGGAATGAAACAACTATGATGGATTTTATTTTATTTGGTGACGTTTTTTAACTTCAGGTTCCGTTCGTAGTCGACTGAGCTGACGAGTGTCTTAGGCAATTGACTGACTGTATAGTTTTTGAAACGTCAACTAATATATTAAACGTGCGAATTGCCGAACCGCTAGGTTCGCCCCGGCTTCGCACGGATCCCTAATTTTTTTCAAAATATTCTATAGCCTATGTTACTCAGGGTGAACGTAGCTTAGCTTCTTCTCCCAACAGTGAAAGAATTATTAAAATCGGTCCAGTAGTTTTTGAGCCTATTCATTACAAACATACAAAAATAGGTACAAATCTTTCGTCTTTATAATATTAGTATAGATAAGATTGTCTAACATAGACTATCGTCAAATAAGTCGACTACGTATATGAGAGTTATAAAGTTTTCCAATCGTCAGGAAATAATATAAAATACGCTACGGTAGTAAATCTGCTATAGTTGTTTAATTCCAACGTGTAGGTAATAACCGCGATGGCATCAGATATTATTATTTTGAAGAACTCTATTCCATTTGTTTTATTGCCTTTGGCTTGTTTGATTTGCCAATTAATTGGGATTTCAAGTATCAATTAATATGAAAAGCTTTTTATAGATACTTATTTAGGGTATTCGTCATACTGTATTTATTACACAAGAAAATAAAAGGATTTATTTTTTTAGCTACATATGTTATTTAGTAGTAACTTAATTGTGTTTTTAAAAAAATAACGATTTCTATACTTAGTGCTAAAGTGAAAAATTGTTCTCATTTTCGGTTTCATTTCTGGAAAAAGAAAACTTGTATTTGATCATTTATGATGTTAGCGGTTCAGGACAAATCTTGGTATTTAACGTATTCATTCGTTAATATTGCAAAGTTCACGTGTGACTATGTATGTAGCTCTACTGATCACAGTAGAGATCAATACCTATTGAGCAATATTATTTTACTACAGTTTTTGTTACAAATAATCATGTTTTTTTCGAAAGGCGAATACGAGCGGAAACGAAAACCTCACTGATTTGCATAACGTAGGTAAATATGATAACAGGAAAATTACACCACCATCGTAACTTTCTCAACAAATAACCATATAAGGCAAAACCGGTATAAAATTAGATTTACGAAGCTGACTTTCAGTTAGGAATAGAAAATATTTGAGTCCGACGTCTCGACGTTTCCATTTCTCTCCTGTCTCGTTCGTTTCCGAAAGTTTTCTTCCAAAGAATCACGTTTTCTATCAAGAATATTACAATGTGTAATTTAATTACCTAGGTACCTTTTTTAACAAAAAATATCAAACGATGTCTTTATTTGTTATTATACCTACTATAAATAATACAAAAGAGAAGATTGTTTTTACTAGGTCTATTTCATTACTTATTTTTTGTAAATGGATAATACGTTATTATTCCTATTGCTAGTTGTCAAATAAGGATCAATACATAGTATAAAACAAAGTCGCTTTCGCTGTATGTCCGTATGTATGCTTAGATCTTTAAAACTACGCAACGGATTTTGATGCGGTTTTTTTTAATAGATAGAGTGATTCTTAAGGAAGGTTTATAGCCCCCGTGTGAAGCCGGGGCGGGTCGCTAGTATACTATATAATAAACCTACATTTTATTATTAAAATGTTACTCTGGCTCTGCCAACGGAATGGAAAATTATTATATTAACAGAGTCTGCTACTCAATGAAAAATAATTAGGAAAATAATTGATTGAGTATTGAATAAGTAATTGCTAATTAGGTAAGTAATAAATTCTGATGCTTTCGCGCTTATTACATATTGGTATGAAACGTTAATGGATTTAACTCGTTTCATTCTAAAACATTAGGTAATTGATTTCACTATACCTAATAAATATAATAAAAACGTCAAGTTGATAGTTGTGTAATAATTTACCCAACCGACAAAACTTACTATTTCTTTATTCCTTCGCGGTTATTATAAATTGGAATGAAACAACTATAGACGGATTTAACTCGCGTATTTTATTTTATTGGCTGACGTTTCGTAGCACGGCTGAGCTGACAATAGTCTTATGCTAAAATTGTTTATAGAATCTGTAAAGACTCCGAAACGTCAGCCAATAAAATAAAAAACTCGAGTTAAATCCGTCTATAGTTGTTTCATTCCAATGAACAAATCTTACTACACATAAAGAAGGAATAATATTTCTAATTCGTTTTGAGTAAAATTCGTACAAATAGAACGATCTCAAACAAAAAGGTTGGTTCAATTTTCATCGTGTCCAAGTTGGAAAGTATTTTGGAAGTTGCGAAATTTCTTTCAAAACATAATATCTTGCAATGGCGTACTTTGCCAAGTTGTTCTCCCATATTTTTACTTAAGAATATATATCATGGCAATTTGTTTCAATATGGTTTATAGGTCTTGTAGATATCTAATCAAATACATAGATCCTTTTTGATTTTTAAATATATTCTAGAATTATAAACGTTACTAAATTGGAATGAAACAACTATACACGGACTTAACTCGCTCGAGCTGACGATAGTCTAACGCTAAAGTCGTATATAGACTATCGTAAAGTTTTCGAAACGTGAGCCAATAAAATAAAATACGCGAGGTAAACCCGTTAATTGTTGTTTCATTCCAATGTATATAACCGCGAAGCAGGCGCGTGCAGTAGGGGGTGTAAATACGCCAGTGTAGACACTCCACATTAGTGACGTTGTGCCTAAATGGAATGCACGCCCTTGCCGCGAAGGCATCAGAAATCCTTACTAATATTATAAATGTGAAAGTAACTCTGTCTGTCTGTTACGCTTTCACGCTAAAACTACTGGGCCGATTTAAATGAAATTTGGTACAAAGAAAGTCTGGAGCCTAAGAAAGAACATAGGCTACTTTTTAACCGACTGCAAAAAAGGAAGAGTTCCACGCGGACGAGGTCGCGGGCAGAAGCTAGTTATTATATAATTATTCAATACTCAAGGCAGCACAGTAAAGTAAACAACGACCCATGTCTTCTGACCAAGTTTAAATAGGCTTTTAAATTAAACAAAATGGGTACTACGCCTCAAAGAAAGATGAAATTCGTGTACCTTTTAAATAATGGACGAGGATTAGATTAGACCCTGGAAGATGTGTTAAATGAATAGTTAATTAGATGCTCGTGATAAAGCCTTGAATCTTTTACGAGGCAGGATTGGGCGGAGCTGTAGCCTTTTTTGTTTAATTTCAAGAAGATTCATAACGAAGTGTTAATTTACACTTTAATGAATGTTCTGTTGATAAAAGACTGGTGACTTTTTTGATTTTTTGACACAGGTTTCAGAAAAATTCGTAAGTTAGAAAAAAGTGTAAGTGATAGAATAATTTCTGATGCCATCGCGGTTATTACCTAGGTTTTTAGTGTTTGCTTTTGAGAAAAATATTTTACCAGTTTGTTGATACTACAGTGCAGAACAGGAATTTATAAAAATGAAGAACAATACCTACTCCTATATTAGTTATAAATAATTGAAACGCTTTTATCAAAAATCATATCTTCAACACATAGCCTTCTTTAATTTTATGCCAAAATACGATAATACCCCAGAAACTAAGCCAAAACAAAGCCGAATATCGGAGTATGTTAATCCTTCATAAAATCTAAAGCAAAATTAATCCTTGCATAAATTTGTTACAAACAGACAATGGAATAGTTAAATTCCATATTGATCGGCAAAGGGTTTATCCCTACTAATATTATAAATGCGAAAGTAACTCTGTCTGTCTGTCTGTCTGTTACGCTTTCACGCTAAAATTACTGGACCGATTTAAATGAAATTTGGTAAAAAGAGAGTCTGGAGCCTGAGAATGGACATAGGCTACTTTTTAAAGACAAAAAAGGAGGAGTTCCACGCGGGCGAAGTCGCCGGCAGAAGATAGTCAACTATATACACGGACTAGCTGTTTTCAGGGTTCCGTACTTCAAAGAAAAATCGGAACTCTTATAGGACTTTATCCGTTTGTCTTTCTGTTTTTTAAGACTCTTTTTCTCAAGAATGTATTGAAGTAATCAAGTTGTCATGTTCGTAACGATCTACTGTCCCTTGGAGTTGCGAAAAAAGTCAACACAATTAAAAAATACAAACGTTATAGCCGCAAATAGCAGCAAATTTTCGACACTCGCAAGGGAATCAAAACCTAATTCCCGTGAACTCAGGACCTTGTTAATTGGTAGGAAGCAAAATCTTATAGACAAATAAATAAAGAACACAAATAAAGGGAAAATTGCGAATACCATATTTTTTGTTGCATCATATAATAAAAATATTAATTAAGTTATTATATTTGTATGGAAACCTTTGGTGCGTGAGTCGGAATAGCACTTGGCCGATTTTTTTGTAATGACATCCGCATTTGTAATGTAACTAATGATTATTACGCGCCAAATACACAACTATTGCTCATTTATTAGTATTTTGGAGCTACAAATAGATTCAACCCTGTTTTTGACGTTGAACACAATTGATTAGATTTACGATACTAACACGTTTTTGCTATCGCAAAATGTACCTAATAACAAAAAGCCTTTAGTACCATAATTTATACACCATGATTTAGCGTTTTATCAAAATTAGAGATACCATCTCTACTTATAACTTTTTAATTCTCTTTACGCAATGACTACATAGTATAAAACAAAATTGCAGTCGCT
This sequence comes from Polylopha cassiicola, assembly GCA_038024825.1. Classification (NCBI taxonomy): domain Eukaryota; kingdom Metazoa; phylum Arthropoda; class Insecta; order Lepidoptera; family Tortricidae; genus Polylopha; species Polylopha cassiicola. Next base: position 8,407,160 of record CP149061.1, read on the forward strand.
GTCTGTTCGTCCCTATGTATGCTTATTTATATCTTTAAAACTATGCAATGGATTTTAAAACGGTTTTTAAAGGATAGAGTGATTTAAAAGGAAGGTTTATATCACCCGTGTGAAGCCGGGGCAGATCGCTAGTATTTATATAATTACTGACTGAATAATATATTTTGTCCGTGTTTGTTATTCCTGGTAGGTAATAGCAAACACAAAACAAAAAGAATTATCCTGTTTAGTGCAATCGTTCGGAAGTTATTTGAGTAGGTGTACATACATTTCGGTAATTTATTTTTATTTAGGTATATATAAAATATAATGATAATAAATGGACACGTAACCTCTTCAGTGCTTCTTAGATACTTACTTATATAATATTATTATACAAAATATATGTAAGCACTTCGGCTTAATTTATACGACGCGTTCCGACGGTATCTTTGATATTTGATATTGCACAAGAGTTCTATAAAAGCTGCCCTTATGCACAGTTTATGTAGAATTTGTGCGACACATCATGCAATATAAAAGACTTTCGTATATATCATAAGCTCAACATTTACGGACTCTTAAATAGGTGCCGTGTTCTTGCATTACCTTTACCTAAGGCCTTCTATGTTACCTTATCGATTTAGCCAACATGGGTATGTTGGGTAAATCGATATGCTTAATAAAAAATAAAGTTCCTCCACCGAAGCAATATGTTTCACCCGATCTAAAAATCCGGTTCCGTTTTAAAATCAAACATTAAAGTTAAACCTTCGGCATCTGGAGCACGAATAAACCCGAATAAAGAACCCGAGCCCGGCAATTCGGGTTCGCTGAGTTTGGAACTTATAATCCGCAACTTATGTCGGCACCCGAACAATACTGTTTGCCAAAACCGCTACAGAATGTTGGGCTACACACTCGCGATATTGGAATAAAACAACTATAACGAATTGGAATGAAACAACTATGAACGAATTTAACTCGCGTATCTTATTTTCTTTTATTTGTTAACAGTTTCTATAATCGTAGCACGATTGAGCTAACAATAGTCTGGAAAATAAATTTATTATTATTATATGTAAGTGGGATCTTTTTTTTAAGTATAGGTAGAGTAGGTCCGTTTCGTTTGTTTATTATAATTCCGCAGAATAATATATTTGAATGTGTCAAAGTAGAATTTTACGCGAGTGAAACCGCGAAGCACATGGCTTCTAATAATTAATTAAAAATCTAGTTAGGAATAAGCACTATTTATGTATGTATGTTTTATTTATATATATTCATGTATATCCTAACTAATATTATAAATGCGAAAGTAACTCTGTCTGTCGGTCTGTCTGTTACGCTTTCACGCTAAAACTACTGGATTTAAATGAAATTTGGTACAAAGAAAGTCCGGAGCCTGAGAAAGAACATAGGCTACTTTTTAACCGACTGCAAAAAAGGAGGAGTTCTACGTGGACGAAGTCGCGGGCAGAAGCTAGTACTTTATATTTATGTAGTATAATATCGTTTTGGTATTATTAGTTGTCTTTATTTTTTATTTTTAGTAATCGAAGTAAGTAAACGCTAAATAATGCACTGCGTAGAGTGCAACGCAGTGCATTAACTTAGCGTACACTTAGTTCTGTTTAATTTTGTCCAATAAAGTATACATAGATAAATAAGCAACCAGACAGTTATTGCAATCTTAGTTATAAGAACAAACAGGAAGAACAGGTGCCCAGTGGGCTGTCGAGCATATTGCCTGGGGACAGAAAAGTTATGCCTGTGCGTGGGCGTTACCTCAAAATTTATGAACTTCCAAGATTGGAATGAAACAACTATAAATGGATTTAACTCGCGTATTTTTATTTTATTTTATTTGACTTTAGCGTTAGACTATTGTCAGCTCAGTCGTGCTACGATTATGGAAACTGTAAAGAATCCGAAACGTCAGCTAATAAAATAAAATAAAAATACGCGAGTTAAATCCGTTAATAGTTGTTTCATTCCAATGTGTAATAACCGCGAAGGCATCAGAAATTAACCTTGCAGCTTCCTTGATTAATAATAATAATATAAAAATAATAATAATATCTTTGGACAATTCACACCAATTGTACTAGCAAAGCTTGTACTATGGGTGCTAGACAACGGATAAAAATACATAAATACATATAAGACATCCAAGACTCGGGTACAGATGCCAGTGCTCATCACATTGACATCTGCCCCTAGCAGAATTCGAACCCGCAACCTCCGGTTTCGTAATCAGGTCTTATGACCACTAGACCAACAGGCCGTCTGATTATATTATACTAGCTTCTGCCCGCGACTTCGTCCGCGTGAAACTCCTCCTATTTTTCAGTCGGTTAATAAGTAGCCTATGTCCTTTCTCAGTCTCTAGACTTTCTTTGTACCAAATTTCATTTAAATCGGTCCAGTAGTTTTAGCGTGATAGCGTAACAGACAGACAGACAGAGTTACTTTCGCATTTATAATATTAGTAGGGATAAGACTATTGATTATGCGTAAGACTATTGTCAACACAGTCGTGCTACAATTACGGAAACTGTAAAGATTCCGAAATGTTTGCTAATATAATAAAATACGCAAGTAAAATCTATTTATAGTTGTTTTATTCCTATGTGTAACCGCGAAGGCATCAGAAATTTAATTATGTTAACTCCTAAGATCTCAGCTTATTTTTATTTTTCTGTTATGAAATGGTTTACTCCTACGTAAGGCTATTGGCGGTGTTTTGCCCGAGGCTCAAATCAAAATTAAGAGTCGTTAAGTATATAATGAAATGTTTGATATAGTGTTTTATTAAAGGATTAGGTATAGCCCACACTGATGCTTTGTAGATTTTATTAAAAATATCAGCTCAAAGAATGAGTATATATTAACGGAATCGTTTTCAATGACTATTCATCCCCTATGGAGGTATAGGGCGAGAAAGTTGGTATCAAACTTTATTCGGTTTAACTGAAAAGAGGATTCAATATGGTTGGAAATTCGTCTTTCAGGGGGGTGAAAAGGGGATTAAAATATCGAAATCTAAGATACTGAAAGAAAACTAGTTTCTATATGAGCCTCGGGAAATGTCAACAAATTAAAATCACGAGATAAAACAGCTATATTTGTTTCATTTCAATGTACACGTTATAACCGCGAAGGCGTTAGAAATTAGTATTGTGATACATATATATTTCTCTCCTGAGTATATATATCAACATTCACCCAAAAAATCAAAACGTTAAAGGAAGTGAATGAATTACAAAGTAACAGAGTACTTTATAAACTCTGCAAATATTTTTTCAACACCCGCTTCATTGTGCGAGCTCTCAAATAAACTCCCAAAGTCCTAAAAAACTAGTTAACCCGCTCTCGCATTAAATAAAATTGGAAGCCAGAAAAGGACAACAAGCGAGGATTTTATTTACTTAATTGAATTGTGATTCACGGCACAGCAGGACGGCCGACTGTTTGCTAAGTGATTGGCTGTCTAAATAACGTATTTGCAATCTCGAATCTCCTTTAAGTTGGAGTGACTTTTGACGTTTTAGGAATTGTTACTCGGAGGTTTAAATTGAAATTTCCTACTGAATCGATTTTGATTTTGACGTTTAATAATTTATCGAATGTTTAAAAATATTTGTTTTATTGTTACCTAATTCTACATAAGTAATATAGAAGAAGGTAGTGTTAGTTACACTATATAATATATAGCGGTTCGCCCCGGCTTCCCACGGATCCCTAATTTTTTTCAAAATATTCTATAGCCTATGTTACTCAGGGTGAACGTAGCATCCCAACAGTGCAAGAATTATTAAAATCGGTCCAGTAGTTTTTGAGCCTATTCATTACAAACATACAAAAATAGGTACAAATCTTTCCTCTTTATAATATTAGTATAGATATACTTAACTCAAGAATAGCTAAACTTATTTGGTTTAAAAATTTACGGGGTGGTAGCTTAGAACCAGGAGAAGTATATAGGATACTTTTTATCCCATTCCCGTCATAGGTAAAAATGGTTTAACAAAACGCAACAATGACAACTGTCAAATCCATTGATTAATGTAGTACTGCTTTGCCGGGCGGGACGACGTCTGCCGGGACCACTAGTTAATAATATTCTTGACGTAGGTATTGTTTGTTAATATGAGGTCTACAATCAATTTGGCGCTAATTGCTACAGCAGCGCCCTTTAATTGTGTGTTAGGTTCTTATGTCAGTAAATCACAAGATTGTGACGTCACAATTGCGTGACGTCAATGGCCGAGGCGTGGAGTTTGTCTCCTAAATTGCATGACAACTTGAAATTGCTCTCGCATTTTATTTAGAAATTTCGGCCAATGAAAACTCCTATTTACGCCTGGAACCTTTACCGACGTTATTTGATTATCGCGCCATTTTAGCACTTAATACGAGTTAACGTTGGATAGAATATTAAGGGTCGTTCTGTTTTAATTTTAATTACTTTTTCACCTTATCCATCTCGCTGTGAAAGTAATTAAACGTGGAGACACTTGGAGGTCAATAAATAGCTTATTTAAGTTAGATGGAATGTTTTAAAGTGAGTGAGTGTTTATTTACTTAACAAAATTTAATATTTGAGTAGCACTGAAGAGCTTGGCTAGCTCTGGGGACCTAGTGAAAATGGGTACAAGCGTCATACGGTCCTAGTGAAAAAGGATATAAGTCCTTCATATGCTGTATAACACTTATACCCTTTTTCTTTTAAACCGTATGACACCTATACCGTTTTTCACTATAGAACTTTGCAGTAATTTTGTATCACAGGTCCTAATTATAATTTTAAAGTATGTACTTGTTTAGATTTTATTTTGCATAAATATAAAGTTGTTTTTAAATTGAGATAAACCGAAGAGAACTTTTGCAGAAATGATTGAACATTCATAGTTAATATGCAACTATGAATGTTCAATTATAAACACGTCTTCGATGCGTGACAATGAAAACCTACCCTTCCACCGTTTCATCATTTTTTTTCTTTCAACAGCAACGTCATCGGAAGTGTACAGTCGGAGTGGTCGCAACGCTGTCGGTGCGCTGGACAACAGAGGGCTGGTGGCCGTGATCAAGAGGCAGGTGCCGCTGGCGGGTCAACTGGGACACGAGCTGGCCTGGGGCCAGGGATGGGGATGGGTCACTCTGCCAAACGGAGTCTGGAGTGGACGTGAGTACCTCACTAGTTCTTTTAAAGGCCTTTAAGGATGCCAAGATGTGAGCCGATGTATCTACGTGTACCTACCGTACCGCGAATAAAGAATAAACTGTTGATACCTATTGATGTTTTTTATAGGTAGTCTTTATAGTAAATATTGTAAGCTTCATCAGGCTTTGATTTCATAATGATCTGAATGCATAATTAACTGTCTTGTACAGAAAAAACATAGCTGTTGACGACAGGAATGCGACCTTTTTGAACAATATACTTTTTAGGGATATATTTTTCCTTTTTCTAACATTGTTCTTTTATGTGTACCTATTTGTTCTGTCAATAAACGAGTTACAAGAAGCCAAGTTTTTATCGTCTCCGTCGCCGCGGTCCCCAACACTACCTATATTAAAATTGTTCTTTTTCCCAACTCCTAACTGTTTATGGAGATAACCCAACCCGATTACGGAAGTAATCGGGTTACAGATAGGACTTCTAAGCTAAGGATATATACTCGTACCTATATCTAGTGCACACCTATGTCCACATTTTTCAGGTTTAACCTGGTCCCAAGAAGGCGAGGACTTCGCTCTTCATGCGATGCCCATCATGCACCACACCAACGTCTCTCAAGCTTGCTCCATGCTCGATGGTGTGACTGCCTACGAAGCATCAGCATACGAACAGGCCCTAGCAGAGTATGACGACTCCGGCACCACAGACGACTGGGACCTAGGAGTAGACTGTGGTGATTTCATGATGTAAACGAATGGTATGGTCACATTAGGTAGTGTCAATACAATAAAATGAGGTAGGCTTAAAATGTGATGGTAGTAAACCTTTGTTCGAATCGCTTGGTCCGGTCCCCCGAAATGAAAGCAACTAATGTGACCGTATTTACATTATGAAAGTATTTGTTTAGGACAAAATACCAGACAAGAAATAAAACTGCCAATATGTATGGAAATGAAAGGGTAGATATGTCTGAATCTTGAATGAAGTGGCATCCAGATACAATGACGTTGAAGGACGTAAATAATAAACTAAAGACTATTTATTTCGTTAAATGTATTGTCGAATTATATTGAAGGAATAACTTTAAAATTTAATATTAGACAATAGATTATTGTATATCGTTCCCCTTTTGGATATCCCGTAGAAGCTGGTAGAAGCATGCTGTGCGTGGTAAGTTATTCCTTCGATAGCAAAAAGACCAGCAAATATCTCCCGAAAACAGAGAGACTGATGATTCGAGCGAAGTTCAGAGAATGGATTACAGTATTTTTTTCAAGATCTTAAGGATTTTTCACAAAGATAGGTACCATTGTTGATACCTTTGACGCAAATGTATTTTGATCGTAACTTTTGTATTTGCACACGTTTTTTACGATTATAATATACACTAATGTTTTATTGCTCAAAGCGAAAGGGATGTGCTGGTCACACGACTTTGTATGTGCCAATTATGAACAATGTGTTGTTCTTATGAATAAAATGTTTCTATATGAAACTGATTGAGTCACTCGTACCTTCATTACTGATATCGGTGTTTAGGTGTACGCAAGAGTGAGGAGAGATAATGTTGTAAGTCCACTTGTTTTTTGGGGAAATGTGATTGATTTAAGTCGTTTTTATCATTGGAAGTGTTCTGGAAATCTGGAGTGATAATTTTCTAGCCAGGACAGTTTTTACGAAAGTTGGATATAATCTAATATGATCCTATTGACGATTTTATCTTCCGTTTCTCCAAAAAATTATAGAAGGTATGTTAAAGAGATTCATAGTTAATTGCATGCTCCATAGTTGTAACTGTGTGTGTTCTACATAGAAAAAAATGTATACCTAGACATAAAGTAATTAATTGATTAGAATAACGGCCTATGAAAGGAACTAACTGGTCTGTGGCTTTTGTATAGCGCCCAGCAAAAGCATCGTTGAAATGCGCTTTTTCTTGCGGACAGATAATAAATATGCTATCAAAAAGCTCATTACTTTAAGTCAGTATATTTTTGTAATGAAATTGTCCAAGATTGCTACTTTTCACAACGTGAATTTAGCAATAGTAGATATTTTCTTAAATTTATTTTTGTACTACCCGCCAGGTGAAATATGTTAAATAACTGAAAATTAATCAGGGTGTTCAAATTATGACCGTGTCAAACGTTTCATGAATTTTGAACTCAATATAATAATATGAGTATTTGTAACAACCACTTGGTTTACCTTGAAAAGAAATGTTTGGAATTGCTATATTAACCTAATCGCTGACGTTGTTTAGAAAAAGTCTTTACGTGTGAAACACAAAAAGTTTTTGAATATTTTACGTGACTTGATCCAGGGTACCTTGTTACGTTCATAAACAAATCGCACAAAACAAGCATTTTGATGAATGTATGATAATTGACGATCACGATATAAAAAAAAATAACACGTTTATTGAATACGGCGCACTTGTCCCCGAAGACACCAATTACAGAGAGGTTAAAATTAATAATAGTAGTAAGTTAGATTTGGTGTTAGTTTTTAGTGAATGTGGTCGGTAGAGAAACGTAATGATTGTGGCCAGATTTGACCTTTCAAAAGTAAAATCGTGGACTGTTCTAAATGGGGAAACTTTATAAAAATTCATTTGTAAGCATTGATATAAAATTGGGATCATGGATTCGTTTTTGGTTTAGTGTCTACGATCTAATTTGTATAAGGTTATTTGTGCAAAATCTATAATATTTATTATATTGCCCTTATTATATACCTACGTCGTTATCTCTTCTTTTTTGAGCTTTTGCAGTAATGATCCCAATTTTTCTCATGTTTGCAATCGCTTAAAATATTTAAGCATTGACGACTTGAAATTTTTGAAAGGATCAAATCAACGTCTCGGCGTAGAGTCATAATTAGAGTGGTATTGTAAATTAGCACAATTGTTGAGGTGTATTTAGTCGCTAAAATCTTCCGACCTACCCAAAGACTGCCTAAAATTATACTGATACCTGTTGTGTGTGCTGCAGGCAAGGTAACAGCGATAATGTCCCTAGCCCGCGATGCTTCATTGCAAGATTACGAAATCATTAAGTTTTTGCGTCATGGTATGGTATAAAAACGAATGAGCCTCTACTATCCTAGGATCTTAATCTGGGGGTAATTTCCACGTATTTCGCGGCAGTAGTCTCGAATGCCAAATTTCAAAGTGACAAGTCTTAGCACGGCGTAGCGTCAACTAACGCGCAAATTCGTCGTTGGGAGAAGGGGTAAAACTTGTGACCCTAGTTATCCTATAAGGGTAGCGGACCTAAAAATGTTAAGAACCACTGCTCTATGGCCTCCAGCGTCTGACCAACCTAACAAATTCAAAACGCATTAAAGAGTTTATGGACTAATATACGGGAAGTAGTCTCGAAACTACAGGAATTTCATAAAATCAGTATTTCTCGCGAGCATGTCATAGTTAGGCACTTTGTCCCGTACTAATTGACTCATTATTAACAAGAGTGTGTCATATAGGTGCTGAAATACCTACTTTCATGAGCGTAGGTATGACTATAGTGTTCCTAACTTACGATACGTGTTACATGAAAAATCTCTTGAGCTGTTAAAATGGCGTTGAAGAGACCTTTCGCTAGTGAAAACATATACAAGGAAAAGATATTATATTTTTTTTTATACTGTTGCGGGTAGGAGGCCGCACATTGTCACAGGGGCTTAGATCTATTCTACGCTTTTCATAGTTAAAATATCTCTATGAAATATATCCAAGAAATTGAAATGATCCAATATTTTTTTCAGTAGGTAGCTGCTCTAATTATTTCATTCAAAATGTAAATGTCGTATGCTTATTATGTGAAGAGGTCGGTTGAAAAAAAAAGTTAGAATGACGACTATTAATTAGTATTAATAAATTGCATAAAGGATTGGTTCGTTTTAAATTTTATGATCTTGCAATGAAGCCTTAGATGTTGTAGCGTAATTGTGTGTGTGTAACGAGCCGTAACATTTGTAAGCAAATAAATAATATTATTGCGAAAGTAAAAGCTTACAAGTGTATCCCTGGCCTCGTACCTTTATACTAGAATAAGTAGATAAGTGATAAGCGGTATGTTTTAGTGAAAAATATTATTTTCAACGACTAGTGAATTTCTAAATATAAATTTATGTACGGTACTTGAATAACTATCTAGAAAAATGGAATGCAAAGTGAATGTCTGGTGTTGTAGAGCTGCTAAATTTATTTCTACAGACCTTTAAATATTTTGACACAAATGAACCCAGCTAGTGTGTCATGCCCTGCAATGTTTGCTCTGGTGTAGACTGAGGTCCTGTCATGTTCCACCAATCACAAGCCAGATGAAAAAGTAAAAAAAATGGTTCGGTTTCCAACCAATAAGCGGGTAAGACGGGTTCTCGGTTCGTAACGGTTTTCACTGAGCAGAAAACGTGTAGCGTTATGAAAATATGAATTGTGTTAAAATAAAAAATTAGAAAGAATGAAAATTTAACTTGGTTGCTAAAAGCTACGCTTACTACAGCGTCCTGCTTTTATTCGTTTGTAATACTGTACCTTATTTCCTACATACTTACTTCAATGTTATATACATAAGTTTACTGTAAACTCATATTTTCGACTATTCATTTTGAATCCCAAGTTGCGTGTTAATAATAGGTAAAATGATTTTAAGAGTGTCTAGTTGTAAACACAAAGTGCTGCATTTTATTTATATATTAAAGTTTAAGTACTTTTAAGAATTGAGTTGTACGGCGCTGGTTTCGTCATAATTAAGTTTTTACGTTAATAATAAGAAACAGTTGGGTAGATGCACGATTTTGATTCGTAGTAAGAACGCAGCAGGATCGATTTTACAATATTGCAAGTGTCACTTTGGTGTTTTCGTTTTGATACATTTTTAATAGGCTTTCTCGTCACCTTTAAGTAAAAAGTGCCTTTTAAAGGTACTACGAATCGGTTATTTTCTAATGCCAATGTTTTTAATTGCAGCCAAATTTAAGTAATGATAGGATATTGTGCAGAAATTAAATTGGTTTGTTAATGATTCCAATTGGTCAACTGTTCGAAGAAATTCAAAGAGTGGTTATTTTTTTGACGTTTTAAAAATGTTATAGTTTTTCAATTGGAGGTTAGCTCGTTTTTAAAAATAGGTAAATAAAATAAGAGAGTTAAGTAAATTCGTTACAGATGTATAATTAATTCCAAAACACCCTCTAAAATTTTACCAAAATCGCAAATACCTAACCATCGGATAGATGATTTTAATAATGATGATAAAAGTCCTATAAAAAAAATTGAAGCCGACCAATTGCAATTGATAGCAAACCAATTTAATTGATTGATAGGCTACAGTTTCGACGAATATGGTGCGTAGACGTGAGTAGGTAGAATTGACGTCGTTTTGTGTATTGTCATAAAAGGCTTAAGCGACTGTACTTAGGGTATCGTATCACTAATTTTTTAACCAATTTCACAATCGTCAGAATTGTCGGTGACAAATGACAATTCGAATGCAATGCGTAGTCAATATAAAGCCAACTATTGTAGATTTTAGTCGAGTTTAGTGTAAACATAATTGTCACTTTTTACCGTCAATTTTCACCGTGAAATTTCAATAATTCGATATGTCATTTTTCAGATAAAAGCGATATTCTCAGTATAGTTGAATTGAGTTTAAGAGGCTTAAAACATAATGTGTTTTACTGGTCACAGATGCTTACCTACCTTTAAAAAACAATATATTTCATTTAAATAATCGGAAATACCAACATAATATTGTTTTTAAATTAAATAGTTTCTATGAAAGGTTTAAGAAATGTATGTAGTTACCATAGAGATGTGTGAGATGTCTATGGGCGTATCTTTTTTTTACCAAAAGCATAATCTACAGTCCGACACTCCCTAATTGAGCTCACTTGGTTCCACGATTGTCTATGCCTGATTTACACATAAGAAATTAAAAAGAAACGTTTTAAGGCGTCGTTTTTTTAGTAATGATGGTACAGTACTTTTGAAGCGATTTACCTGACAGATAATTTATTTATGACTTAGTCACTATTTGGTAGTAAAGAGATTCATTTACCTAATCATAAATTAATGGTCACAAATCACTAAATACATAATAAAGTATTTATTATTACATAATTTGAAAAACCCACTTTATGTGTAAGTCAGGTACAATATGATATTAGTAAATACACACAATCGCTTATAAACCAAAGCTCCTTAAAAGTAATAAGTAAATAGCGATACTCACATAAAAGATTATGAATGTTTGTATGTAACTTTTGTAAAATAAACGCCTTCAGGCTAAAGATGTTTTCTTTACTTTTACTAACCTGGTGATCGCCTCAAGAGAGTTATTAAAATAGCTCTATTTAGTGGAAATATTACGAGAATAATATACGACTATAAGTATGACTCATACCTAAAAAATCATACCTCATACCGTATGAGGTATGAGTCGGTATGACTTTTTTCGCTGAGACTAAAATATAATTATTAATTACTAACTTCTGCCCGCGACTTCGTCCGCGTGAAACTCCTCCTTTTTTGCAGTCGGTTAAAAAGTAGCCTATGTCCTTTCCTAGTCTCCAGACTTTCTTTGTACCAAATTTCATTTAAATCGGTCCAGTAGTTTTAGCGTGAAAGCGTAACAGACAGACAGACAGACAGACAGAGTTACTATCGCATTTATAATATTAGTAAGGAGTAAGGATAGTTAGGTACTTACCTACGCACTTGTAACTTACAAGCAAGAAGTCTGTAAAGTGAATTTGCTATTTATATTTTAGTAGGCGTTATTTGTAGAGCACATTGTCTTAATACTTTAAACAGAATTCTGGTGCGGAAATAAAAACTAGGATATTATATTATTATGTACCTATTTATGTATAGAAATGATCTCACACCGTTGTCCTATGGTGTGAGACCAACCATGTTTATAAAACCGTAAGCTAGACAAGGTCATACTTTATATTATATTGATTTTCACAATAGGTACCTAGACTAGACCGCAAGTCTAGATAATTATAGTTTTCAATACCTATAGCATAAAAATATAAGCAAACCTGATAGTTTTCTGACGTCACTTTTCAAAATGTAGTAGATACCTACCTACACTTAATAAAGTGTTAAATTGAAGTGTCAAATATATCCAACTGTGACAAGCAAGGGCGTGCAGTCCATATAGGCACAATGTCACTAATGTACGAAGTGCCTACCCTAGCGCCACACTTACTTTCCCCCCACTGCACGCGCCTGGTGACAAGCAGGGGGAAGTTTCAAATAATCTAAAAATTCATGTAATGTAGGTACTTACTTACTTTATGGATACCCCCGATTAGCGTATTATATAGGTACCTACTAACTGATAAGTAGGTGCTTACTTACCTACTGGCTCCAAATGAATTTGTGAATGCGTATTCATTACAGAATACTGTAACCACTAACTCAATTATATTTATTAATCTGCCGCGATAACGTCATCACTTTCACTGAATTCGGCTGCGGGCTTGCAAATTTCTTTCACGCGCTGAAAACTGCAAACTGTTAAAAACACTTCACATCTCCCTACCACCCACACATAAGGTTCAAAACATGATAACTTAAATGAAAACGGAAGTGACTCAAGTTTCCGAAGCTTAAACATAATTTATCATTCAATTTAAAACCTTAACTCGTAAGGGTTAGAGTTTATATTGGAAGTACGGTTAGTGTAATCGTTGAAGTGTTATTGTCGAGTTTATAGGGCATGTAGGTGCAGTTGTCGATTAGTCAGCGTACAGTCATGCAGGCTCGCTCGCTCATACAAGCTCAGTCGCATAGCGACCGCATACTTGTTTAATCGGTATCCAAACTCTTTAAGAAAAAGAACAAAACTCTATGGTTTAAAAAAAAAGCGCCTAAGTAATTACTTGTGCTGTTTCCGAACGCGAATTCTAGATTCGAATTATCATTTTCGCGGCACCAACCGCCGGCGCCGCACGTCAACCGGCAGTCAGTGTCAAATTATAACAGTAATGTACACAAATTTAGAAAATCGTGTGTTTTATTTTAAAGTTTTTGTGTTTTGATATATTTTGTGGACTTTTGAGTGTACTGTCTTCCATTGCGAATAAACATGGAGAAAACAAGTGGTTCCCGATTGATGCAAATGCAGGTAAACATTAAATACTTATTGCTATTTAAGTATTTCTATTAAGTATCTGATATAAACAATAACTAAACTAGCGGGTTTGTTTACTCCACTGCGCGTTGATAAAAAGTTCGTTAGATAAGTTGATTTAAATTTGAATGAAACGACTTATAAACTACCACAGTCTTGTGTTTGTTATGAATCATTATTATCAACATGAGACATGTCTATTATGGTCATATTTTAATAACAGTTTTACCTTATTAGCGAAGTTTTCATAACACATTAGTCAGTAATTTATTTAATGAACTGACATGTTACATAGGTATTTCTCATTAACTTGCCTTTAAAAATAGACAGGTTAATGATAAATAAATACCCATCTATAACTATTTACATAAACAATCGGAAATTCTTAACATAGATAAAATAACCTAGTTGTGAATAGAGCTACAATTTATTATATTCATCATTAAGAAACGTCTAAGTAATTAAAACGTCTAAGTAATTAATAGACTTACTCATCACTACATATTATAAAACACAGTCGCTGTCGTTCTCAGTCCATCCCTATGTATGCTTAAATCTTTAAAATACGCAACAAATTTTCATACGGGGTATTTAAAAGAGAGTGATTCAAGAAGAAGATTTATTACGTACTAGCGGCCCCGGCAGACGTCGTCCTGCCCGTCCGATTGTTTCGTCAAAGATCTGTCGAAGTCTTCTGTCACTTCTTCATAAGGCTTCATATTTTCCCCGTTTTTTACACATTTTCCACTGTTTCTTCGCTCATATTGGTCGCAGCGTAATGTTATATAGCCTAAAGCCTTCCTCGATAAATGGTCTATCCAACAAAAAAATTAAATAATTTTAATAATTAATAATAAATAATTTAATATAAATAATTTAAATAATTTTTGAATTCGATCCAGTAGTTCCTGAGATTAACGCTTTCAAACAAACAAACTCTTCAGCTTTATAATATTAGTATAGATAACACATGTTATGCATAAGGTACGTAATATAGAAGAGAAACACCCGAGCGAAGCCGGAGCGGGTCGCTAGTAACTAATATAAAATATTGTCATAATAAAGCTATTACAATTCCCGTCGTCAACTTAATGACGTCATGAGAGGGCTCCGTTGGAAGTTCAAGGGCACAAGCGACAAAGTGTTGCAAAATGACGTCACGCTTTTATTCGGGTCTTGTCTCTTTAGGCGAGATTTGAGGTAACACTGATTACACAAGTTACTAAGTATAACTTACTCAGTACCTGACTTGTGTCTCAAATATTTGGATAAACAGTTTGCTGTTGTGAAACAGTTATTTTTACCAAATCTTAAATCATGGTTGATAAAGTTTCTCATTCACTTGGCCGAAAAATTACTTGAATTGATTAAATATTGTTTTATTCATTGGAATGAAAAGGAATGAAACAACTGTTAACGGATTTAACTCGCGTATTTTTATTTTATTTTATTAGCTGACGTTTCGGATTCTTTACAGTTCCCATAATCGTAGCACGACTGAGCTGACAATAGTCTAACGTCAGCTAATAAAATAAAATAAAAATACGCGAGTTAAATCCGTTAACAGTTGTTTCATTCCAATGTGTAATAACCGCGAAGGCATCAGAAATTATTATTGTTTTATTCTTTCGCATATTTAATAAGTAGGTAAGTACCTATTTATTAAATTTAATCTGACGTTTCGGGAACTTTCCAATTCCCAAACTCGTCGCTGACATCTACTTACTACGCATATGGGAACAACGAGTGGTAAGAATAGAGGACTATAAAGTTCTCAAAACGGCAGCTAAATTAATATAATATGAATTTTTATCAGTTGACTTGTTCGCTCAGTTTTAGACTTGAACAATTGATGTAAATTGTTAATAGATATTTTTATTGAAATGTCTTCACTTAAGTAATTTTGATTTAACAATACGTAACTACCTAGTTCGACCGAAAAATGTGTGTTAGTTTATGTGTAAGTAAACATATTTACTTTTTTTCTATGAACTTTACATCATACCTAAAAATAAGGATAACATATGATGACTCCACACATGGACAAAAAATGTTCTTTACTTGCAAAGTTAAAAAAACAATGACTCATATCACATAATAGTATTTTTGACGCACGCCGGGATTTGAACCTTGACCCCTGTACTGACGCTTCCCAGCCAGTTATTGCACTCAACCACTGGAACTGTCTAAGCTAGTAATTTAAAAGTCATAATGATTGTCATTTTATACACAGTCAGTTTTATAAAAAAAAAAATACCTATTCATATTACCTACTGCCATGGATGATTTTATTTTAACACTCATTTAACAAATATACATCACTAAACAACACGAGTAGCGTAGTTTTTGTCGCTCGAGAAAGCATCTGTCATTGTCAAACATTTTGTGTCAAAGAGCGACAGCGACAAATGATTTTACTGTTTCAAACCATAATTTCTGACACATTATCGGTTACTACGCATTACATTAAAACGGATTTAACTATAATTTTATACTGACATTTCGAAAACTTTACAGCTCCCATATTTGTAGTACATACTGATCTGAAGACAGACTAACACTGTGTTACCTATTTGTAAATATTTCAAAGCATTTTGTTACCTAAAACAAACCCTAAGTATTAGAATAAACATACCTAGTGTTTGTAGGTATATTTGAACATAATCGATAGAGGTGACCTAACAATTACACCTTTTATATAACAACAAAACAAGTCGCAATAGGTACGTGTATATAAGCGCCCTAGTTCTTTCCAATACCAATGTATCGATGAAATTGATTAGTGCTTGATTCAGGCCACCGAGTTATCGAACAAAACAATCGAACATCGTGTTGCCCTATTTCGATATTACTACCATGTACTCCTACTAGAATATATACTAAGAAGTACCTACTGTAAGTATACTTAATCACTAGTAGGTAGTACTCAGTACCCAATAACCAAAGATATTAAGTAGAAATGTGTATTTCTTAATTGTATACCGTCCTGTCCACTAATTAAGTGGCAATCGTGAACGCTGTATAATCTAACGAAAAATATAAATGAATGAAACTAATAATCCCTACTAATATTATAAATGCGAAAGTAACTCTGTCTGTCTGTTACGCTTTCACGCTAAAACTACTGGACCGATTTAAAGCAGAAGCTAGATTTTAATAAATATAGATTACTAGCTTCGTCCGCGTGGAACTCCTCCTGTTTTACAGTCGGTTAAAAAGTAGCCTATATCCTTTCTCAGGCTCCAGGCTTTCTTTGTACCAAATTTCATTTAAATCGTCCAGTCGTTTTAGCGTGACAGACAGACAGACAGACAGAGTTACTTTCGCATTTATAATATTAGTAGGGATAATATCTAAAAGGAGAAGCTGACTTACCTACTAATTGGTATATCAACGCAGGACCTAAACTATAATGGTAAGAAACTTGAAATATATCGTCCATAAATGAAGTCGCGGACAACATCTAGTTACTGTCCCACAACTATTAGTCGCCATAAAAATCCAATCTACTGAAAATAGCTTTAAAATACCAAAGTCATGTAAAGAATTAAAAGTTTAATTGAACTGTGTTAATTGAATGATTGCTATTGATTGCCGATGACGTCGTGTGATCGATTGATAAGATAGTTTTTATAGTGTGCTATAAAATGTAGTTGGAAATGGGACATTTATTTTCAATCTGTACTTAATAACCGCGAAGGCATCAGAAATTATAATGGGACATACATAGAAAAGTACCTAAAAATATATAAAATCACTAGCTGTCCGCTCCGGCTTCGCACGGATCATCTTTTTTTATCGCCTATGTCACTCGGGAATAGTGTAGCTTCCCAACAGTGAAAGAATTTTTGAAATCGTCCAACTGTTCTGGAGCCTATTCAATCCAAACAAACAAACAGAACGGTTTTTAATCTCTAGATAGATAAGTATCTAAAAATATATAAAATCTTTAGGCATATTATAAATATACAAAAATATAAATCTTAACTACCTATATACCTATTGTTACAAGCTCATATAGAGTGGTCTAAGCTTATGCAACTTTTTTTTATTTTCCACAATATTCTAGTTAGTGTGCAACATAATAATATATAATTCGCGTGGAGATAGCCCTGAATAATTTAGGCGCGGCCGTGGGCGACTAATTTACTAAACGACCGCAAAAGCCTTGATGGAACACTAAACATTTCATAGGTTTATTTTTGGTAATTGATATTGGTACCTTTTTTATTTCCGGCGCTAGGTTCATTTTGTGCTGCTATGTTACCATTTCTGTTCATGTTGTAGGTGATGTGTTTATATACAAGGGTACTATGTTGCTTATTAAACTCGAAGCGGTATTATAAGCAAGAGTCTTAGTTATCTCGCTAAGAGAGCCGAGTTTATAATGGTCTCCACACACATTATCTTATATATTTCAGTATACTTGTCGTGGAACAATCGAAAGACATTCTACAGCTGGATAGGTCTTTCCCAAAGTAATCTATTTTGTTAATGACATAACTGATTCTCAATTTTAAAACAGCTATTTGAAACATTGGAGTGAAACAACTATAAACGGATTTGACTCGCGTATTTTATTCTATTGGCTGTCGTTTCAAAATTTACAGCTCCCATATTCTTAGCACGACTGAGCTGACGATAGTTTAACGCTACTTTTGCTTTGAACGAATCTGACTGGAGACATCATAGTGTCTTTTTTATTTGTGTATTTTTTTTCTCCTTTAATTTTATTTTATATTTGACTCCTGGAAACCTTTTCATTTCCAGTAAATATAATTTAGTCTTTTGACATCTGGAGACCTTTTATAGCTCCTGTATGTTTTTTCTTTTTTTCTTTGTATTGTTTAATTTAGTTTTTCGACATTTGGAGACCTTATACATCTCCAGTATATAGTATATTGTAATTTGTACATAATTTATAAGTGAAATTGTAATATTTTGAAAAAATTATACCTCATTGAGTTTCTTCTCGATTCTTCTCAAGAGGTTTTTTTTTGCTGAATCGAAAAAGAATATTAATTTTAATGTTGACATTCATAAGTGCCTATAAGAGCCTAGCCTGAATAAATGATTATTTGAGTTTGAGTTTGAGTTTGCTAAAGTCGCTATTTTAACATCATTTGACATTCCTGTGCGGTAACGGTTGTTCTATGCGATAAGCCACATTCCTTATTCTACTATGTTTAATTCATTAACACGATACGAAGAGCCTGTGAAGGAATTCTGGATACCGAAGCTAAAAAGGAGAGACAGATGTGGTTTGCAATTAGAATAGAATCTTTGCTTTTTGTTAATCTATTCATTGTATCTTTTCTGTATGGTTTGTCTGTCCACATGATTTTATGAAAATTAAGTCAGCTTCTCCTTTCATAAAGATTAAGTAATGTTCCTTATTTATTTCTTACTTTATTATAAACCTAATGTAAAATTACGAAACGCAATCTTCCTTATAGAGCCAAAAACACATACCTATAGATAAAACTAATGCCTGATTTTTTATCACATTAAATAACCACTAAACTCTATAAATGTATGCAGTATGACATTTCGAGAAATTTACGATACGACAGTAGTTAGGTACATTTATAAAGAAATGTTAATTTATGTGTACAGGTAAAATTCTCATACAATAAAAAAAATACAAATATAAGTGCTTCTATAAGTCGGGAGTGGGGGCTCGTGACGTCACGTCAAGGTATAATTTATACTACAACGTGACGTCGCGGCGTCGTGTCTAAATGGATTTTCGTTTTTATCCCTATTGAAAAACTATATATACTTAACTTAGTTTAATTTAACTATGTCACACTATAATTTCCTGACAATCCCTACCAACATAACACACCAAATGTAAATTATCTGTACTTCTTTCCCAACAAACTTTGGATTAAGTAAATTAAAAATGTTGATGTCTGGTCGTTAAAGTTAACCTACTGAGTATCACTACTATTGTTTAAAAACATTGCATAAATTCGCATATGCAAAGTTATCTTATAATCTTGCTATGCGTAGGCGCAAGTGAATCACCAAATCTGAGCCGTGGTCTGTAATGGCAACGCCCACATAACAGAGTTATTAAGACCCTTATTAGTGCTATAAGGACTTCTTTTAGCGCTCTTTTACAGCTTATCTAAAATAAATAATAGTGATGATTTACGATACCATCGCGTTTTTAGTATGACGTCTATAAATTATTTCGATTTTGGATTTTAATGTGGGTAAGTACCTATTTTATATAACCTTGGGTATTTAATTTCTTAGTTTAGTTTACGTGAAGGCTATACTAATTATACTATGTGTCTGGGAATAAATACCGAGTGTTTTGATATTATTAGGGATGATTTTTATAAATTATCGAATTTAAGATCGATTTTTATATACCTTTGCTACTGGTTACTTGCCAAACACTATACCTGGGGATCCTTCCTATCTCTACTTGAAGCATACCTACATACCTACATTAATATTCATCTTTTATGATTTAACGAAGGTCTGGTGCTAATGTGGTCTTGGGTTATATAGATGACTGGTGAATTCGCCTTTTGTACATTTGCTTCGGATAAGTTTTGTGCAATTCTAATTAATATTATATACCTATGCGAAAGTAGCACTGTCTGTCTGTCTCGCTTTCACGTTAAAAATGATGAACCGATTAAAATTCAATTTGGTACACAGGTAGACTAGAGCCTGAGAAAGGACGTGGATACTTTGAATTGTGAAAAACGGTTAAAAGGGAGGACGAAATATTGTAATTATTAATTCCACGCGGACGGAGTCGCGGGCAAAAGCTAGTAAAGTAAATAAATAAATTATACAAACAGGGCTGCTTCCAACCTAGATGTCGAGAGTAGCGTTGCCCACGACAACCCATTTCAGGCTATAATTGCTTATTATTTCTACCTACCTGTTTGAATCACGTAATGTGAACATAAACAGAGACAATGAGTTGTTTCATTTGAATACGTTTACAATTGGAATATAACAATTTTATAACGGATTAATGATGCCTCCGCGGTTATTTTATTTATTTATTTATTCTTTATTGCACAAAAAACTAATTAATGTACAAAAGGCGAACTTAATGCCATACGGCATTCTCTACCAGTCAACCTTAGAGATGAACAGAGAGCATGTGTAGGCGCAAATAAATAATACACTTAATATGATAAATATAATATAAAATAGGAAGATATAACACTACATAAATAAATACATAAATTTATATACTTAATAATATATATAGATACACAAAACTACATAAATAACCACAATGACGGATGATGAAAACTAATGTTCAAGAAAGTGCTTACGTAGCAGACGCTTAAATGTTAGTTAGTTAGTAGGGGTAGTTATTGCATATCGGAATGAAACAACTATGAACGGATTTAACTCGAGTTACATCCGTTCATAGTTGTTTTATTCCAATGGATAATTATTTTTGTTTTGTAGACAGGCATTTGTTATTGCTAGGACAAGCTATAGAAAAAAAAAAACGGAAAATTTGATTTTTTTTTGGAATAAAAATAATAGGTAACCACGAAGGCATCAAAACTTATTAAAATACATTTAGGTATAAATAATATGACAGTACGAAGTCCACCGGGTCGTTATAGGTGTATATAGTCGGGTAGTTATAGTAGGTACAGTAGTTATTATCATTGGCTTAGTTCACACGATGTGTGTTCTGTTCCCGTCGCGTGTCTGTCTGGAGTCACGAGATGGGTTAAAGCTCATTCCACATACAACGGCACGACAACGGCTGTGAACGACTGATGATAGTGGAAATACAACAGTGAATGGGTTAAATCTCAGTTTGTTTTTGAAGTGAAAACTTCTCTAGCGGCGCTGAGCACTTTTTTTGTATGGGTAAAAACTTTCAATCTCGCGTCAGGGTCACGTGATGCTGATCGAAAATGCGTAAGATGTGGAAGGGAGAGGAACTAGTATCTCCCACTCTTTCTACCGTGCCTGGGTGTGCTACTCCGTTTAGGTGGCACAGGGCGCTTGCGCGAATGTCGTGTGTGTTTATGTACAGCGTGCCACGCGTATCCAAGGATGGTGACAAATTGTCATATTTGTGTACGATAGCGCAATAAATAAACATTGTATTCTACCTCATAAATGATAGTACTTTTGTATTTCCTGCAACTTTGTCTAATGGTTAGAGTGGGTAGGTGTGACGTTACATTAAGCTTATGTATTATAATGTTCAATAAAGTTTCGAATGTCATTTTTTTTATTAACAGAACGACCTAAGAGTTTTTTAGTATTCAAACAAGAGCAAGAAATTTAATTTTAAATTTTAATATCAATCTTAGAATCTATGTAATACATGAAGTTGCCTAAGTAAGGGGTAAGTACTTTTGCCACGCGTCGATTGACATTATGTCGTCTAACAAACGTCAAATGTAGATAGATATCTTATGTAGATATCTCGTCCATATCAGGGGGGTTTCACTCCGCCACCGCGCCATTCCGGCGCCGAGCTAGGCGCCGCCCCAATGCTTGGGGCGAATCGTCAGTGGTTGCCGCGCAGTGGTCCGTGACGCACGCGCGCGTTTCTTACGCAGCTACAGTACTGACAACCCTATTCAGAACGTCTGACAAGGTGCGGAATAATGTCGACCTTCGCGCGGCGCCAGAGAGCTCAATGTCGGCTGCTCGCTTGCGGTCCGTTTGCTAATAATAATTATGTAGGCACATAAAAGGCGGCATTTGTGAACATCAAAGCAGTGAACCTTCTGTACTTGTACTATTATCTATTCTGTGTCCATATTGACATTTACAAGATGACATATTGTCAACATGCTGACCACAAAATGTGAACGACAAAAGTCATTCAGTAGGTCTCTAATAATAACATTTTAGAATAAGCATTTTAGAATACCTAGTCGTTTTCTCTCACATTTTGATTAACTGTTCTAGTGTTATTACTATTTATGTAAGTAAATGTGCTATTTTATTATACCTATTCTAAAAAATGGCATAATAGTACATTACGCACCGAGGCCAGTAAAATAAAAAATGTCTCAGACCACATGTAATTGTCGTCCGAGGCGAAGCCGAGGTTGACAAAAATGTGATCTGAGGCTTTTTCATTTACTGGCCGAGGTTAGTATACTATTTTTCTGTTCGACGAAGCCAGAAAGCGGCAATTTCATTTAGCGCAGCCGCCAGAAAGTTGGCGCTTTCAGCCCGGAGGACAGAAAAATAAGTTTCTTGCGTCATTTCATCTCGTAGTGCCATTATTGACTTGTTCTATTTACTTAACAAACTCGGGTCGTGTTTACTCAACAAACTTATTTATTGGAATGAAACAACCATAACGGATTTAACTTGCGTATTTTATTCTATTTGTTGACGTTTCCAAATCTTCACAGTTTCCATATTCGTAGCACGATTAAGCTAACTATAGTCTAAGTCAGTCTAACGCAAGTACGATTGAGCTGGCGATAGTCTAACGCTAAAGCGTTACTTTACGCAAAGGCACCAGATTTTTTTCGTCTAACGTCAAAGCGTTACTTTACGCGAAGACATAAGATTTTTTTTCGTCTAACGTCAAAGCGTTACTTTACTCGAAGGCATCAGATTTTTTTTTATTTCAACCGGAATAGATATCGTATCGTAACGCTACCGTGTAGTCACAATGTGAAATAAGCATTAAGGGCTGTTTGGCAGGCGATCGATTCGGAGCGATGGCCGACCTCTCCGGTGCTATGTATTACCAGCCTTTTAGTCTAATCTACCTTTACAATTTATTTGTACACATGTTTCAAGGTAGATTAATTTTAAGCTGGCATTTGTTACGTTTAGCAATTGGTTTAATGGAAGAAGAAAAATGTAAAGTGTTTTGGAGTTTCCATTTACGCTCGGTGTTGAACACGTTTTAAAGGATAGAAAAATTTAGTAGTTTAACAATAGTATATTTTATTCGCATTCAAAAAAAAACATGCTATTGATTATGAAATCTGTAAAGGCTCCGAAACCAATACAAATAAAATACGCGAGTTAAATCCGTTGAAGTTGTTACATTCCAATAGTATATTTTGTCGAGTCTGAAATAAATATGAGAAGTTTCAAGTTCTCGAAACATCATAAAATTAATATAGGTAAGTACCTACCTCCGTGAGTTAAATCCCTAAGTAACCGCAAAAGCAACAGTGAATGTTATGATTTTTTGTTTGTTTTACTCCGGCCGGGATATATTTTTGATATGCCCCATACAATTTCAAATTCGTATGCGACCGCGACTGATTAACACAATGTAATAATTTCTGATGTTTTGCAGTTGTTACACATTGGAATAAATAAAACTGTGTTCGATTTGGGTTGTAGTTATATTTATAGGTAGTAGTCAGTGTTTATGACCACCGCTACACCGAAACGCATTGTCACTACACATGTGTATAGTCGTAGATTTTATCAGAATGACCGTGTTTACAAAATATTGATTAAAGACCGTTCGATTTACGTGACCCAGTGCAGTATATTTTTTTTCTATCATAATTTAAAATTGTTCGATTTATGTGAGTGGCCCGTGCAGTGTATTTATTATTTATCGATACCAAATACCTGACAGATTCCACCAATTAGAGACAAGTTACTTGCCTGTAATTGGTGAAAACTGACAGTTAAATTTGCGCAAAAGTAGCGATATTAAGCAGTCCTCTGATTGTCCAACTCACTTGGTTTGAAAAAAGACCCCAATTGGTGTCCTTCAAGACGCACGCTCATTTTGGCGTTGCAGAACGCCGCGATACCTTTCTAATTAACCAATTGAATTGGTTTGAAGATTACGAGTAAGGAATTGCGAAAGTGAACGCTTAGCGTTGTTATCGCTTATCGAACTTGTTTCAGTGACATTATAATTTTTTATTAAGTACATTACTTAACTTTTCTCGATTTCTCCTCAAGTTTCAACGGAGCTTTATTGAGTTTAGCTACGTTGAATCGTGATAACACAGATAAGCGAGCTTATCTGGTAAACAAGAGTTTGTTGTAAAATCTTTATTGTGTTCGGCATAGTTAAATGCGATAAGGGAATTAGGTCGAGTTGCGCTTTTATTAAGTGGTTTATGTATGTACTCTATATGGTTTATATACTTATTGCACCTAATAACTATATTATGATTTATGTCTTTCTTTTGTATCTATATAAAGGAGTCAGCTTGACTTAATGACTGACATATCAACGCAGGACCTAGACTATAAGGGTTAGTAACTTGAAATTTTGCACAGGGGTTTCCTTTCTAATGTAGGAGAGCAATAAAAAAGGATTTTTGAAAATGCACCCCCCCATCCACTCGAAGGGTAAAACGGGGGTGCTTATAGACATAACAGTGTTACAAAATAGTACACTGCGATACAAGTGTGGGTTGATAATTACAAACCTAAGAGGCGGTATTATACGCGCGAGTCGCAGATGCGTTAAGAGATAATTACTATTTTAGATTACAGCACTTGTTATGTAATGGAAATTAAAAAGTTTTTCAAGCAAATGTTTTGAAAAATCAAACATTTCATTAAGTACTATCACTATCTCATTAATATTATTAAGTAAGTATTACTGTAATAGAGTAATAAAGTAGTTTGATTAATCAATATGATAGTAATGATAATGTACTTTATTAATAACCGCTCTTATAATTTGATAGTATCTTCCTAGTAAGATATTTGCTTCTTCAATTGATCTGCGCATACGCATCAGAGAGATGGCCAAGAACATAGAATGACGTAGAGATTCTAAGATTTTAATTCTTAAATGTATACCTACGAATGTGTACGTACTTATTGTGCATAACATTATTTACATATGTATATTTATACAGAAATGTATTACACGTAGTTGTGCCTCGTGGGTATACCTACATAGGTATTACAATATGTGTCTGTGTCTAAGCCAAAATTAGTCTAACAAACAAACACACTTGTACTTTTAGTAGGGATTTCTATTAAATCATTGTAAGACTATACTTAATTACCTATCAATTAAAAAGTAGGTTCTTTACTTTTACCTTTATATCATCTATGTCGGTACTTTAATAGAATAGTGACACCTTTTGAAATGTGCCACCACGTGAATTGAATTTTAAATATAACGTCTTAGAATCTTAAATAGAGTACCTACGTAACGTACCTATTTTGGATTGTGTCATTGATCTATTTATGCGATTCTGTATCTTTTTGGGTAAGCAGTTCTTTCTTGGTTTGTTTTGATAAATTATTTCTGATACCTTCGCGCATATTACATATATACAAATGAAACAACTATAAAATTAAATACGCGAGTTAAATCCGTTTTAGTGTTTCATTGCTCTTTGATAACATTATTAGAGAGTAATGAAGTCTCCACTCATTCCTCTTCGCAATTGACTTAAGTGTTCAAAGCATTCTTCAATTAGTTACAACGATCTGTTCGCTGTAATGGCCGCCACTGTAAATAGTTTGCGGGCTGCGTATGCGCAACGCTTGCGTTATCTTACTGAGATTGATCCTTTGTAATTATATTATAGAACACTTCTATGGAGAATCTTGTACTTAACCATTAAATGTGACATCCTCTTATATTAATTAATAATTGCTCTTCATATTATATTATAGGCATAGGTATATAAAATTCTTTGTCCTGAAATAATAAACTGCTGATCGAAGTTCGAAGAGAGCTGAAACTTGAAGCTTGTATTTTTTGCATGCTGTCATCAAATAAGAATTTTCCGAAATTCTACATCTAAGGGGGTGAAAAAGGGGGCAAAAGTTTGAGTGGTCGTGATGCTTAAGGTCCAATCTATTGATTTTTTTTATCCGTTTAAATAACTCTTATTCTACTATCTTCTTTACGCGCGTAACTTTCGATCGACTCCAAATTGAAAGGTGTGTAGGTACATAGAATAAAATTATAAGTATTTCGAAAAAAAAATGTTGGAACGTAGTTTGCCGGATCAACTAGCGACCAATGGGTAAATAATATAAAAGATAATGTACAAATTGTAATTTTAGTTTTTGTTTATTTATAATCTAATAAACCGTTATGATCGTTAGTTTACAATCGCGTCGAGTAATCAACAAAATACATTTCCTGAGCAAGCGAGAAACGGAACAAGTCGTGCTTAGTGGCACTTACAGTGGTGCTAATGAATTCATTATTATGTTATTAGGTTAATTTCAGTATCAAGAACGACATTCCGCGCCCTCAACACGCCACTGTTTGTTTACGATCGTTTTCCTTGCTTGTGACATAATTATTATAATTAACAAGTCAAGATCGTGTATTTAAGGGTGTGGATATAATTCGTGCAAATGTATATAATGAAAATAGGTAAGACCTCATTATTTCTCAGTGTTTATGTGCACACATTTGCCCCTAGCAGGATTTGAACCCGTGGGTAATTTTCGGTTTTGACAATATTTTATACGGATTAATTTCAATTGCACAGACAGACGTGATATTACGACTGGAATGTAATTTTGAGGCTGATTTTAAATACATTTGGATTGTAAATTCCCTAAACCTTACCCTTCTGTTCTTAAATTTTATCTCCCTCCTGACGCTATAATTCCAGAACGCACGAACCGATTTGGCTAATTTTGGTCTTGAATTATTCGTGGAAGTCCAGGGAAGGTTTGTAAGTAGAAAATTTAAAAAACTAGAGAAAAAGTGTACAATCAACATCTTTCTATATTGGTTGACGGTAAGTGACAGAAGACTTTGACAGATCTTTGACGAGACAATCGGACGGGCAGGACGACGTCTGCCGGGGCCGCTAGTTTAAGTATGTATATTTTAAGTTAACTGACCAGCTGTTTAAACATTATGTACTCCTGGGTTCTTAACCTGGGAGTAATTACTCCTGCTACAACTTGTACCTATTTCGCGGGGTAACAATCAGCTGGTAGCAGTGTTGCCAACTCCTACAAATTCGAGTCGCTAAACTCAAAGTCAAAAGTCGCCAGAAAGTCGCTAAAACTAAAACATAACCCTAAAAAGTTCGGGGACACCCCTCCCCCCCCTATAATGATATACAAATGGAACTTCAATTAAATTAAGTTTGAATTTGGTGCGCTATCGCGTTTGTCGTTTTCCAATTCTTTGTCGATTTGATAAAAAATGTATCTATTATTGGCTCTAGAACTTTTAATTTGTACTCCAAAAGTCGCCAGATAAGTCGCTAAACTATTTTTGTCGTCATAACTTTTTTTTGGTCGCTAAGTCTTAAGCAAAAGTCGCTAGTTCTAGCGACAAAATCGCTAAATTGGCAACACTGGCTGGTAGTAGTCTCGAAAATCGAATAGCACCCAAGTTCGTTGTTGAGAAGAGGGGTAAACAGTGAAGGGTAACGGACCTAAGAAGGTTGCAAGCACCACTGTTCTATCTAGTATTTAGTTTAAAATAAAATTACAAATACAAAGTGAGACTTATCCAAACGCCGCGAGCATATCGTGCCGTTCCTAGAATGCTGACATACTGGTTTCTGTATTCTGGTATTCGAGCCTACGAATCTATTAACACAATTCCTAGAATGCCTACAGGTAAAGCAACGTAAGGCTTTAACTAAGTGTTAGACTATCGTCAACAGACACAGCTACAAATATGGGAACTGTAATGTCTTTAAAACGGCAATATTATGCTTTGTAAGAGATTCTTAGCTCTCCCAATGGAAGGCTCTCTTTCATTAGTAGACGTTCTGTTTGTTATTTAATTCGCAGCTTTACTAGAATAGTGTGACATCTTGGAATATTTATTACTCCACTTAAGACTTCAAGTCTGCACATTTAAATTTGAATTCACGTGACACATTTGGAGATATCACACTATTCTAGTAAAGGTGCGATATTGTTATATGATCTGGCCTACATTTGCATGTTATTATTATTATTATTTATTGTTTTTATTCATGTACTTTGTCACCTAAGCAAAATGGCTATATCTCAAAAAATCGCTATTGGAACATTGCGCATGACATAAACTAATCAAATTAGCCGTCTCATACTATTAACATGACCACAGGGTAGGCACTTTACATGATTGATGTGCCTATACGTAATGCACGCCCATACATAGCGACAACGCGGCAACGGTACCTACTTACACGTAAAAGTGATTAAAAAATAAAGTAGGTGCTGGATATATACATTACCTAAGTTACTTCACTGTATTGCATTGCCTCTCGACATCGATAGGTCCCTCCTTCAATCTCGATATTTCGATGTCGCAAGATCTCAATTCCCGCAAATTGACTCGAAATCGAAGACGTATCGAGGATGGTTCGTTTATCAATAACATCTCAATATAGAAGTGCTCTGAATCAAGAATGAGGGCTTATTCAATTTGCTAGTGCTTCCATTTGGTTGTTCCGGGCGTGTTTGTGCCAAAAAATGGAAGTAGAAAGAGCTACGGATATTTAGTGGAACTGTCCAGCGTGTGGAAGTAACAGACTGTAAGAGAGCCCTTTATACGAGCATGACATGCTCAAGCTATGTAGTTTAAATATACTGTCAATGTCGTTAAAAAAATGTATAAGTCATCACAATGATATCTGCCCCTAGCAGGATTCGATCCCACAGTTTCGTAGTCAGGGGCTCTGACCACTAGACCGCTTTGCCACCAAATGAGGTTGTTTGAAACGCAAGTGTTATGTTATAATTAGCCAGGTGCATTGAAATGCAATCGGTGGGAGTGTGTGGGTGGACGTAGACTAATTCTGAAGGTGATAAACAGCGAGTGGTTCTCAACGGAATAACCGATGCACTGCCTTGAAATCTTTGTCTACAAATGTGTTTATTTGTCATGACTAAGGCGAAATGATTCATGGTTCTGTTTCTGTTACTGTGGAGGTTAGAGTTAGGATGGTTGATGTTTGTCGCAAGTTAAATAAATGTGTGTGGTTTTTTAACATATTGGGATATGGTTGTCAGCACAGTAAGCTAGAGTTAACGGTATTTGTGGATTTACAATTACATTACTTAGGTATCTAAAACAGCGTTTATCTAAATACTCCCTAAATTTTACCGCTTCAGCCTAAGGAATTTCTGTGTTTAAATTATTACTTAAAGGTAACGAGGAGATATTTGTAAGACTACAGCTTTGCTTAGGTATTGTACTGTATTACTACAGTATTATTCTCGCATTAATGCTAACTTACTTACTTATATACCTAAGTGATACTTTCTTGCCAATGGCACTAAGACCTTTAGAAAAGTTTTTAGATAATCTTTGCTTCATGATTTTTAACGATACTTTCCTACACAAAAAGATGTGCATTAATCTAACTTAGTAACTCATTAAATCTATCCTTGTTCTATTAATAAAGGATTGTGTACTCTAACTCTATGTTTCCAAAGTTTGTTTTTGTCCATCTAAGACAGAAGTAAGATATCGTTTATATAATTATTATCAATCGCTAAAAGGCAATGACCATATCGACTACATTTATACTTAAACGATTTTATTACTTCGCCAATAATTCCTCGCTCTGGTCTGACCTAAAATGAACCGTATCTCAATTGATTTGTGATGCTTCGCTCGTTAGCATTTAAAAAGGTTCTTATATGGTAATATTTATTATGTCCATATTTCATTGTAATTATGGCTTAATGTCTGCAAAAAAAACTGCACTGATCGTTTTTTCTTTTTATTATCTTCCATGTTTAACGGAAAACATAATAAGCATGACGAATGTTTTTTTTTCTATATTCATCCTTATCAGAAAATATTAAACACGTGTTTTATCACTTTAGCGTTAGACTATTGTCAGCTCAGTCGCGCTACGATTATGGAAACTGTAAAGAATCCGAAACGTCAGCAAATAAAATAAAATAAAAATATACGAGTTAAATCCGTTAATAGTTGTTTCATTTCAATGTGTTTTATATTCTCTCAGTCAAATAAAAATTGAGAAAGAAAAGTGCTTCTAAACTTCGGGAGTGGGAGTTCGTGACGTCACGGTATGGTATAAATTGTACTATAATATGACGTCACAAGTCCCCACTTTGGATTATGGATTGGTATATTTAGAGATAGGTCACCTAGGTCACAACTTATGTACCCTAATCAGTAAACATACAAAAGATAGGTACCTGTAACTTTGAAAACGTAAGAAAGGGTGTGCATTCGTGGTATTCTATAAGTACCTTACACTACCTATGCATTGTTTGTTTTATATTTACGTAATTAAGTGATTCAATAAAACCATTACATTTTTATCCATGACAATTTAATGACAGACGGACTATTTCTTTTTCTGTACGTAATCATAGACACGACAGTCCTCCCTCACGAATCGAACGCAGGCGTAGCTACTGCTGACCGCAGCATTTGGTCTACGTGCCGCTTGCATCTCTCGCCACGCTCAGTCTCCACTAGGTAGTGCAGGCGGCCTAGAACCTGCCTTACGATTCCAAATTCCCATCTATTATCTGTACTATGATAGCTGCGAATTTGGACTCGTTCTCCCACGCTGAAGGATCTCGCAGGCGTAACGCCGGAATGTCTAGGTAGCGTCCTCCCCTCCGTCGCGCGTCCTCGAAACGCTACGTGTAGTGCCGTCCGAACGTCTCGGCCGAACATAAGCTGGTAGGGACTAGTTCCCGTGGAGGCGTGCGGCGTTCTTCGTAGGTGCCCCACTATATCCAGCAATTTGTCCTGCAGGCTCCCTGCCTCCGTGCTCACGCTACGCAGCGCCTTTTTGACGGTCTGTACGTACCGTTCCGCTTGACCGTTCGTAGCTGGGTGGTAGGGTGCCGAGGTTTTATGCGTTATTCCGTTAGCCTTGAGGAAGGTCTCGAATTCATTTGAAACAAATTGTCGTCCATTATCCGAAACCAAGGTGAACGGAATCCCGAATGTAGCGAATAATTTCTTTAATGTTTTTATGCACCACCCGCTATTTGTGATTTTTGTCGGTGCCACTTCTATCCATTTGGTGTAAGCGTCGACAATTATGAACAGAGAATGCCCGTGTATTGGGCCCGCGAAATCTATATGTATTCGTTGCCACGGCCCCATAGGCTCCTCCCAGTTATGTAATGGGCTAGGGGAAGGTTGATTTTGATTTAATCTGCACTCTCGGCACTTCTTTACTACCTCCTCTATGTCTTTATCTACATTCTTCCAGTAGATGTAGCTCCGTGCCAGTAGTTTCATCTTGACTATACCGAGATGCCCTTTATGTAGTTCGTCCAAAACGGCGCGTCTCATGTTTTCAGGTATCATAACTCTCGACCCCTTTAAGATGCACCCGTCCTGCAGGGTTAGTTCATTATCGTTATATCCGTGTCTCTTCACACTTGTCCCCGCCCTTAATGCTTGTATCAGTGCATTGTATTCATTGTCCCTTTCGGTTTCTTTTGCAATACTTTTCCAATCGACTGTAATTGTGTTCATTTGGTTTCGTTGAAAAGCGCAACTTATATCGATACTGTTTAACGATACTCTATCAACTGGGAATCGTGATAGATAATCGGCATTGCTATTATCGGTTGACGTTCTGTACTCTATCGTGTAGTCAAAACCCGAAAGAAAATGAGCATAATGGAATAGTCGCATCGTACTCATCGCTGGTAAGGTTCTGTGTGGGTGAAAGATTGTTGTGAGCGGCTTATGGTCCGTTATGAGAATGAATTTTCTTCCGTAGCAGTAGTGAAAAAATTTCTTTAATCCCCAGAATATAGCCGTGGCCTCTTTATCGATTTGGCTGTACTTCTTTTCGCTACTGGTAAGTGAACGTGATGCAAAGGCAATAGGTCGATCTGACCCGTCGGGCAGCCTGTGCGACAACACGGCCCCCAGGCCGTCTGGTGAAGCGTCAGTAGCGAGTACTAGTGGTTTTTGTGCGTCAAAATGCATTAAAACTCTTTCGCTGAGAATTTCTTTCTTTATTCTATTAAAACTTTCGTCTCTCTCTTTTGTCCATTCGTATTCAGTTCCCTTCTTCAGTAGATTGTTTAGTGGACTTGAGATGCTGGCCAGATTTGGTATAAATTTGTTGTAATAGTTCGCCATACCCAAAAATGTTCGTAATTCACCACAATTAGTTGGTCGTTTCGTGTCCAGTATCGCCTTCACCTTACCCCTGTTCTTATGTAGACCGTTTTTATCGATGGTGTGACCGAGATAGTTAATGCTCTTTTTCATAAAATGGCATTTTTCCTTGTTCAGCTTTAAGTTATTTGTTTTAAGTTTTTCAAGAACTTGGCGCAGTCTTGTCAGAAGTTGCTCCTCCGATGATCCCTGTATGATAATATCATCGAAGAAACATTTGACGCCGGTAAGGTCTCGTAGTAATTGATCCATAAACTTCTGCCATAAATTTGGTGCGACTTTAACTCCGAACGATAGACGGTTAACTTTGAAGGTTCCCTTATGTGTACTCAGTGTTTGCATCATGGCGCTTTCTTCATCCATCACCATATGTAGATATGCTTGACTAATGTCTAATGTGCAAAATATCTCTCCGCCGTTCATCTCCACGAGTATATCCTCTATGATTGGGATTGGATACTGTTCATCTTTTATAGCCTTGTTTAGCGTCACCTTATAATCAGCGCATAGACGAATACTGCCGTTGGGCTTGACTATCGGCACCACTGGAGTCCCCCATTCTGAGTTGTCAATTTTTGTCAGTACCCCTGTTGCGCATAATCTCTCTATCTCTTTGTCAACTTTCTCTTTAAGCGCATATGGAATACGTCTCGGTTTGATGAAAATTGGTGTTGATCCTTCGTACAGAGAAATATGACCCTTGTAGTTGGGTATGCATCCCAGGGTTCCGTCGAAAACGTCGTTGAATTCTGCCAGCAATTCCGTAAGCTTCGGGTGTTCTTCCTCTTTCATTAGATTAATATTTGCTAAATCTAAGTTTATTCGCCGAATCCAGGATCGGCCAAATATTGCATCCACATCCTGTCGAATGATATATAGTTTTTCGTCAAATGTCTGGTTTTTATATTTACATGTGACATACGCTACCCCAACTGGCTTAATTATTTCTCCCGTATATGTTCTCATAACGATGCCTGTTTTATACAGCTTGCGCCCGGTATTTAATGTCTTGAAATCTTTGTATGAGATCGACGACAATGCGGCTCCCGTGTCAAGTTCCATGTCCATTGCTTTGTTATTTATTAACACCTTAATCATAAATTTATCAGTGTTGTGTGATCTAATAATGTTGGTGTCCCATGGCGTATCGTCGTCGATTGTTTCCGAGTCACTTACTATTTCTACATTGGCATCCATATCGTCATGCACCTCCACGTGCCTGGATACGATCTGATTGTTCATTCTGAGCCGTTGTAGACAAACCCGAGCCAAGTGCCCCTTCTTGTTACATTTCCGGCACGTTACATTAATAAGTTTGCATTCTGGTGATCGATGATCATGCCCTCCACACCGGAAGCATTTGCCCCGTAAGTCTCTGATTGTTGTAATATTTTGTTTGAAGCTGGGTTTCTCCTTCAATTGTAACATTGGTGGTTCGTGTTTTGAACTGTGTGCTTGCGAAATGTAAGCGCTATCTGTTTTTGACATCTCTATTCCCGTAGCTGTGCGTGTTAAATCTGTCAGATTCTTTAAATCAGTTCCTTGTAGTATTTTGGTTCTAATATCATTGTCTTGTAATCCACGTATAAATTGTAGGCAAAGGAAATTTTCCGAGATCGATTTCTTACAGTGTGTGCACGTGAACTGACAGTCCTGAGCCAATCGTCTCAGTTGAGAAGTGTATTCAACGGCCGATTCACTCTCTGCTTGCATACGTGATATAAATTTATGCTGACATGCCCAGACGCTCGGTTTAGGGTCTAAGAATTCGTCCAGTATCTTAATAAGTTTGCTGTACTCGAGGTTACATGGTTCATCTGGTGAGCACAATTCACACGCCCTTTCATGTAATTCCGGAGAAATGGAACTTAATAGCGCGTATATTTTCGCTTTGTCATCGTTGTAGTTATTAAAGGATAAGTACGTTTCCAGTCTTTTAACAAAATTTTTAAAACTTTCCTTATCTTGCATGGCTTGAAATTGAATCTTGGGAATCGCTGGTGTTATATTGTCGGATCGGGTGTTGCCCTCCGGATAGCCGGCGAACGACGTCGTCGCGGCTGTCATGAACATTGATGCTGTATGCGCTGGTGTGGGTGGCGTCGGCCGTGCCGCATGTAGTTTTAGTTTGAGTTGAAGGATGTGTTCTTCTGTAACGTATCGTTCTTCAATTTCTGATTGTAGCTCGTCATTTTCCATCCCTGCTTCAATGTCAGTCTGTATGTTGTCGAATTTTCGTTCGTAATTTTCAAGGCTTGTTAGTCTAACCGTCACTTCCGTATCGGAAATATTTTCTGTCCGTTGTTGCAGTAATTGGTTTTCTAGTTTTGTTAACTGGCCGCGTAGTACGGCGCGAGTTCTTTTAAGTTTATTCTGGTCCATCGTCGCCACTTTTATATTTACGTAATTAAGTGATTCAATAAAACCATTACATTTTTATCCATGACAATTTAATGACAGACGGACTATTTCTTTTTCTGTACGTAATCATAGACACGACAGTTTGTATGAATTGTATGAAAACATATAAAATTTTGTTTGTTAAACATAAATATTTTTACAAGCGCTATCGTCTAGACACAGTTTTAAATCGTATTGAAGCTTTTAAAGTGAGATTCCAGTTACTCCAGACTCACGTGTTTTAGGAAAGATGACATTTTAGGAAAGTATAAAATAAAATTAGAAAGGACCATTAAAGCATTAAAATAGTCATGCGTTTTTTACCACGGGAATGGGATAAAAAGTATCTTATGTCCTGGTTCAAGCTACCTCCCCGCCAATTTTCATAAAAGTTTGTTCAGTCGTACTTCAATTATAAGTAGATTAACTAAAACGATTTTAAAATTTTATTTATACATGTAAGTATGTATGTATCTATAAAAGATAGTTGTTTTAGTTCCACCGTCTCTTCTAATCCAGTTAACGTAAGATGGAAAGTGTCCATGCAAACGACCTCCAAAGAAGGATCGAAGTGAGTCACAATACAGCCTTATAACGAGACGTTTATGGGCAGAACAACAAACCTACACGTGTAATAATCAAGTTAGAACTTTAATGTAATTGTATAAAGATCATTATTCTTTAGAACAAGGGTTACCTTGACTTAGTAGATTGTCTGGTCATCTTTTTTGTCTGATTATCTGCAATTTGAAAGTTAGAAAGTGTGCAAATATTATTGTATAAGCAATTAATGCTCATGTGCTAGCATTGTATAGTCTATTTGGAATACAAGTGTATATTGATTTGATTTTAGAAAACTTCACAGTTCCCATATTTGTAGACTAAGCTGATGTGTAATAATCGCGAAAGCATCAAAAATTATTATTGTACAGTCTAGTTTGGTAAAGGCGTATTTTTCTTTAGGGATATAGGTTACCTACATTGAATCTTTTTTTCGTTATTTGTAAGAAAATCTGAAAATATAGGTACTTACTTATTAATGTTTCTGAGATTTATGTTTAATATAAATACCTATATAGATTTTTGTTTGCCTACTTCGCTTCGAAAACAAACTACTGTTTTCAACTACTACGGTTACTAACATACTACGACAAAAATACGAAGAAATTACGTAAGACAGTTGTATTTTTTATTCACTTAATAATTTCATGAAGGTCGCTGTTTTCTTGTCTTAATTATTAACAGGCCTGACGATCAACGATTGGAGATTTGGTAATAACAACGAAAACATAGCAACTGTTGTAAAAAAGGCCTTATTACTTAAACTTGGTAGAAGACGAAGAAACCAACGTAATATCGATTCAATGACACCCCGACCACAAAACCGCGAGAAATCTAGAGCAAATCTCAATATCGTGTTAATCGAATTGAGATTCTCACAAAAACCTAACATAACCCTTATTGCAAGGAAAATCTCATCGCGTCATTCAATGAATCACATACAAAAAACGGTCTTTCTATACAATGTATTTCGTGATCTATGTCTAAGATGTTTAGGTTCATTATTATATTGCAAATGCATCTTTCTCGAGGTCAGGTTGCAAAGGTCACGGTCCGTGGCATTGGCGCCACGTGGTTGGTTGCCTAGCAACCAGGTGGCACACAAACAATAGGGCATATCAGTCGACTCCCGGTTTTGGAATAAGTAGGTCGTGGGGAGTGTCTAGGATCTAAAATAGTTTGATTTTTGAAGTGCTAATGTGTTTTACGGCATTTTCTAAATAAGCTAGCTACTCTTCGATAAAACCGTTTATTATTATTGCAAACATAATAAACTAATGAATCAATTTTATTACCTTTCTATCAAATACGTGGTACTTATTAGATGTCACCTACTTAATAATTTATAGGTTAAAGTACCTACATACTTATAGTCTTATCTGCTAGTTAAATTCCTAAAAACTCAAGGCTTACTCAATAAACTAATTGATATATTTATTATTTAATTTCTAAACTTCAAATCCCAATGTACAAATTTAATGTCAAATTCGCAACACAGGCTTCGTCAATTAACATATCATAAACTAGTAGACAATATTAGAAAAAGGACGCACTATCTTCTTGGAAAAATTGTCAAAGTAAAACAACAAAACAGACCTAGTGACCAGTAAGCTATGCAAACTCGCAACTTCTCCCGGTCCTGGGACCACGTGAACTGGTGGGAGCCAGAGCACTGGAAGCCTCGCCAGCGGAGCACCTCCTCATCACAATCCTTGGAAGGAGCAGACCCTGCGGAGATCAGGAACGGCTGGCTAACCTTA
Source organism: Polylopha cassiicola (assembly GCA_038024825.1). Taxonomy (NCBI): domain Eukaryota; kingdom Metazoa; phylum Arthropoda; class Insecta; order Lepidoptera; family Tortricidae; genus Polylopha; species Polylopha cassiicola. The sequence goes on from CP149061.1 coordinate 8,444,240, forward strand.
CCCGATAAGGTAACCTGATTGTGTGTTGTGGACTCCTTAGCTTACTTACTAGCGGCCCGCCTAGACTTTGCCCGGATACCTTTTTTATAGCCTATGTCACACGGGAATAGTGTAGCTTTCCAACAATGAAATAATTTAGCGTGCTACGATTATGGGAACTGTAAAGAATCCGAAACGTCAGCAAATAAAATAAAATAAAAATACGCGAGTTAAATCCGTTGATAGTTGTTTCATTCCAAGTCCATTATAGTCATTTTATTCCAAAATCAGACACAGTCCAAAAGACTTAATAACATCGTCACCAAATATTGATTAATGATTAAAATTCTATTTAATAATTCGTGGCAGTAAAGCCTTGACTAACGAAGTTACTTTAACATGTGTACTATGAGACATCTATTATGTTCTTTGTAAATAATATAGTAGTGACAGTGACCGTGTAATAGATACATTATACATAGCTGTGTATTATGTACTTGGGGTTTAAATTACTACTCTGTCTTTAAGGGAGGTTATTTATAATACATTAGCGTCCCGCCCCGGCTTCACACGGGTGCTATAAACCTTCCTCTTGAATCACTCTATCTATTAAAAAAACCGCATCAAAATCCGTTGCGTAGTTTTAAAGATTTAAGCGTACATAGGGATATAGGAACAGAAAAAGCTATTTTGTTTTATACTATGTAGTGATGGTACCTATTAACTGTTTATTTTTGTCTATCAAGTAGGTTATCAAGTATTTGTTTTTTTCGTATACAAAGAAAAATATGCAAAGATAGTTTCTGTCCGCGACTTTGTCTGCGCTCGAAAAGTAACTCCGTTTCACCCCATAGGGGAAGAATTTCCAAAAAAAATATAACTCATCAAAAATACCAATGATTTCTACAGTTAAGCTGCAAATCGGACGTTTCAACTCTTTGTTACCGTGGCAAAGTAAAGTGGCTGTATTTGTCTATTACCTACTCAGTTAAAGATCATTGGGTCATTTTTTATAATAATTTGACTTGCCATTGTTTTAAATGCCACAATAGATAAACAAAACGGTACTGTACATATTTAGCTAGAAGATTTGAATACTTTAGTGTCTACTACTTCGTATAGGTATTAGATACACGTTGTGTTTCTCGTCATGCCGCGCATCATGCTTCTCGTCATGCTCATCGTCATGCCCACTACTCTCCGTTTTTTGGTGCAAGTTAAAAGACCAGCAATGCAAATCGTCGCGATTAATTGCGCGAGTGGAGCAGTTTGGACGGAGGGCAGTTTCGAGGCAGCTAGAGGAGCAGAGCGATAGGCAGCGCGAAGAGCAGCGTGACTTAGAAAATAAGGGCATTTATGAGTGCTTTATAATAATAATGATGCTTTATATTCGATACGGAAGTATCATATTTAGTATACCTAAGAAAATAAGGGCATTTATGAGTGCTTTATAATAATAATGATGCTTTATATTCGATACGGAAGTATCATATTTAGTATACCTACTATAAAATACCTACCTACTCGTGTCTTGTATATCCATCGAAGCGTGACCAATCGTTATACAATGATAGTCATGCAGGCAACGCGTGCATTATGCAACCTAGTGTAATTGGCATAGGGTTGATAATTACGTGGCACAATTAGCAATTAGCATGCCGTGTCCTGCACCTAGGACTTGCAATTACAAATTGCAGTAGCGACTGTGACTCAATGTGAAAGTAAATTAGGTGTAATGCACTATTGCAAGTGATTTGGTGGAAATAGGAAATTGGTGATTGTAATGGAAATGCTTTTGCATTTTACTGTAAGTATGCCTTAGTTGAGGGGTAATTCAATTATATAGGTAAGTATACAAAGATTATAAAAAGATACTTAGACAGGCAGGGTTTGCTTGTCTAATTATTAAAATGCTTACCTAATAGGTAACAGATAGAATAGAATGGGAACAACAGAGGTAACTGATAAATTAAAAATAAAAGTTAAACCCTTTGACTCAAAAGCAAAAATTTCTTCTTAGTGCTCTCTTTTGTTAAATAAAAAAATCTCTATGCTTTAATTGAAATGAAACAACTTTAAACGGATTCAACTCGCGTATTTTATTTTATTGGCTGACGTACGATTATGGAATCTGAAAAGGCTCCGAAACGTCAGCCAATAAAATAAAATACGCAAGCTAAATCCGTTTAAAGTTGTTTCATTCCAATGTAGGTATAATAACCGCGAAGGCATCAGAAAAAAAATACATTTATATATTTCCTAAAGTTTTGAAGACTGTATCTTAACTTAGGCTCTTAAGATTACAAAATCATCAAAATACTCAAGGCAATCTGAGGTCAACAGACGCGGTGAGTCAGCGCTGCGCACGCGCCGTGTTAGGGCATTACGGTCTCTCCGGTCCCGCCGCCCGCGCAACGCGATTTGCCGATTTTTATTATACTGAAATGCTATTTTAGGATCATCTCAAGGCTAAAAGGTTAAGTTGAAGACTTTTAGAGTACCTATTTTTATATAAGTAAAAAACGGGTTTTCAATCTATTGTATATTCAATCTATAATTTAGGAAGTATATGTAGCTTTTTACGGTGGTTTGTAATAATATGATATCCCTATTGATGTAACGGGCACGACGACGTCTGTCGGGATCGCTAGTAATAGTAGTAATTTATAATTTAGAGGAAAAAATATACATACCTTTATTCGGGAAGATTAGTCATAAACAATTTTGTTATCAATTATGCTTGTCTATTCGTTCATATATATTTAGCCCAGATTTGTAGAGAAAAGCGTAACGTTAACAATTTTTAAATTAAAGATCTTTTAACCTTATAAAAAAAATATCATCCACTAGCTGTGCCCGCGACTTCATCCGCGTGGAATAGTTATTCTTCATATAGGCTTCATATTTTCCCCGTTTTTTGCACATTTTCCACTGTTTCTTCGCTCCTATTGGTCGCAACGTGATGTAATATAACCTTCTTCGATTAATAGTCTATCCAAAAAAAAATATTTTTTCAATTTGAACCAGTAGTGCCTGAGATTAGCGCGTTCAAACAAACAAATAAACTCTTCAGCTTTATAATATTAGTATAGATTTCAGTGGTACCTACCTACCTATTATGTTACTCATGAATTCACTAATACTGCAATATGCATGCTAATAAAACATACCTGGAAGTGAAAACTTGCGTAAATTTACTCAATAAGTGCATCTAACCTTGATCGATTGCCGTATTTACTTCCGATCGAACGCCTACTGACCTGCACGTAGGTAGGTATTAGGTATTATTCACTTATATTTTCATAATAGATTATAGAAAGTACGTAATGACTTAGCAAACAATGTTATGCTAGGCAAGGTAATGACAACGTGTTGGTGTAGTGGTGAGGGGCTTGCGAAGCTGAAAGCGGGTTTGAATCCTGTAAGGGTCAGATATTTGTGTATTGATGACCTTAATTCTTATACATGGAGGTAGTTATCTATCACAGCTAAGAAGAACCGCTGAAAGAAACTCAGCACAAAAAGAACCGCTGAAAGAAACTCAGCACAAAAGTCTGTTTTTATTTAACTTATGGAAAACCAACAGCTTAAAAACTAGGGTACAGAAATGGAATAGAATACAAAAATTTAAACACACAAAATAAATCTTATACTTAACTACATACAATATAAGTTTTATCATTTAAATTTATAATTATTTAATGACTGTAATAAAAAAAAACTTATACATACATTAAATTATTAAAAATTAATTACTATGATTGTATCACGGTTACACTTTTTTTTATACTTATTAGAAAGATAACTGATGGAAATAATAAGTGTATGAAAAAGTTGCTTATTCCATATTTTTTTTTTCTATTAAGTACAATATTTATTTACTCTTTCGACCATTAAGTGTCAAAGCGGTCAATAACCTGCAACCGTTTAATAAACGGAAATAAATCAACTATACATTTAAGTGGTCAACTTGATGCCAAGGCCCCACCATATCGGATGACATATACAAATGTCCGATTAATACCATTATAACTTAATCACTGATTCTAGTTGACATTGCTAAAATCGTTCACTCTAATCTTCAGAACAAAAACTAAGGAAGTGTTTAGTAAAATGCAGCAACCGTGACATTCTAATCAATAGATTACGGAAACGAAAACAAAAGCGGTAATGTCTACTTGTCTTATAAGACGTACCGAGGTGCGTAGGCGCCGCCCGCGCGGCAACGCAGCGCCTTCAATGCGCTGATATAATATGGAGTTAAACTTGTTGATGCTGTACCTATTGTTTTTTTCCTGACTCTGTTTCCTGATCCTTGCCAAATTTGGTTGGATAAAGATGACACAATCATTGTAATTTGTATCATCCTATGCCTACCTATTTAAGTAGAAAAAATGTAGTGACGCGGATCTTTGAACATTTGAGATGCCGTCATTGTCGTTTCTATATCTATAATGGTTGCAAATTATATATGAGTACCTATCAATTGGAATATTATTTATACCAGGAGATAATTTCACTTAAGTTTTTTAATTATTGATTTTGTTCTTAAATAAAGTTTGAGATGACAATGGCGACATTTAAAACCGTCGAAGATCCACCCAACACTTTTGATTTCGAAGTATACTCCGGGTTATTTGAAATTTTGTTGTTATTATTATGTATTTGTTGTCAGAGGTATTCTGGCTCCACCTGGTAACCAAATGAGGTCGGCGAAATTTATTTAAGTACTTTAACTTATAATGTTTTTTTTTTCTTATTTCCAGGCTCGTTTCCAACAGAAACAGATGCAAGAGCGCGAAATGAAAATCGCGTCGTTGTACGAAGCACAGCAAGCGCGGGCGCTGACCAGGGTCCGGCATTCACCCAGCGAGAGCAGCACCGCCAGCCCACCGCAAGCACCGCCCGTGGCACACCAGCCGGGGAAGGTATGTTTATAACTATCACGGAGTTCATTGCATTCTCACGGCGAGAGCAGCACCGCCAGCCCACCGCAAGCACCGCCCGTGTCACACCAGGCAGGGAAGGTAGGTATGTTGGTACGGCAGTGCCCACGCCAAGTGCGAAAGCAAAAACACACGGCACGGCCGTACTATTCCTTTCTCGAAGCTATTCATTTCTATTTCATGGGCTGCATAAACAAGTCGTTTTATGTCTCTGTGACGCAGCAATATTCGGGTGCCTTATAAATTATTAAAAACTTTCCGAGAGCTAAAATTGTATCGTTCGACATAGCATGTGCTACAGTTCTCATTACCTAAACTGTTTCGCATGTCATTCCTACATCAAAGGTGTATGTAGTACGTTTATTTAGATACTTCGGTATATGTCAGCACTCTCATTACAATCAATTTGTTTTTCTCCCAGGTGCGTCAAATGTTTGAAGAGCGTCGAACGAAGGCTGGCATTGACAAGAGTTACCCTCTTCAACCGATTCACAACACAGACAGGGCGCGGAAGCCTCTCCCCAACGGTTTTTCCAAGGTCACCTCAACCAGCACTAGGGTCGTGGAGAAAACCAGCAAGACCACGCACAGTGTCTCGCAATCTATTAAAAAACAAAGCCATGTAAGTTATACAACAATAGACATTTGTATTTGTATAGACATTTGTAATGTCTTTGACTTGATGAGTTGGGGGTCTAGACAAGGTGACAACCAAAATGTATGCGATTTGACATCTGCGAACGACTGTCACGTACGTCACAAATTTTGCGGTTGTCAAATCCCATACATTTTGGTCGTTTCATTTAACGTTAACGTTGAACGTTGGCACCTTGTCTACGTCCCTTGGTGTTGCTTTGAAAATTTATTTATTAATTTACTTGCTCTTTATTTCACAACAAAGCTAATGTAAAAAATGCGGATTTAATGCCATACGAAATTCTCAGTCAATCTTTAAAATTATTATGATAGTAATTTCTGATGCCTTCGCGGTTATGACACATTGGAATACGCGAGTTAAATCCGTTAATAGTTGTTTCATTCCAATTATTATGATAAGTTATCACCATTTTGGTATTACAAGGGATGAATTCAATATTTTATTTTGTTTTACAGAAAATAGAAAGCAAAATAAACGGATCTGGCGACCTGAACCACAACCACCAAGTAGACTTGAACTTCAAACAATCGGTAAGCTTTCTAATGAATTATTATAATTCTCCTTCAAATAAGCAATTGCTTATTTCGATGAGGCTTAAAAAAATACAACAGTAGTCACTATTCGCAATATACTTACCTAATATATTTTTTTAAATATATTATTATATATAGGTATTTATAATATCTTTATATTTTCTCTCAACCTTTATACTATAGGTAGTAATATTTAAAGTCACAAATTCTCTTCAATATGAAATTCTTTTACACTTCAGATTCTGTTCATGCCTTAGGTACCTACCTTTGAGAGTAGGTACCTATAGGTACCTAAATGATAAAACTACATTGATAAACAGCATTAACAGTGAATAGAATAAAAAGAGGAACTGAATATAAAGCCAATGACAGATGTCCAAAGAGTACAGACACAAAAAAACTTTACGAAAAGAAAAATGCAAACAGTAAAATTTTATTCGTGAAATTTAAGGTGCCCCGGAGTAACGGCGAGGTCATAAACAATATAGACACTCTAGACGGCGACAATAACTACCTGTTGGAAAACGAAACCTTCCCCGATGCGCTTGCGCCTATTCCCACACCTCGCTCCCCGGAACCAGAGCCGAAAAGGCCACCTAGAAGGTAAGACAGATACTTAATACAATTTTGTCTCTGAAAATTTAGATGTAGGTACCTAGTCAGTAATTTGTCTTTATTGAACATTGGAATCATGCAACTACATATTTATAAGTGATAGTAAAGTTTTAGAAACGTCAGCAAATAAAGTAGGTAGGTATGCCAGTAAATAATCAAATTTATTTGCTGACGTTTTGAAAACTTTACAGGTCCCGTATTCGTAGCCGACTGAGTTGAATAGTGTTAGACTAATGTCTTGACTAAAATTTTGTTAGTAAGGTACAGGTAAGGTTGTAGGTAGGTACATGTAAAATATTAAGAACGTAAATTATTAAAATATTTAACAAAAAAACCATAGACGTATGGACTCCTGATTTAAAGCTTCAACCAAAATGTTCCATGTGTCTTTTTCTGTGGCTATACCTAGTGTACAGCTATATTTATATTATATTATAATTAATTATTTGCAGAAGTCCCGCCACCAGAACGAGTCCTGTTAAAAGTAAACCGGCGCCGGCAGTCGCGCCGCCTAGAAAGGTGGTCAGTGAAAATGTGGTAAGTCTTTCAGTAGTACATATGTATGTGTCAATAAACGAGCAGGTACCAATGAGGGCCACCGCGTGTCAGAAATCCGCTAGATGCGCTAGTGTAGAATGAGGTCCAGCTGTCATGTACCACCAATCACAGGCCAGTAGCTTGCCTCTCATTGGTGGTACATGACAGCTAGACCTCATTCTACACTAGCGCATCTAGCGGATTTCTGACACGCGGTGTAGGTATGTTGCCTACAAGAAAGAGAGTAGTGATCCAAGATCTCAGATTTGTTTTGTATTAGAAAAGGTGTTTTTTTTTTTTGATTGGAAGTATAATTATAATAAAATTAGAAAGGAATTGACACTAGTAGAAGATCAATTTTGAATTACTTTCAAATTACTATCTTTTGAATAAAATTTTACTCTAATCAGAGGGATACCCCTTGACGTAGTGGGTATGAGTGAAAGTTTCGCATTAATTTCCATTGCATGATGAAATCGCGGCGCATACAAGCTTAAACCTTTTCTTTTATAGCTGTATAACTTTATTTTGATTCATTAACCTTCGCGGTTATTACACATTGCAAAAAAAATAAAATAAAAATATGCGAGTTAAATCCGTTAATAGTTAGTTGTTTCATTGCAATTTATTTTGGTTATTTCAAAATTGTAAAAATATTTGTACTTTTATGTGTGGTTAAGTCTTATCGGTTTTGAAACTTTTTGATGCCAATTATCGATATAATTTATAAAAATGATAGCAAAATGTCATCTTGAATTTTTCGAATTCGAAATGACTTTCAATCAAAATTTTCAGTGTCAAAATGTGAGATACAAGTTGAATAACAAATTTTACGTTTAATCTATTTACTTACCTATTTAAAAAAATCCAAATCAAATGTGTGTCGTGTAATATAGAGAAAAAAAATAACATCCAAATGTGTTGTTCAGGTTTCAGAAAACAATAAATCCCAGGGGGGTATGCAGAGAACCTCACAGTCAGTAAGTACTTACAAAATTTATATTTTTTTTACACTTGTTAGATCTCTTTTCGAATTTTTGTCAGTAGGTACCTACATACTTGGTTCCTATACTTGGTTATTTTTTGTGTTCCCATTTTAATAGCTAAGTAGGTAGTTAGGAACTTTTCAAATTAAGCTTTTGTATGAGTCAACTTGTTGTTTTTAGTACTATTTTTTATTTGAGTTTAGTTACATTTTTATCATAAATATTAATATCATATTCATTGTTTTCAGGTACCAAAACGACAGCCTGTGGTAATTGTTCGATTTTATTTATTATTTATCAATTATCAATAAGTATAGACTGTAAGAGTACCTGCCATATTTATGTTTTTAAATTTTACTTATCGATTTATGCAAATTTGTAATACCCACAAAAGGGTGATTCCACGGGCGTTTGAACCGCCGTCAGTCCTTTGCCACAAATATTGAAGAATTAAGCTACAAAAAGATTTGAACTCTATTAATTTTGACGACAAGTGCGAGCGCAGTATGTCGTCGCATCAAAACGTAATTCTTGTTGTAGCTCATTTCTTCAATATTCAGGACAACGGACTGACGGCGGTTGAAACTCTTGAAACGCCCGTGGAATCACCCATAAAACAGTTGTTTATCAATATTTCAATATTAATTTATAAAGCTGAAGGGCCTGGGAGGCTCGAATATTACTTCAGTTAAACGATCATTATAAAATACGCGGATCAAATCCGTTATAGTTGATTCCGATATCTAATAACCGCTAAAGCATCGAATATATTTATCAATGCAAACATAAACCCCTAGAAGCCAGTGGCTCCAGCTCGTAAGGCGACGGCGACGCCGCCGGCGAGCGCGGGCGCGGGCCCGGGGTGCGCCGTGTGCGGGCGCCGCTTCGCGCCCGACCGGCTCGCCAAGCACGAGGCTATCTGCAAGAAATCCAACGCCAAGAAGAGGAAACCGTTCGACGCACTCAAACATAGACTAGCGGTGAGTTTATTCAATCATTTACTTAATTTGTATTTTAAAATATTCCACGATGCAGGTTTTGTCAACTGAGAGTAGGTGCGTGAGTATGTATTACGCCATGATGTCTACCGAAGTTTCGTCAAACTAAAATAAAAACACAAAGAAAACTAGGATATCCACTACATGCTTCGTCCACAACACAGCAGAGCGAGGTGAGTTGGGTGGAGAAATCACTAAACGGGCGATACTTATTCGCCTTCAAAAAAAAATCAAAGTCGGTTCGTCCGTTCGGGAGCAACGATGTTACACACAGAAACATCAACCTTATTTAAGTACCGATTATTAGGTAATTTGGTAATTTATGTATCACAAGAATCTGCCACTTAGTTAATTAGAAAAACACATGTAGTGTTATGTAAAATATGCAAGTATAGTATACTTGTATTATAAGTGTTCAGATTAGTAAATACTTAGTGGTAAAATAGTCAGAAGTTCCACTTAAGTAATTAATTTAGATTTTTGTATTTAGGTACCTACCTACGTAGTTATTTTAGGTACTTTATTAAATGTGTACTTATTTTCATGTAAAGGGCACAGAAGCGGAAGGCTATAAGGCAAGCGAAACAAATTTTATTTGCACGAAATTATGTTTCTATTTTTAGCATTTACAATGTAAAAGCTTCGTAATAATTACACCGAAAAGTAATGCACAAGATAACGATATTATATTTCTGCACAAATTACACTTCCTAATAACGCATGATTTTATTCCTTATTTACGGATGTTTTATATACAAAGATTCAATCAAGGTTTACCTAAATTATAAATAATCTCTTATTGAATCTTAAAACTACTCTATAAGCAATTTTTAAACTACCACCACTCTCCCAAAAAATTACGTAGCATCCAATAATATAAGATTGGTTTTAAACCTTTTTGTCATAAGATTTAAGGTTCTAGATACTTATACCTAACCTTGAATCTCATGATAGAAAGCACAAAATAAAATTCATTTCCAATTCAAAACACTTCGGATATGCTTGCTTGCTTAAACAAAATGGCGTCGCGCTCGCCATTTTGTTTAAATCAAGTTTGGCTAATCCAAGCGCGCCCCGCAGGGCACGGAGGCCGAGCCGTTCATCGGCAAACTGCGCAAGAGCACCAACCAGTCGTCGACGAAGGTGAAGCCGCTGAACAGCAACTGGCGGCAGAAACACGAGGAGTTTATCAGCGCCATCCGCGCCGCCAAGCAAGTGCAGGCGCATCTTAAGTCTGGGGGTAAGTGTCAGCAAAGAAATTTAAAGAAGGTCTCTCCTTCACGTCTGCTCACGTTTCGAAATTTTTTCAGTTCCCTTGCAGCAGACTGTGCTAATACTTTATTATTATTGTTATCATTAATTACTAATAAATGATTTGCTTTGATTCATTCATAATGACTTCAGATGCTTTCGCGGTTACTACCAACAATTTTGAATGAAACAATTATACTCGCGTATTTTATTTTATCGGCTGACGTTTCGGAGCGTGAGGATGATGATGATTATGGAATCTGTAAAGGTTGTTTCATTCCAAATTTAAAAGGACTCTTTGGAATGACACAACTATAACGGATTGAACTGATGTCTTTGACTATCGTCAGCTCACTTGTGCTACGAATGTTTTTATGGGAATTGTAAAGTTTGAAACGTCAGCAAATTCAGCAAAATAATATACGCGAGTTTAATCCGTTATAGTTGTTTCACTCCAATGTGTTATAACCTCGAAGGCATCAGAAAATATTAGGAATTATTGTTTCATTCCTATTGAATCATTGAATTAAGCGATCCAGTGTAATTTACCAATAATAAATATACCTACATGATTGTTAATAATAATATGGTCTGCTAAAAAGGCTTAAAAGTCTCCTTTCAGGAGTCTCGCCACCCGTCCGGTTTTGCAGTGAAGGCTCATTAGCTGGCCAACTGCGCTTCAGTATTCAATTCGAAAAAAAAAAGATCTGCTAACGATAAGCGCAAGGAGTACCTAGTAGGTACTGCGTTTAGCGCAGGACAGAAATGATGAGTGGAAATCATTTCAGTATCACTACCTTCTACTTCGTCACTAAATAAACAATTGCAAATACAGGTAAACTAAGCGACCTCCCGCCACCCCCGCCGTCTGAGAACCCGGACTACGTGCAGTGTCCCCACTGCAGCCGGCGGTTCAACCAGGCGGCGGCAGACCGACACATACCCAAGTGTGCCTCCTACCAGTTCAACAAACCCAAACCAGCTGCGAAGAGACGGTAACCTGAGACGGAACCACTGGAGCAAACGTCTTACTCAATCGAATCTGATTTGGACTAGCTGTAAGATTTTTAAAGACAGATTTGGAAGACTTTGTTTTAAAATATTGTTTTCAAATTTGTAGTGGAACTGGTTCCTGAAAGCTTTAGCTGGTGGAATACTCTTGACTTGCTCTAAAATCCAACGACGTATGAAGATATAGGTGAACTCATTGCAATTACTGGATAGTTTTGCTGTTACTTTGCAAAATTCGAGACATTCTAATAACATATCTTGAATCCAACGTCTTGTTCAAGAATTCCCAACTCTGATCGCAAAATTAAAGACATCTAAGTATCTAAATATTATCAGTACTATCGAATCTACCATCTTGTTAAAATCCCAACTCTCCATTTCGAATATGCCCGAGCATATCGTATCGAAAGATCTCACATACACAAATAATCATTGGTGCGTGGATTCCCTCATTCAGATACTCTTCACCTACGCTCTGTTCTATCTCGTGAAGACTCTCTACGACATCATCAGCCCCGACCCTGGACATGGGATCTTCACTATCAATACTTAGTTGTAGTTGTTTTACTGTGATGGAGTTCCTTCTAAGGCTATGTTTGGCTGCGCTGGTGTACTGTGGCCTCTGGGTGGTGATCAATTTTGTTCACGACTATGCTTGCGGTCATAAGAGTCATAATCGACAACACTCCATCAGTCTGTCTGTGTTCAGATGCAGTAAGCCTCGACGGGTACGTAGCAGGCGGTATGTGGGTTATTCCTAATGACATTATAGCCTGTTTTATAAGGTCCTTGTGAGACTCAAAGTAGTTGCTACGATCAAAAATTTTTATATTTAATGCTATTGAAATTGGGATGAGTTCACATAATTATATCATCAACTTTAATGTAATCCTAGAATATTAAAAGGGGTAGGGTGAGTTCTGGTAAGATCGGACACGGTTAACACCGTTTGATGTCGTTTGGTGTTAACCGTGTTCGAACTCACCCTACAGCTGTTATATACGGTTCTAGTGAAAAGGGTATAAGTCCTTCACATGTAGTATTGTACTTATACCCTTTTCACTATGACTTTAAAACACTTGTAACATTTTTCACTACCACCCCAGAAAACCACAAGTTTTTACCAATTTAGGTACCTTGAAAAGAGTACCTGTAAGTACGACTAACTTTATCATTTGAAATACGTAATATACCTACTTAATTACTATGATTTAGCAATGATTGACTATTTTATATGTCGTCTGTCTTAGATTTAGTCTAGTAACATCGACTATAGCAACCTTTTCTAATACATATTATAGTCGGCATCAATAGTAAAAAAAATATACTTACCTAAGTTGTTCACGTGCAGTATTACACTTAAATCTATTTTGATTATGATCCCAGATTTGAACACCCTACCTATATTACTATATTTGATGCGGACGTATCCTACTAATATTTCCAATTTGAAAAATGCATCGCATAAGCATTATACTTCTGATTACTACATAATTGTAGGTTTTTTGTTACATTTTTTTAATTTTGAATAGAAGAGATTTGGGAGGTTGGTTTAGTCGATTGATAGCTGGTATTATAATTCCTAGTTGGCCATACGAATGTTGGGACCCTAATTAATTTTTAAGAATTTACTATCTCAGAAATATACATTTTAACGTATAAATAATATTTTAGTGATTCCAAGGGCGTTTCAACCGATGTCTTCTCTATATTGAAGAAATGCGCTGCAAAAAATTAAAACTCTATTTATTCTGACATTCTCCGAATACAGTATATAGTTACCTACAATAAAACGTAATTCTTGGTGTAACTCATTTCTTGGGACTGACGGCGATTGAAACGCCGTGGAATCCATTTAGTAACTCAGTGAGATGAATTTTATAATAATTACAATATTAGATACATATTGAAGTTTGTACGAGAGAATTATGCTTTTTAAAATGTTAACATGCTGATGTTATTGGAATTTTAAATGTACTTTATTATTTTGTATTTGGTTGTTTTATTCGCTTGTCCTATCTGTTCCCGACCGAACCATTCCTCACACGATAGATTATGTAATACTAGCGGCTCGCCCCGGCTTCGCCCGGATCTCTTTTTTTTATAGCCTATCACCTATGAAACTCGGGAATAGTGTAGCTTACCAACAGTGAAAGAATTTTTTAAATCGGTCCAGTCGATTTGGAGCCTATTCAATCCAAACAAACATTTCCTCTTTATAATATTAGTATAGATGTGTGTACAGACAATCTACCGACTGTATTTCCTGAAGATAGAGAACACGACAGATACCTAGTCCCTAGTCCCGACAGAGCCACAGCTACTCCTCACACCATAGATTAAACAGACTACATATCCTAGTGTATTCCCTGATTGATTAATTAGCAAACACGCACAGAATAAATAAGCCAATATATAAAATTCTAGTGTCGCGGTGTTTCTTGCCAAACTCCTCCGAAACGACCAGCCGATTTTTTTTTTATAAATTTTGTATTGTAGGTTTGAGAATGTTAAGGGTAGTCTACCAAGATTTTATTAAGGCTGATTTTAGTCTCACGCTCACCGTCAGCGCTTATAGCTCAGCGCGTAGTTTGTCAGCGCTGATAGCTGCGCGTCATTCAAAAACGCTTCCTAGAAGTTCATATATTAATCCGGTCATTTTAGCTTATATTAGATAAGAATCACGGAATTCGAGATACCCGGCTGTAATTTTGTAAATAGTTGTATATTGACATCCTTAAAGTTGTCTCAAAACCTACATATGGTAGGGTGTGAGCGTCCATTAAATTTCAAGGTCAAAGTGTCAAAAAATCGTTATTTTTGTAAATTTCTCATTTCCTATGGGTTTTAGCTTTTTGTCTTTGTTGGCAATATTGTAGAATACAAAATTCTCTACAAATTTTGTTTAAAATTTTTTTTTATACGGTGAACCGTTTTTGAGGTAAAGGCCGTTAAGCGCGCCGTCACAGCCAACAGGTGCCACGGTCGAAATCACGCCATATACAGTTGATGAACTACAAATATTATTAATTGTTGATGTTTACGCATGCTACTGTGTAATGCTTATACTTATATAGTTATATGGAAGTTTTTCACTATACATAAAATGAGAACATAATCATACTTACCTACGTAATATTATAAAATCAAAAGCAAATGATCAATGTGCATAAAAAATGTTAATTTCTTTAATTAGTGCTGTGCAATTAACCTTATTAAAGAAATTAACATTTTATATGCACATTGATCATTTGCTTTTGATTTTATAATATTACGTAAGTATGATTATGTTCTCATTTTATATATAGTGAAAAACTTCCATATAACTATATAAGTATAAGCATTACACAGTAGCATGCGTAAACATCAACAATTAATAATATCTGTAGTTCATCAACTGTATATGGCGTGATTTCGACCGTGGCACCTGTTGGCTGTGACGGCGCCCTTTACGGCATTTACCTCAAAAACGGTTCACCGTATAAAAAAAATTTTTAAACAAAATTTGTAGAGAATTTTGTATTCTACAATATTGCCAACAAAGACAAAAAGCTAAAACCCATAGGAAATGAGAAATTTACAAAAATAACGATTTTTTGACACTTTGACCTTGAAATTTAATGGACGCTCACACCCTACCATATGTAGGTTTTGAGACAACTTTAAGGATGTCAATATACAACTATTTACAAAATTACAGCCGGGTATCTCGCATTCCGAGGTGAATTCCTAATTTGACCGGTCTATATCTCGGACATCAACGCTGACGGTACGCGTGCCGTCAGCGTAAGACTAAAATCAGCCTAAAGTATTGGACAATTTTTTGGCATTGAAAAATATACATTCAACCCTTAATTTTCATCAACCACCTCTGTAGGCAGTACAGAGTTTGCCATAATTTTCTTAAAATAAATAAGTTACACCAGTCGCAAAAACTATATACCTACTTAATTATTATGATTTAGAAATGATTGAATATTTTACATGTCGTCTGTCTTAGATCTCGTAACAGTTTTTTTATGATTCGTCTTTGTATGGCTGTAGGTACAAAGTTGGTCAGGTCTACTAGTAATATAATAAAACCAAGAAAATAATGCTCATTGTATATTTTCGCTACAAACAACGGTACAAAATGAAATGCAAAATAAACCGCGTTACATTACGGAAGCAAACATTAGCCCAACATTGGTTCAAATGGTCCAACGTTGGCGCTGCGGCAGTCGCCTTATTGGTCCAACTTTGGCACAAAGTTGAGTACAACCGTGGCCTTGGCTGGCACTGTCACGCTATCGCTTGTGACCGGCGTGTTCTTATCATATCTGCAAAAAAAAAATTATATGTGGAGTTACTAACAACTTTTCTAAATGAGAAAAACAAGTAGGTTGGAGTTTATTTTAATAGTCAAAATCGTTTTACCTTACGAATAGTTAATTAATCAATTAGTTACCTACCGAGTAAATAATAAAAGATAACATTTTGATAATTCATCACCTAACGGGGTTAGTAAGTACGCGGAAGAAGTCGCAGATAAAAACTAGTCTATATAATTATCAATACATAGTATAAAACAAGGTCGCTTTCGCTGTATGTCCGTATGTATGCTTAGATCTTTAAAACTACGCAACGGATTTTGATGCGGTTTTTTTTAATAGATAGAGTGATTCTTAAGGAAGGTTTATAGCCCCCGTGTGAAGCCGGGGCGGGTCGCTAGTAATATATAAAAGAAGAAGCTGACTTGACGACTGACATATCAACGCGGGGCTGAAGCTATAAGGGTTAGAAACTTGAAATTTTGTTTTCTTTCGTAACGTCGGGGAACAGTAAGAATTTTCTAAAATTCGGACACGGACTAGTTAATAATAAAACAGATAACTTACGAAGTGAGATTCTGCACGGCAGGAGTCACGCTGAACACGTTCATCTTGGCGGGCACGGCGGGCAGCCGCGACAGGTCCGCCGCCAGCGAGCCCTCTGTCGGGTTGAACACCGCCGCGTAGCCCGTGTGGCCCTTCTTCCATCTGGAAATATACATGATTCAATAAGGATGACGACAGGGTAAGGAAAACGAAATCCTATTTATTTATTTATTTATTCTTTATTGCACAAAAAAAACAAATTAATGTACAAAAGGCGAACTTAATGCCATACGGCATTCTCTACCAGTCAACCTTAGAGATGAACAGAGAGCATGTGTAGGCGCAAATAAATAATACACTTAATATGATAAATACAATATAAAAAAGGAAGATATAACACTACATAAATAAATACATAAATTTATATACTTAATAATATAAATATAGATACACAAAACTACATAAATAACCACAATGACGGATGATGAAAACTAATGTCCAAGAAAGTGCTTACGTAGCAGATTTAGTCCATTAAGTAGTTAGATTATTAAAAATTATGCAACACACATATTTTTTGATTCACATTATGGTATAACATGTACCACAACACGACATCACAGGCCTCCACTACCAAACTTTTGAAGCGCTTATCTGTCATTTATTGTCCTATTAAGAAAAGAAATAAAACTTGTTCAATCATTTTTGGTACTTGATGGAAAAAAAATACATTTGTCATGCCTATTATTATCTTTGGACAATGTCAATAATAGCGACTTGGTAGAGAAATCGAAATTATATTTATTCTGTCAGATTATTGAACGTTATTGGACGCGTATTGAAAAATGACAGTAATGATGACGACTGGTTAAAGAAAACGAAATTATATTTAAGTTGTCAGTTAGATTTAAAAAAATTGGATAAGTATCTATTTTTTCTATTCTCAAATGAACAAACAATAACAAAGTACTTCTAAAATTCGGGAGTGGGGGCTCGTGACGTGACGTCACTATCTTTGTCTTTTTATGTTTAATATAGTTTAATTTTGAATTGTCGTAATTGTTTACCTGGCTACGGCGAGCAGCGTGCCCGTGGTGTTGCTCGGCACGGCCGCCACGGTGCAGTTGCCGTGGGCGATGGTGGCGTCGCCTCGGAGTGACGTCACGCGCTCAAACGCCTCCTTCACCTGCGCCAAAAAGACATATAGATAAAAAAAATAATCACAAGTAAGTAAGTATTCTGCATTGCGACTGTCCCTAATGCCGCAGCCACACTCGCGCAAAGGCGAGGGAAGTAGTGAGTAAAGGAGACAGAGCATGCATTGCTTGCACTCGGGATTCGTTCCACTAAGCGCTTAAAACGCAGTATAGTGTACTAAATTTATTATAAAATGGTTTTCATTCTATTATCAGCACTGTGAAGGTCGATGTATGGCCGGATCTCTTACTATAAGAGTTTTTTACACATGAAAAATTACTATTATCTAAATTGCAATGTTTATTGTTTACCTTAGTATCGTTCTGGAAGCTCAGTAAACTTGCATCCAAAACTGGCGCAGCCGGAAGGAGCATAGCGAAAGACGCTATTTCCAAACTCTCTTCACTGTCCGCTCCAGGCAGTTTCAACTGTGAAATAAGAAAAAAAAACTTATAAATACACTAGAACGAAGTCAAAAGTCTTTATCATAAAACTATTGTCAGCTCAATCGTGCTAGGATTATGGAATCTGTATAGGTGCCGAAACGTCAGCCAATAAAATAAAATATGCGAGTTAAATTCGTCTATCGCTGTTTCATTCCATCGATTTTTTCTATAAAATATATACACATACATGTATCTATAAAAGATAGTCGTTTTAGTTCCACAGTGACTTCTAAACCAGTTAGCATCCATATCCAGGTAACGTAAGATCGAAAGTGTACATGCAAATGACCTCCAAAGCAGAGATGGGCATTAATCGATTATTTTTTTAATCAACTAATTAATCGACTAAACAATCAATCGTCACAAAACTAATCGCGATTAATTTAATTAAGATTAACTTAATCGTCGCAGAATTCGATTAACGATTGGTCAATCGTCATTTTAATCGACTAAATTTCTCGATTATATTTTGAAACACAGTGCATAAAAAAAAAATATGTACATATTATCATTCAATATGTTCTTTGAAATAATTCTAGAGCAGGGCAAAAAATGGTTAGGCAGTATATGAGTTAGGTAAATTTATTTATTATGGATATTTCATTTTATCAGGTATCTCCTCGTCCATCAAAAGACCCGTAATAGCCCATGTCTTATATCAGCGTACCCCGAAACTTAGACTTACAATTTTTTTTTCTGATATTAATCGAAAGAAAATTAATCTAATTAATCAATCGATTATAGATTTAATCGCTCGTATTTAATCGACGATTAACTTAATCGTGATTAAGTTATTCGAACATCTTACGATTAAGATTGATTAATCGTCACTTTTAATCGTTAATCGATTACTTTTAGGTTAATCTTAATTGTTAATCGTTAGTCGATTACATTTTGCCCATCACTGCTCCAAAGAAGGATTAAAGTGAGTTTTTTCTATATAATACCTGCAGAGCGGCCCACTTGGTGATTTTCTTAGTGATCTCGTACGCCGTCTTGTTGGGCTCCGCGACGATCACGGGCGAGGCGGAGGGCGGCCGCAGCGTCACGTTGCGCTCCAGCGCGGAGTAGTCGCCGGGCAGCGCGCCGTCCTCGGCCAGTGTGAATACTGTCTCACCTGACAAAAAACAATGTAATCTCTACATAGTAAAAAATAAAATCGCTTTTACTGACCCTATATCCCTATGTACGCTTGAATCTTTGAAACTACGCAACGGATTTTGATGCGGTTTTTTATAGTAGATAGAGTCATTTAAGAGGAAGGTTTATAGCACCCGTGTGAAGCCGGGGCGGGTCGCTAGTCCTATTATAAACACGAAAGTTTGTTAGAATGTATACAAAAATATATATTAGTTATTTATTGAAAAGAAAGTTAAAAGTTGGTGTTGTTTTGAAATGAAACCACTTTAACTCGCATATTTTATTTTATTGGCTGACGTTTCGGAGCCTTTACAGATTCCATAACGTAGCATGATTAAGTTCACAATAGTCTTATGCTAAAGTGATTAATATTAATAGTATTAATCACTTTAGCATAAGACTATTGTCAGCTCAGTATAATAACCGCGAAGACATCAGAAATTAGTTGATTTTGTTATAAAAGCTGTTCATGTTGTTTAAATCTTGAAATATAATTATTATGTGAGCTATTCAATCTTTCCAAGCTTCTCCTGAATAATTGCACTTTTGCAAAAATGACAATCTAGCATCGGGGGTGCGATATTTGCTACGTTTTTTTTTTTCCGAACTGAATACTGAAGCGCAGTTGGCCAGCTAATGGGCCTTCACTGCAAAACCGAACGGGTGGCGACTCTTAAGTCTTTTGGGTTGGGTTTAGGGTTTTTAGCCCTGACCGCCCCGAGGGCCCCCCAAGGTGGGGGTCGCACCTCGGCTCGGGCCGTCAGGAGGTGTGTTGACACGACTATTTTGTTGCAAGGGAACGGAAGGTCCCTGCGGATAAGTCCGACGCGCGCCGGGTGTATGTGGACGTCTTCGACCCCGCCGGCGGGGCCGCTGTAACACTATCGAGTATGCTAGGTGTGGGTGAGGCTGCATGCCGCGCGGCAGCTGCTTGTGTGTCGGTGTACGGTTTGTGTCCGTGGGAGGGGGCGCGGCGGCCGCTATGGCAGCCGTGATCGAAACGGTATTTACTACGTGGTATAAATTATACATGTTATTATACTAACCAGCTCCAGGCGTGCTTCCGCTGTCGTCCACAGCCCTCATCCACCTGGCGAGCAGCTGCTGCAGCGCCGGCTGGTCGGCGGTCTGCGCGTGCGTGTAGAAGCGGTACTCGTCGTGCACGGCGCCGGGGTCGCTGCCCCGGCCGGTGGCTATATCCTCGTTCTTTGTTAAATCTGTTGTGTTCACTACTAGCAGTCTCGCGTGGTTCAATCTGGAATGATTTTGAATTAGGAATGAGAGAGGATTAAAATGAGAATTGGAATTAGAGTGAGAATTAAAATTAGAATCAGGATGAGAATTAAAATGGGGATTGTAATAAGGATGAAATTTAAAAATGAGATGAAAAATGAGGATGAGAACTAAAATGAGAATTGGAATTAGGATGAGAATTAAAATAAGAATGGTAATTAGGGTGAGAATTGGAATAAAAATGATATTTACAATGAAATTTGATAAAGGATAAAAATAATTTACTAAACTATCCAACATTGCAGAAAATGGCAACACATAGTTGTTTATAGTGTGTGTCGCTTGTATAGTGGCTATTAAGTTGCTAAGGATAATTAAATAACTGTAAATTTGACTAGTGATATGTAAGATTTGTTTTTTCCAAAAAGAGCTTTCGATGAGAAAAAAATTGCAAGCAACACTTAGCGGACTTTTAAGTACGACAACATTTTTCAAGTATTTCAATACAAAATCCCAGCTAATAAGAATTACCTGATCCCATCGGCGCCTGCCTTCATCCAAGCAGTCAGCACTTGTTGGAACTTGGCGACCACCGCTTCATTGTTGAAGTTGAGGTCCGGCTTGTCGGCGCCGTAGCGGTGCAGGTAGTATTCATTACGCGCCGCGCTGTACGCCCAGGCCTTGCCAGATACAACTGCCACCTTACAAAACAAATAAAGATTAAGTTTAGTCGAGTTATGAAGTTAAAGTAGTAGGTGCGTGTGTATGTGTGTGTGTGTGTGTGTGTGTGTGTGTGTGTGTGTGTGTGTGTGTGTGCGAGTTTGTGTGCGTGTGCGCGTGCACGTGAGCGTGTGTGCGTGTATTGTGTACCTACTTTCAAAAACGAGAATCTCTTTATAATAGATAGGACTTAAATATAATAAGATCTATTATTAGTTGGTAATCCTAACTAATATTATAAATGCGAAACTCTATCTGTCTCGCTTTCACGCTAAAACTACTTAACCGATTTAATTGAAATTTGGTACACAGATAGTAGGCTACTTTTAACTGCGAAAAAAGGGTTGTAAGGGGGATAAAATACTGTATGAAATTCCACGCGGACGGAGTCCCGGGGAAAAGCTACTCTATACTAATATAAGAAAGATGAAAGATTTGTTTGAATAGGCTCCAAAACGGCTGGACCGATTTCAAAAAATCTTTCACTGTTGGGAAGCCACATTCACCCCGAGTGACATAGGCTATAGAATATATTGAAAAAAAAAAAAAAATAGGGATCCTATATACTCCATACTGAATAAATAAAACAAGAATGGACAGCAAAATACTGAGGTGCATACCCAATTATTTGGCTCCAAAGGCTTGACACCATCCGAGTCCTTGCTCTTGCCCCAGATGAAGTAATCCTTGTACTCGCCGGTTTGGTTCTCGCTCTTCACGAACCACGGGTGACTCTTCGGCACGTAGTTGGCAGTCAGGTCGACGATCACCCTGAAGTCAGAACAAATATCCTTACTAATAATAATTTCTGATGCCTTCGCGGTTATTACACATTGTAATGAAACAACTATTAACGGATTTAACTCGCGTATTTTTATTTTAATTAAAAAGCGCTGGTAACGCCCCCTATTTGTTGTATGTGTAAAATAGTTATGCTTAGAATGTAATATTAATATTTCATATTTTAGAAAAGGGTAGAATTTCAAAAAATCTGTAATTAAGATATAATTAAGGTAGTTTGCATAACAGTCACTTTAGCGTTAGACTATGGTCAGCTCAGTCGTACTACGATTATGGAAACTGTAAAGAATCCGAAACGTCAGCAAATAAAATAAAATAAAAATACGCGAGTTAAATCCATTAATAGTTGTTTCATTCCAATATCCTTACTAATATTATAAACGTGATAGTTTGTAAGAACGTATGGATGTATGTTTGTTACTCTTTCACGCAAAAACTATTGAATGGATCTTGATGAAACTTTTCGATAGTAAAGCTTATACATCAGAATAACTAATAGGCTATATTTTATAACGATATTGTGTAAACTACTCATCGTGCGCAGACGAAGTCACGGGCAGAAGTATGTAATAACCGCAAAGGCAACAGAAGTTATTGGTACAAATATGTTAATAATTAAAAATGAAACAACTTTACTAAAGTGAACACATCGCATAAGACTATTGTCAGCTTAGTCGTGTTACGATTATGGTATCTGTATAGGCTCCGAAACGACAGTCAACAAAATAAAATACGCGAGTTCCGATCCGTTTAAAGTTGTTTCATTCCAATGTATAATAACCGCGAAGGCATCAGAAATTATTATGATAATAATATTTGGAATACATGTTGTTAATTTTGAATATATGTACTTCAAGACTGGGAGATGCAATATCACACTCACTTGACACCCTGTTTCTTGAATTCAGCAACAAACTCCTTGAACCTGGTGAAGCAGTCGAGCGTCTCCAGGTCCTGGTAGGTCTCCTCGTCGGAGCAGGGCGCGAGGAACACTCCAGCCACCTTGGAAGCCTGGAGAAACTTGCTACTTTGGGCCGCTTGGAGGTCGTTCATAGATACGTTTGCGTCTAAGAGCGGACCTCTTTCAAACCTGGGGAACAATTCGCTGCTTTAGTAGAATGAAAAAATTAAAATTAAAATTATTTATTAATAAAGTAAACATTACCTACATGGTAACATGTTCCTGGGCCCTGAGCCCTAAGTCAAAATGTTTTAATATGTAAATCTAAATTTAATTGTACGACTTATAGTCTCTAATGGAGTGAAGCTATATTTTGATTTGTGTCAGTGTTTAACTAAAAATGCGAATTATTTAAAAAACTGTGTTTAAGCGATATACTTAGGAAATGTTTTATAATGAGTATGTTAAGGGTAAGCTGTTTGCAAATTTTTCTACCAGATAAATATTCGAGATTCAAGGTTTGAGCTATCATAGAGACCTTAAACTTGGAGAGTGTGCTTTTTGGATGACGTAAGCAACCGATATAAAATGATTTTCCGAAATTCTACCCCTGGAGGAGGAGTGAAAAGGGGGGATGTGACAACGTGATACATTGGTTTAATCTATTTAAAATTCAGAATAAACATTCTTTAATCAAATTGATGGCAGACTATTTTCTATTGAAATTAACCTACTATCTCGCACAGTACTAAAGTGGCCTAACTCCAAAAGTGTCAACGCAAATTCAAATTTAATTGTAATGACTTAGAATCCTTAATGGAATAGATATAGTTTGTTTTTGTTTAGTATATGCGATCTACTAACATCAATCATTTAATGACAGTAGTTTTTCTTGAGGGCCTGTTGGTCTAGTGGTCAGAGGCCCTGACTACGAAACCGGAGGTTGCGGGTTCGAATCCTGCTAGGGCAGATGTCAATGTGATGAGCTCTGGCATCTGTACCTGAGTCTTGGATGTCTTATATATGTATTTATGTATGTATCCGTTGTCTAGTACCCATAACACAAGCTTTGCTTAAAATGGGACTAGATCAATTGGTGTGAATTGTCCAAAGATATTTATTTTTATTTATTTAGCTAATCCATTTACCAGGTCTTTTCCTTGGGCGCGGCGCACTTGGGTGCGCGGACGATGATGGTGATCGCTCCGGCCAGCATGGCCAGCCAGAGCGCCCAGAACAGTATAAACATGAACCAGCGCAGGCGCACCCAGAACGGATCCTCCGCGTATTTCAGCAGCTCCTCTTTTGTCAGCCCGGAGAATTGCTGTGGACGGTGAATGGGTTAACATTAAGACCTTTAGGATTATATTATTTAAATTTAAAACTGGCCAAGTCGGACTAGAGCTACAAAGGGTTCTCTACTGTTATCAGTAGAAGATCCGAACCTATATCGACCTTCACCGAGATGATAATAGAATGAAGCTTATTTTATAATAAATTTAGTAGGTATATTAGAAATTATTTTGAAAATGGGTTGGCAAAAAAATCCTGGTCAGACGATTTTTTAATATTTTTAAGTATAATAAAAATGAGGGAGAATCTAATAAATTAGATGAATTCGAGAGTCACAATTATACATCTGATAGAATGCCGTGACAGAGTAGTAAACCGAAACGCTCTTCACCGGAAAAAATCACTTAGTCATATAATTTAAAAAAAAACACGAGTAAAAAAATACAATTTGTCGAAAAGGAAACTTTAGGTACCTGGGTAATTACCTAAAAAATTTAGTAGGTATAAGGAATAATTAGTCCTTATATTATTATTTTTTTATTAAACCACAATATTCACTAAACCAAAAAACAGCAAAAAAAAAAAAACGTTGGTTTATTGTCGGTACATTCATTCTTCTAAGAAGGACACATTTATAAAATAAATGAAAAAAAAAAACAAAAAAAGTACCTATTATACATATTTCATACCTTCTTATTAGCGTCAAGCTCGATCTTGGCATCGCCGTTCCTGTGATCCCCGACCACGTACTTGGCGTCGGCCATGTCGACCCTGGTGGTGATCTTGGCCTCGTCTTCCTTCTGCAGCAGCTTCTCTTCAGCCTCGTCAGAGACCTTCTCTTTGGACTTGGTGAGGTTGCCTTTGGACGACCGGAGTTCTGTAAGATAATATATAAATATTAGTTGACACATTGTACAGCATCTGTAATCAAACACTTTTTAAAAAAATATATATACATACCCATAGTACAATTAAAGAAATGGGTGATTCCACGGGCGTTTCAACCGCCGTCAGTCCGTTGTCCTGAATATTGAAGAAATGAGCTACAACAAGAATTACGTTTTGATGCGACGACATACTGCGCTCGCACTTGTCGTCAAAATTAATAGAGTTTAAATCTTATTGTAGCTTAATTCTTCAATATTTATGGCAAGGGACTGACGGCGGTTAAAACGCCCGTGGAATCACCCAAATATAGTTGATGTGAAAATTTAAATGGATATTATGCTTTTCACCATTTATTTTTGTGCAATAAAGAGTTTACATACTTTTAAGTAGGTAATACAGAAATTCTAACAATCCTATGTTCGTAAATGGCGTGCTTGTAGGTTCAAATATCACCGACCAACCGAACTTTTGTTTATATGTAGGTACATATTATAATGTATATGAGAATGAAACAACTATGAAGGGATTTTCTTCGCGTATTTTATTTTTTAGAGTTAGACTATTGTCAGCTCAGTCGTGTTACGATTATGGAAACTGTAAAGGTTCCGAAACGTCAGCCACATAAATAAAATACGACAATTAAATCCGTTCATATTTGTTCAATCCAATGTGTAATAACCGCGAAGGCATCAGAAATTATTATAATTAATAAATATTTTAAAAATACCATTGTTTAATATTAAGGTGACCTAGAACAGAGTTTCATATTTCACGAAGTAAACAAAATATAGTGTGACAAAATAACAATAAAGCATGATAAATCGGAGCTAAATGTCTTTAATTAACAATAAGTACTTTATTTTTCTCAAATCATTATTTTTTGCTTTTATATTTTTTTAAAGAGTAAATAACGTTTAACTCATCGGTCATAAAAATAAATCATAATGATATGTATACTTACATATTATGTTTATTTTTTCATGAAAAAATAATCACTGAAATGTATGTAAGCGCATAACTTCCGAACCAGTGATGGGCAAAATGTAATCGACTAACGATTAACAATTAAGATTAACCTAAAAGTAATCGATTAACGATTAAAAGTGACGATTAATCAATCTTAGTCGTAAGATGTTCGACTAACTTAATCACGATTAAGTTAATCGTCGATTAAATACGAGCGATTAAATCTATAATCGATTGATTAATTAGATTAATTTTCTTTCGATTAATATCAGAAAAAAAAATCCTTCATTTACCCTTTCTTCAAATAAATGGTCCGAGAGCCATGGATGAAATGATGGATTATGTACATCGTTTTCTTATTCAAGTTTAAATTTACCTAACTCATATACTGCCTAACCATTTTTTGCACTGCTCTAGAATGATTTCAAGGAACATATTGAATGATAATATGTACCTACATATATTTTTTTTGTTATGCACTGTGTTTCAAAATTTAATCGAGACTTAAT
This sequence comes from Polylopha cassiicola, assembly GCA_038024825.1. Lineage (NCBI taxonomy): Eukaryota > Metazoa > Arthropoda > Insecta > Lepidoptera > Tortricidae > Polylopha > Polylopha cassiicola. The sequence continues at coordinate 8,470,701 of CP149061.1, forward strand.
CGAGAAATTTAGTCGATTAAAATGACGATTGACTAATCGTTAATCGAATTCTGCGACGATTAAGTTAATCATAATTAAATTAATCGCGATTAGTTTTGTGACGATTGATTGTTTAGTCGATTAATTAGTTGATTAAAAAAATAATCGATTAATGCCCATCTCTGTTCCGAACGACTGTCACATTTTTTGAAAATTAGGAATTATAAAAAAAAGGTAGAAGGGTGAAAATTTTTCGTTACTGAATCATGAAAAAAAAAATCGGATCATCCTTACTTATTACTAAGTGTGGGTATTGGGTATGAATAAGGATGTTGGCCGATTCTCAAACCTACCCGATATGCACACAAAATTTCATAAACATCGGTCGAACCGTTTCGGAAGCGTATACAACCAACACCGCGATGAGATTTTATTTATTACATTTCAATCTTAAATGCAATAACAAAATATTTTGTATTGTCTGGTTATTATATCTAATGCATACTTAGGCGTACCTAAGTTTGTTTCTTTATAGAAAGTTAAATTTAAATAAAAGTCCACTTACTGATAAGTTAAAGATTTTTAAAAATTAAAACTTAACAACTGTCTGCAACGACTGTTCGTAGCATACTGCATAATGAAAAGACGAATTTAGCAACGCTTACTAAAAAAAAGTACACTTCAGTAGTTTTATTGCATTAGAATGACAGATGACACTTTATGATAATATGTAACTTTGAAAGGCCATAAGCAATTCGAATATGGCTTGGATAAAATAAATAATATCGCACCCCTAGATCTAAAGGGACCTAACTCAAAAAAGTAACTTTTTCGGAAGAGGCGAAATTGTTGTAAGGAATCGTATCCTTTTTTTTTAGCGTGTGTTAATTTAAATCTTCAGATTTTTGAGTTAGCTCCCTTTAGATCTAGGTGTGCGATATATAAACATCCACATCTAGTTCTAAAATGAGCTAACTCAAAAACCTAAAGTTTTGAGTTATGTAAACCATAAAATACAGCAAAACCTACCTACTAATATACATATTTAAGCTTACTCTTCTAGCTTCATATAAACAGCATATACCTATCTATACAGAAAACTTCTTCAGTGCACATCGGACGTATTACTATTTTTTTCCCGAAAAAGAACTTTTTTTGAGTTAGCTCCCTTTATATCTAGGTGTGCGGCGGATTTTATATATGCTCAAAAGGTTTAGTTAATATTTAATACTTAATCTAAAACACTGCGTAATATTTACATATTATTATCTTAATAGAACGTCATTTCAATGTTGTTTCTTGCGGTATAACACGAGACATTCAGCTGACTTCCGTCAGTAATCATAAAAACCTTAAAATCGCATATTAGATAACAGTTAGGTACTTACCACGTGCATCCCTACTTCCCTACTAATCCCTACTAATATTATAAATGCGTAAGTAACTCTGTCTGTCTGTCTGTCTTTTACGCTTTCACGCTAAAACTACTGGACCGATTTAATTGAAATTTGGTACAAAGAAAGTCTGGAGCCTGAGAAAGGACATAGGGTACTTTTTAACCGACTGCAAAAAAAGAGGAGTTCCACGCGGACGGAGTCGCGGGCAGAAGCTAGTAATACAATATAACACGAGACGTCCCACTGATTTCCGTCAGTAATCATAAAAACCTTAAAATCGCATATTAGATAACAGTTAGGTACCACGTGCATAATACAAAAGTGATAATTCAGCTTATAAACCACTTTACTACCTACTTAAATCTAGATAACAGTACCTAAATCAGCATTGGGATTATTTTTTATGATGAAAAAACAACCATTTACTTAATTTGTATGATTTGCTCTTTTTATTATTTAGTTAAAAATATAAAAATAAAATATGTGAGATTAAAATGTTTAAGTAAAGAAGATTATTTTAATATACCTAATTAATATTTTAAGCAAGTGGTTTGAAAACCATGACATTTGTGTCGAATTTTCCTTAAAAATTTGGTAAATAGCTATTTACACGTCAGCCACGTCGACCGGAGACCAAAATTAGTAGGTAATTTAATTTAGCATTAGACTATCGTTAGCTCAGTAGTGCTACGATTATGGAAACTAGTTTTCGAAACGTCGTCCAACAAAATAGAATACGCGAGTTAAATCCGTTTATAGTTGTTTCATTCTACCTAATTTAAATATGTTATCGGTTGCTTAAAATGTAACTGGTAATTGATAATATAACCTACCTAATGTTTAATCAAATTTACTTAATTGACATCTCCAGCGATACTCAATTTGATGGATAGAGATCAAAGAATATTTCAAGCCTATCCTATCAAAATGTAATTATAACGGCAATTAGAAATTACCTGTAGGCATTGATAGTATTATGAACATGATACCTAATATGTTACTTCTTCCTTACAGGGGCGTAGCTACCACCGTCTCTACCGTATCAATTATACGGGGCTTCAGAGTCACAACAGACCCAACGTGCGTAAGCAAAAATAAAAAAAAACTCAACACCCTATAGGCGGCTTTAGGTACCATTCCAAAGGGCCCCCAAACAATTTTTATACGGCGGGACCCAGCCAAGGCACGCTACTCTTCTGGTTCCATACGCAGTTTAGCCTAAAACGCAGGGCCTAAACTATAAAAAGGGTTTGAAATTTGAAATTTTTCACAGGGGTTCCTTTTATAACGTAGGAGACCATGAAGGATTTTTGAAATTCCACCCTCTAAGGAGGTAAAACAGGGTTTCTTATCGTGCACAGACGAAAGTAGCGGACAGAAACTAGTAAGTAGGTACACATTACATAAATAACTAGTAATAAGTACATACAATGCATCAAAAGGACCCTCTAATAAGTCTCTAAATTATACCCACAATGTATAATATCTGATCTCTAATAAACATTATAAACGTGGTACCTACTCTTGCCATCGAAATTATTTTTTCCTCAAGATTTACATACAGGTTTATACGTCAGGTTATAATATATTATATGTATCGCAGGTACAGAGAGCAACGGCGCATTTCCAGGAATATTCGCACGCCATACAAATCTTACAACGTTTTATTGCAATGTTTAAATTCTTTATACTTAAACTTATTTGAAATTTAAACCCAAGTTACCTGAACACAATCTTCACAGACACGCAGCTAACATTAAAATCACTAAAACGACTGCATAAACGTAAAGTCTAACGTCTAATAGTGCTATAATGACATTATTCTAAATAGGAACTAGCAAATTGACACGCTCTGTAGGTTGTTATAATAGGTACTTTTGATAGGATCATTTTGACCAATCTTTAGCGATTAGGTAGTCGTGTTTTGTTCTTTAGAACTTAAATATTTGTAAATTAATTGTTTCTACAAAAATTGGACTTGTGACCTTGTGTGAGTGTTTATTTACCTAACTAATAAGCACCTAAATATAAATAACTAAATCACGAAAAATTTTTGCGGCAAGTAGTGAGCAGTGCTGGCATAAATTGGTTACAAATGCAATCTAAGTAGTAATTTGATTACTCAGTAGTTTGTATACATACATACCAGTAAGTGATTAATTGTTGCAATGACACAATAAAATTATAACGGACTTAACTCGCGTAGGTATGCGACGTTTCGAAATTTTTACATTTTCCATATTCGTCATTGCGAACTGACACAATGTAGTTAGCCACATTGGACATTGGTCGAATAAGTACATAGGTACCTGACAAATTTTTGAAACGTCAACAAATAAATTAAAAGACGCGAGTTAATAACCGTGTGTAAAAACCGTTGCTTCTAGAATTAAATCATACAATGACCATTAAACCAAGATATTTTTTTTTTTTTTGTACCTACATACCTACCAACTTATACGTCTTCTCCATTAAGTAGGTAGGTATATTTAATTTCTTCAAACGATCTATTTACCATAATATTAATTAATGAAATCGTCATTCTTATGGAAAATTAGGTGATCATTGAAATAATACAATTCATATTTATCTTAAGATAATAATTTACTCTCTTATAAATTCTTAATTAAAATTCATAATATTAAATTATATTTTACATAATTCATTAGTACATAAAACATAATAAATATCTGAGTAAAACTTTAATAAATAACATGAGTAATTAAAATACATGACACAATTCTGTTAAAACACAGTCCGCATTAAAACATCACTATGATTGGTATGAAACAACTATAATTAACAGAAATCTGTTAAATAACTTAAATATTTTATTTTAATTGCACACATTTCCAAAATTTACAGTTCCCATATTCATAGCACGACTGAGCTGACAATAGTCTAACAGTAAAGTGATTAATATGGGAATTGTAAAATTTTCGAAACATCAGTAAGTAAATAAAATATGCGAGTTAAATTCATTATAGCTGTTTCATTCCAATGTGTAATAACCACAAAGGCATCAGAATTATTACTATGATTGTTGGTTGAGTTTCTCTAAAAATTCTTGAAACAGTTGGTTTCTCTCCCTCTGTATACTGTTCGATTCTTCAACAATGTTTATTAAACGATCCAGTTTCTCTTCCACTATTCTCTGTCTATCGGCCATTTCCATGGTGACCTTTCTGATTTCCGCGTGTCTCTTCCTTAATAACCGTTTTCTTCTCTCATCCGTGATGCCACAGGTACTCTCACCGTTATCAGTGACTTCAGGCTCCAACTTGCCCCCCGCATTCAACGTCAATAAGGCATTAGCAACAGTTTCCTTCGAGGAATCTTGTATTTTCTGCTGAATTTCAGGATGATATTCACCATTTTCACTGTAAATCTCCTCAAATATATCAAAATATGGCCATTTGAATGTGGCTATACCGTTTCTATTTTTCTTTTTAAGTAACCTTATGTAAGTTTGTTTGAGATTTCTGAATTTTTTGTCGCACCCTTCCGGTACAATACCGACAGCGTTACCAATTTCTGTCCACACATTTTTTTTTCTCATCTTTGGATTTCTGAACTTATCTATGTTTTCTTGGTACATTCTTAATAGTAGTTGAATTCTGGAATGTTCCCAATGATCATCACCATCATCAACTATTTCAGCTTCCATCTCCTGGTTAACATCCATGTTACCGTTTGTTCAATATAAAAAGAAATTAATAAAACAAATCCAAATAGGATTTAATGCAAAACCACTGCAAAACATGTCTTCAATAAAGGATTTTAAGTTACTTTTGGCTTGGACCTCTTGGGGCCAGGAAGTTGTCCATTCAAGACATATTTGTATCAATTGACTGAGGCAAATTGGGTGGCATAGTTGGAGCCGGTCGCAATCTTTGTTGATAGTCACAATAAAGTCCTTTGGTTTATTCTTTGAGGTTACTTCATACTATTAAACTATATACTATAGTATGTTAATTTGTAGAGCTTAATAAATTATTCTGTTTTTGATTTTCTCTTTGTTATTATCACTATAAATAGAATTTAATTAAAAAGAAAATGCAATTTGAGAATAGCATTGCATCAGTCAGCGAACTATCACAAAATGGCGCTGAATATGGCGGAATAAAGCGCTTTACAATCCGACCAATTTCAAATGTCTCCCGAGTCAAATTTTCTATCAAAATAATAAATTAAATAATTCTACAATAATAAAAAACCATAAATGTCAAATATACCATAATAAATGAATATTTATTTAATTGCAAAGCTGGGTCTATAAATTTATTAAGAAAAGAAAAACATTATTTGAATCGAAAACGCTTCAAGCGGCCTTTCTTATTCGGTCGCATTGTAAACCCGTGTCGCTAGCTGTGACATTACACTATCAATGACAGACAGACAATTGTCAATTGATAAGAATAGATAACAAAGGGCAGTTCATTAAAATTAATGACCGTTATAAATGCTATAATGCACGTGTATTGTGCACGGATAAACAGATCATTGACTCTAATATTCTATTTATAAATTACAAATATTATAATACTGGGGGTTGAATCATTTTATAATACTGCTTAACTAAATAGGGCCAGTTAGAGTCTAAATTTAATTTACCTGTATCAGATTCCGGTATTGGCTTGTAAGAAGAGGCGTGATCGTCCTCCTTCACTTGCCCACCATCTATGGTGAGATGATTCTTCCGCGGCTCAGACATCGTGAATTCGGTACTTGCCAAACCGGTTTCACAATCCGGAGAAAGAAAGCTTTCTCTTTCACCTCAATAAACCAAGTACTTGCAGCAATTAATTATCTTTCGCGATGCATTTATCGACCATCTGTCTGTTATCCAGGTTAGTCTGAACGGAACGAATGAATATGAAATAGTATGAAGAATGATTTTGAACGAATGAATCACGAACGTCACACGGCCGCGCCCTTCCTTATGTCATACTCGTTTCGTTTTCATTCTTTATAAAATAAATAAACGTGTGAAATTAATCGAAAAAAAAATAAGACTCTACTTCCTTATGAAAAAAGAAACAGTTGCTATAAAATAAACTGTTACATTCGAAACAAATAATTTATAAGTGTTGATATTTTTAGCGAAACTAAACGTTATATCAGCTGGTCTGTCAAAATATTTGACCTAAATGAACGGGATTACGGGAATGACATTATATATTTTTGCTTTTGCGAAATTTGACTTGACACTGCGTTTCACTTGCAGTTTTACGAATTTACATAATTTATATACCCATTACCTATTTTTAAAATAAGTAAAATACTCAGTGTTGTGTCATTTTGGGGCACCTCCAACTGTATTCATAAAACGTCCAATGTACTAAGTTTACAAATAGATTTCTTCCCATTTTACTAAGATGTGTTCCATACCGCCTCCTCCACCACCTCCAGTTCCGATATCCCCGGATCTTAGTCCTTCCACACAGCCCTTATATGCCAAAACCAACCCTACACCGCAACTTATCGAAATATGTGAATGGGCGTCCGAAAACCTTGATCTCTGGGAAGCTTGTGCTAAATATAAAATTAGCCCTCAAAATGCGCCTTTTAAATATAAATACACACATTTCCAATCTATAATACAAGTTGGGCCAACTTGTGGCTTAGCTGCTCTATCCATGATTGTCAGAAATAAAGTTAGTGCTAATGAAATGTTGAATATAGCTAGGATGGAAGGGTTTACTAACAACGGAGAGATGTTCAGTTGTAAAGACATGGTTAAATTAACGGAAAAAGTGTTTAGCTTGGCAGCGACAGAGAATGTTTGTTGTGAGCTGGTGGAAGGTGGTCTTTACAGCCACAATACTATACAAAATTTATTAGATGGTGCAGTTTTGTTAGTTCCGTATCCTTTTAATACACTATCTGTGTTATGCTTTTATGTCTTTGCTTCATTTATAAAACTAAACATTTTTAATCATTAACTACTTATCATGGTCATATATTCCATAAAATGTACTAACTGGCAAAGCATCAGTCATCAGAAATTGCAAAAAAATATTCCTTAACACAAAAACAGATATGATGCAGATTTCAATCACGCACCATGCCTGAAACAGGGTCACACTGCTCACTGGGCTCTGGTATGTGGAATCGTCATCATCAGCGACCCGGGAGACTCCTTCGACTCTGATCCCAGCAACGTATATGTGTTGAGCAGACACGGGAAGTCTAGATATTTAGCTGCTTGGCGTTTAGACGACCTCGCCAACAGCAATCAGAACTTATGTGAATTCTCTCCAGCTAGGGGAAAAGAGGGACTGGTCTATATTTTACCGGAGGGAGGGGTGGGGGGAGAAAATGGACTAAGGGACCAGTTTGTGATATTCAAGGGGTTAAATTAAAGACTTGATGTGTAGTGATATTTTGAATGTTTACTAAGATGTTACCATTATTTTTTGTCGCTGTTACTTGTGTTGTCTTTAACGAATTATGACTAACTTCTAGACATTTACACTTCTATCGTTGTTAAAATAGTTACATTTGAAACTGGAGATGGCCTAACTAAACTCACGTTTACAAGCCAAATGCAACCTTAATGTTTAGATATAAGATACAGATTACAGTGATCGCAGATAATGGAGATAGCTCAATGCGCACAGCTATCTGGCCGATTAAAAATAAAATTTAATTGTTTAGTGTCACAGTAGATACTCAAATTACTTGTAATAGTACAATTTTAAATGTTTGTTAACTTTTTTTTGCATATTTGTGTATAAATTGATCAATATATCTCATAGGTCTGTTAAATGTTATTTATTATATTAATGTAAAAATATATTTACTCTGCTCTCTTTGATTTGGAGCGTTGAAATGTACTTATTTTTCTTAGTCATTTTTATTTCAGCTAGGTATCATAGTATTATAAGAATAATTTATTTATTGTAGTATTCTACTTGTTGTTTAAATGGTTGTTGAAAAGATAATAAAACATTGAATTGATGCAAAATTTTATTTGTACAATAAATACAAACCATACTTGCAAATTATGATAAAAATAATATATCTCATCACTTCACTTAAACATATTCTAATGAAATCATATTTAAAATATGTAAGTCGATTTGTGAAATAACTCAGCCCTCCGGGAATACAATACAAAATATTGCACTTACAATATATTGAATTTTTAGAAATTAATAGACATATAGTATTTTAACATAAAATATTTTTGTACTAATTTATTTAACTTAAAATAACTCGCTGCTTCGGAAAAGATTTTTTTTAATTTAATGGACCATTTCGTTTGGTCTAAACATGTGATAAACATTTTTTTAATAAAGTCATGTCATAACTTCATTTTTACATATTTATTTCATTATGACCATGACATACTAAACATAAATAAGGATTAAACACTGAATACATTCCATTAAAAATAATTCAAGGATATAGATAATTAGCCAATATTTTTTTAGCTATGAGATCAAAATTATAATAAACATTATCGATTAATAGTTAATTTTTCACACACTTATCATAATCAAAATTAAACTAAACTCATATCAAAGAGGTCAATTTTGTTTATTAGCTAGTTCCTTAATTTATTCAAAACTCATTGTACCTAAACTTTAACACATTTGAATGTCTAATGAATGGAGTTTAAAAAAAAAAACATGGCAACACTTTACGTATGTGACAAATAAACAAATGTTACCATTCTAAAACATTACCTAGACGTGGATTATTCAGCCAACATAACAAATTTATTGCAAGTTTAAAAAAAATACAATGGAAATACGGGATAAGTGTGTGAATTAATACCTAATTACATGGTTACACGATTATTGGAACATGTACGCGCGTTGGCTAGGCCTCTAGATATGACGAAACTTTTAACTTGAGCTTCTTTTTGTTTTAATTGCCAAAACATCGATGGCACTGGAAAGCATCATACTTCCACAAATATACGCAACTTCACCACACCAGTACTAAAGTTAGTGATTAGCAAAAATTAACTCTACTCTATATAAATGTACGATACAAATTGCAACAGCCTTATTACATGAGTTGATACTCTTGATCTTAAACGCATATTTGTGAAAGTGTCATACAAAACCTTTATATGAAAACATTACCACTAAGCTATCAGCTTGATATCTGCTAACCGCAGTTACATATATTAAATTTATTGCAAATTTTACACAATTCGTAACATCTACTAATGAGTACTAGTAATTCTACCCTTATTGAACAATTACCACAAATATTTCTGGATGGTTCGAATTCGATACAATACGAATCAAATTTATATACTTATATTTTTATTTGTGCCTATCATTCAGTTCTTTTATAATAAGCCTTCAAGATAATTGCAATATTTAAATGTATTAGGACAATGGAATTTCATAAAATATTTTTCACCTTAGACTGAGCTACAATAGTTCTGACAATTGTAATGGATGCCGCGTGTCTTTAATCCGATAGATACTCGTCGTGTAGATTGAGGTCCAGCTGTCATGTTCCACCAATGACAGGCCAGTAGCTCGTCTCCCATTGGTGAAACATTACAGTTGGACCTCATTCTACACGACGTACGCGTAGCGGTTTTTTGATACGCTGCGGACCCCATATAATGTGGCCAAATGTCATAGCATGGACTATTAAAGTGGTTAAGTATATTTCACGGCTGCTGAAGCGTATTTAAGCTAGGTATGTTTACGACAAAGAAGCCAATCAGCGCTAGAGAAATTGACAAATGACAACTAAACTGAACTTTATGTTATTTGACATAAAAACCAAAGTGCAGTACAATGTTGAAGTAAAGTAGGTACAATATCAACAATATATATATAAACCATTTCAATTAGAATCTTGTCACACTGTTTTATACATGACTATCTAAAACTGTCATGAAGAACTAAAGGACATAAAATACATTGAAATTCAGGAATTGAATACATAAAGAAGTGCCTACGGCATAGTCTGGTTATATATTATTATAATATATTAGATTATACATGATAAATGTATTGGGTAATTTCAAAACGGCTATTATATGGAATATAACGGTTGAATAAGAAGTAAAAAAAGCACAGAATGTTATTAATTTTTAGAAACATGCTTATGCCATGTAAATATGTTTAATTTATTTGTTGTAATAGAAGTATGCAATAGTTAATGATCGGCGATTGAAAGAACAATTATGTAGTTACCTTAAAACTAAGACATTAAGTTACAGAATTCGATGTCTTGGTTTACCTTTAAATTGGAGAAGTAGAACATTATCTGAACGAAATGCTTTTAGCATAAAATTAAGCTTTGGAATTAGAAATGTTTTAAGCAGGTTTCCAACTTCATAGTTATATTTTCTATACCATATTTTAATAATAGCAGTAAAACATTTTGTAATTTCAAATATGATAAGTTTTATCTGAAATATGTTCCACAAGAACTGATTAATAGAAAGCATTGAATTTTAGACCCTATACCGATCAAATTAAGAGCTGATATTTTAAAGTCACTATTTCTATTAGATTTTTAATATATAGTTATTGCTAGTATTCGTTATTGTAAAATGGCTATTGAGTAACTGTAACAATGTCTATTACGTGTAGGTATATAAAACTTGTAATTATAAATTGTAGGTATATATGGAAAACAGGCTCGAGGCAGGCATTATTAATGTCAAAATCGTTTTGCGTATTACTTCAAAATGACACTAATCACAGACCAAAACATTGCCAATCTAATTTTTTAACGTCATTGTTATGTACTATTGCTTCGCTAATAAACATCAAACCTCCGCCAGATGCAAGTCGTGTAGAATGAGGTCCAGCTGTCATGTTCCACCAATGAGAGACAAGTTACTGACCTGTGATTGGTGGAACACGACCTCATTCTACACGACGCGCATCGAGCGTATTTTTGACAGATGGCGTTCCCTTTGACAGACTTAACAAATGTGTAAATGTTGACAAATTCACCTTCTTAAAGCCAATACGGTTTAGAAACTCGAATATAAACTATTATCTTGTATTTTCACAGCTATAGATTATTTTAATATGGTGTTATCTCTACTTATACTATATTACTACATCGAACTATTATTTTGAATAAGCATACGGATATACAGGCGTAACTATTGTCAAATTTAATTTGGAATATTACGAAAAATACCGTAACAGTCAAACACGAAATTGACCCTTATTTCCTATATCAAAAGGTATAAGTTAGATTACATTTGTATTATTTCATCAGCCATTGAATTTGGTAAACAGGAGAATACAGATTTCATCAATTTTAACACACACAGCCAAAACAAGCCAATACGTAATACATACACACATTAACATGAATGATAATTAAGTTTTACAATCGTTGATGTTATTGCCTTATCGGCGTTGAAAAACTAACCATACCACAAAGGGTTTAAGGTCCAAATTGGCTCGGATACAATTACTAACCGTCAAACTACAGGACATATTTATTGCGAAAGGTTTCAGACGAATTTCACAGCAAGGAAAAAATACCCTAGAGAAACCTACATAGATCACGGTACAAAAGTTAAAAAATTACCAGCAATTTATTTATAAAAAAAAATACAAAATAACTGACGAACGCGTGGCCGTCGTCTCTTTAATTAAAAAAAAAACTGCATACACTAATCACAGACAATAAAAACGCACGTCAACTAGCACGAACCTACAATGATATGTGCCAGAGTACATCGCGAAAATTCGATCTTACCCCCACGTACATAACCTAACTTACTGTAGAAATGTCACGAACCGTTTCACCGATAAACATTGAGTACACGAGTATCTATTTTAATATATATATATAATAAACATGATGACTGGATATATAAAAGTTAATTCTATTTAGTCCGTAGATTATTAAACAAATATTCGACACGTTTTTCCTTTTCTCAATCACACAATAAACGCGTATAAAGATTAGTGGGGGCTCGTGACGTCACGCCTGTCTATAATTTATATTCAGACATAACGTCACTAGCCCTAACTCTTAACGCTAACTTTGTAATTTTTTGCTTGATTGAAAAAAGAAAAAATACGTGTTCAATACTTTTTGACAATCTAATTGATGGACAAAGAAAACAGTCATCATATTCGCTGCTTTTCTAGAATAGTGTCACAACTCGAAATGCATCACCATTCTGAATTGAAACTTATATGTGACGGTTCACGATCTTAAATGGAGTAACAAATTATTTCGAGTTGTGACACTATTCTAGAAAAGCAGCGATTATCATTAAATATCACTAAACCTAACGAATGACTATGAATGAATAGTTAACGATTACATTGAGCTTTCTTTATCTAACTCGAATTACATTACGGTTAGGACCTGTTTCAAGTCCGATTAGGTCACAGACAACCTATTTACTACGTCCCACCGGAGATACCCGATCTTAACCGAAGTTTCCCGATCTTAACCGAAGATACCCGACCTTTACCAGAGATACCCGATCTTTACCGGAGATACACGATCTTAATCGGAGATACCCGATCTTTACCGGAGATACCCGATCTTAACCGGCGATATCCGATTTTTACCGGAGATACCCGATTTTTACCGGAGATACCCGATCTGAACCGGAGATAACCGATCTAAAAAACAAAAAGCGATCCAGACAAGTGACCGATAACTTGGACATTGAAACAGGCCGTTTATATAGAAAGCATGCACGTACTACAAATCTAATTAACAAACACATAACTGTATTGAAATAGACGAATCGACTGCAGTCATCGACAGTCATTTCGAGAGCTGAGCCAAAGAAACATTTTTTTTTAATCTTTCTCATTCAAGCCCAACTTCCCAATTGACTGCCGTGTCATAGGACCCCTTTCACAATATCCAATTATAAAAATTTGCAACTTACATAGCAAATCAGGACATCGTTTATAAAATCACCAAATACGACTGACAGATATGTAACCTACAATTAATTACTACCTAACTGCTAGGACCTCTATTTGGATATCATAAAAGAGGCTCTTAATACACTATTCATCTGATTGGCATTACAATATCGTGTCACTCATCGAAAGTGGTACACTATACATTATAAATACTACAAAAAGAGATATTTTCCATTACACATTTTAGTACAAAATTGACATTATCCCCATAAATATCACTATTTCTACATCATCTAATTCAATACAGGTATATGTACTCGTTTAACGCAAGTGACCCAAGCTACATAACGAATGCTACTCTAATAAAATCATGGCTGCTCGAAAGCTTCAAACAATATTGACTGCGAATAAAAACACTACGTCCAACCTTGCGCCGGAGATACCCGATCTTAACCGGAGATACCCGATCTTTGCCGAAGGTACCCGATCTCTGCCGAAGATAACCGATCGCGCCCGATCGTTCACGACTGCGAGCCACCGAAGCTTTGCTTCAGTTTGCTTGGCCAGAAGGTGGATACTGCTTGTTGTATGATGCCTGTAAACATATAGATTTTATGGTGAAAACATAAGAACATTTTAAAGTATGAAATATACATATTAATTATTTGTATAGAGTATTTTATAGACAATATTGTTATGTCGCATTGATTAAGAGATGTAACTTACAATAATAGTAAGTACTCGATATCTGCTATTACTAACTAAATGTAATCAACAACAAAGAAAATTTCTATTAAACATTTTTTTTTTGTCTATTGGTGTTAAAACTCAAGTCCAAATACCCCTATCAGAATTCGAACCTGCAGCGCCCAGAGGACCAAACACACGCCATTTTAATCTCATGCTACCTGACCTCTCATATCTAATATAATTACCAATTATATCCTTTATATTTCTTTTCTTCTAATCCTTACTAATATTTTACTTTTTACTAATATTTTACTAATATTATAAATGCGAAAGTAACTCTGTCTGTCTGTCTGTCTGTTACGCTTTCACGCTAAAACTACTGGACCGATTTTAATGAAATTTGGTACAAAGAAAGTCTGGAGCCTGAGAAAGGACATAGGCTACTTTTTAACCGACTGCAAAAAAGGAGGAGTTCCACGCGGACGAAGTCGCGGGCGGGCCGCTAGTTTTTTATATTATCTTACCGATTCTGGCGCGGAACCAATTCTAGGTCTCCGGCGGCGCGAGCGGCGCCCCGCAGGTCGCCACCGGGAAGGTTTTCACGTGCGTCTGCCATTGCGTCGACAGTTGGAAGAACTTCACGCCGTTCCATTCTGTGCCGTCGATGTATACTGCGAAGGGATATATTCGTTTGAGACACCAATTATTTTTAAACGTCCAAGCAGTGTTGGAGCAGGAAGGTTTTGGTCAAGCGAGACATCCGGCATTTTTTTATTCGCCTACTTCGAAAGTGTAGTAGGTATATTTTATCAGTATTTTTCCAGTAAAGAGAAGTGTTATTTCATTTAAATGTATGAATGGTCGCAATTTGTAACGTGTCATCATAAAAAAATTTGGAGAAGCGAAAGTGGTGTGTGTGAGAGTATGTTGTGAGAGTGTATGGAAGGGAGGGGGGGGGGATACGTATGTATGTATGCAGGCGCGTGCAGTGAGGGTCGCGCATGTACCACGTCAGGGCACTCCATAAATTTATACTATTGTGTCTATATGGAATGCACGCTCTTGTATGTGTGTGTGTGTGTGTGTGTGTGTGTGTGTGTGTGTGTGTGTGTGTGTGTGTGTGTGTGTGTGTGTGTGTGTGTGTGTGTGTGTGTGTGTGTGTGTGTGTGTGTGTGTGTGTGTGTACCTTTAAGCGGCGGGCTGTGCGAGGTCTTGGCGGAGCAGATCAGCCGCGCCACGCCGTCCACGGTCTGCGCGCGGCCGGTCTCCGCCTCGCCGCTCTTCTCCTTCTTCTTGCCCAGCCGCATTACTGCAAACACACAGACAAATTAATAATATACTTGATAATGATATGATATGATAATGATGATAATTGAAAAACTGTGAAGAGATAAATTTGCTTAACTCCATCTCTTTTTATCTTTAACTATCTCTCTCTCAATGTCCGTTCGTATCGCCCGATCACACTTTTCGTAACGATCACGCGCTTGATGATGATTATATTCACCCGCTTAAGTAAGTACACTTACACTCAAGAAGTTTTATAAAGGTACTAGCTGTCCGACCCGGCTTCGGACGGATCCCTTTTTTTATAGCCTATGTCATTCGGGAAAAGTGTAGCTTCCCAACAGTGAAAGAATTTTACAAATCGGTCCAGCCGTTTCAATCCAAACAAACATACAAACCTTTCCCCTTTATTATATTAGTATAGAGTATAGATAACGTCTTACTTTTCTGTTTCTTCTCCTTGGTGAGGTAAGTGATGCAGAGGTGTGCGTTCTGCCGCGTCACGTGCAGCGCTCTGAAGGACGCTTTCACCGTCACCTTGCTGTCGGCACCCTCCGCCTGTCTGCCTGGCACCTGGGGTTAATAAATAAAATTATATATAATACTAGCGTATCGCCCCGGCTTCGCACCGATCCCTAATTTTTAACAGGCTATAGAATATTTTTCGAAATATTATATAGCCTATGTTACTCAGGGTGAACCTACTTCCCAATAGAGAAAGAATTATTAAAATCAGTCCAGTACTTTTTGAGTTTATTCGTTGTATACAAAAATACAAATCTTTCCTCTTTATAATATTAGTATAGACCAATTGACTCGGCCAATTTCGAACCTCGTTTTTAAGATTTTTTTTTGTAACTTTTTCCGAATGAGGAGATGGAATCTTCTTTGGAATTAGCCAAACAGCTGTTCTCAAGTTTTAGCGAAATTAACGAACGCATACTTTTTTTCATATTTATAGTTACATGACTAGCCCACGACTTCGTCCGCGGAGAAGTCGAAAATGTTTGTTGTTTATGTTTTTTACGTATAAAATAACCCCTTAAAGTTTCTTGTACATAAAAATAAATACAAGATACCAACATATTGAGAGATCCAGGCGTATAACTCACCAGCCAGTAGTCCAGCTGTAGTTCCAGCGGCTCCGCTCTAGCGAGCAGGGGCGGCGGCTGCAGGTCGTGGGCGGAGTGCGGCGTGTGGGCGGCGTGGGCGGCGTGGGCGGGGTGCGGGGCGGGCGGCGCGGGCGTGGCGGGCGGCGAGGGCCGCGCCGGCGGGGACCCGCCCTCCTCCAGCTCCAGCGACGACACGCCCCCCTCGCTGCAGCCCACGCGGACCTCCTGACGAGTTTATATAAATTATTGTAAGCTGTTGACACTCCATAATTTTTTACATTTTACTGACCGCCTTTGATCGCAAGAAAGTCTTACGGCTACAAGATAACGGTATACGATACCGTTTTAATATTATAATAATTATACTAGTTGACCCAGGAAACTTTGTACCTACCGCAATTTGTTTTGAGATTTATTTTTATAAAAGATAGGTTAATGGTAGAAAATTGACTATTAATTTTTAAGGCATATCTATGTATGTATGCATTACCTAAGGTTAAAAAAATCAACCCGATGTCGTAGACAAGTTGCAACTTGTCTCTCATTGGTGGAATCTAATAACTAACGTTTATTCATGTCTAAAGAACGGTCGCGGAGCACAGCGAAAAATGAACGTTGGTCTTTTTCTATTTGTCTCTGTCGCACGCGCGTAGTAATAGTGCCCTCACGCTCGCACAGTAACTACGCGACAAATAGAAAAAAGGCAACGTCCGATTTTCGCTGTGCTCCGTGACCGTCCTTTAGCGACATCTAACGAGTTATATTATACGAGTTATGGCATTAAGTCCGCCTTTTGTACATTTGTTTTTTATTGTGCAATAAAGTGTAAATAAATAAATAAATAACTTCGTATAACTATTATACGATGAAACTTCCCTTTTCTTTTCAGTTAGTATAAAGTAAAATTTTCTACAGTCTCTTAGAGCATAGCAAAGTACATATTTACCGCTATAAATGGCACGAATGTCTGGCTCGCGTCCTCGTCCCCGGATCGCTCTCTGTACGCGACCATCGCCTCGCCGATCGGCACGTTGTTGACCGGACCGACGCTGTTCAAATACCTGCAAATTAAAATTACATCATCAAATCAACCGAATGACATTCACTGATTAATTAATCTTGGACTATAAAATAGAGGTTGATGGCGGAAGAGTGAAAATTTAAGGTTTTATGTATGCTGAACACAAAAAATCTTATTTTTTTTATAATATTATCTTAAATACATATATAAAGTATAATCTTATTTTATTCTGAAATTAAGGACCATGATAAAAATGTCTAGACAGAAAGGTTGCAGGTTGTTTTTGATTGGCATAAAAATAATAATAAACAAAAAACTAAATACGCGTGATATCTTACTACACCCCCCCCCCTCCCCCCTCGTGATATTTCGTGATTTTTGTCAAACCCCTCCCCCCCATTTCAAGCCTCACGTGATTAATGGATGGCCCCTTGGACTTAGAACTATATAATTCACATATTTTAGCAAACAGTCGATATTCAACAACCTTCTGTTTTAGAGTGAGATCCCTGTCACCCCAGAGTTACTTGATTTTAGGAAAGATGAGATTTTTATGGTTGGTAGATAGTAATAGTAAACTTAGGAAGGAATAGATTCTCGCTCGGCTGAGAGCGGGCAGTTTTACAGGTAGAAAGTATCAAAGGTGGGAAAAAAAGGCTATAAACTTATTTCCCACGGGAACGGGATAAATAGTACATATCCAATGTCAGTCACTTGGTTCTAAGCTCCCTATTCTGAGCCGTACTTGAGTTAAATAAATAAACAGTTTAACTAAAACTACTTTCGTTATATATCCCTACTAATATTATAAATGCGAAAGTAACTCTGTCTGTCTGTCTGTTACGCTTTCACGCTAAAACTACTGGACTGATTTAAATGAAATTCGGTACAAAGAAATTCTGGAGCCTGTGAAAGGACATAGGCTACTTTTTAACCGACTGCAAAAAAGGAGGAGTTCCACGCGGACGAAGTCGCGGGCAGAAGCTAGTCATACATAAATACATATAAGACATTCACGACTGCAAATGCTCAATGTTCGTCACGCTAACATCTGCCCCTGGCTGGATTCGAACCACCGCACCTGGCCATCCGGGAAGACATCTCGGCGACGTCGGCGATGGCGCCGTCGGCGGCGCGCTCGCAGCAGCCGGCCCACGCGTCCGTCGCGAACAACGCCGCGTACCCGGGGTCGCCGCTCGCCAGGTGCCGGCTCACCGTATGCGCACCTGTGTAATAATGACGTCATGAATCATCGGCAGATTCGTGGATAATAAATAATATTGCATTATAATTATATTTTTGTACAAAGACAAGAGTAGAAAAAATCTTAGACCCCCCGTGGGATTCGAACCGATCGAGTCGATTCCCATGGTGTAATGGTTAGCACGCTTCCGCTGGTAAAGGCATAAGCGTGGGTTCGAATCCCACTGGGGGTCTAAGATTTTTTCTACTCTTGTCTTTGTACAAAAATATCATTATAATTAAAAACTAATGGTATTGAACCAAAAATATTAATCGAATTTCGATTGATAGATTGTAGTTAATAATATTGCATGTCATCCGATTTAAGCATGTAAGTATGGAAAATTTCAGCTCAATCGGAAACCGGGAAGTGGATTAAATTTAACTAGTAGATAAGATTCGAATACTGACAGGCTAACACACAACGGGACAGGTGAAAGTAAATAAAAGTTTGTATTAAATAATTTAGCATACATTTCTGAGCAAATTAAATGCGATAACATGTAAATCTATACTAATATTATAAAGAGGAAAGATTTGTACCTATTTTTGTATGTTTGTATTGAATAGGCTCAAAAACTACTGGACCGATTTTAATAATTCTTTCACTGTTGGGAAGCTACGTTCACCCTGAGTAACATAGGCTATAGAATATTTTGAAAAAAAATTAGGGATCCGTGCGAAGCCGGTGCGAACCGCTAGTTTAGGATAAAGTAAATTGTAGTGACTCACCTAGAGGTATGATATAGAACCGTATAGGCGGGGCGTCATGCGGGCGTCGCGCTGCCAGCTCGGCGTGCGCTCTCAGCGCCGCCGCTGCAGCCCCGTCTCCCCCGCATATTGCCACGCGAATGCAAGACCTACGACCACTTCTGAAAAAACATGACAACAAACATTTTAGGAGAGGATAAAGTTAGGTCTTTAGTATTCATAATCCTTTACTGTTTTTCCTAGCGTCGGAATACCTAAATCGTGCAGACCGCCGCTGTGCTTCAGAATAACTAGCAGCCAGGCGTAAAGAAGCTACCAGGCATTCATAACTGTTAGGAGGTTACACGTTACTTCTCACTCGAAAGTAGAGCGTGGAGAAATTAACAGTTTGACTTTACGTAGCTACCAGGCATTCATAATTGAATAGGAGGTAACGCACTATTTTTTGGTTCCCTGATGCTGCAAGATCGTGGAAAGATCAAGTAGTGAAGAAGCAACCATTCATAACTAGATAGGAGGTAAGTAACTCACTGTTTTGCAGATCGGTGGAACAAACAAACAGCCTAATGTGTAGAAGCTACCAGAAAGTCACTATATGCTCACAAATAGGTACAGGGACTCACCGAGTACGTATTTTGTGCCGAATATTCGGCGTTTAGGCCGACAACGTTGCCGAATATTCAGTATTCGGTATTCGGCCAAATCAGTATTCGTAGCAAACTCTATTCGTAACCATAGTGTAGTGAGACAGAAACTACCAGGAGCACATAACCTAGCAGGAATCCCCTATTCGTGGCAACTCTACTTAACCATAGTGTAGTGACCCAGAAACTACCAGGAGCACATAACCTAGTAGGAGGTAACTCACTGTTTTCCAGCTCTAGCGTACAGCGCGTGCAGCAGTGGCCTGGCGTCGGGCACGTGCGGGGCCGGCGTGACGATGGCGGGCACGCCGAGAGCGTGAAGCGCGTTGGCGGCCGCCGGCGACGTGACCGCCACGCACTCGGGCAGCGGGCTGTCGTCGCCCAGGAGACGGCTGATCTGCTCCAGCATGGTCCGACGTGGCTGTGACAAATAGTATATCAAACACCTGGAGCGGTAAAATGATACTTACCTACAGTTATACATCGCAATAATTTGCACATTGGAATGAAACAACTGTAAAATGTAGGGATAACTATATAAATCACTTTAGCATATGACTTTTGTCAGCTCAGTCGTGCTATAATTATGGAGACTTTAATGGTTCCGAAACGTCAGCCAATAAAATAAAATACGCGAGTTAAATCCATTTATAGTTGTTTCATTCCAATGTGTAATAACCGCGAAAGAATTTGCAATTCCTTATTTTTTATCTGACCTCGAAACATAGAAAACCTATTAATTTTAATATGACACCTAGCCAAGGTTATTGGAATCACTAGAGATAAGCAATTAGGCATTAAAAAAAAAATGAGTTTCCTGTCGTTTCTTCTCAAGCGAAGTTTCGGAAACGGTATTTTCTGACCTTCATAAGAATTTGTAAATTCCTGAATTAAATAATAGTACATTACGCACCAAGGCCAGTAAAATAAAAAATGTCTCTGATCACATGTAATTGTCGTCCGACGCGAAGCCGAGGTTGACAAAAATGTGATCTGAGGCTTAATTTTACTGGCCGAGGTCAGTATACTATTTTTCTGTTCGACGAAGCCAGAAAGCGGCAATTTCATTTAGCGCAGCGGCCAGAAAGTTGGCGCTTTCCGGCCGGAGGACAGAAAAAATATTTTTAATTTAAATTTTTTGTATATGTTCACCTCCAGAGTGGTAGGGCTCTGCACGGGCAACTCGTGCGCAGACAGCGGGCGCTCCGCCCCCATCACGAGCGAGTTCTTCTTGCGGCCGGAGGACGCGGGCGTTAGGTTGCCCCCACTGGTCGCGCTGCGAAACAGCCTCGACCGCTTGTCCTCCTGTAAGTTGGCACAATTGCGATTTGTACTCAAAGGAATATCTCTTCAAAAAAATTACTAGGCCTGTTTCTTTTCTATTGACAACACCGTGACACTGTCCAGTCCTCAATTTAAAAAAAAAAAAAAAATTTGTCGAAAAGGAAACTTTAATTAGTTCTTATAAAAGCAAACGCTTTTTTTAATCGTAAACAAAAACCACTATAAGTAATCAATAGTTCAATAAACAAATAAAAAAAACATTGGAATGAAACAACTTTAACGGATTTAACTCAAGTATTTTATTTTTATTGGGTGACGTTTCGGAGCCTTTACAGATTCCATAATCGTAGCACGACTGAGCTGACAATAGTCTTATGCTAAAGTTCTACTATAAACTATTGTCAGCTCAGTCGTGCTACGATTATGGAATCTGTTAAATCCGTTAAAGTTGTTTCATTTCAACGTATAATAACAGCAAAGGCATTAGAAATTATTAAATAAAAAAACGTTGGTTCATTGTCAGTAGAAAGGAAGAACGACCCACTAACGTCACATTAATTAATTTACCTATATATACACTAACTACAAAATGGTACTATAGTAACTAGTTTTAGATTTAGGACCTTAGTAACCGGTAACTATATAATTAGTACCTACTAATGCAATTAGTACCTTAGAGTAGTTTGGTGTGGTAGAACTGGATACAAACATTCCAAAAGCGAGCGGTGATGTTGACGTCATCACGCTCGTTGGAGGATCGGCCTGTTTGTTCAGTAGTTATATAGGAAATCATTTAATTGATTAAGATAAGACGTATAGATACTCAGTAGTACACATAAGTCAAAATACTGGGCTAGGCCCTGTTACGATAACTGGTATATAATTAGTATCTAATACCATATCACATAGTAGGTACCTCAGTACCTGATACTATGGTAGCTAGTAGGTACTTGAGTATTACTACTATGGTAACCAATACCTCAGTACCCAGAACCGAAATAACTAGTATTTCAGATAAACTGTACTATGGTAACTAATACCCTAGTACCCGGTACCTTAGTAACTAGCACCTCAGTATCCAGTACTATGGTAACTAGTGCCTCAGTACTCAGAACCGTAGTAACTAGTACTTCAGTACCCGGTACCTTAGTAACTAGTACCTCAGTACCCGGTACCATAGTAACTCTACTTTACTCTCTCTCAGCATCCAGTGCTTTGGTAACTAGTACCTCAGTATCCGGTACCGGAGCAGCTTGTATCCCAATATCCAGTACTGAGGTAACTAGTTCCTCAGCATCCAATACTATGGTGACTAGTACCTCTGTATCCAGTACTAAGATAACTAGTACCTCAGTCCCCAGTACCGTAGTTAGCTACTAGCCTCGGTACCTGATACTATGGCAACTAGTACCTACCTCAGTACCTTAGTACCCGGTAGTAGTTCAGTACCCTGTTCAGTAGTAAAATAACAGTACCTTAGTATCATTTGGCGGCGAGCTGGACACCGAAGCCCCGGAGACAGGCGCATCAGCCGTGATGTCTCCATCGCTGTTCCCCTCGCTACCACGCTCGTCGCCAGCTGAGCTTCGAATTGCTTCCGATTCTGTATATTATAATTTTATAATAAGATTAAAATTTAAAATACTTTTACAATGTAAATGTCATCCTTCGTGTGATCCTCTTTCATTTGGCAAGACAACAAATATACCTATTCGAGTGGGGTGTCACTCGGGTATATTTGTTGTCATTTGGTTTTTCAACTCCCTTAATTTGGTTTTAGAATGACGTCACATAGTTAACCATGCATTGTCATTCAAAATTGGACCGTGTTAAACGTTCGTGTGTCAACCCACAAAAAATCGGGTTTTGAGTTATGAATGCAGTTTTATTAAATAGATCATGAGGAATACGGCAGTGCAATCCATTTTGTTAAAAAAAAATCGTAGAATATTCTAGAGCACAAAATTGGTTATTGCTTTTTTCCTATGTCAGATTTGTATTTTTGCATTAATGTGTTAAGCCACATATAACACATTATTGCTTATTTCCCATGTCAGATTTGTATTTTTGCATTAATGTGTTAAGCCATATACCTATCACATTAATGCAAAATTCTAATTTGTTGTTTTGAAACGAACATATTATACATATTATGCAAACATTTTTAGAAAATGTAATAAAATAAACAACTAACGAATTAAAACTTTAATGTACTTAAGTAGGTACCCATTTATTTAAAGTTCTTATTGTTGTATAACATGTTTCAAATAACATTTTATGTTCTGCTAAAAATGAGAAATAGGTACTATCAACTGTGCTGGCGATGTTACACCTTTAAGGCAATAATCGCTTGAACGACCCTGGTACCTGGCGGCTGTGTGTGAAGCAACAAGTGCAAGCAATTTTTTTCTAAAATGGCGTACCGTAAAGCATCCGATAGTACAAGTTAACACTAACTTATTTTTTTATTACTTATTATTATTTTTATCATATTAAATAAAATATTTTAGGGTTTCGTATCTAAAAGGAATAAAAATTAACCCTTACAGGATTACTTTGTTGTCTGTGTGATCCTTTACCTCAGTAACGCGTGGAGGTAGGTATCAAACGAAAATTCATAGTAATATCAAATACTCAGGACTACCGTCCCTTGAAATTGTAACATAATTACAAAAAAAATCGCCGACGCAATCAAAAGAGCCGCCGTTTATGCATAGATACAAACGTCATTAGATTTAAACGTGTGTGATAAAAATTAGAATATTATAATAAATAATAATATTAAAGAATGTACGAATTGTCGCCACAATTTATCAACTCTTCGAAAAATGGTTTTTAGGTGGTTCATTAACTTTTTAGGTACGGAAGTATATATTATTGGTTTAATTCAATATGATAAAATAATAATAATAAATCAATTTGGTTGAGCTTTTAAGTAATTGAAATAATATACTTAAGTGTTAACTTGTTGTACCTATTTCTCATTTTTAGCAGAACTTGTATTGTTATTTAAAACTTGTTATAACATTAAAAACTAAATAAATAAGTACTTAAATTAAAGTTTTAATACGTTAGTTGTTTATTATTTTACATTTTCAAAAAAATAGTGTAAAATATATTCATTATAAAAGAACAAATTAGAATTTTGCATAGTGTTATGTGGCTTAGCACATAAATGCTAAATGTAATAAACCTTATAGCCGATAAGCATTAACCATTTTTCTGCATTTTCTATTTAATTATGAATTTATTGAAATAAATACATTTATATCCTTAATCTATGCACTTCAACAAAAAAAATGATACCACATAACAATATTTTTTTGCTTAAAATAAGCGGAAAAAGAAGAATGTTCTCAAAAAACTTTAAGCGCCGATATCTCAAAACTAGCTTGGTGTGGGTTGAAACACTAATGCTAAACACGGACCAATTAACGTGTGTACAAAATTTAAAGTTATCTGCTTCAAAATTGAGTTGTACGATTTCACCCGTACATACTTACATACATAACTACCTACATACTTATTACTTACACACTTTTAAACAGAAATAGGAATCATAATAGGTTTGTGGAACAGCGATATTCTGGGCTATTTGTTGTTAGTCATTTCAATCATTGCATCTGCCTCGAAATTATTTTTTTTATTGTTTTTTAGAACGGGCTCTGTTTGAACAATGCAGATTTTTAGTATTTCTTTAAGAAGAAAAAAAGGAGATTATTGGTTTTATTGTAAAGAACAAATCAAAAGAAAAATCATGCATTCGTGCTAAAATAAATAGGAACCATTTCAATATCGAATCAATGTAATATTTTTCGATAGTAAGATGGTCAGAAAATATTAGAAGCAGAATGAGTATAATTATAGTGAGAACTCAAAGACAAAAGACAAAAGCTTTCTAATAGTTCTAAATACAAGAGCCTATATATAAATATCAATCGCTAATATCAATCGAACGAAACGAATGCGAAATTGTATGGAACTGACATACGCGAACGTCACGTGACGTCACGTGGTCAGTTTTCGTTTGAGCACGTCAATTCCATACCATTTTGAATTCGTTTCGTTCGATTGCTATTAGCGATCGGTATTTATCCAGGGACCCAGATCAGTAGAGTACCAGTATGATACAACAATAAAAAATAATAAGATACTGAAATGTATCAAAATAGAATATACATTTTTCGTATCATATCAGATTGAGAAAAGCTGTAGCTAACTAAAATCAGATTTGAAATCCCATAGCATATTTTAGAAAACTGTTTATATTTCATTTAGAAGTACCTATGTAAAATAAAAGACAAAATATTTTAAAGAGTAAAAATAATTATAACTCGCGTATTTTATTTCTTGACGTTTTAAATACTTTACAGTTTTCATATTCGTTGCCGACTGAGCTGACTATAGTCTAAGCCAGCTATAAGACAGTGTTAGACTATCGTCAAAGTATCAGTAAAGTTTTCGAAACGTCAGCAAATAAATACGAGAGTTGAATCCATTATAATTGCTTCATTCTAACGTATAATAACCGCGAAGTCATCAGAAATTACTATTGAGATAGAATAGTATCATTCTACCTTAGTATCGTAACTCATAGTAGTATGGTAGTACTACCATACTACTATGATATCGTAAGATATATGGTACCATAGTAGTACCAACTTACAGGTTATTCAACTTTTTCGTGTATCGTTCAGGGATGTATTATTTATTACCTGTGAGCGGGATCGAAGCCGCGAACCGTTCCCGCGCCGCGGTCAACTGCGCCGTGGATGCAAGGCTCGCGTGGCGGCTCACTGCGCATGCGACGTGCGGGTGAGATGGACACACGGACTCACACAAACATTGGATATGTTCAGTAGTAGCGGACTTTTGATTTGGGCAGCTTGCCCATCCGATATGTTCAGTAGTAGTAGATTGGTTTATGATTAGACTAGTATGTGTTTATGGTGAATTTCATACTCATCCGATAAACATACCGTATGTTTATGATATGTATTTTAATCCAACGTACTCGATATGTTCGGTAGTAGCAGACTTTGATATCAGGTCATTAGTGTAGTAACAGTAGAGTTTTTTTTATATACTTAGGTAGGTACGATTGCGAATGTTTCTTTTATATTATTGTCGTTATGATATTCTCAATAAGCTTGAATTCGCACATGTCTTTTTAGTTTAAATCTTCTTTCTTATCTTTAACGGCATTGTATGAATTGAGACATTGTTTAGAAAGCTTCTTCAGGGTAAAATAAATAAAAAAACGAAACTCAGATCGGATTGCTAGTATAGGTAAGTAATATAAAAAAAACGTAGTTTTTTTTTTCAGTAGTATGATTGAAAATTCCCAGTAGTATTACAATGTTGTGTATACTACTGAGCCCTTTATGTTGCCATCTATGTATTTATATATCTATCACTGACATATCCTTGAATTTATAAATCCGTGTGCGGACAATGACGTATGACTCGACATTTGAAATGTGACCTTAGAACATTGAAAATAGAGTACACAATCCTAATAGTTTTTTAAAACTCAAATGAATCTTAGAATTTGAACTTTATTTTGAAGGTGACAAAGTACTTTTGCGGATGAATCGAAAAGTTGTGAGTTTGTTTAGATTTTTTATAGTGTTTTGAAGTACAAATCATACGTCACAAGCCGTTAATTAGTCTGATCTGTGTATGTTAGTCCATCTCACGCACACATGCAAAAACACTATGCACACAGCGTTACAAAACAAAAACAAAAATAAATATTATCAACAATGTAATTATATGTATGATAAATAGACATGAAACGAATAAAATTCTGAAATATAATGTCTAATAGCCGAATCATTAATAAGAAAACTTAGTTAAAAATAGACTTAATTACCCAACAAGCAAAATCAGTAAGTACTTAAAACGTTATGGGGTCAAACAAACAACAAGAATTTACCCCTTAGGGTGTGCATTGTCAAAAATCATTTTCTAGTACGTGCAAAATTTCACGTTTCATAACCCATATAGTTTAGGCTCTGCGTTGATTTATGTGTCAGTCATTAAGTCAGCTTCCCCTTTTATATATACACGAGTATATAGATTCTAGACTTATAACATTTTTATACTACTAATTTGCTTGTTGGGTAATAGATTTCACCAAAGAATTTCGGCTATAAAAACTTAAATTATGATTTCGCCGAATATATATTCGGCGTTCGGCGATTATCCGTTTCATATCTAATGATTATGCTCTATTTGCAAATTATAATGAAAGCTCAAACACAGCACTGTCGCGTGTGCCATTCGTTGCTCAGGCAAATATACGAATATATTGGTATCCAATTTGGTTATATATGATTTTCAAAAAATGCAAAAAAAATACAATCGGTCTCCCTTGAATGTGCAACATAGCTCCTGGTCTATTAGAGTAAAAAAAACGATAATACGAATTATAAAATATACTTTATTATAGACTCGTATAATTACAAAATTATGAAATTACAATTAGAATTAAGATAACTTTTTTATTATGCCTAAACTTTAACTTCAAATAATTCATTCATAGTAAAAAAATCCAACAGCTTATTGCTGCTAAGCACTAAAAATAACAAAAAACACACTCATATTTAAATCACAGCAAAAAAAAAAACCATTCTAGACCAGGAGCTTATTCGGAAAAACCACCTGATTCCACCACTGACCGTTAGAATGCCTGTGATGCTCCTGGTTGGCCAGACTCCGCGAGCTGCTGAAGAATGGTCGGAGCGAGGGTTTGGGGGTGGAGCCGATGCTGATGGTGTCCATCTGATCAGGACCAGAGTCTTCGCCTTCGCCGCACGATAGCGACTCAAGCTCCTAGACAATTTGCAAAACAATATTATCATCATCTTAATAACACATCAAAATAGTTTTTTTAAGTTGCCTAGAAATATGACCACTAAATTGTCAAATAATATAACATATATACAATTCGGTCACTTTGTTTGCCTCCAAACTCCTTCGAAACGGCTAGACCATATTATATTAATGTGGGTTCACCATTATTTTTAAATTTGGACTGGTTTGAAAAGTACATAGAATACTATATTTTCACCCTTACACGATCAAGCCATATCATAATATACCTAGCGGTTCGACGTTTGCTGAGTCAGCTCATAAACAATTTTCTTTTTTTAAATTAAACGATCCTTACAAAAAGACATTTTTTTTTATTGTTCATAGGTATATCCTTCATAACAAAAAAATACTACAATCTCACTTGGAACAACTCATCGATGTCCCTCTGAGCGTGGTGAGTGTCGCGAGCCGCGCCACGCTCCCCCATCTCTTCGGGGACGCGGAACCGGCGCAACAGCGCCGCGAACTTCTGCTTCAGGTTGCGTTGCTGTAACAGATCGGACGTTACACGCGTTGCAGACCACATTGGAACAAACAAATAAAAAAGCTGGAAGGTTAGGGAAATAACAACAAACACATACATTGTGAGTTATTGAAATAAATAGCAAATGAATGTGTCGCTCCTTTAATGTTGTAGTGACACAATTCAAAATATGTTCAATACAAATTATAAGTAGTTACATTTAAATTTGTGTTCGCGTAGCAACACTGCAATATTAAAAGAGCGAATTCTTAGTAACTATTACTAAATTCTGTGGTCCTAATGAAAACAGTATAAGTGGCATGCAGTCCTTGTGATAAAGAGTTTAAGTACCATATTGTATGCAAAGGAATACCGCTTTTTTCATCAGGGCCGTATCGCACTTATACCCTTTTTCATTCGTTACTCTTTCTTTTTCACTCACTAATTAATGCTATAACAGGAACAAAAGCGAGGTCTATATAGCGACGCACCACATTATACGGTCATCTCAAATTCCAAGTAAGTCTCGAGTAAGCTTTATGTAAGTTATGTAGCAGATGAAAACATTGATTAAAATCTTGATACGCAAAAGATTATTATAAAAAAATATATTACTTAGAAATCTATATTTTTTAATTGATTATTGACCTAATTAGTTTTGGGGGCTGACCCATTCTTTTTTTTTATATTATGGCGATCGTATTATAAAAAATATTCGAGAAATAGCAATTATCTTACTTGAAACTTGTGAGGACGTAACACTTTGAAAAAAATTACATTTACCTCCATGACGTGCCCAGAGCTTACTGTATAGGTTTTTTACACTACAGTGTTAACATAATCTAATCTTACAGATAAGCTGCTAATGAAAACAAAAGTGACATCATAACATAGCGTGAAAGAACCTTGACTTTCTATGAGATAACCTTGCGAGGTAGGATGAGATAAAATTCTTTATATTTCTGTACTTACATCAGTTAACAGAAGCGAAAAAGATAAATTTTTGTCCGAATTCCTTTAAATACGATATGATTTTGGACTTAATTACCTGAGCAACTAGATAGAAAATGTTAAGCGTCATTTTGTATTAACTTGGTGAACACAAATATTTTTTCTTTACAAGAATATTATGAAAGTATTAGCCGAATATTAGTTCCGGCTAGAGCTGGACCTAATATTCGGCGAAATATTCGTAAAAGTATATTTAATGTATTTATAGGTATCTCTAACATTTAATTTAATAATTAAAATAAGTACGTATTTTATTAACTACCTATGTACATAAACAATAGCGAACTAAGAAACATTTAAGCACCTACTATTACAATACCACAAACGAGTTACATACAGTCTTCAGACAGTCCAATCGAGCAGGGCTGCCAGACGAGACGAGGTAACAGCCCGATCCACATACAAATATTTGTTGGCAGTTCGGGACAACCCTTGATTTCTATATTTTTGGAATCATTTAGGGCGTCAGATCACTGTATGCAGCTCCATTGTGATAATTTAGGCTACTAGAGTATAACGACAAACTAAACATTTCATGGCAAAATCAACAATACAAAAAGCGGGTATAAGAATAGAAACAATCGTAAAAGAAATAATTAAAAATTTTCTACACTTTTTCGTCTTATCGCATGCATTTTTCACTCCAATATGAATAAAGTCTCCCACCCGCATTAATAATCAGGTCTCTCTCTAACAGCATTCAAAACACATAGGTGCGAAAGAGACGGGACATCAGTGACATGCTTAGTGGGACAAAGGAGACAGAAACGGCTTGAGTCGAAATTTTCAAGTGCAAGCTTCCTATTTGTTCTCAATAAACAAAACGTGAGCATTCAACAATTGTCTCTATTCCCATAGCACAAGGCACAATCTCGCTCACCGCGAGCTTGCCGCGGCTGCCTTTGCGCTTGGCGGCCGCGTTTTCCAATTCACTGTCGCTGTCTCTGTCGTTCGCCTTGGAGCGCATATAGCTCTGTCTCTCTCGCTCGCGTTCCATGAAGCTCAAGTCTCGTGAGCGCGACAGCTGCGTGCAATACGTCTATGTTACGAAGCTTCAAGCGAAAATATGCTTTATAATTATCGAGGTAGCGTTCATTTTACAATGACTTTTCTTTTATATACCATTGATAAGGATTTTTCTATACGACAAATATTTAATATTATCAATAGAAATATATATTATTATATTGTTAGCCATTGGCATGCATGTTTATATTAAAAAACTATATCTTTCTTATAATTAAAGACAATTAAAAATGTTTTTCCACAAAAATATGATACAGCTAAGCAAGCTAGGTTCTGGAGCTGTCCTAATCAATACATGCTTTCATAA
Organism: Polylopha cassiicola; assembly: GCA_038024825.1. Taxonomy (NCBI): domain Eukaryota; kingdom Metazoa; phylum Arthropoda; class Insecta; order Lepidoptera; family Tortricidae; genus Polylopha; species Polylopha cassiicola. Next base: position 8,501,603 of record CP149061.1, read on the forward strand.
TTTAATTAAAAAACTAACTTAATACTAATTATCTATACTAATATTATAAAGAGGAAAGATTTGTATTTTTGTATGTTTGTAATGAATAGGCTCCGAAACTACTGGACCGATTTCAAAAATTCTTTCACCTTTGGAAAGCTACATTATCCCCGAGTAACATAGGCTATATAATATCACGCTAGGTCTTATAGTTGCGGAGCAGTAACCGAAAATGTTTCAAAAACGGGGGTAAAGTATCGTTTCTGAGGCCTTAAAAAAATCTTAAGTCCCCCCCGTGCGAAGCCGGGACGGGCCTCTAGTCATGAATAAAATTATAAAATACTAATATATTTTATTACTGCATAGATTCACTGATTTCTAAAAGATTCATAATACCAAGGTATTATAACGTATAATTAATTCAGTTTGACAATATTTTTTTATAATCTGAAGGACAGAGTCCAGAAATCTGTGTTAACAATCATCAATTTGTACCCAATTTTTGGAAGTAGGTAATATTTATACATGTTTATCCGTTTTGTAGTACGCATTGTCCAAGTTTTCTTTATTTTGGGACTATATAAATTTATTGGAATATAAATTGTATAAAAGAGCCCTATAGTAAAAAGAGAAACCAAGAGTCAACAAAATCCAAAACCAGTTAAATCACTTTAAGAAGGTATCGTAAACAATATTTTAATAAAATAATTTCTGATGCCTTCGCGGTTATTACACATTGGAATGAAACTTTATTAAGTCTAACTTTAGCGTTTGACTATTGTCAGCTCAGTCGTGCTACGATTATGGAAACTGTAAAGAATCCGAAACGTCAGCTAATAAAATAAAATAAAAATACGCGAGTTAAATCCGTTAATAGTTGTTTCATTCCAATCTAATCAAACGAATACCTAACCATTATGTACTAACCCTGATACGCCAATATGCTCTTTTTAAACCTATCAGATCTACCTAAAGGGGCCTTGATCTATCAGGGTGTCTTTAAGGTTCATTATCGCACCGTTAAACGCTTTAAATGGCATGCAAATAGGCCTACCTTAGTGTAGGACAAGTCCGCCTTGTTGAAGGCCAGCTGCCGCCGGCGGCGCGCCGGCGCACCGTACGTCATCTCATCAGCCTCCTCCACCGAACTGAACTCGCCTTCTTCTTCCTCATCAGAATAGCCCCTTTCTGTAACATAATAAATAAATATAAATATCTTTGGACAATTCACACCAATTATATAGTCCCATTTTATGAAAAGCTTGTGTTATGGGTACTAGACAACGGATACATACATAAATACATATAAGACATCCAAGACTCAGGTACAGATGCCAGTGCTCATCACATTGACATCTGCCCCTAGCGGGATTCGAACCCGCAACCTCCGGTTTCGTAGTCAGGGCCTCTGACCACTAGACCAACAGGCCTTCAAAATAATAAAACATATGTAGGAAGTACTGGAATGGCATTCTCATCTGACATCGCGGTGGGCTAGATTGGGAGAGTAATAAGAGAACCGAGTAAATTAACGAATCAACACTTTAATCTAATTTAACTAACTTTTATCACTAGTTTAATTTAAACTAAGGTAGCGTGGACAGTTCCGAGGTCAACATGTCCAGTAACTACGCCAGCAAAAGAGTGAATCGACCAACAATTATTAACCGTGCGCTGCGGTACCGTTGAGTATTCGTATATTATATTATACTAGCGGTTCGCCCCGGCTTCGCACGGATCCCTATTTTTTTTCAAAATATTCTATAGCCTATGTTACTCAGGGTGAACGTAGCTTCCCAACAGTGAAAGAATTATTAAAATCGGTCCAGTAATTTTTGAGCCTATTCATTACAAACATACAAAAATAGGTACAAATCTTTCCTCTTTGTAATATTAGTATAGATAAGCATTTACTAGATAGGACTATATTTTTCTTCAAGCATGGTGACAGTTTTTTTCCGTTGTCCACCACTCCACAATCCACTTGAGATTACCAAAATTTTAGATAGGTACGTATTTTTACTTTTACCAACAAACAAAAATTGACATAGATAAATGCTTCTAAATTGTGCAGTACTTAAGTATGGCGCCAAGGTAGGCACTCCTTACATTACACCCTCCCTGTATACTATAATGCACGCGATTGGTTAAAAACTATTTTTTTTTTTAATATTATTAACTAGCTTCTGCCCGCGACTTCGTCCGCGTGGAACTCCTCCTTTTTGCAGTCGGTTAAAAAGTAGCCTATGTCCTTTCTCAGGCTCCAGACTTTCTTTGTGCCAAATTTCATTTAAATCGGTCCAGTAGTTTTAGCGTGAAAGCGTAACAGACAGACAGACAGACAGACAGACAGAGTTACTTTCGCATTTATAATATTAGTAGGGATAACACTTACCGGTGATAAGCAGAGTGTTGTTGTTCTTGGTGTCATGGTCGACGGGGGTGGAGGCGAGTCCGGTGATGGCCAGCTTGGCGACAGGCTGCCCCGCCGCCGCGCCGCCCTTGCATCCCACACCTGTCAGCTCCAGCTCCATGTCCATCGAACGTTGCAGCACCTGGAACCATTTATGATTAGTTTAGTTATAGATAATAGTACATTACGCACCGAGGCCAGTAAAATAAAAAATGTCTCAGATCACATGTAATTGTCGTCCGAGGCGAAGCCGAGGTTGACAAAAATGTGATCTGAGGCTTTTTTATTTTACTGGCCGAGGTCAGTATACTATTTTTCTGTTCGACGAAGCCAGAAAGCGGCAATTTCATTGAGCGCAGCGGCCACAAAGTTGGCGCTTTCCGGCCGGAGGACTGAAAAACATATTATTATACAAATAAAATATTTAGGTATCTTATTGTTTCCAAGGGCGGGGGGTTATTACCTTAGATATATTATTAGTTCGTCTACCCCTCCCCCTTAACAAAATCCCAAATCCGTTATAGTCAATTCATTCCAATGTGTAATAACCGCGAACGAATCAGAAATTAATGTCTTATTGTTCTCAGTATGAGTGTATGTAAAAATAAAATAGCTACCATATTCGTAGCCGACGATAGTCTAACACTAACTACGAATATACAGTTATGGCAACATTTCTAAACGTCAACAAATAAAATAAAATACGCGAGTTAAATCCGTTATAGTTTCATTTCAATGTAATAACCGGACGTCGTCTAGTATTAAAAAGTTAACAAACCCAAACAAAATCTGTTACGACATAGTAAGGTGAAGGACCGCCCTTGACATTGTTTACACACAGACGGATATACAATTGCAAGTATCGACACCAGAACGCTCCGTTAATTGTCCATGTACCCTTAATGAGTCAAATGACCTGCCTAATGACTAATGACCGACGTTAGAATTAATTTGAATGATATTACTTCTATTTTGGTATAACTGTATTCGGCATAAAGTTGAAACATTGAGATTAATTAATTAGACTTTGGAATTATAGTATGATGCCTTGCTAGTGACAAAATATATGCAGCTGTCATAATGCACTTTTGAATTGTATGAATATAATATAGTGGCAATATAAAATAATATCTAACATATAAAATTCTCGTGTCCTCCGAAATAGCTGGACAGATTTTTTAGAAACGTTATGTGTATATCGGGTAGGTTCTGATAATTCGCAAACATTTATTTTTTCATACCCCTAAATGTCAAGGGTGGTCCACTCCCAAGTTTTCTTTTGTTTTTAGTCTGAAACTCGAGAACAGTTCGACCGATTTGGCTCATTTTCAACCGACGAAAAAAAACGGAAGAAGTTCTTAAGTCGACGCGATATTTTTACTATGTATGACCACGAGTAACTTTTTACATTATAGTCTGATTTTGATAACGATCTTAATGGAAGTCCAGAGGTTACGATAAAAAAGATTGATAAATTACGACGAAAAATCTCTGCTTTGCTGTTCGGGACGACGTCTCTCGGGACCACTAAATATATGTAGGTAGGTACACACCTGGTCCATTCTGATGACGCCTTCAGCAAGAGTCTTGTAGCCTAGGATGGTACGGTTCTTGTATTTCTTGCGCCTCTGTAGCATAATCTGCAACCTGTAAAACAAAACACTCACTATCAATAAATGAACACAAATCACAATAAATTTATCGGTTTACGGAATCTTCTCGCTAGCCTAACTAAAGAGTTAACTGTAGTGTAAAGTGATGTTAGACTATCATCGATTCAGTCAACTATGAATATGGGAACTGTAGGGTTTTCGAAATGTCAGCATTACACGAATATTATAAAGGTGACCAAACTTTCGCCTGTGCCTGTTACTCTTCCACGCAAAATACCGAATGAATTATGAAACTTTACAATAGCTTACATATCGGATATCCCTAATAATATTATAAATGCGAAAGTAACTCTGTGTGTCTATCTGTTACGCTTTCACGCTAAAACTACTGGACCGATTTTAATGAAATTTGGTACAAAGAAAGTCTGGAGCCTGAGAAAGGACATAGGCTACTTTTTAACCGACAGCAAAAAAGGAGGAGATCCACGCGGACGAAGTCGCGAGCAGAAGCTAGTATTTTATAACGATATTGTGTAAAGTTCTTATCATGCGCAGACGAAGTCGCGGGCAGGAGCTAGTATAAAATAAAATACTCGAGTTTAATCCCTTATATAGCTAGGGAAATAGTGCTCGACACCCTGCACTTTTTGACTATGCGATGAAACTTGGCACAGTTGATCCTTAGGTAGTCCTGAGTGAATTTAGACCGGTAGCCATCAGTAGCCCCCCCGCATTTTGTGGGGGGAGGGGGGCAAAGTTCGACCCTGCCGCGCTTTAATTGAAGCAATATTTTTCTCAAACTATAGTAATTCTGTGGTGCGATATATCATTTTCGGATAAATTAGGGATGAGGAATTCACTTTTTGAATAAAAACAATGCACTTTCTTACAAAAATAATTAATAAAGTAGAAAAAACTAAAAATTGATTTTTGAATTTTTTTATATAACTGCCTATATTTTTACTAAGTATGACAAAAATCTCAAAACTAAAAATACGATCAGAAAGCTACACTAATTAGCTTTTTAAAAATATATAACTTTATATATAAATAATTTAATTCATAGGAGGAAAAAATAATATTAATTGTCGGTCAGGGTGCTCTCAATGGGTGTTCGTCCGTGAAGTAGGGTTAGGTATTGTTTTAAACACACAAATAGTGCACATATTTTATAGTTTTAAATACAGTTGATCCTTAAGTAAACCAGAGTGAATTTAGACCGGTAGCCATCAGTAGCCACCACGCATTTAGTGGGGGTAGGGGGGGAAAGTTCGACACTTCCGCGCTTTAATTGAAGATATATTTTTCAAAAACTATAGTAATTAGGTGGTTTCATATATCATTTTCGGATAAATTAAGGATGAGGAATCTATTTTTTGAACAAAAACAATGCACTTTCTCACAAAAATAATTAATAAAATAAAAAAAACTAGAAATTAAATTTGAGTTTTTTTATATAATTACCTATTTTATATTACGTATGACAAAAATCTCAAAACTAAAAATACGAACAGAAAGCTAGACTATTTAGCTTTTTAAAAACATACAACTTTATATATAAATAGTTTAATACATAGGAGAAAAAAATTATATTAAGCATCGGTCAGGGTGTTTTTAATGCATGTTCGTCCGTAAAGTAGGGTTGGGTGTTGTTTTAAACACACAAGTGGTGCAAATATTTTATAGTTTTAGGGTTCTTAATATTCTAAATATATAACTGAAAAGATCAAACTTTTAAACCAAAGCAATCAATAAATACAGCCGTAATGTCGCAGACCGCCGCTAATTTCAAAATACTCGCAAGGGAATTAAAACCTACAGGGTACTTCCCGTGAACTCAATGTCGTGAAATTTGGTACAAAGTAACGTCTTATAACACAGATAAAGGAAAAATTGCTAAAAGTATACATTTAGTTACATTATGCAATAATAATATTTTTAAACTTATATACTTACCTAATTTTCGATACTCGCAAAAATCAAAATGTATACCTAGAGTACTTCCCATGAACTCAGAATTTTGAAATTTGGTACGCAGCACCATCTTATAGCACAGATAAAGGGGAAATCGCAAAAACTATACATTATTAGTTATGTTAAATAACAAAAAATACTTTAAAACTCATACACCTATTTTTTGATAACCGCGAGGGAATCAAAACCTACAGGGTACTTCCTGTGAACACAGAATCATGGAATTTGGGACGAAGCAACGTCTTATAGCACAGATAAAGGGAAAATTATCAAAACCATATATTTTTAGTGAAATTGTATAATAAAAATATGTTTAAACTTATACACCTAATTCTCGACACTCGCAACGAAATCAAATCCTATAGAGTACTTCCCGTGAATGCAGAATCATGAAATTTGGTACGAAGCAATGTCTTATAGCACAGATAAAGGGAAAATTGCAAAAACTATAAATTTTTAGTTACATCATATAATAAAATATTTTCAAACTTATATACTTATACTTAATTTTCGACAATCGCAAAGGAAATATAAACTACAAGGTACTTCCCGTGAACTTAAAAACTTTAAATTTTATACCAAGCAACATCTATTAGCACAGTTAAAGTAAAAATTGTGAATACCATACATTTTTAGTTACATTAATATAATATAAATATTTTTAAACTTATTTACCTAGAGGTTTGGACGGTTCCCACTGTGCGCGAGTCCGACTCGCACTGGGCCAGTATTTTTAGGTAGGAAGGTACATTTATTTGAGTTTCGGTTGTAAAGTAAAGAAAGTTAATGAATAAATAAAAATACTGCGGCAAATGTAAATGCAAAAGAACTGCAGGTTAAATGTTTAGACCTTACCTCTGTGTCTATAGTGGATCTTGTGATACCTTAGTAAAAATAAAATATATACTTAACTAAGTATTTAAATAGAAACGGGTCTTTGTTTCATTTAAGGTAGTAAAAAATCTAAAACTATAAAATGTTTGCACCACTTGTGTGTTTAAAACAACATCCAACCCTACTTTACGGACGAACATGCATTAAAAACACCCTGACCGATGCTTAATATAATTTTTTTCTCCTATGTATTAAACTATTTATATATAAAATTGTATGTTTTTAAAAAGCTAATTAATCTAGCTTTCTGTTCGTATTTTTAGTTTTGAGATTTTTGTCATACGTAATATAAAATAGGTAATTATATAAAAAAACTCAAATTTCAATTTCTAGATTTTTTTATTTTATTAATTATTTTTGTGAGAAAGTGCATTGTTTTTGTTCAAAAAATAGATTCCTCATCCTTAATTTATCCGAAAATGATATATGAAACCACCTAATTACTATAGTTTTTGAAAAATATATCTTCAATTAAAGCGCGGAAGTGTCGAACTTTCCCCCCCTACCCCCACTAAATGCGTGGTGGCTACTGATGGCTACCGGTCTAAATTCACTCTGGTTTACTTAAGGATCAACTGTATTTAAAACTATAAAATATGTGCACTATTTGTGTGTTTAAAACAATACCTAACCCTACTTCACGGACGAACACCCATTGAGAGCACCCTGACCGACAATTAATATTATTTTTTCCTCCTATGAATTAAATTATTTATATATAAAGTTATATATTTTTAAAAAGCTAATTAGTGTAGCTTTCTGATCGTATTTTTAGTTTTGAGATTTTTGTCATACTTAGTAAAAATATAGGCAGTTATATAAAAAAATTCAAAAATCAATTTTTAGTTTTTTCTACTTTATTAATTATTTTTGTAAGAAAGTGCATTGTTTTTATTCAAAAAGTGAATTCCTCATCCCTAATTTATCCGAAAATGATATATCGCACCACATAATTACTATAGTTTGAGAAAAATATTGCTTCAATTAAAGCGCGGCAGGGTCGAACTTTGCCCCCCTCCCCCCACAAAATGCGGGGGGGCTACTGATGGCTACCGGTCTAAATTCACTCAGGACTACCTAAGGATCAACTGTGCCAAGTTTCATCGCATAGTCAAAAAGTGCAGGGTTCCCATACAAAGTTGAGCACTAAAAACCCAGCTATATAATAGTTTAATTCAAAAATCGATTCCTAATAAAGACAAATCTATAATCTTCGGACAGATCGATAACTTAAACTATCGATTGTATCAGACATAAATCACTTCTAGGCTTAAATGACAATTTAATTAATTATCAAATTTCTCGCGATGAACGTATTATTTTGATTCAGCTACCGTTGGTTCGTTATTGTAATTAAATACTCGTTTCGGTGATTCACGACGTCTATCGTTTGTCATTTTAATGATTAAATTTTTAATTTAATGAATGGTGTTAAACATTATGATTTGTGGTCAAATATTTTTGTGGCACGCATGTGTAAAGATAAATTGAAGTAATGATATCTATTTTATTTATGTTTATTCGTTTTATATTATTTATATCTACAGATATACCTTTTTCAAAATTTGTAATTTAAATATAAGGTAGTTTGCATAACTGTAACTGTGCACTTTAGCGTTAGACTATTGTTAGCTCAGTCGTGCTACGATTATGGAAACTGTAAAGAATCCGAAACGTCAGCTAATAAAATAAAATAAAAATACGCGAGTTAAATCCGTTAATAGTTGTTTCATTCCAATACTGATATACTTACCTATTTGTAATTTTGTACCAAAACAAGCGCTGATAAAATTGACAATCCAGTGTAGTACATCTTTTTATATTTTAGTATCATATAAATTTCTCATCGTTATAACCCAGAAAGATGCTATTTCGACGAAAATTAAGATCCAAAAATAATAAGTACCTACCTACAGTCTTCAAATGCTAATACCTCTATTTACATAGGCCCCTATTTCCCTAAAGCGACTTGTCGTTGACAAGTAACAATTATGTTTACACTAGAAACTCAGAAATCTACGCTGGTTGGTTTTGATATGGACTACACATTGCATTTCTAATTGTCACTAATCACGGACAATTGTCACGATGGTCACAAAAGGTCTGAAATCTCAAAAACTTAATTTAAAACGAGAATACTTAATTTCAGTGTTAATAGCAGCTATTTCTTTGGCTAAGTAATAAATATCAGACGAGAAAAAAAAGGATGTAAAATAATTGGGAACTACGTAAAAGGACGGTCATAAAACTGTACGGTACGTGATTTATAATAATTTACGACGTAATGGCTGTCAGTAGCGCTTTTATTTTAACGCAAAATTTAAAAGATAGTTTCTCCACTTAATTTAGGAATACGACGCAAGTGGAGACGCCGGGTACAACTAGTACCTTATCTTATTATTCACTGACGCGCCCCGCTTACTAATCCTACGGTAAACAAGGTTATATATATAAAAGACTAGCTTCTGCCCGCGACTTCGTCCGCGTGGAACTCCTTTTTTGCAGTCGGTTAAAAAGTAGCCTATGTCCTTTCTCAGGCTCCAGACTTTCTTTGTATCAAATTTCATTTAAATCGGTCCAGTAGTTTTAGCGTGAAAGCGTAACAGACAGACAGACAGACAGACAGAGTTACTTTCGCATTTATAATATTAGTAGGGACTAGTAGGGATATTAGTAGGGATTTCAATCTTCGGTCTCTTTTGATCGACTTTTTAATAAGATACAAATTATTGTCACCACCGCCAAAATGTAGTTTCCAATCTCTTATATCTCTTTCGTTCGCTATTATCTATCGGCATATATCTTGGGAGGCTGATATAATTTTGCAATATTTTATCTAAACTCAGATTAACAAAAATTGAACAAACAGGAAAAAACATACATCTAGGTAATATAAACCTAAATAAAATCTTTATATTGCGTTATTCATTCCCATTCTTTTCTATCATCGTCAAACTTAACCTAATTTTAAAAGACCCGATTATTCAAGCACACTTCTGTCAACACAAATTTCACCTTCTATTTATAATTTCACACTTTCAAACCAGTCATAGGAGATTTATAGCGCTATCGTACAAGATTGGTGGTCTATTTGGGTTGACTAATCACCCAAATTCCTCGATAAAACCAAACAATTCCAATGAAACAGTAAAAATAAACCTATAACGCATTTGTAAGCTGTCTACTTTCTATTTCAGTTAGCTCCTAAACATTTTAGTGGTTTAAAATTTACACGCTTTCAATTTTACGACGCTACGTAGTTAGGTATGCTTTTAAAGTTCCAAGAATGCAGTGGAAAATAGTTTTTCTTAACATAAACGCAAACACGAAATATTGGGAGCGCAACTAAAATTTATATTACAACCAATAAAACTGCGTGTTTGAAATATCAATTTGTCGAAACTAAAGCGTGCTATAAAACCGAAATGATCTGTAAACACTGGTATGTAAATATTCTGTGTGAAAAAACACTTGATTAATGTCTTAATCGCACGTAATGTGTTGAAATCATTTTATGGTTTCTGAACGGAAATAGGCACAAAACAATCTGCGGTAGCCGTTAGTATGGGCTGTGGTTTTTACGACAGCGGAATGTAATTAAAATCTTTTAAGAATTGAAAAAAAAAAACTCTTAAATCGGCATTAAACTGTACCAAAACTTTATGAGCACAATAACAATAACCTTAATCCTTACGTAAAGAAAAAAAATAAATGTTGCACGAAAAATCATAAAATGTAAGAAAACATTTTATTTGTTTAAATCGTAATTGGCTTTCTGTAAGAGAACTAATATGCAGACTTACAAAGCACTATTTTTATATAATCGGACTCACCTATTCCCATCTCGCTTCACGAAATGCGGGTACTGGAGTGAGAAGCAGAGATCCAGCTCCACGTCCATGGGCGGTACAGCGATATCGTTGGAGCGCAGCGTCCGCTTGCTGCTATGCATCCGCGCCGCTAGTATAACCGCTCCCGCGCCCGCTCCGCCCGCCGCCCCGCCGCCCGCTTCACCAAGGGCACCGCAAACTCTCAGCCGAGTGACGCGCAACGTGCATAGCCTGAAAAAAATAATTAATTAGAAATTATTGCTTTGTTTTTCTTATTAGTTTTATTGTGCATGAGAAATAATCAGATCGCAACACGTTCAACCGTAAAGGAAGATTGGTGTATGAAATGAAAAATAAAATAAAAATGAAAACGTAATATTAGAAACGTGTTTTTTTTTACTACCATGTCATATCATTTATATGAATTTTGGATAGCATTAGCGCAAATTTGCCAAAAAAACGAATTATATTTTTTTGGCACTTCATATGCTCGGCATTAGACCTCTATCTGATTTTTTAGTATTTATATATAACCGGCTTGCGGTTCTAGACTACATCTTAGTACTTACAACACTTAGGTTTTGGCAAAGAAAATACTTGTCACACTCTAGTTATCATTAACTTCGCTACGACAGTCAATAAACGTTGAAAACTCTAACTTTTACTTTTAGCAAAACTCTTCAAAACTAGATAGAAACAAATTGTTTTTCGTAGAATTTCTAAGTCATATAAAAGGACATGAAAGTTCGTAAGTAAGTAAGGAACTAATATTTAGATGATATCTGCAAAGTTATTCAATATCGTATAAGCTGTGCCTAAATCTACTCGGAACTTTCTTAGAAGTACACACGTAATACATACTTGTGACTAAAGTAAGGAAACTTTGTCAATTTGTACTGCCGTCAGTATGTGTTTAACTTTCGAGTAATAATATAAATGTAAAAGTTTATATTCCCAGAAATGCACTAATTTTTGGGTAGGTACCTATGAAGCAAGCTGAAAACGTGTCTTATAGCTCTCCTATTAGACCACAACACGGAACGGCAGATATGGCCTGTTATGCTGACATTTTATCTTTTTCTTTTTTTTATCTGTACAGAATAATAGATATTTTATTTATTATTAGGCTAAAACTGCCACCCTCGTGAAATTCGAATTGCTACCAGAACGGTAGGTTAGGTAAGATAAAAAAAAGGTTAAAACCTCCGGCTAATTGTTGAACCGTCGTATTACAAAACGGCCCTGTTTTGTAAAACGACTAGCCGTAATGTAGCGGCGGATTATACGATTCGGCTGCGACATATCTAAAGCGAATTAAGTAATTATTATTCTTTTCTTCTATTATATAAAAATAAGTCGGGTTTTCCTCCCTGACGCTATAACTCCAGAACGCACGAACCGATTTGGCTAATTTTGGTCTTGAATTATTCGTGGAAGTCCAGGGAAGGTTTGTAAGTAGAGAAAATTTAAAAAACATCTTGAAAAAGTGTACAATCAACATCTTTCTATACCCCTATACAAAGTGGTTGACGGTAAGTGACAGAAGACTTTGACAGATCTTTGACGAGACAATCGGACGGGCAGGACGACGTCTGCCGGGACCGCTAGTTGTTTATAAAAACGCTAACCAGTATACGCTGCTTTAGAATAGTGATACAAGCCGAAATATGTTACTCCATTTAAGACTCTAATCCGTCACATTAACATTCCAATTCACGTGGTGACACATTTCAAGTTTTCTCAGTATTCCAGTAAAGCCGTATTTCTTCTCATGAAAACCCGCCGGAATCCTGAAATCCCGTAGTACATCAAATTTCCGTTAGCGAGTCGGCGGTCCGGAAAATTGCAGTCGTGTCAACACTTGTACCCGGCTAATGTGTTTTGAGACCAAACGAATATTACGTAGAAAAGATGATATAATATGTTTGTATACCTAATTTTATTATGTCAACTTATAATAATCCCACAGCCATAGGCCTTTTTAGAAAAAATAAATATTTAGACTCCTAGACAAGTGCGATAATAATAACCGTATGATACGAATGCAAAATCAAGAGGAATTGACATAAGAAAAACCATTCGACGTTGCTTTATCGATTGGCACTTGTTTAGGAGCCAAAAAATCAGACTTACCGCAATAGTCTAACACGGATTGGCAGATTACTATCAGCTATTTTGCATAATGAATTTTGTTTATTTGTATATTTTGCCTTTTAAGCATATTGTAATGAATTTTCTCTTACCTTTATAAGAGCTTGTAAAAGCCTAAACTGAATAAATATGATTTTAATTTTTTAGTCCAAAGAAAGATACCTAAGGTCTTAATATCAAGGTTATGCTTGATCACTACGAGTACATAGTATAAAACAAAGTAGCTTTTTCTGTCCCTTTGTACGCTTAAATCTTTAAAACTACGCAACGGATTTTGATGCGGTTTTTTAATAGATAGAGTGATGATTCAAGAGGAAGGCTTTAGGCTATATAACATCACGCTGCGACCAATAGGAGCGAAGGAACAGTGGAAAATGTGTAAAAAACGGGGAAAATATGACTTCGTCCGCGTGGAACTCCTTTTTTGAAGTCGGTTAAAAAGTAGCCTATGTTCTTTCTCGGGCTCCAGACTTTCTTTGTACCAATTTTCGGTCCAGTAGTTTTAGCGTGAAAGCGTAACAGACAGACAGACAGACAGACAGAGTTACTTTCGCATTTATAATATTAGTTAGGATTACTATTCCACGGGGACGAAGTCGCGGGCACAGCTAGTAATAGAATAAAATTCCACTGTGAAACAACGCGGCACACTGTAACACGGCTTATTACATCAAATACCATTCGCCTCTTCATTTTACTGCAATGTTTTACGGCCTAAAACATTTACCATCCCATAACGCACATACATAATCTATAGACTAAGATCCTACCTAAACTGATGAGGGTATATAAATAACAATTCACCTGTTTATAATTATACCTAGCAACCTCATAGTTGCGCAGTTGTGTATGTACGCAACATTTACGTTTTCTATTATGTTGGGTTTCTTTTAGCTAATAGGTGCCTGTACATTTAAAATAACTAATAGGGAAGTAGATCAAATATTTTTTTCATAAATGTATAAATTACTTTAGCGTTAGACTATCGTCAACTCAGTTGTGCTACAAATTTGTAAACTGTAAAGGTTCCGAAACGTCAGCCAATAAAATAACGTTTATAATTGTTTAATTCCAAAGATTGAATAATATTATCCGGTCGCAATTTTACTGCGCAAAAATGTGAATATTATCTATCATTTATATCTTATCACTAACTAGCGGTCCACCCCATTTTCGCGCGGACCCTTATTTTTTTTTAAATTTACTATAGCCTATGACACTCACGAATATTTCAAATCCAGTAATTTTGGAGCCTATTCAATTCAAAAAAACAAACAAACCTTTCCTCTTTATAATATTAGTACAGATAACAGATGAGGGTTACATTTCTTATGCCGGATCTTGCACTATTACGACCGTATCGTTGTTACCAAACGGCCTTGTCCGAAAGTTAAAAGTGGCGGATAAAATAAATCGGCCACATCTGCGGCCTTAATTCTAGGGCCCATCTGGGACCGTAGCTTGCTTATAGCGTTTACACGCAAACTTTGCAGAGATTCAACCTTTTATACCAAGGGTACCTAAATTACTTTAGTTTGTATTCTCAAACTCTCTCAACTTGTTTGTGTGCGGAGCTTTAAAAAATTAAAAATATCTTCAACAAATTTATAAAAAGTGGCGAGTCAAGAAAATTTACCTACTGTCAAAAATCTCGAAGTTTTGATGAATCCTACAAACCTACTAATGTTATAAATCTCGAGTTAATAATAGTTTAAAGTTATATTTTTGTATCTAACATACGTACATTTTTAAGTATGTTTGTTACTCCTCCACGTAAAAGCTTTCTGAATGGAATTTGATGAAACTGTAAAAATAGTATAGCTTGTACGTACATCATAATAACATAAAGGTAGGCTATCTTTAGCTCAGTCGCATTGTAAAAAATACGCAAAACTTATCTATAAAATGTATTAGTCTATATAGCCTTATTACTAGCTTGTCAGTACAATTTAAATAGACAGGTGCCTACATATAGCTATACATGTCCTTATAGCATCTGCAACCGCATTGAGGTTTTCAATTCTACCATTTCTGAGTAATCCCTCTTCAATCTGGAAACGAGTCGACACGGCATATCTATAGTACTATAGATATACCGAGTATCGAATCTAAATCTTCTCAATTCATAGCGCAGACTTCGATAAATGCAATCTAAACGGAAATAGACTAGACGTCCAATAAGTTGATACCTATTTCCTCTACACAGGACATGCGCATTGGCAAATACGTAGTCGATTTTTTATTTATATCTCAATTTATTGACACCTTTAAGATTTTGTGTCAAATCATATTATAGCTTATAGATTCTGCTAGCGACTTCGTCTACGCAAGATGAGCACCCCTGTTTTACCCTAAGGAGGCGAATTAAATCCTAACTAATATTATAAATGCGAAAATAACACTGTTTGTCTATCTGTTACGCTTTCACGCTAAAACTACTGGACCGGTTTAAATGAAATTTGGTACAAAGAATGTCTGGAGCCTGAAAAAGAACTTTTTACGACTGCAAAAAAGGTGGAGATCCACGCGGACGAAGTCGCGGGCAGAAGCTATAAATAAATAAGAGTTATGACAGTAAAAGAAATACAGCCCTATAACAGATCAAAACTAAATATGATACCAACATACCGATGCGATCGTGCACAATTCCCATCTGTTCATTTCACAAGATAGTTTTCTCACAATTGCTTGTATCAAAAGAGGCATTGTGTAGAGGCAAGCAATGAAGGGTCATTGTTCAGAATTCATACCTTCATACCCGTAATATTACGATGTTATATAACTCTTGATATCTTTCAAACATTCAATGTCAAGTGTCAACCCACATACAGTCAATATTCATGTTAGTTTACGTAAGTCATTTTGGTTCGTATGTTTACCTTTAGTTATCGAAATATGTATTACTAGATTCTGTCCAGAATTCGTCTGGTACTCGATAACCACCCACGATTACTACGAATTTTCAAATATCCTTTCTTAGTACTTCCCTAAGTTATAAAAGGGAACCGCGTGTAAAATTTCAAGTTTCTAACCCTTATAGTTTAGGCCCTGCCCTGCGTTGATATGTTAGTATAGTCAGCTTCTCCTTTTATATAAGTATACCTAACTTTAGTCCGTTTAATAGAGTAATTAAGAAAGTATGACATTATTAGACGTAACAAACTTAACACGTTTTGTCCAAATGTCGAGAGGTTTAATTAAAGTTTCGTCCAATCAGATTCCGGCTGTCCAAAACTTCTGGCGAATCTCGAATAGGGTTTGTAGCAGTTAGTAGAGATCGCAATTGGAATTACTCGTAAGTATATTCTCAAACTTATACAAAACATTTTGTGAACGAACAATAATAATGTAAGACTTTTCAATTGATAATTCTTTTCAAAATAAGAATACGATAAATTATTTAAAATCTAGGCGGTGATAAAACTTTCAAAGTTTAATTTGTTTATTCTATAAAACTATCCATCGGATTATAATAGTAATAGCGGCCGCCCGCGACTTCGTCCGCGTGGAACTCCTCCTTTTTTGCAGTCGGTTAAAAAGTAGCCTATGTTCTTTCTCAGGCTCAAGACTTTCTTTGTACCAAATTTCATTTAAATCGGTTCAGTAGTTTTAACGTGAAAGCGTAACAGACAGACAGAGTTACTTTCGCATTTATAATATTAGTTAGGATAGTTAGGATAATTCTAGAGTATTTAATACAAAATAAAAAAAAACCTCAAAATAATGGGTCAACGTAATACCCCTTCGGGTCAAAGTGACCCGACCTCACGGCACTGTTATTTCGTTGAAATAACTCGAAAAATATCAGCAAAGCAAAAGTCAAAAGCTACCCTTTGACTAACACAAATATGAGAAACAATTTGATTGTTTTCGGGAGTGTAAGAAACTAATCTTATTTGCTTTAAGGAATCCCTTTAGACCTCCCTAAAAGAACTTAAGATTTTCTAAATAATTTCTTCTGTAAACAAAATGATTGTTTAATCGTTTAGCGAAAATTCGAAACTTTGTGTTTTGTTCGATAATAGCAATTCCTTTTTATAAGTCTTACAAAGGAAATTCTATTAAAGAATTGTTTATCATTCCCAATTTGTTTCCGAGTTACTTTATGCGGAATTTCAAGGAGAAAGGTTATTATAAAAAAAACGTTTTATTAAAAAGTTGTTTGTTCCAAAATTTGTTTACTTACTCTGTTTTGAGAGGAGGCTTTAATTAAAATCCTGGAATAATAATTTCTTAGCAATTTAATACAGTTTCAACTTTTCGTAATAGCTAGAGTACCTAGCCTCCTAATGTTATTTATGAATGAGGCAGTTTCTACATTAAAATAATGTTATATATGTACTTATATATTAGCGGTCCTGCCCGGCAAACTTCATACCCCGTTTTTCTAAAACACCGACTGGAGCGTTATTCAAACGCATACAAAAAAAACATTAAAATCAGTCCAGCCTTTTAGGAGGAGTTCAGTGACATTACAGTATAATTATATATAAAGATATATATAAACTTGACTGTATATATTGTACATTAATTACCTATACATGTTGATAGAAAGTGCACCATTAGCCTCCACAGGTAAACATAACCTAATTAAGTTCTAAACTAGGTGGTCTAGAAACTAGGCTACCCAGACCATATGCCGAGTTTTGCTATGTGGTTTCTGAACTTTCTATCGACAGTATCCCGTGGTTAAGGTAATATCACAATTAATGACGTCAGTTATATACACCGTGGGCCCGAATAACCCGACAGATTTTAACCACGTATTATTAACGGTATTACAAGTAAAAAATGTTTACAACACCTTAAGTTCATCTTCTTAATTTGCCACTGATCGAGCGTTAGACTATTGTCAGCTCAGTCGTGCTACGAGTATGGAAACTGTGCAGAATCCGAAAAAACATCAGCAAATATTTTTTTAACGATCTCACTAAGAGTGTATATAATGTGACATAAAAATATGTAATTATAATGTATGTAATAATGAGGAATAAATAAATCTTATCTAATCTAATAAAATAAAATATGCGAGTTAAATCCGTACATATATGTTTAATTCCAATGTAATAACCGCGAAGGCATCAGAAATTATTATGTACTACTATTTACTAATCAGGCCGTTGACTACAATTGATATCGATTTTATATTTCTGGTTAAAATGATTAAAATTCAACTACAAAACATATTTCCATAAAATATTAATTATTTGATATCATAAGAGTTCATCGATCCCGCTTGATTACCCACTCTTTGATCCCAACAAAAAACTCATTAATTATTTTACAATTTTACGACTTAATTAACGTCCGAGCGAATAAAATTAGTTCTTCTTTTTACTAATTCCGAATATAATCGCATCTTTACTAGAAAAGTGTGACATCTCGAAATATTTTGTTATTCCATTTAAGACTCTAACTCTGCAACATTTAAATTTGAATTCGTGTGGTGACACATTTTGAAATGTCACAATTTTCTTGTAAAGGTGCGATGTGTAATAGGTAAGTAACTGTCATGTAACTGTACTTAATTAAAAAAAAAACTCCGATAAGTCCTTTTTTAGTATGACGGTTGATTTGTTACTCTATAAATCAGCGACGAAAATTCCAAAGGTAAAACCTAATACTAAATTCATAATACGAATACCTAACTGTTTTCGAAAAGTCAGCTTAAAAATTAAACCTCGAAAGCATCAGAAATTAATAAAAAAAAGTATTTTTAAACAACGATTCATCCTCCTCGGCGAGTTTGTATTGACTTTTGAAATGTCACATGGACACGTAGATAGTTGACAGCTGGCAACTGTAGTGTGGGCGGGTTGTAAACTAAACATTTTATTTATCAAATAAATTTATAAATAGTTGTGAATCATGATACGAGCCGGCGGATGTGCTCTGAGGAATATTATTTCCAGGTACAGAATTTACCTAAAAAGCAGACCTAAACTTGAAGGTATTTCAAATACAATGTGGGCGAAAAGGAATCACAATGATAACTACATATCCTTTTAAACTTGTATAATGATATGTAGTAATGTATTGGAATGAAACAACTTGAACGGATTTAACTCGGGTATTTTATTTTGTTGGCTGAAGTTTCGGAGCCTTTACAGATTCGATAATCGTAGCACGACTGAGCTGAAGTTTCATTCCAATGTATAATAACCGCGATGGCATCAGAAATTATTATGTAGTAATATAGTTTATATTAACTACAATCTATCAATCGAAATTCAATTAATATTTTTGGTTCAATACCATTAGTTTTTTAATTATAATGATATTTTCTACTCTTGTCTTTGTACAAAATATCATTATAATATAAAACATTCTCCTCCTACAAAGTGGTCCTTGGACTTCAGGTCGCTGGGTGTGGCAGGACGCGTGCGGCGCGGGTTCGCTTGATATGATGATGATAATGATAAAACGATCATTATATTCCGTATTATATAAACTAAGAATACGCGGATAGATACTTCATCAACATTTATCGTGATATTTTAGTCAATAATACTGGTAGAAATGCTCATTTTCATTGATTTAGGCTTTACTAGGTTAAAAGGTTGTTAGTTTCAAAATGTCTTTTGAAGACCCAGTTTGTTACATAAAAGCTTCAAAAGAAAATGACTTGATTAACTTTATCTGGGATATCCTTTGCACAAAGGATCTATTATACTGATAACCTCCTTTTTATATTAAAACCAGGGCAAACCTAACAACCATTAAACCGTAACAAAAAAATAAAATCTCCGCAAAACAAATAAAACAGAAGAATTCTTTTTCAGAAGCGAAATGAACGGCTTGAAGAGCCTTTCATTGCGTGATGATAAATGGAATAGAAGCGAGACTGTTTTGTCTTTTTACGCGTGCCTCAGTGAGGCAGGGTTCCAAAGGCAGGCGAGTAGTGACGCTAAGAAGATTCCAGTGACACCTCATGCTGTCAAGGCCCCTAAGAAATGTGACCCCCGCCGGTATTCTCCATTCCACGCCCCAGGCCAGGTAATCGAGTTGGAGTACCGTGCTTTCATTTGGCTAATAAAATTGATGATGTTCTAATTTTAATCTTTTTTTTTTTTAACAATAATCATCATGAGCGTGAGACCGCACACCTAGATCTAAAGGGAGCTAATTCAAAAACGTGAAGGTTTGAGTTATGTAGTCTTCTAGCTTTATAAAAAGCATAAAACTGTAAAGAAAACTTCTGCAGTGAAAAAACATTTTTTTTTTGAGTTAGCCCCCTTTAGATCACGGCGTTCAATATACACACCACTATAAAGCATGAGAAATCTATGTAATCTTAACAGTTGGAGAGATATGGTATCTGAGTAGCATACGTGTATGTTTGTATGTAAAATTCTTTACCAACACTTATGGAAAAATTCACGTTTTACATATGTGACTGATTGATATATTTCTAATGAAATATATATAACATAATTACAGTCAAAACTGTAACTATATGCTCAACTTAAGATCTATATATATTTCATTAGGTAGGTATAGTAATTTATTCTAAAAACGTTTTGATTAAAATCTGCTATTAACTATGTAAGGTATCTAACTTTAAAAAATCAAAGGACAGAAGATGGAATAAAACTTATAAAATTTCTAAGAACTGCTATAAGAAAATAAAAATTGCTATAAAAGCGGTGCGGGAATTGAGAAAAAAGAAATACAGCTTGAATTGAAGGCGAAATGAGAAATGTAAAAGCGGATATTCCGCGGTGAGAACGTCAAGAAAAAGGCGTTTTTTTACTTGGAATATAAAATTGTTTCACCGTAGCAACCTTTTATAGAAGACGTAAAATTTAATTGCATAATTAGAGTAGGCAATAATTTCTGATGACTTCGCGGTTATTACACATTGGAGTGAAACAACTATAAAAAGATTTAAATCGCGTTTTCTATTTGACTGACGTTTCAAAAACTTTACAGTTCCCATATTCGTATCACGTAGCTGATGATGATCGAACTTATGAGTTTGCATAATTGTTTAAATCATTTTAGCGTTAGACTATCGTCAGCTCAATCGTCTTACGAGTATGGGAACTGTATAGTCTTCGAAACGTCAGCGAATAAAATAAAATACGCGAGTCAAATCAGTTATAGTTGTTTCATTTCAATGTGTATAATTAGAGCTCAACATTTCATCTATCGTCGGTATTAATTAGGCCAAACTAAGGAAATCATTCGATAGTATTTGACCATGTCATTGACCTGAGGTTATACCGATTCCAGTTACTAAGACTAAAATTTCAGTTAAAAGTTCTAAAAGATATACAGTAGTCGTATAACCGCGTATCTTTCCATATGGGTAAGCAGAGACCACTTCTTTCCACTCGCAGTGACACTGACAAAACTCTTTCGCTTTTTCAACTTTGTTAAGTTTTTATACATGCTCGTTGGTTTTGAGTTATCTTGACCTAAACCTTTTATTTATAAGACGTCTTGGGGCTACACAACATGAAGCATTTTGTGTTAACAATAAACGAACCGAATCAACATGTACGGATAAACCACTTTAGGGTGGATCTTCGAGCGTTTGAGACGCCGCGGCGCGCCGTCATTGTCCTCTACATCTATATTATTCTATATCTATAATGTTTGCAAATAATATTATTAAGTATCGATTGAAATAGTATTTGTAACAGTACCGGGGGATAATATCACTCAATTTTATGTTACTTATTGACTCTGTTCTTAAATATAGATGTAGAGGATAATGACGGCGTCTCAAACGCTCGAAGATCCACCCTTTAGCGGCAGACTATTGTCAGCTCAGTCGATTATGGAAACTGTAAAAAATCCGAAACGTCAGCAAATTGTGTGCTTATGTCTCTTAAGTGTGCTATTTATCATTCGTTTCGTTGGCGTTCGCTAATATCGAATGGCACATGTCTAGAAGGATTTATTTTATACTAGATCTCTCAAAGTTTTCACTCAATCTTCTTCTTCTTATATATAAAAATGAATCGCAAAATGTGTTGGTAAGCGCATAACTCGACAACGCCTGGACCTATTTGGCCATATTTTTTTTTAAATGTTCGTTGAAGTTCAAGGATGGTTCTTACGGCGAGAAAAAATCGAATAATTGCCGGGAAAACCCTAAAAACAGCCCTTTTCTTTTCCCATACAAACGTTGTCTAACTAAAGTTACCTAATTTGAATTTCGAACGGGCAGGATGACGTCTGCCGGGACCGCTAGTATAATATGAAAACACAGTTTAAAAAGATACGTTATTACAGAGCGTAGAAAATAAAATCCGTTACATTAAAACAGTTTAATTTCCTAGAGCAAATTAACATCGAAACTTTCGTACCCGAAAAGGTATTTCACCGCAGTCGGTTTCGAGTTGATGAATAAAAATCCTGGGATAACACGACAACATTAATTAACTGGAGAATTCGTCCGTTAAATCCAGAAGAGGAAAGTAATTAAAGGATTACTGATGTAACTATCGACAGGGGAATTAAACAGAATAGACACGGAAAGTTTTGACACTTACGCCCCTTGAAAAAATGCTTTTTTCCTGATATTCTTGCGGCGTTTCATCTCGACATTAACGATCTTTTCAAAGCGGTAGCAGACTCATTTGACGTTTGTTTGACTTGCTATCCCTACTAATATTACAAATGCGAAAGTAACTCTGTCTGTCTGTCTGTTACGCTTTCACGCTAAAACTACTGGACCGATTTAAATGAAATTTGGTACAAAGAAAGTCTGGAGCCTGAGAAAGGACATAGTCTACTTTTTAACCGACTGCAAAAAAGGAGGAGTTCCACGCGGACGAAGTCGCGGGCAGAAGCTAGTTTGTAATAATGAAAAGAGTGGAATTAGACTCTTAGACAAAATAAATTTTACTCTTCTTAATAGAAATGTGACTCTAGTGATGTGGTATCATCACTACATAGTAAAAAACGAAGTCGCTAGTCGCTGGTTCCATCTGTTTGTCCCTATGTATGCCTTTTTAAATATTTAAAACTACGCAACGGATTTTGATTTTGAAAGATAGAGTGATAAAGGACGGTCGCCGAGCATAGCAAAAACGGACGTTGCCCTTTTTCTATTTGTCTTTGTCGCACGCACGTAGTAATAGTGCCCTCACGCTCGCACAGTATAGTGCCCTCACCTTCAAGGTCCGTTTTTCGCTGCGCTCAGCGACCGTCTTTTACAAGAGGAATGTTTATAGCACCCTTGAGAAGCCGGTGCGGGTCGCTAGTATCGTAATAATGATAATGTCAATTTTAGGAATGATTTTGTGACAGGTAGCTCTTAATCGAATTAACATATAAAACCATATTGGTAAAACATGTACTTATATAGAAACGATTCATCATTTTTTGCGTTATTCGATGTGCTTATATCAAGGTGACATAGACATGTCACCTTGCCTTGCCTTGTCAGACGACAAGTGTCATATTTTGTTGCAATTAACATAGTGCGAAATTTGGGTGCAGTATTTGACACTTTGCAAAAGTATTAAATTTCCAATGTACCTACATTACAAATTATATCTAGCTAGATCGATTTCAAATCGGAATCCCACCAACTGCCTTCATACCTGCTACGAATATAGGATCACTATACTGTAATTTTGTCTATAATTTCTGTCAAAATCGTTCTAAACTATAAGGGGCCGTTCAAGTATTACGTAAGCAGATTTATTACAATTATTACCCCCCCCCCCATCCCCCTTGTCAGCAATAGTAAGCAAAACTCTTACCCCCTACCCCTATGCTTACGTAAATATTTTTCTATGAATGTATTGTTTTTTAAATATTAGGTATAATTGTGATTTAAAAAAAAAAGAGAAAAGATTTAGTATGGAGATTAGATTTTACTGATACGGTTTTTAACATAGAGTAAGTTACAAAAATATTATAGTGTTACGAACATAACAAACTTATTTTAAATTTTTGGTAGGCACACATATTAAATTCAAATTAACAGTCTTCAAAGCAAACACAATGTGAGGGTTGCCATTCGTGTAAAAAAGTAATTTTACTATCGATGACGTAATCATCATCTAGACTCCCCTACCCCCCATGTCATCCAAAATAAGCAATGCATAAATGCGAAATTATGTAAGAATGTATGGATGTATGTTTGTTACTCTTTAACGCAAAAAAATACAATAATAATATATAGGCTATATTTAAGGTATAACATTTAGTGTAAAGTACCTACTCATCGTGCACAGACGTAGTCGCGGGCAGAAGCTAGTATACATATATATCATTACTTTGCCAAAACCTACCTTAGCACAGTAAAATAGAAGTACAAAAGACGCCTCGCTGCGAGCCAAATAGCTTTTTCTTCAGGCCTGTATCCAATTACCGAGAATATAAGGTGTTATCCTTTCCGAAGTAATAATGGGAAATTTAAGAGCCATTTCCTTATGTGTTACACGAACCTCGTATTTTGGGGAACATGATGTATTATAATAATATGCGATGCTTTTGCTTTTTATTTTTGGTTACACCTTGGAATAAATCAACTATAACGGATTAAACTCTAGTATAGTACCTAAGCTTAATGTAAAACCGATTCAGTGTAGGACTATCATCAGCTCAGGCTACAAATATGGGAGCTGTAAAGTTTTGGAAACGTCTGCAAATAAAATGAAATACGCGAGTTAAAGAGTTTTGTATTTTTGTGTATCTATATTATATATTATTAAGTATACAAATTTATGTATTTATTTATGTAGTGTAATATCTTCCTATTTTATATCGTACTAGCTTCTGCCCGCGACTTCGTCTGCGTGGAACTACTCCTTTTTTGCAGACGGCTAAAAAGTAGCCTATGTTCTTTCTCAGGCTCCAGACTTTCTTTGTACCAAATTTAATTTAAATCGCCCCAGTAGTTTTAGCGTGAAAGCGTAACTGACAGACAGACAGAGTTACTTTCGCATTTATAATATTAGTAGGGATTTATCATATTATGTGTATTATTTATTTGCGCCTACACATGCTCTCTGTTCATTTCAAAGGTTGACTGGTAGAGAATGCCGTATGGCATTAAGTTCGCCTTTTGTACATAATTTAGTTTTTTTGTGCAATAAAGAATAAATAAATAAATAAATCCGTTACAGTTGTTTCATTCTGACATGATGTTTCTTAAACGTCTAAATCATTAACTTTGAATTTGACACATGAATCGGTGTTAAATTCAATTAAACAGTATATACAAATATGTATGACCTACCCATATATACCTAGGTACATATACTACATATAGGTTAAAAGTATACGCCATTTCTATATCCAGACAAATCCTATCTAAATTAATTCGGTGCGAAACCAACCCATGTTGTGCCTTTTCATTAAGGAAAGGATCAGACTGGTTTATAAAAAATTGATGACTGACTGACTTTTCCTTGGTACATATAATATTATTTTTTTATTTATTTAACTTATGGAAATCCAACAGCTTAAAAAATATTAAGATACAAAATTAGAATAGAATACATAGAAACCAATTACAGGGTTTCACTAATAGTGACATAATAAAGTTATATAACAGAAGCTTTAAACATGTTAGGTTAAGGTACCACTGTACGACAGTATTCCTAACTAGCCTCGTAAGCAAATAATAATACATTTTCGATACTCGACTATCATCAATTTTCAAATTAATTTTATAACTTCGGAATGAAACCACTTCAGACGGATTTAACTAGCGTATTTTATTTTATTGGCTGACGTTTCGGAGCCCTTACAGATTCCATAATCGTAGCACGACTGAGCTGATATTAGTCTTATGCTAAAGTGATTTGATAATAATTAGAGAAAAAAACAACGCTTTGTAAAGACTAGTGTTGCTTCAGCGATCTTAAAAGAAAAATACAAGAAAGTTCATTGATAGATATTCGTACTGATTTCTAAGAGACTATAATTACAATAATATTAAAATTTCCTCTAAATCTGTACCCACCCAATCGCCAAAAAACAATCAGAAAGAGATCTATTTCTTTCTTTCTTCTTAAATAAATTCAGTATTTGTGTAAATAAATACACAACAAACAACATAAGTATACCTACCGCATAGCCGAGGTTTCCCCATGTGCCTCGTAAATTTAAAGGTATACGGTCTTGAGACCGAGTTTACTATAGCTAGTTATAAATATCAGTGCAACATAATAATAATATAATATATAATAACAACCATTCCAGTCCACTAGATAACAGAGTACATAAAAGTGATATCTCATTGCATTGGATGCTTGTGCAATGAGTCAACACTCACTTAGTATTCTATCAAGCCACATGCTCTTTTAGGCGAGTGTGAGGACTAAAGATTCATTCATTCGTCAATTAATAAAAGCTTATCTAACTATTTGGTCATTAAACGATAATACAAGGAGCAAACGACATTGCTTAAATGTAAAGAGGTTAAAAATTCTCTAAGGCAGGCTTTGGAATGATACTTTATTTTAGAAATTAAATTTAAAACTGTTTTTAATTTTATAAAACTACTTTAGTGCTAGACTACCATCAGCTCAGTAACTACATAAAAAGTTTTCGAAACATCAGATAATAATATACTTACGCAAGTTAAATCGGTTCCAATCGTTTCATTCCAATGTATAATAACCGCGAAAGTATCAGAAATTATTGGGTTGACCTTTTTTGTTACTTTACACGTACCTATGCATAACAACCGCTTCCATAGAATCAGTGTTAGACTCTCTTCAACTCACGCTACCCAGTCTTACTCTATCTCATATTCTAATCAAAGGCCTATCTCATATTTTTCCAGTCCACAGCGGAATGGGCGGTGGCGAGAGCTGATGACATTCTGAACTGGGGTCGGAAGGGGTCGCTGTGGCCCCTGACCTTCGGCCTGGCGTGCTGCGCTCTGGAGATGATGCACTATGCTGGCTCAAGGTAACCCTTAATGCAGGGTTTCTTAACCTTTTTGCAGTCACGGACCACTTTTACAATTTAAACTATACCACGGACCCCACCCATAAAAATAAAATACGCGAGTTAAATCCGTTAAAGTTGTTTCATTCCAATGCAGCAATATATAGGTAACTAGCTTCTGCCCGCGACTTCGTCCGCGTGGAACTCGTCATTTATAGCAGCCGGTTAAAAAGTAGCCTATGTCCTTTCTGAAGCTCCAGACTTTCTTTGTACCAAATTTCATTTAAATCGGTCCAGTAGTTTTAGCGTGAAAGCGTAACAGACAGACAGACAGACAGACAGAGTTACTTTCGCATTTATAATATATAGAGCAATAGAGCAATAGAGCAAAAGTCCCAACCAAAACGACTAAAAATCACTATCTCAATTTAGTTATCTGCCTACTGCCTACGCCCTAAGAACGATAGCGTGATTATTTATAGCCTATGTCCATTTCTAGGTTATCATCTATTACCATACCAAATTTCATCAAAATCCGTTCAGCCGTTTAGGCGTGAAAGAGCAACAGACAGACAGACAGACAGACAGAGTTACTAACGCATTTATAATATTAGTAGGGATAACCGCGAAGGCATCAGAAATTATTACCTTAATTCTATAGTCCACGTACCCAAAGGGTAAACGGGATTACTGAGACTTTGGTATCTGTTCGTATGTCACCAAGGTGAAGCATGATAGTTTAAATTTACACAGAGTCGACATAAAATTGAGAACTTTGTCGACAAGGAGACGGTTTCTCGTGTTGATATAATTTCGCTGTCGACGTGAAGAATTAAGAGACGGCATATGTATTATGTATGTGTATCCGGTGTCTAGTACCCATAGTACAAGGTTTGTTTAGTTTGGGACTAGATTAATTGGTGTGAATTGTCCAAAGATATTATACGGACTAGACCCCTGACTACGAAACCGGAGGTTGCGGGTTCGAATCCCGGTAGGGGCAGATATCAATGTGAGGAGCACTGGCATCTGTACCTGAGTCTTGGATGTCTTATATGTATATGTATATTTATCCGTTGTCTAGTACCCATAACACAAGCTTTGCTTAAAATGGGACTAGATAATTGGTGTGAATTGTCCAAAGATATTTATTTATTTATTATTATTACTATAGCGTATTTCGGAATGAGGTGTGAATTCAAGTCCAGAAGACTCCCTATTTCTTCTGTATAAATAATTACATATAGTATATCAATATTACAGAATATTGATATAGTACAATATGTGCTTAGATAAGCTATAGCCTCCCTAAGTAGTGAAACGGATACTCCAAGATCATTATCTTGTAATCGGACCCGACGAGGCTCAGCGTCGACACGCCGTTCAACCGACCTGTTGCATCGTTAAATGATACCTGTTTCAAGAGTTATTAATACGCATAAGAATAAAATAATAAGGGATTACCATTAAATGAGATGGTATGACATATAACGCTTCAAGTCCAAAGCATGTAATTTGAAAAGTCAGACACGATTACCTAGAAACCCTTTTATCCAATTGACAGTACTGACTTGTAAAAGCTTACCTGAAAACTCAGACCTGAATAGGACTATGTTGTCAAACATCTTCAGAGAAAACACATCCTTATGTAGAAGTATCCAAAATTCGAAACTAAATAGATATCTAGTACAGAAATGTAAAATCAAGAGCTTATATTTGTGCAGGCAACTGCCTTGTTTTGTTCTGGTTTATGGGGAGCGGCGATATTAAATAAAAAAATGAATTTTGATTAGGAAACGACGTGTATTGAATCACCACATTTTAGAGAGAGAGTGTTGCTACGGCTTTAAATGATAACTAAAAAAATAATAAACTATCGTTGCTAACAACATTGGGATATAAGCTTTCGAGGAACGAGGAATTACAAAACGGCGCAGTTAGAATTAATATGTGGTAGAAGGTTTACAATATATTCCAACAATTCAGCGTCTGAATTTATTGGAGCGTATAAATTTAGGATGGAATTCCATTGAATTTCCGATTGATTTTATCCTTGTCGTTGTTGGAGAACCGATCGTGGATTGGCACTTTAATAACACCAAAAAGGTCGAATAATCGGCATTCACTCTAAATGCCACGATATAAAGGTTAGGTAGTAATAGTAAGAGCGTAAAATCTTGTGTTAACGGAAGTTTTACGACAGGTAATTTAACGATTGTTTAGAAAACTGATGGTAGATTAAATCTCTTAATGCTTATAAATCATATTAAAAAACATGCTTAATTGACAGTTTCTAATCTTGTGGTAATAAAACAAGACCTACAAATAGTCAGTAGCGGTAAGGGCAATATAAGTTTATTACTAAATTTAATAACATGACAGCTGTAGCATTTCAAACATAACTTTCGATATTAGAGAAATCACCACAACTACGATGCAAAAAAACATTACCTCTTAGATTTCTTAGACTTAAATCAGGTCATTACGTATCAGTAGGCTTATGATGATTGGTCACGTCGCCATTTTGTCATTTCGATATAGACAAGGCGTCCAATTTTGACGATGAGTATAACGTTTTCAAACGTCAACAAGGACAAGTTTTCCAAGTAGACATTAATGCCATCGATATGTTGACAAAATGTCGTCTTGTTAACGTCAATGTGGATCTTTGACGTTTAATAGACGACATAACTTGTCGATTGACGCGTGACAAAAGAGTTCATCATAAGCAGTAGTGATGGTCTAAGTCAGTGGTTCTTAAGCTTTTTAGGTCCATTACACTTATGACCTAACTAGTCAGTGATTTTACCCCTCCTCCCAACGACGAACTTGCGCACTATTCGGCGCTACGCCTTGTCACTTTGAAATTCGGCGTTCGGGACAACTACCAGCTGTTTTTTTACCCCGAAAACGAAATACAAGTTTTACCCCCGCTAGTTCCACGGTTAAGAACCTCGACTAGATATTTCTAGAAAGATCTATATCCAGCAGGGAGAACATAGTCTATATTATTATATATTTTTATCCTCAGATACGACATGGACCGTTTCGGCATGGTCTTCCGTGGCACACCTCGGCAGACTGACGTGATCATTGTGGCCGGAACGGTCACAAACAAGATGGCTCCCATTCTACGGAAGACTTACGACCTGATGCCGGAGCCAAGGTTCGTCGTATCCATGGGAAGCTGTGCCAACGGCGGTGGATATTATCACTACACCTATGCTACTGTGAGGGGGTGTGATAGGATTATACCGGTTAGTATCTAATGTATTGTTGGTACAACTATATATCGCCGGTTGATATATCATTTTTGATGAAGACCACGGGATTGTAAAATAATTTCACTTGCTGCAATAGGTGCTGTCTTACGTTTCTGTGTTGAGAGTTCTTTAAATTTGATGGAGTTTTCGCATATAGTTAACTAGCTTCTGCCCGCGACTTTATCTGCGAACGTTGAATACTTTACACAATATCGTTAAAAATATAGCCTATATGTTATTCTAATGTATAAGCTATATTATTGTTTTTATTCAATAGTTTTTGCGTGAAAGAGGAACAAACATACACCCTAACTATCGTCTTTATAATATTAGTGTGATATTTAAAATCAGAAGGCATATTTATTTAAAAGAATACGGAGTAATTTAAAGCCATTAAAAAAGTATGTGATTAACTACAGAGAAACCCCTAGTGTCCCGTTAATTGCGTTTCTTTTGAAATGCTTTTCTGAAGTCGCCATTTTCAGCAGACTTAGTAACTCGCGTTAAAAAGTTTAGATTATTCTCATCTTTTTTTCCATCAAAAGCTTTCACCAAAACGGGTTTTTCTTCAGCTTTTTTTAATTAAAATCAAGAAGGCATTTTTACCTCTTTCAAAGGAAAAGTTATGAACTCGTAATACATAATTTCATGGCTCACAAAGAAATCAAGCCGTAGAATAATTGCTATTTAAATCAAATAACAGCAGATTGAAATTGGAAAATTGCTTTTTCCTTACATAATGCGCTATGGAATTTTCTCGTTTCTTATTTTTACAAATCAAACGTAGCCTTCGTTATTTTATTTCGCTTTGTAAGGTAAATAAAAGTATGGAGGAAATATTAACAACGTATTCTAGGAAATACCTTACAAACACGTACCTATATTTTATTTCGATACACGTGTCTATTAACGGTTGATAAAATAAATATTTATTTTCTCATAAAAGTATGTACATGTACAATTCTATGTGAATAAAAAATAGGTACTTAATACTTATGAATAATTAAACAATGATATATCGTCTACCAATATAAGTAGTTTATAGTACTAGAAGGGGCAAGAACAGAACTTGGGGGGGGGGATTGACCCCGGCCCTAGAATAACAGTACCTACCACCTATATATTTTTGTATACTTCTACCCTCCTCCTGGCTCGCTCTTAAACCAAACTATTTCAGAAGTGAGCATAAAACTGATAAGCAATTTTATTCCATCAGGTACAGTATTCCAATGATGAACAGAGATCGCAATAGGTAGTGCCTATTTACCTAAACTTGGCGGGAGGAGATGACTAAGAGTGGTTACAACCACCAAAAATATTATTTATTTTTATTGAACGCGGGATTTCCCGGGATTTATAAGAATACATAATCGATATAGATTCACACTCAGGGTGTAATGGTTAATGAAATGTAATTGTTTAATGCCGAAACTTACGTTGAGAACTCAAAAGGTGACTCATACGAGTGGTCCGTCAGGCATAGGAATATAAACATTTTCTATATTCCTCAAAAGGATTAATACGTTTTATTTTCCCGCGTTCAATAAAAATAAATAATATTTTTGGTTTTATTTTCCCGCGTTCAATAAAAATAAATAATATTTTTGGTGGTTGTAACCACTCTTAGTCATCTCCTCCCGCCAAGTTTAGGTAAATAGGCACTACCTATTGCGATCTCTGATGATGAATGATGAATGATTTCAGGTGGACATCTACGTGCCTGGCTGTCCCCCCACTGCCGAAGCACTACTATACGGGATGCTGCAGTTGCAGAAGAAAGTAAAACGCATGAGAGTAGTGCAAGCTTGGTACAGACATTAGATTTATCTTCCTGTTGGTAATAAAACTTATGACCTTTTTCTTTTGTTTTTATGTAAATTTTGTTTGTTGGAACATCATGTGGCACACTTAGATCTAAAGGGAGCTAACTCAAAAACCTGAAGTTATACCTCAATACTTTAGATTTTTGAGTTAGATCCCTAAACTATCGAATTCCTTGCAGCAATACCTACCAATAAAACAGATTTAAGAACTCGTAAAGTATCATAAATACAAAATCCTACATCTATTTACTATTCCTTCTTTAAAAAATATTGTTACACCAAAGCGGAGCTAAGCCAAAACACGTTTTCTCCAACTAGGTACATAAAATTACAGCAAAATCCGATAAAATATTCACCATGCCGAAGTTATCTAAACGTAAAGGTATATGTATGACGTTTACATAGAAACTACTGGAGCCGGGAGAAACGACAGTTTCCCGGGCACGTACGACACGTGCCCTATTGTACCGGGGTCTGAAAATTCAAGGTACCAGTGGCTGAGTGCTAAGAAAAGCGGTAAAGAAATAATTAAAAGACAACACTTTAAAATCATTATGGAGTAAATAGGACAAAGTAGATAGTTTTTACACGTCAAAATTTAGCCACTAGCGTTCTGGATAAAAAATAATGGCGATGAAAAAAGAAACTCAACTGTTGAGCATTTTTAGAATATACAACAACATTTATGTAAATAATAACAACTAATACAAGAACATAAGTGAAAGAATAAAGCCCTGATTACATAACGCACTCAAACTCAAATAATCATTTTTTTTTTTTTTTTTTTTTTTCGGTTTAAAAGAGTTCCTAATTGGTAGGCTAAAACGCACACTGTTATGTCACACCGTGACATACGAATAACATAAAGTTATACGCGAGTTAAATCCGTTATAATTGTTTTATTCCAACGAGTATTAACCGCGGAAGCATCAGAATTTAAATCGAATCAGATATTAACTACGATCTATACATCGAAATTCGATCGATATTCTTTTTTTGGATCAATACCATTAGTTGTTTAATTATATTACTCTCGTCTTGGTACAAAATATCATTATATATCGTAGTTGGTATAGGAAATAGGTTTCTTTTGCCGCTATTCGCTACCGCTTATGACCGTATCAGAGGTGAGACGGTGCCGTAGAATATATCTGCTGTAAGATACTTTCAATACGAATCCATAGAATATATTATATCGCAAAATGTGCTTGAGCGTAGGGGGAATATAACTAACCATTGACAATATCAAATATCTTAGCGATTTTAAATGATAAATAAATTATATGACAATAAGTAAATGGAAATTAAGTGCATAGCACTCAATATTTTCAAATTACCTAGCAATAATGTTAAAAATAAACAGCAACATTATGAAGAAAGAGGTATGTTGTCTATGACAAGTGGTCTGGGTTGTCTATGGATTTGGATGACAGAAGCAAAAAAACATTAATGTTTTGTATTATTTATTAAGTTAAATGAGATTAAAACGTATTAATATACCACCATAGCAGTTTCTTTTTTATGAATAATAGACTTTTGTCTATATATTATGTTGCACAGGCACACACTAATTCATAAATCTTCTGCCCATAAATCTTCCACTGTTCTGCAAATATGGATATATCTGAAAAGGTCTAGCTCAGATATAAACAGAGATAGTTCTCGGTTATTTAATAACCAACGAGTAGAAATTCCAAGTAAATATTTAATACGACGCCGCAAACTCAGCTGCCACTCGGCGCGTAATTTCATTCAATCCGCAACAACACAGTATTTAAGCAAGCTTGCTCACTTTATTAGTGTTTAAAAACAATAAATTGAGAGCTAAGGTTAAGCGCAGGTTTACTTGATACCGGGGGATGTTATCTTGTATTTACGGCCTCTTGGACTAGTGTCCAGAGCCCCTGTCTATGAAACTGGATGGCCTGGATATTGTAGGTTCGAATCCGTTCAGGAGCACAACACGAGCTGGCCTCGCTAGTGGTATAAATATCAGTGTGATGAATGAGTCTTCGATGTCTTGTAATTTTTGATGCCTTCGCGGTTATTATACATTCATTCCAACACTAAATATATTGGTTTGAATTATCCATGGATATTAAAAGATTTTTATTATCAATCATGATACATCAATGAGTATTTTTTCTAATACCTCACTCTTTAATTAGCAAAATGTTTACCTACGCCAGTTCCCATTGACAAACAATACTTAAATAGATAATATTCCCCTACGCGAATAAATATATATAAGTCACTAGCGGTCCCGGCAGACGTCATCCTGCCCGTTCGAAATTCAAATTAGGTAACTTTAGTTAGACAACGTTTGTATGGGAAAAGAAAAGGGCTATTTTTAGGGTTTTCCCGGCAATCATTCGATCTTTTCTCGCCGTAAGAACCATCCTTGAACTTCAACGAACATTTAAAAAAAAAATTGGCCAAATTGGTCCAGGCGTTGTCGAGTTATGCGCTTACCAACACATTTTGCAATTCATTTTTATATATAAGAATAAACCTGGCATTAATACTAAGAACACTAAAATAGTAAAAACATGTACACTGCAGCCTCTGGTATTGGTTTACGTTGCGTGTAGTCTAGTGAACAATTGGTCGTAACGTTTCATAGTCGGACCGCGGGCTGTAAAGCGCAAATGTTTACAGTCAAACATTCTCAGAATTTTAAAGCGCCATTTGGATATAGTGAGGACCTATTTGGTAAAAAGAAAAAGTTGAAAGAAGCTGTAGTGGGGTAAAGGGCGGTGAAAATCTGACAACGAATAGCCCTTGGGGTTTCATTCAGTGGAACTGACATAAAATGTCTTATGATTTTAATCGGTAAAAATCTAACATAAAGCTTTGGGATGTCAATAAGAAAAAAAAATAAAAAACAACTTACTTATAGATTTTAGCGGTACAAATCTTCTATAATACATATATCGCACACCTAGATCTAAAGGGAGCTAACTCAAAAATCTTAAGATTTAAATTAAACACACGCTAAAAAAAGGTTCCGATTCCTTACAACAATTTCGCCTCTCCCGAAAAAGTTACTTTTTTTGAGTTACCTAGCTCCCTTTAGATCTAGGGGTGCGATATATGTATGTACCTACATGACATGTTAGTGTCCGCCTTAGTGTCTAGACTCTAGAGATTTCTAACCTAACCCAAATCCTTTAATAAGGACCAACCGTAGGTACAAGTGTCAGCAGGTCTCGCAAATTAACTTTACCTCGCGCCTCTCAGAGTATAATTGCCAGAACATTTGTTGGTCATCATCATCATCATCATCAGCCCGTCGCAGTCCACTGCTGGACATAGGCCTCTCCAATTGCACGCCACTTTGCTCTATCTTCGGCTGCTCGCATCCAGCTCCTGCCAGCCATCCTACGCAAATCGTCACTCCACCTTGCCTGAGGACGTCCTACACTACGCTTGCCGAGACGCGGTCTCCACTCTAGAACACGTTTACTCCAACGGTTATCGGTTCTTCGGCTAATATGGCCAGCCCACTGCCACTTTAGCTTGCTAATCCGGTGGGCTATGTCGATGACTCTGGTTCTCTGCCGAATCACCTCATTTTTGATTCGATCCCGCAGAGAAACGCCGAGCATAGCCCTTTCCATAGCCCGCTGAGCGACTTTAAATTTGTGAACCAGCCGTACCGTCAGTGTCCACGTTTCGGCTCCGTATGTCATGACGGGTAGGACGCACTGATTGTAGACTTTCGTCTTCAGGCACTGTGGGAGTGACGATATGAAGACTTGACGTAGCTTCCCAAACGCTGCCCAACCTAACTGAATTCTTCTATCCACCTCATCCTCGAAGTTGTTTCTACCTAACTGTAATGTCTGTCCAAGGTAGACATATTTTTGAACAACTTCGAGAACGGCGCCGTGTACCGCAATTGGTTCCGGTAGTACATGTTCATTGAACATGACCTTGGTTTTGTCCAAGTTCATCCGTAGGCCAATGCGTACAGAAGAGTCAGCCAGATCATTCAGCATCTGTTGTAGGTCCTGCAGCGTTTCTGCCACGATGACGATATCGTCAGCAAATCGCAAGTGAGAGATGTACTCGCCATTTACTTTGATGCCACGTCCTTGCCAGTTCAGCGTTTTGAACATATCCTCCATTGCATTTGTGAACAATTTCGGGGAGATAACGTCCCCTTGTCTCACACCGCGATGCAATGGTATAGGCATTGTTTGCTGATTCTGGACTTGGACGGACATGGTAGCGGCTTCGTATAAACATCTCATCACTTGGATGTATCGCCAATCGACTTGGCATCGCTGCAGGGACTCCAGAACAGACCAGATCTCGATCGAGTCAAAGGCCTTCTCATAGTCCACAAATGCTAAACACAGGGGCTGATTATACTCTTCGGTCTTCTGTATAATCTGCCGCACTGTGTGGATGTGGTCTATGGTGCCGTATCCGCTCCGAAACCCAGCCTGCTCCGGTGGTTGGAATTCGTCAAATCTTCGCGCAAGACGGTTCGTGATTACTCTTGAGAACAGCTTATAGACGTGACTTAGAAGGGAAATGGGTCGATAGTTCTTCAGCAGGGTTTTATCTCCCTTTTTGAAGAACAAGACGACCACACCTCTACTCCACATCTCTGGAGTTTGTTGGTAAATTCCCTCAATTCCACTAATGTGTCCTTCGGGATCAGTTGTTTTCCTTCTCGGAACATTCGGGAAATTCCAGAGAATAAACCTTTACGACGTTTTAGACGTAATTGCGCACCTGATAAAGGTAAATAATATAATATGACCTATTGGAATTAATCAACTATAAACGGATTTAAAGAGCGTATTTTATTTTATTGGCTGACGTTTCGAAAACTACAATTTCCATATTCGTAGTACGACTGAGCTGACGTTAATCTAACGCTATACATATGTGATGAGTTAGATTGTAAAGTTTTCAATGCGTCAGCCAATAAAATAAAATACGCGAGTTAAATCCGTCATGGTTGTTTCATTCCAATGTAGGTATAATAACCACGAAGGCATCAAAAAATATTAAATATCACCAATTTTAGTGACACGGATTAGTGACTTATTATTTCCAACTTAGTTATAAAACTATTTGGGTACGACTGTTAATAGTACATTACGTACCTAGACCAGTAAAATAAAAAATGTCTCAGATCATATGCAATTGTCGTCCGAGGCGAAGCCGAGGTTGACAAAAATGTGATCCGGATCCGGCCGGAGGACAGAAAAATCCGCCAATTTTCTGGCCGCTGCGCTAAATGAAATTGCCGCTTTCTGGCTTCGTCGAACAGAAAAACAGTATACTGACCTCGGCCAGTAAAATAAAAAAGCCTCAGATCACATTTTTGTCAACCTCGGCTTCGCCTCGGACGACAATTGAATGTGATCTGAGACATTTTTTATAGACTGGCCTAGGTGCGTAATGTACTATTAAAGTCGTACATTTATATCATATCGCCGCTGAATCGACTCACCTCGAACTACGAGTATTCCATATATGTATGAAACGTTTAAACTCAAATTCAGAATAATTTATTATTCAATATTTACCTGAAAAAGTACCTTTGCAAGTCAAATTTGAGACTACTAGACTAACGCTTGGGAAAATCGATATTTTTGAGAAGGCAAGCAAGACGTTTTGCTTACAATAAACACTTTGATTTGATTTAACAACTTGGAACAAAACAATTATAACGGATTTAACTCGCGTAGTTATTCGTAGATTTTAGCGTTAAGACAATCGTCAGCTCAGTCGTACTAAGAATATAGAAACTACAAAAGTTTATGAAACGCCACCAAATAAAATGTTCAAATTTCTGTTGCCTTCGCGGTTTTCGTTAGAACGAATCGAGGAGTGTTTTTTTATCAATTTTTATCAAATAGAAGATTTTTTCCTTTGAACAGTGTGATTATAGGGTGCGCACACGCACACCAAACATTAGCAACATTGAAAAACACACAACAACAATCTTACATAAATAAGTAAACAAACACGAAACCATACCAAAATAGCGACGAGAGAAAGCGCGGCCAAAAATCGCAACAATTCTCAATTTATCGATCGTATTGATCGATCGATCGGATCGATTCACGGTGAACGCACCCGACATAATCGAGATGTTATTGCATCGTCGATTATAGATAATTATCGAGAACAATCGGTGGATGTGCGCGTGCGACTATCGACTCTAGACGTGGGTTAATATGTAACATTGATAATAGAACTGTGGTCAAGCGTCACCTAAAAAAAGCTTTTTTTTTACAAGAGATATAAGGACATTTCTATCTATTTCCCAGTACCCTGTCTAGAGCTTTCCATAGTTTGGGACTTCAATATTTAGGTAGTTAGGTAGGTAGGTACTACCAACAAAACCTTTTACTATTTCTAAAGTTTAAATAGCAATTTAATAAATATGTACTTACGTACGAGTACGGTATTAGACATTTTCGAATACTCTGTTAAATGTAGTGAATAAGTAAAAAATGTAGGTTAGAAATTTTCGGATAGTCCCTAAAGGGACGATGAAATAAATAGGTAAAAAATGTAGGTAACAAATTCTCGAATACTAGCTCTATAATGAATAAATAGGTCAAAAAGGTAAGTAGGTAGTACTTTCCTTCCTGGCATAGAAGCTGTTTTATTGAAGCTGTCTTGTTATATCAACGCAAAGTCTGAACTGGTTATATAATGGTTCGAAACTTGAAAATTGGCACCTTTTATAACGTACCTTGGGAAGCAATAAGAAAAAAAAATAATCACCCCTTAAGGGACTAAACGGGGGTGCTTACGCGCAGACGAAGACGCGGGCAGAAGCTAGCATTACCATAATTAAATAATTTAATATGTGACATTTATTACTTAATACATAATCACAATAACAAGATACAATGTGACAGGAAGCCACAAAACAGTCGTAAAGATTAATATCATCAATCTAAATATAATTATTTAATTAGTGACAATTGCAGTGGTGTTTCCTTATTGAACAACTTCGTTACGACTGCACAATTAA
Source organism: Polylopha cassiicola (assembly GCA_038024825.1). Lineage (NCBI taxonomy): Eukaryota > Metazoa > Arthropoda > Insecta > Lepidoptera > Tortricidae > Polylopha > Polylopha cassiicola. Next base: position 8,540,421 of record CP149061.1, read on the forward strand.
CTATGCACACACAGCTGCACTTCATAGACTGCATCCTTAAATTGTATGCACCTGGGATATGCAGTTCATACATCACTTTATAGATCTACTGTACTAGGGTATTAGAAAGCGCTTACTTCCTGGTAATCTTGCACATCATTCTGTTATCTTTGTTAAAGATTAAGCTATATATATAACATTTGTAAGTATAAGTAATATAAAGCATAAGTAATGTATCTCTTAATTGCGTTGCCTAAGAAAATTTATTTTTTTCACAGCTTCAAGTACAGTAGACCTGAGTATTTGATATGAATTTCAGCTTGATACATCAGTCCACGCGGCCCTGAGAAAAAGGGTGTTGAATAATAGACATACGGACAACAGAGGGTACTTATAAGAATTCCCCGGAACCCTAAATACTATAAATTATAACTTTAATAATAAACATGATCTGACTAATTAGAGTTGTCGGGATAAAAAAATGGACCTTTAAATTAAACGGCAAGATCCACATTACTAATCTTTAACTTTCTTACTCAAATGCATTATTATAATTCGGTCCTCACACTTTGCATACTCAACTACCTGCACTAGCAACTAGCCTGCACTAGAATCCATTGTTTATCAAACACCGTGATAACAGCGTAAGAAAACAATTGCTATCTACGACACATACCAATCGGAGTGACGTAACTACCTGTCATTATAGTCAATACCGCGACAGTCAGACGGTCCGCAGACAGTGTGGTCACGCGATGAGTCAATCATGCCTTGATCTCGCGAGATGCTGCGCCGGAGTGGATATGGGAACGCTTTTATCAAATGGACGAAAGGTCGTAAACTCCCTTTTTTTTTATTGAATGCTGAAGCGCAGTTGGCCAGCCGGTAAGCCTTTACTGAAAAACCGAACAGTTGGCGAGCCTCCAGACGAGATGCTGCAAAGCCTGTATGCCTGTATGTTCGGGATTTTAGCCCTGACCGACGAAACGAAGAAATGTCTCAGATCACATGTAATTGTCGTCCGAGGCGAAGCCGAGGTTGACAAAAATGTGATCTGAGGCTTTTTCATTTTACTGGCCGAGGTCAGTATACTATTTTTCTGTTCGACGAAGCCAGAAAGCGGCAAAATCATTTAGCGCAGCGGCCAGAAAGTTGGCGATTTCCGGCCGGAGGATAGAAAAAATAATATCCCTAAAACGATATACAATAGCGATAGCGATGCAATAGCGACAATACTCACGGCAAGGTTAAATAAAAGCAAACATGTCAGGAAATTAATACTTTGCAGGCATGACGCATTGACTTAGTCATGTAGTACTTCATGTAGAACCTTGGTAAACAAATTAATTCAAACTAGATAAAGCATATAGTTGTATATCCGTAATAATATCGGTTACTGACAGGGATACGCCACTAAGCGACTTTTTATAGCGATTCAGTCGCACTCGATTTATCCGCTCAACTGTGTCAGTCGCAGGTCCAAAATCATATCAATCAACTATAGCGAATTTAGCAGGTTTAGATTTATAGTTAGACCATCGTCAGCTGAGTCTCGCTAGGAATATGGGAACTGTAAAGTATTCCCAGTAAAGTGAATACTTTACAGTTACTATTTTAGTTGTATTGATATTAAGAGACCATGCTCTATGCATACTTGCCGCAATTTAAGTTATACTTTCATAAATAGTTTTCTCCAGACATTCCCTAACAAATTATATTCCTCAAATCCCAAATGTGATTTCATATCAACAGAGCTAGAATTAGGTACTGCCTTCACGAGGTTACGTAAGAACACTAAGGTGTGTCTCAATTAAGATAATTGACACGGTTCAAGCTATAGTAAGAATAATTTACAAGCTATGTATAAATAAATTCATCGTTTTTACACCTTTATACGACTAGGATAATGTCATCACTTGTTATGACGGTGCAATGACAAAAATTGCGCGAAAATTACGCGCAAAAAACGTAAAATCGCTGTTCTGGCTCATTATCATTATGAGTCCACACTTTTTTGTAAAATTAAAAAATGTGATTCACGAATTTTTTTGAGGTACGATTTGTAAATTAGGTAGCTATTTCGCTAATGTATGCAATAAAATGTAAATCTAACATTTGGTGGACCTTAATCTGGAATTTACAGATAAGCTAGTGCTCTCTAATTAGTTTGTAAAAAATTATGTTTAAAAAAAGTTAATTTCTAATTATAAAAACACTAGCTGTCCGCCCCGGCTTCGCATGGATCATCTTTTTTTTATAGCCTACCTATGTCACCCGGGAATAGCGTAGCTTCCCAAAAGTGAAAGAATTTTTGAAATCGGTCCAGTCGTTCAGCCTATTGAGTTCAAACAAACAAACAAACCTTTATAATATTAGTATAGAAAAACGTATTCGATAGCAGTGTTGGCATCAATCGGTTACAAATGTAATCAAATTACTAATTTGATTGCTCAGTAACCGATTACTCAAGTAACCGATTAGTCAAGTAACCGGTTACTCCAGTAATCGGTTACTGACTAATCAAGTAGTTTGATTAGTGTAATCGTGTAATCACGATTATTTGATTACTTTTTCATTGATTCCCATACAAATATCTGAATTCCCGTGAAAGCTTAAGAGATGACGGCTCCTGCAGGACAGGTTGGTTGTCGTAGAGGGGTGAATATAATTTTCACTCGTCATGATGTCTCCTGGTGATGTTGATGTTGGACACTAAAGATGACTAGGTACTAGATCTCGAAGATGGATAAACATACACATATCGTGTTTGGGCTCATTCGACTCGGCATGACGAGCACTTTCTAAACACATGGTGTTGGTAGTGCTGATGATGAACCCTGAAGACTTCTACGGATCTCTAAGATGCATCAACATAGGCATATCGTGTTAGGGCTCATTGGACTCGGCATGACGAGCACTTTCTAAACACATGATGTTGGTAGTGCTGATGATGAACCCTGAAGACTTCTACGGATCTCTAAGATGCATCAACATAGGCATATCGTGTTAGGGCTCATTGGACTCGGCATGACGAGCACTTTCTAAACACATGATGTTGGTAGTGCTGATGATGAACCCTGAAGACTTCTACGGATCTCTAAGATGCATGAACATAGGCATATCGTGTTTGGGCTCATTGGACTCGGCATGACGAGCACTTTTAAACACATGATGTTGGTAGTGCTGATGATGAACCCTGAAGACTTCTACGGATCTCTAAGATGCATCAACATAGGCATATCGTGTTTGGGCTCATTCGACTCGGTATGACGAGCACTTTCTAAACACATGATGTTGGTAGTGCTGATGATGAACCCTGAAGACTTCTACGGATCTCTAAGATGCATGAACATAGGCTTATCGTGTTTAGCTCATTGGACTCGGCATGACGAGCACTTTCTAAACACATGATGTTGGTAGTGCTGATGATGAACCCTGAAGACTTCTACGGATCTCTAAGATGCATGAACATAGGCTTTATCGTGTTTAGGCTCATTGGACTCGGCATGACGAGCACTTTCTAAACACATGATGTTGGTAGTGCTGATGATGAACCCTGAAGACTTCTACGGATCTCTAAGATGCATGAACATAGGCTTATCGTGTTTAGGCTCATTGGACTCGGCATGACGAGCACTTTCTAAACACATGATGTTGGTAGTGCTGATGATGTACCCTGAAGACTTCTACGGATCTCTAAGATGCATGAACATAGGCATATCGTGTTTGGGCTCATTGGAACTGGGCATGACGGCACTTTCTAGACACATACGATGTTGGTAGTGCTGATGATGAACCCCTGAAGACTACTATGGATCTCTAAGATGCATGAACATAGGCATATCGTGTTTGGGCTCATTGGACTCGGCATGACGAGCACTTTCTAAACACGTGATGTTGGTAGTGCTGATGATGAACCCTGAAGACTTCTACGGATCTCTAAGATGCATGAACATAGACATATCGTGTTTGGGCTCTATTGACTCGGTATGACGAGCACTTTCTAAACACATGATGTTGGTAGTGCTGATGATGAACCCTGAAGACTTCTACGGATCTCTAAGATGCATGAACATAGACATATCGTGTTTGCTCTATCGACTCGGTATGACGAGCACTTTCTAAACACATGATGTTGGTAGTGCTTATGATTAACCCTGAAGACTTCAACGGATCTCTAAGATGCATGAACATAGGCATATCGTGTTTGGGCTCATTCGACTCGGTATGACGAGCACTTTCTATTGATGCATCTTAGAGATCCGTAGAAGTCTTCAGGGTACATCATCAGCACTACCAACACCATGTGTTTAGAAAGTGCTCGTCATGCCGAGTCCAATGAGCCCAAACACGATATGCCTATGTTGATGCATCTTAGAGATCCGTAGAAGTCTTTAGGGTACATCATCAGCACTACCAACATCATGTGTTTAGAAAGTGCTCGTCATACCGAGTCGATAGAGCCCAAACACGATATGTCTATGTTCATGCATCTTAGAGATCCGTAGAAGTCTTCAGGGTTCATCATCAGCACTACCAACATCATGTGTTTAGAAAGTGTTCGTCATGCCGAGTCCAATGAGCCCAAACACGATATGCCTATGTTCATGCATCTTAGAGATCCGTAGAAGTCTTCAGTGTTCATCATCAGCACTACCAACATCATGTGTTTAGAAAGTGCTCGTCATGCCGAGTCCAATGAGCCCTAACACGATATGCCTATGTTGATGCATCTTAGAGATCCGTAGAAGTCTTCAGGGTTCATCATCAGCACTACCAACATCATGTGTTTAGAAAGTGCTCGTCATGCCGAGTCCAATGAGCCTAAACACGATAAGCCTATGTTCATGCATCTTAGAGATCCGTAGAAGTCTTCAGGGTTCATCATCAGCACTACCAACATCATGTGTTTAGAAAGTGCTCGTCATGCCGAGTCCAATGAGCCCAAACACGATATGCCTATGTTCATGCATCTTGAGATCCATAGTAGACTTCAGGGTTCATCATCAGCACTACCAACATCATGTGTTTAGAAAGTGCTCGTCATGCCGAGTCGCATGAGCCCAAACACGATATGCCTATGTTGATGCATCTTAGAAATCCGTAGAAGTCTTCAGGGTTCATCATCAGCACTACCAACATCATGTGTTTAGAAAGTGCTCGTCATGCCGAGTCCAATGAGCCTAAACACGATAAGCCTATGTTCATGCATCTTAGAGATCCGTAGAAGTCTTCAGGGTTCATCATCAGCACTACCAACATCATGTGTTTAGAAAGTGCTCGTCATGCCGAGTCCAATGAGCCCAAACACGATATGCCTATGTTCATGCGTCTTAGAGATCCGTAGAAGTCTTCAGGGTTCATCATCAGCAATACCAACATCATGTGTTTAGAAAGTGCTCGTCATGCCGAGTCGAATGAGCCCAAACACGATATGCCTATGTTCATGCATTTTAGAGAACCGTAGAAGTCTTCAGGGTTCATCATCAGCACTACCAACATCATGTGTTTAGAAAGTGCTCGTCATACCGAGTCGATAGAGCCCAAACACGATATGTCTATGATGATGCATCTTAGAGATCCGTAGAAGTCTTCAGGGTACATCATCAGCACTACCAACATCATGTGTTTAGAAAGTGCTCGTCATGCCGAGTCCAATGAGCCCAAACACGATATGCCTATGTTGATGCATCTTAGAGATCCGTAGAAGTCTTCAGGGTACATCATCAGCACTACCAACATCATGTGTTTAGAAAGTGCTCGTCATGCCGAGTCCAATGAGCCCAAACACGATATGCCTATGTTGATGCATCTTAGAGATCCGTAGAAGTCTTCAGGGTACATCATCAGCACTACCAACATCATGTATTTAGAAAGTGCTCGTCATGCCGAGTCGAATGAGCCCAAACACGATATATCTATCTTTATCCATCATTGAGATCCATGGAAGTGTCTTCAGGGTTCATCATCGGCACTACCAACATCATATGTTTAGTAACTGCTCGCTGATAAAGTCTTATTCCTTGAAAAAGTAGTTAGTAATTACGATTAGAAATTAACGATTGCGATTACAGTAGTTAGCAATCGTCAATCGGTTACTTTCAACTAATCGTCAATCGGCTAATCGTAACTACTTGTAATCGCCTAATCGTCAATCGTTAATCGCGATTACATTTTTGCCAACACTGTTCGATAGCGTTCTTTTCGTACTGTAAGTCACTCTTAGAAAAATATAATCATCTACAGCTAAAATCTTTTAAAGCCTACAAAACCATTAACTCAACAACCTGTTAAAATGCATAAGCAGTGCAACATGTATGCAACCACCGGAAACAGCCGAGCGTCTCATAAACTATTGCGTCGAATTCAATGTGCATCCAATACAGGGGGGAGCTGTAATGAGGAAACTGCATCTTTATATAACCGAGTGCATTCAAATGCAAATGTGCGACAACTGCGCAAACATAAACCAAGTACGGCGAGAATAGTTAAATATATATAAATATAATATAATTATCTATAGGTACGAATATTATAAAGAGGAAAGGTTTGTTTGTTTGGATTTAATAGGCTCCAAAGCTACTGGACCGGTTTGAAAAAATCTTTCACCGTTGGAAAGCTACACTATTCCCGAGTGACATCCTACTACTATTATAAAGGCGAAAGTTTGTAAGTATGGATGTATGGATGTTTGTTACTCTTTCACGTTAAAACTACTGAATGGATTTGAATGAAACTTTACCACAATATAGCTTATACATCAGAATAACACATAGGCTACAATTTTTGAGGTTTCTAATGTGAGGTCGTAAAAAAACACATTTTTTGCGCTTACATTGCAAACGCTGACGGGACGAACCTGAAGTCCACGCGAACGAAGTCGCGGGCAAAAGCTAGTAAAAAAAGGGATCCGGGCGAAACCGGGGCGGACAGCTAGTTGTTAAATATAATTAAATCTTAAATATAAGCGAAAACTGACTGACTGATATCAACGCAAGGCCTAAACTATAAGAGATAGAAGCTTGAACTTTTGCACAGGGATTGTTTTTATAGCATAGGGAGTATTAAGGAAGTATTAAGGAAGGATTTTTGTAAGTTCACCCCCTAAGGGGGCAAAACGGGGGTTCAAATTTAGTATGACTCTTTTCCGTTTCTGAAGTTAGAAGAATTTATGAAGTTATGAAAGATCTTCATCGAAAGTCATGAAACACATAAAATATATTTGAATATTAACCCCCTAAGAGGGTAAAACGCTGAACGCAGACGAAGTCGCTGGCACAAGCTAATAATGAAAACATATGGATATATCACATCCTGTGTGTACTATCTAGTATTGTACAAGCAATATTTGCATATACACAAGTATAGTTGACACGACAAACGTTGTTATGCCTCCGCCCTAATCACCGGTATGAAATATACTTTACGATCCATTCCCATACCTACCTACGTAAAGCAGGAGTATGCACGAGATTCTTGTATAGATGACTAACTAACCCGACGAACTTCGTACCACGTTTAATGAGAATATTTTTTGTTGTATTTTTTCCTTTTACTCACCTTACACGAATATTCTAAAACCAAAATTTGCGAAATCGGTCTAGCCGTTCTCGAGTTTTATCGGGACTAATGAACAGCAATTTATTTAGGTATATATATATATCTATACTAATATAATAAAGAGGAAAACTACGAGGATTTGAACCTGCTACCTTACGTTAGCTACTCCGTTTACTACTGAGCTCTTTAAATGATATAAATAACTCACGCAAAGTTATAAATAAACTGTATAAAGAAACACGCAAACCTCGTACACGTTTAAATAAATCGTAAACGTACATATTTGCATATCTCGTTTTATTTGCGTAACCCCACCGTATATGTATTTCTAGTTGCTACAAAATTCTAATTAAAACAATACCGCATATAGTTTGTTTAATTTACAGTAACTAGTTATTTTGGAATGAACTAACTAGTTAGCCCAGAATTGTACCTCGTCGCATACATTATTTGTCAGCGAAATTTACTAGAATCTATTTAATTTCTGCTGCCTTCGCGATTATTACACATTGGAATTAAACAACTATTAACGGATTTAACTCGCGTATTTCATTTTATTGGCTGACGTTTTGGAGCCTTTACAGATTCCATAATCGTAGCACGACTGAGCTGACAATAATCTTATGCTAAAGTCACTTTAACGTCAGCCAATAAAATAAAATACGCGAGTTAAATCAGTTTCATTCCTATGTATAATAGCCGCGCAGGCATCAGAAATTATTACTAGAATGTATTTTTTTAACCCATATTAAAAACGTAATTCTTGGTTTAAATAATGTCTTCAATCAAAAATAATTATATGGAACTAGGGACCGGCGACGGTTGAAACGCTCGTAAAAAAACGTACCTACCTATACTCATTTGTATTTTTATGTTTACATAATTATATGCGCCAACATTCCGATTCCGTAATGATTGACAAATATTTGTTTGAATATTCATAGAGTGAGAGACGCCATGCAAATGAGACGTGTCGACAATAGATATAAATCTTTATTTATATAACTGTAGAAATTTAATTTAGACGCTTCTTAAATTATTTCTTACTTATGCGCCTTGATCCTTCCTATATTCATGTACGGAGGCACACACTTGAATAGGCAATATTTTTTTCTTTGTCTGTCGTGTAGATTATCGTAACGTCACGTTACAGTATAAATTGTACCATATAGTGATGTCACGAGCCCCTTACCAGCGTGGAAATCAGGGTAAGTCTTAATAATATCTGATGCCTACGCGGTTATTAGACATTGGAATGAAACTAGTCTAACGCAAAAGTGATAACCATCGTCAGCTTAGACGTGTTACGAACATGGGAACTGTAAAGTTTCCGAAACGTCAGCAAATAAAATACAATACGCAAGTTAAATCCGTTATAGTTGTTTCATTCCAATGCATAAAGTCTTAGTTATCTTTCAAGGTCCATATAAAGAAACCCATTAAAAGCAATTAGTTCATGACATAATAATTAATGTGAATTGTAAACACATGTAAAACGTGCACTGAATTATTTAAACACTGCACCTTGCACCGAATGTAAGTAAATAATAATGCACCTTTAGTCTAATTTGCTTTTTAAATCCGCTTGCAAGTGCAGGTGTTGCATATAATTGCAGATGTTTAAAATTATACTTTAACATAACCTATCATTGTGATTTAAATACGTTGTGAATTAAACCAAATCAAATTAAAATGTTCTCGAACCTTTAACAATAAAATGAAACAACTATCAACGGATTCAACTGGCGTATTTTATTTGCTGGCGTTTCGGCTTCTTTACATTTTCCATAATCGTAGCACGACTGAGCTGACAATAGTCTAACGCTAAAGTAAAATACGCGAGTTAAATCCGTTCATAGTTGTTTCATTTCAATGTATAATAACCGCGAAGGCATCAGAAATAACATAACAATGAAATTTTCTTTAGCGAGAGACTATTGTCAGCTCAGTCGTGCTACGATTATGGAAACTGTAGATAAAGGTTCCGAATCGTCTGCCAATAAAATAAAATACGCAAGTTAAATCCGTTTAAAGTTGTTTCATTTCAATGTATAATAACTGCGAAGGCGTCAGAGATTATTAAAATACGCTACTTAAATCCGTTTATAGTTGTTTAATTCCAATGAAAATTGCTTCATTCAGCACAACGTTTACAAATTCAAACAAGCAACTCAATTTTCGCAGTTACCAAGTCTAACGTAAACGCAGCTAGCAATTTCCACTCTTAACCAAAACACAAGTATTGGAAAAGCGAACCAAGCAAGCTCTATTCTAAAACTGCTACGAAATGGAAGAGAATATATCTATCTCACACATATAGCAGAAAAGATCGATAGAAACAGATTAAATCACGTAAGGTTAGTTAACTCAGTTCAATAGAGGCAATCACTTCCGGAAAGTGAGTTCAATTGCAAACAAACTCAGTTCAAATTAAGAAAGCGGCGTTTGCCTTTTGCAAAGTGCGATCATGTAACAAACTAAGTTCAATCTATCATTAGATATAAGTTTACATATTTTTTTAATCTCCAAAACTGAACTGAAAAAATCTTTCACTGTTTTGAATCTACACTATTCCCGCGTGACGTAGGCTATATTATATTATATTATATTTATTGAAAAAAAATAGAGATCCGTTCGTAGCTGCTAGTGAAGAATAAAGATAAAAATATACCCATATTCTTTCCCAATCTATCTCTACACCAAATACCAAACCTAATCCATCATATTTTTTTATAGCCTATGTCACACGTGAATAGTGTAGCTTTCCAACAGTGAAAGAATCGGTTTAGCCGTTTCAAAGAAACAAACCATTCCTCTTTATTATATTACTAGCTTAAGTACTAGTACTAGGAAAAGTTTTATGTTTGACTAGCTTCTGCCCGCGACTTCGTCCGCGTGGAACTCCTCCTTTTTTGCAGTCGGTTAAAAAGTAGCCTATGTCCTTTCTCAGGCTTCAGACTTTCTTTGTACCAAATTTCATTTAAATCGGTCCAGTAGTTTTAGCGTGAAAGCGTAACAGACAGACAGACAGACAGACAGAGTTACTTTCGCATTTATAATATTAGTAGGGATGCCACTCGGGAATAGTGTAGCTTTCCAACAGTGAAAGAATTTTTCAAATCGGTCCACTCGTTTTGGAACCTACTCAATCCAAACTAACAAACAAACCTTTCCTCTTTATTATATCATTATAGGTAAAATACAGGAATAGTGCAGTTTCCCTAATAGATACTCACTCCGCCCAATCCAGAATGCAACTTGAATCTTTGAACAAGCTGCAAACGGTTTGCGCTCGACGTCTGTTAATTAATGAACGGGCGTGACCACAGCTTGTTTAATTATTTCCGAGCCGATAAATGAAGCAATTATACGGTGTTTGCTAAATGAAAACAGCTTGGGAATCGTTTGCTCCGAAGATATAACATTATAAATGAGAGCATAATCATATACCTACTTACCTACTTTATTTTCCGTTAATTATTTTGATGAGAATAAAATGCACATTTTGGAGTTTTTGACACTAAATATATATTTTTCTGTCCTCCGACCAGAAAGCACCAACTTTCGGGCCGCTGTGCTAAATGAAGTTGCCGCTTTCTGGCTTCGTCGAACAGAAAAATAGTATACCGACCTCGGCCAGTAAAATAAAAAAGCCTCAGATCACATTTTTGTCAACCTCGGCTTCGCCTCGGACGACAATTGCATGTGATCTGAGACATTTTTTATTTTACTGGCCTAGGTGCATAATGTACTAATATATATATATGTTACTTAAGTATAAACTCTACGGTACAATAATAATTTCTGATGCCTTCGCGGTTATTACACATTGGGCTGTAATAACTATAAACGGATTTAACTATTGTATTTATTTTATTGGCTGATGTTTCAGAAACTCAAAATACGCGAGTTATAGTTGTTTCTTTCCAATCCCTGGTACAATTTTATTTACTAAAGTTAAGTCTCTTACTCGCAGATTTCTGTCTCAAAATGCCATCTTCAACAAACTTTATTTACAAAGAGAACAAAGTAAATCTATACTCATCGGAAATTCACATAAACTCCAGATGCTACGCAAACACAAAAGCGGACATTTCACCAAGACGTGTTCCGTATTAGGTCAGCGCAGACATAGGGTTAACTGTCCCAAATCTGACGTCAGCAAAATACGGTCAGATGGTTTCGGAGAGACGTGGACATCGGGTCCAGTGCAGAATGGCAATTCGGACGAATCTTACGGTAGACTGCCCTGACCTGCCATTACGGAGCGTGCAGATGTTCACGTAAATGACGGATGTTGCCTTATTCTTGTTAATTTACTGCATTTTCTTCATATATTAAACACTAATAGGTTTAATTACTATGTCTATAATATTATAATAAAGAGTAAAGGTTTGTTTGTTTGGATTGACTAGGCTCTAAAACAACTGGAACGATTTGATTTTTTTTTTATTTCACTGTTGGGAAGCGACGCTATTCCCGAGCGACATAGACTATATTATATTTTGAAAAAAAATAGAGATCCGTGCGAAACCGGGGCTGGCCGCTAGTAGGTACTATATATTTTGCTTATTCTTAGATACGTAGCATATACATTTCGAGTTTACTTATTCTATCGGACAGTAGTTTGTATATGAAGTAAAGTAATACATATTGTAAACTGTTTCTGGGAATAAACGTTACCTACTCCGAAATAAAATTGTCACCATTTTTTCCTTTCATTTGATACCTCACTCGACCATGTTTCATAAAACTTATTTCATCATACAATTTTTAACTCCATCTATCTTCATATAGTGACCTATTTGCCGATCGAAGCATCAAAATATACTATAGTACCTAGATTATGTTTCATACTGATAAAGAAAAAAACCATTATCTACACAAATACATGTCATATTTCCAATATTTATATGTACCTAAGTTTTATTACGTAAAATTTAAATCGTACCCCTACATAAAACTTCAAAGCATTTCACTGTCAAGAAGAAATACACGGCGCATTTAAAATATGAAACTTTATACGAAAGCTCTCGCCCCGATCCGCCCAAAACATTCGAAAGCACTCAAACGAAAGCTGCCTGAGAGACAACTCGTTCAGATTTTTCACAGACATTTATCCAAGCTTTCCAAGTGCCTCCTGAACTCACTTCAGTGCTACCGCTCTTAAATAACCTTTAGAGATTATATAAAATTACCTTCAAGTATTCTTGAAGAGAAGTAAATTTTAATTAACTTAGCATTAATAGACTTTTGAATACAAGCGCTTTCCCTCAGCTTTGGAGGGTTAATTTTCGTATGACCATTTTTACGTAAGCATTTGCTATCAATTGAAGACTTATTAATTCCAGAATAAACGTATATGGGTAGTTCTATTAGTATTTCAACCAATCTTACTTTCCTGGTCAGATTATTAACTATTCCCCTGTAAGGTATCAAAATAATTTTCAGTTATTTATTAAAAAGCCTCGACATTCTATAATATGAACTAATAACTAACGCTAATAGAATTATGCGCGTATTTTTTTTTATTAAAACATGCAAATTGCCTTAAATAAAATATTATTAAATATGTATTTAAAAAATTAGAATTTGATTTTGGTCCACTACTCATTAGCCAGGTCTGCAGTTCCATATTGATCTATAATAGGAGAGCTATAATAATAATATGACAAGTTTTCAGCTTGCTCTCAAATACCAACACAAAAATTGTTGCCAGCTCTCGGACTATTCGTCGGAAAATAACAATCAAAATATTAAACGTTTACTTAAAGTACACAAGTTCCGAGAAAATCTTAAGTAAAAGCAAACTCAATTAAAATATGATTGGTACTATTAATAAATCTTACGCTTGAATTGTTTCAAGACTTCTGGCGCAAAAGTTAGTGCTTCTTTATAATTAATTATGAATTGTGTTTTAAGTGTTTTTATGTATAGTCACGTTTATTAATTACTACATTTTGTAAAGCACTAAACATGTTTACCTTATAATTATTAAAGGCCTTAGAAATGTAAGCTATATCACTATATAGTATAACTAGCTGTCCGCCCTGGCTTCGCACGGATCATCTTTTTTTAATAGCCTATGTCACTCGGGAATAGTGTAGCTTCCAGTGAAAGAATTTTTGAAATCGGTCCAGCCAGTATTGGATAATGAGCATCAAGATCCTATAGCGACACATATTTATTACTCACACAAAAAAAAAAAAAAATACCTAAAGTCTATGTCTATTTTGTCACAAGTAACTCACACTAAAGCCTCATATTTCACAAATTTCCTTTACTCACTTCGAATCCTACACTCTAACCCAGTTCACACTAGGCAAACACAAGTTAATTATAAACTTGTGGGCAACGCCCGGTGTCGACACTAGTCTATTTATAATCTGCGCCCGCGCACGGTCTAGGTCACTCCATTAATGGGGAAGGTCAATTTGTTTTGGGACAATATAATCATGCTAATAATTTATTAGTTTTATTTTACGATAAATGTTTACTTCCCGTAACGGAAACTGAAGTAATAAAATTTGAAAGAGATGGGACCAAGAAATTTCACATCAGAACTAATAAACTAACTAACTAATAAAATAAAATAAAAATACGCGAGTTAAATCCGTTAATAGTTGTTTCATTCCAATAATAAACTAACGTTTATTATAATTTCTGATGGATGGGAATGAAACAACTATAAACGGATTTCAGGCGCGTATTTTATTTTATTGGCTGACATTTTGGAAACTTTATAGTTTCCATGAGCTTATATATATTTAGGGTTAGACTACTTCTTAAACTTATTAGTACAAATTTAAGACAGGTCATTGAATAAAAAAAAATAGACAATTTAAACTGAGCCGTAAACATCTTTATTTAATGGTACAATTTTGTACGACTCTTAACACGTGCTCTTTTTTTATTATCATGTCATGTCAGATCAGATGAGATCGACAAACAGAATAAAAATTTAATTCAAATAGGTAACAAAAATACATACCTAGGTAATACAAAAGAAATCGTCAAATGAAAAAAGCACGTAGACTTTACTGGCAGAAACGAAAGAACGATCAAAGGTGTTTATTAAAAAATGAGTATCCATAATAAACAATTTAAGCCGGTACTTAATAAATATTTGGATAATGTCCAGAATTTTATCGCCGAGCAGGGATAGGTTACTAGTTGGCACCATTTGTTAGCTGGTAGCAGCGGTGCACAACACTCTCTGCTGCATCTAAAACTCCCATTACCCTTATCGTCTGCACGTAAGATTGAAATTCGCTTGACTTTTTGTTTTCCAGCAGTATTTGCTATATGTAAATCAGAGTCAAGTTTTGCCAAATGGCCAAGCCACAGCTGATGTTTATGTTTGATGGTGTACATCAGTGGCAGCTGCGATTTTTGTTTCATTATGCAACTTGCAATGTTGATGACATTTTTTTAAATTTCGAGAAAATTTCGTAATATCCTACAAAATCAATTTCCTTTAGCATTAGAATTCATATAGGTACCTATAGCAATTGGAACTTGTTTAGGGGCTTGGGTCCCGGGAATAACTTTTCAGAAATTGCATAATCATCAATACATAGTATAAAACAAAGTCGCTTTCGCTGTATGTCCGTATGTATGCTTAGATCTTTAAAACTACGCAACGGATTTTGATGCGGTTTTTTTTAATAGATAGAGTGATTCTTAAGGAAGGTTTATAGCCCCCGTGTGAAGCCGGGGCGGGTCGCTAGTATTATAATAAAACACGATTTTGGGTCGCATTATTGAAATATAGACGGATTAATAATTGCTAATGCTTTCGCAGTTATTACACATTGACATCTATACTAATATTATAAAGCTAAAGAGTTTGTTTATTTGTTTGTTTGTTTGAAAGCGCTAATCTCAGGAACTACTGGTTCGAATTGGAAAAATCTTTTTTTGTTGGATAGACCATTTATCGAGGAAGGCTTTAGGCTATATAACATCACGCTGCGACCACTAGGAGCGAAGAAACAGTGGAAAATGTGTAAAAAAACGGGGAAAATAACTATTTCACGCGGACGAAGTCGCTGGCAGAAGCTAGTAATAGTAATAAAACAGCTATAACGGATCCAGCTCAGGACTAAAGTCAGTTCAGTCTGCTACGAATATGGGAACAGTAAAGTTTTCCATACGTCAGCATAAAATTAATATAAGCGAGTTAAGTCCGCTACAGTTGTTTTATTTTAATTGCTATGAAATAGCGGTAAAAATAAACTACCTAAAGTGCTGTAGACGTTATAATCCGGTAAAAAGTGATTGTTTTGGAATAGAACGGAGTTGTCATGTAAAGGGAAAACTTTGAATTGTACAGCCGATTAAAATAATATTATCCGAAAGTGTGTTTTAAATTGAAGGCTAAATAGTACTAATAGATTACTATCAGAAGCTACTAATCCATGTCATAAATTCGAAGCTGATTCTACATAACGGAAACAAAATCACATATCCGCACCATCACTAGAAAAGCGTGACAACTCGAAAAGTGTCACAACATGAATTCAAATCTAAATTCTCCGACTTAGAGTCCTAAATAGAGTAACAAAACGAGTGAGCATTATATATATCGCTTATATATGATAAGCGATTGTATGGAGACGTTGCTTACAGTTACACAATGCGACAATAGGTGAGGTAACGTATTTATCATAAAAAACTAACTAAACCGCATTCACATTATAGATGCGAAATAACGAGCACAATGCAAAGAAAGTAATACGACCGGTTCATAGTCACCGTTGATTTAGCAGAACAAACCGCGGTATTAGTCTTGTACTCTTATTAAAGAACGATCGCCGAGCACAGCGAAAAACGGACGTTGCCCTTTTTCTAATTGTCTCTGTCGCACGCGCGTAGTAATAGTGCCCTCACGCTCGCACAGTAAACTTCAAGGTTAGGTTTTCGCCTATGCTCCGCGACCGTCCTTTATATACATTACATAGAAGCCGTAATATGTATATTATTCAAGTATTACAATGTATGTTTGTGCAATACTCGATCAGTGTTTCATGCAAATGTGCTTTCTCTTACATACTTGATATGCCGGTGCATATATTTATTGTGCCTACTCTTAATGTGGACGCTAGTGGATAAATAGTTGTTGGACACGCGTTTTATTTATTTAATTATGTTTTTTACTATTAAACCAGTGTGTATTTTAGTAACTATATACCAGAGTTGTATAAATGACTCAAGAAAAAAACTTTCTGCTGATTCTTTTCTCAGCAATAATGTCTTTTCCGAAGCGAATAAATTATTAGTATTCTGACTACTCTGGTTCAGTAAATTATTTAAGTAAAAATTATGATCCTTTGTGTACTTAATGTTTAAGTACTTACTACTTTAGACAGCTGCTAAAACATGCTACCTCGTCTTAAGATCAAATACTTTCTTACCTGAAATAAAGAAATATATATTAGTTAATAGATTCAAATTAAAAACATCATAGTAAAATATTACCTATTTAATAGACATAAATCCGTTAGTAACTAAAGAACTTCAGTAATCAAATTTTCAGATTTTCTGATCAGTAATTTCTGATGCCTTCGCGGTTATTATACATTGGAATGAAACAACTTTAGACGGATTTAACTCGCGTATTTTATAACGCGTATTTTTTTTTCCGCGTATCTATAGCATCAGATTATGGTCAGCTCAGTCGTGCTACAATTATATAATCTGTAAAGGCTCTGAAACGTCAGCAAATAAAATAAACTACGCGAATTAAAATCCTTATAAAGTTGTTTCATTTCTGATCAGTAATTTATACGTAACAAACAATGTCTTCTACCTACATAATATTAACTTCAATAGATACAAAAACAAATTCCAAAGTCACTGATCTATGCAACATTACGCATTAAAGCAGCCCCTGTCAAATCTGACAAATATGACAGCTGACGATCGACAGCACTCATGTTACAAACGTCAATCAAACTGACATATAATTACATCGATCGATTGTGGATCGAGAATTAACAAATGGGTAGCAAATTGCTTTTTTCATTCGAATGAGATTCGACGTCAGTAAGTACTTATTACGATTACATATTTCTCCATTAGGAGAAGAGTCATCATTAAAGTGAATGTTATTATATCCTAACTAATAATCCTAACTAGTCCTAACTAATATTATAAATGCGAAAGTAACTCTGTCTGTCTGTCTGTTACGCTTTCACGCTAAAATTACTGGACCGATTTAAATGAAATTTGGTACAAAGAAAGTCTGGAGCCTAAGAAAGGACATAGGCTACTTTTTAACCGATTGCAAAAAAGGAGGAGTTCCACGCGGACGAAGTTGCGGGCAGAAGCTAGTATATTATAAATGCCGAAGTACCTCTGTCTGTCAGTCACGCTTTCACGCAAAAACTACTAATTTAAATGAAATTTGGTACACAGATAGTCTAGAGCCTGAGAAAGGACATAGGCTAGTTTTATTTGCGAAAAAAGGGTTGTAAGGGATGAAATGTTGTATAAAAATATCGTCATTTTTAAAGCTAGAAGCTTAAAACATAGGCTTTCGTAATGACTAATTCCACGCGGATGGAGTCGCGGATAAAAGCTAGTATCAAAATGATGGCGAATGAGAGAAAAATATTTAAACACTTCTCGGTAACATTTACCTAATTCGACGTAAAAACAAAGAAAAAAGTTTCCAGGAATCTTTGAAACTTACACAAAAAGGGAAAACTCTCGATAACAGCCAAACATTCCAGAATAAAAAACCTTTACAAACAATTAACTCAAAACAAGAACGAGATAACGAAATCAATGGAAAGCATTTTATTTCATTATTCATTCACTTCCAATAGCGTGAAACGTCACGGCACAGGACAAAAGTAATTCGAATAACAATGAAAAATAATTTCCGCTCAGATTGCGACAATGGCCGTTTTCATTTACAAAGAAAAACAAAACAATAACGGTACGACATTTGCATAAAGCCTACACACACCTTACATACATGTGTGTGATTATTAACCGCGGACCGCCCCAGCTTCACTCGGATCCCTATTTTTTCCTAAATATAATATAGTTTGTTTCTAATAATTTCTGATGCCTTCGCGGTTATTATACATTGGAATTAAACAACTAAGTATAGACGGATTTCACTCGTGTATTTTATTTTGTTGGCTGACGTTTCGGAGCCTTTACAGATTCCATAATGGTAGCACGACTGAGCTGACAATAGTCTTATGCTAAAGTCTATCGAGTTCTATTTTTCACCCACGAAGGGTGCAAAGTATCGGTTAAAAAGTACGCGGACGAAGTGGGGAGAAAATTATTTTATAATACGGTAAACTAAGCCGAAGCCAGCTCGTGCCAGCGCTGTCACATAAAATCTAATAAATACGTCGTTGTGTGCCAAAAGGTCCCATCTCTGTCACCTTGGTTCAGGGTTGCCGTGTTTCTAACAAAAAGTTTGGTTTAACTAGCTAATTAACTTCTTCACTAGTTGATTATAGAGGCTTCTTAATGTTTATTATGGTTAGTATTTGAGTATAAATTGCTTTACCGACATATTTGCGTAAAGTATAGGTGAAAAGCAAAAAATATAGCAGACTAGCTTCTGCCCGCGACTTCGTCCGCGTGGAACTCCTTTTTTGCAGTCGGTTAAAAAGTAACCTATGTCCTTTCTCAGGCTCCAGGCATTCTATGAACCAAATTTCATTAAAATCGGTCCAGTAGTTTTAGCGTGAAAGCGTAACAGACAGACAGACAGAATTACTTTCGCATTTATAATATTAGTAGGGAAAGTAGGGATGACAGTGACAGTGAGCACGAGTATTTGTACGTGAGTCTTGGATGCGTTGTGTTGATTAGTTGGTGACTAGATCAATATCTAATTCGATATCCCCCCTATGGAGTTTACGTAATACTCGAAGGCCCTAATACATTTACAAGTAAATTCTTACTAATATTATAAACGTGCAAGTTTATATGAATATAAAAAAAAAAAAAATATGAATATATGAATATATGGATGTAAAACTAGATGTAAGGATGTATGTATATGTTTGTTACTCTTTCACTTTCGAATAATATAGATTATATATAAGAATAACATATAGGCTATAATATTTTCTGATGCCTTCGCGGTTATTATACATTGGAATGAAACAACTATTAACGGATTTATCTCGCGTATTTAAATTTTATTTTATTTGCTGACGTTTCGGATTCTTTAAAAAAACGCGGAAAATATAAGGTAGTTTGCATAACTGTATAAATCACTTTAGCGTTAGACTATTGTCAGCTCAGTCGTGCTACGATTATGGAAACTGTAAAGAATCCGAAACGTCAGCTAATAAAATAAAATAAAAATACGCGAGTTAAATCCGTTAATAGTTGTTTCATTCCAATGATATTATTTAAAATAGATACTACAGAAGTTATTTGTACTATAATATTGACATTGATTTTCAAAATAAACTATACCTAATAGTATTAGAATTAACGCTCAGTTTCCGATGCCACTAGTTAATACAGTAATCATTTGCGAGTTTAGAGAACTGACTAGTCGTGATATGTCAATGTCAAAAACAGACATGTTTTGATGTGTTTCCTGTCTAAACATAACTAAGTTAGGAAGGTCCCTATGTAACACAGGAGACCACAGGTGGTAACCCTATACGTGACGTGGGTCCTGTGTTTCTAAGATTGATGTCTTTGGACCGAGGTCGAGACGAGAATCGCACCTTTACTAGAAAAGTGTGTCAACTTGAAGTATGTCTCCACACGAATTCAAATTTAAATGTGCAGACTTAGAGTATTAAATGGAGTAGCAAAATATTTTGATACTTATCACACTTTTTTAGTAAAGGTATGTAAGTATGTATACTTCCGAAGTTTACCGTGGTTACATTATGTTTTTGGTACTATGTTACAGTCTTCGACGTTTGGGTTTCTTTTTTATTTTCCACTAGCTTTTGTTCGCGAATCCGTTCGTGTACTTTTTAACCACCTTATAAGGTGAATCACTATCATCACTACATAGCATAAAACAAAGTCGCTGTCACTGGCTGTCCGTCCTATGTATGCTTAAATTTTTAAAACTACGCAACCGATTTTGAAGCAGTTTTTTTTTTTTTTAATAGATAGATAGATTCAAGAAACCCCGTCACCTGACACATCAATAATGAGGAAAGGTTTGTTTGTTTGGATTGATTGCTCCAAAACGACTGGACCGGACCATTCCGAAAAAATCTTTCTCTGTTGGGAAGCTACACTATTCCCGAGTGACATTGGCTATTTTATATTTAAAAAGAATCTTCTCAATCCGTGCGAAGTCGGGGCGGACCGCTAGTGTATAACAAACAGGAAAGGTTTGTTTGTTTGTTAGGATTAAATAGGCTCCAAAACGACTGGACCCATTTTAAAAAATAGAAGATATATATAGAAAATAGGTAGGTACTATGTATAAACACACACTTGAGGAAGCGTTGTATATTTCCTTCGATTACGGGAACGTAATTTATCGTGCGGTTAACCCTTACTTGATTTGTGACGGTCTTTATTCTAGTTTGTTAAAGGATTGGGACCGTTCTTTTAGACATTTTTTCTAGTACCTTAGTATAATATGATCAGAATTTATTAGTATTAAACATTTTTGTTCTCAAAAGAAACATGAAATAGGATAGCGTTTCTCGGCGCGATTTAGTTACGATTTTTGAATATTCACTCTCTAAGTGGGTAAACCAGGAGGTGCTACAGCGCGTACCTAGACGAATTCGCGGGCTAAAACTAGTATTATATACTTCTGTGTATTGACACGCGTCTTATCTTGACATCCCGACTAGTACCTACCTAAGATTTTTATCGCGCGAGATAGCAGCTGTCACCTTTTTTTTGCAATGAGTGTAAGAGCGACAGTGACAGAAGACTCGCGCGACAAAAGCCTTATACGCTTGTCTTTGCGTCAAATAAATTTAAATGTTAATTTGTTTCAGATTACCTAACACAAACCACCTTCTAATCTAACTAAACGACCCGAGACTCAAAAGAGATTAAGTGTTATTACCCGTCAACAGCAAATTACAATTTAAATTTAAATGAACCTTCGCAATAAATTGATTCATAAAACACCTCAGTCTCGTCGTTGCTGAAACGATAACGTTATTCTGGATCTTAAATACATTTTTGGAATCAAAATATAATTTACTAGCTGTCCGCCCCGGCTTCGCACGCATCATCTATTTTATAGCCTATGTCACTCGGGAATAGTGTAGCTTCCCAACAGTGAAAGATTCTTTCAAATCGGTCCGGTTCTTTGGAGTCAACAACTATAGACAGATTTAACTCGCCTATTTTTTATTTTATTGGCTAACGTTTCAGGACCTTTACAGATTCCATAATCGTAGCACTACTGGTTTGACAATAGTATTATGCTTAAGTGGTACAATTATGGAATCTGTAAAGGTTGCGAAACTTCAACCAATAAAAAAAAAATTCGCGAGTTAAATACTTGTTTCATTCCAATGTAGGTATAATAACCGCGAAGGCATCAGAAATCTTTCCTCTTTATAATGTTAAGCTTGATTAGCTGACCCGACAAACTTCATTTTTCTTCAAAAATTTAGAATTTTCGTAACTTAATTTTGTCACCATATAAAACTTTTCTGGATTTTTTTTTTTACTTATCGATTCTGTTCTTAAATATAGTCTGAGACGACATTTACGTTCTAAACGCTCGAAGATCCACCTACTCGTAGTTAACAAAACAACACACTATAATAAGTATTTCCAATCGATTAAGACCTTTACAAACTATTAACAGGTGAGTAGTGTAGTATGAATAATTCATGCGTATCAATGCTGCCGTGCTAAATATAAACGCAGTAAGTACGTATAGGTTTCATATGTACTTACTGCGTTTATCGTTGACAAATTCACGTTAACACGTGCCGACGCCGGCTCGTGCGTGACAACCTCTTCCTAATGTCGCTTCCCTGTTCAACGGAACGGTTTTTCATTGTCTCCGTACGTTTTACTTGTTCTGGAATATTCCTGAATGTTATATCCATATTCTATCTGATATAGTTTTCGTGTCGCGGTGTTTGTTGCCAAACTGCTCCGAAGCGGTTGGTCTGATTTTAGACAGATTTGGTGTGCTTATCGGGTAGGTCTGAGAATCGGCCAACATCTTCCCTAAATGTTACGAGTGATCCACCCCAAAGTTAACAAAACCATTATTTAATAGACTATTCCTGTAAATGGACTATTAGGTTTTATAAAAATCTTCGTCTCAATGCAACAATGGATATATTTCCGTGATTATTTTTTATTAATATAGAATAGATAGCAAAAAAACACATACAAAAAGATAAAGGAATTAAAAAAAAAAACAATCGTATAAAAAGGTTCACCGACAGATATCATTTGAAAAATGTTACAAATACTTTATATATCTCGGTATATGCTGACACAAATATAGGACTTGTAAAGCAGGAATTATATCATACTAGCGGCCCCGGCAGACGTCGCCCTGCCCGTCCGATTGTTTCGTCAAAGATCTGTCAAAGTCTTCTGTCACTTCTTCATAAGGCTTCATATTTTACCCGTTTTTTACACATTTTCCACTGTTTCTTCGCTCCTATTGGTCGCAGCGTGATGTTATATAGCCTAAAGCCTTCCTAGATAAATGGTCTATCCAACAAAAAAAAGATTTTTTTAATTCGAACCAGTAGTTCCTGAGATTAGCGCGTTCAAACAAACTCTTCAGCTTTATAATATTTGTATAGATTCAACTTAATTTGACACTTGAGACTCTTTAAAGGTCATTGTAAAATTTGTATAATAAAACAGACAAAGGCTGTATAAATTTTTCTCACGGTATTTTGAACGAATAGCGCAAAAACTTAATTGACTAACATTCGGCCCGAAATGGATTTTACAAGCATTTAGGCCAGACCATGCCAAATATTAAATGGATTGAATATGCAAATCGCGCACCGTCCAAAAATACTTGACAAGGTTAATATAAAAGATTTTGGTTTCTTGAAAACAATCTCTCAATTTTACTATACCTTTTCAGCACATCATTTCATTTCCAACTCTTTCGCCCTTCAGGCAATCCGTCTCTGGAATTCTCTCCCTCTATCTATCAGGCAGGCACCGAGTAAGCTTGCATTCAAACGTTTGCTACGTAAGCACTTTCTTTAACATTAGTCTTCATCATCAGACCTTGTTTTCGATTTATGTATATTTGTATACTATATGCATTATATTACATACGCCGGTCAACCCTTGAAGTTGACAAAGAGTTGTGTAGCAAGAGAGATGTGTATATACAGCAAATAAATATATAACACAAAGAAAAATCAAAGGTGCGTAACTTAACAAGTTACCTACTTATAACTTACTTTTTGTGTTATAACTATACGAGTATAATATTGGGCATATGTTATTTTTATTATAGGGATCATAATGATGTTATAAAAACTAGTAGACTTTGTTCTACTTCCTTTCGACTGGAAAATAAAACTACCAAATATCTGTTGTGACGGATGTCACAAGTTGATTCTAAGAACAATATTTACAGTTTTTACAATTCTAAACCAAGCAAGACAGGTCTAGTAATTATGTAAACATATTGTATAGTCTAGGCTGGTGTAGAAGCAAAAAAAAACGCAATTAGTAAGATATAACTCAAGACGCCGATGATGCGTGTAAGCTTGTGTTCTTTGCAATGATGTCGAAACGATTAAGTTTGCTGTCTTATAGTTGACTAGTGACCCGCCCCGGCTTCACACGGGGGCTATAAACCTTCCTTAAGAATCACTCTATCTATTAAAAAAAACCGCATCAAAATCCGTTGCGTAGTTTTAAAGATCTAAGCATACATACGGACATACAGCGAAAGCGACTTTGTTTTATACTATGTATTGATTAAACACATACATTTTAGATATATGACGCAAATATACTTACCTACTACTATAATAGCTGGCACAGCGAACTTTGTGCCGCGTTTTTTGGAGAATTGTATTAAAAAATAAAGGTTGATGGAAGAAGTGTACAAAGAATCATGAATTACACCCTTAACATTTTGTGGTATAAAAAATAGATGTTGGCTGATTCCCAGACCTACTCGATATGCACACGAAATTTCTTAAAAATCGTTCCAGTCCATCCGTTTCGGAGGAGTTTGGCAACGTACACCGCGACAGTAGAATTTTATATACCTATTAGATATTCTGTCCGTGACTAATCTGGGCCTATATTCGTAGCCGACTGAACTGACGAAAATCTAATACTATCGTCAGTTCAGTCGGCTATGCTATATAATTTAGGAACTGTAAAGTTTCAAAACGTCAGCAAAAAATATGTCAAATCCGTTGTAGTGGTAGTTTCCAATGTGTAATAACCGCGAAAGCATCAACAATTATGACACATACATTTCAAGTTAATTTTATGAAATAATCATATATAAAAGGTTTGGCACGTATATATCAGGAACTCCTCGTTTATCAATAACCACAATAAAGATAACAGAAACTGGGTGAGACTGTGCGTGAACCCTTTATCACAAGGTCAAGTAGAAACTAAAAGGTTTTAATCGTTTTTAGATTTGACGGAGGTTATCGCTATCGAAATTTATATTGAGGAAACCATACGGTCTATGTTAATTTAATGAGTGCAAGGGCCTAACATATAATATAAGACTATCCAAAAGTTACAACACTAAAATGTCTAAAATAGATAGAAATGCAAGTTTTTAACTCACTATAGTCGTACGTCTTTTATTTCGACAATGACGTTTTCCTGTTTTTTTTGTTAATTGAACTACTTAATTGATTATTGTGGTTGCGGTACGATTTAAAAAAAATGCTATTAAGGAATAATTAAATTAAAGTTTTATGTGACAGAGTGGACTTTGAGACAGAGTAATTTCATACAACCTATTGTTTACAAAACGTCAACATAATATAACTTAGTTTCTTTAACATTTCATTCCAATATAGTTATAATAACCAAAGCATCAGCAATTTTGTTTTCCATGTAAAGATTTGAAAGTCATTTTCAGAATTGTGCAGTATTCTGAACGATAGCAATATATGGGAGCCGTGGTTGCGATATGACAATTTGCGATACTGCCAAATCTATTTTTGATGACACCTAATGTTTATTTGGATATGAAATTGCTCTCATCTTCACACATCGTGTCTAATAGTTAATTTATTTTTAATGATGCCATAAAAATGTTTGTTTGCATACAAAAATAAATCGTCAATATTTTGTAATAAAACAATTATAACAGACTCAACACGCGATTCGAAAAGTTGGGTTCCCATATTCGTAGCAGACTTCGGTACCTGTAATTATGAACAGTAAAAACGTATAAAAATTAGTTTACGCAAGTTAAACCCATTTTTTTCGCGAGTTAATTTCGTTCCAAGAATAGATTCATTCCTCTATAAATAATTATAATAATAATTAGCTTCTGTCCGCGACTTCGTCTGCGCACGATAAGCACCTTCGTTTTACCCCTTTATTGGGTAACTTAAAATAGAACTTTCTTTTTTTGCTTTCTAAATGATATAAAAGTAACCCCTGTGCAAAATTCTAACCTCTATAGGTACCTACTTAGGCCCTGCGGTGATATGTTAGTCAATAAATCAGCTTCTCCTTTTATATATATAGATTAAATATCCTGTTCACAACATCTATCTTCTACCCATTTTCCCTTTGACACAAAGCAACAAAACCATCAAATATTCGTAGAACAATCTCCGGTCCGTACGACCATCTATTTCAGTGTCTAGGAAGCAAGTGATTTATGGGAGACGATCTGCATTACGTATTCACCGGCTTGGACACATCTGGTGCGTGCTATACGATAGTGAATAGTGTATTGTATATAGAAAGGGCCAGATGCTAAAATCTGCAAGTTTATAAAAGTCTTAAAAGCTTGTATGTGGGTCGTTCTCTTTTGTTATTGACAAGAATGTTATGTTATTGTTTTTGTTTTGATTCATTGAACTATTGATAATGAGGGCTACCGCGTGTCAGAAATCCGCTAGATGCGCTAGTGTAGAATAAGGTCTAGCTGTCATGTTCCACCAATCACAGGCCAGTAGCTTGCCTCTCATTGGTGGAACATGACAGCTAGACCTCATTCTACACTAGCGCATCTAGCGGATTTCTGACACGCGGTAGCCCTCATTGTAGTGTTGGTGTACGAAAAAATGCGTTTGTTAGTCCCGTTTTTGTTTATCATAATGTGTGAAAATCGTAAAATATCGAATCAGTACATTCATATTGTAAGGTTCTACAATGTAATATGTAATCCGTCAAAAATCCCAAATGGAATTATTGCATTATTAAAACACTTTCATCGCAGTTCTCGACTCTATCCCGGTCAAAATAGCTATATGCATATTGTCGTGTCTATGATTACTGATAGAAAAGAAATAAGTCTGTCTGTCATTCAATTATCAAGGATTAAAATGTGCAGCGTTTCGAGGACGCGCGACGGAGGGGAGGACGCTACCTAGACATTCCGGCGTTACGCCTGCGAGATCCTTCGACGTGGGAGAACGAGTCCAAATTCGCAGCTATCATAGTACAAATAATAGATGGGAATTTGGAATCGTAAGGCAGGTTCTAGGTCGCCAGCACTACCTAGTGGAGACGGAGCGTGGCGAGAGGTGCGGTCAGCAGTAGCTACGCCTGCGTTAGATTCGTGAGGGAGGACTGTCGTGTCTATGATTACTGATAGAAAAGAAATAAGTCTGTCTGTCATTCAATTGTCAAGGATTAAAATGTAATGATTTCATTGAATGGTTTTATTACGTAAATATAAAACATATATATGTATGTGTCCCAGCTATCTGTAGTTAATTTGGAAAACTGATAACTGACCTAGTCATGTTTCCTGAAACATGGAAATACTGACAACAAACATGTTTGGACTCATGATCACTATAACGCACACCTAGATCTAAAGGGAGCCAACCCAAAAAAGTTACTTTTTCAGGAGAGAAGAAAAACTGATTAATTATGTCCACATGCACGCATGACTTTTCTGTATAGATTTATGCTTTTTATAATGAAGCTAGCAGAGTTAGCTTAAATCCGTTATAGTGGTAGGTGGGTTTTGCAGTCAGGAATCGGATGGTCTGCATAATTCAAATCTTCAGTTTTTTTAGTTAGCTCCCTTTAGATCTAGGTGTGCTATATGTGGACTATGGTTAGCAAAACCCACCTAGAGTTTTGCTGTCAGGAATCGGATGGTCTGCATAATTCAAATCTTCAGTTTTTTTAGTTAGCTCCCTTTAGATCTAGGTGTGCTATATGTGGACTATGGTTAGCAAAACCCACCTAGAGTTTTGCTGTCAGGAATCGGATGGTCTGCATAATTCAAATCTTCAGTTTTTTTAGTTAGCTCCCTTTAGATCTAGGTGTGCTATATGTGGACTATGGTTAGCAAAACCCACCTAGAGTTTTGCTGTGAGGAATCGGATGGTCTGCATAACTCAAATCTTCAGTTTTTCTCGCTCCGAGCTCGAGTTAGCTCCCTTTAGATCTAGGTGTGCGATATCATGTTAGAATAGCACGCTGCAACACACCAATGCAAAGCTGGTATTATACCTTTTGCGTTTTTGGTTGAGTAATGCTCTGGTTAGCTTGTTTAAAAAGCCGACCAAGTGTGAGTCGGACTCGCGCATGAAGTTTTCTTTCCATCCCTACTAATCCCTACTAATATTATAAATGCGAAAGTAACTCTGTCTGTCTGTCTGTCTGTCTGTTACGCTTTCACGCTAAAACTACTGGACCGATTTAAATGAAATTTGGTACAAAGATAGTCTGGAGCCTGAGAAAGGACATAGGCTACTTTTTAACCGACTGCAAAAAAGGAGGAGTTCCACGCGAACGAAGTCGCGGGCAGAAGCTAGTTATCTATAAAAAGAAAATATGTCCGTTGTAGGTTACCTCCCCGCCCTCCTTAAATATTTATTTTATTCTGTTTTCTAGCATTTGTCGAAAATTTCAATTGTCTAACTAACACGGTGTGTTACATACAGCCTGTATCTTGAATCACATCTCTTTTCGGATCACTTTAGCGTTAGACCATCTTCAGCCCAGTCGCGCTACGAATATGGGAACTGTAAAGTTTTTCCAACAATATCCTTACTAATATTATAAATGCGAAAGTAACTCTGTCTGTCTGTCTGTTACGCTTTCACGCTAAAACTACTGGACCGATTTAAATGAAATTTGGTACAAAGAAAGTCTGGAGCCCGAGAAAGGACATAGGCTACTTTTTAACCGACTGCAAAAAAGGAGGAGTTCCATGCGGACGAAGTCGCGGGCAGAAGCTAGTATTATATAATAGTCGTTTTATTCCGATGGGTAAGTAACGCCGAAGGCATCAGAAATTAATACATCAAATATAATTACATATCAATAATAACAGCTTTTCTGTCAGAGCACATGTTAATTTAAACCATGGAATTCTGCCATGCTAATAGTAAACGCAGTAAGTACATATGAGTTTCATATGGACTTACTGCGTTTATCGTTAGCACGGCAGTATAATCCACGAGTAGAACACGTAATCAAAATGCGAAAATGCAAATACACTTTTAGCTCAATTTGTCGAACCACTCGAAAACAATTCGAATGCACCAGTAATTATATTAAGGGGCACGTGAAATACATTGTAGGTACCTATTCGGTGTTCCGGGCACGTGTCAACTTCGACGGAAGCCTATTTTAATGAGCGGTTGGGATTTTGAGATTTATTGATGACCCTTTATGACCCCTTGAGGTTCATTCTGTCCAGCCAAGGGACAAAATAATATTTAGATACCTATTCGTTAATATAATGACCTAATAACTCTCTTGCCAAACATTATAGGTACCTACATAATTTACCTACTCTGCAAAATTAATAATCTTTATAAAGGATAATTTTGACTCTTTATAAAGATTTTAATAAGGTCCATTTAGATAAATTTAATTTATTTAAAGAAAATAAACAGAGGATAAAAACTGCTTACAGATAATATATAATTAATTTAAGCACTCTTCAAATTAGCTTTATTCTATGATAATAAAACAATAATTAGAGTCAGCGTTATTAAAATGAGCCAGAATAATTTTTCTTAAAATGAAAAATAATTCTGGCTCATTTTAATATTTTAATGTTTTTATTTTACTTTACAACTTTTTGTAATTTTTGTTATTATTTTACTTTACAACTCACTTAATTTCTCTCTTTTTTTAAAATTACAATTTAAATATTTTTTGTTATATACTAATATTATAAAGAGGAAAAATTTGTTTGTTTGTTTGGATTGAATAGGCTCCAAAACGACTGGTCCGATTTGAAAAAAATATTTCACTGTTGGAAAGCTACACTATTTATTCCCGAGTGACATAGGCTATAAAAAAAAGGAGTTCGGGAGAAGCCGGGGCGGGTCGCTATACCTAATAAAACCAAAAATATCAAACATGAAAAGCAAACACTGACCGGCCAAACTGCATTAAAAGACTTAAAGAGTTGCAGTCCATTAAATTAAAACAAAGGATTGAATCCAACATAATCTATATAGGAATTTTATACCCTTCTCAAGGACAGCGTGCGCGTGAGTGGAATGGAATGCTCGTTAACATCGTTTGCGATAACCTTCGGCGTACTTTGTATGTGCGCATGTACAAACCACGTCGGTTGTCGAAGTAGACTGACCGTATCGTTGTTTATTATGCAGGTTTCGTCTCGTAGATCAATAATTATAATCATGCTAATGTATGTTTGTATTATTGTTGCCCTAAATAAGGTAACTGCGACGCTGTATGGCTCTATTATGGAGATGCTTCGAAATTGTATTACACAATGAAGAGTAGGTAGGTAATTAAAACAATTGTAACGGATTTAACTGGCGTATTCTATTTAGTTTCGAAAACTTTACAGTTCCCATATTCTTGGCACGATAGCTGAGGATAGTTCAAGTTAAATACGTTACAATTGTTTTATTCCAATGTTTAATAACCATGAAAGCATCAGGAATTTCTCATAACTTTTTGACTCCACAACAAAGTCTTACCAAATACTACAACAAGAACACATCATTGGAATGAAACAACTTTAAAACGGATTTAACTCGCGTATTTTATTTTATTGGCTGACGTTTCGGAGCCTTTACAGATTCCATAATCGTAGCACGACTGAGCTGACAATAGTCTTATGATAAAGTGATTAATACAGCTATGCAAACTCCAAAGCATTTAAAGTTGTTTAATTCCAATGTATAATAACCGCGAAGGCATCAGAAATTATTAAGAACACGTCATATTAACCAAACTACACCCCCAATTATTTACAAAATCTTCCCTTCCAGAAACACCCTATCAATCTCCGTCTAATATCACTTTGAACCAACAATCCCGCCTTTATTGTTCCAGAATTATTATTGGATTAAGAAGGATCAACTCTTGACTATCGAGCTACGATCCCTTAATATTTCGCTCG
Source organism: Polylopha cassiicola (assembly GCA_038024825.1). Classification (NCBI taxonomy): domain Eukaryota; kingdom Metazoa; phylum Arthropoda; class Insecta; order Lepidoptera; family Tortricidae; genus Polylopha; species Polylopha cassiicola. The sequence continues at coordinate 8,571,457 of CP149061.1, forward strand.
CAATCCGAGCAAATAAGATTATCCCCCTCTATTTCGGACATGTATTTATCTTATCTTATCTTCACTACTATAAAAGAAAGTTGATGTCGCTGTCTGTCCCTATGTATGCTTTAGTCTTTAAAACTACGTAACGGATTTAGAGGCAGTTTTTCTAAGAGATATACCTAGTGATGAGCAAGGTTTATAGTTAGTCACTAGTAAAATCCTTTGTTCTGAATGACTGAACGGTTGACGGATACGCGCACAGCCTAAACCGTTTATCGTAGAGGCATAAAACTTGGAGGGTGTGTTTAAGTTATAACGTAGGCATCCGATAAGAAACGAATTTCCGAAATTTTATCCTTAATGGGATGAAAATGGGAGGACAGTTTATCTTACTCAGTTACCAATACCAAACACTTATTTATCTTTTCCTCTACACAATCAACCAAGCTTTAATCTAATCTTCCTCTTATTTCCTGGTGTAAAATCGAATCATTTAGGTACCTTTAGGATCATTTTCTATCGTTAATTAGTTAGTGGAAGAAATAGAAAGATGTCCTCAAAAATCAATAAACATTTCTTTTGTACCTACTATCTACCATTAAAACTAATGTGTATTCTTATATTATTTTTCCTTTTCTATGTAAGGGCAAAAACCCTAAAAAACATACTTTAAATTTACAAAATATACCATAGTACCAGCACTTAAACTACGGCACAAGAGTAAATATTTTCTCTTCTTCGACACATTACACCAATCAGTGTTTGTCATCGTTGAACTTACGGCTGTCAAGGTGATGTATTCAACGCCGCGCGTAAAATTAGACACGACCCGCTAATTTCGCTACACGACAGTTCGCTTCGCATGCTGCGAAACTAATTCCAACCAGCTTGAAAACATTTAAAATCATTATTTTAACATTCTTCATTGGAAGAAGAAATTAACCACCGCACTTGAGACTAGACTATCCTAACTAATATTATAAATGCGAAAATAGCTCTGTCTGTCTGTTACGCTTTCACGCTAAAACTACTGGACCGATTTAAATGAAATTTGGTACAAAGAAAGTCTGGAGCCTGAGATTGGACATAGGCTAATTTTTAACCGACTGCAAAAAAGGATGAGTTCCACGCGGACGAAGTCGCGGGCAGAAGCTAGTCACAAAATAAATGAAGACCACACGGGAAAAACAATGAATGTCACCTTTTTTGTGAAACTGACGTTTTAAAGCCTGTTAGCTTTTTAGGGAAACATTCTATTAACTGTTTTTCTCTTAATTGTACTTCTTTTGACATTCTTTGTTTTTCCCGGTCTTCAAATAAGCAATATTGCCTACTTAATAATGTAGGTTAATATATATAGGAACTTACTTTTAGCAATCGTAAAAACTTCTTGGTCGATATATATGCGTCTCTTACCTGAAAAAAAAAACAAAAAAGGTAAATTAAAACATAATCAGCATCAATTATCATGTAACTAATTATTTTTCATGCCTGCGCGGTTATTACACATTGAAATGAAACAACTATTAACGGATTTAACTCGCGTATTTTTATTTTATTTTATTTGCTGACGTTTCGGATTCTTTACAGTTTCCATAATCATAATCAGTTTTCATAATACACTAGTATATTATAATTCAGAATAGGGTAGTTTTCAAAATTTGTAATTTAAATATAAGGTAGTTTGCATAACTGTATAAATCACTTTAGCGTTAGACTATTGTCAGCTCAGTCGTGCTACGATTATGGAAACTGTAAAGAATCCGAAACGTCAGCAAATAGAATAAAATAAAGATACGCGAGTTAAATCCGTTAATAGTTGTTTCATTCCAATGTATCATGTAACTATTTTTTTTTCGTTATGCCTTAAGGCATTTGTTAAGTATGAGATCCTCTCAGGAGATAAGGATATTGGAATGAAACAACTATACCGGATTTAACTCGCTCATTTTATCGTTTTGCTTACGTTTCGATAGCTTTCCATTTCCAATACCTATAGCTTTAGTACATCAGAATACACACATAATTATTTATGATATTGTAAGAATTGCCGAAAAAAAAATGATAAGTGTCAAGAAGGAAAATATTTGGCGTGCGTTGCAAAAACCATTAGAGTTACACTTATAGATATTCTGTAAATTACTAGCTAATTCTACGCAGACGAAGTCGCGGGCAGAAGCTAGTAAATAATAAAAATAATACCCACTATTATATAGATTACAGTTTCCGAAGTCCGAACAGGTAATAAATGATAAGGTAATAATAATCTTACAATAATGACTGCACTTATTTGAATAGAGAATGATTACAGTCAAAATTACTATTTCCAGATATATCGGAACCGGTATCTGTAGTACTTACATGATATTATTATGACACATAAAACAATCGCTTGTGTCTAAACATAGCATTCGGCGCCAGTGAATCGATAACCCAGTGACACAAATGAATTTGTTTAAATCATATTTTGACTAACAAGCTATCTTTTCGTGTATTTTATATTATTATTTATCTCATATTGTTACGAAATTCAACTTTGGGTTAAAGAATTGAATTTAAACATGAAAACTTTCCTATATTTGAATTAAAAAACTACAGCGCATTTCACTCGCCTTTACAAATGTTTAACAAACTATAAACATGAGATACACACATACTCACACACAAGCACACACTCCACACAAACACACTCTCACTCTCTCTCTTTCTTACACACACACACACACACACACACACACACAGACACACACACACACACACACACACACACACACACACACACACACACACACACACACACACACACACACACACACAGACACACACACACACACACACACACAGACAGACAGACAGACACATACAAACTGCAGTGTTAGACCATCGTCAGCTCACTCAAGAATATGGTAACTGTAAAATGCAACGCGTATACGCAAGTTAAATCTATACTAATATTATAAAGCTGCAGAGTTTGTTTGTTTGAACGCGCTAATCTCAGGAACTACTGGTTCGAATTCAAAAATTCTTTTTTTGTTGGATAGACAATTTATCGAGGAAGGCTTTAGGCTATATAACATCACGCTGCGACCAATAGGAGCGAAGAAACAGTGGAAAATGTGTAAAAAACGGGGAAAATATGAAGCCTTATGAAGAAGTGACAGTTAGAAGACTTTGACAGATCTTTGACGAAACAATCGGACGGGCAGGACGACGTCTGCCGGGGCCGCTAGTAGAATATATTTATATATTCTTAATTCTTAAAATATTTTATTGTAAACGCTTATGCTGCTTAGTTCTAAATACTTTTCCCAAGGGCGAGCATAACAATTAGACAACGAAAGTGTAATGTATGATAACATACACGAACTCGTCCATTACCGCACGGGTCCGTTCATACAATTACCCAGTAATACACTAGAGCGAGTCAGTACAGCATAACATATTAACCACGCAAAATACGTCTTACATTACAAAAGCTCATAGAAATTAATGAAAGCCTTGGGAGGTCACGTTACGTTTCGATAAAAAGCAAAGGGTTCCTTTTACGCAAGATCATATAATACGTTGATATTAAGTAAATAGGATTTAAAATCAATACACGTGTTTTAATCCGTCCCTAATAATCCCTACTAATATTATATATGCGAAAGTAACTCTGTCTGTCTGTCGGTCTGTCTGTTACGCATTCACGCTAAAACTACCTATTACAGTACACAAAAGTGCGTAAACTAGACAAGGGGTCTAGACAAGGCCACTACCAGCGTTCAACGTTAACGTCAAACGTTAGCACCAAAATGTATGGGATTTGACATCCGCGAACGACTGTCACGTACGTCACAAACGTTCGCGGATGTCAAATCCCATACATTTTGGTCGTTTCGTTTAACGTTAACGTTGAACGTTGGCACCTTGTCTAGGCCCCAAGGAGACGCAAACCCAGTATCAAGTTGATATCTGTATAACTACAGATTTCCTCGAAAATTTCCCTCGAAAATATTTTCCCATACGAAATAAGGAAACTCACATCTATAAATACGAAACCTTTAATCTTCACATGCACGAATTCACCGCAAATGAGTGAATATATATGTAGGTATTATAATTTCTGATGCCTTCACGGTTATTACACATTGGAATGAAGCAACTTTAACGGATTTAAATCACGTATTTTATTTGTTTGCTGACGTTTCGTAAACATCATTGTCAGGACAAGATTTGTATATAAGGAAATAAAAAAAAACATATATGATTTGATCAGAATTATTTTTTACAATTTAATACCTAATAAAAATGAGTGTCGGTATGTGACAGAAGACTTCGACAGATCTTTGACTAAATAATCGAACGGACCGACGTCTGCCGGGGTTGCTAGTATATGTATAATAATATATTTGCACATATTTTCCATATTTCCCAACACAACACCAATTCGCAACACAAAATAAAATTACCGGAAGTAACGCCACAGAAAATGTAGGTATTTCAACAGCGGCATGTTATTTTAAACGACAAATTTTTGCCGCAAAATTGGTCTCAACGCTTAATAATTACGAGACGGCGACCTTTAATTACAATAGTTAATTAGTACAAGCGCACTCACTCAGTTCAATTTAATGAGCATTAATGGTAAGATCCCAGTCACCCCAGACTTACGTAATTTTAAGTAAAGATGTTTTTTTTTAGGATTTGTAGTCTATACTAATATTATAAAGCTGAAGAGTTTGTTTGTTTGAACGCGCTAATCTCAGGAACTACGGGTTCGAATTCAAAAATTCTTTTTTTGTTGGATAGACCATTTATCGAGGAAGGCTATAGGCTATATAACATCACGCTGCGACCAATAGGAGCGAAGAAACAGTGGAAAATGTGTAAAAAACGAGGAAAATATGGAGCCTTATGAAGAATTACTATTCATTAAATGACAGTTAGAAGACTTTGACAGATCTTTGACGAAACAATCGGACGGGCAGGACGACGTCTGCCGGGGCCGCTAGTACTTAAATAAACTTAGAAAGGAATGGATACTCGCTAAGCTGAAAGCGGGGCCGTTTTACAGGTAGGTCTCAAGGGTTAAAACTTAATAAAAATGCGAAAATAAGTTATGTTAACGTTTAGTTACATTAAATAATAGCAGTGGTGGGCCAGCTTCCTTCATGCGGGGAAAGTTTGAAAAATTTGAGAAGAGTCAGAATTTAAGCATTTGAAATTATAAACATTATGTTACCTACTTGCATATAACAATTTGACTTTAAGAATCGTCTTTGTTTAATGTATACAGATTAGTGTTTTGTTTTGCTTTCATTTCCTACGCTGTGTTTGGAATAAAATGATAAAGCCAAACGTCGGGTTTCCACGTCCGGGCGGGAATTTAATTAATTACATTTAAGCCGTCGCAGTGCTCATTTAGCATTAATTAAATATGAGTTTTATATTTAAACACTTTTCTGTGCTTTGAAAATTAATTAAGAGCGCTGTTAAAAATTAAATAATAGATTACCTTAATAATTTCTGATGCATTCGCAGTTATTATACATTGGAATGAAACAACTTTAAACGGATTTAACTCGCGTATTTTATTTTATATTCCATCACTTTAGCATAAGAGTTGTTTCATTCAACTCTGTCCTGATTTACAAATTAATACTACAAATATAAGCACTCCTATGCAAAACATATAATTGCGGGATTCTAGCAAAATAAAATATTATGCATAAGTTTCCAGTAAAAAAGGCCATAAGTGTCATACTGCACGTGACGGACTTACACCCTTTTCCACTAGCACCCCAGAAATTGCACTGCACAAATTCGGCTTTTAGCAAAGTGCACTGAATAATATAGCATCTCAACTGTGTTTGGTAACAAGCAGAGCCTTTTGATGCAACTTCCACCATCAGCGTTTAAGCTCTCGCTTTTATAAACAACATTGCAGTTTACATTACAGCCATTCGGAGCAACTTCACTTGCATAAAGACATTTAATATAAATGTTTATGTACCAGTGGATTCAATTTCAAAATGTGACAAAAAGAGTGTTTTCCAAATCAACGAATACAAATGCAAGATGGCGCCGCACCTAATTATATAAAATAGCGAGGAATGGGTTTTGAAAAGGTTCCTTGTGAGACCTATGTTTAACAGTGGACGTCCTTAAGTTTAAATAAATAAATAAATAAAAAGCGGCCAAGTGCGAGTCGGACTCACGCCCGCTCCGTACCATTATCTATAAAAACGGCAAAAAAATACCAGTTTGTTGTAGGAGAGCTTAATCTTTAATTCTGTTTTATAGTAGGTATTTATATCTGTGAAAATTTCGGTTAGCTAACTATCACGATTCATGAAACACTGCTGACAGACGAACAGCAGAATCTCAGTAGGTAATAGGGTCATTTGTATTAACCGACCAGCAGATAGCACGCACTATTTTAAGCCGGGATATAAGAGCATGCGTCCCTTTCACATGTGTTAAAAGATGACAGATAGGTATCTACACTTACTTATCTCCCGGTTTATAAATTTCGTACTAACCGAGTAGCATCATTTGGCAGTCACGCCAAATGACGTAATCAAAATTGCGCCATTTTAAGAATTTAATTTGTCTTTCCGAGCATAACTCAGCAACTATTGGCGCATTACACAAATTACCCGCAACATCAAACGAGTCACAAATGCTGCCAAATCGTCTGTGCACTTGGCCGATAAAATTATTCAAATATCCCCCCATTACGTTATTTCTCTTGAACTTGACATTACAATAACAATAACCCGGGAACACTCTGACACGCCAAGTCCCATGCTAAGGTCAAGTTTGTTACGGGCACCACGCCAGAACGAATAGCTAAAGTTTCTATTGGTATAAATGAAATGTCAGTATTCTGTTACAATCACAATTTCACTGCTAATACCCTAGTCCCTCGCGCTGCTCTTCGCTCTTCCGTAAATCTGCCCTCTCTGGTCAGACTGCTCCACTCGCGCAATTCCTTTGAGTCCAAAAACCCGACAAATCGGGGAGCAGTGGGCATGACGAGCATGACGTACGGCGTGACGAGGAGCATGAGGTGCAGCATGACGAATAGTATCACACTAATCTGCCTCTTTGTCTTGCTTCCCACACCTGCATGAATGTGTGTCAGATGGAAGACTGGAATCCGATGCATCATTAATCAAGCGTTGATAATAAACTTCTAGCTTGTCTACTGCAATCTGTCATGAGTAGAGTCAAACCTAATCTATGTTCGCATATAATCCCTACTAATATTATAAATGCGACAGTAACTCTGTCTGTCTGTCTGTCTGTTACGCTTTCACGCTAAAACTACTGGACCGATTTAAATGAAATTTGGTACAAAGAAAGTCTGGAGCCTGAGAAAGGACATAGGCTACTTTTTAACCGACTGCAAAAAAGGTAGGGTTCCACGCGGACGAAGTCGCGGGCAGAAGCTAGTTCATAATAATAGGAACTCAAATCAGTAAAATTATCGCCTTGTATAAATAACCAAATTGATAAAATAATTTAAACACAAAGAAGGTAAAAGAAGGAAGTTGTATGTTCAATACTACATACATCTAGTTTTAAATTCGAATATATCATTGTAAACATGTTTTTTCATAAACTTGCTTGCGGCACATAAAATGGTATTATTCTGTCGAAATGCAAATTTTACCTGTTTTATTCTTAAACAACATTTGCTACACACTACGGGTGTTTGACCTCTATTCAATGGATTTACAAGGATATAAACAAAGGTCTCTTATCATTATTATTATCAACTAGCATTATTATTTTAAAACCACATTTATTTATAATGATTAAATAGTAAACAAACAGACATCTGTTTGTATCGCCTTAAACTTGAAAAGGAAATGAAACCCTAATGAATGCGAAAGTCATAATTTTTAAAAGAGCATCAGGGACATAAACTTATCATAAAAGAAAAAACTTTCGAAACTAAAGGACCTTTGCCCTTATACATTATTATCATACCTAAACAAACTGCACAAGATAACGAAGTCATAAAAATGCATAACAAAATTTGTAAAAACCAATATTTGAAGACAAATATTGAAGTCCAAAATTCAATAAAACGAGACAATCTAGAAAAACAAACACGGTCATCTTTGTTCTGCCCTGTGCCCTTTCTATTCTGAGATTTAATTTGAAGACGCTCGTTGAAATCTGTCCAGTTAACATAAAAGACAGTTCTGATTGACGTAACAATTGAACAAAGACGATTATTGAGTAACTAATCTAGTCTAATGGATGTAAGTATTAAAAAAAGTTCTTTAGATTATCAAAATGTTTTGTCTTCTGTCAATTATTATTATTTATGAATATCCCTGCTACACTAATCGTAACGCCATTTTTATATGAACCAAATTAGACACTAACTGATTAGGCTTACTACCCCAATTACAAAAGACTCTTGTTAAGAATAAACAGAACAAAAAGCTCTATTTTGTCTATGTTTTACTTTTTTATCTATGGCTACAACAGGCCGCCATATGTTTCCTGCGAAGCTCTTAATAAACGCACATAATATATTCATCTGTTGGTTTAATTACTTAAAAACACTCTCATAAGCTAAGACTTAGGTCGTCCTCAAAAACCCATCACACAATAAGCGCAAATAAAATACTCATCTAATGGCGTAAATGCTTAAAAAACCTCCCATTAGCTAAAACTTAGGTCGTCTTCAAAGACCAACCACACCGTCGACTTTTTACACAGCAAGTGTATAAAATACTAGCGATCCTGGCTTCACACGGGTTCTATAAACCTTCCTCTTGAATCACTCTATCTATTAAAAAAACAGCATCAAAATCCGTTGCATACTTTTAAAGATTTAAGCGTACATAATATAGGGACAGAAAAAGCGACTTTGTTTTATACATATTATATCCCCCAACCCTCTACTCCTTGTTAGCAAGGTCCAAGGTTCCCAGGGCTGCATGCTATGCACCTGACCTTCTGCATTGTCCTTGCCATGTCCGCGACTCGTTACTGCAGTAGGAAGCGCGGTGCATGCTGCAATCCATTTGGCATCGTTGCCTAATGAAATTTCAGGTGTCAAGGTGATGACTGCATTGAAATTGTTATGTTAATTTGATGCGGAGTTTTTGTAAGATTACGTGTTCGGCTGCGGGTTATTAGGATAGAAACTATTTCAGACTAGATTCAGATCGCTGCTTGTAACGTAATAAGTAATAACGAATAGTAATTAAAATAAGAGATGCAATAGTAATAAGTAGTAATTAGACTAGTAAGAGTCGGAGGTGTTTTTGTGTTACATGTAAACATTATTTTGAAAAAACAATTAGTCATTGCAAGAATCTTATCTCATACAGCTATTGGATTAAAACACAGATCAAGTCACGTATTACATTTTATTTGCAGATGTAGTTTTGTTTCATTTCAATGTGTAATAACCGTGAAGACATCAGAAATGAATCAGCTATGATAATCATATAAGTTTCTTATATACTAACCTAACCCGATCTCAATTTTTCTCCCTTATTTCTGGAATTTAATATATTTCGTCTACCCTTCCATAACCACCCTTAATAAACCTCATAAAGCAAATAAGAAGCTCGTATGACAACGCAGAAAATACCTCCGATGCATCGAGAGCATTATTAGAAATATTACTAGGGTTCCCAACGGTCTATATATTTCAGTCAAAAATGCGGTAGATTTTCCAATCTTTTCTAAAGTGAATAATTACTGATGCCTTCGCGGTTATTACACATGGGAATGAAACAACTATGAAGGGATTTAACTCGCGTATTTTATTTACTGACGCTTCGGATTCTTTACAGATTCCATAATCATAGCACATAAAATAAAATACGCGAGTTAAAAACGTCTACAATTGTCTCATTCCAGAATTTAACAACTTTTACTTCATAGTGAATCTGTGTATCAAATAAAAATTCATAGGTTACATTTAAGAAAAAGATCAACTTATGGCTTGTTTTTAACGCTTCTTATGTTATTTAATTTTAGAATCAACCCTAAGTATTAGTCACACAAGCGATAAATTACATAGCTAGCGAAATGACAGACACGGCGCCATACATCTCCGAAGTAAACACAATAGTCGGAAATGCATGACCAATGACGAGTATTTCTATATTTAACTAAGCAATCTAACGTTGAATCCGAAAGCTAAATTTACTTAGACGATTAAAATTACCCAATTGTTAGGAATAGTCCACATTTAGGACACCTAGATCTAAAGGGAGTTAACCAAAAAAAAAAATATTTTCAGAAGAGGCAATTCATATCTTTTGCTTGTTAATATTTAATTACTATATACTGTTTTGAGTGTATAGGTATTTTTTTACGTACGTTTAAATAATAAAAATAACTTTGAAGAAAACAAGGCTTTCAGTTTTGTTTCTTGAGGTGTTTCTTCTCGGCAATTGTCATTCGAAATCGTTAGTAGACTCATCTGACATGCAAAAGTGTTTTAAGTCTATTTACTAATAAATAATCTGATTCGACTATAGACTACAACGTACGTTTTAGTCTAGGGCACGTTCTCGGGTTAGCCACTAACACGGGGTTAACCGAATAAATTTGACAGTCATCAGTACAACAACTGTCAGATATTCGATTAACCCCGTGTTAGTGGCTAACCCGAGAACATGCAATTGGGCCTAAAAGCTCGTTCTCACTATGTCGTCTGTCGGGACGATTTTTAATCTTGTGTCTTAGTGGCAGAACATTTAATATGAAATTCATAGATACTGTTCACACACGAACGACAACGATTTTTTGACGGATCCGACATATAATCAAGATTTGAACAGAGGCGCCGACACCCGGTAAAAAATCGCCCCGACCGGCATAGTGGGACCGAGCTCTTACGCACGTTTTAATCTTTAGTCAAAGTAGTTTTAGTCTTTTGCCCGCACAAAATGCACGGTCAAGTGCATTGTGAGATATAAGAGAGATAGCTAGAGGATTTATAATGAACTGGATGTAGGTCAGAGCTCAGAACTATTTTACATTCGCGACGTTGCATTTAGATGCATTTGCATCGGTATGGAGTGGGTTTCAACTTGACTCTCCGCTTGTTCGCTGCATTGTACTGTAAATTACCATTAATAAGTACCTACCCATGATCTATACTTAATATTATAAAGCTGAAGAGTTTGTTTGTTTGTTTGAACGCGCTAATCTCAGGAACTACTGGTTCGAATTAAAATTTTTTTTTTTTGTTGGATAGACCATTTATCGAGGAAGGCTTTAGGTTATATATAACATCACCCTGCGACCAATAGGAGCGAAGAAACAGTGGAAAATGTGTAGAAAACGGGGAAAATATGAAGCCTTATGAGGATTACTATTCCACGGTGACGAAGTCGCGTGCACAGCTAGTGTTATAATATAGTTAAAAGAAGAATACAAAAAAAAGGATAAAAACACGTAAAGCGCTGTCTATTTACCGTAAATATCTTAGCGAGCGAAGTATGGATTATGAAAGTAAAAAATTTAATGTTGAAAAGGTATGATTTTGAATATCATATATTTTGTAGAAATATATAGTGATAATGCGTTTTAACCTTCCAGTACAAAACCCTAAAAAATATAGATTTATACTAGCTGTCCGCCCTGGCTTCGCACGGATCCCTTTTTTTTGCCTAAGATGTCACTCGGGAATAGTGTAGCTTCCCAACAGTGAAAGAATGTTTCAATTCGGTCCAGCCGTTTTGGAGTCTATTCAATCCAAACAAACAAACAAACAAACCTTTCCTCTTTATAACATTAGTATAGATAAACAGCATCTATTTTCCTGTCCCAGCAAGTATTTTAGCTCCAAACACATGCGCTAGAATGGTTTTGACAGGTCTAGAATTAGACTCGAGAAAATCCAATGTATCTGTCAGTCCGACACGACTCCGACGTTAAATTTGACGTTTGTTATTTTTGTTCACTTCTACATTCTTTTTATTTTTAGACATCTTTCTAGTTACAGATTAGATTTATTTATTTCTCAAAGATCATTATATATATTTGTATTGTTATGTCAGATCCAGATCGAGGCATATAAAGAACAGTTAAATTATATAAATTCACATAAGAATCTTTTCCTAATTTCTACCCCTAAGGCGATGCAAAAGTGAGAAAATTTTGGTATAGGACGACGTGATAACTCAGTCCAATTTTGGAATGAAACAACTTCAACGGATTTAACTCGCGTATTTTATTTTTATTGGCTGACGTTTCGGGGCCTTTACACATTACATACTTTAGCATAAGACTATTGTCAGCTCAGTCGTGCTATGATTATGGAATCTGTAAAAGCTCCGAAACGTCAGCCAATAAAAACAAAATACGCGAGTTAAATCCGGTAAAGTTGTTTCATTCCAATGTATAATAACCGCGAAGGCATCAGAAATTATTCAGTCCAATTTTTCATAAATATTCTTTAACAAAAAACTATCGTAAATAAATAAAAAGGTGCTACGTCACGATACAACGATTTCTCCCCATTCGTATTGCGCTCAGTCAAAGAGGCAAAATATAACAGAGAGTGGAAAATATTTGACGTTAATGTGTTTACGTGTCTAATCCATTTTGCGAGTCCATTAGTCATTCGGCTTCCATTTGCTTCATTCTAAAGGAAATGCCGGGGTATAAACAATTTTTACTTTATTTCTTACACGTGGTTGTTCGTAGCTTCCACGCCTTAACTGCTGAACGGATTTTGATGAATGCAATATTGGGACCTTGAGAATAGATAAAGGTTTTTTTTACTTTACTATTATTATTTAGGACAGACCGGACAGACGATACTTCATCAATGGGCCGCTATATACGGAAGCAAAGACTTATATATGAATGTTGTAGCAGGCGCGTGCAGTGAGGGTCGCGCATGAACCTAGTCAGGGCAGGGACTCCATACATTTAGAACATTGTGCCTATATGAAATACACGCCCTTGGTTGTATGACTCTTAAGCAGGCGCGTGCAGTGGGAGAAGCGTAACTATGGCGCCAGGGTAGGCACTTCATACATTAGTGACACTGTGCCTAGCAAAAAGCATTCAAGCACGCCCTTGCTCCTAAGTCATACAAGTCCATAATAATATAACATAGATTCAAATTACTATTACTACCTACCAACTTAGTAAGTACATATACAAGATCTATGGTCACTGTTTGCTCCCGATAAATGGCCCTAGATTTGTGAAAACATACTTATCATTTAAATTTACCAAATATGGTATGTGGTAGAATCCCATATCATTCCAATATTTTAATGTTTTCTAAAATCTAATTACAATAAGTATATTAGATACATAAACTAATTATCAAATTAATTAAACTCCTATAAATATAAATTTAGTACTTAACGTAGATTACACCGACTCAATTAAGTCACCACTAATATTGACGTATATTATGACAGGTATAGCTGCTAATGACATTATTATCCTCAAAACACAACATATACCACGCTATAATTACATATTAATTGCCGGCCCACATAGCAAGCTGAGTAAATCTACGCATTCAATAGCACGAGTATTGTTAATGATAAGAAACAGGGTACATCAGATATCTCTAATGTTGACTGTAATTTGTGCAAAATGTACACTAACCCATTTAGGGCTTTTTCGCCTTACGTACATGTTCTTAAAAATGTACATTTTCTCAAAACCCACACCTACTGCAAAAAGTAGGTACATGCCGTAACCTTGGCTTACTTTGACCAAAGGCGGGTTACATAAACCCTGTGTTTTACCAAATTCTATTTACACAGTTCCTTTTACATTTTGTTATTTTAAGATCCCAATTTATTTAGGGTAGAAGGCTAAAAGTGTCATATACGATCCAAGTGAAAAATTGCATGTATTTCACACTAGCTTCTGCCCGCGACTTCGTCAGCGTGTAACTCCTCCTTTTTTGAAGTCGGTTAAAAAGCAGCCTATGTCCTTTCTCAGGCTCCAGACTTTCTTTGTACCAAATTTCATTTAAATCGGTCTAGTAGTCTTAGCGTGAAAGCGTAACAGACAGACAGACAGACAGAGTTACTATCGCATTTATAATATTAGTAAGGTCTAGTAAGGATGCAGTGCATTTATCACTAAAACCTTATGAGACCCAACCAGTACCTTGGTAGTTGTTTAAGAGTCGTTCAAGAGCTTTACAGTTCCCCAAAAGATTTAAGGTAGCATAATATTTATAAATATTACTAGCGGTCCCGGCAGACGTCATCCTGCCCGTTCGAAATTCAAATTAGGTACTTAAGTTAGACAACGTTTGTATGGGAAAAGAAAAGGGCTGTTTTTAGGGTTTTCCTGGCAATTATTCGATTTTTTTCTCGCCGTAAGAACCATCCTTGGACTTCAATGAACATTTAAAATTGGCCAAATTGGTCGAGGCGTTGTCGAGTTATGCGCTTACCAACACATTTTGCGATTAATTTTTATATATAAAGATAAGAAGATATTTAGTTTAGTAGCAACGAAACTATTTTTTATCAAAACACCAGAACTTACTCCATATCGGAATGAAACAACTATTAACGGATTTAACTCGCGTATTTTTATTTTATTTTATTAGCTGACGTTTCGGATTCTTTACAGTTTCATTCCAATGTGTAATAACCGCGAAGGCATCAGAAATTAAAAAAAAAATATTTACTCCATATCATTATTTCTAAACAATAAACAAACAGTTGCGGATTAACATCCAGTTAAACAGGAGGTATAATAAATACAGCCTTAAAGTTTCAGAGGCAAAACGGTTTATGAACAAACTGGATCCCAAAACAACAAAGTTAAAGTTAGTAGTTAGATAGCCGGCTCATTTATTAGTCAAATTAGTAAACTAGCCGGGAACGATAAGCGATGCGGTATAACAAGATTAAAGTACTTTGATCTGATAACTGACTCATAATCTCTTTAAATAATTAATGACACACTTCTACGAAAAACTGTGTCATGAAGAATTAGGAGTGGCATTGACAGTGTACAAAATTGCTATCTGTCAAATGTCAAGCCTTATATGGCTGTTTAAAGTGAGATCCCAGTTTTACGTGATTTTAGGAGATAAAATTTTAAGGATTAATAGTGTTAGCGATTCAACAGTGTGACCGAGGTTTATATAAGACTAGCTGTGCCCGCGACTTCGTCCCCGTGGAATAGTAATTCTTCATAAGGCTTTATATTTTCCCCGTTTTTTACACATTTTCCACTGTTTCTTCGCTCCTATTGGTCGCAGCGTGATGTTATATAGCCTAAAGCCTTCCTCGATAAATGGTCTATCCAACAAAAAAAGAATTTTTGAATTCGAACCAGTAGTTCCTGAGATTAGCGCGTTCAAACAAACAAACAAAAAAACAAACAAACTCTTCAGCTTTATAATATTAGTATAGATTCTATGTGTTAAAGGAGTTTAATGATCAATGGATTGATGTTATTGTCTGTGGTAGTAGTGTGAGCGTTTGGTGTATGGATTATCTGTAGTGGAACTTTTGGCGTGGAGTTTGAGAGGGAACATATTATGTCGGTGAACAAGGTCTTACAAGGTGTCGAACAATTATTGAGCTAGAAGGTTAAAACAAGGAGATTCTAACAATAGTATAAAATAAACTTAGAAAAGAATGGATACTAATACACAATGTAACAAAAACTTTTTTTAACTTATAAAATAGCTAGAACTTCCAACCAATCCTAAAAATGTCATCTTTCCCAAAATCATATAACTCTACTGGTGACTACAACTTGGATCAATATTTTTATGTCAATTTTGTGCAAATTTGTGCAATCAGCATTTTGCATACCTATTTATAAAGTACTAGCGGCCCGCCCCGGCTTCTCCCGGATCCCTTTTTTTATAGCCTATTTCACTCAGAAATAGTGTAGCTTTCCAACAGTGAAAAAATTTTTCAAATCGGTCCAGTCGTTTAGGAGCCTATTCAATCCAAACAAACAAACAGACAAACAAACAAACAAACCTTTTTCTTTATAATATTAGTATAGATAAAGGATGCAGAACCTATGCTCAACAATTTTAAGACAACCAGAACTATTTATAAATCTAGACATAGCTAACTCCCATAAGCCTTAAAAATTATCCCTCATTGCATTTTGTGTTTCACGTCACTATATTAAACTTTAATTTGTTTTGCGACTACATTGGTCGATAAGGCACTTCTCTCCTGAGGACACGATTTGTTCGGATTCAATCGCCATCAATGACTTGTGATTTAGTCACTAAAGGGATATAACAATGTAAGGACGTTAGGGTCGTCCGCGTTCCCACAGCACTTTGTGGAGCAAATTATTTTATCTAGGTCACACTATCAGATATTATAACACACGACGATAATACTATCTTAAATTAAAATTAAAAAAAAAAACATTTGTGGAACTGTCAACCATTGGCATTAGTGGACTGTATCCATAGGTCACTGGTTCATATCCGGTTCGAAGGACCATGTATAAAGGATCCCAAAAATAAAACACATTATGTATCCAATTTTAAAATGTGTGATCCTCTTTCATCCCATTCGGGCATTTGGTTTTGCACCCCCCTTAATTTGATTTTCGAATGACATAGTTACCTATGCAATGTGATCTAAACTCTTTCATTTGATACCCCCCACTCGGGTATATTTATTTGTAGGCATTTGTTATTGCACCCTCCTTAATTTGGTTTTCAAATAACGTCACATAGTTGCATTGTCATCCAAACTGAACATGTATAGAACATTTCAGCTCAATCGGTTAAAGACATCTGGTTCAAAATTGAGTTGCAAGATTTCACACATTGATTATAATAAACCTACTCACGTAATACTTGAACGGTCCCTTTTCTACTTAAGCAACGAATTATTTAATATTACTGTCGATTAGCAAGCCTAGGTGCTACGCACACATATACACATATATAAACGTCATTTTATTCAATGTAGTTGTAATACCTACAGCAGTTACCTAACTATTCAATGTTTATTCAGCATGCCTTAAACGCTTTGCAAGTTGAACCTTAATACAACGAGATAAGGTCTAATAGTACGTATGCGATCGTATACTAATACAGTGCAACATGAATAAGGGATGAGAAGCTGCGCAGAAACCTTGAATGTTTTTATACAATAATGTATTCAGTTTAAAAAAAAACTGCGGAAACACAAATCACTGCTTTAATGTAATAGTGACATACCTAATACAAAATATGTTTTATGTATGTTTATAGATTAGATTAGATTCATTTATTTCTCAAACTTCATACAATATAATTACACCATTATAGGTACACTATTAGGAAAAAGATTGTAAGTCGCGTTGAAATTTTAATTCCTGAAGTGATGCATTTCGAGTTTATTTTGATCACTTATATGTATATATGTTTTTGTCGCTAAGAAGGTTTTTGAATATTCACCCCCAGTTTGAACTTTTTAAAGATGAGGGTTTAAAATGAGGCGAAATAATTTGTATGAAACTTTTTGATACTTTTTATTAAAATATGTTTCAAAACTTTTGGGAATCCATCCCAAGACGGGGTAAAAAGGGGTTAGTAAAAGTTTGTACGAATTGTTACATTCTTTCAATGAGTTTAGTTGTAAATATCATCCAACCCCTAATTCTGGTTAGATTGAGGGGTGAAGAGGGTATGAAAACCTAAACTTACGAGTGCTATGCCAAGGACAGCTTGCCTATACTAATATTATACAGAGGAAAGGTTTGTTTGTTTGGATTGAATAGGCTCCAAAACGAATGAGCCGATTTGAAAAATCTTTCACTGTTGGGAAGCTACATTATTCCGAGTGACATAGGCTATAAAAAAGGGGTCCGTGCGAAGCCGGGGCGGACAGCTAGTTCTATAATAAAGTCGGCATTACTGTTGCAATTCCTATTCTCTTACTCACCGCTCGTAAATAGGCAACTGTAATTGAGTTATTTTAGGGTTAGAAACCTTGACTCATGCTTGAGATGCTTTCTTTAATCATTCAATAAATGTATGAGACACTTGTACTGTGAGTCAAACAAGCTAAAAGTAAGAGAAGACCTATGATTTCGTCTGCGTAGAATTCAAGATAAGTGCCTACCCTAGCGCCACACTGCACGCCCATGGTAGAATTAATCCTTGAGACACACCTGTTTTTTTACTCCCTAAAAAGGATTAATTTTCGTGATACAAAACCTATGTCTATCCTCAGGATTCCAAATTTGTATTGAGGTTACTAATCACAATACCAAATTCCATCTAAATCGGTTTAGCGAGTTAAGCCTGAAGAGGACAGACTTCTTTATATCTTCTTCGTAGAGATAATTTTCAGTAGTCAAATAAAAAGGATGTCATAACTTTTATTATACGATTATGTCAACATAGCAAGGACTTCAAGTTTCCTGTGGAATTTTTAAACCTCCTTTACTTACATAATTAACGACCAATCGGAACGCAGAATTCCAATCTAAGTATTCCCATTACATAGAATCCTGGCCTCTGATTGGTTGTTATTACAAGTCAACGTCTCGTGTAGGGGTCCTGTGTCCACAATCACTGTATTTACGCACCCACGACATCCTTATTAGATCTAAGACCATTCCAATTGTGATTGCGTATTAGAATCATTTGCGCAGTTCTCGGTTTTATGTTCACAACAAACCACTGCCATGGAATACCTACCCTGATGCGGTACTGATGTACCTTCCACGGCACGCAATTGCAGGTGCGTGCATTGGTGCTTGCATTTGCACTGCGTCAGGGTAGGCACTTTAAATTGTTCCTTTATGGAATGCACGCCCCTGCGTACGTGGTCTTTTCTAAACTAATATTATAAAGAGGAAAACTTTGTTCGTTTGACTGTAATGAATAGGCTCAAAAACTACTGGACCGTTTTTAAAAATTCTTTCACCATTCGAAAGCTACATTATCCACGAGTAACATAGGCTTTTTAGAATATTTTGAAAAAAAAAATAGGGATCCGTGCGAAGCCGGGGCGAACGTCTAGTAGTATATGAACAAGAGAGTTTACGAGAGTTGTCTATTAGGTATATGAGGTCTGTCAAATGTTGAGCCATATACTTAATCCAATATTTGATGACTCAAAGTGCCTATAGTACTGAATTAACTCTGATTTATTATCAGTGCATTAAGCATTTTAATATGATCGACATTAAATACTATTTCCTTAACCACTGAACTGTATATTGTGACGTAACAGCACGTGCAGTCAGATCTAACGCCCTTGACAGACTGATATATCTGACTGACTATACGATAACCTAAGAAATCCGAGTAGAGTAGAAATTAATTATTACTCGTTACACTACTAAATTATTACACCTTGGTACGAAAACCTAATAATAAGAAACCACGAGGAATCGTAATTAAGAATTAATTCTTATACTACGCACAATAGAATTCAAGCACGCAATACCTACCACTTGATTAATTACACAAATTCCTAGGCTTAATTCAATTACTTAGATTCAGTCTAAAATAATCAGGCGCGTGCAGTGAGGGAAGCGTAAGTATGGTGCCAGGGTAGGCAGTCTATACATTAGTGACACTGTGCCTGTATGGAATGCACGCCCTTGAGTCTAATATTGCACAAAAAAACAAGTAATGTTCAAAAGGCGGACGTAATGCCATACGGCATTCTCTACCAGTCAACCTTAGAAGTAGAGCTACTTATAGAGGGCCGCCGGCTAAGATTTTCGCAAAAATTACAAAAATCACGTGACTCGACGTTAAATACCGATAGTCCCAAAGGAGCTGTTCAAGTATTACGTATTATTGAGAAAGATCAGTCGTGCTACGATTATGGAAACTGTAAAGTATCCGAAACGTCAGCCAATAAAATAAAATACACGAGTTAAATCCGTTAATAGTTGTTTCATTCCAAAGGTGCGTAATCACCTTCTAGACCCCCATGTCACCAAAAATAAGCAAAGCAAGTGCTTACAAAATACTTGATTAACTTATTTTCATAGTAATTTACTAACAATATTAATTACTAGAGGTTCGCTTCGGCTTTGCATGGGTCCCTAATTTTTTTCCAAAATAAAATTTTGTCTATGTTACTCGTGGATAATGTAGCTTTCAAATGGTGAAAGAATTTTAAAAAATTAGTCCAGCCTTTTTGGAGCCTATTCAATCTAAACAAACAAACCGTTCCTCTTTATTATATTAGTATGGAGTATAGAAAAAAACAATATCATTAACAATGATAGATTAAAGACGACATACGCGTCAACGCCCTACTCTAATGACGGTTTATAATTATCAACATGTTAGTATATTAATTTAATTAACTAAAACATTGTTTAGACGTGCAATTATATATGCGAACATCTGTTAACTAATATTGTGTGACGTCTCATTTGGAGTGTTACTATCTAACTATTAAATTGCAAAAAATAGATTTAAATTTTAGAGTGTCACACAGTAAAATTTTAATCAAGCTAGTATTAGAAATTAAAAGCAATAAGTTTAGAAAAATATCTCAACCCAATATTATTACATACAGGTATAATTATATCTTCCTACGTGTATCCAAATTTAAACGTTACGACTTACCATCTTTAATCTACACTAATATACATATATATAATAAAGAGGAAAGATTTGTTTGTTTGTTCTTTCACTGTTGGGAAGCGGCAATATTCCCTAGTGACACAGGCTATATTATTTTTAAATAGCGGCCCGCCCCGGCTTCGCCCGCATCCCTTTTTTTTACAGCCTATGTCACTCGGGAATAATCTAGCCTTCTAACACTGAAATATGTTTTCAAATCGGTCCAGTTGTTTAGGAGCCTATTCAATCTAAACAAACATACAAACTTTTTCTCTTTGTTATATTAGTATAGAAAAAAATAGGGATCGGTGTGAAGTCGGGGTGGCCCGCTAGTAGGTACAACATATTTATTTTAAATCAAAAAATTTAGACGAACTACTCTTTAAATGTAACATTTAAATAGCTTTAATTGCAACGATGCCATTACAGAATCCATAACAATACACGAACCCTAGGGTGTAGCATTTGACATTATCTTAACATGATCTTCGAGTGAAACGGATACAACAATACACGTGCGCAGGCGCAGGTCTCGCTCTGTTAAGCGCAGTGATCACGATCGACACACCAAGGACGACACCACAAAGGAATAGTGTCACTAATAGGGTTGCCAGATGTACAAGAAGAAGCGTACAAACCGTTATTCGAGGCCTGTCCGGTAAAAAATAAATGGTCATACCGGACAGAACAATGCTCAATATTTTGAAGAAAGTCGGTCCGGTATTTTTTTGCGACTCACCTGGCAACCTTAGTTACTAAACATACACACATACACCGAGGTTAAGTATATGTGAATTTAATGCAAATAACCTAACCACAATTAAAATAAATATTGTAAATAATTTCTGATGCCTTCGCGTTACACATTACAATGAATCGACTATAACGGATTTACGCCGCGTATTTTATTTGTTAACGTTTCGATAACTTCACAATTCCCACATAGGTACCAACATAACGCAATGGACTATCGTCAGGTCAGTCGTGCTACGAATATGGAACTGTGAAGTTATGGAAACATCAGCAAATAAAATAAAATACAATACGCGAGTTAAATCCGTTATAATTGTTTTTTTTTTTTTTTAAATACAGTCAAGTCTGGTTACTTCGACTTTACATATAGTATGTATAACGAGATTTGGTGTTATTCATGATGTCAACATGACGGAATAATCTTTAGGAAACATAGGAATAGAGTGTACTTATAGATAATATATTATTAACATATCAGGAAAGATAATGCGATGTTATCACAGACATATAGTATAATACATCAACACTCACTCACTAACTTTCGCCTTTATAATATTAGGTAGTTTGTATTAGTGTCGTGGATGTATGAACGTATGGATGTATGTCTGTTTCTCTATTACGAAAAAAACTACTGAATTGATTTTGATTAAACTACAATAATATATTGGAATGAAACAACTTTAAACGGATTTAACTCGCGTATTTTATTTTATTGGATGTCGATTCGGAGCCTTTACGGATTCCATAATCGTAGCACGACTGAGCTGACAATAGTCTTATGCTAAAGTCATGAATCTCAGGCACAAGCAAGTGACATTTAGAGTTCAATCCGTTTAAAGGTTTCATTCCAAAACATATAGGCTAGATTTTATAACGTTGTGTAAAACACATCTCGCGAACAGAAGCTAGTTAACAACACGTTAGTCGGTCAAGCGGTCGTTTACCGAATGTACCAGTTTTAAAACCCGGTCGTTGTACCGATATACCATTCGTCATAAGATTGATCCTTGAACCCTCTTTGAGGTGAACGCTACAAAGGCATTTGTATATGTTAAACCTTTTGTCAATGTGCCGGAGATGACAGCGACCTCGATACAGGGTCCAACGTTCATGTTGTGAGGGGCCCGCGACTATCGTGTTTAAGTGACACTCTTATATTGTCATAAAATCGGCCAAGTGCTAGTCGGACTAGCGCACGAAGGGTTCCGTATCATCTATCTGTAGAGATAAAAACAAAAACTAATCAAAGTAATGCATGTACGCGCATAACTTCCGAACGACTGCACCAAATTCAATTAAGTATTCCTTTTTTTTGTTGTGTTTATTTATGTTAGAACAATGTTTGTATAATGGCACACGTGACACACAAAACCGAGGCGGGCAGCTAGTTATAAATAAAAACTGCAAAACAAATAACGATGTTCTAATTTTTAGTAATTGTTGTTATAGCAGCGATAGAAGTTCATCGTCTGTAAAATTTTCAACTCGTCATCTTTAACGGTTCATTAGATACAGTCAGCCAAGATAGACGAAAGGACGAACAGCAGAGTCTCAGTAATAGTGTCCCGTTTTATCCTTTTCGTACGGAACCCAAAAAAATGGAATAACACAACTAGGTATATTTCGTTTTTTGTCTCATCACCAAAACAGCGAGTTGTTTTCATCCAATAATAAAAACTTAAACGTAAATATTTTTTCTGTCCTCCGGCCGGAAAGCGCCAACATTGTGGCCGCTGCGCTAAATGAAATTTCCACTTTCTGGCTTCGTCGAACAGAAAAATAGTATACTGACCTCGGCCAGTAAAATAAAAAGCCTCAGATCACATTATTGTCAACCTCGGCTTCGCCTAGGACGACAATTACATGTGATCTAAGACATTTTTTATTTTACTGGCCTTGGTGCGTAATGTACTATTTCAGATTTTCAGAAATCTGCAATTTGTATAGCGAGACTTGGAGCTGAAAATGCAAAAGGCTCATGAGTAATTTAAATAAATAGTCCTAGAAGGCAATTCAGACAAACCTAGTTAGTTTTATCTAAAGTAGGGCTGTAAATTCTCGAGAGCAGGGCTTCTAGTGTTCAAATAAATGCAAACAGCTTATCGTTTGCATTTATTTCGAGAAAATACTATTGCCTCAAGAAATGAGAAAGGCAGAGGCTAGCCTTTTTTTTCTACCAAATAGGATCATCATATGAGTAAAGCAAAATATTTGGTACATTATCAAAAAAATAGGAAAAGTATTTTATTAATTTGCAAATCAAACAAAAAAATCATGTTACACATTGGAATGAAACAACTGTAAAGGTGGCGACCATATATATTCACATCTACATATATTTATTTTTATGCTAAAGTTTCAAAAACTTTTTTAACAAAATGCTACCTGTAAATACAGGTTGTATTCTATCTATTCTGCATCACAATCGCTTAAGTTTAGTAGGTAATTGTCTTTTTTGCCAAGGTCTGTGAATTGGAATGAAACAACTATTAACGGATTTAACTCGCCTATTTTTATTTTAGCGTAAGACTATTGTCAGCTCAGTCGTGCTACGATTATGGAAACTGTAAAGAATCCGAAACGTCAGCTTTAATAGTTGTTTCATTCCAATGTGTAATAACCGCGAAGGCATCAGAAATTATTAGGTCTGTGAAATCAGGCGCGTGCAGTGAGAGTTGCGTATGTACTGCGCCAGGGTAGGCACTCCATACATTTATAGCATTGTGCCTATATGGAATGCACGCCCTTGCGGCTGTGAGATTTATTACATAGCAGTCAAAAAAATATCTCTTTTACAGAGAGTAAGAATTAGTTTCCATACGAAATTTGCTTTTAAGATTCAACTATATCTCAAGAGTATCAAGTAGAATCGAGCATTATAGAAAAAATACTATTTCACATCGATAGTAAAACACAAATCCTTAGGGAAATTTCAAACTTATACCTAATCCAAGAACGAAAAATCAAAGTCAACTATAAAGATATTCCAGACACATTCATATTCCACATCGAAATTATCTGCAGTAAGTCTCAAAATATATATTTTTATTGCTAACCTCGGTTGTATTAGAACATTGACTCCGACCTCCAACAGATAGGTCAGACGTGGTCCAACCCATTGAGAACATAAGTAACATAACGCACCAAACGTAATTTGAAAACACTGGCTAGAATACCGAGCCGTGCCGAAAATAAATAAGGTTTAGCATAAAACTATTGTCAGCTCAATCATGCTTATTGAGGTATAATTTTATGTTAGGTTTAATATTTGGCTGAATGTATATTCCAATCTTAGTCTTAGTTTAGCTTTGAGAATCCGACTGAAGACATCATAGTGTCAAATCTTACATTCTTTGTTTTGTTTGTATTGTATACTTTGTATATATAAGATTTTTTTTGTTTAATATGTAAGTTTAAATTGTACAAATTGACTTTCTAATGAGTTTTTTTTGCGGTGTTCCTTGTCAGCAATTATGGTTTTTCTGAAGCTAGTAGATATATGTGACGTGCAATAAGCGTGAAAAAATTCGGGCATTCATAACTTTTCTTTATAGCGTTACCATAAATTAAAACTTGCACCGCCAATTTAGAATTACCATTTCTTTTTCAATATTGAGTTGTATCACTGATTAGGTAGATATGCATTCATTTGAGCACTTCACTAGTCCTAACATACAAAATCGATTTTGATCAAAATAAAATCTTCTAAAATTAACATAAAAGAAGTAAAAAATCTCAATATATTCTGAAGTCGTTATAAAAGGAACAGCTTTCATCTGGCTTCAATTCACAAGAGTTGAACCGATGACATTCGTTCGTGAATGTCATTTGATACGAAGCCAAGTGAGACTTAGCCAAGTTAGCCAAGTTTCAAGACTGCTCAATAACTATTAGCTAGAACTTCGTCTAAGTTCAGCTAATGCTTACATTACACTTAGGTCGTAATCGTAACTTTCGAGAGACCTTACGAAAGTCGAATTAACGCTGAACAACTAAATAATTTTATTATTTGACTCGATATAATTTCTGAACAAAATTAACGTTTCCATTTATTATGTTTGCACAAATATAAAGTTCGCAACGTTCATGAATATTATCGGTGTTTCGAAATTATTTTTCATTTTAATTTCTGATGCCTTCGCGGTTATTAGGTACACATTGGAATGAAACAACTATTAACGGATTTAACTCGCGTATTTTTATTTTATTTTATTTGCTGACGTTTCGGATTCTTTACAGTTTCCATAATCGTAGCACGACTGAGCTGACAATAGTCTAACGCTAAAGTGATATCAGCTCAGTCGTGCTACGATTATGGAAACTGTAAAGAATCCGAAACGTCAGCTAATAAAATAAAATAAAAAATACGCGAGTTAAATCCGTTAATAGTTGTTTCATTCCAATGTAATTTTTCATTTTGTCATCACGCGCCAATACGCTCGTCGACATTTGGAATTTTGCACGAAAGATCACGCTAAAAGGTTTTTAAAGTAAGTAACTAAGAATTCATTGGAATGAAACAACATAAACAGATTTAACTCGCGTATTTTATTTGCTGGCGTTTCGAGAACTTTACAATTCCAATTCGTAGCACGACTGAGCTTACTACTTTACCGTAAAAGTGTAATACCAGCGAAAGCATTAAAAAATATTAACTAAAAATTAAAATAATTCGTTTCAAAAGAATACAGAATTCTATAAAACAAAAATAGTACCAAAAAACTGTTTTACCTAAATAAGAACCGTACAGCAAATTGAAAAGGGAGTTTATTATAAAAGAACTATACGGGCTAACAAAATCCATAACTCAGTCATTTAAATGAATTAATTGGAACGCTTACATCTTAAACCTCAAAGCATTTTACCGGGGTCCATCCGAGTTCCTAAAGGGAACCTGCAACCAAAATCATGTAACAAACAAACCCTTATCCTAAAGGCAATAAAGGTCTTGACAGAAGCATTCTGGTCTTTAACAAACTCGAATAGACTCAAACTACGTCAAAGAACGCACGTACGTGTACGTGACGAAACAAATCCACAGACGATAATGCAGTCATTCAGCCAAATTTATATCGCAACTGCTTTGTTTCATTGTATCGTTTGAAGTTTTGGATGCGTACAATGTTTTGAAGAGAGAAGTTTTGGAGAGGCCTATGTCCAGCAGTGGACTGCGATGGGCTGATGATGATGATGATGACACAATTTGTCGGTGCACATCGATTGTTTGAACGGTCCAGTTGTATTTGAAATCAAGGGCGGATCTAACTTTGTAGTTAAGGGGAGTCACACAGTCAAATTCTGTACAAATGATAGTAATTTGATCAAAAGAGTCAAAAGAAAGAGTTTGACTACCACACTGGAACAAGCCCTTATTTGAAATTCATGTTTATAAAAGGATAGACAGGCTGTTAAACAGTAATGCCAACTGGTATGTATAATTAATGATCGAGAAAGATTACTTACATACGCCGTTTAATAATATGAATGTAAGCACCTATTCTGTGTAAACACAGCTATCTATTGCATGGTACTTATCTGTCAAATGTTGGACTATATTTGATGGTTTGTGCGTCTAGTAACATACACCTGGAAGATTCGATCACGGCCGCCATAGTGGCGGTCACTGCCCTATAGATTACAACCCTAACACCGACATATCTATAGGCATGCGGCCACACACACACATAGCAAACTCGATCGTATTACAGCGGCCCCGCCGGCGGGGTCGGAGACGCGCACCCACGCCCATTACGAGCCAGACTTACCCGCAGGAAACTTTTGCCCTCTGCATCCAAATCGTGTCAACATACCTAACATTCCGAGTGTTGCTATATCCACTCTGAAGGTTCTCAGGCCTAAGTTGCAGTAAAAGCATGCTGCAGACTAACTGCGCTTCAGTATTTAGCGCCAAGGAAAAAACGTACCTACACTTTCTTTATTATCAGTGGTAAAGCTTTTAATGATAATGGTTTCGCATTGCACGTTATAGCGTTTTATCACGCTTGTGCAGTAAGGAAACAGCTTTACTGTATCTATTGACTTATATCACTGATAAAAGATAAACGTAACACGAAAATATGTTTACTAGCTTTTACCTTTTCGCATTTATGATATAAGTATAGATATATACTGGTACTTCACCAGCTGGTGCGATGATAGGTATAAAGACTACATAAACAATGGGATAAGTGTTTTAGGACTTGAGTTAGCGTTTAGGCTACAAACTTAGCGTTTTATGGGCAAAGTTTTGTTGCTAAGTGCCGTTGACTTAGTAAGTAGGTGGTTACAGAAATGACAGAGAGGTAAAGTGAGACTATATTTTTTTCTATGTACCGTTTGTAATGTATTAGCGATTTTATACATACTGCACCAGGGTAGGTATTCCATTTATCACACTATGTACCTATGTAATGTTTAACAGTACAATCGGCATGAAATAATACATATATGGGTAACTAGCTTCTGCCCGCGACTTCGTCCGCATGGAACTCCTCCTTTTTTGCAGTCGGTTAAAAAGTAGCCTATGTCCTTTCTCAGGCTCCAGACTTTCTTTGTACCAAATTTCATTTAAATCGGTACAGTAGTTTTAGCGTGAAAGCGTAACAGACAGACAGAGTTACTTTCGCATTTATAATATTAGTAAGGATAGTAGGTACTTATATAGGGTCACTGTTGACTGATTTGATTAGTAAAATCATTTTCTAATACCTACTCACTAAAAAGTGATTTGATTTGATTATCGGGACATCTAAAGCTCCTGACAATACATAATATATTACTATGCCGCTATGCATATAAAATACCTCAACGTCAAAACAAAATCCACGCTCATAAGGGAAAACCACCAACCCTAAAATATTATCATCTATCAGGCAACTTCCGTGACACAATCTAAGACCGTTCGACCCACCTCAATTTTGAGCCCTAACCCCTGACAATAAGGTCATTAGTCAATCGGCCAATTAATCGGGTGAACGAACCCTGTAAACGCGAAAGTGAAATCCGTCACTTGTTGCTAAGATACGTATTGAAAATCGTGCCCTGAATCGACATTAGTGGAACGGGGGCTCGATTTGTATGCCGACTAGTCGCCGATTGGGTTTAGAAATTCATCAAGTATGTTAATACGTCGGGCCACACGTACTAATTTAGAATAGTTGCCGCGCAGACATGAATCGTTAGTGCCTTAGTGCTAGACATAGGACATTTTGCATTCGTGACGCTGTAGTATCGAATAAGGAATACTTTGTTATGTAATAGACATAAGCATAACGAAATTTGACCACGTGACTTTTCGTTAGCTTATGTCAATTTTATACATTTTTCATGAAGAGATCAAATCGCACACTTAGTTCTAAAGGGAGCTAACTCAAAAAAGTTATTTTTCCCGAAAAGGCGAAAAACTGTTTAATATGTCCATTTGCATTGTAGTTTTGTGTATCGATTTATGCTTTTTTCAAATCGGTCCAGTCGTTTTGGAGCCTATTCAATCCAAACAAACAAACAAACCTTTCCTATTTGTAATATTAGTATAGATAATATTATGTGAACTCAAAGAACTCAAAGAATTCTTTAAATAATCTTAGCTTATTATATATTTAAAAATACGTGCTCCGAAAAAAAAAAATTTCTATTCATGTATGAAAAAGTAAAGTCGCATAATGAAAGCTTTTTTTTGTGAATAATGGACCTGCTGAAAGCGAGATATTCCTTTGAGCTTTGGACAAGTAAATTAAAGTAAACGTGAGCAGAATACTTACATTTATTTTATAGCATAACTTTAGCTAATTGAAATTATACGAGGTTACGTATATTTCACATTATTATGTTAAGTTTATATTGTTTAAATTACACTGTGAACCTTTTTCTATATATTTAACTAGGTAATATAGGGAATCTTATTATTATATCAAGAGTCCTTTTTTTTTTATTACTTACGTTTTTTTTTTAAATGTCTTTACAACCTTATCGCATTATATTCCTTACTAATCATAACACGCTCTTAAACAAAGTCGACGTATCATACCTGAAACAAAAAAAAAATTACATTAAAAATTACACACACATTTTAAAGTAAAGATGCAAACTTCAATGCGACTTAGCCATAACCAGATTACACAAGATTGCTTTAGCTATCATGACCTTTGTTGCTATGACAATAAAGCTCATAATTTAGAGCAGTCTGGTTTTAGCATACTCGCATTGGCCCATTGTGGTTTTATACTAGCGTCGCCGATCCAAATATACAAAAGTCATTGTCCGACAACATGTGTCATATCCCAACGAGACGAAAATTTAATTCGCTATGATCATTTATAATTGTAATTAAGTGTTAAACTGAGTAATACTGATGTCATTTCAGTACACAGAACATAATAACGCCGAAACAAAAGAAATAGTCCACAGAAGGTGTTTTTAAACCAAATTATTAATTTTATTAGGTGATTAAATTGTACATGTTTATCACGTCAAGTATTTATTTTTCGAGAAGCATATTCGTCTATACTAATATACTAATATTGTAAAGAGGACAGGTTTGTTTGTTTGGATTAAATAGGCTCCAGAACTGCAGGACCGATTTCAAAAATTCTTTCACTGTTAGGAAGCCACACTATTCCCAAGTGATATAGGCTATAAACATTTTTGACAAAAAATAGGAATCCGTGCGAAGCCGGCGATCCGCTTGTATACTAGATACTCATAGTGTGATCGTCATTACTAAAATAAAAACAAAAAATATACGCGTCGAATTGAGAACCTCCTCCGTTTTTTTCGTCGGTTGAAAAAGTTAAAAGGAACCTTAAAGGATCTTCCATACCAACAATACGTGCCCAATTATAAAAAAATACACTAAAACAGTACAAAAAATCAATCATACTGAAACCTTGCAAAATGTATTCACGCGAGATCATTTCAATAGATCATCTAAAATCTAAAACACAAATCTATTCAAACATGCAATGTACCAATTAACCACGTCTATAATTACATAAAATCTAATCAATATGAAGGTATGTTTGTTTTACTAAAATGACATTGATTCAAAAAAAGTCCTGTCCAACATTTCAAAAACTCCATTTTGTCACTCGGGACTAGTGTAGCTTTCTAACAGTGAAAGAATTTTTCAAATCGGTTGAGTCGTTTAGGAGCCTATTCAATCCAAACAAACAAACTAACTTTTCCTCTTTATTATATTAGTATAGATTAAAAGAATCCGAAACGTCAGCAAATAAAATAAAATAAAAATACGCGAGTTAAATCCGTTAATAGTTGTTTCATTCCAATGTGTAATAACCGCGAAGGCATCAGAAATTATTAAACACTTACCTTCCTTATATAAAAATAACATTAATAAATAAAGCCAAAGGAAAAAGAAACAAATTCCAAAGCTTTGATATAAATATACTTAATCCCTACTAATATTATAAATGCGAAAGTAACTCTGTCTGTCTGTCTGTCTGTTACGCTTTCACGCTAAAACTACTAGACCGATTTAAATGAAATTTGGTACAAAGAAAGTCTGGAGCCTGAGAAAGGACATAGGCCACTTTTTAACCGACTGCAAAAAAGGAGGAGTTCCACGTGGACGAAGTCGCGGGCAGAAGCTATAATATATAAACAACATAATATATAGTCACAGCAGGATTTTATAATCCAGCCCTATTACAAAATCCATTTAGTAGTTTTTTGCGCGAAAGAGTAACAAACATACGTCGAGACATCCAACCTTAC
The DNA here is from genome assembly GCA_038024825.1 of Polylopha cassiicola. Lineage (NCBI taxonomy): Eukaryota > Metazoa > Arthropoda > Insecta > Lepidoptera > Tortricidae > Polylopha > Polylopha cassiicola. The sequence goes on from CP149061.1 coordinate 8,602,463, forward strand.
ATCCAAGGGCGTGCATTCCATACAGGCACATTGTCACTAATGTATGGAGTGCCTACCCTGGCGCCATTCTTACGCTCCCCCCACTGCACGCGCCCGCTTACATCCATACATTTTTTACAAACTTTTGCGTTTATAATATTAACTAATGTATAGACCTGACAACAACTCCACTGCATTCTATAATCCAACTCACTAAAACATCATAAACGTAATCATTAGAGTGGCAGTTAAAAGCAAACTACTACATGTTGTCAAAACTTAATGCCGTAAAACCCCCATAACACTTAAAGTGGCAATCAAGCACCCAGGCCTTCTTAACAACACTGATAAAGCACCATTTGTGTAAAAGTAAAATACAACATACATAGTCATACAAAGTATTTTAATTTTACACTAAGAACATTTTTTATGTAGGTATGTACAAGAATCGTCATAAGAACAATAACGCAAATATATTATAACTTATGTAGACTTCGCGGTTATTACACAATGGAATGAAAAAACTATTAACAGATTTAACTCGCGTATTTTTATTTTAATCACTTTAGCGTTAGGCTACGTGCTACGATTATGGAAACTGTAAACAATCCGAAACGTCAGCTAATAAAATAACATAAAAATACACGAGTTAAATCCGTTAATAGTTGTTTCATTCCAATATAACGGATTTAACTAGCGTATTTTATTTGCTGACGTTTCGAAAACTTTTCATCTCAATTCGTAGCACGACTGAGCTGACGATAGTCTAACGCTAAAGACGAAACGTCTGCAAACAAAATAAAATACACGCAACCCGTAGGTTATAAACAGCCCATAGTAATAGAACGACGTAAGTAACATTACTTACGTCTTTCTATTAATAGTGATAAGAGAGGGCGTTGACTGATAACAGCTAAACGGTCACGAAACCATCAAGATAGGCTTAATGCTCTTAATCTTGGATTTCGTGACATTTTATCATCGCAGTCACGGAATCATCCCGATTTTAAGTGACTTTTGTTGATTTCTTTTATTACGCTCTTCTGTATTTGTGATTTATACACACCAAAAAAAACAACTATAACGGATTTAATTTATAAGTGTCATTCTAACCTTCTAAGCCTCATGGGCGTGCATTACATACAGGGACAATATCTTTTATATATGGACTGCCTACCCCGGCGACACCCCACACTGCAGGCCCCTGCTAAGCCAACTAAATTTAGACAGCCTATTGGTCAAGACTTTTGTGGTCAGAGCCGCTGGTTACGAAACAGGAGGTTGCAATTTAGTGTGATTAATGCCTATAGCAAAATATATATTATTATGTAATTACAGGCGACTCTTTTAGACTCTTTTTCTGCTATATTCCATTCTTCAATTTACATTTTCTCAACTCAACAACCGACGACTTAAACAACTGAGGCATTCAATTACAGTGATTGAAGCAATCTGCCAAGTTCTAGGCAAGCAAGTAAATTGGTTTAGCGTAATTTTTGCCAAGTTCTGAACAACTCTGAAAACAAAGGCTTTTGTGGTTACTTGAAAATAACTCAAGCCGACAGTTGCACGAAATCAATTTACAAAATAGAGTGTTACCTAAAGACTGTTTCTTCGTCGTGATGTCTATCTATACAAATATGGGACCTAATCGCGTAAAAAATAATAATTAAGTATAATGTGTGATCATCGTAAAATTTTAAATTATGTTACTTAAATAAGGTTCAGAACGTAAAGGTAACATACAGATTTACTATGTAGCATCACGGTTGCCATGACAAGTATTTGATGCTTACAGTAAATATTATGTTATTGGAATATGTATTTGAAACCTAAAAATGTATTATACTAGCTAGTCTAGAATTTAATATCTGAAACCAACAAAATGACTTTCAATAATTAAATTCACAGACATCATGTCAATTAATGTCACGCGATCATCAAAAAAAAAATAAAGAGGCCACATGTTATTACGGTAATTAGGTTGTCTAGTCTAATTTAAACGTCAAATACTCTAAGTATTTCAACGCTTCTAAATATTCCGTCTCGTGTTGTTCGTTCCATTGTCTTTGATACGTTAATTAAAATTAAAAACGAATTAAAGATACAGAACTGCTGGGACATTGTACGGAAAATCTGTGCAATAAAATATGTTACTTTTCATTTAGTTGTAGAGTTATTACAGCTACAGTAGATGGCGGTGGGTTGCAAAAAATCTTGAGGGAGACCTACATTCAGCAGTCAGGTGCGTGCAGTGAGAGACATGTACCAGTCAGACAATTTTTATTACATTTTGCCTATATGGAATGCACGCCCATGATACCTAAAGATCCCTACTAATCCCTACTAATATTATAAATGTGAAAGTAACTCTGTCTGTCTGTCTGTCTGTTACGCTTTCACGCTAAAACTACTGGACCGATTTAAATAAAATTTGGTACAAAGAAAGTCTGGAGCCTGAGAAAGGACATAGGCTACTTTTTAACCGACTGCAAAAAAGGAGGAGTTCAACGCGGACGAAGTCGCGTGCAGAAGCTAGTAGATAATAATGAGATTAAAATCTAAACACGATGCTTAACACACAAGTAAACAAAGGGCTGTCAATAGATACCCGAAGGATACCCATACATCAGCGTAATTACTCATTGTCGAAACTCGATCTTCTGCCAATTAACAGCATGCACATAAAATGTAGCATACAAACAAATAGCGATACGCCCCCGCGGGCACGCAACGAAACACGTACATACCAACCATTACTCACGTTTACTATACGTATATTTACGTATGTACAGTCACGTGTTGCAGCCAACACTAATTGAGTAAACGATTCTTGTGTTAGACTGGATTCACACTATTTGCTTACGTCAAAATGCGAAACCGTGTCGAAAATATATTGAGTGCCTACATGTGCTCTATTCACTGCACGCGCCTGTTAATTACCTCATTTGTAACTGAGTTTTGTATCTATACTAATATTTTAAACAAACCTTTCCTCGGTTCGTTTGTTTGTTTGGATTGAATAAGCTCCAGAACGGCTGGACCGATTCGATTTCAAAAAATGTTTCACTGTTGGGAAGCTACACTATTCCCGAGTGACATAGGCTATAAAAAAAGGGAACCGTGCGAATCCGGAGCGGACAGCTAGTATCGTTTATAATTATATGTATATGTTACTTAGATGTTATATGTTACATGTTTTGCTTGATTTGGGACTAGAACAATTGGTGTGAACTGTCCAAGGATTTTATTATATTTTGGTAACTAGTTACCTGGAAAAGTAAGCTCGCGTCATATCGTCACTGAAAAACGCACGAGAAATAATATTCGTCAAACATAAATGTGTGAAACAGGTCTTACTTTGGATAATTCTAGACCATAAACTGATCCAATTAAGAACGCATTCGATGCACTTCTTGCAATTAAACTGCAGCTAACACTGTAAAATTTTTCACGTTATATATCTTCAGAGTTCCGTTTCACAATCGCTGCTTTAATAGAATAGTGACACAAACCGAAATATTCTGTTGTTCCATTTTAGATTCTAAGCAGTCGCATTTAAATTTGAATTCACGTGACACATTTCGTTTTTTATTCCAAAGGCCTGTTAGATTAGATTAGACTATCTCCAGTTCAGTCTGCTACCTATATATTTAACCTTTACAGATTCCATAATCGTAGCAAGACTGAGCTGACAATAGTCTTATGCTAGTCTTTAGCAGAAGACTTTTAAAGTTAATAATTTCTGATGCCTTCGCGGTTATTATACATTGGAATGAAACAATTTTAGACGGATTTTACTCGCGCTTATTTTATTGACTGTCGTTTCGGAGCCTTTACAGTTTCATAATCGTAGCACAACTGAGCTGACAATAGTCTTATGCTAGTCTATAGCAGAAGACTTTTAAGTTAATAATTTCCGATGCCTTCGCGGTTATTATACATTGGAATGAAACAACTTTAGACGGATTTAACTCGCGTATTTTATTTTATTGGCTGACGTTTCGGAGCCTTTACAGATTCCGTAATCATAATTTAAAGTTGTTTCATTCCAAGCAAATAGGAAATACCGAGAAATCCCATTACGTAACGAACACGGATTGTTCTCCGTTCCCACGATGTCTGATAAGATACATTGCAGTAGTTTACTTGTCTATCACATTTATTCCAAGAGGAAACATAAATTGATATTAGCATGTAATCATATTGTATAAATTTTTTCCGTCCTCAGGCCAGAAAGCGCCAACTTTGTGGCCGCTTCGCTAAATTAAATTTCCGCTTTCTGGCTTCGTCGAACAGAAAAATAGTATACTGACCTCGGCCAGTAAAATAAAAAAGCCTCAGATCACATTTTTGTCAACCTCGGCTTCGCCTCGGACGACAATTACATGTGATCTGAGACATTTTTATTTTTCATTTACTAGGTGCGTAATGTACTAATGTTTCCTCAACTATAGTCTAACGCTAAGTCACTATTGTCAGCTCAGTCGCGCTACGATTATGGAAGCTATAAATAATCCGAAACGTCAGCAAACAAAATAAAATACGCGAGTTAAATCCATTAATAGTTGTTTCATTCCAATGTGCAATAACCGTGAAGGCATCAGAAATAATTTTCTTAGGCAATTTTTTAGGAAAGCTCAAATTTCTAGACCTACCCGAGTGACTGTCACGTACGTCACAAACGTTCGCGGCTGTCAAATCCCATACATTTTTAAGAGTCTCCTTTCAGGAGTCTCGCCACCCGTCCGGTTTTGCAGTAAAGGCCCATTAGCTGGCCAACTGCGCTTCAGTATTCAGTTCGAAAAAAAAATTAACCATACATTTTCGTCGTTTCGTTTAACGTTAACGTTGAACGTTGGCACCTTGTCTATGGGCCCTGGTCAGTTTTAGAAATCGGCCCTACAAAGTACATGAACCGCATAACAGGCGTATCAGCATAACAGCTTGAACGGTCACGACAAAATCGAGATTCGTTACGCTATCATTCAATTTAACAAACGACAACAGGAAGTTGACAACCAATTTATGAGAAAATGTTGATTAGCTAGCTGCAGTCACTATAATTAATTATTATGAGAGCAGGTTTATATCTCGCGCAATATGTATAATACTAGAAGCTCGCTTCGACTTCGCCCGGATCCCTTTTATAGCCTATGTCACTCAGCAATAGTTTAGCTTTCCAACAGTGAAAGAATTTTTCAAATCGGTCCAGTCGTTTTGGAGCCTATTCAATACAAACAAACTTTTCCTCTTTATTATATTAGTATAGAATACATATTATATGTAACCAGCGATCATAAGATGAACTGTCGAGTCGACATGTTGTCGACATAATATTGACAACATTGTCTACAAGGAGAACGTTGGTCGTCTCGATATTGTTTCGTTGTTGACATGAAGAAATAAGAGACTATATAGACATGGCAAGATTTCTCGTTGTCGACGTTACCGATTTTTGACAGATTACCGCGAGACTAAGACGTCACACTGTTATTGCCAAAATATGACAGTGACAGATTTGTCGCGTATTTATACTGAAACACAAAATCCTCAGTAATGTAGGGTGTCCAGCCTTTCTGCCTAAATGTCCGGTCAAACTGGCTGATCTGTCCGGCTATTACGTATTGCGACCTGGCAAACCTACCCGAGCTGCAACGTCATGTAAAATCAACTTAATTTATTTTACAAAAGGGTCGTAATCCCAGCGCAATGCTTTTTCAAGATTGATGATACTCCCCGTACAACAAGCGAAGTTAAAAAATAAATACAATCTAGCTGCCGGTGCTACCATAAAAAACCCTGAATTTATATTATGGTGATAAATAACAGGGGTTTTTTAGCAGTTATTTCTATTCAATTTAATGTAATTGTACTTATATTATTATTGAGTTAAGGCAAACCAAAAGTACCTACCTAAATGATTAAATTTTACTTCTCATATATTATTATATCTAATTATGTTAAATCAGTTGTTTCATTCCAATGTGTAATAACCGCGAAGGCATCAGAAATTATTATGTTAAATCACTTTACCTATTGTTAATTAGCGGTTCGCCCAAGCTTCGCACGGATCCCTATTTTTTTTCAAAATACATATTCTATAGCCTATGTTACTTAGGGTGAACGTAGCTTCCCAACAGTGAAAGAATTATTAAAATAGGTCCAGTAGTTTTTGAGCCTTTTCATTACAACCAAACAAAGATTTCCTCTTTATAATATTAGTATAAATCTATCGTCATGTCAACCAGCTACAAATATGAGAACGTAAAGTTTTCAAAACGTCACTATAAAAATTAATATACTCTACTGAAATACGTTGTTATATTCCGATTTGCAATAACCGCGCATCAGAACAAATTGCGATACTAAATTATTAAATTACTAGCTTCTGCCCGCGACTTCGTCCGCGTGGAACTCCTCCTTTTTTGCAGTCGGTTAAAAAGTAGCCTATGTCCTTTCTCAGGCTCCAGACTATCTTTGTGCCAAATTTCATTTAAATCGGTTCAGTAGTTTTAGCGTGAAAGCGTAACAGACAGACAGAGTTACTTTCGCATTTATAATATTAGTAGGGATAGTAGGGATTTTTCTCGAGACCGAAATACATTCAGTTAGGAATACTAATAGCCTGTATTAAAAATTAAGGTCATCCACGAATGGGCTGAACCAATTAGCCGTGACGTGGTCACCGGCGACAGATGCACAACGGTGAAAGCGGTCCGGCGCCGCTACCCGCTGTAAAGTAGGTCCCGCTACTGAAATACAGCTAAAACAAGTAAGAATACAGAAACGAATCTAGCTAGTCTGCCTTCGCGGTTATTATACATCGGAATGAAACAACTTTAACGGATTTAACTCGCGAATTTAATAAAATAAAATACGCGACTTAAATCCGTTAAACTTAAATCGCGTATTCAATAAAATAAAATACGCGAGTTAAATCCGTTAAACTTAAATCGCGTATTCAATAAAATAAAATACGCGAGTTAAATCCGTTAAAGTTGTTTAATTCCAATGAATTTGATTAGTTTGCACTTGAAATAGAATTGGATTCGTGATCGTAGCTTTTAAACAACCGCTCAATTTGGACAGTTGTATCGTATTCGGACTTACAGTTCTGCCGGCTGTTTATATCCGTAGTTTTGCAATTCCGCGGCACATCCTGAGTTTCTCTGAACTGTCGCGAGCGTGACACTTTCTCCGCTACGCTTCGCGGATTCTGCTCAATTGACTGTTAAACCAATGTAATGTATCGTGGATCGTTTGTTTTTCATTTTACCTTCGTTTTCATTCTTATCTTAATAGCTGCAATCAGTGTCCAATTGAATCATACTTTGCTGTGACATGTTGGTAAGTTTGGTTGTTGTATGTTGAAGAGTACGTTCATTGGTTTTAAGGTTTTGTTTTTAGTCTTCTGTTGGATTTTGGAGGTTTCCAAAATATATACTTATATTAGGACATAATAATAACTTAATAATTTCTGATGCCTTCATGTTAATAGTTGTTTCATTCCAATGTGTAATAACCGCGAAGGCATCGGAAATTATTAAGAAAGAATTGGCCAAATTGATCCAGGCGTTGTTGAGTTATGCGCTTACCAACATTTGCGATTCATTTTATATTATATATAGAAGAATAGATGAATAAAATGTATTGTTAATGCCTCCGGAAGCTGCCGCGTGAATAACAAAACTGGTTCTACGAGCGATGCTAACGGGTACAATCGAATAGCAAGTCGATGTAGGCTTCGACTTTTTGCATATATGTATTAGTTTTTTGCATCTGTAGATGGAATCAACTGTCATGTTTATGTTATAGATGCGAAAGTTTGGGTGGATGTATGGATGTTACTCTACGCTGAAATTATTGTATGGATTTTTGGTAATACATCAGAACATAAAAATTATAATCCTAACTAATATTATAAATGATAAAGTAACTTTGTCTGTCTAGTTTTTACGCTGAAATAAACCGATTTAAATGAAATTGAAGATATTCAACATATTGGTATACAGATAGTGTAGAGTTTGAGATAGGGCATAGGCTACTTTTATTTGCGAAAAAAAAGGTCGTAAGAAGTTGAAAGGGGGGATGAATTTTAATGCAATTCCACGCTGACGGAGTCGCGGGCAAACACAAGTATGATATAATTTATAAAGATAATGTGTAATTAATTCTGCGCAAACGCAGACTCGGCAGAGGTTAGTTTTTAAATATTTATGAGACAATATTTTAAAGTGAATCTTAGTTATTAACGAACACATTACTTATTTATATATCAGAATAACACATAGGCTATATTTTATAAATATATTGTGTAAACTACTCATCAGCAGATGTAGTCGCAGGCGGAAGTACTAAAGTAATTCTTAAATCTAGCTAGACTTGAAAGTAAAATACGTATTTAGTTTAAAAGTGAAAAGTGTTAAGTTACACCTACTTTTAATATATTTTACACAGCGTATATAATCGGAAATGATAGTGATTGCCAGATAAAGACCGGTTAGTGGTGTTGCCAGGCGACCGAGCCAGCCTTTTCCTTTATAGCATATAAATTACATGGTGCTTGTAATAAAATTAAAATCGAAGTCTCGCTTGTTTATGATGACGAATTTTTACCGCTAGTCTGTATTGAAATGTTTGCTTGTTCTCTTTACTACCGTCCATCGTTAAAAAGGTTGCCCAGTAATTTCTGACGCCTTCGCGGTTATTATAAATTGGAATGAAAATGTTGTTTCATTCCAATGTATAATAACCGCGAAGGCATCAGAAATCATAATATTAACGCTGCTTTTCTGGAATAGTGTCACAAATCGAAATGTGTCACCATTCTGAATTGAAATTTATATGTGATGGTTCACAATCTTAAATGGAGTCTATATAGCCGGCAGAACTGTAAGTCCGAATACGATACAACTGTCCAAATTGAGCGGTTGTTTAAAAGCTACGATCACGAATCCAATTCTATTTCAAGTGCAAACTAATCAAATTCATTGGAATTAAACAACTTTAACGGATTTAACTCGCGTATTTTATTTTATTGTATTCGCGAGTTAAATCCGTTAAAGTTGTTTCATTCCGATGTATAATAACCGCGAAAGCATCAGAAATTATTAATCAAATTCAGGTTTACTGCTAAACTAGGTTTTGACCGCGACTTCGCTCGCGTGGGAATTACATCATTTCATCCCCTTTTTCGCAATTAAAAGTAGCCTATGCCTTATCTCATCTAATAATCATAATCTAGACTCCAAATTTCATTAAAACAGTTACTTTCGCATTTATAATAATAATTCGATTTGATTAGATAGAAGTTTAATTTACAATTAAAATTTCTTAATGTTACTTAATAAATTATTTCTTAAGGATTATTTTTTGGACTATAAATATATGTCATTGTTATAAATACTTTTGCAATGAGTGAAGAAGCGAGAGGAAAGGCGCCTGCGCCTGAAACGCATGTAGGCGTTAGGATAGGCAATCTACTAAACATTACACATACAATTTAGCGTGTATAAATTTCACCTCAAAAATCAAAACCCAACCGAAATAACACTTCTAAAACTGACCTTCCACATACAAAAGCCCATTTAAGTCTCCAAACGTAAACGCAAAAGTAAACAGTTTACGTAACTAAAAATTTACATAATCGCGTATGGCCATTGACCGTGGACACGGCGTGTATGGTGGTAGTAAGCGAAACACGTTGGCATGCTATGGCTATTTTAGTCGTGACTATGTACGTTACTATACAATTTGTACTAAGGTAAACGTAACGTGACCCTGATCGACTTTGGACCATTGACTCTATCAATGAATCATAAAATGGACTCATTGAAGTTTAGGAAAAAACTTGGCAACACCGCGAAAAGGGCAGAGTAAGCTTTGTATTACGTCGTAAGTCACAACCCAGTGCTATAAACTGAGCAAAGGCTCAATTAGGGTCTTCGCTTTTATACAGCTTATATACAACTAACGACTGCACACGATAAGCATCTCTCTTAATCTTTGCTTAGTGATCCCCTAAGTTATAAAAGGAATCCCTGTGTAAAATTTCAAGTTTCTAACCCTTATAATTTACGCCCTGCGTTCACATATCAGTCATTTTATATTTTTAAGACATGTGTATTATTTGGAATATAGTGCCACAAAAGAGTTGGCCAATTCCTGGCGCGTGCACGTGCATTAGTATGTCGCCGGGGTAGGCAGACCATACTTTAGTGACACTGCGCCTGTATGATCAAATAAACAATTACATAACTTTCATATGATTTTGCAGAGTCATCAATCAAAAAACTTCTTGGTTGTTGGACAGGTCTCCTTTAGGGGCCTCCATAGTGACCGGTCCCGCGCCGCCCGCATCCAGCGGATTCCAGCCACCTTCACCAACTTAAAAAACAGCCAGCGGATTCCAGGGACCTTCACCCACTCAAAAGACGCCGTGTATCTCCCTAGAAGAACAGTAGTTCTTAACCTTTTTAGGTCCCTTACCCTTATGACCTAACTAGGATCACTGCTTTCCTAGCTCGCAACGACGAACTTGCGCGCTAGTCGGCGCTACGCTCACACTTGTCACTTTGAAATTCGGCGTTCGAGACAACTACCAACTAATTTTTACCGCGAAATACAAGTTTTACCTCGGCCCTAGAAACTTCTGGAAGCGTAGTCCATATCGCCACTCTATATAGACTTTGCAGTATGGTTGACTGTATTTCGAAGCGTATTTCATTATCTCCCATTAGATCCAAATATCGCGTGTGTTTCTTCTATTTATCAGAACAAGCGACCGTCACCTGACCTACACCTTGGACAGGTTCATCTAAGTCATAAATCGGCAAACAATAGTTCGTTTAGATATTGTATTGATTTCTACGAATGACAGAACTATGTCGATTCGGAGGAGTTTGGCAAATAACATCGCGACACTAGAATTTTATTTATTACTAGCGGCCCCGGCAGACGTCGTCCTGCCCGTCCGATTGTTTCGTCAAAGATCTGTCAAAGTCTTCTAACTGTCACCTAATGAATAGTAATTCTTCATAAGGCTTCATATTTTCCCCGTTTTTTACACATTTTCCACTGTTTCTTCGCTCCTATTGGTCGCAGCGTGATGTTATATAGCCTAAAGCCTTCCTCGATAAATGGTCTATCCAACAAAAAAAGAATTTTTGAATTCGAACCAGTAGTTCCTGAGATTAGCGCGTTCAAACAAACAAACAAACTCTTCAGCTTTATAATATTAGTATAGATATATTAATACATATAGATGATACTAGTGATATAGGTAATTCAAAAATACAAAGTCGATCGAATACGGTCGAATTTCAGCTTCAACGTACAAAATTAGATATTGAAATACAAGAACAACAAACAGAATACTGAGAACAGAGTACCTACGGTGGATCTGTTACGGATATTAGAAACAGACGCGGCCAGTGTAAACAATATGATAGAAATGTATGAGTTCTAATTTAACACCGAAATAACACATTCCACACGAAATGTATGGGTTTGAAAACGTATATTTATAAATACGGGAGAAGGCGCGTGTGCAATCGAAGTTATGTACTGAAATTTATGAATGAATTTGAGAATTTTATACCCAATCATTTCTGATGCCTTCGCGGTTATTACACATTGGAATGCTAACGCTAAAGACTCGTTAGACTATTGTCAACTCAGTCGTGCTACGATTATGGAACTGAAAATAATCCGAAACGTCGACAAATAAAATAAAATAAAAATACTCGAGTTTAATCCGCTAATAGTTGTTTCATTCCAATATTATACCTACTTATTAAGAAACTGTTTTAGAAACGTATGTTATGTAAGATTTTTTTTCTACAGGTACTCTTTTCGATGTCATAAAAACTTTGACTTGTTATAATAAGAAGTGTTTTGGCCTCATTTTTATCGGCGCATAAAATGAGCACGATGACTGTTTTTTATTCCTTGTACGTCAATTAAATTACCGATAATTATTGGACACGTATTTTTTTCTTTTCCCAGTCGAACAACAAATATAAGCGCTTCAAAAGTTCAGGAGTGGGGGCTCGTGACTCCGATTCGATCACGGCTGCCATAGCGGCCGCCGCGCCCCCTCCCACGGACACCAACCGTACACCGACACCTAGCATACTCGATAGTGTTACAGCGGCCCCGCCGGCGGGGTCGAAGACGTCCACATACACCCGGCGCGCGTCGGATCTTTCCGCAGGGACCTTCTGTTCCCTTGCAACAAAATAGTCGTGTCAACACACCTCCTGACGGCCCGAGCCGAGGTGCGACCCCCACCTTGGGGGGCCCTCGGATCAGTCAGGGCTAAAAACCCTAAACCCAACCTAAAGGCTTAAGAGCCTCCTTTCAGGAGTCTCGCCACCCGTCCGGTTTTGCAGTGAAGGCCCATTAGCTGGCCGACTGCGCTTCAGTATTCAGTTCGAAAAAAAAGAAAAAAAAAAAGGCTCGTGACGTCACGATAGGGTACAATTTATAACGTGATGAACTAAATTTCGTTTTCTTTAACCAGTCATCATCTACTAGGATAATTTAATGCGTACAAGTAATTCGCAAAGAGTAACAGGAAATTGTTTTTTCCGGTCGCCTGTTGTTTACACAGATTGTTGTAAATGTTAATATGAAACCAATATGACAGGTTAAGTGGTTTCAAATGGAACATGTGTAATAACAGAACGTAAGATAAATTCATACTAAAAATTTAAAATGTGCGCCAGTTTGATATTTTGACAAACCTTATATTTGGGACTAAAAAATAAATAAGCAGGTCAAAGTGGTTTTTCGTTTACAATATTAAATATAGCATAGAATTAGTACTTCGTAGTTCTGACATCAACTATCGAAATTCAATAGTAATTTTTACCCCACTCTTCACCCCCTTGAGAAATGATTGTCGGGAAAAAAACAATATTAGGTACCTAATTACATTTAAACGGACAGACAGATACTTTCGCATTTACAATTAGGTATTATTTAATAGGGATTTACAAAAATAAACTGAAATAATTACAATAAAAAATCTCTCTATATGTATAGTATTTAACATGATATGATAAGAACCGTACACTTTTACAAGGGCGTGCATTCCATATAGGCACAATGGTATAAATGTATGGAGTGCCTACCCTGACGTAGTACATGCGCGACCCTCACTGCACGCGCCTGCACTTATATATGGCTAAATGTAATTTCTGATAGAGGCAGTAAATTGATTTATTTACGACCTCTCACCAATCACAACTTTATCGGCGTTATTTATTATTATTGGTGTCGTAATGCTTTCAGACAGGTCACTGTTTAATAATTACCTCCATATTTCTGAGGTCCTATTTATAAAAGGGTATACTTAAGTGTAATAATACTTCATTTGAAGGCCTTATCCCCTTTTTATTATATCCGTATGACACTTACACCTCTTTTTCACCCGAAAATATTCTTTTTATGCTGACGTTACGAGAAGTTCAGATTCCATAGTTCGTCAGACTACCACCAATTAATATACTTACGAGAGTTAAATCCGTTATAGCGGTTCCATTCCCAAATAAAATAATTTAATCAAAACTATAATAAACAAATTAAAAAGACGCCATCTTTCTTGCCATAAAACTTTACGATTCAATCTACTGAACAAGCATTTTATTCATGTCCAATTTAATTTTGATGTCATGTGACAAAAAAAAAATATCTGAATAAAAAGATAACCTTTGCACAGTTTAATTGTTAATTGCCAATAAGCTGATTACGAAATAGTACTTTCATAATATATATTTTATATATTATATTAATACTTCGTACCGCCTTTTTGAGATTTACTAATAAAACTGTTCTATTGGTGAATCTAATATATAGACTAATATATTGGATATACAAGTGTCAAGTATAGATAATAAGGTATCCTCTCAAATGAACTCGAGAATATGATAGGTATATGTACTTAGCCAAAACTAGAATGTGTACATATACCTGGAATTGTACAGTTAGCGTAACTTCAGCAAAACATTAATACAAGCTTAAAAAACGTTACAGTTGTTTTGTTTTTGTTCATAGTGTAATAACCGCGAAATTATCAGTAATTATTATGTATAGTTTTTATCTTTCCATAAAAATAATTCCGCTATTATATAACTATAAAGATATACAAAAACTCTGAGATAGTACTCTAAGTGAACACGTGTATTACTTATCTAGACCAACCACCAAGGGCGTGCAATCCATTCAGGCAAAAAGTCACAAATCAATGCACGCGCATGCTATAAAAAATAACCCTCAAATCTAGATAACTTTAACAAGTGAATGTTTAGATGTGACAATTACAACTCGACGTGTATAATTTAATTGTCTCCAGGGAGTTGAAGGATCCAATATCAAACTTTTCCTACGAACTGTCACGTCTAGAACAGACTTCAGTGTCAACGAGTTTAAACGACGTTTAGAAACTCATGTCCCGAGTCTAGGCAATAAAGATAGACATCGTGAGATTCCTCATATTTCTACTTTCATTTTTTATGTTCTAACCCAGTCCGTACATGATATCATTCTACATCTGCTTTAGCATTTTTTTTTAATACAATAATCTAAACAAAAGTTAGTTGTTTTTATTACCTTTTGTTACCTGATATGAAATAGACACTTCAACTACACATATTTACGATTCAAAATATACCTACTGCAAAATTAAAAACACGTTTTGTATTAATCCCCGTTAATTTATAACTATATTTTATTTTCATTATAAGCGACCGCAATAAAACTTTATTTCAAGAATCTACCTGTCACTACTCAAAAGATACAGTTTTTTGACCAGTGGCGGATTTACGTGTTTACCGCCGGTAGTCACACCCTAAATAACTTTACAATGGAACAATTTTGTTTATCTTTTAAATGCAATCAGATTTTTTTTGTATTTATCTGCCATAAGCCTGTCCATGGCAGAGGGATGGTTAGCAAAGTTTTGGATGGTCCCCGTCAACCTTTTGGGTATGGCTCGCGAAATCATTTCAAAACGGATACACAACGTTTAAGTCGTAAGAGTAAAGTCGGTCAATCCACGCCATATAGTCAGTGTCACAATGATAATAGCTATATATAGCGTCATGCTATTATTTACCGTAATTTTCTATACGTGACTCATCTCAAATGTTACGAAATTTGTCTAAGTGGCGACGCTGATTATGGGTGCATTAGACCATGCGTTGGCATTTGGACAATTGCCTTTGTACATTTCACGGTTTTGTAACATGAGGCAACAATATTTCAATGAGCTTGATTTCGTAATTTTAACCAATTCAGAAAACGAGGTTCTTAGTTAGTTGGCTTATTTTTTATGCATGTTTATCTATTAAAATAAAAATTGTCATCTGTTGACCTAAACTCACACAGTCCCTATATCATCAAAGACAATTGTCAGTGACAAGTGCCTAAGTAATTGGAATGCAATTCGCAGTCAAATTATTATAAGGATTAACATCGTAGATTCTTGTCGAGTTTGTATTGTAAACATAATACATAAACCAGTGGCGTTGGTGAAATTAAGGCCTGGTTCATATTTTAAGGACAAAATTACGGGATGTTGAAAATTTTGTACTCGTCTTCGATAAAAATAAGATTCATGCTTGTTGTTTTGACCCGACTTGGCGGGGGCTCTCCCGTATCCTTAGATCAGTAAATTAAAGTAAATTTGCATCTTTACTTACTTTGTGAATCTAAAATCTATGCCAGTATCACGAAAGGTATAAAGTAATGAAATTAAAATCATGAAATCATAAAAATAAAACACAGGCCTGTTTCCTCAAGCTACGATCGGTTAAAATACTTATGAATTGTCAGTAAAAACAATGGATTTCTCGTAATGACGCCTTACGTGACTATATGGAGCGAGTCCAAGTATTGATTGATGACTCAACAAGTCGGAATCATTCATCATTCTTGGAAATTATCTACTCTTACTCATTGACCATTCTCGTTTACAACTAAGATATTTACGAACAAAAATTATCGGCAAAAAGGACAACATTGTTGTTGGTTTCAATTGAGGCAAATTATATAAAGAAACTTGAGTCATAGTGTTATAAACAACATTAAGGTTATCGAGGAGGTAAATAAGAGGATTCTCAATAAATCGTATAAATAGTGGTTGATTTGCTTTAAGGAATTTGTTAGCCCCGACCAGGCATGGCAAATATACATTAATACACTAATGAGGTAAGGAAGGCACTAATTAAGAGAAGTTACTTGACTATAATTGGAGGGACCTAACAGCTAGACCTCTACCAGATTTTCAACTCACACAAAAATACGCGTTTACTGGCTCAATTAATTAACTTACATTACCAAATAAATATAAACTGAATCGGACCTTTGATACTAGAGCTAACTGGCAGACATGTGACCGACACGCAGGTGCGTGCGTGGTGCGCGCCAGGTAGGCATTTTACACATGTGAAATTGTGCCTACATGGAATGCACGCCCATGGACACAAGGGGTACCATTTTTAAGTTCCTTTATGCGGAATCCTAATCAACAATTTATATTATTATTTCGGCCTAATCCTCGGTACACTTCGTGACAAGGTCGGTGCGTGTCGGTACTGATAAGAAGTGCATTGCTTTGTTAACAAACACGCGGTATTTAGCTGTTGGAACGCGATGTGTTTAGTACTTGATTTACTATTTAATATTCTATGTAAGTACCTACTATATATTTGAATTGCCCTGGTAAAGTAAAGCTGGGTGTTTTCTGCGTGATCGATTGAAAAAAGAATGGGATAGGTACGTAGAATAACCGAGATTACCGACGTAGTCCTGACAATTTCTAGAATTAAATACCTATAATACCTAGTAATAATAATTGCTAATGCCTCCGCGGTTATATATTATACATATTGGAATTAAACAACTATAACACATTCAACTTGCGTAGGTACCAATTTAATTTTATTCGCTGACGCTTCGAGAACTGCACAGTTCCCATATTCGTAGCACGACTGCGCTGACGATAGTCCAAAATGTTTTCAAAAGGTCAGCAACAAAATAAAATTCGCGAGTTAAGTCCGTTACAGTTGTTTTATTTCAATGGATAAAACTATATTTTAACATTAAATCGGTATTCATAAGATACGATAATACGTAAAATTTTAAAAATATTACATGAATTACTTACTTAATATTATATTCGAGCAAACGAATTCAGAATAACAAGTGCCTCATTTTCGGAGAGGCGTCTTGAAAAGGATTAAGGCAATATTTTTTCAGCGGCCAAAATTCAAAGCAGACTTAACGTAATTAATTCTAAAATATTCAGTCTCCGAACGGAAAACGTGACAAGTTTTATAATTTCAAATTGAAATCAGTGAATTCTGTCGAATACTATCTTATCTTATCTTATCTTATGGGGTCCTTTAACGATGCACTTCGACCCAGTGGGATCTTTTGTGCCTACCTCTCCTTTAGCTTACTCCAGGTTCTCCATAACCGATTCCAAGGGCGTGCATTCCATACAGGCACAGTGTCACTAATGTATGGAGTGCCTACCCTGTCACCATCCTTACACTCCCCGCACCGCACGCGCCTGACTGATTCCATGTACCATATTATGTCTCCCTATCGCAATGCCCCGAAGTCTCCAGGCTCCAGGTATCCGGAGCCAAGTATCTTCATTCTACATCTGGTGACGACGTCACAGTGGCACACCAGGTGTTCCACAGTTCCACATTCCTCTCCACACAGTCGAATATCTATCATCTGAAGAGTATTCAAAAAGATCACTTGATGATCTCTTTGAATACTCTTCAAGGCCCATAGACAAGTGCCAATCGATAATAGCGATCGAACGAAACGAATGCAAAATTATATGAACAATCATGACGACTTTTTTCTTTTCGACTTCGTCCATCAATCAGATCACAGTTATATAAAAAAACTATTGGACGCGTATTGTTTCTTTTCTATTTTTTTTTTTTTTTCGAACTGAATACTGAAGCGGACGGGTGGCGAGACTCCTGAAAGGAGACTCTTAAGCCTTTTGGGTTGGGTTTAGGGTTTTTTGCCCTGACCGACCCGAGGGCCCCCCAAGGTCGCACCTCGGCTCGGGCCGTCAGGAGCTTCTTTTCTCAATCGAACAATAAATGACAAAGATAACCGCTTGAAAATTTCGAGAGTGGGGGCTCGTGACGTCACATTGTGGTAGGAATTGTATCAATTGACATTTGACTCCGAACTTTAGAAGCACTTACCTACGTCATTTATAATTCGATTGAGAAAAGAAAAAATACGTGACCAATAATTATCAATAAGTAATCTAATAAACTACTACCTTACGGACAAACTAAATAGTTTTTTTTTTACCCATTCGTCGTCCCTATTTAACATAGGCAAACTAAAACTGACCACGTGATGTTTCGTTTGTATGTCAATTCCATACAACTCATATATATATATGGCCGTACCTTTGGTTAATATTACATACATAGTTTGTGATATTAATAACTCAGGTAATGCAGTGATGCCCTTGTGGTTCAAACCGCAGGAATACCACAAAACCGCACACAGCAAAACGCAATAACTGTAAACAAAAAGATCCGCCACTTTAACTCTTACCAAAAGCGAAATTAACTCCAAATTCGATTGTCATTTTGCATAATTCCAATAGGCGCCTACGTCAACACGCCGAACATATCGAATATTACAAAAGAAAGTTGTCGAAAGTTATCGGATGGTATATTACGTCGGCGACACGTAATAATGCTTATTTAAGAAACCGACACCAAATTTGACTTATGACTGTTCAATAAGCATTATATAATTAGGAACTCGACTTTTTGACGATTTCCGTGTATACGGTAAGATAGGAAACTAATTTATACTTTCGCGATTACTCAGGTGGTATGTAACAAATTTAACGAATGAAGAAACCGAATTTAAGTCTGATTTGTTTTCTGCTACGAATGTAGGAACTGTAAAGTTCACCAAACAGCTGCTTGGAATCTATAAAAATTAAAAATTTAACAAACCCCCGACATAAAAACTAAAAGGCCCTCTAAAAAGTGTAACAATAATAAAATCTTAATATTAGTTACCTAAATATTAATATTTCTACAAAGAAAACGTCATGTCGGGGGGACCGCTTTTCATTTAGGTGTACTTACTTACTTACCTAATATTTACAATCTACCTAAACCTACGGTCCCCCCGACATGACGTTTTCTTTGTAGAAATATTAATATTTAGGTAACTAATATTAAGATTTTATTATTGTTACACTTTTTAGAGGGCCTTTTAGTTTTTATGTCGGGGGTTTGTTAAATTTTTAATTTATTTTTTTATTTCATACTTTTTGTAAGTAGGTACGTAGGTACCTACTACATATTATTATTTTTAACTAATTTCATTTCACATGGAATTTCGTAATGTACATGTTATCCTCTTCCATTTGATACCCCACTCGGGTATATTTGTCGACATTGGGCTTAACATTTACACTATTACTCCCCATAATGTTTGAACTACTTAACCGATTTTGATTATGATTTCAATTTTGTAATGTACACGCGATCCTCTTTCATTTGATACCCCACTCGGGTATATTTGTAGACATTTGGTTTTCCATCCCCACTTTCACTGCCAATATTTTTTGAACGACTCAACCGATTTTCATTATGATTTCAATTTTGTAATGTACTCGTCACCCTCTTTCATTGGATACCCCACTCGAGTATATTTGTAGACATTTATTTTTACATCCCCTCTTTAACCCCCCCTAATTATTAAACTACTAAGCCGATTTTTATAAAACATAGCTAAGAACACTCCCGACATATACACCTTTCAAACAAAAAAAACAGAATCAAAATCGGTTCATGCGTTAGGGAGCTATGATGCCACAGACAGACACACACACACACACACACACAGACACGTCAAACTTATAACACCCCGTCGTTTTTGCGTCGGGGGTTAAAAATAAAACAAAATCGGGGTAGTTACACCGATTATAACTCAAGAAGGGTTGGAAAGATTTTGATAAAATTCGATAAGGAGATAGCTGACCTGTATTTACATATAATAACAGGCTATTTATCCGACTACCCAAAAATTAATTTATTATGATAATGCTTGTATTGTAGCTGCTTTTATGACCGGTATCTCTAGTAACAAAATACGCGAGTCAATTCCAATAGTTGTTTTATTCCAACGTATAACAACCGCAAACTATCAACTATTAATAAATATACCTAATTATAGTTTAGGTTTATACTTCACCTAATTTCGCGTTCACAAAAACCTCATCAGTAAAGAACGCTCATAAAAACAAAACGAACACACGTGTTTAAGAACATCATCATTTAACCAACGTAAGTGTGCCGTAAAACATTACTTAACATGGTTATTATAATAATTTCTGATGCCTTCGCGATTATTACACATTGGAATAAACTATTAACGGATTTAACTGGCGTATTTTTATTTTATTTGCTGACTTTCTACTGAGTTTCTTGCGGCGTTTCTTCTCAATAATGTTGGTCTTTCCGAAGCGCTGGTAACGTCCCCAATTTTTTTTATACAAATAAAAAAAAAATAGGGGGCGTTACCAGCGCTTCGCTATGTAAAATAGTACATTTTGCGTAGAATGTAACATTAAAATTTAATATTTTAGAATAGGTTAGTATTTCAAAAATTTGTATTTATAAATCACTTTAGCGTTAGACTATTGTCAGCTCAGTCGTGCTACGATCATGGAAACTGTAAATAATCCGAAACGTCAGCAAATGAAACAAAATAAAAATACGCGAGTTAAATCCGTTAATAGTTGGAATTAAACCACTTTAACGGATTTAACGCGCGTATTTTATTTTATTGGCTGACGTTTCGGAGCCTTGTGTAATGAATGTAGGTACTTAATGTATAAAATCCGCGAAGGCATCAGAAATTATTATGTTATTGTAATATAGAACAGCTCTAAGAGTTTTCGTATCTGCGACGGCCTCATCTCATACCGTTAGCGACCGATCAATCCCCTTTCAATGGTCGACGAACTCAAGTCATTTTTTCACATAGAACCGGCTGTTTGTGTAACGAATTTGGGCTACAGATTTGTAACTGTCTGACAGACAGCTTGTGTTCTTTTTTAGGCAAAACCTAACTCCTTTTAATCACTACATAGCAGTGGCGGATTTACCAGCAGGCTGAGTAGGCTGGAGCCTAGGGCGGCAGATTTTAGGGGGCGGAAAATTTGGCCCAAACATTTTATTTTGTCTTACAGAAATAAAATAAAATTATATACCTACACAAAGAACTTTGACCCATTTATTAAATTAAATACGTATATTATGATTGTGAACTAAACTAGCGTATGAGGTCAATAGGGGCGGCAAAAATTGAATAGGTAGCCTACTGGCGGCAAATTTGTAAATCCGCCACTGCTACATAGTATAAAACAGTCGCTTTTTCTGTCCCTATATCCCTATGTGCGCTTAAATCTTTAAAACTACGCAACGGATTTTTTGCAAGAGGAAGGTTTATAGCACCCGTGTGAAGCCGGGGCGTTAGTGATATTGAATCGCCAGATATCATTATCATTTAAACAAGTATCGATTGGTTTTCGATTGATACATCATAGTAAGACATACGTCTTCTCACTGTTTGATCGTTTGATTTAAATATACCAACCCTACTTTGCTTCACCCTAACTTATAACGTTGGTCTATTGTGTTACCAGTTTATTATTATTCCATTAAAGTACATACATCTTTATAATAGTATTTTGAAGGGTCTCTTAGTACAACCCTCGTTTGGACGTGAACTCGTATTTTTTTTCGAAAATTAAGATTATTCTCATTTCACCATTACCGTGCACTCGTCTTACTTACTCTATGAAAATCCAATTGAAAAAATAAAACAAAACAAATCTTCAAAAATAAAAAAACTTGGGGGCGAACCGACCCTTAACGTTTAAGTAGAGGTATGAAAAAATAAGGCCGATTCTCAAACCTACCCGATATACACGCAAAATTTCATAAATTATCGGTCCAACCATTTCGGAGGGGTTTAGCAACAAACACCGCGTCACGAGAATTTTACATTTTATATAATATATATCATTATATTAAGTATATGCTTTATACTATCTTCACAGTTTTCTAGGTTCATGACCGGTATTTTATTATAAACAATCAATTCATCCGGGAATGCAGCCTGGATCAATTGCAACAGCGGCATTTGACCCGATGCACTCACGGCCCCCCCGACAATTTGTCAACGATCGCTGACTCAATCTGCTCTTGCGTCCCCACCAGCGACCTTGGTCACCCTATGCGTAGGCGCATAACGAGATGAGGATATATAACGTGACCATACGTCCCGTTTTGAACGGGACAGTTTTGTAACTAAGTGTCCCGGTGTCCCCGAAATAATCGCCGGTACGCAAAATTGTCCCGTCCTCCGAAAACGGGACAATTTTACGCAGTTCCAGTACTAAATCGTCACTATATTTTTAGACATTTGGTTTTCATCCCCACTTTTACCCCCAATAACTATTGATCGTCTGAACCGATGTTTAGAAACATAGCTAAAAACGGAAATTATTCATCCTTTCTACCGACTTACCTGTTAATTGGACTAAATAAACCAGTGTCCCGTTTTGCGACAAAAAATAAATAGTCACGTTAGATAAGAGCATCATCATAAGCGCTTATACTTACAGCGAATCATTGGCACCCTTTTAGATTTCTAGAATGACTCAATCTAGACTGCGCTAGGAGATTCATGCGTCACTGTGCGGAAATATTGTGTAGATCTTTGCGTCTTACGTTATTATATATTTAATAAGCATGAAAACGATAATAAATGCGTTTTCATGCTTATTAAATATACAGACCTACCTATAAATGTTTTCTTTAGGTAGTCAATATTTAATTTACATACCTAACGTACACGTGCATATTGACTAAGAAAAATACTTTATAGTGAGAGTTCTCGCGGCGTTTCTTAGCAACGATGGTTCTTCCGAATTGCTAGTAGACTATAAATTAGTAAAGTGTATTTATTAGTATTTACTGATAAATGATTTGATTTTGTAGGAAAAAAATGTAGCCCAGCCACATAACTCATTTGTCTGTTATAATGATATTTTTGTACCAATACAAGAGTAGAAAAAATTTAGATCCCTTATCTCTACACTTCCTCTCATCTTACACTATAGGGACCACTGATGGGCCGTCGAATTTTCACTACTCCTTTCTGTCTGTTTTGAAATTAAATAAAAAATATTACTGCTTTTCTGTATCCATTATCCCTTACGTTCCTTCCTTTGTACCTATTCAACTACGTTACTATCGACGTTCTTTAGTTACTAAGCTGAGCGTTACTTAATTTGCATAACCGGTTCAAAAGTGACTCATTTCTACAACGTTACTTCACTCTTTCCTGCATTTCGGTTCCGTAATTAACAATTTTATGAGATAATTTTATCAGTGGCACAATTACCGTAATGGCTGTGTTTATTTCTCTTGATATGTTTGTTTTCTTAACTAAGAAGTCTCAAGGGACAAAGAACTTTTTGAACAAAGGTAAGGTACCTATTTCTTGAAAGATTTTTTTAACAGACTTAAAGCGAATTGCGTTGTTAGCGATATCAAAGCCTCTTAGATTCCCGTATTTTTTTTTGTTTCTTTTAACCTAACCATTAAAAAAAACATTTTGTTTTATTTTGGTAAAAACGGGACAAGAAATGGAATAGAGCATACGCTTTTTACCAATTGATATACCTGGTCACAAACTAAGCAACGCTTGTGCTATGGGTATGAGGCAATGGATAAACAAAAAATATTGATGATCATCACATTGATATCTGCCCGTAGTCAAGAGTTCACTGGACTAAAAGGTCGTCAAAAATAAAATACAGGAATAATTGCAAATAATAAGCTGTTTACTAACTCTTCATATATATATGTAACGGCAAAGTATAACTCAGTATTATCATAACAGTGAAAATTCTCTTATCAATTCATGTCAATATCCAAATAGGTGTCTGATAAGATTAATAAACTACCTAGTTGAAGTTTACGCTTGTAACAGGAATGATTAATCAAGTTATATTAGTAAACTAGCTTCTACCTGTGACTTTGTCAGCATAGAAATAAGAATTTTGGTTGTTTACTTTCGGAATGAAACAACTTTAAATGGATTGAACTCGCATATTATATTGGCTGACGTTTCAGAGCCTTTACAGATTCCATAATTGTAGCAGGACTGAGCTGACTATAGTCTAAACTTTAGACGAAGACTTTAGACTCTAAAGTCTTCGCTAAACTGGAAACTGTAAAGAATCCGAAACGTCAGCAAATAAAATAAAATAAAAATACGCAAGTTAAATCCGTTAATAGTTGTTTCATTCCAATACTTAAGTCACTTTTTTTGAGCACAATAAAATTATCCAGTATTTAATATTTTAACAGAAACATTAGGAATTAAAAGTAAAAAGATAAATTTATATTTATAAGTTATTTAATAAAAGCAGTGAGATTATAGAAATCAATAAGAAACAACTGTATTAGTCCAGAACAAATAATACATTTATTAAAAAAAAGGTTCTCTTTATTTATAAAATATGTCAATATAAGTAATAAAGATAAATAAATTTGCAGTCTATAAAATGAATAAATAGGTACCTACTATAAAATCTAGTAAAAACATGAACATAAAAGTCTTATCAAGTTGGAATCCAGTTATGTTTTAATTTAAAAACTACATTTGTTCTGGTTTGACTCTGTTACGGTCAATATTTGAATGAAATTGGTATTCAATCAGTAACAAAATAAATCATAACTTCATTTATTCACCAACAAATGAAACTTACAACAAACAGTATTTTTTCTTCAGTATTTAACCAAATTATGTTTAGAATGCAATTACAAATGTACATAATTAGTTAACCTTCCAATAATATTTAATGGCATATTATCAATACAAACAGAACCAAACAAATAATATAGCCACATTGTTTGAATTACAAACCAAGCACGATAACAGGAGGCCAATGTTTTGATAAATATACCTACTCTACAATGTATTGTAATTTGTATGATAACATTATTTATGCCTTCTACAGACTCAGAACACCTAGACTTACTAGGCTAGCTGTGCATAACAGAACCAATTACGCGTCCGTACAGATTACAACTAATCTCATCTACAATTTCCTAACATAAACTTCCAGTTTCTATACCTAGAAAACATCAAATAAACATAACACTAACCTGGGAATACAGTTCGAAGGCGTCCTGTCCACTTCCCAGGCAGCAAAAAGCTTCATGGGAACAGGTTTCGATGCATTAGTCATCTTTTCAGATTTATTTTTCTCCGTCATTTTAGAATCGGCAACACAACAACGTATAACTTTTCACAGCACAGCACTTGTGTAAGTTTTAACTGGCATTGTTATTTAATCACTAAACACAGCACTGAAATTATGTTTCATTGTGTCTCAGTACGGACGCGATCGTCTCCCGGCGCAAGCACAACAATACTTTCGATACAATCGAAGCACGGTACGCTGGAAACGACGTCTCGCCTCCGAGGCAAACGAGGGCGTTCGATACGTTTGACAGCTAACTCCACGGTGTTGCTACATCAAGAAAATATTACCCTGATAATTCAATGTTGAGGAGACAGTATTAGTCTATTGTTGCTTTTAATTATTTGACTATATTTTACGGACATAAATTTAGTTAAAAATAGCGATTTAAATACATCGTCACATGCCGTGAGTAATAAGTTCTATAGGTCTTATTTATTGTTTTATGCTCTGATGATTTCAATTTGCGTCCAAGTAATTTAACATTGTACCTAACGTAATTATACTGTATGACTTTTGAAAAATGAATGAATGTTATATTATCGTACGTTAATTTTCTGCATTAAATGTTTTATTTGAAATGTTATTAAATACAATGTTATCATCACTATAGTTACATTATACCCGATTATGAGGTTAATAGAAATATATGGCAACTTAAAGGGTTTATCATCTGTCATCAACAGATGGCGCTCTATAGCTGCGTTCAATATAATTTACAAATTCATGAATGAAAGTAACTATTATGCGTTCGAAAATAACAATTATATGAAAATACTTTTTTATTTATATTTATTGTAAATAGAATAAGAGTATTTTACTTCATGTTCCTTTGTAATATTTATTGTGTCTTCTTGACCAATATTAGGTGAATTGATAGGTTAATGTTTTCTACGAACAAAAATTCCTACTTACTTATATTAATGACAGGGTAACAATAAAGGGTACTGGGTGAATATTTGAGTTCGTACATATTACGCGGCAAACACTAAAGAACTATTGAGACGTGGAGGAATCTGAGTTAGTTTATTTTTTATATATCAAACAGAGCTAGTTCTATGTTTGGAAGTTTATGACATATTTATTTTTTGAATAGAAATATTTTTTATAAATTTAAATATTCGCCAAATCTCATTACCCGTCATGTCCCAAATCCCAATTTTGATCAATGAATGATCAAAATGATTCAATTATATGTCGAATATCGTATTTTTAAGTAGTTATTTCTATAGAATAGAACTTTGTTTAGATATCATAAAAATTATACACCTTAAAGAGCACTTTTAAGTAGTTTGCCATCGCTTTGAAAAATGTCCATGTAGATACCATTCATTACCATTGGTCAGAATGTTCTAAGCCATAAACAAATATTCGCGCCATATTATTGGTCAAACTATCGACGCGGCAATAGATCTTAGTTGTCGCTAGCGAGCCAAACTAGTCGCACGCGTGTGAAACGATTTCCCGCCAAAATATGAGGATCTCTTCGTACGTTTATACGGTTTGTCAACATTTTTATCTCCTCACCATTGAAGATTTATTGGCAAGTTCGTTAATACCTTATTAAAGCCGAATGTACCAATAAACGTGTCTGTGGTATGTTTTTATGTTAATATGTCAAATATAATTTTAAGTCTATTTAATAATGCACAATGGTCAAAATTCGTAAAAATCTCGTTACCGTTTTTGAAATTACCGTTTATTCCCGTTTTATTTTACAAACGGTAGTGAGATATTTCGAATGGTAATGTGTATTAATAGGCTATTTTAATTTTTTATTTTAAAACTTTGATAATTATAATTATGTAGGTATTAAAAACTAATATTACGAGACTCATTTTCTTTAAATCACACTTATATTTTCATATAAAAAATATTTTATTATCATTACCATTTACGGTCACATTACCATTTCCATGCAAATCTCACTACCATAAGTATTATTTCTCCTTACCGTTCGCATATTTCATACATTCTGATTACCATTCCTGATACGGTAATGAGTACTCATTACCGTTCGTTAAAAAAAAATAAAAACTGTAATATGTATTTATTTATTGGTTATATTAACGTCCCTTTATTTTTTTTTCCATATTTATATATTAAACCTTAGGTTAAAAATATAAAATACGCAATTTGAAACGATATTCTGATTTTTTTTCCAACTGCCCAATATGTACGAACTCAAATATTCACCCTACTAATGATCAATACATTCTATAAAAAGTGTTCCTAGTTTTTGAGTATTATGTATATTCGATGCTTTAATAGAACAGTGACGCAAAACAAAATACTCATGTTGTTACTCCATTATAGATCGTAAGTCACATTTAAATTTGAATTCACGTGTGACATCTGGAGTTAAGCCACTATTCTATTGAAGCAGCGAATTAAAAAAAACTCAAATTATTTCACAAAACCTTTATTAAGTACTTTATCCAAAACACACTCTTCAGCTAAAAATAATATAATAAATGTGTACAAAATTTAACAATTCGTATTCAATAAAATACAGAGCTTATAAACTTCTACTGCGACT
The DNA here is from genome assembly GCA_038024825.1 of Polylopha cassiicola. NCBI lineage: Eukaryota > Metazoa > Arthropoda > Insecta > Lepidoptera > Tortricidae > Polylopha > Polylopha cassiicola. The sequence goes on from CP149061.1 coordinate 8,630,344, forward strand.
ATAGCATGCGTTATTTTAAACCTTAAGAGCACTTGGCACTGTATTTGTTAGAGTAATACACTCTTAAACTCAAGGACGTAGCGAGGTGCAGGCAGGGGGAGCAGCTGCCACCCCCTAGAAGTAACCTGTAGGTTTTGATACCCTTGCGAGTGTCGCAAATTACCTTGGATATATTTTTATTATGTCTCCGCCTCCTCCCCTCCCCCCTCAACAAAATCCTAGCTACGCCCTTGCTTAAACCAGGTTTAAAAAACGCGTGCCATGGCCACTGGATAGAAAAAAATGTTCTAATGGAATGTAGCACACAAACCTAGTTTTTAAACAAAATATAACGGCTACAAAAAGACTAGATGTAACAAAAACAATTATCGTACACTACAAAAATTTCCGTGTAAAATTTATAAATGTAAAAAACTTTAACATTCATATTTTTATATTAATTATAAGTCGCCGAAGAAAGAAAATATTGCTGTCGTTGAGTATTATTTTAAAGAATTTGATAGATTTTGGAATGTTCATTTTGTATAATACAAAAATTAAATAAAAATATTATGGCACCAAAACATTACTTGATGGGCTGTTATTCGGAATCAAACAGTCATATGGATCTTGTATGACTTAGAATCACTTTAATATCAACTTGGTAGTAAGTGTAGTAATAGAGACCAACGGTCATACAAAATCCATGGCTGCTTGCTCCCGAATAACGACCCTGGTTAGTTTATTACACTCTAATATACTGAAGGCGACTTTGGTCGTTTTTATAAAATAAAAAACAAACAAAGATCGAATAGACCTTATTTCATTTCCGTAAGGTTTAAAACATTGTAAAGAAACCATTAAAATTTGCCTTAAATTAATTCTTATTGCGCGAACAAGACAGTATAAAATACATATAAAAATTATCGTAAAAAAAAAATCAAGTGAAAGAGTAAGACTTACAATTCACAAACGCGACAATTGTCGGTGACAAGTGACATTTCGATTTTCACTTAGTACCTAGTTAATATGAAATGAACAGACCGCGTACATTCTTATCGAATTTATCGTGTCAGCAAAATTGTCACTTGTCACCTTTCAAATATTATGAGCCTGGGTAAATATTAAGAAAATAATAATAATATACATCTTTTCATTAAATCTACTTTGTTCATGTCTTAAGTATATAGATTTATTGCTATCATTACAGATAAAAAAAACAGCAGTTTGGCAAAAGGACTAGTTCTAAAGCGGAATTTTCATGTCGGATTGTAATTTGTTGTCCGGGCTTAAATTTTCATACAAAATTTGATTTTCTTCGCTGTCAGTAGAATTTGATACACATAATATTATCGCAAGTTTAAAAATGCGCTAAGTGTCGAAGAGCCAAAAGAACCCAGGCATTTAGGCTTCTAATTCAGATCTGCCTAGATGTCTGTGTGTATTTTTAGGTCTTTAGCCTTAGACCTAAAAACACACAAAACAGAATCCAAATTCAACGCAGTCTTGAGGTATAGCTGTCAGGTTTAACTTATTTAATGGTTTTGTATGAAGATTTGAGTCTCCGGTTTTTCAGCAAACTTTGGACTTTATTTTCTTTCTAGTAGGTGTTATTTTCACTTGGCAACTTCCGGGGGGCAGTCAGGCTGCGCGGAGGGGTGGGCGGCGCGGAACGCCGGGTGATTCTCTAGTTCACGGTCGATGCGTAGGATTATTGGGAAAGGACGTAAGTCCACGTGGAATCTGAAAAAAAAAGGATAATTAATAAAGTACATATATTTTATTGTAATAGCACAATTATAACGGATTTAACTCGCGTATTTTATTCTATTTGCTGATGTTTCCAAAACTCTACAGTTCCCATATTCGTAACTTACTGAGCTAACGACATTCTAGGGACCACACGACATTCTAGGCGCGTGCAGTGTAAGTATGGCCTCAGGGTAGGCACTCCATACATTAGTTACACTGTGCCTGTATGGAATGCACGCCCTTACTAGTTATTAAAAAATAAATCAAGTACTTACCTTAAAATGAAACAACTTTAACGGATTTAACTCGCGCATTTTATTTTTATTGGCAAACGTTTCGGAGACTTTACAGATTCAATAATCGTAGCACGACTGAGCAAAGAGAAAAGCTGAAGAAGAAAAGTGAGGAGAGAGAAAGTTGTTTCATTGCAATGTATAATAACCGTGACGGCATCAGAAATTACTTACCTTCTTGCATTAAACACTTGTGGCACCAAACAGCAGTCCGCTAGAGTGATTTCATCGCCCACGCAGTACTTCCCAGCGCTGGCCGACAGCAATTTCTCCACGGCTCTGAACCCACGCATGATCCAGTGCTGGGCCCACTCCTTCTTCTTATCCTCACCGACGTATATCAGAACTATCAGGTTCTGTAGGGGCTGGATACCTGAGGATATCACCTGGAAGACATTTGTTACTAGTTAAATAATAATAAATAAATATCTTTGGACAATTCACACCAATTATCTAGTCCCATTTTAAGCAAAGCTTGTGTTATGGGTACTAGACAAGGGATACATAAATACATATAAGACATCCAAGACTCAGGTACAGATGCCAGTGCTCATCACAATGACATCTGCCTCCCGGAATTCGAACCCGCAACCTCCGGTTTCGTAGTCAGGGCCTCTGACCACTAGACCAACAGGCCGTCGAAGTTATTTGTGTACTTAAAATTCTAGACCACACATTAAATAATATAGACATAAATTCAAAATAGCCTACTGTCTGAATAGAGTTGAAATTAGTATTTAATGAAAAATATTTATAAATGATTCTATATGAATCATTTATAAATATTTTTTAAATAAAAAATAATTTTACATTTGATAAATATTAATATTTGTATTTATTTCCTCCTACAAACCAAAATAACAAAAAAAAACAACTTTAAATTAATTTTGTTTAGGTTTAAGAGGTTGGTGAGAATTGAAAATAAATAAATTTTCAAAATTCCAGGAAATCCCAGATTGTGATCAAAAAGTCAGCCTATTAGCATAATGGTCAAAAATTAATGATGGTGTGATGATACTTGCCTGCCCATACACGAGAACAGTAATAGTACATTACGCACCAAGGCCAGTAAAATAAAAAATGTCTCAGATCACATGTAATTGTCGTCCGAGGCGAAGCCGACGTTGACAAAAATGTGATCTAAGGCTTTTTATTTTACTGGCCGAGGTCTGTATACTATTTTTCTGTTTGAGGAAGCCAGAAAGCGGAAATTTTATTTTCAGTCCTCCGGCCGGAAAGCGCCATCTTTGTGGCCGCTGCGCTCAATGAAATTTCCGCTTTCTGGCTTCGTCGAACAGAAAAATACTATACTGACCTCGGCCAGTAAAATAAAAAAGCCTCAGGTCACATTTTTGTCAACCTCGGCTTCGCCTCGGACGACAATTACATGTGATCTGAGACATTTTTTATTTTACTGGCCTTGGTGCGTAATGTACTATTAGCGCAGCGGCCACAAAGTTGGCGCTTTCCGGCCGGAGGACAGAAAAGTTATTTTAAACAAAATCTTTGTACCAAAATATGAAATGAACTCACTTCACAAATTTCTCTGACTTTGGCTCGCTTGAAGCAGTCCTGTGGCATGAGGGCGCGCTGCGGCCGCGTCTCCTCCAAGTAGTGCATTATACTAAGGGACTCCACTAACATATGTCCGTCTGTAATAAAAAAAAATTGGAATTAAATAACTATAACGGATTTAACTAGCATATCTATAGATACTAATATAATAAAGAGGAAAAGTTTGTTTGTTTATTTGGATTGAATAAGCTCCTAAATGACTGGACAGATTTGAAAAATTCTTTCACTGTTGGAAAGCTACACTATTCTCGAGTGACATATGCTACAAAAAAAAGGGATCTGGGCCGCTAGTGTTTTATAAAGACACCTTCAAAATAATCAATTTATTTTTGATCTACTCCTTTACAACTATTCTTTTAGATTCCCACAGACAAGTCTCTTTACTATTCGAAATATAACAATATCATTGAAAATGAACATGCAACCAGTATTTATATTGATTTTATGCTGATGATTCGAGAACTTTCTAGTTCCCATATTCTTAGAAGACTGAGTTGATGATAGTCTATCCTAGACAACTACCAACTCAGTTTACCAGTTTCCCATTGGAAATTTTTTTTGCCCTTTACCTTTTTATTTGGGGCTTAAACTGTAGTTTTCCAATGGTGAAAGAATTTTGAAATCGGCACAGTAGTTTTTGAGTTTATTCATTACAAATATACACATACACACACACAAAAACACACATCTTTCCTCTTTATAATAGTACTTAGTATAAATATTTTCTATTTTTAATATTAAAAATCACTGCAAACCACCTCAAACTCAAACTCAAATAATCTTTTGTGTCCTATTTATTTAATAAATTTATTTTGAATTTTTAATATATTACTACAGACCCTAGATAATTGTATAAAAATAATTTGTCTTACCTATACAAAGTGATGGCACTTGTTCCATTGGGTTGATTTCCCGATACTCATTGCAATGTTGCTCTCCTCCGCCCTTAATGAGGCTCACGGCTTTGATGTCATACGGGATCTCTTTTAGGTTCAATGCAATACGTACTCGCCAGGAACATGAGCTTCGCCAGTACGAGTATAGTACTGGCTGGAAAAGAAAATTAAAAAGGTAAAACTAAACAGTCATGCTAATCTTTATATTGTACTAGCTTCTGCCCGCGACTTCGTCCACGTGGAGCTCCTCCTTTTTTGCAGTCGGTTAAAAAGTAGCCTATGTTCTTTCTCAGGCTCCAGACTTTCTTTGTACAAATTACATTTAAATCGGTCCAGTAGTTTTAGCGTGAAAGCGTAACAGACAGACAGACAGACAGAGTTACTTTCTCATTTATAATATTAGTTAGGATAATATTAAATTAGTCATAGAAAAACACCAAATAAATAACTGACTGTACATTTTATATTTTATAGTAAAAGTGCAATTTAAGTTTTAGAAAATAGATTTGATTATTTGTTAACTACTTTTTATATAAATATCTTGTAGAACAGGCAAATATTTTCGAAAATAAAGACATATTCTTCACTTCCATATGAAAAAACTTTATAATTAGGTACTTTATCTAGCAAACTAAGTACCTACGTACCTTCATTTCACTATCACCACTCATTTTATTAGTAAAATAATTGAACTACTGGAGTACTAAGAAAGACGTCAAGATACAACTACGAACACGGATCTAATGAGAGAACAAGTATAAAATGGAATCAGGTTTAAAAGTATTTTTATCACTAGTATTAAACCAGTATGCAAATAAGAAATACTGGCTAGAAACCAGTGTCATGCTCCGAAATAAATTAATTATCACAAATGATTGTGCACATTTTTACTACTAGAAACAAACTTTATACCAATTTATAATGCTGGCCGGTTAAAGTAGGTACACCTAATTACTTATCTACTTCTTAAATTAAAATAAGTTTCTTTAATTACTGATTACTTACGTATGATTTTCAACCGACGAAAAAAACGGAGGAGGTTCTCAAGTCGACGCGTATATTTTTTTTTTTGTTTTTTTTTTTTATTTTTTTTTTTTATGTATGACCACGCATAACTTTTTACAGAGTGGTTCGATTTTGATAATTCTTTTTTTATTGGAAAGAGTATACTTCAAAGTTGGTCCCATTTTAATTTGGAAAAAAAAAACCAACCCTAAGGGTAGGAAAAGAGGGGATGATTAATCTTTCACGCACCGATTGTATCGTATGACCACGCGTAACTTTTTACAGAGTAGTCCGATTTTGATAATTCTTTTTTTATTAGATGGGGTATACCTCAAAGTTGATCCCATAAAAATTTGGAAAAAAGAAACCTACTCTAAGGGGGGGAAATAGGGGTAATTTATTGTTTACTAAAAGTTAATAGAAAAACAAGGTAGGTAGCTATTTCAAAAGTAAGTAATTAAAAATTAAGCATGTAATAATTTGTATAAATTATGGTCACAGAAAATTATAAAATAATATCTTTTTAATAAAAAAATTTAACCGCCGAAAAAAGACTAAAAGGCAACAAAATAGCGCACTGAAAAGAAAAAAATAATTATTTTGTCTTTTATAACGACTATTATTTTGGTTGTAATGTCTGATATTTTTGGAGTCGGTGCCAGCCCCAAGCCAACTTAGTGAAGAGTTGAGAGTGAGGAGTTGCTGAACCAGCTGGTACCTACTTCAAAAATATCAGACATTACAACCAAAATAATAGTCGTTATAAAAGACAAAATAATTATTTTTTTCTTTTCAGTGCGCTATTTTGTTGCCTTTTAGTCTTTTTTCGGCGGTTAAATTTTTTTATTAAAAAGTTATTATTTTAATTACTTATTTCATACAAATGTTTGTTATGACTAGAGGTCACTTTGCAAAATTATCTTCGTACCGATATAAATATCTTTCTTAAAAAATAAACAAATTTGGTAAACATTCGTCGCATTTTTCTTGTGATTGATTTACAGGCAAACATATAAAATATATTAATTGAATAAACAAACAAGAATTGCTTATATTATTAGAAAAGTTAAAGGGTACAAAAAGGGTAAACGTATAAGGGGAATAATTAATTAAGCTTGCTTACAAAACAAGTTCTACTATCGATGTCGCCTTACCTTAGCCATGGCGGAAATGTTACCGTTGTATTTGGAGTAGTAAGTAATTTTGGCGGCCTTTAATTGCTTGTTATCTATAAAAATACAAATATTGTTATCAAAAAACTCTAGTGATATGATAACGAATAGTTTTATTGCAAAGGTGGGTGGAGTCAGTCGACAGTCAGTGGTGTGAGGGGTAGACTCTCAGGGGTGAAATAATAGGGGTGTTCAAGTCATCGGGTATTTGGATGTTAAATTTTAATTTAAAATCAGTCTACGGTTCACCCAACAAGTAAAAATAAAAGGAGAAAATGTTTAATTTTTCCACTTTTTAAAAATGTTTTAAAGTTTAGACTTTAGACATTTTTGTTCTTAATTTGAACGCATTCTAAATTACTAACAAAACTTTGACAAGTGACAGTGACATTACATTAACTCAGTACCCAATTGACTTCTTTTTCATTAAATTCGAAAATTATTGCTATGCTTTACTTATTCTGTACTTAAGGTTCAAAATGTAAAATATGATAATAGGAGCATCACTACATATAGCACATTTAGCAGAGATCCGTAGTATCTCTAACAGTGTTGCCGTTTGGTCACATTTCTCACGTTTTTCGTGAGTTTTGGCCCTCGCTTGTGACATGTGCGTGACTTGTGATTTTAGGCCGATTTTTGTGACTTTTTAAGATTTCTGGAGAAGCTTTCGACCATAATTGTCATACGAATTTTGTAGCCACTTTTAGAGGGGGAAGAGTTTAGCACCACATACTAAAAACTACAGTAGCCAAAATAATTTATATCGTTACATACGTACACTAATACAAACCGTCAACAATACGTAAAATTTATTCAAACCATCAAATAAAAAAAAAGTGATGTCAGATCCATACAAAAGTTTTACATGTGTAAGTAGCCGAACTAAATGATTACCTAGTGCTTGATTAAGTCGACATCAATACATTTATCTCTATTCGACATGAAATGGCGATTTCACCATCTTAAGCATTAAATTTATGTAATAGATAGTTATAATATAATTAAATATCAGCTGTTTATTCTTTGACATCGATTATGATTTGGCCACACGCATGCTTTGCACACTTCTCTCACCACTATCCTCGCGTACCTCGTGAGGGCTTGACGGTGCAGTTAGACACGCTAATAATAGAGAATAATATAATGTAACAATGTATGTTGCTTCTGCGGTTATTACACATAATGAAATGAAACAACTATAACGATTTAAATCATGTTACATGTATTTATTTCCTTTAAAAATAAAATAAGTATCTACACGAATTTAATTTCAATAAAATAAATTCGGTTTTTATATGAATGAAAATATGCATAGCACGCATTCCACATTCATAGGTACAAGTACTAGGTCTTGTAGCTGTACGGGAAGTATTTTAGGGCAAGTAAATTGAATTATATCTCCAAAATAATACAAGAAACAGCCATTTTAGAAATAACTAGCGGTCTCGGCAGACTTCGTCCAGCCCGGCAAAGAATCGATTTGACAGCTGTCATTATTTTTTTTTTCACTGGAACGTAATAAAAAGTATTCTATGGCCTTTTCCTGGTTTTGAGCTACATCCCCAGCAATTTTCAGCCAAATCGGTTCAGCCGTTCTTGAGTTATAAATGGAGTAACTAACACGACTTTCTTTTATATAATAAGAAAATATAAATAAAAATAGAAAAGATAAAATAAGATATATAGATAGAAGAAAGAAGATAGAAGCTAGTGATAGATAACGAATTTTAAATTACTCGCGTATCACTTTTTCCCTCGCGACTATGTAGCCACTTACACGAGCTCGTATTCACTGTCCTTTTTTTTCGTCCTTGTCGGTGTGAATGGTACCTTTGAATTTGTGTAAATGTCATTGTTTTTAAAAAAACGAGCAGTTTTTTTTTATTTAATACAAAAAAAAAATGTGACATTGTCACTCAAAATGTGACTTTTTAGGAACCGAAACGTAACTTATGACCCGACAGCCCTGGCAACACTGATCTCTAACCTAAAACACAAATAAAAATAGAAACGTGAATTTAAAAACATCGCAATAGTAGATTTGTGCGCAATTTCATATTTAAATAATTGAAAATATGGGCAAAAACAAAAAGAAGGCACCCAAAGGTCCTAAAGCTAATGTTTTCAAAGTGGCAGGAGCGAAAAGCTTAAAGAAAACTAAAGCAAAAGCTGTGAACTTAGGATTAAAGGATGTAAGTTTTATTTTGTTTTTGAATAGTAAAGCTAATTTATGTTCCCTGAAGTTTCTAAAAGAAAATAATTCATTGTGGGTCATCGTGCTTTCCGCGATCACGTTGCAACGTCGCCTCCCAACTTTATTGCGTAAAAAAATAATTTAATCTAATTGTGGATTTACGCCATAAAGTCCCGTTTTTGTTTAGTAATCTTGTGATAATCGTGTAGATTAAATCCGTAGTAGTTTATCAGTAGTTAATACCAATATACCCACATACAGAAGTGTAAACTATCTTATAGGTCCATACTCCATTCATTACAGAGTATAAAATCTTTTTTTTAATTTTAGATCAAACAAAAAGTCAAAGAAAACGATAAACAGTTCATCGAACTAAGGAAAAAGGCAACGCCTCAACCTAAAGCACAACCTGTGAAAGGACCTCAGAAAAAGCAAGGCAAGAATGTGTCAAAAGAAGAAGTTACCAAAACAGCAGAACAGATTGTAAAAATGGACTTGTAGATGTAAATAAATGAGGTTATTTATTTATTTATTATTTTAATTTACTCAAGAAATGCCAAACATGTATTAATACTGACGTTGCTAAACTTTAGGCTACCAGGACAAGATTCTTGAAACTCCAGAGTTTAAAGTGCAGAACCGGACGTGTCCACAGGTTTTTATGAAACTTAGTAGCTACTATCAAACATGTTTTTTTTAATTTTGAATGAGATTGAAATAGAATTCAGACTCGGACTACAAAAAGGCCCATATGCGCCCCTGATTCTCCTTAAATATTTTATACTAGCGGTTCACCCTGGCTTTGCATGGATTCCTAATTTTTTTTCAAAATATATAGCCTATGTTACTCACTGATAATGTAGCTTTCTAATGAAAAAAGAATTATTAAAATCCATCCTGTACTTTTTAAGTTTATTCGTTACATACAAAAATACAAATCTTTCCTCTTTATAATATTAGTATGGAAGTCTGGATATATACATAACAGGATTGAAAACAGCTTTATACTCTGGGGGTCTGACTCCTAGACCAGGAGGCGTGAAAACGGTTTGTATTAATCAATAAGAGAACACATTGACAACTGTTAATGTCTTTTATTGTTAAAATTTAACAAAAATACAATTTTGAACACTTAACCTATAACATTTGTTTCCATAATAATATAAAAAATGTTAACGGTGGTAGATTTAAAATAAAACAACATGAAGGTAAATGAATCGGTCATTGCTTTCATCGTTGCGTAATTTGATTACGGAGCAGAAAACATATTGGTATTAAGACACGTTAATCGCTAATACATCATTCATACTTTAATAAAAATTAGAAACATGAATGACGTCTAGCCTGGGATATGTAAATGCATAATTAAAACTTATTTCTTCCCTTCATGATAACGATTTGCTTTTATTCTTCATCGGTCACGTCTGGTTCTGCTTTTTCGTCTTCGCTGGCCTCGGCCGCGGGCTCCTCGGCCTCCGCGGGGGCTTCAGCGTCTATCGCGGGGGACGCGGGCTCTTCGACAATGGGTTCTGCGTCTTGGGATTCACTGTAAAAGAAAAAAAATATATTATTAGAAGTAGTACTTAGAATCCATACCCTCAAAAAAATCATTATTTGAAAATCATCATATAAATAATGATGAGTGATATGAAATGATTATCTAATGTCCTCATTACATCCTATAAAAAAAAAGATCAAACTTCCATATTATCAGAAATGTTCATTAGGCATGTTACTGGCGGAGCCGGATTGTCCGCCGTTTTGCATTACGACTAGCCGTTTCACAAAACAATAATATGGCGGTTCAACGATTAGCCGGATTGATCGCAGTTTTACACAAACTGAAAAATGCAATTAAATGTCAATACGGCTAAACGGTATCGAATTGAACCGCCGTATTACAAAACGGATAGATAGCCCTAGTATTACAGGCGGATTATACGGTCCGGCTGCCACACTACAATAATTATATCTACATCTACCACACTATCGTGCAACACCAAAAATCTGCTACTGTTACAAGTTAAATTCGTGTACCTGACTTCGGCGTCAGCAACCTCGGCAGCAGACCCGCTGTGGGAGAGCTCCTCGAGCCTCGCGGCGGCCAGCTCCGACTCCTGTCTCGCGATCTCGGCCAGCTCAGCAGCCTGGAAAGGTCGATATTCATTTAGTAGTTGCACACAGGGCTTCGCGATGCTTAGCACATAGTCAGAAAATTTGTTTTACCTGTCTCGCGAGTTCATCCTCGCGCTCCTCCTGAGCTTGTTTCTCGAGCTCCGCCAGCCTGGCGAGCTCCTCCTGCCTCCTGGTCTCCGCTTGCCTCTCCTCCTCCGCGAGTCTAGCTTCCTCGGCCAGTCGCGCTTCCTCGGCCAAACGGGCCTCTTCAGCCAGACGAGCTTCCTCGGCCAAGCGGGCCTCCTCGGCTAAACGCGCCTCCTCGGCTTTCTTGGCTTCCTCTGCCTTTCGGGCTTCCTCCGCTAATCTCGCTTCCTCGGCCTTAGCTTCCTCGGCTAGCCGGGCCTCCTCCGCCTGGCGAGCTTCCTCGGCCTGGCGAGCGTCTTCTTCGGCCTTTCTCGCTTCCTCGTCGGCCTTTCGCTTAGCCTCTTCGGCTTTACGCGCTTCCTCTTCGGCCTTCTTTTTCTCTGCTGCTTCACGCTCGGCCTAGAAACAAGAAATGCAACGGTTATGCTTTTCATTTTAAGTGATTTTCAAAAGGGCAAGGAAGTAAAGAAGAAAATATTGTACCTGGGCTTTGCGTTCAGCGTCACGTTTTGCTTCTTCTTTTAGGGCCCTGTAACAAATAATTAGAAATTAGCACTTTATCATTTAGTGCATTTGTAATGGTTCACTGAGTTTTACGCTTACTTCTCTTCGGCGGCACGAGCTTCCTCCTGCCTCTTGCGCTTGATCTCGGCGAGGTCGGCGGCGGGCGCCAGCACGGGCTCGGCGGTGGTGGCGCGGAAGCGAGCCTCGCGCTCCGCCTTAGCCGCCTTCAGCTCCTCGGAGGGGTCGTCCATCATCTGAGGCGCCTGGAACTTGCGGCTCGGCCTCCATGGGAGCAGTTTCACTGCACCCAGGCCTAAGTTACTTGCTTGCCGCGAGCGACGAGCATCGGGGTAGCGGTCGGCCGGTGTCGGCGGCGACCCGCCGCTACCACCGATGCCCGTCCTTCGGGACCGCAGAGAATATGCACAGCAGGTCATCTTCAGCGCTTTCTCCTCTCAAGCGGTTAGAGTCCAGCGCTCGAAGCGTCATGGCAAAGCCTCATGTGGTCCTCGACTTGGTCTATTTACATGCTGTGAAACTTTTGAAAGCAGCGGTTTGCCTGTTTGTGACGTGTCCTAATCGTTCGATATGACATGATTCACTTAAAATAGGTACCTTCATCGGGGACTTTACTCTTGGTATTTAAGTCTGTGTTTAAAATGTACAATGATTTTTATCATGTGTTTAATTTGATCGTTGTTAAATTTAATTGTTGAAACTGTTATTGTAAAGCGAAGCATTATGGAAGCTCGGGTATCGTTGTTAAGGTCGACTATCATGCGGAATGATTAAAACAACTGAGTGATAGGTTAAAAATCTTTATTTATTACTTAAAATCAGTTCTGTTAAGTGATCGCGAGACGAATCCGTTACGCAGACGCCGCGCCGTCACTAAATATGACTAGAAAATTAAATATAGCTCGTTCGTTGAAAATTCGTTTAAAAAGTTTTGTAACAAAATATATTATTTAAAAATATATGAGTAAAAAATAGATGATCTAGGTTAGTCGGAGCATGTTATACCGAGATCAGAGAACGCGAAGGGCGAGCGCGGCGCGGGCGCTGCCCGGGCCCGTGGCGTTATATTCCCACTCGTTTGCACTCGTTTATCCGCAGTGCGAACCTTGAGGGTTTGAACTACTGGAAGGAAATCCCAGTAGTTAGCAATGCGCACAAATGGGCTGTGACAAGTGGGAATATTTCGCCGTGGCATGCGCCCGCGCCGCGCCGCGTCAGCGGGACGGGCGGGGCGGGGCGGGGCTACGCGCACTGCGCCGCCGACGGCTGTTCCTGCGCGCCGCCCGCTGCAAGAGACACCACACACAGTGTTAGACACGGACTTTATACTCCAGTTTAAACCCGCTCTCTCTCAGAGCACACCCTGCTCAACGTTCCGAGATCAACTTTTTTCGTTGTTGACCTTTTGTGCAATGTCGGACATTTTCGCATCTAGACGAGTAAGTAGGATTTTTAGTTTAAACTCGAAACGAGGGCCTCGAGAATAGAAGTTGCACCTCGTTCAGTCTTTACGATGTAAGTTGAACTGAACAGAACATCCTGTTGCAGAAGGACGGATGGTCTCTGCTGATAGATCCGACCCGTGTCAGCGAGCATGTCTCCGAAATACCGATGCCTAGGATCTCAGATGTTTCTTAAAGAAGTTGAATATTGAGGACTCAGGCGCCCCGAAACGAGGAGCAAGGTGTAACGCTAGACGAAAAAAGCGGGCGTGTTGATTCGAAGCTAGTTTATTGTCTCCTTTTAATAATTAAGCGTAGGGTGAGCGAGCGTTAGCGTTGCGTTGCGGACGTTGTACCTGTGGCCTTCTCGCCAGCTAGGCCGGCGGCCGCGAGCCTGTTTTTCGCGTAAAACGAAAGAAGGTTGACATCATCCCTGATGCTTAGCTCCTTGTAGAGTGGACGCCGGTTGGAGAAGGCCTTGCTACCGGAGTAGTGCACGCACGCGAGGTTTCCGCGTCCTGGCGAACACACCTCATTGTTACCAGGGGGCACACTGGACTGGAACTGTTAGTGGGTACAATACGGACGGCACCGAATATATCAGAGTGGGTAAAAACAAGGGACACTCTTATTAGGTGTGTCGTGTCGTCGTCGTTCGTGTTTTCTTGTGTTTTGTGTCGTGTGCTGTGTTCATTCAATCACTTACCTGTGAACTTCTTGGCGGGCTCGTTGTAGTATGAAATATTTTTAATGTTGTCGCCTACACTGCGCAGCGGGACGAGTAGCCTGGCTACATATGCGTCATTGCTGAAACGGTATGGCATCGGCTCCCCATAAGAATATCTGTGGATATAAATAGTTATATTTGGTTACATTCATGTTTATCAAGTATCTGACTTTACTTTTTACTTCTAGGACTATCATTTGTGTTATGTGTTGCCAGTTATCAGTATCATACTCCGGCAATGAAGAAAAATCCATACTAATCCATACTTCCATACTAATATTATAAATGCGAAAGTAACTCTGTCTGTCTGTCTGTTACGCTTTCACGCTAAAACTACTGGACCGATTTAAATGAAATTTGGTACAAAGAAAGTCAGGAGCCTGAGAAAGGACATAGGCTACTTTTTAACCGACTGCAAAAAAGGAGGAGTTCGACGCGGACGAAGTCGCGGGCAGAAGCTAGTAATTATATAAAAGTTTGAATGTTGCTATACTCGACGTGATACAAAATATTTATACGAAACTGTCATTCTCTTCTGTGTTTAACTGACACGTACTTGAGCTCGTGAAGGTTACAGAAACAACTAAACATCACATCGCAATTCCACTGAAAAATGTACACGCTCATCAAATGAAAATAAACCATAAAACATTTTATTAGAGCACTAGACAGACATTTGCTGGCATTTAACCAGTCTATAATTATACTGTGATCGCTACGAATAGCCACGTCACATACTATACGATATTTATCTATGAAATCTACACCTACTGAAAACCTACTGGCTAAAAGAGAGTCATTGTTTTCTTGCTTCAAACTATATAAGGTCTGAGATAAGCTAATGGGAAAAAACATCCGCTAGTGGCGCTAGTGTAGATAGACTAACTGTACATATTCCACCAATGAGAAACCAGTTACTGGCCTATGATTGGTGGAACGTGACAGCTGCTTTTTCTACACTAGCGAATCTGAATTTTGACATTGTAGCTTCAGCCGACAATGCCAATCCGCAAGTATTATGTCGTGAATTTCAATGTCAGTGCCGGGACAGTCGGTCCGCATCAATGGCCTGTCTATTTTTAAAACATCACACCAGCCAAGAAAAATTGACGAGCCGTTGGAACAGGTGCGCTAGGTCTGCCGAACTATCAGATCTTAGATGATATAAATCAAAGCTAGTAGCGAATTAAGGATGACAAAATAAGTACAGGTTGATATATGAAGAAAGTAGATAGTAATCATATATTTCGTGATCAAAAAGCAAATAATGTTTCACAACTTTTGAAAATGAGACTTTAAAATCCGTCTATTGGTACATCATCATATAAGTATGAAAGCTTTTTGTGAGAAGTACTGCTAGTTTAGCTTAGTGATATCTTTTGACGGTGGTCGGGTAAGCTAAATTTACCCATGTTTGCCTGTATTTCGTACGCTATCTTAAATATCAGCCGATATTGATATCCCGATTTACATATATTATGACGCAGCCGGATAGTACCTAGGTACATGCATCGTTGAAGCGCCATAAATTTTAAAACGGCCTTGTTTTGTAAAACAGCTAACCGTAATATAATACGACAGATTATAGAATCCATCTGCGACAGATACGCCACCTTAACGAAAACACGATATTGAGATCTATATAGCGTACATTATCTTAAAGTCAAGATATATACAGTATCGTCATCATCATAACAGCAGCAAAACAGAATGCTGGACGACGGTCTCTTCCATAGTATCCGGTCCCGTACCGCCCGCATCCAGCCACACCTACCTAGTCGAGCTGTCAACACCACCTTTAAGGTAGGCTCACACCTTCTGAACAGCTCCTACCCGGAGGAATAGTAATAGTCCCAAGACTAACTATGAGTAGTCGTTCAGAAAAAAACATCACCTAAGGTGTTGTTTATATAGGGCTATCCCCTGCTGTGTCTTCCGCTCCGCTTATCCAGGGCTTATGTTTCAAAGAGTACAAGGATGCTATATCTTATAATATGTAAGTATTATTTAATGTACAAGACTTACGTGTGGATAGTCTCAAGTGGAGCGAGAGTCTTGGCGCGAGGCACCACCGAGCGCGCGCGGGTCAGCAACGAGGCTGTATCGGCGCGGATGCGGCGGCTCTCGTCCTCGAACAACTGGAATATTGTTACATTATCTATACTAATATAATAAAGATTTAATTTTAATTTATTGTACGTCTACTGTCAGCTCAGTCATGTTACAAATATGGGAATTATACTGTCCAAATTTCACGTTTCTATTATAAAACTAGCTGTCCCGGCAGACGTCATCCTGCCCGTTCGAAATTCAAATTAGGTAACTTTAGTTAGACAACGTTTGTATGGGAAAAGAAAAGGGCTGTTTTTAGGGTTTTCCCGGCAATTATTGTATTTTTTCTCGTAAGAACCATCCTTGGACTACAACGAACATTTAAAAAAAAAATTGGCCAAATTGGTCCAGCCGTTGTCGAGTTATGCGCTTACCAACACATTTTGCGATTCATTTTTATATAGAAGATTAGCGGTTACGGCAGTGTGTCCGTCTATAATTATGTCAGTGGGCACTTTTCCTTTTATTTATACTTTATACTAATATAATAACGAGGAAATGTTTGTTTGTTTGTTTGGATTAAATAGGCTCCTAAACTAATGGACCGATTTGAAAAATTCTTTCACTGGTAGAAAGCTACACTATTCGTGAGTGACATAGGCTTTAAAGGGACCTTTAACGTAATTCCATCTATATAATTGTAAATGTGCAATAAATGAATTTGAATTTGGATCCGGGCGAAGCCGGGGCGGACTGCTAGTTGATATAAATTTATGTATGTATTTGTTTACCTTCGTGGTCTCTGCACGGTAGAAGTCATCGAGGGCTGAGACGGCGATGTTAGGGCGATGACGGTAGTTGATCCGGTCGAGCTCTCGAAGGACCACGGATGGGCGCACGCGCACCCTGACCACGTGGTGCGGCGCCTCCGGGTACGTGACGAGTCGAGTCACGGCGCGAGTCGTCGGCCGGTATATTAACTCCGCCTGTAATGTACAGTATATTGAAAAGGATTGTCAAAAGGATAAAGATGGTAAATGTTAATTATTACAGGTATTAAAGAGGTTTTGTATATTATTAATTTATTATAATATAACTAGGATACTGAGACTGTGCCGATTTAGTGCTGAGTTGACGCCTTTACTTTTACTGAAGTGTCAAAAGATTCAAATTTCTTTATGACTAACATTATTGTGAATGTAGCTGTATCCATACTAATATTATAAAGAGGAAAGGTTTGTTTGGATTGAATAGGCTCCAGAACGGCTGGATCGATTTCAAAAATTCTTTAACTGATCCTGAGTGACAGGCTATAAAAAAAGATGCGGGGCGGACAGCTACCTAGTCTAGTATAAAAAGTATTTTTTTTGTTTTAACTAGGTAGTAGTAACGTATTCGAAAATAATGAATAGGTAGCCACAAATAAAGAAGACATGCAACGAATAATAAAATAATAATATAGTAACACAATAAATAAATATTATATCGGTCTTGCACGAAGTGCGACAGAAATATAACCTTGCATATTTGATAACAGTTTTATTAGAATTTATGTAGCTTTAGTTTAAATTTAAGATCGAAAGTTTGAAATAATATATGTACCTACAGTGAAATATGAGGAGGTTGAAAAATATGAAAATAGTTTATATTCACTTACGTATAGTTGATAATATTGTCTATTAAGTATGTTTATGTATGAGATAAGGACTATAAAATGGGATTATAATACATGTAACTTGAGCACTGCTAAAAAAAACCAAAAGCATTATTGGACTATTTTGAAAATTACTACACTAACGACTATCATGAAATAGCTTTTAAAAACTATATGCTTTCATGCGGATAGTGTTCAATACGCAGAATTGCCAATTTATTTATTCCCAGTATCATAAACAATGTTACAGAGATTTAGAGAAAAACAAACCAGCGTTTGTTTACTTTTACATGCAAAAACAAAAATGTTTACACAATTCCAACAAATGATGCAAGCAAAGCCAAAGTAAAGCCAAAGTTTAATTTTAGAATGCCTTTAAAAATCACGTTATTTCATCATAAGTACATATTTAAATACTCACATTGTCGAGAAAAGGTCTAGTCAATGAGGGCCACCGCGTGTCAGAAATCCGCTAGATGCGCTAGTGTAGAATTAGGTCTAGCTGTCATGTACCACCAATCACAGGCCAGTAGCTTGCCTCTCATTGGTGGAATATGACAGCTAGACCTCATTCTACACTAGCGCATCTAGCGGATTTCTGACACGCGGTGGCCCTCATTCGTGCTTGGCTAATTTTAGGATAGAGAAGGATTGAACTTATTTTTGTGAGGACTGGTTTTAGCGTTGATGATATAAGTACTTATACCTAATTTGTTTCATTTTCAATGACTGCACGACATTGAAGCCATCTTTCTTTGATAAATTAAGGTTGACTGGTAGAGAATTCCCTATGGCATTAGTCCACCTTTTGTACATTAATTGTCGCTGTCGGCTGTAGGTATATAATATTTTTTGACCCATTCAATTTAGCTAAGCTTAGCCTCAAAAGATAACCTCGCTTATTTATGTTGTCCTTGTTTCAAGTATTTTATCTAAATGTTTCTGTGTTTGTATTTTCATACAGTATAATTTTAACTCGAATTTAAAATTAAGGGACTTTTATTTTAAGAGACTTTCGTTGGGACGTTCGAAGCGAAAATACTCATACATTTAAATCTCTTTCTCTCAGGAATGAGAGAGGGAGACAGAAAAGCGAAAAGTCTATTTATATTAACAATATACGAGCCGTCTTCGAAGCAATCAATCTTTAATCAGTATTTATCTATTTGTCAGTGTAGTTTGTTTTTTGGATTTTGTTTATGAATTGCCGCATAGTTATTTTGGCGCTTACTGCGCGGATCGAGGGCCTGACTCATATTGCGGGTAAAATTAGCCGCATGCGCACGCTGGAAGCGTATGATTCAATTTCTTTGGCTCTCTGTCTATAGCAGAGTTGTATTAAGAAAATAAATAAATACCAAGTTACTTTCTCCTCCAACTAATCTATCTACATCAATTAATCCTAGCCAAACAGAAACAAACGTAACCGAGTCAAACATAACTTTCTACTTAAATTTACTTCGCTAAGTAAATACCTAATGATCATGATATAATGATCATCCTATTTTATACAGCTTACGTAAAGTGACCCATCCCTACTAATATTATAAATGCGAAAGTAACTCTGTCTGTCTGTCTGTTACGCTTTCACGCTAAAACTACTGGACCGATTTAAATGAAATTTGGTACAAAGAAAGTCTGGAACCTAAGAAAGGACATAGGCTACTTTTTAACCGACTACAAAAAAGGAGGAGTTCCATGCGGACGAAGTCGCGGGCAGAAGCTAGTGTTTTATATACGGGTAGCCAGAGACAAATACATATTTTTGTATTGTCTAGTACCCACTAGACAACAAATATATGAATTTATTAGATTCCCAAAACTCATATACAAATACTCAAGCTCACCACACTGACATCTGTCCCAGCAGGATATGTATCCGCAACCTCCGGTTTTGTAGTCAGGTGCTCTGACCACTAGACCAACAGGCCGTCATCATATAAATATGTGTTGAAAATAGTATTGTGGTGGTAAAACTTGTAATCTATATCTATACTTCTATACTAATATTATAAATGCGAAAGTAACTCTGTCTGTCTGTCTGTCTGTTACGCTTTCACGCTAAAACTACTGGACCGATTTAAATGAAATTTGGTACAGAGAAAGTCTGGAGCCTGAGAAAGGACATAGGCCACTTTTTAACCGACTGCAAAAAAGGAGGAGTTCCACGTGGACGAAGTCGCGGGCAGAAGCTATTTTAAATAATGTGCTTGTAAAATTGTAGGTACCATGATAATTTCTGATGCCTTCGCGGTTATTATACATTGGAATGAAACAACTATAGACGGATTTAACTCGCGTATTTTATTTTATTGGCTGACGTTTCGGAACACTTACAGATTCCTCATTCCATAATTGACTGACTGACTTTATAATCTACAGAAGAGCTGACAATAGTCTTATAATCTATAGAATAATTATATATAATATATATAATTTATACTTTATAATCTATAGAATTGCTAACTTACAATATTCAAATGATTACCTACACCTACTAATTAGATAGATATCAAATTACATCTTCATATTATAGCTTATTACGCGTTCTCTTATGTCATTGAAAAGTTTACAACCGCGTCCTCGCATATTTTTCAACAGTTTTCATTTCGCTTTCCATTACGCCGTAGTCACGGAGTATTTGCTACGCCTGCGAAGTGAAACCATGTATCGCTGGCAATGTATGGATATAACAGTTTTATTATTCGAGTGGGCGTAGTTAGTAATTAGTTGGCCTTCGAGCTGTTGCCAAAAATTCTGACTGTTTACGTTCCCTTCAGTAGATCCGGCCTTTGTTATATTCAAGGGAATGTACTGTCGTATATTTGGGCTAATGATAAAGTTTATTGTAGGTATACTTTTGCTCGAAATCTTAAGTTTTTCATCTGTCACTGTCATTCATTTGCAATGCGACAAAAACCTTACGTAGGTACCGTGCTAACTCGCTAGATTTAAATCGGATACGGAATACGTTGCAGATTTTTTTTTTATATTTCTTTGTTCACTTGTCAAATACAAGTGTCAAATTACTGCACCTACCTATTTAATCACTACCTAAACCAGGCGGTAAAGTGATTAAATTCTTTGCTACTTCTTGAATAAGATAGGTTTTGCATAAAGGAAAAAAAATAAGGTATCAATTATAGGTCTGTACTACTCTGTATCGTAGAGTAGTCTCTGATTTACCTACTTATAAACACGCTAATGAATTCCTATGAAAGTTTGTATAACATAACATTTGTCTTAATTTAGATATCCAAAAAAGATCTATCGTATTACGCTTAGGCTTTTTCGTCTTATTAATAAACATTGTATTGTACGTAGGTACCTACCTAATAACCCAAGCAAATCTTTTTATCATCAAAAAGCAAACAAACATAAAACATTTCACATGGATACTTAACAAAGAATTATGTTAGCTAGACTAAATCCCCGATGATTTGTAACCTAGCCTTAGAAATTGCAATTACGACCATGTGTTTCCCATTTTCAACAATTACTGTTTAGAAAGAATGTTTTACGAAATTGGATTTCATAATTAGAGGGCTGGCGTCGCGCCAGAGTCCGGTGTAACGTGAAAACGACAATCGTTTACTTTTTAGTGTTAAGCTTTTTAAATTGTCGTTTAACAGGTCTCTGGAGTTGTTAATTGCGAGGTTATTTGGACTAGAAGGAAATGTCTGTCGTGACCGTCAAGGCCATGTACCTATATAATATACTTACTTACTTACTTATATTTCTAAACATTTCTACAAATTTCAATGAGATAAGTAGGGTTCTTACCATTATTTAATAATAATAATAATATCTTTGGACAATTCACACCAATTGAACTAGTCCCAAACTAAGCAAAGCTTGTACTATGGGTACTAGACAACGGATAAACATACATAAATACATATAAGACATCCAAGACTCAGGTATAGATGCCAGTGTTCATCACACTGACATCTGCCCCTAGCAGGATTCGAACCCGCAACCTCCGGTTTCGTAGTCAGGGGCTCTGACCACTAGACCAGCAGGCCGTCAAATATTTATGTTAGGTACTTCTGCAATAGTTGGACCATGGGTAAAATATGTTACCTATCCCTACTAATATAATAAATACGAAAGTGTATGTTAAATATTTATGCTTAAACCGCTAAACCGATTTTATTTAATTAAATTTGATACCAACATACTTCGAGTTCCGAGGGAGGACATACCTACTTAGGAAAGATTTTTATCATGGAAGTCATCCTTTAATTAAAGGTTTAAAAACAGTATTAGAATTTACTATACCAGTGTGTGGCTAGTTTGTATTTTAAATATTATGACAGTTTGAATTCGTTGTTTCAATAATCCGCTAGATGTCGCTAATCTGAGTAAAATCCATCTGTCATATTCCACCAATCAGAGGCAAGCTTGTCTCTCATTGGTGGAACATAACTGCTAGATCTCGCTCAAGACTAGCGACATTTAGCAGATTCTTGCTTCGCGATAACCCCAATTAAAAGAAAGATAATACGAATTATTCATCGTTTTATTAATAAGAAATACCTAAACACGTTATCATTTCGTTCATCGTCGAGTTCAGATAGCAATCGAAATCTAAAATCATCCAAGGGCCAGACACGACGTTACAGTAGAATTTATAACTGTCAAATTAACTGAAAGTTTGTAAACAACTGTAAAGCTAATTTCAGAAATAACTTGTAAATAAATGCGGTGCATATAACCGCGCTGTTATTACACTTTTGGCAGGATATTGCGGTATATGCGTGTGCGCATTTTAGTACTGTAAACATGGAATTAACTTGGTAATAAAACTATAAAGGACATTGGAATGAAACAAAATAGTATAACGATTTTACGTGTATTATATTTGCTGACTTGTCAAAAACATTACAGTTCCCATATTATTATTATTATCTTTCTTCTATTATATAAAAATAAGTCGGGTTTTCCTCCCTGACGCTATAACTCCAGAACGCACGAACCGAAGGGAAGGTTTGTAAGTAGAGAAAATTTAAGAAACATCTTGAAAAAGTGTACAATCAACATCTTTCTATACCCCATATACAAAGTGGTTGACGGTAAGTGACAGAAGACTTTGACAGATCTTTGACGAGACAATCGGACGGGCAGGACGACGTCTGCCGGGACCGCTAGTTTTATATATTTTTAATGTGTAATAACCGCAAAAGCATTAGAAATTATTATCTGATATGTATTTGACTCGTGTTCCTAAGTATCTATATTGATTTTATGCTGACATGCTGAAAATTTTCCAATAGAAACTGTAAAGTTTTCGAAACGTGGCCATAAATAATATACCTACTCTTAAACACTCGTTTAAATTAATAGTTCTATATCAATTTGCAGGTGCAATAGAGATATTAACAAGTGTCTCGTA
This sequence comes from Polylopha cassiicola, assembly GCA_038024825.1. NCBI lineage: Eukaryota > Metazoa > Arthropoda > Insecta > Lepidoptera > Tortricidae > Polylopha > Polylopha cassiicola. The sequence continues at coordinate 8,653,267 of CP149061.1, forward strand.
TTAAACTATTTGGCGAGCGCCAAAGCATTCATAAAACCGTTTGGCCCATGCGACAATAGTATTGTAATGTGTCACTTATTTATTATTATTGGATAGAATCATATAACTAATTGAGTTGGGTTCTTGCCGGCGAGTTAGCGGATCTTGACCTTTGAGGTGTTTTATAGCTCTACCATCCGCCAAAGGGTCGTAGCAACGTTTAAAAAAACGAACGAACAAGAGCGTGTCGGTACACAAGGGTGTAGCTAGGATTTTATTTAACCTCTCCCTCCCTTAACAAAGGCATAGACAAACTACTGATATGTTTAAGATAATTTTCGACACTCGCAAGGGAATCAAAACCTACAGGGAACTTCCAGAGGGCAGCCCTTGACGGTGTAGTGTCAAACCCGGATGGCAATGAAAGTCCGGCTTTCCCCGGACGTAGACCTCAAAGACTCTGGTACAAGGATTCGAACCTGAAATCTCCAATTTCGTAGTAAAAGAACTAACCACTAGACTTTAGAGTTCACTAGACCGACATTTTGTAACTTCATATCTACTACCAGATTCTGATAATTTACAAATTCGTTCCTTCAAATTCTAATTTTTACGATGAGTAATTTATTCTCTTAAAATATTGGCAGTTGTTTCTTATTTTCTTTAAATAATAAATCGTTCACTTTTCATGATTCGCTAGTGTCATCCATTTTTAATGAAATAGGTCGAGGCAAAGCAAATAAAAACGTTGATGTGTGTATTGTTTTCTAGGAACATAAAGTATTTGGGATAAGAAAATACCTACTTAAAAATCTAGGTTACATTAAACTAATACATTCCTAGCTGGTAAAAAGTTGACTGCGGTAGTCAAAAAAAAATATGAGTAAGTAAGTAAGTAAGTACCTTAGTATAATTTTTGACAGATATTTATGGTCATAAATAAGACCAATCAGTAACGCAATTATCAGTCTAAAGTCTAAAAGTATATTTTCAGTAACTAAATGCTATTTTTTATTCACGCTAGTGAAACTATAGGTGTAGGTAGGTAGGTATTCAAATTGCAATTTCAGAGACATTCGTTAAAAATGAGTTTGGTCTATGGTGTGACTGTCCGGCTTTTAGGTTTAGTGATCTGGCAACCCTATACCCAACAATAAGTTTATTTAAAATAAATCTTGGTTGGTACTTACCAAGTGCAAACGTATGAATACCAGCAAATTATATTACAGTTTGAATTTACTAGCTGTCAAACTCTTCATTTATAGATTGTGAAAATGGGCTATAATCTATTTCAACACATTTCAGTTCTAACGTGTCATCTTTATAGAAAATTGGCACAAAACCATGATTTATTTCACAATTTACTTACGTTGCGACCTATTTATTTGACGTAGGTAATTGGTGACACCAAATTATTAACGACCTGCAAGTATTGTTTTCGGTTTCATATTTTTTTTGCAAAACATACTAACTAGGTACTAGAATAGATAAACTGTTGAAAATATTCAATACGGACATTGTCTATGGCTCTTTCAAAAGTTTAAACTCTTAACGTCTAGTTTCAAGGAGATATGCACCTACGGTTAAATGAGAGACCACTTTAATACCCTACCGAATAATTATTTTATATTATAACAATAGGTACTTACATAAAATGAAACCCTTTGTACATCGACTCTGCATATTCACAAAAAGCAATGATTTTTCACTACGAAAGTGCATAAGCTTACTGTGCTTTTAAACTACAATGATAATATACAACGGTGTTTAAATGCTGCCTTTCGGTTCGAGGAAAATAATCAGCATAAAAATCTACCAATAGCATCTCTCCATTTTTCATGCAGCTCTACTATTGGCTGATTTTTTACCGCTCAATTTCCACGTACATTTAAGGGTCCATTACACATTGGAAGATACTGGCTTCCTTAAGGTTGTCACTACTGGGTAAAATGGCATGATGGCCGACACTAAGTGCCCCCTGTACACAATGGCGATGGCCTGTAAGGAGTCAACATAAACCAATGTGTAATAATCCTTTTAGGTCGAAAGGCAGTTAGAAGCTTGATTGATACAGCTCCGTATAAAATGATACTCACCTGTGATAGCCTGGGTATGTAGGTGACAAAAGGCTCGTGGTAGTACGGTAGTAGAGACGAAAGGTAGTATACTGACGTCAACGGCTGTCAACACAAATAGTGTTTAGGATCTCTTCTTTGGTCGTGATTTCGTGATGTAGTAATGGTCTATTTCCTTCGTCTAACAAGATAATAGGTATAGCTAGTAGTAGCTATCCATGTAATCGAATTGTGGTCAAACTATTCTTTGATCACGTTTCCTTTAGAAATAATTATAAGAAACACCCAGATTCAGGTATAACCATATAACCTAGTTTGTTAGGTATTATACCGAGTGATTAACTTTATTTTATCTCACTGATTTTATTTTGTCAAAAATTATACATAGTTCGCATAGATACCTAGTTATTTATAAATTTGAAATCGTTTTTAAATCGGATCTATACCTACCTAAGTATAAATTAGTTTAGCTAGTAGACTAACCAAAATGTCTAAACCTTGAATGAAATGCTGTAATCATCTATATTTTTAACTACCTACTTATACTTACAGCTTGTTTGTGTTTAGATTCATCCTAATATTTATAGGTCAATTTCCTGAAATTTTCATTTTACATCCAGACCTACTTAAAGCCAGTGTTTGGTTGTTTACGTCGTTTTCAGAAGATCTTTTGATGTCATAAATAAACACGTGTTTGGTCTCTATGTTTAGTTTCATCTATGTTTATATTTCTAACGTTCATGTTGATTTTGTGTTTTTGTAAGTTTAATCGGCCTATGTATTATTGGTGGAGTATGCCTACATAAGTATAGGTATACCTAGGTATAAATTTACCTGTGTACTTTAATGCATTGCTTAAACTATGCTTTGGATAAAAAGATAATAAACGACAATTAATTAATACTATAGGTAGGTACCTAATTAGTACCACTGTAGGTACTAGTAGGTACTAGGTTCATTAAAACAGGTAAATAGAAACCACATCAAAAACATTGAAAGATAGAAATAGAACATAGAAAAGGTAAACATGTTAGTAAGGGCCGAGTTCATTCACGACCTTTCAATTCCCTGTCCTGGGGTATTGTGAGCACGGCAAAAGAAAATAGAACATAGAAATGCAAGCTTTATTAAAAATTCAGTCTAAACAGTTTCAAAATAAAGTATATAATTTATACACTAAAAAAAATATCAAAAAGCTACGATCCACATCTACTTGCTTAACATTAAAGTAGAGCGATCACATTGCGTTAGCGAATACTGATTAACGGGGGTAGGGTCGGGGAGACAAGGGAAGCGGGCGAGGGTGTCGGGAGCCGGGGCCCTACACGCGGTAGTGATAGTGGCGGTAGGAGGTGCCGTAGGGCAGGCGGCCGCTGGCGGTCGAGGAGTACGAGTAGCCGCCCGGGCCGCCCAGGCTGCTGCTGCGCTCCGACGTGTAGCTGTACCCGCCGGGGCCCGAGCCCGTGCGCCGCTCCGTGCTCGTCGAGTACGAGCTGCGGGCCGGCACGCCGCGCCCGTCGCTGCGCTCCGACGTACTCGAGTACGAATACGAGTACTGCTCCTCGGCGCGGCGCGGCGCCACCGGCTCCCGGTCCACCACCACGTAGTGCCGCGGCGTCTGCAACAACCGCGCCCTTAGCACCGCCGCTCGCGGCCACGCACCGGACCCCACCGACTCGACTCGCGAATCCGTCGCGACACGACCCTCCGACGCGCCGAGCGACCGCCTTCCCTAAACGACGCAGCTTCGATCGAACTACCCTCGAGACGGTTAATGACTAACATAAAGCGGAAGCGGCACACGACTCGACGACTGCCGGTCAGTAAGTTGCGTAGTTGCTGTAGTAGACGTGTCTGTGCGGCGCGTGTTGCGGGCGGCCGTGCGCGCTGGCGAGCGCCACGTCCATGTGATCGCGCGGCGTGCCCAGCGGGTCCGCGGCGTACGCTCGCTCGCGCTGTCCCACGGCCGCCAGCACGCGCGCGCGCGTCTGCTCCCGCGGCGACACGTACGGCGCGAGCGGCTGCAGGCGGCTCTCGGGCGCCGGCGCGATGTTCTGCCGCACGACCGGGTCGAGCACGCTGCGGCGCGCGCCGGGCCGCTCGCGCCGCCCGAACGCCGTCACCGGGTCCGGCACGAGACTCGGCCGCGGCACGAACGGCACCTTCTCCCAGTCGCCGGCCCGCTGCAAGCGGAGAAGTCGCCGTTAGTCGGCCGCGCCTCCAGCCGCGGCTATATTTGGCGCGCCCGGTTGCTCCGCTCTCGGTTTCGCGTTCTGACCCACTTGCGGAACACGACCGTCGCGGGACGAGGCGGCCCTCCGGACTTAACGAAAGCAATGGAATGTTTACAAGCGAGTACGGCTGTCGATCGAGCGGCCGGCCGACGGGGCTGGGAGAAAACGGCACGGAAACGAGCACAATGTTAAGGTCGCGTTCGACGGATCGGTCGGTGGATACGAGGGTCGAGCCGGTGCGAGGGGCGTCCGGCTCCCGGGGAGAGTTGGAGCGAGGTGCGGTGCTGGGGCGTCCGCCGCGCCGGGCCGGGGCGCACCGGCAAGCACCGGGAAGCACCGGGCCGGGCCGGGCGCGGCGGGCGCGAGTGTTGGGTGTTAGAGACGAGCACTCACCGACGTGCTGTAGCTGGTGGGCCGGTAGGGGCGGCGGGTTGTGTAGAAGTCACTCTCGTACACCATGGTTGCTGATTCGATATCGTTCGGGCGTGACTCGCGGCGGTCGGCTCTCGACTGGCGAGCGCGGCGCCGCCGTCCGCCGCGACGCCGCGCCGTTATATTTAGACGCTGTCGTTGCAATTTCGACGTCACTCTCGCGCTTTTACTCCGATCTTATGGTACGGAATATGTGATGTCACAAGGGTCGGACAATTGGGTTAAGGATAATCTGAGGTGGAATGCAAGATGCAGACGTTCAAAATAGCTGTTTAATGCGCCGTGACTCGTGAATCATCGTCCTTTTCTTTCCAGAAGCTTGCTATAGCGAGCGGATACTATTTACGTTTGTTGTTTCATTCAAAGTCATGACTTGTGTTGGCATTTGCGTAAACTGCGCAGAATTTCAGCAACGATGACTAGGTATATGTGTGGGTATAATCGCGAAGCATTTAGTAGGTAAATAAAGTTTTCAACGAGTATGTTAATGGAATTCGGGTACCCACATCAACCCAATCTGCCGAGGTGTTTTCATAAATTCACATCAAAGCACTTCTCTACTGTTATTTGTGCGTGAAGGTACCTAGGTAGATTTCTAATTACCTAATTGAACTAAAACTGTTGTTCTTAACAACCCGTTGTACCTAATTCTCGACCTAAAAATAATATTTATCACCCATATATTTTTAACGACCAATAACACAGTAATAATATGACCCTGACTGCGAAGGTGAAGGTGCCTTATAAATCTCTCAGAGAATTCAAATTTGTAAATGTTGAAATACGTAATTTTTCCGGAATAACAATCCCAAGGAAAAGTTTCAAGTACCTAGGTATATATAGTCTCAGGGGAACACAAATTATTGAAGTTGTTAGGTATTTCATAAACAAATTATTGTTTTAAGTAGGTACCTTAAAATAAAACAAGGAAAACTTTCCGTAACCTCTTTTCTATACTAATAATAATAATCTAGGTACACTAATATTATAAAGAGGAAAGGTTAGTTCGGATATGAACAATTCTTTCACTATTGAGAAGCTACACTCCCCGAGTGACATAGGCTGTATTATACATGTATTATATGTATTTGAAAAAAAAAAAAAAAAAACTGGGATCCGCGCGAAGCTGTAATGAATAAAAGTATAAACACAACTTACCCGAACATATTATCGCCATTTGCTGTAGTGAAATATTTCTTGCACTCAGTACTTATTAGTTTTTTACTTCATTTAAAAAGTAAGTAATTATTTTATAATTTTACTCTTTGCACTCATGTCTGATGCAGAGTCATGAAGTCAGATTGAGTCATATAATTTACTAGCTGTGCCCGCGACTTCGTCCCCGTGGAATAGTAATTCTTCATAAGGCTTCATATTTTCCCCGTTTTTTACACATTTTCCACTTCTTGAATTCGAACCAGTAGTTCCTGAGATTAGCGCGTTCAAACAAACAAACAAACTCTTCAGCTTTATAATATTAGTATAGATTTTTCCGCGCCAAGATTTAAAATGAAGATTGGCCATTGGTCTATTGAAAATAAAGCGAATTTATAAATCAGTCATTATTTGATTGATTCGACCTTGAAACATTCAAAAGGACTTATTACACTGCAATTTTCCAAATGAAGATTGCGCGATTATAACCAGTGTTACCAGATTTATTCACAGATAATTTTCGGTCACCTATTTTTTAATGACTAAAAAAAACTGAGGTTCTTTCAACCAATCAATTACTTCATGGCAATATTCAAGAATATTATACTATCTAATTAAGCGAAAAGTATGCAAAATAATTATAAAGAAAAAGTTTCACAAGATAACATTATATTTGATCGTTAAATCATTTAACTTGCTTCGCCAAGTTATGTAGGAATAAAAATCATTAAAATCATATTGAAGTAGACTGCGCAAGAATGTTTAAATATTTTGAGTGAGAATTGTTTTAATGTAATTTGTAAGTAAAAAAATATCTCCAACTGTCACCTTTTTTACAACTCTTTGTTGTACATTTGACAATATTCAAATTAAAAGGACTGAAATATACTGCCTTAGCGGTCAAATGTTTGCAAGGGAAAATAATAAGGTAAAGGGCTCTCAATCGTGTGCTAATAATACAACAATAATCAAAAGTTGTAATAAACTTAAACTATTTATTTTCCTTTTACAAAATGACCTCTAATTAATTTACAATAATTTCTCATTTTTCTCGAATGTGTCGTGCGCAGACTTCAACAGGAGGCCGCTGGCCCGATCATATATAATTTGGACCCAGAAATCAACATAATACACGGTACATCATCTGCGATCGAAAATCAAACACCCGTCGTCCCAGACCCACTACTTTATTGACTTTACCAGTGTTTCATACAATAAATCATAACAATTCAGGTCAAACAAAACAACATGTGCCGAACTTAATATGTAATTATAAACATGGTCTGGCCGGTCTAGCGGAGTCATCGGAACTTCAGTCAGCGCGGCGCGCCAAATAAATATCAACGTATGTACACGAGCTCTCGCGACAGTCTCCCCCCCCACTATATATTTATAACGTTTTTTTTTTAATTTATAATTTATTTCGTTATGTCCTATCTATGTAGGTCGACCAACGCCGAGCGCCGCGGCCGTCGGCTCGGCAGTGACGACGTTACGTCACAACGGCATCCGTTGTATATCTTACTTAAATTTATTTTAAAGACATTCTCAAAAAACGTACATAACTACCCGTAGGGTCGGAATTTACCACAGATAAAAAAAATCCATTGTTAAAAGAGGAAATTGTTTATGTACACTCTTTGAGAACATGTGTTTATGTATACGATCTGGTACGATCGCATTGAAGTCTAATAAGGCCCCCGACGGCAGTGGCAGACGCGTCGGATGACGTCCCACCGAGGGCCTGCACCGGGCTGGGACGTCAGCTAAACCCCGACGATAAACCTTTTGGACGCCACATGACATGCTACGCGAATTTCAACCATACGCGCACATATACTAGGTCTACATTGCAACGTCGATGTCATTGGCGTTGAAAAGGTTCTTCTTACACATGCACAATCCAACACTAGCCGCTATGTCAATAACTGTATTATGGAGTGGTTACATTTTTGTGCAGTATATCGAATGCCGATGTCAGTTTTATCTTAAGATATGGATAACTTAATTAACCACGAAGGTAAGGCTTTCGTTCCACCATTCAATGTCACCAACGATTTGTACATTGTGTCCGCAGACTGCCTTATACAAATTGTAAATTCTCGCACAAACGAAATCGACACTAAACAAAGTTGCACTGAAATTATTGCTTCAAAATCATCGACTTTTTTTTTGTTTAGTGGCAGTTTCGTGAACAAGGTACGAGTGCATAGTTTAAATTTAAACTACATAGCAAACTGAAAACTTCCGCCTTATTTTAATTATAGTCGTAAGAACCAAGAAATCGTTTCATAACAAAAAAAAAAACAGTTGTTCAATAATATACATACAAATTTGAATCTTATGTCCAAATACTAAGGTGAAAAAATACATATTAGTGAAATTATAAACTCTATTGTAATGAATATTTATAAATTTACGTCAAATACAATAAAGAAAATGTGATATTTATCCTTTTATATATTACAATTGTATATAAAGGGTGCAAAAAGTGTATAACAATTGTACTTTTAGTACAATTTACAAATGAATTTCGAGTTTAAAAAAAACAAGGTACATACAATGTATTGTCTGCTCGTTACAATATAATTTATATATATAATTATGCACCTAGACAACGCGTAATCCTTACATGCGTTATTCAAAGAACATTATATCCTAAAAAACCCATACCGCAAAGCAGCACAAAGTTGTATATGAACTGTAAAAAAGTTGTTTAAGAACAAAAACTCTTATTCAGCCTTGGTCCAGCTTATATAGACCTTGTGCAGCCTTGGTACAACCCACCCTACCTGTCAAAATAAGTTTGTTAATTTTCAAGTTTATAGTCAATTATAAACTAAACATATTGGAGAAAATTCGAACGAAGCGCAAAATTACATTCTTTATTGTTAAAAGAGACGTCTAATTTTGTATTACCAACACTAAAAGCGACCAAAAATGTATACAAAAATATATAATAATATAAGTAGGTAAGATTTACCTATGTTAAATAACTTAATATTTTTAAGAAGAAAGAAGAAAAATTTAACCATCATGCTCTAACTGGAGATCGAAGAGTAGAAATCGGAATCGCAAGTCAAAAACTATCTTTACGTCACAATGTCAAATATATACGGCGATAAAAGATCATATAAAAGTAAAAAGTTAACACATTATCTATTAATAAGAATTGCTCGTCAAAAATTCTAAAGGCATTTCAAAGGTCCCAAATTAATATTGAGATATTTATAGTCATTGGCATATTTCAGGATCACGCTGTATATAGCATAAGTTAGTATACATTCTTAAGTTTATTAATGTCAGGAAGTTATTCGTATAAAAAGATTTTACTACCCTTTATTTACTGTCTAAGCTTAAATGGTTCTTACGGTTTTCATTACAATTTTTGGAACATCATGTATCATTAAGGTTCAACAACCTTCAAAGTTATCAGGTAACTAACAAAATGATTCGACAGAAATTGGTTTTCTAGCGGACTAAACGCGTTATTCTATCATTAAAACTCCATTTGCTATTGAGAAAAGGACCTAGTCCCCCGTGCTTAAAGATCATTTCCGAAGGTTTCACAAACTGCGGAAGGAATAGTGAGATTGCAAGATGAGAAAGGAACCCATAACGATATATCTAAAACTCTGGAATAATTTTAACACATAGGACAGTTTGCAAAACCTTGAATATTGGACCTACGAGCTTTAGAGCGACATAAAAGACGCATAAAAAACTACCAAATTCTATCTCCCCTTGGTAGATTGCTCGTTACAAACTACCAAATTCCACGTGCATTTGGTAGATTGCTTGTTTCATGTTACTATAGTTCAATGCGTAAATTAACATTTAACAATATTATTTTAATCATTGAAACGCCATAGACAAAATAGAGCAGTCAAATGAGGATCAACAACAAATCTACTTTACATAATTATTACTCTATGTTATCGTTGTGATGTTCCTATGATAGTAAAATGAGGTTTCTAAAGTCATTCCCAACTTAACTCACTTGTGAACAGACACAAATTTCTCTGTTTACCAAGTAGGGGAAATTGGGAAAAACAATCACATCTGTTCACAATAAAGACCCAAAATAGTGTGTTTTTTTCTCTCTCTCTTAAAAAACACTAAAACCTCACGGAATGGACAGAATCTTTTCACTGTGAACACAATCCTTACAAATCTGTATAACGCTTTACACTACAAATATTATTATGCATTTGAAACAACACACGGCTTGTCGTTACGTCAAATGAAGTTCTATACAGCGAAAGCATGATCTCGAGATGTGATTATTTTCCCTTTGTAAAAGTTAATAAACGAAAGGCTTGGTCTAGCAGTAGTCGTGTCATCGGACATTGAATGGCGGTCGTAACAAGTGCGACTCACGGCGGGTGGCGGGCGCGGGCGGTGTTACTGCGAGGGGTACGGCGGCGCGGAGGGCATGGGCGCCGAGTACACGAGCGGCTGCGGCGCACCCGCCCACGCGCCGCCCGCGCCGCCGCCGCCGCCCGGCATGCTCATGCGGTAACCAGCTGGAACATACAAATATTTATTAAGTAACTAGCGACCCGCCCCGGCTTCACACGGGTGCTATAAATCTTCCTCTTGAATTACTTTATCTATTATAAAAACCGCATCAAAATCCGTTGCGTAGTTTTAAACATTTAAGTGTACATAGGGATATAGGGACAGAAAAAACGACTTTGTTTTATACTATGTAGTGACTAGCGATGATCCAAGTGACACTTCTACACGTCAATATCTACACTTATCACGAGCCAAGCCCCTTAGCTAATAAGACCATGTAAGTTATTTATCGTCAACCAAGTTAAATACTGGTAGTCTCTTCATAATTAATTTTCATGATGACTTGAGCAGTGTTGTTAGTCGAGGGATGATACTATACCTTCATTCTGCGTAAGCACAGATCAGTGTACAATTATAAACAAAGTATTTTTGTTGTTAATAATTTTATAAGCTTTATCAGAAACCACCGAGGCCCGGATGAACGATTTTTAACCTCTCAGGACAAACATATTTTTTACATGTTTGATGGCGATTTAAGTTTATTAATACGATTTACTTTGACCTCAAGGGAGTATTTTTTTTATCTGTAGTTAGTTATTAAAGGACTCCAAAAAACAAAATAAAAAACTACAATAAAAATCGGTCCATCTGTTCGGGAGCTACGATGCCACAGACAGACAGTCTCGGCTGTCAAATGTCAAACTTATACCATCCCGTCGTTTTTGCATCGGGGGTTAAAGATCCATTTATAATAAACATGCCTAAGTCTTACAACCTTACTTATTAAGTTTTATTAATTGAATTAGTGATTTAAGTAATAACACTTAATCCCTGTGTTTCTATTAAAAATCCTCTGCTACAAGTTGCAAATAGCTTGGGACTTGGTTAAACATTTTCATAGATATAGTGTAGACATAACATAATCATAGTGTCGTACCTGCCGCCGCAGCTTGCGGATTACTATACGCCGTTGCGTACTGCTGGTAGTACCCAGGCGCCATGTACCCTTGTATCGCAGGGTAACCCTGGAAACAAAACATATATTTAAAATTGCCCAACATCTTCCGGAGCTATCATTAGCAACCATGTCTTCCCAAAACACAAAGTTAAAATACATATATATGCGACATTACCCTGATCAAAATCGAAAACAGATTTATTCAGAGTAGGCTTATACAAACTACTATGAAAGTCAGAAGATGCTATCTTTTCCGAAAAAATCTCACTTGAGAAGAAATGGCAAGAAACTCAATGCTCAATAAGGTATAATTATTTCAAAATACATAATTAGGTAAATTTTATACTTATATAATGAACAAAAAGCTGAAGACGTATAAAGGCCTAACAACTAACAGGTTCAAATTATAAAGACAGAATACAAAGTAATTTTCTTAAATCAAATATTTTACTGCACCTGCCATTAGTATTTTATGTTCATATGCTAGTAATAGGAAGCTAGAGGACATATTTTATATCATTAAATGTGTTTCACCCAGTTCTTTCTCCCCAATCTCACCAATTAACCCTAATGACCACATTAAGTAGTACAATTAAGGTCACAGTGGGGTATCTTTATATACACGTATATTGTACAATGTATTTTTTGGATTAAAGCAGTTCTTAACCTTTGCTCATACTTATCACTTTTATATTTAGTGTTCATGACAACTACCAGCTGATTGTTACCCCCAGGCAATATAAGTTTTACGCCCGCGGGGATAATTACCTCCAAGTTAAGAACCCAGGGACTGAAGGAAGAAAAAAGGATTGAAATATAAAAGCACACTTAAGCTGACTCCTTTGATTATTCTTTAGTGGTTGCAAAAATAATCAAAATTAGTTCCTAATCAAGAGTGACGATGCAATTATACATACTGATTACAATCAAGTGTAAAATTTACTTTTTTAATTATGTTCTTTCATCAATTAACTGAAAGAAGGTATGGAAGCTACTCATTGAGCCAGAATTATGGTTAATCTGATGATTATTTTAGCAAATATTGGCCAAATATTGAGGTCTACATCTGATACCTAATTCATTGAAGATGCTTAAGTTGCAATTGTATAAAATATAATAAAAGCTAGTTTGTTTAAAGCCAAAGTAATTGTCTGTCAAAAACAGATGATAGTGTACAAAAAGGCACAATTATTATTCAAGAAATATAAACAAATGTATCTCACCCATTTAAAACAAGTTTTAGAATGTGTATGGTTGAAACCAGTCAATTAGCATATTCAAATATTTTTTTCACAAAAAAATTGGATCACATACAACATTTGACAATATTAGAAAGCATTTTTTAGGATATATTGTATGATATAATATATTTCAAGTGTGTATAGATGATATTAAGTAATATAACTAGGCATTACTGTTAAGATTGGTTGTTAGACCTATTATCCTTTTTTAGTGCGCTCCTATATTATAAAAGGAACCACTGTGCAAAATTTCAAGTTTCTGACACTTATAACTTTCTAACCCTTAGTCAAGGCCCTGCATTGATATGTCATTCATTAAGTCAACTTCTCCTTTTATATACAGTATTTTTTTCAATTGTCATTTACCTGGGCATACCAATAACCCATTCCTTGTTGGTACGGGTAAGGGTACTGCGTCTGAGCACCCATTGCTGGCGGAGCGGCTGTGGTACTCGGAGTGCTCTGAAATGGAATTCGTAAATAGTTTTAGTGCCAACATAATGAGAGTAAAATACTGTTAATTTCGCACATTGACAGTGCCATTTGCCATTTGTATGTCATTTTATATTATTAGAAATATGTATTAATAATTCTGATGTAAAACCTATTTTATTTGATGACACATGAACATTTCTATATATACAGTCATAATTCAAAGAAACAAAACCACAATAATAAATATTCCCTAATTAATAACTACAAGGAATATTTTTATAATTAGTCAATAAGCACCTGGCTTTCTCCTGTACCACCGTTTTCTTTGCCCCAGAAGCATTTGACTGCGTGTCCGCTAATATCTGTGTTATGTGTGCCTTCGATGGCATGTGCTGCTGCCTCTTTAGTTGTGAACCTAATAAACGCATAGCCTTTATCTCTGAATACTCTTATATCTTGTATCTGGCCATACTGTGAGAATGTAGTCTGCATCAACTCCTCAGTGATAACGTTGCTTGTGAATCCTCCGCAGTAGACGGTCGTGTTAGTCGGTGAGCTCTGGTTGTAAACCTCGTCAAATGTGGGCTGCTTTGCTCGTTTGCCACTTGGCGCGCCCTCATTGGGCCTGTTGGTCGGAGGCTTGCGTGTAGACCAGTTAGTGCGTATAGAGCGCGAGCCGAGCCACTGCCCGTTCATAGCCTGGATAGCAGCCTCGGCATCTGCCTTCTTAACGAAGGAAACGAACGCGTACCCCTTGGATTTGAGCGTTTGTGGGTCGCGAACTATCCGACAGTTTGATATCTCGCCAAAAGGCGCGAAGGCCTCACGCAATATGTGCGTCTCGATCTCCGGTGACAAGTCACCCACGAATATGTGGTGGTGGTTGCTAGTGTCCGTCTTGGGTTGATTACCGGGACTAGTAGCCCAGTTAACCTTCATCTCCTTGTCAAGAAACACCCGCTTGTTCATGGCGGCCAGGGCCGTAGCCGCTGCCGAATGATTCGTAAACTCGAGAAAGGCATACGGATCGTTGCCCGGCTCGCGAATTATCTTACAACCTTTTACTTCGCCTATTTGACCGAACAACGCGCATAGAAATTCTTCTGTGACACTCGCGTCTAAATTACCGACGTAGAGAGTTTTCGGGTGGCTTTCGTCGCCCATATTAGAATTAATCGTAATCTAGCGGTTACTTAATTACGACTATGAACACTAATATCGAAAATACTTGCTAACCAACGTGTTATTTCATTACACAAAACATTGGATGACGGATAAAGAAAGAAAAATGTCGCAAACAGCGCCTATAACTTCTCGAAAGACGTTGCTGTTGACTCGTGAAACGTTCACTTTTCGGAAACAAACGCATCTATAGACGAATTTCCGGTGGAATCAATTTGAAAAGTTGGCGGGAATAACAATTATATTTATTTTTGATGTATAAAAGAGAAAAATATTATAATAATAGAATTTGCAACTACAAAATATACTTATTAACTGATTACTAGTTTTAATTATAAAATAATTAATTACAAAATATTTTTACGATGCAGACCATAAACAAATTTATTGTTGATTTGACACAGAGTTTTCTGCTATAATATAATCCGGAAACGAGTGTCATTCGAAAGTCTATGACTCATCAGAAATGCTATCTCAATTACAGATTATTTTCGTGATTGCTTTTCTCTTATTGGTGTATATTCCGATGTAGGTATAATTATCCAATCAGTCAAAAGTTAGTGTTTTTTTGTAAATCATTGGTCATAATACTGCAAATGTATGTAATCTCGGTTAAAAGTTTTGCCAAAGAAAATATTATATAAAATAAATCATAACACATCAAATATTGAAAAATGTGGAGAAAGTTCAATGAATTTTATTTTATCTTAAGAGGATTGTGAAGCTGTTGATTTTCATACAAAAGGCGATAACGTTTTACACCCAGTAAATATAGTTAGATTTTTATAATTTTTGGATATGTTGTAGATATAATGAGAAACTACGCCTGTACGTTTTGATTTTTAAGAAATATTGCTTACGCTAAAATTTATTAAATTTATTAGATTTATATAGGGTGCTCTATATATTGTAGGGTAGTATTGAAACGCCAATGTAGTCAGTTGCATTTATTGAAGTTAACAGAAGACAGTTTGACAAATTATATTACAATTAAGTGCTTTCGCTGAACAATAGCTGGGCTAAAGTATCGGAGAAGACTGCTTGTCGCTATCGAACTCCTCTACTGTCTAGCTTGGTCGTGAAGTAGACTGCAAGTGGGCTATCGTACTCCAGACTTAACTCAACACATAGGGCTGCAGTGTACGCTACCGCTATGGCTGGTTCCTAGCTGTATGATCCTCGAGACTTGACTCAACACATAGGGCTGCAGTGTACGCTACCGCTATGGCTGGTTGCTATCTGAATGATGGTCGGTGATGCGCGGCTGTCGTTTTATAGTAAATCCTCGTGCGTCTTCGGGTGGACTCGGCGCTACTCGGTGGCTGGATGACGTATTCGTAGGGTGCGAGAGAAAGTTCTCGAGCCCGTGCGTCGTATCGTTACAATCTCCCCCTCTGGCGCTCGCGAACGTCCCGTGCGAGTGGCAGGACTTAGTTAAATTGGACTTTTCTTGGTCTTCGTCAAATAGGGACCACGGATGTTGTCGGCGGCCTCCCCCTGGAGTAAAGCTGCTCCGTTTCCTTATATCGTTACAATCTCCCCCTCTGGCGCTCGTGAACGTCCCGTGTGAGTGCCAGGACTTGGTTCTTGGTTAATTTGGACTTTCCTTGGTCTTCGTCGAATAGGGACTACGGAGGTTGTCATCGGCCTCCCCCTGGAGTAAAGCTGCTCCATTTCCTCATATAATTTGATGGAGTTGACAAAATCGTCCACTTTAGTTTTATTATTTTCGCCATAGAATCGTATGGTGCAGGGAACAAAGTTTTTAGTATACATTGTTGTGCCTGGTATACGGTTTAATAATAGTGCGAGTTGCTCTTGTGTCAACTGAATCGATGCCACTGAAGACACTGATCCACTATCCTTTGTGTCGGGTATTGCTTCTTTTTGGCTCATTTTGTAAGGTAGTTACCAATTTATAATAGTATTGTACGGTAGTTGATAATTTATAAATTTGAGGTGGGTATGCTTATCATAAAATAGCGGGTAGTTCTTCTTATGTTGCAAACCACTTGTAGGGTAGTTGATAATTTATAAATTTGAGGTGGGTATGCTTATCATAAAATAGCGGGTAGTTCTTCTTATGTTGCAACCCACTTGTAGGGTAGTTGATAATTTATAATTTTGTGTTGGGTATGCTTATTACAAAATAGCGGGTACTTCTTCTTATGTTGCACACCACTTGTAGGGTAGTTGATAATTTATAATTTTGTGTTGGGTATACTTATTACAAAATTGCCGGTAGTTCTTCTTTACGTTGGGCGCCAATTGTAGGGTAGTATTGAAACGCCAATGTAGTCAGTTGCATTTATTGAAGTTAACAGAAGACAGTTTGACAAATTATATTACAATTAAGTGCTTTCGCTGAACAATAGCTGGGCTAAAGTATCGGAGAAGACTGCTTGTCGCTATCGAACTCCTCTACTGTCTAGCTTGGTCGTGAAGTAGACTGCAAGTGGGCTATCGTACTCCAGACTTAACTCAACACATAGGGCTGCAGTGTACGCTACCGCTATGGCTGGTTCCTAGCTGTATGATCCTCGAGACTTGACTCAACACATAGGGCTGCAGTGTACGCTACCGCTATGGCTGGTTGCTATCTGAATGATGGTCGGTGATGCGCGGCTGTCGTTTTATAGTAAATCCTCGTGCGTCTTCGGGTGGACTCGGCGCTACTCGGTGGCTGGATGACGTATTCGTAGGGTGCGAGAGAAAGTTCTCGAGCCCGTGCGTCGTATCGTTACAAATGCTAATAAATTTTAGCGTAAGCAATATTTCTTAAAAATCAAAACGTACAGGCGTAGTTTCTCATTATATCTACAACATATCCAAAAATTATAAAAATCTAACTATATTTACTGGGTGTAAAACGTTATCGCCTTTTGTATGAAAATCAACAGCTTCACAATCCTCTTAAGATAATGTTAAAATAAATTAATATAGATGAATTGTTTATAGTATTTATAGTTTACAAAAATAGTGTACAGAGTAGGCTAAAAATAATTAAAAGCATCAAAATATTTACCACAAAGAGTTTATTTAAATAGAGCAACATCGACAATATTGACAGTAGACTTTAGTGTTGCTATAGCATATCGTCGTGCTGTGCTGTCAACGACAGACATTTTCGGCGATACGGCACGATTCGATAAATATTTTTAGTACTTACAAAATCTCAATTAAAACATGCATGATTTTAGTAGATTATGCTTTTAGATGAGAAAACCATACCGTGTCCAGTGGTGTCTCTTGATTGTCGCTCCTAAAAGTAGTGACCGAGGTTAGAAGTCGTTTCTAACTCGTACACGTATGCAGTGATTCCGTTTTTATACGTTTCGGTGTGTTAAATATGACGTGAAGTGGCTTTTATTATATAGTTTACAAAGTTTTCACGATGCTGCCGTTAATACAGAAAGACACACGGTACCAGCGCGGCCGCCTCGCCGGAATTAAAGACAAGTTTCAAAATTGGTTCAGACTCATTTACTCCGATAAGAATTCCAGGAATTTGTTCCTATTCTTGATTCTCAACTTGTCTTTCGCATTTGTTGAATTATTTTATGGTGTTTGGACTAACAGTTTAGGTAAGTACCTATTTCTTTTGCACAAGCATAATATATTAAACATATATTTAAAAATGTAATGTTGTTTTTCATTGTTAATTACAATTTTGATATTCTTTCAAGTAACTAGACTTAAAAGTGAATTCGATGACTGTCTGATTAATGAAAGTCAATGACTCAGAACTCTTAGGGTTATTCAGTTAAACAGTAATACTTTTTAGTATATTCCTCTATACTTGAGTATAATTACATATTTAATAATATATGGTCTATGGTCATTCCATATTTTAACTAATGTATATATCACTAAATTGTATACAATCTTTTTCAGGTCTGATATCTGATGCATTCCATATGTTCTTTGATTGTACGGGGCTGGTGGCAGGCTTGGCGGCATCAGTTATTTCAAAATGGAAGGCAAATGAACGCTTCTCATATGGCTATGCTCGATCAGAAGTGCTAGCCGGCTTCGTAAACGGATTGTTCCTTTTATTTATTGCATTTTTCATTATGAGTGAGGCTGTGGAAAGGGCCATTGAGCCTCCAGAGGTTAGTACAATTCAATCATAGCATGAATCTAGATATTTTGTATTTTTTTAATGATATATTATATATGTACCTTATCTCTACTAATATTATAAAGTGGAAGGGTTTGTTTGTTGGAATAGGCTCCAGAATAGGTGGACCAATTTCAAAAATTCTTTCACTGTTGAAAAGCTACACTATTCCCGAGTGACATAGGCTATAAAAAAAATGATCAATGCGAAGCCGGGGCGGACAGCTAGTATTTATATACACAGACTTAGAGTTAATGACAAATGATTATGATAAAAATTGCTTAATGCATCTTGGGTGCACAAGGGTGGATCTTTGAGCGTTTGAGACGCCGCGGCGCACCATCATTGTCCTCTACATCTATATTATTCTATATCTATAATGTTTGCAAATAATATTATTATGTATCGATTGAAATAGTATTTGTAACAGTACCGGGGGATAATATCACTCAAATTTTCTTTACTTATTGACTCTGTTCTTAAATATAGATGTAGAGGATAATGACGGCATCTCAAACGCTCGAAGATCCACCCACAAGCAGTTCTAGGCTATGTACCTATATCAGTCTTAATCATACATATTTTGAATTGATGTGCTTACAACTTAATCATGTTTAAATTCTCTGTAAATTCCATTGAAGTTTTTTCTTGATAAAGTTTGAATTATACTACTTAGATTTCTTTTTGATAAGGTATGTTCAGAATGTTACTGTTATCTGTTTGAGTTATCAAAGAATTACAACACAATGATAGATAATATAATGAGAAATAGCTTAATCTTTCCTAATATATGCTGCATTAAAATACATTATAGGTGTTTTCATAATTTCTAGGCTTTTAAGTTTTTACGACTTAAAATGTTTCAATCTAATATCCAGTTATTGTAATCTCAGGCTTTAATGACCCATTTGGAAGTTCCCCTATAGTCTGACTTCTAGTCAGTAATAAAAACCATCATAAATATGCTAGATGAAAAAAAAAAACATTATAAATATGCTAGATGCTAGTTTTATATTATTCAAATTTATGCAATGATAACCAATTTATATATTTAGCATCTATGCACTTTTTTTCTATGTTTATAGTCATTGCAATATCACGTGTACAATGAACTTTCGTCATAATTAATAATGACATAATGTTGAAATTCCGTTGTCGCTCACGTGCGCGACCGTTCGCGGTGGTCGAGCACGTAATTTCTTTATCCAACAACTTGTAAGAAATCTTTGTTCATGAATAGGCATGAAATTTCGACACTAGGTCAATTATTGATCAAGATTGCGTATAGCTTGGAGAAAAAATCATTAACACGTGGAACTAAATGTTTCGCAAAAATGTTACTCAGATAGGTACCTAGTAAAGGTAGATTATCTAAGTAAATATCTAACATAATAATATATTTGACGTTATTAAAAATTCAGACCTTAGCCCTACAGCACACACAGATTATTTTAAAATGGTGTACCTGTACCTACGTAAATGTTTATGAATTTCAGGTGAAGCACGAGCGTCTACTTCTAGTCTCCTTCCTAGGCTTCCTGGTGAACATGGTCGGGATATACGCGTTCCACCACGGGCACGGTCACGGGCACGGCGGCCACGGTCACTCGCACGGTGGCCACGGCCACTCCCACAACGGCCACGGCCACTCCCACGACGACGGGGAAGCGCCCACAGGCGCCGGCTCCGCCATCATGCGTGGGGTCTTCCTCCACGTGTTAGCCGATACGCTCGGATCGGTCGGGGTCATAATATCTGCTATACTCATGCGGATGTTCGGATGGATGCGAGCCGACCCCATATGCTCGATGGCCATAGCGCTTCTCATCGCCGCGAGTGTTATACCATTAGTGCGCGATTCAGCCGGTGTGCTTATGCAAAGAACTCCCACCGCGATCGAGCGGGCGCTTCCGAACTTATACACGCGAGTGGTGGGGCTGGCGGGCGTCCACGGAGTCCAGGAGCCCCACTTCTGGACGCTCTGCAGTGACGTCCACGTCGGCGCTATCAAATTAGAGGTGGCCAAGGAGGTCGACCCTCGGTATGTAACTGAACAGGCCGCCAGGATCTTCAGGGAGGCCGGCGTCAAACATCTAACTGTTCAGTTGGATTACTCGCCGCTCTGATCGTGAGCGCACTTGATCACAAATGTACAGTTTTAAGTTTTTGGTAATGCGAGGGTTACCTCGTTAAGGTGCGATTCTGTTTTCGATGATCCTTAGGAAAATGTAATTTTATTGTGATAAAATGAATAGGGATAATTTTGTTGAATTTGTAAATTGAATCGGATGCAATGTATATTAGAATTGTGCTAGTATTCGTTTGGCAGGTACATAATTTTCTTAAATTAGGTACCTACATGAAGATAAAGAATTTAGATAAAATTATGCTTAAATTTTATATTTATACTTCCGCTATATTCATTCATATAATTATGTGTGAAGCATATGTTATACATAGTATATTAATGATAATATAATATGCGTGAATAAACGCATCATAAATATATAGTCTTCAAAAATGTATCTGTTTATTTTTATATTTTTTTAGACTACATTATACATGTACTTTTCTATTTTTTGTTCTACAATCTAATATGTTCAATATCTGTAGGTAATAACTCGACGATAGGTCAGAACTTCCTGTTTAAATACTTTTATTATATTTTACATTCCACGAATATTTCCTGGATTAGGTATTTTATTATATGCAAAAATACAATTTATTTACAAATAACTTTCTTTGAAATAAATGTTAGATTCATCTCAAAAGAAAATAATATTGTAATAGATTAATCCTTCCAATGTCGAAGTATTACATATTTAAAAAAAAATTGAAGCCCCCTTAAATAAGTATCTCCCATAAATATTCGCTAACGCTAAAGAATAGAATATAATAATTTATGAGGCCTTCACAGTTATTACACGGATTTAACTCGAGTATTTTATTTTATTTGCTGTCGTTTCGAAAATTTTACAATTCCCATATTCGTAGTACGACTGAGCTGACAGTAGTCCAAGTAGCCTATACCTACCTATAGTTTTCGGGAAGTCTACAAATAAAATAGGCACGCGAGTAAAAATCATAGATTAACAATAACATTAATACTTATCTATGGTTAAATCCATTACAATTGTTTCATTCCAATGTATTTTTTTTATTCTATTATTTAGCGTTACAGAATGTACAATTTTAATGCCGCTTTGGCAGAAGCGTATGAATGAATGGCATAAAACAAAACACTCAAAACTTATGATAGTATCTAATAAGATCACTGGCAAATACGAGAAATACGTCCTGTGGCGGATTTGTCATCCTTCCCCTCCCCCCATAAATAACCTCTAGGTTTTGATTCCCTTGCGAGTGTCGAAAACTAACTTAGATATTATTATTTTCTACTTGTCTACGCCTGCCCCCGTTCACTTGAAAAAGTATAAGTGTTAAATGATTTCTTACGTGCTAGCTCCAAGGTGGTAGATACCAGTAGTTTATCAATTCATTTTTGCGACGCGTCGTATGTCTAGGCTTGCTAGGTCTTATGACAAATTCGCCACAGACTATACCCGCAGTGGACTGATGATCTGATACTCAAACCTTATGTGATTGCAATGAAATCGCACACCTAGATCTAAAGGGTCAACTCAATAAAGTTATTTTTTAATCTGAGGCGATACTGATTAAAACGTCCATGTACACTGAAGGAGGTTTCTGTACAGATTTGCTTTTTATAAGCTACAAGAGTTAGCTCGAATCTGTTGTAGTGGTAGATAGGTTTTGTAACGAATTCGATGGCGTGTATAAACCAATTAAAAAACCTGGATTTTTTATTTAGGTCCCTTTAGATGTAGGTGTGCGTTATGGAATAATGTACATTTAGTGTTGTTTGGTACTCAACTGTTTGTTTAGTCATTCTCATCAGTCTATCTTTACCTTATTGTAAAATGCATATTATTATATAGGAACTCTTGTGTTATTTCTTTTTCACATCTTTTTATTATCCTTCACGATTTCTGCGACATTCCGACAGAAATTTTATTAATTTTAACACTTCAATTCGTGTGTATTTTATAAGTACGATACTATGGTCACATTTTTCTGAAATACACTTACTTTAAAAATACATACAGCCAAATAACAATAGACTAACGAGTGCTAAATATTCGAGATTAAAATCAAGTTACCCAAACTGTATTTTTATTTGACAGAACGAGATCTTCGGGCATTTACTAAAGTGAATTTGTCGATACAAGAAATAAAACAATGTTTTATAAATTTCATACTCTTTTTTTTTACATCCTTAAAACACATTACATGAACTCAATATTTTACAACAAAAAATATTAAATAAAGGATCTGCATTTAGGTATTCAAAAAAATATTATTTATAACTTCATAGACAATAAGTCCGCGCAGGTACTGTCACCGGCGGCTTGCGTATATTTGATCGCAATAATTATATAAAAAAAATGCTTTCCAATAATGAAAGCCTTCCAGTAGAGACATGTGAGAAATAATATAAAACTACCTTTCCACAGTTATTTTTACATGATTTTATATATTTTCTACGTAATGAAATACTAATAGTACCTACAAGAATAAATTCAAATGAACTAATTTGTCTGTATAAATTCGACCAACAAAAAACAGGCTTACACAGCCTGCGACGGCAATTACAATGCTGCTAGTAGTAAAAAGCACAATTCTCATTACTTCAAATTAGTTATGGGATTAAGTGTCGATATGTTATTGACCCCTTATGTTTTTTAAAATAATGGGCCAAATAATACATAGTGTTTATACCACCAGATAGGTCATTGACCCCTAGTGATTATTATAGGCTTAATATAAAGAGTAACATGTAGACAGTGAAACGGTAGATCCATATTTTCATCACTTTCATCTCTGCCGCCTGTGACCGCCCACGATAATATAAATTAAGGTGCTATTCAATTAGTTTCTTGGCCTTGAAGTACCGACGTAGGTAGAGGACTTGCCACGTGGCCAAACCAAGCAGGCAAAACATAGAGAAAACGCTGAAGAACAGCACGCGGTTGTTAGTTGACTCTGAAATAAAAAGTTATTATTATAATTAAAAATGGCAGTCTGACCATGGCCCCTAGACAAGATGCCAACGTTCCACCGTCCACGAAACGACCAAAATGTATGGGATTTGACATCCGCAAACGTTTGTGACGTACGTGACAGTCGTTCGCGGATTTCAAACGCATATATTTTGGTGCTAATGTTGGCACCTTGTCTAGGCCCCCATGTCTGACAGATATCAACATGACACAGGATCAGTATCATAATAATATTGCCTTAATAATTTAATAATTTCTGATGCCTTCGCGGTTATTACACATTGGAATGAAACAACTATTAACGGATTTGAATATTGCCTTGTTTCGCAAACTAGTGCCAGACAGGGCGATCGTGTGTTATGCTGATTAATATGCTTTAGGTACAGTATAGACATAATAATAAACTAAAAGTCAATATAAGACATTTGGCGAGTAACAGAAGCAAGGTACCACAGACAAAGTTAGTTTTTCTTGTATTTTTAAGTGATAACTAGACATTAAGTCATTAACATACATATATATAACATTTATAAGTATACATTGTGTTGATGATGTATGTTTAATACAATGGAGATTTGGACTTCATATTGTCTAAAAATTAATTCTCATTGTTATATTATTTGTACAAGTGTGTATACTGTCCAGTGCATTGGATTCAAACGGCAGACGCTTTAGTATCTTATTATATAGTATTTACGGTTCAAAATCACATGTAAACTTAAATTGTAAAGGTAAAAGCTGTGAGTTTTCTCTAGCTTGAATCTTGAATTTAAGTGCAAGGTACATTCTGCTTTGACTGTTATTATGTCAGACGTGGGTCGTGGAGAATGTGTATTTATTGTGCCAGCAGGGTAGACCTCACACAACGCCTGTATATAATAAACGCCCATGGTATATAATATATATACACTGTGTACCTACGTTATTAAAATCCTAAACAATTATAGTTTGACCAATCTTGAAGAATTTTGTGGTTTCTAAGCGTCTAGGGGGCAAAAAATATTCTGCTAGACAACTATTAAATAAATATAAATAATAATGATATTTCAACCAAGACAAGAGTAGACAAAAATCGAGATCCCAGTGGGACTTAAACCCACACATATGCACATACACCATATCATAGACATTGATCGAATTTCAATTAACATATTGTAGTAAATATTAAAAATAAATAAGTAAATCTTTACCATTTGTGTCTCTCATCTCCTCCTCTCTCTTCCTCATCAGCGTGAAGTCTTGTACGATGGCTTCAGACAGATCCTCTAATCTCTTCAACTCCAGTTCCATTGGCTTCAATTTCGCAGCTTCACCAATCTGTCATCATTAATGATAATTTAAGACATGGGTAATGATTACAAGCTTATATAATATATCACAATATGTTTTTTTTAATCAATAACTTTATAATACAGTTCTTATTTTGTACCTTGCATCTTATTATTACTTACTAGTGACCCGCCCCGGCTTCGCACGGGGGCTATAAACCTTCCTTAAGAATCACTCTATCTATTAAAAAAAACCGCATCAAAATCCGTTGCGTAGTTTTAAAGATCTAAGCATACATACGGACATACAGCGAAAGCGACTTTGTTTTATACTATGTATTGATATATTAGTACAAATTTATTTAAATATTAGTAAAACAGTAAAACGAAAACAAAAACATGATTGATTATACACAATTTGGAATGAATACAAACTTTACAAACAGAATCAGTTGAAAAGATCACTCTAAATCTTTAACACATGTTTAAAAGTCATGCTCGTCATGACATGGGATTTATGTAAGTAACACAAAATCAAACACATTTTTTTAAAATGATATTAACCAACCAGCCCAGCTTCTGTGAGCAAGCATTTCCCTCCTCATGAGATAATCTTTATAAACAAAATCAATTGTTATAAAGTAAAAATATGTCACAACTTCATAATTTATTAATATATATATAGATAGATACTGCAAACACAACCAATCCTTTCATACATTTATATAATGAATGGTTAGTGAATTATTTAAAGAAAACACATATAAAACAAAACATTTCAAAAAGATCAACCACACCAATTACCCAAGTGTTCTGAAGAATTGTAGATTGATGCCCCATTATAGACCATGGTATGAGAAATATATGCATTATTTATACATATAAATAATATTATCTTTGTACATAATAAAATAAAATATATTCAGGTGATCCCAAGGAGCAATTCAATTATCGCCATCACTCCATAGTCCTAAATATAGAAGAAATAAATTTTTTTGATGCCAAGATATAATGTGCTGAATCATTTATAACAATAGAGTTTAAATCTTATTGTAGTTCCTTCAATATTCAGGGAAAAGGACTGATGGCAGTTGAATCACCCATTTACAGTTGTTTTAATACAATAATATATTTGAAATAATTGTGAATAGAGAAAGTATAAAAGAGAATTTCATAGTTTTCAATATTATTATATTAATATTAAGCAAGTATACTTACTCCTTCATAATTTTTTGCCTCTATTCCCACTTTGATGTCGAGTGATACATCTTGATTGACACTGCGACGGTCTAAAAAAAATAGGAATAATTTACTAAATAAAAGATAATTAATCCGAAATTTTAGTAAAAATACATAAAAAATTACTAATTTTACTTAAATTTCAACAATAAATTTTTTATTTAATATTGGAAAAATTGACATGTACCAATGTTATCAACTTCATTCATTGATGAACTTGAAAACTAAACTAAAAAAATATACAACTGAGCTTTGGCAATAGATAAAGACTGTGTTAGGTCATAGCAGAGTATTTTTGTCATGTTACCAATCTTTAGCGTACAAGAGGTTAATTTATAGAGAACTAGCTTCGGCCCGCGACTTTGTCCGCGTGGAACTCCTCCTTTTTTGCAGTCGGTTAAAAAGTAGCCTATGTTCTTTCTCAGGCTCCAGACATTCTTTGTACCAAATTTCACTTAAATCGGTCCAGTAGTTTTAGCGTGAAAGCGTAACAGACAGACAGAGTTACTTTCGCATTTATAATATTAGTAGGGATAAGTTATACCAACCTGCTGGCACTTTAGATATGAAGCATACTTCAAATGTGTCGTATGTCTCTGTCACAAATGTGAACTTTCCTTTAGCTATAGAATCCTTTTGTGCCAAGATGTGACCCTTTGAATCACGAATCTGCAAACAGATAAGATAAACCTTAACACTCAGTACAATAATACAGTGATAACCGATAATGTAACTTCCAGTTAGAATATGGTCAGAACGTGTTATCAAGTATTGTAGTTAGACAATTGCACCTATTATAAAATAGTAGAATTGAAGAGATGTTGGGGAGTTGGCACAAATTATCTTTATAAATATAACTTACAATGTAGTCTACTCTTTGTCCCGCAACTTCTGTGACCTCGTATTCGCCTGCCACGAGCACGTTGGCATGCAGTTCCTCCTTCAAACACTTTTGTGTGTTAGGAGCCAAGCTCCACATAATACCATCTGTCCCATGCCAGAATATACTCAAAAAGAATATGAGATAGTAAACCTCCATTGCTGTATCTTACTAAAACTATTTTGAATCAATATATTATTCACAGCGCGTTACATTCACGAAAAGAAAACAAACATATTCTGTGTCAAAAAGACCGATGAGTTGGCCCAAAAGAACGTTGTCTATCTGGACCGCGGCGTTTTGCATAAGATTGCCATGTTTCAATTTACCGTAATACGGAACTGTTTCAAGAAGTCTTGTGCGTTTGTAAGTAAAAGAGCGTATTACCTTTTTCAAAGCATTAAACGAGCAAATTTAAATAAGGATAATAAAATTTGTGGCTGTTTTATAATGGCATGTAGTTGATGTGAAAATATTTTTTTGCGTTGATTTGTACTACACATTTTTGAAGGCAATTAATTATGCGTGGAATGGAGCATTTTGCATTATTGTTCACCTATGCGCCAATTTAGCTATTTGCACAAAATTTTCACTATACTCGTATTGCATTTAAGTTTTTAAGTCAAATAATTACGGTACGTTTTCTATTAACAATTTTATAATAATATCTTACTTTTAGAAGTTTATTTGTGCATATGTAACATTTTATATTTAGTGATGTCTAGATGCATTGCAAAGTTAAAAAGTTGAGATGAAGAAATCGTCGATCAGGAATTCAGGAAAACAATATAGTGAATAGCATGATTTATCTTAACAAAATCTAGCACAACGTTGTTTATTCTACAATGAAAATTTTAAAAATAATTATGTGGTTGAGGAAATATATATCAAAACTTCATCAAACTACAAAATGCATCAACAATTCAACTCCTGCCAGTTGTCTAAAGAACATCACTATTCGCAGTAAAAGTGAATGTGAAATAACAGTTTTATAACCCCAATTTGCAAATTTCGTTTTTCCGAACTCTCCCAAATCGTATTTTGAATTTTTATCAATAAAAATAATTACTGAGTGCTTGTGAATGTATTCGATAGTTGGAAACTAAACGTTGACTACCTAGAGATCTTAATTTCGTCTAATTAATTTTGACATTTTGAGTATTCTTCGCATTTTTGTAAATTGCATTGCAGTGCATTAAACTCCTAACATAATAATAAGACATAATCGACTGTTTCTTCGTTGTGATTGTAAATTTGAGCATATAAAGCAGAAAGTAAGTATTGTGATAATATTACTTTTAATAATATAGGAATGTTTACATAACATCGTTTTTCATTTCATTTGAATAATATGTAAATTGTTATTTACTGACGTTATTATTCTCTTAAAAACAGACACAAGTATCACGTAGTAAACTATAACACGAATTACTAAACACATGAATGATTCAATAACAAAATATTTGATGTAATGTCAAAAATTATAATGAAAATTTACAAAGTGTTGTTTATGTTTTTGTTTGCTTCTATTCATTATCTCTATCCTTAGGGTCTGTTCACTATTATTTGTAATGTAAAATTCTTCAGACTATTCTCAATTAGATCTCTGAATATACTAAGTCCTTGACGTCAGCTTAACATATTATTTAGGTATACTTGAGTTAAATCTGTTAAAAGTTATCTTTTTCCAATCACTATTAATCTTTACTACTGTCCTAACTTTATATTTTTTACTGTTTATTTTCATGTAAATTTGAAATTATATCAATTTACCTATGGGCTAATAATTATATACTTACTTTTAATTGCAATAAGTATTAGATATTTAGTTATTAAGTAAAGATTTTTTACAACCTTTTCAGGTGTACATCTGAACTCTGACATGTGCGTGCATCTTGTGACGAACAGAACAAGAACATCAGCGGAAATATGTTGTGGTCAACCATTATTTAAGAGCCCGTAAAAACAGGTAAACTACTTATAAGACTGACCCTTGACTACAATAATTATATATAATTGGCATGATGATAAAAAGCTGGACAGATTTCACTAATTCTTTTTCTTATTGTTATGATTGGAAGGTTCTTATGTAAAAAATTAAATTAAAAAGTTGCATGGATAATTAGAAAATAAATATAATTAAAAATATGAACATAGTATCATATAATGACAACTACTATCAAACCATTAAACAATGTAGCTCGGTTTTGTCAGGCATGTCCGCTGGGTTTGCTAGTATGTTATTATAATTGTATAATATTACGATATAATTAATTGGAAATTGTAAATATAGTTTACTTACTACAATACAATACCGTAACATGCCAAAACTTTATTCCATAATTTTCATATTATAATTATCATTCAAATATATATTTATGATAATTATTTAAATCTAAATGCAGTATCAACATCAACCTTTTGTTTACTTGTCATTCTACTTAACTAGGTACCTCAAGGATTTAGTTTTTAACCAAATCGCTAGATGGCGTTATTTAATATGAAATCAAATACATTTAAAATAAGTCTTTCTGGTGTACTATTTGTAGGTGTAAAACAGATCATCAAAGTTTTCTAGTATATATTATTTTTTATTATTAATTTTACCTCATATTCAGTATGATTTATAAACTTCTACATGAATTTTCTGGTTGCAGTATTTTATTCACATAAAAGAATCAATAATTTCAGTAAGTAATCATTGGTTTCTAGGATTGTTTAGATTTTCCGTTTCTTTTGAAATATCCAGTAGTTCACATTTATTATACATACCTACTACTTGTTTTTATTCTACTGGTTAAAAAGGAGTTTATTGGAATTTGAATAAAAAATAATCAGAATCCATGAATTTTCTTCCTGGTTCTCTTTACTGTCGAGGAAGTTTTATAGAAAGAAGGAGGTTTCTATAGAAACGCTACTAATTTTGCCAATACTCACTAGATGGCGTTGTATTCTCAACTTCTGTTTACCGTAAAAATAAGTGCGTACATGGCTTAACTAGCGGTTCGGAGTAGTTCGGACTTACATAAAAAATAGTTTGACAGTTATAAATCTGTGCTTAACGTTGGCCAGTCTGAGAAACACTTATAAATGAGTAAAGAGCGGTAGTTGCAGTACACACGTGCCCGAGGTGTCGATATTAGATGTATAACAGACACGCGCAATATTATAAAAGCATTGAGGGCTATCTTGTGCTTACCCCAATGCACAAGGGCGTATATTCCATTCAGGCACAATAGTATGGAGTGCCTACCCTGACGTCCCACCACTGCTCGCGCCTGCTGCCATCCTCACTGTTTGTACATATATGCTTGCAATATAGTCAAGGGCGTGCATTACATATAGGCAGTCAGACACAATGTTATAAATGCGTAGAGAGCTGTGCCTATCCAAGGGTATAACCTAGGGGTACTACAAATTATATTTTACAAACGCCGCAGCATTGGACATGCCTTTACGTGCCAGTTTATCGCACCACAAAACTACAAGCACAGGGAATAAAGTAAGGATGAAATCGACGTGAATAAGCATTTGTCACTGTCATTTTATTACAAAAATATGACGGGACGAGCGTGGGAAAGTGTGCATCAAGAGCAGATCCAGGGGGGGTTATTGGGGTTAGGATCCCCCCCCCCCCGGTCCTAGCAATAGGTAGATTATTTTTCTAAATCTATATACCTATAGAATTTAACTAAGTGTGTCCCATCTCCCCTGACTATGAAGTTGGATTCCCCCTTGATGTGCAAGTAGGCACAGGGTAGGCATTGCTTACTATTGCCATTAAGCGTGCATTCCATATAGGCACAATGGTATAAATGTATGAAGTGCCTACCCTGATGTGGTACGTGCGCGACCCTCACTGCACGCGCCTGGGGATAGATGCATTCTAAAGACCCGGAAACTCTTATATGCGATCTATGCTGGTAACAACCTGATTGATTCAGTGCACTAGAAGAGGGGACTTGATACCTTAAAAAGGTAACTAATCAATAGATTAGAAGAGGGGAACACAACATTACATTGGGTCATAGTTCATGCAAAGAGATCCTCGAATAAAATTGATAATGATGTAATAATTTCTGATGCCTTTGCGGTTATTACACATTTTAATCACAATAGCCTAAAGCTAAAGTCTTTAGCGTTAGACTATTTTCAGCTCAGTCGTGCTACGATTATGGAAACTGTAAAGAATACGAAACGTCAGCAAATAAAATAAAAATACGCGAGTTAAATCCGTTCATAGTTGTTTCGTTCCAATTGACAATGATAGATAAATAAATGATTTTTGATAGTACTGAAAATATATTGATACTAAACAACTGGATTATCTTTGCTGACCATGTCTTTTGTGCTAACGTTTGGAGAATTTTACAGTAGCCATAATATTAATTAAAAAAGTATTTTATTCAATTAAGGCTTTTACTTACTTTTATGAAGAACAGAAGATAGGTTTCGAAATAACCTCACTGAGAAGACGGCATGAAACTCGATACTCGAATGAGGTATCATATTTCAAAATACATAATTAAGTACTACAAACCCAATTACTAATAAAAATATAATTATAAAAAATCACTTAAACCCTACCTATCTATTTTTATGGCAGGTAAAAATCAGTAGATAATCAATCACATTTCTATAGCTTATTATTAGAAATACTGCCTTCAAAGCTAAAGGTTTTAGTTATGAATCCAGATAGGGATATAATTATGTTAGGTCGATGAAGGGAGCCTAGGATTTTTCTATGTACCTTAAGTATAGTTGGCTCTAAAAAAAATTGCAGTGAACCTAGAAAAGCGACTATAAAACTCAAGTCGCTTAAAAGCTTCCAAAACCAAGCCAGATAAACTCAATTTGAAGTTCTTTTAAAACAGAGACATCTTTTACCTACTACCCTAATAATCTATAGGTATCCCTACTAATATTATAAATGCGTTAGTAACTCTGTCTGTCTGTCTGTCTGTCTGTCTGTCTGTTGCTCTTTCACGCCTAAACGGCTGAACGGATTTTGATGAAATTTGGTACGGTAATAGATGATAACCTAGAAATGGACATAGGCTATAAATAATCACGCCATCGTTCTTAGGGGGTAGGCAGTAGGCAGATAACTAAATTGAGATAGTGATTTTTAGTCGTTTTGGTTGGGACTTTTGCTCTATTGCTCTATTTGCTCTATATATATTATAAATGCGAAAGTAACTCTGTCTGTCTGTCTGTCTGTCTGTTACGCTTTCACGCTAAAACTACTGGACCGATTTAAATGAAATTTGGTACAAAGAAAGTCTGGATCTTGAGAAAGGACATAGGCTACTTTTTAACCGACTGCAAAAAAGGAGGTGTTCCACGCAGACGAAGTCGCGGGCAGAAGCTAGTATTATATATATCATGTTA
Organism: Polylopha cassiicola; assembly: GCA_038024825.1. NCBI lineage: Eukaryota > Metazoa > Arthropoda > Insecta > Lepidoptera > Tortricidae > Polylopha > Polylopha cassiicola. The sequence goes on from CP149061.1 coordinate 8,685,458, forward strand.
ATATTTTTTTCTGTCCTCCGGCCAAAAAGCGCCAACTTTCTGGCCGCTGCGTTAAATGAAATTGCCGGTTTCTGGCTTCGTCGAACAGAAAAATTGTATACTGACTTTGGCTAGTAAAATAAAAAAGCCTCAGATCACATTTTGTCAACCTCGGCTTCGCCTCGGACGACAATTACATGTGATCTGAGACATTTTTTACTTTACTGGCCTAGGTGCGTAATGTACTATTATACATTTTGACGTCTTCCTCTACCCATATATCTCATTACTTGTGGTCGGTACACCATGTCTTTCATCTCAGTCAGCCTCCATCTCAACATTCGCACCTTTTTCATCATATCCTATTTCACACAGCCCATCCATCTTTTCATCGATCTTTTTTTATTCATCTCAACAACTGTCATAAATAACGTTTTGCCAAAATGTCTACGTAACGTCTTCCATATCTATGGATCTACCACTAGTTCGTCGCGTGCGATGACGTAATTTGCAATGAAAGCGAGCGCGTTTCAGTCGAAAGGTATCGCGAAAACGTGCATTTGTTCCATTCAGCCGGGTGGAGGGCGGTGGCGGGGGGACTTGCGCAAATGTGGGTCGCGACGTATAGTCAAGTTCAAGGCCACGCACGCGAAGCACCGGCGGCCCAATCGCTCATAGATGGCGCCGGTGTGATATTCGGAGTTCGAAAATTTTGCGAGCGGGGGTGGGGTGGGGCGCGGGAACGGGGTGCGGGAACGAATTTTCGGTGCAACACACGACACGACGCTGCATTCGAACACAGAACGTCGCGACGCGCAGTACTCTCGCGTGACGCTAGACCCAGACCTAGAATTCTAACCTAACCTAACAAAACAACGAGCCTTCATGGATTGGATGGAGGAGGTGGTGCGTACATTTTTTTTTTATTTACTTATCTGAATTGTATCCGGGACGGCCGTCGGGCTCTGATTTGTGCAAAATGTTTTGTTTTGCCTTGACCTATCCTAACATTTTATCTAGTGCCGAATTATTGGCCGCGGACGAATTTTTACTTCCTCAGTTCGTTGTTGGTAATTTTAAACTACGGTTTGTAATAACATCGCATTAGTGATTGCGATGATTAATAACTTGGTATTAGCGTAGTTTTCATACAATGTAGGAAAGAAATAACTGATCGCGCTTGATTTATTTAGGCTTTTCCGAAGCTTACAAAATCAAAATTATGAATAAGATTTGTGCCTTAATGATGTTTTAAGGATACTCTAAGTAATGGACTTATACAGATTTTCATTATATATGTTCACATATTCAATACTAATTCTGTGTTACTTTAAATAACACCTTTATTCAAATATAAGTACGCTTCCATTAAAAAACACAGATAACTCGAATTGAATTCATCAACAGTGTGATTATTTGAGTATTACGTAAAGATAAAAGCAGGGCCATTGGTTGTGATGCAACAAAATTTTTTTCATGTATTTTCATGTAGCCGGTATCAAAATACACGTGAGTCGCCAGCGCGACCTGCCCCAACCCGCCATCGATCGTTCCTCGGCACATCTGTATAGGCGTAACGGCATTTTTTCTTGTCTATTTACAACGCATTCTCGACTGTCATACATAAGACGTTTTGCTTCTAAGTTATGTTGGTATTTCCAATTGAACATCAACATAAGTTGCATGTATGATTTCTTACTGGAATCTGTAATAATGGAGATAGGATCTGATTTTTTCATGTTTGTATCTACATATATCATTAATGCTAAAATCGAATCTGTCACAAGTACTGCAATCGGAATGATACTTGGAAAATTTCAAGGCCTCTTAACCGCATTAGTTTTTTCTTAATGTTGAATTATCCGTCTAAATTCGGGAGTAGCCTCGTTTTTTTATCTCCAGGCTGCATAATAGGCTCTTTGCTCTTTGATATACTCGTATTAATTTGAACAAGTTTCTTTGTGCCGATAAAACAACTTGATTCCTTTGTTTAGTATTTTTTATCGTGTCTCCGGGCGCATGTAGGTAGGTACATAGATGATTTTTATCTATGTGATTATATGCATCGTTAAATTGCTAAAGATCGTTTTCGAATCAACACTTTTTATAAGTCTCGTATGCTTATTGTTTTCTTTTAATCAGATTTCAAGGATTGGTAAAATTAGCTATAAATAGCGAAGTCGACGAATATGTCGTCGTCGACGTAGGTGCAGAATATAAATCTGATAAAATAGAAAGTCAATGTTAATAATTTGGAAAAGTTTACTTTTGTATCTAATCTACTGCATGCGACACGATGCATATGATAATATATATGTTGCGGCCTTGACTGCCTTATCTATCACTTCCAACGCTGTCACACTACACTTACTGACACAATTTTTATACTTTGTGCGAATTTTTGAGAAATCCGTTGCAATCATGCATAATTGACGCAATTGTCGCTGTAAAATCATACGTCTGAAGGGTTTGGTTGTAATTATCTTCGTTGATTCTTGACCGAATCAGTAATGTCTCCAGCATAATCTTTGTCCAATTTATCTTTAGGTAAATTTTCACAATTCAATGCAGTAGTATTTTCTAAGTTCGGCTGATTATTTTCAGTATTTTCAGCTTCTCAAGTTGTTGCTCTGATATGTATATCAATTGTACACTTCTCTAATATCATTCGTGGTGTTGCATTGACGTGTTATCTTTATATTAATGCTGATGCTTCCTTCTCTATCTATCTGAGGTTACAAATAACACTATACGGTCAAGGGAAGGATCATATGATAAGAGGATGTAGTTCAGTTATATTAATTTGCACTTCCGCGATCAGTGGATAATTGTAAACTACTGTTATAGTTTGCTCCGTTTGGTTTACTGCGTTCAGTTTTTACTGACTAGATTACGTTAATAGATGTCTTGACCTTGGTCAACTTTTTACAGGTTTTGGCAGACTCATGTGTGCCGTTGGTTTTATTTTATCGAGATTTCATGCAGTGCCCATGCACGCCGAAGATAAAAACTGGCGGAATGCGATATGTAACGTTAAAAATACGTGATTATCGCGTCGGCACCCGTATCCATAGACCAAACATGCAGCCATTACCTACATTCTAAATGCTAACTAATTTATTTTGTGCGTTTTATATTGCTGCTTTGGTTTCAGCTAGGAAAAAAATATGATTCACTTTAAGAGCAATATACTTCTAGCAACGCAAAGTATACCTCGAATAATTGGTAGCTTGGTAGGTGGAGTGAGGTGGGTAAGGAGGGGGGCTCGAGTGGGAGATTTGGCGTTGGCCTTGACAATGAACCGGCGGCGCGCACACTACTGCGATCGATCTCATTTGAAACTCACTCACACACATAAACAGAAGTTATACCACGAATGGCCTCCCACACCGGCTGCTCAGCAATTTATTATTAGCTAGGGTTGCAAAAATCTTAGGTTCTAACTTGCTGAAATTTGGAAATCGCGCAAATAGTCGTTTTGACTTACAAATCCGGAATTGGGTGCCATGTTGGTAGCTAAAGACGCTTGGTATCATTAAGCAGATAACTCGGGTTTATTTTTAGATTTCGCGATTGCTTCAGCAAATAACAATATTGTAGGTATGTAACAAGACAAAAATATCAATGTATTTATTCACATCACATCTTTGCGTATGTTATAACTGAACAGGAACGAATGAGTTTACCTATGTAGATGATATACTTTGTGGAAGATGTAAAAGTTGCACAACTTTTTGATTTGGGGAGTTATAGAGAATTGTGGCAACCCTATAGCCAAAAAAGCTGGCAAGGTCTGGCTCGGCGCGCCGACGCCGCGTGCCTGCCCTAAGACAACCTATACATAGACAGCCTAGGGCCCCGATGTTTATCGACAAGATTTCGGCACAAAAGGGCGACACTGTCTGCTGTTTGTTCACAAATATATGGATCTGGATTTTGGGTTTTCAAATGAACAGATGTCTAAGGGACATATTATTATGGCAGCTGATTTTGATTTCTAAATTGTGTAGGTAGATATTGATTTCTTGAAAGTAGTTTTGGTTTCTTAAGGCGTAGGTAGATATTATTATTGAGTACTTTTTCATCAGTTTTCATGTGTAAGTTACCTAACTTTTCCTTAGTCAACTAATATGTATTCTAAGGTCTCATGTAAAGACAATGTCATTTATGTTAAATTAGCGCAGATCCTTTTCTGAATCACCAATGTTGTGATTGTAATTATTGACGCGTTTGTGCTCACTGATCCAAGAGGGTTTAACACTTTTTTTACCTCATATTGTGTTACCAATTTGCTGGGATTCATTGCTCCAAACAGTATTAGGTACCTACATCATTTCATTATTACTAAATGAAAACTGTTACATAGATTAATTTAATTGACCAAACAAATCGTGACTTTGTTTTTGTTGCCTGATAACCTATCTATACTTAGTTTTAACAGTTTGATATAATAATTGTCGAATACACGTGTTACATTTTTGATAAATACATAGTTTGTTATTGTAATGTTACACTAATAGAGAAATATTTAGAGCTGCTAAGAGATTTCTCTAATTAAAATGATAACCCGTCGCTTACAATGGTCTTCGATAAAATGAAAACTGTAAACAAACAAGTGCGCAGGCGCATGCCGCCGCCAATAAGGGCCGTCTTGGCATCGTCGGCGGAAAATTATGAACCTTCATTCGCTACGTTGTACAAAAAGGGACCAATCTGAATGGCTCTGTGCACGTGGTTATTTGTGGGCCGGCGAATGCGTGAGTCGTGCTCTCTGGTGGGGCGACAAGGCGTGGTCTGCGCGTACGCAATGCGTGCTAACTGCTGACAGTGCGTGCGAGACGGTTCGAGCGCTTGTACAGCTTTCAAACAACCACATATATGGTGTTAAGTGAGTGCGTGAAGTGATTTTTGCCGTAATGTTGTGCGCCGTTGAAGACACTTGGCTCTTCTCAAACATTGCTAGCACCTTGGATTTGATACAATCTTCGCAAAATGTAAGCTGACCCTTACAAATGGAGTCATCAATCTTAGCAGAAAATGCACGGATCGTAGTCATTATTTTGTAATTTGGTTAATTTTGTAATAAATTACAAGATTATGGTGTAGGACGTGTACAAAAATATTTTATTCAAGTTTTTGTGGCAAAATCGTTCAACTCTGGTGTTTTAACCTGCGAAGGACAATTAAACATTGTATCATTTACTAAAGTAGGTAATCCAATAATAATACAAGTTAGTATAGACTACTTTGTATCAACGGTTCTGACCTAGTTTTCTTATCTTCTTAAGAAACCTAAAAGTGCAAACCACATTTGCGTTGGATTCGAGTAGGATTTCTTAAATAAATCTATATATTTAATTACCACAAGTTATTTATAAAATAAGCGTTATATGTTACTGTACAAAGTTAATAGGTTGATATAGGTTGACTACTTTAAGTATCGTCTTCTTACCGATAAATCACAGATACCTAAAACAAGTTTACTTGATTTAAATACACAATAATATAGGTACGTTGAGAGCCATTTTTACAGCGCCATCTATTGAAATATCTCATCAAATTTATCAGACGGTATTTATGCGTTCTTTTTCGTTTTAGGTTATAATGTGAATATGATAATGAGTAAAAAACATCTGCTGTGTTATAGGTATTTGCTGTCATTGAACTCGCAAGGTCTAGGAGAAACTTTTTTTAAAAGTACGTTGCGCAGAGTGGAGTGCGCAGGAGTGCGCACACGTGACTGCGACTGCGTCCCAGTCTTAATGTTAAGCAAATGTTATATTTGAATTAAAAAAAAGTTGCCAGTGTGTTTGTTATTGTTTGAAAATTAATACACATGTGATAATATAATGGTAGCTAGGAGCGAGAGACAACAGTTGAAAAGTGCGCACTTGTCTTGCCAGGACATGTCGCTTTTAGGAATTGTTTTATTTTAAAACAATCGGACCAGCCTTAATATTTTTTAAATTTTTGTCTTACTACAATAACAATTGCTTACAAATAATATAAATTAAAGTTGCGCATGGTAATTTTAAAAATATAAAAATATAGTGGCTTCTCGAATCACAGTCAAATTATTATATTAAAAGTAATAATTATTCTTGTTTTACGTACGTAAGTGGATTTGAAAAGTTCCTACAATTATTAAAATATATTGAGTATATTTTAAACATGTTTGTATGTACATAATGTAGCAAGGTACTTAGTCCTCATATTATTTGGTGGTTTACGAAGAATTATGAAGTTTTGTAATTAAAAGTTTAAAACATGACTTCTAATGCTTGTTTTCAGCATATTTATTGAAAATCAATATAATTGACATTACGTTAAAAATTATGGATTTTCAATCCAGAACAGTAACCACAGTAGAGCCATGTTTGCGCATTCGAGTCTGTGGTTAAATTCAATATTAATTATTATGTTTTAAATTTAAATATTTTTACATGTGTAAGCGGTTTATATAGACATTATGACCCTGATCTGGTCGGTTTAATTGCTATGATAAGATAAGTAAACAAAAAACAAATATAAGAAGCTTGAATTATTCTTATTCCTTCTAACAGACAATAATTCACTTTATTCATAGTAGCTGTAGGTATGTTATCTTTTTGCAAAAAAATATGCGTCGTCTGTTAGTTTAGAAAAATCAAGGGCATAGTTTTTTTGTATGTACAATGTGATAAAATAAAAGGACCATTTTACTAAAGGACTGCTAATTTACATTGCAAACACGTTTAAATTTAACAATCCTAATTAGCTGAATTAACACTCGTACGGCAAAAAATTTAATAGGTATAAATGTTTTAGTTGTTTTTTATATATGAAACTACGCCCTGATATCGTTATAGTACCTACCTACATGAGTTGTTTTATATATACTAGGGGCCCGCTCCGGCTTCACACGGTGTTATAAACCTTCCTCTTGAATTCCTCTATCTATTAAAAAAAGCTAGTTCAAAATCCGTTGCGTAGTTTCTTTTTTTTTTTATCGAACTGAATACTGAAGCGCAGTTGGCCAGCTAATGGGCCTTCACTGCAAAACCGGACGGGTGGCGAGACTCCTGAAAGGAGACTCTTAAGCCTTTTGGGTTGGACCACGTAGTTTTAAAGATTTAAGCATACATAGGGACGGACAGCGACAGCAACTTTGTTTTATACTATGTAGTAATAGTGACTACTATTATTTATAAACAGGAATCTGTATTTATGTGTTGATGTTTGTAATGAATAAACTCCAAAATGCTATGCCGATTTTAATAATTCTTAGAATTAAAAAAAAAAATAGAATCCGTGCGAAACCGGGGCGCTAGAAAGGTATATTATATCCAAAGCCTTAGTGTGTTTAGAATATCTATATATATATAATAATATATATAACAAAAAAATTGTAGGTAGTATAATGAAAATGAATCTTATCACTCGGCGAACAGATCAAGAAATTTAAAAGAAGATTCCAACGACTTTCCGTAACGCATAACAAGGACAATTTATTTGGATAAGCGGCTACGTCGTGGTGTTTTAAAATTAAAGCACGTGGCGACCTCGTCACCAGATATTAAGTAACAGTTTACCGTATCGTCTTATTACGGTATGCGTAAATGCAAAACGCATCGTAATACGTAACATGCAAATTGAGCCCTTGCTGGAATTAAGTTTTAGCTATAGGTGGTAGGTATCAGCCGTTCTTTTCTTAGTTTATAATAATGACTAGCTTCTGCCCGCGACTTCGTCCGCGTGGAACACCTCCTTTTTTGCAGTTGGTTAAAAAGTAGCCTATGTCCTTTCTCAGGCCTCAGAATTTCTTTGTACCAAATTTCATTTAAATCGGTCCAGTAGTTTTAGCGTGAAAGCGTAACAGACAGACAGACAGAGTTACTTTCGCATTTATAATATTAGTAGGGATAATTGTTTGTTTGTCGGACTTGCATCATGTTTCAGATAACTTGTACAACACACCATCTACCTTAATTTAAAAATGACAGACCTAGTCCTCGCTTTAGTAGAGTATCTAGAGTCTTCGTTTCAGTAGAGTTTTTATTCAAATAAAAATAAATCAAATAAATTAGTTCTCGCTTTGACCGATTATGCCGAAAGAGCATTTAGCAGTGTTTTATTACACGCACTGTCAAAATATATGCTTATGTCACTCGGGAATACTGTAGCTTACCAACAGTGAAAGATTTTTTCAAATCGCCCCGGTTTTGAAGCCTATTCAATACAAACAAACAAATCTTTCCTCTTTATTATATTAGTCTAGATTGGCCGCCTTAGTGCAAAATGGATAGAATTACGGATGTCAAATCCGATACATTTTAGTCGTTTCGTTTAACGTTAACGTTGAACGTTGGGCACTTGTCTAGCCCCCAAGGTGCCCAGGGATTTGACATTTGTGACGTATGTGACAGTCGTTCGCGGATGTCAAATCCCATTAGGGTTGCCAACTTCTATTGGAAGAAATAAAGTATATCTGGTTTCAGAGGAGGTAAATAAAGAGTACAGACTTATAAAAAAGAGTATTTTTTATTTTACATTTTTAAAACGGTATTTTTGTAAATCTTGCAGTTTCTAATAGTTTTTCCTGCTTTGTTTAAAGCAATTATATTAATTTAAGCATCCTAAATCTAAGTTTGAAGAAAACAAGAGCTCATTTTTTTATTAAATTTAATGATGCCCTGTTATGATAATGGATTTTCATAATATTGCATGACTGGCATTAGTAGGTATAGTAACAATTGAGCAAAAAAGAGTATTTTAGCGTACTCTATTAGTGTTCTAGATTATAGAGTACACCTACATGATATAGAGTACAATACTCTATTTTAGAGTACGGTTGGCAACCCTAAATCCCATACATTTTGGTCCTAACGTTTAACGTTAACGTTGAACGTTGGGCACTTGTCTAGCCCCCCTTGTCTACGCCCCTTCTTATTTCATAATTGACCACCCCAGTGAAAATCCTCAGTGAAAACCCTGGATAGAAGTGCGGATGATGTTTTCCGCGGGTGGCGTGGCGGCCGTGCCTAGGTCGCGGGCGGGCGCGCGGTCGACGCCCGACCAAAGTCACCCCGCTCGTATTCGGCCCCCGCGCCACCCGAACGAACGTCTGCGTAGACAGCCTCGCATCATTTCCGAATTTATGTCCAAGTGATTTTCACTCATTATAACATAGCTGTCCGCCCCGGCTTCGCACGGATCTTATTTATAGCCTACTAGCTTCTGCCCGCGACTTCGTCCGCGTGGAACTCCTCCTTTTTTGCAGTCGGTTAAAAAGTAGCCTATGTCCTTTCCCAGGCTCCAGACTTTCTTTGTACCAAATTTCATTTAAATCGGTCCAGTAGGTTTAGCGTGAAAGCGTAACAGACAGACAGACAGACAGAGTTACTTTCGCATTTATAATATTAGTAGGGATTAGTAGGGATGAGACTCGGGAATAGTGTTGCTTCCCAACAGTTAAAGATTTTTTGAAATCGGTCCAGCCATTCTGGAGCCTATTCAATCCAAACAAACAAACCTTTCCTCTTTATAATATTAGTATAGATATAGATATGTATGGTACTTTTTGATGCCTTGTTGGTCTATTGGTCAGAGCGTGACTACGACCGGAGGTTGCGGGTTCGATTCCTGCTGCAAATGTCAGTGAGATCAACACTGGCATATGAGTCTTGGATGTCTTATATGAATACATATATGTTTATCCGTTGTTACTATGAACTAAATTTATTGTCCAAAGATATTTATTAGTTTTCTAAGTACATAATGTATATTACGTATGTTTATAGTCTTCGCAGCAGCTGCATAATAAATAAGTTACAAACATTTTTCAACTTGCACTTTATTCCTCCATACGCTTCTTGCTTTCAATGTAGTGTTACTAGCATCAACGTGTACTAGTCTAGCTCCGTTTACATAAGTGTCGCTTTCAAGTCGGTGCCACAGTGTGTCAGTAGTACATGCGTCACCGTATCTATGTTTGACCTACTGGGTTTTCTATTTCAATATATTTAGGTACCTACTTATTGTATAACAGAATTGGTATTTAAGTGAGCCTTACAAATTGTATATTAGGATTCTGATGGTCGCATACGGTCGGTATCCATCACGATATAAGTTATAACATTCTTATCTCCCGAGCTGATTTCTCGCGAGTCGTGCGGTCCGCCCGAAAATTTATGTTAATGCCTAACTTACGCACATTTGGGGTAGGTCCGTTTTAGGCAGTTGCGGTAGGTTATGTAACCCGTCACGCGTGCCGGCAGGTGCCTGCAATCGCCCGCGTGATATTGGGCGTTGTCGGTCGACGACCTTTTGCTATCTTCATTATTTGGCTGAGCTCAATGTCGGCGCAATGTCGAGTTGCTCGGGTCAGAGACCCGCTGTGACGGCACTGCGACGCCCGCCGGCGGCGTTCGTAGGTTTTGTTTTGTACGCGTCTAGGCTGACTCAATGTTGTTTGCTCGTTTATAATGTATGGGGGTATTCAAATTGATTCTAACGTCTAAATATATTTTTATATGTTAGCTAAGTACCTAAAGTAACGTTAAAGAAATCTGTTTTAAATACTTGTTTGATATGCGAATTATCGCTAGTTTATTTTGTCTTAAAGTCTCCGTTTAATCCAAACGGATCCATGATTTGTGACAAGAGTCCTTACGGAATATGTCGATTACAGTTCGGGCCCGCAGTCGGTCTGTGGGTCGCGGCGACCTCGCTCGATCCGAAACCGCGGTCAAGGCCGTAGTCTAGACGCAACCCCCCTTCTCCCCACTCCTCCCAACAGCCCCGCACATCGCCTAATCCCAACTACCTATTTTTACCTTGCCGCCTCCGAATTTCCAGGGATTGAGGCTTGATACTGACCTACCTATATTGCGCGCGTTCAATCATAAGGAGAACTACATACTTATATGTAGAAGTGGGGTATATTGAGATTTAAACAAAACGGAATAGCGGGGTTGCATTAAAATGCTCCTTGATTTCCAAACACGTTTCATTTTGAGATAAGTATTTCTTTTTATGATTAGGTACCTAAGCTTGTGATTTGTGGTTCTCGTTGTACATGGTAAATCTGGGGTAGGTAGGTCTCTATATAGGTAATAAGGCAACATAAGTAGTAGGTAGGTAAATGAAAAGGGTATACTTCACGTGAAGTAGGTACCCTTTTTCACTAGACCTTATGACAATACCCTTTTACTAGTAGGTACCTCAGACGAAGCTGATACTTAGGATTAAATCCTGAAATGTAAAACTTTATTAATTGACTTTGCTTAGTTTGGGTACTCTTAACCTTTAAATACTTAAATAGGTGGATACATAGGTACTTACATACTTTCTTGCTTGCTTCATTGGGCATTTTGTTTAAGTCTTGGCTGTATATTTTTTTTATGTGCTTAAATAAATTTTATTATTATTGGTAATGCGGAGTCGATGTCATAAAACTAAGGACGGTGGATTATTTTAAAGGTTTTTTAGGTTAAAAGCTCAGTTTTTGAGTAAGTTTCCAGTAGGTCAGCTATCTGGTACTCAGTTACTTCAGTATCGTTTCTTTAATTACTTACTTAACTAAGTTTTTGAAGCTTCAATGATATTTACCTACTTACATCTGTCTGAAAAGTCAAAATAGGATTCATTTATTACCGGTTTTATTTGATTAAAGTTAGGAATCTTATAATGTCTTCATCCAATCTTGCTGTCTACGTATTTTTTCTCTACTTGCCCCCCCAAAAGGGGGGATTTTTCCCCTATTTGTCGATTCCTCCACTTGGGAAAGTTCCCTAAATCTTTTATGGGTTTTTCCGTCAAATATTTGTTATCTTTACAAATGAAGCTAGGAGCAGAATATGTTTTACTTAGGCTTGTGATTTGTCAAACCAAGATATTGGAAAAATTTTATAATCCGAAGTATTTCGTATGTCTACCCAATTTAGACTCATTAAATCACTGTAGTTTCTCTGAAGGATACCTATGCGGAAACTTCTTTGCCATAAAATGGAGGAATACAGCATTTTGCTTTTCTTGTTATTTAAATAGAAAATAGGATGTGTTTTGGAATACCTACTAAACCTTCTAATGAAAAATCAGAAGCCTTATTAGGATCCTTCGTGTGTCTGTCTGTCGCGTTTAAGTATAATATTAGTAAGGATGTGTGTGACCCAAAGACGGAAACGGAAATAAATTAATTTTGAAAAATGGTTGTTAATTTAGAGAGGAAAAAATCTCGTTGTGAGGATTAAAATATATTAAGTACTAGCGGCCCGTCCCGGCTTCGCACGGGGGGACTTAAGATTTTTTTAAGGCCTCAGAAACGATATTTTTTCCCCGTTTTTGAAACATTTTCGGTTACTGCTCCGCAACTATAAGACCTAGCGTGATATTATATAGCCTATGTTACTCGGGGATAATGTAGCTTTCCAAAGGTGAAAGAATTTTCGAAATCGGTCCAGTAGTTTCGGAGCCTATTCATTACAAACATACAAAAATACAAAAATACAAAAATATAAATCTTTCCTCTTTATAATATAGAAAGAAAGAAGAAGATATAGAAGAAGAAGATAGAAGATAGATTACTCGGGGATAATGTAGCTTTCCAAAGGTGAAAGAATTTTCGAAATCGGTCCAGTAGTTTCGGAGCCTATTCATTACAAACATACAAAAATACAAAAATACAAAAATACAAAAATATAAATCTTTCCTCTTTATAATATAGAAGAACCTCTTTATAATATAGAAGATTAGTATAGATTTTAAGATAATATCACGTGCGCGGTGCGTGACAAACAATATCAATGCTACTTGGTCTATTAAAAGCATAATTGCGAGCGTAAATTACTATAATAAATAAATTATACATACAAACTTGATCAATAAAATTCAGTTGCATATCATTACCTATTTATTATTTGGTGCTTATTCATAGCTTAGCCTAGACATGTTTTTATAGACTCTCCGTAATATAATTCTATTGCCGAATAGATTAAAAATGCGGTGACGTCACCGTCGGCCATCTTGGTAGCCTTGAGACGTTTGGGACACCATGTATAAGCGAATCATGAACGTGTGCCGTGTTTGCATGTGGTTGTAAATGTCTGTACATGTATTTAACACTTGTACAGGTAATTTTGGTGTTGTTTTACATGTGCCAACTTTTTTTACACTTCTTGGAAAACTTGCAAAATACATACTTAGATGATTTAGGTACCCTTTTGTCTTTTACTATTGTTCTTTTTCATCCGCTAAAGTATAATTTATTAGGACCTAGTCTCTTTTTGCTATTCTGTCTCAACTCTCTCTCTCATTTCCTTCCGATAGTTATATAATGGAAATTATAATCTTTTTAATGTGGCCACAACCAACTAGCATGTCAGGGTTCCCACGTAATAATAGAGCACTTGTCAATATTGTTCTTTAGTTCATATAGTAGAAGTTCATATACTTAATATAAATAATGCGGTCAAAAGATTTGTTCCGAATTGTTCCGCATATAGAAAATATTTGGTCACATTGGCTTAGGTTCCGCTCAAACCGTTCGATAATTTTGTAAGAATAGTGTGACTGAGGCGTCAGGCTTTTGTTGCGCGAGAAAGCTTCTGTCACTGTTATACTCTGGCCACACTTTACTCTCCTCATCACGACGTTTTGCTATGCAGCCTATTGGCTCGCGCCAAAAAAAAAAAGTGGAGCATTGGCATGATTAGTACAGTGGCCACACGAATGCTCCGCCTCCTTCCCTCGCTATTTCCCTCGCCTCGGCGCGAGTGTATGGCAAGGGTAGGTTGCTAGCCCTCCAGTTGAGGCAATACATGTCTAGTATATGCGCCAAAGAGCTGTTACAGTGTAGACTTTTCTAGAAAGCATTTATTAAACGAGAAGAAATAACGCCGAGGCCACGGAAGTTGAGTGTGATCAATGCATTATGTAAAAGGCTACTGTTTTGTCAGTTGTTTTATGGTTCCTTTTGATTTAAACAGCCCAGTGGTCTTGAGTTTAATGTTACAGAAACTTTTTTGACTTTGAAGTTTGCGTTTCGATTTGTATTGGATATCGAACAGCGTCTCTAGCGGCGAGTAACTGAAACGTTTATTTCCCATAATGTAACGTTTACGTGATTTTATTGTGACAGAAAACTAAGGCCTGTAGCCCCTGATTGTGTAATGCAATTGGTTTGAAAAGGATCTCAATTGGTATGCCTCAAAACGCTAAACTGATGTCTTCCGCAGTTCGTTTCGATTGGCTTCAAACCAATTGACTTCATTTGAAGGCTGTTAATACAAGGTAATTTGCAATGTAAAAGTGAGCGTTTGTGAGGGTCGGTGCAGTAATTTTTTATTCGTATTATTAAGGATTAATTTTACAAGTGCATATTTAGTAGGTATTACAATTGCGTCATTACGTCTACCTATTGTCTGTACCTATTTTATTTAAATGTTATAAAACTATTTTTACTAGAGCATAAGGCCACGATTTCTTAATTAAACACAATATAAAAGAGTGTAATACAAATGTAAAAATTTGCAATTCAAAATACAATTTTGCATCAGTTTATAATTTTATAGACGTATTTAGAAAAATTACATTATTGTCACTCTAAAGTTACCGATCGGTTTGGCTGTATATCATTGAGCCATTGCCGCTTTGATTTTATAACATTTAAAAAAAAAACAAAGCGACATAGGAGGACGGTTTTAAATCCGACATGCGAATACGATCCGTTAAAACTAAATTTAATAAGTAAGTAATGAACTTAATTATGCAATGCGACCATTAGCAAGAAATCATTAATTGAAAACAACTAAATAATTTATCGCGTCGGAACATTCACTTGTGCACACATTTCTGTTGCCAATGCGTAGTCACGACGTACCAAGTTCGACATAAGCCTTTTTATCTCATACCTACTGAATAGATATCTGTTCAAATCTCACAGTGTCAAACGCCTTGTGGTAGGTCCGGCCTAAACAAAGAACATGATTTTTGTTGCGTTCGGTTGTTACGTCATTTTTGATTAGATATGAGGTTAAGCGTTATGCATTTAAATCCTTATCGTTATTATAAATAATTGATGTATTTTTTTTGTTGTTATGTTACCTAAATTGATTAGGCTATTAGCGGAAAGAGTCGCTTTTGTACGTGTTACTGACAGAATGAAATGATGACGTCATTTTTCTGCATGTTTTTGTTTCAACGTCCTCGATTAATCGTTTTCGTATCGATGCTAAACGGTGAATATCGATCGGGCTGTGTGATCGAATGTTTTTAATATTTATCGCACCGTCTTGTATTTTTCCGTGAACTCGCAGTGAGCCTACCACAACTGATACATTGTGAAGCTTTATTTTCGGTACTATCTCGTTTCGGGCGCGCTTAGGGTTGCTAGTTTTTTGTTTAAAGTTAGTAGGAAGACTAGGAAGGTAAATTATAATTGGTGTGTAATTATTTATTTTGTTTAGGAAACTATTTTGTTTAATAATGAGCATCTTTAATACAATGATGTATATGTACTACCTAATCTAAATTATTTTAGGTGATTCAGATTTTTCTTTAACGCATTTTTTTATTTTAAAATCTACGTTAGGTAATCCACCTTATGCTCGTATCAAATATTGCTCATATTGAACTAATATTTTTCTTCTTTACACACCTACTCGTATATAATAATATAAAAACATAAGCCAAAGCACCTTTTTTTATAACCTGGATCTAATACACACATACACAAATCACCGAAAATTCTCGAGCCACGCACTCACACAAGGACAAGCGGCGCGGCAACCCTGTAATAGTCGAATTGGCGTTTATCTACTGAGGTGAAACCACGGACACGCGGTCGGCGACCCGCTAACGCTGTGACCTACCTCAACCTTGCGTCGGCCCATTTTCTACGCCAACAGAGTCCGGATACTATATTGATTTTGTACAATCTTACTACGTACCCTGAGATCTTTTCTCACGACAAGCAACTAAGATTAACTCCCTTAAGGTCTCTGTAAGTATACTTACACCTTTTAGATTTGTGTGTAATTATAGAGGCGTTTTTACATTTCAGCGAGGAAGCATATGACCGTCTGTGAAGTACACATTTGGTGTCTTCTTGAACCGAACGTTTCGTTGTGGATTTCCTTTATCCTTAAACTTTCTATGTTGGTACATGTATGTTCTGTCAACAGCAATTTGATTGGCAGAATGAACATTGAGTCATGCGTTAACAGGAAAAAAGTTTTGGGGATAGCAATAATATCAAATAGGTACAGAGTAATTTTTTTTTTTCATTATTGAGTGAGGTACATTTCTATAAAGAGATATTTAATGTAATACGCGTGTCAAAAATCGGTTAGAGATGCACTTGTGTAGAATAATGTCTGGTTGTTACGTATATATGTAACAAACATAAAATATATACAGTAATACCCCGACTTACGCTACCCCGTTTTACGCGAATTCGAAGATACGCGGTTTTTCATTTTGATTGCCGCGCGCATCGGCTCTGTCGCTCCGCCCACTCAGTGTTCAATTTGCGACAGGTTTAAACGTGTTCCGCGTGAAATTGTTTTAAGTGCGCAGTGCGTTTTACTTATAATTTCTAATTATGTCGTCTAAAAGAACGAAAAATGAGTCATTTGAGCCTAACAAGAAAAGAAAAACAATTCAATTGAAAAGGGGTTACAAATTTTAGAAAAAAAATTATTCTAATGAAGAACGCATTTCTACTACAAAACGAGGGATAAAAAAATTACTGGTATGCTACGAGGAAATTTTACGTGAAAAGAAGAAAAATTTAACTCGTCAGGCAACATTGTTAGAATATATGAAGCCTTCGACATTAAAATAACTTCGGTTTAGCTTACTTTATTAATAACAATGTAATATTTTTTTATTATCCTACACTTTATTAAACATTTTTCTTCTAAATTATTGTTTTCTTTAAACTCTGGTCCCGATTAAACAAACTTTATATGTATTTATATGCAACGTTGAACCCCGACTTACGCGAATTCGACTTACACGGCAACCGCTCGGACCCACCTATCGCGTAAGTCCGGGGTATTACTGTACATAATTACATAAAAATATATATTTAGAGAGCAGTCACCATTAACTTGGGTTGTTAATGTAAGATTAATGGGATTATATTTAAATTTATATCTAATATAAAAAAATCTCGTGTCGCGGTGTTTGTTGCCAAACTCCTCCGAAACGGCTAGTTCGATTTTTATGAAATTTTGTGTGCATGTCGGAGTAGTCTGAAAAATCGGTTAATATCCATTTTTCATACCCCTAAATGTTAAGACTGGTCCACGATTTTTTTTTTTACATTTTTTAATTAGTCCATAATTCAGCATTGAAAAATACATACAACCCCCAATTTTTTACCCTTCCACCATCAACCGCTATCAAACGCGGTACCAACATCGCCGGGCCAGCCAGTTTCCGATTTGCAAAACATTTTTCAAATCAATGTTGATCACCTTACGTATATTAATGCATATTTTGAATACACGTGAACGAAACACGTTGCATCACCGCGCCATTTTTATGCATTTATCATTTGCCCAGCCGGCAATGTCATGGGTATAACGAACTCTGCGACGCATCCTTGAAACTTATACTATCGCAGATAGATAAAAAAAAATGTTTTTTTCACAAGTATTACCACTATTTATAACGCGATAGCCGTGTTTATTCGCTCGCGGGATAATAAAATGCGTTTCAGAAATCATTTCGGCTACTTTGATGACCTTTTGCTCTCATACCTACTTTGTGTTATTGATGTGTTTTTCCATGGAGCTTGTTAATTTCTTGTCGTAATTTTTTTGTTGTCTCCGTTCTATTGAGTTTTTTATCGAATCAAGTTAATGCTTTCTAAGTTTCGATTTGTGTTTTTGACAGAATTGACCGATTTGGCGACAATCCAGACTTCGATACGAATGGCGCAGACATAACTATTTGTCGTTTCAATTTGTTTTCGTTTTACATGAATTATTTGTACATCTGTTCAAATCGACTGAGATACTTTTTTTTTGACCTAGATTTTATCACTTTTGGTTTTGTTGGTTTAATCTTATCTTATTACTTTTATATGTAAGGATATTCTTTATTGTGCAGTGGAATAATACCTATAATTATCCCACTATGCTGGGCTAGATAAAGCTATAAACTAATCCACAAAACTAGCCGTTCTCGAGTTTCATTTTTATATAGATTTATTTCAAAATATTTTGTAACGATATTGTGTAAATGACTCATCGTACGCAGACAATGTGGCTTGCAGAAAGCTACGACTTACGGTATAAAAACAAGCATATTACACATAATTATATCATGCAAGCAATCATTGGCCAGGAGCGCTGCCCCCCCCTAGAAGAAACCTTTAGGTTATGTTACCCTTGCGAGAGTCGAAAATTACCTACCTTAGATATATTCTTAGTTCGTCTCCCTCAACAAAATCTCGCTAATTTTTTGCAAGTAATCCCTACTAATATTATGAATGCGAAAGTAACTCTGTCTGTCTGTCTGTCACGCTTTCACGCTAAAACTGCTGGAGCGATTTAAATGAAATTTGGTACAAAGACAGTCTGGAGCCTGAGAAAGAACATAGGCTACTTTTTAACCGACTGCAAAAAAGGAGGAGTTCCACGCGGACGAAGTCGCGGGTAGAAGCTAGTACTAAATAATTTCTGATACCTTCGCGACTATTATACATTGAAATGAAACAACATCAAACGGATTTAACTCGCGTACCTATTTTATTTATTGGCTGACGTTTCGAAGCGTTTCCATAAGCGTAGCACGACTGAGCTGACAATATTTAGTCACTCGATTGTTTCATTCCCAAGTAGGTAATAAATACTAATATTTTTTTTTTCTAATTGTCCAGGTGTCCCTGATGACGCAGGTGAACGGCGCCGGGGAGCAGCAGCTCCGGCGCGTGAAGCAGGAGGCGGAGCCGCCGCCGCAGTACTCGCCGGAGGCGCACGCGCAACTGCACCCGCGGTCCATACCCATGCAGCATGACGTGAGTACCGACTACCATACACACACTTCCCGGCAGGAAAAGTAACCTTGTCCTTTAAAAAAGTGGATTACCTACTAATGACGTTCTTAGACATGTCATACTTCCCGACAAACAAAAGTAGGCCTTTAAAGAAGTATGGAATTACTTATAACATTCTTATCCATACTCCCGATAAGCATAGTAGCCCTATTAAAAAAAATATAGAATTAGGTACTAATAATCCTACTAATATTATAAATGTGAAAGTAACTCTGTCTGTCTGTCTGTTACGCTTCACGCTAAAACTACTGGACCGATTTAAATGAAATTTGGTACAAAGAAAGTCTGGAATCTAAGAAAGGACATAGGCTACTTTTTAACCGACTGCAAAAAAGGAGGAGTTCCACGCGGACGAAGTCGCGGGCAGAAGCTAGTTACACATACTTCCATACAGAATAGGAGGACTCCTATTATCGGACGATCCCTACACAATTACACACACTTCCCCACAGAATAGGGGTGTCCGATAAAGTTCTGGAATTACTAATAACGTTATTATAAAGGTGTCATGGTGATCGCCTTTCTTAAGTTAGTTATAACTCTTATCAGCATGATATATGTTAATTATAAGATAGATACAGGAAAATAAAAGTAGTCTTGAGAACGCTCTATGTGTTGATTTTGGCTTGTTGGTTT
This sequence comes from Polylopha cassiicola, assembly GCA_038024825.1. NCBI lineage: Eukaryota > Metazoa > Arthropoda > Insecta > Lepidoptera > Tortricidae > Polylopha > Polylopha cassiicola. Next base: position 8,705,118 of record CP149061.1, read on the forward strand.
CACTTCCACCTGTTAAAAATCGTCTAGATTCGCGTTCCATATTCCATAACACTTTCATAGTAAAATTCTCCCTTCTTTTCACTCTTTATTAATCAATACGTAATATATTATTTATATAACATTAGTGGGCAAACTTCCTAAATCTCTCGCACTATAGTCAAAAGTACTTCAAGCGCGTAAAGAGTCAAGTCATTTCGATGCTGTGGTCCGGGATTTTTTTTAGATAAAATCCCATATAAATGACTTTAAACGTTAATAACTATACTTAGGTACGGATGCAACAAGCAAAAAATACCGTCCTTCATACGCGGTGGCTCAGAAAATTGAGTTCCACATAATGTATGGCAATTAGGCTAACTAGATTTGAATACTAATTTGTTAAATAAATAGGTCTTACAGCCGAATGCTTAAATATTTTTAAATTAGATGTCCCAAGTACACCAAAGAAAACATACGTGTCCAATATTTTTTGGTATTGCTACGTGACGAAAAAAAATGATCATGCCTATGGTATGCTGTCGTTTAAAAAGCATTACGGTACCCATATTCGTAGAAGATTGAGCCGAGTGCCGACGCTAGTTTAACACTGTATTTCATTAAAAATGTAAAATATTTATGTTTTATTTTACTCATAACGAATTACCCACTTAAATTACATTGAACATATCTCCAAGGGTGTTAAGGAATGTATTAACAATGCCTCAATACATTCCTTATACCACCTATATATTAAACTTATGTTTATACTCGTAACAGAAAGGAATTCGATATATGCGCGTCGAATTATATCTGAAACACGCGTCGTGCCGTCGCTATGGCGAATATCAACCGATTCACGTGTTTCGGTTTCCCTCCCGATAGCAATTTAACTATATAATAATGTCTCAGCAATTTAGTTAAGAGAACCCGCGGGATGTCAGGGTTTTTTTGGCGAGAATTTGTAACGTTTTAGCTATGTTAACTGCCACCAATTATAGCAGTGCGGGAAAAGCAAGAAAAATAGATCTAAGCCGATTCTCAGACTTACCCAACATGAACACAAAATTTTATAAAAATCGTTTCGGAGGAGTTTGGCAACAAGCACCGCGACACGAAAATTTTATATATATTACCTACATAATATTGCTATTCCACATATTTAAAAAATATAAGTGTTATCATAAGGCTAATGAGATCATTAATAGAAAGGTTTCACAGCCTACCGCGTTAGCAGTCATGACGTAGCTATGTGTTTACGTACTAATTCTATGGTCCGTTCCGTGCAATATTAAGGTTAATGTAAAATAATTTCAGATGGAACTCCAGCCTAAAGAGGAAGTGAAATACTGCGTGTCCCCCAGTGATGGCACCATAGTCGGCAACACCAGTCCAGAACAGCAGCACTGCTCCTCGACCACGGCTGCAGCGCCCAGCGGCGCCAGAGACGATGACACGCCCAGGTATATATTATAGCTGGCTTATAGCCACGGCGCGAACGTACATCCCGTACACCCACACACAGACAGCGCGTGGCATGCGGCCTCACCCACACCTAGAAAACTCGATAGTGTTACAGCGGCCCCGCCGGCGGGGTCGAACACGTGCACACCGTATCGTGTTAACACACCTCATGATGGCCCAGGCTGAGGCGATCTTTCGCGGTTATGCACATTGGAATAAAACAACTATAACGGTTGTAACTTGCGTAGGTACCTATTTTATTTTATTTGTTGATGTGACTTTACAGTTTCCATATTCGAACTGACGATAGTCACCTAATGACTTAGTGCTGGTCAAATTCGTTATAGTTGCTTTTGTTTACCTTGCAATGTGAATGTATGTACGGGTCAAACTACAAAAATTGTGAGTTAAATTTGACCAACTTCCCGGTTTCCGAAAAAGCTGATTATTTTTCTGAATGTTCGTTTGCAAATAAAATGTCTGTTTTGGCCCCACAGGAGGCTCTGCCTGGTGTGCGGCGACGTGGCCTCGGGCTTCCACTACGGAGTCGCCAGCTGTGAGGCTTGCAAGGCATTCTTTAAGAGAACCATACAGGTAAATTAACTGCAAGATTTTAAATAAAATGATTAGTTATTTGGAATATGGTACTCCTAGGGTCTAAAAGTAACAAAAATGTGGGTTTGTTTGAACTGTTATTGTTTAGTGGAAATCATGAATTTTATACTTACAAAGCAAAGTTATGTATATCCAATAATTTTTAATAATATAAGTGTCAAAAAAAAATTTAGGTTTACCCAGTGTATTGTATAAAATGTAACTTTAAAAAAAACTTCTCCTCGTCATACCAGGGCAACATAGAATACACGTGTCCCGCGGCGAACGAGTGCGAGATCAACAAGCGCAGGCGCAAGGCGTGCCAGGCGTGTCGATTCCGCAAGTGCCTGCGCACGGGCATGCTGCGCGAGGGCGTGCGCCTGGACCGCGTGCGCGGCGGCCGCCAGAAGTACCGCCGCGCCGCCGACGCGCCGCCCGCCGCGCAGCCGCGCCCGCACCTCGACGACATCAAGGTATCATGTGCGCCCAATAGGTAGCATATGCGCCCAATAGGTAGCAAACACGCCCAATATTGCACATGTATCAAACACGCCCAATACTGCACATGTATCATCCCCAATTCTTTTTTTATTTATTAGAAATACATTGTAAGTTTACGGTAAAACACCAAAGCATTTACGTGACAACATATTTCATTATAAGAATTAATACAGCACATGTCAAAAAATGAAAAAAATCTAATAAAATACATTCATTGTTTATTATGCTCTGTGCCGTATATAGTGTCATCAAATCAATAAATACATTGTTCATCATATAGATGTAAAACAATATTTGATGCCTTTAATCTTACTTTAATTAAATATTAAGTAAGTACTTTTTAATAGAATTTGTCTTCATTATTTACATTTGACCAAATCTAAGTGACGGAAACGCTTTTTTGTCTACTTTCTATATTGGTTCGATTTCATTGATGCAAAAATTTGCTTAAATTCAAAGTCAATAAAAGTAATTTTCAATTTATAAGGTTTGATCGGAATATTTCCTATTTTTTACCTACTATTTATTTATACATTTAACCATAATATATTTAATTATTAAACACTTTCATTTCAGGTGTTGGAGGCTCTCATATCGTACGAGCCGGAGCTCCTCTCGTGCGGGGGCGCGGCCGGAGGCGCCGCTGAGGGCGGGCCGAGGACGCTCGCCCTGCTGGCCGACCTGTACGACAGGGAGCTGGTCGGGGTCATCGGCTGGGCCAAGCAGATCCCCGGGTTCACTGACCTGCCGCTCAATGATCAGGTCAGTACAGATTTGTGATATCCTCGTCATTACAGCTGGATGACGTCATGGGAGTTTTAGGATAGGGAGCTGGTCGGGATCATCGGGTGGGCCAAGCAGATACCCGGGTTCACTGACCTGTCATTCAATGATTGGGCGTGTTATTCTACATACATATAAACATAGAATCACGGGCCAAAAGGCTAAGGAGGCTCGCCACCCGTCCGGTTTTGCAGTAAAGGCCCACTAGCTGGCCAACTGCGCTTTAGTATTCAGTTAGAAAAAAAAAGGAATCACGGGTTTTTCCCATGCGTCTAGTCCAGATAGCGGAATTAGTTAAATATGTATATTCGTGATAGAAAATACACCGTTAATATATTACGGACATGTAGACTAAACAATGTATTTTGGTAATATCTGGACTTGTCTGTTTGTACTTTATTTTTAACTAGCTTCTGCCCGCAACTTCGTCCGCGTGGAACTCCTCCTTTTTTGCAGTCGGTTAAAAAGTAGCTTATGTCCTTTCTCAGGCTCCAGACTTTCTTTGTACCAAATTTCATTTAAATCGGTCCAGTAGTTTTAGCGTGAAAGCGTAACAGACAGACAGACAGACAGACAGAGTTACTTTCGCATTTATAATATTAGTTAGGATTAATTTTTACACATGGGCATTTTTTCTCAAAAAAAATATTGAAAGCGTAAGAAAACTTGCTGACCTGCGATATATATATTTTTTTAACATGACTAAATAGTTAACATACGGTAATATGTATGTAGTAAAATAGGTGTCGAAAAGTTTTCATAGTCAGGTTTTATAGTCTATTTGTTTAAACACATCGCAGGTGAAACCGCGGCACAAATCATATAGAATAATAAAATGTCATTCACCCTTATGAAGGTACAAACCTGTTTGCAAATTGCGGGTTTTTTACAAAAACCTTTTGATCGAGACAAAAAATACATGACAAAGAATGTAACCGATGAATTATTGTAAAAAAAAACAATCTCTTTTTTTATAATTTGACTCGGTAGTTAATATTAGGTACGTGTCAAAATAAAATAATCAAATACCAAAAGAAATAAACTTGTTCCTCGGGTAAGATAAAAAATGTGATTATAATTTAACCCGTCGGTTAAGTTTTTAGAAAATATTGGATATGTATTTTGTTGTCAATGAACGAAAAATTACAACGTTAAAACGTGCGGGAGTTGGGGCTTGTGACGTCACTGCGCTGTGAAAAATGAGCGGAACATAAACAGGATGTATCTTCATAATTTGTTAGCTTGACTGACAAAATATGTATACGACGCGCTTCTAGCGAAAAAAAAAAACACGTGGCGACCGCCATTTTCTTTTAGTTTTTGTCTCAATGTGTTTTAACAAATTTACGTATGGTAATACCTATTTGATAATAAGCGGTAGACGTCTTAACATGTACTTATATTAAAAGGAAGCTTTGTTTCAAGTATTTTTATAGGCTATAAAAAATGCATCGCCTTCCAAATGTAAAATTCAGTGTGACGTGAATTAATGTATCCGAATTTAAAACGGCTTTATCGGTTTTTTTAAGTGTATTCGGTTTTTTTTTTGTTTTCCGGACACGTCACCTTATGAAGGCCCTAGGCAAGATATTGATTGTACATTTAAGTATTGCTTTAAAAGAATATGTTCTATATCATTGAGGTTCTTGCCGGTTCATTTTATGAGAGAGGTAACGTCGCGACACCTATAAAGCACCTGTAAAAGCCTAAACTGAATAAGTCGATATAATATCATTATTCGACTTATTTATTCATAAAATTTCTTTAATATTAATTCTTATATTTCACACTATATAATTTAGTCCTGGATAAGCTGTTTAAATATTATTATTACCGTTATAGTTTAGGCTCTGTGTTGATATGTCAGTCATTCAGTCAGCTTCTCCTTTTATAATATACTAGCGGTTCGCCCCGGCTTCGCACGGATCCCATTTTTTTTTAAATATTCTATAGCCTATGTTAGTCAGGGTGAACGTAGCTTCCCAACAGTGAAAGATTTATTAAAATCGGTCCAGTAGTTTTTGAGCCTATTCATTATGAACATACAAAAATAGGTAAGTACCTACAAATCTTTCTTCTTCATAATATTAGTAAAGATTGATAAATAATATGATTAAAAGTAAAAAACTTTTCTAAATCAAGCTTTTATAATACAATAATAATAAGTACCTGCATGTGATCCTCTTTTATTTGATACCCCCACTTGGGTATATTTAACGGTACATGGGGTTACCCCCCTTAATTTGTCACATAGTTAACAATGAATTGTCATCTAAATTTGACTCGTACACACTTACATTGTAAGTTAAATAAAAGCTTAATAATTTCTGATGCCTTCGCGGTTATTACACATTGGAATGAAACAACTATTAACGGATTTAACTCGCGTATTTTTATTTTATTTCATTTGCTGACGTTTCGGATTCTTTACATTATCCATAATCGTAGCACGACTGAGCTGACAATAGTCTAACGCTAAAGTGATTTATACAGTTATGCAAACTACCTTATATTTAAATTACAAATTTTGAAAAGCTACCCTATTCTGAATTATGAAATACTAAAGTTACATTTCACGCAAAAAAATTTTACTATTATACAGTACAATTAAAACCTAATAGGGGGCGTTACTAGCGCTTCGGAAAGAAAGCTTCATTTTTCTTTTGTCCGCCAGATGCGTCTCCTGCAGAGCACGTGGGCGGAGATGTTGTCCCTGATGCTGGCGTACCGGTCGGTCTCGCAGGGCTGCGTGCGGCTGCGCTTCGCCACGGACCTCACGCTCGACGAGCAGCAGGCGAGAGAGATTGGCGCAGGGGATCTGTTTGTACAGGTGAGTGGAGTGATGGGTACGTTCCACTTAACGCTCGCAACGCCGTCGACCACGACCGCTGAAATTGCCGTTCCACTAACGAGAAAACACCGCGGGCGTTGTAAGCGAATGTTTACAGGTGGAACGCACATCGTGAGCGACGAAAGCCCACTCTGACCCACCAATATTTTGTGGGCGAAGTGGGCGCGATGTGGTCGCGAACAGTGACGTCATCTATGACGTCGAGCCATCGCTCGCAACGACCACGGGCGTTAAGTGGAACGATACAGAGGGTGTCACGAGCGTTGCGGGCGCTTAGTGGAACGCACCCGATGTCATGTCGGTGATAGAGTGAGATGGAAGTAGAAGGGCATGTCATGTGATAGAGTGAGATAGAGCTATGGTAGTGCAGCAGGCGCGGGAGATCGGCGCCGGGGACCTGTTTGTACAGGTGAGTGGAGTGATGTCATGTGATAGAGTGAGATGGAAGTAGAAGGGGATATGATAGAGTGAGATAGTGCTATGGTAGTGCAGCAGTCGCGGGAGATCGGCGCCGGGGACTTGTTTGTACAGGTTAGTGGAGTGATGTCATGTCGTGTGATAGAGTGAGATGGAAGTAGAAGGGCGTGTGATAGAGTGAGATAGTGCTATGGTAGTGCAGCAGGCGCGGGAGATCGGCGCCGGGGACCTGTTTGTACAGGTGAGTGGAGTGATGTCATGTGATAGAGTGAGTTCGAAGTAGAAAGACATGTCATGTGATAGAGTGAGATAGAGCTGTGGTTGTGTTGTTGAATCTAAAATTTGGTGACTTAACTGACGAATTATTACTATATTACTAGCTTCAGCCCGTGACTTCGTCTGCGAACGATTACTATATGTTATTCTGGTGTATAAGCTGTATTATTGTATAGTTTTACGTGAAAGGGTAATAAACATACATCCATACATTCTTACACAACTTCGCGTTTATAATATTAACTAGTGTAGATTATTGGAATGAAACAACTATAAATTTAAAAGGATTTAACTCTAAAAGCTTTACAGTTCTCATATTCGCAGTACAACACGGCTGACGATAGTCTAACGCTCAAGTAAATCCGTCGTTTGATTCGATTGTTTTTTACTGGTATGTTGTCTTTTTCAAACGCCCCGCGCCGGATATGTACGAAATGGACGAGTCAGTTGTCTTAGCATAAATATAGTAACCATGGGCGTGCATTCCATATAGGCACAGTGTCACTAATAAGTGTCTACCCAGGCGCCATACCTACGCTCCCCACACTGCACGCCTCTGATTGTAACAAATCTTGTTAGAATGAAACAACTGTTAACGGATTTAACTCGCGTATTTTTATTTTATTTTATTAGCTGACGTTTCGGATTCTTTACAGTTTCTACTACAGTACTCTTCATTTGTACAGTATACTGTATAAATCACTTTAGCGTTAGACTATTGTCAGCTCACTCGTGCTACGATTATGGAAACTGTAAAGAATCCGAAACGTCAGCTAATAAAATAAAATAAAAATACGCGAGTTAAATCTGTTAACAGTTGTTTCATTCCAATGTGTAATAACCGCGAAGGCATCGGAAATTATTAAATCTTGTTAGTTTACATACGTACTAACAAGACCCCCTCCTCGCTCCCGCAGGTGACGGCAGTCGCCAAGCGCCTAGAGCGCGCGGCGGCGCTGCGCGAGGAGTGCTACCTGCTGAAGGCGCTGGCGCTCGCCAACTCGGAGGCGCGCATCGACGAGCACGCCGCGCTGCGCCGCTTCCGCGACGCCATCCTCGCCGCGCTCAACGACGCCGTCTCCGCGCTCAGGTGGGCGCCTCGTACACATATACCACATGTACTTCATGCATTATAAACATACCACATATACATACCATATGCACATACCTTATCCCTGAAGGCTGATCGGTTATCGAACTGGCGGAACTTCACTTGCTCACTAAGTATTAAGATTGATTGAAGAAGAATTGTAACAAAACAACAGTGTATAAATTATGTTAGATATTATTTTTTATACAATGCGACTACTCATTGTATACACTTTTAATATAATAATATACTTTTAGTACAGAAAGAAGTTTTTGGCGATCGTTTTTTTCAACATGGTTACCATCGCCTCCGAAATTATTGAAATGTCTGTAACTTGCAGAGCTAAAAAATCAAATTAGTTTTTTTAGTACGCTAGTAGAAGAACATAACTACCAAAATCAATGACCAAAAACATAACAATATTTGACAGGAAAAAGGAAACAATCAAAATATAATTTATAAAGTTTTCGTGTAGTTGCCAAACTCCACCGAAACGGCTTGACCGATTTTTATGAAATTTTGTTTGCATATCGGGTATAAAAATTAATAAAAAAAGCTCTACTAACAATCCATTAACCCCGCAGGCCGTACAACGCGAACGCGGCGCTTCAACAGCTGCTACTAGTACTACCAGCACTGCGGCACGCGGACGTGGCAGTGCGCCGCTTCTGGGCCTCCGTGCACCGCGACCGCCGCGCCCCCATGAACAAGCTCTTCGTGGAGATGCTAGAGGCCTGCCTGCGGTAAGCGCCACAGCTGACAGGGTCAATGACCTCGAGGTCGATGACCTCGCCAGATCCGGATTTTTTTGAAGCCGGGTTTTGTAGATTTGGCGCCGGAACTTTGACTTCAATGAGGCAGTGGATGGTCGCTCTGATGGGTCCGGATTTTTTGGCCTGGATGTTGTGGTCTGGGTTTGTTTACCGGAAATTTGTCTTGGACGTAGATTATGCCGGAACTTTGACGTCAATAAGCAGTAGTGATTTGCCGGAAGTGTGACTTCGATACAATTCAAGAATTACGTCGTCGTATTTAATATTTTATTACGAGCTATAAGCGTATGTATTGCTAAAACTTGAGGTATGCTTGTATAAAGGGCTTTAAGATACCAAGAAGATTACAAATGTCCGAAAATATTCCAGCAGTTTTGTTTCTGTTTAAAAACCTTGGCTACATTCCGGATCTGTGGAACGTTACGTCAGCCATGTTTTGCAGTGACATGTGACTGTATTCACATCAGTTTGGTGAAATATCGGACCGTAATGGATTGTTCGACGTGAAGTTCGCGACGTTCGCGTCAATTTGGTGATAATGTACCTTGTGTTACGGGGTGTTTTTTCAAAATGGCGCGGGGCATTTTTTTCTTGTTTTGCGTGCGTACATATCACCATTTAGCATTTAATTTGAGTGTAAATATTATTTATAGGCTTTTGGGGTCCTTTTTCACAACGTTAAAGTAAGTCTCTAGTGAAGTATCGTTGTTTACCGGTTAGACAAAATTTGAAAATAATTTACTTGAGGTTTCTATGGATGTTGTGAAAAGGGCCACAGGTCTTCTATCATGGCTGTGAGGTGTGGAGGTGAGTCAATTGTTTTCTTTTTTTTTTTTCACCGCCCCGCGCCGAATATGTACAAAATGGACGATTCTAGTACAAAACTTGTTACTATTTTTGTATAATAATAATATACTTAGTTTTAAGGTGGGTTTCGGTTGCGACGTGCAACGTACAGGGTGGTTATAAAAGGCCATTGTATCGTGATAGACCGGCCATAAGAGATTGCGAGTGTTTTTTTTAGATTTAAAGTGTTAATTTAGGCGAGTTTGAGACCACCCTATGGATGTAAGAAATATACTGGAGCAGTATTTCGATATCAAAATGACCATTTGTTTTTGTTGATGCGCTAATGGCGGTGGCGAGATGACAAGTTTTTTTTTCGCAAAATATATGAAAATTTGTACCAAGACGTGTAAAAAAAATAGAGACCCCAGTGGGACTTGAACCTACAACCATACCTTAATGCGAGGCGTTATAAGGTATAGATGTTTCAAGTCCTATTGGGGTTTTTTCTACGCTTGTCTTGGTACGAATATAATTATCATATTTCATTGACATTAAATTTATTTTTGAGTTAATGACTTAACTATGTCTGGTTAGGTTAGATTTTTCTGTCCTCCGGCCAAAAAGCGCCATCTTCCTGGCCGCTGCGCTAAATGAAATTGCCGCTTTCTGGCTTCGTCGAACAGAAAAATAGTATACTGACCTCGGCCAGTAAAATAAAAAAGCCTCAGATCACATTTTTGTCAACCTCGGCTTCGCCTCGGACGACAATTACATGTGATCTGAGACATTTTTAATTTTACTGGTCTTGCTGCGTAATGTACCTACTATTAATGTTTTGTGCAGTTTGTCTTGTCATTTCATTAGTGTATCAACAGTGTTTACGCGCGTTAAATGTACCCGTTATATTCAATTATACTATAATTATACAAGTATGTGACCATGAAATTTATTTTAATGGATTTCACTGGATTCCGTCGTATTCGACGCGATTTCGTTACCTTGTTTTCTCATTAACCGAAGGGCTTTTTAGACTCTCATTTGTACAAAAATTGTTCTGAATATAATGAATTTGTAGATTTTTAAAATTAATCCGTTAAGAGATTTTGTTTACTTGTTGACAGTTACGCAAAGGTAATTTGGTAATGTGCCGCTGCGTTACCGTATTTTTAGTTAAGTAAATGAAATACAAATTATAATAAGATTATTTACAAAGCTCTGTTAGATATTATATTCCAAGCTTTGACTATGATATAAAAAGAAGTAACGCAGTGGTAATTTTATAATTTCATTGATTATGTAACTGTTGCCAACAAAAAAACAGTATATGAACACGAGAGGTGAACCAGCAAATTTCCATGCTACTTTATTAAGTTTGACAGCTGTCTGAGACATTTGGTGTCGGAACGGATTTTTGAAAAACCGTGTTTGGAAATCATCTGTCCTGTTCATAATTCGCACACCTAGATCTAAAGGATCTAACTCAAAAACCGAAAGATTTGAGTTATGCACACCATCGGATTCCAGCAAAACCCTCCTACACTAAAACAGATTTCAGCTAATATAACTCTGCTAGCTTTATTATAAAATGTATAAATTTATACATAAAACTCATGCGTGCATATGGACATATTAATCAGTTTCTCGCCTCTCCTGAAAAAGTACCTTTTTTGAGTTAGCTCTCTTTAGATTTAGGTGCGCGATATATTGTCAGTGCATAATAATATAATATAATGAAGTAGGTACTTATTGTATATATCGTTTTTTATGAAATAATGCGCGGTTGTGTCATAATAAACCAGAAATACTGTCAGTTAATAAATTAATACTTTTATTTAAAACAATGTATTTTGATAAATCCACTCGCGAAATGTATTTTCAATAATGAAATGAATATTTTTCGATAAAAAAGAGTTATAATTTGATGCAATCAAATACATATATAGTGACATATATGAAATATATACCTATAGTAATATATTAAAGAAGTATTGTTTATAGTTTATACCCGTATATCAACTTGGCATATAAGGATATATATATGTACATATAGAAAAAGTTATTTCGATGTTGAAATTTATAAGTACAGTCGACAGCAAATATATTATGGGTTTTCATGTGTGATCAGATATATTTGACCATCAGGCACTATCTTAAATGTTAAGGAGTGTCTTGCGCCATACATGCACACCCGCCACTGCAGAGCACTTGGTTGATATTTTTGAGGCCGACTGTACAGTAGAATATTAATAATACCTCGATATATGTTACCAATCATTATATCGTATATAATATACATACTGACCTCAATATACTGCAATAATGATATAGGTCCATTTTAAACCTTATGCGTATAGGAATAAAGTATATTCTTAAAATTAATAGCAAAATTAAAACATAGAGATCCTTGTGTGTGGCTAAAATTAACTGTAGCGCCTCTAACTTTGAATTTGGGTGGTTTCCTTCGAACACTCCTATTTCCTAAGCAGTAAGGTTTATAATGCAATACTCGTGTCATATGATTTTTAATTTATGTTTAATTTTGGGGTAATTAAGGTACCATTGTCAAAATTTTACTTGCATGGTAAGCTAGGGCTGTCGCATCAAAAAATCTAACTGTATGTTGGAATGAAATAACTATAAACAATTGCTTGTTTCGAAGACTTTATAGTCCCCTTATTCGTAGTCGACTGAGCTCAAGATAGTTTAAAAGTGATTTGTGTGTCATAGTTTTGCTATAAGTGAAAATGTGACACGTGTTTTGTCGCGCCGCGACAGCCTTTACGAGCTTACCGATTTATATCAACTTCAATAAACATATATATATAGTATGAACAATATATATTTAATATGCCACATATATTTAGCTAATTTAGGTACCTTGTAGTATCGGATTGATTTACTAATAATATTTATTCCGTTACAGAGTAAGTTCTGTACGTTTGTTTGTAAATATATCAATAGTACAAATACGATATCTTCCTTCCAGATTTGCAACTTAATCTTTTATAGAATAAGATATAATAGTTGTATAATGAATTCTTTAATACTGGGCTAGTGCAAAAGGGTACAAGTGTCATATATTTCAAGTAAAAAAGGGCATAAGTCCCTCACGTGCAGTATTACACTTTTACCCTTTTTCATTTAACGAAAAGGCAAATGGATTTTTGATAATGGTACCTTTTCAAATAACTACCTATGTCGAGTATATTTTTTTGCGAAAGGATATTTTATAAACTTGTTCATATATAAATTGTTATTTTTTTTTCATTTATCTTATAGCGTCCCTGTTTTTCTAAAGTAGACCTTTAGTAGCTAGCGTAAAGTTGATTTTCTATAGTTACGGATATTGAACATGTTGACTTAATTATGTATGAGTGATTTGAAATATTTAGTTTATGTTAGCATTTAGTATGTATGGTTGTTTTTTGATCGTAATGACAACGAGTGTATGTATCTCTTTATTCTCCCACGTAAGTATACCTAACTTATTTTTGTCAAACTATATTGACATTGTTTCGAAAATTTAATTATTTAGATATATAAAAACTGGTAATTTATTCTTAAATTTGGATGAGTACAGGTTTCGATGCTGGAATATTGTTTGTAAAATATTTAAAAAATATTTTTACGCAGTATGAAACGTGTATGGATTTTGAGCTGATTTCGAAAACTTCACAGTTCCTATGTTCGTAATAGGCTGTATTGACGACTATGGAATTGTCAAGTTTTGGAAACGTCAATATAATATATTATATGCGAGTTAAATCCGAGTTGTTTTTTGAAAAAACAACTAATTATTATATTTACATATGTCCAGTGACGGGATTTTTTCCCCAAAGTCAAGCCATTATTTGATAACTTTATAGCAATAAAAAAATTAAAACTTATTGAATTTTTAAGTTTACAATATTGCTTTTTAGTTGACGCGGTGTAACCGTCGTGTATTACCAACGGTTGAAGGGTTAAAAATTGTAAAAAAAGTTCAAAATGGGTAATTGCTTCTTGTAAATAAAATGCTGTCAAAAGTGGAGGTTAATGACACCGGTCGGTGGAAAAAGACGTAAGTCACAAAATTATGAAATCGGTCCTTGATAATTACTAGGGGTTGTTCTGAAATACTAAGAACGCTAAACATAGTTCGGACATTATAAAACTAGACTGTAACTGAAAATATTGTACGATGACGTAACAAATTAGTTCTAAACATAATTAAGGAATGAGGTCTTTTATTGCGATGATTATGTTACATGGATTTGATTTAAGTAACCTTTAAAAAAATATTGTCATCGCGTCAATGATTGCCAAATTAGCGAAAAATATTTTTAGTTCGTGTCACTTACGTAGCAAGCTGTAGGTACTTACGACTTTTTTCACTGTCGGCGTTTCGGTAGTATCTAAGGTGCGCGTGAGTCGTTTGTGATAGGTGTACAAACTTGTATGTGCCAGATGTAGTTAAGTTTCCCACACCACTCGTATTTGATCTGCATTTACTGTCATAAATGGCCAAAGGACGTTTTGCGTCATATTAAATATAATATTTTTCTATACAGTTACTGATGGAATTTTGTGAGCTGGCACCAATTTTTGAGTAGGTATTTCAGGGAAGCTGAAATTAGTACCTAGACACAAAAATTGGTCCCAACTCTCAAACTATATCTTCTATTGAGTTATTAATAAAATAATAATGCTCAGTGAATGGTTACGATTTTTTTTTTAATTTTACAGCCTGTTGATTTTTTTTAACTACGTAATAACAGATCAAATATGATGGTATAATGTTAAAATTAGATGACTCCAACCAAACCTGTGTCTTATTATGTATTGAATTCGTACCTTAACTTGTTTGTTTTACACTATTAAATGTGATTCGCCCCGGAGATATGTGAAATGAAATATAAAAATGGTGAAAATGTAGTCTTGTTTTTATTTCCTACCTACTGAATAACCTATTACTATTAATCACTAGCGTTAGACTATTGTCAGCTCAGTCGTGCTACGATTATGGAAACTGTAAAGGCTCCAAACCATCAGACAATAAAAGAAAATACGCGGATTAAATCAGTAATAATTGTTCTATTCTAATGTATAATAACTGCGAAGGCATCAGAAATTATACCTTTTACTAGTATAAAATAAATTTAAAGAATCAATATTCATTAATTAGAATGAAACAAAACAACTAGCGGATTTACCTCGAGTATTTTATCGTTTTTTGCTGACGATTTTTGTTGTTATCGTCAGCTAAGAATATGGGATTTGTGAAGTTTTCGAAACGTCAGCAAATAGAATAAAATACTCAAGAGTTTAATCCGTTATAGTTGTTTTATTCTAAATTATATCATGAATAGTTTGTGTACACATATCATATCGTGAACTTCATAATCATAACTTATTTCGGTTACAAAAAATTATAATAAAAAATACAAACTTTTTTTAAAATTATTTATTATAAAATTTTAACATACATACCTACATATAGTAACTATATCTACACTATAGCGAACTGGTCATAAAGTAGCTCCCTGACTTTATAATACTCCTCTGAAAGCACGCCTTCGAGTGCTACGCGTCCGTTTTCCAACTGCAACAAGAAACAACAATATTATGCTCGGTCTGCGGCCTCGCGTTTATAACGAGATGTCACACCTGCGAGGCTATGATGAATTGTCGAGTCGACATCTCGTCATGTCGATATCGTCTTAATCTCGCGATGATCTGTCAAAAATCAACGTTTTCGACAACGAGAAATCTTGTCATGTCGATGTCGTCTCTTATTTCTACATGTCGATAACAAAATAATATCGTAACGATGAACCTTTTGCTTGTCGACAACATCAATATATTACTTCACTCGTGTCGTGTTTACAAAGACTACTCCACTGACAGTTGTCAATTTGTTTTTTTTATTTATTAGGCTCACAAAACAAATTACAATAATGTTCTTGTATAATAGTGGCTAATACAGATATGAGCTGGATTATGAACTACTAGCTTCTGCCCGCGACTTCGTCTGCGTGGAACTCCTCCTTTTTTGCAGTCGGTTAAAAAGTAGCCTGTGTCCTTTCTCAGACTTCAGACTTTCTTTGTACCAAATTTCATTTAAATCGGTGCAGTAGTTTTAGCGTGAAAGCGTAACAAACAGACAGAAAGACAGAGTTACTTTCGCATTTATAATATTAGTATTTAGTAGGGATGTGTTTACAAAATGAACTAAGATTTATGGAACGAACGGGGGTTAGTATGAATATAAACATATGACTTAAGTGTTATGTTGTGCGAATTCTTACTACTCACAAAAGATGAATGATAATATTTGGATGAGTTTGGAGAGAGGGCGCTATTGTGCCATCACTTTGTTGGCAAAAAAATATAGTCTATAATGATATTTTGTACAAAGACAAGAATAGAAAAATCTTAGACCCCCAGTGGGATTCGAACCCACGCTTATGCCTTTACTAGCGGCAGCGTGCTGACCATTACACTATGGGAATCGACTGACAGGTCTTCGAATTTGTCTACTCCTTTCTTAGAGAATACAGAACTGGAGGCGGCTTCGACAGGCGTTCCCCTCTGCCAAGGTATAAGATAAATTATCTAACGCGTTTGTAAAAACTGTTTTCAAACAGGTCACTTTGACAGTGTCACAATCGATATCGAAGAGAAAAGAGCTCCCGAAAAATGTCTTCCTGCGCTAAAATAAGTTGCAAAAACCCATCCACTATATCAGATATACAAAAAAACTGTATTTCCTTTCATCTGCAGATATTTTCTTTGTACGTTAATTGTTATTTTTCAAATAATTATTTTCTCATTCACCACGCGAGAAGCATCGATTTACGCATCGATTACGTTTTTATTCGTTTAAAATAAATTATAATAGTCTATGGTCAACAAAGAGTAATGACACACATGTATAAAAAATTTGCAGAGTAGTGTATCCGATACTAGGCGTTAAGTCCTTTGAGTTAAAAGCGATAATAGTATCCATGATCAAAATACGGTTAGAGATGTACTTACTGGACAATATCAATGTCGATGAATTTACAGTACAGATGATAAGAAGTACGCGTATATTTCAGTATATCAGGTATTATTTTATTTCTTTATTGGAATTTCAAATGGTTTAAGCGTACCAGCAGCTTGGAATTCGGTTGTCTACTTTGTACATTTTTTTTTAATTATGGTTGTTGATATTGTAATCTCTCCAGCTCAGCTGTAATAGACATCTGCCTATTTTTTCATGTTAAATATAGTAGGTAATTGTAATTGTTTAAGCATTATTACTAAAAGAAAATTACTTGTTTATTGAACTACGTAGTAACTAATGTTCAATTCTATAATAGTATGAATTAAAAGAAGTAAATATATTATTATGTATGAAGTTAAAATAATTATACTAAAATATAAATTGGTTGATCCGCCATTTTGTGTCAAATATAGATAAATGTATCGACAGCCACTTAATCAAGCACTATGTAATCGGTTCAGTTTGGCTACTAATACATTTCAAACTTGTGTACGGATACGACGTTTATAGTCTTGTTTTTGCTAGTGTGAATAAATTCCGCCTAGTGTTGACAGTTTGTATTAGTATGCGTGTGTAACGATGAGAATTATTTTTACATCAGTATGCAGTTTTTTGTATGTGTTCCTACCTCGTCCCCCGCTAAAAGTGGCTAAAAATTTTGTATAACGAATAGTGTCGAAGCCGCCTCCAGTTCTGTATTCTCTAAGACTCCTTTCAATTCGGTCTTTGTACTTTTTGTTTACATGCGAATTTTTCGCTTCAGCGCCATCTGCGTGAAATGTTTTGCAACATTTAGCACACACATTGAAAGGAGTGGACAAATTCGAAGACTTGTCAGTCGATTCCCATAGTGTAATGGTCAGCACGCTGCCGCTAGTAAAGGCATAAGCGTGGGTTCGAATCCCACTGGGGGTCTAAGATTTTTCTACTCTTGTCTTTGTACAAAATATCATTATAATTAAAAACTAATGGTATTGAACCAAAAATATTAATAGAATTTCGATTGATAGATTGTAGTTAATATTAAATACAGTCTACTAAAAGTTTTATTGAATCGATTATGGTGAACTGACCCGCCTGATGGCTACAGTGCCGTGGCAGCACTCGAGCGCGCCGCCGCTGAACTCTGCGGGCAGCCCGCGCCGCGCCAGCGCCGCGCGCAGCTCCGCCAGCCGCAGCGCGTTCACGAACGACGCCGTGCGCACCGCCCCACCTGCAGCCCCACCCGCCCCACCGCCCCCACCGCCAGCCCCACTAGGGGGAGCCGGCTCGAGGGACATGAGCACGTCCTCGGATGTATCCTCTGAAATAATTGATAATAATATTTTAATGCTTGCTGTTATTATATAAGCTGCATAGGCAAACTATATCTTTTAAACTTGTGAAGGCTGTATGTATACTCTCTCGAATGTGCTCGTTGTGTGCACTCGTACGAAAGTATACTGGTTTTAAATCGTATTAATATTATAAACGCGAAAATTTTATAAAAATGTATAGATGTCTGGAATCTGGATGTATGTTTATTCCGATTTGACGTAAAAACTACTGAATGTATTTTGATGAAACATAACAATTATAAATGCAGCTTACACACGAGAATATAATGTTATTGTGTATAATACTCATCGTGCGCAGACGAAGTCGCGGGCAGAAGCTACTAATCATACAAAATTCTTCTTAATGTCATAGTCACTCTTGTGAGTGTGTATGTCCGTCTCTGCTGTGTGTCTACGGGTACGTTCCACTTAACGCTCGCAACGCCGTCGATCACGACCGCTGAAATTGCCGTTCCACTAACGAGAAAACACCGCGGGCGTTGTAAGCGAATGTTGACGAAATGACGAAAGCCTGACCCACCAATATTTTTTGGGCGAAGTGGGCGCGATGTGGTCGCGAACAGTGACGTCATCTATGACGTCACAGAATACGTTCATCTATGACGTCGAGCCATCGCTCGCAACGACCACGAGCGTTAAGTGGAACGATACAGAGGGTGTTACGAGCGTTGCGGGCGCTTAGTGTAACGAACCCTATGTGTCAGACTGTCTCTCTCTCTCTCTGTCTGCGTGCGTGCGTCCCTCTCTCTATCTCTTTCTCTGTGTGTGTGCGTGCGGCTGACCTGTATCGTCGCCGTGCGCGTGCGCGTCCCTGGTCCTGGTGCGCGGCGCCACGACGGCGGAGAGCCACGCCAGCTCGGCGTCGCCCGCGGCGCGCCACGACAGGTCGCACATCAGCGCATCCGTCAGCTTCACCTGGACACACGTGATATTATAATATCATTTATTTTTTTATTTCAAAAGACAATTTGAATAAATAAAAAAACTAATCTATACTAATATCATAAAGCTGAAGAGTTTGTTTGAACGCGCTAATCTCAGGAACTACTGGTTCGATTTGAAAAATTCTTTGTTGGATAGGCCATTTATCGAGGAAGGCTTTAGACTATATAACATCACGCTGCGATCGATAGGAGCGAAGAAACAGTACAAAATGTGTAAAAAACCGGGAAAATAACTATTCCACGCGGATGAAGTCGCAGTCAGAAGCTAGTTTGTAATAATTTTTTATGCTTTAGCGGTTATTACATATTAGAATGAAACCACTATAAACAGATTTAACTCGCGTATTTTATTTTATGTTAACTAAACGGTATAAACTGCAAACTGTATAAATTACTTTAGCATAAGGCTATTGTCAGCTCAGTTGTGCTACGATTATGGAAACTGTAAAGGTTCCGAAACGTCAAAATAATAAATGATTAAACTAATGAATAACTTTGGAATGAAACAACTGTTAACGGATTTAACTCGCGTATTTTTATTTTATTTTATTAGCTGACGTTTCGGATTCTTTACAGTTTCCATCATCGTAGCACGACTGAGCTGACAATAGTCTAACGCTAAAGTCTAAACCGCGAAGGCATCAGAAATTATTAATAAATAACTGTTTTAATGATTTGATCAGCTAACCTGGTATATGTGTGACTCTGTGGTCGCGTCTATGGTGTCGCCTTTCTCCGGCGTAAATACTTTCTCTATGCCTTCACTCTCACAGAATTTCCTGCAAAAGAATAGATGTGATGAGAACACTTTATATAAATCGAATATTTAAAATTTTCTTGTCACGGTGTTTGTTTTTTGAAAATTTGTCTAAGAACATCTATTTTTCATACTATCTACTATCGCTTTAATATATAGCTAACTTCGAACCCCTGTTTTACTCCTTTATGGCGTAAATAGTCAAAAAATACTTTATTGGTGCTCACTTTCGCCATAAAAGGAACCCGTGTGTAAAATGTCAAGTTTCTAACCTCTTAGACCTTACGTTGATAGATCAGTCAGTCAGCTTTCGAATAGAATATAGAATAGAAAACATTTATTTGGTGCAACATTACAAGATAATTATTTTACTTTAAACTATAAAGATCTACTTAAATACTAATAAAAACAATATAAACATTCATATTTGAAAATATAACAAAAACACCAAAATGGTTGCCACTCAGCTTAGTGTCACGCCGGTGGGCGTTGACGTTGGTTTTCAGGGCGACCGTCAGAGAGAATTGACGTTGCTGCTTAATTTATATATAGGCGATTGTGCTTGTGTGAGTGCGTCATATCATGTCAGTACATTTGTGATTTTCTTTTTCTTTCTCCTTATGTGAGTTTATGTATTTGTGTGAATGAAATTTTGAATTATCACAGCGGGGCCGCTGTGTTGGCAAATTGCAGTTCCATCAGAAATTTCGCTTATATAGATTTAGATAATTATATCACCTGAGCGTAGCGAGCTAGATTTAGATATGTCACCTGAGCGTGGCGAGCTAGATTTAGATATGTCACCTGAGCGTGGCGAGCTAGATTTAGATATGTCACCTGAGCGTGGCGAGCTAGATTTAGATATGTCACCTGAGCGTGGCGAGCTAGATTTAGATATGTCACCTGAGCGTGGCGAGATAGATTTATATATGTCACCTGAGCGTGGCGAGATAGATTTATATATGTCACCTGAGCGTGGCGAGCTAGATTTATAGATATGTCACCTGAGCGTGGCGAGCTAGATTTATAGATATGTCACCTGAGCGTGGCGAGCGCAGAGGCCCTGGCGCGCAAGCCTACGACGGCCCGCGGCTTGGCCTGCGCCGCGACGCGCAGCAGCGACTCGCCGTCGCAGCGCCCCTCCAGCTCGATGTACTGCACGGCGGCGCGCACCGCCACCTGCCGCAAAGAGCTCACGCACTTGCTCGGTATCTCCGCCATTTCCTCTGCAATACAGAACGATCGTTAAAGCACGTTCAAGTATCACGTAAGTTCTATAGGGGGGTATTTGTTTTTGATGATATGATTAAGTCATCAGTTATTTAATTTTTATACAAATGGCAATCCACACATTGTTTATGCTTGAAAAGGAAGCGCATTTTTTCTTACTACGTCTAGGCGCCCTCTCTTATTTGTAAGCCTATTTTCTTACAATCGTAACTGCTGCTCGTGATAAAAAAAAAATCATAGTGCTTAAAAAAAAAATCAGCTAACCATTAACGATTACGCCGAGTGTTGCACAATGACGTCACACGTTATCATTAAATTTGTTATACGAACTTTGAACGCCTGTATAATTGTAACTACTTGATATTTTTGAATGAAATGTAAACGAATATATTTGTATTCTTGAAAACTACCGCAAAAACGTTTCAAGTAATTTGACAAAATAAGTGACGTGACATTTGGGACAACTCATTTTACAAATACAGTAGCTGTCCGCGCCGGCTTCGCCCGGATCCCTTTTTTATAGCATATATGTCACTCGGGAATAGTGTAGCTTTTGAACAGTGAAATAATTTTTGAGATCGGTCCATCCGTACTGGAGCCTATTTAATCCAAACAAACAAACGTATTCTCTTTATTATATTAGTATAGAAGATATATAAAAGATAAGATAAGATGTGTGTTATCTGTCGGCGTACCGTCCGGCTCCTGCTTGACGAGCGGCGCGGGCGGCACGTCGCGGATCTCTCCCTCCGCGTCCACGATCTCCGCCAGCCTGTAGTCCTCCGGCTGGAAACAAATATTTACATATAAAAATATATATGTTGTGATTTAATAATATGTTCGAGTTATATAGTCGTATAATAATATTATAATTCCGTGTCATATGTTATGTAAAGTTACGGTGTCATATAGAGTATAATTATTATTATATATGTCATATCATGTGAAACCAAACATATAGTTATATGATAAAATTTCATGTCAAATCGTAAAAAAAAGAATAATTACACAATGTTATGACATACTTACAGCATAATAAAATTATAATTATATTTTTACATGTTATATTTCCAAGTCACACCTTATTGTGTGTTATGTAAAATAACAGTTTATCTTAGTATGATATGAAATCATGTAAAATTACAACGAATTATGTCATGGCATAGAATAATTGCATATTATGCTGTGTCATATCATATCACATCATGGTGCGTTATATCACATCACGGTGCGTCATATCATATGTTGTGTCACATCATGTCATAGTTACAACAGTGCGAGCCAACCTTGATGATCTCTCCGTAGTCGTCGTGGCGGGTGCGCTCCTCGTGGCAGGGGTACATGGCGTGGTGCCGCTTGTTGGTCTTGAAGCAGCCCGGCAGGCGAGCGGCCCCGCGCGCGGGGATGTCGTGCCGCCCCGTCACCACCCACATCTCCAGCTCGCCCTCCGAGTCCGAGTCGGAGGATATGCCCGCCGCCTCCTCTCTACACATACACACGCATACATACAAATATATAATAAGCCAATTGGAAATTTTAATTAATCCTTACTTCCTTACTAATATTATAAATGCGAAAGTAACTCTGTCTGTCTGTCTGTCTGTTACGCTTTCACGCTGAAACTACTGGACCGATTTAAATGAAATTTGGTACAAAGAAAGTCTGGAGCCTGAGAATAACATATTGGCTATATTTTATAACGATATAGTGTAAAATACTAATCATACGCAGACGAAGTCGCGGGCAGAAGCTAGTAAGTAAATAATCGACTGGCCGCTTTACTAAACAGGGCCGTTTTGTTATACGGTTCAACAGTTAGTTAATTTTCTATCTTAATAATCATATACGTGAACCGGTTTAACAATTTTAAAGTAAATCTAAAGAGCCTTAGTTCTTAACTTGGGAGTTATTACCCGCGGGGTAAAACTTGTACTTGACTAGCGTGCGAGCTCGTCGTTGGGGGAGAGGTAAAATCAGTGACCCTAGTTACGTCATAAGTGTAACGGACTTAAAGAGGTTAAGAACCACTGATCTAGAGTAGTGGGTACTTGTCATTTTATAAAAATACATTTTAATGTTGAAATAAAACAACTTTAAACGGATTTTATTTTATTGTCTGACGTTTCGGAGCCTTTACAGATTTCATAATCGTAGCACGACTTGAGTTGACTATAGTCTTATGCTAAAGTGATTAATCTATACTAATATTATAAAGCTGAAGAGTTTGTTTGTTTGAACGCGCTAATCTCAGGAACTACTGGTTCGAATTCAAAAAATATTTTTTTGTTGGATAGACCATTTATCGAGGAAGGCTTTAGGCTATATAACATCACGCTTTGAGGTATGCCATCTAATAAACAGTGGAAAATGTGTAAAAAACGGGGAAAATATGAAGCCTAATGAAGAAGTGATAGAAGACTTTGACAGATCTTTGACGAAACAATCGGACGGGCAGGACGACGTCTGCCGGGGCCGCTAGTATAATATAAATACCTTATTTATTAAATTACAAAATTTAAAGTACTACCCTGTTCTAAAATATAAAAAATCGAGTTAAAACCGTATAAAGTTGTTTCATTCCAATGTATAATAACCGCGAAGAGTTCAGAAATTATTACATTATACTGTATTAACTTACCGGTTTAAAATAACGTGTTTTAACCCTATGAACATAGTATTAGCCCTACTCACTTGACAGTGTTGTTGATCTTCAGCCGCTGTTGCTGCAGGAACTCCTCCAGCTCAGCTCCTTCCAGTCTCACTCTCTTGCGGACTGTCAGCTCTATCGTCCTGTCTCCCCCTTTCTCTATCAGGTCGCGAGCTAAAGTGCCGGGCGACGACCTGAGAACACAAATATATATAAAACTAGCGTCTGCCCGCGACTTCGTCCGCGTGGAACTCCTCCTTTTTTGCAGTCGGTTAAAAAGTAGCCTATGTCCTTTCCCAGGCTCCAGACTTTCTTTGTACCAAATTTCATTTAAATCGGTCCAGTAGTTTTAGCGTGAAAGCGTAACAGACAGACAGACAGAGTTACTTTCGCATTTATAATATTAGTAGGGATTATAGTTACCTTAAAAAAATATGAGTTTCAATAAGTTTGGAATGCAATAAACGGATTTAATAAGTGTATATAAATTTTATGCGGACGTTTAGAAAACTTTACGCTTTTGTAGGTGATAAAAGTTTAACCCTAAAGTCAAGATTTTGAGTTTCGCTTTAACTATCTTATTAACTGCTATAAATAAATAACATAAAAATATTACATAAATTATAGACTAATTCAGGCACGTTATAATAACTCTAAAAAAAACACAAAAATACCCATTTACATCAGGACATATAAGCAAATAAGAAAACATCATTTTAATTTGTACTTTTCAAAACTATGGGTTGCACAGACGCAAAATTATAAAGGTAAAAGTAAAAAAATAATTTTACGTTGAGAACTTCTCAGCAAATACGTCACGTAACTTTATTTCATCATTAAAAAATTAAAAATATCTCACCTAGCCGTAAGTACAATAGAATTCTGCGGGTTAGGAGCCCACAGCAGGAACAGGTCCCGGGCAAACCCACACTCCAGGTCCGGGAAGGAAGCCAGCACCACCTTGGGCCCCGGCGTCCGCGTGACCTCCGCGACAGAGTGACACAACTGCAAGTGACGCAATGCGAACGGATTGCTGCGGGCGCCTTCGAAGGCGCGCGTCAGCTTGTCGCTCATCCACTCTATCTGGAATTAAAGAGGTTCATAATAATTTCTGTTGTCTTCGCTATACATTGCTAAAATTATTATATTATTAGTCTGTTTAATCAGTGTTGCCAACTCCTAGAAATTCGAGTCGCTAAAGTCAAAAGTCGCCAGAAAGTCGCTAAAACTGAAATGTTCGCGGACCCCCCCCCCCCCCCCCCCTATAATAATATACAAATGGAACTACAATTAAATAAAGTTTGAATTTGGTGCGCTATCGCGTTTGTCGTTTTCCATATTTTATTATGTATCTCTTGGCATTGAATAATTTTGTGTCGATTTGACAAAAAATGTATCTATTATTGGCTCTAGAACTGTTTTAATTTGTACTCCAAAAGTCGCCAGATAAGTCGCTAAACTATTTTTGTCGTCAAAACTTTTTATTGGTCGCTAAGTCTTAAGCAAAAGTCGCTAGTTCTAGCGACAAAATCGCTAAATTGGCAACACTGTGTTTGATAGCGACTATCGCTAAATTATCGCAAAGTCAATGGCGGCCAGGGGCGTGCACTGGGTTTACTACGCGGGTAGGCAGGGAAGGGCAATCACGCACAACAAAAAAAAATAAAAAAAATACACTCGGGTGCGTGGGCGGATGAACACTACCCCTACTATAATGACTGATAATTTTGATTTATATCTAATAAAACTTTATCTAAAACATAGTAAATAATACATTACTTCTTAATTTTACTAATATATATATACCTATGTTTTCATAAATATATATTACATTTGTTACATAATATTTTATATTTTTCTTTCACCCGACTACGGACAGAACAGATAATAACAAAATTAATTCAGTAAACATCTCATTTCTGGGCTCAGACCTCTTTAGAAAGTTCTTGCTAGTATTAGCCTAATCTACCATGCTGTTCCAGTGTGAGTTGGAGGATTACATGACAATTTTGATGTAAGTATACATATTGCATTACAAGTATTTTCTTCGCCAGAATATAGTTCAAAAAAGCAGTACCTATTAAATATAGAATTGTATAGCATCATATAAATAAAAGAAATAGCAAATTAAATATTTAATAAGAGATCTAAGTATATAATGAAAGGTTTATTGTACCTACTTACTTAATTCCACTATAATTTCAAATTTACTTATGAGAAAAGAATAATATCTATATACATTAAAGATTTTACAGAAAAAACAGTTGTTATATCCTTGACAGTCATTTGGTTTTCATTCTATTATAACTAAGTATTTCATAAATGTAGCGTTTGTCCAAAAATTAAAAAAAAAGCTTAATATTGTTCTATTTTTTTCTTTGATACTTTTTGTTAGCTTAGAAAAGTTTTTATTATAAGTAAGTTGTTTGGTTTAAAGAATTTAATACTAATATGCACATGATATAAGTTAAAAGTTTGAGTTGAGATTGAATGTTTCATTTAAGAACGAGGAACGTTTGCTTAAGAAAAAGGGATATTTATGTAAGAATAAGGTAAATAAGTTGTTAATTCGTAAAATATAATGAACACTTGACGAAATCGATCAACAATAGTGCGTTTAAATACATTTATAGTTAACACTTACGTATTAACAATCATTATCGCTGACCGCTGCGGCTCCTATACACTCACGATCTAAAGATTCACTGCACAATATAAAAATCTTTATTCGTCATTATAAAACTTATCATATTTATTGAAAATACTGCGTAAAATTCGAAACATAACTCTTTTATTTGCAATACAACAACGTTAGCGGGAAATAAACATTCGACCTGACATAAGTTGACATTTGTCTAAACGTCAACGTATGTAAAAAGTAAAAACGTTTAGAAAGTTCCGAAACTAATCAAAGTAATTATTCAAAAACATTTATTTATCTTAATAAGTATAATACTTTTATATTTATTGTAAAAGATTATTGGTTTTATTTAATATAATTATATTATTTTGCAATATAGTGCATATTATACCACAAACTTGGAAGCTAAAGTACACATTTCGGTTCGGTTCGGTCATTTTCGGTACGGTTCGTACAACGTGTGAAAGAGAAGCTGTCATCTGTCGCGCCTAAGGCAGGTACGGCGGCCGGACTTGAGTCGCCATACAAATTGGAGACGTTTGCGTGTGTGCGATATAAAAGTAGTTCACGGACAAGAGATTTCACGCACACTGTTGCATTTCTCAAAGGCACTGAGCTCGACTGCCTAGAGTTCGTGACGTGCCGAAACGCGCGAAATGGCGCGAATGTAATTTGACGTAACGTTCCTTTTTACGAAAGTTTTAGGTGAAATGTAGTAATGTAATATATAGGTAACTTGTGTATGAAGTTGAAGTAAATAAAATTATGTATTACGTTCCATTTTACGTTACGATTTTAATGTTACTCAGTGAATAGAAAAAATATTTTAAATTAGATAATTAATATTTCTTATAAATTGTAGGGTTGTTAGTAAGGTTTAGCAGTTTTTCGTCGGGTAGGCAGTGCCTTTATGCCTTTATTGAGTGCACGCCCCTGATGGCGGCTGTCGCTTATCGCCCGCTTACGCCGGTTTCGTGGTACGAGGCGCGTTGTTTGTTCAAAAGTGCTGCCAGCAAAAGTGTATGAAAGGACGATATGAAATAATGTTACAAACCGAATAGCTACTTACCAGTCCGTACTAAATAAATGTACTGTAGCTATTTGTTTGTGTACAGTAAATAAATAAAAGTTTCTTAGTCCTTATATCGATGTATTACTACCCAGTTTAAAATAGTCAAACCCGTTACAAAATATGTCATGTATTTATTTACTAAATTATTAGCCGTCAGCATTATAATGAGTTCAGAATCTCTGGCTTTATCAAGTCTTGGTGAAGACACTACACATTGCTTACCTGTGATTTGGCGAACTCAACCACGTTATAGCTGACGTTGGACAGCAGTAGAAGAGTGTAGGCGACCAGCCCCGAGTCCTTGTTCCTCCAGAGCTGGTCCAGCATGTGCGCTAGCTCCAGCACGCGGCCTGCCGTGTCCGTGCAGACAAGCACGCAGCCGCCGCCGCGGAGCGTGCTTAGTATTGTAGCTGGAAGGATTGATATAAGTGTTGAAGTTTTAATTTCTGATGCCTTCGCGGTTATTATATACTGTAAAGGCTCCGAAACGTCAGACAATAACATAAAATACGTGAATGTCAGCCAATAAAATACGCGAGATCGGTTTAAAGTTGTTCCATTCCAATGTTGAAGTTTCATGAAGAACTTGTTGTAAATATAGGACGTGAGTTTTTATATATTCATACAAAAGTAGAATATTATTTATAAATATATAAAATTCTCCTGTCACAGTGTTTGTTACCAAAGTGTAGGTCTGAGAATCAGCCAACATTTATTTCACAAAGTTCTTTTCGTAGTTTGACTTTGAATAAGTTCCAGTTCTTTGTAACACTTACAATTAGAGTTATAATATAATGAATAGTGATTTTCCATTGGCACAAAACAAGTTGCAACCTATTTCCCTCGTTATAGCGTGTATAAGTGAGCAGGGCATACTTCACACTTTGTCACATCGTTATAAATCCTTGCATCTCTACTTACAATGATATACAACTTACTCATAAGTTTCTCATCTCTCAACCGTCTTCTCGGCTGTACATAATCAGCATTCATTGCACCGAGTAGCAACAATGAGGGTCTCATCAGCTTCTCAATCTCACAGCCGTTGAGATGACGCTCTTTCTTATGATTAAAGTCCGGTGCGTACACTATGTCCTCCTCGCCGGGGGCTGCAATGCGCCAGATTGTGCCTCCCAGAGAGTGCCCCGCAGGCAGCGGTGTTATACGGAGACCAAGGCCTTTGCCTGTAATAATTATTAAGATGTCTATGAATTTGACTGTAATGATTCTAAAGACAATTTTATCATCAACCATAACCATTTTAAATGTTATGAAATGCAAAATAAGTTACAAAGTTTTATACTTGGCAATAGTGAAATAGGTCCTTAAAAAGCATACCTTTCATGTCAATACTCTGGTTATATTTCAACTGAATAATCCTATCGAAGGCTCCGTCAACATCATCAAGTGTGAACAGATCAAATTCAGACACATTCCTGTGAGCCTGGTACAGGTCATACATGAACATTTGTCCCATTTTATATACAGGCAGTGTGGCGTAAATGGGACAGTTAAGGCCGAGCTTCCCAACAGCATATGGTAGGGCTCCGAGATGAAGAGGGTCCGAATGCGAGAGGAGGACTGCATCAATGCTGTTTACGTGCCTGAAAGGGTATAAACACAGTTAATCCAGGTTGCTCTGTACCTCACCCAGATAGGCCTTTAACAAATCTACATTCACACCAACAATGGCTAATAAAATATGGTTTGTTATAATATTAGAACCTTGCTAATTTTCAGTAGGTCTCTGAGTGGGTTGGCAAAGGCCTTTTGCAAACTTTTTCACTCATGCCTGCACTTCATCAAACAGAGTGTAAATTATAATAATATATGGTGAATTAGAACAACTTATTGCGCTTAAAACGATTTTTCACACTATAATCTAGGATTTGTAGAGATCTCTGTAACTTTTTTCTTATTTTTAGTGTTCACTTGCTGTCTATATTGAGACAATTATGCGAGTAATAACGTAAATATGCAAGTTATTAAACTGTTACTGTTGTTTTATTTCATACAATAACATATATTAAAAAGAAGTAAACACAGACAGCATAACCTAATACTGACCTCTTTAATTCCTTTATGTATTCCATATCGAATTTCTCATCCCATCCACAGTCTAATAGGAACTTAAATTCGTCTACTTGCAGCACGTAACATGGTGGAGACTCATCGCCGGCCCCAGAAATACAATGCAACTTTATAATCGAAGTCATTGCGTACCGGTAGTTTTACTTACGCCAAAAAGCAAATTGCTAAACAGTTAAATCATATTTTTCTTAGTTGAATTACGTATTAACAACTGTAGCCTAAGTCCATGAGTGTAATATTGCTGTTTATTATATTTAAGTCCCTATTTTCTTTAAAAATGCTGAAGATAGAAGCGACGCGGCAATCAACAAATATTATTTGACGTTGACATTGACATGCCAGTTGACAGTTCAGTATTTTTGATGTGCACAGATAATGTAGTGCGTTAACGTTTCGTTTTGCGATTCTCGTTTTCAGTCCGATTTATTAAAAATCAGATTTATTAATTAATGTATTAATGAACGTCTTTATTAGTTTCCTATACTGTATGTGCTTTTCTTCATAATAATAATATTGTTATACTTATGTTTTGAGAACAATGTGCATACGTACAATACATAATGTGTGTACATACCTACCTAGTTATTGGTTTTCCGAAATTTTACCCCAGAAAGATACAAATGAATTTCACGGAATAATATGAATATCTTTGTTTATTTAATAATTTATGATACTTTCATCATCATCATCAATTATTACATTGGAATGAAACAGCTTGAAACAACGGATTTAACTTCCGTATTTATTGTTTTATATTGTGTTACTAGATTTACTGGGAAAAATGGAAGTTTCTTGCGACGTTTCTTCTCAGAAATAATATTATTTCCAAAGCGCTCGTGGGGTCTTTGATGTTTTTATATTTCTAAAATAGTTAATTTAGGTACTTATTGGTAGAATGAAACCTAATTTTTCATATTTTAAAGAGGGTAGTTATTAAATTTATAATTTCCCATAACATGGTAATTACCTCGTTTGCATAATATAGAATCACTTTAGTGTAAGTACTTAAGACTTATCAACTCCATGATCTGTAAAATTTTCGAAACGTCAGCAAATAAAATAATTAGTTTGTTCGATGTTCAAAGCATGATTTGATATTCAGTAAATAGGTACCTGTAATTCAGTACCTTTACCAAGTGGGACCCCAGCACGGACAATTTTGAATGGCATAATTTATGAATATGCTTCAAAGTTAGAATAATTATAGAAATGTACCTCTCTTTGACCACGTATTGGGGTTTACGTGACTGGCATCCGCTTTTCAACACAAATTTAACGTGAATTCAAAATAAATTATGCTACTAATTTTGTTGGAACAAATTTTGTGTGATGTTATTTCGTGTGAATTGTATTTTGTCTCTGCGTTTATTCAGTAGGTTTAGTAATATTGCAGGATAAGCAAACCGCTGTGCAAAATGTTAAGTTTGTAACTGTTACCTATAGTTTAGGGCCTTCGTTAATATGACAGTCATTAAGTCAGCACCAGTAGAGATTTTTTTCTTAGAATAAAAAAAAGCCTTAATGGATTTGGAATTGAAACCCACGACCACGAAGGTTTTAAATGGGTGCCCCCTAATTCCACCATTCACCATAATAATTATTATGTAAAGACGCCTCTGATCATATTGATATCTGCCAAAAGTAGTACCACATAGGGGTCGTTCAAGTATTACGTAAGCAGATTTATTACAATTATTTACCCCCCATCCCCCTTGCCAGCAAAAGTAAGCAAAGCTCTTAACCCCTCCCCCCATGCTTAAGTAATCATGATCAGTAGTTAGAAAATAGTCTTTCGATAGAGACAGGAAAGTACTTAGATAAATGCGTTTCCTTCTCAAGCATAGATAATCTCTGGTTTGCCATTTGTGTAAAACTACTGCTGACGTAATCACCATCTACCCCCCAAGTAACCAAAAATAAGCAAAGCAAAGACCCCCCTTTATAGTGCTTACGTAATACATGAACGGTCCCATAGGTCTACGAGGTGCAGGGGACCTCTATAGAGCTTACGTAATACTTGAACGGCCCGTCTATATGTGAGGGCACACTTTAGTGAGTCAGTAGCATATCTCCTTGGTTTATCAGTGTTATTTCCACGTGTACGCTGCTGTCGGTACATCTAATCAATCACGGAGGCTGATTTACATGCCCCTCGCGTACTCGCGCTGTCTCATTGATTTTTTTGTCGTCTGTACCCGCCTTTGATTTATCGCTAAAACTTCAACCATTTTTTCTTGAGGTGAAAATGATATTGAATTTCCTTTGTTTTTGTACTAAAGGTTAAACGTAAGAAAACACTTGTCTTTGTAGAAATATGGCGTTTTATTTTAATACTTCCTGTATTCATTTCATAATTTCTGATGCCTTCGCGGTTATTACACATTGGAATGAAACAACTATTAACGGATTTAACTCGCGTATTTTTATTTTATTTTATTTGCTTCCTGTATTACTTTCTACTAGGTAAGTACTACATATTAATTATAATAAACTAGATAATGCTCTCTACTTCGTCTTCAAAAGTTTATTAGGTACTTACTTTACACTACATCTTTGTAAATTATAGCCTAGTAGCTTCTGCCCGCGACTTCGTCCGCGTGGAACTCCTCCTTTTTTGCAGTCGGTTAAAAAGTAGCCTATGTCCTTTTTCAGGGTCCAGACATTCTTTGTACCAAATTTCATTTAAATCGGTCCAGTAGTTTTACCGTGAAAGCGTAACAGACAGACAGACAGACAGACAGAGTTACTTTCGCATTTATAATATTAGTAAGGATAGTAATATCTGGTGTATAAGCTAGGTAAGTAGGTATAAATTTTTTAAAGTTTCATTAAAACCCAATTAGTAATTTTTACGTGAAAGAGTTTGGTAGGGAGGTCGTTTTAAAACAGGGGACTGATATAAGAGGCTTTTTATCCCATTTCCGTGGATTTTTTAAGTTTATTTTTTACTACCAATAAAAAAAAAATCTTTCCTAAAATCACGTACCTACCTAAGTCTGGGGTCACAGATATCTCACTCTATAGTAGATATGTTTCTTTTATTTACGGATTCCAAAATACATACTTTTTATCATGTGACTTAATTTAAAAAAAAAATTTCTTTTTCACTATGACGCGGACGCCATTTTGTTTAATCTAACCCCAATTCTTAAGAGGATTGTGAACCTGTTAATTTTCATACAAAAGGCGATAACGTTTTACACCCAGTAAATATAGTTAGATTTTTATAATTTTTGGATATGTTGTAGATATAATGAGAAACTACGTCTGTACGTTTTGATTTTTAAGAAATATTGCTTACGCTAAAATTTATTAGCATCTAAAAATCTATATATAGATCTAAAAATCTATATTTAGATCTAGCATGGAACATGAAAATTAACAGGTTCACAATCCTCTTAATTCAACAAAACTCCGCGTGCACTTCCCAATTATATTAAAACTCTTTGTAACATGAATGTATTACAGAATACAAAGAACAAATCGAATGTACAGAGATCCCGAAATCGAGATGTTTAAGTCGTGCGTGACTCCATTACGACACAAAGCTACATCAAAGGTTGGGAGAAGTTCTTTGTTGGTGGATAATGGGAGATGGAACCCTATACAGTCAGGAAAAATATATCGCACACCTAGATCTAAAGGGAGCTAACTCAAAAAACTGAAGATTTGAGTTATGCACACCATCGAATTCCTGACAGCAAAACCCACCTACACTATAACGGATTTAAGCTAACTCTGCTAGCTTCATTATAAAAAGCATAAATCTATACAGAAAACTCATGCGTGCATATGGACATATTAATCAGTTTCTCGCCTGTCCTGAAAAAGTACCTTTTTTGAGTTAGCTCTCTTTAGATCTAGGTGTGCGATATGTTTAGGTCAATTGTGAAATATACAATCAAAAAATGATATTAGTGCTAAGACAAGAGTACCTACTTACCCTTTACCGATTCCATAATCGTAGCATGACTAAGCTGACAATAGTCTTTCGTCTAAAGTTGTTTCATTCCAATCCCTACTAATATCCCTATTTCCCTACTTAATATTATAAATGCGAAAGTAACTGTGTCTGTCTGTCTGTCTGTTACGCTTTCACGCTAAAACTACTGGACCGATTTAAATGAAATTTGGTACAAAGAAAGTCTAGAGCCTGAGAAAGGACATAGGCTACTTTTTAACCGACTGCAAAAAAGGAGTTTCACGCGGACGAAGTCGCGGGCAGAAGCTAGTAATATTATAAATGCGAAAGTAACTCTGTCTGTCTGTCTGTCTGTCTGTTACGCTTTCACGCTAAAACTACTGGACCGATTTAAATGAAATTTGGTACAAAGAAAGTCTAGAGCCTGAGAAAGGACATAGGCTACTTTTTAACCGACTGAAAAAAAGGAGGAGTTTCACGCGGACGAAGTCGCGGGCAGAAGCTAGTAATATTATAAATGCGAAAGTAACTCTGTCTGTCTGTCTGTCTGTTACGCTTTCACGCTAAAACTACTGGACCGATTTAAATGAAATTTGGTACAAAGAAAGTCTGGAGTCTGAGAAAGGACATAGGCTACTTTTTAACCGACTGCAAAAAAGGAGTTTCATGCGGACGAAGTCGCGGGCAGAAGCTAGTGTATAATAACAGCGAAGGCATCAGAAATTACTAACCTTCTTGCATTAAACACTTGTGGCACCAAACAGCAGTCTGCTAGTGTGATTTCATCGCCCACGCAGTACTTCCAAATCTGTTATACCTACATAGTTGTTTCATTCCCATAATTTCAGATGCTTTCGCAGTAATTACACAATGGAATGAAACAACCTTATGGCTGTTTTAACTTGAGTACCTATAATATTATGTATCTTTACTTACGTACGTACGTGACTTATTAAGTATATAATTAAGTTGGTTATACACATTTCAAAAGTTTGGAAAAGTTATCATAATATAAAATAAAATACATGAGTTAAATCCGTTATAGTTGTTTCATTACAAGCCGTA
The DNA here is from genome assembly GCA_038024825.1 of Polylopha cassiicola. Lineage (NCBI taxonomy): Eukaryota > Metazoa > Arthropoda > Insecta > Lepidoptera > Tortricidae > Polylopha > Polylopha cassiicola. Next base: position 8,739,365 of record CP149061.1, read on the forward strand.
TGTTTAATCATAGCTCATTGGAAAAAAGGATCAATGACCCTTGTTCTGTTTTATATTATTTACGAAAGCCAGAAAATCTTACGAAGCACGACAAAGCGAATAAATACTCACAAAAGCCTACCCTTAGCTTGATATCAGCTTTGTGCACTCTTTAGAAGTGTTAGAGACCATTATTATTTAATCAACTGAGTAAAAATATGAGTTAAAAACATACTTGGTTCTTTGTTCTTTTGTTATTACATGCTATGTTTTATGATAGGTTATTAAGTTGTTCATAGTTTTGAATTTTACATTTTTGTATGGCAATACCTTTGTCAATGTTGCCAACCAGTCGAACAAAATAAATAATTATATCACACTAAATCGAAAAAAGAAACAACAATTAGGTACAACGGATTAACTCGCGTACCTATATTAATTTTAAACCGACGTTTCGAAAATGTTACCATTTCCAATAATTTATAGGTATCTAGGTACTTTATTGTTTTATTCCAATGAATTATAACCGCAAAAGTATCAGCAATTATAGTCATAGACAAGATAAAGTTGGCTACATAGAAAACATAAAAATCAATACCGGCCGTAAACAAGAAAAAAATCCGTAGTTTAAAAATAGAACCGGCATTTGCACAACAATGCGACGGCACCTAACCGCATTAAATCCGCGATTCGAGTCGATAAAATCAAATCACGAACTCTAATCTCGAGCTCGAATCGGGTAATTCTCTCAAATTTTCCAGTCTTCTCGAACTTTCCCCGCGCCGTCGGGCTAAGGAAAATTCGTGGCAATTAGGGACTTTAGCGATTCAATGGCTGCGATCAGATTTAGGTAAATCTAGAAACGGTTTTGATTCCCGATTATATTGCCGAATATTCGCGTAAACGCTTTAATACCAACCAATTTTCTAGTGTTATATATCGGCTACAGCAAAAATACAGTCCCTCACAATTTCATTTTGCTCGCGTCTAATTTAGCACAATCTATCTCGAGTATAAAACCGTCTGCAGAACATTACAGACTTGTAAAGCGTCCGCGTTATGAAAATAAAATTACACGCAGTCGACGGAATCGAGTCAATTACACCCCGCGAAAGGCGCAATACAGACCTCATTACACCGAATATATCCAGAGCGAAATTCAAGTGTCCCATTTCGCGCCGTGCGCTACTTGTAAAGGCACGCACTCCGCATTTATGTCTCTTTTTTATATTTTTAATCTACGAATTTAATATAAGGCACATAAAAAAACGCTCGAAATATTGCCAACGCAAAAAGGTGGGGAATTATGGCGGCTATTTAATTCGCGAGAACAGACGCGCTCATTTAAATTTCGAATGTCGAACGTTTCGCGATATCAATGATGCCGGCAAACTTGCGCGTGTGTGCTGTTGCGGTGCAGTTTAATTTGAGGCTTGTTCGGTTGTAATAGGTCATACATTTGTGTTTAATGGGAGTAAAGTTTAACGTTTTATTCACGGTGGTGCGTCGGTCGTCAAGCGACTGTCATCGCGCGCAACCGACCGGTTCAAGAAGACCTTTGAAGCTGCGTGGATAGATTGAAAAGGAAGTTCATGTTACAGTGGTATAGCGGGATTATAATTTTTGATCCTGAGAGTGTACTGCACCATATACGAGGCTCATTAGGTCTTGATCTCGGGTTAACGAGCCGCGCCTAATTGCGGCGCAGACGCGGCCACAAAAATGGAGGCGGCAAGAATGTATTACGGTAATTTAAAATTTATGTTTCACACTCTTTTAAACTTTTTAGGTTTGAAAATGTGAAATTGAGTTGATTCCGGCGGGGGACGCGATGAAAAATTGCTTTATGAAAATGAAATACGTTCGTGAACAAATTGTACGGCGGTGTAAACTTTTTTCTCGATTGTGAAAAAATCGTACGAGAGGCGAGTAATATCGGGTATTTGAATGCGATATTATGGAAAAGCTATAAAAGTTAAAATTTCGTTTTAATTTAAAATTGAATTCAATAGACACGAATATTTCTATGTGTTTAGTAGTAACGCACTGGCCAATTATAATTTGTCTATGTTTGCGAATTAAAAATAAGTCTGAGCTTGCCACGGCCATCGTAACTGTGCTGAAATAGAATTAAAGGATTTAAAAGAACATTTAAGAATAACTAGATTCTGTCTGCGACTTCGTCCGCGTGGAATAGTTATTTTCCCCGTTTTTTACACATTTCCCACTGTTTCTTCGCTCCTATTGGTCGCAGCGTGATGTTATATTCTATCCAACAAAAAAAGAATTTTTGAATTCGAACCAGTAGTTCCTGAGATTAGCGCGTTCAAACAAACAAACTCTTCAACTTTATAATATTAGTGTAGATAAATAAATGTTATTATTGTAGTTTGATGATTTGTTTAGAGTCAATTAGTATTTATTGTTAGGTTTTACTGGATATTATAATACCTATTAAAATTCTTTCTATAACAAATTTCAATGGGTTGTATTAAATCCTCTCGCAAATAATAGGTTACATTCAAGGCAGCATAAAAGCTTAATATAAGCTGTACTAAGGCTGTATATAAGGGGCCTTTTATGCAACTTTATTCAGCTTATAAATATAAAACATTCTGCTCGATATAATATATATATAAACTTAAAATAATAAATTGGCACGAAACAACTATAACGGATTTAACTAAAAAAAAAATATATATTTTCTGACGTTTCGAAAACTTGACAGTTTACATATTCGAAGGCGACTGAGCCGACGATAGTCTAACGCTGAACTTATAGTTGTTTCATTCCAATGTGTAATAACGGCAACGGCATCAGAAATTATTAGAATTACCCATTAATAAGAAGAGATAAAAAGGTTGCAGCAAAGATTTCGATACTTCGGAAGCCATTACAGATTAATGTGATATTCTTAGCTCGTTTAATATAATAAAATTGTTGCTAGGTTGGTATCGGGCGATTGCTCTCAACGCTCCATTGACGTTTGAGCTCAGAAATTTAGGGCAGGGTTCAAACGATAAGCAAGGTCGATTAGGGCTGTCACTTTTTGGAATGTAACTATAACGGATTTAACTCGTGTATTTTATTTGCTGACTGAGTTTATAGTTGGCCTGTTGGTCTAGTGGTCAGAGGCCCTGACTACGAAACCGGAGGTTGCGGGTTCGAATCCTGCTAGGGGCAGATGTCAATGTGATGAGCACTGGCATCTGTACCTGAGTCTTGGATGTCTTATATGTATTTATGTATATTTATCCGTTGTCTAGTACCCATAACACAAGCTTTGCTTAAAATGGGACTAGATAATTGGTGTGAATTGTCCAAAGATATTTATTTATATTTATATTTATTTATTTATAGTACGATTAGCTGTCCGTCCCGGCTTCGCACGGATCCCTTTTTTTATAGCCTATGTCATTCGGGAATAGTGTAGCTTTCTAACAGTGAAATAATTTTTAAAATCGGCCCAGCCTATTCAATCCAAACAAACAAACCTTTCCTCTTTATGATATTAGTATAGATAGTTTAACTCTAAAGTGTAAATACACTAATAAAATAAATATAATAAAATAAGCGCGTTAAATGCGTTTATAGTTGTTTCATTCCAATGTGTAATAACCGCGAAAGCATCAGAAATGGTCACTTACGAGTAATAGTGTCAAGACAGGCGCTTAATAAAATTAACATCTTTGGTTGACAACAACAAGTCTAACGCTTAAGTGATTTCTCATTATGCAGACTACCTTATTTTATAAATACACTAAATATACAAAAAAGGGGCGTTACTAGCGCTTCGGAATAGTTCGGAAGACCATCATTACAGAGAAGAAACTCAGTAGAAAAAATAGTTAAATAAATTAAAATACGCCAGTTCAATCCGTTATAATATCATTCCAATGTGTAATAACCACGAAGGCATCAGAAATTATGATGTCACTTATTGTTACCCGTTACCCGTATATAATATATTGTTGTGAATTAAATTATCTCTATGGACATCTTGATATTATGATGATGAAGTGTGTATAATATATCTTATAGTACAGGTATTCTGGTTTTATATTTCCTTATAGACCAGCTTCATAAAGAAGTCCTGAAAGCCTTAATGTAATGCATGAAAATTCGTTCCCCTAAAAAGCTTTAAATACGTTTCACAATGTGTCCGAACAAAGATAAAGTGAACACGTAGTTATCGACACAACTTTGTTCACTAAACTCAATGTGTAATGTGTAATACCTAAGTATCATTGCACGACTATCTTTTGCTGATACTTCATCAAGTAAAATAAATTACGCGAGTTAAATCTGTTTTAGTTATTTCATTAAACTTTTTAAGTCCAATAGTCAGAGAAATAATTTGACATGTCCTATTGATTGGTCGATTATGAATAATTTTTAAGATTTAGCCTGTTATACGTGACGTCACACTTTATTTATGAAGTGATGTCACTTTCCATAAACTTTAATGAGCATTATCGCTGTATTTTTTTATGAGAGATTCTTTTGGCATTTCCATAGCAGTTAGTCCCATCCCCTCAAACTAACTTAATTGGAATCAACCTCATCTATAAATAAAATTACAATTTAATCTATACTAATACATTAGTATAGATAATAAAGAGGAAAGGTTTGTTTGTTTGTTTGGATCGAATAGTCTCCTAAACGCCTAGATCGAATTAAAAAAAATCTTTCACTGTTGGAAAGCTACACTATTGACATAGCCTATAAAAAAAAGGATTCGGGCGAAGCCGGGGTGGACAACTAGTTAGCTATAATTATATAACTTTTGTAAATAAGGCGATAAGTCTCATATAAACTTTTACCCGATAATTACCTATTTAGAGATTATAAAACATATATGTGCCGGGTCGGACGCAGTGTAAAACACCCCACAAGGACATATTCTTAATGGAACCGTAAGGAAAGTCTTTATTCCTCGGCACTTAGGTACAGTGTTATCTAATTCCGATTTGGATGGTATTAATATTAACCTGCCTTTTTTAAAACTGTCACAACGTAGAGCAATTCTATTTGGGAATTTAGAATGACATTGGAATGAAACAACTATTAACGGATTTAACTTGCGTATTTGTATTTTATTTTATCTGTCGTTTGGATTCTTTACAGTTTCCATAATCGTAGCACGACTGAGCTGACAATAATCTAACGCTAACACTAATAAAAGACGCGAGTCAAATCCGTTAATAGTTGTTTCATTCCAATGTGTAATTACCGCGAAGGTATCAGCAATTATTAAGTTGAAATCTTTTTGTACATATTTTTTTCAATACTTAAAATTAGGTAAATGGCGATTGAATCGCCCGTGAAATTGATCCTATGTGTAAACAGGCATATCGAAGTTATTTTGGAAATGGTAAATGGTGTTCGACAAATAGCATTGGTACGGCAGCGGGTAATTAAGGACTGGGTCTCGGATCAAGGCGAGTTGAACAGAAGCCTCATATTATGTGAAAGGGAATATTATAAAATCATTCGAAATATCCCACTGAAGTACGTAATAAGGAACGGTGGGAATTAACTCGTTAATCCTTAATTGGCCAGTTTAATATTACGCGAGTTAAAAAACATAATTTGACTACGTTTCGAAAACTTAAGCGCTACATTAACTTTAGAGTTACCATATTCGTAGCACGACTGAGCTGACGGTAATCTAACGCTAAAGTATGAATATAGGATAACTTCTTCTAGGAACAAATGCATCATAAATTATTATGGCTAGCTAAAATTTTCATAAATGATGTATAATAATTTCTGATGCCTTCGCAGTTATTATACTTGGAATGAAACAACTTTAGACGGAATAACTCGCGTTTATTTTATTGGCTGACGTTTCGGAGCCTTTACAGATTCCATAATCGTAGCATAACTGAGATGACAATAGTCTTATGCTAAAGTAATGATGTATGTGTGTTACCGCTCTAACAACAAATACAAAAAAAAATGCTCCCGCACGGGGATCCTGTATAACTAAAACGTGTTTTTTGCTGTTTTTATAGGCATGAAACTCTTGATGCGCGAGTCTCGAACTTACAAGATTATTGCCCCACTTTGGGACCTCGGGTCGGTCAGGGCTAAAAACCCTAAACCCAACCTAAAGGCTTGAATGCCTCCATTCGGCTCGCTACCCGTCCGATCTTGCAGTAAAGCCCATTAACTCGCCAACTGCGCTTCAGTATTCAGTTCGAAAAAAAACGAGGTTATTCTAAACCTACTGTCACACTTTCTACACAAATGTTCTTTGAGAGTGCACGTCGTCGACATTGGTTATTTATCATCCAGAATACCCCCCGGAGCGGGCGCAATCGATAACAGAAATGTTTGGATACAAGGAAGTACTATACAGTTGCACTGCATGTTGCACTGTTGCATGCACCTAAATAGGTCGTGCCGAAATGTAGATATGTTATAAGTAGTTTTTGATCGCGATTATGTCTGCGCGCGATGAGTATTTTACACAATCCTAACTAATATTATAAATGCGAAAGTAACTGTCTGTCTGTTACGCTTTCACGCTATAATTACTGGAAACTAAATGAAATTTGGAGAAAGTCTGGAGCCTGAGAAAGGACATAGGCTACTTTTTAACCGACTGCCAAAAAAGGAGTTCCACGCGGACGAAGTCGCGGGCAGACGCTATATGTTATAAGTAGCTTTTGACCGCGACTTAGTTTGCGCACGATGAGTATTTTACACAATATCGTTATAAAGTAGTAGCGGTTCGCCCCGGCTTCGCACGGATCGATTTGGGATGGATCCAGCCGTTTTGGAGCCTATTCAATCCACACAAACAAACCTTTCCTTTTTATTATATTAGTATAGATTCATATAGGTAGATATAGATTAGTATAGAGAGCCTTTATGTTATTCCTATGTATGAGCTAAATTATTGTAAAATTTCAACAAAATTAATTCAGTAGTTTTAGCGTGAAAGAACAAACATCCAAAACTTTCGCGTTTATAATATTAATAGGATAGAATTTTGATGCCTTTGCAGTTATTACACATTGGAATGAAACAACTATAACGGATTTAACGCGTATTTTATGTTATTTGCTGACGTTTCGAAAACTTTACAGTTTCCACATTCGTAGCACTGAGCTTCTTCCCTGGTTCGCAACCTCAACAGTACTACCTACTGATTTTGCTTTTTGGGATAAGTACCTATTTTTTTTATTATCTACACTAATATTATAAAGAGGAAAGATTTGTACTTACCTATTTTTGTACGTTTGTAATGAATAGGCTCAAAAACTACTGGACCGATTTTAATAATTCTTTCACTGTTGGGAAGCTACGTTTACCCTGAGTAACATAGGCTATAGAATATTTTGAAAAAAATTAGGGATCCGTGCGAAGCCGGGGCGAACCGCTAGTCTGTAATATTTTTAATAAAGAGTGGATCTTCTCAAACAGTGGGTTCGTTAGATGTCCAAAGAAAAGTTTAAAACTCATCTTTCAATTTTCAAACAAGTTGGGAGGTCTTTTTCAATCGACTTTTGAAGTTTATTCAGAGATTGTTTGAGTTTGACTGCTTTTTTGTTCGGAATAAAGTTTAAATTCTTGAAAATTATCTATAGATTTGCGTTTTATTGGAAAAGTTGGTTCAAATTTTAATGATAACACCTTGGGGTGTTATCGAAGATACGCTTATTTAACTAAATAGGTCATTTTGGATGATATTAAAAGTTTCTTTTGGCAAACTTAGACTTTTTGATGTTACGAAAATAACAAGTAAATTAACCGCGAAGGCATCAGAAATTGTGTTTTAAAATGTCTTGAAACACCTCATAAAATCAGTCAAATACTGAAAACAACGCTTGAAACCGCGAACAGAAAGCATATCCTAATCCTAACTTCATATTATAAATGCGAAAATAACCTCTTTCAACCCTTTTCTCGCAATTAAAAGTAGCCTATGTCCTTTCTCAGACTCCAGACTTTCTTTGTACCAAATTTCATTTAAATCGGTCCAGTAGTTTTAGCGTGAAAGCGTAACAGACAGACAGAGTTACTTTCGCATTTATAATATTAGTAGGGATTTTATTTGACGGAGTCGCGAGCAGCCTATAAGGGAATAAAAGCTTTAAATTCCTTTCGTGTTTTATTACGTATTTTTCGGTTTTATCCGATTTTGTATATTCATTTAGGCATTATTCAGTTCACGTAACAAAGGCTCTTCCGCTCTTCTGCGTATGAGGGCTTATTATATAATCTCATTGTGATTTGATGAAAATTTCGAAATGTGATTACTGGGTTGTTGTTCAGGAGCAAACAGTCATAATGGACTTGTTTGTCCGTTTGTTTTCTAGTCATATTGCTTCTAAATTGGTAGTAATTTACTAAGTATACCCAACAAGCAAAATCAGTACTTAGATTGCTATCGAGAGTACTTTTATCCTTATAAAAAAGTATTTGTTAGTTATAGGAGCATTTAGTCCTATTATCAACTTATAACGTGTTAAATAAGCCTTATACGTATTTGGGACGTACATTAATTAGTAAAATAACTTTATAAGAATGTACCTACATATTTTATTTTTTATATATAACTTACTAGCTTATGCCCGCAACTTCGTCCGCGTGGAACTCCTCCTTTTTTGCAGTCGATTAAAAAGTAGCCTATGTCCTTTCTCAGGCTCCAGACTTTCTTTGTACCAAATTTCATTTAAATCGGTCCAGTAGTTTTAGCGTGAAAGCGTAACAGACAGACAGACAGACACAGTTACTTTCGCATTTATAATATTAGTAGGGAAGTAGGGATATATTATAACTTATGCTTTCACGGTCATTACACATTGGAATGTATAAAATCAGATCAGGCTATGAATATGAGAACTGTAAAGTTTTCAAACTGTCAACCAATAAAATAAAATACTCGAGTTAAGACCGTTACAGTACAGTAGTTTAATTCCAATGTCACCTAAAGTCATATTACTATCATCTTAGTAGTACCTAATATTACTCTATAAGTACCTAATATGACACTACGGGAGCAAAAAGTCATAAAAAGTCAAAGTCAAAACCATTTATTTGCTCAAATTATGGTACATGTAGATATTAGTCACAATTATAGATTATAAGACCAGCACAATTTACCAATTTTGTGGCATGCAAAAAAAAAAAAAATATATAAGTCCATATGCTCCTGAATAACGGTGCTGTATGAAATGTATAAATATTGACTTCCTGTCGCGTCCCGTTTTGTTTGTTTTATCGTTTGTTATCTGTTTATTTTGACGGTTCTTTTTATAGAAGTTGTTTTGTATGTTTCAGTACCTATCTATTTAGCGTTATGTCATCAAGGCATAACGATTGATTTTTTTTTCTGTGTCTAGCAAGTAAAAATTTTTTTTGGGATGAAACAACTGTAGACGGACTTAACTCGCGTATTTTATTTTATTGGCCGACGTTTCGGAGCCTTTACAGATCCATAATCGTAGCACGACTGAGATGACAATAGTCTTATTCTTAAATATGTATGTACCTATGTATTATTTTTTTGATGCAAATAAAAACTGACAAAGATAAGTGCCTTATCACGCTATAGTAGAATTTGTACCATACCGTTACGTCACAAGCCCCCACTCCCGCTTTTCTATTTAGACCGTATACATCGATTCTATTGGTAACTTGATTAAATACGTATAAGTTACCCAGACTCAGACTTTTGCCCCTAGCAGGATTCGAACCCGCAACCTCCGTGTATTCAGGACTCAAACCACTAAACCTACAGGTCGTTTAATAGAACGTCCAATTCATAATTTCGCTGTTTCGATAGAAAAAAGACACAACTACAAATGTGTCACAGCTTGAAATTCAATTTTAAATTAGACAGCATAGAATCTTAATTGGAGTACCAACACATTTTGGTTTATGTCGCTATTTTAAAGCAGCGATTTGTCTAATAAATAATTTGCAAATAGCGGTCTAATTTCTAATCACAAGCGATTCACAAATGTTACATTACATATTATTGGCAGATAAGCGATAATATCTAATGCTTTCGCGGTTATTACACATTAGAATAAAATATAATGTAGGTGTCTAATTGCACATATTATTATGATTTTATAATAATTTCTGATGCCTTCATGGTTATAAGGTATAACACTAACTTTTGCCCTCGACTCCGTTTGCGTGGAATTAGTAATTACAATATTTCATCCCCCCTTTAACCCCTTGTAACCCTTTTTCGAAATTAAATGTTGCTAATGTCCTTTCTCAGGGTTTAGATTATCTGTGTATCAAATTTCATTTAAATCGGTTTAGTAGTAAGAGCGAGACATACATACAGAGTGACTTTCGTAATTCTAATAATAATATTAGTTAGGATTAAAAACAATTTTAGCGGATTTAACGGACGTTAGGAAACTTTACAGTTCCCATATTCGAAGCAAAACAGAGCTGACTAGTTTAACGCTAAAGTCACAACACTAACACTTTAGCGTTAGACTATCGTCAGCTCAGTCGTGTTACAAATATGGGAACTGTAAAGTTTTCGAAGTATGAAGAAATACTTTAAGCAGATATTGGAGTTATAATAATAGCGTGGCGTTTATAACCTTTTGCTCATAAGTTTATTGAAACCGTTTAAGAAAATTAAAAAATCTTCTAAAGTCAAAGGAAAAGGAACTAAAAGATATTCTAGACAATTTTCTTTTTATTAATTTGTATCGCAGACTTTTTAATTTATATAGAAAACATTGGATTAACGTTTTCCAGGCATCTTTAATTAAAAACCTTGAACGTCTTGCTTTTACGACTACGGTTGGTCGCAGCGTATGAAATTAGCAGCGACACAAATGTAATTCATATCACAAGCTTTATAATAAACTACCTGTGCCCGCGACTTCGTCCGCGTGGAATAGTTATTCTTCATATGGGCTATAATTATCCCCGTTTTTTACACATTTTCCGCTGTTTCTTCGCTCCTATTGGTCGCAACGTGATGTTATATAGCCTAAAGCCTTCTTCGATAAATAAATGAACGAATAAATGGTCTATCCAACAAAAAAGATTTTTTCAATTCGAACCAGTAGTTTCTGAGATTAGCGCGTTCAAACAAACAAACAATCTTTTTCTCTTTATTATATTATAGATTCGCATATATTAATGTATTAGTATTAATTAGTATAGATGACTTTAGATAAATAAATAATGACCTAATGCATACTTTAAACACTTTAAAATATTTACTATGATGTATCAATCGAAATTCGATCAATATCTATGGTTCAATACCATTATTAGTTTAAAATATTTTATTACACAGAGTAAATCAGCCTGTCCCTCCCGAACTTCACTCCAAATGTCACTGCGTATTTTAATACCGTGAAGTTTTCACATACCGACAGGTACCTACGACACTCTCGTCCGAATTGCGTGAATGTTCCTTTTAATATCAAGTGAAAAGTGCGCAGTCACAATTAGGACCGGCTCGTTTGCTGTGCACATCTGTTCCTTTTTTAAATTAGTTTTTTTTTTAATTTTTATTGCCAAGAGTTTTGTATTTCATCCAACAGTAATAATTATTGTCAAAGTTTTCGGGTCTCAGAGCCTATTTAGAAACTTAAATAGGTGTTAAGTAGGTACCTAGTCTAATTATTTATTTTTATTATATCGCACAAAACTTAACAGAAGTAAATGTAGAAAACGCGAACTTAATGCCTTGCATTCTATACCAGTCAAACTTAAAGTGTTTGAGAAAAACAAAAATATTCGTTTTGAAAAATAAAATCACTATTAAGGCCTTAAGGTAAAAAACATAATAATTATATTTGTATTTGTGATCTATCCGAGATTATAGCTGGAGTATTCTTGTGAAATTGTTAATGTAAATGTGAATTTTGGTGTCCTAGTGAAAAAGGTCGTAAGTCCTTCACATGCAGTACCTAATACACTTATTTTTATATTATTACCCTAGATTTTCCATTACTTAGTACAAGGAAAGAATGTTGTCTCAGCATTTCTTTTAAAACCTAGACTAGGTACGATTCTAGTATTCAGTACCTATTAAATAAGGGCTAGTCTACACTATTTCTTATATTGCCTTTATTAGGTCCACCCATTATTACAGGTTAGCTTCCAAATACTAAATCTAACACCTAAAAGTCTATTACATAATCATGCGATGTAATTTTTTTGACTTTTTTCTAGTCATCTCATCATCATGAAATTTATCAAATTTTACAATGATACTACCAATAAACAGAATTAATAATAATAATTTCTGATCCTTTGCGGTTATTACACATTGAAATACCATTAAGTGAAATCCGTTAAAGTTATTTCAATCCATTAGTGATAAAAAATGCGATATAATAATAGATTTATACGGTCCGTAGATAATGGCGAAAACATCAAACCTACTTGTTATATTAATTCATTTACATTATAATGATTTGTGATCACCACGGTTATTACACATAAGTGTTTTTTTTTATTTTATTGCTCACATTTGGAAACTTTACAGTTCCCATATTCGTAGCTCTGCCGACGATAGTCTAACGCTAAAGTGGCATCAGAAATTAAATCCGTATTTTTATTCCAATGTAAATTAACTAAACTGCAAACCAACTAGTGTCAACATTTTTTATACCAACACTACACTTGGTATAAAAAATGTAGACACTACAGCTGTTGGTATAAAAAGAGTTTGTTAAACTAAGTAAAGTTTGACCTCAGTGAACACTTCGCTTAAAGTTTTTTCTTTCAAACAGATTTATGTAAAACCTTGTTTAATTTGCTTCTAATTACTTACTCGATTTGTCTTGAGTTTTTTATTCGATTCGTTTGCACTATTCTGTTTAAAGAGTAAAATGGAAGCAAAATGGGTGATTATTAATACTACTGGAAATAAAAAGCGTTTGTTTTTTCATTGAGATTAATGTGATATAATAGTTAAGTTATAATAATTTCTGATGCCTTCGCGGTTATTACACACTGAGCTGACTTTAGCGTTAGACTATTGTCAGTCGTGCTACGATTATGGAAACTGTAAAGAATCCGGAACGTCAGCTAATAAAATAAAATAAAAATACGCGAGTTGAATCCGTTAATAGTTGTTTCATTCCAATAGTTAAGTTATTTTTTACTTTTTGATGTTGCTACTTACATAGATGTTTAATTCTTGTAATATTATACATACACTAAGTAGCTGATCTAATGAACTTCGTATTACGTTTTTTAAGTTTTTTTTAAAAAAATAGGGGTTTATAGTAGAAGTTTAAAATCAGCGTTGTGTCAATGTTAAATGATAAAAAATATTTTTTTTTTGTCTAAAAATAAAAAAAAACCTTTTAGGGACCACCCTTAAAATTTAACAGTATGTAAAGTAGATGTTATATGTATGATTTTCAGAGATCAGACCTACTTGATATGCATAAAAATCGACCCAGTCGTTTCGGAGGAGTTTGGCAAAAGCCGTGACATTAGGTTTTTATATATTAGAAGCTAGATTATTATATTTGTTCCTGTTAATGCATTCAATCATGTTGTTTATATCGAGAAAACTTCTACACATCTTCTTCTTCTTATATATAAAAACTAGCTTCTGCCCGCGACTTCGTCCGCGTGGAACTCCTCCTTTTTTGTAGTCGGTTAAAAAGTAGCCTATGTCCTTTCTCAGGCTCCAGACTTTCTTTGTACCAAATTTCATTTAAATCGGTCCAGTAGTTTTAGCGTGAAAGCGTAACAGACAGACAGACAGACAGAGTTACTTTCGCATTTATAATATTAGTAGGGATGAATCGCAAAATGTGTTGGTAAGCGCATAACTCGACAACGCCTGGACCAATTTGGCCAATTTTTTTTTTAAATGTTCGTTGAAGTCCAAGGATGGTTCTTACGGTGAAAAAATCGAATAATTGCCGGGAAAACCCTAAAACAGCCCTTTTCTTTTCCCATACAAACGTTGTCTAACTAAAGTTACCTAATTTGAATTTCGAACGGGCAGGATGACGTCTGCCGGGACCGCTAGTTTGTTAATATTTTTAACAAAAACACATTCCCAAATACAATAAAATACTTGAGTAGAATCCTTTAAAATTATATTATTCCAAAGTGTAATAGTCGCGAAATCATAGGAAATTATAAGGACTTTGTTATCAACTTATCTTTTTTACTCTTTAACAAGCGACCCGGTAGAAACTAGTGTTTGACATAACACTACGTACATATTATTATGTCTCACTGTAAGTTCATGTCAATTTGATCTAAACTAATTTAATAAAAAGGAAAGGTTTGTTTGTTTGGATCGAATAGGCTCCTAAACGACTGGACCGATTTGAAAAATTCTTTCACTGTTGGAAAGCTACGCTATTCCCGAGTGATATATAAAGTCATAGATACAATGACATAATACGTTTATACTGCATCTCATTAATACATCTTGAGACTTTGTTATAATGTATGTTTCCTTATATTGTAGCTACTTATGACTCAAATATAATTTTAAGCCAAAAATTAGTGTTAAACTCTTTTAAGGGTCGTTCTCAAAAAATTGGAGCCGCAACCTGTCACACAGTTTTTGAATAGAAAGTCAAAAAATTATAAGGAATAGGTGGTTGACTAAATATACCAATCAAATTTGTGTTACTTTTTACATCGAGGCCTAATAATATTAAAGTGATATATATTATATATAAATAATAAAAAAAAAGTAAAGTACCCTTTTCACATTAACTTGTCGTGTCCAAACGCAACTCACTCTGATATAAAAATTCACAGTAGGATTTTTTTGCTCACCACATACACTTATTAATATGTATATCTCTTGAATACATTATGTACTATATGTACACAAACACACATACTTTAAATCACATATCTTCAAAATAAAATTTACGTTCAAAGTTTGTCCAGCCGAAATTTCTCACTTTTCTGTGTTTGCACGGCACGGCGCCTAGTGCAAAACCTAAACGAGACTAAACTCTTTATTCCACGGCTTATTTGCCGGTCAGTTCCCTTACATCCATCGACGAAGAGAGTAGTGGGCTAGTATTGCCAGTTTTTTTTTGAATATCGGGCAAAGGCGTAAATCTGGACTTTGTAACAGGCATGTATACTTTATTCTGTCTCGATTTAAAAAAAATCTTGAAGTTGGACTGATTACCAAATACCCTGAATGACGTATCTTTATGCATGGTTTAAATATACGGACCGAGTATTGTGTAGAATACATAGTTTTTAGGAAAATTAGTAAAAAAGGCCATTTTTACAATAACTTGTCTCTCTTTAACTTGTTTTTAAGGTACAGGTTATTGTAATCCTTGACAGGTTACTATGAAAATGTACATTTATTCTTAATTAGACTTAAAATTTACAAAATAATGTAAGTATATATCGTAAAATCAATAGTCATTTGGTAACATTAAAGTATAAACATGCGTAGGTAATAGTAATAATATAATTTTGATAGTAAAATTGCAGTACAATCTGCATAGGAATTATTCAGGGCATTGATAAACTATTATGTAGAATATACCCTGCCTAGTAAGATTAGATCATCATTACTTCAAAGCTTAATTGATAAATAAGCAGCGTAACAATGTAGGTCATATTGGTTAATTATAAATAAACATTTTATTCTAATAAAATCACGCTAAGTGCGTGTCGGCCTAATAATTGTGATTTAGCATGATTTTCGATATAACACTAACAGTATCTACACTTTTCATAATAACAAGTATAGTTATTACAATTGGATTTTATATGAATATATTTTTATTCGCATATAAGTAGTCGAAAATCAAAATGTCCTTATGTCTCCGGTATAAAAAAATGATCTATTTTTCCTGATTGATGCAACAACTTAAAACAGAAGCAGTCGATAAAAATGAAGTTCGCTCGAAGCAATAATCGAATTGTAATCCATTAGCCATTTAAAAAGTAATCTATTCGCTATTTATAGCTAATGGTAGTATTTAAAAAAATAAAAGTCGATAGAAAATAAAAAGAAATCGGCATAAAACAAATCTTGTCACTCAAACGTCTTCTAGCTTCGGAAGAACTGTTCTTTGTTGGCTGGTTCTGTTTTAAAAGTGTCTCATCATCACGACAACTAACACAAAATATTTTGAATACAGTAGACATGAACATTTTTGAACACGATTCTGATTCTAATTAAAAATCTTCTAAAAAGTCAAAACATAGCTTTTGTCAATTATAGTATTCAGTAAATTTCGTATATAAACAAAATTTATAAATTAAATTATCCAATTGTAATATTATATTATATAAAAGTTAAAATAATAAAAATTAATTGAGGTTTAACCACAAAATATGAGAAGTTTGAGCTGCTATATAATGACGATAAGCATGAGTCTTATTTCTTGTATATTTTTTTTTTAGAGAAAAAAATAATTATTTTATAATTATGTCGATCTCGTATTTGTCGTTTGTACGTATCGCTTTATATTGTTTATGTTATTTTTAATAAAATTCCCTTTGCTTCTCTCACAGTTTAAAGTTAGTCATATTTTTTAAAGTATTTTTAATATTTCTCATTTTATTATTATTTTCAAAATAAAAAGAAAAATATTTATTTACGCCCAAAGCTAACTTTAAACATTGACGGATATATAAAATAAAAATGAACAATGGATGGGTTCGTCTTATTGCTTCGATACTGTAATGAAATATTTTTTATATGAGAAAGAAATTTAGACCTGAGTTAGTGTCATACCCAAATTGTTATGTGTTAATATTAACACAGTACCTGCGTAGTGCTTAAAACTAATTATTTTATAGTAATTATCTTTTTATTTTGATTTATTATCTCAGAAATACCGTACTTTCACATTAATCTGTCGGAGGTAACATTAACCTGTCAATGCAGTATTTTTACATAGCTGTATTTTTCTTATTTATGTAAATATCTTGTTCCCTCTTTAAATTTCCTTATCTTGGATGAGATAAGAATAAAGTTCCGCAAAAAAAACATTTTTTTTCGAACATTTTTCAAAATCGACAAATTAAATCGTCTGGCTCCAATTTTTTGAGAACGACCCTTAAAGATGCGACATTAAAATATTCCATTTACAAGTAAAACTTAAATCTAAAAATGGAGAACTCAGTTTAATTGCAACAGAAATTAATTAATTTGTTTACAAAGACGAAATAGCAACCATATGACTCAAGCTTCCCGAATACCTTTTAAAAATAAACTATCAAAACATTACAAAATACGAATTTGTTCCAATGCTGACTGCAAGCATCGTTAGTTTGCTACGAAATTGCTACGAGACGTCTACGAGCTACGGGCTACGAGCTACGAGTCTGCTACGCCCCAGTGCCGCGCTACGCTCTGTGATCTTACTGACGGCATGTCGAACTAACAAGCTAGCTAGGGATAAATTTATGAACTTACTTTTGACTGTGACTTTGCCTGACTTCACTACATAGTATAAAACAAAGTCGCTTTTTCTGGCTTTTTCTGGATATAGATCCATATGTACGCTTAAATCTTTAAAACTACGCCACGTATTTCGATGTTTTTTTTAATAGATAGAGTGATTCAAGAGGAAGGTTTATAGCACCGTGTGAAGCCGGGCATTCCATATAGGAATAGTGTCACTAATGTATTTTTCCGTCCTCCGGCCAGAAAGCGGCAACTTCGTGGCCGCTTCGCTAAATGAAATTTCCGCTTTCTGGCTTCGTCGAACAGAAAAATAGTATACTGACCTCGGCCAGTAAAATAAAAAAGGCTCAGATCACATTTTTGTCAACCTCGGCTTCGCCTCGGACGACAATTACATGTGATCTGGGACATTTTTTTATTTACTGGCCTTGGTGCGTAATGTACTATAGTGCCTACCCTGGCACCATACCTACACTCCCCTCACTGCACGCGCCTGGCATTAATATGCACACAAACAAACAACTATCTATCGTCATTGCATCCGTCTCTCTCCGTTATTCTCCATTTATCAACTGCCAACGGTTATGAAATACAAATTAATTAACATGAACCCATTCGTATGTTTAAACCATTTGCACGAGACGGATACGATACGACTGTAGAAATTTGTATAGATATGTATTTATATTATTACTAATAATATACTTAAATAAATTATAATGTTATAAACGAGAAAGTTTGTAAGAATATATTTTTCATGAAGATTTTTTATGAAGATGTACTTATTGATGTATGTTTGATCCTCTTTTACGAAAAAATTACTGAATTGATTATGATGAAACTTTACAATAATACTTATATTCTATTGTGAACTTTCATCATAATCTATCTATTGCTATTTATTATATAAATTGATTATTTTAAAATTGGGTATCCTTTTTTGACGACTAAGAGAAAAATATATTATAATTTTAAGATGAAATTTGTACACTTCAAACGTTCGAGATAATGTAGGTACATTTCAAAATCGATTAAGTAATAAGCAGGAATTAAGATTTGATTTGATTCATTTGTTTCCCAAAATTTATACAATATAATTACATTATTATGTCAAATTACATGTACTCATATTGAGATCGTCAAAACAAAAACAAAGAACAATAAGATTAAATAATCTGTGATCTACAGACTATACCTTGTATTTAATACTAGCGGTTCGCTCCGGCTTCGCCCGGATCCCTGTCGGTGTAGCTTCTAGTGTAGCTTCCCAACAGTCAAAGATTTTTTCTAATCGGTCCAGCCGTTTTGGAGCCTATTCAATCCAAACAAACAAACCTCTCCTCTTTGTTATATTAGTATAGATGACATTTATATACTTACTTTCTTACTTCAAATGGTCGACATAAATTAGGTATATTTCAAAATCGATAAAGTAAGAAGTAGTAATCGATTAAGTAATACGTAATCTACAGATTACACTTTGTTTTTAATACTAAAAACTGACAGTGTAAACGGCCTCAAGTCGAACGGAGTACGATCAATCTTACAACTAACGACGCTTCCAAAAACAATGGATTAAACGAATGTCGAAGTTTTGTCAGCCTTCGCCCTGACTGATCAGTTCATGATTACTGAAGACTGGACTGAAATGAAATTACTTTATCAGCTGTTTTGGGGCACATCGTACCGAATTTTCGAAATCTATATTTCATTCTATAATCTGGTAATAGTAAATTACCAGATTATAGAAATATTATTCTAGCATAAGACTATTGTCAGCTCAGTCGTGCTACGATTATGGAATCTGTAAAGGCTCCGAAACGGCAGCCAATAAAATAAAATACGCGAGTTAAATCCGTTTAAAGTTGTTTCATTCCAACTTCGTAGGTCCCGGTTTTTCGAGATTTATGTTTCTATCTATAATCTTGAAATAGTAAATCACAGTAATAATTCAGTACTCATACGGAATTTCTCTTAAACGGGTACATGTACATACCCGTGAATATTTTACAACAATCACTGTAAAAACACCTGTCAAAGTCCACCATAAAGTTTTTTTTTTGGCACTTTTTTGGTTTTATTTTTTCATTATTTAACAATGAAAAATACATAATATAACCCTAAATTTTCAATTTTGGGTACCTAGCAACATTTTCTCTTACTTGGATGGTATATAAATCTCAAGTTAAAAGTAAGCGCTTTTCAAATAACAATAAAAAACTCATAAAAAACACTACCATTAAAAACTTACTACTCAGGCAACAGTGCCATAGATTAAAAACAAACGTTTAAAATACCAATAAACATGCCACAACACGAAATTGCTGAATAAATTATTTACTTTCGAAACTGTTCTTGAAATTCTTTTTTAAAATAATCGTACATCGCGCCGTTTTTATTATTCAGTCTAAGTTGCCAAGTCTAGTTTTCTGAAACACTTTTACGGAGGCCCGCGTTAATAATTCAGAGAAACACCTACGTTATAAATGTTACGTTTTCAAAATAAACGGTCAGTAAGAAACTGAAGTCAGAATGGTGTGAATTATGCAGTTTACTCACTTTATCTATCTATATCTATACTAATAATAATAATATTATAAAGAGGAAAGATTTGTATTTTTGTATTTTTATATGTTTGTAATGAATAGGCTCCGAAACTACTGGACTGATTTCAAAAATTCTTTCACCTTTGGAAAGCTACATTATCCCCGAGTAACATAGGCATATAATATCACGCTAGGTCTTATAGTTGCGGAGCAGTAACCGAAAATGTTTCAAAAACGGGGGAAAAGTATCGTTTCTGAGGCCTTAAAAAAATCTTAAGTCCCCCCGTGCGAAGCCGGGACGGGCCGCTAGTATAATATATGTTCAAAAGAAACAACTATAACTAATTTAGTTCGCGTATTTCATTTCATTTGCTGACTTTTGGAAAACTTTACAGAACACATATTCGTAGCACAATTGAGCTGACGATAGTTTAGCGCTAAAGTGTAAAATAAGCGCGAGTTAGAACTTGAAAGTCTGTTTTGTTTTGTTAGATACCAGTATAAACTGAACCACACAAACCAGGGCTTAATAGTTTTTTACAGGTAATCTTGTATTTTTTTAATTTCAATATTTCACACGCAAACTAAGTTAAGGGAACCCCTCCACACGGGTAAAACTCACACCGGTATCGTTTCAATTATATGTTCATATACGCATTATTTTTTTAATGTGGCAACACTGTTTCACCATAAGCACGACCACCGACTATCCTTCGCGAACGTGCTTCTATTACGTTCCAAGCATACGCTATTTATTCCCCGCCAAAATCCCATCAGCGCGCCAATAAAACTTGAAAAATAGTTCGCACACATTTGCACGTGCGTGTAACGGAATATCTCACAATTGGAACGCAGTGAAAATGTTTCCCGCGCATAAATCAACTTGTCAGTGTTGCCGTTATAAATTCGCGGCTTGCCGCCACGGAACGCACCTGCCGCTGGCAACATTACCTTGATTGCGACGCGGTGCGCTGCATTTGCCTTCGGTCCACGTTTTTGAACGTACCTAACGCGAAACAATACCAACATACGAAGATCTCCCTCGCCCCTCTTGTTGGCTACTTTACAGGATTACGCAGAGGTAAAGCGGAGTTGGTTTAGAGGTCAACTTTGGATGGTAATGTGCTCCAGCCATACTTCACCGAAGTTTCTTGCTTTAGGTTCTTTATGCATAGCTCTTTGTTTCAGTTCTACAGTAATGACTCGGAACTTTCTTGAAATTAGACTCGTAGGGAATGCTTTTCGGTGTCGAGACCCGGATGGAGTTCCTTTTACTAATATGAAAGTTATGTTACGTATGTTCAGTGTGAAACTAATTTAGAAGTGTAACTAAACCTTTTATATAGTTTTGCTTGCGATATTTCCTCGTTGGAAGTTTTGTGGGAGTTGTGGCGTGTCAGTTTCACTGACCTAGTAGTAAAACTGAATTATATTATTACCTTGTTTGAGTTTTGTTCGCGGTTTGCTATTTAATGAGTACGTTGTGTTTAGACGTGAATTGTACATTTAGCGCTTATTGTAGCCTTATAATTATTTTGTTTATTAGTAAATTGCTTATACTCGTGTGGAGTTATGTTTTCTTTGGACTTAAGTACTTCAATGGACGAAATATGCGAGATAATGACCTTAATAGGTAATATTTATTTATTATTAGTAGGTATTCAAATAAATATACCAGTATTTTATTTGGGTTAACTTCAAATACGCGTTTGTATGTGCTGTATTAACACAAAAAAAGCAAGGAAATATTTATGGTATAAAAGGAGAAGCTGACTTAATGACAGACATATCAACGCAGACAAACTATACCTAAGGGTTAGAGACTTGAAATTTTGCACAGGGGTTCCTTTTATAACATACTAGCTTCTGCCCGCGACTTCGTTCGCGTGGAACTCCTACTTTTTTGCAGTCGGTTAAAAAGTAGCCTATGTCCTTTCTCAGCCTCCAGACTTTCTTTGTACCAAATTTAATTTAAATCGGCTTAGTAGTTTTAGCGTGAAAGCGTAACAGACAGACAGACAGACAGACAGAGTTACTTTCGCATTTATAATATTAGTTAGGATAAGAACACAAAGAAAGGATTTATGAAAATTCACCCTTTAAGAGAATACAACAGGGGTGCAACAACTGAAGTCGCGGGTAGAAGCTAGTATTCATATATTATGTACATAGTAATTATATCAGGAGCTATATAATATGTTTCTCGTATGTATGTCCGTTGCTGCAATCAGTTAATTCATATTCAGAGCGAGCCGGAAAGTTTGCAAATAACCTGGAACGGTATATTACCCGTATATTATCTGCGAATTGCTCTGCATTGTGTTACTGGCAGTTACGGCGGATACGATTGTTTGTGAAATGACCAATTTGACATATCTACCTATATATATATATACTAAAATTATAAAGCTGAAGAATTTGTTTGTTTGTTTGTTTGTATGAACGCGCTAATCTCAGGAACTACTGGTTTTTTTGTTGGATAGACCATTTATCGAGGAAGGCTTTAGGCTATAATTATAACATCACGATGCAACCAATAGGAGCGAAGAAACAGTGGAAAATGTGTAAAAAACGGGGAAAATATGAAACCTTATGAAGAATTACTATTCCACGGGGACGAAGTCGCGGGCACAGCTAGTGTCATGATATTTGTAAAGTAGGTTCCTAGATATGGTTATTTGTTTTATATGAAGAGGTGTATTTACCTAACATTGGAATGAAACAACTATTAACGGATTTAACACGTGTAATTTTATTGTATCATTAGCTGACGTTTCGGATTCTTCTACAGTTTCCATAATCGTAGCACGACTGAGCTGACAATAGTCTAACGTTAAACACTTTAGCTGGAATTTAAGAAGACGCGGAACAAAATAAGATGAAAATAAAAAATGTCTCAGATCACATGCAATTGTCGTCCGAGGCGAAGCCGAGATTGACAAAAATGTGATCTGAGGCTTTTTTATTTTACTGGCCGAGGTCAGTATACTATTTTTCTGTTCGACGAAGCCAGAAAGAGGAAATTTCATTTAGCGCAGCGGCCACAAAGTTGGCGCTTTCTGGCCGGAGGACAGAAAAATAAATAATCGTGTTGTTTTTGGAGTTAACACGAATTTGCAGTCTTATTTGGAACCACCTACCTCAACAATAAGAAATAATCCTACCTAAATCAACTACCAAAATAGTTTCTCAATATACCAGTAACATTACAATACCGATGCACAATATATATTATATATAACGAAATAGTAGAACCGACTCAGTTACCGTTAGTGAATACATTCGATACGAATCTGCAGTAAATTATATTATATCTAGTCTGCGAAATTGGAAAATGTACAAATAAAATGCTATTGAGTACTTATCTGGAATTGTGAAGTCCAGTCATAGATATTGTATACAGAAGTTACAGAAAATTTATTTTAAATTTTCTTATTAACTAGCGAGACACCCCTCACGGGGATTAATAGTAGATTACGCACCAAGGCCAGTAAAATAAAAAATGTCTCAGATCACATGTAATTGTCGTCAGAGGCGAAGCCGAGGTTGACAAAAATGTGACCTGAGGCTTTTTTATTTTACTGGCCGAGGTCAGTATACAATTTTTCTGTTCGACGAAGCCAGAAAGCGGCAATTTCATTTAGCGCAACGGCCAGAATGTTGGCGCTTTTTAGCCGGAGGACAGAAAAGTTAGATTTAAGTTTTCCTTATTAATGAAATATTTTAAAGTCCAATTTTTTAAAAGACTATTACATGGACTATTTTTTATATAAAGCTAAAGCTTAAAATGATATTTGAGTCATAAGTACAATATAAAAATATATATATACTTACATAATAACAAAGTCTCAAGATAAGTTTTGTCATTGTGTCTATGGTTTTAAAGTATGAAAAAACCGCTTCAAAATCCGTGGAGAAACCTTTGACACTATTTTTCATACAAATTTTTTAGCCACTTTTAGCGGGGGGAGAGGTAGGAACACAAACAAAAAACTGCACACTGATGTAAAAATAATTCTCATCGGTACACACGCACACTAATAGAAACTGTCAACACTAGGCGGAATTTATTCACACTAGCAAAAACAAGATTTTAAACGACAGATCCGTATATTATGCTCTAAGCAAAATAACGACAAGCCAGCTGTTTGTCTTCTTTGGAGCAAAGTCGTAACCTTACAACTATAATTTAAAAAGTTAGCATTGACATTTATGTTGACATTTCAGTATTCATAGAATACATCGCGATTTAAGATTTAAATAATATAATAATCTAGTGATCTATAAATAATTATGGTAAGTAAATTAATTTTAAGGATGAACAGTGAAATTTGTCAATAGCAGTTTCTGAGTTCTAAGTAGCTACGAGTATATGAAAATCATTGAGAGACTTTGATAATCGGTTGTGGGTTCGAATCCTGCTAATGAACGTAGATCCCAGGCATTCTAGAAATACTTGATTTTAGGAAGGATGAAATGCATTGGAATGAAACAACTATAGACGGATTTAACTCGCGTATTTTATTTTATTGGCTGACATTTCGGAGCCTTTTGCAGATTCCACAATTGCAGCACGTCTGAGCTGACAATAGTCTTATGCTAAAGTTAGTGAGTGAAATCCGTCTATGGTTGTTTCATTCCAATGTATAATAACCGCGAAGGCATCAGAAATTATTAATGATGAAATGACTGAACCAATTTGGCTGAAATATGGAGGGGCAGTAGTTTTTAACCAGGAGACTGATATAGGATACTTCTTGTCCTATTCCCGTGGGGACAAAATTGCATGTTTTTTTTTTACATTCGGTACCTGTTACTTTTAAAATAGCTCGGCTTTCAGGTTCCTTTCATAGTAAAGCAGTTTTTGATTTATTCACAACTAGTTGTCCGCCCCGGCTTCGCACGGATCATCTTTTTTTTATAGCCTATGTCACTCGGGAATAGTATAGCTTCCCAACAGTGAATTTTTGGAATCGGTCCAGCCGTTCTGGAGCCTATTCAATCCAAACAAACAAAGAAACAAACCTTTCCACTTTATAATATTAGTATAGACTATGAGTTAAAGTGTGTGTGTGTGTATTGTTTTATATAATTGTATGTTTTTCAGAGTTTTGAACTGAAATGGTGGACATATGTCATTATAGCACTCATTACATTTGTTATTTGTCTAGGCCTCAACTTTATCGTTAAAAAAATTAACGGTATGTATAATATATTATATTTACTTACATAATTAACTAATTAACAGATAAAGCTGTCTGTTGTCCCTTAAGTAAAATTTATTTGGTTTAGAACAAGTTCTAAAGCAAAAGTAAATACAGATTAAAATAATTAAGTTATTTATTTATTTACAGAAATTCGACTTCAACAAAGATTAAATGAAATTATGGCTAAAGATTCAACTACACATGGGACCCAAGTAGAAGGATCTCTAATAGCTATGCAGAACCCAAATTCCACAGATGTCATCCGAAATCAAAAATGTCGCTTGCCTTTACTTGCCTATGATCACACCGAAATTAAAAATAACGAAACTTCTAGAGATAAACTGCCAAGAAGTTTGAAATCTGAACATAATGATGTCTATGGTCACACAGAAATTAAAAATAACGAAGCTTCCAAAGATAAACTGCCAAGAAGTTTTAAATCTGAACATAATGATGTCTATGGTCACATTGAAATTAAAAATAACGAAACTTCTAAAGATAAACTGTCAAGAAGTTTGAAATCTGAACATAAAAATGTCTATGGTCACATCGAAATTAAAAATAATGAAACTTCCAAAGATACACTGCCTAGAAGTTTAAAATCTGAACATAAAAATGTCTATGGTCACATCGAAATTAAAAAGAACGAATCATTTCTAGATAAACAGCCAAGAAGTATTCGAGATTTGAAATCTGAACATAGAAATCATAAAGCGGATATTACATTATCCAAGCAAGCAATATCAAAAAACGATAGTGAAGTGAATTCAAAATTGGAAGAAACAACCAGTAAATGTATAAAAAATCCAGAAGACGCATTGAATAATTCAACACGTTCTATACAAAAATTTACGGAAATTAACCCTTTGCTTAATGAAGCCTCAGTTAGTAAAACTCTAAATAGAGATTCAGTGTTAAATGACATAGTTGAAAAAATAGTGATGAAAATTAATGATAAAAACTCATCACCATATGTCAATAGACAATTAGATGAAAATGAAATGAATGATGTAACTAATGGATACAGTAGTAAACAAGAATAAAAAAGAAAACCTAGGTTCTTGAATATTAAGCGTACTTTTATTAAATGTTTACTACGATGTATCAATCGAAAATCGATCGACATCCAAGGGCGTGCATTCCATATAGGTACAATGTTATAAATGTATGGAGTGCCTACCCTGACGCAGTACATACTCGAGTCTCACTGCACGCGTCTGATGGACATTTATAGTTAATTACAATTATATGGGTTATATCTGAGGCAATATGCAATTTTGACAATGCGAAAGGACGATTTGCGTCCTAAACATTCAACAACACAAAAATCCATATAGCATCACTACATAGTATATAATAGTCGTTTTTTCTGTCCCTATATCCCTATGTACGCTTAAATCTTTAAAACTACGCAACGGATTTTGATGCGGTTATTTTAATAGATAGAGTGATTCAAGAGGAAGGTTCATAGCACTCTTGTGAAGCCGGGTCGCTAGTTAAATATATAATTTTAAAACTATTTAAAAAAAAGAGGTAATAGACCATGCTATATTTGTACACAAGACAATAATATAAAGAATCTACTAATACCATTTAATAAGTAATTAATAGAATTCATATATATTATTATATATATTTGTACGAAGAATCTTGAGTGATAAATACTCGACAGACAATGGTCCACTTGTCCCAAAAGCACACTTCTCCCAATTGGGATCCAATTACAATTTTCTCCCATTTTCCCTTTTTGTCCGTTTTCCTTCGTAACGAGTGTCCGAAACTTTCATTCACTTGCAATTTACAAGCATTTATCTGCGTTTGTTTTTCCTATACTTTATTGTTGTCGAGTCGATCTGTTAGCAGAATAAATACAGTATATTATTATCAATACTAAGTATAAATTAGGTTAGATTCATTTATTTCTCAGTAATTACATTGTTAATGGTATGTCAAATTATATGCACTCGTATCGAGATATTTTAAAAACATATAATTATTAGGTAATTGTTAGGTTAAAATTTAACGGAAATTGGAATGAAACAACTATTAACGGATTTAACTCGCGTATTTTTATTTAATTTTATTTGCTGATGTTTCGGATTCTTTACAGTTTCCATAATCGTAAGACGACTGAGCTGACAACAGTCAAAAGTAGAGTAAAATACGCGAGTTATATCCGTTAATAGTTGTTTCATTCCAATGTGTAATAACCCCGAAGGCATCAGAAATTATAGTTTAACAGAAATGTCAATTTGAAAATATTAAATCATCAAAATAGGCTTTTCTCTTTACTCGTAGAGTAATGGTGAAAAGTTTTTGGCTAAAGAAATATGACTGTTGAAAAATGTGTGATATTTTTAAAATGGGTTAGAAGTATCGTTTTTCTTTTTTATTTACAATTAACCGAAGATTTCCTATTTATTGATTATTGTGGTTTCAGTGAACGATTATATATAATTTAGTTATTATATTAAGTTTGCCTACAAATTCTTAGATGTGGGTCAGAGAGGTGGCAACTGCCCCACCTTGCCCCACCATGGGTACGATCGTGAGTCATATCGTTCGTACCTATATTCCCGAATGACAAGTCTCTCAGTACTGTTTATTTTCCTTTTGTTACGTAGCACACCTAGATCTAAAGGGAGCTAACTCAAAAAAGTTATTTTTTCGGCAGAGACGAAAAACTGATTAATATGTCCATATGCACAGGAGTTTTCTGTTTAGATGTATGCCTTTTATATGAAGGTTTACCTTCTTTAGCGTTAGACTATAGTCAGCTTAGTCGTGCTACGAAAATGGGACCTGAATGTAAAGACGTCAGCAAATACAATAAAATCCGCGAGATAAATCCGTTATAGTTGTTTCATTCCAATGTGTAATAACCGCCAAAGCATCAGTAAATACTTTGAATCTGTTTTATACGTTTGCTGTATGGAAATCGATGGTGTGCATAACTCTAATCTCAGGTTTTTGGAGTTAGCTCCCTTTAGACCTAGGTCTGTGATAGAACTCCAAAATTGCTGGTAAATGAAATTGTTTTAGGTGTTCGTAATATATTATGAAGTCGTACCTCCAGGGTACGAGTACATACATTTTGCGATTGGTAGCAATTTACTTAAGTATTACGTATAGCTGTTTACTTTGTTCTTCTGGCGGACTGCGTAAGTGATTATTTACGTTGTAAATTTGAATACAAAAACTATATCGCACACCTAGATCTAAAGAGAGCTAACTCAAAAAAGGAACTTTTTCAGGAGAGGCGAGAAACTGATTAATATGTCCATATACACGCATGAGTTTTCTGTATAAATTTATACTTTTTATAATAAAACTAGCAGAGTTATACCTATTAACTGAAATCAGTTTTAGTGTAGGTGGGTTTTGCTGGAATCCGATGGTGTGCGTAACTCAAATCTTCCGGTTTTTGAGTTAGATCCCTTTAGATCTAGGTGTGCGATATGTATTATTATTTATACACTTGGATCTAAAGGGATCTAACTCAAAACTACAGGTTTTTGAGTTACGTACACCATACAATTCCTTACAGCAAAACCAACTCTTCTAGTTTCATACAAAAATAATAAATCTAAACAAGATATTTTTTATGTTAAGAAACAGTGACTGTAAAGATTTACTAGTGATACTAGTAATAACTCAATCATGGGCGTGCATTCCAAACAGACACAATGTATAAAATGCCTGTGTCTACCCTAGTGAGTCCCTCACTGCACGCGCCTGCTAACAATTATTATTGATTAGATAAAAAATATATTAAATAATTACATAGTTGGATTGGATTGCAACAACTGTAACGGACGTAACTCGCATATTTTATTTACCTTCAAAAACTTTAAAAGTTTCCTATTTTGGGACAACTCTTGGTATTTATAGTCAAATGATTTCGTCATTTTTGCAAACATCAAGGGCGGATTGTGTAGTGTATTCATTCCAACTCTCCCACTGTGGTATTAATTCGAACATTGGCAAAGTAGCATAAATAACAAAAGGACAGATTTACGGTCGATTTAAGCGAATTAACGGGCAATTATGCGTAAACACGCAAATTAAAAGTTGTCAGTGTTCTGCGCCGGCGGCTGCGGCGCCCCGATAAATGTACCGAAAAGGTACAAGTGATATATTAGTGTGGTTACAATTTATTCATTTTTATTGTTCAGATTCCGTTGTCATTATAATGTATAGCTTCTGCCCGCGACTTCGTCCGCGTGGAGCTCCTCCTTTTTTGCAGTCGGTTAAAAAGTAGCCTATGTCCTTTCTCAGGCTCCAGACTTTCTTCTTACCAAATTTCATTTAAATCAGTCCAGTAGTTTTAGCGTGAAAGCGTAACAGACAGACAGACAGACAGACAGAGTTACTTTCGCATTTATAATATTAGTAGGGATTTGGAACTGATAATAATAATATAAGTACTCACCTAAAAGTACGTTTAGGTTACACAAGGGCGTGTATTCCATATAGGCACAGTGTCACTAATGTATGTAGTGCCTACCCCGCGACATACCTACGCTCCCTCCACTACACGCGCCTGGTTATAGATGTATATGATTCGCCATTTTACCTATACTATAATTAAAACAGTTATGTAATAATTTCTGATGCCGTCGCGGTTATTATACATTGGCATGAAACTACTGATTAAATTACTGTAGATGGATTTAATTTGCACAGTAATGGGACTTTTGCGAGTCAATAATCCAATAGATGCGTGTTGTATAGAATGAGGTCCAGCTGTCATGTTCCAATCAAATCCAGTGTCTTGTCTTTCATTATTGGAACATGACAGCTGGACCTCATTGTTGGGGATCGTATCGATATACGAAAAGATATACAGCTTACTCAAACACTCGTTTATTGACAGAGGAAAAATGGTAAAACTAGACAAAAGAACAATATATTAAAAACGTATAAAAATATCTTTAAAAAGTATATTATTAAAAAACACTCATTCTACAATACGCACATCTAGCGGGTTAAAGACATATTGTGACAGCCTCCATTGATGAACAACCTAGACATTGATAAGCTAATCTACAAAAATACCAATTATTCCCACACGTCGAAGTTATAAACAAAAAGTATTACCAAAATGTACATCAGAAGTCCAACTTCAAAGCGGACCCCAGTATAATCAATTGACAGACGCGACGTGACCACTCTCTACACTAATATTATAAAGAGGAAAGAGTTGTATCTATTTTTGTATGTTTGTAATGAATAGGCTCAAAAACTACTGAACCGATTTTAATAATTCTTTCACTGTTGGGAAGCTACGTTCACCCTGAGTAACACAGGCTATAGAATATTTTGAAAAAAATTAGGGATCCGTGCGAAGCCGGGGCGAACCGCTAGTTTAATATAAATATTTTAATCAATATTTCTTATTTTAATATTACTATTCTTGTTCCTGTCACCTTTGTTTGTTAATAATATTTGACTGACATCTTATAATACAGCTGTGAAAAAGTGGTTCTGTTTTCATTAGGATCGTAGGCACTTATACCCTTTTGCACTAGAACACACAGCAGCCCTTTTTGATGGAACACCTAAGCTAAGCTACAATACTGTGGCGGCCCTGTCAGCAGATTGCCACAGTCACGTAACTCACGTAGCAGATAGATCGAGCAGCGATATGCGCTGTCTCGATATAGTATATAAGTGTTATGTTTTATGTAATAAATATTATTATAACAGTAGCAGTCAATACATATAGTGTATTTACTTAGTATCCTTCATCTCACCATGTCCCCGAAATCCGGGGACATAACTTCTTTATCCTGCCTGGCAAAAATACTAATTATTCCCACACGTCGAAGTTACAAACAAAAAGTATTACCGAAATGTACATCACAAGTTCAACATCAAAGCGGACCCCAGTATAATCAATTGACAGAAGCGACGTGACCACTCAAACTAGAATTTAATTAATTTCAATTAAATTAATTCGAAGGCCAGATTGGAGCAATGGCGGTCCGTTTTAAATTTAATTATCTGTTTGACATTGCCGGAAGTTTGACAACTGTGTGCTTCCCATTGGCTTATATGAACTGGGTTCATTCGCTGTCACTTCAATAGTCATTCCATGAATACAATAGGCATGATGGCTGTTTTTTTCTTTGTCCATCAAGTAGTTAACAAAAAAATATTGGACACGCTACACGTTTTTTTTCTTTCCGCAATCGAACAATAAATGACGAAGATTAGTGCTTCTAAAGTTATTGTATAAATTTTACCATAGGTATCGTGACGTCACGGGCCCCCACTACTGATAAATTGAAAGAAGAAAGAAAGAAAGAAAATATTTATTTACCACACATTACATAAAATTACAGAAATAACAAAAAATAAAAATACTTAATCTGCAATAAATGTGGTAAAAGGGTCTCCAGCTCAGCATTTTGCTGCGACACGACAGTGCATGCCACAGCGCTGATCTTCCGCTGGAGCCCGGCCGAAGGTGACGTGGTATTCGACCGTACCATACGGTGACGTCACAAGCCCCTCCCGAACTTGAGACTCACTTATTTTTTAAAAGTAAGTAGTTAGAGAGCCTAAGTATATATACTACTACTACTTAAGAGTATATTACTTCCACGGTAAATATTTATAATGCTTCTAAAAGTACCAAAATGTTTATCGTTTCGTTAATAAGGAAAACTTGTAAAAAAACACTTTGAATTTTTTCTCACATTTCCAGGCAACGCGTCATTAGTTGCTGATTCGCCGAATAACGGCAAATTAGGCAAGTTTCAGGAAATAAATACCTTTTTAAAAAAATAACGTTTTCATTTCACTGTTTACTTCGTCAATTACTTATAAATCTATATAGGTATATATAAAAATGAAACCCGTTTTCCGTTGTCACTGCATCACGCGTGAAAGGCTGGACCGATTTCACTAATTCTTTTTTTGTTGTATTTGTTATTATTAGGAGAAGGTTCTTATGTAAGAAAAAAAATCTATCATTCAGATAAAAAGGTAATAGTATTTCTTGATTATAGGTCGGTACGAAGTTCGCCAAGTCAGCTACTTCCTAATAAATTCTGAAGTAAAAAAAAGGTACTTATTAAATAAAGGACATAGGTATGGCATGAAAAGGATTTTCATGGAATTGACATGCATTTGACTTAAACTAATCCATCGTCATTAAAAAAATATAATTCGCACCCCTAGATCTAAAGGGAGCTAACTCAAAAAAAGTAACTTTTTCGGGAGAGGCTAAATTGTTGTAAGGAATCGGATCCTTTTTTTTAGCGTGTGTTTAATTAAAATCTTCAGATTTTTGAGTTAGCTCCCTTTAGATCTAGGTGTGCTATATATTATCAGCCCCCATTTTGATTTAACCTTACTCTTACCCCCACTTGTTATCTCAAAATTAAAAATTATACGTTTCAACTTGAGAACCTTCGTTTTTTTCGTCGGTTGAAAATAAAATTACGTCCTCTTGCGCTTAGACTCTACTCTCATCGCTTATACACGCAAAAAGTAACAAATTAAGACGCTTAAGTGAATAATTAATTAACTACCGTTTGTCAATTAATTAATACAGCTTAACTCTTACTTACATTGCTTTTTGTAAACTCACACACACGAGTAATTGCTAGCAGGAGCTGCTCAAGACAGGGGCGTTATTAATGACTGCCTACCCCCCTATTTACAAGTCATTAAACAACTTGACGTGTTTGTACGCAAATATTGTGGAACTATGAATTTTGAATGTTTGCTTTGTTTTGGTTGAGTCGGCGCTTTGAAAGTTTTGGTATCAGAAATCTATATTTTAAAAAAAAGTAAGTAAAGTTATTACTAAACATACCTACTAGACCATCAGGGCAGAAGATACGGGCAAAAACATACACAAATAATTATATGATGCTTAAGACATATAAGTATAAATTGACGTACTCATCATATTGACATCTATCAGGCTAGGAGCTCGCAACCTCAAGTTTCGGTACCTAACAAGTTTCCATCCATTGTATATTATGTGATAAATTTGTGAAGTGCCTACCCTATCGTATACCCCGCACTGCACGCACCTGTTATTCGTTACTATAGCATATTATCATAACAACTGAATGCATAAATAGTAATACAAATTTTGATGTTATAAATAAATAGACTGAGATCCCAGTCACCCGAGACTTACGTGATTTTAAGAAAGACTTATATTTATTAAGGATGGATGGTATAAAATGAACTTAAAAAGGAATGGATACTCGCCACTACTCGCTAAGCCAAAAGCGGTGGATAAAATCATGCCATTTTTATCTCACAGGAACGGGACAAAAGATATTGAATATCGTATTCTGTTTCTAAGCTACCTCACTATCAATTTAGAGCCAAAATGATTCAGCCGTTCTTGAGTTACAGTGGAACTAAAACGATTTATTTTATAGATAGTCCCTACTAATATTATAAATGCGAAGGTAACTCTGTCTGTCTGTTACGCTTTCCCGCTTGAACCTCTCAACCGATTTTGATGAAATTTGGCACAGACAATCTTTAGACCCTGAGAAAGAACATAGGCTACTTTTTAACCGACTGCAAAAAAGGACGCGTTCCACGCGGACGAAGTCGCGGGCAGAAGCTAATTGTTTATAAACTAAAAATCCTAAAAAAACATTTTCCTAAAATCACGTAAGTCTGGGGTGACTGGGATCTTGCACTAAATACATAAAAAGAGTTTGTGCGCTCGTAACAATCACTTTAATATAATAAAATATCATTTCTGAACAAATATTTAAGTTAGGATGTTATTTACTTGGACTTAATTACAAGACGGGGCTTACGCCAACATTTCCAAGGGAACTAATTAAAAATGGCGTATAATTATCACAGCTGTTAATTTAGTGGTACTGGGCAAAATGAACGAATGTAAGAGAGAATGAGGGCAGAAGGGTGAACGAACTTTTGTCCTACTAATATTTTAACTAAGTTAGGCTGTTTGCAAGGGCGTGCATTCTATACAGGCACATTGTCACTAATGTATGGAGTGCCTACCCTGGAGCCATACTTACGCTCCCTCCACTGCACGCGCCTGGCTGTTTGTTAGCCGTGCCTCTGCCATACAATCGTGTAGAAGTAGCGAGGAAATGAGGCAGAGCGTATCGTGACCACACAGCCGTCATGTCTCATGTCATGCCGCACGTCACGCTCCTCCTCATGCTCTCGTCATGCCGCATGTCACGCTCTTCGTCATGCTCTCATCATGCCGCAATATCATGCGTCATCCCGGCATGCATCAAAAACCTTTCAGAAGTTTTTCTGGGAAAGAATAACGGTACTAATACGTACATCCATATTATATCTTTATACA
This sequence comes from Polylopha cassiicola, assembly GCA_038024825.1. Taxonomy (NCBI): domain Eukaryota; kingdom Metazoa; phylum Arthropoda; class Insecta; order Lepidoptera; family Tortricidae; genus Polylopha; species Polylopha cassiicola. The sequence continues at coordinate 8,773,808 of CP149061.1, forward strand.
TACCTACTTGAGCGTTTATAATATAGAGTAAGGATGTATGAGTAGATATATGAAAATAATAGAAAAGATATAGATCAGATATATTATTTTTGACGAATAAAATTTAATTACGTTTTAAAGTCCGTTTCTCTTCTGTTATTTCTAGAGCTGTGACCAAACTCGGCAGTCTTACGCTAGGCCCCGGATACAAAAAGCATGCATTTCAGAAATTAATTCCTATTCTGCAGTAACTGCAACTATAAAGTTACTTAGCGAATGAATGATAGAGCTACTACTAAAGTATTGTGAGGTTTATAAAATGTTTCAATAATAATTTCTGATGCTTTCGCGGTTATTATGCACAGGCTCCGCCCCGGCTTCGCCTGGGTGCCTTTTTTTTATAGCCTATGTCACTCGGGTGAAAGATTTTTCAAATCTGTCCAGTCGTTTAGGAGCCTATTCAATCCAAACAAACAAACAAACCTCTTTATAATGCTAGTGTAGATTGGAATAAAATAACCAACGGATTTGACGGCCTGTTGGTCTAACAGTTAATCATTGGTCAGTTGTCATTGTCTCTCATCACAGACCAGTAGCTTGTCTCTCGCCACAGAACAGTAGCTTGTATCTCATCACAGACCAGTAGCTTGTCTCTCGTCACAGACCAGTAGCTTGTCTCTCTTCGAAAGCTGACAATAGTCTAACGATAAAGTATCTTTAGACAAAATAAAATAAAAATACGCGAGTTAAATCCGTTAGGTAATTGTTTTGTTCCAATCCGAGTTTTATGTTAAACAGCGTATACAAGTAAGCTGTTCTGCATTGTCGGTGACTGTATGAAGTTTTAAGTAACTAGTACATAAGTAATTATGTACTCTAGACTTTTAAAGCACATCTGTTCTCGACTCGCAACAAAGAGGTTTTAATTAAGGACGCCACAGACGGCACGGACGGTCTGTCCCGTCTGGAGAGGCTTTACATCCAAATTAGCACGGACATGCACTTCGTACTGAATAACAATGAACTTGAATACATTGGCTGTGATATTGACAAATTTGGAATGAAACAACTTTAGACTGATTTAACTCGCGTATCAATCACTTTAGCATAAGCATGGGCGTGCATTCCATATAGGCACAGTGTCACTAATGTAAGGAGTGCCTACCCTGGCGCCGTACCTACGCTCCCCCCACTGCACGCCTGAGCATAAGACTATTATCAGCTCAGTCGTGCTACGATTATGGAATCTGTAAAAGCTCCTCAACGTCAGCCAATAAAATAAAATATAAATACGCGAGTTAAATCTGTGTAAAGTTGTTTCATTCTAATGCATAATAACCGCGAAGGCATCAGAAATTATTATTGACAAACTTGTTTCGCTTTTCAACCGACGAAAAAAACGGAGGAGGTTCTCAATTCGACGCGTATATTTTTTTATTTTTATTTTTTTTTATGTATGACCACGCATAACTTTTTACAGGGTGGTTCGATTTTGATAATTCTTTTTTTATTGGAAAGGGTATACTTCGAAATTGGTCCCATTTAAATTTGGAAAAAAAAATCCGACCCAAAGGGTAGAAAAATAGGGGATGATTAAATTTTCACGCATCGATTGTATCGTTTGACCATGGGTAACTTTTTACAGAGTAGTCCGATTTTAATAATTCTTTTTTTATTGGATAGGGCATACCTCAAAGTTAATCCCATAAAAATTTGGAAAAAAGAAACCTACCCTAAGGGTGGGAAAAGGGGGGTTAATAGCAAAAACAAGGAGGTAGCTATTTTAAAAATAATTAAAAATTAAGCATGTAATAATTTGTATAAATTATGACCACTGAAAATTATAAAATAATAACTTTTTAATAAAAAAATTTAACCGCCGAAAAAAAACTAAAAGGCAACAAAAAACAATAGCGCACTGAAAAGAGAAAAATAATTATTTTGTCTTTTATAACGACTATTATTTTGGTTGTAATTTCTGATATTTTTGGAGTCGGTGCCAGCCTCAAACAAACTTGAGCACCTTAGTGAAGAGTTGAGAGTGAAGAGTTGCTGCACCAGCTGGCACCAACTTCAAAAATAACAGACATTACAACCAAAATAATAGTCGTTATAAAAGACAAAATAATTATTTTTCTCTTTTCAGTGCGCTATTGTTTTTTGTTGCCTTTTAGTTTTTTTTCGGCGGTTAAATTTTTTTATTAAAAAGTTATTCTTCGCTTATGTTATCGTATAGAGAGAAAGAGTGAGAGGATGTCAGGTGGCAGCAATAAATCCAGCAAAAGAAATATTATGCCACTCACTGTGCCGCTATTTAAATAAAATGATCCCTTGAATTATTCGTATCATTTGGAAGTATGATAAAAGTAATTAAAAATTGGTCCCTATTGTCTTTGTATTAGACATAAAAATCCATAGGTACGTATGCCGAGCCACTGCATTGATTTTGATCATATGTGGTCATTTAATTTTTATATCTTAAAATAACTTATTAAGTACGGATTAAAACAAACAAACTAAATACCTTCAGTAGTTTAGATGCCACACACCACAGATACGTAGACAAACACACAGACGCGTTTCTTTTCTGCGGGGGTAAGACACAAGGGCGTGCATTCCATATAGGTACAATGTTACTTATGTATGAAGTGCCTACCCTAGCGTCATACTTATGCTCCCCCCACTGCACGCATCTGTAACACATACCTGTAAATAAAATGGTAAAATTACATTTAACAGTAATTATAAATGTTTTCAATGAAAGAAATAAAACACCTATTTCATTAGGTAAATGGATATTTTTTAAAAGTAAGATAAGCTTTTAGAAAAAGTAATTCGTTCGGAAAATTTGCATCAGATATCTGGATTCAAAGCCTGGCTTTCACAAAGAAATGTTTAGATCTGGCCTTTCATTTAATCAACATGGATAGACATAGTATTAAGAATTAAATCAGGTACGAGAATAATGTAGGTACTGAAATAGTACATTACGCACCAAGGCCAGTAAAATAAAAAATGTCTCAGATCACATGTAATTGTCGTCCGAGGCGAAGCCGAGGTTGACAAAAATCTCTGAGGCTTTTTATTTTACTGGCCGAGGTCAGTATACTATTTTTCTGTTCGACGAAGCCAGAAAGCGGCAATTTCATTTAACGCAGCGGCCAGAAAGTTGGCGCTTTCTGGCCGGAGAACAGAAATAGTACTTTTCGGCACAGTTGCTCGTAATGGAGATCTTTTAGCATTACACTATCGTTAGCTCATTGTGCTACGAATATGGGTAGGTACTTACTGTATAGTTTTCAAAACGTCAGCAATTAAAATGAGATTCGTGTATTTGAGATGCTTTAGAGTTAGACTATTGTCAGCTCAGTCTTACTACGATTATGGAAACTGTAAAGAATCCAAAACGTTAGCAAATAAAATAAAAAAAAATACGCGAGTTTCATCTGTTAAGAGTTGTTTTATTTAAATGTGTAATAACCGCGAAGGCATCAGAAATTATTATTGTTTAATAATTTAATTTACTGTTTCCTGGCTAGTAATGTAAAGTGTACAGCTCTCGTAGCAAATTGGTTTTCTCGGAAATAACTACGGAATAAAGTCTGATTCTTGATTACCGAAAACGTTAGTTTATTTGAACCTTTTTTACTACATACGAATTAAGTAACATTTATATGTTTTGCAGTCGGTTAAAAAGTAGCCTATGTCCTTTCTTAGGCTCCAGACTTTCTTTGTACCAAATTTCATTTAAATCGGTCCAGTAGTTTTAGCGTGAAAGCGTAACAGACAGACAGACAGACAGACAGAGTTACTATCACATTTATAATATTAGTAAGGATTTAAATCTTTTTTACTACATACGAATTAAGTAACATTTATATGTTTTAAAATGTCGAATTTCTTTTCGTTCCACTCTCATTCGGCTGTTTTCGATTTTTTTTCATCCCCCTTTTAACTTTGTGTATCTACGTAGTCCCTGGCCCGATTATGCTTAGATATATTCGAACTGACAATTATATTAAGGTCATATTAAAAAACCTCACTTAGCCGGAAAACTCATTTTGTGGTCTTCTATAAGGCTATAGTTTAGCAAAAACCTAAGCAGCTAATCTGCCCATATCGCAAACCTAGTTTGTTAGTTTGACTCTGTTTTATTGGTAGAAAGGTTTTACTGTAAGTAATTCGATGGTGTGCATAACTCAAACCTTCAGGTTTTTGAGTTACAAATATAAAATACAAATACAAATATCTTTGGACAATTCACACCGATTATCTAGTCCCATTTTAAGCAAAGCTTGTGTTATGGGTACTAGACAACGGATAAATATACATAAATACATATAAGACATCCAAGACTCAGGTACAGATGCCAGTGCTCAGCACATTGACATCTGCCCCTAGCGGGATTCGAACCCGCAACCTCCGGTTTCGTAGTCAAGGCCTCTGACCACTAGACCAACAGGCAGTTAGCTCCCTAAGCGTTTAGTGGGGGGAACCAAGGGCATGCATTCCATATAGGCACAATGGTATAAACGTACGGAGTGCCTACCCTGACGTAGTACATGCGCGACCCTCACTGCACGCGCCTGGGGGGAGCGTAAGTATGCCGACAGGGTAGGCACTCCATACATTAATTAGTGACACTGTGCCTATATGGAATGCACGCCCTTGGTTCCCTTTAGGTCTAGGTGTGTTATGTCACCCCGAGGTTTTGACTTAACACTGTAGAATTTGCTAGGTTATCGTAAAACCGGGCACGGCAAATTACTAAAAGGAATGATGGAAACAGTAGCCAAAGGGAAACGAGTTGGTTTTTGCTGTTTATTTCCCGGGAGAATAGTTGGAAATGTTCGGGTATTTCCGTCGTAGCCTGTACAGCCTGTTATATTTGTATGTACAGTAGGAAGTATTAATTAATTATCTTGTACTAGCTATATTAGTTTGCTTATGTACTTTGTAATTATGTACCTAATATTAAAGAACATTAGAATGAAACAACTGTAACGGATTTAAATAGCGTATTTTATTTTATTTGCTAATATTACGGAAACTTTACAGTTCCCGTATTTGTACCACGACTGAGCTGACTATTATAGTCTAACGCTAAAGTCTGTAACTAACGTAAAGTTTTTGAAACGTCAGCAAATGAAATGAAATGCGCGAGTTAAATCGGTTACAATTGTTTTATTTCATTTCTTTTTTTTTTTTTTTTCGAACTGAATACTGAAGCGCAGTTGGCCAGCTAATGGGCCTTCACTGCAAAACCGGACGGGTGGCGAGACTCCTGAAAGGAGACTCTTAAGCCTTATGTATAACAACCGTGAAGGCATCAGAAATTATTGAAGGCTCTGTTGTTTCAAAAAAATATACATTACGAGAGTTTTCTGGAAGAATAAAAAAAATAAGCCTTGTTCTGGAAACTCGTTCCCGAATATTTTAATTGAGAATATTTTAACGTTTAATTGTGATTACAAAAAACTTAATCTCTTGTTAATACTCAACTAAATTAAATGTAGTCTTTAGAAAAAACTCTTAAAGAATTTGGTAGAAAGCGTTAAAATCACAATCATAAGGAAAGAGGCCAAAGGCCGAGCAAAATGTAAAATCATACGCCTCTTTTACTATTAATCGAATGAGAGAGCCAAGTTTATAGAACTGGCCTATATTATCTATATTAATATTATTATAATAAAGAGGAAAGGTTTGTTTGTTTGGATTGAATAGGCTCCAAATTGACTGGACCGATTTGAAAAATTGTTTCACTGTTGGGAAGCTACACTATTCCCGAGTGACATAGGCTATAATGATATTCTAAAAACAGGGATCCGTACGAAGCCAGGGCGGGCCGCTAGTCTATACTAATATAATATAGAGGAAAAGTTTGTTTGTGTGTTTGTTTGGATTGAATAGGCTCCTAAACGACTGGACGATTTGTAAAAATCTTTCACTGTTGGGAAGCTACACTATTTCCGAATGACATGGCCATATGATATTTTAAAAAAATCCGTGCGAAGCCGGGGCGGGCTACTCAGTTATTAAATGAAAGGAAGAATAGATGAATTTGTTAAGGTCATCAAAAATTATAAACCCGCAACTAATCAAAAACGTATCGCTAAAATAATTGGCCAGCATTTTTGAGTAGGTGTAAACAACGGCGGTACCACGTTCCCCGATCTCGCTAACGAGACGTTCCGGCTGTAATTGGCTCAATATTTGTTTAGGCACGCGCGAGACGCTAATGACATCACCTTTAATGCCAAATGTGAAGGTCCGTAGTGACGCAGCCTGACTCGAGGAAATTATGCAGAGGTTGTACTTTGGTTATATTAAGTTACTAGTAATAAAAAAAAAATGCAAAATAATGGCCCGTCCCGGCTTCGTACGGGGGGACTTAAGATTTTTTTAAGGCCTCAGAAACGATACTTTTCCCCCGTTTTTGAAACATTTTCGGTTACTGCTCCGCAACTATAAGACCTAGCGTGATATTATATAGCCTATGTTACTCGGGGATAATGTAGCTTTCCAAAGGTGAAAGAATTTTTGAAATCGGTCCAGTAGTTTCGGAGCCTATTCATTACAAACATACAAAAATACAAAAATACAAATATTTCCTCTTTATAATATTAGTATAGAAATGCGAAAGTAACTCTGTCTGTCTGTCTGTTGACGCTTTCACGCTAAAACTACTAAACCAATTTAAATGAAATTTGGTACAAAGAAAGTCTGGAGCTTGAGAAAGAACATAGGCTACTTTTTAACCGACTGCAAAAAAGGAGGAGTTCCATGCGGACGAAGCTAGTATGGAAATAAAATAAAAATACGCGAGTTAAATCCGTTAATAGTTGTTTCATTCCAATGTGTAATAACCGCGATGCCTCAGAAATAATAAAAAAATCGCTTATTAAGAGTAGAGCAGCTAAAGTTCTGTCCACGGCTGCTATAGTACAGTAACTTTTAACTTCAGTTTTTACCCCGTCTTTTGGTGCTCTTTTGGTGCTGCCCTATTCACATCTCTTACAATGTCTACAGTATCTACGTCTTTTCTCTGTATCTGAATTATGAAAGATGTACCTATGTTTGTTTTATGGCAATTAATAAACGTTTCTTGTTCCAATTCTTATTCTTCATCCCGTTAAGAGAACAATAATATTTGACATAGATTTAGAACGAATTTTAATTCAATTTATCGTATACCGATTGACAAGTTTCATCCCCTCAAAGAGTAAAATTTTAAAACATTTAATGTGATTGTATTGTTTTGGAAATTAAACCCCTAAAAGTGTAAAACTGGGAATAAAAGTATGTAATTTTGCACCTCTTCAATACATAAACAAGTGTCTGTCCGTCCCTATGAATTAAATCTTTTTTAATAGATAGAGTGATTCAAGAAGGTGCTATAAGCACTCGTGTGAAGCCGGGGCGGGTCGCTAGTTAACTATAAACAGGGAATACAACAGTCATAGCTCATTGCAATCGATTCGTTATATTACCAATATAAAGTTAAATTGCATTTCAACTATTGCCGATTAGTTATTAACTATTGCAATGTGTCATTTTGGCGTAAGTTTGTGATTAATTTTAGAGTAAATTGGTTATGGTTTTGTATTCTAAGTCACACAAGTGATTTTCCATTCTTTGGTTATTAAGATCTAGTATGGGTCCTTCCCAATTTCTTAAATTGTCAAGTAGTATATATTAAAAGTTATGATAGCACACTTTTGTACACAAAACACATCTACTTTTATGATTTCTGATGAACGAAAATATAGAATAACTAGCTTCTGCCCGCGACTTCGTCCGCATGGAACTCCTTTTTTGCAGTCGGTTAAAAAGTAGCCTATGTCCTTTCTTAGGCTCCAGACTTTCTTTGTACAATATTTCATTAAAGTCGGTCCAGTAGTTTTAGCGTGAAAGCGTAACAGACAGACAGACAGACAGACAGAGTTACTTTCGCATTTATAATATTAGTAGGGATATAAGCATATTGTGGTGGATTTGGTCTGATCCCCTAAAGTTTAGGATACCCAATACGCTACGATATTTCTATAGAGGATTATGCCCAGTAGTAGACTCGGTAAGTCTCTGACCTTTAAACCATTTAGGTCAAGAAAAAATAAATTTTCTTAACATTTATCAGGGACCCCAATACCAATTTCTTCAAAATCACACCCCGGCAGGTAGGTCCCTACTAATTTTAATTATTTCCGGGACCCTCCTATTAAGGCAGAGAGTCATTCACCCCCAATTAATTTTAAAGCATCTTTTTAAAATTGTTGATGAGAAAAAATTGGAAGGTATCCAGTAACTAATTTATTTTTTACTCCAAGTACTCCACAGATAAATTACTTGGAATTTCTATTGTGTTTAATTAAGTGTAAGTAATTATTCCTTTTTTTTATGTTTTGCTGTTTTTTGAGTAAGGTTCAAAGATTACGTTTTGTTAAAATTAAATCCTGGGTAATTGTATGTTATGTCAATACATAGTATAAAACAAAGTCGCTTTCGCTGTATGTCCGTATGTATGCTTAGATCTTTTAAACTACGCAACGGATTTTGATGCGGTTTTTTTTAATAGATAGAGTGATTCTTAAGGAAGGTTTATAGCCCCCGTGTGAAGCCGGGGCGGGTCGCTAGTTTTTTATAAATTATAGCACGTTGCTAGGTGGTTAGTAAATCTTGAATAATATAATTAATTAATTAATTTATTTATTTATTCTTTATCGCACAAAAAAACTAAATTATGTATAAAAGGCGAACTTAATGCCATACGGCATTCTCTACCAGTCAACCTTTGAAATGAACAGAGAGCATGTGTAGGCACAAATAAATAATAGACATGATATGATAACAACGATATAAAATAGGAAGATATTACACTACATAAATAAATACATAAATTTATATACTTACTTAATAATATATATAGATACACAAAAATACATAAATAACCACAATGACGGATGATGAAAACTAATGTTCAAGAAAGTGCTTACGTAGCAGACGCTTGAATGCTAGAATTCCAGAGACGGATTGCCTGAAGGGCGAAGGAGTTGGAAATGAAATTAGTATGGTGAAGGGGAATACTAAGAGTGAGGGATCGGGAAGAACGGAGTTCACATAAATATCTGACATTACATTAATATCTGATGCCTCCGCCATTATTACACATTGAATGAATGAAACAATTATAACGCTTTTATCTCGAGCATTTTATTAGTAAAGTGAGTACCTATAAGTGTCACTTTAAAATTAGACTATCGTCAGCTCAATCGTGCTACGAATAAGGTACCTTTAAAGTTCTAGAAACTTCTGTTATAGTTCATTCCAATGTGTAATAACCAGTGGTTCCTAACCTTTTTAGGTCCGTTACCCTCATGGCCTAACTAGGGTAAATTTTACCCCCAACCGATCTTCAGATTTGTTACTTTTAAATTCGGCATTCCAACTACCAGCTAATGGTTACCCCCGCGAAATAGGGTCAGTTCTGATAAGATCGCACACGGTTAACACCGTACGATGTGAATTTACGCCTCATCTGGGAGATTTTTTAGTGCTGGCAACATGACATAACGCGCCTTTTCATAGTGCCATGAAAATTTCCGATCTTACCAGAACTCACCCTACAGGTTTTACCCCCGGGGTAATTACCCCCAGGTTAAGAATCTACACACTAAATCATCAGAAATTATTATCCTTACTTCCTTACTAATATTATAAATGCGATAGTAACTCTGTCTGTCTGTCTGTCTGTCTGTTACGCTTTCACGCTAAAACTACTGGACCGATTTAAATGAAATTTGGTACACAGAAAGTCTGGAGCCTGAGAAAGGACATAGGCTACTTTTTAACCGACTGCAAAAAAAGAGGAGCGCCACGCGGACGAAGTCGCGGGCAGAAGCTAGTTGTCTATATCATTTCAAAAACTCGACCGGATGGGAAGTAAAAGGCCAATAAGACTACACAATCGCACAGAATTAAAGTAAACAATACTAGCTGTAACACATGGTTGTTTGCGGAGTAGTTCCAATACCGACCTATACAACCTGCCAGGGTTATACTTCCTGAGTTTTTAAAATCTTTATTTTTTTTTCAACTCAAACTCAAACTCAAATAAACTCAAATAATCATTTATTCAGGCTAGGCTCTTACAGGCACTTGTGAATGTCAACGTTAAAATTAATATTCTTTTTCGATTCAGCAAAAAAAAAACCTCTTGAGAAGAATCGAGAATAAACTCAATGAGGTATAATTTTTTCAATATAATAATATTACAATTTCACTTAAGAATAAATGATGTACAAATTACAATATTATGTATGTACTTAATCTAATTGCATTTTAAAAAAAAAATATAGGAGAAAAATAAAAAATAACAATAGGTACTGGAGATGTATAAGGTCTCCAGATGTCAAAAGACTAAACCTCATTACAACACACTTGTAATGAGGATATTAGGCAACTTATCACATATTTAATAGTAAGTACCTACCTAAAATATTTGTTTTGGTCATTATTATTATTTGTTAATGAAAAATATATTATATATACCTATGTATCCAATATATATTTTAATAATCTAACTGACGAACTTATTATTATAATTTCTGATGCCTTCGCGGTTATTACACATTGGAATGAAACAACTATTAACGATTATATATGATATTCTTTAGCGTTAGACTATTGTCAGCTCAGTCGTGCTACGATTATGGAAACTGTAAAGAATCCGAAACGTCAGCTAATAAATTAAAAATACGCGAGTTAAATCCGTTAATACCTAGTTGTTTCATTCCAATGAACTTATTATTATTATTATAAATATATTAGATTCATTTATTTCTCATTATTTGATAAGTATATTATAATAACACAGATTTACAGTGTGATCATCAAAAATGTATAAAAAACACGCTATAAAAATATGATCTTGGATAAATCATTAAAAAAAAAGAAACGAAATATCTCATACCTAAGTATAAATTTATGTTAGACATAAGGTATTTTTTAATTTCGTTATAACCGTTATAGTATTTTTTTATATAGATACATATTTACAATACTATATAAAATTTAAACACTATTTACAATTTTTAATAGAAAATCAAATATTTTTTTAAATTATATTATTTTTGTAACTTGGCAACCCTACCCCGAGTCATAGAATAACAAGTTCATACGAACAAAGCAGAGAGAATAAAGATTATCTCAAATCAAAATATTAACTGCACATCTGTTGTTTAAAAATGTTTGCCTTCTACGTATTGTTTTCTTTTCAGATTTATATTTGCGTTTGTTTGGAAACTTTTTTGTTTTTGTTATCTTTCGTGACATTTCTCTTTACCCTGTGTTTTTAACTAGACTGTCAATCGATTATTTATCGCTAAAGCGAAGCAAATGAAAAAATATTGTCAACTTTCTTCTATCTGCACACGATGGGTATTTAACACAATATCGTTATAAAATATAGTTCATACCTGATTCTGTTTTTTACGTGAAAGAGCAACAAATATACATATAGGCATCCTTCATCATTTATAATATTGCATTTATGCAACAAACTAATTACGCATTGAAAATTTGGTTGGTTAAAGTTACCCCTTAGGTATAAAGTAACCCGATTTTTATGTACCTACCTTAATTTGATGTGTAATTTTTTGCGTCTAGTACAATCATACTTTTTTTATTATCAGTAAGTACGTCTACATTTAAACAAATGTTTATGTTTCTTAGATATAATAATAAATAATAATCTTTGACAATTCACACCAATAAGTAAGTCCCATTTTAAGCAAAGCTTGTGTTATGGGTACTAGACAACGGATAAATATACATAAATACATATAAGACATCCAAGACTCAGGTACAGATGCCAGTGCTCATCACATTGACATCTGCCACTAGCGGGATTCGAACCCGCAACCTCCGGTTTCGTAGTCAGGGCCTCTAACCACTAGACGAACAGGCCGTCATATAAATTCATGTTTTGGATCACAGTTGTAAGAGTTGTTGTAAGAGTACCTACTTATGGTATCAAAGAAATAGAAATATGCCCAAGGGAAGTAATTCAGATAAAAGTTATAAAAGATTTTGCAAAAGTTCTAGGTTTAGACTAGTCTGGGACAGATAAAGGTTTTAGGGTTTGAAGACAGTTTTTAGGCTTTTTTACTATCGTAATCTCAATCTTCTCCGAAAATTGAAGTTTTGTTTTAGAAACGTTAGCATAAACTCAATATAGAAGATACATGACATAAAATATTATATTTTTTGGAAAAAAATTACGTCATGACATGAAATAAATTTGGAAAATGTATACTGATTGATCTAGTCACAAATTAGCAAGAGGAAATAGACAAACGTACAAAAATACACAATTTTATTTATCAAGTCTTAACGCTGGTGCTCATCACACTGACATCTGCCTCTAGTAGGATTCGAACCCGCAATATCCAGTCTCGTAGGCACTACTAATAAACCATTCAAATGATTTAAAGAAATGTATATATTTTATTATTTATGTATTTACATCTAAACTCCCAAAATTGTATTAAAAGATCCCCAACCGTAATACGAAATTAAAAATAAGAATCAAAACTCCTAGAATGGACATAAAATTAAATATCCGTAAAGAATCAGCGCGTTATGGCGTTATCTGTAATAGAAATCTTTGGATTTATCGGTTTGTGGCGAGGGCTGTACCAGAATGAAATATAGGCTGAAACCAGCGGCTGCCTTGGTCTTCCTTTTTCAAAGACAACACTGCTACGAGGATATTTTTACGTTTTGTCGATGCCGCCATGTTGGTTCGTTCCAGTTTTTTCTCTGTCGCTTTGCGGTTAAAAAGTTGAGGTTAGAATTGATGAACTGTTGTTTTCGTTGATATTCAGGGAATAAGGATCGTAAATTGGTGACTTGGAATTTTAAGTACTGAAAACTAGTGAATAAAATTAAAACTAGAAAGAAGTTAAAGACTGATTGAGCTGAGTAGTTCACTTCAAATGTAGAAATTGACTAAGGGCCTGGCCACCGTTTCACCAAAGCGACATATTCTGGTGACAAGTGACAAATTCAACAAGAATTTACACCGATTGGCTTCAAATTGTTAATGTTATAATTATGTGTTATTATTTAGTACCCGTAATAGCTGTGAGTTTGGTTTAGGTACTTTGGAATAGATCAATTGGTGTGAATTGTCCAAAGACATCATCAACGCAGGGCCTAAACTATAAGGGTTAGACACTTGAAATTTTGCACAGGAGTTCCTTTTATAACGTTTCTTAGTCCTAGAAAGGTTTTTGAAAAATTCACAATAAAATGGGGGCAGAAGCTAGTTCAAGATATAACTAAAGGCGACAGTGGCTTCTCAAACGCTTAAAAATCCTTTTATGCACATAACAGGTTGTTTCCAACAACATTTCTTCAAGCAATGATATTTCACTACTTGTAATTATTTTCCGCTCAAGCGCGCAACCATTAGTTCAGCTGACGGGAGCTGTTTTGAATTTCAAACTTATTCACTGTGCTGCTCTGTGCTCCTTCGGTGTTTTTGTGTGTATTTGTAATCTCGAGTTTGTATACTTGATAACTTTGCATGTGAGGAATAAGTGTTTTACCGCGTTTTGTTTTCAAAGTTTTAATGTGTTATATGATTAGTGTTTAATTTATGCGTTACTCTATTATTGAATTTAAGGTTTAGAAGGAAGTGCCTAAATACGTGTATACTGTATATATCTACAGTACTGAAAAACTATTGTGATAATTTCAAAAATTCTTACACCATTACAAAGCTACATTTCCTAGGTATATGGGAATATACCTAGGAAATGTAGTACAATACTAAAAAAATTGCGATCCGTGCGAAGCCGGGACGGGCTGCTATATTATATTTATAAACGAAGAAGTTGACTAAATGACTGACATATCAACGCAGGGTCAAAACCATAAGGGTTAGAAACTTTAAATTTTGCGCAGAGGCAAAAGCAAAAGTCACCACCTAAGGGGGTACAACGGGAACAAAGATGAAGTCGCGGGCAGGAGTTAGTCTTTAACCGACTGAAATAGATACAGTTCCAACGAGATGTAGAAAAAGAAAGTAAACAGAACTAACGAACCAAAAGCCGCCAATAGACCTGTACTGAATTTGATTATCAAAATGTTGGGCGGGAATATTTTCTTTTGTTAATTATAAAAAGAAAATTTTAGTTAAGGTTTCGCATGACGTTTAACCTGTCACACTTTTTACCATGAAGTGACGTCATAATCTCAATTAGGTAAATTAAAGATACAAATGTTACCGTAAATTACATCAAATTTTCGACACTCGCAAGGGAATGAAAACCTATTCCATGTACTCGGAATCTCGATATTTGATACTACGAAACAACGTTTAATAACAGAGATGAAGGAAAAATTGCGAACACCATCAAATTTTGTTTACATTATATTATAATACAATTATTATAATAATAATTATTTAACTTATATACAGATTTGTAAACCGTCGGTGCCAACTCGCCCTTTTTAGTCAAAATGCGTTAAACTACATTACTAATTCTTCGCAGACGAAGTCGCGGGCACAAGCTTATACCTACCTATATTAGTATTTCCTTCTCAGATATCCCCGAAATAAGATTTTACCATACGAAGAAAGCAATTCACGTGATAACGCCGGGAAATTGTTTTCTGGCCTCTGTTCCGATTTATCCTCAACTCTCACTGAGTGATATTTATTGCGTGACGGATTCGATCGAAATATATTATATGTTACGTTTTGAGAATCGCCCTATTACAGTGAAAATGGGACACTCGTTTCCTTGTCTCAAAGTTATCATGCTATTATACGTATTCATATATCCCTACTTCCCTACTAATATTATAAATGCGAAAGTAACTCTGTCTGTCTGTCTGTCTGTCTGTTACGCTTTCACACTAAAACTACTGGACCGATTTTAATGAAATTTGGTACAAAGAAAGTCTGGAGCCTGAGAAAAGACATAGGCTACTTTTTAACCGACTGCAAAAAAGGAGGAGTTCCACGCGGACGAAGTCGCGGGCAGAAGCTAGTATTTATATATTTTATATAAATATTGGAATGAAACAACTTTAAACGGATTTAATTCCCGTATTTTAACCTTTAACTCAATACCTAACAGTTACTAGGAACTGTATGTACTCTAGGAAATATTTACGGGATGGATTTTTAATTCAAATGGCCTATGTAAGTAACCTATTTTGTTTATATACTACGGCCCGGGTCCCTTTTTCTTATAGACTACTAGCTTCTGCCCGCGACTTCGTCCGCGTGGAACTCCTCCTTTTTTGAAGTCGGTTAAAAAGTAGCCTATGTCCTATCTCAGGCTCCAGACTATCTTTGTACTAAATTTCATTTAAATCGGTCCAGTGGTTTTAGCGTGAAAGCGTAACAGACAGACAGACAGACAGACAGACAGAGTTACTTTCGCATTTATAATAGTAGGGATGTCACTCGGAAATAGTGTAGCTTTCTAACAATAAAATATTTTTTCAAATGGGTCCATTCGTTTAGAAGCGTATTCAATCCAAACAAACAAACCTTTCCTCTTTATAATTTTAGTATAGATCGATATTTTAGTCAATTTTGTAAACTGTCTTTTATAGCGGAAAGTTTATTTAATTGTCTTATGACAAGGTAAAGTATAAGTTTTTAATAATCAAATGACTTGAGAAGATTTTATGACGTATTAAAATTTAAGTTTTATTCAGTTTTATGAGGCAACATTATTACCTGGAATGGTATTCGGGACGGAGGTAATATTTAAAAAAAAACGCTTTTATTTAAATGCTCTAAAAAATAGATAATTCCACCCGAACAAACATCCATACATACATACATCGCAAGTTAAATAAAAGCTTTTAAAAAAGCAATGTAGGTGTACATACATTTATTTCTACATACATTTCTACAAATGTGATAGGTGAATATTGTACAAATTTAACAAAAATCATTCTAGTGTTAGATTATTGTCAGCTTAGTCGGCTACTGTAACGACCCTCCCTATCCTATCCTATATAACCTAAGTAAGCTATGTAATAAATAACCCTACCTACCTAAATCTACTCATTCCTACTTATTTCTACTTAATTCTAATGGCCAGCCGAATCGTCTAGTAGTAATATTTAGAACCCGTTTCCGTTGTGAACCGCAGATAACCCAGACTCTTTTAGTGGAAGACGTTAGGGTCATATTCTAAGTAAATAACTAACCTAACCTGACTAAGAATATAATGAAGTATAACATAGTTTTATAGGCGCTAAGGGTCGAGCCCCAAACCATCCGCTCGTACGCTTGTATAACGCACTGCATTATGCAAACCTGTAGTCTACGTCCAGGGACATTTTTAGACTCCCACGCCTGTATCCAGGAGGATATCAGAAGTCCTTGCAAACGGACAAAAGGTTGGATACGTTTGAAGTTATGTAAATGAACAGCAAATAAAACAAATAAAACGTATCCAGTTAAGCTACTTCATTATGTTAATAATCAGGTTAACAGTTACTCATGATTGCAATAACAAATAATGGTAAGATGAGATGAAGCCCTACCTGCCTAAATCGAACTTTATGTCCCTACTCTATCTAAATGTGTGCAAACAAAGCTAGAGTTCCGAACTCACATTTACTATTAAACGTGCGTGTCGAGCAGCGAAGTGCAATGCTGCTCTACCTGACTAAGCTGAAACGTTGGGCCTGGCATCTCCCAAGTGTGTACCTAGCACCCTAAGCCAATCCTAAGGGCACCTATTCCGACTTGCCGAAGCAGGTTGTCGGGGCACCTTTCCCTATATAAACAGTGTATATATACATAAATAAATAAGATGGAAACACTCGCTTCTCCCAACGTATCGGCGCCGGTTACCCCGCACCATTCCACTTCGACGAAATGTACCGAAAGAGGCTGAGAGCGGGCTCGAGTGGTTCCAGGTCTAGTTCTATTCTATACCAGAATAGGCAAGTCGACCACCTTGCGCGAGAACGTCACAGTAAAATGATAACGACATTTACAGTTAAAACTAAAACTTGTTAAATTAATGCATCACAATTAAACTAAAACAAACGCAGAGATTATGTATCTTTAACAGCCCCTCTATCTGTTTACCAGACCCAACTAAAAGTTGGGATAGCATAGCAAACAAAACAAAGTTGGACTTTCTCCATTCCGGATACGGCCCTGGCCATCGCAAACACAAAATCACCACGAAATGCAGATATTCAAAACCCAAGCAACCCCCAATCAACCGGCTGCATCCGGACATTATCCGAACTGCAGAAAGTCAACCGAGATGAAACGTAAATGACCATAGTATTGC
The DNA here is from genome assembly GCA_038024825.1 of Polylopha cassiicola. Taxonomy (NCBI): domain Eukaryota; kingdom Metazoa; phylum Arthropoda; class Insecta; order Lepidoptera; family Tortricidae; genus Polylopha; species Polylopha cassiicola. The sequence continues at coordinate 8,791,129 of CP149061.1, forward strand.
CATGGAACAAGAACGTCTCAGGCTACATGAACTCAAATATCCACTTAAAACAAGATAAAACAAAACACTAGAACAAAACACAAAATCCACCAGCTGCAGTGAATTAACGCGACTGTGACTTCCCGAGGCCTACCAAGAGTCCTAGCTTGCAAGGCCTTTTATGCCCTCGCATCGCCCAATTACCCCAAAGTGTAACCGGTTAATCGCATTTACCCCATTACAACGAAAACTCTAAATAATGACGTTATATCAAAACAATGCAAACTCCCCTAACAATAATAAGGTAAAACTAACCGAAACTGACAACATTCTAACACAATAAAAGAATCTAAACCGTATGTCAAAGAACTAAAATCTATATATAAATACAACCATTCAGTACATACGACCAAATGAATACTACAAGTAAAATCAAACACATTCGAAACACGAAGTTTAAAAAGAAATTAAGGAATATTTTCTTCTTTTAATAAAGAAGGTAATAAATAATCGTAACCTAGACTAAAAATAGAAGAATTTGTGAATCTGTACGAGGCGCGAATCCTGACTCGTCACACTACGTATATGGGCTCTATAATGTATTTGATAAACAATTTTTATGAGTACTAAAAAAAGGTTGCAATATCGCATCCAAAATGTCGGTAATTTAATTATTTATTTGCATTTTTGTGTATTGTAATTAGCTGACCTGACCAACGTTGTTTTGCCATAAGTATAGATTATTATTAGGAATAAAATTAAAAAAAAAAAACTTTTGGGTGGACCATCACACCACATTTAGTGTGATGAAATGTCATGAAAAATAGATATTGGTCGATTCTCAGACTTACCCGATATGCACACAAAATTTCATAAAAATCGGTCCCGCCGTTTCGGAGAAGTACGGAAACGAACGAATAAAATAAGATTTCATATATGAAGTTCAGACTCATTTTAATGCTTTCGCGTTGCGGAATTGGACAAGTTTTAACTCGTTTTATAATCTTTTGCATTCCGGAATCGAGGCCCTGAACTTAATTTTAGTATCCTTGGGTTTATCATTGGTTTTTCCTCAATTATATCGCTAGACTTTATTTTATTACTGGACTTGTTAAATCAAACTTTGCATGCATAAAATATTATATACCCACCTATTTACTGATAGTTTTTTTTAATGTGTTTACATTCCTTTGGGTATAAGGGGTTCTAGACAAGGGGGGCTAGACAAGTGCCCAACGTTCAACGTTAACGTTAAACGTTAGCACCAAAATGTATGGGATTTGACTTTTGTGACGTACGTGACAGTCGTTCGCGGATGTCAAATCCCATACATTTTGGTCCTAACGTTTAACGTTAACGTTGAACGTTGGGCACTTGGTTAGCCCCCAAGGTGCCAACGTTCAACGTTAACGTTTAACGAAACTACCAAATTGTATGGGATTTGACAGCCGCGACGTTTGCGACGTGCGTGACAGTTGTTCGTGGATGTCAAATCCCATACATTTTGGTGCTAATGAATAAGGTGCTTTTTTTAAAATATGAAACTATGTCCGTATAAGAGGAAAAAAATATGTCAAAAAAAAAAATGACTTTCTACTGAGTTTCTTGCGGCGTTTCTTCTCAGTAATGATGGTCTTTCCGAAGCGCTAGTAACGCCCCCTATTAGGTTTTAATTGTAATGTATAAAAGTAAAATTTTTTGCGTAAAATGTAACAATAGTATTTCATAATTTAGAATAGGGTAGTTTTTCAAAATTTGTAATTTAAATATAAGGTAGTTTGCATAACTGTATAAATCACTTTAGCGTTAGACTTTTGTCAGCTCAGTCATGCTACGATTATGGAAACTGTAAAGAATCCGAAACGTCAGCAAATAAAATAAAATAAAAATACGCGAGTTAAATCCGTTAATAGTTGTTTCATTCCAATGTGTAATAACCGCGAAGGCATCAGAAATTATTAAAAAAAAAATATAATCATTGATGATATTGTCGGTTCATTCTTTATTATGACTAAAACAGTTCATAATTTAAAAATAACACTTTAAAAATATTTATATAATTTTTCATGTACATTCTTTAACAACACGATGCAATGAAAATATTTTCCCAACCTGAAATTTCAGTCAAAATTCAGTCCATAGCAGTGAGTGCAGTCATTATGGACTCTATGTCAAAAGCATAGGGATCGTTTTTCTTTGTCACTATGTTGAAATATGAATTTTGGATGTCGGGAGTGCGATGTAGATATGAGGACAAACCTCTTATTATGTTTTTTTTTAATTTATTTTGAAGTGGTTTTGGAAAAATATTGAACGTTCAAAGTGTTCTCGGTATTTCTTTGAGGGGAATTATAAAAGGTTAAATCTTAAAAACGACACAACGAATGTTTACTAAATTTATGATGAAGAGTAATATTTAATTGATCACCGTTAAATTTAAAGTCTATTTGTATAGTAAGAAACTTCATAACAGTTTTTATGATCACCACCTATATTGCGGCACTGTCCCATAATTACCTACTTTATTATGACCATTTGTAATTATTTATAGCTGTTAAATTATTTTAGCCCCTTATCACTTAAATACATTTATTTTGATTTTATAATAAGGGAGTATAATAAGGATCTGCATTAAAAGTCATTTTGGCCTAGATGGTGTTGACAGCTCAACATTAAGTTTCTTTAATTTTTGTATGTGGCCACACTTACCTTTGCATTGAAGTGCAAGTGTCGATTATAAACAACTAGCTTCTGCCCGCGACTTCGTCCGCGTGGAACTCCTCCTTTTTTGCAGTCGGTTAAAAGTAGCCTATGTCTTTTCTCAGGCTCCAGACTTTCTTTGTACCAAATTTCATTTAAATCGGTCCAGTAGTTTTAGTGTGAAAGCGTAACAGACAGACAGACAGAGTTACTTTCGCCTTTATAGGTAATATTATTTAGGATTGTTTTATTTATCGCACAAAGGACCCAATTCTGTCATTTTACAATGGCGTATACGCCCAAGAAGGAGACTCAAAATTATAAACGATATAAATCGATATTATACGCCCTTTGAATACTAGCAAACGTCCTAGCCCTGTTCGTCAGGCGGTTGCATGGAATGAAGTAGAAGACGTGGAAACGAGACACACCTGTGCTATTTTGTTATTACAGTCTTCAAACAGGATTTCAGGTATCTGAGGTAAGTTGGTACCTGTTTATTTGGGCCTTAACTAGGTATGAATCTTGATTCATATCATACAATTTGTATATAGTGTAAGGTTGGTATTTTGTTCTACTTATGTTATTGTAGTGTAAAATGGTAAGAGTTGTATAATGGTCTTGATGAAAAAGGGTAGGTACCTATAATAAAATAAGTTAACAAGAATACCCTTATGTGTACTATATTATTATATACTTACCTACTATTTTTTATTTAGGAATAGTTTATTAGTTTTTCCATTACAATTCTTTCATTCCAAAGTGTAATACCCGCATTAGAAGTTATACAATACTAGCTTCTGCCCGCGTCTTCAACCGCGTGGAACTCCTCCTTTTTTGCAGTCGGTTAAAAAGTAGCCTATGTCCTTTCTCAGGCTTCAGACTTTCTTTGTACCAATCCATTTGAATCGGTCCAGTAGTTTTAGCGTGAAAGCGTAACAGACAGACAGACAGACAGAGTTACTTTCGCATTTATAATATTAGTAGGGATCTCACTGGCAAAATCCTTACTAATATTATAAATGCGGAAGATGCTAGTAAGTATTTTATAAGAGCAAACTTCAAGTCTTGGTTCGCATTTTCCGCACAGCTAATGTACATGCAATAGTTTAAATTCCAGAACACAAGTGCGGTAAGTTCTCACCGAATGTAACTCTGTCTGTCTGTCTGTCTGTTACGCTTCCACGCTAAAACTACTGACCCGATTTAAATGAAATTTGGTACAAAGAAAGTCTGGAGCCTGAGAAAGGACATAGGTTACTTTTTAACCGACTGCAAAAAGGAGGAGTTCGACGCGGACGAAGTCGCGGCCAGAAGCTAGTGCTATACATTATACCTACCTTTTTTCTTTAGGATTATGTATACATGATTACTTGATTTATATACTTTTTTATATTTTATATTTGAAAAGTATTTTGTGCTGAGTTTTTCCGTTACAATTCTTTCATTCAACGTGAAATTAAACTATATCTTACTGACTTATTTTATAAGAGCAAACTCTTAAAGTCTTGGTTCGCATTTTCCGCACAGCTAATGTACATGCAATAGTTTAAATTCCAGTACACACGTGCGGTAAGTTCTAACCGCACGGATGCTGGCAAATGATGCGTTCACGGTGAGACGTGAACTTTACAAAGTCTGCGTTCGGAAATGAAAATATGGACTCCAGATGCTATCTTACTTTACGGCTGTGCTGTAAAATATGTTGCCTTTTAACATTGTTTAAGCTGAAACTTATTTTGAAATCTGCTTATTATTATCCCTACTAATATTATAAATGCGAAAGTAACTCTGTCTGTCTGTCTGTCTGTCTGTTACGCTTTCACGCTAAAACTACTGGACCGATTTAAATGAAATTTGGTGCAAAGAAAGTCTGGAGCCTGAGAAAGGACATAAGTAGGCTACTTTTTAACCGACTGCAAAAAAGGAGGAGTTCCACGCGGACGAAGTCGCGGGCAGAAGCTAGTTATTATTATAAATGATCATTTATATGACAGAGTTTGTCGATGGACATTTTGTCGTGAATTAAATGTCAAGTGGTCTTGTCCACGACATATTGAGGACAAATTTCTATTAATAATTTCTGATACCTTCGCGGTTATTACCTACACATTGGAATGAAACAACTACTTATTACGGATTTAACTCGCGTATTTTTATTTTATTTTATTTGCTGACGTTTCGGATTTTTTAGGTTTAGTTTTAAAGATCATTTATTCTCATTAAGAATTTTACAATTCACTTATGACGAGAACTTAAAACTATAATTATAATAAACAACGGGCTTTAAGAAAAATAAAAATAGTATTTATAGTTTCCATGATCGTAGCACGACTGAGCTGACAATAGTCTAACGCTAAACGACAGCAAATAAAATAAAATAAAATACGTGAGTTAAATCCGCTAATAGTCGTTTCATCCCAAATTTCTAATGTAATTTTCTTACCAATCGAGATTTTTTACATTTTGATAGATAGTACAGAATCCTTCGTGCGGCGAGTCCGACTCTCACTTAGCCTTTCTAAGCCACTTTAACTAAATTCAGATTTAAATCAAACAATGTTTAATACCGATTCTCCCATTAAACTAATCAACGCTAAAAACAAAAGATTTACACTTGAGAGGAATTTTTATAAATAAGCGGAGAGCAGGCGCCTTAGAGAGTATTTCAGTGAAAGCTCAGGTCATAATGTTTTTTCGAGCGCTAAGTGCCGCCGGGCTGTCTTACTAGCACAGTCTAAATAGAACAGACGTTACAATACTCTTTCATAATAATAAAAAAATGTATTGGATTGAAACAATTATTATATAATTTGAAAAAAGTAAAAAAAATAACTCGCGTTTTTCATTTGATTTGCAGATTTTTCGAAAAAAAAAACTTTTAGCATTTGTCGATATCGTCAGCTCAGTGCTACGTCTAGGGAACTGTAAAGTTTCGAAATGACAGCAAATAAAATAAAATACGCGAGTTAAATCCATTATAGTTGTTTCATTCCTATGTGTAAAAACCGCGAAGGCACCAGAAATTATTTTATTATCGAACAATTATTTAAGTCATGGCTTAAAGAACTTGAAACCAAGCCATAAACATAAAAAAAAGTCAAATCGACGATGAAGTGTAATGAACCTCTTAACTGACATTTTGTCAATTTTGCTATTTTTATGTACCTACATAGATTTAAAATATTATATCGTATACACACTAGCAAGACCACCATTTTTCAGTTTTCGGCTCTTAGACAAGAGACAATTAAAAGCAACTGAACTTTCAAGCTCGGTAAAACAGACTTTTTCTTAATACATTCATGTCTCATTGCTTAATCGCTCTATATCTCACTCACACTTACACAAAGTGCTAAAGAGAGACAGAGACAACCAATCGATAGTTAGTAGTTCAAAGTGACCGCAAGTACGGCAGTAAATACTTCGCGCCATTTAGTTCAAGATTATTGCATTCTGCCAATACAAGCGCTGAAAGCAAGTAGTATTGTCTCATACCAATATGCCACTTAGCTTTAAAGCGCTGCTGAGCTATACAGATGCTATTCAGTCAGGACATAATATTGAATTTAACACCTTCAAATGGAGTTCTATGCATCGAGAATGTCGTAAGGTGTCTGCTAATTGTACATGTATGTCATGACTATTTGAATGGTGCTTTAGTCTTTATTGAACTGTGCTGTTTAGGAGAATTGCTTTAGTGGGTGAAGCACATTACTACTAGGGTCACAGATAGCTACTAGGGTCGCTTTAGCACTAGTGTTGCCAGGTCTAATTAGATTAAAATTTGGTTTGATGGTAAAAGAAATAAGGATTGGAACAAAAAAAACTTAAAACACAATATTGGAATGAAAAAACTATTAACGGATTTAACTCGCGTATTTTTATTTTATTTTATTTGATGACGTTTCGGATTCTTTACAGTTTCCACAATCATAGCACGACTGAGCTAACAATAGTCTAACGCTAAAGTCGAAAGACTTATATCCGTTAATAGTTGTTTCATTCCAATGTGTAATAACCGCGAAGGCATCGGAAATTATTAAGACACAATTTTTTTTGTACCTCACACCCTCACACTTTGTCTACGTATTCAATCAAAAACGTAATTAATCAAATATTTTTAAAATGTAATTTTTTTGTAAGCTTATTTATTTATTTGAAATTCTTATTCCATGATGGTAGCCGCGGGACAAGGTCAACAACCTCACAAACATGGATTTGACACTATTAGTAGGTACGATAAAAAAAGAATTTTCCAAAGGTCCAGGTGTCTTTGAGTAATCGGGGAACATACATAAAATATATAATTACAAATTCTTCGGTATATATAATACTAGCTTCTACCCGCGACTTCGTCCGCGTGGAACTCCTCCTATTTGCAGTCGGTTAAAAAGTAGCCTATGTTCTTTCTCAAGCTCCAGACTTTCTTTGTACTAAATTTCATTTAAATCGGTCCAGTAGTTTTAGCGTGAAAGCGTAACAGACAGACAGACAGACAGACAGACAGACAGACAGACAGACAGACAGACAGAGTTACTTTCGCATTTATAATATTAGTAGGGATGTATACTGAAGAATTGAGAACCTCCTCCTTTCGAAGTCGGTTAAAGTGCACCGACCGTTCTTCTCTTCGTCGGCACAACTCGCCGACGGTACGTACTTGATTTAATTAGTTATGTAGTTAATTAGATTTTTTCTCCATCAAGAAAACTACGCGTTACTGAGTTTTTACTGAAGTGCTTCACGTTATGTTTTTACTAAGTGTTATTTATAAGCGCAGTTTTAACTTTTGGTAACAGTAAATTAATGTAGAAATCTGACGATCTCAATATATGTGCGTATAAATTGACATAATAGTGTCATTATACTGTATGAATTCCGAAAAATAAATAAATCTAATCTAATCTATTAATTGTAGAAATTCAAAAGGGTAGTAATTTTTTCTGTAATTCACATATTATTTGGCAAAATCCCAGTGTTTGAGTAACTTCAACGAAATCTGCCTGTTGGTCTAGTGGTCAGAGCTCCTGAAAACGAAAGCGGAAGTTGCGTGTTCGAATCCTGCTAGGCGCAAAGTTAGTGTGACCTGCACGAGCATTTGTACTTTCTCAAAGATCTCTATAACTTTGGAATGAAACACCTATTAACGGATTTAACTCGCGTATTTTTATTTTATTTTATTTGCTGACGTTTCGGATTCTTTACAGTTTCCATAATCGTAGCACGACTGAGCTGACAATAGTCTAACGCTAAATAAAATAAAATAAAAATACGCGAGTTAAATCCGTTAATAGTTGTTTCATTCCAATGAAAATCTTATTGTGTATTTGAAATTGTTCGTGCCATTTTGTTAGCAAAAAACTCACAAACTTATCACCCGATAACAAGTATAGTTTAAGATTATTCCAAATGCATTTATCCTTATCTATGTTAATCGAGACAGCTCGCCATTGTGGTCGGCGCCGGAGAAACAATACTATCTATTTAATTAGAATTGACTGACCTCGGTGGATTGTTTCGAGATATCAGAATAGGTCCCCTAGACATGGGCCCTTATTATCAAAGTGTAAAGGCCTTATTATGCTAACTTTAAAATAAAGCACGGTATGGAAGCAATCTTGAATATTAATTTTATTCTATTTCTTAATGTTTGTTGTTAAAGCGGCAATTTGCTAACTATATTTTATTTTAATTAGTTAATACGGAAAAAAGTAGCCTATGTCCTTTTGCAGGCTCCAGACTATCTGTGTATCAAATTTCAATCGTTCAGTAGTTTTAGCGACTAGTAAAGGCATAGGCGTGGGTTCGATTCCCACTGGTTGGCTAAAAAATTTTCTACTCTTGTCTTTGTACAAAAATATCATTATAATTAAAAAGTAATGGCATTGTACCAAAAAATATCAATCGATTTTCGTATTAGGTATAAAAGAACACATTTTTTTTATTTTTAATAGGTCAATAAACTTAAAACACGTCCGTTTATTGTAGCTAAAATAGAATAATACCTATAAACTTGCCCTTAAATAACTACAAACTACAAAGAACTAAAAACACAGAACATTCGCTCACTTCAAATATTCAAAGTCATTGCATGTAATGAGTGGAAACTGCAGCGAAACATCGCAATCGACTGGTTAAGATTTCTTTTGTTGAATTCCAACAGAGCTTGTAATTGCATACTAAAATAACAGTAAAACTGCAAGGTAGATTGCATCCAATCATAGCAGGTATCGTGAGGGAATTAATCGTTCATCTCTTTGATTTCGAAATGGTTTTGATATTTTGTCTATTTTTTTTCTTTGTACTTTGTGGAGCGACGGAGCCGTCTCTTAATTGTCGGGTAAATATGATGACGTCACTATCATCATGATCATCAATGCTGACGTCATCACTATTATTATGATCATCATCAAACTGCATTTGTTTCGTTCGTTATTATCGATTGGACTAAGGAGGCAGGAGTCAGTTGTACTCAGTTTGTTTAATAACTGTTTCTATATAGTACTAGTTTCTGCCCGCGACTTCGTCCGCGTGGTACTCCTCCTTTTTTGCAGTCGGTTAAAAAGTAGCTTATGTCCTTTCTTAGGCTCCAGACTTTCTTTGTACCAAATTTCATTTAAATCGGTCCAGTAGTTTTAGCGTGAAAGCGTAACAGACAGACAGACAGACAGACAGAGTTACTTTCGCATTTATAATATTAGTAGGGATAGTAGGGATGTCACTCGGGAATAGTGTAGCTTCCCAGCAGTGAAAGAATCGGTACAGTCGTTTTGGAGCTTATTTAATCTAAACAAACAAATAAACAAACCTTTCCTCTTTTCCCGAGTGACAAAGGCTATAAAAAAAGGGATCCGGGCGAAGCCGGGGCGGGCCGCTAGTCAACTTATATAATTGTAATCATTTCTGATGCCTTCGCGGTTATTATACATTGGAATAAAATAACTTTAGACGGATTTAACTCATATATTTTATTTTATTGGCTGACGTTTCGCCTTTACAGATTCCACAATCGTAGCACAACTTAGCTGACAATCTTATGCTAAAGTCATAAAGTTATATAATTGTTTTTTCCTATATAAGCAGTACAAAGGCGGAATAAGAGCAATCACCCTTGTACTGCCTTTACATTACTTATATAGAACTCGTGTGATAGTTGGGATACTATAGGACCTAACTTCCGTATAGGTAAGAAGCAACCATCTTCGCCAAGATGGCGGCCTGTGCTTCGAGATCCCGCCGTGGCAGCATCAGCCAGTGGAGCTGGAGCAGCATATACAGAGGCTCAGGCTGAGATGGGGCGATGACTCCAATGTGAGAAGGCAGTTGACTCACTTGGCTCTGGTTAACAGGTAATGATGGCTAGTAGATCACAAAAAAGACGCTGTCGCTGTCTGTCCCTACGTGTGCTTAAATCTTTAAAACTACGCAACGGATTTTGAAGCGGATTTTTTTAATATTGATGCAAGAGGAAGGTTTGAAGCCGGGACGGACCGCTTGTTATTTAACTTGCAATGTAAACTAAGTATGTGTGTACAGATGTAATCTTTCAACTCAATGAGGGCCACCGCGTGTCAGAAAACCGCTAGATGCGTTAGTGTAGAATGAGGTCTAGCTGTCATGTACCACCAATGAGAGGCAAGCTACTGGCCTGTGATTGGTGGTACATGACAGCTGGAGCTCATTCTACACTAGCGCATCTAGCGGATTTCTGACACGCGGTGGCCCTCATTTGAAGCAGATAACTTTAACCGATTGAAAAATTTTAACACACGTACAGTTTGGATGACATTGTATGTTTAATTATGTCACGTCATTTAAAAACTAAATTAAGGGGGTACAAGGAAGGGGGTGGATAAACATAATATGTCTACAAATATACCCTAGTGGTGTATCAAATGAAAGAGGTTCACATGTATGTACATTGTAAAATGAATGTATAATGCAAATCGGTTAAGTCATAGTACAGTCAGCGTCAGAGATATCTGACCTCGTATACTAGATATACTAGGTGGTGGGGTGGGGAGAGATATTTCTGATGCTGACTGTACAATTATCTTCATAAAAGTTTGTTTTCAGAAAGGTTTTTTAATTCTAATTTTGTTTTTACTCTTGTCTTGATATGAATTAGTATTGTTTATTTATTTTATTTATTTATTCTTTATTGCACAAAAAAAAATGTACAAAAGGCGAACTTAATGCCATACGGCATTCTCTACCAGTCAACCTTTGAAATGAACAGAGAGTATGTGTAGGCGCAAATGAATAATACACATAATATGATAAATACAGTATAAAATACGAAGATATTACACTAAATAAATAAATACATAAATTTATATACTTAATAATATATATAGATACACAAAAATACATAAATAACCACAATGACGGATGATGAAAACTAATGTTCAAGAAAGTGCTTACGTAGCAGACGCTTGAATGCTATTGTCATAAACTAATTTAATTATTACAGCAACCTATCCCGGTACACCGACACGGTCCTAGCCCCATTCCTGGATACTTATCACAGGAACATCCAGAACTCTTACCAGCAACTTACCGGGAAGATACTCAAGAGAATAAAGGACGAGATCAACCACGCTGTACAGAAGAAACAGCTAATATATACAAATTTAACTAAACTGGCTGACGACCTTAAAGTACCTCGTAAGATATTGCAATTATCACTACATAGTATAAAACAAAGTCGCTTTTTCTGTCCCTATATCCCTATGTATGCTTAAATCTTTAAAACTACGCAATGGATTTTGATGCAGTTTTTTTAATATATAGAGGGATTCAAGAGGAAGGTTTATAGCACCCGTGTGAAGTCGGGGTAGGTCGCTAGTTTTTAAATAGTTGACAAAGTTCATGATATACGTGTAGTATAGGTGTACTAATATATAAAATTGAAAAATTGTTTGTTTAACACGCTACTTGGAATTACTGCGTTCGAATTAGATAACTCATTTATCGAGGCTATAATTATATACTTAATCATCTGTTGATATCAAGTTTAGGATGTATTTACAATAACAACCAAATTCCAAAAAAGCAATTAAAATGTAATAATAGGTAATAAGTACCTACTGAAGATGGTCATGGGTCTTTTGAACTTATTAATCTGAAAAATAGAAGCAACGATATTTGATCAGTATTTTAAGCTAGCGATGTGGAACTGGTCACCACGGATGACCATTGGGACACTCATGACCCACAGCGGTCGATCCGTTTGAAAATAACCATGTTTTCGAGCTAGGTTGACACAGTTCCAATCTTTCCTTTTCGTGTTCCAGCTCTTTGCGATGAAGAGCGCCGGTCCACCCGGACTTTAGCCAGCCAGCACGTGTCCCAAATATACACGTGCACGGAAGAAGCACGTGAGTCCATCGCCAAGATGAGTCAGTACGCTGAAGAGATGATTAAAATCACGAGACGACACATGCAGGCGCGACTGGATGAAGCCAATAAGGCTCTGAATGAAGGAAGTCAGAGTGTGCAGAAGTAAGTAGTGCTGTCACTGTCATACATTTGAGATGAGTGAAAGAGCGACAGAGACAGATGCTTTCGCGTAACACAACATGCTTATTTCTGAGCCAGGCTCTTCGTGCTTCCGTCCCTGGCCATGGTCAAAACTACTCAAGGGGAGGGGGAGACATGGGGTCATATTGACAACGCATTGCATTCTGAATTGTCACTTGTAATTGACAATTGTCGCGTTAGCTTAATGCAATACTAATATAATAAAGAGAAAAATTTTCTTTGTTTGTTTGGATTGAATAGGCACCTAAACTACTGGACCGATTTGAAAAATTCTTTCACTGTTGGAAATCTACACTATTCCCGAGTGACATAGGCTATAAAAAAAGGGAGTCGGGCGAAGCCGGGGCGGGCCGCTAGTGCAATATATTCGAAGTAGAGGTCGCGGGTATAAGCTGTTATTATGTAATATATTTTATATTCAAACTGAAATGAAAAGATAAGACGGATTATTGGTATTCTCTTTGAATGTTAAAGTATTTTATTGCTCGTATAATAAATAACTTATAAACGATATGAGATTTCAAAGATATTGGATACATTCCTTTCTGGAAACTTTTATTTTGCTTACCTATTGTTCGTGCAAAAATTAAATTTCGCTACGAACGAATGTTCCTAAAAAAGCTACGCAAGAATTTTATAAATAGCAATTTTAATTTATGAGATTTTTCCTTTTGACTGTACACGTATTAATGTTTTGGAGGTGTTATTGCTTATTTTTTATTTAGCCTAAGATATAAATAAAATGTAGCAAACAATTCTCATAAACAAAATATATATATTGGAATGAAACAACTATTAACGGATTTTACTAGCGTATTTTTATTTACTTAGGACTTTGGCGTTAGACTATTGTCAGCTCAGTCGTGCTACGATTATGGAAACTGTAAAGAATCCGAAACGTCAGCAAATAAAATAAAATAAAAATACGCGAGTTAAATCCGTTAATAGTTGTTTCATTCCAATGTGTAATAACCGCTAAGGCATCAGAAATTAAAATATATATAGCTAATACATATGACTATTTATTTAATTATCTATTTACTAACTTCGTGTACAATATCTAAAACGATATGCTATGGTTATTTCAATCACCAATCGTAAAAAAAACATCAACAAGCACTTACTTCATTCCATCATCTAACCATTACTTAGTCAATTCAAAACCCATAGCATATTCAGATTGCTGTTAGCTTATTATAAATTCCATTTCAGAGGTAACGTAACAGCCTGTATAAGGGAGCTATCTAAAGCGGCTGTAGCTCTTGGATACGAGTTGGATCTAAGTGTGACGAATGCACGACGACATAGTGAACAGTCGTGCGAACGACTAGCTTCGTGCAGTACACGAGCCCGTCGTGTAACTGACGAAGCTGTCGCCGAGTTAACTGAACAGATCTACCAATGTGTTTATGCCTAAATTTGTATTTGTAGGAATGTATTAAAGGGTTTTATTTTGAAGGTATGTTATTTTATTGTTATACGTGTATATGTATAATCCTTGTTATATATAATAAAAATGAATACAAAAGTCAACTCATAAAAAATAATTTGTTTTATTAAGTTTTAATATCTCTGCATAATAGTATAGTACTGTAGAGGTTGCAATTAATTATGGATGTCTACCGCTAGATAATAATATATCATATGTTTTAATTTAAAATAATATCTGAATACAAAATAAGATTGTCAAACGAAGAGTCTATAGGAATGTAGTAAAATAGTACCTATAAACAGGTAAAAACAAATAAGGAGAAGGTAGTAAATAACTCTATCACTAATTGGACCTAAGTGCGGCAAATGCACGACGAACTATACGATCGTGCGAGCGCTTTGTGCAGTAAGCCAGCACGAAATCTCTAAGGAATTTTATTTCATATCACACTAACTAAATACAATCACATTTTATATTTTTGATAGAAATAATATAGAAAAAGGTTTGTTATATTATAACTTTATTGGCTTCATGGTGTTCTAGTGGTAGATAGAAACTAATCCAAAAATGCTGTTAGTTCCAATAGTTTACACTCATATTCACGTAATAACATGACCATGCAAAATAGAATATTAAAAGCTAATTCCAAATAGAATATAATTTTAGAATATGTCACTGTAAGCTGCAATACGTGCTTTCGGGCAGCTTTTAGTCGTAAACCAAACCACAAGCACGCTTTGAGCTTCGCTACTACAGCAGTGATAAGGAGTAGTGGCATTAGGCCAAGTACCTGAGGTCAGAGCTGGACACAAGTGGCCGGAAACACTTTAATGCAGACTAGATTATTATTAGGTACATTATAATTTCTGATGCCTTCGCGGTTATTACACATTGGAATGAAACAACTATTAACGGATTTAACTAGCGTATTTTTATTTTATTTGCTGAAAATTCGGATTCTTTACAGTTTCCATAATCTTAGCACGACTGAGCTGACAAAAAGTACTTTAGCGTTAGACTATTGTCAGCTCAGTCGTGCTATGATTATGGAAACTGTATAGAATCCGAAACGTCAGCTAATAAAATAAAATAAAAATACGCGAGTTAAATCCGTTAATAGTTGTTTCATTCCAATATTATTACATTTATACTAAGTTCTTGTTTTGCTGTGAAAATTTAATATTTATTGGAATGAAACAACTTTAATGAATTTAATTCGTGTATTTTATTTAATTATTTTATCGCGTATTAAATTTAGCATAAGACTATTGTCAGCTCGTGCTACGATTATGGAATCTGTAAAGGCTCCGAAACGTCAGTTAATTAAATATTTATTTAAAAAATTCTTATGCCTTCGCGGTTATTACACATTGAAATGAAACAACTATTTACGGATATGAGTCATGTATTTAATTTTATTGGCTGACGTTTCGAAAACCTTACAGTTTCAAGAAGGAAGGTTTGAAAGGTGAGAAAACTTGAAAAAAAAAAAGAAAAAAAAACTGTGTACACGGTACGAAGTTCGCTGGGTCAGCTAGTATATTATAAAATATTAGTAGACATTTAGAGATTTTTCAATTATTAATCCTTACTAAAGTTATACTGGTAAACCCGAGAATTTGTGAGAATGTATGGATGGCAAAAACTGCAGAATGAATTTCGAAGAAACTATGCAATAATATAGCTTATACATCAGAATAACATACTTGTATAGGCTACATTTTATAACGATATAGTGAAAAGTACTCACCGTCTGCAGACAAAGTCGCGGGCAGAGACTAGTTTCAGAAAATTGAGCAGATTCGTGAGCCAGCATAGTAAATTACCTTCCATACTTATTTTTCATTATAATAATGTTAAGTGTATTACCTAAATCATATTCCATAAAAAGGCCCCTAAGGATTTCAGAGCAATTTCGTAGAATTATTGTACTCCTAATATATTCGTAAGCCTTATAATAATTAAATTATTTCGTAGATTCTATACTATTCTATAGAAATGAATATGCTAACTATTCTGAATAGAATTTACATTTTTATATTGTTATTTCGATGTAAAATAGACCTTGTTGTTTTAGATTATCCTGTTAAAGGTTAGTACAATAAATAATAAAATATGCTAATGGAAACCTTTTAATTTTAATACATTACATACCGAAACCCTAGAATTTTAGTATAAAATCAATTAAGGCTTTTTTTATTAATCTCTGAAGCCTCGATTATTGCATCATGATTGGAACAACTATACTTAACGGACTTATAAAAGGACTTAAGTACGTTATAAAAGGTACCCTTGTGCTACATTTCAAGTTTCTACTGTGTGCGAGCGTGAGGGCACTATTACTACGCGCGTGCGACAGAGACAAATAGATAAAGGGCAACGTTCGTTTTTCGCTGTGCTCCGCGACCGTCCTTTAGTTTAGGCCCTGCGTTGATATGTCAGTCCTTAAGTTAGTTTCACCTTTTCTATTCTAATAATATTATAAAGAGGAAAGGTTTGTTTGGATTGAATAGGCTCCAGAACGGCTGGACTGATTTCAAAAATTCTTTCACTGTTGGGAAGCTACACTATTCCCGAGTGACATAGGCTATAAAAAAAAGATGACCCGTGCGTAGCCGGGGCGGACAGCTAGTATATTATTATATATCGCACACCTAGATCTAAAGGGAGCTAACTCAAAAATCTGAAGATTTTAATTAAACACACGCTAAAAAAAGGATCCGATTCCTTACAACAATTTCGCCTCTCCCGAAAAAGTTACTTTTTTTGAGTTAGCTCCCTTTAGATCTAGGGGTGTGATATATATATAAAGTTTGATTTAGTCTGTATTTCTTAGAACAAAGGTGTGATATAATTAAATATAACCTCTTAATTATAACAGTTTGTGAGTAAGTCTCCGCTATTCGGGCTCTCGAAATCAAATTATGCAAATATTTGACAACATGGCCCCCACAAATGAATTTATATTAGTTGGGACGAATTTAAAGAAAGGTTCGAAGTTGGGGTCCATTTTGTGATATTTCATGTTTATTTTGTAGTTTGCTCGTTTTAATTTATTTATGGAGGTTCGAAATAACTTTGAATTCTAATTGAGGGACCACTTGTTTATTAATCAATTTGCCCTTATTTTGATTGGCCTTTTCAGTACCTGGTCCTCAGATAGGTACGCATGTTTCCTTTTTTGTAGTTTCTTTTTGAGAAAACAGCTAAGTATTTAGTTATGTAACGTACTTGGTTATAAGCAAACCAAATCAGATGCTTGAAAACACTAGTGTTCGTAATATCTCGATTATCTTTATGCCAATATAATTTATTTAATAAAGGTGTGATTTTAGAAATCGACAGTAACTTTTTTTTTAATTATGATAGTAAATTATAAGCAATTAAAAAAAAAAAACATTAAAGAAACACATGAATTCCTTCATGTGTGCTTGACGTGAGTTAAAAAAAGAATTAAGAAAATAGTTATAAGAATAGTAAGGTTTTAAATAAAAAACATTGCTTACAAAAACACATTTATGGCCAGTGTTATAATTGAACATAAAAAAGCATAAACCGAAGCAATGGAATTTGTTTACAATGCCAACAAAACAGATGCAAAACAGTTTGATAAAAATTCAATATTTCGACTCAATGGGTAGGGAAAAATCGGACGGCACCGCTCATGGCAAAGGAAGTGTAAATAACATCTCAAAAGCCTAGGAGACTGTTAAAAAGCCAACGGATAAACCACCTTACCTGAAAGCAACCTAATATCAACATCTCACAGGCAACAATAACTTTCCAAAGATGGATTCGAGTATTCTTGGGAGATACTTCATCCAATTAGCGCCTTTATGTCGAGAGGTGTACGTGTAAGAATCGTGTGGTTGAATGTGACGGGACGGTTACTTGGGTTCCCTCGAAGGATTAGGGAGGTATCATGATATTGTAGGTATGATATTTTTATGACAACCATAGGTTTACGGGTGCTAGGGAGCCTTACGTTTTTCTATTCGTATTCCGGCTCGGTGAGCTTGATTTATACAAAGAAGTGATGCTAGGTTTGTGTGAGAACAGTTTTGAAGTGATTCAGTCTTTTAATATTTTCACTTATCTATACTAATATTATAAAGACGAAAGGTTTGTTTGTTTGTTTGGATTGAATAGGCTCCAGAACGGCTGGACTGATTTCAAAAATTCTTTCACTGTTAGGAAGCTACACTATTCCCGAGTGACATAGGCTATAAAAAAAAGATGTTCCGTGCGAAGCCGGGGCAGACAGCTAGTTATATACAAAACGGGAATGTTTAATTGGACGTGATTATGGTTGCAACATCGCGCCTAATCTGATATAATATACTTCGATAGGTTTATGTTTTGAGATTTTTTATTAACAAGGTTGATGGTAGAAGGGTGAAAAATTAGAATGTGTTTTTTAACGCCGAATCATAAAATCAAAACAAAACTTTTTAGATGTTAGCTGATTCTCAGATTTACCCGATATGCACATACAGTTTCATATATTCGTCCAGCCTTTGGTTGAGTTTGGCAACAAACGCCGTGACACGTGAATTTTATATACCGATTAAATAACATTACTTACCTACTTGTTATTAGTCTTTATTGCTGACTTTGCTTTAACAGTGTTAAAATATGGGAAGCGTAATAAAGGTTTTCGAAATCTTGTGTGTGACATAATCAACCTAGGCAAATTTGAAAGCATAGCGTCTAACAAAATATCTGAATCCTAATTTTGATAGATTGCTGTCCTAATTCTCGTTAGGTTAGTCCCAAGCGAGGCAGTTTTCGTTTTTATCACCACCCTACCCCGTGAAGTGATTCACTGAGGCAACTTTACCCATTTGTTAGAACAAGTCGCGCTTGACCGAACTGACCTCTGCTAAGTTACAGTAGGCTGTTGATATTGTGTTAAACACGCTGATTATGAGATCATGATGTATTTGTACAATATGCAATATAGTTCATACATTGTACATATAATATATAAATTAATTTAATTTATTATGGTCATTAAATGTTAATAATATATGTTTAACACATACCTACCAAATACACACACAACATAGATTAATGTGTCAGCTTTTAAATTTAAGATTATCCACTGTGGAAACCTATAATTCGCAAAAACAAGTAGCTCATACTTCAGTAACAATAATTATTATATTAGATTATGAGGCTGGTTGCATTCCTTAATAAATAAATAAATTAATTAGCATTAGCAGTAAGTAAAAAAAAATAAACTAAAATAGTAATATTATTTGTAGAATGGATCTTCGAGTGTTTGAGATGCCGTCATTGTTTAATGTTTAAGCTACCTATATTCATAATGGTTGAATACTTATATTTGTAATTTACCTAACTTTTGTTTATACTTATTGATTCAGTATTTTATTTTATTTGCCGATTTGAACGGTTAAAAAACAGGTGGTTTGCATACCTAACGTAAAAAACTAAAAATCACTTTAGCATTAGTCTATCGTCAGCTCAGTCGTGCTACGACCATGGAAACTGTAAAACAGCGAAACTTCAGCAAATAAAGAAAAACACGCGAGTTAACTCCATCATAGCTGTTTCATTCCAATTTGCTAGTTGAATTATCAATTTGGTACTGAAGCATATTCTGTCACATTGGAGTTGTACCTCACACCTTCAGAAATCTTCATGATAAACGAGACAGGTGAATCCTTGCGTATCTCACCACTGTAGGTATATGTCATAAGATTGATTACAAACATATTGCACGTATTTATGTATGTTTATCCGCGTATATACGACCCGCCCCGTCTTCTTATGTTCTATGCTGATACCAAGGGCGTGCATTCTATGTAGGCACAATGGTATAAATGACCCTGACACAGTACACGATCCTCACTGCACGTGCCTGGCTAATGCCAATTTTCAGTGTTTTTTACTATATTACTAGCTTCTGCCCGCGACTTCGTCCGCGTGGAACTCCTCCTTTTTTGCAGTCTATTAAAAAGTAGCCTGTCCTTTCTCAGGCTCCAGACTTTCTTTGTACCAAATTTCATTTAAATCGGTCCAGTAGTTTTAGCGTGAAAGCGTAACAGACAGACAGAGTTACTTTCGCATTTATAATATTAGTAGGAATTAGTAGGGATGATTGTGTTATACCAAGAGCGTGCATTGCATGGAGTGCCTACCCTGGCGCCATGCCTACTTACTCCCACCCCACTGCACGCGCCTGTGTTTTACATATAAACGTTTCTCTTGAGTCACTGTATCTATTGCAATGAAACAACTACCTATAACGGATTTGGCTCGCGTATTTTTTGTGTTTGGTGGCGTTTCGAATATTGTACATTTACTGTAACACGACTGAGCTAACGATAGTTTAACGCTAAAGTGATGACCAAAGTGATTGTGAATCGTAATGTCTGCAAATAAAATACGCGAGTTAAATCCGTTATAGCAGTTTCATTCCAATTTTCCATACTTTCTATCCAATCTTCACCCCCCTGAAGAATCACTTCCGTAACAAAAAACTACCTTCCTTGTGACTTAATCTATATCCATACTAAATTAAATGAAAATCAGGTATAGCTATTTAAGCATGAAGACAAACAGACATACATTTTTAATATTAGCATGAACTAAACTTAACAAACTATATTATTGCGTGCAACTAACAATTAAAACTTCCTTCGATTAACTTCATCAACTGATATTTAATCACGTCTGAGCATGGAAATAAGAACCTCTCTCTCACTCCTACAGTTAAGAATGATTACAAAATGAGACGGAAATATCGAAGTCGAAATTATAATGAATGGTTTGATGTACCTGGTATTACAGCACAGGTGTGCGCTGTAGGTAATTAGAATACGGGGCCGTGTTTTAATGTATTTGAGGTTGTAGGTAAGTATATAAGTTGCTTATATGACCTTGTTAAATATTGTGCTCAAATCTATACTAATATTATAAAGAGGAAAGGTTTGTTTGTTTGGATTGAATAGACTCCAAAACGGCTGGCCGATTTTAAAAATTCTTTCACTATTGGGAAGCTACGTTTATCCTGAGTGACGTAGGCTATATAATATTTTGAAAAACAATAGGGATTTGTGGGAACCCGGGGCGAACCGCTAGTTATATAAATATTATATCGCACACCTAGATCTAAAGGGAGCTAACTAAAAAAACTGAAGATTTTAATTAAACACACGCTAAAAAAAAGGATCCGATTCCTTACAACAATATTAGCTTTGAATTAGCTCCCTTTAGATCTAGGGGTGCGATATATGGAATCTGTGAAGGCCCCGAAACAGCCAATAAAATAAAATACGCGAGTTACATCCGTTTAAAGTTGTTCCATTCAATTGTTTTTTTTTTTTTCGAACTGAATACTGAAGCGCAGTTGGCCAGCTAATGGGCCTTCACTGCAAAACCGGACGGGTGGCGAGACTCCTGAAAGGAGACTCTTAAGCCTTTAATTCAATTGTATAATAACCGCGACGGCATCAGAAATGATTACACATTTTTTTATCACCTCATGATTACTATTTCTTCTATTTAGGGCGTACTTACATTAAGTCTGTCACGGCATTTGTGTCGAGTGTCAAGAGAAATGGAATAATTTATCTTTAAGATTTCCCCGCGGTAGCTGCTCTCAGGACTCACTCCTGTCAAGTCTCTTTTTTAAAGGTTTTTATTTTATGACATTTAGTCGGTTATGTTGGTACAAAGCATCTCGACCACAGACTGACGTAATTTTTAAATGTATTAAATATTTTACATAGGAATTTTCTGTTGTCTTATCGGTTATACATTGGAATAAAATATATACATATAACTCGCGTATTTTAAGTTTATGCTGACGTTTATGTATGCATTTTCATACATCAGAATAAAATTAAAATGGCTGACCTGACGATATCCAGTCGTCAATGCAGTATCGTCAGCTGAGACAACTACTGTACTAATACGGGTACTGTAAAGTCTTAGAAACGCCAGCATAAAGTTTACATACGCGAGACAAAACCTTCTAAATGTCTTATTCAATGTATAGGATAAATAAAGTAGTTATAAAAACGGTTTAAGTACATAAGCAAGTGCTGATTTTGGTTATTAGGTTAAACCCTGATATAGAACGTGCTGAAGGGATGAAAAGGGGTTCAAAACAAAAATCTACACGTGGAAAGCTTACACGTTTTCACTCTTAAGCGGAAGGCGGAAAAATCCTACAAAATAACGTATGACAAAAGCGTATGTCACAGGACACTAGTGACTGAATCTAATTTCAAACTTTGTTACAGTCTTTTGTTTCACGAAAATCGGGTTAAAAAAGGTATTGAACCGAGAAATGTTCAAAGGTCGAACAATACAAGGCCTTATACACTCACATAACACACAGGACATCTTTATGAAGACGGGGTAAGGCTTCAAATCGTTTGATTTCATTTTCACCAACGGAAAAATAAACGTGGGAAAGCTGTTATGTTTCAAAAGGCGACCTTCCTTAGAATTTGAGCCAAATACGTGATCT
Source organism: Polylopha cassiicola (assembly GCA_038024825.1). Taxonomy (NCBI): domain Eukaryota; kingdom Metazoa; phylum Arthropoda; class Insecta; order Lepidoptera; family Tortricidae; genus Polylopha; species Polylopha cassiicola. Next base: position 8,813,289 of record CP149061.1, read on the forward strand.
ATTTAGCGTAGTCAAAAGATACAAAGAGTTGTCTCCAAATAATGCGGGTAGGTATGTATTGTGAGGTACGAGGTTATACGATCAAAGAGATAAATGTCAACTTGACATCTCGTGTACACAAAATATATTAACTACAATCTATTAATCGAAATTCGATTAATATTTTTTGGTTCAATACCATTAGTTTTTTTTAATTATAATGATATTTTTGTGCAAAGACAAGAGTAGAAAAAATCTTAGACCCCCAGTGGGATTCGGTGGTTGTACTGTAAAGTCACCCAATCGTGTGTGCTAAATGTTACAAAAACATTTCACACAGATGGCGCTGAAGCGAAAAAAAAAGAAAAAAAAAAATTCGTATATAAACAAAAGTACCAAGACCGAATTGAAAGGAGTGGACAAATTCGAAGACCTGTCAGGCGATTCCCATAGTGTAATGGTTAGCACGCTGCCGCTAGTAAAGGCATAAGCCTGGGTTCGAATCCCACTGGGGGTCTAAGATTTTTTCTACTCTTGTCTTTGTACAAAAATATCATTATACACAAAATATATCAATTTCAGATTCCAGCCTATGATGATTTGTCACGTCGATATTTTGTCAACTCGATATCGTTTGTCGCGGTGGTTTGCATAAATCGGTAAATAAACGACAAGAATAGAATTTGACATTTACTACACGACAATATGCCGAAAAAAGAGTCATTAATAAAATTAATTCATAACATAGAATACAAGGAAAACTAGCTTCTGCCCGCGACTTCGTTTGCGGACGATGTACTTCACACAATATCTTTACAAGCTATATTATTAAGTTTCATCAAAATACATTCGCTATTGGAATGAAACAACTATTAACGGATTTAACTTGCGTATTTTTATTTTATTTGCTGACGTTTCGGATTCTTTACAGTGTCCATAATCGTAGCACGACTGAGCTGACAATAGTCTAACGCTAAATAACGCTGTAGCAACAAACATACAAACATACATCCAGATATCCATCCATACATCACATTCTTAGAAATTGTCACGTTTATAATAAGGATATTGAACTCTCATTTCAAATTTATGTTTTTGATCGGATAATATTTACCGATACACGTTACGACGAAGTTCCTGTAAAACAAGTACTTGTGCAAACAAAACTTAGGGCCAATAAACCCGGGCCACTTCTGAAAACCTCGTAAAAACAAAATAAAAGTCCGTAAACTCATTAAAAAATATTGGAATATTTCCAAAGCGATCGCTCTTGGCTTGAAAAAGTTCTGCGTCGTCCGTCAAAAGTTTTCAGTTTGTTTTCTTTATGTAATTGAAATTGGGTCTAATTAGGTACTAATTGCCGGTTGCGGTCTACGGTAATTATAAATAGACTTTAATTACGAATACGGATATTAGTAATTTATGATGCCTTCGCGGTTATTACACATTGGAATGATTTTGATTGGAAAAATAAAAAGAGCTTATCATATATTTGTTAATAATCCATGTAATTCGTGGACTAAGACACAATAAAACAACATAGACTTAGTTTTCGTTTTTAATTTAATTTTTGCTTTTGGTTTTGTATAATTTTATTTTTTTAATGTCACAATATTATTTCATTGTTAATATATAAGTGTCCTAAAAAAGCGACTTTCTACTGAGTTTCTTGCGGCGTTTCTTCTCATCAATGATGGTCTTTCCGAAGCGCTAAAAAGAAAGAAAAAAAGAAAGTAATAGGTTTTAATTGTACTGTATATTTTTTTGCGTAATACGTAACATTAGTATTTCATAATTCAGAATAGGGTAGTTTTTCAAAATTTGTAATTTAAATATAAGGTAGTTTGCATAACCGTATAAATCACTTTAGCGTTAGACTATTGTCAGTTCAGTCGTGCTACGATTATGGAAACTGTAAAGAATCCGAAACGTCAGCAAATAAAAATACGCGAGCTAAATCCGTTAATAGTTGTTTCATTCCAACAATAAAACAAGTTCTAAATAAAATAACAAATTTGGACACACTAAAACAAGTCCTAAATAAAATTATAACAATCTTAAGCTAGGTAATTCTCAAGATTTCGTCGTCTAACCGGTGGCTCGATCCTTTATAACATATCAATTTACTTCCATCCTATTGGTCTTGAGGCGTATTATGCATGGTCAACTAGTCGACCAACTTGTGTGTACACAAATCACAGAGTTGGGATATAATGTAGATACGGCCTAGTGAACCAAAGAGCGAGTTTGTTTTATACACGTCAATATAAAGCCTATAATGCTACCATTTAAGCATGTCTGTCTGAATCACAAGTGACTGTTATAAGGTTAACTTCTTAATTTAGTAGTGTAAGATCGCTCATACTTAAAATCATTTTTCCGTTCTCCGGCCAGAAAGCGCCAACTTTGTGGCCGCTTCGCTAAATGAAATTTCCGCTTTCTGGCTTCGTCGAACAGAAAAATAGTATACTGACCTCGGCCAGTAAAATAAAAAAGCCTCAGATCACATTTTTGTCAACCTCGGCTTCGCCTCGGACGACAATTACATGTGATCTGAGACATTTTTAATTTTACTGGCCTTGGTACGTAATGTACTATTGACATTTTAATTGCAGTGATTTTAGTCTATTATTAATTTATAGGTAGAAATGTGGCTCGGTACTTGGTATAATAAACATTGGTTATCGTTACAGGTATAAAACTAATCTAAGATTTTTATAGAACTAGCTGGTCCAGAACATCGTACCGCCATATTTTTTTCCGGAAAACTATATTACAGTAAATATATTACTGTTTTACAAACAAAACTTCTTCTGATCACAGCCATTGCAACAAAAAAAGAATTATCCAATTTGGCCTAGTTGATCAAAAGTTATGCGCGTAACATATAGGCAAACACACATTTTTTTTACCAAATTCAAACCATCCCAGGAATCGACCGAAATACACATTTCATTGATATCACACGTAGCTACCTAAGACTTACTATGTATTTTTTTACATATATTTTCATTTTTGTTCAAAGAAGGAACACTATTTTTTGTTTAATTTCTAAAATAATCAACCAAATCTATGAAATTCTCTCAAACTCGACCGTATCTAATCAGTTCCAAGTCTATGCCACAAATAGACACCCTCAGTAACTCAAATGGAAATGGCGGCCATGTTTTATTTATAGGATATGTTACAGATTTACCCTGTGTGTATAGAATCATACGTTTACGGTGTCGACACTTCCTTGTACACTTAGCGTGTTTTTCAATGTCCTTCATTGCTTTATAATATACTAGCGGCCCGCCCCGACTTCGCACGGATCATCTTTTTTTATAGCCTATGTCACTCGGGGATAGTGTAGCTTTCCAACAGTAAAAGAATTTTTGAAATCGGTTCGGCCGTTCTGGAGCCTATTCAATACAAACAAACAAACAAACAAACAAACTTTTCCTCTTTATAATATTAGTATAGATATCTGATACATTTTACGCAAAAAAACTTACTTACTTTAATTATTGAGCGCTGTAAAATGAGATTGTTCATATAAAAACAAGCTAATAAAATGCTATACGAACAAGTATGTTGTAATGATTTGTTAAATATTTTTACGTGTTGAAATAATAGAGTAACAACACATCCTCGGGCGTGGTGAAAATAATTCTATTCTCGTAGACATTTTTGAGCAATTGAACAACCTCGAGGAAGAAAGAGCCGCGGTGCAGATTTATGAATTTTAATTTTGTTTCATCCGTGAAGAAGTATTATCTTTCGGGGTGCACATTATTCTCTAAGCGGCAAAGATTATGTTATTAAAGACGTGACGTTTAGGATTTTTGTGTTGAAGTTTATATAAAACTAGCGATCCGCCCCGGCTTCATACGGGAGCTATAAACCTTCCTCTTGAATCACTCTATCTATTAAAAAAACCGCATCAAAATCCGTTGCGTAGTTTTAAAGATTTAAGCGTAGGTATATATAGGGATATAGCGACAGAAAAAGCGAAATTTGTTTTATACTATGTAGTGATGTCTACATGTACGGTATGATTGCGCGGTGTGTGGTGTGTACAGTTGCGCGTAGAGCAGATAACCGTTGGGGCTATAAAGTGGCGACCACGTACTTGAAGACGCAGTGTGGGCATGCCTCATACAAGGTCCGACGACCTCGTGATGGTTGCTGGTAGTGGTAACCGATGGATGAGAGACCGGTCGATGTCTAGCAGTGGACGTCTTTCGGATGATGTGATGATGTGATGACGTAACCGTACAAGCGAACTTTTAAGACAAAACCCCTAAAATAGATTTTAATTCGTTACGTAGTTTCTATTAACACCGGAACCTCGGAGCGCTCCCCTTTTATCCGGTGGAGCAGTAACGGCCCTAGGGCCAACTGCAAAGGGTCAGTTCGAAAAAAAAAAAAAAAAACACCGGAAGTGTGTATCGTGCAAGCTGGAAGATCATTTTGCGTTCAATGTTGGCAACGCTTCAAATGACAGACAGCTGGCCACTCCTGGTTCCGTGGCCGTGTTCGGAATTTGAAATCAAAATTTAAATTTATATAGTTTTTTTTAATAATTTCTGATGCTTTTGAGCTTATAAATACGACGGTATCTAATTAGTAATAGGATCCTTTGGTAACTCAGTGAGAAATGTTACCGCAGATTTACCCTGTATCAAATAATAATTACCTAAGTATACTCTTTTTTACTAGGACCCTACAATAATGTATGTATCAAAAACTAGCTTCTGCCAGTGACTACGTTTGCTCACGATAAGCACCCCAGTTTTACCCCTTTAAGGGATGAAATTTGTGAAATATTTTACATGTGTTTCATGAATTTCGATGAAGAACTTTCATGCTAAATTTCATTCGAATAACAAGAACGGTAAAGTTTCATACTAACATAAAAACCCCGTTCAACCCCCTGAGGGAATTATAAAAATCCTTTCTTAGTGCTCCCCTACGATATAAAAGGAACCCCTGTGCAAAATTTTTAAGTTTCTATACCTTATACTTTAGGTCCTGCGTTGAAAGATATTCAGCTTTTGATTTGGTGTCTAGGTACCTATATAATTTTATACTAATATAATAAATAGGAAAGGTATGTTTGTTTGGATTGATTAAGCTCCAAAACTACTGGACCGATTTGAAATCTTTTCTCTTCACTTTTCATGAGTGACATTGGCCATATTAAATTGAAAAAAAAAAGTCCGTGCGAAGCCGGGCGGACCGCTAGTATATTTAGATTGACAGTCTATTATTTAATCTTTGCCCGTAGGTAAGCAACGCATTACGCCTTAAGGGCAACCCCCTTAACAAAAGGCCAGCAATGGCCGCCGTAAAATGAAATACGGATTCCTACCAGATAAGATCGGCCGAAATTATTTCCGAGCCAGTATAAAAATTAAATTGCCTTAATTTAAATGTAGTCGACCGTGTTCCCGCTTACGAGATATTAATGTTAAATTGGATTTTACGCACTTTTCGAGGGTAATTGGGGATTTTTGGGATAAAATGTGATGTATGAATTGTTTACGAATAATTTTGTCTTCGCGGTTATTACGGATTGGTGTGTAGACGCTAAAGTCGTCAGCTACGTCGTGCTACGAATATGGAAAATGATTTTTTTTCGAAATGTAAGAAAATAAAATACAATAGGCGAGTTAAATCTGTTATAGTTGTTTAGTTCCAATGTTTACGAATATATTTTTTTGGTTTGATATATTTTGATTTTTTTTATCAGACTAGGTAATCAGTTTTTGGGTCGCTTCGTCACATTTAATTTTCGTGATATTTATATGAACACTTATCAGGTGCGGTAATAGATAAAAATTTTTGGTCAGGCATGGTTTTTCTATCGTCATTCTGACAATTTTTTCCCCTTTCTTTAACGTCAAGTTAATTAAAAAAAACAAAATTTATTTTACGATTTAGGTGAGGAGACATTGCGATTATTACAATCATTAATGTGAACATTGACTTTACAGCTACATTTCACACTGACAGAGTTCCGATAACTTGACTACTGACAGAACAGCCCTCACAGCCGTCAATTACAGGATATCTGTCACCTGACATTTGATCACGTAATTAATGTATTGCTGGCCTATATTCAATGGCACACTTTCGTGTGTGACACATCTACACCTGCAAGGGCGTGAATTTCATATAGGCACAATTACACAAATGTATGGAGTGCCTACCCTGACGCAGTATATACACGAGTCTCACTGCACGCCTGTGTTAATTCACGTGATATCAATGTGTTGGTCGCAGGTGGTACAAAGGGCCATGTGCGTAATTAACTAATCATCTAGCGGAACAAGCGCATAGTGTGTCGTGTTAATTACTGTGGAGATGTGGTAGCAGTACCTATGAATAATTTGTCTTTCTATGTATATAGCCTATTAGCTTCTGCCCGCGACGTCCGCGTGGAACTCCGCCTTTTTTACAGTCGGTTAAACAGTAGCCTATGTTCTTTCTCAGGCTCCAGACTTTCTTTGTACCAAATTTCATTTAAATCGGTCTAGTAGTTTTAGCGTGAAAGCGTAACAGACAGACAGACAGACAGACAGAGTTACTTTCGCATTTACTACTATACTATTAAAAGTGGTCTGGAGGCATACTGGGTGAGTTAAAATGAAGTAAGTTGTGAGGTTATTAAGCGAGTATACTACCTATTAAGAGTGTTTTGAAGGTACATTAGTATATTGACATTTCACGTGGATTAAAATTATGTTATTTTTAGTTATGTAGTCTTTTGAGATTAATACCGTTATAAGCGTGCAGACACAATGTCAAATACGAGTTGCAAGGTCAAATATGTATATAGTGCCTACCCTCGCACTGCACGCGCCTAGTTGCCAGTAGCCGTTTAAGATTATATTGGTACAGTCTTAAGATATAATTCTTCTATACGTGTGTGCGTGTGTGTCTGTCTGTCTGTCTGTGGCATCATAGCTCCCTAATGCATGAACCGATTTTTGTTTTATTTTCAAGTACCTATCCTACAGAGTAAACGTCTTGAATATTAACCGACAACAACAAAAGAGCTATGCGTTATTGAAGCTGGCCGCGGGCTGGCATTGTAGGAAACTTGGTGTAGGTTACACATGTTAAGGGTAGTTTTAGGACAGAACTTTTTAAGTTTAAGGTCATATCAGGGGGGTTTCACTCCGCCGTTCCGCCGCCGAGCTAACAATGCGTATCGGGCTTCCCCAAGCTTGGGGCGAATCGTCAGTGGTTGCCGCGCAGAGGCCCGTGACGCACGCGCGCGCTTCTTACGCAGCTACAGTACTGACAACCCTATTCAGAACGTCTGCAGAATAATGTCGACCTTCGCGCGGCGCCAGAGAGCTCAATGTCGGCTGCTCGCTTGCGGTTTGCTAATAATAATTATGTAGGCACATAAAAAGGCGGCATTTGTGAACATCAAAGCAGTGAACCTTCTGTACTTGTACTATTATCTATTCTGTGGTCATATATAAATGTTTAGATTTATCAATCGATATTCGATTGAGATCTATGGTCCACAACAATTAATTTATATGATATTATAATAGGTATATGATTGATATTTGTACTAGCGACCCGCCCCGGCTTTACACGGGTACTATAAACCTTCTTCTTAAATCAGGCATGGACAAACACCGTCAGCGACTTAGTTTTATATAGGTACTATATGTAGTGATTATACTTACATATAATATGTTTTATTATTTAAAAATAGTACATTATAAGATTATTTTCCTGTTTTACAGAAGACGTGGTGTTATTAAAGTGGTAAGCGGGAGTTAGTAGAGACAGTAGCTGTATGTCAGTCGCGTGACGGCAACTGCAATATATTATAGAACTTATTGTTATACTATTATCGATATTTTATCTCTCTTACTAGCTTTAGCCCTGACTTTGTCTGCGTAGTTATTGTCCTTAGTAAATTACACCTTTTCTTCACCCGTACTAGGAATAAGGTTTGGGAGATCTATAATTATGACTATGTAATTATGTATTATGAGTGAAATTCATAGTTAGTTATAAGTAATCAGAATACGTTTATTAATTAATATTTTTTAAGAGCTTTTAATTATCTTGCAGTGTATGTATATAAGTATTTCGGTTGAAATCTTGCATCAAAATTATAAACCAGATAATTTTTAGTTCACAGAGAATTTTTGTACACACTTTCATTTTGAATGACAATGCATGGTTAAATGTGACGTCATTCTAAAACCAAATTCAGGGAGGCTTGAAAACAAAATTTCTACAATATTAAATATCGGAGTGTTGTATCAAATGTAAGAGAATCACATATTTATTATTATTAAGCCTATCTACAGCGTCAGTGTATTAACATTATTAATTTAAATATTAGTTATTAACTACATACTTATTTGATACATTATTCCATTTACATGCATATAATTTTATTATCCTATTTAATTTATTAACACTATCTATTTAACAATAGCTCTATATGTACAATATTATATGATTTTTTTTTTATTTTTTTTTTTTATTTATTACATATTATTATTATTATTTTGATTATTATTTTATACATAATATCTATTATATATATATATTTTATACATAATACTTATTACTCATTAATTTTATTAATTTACTTAATCAATAATTGATTTCTTTATTACATTCTTGCTATATTTATTTGCGTATCTTTACTTTATTCTTTATTATTATTACCTATGTAACTATTAAGCATGCATACTATATTATTAATCCGGTCATTTAAGCTTATATTAGATAAGAATCACATATACTCCGTAAAATTAGAAAAACTTGTTTTTAAAAAGCTTATACTTTTTTTTATCAAACATAAAATACCGTTCTAATTTAGAACATACTACCGTAGCCAAGTGCTAGTCAGCGCTGCAGCGCTTCAGCTGGTGTAGCTCCGTCCAAACCAGCTCGTTAACCTGAAGAGCTACATCGCTGCATGCGAATTGGGACCTCAAGTGCTGTCCAATTTGGCCTCCAACGATACGTGGATTTTTGAATTAAATAATATAGGCATATTTAAAAGATGAAAAACGCTTGTGAAGTTTTAGGAATATGAATGCGATTTTTTGTAGGTTTAATGGTGATCAGTTGGGAATGTTACCAGGATTTGAAAATAAACGAAAGTATGGATGTAATAAATGATATGTGGATGTTATTTAAATAACATTACTTTGGGCTCTCGATTCTTTTTTGTTTCTAGTTCTTCGTTTGTAATTATCTTAAGTAGGTAGGCAAGTAGGTACTTGCTAATAAAATTTTATTAATTTTTAAATTAATGTTACTAAAGATGTTTATAAAATAAAATGTTTGTAAATTACAGATTCTATTCTTCAATTCATTCTCAATTCAAATTCATTAAGTACCTAAAGTAGCTTTTTTAAAAAGAAGATTTTTTTGATAGTCCGATATTATATTAAAAAATATTTTACAAAATTATCAGTAATATAATATCTTATATCATATATCACCTATAAAAAATAAATCCTTAATTTTAAAAAATTGGCAGAGCGACAATATTCCATAGTTATCGGGTTTTAAACGCATATCTGATCTATAAATCCATAACTTCAGATATATGTCAAAAAAATATTCACTAAATATAAGCCGATATTAAACTATTATACCAAAACCAGATCGCATTTAGAATAAATTCAAATATCTATGAATAGATAAAAAAGATCGCTGCCGCCGAGTTTAGCGGGAAATGTAAAATATTTTCCAAATTTTCCTTTCCAGATATTTCCGCGGTGCCTCTTAAAGAAATGCAGAAATCTGCTTACGATTGAAATATCTCGGTACATTTATATTTCAACTTTTTACAATTTCTTATATTCCGTTGAAATTTGATATGGTTTATCCTTACTAATATTTAAACGCGGAAGTTTATAAGAATGTAGGTATAGATGTATTTTCATGCAAAAAGTACTGAATGGATTTTGATGAAACTTTACAATAATATAGTTTACACCTAAGAATAGTACAAAGGCAATAATCTATCTATACTAATATTATAAAGCTGAAGAGTTTGTTTGTTTGTTTGAACGCGCTAATCTCAGGAACTACTGGTTTGATTTGAAACATTCTTTTTTGTTGGATAGACCATTTATCGAGGAACGCTTTAGGCTATATAACATCACGCTGCGACCAATAGGAGCGAAGAAACAGTGCAAAATGTGTAAAAAACGGGGAAAATAACTATTCCACGCGGACGAAGTCGCAGGCAGAAGCTAGTTTATTATATTATTGTGTAAGTAAAGTATTAATTAGCGCAAACAAAGTCGCTGTCGCTGTCTGTCCGTCCCTATGTATGCTTAAATCTTTAAAACGGTGCAACGGATTTTGAAACGGTTTTTTTTAATAGGTAGATAGTGTGAAACAGGGGTAAGTCACTAGTTGTCTATAAGATAAGAAAAGGTAGGTATGTGCCCAGTCTCGAATGATATTATGTAACTAGCTTCATATAGGCTTCATATTTTCCCCGTTTTTTACACATTTTCCACTGTTTCTTCGCTCCTATTGGTCGCAGCGTGATGTTATATAGCCTAAAGCCTTCCTCGATAAATGGTCTATCCAACAAAAAACATTTTTTCAATTCGAACCAGTAGTTCCTGATATTAGCGCGTTCAAACAAACAAACTCTTCAGCCTTATAATATTAGTATAGATAGTATAGATAATAATCATTGTGGTTAACCGGTCAAGACATTAAACTAATTATACAGGTCAACAGTCAAGATCAGTAACGCAAATCAGTTAATGTATAATTGAAACAATTCTAAAGGACATAATTATTCTAAAGGACGTAGTTATCTTCCATTTTTTTCGTCGTCGTTTCGAAAACTTTACAGTTTTCATATTTTAGCACGACTAAGCTGACGATAGTCTAACACTTAAACTAGGTACCTACATAGCAAATGCCAAAAAGGGAAGATATATTTTTTTCTTAATGAAGGTATAAAACGTTCCCAAGCGTCAAAGAACTAAATTAAACAAGTATGTAAAATAAATTACATTTGACACTATGATGTCTTCAGTGGAATTTCGTCTCAAAACAAAAGTATGTGATTATCTCTAAAGTAGACTAGAATAGACTGGACCCTACAAACAGCACCCGTATTGTCAGCTCAGTCGTCTACAAATATGGTAACTGAACCGATGTCCTTTCTCATGCTCCGGACTTTCTTTGTACCAAATTTCATTTAAATCGGCCATTAGTTTTAGCGTGAAAACGTAACAGACAGAGTTACTTTCGCATTTATAATATTAGTAGGGAAGTAGGGATGTTGACATTTCGAAAACAATTCCGGAAATTAAATTGATCTCCTGTACTATAATCCTGTGTTTGCAAGAAATAAAACCCCGTACTTGTTCCGGACAGTTCCCGTAATTTATTATTTATCGTCAAAGTTGTGTTTCCTGCGAATCGGTAAATTTCACAAACAAAAGCCTTGTAAAGCAAGAACCTTTCGATTGTGGGTTAATTCACAGGAAGCTTTCATTATAATACAGCCTTCATGGCTACCTACTACTATTTAATATTTTCTGATGCCTTCGCGGTTATTATACATTGGGATGAAACAACTATTAACGGACTTAACTCGCGTATTTTATTTTATTTTATTTGCTGACGTTTCGGATTCTTTACAGTTTCCATAATCGTAACACGACTGAGCTGACAATAGTCTTACGCTAAAAAATAAAATAAAATACGCGAGCATGAAATCATTTTTTTAAAGTGTCAAATATTGCCATAAGTACGTGTACATAATTATGTCACTTCTGGGCTAACCTACTCGGACCAGAAAGTGCCGTTTTCATGAAATGTTCAAATTCAAAACTAATAAGTAAATCCAATTTAAATATGATAAAAAGGATAATACTACATTACGCAGTAAAATAAAAAATGTCTCAGATCACATGTAATTGTCGTCCGAGGCGAAGCCGAGGTTGACAAAAATGTGATCTGAGGCTTTTTTATTTTACTGGCCGAGGTCAGTATACTATTTTTCTGTTCGACGAAGCCTGAAAGCGGCAACTTCATTTAGCGCAGCGGCACGAAATTTGGCGCTTTCTGGCCGGAGGCAAAAAAATAACTGTATGCTCTTAACAGGGCAAAAGATAACAAAACTCAAACTGCCCCATTGTTGTGACTTGCCCCATATCAGTGCGTAATTTTCGGTGACGTCATCAATTAGACGGCATTGTGCAACAACAAAGAACGCGGCTTCGCCTCGGACGACAATTACATGTGATCTGAGACATTTTTTATTTTACTGGCCGAGGTCAGTATACTATTTTTCTGTTCGACGAAGCCTGAAAGCGGCAACTTCATTTAGCGCAGCGGCACGAAATTTGGCGCTTTCTGGCCGGAGGCAAAAAAATAACTGTATGCTCTTAACAGGGCAAAAGATAACAAAACTCAAACTGCCCCATTGTTGTGACTTGCCCCATATCAGTGCGTAATTTTCGGTGACGTCATCAATTAGACGGCATTGTGCAACAACAAAGAACGCGAATTAATGAGAGTCAGAGCTATTACTGGGTCGGTCTGCGATTGATTTTCAATATTTCACAAATTACTTTCGGAACAAGTCTGGTAGATTTATTGTTCTATTTGTTCAGCTGGAATTCAGAACTTTGTAACTAAATTACTGGTATTTTTATTCATGTTTTTATTGTTGTATTGTAAAGATATATTTATGTAAAAGGTTATTTGTCATAATAATAATAATATGTAGAAAATGGAAATGTCAGAAATAAAATACCTGTTTTTAGCCAGGTATGATAATATTACTAAATAAATCTATACTAATATTATAAAGCTGAAGAGTTTGTTTGAACGCGCTAATCTCGGGAACTACTGGTTCGAATTGAAAAAGTATTTTTTGTTGGATAGACCATTTATCGAGGAAGGCTATATTATTATAACATAACGCTGCGACTAATAAGAGCGAAGAAACAGTGCAAAATGTGCAAAAAAACGGGGAATATTATTATATGAAGAATAACTATTCCACGCGGACGAAGTCGCGGGCACAGCTAGTATCTGTATAAGATCCTAAAAGACTGTTTTAAAATGTATATTTTAAATCACGGGTAGAAGATACAAATTTGCTTATTGTTTAAAGTTTTAAACAGATGTCTTATATAGTCTAATATCGCTTTTTCAGAAAATAATTTATATACTTACTATAATATTATAAAGAGGAAAGATTTGTACCTATTTTTGTATGTTTGTAATAAATAGGCTCAAAAACTACTGGACCGATTTTAATAATTCTTTCACTGTTGGGAAGCTACGTTCACCCTGACTAACATAGGCTATAGAATATTTTGAAAAAAATAGGGATCCGTGCGAAGCCGGGGCGAACCGCTAGTTAAGTATAATTATATAGAGCAGCTAAGATAATTGAACATTGTGAAAATTGTTTTTAGAAGTTTATTACCTAAGTAGACATCATAAACGCATTAGGCACACTAATTTGTTAATTGTTATGTGTTAAATTCTAGATTTTGTGTAAGTTGTAATCTAATCTAGTGTTATAATTTCTGTCTAGTCTAGGCGTGGCTAGACGTTGCTAAATTCATCTTTTGAAAAGGGTCGCTGTCGCTTATTTTATTAGGGTAAGTTAATTATTTTTTGATAAAATTTATAGCAAAATGTTATATGATTCTACTTTATTTGGACAACACAGCCAGTGTATCAGCCAAGTTTAGAAAAGATTATAGAAAAATGTTATTTGATTCTACTTTATTTGGAAAACGCAGGTAGTGTATCAGCCAAGTTCGGTAAACATAATAATGATGGAAAATAAAACAAAACACGAACTGTTTTGGGTTAGTTTTGTACGTCGACCTTTTCCATTATATGTTTGTTTTATTAATAATTCCAATCTGTACTGTTTTTTTATTAAGCTTAAATAACCATCACTTCTTTAATGTAACATTTAGCATCATTTATTTACTATCAAAATTCTGGCGGAATAGATCAGAAACGGTCGAAGTGCCACAAATGGGCCCACAACACCAATAATAAAAAATAACTACTATCCTAATATATTTTCAAAAAGAAAATTTTTCTTTTTAATTAATGACAATTTAAGAATGCACCTTGTAGAAATCGATCTACGGTCCATTTCAACTCACACTACCTTGATATTCAAGACACTATTATCGTTAAACGATTTCAATACAATTTATCTCAATCGAAGTTATATCAAAATGTGAAGTTATATGAAAAGTGGGTCTACCCACAAAAGAAAGAGAAGCATCATAAACATATCACCTCCTCTTTCCTTCGTTACTTAAGCAAGGGTTGAGGGCCCTTCTGGCGGGTCCTTGAATTAATTAGAAAGATCAATTATACAGACAGACAAATTGGGCGACTGAGTTAAGAGTGTTATATAATTCAGACACTTGGCTGTTCGGTGGCTCTTATGTTTTCCTGTTACGCTTCTTGTTTGGTTATCTAACTTGTGGTTAGATAGTGCTTTTTGACATTGAATTGTGACAAGTAAGAATGATTAACTTGTTAGGAAATTCACCTGTCACATACTGTTATAATTGCATTGACTTTTCGAGTAGAATTACTAAGAAATTAAATGCTATATTTATGAGAACTGCTTGTTAAATAATAGGTAAAGTTATATAAAAAAGTGTTTAGTGTTTATAATAAATTCTGGATGCTAATAAAAAGACTGTATGAGTGATACTTACCCCTTTTTTATTAGGCTAATATCTAATATGTTTCCTACATCTGCACTAACATATTTGTTTCTTTTATTCATACTCAAGCTAAATTTTTTCGTTAAACTATAGTAAAAAAAAATGCGCAAGTAAAATCCGTTACAATTTCATTCCAATGTGTGATAACCAAGAGCGTGCATTCCATATACGCATAATGGCATAAATATATGGAGTGCCTACCCTGACGTAGTACATGCGCGACCGTGAGCACGCACCTGGTTATGACCGCGACGGCATCAGAAATTATCAAAATAAAAGTTTGAGCCGAGAAGCCGATCCGACAACCCTTAGGCATTAATGGCTAACTTTCGTATCTTTATCTAAATTCGTAAACGGCTGAATGTTAATTCAAATCTTGGTCTCAAACCGTCACTTTAAAAACGTCTAGTCCAACTGCTCAGTATTCCGGAAGTCACGAGGGACCGGAAGTGGGAACTCGTCGCTGCCAACTTTCAATGTAATTATAGATCTGCCACCTTTCCAGCAACTTCGGATTTAGCGAGTTCCGGTTTTGAGTTAGAAGAAAACGTTAAATTTTCTGTAATAGGTTTTATAGAAAATCTTGAAGCTACTGTTACACATGCTCATTACTAGCACGAAAGCATGACACTATTGAGCAATTGCTAATTAGTAGTATGTGTGTCGAAACAATGCTAATAATAAATATGCTTATTTTGGTTTTTTAAAAAATGAATGGTCGTGCGATTTGAGGACATGTGAGCTTTTAGTGCGTGTGTAGATTTGCTTATTAAGTAAGTATTATAGTATAAAACTAGCATGCCTATTGATTGCAATTGTAAATTGGTCGTAAGTGTAGTCATATTGAGCATATTTAATAGAACACTTTTTAGTATGTTCTTTTAGTAATCAGTAGCTTTATGACATTAGTGTGGAATGGACATTTTCATGTACAAGTACATTGATTATTTATGATTGGTAAATAAGATAGCGTGACTTATAGTTGTCATAGTGTTTAAATTATGGATCAGTTTTTAAAAACGAGTCCGGCGACAGAAATGCGTCATCTGATTTTTTTTACTGGCTAACTATCACGGTTTGGTCTGGTCACAGACGGACAAAGAGCGGAGTTTCAGTAATAGAGAGTTTTTACCTTTGGGTACGAAACCTTAAAAATGATAGAGATACTCTTTAAGTTTAAAAATGTATGTAGTAGCTATGATGTAATTATTAAAAAAAACGCAAACACATTAAGGCATGCTATCAGAAAAATACCAGTTAACAATATTTTCAACAAATACCTATATTTAGACGCAAAATTCAATTTAATTTCCGACAGCAGAAACTCAATATTGACATTGTTAAATTTGTAAACATAGAGAGTTCAAAGATCAACACGATTATTTATCAAAATTTAACGAGATTTATCTCCTATCTTAAAATACCTTGATGGAAAACGATATCACAGTGTTATGTTATACCTTTTACAATCACAAACATCAGTTGAAGGTAAAATAGGGTACAAACACTGTGTCACGACTAACGTGTGAAAGTCGACCAGAAAATCATAATATGCAATTCAGAGCCTTAACTATAACGGTTAGAAATTTGAAATTTGGCACAAGAGTTCCTTTTATAACGTTATTAGCTGTCCGCCCGGCTTCGCACGGATCATCTTTTTTTTATAGCCTATGTCACTCAGGAATAGTGCTTCCCAACAGTCAAAGAATTTTTGAAATCGGTCCAGCCATTCTGGAGCCTATTCAAATCCAAACAAACCTTTCCTCTTTATAATATTATTAGTATTAGTATAGATTTTTGAAAACTGGCCTGAAACGGGGGTTTTTATCATTGCATACAAAGTCGAGGGCAGAAGCTAACAACTTCATGTATGGCATCTATCAAATGATAAACAGCATAGAACATTCCGCTTGGTGCGCGTAGTCTTGTTTTATTATTAGCAGTTTCAAATTCAAAATTGCAAACTTATCAAAACGGAACAATCCCAAAATAGCTTGACACAAATTTAGCAATAATACGGGTAAAACAAAAAGTTATTCGAAATGAAATGTCACCAGACGTCACACAAACTCATGTAGCACATTTAATTTGGTCGCATATGACACGAAAATTGAGTCGTGAAACTAATTTCAAGTTTTGCATGTACCGTCCGAATAGCGGTACTCGTTAAAACTTTTGACACGGAGGCTCTGCTTTATTGGGCGTTTTTTGTATGATAAACATTGCGCATGTTTTGTAATAACTGATGCTTTTGCGGTTATTACACGCTAGCTTCCGTCCACTATTTCGTCTGCGTAGAATTAATAATTGTAGCTTTGTTAAATTTTGCCCCACTTACCCCAGTAAGAGGTATATGTAATCAAAGTTATCTTATAAATTTCCTTGGAACTGAAATTATTAGAATATTCATATCAAATTTGATCTAAATCATTTATAGTGTGATAAAGTAACATAAAGACAGTTACTTTTACATTTACAATATCAAAATTAACTCTCATATCGATTTTATACAGCTTCAACTCCCATTTTCTATAAAAAGCTCATTTGTTGTAAATCATCAGTATAACGAAGTTTACATAATTATAAGCTTTTCTGTCATGTTTCTCATATATCGATTTATACTGCTTCGATTCCCATTTTCTATAACACAAAGCTGAAATTATCAGTATAACAAAGTTTACATAATTATAAGCTTTTGTGTTATGTTGTTGGAAAGCACCCCACACTGTACCGTAGTGCGTGCATTTTACCCCTAAATTCAGGGCACTGCTTTTAAGCATTTACTGGGTCGTCTCTAATTTTGATATTCTCTAAAACTCGCCAACTAATAGCACAAACAGCGACGAACGACTAAAAGTCGCACGAAAGTCGCACGAACTTATTTTAACAGGGTTTATTTATTCATTATTTCATTAAAGTTAGCTTGTACAAACACGAACGCGGTTTATAAAATAATTTTAGTGGACTGTATTTCGAAATTTAAAAAATGTGCATAGTAAACTTCAGTTCGTAAATTGAAAATAAGGTAAGCAAAAGAAGTAAGAAACACTAACCTTTCTATTTTCTTTAAAAGCTAATGACTGTAATCTGTTCACGCTTGATACTGTTGTAGTAAAATCTAGGTATTCCGTTTAGTCAGTACCTAAGACCCCACAACACAGGCTAGATCTAGGGTGTCGAACACTGTTAACAACCAAACATAAACTTTGGAATTAAACAATTATAATGGTTTCGCATACTTTATTTTTATTTTGTATACTACTAGCGGCCCGCCCCGGCTTCGTCCGGATCCCTTTTTTATAGCCTATGTCACTCGGGAATAGTGTAACTTCCCAAAAAAGAAATATTTTTTCAAATCGGTCCAGTCGTTTTGGAGCCTATTCAATCCAAACAAACAAACAAACCTTTCCGCTTTATAATATTACTAGCTTCTGCCCGCGACTTCGTCCGCATGGAACTCCTCCTTTTTTGCAGTCGGTTAAAAAGTAGCCTATGTCCTTTCTCAGGTTCCAGACTTTCTTTGTACCAAATTTCATTTAAATCGGTCCAGTAGTTTTAGCGTCAAAGCGTAACAGACAGACAGACAGACAGAGTTACTTTCGCATTTATAATATTAGTAGGGATTGAATTTCGCGTTATTTTTCGATTAATGTCTGATGAACTCACAACATAAACCACGTTCGTCTTCTTGGCCCCTGGATAAATGCCAATCGAGAATAGTAAGTAACTGAACGAAAGGAATGCAAAATTGTACCTAAGAGAGAGAGCGAGAGAGAGAGAGAAAGAGATAGATAATCATATGCTTCGATTCAATTATGATGAGCCAAATATCTTCATTTTACATCTGGAGAAGGCGTTACAATGGCTACAAAAATACTATAAGTCGGATTTATCTTCTGCTTAGAAATCACTAGCTGTTCGCCTGGCTTCGCACGGATTCCTTTTTTATAGCCTATCACTCGGGAATAGTGTAGCTTCCCAACAGTGAAAGAATTTTTCAAATTAGTCCAGTCGTTTTGGAGCCTATTCAATCCAAACAAACAAACAAACCTTTCCTCTTTATAATATTAGTATAGACTAGCTGTCCGGGCCGTCTTCGCCTGGATCCCTTTCTTTTATAGCCTATGTCAGTGAAAGAATTTTTCGAATCTGCCCAGTCGTCATGGAGCCTATTCAATCCAAACAAACAAACCTTTCCTCTTTATTATATTAGTATAGATAAAGAAAAGTCGCCGGTCTGCGTGCCCCGGGTAAATGCCCCGTTGTCGGCCGCAGAATGCCGACTATAATATGTCAGCTCTGACCGCAACATTCTACCGAAATTAAGGGAATTAATGTTACTATTTCTCTCTTAGATATTTTCCTATTTTAATACTACTAGTACCTACGTAATTACTGAGAAGGCACGGCTACCGCATGCAGTGGGCGGAGCGTAAGTATGGCGCTAGGGTAGGCACTGACATAATTAAACGAATTACCAAATAAGAACTTGGCTTTAATCAACTAATAAAATTAAGGCATACAATGAAATAAAAGTTATTCGACAGATATATGGTTGTCGTATGGCGGGTGTCATTACCATAGACAATCTCTGCAAGGAGATTATATGTCAGGCACTTCATATATTAGTGACACTGTGCCTATATCGAATGCACGCCCTTGCAGTACTGAATCAACAAATTTGAATTAAAGGTCTATAATTATAGTCTCATATTAGAATGACACAGCTATGACCGGATTTAACTCGCGTATTTTATTTTATTTGTTGACGTTTCGGATTTACAGTTTCCATAATCGTAGCACGACTGAGCTGACACTAGCTCTTCTACTAGTGTTATTACAGTGTGAGTAAGCGCGTGCGTGTGTGTGTGTGTATATGGGCCATTACTTTAGTCTAGATAACAAGAGGGCTCAAATTTTTAAAACAAAGTGACGTCAGCAGACTCATAGTAAAGGTGAAAGCCTTTTGAAAGGCACTAAAATACTCCTTTAACACTTTAACCTTTGATGACTTCAATGAACATGTCACAATCATCATGACAAGACTGTCTTATATTGTCACAAGTAATTTACAAAATCATTTTCATTTATATAAATTGGGGAAAAAATGTGAATATTGATAAGATGGAAAGACTAGTGATGAAGAAGGCAGAAGGCATACTGATCAATAGTGATTAATCATCGTCACTATATGGTCAATAATGATGATATAAATGACTGATGGTGTTCGTGTAAAAATATTTTATAAAATGACGTGCATTGAAATAGTGAGGTAAAGAATTATATTTGTATGGCAATCCTAACTAATCCTAACTAATATTATAAATGCGAAAGTAACTCTGTCTGTCTGTCTGTCTGTCTGTCTGTTACGCTTTCACGCTAAAACTACTGGACCGATTTAAGTGAAATTTGGTACACAGATAGTCTAGAGCCTGAGAAAGAACATAGGCTACTTTTTAACCGACTGCAAAAAAGGAGGAGTTCTACGCAGACGAAGTCGCGGGCAGAAGCTAGTAAATTATAAGGTAATGTAAATTAATAAAAATATATTCGCGTAAGTAGGTACCATAATGATAATGTTTGTTTTGGAATGAAACGATAACAACGGATTTAACTTGTCTTTTTTTATTTTTATTTTATTTAGTAGCACGACTGAGCGGCGTTTGGCGTTAGAGTTTCGTCAGCTCAGACATGCTACGAATATGGAAACTGTAAAGTTTCCGAAAAGTCAGCATATAAAATACGCGATTTAAATCCGATGTCATTATGTCATTCCAATGTGTAATAACCGCGAAGGCATCAGCCATTAATATTTGTTTTCTTTTAAGTACCCACTTTTAGTAAACAACCGATAAATAATACAAAATCAAATCAAATCTTTTTTATTTTAACTTAAAATCCAGACTGCTTAATATCTACGCCATATTGCAAAAAAGTTTTCATTGCACTAATTCGCAACCTATTTATTCAATTCTCACACAGGCCACTTAAAACCATAGTTTATTCTTTTTTTCTAATTTCAAATTTTGTCATCATGACAAACGACAGTGCACGCCATCGATTGTCACAAAACAAAATACGTTCATTGGGAAACGATTCGCCGCGTTTACGAGTTCTCTTTTCTCCTGAAAATACTATTTACCTCTTAATCTTAGTAAGTGCCTTATGTCAGTGGCTAAGTGACGTGTAATTGCGGAATTGGGTCAAAGACCGTTGCTTCAGTTAACTTTGAAGGAACTTCACCACGCTGCGCAGATCGGTGATCAAAGTGATGAAGATCAAACTACGTAAGTACCATGTAACACTTGTCTGGAAATTTGAGGTTATTTTCAAAATTTAAGCAGGTAATTGGATTTGTGTGTTTGTAATTAACAGCTACATAAGCTCATAGAAATGTCCAATATATAATATATAGCAAAGATCTATAAAAACACAAAGATCTATTGACCCTTTTCAATTCCTTAAGATTGTGGTTTTATCTGGTAACAGAATCGTAAATTTTTCATCGAAAAATAGGGAAAAATTAATACTAAGACTAAGTATCTACTTCTATGGATGAATGGATGCTGAGGTACTATGCAGTATGAATTTTATGAAAATTCTTTTAAAGTGTGACGCTTTAAAGAATAAAAATCAAAAAATACCGTAGAAAAGTTTAGTAAAATTTGAAAATGACCGAGGTACCTATTTTAAAATAGGTAAATGAATTTGATTTATTAATCTGTTATCGCTACTTTGATCAATAGTTAGAACATACTATTGTTAGAACATGTATTGCTATTATCTGTATTATTCATTATTACTGTGTTTGGAGTTTTATTCCTGTTTTATTATTTTGCACCTTTTTTATCTAATTCATAAGGTGACTGTTAAAGAAAGCCTTGCGGCGTTAAGTCCGCCTTTTATACATTTACAGTTTTCCTTTAGCTATGGAGATCATGTTCACGACAACGTGTCGTTAATTACTTTTTGCTATTTTGAACAAACTTTTTTTGACATTCTATAGTAGGTTAAAAACATAATTTTGTATGGCAGGACTTGGTGATTATGAATGGGTTATGGGCATGCGTAGGTAACGCAAATTTAACTTTTCCAGCGCGAGACCGTTTTCCATCAACGTCTTCGACGGACGAAAACGAGAGCGGTACTGATTGGGACTCGGAGTTGGTTCAGCGACCCCCCCTTATTCACCACGCCCCCCCACAGAACGTGATCGTCGGCGCGGTGCGCAAGCGACGCGGGAACCTTCCTAAACACTCTGTCAAGATTCTGAAGCGGTGGCTGTATGAACATAGGTACAATGCCTACCCTAGCGACTCTGAGAAGATGGCCTTAAGTCAAGAGGCCAATTTGACTGTTTTGCAGGTGAGAGTTTTTTGGTTAATAATTTCTGATGACTGTAATTACTTACATCTATACTAGTCTATATCTATACTTCTATACTAATATTATAAAGAGGAAAGATTTGTATTTTTGTATT
Organism: Polylopha cassiicola; assembly: GCA_038024825.1. Classification (NCBI taxonomy): domain Eukaryota; kingdom Metazoa; phylum Arthropoda; class Insecta; order Lepidoptera; family Tortricidae; genus Polylopha; species Polylopha cassiicola. Next base: position 8,835,486 of record CP149061.1, read on the forward strand.
TTTGTATGTTTGTAATGAATAGGCTCCGAAACTACTGGACCAATTTCAAAAATTCTTTCACCTTTGGAAAGCTACATTATCCCCGAGTAACATAGGCTATATAATATCACGCTAGGTCTTATAGTTGCGGAGCAGTAACCGAAAATGTTTCAAAAACGGGGGAAAAGTATCGTTTCTGAGGCCTTAAAAAAATCTTAAGTCCCCCCGTGCGAAGCCGGGACGGGCCGCTAGTATTGGTATAAAATGGTTGCGACGGATTTAACTAGCGTAGTTTATTTGCTGATGTTTTGGAAACTTTACAGTTCCCATATTCGCGGTCGACTGAGCTGATGATAATCTAACACTGATATTGCATTATGCAAACTAGATACCTTATTTTAGAAATTACTTTCCAATTTAACTACTACCCAGTTTAAAAAAATTTGAATAGTAACTATGAATAATTTTGTTATAAAGTTTTCAAATTTAGCAAATAAAATAAAATGCGCAATTTCCGTTGTAATTGATTTATTAAAACAAATCTCATAATCACTTCGATCGGATACTACCAAGGGCGTGCATTCCATATAGACACATTAGAGTGCCTACCCTGACTTGATATACCTACACGTATACTCCACTGCACGCGTCTGCTACTTCCGATCCTGAGCCGCCATTCGAGAGCAAACAATCACATAGATGTGTATTATTGTTTGCTCCTTTAGAGTCATATTACCTACTAGCAACTTGGTATATGACTGTTTACTCCCGAATGTCGGCCCGGTAGTAATATCTTAGAGTGGCAGATATTTTAATACAAAATATATATACATTGGAATGAAACAACTATTAACGGATTTAACTCGCGTATTTTTATTTTATTTTATTAGCTGACGTTTCTGATTCTTGAGCTGACAATAGTCTAACGCTAAAGTGTTTCACTTTTCGTTTTCACTTTACCGTTAGACTATTGTCAGCTCAGTCGTGCTACGATTATGGAAACTGTAAAGAATCCGAAACGTCAGCTAATAAAATAAAATAAAAATACGCGAGTTAAATCCGTTAATAGTTGTTTAATTCCAATGTGTAATAACCGCTAAGGCATCAGAAATTATTACAAAATATATAGTTTCGTTTTATTCTCAGTCTTAATAAGTGTTTCAAAGGAAGTAAGTAGGAAAACGGAAGATAATGTCTTAAGCGCTTTAATGCTTTTTTTTATACAAAATAAATAAAATGTATAAACAAGCTTCAAGTTTCTTCATCCTGCGAGGCTATGATGAATAAATTGTCGAGTCGACATCTCGTCATGTCGATATCGTCTTATTCTCGCGATGATCTGTCAAAAATCAACGTTGTCGACAACGAAAAATCTTGTCATGTCGATGTCGTCTCTTATTTCTACATGTCGATAACAAAATAATATCGTAACGATGAACCCTTTGCTTGTTCATAATAGGCTAGCTGGAAAAATGTCAATGACAAAAAACTCAAATATTTTTTTTTCATACTTAGTCCATTATCATATATATAAATATCTCTGTATTACTGTTATATTTATATGTCCATTACTATATTTATATAATTATATTATCAACGTTTTAATAATCTTTCAAGCGTCCAAATGTTAACTGGAAGAAATTCCTTTAAGAAATAAGTTCACATTTGTACATCTGCATTAATATCGCTCCTATTTCTGTATTTATTTTGATGTGTTATATAGAGTTTACATATATAAAGATGCAATATAATATAAAAAAAAACAATCATAGCCTTCATTAACTTATTGCGAAATGTAATAGAACCTTTTCTATACGTTTCAATAGAGTTTTCCTTCACACATTTTCTCATACCGAAAACCTAATACAGGTTACTGAGAACTTATTGGTACAAGCTTTGGATCGAGCTTGAATGCAGTCCTGTATCCTTCGCCTTTCATATAAGCTCTTAGAAAGCTCTCGGGGGACTTGGTGTAGTGAAATATTGCTGTGTTGCGTTTATGCTACTGATAATAAAACGTGGATATGTTTCTGGATGCGCAAAAATGCGGCATGAAATGTAGGTACATCAATACATAGTATAAAACAAAGTCGCTTTTTCTGTCCCTATATCTCTATGTACGCTTAAATCTTTAAAACTGCGCAACGGGTTTTGATGCGGTTTTCTTTAATAGACAGTGATTACGGATAGCCACTAGTATGGTATCCCTACTAATATTATAACGATAGTAGCTCTGTCTGTCTGTCTGTTACGCTTTCACGCTAAAACTACTGCACCGATTTAAATGAAATTTGATACAATCAAAGTCTGGAGCCTGAGAAGGAACATAGGCTACTTTTTAACCGACTGCAAAAATGGAGGAGTTCCACGCGGACGAAGTCGCGGGCAGAAGCTAGTATACTATACTTATACTATGCCTTAGAAGTTATAACACATTGGAATAGTTAGACTATTCTCAGCTCAGTCAGATAAGTTATCCCTTTGTCACTAACACCGTACTAACACTTATACTCTTTTTCACTCAACTATTCGGTGCATAAACGACGGTCTTGTTACAATGAACAAAAAATAAACTTCGATACTTTTTTGATGCCGATAAACGTAAAAAAAAACATTTGAAATACTTGAAGCGTTGTTGTTTAGTTGGAAGTTAACGCGAATTAAACGCTTTGGCAAGTTCCCCCGTTTGCGGAGCTGCGGAATAGCGTTTCAAACTGCTGGATGATGCTTGAAATTTTACAGTTATTTTATTTCACCTGTTGGGATCATTTTGAATTTGAACTCGCACTTTGGTCTCACAGTTTTGTCCAATGTGCACGTAATTCGTTTGCGTTTCACAATCGAAATAATTTGTCAACTACAGAATGACACGATTATGACGGACTTAACGTGTATTTTATTTTGTTTGCTGACGTTTCCAAAACTTTACAGTTCCCATATTCGTAGCACAGAGCTGACGATAGTCTAACGCTAAGTCAGCTCAGTCGTGCTACGATTATGGAAACTGTAAAGAATCCGAAACGTCAGCTAATAAAATAAAAATACGCGAGTTGAATCCGTTAATAGTTGTTTCATTCCAACTGTAGTGTTGCCGAAACGTCAATAAATAAAAAAAATTACTCGAGTTAAATCTGTTAGTGTTTAATTCCAATCCGTTATACCTAATTGTTAAATGTGTAATAACCGCGAAAGCATCAGAACTTATCTTTAACAGCAGTACTGCTAAGTTTCCATTTTCACAACAACAGACGTAACTAACTGCAATCTATCTGTCTCCCTCACTCAGGTGTGCAATTGGTTCATCAACGCGCGCCGTCGCATTCTCCCCGAGATGATCCGCCGGGACGGTCACGATCCGCTCCACTACACCATATCCCGGCGGGGACGCAAGCAAACTGCCAGCATCATGACCAGCCAGGGCATGATGCCCATAGGACACATGGGGACCATGACCGTCGCCAACATGAGGACCATGGCTGACATAGGCTCCATGACCAACATGGGCACGGTCACAAACATGGCTGGCGTGCCGTTAGCTTCGACGTCTGGTGTTGTCGTCTGGGATGGAGTTACGATGGAGGTAAGCTGTTGTCAGGATGATGAGTTCCATCTCACGCCTGTACTCTGATGGCTGAAATATACGTCATACGCGTGAATGGTGCTGTTTGTGGGGTCCGGTGTGTTCAGGTCTTCGAGAGGGACTTGTTTTTGTGTCTGCTTTGGGACGAAATTCGAATGGAGACATAATAATGTCTTATGTATTCATCAGTTTTTGCGTAAAAGATTAACAAACATACATCCATACATTCTTTCCTAGAAACTTTGCGATTAATAGTGCGTTTATCAGTAAGAAAATGAGGATTTTATCTAACATGTATTATATAATGTGTTCCATTATTATGGTGTGACGTAAAGTCTACATTCAGATCCTATTTTTATTGTCTTTGATGTGATGAGCGATATTATGATAAATCTGCAATGTTTTGACGACTATGACTGGGTGTAGTGATCAGATCACCTGAATACAAAGCTGGTGATTACGGGTTTGAAGCCCTTCAGAAGCCTTTATTTATATAAAAGTTTATTCTTTGGCAAATAGCCATAGCCCTTTTTTTTCAGCACCGATTGGATTGATGAGGTTTGCTCCAACTTATTTTCTACTAGCGATCCGCCTCGGCTTCATACGGGTGCTATCGTCTTCTTGAATCACTCTATCTATTTAAAAAAACAGCATCAAAATCCGTTGCGTAGTTTTAAAGATACATAAGGATATAGAGAGCAGAAAATGCGACTTTGTTTTAACTATGTAGTGATTTTCACAGACAAACGGCGACCACTCTGGTAACCACGTGTACGGGGACAGCCTCCTGGTGTACCGGAGCGACGGCGAGGAGTTGGTCGAGGAGGGCTACTCCAGCACCCTCAGCGAGGAGGAGGTGAAGTACGACCCATCGGTCTGGCAGTCCGTCATCAGCTGCGGTCCAGAGGATCAAATGCTGCACGCTGACAGTAGAGAGTAAGTAGCAAAAATGTTTATTTATGCACTTTGATTAGTGGTTCTTAAGAGGATTGTGAAGCTGTTGATTTTCATACAAAAGGCGATAACGTTTTACACCCAGTAAATATAGTTAGATTTTTATAATTTTTGGATATGTTGTAGATATAATGAGAAACTACGTCTGTACGTTTTGATTTTTAAGAAATATTGCTTACGCTAAAATTTATTAGCATCTAAAAATCTATATATAAATTTATAATCATAAAAATCTATATTATTTAAGCAATATTTCTTAAAAATCAAAACGTACAGACGTAGTTTCTCATTATATCTACAAGATATCCAAAAATTATAAAAATCTAACTATATTTACTGGGTGTAAAACGTTATCGCCTTTTGTATGAAAATCAACAGCTTCACAATCCTCTTAAGCTTTTTAGGTCCGTTATCCTTATGGCCTAAGGTCACTGATTTTACCCCTCCTCCCAACGACGAACTCACGCGTTAGTCGGCGCTGCGCTGTGTCTGAGCACAGCTGGTATCAGCTGGTAGTTGTCTTGAACGCTGAATTTCAATGTGACAAGTCTGAACTTGTCACATTGAACTTTACTTAACTACCAGCTGATTGTTACCGCGAAATACAAGGTTTACCTCCGCAGGGGTAATTAGACCCCCAGGTTAAGAAGGGGGTCTCTAGGGAATGGCTGAGTGAATGAAGCGCATACACTACAGTTACAAATATGAGAGGTGCAGTTTTCAAAACGTCAGCAAATATAAAACACGCTACTCAAATCCTAACTAATATTATAGATGCGATAGTAACTCTGTCTATCTGTCTCGCTTTCACATTAAAACTACTGACAGCATAGATAGTCTGGAACCAGAGTAAGGACATAGGCTACATGAAACTTGCCGTACTTAACTCCACTCGGACGGAGTCACGGGCAAAAGCTAGTCTATTATAACTTCATTCTAACACGCACGTTTGTCTCGCAGCACCGGCGCCGTGGTGACAGTGGCGACGTCAGACCCCGACGTGGCTGACGGCGCGGTGGACGGCGGGGGTTGGCATCCGCAGCTGGCCCACCTTCCGCAGCTGCCGCACCCGCTGAGGCGCATCCAGGTGAGCCCGCCGCCGCCTGTCGCCGTTGAACTGGAAGTGGCCACCACTGACATGTGATGACAGCTGATGTGATGACAGTTTGTTGAAGCGAGTGTTTGCAGCCAGTGTCTGATGCATAGAGATATTATACATAGAGGAGGTGAGCCATAGGACTGTCTGTAAGTGGAAGCGTATCACGGTAAAGAGAGACAGAAACTCTAAATAGTGGCACTGTCCTTGTCTTGCCGCATGCGCAATGGCAACATGCTGCGCGCCGTCCGTTGACGACGCAATACGAAATGTTCTAAATGTTTACTGCGCATGCGTCATCAGACAAGGACGCGACCACTATTCCAATGCTCTTTCTCTTTCTACCATTATAACGCGTTTCTGGCTGGCTCACCTCCTCTATGTATAATATCTCTATGGTCTGATGTGTCGTAGCGTGTCGAGATGGATCTTTGGAATATTTACAACCGATTGACAGGATTTGAGCAACTAGACAGACTAGGGGGCGAAGACAAGGTGCCAACGTTCAACGTTAACGTTAAATGAAACTACCAAAGTGTATGGGATTTGACATCCGCGAACGTATGTGATGTACATGACCTAGGTGTTGAAATAATCGTTAAGTGCGTTAGAACGTTTATCGGTATATGAGATCATTTTGGCAGCTGTAATGTATTTGGTGCTGACTGTACATTGATTCCTTTTTGCTGACGTCGGTGTTAAAACACTTGTTGTATGTATTAGCAATCTCCAAGCTAGTTATTTGTAATTTATTTAACAGAATAAAATTGCGCTCCAAAAGTTGTCTAAATTAAATTATCTAGTATTGGTTGATTATTCGGAGCGTAACGCATGTTTCTATCTGTTAGAAAAGTTGCAAATAACTTACCTGGTACTTACTTGGACATTGTAAAACAGGCCCTTAATTGGTAAGAGATTAATTTAGATTTAGCGTAAGTTTTGTAAAGTTGTCGTAGATTGTTTAAAATAAATTGTATTCTTTTACTAAGTTTGTTTTTCTTGAGGGTGTTTTAATACCGGCATCACCTGAATTTGCGAATTTGATTTATTTTTAAATTTTGCTGCTTTTGAATAATCAAATTTGGTGACGCAAACGTTGCGTTATTTAGCTTTACATGTATGTTGTATGACGAATACGTTGCGTCATCGCCTATTCGGTCAGTTTTAATTTGGGGTCGTTACTTCAGGTGGTGCCAACGGTAACAGAGGGGGAGCAGGACAAATTCAAGTGTCTCTATCTGCTAGTGGAGACAGCTGTTGCTGTGCGGCAGAGAGAGAAGGAGCAAGAAGACCTAGCATTCAATTGAGAACGTAGACTGTAGGCAGTAAAAGTTGCGCAATTTTTAAGCAATGGAGGTTACTGCGTGTCAAATCTGTTAGATGTGTTAAGTAGAAAGAGGTCTAGCTGTCATTTCCCTCCAAAAACAGGCCAGCAGCGGTCTCATGTTGGTGGAACATGACATATAAACCTCAACAAAGCATCTAGCGGCCTTAAGGCAGCTCATATTGATATTTACTGCTATAATATAGGTATTAGGGTCAATAACCTCTTGTTGATAAATTGATTTTCGAAAATTAAGTGCAAAGAGTTAAGTTATTTAAGTTTAGTTCGATATGCATTTCCTTAAGAAACTTAGTGAGTAAGAAAAAATATTTTCTTTATTAGGATAAGCAATTGATTGAAGTGTACCAGTTAATAAAAGATTTTGCATTATAACGTTTATTATTTGGCAAAAGGTGTAGAGGTTGATTGTCAGGTCATCGATATTCTGTTTAAAGTGTAGTATCCCAAGACGTTTGTCCGAAACCCTAATCAATTATATAGATAAGCGTCAGACGCATCATGTCAGATTTGAGAGTGGTCATAAAATTTAACCATTTATTAGTAAAAAGACCCATTCGGCACTAAGGACTAAAGTTACAAACACTCACCTGCCGAGCTAAATTTGCCCTTTTGTATAAAATGTGTAAAAAAAATGTTGTACCCTTGACGAGTTACATAGCAAATAGTAATTAACGACACACACGCGGACCTGGAGGGCGTTCCGAAGTCACGACAACGTGTCGTCATTAGCAATCCCTATTTTTTTTTTCAAAATATTCTATAGCCTATGTCACTCAGGGTGAACGTAGCTTCCCAACAGTGAAAGAATTTTTCAAATTGGTCCAGCCGTTTTGGAGCTTATTCAATCCAAACAAACAAACCTCTCCTCTTTATAATATTAGTACCTATAAATAATATAGATACATAATTATATAAACCTTACCAACATAATATATTCAAAGAAAAAAATACAGAACAATATGCCGAAGGTGTAAAATTTTATTATAGACCCTAGTTACTAGCTTTATTAGACCTTATTGTAGGTTATCTAGAATGGAATTTTCCATTACCTGAACTTCAATAAAGCCAATTGAGTATTGTAATATAATATTATTATGTGAAAAATCAGAATTCATCGGATATTAGATTCTGTAAGTACCGATCCTATTTGAATAGAGGTCAAAACTGGTTCAAAAATTCGAAAATCTATTAGTCTGCCAGTTTTTCTGAAACAAACAAAAAATAAAAGATTTCGTAAGTGGGGTTAGTGACGTCACGTTGTGGTTCAATTTATATCATACCTAACGTGACTTGGAATTTTAAAGCGCTTAATATTTATTGTGCGATTGGGAGAAAATAATACGTGTCCAAAAATTTTACTATATAAAAAACAAAAAAAATGTCGTACCTAATCCAACCTAAAGGCTTGAAAGCCTTCTTTCGGGAGGCTCGCCACCCGTCCGGTTTTGCAGTGAAGGCCCATTAGCTGGCCAACTGCGCTTCAGTATTCAGTTCGAAAAAAAAGTCGTACCTAATGCCCATTTCAAATTTTTATTTATCACTAGCTTCTGCCCGCGACTTCGTCTGCGTATGATTAGTATTTTACACTATATCGTTATAAAATATAGCCTATATGTTATTCTGATGTATAAGCTATATTGTGGTAAAGTTTCATTCAAATCCATTCAGTAGTTTTTACGTGAAAGAGTAACAAACATCCATACATCCATACATCCATACTTACAAACTTTCGCCTTTATAATAGTAGTAGGATTTTTTTTTTAACTTTGTTTCATAACCTATATTTAATCTAGAAGGGAATAAAACCGCGAAGCCATCAGGAACTAATAATGTAAACTTTTTAACATATAAACCGAAAACAGTTGCATTTTTTACGTCTTCATATTATTATATTCACATAGTACCTACTATTATTAAAAGCTTTTAAACTCTACACACCAGAAGAACAGCCTAAGTAACCCGAGAGACGAGTACAAAAAAGCAATTTACGTCCTGTCTCTTTCAAGCACATTCATTGACGTGATATGACGTTTAAGAATTCATAAGAGTTTCAGGATTTTGTTCCAGTGGGTGCTGTAAAGATATTTCTGTGCTAACGATAAATGCTGTAAGTACATAATAATATGTGCTTCTAATGTACTTGCGTCGTTCTTCTATTGACTATGAACCGACGTTTACTTATTTTTGGTTTATTGGACTATTAATATATTGTAGTTTAAAAAAAAGTTGGCTTTTATAAGGTCTAGTAAAAGTTTGCTTTGCACCAAATTTTAATATATTTTTTTAATCTTGTTTTTGTTTTTAATGTGACAGAGTGGACTTTTTCAGCGTAGACCTCGTTCGGTTTGCTACTCTATCACGGCATTCTATGGAAAGAAACGTGTACTAACCTTAATAAATATGGTTTGAGAAAGTGAAAAATTAGATAATATTTCTTAGTAGATAAATAAAATATGGAGAACCATATTTTTTTAAAAAAAGTATATAACCGTAACCTTTCAATACTCTAATGAGATGCTTTAATAAGACTGATGCCTTCGCGGTTATTATACATTGGAATGGAACAACTATGAACGGATTTAGCGTTAGACTATTGTCAGCTCAGTCATGCTACGATTATGGAAACTGTAAAGAATCCGAAATGTCAGCAAAAAAAATAAAACATAATACGCGAGTTAAATCCGTTAATAGTTGTTTCATTCAAATGTCTAATAATTATGCTTTAACAAGACTAAGCTAGGTTATTGTCAATAGAAGAAAAATTATATTCCTAAATTCTATAACAATTTGAATGTTTAACGCAAAGCATAGTATTTGATAGTATAGCATTTCATACTTCATGTCGTAACAAAGTCCTTTTAAAAGTAAGTAAGATGGTCGTACTTTTTGTGATGAAGTCATTTATGAGAGGCAGCTTGCGGAAAATGATAAATTACGGCAATAAAAAGGATTGATACTTTCATTTAGAATCGTATGTTTTTCACTTTGTTTATCATTTTCAAAAAAGAAAAAAAAATTGGCTGAATAAAAACAAAAATGTTTGCCAACTGACAGTGGCTGTTTAAGTTCAAAACTTCGCCCCTCGGACTTAAGAATTTAAAAGAAAAATTCAGTATTCTATTTCCGAACGTCTGACTTTAGAATGCTCCCGTTCGGAAATTCAAACTCGTACCAATATCATGCATTGACTTTGTGCGACACGAAATGTAAACTTAGTTTCCAGTTCGATTTTCAAAATTGATTCGTAAATTCGATTTGTTTCTTTTTACGAATAAATCGGAAAAATTGGAAAAAACCGGTAACTCGGTAATTTGAAGTGGTGCTTCACTATCAAGTTTTAAAATATCATTCTACATTTTATTCTAAATTTCATAAAAATAAAGCCTACAAAAAATTCTGATCTTAAAATAACAATGAAAATTGAAACGCTCTCTGCATTAAATTTTCATGTACACATTTTCATTTTTATTTTCGTACGCAAAGACAAAGCTTTGAGGGAGTTTAAAAATGTATCTCAAACGACTTTTGCTTTTGTCTATAAGTCTATCTTTAATATTAAGTTTGAAGAAACAACGAATAAAAAAAAGAACCTCCGTAGTGATTAACTAGGTAAAATAAAAAAAGTATCATAATAATATAGGTAAGATTAAAAGTAAGGATTTTTTTTTTAAATATGCTTTTTTTAATTTTACAATGTAGGTAAGTACTTGTGATTCCCTTTTGTTCGATACCCCACTCGGGTACATTTTTATAAATTTGGTTTTAGAATGACGTAACATAGTTAATTATGCATTGTCATCAAAACTGAACGCGTGTACAAAATTTCAGCTCAAAATTATCTCTTTCAAAATTATGTTGCAAGACTTCACCCGTACCTAATTACATACTTATATATCTATACTAATATTATAAAGAGGAAAGGTTTCCTTGTTTGGATTGACTAGGCTCCAGAACGGCTGGGATTTCAAAAATTATTTCATTGTTGGAAGGCTACACTATTCCTGAGTGACATAGGCTATAAAAAAAAGGGATCCGGGCCAAGCCGGGGCGGTGTGCTAGTGTTATTGTACTTACATTGCATAAATAAAAGTTTTTAAAAATAGACGTTCCTAACCATCCGCCATCTTAATTGTAACATAGACTAATGATTTGATACATAGACTTATGATTCCGAATTCAAAAATAGAATTCAGCCACAACCGCTTATAAAGCGCCTCTAATAATTCCATAGACGCATTCCAAATTCAAACTTGTAGATATTAGTAGCGAATAGTGATGGGACAAGTTAATGTTGAAACTTTTAGTTGACGATAATTTTAATATTTTTTTTATTAGTGTATTAGTGTTGTGGTAAAGAATCCTCGCCATTTCATGGTACGTCATATTTATAATCATAAGAAGAGAAGTATTTTGTATACTTACTTACTAAGTATGTTCCATATACTTAAATTATATTATTATATTACGTATAGTTAAATTATTATAAAATATATATTTGTAATGTATCTTAAGTTAACGATAAAAACAATCTAATGTAAATTTCATGCAAATCTTATCCTATTTTACATATAGGTATTAAGTCTTATAATACTTGTATGTATAAGTTACAACAAAATCAAATCACATTCATATCTAATATAAAAACCCACGCATTTTTTTTATTTTTAAAATGTTTAACTACAGATAGCATACCTAACTCCCTCTAGTTCAACATCACTAAGCCAATTTCAAATTTAGAATTCTTGCCACGTTCGGGTTTTGCTTAGAGCAAGTAACCCGCCCAAATTGCAATAACTACCATTTAAATGATAGAGTCTGGCCGCCGAGGCGTTTTGCATTCGGACGGGTTATCCAACTGCAATTTACGCTAGGTTAGCTATTTAGCAATGCATCAATATTATTTTAATAGGTTTTACTGAGTTTTGTCCTGATATTCAGAAGTAAAGAGTCATAATTATGGGTCCCTTAGTCATTTGACTACTTAGGTGGTTGTAGAAGGACAGTCACAGTCAAATTATATTCAAAACTAGCGGTTCGCCCCGGCTTGGCACGGATGCTATTTTTTTCAAAATATTATATTATATAGCCTATGTCACTCGGGAACAGTGTAGCTTCCCAACAGTGAAAGAATTTTTGAAATCGGTCCAGCCGTTTTGTGACCTATTAAATCGATACAAATAAACCTTTCCATTTTATTATATACTAGCTGTCCGCCCCGGCTTCGCCCGGATCCCTTTTCTTATAGCCTATGTCACTCGGGAATAGTGTAACTTTCCAACAGTGAAATAATTTTTTAAATCGGCCCAGTAGTTTAGGAGCCTATTCAATCCAAACAAACAAACAAACAAACCTTTCCTCTATAATATTAGTATAGAAGTATAATAATAATACGACTTCATTATTACTACCAACATGGACATTAGAAGTAAAAGAATCTAATTGAAACTGTAGGTAGGTTGGTAGCTACATAACGTTTTTCAAAAGTAAGAAAATATCAATTAAAATCAGATAAATCAATACAAAATAAACGCACATAAGTTTTAATAAAATTTGAGAAACCTTAAAAAGTTGTAAAAACTTGTAACTTTACAGATAAATAAATAAATATTTTCACAAACTTACAGGTATTAATAACTAATGGAACAAACTTTTAAGGGTTTGTTGTAACAAAGAACCTTTTCTGCTTAAAAGTTTGAGAGCCATCATTAGATACAGCGAGATCAAAGCTAAAGTTTGGGGACAACTGGAGATTAGATTTCTAAACACAACTCATCAAAAGTTTACTGGAAGAGATTATTTATTAAAAATTATAATGTTTAAAAAAATATGTCTTTGCAATGAAATTATAACGGACTAGCTTCTGCCCGCGACTTCGTCCGCGTGGAACTCCTCCTTTTTTGAAGTCGGTTAAAAAGTAGCCTATGTCCTTTCTCAGGCTCCAGACTTTCTTTGTACCAAATTTCATTTAAATCGGTCCAGTAGTTTTAGCGTGAAAGCGTAACAGACAGACAGACAAAGTTACTTTCGCATTTATTAGTTAACACGTGTATTTTATTTCATCTGCTGACGTCTCGAAAACTTTATAAAGAAAGAAAGAAAGAAATTTTGTTTATTTGCCACATATTTAAGTAGGTACATGCACATACAGCTCCCATATTCGTAGCCGAGCTAACAATAGCCTAACACTCAGTTTCTCAGTCGGCCACGAATATGGGAACTTAAGTTTTTGAAAAAATACGCGAATTAAACCCGTTACTGTTGTTTCATTCCAATGTGTAATAACCGCGAAAGCATCAGATATTATTTAAACTTCTATTATCAAGATTTTCTCTCTCATCCCTACTAATATTATAAATGCGAAAGTAACTCTGTCTGTCTGTCTGTCTGTTACGCTTTCACGCTAAAACTACTGAACCGATTTAAATGAAATTTGGTACAAAGATAGTCTGGAGCCTGAGAAAGGACATAGGCTACTTTTTAACCGACTGCAAAAAAGGAGGAGTTCCACGCGGACGAAGTCGCGGGCAGAAGCTAGTCTAATATAAAGGAGTTTCTTTCGAAATGAAAATCTTCCAAAATATCATGTCTATTTTTGTTTAAATATTTTATAGTCTATGTTACTCAGGGTGAATGTAGAATTACAATGTTGAAAGAAATTTTGAAAACACACACACAAATTTTCTTTTTTTAATATTGACGGCCTGTTGGTCTAGTGGTCAGAGGCCCTGACTACGAAACCGGAGGTTACGGGTTCGAATCCCGCTAGGGGCAGATGTCAATGTGATGAGCACTGGCATCTGTACCTGAGTCTTGGATGTCTTATATGTATTTATGTATATTTATCCGTTGTCTAGTACCCATAACACAAGCTTTGCTTAAAATGGGACTAGATAATTGGTGTGAATTGTCCAAAGATATTTAAAAAAAAAAAATAGTAGTGTAGATAATCAAACTTCTATTCACTTCCAGAGACCTAAATCCGCGTGAAACCAGTAAAATATTCTGTTTGTACGGTATTTTATTTGCTGTGAAGTTGTCTCCGAGACGAGTTTGCGTCAGTCGTAATTGGTCACTAAGTTCGGACCGTACGTCGATTAATGAGTTAGACTGGAAACTTAGTATAAAAGAAACTTTATATTCATTTTACATAAAATATGACGTCATTAGAGATAATACAATAATTTCTTAATCTGATACTCGTAGACTAATATATTTCAAAAACTAGCTGTCCGCCCCGGCTTCGCCCGATCCCTTTTTTAAATATAATATAGCCCATGTTACTCGGGAATAGTGTAGCTTCCCAACAGTGAAAGAATTTTTCAAATCAGTTCGTTTTGGAGCCTATTCAATCCAAACAAACAAACCTTTCCTCTTTATTATATTAGTACTTATAGATTATACTAGCGGTCCGCTCCGGCTTCGCACGGATCCCCATTTTTTTTCCAAAATATTCTATAGCCTATGTTACTCGTGGATAATGTAGCTTTCGAATGGTGAAAGAATTTTTAAAAACGGCCCCGTAGTTTTTGAGCCTATTCATTACAACCAAACAAAGTTTTCGTCTTTATAATATTAGTATATATTAATATTAGTATAAATTAATATCACAAACGAAACAAACTCAAATTCAAAACTAAAGGAACTAAAGTCCCAAACGTCGTATCTATCAATTATTCGACCTTCAGTACCCAATTTGCCTTTTAAGGTATAAACCTAGACTTGATCTAGGTTACAGGTTAGACTCGAGGGAAACCTAGGCAATTGCCCAAGTTCTCTGAATTGTTTTCGTCTGAAATTCAACATTATTTGATTGCTTTGCCAAAATATATAGGTACCTATATATATATACTAGCGGCCCCGGCAGACGTCGTCCTGCCCGTCCGATTGTTTCGTCAAAGATCTGTCAAAGTCTTCTGTCACTTCTTCATAAGGCTTCATATTTTCCCCGTTTTTTACACATTTTCCACTGTTTCTTCGCTCCTATTGGTCGCAGCGTGATGTTATATAGCGTAAAGCCTTCCTCGATAAATGGTCTACCTATCCAACAAAAAAATATTTTTTGAATTCGAACCAGTAGTTCCTGAGATTAGCGCGTTCAAACAAACAAACAAACTCTTCAGCATTATAATATTAGTATATTATATAGATAACCGTTATTCGGGAGCAAATAGAAAATAGTCATATGGATCTTTTATTTTGACTGTTTATTTTTTTATTTTCTAAGATATTATTATGAAGTTGGTAGAAATTTCATGTGCATACTTATCGGGTATTTATTTTCATACCCTTAGTTTTGAGGACGCCATTTATTTTTGATTTTTTTTTGGATATTTCTTTTTGTTTTTTTTTTTATAATTTAACATTGTAAAATACATAGTTCACAACTTAAAATTTTTACCCTTCTACCATCAACACCTATTTTTTAATAAATAAATTCAAAAAAACGCAGTACGATGTTTGTTGGATCAGCTAGTAGATGCTCTAAGGCTAGTAGTCATATAAGATCCATATAATAATATGACGGTTTGCTCCCGAATAGCGGCCCTTAGCTTTAAGACACTAGGTACTTTTAGCATAAGACTATAGTCAACTCAGTCGTGCTACGATTATGGAATCTGTAAAGGCTCCGAAACGTCAGCCAATAAAATAAAATACGTGAGTAAAATCCGTTAAAGTTGTTTCATTCCAATGTATAATAAAGAAGCATCAGAAATTATTACAGTAGGTACTAAGTACCTAATTTAAATCAAATCTAGCGGCTAGGCTTTAAAAACAAACATAAACAAACTTATAATACCACACACGACCAAAACAACTGCTAAAAATAATACCATAACCACAGTATATAATGTACAAGTAAATAAACCCTTTATGGTAATTGTATAAATCATTAATGAGGGCTAGTTCCTGCGGAGACCCTTCACGCTTCAGCGAGTCACGGACATAGTAAAATGATTAGGTAAGTTATAGTAGTGGATTAACTGGTTTTACCACTCGATGACCGGTTACGCAGTGGACAAAAATATGTTGGGTAGTTAATTAGGAACAAACTAGATTTACGATGTAATATTTGTCGCGCAATGATAGTAAGAATAATTAGGAATAATAAGTATAATTGGTTATAGAAAGAGAAAAGACAGGTATACGTTGAACAAAATGCAGTGATAAATGAAATTAGGCGCGGAATAAGGTAATTTTATTTACCGCTAAGATCATAATAGACCTCGCATTCAAAAACGCAGTGGACAAAAATGAAATAATATTAGGTCTCAGTAGATATACAGTAACATTTAACTATGAATATGTTAATAGTAACGTAGTGGATAACCTCTGCGGTAACTGGATAACATTTCTTAAAACATATTTTTCAAAATCAAAATGGCACCTTCAACTAACATATATTTTCTTTATGAAAACCAAAGCAAACGTAGATAACCATACATAAATTACGTAAAATATTACTTTCTAACGCTTCTATTCCCTCTCGGTCTTGTAATAACCGCCATTACCTAGAAAGGCCTTCCCAACTGTAACAACGGTCCAAGAAACTTATGCTAAAGCAATTATTCTACAATTGCCCTATTTCGTACATACAATTGTCTTACGGACTCATTGAATTACGCTAAGGGTGTCCAAGCTATCGAGTTATTCTATTGGATAAAAGACGTCGTACATATTTCATGACAATTCGTTATGGTGATTGGATTCGGGTGAAAGTGATTGGGAAGGGAGTAGATGGTGTGTTTTAACTAAGGTAAATGCCGTTATTGGTAAATGTTCTATTTTTTATATAAAACTAGCGGCCCGCCTCGGCTTCGCACGGATCACTTTTTTTATAGTTTATTTCACTCGGGAATAGTGTCCAACAGTGAAAGAATTTTTCAAATCGGTCCAGTCGTTTAGGATTCTATTCAATCCAAACAAACAAACAAACAAACTTTTCCTCTTTATTATATTAGTATAAAAAACAACGACGCCGCGATGTACCACTTCGTTACTATTTGTCGTAGCGTAGTGTTAGCGGTAACGCAGTGTATATGGATTTTTTCTTGTAACTTAGGATTAAATTAGATTCCTTTATTTCTCAAAAGTCATACAATATAATAATTACAATTATTGAGATCAAAACTAAAACAAAACAAAAAATAATACGATTACAACAGGTATTTCTAGTTAGTCTTCAAAAAAAAATATTACTTAGATATCGCACACCTAGATCTAAAGGGAGCTAACTCAAAAATCTGAAGATTTAAATTAAACACACGCTAAAAAAAGGATTCGATTCCTTACAACAATTTCGCCTCTCACGAAATAGTTACTTTTTTTGAGTTAGTTCCCTTTAGATCTAGGGGTGCGATATATAGTATGCCTTAAGAACTATATTATTATTTCAATAGTTGAATAAATAAAAATATACACTCCCTTTGACAGTAATTTATTGATAATCATGTTATTTACAATGAGAACTTAAAGATAAACAGTGCATCAAACATAAAACCTGGGCAAAGCAAATCTTAAAATAGGTATAATAATATTTTTTGTACAAAGACAACAGTACAAAAATTTTAGACCCCCAGTGGGATTCGAACCCACGCCTACGCCTTTACTAGCGGCAGCGTGCTAACCATTACACCATAGGGGACCACTAATTTCGATTGTTAGATCATAGTTAATATTAAATCTTAAAATCCCTACTAATATTATAAATGCGAAAGTAACTCTGTCTGTCTGTTACGATTTCACGCTAAAACTACTGAACCGATTTAAATTAAATTTGGTACAAAGAAAGTCTGGAGCCTGAGAAAGGACCGGCTACTTTTTAACCGACTGCAAAAAAGGAGAAGTTCCACGCGGACGAAGTCGCGGGCAGAATCTTATATTTTAATTTCATGCAGTCAAAGTGTTGAAATACCTATCACTATATTAACATTGATACCTACATAGTATCGTAGACACCCCAATTAACCCTTTCACGGCGACTAAACACACTTAAGGCTGCGACCCTGGGTATAATTAATCATAGACCTCTATTGACAGAGGATCATTTCCAACCACAAGTGTAATCTCGATTATAACTATATAACGTGGTAAAGGGTTAAGTCTTACTCCGATGGATAGGTATTTTTATTTTAAATTGTGTAATTTTTAAAATAAAGTATTTTGCATAATGTAAATCAGCTCAGTCGTGCTACGATTATGGAAATTGTAAATGGTAAACGTCACCCAATAAAATAAATTACGCGAAACAAAACCGTTCATTGTTGTTTTTATTCTAAAAAGAAATACATATAAAGAAATATTTGTCATCATTATCTTTAGCGTTAGACTATTGTCAGCTCAGTCGTGCTACGATTATGGAAACTGTAAAAAACCCGAAACTTCAGTAAATACATAAAATAAAAATACGCGAGTTAATCCGTTAATAGTGGTTTCATTCCAATGTAAAGTTTTGTAATTTTTAAAATGAAGTAGTTTGTATAATGTAAATCTCACTTAGCGTTAGACCATGTTGTCAGCTCAATCGTGCTACGATTATGGAAACTGTAAAGAATCCGAAACGTCAGCAATTAAAATAAATTATGCAAATTAAATCCGTTCATTGTTGTTTTTATTCTAAAAAGAAATAGGTACCTTCTTATTTATCATCATTAATTCTTAGGTATAGTAGGTATATTAATTACTAGCTGTCCGCCCCGGCTTTGCCCGGATCCCTTTTTTTATAGCCTATGTCACTAGGGAATAGTGTAGCTTCCTAACAGTGAAAGATTTTCAAATCGGTCTAGACTTTCTGGAGCCTATACAATCCAAATAAACAAACAAACATACAATATTAGTATAGAAAATTAAAATTTTATTTTATACATCTTTATTAAAAACAACATTGCTTGCTCTTTTAAAAATAACAGTACACTGGTCTCAAATGTTTTTTATCATTCACCTGCCAGATCTCAAGTTATTGAATACAAAGGCAGTAGTATTCTCTTTAACCTGGCAAGTTCTCCGTGTGTTCACGTAGCAACAGTGTTCCTGGAATGTTCAACATATTTCGCTTGGCATCCTTTTGAGAACTAATAGTTTAAAGTTAGCGAGTACGCTAAAAATTCTTGCTGTAGGCAATTTTAAGAGGGTTAAGATGGAAGAAAACTTACAAAGGTAAAATAAAAATAAAAGAGAAAATGATTCAGAGTAAGCAAAAGAAATGACAATCGGTAATAGCGAACGATCAAAAGAATGCTAATAATTTCTGATGCCTTCGCGGTTATTACATATTGGAATGAAACAACTATTAACGGATTTAACTCGCGTATTTTTATTTTATTTTATTTGCTGACGTTTCGGATTCTTACTTTAGCGTTAGACTATTGTCAGCTGAGTCGTGCTACGATTATGGAAACTGTAAAGAATCCGAATCGTCAGCAAATAAAATAAAATAAAAATACGCGAGTTAAATCCGTTAATAGTTGATTCATTCCAAAAAGAATGCTATTTTAATATGCAGATGTCTTGGTAATTACCCCCGCGGGGGTACAACTTGCTCATCGCGGGGGTAACAATCAGTTGGTAGTTGTCTCGAACGCCGAATTTCAAAGTGACAAGTCTAAACACAGGCATCAGACTAGAGCGCAAGTTCGTCGTCGGGAGGAGGGGTAAAATCAGTGACCCTAGGTCAAAAGGGTCACGGTCCTAAAAGAAGGCTGAAAACTGACCATGTGGCGTTTTCGTTTCCTGTTATCGATTGGACCTGTTTAGGGGTAGATTTGAAATGCCTGTGAAATTTTGTGTTTCGGGTAAGTTTGAGAATCGGCCTCACCTTTTTTCATACGCTAAGGTTAAGGGTGAGTCCACCCTTATTTTTTATATTTCGACATTTTTTTTGTATTTCTTTTATTCATGATTCAGAAATGAGAAATACGCACAATCCACGATTTTCCCCTACAACCGTCAAACCGTATTTAATAATATATATCAAAAAAGTATATACTGATAAAAAAAAAATCATGTACTTAGTGACATAACGACACTAACAAAAGCTTTCTGACGTCATAATCCTAATCAATTGGGGTAGGTCTCATTCTACCGTTAACGTTTGTAGAAATGTACAACATTTTCGTTCGATACTATTGCGTTGACGAATGTAGAATGTCACCTGCTAGATAAAGCAGTTTTATGCGAAATATAAGTATCGAAAGTTTACTATTGTAATATAATACGGTTGTTTGCATCCTTTCAAAGTGCAACGGTAAATGCAGCTCTTTGACTTTGTGATTGCAAGCACCCTATTTAATATTCTCACTGAAGCGTGCGAAATTATACATAATAATTTGTGTTGTTATTCTCAAAGCGTTCGAGAATATATCGGTCGAGAGAGAACACCAATTTATATAAATTACTCGTATTATTTACTTATTCATTTGCACTTTAATACACAATTTAAAATCTATGTTAAAAGGAGTTGACTTAATGACTGACATCAATGCAGGGCCTAAACAGTAAGGGTTAGAAACTTGAAGTTTTGCACATGGGTTTCTACTTAACGTAGGAAAGCATTAAGGTGGTAAAATGTAGGTGCTTATAGTAGACGAAATCGCGGGCAGAAGTTAGTAAATATACCTATAAAAGAAATCCAAGAGACCAACAGGTAAATTATTTTTGTCAAATTGTCAAGTCGACAACTCGTCATGTCGATGTTCTGTTTGCGGTGATTTGTTTAAAATCAGTAACGTTATTAAATACGATCTATCAATCAAAATTCGATCGATATTTTTGGTCCAATTCCATTACGTGTGTGCTAAATGCTGCAAAGCATTTCACACAGATGGTGCTGAAGCGAAAAATTTACATGTAAACAATGAAAGTGAAAGATCGAATTGAATCATTAGTGGGTTCTCATGGTGTAAAGGTCAGCACGCTGCCGCTAGTAAAGGCAAGGGCGTGGGTTCGAATCCCACTGAAAGTCATATTTTTTCTACTCATCTTAGTACAAAATATCATTATCAGTAACGTTACCAACTACATCGAAAAATCTTGTTATATCGACGAAAGTGTTTTTTAATACTTAATAAAATATTTCCAATTACATTTCACACTGTACATTGCACCTTTGGCGCATTTCCAACGGGCCTGCAATTCGGCGGGCGATGTTATCAGTGGACTGCGCTTTTGCCCTACCTTCGACTGATAAGCGACGTGAGTTATGTGAGCAATTAATGGCATATTACGGCACGGTAGGCGTTATACGGAAATTGTAAGGTATCAAATATTTCCGGGATTTTTTTAAATAGGTAATTTCGAAGTTATTACACACTAACAACCAAGGGCGTGCATTCTATATAAGCACAGATGTATGAAGTGCCTACCCTGAAGCCATACTTACACTCCCCTCCCTGCACGCGCCTGCTAGCAGCCCGCCCCGTCTTCGCACGGCTACTTTTTTTTTTAATATTCTATAGCCAACGATGATGTGAATAATTTCTGACGCTTTCGCAGTTATTACACTTCTATAATAATACAATAGTTTTGTTTCTTGTTTGGCTAGATCGTTTTGTGTGTGTATGTGCGCTTGCGTCCGTGTATATCTATACTAATATCTATACTAATATTATAAAGCTGAAGAGTTTGTTTGTTTGTTTGAACGCGCTAATCTCAGGAACTACTAGTTCGAATTCAAAAAATATTTTTTTGTTGGATAGACCATTTATCGAGGAAGGCTTTAGGCTATATAACATCACGCTGCGACCAATAGGAGCGAAGAAACAGTGGAAAATGTGTAAAAAACGGGGAAAATATGAAGCCTTATGAAGAATTACTATTCATTAAGTGACAGTTAGAAGACTTTGACAGATCTTTGACGAAACAATCGGACGGGCAGGACGACGTCTGCCGGGGCCGCTAGTGTGTATGATATAAGACTAGAAGTGTGTGTGTATGTGTGTGTGAACATGTGTGTAATAATATACTCTAAGTCTAGAATATTATTTACTAGTTTGCTAAAGAATGAAGCACATACAAACTCCAGTTATTGATTCCTTTTAATAGATAACGATCTTCTTAACAATAGGAAGGCACACAATGGCGTCTGCTAATTTATTCACTGATAATAATACCCTATTTATCTGAAGGGCACTTCACGTGAAAGGGTATAAATAGATAGGATGCTAAGGGTTCCGTAGTTAACTAACGAGGAACCTTTATATTATGCTAAAGACAAACTACTAACGAAATCTTATTATTTATTAGTATTTGTACAACAAATATTTCATATTTGAATGCAATGTGTTTTTGAGCACAAAGTAAAAAAAAAGTCAATTATGACATGTTGCTTTTGCGGTTATTATACATTGGTATGAAACACTATAACGGATTTAACTCGCATATTTTATTTGCTAGCGTTAAACTATCATCAGCATAGTCGTGCTATAAATATGGGAATTGCAAAGTTTTCAAAATGTCAGCAAATAGAATACGCGAGGTCAATCCGTTATAGTGCTTCATTTAAAAAAAATTGGTTAGGTACTGAAAACTCGTACGTAGAGTTGATGATAGTAATTTTTTGTATTAAATTATCGGATCAGTCGGCTACGAATATGTACGAATGTGTACTGTAAAGTATTCAAAACATCATAAAACTAACACGTACGAGTAGTAATTTCAGATGCCGTCGCGGTTATTACACATTGGAATGAAACTATAACGTCAGCCAATAAAAATGAAATACGCGAAATCCCTTAGTTGTTTCATTCCAACATATGATTAGGCATCATAAACAACAAAATCAGGCAAAATTCATTAGCGTCGTCGAATTTCACGGCAAATATAATTTTCCTCATATCGTTTCATTAAATTAATAGACGATTTCTTACCCAATTCAGGGAATTTACTTTCCTTATAACAGGTCGACGTAATCTGGCGGGAGATCGCTGGACCCGAGTAACTAAGGGTACTCGTTTTGTAATAAGCCCTATAATATATATATTTATTACCTGTTTTGGTAAATGTTCTGTCCCTACTTTTCTATATATCTATAAGCTATAAAAAAAGCGTTGGCACCAAAATGTATGGGATTTGACATCCGCGAACGACTGTCACGTACGTCACAAACGTTCACGGATGTCAAATCCCATACATTTTGGTTAATTCGTTTAACGTTTACGTTGAACGTTGGCACCTTGTCTCAGAAATGACGGCATAGCATGTTGTAACTTTCGTCAAAGTCCACTATTTTTGCGTGAAAGAAACATACATCCATCCTAAGACCCATACAAACTTTCGCATCCTATTCCTAACTCTAAGTAATATTACAAATGCGAAAGTAACTCTGTCCGTCTCTCTTTCACGCTAAACCTACTGAACTGATTTAATTGAAATTTGGCACACAATAAGTCTAAAACCTGGCAAAGGATATAAGCTACGCTTACCTGCCGTAACTGCCTGCGGTTACGCGAACGGAGTCGCGGGCAATAGGTTGTGAACAATATTAGTAAGGATACAATAAATACATTTTTGGGGTCCAAACACAGATTCATTTTCGAAAAAAATCGAGTGTTTCTAAGGTGAAAAAAACTCAGTTAGTAACGCCGCGTACAAAATGATACGATAAGGTCGAAAGGCAATTTTCCTTCACTGTTATCGTCGAAATTAGGTTTTTTTCACTAAAGCCACTCCCACACTCAGGTACAATATAATATTTACCGACAAATTTGCGTTCGTGGTCAACTGTACGACATTCGAAACACAACTCTAAACACGTGGAATAAAGATTAGTATTAAGTGACTGAGTGTAATCGTTAAAGAATCTCTTGGTCAGCATTTTTAATATTATTTGCGAAATTAACAGAACCTTATTTGGTAGCGAGTAATTGGGAATGTTGATAATTATGTAGGGATTTTTAATGTTAAAAAAACGTTAATTAACGTAACCAGATAATTAACGTACGTATATTTATTAACGAATTCATGGAGGCAAACAAAAGTTTGTCCTTTTTAATTATAATTTCTCACGCTTTCGTGGTTATTACACATTAATTAATACGACCGTATTGGATTTATTACTGACGTTTTAAAAATCTATTGGATATTTTTTGTAGGAAGGTAAGTAACCCTAATTTTAATAGTTTTTGATACTTTCGCGGTTATTACACATTGGAATGAAACATCTATAACGCATTTAACTCGCGTATTTTATTTTATTAGCTAACTTAGCTGACGATAGTGTTTCCCGCCGTGAACTGAGTTGGCTACGAATATGGAAGCTGTAAAGTTTACGAAACGTCCGCAAAATATACATAAAATAAAATACGTGTTTTGTTTCAAATACATTTGAAAAACATAACCCTCCTTTTTGGGCAGTTGAGTGTGCATTATTTATGATGAATCTAAAAGCAGCAAAATACTCAATAATGCAAAATTACAATTTGCTTAGTTTGGGACTATATTAATTTGTACATTCTCAAGTTATGTGCTCCCTTGACTTGAGGCCCTAGGGGCCATAATGAATGTCTGAGTATCAGAAATTTGCTAATAAATTGTTATTTAGGGCTAGTTTCACAAAGTGCTGAAGTAAGTACCCAATATTTTCTTTTCTAGGACTTTTCTAGTAGAAAAGCGTTTTTAAAGGCAAACAGTCAGAGTTCTGCGGCTTTAAAAAACATCCAATTTTTTAAAAAAAAATTTGATTGAATATTTTTTTGTCCGTCCGAAATTATATTATTATATAGTTTATGTAACAATAAGTTTACTCTAGATATACTTGAATATTGTAAAATAGGCTCTCAATTGCTTATTATTTATTAAAATAAACTTTTGCTCTCTAATAATGAATTAACGATGCCGCTGCTACGGCGCTACGGCACTACGGCGCTACGGCGTAGCAGATGCTACGTCTTTTATACTGTTTCACTAATTCAAAATGGCCTATAGCTCGTGTTGAAGTTTTTTTTTTTAAAAGGGACATTTAATTTGTGACCTGAAAAGACTTCTACGAAAATTTAACAAAATAGCCATATTTCCAGTTTTAGCGAGACTAGTGAATAAAAATTATATTTTTAAAAATATCCATAGCCTAACGTCTATTATTATAAAAACGAAAGTAACTCTGTCTGTCTGTGTCGCTTTCACGCTAAAACTACCAAACCGATTTAAATGAAATTTAATCACGCTCCCGTAATTACTAATTCCACGCGGTCGAAGTCGCGGGCAAAAGCTAGTAGTATATAAATTTCACATGATATAATTATGTAAGAGAGGTAACTAATTTGCCGATTGGCAAAGTTTCTACCAAATAAAATCACGTAAAAAAACACATATGCCTTTTATAAGGAAATCTAGGAAATACCTGAACTGGAATTCACTATGGAACGTCAGCTAGGTAAAGATCAAGTGCAGAAAACTTTGTAGATGTGTTATGTACTAGGCAAAATACGTAGTAAGTACCAAGAGTATGCGTAAAAATACTAGGTCTAAATACTATTTATTTAAGAAAACGCAATCCATAAAAGGAGAAGCTGACTTAATGCCTGACATATCAATACAGGGCCTAAATTTTAAGAAATTCGACCCTTAAGGGGGTAAAACGGGGGTGCTTATCGCGCAGAAGAAAATACCGGTGGAAGCTAGTTCAATGATAAACTGAAAACAAAACGTTTGTTAACGTTTTTTGAAAAATATAAAAATGTGTAAGTATCTACGTCCGTATTTGAGTTACATTTGTATCAAATTGCAGAAATTTCATATTAATTTTTCACTGTCAAGTATTAAGCAATTATGATAATTATTTAATTCTAACCCTCTTCCCTTTTATTTCTTTTTGGTTACATCAGTTTAATTCCAATGTGTTATAACTGCGAAGGCAAGAAAAATACTACATACTCATACAGTAACTCTCGTAATGCGGGATCGAGCATGTTAAATCCCTGTTCCAAGAACGTACTCAAGTAAATACGTCTCATATAGAACTTTCCAGATCAATCTAAAACTTCGACGTGCCGGATGCAATACGAGCCTTAGTATTTCCGAATAGGACGCCATCTTTGCTTATTCCCTTTCTAGTTATGTTCATTAATTGTATATAAGATTGGATTAAAACAAATATATAAGGATTTAACTCGCGTATTTTATTTTATTGGCTGACGTTTCGGATTCTTTACAATTTCTGTAATCGTAGCACTACTGAGCTGACAATAGTTTAACGCTAAAGTGAAACTACCTTATTATATATATTACAAAATTTAAGCACTACACTGTTCTTTAATAATATTAAATATTTATATTCCATTCTTCGCTAAAATTAAGTACCTATTTTACAATAAAAATAAAACAAATAGGGGGCGTTAGAAGGCATCAGAAATTATTATGTAGATAAGATTCTTTTGTTTTTCAGTATATACAAGACCTACTTGACAAGACAAGACCTACTAGAGACCGTTAAAAATATAAAACAATGAACACATGCAATTAAAACCATTATTTAAAATTTACAAATATCATTATGAAATTATTTTTTCACTGAAACTTTTAGTCTAACGTTACAGTTAAACCAAATACGTTAAATTATGACGCTCAAGTGAAAGTTTAACGTTAGACTATCAACAGTTCAGTCGTGCTACGATTATGGAATCTGTAAAGGCTCCGAAACGTCAGCCAATAAAATAAAATATGCTAGTTAAATCCGTTTAAAGTTGCAATTCCAATATATAATAACCGCGAAGGCATCAGAAATTATTAAAGAACTAGCTTCTGCCCGCGACTTCGTCCGCGTGGAACTCCTCCTTTTTTGCAGTCGGTTAAAAAGTAGCCTATGTCCTTTCTCACGTTCCAGACTTTCTTTGTACCAAATTTCATTTAAATCGGTCCAGTAGTTTTAGCGTGAAAGCGTAACAGACAGACAGACAGACAGACAGAGTTACTTTCGCATTTAGAATATTAGTAGGGATGACTAATTTAAAAGTAAATTTTACAAAAGCCTATTTAATTATTAAAATACGCGTGTCATATTAACATCGTACGAAATTCCACGAGCCTTAAAACCGAACATCAAAATCTCCCGCCAAAAATCCATCGCGGAAATTCAGTGATTTCGAAAATGTCAGCGCTTGGAGTTAACGCGCGCTGTGTCGCATGCGAGACCGCGGCGAAACACTGCTCCGTAACTCCGCACATAGATTTCATTTTAACTGGAAAACCCTTATTAATCTATATAATCCGGTCATTTAAGCTTATATTAGATAAGAAGCCTCTACCTCAAAAACGGTTCACCGTATAAAAATTTTTTTTAAACAAAATTTGTAGAGAATTTTGTATTCTACAATATTGCCAACAATGACAAAAAGCTAAAACCCATAGGAAATGAGAAATTTACAAAAATAACGATTTTTTGACACTTTGACCTTGAAATTTAATAGTTGCTCACACCCTACCATATGTAGGTTTTGAGACAACTTTAAGGATGTCAATATACAACTATTTACAAAATTACAGCCGGGTATCTCGCATTCCGAGGTGAATTCCTAATTTGACCGGTCTAATACTAATATTATAAAGAGGAAAGGTTTGTTTGTTGTATTGAATAGGCTCCAAAACGGCTGAACGATTTGAAAAATTCTTTCACTGTTGGGAAGCTACACTATTATGCTATAAAAAAAGAAGATCCGTGCGAAGCCTGGACGGACAGCTAGTTAAGTATAAAAGTATTCCAGCTGTGAAACGAAAGTTGGACGGCAAATATCCCTACTAATATTATAAATGCGAAAGTAACTCTGTCTGTCTGTCTGTCTGTTACGCTTTCACGCTAAAACTACTGGACCGATTTAAATGAAATTTGGTACAAAGAAAGTCTGAAACCTGAGAAAGGACATAGGCTACTTTTTAATCGACTGCAAAAAAGGACGAAGCGGACGAAGTCGCGGGCAGAAGCTAGTATGCTATAAAAAAAGATGATCCGTGCGAAGCCTGGGCGGACAGCTAGTTAAGTATAAAAGTATTCCAGCTGTGAAACGATAGTTGGACGGCAAAATATTATTATGTACAATAATTTCTGATGCCTTCGCAGTCCTTTATTAGACATTGGAATGAAACAAATATGAACGGATTTATCTCGTTAATTATATTTTATTAGCTGCCGATCCGGAAGCTTTACGGTTTCCATTATCGAAGCACGACAGAGCTGACGATAGTCTGATGCTAAAGTCTTCACCCTAAACGCATATACCTGCTTCTGTCATGGGTAATAAAATAAAATACGCGAGTTAAATCTATTATTATTGTTTAATTCCAATGCAGCAACTATTATTATTTCTCACGCTTATGATGATTTGTCACGTTGACATTTTGTTATGTCGATAACGTCTTATTGTCGCGATGGTCTGTCATAAATTGGTAAAAGAAAACGACAAGATACAGAATACGACATTTGTTAGACATCAATATGTTGACAAAATGTCGTCGTGTAAACATCTCATCCACTTGTGTCATGCATTCGCGGTTATTACGAGTACAAATTTCAATGAAACAATTATACCTAACGGTTTTTTTTTATATTTGTCTCATTCTAATGTAAAATACGCGAGTTGTATCCATTATATTTTTTTCATTCCAACGTAAAATACGCAAAATATATCCCTTATAATACTTTAATTGCAATGGTATCTAATATTTCACAGTATCCAAGTTAAACACATACTCATCTAGTTACTCTGTATTCCGGTCACATGCCTGCGCCTGGCTAGCTGCCAACGGCTTTAGGCTTCAGTATCTCACGTTGGGTCATTTATTCTACGATAACATAGGCACAAATTAACCAAATTACGCAAACCTACGACCCACAGCTCTAGGAGTTCCTCTTGTCCACTGACTACGGTTTTATACATTTGTGTACTAGTTTTATTTAGATTTATTAGGTAAAACCAGCAAAGTCTGGAATCACTATCTATACTAATATAATAAAGAGGAAATGTTTGTTTGTTTGGATTGAATAGGCTCCAAAACGAACCGATTTGAAAAATTCTATTCACTGTTGGGAAGCTACACTATTCGTGACTGACATAGGGATAAAATAGGGATTCGTGCGAAGCCGGGACGGACCGCTAGTAATGATATAAAGGTGTTGTTTTGGACTCTTCCTACAAGTATATTATAAGGCTTTTTAGGTTGTTAAAGATAAGATAAGATTAGATTCATTTATTTCTCAAAATTCATAGAATACAATTACATTGTTATGACAAATTACATGCACTCATAATATGAGTCTCAATATTATTGAGATCGTCTAAATAAGGAACAATAAGATTTAACAATAAATGACAGGAAAATTACTTTCAATTTTGTTACTATACGATTTTATTATGGTTGCAATGTCAAATATTTATTAATTATAAGTTTTCTATAAAAATGCACCCAAATCATTTATTGTAGGTACAAATAGCGGATTTAATACCATTCGGCATTCTGTCAACCTTTGAACTAGGCAGACGAAATAAAACAGTCAACCTTTGAACTAGGCAGACGAAATAAAGTACGCGAGTTAAATCCGTTATAGTTATTTCCTTCCAATGCCAACATTATCATCAATTTATACGAATATAGGAACTAAAGTCCACGTAAACGTCAGTATAAAAGCAATAAAGAGTGTGATTTTCTTGTGAAGATCAGTCCTTGAGCTTGCATGCGATATTATCACAAACCGACATTTGTGAAAACTTTCAGTTTGCCATTATCCGGGGAACTCTTTCCACACTTGGGTGTGCCACAGATTTTAGGTGAAAGCGTTTTTTCAATATCACTACATAGTATAAAACAAAGTCGCTTTTTCTGTCCCTATATCCCTATGTACGCTTAAATCTTTAAAACTACGCAACGGATTTTGATGCGGTTTTTTTAATAGATAGAGTGATTCAAGATGAAGGTTTATAGCACACGTGAATTATCTCTTTATACTCCGATGTATGAATCGCAATTCAATCTGTATACCTATGATATTTCAAATCTGGATAATTAACAAAATAGTTATTCATCATTTTGATTTTATACTCGGGTGTAATTGTAGATATTTCATTATCCATCTCCCTTTTCACCCCCCATAAGATTACTCTCGAATGAATCATTCAACTAGAATCAAAATCGGTCCACCCGTTCCGGAGCTACGCTGCCACACACACATACAAAAAACACACACATACACATAGAAAGACACACGCGTCTAGCTTCTAGCACCCCGTCCTTTTTAATAGCAAAATATCAAAATTACTATGTAATTGAAAGAAACGGTCAAAGTAACCTAAACTCAATGTTTGTGTCTCATAAAGGATTCAAGTAACGTTACAATAATGTCTCTATGCTATTGTAATTAAGAGGAAAAGTTTGTTTGTTGGTTTGGTTTGAATAGGTTTAAACGACTGGATTTAAAATCTTTCACTGTTGGAAATCTACTTTATGATATCTATACTAATATTATCAAGCTGAAGAGTTTGTTTGTTTGTTTGTTTGAACGCGCTAATCTCAGGTACTACTGGTTCGAATTCAAAAAATATTTTTTTGTTGGATAGACCACTTATCGAGGCAGGCTTTAGGCTATATAATATCACGCTGCGACCAATAGGAGCGAAGAAACAGTGGAAAATGTGTAAAAAACGGGGAAAATATGAAGCCTTATGAAGAATTACTATTCATTAAGTGACAGTTAGAAGACTTTGACAGATCTTTGACGAAACAATCGGACGGGCAGGACGACGTCTGCCGGGGCCGCTAGTAAGCTATTAAAATAGGGATCCGGGCGAAACCGGGGCAGCCGCTAGTTACTAAAATGGTAAAACAAAAACGGTTCTGCTCTAGTATTGGAGCAGAACGGCTAGGTTAAAACGCTATTCCGTTTTAGGCCGGAAAGTATTGAGAGTTTGAGCTCGCTCGTGCACTTTGTATGCTACATATACATATATTATATCTATAGCTACGATATACTTGTTGAACTCTCAGGACCTTAATTATTTCTGATGCCTTCGCGGTTATTACACATTGGAATGAAGTAAAAATTCGTTACAGGAATTTAACTCGTGGTATCTATACTAATATTACAAAGAGGAAAGATTTGTACCTATTTTTGTATGTTTGTAATGAATAGGCTCAAAAACTACTGGACCGATTTTGATAATTCTTTCTATGTTGGAAAGCTACGTTCACCCTAAGTAACATAGGCTATAGAATATTTTGAAAAAAAAATAGTGTCCGTGCGAAGCCGGGGCGAACCGCTAGTTATTTATATGTTGACGTACACTAAAGATTTTAGTGTTAGACTATTGTCAGCGTATTGATTTTCAGTATTATTAAAATATTTTGATGTTTCAAAAACCTTACATTTCCCCTCGTAGCATACTAAGCTGACTATAGTTTAAAATGATTGGTTCTATTTAAACAAATATTTGTATAAGCTGAATATTGGAATGAAACAACTATTCACGGATTTAACTCGCGTATTCTTGCACGACTGACTTCACTTTAGCGTTAGACTATTGTCAGCTCAGTCGTGCTACGATTATGGTAACTGTAAAGAATCCGAAACGTCAGCTAATAAAATAAAAATACGCGAGTCAAATCCGTTAATAGTTGTTTCATTCCAATGTGTAATAACCGCGAAGGCATCAGAAATTATTAAGCTGAATATTGTTACGTAAAACTTATCTCTAGTACGTAAATAAAATAACTAACTACTAGGTAATGCTATAAGTAACTCAGAAGTAGTCTTCTACTTTTGGCAAAATATAGACCTGGCTATTTCTAGGTACCGTTGCCAACGTCTCGGGAACTCAGCCAAACGAGGCCAAATTAGATATATTTTTATTTAAAATCTAGACCTAGCTTTTAAGTATAATTTCCAATTGGAATGAAACAACTTTAAACGAATTTAACTCGCGTTTTTTAAGTAAATAATTTGGTAGCATTCTATTGAAAAATATATCGTCAAAGTGCATTTATCGATTTTAGCAACAGTTAGATAGTCTTATACTATTGTCAGCTCAGAGTCGTGCTACGATTATGGAATCTGTAAAAGCTCCGAAACGTCAGCCAATAAAATAAAATACGCGAGTTAAATCCGTTTATAGTTCATTCCAATGTATAATAACCGCGAATACATCAGATATGATTATAATTTCCAATTCAAAAAATATATATCAAAGATCTTAATATTCTGAGTTAAATGTGACAGAATCTTTACAGACTATTGACCTAGATTTTGCGTTATAATTTGTCTGTACCAATATTATAAAGAGGAAAGGTTTGTTTGATTACATTGAATAGGCTCTAAAACGATTGGACCGATTTGAAAAATTCTTTCACTTCGGGAAGTTATACATATAATGGGAATAGAAATATGTTAGGTAAGGAAATATTAGGTAATGATTATTACTTACCTGATATTTTCTTATCTAAATAATTCACATACAAACGTACTCACATGCAGAAGCAAGTGCAGCTTAAAAATATTTTATTCCGCCTTTGAACAAGCGTGGCGTGAAATATAAGCAAATTTTTCCTTGAAAGCCTTTTAGGTTTTCCTAAAAATGAAAGGAAAAGACAAAACAGACTTCCAGATTTGTTCCCAAGAGATTACGATTCAGCCAATTCTAGATTCTGTTTGAGCTTATGACTTGATTCTTAGGGTTCCGTAGGAACTGTAAAATAAAAATGTTTTTTTTTTCTATTAATATTACTCAAGGTACTCTTTTACACGTGAATATTTACCTGTGCTTCGAAGAAATAATAAAAAATATGGCGGATCTTCGAGCGTTTGAGACGCCGTCATTGTCGTCTACATCTATATCCATAATGGTTTAAAATTATTTAAAATATAAAGATTATTAGATACGTATTTTTTCTGTCCTCTTTCGAACAATAAATGCCAAAAACAAGCGCGTCAAAAGTTTGGGAGTGGGGGTCGTGACGTCACGTTGAGGTATAAATTATAAGGATTATATCATAACGTGACGTCACGAGCCTCAACTACTGAACTTTAGACTTTAGAAGCATGTATAGCATGTATATTTTATTTCCTTGAGAAAAAAAGAAATAAGTGACAAATATTTTTTCTAATTTACTTAATGGATAAAGAAAAAAAACAGATGCCTTTCCTGTGCCAGAATTTTTTTTTATAAGACTATTTTGCGTAGTAGGTATAAGAAATACGTAGGTTTTTTATAAAAATAAAGTAAACGGTGGAAAACGTATAACAAATCTAATTTGCTCGTTGGAAACTTGGTAACTCTGTAAACTTACAAGTAAAGAGACACAAGCAATTTTAGACTGTAACGCTATGGAATAAAAGTTATATTTGTATAAAAATAATTGTAAAAATAAAAATGGCATCTGAATTATAAATAAGCTGTACTGTTGTCTGTACGTTCTTAAAGTTTGGGATTGGGCTAGATTATTTTTCACTGAATATCACATAAGTACCTAGAACTTAAGAGAGCTAGCTCAAAAACCTGCAGGTTTGAAATGAAACCCATCAAACTGTTTAATAAAGTTCCTGATGACATGAAAATATTACCGACTAAGTTATTTGCACGCCAGATGTTTCAATGGTTACTTGACATGTGTTTTTATTCTGTAAATGACTTTTTAAATTATGTATAATTGTTATAACTAATTATTAATTTATTTTAATTTTGACTTTGTAATTTTATTTTTTGTAACAAGTAACTAATTATAGTATTTTTTTTTTATATATTCATTGACATTGTAAAATTTGCACGTCTGCTTGCAGGCAGAATACATGTTACAGCTATACAAAAATTTGACATCACAAATCACTGTATTCTTGTGTAAATAAACTTTACTTTACTTTACTTAAAAAAAAAAAAACAACTATAAAAGGACTTAACTCGCGTATTCTATTTTATTTACTGACGTTTCTACTTTACAGTAGTCATATTCGTAGCTGAGCTGACGATGGTCCAACGCTAAAGCTACATTAGCCTAAAATCCAACGTTGAGTACGAGTAAAATGCGCGAGTCAAATATGTTACAATTCTCTTATTCAAATTTGTAATTGTAATTAAGCTGCAAATTAATATATCCTTCCTACTACTATGGATGTATGGATGTTTGTTACTCTTTCACGTAAAAACTACTGAATGGATTTGAATGAAACTTTACCACAATATAGCTTATACATCAGAATAACATATAGGCTATATTTTATAACGATATTGTGTGAAGTACTCATCGTGCGCAGACGAAGTCGCGGGCAGAAGCTAGTTAAAAT
This sequence comes from Polylopha cassiicola, assembly GCA_038024825.1. Lineage (NCBI taxonomy): Eukaryota > Metazoa > Arthropoda > Insecta > Lepidoptera > Tortricidae > Polylopha > Polylopha cassiicola. The sequence goes on from CP149061.1 coordinate 8,869,687, forward strand.
ATATTTGGAACGAGAGACCGACGTAATAATTTCTGATGCCTTTGCGGTTATTATATATAGGATAAAATACGCGAGTTAAATCCGTTAATAGTTGTTTCATTCCAATGTGTAATAACCGCGAAGGCATCAGAATTTTTTTGAATAAATATTTTTTGTTTTTTTGGAACCGACGCTTAAAACGCTCGAGGAACCAATACTATTCGAAAACTCGAACGCTTTCACAATACACCCCCATTTACTCGCTCAATGTTGACGAACATTTTGTTGTATAAACATACAAACAATTAAACGTAAATATTTATGTATGGAATTGTCAAACAGTCGATTATACCAGGATTGTGATACTATACGGTAATGTAGATTTTCCTTATTCCCTTATAAATCCTATCTTAATATTATAAATGCGAAAGTAAGTCTATCTGTCTGTCTCGCTTTGGCGCTAAAAGTACTGAACCGATTCAAATGATATTTGGTACACAGATAGCTTAGAGCCTGAGAAAGAACAGCTACTTGTGATTTTAGTTAATTCCGTTATAATAGTTTTTTCTTTCTTATGTCTTTTAACCGCGAAATTCTGAAATTATTAATTACTAGCGGCCGCCCGCGACTTCGTCCGCGTGGAACTCCTCCTTTTTTGCAGTCGGTTAAAAAGTAGCCTATGTTCTTTCTCAGGCTCCAGCCTTTCTTTGTACCAAATTTCATTTAAATCGGTTCAGTAGTTTTAGAGTGAAAGCGTAACAGACAGACAGACAGAGTTACTTTCGCATTTATAATATTAGTTAGGATTAGGATATTGGAATGAAACAACTATAGACGAATTTAACTCGCGTCTTCTAGAGCTGACAATAATCCTAAAACTTGGACTATTGTCAGCTCAGTCGTGCCACGATTATGGAATCTGAAAGGCTCCGAAACGTCAGCCAATAAAATAAAATACGCGAGTTTTATCCGTCTATAGCTATTTCATTCGAATGTGTAATAACAGCGAAGGCATCAGAAATTATTATTAATTAAATATATAGGTACTTAGTCATAAGAACTTATAAAGATTTTGTTATTTTTCTGTCAGTAGCAATTTTTAATAAAGTTTATCTATAATTACTTCAAGGTGTTTGAAGTTTATTGTTTGATTTAGAAATTAATCAAGTAATTTTGATTGAATTTGAAGGAAGGTCGTCAGGTTTTGAACTCACAATAATTATTTAAATTACCTCCACGTGTAAGAACAATGAATTAATTCAGGCTTAAATAATTATTTTAGTTATATCGACAATAGTCTTACGCTAAACACTTAAGCGTCTATTGTCAGCTCGGTCGTGCCACGATTATGGAATCTGTAAAGGCTCCGAAACGTCAGCCAATAAAATAAAATATGCGAGTTAAATCCGTTTATAGTTACTTATTCCAATGTGTAATAACCGCGAAGGCATCAGAAATTATTAAAATACGCGATTTAAATCCGTTTATAGTTGTTTCATTCCAATGTGTAATAATAACCGCGAAGATATCAGAAATTATTAAATTAACACATACCCATTACTTCCAAGATCGGACTATAAGCGAGCTATCAGATAGAATATAAACATAAAAACCTAGTCTGTCTTGACAGTACCTAGAGTTCCTTTAAAGCTTTTTTATCTATACTTCTATACTAATAATATTATAAAGCGGAAAAGTTTGTTTGTTTGGATTAATTAGGCTCCAGAACGGCTGGACGATTTCCAAAATTCTTTCACTGTTGGGAAGCTACACTATTCCCGAGTGACATAGACTATAAAAAAAGGGGTCCGGGCGAAGCCGGGGCTAGTTATCTATACTTCTATACTAATATTTTAAAGAGGAAAAGTTTGTTTGTTTGTTTGGATTGAATAAGCTCCTAAACGACTGGACCGATTTCCAAAATTCTTTTACTGTTGGGAAGCTACACTATTCCCGAGTGACATAGACTATAAAAAAAGATGATCCGTGCGAAGCCGGGGCTAGTTGTCTATACTAATATTATAAAGAGAAAAGGTGTGTTTGTTTGTTTGGATTGAATAGGCTCCATAACAGCTGGACCGATTTCAAAAATTCTTTCACTGCTGGGAAGCTACACTATTCCCGAGTGACATAGGCTATAAAAAAAAGATGATCCGTGCGAAGCCAGGCGGACAGCTAGTTTCCTTAACAGCAATATTGTTAACCAAAAACGTGGTTTTTATTATGCAAGTCTTATGCAACTTCATTTACATTGCACGAGCGTCCGATACGACGCTATGCAAATGCACCAGAGAATATGCAACCAGTGCATTAAGCAGCTGCATTGACTCGAGCTTAGGTAAGTTTGAAAAGAAATTTCAATCGTTTATTTATTGAGTTTAATTTTATATACTTGTAATAGTACACTGAGCTAAGTTCGAATACCCATATCAAATTTTAGTATGTTGTAGGTATGTCACCAGGACAATAAACAAGTTGTGTAATACACAATTACACACTCACACAGGATAAAGGGTAGGTAAATGCACCAGTAATAAAAAAGTTGGCTAGTTGTGTATTACACTAATACACTTTTACACAGGGTAAATGCACCAGTAATATGAAAATAGGCTAGTAACTTAGACTATCATCAGCACAGGCTTCGGACATGGAAGCCGTAAAATTTTCGAAACTTAAGCAAAACAAGCACCAATGCATAAAAGTGGTCTAGTATCATAGTGTTAGACTATCATCAGTTCAGGCTACAAAGATGTGAACTGAAGTTTTCAAAAGTCAGTAAATAACAAAATACGCGAGTTTAATCAAATCAAATCAAATCAAATCATTTATTTGTCCAACATAGGTTAAAGGATCTTAAAGTAGTAACAATGAATCGCTATGTTGCGCCCAAGGGCATACAAAATTTTGAGGTCAGGGCAAATTATATAAAATTAATTATTAGCTACAATTGGTGAACAATTATCAATGTCAAATTTCAGCTACAAGTCAATGTTAGATTAATTATTAATATAAACAATAAAATAAAAAAATAAAATGTATGTCATGCGGTGAATAAATATAACATAATAATAAATTAGATGTCAAATTCACCATAAGTATGTCTAGATCAATTCTTACGTATTAAATCTAATTGGCTTAGGTTGTCTTCGAGATATTCCTGTACGGAGTAGTACGCTTTTCTGATTAAAACATCGTAAACAGTTTGACAAAATTTCTTTTCATTATTAATTTCCAGAACACATTTTGGTAATTTATTAAAAATCCGTTATAATTATATCATTTCAATGTGTAATAATACCGAAAGCATCAAAATGTACCTTCTACTCGTCTCATACGGGCTGACAATAAAATACAGTTAAATTGTTCAATGATACACTTTAACTGGCAACACAGAGCCTATCGGACATTCAATCTGGGTCATAAATACAAACATCCGCCCACTAAATAAGACCTGAAACAATTCGTATTACGCCAATAAGTTCAATAGAAATAGGCATTTGTAGTCGTAAATCTTTTTAAACAGATGAACTGTAAACCGGACCGGTTTGAAGGAATTTGGATTTTATGTACATGGAATAAAGTTGAACGTAGCTTGGTGATGTTGGAGGTTCTTTTTGGAGTCCTTTTTCTTAGTGTCTCAGTTAATGAAGATTGTGTTTTGTTTTTTTCTGTTTGCAATATTTTTTCTAAGGATTTAAGTTTTCCAACGGTTTGTATTGTATGGTACTTTTAATTATCTATACTAATATTATAAAGCTGAAGAGTTTGTTTGTTTGTTTGTTTGAACGCGCTAATCTCAGGAACTACTGGTTCGAATTCAAAAATTCTTTTTTTGTTGGATAGACCATTTATCGAGGAAGGCTTTAAGCTATATAACATCACACTGCGACCAATAGGAGCGAAGAAACAGTGGAAAATGTGTGAAAAACGGGGAAAATATGAAGCCTTATGAAGAAGTGACAGATGACTTTGACAGATCTTTGACGAAACAATCGGACGGGCAGGACGACGTCTGCCGGGGCCGCTAGTTTGTAATAATATTAGCAATTTTTGTATGTATATCTCTGACTTCTACGACTATTTAGGTACTAGCTTCGGCAGGAATAGTTAGTTTCCCCGTTTTATTTACACATTTTCATAGCCTAAAGCCGTCCTCGATAAATGGTCTATCCAAAGAAAAAAGTTTTTTTCAATTCGATCCAGTAGTTCCTGAGATTAGCGCGTTCAAACAAACAAACCAACTCTTCAGCTTTATAATATTAGTATAGATATAAAGGAAATGGGTCTAGCTAGCAATCCTTATTAATATTATTAACACGAAAGTTTATAAGAACGTGTAAATGAATGGATGTCTGGATGTATGTTTGTTATTCTTTCACGCAAAATGTACTAAATGAATTTTGATGAAACTCTACAATAATATAGCTTACACATGAAAATAACACATAGGGTATAATTTATGAAGGTATCGTGCAAAGAACTAATCATGTGCAGACGAAGTCGCGGTCAAAAGCTAGTACAATATAAGACAGGAACATTGAGCTACACAATTTAAAGGTAGGTAGATAATTAAAGTAAATTAGGTCAAAGCCAAAAGGTCACAAACGTAAGCAATTTGGAAGGATGTTACATGACTTGCGTGTTTCAGGGTTCCGTTTTGAAATTGATAAAGTACCCCTCTTGTGCCCTTGTGTTACTACGCATGTCTCAACTTACCTTACCTTCTTTCATATTTTCAAAGAAAAGGTTCCTTATTTTTAAGAGCACGGATAAAGTGATAAAAAGCATTTCGTTTCATAGTATTTTTATAGATATGTTTGTCTCTTTTCAACGAATATGATTAGAGGAGGACGGATGCTGAGTAACCTAAAATGTGACCCCGTATTATGATCATAGTTCTATGGTTTTTGTTTCGTTGGAATTTGTATCTTTTTGCTTTAACTTTAATGTTGTTTTTCTTTTATTTGGAAGGGTAGTTATGACGTTTTGTCTTTATTTTAAATACCTAATATGGGATTCTTTATTGTTTGTTAAGGAATTCTTTTGATGAAAATATAATTTATGATATTTAATGACGATATAAATTTGTATAATAATAGGAACTATGATCGGTACAGTATGTCTTTATGTAATTTATAACCAGTTGCCTGCCCGGCCTAGGACTATTTTTCATTAGCTATGTAACTTTTTAGTATTAGGTTAGTATATTTTTTTCAGTATTGTTCAGCAATGATATTAAATTTATTTAATAATCATGTGACTACACTTTTATAGAACTTTCTATAGTAGGTAGCGAATACAGAATATCACTGAGGTAAGTAACTTAATTGAACAAAGTGTAATTTATTTAAAAAAAAGTACTGAAAACGATCTCTTGAAGTAATAGGTTTTACTTATTTTAATTTTCTGTGTACTAAATTTCTTCTTAAATGCGTCAACCTTGTATAAGTGAGTATTTGTGTAATACACAACTAGCCCACATTCTTATTACTGGTGCATTTACCCCGTGTAAGTGTGTATTTGTGCAACTAGCATTACTTCTGTGTAACCGAGGCATTCCTCTACTGGCGACTTAATCGCCGCATACCACAAATAGCGCTGTGTAATTGATTTGTTTCTTAGCATTTCTATTAGAAAATAGGATTTTAAACTGTGTTTCTGTTTGTATGTTTGATGAATAAGAGTATTTATTGTAAATAATGTTCTACATTAAAATGAAAACTATTTATAAGGGATCTCACGTATTTTTAATTTTCCGTCGGCTACGAATATGGGAACTGTTTAACTACGCGAGTTAAATCCGTTATAGCTGTTGTTGCATTTAAATATGTAATAGGTAACCAATAAGGCATCAAAAATAATCTGCTACATAGTAATAATGACATACATAAAAAACATGTAAAGAATCTGAAACGTCAGCAAATAAAATATAATAAAAATACGCAAGTTAAATCCGTTGATACTTAATTGTTTCATTCTAATCTGCTAGATTTAAAATTGTCAGTTGATAGTCACTACATGGCGTACCTACCTCAAAATACTCTTAAACTTTAATAAACAATGTAACGATACCGGTCGGCTCAGTATTTATTTGTATGGCCATAATGTATAATAAAAAAAATATTTAATTTATCTATTGAAGCCTGGCAACATTAAGCACTGTATACAACGAGTTTCATTCAAAAAGAAAATTTGTACTCAAGCTAAGAAATAAAGCACGCGCAGTTTTAGGTCTTTCAACATGTCGCCAGCGGTTTGAAAACATGTCTGAAAGGTGGTCGAGCCTTTTGAAGCGGCCATGATAAAAGACCTCGCGCGGCGGCCATTTTGTACTAAGAAGTTAGAAGTAGTTAATTTTCTGGCAACCCCATTGATGGTCGAATGGGTGTTTGGATGAAAGGTTTTCTGCCAACCTTTTTAGTTGGTCATACTGATTCTGCACTTGATCTTAAATCGAGCCGCTAAGTGCGTGTTTATGATTTATATCTTAGCTTTGAGTTTCATATTTTTGAACATTTACGGAATATTAATTATTTTAAAAGTAACTTTTTATTTCAGGTTGCTTTTAAATTTGTCATAGTTAATGCTTTTGTCTTCCTAACAGTTAATTTTCTTATCTATCAAAAATAATTACTAAAATAAAAAAATATATACCTATTTGGTAAGTATGAGAATAGGTTGTAAAGTATTTTTAATACCGCTAGGTGACTAGAGTAGGGGCAAAACAATGTTTGCCATTTATAAAATTTATTTGATTCCTATGTAGTGAGACACAAATTGTTGCCACGCAGACATTCGTAAATTTAAAACTAAGTAGGTACTAAAAACCTTCAAATAAATGTAAACCATCAAATGAAAATTTAACATATAAGTAATTATAATAAATAACTTAATGTCAAGCTGCCAAGACTCCAAACATTTATCAAAATTTAAGCTATTTGAAAAATCTTCACAAAATATTTGTTGCGTCAACCACTGCCGTAATTAGTGACTTGACTCAAAACGGAAAATTAAAACTTTTTTACCGGTTTTCAGCAAAATAATGACAGCGCTCCTACCGGATATAATAAAGTTTAAACTTCATTAAGCGGGCATCCTTAATGACAATTCGAAACGTCTGCACGGAATTCAAATTTCGAATAACTTGAATTTTATGGCTGGAATTATTTTTAATGTTCAACTATAAGATAGGCCTCAAATTGGTGACGTCATGAGTTTGACGATGATTTTGAGATAGGTACCAGTGTAAGCAAATACAATATAATAACTGACAAAGTTACAAAAAATAGGTGTAACAGTAAACTAATTCATCGTTTGTCAGATAAGGAAAATACAAACATAGGTTGAATAAAAGAGCTGTAAAAAAACTACCATAATACCACATTGATGGTCGAATGGGTGTTTGGTGTTTGGTTGATCTGAGGTAATTAGGTATCTAGATTTATTTTTATATACGACTATAAGATATTATCTTTCATTTTAAGATTAAGGTACACCACCTATTACGTCATTTTGTTCCTACTGCGAGTTGTAAAGGCCTTTATTTGGTAAAAAAATTAAAAAACTGTAAAAGTAACTGGCAACATTATTATTCCTTTAAAATAGCTCATGCATTCCATTTCATTTCAAAATGGCCGAAGCGTCGATACTTTTTTTAACTTGCAGTGGCTTACATTTCATCCTTACAGCCATTACAAGTTATATATTTTTTTAATTTATTTTCGAGCATTAGGTATTTTAGCTAGTTTTATATGGAGTAATACGTCTTACTCTAATTTCCTAAGCAATTTGCAAGAGCATAGGGATCTTATCATGGCAGGGTTATATTTATGGGTTCTTATCACAACAATTTAGACGTTAGTAGGCCTACAGTTAATTGATAGCCTCCTTAATGACGTCATGATGTGTTGATAGTTTAGTTACATTGTTAATGATGAAAATGGTTTAAGGTCATTGAACTTGAATATGTAACGGGAGGTTACAGGTTCAAAACACGATTGTAGCTTATATTTGAAGAAAAAGTATGTTTTTTTTGGAATGGTGCCACAGCGTGAAAAAATCAATTTAAAAATCGAATTATGCCAAATACAGATGTTTCGCTATCTGTGAATATGTAGCATTTAAGTGTTTGAGATACACTTAAAATAATCTAGATTTAATAATCTATGTTTGACTATAGGTATAGCTTCTGCCAGCGACTTTGTCTGCGCGTGATATGCACCCCCGTTTTACCACCCATAGGGGGTAAATTTTCAAAAATCCTTTTTAGTGGTCCCCTACTTTATCAAAGGAACTCCTGTGCAAAATTCAAGTTACTATCCCTTAAAAACGGCAGAATAAAAAATAAAATACGTGAGTTAAATCCGATATATTTGTTTGTTAAAACTTGGTAGGTACATTAAGTTTCTTTTTTTTTATATCTGACGCCTTCGAGGTTATTACCTACACATTGGAATTAAAAGTTTCGAAAATTTTACAGTTCCCAAATTCGTAGCAAGACTGAGCTGACGATAGTCTAACGATAAGATCTAGTGCTACGAAACATCACCAAATAAAAATAATACGTTAGTTCAATCCATCAAAATTGTTTCTTTCTTTTTCTTTTATATTTTGGTACCTTCGTAAAATCAACAAATGTATGTACTTCCTACATCAAAAAGAGGCACTGTGTTGATGTTGATTCTTATTCTTATTCTTATTCTTATATTCTTATATTCTTACTAGAAATAAAACCCGATCGTTACTTTGGAAGCACATTTAATAAATATAAAGAGCCTATATATAAATTCTAAGGGAAATCTCTATAGCGCGATACAGGAAAACTCCCTGACCGGTACAGCGCCATCTATACGCAACTTCGGTACTACTAACTACAAAATATGCACTTTGACAATATATTTTTCAATAGAAAGCCACCAAATCACTTATTATTTACTTCACACAAGCTACACCCAGTTATAACTGAATTCGCATTTTTCAACAAGAGAATTTAATTTAAAGGCTTTCACGTGTAATGTTGGTGGCCTTAAAAACATTAAGCTTTATACTTTAAAAATGACACTTCTTCACACTTTTCAACTTACAAATTTGCACTCTACGTTTAACAGAGTGGAGTGTGAAGTTGAGTGCGTATAAGCTGGTGAATATGACTTTTTGAAAATTAAAAATGCATTTTGAGTGTGGAATTTTTAGTGGAAGGATAGGGAAAGTTACGTTGGGGGAAATTTAATGTACACCTTTTCATTTTAGTGTTTGAGTACTATTTTTAATTGGGTTCATTTTTGTACGGTGGGAAACGGATTTTTTGTAGAAATTGAAGATTGCTTTGTTTGGGAAAATGTTTTTGTGAAAACAATGTAAGCTTTAAGTTTTTAATTTATTTTAGGTTTTTTTTTTGCCTGTTCCTTTCCTACTTATTACTACCAAGTTTTTAAATTTTTGCTTTATTTTATTTAACCTTTATTTTGTTAATGGCCTTTTCTTAATGTTATGTATGTATGAGGTTTGGTAAATAAATTTTCATTAGGTATATTAATCCTTCAAGGATATTTATACTGTTGAGCTTTAGACTATCGTCAGGTGTGCTACTAATGTGGGAACTGTAAAGTTTTTAAAACGTCAGCAAATTAAATGACTCGAGTTTATCCGTTATAATCGTTTTATTCCAATGTGTAATAACTGAGAAGACATCAGAAAGTATAAGGTATATATCTTTTTACAACGAAATATATTTTGGATTAGTTACATACAAAACTATTACGTTTTACCTATACAAAGTTTGTTTTCTAAATACCTTTGTTTATTTTTTCATTTAGTATACATAATATATTCAATAAGATTAAATAGTGAATAAAAAAGATATCTTTCAACATACACAAGGATTACAAAGTATAATATTATAACAAATATGTACAGAGCCGAGCTTATTTATAAAAGATACAATTTTCTGAGAAAACTTAAATAAAAACTTAATATTCTCGGTTTAATAGAAACACCGGTTAAGACATTGAAGTACTCTCTTGAAGGTTATTTCTAGACGAGATATTTATAGTAAAAACATAATCAGACTAGCGATCCTCCCCGGCTTCGCACGGATCTTTATTTATTTATTTAATAGCCTATGTCACTCACGAATAGTGTAGCTTCCCAACCGTGAAAGAAGTTGTCAAATCGGTTAGAACCTTATTCAATCCAAACAAACTTTTCCTCTTGATAATATTAGTATAGACTAGCGGTCCTCCCCGGCTTCGCACGGATCCCTATTTTTTTTAATTTTCTTTCTTTCCTTTCTTACCAGGCGTCTACGTCATACAAAGAACACAACCTCCAAGTGTTGTCCAAGGTGCTATAAACACTCTATCTATTAAAAAAAACCGTTTCAAAATTCGTTGCGTAATTTTAAAGATTTAAGGAGTCTGCCCACTACACCGTATCACACCATGACCGTGCTATGAACGTATCAGGCAAAAAATATTCTGATAATAAGAAAAATATGACAGACTATGTCCACTAGCCCGCGACTTCCGTCCGCGTGGAACTCCTACCGCAGTCGGTTAAAAAGTAGCCTATGTCCTTTCTCAGGCTCCAGACTATCTTTGTACCAAATTTCATGGTGTGATACGGTTCAGTAGTTTTAGCGTGAAAGCGTAACATAGGGACGGACAGACAGCGACAGCAATTATGTTTTATACTAGGTATGTAGTGATGATAGAAATAAGATAAAATTACAGATAGGTACCTACTGTAACATACCTTAATGTCAGACACACTAATTGGTATGAACCATACTACATTATTTATTTACCGTATAATAAATAAACTAACCAGCAATATAAGTATCTTTTAGCAATTAAAAACGTACTTGTTAACACATAAAACGGTTTTAACACCCGTTTTAAAGCTCGTGTCTCCAATTACCTGTTTATTTCTACACATACGGTAATTTAACGATGAGCTAATACCTAGACTAGCTGGAATAGCTTGGAAAATAAATTAAAAGCTAGGTACGCAATATTATATCTTCAAACTGGCTGGATGATTATAATCTAGGTATGCTTCTCTGTGTAAATTAAAAAAAAAACAGCACTGGTCGCGGCCATCTTGAAAAACCGAGCAAATGCGAGAGGTAAGTACGCAAATTATCACATTTCAAACTGACTGTCAGATTATAATCTATGCTTCTCTGTGTAAATTAAAAAAAAAAACAGCACTGGTCACGGCAATCTTGAAATACCAGGCAAGTGCGAGAGGTACGCAAATTATCACATTTCAAACTATGTTTCATACTATACATAGGTATAATCTATGCCTCTCTATAATATGTAAATGAAAAACAAACAGAAGTCATCGTGGCCACCTTGAAAAACTGGGCAAGTGCGAGAGGTACGCAAATTATTATATCTTCAAACTGACTGGTAGATTATAATCTATGCTTCTCTGTATAAATAAAAAAAAGCACTTGTCGTGGCCATCTTGAAGAACCGATCAATTGCGAGTTAAAGCACGAAAGGTTCCGTACCATTATCTACAAAAACGGCAAAATAATTAAGTCTGTTGTACTATACAATCCCATGAAACATTTAGGTATTTTATTATAATATATGTAGGTATGTCCCTATAATATTATTATGTCGTTATAACATCAGAAAATCATAATATATAATAATTTCTGATGCCTTCGCGGTTATTACACATTGGAATGAAACAACTATTAACGGATTCAACTCGCGTATTTTTATTTTATTTTATTTGACGTTTCGGATTCTTTACAGTTTCCATAATTGTATCAGACTGAGCTGACAATAGTCTAACGCAAAAGTCGGCAAATGAAAAAAATAAAAATACGCGAGCTAAATCCGTTAATAGTTGTTTCATTCCAAAGAAAATTATACGTCAAAATTTCACTAGCTATGTTTTATGAGATAGGTACAGCCTGATGACAAACGGACGGATGAAGTAATACTAAAAACTTACGTGTAATATAGCGTGTAAGCTTAATAATTACAACCACATATCCAAAGTGTAAACACGCTGTTCATTTTTACGTGATTACACCTCTTTACGGTCGAGAAGCGTGGGTAAGGGCGGCCATTTTCTTCAAAGTTGTTGATGTAATTGAGTTTCAACACTTAATTGCCGGTAGTTGTCGGTTTTGCAATAAACTTGGGGTGTATTCTTGAAACATTCGTCTTTAGGGAAATTAGATTTTTATTTGTAGGTTTATGAATATGTGAATTTGGTTGTTGGGACTGGATATGTTTTGTATTGATTTTCAATGCTTAGGGGTCGAATTTCTTAAATAATAGGTAAGTTTTTGGAAAAATTTCTTAAGGTTCCTTTCTGTTAAAAATGGTTTAAGAAACGTAAACAAAAATAAAATGAAATGATATAATTTTGTCACTTATAACTGAATATCATTAACATTTCAAATATTATTTATTAAATAATATCTACCTATTTTATATATTTTTTACCGCTTTAATAGGGAATGAAATTTTAAATACGTTCTGACGTTATTTAAGAAACCATTACACAAATTTTGGAGTTATTGTATTTTTCTCTTAACCTAACAGCAAAAAACATCCAATTTGGTGCAGTCGATCGGGATGCTTGTAAGTATACTTCGTTTTTTATTTATTTACATAAATAACTAAGTATCATCAACAGCCTATCGCAGTCCACTACTGGACATAGGCCTCTACAATTGCACGCCACTGTGCTCGATCTTCGGGTGCTATATACTTATCTATACCTACTAATATTACAAAGAGGAAATCTTTGTTTGGTTGTAATGAATAGGCTCAAAAACTACTGGACCGATTTTAATAATTCTTTCACTGTAGGGAAGCTACGTACACCCTGAGTAATATAGGCTATAGGTTATTTTGAAAAAAAAAAAAAAAAATAGGGATCCGTGCGAAGCCGGGGCGAACCGCTAGTATATAATAACTAAGTATGCACTTCTTTAAATATTTTTGAACCCTACGACATTTATCACCTACCTGATAATACGCCTTCGGTAATAACTTGCCCTGTCTAGGGTGGTTGCATGATTGCACTGCACAGTTGCAACGCGACGTCAATTTATTGTTTTTTACCTGCAGTTTGCATTTATAGTACAGGGGTTGTATAGGTGTCTATTAATGAGTTATTATTGCTTGAATAAATTATCTAATATATTTATCTATATTAATATAATAAAGGAAAAGTTTGTTTGTTTGTTTGGATTGAATAAGCTCCTAAACGACTGGAACGATTTGAAAAAATATTTCACTATTGGAAAGCTACACTATTCTCGAGTGACATAGGCTATAAAAAAAGGGATCCGGGCGAAGCCGGGGTGGGCCGCTAGTCTAATATATAAAACTAGCTACCCGCCTCGGCTTCATACGGGTGCTATAAACCTTCCCTTTGAATCACTCTATCTATTAAAAAAAAAACTTCAAAATCCGTTGCTTAGTTTTAAAGATTTAGGTCATAGGGACGAACAGACAGCGACAGCAACTGTGTTTTATTATTAAAAGCTTTTATTTAACTTGCCATGTATGTATGTATGTATGTATGGATGTTTGTTCGGGTGGAATCTTGCAACTTAATTTTAGGGCACTTGCCCTCAACCGATTTAGCTGAAATTTTACATGTATGGTAGAATCAGGTGACATTGCAATATTATGGTACCATCGAGCTGATCTGATGATGGAGACGGGAGGTGGCCATAGGATTATACGAGCCAACCCCATCGAGTTTAGGCTCATTTGATTCGTCTTGACGAGTACTTTGATATTATAATGGTGACCAGGGTCTGATGATGGAGACAGGAGGTGGCCATAGGAACTCCGTGACTATACAACGCAAACCCATCGTGTTTGGGCTCATTTGATTCGTCTTGACGAGTACTTTGATATTATAATGGTGACCAGGGTCTGATGATGGAGACAGGAGGTGGCCATAGGAACTCCGTGACTAAACAACGCAAACCCATCGTGTTTGGGCTCATTTGATTCGTCTTGACGAGTACTTTGATATTATAATGGTGACCAGGGTCTGATGATGGAGACAGGAGATGGCCATAGGAACTCCGTGACTATATGACGCAACCCCATCGTGTTTTGGCTCATTTGATTCGTCTTGGCGAGTACTTTGATATTACAATGGTGATTAACCGGCCAGCGACCTTGCAACAATGATGCATTAAAGGAGATGGATAGATTAAGAAACCGAACCAACGATAACTAAAAAGTAAAAAATAAAATAAAAATAAAAAATATTTTTTAAAAAAAGCTTTTATTTAAATGCTCTAAAAAATAGATAATAAAATTTTGCTTTATAATTTTAACTATAAACTCAGAACCTCATTATACACAATTTATAATAAATGTTCATAACAAATGTTCGTAACAAGCTTTTATGAACATATGTTAAATATTATGTTAAATTATACAATTTATATTTATTTATATAAATAAAAGCTTGTCGCAAGATTTGACATAACAGTATTCTTACCTATGTATAAAAGACTTAAGTGATTTCTTATCATTTGCTTTAAAATTAGGTTGCACTTTAAAAAAAATTGATTTTGCGACAAGTATAAATAAATAAATATAAATAAAGTATAAATAAATAAATATAAATATAAATAAATATAAAGTATAAATAAATATAAATTGTATAATTTAACATAATATTTAACATATGTTCATAAAAGCTTGTTACGAACATTTATTATAAATTGTGTATAATGAGGTTCTGAGTTTATAGTTAAAATTATAAAGCAAAATTTTATTATCTATTTTTTAGAGCATTTAAATAAAAGCTTTTTTTATAATATTTAGTGATATATAGATTTTGTAATATTTATTATTAAATATAAAATATTCCTCTAATCTGGAGGCTCGCCAACCATTCGGTTTTGCAGTAATGGCTTACCAGCTGGCCAACTACGCTTCAGCATATAAATCGAAAAAAAAGATACAAAATGATGTAACGGTAATATCATTTCACCTAAAAAAATCCGAAAAAAACTTCACTCAAAATCTTTCCCCAATACCCTTAAGCAGGTATCATAAACATTTCCTAATATCAACAAATCCACCAATCTCATAACATCCCAATCTGAACGGTTAAATAAAAACATGTACAACAATACAAGACGATATTAACATCCGAAACTCGTTGCTTTGATCGTTTCCTCTCACATTTCCATTATTTTTCATCGATCTGGCAAAAACTGTTTTCGACACCTTCCTTTTCCTGGCCACGCGAATTAAAACTTTCACGTATGGGGATAGAGTTGATTTTTACTTGGTTCTTGAAATCTTTTGTGGAGAAAATATAGGTTTATCCGTCGTGTAGTTTTCTGGTGTTAACGTGTAACGATAATGCTGGCGATGAGAGGTCTGCGTTCTCAAAGGTTTTTCTTGATTACTCACCGTTTTTCCTAAAAATAGGTCTTAAAAAGGTTTTTGCGCTATTTTCCGTAATTGTCTAACTAAGGAAACTAACCTAGTTAACAATTATTGTGGACTTCATACTAATTAAATGTAGGCTTTAGTTTAGCTTCATATATTTATTTGTATTTCACACTTATATTACCTATTTACTCAGAACAAGTACCTACTTAGGTAATCGATTGAAATTCGTACTGCCCTATTAAACTCCACCCCTATTCACCCCTTTAAGGGATGATTTATTTTTATACCATGAGGTCATACTCGTATATTTTATAAGCATCCCTACTAATATTATAAATGCGAAAGTAACTCTGTCTGTCTGTCTGTTACGCTTTCACGCTAAAACTACTGGACCGATTTAAATGAAATTTGGTACAAAGAATGTCTGGAGCCTGAGAAAGAACATAGGCTACTTTTTAACCAACTGCAAAAAAGGAGGAGTTCTACGCGGACGAAGTCGCGGGCAGAAGCTATAGTTTATAAATACTCATCAATAGGCCAGGGTTATTCGGGAGTAAACATATGGTTGCTTTATGATTGTTTGCTTCCTTAGAGTCATATTACTACTAATTTGGTAGTAATATTATGATTCAAAGTCATACAAGATATATAATTATGATCTATATGACTGTTTGTTCCTCTATCGCTTTTTGTGTAATTTTCATTACTACCCAAGCAGCACAATCTATCCTATTAATGAATTAATAATAATATTATAAACGCGAAAGTTTTGACGGCCTGTTGGTCTACTGGTCAGAGGCCCTGACTACGAAACCGGAGGTTGCGGGTTCGAATCCCGCTAGGGGCAGATGTCAATGTGATGAGCACTGTTCATCTTGTACACAAACACTACTGAATGTATTTATGTATTTTTATCCGTTGTCTAGTACCCATAACACAAGCTTTGCTTAAAATGGGACTAGATAATTGGTGTGAATTGTCCAAAGATTTTTTTTTTGTAAAATGTATAAAAATCTGGATATATATTTGTTCCTATTTCACAAAAAAACAACTAAATAGATTTTGACGAAACTTTACAATAATGTAGCTCACACATCAGATTAAAAAGGCTATATTTTATAACAATCTTGCGTAAAATACTCATCGTGAGACAAAGTCGCGGTCAGAAGCTAGTATGTCAATACTAGCCTCTGTATACGAGATAGGAGATTTACGTTTTTATGTCTAAAAAAAAGGGGGGAAATTCAAAATACTCATCGTGCGCAGACAAAGTCGCGGTCAGAAGCCAGTATGTCATAAAAACATGCTACCCCATAATATTCCGAAAGCGATAAGCAATTAACAAATATCCCTTGTGTATCCAGATTGATTCCCGGCGTGGAGACCGATCGCTCCCTGGGTAGTAGCCGTAATTATATCACTACTGTCATTAATGAAATAACATACATTTGTTAATTGACTTATAAGTATACGTACCTAGGTGTTTTTTTTTTACTGCCTACTTGCCGAACCTATTGGTAAATGATATACGTCTTAACACATTTTTATAGTTAAAGCGGAATTAACTATCGTACATCTATATCTATACCTACTAATATTATAAAGAGGAAAGGTTTGTTTGTTTGGATTGAATAGGCTCTAAAATGGCTGGACCGATTTGAAAAAATCTTTTACTATTGGAAAGCTATTCTACTTTTATTTGCTAAAAGTCTAACGCAGTCTTAGACTTCATCAGCTCAGTTGTAGTTATTACGAATATGGGAACCGTAAAGTTTTTTAAACATCATTAAATAAGAGACGCGAGATAAATCCGTTATAGTTCTTTTATTACAATAATAATAATATTAATTAATTAATGAAATAATATGTAAATGTGAAGTATGAAAGACCGGCTTTTAAAATTGGTTACTAGGTACCTACCTATTTTAAAAAAGGGTCTTATTTCTGTATTGACTATTTTCATTAGATATTCTTTTTGCTAGCTTATCAAAAGGGACCAGAAAGTTTTTCTTAAGATAAGAAAAAAATAATTATAAAATACATAAATAAACAGTCCTTATCTAAGTAAATAGTAAGTCTACCTATTTCATTCAAATAAGTGCCGAAGTAAAGAAAATTTAAAAAAACCTTTTCGAGAATGACCCTTCTTAAATATTTTTAGCTAAAACACCGCTCGCAAGATTTCTTAACGAAACAAAATTTTCAATTCGCAAAATTTGTGAACCAAATTGAATATTTCGGGCTCTCTGTAATTATTTATTCTTTTACTTGTTAAATTCGAAAAACCTCCCGTTAATCAGTCACAGCTTATTATTGTTAATTTCACGTCGTTTTTATCATTGATTTTTGAAAATAAAATTAAAGAGATATTTATTTTTATTTGAAAAAGGAAACTCAATTATCCTCTCTTAGGTATATTTATTTGTAATTTTTTTAATGTTTTGTTACATTTTATTTTATATTTATAGGCGATAATATCTATAAATTCTATATTCTATGTTTATGTTTATAACGGCCTGTTGGTCTAGTGGTCAGAGGCCCTGACTACGAAACCGGAGGTTGCGGGTTCGAATCCTGCTAGGGGCAGATGTCAATGTGATGAGCACTGGCATCTCATACTGGATGTCATATATGTATTTATGTATGTTTATCTGTTGTCTAGTACCCATAGTACAAGCTTTGCTTAGTTTGGACTAGATCAATTGGTGTGAATTGTCCAAAGATATTATTATTATTATTATATAAATAAACATGATATTAAAAAAATCATACATTATATTATAAATGTTGAAATTGTGGTTGCAGAAATTGACTCAAAATTGAAACACTGCATTCGAAATTCGACGGTAATTTAGTAATAATTAGGACTTATTTTCCTACAACATTATCTCTGAATATCCTCAAACTAAACCAGCCTAACCTAAGACAGCTTATTCAAAATACTGAAATAAAGGAAGTACACTCGAAACTCGCACATTTACGTAACTAAA
Organism: Polylopha cassiicola; assembly: GCA_038024825.1. NCBI lineage: Eukaryota > Metazoa > Arthropoda > Insecta > Lepidoptera > Tortricidae > Polylopha > Polylopha cassiicola. The sequence goes on from CP149061.1 coordinate 8,888,066, forward strand.
AGGAAGGATAAAGAAATTCGGGATCAAAAGGAACGGTACGTATTAAAAGTTTTCAAGATCCAAGATTCTTTGAGGCACGCACACACTCGGGGCGTTTTAAATTTGAAATAAGCCCCGCGAAATGTTCTTTCAAGTAAGTGCAGCGTTATTCCAAAGTATTATGGGAGCTGGTAAGCTAAAATCCGAGGCTTCTCTGACGGTCCTGGGGACCTAGACAAGGTGCCAACGTTCAACGTTAACGCTGAACGTTGGCACTGTTAGCGACGGTTCGACCTCTTTTTAGGCTCATTTTATTTTATTAACAATTTTTAAATTTGATGCCGATTTTGTTTTTGGTAGTTCCTTTTTTATTGTAAACTAGCTTCTGCCCGCGACTTCGTCCGCATGGAACTCCTCTTTTTTTGAAGTCGGTTAAAAAGTAGCCTATGTTTTTTCTCGGGTTCCAGACTTTCTTTGTACCAAATTTCATTTAAATCGGTCCAGTACTTTTGGCGTGAAAGCGTAACAGACAGACAGACAGAGTTACTTTCGCATTTATAATATTAGTTAGGATGTCAGTCTATAATCGTACGAGCTCGAATAAAGATTGGAAAAGTATTGTGAGTTTGATTTACCAGCCCGCACAGTCTACAATGTATGGGATTTGAACGAACGACTGTCACTTACGTCGCAAACGCCCAGTCACAGCGGATGTCAAATCCCATCCCAGGGGGCCTAGACAAGGTGCCAACGTTCAACGTTAACGTTAAACGAAACGACTAAAATGTATGGGATTTGACATCCGTGAACGACTGTCACGTATATCACAAACGTTCGCGGATGTCACATGCCATACAATTTTAACGTTTTCGTTAACGTCGTTTCGTTTAACGTTAACGTTGAACGTTGGCACCTTGTCTACGTCGCCGTGTCTTGGTATTGGTGATGGGCTCGTTAACCGCACTTGATCCGCAGTTGCGTGCGTTGAGAGGCCGGCTAGTCCAGCCTAGCTTCTTCCAGAAGTGCAGGATATTCATGGTGTCTCTGCAGGGTTCTAGGAGCGACCTCGGTGTGTCGAGGATTTCTGCCAGTTTAGCGACTACTCCTGTGCATATAATAATATAATATTTACCTAATCTATTTCAAAAATGTTGTGTTAAATTTGTTATGCCTTCGCGATTATCACTTCGAATAAAACAGTTATAAAGGATTCAACTCCCGTAATTTATATTAATTTCAGATGTTTCGAGAATTTTTCAGTTGCATTATTTGTAGCATGACTGAGCTGACGATAGTCTAGCGCTAAAATCTTTAGTAATAATATAAAATTATTTCACACCAAATCGTGTTAGTTTACTATATTTTTCTTCTTATTATACTATGTAGCCGCTATTTCTGAGAAGTGTTTGACTTTCATACACCATTAAACACTGTGGTTGTAAATTGTTTTTGATGTATTAATTCAATTGGAAGCAATCGGCTTTGTGTATTTGTGTGTAAAAACGAATTTCTTAATGTATTAAGTACTTACATATTTATTAAGTAATAGGTTTTAATGTTTTCGCTTCGAATATGGAAACTGTAAAGCTCTTTTAACTCTCGAATCAAACTCCTTACAATTCTTTTATGAAATATTCTAAATGACATAATTTTAGAAAATTAAATGTTATATTACCTTATGATTTCGAATCTAAATAACATTCATAGTAAACGGATAAAATTATCGACGGTAAATTTTGTAACTTTCACAAAAAAGAAATATTTAAGTCACTTTACCTAGGTACTTGAAAAAGTAATTGCAATGAGGGCCACCGCGTGTCAGAAATCCGCTAGATGCGCTAGTGTAGAATGAGGTCCAGCTGTCATGTTCCACCAACACAGGCCAGTAGCTTGCCTCTCATTAGTGGAACATGACAGCTAGATCTCATTCTACACTAGCGCATCTAGCGGATTTCTGACACGCGGTGGCCCTCATTACTCGTAACATAGTGTAAAACTGCTTTAACTGAATTCCCAAACGTCAATTCTACCAACTTAATCTAACGGGTGCATTCAAAACATACCTACATTATGTCTGCGTCCAAGAAGACTAAATTAAATCTTAGAACAACAAATAAAAATCAAACAAAACAACCAGATTTAATACCGTTTTTTCAAAAGATAAGCACTCGAAAAGTGCTACAGGGTGCTTGCCAAAACTGTAAACGCAATATCGCAGTAGAAAAGAATCAAACAATAAACAAAGTTGCGTTTCCGAACTCATCTTGCAGAATATGAAATAATGGTATTGCCTTTGGCAGTACACACTGTTTCCTTAGACTCGAAGATGTCTCGGCCAGTTAAAATTTAAAAAGAATATTCGAAGCCAAGTATCGTCTCGAACACTTTTGTATTTGGAATGGAATAATTAAAGACTCTCGTTACAAAACAAAGGCGATGTTTGTGTGTGTGTTGACATTGTTTGTGTTTAGGCAATCTGCCCGGTTAGCACATAATGCCTTAGACACACTGCTCTTATCGCTGCACGTCTGCTCCTCGCACTGCTCATCGTTCTGCTCCTGGCTCTGCCAAGCTGCTCTTTCAGTCCACGCTGCTCATGAGAAAGTGACAAAGATGCTTTATCGAAAAAAAAAACATTACGTGCTTTTCACCTGCGAGCCTACGATGAACTGTCGAGTCGACATTTTATCGACATAATAATATTAAATGAAGAACGTTGTTGACGAGGAGAAGGTTTGTCGTGTTGATATTGTTTCGTTGTCGAAATTAAGAAACAATTTGAATTTATGCTTTCTCGTTATATTTAATTCATTAGATAAAAATTCATAAATTTATTTGTGTTATAAAATTTAGTATTTATGTTGTAAGTAGTTTAGGTTAATTTACAAAAAAAATGTTCAGAATTCGTTCACTTTTCAATAGTCATTAAGCATTTAAAAATTCATTCACTTATGCTGAGACCATCAATACTAAGAATATCTAATTAATTTATAACTAAGATAAGACAGATACTTAAAATATCATAAAAGACTATCCAAGTTAAGTAAAAGAAAAAAACTTAACGTACTAAATCGACAAGTCACACTAAGGAATGCAAGAACTATTAACGGATTTAACTCGCGTATTTTTATTTTAGTCTAACGCTAAAGACACTTTAGCGTTAGACTATTGTCAGCTCAGTCGTGCTACTATTATGGAAACTGTAAAGAATCCGAAATGTCAGCAAATAAAATAAAAATACGCGAGTTAAATCCGTTAATAGTTGTTTCATTTCCATGTGTAATAACCGCGAAGGCATCAGAAATTATTAAGTCACACTTAATGAAATTAACATTTTAAGGTGCGTACTTGTAATACGATAACATCGGAAAGCTCCAAGCCTCCCTTTACTTCAGAGCAAATGACATATTAAATTTCGTAATCCTTTCATTATTTTTAACTGGATCGTTCCCGGCAGCATGGAGAGCAGTCGTTTATTTTCCTTAAAACATGTTCCGTACATGCGAACCGTAGGCTGCGAACGTTCATCTTCGTAAAGATATGGTCCAATATTCTTGGAAAAGAATTAACAATTTTAGAATGAAAGCTAACTTTAGTGACTATTGTCAGCTCAGTCGTGCTAAGATTATGGAAACTGTTAAGAATCCGAAACGATAGCAAATAAAATAAAATAAAATAAATAATATGTAATAACCGCGAAGAAATCATAAATTATTGAATTAACAATTTCTCATGCTTTCACGGTTATTAGGTACCTACGCATTGGATTGAAACACTATAACTGATTTAAGTTGAGTATTTTATTAATATGCGATTGACTTTAGCATTAGACTATCGTCTGAGCGTGTTAAGAATGGAACTGTAAAGTTTTCAAAACGCGAGTTAAATCAAATGGTTTATTATCTTTGAGTTTCGGAATAATTTAACAATCGTTAAAATATTTTGTAATTTGGAATAAATAAAAACATCGACCGGTATTGTGATGAGCACTGGTATCTGTATATTTTTGGATGTCTAATATGTATGTTTATCCATTGTCATCATTTGTACCATTGGTACTAACCAATAGTACAAAACTAGAATAATTGGTGCGAATTGTCCAAAGATATCTATTCATTATTTATTTTTAGTGCGTTTTTCGTTTAAAATAACGATAAATTGTACGTTATAAAGTTATGTAAGCAACATAAAATTCCGCTTTCATTTTGAACCACAGCCTAAAAGTAATTTAAGATTAATTATTTCCGAACAGTATTAATTACAGGCAGCCTACAATACAAAATGAAAACAGGGGTCTTTCTTAACAAATTATACCCATGTTTATTAATAAATAATATAACGCCTAAAACATTAATGGAAAATTAATTTGACAGTTCTGTTTGTAACCGGTTATTGAATGACTTAAATGAAGCAATTTGTTAATGTTGTTATAATGAGAACCTTTTTTATAAATTCCAAGTCGCAAGTAGACATTCGTTTCACAATCAGATGCAAACAGGACTAGCAAATGTAGATAATTTATTTATTACCTTCCTACATAACTTTATAAAACCTATTTTTTTAATTGCCAATAATTAAAAAAAAAGTTAAATAATAATTATAAACTTCACAGATCCTATATTCGTAGCAGACTAACTATTCCAGCGTCAGACTATCGTCAGCTCAGTCTGCTATAAATACGGAAACTGTAAAATTTTCGAAACGTCAACATAAGATTTATAAACGCTAATTAAAATTGTTGCATTTGTCTTCTCTAAATGTATAAAAACAGCGAAAGCATAAATTATTAACTTATTATAGAAAGCTGTATATTTTTCGAGTGATTAACAGAAACGGCGCGAAGCAACCTGAAACCTGTGCCTTTTGGCAAACGATTCTTAAAACAACATTTCCATTCAGTAAATTCTAGTATAACATCTAAATATTCTAATAAGGGTTGCGCATTCGATTCTCGGAAACAATTATCTGATAGCGGCTCGTGGCGTGCGGTTATCGCATTAATTTATTGTTTCTGCCCGCCCCGTGGCGCCTTCGGCGTTGGAAAAATTGCCCTTTTTATGTATGGCGTGTTTTAGAAAACAAATGAAGGCGTTGCGTACGCCTCTGCTATTGGAAGACATTCATAAATTCCTTTATTCATTCGTGTAGAGACGGGGGTATAGCAGAAATAGCGAGGAAAGGCGGTAGGTATTAGTGTGGCCACTCTACTCATTGTGTCACACGTCATGCTACACGCAATGCCGCACGTTATACTCCCTGTCATGCCGCACGTTATGCTCCTCTTCATGCCACAAGTTATGTTCTACGTCATGACGCACGTTATGCTCCACGCCATGACGCACGCCATGCCACACATCATGCTCCACGATATGGCGCACGTAATGCTCCACGCCATGACGCACGCCATGCCACACGTCATGCTCGACGATATGGCACACGTTATGCTCTACGCCATTATACACGTGATGCTCGTCTTCATATCGCACGTTATGCTCTTCATCATGCCGCACGTTATGTTCCACACCATGATGCACGTGTTGCTCTTCGTCATGCCACACGTTATGCTCCACGCCATGACGCACGTGATGCTCCTCGTCATGGCACACGTTATGCTTCACAGCATGACGCACATTATGCTCCACGTCAACGTCATGCTCCACGCCATGATGCACGTGTTGCTCCTGTTCATGCCGCTCGTTATGTTCTACGTCATGATGCACACCATGGCACACGTTATTCTCTTCGTCATGCCGCACAACATGCCGTCATGATGCACGTTATGCTCCAAACCTTGCCGCATGTCATACTCCTCGTCATGCTCCTCTTAACATTTATTTTATGCTGTTTCGAGAACTTTAAGTGAAGCAGAGTATAATTCATTCACACACAATATAAAACTTATATCCTTTTTCACCACGAGCTCAGATTTATGTAACAAATTTTAAGTGAAACGGCGTATGGAAGTAACCAATCTAGTTCCTATGCTGTCAGTACTATATATGTGTTATATTGTCTAGTTAGAACAACTTTAAATAGTCCTAAGTCACGTCTAAGTGAGGTTTCCCACTCACTTATAAATTAACATAAGTCATTGTTCAACTAAGTGTTAATTGAATAACTTCTTATCTTAAATAATACACACATTTCTATCGACGGTTTCCATTATGTCTGACAGTGCGTCAGGGTAATACTGAAAATATTTAAATACACAGGATTTTCACTCCAAACGCCCACAAGTTAAGATTGAAAATGGCTTGTGGAAATACTATACGATTACCATAATCGGTGCACAGTGGGTTTTGTCTCAAATTCGTTCACATTTACATAATTATAGTGGAGTATATTTGCGGTTTAAAGCAATGAATGTACGGTTTTTAAATAAATTTATTAACTTCATCTTTTTATTCGAATTGAGATCGAAAGCAAAAAATATTTACGTTATTCAAGTAGAGTTTTGGAATGAAATAAGTATAACGGATTTGACTCGCGTATTTCATTATATTTGCTGACGTTTCGAAAACTTTGCAGTTCCCATATTCGTACCACTGAGCTGACGATAGTCTAATTCTGAATTGTTACTTGTCGTTAGATCATCGACAGCAAACAAAATTAAATACGTGAGTTAAATCCGTTATAGTAAATCATTGACGGCCTGTTGGTCTAGTGGTCAGAGCCCCTGACTACGAAACCGGAGGTTGCGGGTTCGAATCCTGCTAGGGGCAGATGTCAATGTGATGAGCACTGGCATCTGTACCTGAGTCTTGGATGTCTTATATGTATTTACGTATGTTTATCCGTTGTCTAGGACCCATAGTACAAGCTTTGCTTAGTTTGGGACTAGTACAATTGGTGTGAATTGTCCAAAGATATTATTATTATTTCTGATGATGTCGCAACAAATTGGAATAAAATTATATTTGCTTATGTTTTGAAAACTTTACAGTTCCCATATTCATAGCACGACTGAGCTGACGATAGTTTACGCTAGGTGTTTAGCGTTAAACTTTGAAGAAGTTTTACTTTTTGAAGAAAGTGACTAGTTTCTGGAAATAATCTTTTATTAGAATTAATATCACATTTGGCTCCAAGGACGGCTCCTAAAACTTGGACTTTCAACTTTGCAGACTTTTATATTAGCGAGTGGAAATTTTTCTTTTGTGTGTTCAGCATACATTTTCACAGTTTAACTACTTGTTTGGAAATCGTGAACTTTTTACTTAGCTATACTTAAGGGGATATTTTAGGAAGCCAGTAATGATTATTTGTCTAGGTATTTTGAAATAAATCACTTGTCGTATAAAAACTTCCACAATGTATTTAAAAACTAGGTATCAATCGTTATCGTTAAAAATAAAAAAAGCGTATTATTTGAGAAAATAAATATATCTTAAACCGTAAACCGTATAATTATATAAAAAAAAAAAAAAAATTTAACAAACCCCCGACATAAAAACCTAAAAGCCCTTTAAAAAGTATAACAATAATAAAAACTTAATATTAGTTACCTAAATATTAATATTTCTACAAAGAAAATTTCATGTCTTTACACTATACTCAAATACTCATATTAATAAGAACAATGTTTCTATTTGTTCATGGTGGCAATTTACGTTCAGAAATCTTAAAAATATTAAAACTACATTAATATTCTTAATTATTTATTTTTACTGAGAATAATTATTAAGGAATACGCAAAATTAATTAAGCGGATATAAAAATATCACATGATTATAACAAACTAGCTGTCCGCCCCGGCTTCGCATCCCTTTCTTATAGCCTATGTCACTCAGGTATAGTGTAGCTTCCCAACAGTGAACCTTGAAAAACTTTTTCAAATCGGTCCATCATTTTGGAGCCTATTCAATCCAAACAAACAAACAAACCTTTCCTCTTTATAATATTAATATAGAAAAAATCAAGTATCGACAAGCGACCTGAGAACTTCCAACGCCAAAAAGATAAGGTATTTTTGAAAATTGTTTATTTAGCGTTACAGTAGTTGGTGTATCGCCAGGTTGTTTGTGCATGGTTGGCAGATCATAATCACTTGCGTGGTGCCAACGTCGCGACTGCACTTCCTGTGAGGTGCATTGAGAGACGCTGCACTGATGCAATTGATCGCATGCAACTAATTGCATAAGATATAAATATATCGCATGTTAAGAACCAAAGTGACTCAATAATTTCTCATGCCTTCGCGGTTATTAGGTATACATTGGAATGAAACAACTTTAACGGATTTAACTCGCGTATTTTATTTGATTGGCTGACGTTTTGGAGCCTTTACAGATACCATAATCGTAGCACGACTGAGCTGACAATTGTCTTATGCTAAAGTAAGAACGCGAAGGCATCAGAAATGATTATCAGCAAGACAGATTTTATTTCAAAATTGAATCTGTAAGTATAGGTGAGAGAAATCTATCCTCTATACTAATATTATAAAGAGGAAAGGTTTGTTTGTTTGGATGAAAAAGGCTCCAAGGCAACTGGACTGATTTGAAAAATTCTGTCACTGTTGGGAAGCTGCACTATTTCCGAGTGACATTCTTACTTCCTTACTAATATTATAAATGCGAAAGTAACTCTGTCTGTCTGTCTGTCTGTCTGTCTGTCTGTTACGCTTTCACGCTTGAACTACTGGACCGATTTAAATGAAATTTGGTACAAAGAAAGTCTCGAGCCTGAGAAAGAACATAGGCTACTTTTTAACCGACTGCAAAAAAGGAGGAATTCCACGCGGACGAAGTCGCGGGCAGAAGCTAGTGTTAAATATATGAGGAATTTAATATAGTTAAATTTATATACATTATACACAAACGAACATAATTACAATCAAATTAAACTGAAACCAAACTGACAACTAAAATGGAACATTAGAACGGAAAAAAACAATAGACAATAAATTAACTCGCGTATTTGATTTTATTTGCTTCATTCCATTGTGTATTCACCGCGGTAGTATTTGTGTGCGTCGCTGGGTTTATTATTTAAAACACATAAAAACACTTTAAATACTGTATTTCCATTTTTTACATTTTATATTTGAGATCTATTAGAGCTCCTTGTGAGTCTACGGGGCGTTGACCACAGACTAAGGAATAATAACAATAGTGAAAAGTAGACTATGTATTCCTTATATTAAGTGAGCATCACACAATTCGTACGACAGTGTCAGTTTTTATTTTAAAATTGAATTTGTATGGGAGGGAGAAATTTAATACAAAACTGCGATAATTTATTTATCAATAATCTAAGCTACATCAAGTATTAATTACACACAAAGTCGCGGGCAGAAGATAGGTAATTCCAAAATCTTTGACCAACAAGGAAGAAAAATCTTAAATAATTTACCTTAAGCGTTATTAAAAGATCCCTCAAGCTATGTAAAATACTAATTTGTCACCGAATCCGAAGAAATAAAAATCTTTACGATTTATGACCCAATTCTGACGGCGACCGTAGTTCCGAAGAGCACTAAGTACATAAGTACAGTAGGGCAATACTGTATAACGAGTGAAAACAAAATACATATTTACTTTCGGGATAATCACACCTACACTCAAATGACACTTGTATATTCTGCGAGCTTATGATGAATTGTCGAGTCGACATCTTGTCATGTCGATGTCTTATGATTTGTGAACCTAAGCCATTCTGGGCGCCAATCAAATGCATACAAAAAAAGAACATTCGGATCAGTCCAGACTTTTAGGACGAGTTCAGTGACATACACACGCGCAGTAGAATTATATAGGTATGGTATCCCTACTAATATAATAAATGCGAAAGTAACTCTGTCTGTCTGTCTGTCTGTCTGTCTGTTACGCTTTCACGCTAAAACTACTGGACCGATTTAAATGAAATTTGGTACAAAGATAGTCTGGAGCCTGAGAAAGGTCATAGGCTACTTTTTAACCGACTGCAAAAAAGGAAGAGTTCCACGCGGACGAAGTCGCGGGCAGAAGCTAGTATTTAATAAAGAATAATATTTCTCATATTATTAAATAATATTATGGTAAGTACATTATTGATGACTGAGAGAAAAAATATCGTAACGTCATTTAAGCGCCACTTTAGCGTTAGACTTTTGTCAGCTCAGTCATGCTACGATTATGGAAACTGTAAAGAATCCGAAACGTCAGCAAATAAAATAAAATAAAAATACGCGAGTTAAATCCGTTAATAGTTGTTTCATTCCAACGTCATTTTGTTATTTTCTAAAATAATTACTTGTTTAAAATTTGTGCACCTATTTCTCTGTTTTTATATTCTTGACGATCTCACTATTAGAACATAATATAATATAACCGTGTAATTATGATGTATAAAATATTAAGAAATAAATGAATCTGAATAATTGTATGCAGACAAGATATTTGCGTATTTATAATGGTGGATCTTCGAGCGTTTGAGACGCCGTCATTGTCCTCTACATCTATATCTATAATGTTTGCAAATAATATTATTAAGTATCGATTGAAATAGTATTTTCTGTCCTCCGGCCGGAAAGCGCCAACTTTCTTGGCGCTGCGCTAAATGAAATTGCCGCTTTCTGGCTTCGTCGAACAGAAAAATAGGATACTGACCTCGGCCAGTAAAATAAAAAAGCCTCAGATCACATTTTTGTCAACCTCGGCTTCGCCTCGGACGACAATTATACGTGATCTAAGACATTTTTTATTTTACTGGCCTCGGTGCGTAATGTACTATTGTAACAGTACCGGGGGATAATATCACTCAAATTTTTGTTACTTATTGACTCTGTTCTTAAATATAGATGTAGAATAAAAAACGCTCGAAGATCCACCCATAACCTACTGCGCTGATCTGTTTTGTGTAAGAAGCATAAATAAGTTAGGAGATTTATAGACAGGGTCCCGATTGAAAAAGTCTTACCTTCTGAATCATTAAAGTGACTGGGAATGTTGGCTTTGTGAACAAATTGGTCAAAACGGTTTCCTTATCTACAAATCAATGTACAGTAGGTACAGTAGCTTTGAGATAACGTTATGTTCTTTAGAATTAAACTATATGTTTAAGGTACATTTCACTTTAGTGTTCGGCAGTCGGGTTAAGGATACTTTAGCAAATAAATTAGTTATAGTTGTCTCATTCTGATGTGTGATAATCAGATATGCAGCTTGCAGGCCGACGCGCCGACGGAGCGAACTTCGTACCTACCGCCTTTTGTAAAAATAGGGGGTTAATGGCAGGAAAGTGAACATTTAGGATCGTATGCATTTTTTTAATATCTAGAGGTTTAAAGAATAAATGTTAGCTTATTTTTTAAAAATCGAACACCAGCCGGAGTCTGGAAACAAATTCCGCTACACAAGAATCCTAATCCTAATTCTAAATCCTAAATAATATTATAAATGCGAAAGTAACTCTGTCTGTCTGTTACGCTTTCACGCTAAAACTACTGGACCAATTTAAATGAAATTTGGTACAAAGAAAGTCTGGAGCCTGAGAAAGAACATAGGCTACTTTTTAACCGACTGCAAAAAAGGAGGAGCTCCACGCGGACGAAGTCGCGGGCAGAAGCTAGTTCTATATATATATGCTATTGAGTTAGATTATAATATCAGTTCTTATCAGGCTCCCAATTGTCGCATTATTAAATCCAGCTATACTGTAAGTCAATATTGTCTTTATATCGAATTAATTAATAATTTACATCTGTGAATCCGACTAGCAGACGCGTTCCCATTGAACTGTCACTCTCATTCATATAATTAATTGATATTCAAACAAACAAACTTCAATTAATCAGTGACGTCATAAGTTTTATTCACAAGTGTATTGTTTGTTATTTTATTTATTGACGGTGTATACATATATAAATATCTGGTAACACTGCCAGTCTGTTCCTACAATTTTGTTATATGCGATGAGGCTACTCATCCGCCATTTAAAACTAAATAATTTAAATGTAGGCGTTTTATTTATTACTAGCGGTTCACCCCGGCTTCGCACGGATCCCTAATTTTTCTCAAAATATTCTATAACCTATGATACTCAGGGTGAACGTAGCTTCCTAACAGCGAAAGAAGTTTTCAAATGGCTCCAGCCGTTTTGGAGCCTATTCAATACAACTAAACAAACAAAGTTTTCCTCTTTATAATATATTAGGTAGTATAGAAATACCAGCCACCACGAAGCCTACAGACGTCATAAGTTTTATTCACAAGTGTATTGTTTGGTATTTTATTTATACATAAATACCTGGCAACACTGCCATTCTGTTACCATTTTATTATATGCGATGAGGCCACTCATCCGCCAATTAAAACTAAATAATTTAAATACAGTCCACAATTTAAATGTAGGCGTTTTATTTATTACAAGCCCTTCGCCCCGGCTTCGCACATTGATAGTCACAGTCTGTTAAACCAGAGGTTGTGGATTTGAATCTTGATTACCTGTCTGTTGGTTAAGTGGTTAGAGTTTCTGATTACTAAACTGGGGGTAGCGGGTTTGAATCTTGTTAGGGGCAGGTGTCAGTTTGATAAGGACGAGCATGTGTACTTTAGTCCAAGGGTGTTTTTTGTTTATTTATGCAGCTAAGTATGTTTATCCGTTGATCCAAAGTATAATGCTTAAAATAAAAACTTAATAGTTCCCATATTCGTTTGAACAAGTTTTCAAAACGTCAACACTATTTGATATGCGCTTTTTAAATTCACACGGCGTGGAATAAATCAATTTATAAAAAGCCGATAAATACATTGATTATCACAATGTGTAATAAGCATAAAAAAATATTTAGAAACTTCGTAAATTATCATTTAGCACCAAAAAAACTAAGTACACTCATCTGTCATCCGGGAAAACCTACAAATTCTTATTTACAGAGGGATAATATCTTTCAAATATAATAGACAGATGGTTCCACGTGAATTCAAGAATAAATGGATGTTTCATCTATACTAATATTATAAAGCTGAAGAGTTTGTTTGTTTGTTTGAACGCGCTAATCTCAGGTTCGAATTCAAAAATTATTTTTTTGTTGGATAGACCATTTATCGAGGACGGCTTTAGGCTATATAATTAGGCTATATAACATCACGCTGCGACCAATAGGAGCGAAGAAACAGTGGAAAATGTGTAAAAAACGGGGAAGATATGAAGCCTTAAATATGAAGAATTACTATTCCACGGGGACGAAGTCGCGGGCACAGCTAGTATTTTATAACAATTTAGTTTCTAATACAAATAACTGAGTAGGCAGTTTAATTACCTATTAATTAATGAATGACGCTAATCGTTTTCTTGTTTTGGCGACTACATAGAAAAAACAAATTTTGAAACGAATGAGAGCAATTTGAATGAAACAGCTATTAACTTAGCTTGCGTATTTTTTAATTTTATTTGCTGACTTTTCGGATTCTTTACAGTTTCCATAATCGTAGCACGATGAGCTGACAATAGTCTAACGCTAATTTATACAGTTATGCAAACTACCTTATATCTAAATTACAAATTTTAAAAATACTACCCCATTCTAAAATTATAAGTATATTTAACACTTTAACACGCCACTACAGCGAAGACCTGCCAGAAGTCAGTATTGGCGAAATCGAGATCGCTCTTAGACAGCTCAAAAACGGAAAAGCCCCTGGAGAAGATGGCGTTACAACAGAGTTATTAAAAGCAGGAGGTAAACCTATACTTAGGGAGCTCCAAAACTCTTTAACGGCGTCTTGTTTGAAGGGAGAACTCCAGAGATGTGGAGTAGAGGTGTGGTCGTCTTGTTCTTCAAAAAGGGAGATAAAACCCTGCTGAAGAACTATCGACCCATTTCCCTTCTAAGTCACGTCTATAAGCTGTTCTCAAGAGTAATCACGAACCGTCTTGCGCGAAGATTTGACGAATTCCAACCACCGGAGCAGGCTGGGTTTCGGAGCGGATACGGCACCATAGACCACATCCACACAGTGCGGCAGATTATACAGAAGACCGAAGAGTATAATCAGCCCCTGTGTTTAGCATTTGTGGACTATGAGAAGGCCTTTGACTCGATCGAGATCTGGTCTGTTCTGGAGTCCCTGCAGCGATGCCAAGTCGATTGGCGATACATCCAAGTGATGAGATGTTTATACGAAGCCGCTACCATGTCCGTCCAAGTCCAGAATCAGCAAACAATGCCTATACCATTGCATCGCGGTGTGAGACAAGGGGACGTTATCTCCCGAAATTGTTCACAAATGCAATGGAGGATATGTTCAAAACGCTGAACTGGCAAGGACGTGGCATCAAAGTAAATGGCGAGTACATCTCTCACTTGCGATTTGCTGACGATATCGTCATCGTGGCAGAAACGCTGCAGGACCTACAACAGATGCTGAATGATCTGGCTGACTCTTCTGTACGCATTGGCCTACGGATGAACTTGGACAAAACCAAGGTCATGTTCAATGAACATGTATTACCGGAACCAATTGCGGTACACGGCGCCGTTCTCGAAGTTGTTCAAAAATATGTCTACCTTGGACAGACATTACAGTTAGGTAGAAACAACTTCGAGGATGAGGTGGATAGAAGAATTCAGTTAGGTTGGGCAGCGTTTGGGAAGCTACGCCAAGTCTTCATATCGTCACTCCCACAGTGCCTGAAGACGAAAGTCTACAATCAGTGCGTCCTACCCGTCATGACATACGGAGCCGAAACGTGGACACTGACGGTACGGCTGGTTCACAAATTTAAAGTCGCTCAGCGGGCTATGGAAAGGGCTATGCTCGGCGTTTCTCTGCGGGATCGAATCAAAAATGAGGTGATTCGGCAGAGAACCAGAGTCATCGACATAGCCCACCGGATTAGCAAGCTAAAGTGGCAGTGGGCTGGCCATATTAGCCGAAGAACCGATAACCGTTGGAGTAAACGTGTTCTAGAGTGGAGACCGCGTCTCGGCAAGCGTAGTGTAGGACGTCCTCAGGCAAGGTGGAGTGACGATTTGCGTAGGATGGCTGGCAGGAGCTGGATGCGAGCAGCCGAAGATAGAGCAAAGTGGCGTGCAATTGGAGAGGCCTATGTCCAGCAGTGGACTGCGACGGGCTGATGATGATGATGATGATGAAGTATATTTAAAATGGAATTTATGGAAACTGTTGGATGTAGTTAAACAACTATTCCCATAGTTATACTATGGGAATAGTTGTTTAATTCCAATGCGTAATAACCGCGAAGGCATCAGAAATTAATAAATCGACCAATTCGCTTTTGAGAAATTTGGCAATAAACATAAGATTGGAATGGAACATCTTTAACGGATTTAACTCGCGTATTTTATTTTGAATCTGTAAAGGCTCCGAAACGTCAGCCAATAAAAATAAAATACGCGAGTTAAATCCGTTAAAGTTGTTTCATTCCAATGTATAATAACCGCGAAGGCATCAGAAATTATTAATAAACATAAGAATTCAAATAAGTGTCACATCCATATGCCTTCACGCATGAGTTTGCCTTCAATGTAGGCCGCCTGTCGCGGCACGATCTGTGATTTATAAAGCACAGGGTACCTCTGATGGAAATATGAGATGTGTCAAAAGGAATGGTGCTCGGCAATGTCCTATATATAGGCATAAACCCCTATAGATTGCGAATGATTTTTTGGCTCACGTAATTCGAAAGTGTCTTTTGAAATATTTTTTTTTTGCTTCAGGTTGCAATAAATGAGGTTCATTTTAAATTTGTAATTATTTAACAAATAAAGAAAATATAAATTACTAGTTGACCCGGCAAATGTTGTTCTAGTAAAAAGGATTTAGGTGCAAGTAGGTACTTACTATGTAATAATATATATTGATGAGTATTGTGTAGGTGCCTGAATTCCTTCATTCCAATTTAAAAAAAAAATCTTTGTGGGCACTTAACACGTAAAAATTAATTTTTAAATAAGTATTGGCGTAAGTATATTTTGTTTTTTAAATAGTTAGGTACCTAAATATTGCACCTACAAGAATTTTATTCCAATTTGAAATAAAATTTACTCGAATATCAAATTCATTAAATTTATTAAATCAAAACCAATTTATCATGAAATTTATTCATAACAAAAAAGTCTGTCAGTTTTAAACGCTATAAAACAAAAAAAACTTTAACAATAAATTCAAAGAAAACTTTCTAAAATTTCTTACATTTTCAAAAGATACCAATAAAGTTAGGGATATCGATTTAAACTATTTCTAGTTTGTTTGACAAGAAATCAAAGAATTCTCGACAGTAGCAGAAAAAGATAAGAATGCAGAATGGAGCAAGTGTAGGAATCGGTGCGAGAGTTAAACTTGGTAGTTCATACAAGTTTCTCCCGGTTTTGTTTGACTTTTGTTTGTTAGAATTCTGAGCATGTAAATCTGAGGATGTGCCAGGAAAATATGAATAGATATGGAATAAATCGTCTCACTTCAAATATAGACTATGTCTATTTTAGGTACCCCCACATAATCAAGTTTGGGTGTGTAAATATACCTTATCTTAAATTGAATTTCAAAGTTAATATAGGTTCTCAGTTATTTAAACTTAGAAAACTGTATGTGAAAGGAAAGTAGAAAGAAATTCGTGACGAAAATACCTTTGTTGATAGTCTTTAGAACCATTTTATTGGTAATGCAAGTTTCGATTAAAGGTATTAGAAACTCAAGGCATTGTTAGTAAATAAATGCAGCCCACAAAATTTTAATATTTCAAAATATTGAGAATTTATTTTATCTTTTAGCACAGTCAAACAAAAAGTACTGTTCAAGTGAGTAACAAAGAATTACTCGTAGGTACCTATAATAATAGTTCATTACGCACCAAGGCCAGTAAAATGAAAAACGTCTCAGATCACATGTAATTGTCGTCCGAGGCGAAGCCGAGGTTGACAAAAATGTGATCTGAGGCTTTTTTATTTTACTGGCCGATGTCAGTATACTATTTTTCTGTTCGACGAAGCCAGAAAGCGGAAATTTCATTTAGAGCAGCGGCCACAAAGTTGGCGCTTTCTGGCCGGAGGACGGAAAAATATTTTGTAGCGTGGATTTATTATGATACTATAAATATAATATTTTTTACGAAGAAACAATCCTAAAACTTTTCAAAGACGATACGAATTCAATCATAACTTTTAGGTTCTTCTACATATCACGAAAATTTTACAAACACTTTTTGTATCCACCGCAAATTAGAATAAACATCAGCATAAAATGTAAGACAAGTCTTCTTGCAAACACTTCTTGAAATTATTCCTACTAGGAAATCCTTAGATGCTAGTGGCCCTCCAGAATCTCCACGACCTCCCCAAACATTTCCAGGTGTACAAAGGAGCCTATTCTTCTTTTTCAAAACAACATCCCCTTCTCTTGGTTTAGAGAGACCTGGTTCTGATTGTCCATACCCAGCTACAGTACCTACATCTCCAACCTTAGCTGGATTCATATTCAATTTAATCGGCTGAATATAATCATTAAATACCATAACCTTTGTTGTTTTCAGTAACGCTACATCGTTCCTTGCCATTTCAACAGTATAGTCTTCTTCTTCATAATTTGGATGTAGTTTTATATTCTCAGGATCAACTTCAGCTAGCATTTCCAAATTACCATTTTTTGTATGCTTCACTTCTACTTTGTTAACGTCGTGTCTGAAACAATGGGCGGCGCTGATAATCCATTTTGAACTTAAAATCGATCCACTACAAAGTCCTTTTTCGTTGTCTGCATGTCGAATTAGCAGTACTAGATGTTTATGCATTTCAGGTCTCAAATTTTGACCACCAAAAACTCTATCTTCTTTTGATGAAATATTTGAAATTAAAAATGTTTGTATGAAAATCCATTTGGTGATACTACTCATGGTGGTGGTTAGGAAAATACTGACTTGACATTAGGAGATAATTATGTAAATTGACATAAAGAATTTTGTGCGTAATCTAGGTCATAGTCAGCATAATTATATAAAGACTGACTAGTGTTACAAGGTCAAATTATAACAGATTATATTTGCAAGGTCGTTGATGTACGGGTATTGAAAAATAAGATACGGATTTAACTAATCAAGGAGTTTGTTTATATTTGAGGCAGCCGGATCTTATAATTAGGGCTAGCCGTTTTACAAAACGAAAAGTCGTATAACAGCCCTCGAAGTAATATTATTATGAATTATGTATGACATATTACTACCAAGGGCGTGCATTTCATACAGGCACAGTGTCACTCATGTATGGAGTGCCTACCCCGACGCTATACTTACAATTCCCTCACTGCGCGCGCCTTGTACTACCAGGTCGGTACTAATACTCTTACGTCAGTAGACTTAGATCATAGGGCTTAAGAGTTATATTACAATCAACTTCCAAATAGCGACTTGGGACATTATAAAACCAGCATCAATAAAACTCTTCAAATCTATTTATACCGTCTAACTTAAAATGTCACAGGAAAATGACTAAACTTTCCACAGTTTCCCAACGAAGTACTCCAGTCGTCTTGAAATTAATTTTCACTGAAGGACAACTTTAAATAAGTAACTATGAAACTAATCCACGGAAGACAATGGTGTCTTGTTTTTACTCTTTGTGCTACTTTAATAACGGCACAAAGTGTTTCTGTTTCCAAGAGGAAAATGTTTCCGTTTCCATTTGTGTCGGCGAAACGTTTAACCTAACGTTTGAGCTCTTAGAAACGTTATTTTTAATTGTGTTATTAAAATTAATTGCGTTTAAATGTTTTGTGGATAGCTTTTATTTTATTGTCTTGGAATAAGATTGTGTATACAAAACATACTCGTTACGTCTAATGTTATTTTTTTTTAAATCGTGTGACGTAATATAAAAAATAGCAGTGAACTGATAATGTTAATTAAAATTTATAGTTAACTAGCGGCCCCGGCAGACGTAGTCCTGCCCGTCCGATTGTTTCGTCAAAGATCTGTCAGTCTTCTAACTGTCACTTCTTCATAAGGCTTCATATTTTCCCCGTTTATTACACATTTTCCACTGTTTCTTCGCTCCTATTGGTCGCAGCGTGATGTTATATAACCTAAAGCCTTCCTCGATAAATGGTCTATCCAACAAAAAAAGAATTTTTGAATTCGAACCAGTAGTTCCTGAGATTAGCGCGTTCAAACAAATAAACAAATAAACAAACAAACAATCAAACAATCAAACAATCAAACAATCAAACAATCAAACAAACAAACAAACTCTTCAGCTTTATAATATTAGTATAGATTAAAGATTGATCCTGTATTTTAAAAAAATCAATTTCCTTTTAACTCCAGACCGAAGCTCCAGACTCCAGAACGGCTCTACGGATTTGAAAAATTCTTTCACTGTTGGGAAGCTACACTAATCCCGAGTGACATAGGCTATAGAATATTTTGGACGCCTGTTTTCAAACCGTATAGAGACTTAAAATATACAACCCAAAAAATTTGATTTACGTCGGTCTAAGATAGCTGTTGAAATGGAAAATATACAAGGGCGCGCTTTCCATATAGGCACTAATGTACCAAGTGCCTACCCTGACGGCATACTTACTGTACGCGCCTGCTGAAATATAGAAGAATTTTATGCATCAAAGATAAGTGTAACATAGCATCTCAATGCACAGAGGTCGCAAACGTTACTATAAACACGATGGACCTCCCCCCCACGCGTAATTTCCTGCGACGCCAGAACAGCTTACTGTCTTCCTGTGTAGCTCTGGTGGGATGGTGTAAGGTGTGACAGACAGCGAGTTGAACTGAAATTGTCTAGTTATTAATATGCACAGAAAATGTTCACACCTGATAATTTAAGTTTAATTTTTAACACAGCACAGCAAGCCTCTGTCTACAACTGGCTGATGATCAACTTTGTAGGTATTTAACGCGTTTTTTCAGATTTTTTTTTTTTGGGTTGTGTGTATTTTTCAATGCTGAAATATAAACTTGGGGGGGAGACCGCCCTTAACATTTAGGGATATTATTATAAAAAATATATGTTGGCCGATGCTCAGGTCTACCTGCTCACAAAAATTTCATAAAAATCGGTCCAGCCTTTTCGGAGAGCTTTGGGAACAAATACAGTGACTCGAGAATATTTGTGATCACCGATCGATCTTCACACAGATGGCGCTAAAGAATTTCTTGTAAACAAGACAGAGTATAATAATTCCTGATGCCTTTGCGATTATTTCACATTGGAATGAAACAACTGTTAACGGATTTAACTCGCGTATTTTTATTTTATTTTATATGATATTTTTTGAAATACTACTCTATTCTCAAATATGAAATATTAATGTTACATTCTACGCAAAATTTAACTATTTTACACTCGTTACAAGCGCTTTGGAAAGAACAACATTACTGAGAAGAAACGCCAGTCAATCAACAAATAAAATATAAATACGCGAGTTAAATCCGTTAATAGTTTCATTCCAATGTGTAATAACCGCGAAGGCATCAGAAATTATAAACTAACTAGCGGCCCGTCCCGGCTTCGCACGGGGGGACTTAAGATTTTTACGTTTTACTCAGAAACGATACTTTTCCCCCGTTTTTGAAACATTTTTGGTTACTGCTCCGCAACTATAAGACCTAGCGTGATATTATATAGCCTATGTTACTCGGGGATAATGTAGCTTTCCAAAGGTGAAAGAATTTTTGAAATCGGTCCAGTAGTTTCGGAGCCTATTCATTACAAACATACAAACACACAAAAATACAAATCTTTCCTCTTTATAATATTAGTTATAAACTAATGATGATGAACCATAGCTATTAATAAAATTTCGATACATCGTAGTAAAAACCTATGTAAAAGTCTACCCGCTGTAACGTACCATTCAGTCCTTCTCCCATCACGGCCATTTACAGAGCGGCGCCCGGCCCGCAATTTGGCCTATTGAATTCGGAACCCTTATACTGGTACATTTGGACTGCTTTGTTAGACTAATGCTGTCGAGGCAGTTTTCATACTTTGTTTACGCCGTAAATTAAAATGTTAATTGGGATTAATAGGTCTGTTGATATCTAAGAAATTACGTATGTAGTGAATTTTTCTACTCTTGTTTTGGTACAAATATCATAATCTATACTAATATTATAAAGCTGAATAGTTTGTTTGTTTGAACGCGCTAATCTCGGGAACTACTGGTTCGAATTGAAAAAATCTTTTTTTGCTGGCTATATAACATCACGCTGCGACCAATAGGAGCGAAGAAACAGTGGAAAATGTGTAAAAACGTGGAAATTATTAAGCCTATATGAAGAATAACTATTCCACGCGGACGTAGTCGCGGGCACAGCTAGTCATTAATAACAGGATCATAATAATTTCTGATACATTCATTAGCGTTAGACTAATCAGCTCAGTCGTGTTACGATTATGGAAACTGTAGAGAAACCGAAACGTCAGCAAATAAAGAAAAAAAATACGCGAGTTAAATCCCTTAATAGTTGTTTCATTCCACTGATGACAGAATTTTTAATAAAAGAATAATATTTACATAACATTGGAATTAAGCTATAACTGATGTAGTTCTCGTATATTTTTATTTGCTGAAAACATTACAGTTCCCATATTCGTAGCTGACTGAGCGGACGATAATCTAACATCTTCACTATCATCAGCTCAGTCGTCAACGAATATGGAAACAGTAAAGTTTTAGAAACGTCATCGTAAAAAAATATACACACGTCAAATCCGTTTTTTTATTCCAATATAAATATAACCGCGAAAGCATCAGAATTTATTTACTAAATTAATTAAACGATAAGAATGTGTCGTAAGACCATACTAAAGTAAGACACAATTTCTTTCTTTTTCTAATTCCAGTCGGCCATGTTGGAACAGTTGACAGTCAACCGCTGTTCTTTGAACTACTTGCTATTAGGACGTTTAACTCGTAGCTGACTGTACCGTCTCACTCGGTTAAAACAACAGAGGAATTACTATGAAGATGGTCTACAATAAAAAAAAACCTCCGAAAAAAAACTAAAAGCAATAGCGCACTGAAAAGGAAAAAATAATAATTTGATACAGACTATTATTTTTGTTGTAACGTCTGTTATTTTTGAAGTCGGTGCCAGCTGGTGAAGCAACTCTTCACTTTCAAATCTTTACTTATATTATGGTGCTTTGAGGCTGGCACTGAAATAGCTATAAAAGACTTTTCTGTCCTCCGGCCAGAAAGCGCCAACTTTGTGGCCGCTGCGCTAAATGAAATTTCCGCTTTCCGGCTTCGTCGAACAGAAAAATAGTATACTGACCTCCTTGGTGCGTAATGTACTATTTCAGTTTTAGTTTTAAGTAGGTAAGAATTCAAAATGTCGGCATAAAAAATAATATGCCAGTTAGATTTGTAATAGTTGTTTTATTTTAATAGGATCTTATAATAACGTATTAACTATTTATGTAAGTATGTTTATCGTTGTCTAGTACCTACTCACGGTAAATAAATTTGCTTATTGGAATGAAACAACTATTAACGGATTTAACTCGCGTATTTTTATTTTATTTCTTTAGCGTTAGACTATTGTCAGCTCAGTCGTGCTACGATTATGGAAACTGTAAAGAATCCGAAACGTCAGCTAATAAAATAAAACAAAAATACGCGAGTTAAATCCGTTAATAGTTGTTTCATTCCAATGTGTAATAACCACGAAGGCATCAGAAATTATTAAAATTGCTTAGTTTGGCACTCAAACGCTTAGATCAAACGGTGTTAATTGTCCAATGATATTATTATTAAAACGTCAACCAAAAATTCTACATAAATATTAATTAATTAATTTAACCGCTTAAAGCTCTATCTATACTAATATTATAAAGCTGAAGAGTTTGTTTGTTTGTTTGTTTGAACGCGCTAATCTCAGGAACTACTGGTTCGAATTCAAAAAATCTTTTTTTGTTGGATAGACCATTTATAGAGGAAGGCTTTAGGCTTTATAACATCACGCTGCGACCAATAGGAGCGAAGAAACAGTGGAAAATGTGTAAAAAACGGGGAAAATATGAAGCCTTATGAAGAATAGTAGTTCCCGAGATAGCGCGTTCAAACAAACAAACAAACAAACTCTTCAGCTTTATAATATTAGCATAGATTACTATTCCACGGGGACGTAGTCGCGGGCACAGCTAGTACAACATAATCAGCTGCACTTCACAAGAATGCATTTCCAGACTTCTAAATATGACGCGTTAAATACTTTCTCGGAATCTCAAGATCCGTTCATAATAAAATCCTTTAGGAACGTTACGGTGCAGAAGTTCCATAACTTACAGAATGGCTGTTTTCCGCAGGGGCTTAAGAAAAACTTAATGTCGACTTAGCATTGTTTCTCAGCAGCTGTCAGTTCCTGCCACCATTGCACTTTTACGTCGGTGCATATAATAAATAAATGATATATATAAAAATGAATCGCAAAATGTGTTGGTAAGCGCATAACTCGACAACGCTTGGACCAATTTGGCCAATTTTTTTTTTAAATGTTCGTTGAAGTCCAAGGATGGTTCTTACGGCGAGAAAAATTCGAATAATTGCCGGGAAAACCCTAAAAACAGCCCTTTTCTTTTCCCATACAAACGTTGTCTAACTAAAGTTACCTAATTTGAATTTCGAACGAGCAGGAGGACGTCTGCCGGGACCGCTAGTGATAAATATAAGTGTAATACTTTATATTGATTGACAGTGTCAAAGTATATGTTTGACGTCCTTTTTGTACTACAAAGCGTTTAAATGGTTAACTCATTTATCTGTCCATATCACTACATAGTAAAAAAATTGCTTTGGCCATCTATGTATGCTTAAATCTTTAAAACTACGCAACGGTTTTGTTGCGGTTTTTTTAATAGATATAGTGATTCAAGAGCGGGTCGCTATTTTATATATAAAAAGAGATTGTAAAAGTATCTTTTTAAGGTTTATTTAATAATAATATAAAAAAAGGAAGTTACCACTGACATATTATAATAGATGCACGCACAGCCGTAACTGCTAATAGGAGAAACGTGAAATTTGGAATTCAAAATGAAGACTATATCAAAGAGAGAAATACATTTTTTTAGTGCCCCTCTACGTTATAAAAGGAACCCCTGTGCAACATTTCAAGTTCATAACCCTTATAGTTTAGGCCCTGTATTGATATTCAGTCGTTAAGTCAACTACCCCTTTTATATAATTACTAGCTTCTGCCCGCGACTTCGTCCGCGTGGAACTCGTCCTTTTTTGCAGCCGGTTAAAAAGTAGCTGTACGATACATACATAAAGTGGCAACACTAGCCAGTCTTGTTCCACCAAAGATGCGATGAGGCGACTCATCCGCAATCCTATTTAAAATTAAAATATTATACAGTCCACAAGTTAATGTAGGTGTTTAATTTAAACCCAGCGACCACGAACCCTACAGTAGCCTATGTCCTTTCTGAAGCTCCAGACTTTCTTTGTACCAAATTTCATTTAAATCGGTCCAGTAGTTTTAGCGTGAAAGCGTAACAGACAGACAGACAGAGTTACTTTCGCATTTATAATATATAGAGCAATAGAGCAATAGAGCAATAGAGCAAAAGTCCCAACCAAAACGACTAAAAATCACTATCTCAATATAGTTATCTGCCTACTGCCTACACCCTAAGAACGATGGCGTGATTATTTATAGCCTATGTCCATTTCTAGGTTATCATCTATTACCATACCAAATTTCATCAAAATCCGTTCAGCCGTTTAGGCGTGAAAGAGCAACATACAGACAGACAGACAGAGTTACTAACGCATTTATAATATTAGTAGGGATGTCTAATCAATATAATTTCAAGCTTGTACTAAGTTGGAAAATCAGATAAAAGTGGCAATAAAAATCACCATATATGTGCTGTCAGTAAAAAATGTTAAATTTTTCATCATAAAGTAAACATACATGAATAAATTAATCTTTATGAAAATTTTACTCAAACACGGATTACCCGGAATTGAGTTTTTTTGTTAAAATAAATTGCACGTCCCACATTCTCGGTGCATTCAAAGGCGATGCAATATTTAACGTGCAAGTGAAAGGTACATGCAAGTCTGTGACATTTTCAGAAGCCAAAGTAAATGGGTACTTTTCTGAAATAAGAATCTTTATAAAAAATGTAACTAAAAAAAAACTTGTTTACAAAATAAAAAAGTTAAATAGTGAAATTCTATTTAAAAGATCGTACCTAAACATCAAAATCAATAATTTTCGAAAAATATTGTCATGGTCCGGATTCCTTGTGTATTCTGTAAATTACTAATTTTCACAGACAACGTCGTAGGCAAAAGCTAGAGTATATAATATAGTTCCCATATTCGGTTCGTTTCTTGTGAAATTATTAAATAGGGCACGTAACGCAATAAAGGGGCCTCCGACAACTGTTCATTAGTAAAACACCTGAGCCCCTAATCAGGCCCAACAGTGTCACACACAGACATACATGTTTCTAGATATGTCACGTAGGTACATTCTAAAAACTTAAACATATAGAATAGCTGTCTGCGCTTAACTTAGATGAAGAAAAAGGAGGGTAATGTATTTTAACACATTCGCTGCCATTAAAACATAAAAGGCTCATTATTAATCCACTCTTTACTTTTATATTCAATAAAAATCTCAAAAAAAATACAAAACGATACTGTTTCCAATGACAAAATAAATAAAACTCGAAATGAAAACAATAAAAATACACTTTCTATCTTATTGGGAATATTTCAATTATCAACACAATACTAAACGGGTTCAAAATCAGGCATGTATACTGTTCATCTTTTTTTAAATTCTGATCACAAATCTTAAGAGACAACCCTAGGGGTAAAATTGTACTGGACAAAGTCGTCGAAAGTGAGCCTGAAATATGGATATGACATTACCCATCCCCATAAATCCGAATATAATAGAGATAAAGTACTGAGTCTTTGTCTTTCACCATCATTACCTATAAAGTTGTAACTGTCAAAAATCTATACCAGTAGAGACATGGTACAAAGATTTAGGACAGAAGTTTTTGGAAGTATTTTGGCCCGCCAAAAAACACCCTCATCTTTAACTGCGGCTAACTAGCAACTAAAGTATGGTACGACAAGGTCATTTATCGACATTGACAGCAGATATATTCAACTTTCTACTAAACATTAAAAAAACAGTGTGCATTTGGCCATATTTGTTTTATTTCGGTTTTAATCAAAAGTTCTGACTTAGGCAAAGATATTTTCAATGGGCAAAATAGCATGGTTTTACGGTGCCTTCGCGGTTACACATTGGAATGAAACAACTATTAAGGGATTTAACTTGCATATTTTTATTTTATTTTATTTGCCGACGTTTCGGATTCATTACAGATTCCATAATCGTAGCACGACTGAGCTGATAATTGGTCTGAACTTTAGCGTTAGCTCAGTCGTGTTAATAGTTGTTTCATTCCAATATATACGAATCATTTCTTGAATACGAGTAAATATTTCGCAAAAATATATAAAAAGGTCATTTCCAGAGTCTAAAATCTGTGGCACTTACTATCAAAGGCACCGTGACGATATGTACCCTTTATTAATAATATATTGCTCGACTATATATTTGCGAACCTACGAGAAACATATATATACTGTTTTATTAAGTTACGCCAGTTTGAGTGCATAAAGACTTATTTAACGAACCTGTAGCGTTAAATTGAACGTAAATTCACATCTATATTTACTCTTCATTATGTATTTTTATTTTACATTTAACGTAGTATTTGGTTATGGAGGAATTTATAACAGTGAATAAGAATTTTGATGCCTTTGCGTTTATTACATACTAGCCTTTGCCCGCGATTCCGTACGCGTAGAATTAGTAATTACAACATTTCATTTCCCCTTTTTAACCCCTTACCACGCTTTTTTCGCTATTAAATGTAGCCTTTGTCGTAGGCTCTAGACTATCTGTGTACCAAATTTCATTTGAATCGGTTCAGTAGTTTTAGCGTGAAAGTGAGATGGACAGTTACTTTCGCATTTATAATATCCCTACTAATATTATAAATGCGAAAGTAACTCTGTCTGTCTGTCTGTTACGCTTTCACGTTAAAACTACTGGACCGATTTTAATGAAAATTGGTACAAAGAAAGTCTGGAGCCTGAGAAAGGACATAGGCTACTTTTTAACCGACTGCAAAAAAGAAGGAGTTCCATGCGAACGAAGTCGCAGGCAGAAGCTTGTATGGAATAAAACAACTATAACAGATTTAACTCGCATATTTAAATCCGATATAAAAGTAAAACTTTAAGCTTAAGGCGAAACGGGGGTGCTTATTACTGCTTATCGTGCGCAGAAGAAGTCGCGGACGGAAACTAGTACCTAGTAGTGAATTATATATATATATATATAATTATATTGTAGATCCAGAAAAATAATTATTAATTACTATATTAAATGAACTTCTTTTTATACAGTGACTTTCATCTTTATGAACTTACTAGCGAACGTTCGCCCCGGCTTCGCACGGATCCCAATTTTTTTCAAAATAGTCTATAGCCTATGTTAGTGAGGGTGAACGTACCCAACAGTGAAAGAATTATTAAAATCGGTCGAGTAGTTTTTGAGCCTATTCATTACAAACATACAAAAATAGGTACAAATTTTTCCTCTTTATAATATTAGTATAGATAAGGCACATTGCGGACGACCATCTTCAACCAACTTTACAGCACACGTAAGTACAAATTTAATTCCAATTTAATTCATGATTGCACAACAAACTTCAACCAGACATGATACATAACTGTCACACAAAGAGCTCTTGATATGTTTCACCATTTTCACAAACAATCATTTGTTACAACGCAAAAACAACCTTAAACTGAAATAATAGAGTTTAATTCCGCCTGCACTGTTCTGTATAAAGGGTGTTTCAGTTCACATATCCTGCTTTCTAATTGGAGTGTGGATGCTATCCAGACCAAAACAGTACGCCGCAAACTCCTTTTGCAATGTGACACTTTTTAAGATTTTCAAACAATTGAATACGAGAGATATTGTCGGTGGTGATAATAGAGAGAGAGGTAGTTTGCGTTCCTCTAATGCTAGAACACCATGTATTCATTTGAGTATGATATCTGACACTTTTGCGGTTATTACACATTGCAATGAAAGTATATGGATTAAAAGGCCCTGACTACGAAACCGGAGGTTGCGGGTTCGAATCCCGCTAGGGGCAGATGTCAATGTGATGAGCACTGGCATCTGTACCTGAGTCTTGGATGTCTTATATGTATTTATGTATATTTATCCGTTGTCTAGTACCCATAACACAAGCTTTGCTTAAAATGGGACTAGATGATTGGTGTGAATTGTCCAAAGATATTTATTTATTTATATATATATATATATATTTTTTTTTTAATTGTTTCATTCCAATCTAATCTTAACTTATACTATATAATTATACAATAGGCTAGTTTTAATTGCTAATTCCACGCGGACGGAGTCGCGGGGAAAAACAGTAATAACCGCGAAGGCATCAGTCTATGTAATTAAAAATACCTACTTAAAACAGACAATAGAAAACGCAACCATTGCTTTCTTCACAGGCAAGATCTATAACCAACGCATTTTAATTAAAAAAAAACAATCGTCGAAAATTTTATGAACCCCATTCGTGTCGGGTTACTTAATTCCAACGACCCAGAAAAGTTAAATCTGAACAGAGTTTTAACTTTGTCTTAATCTGTATGACCAATAACATAAATTAACTAAAGTGGTCTCTTAGCAATTTGCATTAGAATACCAAATGACGCGATAAAAACATTACTTCGGTGGGCAAGTGAATTCAATGCAATTAGAAATGCAGATCATTTTATGTTCTACCGCTAAGAAAATTAAGATCAAATTGCTTTGGCTTAATAGTCGAAGTTAAAAGCGGGGCTGAAGGATTGTTGTTACACCGAACGGCGCCCAACATAGAATAAGAATATAATATACCTATTATAAATGCGAAAGGAACTCTGTCTGTCTATCTGCCTGTCTGCCTGGTTTTCACGTTAAAACTACTGAACCGATTTAAATTATATTTGGTACACGGATAGTCTAGAGCCTGAGAAAGGACAGAGGCTACTTTTAATTACGAAGCAAGTGATGTAAGGGGTTAAAATGGCGGATAAAATGTTGTAACAACTAATTCAACACGGCTTTTGCCGTCTTTAACAAGATAACGCTATCAATGTAATAAAACAAATTTGTAACCATTTAAATTGCATGAATTTTTTCACATCACAAAATGCAATTGCAATTTTTGTACTTGACTTACTTTCAGTAAAAATAGTACATTACGCACCGAGGCCAGTAAAATAAAAAATGTCTCAGATCACATGTAATTGTCGTCCGAGGCGAAGCCGAGGTTGACAAAAATGTGATCTGAGGCTTTTTATTTTACTGGCCGAAGTCAGTATACTATTTTTCTGTTCGACGAAGCCAGAAAGCGGCAATTTAATTTAGCGCAGCGGCCACAAAGTTGGCGCTTTCCGGCCGGAGGACTGAAAAGTGAATTTACTCAAAATATCAATTCAAATTTATATGTAGCACTCTAATTCAATTACGACATATTTTGTTTTATGTCACTATTTTACAAATGTTTTAACTTTCTTTGCTTTAGTGTAAACTCGCTTCGGTATAAACGAAGTCAATTCTAATAGGTTGTAAAATTTGTCGGACGCTTATGGCCAAGAAACGGAGTCGAACAAATTTGCAAAAATGATCTTCTTTTCAACACTTATATTATTTCAGTGGAAAATTAAGTTTCAACTGTTATTCGGAACCGTAGTTTATTTAACAAGAACTTGGCTTATGCACTTCATATCAAACAAGTAGTAATTTCTCTCCATCGCGGTTATTACATATTGGAATGAAACAATGAGGGCCATCGCGTGTCAGAAATCCGCTAGACGCGCTAGTGTAGAATGAGGTCCAGCTGTCATGTACCACCAATCACAGGCCAGTAGCTTGCCTCTCATTGGTGGAACATGACAGCTGGACCTCATTCTACACTAGCGCGTCTAGCGGATTTCTGACGCGCGGTGGCCCTCATTATGCAAGATCATGCGTATTTTAAAATAAGTCTAGAATTACTTATACCGTTCTTATAAAGGTGTTGTGATAAACTCTTTTAATTACATTAATTGGCTTATTAACATGTTATAAGTTGATAATTACTTCAGCTTTAGACTATCGTCAGCTCAGGCGGGCTACGAATACCTAGTTTCATTCCAATGTCTAATAACCGCGATGGCATCAGAAATTATTAAATACTAGCTTCTGCCCGCGACTTCGTCCGCGTGGAACTCCTCCTTTTTTGCAGTCGGTTAAAAAGTAGCCTATGTTCTTTCTTTGCAGTTTTAGCGTGAAAGCGTAACAGACAGACAGAGTTCCTTTCGCATTTATAATATTAGTAGGGATTACCTAATATGAATTATCACGCATTGTCTGATTTTATAATTATTCAGAAATCGTAATAAAATTCAATCCAATTTCAAATTCCAAATAAATCGAAAACCTTAATTAATTCATTCGTTTACTTTTGTAAAAAAAAATCGACATAGTAAGTTATCCTTGTCTAGTTTTTAATTAATTAAAAGTATGAATTGAGACGAAAACCCGAAAGTGCGAGTCGGACTCGCGCACAAAAGGTTCCGTACTATTTACCTATAAAAATGAACAAAAAATATGTGTGTTATATATAGAAGCCCCCTTAAATATATATTTAAGTGGTATAAATTGTTACAGCAGCAACAGAAATAGATCATCTGTGAAAATGTCAACTTAACCTAACAATCACGGATAATGAGGTAAAGCCTGTTGATAAATGGACAGATGGACTAACAGCTAAGGGTTCCGTCTAAACCTTAGAATAAGGAACCCTAAAAAGATTCTCCATAATGAACAGGGGAGGGAGAAATTTTTTAATTTCTTTAACGAAACTTCACGGGGTGTCGTGCCAAATGAAATAACTTAATTTCCTCTGTTTACTGGATTTAGTTTTTTTTAAGCTGTAAGGTTTGTTCCCCCGGTATTTAGTAATTTACGGGCGCCGTTTGAAAAATTCTTTCTAATTGTGAAATGGTGATTAAGTTTTGGCTTAATTAACAATCGAGGCAACAATTAATTAATTTTTAATAAAAATATCGTCTGATGACTTTGTGGTTATTACACATTGGAATAAAACATCGATTCGTAGTACAACTGAGCTTACGATAGTCTAACGCTATAGTGATTTTGACAGCTTAGTCGTGCAAGTAATAGTTGTTTCATTCCAATGTGTAATAACCGCGAAGGCATCAGAAATGATTAATTTTTGTTTTGAAATTTAAAAAAAAATCATAATTTATTATTGTAACAGATGGTTACCATACTAATTCTAACTAATATTATAAATGCGTAACTCTGTCTGTCTGTCTGTCTGTCTGTCTGTTACGCTTTCACGCTAAAACTACTGGACTGATTTAAATGAAATTTGGTACAAAGAAAGTCTGGAACCTGAGAAAGGACATAGGCTACTTTTTAACCGACTGCAAAAAAGGAGGAGTTCCACGCGGACGAAGTCGCGGGCAGAAGCTAGTCTCCTATATATAAAAAAAAATATATTATTATATAAGTACCTACTTATAAAAATCATACCTTCACTTAGATATATTTCAAAACTAGCTTCTGCCCGCGACTTTATCAGCGCACGATAACTAATAAGGTACTTTATACAATATTGTATAAAATGTAGGCTATAAAATATTATGTTATTCAGATGTATTAGCTACTAGCTTCTGCCCGCGACTTAGTCCGCGTGGAACTCCTCCTTTTTTGAAGTCGGTTAAAAAGTAGCCTATGTTCTTTCTCGGGCTCCAAACTTTCTTTGTACCAAATTTTATTTAAATCGGTCCAGTAGTTTTAGCGTGAAAGCGTAACAGACAGGCAGACAGAGTTACTTTCGCATTTATAATATTAGTTAGGATGTTATTGTAAAGTTTCACCAAAATCCATTCAGTAGTTTTAACGTGAATGAGTAATACACACACACACATACTCACAAACTTTAACCTTTGTAATATTAACGTAATAATGTAATTTAAGTAAAGTACCTTATTTTATACCACAAAATATTACAAGTAGGTAGCTATTTTTAGTACTGCAAAATTGTAAAATATCTGTACCCAAAAAACAAAACAACAAAACGTACATTTCAATAAAACCACAAAAAGCAATACCTACGCTTAATATCAGTGCAGTATCATCAAAATGCATGTGCATGTATTTTTGAATGCATTTTTTCGGATACCGAGTGCGCTGAGCAAACATGGCAACACGCAGAGCCGGTGCATCGAAAAAATGAACTGCACTTATTGTTTACGTTTGTATTATGTGCATTAGTGCAGTAGGTAATATTGCAGTGGCTATTCCGTATTTTTATACTAATTTAATATTACAAATGCGAAAGTAATTCTGTCTGTCTGTTCGTCACACTTTCACGCTAAACTACTGAACCGATTTTAATGAAATTTGGTACACACATAGTCTGGAGCCTGAGAAAAGACATAAGTTACTTTCAATTGCGAAAAAAGGATTGTAGGAGGCTAAAAGGGTGGATAAAATTTGATTTGATATTAGATTTGGTACAAAGAAAGTCTGGAGCCTTAGATAGGCTACTTTTTAACCGACTGCAAAAAAGGAGGAGTTCCACGCGGACAAAGTCGCGGGCATAAGCTAGTAACTAATAATAATTTGTGATAACCTTGCGGGTATTACACATTGGAATAAATCTATAATGGATTTAACTGGCTTATGTAAACAAACAAACCTTTCCTCTTTATTATATTAGTATAGATTAGTGTAGACAATCGTACGACAAGTTTTATAAATATCGAATCGCTACGGATATGACGTAAAATGCACATTTCCTTTGCAATTGTATGACTTGAATTTCACTTTGTATGACCGGGATGTATGTTACGTTTTTTCTTATTGTTTATCTGTTTATTGTTAGTTGGTATTTTTGTGCTGGTTGCTTTTTGCATTGTCTTTTTACGATGTTATGCAATACTATCAACGTTCTGTCGCCATTTTGAAATTAATGTTTTTTTTATTGTTTATGTTTAGCCTAAGGAATTGTGTATTTTTTATTATAGATTTTAGTAAGTTTAATATGATGAAAATTTATTGTGCTATAATTTCTGATGCCTTCGCGTTTATTACATACTAGCGGTTCGCCCCGGCTTCGCACGGATCCCTATTTTTTTTTAAATATTCTATAGCCTATGTTACTCAGGGTGAACGTAGCTTCCCAACAGTGAAAGAATTATTAAAATCGGTCCAGTAGTTTTTGAGCCTATTCATTACAAACATACAAAAATAGGTAGGTACTCTCTGCTCTTTATAATATTAGTATAAAAGTATAAATTAAAACATTGGAGCGTATTCTATTTTAGTGCTGACTTTTCGAAAACTTTACACTTTACAAATGACATTAACTTTGAAAATTTCATTTCTAACTATCATCCCTACTAATATTATAAATGCGAAAATAACTCTGTCTGTCTGTCTGTCTGTTACGCTTTCACGCTAAAACTACTGGAGCGATTTAAATGAAATTTGGTACAAAGAAAGTCTGGAACCTGAGAAAGGACATAGGCTACTTTTTAACCGACTGCAAAAAGGAGGAGTTCCACGCGGACGAAGTCGCGGGCAGAAGCTAGTGGGTTATAAGATACAACCTGGTGACAGACGGACGGACAGCAAAGTCTTAGCAATATTCCTTTGGGTGCGGAACCCTAGAAATTACTCGTCTAGTTAGCTGTATTATGCAGTTTAGAGTCAGAATACCTACCGAGGCGTTACAACATCCGGTCCAAGATGGCGGCGCTTCCGGCTCCGTCTAAGCTCTTGATAAGTATATTACAGTATAAAGGACTCTCTGGAGTAGCAAGATTTACTCGTACTGGTCACTTATGGGAACTAATACCCTAAATGAACTGATTATGTATATAAGTAGGTATACTTATGTTGCTTGTATTTCTGTCCATTCATTTCTTTATTTATTTACCTACTGTTTAAGAAACAAAAACTTTAATCCCTACTAATATTATAAATGCGAAAGTAACTCTGTCTGTCTGTCTGTATGTCTGTTACGCTTTCACGCTAAAACTACTGGATTTAAATGAAATTTGGTACAAAGAAAGTCTAGAGCCTGAGAAAGGACATAGGCTACTTTTTAACCGACTGGAAAAAAGGAGGAGTTTCCGAAGTCGCGGGCAGAAGCTAGTGTATAATAATGGTTTGGCAAATGAATTAACTATATTATAACGGATTTAACTCGCATATTTGATTTTATTTGTTGACGTTTCGGCAACTTTACAGTTCCGTAATCGTAGCACGATTGACGATAGTCTAACGCTATAGTGATTTAAAGTTATATTTGTTTCCTGCTAATTTTATAAAGTAAGTTTGTGAGAATGGATGACTGGATGTTGGTATGTTTGTTACCTACTCTTTCACACAAAAACTACTAAATGGATTTTAATGAAACTTTACAATAATTTAGTTTATACATCAGAATAACATAATTATAAGCTATATTTTGTATCGATGTTAACGATGAACAATTGACAAAAAAAAGGAATCCGTACAAAGCCGCTAATCCCTACTAATATTATAAATGCGAAAGTAACTCTGTCTGTCTGTCTGTCTGTCTGTTACGCTTTCACGCTAAAACTACTGGACCGATTTAAATGAAATTTGGTACAAAGAAAGTCTGGAGCCCGAGAAAGGACATAGGCTACTTTTTAACCGACTGCAAAAAAGGAGGAGTTCCATGCGGACGAAGTCGCGGGCAGAAGCTAGTTATTTATATTTCAAGAAGCCGGGGCGAACCGCTAGTAACGAATGAAAATCAAAATGACCCATTTGTTGAAGGACTGCGCAAAAAATCTAGATAAAAGGATAGCTAATATTTCAGCTAGCGATCGTTCCACTTCTGATTTTTCTAGCTTTTTTATTAGCTTTTAGAGCTTTCATTGAACGAATGTCAGAATGAATAACATGGCAAGGATTGGAAAGCCTCGTGTTAGCTTACGGCCAAATTGTTTAGTCATTTTGAGCTTTTTTGTTTTGGTATGTGACACAAAACGAAATGTGTCGTTTGTTAAATTATAAGTCGTTATAATTGATTTTGTTTGTCATTTTGAGATTTTACATTGTTCTGGTGAGTGACACAAAACGGAATGTGTCGTTTTTGGAAAAATTATAAGTCGTTGTAATTAATTTTGTTATACTATAGTGACACATTTTGGATTAGGTCACCACAATATTAAACGTGGGGTAGTATCATGATTCCCTGATTTTTGTCAGAATAGTGACACAAACCAAAACATTACAGATTTTAATTTATGTATTAAAATAATTATATCTTGCCACGTTTAATATTATTATTGTAGTAACCTTATTCGAAATGTGTCGCGGATTTAAAATTACCTAATTACTATAACTTGGAATCTATAATAAAGTAACGACATACATATTTTAGTTTGTGTCACTATTCTAATAAATCAAAAATCTTCCTAGGTTTTATATCGTAGTGACCTAAAACGGAATGTGTCTCTAGGTGAGAAAATATAACAAATTACAATCAGGTCACTACATTGCTATAAATTGTACATATAGTAAGGTAGTCAATACATATATATTTTTTGATTTTTTACTAAATAAATCACTGAACAATATTTTTGTCTACAAAAAATATTTCACTTCACTCCTAAAAGGTTCATAGAATCACGAACAATGGAAGGCAATTTTTTCTCATATCCCGTACCTATTCCCGATTTTCACCTGAACCCTAATTGAGTTCTATTGTGTTAGGAATATAGTTCTTTTTTGTTCGTCGTATTGTCTAATGTATAACATGCGTGTCTGGGGTCAATAACCCATTAATGGCTTAGTACTTGTTTAAGAGTTCTTTGATTAATTCCGCTTCAAATCTCGACGTAGGCAATTTTTTTTCTCAAATTAATTGTAGGCATTTCCATGCAGACTAGAATAATTAAAAATATGGAAAAAATAACATAATGAAATATAATACAATATACATAAAATTGACTTTACATAAAATTGACTGTACACAAAGTCGACTGTACCTACACAAAATTGACTGTACACGAAGTTGACTGTACATTAAGTCAATAATATCAGATGCCTTTGCCCGGGTCTATATTAAAACGCATAAAATAAACCGTCATAATTTGAAGTAGCATAACAATTCTAAGCATAATTGTAAGTCAGCATAACATTAATAAGCATAATTGAAAATGCATAACTTTAATACGCATAATGTAAATACTCATAACGATAAACTAGCATAAAAATAAAAATCCTAAAATTATTTTTTATTAATATGAAAAATTATAAAAATTTTAAGTGTCTGTTCATAACCTCAACTGATTTAAATAATATGTTATTTGTGTGCATAATGTATACTAAATTTTCAATATTCAATATAGAGAAAAAAAAAAGTTTTTATACATACCTATACTTTTATTTTCATCTATTGGGGCCAATAAAATGAAAAAATATGTTTAAAAACTGTTCTACTTTTCTGGTAGCAAATCGATCCTGCAAGTGTCGCAGTTTTAACCTAACCTAACCTACTTTTCTGATAATTTTGGAATAAAAACAAGTATGATTAATAATATTATACACGACTCTAAATGATATGTCTAAGAATAACTATTGAAAGTTTCTAGAATTGTTGTAATAATTTATGGTGAAAAACTGTCTGAGATAATTTTCGGTATCTCAATAATAGACTTTTCCATTTTATGGAAACTGTGGTGCCCCCTTGTTTATGCATTTATTTTATTATGCATATTAAAGTTATACCAGATAAAGTTATACTAATTAAAATTATGCTTTTTCATTATTATGCATTTTAAGCAGTATGCCATTTTATAATTATGCATATTGTATGTTATGCATAATATGGTTATGCCAAGTCTGTTATGCGTTTTCAATATATGACAATTAATGTTATGCTATATAAGGGGCACCCGCCTTGCCCACATTGGAATGAAACAATTAGTGTTTAACTATCGTTAGCTCAATCGGCTACGAATATAAGAACTGTATTTTTTCATAATGTCAGCAAATTGCAATGTTTAACACTTAACCGCGTATTTTACGTGGTTAAGTGTTGAACACGCTAACCCATTTTTTCGACTCCTAATCCGTAAACCCAAATCCGTTAGCACAGTAATCCAAATTCGATACTCAAATGAAATCCAAACCACATCTCGAAATGCATTCGATATCTCGAATATATCTGAAGATGGATTTTCTCGACATAATACTGCGATATGCAGCGACGATACGAAGGCAATAAGCTTACTGCGTTTTATTTCTATGGAAATTTTAAAACATTAATATAGTAAAAAATCCTTGTTCTTACAATTATTATAAACGCGGAAGTTTGTAAGAATGTATGGATAATGGATATATATTGTAAGGATGGATGTTTGTTCCACTTTCAAGCAAAAATACGAATAGATTTTAATGAAACTTTACAATATGCTTATACATCAGAATAACATATTATTCTAGGCTATAATTTATAACGATATTGTGCGAAGTACTCATCGTGCGCAGACGAAGTCGCAGGCAGAAGCTAGGAGACTATATTTTCAATAATCTTACTAAAGAATTTTCAAAAATTCTTTTTAAATATTTATCTCTGAAATGTATTTTACAAACATGCATAATATAGGTAACTCCAGAATAACATTGGAACAATTCCTCAACCTAGCCTGTTCGCTACTGCCCCCAATTGCCAATAGCCGTCAAGTCATATGCAAATCTGGTTTCCTGAATGGGGTTTGTATTTCACCACAACTGACCGCACGCATGGACGTTCCGACATACCTACATTTACGTTACAATACTGAATAGAATGCTTGCTAACTTCTGATGCATTCGCGGTTATTATACACTAGCGGCCCCGGCAGACGTCCTGCCCGCCCGATTGTTTCGTCAAAAATCTGTCAAAGTCTTCTGTCACTTAATGAATAGTAATTCTTCATAAGGCTTCATATTTCCCCCGTTTTTTACACATTTTCCACTGTTTCTTCGCTCCTATTGGTCGCAGCGTGATGTTATATAGCCTAAAGCCTTCCTCGATAAATGGTCTATCCAACAAAAAAAGAATTTTTGAACCAGTAGTTTCTGAGATTAGCGCGTTCAAACAAACAAACAAACAAACAAACAAACTCTTCAGCTTTATAATATTAGTATCTTCATAAGGCTTCATATTTCCCCCGTTTTTTACACATTTTCCACTGTTTCTTCGCTCCTATTGGTCGCAGCGTGATTGACTTTGAACCAGTAGTTCCCGAGATTAGCGCATTCAAACAAACAAACAAACAAACTCTTCAGCTTTATAATATTAGTATAGATTGGAATGAAACAACTTTAAGTGGATTTAACTCGCGTATTTTATTTTATTGGCTGACGTTTCGGAGCCTGTACAGATTCCATAATCGTAGCACGACTGAGCTGACAATAGTGCTAATCCCCGCGCCGGCTTCGCATGGATTCCTATTTTTTTTCAAAATGTACTCACCTATGTCACTGAGAAATAGTGTAGCTACCCAACAGTGAAATAATTTCTCAAATCGGTACAGTTGTTATTAAGGCCTATTCAATTCAAGCAACAAAACAAATCCTACTTTTTATTATACTAGCGGTCCCGGCAGACGTCATCCTGCCCCTTCGACATTCAAATTAGGTAACTTTAGTTAGACAGCGTTTGGATGGGAAAAAAAAGGGCTGTTTTTAGGGTTTTTCCGGCAATTATTCGATTTTTTCTCGCCGTAAGAACCATCCTTGAACTTCAATGAACATTTAAAAAAAAATATTGGCCAAATTGGTCCAGGCGTTGTCGAGTTATGAGCTTACCAACACATTTTGCGATTCATTTTTATATATAAGAAAAGAAAAGATTAGTGTAGGTACCTAGCTGTAACTGAAAGAATGAGAAATAAAATAATCTGAACTTGAATCTGTTATGTCC
Source organism: Polylopha cassiicola (assembly GCA_038024825.1). Classification (NCBI taxonomy): domain Eukaryota; kingdom Metazoa; phylum Arthropoda; class Insecta; order Lepidoptera; family Tortricidae; genus Polylopha; species Polylopha cassiicola. The sequence goes on from CP149061.1 coordinate 8,927,097, forward strand.
GAAAAGGTTATGTTTATACCAATTTGTGATATTTAGGAATATTTTAATAATTAAAACACGCGATACGACTCATTAATTTAATAGGTAACAGCAAACTGAGAATCGTGTTCTAAACAAAAGAGTATCGAAATTATTAGAACATAAAACTTAGCATAGGGGTTGTGGACTGTATCTAACTAATCTTCTAACTTAACTATTGACATTTAAAATGCGAGTGGTTTCTATCACAATTTATTACCAACAAAAAACAACTGATAATTTTGAATGTAAAACAAAACACAAATATAATGATTCTAAACATAAAACACATAAAAAGTATAAAACTATAAAAAGAGGTTGAATCGTCAACAGGGGTTTTACATCACACATCACACAATTATAGTAGGTTCGCCTTAATATTGTAGTACCTACCCAATCATTTGCATTTGATGAACGTTAACTGTGATGCACAATGCAGGTCGTCTAATGAATTTTAAATTGCTTGCAACCGATCTATTTAACGGCGTGGCCCAAAACCACAGACCACGAATACCAATCGCTAAATGCCCTGTACATACAGCCACGTTACATGGACTTAGTACTTATTCTAAAACGTACGTTAAAAAAATTAAATCGGACAAAAATATTTTTTTTGTGATTTTTGATGATTTTACGGCTTTTATACATTAGAATGAAGCAACTATAACATATATACCTAACTATTTTTATTTTATTTTCTAATGTTTCAAAAACTTTACAGTTCATTTATTCGTAGCCAAATCAGCTGACGATAGTCTAACATTGAATCTAAATACAAAAGTATAATAGTCAGATAAATTTGGAATACAACAATTATAGACGGATTTAACTCACGTACTTTATTTTATTGGCCAACATTTCGAAACATTTACAGATTCCATAATCGTAGCACGTGTGAGCTGACAATATAATAGTCTTATGCTAAATTGATTTATAAGTACATAATAATTTCTGATGCCTTAGCGGTTATTACACATTGGAATGAAACAACTATTAACGGATTTAACTCGCGTATTTTTATTTTATTTTATTTGTTGACGTTTCGGATTCTTTACAGTTTCCATAATCGTAGCACGGCTGAGCTGACAATAGTCTAACGAATCCGAAACGTCAGCAAATAAAATAAAAATACGCGAGTTAAATCCGTTATTACTTTTAGTTGTTTCATTCTAGTTTGAAATAACTGCGAACGCATCAAAATTAATAAAGGCACCTTTATGTATAGCTCAGTAAAGGTTGTTATTTATATTATAGAAGAAAGACAATGTTGCTGCGTAATTAAAGTTTATTTGGATTTGTGTTGGTTTGAGTGATTCAGTACAATTTGCAGTGGCATATTTTCCTCTACTATTAATAAACCTTGCCATTTCTATCTAAATTAACGCTTTGTTCAACGTTTGATGGTACACAAGAGAAACACAATAGCGTGGTTTGATATCATATCATTGTTAAACGCTCCATTCTGTTTTTAATCTGAGTATTGTAGAACAGACATAAGTCGGATTATAAACACAGCTTAAGTCTATCTAGGTCCTAGGTTCTTAACCTGGGGATAATAAAATTACCCTCGCCGTGAAACTTGTATTTCGAGGGGGTATCGGCTGGTAGTTATCTCGAACGCCGAATTTTAAAGTGACAAGTCTGAGCACAGCGTAGCGCCGTCTAGCGCGCAAGTTTGTTGTTGGGAGCAGAAGTAAAATCAGTGACCCTAGTCAGGTCAAAGGGTAACGGACCTAAAAAGGTTAAAAACCACTGATCTGGGTATGTAAATAAAAATTAATCTCAGAAATGTATGTACGCGCATAACTTCCGAACGACTGCACCAAATTGGTAAATTATTTTTGTTGTCTTCCTCTTCGTTATGACAATGTTTGTAGGTACCTATATTGGCCATTAACATTTATTAACATGATGATATAATCCCTACTAATCCCTACTAATATTATAAATGCGAAAGTAACTCTGTCTGTCTGTCTGTCTGTTACGCTTTCACGCTAAAACTACTGGACCGATTTAAATGAAATTTGGTACAAAGAAAGTCTCGAGCCTGAAAAAGGACATAGGCTACTTTTTAACCAACTACAAAAAAGGAGGGGTTCCACGCGGACGAAGTTGCGGGCAGAAGCTAGTATATAATAAATCCGCTTATCTTAGAGACCTGTAGGGTTTGTCCCTTGTATGACGTAGGCATGAGATAAGAAAGGATTTTCCGAAATTTTACCCTTAAGGTGATGAAAAAGGCGGGTTTATATCGGAAACGTTTCTTGCTTCAATTATTTTATTATTTTAAAAATGGATGGGTAGAAGACGTGTTTTTTATTATATTAAAATTCATCCCCTAACGGGTCAAAAATGGGTGGGTACGTAATAGTAGGTATGTTACTTTGAGAATAATTTGCCTCGAAATGAATATCAATACTCCTTAATGATTTTGATTTAAATTACATTTTATTCTGGCACATGTTCGTAAACTTAATCCTATTAAATTTAATTATTGAGCATAGGTAAATATTATAAAAGCTTGAAATTATGTTACAACTATAAAGTTTTCGAAACGTCAGCAAATAAAATTGAATACTTGAGTTACACCCGTTATAATTGTTTCATTCCAAAATGTGTTACAATTATATTACTTTGCACCGTTTCATATAACTGTGGAATCAAACTTAATACCTTATGCTTCTATTTTAACTGCCAGTACCCTACAAAAGCTCTTTCACAGGTAATTAAGACCGAAGTTAATTAAAACCCGCGGTTTCTCTCGCGTAATAAGAGAAGCAATAACACTGTATGTAGCGAGTTTATTACAACTATTTCATAGCCTTTATTTAATTAAAGACTAATATAATTTTAGTATCGTAATTAGATGCAATATTAAGCTATGTATGAAAACAAATAATAATATGTGAAATTGTAAATACTGATTCGCGTTAATATCTAATACTAGATTCTGCCAGCGACTTTGTCCGCGTGGAATAGTTAGGTATTTTCCCCGTTTTTTACACATTTTTAACTGTTTCTTCGCTCCTATTGGTCGCAGCGTGATGTGATATAGCCTAAAGCCTTCCTCGATAAATGGTCTATCCAACAAAAAAAAAGTTTTTTTCAATTCGAACCAGTAGTTCCTGAGATTAGCGCGTTCAAACAAACAAACAAACTCTTCAGCTTTATAATATTAGTATAGATTAGTATAGATATAAAATTCTCGTGTCGCGGTGTTTGTTGGCAAACTCCTCCGAAACGGCTGGACTGATTTTTATGAAATTTTATATACATATTTAATTTTATATCGGTAAAGTCTGAGAATCGGCAAACATCTATTTAGCATAATATAATTTATTTTATTTGCTGACGTTTTGGAAATTGTATAGCTCCCATATTCGTAGCACGCCTCAGCTGATAGTATAACGCTAAAGTGAGTTAAATCGGTTGCAGTTGTTTCATTCCAATGTGTAATAACCGCGAAGGCATCTGATATTATTAGATAAACCGATGTTTGTATGCTGTAACGAATGTTGTTTATGTACCTATATACTTTAATATTTAACAAAGTAAATACTTTATTTTTTTTTTTGTAAATACAAAAACACTTTTGAAGTGGATAATTTATTAGTTCTTACAAAGAAATTACGAACCACTTTAGTACAAATGTTATGCGAGTCAAATATCATAAAGAAATGTTTTGACACTTGAACCTTAAAGTTTTGCGTTCTATGAGATGATTATTTGAAACAAGTGTTTAATTTATTACCTGGGAACGTTTCGTGGATCTGAGACCTGAGGAGTGAGGGGTGCAAAGTTTGGGGATATGGTAGGGAATATTTGACCATAGTCGAGGCAGTCGGGATTGAGCTATACTGAAATAGCAACGCGTGCGCATAAGGGTCGAACTGACCTACTTGCTTAGGTATTCATTAAGTTAGTACCATAGTGAACTTTAATTAGAGTTGGGGCCACGTTTTCGTCGCGAGTGTTAAATAAAATAAGAATTTTAAGTTTATCAACTTTAAGTGTTAATTTAAGATATTGTTTCAAGTAACTTTATTTCTATATCTAGGAGTGACGCTGATCATCGAGGGTATGTTTTGGTTCCTTTGTTTTAGACTCCGTTGTGCTGTTTTAATGGTTTACCTAGTTCTTGTCTGGATTCAATCATATTTCAGGAGTTCGCAGTTTGAACGAGTAATTTTAATTTTGGGTAGATTTTAGCTAGGTTAGAAAATTAGTAGGTAGGTAAATAAATGGTTGTGAGATTTGTGAGATGTATGAATTATTTGAGAGTATGGAAGAGACAAATGACATTGATGTATATAAATTATGACTAAATAAGAATACAAGTTTCGATCACTTGTGATTCTATGCTGTTTAATACAAGTTTCGATTACTTGTATGACAAAACTACTGTTTAAAGATTTATGTTTAATAAAAGACAAAATCTGACTGAAATAACTACTGAACCGTTCTAAAAGATTTCTCTTTGTATGTAATTTGACTGCAAGAACTACTGAACCACTTATAAGATTTATCTTTGTTTGAAGTCATGATGATGACGATGTATGTTTTAGGATCTATGATTTATGATAATGGATTTAACCTAAAAACAAATTTCATCTGCAATCGGTTTTGGAGGTCGTTTACAATAGAACGATGTCCTAGTGTGTGTGAAAATTCTATATACTTAGTATTAATTATCACCTGAACCATTTCTTCAGTGAAATGAATTTCAGTTTTGAAATATACTCTGAAAATGCACATTTGATGTGTCTTCAAATATTCATATTAAAAAATAATTATCATTAATCACAACCTTATGGAATTATATTGTTCATGAATGTATCCGGACCAGTCTGCGGTGTGTGAGAAAAGAGATCAACTCGCCGCAAATCTTTCCAAATCTCGATGATTCTCCCGACACCAACCCCACAACGGAAAGAACACACACACACAACCGATCATCTTTATTTCATGTGCTGCGGCTTGTTCCGTGTATATTACTGAGTGATTGATTTCGAGAAGGCTGAACGATTGTTTCATATTATGAAAACTATTATTCACAAATAATAGTTTCCATTTTGTAAAATATATCTTTGAATGATGATAATTAATACGGAATACCGTCCGTCTGCTATACCGTCCGTCTGCTGTCTCAACTTTAATATTACAAAATATAAAGAAGTTCTAAGGAACCATAAAAGAAATTACATACATATAAAAAGGAAATAACGCTGCACGAAGCCTCACACACTTCGTAAAGCATCAATACTATATAAAAAAGACATCATGTCATTTGTTAATTCAAAAGATATCACATATTTAAGTGATCAGTATGAAGAGAAGGTTTGAATGAAACTTTATAAAAGAAAATAATAGAAAACAGGGCGATAAAAAAGTAGATGGATTTGATGGGATATTTTAATCGGGCGAGTGCTAATTACGATTAAATATCATGGCATAGGCTATAAGGAGTGTTGGGAGGCCTATATATATTTTTAATCAAATCGAATTAGGTTTCCCCATTTATAGACTAAATGTCTATATATCAAACAGGTCCTTTGTGCTCGGGTTTTCAGATTCGTCGTTGTATTTTTCCTTTTTTTTTAATGCAGGGGGTGGAGATATAATCAGGACATATTAATTAAGTATTATATTTTTTAGTTTAATTAATTTTATTCTCAACAGCTAAGAAGACTTCTCTTCGGGCACGTGAGTGTTTGCTTTATTTTATTTTATATCTTTTGTTTTATTTGATAATATTTGTATTTGCGCCATAAAACATAACGTATTTATACACAACGTATTGGGTCCTACGTAGTTAATAGACGATCACATTAATTTCGGCCATTTTGATTAACTAGGTATGTATATAAATACCTTTAGGTATTGATATAGTTAGTTATAGGTAGTTATTTATTTAGGGCTAGGGAAAAACCATTACATTTGGTGCCGTGACCAGGATATTAAGTTAGACAAGTTTAAATTATTATTAATTTAAACACTTAATAAAAAGAACCTAGGTTACAACTTTGTTTTAGAATGTTAGGGGCGTCTTATTAGACTCCGAGGTCAAGTAATCTAATATCATGTTATCAGCTGAGGAGAGTATAAAAAAAAAGGGTCACCTTTTTTTTGTTGAGGTATATTTATTGCGGAGCATAGATTGCGAACAGCTTTAGTTATTGTCGTAAGTGGGTTCGATTCCCGCTTGAAAATTCGATAAATATGTTTTAACAATTTAATTAGCTTTTACGAGGTGGGTTCGATCCCTACCATCGATTTGTTTGTGTATCTACGTGATATAAATTTGTATGTACTGATGTTTGTACCGAGATAAGATGTAAGTCAAGTACGATTTAATATAAAGCTCATTTGAAATTAAAACAAAATATTTGTGGGTTCGATTCCTACTACTGATTTGGCAATGAATAAGTGAATTCAATTGCTACTTTCATAAGCTAATAAAAAAAAAGGGGGAATTGATGATTAAGGAAAAGATTGATTATTCAATAATCATTCTCTGTATGTATGATGTTTGTTGCAGAAATTAAACTTGATATGAACTATTTGTTGCGTTCGATATTTAGTTTTTGTAAGTAGTTAGGTATTTATGTATGTAATAAAGTATGTTTAGTTTCATAGATAGTACTATGAATTGAAGGTATGTTAAGTATGTATGTACTGAGTGTTTAGTAGATGTAACTTTGCAACTAACATTGGAGTTTTCAAATTAGTTGTTTTAATTGTATGGAGAGGCGTTGTTCAGATTCTATGAAAATAAACGGATATTAAACAATTTACATTGCGTTGGTTAGAATATTTATTTAACTAATTGATTATGCTAAGATGGAGGTATTAGTTTCATGACACTGCTATTTTGGAGTAGGGGCGTAAATAATTTACAGGATAAAATTATTTTCGTTAGTGTGAAGTTTTATTCTGATTTTTATACAACATTTTAACAAATGTTAACAGGTTATTCTAATGTAGGGGCGTGTGCGCATATGCAAGATTGTAGAATATGTAAGGGACGGTATGAGTGTCAAACACTTAGCTATTAAATTGTGTTAATGTATAGTTTATGTAATGACTTACTAATTGTTTAAATAGAGCTTATAAGCATTACAATTGCGCATTCGTTAAAGAAAATAAAAGCTATTGTGGTTTTCTCTAAATTTTACTTCAAGAATCAAAATTTCTCTAAAACCAAGGGGCGACTGTAACGAATGTTGTTTATGTACCTATATATTTTAATATTTAACAAAGTAAATACTTTATTTTTTTTTTTGTAAATACAAAAACACTTTTGAAGTGGATAATTTATTAGTTCTTACAAAGAAATTACGAACCACTTTAGTACAAATGTTATGCGAGTCAAATATCATAAAGAAATGTTTTGACACTTGAACCTTAAAGTTTTGCGTTCTATGAGATGATTATTTGAAACAAGTGTTTAATTTATTACCTGGGAACGTTTCGTGGATCTGAGACCTGAGGAGTGAGGGGTGCAAAGTTTGGGGATATGGTAGGGAATATTTGACCATAGTCGAGGCAGTCGGGATTGAGCTATACTGAAATAGCAACGCGTGCGCATAAGGGTCGAACTGACCTACTTGCTTAGGTATTCATTAAGTTAGTAATAGTGAACTTTAATTAGAGTTGGGGCCACGTTTTCGTCGCGAGTGTTAAATAAAATAAGAATTTTAAGTTTATCAACTTTAAGTGTTAATTTAAGATATTGTTTCAAGTAACTTTATTTCTATATCTAGGAGTGACGCTGATCATCGAGGGTATGTTTTGGTTCCTTTGTTTTAGACTCCGTTGTGCTGTTTTAATGGTTTACCTAGTTCTTGTCTGGATTCAATCATATTTCAGGAGTTCGCAGTTTGAACGAGTAATTTTAATTTTGGGTAGATTTTAGCTAGGTTAGAAAATTAGTAGGTAGGTAAATAAATGGTTGTGAGATTTGTGAGATGTATGAATTATTTGAGAGTATGGAAGAGACAAATGACATTGATGTATATAAATTATGACTAAATAAGAATACAAGTTTCGATCACTTGTGATTCTATGCTGTTTAATACAAGTTTCGATTACTTGTATGACAAAACTACTGTTTAAAGATTTATGTTTAATAAAAGACAAAATCTGACTGAAATAACTACTGAACCGTTCTAAAAGATTTCTCTTTGTATGTAATTTGACTGCAAGAACTACTGAACCACTTATAAGATTTATCTTTGTTTGAAGTCATGATGATGACGATGTATGTTTTAGGATCTATGATTTATGATAATGGATTTAACCTAAAAAACAAATTTCATCTGCAATCGGTTTTGGAGGTCGTTTACAATAGAACGATGTCCTAGTGTGTGTGAAAATTCTATATACTTAGTATTAATTATCACCTGAACCATTTCTTCAGTGAAATGAATTTCAGTTTTGAAATATACTCTGAAAATGCACATTTGATGTGTCTTCAAATATTCATATTAAAAAATAATTATCATTAATCACAACCTTATGGAATTATATTGTTCATGAATGTATCCGGACCAATCTGCGGTGTGTGAGAAAAGAGATCAACTCGCCGCAAATCTTTCCAAATCTCTATTATTCTACCTAAAAAACCCAACAACGGAAAGAACACACACACACAACCGATCATCTTTATTTCATGTGCTGCGGCTTGTTCCGTGTATATTACTGAGTGATTGATTTCGAGAAGGCTGAACGATTGTTTCATATTATGAAAACTATTATTCACAAATAATAGTTTCCATTTAGTAAAATATATCTTTGAATGATGATAATTAATACGGAATACCGTCCGTCTGCTATACCGTCCGTCTGCTGTCTCAACTTTAATATTACAAAATATAAAGAAGTTCTAAGGAACCATAAAAGAAATTACATACATATAAAAAAGGAATTAACGCTGCACGAAGCCTCACACACTTCGTAAAGCATCAATACTATATAAAAAAAGACATCATGTCATTTGTTAATTCAAAAGATATCACATATTTAAGTGATCAGTATGAAGAGAAGGTTTGAATGAAACTTTATAAAAGAAAATAATAGAAAACAGGGCGATAAAAAAGTAGATGGATTTGATGGGATATTTTAATCGGGCGAGTGCTAATTACGATTAAATATCATGGCATAGGCTATAAGGAGTGTTGGGAGGCCTATATATATTTTTAATCAAATCGAATTAGGTTTCCCCATTTATAGACTAAATGTCTATATATCAAACAGGTCCTTTGTGCTCGGGTTTTCAGATTCGTCGTTGTATTTTTCCTTTTTTTTAATGCAGGGGGTGGAGATATAATCAGGACATATTAATTAAGTATTATATTTTTTAGTTTAATTAATTTTATTCTCAACAGCTAAGAAGACTTCTCTTCGGGCACGTGAGTGTTTGCTTTATTTTATTTTATATCTTTTGTTTTATTTGATAATATTTGTATTTGCGCCATAAAACATAACGTATTTATACACAACGTATTGGGTCCTACGTAGTTAATAGACGATCACATTAATTTCGGCCATTTTGATTAACTAGGTATGTATATAAATACCTTTAGGTATTGATATAGTTAGTTATAGGTAGTTATTTATATAGGGCTAGGGATAAACCATTACAATGCTAGAGTGGCGAATATCTTACACAAAATACCCATAAATCTTCAAGCATATTTTACTCAAAAACAGCTTACTTCGTAATTTCATATTTTTTGAACACTAGGTTTCATGTTGCATAAACGTCATTTTGGTGCAATCCGCGCCATAAAACTGCACGCGGGGCGCCGAAAACAACTATTCATTTAAGTTAGTTACCACAGTGTAAAGGAAATGAAAATGATAACGTGGCATTGTTGCTTTCTGTGGTTTATGAAATGAAAGTTGTTTTTTTATATTAATAATATTGTTTAGTAATATTGGAGTAAAATTAATGTAACTGATTTAGTTTACGATTTATTTTTTTGACTTCAATTTTTAGATGTTTTGAAAACTGTCGGCTTCGTATATGGGAACTGTTAAGTTTTAAAAACGTAAACGTATAATGGACGCTGAAGTAAAAAATATTATATTATAGTAGAAATAAAAAAAAAATTTTTACTAGGTAATATGCAACAAGGCTTATTAAGTATCTACTTAACTCTCATGAAAATTTTACCCTATATTATATTATGTAAGTAGATATATTTTATTAGTATTTTTTTTTTAATTTAAAAATACGACAAATTTCAGTTGAACACAGCCTCGTCACTAAAAAACAACTAAAAGCTTCATAACCCCGTAACCAACTAATTAAAACCGTCCTTATTTAAATTGTAATAAGTGTCAAGTTAAACTTCTTAATTACGCTACCAAGTTTTCCTTATGAATGTTCGTGACATTAAGACCTTACGAAAGTGCATGAAAGTTGCACACAACTTTGCTTTGCACCGATAAATAATTCAAGAAATTCGTGTGCCATGCTCTTAGTGCATTTCTGTGTAGTGGCGTGGAAGCCTGCGTTCGTGTGTGCACAAGAAATGGACTCGGCATTTTTGTCAGTGTACAGTCGTCATCAGATATATCTGACCCATATTAACCGCATATCGATCGAGTTGTACAGTCACCATCAGATATATCTGACCCATATTAACCGCATATCGATCGAGCACAGTGGCGTGCAATTGGAGAGGCCTATGTCCAGCAGTGGACTGCGACAGGCTGTTCATGATGATGATGAACCGCATATCTACTATCAGGCGCGTGCAGTGGGGGGAGCGTAAGTATGGCGCCATTTTATCCGAATTCTGTTTATTAAAGACCGCACGGAATTCTATTTTTTTTAAAATACCTATAATAGTTTAGCTTCGCAACAGTGAAATAATTTTTCAAATCGGTTTTGGAGCCAAACAAAAAAATAAACTAAGAAATCTTTGGAATGAGCTTTAGACGGATTTAACTAGCGTGTTTTGTTTTATTGATGTGTCGGTGCCTTTACAGATTCCATAATTGCACGACTGAGCTGACAAAGGTCTTAATCACTACAATAGTATAAAACAAAGTCGGTGCGACTGCAATAGCGCGTAAGAGCAATTTGCAATACCTACCGCGTATTTACAAAAAATAGCAAAAACTAGTTTTTGTGCCATCGATTTCTGAGTCTCTATTGGTTTCCAATTATTTCTTCCTGCTAAAAAAATTATAAAATACTGATACGCGGTATTGCAAATTGCTCTTACGCGCTATTGCAGTCGCACCGACGAATTAAGACTGAAAACCGCGAAGGCATCAGAAATTACTAAAGACATCTTTCCGCTTTATTATATTAGTAGATACCACATCTGAAAATATATAATATATTGTGACTCTATGGAAAGTAACTTATGTCTCAAGTGGACTTATAGCGCCTGAATTAATGGCGTATAAACATTAGCCTAATTTAAGAGAGCGGCCAATTCCGCTAAAATGCCCATTGGCGATTTTAGAGTTACGACCTGTTTGGACAAAGACTGTAATGAGGTACCTTGTATTCGTAACCTTTAGAATTCTTGGAATTTTAGAATTGGACATAGACATAGGTATATTTATTTAGCATCACATGGTTCATGTTTACAATATTATTCTTACATGACTAACAAATGACTATCTTACATTTTAAACGTGAGGTTGGTAAAAGAAATAAAAAAAGAGTTGATGCGATGCCAAAAAGGGATTTGAATCAGCATTGATATTACCATAACAAGTTAATTAGTATAATAAGTACCTATAGATAAGATACTGTATAAGTATAATAAGTCTATAGTACGATACTTAGACAAGTTTCCCGGAATTCTAAAGTTGGTATAGGTAATTTTGGTAAATTAATTGTAATGTGATGCTAAGGTTTTGTTCGTAATTATGATAATTATTCATACCACATTAAAATGTATATTTCGTTTATTTCGGCGAATTGTTAAATTTTGTGTAAAATGTATCTGGAAATAAAGGTAGAAATTTGATATTTTAGTTTTGAGTTTAATTTATGTCTCATGTTTACAATTTAATTAGCACATGGACACTTTGAATTAGGTCACTTTAATATATATGTTATAGGTACATATAAGTTTACAAATAATTCATACTGAGACAGTTAATAAAAAAAACTATCTTCAGCACAGCCACGAATATGGGAATTGTAAAGTTTTGAAAACGTCTTCTTTCTTTGTCGTCTTTCAAAACTGGAAAGCATAAGACTATTGTCAGCTCAGTTGTGCTATTATGGAATCTGCAAAAGGCTCCGAAACCTCAGCCAATAAAATAATAATAATAATATCTTTGGACAATTCACACCAATTGATCTAGTCCCAAACTAAGCAAAGCTTGTACTATGGGTACTAGACAACGGATAAACATACATAAATACATATAAGACATCCAAGACTTAGGTACAGATGCCAGTGTTCATCACACTGACATCTGCCCCTAGCAGGATTCGAACCCGCAACCTCCGGTTTCGTAGTCAGGGGCTCTGACCACTAGACCAGCAGGCCGTCTATAAAAATAAAATATGCGAGTTAAATTCGTTCAAAGTTGTTTCATTCCAATATAACAATATAGGTACGCTAGTCAAATCTGTTACGCATCAGAAATGAAACATTAAATCGAAAATTTTAAATAAGGACTTTCTCGATAATTGATTAGTAGGGAAGTAAAATGTCGAATCTAATAGAAGCTCCGGGTGTTTAAAAGATATATGTGTTACTCCCGTGTGCTGGAAGTCCCAGTTAATTGGCCCATTTCACACTCGGACGCCGAGCAGAATTCTTTTAATAATACCTGCACGTAGGTTAAGTGGAAGCCATTTGGGATTTAATCGGTGTTTTCTGTATATATATAGGTATTTTAATATGGTGACGTAAAGGTGGTTAAAAAGATTCTAAACTGTCACTTTTGAATTTGAATTTAATCATCTAATTTCTATACTAATATTATAAAGAGGAAAGGTTCGTTTGTTTGGATTGAATAGGCTCCAGAACGGTTGGACTGATTTCAAAAATTCTTTCACTGTTGGGAAGCTACGCTATTCCCGAGAGACATATGCTATAAAAAAAGGAATCCCAGCGAAGCCGGGACGGACATAATATATACGTTGTAATAAAGATTCTTATGTGTCACATTTAAATTTAATCAAATGTGCTGTCACGTTTAAATTTAACCAAAATATGATGTTTACTAAGATTCTGAGATGTCACATTTTTATTTCAATTAAATCAAAACACGTTATTTAGATTCTATATGGCCACATTTCAATTTATATTGAATCAATATATTTTATTACTAAGATTCTAAGATGATATATTTAATTTAAATTTATTCAAAAGATGATAGGTACCAAGATTTGAAACTGTCACATTATAATTTGAATTTAATCAAAATGTGTTGTTACTACGATTATAAATTGTCACATATCAATTTTAATTTAAGTAAAATAGGTATTAATTATTTATAAGATTCTAACTATTATATTTGAATTTGAATTTAATCAGCAATATTAGTAATATTATACCTCTACTGCTGGACTGCAGTCTCCCCAAGGTTGACTTCTCTCCCTCTTCACTCGTAGTCCCTATCCAATGACCACCTTACATGGCTATTTTTTTAAATCCGCGACCACCTACCCTTAAAGGCACTATGTATAATGAATATCCAGGTATTACAATATCCAATGATGCATTACCATATATTGAAAATTTAATTGAAAAGGTACAATGGACGAACAAAAGTCTGTCATAAATTTCATATCCAATCTTTGACATTTCAAATTGTAATGGAAACATTAACGTTATATATTAATGGAAACCGGTTTTTATTGAATTGTACGTGTTTAATGAAAATTTCGATTGTTTGTTTCAGAGTTAATGGATAAGGGAATATGGAGTGTTTAAGGATTCAATGATGCATTCATTTCGTTTCGGATTTACGTATCGGGTGATAATGAATAATGAGGTTATTAAAATCTGTTTTTTTATAATATACTGTTTTATCTGTAACAAAATGATGCAATACTTTTGTCACGTAGTAGTGAAAATTGTACAATATCGTGACGTCACGAGCCCACACTCTCGAACTGTAAAAGCTTTTTAGTTTCTCATTTTCTTTTAGTCTGATAAAATATTTTTAATAATTTCTGATACCTTCGCGGTTGCTACACATTAAATAATTGTTTCAAATATTTTCTCAATAATCTAACTGATGGGCTAAATAGAAATTCGTTTTCTTTACCCAGTCTTTGTATTTATTATTTCAGTTTAAGTGTTTGATATATTTGAATAGGTACTAGCCTTTTCCCTCGACTTCGTGCGCGCATTATTAGAACACATTTATTAATTATAGCCCATGTTATTCCGACGTGTAAGCTATATTAGGTATTGTAAAGTTTCATCGAAATCCATTCAGTAGTTTTTGCGTAAAAGAGTACCTAACATACATCCATAGTTAAAACTTTCGCGTCTAAATATGTTTATTATTTTAAAGGGTTACATTTAATTACTCGCTGAAATAACTTGAAACAGATCTGTTTCAAACTCAATAGAATAAACGGGTTAATAGTGTAAGTAGGTAAGTAATAAAGCACTGCGCAATATAACACGAACTGATTGTGTAGAACACTGGCAAATCGAGTTCGTGAAATACGACGCTTTAGGGCCACCATGGATTTTGGGAAATAATAGTACATTACGCACCGAGGCCAGTAAAATAAAAAATGTCTCAGATCACATGTAATTGTCGTCCGAGGCGAAGCCGAGGTTGACAAAAATGTGATCTGAGGCTTTTTTATTTTACTGGCCGAGGTCAGTATACTATTTTTCTGTTCGACGAAGCCAGAAAGCGGCAATTTCATTTAGCGCAGCGGTCAGAAAGTTGGTGCTTTCTGGTCGGAGGACAGAAAAAATACTATCCCAGCTAATACTCCTACTTGTGGTATACTTTTAAGTTTGGGGCAACACTAGTTGCCAAACTGTCATGGCGACGATTTAAGAGATTTTTGGTGACATACAAACGTGCATCCTATTCAAACCGGTGTATTAATTAACTAGCTGTGCCCGCGACTTCATCCGCGTTGAATAGTTATTTTACCCGTTTTTTACACATTTTCCACTGTTTCTTCGCTCCTATTGGTCGCAGCGTGATGTCATATAGCCTAAAGCTCTATAAATGGTCTATCCAACAAAAAATATTTTTTCTATTCGATCAGTAGTTACTGAGATTAGCGCGTTCAAACAAACAAACTCTTCAGCTTTATAATATTATAGTATAGATATAGATTAGTATAGATTACAACCAGTTAATAAGGATCACTACTAATCTATACTAATATTATAAAGAAGAAAGGTTAGTTTGTTTGTTTGAATAGTCTCCAGAACGGCTAGACCTATTTCAAAAAATATTTTACTGTTGGAAAGCTACACTATTCCCGAGTGACATAGGCTATAAAAAAGGAATCCATGCGAAGCCGGGGCGGACAGCTAGTAATATTATATATGCGAAAGTAACTCTCAATAAGCAAAATCACCTACAGCGTTGAAATGAAACAACTTCTTTCACGAATTTGTAATGTTTCCGAAACGTCAGCCAATAAAATAAAACTCGCGTATTTTATTTTTATTGGCTGACGTTTCGGAGCCTTTACAGATTCCATAATCGTAGCCCGACTGAGCTGACAATAATCTTATGCTAAAGATTATGGAATCTGTAAAGGCTCCGAAACGTCAGCCAATAAAAATAAAATACGCGAGTTGAATCCGTTA
This sequence comes from Polylopha cassiicola, assembly GCA_038024825.1. NCBI lineage: Eukaryota > Metazoa > Arthropoda > Insecta > Lepidoptera > Tortricidae > Polylopha > Polylopha cassiicola. The sequence continues at coordinate 8,942,900 of CP149061.1, forward strand.
AAGTTGTTTCATTACAATCTTTTAGCTAGTTTATATAATACTAGCTTCTGCCCGCGACTTCGTCTGCGCACGATTAGTACTTCACACAATATCGTTATAAAATATAGCCTATATGTTATTCTGGTGTATAAGCTATATCGTGGTAAAGTTTCATTCAAATCCATTCAGTAGTTTTTACGTGAAAGAGTAACAAACATCCATACATCCATACATCCATACATCCATACTTACAAACTTTCGCCTTTATAATAGTAGTAGGATAATTAAATATATCCTCGAAATATACCCAAGCTGGTCACCCTACACCGAAAGCTAGAAACTGTAGGGGTATCGAGAAAACTAATCTGCAGCACCTGCTACTAGAAAAATGTTGCCTTTTGCCTCCCCCGGGACTTGAACCTTTTAACTTTCAACTGCTGAATAAAGAGATTAAACCTGCACTCTGTAAGGGTCTTTTGGACCCTTCGGTATATTTTTGGAACGATTGTTTTACGTCACTTTGTCGTATATTATTATACAGGGAAGGTCTGTATTGACTGGTGTTTTAGAAGTGTACTTAGTAGGATGAATGTAAATTATGTCATTAAACGATTATAATTTAAAATTATTACCTATATTATTATACCTAGTTATGTTAAAAAACATATTTAGGATATAAGGGGCCCTAGACAAGTGCCCAACGTTCAACGTTAACGTTAAACGTTGGACCAAAATGTATGGGATTTGACATCCGCGAACGACTGTCACGTACGTCACAAATGTCAAATCCCATACATTTTGGTGCTAACGTTTAACGTTAACGTTGAACGTTGGGCACTTGTCTAGCCCCCAAGGTGAATATTGCTAATAACAGGTTGCAAAGTAAACTGTAATTTTGCCTACTTACAATAAAACCTGACTTTTAATTAAGAACTTATTGATAATAATTTAAGCATTTATGACATTTATAACAATTTACTTAATTACATAATAATATATCAATCAAATTGATAAATTTCTCATTGGAATGAAACAACTATTAACGGATTTAACTCAAGTATTTTTATTTTATTTTATTTGATGACGATTCGGATACTTCACAGTTTCTATAATCGTAGCACGACTGCACTGACCATAGTCTAACTCTAAAGATATAAAGCCGTTAATAGTTGTTTAATTCTAATGTGTAATAACCGCGAAGGCATTAGAAATTATAATGAGCGATTTCGTTTTTTATCTACCACTAGTGGCCCGCCCCGACTTTGCCCGGGTCCCTTTTTTTATAGCCTATGTTACTCAGTGATAATGCTTTCTAATGTAAGTAAGTAAAAAAATAATTATTAAAATCGGTCCAGTACTTTTTGAGTTTATTCGTTACATACAAAAATACAAATCTTTCCTCTTTATTATATTAGTATATATAAGTATAGATATAAATAAGTAAATTTTAAAATCATTTTTGCAAATAAACTATTATTTCTATCTTTATCTTCCTAAGCAGTATAAATTGAAAATTACCCAGTGGGATTTGAACCCAGATCTATGACACCCTGTGGTATAATTCTCTAACGTAATTATAATCCAATTATTAATTCCCTTGTTTAAATTATGCAAGAATTTCTATTAGCATTTCATTCACTCAATATTATCTTTAAAGAATTAATTCAAGGACGCTCCGGAGCCCCCTAGCCGTGGAAGGTTCCAATTTATATTAATTAATATGTTATTACAAGTTGACGGCCATTTTAAAATTGTATTAAAATTAATAGACGTCACTGAGCTAGCTTGATGGATATTGAGCTGAGTTATTAATTACGTTTTATAAGTAAAATTATAGAATTTGAAAATAATTTATTTTGGCTTAGAAATACCCTATCTTGCAGACTAACCCACATGTTTTTAATAATACAATTACCTAAATAATAATTTCTGATGCCTTCGCGGTTATTACACATTGGAATGAAACAGCTATTAACGCTTTAGCGTTAGACTATTGTCTGCTCAGTCGTACTACGATTATGGAAACTGTAAAGTATCCGAAACTTCAGCAAATAAAATAAAATAAAAATACGCGAGTTAAATCCGTTAATAGTTGTTTTTTTCTCTGTTAGAATCTTATTTTTAGAAGCGAAATTGGTACAGTATACAGTACGTTTTCGGTTTTCTTTACAGAGGTACGCTTGCACGCAAAGGTTAACAATAACAGAAAGTTTACAATTGGAGGCACAAGTGAGTCCCTTAATTAGAAGGTCCAACATTAATTTGCGCTGTAAACAACTTGTATCCGAAATCTAACTCGATTTTGTAACGCTTGTTTTCAGTGCGTTAGGCTGTTGTACTCTTCGGTAATTTCTGATGCCTTCGCGGTTATTATACAAAATAATAACCGTGGTTATTATGACAAACAACTTTAACGGGTTTAACTTGCGTATTTTATATGGAATCTGTAAAGGCTCCGAAACGTCAGCCAATAAAATAAAATACGCGAGTTAAATCCGTTAAAGCTGTTTCATTACAATGTACACTTCGGTCTTCGTCTGTTATAAGTTGCGACAGGGTGTTATAACTTTGATGTGTGTGTATAATTACTGTTACATATTAGCGTATATGAGTGTGTTTGTATGTGCGAGTGTGTGTGTGTGTGTGCGGTCTTCGGCTGCCATTTACTGGCTAAGAACTATTTAAATTCCGATGAATAAACGACGGGGTGTTATAAGTATGATGGTCCTCTGTGTGTAACTTATCGAGTGTACTTAGCTTATTATTATTGGGTTTGCCAAGAACTTCTATACATACATGATTTATTTTTATGTAATTTAAGTTTTGGCCACTTCTTTTTTTTTAGCCGATTAGTAAAAAATAATAATAAGATATTGTTATAGGAATTTTTGTATACAGGTATTAGGTAAGTATAATATTATTATAAGTAAACATATTTATAATTTTTTTCATTTTTATTTATTTAGTTTGTAAAGATAAATTGTACCTAATTAAGTATTTTTTGAAATGATACATTGAAAGTCGCTCCTCAAGGGGGTGAAACATCGATATCTATCTACAGGTCAAAAGCTTGTTCTTTAATAAAAAGTTTTACGCATAGTGATCTTTGTATTAGTTTGTATGTTCATAGTCCAGTGTGCCCCCAACTTTACACGGAACCTAATTTCGGTTGATTTTGTACCGTTTGTTTTCTCTTTCAATTTATTACTTTATTGCTTACTTATTCTTTAAATTAGGGACTACTTCCCTTATAAGTTAGATTTATTAACTATGTTAGGATTAATTTTGTAAACTGTCCAGAAATAGAATCGACCAATTGCCTTTGTAAATAATAGGTTTAACGACTGGTTTAGTTTTCTTTTTTTATTAAGTCCATTAGCAAAAAAAATAATACCTAGTTTAGTAAGTAACACATATTTTCTCTCTTATAAAACAAGAAAGAAACGACAAAGATAATATATAGAAATACAAATATGTATATTAAATGAAGCACTTCTTCAAAAGTTTGGGAGTGGTGGTTCGTGACGTTACATTAAGGTACTATTTTTACCATAACGTGACGTCACTAGCCCTCCTAAACTTTTAAAGCGATTATATACCATTTATTGTTTATAAAAGAAAAAAATAAGTGTTCAATATTTTTTCTGTCCTCCGGCTGGAAAGCGCCAACTTTGTGGCCGCTGCGCTCAATGAAATTGCCGCTTTCTGGCTTCGTCGAACAGAAAAATAGTATACTGACCTCGGCCAGTAAAATAAAAAAGCCTCAGATCATATTTTTGTCAACCTCGGCTTCGCCTCGGACGACAATTACATGTGATCTGAGACATTTTTTATTTTACTGGCCTCGGAGCGTAACGTCGAATTTCATTTTCATTACCCAGTCGTTGTTCCTATTATGACTTAAATGTACTATAACAGAATTAAAAAAAAAACTCATTCCATGTGTCACTACCTTCTAATTTATACCCTAAATCTTCGCTGCAACATCAAATTGAACAGATAAAATATCAGTCTTTGACAAGTCCAATTGAGTAACATAACCTAAAAATACACGCACGAGTAGAACTGCACGTCGTTAGTCGTACCGTTAGTCGTACGAGCAATGATCCGAGGCTAAATAACGCGTTGCGACCTGCAACTAATGGAGTTAGGACGAGCGTTTCGGCTGGAACTGTGTTTTGGTATGTAAGTGTTACTACGTATCTGCTTATCACTACATAGTATACAGGGGCGTGCCTTCCATATAGGCACAGTGTCACTAATGTATGTGCCTACCCTGGCGCCATTCTTACGCTCCCCACTGCACGCGCCTGATAGTATAAAACAAAGTCGCTGTCTGACCGTCACTATGTAAGCTTAAATATTTAAAATACGCAACGGATTTTTTAGCGTTTTTTTTAAATAGATAGAGGGTTTCAAGAGGAAGGTTTATAAGATCCGTGTGAAGCCGGGGCGGGTCGCTAGTAAGTAATTTAATTGGTGGGTTTTATATCGAAAATATTTAAGTAAATATCTTTCTAGAAATAACTGTCGAAAAGAACTGACGATGGTCTAACTCTAAAGTACTTTAGCATTAGACTATCATCAGCTCAGACATGCTACGTTTTCGAAACGTCAGCAAATAAAATGAAATAATTGAGTCAAATCCGTTATATTTTTTTTATTCCAATAAAAGTAAGCAGCACCGAAATAATATTGCAAATTAACAATACAATTTAATTTATATTTTAAAATGTGTGATAACACGGGTCGAATAGGATTTAAATAATCGTACAATTTATTTTAATATTCACAAAACCCTTTTTACTTATATGTTTTATTAAAAGCAATCCCCGTTTTGTAAAATAAAAGCTATTAAATTTAAATAACCATTTTTAAATTCACCAAAACTCAGGAGCGTGTACTTAAATCCAACGGGCTTCATTCGCTATGCAAATTGTATGGCATAATTACTGAGAAACTGTTTAGAAGATTCTGATTAAGAATACAGTTTGCCAAATTTCACTTTCAAATTCGACGATCGACCGGAGGGCCCGTTTGATTTGGTAAAGGCGTGTTTCGCAGGCACTTTGGAGCTTTTTTACTCTGTTTAGTTACAATTTAATGTAAAAAAAACAGTTAAAATAGATAGTATTGTAATGTAGCAGGCGCGTGCAGTGTGGTATGCAGCGTCAGGCACTTTATACATTTTTGACAATAACGTCCCTTACTCTATAATCGCCTAAGTGCGAGTCAGCTGTGCGGACGAATCGTTCCGTACTATTATCTATAAAACACAAAAAATAACGTCTTTTTATTTTATTTAATACAGCCATGTAACAGACAGGCGGAGGGATAGTGAGTCTCAGTGATAGGGTCTTACCATTTGGGTACATTAGGTATCCAAAAAAATACATCTGGTAGTAGGTACTATATTATATTAATTTGTTTTTGCATGGAGTATTCACCTTTAAGTAATTGTTATATTTACCTATTGTACTCGAGACGTTATTCCGTTACTTTTATTATTCAAATTCAAATTCATTTATTTGTAAACATATGTGTTATTATGTTAACTTAATCTTTGAATTTTAATATCTCAAATATTTTAAGATTTCATCATCACTTAATTTATTCTTAAATCATTAATTATCACAATTTCAGTGATTCAGTATTTTATTTAATTTATTATGTACCTATTTGATACTTTATCAGAGTTAATACTTTAGTATAATTTCTTTAGCACTTTTAAAGTGATTGATAATGGCTAACACTGAATTTCTCGTGTAAAAATGGAAACAAGCTCACAGCACTAGCAACAAAATTTCCTTTATACAGTTTGTCCAGTAAATCACAGGCAACGACCGTTGTAACCGCCAGGACACGATTCGTCTCTGCTCGAAGACGGCGCTCGGTATAAATTGTTTGGCGACGCGGCAACCGATGCGGTGCAATTTATTGCAAACGAGTTACTCTTGCGCTTTTAGACGTTGTGATGCTGATTTGTACTTGAATTTAGATCTTTATTTTAGTAAAATATTTTTGAGGCGTTTCTTAGCAATGATGGTCTTTACAATTTCAGTTTCTCTCATAATATATTTATTTATTTACTCTTTATTGCACACAAAAAAAAAAACAAATGTACAAAAGGTGGACTTAATTCCATTAGGCATATTCTCTACCAGTCAACCTTATTATTATATTTGATACAGATCATCGTGCATACCATACAGTGCCTACCTTGGCGTATCTCCCACTGCACGCACCTGATACCGATTTTAGGTGAGAGAATTCAAATCCCTACTAATATTATAAATGCGAAAATAACTCTGTCTGTCTGCTATGCTTTCACGCTAAAACTACTGGACCGATTTAAATGATTTTTTTTACAAAGAAAGTCTGGAGCCTGAAAAAGGACATAGGCTACTTTTTAACTGACTGCAAATAAGGAGGAGTTCCACGCGGACAAAGTCGCGGGCAGAAGCTAGTAGTTTATAAATTTCACAGTTAAATACGTTAAAAGAGATGTCTGTTCGATTTAAATCTCTTTCATGTTTGAACTTTAAAATTAATTCAGTGATATTAATCGACATTGAAATACGTAGCTCAAATATAACCAATTCCCGTTCTCGGCGGTTCAAAGTAATGGTCAAATAAATCACCCTATCCGCTCTAACTTACGGTGTTACTATTGATTCTGTCTCTTTCTAAAGTCAAATCGAGTTGGTGTTTTCAACGTCATTAAATTTTGTGTACTTATTGCAAATGTAAAACGTCGTATGTACCTACTTCTATTAATAAATTTTATTAACGCTTTTGAAAAAAAAGGTGTAAATTATATATTGTGTCTAAGTCACTCAGTCTAGATAGGTACCTAGGTAATGAAATTTTAATAATATGATTTATTTATCAAAATCGATAACGCATTAAAATATTAACTTAGATTTGTTTGTTTAAATGAGGGTCTTTTTATCCGAAATAAAAAATAAATCACAAGCAACGACACGACGACACTATCCTGTACCTACCTATCTAGAACATAATATCTATTTCTTTGTTTAATACGATAAAAATGTGTACAAAATAATTTCTGATTTAGTGTTAGACTATTGTCAGCTCAATCGTGCTACGATTATGGAAACTAAAGAATCCGAAATGTTAGCAAATAAAATAAAATAAAATACGCGAGTTAAATCCATTTATAGTTATTCATTCCAAAATGTCTACATACTTTCATCCGCAGGTGAATTTGCGCATTCTTACAATCGTCAGTGTTTATGACTAAACTCTCCACTTAGTCACTTCTAACTCATTCGCCGCAGACCTCACCGACTAACAAACCCATAGTAACACGTTCGATTCCAGTGGAAGCCATTGTGTACGGGCGAGGCTAATTCCATCAGATCTATTGAAATCTTTGTCTCGGCCAGTGCGGACGCTAACAATTATTTGCCCTGTAAACATGATTAATAGGACAGTGTTTGTTTGATATAGGCTTAGATTAGTCTAGGAGGTTTAAATTGGATGCTTCTGTTTGACTATTATGGCTATCAGTCGCTTGTTAGATAGTCCTATGTTCTTTATGTGGGGCAGAGGCTATTCGCAGTGCAGTGTGTAGAATGTTTGTAGCGATACAAATGCAAGATAGTAGCGATACGAATACTCTTTAGTACTGTAGCGAACCAAAAGTGCAGCAACTTTATCGATGCTAAGAATTATGGCCGGGTTCGTATCGCTTGACGGCGTTGTTACTGCGCATTTATATCCCTATATCAATAGGGACTTCTTATACTAATACGAACACTTGTTAATGATTGTACGGATGCGCAAAATTATTAATGTTAAGCTTGACGATCGAGTTTTTATCGTGTGACTCCGCTGTTACTTATTCGTCGCTTTTTCTTCCATAAAAGACTACCTATACGATACAGGGACTTTTTATACCGATACGAACGCTCGTTGATAGCGATACAGTTGCGCAACTTTGTCGATGTTTTAGCGCAACGGTAGGGTCTGTATCGCATGACTGTATCGTTACTATCATGTGGCCAGATATAAATCTATCTATGCAAACGTAATTCAGAATCATCGCAACGTGTACTTTTCAGCTGAGACTAAATTGATGATGTCACGCGACTAAAATCGCAACTGCATCGTTCTTATATCGCCATGTAGTTAAAAAATTAGAAAAACTACGGTAAAGATTTTCGTTTTTTAAATACTTAACCATGTAAATATGTTAAATTGCAAGTGCAGTAGATCTAGGCAAGCCTTGTAGACTGCTCCTAATGTTTATGTATGAAAAATCTAGCCGCTAGACTCTGGGCGACTGTAAATCATATAAAATGGTATTTTTAATATAATATTCTACATGCACATGTCGGTTTTAGACACACTTAACTTGAAGTTTTTTTGGTAAAATTACTTTTAGTAAATTCGACTTTAACTTTGACTTCGGCAAAGTTACCCAACTTTGCCAATCCAATTTTCAAAGTCTAATTTGTTTGTTCTATAAAACTATCTGATTATTTTAGTATTGTTTTAGGGTATTTGATATAAATCTAAAAAGATACGTGTGAGTGTAATAATTTATTATAGAATATAGATTTATTACATAGATTTATTAAAAAAAAAATAACTTAACAACGTTTTTACAAAGCTGACACAACAGCAGGGCATCAACTATAAGGATTAGAAACTTGAAATTTTACATAGGGGTATTATAAACTATGGGAAACAAAAAAATTTAAAATTCAAAAGGAGGTAAAACGAGAGTGTAAACAGTATAAATATAAAAAAATCTCTATTCAGGTTGTTTGTAGTGTTACCTGATTTTGTATGTGAGTAGGTATATTATTTGTTATTTATAAGAATAGACAGCTAGTATTTTATTTATAATAGGCTAGATGCTAACTGATACCAACATTATTTACACTTAGGTATTATGAATATTTTATCTAATAATTTCTGATGCCTTCGCGGTTATTATATATTGGAATGAAACAACTTTAACGGATTTAACTCGCGTATTTTATTTTTATTTTTATTTGCGGACGTTTACAGATTCCATAATCGTAGCACGTAATCACGTAATCGTAATATTTTATCTAAAAAGAAATTGTCTTATACAAAAGATTGAAAACATGAAACCTTATCAAGCCTTAGTCTAATTAACACCTTTTTCGACCTAACCCACAGCGGTCCGACCACAAAATGAAGAATAAACATTCACAACTTAACTTACCTCGATAATTAATCAAAATTCAACCTAACTACCAAGTGTTAAGGTGGGAAGGAAGTGTATAGAAATGTTGGTAAATCTGTGGGTCCCCTCGTCACAGTGGATAGATATAAATTAATTAATGCGAGATTGTCTGAATTCACTTGAGATAAAGGTTTCTGAATAAACATTGTTTTATTGTGTAATCGGTTCTGGTAAATAAACATATTGTGTTATTTTATTGTTTGAAATCACGCTTTGTTTTCGATGTTACATTTGTAAGTTATATTTAAAACAAGCTTCTGCCCGCGACTTCGTCCGCGTGGAACTCTTTTGCAGTCGGTTAAAAAGTAGCCTATGTCCTTTCTCAGGCTCCAGACTTTCTTTGTACCAAATTTCATTCAAATCGGGCCAGTAGTTTTAGGGTGAAAGCGTAACAGACAGACAGACAGAGTTACTTTCACATTTATAATATTAGTTAGGATAGTTAGGATATAAGGCAGAATGAAAGGTTTTCGTACTTTTATAGGCTACTAGCTCGCAGGAATCCCTAATTTTTTTTCAAAATATTCTATAGCCTGTGTTACTCGTGGATAATGTTGCTTTCGAATGGTGAAAGAATTTTTAAAAACGGTCTAGTAGTTTTTGAGCCTATTCATTACAACCAAACAAACAAAGTTTTCCTTATTATAATATTAGTATAGATTAATACGTTCCGTAAATCGAATACCTAGAAAAGGAGCTAACACAAAAAAGTTACTCTTATGTAACTATAGTATATCAGGCGCGTGCAGTGCGGGGTGCATAAGTATGTCGCCAGGGTAGGCACTCCATACATTACTGACACTGTGCTTGTATGCAATGCGCGCCCTTACTTATGTTCATCTGGTCTGATTTCTTAAGGAGTTTTCTTAATCAATTTGCTTTTTAGATGAAGCTAGAAGAGTTAGCTTTTAATCTGTTTTAGTGGTAGGCAGGTTTTTATGTAAGGAATTAAATGAGGTGCGTAACTCAAAAAATCAGGTTTTTGAGCTAGCTCACTTTAGATCTAGGTGACCAACGATAGTCTAACAATAGACTTTTAGGTATTAATGATGAAATGAAAAATGAAAATGAAAAATAATTTATTCAATAACAAGTAATTTTTACATAATAATATTTTGTTCGTGATCGGTACCTCCTTTTAAGTATAATCAATACTTGTGCTAGGAGGCTCCGCTCTTCCATCCGGTGTTTTACAATACTTCTTTGTTTATACTAAACTAGGTACCGTGGAATGGGGTGACTTTAGTAAATTTTAAAATTCAAATGTGTTTTTCTCCTTATACAATAATGTAAAAAAAATATAAAAAAAATGGGAATATCGGTTTTGTTCATACTACCGAATCCGTTACTAAAATATATTTTTTCATCAATACATTTCGAGAAAAAAAATAAAAAGTTCGTGATCAAGTTTATACTATGATTGGGGTTACTTTGATACCCCCTCTTTTTATTATGGGGTTCGATAGTATCCCTGATTTAGAGTAAATCATTCGAAGAAACCAAATTAATCCGTCCACAGGTTTGGAATTTAGAATGCTTTATATCTGGTTGGGGTTACTTTGACAAAGGAAAAATAAGAGCATTTTTAGAAAGATTTATTTTGTTTTAAATAATTTGGTCGTATGCCCTTAACTTCTATCTCTTATGCTTGTGCTGTGCTATTTTGCCATATATTATACTTAAATAGCATTATTTTATAATTTTACACAGTATTTTTATAGAAATTATTTTATTTATTTTTCAGAATGGTTTCAGTCAATTTTAACTAATAATTATGGTCAGGTCTTATTACCAATGAAGTATAAATGATCGATCAGCCTATTTTAAGTAGATAATTGAAAGGGTTAACACATTTTACTAGTACGAAATGATACAGATCAGTTGATCAATGTAGCCCCGTAGTAGTGATCAGAGACACCCCTAGCCGAAAATACCGCCAAAATAAAATAGTCGTAAAGGTTATCGTTTTTGATGAAATTGATTATTATAGATTGATACATTTCTGATATAGCAAAATTAGTAAAAAAAATGTTTTTGCTATAGTTTAACGACTACTTTAGAAGTTATTCATGGTATGAAAATAACCAAAAACAACTTCTTATGTTTTTTATTTTTTTACTATCAAACCAGAAGCACGATCGCGCTACAATAATTCACATGATTGTAGTGTCTATCGATGCTGCTAAATGTAAAATAAAAATGTAATAAATGCGTTCAGAAATAGTACTAGTCCCAGTTTTAGTAAGAAAAGAAGTTTTTATCAAAGTAACCCCAGGACTCAAAGTAACCCCATTTTACGGTAATAATATACTTAAGCTAGGTAATGTTTCTGTGTGTGTGTGTGTGTGTGTGTGTGTGTGTGTGTGTGTGTGTGTGTGTGTGTGTGTGTGTGTGTGTGTGTGTGTGTGTGTGTGTGTGTGTGTGTGTGTGTGTGTGTGTGTGTGTGTGTGGACTTATGATGTAGAAACTCCATAGTTAATAATTAGTAGGCAACAATAGTGATTCTGTTTCTTCATAGGTAAGTTTATGTATCCAATCTTTTATCTTTTTATCGCAGTCAAAAACTTTCATTGGGTATATATTTAAAAATTTATTAATTTTAATTAATCAAAAAATGTTTTTCAGATTCTTGAGCTAATTTTAGATCTAGGTCCGACTTGACTGACGGTAATCTAAAAATGTTAGACCTTTAATCAAAAATATTTTCCATTTAAAAACCAACCCTAACACACTGTTATTAAAGATAATCGTCACATAAGCCTCTTTGGAGATTGACACACAATTTCACACCACTTTCCCTTTAAGGAGAAGCAAAACATTTTCTTTCCTTTCTTTGTCCGCTTAATTCGAAGCCAAAAAAACTCATACATTTGTATAGATATAAGGAAAATTAATTATCGTTTTCTACCATCAAAGGAGATCACAAGGGAGGGAAGAAAATGACTTTTTGGGTGTAATACGTGTTTTTGCCCACGTTTTTGCCTACAGGGAAATGGTTAAGCGTAAGGCGATTAATTGTGTTTGCTTTGATTTTAATAAATAATAATGTCATTGGAATGAAACAATTATTAACGGATTTAACTCTCGTATTTTTATTTTATTATGTTAGGCATAACTGTATAAATCACTTTAGCGTTAGACTATTGTCAGCTCAGTCGTGCTACGATTATGGAAACTGTAAAGAATCCGAATCGTCAGCAAATAAAATAAAAATACGCGAGTTAAATCCGTTAATAGTTGTTTCATTCCAATGTGTAATAACCGCGAAGGCATCAGATATTATTATAATAATGTCTTTGGAACGAAACAGATATGACGGAAAATTCACAATGAATTTAACTCGCGTAAGTCGAATATTTTCTTTGCTGACGCTCCGAAAACTAGCGTTAGACAGCACAGTCCAACCGTAAAGTTTTTGAAACGACAGCAAATAAAATGAAAACGTGAGTTAGGTTAGGCTAGTTTTATAATAGTTTCATTCGAAGCAATTTGTAATAACCGCGAAAGCGTTAGAAATTATAATAGTATGTATGTAAACTCTTTATTGTACAACAACAAAACAAAATAAAACATAGGTAAACGAAAACACAATAAATGTACAAAGGCGAACTTATCCCTTTAAGGGATCTCTTCCAGTTAACCTTTGGGCGATTGAGAGAGAGGAAAAGTATATCGTAGGTAAGACAAAAATATGTGTACAACTTAAAAGGTAGAGAATGTAATAAGATAATTTGAAATAAATAATAATAGTAGTAGGTACAGATAATTAAAATATGTTTACTACGTACAAAATACTGTTTTCTTTAGAAATACATGAACTTACAATATAGCATAGTATTCTAGTACATATTTGTGTCGTGTATCAGTGGGCACGTGTCGTATTTCATGACAGCATTACACACAACGTTCCAATAATTACAAATTCTGTTGGTCGACGTTTAAGAGACGAGCTCTATTTTATGCTATCTGGTTCACAACATCATCATCATCATCATCATCAGCCCGTCGCAGTCCACTGCTGGACATAGGCCTCTCCAATTTCACGCCACTTTGCTCTATCTTGGGCTGCTTGCATCCAGCTCCTGCCAGCCATCTTACGCCAATCGTCACTCCAGCTTGCCTGAGGACGTCCTACACTACGCTTGCCGAGACGTGGTCTCCACATATAGGTTCACAACATATTAGTAACTATTAAAAAATAGGTGTATATAAGATACTTTCACCTACGTCATAATTATTACGGCACATTTTGAATTGTGTCTGCATCAGATATACATAGTTATCTCACTGCAGTAGGTCCTCTAACAACTATGTTTAGTACTAACTGTCCGCCCCGGCTTCGCACGGATCCGTATTTTTTTTTTGTTCAAAATATTCTATAGCCTATGTTACTCAGGATGAACGTAGCTTTCCAGCAGTGAAAGAATTATTAAAATCGGTCCAGTAGTTTTGCGTCTATTCATTACAACCTAACAAAGTTTTCCTCTTTAATACTCTTTATAATATTAAGTATGATCTATAGATCAACATACCTCCTGACGGCCCGAGCCGAGGTGCGACCCCCACCTTGGGGGGCCCTCGGGTCGGTCAGGGCTAAAAACCCTAAACCCAACCCAAAAGGCTTAAGAGTCTCCTCTCAGGAGTCTCGCCACCCGTCCGGTTTTGCAGTGAAGGCCCATTGGCTGGCCAACTGCGCTTCAGTATTCAGTTCGAAAAAAAAAAAAAAATGATCTATAGATATACGAGCAGATAGTGAATTCTGATACAAAAAGTCTATTTTGTGTGAAAACTGGATGTTGTGAGTTGGACACGTGCTAATGTGTCAGCATTAGACACAGCTATGTCTTTTAATATCGTGTGTCAATGGGCACGTGTTGTAGTAGTGTGTCGTTTTAATATATGTAGGTATGTTTTTCGTTCGTACAATACTATTTTGAGTTCCTGACGCTAGAATTTTCATAGGTATAATCTATTTTATAATTAACATTTTTTGACACAAAATAGACACGTGCCTTAGATATTTTCACTGTGTAATATCCTGTGACCAATTCATAATGTTACTAGTACCCCGATTCCATTTTCGAACTTTTACGTGTACACTTGACACGTCGTGTATCAGTGGGCACGTGTCGCAGGAGTGTGTCAGCATTAGATACACAGCGTAATATCCTGTTGCCAGCCTGTGCCGGCACTATCTTGCTGTATTGTCCGTCCACTAGAGGACAAAAGATTCAGTTTATATTAAATTAAATGTGCCGTTATTATTTTTTCAGTTTACCTCAACATTGTTTTAACGTTGTTCTTGATACGTTTAGCAGTTTTGTTTTTGTTTGAGGATTGTTTTTTTAATGTTTACATTTGTTAAAAGATTTATTATGTAGAATGTGCTTGACTTATTTTTTGTGATATCAATTTTGTTTTTGAATCACATTTTGAATAACGTAAAACTATTTGATTGATTACGTAAAAATGTTAAATAGTATAGTAACAAAATAATCGATCTTAATATTTAGGTAGGTATATAAAAACTAAATTGATATCATTGGAATGAAACAACTATTAACGGATTTAACTCGCGTATTTTTATTTTATTTTATTAGCTGACGTTTCGGATTCTTTACAGTTTCCATAATCGTAGCACGACTGAGCTGACAATAGTCTAACGCTAAAGTACGTTAAGTTAAGTAGCGTTAGACTATTGTCAGCTCAGTCGTGCTACGATTATGGAAACTGTAAAGAATCCGAAACGTCAGCTAATAAAATAAAATAAAAATACGCGAGTTAAATCCGTTAATAGTTGTTTCATTCCAATGTGTAATAACCGCGAAGGCATCAGAAATTATTAAATTGATATCTGTAGCAAGATTTTGAATTCCATGGGTTCAAATCCCACTGGGGTCTCAATTTTTTCTACTTTTGTCTTGGTACAAAAATGATTACACAAACATTATTATGTTATCAGAATTTAAAAAATATTAAACAAGAAAACTTTAGTGCACACTTAGAAATGCACGAAAGTGCAGGATGTGAGATAATTGAGTGCATCAAAATGCACCCCACTTCACTCTAAACACGGTTACTTAATTAAAATTGAATTTCTTATCTCCGCCCAACGAATTATTTTGCTATGCAAGGAATTTTAAATGCACCTGAAATTTGTTATCCACCAAATTGTTTAAGGTTACCGAAATGCAGAATAATTTAATGTAGACATTTTAACTATAATTATAATCCCTACTAATATTATAAATGCGAAAGTAACTCTGTCTGTCTGTTACGCTTTCACGCTAAAACTACTGGACCGATTTAAATGAAATTTGGTACAAAGAAAGTCTGGAGCCTGAGAAAGGACATAGGCTACTTTTTAACCGACTGCAAAAAAGGAGGAGTTCACGCGGACGAAGTCGTGAGCAGAAGCTAGTTTTATTGTAATTCTAATAATTTCTGATGACTTCGCGGTTATTACACATTGGAATGAAACAACTATTAACGGATTTAACTCGCGTTTTTTATTTTATTGGCTGTCGTTTCGGAGCCTTTACAAATTCCTTAATCGTAGCACGGCTAAGCTGACAATACTTTAGTAATACGCAAGTTAAATCTATTTAAAGTTGTTTCATACCAATATATAATAACCACGAAGGCATCAGAAATTATTAATACAATTTATATTTGTCAATTTTGATGATAGACTATTTTTTTTACAACCATAGACACAACAATATCAATTTAATTTCGATAGATACATTCAAGTAAGCATAGACTACGTGACGTTTCTTACGTTACGTGACAATATGGCGTAGACAAGATGCTAACGTTCAACGTAAACGTTAAACGTTAGCACCAAAATGTATGGGATTTGACATCCGCGAACGACTGTCACGTACGTCACAAACGTTCGCGGATGTCAAATCCCATACATTTTGGTCGTTTCGTTTAACGTTAACGTTGAACGTTGGCACCTTGTCTAGGCCCCAATGCGAATTCGTTTTATTCGGTTGCTATAATCGATTGGCACTTGTCTAGGGGCCATCCGGAAAGGGCTAACTGTTTTAGGCATCGAATGGGCCCAATTTGCATTTATTGACTCACATGCTTTTGTCCGCGCCGTATTTACGGGCCCCAGTGGGCGTATTCGTAAAATGATCAAAGTTTTCGGTGTAAAGTTTTGTCCAACTACAGAGCAAGTTCCAGTGGGCGAGTACTTACGGGGATAAATGAATTCATACCAATTAGTTTATTCGGTTGAAATATTTTTTATACCAATTTATTTATTAGTATTAGCGGTAGGGGTACATAATACACAACCATTTGTATTATGTAACATGTAGTTCTTGATAATGACTACATAGATAATATAAAAAAATGTCGCTGTCTGTCCGTCCCTATGTACCTATGATTTAATCTTTAAAACTACGCAACGGTTTTTTTTATTCGATAAGAGTGATTCAAGGGGAAAGTTTATAAATAGCACCCGTGTGAAGCCGGGGGGTGTCGCTAGTTGAAGTAAATGATATAATACAATGGCACATCGACAACTGAATAAGAAAAGACAATAATAAAATAATATATAATTTATCAGTACCTATATAATATATTAATATAATTTTGTCATGTAATCAATATTTAAAACGTAAATACAAAAAATAATAAATAAAACATTTAACAAGAATAAAAGCCGTCAGGCGGTAACCATTGATAGGTATTTCATACCAATTTATTTTATTACCTAGAAATAATTCTCAATTATGTTTATTAAATTTTAATTTTCATAGATAATAAAATATAATAATATAGAGGTATTTTTGAAGACGGACAAATATATGCAAATAATATAATAGTGTACCCTACAAAAAAATAATATACCTACTTAGTATTTTTTGTACTATTTTATATCCAGAATAGTCCTTCTTGCATATTTTCCGTTTGTCTCTCAAAATTGGATGTTCGCCGCCTAAATAGAGCTTGAAGCGATAAATTGGTGTACACTACAGCCTTTTCCTCGTGTAGATTAGGTACTATGTTGGTAAAAAAACAAAGCTAAAGTGACAATACGAGTGCATTGGCACTAAATAAATTAAATGTAATTCAATTCACTTTTATGATGCAATTGCATCATTGTTATAAATAAATAATAATTTTGTTGTATTTTTTTTTACTATGTAGGTAAAAATGACTTGCTGCTAAGTTTTTTTGCGACTTTTCTTTTTAGCAATTATATTACTTTTCTTTATAATAATTATTCTTTCCGAAGAGCTAGTTGATTAAGATGACGTGTTGTGAAATAGTTTTTTAAGTCTATTTGCTAATATAAATGATTTGAATTGTCTTAATAAAAAAGAGTTTAACTCACTCGCTTCCTTAAATTTAAATGATTTTAAATAAACACCGACAATAATTTTAAATTTTCTCACAAAAATGCGAAAACAGTAATTATATAATTATTTAGATTAATAAACTAACAATTTAGATAAACAGACTAACAATTTTGGTATATATCGATATTAAAAAAGGAATATAAGTAGATACAAAAACATTTCACGGAATCCCAACTCCAGTTTTACTTTAAAGCATATTCGTGAACTACATCCACTGCGGAACCCGGGGCCCGTCAATCAAACCCGGGCACCTTTTCGGTGACATTTTATATTACAATTCCTTTCGGGCGCATACTTTTAAACCAGGGATGCTAGATTGCTTTTAGCCGAATATGCTTTCGCCGAATATTGACTGTCTATTCGTCAGGATACAGGAGACGTGTGCAAATCCTATTAGGTACATAATGTCAGTGTGATAATTAAACCATATTGGTATCGATTCATTAATTGTCTTGCAGGACAAACATTGCTTAGTTTGAGACTAAATCAAGAATAATATAAGAGTCACAAACAAGTAAAATCACATTTCAGCCTTACACACACGTAGTTAATAAATAAAAATCACAAAATATTCGGCCAAATTTAACCGAATGTTAATACAGGGGCTGAAGTGATATATACAAATGAACAACGGTGAACATTCAAAGGATCTTTTCCAAATATCATTTAAGAGATTATGAAAGATCATAAGCAAGACCAAAAGTAGGTATAGTACAACTTTAGAGGTGGGAAATGGAAGCTAAAACCACGAATGTAATAAGGATGAATATCCATCCTTCCTTAATATTCGTCCTTCCTTAATTTTCGGCCTTTCTTAGTATTCGTCCTTCCTGGTCCACCTCAATTTGATACCCTTTTCTGTATATTTATTCGTGTAACATTTACAAACGTATAACGGGGGGTGGACGGGACATTTCTCAGGCGGCTCTTATTAAACTGTAGTAGTTTATCACTGCGGCAATATTGCAGGTAGACCCGGGTATTAATCTTGTTTTAAATTGTTACGTCCTTATGTCAGATACTTTAGATCTTAGGTATCTTTTTTCTTTTTGAAATTGCCTTTTTTGAAAAACCTTTATAATCTTATCTTATCTTATCTAATATATCTTATCTTATCTTGAATGACTGACGGATACGCGTACAGACAAATCTTGGGGGGTGTTTTTTGTAAGACGTAGACAGCCGATAAGTGAGGATTTTTCAAAATTCTACTCTATCTCTATAGGCGGTGAATAAAAGGGCAAAGCTTGTATGGGATAACGTGATTCTTTATTCTTTTGCGATTATAAAATAGAATTAAACATTCATTAATAGAATCTATGGAAGTCTTATTGCGTTTTTTAATGAAATTCACCGCTAAACGGGGTACTTTTTAATAATTTCTGATGCCTTCGCGGTTATTACACATTGTAATGAATCAACTATTAACGGATTTAACTCGCGTATTTTATTTTATTTTATTAGCTGACTAAAGTCCTTTAGCGTTAGACTATTGTCAGCTCAGTCGTGCTACGATTATGGAAACTGTAAAGAATACGAAACGTCAGCTAATAAAATAAAATAAAATACGCGAGTTAAATCCGTTAATAGTTGTTTCATTCCAGTACACCTTGGAATGAAATGAAAAAAAAATTTTTTTTCATTTAAAGGATACTTTTTCTCCCGTTTACTTGGAGAAAAAAATGCATATTTTTTTAGCTCCTTTGATACCTTCTACCTGTTATACGTTCCCGCTTTCAGCTTAGCAAGTATCCGTTCCTTTCTAAGTTTATTATATAGTTATACAATCCTAAAAATTTCAACTATACTAATATTATAAAGCTGAAGAGTTTAATAATTTCTGATGCCTTCGCGGTTATTACACATTGGAATGAAACAACTATTAACGGATTTAACTCGCGTATTTTTATTTTATTTTATTAGATTATGGAAACTGTAAAGAATCCGAAACGTCAGCTAATAAAATAAAACAAAAATACGCGAGTTAAATCCGTTAATAGTTGTTTCATTCCAAAGCTGAAGAGTTTGTTTGTTTGTTTGAACGCGCTAATCTCGGGAACTACTGGTTCGAATTGAAAAAATCTTTTTTTGTTGGATAGACCATTTATCGAGGAAGGCTTTAGGATATATAACATCACACTGCGACCAATATAAGAAACAGTGGAAAATATGAAGCCTATAATGAAGAATAACTATTCCACGCGGACGAAGTCGTGGGCACAGCTAGTATTACCTAAAATAAAGTAAGTCTAAAGTGACTAAGATCTCACTCTATGAATTCTCGCCGTATCGTTTGACAGAAAAGCTTAGGTACTAAACAAAAAACGCCCAAACACGATTATCATAAATGGCAACACAGACAATATCGGGCAATCTAAACGTATTGCCAACATAATGATATTACGGCCCGGCCTTAACGAGAATAGGCTCAGATTTACAACTCTCGCGTATCGGCTGTTAATTTTTGAAATTAGAGTTTGGAATGCGGATTTAAAATTTGAATACGGAATTGGGTTTTGAAATTTGTCGTTGGAACGTGATTTTGAATGTTGGTGGCGCTGTGTTCATTTTGAAATTAACGGATTTAACTTGCGTATTTTATTTTATTTGTGTAAGTTTCGAAAACTTCACAGTTCTGTACTTAGGACGACTGAACTGTCGATAGTTTAACGTTAAATAGTTGTTCAATTTCAATGAGTAGGTAATAACTAAAAATATTCACAATGTTAATTTGTTAATCGAAAGTACCTAGGTACCTACCTATGTTAATACAAAAAAAAATAAGGGGCTCCTATTAAAGAGACCTTTTTTTTCTGTTTTTATAAAAGTACGGAACCTTTCGTGCGCTAGTCCAACGCACTCGATTTTTATCTGTAGGTACCCATTTTAAACATTTCAAGTAAGTACAGATAAAAAAACCAAAGCATGTGCAAAGATATTTATGTCTTTTTATACCTATTTCATAGTCATAAATTATATTTTATCTATGCTCTATAAAGGCACATAAAGTGTGAAGGAGGCTTTATAGGCATTTTGTACAAATTGGATAGTGTAAGGCTAGGTACCTAGTTGAAATTGTCGTTTGAACGCTGTTTATTACATTAATTTTAGATTTAAATTTATTTCATACATTACATATTTATTATAGATTAATAATATATTTTTTGTATAGTATATGACAATTTTAAATACATGAGGTTGTTTAAAAGTAGTAATTTGCCACAGAAGAGCAGGTGCGTGCAGTGCGCAGTTCGCAAGTAGGCATATCTGGAAATTTTTACACAGTGCCGCAGCTAGTTTTATACCTAGACTAAAATAACTCCTTCCCTATATAAATATCATGCGTACTTGTCTATATAACTAAAGTCCATTATCTTTGCCGTAAAAAAAATAGTTTTATATATTTCGTGATCCAATCATAATAATTGTGGAAGTTTTTATGCAAATCCTTATAAACAGGTGCAATAAACACTCAAAAACTTAAAAGGAATAATACAAAACATAACAAAACTCTCAGCGCATTATAAATGAAAACATCAAGGGTGTTAAAAAGTTTCCAAAACTTTGCACTCTGTGGTAACTTCTGGAATGGTTAAGTTTGAGCACCGCAGTTTCAAGGTTCCGTGTAAATTGTTTCGTTTTTGGTGTTTTAAAAGGCAAGTGTTAATTTGAACTTTATTTTAAACTATGTAGTGGTTAAAGGCGTGCATTTCATACAAGCGCAGTGTCACTAATATATGGAGTGCCTACCCTGGTGCCATACTTACGCTCCTCTCACTGCACGCCCCTGGACTAGTGGCACAGCAGACGTCCGGCGAAGCAAAGCAGCGGCCGGCGAAGCAGATGGCTGTCATTGAGACGGTGCTAATATTTTCATAATTTTCTGAATTTTTAGTGTATTTAATTTTTTTTATCTAATATAAGAACCTTTTCTTAATCATAACTTATACAACAAAAATAGAATTAGTGAAATCAGTCCAGGCGTTCTAGCGTGATGCACTAACTAAGGAAAATCAGGATTCATTTTTATATATCACACCTTTACTAGAAAAGTGTGACAACTCGAAATAAGTCACCACAAGAATTCAAATTAAAATCTGCAGAATTTAGAGTCTTAAATGGAGTATACAATTTTATAGTTGTTGATTATAATGAGTTCCCTATATACATGCTGTGGCGACGTTATAGTAACAACAAACAGCTCATTTATTATATCTTGAAAAGTCCTCATTAATGTAGGTCCAAGTTTCAAAGAACTTGTTACATAAATAAAAAAATCTGGACAACTTTCACCCGTTGATCTAGTTGAAATATAAGCAAAGCTTGTGCTATGAGTATTTAATACGGATAATCATACATAAATACATGTGCAAGCATTGGAACAGTGCACCATCAGGCGTTAGGGTAGGGTATAGGCACTCAATAGGTACACTATGTATGCATAAATGTATATAAGACATTCAAAACTGTGTCCTTAGCTGGATTTGAACCCACAATCTCCGGTTCGTATTCAAGGTCTCTGACTACTAGGCTTACAGAACAAGCCATATACCCTCAAGTTTTCTAAAATTTGTCACGCCTTGACTAACTTAAGTTACTTAAATGCAAAAAAATCCTAAGCCTAGTGATTCCCTGTGCGTAGATCAGTCATTTTAGCCTTTATACATACTTTTCCTCCATTTTTCCGTAAAAAAACAACAAAGAGCGCACGTAGTAAAACCCTTAAAAAGTGAATCACCACAAATGCACAGTCCTTTGGCTGAAAACGGCACCGGGTTACTGCCGGCATGCGACAAAAAACGATAATCCGGGCTTAGCCAGCCCACATACGAACCTCGTGATATTTCTGAGGGCAGCCGCATTAAGGCTTTTGGGGGCTACGGCTGGAGTGTCAGAGGACCTTATCTTGAAGAAAAAGGGTAAAAAAACAGTGTTACACCGTATAATAATTTCTGATGCCTTCGCGGTTATTACACATTGGAATGAAACAACTATTAACGGATTTAACTCGCGTATATTTTTTATTTTATTAGCTGACGTTTCGGATTGTTTACAGTTTCCATAATCGTAGCACGACTGAGCTAATAATAGTCTAACGCTAAAGTCTTTACTTTAGAATCCGAAAAGTCAGCTAATAAAATAAAATAAAAATACGCGAGTTAAATCCGTTAATAGTTGTTTCATTCCAATGTTACACCGTATATTTAGCAAAATATGATGGATGTGGTGGCGTTTGGAAAACTTTACAGTTCCCGTATTGGTAGCTGACTCTGCTGACGATAGTGATAACTGTTTTTCTAAATTAAATTAAATACGCAAGTTGAATCCGTTTTTATTATTGTTTTATTACAATATGTAAAGTAAATTCGTAATAATAATAATAATATACGTGAATTACTAGGTATCATGAACTTGTAGACAGAAATATGAGAGTGCCTACCTTATTCCTAAAGTACCCGCACTGCACGCGCCTGCTAGGTATTACGTAATTCTAATATTATCACCAAAACCTTTATTGTAATGAACATCAAGTAATTTTTTTTTGTCCAATTACGTGCATTCTAGACAAATTAAATAAATAGTGTGTCTACTATTGCCTAATATATTCACTATTCACTGCACGCGCCTGATATAGAGTGATGTTTATATTGATAGTTACACGTTCAAAATATTTTTACTAAGACCCTTTTTATACGATTTTTTGTTGGTCGGATGATAATCATCTGTAAGGTACATGATTGATGGTAAAAAGGTATCGATGGATATATTTTGAATAAAACAATAACCTAAAACAGATACAGACAGACGATAGTCTAATAATAAAGACATGTACAAAATGCGCGAGTTAAATTCGTTGTAAGTAAATATTTAATTCCAAGTATGAATGATTGAACTCGCGTATTGTATTTCATATGCTGACTTTTCAAAAACTAAACAGTTCCTATATTCGTAGCCGTGTGAGCTGATGATAGTTAAACATAAAAAAATGATTATTATAATTGTAAGTTCGCGAGTAAAATGTTTTATAGTTGTTTCATTCCACTGATAATGATATAATATGTGTAATGACCAAAAAGTATCATACCTACATTAAAAAAAATCATAAGCTTTATAAATCGCTCACACTTGGCCACACCTCAGCTTAAAACAGTTCATGCCGTGTTCAGATTTTCTTGAATAGTAAGTAAATATATTTTCTGGAGCTTTATTTATATTAAAGCTTTCCGATAAGTTAATGGATATGAGCTTTTAGCTTTAACAGCAAAAAAAAATATTTGGGACAATTCTAACTAAGCAAAGGTTGTACCTACTATAGACATTGATAATAGAATAATGTAGACCTATAATAATAAACCATTTTATTATAAATAATAATAAATAATAAATATCTTTGGACAATTCACACCAATTATCTAGTCCCATTTTAAGCAAAGCTTGTGTTATGGGTACTAGACAACCGATAAATATACATAAATACATATAAGACATCCAAGACTCAGGTACAGATGCCAGTGCTCATCACATTGACATCTGCACCTAGCGGGATTCGAACCCGCAACCTCCGGTTTCGTAATCAGGGTCTCTGACCACTAGACCAACAGGCCGTCAAACAGGTCTATATATTATTAAATGGTAATATGGGCGGAGCATAAGTAGATATCGTCGGTGCGACTGCAATAGCGCGTAAGAGCAATTTGCAATACCGCGTATTTACAGAAATTAGCAAAAATTAGTTTTAGCGCCAACGACTTCTGAGTGTCTAGTGAAACCAATTATTTTTTCCTCCTAAAAAAAATATAAAATACTGATACGCGGTATTGCAAATCGCTCTTACGCGCTATTGCAGTCGCACCGACGATATGGCGCCAGGAAAGGCACACAATACATTTTAGTGACACTATGCCTGTATGGAATGCACGCCCTTGCTTTCAAATGTAGGCTCAATATTTGACAGAAATGCAAATGGTTCATTTTAAAATTATGATAACTGTTTTTTTTGTTATTAATAACGACGCAAGCTCAAAAAAACTGTATGTCCAATACATAATAGGTACCTGTATCTTAAACATCCTTAAAAAAAGACCTATGATTGCCCCCGTCATTGCTTGGTCAATCTTTGATCACTTATATGTAATTTCCAATTCAACTTATTATACTAATGTAATTAAGAGGAAAGATTTGTTTGTTTGGATTGAATAGGCTCCAGTACGGCTGGACCCATTTCAAAAAATATTTCACTGTTGGGAAGCTACACTATTCTCGAGTGACATAGGCTATAGAAAATTAAAAAAAAAAACTTATAATAATTTCTGATGCCTTCGCGGTTATTACTACTTATTACACATTGGAATGAAACAGCTATTAACGGATATAACTCGCGTATTTTTATTTTAATTTATTAGCTGACGTTTCGGATTCTTTACAGTTTCCATAATCGTAGCACGACTGAGCTGACAATAGTCTAACGCTAAAGTTTCACTTTAGTCCGAAACGTCAGCAAATAAAATAAAATAAAAATACGCGAAACGGTCTTTATAATATTTTTTTATTCTAGACATACAACTAAATCTGGCATCTAGCCAGACTTGTACACTTAGCCAACACTTTTAATTTAATTTATTATGTTAGCGGATTTTTATATGAAATATTTGTAACTAGCTTCTGCCCGCGACTTCGTCTGGGCATGATACGCGCCCTTTGTACTCCCTTAGGGCATGAATTTTCAGAAATCCTTTTTTAGTGCTGACCAACGTTATAAAAGTAACCTCTATGCAACATTTCAAGTTTCTCATCTTTATAGTTTAGGCCCTGCAAAAGAAAACTATGAAAATATTAAGGTAGACTGGTAGAGAATGCCGTATGGTATTAAGTCTGCCTTTTGTACATTAGTGACGCGTGCAGTGAGGGGAGTGTAAGTATGGCGCCAGGGTAGGCACTCTATATGTTAGTGACACTATACCTATATGGAATGCACGCCCTTGCCTGCATTGATATGTTAGTCATTAAGTCGCTTCTTCTTTTATATATTATTATAATATTATAATGTTAGTGTCTGAGTGCACGGCAGCGCACCCGCCAAGTCGTGCAAAAAATTAACTTGAAGCAATTCAGTCAGGTCATTTTTAAAGTTTTACCTTTTCAAGGAATATGGGGAAAAATTAAACAACACGTTGGAACTTTTGGGGAATATTTTCCATTTATTTTCATTTTCCATTATTTTACTGAAAACATTTCGACAGTTAAGAAAAGTTTTGCCTCAAATATTTACAAAATTTCGCTAAACGGACAAACTTAATGACGTTTATATAATAACATAATTGGATATTTCATACCCACAATAAACTAATATTGTTAGTTTATATTTAATTATTGTAAAATATATATGTACGCTGACAAATAAGTTTTTTAAAATATTAATAAAATATCTCAGATTAATTTTAAAAGATTCTTAATCTGTGTCTTCACCAAATAAAATATTATTATAATTGTCATATAACAATAAACAAAAATAAATACCATAAACTTAATAACCATTTAACAAAATACATTGAAATTGCAAATTCATAACGGATTTATCTCACGTATTAATAAAGGCATAATCTAGACTTTTGAAAACTTTACATTTCCCACATTCGTAATCAACTAACGATAGTTTAACTCTGGATTAATATACGCGAGTTAAATCCTTTACTTATTTTATTCCACTGTGTAATAACCGCGAAAGCATTAAAAATTGTCAATAAATTAACATTAAGCGCTAAATGTCACCGTACATATACATTTCACAAAATTATTTTTTGCCTAAAAAACGCCTTTGTAACATGACCATTCTACAAACAAAAAACACCTAATTAAAACCATAACAAACTTTAATGGGTCATGTTTTAAAACAGCGTATTCGGTACATTAATAAAAACGCCAAAATCAGTTTCGGTGCTTCGTAAATTACGTTCTCATAAATTCATAGTTCATTGTAAAAATGAAGCATGGTCTCTGGCGAATATTACTCGTTCCGTCTCTCTCTAACGTTCGCGAAACCGCTTTGCGAGAGCGAGGTGGAGTGTTAGCAGTTTAATGTTGTTATGTTGGCAGTATTGTTTCGTACAACGTACTAAGGCTGGACACACACGTACCGATTCTGTTTTGACGTGAATACGTCTTTAAAATTACGTGGCAATCCAAAAAACGAATGATAACAAAATCGGGGATACAGTTTAGTGTTGTAGCTACATATCTATCATCTCCATCCAAATTTCAGTTACACCACTGGATAGCTAAAGAATCAAAGAATTTATTACGCTAAGTAAGGACTGTATAAATAATAATATTTTATTTTTAAAAATTACCCGTTACGAGACGTATTCACGTACAACAATCGGCCGTGTCCATAACACAGCCACACCCCGTTTTGTTTTTTTGGCAGAATGATTTTGGCGTTTAAATCTATGTAACTCAGATAGTTCTAAGACAGAAATAGGCAACTGTTTTTAAAAATAATTTAACAAAACACAATTATTTACAAGTCCAACGTATCGCTATTTACAAAGTTGCAATACGAATAGTTACGTCAATATTTTAAGTATTTATTTTATCTTAATTTAGGGCAGTGATAGTTTAACGAGTTTTAGTTAGTATTTTTATCGTGTAGGTAGATTATAAGCGGCGGCCATTGTTACAAAATGGCTGTTCTGACGTTACCTACACTATGCTAGCTTACTCTGTCACACTTATCGAATCAGGCTAAGAGTGACAAAGATAGATAGCACTTTCGTTATTTGAATTTGGAGTATTTGACTAACATGTGATTGGTTATGTGTACAATGTAGCGCCCTCTAGCGATCTCGATTACAGAAAAGTCGGTATCTGTCAATTTTTAAAAAAAATATGGATCTTTGAGCGCTTGAGACGCCGTCATTGTCGTCTCAGACTATATTAAAAAACAGAATCAGTATAAAAAAAACTTATGTGAAATTATCTTCTGGTACTGGTACAAATACTGTATTGATACCTACAGTATTTGTACCAGTACCAGGTACCAGTATAATGATTGCAAATTATATTATTAAGTATTAATTGATTTATACTTAATATATAATTTGTGATCATTATAGATATATAGCAACAATGACGGCGTCTCAAACGCTGGAAGATCTGCCTAAAATATCCATATCTATGTTATTTAAGTGACAGCTGTCAATCATCAATATGTCATTGTGAAATAAATATGTCCTGATGATGACCTGAGTATAGCTCAGCGATGCTATGATTAATTGTCGAGTCGACATCTCGTCATGCCGATATCGTCTTATTCTCGCGAAGATCTGTCAAAAATCAACGTGGTCGACAACGCGAAATCTTGTCATGTCGATGTCGTCTCTTATTTCAACATGTCGATAACAAAATAATATCGTAACGACGAATCTTTTGCTTGTCGACAACATGTTGTCGACAGTAACAGTTCATAATAGGCTCGCTGGTCACTGATTACAGATGATTAATTTGATGATGTCATTTGACTGTTGAGAAGTTTGTGGCTGGTTGGAATTGTGTCGAAAAAACTTTTTTTATTTAAAAGCTTTTTATGTTTATTTTTATATTCGCTAGCCGCGTTGCTTAAAACTACTGAAACTAGTTATAATACATGTATATTTATAAAAAATGAGTAACTATTCGTATTTTTTATCTTTATATTTAACAAACAGTATCACACATTTCCGTGATTATGATGAGTATTACATATTCTCAAGATTTCAAATATAAAGAAATTAAATAAATTTAGGCTAGCTTTACAATAGATTAAAAAAAAATCGGATATTTTCACATTTCACTAAAACAAATATATCTACTAAACTATTTCATAAAATTAAACGAACCTAGAATAAAAAGGTACAATTTATAACATTTTTCTCACAACCATTTACCACAAGAAATAAAAAAAAAACCTTTCTGATTATTATTTTACTATAACACAATACTTCGTATTGATCTATTCAAATACAATTATTTTAATTAAATATTAAAATTTCACTGCTATCATTGAAAAATTGCGTTCTATTTACATTAATTACATTAGTTAACACAATTCGTTATTTCCTTTACCCTAACTAATTCACTTTCGACTTTAAAATATGGTAAACTATTAAAAAATCTAAATATTATTTCGTTCCAAGCTGGTGCCACATCTGCAATATAATTGCCTGATATCAATTTAATAAAAAATCAGTAATTATTACATAAAATAAAAGCATAATAATATGTAAGAACAAAAATTATATGCAAACAAGTAGCAGCGGTAAGCATAAAATCGTCTAAATAAACCAACACCTCAAAAATTAAAATCTATCAAAAACTCCAGGTAAATACAATCCGTATCATTTCATTACGCAAAAAAACCTAACTGACACACTTTTACAAAAAAATCATATTCAGATAGCTCCTTTTACTACATTAAAAACCTGTCTATCTTCTCTCTTCAATCAGGCAAAATCCTTACCCGTGGCACCACCAAGTCTTGAGCACTATTTACACCTATAGCTGTGTCGTTTGTCAAAGGGGCGTGTCGCGCGGGGTGGGGCGGGGCGCGGGCGGCGCGGGCGCAGGCAGAGGGCGCGGGAGTGTGCGCAGGTGTTGCAGCGGGATGCAGCGCGCGTCCAGCGTTGAACCGCGGGGGAGGGTGCATGATCCTGATGCAAAGCGGGCCGGCGGTGGGATGCCGGATGGTGCGGTCTAGAAGGAATAGTTTGTTAATAACAATAAATTATTTTTATAAGAATTTAGCTCAGTAGACCTGGGAGCTGTTTTTGGCTGCAAAGCAACGTACAGGATGCTATGCTGCTGATAAAATTAACTCCACTTTTGTATTGTGACACACTTCAGAGCTTATCAAACCAAGTCTTAAAGTTGATTTGATAAGTTCTTGAAGTTTAGCTTAAAGCTAAGATCTTGACCTAGAGTCCTTGGTCGTCTTATCTGGAGACCTTTGATTTTTTCTTCCTTTATATTAGACTAGCTGTTCGCCCCGGCTAGCATAGATCTTTTCTTTTATAGCGTATGTCACTCGGGAATAGTCTAGCTTCCCAACAGTGAAAGAATTTTTGAAATCGGTCCAGCCGTTCTAGAGCCTATCCAATCCAAAGAAACAAACAAACAAACCTTTCCTCTTTATGTAATACTAGCGGTCCCGGCAGACGTCATCTTGCCCGTTCGAAATTCAAATAGGTAACTTTAGTTAGACAACGTTTGTATGGGAAAAGAAAAAGGCTGTTTTTAGGGTTTTCCCGGCAATTATTCGATTTTTTCTCGTAAGAACCATCCTTGGACTTCAAAGAACATTTAAAAAAAAAATTGGCCAAATTGGTCCAGGCGTTGTCGAGTTATGCGCTTACCAACACATTTTGCGATTCATTTTTATATATAAGAATTAGTATATTAGTATAGATATAGGAAAGTCTGTATTTTTGGAATAAATTCAATTTGAAATTTGGGGACATTTTTTTCCAGCTGTTATACTAGACGTCATGGTACTGTCATAATGTCTCATTACTACTCGACGACTCGACGTACACTTTCATTCCACTGAATCTTGTAAACCTGTCACTTCAGCTATATTTCTAGTGGTTAATTACCCCCGTATCGTGCATCTGTGGATGGCTGGGTGGCGGCGCGGTCCTCAGCGGGCAGTATCCCGGCAACCCTCCTCGGACGCCAGCGACGCTGCCGCGAGGCCCCCGACTGCTCAGGGGGGGGGAAATGGTAGACACTTGCTGCTGGCGGTAGTACTCCATCTGGGGGGAAGACTGCAGTGTAGGTAGGGGTTATGAGTCTTTTTTGTTTTGAGTTTTAAGAATGTGAATTATAGTGATTTAGGAGACAGATTTTAGAATATCGAAATCCAAAGATGTGTCATATTAAATTGGTTGGGTATTGACTAGGTATTTAGAATTATACAGCAATTCACCTAATACCATATTAAGTAAAGTTAGAAGCCACTTTGAGACAACACCTGCTCATAAATATTTATGGTACTTATTATTATTTATTTGCATGGCAAAAATAACCGCAAAAACTTAATCCGAAACGAAAACATATACAACAAATATAATATCATCAAAGGGTATCTTGAATTGCGCTGGTCACACAGATTTTTCATGAGATTCGAACCCACTAACTAACTCCAGCTCAAGCTCTAAAAAGGGCAGGTTACAAAACACTGCACCAACCTGCATCTGATCAGTATCTGACGGTATGATATCCGGGTTCCTGTCATCACTCTCGCTGTCATCTTTTTCCCTCAGTTTATCTGGCGACGAGGGTTGCGAGGACGGAGGCGGTGCAGATCTAGGCTTCCTTTTCGCACACCTCTGTCGGACCGCGATCATGAACAGGACGAGAACAACCATGAGGACTCCGCCCCCACCCACTGCCGCTGACATGGTACCGGACATTTGGAAGGCTGTTCGTGGTAAATCTGGAAGAAAGTTTAGTTGAATTGGTTTGAAGTAAAACTTTGATTATTCTTTTAATCACACAAGATTTTTTATTAAAAGCTTCAACCAAAACCTACAATTTAGGAAAACTTGATCAGACAGTGAATCTAGAACTGTCTCTGGATCTTCTTGTTTAAAAAAATAGTATAAATTTGGGATCCTATTGCGCTATGATCCCACTCAAATTTTTAAGCTATTGCTTAGGCAAACCAGAGTCAACTGTCACACGATAGACAATCAAACTAATATACTTCATCCACGGATTAATAATTATTTTATTCTGGATGAGGTAATTGCTAAAAGTACCTCAGGTAGCAATTAATATATTTTTCTTGCTTCCCAAAGATGTGCGGGTGGCAATCCACAAGTTACACAGAACCCAGCATGTTACGGCATTATAATTCAACTTAATTTACTTATATAACGAATTATTAACAACATTTAACTTTCGTCTATTTCCCTAATATATTTTAAAGTCATTACAGTAAGTCTTGACCTTTTATTAATCATAATTATCGTCTATCACACAGTCTATCCATCTCTTCTTCTATATCAACTCTGGTAACAGACATAACTAATTACACAATTCCATTACCTAAGCTTTTGTCATGAACATGGTGTTTCTCTGGTGGCCTCAGCGTCCCAGCTCGAAGGGGGAAAGGCTCCCCCCTCCCTTTTGCGTTGTAAGCTAGAACGGCTGCGGCATACGTCCTCCCTGGTATGAGTCCTACCGCCGTGAACCGAGGAACTGCGCTGGATACGTTTGCTACTATTTGCTGTTGAAAAGATTATACGTTAGTACCTACTAATATTGTGTTCTTTTAAATTAGGGATTATAGGTTCCAAAGAAAATAATGAATCAAAATGTTTGGGAATTGATATCCGCGTACGTCGACGACGTCGTCTCGTCACAATGGTTTGTAATTTTAAATTCGTTCAGACGCTGAACAAAAAATAGCGTCTGTCAAGATTTCAGAGTCCCATACTGATACCGTTTGCAGATTACGTATTTTTTGAGGATGTTTAAGCTAATTGAATGTTTATAATAATATTTTAGCAATTAAGAAGCATTAATTAAAAATGTTGTTGTTTTATTTTAACGAGTTAAGTACATCTTTAAATTTATGATGGTCCTGTTTGCTTTAAATGGCTATGTTGATGATTTGGTTTTTAATTTTATTTTCTACACATAATCATCAAACTAGTACTAGTACTCCAAATAGTAGTCACACTTCAGAGGTTAATCATTTACATAAAACCAGTTAACTATTAAAAGCATAAACGTAAAATTCGCTGATTGACATTGAGAAATAGTCACCGAGATAAGTATTGTATCTTTTTTATTCGCATTTAGAAAATAGGACCTTGTACTAAACTCATCATTTCGTGAGAGGTATCCAAATTGGATTCATAAAAGTGCCTACCTGTCTCACATCTTTCGAATAATAGAAAATAAAATTTGTAACAAATAGAAAACGTTTAAAGAAACACTTAGACAGCCTACCTGTCTCTTAACGTACACTTAACTCGAAATTGGCTGTAAGACGTTACAGAATAAAATATAAACCAACTTTATTAAATTAAGTGTCGCTTAAAGTGTTCGTTAGACCGTAAATTAATTTCAAAGTGAATAATCTTTAGAGATTAGGAGCTCTAAGTGCCAAATAATTTATATTCAAGAGAGCACTTGACAATATTTCTAGGTATTTCAGCTCTTCAGCGGTTTACTTACAATTATGATAATAGGGACGGAACAAAATTCTATTTATTCCGTCCTGTTATTAACAATTATTGAACACGTATTTCTTTTCTTAAAGAAATGAAAAAACTAATTTTAAGCGGGATCGGAGGTTCGTGACGTCACATTATGGTACAATTTAAACTATACTGTGACGTCACCAGCCCCCACTTCTTCGTACAGGTGCAATGCTGATACTACAATAACATACATCCATACTATCCTTACTAATCCATACTAATATTATAAATGCGAAAGTGACTCTGTCTGTCTATCTGTCTGTCTGTTACGCTTTCACGCTAAAACTACTGGACCGATTGAAATGAAATTTGGTACAAAGAAAGTCTGGAGCCTGAGAAAGGACATAGGCTACTTTTTGACCGACTGCAAAAAAGGAGGAGTTCCACGCGGACGAAGTCGCGGGCAGAAGCTAGTATATTAGAATAAAAAAAATGTTATATCTTTTTATAAAAAAAATCGTTTAATTCCGTTCGTGGTCTATAAGATCTAAACATACATAGAGACAGACAGCAGAAAGCGACTTTGTCTTATAATATTATGTAGTGATTTAATTACAACACGACATGATCTACTGACCTGTGTTATGATTTCTCTGACTTCCAACAGGAATGACTGAGGCATGCCACCGTTGAAGCCTTCCATACACCTGACGCCGAATGACGTCAGAGATGCATTCACTACTGTGCAGTTGTGCACTTGGTCCGGCCGACCTGTTAAAAAAAAACCGTCAAAAACAATAATACAATGGAACTTGTACCATTAGAAATAGGAAATTAAATTTTAGCTAAAATGAGATACCAAAAATCTAACCAACAATACTCAAATTAAACGTATCTATACTAATATATTTATTAAAGAGGAAGGGTTTGTTTGTTTGGATTGAATAGGCTCCAAAAAGACTGGACGATTTGAAAAATTCTTTCACTGTTGGGAAGCTACGCTATTCCCGAGTGACATAGGCTTTAAAAAAGGGATCGGTGCGAAGCCGGGGCGGACAGCTAGTTTTTAATACTTTTATCAGAAGTATTCATTAGTAGTAATCTAAAAGCAAGTGCGGATCCAGGGGGTATTGAGAGTCATGTAATAGGGTCCTATTCTACCTTTGGATACGGTTTTGATTGATTTAAAAAACAGGTCCGGATAGTAACACTAAAATTAAGCCTCTTTAGTTATGTATGAAACATCCAGACTGTAATATCATCCCAGAAAATTCGATCCTATATAATATACCTAAAATACTTTCTTGTAAATAGATTTCGAAGAAAATATTCGATGAAAATGCTGTATGATTATCAGGTTTTAGGATAAGCTAGAATTTCTTGACAGAATTCCCACATATCGCATAATCGAGTTACCTACTTCGGCGAAATTTTCGCGCAAAATATGTGCCAAGGACGCGTCAACGACAGGCTGACTTTATGTTCCCGTATGATTTAGGGATTTAGATAAAATTGTGTGTCTTTCTTCTGTCAATACAATCCCTAAAGCCTTCTACAAATCAAACTTTCATAGTCTTTGGTAGTCAGTACTGCGAAGTAGAAGAATGGGTCAAAAACACCTTAAAGATTCGTCAAGTCTTTTGTGAGACTGACAAACAGTCCTGACACTGTAATTTAACAGATAATCCATTATAATAATATGTTAAATACGATCTATCAATCGAATTTCGATAGATATTCTTGGTTCAATGCCATGACTTTTTAATTAAAATTATATTTTTGTACAAAGACAAGAGTAGAAAAAATTTAGACCCCCAGTGGGATTCGAACCCACGCCTATACCTTTACTGGCGGCTGCGTGCTAAATCCATACACCATAGGGACCACTGACGAGTCGTCGAATTTCTCTACTCCTTTTAATTTCCAAACAATAAAGTACATGACCGAATTCCAAATCAAAAATTGGTAGAGTCCAAAAGAACGTCAACGCAACATTGCATAACAGCCTGTATAAAAAATATTCAGTCTGCATAAGACATTATCAGTCGATAATGTAACAGCATGTATAAGAAACTCACCAGCAGCGATGATATGGTAAACGCAAGGGACTCTCTGCTTTCCGATCCTATTGTGTGCCCAGCACAGCAAGGTCCCATAATCCATCTCAGTGTGAGGAGTATACGTCACTGTGGAGCTGGTACCAGCTCTAGAGACGTAGGAGTCACTGACCTCGTTGCTATTGGCAGTGTTATTGAAGGTCCATCGGAACTGTACAGAATGGGTGAAGAGTTAAAATGGTGCAAAAGTTATGTAAAAGAATGTGTAGCGAAAACAATCAAATGTGAGGATTATTTAGCAGTAAAATTTTAATAGGTAGTTTTTTTACTTGTTAGTATTATTTAATTTTTTCGTACGTTACATGTTCATCTCTGTGTTTGAGTATCAAATTTAAAATTAATCTTTCCATAATTATGTAATCCATTATGTAAGGGTTCTGGTTTTTTCATAATATGGATTGAATTCTAAAAATGGTTGGAGAAACCAAAACTTGTTTTACTTGTTTGACTTGTAAAGTCAAGCAGATAATTATATTACATATAATTTATATGTAATAATGTTCGTATGTTATACTGATTTAAACTTATACGATTAACACACATTACACTATACAAAAACGGGACTTAATCGCGTATATACATAATTAAATTACCTCCGACGCCAATGCGACGTTGCAAGCGTGGTCATATCGTTCTCCATGACCACGGTTGCAACGTCGCATCCGTGTGGGAAGTAATTTAATTACTTATGTGCGCGATAAAGTTTAGTATTTGTTTATGTTCGTATGTTATTAGGTAAATTAATTTTGAACTTACTGTAACTTCTGGAGGATTGGCGTCGACATGACAGGTAATATGAGCCCTTTCTTGTTTCGCTACACCATGAACCCTTTGCTGTGAACTCCTGCAGGTAGGTGCGTCTATAAGAAAAAGTAATTTTATTACTTTAATGATATTTGTAGCAAGACAAGAGCCCACGCTTTTGCCTTTACTCGCAGCATAGTGCTGACTTATTACACAACAGGGACCACTAATAAGTCATCGAAAATTCTTTACTACTTCAATTCGGTCCTTGTAATTTTTTGCACTTTCTTGGCACAAACGATTTAGTTATTATTTAAAATGTAGGAACTATTGTTTCAAGGATAATTCTTATTATTTAATTTATTCATTGTACGCCAAATTCTTTTCTGTTTTACTTTAAGTAGGACGTTAGTACCAGTAGGTATAATTAAAACATCACATTGTACCAACTCAAGTGTCACCAGAAATTTAATTAGTATTTATCGGTAAAAATATCTTTCTCGTTGTAGTAAAATGAAAATTAATCGTAACTACTTTCAGTATAAGACTTTGCTGGAATCTTTCAGGTGGAAGTTTTTGCGGGTGCCAATTGGAGGCTTACATCCAAATTCTCAAATCTTGCAAATTTTCAAAAACTTTGAAACGTGTTAATCCTTCTATCCATACTCACAAAGAACATCTAGTGAGAAGGGTTTGCTTTCCCCGTCGCCCTCTGCATTGAATCCAACACAGGTGTAGTTGCCAGCGGTTCTTCGGCCAACTCCTTGGAGGACCAGGGAGTGATTGCTGATGATAACTCCTTGACCGATGTTATGGAGGAGAGTTTTGCCCTGGTGGATGTGATGAATTGTCAGAACTAAATTCAGAATTAACTCTTGGCAGTGGCAGATTTGCCCATTAGGCTCAGGCCTAGGGCGACCAGATATTAAGGACGGCAAATCGTGCCAAAAAAAATCACCGATGCTGAGAAAGGGGCGGTACGGCCTGGGGCCTAGAGTGGCTGTCACTGCAAATCCGCCCCTGGATCTGATTTTATGGATTGCAGGCGCGTGCAGTTTGCACATGTACCTCGTCAGGGCTTTCATATATTTATGCCTTTATGGAAATCACGCCCTTGATGGGATGCTACTTTTAACCTCTTTGCCGGCAAATTAACAAACTCTGTAACTTAATTTATAAAATTCACTTTCTTATTGCTTAAAAGTTAGTGGCATAATTTGAAAATAATTATTTACTAATTGGATTCTTTTTAAAGATTTTTAGTAAACTGATTTATTTTAAAAGTAAGCATATTAGTCTTTACCATAGAATTACAAAGTTAGTTTTGATATTGCTCTGAAATATACAATTCTAAATAGGTACTCTTAAAGTATTTTTTTTCTTACGTTATGCCTCCATTCCACTTTATAAACGTATGGATGCGCTCTGATGATGCAGTCGAAGTACACGTCAGAGCCTTCTCTGATATTAGTTGGGTCTAGATTTGTGCCCAGACGCACTGTCGTTTCAGGGACATCTGTTGACAAAGCGATAGCAACATTTAAATCATGATCAATAGCACCATAATCATAGCTGATGGATTAGGCAGCCATTTTCAATTTGTTAGCAATATTTAAATCATGATCAATAGCACCATAATCATAGCTGATGGATTAGGTAGCCATTTTCAATTTGTTAGCAATATTTAAATCATGATCATCATTCTTATCGCCGTCATCATTAAGCATTTTAACTAGATCATCTGTTGACAAAGCGTTAGCACCAAATTAATCATGATCATTATTATCATCAATCTCACCACCGCTACTATTGTTGTAATTGATGGATTGACTGATATTAACAAGGTGTTAGCAACGTTGAAATCATGATCATCACTATTCTCACCACCATCAATCATCATCATAGTAGTTGATGGATTGCCTATCCATTTCAATTAGGATCTCTTTATCAATTAATGTCCAAACTTTCAAACCTATTGAGAGTTTAAAAAGTTATAAATAAAATATCTACTGGAACTGTGTCAATGTACAAATTATTATCCTATTCGACAACAGTATCTGCTGGATAATTTTTTAATCATTTGCTTGGAATACAAAACGGATAAAATATTAAAACGTTGGCTTCCTTTTAAAAGTCAATATTGGAAAATTTCCGAATTTCCAGTTGTAAAATATTTCATCATAATTTAGTACACTTCAGTGCAATTTGAAATGTAAACAAACAAACACTTTTAAACCTACTCATTCATGAAGCTCTTGAACGGTAAATTAATTCACAATGCGATGGACAAACATAATATTCATAATTAAGTTTCTCGTACCGACTGCACAAAATAATGACGTTAAAATTAATTTCGTTAATTTTGCAACCGTTTAAAATTTGGCTTGTTTAACGTGTTCTGAAATTGAGTGAGCTGAAATTTTTAACTCAAAATAACCAATAGATACCAGATATCGAGGACGAAGTGTAATGACTGCTTACTAAAAACACAATACAGGTCTAAAGAAAACGAAAAAGGTTTTATTAAAATGTATGGATAATTTAGCTAAGGGAGGTAATTATAAAATTGAAACAAAAAAATCAAATATTTACTGTTTTATACTTGTTTTATTTACTAAAATGTTTAAATAGAGTAAGAAATAGAAAAATATGCGGGAATGAACTTATATGAGCTATTTTTTTTTATTACTCACACTAAAAATATGAAATCCAATTGGGAGATCTTGCATTACAATTATTGCATGCGAAATAATAAATTAAGAAATATTATAAATCTTTATCATTATTTTTATAATGATCCTCTCTCCTTTTGGAGAAGCTGACTTAATGACTAAAACTATAAGGGTTAGAAACTTGAAATTTCTCACAGGGGTTTCTTTTGTAACATATGTGAAAACTAAGAAAAGATTTTCGATAATTCACCCCCTAAGTCGGTAAAATGAGGGATAATATCGTGCGGAGACGAAGTTAGGGCAGAAGCTAGTTCATATACAGAATCTATACGCGATGCAGCAATAGGGTATTTGACATGTTTTTAAAATCCATTTTATATTATGTAGTAGAGTCTAAGGAACCCAGCAAAAGTTGTTTTTCTTTAAATCTGGTATGTATTAGCTGAAAAACATCGAATTAAAAATTCAATATTTAAATAGTGTGCCAAAACGCTACTTTGACAATATGGCGCCGCAATGAGGTCGGTGACGTCACATGCCTGTTTGACAACTAGGCGCAACACAACTAGGTAAACAAAGTTTACGGGCATGTGACGTCACGAAAAACTCGGCCCAGCAGGAGCGTTTTGTGTCACGTGACAAACGTTTAAAAAATGTAATTTTTATTTAAGGATTTTTAAATAAATCAATCATTATTTTCAACTTACGTTAATGAATAATCATTTTTTAACTCTTAATTTATACTGTTAACAGTAATTTACACTTTATTTTTCGCATTGTCAAAAAGCCTATTGTGAATAAGGTTTTAATTACGCTTAGTCTGTGAATAATTTATTTAATTATTAACAAATTGTAATTAACAACTTAAGCGTATATCGGATAGCAAATAAAGCGTTTTTCAATAATGTTTAGCGCTTTAGTGAATTATTTGTGGAAATGAATTCGAATTATCATTTGAAATGACATTTTGTTTTCAATTGAAATTATTACGGTCGTTTATTTTCAATATGCGATTAGTTTTATAGTTGCTGAAATATAATTTCATTCATTCTGAAAATTATTATGGTTTTCATTTATGAATGATTGGTAACAACCGCATTAAATAAATGCGCGATTAATATTATAATATACGTACTAATTATTGAAAAACCTTGAATAATAAAATAATTTAATATCGTCATGTAATAATACCTACTATATTTCAATATTTCCTTATTTAATAGCAGTTGGTAAACCAACAAATTAAGGAATGCATTTAGTGTTAACTCTCATTTTTATCCTTACTAATATTATAAATGCGAAAGTAACTCTGTCTGTCTGTCTGTCTGTTACGCTTTCACGCTAAAACTACTGGACCGATTTAAATGAAATTTGGTACAAAGAAAGTCTGGAGCCTGAGAAAGGACATAGGCTACTTTTTAACCGACTGCAAAAAAGGAGGAGTTCCACGCGGACGAAGTCGCGGGCAGAAGCTAGTTGTATATATAAAGGTAAGTACGGATGTTTCGAAAACTTTACAGTTCCTACACTTATTCGTAGCAGATTGAGCTGACGATAGTCTAACAGTCACTGTCTAGTAGCCGATTGTTTTTGTGTGTGTTTGCGTGCGTGTGTGTATCTACTTGTGTCAATATGCAGGCTGTATCCAGAAGGGCCTATGTCGCATTGAATCAGTGCTAATATACATACATTGTATATCCAGTGTCCACCCGTCTTCCAGTGAGGGTACCAGCGGCATCTGAGGGTTCGAAGCTCTGCAGGCCAGACGCGCCCCAGCATCAGACTTGGAGAACTGAAGCGATACTGTCGAAGTGGTCGTGTTTCCGTCCGTTGAGAGCTGTTAAAGAAGAATCGGTTAAGTTCCCTTAGTAATGAGGCCGCTGAGATGGCAAGAGAGGAAAGCTCAACTGACCCAATCAGGAAAAAAAGACTGGGCCGAAGGATAAGGCGCTACGCGCATCTTCTGCCCCCACCGTAGTAGAGCCTCGATGGAGGGTCGGATCCTTCATCAATAAGAGGCCTACTGGACGGTGGGTGTCCGAAGAACCGGGCATCCTAAACATGTAGGGGCCTGCGAAAGCGGGTCTTCCGTCGAGGCGGAAGTCGACGTTTTTAGTGGGTAGGCTGGGCATTTGCTCAGGAGTCCCACATAACCATCCAATGCTCCCCCGAGCTTGGGTGGTATGCGTAAAAGCATTTTCCAGCGACAAAAAAAAAAAAAAGTTTCCTTAGTAATCATTTATTGCATAATCAAATTAGTGGATATGACATACATGAACCCCGAACCCCTTTTATTATAAGAATTGTTATGCTGCGGCATAAAACTAAGTCAAAGAGCAAATCGCACACCTAGATCTAAAGAGAGCTAACTTAAAAAAAGGTACTTTTTCAGGAGAGTCGAGAAACTGATTAATATGTCCATATGCATGCATGAGTTTTCTGTATAAATGTATACTTTTTATAATAAAGCTAGCAGAGTTATATTAGCTGAAATCAGTTTTAGTGTAGGTGGGTTTTGCTGGAATCCGATGGTGTGCATAACTCAAATCTTCCGGTTTTAGAGTTAGATCCCTTTAGATCTAGGTGTGCGAAATGTTAAATAAGTGGTAGTACCTATAGGTAAATTAATTAGGTACCTACGTGTAATAGTTCTTAGGGTCTAATAATCAATACTAATATTATAAAGAGGAAAGGTTTGTTTGTTTGTTTGGATTGAATAGGCTCTAGAACGGCTGGACCGATTTCAAACATTCTTTCACTGTTCGGAAGCTACACTATTCCCGAGTGACATAGGCTATAAAAAAAGGGATCCAGGCGAAGCCGGAGCGGCCAGCTAGTAATATTATATATTCGAATCTTCCATATATTCAGCCAAGCTGTGCTGTGCTGTGCATTTTCTTTTATTTACTGACGTTTCAAAAACTTCAGTTTCCATAATCGTTGCGCGACTGAGCTGACGTTATAACGCTAAAGTTTCCAAGTCTCGTTATCTGTTTTTTTTTATTTATTAAATTTGACTTTTCACCAGCAGACTGGATTTTAAGAATTTTTACTATTAACAAAATTACAAGAAAATCGAGGCTTTCTTTAGGTACCTACTGTGTTATTAATTAATCTGTTTGAGCATATTGTTACAATGCAGTTTAATTGGATCACGTGACAGTAATTACTAATCAAGGTAATAAATGCTTAGGATTACTGTATACTTAGTAGGGAATTAATTAACTATGCATCTCTATGATAATTAATTCCTTTGGCAAGGGACTCTGAAACTCCTTTGATAAATACTATCAAAATTCCAGACAATATTACTGTATTTTCCTATAAATGATCAAAGGACTATTTTCGTTATTACGTTCTTTATTAAATACTAGCGACTAGCCCCGGTTTCATACGGGTGCTATAAAAAGGTTTATAGCCTCTTGATCTTAAATCACTCTATCTATTAAAAAAAATCGCATCAAAATCCGTTGCGTAATTTTAAAGATTTAAGCGTACCTACATAGGGATATACGGACAGAAAAAGCGACTTTGTTTTATACTATGTTGTGATAGTAATACCATAATGATTTTCTAAGGTTAAAAATTACATCCAAAGCGTATCTAAGTACAGTTCAAATAGTTTTTCAAAATTAAAAAATGCTAAAGTAAACTTTGGCATATAAGACTATT
Source organism: Polylopha cassiicola (assembly GCA_038024825.1). Taxonomy (NCBI): domain Eukaryota; kingdom Metazoa; phylum Arthropoda; class Insecta; order Lepidoptera; family Tortricidae; genus Polylopha; species Polylopha cassiicola. The sequence goes on from CP149061.1 coordinate 8,984,891, forward strand.
GGTCCCCTCAGCCAATAAAATAAAATCCGCGAGTTAAATAAAGTTGTTTCATTCCAATGTATAATAACCGCGAAGGCATCAGAAATTATTTGTCAATAAGCCAAAGTGTGCAAAATCAGGCGGGTCAAAGCCTTAAAACTCCATAGAAAAAACAGCTGATGCATAACAGTCATCGCATCTCAAACTTTTAGTCAAAAAACTTAGGGCGGATCCCTTACGACCGATAAGGGAGGCCCGGTAGCAATGGCTGGGCCATTCAATCTACATTTATTACGTTTACGTGGCCTTATTTTAAGTTGACTGGTGGATAGCACCTTATGGTGATAAAGATGCAGGACGTATAACTTTATACTTGAAATTGTTATGGGCTTTGGAAATTATGACCGGTTTTTGTTTATAATAATATCTATAGGTACTAATATTATAAAGCTGAAGAGTTTGTTTGTTTGAACGCGCTAATCTCAGGAACTACTGGTTCGAATTCAAAAATTCTTTTTTTGTTGGATAGACCATTTATCGAGGAAGGCTTTAGGCTATATAACATCACGCTGCGACCAATAGGAGCGAAGAAACAGTGGAAAATGTGTAAAAAACGGGGAAGATATGAAGCCTTATGAAGAATTATTATTCCACGGGGACGAAGTCGCAGGCACAGCTAGTATATAATATTTACTAAGGGTTCGCTCCGGCTTCGCACGGATCCCTATTTTTTTTCAAAACATTATATAGCCTATGTCACTCAGGGTGAACGTAGCTACCCAACAGTGAAAGAATTTTTAAAATCGGCCCGGCTGTTTTGGAGCCTATTCAATTCAAACAAACAAACCTTTCCTCTTTATGATATTAGTATAGATGTATGGATATTTTATTTGTTACATCTCGTATTATATTATTTTTTCTGAATTACAGACGGATACGCACACAGCCTAAACCGTTGATTGTAAAGACTTGAAACTTGGAGGCTGTGTTTTTTGTATGATGAAGACATTCGAAAAGAAAGGATTTTTTCAATATTTGCCCTTAAGTGAGTGAAAAAGGGGTCAAAATTTGTACGGGAAAAAAATTCTGGTCATTATCTAGGTAGGAAAATTTATTTCATGCTGGCTTTTGCAAAATTTTATAGTTCTTACGTAAGTAACTTCTAAACTTGTATGTATTATAATCAGCGGGTTTCTTCGTATTAATTATTTAATATACTCAGTAATACCAATCATAATTATAAACTTAAGTCCTTTTTATTTTAAGAAAAAAGGTAATAAGCGTTTTATTACAGCCTATTCATAATTTATAACAAAACGAGACACGTGTAACGTAATAACAAATTAAAAGCAACCATAAACAATACACGGGAAGGTCTAGTTTTAATTGATGTAAGTTTAATAGGCTTCGTAGACTCCTGTTACCAAGTCATGCTGAAAATCTTTGGACGTAAAAGCAAATTAAATTGAGTCGTAAAGTGATTGAGGTAAGGTTTCTTCTCAATTGAAGGAAATGTTTCTCTAGACTCGTATTTGAGACGTTTTTGATATCGTCAAAGAAAGTTCAACTTTATTACTATTGTCTTAAGTCTGTAATATCCTTTATAAGCCTGTTACTTTTGTATTAACTTTATATATTTTATTGCTTGCTAAAATGTTACAACTTTAATGGACTTAAGTCGCGTATAATATTTACTGACGTTTCGAAAACTTTACAGCTCCCATATTGTTCTCATAAGTATTCGTAGTACGACTGAGTCCTTAGCTCAGCCGAGCTACTAACATGGAAACTGTTAAGTTATTGAAACGTCAGCAAATAAAATAAGCAAGTTGTATCCCTTATAGGTCGTTTTTTCATTCCAAAGGCAATATACTAGCGTCCCGCCCAGGCTTCGCCCGGATCCCTTTTTTTATAGCCTGTCGCTCGGGAATGTGCAGCTTTCCAACAGCGTAAGAATTTTTCAAATCGGTCCAGTCGTTTAGGAACCTAATCAATCCAAACAAACAAACTTTTCTTCTTTATTATATTAGTATAGACTAAGTATTAAAAAAAATCTAATTTCCACGTCACTTGGCCAGATTCGGGACCTGTACTTCCTTTGACGCAAATTCGGGGCAAGACAATGCTACCAGTACCAAAGTAACATAGACTCTCTTACCGTCTCCTTAGCGTTGTTTATCCGGTGGCCGTTCTTCCACCAGGTGATGGAGGCGGGCGGTCGAGAGCCTGAGCTCTGGCACAGCAGGTCGTATCGTCTACTGGCGGAGAGGGGCTGGTTCGAACCCAGGATATGCACCGTTAGAGGTGGAACTGTGTAAAAAATAAACAATTTCTTAAAAAAATGGACCCCTGTAAATCTATACAGAGATTATTTTCTGACCACTCTTGTACTTCGTGATAAAACGTAGCTAGCGAACGAATTGAAGTCTTGGCCATTTTTGAAGTGAAAACTTCTTTAGCGGCGCTGAGCACTTTTTTTTGTATGGGTAAAAACTTTCAAACTCGCGTCAGGGTCACGTGATGCCTCGCGTCAGGGTCACGTGATGCTGATCGAAAATGCGTAAGATGGGGAAGGGAGAGGAACTAGTATCTCCCACTTTTTCTACCGTGCCTGAGTGTGCTACTCCGTTTAGGTGGCACAGGGCGCTTGCGCGAATGTCGTGTGTGTTTACGTACAGCGTATCCAAGGATGGTGACAAATTGTCATATTTGTGTACGATAGCGCAATAAATAAACATTGTATTCTTCCTCATAAATTTAGTACTTTTGTACTTATAATTAAACACAACGCTCATATTGAAGTTTTCACTTCTGCCGGCACTCACGGAGTGCTATTTTTTTTTTGTTTTACGCGTATAAACTGCTAAATTAAAAAGTCCGTGCGCACTCAATGACAGTTTTAATCATATTCTAAATTTTAAACATGACGCGGTCCGTAGACACGCAAGTCTATATCATACAATAATGCCAACATAACAATCATAATACACAATACCTGACTGCTAATGACAAGAAAATTAAGATGACTTACAATTCATGTCCAAAGTCAGTGTAGTCTCTATTGGGTGCGCCCGCTGATGATTAGAAGCCCTGCAAGTCAAGGTCGCTCTGACGTCAGCACGGGTCAATGGCCCCACTCGCAGCACCCCCCTCACCCCGTTGTTCACTAGGGGGGTCGCCGGGGTATCTGTTTCGACCTCGTCTCGGAACCACTTCACCCACGGGCGTGGTCGACCTGATGATGAAAAATGATGATGAGTTCTCCGAAGTGTTAGTGGGCAAAAATAAGCGCTCAAAAGTTATGGAGTGGGAGCTAGTGACGTCACATCGTGGTGTAAATGGTTCTGAGCCCCCTACTCCCGAGGTTTGAAAGCATTTAGTTTATCTTTGTCACTGTTTGTTTGTTTGATAAAAGAAAAAATGCATGTCAAATGTTTTTTAATACTCTGTCTAAATAGAATGTAATTTCCTTTATCCACTCGTCCTTGTCCAAAGCTCTTTATAAAACTAGCTGTCCGCCCCGGCTTCGCACGGATCATCTTTTTTTACAGCCTATGTCACTCGAGAATAGTGTAACTTCCCAACAGTGAAAGAATTTTTTAAATAGGTCCAGTCGTTTTGGAGCCTATTAAATCCAAACAAACCTTTCCTCTTTATTATATTAGTATAGATACCTATACGCCACTGAAATTCTAGTCCAAATTAATCATAATACCATTAATTGCAAACTGCATCGGGTGCAATAATTCAATCAGTCATGGATTCAAAACCAAAATGATATTGGATTCAAATCCAACGGGAGTAATCAAATTGCTTGTATTAGCAGACCACGGTCGGTTGTTTACTGACATAGGGATGCGATAATTATACCTAAATAACGCTAGTTCATAGTATGAAGACAGTAGAACTCGTTAGATGGCGCTGTAATGAAGATTGAAATGAAACATGATGAAATGAAATTAATCGAAATGACTTTTTTTAAGGTGATGAATATTAGAATAAAATTGACGTATGTTATTGGTTTGCAAAACCGTATACATAATATATAATATTATAAATAAATCTATAGCTATTTAGTGCTTGAAGACACTATCTGATAAGTTAATAAAATGATAAACTATGTTTAAGACAGTTCATTATTATAATAGGAGCTGTAGTGAAAATTGAAATGAAATACAATGGAATGAAATTAATAGAAATGATATTTAATTTCAATTCAAATGCATACTGATGGATCATCAAACATTATTCGTATATAGAAGCTTACTGAACCATGTTATCGATAGAATTGGATTGCCATTCATTGAACGAATTCACATAGAAACTTTGTTTGTTTTATGTTATTGTTCAGAAAATTAATTGACCTGTAAATTTATATTTAACCAGCTGACCCGGCGAACTTCGTACCACCATATAATAATAAAATTCTGATTTTTAAATTAATCTTTATATTTCTTTTAATTTTCATCTATACGAACCTCGTTCTAACAATAATAAACACATTTTTTAAGATGTATATTTGATGGAAATTTTGTGTGTCTATTAATAACATAATGTAGGCACTTTTTTTATTATCAAACAGCGACCCGCCCCGGCTTCATAATGGTGCTATAAACATTTCCCATAAATGACATCTACCTATTAAAATAAAGCTTCTTTGAAAATCCGTTGCGTAGTTTAAAAGTTTTACATAGGGACGGACAGACAGCGACAGCGAATTTTATTATACTATTTAAGCTTTTGCCAGCGACTCCTCTCGCGTGGAAAAAATAGCCAGTATCCTTTCTCAGAACCTAGACTATCTGTATAACGAATTTCATTTAAATTGGTTCAGTAGTTTTAGCGTGAAAGCGAGACAGACAGAGTTACTTTCGCATTTATAATATTAGTAAGGAAGTAAGGATATAGTGATAGTGAAGTAATAGTGTGATGATGATAACAATTTTGTGCAACTATAAAAAATATGTTTTGTTATCAATGCACAGCTTTCATCCTATAAATGATTTACTGTGACTAATCCCTAGTGCCATTGTTTTGGGACGAATACGATAACAAAATTACAAGCTAAAATTATATCAACTTGTTTGTTATTAACCGACGGAAGGCTTTCATTTAAACAAACATGTACGTTTCATTCGCATTGCAATATTGCATTTCAAACGTGTTTTGGGTTCCGTCGAACGGTATATTTGCTACGTCATTTACTTTGATGGAAATGAAGCAACGATCATTGGTTTTGATGCTTGATTATTAGTGTCTTTGACTGTCTCATTTGTGTTATTGATTTGGTATGAGCTTTAGTGATAGGAAATAATCACTGTACAAATGACTTGGTGTAACAAAATGGAGAATGAAAACTATACATAGAAAAATATAGAATTTGAGGTTAAAACTATAATTAGGTAAGTAAACAATTTTTTTTTTTCTGTCTTTAGTTTTATTATTCTTTCCAATACTTGAATTCGAAACACATGCACATCTTTATATTTTGGACGAATCTATAGAATGACTGTGCTAATTTGGTGGATTTACTAATAATATGTGAACTGTATAATTTTCTAAACGTTTACAGTTTTTTCATTCCAATGTATAGGTACTAAAAACGAAGGCATTAGAAATTATTATTTACTATGTTTAAGACAGTTCATTATTAGGAGATGTAGTGAATATTTATATGAAATATTATGAAACGAAATTAATCGAAATGACATTTTTACATAACATAATATTATTATATTATGTCCAGAAACGAGACATAACTGCTCAAAGAGTCAAATCAAAACAAAAAGCAGTCGGAACTTTTTAAAAACGTTAAAAAATGGAATGCGCCATACCGAGCCATTTTCTCGGAACCAAAATGAATTCCTTGCGTTGTGAATTAATTAATTTTCTAGTCACGGCGTATAATTCGAGGGGTCTGTGATGAATACAAAAGGAAGGGTTAGACCGAAGTGAGCGGTCGTTATAGGGCTCCAACGATTTCAATGTGGTACAAACTGCCTTCAAGGGCAATTGTTTGAAATGTAACGTTTTTGCATTTCAAAGAAAATTGCTTTTAAATGGAAAGAAAGTAGGAGTTCAAAGGGCCATGGCACTAAAATTCAGTTAACTAGGTTCCTAAATCAAATGGGGTGATTGTATTCTAGTATGGCGTTAATTCCTGGTGTAAGTCATTACAATGGGTTCGAGGTCACTCAAAATATTGATACAGAAGTTACGAGATCCGTTGATGAATTAAGGCACAAGCGACTCAATATTTTAATAGATACCATAATTATTTTTGTTTACTAGGTAGCAAGAGGCAACGTGACGACCTCATTTAAAAAAAAATGAAGTTCCATGCTTATGAATGAACACGATGGAATGGAGTTATAAGTCAGAACGAGTTGCATAATAATATAGATCGTGCTTTTAAACGTAGTTTTTGTCAGAAAGCTTTTTGTTGAATAGTATTATGAATCGGTGTCTCGTATAATTTTTCCGAAATAATTCTGGACCGCAGTTGGTTCGGATTTACTACAAAACCGGATTATAGGCGAGTGAACAGATGAGACACATCTAAGTCTGTAAATTAGTGTCTGTAGCCCTAATTTAATCTCAAGGCTCCTCAAAGTGGTCGCTCCTCGGCTCGGGCTGTCAGGTGTGTTAACACGATTATGATGCAGAGCCACGAAAGTGCGAGAAAGTCCAGCTCGTGCCGGGTGTGCCTTGACCCCGCCGGCGGGGCCGCTGTAGCACTATCGAGTTTGCTATGTGTGGGTGAGACCGCGTGCTGTGTGGCAGCTGCCTGTGAATGTATTCGTGAGGGGGGCGGTCGGTAAGTCCGGCTCATGTCAGGTGTGCGTCTTTGACCCCGCCGACGGGGCCGCAGTAGCACTATCGAGTTTGCTATGTGTGGGTGAGGCCGCATGCAGCAGCTGCCTGTGTATGTATCCGTGAGGGGGGCGGTCGGCAAGTCCGACTCATGCTGGGTGTGCGTCTTTGACCCCGCCGGCGGGGCCGCTGTAGCACTATTGAGTTTGCTATGTGTGGGTGAGGCCGCATGCAGCAGCTGCCTGTGTGTGTATCCGTGAGGGGCTGTCGGAGATAGAATCAAGTTTTGTACTCACCCCCTGAGACGTCACACTTCAGGGTGAAGGAGTCACCTTCCACGTAGGGACCCACGATGGCTTGCTTCACGTCGCCTTTGTCGTCTGTTATCACCATTTTACTCGGAGGTACTGTGGACAGAAAATATTATTCAATGTTTATGTTATAGGCAATGTGTATAATGCAGGCATTCTATACATTTCCTAGGTATTGTATAGAATGCCGGGGTCGTCCAGGCAATGTGTGAAATGATATTGAATGTGCAAACTATTTTACACTTTACCTAGGAAATGTATGGAATACCTAGGCATTGTATAGAATGCCGGTTGACGCATAGGTAATGTATGTAACGCGTTTTTTTAGTATACACATTGCCTGATGCGCTTCGGGCATTTTATACAATACCTAGGCAATGTATGAAATGAATCGTATTATACACATTGCCTGAACGTTTTAGGCAATGTATACAATGCCTAGGTATTCTATACAATGCCGGATCATACACATTGCCTATAATGTGTATAATGCAGGCATTCTATACATTTCCTAGGTATTGTATAGAATGCCGGGGTCGTCCAGGCAATGTGTGAAATGATATTGAATGTGCAAACTATTTTACACTTTACCTAGGAAATGTATGGAATACCTAGGCATTGTATAGAATGCCGGTTGACGCATAGGTAATGTATGTAACGCGTTTTTTTAGTATACACATTGCCTGATGCGCTTCGGGCATTTTATACAATACCTAGGCAATGTATGAAATGAATCGTATTATACACATTGCCTGAACGTTTTAGGCAATGTATACAATGCCTAGGTATTCTATACAATGCCGGATTATACACATTGCCTATAACATTTATATTTCATCCCAAAATATTTTAATTTTGTCCCAGGTATACAATTTTTCTCCTGGTCATAACATTCACAATAGATTAGATTAGATTAGATTAGATTTATTTATTTCCCAAAATTCACACAATATAATTACATTTATTATTATGTCAAATTACATGTACATATTGAGATCGTCAAAAACAAAAACAAAGAACAATAAGATTAAATAATAATTAACATCAAAATTACAATAAGATTTTGTCATAGACATAATATAATGTCAAATAGGTATATTAACTATCATAGATTTTTCTCATTAGTCGTCAATACAATTTGTCATAAGGAATAATTTATATTTAATACAATTTAATACTTTTAAATAGACAATCAATAATTTATTTATATTTTTGAACGAATTCGTCAACAGAATAGAATGGATTTTCCAATAAAAAGTTCCTCAGTTAAAAATAAAAAGAACTATCGAATTTGGTTCAATAGTTTTTGAGTTTACCGTTGTTACGAACATCCTATTATATAATTATAATAATATTATAGGTAAGTTTAGGGACTATGGCGTTGGGGCATCGGTCCATCGGACCATTTCACACACTTCCATATTAAAATATTATTTAGATATTAAAGATTTAAAGAGAAACAAAAACTTATTTTGAACCGAAAAGACAGAGCTATAATAATTTAAGCTTAAGCTAATAAATCCCTACTAATATTATAAATGCGAAAGTAACTCTGTATGTCTGTCTGTCTGTTACGCTTTCACGCTAAAACTACTGGACCGATTAAAATGAAATTTGGTACAAAGAAAGTCTGGAGCCTGAGAAAGGACATAGGCTTCTTTTTAACCGACTGCAAAAAAGGAGGAGTTCCACGCGGACGAAGTCGCGGGCAGAAGCTAGTAAGCTATAATAAGCTAATCTTCTCTTCTTTTTTTATTTTCAGCGTTGCTTTTATACCTTAACCAAGCAAGACCATTCAATTTAATACATAAAATTAAAAAAAAAAATTTATGAGTATCCCGAAGTAATCTTAACTCTTTATGTAAGTCTGTCTTCGTGTTGAAGTTAAAACAAAGTTACCGTGTACGTTGCCACTCACGTAACATAAGCGAAAAACTTTTCCCACACGCGAAATAATTTATTTAGGAAGAAACATTATTTAACTTATGTGATAAAACTTTTTTGATGACGTCACCATTGACCTAGTTACAAAGACAATTTCAGTCTTGCAACATAAAACTATGTAATTAAATAAAGTGTATGTTGGTAGTTGAACAGTTTACCAGTGATACATTGAACCACTGCCTACTTATTTAGAACCTTTGGTCCAATGTCTGGTTACCTTTAGCTTGAATTCAGACAATTACAATTATAATTTAAACAGAAAATAATAATATTATAGGAATAATAATGAACTAATTCAACGATAGTAAATTGTGTAAGTAAATAAAATATAAAAAGTATCTGTCTATTTATGGAGGAGTTGGTATATATATATATTGAATACATAGCAAAACGAGAGATAAATGAAAGCAGAGTCTTAGTGTTTTTGATGCCTATAAATACACAGAAATCTAAATAAAAAAAAATCATTACCTGTTTAATCAAAAGTAAGAATTAAAATGAAAATAATTAGGTATATTATTATCGCTTAGTGAAGGGTTTAAAGCTCCATTAAAATCCATTTAAATCATAAAATGAATAAAAAATGCAAATTACCAACTAATTGTGCTAATATGCAGATCTCTTTCCAAATAGACAAAAATCAACCAATTATTTAATTACCGCCGAAATAAAACCGCCTAAAAACGCCTCTAGAGAGTTCGGCGCGAAAATCTCACAAATCTAAAAGGCAAAGGTATTTAATCCCGTATATCCTTAGGGGATAGATATCGATAATTAATCCATTTACTTCAACGGTTAACATTTCGCTTTGTGTTACTGCTCTTCGGGGGTTTCCCGTATTTTATTACCTGTGGCTGAAATCAGTGGCGTTTTTTAGCTGACTACTAATCTCAGAGGGGTATTTTGTTTACTAAAATTAGTGGTGCATTACAGTTTATCTATACTTATATAATATAGAGGAAAGGTTTGTTTGTCTGGAATGAATAGGTTCCACTGTTACTTCGCTCCTATTGGTCACAGCGTGATGTTATATAGCCTAAGTCCTTCCTCGATAAATGGTTTATCTAACAAAAAAGATTTTTTCAATTCGAGCCAGTAGTTCCTGAGATTAGCGCGTTCAAACAAACAATCAAACAAATTCTTCAGCCTTATAATATTAGTATATGTAGATTGTAAGTGTTTATGAACTAAGTAGGTATATGCATATTTTAGTTAATGCTGTTTTATTGTTTTCAATCGAATAATTATTTTGGAAAATTTGACGTCATAGTTTTAATTTGAATCCAGATCTTGTTTACTGTTCACATTAAGACTTGTCTTGTTCACATTCTGGGCTTCTAGTCACCCTCATAGCCACCTAGCTTGTTTATATTAATATAGCTTCTGCCCGCGACTGCGTTCGCGTGGAACTCCTCCTTTTTTGCAGTTGGTTAAAAAGTAGCCGATGTCCTTTCTCAGGCTTCAGACTTTCTTTGTACCAAATTTCATTTAAATCAGTCCAGTAGTTTTGGCGTGAAACCGTAACAGACAGACAGACAGACAGAGCTACTTTCGCATTTATAATATTAGTAGGGATTCAGGGGTTCTAGTCACACCCATAGTTACTTGTCTTGTTCAGATTTTTAGTCACACTCATAGCCACCTAGCTTGTTTATAATAATATTCAAGGGTCCTAGTCACACCCATGGCCAACTATGTTGTTCACATTGAGGATTGCTAGTCACACCCATAGTCAATTTTTTCATAAATAATAAATTAAAACCAACATAATAATATTTTAATTTTAATAATAATATCGATTCCAATTAACCGCTCTTCAAAGTCAATCGGCCTTGTCCTATATAAGGAAGATGAAGGAAAAATCGCTCAATTTGCCCGCCATTATGAGATCAGAGACAAATCTGGTTCTATCAAAGAGGATTATAATGAGTTAAAAGTAATTTCCATAGCTATTGCCCTGATTAGGTAATTGAATTGCTATCGGAATTGTCTTTATAATTTTTTGTGAGGTATATTTAAAATTTTGCTTTGATTTTTTTACCTATTAAGAGTAATAAAAAAACTCCTTGCAAGAATGAATACCACCTTATTTAGTCCTAAACTAAGGAAATAGACTTCCATAGACAGAGTGAACATAAGAGTAGTAGACAATAGATAAGGATAAATAAGTAAATAGAAGACATATTATTATACATTATGTTAAAAATACTGACTATATTATACTCGTACTTCACATGCTATATTTGCCCTTGGCTGGATTTGAATCCGCAACCGTCATCACCATAATCAGGGCTTCTATAAAAATCTAGTGTCTATTTTTATTGACAGCTGTCATCACTACACAATATAAAACTTAGTCATTTTTTTTAAATTGATATTCAAAAGGAAGGTTTACCTATACCTATACTGTATAATATTAAATTGCGCAAAGTAGCTAGTATATAAATAAAGAACTTTTTTCTCGTAATTATCTTTAATGCTGCTACAGAGTCTTATTTAAAAAAAAACGCTATCACAGTTACCCGGTAATATTTTTTTTCTAATGATACTATTCAATATCAACTTATAGATGTCTTCTACACGCCTGTTTCAAAATTAAACAAATAAAAATACTTAACAAAAAATATTTCATTTTATTTAATATCGAAACAAGTCAATTCCGATATAAATACCGCTACATAATTACCCCCCTTGTTCCATATCTGAATCCTATCGACAGGTAATCTTTGTGACAAATGAGGTCTCCGCATCAAAGTGACTTAAATCACACATACCATTATTCCAATTTGTATCTTAAACTTAAGTTTTTAAGGTTGATTTTGCTTTATAAATTTAGTACAGTTAAGACAGTTTACTGATGGTTGATTTGAAATTTATGTTCATTTCAGCAATGGGTTCTCTCGATTGATCGTTATTTAAAATTCTATGATGAAAATTATCTTTTGAATTCTGTTTTGGTTCCAAGTTGATTGATTTATCGGTTTTTTTTTACCGAAGAATTTGAATTTCGAAGTTTAAATAAATTCTGATGCCTTCCCGGTTATTACACATTGGAATGAAACAACTATTAACGGATTTAACTCGCGTGTTTTTCACAATAGCACTTTAGCGTTAGACTTTTGTTAGCTCAGTGCTACGATTATGAAAACTGTAATCAATCCGAAACGTCAGCAAATAAAATATAAATACGCGAGATTTTAACGGATTTAAGTTAATAGTTGTTTCATTCCACTGAGGGCCACCGCGTGTCAGAAATCCGCTAGATGCGCTAGTGTAGAATGAGGTCTAGCGGTCATGTTCCACCAATGAGAGGCAAGCTACTGGCCTGTGATTGGTGGTACATGACAGTTGGACCTCATTCTACACTAGCGCATCTAGCGGATTTCTGACACGCGGTGGCCCTCATTCGAAGCTTAAAATTTAAAATCGGAATGAATCAACTTAAACGGATTTAACTCGCGTATTTTATTTTATTGGCTGACGTTTCGCTTTTACAGATTCCATAATCGTAGCACGACTGAGCTGACAATAGTCTTATGTTTTAGCAACGACGTGCGTATTTTATTAGTTGACGTTTCGAAAACTTTACAATTCCTGTATTAGCATTAGATTATCAGCTTAGTCGTGCTACAAATATGGTAACTGTAGTCTTTTTTGACTACTCTCGAGTAGAAATTTTATCCAGTACCTATTGAAAATTTCTAAGATTCCTATTCTAATAACGAAGATTAATTATTAAAACGATAAAATGCTTATAAAACCCTTAGAGCTCTTGAAGATCTTATAAGCTGCTTTAATATTTTCCTTTTGTAATGTTTCTTATATAAAAAATATTATCACATTTTCAATACGGCAGCTTCATAGCAACGACGCAGTACACAGTTTAACAACAGAATGATAATGGAATGAAACAACTATTAACGGATTTAACTCGCGTATTTTATTTTAATTTATCCGGTGACGTTCCGGATTCCTTACAATTTCCATAATCGTAGCACGACTGAGCAGACATTAGTCTAACGCTAAAGAATTAAATCCGTTAATAGTTGTTTCATTCCAATGTGTATATTCCAGAAATTATTCAAATACGCGCGTTAAATCTGTTATAGTTAAGTTGTAATCATTTCTGGGGGCGTAGACAAGGTGCCGACGTTCAACGTTAACGTTAAACGAAACGACCAAAATGTATGAGATTTGACATCCGCGAATGTTTGTCGTTCGACATTCGATCGATTTGACATCCGTGAGATTTGATAGTAGTTCGCGGCTGTCAAATCTCATACATTATCATATGGTCGTTTCGTTTAACGTTAACGTTGAACGTTGGCACCTTGTCTACGTCCCCTGATGCTTTTACGGTTGTTACTCAATGGAATGAAACAGTTGACAATAGTCTAACGCTAGACTATCGTCAGCGCAGTCGTGCTACGATTATGGAAACTTTAATCAATCCAAAACGTCAGCCAATAAAATATAATACACGAGTTAAATTAGTTATAGTTGTTTCATTCCAATGTATAACCGCGAAGGCATCAGAAATCATACTGTTATATTTTACTAGCGGTCCCGGCAGACGTCATCCTGCCCGTTCGAAATTCAAATTAGGTAACTTTAGTTAGACAACGTTTGTATGGGAAAAGAAAAGGGCTATTTTTAGGGATTTCCCGGCAATTATTCGATTTTCTCTCGCCGTAAGAACCATCCTTGGACTTCAACGAACATTTAAAAAAAAAATTGGCCAAATTGGTCCAGGCGTTGTCGAGTTATGCGCTTACCAACACATTTTGCGATTCATTTTTATATATAAGAAGATTACTGTGACCAGTTTGCCGGAAGAGCTTTTAAAGATGGCCGCCTGATATTAACTTTGTTATTCCGTAAACTTGGATAAATGTTTGTATTAAGTTATGATAAATTTTGGACGAGCTAGTTGATTAAAACAAACCTTATAAATATATTTCAATTTTGTATTATATACCTAAACTGAAAATATATCTGAAAATTTTTGATCTAGTTTTCCATTTGTGAATTTGAACCCGTAGATTTCGTTTGAACTACTCAAACCCGTGAGAGAAAAAAAACTAAATGCTTATAAACTGAAAAACATATTGGAATGAAACAACTATTGACGGATTTAACTCGCATATTATTATTTTATTTTATTTGCTGACGTTTCATAAAAAATACTTTAGCGTTAGACTATTGTCAGCTCAGTCGTGCTACGATTATGGAAACTGTAAAGAATCTGAAACGTCAGCTAATAAAATAAAATAAAAATACGCGAGTTAAATCCGTTAATAGTTTCATTCCAATGTGTAATAACCGCGAAGGCATCAGAAATTATTATGAAAAACACATTTCAACATTAAAACAAAAAACAATTTACTTGGTATAAGTTTAACTAGTCTAATTTCCCTGCCCCTTTGAATAATTCAATTTATATTATTTCCGTATAATATAACATCCATTTATTTTCCTTGTTCCTTTGAATAAATAAACATTCAGACAATAACATTATATTATCAGTCGTTCGAAACTATAAATAAATAACAATCTCTACTAAACCGAATTTAAATTCTCTATTTCTATAATATAAATTTCCATATTATTCCACGGGTATAAAGTAGAGCATCGTAAACACACAAACGTGCCTGCGACTATCTTTACACAGCTCTACTATTTCACAGCTAGACTACACTTGCTGGCAATTTAACGGTAAAGCAAAAATCCTTTGAAGAAAACTGGCCTTATAATGAGGGCCACCGCGTGTCAGAAATCCGCTAGATGCGCTAGTGTAGAATAAGGTCTAGCTGTCATGTTCCACCAATGAGAGGCAAGCTACTGGCCTGTGATTGGTGGGACATGACAGCTGGACCTCATTCTACACTAGCGCATCTAGCGGATTTCTGACACGCGGTAGCCCTCATTAGTCTTTATCTAGTGGAACGAAAATACGTTGCTAGTAATAATAATTATATTGAGGGTAGAAAAGAAAGAAAGAAAGAGAAAAATCTCTCAATCGCACTTTGTTTTTTGCGCTGACGCCACGCCAAAAATTAGACAAAACGGCGAGCAGCTTATCAGTGGTCATGAAGAGCATGACGTGTGGAATGACAAGGACCATGACGAGAAGCATGCCGTGCGGCGTGACGAGGACTATGGCACGTGTCATGACAAGGAGCACGTTAAGAAGCTTGACGAGTAGCAAGACGTTAAGCATGACGTGCGGCATGACGAGTAGTGTGGTCACACAAATACTGTGCCTCCTTTCCTCGTTACATCCTACATCTCCCTATAAATAAATAAGAAAGGTACTCTAAACGTTATTTTTTAAATCCGTTCTTCAAGCTATGCTCTTTATAAATCATATATTATTATTATAGCTGTTAAATTGCATTTATAACTGCAAACCCCGATCCCAAATAATTATATAAAATACACATCCCTACTTCCCTACTAATATTATAAATGCGAAAGTAACTCTGTCTGTCTGTCTGTCTGTCTGTCTGTCTGTCTGTCTGTCTGTCTGTTACGCTTTCACGCTAAAACTACTGGACCGATTTAAATGAAATTTGGTACAAAGAAAGTCTGGAGTCTGAGAAAGGACATAGGCTACTTTTTAACCGACTGCAAAAAAGGAGGGTTCCACGCGGACGAAGTCGCGGGCAGAAGCTAGTAGGTAATAAACACATTAATTCACACTACTAGACAAGATTAACTTAACCTATCTTATACTCTGAAATCCTTCCGATATATCACTATGCATTTTGCACTGTACATGCACAATGAGACATATTTTTACCATTGTCCGACAGTGCACAACTCCCGACTCCTTTGTACAGTCCAAGAATCGTGCAGTTTATGCATTGCACTGAATAACCTTATTCAACTGCAGGATGCATTCTATGCACTATTGTCACATTGCACATTGCCTTGTTTGTTAAATTAGGCTAGTTCAAAAGAGAAAGAAGCCTTTAGCAATCGAGTTGGTAAAAGTCGTAAACGCTTTGAGCAATTTAAAGCCTGGGTCAATGACCTTAGAGGCGGTTCGTGTTTGAAATCTGCGATATAGATACATAGGTAGTTATCTATATCTATATTGTTATTATAAAGAGGAAAGTTTTATTTGTTTGTTTGGATTGAATAGGCTCCAGAACGTCTGGACCGATTTCAAAAATTCTTTCACTGTTGGAAAGCTTCACTGTTCCTGAGTGGCTTTAAAAAAAAGATGATCCATGCGAAGAAGGGGCGGACAGCTAGTAATATACCTATATAATATGTACTGTGTTACTGTACATTAATACTAGCGTTATGAACCTTAGCAAAAAAAGGTAGGTATTTCGAAATTTTTAAATACTTGAGACTCAATCCCAACTATTATAACTACAAAGTATGACTAACAGACATAAATAATAATAACATAGGTACATTACATGTATTAAAGAAAAAGAATAGAGAAATGGTAGAACTAAAAGCGCTTTAAAATCACAAACTGTATTTAAAACGAAATAAATCGGCACTTTGTTTTTACGAAACTCAAGTAAACAACAAACAGCCAATATTTATAGAATCGATGGGCAATCATTAAAAAACAACATCTTAATCATTCTTTCCGGACATAGTAATTTTCCCGGAAAAGTCCGTAATCCGCTCAAACAAGCGATGGCCGCACAAAGGGATTACTGTACAGATTTGCCTCATGTTAATTTTTCCAATTGCGGTCCCTCTGACATCGGGTTTTCTCATATTTTTGCCACATTTTTAAATCAATGTGTGCGGGAAACCTTGTACCGATAAAGTGACGTCATCCGACTTGATAAAGCGTAATTTGTTTTTTTCTCGTTCCATTTCGCTTTTGACTGTGATAATGAGAAATGTGCTGTTTTATTTTTAGCTCCTGTGTTGTCATATCGTGTACTAGCTTCTGCCCGCGACTTCGTCTGCGTATGATTAGTATTTTACACTATATCGTTATAAAATATAGCCTATATGTTATTCTGATGTATAAGCTATATTGTGGTAAAGTTTCATTCAAATCCATTCAGTAGTTTTTACGTGAAAGAGTAACAAACATCCATACATCCTTACATCCATACATCCATACTTACAAACTTTCGCCTTTATAATAGTAGTAAGATTTTTTCTATATAATATAAAAGGAAGCTGACTTGGTGAGTGACATAACAACACAGTAAACTATAAACTATAAGGGTTAGAGACTTGAAATTTTGCAAAAAAGGAGTTGCTTGCATAACGAAGGATTTTTGAAAATTCATCCCCTGGGAGGATAAAACAGGGGTGCTTATGGCGCACAGACGAAGAAGTGGGTAGTAGCTAGTGATAATATTTTAACAGAACAGTTGTTCAAACCTAATCGAGTGTCAATAGTACAAAGTATTTTTTAAAACGTTTGTTTGAAAAAAGGAACAAAAAATTTAATTTGACTGCTACCTATTAAAAAAAATAGTTTGGGATGGTGCTAAGATTACTTTAAATAGCATAGTGTAGAAATAACATAATAACTACGTTCTGTTTAAAATTACTCATCAAGATTTTTAGTAACACCAAAAATACCTGTCTCTCTCGCTGTCGTTCTTTCCTATATTTCTACGGTATAACCACTAACTGGATGAGATTTGTCTCCTTCCTTTTGGTCTTTAGTAGCTAGATAATCGACTTACCTCCGTCTCATTTCATCTAGTCTTTAGTACTAGACTTACCTATGACAGTCAAGTTGACTCTAGAATTCCTAGTCTGCGCTTGTTTGAAGTCGACTCGACAGCGGTAGATGCCTTGATCTGAAGCCTTCACCCGGTCGACTCCTAGTTCAGCGGGCCGCCTCTCAGGTAGGAAGTATGCTCGTGAAGCGAAGACACTCTCATCAGACCACCTTTCTGCGACACCAAAATCACGCTCCCTTGCGTCAACGCTGAAAAGAAATTTGAAATAGTAACACACACATGTAAAGATACACACACACATTCTCGTAATGTTGAGGATACAGGCAATCGTAAATGCTATTCCTCAATAGCTTCATAGGATAGACTGTGAGAGTCAGATTCTATTGTTTGTTGTTAGTAAAGGAGATTTATTATTTGTCATAAAACATTTCTATTTTAATACCAATTCAGCTTATAGTTATTACACTAATTGGCTTTTAAAATATCTTTATAAACCTAATGAATCCATCTCATCGGTCTAATCGTGTATCGCAATTGGTTTGAACTCCATCCCAATTGATCCCCTTCAAAATGTCAAAACAATTTCTTTTGCGTCTCGTGTCACGGAGCGCTTTGATAATCTTCAAACCAAGTCAATTGAATTGGTTTAAAGACTATCGAGATGTAAGAATAAAATATAAGATCCAATTAGGATCGATTTCAAACCAATTGTTAGAGGATCGAGCCGTAAGGCACATTTAAAAATTGAATTGAAAAAAAAAAACCATTAATGTACCATACATTAATGGTTTTTTTTTTCATTTTTAGTAAAAAAACAATAAAAAAAAAGGCTGAGTGGTAGATAATAATTGTAATCAATACATATGGATATGGTGAATAGAAGAATTCAGTTAGGTTGGGCAGCGTTTGGGAAGCTACGTCAAGTCTTCATATCGTCACTCCCACAGTGCCTGAAGACGAAAGTCTACAATCAGTGCGTCATGACATACGGAGCCGAAACGTGGACACTGACGGTACGGCTGGTTCACAAATTTAAAGTCGCTCAGCGGGCTATGGAAAGGGCTATGCTCGGCGTTTCTCTGCGGGATCGAATCAAAAATGAGGTGATTCGGCAGAGAACCAGAGTCATCGACATAGCCCACCGGATTAGCAAGCTAAAGTGGCA
This sequence comes from Polylopha cassiicola, assembly GCA_038024825.1. NCBI lineage: Eukaryota > Metazoa > Arthropoda > Insecta > Lepidoptera > Tortricidae > Polylopha > Polylopha cassiicola. The sequence continues at coordinate 9,003,784 of CP149061.1, forward strand.
GTGGGCTGGCCATATTAGCCGAAGAACCGATAACCGTTGGAGTAAACGTGTTCTAGAGTGGAGACCGCGTCTCGGCAAGCGTAGTGTAGGACGTCCTCAGGCAAGGTGGAGTGACGATTTGCGTAGGATGGCTGGCAGGAGCTGGATGCGAGCAGCCGAAGATAGAGCAAAGTGGCGTGCAATTGGAGAGGCCTATGTCCAGCAGTGGACTGCGACGGGCTGATGATGATGATGATGACATATTATACAAATTAAAAGAGAAATTATGTTACAGACTTACAGACATTTAATCTACCAGTGATAAATTACTTAAAGCAGATGGTTAACAAGTTGAATGGTCCAACTTTATTTTCCCTTCCACGTATTTTAACGAGTAAGAAACCATATCAAAGCAAAACTGTTCATTGAATTCCCAGTAAACACCCGAGGAAGTAAGTCTTGCTAATTTTAACTTTTGTTCGAGACTCCGGTTTCGAAAAGCATTGTTGCCAGTTTTACTGCTAACGTGGGTGTAAACACCTGGAGATTCAATACAATCTATTATCTAGAACCTTGAAGCTTTCTCAGAATATATTCCATTAAAATACCCAAAAGAGGTCTGAGGATGTTATACGTCTTTTGGTTTATATTTGTACAAGAAATATTCAATATATTATATTATATTTTATCCTACTTAAAAAAGGCATGACAGCTGTCGAGTTTTTTGTGGCATTTCTTCCTTTTTAGAAACGCTAGTTATTATTGATGTGTAAAATCTCTTGGGTCCTATTTACTTAATAAATATTTTCTTTTTTAATAAGGAACTACTATGATTACCTGTAAATAGGTGTGCCTAGGTCCTCTTTGTACCACAGCACTAGTAGCACAGCATCTTCTTCATCTATGGATGCGATGTCGCAAGGCAGGTAGACTGGCTCCCCCGCCACTGCTACCACTTGCGTTATAGCAGCTGGAACAAAAAAAACTATATTCAAAAAAGAATACGACAACTTATAATTTCCTAAAAATACCCTTCTGGTGGTTAAGCATATTTTGCTTTCCACTGTTAGGTATTGTCTTTTTCCATTTATCAATGAAACCAAATAATAGAAATGAAAATTTTATATTTTTGATGCCTTCGCTGTTATTATTCATTGGAATGAAACAACTATTGTCAGCTCAGTCGTGCTACGATCATGGAATATGTAAAGGCTCCGGCAGCCAATAAAATAAAATACGCAAGTTAAATCCGTCTATACTCTATAGTTGTTTCATTCCAATGAAAATGTTCTGTTCTTTTGTCAATAACTTCTTATATAAGGAATATAAAGTATGATTATTGCGCACTTTGTAAAAATGGGAGCTCTGACCTCTGTATTTGGGTCAGATTCTCGCCCATGTGTAAAAACGAATCGATCCTATTTTGAGGACCTTCTAATAATACCTCAAATTGCCTCCCTCGGCAGTTTTTACCCACTTTTACTAGAAATATTACGGGAAGGTTTATTTAGGATATTTTATGGAAAACCTATTTTATTAGTTAGCCTTATTATGTTGTTTTTTTACATTGACAGTTGAAGAAAATGATTTCTGGTGTTTTCACAGTTATTAAGCGGATTTTACCGAGAAATTATCAAAAATTATTAGGTTGACATTATTTTTGTAATAATTTTGTTTCATTTTAGAACAGTGGGCTTGAACTTCACTAAGAAAGATAATTGATGAATTCAGTTCAGCCGAAGTCACAATATTTACATCGACTGTTCGTCCAGGGCCAATTTAATAGTAATACGACTCTAAAACATACAAGGGGGCCAAGACAAAGTGCCAACGTTCAACATTAACGTTAAACGAAACTATTGAAAATGTACGGGATTTGACAGCCGCGAACGTTCGTGACGTCATGTCGTCCAAACGAGTAGAGAGGGGCTAGACGATGCATATGACTTTTAAGAAGCAAATGCTATGTTGGTAGTAATGGAGTCATATTATTTACACCATAACCTGGATTGGATTTTGACAGTCCACATCCGTAAAGTAAACAACTACAGGTATTATAGCCAATATCTTGTGAAGTTCTATTTCCTTCCTGTATTTTTAGGCGGGCTTTTTTTGGCACATTTTTTGTTATTGTTTCCGTTAGCTTTGGATATTGGTGATAGCGAAATGGAAGGTTTCGATGAAAAAACTTCGTTACGTAAACAATTTTTTGAAAGTTAGATTGAGTCGAGTCGGTAGCTCGATCTATATTGAAAATAAATAATGTTTTTAAGAGTCTTCCTGGTATAAACATATAAACAACTAGCTGTCCGCCCCGGATTCGCACGGATTCCTTTTTTTTATAGCCTATGTTACTCGGGGAAATAGTGTAGCTTCCCAACAGTGAAAGATTTTTTCAAATCGGTCCAGTTGTTTTGGAGGCTATTCAATCCAAACAAATAAACCTTTATGATGACGTTTCGAAAGATTTACAGTTCCCATATTCGTAGCCAACTATGCTGACGAAGAACAAACACCACGAAATTACTCATCAGAAAATATTTTTTCAGAATACAAATCCAAGTTGTGGTTTAATAAATTCATTTACAAATTAAAATATTTACTTAAACAAAATCAAAATAAGAGGAATTAACGTAAATTAATTTTAGCTGACTTTACAGCGTTTACATTCGTAGCAAGTTTTCTAAATGTCCCCAATTAATAGTTGTTTCATTCCAATGTGTAATAACCGCAAAGGCATCAGAAATTATTATACCAACTTCCAACTTGTCAGTACATTACAGTTCATGTTCAGTCTTAAAGTAGAATATCCGTGCAAACCGGTACATTCCTGGTTAACCATGCGATCCGGGTAAAAATGGGCAAGTGGGGGAAGCCCGGGTAAACCGGGGCACCCGGGTAAGAAGCCGTAAGGAGCGTCCGGACTTCCGGCTCGACCCTCTCGTCCGGCAGCGATGCACCGACCGATTTATTGTGGAACTCTAAGTTTTAGAACGGGTGAAATTATTGCTTCGAGAAGTGGTCTTTGTAATCATTTTATTTAAAAGTATAGTAGTATTGCAGTAGGGTGTTTCAATTGCTCTCAGTTTTCTATTTGGATTATTACCTACTAGTTTCTGTCCGCGTCTTCGTCTGCTCACAATGAGTTCTTTACACAATATCTACATAAATTATAGCCTACTAGCTTCTGCCCGCGACTTCGTCCGCGTGGAACTCCTCCTTTTTTGCAGTCGTTTAAAAAGTAGCCTATGTTCTTTCTCAGGCTCCAGACTTTCTTTGTACTAAATTTCATTTAAATCGGTCCTGTAGTTTTGGCGTTAAAGCGTAACAGACAGACAGACAGACAGACAGAGTTACTTTCGCATTTATAATATTAGTTAGGATGTGTTATGTTGATGTGTAAGCTATATTAATGTTAAGTTGTATGAAATTTGTGTAGTTTTATTTGTGAAAGAGTAACAAACATACATCCATAATCCATCCATCCATAAATGCTTACAAACATTCGCATTTTAGTATAGATTATAATTTCGAATTTCAGTTTTTTGTTTATATTGTTGGCATGGACTTTTAGTAAATAACGAAAAAATATTTTGAAACTTGTACACGAGAATTAGGATAGTTTTAAGACTATCGTTGACACAGTTGGCTACGAATATGGAAATTGTAAGCTTTTCGAAACGATATTAAGTAAAATATAACAAGTTGAAATTGTTATAATTGTTTCGTTCGAATAACTATTTTTTATTTGTTAGAAAAGTTTTAGAGTAATAAAAGGGACACTTGAAAGCAAATCTTAACACAAATAACTATAGCGTAGTTATCCATTCTCTAAATAACCGGTTAACGGCTAAGAATGGCAGTATTTCCGTAAATCTATGGCGTCGCCTTGTGTTCCGGAAATGGCGGTGTTTCCGGTAAATACTTTGAAAACTATTCGACGGTTTATTGTCCCCTTTATTTTTTATAAACGAAGATATTGTGTTTGACAGGGTTAAAACATTTTATATTAAAAAACACCCACAGTCACTGACAACTGTTATTTCGTTGTCGGTCAAGCGTCAGACACGAGAATTTGTCATTATAACGCAAAAAAGGCATCAGAAAAATCTGTATAAATAAAAATGAATTGATGTTCGTTAGTCTGGCTAAAACTCGAGAACGACTGAAACGATTTGGCTGATTTTAGTTTTAAAATGTTTGTGGAACTCCAGGGAAGGTTTAAAAAGTGAGAAAACTTGGAAAAAAAAGAAAAAAAAACTGTATACGCGGTACGAAGTTCACTGGGTCAGCTAGTAAATAAATAATTGCCTATCTTTGGACAATTCACACCAATTAATCTTGTCCCTAACTAGGCAAAGCTTGTTACATATAAGACATGATAAGACATCCAAGACTCAGGTACAGATGCCAGTGTTCATTAACCTGACATATGCTCGTAGCAGAATTCGAACTCGCAACCTCTGGTTTCGTAGTCTTGGGCCTAGGGGCCTTGACCACTAGACCAACAGACAGTCATAAATCATCCAGAATTTATTAATTTCTGATGTCGTTGCGGTTATTACACATTGGAATGAAACAACTCTTAACGGATTTAACTCGCGTATTTTATATTTTATTTTATTTGTTGATTTTGCAGATTCCATAATCATAGCACGACTGAGCTAACAATAGTCTAACGCTAAAGTGATTTAAACTTTAAAGAATCCGAAACGTCAGCAAATAAAATAAAATAAAAATACGCGAGTTAATTCCGTTAAAAGTTGTTTCATTCCAACATCCAAAATTTATCATTATTAAGTTTATGCATTTGTTGCGCTTAAATAGCTCCTATTTTGAAGAATTTTGTTACACAAGTAGAAAGGAACTAAACGAAACCACGTGTGAACCTGATAATAAAATTCCTAGCAAACCAGTACAAAGGCTAAGTTACAAGAGAAAGGCTATAAGTGTCATACTGCATAAGAGACTTATGACCTTTTTGACTAGGAAAATTTGGAAATGTCCAAAACTCCCTCGCGTTACCTGGAAGGCTGGGACCCCAACTCTGTAATCTTATTCCGGACAGCAATCCGATTTCATAGCACACTGAAATTTTGGTTCAGAGTACGTAGCTTTGATAGGCTTTGGTAAATTGAATTGAAGGTTGCCATGTTTTTGTTATACAGTCCGCCTTGGCTTTGTGTGTATATAATTACGTACTTATTAATAAATATATCACTATCACTACATAGTATAAAACAAAGTCGCTTTTTCTGTCCCTATATCCCTTTGTACGCTTAAATCTTTAAAACTACCAAACGGTTTTTTTTAATAGATTCAGTGATTCAAGAGGAAGGTTTATAGTACCCATGTGAAGCCGGGGCGGGTAGCTATACAAGCGATCCGCTCCAGCTTAATATACTTATTATTTTAATATTTTGGAATGAAACACTTTAACAGATTTTAATCACGGTTTTTTATGTTGTTGACGTTTCGAAAACTGTACAGTTTCTGTATTCGTAGCGAGACTGAGCTGACGATAGTCTTACGCTGAAGTACCTAAATCAGTTAAGTACATTGTTTCTTTCCAATGTGTGTAATAATCGAGAATAATAATAATAAAAATAAAAAAAAATACTCTTGTTCTGGTACAAATATTATATTATCATTCAAATTACCTAATGGTTTTAAAGCATATAATCAATCGAATTTAGATTTATAGGTACATCGTAGTAAACATTTATGAGTCTTGATGCTAAAACTAAGTCTATGTTAAGCTAATTATAAGTTCCATTATAACATTTAATTAAAAACCGATTCTCACTATGCAATATGCATAAAAGACCACGCTATAACATCGATTATGTAAATAGCCTATCCCAACTAAACTACTTTTTAATACGCGACTAAAGCCAGCAAAAAGAGCAATAAGTCGCGTATGATCATAGAGGAATTTAAATCTAAAACTGTATAGTTAGAGTCGAATTTTGATTACAGATTGTGAGGATGTCATTGAAATAATTAAAAACACTATTTGTTCAGTTGGAGTGAGCGGGATTGTGCCAATTTCGTTATTGTCGAGTTTTTCTCCATTCTTGAGAGGAAATTTCGAGTGATTGGGACATCTCTACTAAAGTAACGTAAATTACACTGTGTTTGCAAAATATTTTGAAGCTTCGTGTTTGGACATAAGGTATAAGTTACCGTGTTCGTTATGGAAGGTTAGGTCGCTTCTGCTTTTGGATTAGGTTTTTTGGGTGCAGTTTTCATAGTTGTTATGTTGTTTTAAAGCATTGTAAGAGATAAAATGAGGTCTTTTTATTTGAATACATTTTTAATTAGGTACTTTTACATTAGAATGAAACAACTTTAAATGGATTTAACTCGCGTATTTCATTTATTGACTGACGTTTAAATGTAGTGCAAATACTGACGTAGATACTCTTTTTTGAACAGTTTCTAACCAATGATAAAATGTAATTACTTATTTATGTATTTTGAAAAAAATATTGAGTTTTATGCCGTTTCAACTTAAGTGAGTTTTTTGCGGAAACGATGGTATCTTCTGACCTTCATAAGAGCTTGTGAAAGCCTAAATTGAATAAATACCTATATTCTAATTTGATTTAGATTTTTGAATGAGCCAGTCTACAAGTCTTACAATCGAGAGCTATGTCAGTAACCACAGTCGAACGGATTTCACCTCTAAAAATACAAGATACATTTTGCACTGCACCACAATTTCACCACATTTCCTAGAATATCTTCCATGCACGACTGGTTTCCTAAAACTGGCAAATTCCGAACACTACCTATGTAAAGTATCTCTATCTATCAGGACGTGTTGAATATAAAACAGGTGTAGATATTCAGATATGGCATTTTGAACCTTTTGCAGAGGATGTATGGTTGAAAATGAAGGTGTATGTACTAAATACACAGACCATACGTTTGCTCACGTAGTACAAACAATTTGTACAAGACTTAGCTTTATTTCATACATCGTGTCTGATGTTACATTTTAGATGTTTGTTAAAGTACTTCATTTAGGATATTTGTATTGGCCTAAGCACGTTATTTTAGGTATAATTGGACAAATTTATCTCTGTTAGGGTTTTTTTGTTATAGCAAAATAAATATGAGGTATTTAAGGAGTGTGGTAATTTTAAGCTTTGAGTAGTTTTAATTCCCATTTGTTAAAATAATATTTGTATTAGTATAAGTTTGTAAAATTAAAAAATTACAATTTCATAAAAAATACAGAATATAAAAAGGTTTAATACAGTCCCAAAATGTGTTCAACCTCGTGACCGCCGAAATTTTGTAGTACTTTTATTCGGCTTTTGTAATTTTTTTTTAAAAGCAAAATATCGCTTTAGATGAAAACTATAACAAAATATACCTACGTCAAAAATTAATAATGAACTTCTTGTGCTTCGTCAAGCACATTATAAGTTGGAATGAAACAACTGCTAACGGATTTAGCACGACTGAGCTGACAATATTCTAACGCTAAAGTCAGCTCAGTCGTGCTACGATTATGGAAACTGTAAAGAATCCGAAACGTCAGCTAATAAAATAAAATAAAAATACGCGAGTTAAATCCGTTAACAGTTGTTTCATTCCAATGTGTAATAACCGCGAAGGCATCAGAAATTATTACATTATAAGTTTCTTACAAGGAAATAAAATTAAAAGTAAAAAACTTATATTTTAAACAATATTTAATAATTTTACAATGTTTATGTATTCCTCTTTTATTTGATACCCCACTCGGATATATTTGTAGATATTTGTTTTTCCCTCCAATGACGTCAAATTGTTAATGCATTGTCATTCAAACTAAAGGTGTGTACAAAATCATCATCATCATCATTATCATCATCAGCTCCATCGGTTAAAGTGATCTGCTTCAAAATTCAGGTGCAAGATTTACATAAGGTACTACGTCATAACGCGCTATTTCATAGTGCCATGAAAATGTCATGTGGCCAGTACAAAAAAAATCTGCCAGAGTAAATTCAGGTCGTACGGCGTCAACTGTGTCCGATCTTAATATTTACATTATAAGTTAAATAAAAGCTTTTAAAATAAGGTAATATTGAATACTGATTTTAAGTACTGATTTTACTTGTTGGGGCAGTACCAAAAATCACAAAACGCGCTTCCAACTAGGCAACTCTCGCATTTTCCGTGTCAGTATTTTTGACGCAATAACAGAATTGTATCTGTCTCACTCTTAATCCCGTAATCCCGGATGCTGAGCATTATTCTCTGTCGCTCGCGGTCATATCTCATGCCAGATAGGACGGCTAAGATTTCCCAGCGGGCCCCAAGGTCATAAGATTTACGCTAATATAAGCAGATGGGTAATACAATATAGGTTTTAAGAATAGAACTTTTCCAGGATCTTATGAAAACTAAGACGGAATGGAAATGATTCCTAGAACCACTAATTAGTGGAAGTAAATGGAAAATGGAATAATTATTTTTTGTGACTGGGTAAAGAAAATGTAATTACATTTAAACCGTCAGCTAGATTATTAAAAATATTTCACACATATATTTTCTTCAAAAAATAAGTGACAAAGATAAGTTCGCAGGGAGGGCCGTGACGTAACGTAAATGTATTGTACCACAAGTGAGGTCACAATTTTAAAAACAAATTTCATAGTCGCCAAGTAAGTTTAAACAAACAAACGATTATTATATTTAAGTATAGGTATTTGAAATGATAATTACGACTGTTAGAAGTATACAAATTGCATCTTAAAATACACATTTCATTTAGTCGAATAAATCAAAATAATCAATTTATATAGATACCTAATCCCTACTTCTCTACTAATATTATAAATGCGAAAGTAACTCTGTCTGTCTGTCTGTTACGCTTTCACGCTTAAATTACTGGATTGGTAAAGAAATTTGGTACAAAGAAATTCTGGTGCCTGAGCCTAAAATATAGCGTATGTAAAGGCATAAACCAACTGCAAAAAAGGAGGAGTTCCACGCGGACGAAGTCGCGGGCAGAAGCTAGTAGATAAAAAACCTTACATAAATTTCATAATATTATACTCATCCACAGAATAAAATAGATTACTTATACAACAAAAAATGGTACATATTATTATGTAATCCATTTTCTAACTAAATTGATACAGGAACCTTTTGCTACCTACAAGTATAAAAGACCGCCTGGATTTAATGTGGATTGAAGTCCTGTTGAATTCTGCATGACGTGTCTCTCGTAAAAACTTCAATCAATCGACGGGAATTCTCGCACAGAATACAGAACAGCCTTCAAAGTGAAAAATTAAATAGGTACCTAATGTTGGAGTTTTATTATTAGTTTCTTTTCTGTACCCAAAGTACCCAAATATTTCTATAAATAAAGCGTCGCGTCGTTGGGACGCGTTGGTCTAGGTAGATTGTAAATTTTAACCTAATAATTTCTGATGCCTTCGCGGTTATTACACATTGGAATGAAACAACTATTGATAGATTTAACTCGCGTATTTTTATTTTATTTGTTCACATTTTGGATTCTTTACAGTTTCCATAATCGTAGCACTGACTGACCTAAGTCTTACGCTAAAGCAAATAAAATAAAATAAAAGTACGCGAGTTAAATTCGTTAATATATTAGTTGTTTCATTTCAGTATTAAACCTTAATTAGGTGCTGTTCCCCGCCATGTTTTCAGTAATAGAAATATTAATACTTACGTACCTAAACTACCTAATATTAAATAGTTGTAACTAATATTCTTTTTAGAGGGTTTTTAGTTTTTTGTGTTAGAGTTTGATTAAATATATATTTTATTTTTTACTAATTTGTAATGGACTTTGGTTCTAATGTATTCAGTATAAACGGGTACGAAATACTTACCAAGCAAATGGCAGTTTATATTCAAACGAAACGAAATACTATTTTCAACTTATTCCAAATAACATTTTAGTACTAGCTACATGGTTCCGAAACTTTTACGGATTGTTAAATAACAAAAATGAGTAAAATAATTTCAAAATTTTGTGACCGCGCTTGCCGCCTATCGGAAACTTTTTAAATTCGCGTCCTAATTATGAAATAGTTGAAAAAGACTCTTTTTCAACAACTTTCATTGGCTTTTGTGGCTTGAAACCATGAGTATGAGTAGCCACGAGAATTTTTCAACTTATTTTTGAAAAATATGTTTTGAATAATAATTAATCCCATCTCACGTTATTGGGATGAGACTTCAGACAGACTTGAGACATAAATATATTTCAGTTCCATGTAGGTACATAATATTATCTTAAGTCTCATATGCATAATATATCTAATGTCAATAAATTTATTGTAATAAATTCAGGGCTACAAAATATAGGTACTTATGCGTTTGACTGATTTTATAATTAGTAAATTATCGTCAGGGAAGATTTTTTGTAGGAAAACAATGAAAGTTGGGGAAAGGTCATAAGGAGTAACTTTAATCTTTAATTTTCAATTGTCTAATAAGCTTGTAACAATTGGCTAGTTAAAGTTTATTCATGTATGCCGCTATAACATCAAATACTAGGGGGCTCACCTACAACAGACATGATATATCGTGGATAGGTACTAGACATATCAACATCTCAAGCCAATGGAATAGACATAATAATATGGCCCTGCCACGACTAGTCCGAATATAGTGACGTACGAAGCATGCCACTAGGCGGTCAGATTACCTATTTGGTGAAAGTACCTCCGACATAAAATAACAGATGCACCAGCGACGAGGAAAACAACAAAAACGTTCACCAGTGTCTGATACAAATATGAAAGTAGTCCACACGTTCTGAAATCACGTACGCGTGACACGAGCGGTGGTCATTTTTCACGGCCCACTGTCATTGCAAACGTATAAATAAAATATTGCAACCCTAACTCGACGGATGTATGAGTGCAACGTTGAACTGCGGTTCAGTTTGCATGCTTATGCAGTTTTATTTTATTGCTGTTGAGCATTTATGATTTTTGCCACATTTGGTAAGAGCTAAAGTATTTGTAGTAAAATTAAGGACAGTTATGACTTGTCACGTATTATAATCGTAGTGCTACGAATATAATCGCTTTTTGAAGATATCCCTTAAAAATATTTTTCTGGTGCTTTCGGGGTTATTGGTTTGATTGTTTAGTTTGTAAGTAAATATGTACCTTGTTTTGAAAAAATCATTGACTTTCTTGCCGTTTCTTCTTAAGTGAGGTTTTTTTCGGAAATGTCATCTTCTTCTTCTGACCTTCATAAGAGCTTGTAAAAGCCTAAATTCAATAAATATATTTTTGATTATGATTTGATAATATTATAATAACAGGCTTAAGTTGTGTATTTTATCTTATTTGCTCACGTTTCAAAAACGTTACCGTTCCCATAGTTGTTACCGATTGAGCTGACGATAGTCTAACAGTAGTGATTTTTAATAAACCATTTTAGAAATACAAAACATCAAAATAATCTTAGCGCTTCGAAAAGTCCATTATTGAAAAGAAACTTCTCAAGAAAATCAACTGATTACATTACCTACTGAGTAAAAATGAATTTCAGTCAAAGGATCTACTAGGTTCATTCAATAAGTCCGTAGGATGAGACATTAATGGCGTTGTTGGTTTTTTTTTCATGACATTTTTATTTAATACTATCCTTCATACGATACATTTATAAATTTGACAGCAATCTGACAGCTGATTCGTGAGTTACAGCATTTTGTGTGACGCATCTTTTGTTGTTGAAGGAAAATGGTGAAAAGTGACTTTAGAGTTCTGATAATGCATTGCTTTTAGGTGAAAAAAAAAACAGTGGACACCAAAAAAATGACTTGATGAACATTATCCGGACTCTGTTCTATCAAGGCAAATGGTAAAGAAGTGGATTCCTGAATTTTAATATGGTCGTACCAGCACTAATGATGCAGAGCGCGGACGATACCCAAAAAAGGCTGTTATTCCAGAAAACATAAAAAAAAATCCACAAATTCGTTAAAGAAGATCGCAAATTGAAGGTGCTCGATTTGGCTGATATTGTAATGATATCAGACGGTAGTGTTTTTACAGTTTTACATAAATATTTGGGTATGCGAAAGCTTTGAGCAAAATGTGTGCCGCGCGAGCTCACAGTTGACCAAAAACAACAACGAGTCGATGCTTCAGAGGAGTGCTTCGTGCTGTTTAAACGCAATAGAAACGAATTTTATCGCCGTTATGTGACAATGAATGAAATATGGCTTCACTATTATACACCAGAATCCAAAAGACAGTCAGCTGAGTGGACAGCAGTCGACGAACCGAAACCAAATCGAGTAAAGACACAAAAGTCGGCCGGTAAGGTGATGGCGTCTGTATTTTGAGATTCGAAGGGAATAATATTCATCGACTCACTACAATAAAGAATCAACATCAACAGCGACTATTACTGTCCACTTTTGGAGAGATTGAAGGCTGAAATCGCAAAGAAACGGCCACATTTGCAAAAGAAAAAAGTGTCGTTTCACCAAGACAACGCACCACGTCATTAGTCGTTGAAAACCATGGCATAAAATATTGAATTAAGCTTCGAATTACTTAGCCATCCATCGTATTCTGTAGATTTAGCTCTCAGCTACTATTTCCTGTTTTCTGGTCTAAAGAAAATGCTTGCTGGAAAGAAATATAAGTCCAATGGTGAAGTGATAGCTGAAACTGAGGCCTATTTTGACGAGCAAGAGAAGTCGTACTATAAAACTAGTATCCAAAAGTCAGAAAATCGCTATACTCGTAATATCGCCCTCGGAGGGAACTATCTTGAATAATAAAATCTAGTTTTCTAAAAAAAATTATTTTTTCATACTTATCCTACGGACTTATTGAATGACCTGTTAGTTATTAAGAGTAGGTATTAGATGACAACATTTCCTCAACCTTGTGTAAGTCTATAGTAATTTAATACGTTACAGCTAAACAAAGACCCAACATTTTGTTAGGAAGATTCCTTGAATAATACATCACAGGTCTTAGGTTTCCGGGCTTAATAGAATTAGGCGCCTTGGGACGCAAGTGTTATCTCAAAGTAAATAATCTGGAATTGTATGTCTTTATGTATTTCTTATATTTATATAATTATCTATTGTAGGCTAAAGAAAATTTGGGTCAATATTCGCCTGTTGTAATAAAAAACAAACTTTTTATTGAGAAACTAGCTGTGCCCGCGTCTTTGTCCCCGTGGAATAGGAATTCTTCATAAGGCTTTGTATTTTCCCCGTTTTTTACACATTTTCCACTGTTTCTTCGCTCCTATTGGTCGCAGCGTGATGTTATATAGCCTAAAGCCTTCCTCGATAAATGATCTATTCAACAAAAAAATAATTTTTGAATTTGAACTTGTAGTTCCTGAGATTAGCGCGTTCAAACAAACAAACAAACAAACTCTTCAGCTTTGTAATATTAGTATAGATAAGGTTTGATGTTTAAAGAGAATTTAAGTACCTAATGTATTTTTCAATGAAAAAAAATGACCAAAATTTAAAAAAAACTTGAGTTAACGACCCTTAACATTTAGGTGTACGAAAAATGGATGGTAAATTCTCAGACCTACCTACGTACCTACACAAAATTCATTAAAATCGGCCCATCGCCATCGCTTCGAAGGAGTTTGGCAACAAACACAACGACATGAAATGTAAGCACTTCTTAAGATTGGGAGTGGGGGTTTGTGACGTCACGTTATGGTACTATTTATACTAAACGTGACGTCACAAGCACCCACACCCGAACTTAAGAAGCGCTTAAATTTATTTGAGAAAAAAAAATACATGTCCAATTATTGGAATGAAACAACTATTAACTCGCGTATTTTTATTTTATTTGCTGACGTTTCGGATTCTTTACAGTTTCCATAATCGTAGCACGACTGACCTGACAATAGTCTAACGCTAAAGTCAATTATTATGTCCAATTATATTTGGTCGCTAACAACCTTTACGGATAAAGAAAAAAACCAGTCGTCATTCGTATTAAATATTTTTTTCTTAAATCTATAGGTATTATTATTATGCATCGTAATGGTCTTCAGGCAGCTTGTTTCTTAGTGCTGCTGGTTCGGGTGTGTGAGGCGAACCTCGTTACCCGGGCGTTCTTCTCCGGCTGCACTCAGACATGCCGGGTCGCGGGGTGTGTCGCTTCTCGACACCTTCTTCACGGCTCTCTGTAGAGGAGCGCAATGGCCGTTAGACGGCTCTGCTCCTCTGTGCTCTCTAAGTCCCCTTCTGGGACTTCTTCTGTTGGTGGTGTTAGTGGCTCTCCTGGTGGGTTTGGAAGCTGTCTCAGCTCCCCCCGGTGTGATATGATGATCCTCACACGGGGGATTTCATCTCTGTTACTGCAGGTGGTAGCTGCGGTCGGAACGGGCTTGGTCGGTAATTATCATGATTTAGAACGTCCATATAAGCCGTTATTCATGATTACCTCATCGAACACATTGTTACCGTCAATCCGAGCAGAAATCATCACGTCATTAGTCTAATCACTATTATGACGTAATACCTAACTCTAATCTAGATATCTGGTAATTCTAGCAGAACGTGTCCAGCGATTAGCATTGCCTATAATTAATAGCCTGAATAAACCTAAAGCTAAATTGAACTCTAATGTTATGGAATAACGTTTGAATTACGTTGATAATGAGGTTCGAGCCTAAAATGTGATTAGTGCGTTTTGGAAATTTGCGAACCAGCTTTCCTAGTCATGGTAGATTTTACATTAGCTTACGGTACTGAATAGAAAGCTGAAATAACGAGCTATGCTTGAAAATTATCAAATACTAGCGATTGTCCCCGGCTTCGCATGAATCCCTGTTTTTTTAAATATAAAATCATATATAATAATAATATATAGCCTATGTCACTCGGGAATAGTGTAGCTTCCCAACAGTGAAAGATTTTTTTAAATCGTCCAGTCGATTCGGAGCCTATTCAATCCAAACAAACCTTTCCTCTTTATAATATTAGTATAGATCTGCCTACTATATAAAGTTCTATAAGTATAATATTCGTATTTTTTGACAGCTTAAAATAGCTTAAAATTTGCAGGTTGTAATCTGTGCTAGTTTTTGCAATTTATTTATTTTTTTATTGCACAAGTACCTAAGTGTATAAAAGGCGAACTCAATGCGTCAAGGCGTTCCCTACTAGTCAACCAAGTAGACACCTATTAAAAACGTATTTTTTTTTTGTTTTTTAATATTTAATTACAATTCATACAGTAGATTAGGTTAGTATATTATCCTACTACTATTATAAAGGCGAAAGTTTGTAAGTATGGATGTATGGATGTATGGATGTTTGTTACTCTTTCACGTAAAAACTACTAAATGGATTTGAATGAAACTTTACCACAATATAGCTTATAGGTACATCAGAATAACATATAGGCTATGTTTTGTAACGACGCGTAAAATACTCATCGTGCGCAGACGAAGTCGCGGGCAGAAGCTAGTTACTATATAAACTAGTAAGATACTAAAGATTAAAAATACCAGTGGCATACAGTGTGGGTGCTTATATCAGGGTAGGCACAAAATTATTACCTAATGCTCGCCTTAGTAAGTACCATATTATTATCTTGTTAGCCCTTAGGAGCGCGAGAAAGGATCTGTCACTGTCACATTTTTGCAACAAGTGTAGTAAAGTGACAGGTGTTTTATCGAAACGAAAAACTTTACGTCAGACTATTCTTTTTCCATGACAGATAAAGGGCAGACAATGTTACCAACTAATGTGATAAAATAAGATACTGTGAAGGAAAGTGACACTTAAATGATATCACACTTTGAATGTCGATAAAGGTATTGAGTTACTAAATTTGCTTTACTAGAATAAAAATATGAAACGTAGTTTATTAATCTTTTTAATATTCTAAGCCTAAGCTAATTTAATAATTTCGGATGCCTTCGCGGTTATTTAACATTGAAATTAATCGCACATTTACTACAAAAGTGTGACAACTGGAAATGTGTCTGCAACATATAATAATACTAACTTCTGCCCGCGACTTCGTCCGCGTGGAACCTCCTTTTTTGCAGTCGGTTAAAAAGTAGCCTATGTTCTTTCCCAGGCTCCAAACTTTCTTTGTACCAAATTTCATTTAAATTGGTCCAGTAGTTTTAGCGTGAAAGCGTAACAGACAGACAGACAGAGTTACTTTCGCATTTATAATATTAGTTAGGATTATAATAATAATTGTTTCATACCAGTATTATCTATTAATACAAAAAAAATCATTACCTAATATTTACTTACCTATTTTAAAGGTTAACAGAAAGACATGCTGAAGTTTCGAAAACTTTATAGTTCTCAATTCTTATTCAATCGAACTGACGATGGTTTAATTAAAGTCAATGACAAAAGAAATGTCAGCAAATAAATACAAATACGCGAGTTAAGCCCGCATAGTTGTTTCATTCCAATGTGCAACCACTAAGGCATCAGAAATCCCTACTAATATTATAAATGCGAAAGTACCTCTGTCTGTCTGTTTGTTACGCTTTTACGCTAAAACTACTGGACCGATTTAAATGAAATTTGGTACAAAGAAAGTCTGGAGCCTGAGAAAGGACATAGGCTACTTTTTCACCGACTGCAAAAAAGGAGGAGTTCCACGCGGACGAAGTCGCGGGCAGACGGCAGTTAAAGATATTTTCAAACATGAACAAAAAAAAAACCCATTTGACTAATTTTACTGTCACCAACATTCGCGAAACCCGCGATTGTTCGCGAATGGAAAAGCTTTGTTTCCTTAGATATGGGAAATAAATTCCCGCCCTAGGGCAGGCTTCGTAGGAAAGGGCCAAGTTAAATCGACTTTCGAAGTGTAACTCGCCGGATGTTCCCGATAGGGCAGTATTGGAAATTTTTGGGCAAGGTTTTTTTCAAATTGATGTTATAAGTTCAAGGTGGGCGATAGCAGTTTTGTGTAAAATACGTGAGAAGTTCGGAATTGATTGTTATATTTTATCATTTGGGACATTTTAATTTGGTGACTTTTTAGACATTTGTCCAAAAGTACTAGTATTACTACTCAATACTCAATCATTTATTTGCATTCTATATATAGATAGTATCACTATAGACTCTGGCACAAAATAAATATTTAATTAATATGTACAAAAATAAAATGATGAATAATAACATTAATCAATTATATTAAATTTTAAGAACAATTAAAGTTTTTTTTTAAATATTAATTATTTATGAAACTAAAACTAAATATTCTGATAGTTCTAATATATAGTATTAATATCTTACCTACCTACATTTCAAAATCAATCAAATCTGAAATATATTTAAAATTACATGACGACTAAGAGAAAATTATCATAATGTTATTTTGTAAAATTGTAATAATAGTTTTGATCCCATGATCTATATTTATAAAAAAGTACCCATAAATAAGTGTCCCAATTTTTGAAAATTTTATTTTATTTGGACTTCAAACTATCAACAAAAAAGCCACAAACATCCTATTTATAACTAACATTTTAAACAACATAAAAAAAAAACTAAAATATTAGTCTATGAACACTATCAGTCACAATTCAATAGACAAAAAGTATAATAGAAAGCAAACAGCTTTTCCCCCCATTAATTTTATGGGGGCATCATGTTGGCAAACTGCGCTGTCAAGCTATATGGAGCGTGGGCTTGCGTCCAAGCCTGATTCAATACAGCCTCCCGATTTTGGAGTTTTAATATTTTAACATCACGATATATTGGGATCAAAATAAGAAACAACATTTTCTGAGATGTGTCCTTTTACTTATAGCATACTTTGTGATGCCTTCGCGGTTATTTACAATGGAATAAAGAACTGTGGACGGAGGACTCAAAATAAAAAAAGAACATAATTTCTGATGCTAGAATAGTCTAATGTCAAAGTTTAATAACCGCGAAGAATTTTTTTTTCAAATCGTACACCGAAACCAAAATAGCATAGGTATAACTCGTGTATTTATATCATAATTTCAAAAATTACAGTTTCCATATTCGTAGACGACTACCGATAAGATACGAATAGAAAATAATATTTCTTTCCAATTTCTAATAACCACGAGAGCATAAGAAAATGTTAAGTATACTTACGTAAGAGACAGTACTAATTTCCTCATTAGGTACCTCGTTATTTTATTGGTATATTTTAAAG
The DNA here is from genome assembly GCA_038024825.1 of Polylopha cassiicola. Classification (NCBI taxonomy): domain Eukaryota; kingdom Metazoa; phylum Arthropoda; class Insecta; order Lepidoptera; family Tortricidae; genus Polylopha; species Polylopha cassiicola. The sequence goes on from CP149061.1 coordinate 9,021,933, forward strand.
TCCAAAGTGTCTATTGACCTCAAATCCCATATATCTAACAAGGTCATGTGATGAACGGGTCGTTTTGGCGATTTATTGCTTACCCAAATCCGGAATGTGGTCAATCCGATTAATGGAGTATGCAAACGACAAGCTATAAGTATATCCTGGTTAAAAAAGTAATTATTACATTATGGAATCATAATCATTATTACATAAATTACATTTTGGCGTCTGGGTTTAAAACATACAGCACAATATTACAAAAATATATTTACCTATTTATTGGATTGGAACAACTATGAATGGATTTAACTCGAGTAATTTTATTTTATTTTATTTGTTTTGGATTCTCTAGCGATAGACTATTGTCAGCTCAATCGTGCTACGATTATGGAAACTGTAAAGAATCCAAAACGTCAATAAAATAAAATAAAATTTTATTACACTAATAAATCCGTTAATAGTTGTTTCATTCCAATGTGTATTAAGCGCGAAAGCATCAGAAATTAGTACCTAATTCTTCAAATCAAATATTCGATTATCCAAAAACCTAATAAGTAGGTACCTAAATATTTAATACTAGCGTCCCCGGCAGACGTCGTCCTGCCCGATTGTTTCATCAAAGATCTGTCAAAGTCTTCTGTCACTTCTTCATAAGGCTTCATTTTTTCCCCGTTTTTTACACATTTTCCACTGTTTCTTCGCTCCTATTAGTCGCAGCGTGATGTTATATAGCCTAAAGCCCTCCTCGATAAATGGTCTATCCAACAATTTTTTTTAATTCGAACCAGTAGTTCCTGAGATTAGCGCGTTCAAACAAACAAACAAACAAACAAACTCTTCAGCTTTATAATATTAGTATAGATTATAAGGGTTTCACCTCATTTCCTCATAATAAATCAACCGATGTACGGAGGCATTACAGATGTAAATGGATTTCCTGTAAGCCAGTATATTTACCACATGATATGCAAATCCATTGTATTCCTCTGAAATACAACCCTCCTTACAAATGTTATAAACTAGCTTAGCTCCGTGGTTATACCTGCGTTGAAGTGAATCCGAGAATCAAGATTAAACATAACCCATGTTATACTGAAACAACTATAAAACGCAACTTACCTATTTAATTTTATTGACTGACGTTTTGAAATTTCTAGTTCCTATATTCGTAGCACAACTGAACTGACGATAGTCTAACACAAGTCAGAAGTTGTTTTATTACCTACAATGTGTAATAATCGCGACAGCATTACAAATTATTATAGCCCATGTTTTTTATAAGACCGAATATAGTGTAGCCCATAGTGTAGTTGGAAGCATGGTGCCGCGCGTAAACGCTTTAGTGTAAGTTCAAGTCCCACTAGAGGTTGTAATTTCTGATGCCTTCGCGGTTATTATACATTGGAATGAAACAACTTTAAACGGAATTAACTCGCGTATTTATTTTATTGGCTGACGTTTCGGAGCCTTTACAAATTCCATAATCGTAGCACGACTGAGCCGACAATAGTCATAAAACTATTTGACGACTTTAAAATTATTTAATTCCAATCCCACTAGAGGTCTTAAGTTTTTCTGTCTGTGTACAAATGTCATTATCATTAAAAGAATATATTTTATCCTAGATTTAAGTCCAAACTTTTGACCACTGACTACCCTCAGTAGGATTCGAACCCACAATATCGTAGTCAGTCTGACCACTAGACAACAGGTCATCGTTCTATTTCTAATCAACCTACTATTATTCCATTTGCTCTTAAAACTGGATTGTAGCCAAAAATGGTATCCTAACTCTCAGCGTCGCATAAAAGTCACATTCTAGACTTAGATTAAGAGATATACAAGATTACAAGAACTGTCTCACGTAGGACAACTGAGTTCTTGATAATAATTAAAGTTGGTTAATTAAAAAATAAACAATCTTACTTTTTGGAATAAAACATAATGAATTTAACTCGCGTATTTTATATTTTATTAACGCCAAAATAGTCGGACGCTAAAAATCATCAGCTCAATCGTTACGAATATGGGAATCGTAAAGCTGTTTCCAAAGCATTAACAAAAAACATAAAATGCGCTAGAGTTAATAATTGCTTCATTCCAATGTGGAATAACCGCGAAGTTATCTATACTAATATTATAAAGAGGAAAGGTTTGTTTGTTTGGATTGAATAGGCTCCAAAACGACTATTCCGATTTGAAAAAATCTTTCACTGTTGGAAAGCTACACTATTCCCGAGTGGCTATAAAAAAGGGACCCGGGCGAAGCCGGGCGGGCCGCTAGTCAGAAATAAAGATACACTTACACAGGTCAGTTTCGCATTTATAACATTAAGCATTCACTGAGAAATAGTACATTACGCACCTAGGCCAGTAAAATAAAAAATGTCTCAGATCACATGTAATTGTCGTCCGAGGCGAAGCCGAGGTTGACAAAAATGTGATCTGAGGCTTTTTTATTTACTGGCCGAGGTCAGTATACTATTTTTCTGTTCGACAAAGCCAGAAAGCGGCAATTTCATTTAGCGCATCGGCCAGAAAGTTGGCGCTTTCTGGCCGGATGACAGAAAAATACATTAATATGCGTATAGCAAAAATATTAACATTCCCATAGTAACAAAAGCCTTAACGCAGAGTTCCCGGGAATTATCGATCCCGGAATAAATGAGCAGATATTTCAATATTTATGAAGTGTCTATTGTGCGGCTTGTGTGAGAGCGGTCATTAGGCAAGCCGTGTATAATATACCATCATAATGTATACATTATATTATATATATTGTATACTGTGATGTATGGTTGAGAATTAATCTTTTTTTTGCCGTTACAACGACGTGCCCAGGATAGTAGAAAAGTAGATCTTTGAAGAGTCATATTTATAACTGATTTAACTGGCGTATTTTGTTTTATTCGCTGTCGTTTAGAACACTTTATACTTACCTTATTTCTTGGGGCCTAGATAAGATGCCAACGTACGTCACAAACGTTCGCGGATGTCAAATCCCACACATTTTGGTCGTTTCGTTTAACGTTAACGTTGAACGTTGGCACCTTGTCTGCGCCCCCTAGTAAGAAACAATTTTCTCGTTAAACTATGGTCAGCTCAGTCGTGCCACAAATTTGGGAACTGTTTTCGAAACGTCAGCAAATTAAATAAAATACGGTTAAATCCGTTATAGTTGTTTAATTCCATTCTGTTCTTATTAAATCTAAATAAACACAATTATGTCTAATTTGTTCATTCTAGTAATTGAAATACATGTTACCAACTGAAATATAAACCTCGTAATCTATATCTATACTAATATTATAAAGAGGAAAGATTTGTACCTATTTTTGTATGTTTGTAATGAATAGGCTCCAAAACTACTGGATTTTAATAATTCTTTCACTGTTGGGAAGCTACGTTCACCCTGAGTAACATAGGCTATAGAATATTTTGAAAAAAATAGGGATCCGTGCGAAGCCGGGGCGATCCGCTAGTATAATAGGTACATATATGTTACCTATTTTAATATGTTGAAATTGTATTCCAAGAAATATACTATGAACAGCGAAGTTCATTTACAATATTATTTAAAGCTCAGAATTGTTCAAACAAACAAGGTAAATATAAAATATTAATTCAAAATACAGCGATATTACGAAACTTCACAGAAATTTCTTTTTTAAATAACAGTTTCATTGAAAGTACATGATTAATTTACACTGTAAATTTTCATTATGAAATAGTATTCAATTAACGGAAACAAAACATCACGTATTCTCTGTAACATTAGATTACTTCGCGCGGATCCCTAATTTTTTCAAAATTTTACATAGCCAATGTAGCTTCCCAACCGTGAAAGAATTTTTCAAATCGGTCCAGCCGGTTTGGAGCCTATTCAATCCAAACAAACCTTTCCTCTTTATAATATTAGTATAGATGTCTTCGCGGTTATTACACACTAGCTGTGCCCGCGACTTCGTCCCCGTGGAATAGTAATCCCTACTAATATTATAAATGCGAAAGTAACTCTGTCTGTCTGTCTGTCTGTCTGTTACGCTTTCACGCTAAAACTACTAGACCGATTCAATTGAAATTTGGTACAAAGAAAGTCTGGAGCCTGAGAAAGGACATAGGCTACTTTTTAACCGACTGCAAAAAAAGGAGGAGTTCCACGCGGACGAAGTCGCGGGCAGAAGCTAGTTCTTCATAAGGCTTCATATTTTCCCCGTTTTTTACACATTTTCCACTGTTTCTTCGCACCTATTGGTCGCAGCGTGATGTTATATAGCCTATGTCACTCGGTAATAGTGTAGCTTCCTAACAGTAAAATAATTTTTCAAATCGGCCCAGCTGTTTTGGAGCAGATTCAATCCAAACAAACAAAGCTTTCCTCTTTATAATATTAGTATAGATTGGAATCAAGCAATTATTAATTCAACTCGCGCATTTTATGTTTTTTGTTAATGCTTTGGAAACAAAAGATATAGATTATAAACAGTGTTAGGTCTTCAACCACTGTTCTCATTAAATTAAGGTTCTAAATACATTATTAACAAACACCTTTCATTAAAGTAACTAAATATAATTTAGTTATAATATAATTGTTTTCGCGTCGCGTGGCGCAGGTGTGCTTGGGATTACGGGTGACAAACGACAAGCAAACCCACGTAATTGTATAATGTGATTAAGTTATGGTGAATTATTAGTTGATTATGATTAGATTGGGTAATCCGGGTATAGATGTACGAAACTTGAGTATTGGTTTATTTTGTGTGAGTATTTAAACATGTCGATTGTTTTATTTTATGTCCATTGATTATATTACCAAAAGTTATTGGCCGCGTGATTTTTCTGTTCTTAACTGAAAAGCGCTTCGTTCGAGAGTGGGGCTCGTAACGTCACGTTACGGCATAAATTTGTACCATATTGTGACGTCAAGAGTAATCCTCCCTAACTTTAGATGTCGCAAGAAACTCAGCAGAATTATTTTTAAAAAATATTTTTGTGTCGTAATAGTTTAAATACTGAATCTCGATTTATTACAATAAGCGTTAATATCATACTTTAACGTTAGACTATCGTCAGTTTAGTTGTGCTACAAATATGGTAACTGAAAAGTTTTCAAAACGACATCAAATAAAACAATAAACGTTAGTTAAGGCCGTTATAACTGTTTCATTCCAATTTCCAATTATACCTACATACATTCAAATTGATTACAAGACGAAACTTCAAAATTACAAGCAAAGTACTTAGAACATCTATTATCAGCTACAAGTCATCAAGTCTAGGCTATTGTTCTCAGCCTCAGATTTCAAAGGTTTACCCTAAGGTCGTATATCTAAGGCTGTTTTAGGCATCGCAGTGATAAGGGTCCCAGTACCCATCCTAAGTGTATTGGTCTTGGGATTGAATAAAACTAGTGTATCGGAATAATTTGTGATGCCTTCGCGGTTATTACACATTGGAATGAAACAACGATGAACGGATTTTTGTTCGCGTATTTTATTTTATTTGCTGACGTTTTGGAACCTTTACAGATTCCATAATCGTATATCTGTTTATAGTTGTTTCATTCCAGCTAGTCTAACGAATTTAAGTAGGTACCTATATTAATTTAGGTGCTAACGTCAATCTCTAATCTTTAGCGTTAGACTGTCTTCAGGTTAATCGTGCTACTAATATGGGAACTGTAAAGTTTTCCAAACGTCAGCAAATGCACCAGCTTTTGCCCGCGACTTCGTCTGCGCACCATTAGTACTTTTCACAATATCGTTACAAAATATAGCCTTTATGATAGGCGATACGAATTAGGTTTGCTGAATAACCAACCGCGTGAAGCCTAACTTAATTTTCAGTTTTGCAGAACCAGTTAGGTAACTTACTTATTTACTTGTTGTGGTTAAGTTAGTTCTAGTTTAGTTTTTGGTCAGTCCAATTAAATACAGACTATAGTGCTGCTACTAAAGGACGGTCGCAGAGCACAGCGAAAAACGGACGTTGCCGTTTTTCTATTTGTCTCTGTCGCACGCTCGTAGTAATATTGCCCTCATTGCATTTCTTATTTTATTTGCTGGCAATTATAAAACCTTACTGTTCTCATATTAGGGTACAAGGGGTGGGTGGGTATACTCTTTACTAATATAATAAAGGGGAAAAGTTTGTTTGTTTGGATTGAATAGACTCGAAAACGGCTGTAGCGATTTGAAAAATTCTTTCACTGTTGGGAAGCTAAACTATTCTCGAGTCACATAGGCTATAAAAAAAAGGATCCAGGCGAAGCCGGGGCGGGCCGCTAGTTGTCTATAAATTTACTCGAGTGGGGTATCACATGAAAGAGAATAAGCTTGTTTTTTACTTTTAATCTTATTAAATTATTAATAATAATATATTAGATGATAGTGCTCGACCGATAAAAAATACTATTTAACTACCAACAGCCAATTTAAATTCACTCACTCCGATTTAACAACTAACGAACAAAAAGAGGCACATTTTTCAACCGAAAAAATCCGTATTCCATCTGACCGATGTACTTTCAAAATAAAAAATACAAAAAATAAAAAAGAGCGATCGCCAATCCGATCGTTGCGGCACGTCGTGTCTTTTTTATTTTTTATTTATTTATCCGCTCGAGCACAGAATCACTTTATTCACATAATGTACTTGATATTTACTCTGCGTAGATTTGCTTTGTTAACGTTACGTTCATTCGTTCATTGTGTTCTTTACATGTTTTTTTCTTTTTATATGAGTGCTCAGTATCACTTGAAATAATAATTAATTGTATACTTAATAATATGCTTGAGCAATAGACTGGGTAAAGAAAACGAAATTCTATTTAGTCCATTATTGGAGACGTATTTTTTCTTTTTTTAAACAAACAAACAATGATAAATATTTTATTTGTTTCTAAAGTTTGGGAGTGGGGACTTAAGACGTCACGATATGGTACAATCGATGACGTGACGTCACGAGCCCCCACTCTTGGTAGAAATAGTAGAAATCGTTTATTCATTCAAAAATATACATCACAATAAAATATGAAAGCCACTGAGGTCTGTGCTAGGCATTTCCTGTGTTACAGAACTCAGTAAGAGGTATACAATCGCAAGGTACAATTTTATATACGGCAAGAATCTTTTGACACTCTTATCTTTGCCATTTGGTGTTCGATTAAAAAAGAAAAAACATGTATTTCTTAACTCACTATGCGATGAAAAAAAGAGATTATAAGATTGACTATATATACCTATATATATAGATAAGAGATGGATTTAAGTTTACACTCGTAGATATTAAGCTACAATATTTTTACTGAATTTATACATTAAATCAGATTTAGACGTAAGCATCGAAACAAACTCGCGTTTCAAACGAAAACATGAAATACTGATGAATTCACTGTTCATTCGGCGGTATTTCATATTTTTCGTATCTGTCAAAAAACCTTTGTTAGTATTTAATCCAGATGTACGTTAAATTGTTTTTTGGTTATCATAAATGACATACGCGCTGTTCAGATTTTATCTGACACTCTGTTTACAATATTATTTGGGTCAGATTTTAAAGTCACTGATACGTTCGATGATATATTTTGTTTAGTTGTTTAATTTTTTTTTGTTTTCTGCAATAGTCATTTATAATTTTCTCGTTGCGGAAAATAAATATTTACACATCGGAATAAAACAACTTTGAACGGATTTAACTCGCGTATTTTATTGACTATTGTCAGCTCAGTCATGCTAGGATTATGGAATCTGTAAAGGCTCCTAAACGTCAGCCAATAAAATAAAATACGCGAGTTTAAATCCGTTTAAAGTTATTTTATTCCAATGTGTAATAACCGCAAAGGCATCAGAAATTATTACATACTAGCTTCTGAACGCGACTTCGTCCGCGTGGAACTCCTCCTTTTTTGCAGTCGGTTAAAAAGTAGCCTATGTCCTTTCTCAGGCTCCAGACTATCTTTGTACCAAATTTCATTTAAATTGGTTCAGTAGTTTTAGCGTGAAAGCGGGACAGACAGACAGACAGACAGAGTTACTTTCGCATTTATAATATTAGTAGGGATTTATAATTATCCCGTGTTAAAAAAGCTTATGATACTTTGTCACGTTGACAAGGACAAATTTTGACATGTCGATATCGTTTTACTGTCGCGGTGGTTGGTCGTGTCATTGTCAACGTCAATGTGGACAAAATATACTTTAAATGTTCTTTCTTAGTGCCCTACGTTACAATAGAAACTCCTGTGTAAAATTTCAAGTTTCTAACCTTTACAATTTAGGCCCTGTGTTGATAAGTCAGTCATTTGTCAGATTTTCCGTTTATATATAATACTAGCTTCTGCCCGCGACTTCGTCCGCGTGCAACTCCTCCTTTTTTGCAGTCGGTTAAAAAGTAGCCTATGTCCTTTCTCAGGATCCAGACTTTATATGTACCAAATTTTATTTAAATCGGTCCAGTAGTTTTAGCGTGAAACCGTAACATACAGACAGACAGAGTTACTTTCGCATTTATAATATTAGTAGGGAGTAGGGATACTTACCTATAGATTACTTGTTGTTGTTGATATAGTCATATATACCTATGGATTACTTGTGATATAGTCAATATCACAGTTTCTATTCACGCAGTAGATTGTAGGCTACAATTCAGGAATTCATATTTGCATATAGCTTACATGTCTATTGGCTATTGACGGCTGTTGCAGTTATGGCATTTGGAGATTGATCAAATAGCTATAATATATTATATTTTTAATTACTAACAGTAGGTAATGAACGGGTATCATCAGTAAGGCTATTAAGATAAAAAAATAATCTTATCAATTAACTTTAAACGGATTTAACTCGCCTATTTTATTTTATTTATTAGCTGACGTTTCTGAGCCTTTACAGATTCCATAATCGCAGCACGACTGAGCTGAAAATTGTCTTATGCTAAAGCAGCAGCTCAGTCGTGCTACGATTATGGAATCTATAAAGGCTCAGAAAAGTAAGCAAAGCCTGTAAAGGTTTTTCTCATTTAGTCGTCGATACAATTGGTCAGACGAAATATTTTATATAAACCAAAAAATATATATATCTCCAGGTTATTGTTAAATTACCTCCAGGTTGAGAACCCAGTGCTTAGATGTATATCTAATCTAATATACGATATATCCTTACGTACGAGTAGTCGTAATATAAAAACATACCTGATTGCAAGTTCAGTTGTGGCGCTCCTCTGTGGATCAGGGAAGTCCGAAGCGACCCTGACCTGGTGATGTCCAAGTCACCACCTGTTGACAATTCATTACATATATATTATATTCATAATAATAAAATATGTAAACATTATAATTTCTGATGCCTTTGCGTTATACTTTGGAATGAAACAACTTTAGACGGATCCAACTCCGTCGTACTACGATTATGGAATCTGTAAAGGCTCCGCAACGTCGGCCAATAAAATAAAATATGCGAGTTAAAACCGTTTACAGTTGTTTCATTTCATTGTGTAATAACCGCGAAGGAATCAGAAATTATTACTATTATTGTTTTTCTTTTCAAAGTTCCTGTTGACGTCTTTACTCGTTTTCCTTGTAAGATATGACTTTTTTAAGACCATTGTAGATTTGTGGAATCTGTAAAGGCTCCGAAATGTTGCCAATAAAATAGAATAAAATTACGCGAGTTAAATCTGTGTATAGTTGTTTAATTCCAATATAGTAATATATTTTACTAGCTGTCCGGCCCGGCTTCGCACGGATCCCTCTTTTTATAGCCTATGTCACTTGGGAATAGTGTAGCTTTCCAACAGTGAAATAGGTCCAGTCATTTTGGAGCCTATTCAATCCAAACAAACAAACTTTTTCTCTTTATTATATTAGTATAGAAGTATAGACTACTTAATTTTCTTGGAAATTCGAGAACACACGCTCTTTTAAAAAAGTCACGAGAAAATCGCGGTATCGTATTTCGGTGGAACAATCCAATCGGTATATCCTCTAGGTTACCATAGCAACCCACCCTCCTGTAATGGAAGGGGTCGATTCTAAGTTAACACATAAATTTCGAGGGCCGATCTCGTTTTTACGTTCATTTCGTTAGTTTAAATAAAGGTAAAAAATTAGTTGTGTTGCATGTCTATTGTTTTCTTTGACGTGACAATTGTCGGTGACAAGTGACAATTTGAAATGCAGTATACGTATGTCTTCATATTGACAATGGAGACAATAGGCGTAATTTTTTTTCGAGTTTAGTGTAAACATACCTATATAAAAAAAAATGTGCGGAGAAACTTTCTTAATGACAGACATATCAACGCAGAGCAACTATAAAGGTTCGAAACTTGAAATTTTGAATAGGGGTACCTTTTATAACTTAAAGAAGCACTAAGTATGAATTTTGGAAAATTTATCCCCTAATGGTTACCCCATTAGGGGTGCTTATCGTGCCCAGATGAAGTCGCGGGTAGAAGCTAGTCTATATCTATACTAATATTATAAAGAGGAAAGATTTGTACCTATTTTTGTATGTTTGTAATGAATAGGCTCAAAAACTACTGGACCGATTTTAATAATTCTTTCACTATAATTTCTGATGCCTTCGCGGTTATTACACATTGGAATGAAACAACTATTAACGGATTTAACTCGCGTATTTTTATTTTATTTTATTTGCTGACGTTTCGGATTCTTTACAGTTTCCATAATCGTAGCATGACTGAGCTGACAAAAGTCTAACGCTAAACTTAAACTTAAACTTTAGCGTTAGACTTTTGTCAGCTCAGTCATGCTACGATTATGGAAACTGTAAAGAATCCGAAACGTCAGCAAATAAAATAAAATAAAAATACGCGAGTTAAATCCGTTAATAGTTGTTTCATTCCAATTCTTTCACTGTTGGGAAGCTATGTTCACCTTGAGTAACATAGCCTATAGAATATTTTGAAAAAAAATAGGGATCCGTGCGAAGCCGGGGCGAACCGCTAGTATGTTATAAATGTCACGCGGTTTTAGTGAAAAAAGATATAAGTAAATGCCATACTTGGTGCTAATCAAAAAGGTTATAAGTTATATACGTTCCTATTGAAGAAGGTAATAAGTGGGACTAAAACCCCAAATATACGGAAACGTTTTTTAACTAAGACGACGCATGAAAAAAATCTTCACAAACTGTCAGTGGCTGAAGGCAAAAGCAAATTATAATTTGCATTTTTTTAATACTAATATTACGGGCAAGTCTTAAGAGTACAATAAAAAGTCTCATATACTACTCGAGCAGGTCTCGTATAAAAAAATCCAACATCCACCGTCGTCATTACACGACACACTTTGCATTGCAAAAAGGATTTTAAACCTTACCGAACAAGGTTCAATGTAATAAGTAACTCGTGACATATCCAATGATTTTAAGGGTAAAACCTCTTTAAGGGGACCCTTATTAAAGTGACATTCTTTATTTTTTATATAAATAACTGTAGGCACAGGTGCCGTGATAAAATATTTGAATTTTGATGAAAAATTTAATAAGATTTCGTAATAATTTTGACGGTCACGTTACATCAAGATAAGATAAGCAGCTTTAGGTATTAAATAAAATATATAGGTACCACTAACCTTTTTTTTCAATTTCCTATATAAATACCTAGAAAATATTTGTGCAAACCTTAGGTCCTAAGAAAAACTATAAAACGCAAATTGAAACTTAATAAAAACAGCGAATAGTTCTTCTTCGCTTAAATAATCTAGTTCATAGTTAGAATGGGCATGATGGAGAAAAACATAAAAAACTACCTACTGTCTACCTACTAAACTATCTACCTACTGTTAATGAAAGGAATGAGGTTTACTATTCTCAAATTATTTTTTATTTATTAAAGTAATTTCATACGAAACGATATCGATAACTATACACGATAAAAAAACAATGAAATAATATTAAAAAAAAGCCAACAAAAGCTAAAGAAGAGTAGGTACTTACGTCCATAGTGTTTTGTTAAAATTACATAATAATAGTTCAACAAGTCGAGATCCTTTGTCTAATTCCAAGGTCCCAAATTGTGTTCTAAATTTCAGAAATTCCAAAATTATTCATTCCCAAAACCACTGGAAACTTCTTAACTACAGTTGTCTTTCATTTCTTATCCAACAGCAATAATCTAAAACGGCAAAAACTTTTCCGCCATAAAGCCTCGCTGAGCGTAAAAACGTTACCGCTCAAAAACATAATTCGTATCCGAAATTATGTTCCAAATTCAAAAAGTATTTTTAATTGTAATTTGTAAGGCTTTCACTCAGCGGCCAGCGTTTTGTATCTGCAATTAACTTTTTTATTGCGATACTTTGCGAGTTTGTTTAGGGGTTATTTTTTACAAGTGGCCAGTATTTGGTTCATCCGTTATCTTTAAATGTTCTCCACAGAGGTTTTAGGGATTTAATTATTTGCTCTGCCTGTAAAGATTCAAGTTGATAAAAGGTTTCGGGCGTTAAAGGAGTATTAAGAGCGTTTTGTTTTTGTTCGCAACAATGATTAACTTTGTGTTATTTTTTAGTAACTAGCGCGATTGAAGTAAAACAGGTAATAGATTTACCTCGCATTTTTGTTTTATTGACAAGAAAAAGTCTATAATATTTTAAGATAAGTATCTATCTGGCCCGGCAATCGTTGTTCTGTCCCTACCGTAATGAAATATATCATTATGACCTATTCTCATACCTACGAAATATAGGTACCTACGAACATTTTTTTTTCTAAATTATTCTAGACGTTTTAGAAGTGCGACCCCAGACACCGTGCAACGAGATATTTATATATCGCACACCTAGATCTAAAGGGAGCTAACTCAAAAAAAGTAACTTTTTCGGGAGAGGCGAAATTGTTGTAAGGAATCGGATCCTTTTTTTTAGCGTGTGTTTAATTAAAATCTTCTGATTTTTGAGTTAGCTCCCTTTAGATCTAGGTGTGCGATATGTTAGATGATAATATAATAGACTAACTGTCTATGATATTTCAAAAAATGCAACAAGCCTATAGCTTAAGGTTACACAAAGGTACCTTAAGTTTTTGTTATACACAAGTTATACCTACAAAGGTTGTATATCGACTCTGGCTCTAATATAGCCTTCATACATCATACATAAACATACTTGTACCTGCTTAGGACTCAATCGGTAAGAGATCCCGTAAAAAAATAAGTGTATTCATACATTTGTTTTGTTACCCAAACTCAGTTATTTTGTTTTGCGTTAGAGTTTACATACATACATAAAGCTACATACAATTGCAAACGCAAACTTCTACCAACGTAATAGCTATTCTCCCGGACGAGACGATAATTTGTATTTACGGTGCAATTCGAACTTTCCTCTCCCGGTAACGATCGAGAAAATTAAAAAGAGGTCATTTTAGAACTTGGCCGGTTACTCCTTGTTGCTTTAAGTTATTTTTACGATGTTTTTATACCTTGTACAAGTTTAATTTTTCTTTCGTTTTTACCTTTGATCGGAGTTATTGAGTTTGTTAGTACTCGGCGCTATTAAAAGTTTAGTAGGTACCGGGTATTTTTTATAAGAATACGTCAATTTTGCAACTAACGTTAGGTTACTACATAATAATATTATATATGTTCTGTAAGCACTGAACAATAAGGTTTATTGGTGAACTAGCGGTTCACCCCGGCTTCGCACAAATCCCTATTTTTTTCAAAATTTAATAAAGGTAAGGTACACCGTACATATAGCCTATGTCACAATTATTTCAATTTCAGTTTATATAATATATAGACGGGCCCCTAAACCGAAGGTTCCGTCCGGGAGAAGTCACCTTAAAGCCTAAATGGAAAGAAAATATTTTTGTTATTTCACCTCCTTCCCTTAAGAAATTCGATTCGGAGACTGCGCTAAAAATATAAAGTTTCCTTTCAATTTATTCCATAAAAATGATTTCTGAAATGTTATTTTTCTAGAATATGCACTCTAACGGACTTTTGTTGTTTTCGAATTGGGTTTCAAAGGTTTTTGTTCAGTTGGTTTTGTTTTCAACAAAATGGATGTTGTAATACAATATACAATGTAATATCTTTAGCATAAGTCTATTGTCAGCTCGTGCTACGATTATGGAATCTGTAAAGTCTCCGAAACGCCAGCCAATAAAATAAAATTACGCGAAATCCATTTAAAGTCGTTTCATTCCAATGTAATAATGTTTAATAATTTCGAAACGTCATGTCAGCAAATAAAATAAAATAAATATACGCGAGTTTAATCCGTTAATAGTTGTTTCATTCCAATATATAATAATATCTGTAAGGTATAGGTATGAAACAATTATTACAGATATATAATGTATTATTACGGATAAGAAGCTCGGAAGTCGTATAAAATCAGTATTCTTTTTCTATCTCGAAAAGGACTATCTAAAAATAGCATCAGATATTAAAAGTACAAAAAGTAACCAATTGCAATCGTTAACATAAAATGGCAGTAAAATTATACTTTGGCACCGAGGACGATGGGAATTACATAGAGTCAGCGGTATTCCGTAATTTTATTGTTAAAGAATTGTACGAGTTGCATTGATATGGGTTTTTAAAAGGTTATGATTTTATCACTATTTACATGGGTGGATCAAAAAGTACCCGCGTTCGGAAACAGGCGATGTCGTTGAGGTATGTTGTTATTATCATCGTGTACTTAAGGTATTTAGAAATTAAAAAATATATATTTGTTTAAAAACAATACATTACCTTTCATTTTGTGGCCAGTTTTATCACAAGAGTGTTGTATTTCGCGATGACATGGAAAAAGATCACCATCGTTTCGTATTTCGGTTTTTATTTTTAGATGGAAAAACATGCGATGAAATAAAAGTAAAGTTGGATGCTGTCTATGGGGGCCTTTCGCCTTCTGTGACAACTGTCAGATTTTGGTTCCATGAATTTAAACGTGGCACACAACTGTTTTTGATGAAGACCGGCCAGGTCGCCCTCCAGACGTAGTTTCCGAAGAGGTCATTAAAAAAGTTCATGACATGATTATCGCAGATCGACGAACTAAAGTTTGCGAATTAGCTGACATTGTAGGCGTGTCGTACAGAACATTTTTCAGTATATTATGTAATAAATTGCACAAGAAAATGATGTCCGCCCTTTGGCTGCCGCGTTTACTCACAGATGAAAATAATCGGATTCAATGTCAATGTCAAAGCAATGTTTGGATCTGTTTAAGAGAAACCTGATGGAGTTTTTGTCTCGAGTTATGACTGTTAACGAAACCTGAGTCTATTATTATACGCTAGAGACCAAGCGAGTCCAAACAATAGATTATCCCATATGAATCTCTTCCAAAGAAGGCGAAAACGGTCCCATCTGCCGGAAAAGTCATGGCCACGATTTTTTTGGGATTCGAAGGGAATACTCCTTATTAACATCTTACAGAAAGGAAGAACAATCACAGGGCAATATTATAGTGAATTATTGGACCGATTCGATAAAAAACTTAAGAATACACGGCCCCATTTGGCTAGGAAAAAATGCTTTATGGCCCAAATAACGCACCTGCACATTCATCCAGGTTTGTCGCTCTCAAATTAGTGGAATTTCGCTACGTATTTTGGTGCCTCAACATGAAAACTTGGCTCGGGGGTTAAAAAAATCAGCTCAAACGAAGAGATGGTTGCCGAATCAGAAGCGTATTTTAAAGGGTTTGAAAAAACATACTTTTCGAGGGGTTAAAAAAGTGGTAAAAAAGTGGGGTTATGTGTAAATACTTCGAAGGAAATTATGTTAAAAAATAAAAAAAAAAATCTTTAAAAAAAAAGTTTTTTCTGTCTTAACGCGGGTACTTTTTGATCCACCCACGTATATCTCACTGCGCTGGCAAATGTACTGTCAATTTTGAGGTGTTATTTAATTGGATTCTATTTCAATAATTTCTGATATCTCTACGCTTTCAATGTGGAATACATTGGAATGAAACAACTATAATGAATTTAACTCTCGTTTTTTATGTTAAGTAATTGTTTACGTTTAGAAACGTCTTGGAAGCTTTCAATCTTTTTTTCAACTTGAGGTCTTAAAGTCTCTACGATCAGCAGTTAAGACTGCGTGTATACCCATCAGTCAGTGAGTCATTTAGAACAAAGGATTTTATATATTTACTAGCCGTCCCGGCGAACTTCGTACTATATTTTTGATAATACCGACCGCAGCGCCACCTGCCGGTCCGATTTGTGAATCTAATCTGAAAACCTTCCAAGACGCAATACCAAACACATACAAGAAAACATTCCAATCTGTCCAGCTGTTTAGAAGGAATTCAGACACACGAACCTACAGTAAAATTATATATTTAAAGATACCTGTAAGATAAACTGCAGGCGCGTGCAGGGGTAGGCACTCAATACATTAGTGACACCGTGCCTATATGGAATGCACGCCCTTGAGTATAAGATAAAGATATAGATTCTTTCTAGTACAACGCAATTTCATTTTGTATGGTCCACCGATAATCCTTTGCGAATTTTGCGGTCAAATTTTTCCTCATACCGTAATATCGTTAATATATTAATTGCTCATGGGTACCGTGTGGGTTATACCAAGGGTGTGCTATTAGGCCCGTTTCCAACGGTTGTATAATGTTATTACCGTTTTATGCAGCATCCGTGACCTCTGTTTTTATTAAAGATGTTTTGGTTACAGAGAGGTCACTTGCTGGGTAAACGCAAATTGCATGACTAAGTATGGTTACTTGATAGTCTATTGGTCTTTGACCAGTAAGATTTAGTAATTCGTGATTTGAATTATCTTAGACAGAGTATGTTTGTATCATGATATCTATATATGGATTTATATGTTGTATGTGTTCGTACAGATGTTGTTAGTGCTTTTTTGATGTGAGTAAAGCTTGTTACTAAAGACTCTTTATAATTTAAAGGCCAACGATCGAAAATTGTGTTGCAATATTTTTATAAATTTGCATTTTACATCATTAAATTTGTATACATTTTATTAATTATTTATCTAGCTTACGCTTTAATCACATTTATAAAATTTTAAATAAATCCAGAATTTAATTTTTTTTTACATACCTAACGTAAACGTTAAACTATCGTCACCTCAGTCGGTTAACAATAATATTATGAATACCTACCTACTGTAAAGTTTTCAGAAAACAAAATAAAATACGCAAGTTAAATCCGCTGTTTCATTTCAATGTGTAATAACCACAAAGTCATCAAAAATTATAATGTCATCCACCTTTTCAAGATAAAAACATCCAATCCTTTAACAAAAGGACGTAGCCAGAATAAGCTGTGTTCATACAGTTTTGGTATAACATGATTACTCTAAGCCCGGCAGTAGTTGCCTTAAGCAAACGCTATTCGCAAACTATCCCAATGAACTAAGACATAACGGGCAAGTGAGAAGCTCGAAATAGAAATTTTAACATGAATAGAAAATGCTGTTTAAGGAAGCGAGGTTAGCGTTTAGTTTTTGAACTTACCGTGCGGGGAAATGTGTTTTTCTAAATTGCAACCGGTAGTTTAGTGTTGAGCAAAGTTTTGTTTACGCGGTAAATAGGAGAGGGTTTTTTTTTTCAATGGACGTAAATTTTAATTATATGCCCGCAGATTTTTAAAATATATTTGTCAAAGGTCGTTAATTTTTGTTTTAAATGATAAGTAATAATACAATAAATTAGTAGACTAGTCCATCTACAGATAAACGACAAAAAAATGTAAGGTGATTAAAATAAATTTAGCAAGTATTTTAAAAGATATTTTGAAAATAAATAAATATACCTTAGCGGTTATTACACATTAGAATGAAACAACTATAAACGGATCTAACTCGCGTGTTCAGTACCGATATAACGATAGTCTAACGCTAAAGTTATTTTTCCATTATGCATCTACCTTATTTTATACATTCCAAAAATTTCAATACCCACTACCCTATTTTAAAATATGAAAAAAATATGTTACATTCTCGTATGAGTCACTTATCCTATTTTACATTTTTTATAAATACATATCAAAATGTTTGATTAAAATCACAATTTTATTTTCGAAAAAAAAAACAATTCTTATAGGTGTTTGAAGTCAAACGTCAAGTCAAATCGAAATTTCATCTTCAAAATGGCCGATAAGCTTACGCGATATCAAACAAAATGGAGTCAAAAAAAATGGCGGAACTTTTTTAATCACACAGAACGGGCAAAGGCATGATAAAGCTCGCTTTTACGAGCTGACGTTTTTAATTTAAAGCCTGTGATATTATCATTTTTCTATAGGCATATAAATGTATCTATATGAAAATGATTACGAGGTATCTGTTTGAGTTATTTGTGCGAAGCAATGATTTTAACGTGTTGTATGTAACAGGCTGTATGAGTGTATCTGCACATTGAACTGGTATGCTTAGAGAATCTAGACATAAAATAAATAATAATTTCTGATGGCCTCGCGGTTATTACACAATCTAATGAAACAATTATTAACTACTAGCTTCTGCCCGCGACTTCGTCCGCGTGGAACTCCTCCTTTTTTGCAGTCGGTTAAAAAGTAGCCTATGTCCTTTCTCAGGCTCCAGACTTTCTTTGTACCAAATTTCATTTAAATCGCTCCAGTAGTTTTACCGTGAAAGCGTAACAGACAGACAGACAGACAGACAGAGTTACTTTCGCATTTATAATATTAGTAGGGAAGTAGGGATTAACGGCCCTTAAGACCTAGGAGGATCTAGAACGACATTTTATTCGTGCGATTGATGTTACGTGACTTGTCTTTTTGACCCCTTTAAATTCACAAATCGCTTCAGTTAATAATATAAAATTAAATGTGAACTGAAAACAAAAGCTGTTACGCAAATAACTGTTAAAGCGAGTATGAAAACAAATCCTGGCCTTTAACAGTTCTTGAAAAGATTCATTCAATTACACCGTCTTTGATGCCAACTTTCATTTTAATTAAATTAAAACTGATACAAACGGGAAAATTAATCACTTTGCAAAAACAATAACTTTTGAATTTCCTCATAAATTTGTACTGACTCTTGACAAATACTTCCGCAGCCATCTTGAGTGTTGAAAATCTATCTATATATATATATTATTTATATATATATATAGATTTGGCTGAAAATTGGCGGGGAGGTAGCTCGGAGCCAGGAAAAGGACATAGGATACTTTATATCACGTTCCAGTAAAAAAAAAGAAAAAAATATTAAGCTGATTTGTTAAAAATAGTATAACAAAACGCAACAATGACAACTGTCAAATCGACATTGCCGGGCGGGACGAAGTCTGCCGGGACCACTAGTACTATATAAAAATAAACTTTGGATTATAAATTGGAATTAAACAACTGTTTAACTTAAGCGCGTTTTTACTACTGACGTTTTTAAAGCTTCACAGTTCCCATATTCGTAGCACGACTGACGTAAGCTAACACTAAACTTAAGGGTCTTTTTTTTTTAATTTCGAAACGTGAAATAAGTAAGTTACTTAAATTGTTCCGTCAGTTTTTTCCTATTGTCAGCTCAGTCGTGCTACGAACGTGGGGTACTGTAAAATTTTTGAAACGTAAGCAAGTAAATAAAATACGTGAGTTAAATCCGGTATAGTTGTCTCATTCCAATGTGTAATAACCGCGAAGGCATCAAAAATTATTCTGAATAAATATTATACTATCCTTTCAACTACGAACCTATTTCACCGCGGTCAAGTGAAAAGAATCCAATTGAAATACGTGGAATTTATCAAATTATCGTGTTACTTGTGTACAAAAAACCAAGTTTAACTGTCTTATGTCCTTTTCCCTCTATTCGCTAGTAACTGAAGCGAGAAAGGGACAAAAATATACTTTTGATTAATGCTCTGATTTGGTGCCTCGCGTGTGTCGATGCAATAAACATTCATTATACAAAGAGGGCTGATAAGTTTCCAAAAAAGTGACTAACTGCTTTAATTTAATTAAGTTTAGGCACTTTATTACGTTTGCATTTTAAATTGGTACTTTTATGTAGAAGGAGAGGTATTCTTTAATCCCTACTATCCCTACTATCCCTACTAATATTATAAATGCGAAAGTAACTCTGTATGTCTGTCTGTCTGTCTGTTACGCTTTCACGCTAAAACTACTGGACCGATTTAAATTAAATTTGGTATAAAGAATGTCTGGAGCCTGATAAAGGACATAGGCTACTATTTAACCGACTGCAAAAAAGGAGGTGTTCCACGCGGACGAAGTCGCGGGCGGAAGCTAGTCAAATATAAACAAAGACTTTGTTAAATCAATGAGAAGCTGATTTGACGACATGTAATCGCAGGGCCTAAACTATAAGGGTTAAAAAATTTGAATTTTTCACAGGGTTTTTATAACGCAGGGGAGCACTAAAAAAGGATTTTTAAAAAATTAACCCCCCCCAAGTGAGTAAAACGGGGTTGCTTATCGTGTTCAGACGAAGTCGCGGTCAGAAGTTAGTAAATAATAATTACCTTCTAAGAGCAAAACTTATTCCACGTTCCGTTGTTTATAATAATATACAAAATGCTTATAATAATTACGTTATTATGTTCTACAAAACTTCAGTCTCGATCTCATTACATTATTAATATAAACATAAAATAACGTACATTTTTAATGCAAGTAATCGTAATAACTAGACAGCATAAAGTATTTAATTTCAGAAAACTGAAAAAAATCCGCTCTGGAAACCATTCTTTCTGCGAGACGTGGAATTTTTAATAAATATAAAACGGCACGTTTATTAAAACCTAAGTCAAGACGGGTTTATCTCCTTTTGGACGGTTCTTTTTTTTCCTTAATTAATGTTGCGGCTGTCTGGATCGGGGTGAAAGGACGTTAAGACCTTTCCTTTGTGAATGTTAATTTTGAGGAAGTAATTTTTCTATTAGACACCTATTATGGTATAGTTTGGAGTCGTAGCAACAATATGCATTAAGTCAGATTCATTTATTTTTTAAGTTATAATTACAAAGTCTTATGTCATATTATTTTATGCAATCAGAGTGAGATCGTTATTCAGTAATTAATGTTAGAAGGAGGAAACGAGTATTTAAAGGATAAATTGTACCTATAATAATATCATTATTTACTTGATGTGAGTTTAATAAGAAGTAACAAAACAATAGGTAACATACAAAAAGAAAAGAAAAGTTAGATTTTAAAAATTAGAAATGTATGTTATTAAAATAACCGGTATCTATTATATAACAATTACGTAATGATGAAAAAAAAACACCCGGTTAAGAACGCTTCAAATTTTTTGACGAAATAAAAACGGCCCTTTATCTTACGTTTTAGTTATTGTAGTATCTTTTGCTTCCAAAAACTATTGTAATATATACTACCAACAACATTTTTATTTTAGGTTTTTACGAAGATACACTTAAATAAAATAGGAATTGATGTCGAGACCAGAATTCTTATTGAATCTGTATTGAACCTTACGTAAACAATTACATAAGTATTATATTATGTCTTTAAATAATATTTTCTGTCCTCCGGCCGGAAAGCGCCAACTTTGTGGCCGCTGCGCTAAATGAAATTTCCGCTTTCTGGCTTCGTCGAACAGAAAAATAGTATACTGACCTCGGCCAGTAAAATAAAAAAGCCTCAGATCACATTTTTGTCAACCTCGGCTTCGCCTCGGACGACAATTACATGTGATCTGAGACATTTTTTATTTTACTGGCCTTGGTGCGTAATGTACCTACTAAATACTTATAGAATATACAAGACTAACAGTAAACAACATAATTTCTGCAACAACATGATTAATTGGTAGTAAAAATGATCGATCGACGACAGAACATCGGTCTGAACGCTCTAGATCATAAATAATGCAATTATATTTGACAAACGACTGTCAATAAGCGGAACGAGTAAAATAATCTAGTAATAATGATTAAGAATAAAATAAAAGATACACTGACATTAATTAAAAAAGAAGATTTTAGTGTTAGACTATTATCAGCTCAGTCGTGCTACGATTATGGAAAATGTAAAGAATCCGGAACGTAAATAAAATAAAATACGCGGGTAATCTGTTCATAGTTGTTTCATCCCAATAAGTAGGTATTAATTGATTAAAAATTATACAAAAAAAAGAAATTAATTAAAAAAAAAATCATAATACTGTCCAATTATATTATTTTATTTATTTGTTAAAACGGTTTATGAAACATTCAGAATTAATCTCCCACATTTTACTTTATAATTAATACACGTAATACCTTAATATAATAACAAAGGGTCGTCTCTCATTACTTACCCGCTGCGCTCATCCAATAAGCTCGCATACTTAACGGCTAACATTCTATTGCAGACCTTATACGCTGCAGTTTACAGCGCAGCGTTTAGCGTCGTAATTAACTTTCTAATTAATGTGCAAAATCGTGTAAACCAGCCCTGCTCTTTATGAGACACATTTAGAATAGCCTGTGATGCTAATCACGAGCGGAGCGGTGAGCGGTAGCGGGTGGCAAAAAGTTACGATAAATATTATATCGGTATACTATATGCTGTTTACATAAAATATAAAGTAATAAATAAAATATAACAAAAAAGGCTGTCTAGCAGCCAGTCGCCAATAATAGTCTTAAATTAGATTTATTAATTGGAATCAAGCAATAATAATAATAATATCATATTTGAACGTCAGTTTGCATGATTTAAAATCATTTGTCTATCATTAACTTGCTATAAACAAGAAAACGTCATCATAAAATTGATATACGTGAGTTAAATCCGTTATAACCACGAAAACAAGACTTTTAATACCACTTGTTAAAATCGCTTGTCGCTTGTAACTTGTAACTATAAGTTGTATGGTACATAGCATAGTTTATAGGCGTATTAACAATATCGTATGGGAGCTAAACTCCGCTTTTACTGCATCACTGAGGTCAGGTAAATTTGTACTGAGAATGTTCTGTCCACAAACAAACACACTAAATTGAAATAATGTGTATAAAGAATGAAACATTCAGAAGTTGGACTACTGCAGTGTGTTGTGAATTTTCGAAATAGTAAGAGCAAAGGAAATATATTCATTTAATAATTTCTGACGCCTTCGCGGTTATTATATATTAGAATAAAATAATTTTAAACGGATTTAGCTCGCGTTTTTTTTTTTATTTGCTCACGTTTAGGATTCTTTACACATTCCATAATCGTAGCACGACTGAGCTGACAATAGTCTTAATATTATGCTAAAGTCAAACGTCAGCTAATAAAATAAAATACGCGAGTTAAAGCCGTTTAAAGTTGTTTCATTCCAATGTATAATAACCGCAAAGGCATCAGAAATTATAATGAACACATAATATAATCTTGTAATAATATGACGCGTCTATTTTTAATGATTAAGTATTCGCTAGTCGGTACTCGGACGAATAAGCCGAAAGCCGAATATTCGTCCTCAAACAAAGACAGTCCAAATTTAAACTTTGAATAACTCACCGTGGTAACCCTCCACGTGCCAAATTATTAGCAATGACACAAGCAAGCATAATTACAGGTACACGTGCCACTTCAAATCCGGTAAATGAGACATATCGCCCGATTTGTTGGCCGATTTGTCGCCTTCACAAACAGTACCTTAATTGCGCCAGTAGATTCGAAACCTTGTGTTTTTCATTAACAGAATCCCGCTTGGCAACATGAGCTATTTCATTTGGCGAATGGAAAAACAATGTAGACACTCAGTCGGGTTTTATTATAGTTTCTCTGTGGCTTATTTAGTGTTTACTGGACTTTGGAAGGAAAGGATGTAACTACATTTCTTGCAATATCGGGGTTACATTATAATATTTATGTATTGTTCGTTTGTTTCGCTAAAACTCGGTTGCTTTGGCTATATTTAGCTTTAAAATAATATATTTGTGGAAGCCCAGGGAAGTTTTATATAATTTTGGAAAATATACAAGATAAAAAAAGATATAAAAACTAAAATAAAATTTAAAAAATGACAAAGACAAAAGACGTTTTCTCGTTATGGTACAACTTAAACCATAACTTGACGTCACGAGCCCCCATTCCCGAACTTTAGCACCAGATAAATATATAAGTACATATATACTTACATAATATCTTTGTCATTTATTCTTTATTTGCGAAGAGAAAAAATACACCTAAAAGTTTTTTGTAACCTACTTGATGGACAAAGATAAAACTGTCGTACCTATATATTTTTTGAACAAAGACATTATTATAAAAAACTAATGGTATTGAACCAAAAATATCAATCGAATTTCGATTGTTAGATCGTAGTTAATGTCATACTTATAGGAAAGATTTTGTCATATTTAGCTCGTACAAATCTAAGAATATTAAAATTTCAAGTTATGCTAGTCTTCCTTAAGGCGTGTATTGTGCAGACACATTAGTTGGTTGAACTAGTTGTGCCCGACACGTCATTGAGTAGTCGATACTTCGATACACTTACGATATTGAAAGCTTTTGTAAATCTTAAGTACCTACTGAGACTATTGAATGACGTTTTGTACGTTTTTACATTTCACCGTTATTATATTTAAATTGTTTTTTAATAAAATAACTGTAATGGATTTTAATTGTGTATCGTTTAGTATTTGTGATGTTGTTTCGAAAACTTTACTGTTCTAGCTAAATAATAAGAAAGTTTTAGATAACTTGTAAAATACCTCAAAATACTGTGTCTTAATAAAGTCATTATTATTATTATATTGTAATAAAACAATTGCCTACCTAAAAAAAAAAAAATTGCCATAATAGAAAAAAAAAATACAACGTAATAATGATATCTGATGCCTCCGCGGTTGATTACACATTACACATTGGAATAAAACAATCATAACGGGTTGAACTTACGAATTATAGAACTTAAGGCCTATTGTTGGGGATTGTAAAGTTTTAGAAACGTCAGCAATTGAAATAAAATACGCGAGTTAAATTCGTTATATTTGTTTAATTCCAATGTAAAATACATATTATAAACTATTTGATTTCTAATAATTTAATTTTTCAATCAGTAACTTTTACGTAAAATTACGTTAGCATTTTTTTATACTCAACGTAAATGGAAAAAATGTTTAAAATTTTTAATGTAAAATGCCATTAGGTGTGTTAGGTATTTCTTTATTTTCTTCAATTTGTTTGTAAATTAGTAAAACATGACAATATAAATTTTCCTGTAAACAGACCATACATATTCCTAAGGGGTCAGAAATACTAATTTCATATTAATATTTCATTTTAAAACATACAAAACAAACTATGTAAATATATTCAACAGTCAAACTTTGACCTTACCTTCATTGTTACAGAGTCCATTTCAAATTACCAAAAAATGCTCTTATTTCCTTTTACATCTGAAGGAAAGATATGCTACATTTAATTACCGAACAGGTAAACAGCGGTCCTATTTACATAACATTGTATACTTTAACAATTAATTCTCCCAAACAAAGTAAAGAATGGTTTTTCTGGGCCGGAAACTACCTTAGAGAATTTCATTATGTTTTGGTCTAATTTTACTAAAATTCCCGGCAAACATGTAAGTATAAATATATCGAATAGGTATATAAAATTCTCGTGTGTAACGCCTTTTTTATACAAGTTTGTGTGCATATTTTGGGTAGGACTGAGAATCAGTTAACATGTACCTATTTTTCATACCCCTAAATGATAAGGGTGGTCCCTTAAATATTTTTTTTTAATTTTTGGTCATTATTTATGACATTGAAACATACTTCCTACCTACAACCCTAAATTTTCACTCTACTACCATCCACCCCTATTTTTTAACAAAAAAAAACACGGAATCTGTTTGCTGGGTCAGCTTGTATTAGAACAAACATTTATTTATCCAAATATATAATAATAACATCATCAAAAGGTACGTAATAGAATATAAAAAAAATCCTGTCATTAAATATAGTTTGAACTACATTAAATTATTTACATAAAATTGTATACTTGGTGAATAGGTAATTTATCAATCTACCGAACTTTGACTTTGAAAATTAAAAATTGAAACCTTAATCATTTTGACTTGTAAGTTTTCCTTTGTAATAACTAAAAAAAAAACACTAAGCGTAATTCGAGTAACCTTTTCAACTTTTAAATATCAAAGAGATTACAATCACCAATTAGGGGGCACTTTGTAAGAATTCTAGTAATTAGTGGAAGAATTCTAGTAATTAGTGGAATGTTAATTGCGATACATAGGAGCGTAACGATCGTTTCGGCGCGTTATTTATAAATTAAGAGCCATTTTGGTTAATGCCTTTTAGCTTTATTCTTTGTCAGCTTTTAACGTTTCAGTTTTTAACTTATACGAAATGTTGGTCTTTAGGTACTAATTTTAAATTTTAATGTCGAGACATAATAGTAAGCTCACCGTAGATAAATGTCAATCGATAATAGAAACAGAAGAAAACGAATGCAAAATTTTAATAAATTGACAATAAAAAAAAAAAACAAAAAAAAATATACTTACTATAACGTGATGTCACCTTTAGAAGCACTTATTTTTGTTTTTTTTTGTTTTAGGTAAGCAAAAAGTACATAGGTATCCATTTATTTAACAAACAAAGTGACGTACTAAATTTTTTTTTATCCATTATACCTACAGGTTTTTTTTTCACTCAGAAAATATCAGCAATATAGCTGTCCGCCCCGGCTTCGCACGGCCTATTTTTAATAGCCTATGTCACTCGGGAATAGTGTAGCTTTCCAACAGTGAAAGAACTTTTAAAATCGTCCAGTCATTTAGGAGCCTATTCAATCAACACAAACAAACGTTTCCTCTTTATAATTATTAGTATAGATTTAGATTTGACGGATGTTGTTTAAAATTTAATCCATCCTTACTAATATTATAAATGCGAAAGTAACTCTGTCTGTCTGTCTGTCTGTTACGCTTTCACGCTAAAACTAATGAAATTTGGTACAAAGAAAGTCTGGAGCCTGAGAAAGGACATAGGCTACTTTTTAACCGACTGCAAAAAAGGAGGAGTTCCACGCGGACGAAGTCGCGGGCAGAAGCTAGTTGAGTTATATGAATCTTTTAGTACAGTTATTGTCACTGTATTGGACATTTAATCACATCTTGTTTAATCAGTGGTTTACGACTAAAATAGCTGTAACGGATGAAAACCAAGATGGCCGGCTTAAGATTAAAGCAAGCACAAGCCGGAAATTAACAAATCCGATGCTGTATTTAGATACGCTATTATAAGAAAATGTGCATAGAAAATACACTATACAAGTGTCAGATAAGGAATGTGAAATTCTGCTTTTGCGGTCTTATGACGTTGGAATAAACGGTAACGGATATAATTTGTGATTTTAATAAAATTTTATGATGGTTAGAGAATTTTGTAATTCCTA
Source organism: Polylopha cassiicola (assembly GCA_038024825.1). Lineage (NCBI taxonomy): Eukaryota > Metazoa > Arthropoda > Insecta > Lepidoptera > Tortricidae > Polylopha > Polylopha cassiicola. Next base: position 9,049,295 of record CP149061.1, read on the forward strand.
TATTATCTAAGTAAAGCATAAAATATCATAGACGTGTTTATGTACCTTCTTATGTCATCTGTTTGTTTAGTACTGAATACTTGGAACTTCTAAAAAAGTCTTATTCAAATTTAACAATGTCACGCAAGAAAGTGAGTTCTGTGTGTGTGTTGTTTGTGTGTATGTGTGTGTGTGCATATATACATATGTGCATATGTGCATGGTAATGATTTACTATAAAATATTGAAAAAATATCTCGATTCCTTTAAAATTTGGTGAACATTCACTGTTTTTGGCTTGGGATTGGATTCTGACAAACAAAAAATTATACTTCTTTTTTTTTTTATAAAACACATAAATTGAATCAACTGTACGTACCTACAGTCAATTTATCTCACATCTAAAGCACCTCATCATGTTCCCTTTAGTAAACACAGCGTAGCACCATTAAAGCCTCGCATTCCCATCAAAAGAACGAACCGTCTAACACGGAACAATATCGTGGAGGCAAGCTGTGGTTAATGAAGAACGCAGTAAACAAAGGCTGATGAAAAATGCTGCCGGCGCCGGTACTTCACTGCAAGCTACATACTCATCTTGATAAAACTTTTCAAATTAAGTCCCTCTTTTAAGATAAAATTGTAGTTAGTAATTTCACACGATTAAAATTATGTTGTCATTCCGTTAAAGTTTGCTAGTTTTAATAATTTCTGATGCCTTCGCGGTTAATTGGGAAAACTATAACGGATTTAACTCGCGTATTTTGTTTTATTTGCTGACGATTTGAAAACTTTACAGTTCTCATATCCGTACTAGATGTAACTGTTATAATATTATTATGTATATAACAATAAATACGCCGGTTATAGTACATTACGCACCGAGGCCGGTAAAATAAAAAATGTCTCAGACCACATGTAATTGTCGTCCGAGGCGAAGCCGAGGTTGACAAAAATGTGATCTGAGGCTTTTTTATTTTACTGGCCAAGGTCAGTATACTGTTTTTCTGTTCGACGAAGCCAGAAAGCGGAAATTTCATTTTGCGAAGCGGCCACAAAGTTGGCGCTTTCTGGTCGGAGGACGGAAAAATCTGTTATCTTGTTGTTTCACACCAAATCAAATATTTTTTTCCCGGGTATAATAACACTTATTATTAATAATTTCTGATGTTTTCACGGTAATTACACATTGCCAAACTATCTTCCATAAGTTTTTAGTACTTACCTACTTGATCTTAAACTGTTTTTTACAATAAATTATCATTCGTCTATAAAAGTTTTTCAAAAAAATAGCCTTAGCCCGCGACGCGTGGAATTAGCAATTAAAAGTAGTTTACGTCCTATTTCAGGCTCTAGACTATCTGTGTACCAAATTTCATTTAAATCGTTCAGAAGTTTTAGCGTGAATGCGAGACATTAGTTAGGATATAATATATATACCTATATGTATTTCAAGACCTCAAGTCAAGTGATGTCTTTGTATGCAATATAAGCTATCTTACCGACTGAAGCTAGCTACATATTTACGTCATTCTATACGCTGCCTACTTCAGGTCTCAATAGCACAAACACTAGACTCTGTTTGTCGTCTGGCACCAACGCTTTAACTATATAAACTAGACTAGCCTTCTATAACAACATTCGATTATAGCGAACGCTTACGAAACAAAAGAAAAATGTTTGGAATTGACTAATTACGTAGACTTTTGATATTACTACGAAATGTTAATGTAAAATTTATTAAATATATTAAATTCGTTAGGTATTGTTTTAATCAATATTTACTTATTTATTACTTTAAAAAAAAACATGTACCTACATATTGGTTTCGCTAAAACTTCAGAACCACTGAACCGAAGTGGTTTTGAAATAATGTGTGAGAAAATTTGGAAAAAATATTATAAGACAAAAAAAGATTTTCAAAACGTGAAAAGAAGTACGCTGCCACCAGTCTGTAATAACATATTATTATGTAAAAAAAATATATAGGTATATTATTATCTTTTCATTACCTTGGTAACTAAATATTTGTAGAACCCGAGCGAAAAGGCACTGTGATAAAAAACGCCGCAAGAAACTCGTCAAAAAATCATCACGAAATTTAATTATGGCACGAAAAATTCATAGTTTATTATAAAATACCCATGTCATATTAATTTATACGGTCATTTTCTTTAATAAGCCGAGGCGCTGAAGCAAGAGTCAATATTAATTAATAACTCGCAGATTTACTATGCACGCGTGAATTCATATTAAAATGGAGTTTATATGTTATTAATGTTTTCAATTTTGTATATTATATCTTACTGTGCATATTAATATTATACAATGAGATTATTATTATTTAAAATAAATACGCTTTTAATTTATAAAAAGAAGTTTTAATTAATGTATTTTATCGAAATAATCATATGCAAATGTGACGGTTAAATCCGTTTTTGATTTTATGCTGATATTTTGGAACCTTTGCATTTGCCATAGTAGGACGCTAAGTTGGCAATAATGTTTTATTGGAATAAAACAACTAAAGTAACATTAACATTAGACTATAGACTATTATTTATAGTTGACTGGGAGAGTATTAGGAGGTATAAATTGAAACCTCTTTTGCTATAAAAAATAAATATATATTTTCAAAAATACCATTTTCAACTCAAAACTTTAATACTATCGTAAAGTAACACGAAGTCAGTTAAAAAAAGACAGGAAACGGTGCCATGTTGGCCATACCGGAAATGGCTGGGCGACCTAAATGTAGCCGGAAGTCCAGATTTAAGAGGAAAAGGCTTTCATGGAGGGTCCGTTCGTTTGAACTACTTACGATTGTTTATTTATACTTTATTGCTCAAAACTCTTTCAAAAACCGCTCCAAAATCCGTTGCGTAGTTTTAATGATTTAGGCATACATAGGGGCGGACAGCGACTTTGTTTATAATATGTAGTGATATAATTCCGATTAATTTAACAGCTAAATAAATGAAAATCAATCCCTATTATGAAATAAATTAATATCACAATGAAAAGCCAATTTTTCTATCCATTGTGTTCAGGGCGGCGTTCACATGGAACAAAGCTGTGATGAACAAAGGCTTTGAACAATATGCCTCTTTGCTATGAAATGAAATGCGTTGGACGTAAAGTTATTCTAACGGTACTTTTGTTTTTAATCGGTTTACTGCACTTGTTAGATAGCCGGTAAGCGGTTAAGAACTGGGCGCAATGCAATCATTTAATGCAAAGTGCATTCTTATTAGGATTCAATTATTATTTTATTTTTGGTGACGTTGTGAAAACTTTACTGTTTACGTATTCGTAGGTAATTGTAATTGTCACTTTATCTTATTTTAAATATTTCTTAAGTTGTTACGAGAACGTTTGTATTGATGGATGTAATTAATAAACCTTTATTCAAATCCATTACTTTGAATAAAGGTTTTCAATAAAACATCTCATACTTTTATAGGCGTACTTACGCCTACTACAGCGTTTAGGCGTACTTACGTATACCTACTTAGGTAAAGTCAAAGTCAAAGTCAAAATATTTAATACAGTAAACCTTAGGTTTCAATATATTAGTAGCCTAAGTTGAGAAATAGAATATTTCTATATTTTATTTTTTAATAATCTTGAGATATCTATAACCTTATTACCTTCATTAATATCCTTAGTATTCGTTCTGAAAGTAAAAATAATATATTATAGCAACCATAAGGCGCGTGCAGTGGGGAGAGCGTAAGTATAGCGACAGGGTAGGCACGACATTAGTGACACTGTGCCTACATGGAATGCACGCCCTTGGCAACTATGGTATTTATGTACCGAATTGTAATATTAAAACCAATAACGCCCTAAACAAAATTTAAACAAATTTTTGTTTCATATTCCGGAGGAAAGTCCTAGAAAATCGAAAGTAGCGGAGCGTAAACAAATTTCAGTTGAAATTCCCCTTTAAACTGTTGAAGTTACGTTTGTTCGGAACAACGTAAACCAGGGAACCGTCCAAGTTGTAGATTGCATATAACTTTAAAAGGAGTTTTAAAATATACACAAACTTGATTTGTTTGTTATTGTTGTTGAGCACGCTTTAATTCAATAGTTGCTGAAATAATTAATTTTATTCGCAGCGAGTTTTGTTTGCTTTGGTTTTTTTTTTTCGATTTTGTTTTGTTTTCTGTGACGTCTGTTAGAGTTTAAGAAGTATTATTATTTTTCTATTCTAATATAAAAAAGAGGATTGTTTGTTTGTATTGAATAGGCTCCAGAACGGCTGGACCGATTTCAAAAATTCTTTCACTGTTTGGAAGCTACACTATTCCCGAGTGACGGCACAGCGAGTTCACTTAAAAATGAAAATCTTAATTAAGTAAATAGAACACTTTTTCACATCAGTATTTATTAGCACTTAGGATAAAAAACAAAAATAGGTACCGATTGCGAGAAGGAACGCCGCAAGAATTTATTCAGCTGTTATTTTTTAAATAGTCAAAAAATACAATATTTACCTATATAAACTGTAACAATTTACACTAGAACATAAATTAAAGAAATAATTCAAAATGTGATAGAAAATGTTTAGTCAAAAGGTATTTATTATTATTATTTATTAATATACAGATATCATACTACATTGGTAAAGTAGGTATTTGTTACAAAAGCCTTAACAAGAAAATACTTGTCTCTTTATTTTGAAAATAATTTTATTCAATAATATAATTGAAAGACGTCACAATGACGTAATAGAGCCTCGTCGGGGGTAAACCATAATTATTTAATTTCCTCAAGGAAAATGTTTTCTGAATAAGACGAGAAGGAAAACCGCGGTTCAAAGACAAGATTTAAATAATTAACGAATGTAATTAAAATATCTTGTTTAGAGAATATTTTGTCGTAAATATTATGTGGAAGAAAATTTATATTATTTTTTATCAACCGATAATTCTAGAATACGCTTCTGCGTCGTGTTGAATGAGGTCCAGCTGTAATATTCCACCAATGAGAGACAAGCTATTGGTTTGTGATTGATTGAACATGACAGTTGAACCTCATTCTACTCGACGCACACATATTCCATTAAATTTATAACCAAAATTGATACAAAACATAATTATTTCAATCTAAAATGAGGTTTTAATCGGCTCGTATAAAGAAGTTTACTGGCAGACAGTATCTATCTATTGTACTATTACCACCATAAATAAAAAAAATCTAACTGAAAAAGAAATACGTTAACAAATCGGCAATACGAGTAGATATATTATTATAATATCGGATATCAAATTTTTGACAGCTCCATGAGATATTGCAATATTGCTTTCGCGGTAGAATTCAGCGTTATTTATCACGATTCCCTTATATCTTTCTCGCGATGACTTTGTGAATTTTTGTTTTCTAATATCACACCCTATTCACGAACTGTCCAACACAAAGTGGACATTTTGCATTTTAAATAACGAAACTAGAATTCTGTCAGCGACAAATTCATGCAATACGTGGCTCATAACGTTCTGAGGATTGCACTTGCCAAATAATGGGAAGATGTGACTTCATTATTCAAATTTAAACTTGACTGCGAGTAGAATAGAGATAAGTTTTGCTTACCACCTATTCTTGAACCAATTGTTTCTCTTGCTACCAATTCAACATTTTTAAACAAAAGAAGTGCACTGCTGATCAGCGACACAACACTAAATAACACTTCCTGGTCCTATTCGTTTGATTACTTCGATCTGGTCTAATGTGTTTGGCCCTTGGTTATTATTTTTGAAAGAATTTATTGGAATGAAAATGTGACGGATTTAACTCGCGTATTTTATTTTATTGGCTGACGTTTCGTAGCCTATACAGATTCCATAATCGTAGTACGACTGAGCTGACAATAGTGTTTTATTTAACATGCCAAATATGTATGTACATGCGAGAACCATTCATATAAAAATACAGGGTAACTTAGAATTTTAAATGAAATCACAATATTTTGTAAAAAATAGGATTAAGTAGTTTTACTTAGGTACCTACTCTTAAGTTGCATTGTTAATGACCGTTGAAATATAGAAACATATCTGATGCCTTCGCGGTTATTACACATTGCAATGAAACTATAACGGATTAAACTTAAGTATTTTATTTTATTTGCTGAGATTTCAAAAACTTTACAGTTCCCATATTCATAACAGACAGCTGAGCAATAGTCAAACACCAAAATAAACCCGTTATAGGCTACCTATTAATTGTTTTATTCAAATGCATAATAACCGCGAAAGCATCAGAAAATGTTAAAGTTGTTTATATTGTAGCAATTTTAATTATATCTCATATTTTTTAACATAGTATATTTCACCTCTTTAATATTTTTCACACAATATTAAAATTCCGCAGAAGAATCATATTTATTTTCCAACTTAATCAAATGTTGAGCTTAAAATTTGAAATTCAAAACGGGACGTTTATTACTACGAGGAATAATGGTTCATGCTTTGCTTTGTAATGAATTATTTTAATAAGATAAGATTTCGTTATTTTGCTATAAAAATAATAATAAAAAAAAAAACAAATGGTGCTTTACATAATGAGGGCCACCGCGTGTCAGAAATCCGCTAGATGCGCTAGCGTAGAATGAGGTCTAGCTGTCATGTTCCACCAATCACAGGCCAGTAGCTTACCTCTCATTGGTGGAACATGACAGCTAGACCTCATTCTACACTAGCGCATCTAGCGGATTTCTGACACGCGGTGGCCCTCATTAAGACTCTTTAACAAAATCACTATTTCATTTATACCGTTATAAATAATATAATTGGACTTCAACGAATAATTCTGATTATGTAATATAAGTACCTACTTTGAAAGCGATCATTATTTGATTTAATTGGACTTCAATTCAATTCAATAATTCAAATAATGTGTATATAGAAGATAAGATGCGCAGATGTCAAATCCCATACATTTTGGTAATTTCGTTTAACGTTAACGTTGAACGCTGGCGCCTTGTCTACGCCCGCTAGGTCCCCTCGCTCCTAGGTCTCGAATATCAACGATGTTCAGTATCAAACACATACAAAAGAATCACACATATAAGGTTATCTTTATAGTTTGATACAGTAAAGGGTTGTCAGATTACGTATCTATTTCAATGGAAAGCTTTGTCCCGGATCGTGACATGATACAAAGAGTTGCCCCGGGCACTGTTGGCTTACACTGCGACCAAATGAAGTTATTAAAAAAAGAATTGTATATAGGTATAAGCACGGGAAATGTGTAAAAATTTTATAAAATAAATTTTATTAGTTTATCAGTTTAATTGAATGTAGGTGATTTGTAATGTAATTCAATCGATTTAAAATGGGAAGAAATGAAAAGGCATTTTTATTTTATTTATATAAGCAAGGAAAATTGTTAAAATGCCTACCTTCTAGCGATTGTAGTACCTACTAGGAATACCGAGCTAGGATCGAATACAAAGTGATAACGCCATAGAATTAAACAATTAACTAAATCTATACTAATATTATAAAGCTGAAGAGTTTGTTTGTTTGAACGCGCTAATCTCAGGAACTACTGGTTCGAATTCAAAAAATATTTTTTGTTGGATAGACCATTTATCGAGGAAGGCTTTAGGCGATATAACATCACGCTGCGACCAATAGGAGCGAAAAAACAGTGGAAAATGTGTAAAAAACGGGGAAAATATGAAGCCTTATGAAGAAGTGACAGAAGACTTTGACAGATCTTTGACGAAACAATCGGACGGGCAGGACGACGTCTGCCGGGGCCGCTAGTATTAAATACTAGCGGTCTGCCCAGGCTTCGATACGATATCTATACGGATATCTTTTTTTTTTCTAAATTTAATATAGTCTATGTCATTTACGATAATGAAGCTTCCTAACAGTAATAGTACATTACGCACCGAGGCCAGTAAAATAAAATATAACTCAGATCACATGTAATTGTCGTCGGAAGCGAAGCCGAGGTTGACAAAAATGTGATCTGAGGCTTTATTTTACTGGCCGAGGTCAGTGTACTATTTTTCTGTTCGACGAAGCCAGAAAGCGGCAATTTCATTTAGCGCAGCGGCCACAAAGTTGGCGCTTCTTGGCCGGAGTACAGAAAAAGGATTTTTCAAGTCGATCCAGTCGTTTTGGAGCCTATTCAATCCAAACAAACAATTCAACCTTCCTTCTTTATTATATTAGTATAGAAGTAAAGATAAATAAATTTCGCTTTCTTTACCAAGTCATCACTATTTGTAAACATAGAGAGAAAAGGGACTTAAAACTTCAATGAAAAATTATTAAAATCATTATAATAAAGGCAGCTACCTAATTATACCGTTTATGTTTTAGAGGCAGAACAATTTGTGACATGTTACAAAGGTCGCTCGAGGCATAGCTATGGGCTTACACTGCCTGCTTCGTTTAAATTTATTCAAAATGAAATACCGTACGATACGTAATATTATTATTTAGAGATTAAATAAGACGTACCTGGGGGCGTAAACAACGTTAACGTTGAACGTCTGCACCAAAATGTATGGGATTTGTCATCCGCGAACGACTGCCACGTACGTCACAAACGTTGATGTCAAATCCCATACATTTTGGTCGTTTCGTTTAACGTTAACGTTGAACGTTGGCACCTTGTCTACGCCTCGTGGGTGGATCTTCGAGCGTTTGAGACGCCGTCATTGTATCTATATCTATATTTTTTGCAAATATTATAAAGTAGCAATTGAAACAGTACAGAAATGACGGCATAGCGTTCAGAGTTATTAATACTAATATAATAAAGAGGAAAAGTTTTTTTGTTTGTTTAGATTGAATAGGCTCCTAAACGACTGGATCGATTTAAAAAAATATTTCAATGTTGGAAAGCTACACTTTTCCCGAGTGACATCCCTACTAATCCCTACTAATATTATAAATGTGAAAGTAACTCTGTCTGTCTGTCTGTCTGTCTGTCTGTTACGCTTTCATGCTAAAACTACTGGACCGATTTAAATGAAATTTGGTACAAAGAAAGTCTGGAGCCTGAGAAAGGACATAGGCTACTTTTTAACCGACTGCAAAGAAGGAGGAGTTCTACGCGGACGAAGTCGCGGGCAGAAGCTAGTAGTCTATAAAAAACGGGGTCCGGGCGAAGTTGGGGCGGGCCGCAAGTCCATAATATTTACAATACAGCGAAGTCTGAAATAAAAACCGATGTAATATTCGAGAACAAAGAAAAACAATCCGATGGACCGTAACAATTGAAACTAAACGAAGCATAAAGCCGAGCAAAATAAATTATGCGCAGGTTATTCTAAAAATAACAAATCTGTTTGCATAACGTCTTGGTACGGCCTACGCAGCATCACTGGGTCTTAGCACGTGTTGGGATTTGACACCTACATAAATGGATTATTTATGAACTAGCATGTTGCAAGCGGATTTTAAGAGCTTATGAAATTAGGTTTAGATTTTAGTAGTAAGCTTATACATATTAGTACAGTAAGTGACAGATATCTCAGACGCTTACTGTGCCTAACTAAGCATTTATATTATATACCTAGTTAACTAAAAAAAGGGATAATTTATGTACAAAGTCTTGCTGATTGATTATATGAACATGTTTGCAAATTTAAAAAGAACGGCACCGGCGGCAGCCATTTTGATTTATGCTGAAAAGCTATAGATTAGATTGGACTAATTTATTTCGCATTATTTCAAACATTAAACATGAGTGCGTATAATGTAACATTATCTACAAAAATATATATAAAAACAATACAAAGAATACGTAAAGTTATAAATTATTAGAAATTTACAAATTATATCATTATGTCAATTTATGTTATTTTTTCTTTTAGTGGTCAAGTAATAAAAATTTAAATATTTAAGACATATTTTTTAAGTTGGTATATAAAATGGTTATATAAAAAATAATGGTATTTGAAAACTAAACAAAAATAAGGCGCCCCGGCCGTTGACTATCTAAGAGTACAATTCAAGATGGCTGCCGCCAAATTATTTTTAATACATAGAGGCATAGATTATAACCGATCTGCCAAAATTAAAAAAAAAACGATTCCTTTTTTAGTTAGGTAATTTATTTATGAGCATGGCTCCGTTTTTGGTATAGTAAAATATACAAAAATAAGAGGATTAAGTTAATGTGTTCTTTAATAACAATTCTAATCTTAAATTCAAATGTATTGCGGAAAATCCTTTTACCATAAAGCATAAAATTCACTCATGGATCATAAATACATCCTTAATAGCGAAAAATTATACTTTAAACCTAACCTTATACCGAAAGGAAATGAGTCCGTTGCGTTTAAATTTGCATATAACTGAATAGAAAATGTTTAATTAAGAAAACGGGTAATTTGGACCGGTTTATTTTAAAACGTCCTTTTGTTTTGCAATTTTCATTTCGTCTCCGAAGCGTGGGATTCTTTTACATCATTTCGGTTATGGGTGAAATTGCGTTATGCTCAGTACGTTTGAATAATGCATTGTATTATTATAATTTGATTGCTTTCCGTGACGAACGTTTGTTGAACATTTTTTTGTGAATCTTCTTTTATATATAAAAATGAATCGCAAAATGTGTTGGTAAGCGCATAACTCGACAACGCCTAGACCAATTTGGCCAATTTTTTTTTTTAAATGTTTATTGAAGTCCAAGGATGGTTCTTACGGCGAGAAAAAATCGAATAATTGCCGGGAAAACCTTAAAAACAGCCCTTTTCTTTTCCCATACAAACGTTGTCCAACTAAAGTTACCTAATTTGAATTTCGAACGGGCAGGATGACGTCTGCCGGGGCCGCTAGTATAGAATAAAAAGAGTAAGGAATTTTATGACTTTTTAATATTGTTCGTATTTTTTATTGTTACAATCGTGTCGTCGAATTGTCATTAGCAAGAATATATAAAAGGAGAAGCTGACTCAATGACTGACATATCAACGCTGGACCTAAACTATAAGGGTTAGAAACATTAAATTTTCCACAGGAGATTTGGAATATTTTGTTGGCCTTCAGCAGGCGCGTGCAGTGAGAGTTGCGTATGTTCTACGTCAGGGCAGGTAGGCACTTCATACATTAATTCCATTGTTCCTATGTGGAATGCACGCCCTTGGCCGTAAGCGTATTCAAATTATGACTGTAATACTTTTTTAAATATGACAACACTTAAGATTGGTCTTCAGCGGTGCTGGCATTTTTAAAACCTTTTACTTATGTTACAGTATGTACGGGTGAAATCTTGTAACTCAATTTTGAAGCTTAACTAACCGATTGAACTGATTTTTGTACACAAGTTTAAATGAAAATACACGGTTAACTAGGTGACGTCATTCTAAAACTAAATTAAGGGGGTGCAAGGGAGGGGAGACCAAAACTCTACAAATATACCTAAGTGGGGTATCAAATGAAAGAGGATCACATAATATCTATGTAAATTAGAAAAGCATGTTTTGAAAAAAATATACCTATATCATAATTTCTGATGCCTTCGCGGTTATTACACATTGGAATGAAACAACTATTAACGGATTTAACTCGCGTATTTTATTTTAACGCCCCCTATTAGGTTTTAATTGTACTGTATAATAGTAAAAATTTTTTGCGTGAAATGTAACTTTAGTATTTCATAATTAAGAATAGGGTAGTTTTTCAAAATTTGTAATTTAAATATAAGGTAGTTTGCATAACTGTATAAATCACTTTAGCGTTAGACTATTGTCAGCTCAGTCGTGCTACGATTATGGAAACTGTAAAGAATCCGAAACGTCAGCAAATAAAATAAAATAAAAATACGCGAGTTAAATCCGTTAATAGTTGTTTCATTCCAATATATACCTATATCATTATTATCAATGACCTACCTGTCACTGATAAACATACAAACACTTGTCATAATTTCGTTATCGCATAGCACCAACAGCACTCGATCTAAATTAAAAACTCGAAATATTGCGTGCAACTAATCCTACAATCTATTGCCTTAATAGCGATGGCAATTGTACATGTTCGATAGCGATTACTGGCTAGATTGCCTTTATACTGAAATTAAATCAGATATAATGATTTGATATACAAACATTTTCGTATAAAATAAACCTGAGATCTTTTTTGTATCTAAAGGATGTGTAAAATCCTAACTAATAATAATATTATAAATGCGAAAGTAACAGACAGACAGACAGAGGTCTGTCTGTTACGCTTTCACGCTAAAACTACTGGACCGATTTAAATGAAATTTGGTACAAAGAAAGTCTGGAGCCTGAGAAAGGACATAGGCTACTTTTTAACCGACTTCAAAAAAAGGAGGAGTTCCGCGCGGACGAAGTCGCGGGCAGAAGCTATCTATTATATAAAAGAAAGTCGTGTTATTTACTCCGTTAATAACTCAAGAACGGCTGAACCGATTTGGCTGAAAATTGCTGGGGATGCAGCTGAAAACCAGGAGAAGGAGATAGGATACTTTTTATCACGTTCCAGTGAAAAAAAAATTTAATGACACCTGTCAAATCGACTATGCCGGGCGGGACGAAGTCTGGGGGCCCACTAGTTTTATATAATTACTAGCTGACCCCGCAAACGTTGTTTTGCCTTATAAATTATTTCTAGTTACAACCTTTATCACTTAGGGGTATCAAAAATAGATAGTAGCCGATTCTCAGACCTACTGAATACGCATATAAAATTTGGTAAAAATCGGTAAAGACGTTTCGGAGGAGTACGGTAACTAACATTGTGACATGGAAAATTTAAATATTAGATTAGATATTGATACTATCTATATAATGGTTATTTATTAGAATATGTATAATTTTGAAGGTCTCGAAAGTCACTTTTATTGCGAAAAATCTGATATATGCGTGTCGTGCAGAATGAGGTCCAGCTGTCATGTTCCACCAATAACAGGCCAGAAGCTTGTCTCTCATTGGTGGAATATGACAACTAGTAGATTTTACTGACATTTGCCTCTTGCAGGATTTGAACCCAAAACCTACGGTTTCGTAGTCAGATCTGACCACTAAACTAACAAGCCAATTAATAAGTTTCTGAAATATTCCCCAGATAAATAATCCTATAGTAGAATAACATAATTTATTTTCTTTGATAAACTACTTGAATATTCTAGGCAGACTAATTCAGCACTAGACCTATAATTGCCTAGGTTTGTTCTTAGGTTTCTATTTTTTTTATAAATTGGAGTTTAATGACGGTGACTTTGCCAAGTTTTTTTTTATAATAAAATGAATTTCGTCTTAAATTTTGTTTATTAAAATATTTTTCTAGGTATTTGGTAAAGTAGAAAAGTTAATGAAATCTGTATTTCAAATGAAATTCTAGCGAAATTATTTATTAAATATACGTTTCGTATGTTATTAAAAACATTATTTTTTTTAATATGGGTATTCTCTTTACTAATTTGAAACTTCAATATAATATATTATTATAAAATAGCTGGAACTGGAGAAATGTTCGAAAAAATACAAATAAAAAAAAAAGTTTGCCTGAAATGACGACATTCGGAAAAATAAGATTAGAAATGGATTTTAATTTTAAAGAAAAAGTTTCAGCACCTTTAATTAAAAAAAATTGAAACGTAATATTTTACTATTTATATTGGATATAATTCCCTATTTTTAAAAATTGGATGAAGATTCTCTCATTTATAATGATATATTATTATAACTACCTACACCAGAAATGTAAAATTATTATAAGAGGATAAACTAAGGTTAGAATCTCCTAGTAAGTATAAGCAACACTAAAAAAACAAACAATTTATTTTAATCAAAGAACAATCGATAGGCAACTTAACCTTTCCACCGCCGACAAATTAAAGCACGCAAGAAAAAAAACAATGAAAATAAATAATTTAACCCCTCGCGTGCCAGTACGCAGGCATGATAATAATTACGGTAGATCGCTAACGATAAAATTACTTACGTACTAAACAAGTGTACTTGTAGAAAAACAAGCGGATTTCACGCAAACTTTTATAATTAATGCCAAAGGGAGGTAAGAATTAGGTTAACTGTTTATGCTCTTTTCCGTTACTTCATACTTTATCTTTTATTAGAAAAAGGATTATCACGTAATATTTTATTCTGTATATAAAAATATGAATATAATATTTAATCTGTATTAGAATTTAGATTGTTAAGCAATAAATGGGGCAATTTGTGTAAAATGTTATATTATTAAAAAAAAATCCAATCCCTACTATAATATTATAAATGCGAAAGTAACTCTGTCTGTCTGTCTGTCTGTTACGCTTTCACTCTAAAACTACTGAACCGATTTAAATGAAATTTGGTACAAAGAAAGTCTGGAGCCTGAGAAAGGACATAGGCTATTTTTTAACCAACTGCAAAAAGGAGGAGTTCCACGCGGACGAAGTCGCGGGCAGAAGCTAGTGTGTAATAAACGCGAAGGCATCAGACATTATTTTACTAAAAAATCAAAATAATTGAAATTTATACCACGTCTGATTTTGTTCTTACTTAAATCCTTACTGTGCTTAACTTTGCACACTAAACGCATAATATAACTTTTGTATTTTACCCTAACGTTTCTTAAAATACAAAGAGTCACCTAACACTCAAAATCAACATTACACTCCCGCGCCTAAGTACAAAAGTTTTTGAATACGTTTCGAAAAGTTCCATTTTATCACCAGTTCGAGTCAGTTGAAACGAAATCTTTCAAGTGAGAAAATAAACAGGCCATTTCTCTTTATCCGGCAGAGGAATAAATCTCGGAAGGAAAAGGGCCGGATGACAGCCAGCAACTGATGGCATCTGTCACTTTGACAGCTGATCCGATCTCGGCTGTCACGGTTAATGCTCATTTTATAACCAGAGCTGTGCGAGACATTTCTTATACGTTGGCTACTTTCCGAAATGTGTACGTAGCGTGGAACGGGTTAACTTATGACGTAAGTTTCCTTAGTTTAAAAATTTAAAATTTTGATAGATTTAAAAAAACACGTTGGAATTTGAATATATGGTGCAGGTACAAATCAAAATGGCGCCTTTCCGAAACTTTTTTCCATAAATTATAATTGGGCAGCATTATTTTTCTTGACTGCACGACTTCCAAAATGTGAAGCAACCTTTTTTAAAAATTGGTGAATTTATCGAGCGTTTGGAACGCTGTGATTGTCATCTCAGATTATTATTATTATAATAATATTATTGATTTTGTTGCCGTTTTTTCTCAAGTGAATTCTTTCTTTGGAAACGAAACCTTCTGACCTTCACAAGAGCTTGAGCCTAAATTGAATATATTATTTTTTATTTCGATTTACTAAAATCCAAATCAATACTACCTATTCTACCATCTATGGTAGAAATTTTGTAAATGTTAGCAAAACACCAACAAATATAACTTTAACAAGATAAGTATTTCAACTAGTTTCCACTATCAAACTCAATTATTCTATTTCCCGTTACTCTAGTGGTTGCGAGTAAAAAGTTTTGTTGGTTTTGTTGGTTCCCACCAAACGTCAGTTGCAAACGGCTTTGTGCAGGCTACTCTGTGGCATTCTAGCTGTCAGCGTGCTGCCAACCTAACTGACAACTGCATAGACTACGTATTATTTATACATTGCACGAAATTTTACATAGATGTAATAGATAAGGGTCAGCTTTAAAATGTTCAAAAGTATTACACAATTAGGATTTTAACATATTTTTAATTGTGTTTAAGCGAATCTGACATGTGCATAGACTATGTATTTATTTATACATTGCACAAAAATTTACACAGACAGAAGGCTCAGCTTTAATGTGTTTAAATTAATTGCGTTTAGGTTTTAGAGTTTCCAATAAAACATATTTTTAATTGGGTTATACCTATTTCAATATTTTCGTTCCAATCTATAAAAGTGGATGAAAACATATAGTATAATATTATTATAAGGTGTTAATTTTAGAATTTTCTATAAAAATATGTCGTCAGCATGATCAGAAAAATGCAGGTAAAAGAGGTTTCAAATAATTCAACCCGTAAAGGAGTAAAACAAGAGTTAAAGTTTTTACGAAACTTTGTATAAATTCTTTTATTAGTATTAAACCGATACCAATAGGATTTTGATCGGTATCAAACCTACAAAGAACTTTCTAACGGTTCTACCTAAATCTGCCTTGATATTATATTCTATGGTTGAAATAATAAAAAAAATTGGTTCAATCAAAGTTTGAGGTATTAATTCTATAAGTAGGTAAGGAGTATTAAAAACTGCCTATGGTATTTAAATACGTTTAATTGTAACAACATTGACGACAAAATGGCGGCACACTTTTTTTACTGAACTTTGACATGACACGATTCAGCCAGTGACGTGACCAAAAACAATTATTAGTTGCTTAAAATTAAAACGAATGAAATATATAAATTAATTTAACGTTTATAAACAGACTTAAAAACATTAAAGAAATAAATTCAATGCTCTTGAAACACTATTTTAAAACTTATTCTTAGTAAACGACAGCTATTTTCAATTGTATAAATATTGTTCTATAAAATTAATAACATAGATGTTATTAATTTTATAGAACAATAACAGATAAAATACATTATGCTATTCGTGGGCATACGTCAGTTGCATAGTCTGTGGACTGTTTTGTTTGTAACATAGACTTATAATCAAAATAGAGATGATACTCACGCTAATACAAAAGCGATCACGACAGCGCTATACTCGTCAACAGAAATAACAGAGAGAAGAATATATTTGCTATCCCTTTCTCCAAACTCTTTTTGATTCTAAATGTGTGCGTAAGTTACATAGAACCATTACTTGTTATTAAATTGTGAAGTTGATATTTAAAATCTTCCTTAAGAGGACTGTGAACCTGTTGATTTTCATACAAAAGGCGATAACGTTTTACACCCAGTAAATATAGTTAGATTTTTATAATTTTTGGATATGTTGTAGATATAATGAGAAACTACGTCTGTACGTTTTGATTTTTAAGAAATATTGCTTAAATAATATAGATTTTTATGATTATAAATCTGTATATAGATTTTTAGATGCTAATAAATTTTAGCGTAAGCAATATTTCTTAAAAATCAAAACGTACAGACGTAGTTTCTCATTATATCTACAACATATCCAAAAATTATAAAAATCTAACTATATTTACTGGGTGTAAAACGTTATCGCCTTTTGTATGAAAATCAACAGGTTCACAGTCCTCTTAAGGGATACTTACACGTCAGTATTTACTATTGCTCGGAACAAAAATAATGGAACTGAAAAAAAAAACGCTTTAAGAAACTCGTCAGCTGTTACCTATGTCTTTACTGAAGATCGATAAAATATAAATAGGAACAAGCTGAACATAATTAAAAATGAATAAGGATAAAGAAACCAAATATAAGTATGAAATAACTAAACCTTGTCATTTCATGATTACTGCACTCAATTTTACATTGGACTGTTAATGCCATCTCTATTATATTCAACCGCTATGGTAGATTCTAGAAGCATAGACAAGCTTTCTGTAAACTTATCTCTGGTACTGTAGCTGGAGGCTAATCGGTCCGAACTAAGCAAATTCGCAATAGATTTGTTCCGGAGGATTTAGTTTTGTTATATATTATTATAATAATGTTTAGTTTCAATATTAACATTCACTGAACGTTAGACTAGTGGTAAAATTAATAATATTATTATACAACATCAGCAGAAGTAACAAAGCTTTTTATTATATAAACGCGTCTACTGTTCGAGTAGCCCGGAAACGTCCTCGCATATTCATTAGGTCATTATTATTGCTGGCTGTTTGAGCAAGCCCCAAATATTTGATGTGGCTACTTGAACGAATTTGTATATTAGATGCTTCTGAATTCAAAATTAATTGCCATTTGAATACTGGCTAAAACTGTAAACTGCTCTGGCCTTCATTTTGATGTTCCGTATTTAAATTACATTTCGTATCTGTTTTAAAATAAGTTCCGGTACGAATATACGTATATTGGGATCCATGTAAAAAAGGGTAAAAGCCCTTTACAAATACATAATATTATACTTATACCTTTTCTTAACTAGGGCCCCAGATGTAAGGTCTAATCGGATAGTACCTACGTAATTCTACACAACGCGCATTTAGCGTGTTTTTGATGTTCTTTACCACTATGTTGGTCAACATGTAAATACTGGCTGAAAGTTAATAATGTCTGTAGACTAGTGTTTGAGAAAAACAAATTAAATCTACTATTCGCATTCCAAATTTAAATTCTGTACAATCCCAATTAATTAATACCTACAGGCAGGTCTGACACATTTAGTATATTCCAAATTCAAATGTTTCATTAGGTACCTTTTAAACACTGGCCGAAATAGAAAAGTTTTGTAAATAAAATAAATCCCAATAAACGTTTTATTTGTATTCTATTTTCAAACTCATTCGTATTTATTCGGTCGTTTCATTAACATCGCCGTTGTGTTCGAGTAGACTGAAGCGAGAATTCATTGACATGTGATATTGTTTTAAATTTAAATTAGGGTTGCCAGTGATATAATTCTTTGATGTATATTTTAGAATTCTGAATTCAAATGAATGATAGAGAAAATTTTAATGATTTTACTCGTGTTCATTAAGAATTTTTATTTCAGGTGATGTATCAAATTGATGGATTTTTATAAATACCCTAAACGACATGTTTATAAGTGGAATAGTCATCTCTTTTAACTTTAATGTCGAAAATTATTTTATATTGCAAAAATAAAAAAGTAAGCCCCAGAAATGGATTTTTAAGAATTAATCCCTTAAGTACTTCAAACAGGGGATAAAAGATTTAAATAAAAAATAAGACATCATATTTGAAAATACATTTTCATTAAGGGTGTAAATTAATAAATATATGTGCGAAGCCGCAGGTAGAATGCTCGTTCTGTTATAAAATTAATACATATAAATATTATGTTATATATAATATACAAGAAAGTATTTCAATTTGTTTCCGCCATTATACCGAGTGGCTGAAATCAAGGGTCAGATTGACCTCTTTCAAATAATATCCGTCCATTAAGTTAATGTCAGATCATAACATACAAAAATGGCAAAAAATATATCTTAGGTACTTATGCTGTTATTACACATTGGAATGAAACAGTTATAACGAATCTGACTCATTCATTTTTAATAAATATTTCAATATCACACCGTTACTAGAATAGTGTAACATCTAGAAATATTTTGTTACTCAATTTAAGACTCTAAGTCTGCACGTTTAAATTGGAATTTATTTGACACATTTCGAGTTGTTACACTTTTCTAGTGAGAGTACGATACTTTGCTAACTTGCTTAAAACCGCCATGCACTGATTATTATAGCAACTCGTGACGTCACAATTTTGACGATCCAAAACGAGGCAACCTTCAAAATTGTAAGTCTCGAATTTCAATTTCCATTTCTTTTTGGAGTGTTTCGTATACTTATATATTGATGTGGCAGAATGATGTATGACGTAGTCAATTAACGGGGGACATTGAGTAATGTTGGATGTAGGGGGAGGCCGGGGAAAATGGGGAAATGTGGAGGGTTTTGTTTTTTTTTATATGTATAAACAGGAAAGTAATGACAAAAGCCATAAGGAGCTGATTTGAATTTGGCTTTTTATCAGATTCGTCTCGACGTTTTCACTGAATGGGATTCTAAATGAAAATTTCCTTATGTGGACCTTGTTTAATATTTAAAATTATAATACCTATTTGAGTAGGTACTTTCTTTTAATTATGTCCTAAAGTCGCTTCCCGGTAAATACAAAAAACAACTACCTACGATAATAATATATCTTTTAAAGGTCCTTAAGTTTTAGTTTGAATTTTACGTGTTCTCTGTTTTTTTTTGTTATAATATGTTTTTGACGATCTTACAGTGAGTGCATATACATATATAATGTCACATTTATAAAACTATATAATTAGAAGCTATGAAATAAGAAATAAATGAATCTAATCTTATCTAGTTATTTTGTTTGTATCCATTTGAAGGACCCAGTCAGATTCAAATCTGGTTTTTTGTTTGTCAATCCGTCGGTGGATTTATCGGCCAACTGTGTTGCAATTTATATAGCGCAGTTATTACAGTATTTTTAATAACAAATAAATAAAATATGAATACGCCCGGCAACTTTGTTATGTAGGCTTGAAACAAATATTGCTTTTTCAGTTGTAAATAGAGAAAAAGTTAAAAGTAATATTAAAATAGTGTATAAAACTAACACAACCTTACTAGTACTAAATTTATAATGAACTAGCTCGAATATTTAACAAAAACAAATAATTTATTAGTAAATAGACCTTAAAAAAGTATTTTGACTTTTACACGTCAGAGAAGAAATGCCGCAAGAAAGCATTTTTTCTATATAATATATACTTTGAACTTCGTTACATAATAATTTCTGACGCCTTCGCGATTATTACACATTGGAAAGAAACAACTACTTATAACGAATAACTCGCTCATTTTATTTACTTAGTTTTCATTTCTAAAACAAAGAACACAACATAAGATACTATGAAGTCTGTCAGATTCACAGAAAAAGCTTGAAATTACAATCCAACTGAAGTCAGAATGAGCTTCCAGTTCCACCAAAGCTTTACTTCAAAGCTTGTAAATTTATCTTGATTTTAAGGTCACGTGTCGGATTCAAATCTTGTTTTTGTCGCGTCTGTCGCGAGCAGATTACGACCCGTTGGTGGATTTATCGGCCGACTGCGTGCGCGATTTATGTGACATAATTTATATAGAGACTTGTAAGTACTTAAATACAATGAAGTTATCTGACAAAAATAGTATCTTTAAAATTAGGATTATGATTAGTGTATTTAGTATACTTTCTTTTCGGTCTGAATTAAAAGGTTGACTGCTGTAAAGTCATATTACATTCATTTCACCTTATGTACAGTATTTTAAATTGCTTATAAGTGGATATAAATAATTGTAGTATTTTAGTTTTTCAAAAAATGTATATAATGGAAAATTTGTCCTCTTAATAAGATGAATCCAAAATAAAGCACTGAAGAATTTTTAAGAGGTACATTTAATAATAAATACTCCGAGAGCCATCACCAATTTTTGGAGATATTTGAGGCAAGTTGAAAACTTGTCATAATAATATAGCTCTCCTACTATACCCCACGAAAGTGCAGATATAACGTGACAAACTCTGTTTGTCTCAAATACCAACCTACTTTAAAAATTGTTGCCAGCTTTAGGGCTAAAAGTTTAAGTTTTTTAGTACTTACACACCGCAATATTTTTAAATCATACACTTACTTCATTAACATGAAATTATTCAAACCCCTGCAGCCATAGACTTCACAATACCTTCGCGTGTTAATAGCCAACGTAGAAATAGCCACTTAAAAAAATAACCATAATTGCCTTTGGTCTTGCAACAACATAAAAAAATCAACTCACTGTGGCGCCACTATCGTTTAACAGTAAGTAAACTATGTGGAGATTATAATAGTTCCAAATTTGACCACCGATAAAGTTAAGTTGGTTTGTAACCAAATTTAAATGGTCATTCAGTGAGGGCGCCACGGTCAACGGTTTCATATGAAATAGTAAGGTGGAAGGTTAGTTACATTTTTTGCCACCAGTATAATTATTTTGGTAAAATCGTATAATTTTGGTTTTGCTGTAGAGGCGTGAATGACTCGTGTATGCTTGCATGAAGGTTTTATTATACACGAAATGGTGGTCACGGAATAATAAAAATTTAAATGCACAAGTTAGCTCTTATAAATATGTTAAATGCTTATATTAAAATGAACTCGAGCCCTATATTTGTTGGCACACTTTTGTGCGTGTAGTAACTCAATATACTTACCTTATTATAAGTAATATAATATTAATGTTTAAAAATAAAATAATTAAATTAAATCATTTTGAACAATTTATACCAATTGGTCTAGTTCCAAACTAAGCAAAGCTTGTGCTATGGGTATTGAAAACGGATAAATGTATATACATATAGTTATGTAAATACTAAGACACCCAAGACACGTGTAGGTAAGTACATCACACTGACATTTGCTCCTAGGAAGAATCGACCCCGCGATCTTCAGTTTCGTAGTCAGGTTTCTCATATCGCCAGAAAATGTTTACGGGTAGATTTTATTTATAAAATGACTTTAACCGTATTTAGCAGAAGATAATTTTACTTAATTTTTCTGAGACGACAATGACGGCGTTTTAAACGCTATAAAAATTCAACAATATATTATACTTTCCAATTTGTATTCTCTGTATCTAATATAATTGTAAATCTATGGTCAAAGCCGATCGCGCCCGAACATTCCCGAACACCCCCGAATCAATTCCTCATCCAAGATGTCGGCCGATTTAATTAATTCAGAATTTATTGTCAAAAGGGTTGGCCCGTTCATCCATTTTTGTTGAAATATCGAGTTTCTTTCCAAATAGGAGATACGGATGGGCGATTTGCGATTACATTCGAAAATTACTTTTTGGTGTCGGAGTTTGTTTTTCCGTTTCGCTTTTCCTTTGTTGTTTCGTTTATTGCGATGAAAAATTATTCTAAGGTTTTATTTGGAATAAAAAATTGTAAAGTTTTGTTGGAGTGATTTATTGCGGGATGATAAATGGATGCGACCTCTGTCGATCTCCTGTGGGAGAAGTGTGCATACATTATGATTTGTGCTTGGAGTTGAGAAATGTTTGCTATCGGTTCATATACAACTATAACTTTGAATAACGAGCATCCCTACTATAATATTATAAATATGAAAGTAACTCTGTCTGTCTGTCTGTTACGCTTTCACATTAAAACTACTGGACCGATTTAAATGAAATTTGGTACAAAGATAGTCTGGAGCCTGAGAAAGGACATAGGCTACTATTTAACCGACTGCAAAAAAGGAGGAGTTCCACGCGGACGAAGTCGCGGGCAGAAGCTAGTTTACTGATAAATTGTAATCTGGGGTCAGACAAAATATTCATTTGTTTTTATGGATCTCAACAAGTGATATATGTGATGTTATATCTATCTACCTATTTTGTATTATAAAAATAAAAATGAATCACAAAAATGTATGTACATGCTTAACTTCTGAAGGACTGAAGCAAATTGAATAATTATTGTTTTGTTGTGATTGACTTTGTTAGGATTGTATGAATTCTTTTAGAGAATTTATATAAAATATTTCGTAGTTTATTGAAATTCGTCATTATTGAAATAAAAAATAAAATAGCATATAAGTAATATTTTTAAATATAAATGGAAACTGTCTCATTATTTGATTAAAGTTGGTTGAGATTTATATAACTACCTGATTACGTAGGTAACCAAATTAATCAAATTCCTTATTATATTATA
Source organism: Polylopha cassiicola (assembly GCA_038024825.1). Classification (NCBI taxonomy): domain Eukaryota; kingdom Metazoa; phylum Arthropoda; class Insecta; order Lepidoptera; family Tortricidae; genus Polylopha; species Polylopha cassiicola. The sequence goes on from CP149061.1 coordinate 9,072,635, forward strand.
ATGCAACTGGGGACCAACCCACTCTACGCTAGCAAGTATTATACGAGTGGGTAGGTCTCCACTTGTAGCGGATATTTTTCAACAATTCCCTCGAAGTGTATAACAGCCCAGCAAATTGACCGCCAACGCTGCGGCTCTCTGATACTGAAGTAGTTACGTACAAGTTATAAGCTTCAGCGATTTGTAATAAAATTTATTTTTATTTTATATGAACATACTAGTTTGACTTTTTGATGATCATTAAATTTTAATAAGTATATTATAATAATTTCTGATGCCTTCGCGGTTATTACACATTGGAATGAAACAACTATTAACGGACTTTAGCGATAGAATATTGTCAGCTCAGTCGTGCTACGATTATGGAAACTGTAAAGAATCCGAAACGTCAGCTAAAAAAATAAAATAAAAATACGCGAGTTAAATCCGTTAATAGTTGTTTCATTCCAAAGTATATTATATCTAAGGTCATTGTTAACACTCGCAAGGGAATCAAATCCTGCAGATACTGCCCGTACCTGGCTACGCTTTTGCTCAAGGATGCTTTAATTCGTTCATTATATTATTATAATTATAATAAGCAATTTTAAAATTTACACAATCGTACTTTTCAGACGCCAAATTATATAGAAAATATGATATTATAATCTGTTAGGTACCTACCTACACGCGAATTAAATCCATTACATTTGTTTCATTCCAATGTGTAATAACCGCAGGCATTAAAAAAAAATACTACTTTGCATGTTGAGTTACTTGAAAAAGCGACCATACTCGTCGTTTTACCTAAAAATCTATTTCCAACATGTAATGTACGTTGAAATGTATTTTTCAACTCATCGCTGAATAACGACACAACAAATTGACCAGCAAAGCTGAGGCGTCCATTACAGGAACTACGTTTATAAGGAATAAGATACAAGCTTCAACCGATTTTATTGGCAAATTCTGAGCCGTAAGCGCATTTTAAATTTTGACTTTATCTATGGCAACACTCGTCAAGATTGAGGAAAAATGTTGTCATTTGCCAGTGTTGTTTTTAATGGATATTAGAGCGAGTGGTTTTTATTAGTTTCTGATGCTTTCGCGGTTATTACACATCGAATTGAGTGTTTTTAATAATTTTTGATGCTTTAGCGGTTATTTCTCATTGGAATGAGTGTTTTTCATTTAAAAAAACTTACGCAAATTAAATCCGTTATAGTTGTTTCATTCCAATGTGGACCGGGAAGACATTACAATTTTTTATTATCCTTACTAATATTATAAATCCTTACTATATATAATATTATAAATGCGAAAGTAACTCTGTCTGTCTGTCTGTCTGTCTGTCTGTCTGTTACGCTTTCACGCTAAAACTACTGGACCGATTTAAGTGAAATTTGGTACAAAGAAAGTCTGAAGCCTGAGAAAGGACATAGGCACCTTATTAACCGACTGCAAAAAAGGAGGAGTTCCACGCGGACGAAGTCGCGGGCAGAAGGTAGTTATTTATATTACTAATTTGTCATATTATTTTTATTATCCGCTATAATCTTATGCCTTGTCCCGTATTTATTGGGTAGCACGATGCGGGCGTCTACGATACGATACATTCGAGTGAGAGGCTTGGATTTGACACTATATCCTCTACTGTACATATATATTATATATTATATATGTATGCTTCCTCAGCTTGGCTATCACTGTACACAGGAAAGGTTTCTGCCTACCCAGTTATTGATTTTAGGAACTTCTAAAGGGGGGTCCCTTTTTTGATCCCATAGGGGTTAATTTTCGGAATGAAAAATAACGTAATTTTTAATGCGTAGAGTGAAAAATTTTCATGTTTTAAAAACAGAGTACTTGTTACATTTTGTAACTTCATAAATAAGGTAGTTTGTATAATGTAAAAATCACTTTAACGTTGGACTACCATCAGCTCAGTGCTACGAATGTGGGAACTGTAACGTTTTCAACACGTCAAATAAATTAATAAAATGAATCATTGCAAAGGTATTCGAAATTATTGACCTATATATATACTTTTTCGAACCTGAAATTATCAGTAACTATATCAAATGATTAGTACGACGTAGATATCAATCGAAATTTATTTTATTTAATACCATTAATTTATAACTGTCACGGGAAAATAATCTGATCCCATGCGATATTTAATAGTATCAAAACAGTTTAATTTGATTTAATAGGGACCTATCGAAAATGATGAAAATTAACAAACTTGTGAATATAAACTTTCTATACGTCACTTTTAATAACGCAAGCTGTAAGTTCCAGGGTTGTCGGACCTTTCTATAAGGTTTGACGGGTTCCGTACACTTACCGACCACTTCTTAAGATTAATGACAGCCCTAGTGACGTCAGGATTATGCATATGGAAATTGTAACATTCTCAAAAGGTTGGAAAAGATTTTTAAATGGTAGGATAAAAATACTAAACAACTATTCACAGAATAATTTCTGATGCCTTCACGGTTATTATACATTGGAATAAAACAACTATTAACGGACTTAACTCGCGTATTTTTATTTTATTTTATTTGCTAACGTTTCGGAGCCTTTACAGTTTCCATAATCGTAGCAGGACTGAGCTGAAATAGTCTAACGCTAAAGTAAAATAAAATAAAAATACGCGAGTTAAATCCGTTAATAGTTGTTTCATTACAATGTGTAATAACCGCGAAGGCATCAGAAATTATTATATATAACCTTTATTATGTTAGAATAAAACAATTATTAACGTATTTAACTCGCGTATTTTTATTTTATTTTATTTACCCTAGCTCGGTCGATTTAGAAAGTAGGTACCTATATGACACAATATTAATAGATCGATACACGTGCCGGAAGGGATTTGCCTTTTTTATCCCAGGATTACACCTTTATCAAAAATGGCTACATGTTTTTTTTTTTGTTAATATTTGAAAGCGTTTTATGTTTCATTGAAAATTATTAATTGCTTTGTAGTTTCATTATATAGTATGTTATTGATATTTTTTATTATAAATATATAAATAAAATAAAAACATAATTATTTCATGTTTATCATCATAAAATTAAACTTACGGGGTGTTTCATTAAAACAAAACGCAATAGGTACCTATTATGATTTTTGAGTTAGAAGAAACCCCAAAATTATGATTTTTAAGAATCTTGTCTATATAACATTTAAAAAAGTGCACCTATTAATAGTACATTACGCACCAAGGCCAGTAAAATTAAAAATGTCTCGGATCACATGTAATTGTCGTCCGAGGCGAGGCCGAGGTTGACAAAAATGTGATCTGAGGCTTTTTTATTTACAGGCCGAGGTCAGTATACTATTTTTCTGTTCGACGAAGCCAGAAAGCGGCAATTTCATTTAGCGCAGCGGCCAGAAAGTTGGCGCTTTCTGGCCGGAGGACAGAAAAACATTTTATTTTAATACTACCTACTTATCATTTGTTAAACACTTCAAAATAGAACAAAATAATTTAACCTTTTAGAGTGTGGTGCAGTGCTACGGCTGTGCTACGATTTCGTAGCACTTTGGCTCTACAGTGCACGCGTAGCAGCTGCTACGAAATTACTTTTGTACTACGTAACCTTTATAATGAATCGAATTTTATACTTCACATTTTGAAATAAGGATAAGATAATATTTTCTTTGTTTATTTTTCGTATAAGTATAAATTCAAAACTCATGTATTCTTGAATACATACCTAACAATAATATTCTATAGCAAAATGATGTAATAACTTTGTAATTTAGTAAAATAAGGTAGTTTGCATAACCATATTAATCACTTTAGCATAATACCGTTGTCAGATTATAGAATCAAAGGCTCCGAAACGTCCGTCTACAGTTTTCATTCTAATCTATACTAATATTATAAAGCTGAAGAGTTTGTTTGTTTGTTTGAACGCGCTAATATCAGGAACTACTGGTTCGAATTCAAAAATTATTTTTTTGTTCGCTAGACCATTTATCGAGGAAGGCTTTAGGCTATATAACATCACGCTGCGACCAATAGGAGCGAAGAAACAGTGGAAAATATATAAAAATCGGGGAAAATATGAAGTCTTATGAAGAATTACTATTCCACGGGGACGAAGTCGCGGGCACAGCTAGTGTATAATAACCGCGAAGGCATCAGAAATTACGATCATAATGATGTAAAAATCAATACAGTAATTTAAGTAGGTAATTAAGAAAACGCTTATAAGAAAAACATACCTACAAACCCAGCAAACTCGATCCAGTAATTATAGTAGGCAGGAAAAAGGAAAACGGCCGAAAGCAATTATTCAGTAGAACTATAATTTTGTTTACGGGCAATTTCTGTTCTCGTCTCATTAACCACTACGTCGCTTTCACGATAAAAATGTGCTATAATTTAACTCAGTTCGACCTGGCGTTGGATTATTATGTAATTACTAGCTGTGCCCGCGACTTCGTCCGCGTGGAATAGTTATTTTCCCCGTTTTTTACACATTTTCCACTGTTTCTTCGCTCCTATTGGTCGCAGCGTGATGTTATATAGCCTAAAGCCTTCCTCGATAAATGGTATATCCAACAAAAAAAGATTTTTTCAATTCGATCCAGTAGTTCCTGAGATTAGCGCGTTCAAACAAACAAACAAACAAACTCCTCAGCTTTATAATATTAGTATAGATTAGTATAGATATCTTAAGTGTTTCTCTGGAATAAAACAATTATTTCACTCTAGTATTTTATTACATTTGCTGAAGTTTCGGAAACTGTATCTATACTTATATTATAAAGCTGAATAGTTTGTTTGTTTGAACGCGCTAATCTCAGGAACTACTGGTTCGAATTGAAAAAATCTTTTTGTTGTTGGATAGATCATTTATTGAGGAAGGCTTTAGGCTATATAACATCACGCTGCGACCAATAGGAGCGAAGAAACAGTGGAAAATGTGTAAAAAACGGGGAAAATACTATTCCACGCGGACGAAGTCGCTGGCAGAAGCTAGTTTCTCATACTATGCGTTGGTCGATCGTCAACTCAGCAGCGTTACGAATATTGGAACTGTAACGCTAAAATATAAGTAGACTTAAGCGTTAGACTATCGTCAGTTTAGTAGTGCTACAAATATGGTAACTCTAAAGTTTTCGAAACGTTAGTTATATCTGTTATAGTTATTTCCTTATAAATAATTATCTTCTAACTGTATAGATAGAAGATAATAAAATTTACAACATTTAATTAATACATCTAATTTTATACCAAAATAAATCCATCAATTCGACTGCATTAAATCTTAAAAAGCATACATTTTTTATACAACTCCTGAGTTAAATATAACCTTTGTACAGCCTACATAACTCCTGTACTGTTTATAAAACCATAAGGTTCTATTTTGTTAAGATGTGTCACCCAAATCCTGACAACTTGCCGCTTACTCACAGAGGGTACCGGGTTTGATTCCAGCAAGATAAATATTTGCACAGGACTCTGCGACCCGGTTTATCCCTATTTTGGGGTGTATATGATTAATCTAGGTCGAGTCTTTGAAATAACCTACATGTAATTTTTTGTAATAATCTCTGATGCCTTCGCGGTTATTACATGTTTAACTTGCGTATTTTCTTTTTTTTTAATTATAATTGGAAACTTTACAGTTTCCATGTTCGTAGCACGACTGAGCTGACGATAGATAACGACTTTGTCTTCTCCTTTTGAAAATTATATAGAAGATCGATTGATAATTTTGAGACTAATACAACATTGCTACCTAAAGATATTTAGATCTAATTAAATTTCTTTTGCAAATTTGATTATGCCTGTAATATAGCCCGGTTATATTAATTATAACTTATTTAATTAAGAAAATATGATTTAAAAGTGTCTTTATAAGAAGGTATATGAAATTTAATATATTATTATAACTTCGAAATTACATTAAAAACGGTATTTCCTTAAAGTACCTAAAAGTAAAACAACGATCGCCATTTTGTTATTGCCGCGTAACTTAACAAAATGGCGTACTTCGGCGCCATCTTGGAAAGAAGCGTTCAGAAACCACAATGCCATCGTAGATTATTATTCTATGCTACTAACACGGCTTCACATGACTGATGATGCAAGAACGGTGGAAGAAAAATGACGTGAAAGCTCATATTCATATGCTAATGGGCTGTCAGGATTCTAGTGCCTTTCGCAATAAAAAAACCCACTTGTTATGGTTTCGGAATTGCTTTAAGTGCTCTCATTATTTTTGTGACGTCATTCTTGTTTAGGAACTCGCTTGGCTTTTGTTTTTGTTGCAATTCGGATGTGTCGCTTAGGATTTTCTTTCGTTTTGATGCTTTGAAATTATTATGGAGCCCTGAAAATTTTTTGAAAATTTTATTTGAAATTATAATTAGATTACCCAAAAGTCCAAGCAAATTTTGGGTAATCTAATTGTAACTTCTCTAGCAGGTAACAATAACTGCTCAAGCACTAAACGGTTACTTAACTAATAATAATTATTATGAATTGAAATGAAACAACTTTTAACGGATTCAACTCGCGTATTTTATTTTATTGGCAGACGTTTCGGATTCTTTACAGTTTCCATAATCGTAGCTCGACTAAGCTGACAATAGTCTATAGCTAAAGTCAACTGTAAGGAAGCCGAAACGTCACCAAATAAAATAAAATAGTAATACGTGAGTTATATCCGTAAATAGTTGTTTCATTCCAATATAAACTAATTTAATACAGAGGAAAGGTTTGTTTGTTTGGATTGAATAGGCTCCAAAACGACTGGACCGATTTGAAAAATTCTTTCACTGTTGGGAAGCTATACTATTCCCCAGTGACATAGGCTATATTATATTTAAAAAAAACATGGATCCGTGAGAAGCCGGGGCGAACAGCTAGTGTGTAATAACCGCGAAGGCATCAGAAATGATTATATTACAAATCTTACCTTAAGCTTACTTTTATATTATAAAACAGGGTTTTATATTTAACATGTATTTACATGCGAATGGGTCAGTGGAACCTTTTAACCTGTTTCCTTGCTTATTAAAAGGGAAATATGCGAGGGCACGTTCTTTTCAAAGGGCAATGTATCAACTTATGGGCACCTTATAGCAGCGAGATGAAAATGTTGGCCTTTTCATTTTAATGTATGCGGTTTTTAAAATATACTGTCTACTACTTTCACTCTTAATCTTTCATATATATCTATATATAAAATCCTTTGTCCTTATTGACTGACGGATATACAGCCTAAATCGTTGATCGTAGAAACCTGAAACGCGTCCGATAAGAAAAGATTTTCAGAAATTCTACTCCTAAGAGGATGAAAAAGGGGCGTGTGGTGTATATCTATTTATCTGTTAAAGGTTTCGCATACACATTATTTAACAAAAATACTTTCTCAGTTCTCTCCTACGTTATAAAAGGAACCTGCACAGGGGTTCTTTTGATAACGTAGAAGAGAACTGAGAAAGTAAATTTTAAATTACTAACCCTTATAGTTTAGGCCCTGCGTTGATAAGTCAGTCATTATTTAAGTCCATTCCTTTTATAAAATTAAATGTAGATAGAATATTATATTCTAATATTTTCACGGTTATTACACATTGGAAATTAGCAACTGTAGCTGAGTTAACTCGTGTTTTTTATTTTATTTGCTGATGTTACAATCTTTACAGTAGGTACATATATAATATTATTATGTAGTCGACAAAGCTAATAGATAGTCTAAGTTAGGTACCTACATTACCTATTGTTATTTTACATTAAACAAATAAGCATAATTTTGAAAATTTTGACGATTTGTTGTATTTACGCTATTTGTGACATACATAACACAAGTTACTTTAAACGTAAAATACATAATTAATTTAAAGCACCTTGATACTAAATAAACAAAAGCAAGAAAGATTATAAATTATTACAATAGCACAGAACTTACGTCTTTCTTTTATCAATGGTGCGCGTAATTAACGTCAAGCTGAAATTCAACATAGCAATCTTTATCAACATAGCGTCCAACACGTTTATGTTGAACATGTTATGTTGTTGTAGAATGTTGGATGAAATTTACCATATAACCATGTATTTCCGTGAGTTAACTAACTTGCGGTCGCCATTTTGAAATAGAGTACGTGCTGTGTTATAATGAGATGCAATTTGGATACAACAGTAAATGGTAAACACTAATGAGCATTGTATTATCAGTCAGCGGTCAAATCTGAGGCACACACAGAGAGAGATAGAGATATGTGTCTCTTTCACTCTCTCTCAATCTATACTAATATTATAAAGCTGAAGTGTTTGTTTGTTTGTTTGTTTGAACGCGCTAATCTCAAGAACTACTGGTTCCAATTCAAAAACTTTTTTTGTTGGATAGACCATTTATCGAGGAAGGCTTTAGGATATAACATCACGCTGTGACCAATAGGAGCGAAGAAACAGTGGAAAATGTGTAAAAAACGGGGAAAATAACTATTCCACGCAGACGAAGTCGCGGGCACAGCTAGTCATTCATATACAAGAAACCTATCTACCTAAATCTAAGTTAAAATCATTGAGGTGTAGGTACCTACTTAATATTTACAATCTACCTAAACCTACGGCACCCCACTTTTCGAACAAAAATAACAGAATCAAAATCGGTCAATGCCCTAGGGAGCTATGATGCCACGCACACACACACAGACAGACGCGTCGGGGGTTAAAAACAGTCGAACAAAATCCATTTGACCATTTTCGAGGGCAAAACGATGCGTAAATGAACTAATAACACTGATTTACACAGATATTTTTTTATGAAAATGGAGACAAAAACTAACAATCATGCCCTTGTCATATGTCGACGTGTTCGTCATGTTTTATTCATTCACATCATTATTATTTACCTGCCGTGTTTGCCTCCAGCGTACGTGACGGAAATGACGTATTTTCACTTTAATAAAAAATATGATTTTTTTTTATTCCTCTTTATGAGAATTGCGTATGTTTTATGAGTCACTTCTGTAATGAACAAGTTGGTCACATTGTTTTTTATTCTATCAGAAAAAAGGAATCATATTTTTTTATTCGAATAAAACATTTTCTTTGTCTTTTTCCTTTATGACAATTGCTTGTTACTTTTGTAATGATTTTTTAGTTTATATATATTTTATTAATGTAATTAAAATATAAATTTCAATTTAACTGTATGCTTGCGGTTTCTCTGTAACTTGATGAAATATGAAATTACCTGAAACAAATAAAAATATTATTAATAATGAAATAAAAACATTAAAAATAATCCAACTGAAATTTTTATACCATAAGTGGAAGGTTACTTAATGACTGACTTATCAACGTGGGGCCTGAACTATAAGGCTTCGAATCCTGCTAGGGGCAAATATCAGTGTGATGAGCACGAGCAACTATATCTGAGTCTTAGGTATCTACATACGTATTTTGTATTGTTATCCATTACCTAGTACTCATAGTACAGGTATTCAAGATCTATAATATAGGTGTTTATTCCTAAATACATATTTTTATGATCATTTAATGTAAAAATAAGTAAGATATCCAAAAATATGTATTTACCTAAGTACTTATATAAAGCAGGACAATAACTTTCGTAAACAAAACTTCCATTTCATTCTCATAAAAGGAAATACGAAAAGGTTTCCCTAAATACTGTTTTCATTCTGACGATCCATAAAAGATAGAACCCTTTCGCAATAAATCGACCAATATTTTTCATTACATCTATTCACCTCGACTGAATACCAACCTTTCGCTACGAATTACTAGTACGATAAGGTTGTATCGCAACTGAAGTAGTACAGCTATACAAAATAATATAATAATATTATGATATCTACAATACTATTATTAAAAGGAAATATTTTAATAATTTCTGGTGCCTTCGCGGTTGTTATACATTTTAATGAAACAACTATTAAAAAAAATCTTTAGCGTTAGACTATTGTCAGCTTAGCCGTGCTACGATTATGGAAACTGTAAAGAATCCGAAACGTCAGCAAATAAAATAAAAATACGCGAGTTAAATCCGTTAATAGTTGTTTCATTTCAATATATAATTCTATCTACACCTATTATAAAGAGGAATGATTTTTTGTCGGTAGTTATTTACAGTTCCAATATTCCTAACGTTAGACTATGGTCAGCTCAGTGGAGCTACGAATATGGAAACTGTAAAACGAAACATCACTGGAAAAAAAAACGTAAATAAAAATTATACCTTCATGTGCATTTTAAACTATTTTTTGCTAATTCGATTAACATTACAATCGATTTTACAAAACATGTACCCTTCAATTGCGTTGTTTCGAAACAGCCTATGTTACAGAGTAGATAGTGAGGTAGCTTGTGATTTTCCATATACCCAGCTATCGGCCGTTAATCCAGAATACCCTCGCCATTCTCCCACACCCGAGTCAGGATTACACCAACTTTTAGATGAGGGACGAGCACAGTACAAATAAAAACAGTGATTTACCTAATACACTCTTAAATCACAGTGGAGCTAGTAAATACAGTGGTTGGACCACTGTATTTAGCCCTTGATGTATCAATTGTTCCGAAGTGGCACATTTTTATTATGATTTTGATTTTGATTTGACTAAATCAATTGACAATCTCAATGTGAGTACATAATAATGTAATTATACTGTATGAATTTTGAGAAATAAATAAATCTAATATTTATTTAATATCACAATAAAATGATTTCAGTATCACACTATATCTCAATGTGTTATGAGTACACTCGATTAAATCACATTTTAAAATCGAAATGCCACAGACAACAACATATTCTATCGGAGTTACTCACGTATTTTAATATATTACGTTTCCAAAAATACAGCTTCCATATTCGTGGCACGACTGATTTGACGATAGTCTAACACAAAAATACAAATTGCTTACCTAGTAGGTTACAATATAGACCGTCAATAGATTCAGATTAATTTATTTCTCAATATTTTATACATTATAATTACATTGTCATATTATATGTACTAACAGTGAGATCGTCAATAATATATAAACAAACAAATTTAAACAACCCGTTATTTTAGAAAATAACAAAATGTCGTTATTGTAATTTTTCTCTCAGCCGTCAAGTATATAAACGGAGTATAAAGAAGTCCTTTCCCAACATAGTTTAAAGCAGAAATTCTAGATCAATTTAAACCTAACGTCGTGTCGACCTGGCTAATCCGCCCCCGGATAGATATCCTAATCCCGGGATCCCGGGTTTTCCGGGATATCGATGTATGCCGGGATATGCCGGGGAAGCTGTGTCAATTAATACTGATAGAACTAGGTCTCTAGAGTGAATTTCGTTGACACACTCTAGTAAATTAGGTATTGCTTTTGTGTTTTATTATAGGGACTTTGTGGTTACAATTTTTAAAACCAATTCCGTTATTTTTTATAACTAGCTGCCATTTTTTTATAACTAACTAGATGTCCGCCTCGGCTTCGCCGCCCTTTTTTATAGCCTACTAGCTTCTGCCCGCGACTTCGTCCGCATGGAACTCCTCCTTTTTTGCAGTCGGTTAAAAAGTAGCCTATGTCCTTTCTTAGGCTCCAGACATTTTTTGTACCAAATTTTATTTTTCTCTTAATCGAACAATAAATTACAAATACACGCGAAAATTTAGAAGTGATGGCTCGTGTACATATTTATATTGCACCATATAGTGACGTCACAAGCCCCATTTAAACTTTGAACGCACTTATCTTTATCATTTTTTGTTTAAAAAGATGTCCAATAATTTCCAATAATCTAACTGACGAAATAGAAATTCGTTTTCTTTACTCAGTCATCATCCCAATTAGTGACAGAAAGATACATGCTAGCCCACCAGGCGCGTGCTGTGAGGGTTGCGCTTGTACTACGTCAGGGTAGGCACTTCATACATCAGTTCCATTGAGCCTATATGGAATGCACGCCCTTGAGCCCACCTATAGGTAACGAATTCAACTCACGTATAAAGATTTTACGTAAATTTCGAAAACTTTACCGTTCGCATTAACAGTAGAGTTGACGATAGATGTTAGTTAGCATTTAGGTATTATCAAATCTAAATCCTAAATATATTCCTAATGAAGATTTAAATTCAGCATAAGCAGTGTTTGAATATTCCGTTTGGTGGTAAGCTGCATGCATTCGCTTTACTTCAGGGAATCTGGTAGTACGTAGTTTAGTTATTAGTTGAAATCCCAAACCATACTCGTAAACTATAAAGCAGATACATATACTAGCTTTTCCCGACTTCGTCTGCCCACGAATACGTTGGTGTAATCCTGACTCGATGAGTACTTTGCACCAAGGGCGTGCATTCCATATAGGCACAATGTCACTAAAGTATGAAGTGCCTACCCTGGCGCCATACTTCCGCTCCCCCCACTGCACGCACCTGACTTTGCACAGTATCATTATACAATATAGCCTATATGTTATTCTGATGTATAAGCTGTATTATTGTACAGTTTCATCAAAATCCTCAATCATCAAAATCAAATTAGTAGTTTTAGCGTGAAAGAGTAACAAACATAGGTATATCCATAGATAGACAAAAAGTTATAATATTAGTTAGGATACTAGTTTTGGCCCGCGACTTCGTCAGCGTATTTTTAAACCAACCGGGATAGATTTCTATAAATAAAGGAATCCATCAGTTCTGTAACTTTTTTTTTGTTATTTAAACGGAAAATTGTAACGGATTTAAGTGATATTAATTTTATGATAACGTTTTGAGTTCGCATAATTGTAGCAGCATGGTATTCAAATATCGGAACACACGCTAATAACATTTACGAGACAAGTAGTCTGCCAATCCGCTTAGGACCAGCATAGTAGTCATTATCGTACACCTAGATCTAAAGGGTGCTAACTCAAAAACCCGTAGATTTGAGGTATGCACATGAAAACCTACTAATAAAACATTTAAGCTTACTCTTGTAACTTCTTACAGAAATCATAAAGAGATTAGATTATATTAGATTAATTGATTTCTCAAAATTCCTACAATATAAAATTATCACATTATTATGTCAAATTACTCGCATACACAGAAAACTCATATTATTATAGAACACATGGACGTAATCACTTTTTCATCTTTGAAAAAAGAACTTTTCTGTCCTCCGGCCGGAAAGCGCCAACTTTGTGGCCGCTGCGCTAAATGAAATTGCCGCTTTCTGGCTTCGTCGAACAGGAAAATAGTATACTGACCTCGGCCAGTAAAATAAAAAGCCTCAGATCACATTTTAGTCAACCTCGGCTTGGCCTCGGACGACAATTACATGTGATCTGAGACTTTTTTTATTTTACTGGCCTTGGTGCGTAATGTACTATTGTTGAGTCTTTCTAGATCTAGGTGTGTGATATCAGAACACTAACGACACAATAAAATCCAATAAGCTTGACAGCCTATGATGAACAAAACTGTCGAGTCAACATTTTGTCGACATAATATGAAGAACGTTGTCGACAAGGAGAAAGTTTGTCGTGTCAATATGCAAAAATAAGAGACGACATCGACATGACAAGATTTCTCGTTGTCGACAACGTTGCCGATTTTAGACAAAAATAATCACGAATAAAACATAGACATGACTTAATAATTCATCATAGACTTGCTACACAGCATGCGTGTGCAGTGCGGAGAGCATAAATATGGCGCCTGGGTAGGCACTCCTACACTAGTGAAACTGTGCCTATATGCAATTCACGCCCTTGCTACACAGTCACAAAACATCGTAGCATCAAACTTACTAAGTACGATCGACGTATCAAATCACTTTGCCTGAGTACATGGAAGCTAGAGCCTCATCTCTCTGATCGGGGTCTTTGAGATAAAACCTGCCTCCGGAGTGCGTTCTTTAATAAAGCATAATGGAGGGGCAATACGAAACAAACGTTGCACTGTCGGTCTGTGAAAATAGCGTTTTATGAACTAGCGGTATGCCCTGGCTTTGAACGGATCCCTTTTTTTATAGTCTATGTGACTCGGGAATAGTGTAGCTTTCCAACAGTGAAAGAATTTTTCAAATCGGTCCAGAACTTTTTGAGTTTATTCGTTACGTACAAAAATATAAATCTTTCCTTTTTATAATATTTGTACCTATGACTATTTGACCTAGTGAACTTCGAGAATTTCAGGCTCCTAAACGACTGGATCGATTTTAATAATTCTTTCAATGTTGGAAAGCTACACTATTCCCGAGTGACATCTAAGGCTATAATCTTTCCTCATTATAATATTAGTATGATGATTTTGATATATTTTATAGAGTACTAGCGGCCCGCCCTGGCTTTTCCCGGATCCTCGGTGACGTAGGCTATAAAAAAAGGGATCCGTGCGAAGCCGGAGCGGACAGCTAGTCCCTACTAATATTATAAATGCGAAAGTAACTCTGTCTGTCTGTTACGCTTTCATGCTGAAACTACTGGACCGATTTAAATGAAATTTGGTACAAAGAAAGTCTGGATCCTGAGAAAGGACATAGGCTACTTTCTAACCGACTGCAAAAAAGGAGGAGTTCCACGCGGACGAAGTCACGGGCAGAAGCTAGTATTCTATAAAATATTTCAAAATCACGGCCTCTAATAACGCTTCGCTTATGGCCCGCGTTGCCGCTCGCTCCAGCCTTTGTGACAGACCGGCCTGTCAGTATCGTCGCCGTATGTACACAGATTAAAAACAAAGCTCATTGAGTTATGAATCATCTGTCGGAATAGCGAGATGAATTACTTGAAATGCTCTGCTCTGCGTGTTTTATGTTTTGAAAACTGGGTCAGGTTTTTATTTTTGTAGACTGTTTTTCTCATTATCAATAGGAAAGGTTGGTAGTTTGTATCATGCATATTTTTATTCTAGGTGACATAATATTTTATTCTAGTTGACATTTATAAGAAAACAAATTACAATTAAAATAGCTCTAAAAACCATATAGGTACAGTTTTAAAAAAAAAAACGCTTTCAAAATTTGAAATTTAAATATAAGGTAGTTTGCATAACTGTATTTAAATCACTTTAGCGTTAGACTACCTATTGTCAGCTCAGTCGTACTGCGATTATGGAAACTGTAAAGAATCCGAAACGTCAGCAAATAAAATAAAATAAAAATACGCGAGTTAAATCCGTTAATAGTTGTTTCATTCCAATATATTTTTAATATTGATTATTTAAAAGTTACTATATAGGACATTATAAGACCATCAATATTGACTTCACAGCGGAATATCAAATGACTTAACCGATATCTCCCAAAAAACAATAAACAGAAGCTAACCCCAAAAATCAATTTACAAATGGCCTCTTATCAACGGCGCGTAAACACAGCCTTCATTTTTGATAAGGGTTCCAAAAATGGAATGGGACTATTACGAGCCTCGGACATTTCGTGAAGGACGTTATCGGACAACCCGCCAGAAAAAATATAGCCTTAAATTACATGTATTTTTCGAATGTTTGAAGTTACTTGTTGAGGAAGTAGGGTAGCTTATAGGAACGTTAAGTGTCGCTTGTCTGTACCTACCTACTTTAATATTGTATTCGTGTTTAAAGACACTGGGGGGGCTAGACAAGTGCCCAACGTTCAACGTTAACGTTAAACATTAGCACCAAAATGACTGTATGGGATTTGACATTTGTGACGTATACGTGACAGTTGTTCGCGGATGTCAAATCCCATACATTTTGGTCCTAACGTTTAACGTTAACGTTGAACGTTGGGCACTTGTCTAGGGCCCCTGGTCTCTACTTCATAAATAAATACTCAATTGTCTTTTTATTCAATTATGTACCATAGGTATTAAATTTAACTCACGAGTAAGTACTGAACAATCAATTCGAAAGCCTGATAACAATGTTTCCAATACCAACATTACTTTTTTTCTGTTTCAAATCGGGGTTTTCACCTATATTAGAAGCGTCCTTTACAGGTCCATTGCCGGCGTCCCATTTTCTATAAAAATAATAAGTCGGGTTTTCCTCCCTGACGCTATAACTCCAGAACGCACGAACCGATTTGGTTAATTTTGGTCTTGAATTATTTGTGGAAGTCCAGGGAAGGTTTGTAGGTAGAGAAAATTTAAAAAACATCTTGAAAAAGTGTAAAATCAACATCTTTCTATACCCCATATACAAAGTGGTTGACGGTAAGTGACAGAAGACTTTGACAGATCTTTGACGAGACAATCGGACGGGCAGGACGACGTCTGCCGGGGCCGCTAGTAGGCTATAAAAATAATTATTTCTGATGCCGCGACACGTTGGAATGAAACGCTAAAATGGATTTAACTCGCGTATTTTAAAGCTTCAGCGTTAGACTATCGTGCTACGAATATGGGCACTGCAAAACGAAGCATCAGCAAATAAAATACGCGTGTTAAAAACTGTTTTAGCGTTATATTCCAATGTATACATATCAAGCTACGAAACACAATAAGTACTACAGTTTTCAGATGGAGTTATGACGATAATATCAAATAAAACAAATATCCTAAGGGACTGCTTTTTCTTGACTATCGAGAGAAAGCTTTGGCGGCAAAAAATATGCATTTTAATCCCAGTTTGTTCATTTTCTTTGCATCCGTAAAGCATCTCAGATATCCCTAAGGAATTCCAGATTTAGAGGAGATAAAAGTATTCTTAAAACCTGTTCTAGACACTTTTATTCATAATAAATGAGAATGGCGTGGCGGAAGAAATTTAATGATTATTTTATATCAGTATAGCTGTTTTACTCATGGGGTTTGTGAATGAATTATAAGTGAGCTGTGACGGAAAAACGATTGATTTGACGGAAACTTTACTTTGGAATACAAGTATAGCGGAACCATTTCGAAAACTTCCCTTAACTGAGCTGACAATAGTCTAATACTAAAGTGTAGTCTAATACTTTAACGTTAGACTATTGTCAGCTCAGTCGTGCTACGATTATGGAAACTGTAAAGTATCCGAAACGTCAGCTAATAAAATAAAATAAAAATACGCGAGCTAAATCCGTTAATAGTTGTTTCATTCCAATGTGTAATAACCGCGAAGGCATCAGAAATTACTAAAGTGTAGTGTTTTAATATTAATTTCATCAAGCTGTGGATACCTATAACTAAGTTAGCAGTAATGTTAGTTTAAAATGTATATAATAGATATAAGTTATAATGTATAATTTGTTGGTAACCATCAATAAATAAACTGATATTTCCATTACATTTTGTATAAGCAATTAACGTTTCAGTTATTCGCCACTAGGTGCCCTGCTTTTTATCCAATACTAGCTTCTGCCCGCGACTTCGTCCGCGTGGAACTCCTCCTTTTTTTCAGTCGGTTAAAAAGTAGCCTAGGTATGTTCTTACTCAGGGTCCAGACTATCTTTGTACTAAATTTTATTTAAATCCGTCCAGTAGTTTTAGCGTGAAAGAGTAACCGACAGACAGACAGACAGACAGAGTTACTTTCGCATTTATAATATTAGTAAGGATTTAAACGTACACAGCAATGTCGATAAAAACGTAGGTACTCGTATCTGTCACATTTAACTCATATTAAAACGTGTGATTTCTCTTGTGGTACATATTCAATCGTTTTTAACATACAAAATTACCTTAGACTTAAAATACGATTAGATTAATTCATGAGAATTGTCCTAAGATATTTATCTTCACGTCGCTATTTATACAGCGTAAAAACAGAAACCTTATTATATTATTCACAAAAATATAATAATACTGTCTAATCTAATCTCTTATCGAATCTAATCTCATATTAAAAAGAACTTTGATAAAACAAGAACTAGTGTTAGGTAAATTTGGGAATCGGTTGTTACTAAACAAGAGCCTCTGATTACGGAACCCAAAGTCGCGAGTTCCAATTCGGCTAAGTCTTGAATGTATTTATTTTTCGACGGCCTGATGGTCTAGTGGTCAGAGGCCCTGACTACGAAACCGGAGGTTGCGGGTTCGAATCCCGCTAGGGGCAGATGTCAATGTGATGAGCACTGGCATCTGTACCTGAGTCTTGGATGTCTTATATGTGTTTATGTATATTTATCCGTTGTCTAGTACCCATAACACAAGCTTTGCTTAAAATGGGACTAGATAATTGGTGTGAATTGTCCAAAGATATTTATTATTTATTTATTTATTATTTATGTATGTGTATCCGTTGTCTACTTGGTGTTTACTTACCTTAGTTACTACATAGTATAAAACAAAGTCGGTTTTTCTGTCCCTGTATCCCTATGTACGCTTATATCTTTAAAACGCAACGCAACTGTTTTGATGCGGTTTTTTTAATAGATAGAGTGATTCAAGAGGAAGGTTTATAGCACCCGTGTGAAGCCGGGGAGGGTCGCTAGTTTGCAATAAAATAAATATCTTTGGACAATTCACACCAATTATCTATTCCCATTCCATTCCGTTCATTCTAGTCCCATTTTAAGCAAAGCATCCCTACTAATCCCTACTAATATTATAAATGCGAAAGTAACTCTGTCTGTCTGTCTGTCTGTTACGCTTTCACGCTAAAACTACTGGACCGATTTAATGAAGTTTGGTACAAAGGAACTCTGAAGTCTGAGAAAGGACATAGGCTACTTTTTAACCGACTGCAAAAAAGGAGGAGTTCTACGTGGACGAAGTCGCGGGCCGAAGCTAGTGAGTAATAAACGCGAAGGCATCAGAAATTGTTAAGCTTTCCGTCTTTACGCTGTTGCAATGCACTGGAAATTCCTCTAGTCGAGACAATAAATGGTTTTCTCGGTTTTTCTTCGACTTCAACCATTTGCGTTGGGAATGAAAATAGTAAATAAACCAGACAGGTTTGGAATAAATGTGATTTGATTCCACGATTGTGAATTGAGAAACATTTTGCAGATGGCCCGAGAATTGCGTTTTAGATAACCGTAACGGTATATGAAATTTTGTCGTAAAATAAATTATCTTAATAATATTTGGTGAAAGGTATAAGATTAGATATTATTTTATGCTAATGTTTCGAAAACTTTACAGTTTCCATATTCGTGTTAGTATTAGCTGATAATCGTCTATAACTACGAGTTCCTACATACATCATCCCTTAGAGTTAAAAGGGATAGAAAATTGTTTGCTTTAAGGTTGTCTGGTAGAGAATGCCGTATAGCATTAAGTCTGCCTTTAGTACATTTGTTTTTTATTGTGCAATAAAGTGTAAATAAATAAAGAAAAATTGTAAAACGGGATAAAATTCTATATTAGAATAGCATATAATCTATAAGTTAAACGATATAGTTAGACTATTCTCAGCTCCATCGTGCTACGATTATGGTAACTGTAAAGAATCCGAAACATCAGCAAATAAAATAAGTTAAATCCGTTCATAGTTGTTTCATACCAATACTTACAATGAGTAAGATAAATCGATAAATAAATCAATAATTGAATTGGCTTCCTTAAAGCGAGCTGCATTGGCAATATGTTCCATTCTCGAGAACCGACACTACAAAGCACTTCATCAGCTGCCATCGCCAAACTAAAACAAAGTGCCGGCCACCGACTGTATTTATTGCTAGAATTCCAAACACATCGACACAGAATTCGTAGCTGGAAAACCGACGAAATTTCTAGTGAAACAATTATAACGGAATAATTTTTGATGCGCGGTTATTACACATTGGAATGTAACTATGAATAGATTTAACTCGCTTTGGAATGAAACAATTATAACGGATTTGACTCGCGTATTTTTATTTTATTTGCTGACGTTTCTTATTTACTTAACTCGCTTTTTATTTTATTGGCTGACGTTTCGGAACTATAGTTTCTATAATCATAGCACGTCTGAGCTGACAATAGTCTAACGCTAAAGTGAAAAGAGAATAAAAAAAAATGTATTACTAGATTAATTTCAATTTTATACTTTAGAAAATGGATAATACGTGTAAAAAAAAAAAACATTTTGGCGCGATTAGAGAGAAAATAAAAAAAACCTGTTATTCAAGTGTAATTTATTTTATTTGAATGGTGTATTTATTTATTTCATTGCATTACTTTGAGAAGAGCACTATACATGCCTAGCCGTGAAGGGGCTTGCAGGCCTCGTAACAATATCCGGCCTCCCTTCGGTCGGCGGTCTATACTGTATACTCGGCCAGCAACCCCCTACTTCCCGGCGCCGGCAGTAATGTACACTATTTTGCTGATGTTTCGACTCGTAGACTGAGTTGACGATATAACAAGGTTAAAACCATCGAGATGAAACAACTATAGACGGATTTAACTCGCGTATTGTATTTTATTGGCTGACGTTTCGACATAGGCTATAAAAAGGGATCTGGGCGAAGCCGAGGCGGACCGCTAGTTAACTATAAAATATTTAACTCAAGTTTTATACCATTTAAAAATGAGTACCTATATATTTATTAATAACAAACTCATAAAAGTAATGAAGTTTTCTAGTAGGTATGCAGTTTATGACCGTAAAGAGGAATGAGTCCTGGACACATGTGATTCGTCCCGTCCATAAAAAGGTGTAATAAACAAAAACTAATAAAACCCTCAAGGGAGTATCAGAAAAGTTTTTTTATTTTTACGATGTACCGTCGTATTGCTTTTTGACCCGACATAAAGCTTATGTATGAGATGGCATTTTATAAAATGGTTACTACCTGTGCATTTACCCTTTTGTCTTTAGTATATTTATATTA
The DNA here is from genome assembly GCA_038024825.1 of Polylopha cassiicola. Lineage (NCBI taxonomy): Eukaryota > Metazoa > Arthropoda > Insecta > Lepidoptera > Tortricidae > Polylopha > Polylopha cassiicola. The sequence goes on from CP149061.1 coordinate 9,093,313, forward strand.
TATTACTAGCTGACCCGGCAAACGTTGCTCTGCCGCCAAGGGCGTGCATTCCATATAGGCACAAAGTCATAAATGTATGGAGTGCCTACCCTGACGCCATACGTTTGCACATCTCACTGCACGCGCCTGTCTGCCGCTACCCTAATTACCTAGTAGTATAAAATATATACTTAATGAACTGTTCTCTTATATCTTTTATACCAAATATTCAAAATTTACTGAAAATCAGTCGAGCCGTTATTTTTTTAGGTGATAATGTATATGCCTACTAGTATTATAAAAAGGAAAGTATGTCATTCTATTATTATTAAATAATGACGCCATTTAATCACAAATCAACTAATAATCTTTAGTTATTTGACGGGTAAATAATTATTTTTTCATTATATATTTAATATTTATAGTTTAGACTCCAATTATATAATTTTGTCTGCTTGAACTTATTTAATAACCTACTTAAACATCGCTAAATAGGCTATTTATTAGTCCAATATTCTTAGGCACTAACTAAACATCTACCCGCGGTATATTAATAATATCCCAAAAAAACATTTCTCTTCTCATTAGAACAACAAACCCCGCCATTACCGTACGACCAAAACTTATTTGCGGCCAATAACTCTTAAAGCATTTTGCCGACCTTCATCAAAAACTACCATCTCAAAATAGACCTTAAGTCCTCCCCTCAAACCTCAAAATAGCTTAATCTTTTATCACACCACGCGTGCAAAATAACTTAGATGGAACATGTAGAAAGAATATGCGTGGCGATTGCTTTAAAAACGCTGTTACTGGTATACAAAATGAGGCTTTGTGTTGGAGGAGATAGAGTGGAATTTAGGTTGTAGGCTAGCATGGGATGATCTCGTAATCTTTGAGTCAGCTTCTTCGGCCCGCAAACTCCTTAAAGTCCCATCTCTGGGGCTTATGGCTAAATGGAACACAACTTTTTCATCCAAAACGTCGGATGTAAGCGCGAAAATTGCTAACAACGTTCAAGATCAAATTGTTCATGGCATCATACCTATAGTCAGGCGCGTGCAGTGTGGGGAGCGTAAGTATGGCGCCAGGGTAGGCACTCCATACATAAGTGATGTCGTGCCTATATGGAATGCACGCCCTTGGCTGGTTATTATAAAGAGGCCTTTCAATAAAAATCACTTTTAATTATATTAACTTTAGTTATATGCTGCATAATTGTCAGTTCTCTTGTTTTTACATGACATACCGTGTTATTCTAAGCAAGGGCGTGCATACCGTAAAGGCAATGGTACAAATGTATTGAGTGCCTACCCTGACGTGGTACATCTCACTGCACGCGCCTGATTATAAGAAAACTTTCTAAATACATAAGCGGCCAGAATTCTTACTGGATCGCAACCACCAAAAAGAATTTTTAAAAAAATAAACTTTTCACGGCATCTTGACCTAAATTTAGGTTTTATTTATTTTGTAACAGATGAAACGATTTATGACGTTAAGGTCTATGGTTATGGCTAATTCTGATGCTTCGCGGTTATTACACAATGCAATGAAAAGACTATTAAGGATCTAAATCCCTGACCTGACAAAAGCTGAAGACTAATCTTAAGATTTTGGTAGGTCAGTAGTGCTACGAATATGGTAACTGTAAAGTTTTCAAATCGTTCCATTTCAATAATCATGATTTTTACGTTAATGTATCATCACTTCGATTTTAAACACATGAAAAATCTCAAAAGAACAAAACTGTATTTATAGGTACTTGTAATGCTAATTAAACTATCGATTAATTACATTACACTTATCCAGACAGCTCGACAGGTTAAATCCATTTCAATGGTTCACAGAAAATAATTTACAAAAGGATTTTTCATTTAAACCGAATCGGAATTCCTTCAGCTCACTACCCATGTGCGCATCAAATGACTCCAATGCATATATTAACCAACAAAGAGAAAACAACTCTAGTACACTACAAATAAAGCAAACATTCTATTGGCGGGAGGCATACCAAAATAAATGAAGTGTATTTAAATATCAGAGGTACGGGTATGAAATTAAGGTCCAAGTTTGATTGACAGTTGCGTTTGTTTACTAGAAAGGAAAAAGTTTTCACAGTAAAATACATTTGATCACTTGCGTTCATCGGAAACTGTATCCTTGATTTGAATTGCTTTGATACTTCTTCTCCGTACTTAGCTACGAGAAAGGTTATTGACCCGAATTTTCGGGTTCCTAGAAATGATAAAAGTAGTATAAACAAGGAATTGGGATCGATTGTTATACTGCTAACGGGGTCAACGATTCCTTGAAGTAACTTATTTTGTTGTATTGGAAGAAATGTTATCTTTGTAAGGAAATAAGTATTTGTTAGGATAAAGAAAGTTTTGCTAAAAAAATCTTTTGAGTAAAAACATCGGTTTGGAAGAAACTCCTCTAAAAAAATTCAAGAAAAACGGTTTATTTATTATGTCGCATTTAAGTAGCAAATTTTATTTTATTAGCTGACGTTTCAAAAACTTTCATTCCTTATATTCACAGCACCACTGAGCTGGCGATAGTCTGAAGCTAAAGTCACGTCGGTAAATAAAATAAACAATTGTTTAATTCCAAGGTTATTAAACTCTTTTAAAGTAGTTTATAAATCGTCTCACTCTAAAACTAGAACACTTTAAAACGAAAACCAATGGCCAAAATATCTACCAAAATACCAAGTGACGTAGCCGGAACTGTCGTCCGAATCAGCTGTGCCGGCATCTGGCGACGTGTCCGTTTCCGGGCCGGACGACTGTGTCCGGCGGTCCGGCGGATCCGTAATCCGGAATTTAAAAGAACTCGTCAAGGTTGTTTAGTTCTTGTTGGTTTGCTTGATTCCGGTCTTTTAAAGTGTTGTGTGGGGAGCCGATTAGCGTTTTGTATGTGTGTATAGGTACAACTGTATAAAACTAAAATGAAACTGTAAATTAGCATATATTATATATATTTTATAATGACTAAGACCTTAACTGCAAAACCACATATTATTATGTTATAATCTAGCCTATTCCTGAAAAGGCGATGCTTCAAGAATTAGTATTTTGGGTTCCTAGTTTATTTTTGCATTGCCATTGCAAATTCCCTGATATTACCACCGTAAAAATTTGTTACCTTGAAAGAAACTATCTTTTGTCTCCAATTTTATATAACGATGTTCAGAGGTTATTGATTCCCCATAGAAACTTACAGCGAAACCATCAAAAAGCGCAGTGATGCTCTCAGTATGCGCAGCAAAACCATCAAAATGCGCAACAAAAACATCAAAATGCGCAGCGATACTGTCAGAATGCGCAGTAAAACTATAAAAATGAGCACCGAAACTATCAAAATGCACAGCAAAACCATCAAAACGCGCAACAAAACTATAAAAATGCGCACCAACACTATCAAAATACGCAGTGAAACCATTAAAATGCGCAGCGGTACTATCAAAATCCTATTTTATATTTCACAAAGAATCTACTCTACACAGGAACAATTTAATTATTCCTATTATATGAAACAATCAGTCAGTCCTTTCATTCGTAATTGCTGTACGTACCCTTCATTTAGAGAACAAAACGAATTCCCCCGAATTACTTTGGCAAATATTTTCATACGAAATTACAGGTTCCGTTTTGTTTAAAATGTTGTCTAGCAGAAAAATACCGTCGTTTAGTTCATTACATTATAGCTGTGTTTATTAACGCTGTTCCGAACGCACCTTCTTTTGTATTTTGTTTTTATATATATAGCTGTCCACCCCGGCTTAGCACGGATCATCTTTTGTTTATAACCTATCTCACTCGGGAATAGTGTAGCTTCCTAACAGTAAAAGAATTTTTCAAATCGGTCCAGCCGTTCTGGAGCCTATTCAATCCAAACTAACAAACCTTTACTCTTTATAATATAACTAGATGTCCACCCCAGCTTCGCACGGGTCATCTTTTGTTTATAGCCTGACTCGGGAATAGTGTAGCTTCTTAACAGTGAAAGAATTTTTGAAATCGGTCCAGCCGTTCTGGAGCCTATTCAATCCAAACAAGCAAACCTTTCCTCTTTATATTATTAGTATAGAGTATAGATAAATTGGCATTAAACGTTTGAAAAGAAACCACTTGCATAGAAAACCTTGCTAGCTACCTATATAGCATTTCATTCCAATATGTAATAACCGCAAAGGTATCTGAAATCCAATAATATTATTAATTGATAGGTACATTTAAACAACACAAAATCGCTTTTTGTCTGTCCGTCTATAGGTTTACAACTAGGCAACAGATTTTGATGCAGTCAATAGATACAATTATTCATGATTTCTTTTGATTCTATGTACCCTTCTTGGTTAATCTCTACTAATATAATAAAGCGGAAAAAATTGTTTGTTTGGATTGAATATGCTCCTTAATGACTAGACCGATTTGAAAAATTCTTTCATTGTTGGAAAGCTACACTATTCCCAAATGACATGGGCTGTAAAAAAAGCGATCCGGGCGAAGCCGGGGCGAACCCCTAGTGTATAATATAGCACAAACACTTAGTATCATTGCATTTGTATGTATTCATTGATTCTATCCAAACTGCGGCAGGTACAGAGCAATCAAATTAGCCGCACTCTAGTGTCATACGGCTCTGAAAGCGCACTCAAGACCCGCGTTCATTAGTTGAACCTCATTTACAGAGCGCCCCGTGACCTACATGTCAAATTGGAGTGTGGTACGACGTAGAACTGATGTAGCGTTTTTTATTTGTTTATATGGAATTATCGCATGCTATTTTATCGAATAGGTTTTTAGATTAGGTGGATTCTACAGGCGTAGTTAATTGAGCTGACGATAGTTGAACAATAAAGTATTACTTTATTATTAGAGTATCATCTTATTCTCATAGTTCAAGATATCAGTCACCCTCGGCTTGAAATGTTTTTTAATAATAATAATAATGTTGATTTCGACATCAAGTGACAAGTAAAATAATACATTAGGAGCACTATGATATACCTTCCGGTGTACTAACTTAGAGCTTAGCTTAGGATTGCTTCAGCTTTTTTTTAGGATTGGTAAGTAGTGTAAAATAAATTTATTTCAATAAAAGAGAAGAATGGATACTCGCCAAGTTGAAATCGGGGTCGTTTGAGAGGTAGCAGGTATCAAAGGCGGAAAAAAGTAATACTGTCATCCTCTTGGAAACGGGTTAAAAACCACCCAGAAGTATGTCGGTCTCCTGGTTCTAAGGTACCTCCCCAACATTCTTCAGGCAAATCAGATAAGCCGTTTTTGACATGTGTAAGTATGCTAAAAATTTTTGCTCATATAAAACCCTAATAGTTTTTCTTTTGTAACTTATTCCACGGGAAGGGCTTGGTAAGAGACCCCTTTCACCCGGGCATAGCTGGTCCACTCATGAGATTTTTGGGTGAAACGTTTTATTTCGTACACCGCACCCATTAAAGCTTAGAGTAACTTTAATACCGTAGTTTTGCAAAATAGCTATTTCGGAGTTAGGGATTTAAAGTTATGTAGGGACGTATAAAAGCTATTTTATTAATTAGGGCAGTGCTCCAGTCTTAAGGAAATTAGAATGAAACAACATAAATGAAATTAACTGGCGTATTTTATTTTATTGGCTGATGTTGAGGACTCTTTAGAGATTCTTTAATTGTAGCAAGACTGAGCTGACAATAGTCTTACGCTAAGGAAATTTTCATGTATGTTTCTAATGCCTTCGCGGTTATTACACATTGGAATGAAATTCGTAGCCGACTTTTAGTGTTAGATTTTTTTCAGGTCAGTTAGTTATGAATATGAGAACTGTACAATTTTCGTAACGTCTGCAAATAACTTTAAATATGCTAGTTAAATACGTTACAGTTGTTTCATTTCAATGTGTGATAACCGTGAAGGCATCAGAAATTTAACTATGAAAGGATTCTAAATTGCGCACTTTTGTGGATTGGCTGCCAATCCACAAAAGTGCGCAAAATAAAAGGCAAATTCAATCAACCCACCAAATAACCATATCAGTAAAAAGAAGTAATGCTCATATCGTAAACATTTACAATAATTGTAGCTTTTCACTCGGTCGGTGCTTGGTTTTTGTTACGTATAAAACATGTAACGTTTGGTTAGATTAATTCGCTTTACAGTCTGAAGCTTACTTTTCTCCGGGGATCTCGAGGTTGTATTTCTTGTGCTATTCATTTGTTACTCTTTTATTTTTAACCGGCTTCAAAAAAGGAGATTTAGAATTCATCGGGTTTTTTTATGTATGTTCACCGACGCCTGGATCAATTTGGAAAAATATATTTTACAAGCGGTTATAAATATTCTATAACCTATGTTACTCAGGGTGAACGTAGCTTCCCAACAGTGAAAGAATTTTCAAATCGGTCCAGCACTTTTTGAGTTTATTCGTTACATACAAAAATACAAGTCTTTCCTTTTATTAGTATGGATAGGGAAGTATGACTTTAAAAGGGTAAAATTCCAAGGTCCCATTGTCAGCATGTCATGATCTGATGATGGGATCCCATAGGAATCAAGGTCAACCCTCAATTTTTTGTATTTACAACTTGAGAAGTAGTCTAAGATCCCATACAAGGAATATCATCTGTTATTTATTAGTGATATAATATTTGATAGATATTATTCACGTTGACATAATGCAAATAGGTTACCTAGTATAGTATGGGGCTTGTATTTCGTCATACCCTCACTGTCAGAATACATAATAGGTACCAAATATCTGTTTGTCAAATGTCGAACCTTAAATTTATATTCTTACGTCCAGAGGCGAGCGTTTCATACAAGCACTATGGCATAAATGTGATGCCTACCCTGCCGCAGTACACACCACGCCACTGCACCCGTCTGGCGGCCCAATCTATTTAAAGTTTCTCTGTGGGTACTACAACACGGGTTATCGTACAAGTATGGCAGTCCTCCAAAATCCAGACATAAAGGTACTCATTATACTAATATCAACGACTTGAAACTTTGAACTGCTTCCTAAGCCAGAATTGGCCGTTTTGGGCATCCGGTCTTATTCAAAGTGTTGTAGGGTTATATGTGAATAAAACAGGTGCGTGCAGTGTAGGAAAGGGTAGGTAGGCATAGTTTAGGCCTTATAACATATTTTTTAGATAATGCCTGAATATAATACACATTCGTTTCTTCCTAAGTTTATTTAATACTACCAAAAAATTTCAACTTTCCTAAAATCACACGAGTCTGCGGAGACTAGGATCTCATTTTAATACTTCCAAATCTAATACCAGCGAGCCTATTATGAACTGTCGACAACATGTTGTCGACAAGCAAAAGGTTTGTCCTTACGATATTATTTTGTTATTGACATGTAGAAATAAGAGACGAAATCGACATGACAAGATTTCTCGTTGTCGACAACGTTTATATTTTTGACAGATCATCGCGAGAATAAGACATCGACATGACGAGATGTCGACTCGACAATTCATCACAGCCTCGCTGTAGTAGTTTCATTCCAATTAGCAATAACCGCATCATTATCACACTGCAAAGCTGAAATTATGAAACCGTGCGGTAATAAAGATATTACAACACGGCAAGATGCTAACTGCACTGTTTATTCCACGTTTGACATTCATTCTCCATTCGCCCTTCACATAGACATAAAGGAGCAATTCGCACCGAACTGAGTAAAACAACTTTAATGGTATCTTTTTACTGCTCGTAAATACCAGAAGTGCGATAAACGTGGGTAAATCTAATTGTAGTATTGTAGTCGGGTTGCTCGAAATTTTGTTTCGTACCTAAATTTTGGGATAGTGGTGTTATCTTGTTATGCTGTTGTGGGTAAGTTTATATGTATTTACTTATTGTATACAAGGTAATTATGATATATTAATATAAGGGTGAAAATTTAGCGTTATTAGTAGGTACCTACATTACGCACCAAGGTCAGTAAAATAAAAAATATCTCAGATCTCATGTAATTGTCGTCCGAGGCGAAGCCGAGGTTGACAAAAATGTGATCTGAGGCTTTTTTATTTTACTGGCCGAGGTCAGTATACTATTTTTCTGTTCGACGAAGCCAGAAAGCGGAAATTTCATTTAGCGAAGCGGCCACAAAGTTAGCGCTTTCTGACCGGAGGACGGAAAAAGTATTTTTCAATACTGAATCATGAAAGAGTGGGAATAATAAAAATCAACCAACATAATAAACTTTTGGGTGGACCCACTCTTAATATTTAGAGGTATGTGAAATAATGATATAATAGGTACATTATTATTTTTCATACCTCTAAATTTTATGGCTGGGTCCACCCCAAAGTTTATTATGTTGGTTGATTCTCAGACCTACCCGATTCGCATACAAAAATTTATAAAAATCGGTCCAACCGTTTCAGAGAAATTTAGCAGCAAACACCGTGGCATGAGAACTTTATATTACCGATATGAGTGATAAAAAGTGATGCTGATGACTTTCATCTACACAGGGCCTTATAGTTTAGGCCCTGTGTAGACAAGAGTAAAAATATCTTTATAAGAACGCGTTTCTCATTTAAGTAAATATGTAATAAAATGACTCATGTCACTGTCAATAATTATGTAACAAAAACTCTTTTATGTTGTATTATAACACAGTAACATGACCTTTATTCTTCATACGTTCAAATAACGACATAAACAAAATAACAAAATCTTCTCTAACAAATGAAATCCTACGACAAAGGCTAAACGTATAATAATAAACACAAAGAAATTACGCATTTCTCCCACTCGAGATTTCACCTGAAAAAGAATAAATCTTTATTCAACGTAACGCCATAAACTCGTCACGTGGCAACACCTATACGGGTTATAAGGTTATCACCTCAACAATGAATTTTCTTTTTTATGTGCTGGCAATAAAATAACTGGAACGCGGTAACGTCATTTCACGTGACAGATGCGCAAGAATGTCTATGCTCGATTTTAAACTTGTACTTAGAATGTTTGGTGAAAAAGAATGTCTATGTTCGATTTTAAATTTGTATTTAGAATGTTTAGTGGAAAAGAATGTCTATGTTCGATTTTAAATTTGTATTTAGAATGTTTAGTGATAAGGAATGTCTATGTTCGATTTTAAATTTGTATTTAGAATGTTTAGTGAAAAGAATGTCTATGTTCGATTTTAAATTTGTATTTAGAATGTTTAGTGAAAATAATGTCTATGTTCGATTTTAAATTTGTATTTAGAATGTTTAGTGAAAAGAATGTCTATGTTCGATTTTAAATTTGTATTTAGAATGTTTAGTGAAAAAGAATGTCTATGTTCGATTTTAAATTTGTATTTAGAATGTTTAGTGGAAATTAATGTCTATGCTCGATTTTAAATTTGTACTTAGTTTATTTAGAATGTTTAGTGAAAAAGGCTTTAAGTGTATTTGTATGAGAAGTACCTATTTATACTCTATTTCACATGCATTATGACACTTATGAGCGGATCCTAGAGCGTCTGAGACGTCGTCATTGTCTCAGACTATATTTAAGAACAGAATCAATAAGTTAAAAAAAATCTTGTAAAATGATGATGGTACTGTACAAATGAAACTTTCAATTTAAAATTAACAATGAATATACAATTTTAAACTTAAGTGTGTCTACGTACAAATATCGTTTCAATTGATACTTAATAATGTTATTACCATTCATTCGACGTCATTATCGTCTCTATATCTATAGCAAGTTATTTTTAATATAAAAAAAATCTATGTAATTGCGGCATAAAAAAGTCCCAATCACCGATTCAAAACCGAAGTGCATACGATCTAAACAAAAAGTGCATTAAAAAGAGAACTAAAAATTTGCATTCAACAGATGCACTTGCAATGCATTAGTAGTATTAGTCGCCGACCTTGTTAGGATACTGTGACAATGTGTGTGTGAAAGGATAAATTAGCACTGTGTTCGGTTAAATTTGCGGAGAATTGTGCACCTACCGCTATACCAGCTGGGACAATGCAATGCGACTAGTGAGGGGCCGGCGAAGTATCGATAAATGTCAAAATTAATTTTATATAAAGGGAGAAATTAATTTACTTTAACGTTTATTTTGTTAGACTATCGTCAGCTCAGTCGTGCTACAAATGTGGAACTAAAAAGTTATCTTAACGTCAGCTAATAAAATGAAATGCACTAGTTAAGTCCGTTATAGTTGTGTCATTCGAAATTATTATGGATTTAATTTAGATAAATTTGATAAAGTATGACACAATAGAATAGTGACATAACTAGAACTATCTCATCACGTGATCTCAAATTAAAATGCTTAAAATCGTAGATGGACTAAGAAAATATTTCCTTTTGTGTCACTAATAAAGGATTAATAGGCATATCGTTGGTTTTATAAAATATAAAATTTAGATTTTGAAAAAACGTGACGCATAATTGCTTAGATGTCCCGTCACTGGCGATTTGCCTGGCACGCCAGTCACGCGTCGACAACTAATGACGCGCTTCACTCCCGGATTAGCGTATGATTACGCTGATTGGCTACAAATGTATACTTACCTATACAAAATATTTATTGTATTGTTATTGGTGTTGGGTGGTTAAGATGACACAAACATAGACAAGTCCAGAAGTCTTAATAATTCACTGCTTAAATAGAATAGTGACACAACTCAATTTGTCTCACCATGTGATTTCAAATTAAACCTTAAATTGACTAACAAAATGTTACAGCTTGTGTCATTATTCCAATAGATTAAATTTAGATTAAAAAAAATAGTGATACGACTCAAATAGTCTCGCCTCAATTTCAAATTAAACCTTAAATTGATTAACAAAAACATTTCATTTTGTGCCACTAGTCCAATAGATAACCTAAATTTAGATTTTGAAAAAACGTGACGCATTGCTCAGATGTCCCGTCACTAGCGATTTGCCTGGCACGCCAGTCACGCGTCGACAACTAATGACGCGCTTCACGCCCGGATTAGCGTATGATTGCGCTGATTGGTTGCGAACTGTTGCAATGGACCTATATCGGCTGTGATTGGTGGATATTGTGTGTTAGGATATTTCTACTATTTGCTTGAGAATAGATTGTTTTTATATCTATACTAATATAATAAAGAGGAATCCTTACTATCCTTACTAATATTATAAATGCGAAAGTAACTCTGTCTGTCTGTCTGTCTGTCTGTCCGTTACGCTTTCACGCTAAAACTACTGGACCGATTTAAATGAAATTTGATACAAAGAAAGTCTGGAGCCTGAGAAAGGACAAAGGCTTATAGACTATAGACTTTTTAACCGACTGCAAAAAAGGAGGAGTTCCACGCGGACGAAGTCGCGGGCAGGAGCTAGTGGTTTATAATATGTTTGTTTGGATTGAATAGGCTCTAAAATGACTGGATCGATTAGAAAAAATCTTTCACTGTTGGGAAGCCACTATTTCCGAGTGACATATGCTTTATACATTTTGGAAAAAAATAGGGATCCGTGCGAAGCCGGGGCGAACGTCTAGTCGATGATAAACCGCTAGTCAAATAACGTAGATATTAAAATACGCAGTGGACGACATTAACCGAATAGATCAGTGACGCCTATAATCAGCACAACTGAGCTGACAATAGTCACTTTAGCTTCGTCAACTCAGTAGTTACGATTATGGAATCTATAAAGGCTCCGAAACGACAGCCAATAAACTAAGTCCGTCTAAAGTTGTTTCATTCCAATGTTAACACGTTATCAATTAATATGAGGTACGCGAGTTAAATCCCTTGTATTTCCATTTTACGTACACAACAAAACACGATCAACTTTTACTATCTCATTCTAGACCAGAGTAGGTACCTAAGCTCTCAGCCCCAGGTCACCGCTTTAAAATTGACGACACTAAGGAAATCGAAAAGTTTATTTAAGTACTGGAGAATGTGAACGAATTCTTGGAGAAGAAAATGGCGGTTAAGTATCTCTTTACTTAATAGCGCGAGTATTTTCAGAATTTTCACACAAGGGGTTGGAAGTATGGTTTGTACCGTTACATCCTTGTATGTGTATAATTATACAATTATGTATATTCGGTAGAGGAATTTTAAATATGACATCGCCAACATTTACCAAATTTTCGCCGATTTTCGTAAGATATATATGTCAAGAGATACATATCGCACACCTAGATCTAAAATGAGCTAACTCAAAAACCTAAAGATTTGAGTTATGCACACCATCGGATTCCTTACAGCAGAACCCACCTACACTAAAACAGACTTAAACTAACTCTGCTAGCTTCATTATAAAAAGCATAAATCTATACAGAAAACTCATGCGTGCATATGGATAGGTTAACCAGTTTTACGCCTCTCCTGAAAAAGTAACTTTTTTGAGTTAGCTCCCTTTAGATCTAGGTGTGTGATATATGTACCTATATTAAGATTAAATTTCAATAGGTAGTTTCTACAACCAACTAGCTTCTACCCGCGACTTCGTTTGCGCACGATAAGTTTACCCCCGTTCACCCCAGGGGGAGCATTTTCAAAAATCCTTTCTTAGTGCCCTATTTAAAATCCCCGTTTACCCTAGGGAAAGAATATTCAAAATTCCTTTATTGATGCTGCCCTACTAGTCCATTAAAACCGGAAAACATGTAATGCAATTAAAACCTATCGTTTCATATTTGAATTAATTAATAACTGTAATTATTACTTGATAGTTATTCATGCAAGTAGCAATTAATATTGCCTTCCAGGCGACGTCGCAAATGACGTTAATTAAGGCTCTATTTGCTACTCGCGATATGCAATTATTCATACCATGATTATGTTCATTTATATACATAATATTATATACCTATATAATCATAAGGTCAAGGCTTCTAATTCCGTCTACGGGGCTATTCCGTCACGTACACGTTTTTGGCGAATCTAAGCACAGTTCGCCGCTGCCGGCTCAGTTGGTAAAGCAGTAGGGTTTTCTAATGCAAACTAAAAAACACCCATGACGCTGTGCAATAAAGGAAGAAAAATATCTGCTTTCAAAGTTCAGTTGCGTTTCGAAGTCGAAGTGCGAGTATAGTACTATGCAGTTTGATCGAAGATAAATATGAAATAGTTAGACTTCTAGGCTTGTTTGTATGATTATTACAACGTCTATGATATGTACAAACGTGTCTGCCTGTTCGTGATGCGTAAAACTCCGATAGTTTTTAGTAATGCACCATGAAAAATTAACAACTTCAAAATAGTCAAGTGGGAAATTCCGTCTATTTTTTAAGGGGCAAAGCCGTCATATGCCGGTATTTCCCGATTCCAGACATCGTCAACCTTTTTTTAGTGTATTACATTTTAAAATAGGTACACTTGTCAATCTGGCAATAATAAGCTTAGCTGTGACGAAATATATGAGTAGGTAATTCGATAGAACGTAGTACGAAAATACTCCGGACTGCAAAATGCATAAATCATTACTTTATGAAATAATATATATAAAATATATATATATTAGTAAATTTTTAAAAGGTTGAGCTCATCTGATTGGCAAACCATGCCGGAATAGCCCCAAAAAATTGTGTTTGCGGATAACTCCTATTGTAAATCTTATATCTAAGGTCTAATAACACATATTTGATTGAAATCGACGTGTCTTCATTTTCCGCTAGCTAAGACTTGAAAAAACTGCGTAGTTCTAGGGAAACTGCTTGCATGACGGAATAGCCCCACTCGGGCGGGAAACTCCGTCTACCTGACTATTATTAAAAAAATATACATAATAAATTAAGCAACCTAGATACAGGGAATTTCATACTATTATTTGATTGCCAAGTAAATTATTAGTCTAGTAGATGCGCGCAATGGGTAAATAGTTAAAAATAAACGTCTCAAAATTTTAACCAAAGTTGATCTAGTTCAAAAATATGCCGGAATTAGAAGCCTTGACCTTACTAGCGGCCCGCCCCGGCTTATCACTGATCCCTTTTTATACCCTATGTTACTCGAGAATAGTGTAGTTTCTCAACAGACGCAAACAAACAAACCTTTCCTCTTTATTAAATTAGTAGGTATAGATAGTAAGTAGAAAAATACCTACTTACTTCTTTTGGATTGAAACCACTATAGCTGTTTTAAGCGTATTTTGTTTTATTTTATTTAAGTACTGACGTTTCGAAAACTTTATATTTCTTGTATTGGGTACATGGCTTACGTTTCTTTCCTTTCTTATATATGGTTAGTCCCAGGTCCAAATCCGTAAGTAAAAATGTTTTTCTTAATTCTTGGCATCTAGCCAAGAATTCCTCCGGAAAAAATACACTAGCAATAAGAAGCAATTGCGCGCCAGTTACCGATTCTGGAGCGTCCAATTAAGTTATTTCAATTGTTCGTAATTCTTATGGAGTTATTGAGTTGGCTTTGACACTTAACACGTGTCAATAATGAAAACGTATTGTCGAATATAGCTTACTAGCGGCCCGCCCTGGCTTTGCCTGGAACCCTTTTTTTATAGCCTATGTCACTCGCATGGATCCCTATATTCTATAGCCTATGTTAGTCAGGGTGAACGTAGCTTCCTAACAGTTAAAGATTTTTTGAAATCGGTCCTTCCGTCCTGGAGCCTATTCAATCCAAACAATCAATCGAACTTTTCCTCTTTACTATATGAGTATAGATATATAAGAAATAGCACAATTCCATCTTAATTTTTAAGGTTCAATCATTTATTAAGATAAGTAAGTATTACTATATCTTATTGTTTTTGAAAGAAAATTTAATCTTGATATTTACATGTTCTTAATCTAAAATTTAGAAAATCTTCAGTATGAATTCTCTGAAATACCTAAGTATATTATTATATTTATAAGCAAGAATGGCTTTTATTGATATCGGTTTTTTATTATGTGTCATAGTACAGGATTCGATGCCTTATTGTTGATTTTAATTTAAGATTTAAAAAATCCTAGGCAATAACACAATCTTCTTTAAAAACTGGTCAAATACAGTGCAGTTTCCTTAAAGAAACTGTTATTTGCAATTAACTTAAGTGGCTATAAAATGTTGTGGTTTAAAAAGACGATACAGTTTATTTCAGATCTTTAAATGAACCGCTATTAAAGTATTCTGGTAACCCCTTAATGGCATGCACTATTTTGTACCACGGGTAAGAACAGCTTTTTAATAAGTTGTGTGTGTAAAGAACACTGACATACTTAAATATGACGCATGACACATGCTGTAAATGTGACGCATGGCTCACGACACATACTGTAATTGTGACGCATAGCTCATGACACATGCTGTAAATATGACGCATGGCTCAAGACACATGCTGTAAATGTAACGCATAGCTCATGACACATGCTGTAAATGTGACGCCTGGCTCAAGACACGTGCTGTAAGTACCCACGACACATGCGGTAAACGTGACGCATGGGTCACGACACATACTGTAATTGTGATGCATAGCTCATGACACATGCTGTAAATCTGACGCATGGCTCAAGAAACATGACACATGACACATACTATAAATATGAAGCATGACTCATGCTGTATAATATTACTTTATGTCACATTTTCATTTTCTCTTTAACATCGTTACATTTTTGTAATAAACTTATTTTTAGTTAAGTAGGTACGTACGTGAAATAAATATATACATATATACCTACTTATCAAACTCTAGCTTCAACAGAATTCTAACCTACATATTTTTATGATATTAGTATTTATAATATTATTAGTTCCTATAGACTAATATAATAAAGAGGAAAGATTTGTTTGTTTATTTGTTTGGATTGAATAGGCTCCAGAAAGGCTGGACCGATTTCAAAAATTCTTTTTACTGTTGGGAAGCTACACTATTCCTAAGTGACAAAGGCTATAGAAAGGGATCCGTGCGAAGCCGGGGCGGACTAGTTATACATATACCTACTTATCAAACTTTAGCTTCTACAGAATTCTAACCTAAAACGTGTTCGTTTTTCTTTAGGCACTTGTCAAAATTATATATTGCATTAATCATAACTCGTTCTCTTAATGGTCAGCGAATTTGCCCCAAACTTTGTTAGCAAAAACTAACCGAAAACTAAAGTGGGTGAAGAAAAAGCGCAAAAGCTAATAAATGATCAGAGTAAAGAAGAAATCCATTTGTGAATAGTTTCTTACTGAATCGTAATTTCTGTTAACGAAAGGTTTTTAGCCGATATCTTGAGAGGTACTATTTTCTCCACTGCTTTAGTTAAGTGCTCCGGCTCGTAGTTTGTAGAAAGCGTTTTAGTATTTTAGTTTTTTTTTATTATAATAATAATTTCAAGTCATACAAGATATTGGAATGAAACAACTATTAACGGATTTAACTCGCGTATTTTTATTTTATTTTATTAGCTGACGTTTCGGATTCTTTGCAGTTTCCATAATCGTAGCACGACTGAGCTGACAATAGTCTAACGCTAAAGTGATTTATACAGTTATGCAAACTACCTTATATTTAAATTACAAATTTTGAAAAACTACCCTATTCTGAATTATGAAATACTAATGTTACATTTTACGCAAACAATTTTACTTTTATACACACTTACTTATATATTTACAATATATAAGTGTCTTAAAAAATGACTTTCTACTGAGTTTCTTGCGGCGTTTCTTCTCAGTAATGATGGTCTTTCCGAAGCGCTAGTAACACCCCCTATTAGGTTTTAATTGTAATGTATAAAAGTAAAAATTGTTTGCGTAAAATGTAACATTAGTATTTCATAATTCAGAATAGGGTAGTTTTTCAAAATTTGTAATTTAAATATAAGGTAGTTTGCATAACTGTATAAATCACTTTAGCGTTAGACTATTGTCAGCTCAGTCGTGCTACGATTATGGAAACTGCAAAGAATCCGAAACGTCAGCTAATAAAATAAAATAAAAATACGCGAGTTAAATCCGTTAATAGTTGTTTCATTCCAATGTGTAATAACCGCGAAGGCATCAGAAATTATTACATACAAGATATTCCGAATAATAATATTCATCAGTCAGTAATGACTGATTTTAACGCATCAAAACCTTAGAGTTTAAGCTTAAATATTTTAAAAGAGGAATCTCAGGGCGTAAGTGTCTCGGGAGGTGTTTTTGGAAATTTATCCTCGGGGTAAAATGAGTTGGAAGTTCGTATTTTTTTTTTATCCTTTAATAACATTTAACTGTAATCTTTGTGTAAAAATTAATATTTACAAATTTGAGACGGTTTCAAGAATTAAACACCTAACACATGAAATAGAGAGTGAATGTAAGTTTAATATGTTATTCCTCCAAAGTACTATTAAGCATATTATTGTAATTAGTCATTTCGAACCAAATTTCTGTAACCGAAAATGTGATAAGTGAGGTGACTGTTTTTAATGTAAATAAATAATTCTTTCTTGCTGTTTATGAAAAGTACGCAGTTGAATAACATGTTTTTGAAGATAAAAAAATAATACAAAACAAAATCAAATTATTACACAAAGAACTCTATTTACGAAGATTAACATTGACTTACGTCATTCATTTCCCCAGTCAAATTTCCCCTTTAAACAATAAAGGATCATATAAGCAAAGAGTTTTATTATATTTTAATATTTTCCCCTTGCAATATTGGCGATACTAAGTACCTTTCTCGGATGAGTTTGGCCGCAGTCCAACGTTAGATGAACAGCAGGCATGTACTGTACTATACGTGATCAAAATGCCTTATGTAACACTATTATGGGTATAAATTGTGGTATGAATTTTGATGATTTATTATTGAAAGTTGATACTAAAATATATTTGGATAAAAGGTGTGATGGGTTTTTCTTTGTGCATCAAGTAGACACGAATTGGAATGAAACAACTACGGATTTAGCTCACATATTTTATTTTATTTTGTGTCGTTTCTGTAAAGTTTTCGACACGTCAGCAAATAAAATAAAATACGTTTAATTTTTTAAAAATAATTAAAAACACAACAGTTATTGAGAATCTTTGGATGTAATATGTTTGTTATTCTTTCATGCAGAAACTACTAGGTAAATGGATTTTTATGAAACTTTACAATAATATAGCTTACACCTCAGAATAACATATACGCTATATTTATACCGATATTTTGTAAAGTACTCATCGTGCGCAGACGAAGTTGCTAGCAAAAGCTAGTCCGTTATAATTATTTCATTCCAATGAGAGACCGTAATTTTTGTACCTACCATTGTACAGGTACGTGCAGTGGGGGTAGCGTTAGTATGGCGTCAAGGTAGGCACTTCGTACATTAATGACACAGTGCCTATCTGGAATGCACGCCATTACCACTGTAGGTATCCAACTGACCTAGCTAAACCCCTTGAAAACCACCAAACACAAAGCTTTTAGCAAACACAGCATCAATAATCATTAAAGTCAAAAGCGAACCCAAAATCAACAGCCATTATCGCGACATCATCAGAATTTACAATCCAGCTACTAAAATGTGCAAACGCGTGATGGAGTCAAAAATTCAGACCAGACCGGGGCCGTAAAACCGAATGACCCGCGTAACGTGGAGTTTTACGATGTATCTGAAACGATGTGTATGTATAATGCATTCTTTTGTTTTTGGGAACATGTGTGAAGATTGTGCCAAACTTGGTGTTAGATTGGGACTGTTCTGTAGTGTAAGGACATGCTTGTAATTCAAAAGTGTTCTTACTTACATGAGAGTAATAAATATGACCAATTATAGGTTACAGAACAATAATAATAATATAAGTATAGTAAATTTTGAATTGATATAAGCAATTGATATGCGAATAGAATGATTTGGGTTTCATAATGTAAGTAACAAAATGGGTCAAAAATATAATAACTAATTATACTCGTCATATTACTTTGAGACATACAGCTGAGTCGATTCATTTTTTAATCACAGGGACTTTATCAGAAGCACAATCGTACTGCGAATATAAAAAACTATAATGTTCAAAACGCCACCAAATAAAATACGCGAGATAAATACGTTATAGTTATTTCAGTACAATGTGTATTAACCGCGAAGACATGAGAAATTGTTCTTTGCAGATTTCCTTTTAATCTAACAATACTTATAGATAAAAATAAAAGTTACTAATTACATATTTAGCTTCAGCGACACGATCCAACAGTACCTAAACACTTAAATGACACCTTGGGGGCTAGACAAGTGCCCAACGTTCAACGTTAAAGTTAAACGTTAGCACCAAAATGTATGGGATTTGACATTTATGACGTACGTGACAGTCGTTCGCGGATGTCAAATCCCATACATTTTGGTCCTAACGTTTAACGTTAACGTTGAACGTTGGGCACTTGTCTAGAGCCCCTTGTTTATTTACATTGTCGTCTTAATTTCTAACGATTCGTCTGCAATACTAAGATTCCAATAACATTTAACCTCGTGTTCGTTCAGCATCCAGAACTCTGAAGAAAACTGCTAACTTCACAAGTTGTCGACGAGTTTTCGATCTACGATTTTCAATAGAGAAACTAATTCAAACTTTATCTACCCGCTGATTTATTACCGCACATTTGACTTATACCGACATGTTTTGGCATTGTTGGGTACATATTCTATTTACGGTTTTGTAAGTGAAATGAGCGCATTTTGACAAAGACTTAAGGCCATATATTACAGCACAGTATGGCAAAAGTTTCTGAATGTGAGTTTAGGTAAACAAGGACAATAGTCATATTTTTCGCTCTCGCTTTTAGATGGCGCAAGTTTTGGTATTAAGCTCGGAAAAATGTACTTTTTTGCTTTAGCGTTGTTAAAGTGTTTTAGGCAGACCTTTCTTGAAATAGCGTTTTTTTCAACATGTGGATCGACTTATGAGATTTAGTTCTTTGTCTCAAAAAGATAATTTTAAAATTCCTAAATAACCTGTAAGTTAGCGAATTAGTGATTGTAAAGTCTAGTTCAAATTCTGTTAGTTATAAAATGATAATGAAAATTTTACAGTGCCAAATTACTTCAATATTACTTTCGTACGAAGTATCTAACTTAATTATAAGTACCATACGTTTAAACACATTATTAAAGATATTAATGCATAGATAATCGCATATGTATTGAAAAATATCGCTGAAGTTAAAAAACATTTAGGTATTGGAATGAAACAACTATTAACGGATTTAACTAGCGTATTTTTATTTATTTGCTGGCGTTTCGGATTCTTTACAATTTCCACAATCGTAGCACGACTCAGCTGAAGAAGTCTATCGCTAAAGAAGAATTTAACAAAATATTATTTTGCAAAAAAATTCCCACAAAATTTGATTTTCTATACCACAATTTTGTGTAGCTATACCTACTCAAAATTAATACCTAGCCAAAAAAATCTAGATTTTAGTTTTATTGACTCTGGGATTTAAAAAAATAGTTCCAAAGCTATTTTTATTGAAACTAATATACCCCATATTCGATTACACAGCTAAAAGGATTCTCTCTCATATCCCTAAAAGCCTTTTTAAATATTGAAACACGTATTTTATTTATTCCACGCTCCATTTTAGACTAATAAAAAATATCATATGAACGAATTTGAATTTTGGTTAACAAAATTAAATTGCTTCTTACATTATTAAAATCAAAATTTAATATATTGCTATGTTTAAATATAAATATGATTTTATGAAAAAGTTACTTTTTCTTTTATACAAAAATATGTCGGCAAACCTTTTTGTTTGTTGGTATTTTTTATATAGGTACATAACTAGCGGTTCGCCCCGGCTTCGCACGGATCCCTAATTTTTTTCAAAATATTCTTTAGGCTATGTTACTCAGGGTGCACGTAGCTTCCCAACAATGAAAGAATTATTAAAATCGGTCCAGTAGTTCTTGAGCCTATTCATTACAAACATACAAAAATAGGTACAAATCTTTCCTCTTTATAATATTAGTGTAGATTTTTTTTTTTTACTAATAAAGCTATCAAGAAGAAGTTTCTTTATAAAGTCATAATATTTACGTAAAGTTTTCTTAAATTTTCTTACTTAAGACCCTTTTCCTTATCATACCAAACACAACCATTTAATTCTATTATTGTATAGATGTATAAACAAAGAAAATAATATAGTCGACCAAATAGAGATTTGCTTATATACATGTGTGTACATGTACCTATGTGTATTTGTGTGGGTGTGGGTGTGTGGTAATATAAAATATAATTTACATACTATGGCAACACTGTCGCCACTTTCTCTTCCAATATCTATCACCGACATGTAATAACGTGTGCTCAGTTAAGTACTTAATAAATATTTAATTAATACCAAACAATAGTACATTACGCGCCAAGGCCAGTAAAATAAAAAATGTCTCAGACCACATGCAATTGTCGTCCGAGGCGAAGCCGAGGTTGACAAAAATGTGATCTTAGGCTTTTTTATTTTACTGGCCGAGGTCAGTATACTATTTTTCTGTTCGACGAAGCCAGAAAGCGGAAATTTTATTTAGCGAAGCGGCCACAAAGTTGGCGTTTCTGGCCGGAGGACAGAAAAGTATTATTTAACAACACCAGCGCAGCAAGATCTCTTCAGTATGTGTGTGTGGGTTGGATCTGTGTGTGTGTGTGTGTGTATGCAAGCGTTGTAGTGACTAAATCCTTATCGGAGCAGCATATTCGATAAAGTCTTAACCTCTTATTTCTAGGACGTTTAAAGGTTATTCTTATTGTTACAGTTTTATATTACGACGGAATTTTACTACTGGCTCAAATAAAAATTGTAGTCAAGTACTTAAAGGAATTCCCCAAATCCCTTTCGACACGTAAAACCGTCGGGTGGATGTTTGATAAAACTAAAAGAAAACTAAAGTTGACAGCTGGATTCGAAGTCACGTACTAAAGATCGGTATGTTTTAAAATTATAATATTATACTAGCGGCCCGCCCCGGCTTCACATGGATCATCTTTTTTTATAGCTTATGTCACTCGGGAATAGTGTAGCTTTCTAACAGTGAAAGAATTTTTCAAATCGGTCCAGTCGTTTGGGAGCCTATTCAACACACAAACTTTTCCTCTATATTATATTTGTATAGTGTATAGATTTTAATAATTTCTAATATTTTTGTTGGAATATAACAATTAAGTATAATGAATGCCTATGTTTTGCCCGCGACTTTGTCTGTGCACGTACAAGTACCCCCGTTTTACCCCCTTAGGGAGCAGATTTTCAAAAATCCTTTCTTTGTGCTTCCTTAAACTATAAAAGTAATCCCTGTGCAAACTTTCAAACATTTATAGTTTAGCTTCTCCTTTTATACGTATATAGAAATGTCAAATTTTCTAAAACTTTACTTACAAAAGCCTCCTCAATTTATTTGATTTTAGTTAACTGAATACAACAGTATTTTGTTAAATGAATAATACTGTTTAACTTTCATAATTGCAAATTAATATCTAATTTTCAAATTAACGATTTTATTGTTAAATGCTGGAGTAGTAATTTTAGGACTTTAGCCTTTTTTTTATAAAAAAGGACCGGGTATTTTATCACCTTATCTAAATTGATTTATCCAGATGAAAAGATTTGTAAAACTGGTATAAACGCGAGTCAGACTCTCTTTTACAGGGTTCCGTAACATACAATATTGAAATAGTACATTACGCACCGAGGCCAGTAAAATAAAAAATGTCTCAGATCACATGTAATTGTCGTCCGAGGCGAAGCCGAGGTTGACGAAAATGTGATTTGAGGCTTTGTTATTTACTGGCCGAGGTCAGTATACTATTTTTCTGTTCGACTAAGCCAGAAAGCGGCAATTTCATTTAGCGCAGCGGCCAGAAAGTTGGCGCTTTCCGGCCGGAGGACAGAAAAAATATATGTTATATGCAGGGTTTTTTTCTTTTGTAGGTAACATTTATTTTTTTAGTATTAACTGTCCTGATACATATATTATTTAAAAAATATACACGTCGAGTCGAGAATCTCCTCCGTTTTTTTCGTCGGTTGATAATACAAAAAAGTATCCACTATAATAGTTAAGTATGTATACACAGCTGTCAATATTGTATACAGTATCTGTCAAATATTGAACTAAGCTATATTTTATTGTACAACTACTTGTAACAGACACGTAGCTACATTACACTACATAATATTATAATAGACATGATTCAATTTTTCTTTGTCAAGTTGATTACCAAAATTTATTTGGACACGTCATGTTCTTTTTTATCTGAAATTAACAAAAAGTTACAAATATAAGCGCTTCACTAATTCTATCTCGTGACGTCACGTTATGGTACAATTTATATCGTAACGTGACGTCACAATTCTAGCTCGTGACGTCACGTTACGGTATAAATTGTACCATAACATGACGTCACGAACCCCCGCTCCCAATCTTTAAAAGCAACTAAAATTTGTCATATTTAGTTTGTTTGAAAAAAAAATACGTAGCCAATAATTTAATAATTTGACTAACTGAATAGAAATTCGTTTTCTTTACCCAGTCATCTTCGATATTAATTGGCATTCTTTAGTGAAGGATCTCTAAATCTGCCAATATAATATAAGTCCTAGATTCCAGTCTGTCTCGATCTAGATTCATTTCATTCTGGATGAATCGATAGCACAAATGGTAAAACGATTGGTTTTCCTTTGAACGCATTTTTCAATTTATTTTAGGTATTTATAAAATGTACGGAGTTTTAGAATGACTGGATTAAAAACGTTATTTTTGAAGCTGGACTTTTTCACTATTAAATATTTTAAGAATTTATCAAATTTTAGGTATTTATAAAAAAGTTCTCTATATATAGGTATATATGTTATTATAGACAGATAAAACGTTCATTTGTATCTACAATTTACAAACATAATATATACATTCGCCTTAAATTATAATACTTATAGGAAATGTTTCATTGTTAAAAAATACGTAATTCATCCACAAAATATAGTATTTGTTGAAGTGAAACAACTACCTGTAATGATTTTAACTCAAGCATTTTATTTTATTTGCCAACATTTCTAAAACTTTAAAGCTCCTATATTCGTAGCATGACTGAGCTCATGAAATCTAACGCTCAAGTAAACAAAGTACTCTAAAGTTTCCGAAAAGTCAGCAAATAAAATAAAATACCTACGCGATAAATCTACTATAGTAAGTAGTTTCATTCCAAATTCCAAGTAAATATAAATTAAATAAATACGATACGTAAATATAAATAAAATAAACAAGAGAGGTATCACTAATAATACCTACCTACCTAATTACTAAAGCGAACTGTATATGTAAGTCTGCGTATGTATATGTGTTTATTACGGCAAAGCAAATGAATTTAGAGATATACAGAAAATTGGTTTATTTCAGAACCCTAATAAAAAGGGGTGCACAAATCAAACTTTACGAACCAGAGAGGAATGTGAGACCCCGGTCTGCAGTAATCCATTTTAAACCCTAAAATCCCCACTTTTAATACCCATCTTAAACTATTTAGGGGGAAATGCAATTCCGAGATATAAACTTAATTTGCACCGTAAATCAAAGCATTATTACCTAAATACTTAAACAAGTGACGTATTCATCAACTCAAAATAGAATTAGAATAAATTAGAATTGGAATGAAACAACTTTAACGGATTTAACTCGCGTATTTTATTTTTATTGGCTGACGTTTCGGAGCCTTTACAGATTCCATAATCGTAGCACGACTGAGCTGACAATATTTATTTATTTATTGTAATAATTAGCACTAACAGATCAACCTTATGCACTAATTTACATATAGTTTAAAATTAAATAAAAAAATAGACTTATGCTAAAGTGATATACAGCTATTAGCATCAGGTTATTGTCAGCTCAGTCGTGCTACGATTATGGAATCTGTAAAGGCTCCGAAACGTCAGCCAATAAAAATAAAATACGCGAGTTAAATCCGTTAAAGTTGTTCATTCCAATGTATAATAACCGCGAAGGCATCAGAAATTATTAGATTGAATTATTTATTTTCTCAAAATTTCTCAAAATTTGTACAAATATAAATTGAAATGAGGTCACGGAATGTAGCGCGGGTGGATTTTAGGATTCTCGGGAAAAACGGATTTAAGTGCCATTCGGTTCTAGTGAGAAAGGGACATAAGTCCTTCTCATGCAGTACCCTCTTTCTACCCTTTTTTCATTAAGACCAGTACCAGACTTATATTTTTTTAGTAAAACCGTAATAATTTCGTTAGTTTATTTCAAACTCATACTTTAAAAGAATAAGTTCTTTTTTATTTTCTTTAATATCAACTTTAAAACATTGGGCTATGCTCTTTAAATATTAATCCTTTTTTTATGCTTTCGCGGTTTTCACCTACACATTGTAATGAAACAACTATTAACAAATTTAACTCGCGTATTTTTATTTTATTTTATTTGCTGACGTTTCGGATTCTTTACAGTTTCCATAATCGTAGCACGACTGAGCTGACAATAGTCTAACGCTAAAGTCTTTTAGCGTTAGACTATTGTCATAGTCAAGTTAAATCTGCAATACAATAACATGGTCATCACAAAAATAAACTAAGAAAAGTAATGTTATTGACCTAATAATTATATAATAGGTTATTTACTTACACGAATCCCATATACCTAAACTTTAAACCTAACAGAGTAAATAAGGGTCAATAACATTACTTCTCTTAGTATATGAGACACCAGCTGTGTTCGACACAACGGCTACGCTTTTGTTACATAAAGATGTTGAAAAGATGGGGTAGAACTCTGTAATTGACTTAAGAAGTTATTTTAACAGTAAAGTATGAAATATATCTGTAATTGAATATGCCTACAAGAAGGTGCTATGTGTTAATTAGAAGGGAAGCGAGGAGTCGGCACGTGTAAACTGACATCTAATTTTATAAATAATATATACGAGTAGGTATATATATTATATTACAATCAATTGAAATGGCCTAGTAATATTTTTCAAATTCCGACATTACTTTTTCCTCTTTGCCCAAAATCGTTGGTCCCGCCATCGAAAGCGGACTTGTTCTATTTTTAAAATTTTCTTTCATTTTATTCGACTAAGATAACGTCAAACAGCCACGAAATAAAATGAACAAATGGACTAATAATATTAATTAGGTTCATGAAATTCTTCATACCTATATTTTTACTAATGATAACATAAGTAGGTAAGGTTTTTGTGACACGGGAAAACATCTGTCACTATATTATTATTATTAATCACTATAAATAATAATCGGCCTATATACAATCCCTTATTATTATTACACATAGGTACTGTGGATATTTGAGCGTTGCGTTTGAGACGTCGTCATTGTCATATCAATGTATATTTAAGAAAAATAATAAAAAAAATACATAAGATAAATTATTTACGTACTAGTACACATACTGTTTTTAATAATATTATTAGCAAACATTATAGACCGATTTTACGCCAACTAACTCGTGTGCATAATCTATTATAACCTAATAACAAACAATTAACAAAAACACAGACAAATCCTTTTCAAACTCTTCACAATATCAATTGATCCAATACTGTATCAAAACATTTATATTTACCAAAAGCACTTTAATACCACTAAAAGCAACCTCTTTCCTTCATGGCCTTTGTGTCTTTTGTGACTTATTGTTGCTTTATCTATGGCACGATTATAGAGGTGTATTTCAAAGCGTAGTACTCGGTGCGACGTTACAGGGGCGTTTTTCAAGCTGCAACCTCCTTAGTGAAATGGTAAAGCACTTGTGTGAATTTAGAATGAGGTTTCTTGAGATATATATCTGGGATCTTGACTCTGGAGTGCGGGAGACATCTTCCGTAGTTTGAAAAGTTTTATTCCGCAATATTTTTATGAATACTTACGACGTTATGGGAGCGATTTTCTTTTCTTGGGATTAATTTTGTTTGAACTCTAAATTTGATGCAATGTACTATATTATTAGTAGGTACCTAATCATTTCTTTCTTTCGCTGTAAGTAACTACACATTGATATGAAACAGCTATAAGGCATGTAACTCACGCATTTTATTATTTTCTGACGTTGACATTAGTATCGTCAGCTTAGTCGGCCATGAATATGGATACAGTAAACTTTTCGAAAAGTCAGCAAATAAATCAGTTATAATTGTTCCATTCCAATGTGTTATAACCGCAAAGCCATCAGAAATTATTACCTTTTTTATTACGCTCTAATTTTCATAATCTCTCCGCCCAAAGGTTAACTGGAAGAGGTTAAAGGGATCTAGTTCACCACTCTACATTGTTATGCAAGAAAGAGTACATACATACAAATTAAACTAGGTCGCGTAGTTCAAAACACTCACTCTAACCTACAATTCGTAGCATACTGTTCTATTCGATCCTTCCTCCATGAACATAGAATTTATTTTTATCAAATTCTACCATACCTTCCTTCCTACACATTGGTCGAAACCATCGTCTATTACCGGCCCTTTATCTAATTTCGAAAGCTCCTTATGCCCTATTTTTATTCGTAGGCCCTTACGAATACCAATTTCTCGCAATTGTTGTTTTTCCATTTCAGGCTTTCTCCGTTCATTTCTTCGCTCTCCGTGCATTGTTGTTTTATTGTTTTCTTTTTTTCCTGTACTTTTCGAATCAGGAATTGTGCTGTTTTTTGAAAGGAATGTTATGTTGTGAGTAAAAGAGTTTGCTTTAATTAATTATAAATCTATATATACTATATATACTTACTATAATATTATAAAGCTGAAGAGTTTGTTTGTTTGTTTGTTTGAACGCGCTAATCTCAGGAACTACTGGATCGGATTCAAACATTCTTTTTTTGTTGGATAGACCATTTATCGAGGAAGGCTTTAGGCTATATAACATCACGCTGCGACCAATAGGAGCGAAGAAACAGTGAAAAATGTGTAAAAAACGGAGAAAATATGAAGCCTTATGAAGAAGTGACAGTTAGAAGACTTTGACAGATCTTTGAGACGAAACAATCGGACGGGCAGGACGACGTCTGCCGGGGCCGCTATAATGAATATTGTTGGTACATTTTTTTTACTCTAATGATTTACTGTATCAATCGAAATTGGATCTATGTAATTGAATATGGTTTTTTCTACTCTTGTCTTCGTAAAAATTTCAATATCATTAGCATTATTGTATTTTAGTAAAATATTAAAAACATGTATATATTCGTACGATACGGTTAAATTTATTTTTGAAATAGTTGTGTAAAGTTTTTATGTAACAATGTCATTCTTTAGACCAATCTATTTCAAATTTTGTCTAAACATTCTTTGACAGAATTGACGAAAAAAATGTTCCAATTTTATTGAAACTCATCAATTAGGCAAACACATCATAACTGTTTTATTCCAACAATAAAAATCCTTTAGAACTTTATTGTTGCAGCGGCACATATTATCCTCTGAAAAAGCTATATATTATCTTAAGCATTACTGCCAGAAATAACTTCACACTAAACTTTGCTTTAAAAACTTAGTATAACCCCAGCGCAAGTACACACTGCATTGCGGTTTTAAACCTACTTATGCACTTACATTAACTTTTTTCGTCCATTTCTGTTCAGTTTCATTTTAATAATTCACGCCACTGCGACAGAAATCCAATTAAAATAATGAATACATAAAAGTCCTGACAAATTGCGTTTGTATTCATTAATCGGTAACTAGCTGAAAATCAAAACGTAAATTTAAACATTGTAATAATAAAATGATCTTCATGTCTGAAATATCTGACTATATTTAAGGGCAGAATCAATGTGTAAAATAACTTAACTAAAATGATTTCCTGGTACTGGTACATATGTTTTTTATTTTTTTCAATTGTAATAACTACAAATGCATCTGAAATTATTTGAGAATTAAATAAGTTCGTGATGCTTATATATAAATGCTTCACTAAAATGTATGTAGGTACTCGCATAACTTCCGAACGGCTGCATAAAATTAGATAATTCCCTTTTTTGTTTTTCGTCTATGTAGATCAATTTTGTATAATTGCACATGGGTGCCATTATACAAAATTATTAATATTATTAATTATTATTTTATGGAAAAAAGACATCAAAAATTATAATTAGAATCGTTAATCGTTTCAGTGGCTCAAGTGTTCACTAAAGGTATATAACCCAATACAAATTGTAGTTTCAACACTTAATCAAGACTCAATTAGCTCTGGCCAGAAGTATTAATTATATATAAATTATAGTATAAATTTAATTTTGCTCCTTAGAAACCATCATCAAACAATCGACAAATCAGCCAAGACAAAGTCTACACAGATAATCCCACGAAAATCACTAAGGAAACGTCTCTAATAATTTTCTTCGACCAAGCAATTCTACAACTTGTGACAGTATAATACAGGCCAGTCAATTGGGCCCACACAGCCTATCCTTCTTACAACTTCGGATCCCAAACTTGGCTGATCCATTTTGCTAGTCCAGTGACATATAGAGGGAAAAGTTGTGCCGTAAATTTGACTGGATGCTGTAAAAGTGTCACAGTAAAGTTTCCATCGTATCAGCAGAATACCTGAAAAAGTTTAGAGTTAAACATCGTTGAAATTAGAATTTATCGATGTCTGCTTCTTTAATTTAGTGCGTCAACTTTGATGAAATTTCACCGTTGTTACATATTGGTATAAGTTGTTTTGAAAATAAAAATCTTTCCGTCCTCCGGCCAGAAAGCGCCAACTTTGTGGCCGCTGCGCTAAATGAAATTTCCGCTTTCTGGCTTCGTCGAACAGAAAAATAGTATACTGACCTCGGCCAGTAAAATAAAAAAGCCTCAGATCACATTTTGTCAACCTCTGAGACATTTTATATTTTACTGGCCTTGGTGCGTAATGTACTATTATTAAATAAGTACCTACTCATAAATAGAATTCAAGGGATACTTTCACAGGTCAATATTTATTAGCGTTTGGAATAAAAATAATAGCACTGCCAAAAGAAACGCCGCTAGAAATTCTTCAGCTATTCTGTCTTATTTGAAACTAGCTGTGCCCGCGACTTCGTCCGCGTGATATTTAACCCCGTTATGGGGCGAACTTCATTAGAATACGGATCTATATCTGAATCCCTAACGTTTTTTAACCTATTATTGCATTCCCTTAACGCTTTATGTCGTAATTAATGATCCTAACACTCTTATGACCTATTATTTTCGTTTTCCCAACATCGTATAAACGTTTTTTTTTCCACATAATGTTTTATTTCCCTAACGTATTTCCCACTTGCCATATTGATTATTCATCCTTATCCTAATTGGTTATGGCGCTTCGCCGGCCGCTGCCGAGGCAAGCTCGCTTCGCTCGCTCGGCTTTCGCGCTGTGGGGTCACAGTTCAATATTAATTGATTAGTATACTGACAAAACCTGATTTGTTAACGTTATGTCGTAAATATACTTTTATTAAAAGTACCGATCCTGACGCTTCACCGGCCGCTGCCGCGGCATGCCTGCTTCGCTCGCTTGGCTCGCGTGCTGGAAGGTCACTATTCTACCTAACACTCCTCCTCGCTTCGCTCGTCGTCGCATCTAAAGAAGACCTTCATTTGCTGATGCCGCGGCACGCTCGCTTCGCTCGCTCGGCTTGCACGTTGTTGGGTCGCAGTTCAATTAATTAGTATATTATTAGTATACTGACAAAACCTGGTTTGTTAATGTTATGTCGTAAATATATTTTTATTAAAAGTATCGGTTCTGACGCTTCGCCGGCCGCTGTCGCGGCATGCTCGCTTCGCTCGCTTGGCTCGCGTGCTGGAAGGTCACAGTTCTATCAAACCGCTCGCTTCGCTCGTCGTCGCATCTAAAGAAGACCTTCATTTGCTGATGCCGCGGCACGCTCGCTTCGCTCGCTCGGCTTGCACGTTTTTGGGTCGTAGTTCAATTAATTAGTATATTATTAGTATACTGACAAAACCTGGTTTGTTAATGTTATGTCGTAAATATATTTCTATTGAAAGTATCGGTTCTGACGCTTCGCCGGGCCGCTGTCGCGGCATGCTCGCTTCGCTCGCTTGGCTCGCGTGCTGGAAGGTCACAGTTCTACCTAACACTCCTTCGCT
The DNA here is from genome assembly GCA_038024825.1 of Polylopha cassiicola. Classification (NCBI taxonomy): domain Eukaryota; kingdom Metazoa; phylum Arthropoda; class Insecta; order Lepidoptera; family Tortricidae; genus Polylopha; species Polylopha cassiicola. The sequence continues at coordinate 9,124,331 of CP149061.1, forward strand.
TCGCTCGTCGTCGCATCTAAAGAAGACCTTCATTTGCTGCTGCTGCGGCACGCTCGCTTCGCTCTCTCGGCTTGCACGTTGTTGGGTCGCAGTTCAATTAATTAGTATATTATTAGTATACTGACAAAACCTGGTTTGTTAATGTTATGTCGTAAATATATTTTTATTAAAAGTATCGGTTCTGACGCTTCGCCGGCCGCTGTCGCGGCATGCTCGCTTCGCTCGCTTGGCTCGCGTGCTGGAAGGTCACAGTTCTATTTAACATCCTCCTCGCTTCGCTCGTCGTCGCATCTAAAGAAGACCTTCATTTGTTGCCGCTGCGGCATCAGCCTCGCTTCGCTCGCTCGGCTTGCACGTTTTTGGGTCGTAGTTCAATTAATTAGTATATTATTAGTATACTGACAAAACCTGGTTTGTTAATGTTATGTCGTAAATATATTTCTATTAAAAGTATCGGTTCTGACGCTTCGCCGGCCGCTGTCGCGGCATGCTCGCTTCGCTCGCTTGGCTCGCGTGCTGGAAGGTCACAGTTCTACCTAACACTCCTTCTCGCTTCGCTCGTCGTCGCATCTAAAGAAGACCTTCATTTGCTGCTGCCGCGGCACGCTCGCTTCGCTCTCTCGGCTTGCACGTTGTTGGGTCGCAGTTCAATTAATTAGTATATTATTAGTATACTGACAAAACCTGGTTTGTTAATGTTATGTCGTAAATATATTTTTATTAAAAGTATCGGTTCTGACGCTTCGCCGGCCGCTGTCGCGGCATGCTCGCTTCGCTCGCTTGACTCGCGTGCTGGAAGGTCACAGTTCTACCTTACACTCCTCCTCGCTTCGCTCGTCGTCACATCTAAAGAAGACCTTCATTTGCTGCTGCCGCGGCACGCTCGCTTCGCTCTCTCGGCTTGCACGTTGTTGGGTCGCAGTTCAATTAATTAGTATATTATTAGTATACTGACAAAACCTGGTTTGTTAATGTTATGTCGTAAATATATTTTTATTAAAAGTATCGGTTCTGACGCTTCGCCGGCCGCTGTCGCGGCATGCTCGCTTCGCTCGCTTGGCTCGCGTGCTGGAAGGTCACAGTTCTACCTAACACTCCTCGCTTTGCTCGTCGTCGCATCTAAAGAAGACCTTCATTTGCTGCTGCCGCGGCACGCTCGCTTCGCTCGCTCGGCTTGCACGTTTTTGGGTCGTAGTTCAATTAATTAGTATATTATTAGTATACTGACAAAACCTGGTTTGTTAATGTTATGTCGTAAATATATTTCTATTAAAAGTATCGGTTCTGACGCTTCGCCGGCCGCTGTCGCGGCATGCTCGCTTCGCTCGCTTGGCTCGCGTGCTGGAAGGTCACAGTTCTACCTAACACTCCTTCTCGCTTCGCTCGTCGTCGCATCTAAAGAAGACCTTCATTTGCTGCTGCCGCGGCACGCTCGCTTCGCTCTCTCGGCTTGCACGTTGTTGGGTCGCAGTTCAATTAATTAGTATATTATTAGTATACTGACAAAACCTGGTTTGTTAATGTTATGTCGTAAATATATTTTTATTAAAAGTATCGGTTCTGACGCTTCGCCGGCCGCTGTCGCGGCATTGCTCGCTTCGCTCGCTTGACTCGCGTGCTGGAAGGTCACAGTTCTGCCTACATCCTCCTCGCTTCGCTCGTCGTCACATCTAAAGAAGACCTTCATTTGCTGCTGCCGCGGCACGCTCGCTTCGCTCTCTCGGCTTGCACGTTGTTGGGTCGCAGTTCAATTAATTAGTATATTATTAGTATACTGACAAAACCTGGTTTGTTAATGTTATGTCGTAAATATATTTCTATTAAAAGTATCGGTTCTGACGCTTCGCCGGCCGCTGTCGCGGCATGCTCGCTTCGCTCGCTTGGCTCGCGTGCTGGAAGGTCACAGTTCTACCTAACACTCCTTCTCGCTTCGCTCGTCGTCGCATCTAAAGAAGACCTTCATTTGCTGCTGCCGCGGCACGCTCGCTTCGCTCTCTCGGCTTGCACGTTGTTGGGTCGCAGTTCAATTAATTAGTATATTATTAGTATACTGACAAAACCTGGTTTGTTAATGTTATGTCGTAAATATATTTTTATTAAAAGTATCGGTTCTGACGCTTCGCCGGCGCCGCTGTCGCGGCATGCTCGCTTCGCTCGCTTGACTCGCGTGCTGGAAGGTCACAGTTCTACCTACACCTCCTCGCTTCGCTCGTCGTCACATCTAAAGAAGACCTTCATTTGCTGCTGCCGCGGCACGCTCACTTCGCTCTCTCGGCTTGCACGTTGTTGGGTCGCAGTTCAATTAATTAGTATATTATTAGTATACTGACAAAACCTGGTTTGTTAATGTTATGTCGTAAATATATTTCTATTAAAAGTATCGGTTCTGACGCTTCGCCGGCCGCTGTCGCGGCATGCTCGCTTCGCTCGCTTGACTCGCGTGCTGGAAGGTCGCAGTTCTACCTCCTCGCTTCGCTCGTCGTCGTACCTAAGGGAGACCTTCATTTGCCGCTGCCGCAGCACGCTCGCTTCGCTCGCTCGCCTTGCGCATTGTTGGGTGGTAGTTCAATTAATTAGTATATTATTAAAAGTACCGGTTCTGACGCTTCGCCGGCCGCTGCCTAACAAAAGTACCTTACTTTCGAAATTGCATAATTTATACAGCTACCACTGAGTTTAACATTTTTTTATTTAAATCGGACAAAGTTTCTGAAGAAATCATACACGTGAGGTTTAGGTGGCTATTTATTTAAAGGAATGATTACCACACTTATTATCAAGATCTTACAAAACATCAAAACAATTTTACAATTCAATCCAAAATAAAACCTTATACCGATTAAATACAATAATAGTGGTTTTACGTAATAAAACATTTCCCAGTTTGCCTCATTGGCTATAATGAGATACCAGTGTCCAGTATATCCAGTTCCGCATCCACGAACTCGCGCAAAGCATACTCCTTATAAGCTCACTCGGTCTTGAGGATATGTTCAGGGTCGTTTTCACAGGAGCTCGCGCGAGCTTGCTTCACCTCCGTCTCGTCCCGGTCCGCCACTTCTATTATCACTGCTTTTTTATATATTGTATAATTTTATTATGTCAGCTCTTGGTCGCGAAGAACACTTCTATTTCTCTACGTAATGACACCAGTTTCTCCTCGCAAGTTAAACGGGGTCTGCTTACCCAGGAACAGTATTAAATGGTCCTGATTACACCATCCACGGGGTATTACGTAATAATCCCATTTTCGTTACCACTGAAGAAATCATACACGTAACAGTTTGGGTATTTATTTAATGTCAGGAATGACATTAGCAACCGTTGCTATGCATAACAACATACTTTGTAAATGTCATAAGGCTTCATATTTTCCCCGTTTTATACACATTTTTCACTGTTTCTTCGCTCCTATTGGTCGCAGCGTGATGTTATATAGCCTAAAGCCTTCCTCGATAAATGGTCTATCCAACAAAAAAAGAATTTTTGAATTCGAACCAGTAGTTCCTGAGATTAGCGCGTTCAAACAAACAAACAAACAAACAAACAAACTCTTCAGCTTTATAATATTAGTATAGATAATATATACTAAAATATGACAATTGAATAAATAGTATTAGCAACTTATTCTAGAACATATTGAATAATAAATGAAGATGTGAGAGAAAAAAACAAACTAACTTAATGTGAATAATGTTTCATTACATCTAGTTATATCTGGTTTTAGCACATATTTTCTACTTCTAAAGTTATACACATATTTTTTGTCTTACGAACTTTCATAATCTTGCCCAAAGGTTAACTGGAAAAGCTCCCTTAAAAGGATAAGTTCGTCTTTGTACATGTTCTTAACGCTTCAATCTCTATATTTATTTTGTACAAAAGATACATACATACTACACAGCTTGATAGCAAAGTTAAACAGAATGAAAAACGATACATTACAAGTACACACAAAGTTCCCGTTCATTTTTACAGCGTTAATTGGAACCTCTTGGATATGAGGTTACCTTGTTATGACGTGGATCTTTATAGCATGGCATATTATAACAAAAATATTATGCAATAGATTACAGAGGAAGGGAAAATAACTGATGAATAATGACCTTGTTTTTGTCTTCAGTATATGGTACTGATAATAAACATATTTCGTCGTTGGTCGGTAACATAGTGTTTGGATTATAAATGATAAGATATTGCTCTTGAAATATATCGAATACTTAACTGCGTTGATTATATTAGATTTCTTCGTTACATGTGGTCAGATAATTCAGATATGTACTATTAAATCGGTACGCGACAAGTTCACAGATAGCAGTATCTACTCGTGGGCATACTTTTCGAATGCGCGTTCCTATCTTCTCACTTGTCAATCCTCCCTAACTTCACACCATTGCTAACGTCATTCCGAATCTAGTGTTGCCAACATAGTGAAACATTAGTTATGTCGCTGCCGGATCGTATAATCCGCCGTATTACATTAAGTCTAGCCGTTTTGTAATACAGCGGTTCAGCGATTAGCCGGGTTATCGTTGGAATATAATTTTTAGTAATTGATGAGAAAATAACAAAAGAAAGGAAGGTTAGGGTAGGTTAAAACTGCGACAATCCGGCTAAACTCTAAACATAATTATTATTATAACAACTAGATCTATACTACTCGTAATATAATAAAGAGGAAAAGTTTGTTTGTCTGTGTGGATTGAATAGACTCCTAAACGACTGGACCGATTCTGTTGGAAACACTATTCCCGAGTGACATAGGCTATAAAAAAGGGATCCGTGCGAAGCCGGGGCGGACAGTTAGTATTTTATATTATAGCAGATTTTTGACACGTTGTACGTAATTAAAGGTTTTATTTATTTAATGATACATATTTTATGAGCAAAAACGGCGAAATGTATACGCCTGGCTGGTATAATGAAATACTTGAAAATTCCATTTTGTTTTGAGGTTGCGAGTTTCTAAAGCTTTCCGCCGCAAAGTAACCTAATGTAATTAAATTTAAGGTAATTTAGGTCTTTGTGTGCCTAATCCGATCTAGATTTAGGTGGTTACAACTCTCAATATAATTATAATGAACAGTTGAATCAGTGGATAAGAACTTTGTAGTTATTTTTAGTATCAGAAGGAAAATCTGTATAATATAGTGTATATTACATATTATTATTAAAAAAAACCTTTTCTGTCCTCCGGCCGGAAAGCGCCAACTTTGTGGCCGCTGCGCTAAATGAAATTTCGGCTTTCTGGCTTCGTCGAACAGAATAATAGTATACTGACCTCGGCCAGTAAAATAAAAAGCCTCAGATAACATTTTTGTCAACCTCGGCTTCGCCTCGGACGACAATTACATGTGATCTAAGACATTTTTTATTTTATAAAAAAAATATATGTTTCACGACAGTATAGAATGTCCCATAATAGTCTAATACTAAAGTTACTAAATACACTTTAGTGTTAGAATATCGTCAATGTTAGTCACTAAAACATTTTAGTGATAGTCTATCGTCAGCGTTATTCACTAAAGTCACTTTAGTGTTAGACTATTCTCATTTTTAGTCACTAAAGTTACTTTAGTGCGAGTCTACCATCATCGTTAGTCATAAAAATAATTTTAGTGTTAGACTATCGTCATTGTTAGTCACCAAAGTTTCTTTGAAGTTAGATTATCGTCATCGTTAGTCATTTTAGTGTTAGTTTATCACCATTTTGAGTCACAAACTCACTTTAGTGTAAGACTATCGTCATAGTTGGTCACTTAAGTGTTAGATTATCGTCATCGTTAGTCATTTTAGTGTTAGTTTATCACCATTTTGAGTCACAAACTCACTTTAGTGTAAGACTATCGTAGTCGCTAGTCACTAAAATCACTTTAGTGTTAGATAATCGTCATCGTTAGTCACTTTAGTATTAGTTTATCATCATTTTGAGTCACTAAACTCACTTTAGTGTTAGATTATCGTCATCGTTATTTAATAATATCTAATTACTCTAGCATTAGTAGTATTTTTTTTTCATTCCAATATAACATAACCGTGTGCCTTCACATGGAAAATTATTGTACTAATGTATAAATTATTTGAAGTGATACAGCTGCCCCGGTCGGCTATACAGGTTGATGAGGCTTAGCAACTGTTTACCGTTAATCCGCGAAACCCGACAGTTTACTTAAACTAAGTTTAAACTCGACAGGGATTATGTTTGGTTGTATCTTTAGCTGCTGTAATGTCTCAAGGCACCTCAGAGATAAACAGTATCGAGGTAACCCGGGCTATTAACTTGTCTTAACACCTTTATAATTACTAGAACAGAGCAGATATAGGTGTAAAAAAGTTATGTTTTGGAATGAAGTAATTAAAAGGCGCCTGTTTAAATATGTTTAATGACGACGTTTTGAAAACTCTGCAGTTTATAATTATTATATTCATAGTAGAAATATGCATTTGTTATAATTGTTTTATTCTAATAATAATAAGTAGATTTATTGCATTAATCTTAAAAGAATCAAATATTGTTAAATTATATTTTTAAAATGTAAATATCGATTTTAGTGCTAGTGAGAAAATAAAATTACTATATATCAGAAAATATAAGGTAGGTAGGTTTAGGCCTACCTTATATTTTCTGATTATGTCATATCGTGCTATAGGTATTCACTTAAATAAAAATTTAATCCTAAGTTAATAAAAATAGTTTATTTCACTTGAAATCAATGAAAAAGAACAATGACAATAATTAAATATTACAAAATAACTCACTGACACTTTAACAACAATACAAAATGGCGTCTTGTTGGAACTTTTGACATAAATTCTAACCGGCCAGTATTATTTTAGTTATTACTGTCGAAATTGCTATTTTTTTCACCAATTCAATTTATTGTACCTAATAAAATTGTAATTTTGCTAATATGTATTATTAAATCTGTTTTGACGATCTTAATATGAGTGAATATAATTATTTTGACATAATAATGTAATAAGTTCATATTATTTATTATTGTTTTGACGATCTCAATATTATGAGTGCATATAATTTGACATAATAGTGTAATTATAGGTACTGAATAAATCTTTAGAAATAAATAAATCGAATCTAATCTATTTTCGAGCACAGATTCCAGCTAGTGTTTAATAAAATGAAATCCTGCGAATTTTATAAGTATAATATTTACCTGTTTCTATAATTACAGGAACACAATCGCACTTAATGAATAAAAGTCCAACAAAAGATACCATACCGGTTGAAACTCCGAAGAAATCATTTCGCAGAACAACTTTCGACTTTTGCTAGAAAATTTGTCTCCAGAAACCTCCTTGGACCGGATTCATTATTCGTCTTTCAGCAAAAGTAATTCCAAGTTGGAACCACTTTTAAACGGTGTTGCCAGTCGAGAGACGAACTCGAATACTTTCAGACGATGTGTAGATGTTACTTTATCAAGCTCTACTTTATCTATGGTACCTGAACTATCGGGAACTTTATAAATTTTAAAAATAGAAATACATGTTTCTGTATTTTATTCACTAATAATAAAAGAAATGTTTTGATGAATTATAATTTAACATTGACATTTTAACTAAATTTTTGACTTAATATTATTATTCTTCGTACGATCTCGGTATGAGCGCCAGTAATTCGACATAAAAATGTAGGTACCAAATTATAATGTGTGATTATTTTAAAAGAAATTATTTTAATCTAATAATATATATTATACTAAGTAACAAGGTAGTAAAATTTCGTTTCAAAAATCATATTAATTAATATTTTAAACGCGAAAGTTTGTAAGAATGTGTGTATGTATGTATGTATGTCTGGATATATGTTTGTTCCACTTTCCTGCAACGGCCTCTTATATCATTAAAATTTACGAAGATCCCAAGTAAACCTCTGTCCTTATGTGTTAAATTAACTATTTTGAAACCAAGGTTAAGAGCCTAACTGACTTCTATCAGATATTTCACTTTTAACTTCAAAAATCAGTTTAAAATAAAGCCAAGACTTTAAGACTTCAGGAACAGTCTCGTTTCATGATATATATGGCCATTTCTCCTACACACGACGTTACGATGAGTTACAGTTGGGCGCCATATTTGCACCGCCATTTTGAAATCTTTATTAAACACTAGCGGTCCGCCCCGGCTTCGAAAGGACCCCTGTTTTTCAAAAAAAAAATATAGCCTATATCACTCACGAAAGCAACAGCTTTCCAACAGTGAAAGAATTTTTCAATTCAGTAGTTTTGGGGCCTATTCAATCCAAGCAAACAAACGTTTCCTCTTTATTATATTAGTATAGACTGTGAAGTAATTAGCAACTTATATGGATTGGTTTATGGTTACATTTGACTTTAGCATAAGATTATTGTCAGCTCAGTAGTGCTTCGATTATGATTACTATTGGGGCAGGAGTTTAAATTAAAGTTCAGCGAGATTTCTAATATACTAATTTATTACGACGCACATAGGACAAACAATAACAAATGAAGAGAGAGATTCCAATCTATACATTCATTACATATGAAAACAAATACTAATATAACTAACACAAAACATTATCTCTAATAATATTGAATTTGCAAGTACTGTAATAACAAATAGATTTATTTTTAGTACCTATTAAATAACGTATAATTCGTTTTAAGGCATTTACATGGGAATTATCTGGATTGCTCACATACCTACTCACAATATTGACTGCATATGATATATCAGGCCTAGACACAGATGATAAAAATAATAAGGCTCCCACTGCTTCCCTATATGGAAAGTTATTAGATAATTCATTATCTATATTCTTAGATAATTGCACATTTACATCTGCAGGTGTACTACAAGCTTTAGCATTTTCTAAGTTAAATTTATTTATCACAGTCTCTATGTAATGCTTTTGATTTACAGACACACAACCTTTGTTTTTATATATTTCCATACCTACGAATGTCTTACAGTTTAAGACTTTAATTTCAAAATTTGTTTTTAAATCATTTAATATTATGAATAAAATATCCTTACTTTTTGACATCAACAATCCGTCGTCAACATATATAACTAGCAGGACCTTAACATTGTCAAAATATCCAACAAATACACAGTTATCAGATTGACATATTTTAAAACCATATGTAGTCAGAAAAGAACAAAACTTTTATTCCAACATCTAGAACTCTGTTTAAGACCATACAAAGATTTGTTTAACTTACATACTTTAGTAGACTCTGCCTCGACACCCTCTGGCACCTCCATGTATATCTCCTCAGAGAGCTCTCCATACAGGAAGGCCGTCTTCACATCAAACTGTTGGATCTCGAGCTCCTCTTTGGCTGCTATGCTCAATAACAATCTAATAGAATCATACCTGGTAGTTGGCGAGAATGTTTCCTTATAATCAAGATCTTTTATTTGTGAGAACCCACGAGCACATAATCTCGCTTTGAACCTCTCTATTTCACCTTCATCGTTTCTTTTCACACAGAACACCCATTTACTTGTAATAGGTTTTTTCACAGTCCTGTCTACTATGGTCCATGTATTATTACTATCATGTGATTGTAGCTCTTCTTCAATAGCTTTCTTCCATTCTTGGCGATTTACACCACTTACAGCCTCTACATAGGTTTCTGGTATCTCCACTTCAATTAAATTTACTTCTAAATTTCTATTTTGTCGGGGCCGGAGTGTCATCTTACGTTGCACCTCTGGCTGTATAACAACTTGTGTAGGAGGATTGTATGATTCATCAAAATCATTATTGATACTCTGCATACTATCATCAGATGACATACCTTCATTCTCATTCTGATGTCCATCACTTTGCACTATAGCTGAGTCTTCTTGTTGTACCTCAGCCCCATTCTCATTCTCAATATCATTAATATTTAACTGTGTAAGATTTTGTCTTTGTTGTAACACACTGTTTTCATCAAATTTTACATCTCTAGACACAGTTATCTTTCTTGTATCTTGATCATACATTCTGTAGTTTTCCTGATCATATCCAACCAATAGCATCTTCATACTTTTCTTATCGAGCTTCTTTCTCTTTTCTTTTGGAATGTGCACATATCCCACAGATCCAAATATTCTAATATGTTGAAGGCTAGGTCGATCTCCAAACCACAGTTCATATGGAGACACACCAGGAGTTTGACTGGATGAGGTCCTATTCAACAAGTATACTGCACAATTTACAGCCTCCGCCCATAATTTTAAAGGAATATCTTTAGCAAACAACATTGATCTTGCGCTTTCCATTATTGTACGCATTTCACGTTCAGCCCTTCCATTTTGTTGAGGAGTGTAAGGAGCAGTACACTCGTGATTTATTCCTTTCTCATCCAGAAACATTTTGAATTCATGATTCACATATTCACGACCATTATCAGTATGTAAGGTGCGTACATCATGTAGAAATCTGTTGTTTACAATAGCATTATACTTTTTAAACAATTCAAGCACTTCACTTTTATTCTTCATGAAGTAAATATGGCGATAGCTTGTTGCTCCATCCTTGAAGAGAACAAAATATCTCATTCCTGATATAGAAACTTCCTCTAGAGGACCACACACATCGCTGTAAACAATATCTCCAGGTTCAGATGGACCTCTATGCGATTTCTTGAATGACAGACGTGCTTGTTTGCCATATTGGCAAGCTTCACAAACAAAGTTATCACTTCCAGTTAATGCCACAGGAATCGCACCAGATTTACTCATGTTTTGAATTTCTTTAATATTCACATGACCTAACCGCTCATGCCACACTTTAATGTCAGATTGCACCACATTACAACTTTCTTGTTTCACAGTCTTAATATTTAATTCATAAAGATTATTCTCCTTTAATTGAGCACACATAACTACAGTCTTATCTTGCATTAATACTGCACTTTGTTTCTCCTTCACTATCATATATCCTTTTCTAGTTGCTGCACCTTCCGAAAATAAATTTCTCCTTAGATCAGGAACATATAGTACATCTCTTAATACACTTTGTACCCACTGTCCATCAACTAATCTGTTTATTATTATGGAACCTTTCCCATGAACTTCAATATCTTGTCTGTTTCCTAGTTTAACAGTTCTATTTTCATGAAGGTTGTGGTACTCTTCAAACTCACAAAAGAATTCACGCTTGTATGTCATATGCATGGACGCTCCACTGTCTAAAATCCACACATCTTCTCTATAGATTTCAGATGAATTATTCTCCGCACTAAATGCTAACATGTCTGGTTGCTCTTGGTTCTTGCGAACAGATTTCTTAGGTGCTCTACAGTCTCGAGAAAAATGCCCCTCTTATTACAATTGTAGCAAATAAATCTGTGTTTCGGGTTGGTTTGATTTGAATTTCCTTGCGATTTTGAATTTTTCACTAAACTTTTGCTTGCGACAAGAGCCGTCTCATTGCTCACTTCTTTAGAAAGACTAGATTCCTCATCAATGAGCCTTGACGTCAAGTTTTCTATAGTTTGGCTGTTCTTGTCTAACGATAGCCACGCTTGTCGAAGTGATCGATATGAAGGTGGTAATGTTGACAATACTTTAGTCATAACTGCAGTGTCGCTCACAGTTTCGCCTGATTCTCGCAATTTTTTAGCTAAATTTTCCACTTTTGATACATGTTGTGCCATAGTATCACTTGTACAATAACTATATTGGTAAAATTGCTCGTGTACCAGCATCTTGTTAAATTCAGATTTGCGTTCATAAATCGCTTCCATTTTGTTCATAATTTCTTTTGCCGTTTCGCAGTTTTCTATTAACGAGATCTGATTAAGATCCATTGAAGAGGTTAGAATAAACATCGCCATGCCATCATTCTTATCCCATTCTTCTATTTTCTTAGGATCTTCGGGCTTTAAATCATTTATATTTAAGCCTTTCGCTCGTAAAGCGCACTTCACTTGAAATTTCCATTGTAGAAAATTACGTCCATCGAATTTTTCAACCTTCATCGAGTTAGCGACCTCCATTTTTAAAATTATCTTCGGCACATTTCTCGTGAAATTACCAGAAAAATACCTTTGCTCTTCACTGAATTTACGCAGTAGAATTAAAACGCGTTTATCCTGGGCCCATAACCTATTGGGGCAGGAGTTTAAATTAAAGTTCAGCGAGATTTCTAATATACTAATTTATTACGACGCACATAGGACAAACAATAACAAATGAAGAGAGAGAAAAATGGCGCCACCTAGTGGCCACGCGTGTAGTTAACTGTTTACAAAGTTGCCTACATATTAAACGTTTATGAAGATAGATTGTGATCTTATATTATATTTTAATCCAATAATTACGATTATGGAAACTGTAAATTTGAGTTTTTTGTGTGGTACCTATATGAAGTTTAAATTGTGACGTCACATTCCAGAAGCGATATTGGCTTTACGATAAATAATTTACGGTGTACTGAATTTGATATGTTGTAGGTCTATATTTGCAAAAATGTTATCATTTTAAGTATTTTATTATTTAATGATAAAATGAAAGGTCCTAATGTTACCATTATACAAATTGAATATAAGTAATACGAAAATGTAGGTGTTACCAACATACAAAATACCATTCTGTGATCTAATAAAACATGCACAGACAATACGCTCTCAAATTCTAAACAGTTTAATTAGACGCCAAAAAAACAAACGAATCACAATCGCCGTTTCGTCGAAATTAAACTTTAAAACAATGGTCATAAAGTCAAGTTTTAATCTGCAGCGGGAGGATTGCCAGCCGGTCTCCAAATGAATTTTTGATGCTCTACTCTGTAGTTTATGATTAAAACGAAAACAAACGATTTCGATTTTGGAACGCTCGGATTTGAACGCCAGATGTTTTGGAATGACCTTGTAAAGTTGTTTGTGATATTTGGTTTGTCTTTCTTTTGTTTCTTTTACAGAATAGCTTCTGTAAATATAAACTTTAAGGGTGTTTATATACAAGTGTTTACAGACTTACAGCTGGGTATCTCGAATTCCGAGGTAAACTTATTATAATGACAGTGACTGGACTAAAAATAAACCGTGTTTTCTGCGTGGAATAGTTTTCTGCTCCGCTTCTATTGGTCACAAAAACGGCAAAGTTTCATACTGATTTTCAACCCAATTTTGTAGTTTTCTTTTGTAATTATGACTTACCCGTCATAATAATATACCTACTCAACAGTTGGCATGTCTACGCTTATTTTGTCTACGATTAATTACGTATTATAGACATAATTTTAAGGAAAAAAAGACTGATATCAAAGTTATCAGGTACGTTTAAATAAAAATCTTTGAGAACATTAATGATTTCTTTACTACGCTTAATTTTAGAACAAGGCTGAACTTCCCAAAGTTTCAAAGTAAGAAGGTATCACCTTGCAAAGTTTCTGCGTCTACAATATAATTTTCACGGTAACTTTCTTTTGTTCTTAAGGAAATTATAGATAAAAGAAAATTATTAATGGCAGGAAGTGCCTGCTTCTAACGTATTTTTTTGAAGTCTATTTTTAATTTAATCATCACAATTAATATAACCTTATGAAATGTTTTATTACGTATTTACCATTTAAGTTTTATAGGAAAACTTTTTTTTATTTTGGAAAATTATGATAATTATGTATAAATAAATATGTACTTAAAAAGAAAACATTCGCTGTTAACTGATCCATTTTCTTTTTTTAATTATTTTTTGATTCCATCCCAAAAAAAAAAACAAATTACACACATAGGTATAACAGGTATATTACAAATAATTACTTGTTGTTTATTATTAAGTATAGATAATTATACAATTCGTTTTTTCTTACAAATAAAGTTTCATTGTCATCTCAGACTAAACCTACCTACCTAAGAACAGAATCAATAAGTAAAAAAAAGTGAAATTACAAATACTGTTTATATTGATACTTAATAATATTATTCGCAACCGTAGACATAGCCAGACTAGTCAATGCCGTCTCAAGCACTCTAAGATCCACCGTGCGCATTAGCTATTATAACACTCCATTGTACACTCCTTACATAACGCACGCTCATAATTCGCTCTTCTAACCTCATAACGTTCATAATAACACTTCGTTTTCATATCCCGCTTTCATCTCCATATTAACAATTCACGTTTCTCAAAGCAATATTATGCCTGAAATGCTGCTAACAGATTAAGTACGTATAATAGCACTCCGACTGAAGACGGCTCGTACAAAATTGTCAAGGAAACCACGTTATTTGCCGATGCAGGCCGAGGATGATTTTCGGAAAGTGTTGCGATTACACCTTAAGGAGTGGGATGTGGACCCTTTTGAATCAGCACAGGCTACATGGGAGTCACTAAAATCTGTTGCGCTAGAAACGGCAAAGGACGTAGCTAGCAAAGTCAAGGATTCTGGCCCCAGGGCTGACTGGATGAAGGGAGACACATGGTCATGCATAGAGGAAAGACGAGCTGTTAAGGAGGGTGGCTTAAACTCAGACAGAGAAAGGCAGAGATATCGGTTACTGCATAGCACGGTTCAAAGGTTATGCAGGAGGGATAGAAATGCCGCTATCGACGAAGTTTGCCAAGATATTGAAAAAGCAGGAAATCACGCACACACCAAAGATATGTTCGCAAAGGTAAAACTTCTTGCCAAAGACTTTAAGCCAAAGAGCTGGACGATAGAAGATGGTTCAGGTACCCCACTGATGGACAAAAATCTTGTGCTTGAGAGATGGCGCCAGTACTGCCAACAACTATACAGTGAGCAAAATGACTTCATCGAAGAACGCAGGGATTTCAATGAAAGGGAACCAGATATCCTCTTACATGAAGTAGAAGCTGCAGTTTGGCGCCTGAAAAACAAAGCCTGCGGTGGCGATGGAGTTACCGCGCAAGTGCTAAAGTGGATGGGTTCGGAAGGCACAAAGATACTACACCTTATATGCCTGAAAGTTTGGAGAACTGGTCAATGGCCTACGGACTGGATGGAGTCGGTGGTAGTGCCTCTGCATAAAAAAGGTTCGACCAAAAAATGTGAGAATTACCGCACCATCTCTTTAACATCCCATGCCAGTAAAGTCTTTTTTACATATCCTTAATAAAAGGCTCGAAAATTTCATCGGAGGTCAGGATTGCAAAAGAGCAGGCAGGTTTTGTCAAGGGTAAGGTACCCGCGAACAAATACTGAACATCAGGCAACTCATCGAAAAGGCCAGGGAGTTCAACGTGCCGATGACCCTGTGCTTCATTGACTATGCGAAAGCCTTCGACTGCATCAGTTGGAAGAAAATGTTCGAAGTCATGGCCGAGATGGGTATTCCGGAGCACCTAATCTACCTTATACAGAACCTGTATCTCGATGGCACTTCTAGGATCAGAATAGAAGACTCCGAATCAGATCCTTTCCAGACCAACCGTGGAGTTAGACAAGGATGTATCCTCTCGCCACAACTGTTTAATCTCATAGGCGAACATATCATGAGAAGAGTTCTGGAGGATTGGAATGGAGGCGTACGGATTGGAGGGCACCTCATAAATAATTTACGCTTTGCAGATGATACAACAATTATAGGCTCAAATGAAACAGAACTGGCCGAGCTTCTGCAAAGGGTCCAAAAAGTGAGTGTGGAGTACGGTCTGCATATCAATCGGGCCAAGACTAAACTTATGTTTGTGGATAGAGCTGGCACGCTGCAACGAACGGGAGAGTTATCCGACCTCGATACTGTGGAAACGTTTGTTTATCTTGGTTCCCTAGTTGCCGCGGACGGTGACTGTGAGAAGGAGGTTGTAAGAAGAGCCCAGATTGCAAAAACAGCGGTTAAGCGGTTGGAGAAGATCTGGAGACACAGGGGCATCAGCCGTAAAACCAAAACAAAGCTGATGAGAACTCTGATCTTCTCCATATTTCTGTACGCTTCAGAAACCTGGACTCTGAAGGCACGCATTCGGAGCAGGATTGACGCATTTGAAATGTGGTGCTGGCGAAAAATGCTGGGAATCCCTTGGACGGCGCGTCGCACCAATGTTTCAATCCTGACCGAATTAAAAGTCAAGTGTCGCCTATCGACCATTTGTCTCCAACGAGTCCTGCAGTACTTCGGTCACGTGGCTAGACGCGAGCCCGATTGCTTGGAAAAGCTCATTGTGGTTGGCCACGTGGAAGGAAGAAGGAGCCGTGGAAGATCACCGATGCGTTGGGCCGACGTCGTAAAGGAAGCCTGTCCGGGCACTCTACAGGCGTCAATCCGGAAGGCGGAGAACCGTGGGGAGTGGAGAGTTTTGGTGCAAAACACAACGACCTCAAGTGGTCACGACCCTCAGACATGAGGATACGAGGAAGAAGAGAAGAATAGCACTCCGAAAAAATATACACCTTTGCAAGGTTACGTCGGCGGTATCTTAAGTGCATTTGAATTTGGATTCTATTATTGAAGAGGGAAGGTTGATTTTTGTGTGATGCTTTGGAGATTTTTTAAAGAGCTTTGAGTAACGATCGAAGAGTATGGTTGTTTATGAAAAGAGGTTCTCAAGATTTGATGGTACCGTTAGTACTTATTATATGCTTTGACGGTAATGGCTATATTAATTTATATTTTTTTTAAATAAGTTCTTTACAATGTTTTTTTTTTATTTACTATTGAAGCTGCCGGGTATATATCTAACTATTCAAGTCTTAGGAAAATAAGAGATGTTTTTTTTTATATTATGTAAATCATGTAAGCGCATAACTTCCGATCAACGGCGCCAAATTGGATAATTCTTTTTTTTTGCTTGTTATTGTTAGGATAAGGTTTACATTTTTTTACCTAAGTATATAAAAAAAGATAATATTATTAAAAAATATGGTGGCTCGCTAGGTCGGCTATTATTAGGTACCTACATAAAAAGAACACATTTTCGTGCATATTTTTTATCAAAAACATACGAAAATAAGGGCAAAACTCAAACGATACACAGAAGGAATAAAAAAATGAAATTCCTTCCGTAACACCGTTTTTAATTTGCAGACTTGCCCCTACGCACATAAAGAGCGAATTTAATCAACAGACCATCTATTCAGAACATGCAATTACGACTCCCAATCTCTCTGTTCCTCTCGCACTGCTTTATTAATGAAACGGGGGAAAGAGACAAAAGATAAGACCCCGAGATCCGTTTTACGGAATAACGTTGCACCGTTTAGAGAACACGCCCGATGATTGGCAAATTTGGAATTGGAACGTCCCATTCTGCCAGGAATGCGTTGGTTTATTATTATTTTTTTCAAGCCAGGATGACGGTTCGAAATTTGAAACGATTCCTTTTTAACGCGCTTTTCTCTGTTTACTTAACTGTCTTATATTTGGGATATAATAATATTGTGTCGTGTATTTTTGCAATGAGGGACACCGCGCGTCAGAAATCCGCTAGATGCGCTAGTGTAGAATGAGCTCCAGCTGTCATGTACCACCAATCACAGGCCAGTAGCTTGCCTCTCATTGGTGGAACATGACAGCTAGACCTCATTCTACACTAGCGCATCTAGCGGATTTCTGACAGGCGGTGGCCCTCATTATATTTGGAACATTCGAATTCTATTGTAATATTTTGATATAAGTAATATTTTTTTTTAATGTAACATGGCATGGGATCTAAATGGAATTAGGTAGGAAATCTGAAGGTTTGAGTTGTGCACACCATCGAATTCCTTATAGCAAAACCTACCTATCAATAAATCAGATTTAAGCTAACTCTTTAACTAACTCTAGGTTCATATAAAAATTAAGTTCATTTATTATTATGGTCATATTAATCAGTTTTTCGCATCTCCTTAAAAAATAACTTTTTTGAGTTAGCTCTCTTTAGATCTAAAGGAAGCGTGTGTTATATTTAAAGAGAGTGTGTGTTGATAGACCAGTTTTTTTAGTGTTTTTTTTGTAATTCGAATTCTTTCGAAATTCGAATATTTAAAAAAGTATTTTAGTTGTCTTTGATTAAAGCCGAGCTTCTTTCCTTATAAAGAACCTATAGTAAATAAGTGTAAGGCAATATTTTATAACAAAGCATTCACAAAAACCATATCAAAGACCCATTAACAAATTTCCTTGATGAAAAATACATTTTAAACGATCCGGCGCTAAGCGACACTTTCGCAGGAAATAAAAAGGTCATTTTAAAACAAAATGGCGTCCACTTCTGTACTGTCAAAGGGCAAAATAGGTTTCTTTAAAAACCTTCAAGTAATTACGTTTAAGTGGATTTAGAAAGCATCCTTAGCAAATAAATTTATTGTGTCGCTCATTACTCTTTATTTAGGTATAGGTTCTTTTATAAGGAAAGAAGCTCGGCTTTAATCAAAAACAATAACTAAGAAACCTACATTATTTTCTATTACCGCAGTTTTTTACGGCACCGTTGTGTGGATAGATCCCTTATACTATAAACGGATACATTATACTCTATACTAATATAATAAAGAGGTTTGTTTGTTCGTTTGGATTGAATAGGCTCCAAAACTAGTCAATGATTGCGAAAGCCGGATTAATATGACCATAATAATAAATGAACTTTATTTTTATATGTACCACCAATCACAGGCCAGTAGCTTGCCTCTCATTGGTGGAACATGACAGCTAGACCTCATTCTACACTAGCGCATCTAGCGGATTTCTAACACGCGGTGGCCCTCATTATCAAACTTATCATGAAAACATTCTGAAACTAATAAAAAAAAACACAGTCAACTATTAAAATACTTAGCAAAAAACTGCAGTAAATATAAAGCTAGCAATATTGCATTTTTTACTTCCAAAACGCTGCAATATTTCACGTGTAAGATTTCCTACAGACGTTAAATCGTACCTCGGTGTGCTGTTAGCATCAACTCGATGCCTCGTAGAGACAAAATGCTCCCACAACGCATCTTAAATACCACTGTATCTTACTGCAATGTTAAAACAATTCTAAACACGCTATAAAAAGTAAAAAAAGTCAACATTGTCTATGTTCTATTTTGTTCACACTATAAAAAGTAAAAAAGTCTATAATGTCTATGTTCCATTTTATAAGAAGTAAAAAAAAATCTATATTGTCTATGTTCTATTTTGTTTACACAATTCTAAAATTGGAATGAAATTATTAACGGATTTAACTCGTGTATTAAAAATAAGTATAAGTTAGTAATAAAATAAAATACGCGAGTTAATCAGTAATACTTGTTTCATTCCAATGTGTAATAACCGCGAAGGCATCAAAAATTATTAATTCTAAAAATTTTATTTCTTTAACTGAACTATGTTCAGAACGCTGGCTGATTAGTATTTGGAAAGATCAAACTTTTTAAATGTTGACATTGTTTATGTATTTAGATTTTTTTTATTTAAACGCTTTTTAAAAAAATTACTCCACAGCACTGCGTAGGGACAGGGGACTGTAGGTTTCGGTACATTGTAAATATAGTTCGGTACTGTGGCGGCTCTGTCAGCAGATTGCCACAGTCACGTAGATCACGTAACATAGATAGATCGAGCAGCGATTTGCGCTGTCTCGATATAGTATATAAGTGTTGTGTTTTGTTAAATAAATATATTATAATAGCCGCAGTCAATACTCTTGGTGTCATTACATCGTATCCTTCCTCTCACCATGTCCCCGGAATCCGGGGACATAACTTCTCAATTGCCCGGCAAAGGTACAATAAATGATGAGCGGTCCCCCCGACATGACGTTTTCTTTGTAGAAATATCTATTAATACTTAGGTACGTACCTACCTAATATCAAGTTTTTATTATTATTATACATTTTATGTTAACTACGTTCAGATCGTTAATGGGCTGATTAGTAATATTTGGTAAGTACAATTAAATTAATTATATTATTAGACCATAGATATATCGGTCAAATTTCGATAAACATCTTAGTAAATACTTAACAGAAACATCCATAAATCCCTAAATGACTTCAACCACACTAACCCTCCAGTGTACAAAATGGACAAACCTATTCCAAAAACCTCCTCATCTCTTTCACTCATTTATTTCCAGCATAAGTGCAAGCGAGACAGGCATAGCCCTTATCGGATTCGGTAGTTCATAGCCTACCCGTATAAACCCGAAGGCCTATCGGCGGCCATGTTGGCTCTAAATCATGTTGAAGAGTTACAGATAATTCTCTAGAGGGCAGTTTGAAATTTTTCTTCCGAATTCGGAGATGTCGGAAGTTTAGGGTTTTAGAAGCTGAAGGTCTTAAGTTGTATTAGTTTAGTTTCATTTGTTTATTATAAAACTAGCAGACACAGCGAAGTGTTTTTTGAGATTTAAAAAAAAAAAATTTGGTGGTAGAATGGTGAAAATTTAGAGTTGTATGTGTTCAAATGCTGAATCATGAAAAAAAATGTAGGTATACATTCATGAAGAAATATGAAAAAGTAGGTATTCAAAAATTAAAAACAAAAGCTTTGTAGTGGATAACATTTAAGGAGTATGATAGCCGATTTTTATACCTACCGACATAAACAAATTTGAAAATTTTACAATACCCATATTCGTAGCACGACTGAGCTGACGATAGTATTTTAGTATTTTTATCGTCAGTTCAGCCGTGCTACGAATACCTATGGTAACTGTAAAGTTCTTTAAAACAATAGCAAATAAAATAAAATACTCGCATCACCAAATAAACTTCAACCTCTGTATTTATTTCCTTGTACAATAGAGTTTAGATACATAGGTAGGTACATAAAATAAATCTTTTATAACTGTTTCATTCCAATTGCATTTAATTTGACATAATCAAGTTACAGCGAATTGCAGTTGAAATATCGATTTCCAATCCCAACAAATAAGTTAAATTTATAAACGTACATTTGGCCTTATTTGGAAAGTTTCTTCAGCGTGTTGGTTGAGCTGGGACTGAGGCCTTTGTAGGTACGACTTGAGGCGGGCCGCGTTTACACCGTTATTTCAATTTAATTGAAAACTTTTTCAAAAATTACTTACTGATAATAAAAAACATTTAAAAAAGAATACGTAGTATACGTAGGTATATTATTTTCTTTGCCTTTGGAATAAATAGGTACTATTTTAATAAATTGTGTCATCATCTTGTTATAATGAGGGCCACCGCGTGTCAGAAATCCGCTAGATGCGTTAGTGTAGAATGAGGTCCAGCTGTCAATACCACCAATGAGAGGCAAGCTACTGGCCTGTGATTGGTGGTACATGACAGCTGGACCTCATTCTACACTAGCGCATCTAGCGGATTTCTGACACGCGGTGGCCCTCATTAAAACAAAGCGTTTTTTAGTGTTAAAATTAAATATGTCCATACTTAATTAAAAAATAGTACGAAAGAGTAGGTACCTATGTACCTACTCTTTCGTACCATTTTAAAAAATAAACGAAAAATATTTAACTTTAACATATTAAGTAAATACCTAGGTACTTTATTTGGAAGTAAACTGTCAATTGCGTTTTGTTAAACATTTTTAACAGATAAACGGCTAAACTGATATTTTGAGAGATATCAAAATATTTTTAGCTAAAGGCAGGTACTTACCTACTTAATATTTTTTCATGTATTGTTGTTCTCTTTGTGGTTCTAAAGTATACCTACTTACCTATATAGTTAGGTATTACTAACTTCAAGCTAAACAATTAATAGTACATTACGCACCTGGACCAGTAAAATAAAAAATGTCTCAGATCACATGCAATTGTCGTCCGAGGCGAAGCCGAGGTTGACAAAAATGTGATCTGATGCTTTTTTATTTACTGGCCGAGGTCAGTATACTATTGTTCTGTTCGACGAAGCCAGAAAGCGGAAATTTCATTTAGCGAAGCGGCCACAAAGTTGGCGCTTTCTGGTCGGAGGACGGAGAAATATTTTGTTACACGCCATTGTGACAAGCGGCCGTCGTAGTTTGAGTGACTTCATAGGACTGAGACATGTTTATGAGAGAAGTTGTCTGCAGACGTCACAAAAGGAACTTTTTATTTTAACTTCGATACTTCTGCGGTATTTTATAACAATTTGAATATGAATCTATTCATTATGCAGAAAATCTTCAATATTTGTAATAAGACAAGCTTAAAAAACGCAAGCTATAAGTAGGTATAGTCCATCTTTGACCCTGTATAATAAATCTTCTATTATCATGTCATACACATTTAACTAGCAAAACGTTTTTTTGAAACCATAGATTTTTATATAAATTTAAGATTAGATTAGATTCATTTATTTCTCCATAATCACACATTATAATTAAGTACCTACATATGCCTACTCATATCGAGATCGTCAATACAAAGAACAATAATACTATGCATTTAATTTAAAATCATATTATTATATAATTCAAATAAATAATTATAGAAACAGAAGCAAAGGTTTAAAACAAAAAACAAAGATCCAAAACAAAAACAAGTGAACGACAACAAAAACAGACATTAAAAATAATTTCCAAGTGAACCATAAAACTTCACAATTTGATGTTAACCAACCTTGATTATACAAAGCGATTACCGCCATAAAATCTAACATAATACACTTTACGTGTTCATAATCACGCAACTAAAACTAGAGCAAAATATTTCGACTCGCCGTTAAGTCACTAATCCTAGGAAATTAGTGCTTAATCGTCGACCCCTGAATTAACCTGGATAAAGTCATTAAATACAACTAGTTTATCGCTGAAAATACAGTGTTACAATCACCCCCCGAAATTTTGGCTTATTAACGCAAATTTCTAACCGAAGTGCTGGTAATTTTGATCTAGCTGACCGTGCGAACTTCATACCTGAAAAACTTTTAATCTACAAACCTTGTTCTGATAAAAACGAACATTAAACAATAGTACATTACGCACCTAGGCCAGTAAAATAAAAAATGTCTCAGATCACATATAATTGTCGTCCGAGGCGAAGCCGAGGTTGACAAAAATGTGATCTGAGGCTTTTTTATTTTATTGACCGAGGTCAGTATACTATTTTTCTGTTCGACGAAGCCAGATAGCGGCAATTTCAGCGCAGCGGCCAGAAAGTTGGCGCTTTCTGGCCGGAGGACAGAAAAAATAATTATCCAATTTGGTGCAATTGATCGGAAGTTATGATTGCATTATTATTTTAATAAAGGAATAGATATATTAACATTTAATTTTGCGTTATTCAAAGAATTACGTGCACATTTACAATATACCTAGATTATGAAATCTATATTATAATAAGGTAAATTAGAACACAATGGAATGGAATTCATTGTAAACTGTGTAGGTAATTGAATATGTTATCAGTATAATTATAAATCAACGGCGTACCATTCGGTTTTATACCGAAAAATACATTTTGAAAATTGTAAGTGTGGCGGCCCTGTCAGCAGATTGCCATAGTCACGTAGATCACGTAACATAGATAGATCGAGCGGCGATTTGCGCTGTCTCGATATAGGTAGTATATAAGTGTTGTGTTTGATGAAATAAATTATTATCATAGTAGCAGTCTTACTTTTAGTGTTACTACATCGTATCCTTCATCTCACCATGTCCCCGGATTCCGGGGACATAACATTTCCATCCTGCCCGGCAAAGTAAGGTTATAAAAATAACAAATTAGTTATCCCCATCGAACAAGATAAAATTATATTATTTCCCTAATTTTTTTTTAATCGGGTATAAAAGAAAAATAGTTACTTAACTTAACTCTATTACGTGGACGACAAAAACTAGTTGAAAATGCAAATGTCGCTATACAGCAGTTCAGTAGATACAGCAGAGCTCTCAGGAGACGTGAATCAGTACAACGCTAAACAACTGAGAAACAACGACATTTTATTAAAAAACCTTTAAAGACTTTTAAATATTTCGAGCTTAATATTTAACTCTAATTTATATTTGAATAGCTTCTGCCCGCGACTTCGTCCGTGTGGAACTCCTCCTTTTTTGCAGTCGGTTAAATAGTAGCCTATGTCCTTTCTCAGGATACAGACTTTCTTTGTACCAAATTTCATTTAAATCGGTCCAGTAGTTTTAGCGTGAAAGCGTAACAGACAGACAGACAGACAGAGTTACTTTCGCATTTATAATATTAGTAGGGATAACATTATACAGATTTAAGCGTATGTTATATTTTTTCTAATGCTTTCGCGGTTATTATACATTGGTCTGAAACAAAACGGATTCAACTCACATTTTTTTTTATAAGCTGATTTCCGAAAATTTTTACATTTCCCATATTCGCACCAAACATTTTTTCCAAGCATTCAATATACATTGATAATATTATGGATTTTAGATCTACGTAAATGACGTGTTTCCTTTTGTCTTCTTAGTTCTTATAACAGAGTTATACACACAAAACAAGACTTAATTTTTTCATTTAGTTAATATTCCAAATAAAGATATACCCTGGAACCGTTCTTGCACAAACGCTTATTTATATAATAAAACTAGCGACCCGCCCGTCTTCACACGGGTGCTATAAACATTCCTCTTGAATTACTATCTATTAAAAAAAACCGCATCAAAATCCGTTGCGTAGCTTTAAAGATTTAAGCGTACATAGGGATATAGGAACAGAAAATGCGACTTTGTTTCATACTATGTAGTAAAGTATGAAATTGACATAAGCTCACGAAAGGTCACGTGACTTTCAGGGTCAGTTTCCATGTCGATTCGATATTTTTCATTCGATTTTATTATTCGAATATCACTTGTCTAAAGAGGCTGTTGAGTCGACTTCTACTTATAAGGATCCTCATTAAAAACTTCCAAATGCGTTCAGAAACAACTTACTGTTGTCATGACAATGTGAATTACGCAGATGTATCCTGAATATTAGGCTTATTTTCCTGACAAAGATTCTGAACGCGCTTGTCTTAAATGGATATAGGTAAGTATGTATATTATATACATTCCCTTTTAAAGATGTGCAAGATTTCAATGACCGGTAAAATCGAGTCATTTTTTTTCGCTTTTCTTTATAACTAAGGTAAGAATTCAATACGCTTGTCTTGATATATAAATGTTAACTGAGGCAAAATCAAGTACCCATTAAAGGTATATTTAATTTTATGATAAGCATTCCTAGGTATCGATAAATCGAATTCTATCACCACAGGAAAGGTAAACAATAGAACGTCAAATTCGATTTACAAAACTCTCCAATGTTGACAACATTATACAAATAAAGCAGATTACCGTCTCTTCTAGAACAGGTACATACGTCATATTTCTAAAAATAAACAACTGCAGAACGTCAAATTCGATTAACAAAAGTCTCCAATATAGGTAACATTATAAAAATAAAGCAGATTACGATATCTTCTAGAACAGACTATACGTCATATTTCAAAAAAATAAACAACGGAACATCAAATTCGATTTACAAAAGTTTCCAATGGTGACAACATTAGGTACAAAATGAGGCAAATTTCCATCTCTTCTAGCACAGGTACATACGTCATATTTCAAAAAATAAACAACAAAACATCAAATTCGATTTATAAAAGTATCCAATATAGACAACAATGTCATATCTCTTCTAGAACAGGTTTAAACGTCATATTTCAAAAAATAAATAATTGAACGTCAAATTTGATTTACAAAACTCTCCAATGTTGACAACATTATACAAATAAAGCAGATTACCGTCTCTTCTAGAACAGGTACATACGTCATATTTCAAAAAAATAAACAACGGAACATCAAATTCGATTTACAAAAGTCTCCAATGGTGACAACATTAGGTACAAAATGAGGCAAATTTCCATCTCTTCTAGCACAGGTACATACGTCATATTTCAAAAAATAAACAACTAAACATCAAATTTATAAAAGTATATCCAATATAGACAACAATGTCATATCTCTTCTAGAACAGGTTTAAACGTCATAATATTTCAAAATATAAATAACAGAACGTCAAATTCGATTAACAAAATTCTCCAATATAGGCAACATTATAAAAATAAAGCAGATTACGATATCTTCTAGAACAGACTATACTTACGTCATATTTCAAAAAAATAAACAACGGAACATCAAATTCAAAAACGTCATATTTCAATAAATAAACAACAGAACATCAAATTCGATTTATAAAAGTATCCAATATAGACAACAATGTCCAAATGAAGCAAATTAATATCTCTTCTAGAACAGGCTAAAACGTCATATTTCAAAAAATAAACAACGGAACATCAAATTCAAAAACGTCATATTTCAAAAAATAAACAACGGAACATCAAATTCAAAAACGTCATATTTCAAAAAATAAACAACGGAACATCAAATTCGATTTACAAGTCTCCAATGTAGACAACATACAAAATGGCCGTTTCCTTCCAACAGGAACGTTTACTTATCGCGTCATCACGTACCTAACCCCATAAAAGTACTGGGAACGTACTAACGTCTGTTCCAAAGCACTCCAAATTTCAATGCAATGTGTTTCAGAGCAGTCCTTTCAATTTAAAATGACCTGAAAGAGCGTCAACTTGGAAATTGTACATTTATTTGTACCGTAGAATGTTATGTACTCGACAGTATTGGCATATTATGTTGAAGAGGGTAAGGTAATCCCTACTAATATTATAAATGCGAAAGTAACTCTGTCTGTTTGTCTGTCTGTCTGTCTGTTACGCTTTCTCGCTAAACTACTGGACCGATTTAAATGAAATTTAGTACAAAGGAAGTCTGGAGCCTGAGAAAGGATATACGCTACTTTTTAACCGACTGCAAAAAAGAAGGAGTTCCATGCGGACGAAGTCGCGGGCAGAAGCTAGTTTGTTATAAAAAAATAAGAATATGTTCTTTTATAACCGACGTAAGTGCTGGGGCCAAATCTCATGTAAAACGTACTTGATTTTTTTAATTTCTCCACGTTATTACTTTGGTTATTGTTCTTCGTAATAATTTCTGAAACTTTCGCAGTATTCCGCATTTTTTTGCGACTAGCACTAAAATAAAATTTTCGAAACATCACAATTAAACATAATAAACGCTAATTAAACCCGCTATGGTATTTTTATACCAATACTGTTCTACCTTTATATTTCAGATCTAAAACCAGAGTATAAATTAATTCCCAAATTTACGAGTTTCAGCTAAAGGATTTAACTTACTCATCCCATTATACTGCTACACTAGCGTTATCGAAAAACTATAAAGCAAAACCTTTTCATTTTGCAATCGCCATAACGATTCTGCGCGAAACTTTGCAAATCCAAATGAAAATTAAAGAGCACTACCAAGTAGCTTCGAGATTTTATGGTCTGTCTTGAGCGAGATTCACCATAAACTTCGGTTCATTGAACTGGGCTTCAAACAAACCTTAACCCGTTGGGGTAAAGTTTGTTTTTGTTTGTTTTTTTTGTTCTCTTCTGTGCGTAATGAGTCACAAAACATCGGTTTAGTATCTCGCCTGTTTGTAGTGATGGTATCAAGGTTGTGAATTTTGTTTGCGAGCGTCTTGTATTAACGGGTTTTGTTACTCTGTGCAGATGTGATTTTGATGTCTCCTGTTAACGTTTTAAATTAAAATCAGATTAAATCTCCTTGGTCTACACAGTTTGTAAACTTGTATATAATATAATAATAATTGACGGCCTGTTGGTCTAGTGGTCAGAGGCCCTGACTACGAAACCGGAGGTTGCGGGTTCGAATCCCGCTAGGGGCAGATGTCAATGTGATGAGCACTGGCATCTGTACCTAAGTCTTGGATGTCTTATATGTATTTATGTATATTTATCCGTTGTCTAGTACCCATAACACAAGCTTTGCTTAAAATGGGGCTAGATAATTGGTGTGAATTGTCCAAAGATATTTATTTATTTATTACTAGCTTCTGCCCACGACTTCGTCCGCATAGAACTCCTCCTTTTTTGCAGTCGGTTAAAAAGTAGCTTATGTCCTTTCTCAGGCTCCACACTTTCTTTGTACCAATTTTCATTTAAATCGGTCCAGTAGTTTTAGCGTGAAAGCGTAACAGACAGACAGAGTTACTTTCGCATTTATAATATTAGTAAGGATTTATAAAGAGGAAAGATTTGTACCTATTTATAATTATAATATACATTATGTAAGTAACGTCTTATTACGTAGGTACATTAGTACCTATACTCACCTAATTATAAAAGGCGGTGCAGAATTTTTGATTAAGATTTTATATATATCTGGTTTATATTTGACAGTATCGATTAAGACAATTGTAAGAACAATTCGCCTCCTAATTAGTTAGGAAATACTACATGGGCATATTCTTCAAATACCTAGTAAGTAAGCCACTAGCAGGTACTTATATATTTCAACCTACCTAGAAGATAAACACGAAAATCCAATGAATAAGTACCTGTTATAAGTTAAACCTACCAATTGTTAATTATATAAGACGATTTCAAAAACACAACCGAACTTAATATAAGTAGTTAAGTATATTCCAACCTGAACATACAACTACTTAAAATAGATCAATACAATTAATTTAAAGTAATATCAACTTAATTTATTACTCACCATTGTTCAAATTCGCGTACACAGCACCGATCAGCGCTGCGAGCAACCACGGCGTCATCGTGATCATCACAGAACCATCACCATCACTATCACTATCACATCACCAACAACGCACACATCACATCAAGCTGAGAACATGTTTAGCTCGGCTGATGTATTAGTGACATCTGAAACAAATGAAAAACACATATATAAGAAATAACAAATGAAAAAAGGCATATATAAATAGGTACCTACATACTGCGTTAGTAAGCTCAATCCCGGCGTTCGTGTTAAACATAATGTCTTGAACTTGTTTAACAAAAACGCTGCAGTTAACTAATCGAATGAATTAATATTTTTTCTCTGATCACTTAAAAGTTCTTGACGGATGTTGATGAAAGTTTACTATAAGTTATGTTTGAGCATAGAATTAAACATAACATGGCATTTATTTTTCACAAAAATTACATAAATATAATTATTTAATTTTTTAAAGTATCAAAGTATTCATTGATTTCTATGCGGGAGAAACTATGACAACTAATATGCACCTATAAAGAAGATATAACGTAAAAAAAAATCCGCTTAATTCTGCGTGTAGAAAAATGTAAGCTGGAATGATAACTACAATTCTCTCCATAATTTTTAGTAACGTAATTTACTAACGTAATGTTTTTATTTTTTACACACAATCACAATTCTCGATACTTATAGCATAATCACACAACCGTTTAACCACCGCATAAAAATTTACAACAAATCGCAACGCCAACGAGCGTTGTAAAACTCAACGCCACAACGCAAGCAGAGAAATCTCGCATAATTTCAGATATCAAACATAACAAGCCCTGCAGTTGTCGGTTGCAAATTTCAATTTTCGTACTTCAATATAGGGCGTATGCAGTTCGTGCCAGAATTTCAATTCGGGACTGGTACGAATTTTCGAATGTCATTTGTCACTAGTGTCTTGTGGCTTTATGTTTTCTGTGACGTTTGGTTTACGTAGCTGTTCTGCTTGTTAGTGCTGTCAACTCATAGCTTGTCTCGCAGCAAAATGCAATTTTATACTCTAAAAGGATCGGTCGGGGTAAATCAATGTTTTGAAGCGTTGCTAAAATATATTATGTTGAAATATACAAATAGTGTGTGCTAAATGCTGCAAATCGTTTCGCACATTTTTTTTTCTACTTTTGTCTTTGTACAAAAATATCATTATAATATACATATTATTATTATGTACTATTTGGGATAGCGTTGCGTGGATTGGTGGCAGTGTTAATATTTAAGATATTCAATTGCAAATCTATGTATAAAAGTAGAATCTAAATGAATGACTGAAATAAATGCGTAGGGCGTAAACTATAAGGAATAGAAACTTAAGCTCTAAGAAGGATTCAAAATTCACCACTAAGGAAGTAAAACAGGGGTGTTTATCGTACGCAGACGAAGTCGCAGGCAGAAGCTAGTATGTAAAAACAAGGCATCTAAAATTAACAAATTTATAATGAACTAACTATAATAAAACAATAATCTTTCTTAAATGAAAATATCAAAAAAATCTCCATACATATGTACATAAAAGCCCAAAAATCTTAACACAAGACAATGAACCCACTAAGATAAAATCTGGCAACCCTAAGTCATAAAGCGGCACATAACCTCAAAATTTATATTAAAACCTTCACAATACAAGCCTTATACATTTGTCTCCCGTTTATAGGTCCGTTAATAGGGTGTCATAACAGAGGTTCGTTAATGAATCATTCCGCAGAGGTCGACTGTAATAGCCTGTAAATTATAGCAGTTAAGATCCAGGTTGCTCTTATAGGTGTGGGTTTTAGTGCTGAGTTATTTCAGTTTTTGAGGTTATAGCCTTATAGGTTAGGTGTTGCGTAATGCTTTTAGGTTATTTATGAGCGAACGAGCTTCTATTTTATATATCTGTAGGTTTATATTATATAGCAGAGTTGGATAAGTTATAAAATGGAAATTCTCCATAATTGTTTATCTTTATATACTAGCTGGTAAGCTACCTACGGCTGAAAAGGCATCAAATGCGGGAACGGAAAAAAGCTTTTTCTGTTCTCCGGCCAGAAAGCGCCAACTTTGTGGCCACTGCGCTAAATGAAATTGCCGCTTTCTGGCTTCGTCGAACAGAAAAATAGTATACTGACCTCGGCCAGTAAAATAAAAAAGCCTCAGATCACATTTTTGTCAACCTCGGCTTCGCCTCGGACGACAATTGCATGTGATCTGAGACATTTTTTATTTTACTGGCCTTGGTGCGTAATGTACTATTATTTGTACAAATAATCTTAATTAATTTGTTATGTTCCATTTATTGAGGTTAACGACCTATCTAAAATTAATACGCTGCTCCTATTATACTTAATTAGTAGTTATTAAGTACAGAATTTATTAGTAATTCTAAAAGTTGAGATTCTCTAGAACAAAATATAATACTCAAGTTTTATTTAGCTTGATTTATCAAATATGTAACTAAACCTACATTCCACTTATTAAAAACAGATATCAAGTTCGAAAATGGAACTAACAGTGAAATAGAAATAAAAACTATTCGCAACACGTATAAAAACGCTGCTAAAATATTTACGATCGAATATCAATATTTTGACGTTAACCATCGGCTTTCCAATAAGCTAAAACATTCCACAGACCACAGACAACATCCACAAAAGTAGGTAACTTTCAAAATTGGAACGCCAATTCGTTTCGAAACAGGAACGCGAGCACCGAGCGGTTTTATTAATCTGCATTCAGGATTATTTTTCCGTATCTGTGCTCTGTTTTTTTTTTGTGATTTAAATGGTTTTTGGTATTGTTTTTTAGGACGCTGCGGTGTTGAAGTTTGTTTATGCGATGACGGATCAACATGACGAATTTAAAAATCACAAGGTACTTTATAATATACCTACTAGTGGCCCGCCCCGGCTCCGCACGGATCCCTTTTTTTATAGCTTACTAACTTCTGCCCGCGACTTCGTCCGCGTGGAACTCCTCCTTTTTTGCAGTCGGTTAAAAAGTAGCCTATGTCCTTTCTCTGGCTCTACACTTTCTTCTTACCAAATTTCATCTAAATCGGTCCATTAGTTTTAGCGTGAAAGCGTAACAGACAGACAGACAGAGTTACTTTCGCATTTATAATATTAGTATGGATGTCACTCGGGAATAGTGTAGCAGTGTTTCCAACAGTGAAATTTTCCAGTCCTTTAGGAGCCTATTCAATCCAAACAAACATACTTTTCCTCCTTATTACATTGTGTAGACAAAATTAATCGCCAATTCTGTTTTTTTTATATTTCCTGAGTTATGGCATTAACAGAAATACAAGAGTGAAAATTTTACCCAGCCTTCACCAGCAACTATCACGGTTCATGGGATTAATGATGACAGGTGGATTTACAGACGGACATTTCAGTAATTTATTTATTTATTTACACTTTACTGCACAATAAAAAACAAATGTACAAAAAGCGGACTTAATGCCATACGGCATTCTCTACCAGACAACCTTAAAGCAAACAGAGAGCATGTGTAGGCGCAAAAAGCAATAGGGTACTGTTTTACCCTTTCGGTACAGAACCTTAACAATCGCGTAAGTATATAAATATTTAAATTACCTCCGAAGTTTCCGATGCGACGTTGCAACCGTCGCGGAGAACGTCTGGTTAAGTTATCAACATCTTAATGCGCGAGTTTTTTAACTACTCGTAGATATTGGAAGGAAACAACTATTAACGGATTTAACTCGCGTATTTTTATTTTACTTTATTAGCTGACGTTTCTGATTCTTTACAGTTTCCATAATCGTAGCACGACTGAGCTGACAATAGTCTAACGCTACTGTGTAATAACCGCGAAGGCATCAGAAATTATTACTCGTTGATACTTGGGCTTTGATGTTACTCTGCTGTCATACACTGTTCTATAGACCATGGTTGCAACGTCGCATTTGTAGTGTAAACATAACAGTCAATAATTTCTGATGCACGAGGTTATTACACATTGGAATGAAACAACTATTAACGGATTTAACTCGCGTATTTTTATTTTATTTTATTAGCTGACGTTTCGGATTCTTTACAGTTTCCATAATCGTAGCACGACTGAGCTGACAATAGTCTAACGCTAAAGTGATTTATACACTTATGCAAACTACCTTATATTTCAATTACAAATTTTGAAAAACTACCCTTTTTCGAATTATGAAATATTAATGTTACATTTTACGCAAAATATTTTACTATTATACATTACAATTAAAACCTAATAGAGGGCGTTACTAGCGCTTCGGAAAGACCATCATTACTGAGAAGAAACGCCGCAAGAAACTCAGTAGGAAGTCGCTTTTTTAGGACACTTCTATGTTTAAAATGAAAAAATATTGTGGCAATTAAAAATTAAAAATTGTACAAAACCAAATCAAAAAAATTTATAACAGTCAATATCAGGCGCGTGCAGTGAGAGTTGCGAATGTACTACGTCAGGGTAGGCACTCCATACGTTTATACCATTGTGCCTATATGGAATGCACGCTCTCGACAGTCATGGTTACCGACAATAAGCATGACGATTTTTTTTTTCTCCATCAAGTAGATTATCAAGTGATTGGACATGTATTTATTCTTTTCTCAATCGTACTATATACCTACATGACAAAGATAAGAGCTTCAAGAGTGCGGGAGTTGGGGTTAGTGACGTCACGTTATAGTACAAATTATACCATACCGTGACGTCACGAGCCCCGAACTTCAGAAGGACTTATCTTTGTCATTTATTGTTTGATTGAGAAAATAAATTACACGTGACCAATTATTTTTAGTAACTTAGTGGAACACAAATTCAATTTCATTTAATTATCTTTGAAATTAATTTCGATAACGAACTAAAATAAAACTAATTAACTATCCTAACTGATTACCGAAAATTGAAATTTATATTAAACAATAAAATGATGAACCAGTTTTCAAATTCTGCGCAGGTAATTGAATTTCCATTGTTTGTTATTAACAATGACACAAGCTCAAAAAATTTATATCCAATAAATAATACCTATTATTATATCGCAAACATCCATCTATACAATATTATAAAGCTGAAGAGTTTGTTTGTTTGAACGCGCTAATCTCAGAAACTACTAGATCGAATTTAAAAATGTTTTTTTTTTGTTGGATAGACCATTTATCGAGGAAGGCTTTAGACTATATAACATCACGCTGCGACAAAAAGGAGCGAAGAAACAGTGGAAAATGTGTAAAAAACGGGGAAAATAACTATTCCACGCGGACGAAGTCGCTGGCAGAAGCTCGTAAAAAATAAAGATCTATTATTGACCCATTCCAATGTATTAATCATATTCCACAAGCTAGTAAATATAGCGTAAATATGCGGAGAAACAGAAAGCAATTTTTCCAATAATTGGACATATTGGCAAAGTAAGATAGGTAACATTTCCAGGGAAATAAATAAACAAAAGCATTTAGCAAATATAATAGAATACGGTTAAATCCGTTCTAGTTGTTTCTTATTTCAAAAGATTTTTTTTAATTATGATAAAATATAATGAATAAAAAAAATCTATGCACAATTCACAGTATTTCACAGCAATTGATCTAACCCCAAACTAAACAAAGCTTCTACTGTGGGTACTAGACAACGGATTAACATACATAAATACATATAAGACAACCAAGACTCAGGTACAGATGCCAATGCTTATCACATTAACATCTGCCTTTAGCAGGATTCGAACCCGCAACCTCCGGTTTCGTTTCAAGGCCTTTGACCACTAGACCAACAGGTCGTCAATGCCTATCGAAATTTAATCTAGACATCGTGTTCGATATTAAATCCTCCTACATACAAAAGTTCCCTATCTATACTAATATAATAAAGAGGAAAAGTTTGTTTGTTTGGATTGAATAGGCTCCTAAACAACTGGACCGATTTGAAAAATTATTTTACTGTTGGAAAGCTACACTATTCCCGAGTGACATAGGCTATAAAAAAGGGATTCGGGCGAAGCCAGGGCGAATTGCTAGTATTATTAATAATCCCCTTATAATATACTAGCTTCTGCCCGCGACTTCGTCCGCGTGGAACTCCTCCTTTTTTGCAGTCGGTTAAAAAGTAGCCTATGTCCTTTCACAGGCT
This sequence comes from Polylopha cassiicola, assembly GCA_038024825.1. Taxonomy (NCBI): domain Eukaryota; kingdom Metazoa; phylum Arthropoda; class Insecta; order Lepidoptera; family Tortricidae; genus Polylopha; species Polylopha cassiicola. The sequence continues at coordinate 9,158,935 of CP149061.1, forward strand.
CCATACTTTCTTTGTACCAAATTTCATTTAAATTGGTCCAGTAGTTTTAGCGTGAAAGCGTAACAGACAGACAGACAGACAGACAGAGTTACTTTCACATTTATAATATTAGTAGGGATGTATAGGATACGTATTTCGTTTTTCCTTTTGTCTAGAGCCTCATTGATTGATTGCAAAGCCCGTACTATAGATTCCGGGTCCGATATCATTATTTTAAGTTTGTTCAGACAATTCCTCAAATCGTCCGGTTCGTCCGAGCGACAATTTTCTCCGAGTAAATTTAATGGAACGTAAATAATTTCAAAAAATATTGAAGCAAAATTTACTGATGAAGGTGACGCGGAGAACGTTTGAAGTGCCGAAAGTAAATTGGTTTGTGGGGTTTTTTCAATAGTACTACACATCGTGGATTTTGTAAAATGTAATAATAATAAATAATAATAAATATCTTTGGACAATTCACACCAATTATCTAGTCCCATTTTAAGCAAAGCTTGTGTTATGGGTACTAGACAACGAATAAATGTACGTAAATACATATAAGACATCCAAGACTCAGGTAGAGATGCCAGTGCTCATCACATTGACATCTGCCCCTAGCGGAATTCGAATCCGCAACCTCCGGTTTCGTAGTCAGGGCCTCTGACCACTAGACCAACAGGCCGTCAAATAATACCTACTGTAATCTTCTACAAGAAGACATTAAAGGACAAATACTTGATCTGTTACGACATAATTAACATACGGTATTCTCTGTCTTATAATACAGGATATATTCCTGGAAAATCCTAATGAATAACGGTTTAACTCCTTCACATGCAGTATCACACTTACACCCGTTTTGATTTTATGTGAAACGGCGTATGAAACGTCATCATTGAACCAAACGTAATCGCATAAACCAATTATAACTGTACATAAAAACCAAACCAATTTACGATCATTTATTCAAATTAAAACAGACACCTGAGCTCCCGCGAGTTTACCAATTATTTGTCATTTCCAATTGCGGTTTGCATTCGGTAACCCAATTCCGGTATCGGTTTTGGTATCCGGTATCGGTTCTGGTATTCGGTATTGTTCTGCAGTCATCATTTTGGTATCGCAATGAGACACAACCGCACGACTGTTAATGTTGAAACCATTATCTTGAATGACACTGATAATGTGTTCATTCTTTTAATCGGCCGTTTCGATTATTCGATGCTTTGTTTGGGTTAATCATGGAAATTGTTCTGTTTTTAATGAGGGCCACCGCGTGTCAGAAATCCGCTAGATGCGCTAGTGTATAATGAGGTCTAGCTGTCATGTACCACCAACGAGAGGCAAGCTACTGGCCTGTGATTGGTGGTACATGACAGCTGGACCTCATTCTACACTAGCGCATCTAGCGGATTTCCGACACGCGGTGGCCCTCATTATGTTTTTGTTTTATAGGTTTTTTGTTTTGAGAGATGTTATACGGTTATTTAGGTGAGTAATTTGATATAGGTAATAGGTATGTTTTATTCGTGAACGGGTGCTGTTGTTGGGCCGGTCTGTTTGCAGGAAGGCCTTTAGAGATATCCACACTACTTTTGCTTTGAGACAAAATCTGACTCAAGACATCGTGTCTTATGTTATATTATTTATTATTATTTGCACAATTGCAGATGTTGGATTTGGGATGAAACAACTATTAACGGATTTAACTCGCGTATTTTATTTGCTGAGGTTTCGGATTCTTCACAGTTTCCATAATCGTAGCACGACTGATCTGAATAGTCTAACGCTAAAGTGATAATAAAATACGCGAGTTAAATCCGTTAATGTGGTTTCATTACAATGTGTAATAACCGCGAAGGCATCAGAAATTATTAAGAAGTTAGAATTAAAAAAAATCGAAGGACAGTGGCAGAAAGCGATGTCTTTGTCCTAACTCTATGGAATTCCATACAGAATTCTGTAGTAATATTACATGTTTCACAGCGGCAAAAAAAACACTGGCAACATGTATTATACCTACATAATATTTTCTGTTAATTTCATAAAATATCACAGCCGTGGGTCCAACTTTGTGTTTTTAGTTTCCGACTCTCGGGTGTTGGTAACTTCCGAAATTTAATTTCCTGCTAGCCACGCGTCCTGGCCGCCATGTTGGATTTATACCGCCATTTTGAATCTCACCTGATTTCAACTGATTCATAGAACGACATTTCCACGAATTTAATTAAAGTCAATCTATATTTTTATTACGGTCTTTTCATATTTTGCATCCGTTTATTTAAAATTGCTTGTTAATATAATAAAATACGCGAGTTAAATCCGTAGGGATGACGATTGGAAGAAAATGAAGATCTATTTAGTCCTACAGTTATGTAGATCATTGAAAATTATTGCATAGGTATGTTTTCTCTTCTTAAACAAACAAAAAATAACGAAAATAAGTGTTTCTGAAGGTTAGGAGATGGGGCTTGTGACGTCACGCTATGGTACAATTTATACTATTATTGTGACATTACTCCCGAACTATAGAAGTAGGTAAGTACAAGTATCCATGTATTTTTTTTTGTTTGACAAAAAAAACAATTTTGTGGATATATTATATAATACATAATTAATACATGTATCAAAGTATTTACATTATTTTTTACGCTGCGATAGTGTTGATCAATAATACATTATTATTATATTTAATACAGCTATAATTCATTACATTGAATTCCATGACCATTAATAATAATAATTACAATCGTAACGTGACATGCACGCCGGCCATTTTGTTTAACAACGCCATTTTGTGAACACCTCAACTGAATTTACAGACAAATCGTTTTACCCCGGTCTGTACGTGTTATGCTTAGAATTCCCTTGCACCTAGTATTCTAGATTTAAACCTAGGTACCAGATGGGGTAGTCAGATAAATGATAACCTAGCCACGTCTTTATCATAAATTTCTAACACTCAGAGCGATTTTATTTGAACTTCCAAAATTATTGGAATAAAACAATTATAACGACTTCTGCCTGCGACTTCGTGCGATAGTTACTGCTTTGCATCTATTGGTCACTTCAAAAACGGCAAATTTTTTACTAACTTTGCACCCTCATTTTACTCCTTAGGGGGTGAATTTTGAAAAATCCTTTCTTAATACTCCCCTACGCTATACCTAAAAGGAATCCCAATTGCTTAACTTCAGGTTTCTAACTCATATAGTTTAAGTCCTGCGTTGATATGTCAGTCATTCAGCTTCTCTTTTTATTTATAGATATCTGTCAAATACTATGCTATATCGGCCTATATTTAATGGCACTTAATATTGACATGAAGTCATTTTCTCCACCACAACCAGTCATCAAAGTCAGTCTGTACATGTTAATGACGAGAGTCAACACCTGTAGTTGGTCACTGCTGTTTGCTCCGCTGTGTCAACATCTACATCGGTTTAAGCTACAGGTAATCTTGTAACACCTTAGGCTGTTTAGAGGTTGCATAGCCTTAGAATATTAACTCGGTATAGTGGTAGTGAGTAATCTATCTATATATATAAAAATGAAACGCGTTTTCCGTTGTCACGACATCGAAAATGGCTGGACCGATTTCACTAATTCTTTTTTTGTTGTGTTTGTTATTATTAAGAGAAAGTTCTTATGTAAGAAAAAAAAACTATAATTCTGAAAAACGGTAACAGATATTTCTTGATTATAGGGCGGTACGAAGTTCGCCGGGTCAGCTAGTGTAATGTAAGTTTTGTTTTTAATTTGTGATGCTTTGGCGTTTAGACGTGGTATTAAAACAATTAGGTAAGTATAACGAATTTATTTCGTTTTCAATTTTGTGGTGATATTTTGGAAACTTTAAAGTTTCCATGTTTTCTGCCGGTAGTCTAACACTCTAAGTACTGTCCAAAACTGACTCGCGTATTTTATACAAACAGAATTAATTCCATTTTTTTTTATCACCTTGACCATTACTTGAAACCAATTAAACTTGACCTAGAAAGAAATTTCCAAATTGAAATCGATAAAAAAACATCCCGAAATGGTCTCATTTTTTACTGAACTGATAGAAATAGCCACAAGGCCTAGTTTCCCTTCTGCACATTTACTTTTGTAAAGTTTTGTCCCATACACTACAAACAAATAACTAAAAACTCCAAACTCTCTCGCAAAACTTCACGGAACCCCAAAAACATTCCAGCCCGTTGTCACGGAACCCGCCCCAAGGCGATTGCAAATCGTGTTCTCAACTCGAGTAATCGGAATCGATTCGGGAATCGATTCGACGGCACGTACTCACGACAAATCGCATCGACATCTGGGTGACGATTTTTTTTTCATCTCATTTGAATAATTCGGTTCAGTCACGGTTGTTACACGTGGATTATTTTTTATGGCGAGATTTTCGTATGAGACTTAAGTAGGAATCCTACTTTATAATATTATGCTTTTGCAGTTATTACACATAGCTAGTAGAAATTGTATTACACATAACTAAAATTAGTAATTACATCATTTCCCCCTTTAACCCTTTATGAAACTGTATCTTCTAACCTTCATAAGAGCTTGTAAAAGCCTAAACTGAATAAATATGTTTTTGATTGATTTCTTCAGATTTTTGAGTTAAGTCCCTTTAAATCTAACTGTACCTACCTACTATAATATGTGATGCTGCAGTCAGCTACACATACCTATGGTATGTTTAATGTGACTTTATTTTAAACGGGACCCCATTTTTATGAAAAATAGCTAAGAAACGGAAATAAATTCATCAGGTCGGGAGCACATACACACAGAGAGAGAGACACAGACACACACACAGACACGTAGGGGGTTACAAAGTGTATTTTTTTTTCATTAATAATTTAAGTGTGGCGCCAGGGTAGGCACTCTATACATTAGGGATACTGTGCCTTTATGTAATGCCCGCCTATGTTATAAGTTAACCTTTGTACCCAGGTCCAGTGACTGTTTAAATGATTAATCTGAACTCAACAAGTCCTGTCCAGATGTAGTCCAATAAGGCAGTATAATATTTACTCCTCCCTCGATGATTTCCCTGTAGTATAATGTGCTTTTGAACTTAGATTAACAGCGATATAGCCTACGTGACTCAAAGCTACTTTAGTATAATCGTTATATAAAACTAGCGGCCCGCCCCAGTTTCGCCCGGATCCCTTTTTTATAGCCTATGTTACTCGGGAATAGTGTAGCTTCAATTTTTCAAATCGGTCCGGTCATTTTAGAGCCTATTCAATTCAAACAAACAAACAAACCTTTCCTCTTTATTATACTAGTATAGAGTATAGATAACGGATTTTACATTAGCTTAAGACTGTCTTAAGCTCATTTCTCTCCATTCAGTGTAAATATATATTTACACTAATATATATATTTATATACTAGCTGTCCGCCCCGGCTTCGCACGGATCCCTTTTTTTTATAGCCTATAGCGGTCCCGGCAGACGTCATCTTGCCTGTTCTAAATTCAAATTAAGTAACTTTAGTTAGACAACGTTTGTATGGGAAAAGAAAAGGGCTGTTTTTAGGGTTTTCCCGGCAATTATTCGATTTTTTCTCGCCGTAAGAACCATCCTTGGACTTCAACGAACATTTAAAAAAAAATTGGCCAAATTGGTCCAGGCGTTGTCGAGTTACGCGCTTACCAACACATTTTGCGATTTTTATATATAAAGATCTACAGTGAACAGGGACGCTATGAAGCTAGAAGAGTTAGCTTATTTTTTTTATATTGGTAAAGGAAAGTTGCTTGTTTGTTTGGATTGAATTCTTCAAAACGACTGTACCAATTAAATATAATCTTTCACTGGTGGGAAGCTAAGAATCCGTGCGAAACCGATTCGGACCAGTGATATTATGAAATGAATCAGCTGTCCCTGGAATAGCCCAGGACAGCAAACTAAATCTGATGCTACAATGGTTAAATCATTATGTCCGGGATTCGAGGTCAAGTTTCCCTCTATTATCTACTGCGTATTGTTCAATGTTTAATTAGACCTTGATAATAGGCTATTTTCAGATATGATATTAATTTTAAACGCAAAATACTTAGTGTAGTTCACATTGTCTAAATAAGTATTGAGTTAAGCTATTTATAAATAATTTTCTAATGAAACAACTACCTACTTATAAATGGACTAGCTTCTGCTTGGGACTTCGTCCGCGTGGAATAGTTATTTTCCCCGTTTTTTACACATTTTGCACTGTTTCTTCGCTCCTATTGGTCGCAGCGTGATGTTATATAGCCTAAAGCCTTCCTCGATAAATGGTCTATCAAAAACAAAAGAATTTTTCAAATCGAACCAGTAGTTCCTGAGATTAGCGCGTTCAAACAAACAAATAAACAAACAAACTCTTCAGCTTTATAATATATGATGATGATGATGATGATGATGATGATGATGATGATGATGATGAGGATGAGGGTGATGATGATGATGATGATGATGATAATGATGATGATTATGATTATGATTATGATTATTTAATATTAGTATAGAATTAACTTGCGTATTTTAGTTTATTCGACCATCCATTATAGGTGTTTCATTCCTTATTCCATATTCATATTGTTACATAATAATATTATTATTATATTACGATCTTATTTGAAAATAACGTCAAGGCGATGGAACATTAGGCCTGATAGAGAATAAACACCATTTTCGTGCGGGTACGCTGTGTGTTTTCTTGAAAAGGTTTACTAATTTGGGGGATATTCATTCATTACTGTTTGATTTAAATAAAAAACTATGTTACGTAACGCGTTGTTTGATCCCCCTTCCCTGTAACGCATCACAACGAGAAACCACCCCCAACCCCCTTACGTATGTTACGTAAAACTTGAACCCCCCCCCCCTTAATACTTGAACGCTCCCTGAGAACAAGCACTAAAGATATAACGAAATATGTCAGTGTGGTCAATGACCTCTTTCCTTACCAGCGAGCCTATGATGACCTGTCGAGTCGACATTTTGTCGACATAATATTAATTATTGAGAACGTTGTCGACAAGGAAAACGTTTGTTGTGTCGATATGTTTGACGACGTGAAGATATAGACGACATCGACTTTACAAGATTTTCGTTGACAGGTTACCGCGAGAATAAGACAGACACAGACATCGACATGACAAACTACTACAGCGAGGCTATGATGAATTGTCGAGTCGACATCTCGTCATGTCGATATCGTCTTATTCTCGCGATGATCTGTCAAAAATCAACCTTGTCGACAACGAGAAATCTTGTCATGTCGATGTCGTCTCTTATTTCTACATGTCGATAACAAAATAATATCGTAACGACGATCCTTTTGCTTGTCTACAACATGTTGTCGACAGTTCATAATAGGCTAGCAGGACATCTTTAGTTTGTGGAATCGTTAAATTTTGATGACGTAATGATGAAACCTTATTGCTTAATAATATTAGGGATAGTGTGGTTGTACGAATCACAATACAGTTAGCGCACGTGTTACAAATGGCAAAACTATTGTATGATATTATAAGAAGTGGTTCTGTGTGGAAAGGTGGTCATGAATGTTACACACACACATACACTCACGTATGCATTATAGTACATTACGCACCAAGGCCAGTAAAAAAGCCTCAGATCACATTTTTGTCAACCTCGGCTTCGCCTCGGACGACAATTACATGTGATCTGAGACATTTTTTATTTTACTGGCCGAGGTCAGTATACTATTTTTCTGTTCGACGAAGCCAGAAAGCGGCAATTTCATTTAGCGCAGCGGCCAGGAAGTTGGCGCTTTCCGGCCGGAGGACAGAAAAATATATTGCACACCTAGATTTAAACAGGATTAACTCGAAAAAGTGCATTTATCAGGGAAAACGAAAAACTGATTAATATGTCCCTGTAGGAGTTTTCTGTACAGAGTTTTTTTTTTTTTATATAAAGCGTTAGTTTGAATCTGTTTTAGTGGTAGCTAGGTTTTGTTGTAAAGAATTCGATGGTGTACATAACTCAAACGTTCAGATTTTTAAGTTAGTTCCGATGGACATTATTATACTCTTATTAATTGTACCTTCATAAGAATCAATGATAATTACCTACCAACATTCTTTTATGATGTTATTAATAAAGATATAACTACCTGTAACGTTAATAATTACCCACTATATAAGTCACTAGCTGTGCCCGCGACTTCGTCCCCGTGGAATAGTAATTCTTCATACAGCTTCATATTTTCCCGTTTTTTACACATTTTCCACTGTTTCTTCGCTCCTATTGGTCGCAGCGTGATGTTATATAGCCTAAAGCCTTCCTCGATAAATGGTCTATCCAACAAAATAATAATTTTTGAATTCGAACTAGTAGCTCCTGAGATTAGCGCGTTCAAACAAACAAACAAACTCTTCAGCTTTATAATATTAGTATAGATTAGTATAGATTTACTTCTCAAATTGTAAGTACTTTGAACACAAAGACCCAATACTGTAAACAAGGTCATCTGTTTCTTGTTTAGTAATAGAGCTGGTATGACAGTTTTCGTAAAGTGTCACAATAGGCATTACGGCAATTTTGTTTTCTTTGTCCATCTAGGAAATTACTAACGTTTATTGGACACGTATTTTTTCTTTTCCCAATCGAACAATGAATGACAAAGATACAAGATTCAAAAGTTCGTGAGTGGGGGTTCGTGACGTCACGTAATCGGATTGTAGAGCTTTCGTGTAGTTACATTACCATTACTTATCCCTACTATCCCTACTAATATTAAAAAAGCGAAAGTAACTCTGTCTGTCTGTCTGTTACGCTTTCACGCTAAAACTACTGGACCGATTTAAATGAAATTTGGTACAAAGAAAGTCTGGAACCTGAGAAAGGACATAGGCTACTTTTTAACCGACTGTAAAAAAGGAGGAGTTCCACGCGGACGAAGTCGTTGGCAGAAGCTAGTGTTTACTATAAAATATATTTTATGCTATTAAGAAGAAACTTTGTTGTTAAAAATTAAATCTTCCTTTTGGTTTATGTTAACAGATATACTAGCTGGACGGCGCCATCTTGAATTTTACTGAATTCATAATATTATCAAATTAAAAATACATAATACTTCTATTTATTACCTTGAGAGACCAAATCATTGATACTGATACACATACTTAATTATATCTTCTTTGTTATAAATCCGAAAGTAACTCTGTCTGTCTGTCTGTCTGTTACGCTTTTACGATAAAACTACTGGACCGATTTAAATGAAATTTGGTACAAAGAAAGTCTGGAGCCAGAGAAAGGACATAGGCTACTTTTTAACCGACTGCAAAAAAGAAGAAGTCGCGGGGAGAAGCTAGTCTATACATACAATCGTGTTAGTTTCGAAGAAGCAACACTATATCATTAATTGTTCGCATTTCTCGGTTCATTAAACAGGTTCGATTCTCGTTCCAACTAGACGTTGCCGCGAAACGGCACAATAAATTGATTCCTAGACAGCACAAAAGCATATAAAGGCTGTTTAAGGATGTTCTTACACCCTTGAAGAACTAATTTTAAGATGCTTGTTTTCTTATTATGTAAGTTTTTTTGAAACGGAGCTTTATTTCATTAATTTTAATATTGACCAAAAATTCTGTTTAGGAAACAACTTTAAACGGATTTAACTCGCGTATTTTATTTTATTGGATGACATTTCGGAGCCTTTTTAGCATTAGACTATTGTCAGCTCAGTCGTGCTACGATTATGGAATCTGTAAAGGCTCCGAAACTACGCGAGTTAAATCCGTTTAAAGTTGTTTCATTCCAATGTATAATATCCGCGAAGGCATCAGAAATTATCAAAAATCTGTTGTCAGAGCATTACGATACCGGAGGTAGCCGGTTCAAAACCTGCTGGGAGCACATATCAGTGAAACGAACTCGATGCATCTATACCTACCCGAGCCTTACACGTTATATACTTAATCTCCTGTTGGCATACAAAAACGTCCAAAATGAGGTCCGAAAATATTCCGTTCCGTAACACATTGGACGGACCTTTTCTTAGCCATCCTTTGAGCCTTATCTTCGGTAATGCCACTATTTGTCTCTTATGTCCAGTTTGACACGTTTACACAAAGAAGCTGAGTGAAAAACTTACTCCATCGCACCCTTGGGTAATAATGCTATTCAGAGAATAGGTTATCTAGGTTAATTTTAGCCGTAAGTTTTCTTGAATTTTTGTTGTCGCCGAATTTTCTAAGGTAAAGGAGGTTATAAAAGAATATGGGTTGCCATTTTGAATTTTAATAGTGAATATTTATAAATATAGCCGAAGGGTAATTTGTATATAAGTGAACTAAAGGCCTTACAAGACATTAATACCCACTTCTCCATACCTATACCTATTTTTACCTATATATATCGATGGGTACCTAGTAGTACCTACTAGAATGATAATAAAGTTTTAAGTGCCTATTGTTTGGTTTGTGAGCTGTTTTTTCCACGCGTGAAGGCCTAAAATGTTCACTCTTTTAATAATAACAATAATTCACCCTTTTAACATTCGACTGCTAGTCACAAGTCTCTAGAAAAATCTATATGAACACATATAATCCACCGCCGGTTTGATGCAAATTAGAGGATCACAGATGCAAATGAGAAGAATCTCATTGTTTTCCATCACAGAAGACACAGTCGCAGCGTGGTAAATAAATGGACAAGCGATTGTAAAGTCGCTACTCATTGCAAGTGTGACAGTGACAGATCGTGTCTTGGTAATCCTAACCCCTTTGCCATACGCGTAAAGGTGTGGGACGTAGCGATGAAACGAAACCGAGCATTAGTGTGATACTCGTCATGCCGCACGTCATGCTCCTCGTCATGCCGCTCGTCATGCTCCTCGTCATGCCGCTCGTCATGCTCCTCGTCATGCTCCTCGTCATGCCCACCGCACCCCGATTTGATGGTTTTAGCATCAGTAAAACGACAATGTAGCAAATTTCGTGGGCCAGAGAAGGCAGACTCGGGGCAGTAGAGCGATAAACAGCGCTAGGAGCGGTGTGGATAAGGTATTATGTGCTAGTAGGCCGGTTATAACCTAAAAAAGTATCAGCACGGCGTCCTCTTGAATCGTACTCAAATTTAGACGACTTTATTTATGTATTTACTTTTTAATAAAACACATTAGATTAATAATTTCTGTTTCGCGGTTAGATTATTAAACCAACACATTAGATTATTAAAAAATATTGGATACGTATTTTTTCTAAGTTAAATAATAAATGACAGATAATCGCTATGGTACAAATCATCGTCACTATTCTATTTTGATATCTACTTTTTCTTCTTTCAAAAATGTGTTTTGTTCTTGAAACTGTCACACAATTCCATTGAAATTCTTTTGATTAGTATAAGACGTATCTAAACTGTACTAAGCCAATAATACGATTACTCTGAGTGACAACGTTAAGGCCAGGTCGCAAACGACACGACTACGTTACGGCACACGTGCACCGACCGGCCGCGACACAAAAGCGAGTAAATTGGAAACGTCGCGTCACGACGTCTCTCCGACACGTTATTTGTAACATCAGTCGTCGGGTAGAAGCGGTGGCGGGAATAAGAGTTTAAATTTTACATGCATTAATATAAAGATACATATATTACATATATATATATATATATATATAGGTATATATAAAAGGAGAAGCTGACTTAATGACTGACATATCAAAGCAAACTATAAGGGTCAGAAACTTGAAATGCGCAGGTGTGTATAACTTAGGGGAAGACTAAGAAAGGATTGTTGAAGCGGGGGTGCTAATCCCTACTTCCCTACTTCCCTACTAATATTATAAATGCGAAAGTAACTCTGTCTGTCTGTCTGTCTGTCTGTTACGCTTTCACGCTAAAACTACTGGACCGATTTAAATGAAATTTGGTATAAAGAAAGTCTGGACCCTGAGAAAGAACATAGGCTACTTTTTAACCGACTGCAAAAAGGAGGAGTTCCACGCGGACTAAGTCGCGGGCAGAAGCTAGTTTAGTATAAAACTTTGCCGTTTTTGAAGAGATCAATAGGTAAGAAACAGTGAAATCCGTTATAGTTGTTTTATTCCAATACTGTCTCATTATCTATACTTGTACTAGATTCTGTCCGCGACTATGTCTGCGTTCTATGAGTACTATCTTCTTCTATCTAATATATAAAATTTCCATGTCACAATGTTAGTTACCGTACTCCTCCGAAACGGCTTGACCGATTCTCATGAAATTTTGTGAGCGTATTGAGTAGGGCTGAGAATCGGCCAACATCTATTTTTCATACCCCTTAGTAATAAGGGTTGTCCACCCTTTACATTTTTTTGCCGGGCGGGACGAAGTCTGCCGGGACCGCTAGTATTGTTATAAAATATAGCCTATATATTATGTTATTCTGATGTGTAAGTTATATTATTATATGTTTTATCAAAATCCATTTAGAAGTTTTTGCGTGAAAAAGTAACAACAATACACACACACACTTACTAAGTTTTGCCTTTATAATATCACTAGCACCCCGCCCCGACTTCACATGGGCGCTATAAACCATTCTCTTGAATAACTCTATCTATAAAAAAAACCGCCTCAAGATCCCATTGCGTAGGTAGGTACTTTTTAAGATTTAACATAGGGACGGCCAGACAGCGACTTTGTTTTAAACTATGTAGTGATGACTGATGATGATAGTGACAGTGATAGTTATGATGATAGTGATGGTGATAATAAGGCCAATGTCAATACTCGCTAGGTTCCATGGCTCACACCGTTCTCGCCGGTATCGCTGCGTCTCTCAAATTGTTAACCGGCCCGAGTGAAAAATGTCCCACGGTTGTTTTTTATTTTCTCCGACATGGAAATAGAAAAGTCCTGAACTTTCCGTTTTTCTTTTGTACGAGTTCGCTTTTATTTATGCCTTTGGAGATATTGTGCTGAATCGGTTTTTGGTACACGCAAGTTGGGAAGAAATTATTTTTGAGCTTGGTATAATAATATTCTACCGTTAGAATAAAATAAAATAAAAATACGCGAGTTAAATCCGTTAATAGTTGTTTCATTCCAATGTGTAATAACCGCGAAGGCATCAGAAATTATAATATTCTACCGACTAAATGGTATTTTTATTTAAAGAACTTTGACTGTGTAAATACAATACTTTTTACTGTAATGATTGAATTTAAAATATACCATTACTCCATTAAAAACGTGTAAAAATTTTATGATAATTCCAAATAACCTTTCTTACTTTCTCACAAGTTAGCAAACATCTAATTTTAAATCCGAATACGATCTTATATAACATATTGGTAAATATTAATAATATATATGTATTAGTATTTTAGTATTAGAATGAAACAACTTTAACGGATTTAACTGGCGTATTTTATTTTTATTGGCTGACGTGTATTAATCACTTTAGCATAAAACTATTGTCAGCTCAGTCGTGCTACGATTATGGAATCTGTAAAGGCTCCGAAACGTCAGCCAATAAAAATAAAATACGCGAGTTAAATGCGTTAAAGTTGTTTCATTCCAATGTATAATAACCGCGAAGACATCAGAAATTATTATATTTTAGTATTATTTATACATAATATATAAATATTGCATATAAGATATCGCAAAAGTATAAATATAAAAGTATGACATACTTACGCAATTAAGACCCATTTTCGTAAACTATAGTGTGTGAACATCAAACCAAAACGTACCAATTATTTTATTGGCTGACGTTTCGGAGTTACAGATTCCATAATCAAAGCACGACTGAGCTGACAATAGTCTTATGCTAAAGTCATACATAACACAGCCAATAAAATAAAATACGCGAGTTAAATCCATTTTAAGTTGTTCCATCTATATCTATACTAATATTATAAAACTGAAGAGTTTGTTTGTTTGTTTGTTTGAACGCGCTAATCTCAGGAACTGTCCGAATTGAAAAAATGTTTTTTTGTTAGATAGACCAATTATCGAGGAAGGCTTTAGGCTATATAACATCACGCTGCGACTAATAGGAGCGAAGAAACAGTGGAAAATGTGTGAAAAAAACGGGGAAAATAACTACTCCACGCGGACGCGGGCACACAATATTAGAACTAGCTCTAATATAACCGTGAAGGCATCAGAAATTAATATACCTTCTTTAGTCAACTTTCTCTTTCACATAACTAAGAAATCACCTAAAGTTAAATCCAAACTAAAGTTCCCAATCCAATTAACATCGAACCAGCTCCACAGATAATGCAACGTTCAAAATTAGTGCATTCCACATTTAAATTATGCAAATCGTCTTCGAGAAGATATATCGATTAGAATCGATAAGCGTACGTTCTTGATCTGAAATCGATTACCACTGGCGCTATGGGACAATGTAATTGACATTAGAACCTTAACTGCCATTACTAAGGCTGGCAACACAGATACAGACTAACTAAGCGATTATCGGCTTTAAGACGAAGCATTAAAGCTGTCTGTGACAGCATATCGTGAGTTATGAAACATGTCACAAGAACACAGAGTTAGATTATATAGAGATGTTATCGAGCCACAGAGTGAGATTTTTTTTGCACAACACATATAAGGAGCTGCATTGAAACCCAATAGTGCTACTATTATCTAATATAGAAAATCTTCTTGTCGCGGTGTCTGTTGCCAAACTCCTCCGAATCGGGTAGACCGATTTTTTATAATTTTTGTGTGCATATTTGGTAGATTGGCCAACATTATTTTTTTTTACCCTTTTGCCCTAAATGTTAAAAGGGTTGTCCAGCACGTAACTCTTTGTAGTAGTGTGTTTTTTTATAGTAGACTCTAATATTTAAAAGTGGTCTATTTAGGCACTAGGTAATGAATTTGTAGAAATGTTCCTCTACATTACAAAAGTCCGACAAAACGTCAACTTCTTAATTTAGTAACATGTTCTCCTATCTCTTTCTTCTAACACTAACTTGTATAACTATCCTGCTCACTACTGCATTAACGTCGGTCATATCTATTATGATCTAAATCTATGAACTAGAATGAAGTTTGCAACGATTGTAGATAATGTATGGAATAGATAGGGTCTTAGTTACGAGTGTTAAACGGTTTGCGACATCTTGGTTGTAATTTTAGAGGTTTGGATTTAATAGGCTATAACAAATGGTTTGGATTTAGTACTGAGCGGTGCTTACAGGGAGGTATCACTGATAATAAAATGAGTAGATAGGTATATATCAAAGCGCACTAAAGTGTGTCTAAACGTCGAACAGATACCATGTTTTTTTAATAATATTCTCGAACAGTTTCTACCTATTGATCTAGTTCCGAACTAAAAAGAGTTTGTACTACTTATTTTTAGACAACGTATAAATATCAGACATTGAAGATTCCTTTTTCCTAGAAGGTACAAATTAAAGAAAGAAAGAAATTAAAGAAGTTATTAAGTATATAAATTTATGTATTTATTTATGTAGTGTTATATCTTCCTATTTTATATTATATTTATCATATTAAGTGTATTATTTATTTGCGCCTACACATGCTCTCTGTTCATCTCAAAGGTTGACTGGTAGAGAATGCCGTATGGCATTAAGTTCGCCTTTTGTACATTAATTATTTTTTTGTGCAATAAAGAATAAATAAATAAATAAAAAGAAGATAAAAATAAACAAAAACTAAACAACCAGGTACTTAAGCATATGGCATAAAAACTGGTGTAATTAATATTTGTAAATACGACGAATTATTCAACATCACAAAATTACTCAAATAGCAAATAGTTTAAATTTACCCAGCATGATTAAATCAGGAAAGATGAGATCCAAAAAAGAAGCAAAGTAAGAGATAATGAACAAAAAAAAACAACAAGAAAAACTAAAGAACCAAAAGAACGAGAGAGAAAGACAAAACTCTTAAAATTGCTAGAATGAAGATTTGCAAACAGCAAATAGGGTTGACGGAAACAAACATATTATTGGAATGAAACAACTATTAACGGATTTAACTCGCGTATTTTATTTTATTTTATTAGCTGACGTTTCGGATTCTTTACAGTTTCCATAATCTCTTTAGCGTTAGACAATTGTCAGCTCAGTCGTGCTACGATTATGGAAACTGTAAGTAATCCGAAACGTCAGCTAATAAAATAAAATAAAAATACGCGAGTTAAATCCGTTAATAGTTGTTTCATTCCAATGTGTAATAACCGCGAAGGCATCAGAAATTATTATGTTAACAAACATAACAATAAAGTAACATTAAACATTGTAGGATAAATATATTGTCGAAGGTCAACCAACGATAACTCAAGATCTGTGAGATAGGAAATAGGTTTCCCATACTCACAACCGATTTATTATTTCGCTAAAAAAAGTATCACTTCTAAATGATTCGGACAAATACATATTGCGAGGTTCTTCCTGAGGACTGTCCCATACTGAATAAATAAATAAATAAATATTTTTTGTATAATTCACACAAATTGATCGAGTCCCAAACTAAACAAAGCTACTAGACGACGGATAAACATACATAAATACATATAAAACAGCCAAGACAGGTACAGATGCCAGTGCTCATCACATTGACATCTGCCCCTAGCAGGATTCGAACCCGCAACCTCCGGTTTTGTTCCTCTGACCACTATTGTCAGCTCAGTCCTGCTACGATTATGGAAACTGTAAAGAATCCGAAACGTCAACAAATAAAAATAAGCAAGTTAAATCCGTTAATAGTTATTTCATTCCACTGCCAAAGACAATCAAACTCAGCTACAACTTCATATCGAAGCAGACAATTCCCAAACCTTAACACAACACGAGGAAAACGCAGTAAATATTCGACGTCCCTTTATCACAGTTCGAGAGAAATGAAATTATTACTCAACGTCGGCGAGGGCCGTTAGGAACGTTATGGGTACGGACGGATCTGTCCACGGAATAACGTAATCATCGAACTGATTTATGTTTTGTGGATATATAATAGATAATCTACACTACTATTATAAAGAGGAAAGGTTTGTTTGGAATAAATAGGCTCCAAAACAACTGGATCGATTTGAAAAATTCTTTCACTGTTGGGAAGTTTCACTATTCCCGAGTTACATAGGCTATAAAAAAAGAAGGGGTGAAGCCGGGGCGGGCTGCTAGTATGGATATATAATAGATAATCCACACTACTATTGTAAAGAGGAAAGATTTGTGTTCGTGTGTTTATAATGAATAAACTTAAAAACTATTACGCTGGTTCCAAAAAATATTTCACCATTGGAAAGCTATATTTACTGTGAGGAACATAGGCTATAGAATATTTTGAAAAAAATTAGGAATCCGAGGTAGGCCGGTATTCAATATATTAGTAATGGTCCTAGCAGATGTCGTTCTACAGTTGTAGTTTCAGAAAGATTTTTTTCATATAAGGAAACAAAAACCTGCTCCTGATCATAAAAAATACAACAAAAATAATCAGTGAAATCGGTCCAGCCGTGATAATCTATAGATTGAGGTCTAGCTGTCATCACTACATAGTAAAACAAAGTCGCTTTTCTGTCCCTGTATAGAGATACAGGGACAGAAAAGCGACAAGTGTCAACCATTAGCTATATAGACTTTAAAACTACGCAACTGATTTTGATCCGCGAAGGCATCAGAAATTGATAGACAGAGTGATTCAAGAGGAAGGTTCATAGCACCCGTGTGAAGCCGGGGCGGGTCGCTAGTGATCAATAACAGACAAACACTCTGTGATTGGTGGAACACGACAGCTGGAGTCCTCATTCTACACATACAGATTAAAAACCCCATTGACCAACAAATGAAACGACCTCTTTCAATTCAATCGCGTCAAACAATTTATTTCTCAATTTGTATTTATTACGTATCAGTTTTACTGATCGTCATGATTGTTCAGTCACGCGAAAGGGTCATCAGTGTAATTATCAATTTCGCTTATATCAAGTGCTTGAATTGAAAACATCAATTGTTTCATATGAAATTTTAACGGCATCAATCATTTTAATATCGTTGCGGGGACAGCGAACTGTGTAAGCACTTTCGTTATTATTTTAACGGCGGTTGGAGGCTGATTGTGGAGGTTGCGGGTTCGAATCCTGCTGGGAGTAAATGTTTGATATTGAGTATATACTTCGCTTAGTAAGCTTTGCTTATGTAATTGGTATGAATAAAAGTTTTTTATGTAGCTATTACTAGCAATCCCGGCAAAGTATTTTGCCTGTAGGTACTTACCCTAATCACCTAGAGGTATGCCTACTTTACGACTTGTAGTTATAACTACCTAAAAATCCCTACTAATATCCTTACTCCGTAACCGTAATAATATATAAATGCGATAGTAACTCTGTCTGTCTGTCTGTCTGTCTGTTACGCTTTCACGCTAAAACTACTGGTCCGATTTAAATGAAATTTGGTACAAAGAAAGACTGGAGCCTGAGAAAGGACATAGGCTACTTTTTAACCGACTGCAAAAAAGGAGGAGTTCCACGCGGGCGAAGTCGCGGGCAGAAGCTAGTATATCATATATCCATAAAATTTTAAAAAAATAGGTCGAACACCGGAACTCGAGATTTAATGATTGATATATTTCATTGTAAATTTTAATTTTATGTTAATCTCTTTTTAACACCTAGGTAGATACTATTTATATAACTAATATTAACTAAGTAGAGACTTAAGATTTTTTTAAGGCCTCAGAAACGATACTTTTCCCCCGTTTTTGAAACATTTTCGGTTACTGCTCCGCAACTATAAGACCTAGCGTGATATTATATAGCCTATGTTACTCGGGGATAATGTAGCTTTCCAAAGGTGAAAGAATTTTTGAAATCGGTCCAGTAGTTTCGGAGCCTATTCATTACAAACATACAAAAATACAAATCTTTCCTCTTTATAATATTAGTATAGATATAGATTAACTAAAAATCCGAATTGTTCAAATAAAGTTCAATCCTATTGAAACCAAACGTTTCAAACATTTGCAACTTCATCTTCAACCGAACCGAAAATTAATTAATTCGGACACCGATATTCCACACCAATATTCGGAAACCGAATTTGTGATGTTCGTAATTTTACACTGCAGCCAGCGTGGCGAAGCAAAACGTAATGGGATCAATTATTGGGCGGCATCAATTATACGATGTAACTAATTGTAAGCCAGCCACGCGACACGCTTTTAAAATAGTTTATTTAACGAAATAATTTCTGATGCCTTCGCGGTTATTACACATTGGAATGAAACAACTATTAACGGATTTACTTTAGCGTTAGACTATTGTCAGCTCAGTCGTGCTACGATTATGGAAACTGTAAAGAATCCGAAACGTCAGCTAATAAAATAAAATAAAAAATACGCGAGTTAAATCCGTTAATAGTTGTTTCATTCCAATTATTTAACGAACTGAAGTGAACCTTTGACAAAATCCAATTATATTAAGAAATAAGCTGTAAGCTCCGGCTTCGCACGGATCATCTTTTTTTATAGCCTTTGCTACTCTGAAATAGTGTAGCTTCCTTACAGTGAAAGAATTTTTGAAATCAGTCCAACCGTTCGGGAGTTTATTTAACCCAAACAAACAAACAAACCTTTCCTCTATCTAATATTAGTATATATAGTCAGTAAGGACTTAAATCAAATCTAGCGTTAGACTATCGTCTGTACAGTGCTACGAATATGAGAACTGTATTAATTTAAAGAATTTATTTAACTTGCAAGGTAAGTATGTAAATATGAAAGTAGATATAGGTATTAGCTGAGCTGACAATAGTCTAATGCTGAATTGCATTAGAATGCATAATCGTCTGACTGAATTGTGATTCAGTCAGACGATTGTGGAATCTGTAAAGATTACAAAACGTCAGCCAAAAAAAATAAAATACGCAAGTTAAATCCGTTTAAAGTTTTATTCCAATGTATAAACCCTGACGGCATTAGAAATTATTAATAAAAAAAGTTTTTTGCTTTTAATTTAACTCTTTTGTAGTGTATTTAAAATATCTTCAGTTAAAATTATTTTAAAATGTAGTAGTTCTTACTTACCACGTAAGTTACGGTAATATGATTCACCGCGGAGTCTTATCGCATTATAATATTCTCGCATATTTATAATATACTTGGCACAGTTCTGCTGCATTTTTTTTTAATGTATCTATATCGCGACATAGTATACACAACAACAAGTAACAAAGTCCGTGTCGCTGTCTGTCCGGCCCTATGTTGCATTAATCTTTAAAATTACGAAACGGTTTTTTTTAATAGATAGTGGAAGGTTTATGTATATCACCCTTGTGAAGTCGGGGTGGGTTGCTACTTTATAAATAAAAAAGCACCTTGCACCAAATTGGATAATTCTTTTAGTTTTGTATTTGTTACTGCGCAAAGAAGTATAGATAAATAATTAGAAAAATTTGAAAGAAAAATGGCGCTACTAAGTTTACCAACTCACCTAGTCTTTAATAAAAATAGCTTAAGTATTTTCTTGCAAACACTAATAAATATCTATTTAATTTGGCTGAATTCTGTCTCGGAATATTCATGGAAGTCCAGAAAAGATTTATTAAGTAAGTAAATTTGGGAAAATACGAGTAAAAAAAATGCTCATGAAACACAGTGCGGTACAAAGTTCGCAGGTGGTTAATAAAATCTTCATAACGAATACTAATTGAAATCAGCAATTAAGAACAATATTCAAATAAAACTAGTAAAATCAATTATTTCTCACCACAATCACAATCGCAGTTAAATATAATGAGTTCCAATCTCATTAATGATATGCGAAAACAACTCTTAATGAGAACGTTCGGATTTTATGGGTAGTTTAAAATCGAAATCACTTTATGATATAGTTGAATAATAACTATAACGACCGGACACCTATTTCACCGAACCGCCAGTAAGTATAAAGTTTTTCTTTGTCCACTAATGTCCAATTATGTTTAACTAGCTGTGCACGCGACTTCGTCCCCGTGGAATAGTAATTCTTCATATAGGCTTCAGTTTTTTACACATTTTCCACTGTTTCTTCGCTCCTATTGGTCGCAGCGTGATGTTATATAGCCTAAAGCCTTCCTCGATAAATGGCCTATCCAACAAAAAAAGTATTTTTGAATACGAACCTGTAGTTCCTGACATTAGCGCATTCAAACAAACAAACAAACAAACAAACTCTTCAGCTTTATAATATAAGTATAGATATTCTAGATGAGTAAAGAAAATTCCATTTTCATTCCTCAGTCGTCACCCCTATTGTCGGTGAAACAATAGTACATTACGCACCAAGGCCAGTAAAATAAAAAAAATCTCAGACCACATGTAATTGTCGTCCGAGGCGAAGCCGAGGTTGACAAGAATGTGATCTGAGGCTTTTTTTGCTGGCCGAGGTCAGTATACTATTTTTCTGTTCGACGAAGCCAGAAAGCGGCAACTTCATTTAGTGGCCCGAAAGTTGGCGCTTTCTGGCCGGAGGACAGAAAAAGTACATTACTACTTAGTCTCGATTGC
Organism: Polylopha cassiicola; assembly: GCA_038024825.1. Taxonomy (NCBI): domain Eukaryota; kingdom Metazoa; phylum Arthropoda; class Insecta; order Lepidoptera; family Tortricidae; genus Polylopha; species Polylopha cassiicola. Next base: position 9,180,414 of record CP149061.1, read on the forward strand.
CTTTAAACCAATTTCTCATTGCAACTTTTTTTGTTGTTGGCTAGTTATAAGGTTTTTGCTAACACAAGGAATATGAACAGTATTGGTCTGAAATAAATACTTTTTATTTTATTTATTTTATTAATGCATACCAATTGGTATTACTTTCAAAAGTGTGTTATTGTTACACAATGAGGTCTTTAAACAAAGTAAGCTGAAATAATGTTATTTAATTAAAGACGAAAATTACTAATTAGATACAGAATATAGGCACGTAATACGTTTTTTGACGGAAGTACAGAAGGTGCTCACATCCGTCGCCCTAAATTAATTTTCCTTTTACGAAAACATCATTAATCCTACGACAAAACTTCCTCAGTAATAACAAGTTGCAAGTTAGCCTACATAAACACCGCGCTATAACAAAAAGGTAAGTGTAAAAAATTGGGCAAGTTCCACATTTAAGTTTTGCTTTCTTAAATACCTCAGTGGTGATATTCATTAGGTCTCTTACTTGCAACGTTGTTGTCCAAAATATGGGAGCAGAAAAAGATAACACTTTTCATAACAATGCGTTGTTACGGAACTATTTTGCACGTACCTATCAAAATTAAATACGTATAAATTATAATTTAAGAAACATAAGCTTAAATTATTCATATTGTTTCCATATTGCGGATTAAATGTGCTAAATTAATAGCACAAAACATTAAACCGATCAGTGTGAATGTAAATATATTTGCGTTTAATAGGATTATGTATATTAATTACTCATTCAAATGTCTCTGTGCTTATTCAATGATGATATAATCCTTTTGAGTAAAGGGTTTCTTGGTTTGGCTCGACGATGTTTTTAATCTGAACTAGCTTCTGCCCGCGACTTCGTCCGCGTGGAACTCCTTTTTTGCAGTCGGTTAAAAAGTAGCCTATGTTCTTTCTTAGGCTCCAGACTTTCTTTGTACCAAATTTCATTTAAATCGTTTTCCAGTAGTTTTAGCGCGAAAGCGTAACAGACAGACAGACAGAGTTACTTTCGCATTTATAATATTAGTTAGGATTACCCTGTTTTAACAATTTCTGATGCCTTCGCGGTTATTATACATTGGAATGAAATAATTATAGACGGATTAACTCGCGTATTTTATTTTATAATAGTCTTATACTAAAGCCCTTACCTTTTTGGATTCATTCTGTCTACAAATACAACATGTCTCTTTTTTATCCCGAAAGAATTTCAAAATTTCACTTGAATTCTTTTTATCAATTGACTGTAGATCATATTTAATATACCTATATATTTTTTAATAATTATTATTATTTTGCGCCGAAAATCCGATTGACGTCTATTTAAGTTTAATACCACAAAGAAAGCGTCCTAAAATGAAGACCACAAGAACTAGAAACCAATTTTAAGTTAAGTACATAGCATATCGCACATAATATAAATTTAGAACTTGGCTATGCACTGCCGTGCTCGCGAATACCCTAAATAACAGAAGTTAGGTATCTGGTTCAATTAGGAACTGTAATAGCGTGTTGGAAGTTGGTCGGTTTCTTCCCCTGTAGTCTTATAATAGATTCAGTTCTTTTATTTTAAGTCATAGGGTAATAATGTATATGTAAAAATAATGCATTCACATCTAAATCTACATAATATATAAAAATGAATCGCAAAATGTGTTGGTAAGCGCATAACTCTACAACGCTTGGACCAATTTGGCTAATTATTTTTTTAAGATGTTCGCTGAAATCCAAGGATGGTTCATCATCATCATCATCATCAGCCCATCGCAGTCCACTGCTGGACATAGGCCTCTCCAATTGCACGCCACTTTGCTCTATCTTCGGCTGCTTGCATCCAGCTCCTGCCTATGGTTTATACTACAAGGAAAATACAAATGATTTCTGGGAAAACCCTAAAAACAGACATTTTCTTTTCCCATACAAACGTTGTCTAACTAAAGTCTGCCGGGACCGACCAATATAATATGTGACAAGCGATCCGGCCTGGTTTCGCACGGATCCCTATTTTTTTCCAAAATGTAATATAACCTATGTCACTCACGATTAGAGTAGCTTCCCAATAGTGAAAGATTTCTTAAATCGGTCCAGTAGTTAAGGAGCCTATTCAATCCAAAGAAACAAACCTTTCGAAGTCGTCGGCAGAAACTAGTGGTATCTATATCATTAAATCAAAATTATTTGTATATTATACATGTTTTACAAATTGTAACCCTTCCGCTGCTCATCTAAAATCTATTCCCTCTGACCAACTCAATTACTACACCTAAACCCCGATTCAACCCTAATGTTATTTTGAAAGCAAAATCTAATTTCCTGTCAGGAAATCAGTTTCACTGCCTAGGCCTCAAAGCTAGTAAATTGAAACAGGGTACAAGCGGAACATATCAAGTAGATACTAAAGTAATAAGGTAACCTGTTTAATAAATAGGTTACTTCCTTGATATTTTTCAACATTTAAGTAGGGGACTGTGAGGTAATATGATCCCTGAAAATCAAATGATCCCTCTGCTTAAATCTGAGACAACTAGTTCCATATATCGAAATGCGCATGAAACCTGTGCCCCTCACCCATGCCATTTGCCTTTCCGAGTGCCATAGCGATGCGAGCGCTTGGAGTGATTATATTAAAAAAAAAATCAAAAAGTGTGGCTCTGATGTAAGGTAAGTCTGTTTTTGAACTTTCATTACTTTTTACATGTTCGTGTTTATTGAAATGTTGTTCAATTTGCAGGTATTAATAGCAGTCAGCTAATATTTAAGCAATGTTCGATCTCCACACGCGGTATTTGAAGATTAGGTATATACATATTGAGTGATATTATAAAAGGATGACTTAATGACTGACATAGGCAGGGCCGTAAGAGTTAGAAAATTGTAATTTTGCATGGAGTACCAAGAACGGATTTTTTAATGTTCACCCCCTAAGAGGCTAAAACGGAGGTGTTTATCTTGCGCAAACGAAGTCGCGGGTAGAAGCTGGTTTAATTATAAAAAGACAATTAATGTAAAATAACTTTAGTGTTACACTATCGTCAGCGTAATCGACTACAAATATAGAAACAGTAAAGTTTTCGAAATGTGAGCATAAAAAAGAAATATTCAGTATAAGACTATTGTTAGCTCAGTCGTGCTACGATTATGAAATCTGTAAAGTCTTCGAAACGTCAGCCAATAAAATAAAATACGCGAGTTAAATCCGTCCACAGTTGTTTCATTCCAATGTGTAATAACCGCAAAAGCATCAGAAGCTAGTAAATATTGATATTTAAAAGTTCCTCGAGTCCTATTTACTTAAAAGATTTTCATTTTCATTTTCCACATATTATAATATAATATACTTAATATAATATTCCTATTACACGCCAGGCTTATTTAATTTACACCAAAATAACGTAACGTACATTTTCTAATAATTATTCCGCTGTCAGAATGTTCAAATATTTAAATCTAATCAGTGTAGTTTTAACATACATTTTGTACACAAAATGATCTACTGACAAGCCTTGCGAAATTAACTTCATGTAGGTATATGTTCCTGACGTTTAATTAATAAATATTATTAAAGAGAAATGCATAATTAGAGCACGTCAAAGGCCTAACAATATCGACATGTACTGAATCTACAACCTATGATTGGTCACTTAATTAGTCGATATCGTTTTATCGTTTTATTGTTTTTCTTTATTTATCGTTTGACTGTCTTTAAATTGCATCACTAATAAAATTGTTACAAAAGATTTGTGTAAAATTTTATAAAAAAAAAATGCTGTTTGTTTATAATTTATGGAACAAGTTTGAAAAAGCCGCTAGATGCGCGTTTCCCTTTTTGTAACCTTGAAGATTACTGTGCGAGCGTGAGGGCACTATTACTACGCGCGTGCAACAGAGACAAATAGAGAAAGGGCAACGTCCGTTTTTCGCTGTGCTCCGCGACGGTCCTTTAGAATGAGATCCAGCTGTACCACTAATTAGATCCCTATGATTGGTGAAACAAAGTTGGACCCCATTCTATACGAGGCGCATTTTTCGGCAGCCTCCATTGTAAAGAAAAGATTTTTTTAATTCACAACCTAGAGGGGTAAAACTGTGCTTATCGTGCGCAAACGAAGTCGCTGACAGAGAGACCTAGACAAGGTGCCAACGTTCAACGTTACCGTTAAAAGTTGGCACTAAAATGTATGGTATTTCACGTTTATGACGTACGTCACAATCGTTCGCGGATGTCAAATCCCATACATTTTGGTCGTTTCTCTTAACGTTTACGTTTAACGTTGGCACCTTGTCTAGGCCACAGAAGCTTCATTACCACATACAATATACATACATAAATTTCTCATTATATATATACGCATTCTATAGCATATGTTAGTAAATTAACCGTTTGCGGCGTGTTGCCAGTGGCTGTATAAATCATGCCAGTCAAACTTTCCCGGCTGGTTCGCAGATAATTGCTATTTCAGCCGATTTCAGCTCCCATGTGCTATTTGTTTTTGTTACAAAGTTATGAATGAAAATGTGGAAATGTGGAATTTATAGTTATACTAATACACCCCGATGGAAACCTCGCCCTTTGTTCATTTTATTACTGAGATTCTACTGTCCGTCTGTCACCAAGCCAAGGGCGTGCAGTAAAGGCACAGTGTCACTATTGTATGGAGTGCCTACCCTGGCCCCATACTTACGCTCCCCCACTGCACGCATCTGCACCAAGGCGTTTCTTGAATTGTAATAGTTAGTTGGTAGAATGTTTTAACACGTGATGTATTTCTGATGTCGCTACAACAAATACCAAAAAAAATAACAAAATAAATATTTAAGAAGGCTCCCATACAACAAAAGGTTTTTTTGCCGTTTTTATACATAATAGTACGGAACCCTACGTGCTCGAGTCCAGCTCGCACTTGGTCGGTTTTTTTGGTTATATATAACTAAAAGAACCAGTGAACTTTCATTCAGATTTTTAAAATATTTTTATTTCTTATCATTTTCTTCTAAACAAACCTTGTCCCGACAATAACTAAGATTTTTATTAGACGTTAGTTTCCAGAAGCATTCATAAAAGTCGGAAACCGCAATACATGTGCAAATAAAGTTTTGTAACAATACTGTACAATTGTACGTTTTGTCTGTATTTTTATCACGTAATGTCATAACCGTTATATCATAGTGAAATCTTTGTATGAGATGTCCCCGAGTATGACGTAGCAAGCAGGCCCGTGCAGTGGGGGAAGCGTAAGTATGACACCAGGGTAGGCACTCCATACTTTAGTGACTCTGTGCCTATATGGAAAGCACGCCCTTGGCAAAAAGTCTACAGTAAATGGGCGGATCTTCGGGCGTATATAATATCAAGTATCAATTGAAACAGTACCTATTTGAAGTTAATTTCACTGAAGTTGGAATAAAAAAAAATATAAATATGATTTAACGTGTTAGTATTTCATTTCAATGTGTAATAACCGCGAAGGCATCAAAAATTTATATATCCACTTAATAATTTCTGATGCCTTCGCGGGTATTGCACATTGGAATGAAACAACTATTAACGATACGAAAAATAAAATTACGCGAGTTAAATCCGTTAATAGTTGTTTCATTCCAATATATATCCACTTGTTCTTACTTATCAATTCTAACCTCTCATAGTTTTTATATGGTACGGAACCCATCGTACTCAAGCCCGACTCTTTTCTCTCAGTCTGACAGCTTGCATCTTGTACTGCATTCAGTCGACACGCCCGGCGATCACGTACCGTTGCAAGCGTCTGGAAATTCCCAATATGCATCGTAGTGCACCCAATATTCTCATAATGGCGCATAATTCTCACCCGACCGCTGTCGAATTAATATTAATTGACGTTTTTACCTGTGAGAACTTCGAATGGTATTGCAAGGATCTGGAATGTTCTGGTTTATTGATGTCTACACCTGTATGTTTTCTGCATTTTTCACTGTTTGATGATAATGACTAATATTTTCTAATTATCATGCTAGCATCATAGCTAAATGAGAATTAGATGTTCTGTCACGTCGTTGAAGACAACGTTTCGACAAAATGTCATCTTGTAAACTTAGTTTGAGTATGTCAATCCTTACTTCCTTACTAATATTATAAATGCGAAAGTAACTCTGTCTGTCTGTCTGTCTGTTACGCTTTCACGCCTTAACTACTGGGCCGATTTAAATGGAATTTGGTACAAAGATAGTCTGGAGCCTGAGAAAGGACATAGGCTACTTTTTAACCGACTGCAAAAAAGGAGGAGTTCCACGCGGACGAAGTCGTGGGCAGAAGCTAGTTATATATAAAACTTTTTATTAGAGGACATAATTAATGCCGATTGGAAAGCTTTGTCGTGTGGCTTGCTGTTCTAAGACAAATAATTAAATAAAAAAATATGGACAATTCACATAAATTAATCTATTTCCAAACTAAGCAAAGTGCGTACTATGGTACGAGACAATAAAAAACATCCAAGACGTCGTTGCAAAAACTCGTGCTAATCACACTGATATCTGCAGCAGGATTCGAACCTGCAACCTTCAATTTCGTAGTCAAAGGCTACACCACTAAACCAACCAAGGGCGTGCATTCCTTATAGACAGTGTCACTAATATATGGAGTGCCTACTCTGGCGCCTCTCACTGCACGCGCCTGTGTTGTTCAGAGCAACAGACCATCAACGATTAAACTTAGCTACATCTCCCGATATTTCAACACTTCACATTATTAAACAAAGCTCAAATTCAATTAATTGAAACTAGATTCCAGTATGTAAATTCAAGTGTTTTCCAGTCGCAATAAAAAAACAATAACAAGAGGTGGATGCAAATGGAGGACTCGTCTATCGAGGGGCAATACGTCGAAGTGTCACGGGCACGCGGCATTCGCAATACGACTCGCGTTGCTATTCCACTATGCACTATTTCGACAAGTAATATAAGAGCTGTCTGAATATTGGGTAGTACGTGGTACTACTAGAGCTTCAACCGCTCTTATTCTTTCACACTGCTGACTGACTGTTTGCTCCTTTGGAGTTACCTTCGAGTCAATGGTCGGTTACTTTTGTTACATGTCGTAATAGTAACATTACTTTATAAAGGACGATCTCCGATGATCGATTTTCGCTGTGCTCGGCGACCGTCATTTAGTACGTAATATATTTGTTTAAGTAACATATACTCAAACTCAAATAATCATTTATTCAGGCTAGGCTCTTATAGGCACTTATGAATGTCAACGTTAATATAAGAGCTGTCTACTGAATATTGGGTAGTACATACTTGGGTACTACTAGAGCTTCAACCACTCTCTTCAAACCGCTGAGTGCCTATTTGCTTCCATGGAATACACATTATTTCGACGATAAGAGACATTGTCTACCGAATATTGGGTAAATCTACTAGCGCTTTAACTGATAACTGACTGTTTGCTCCCTTGGAGTAACAGTTATACCACACTAAATCCTACCACTATTTCGACAAGTAGTATAAGAGCTGTCTACTGAATATTGGGTAGTTCTACTAGCGTTTAAACCGCTTTCACTTCCTTTCACACTGTGGACTGACTCGTTGCTCCATTGGAGTACACATTATTTCGACAAATAATATAAGAGCTGTCTGAGCTAGCTCGTCTGAGTAGAATATTGGGTAGTACCACTGGCACTTCAACTGCTTTTACTCTTTCAAACCGCTGACTGACTCTTTACTTCCTTGGAGTACACATTATTTCCACAAATAATATGAGAGACGTTGTGTACTCAGAATTGGTAGTTCTTTATTAGAATCTTCAATATTAGTAGCACTCTATCAGACTGCTGACTGACTATTTGCTCCCTTGGAGTAATACCTACACACTATATACTAGTCAATACTAGACCACTAAATTTCGATAAGCAATATTTGCTCCTAGCAGAATTCGAACTCGCCACCTCAAGTTTTATCCTGACCACTCCAAAACACCAACTCACTCAATTATTCCATTCACTCAGCCGCCGCATTTTAAATTTCGTACACTCGGTTCGTTAAGCGAAAATTTAAAATACGCCACTCCGTTACTTTGCAAAAACGCCCCATCGACCGAGTTAATGGCAATTTTATCATCCAACCAATCAATGAAAGCATACTTGTCCAATAAAAATGATTAATACACTGTACGGTGTCCATATGATAGATGCTTCAAGTCCAGAGACAAGCTTTGTTTTTTTTTCTAACGGCATAATACACCATCAATCACGGCCGGATCCGGGATTAAAAAGTTAGGAGTTGGTTAGGAATTCTTTATTAGCTTATAAGGTTTGTATGGAGTTTATAAGATATCGCTTTTTAATTTCATTTTTGGTAATCAAAATCTAGACTTTGGTACACCTACTTAGGTAAGTACTACAGAGGAAATTTTAGTATTATATAATTAATGCTATTCAATTTGAAAATCGGATTTTGTGTCGAATTAAAATTTCATGAGATACAGCCTGGTAATAGACAGGCAGACGCACGAACAGAGGAATCTCAGTAATAGGTTCCCGATTTACCCTTTACGGGACCCTAAAATTGCAACCTTCCTTCCTTCTTCACCTTAACAATATTACCTGTTGTGTTCATCGTTTTTTTGACATACCTGCAACAATAAAAATGTAATTAGTGTACCTATTTATGATTAAAAATATAATAATATACACAATTAGGTATAGTTCTCAATAGGTACTACTTAATTTATCTTTGTAAGAAACTTGCAACGTGCTTAAAAAAGATTGTGCGTAACTAAAGATTAGATTAGAATCATTTATCAAAAGTCATACAATATAATTACATTATTATGTCCAACTAGCTTCTGCCCGTGACTTCGTCTGCGTATGATTAGTATTTTACACTATATCGTTATAAAATATAGCCTATATGTTATTCTGGTGTATAAGCTATATTGTGGTAAAGTTTCATTCAAATCCATTCAGTAGTTTTTACGTGAAAGAGTAACAAACATCCATACATCCATACTTACAAACTTTCGCCTTTATAATAGTAGTAGGATTACATGCACTCATAAATTGAGATCGTCAAAACGAAAACAAAAACAAACAATACGATTTAATAATATAATAACAAAATTACGAAATTAACAATTTATATCATACTAGCGGCCCTCCCCAGGCTTCGCACGGATCCCTTTTTTTAATATAATATAGCCTATGTCACTAAGGAATAGTGTAGCTTTCCAACAGTGAAAGAATTTTTCAAATCGGTCCAATTACTTTGGAGTCTATTCAATCCAAAGAAACAAACCTTTCCTCTTTATTAGTAACAAGCGGTTCGCCCCGGCTTCGCACGGATCCCTATTTTTTTTCAAAATATTCTATAGCTTTGTTAGTCAGGGTGAACGTAGCTTCCCAACAGTGAAAGAATTTTTCAAATCGGTCCAGTCGATTTTGAGCCTATTCAATCCAAAGAAACAAACAAACCTCCTCCTTATTAGTACCTATAGATTTCCTTAAAACACGTAAGTCTGTCGTGAGTGCTGTATAAGAATGTTATACCACGGCCCTATTTTGTAAGCGGTCCAATTTAACTACCTTTCGAAATTGGTTATTATGGTACATGTTCGAACAAGATATCTTGAATATTTCAGGTCGCTTAATGTATATTGATTCACTTAATAATTAACTACGGAGTTGACACCTGGGCCGACTTAGGTACTTAGTTGATTATACTCTACAGTTTGTAGGAAACCGTGCTGTAATGGGAATATTATTATGTTGGTATACTTATAGTATAATCAATAATGAACCACACGGATTCTGCACATCGTTCCATGAATCCGACATAATAATTATAGTAGGTACTATAATTATTATGCTAATTTTTTTAAGCATTGAAATGAAACCATTATAACGGACTAGCTTATGCCCGCGACTTGGTCTGTGCACGATGAGTACTTTACACAAAATCGTTATAAAATATAGCCTAGTTTAGTTGATCTTATATACCTATATTTAAAAAAAAATCCTTAATGACTGACTGAAAAAAACACACACAGCCTAAATCGCTGATCGTAGAGACCTGAAACTTGGAGGGTGTGTTCTTTATATGACGTAAGCAACGGATAAGAAAGGATTTTCCGAAAGTCTACCCCTAAGGGGGTAAAAAAGAGGGGTAAAGTTTGTATGGGATGACGTGATTGTATTCTTTGCATAAATTCCTTAATAAATGGAGTAGGAAATAATTTCTGAAGCCTTCGTGGTTATTATACATTGGAATGCAACAAATATAAACGGATTTAACTCGCGTAATTTATTTTATTTGGTGACGTTTCGGTTTCAAATAGAATACGCGAGTTAAATCCGTTCATAGTTGTTTCATTCCAAATAGAATACGTGTTTCGTACCTATTTTATTGAATTCTTAACGGGGATAAAATTTAAAAAATACACAGACGAACTCGCAGGCAAAAGCTTGTCATTTACACAGTCCAGCCATATAAGCGTTGAAGACGATGCTATAAGTACTCTTGTTATACAATACATATTTTCAGTCTCGTTCTGGCGCAGTCAGCAAGTCTAGCTGATATTTATTAGAGCTTAAAGAGATAGTTTATGGGGCTACGGCGTTGGAGTGAAACTAGCGATCTGTTATGTTATCTACACGGTAAAATGTATCTATGAGTGTTCATATCTTATTTATTTATTTATTGCACAAAACTAAACAGAAGTAAGTGTAAAGGCGGACTAGCCTTGAGGCATTATCTACCAGTCAATCTTAGAGTTGTACAGAGAAAATTTAGTTTGTAGAAGGACAAAAACAATAAGGATATTATACAACATAAACATACAATACTAAAGATAAATACATAAAAAAAAAAACGTTTTTCTATACACTTACAAATACATTGACGGCTTGTGAATATGGTAACTGTAAAGTTTTCGAAAAGTCAGCAAGTAATATAAAATATGCGAGTTTCATCCGTTACAGTTGTTTCATTCCAATGTATAACAACCAAAACATCAAAAATGACAAAATTTAACCTTAAGTAAATGCGCAACGTCGTTCAAAACTTAACCTACCTACTAACAAAACTGCTTATCAAATCAAAATACCCACAAAGTCTGTAGCATTAATCAAAACTCCTACACGTTAAGCGACGAGTCGCGAGAAGTTGCAAAAAGTCGCGAGAAACCGCGAAAACTCGCGAGAACAGGGTTCAAAGGAACTCCTAATAAACTGTCAAGCGACACATTTTTCTTTAGTTACTGTGACGTTTATTACAGCTTAAGTTAAAGTCGACGAGGGAAGCAAATTGTTCGAATTATTCTAGGGATATTGCACCTTATGCCTTGCTTGGCATTCCTTGTAAATATAGGGCAACTGGAAGTGACGTTTAAGATTAAATTGGCTTAAAAATTAAGCTTTCATTCCTCTGATCTTTGATCTAATAATGTTTGTATGTGAAATTATTTCTTTTTTGAACAATTAGGTATATATAATTATAGTATGTATGTTAGCTCTTTATCGCTTAACAAAATAAATAGAGTTTGAATATTTAAAACATAACTAGCTGACTTCTTAGTGCGGTTTTTGAGGTAAGTATTTTATTTATAAATCAGGAGTTGATGGCAGAAAAGTGAAATTTGCAGTTGTTTTTGTTTTACAATTATAAAAAAAATACAATTTTAAAATTTAACCAAAAATGAAAATATTTTGTTTGAAGTGGGACCGGGCCCACCCTTGACATTTAGGGGTATGAAAAATAGTTGTTGCTCGATTCTCAGACCTAGCCACACAAAATTTGTTTGTTGGTTTGTTTGTTTTTTGTCTGAATTGAATAGGCTCCAAAACGGCTGGACCGATTTGAAAAATTGTTTCACTGTTGGGAAACTACGTTCACCCTCAGTAACATAGGCTATAGACTTGCGGCCCCGGCAGACGTCGTCCTGCCCGTCCGATTGTTTCGTCAAAGATCTGTCAAAGTCTTCTGTCACTTCTTCATAAGGCTTCATATTTTCCCCGTTTTTTACACATTTTCCACTGTTTCATCGTTCCTATTGGTCGCAGCGTGATGTTATATAGCCTAAAGCCTTCCTCAATAAATAGTCTATCCAACAAAAAAAGAATTTTTGAATTCGAACCAGTAGTTCCTGAGATTATCGCGTTCAAACAAACAAACAAACAAACAAACAAACAAACAAACTCTTCAGCTTTATAATATTAGTATAGATTAGTATAGATTATTTTGAAAAACATAGCGATCCGTGTGATGCCGGGGCGAACTGCTAATTATATAGATAAACATTTTTACAAATATAATGAAACGTTTAAATAATTAAAATATATTTTTTAAGGTTTTTTTAGTAGATTTACATCCGTGTACACGTGAATATAACACAAACACTACTCAGGTTCTCAGGTTAGTATGGAATTTACACATTAATTCCAAGAAACAGTGGCATACTTCAGTTACTACCCACTTAAATACTGCTCTACCTGTAAGAAGTAGGTATTTTAAAAATGCTCATTATATATTTTAATGAAACAACTAGTTATACTTGACGGATTTAATTCGCGTATTTTCTTTTACGCTAAACTTATTTTAGCGTTAGACTATCGTCAACTCAATGTAAAGTTTTTAAAAGGTCATCAAATAAAATAAAATGTGCGAGTTAATACCAATGTGTATTAACCACGGCCACGATGGCATAAGAAATTATTTCTATTTATAATTTTACTCGATTGAAATCCAGTAATTCCGCCGTATATTATACTAGCGGTTCGCCCCGGCTTCGCACGGATCCCTAATTTTTTTTCAAAATATGTTACTCAGGGTGAACGTAGCCTCCCAACAGTGAAAGAATTATTAAAATCGGTCCAGTAGTTTTTGAGCCTATTCATTACAAACATACAAAAATAGGTACAAATCTTTCCTCTTTATAATATTAGTATAGATAAAGTTAGTCTTCTTAAATATCTTTTGTATTTTTATACAAAATTTGTTATAATCGGTTCACCTGTTTAACATTTTTAGAGTAAGATCCCGGAGCCACTAGACGTTACTTATTTCCTCGCAAATAATGTGTATGGGACAAAGTAATGTTGGTATTTACTTAAAGTCTGCAAAACTTACTAACTTGGACTAGCGGCCAATTCAAAGAAGGTGAGTTCCTTCTTTGAATTGGCCGCTAGTCAGTAAGTAATCATACGAATTTATAAAACACACCACAACTTAATAAAGCAAAACAATGTGGTAATTTCTGATGCCTTCGCGGTTATTATACATTGGAATGAAAAAACTTTAAACGGATTTAAGTATAGCATAAGACTATTGTCAACTCAGTCGTTCTACAATTATGGAATCTGTAAAGGCACCGAAACGTCAGACAATAAAATAAAATACGCGAGTTAAATCCGTTTAAGATGTTTCATTCCAAAACAGTGTGGTAAAGTGTAAACCTTTAAAATCCATTAAAACAATGTCATGTTTGACATACTGGAGGATCGTATTAACTAGCACATCTATTTGACGTCGGTAGTGCTTCATTTCAGGCTTAATTAGTACAAGAACAGTATAATACCACCCGACAGTAACGCAACCAATTAACGTTGAATTGTGTACGGGTGACTGGAGCGTTTGATTAGAAATTAAGGTGTTTAATTTGTGATACAATTACATATTAATAAACAAAGCTATAGTTTGATATAATAATCTTTGACATATAAGATAATATGACAAAAATATTTCACGATGTTCTTGTAATCTATATATTTACCTATTTTTTACCTATTTTTAATTTTTTTTTGCTACTAACTCCCATTAAAAATTTCCCAACAAAAATGATGTCAATATAATATTCATTCCATTTGGCTTTGTGTGCAATGAGGGCCACCGCGTGTCAGAAATCCGCTAGATGCGCTAGTGTAGAATGAGGTTTAGCTGTCATGTTCCACCAATGAGAGGCAAGCTACTGGCCTGTGATTGGTGGTACATGACAGCTGGACCTCATTCTACACTAGCGCATCTAGCGGATTTCTGACACGCGGTGGCCCTCATTAAAAAAAATCCGGTACTAGTTTTCGTTGTGCTGAATGCCGTTTTCAAATGACTAAGAACAGTTTCTGTTCTCCTTAAGATTGAATTTGGTATTTGTATAACACATATATTAACATATTATATATTTTTTTCAATCGACGAAAAAACCGGAGGAGGTTCTCAAGTCGACGCGTATATTTTTATTTTTATGTACACTTGTGGCACCAACTTCAAAAATAACAGACGTTACATCAAAAACAATAGTCGTTATTGAAGACATTTTTTTTTCTTTTTAGTGCGCTATTTTTTTTGTAGCCTTTTAGTTTTTCGGCGGTTATTATCAAAATAATTCTGAACTTTAGGATAATTTCACCTGAAAATTCTGTAAAGTAAATAAACTGCTAATAGAGAAACTAAACCTAACACACATGAACTTGTATTGTTTACAAGCTCGGGTTAAAATGAGTTTTCCTAATAGGTACCTACCTCTATTAGGGAGCAATATTGAAAAGGTTAGGAACCACTAACATTACTAACACTGTAACATTAGTATTTCAAAGTTCAGAATAGAGTAATTTTTCAAAATTTGTAATTTAAATATAAAGTAGTTTGCATAACTGTATAAATCACTTTAGCGTTAGACTATTGTCAGCTCAGTCGTGCTACGATAATGGAAACTGTAAAGAATCCGAAATGTCAGCTAATAAAATAAAATAAAAATACGCCAGTTAAATCCGTTAATAGTTGTTTCATTCCAATGTGTAATAACCGCGAAGGCATCAGAAATTAATAGTATTATTATGATTTACACAATCACATCTTTAAAACAACGTACATTTTTCTTTTATATCTTGATTAATTATTTATTTTATGTTCTAGTGTAAGGTGTTACTATTTATTATAATATTTAAGAAAGGCCCGAGTTACTTATGACATTTCTTCTCGCAGTGCCAAATTTTTTAGGAGCGGTTTCAAATATTGTAGTAAAAAAGTTTCCCTTAGATCGTATTTATTTAATAAAGATTTTCATTATTTCAATGATATAATTAGTTATTAAATATGTACTGATATCAATTGTCTACTGTGATTTACCCGGATGGCCTAGTTTACTAATTAATTTTCTTGTTCAATCTGAATACGGCAATCAATTGGTTGATACTCAATACTATACATCCAATTATATAATAATATAATTATGATAACTAATTAATTAATAACTTTCATGTTATTATACTTTCTTTACTAACAATACGTATAAGAACAATTGCCTTCATACGTAGTTTTATTTAAAAATCCGTTTCTATACTAATATAATAAAGAGGAAGGGTTTGATTGTTTGAATAGGCTCCAAAACGGCTGGACCGATTTGAAAAATTCTTTCACCGTTGGGAAGCTACGTTCACTATAGAATAATTTTAATAAAATAGGGTTCCGTGCGAAGCCGGAGCAAACCGCTAGTAGTAAATATTCCCTCACAGATTAGATTTACATAGCTGTCAATTGTTTGATATCTCATTAACCCTCCAAATTTCAGCTTTCTACGATCAGCAGTCTAGGCTGTGTTGTGATCCGTCAGTCATTTAAGAGAAAACATTTTTTTATGTACCTACTTACCTATAGATGAGCACAATGGCGTGCATTCCATAAAGGCACAGTGACACTAATGTATCGAGTGCCTACCCTGGCGCCATACTCACGCTCTACCTACTGCACGCGCCTGGATGAGCAATAAATAAATTAGACGAAAAAATTCATTGTAAAGCATACTGTACCTCATAAAGCAGGTACCTCTTTTGTTTCAGCTAACAGTAATAACCTATCTACCAAGGATATTGCTTTAATCAAAAACCTTAAGAAAACTGAACGAAGCTGTATAAAGCATATTGGAAAAAGATAAAGTCGATACTTTGAGAAAATCATTGAAGTCGAAATACTTTTCAATTAGGTTCTACACTACACAAATTCAGAACCTAACCAGCTGTGAAATGGAAACAATGCTGACATTGGCACAATGCACGGTGTGCCTACCCTGTGCAACCCCGCACTGCAAGCGCGTGCAGTATTGCAAGTAGGTTCCAGCAACAACTATCTAATCTCTATGACCTCGTCCGAACAGGCACAATGTTATAATATATTTTGTCATAATAATTTCTGATGCCTTCGCGGTTATTACACATTGGAATGAAACAACTATTAACGGATTTAACTCGCGTATCTTTATTTTATTTTATTTGCTGACGTTTCGGATTCTTTACAGTTACTATTGTCAGCTCAGTCGTGCTACGATTATGGAAACTGTAAAGAATCCGAAACGTCAGCAAATAAAATAAAATAAAAATACGCGAGTTAAATCCGTTAATAGTTGTTTAATTCCAATATTTTGTCATGTTTTTCTTATTGTCAGGTTTGTACATAAGAAAATATATATTATATATTAACTACGATCTATCAATCGATAATTCGATTGATATTTTTGGTTCAATACCATTAGTTTTTAATTATAATGATATTTTTGTATAAAGACAAGAGTAGAAAAATTTTAGACCCCCAGTGGGATTCGAACCCACGCCTATGCCTTTACTAGCGGCAGCGTGCTGAACCATTACACCATAGGGACCAAGTGGGGTCTAAAATGTTTCTACTCTTGTCTTTGTACAAAAATATCATTATAATATATATTATATTTAATAGGAATTAATTTTACAATCTAATACAAGAAGTTTGCGGTATATGACAGAAGACTTTGACAGATTGACGAAACAATCGAACGGGCATGACAAAGTCTGCAGGGACCGTTAGCAATTACTTAAACATGAAAAAAACGGAAAAAAAAAAACAAAAGAATATACCACAAGACACTATGATGTCTCCAGTTAGATTTCGTCTCAAAACAAAAGCATGTGGTTATCTCTAAAGTCCTTTCAGACCTGAACACACCGGACGTACAAACACCCGTTGGAAATCACGAGTATGACATACTCGTATATCTCAGCAGCCATCGAATTCTCCGAAAAATCTGCGATTATCGATACTATCGGAAGCTAATATATAATTACATCTAGCCTTAATTATCGTGAACCCAACATAAGCAGTTAATTAATATAATGTTAATACAGAACGGTACATTAACCCGTCGCTGCGCCTCGCGGGTTCCAATTACCTGCCGAGCGTGCGCATTTACATAGTAATTGCGGGCACACGCGGCGGCGAGTGAAGTGTTTTTCAACAGCTGGAACTAATTTCACGGGAAACTACTTGGTATTGATGATTAATCGATTATGCTCGTTTTCAAAAGAACAATGACATTGTAAATAAATATTCGAGAGGTTAATAATAAAAAGATATATAATAATTTCTGATGCCTTCGTAGTTATTACACATTGGAATGAAACAAGTATCGGATTTAACTCGCGTATTTTTATTTTATTTTATTTGCTGACTTTTTGGATTTTTTACAGTTTCCATAATCGTAGTATGAGCTGACAATAGTCTAACGCTAAAGTTAAAGACTTTAACGTTACTATTGTCAACAGAAATAAAAAAAAAATACGCGAGTTAAATCCGTTATTAGCTAAAAATTATGTTTTAAATATAAAACACATTAATATGGCTACTATGCTCCTTGATGCCTAAAAAAGTTTAATTTTTGAAGTAAGTATAGCTTTATGATTAACCGTGCAAATATTACAACGTCTTACTTTCAGATATTGCTTAATGGGTACTTTAATCAATAAGTTAGCTATTCAGAGCTAAAATAATGCATTCATTAACCATCAAAACGACAGACGCAATGAGGGCCGCCGCGTGTCAGAAATCCGCTAGATGCGCTAGTGTAGAATGAGGTCTACCTGTCATGTTCCACCAATGAGATGCAAGCTACTGGCCTGTGATTGGTGGTACATGACAGCTAGACCTCATTCTACACTAGCGCATCTAGCGGATCACTAACACGCGGTGGCCCTCATTATTTGATTCGCGGTTATTACATATTGGAATAATAATTATAATTGAATTTACTGCCATTTTTATTTCAAAATAGCAGATATTTTTCTGAGCCAATACTATGAAAAAGTATGAAAATATTTCCTTAACAAAAGAAACAAAAAAGGCTTTTAATTCCGACTATTTTGACATACTTATGCAAAAAGGCCCTAATTAATTTCTGATTAAAAAAAATCTATTTACGTAACTCAATTGCAATTTTTTCTCTTGAAACAATTTAAATCCCAGATATCCGTTGAATTTATTACGAAGCGATTTACCTATTTGCAGACAAATTCGGTTCCATTCAATCGGAGATTTAACTTTACGAAGCTTTTAGTAAAGCTATAGAATATGCCGTGTTCGAAAAATTCAATAAAATAGTGAACGTATCCCAGTATTACATGTTCGTCGATGAAACGAAATTGGTTTTTCGCAAAAATGATTCCACGCTTGTGGGAAATGAAACTTTCGTGTGGGCATGTGACGAGAGCATTTTTTACGAAATGTGACAAAGTTATCTCAAAGTAAAAATGGTATAAGGTCTCAAATTACTTTTGGTTTCATGTATCAGTATTTAGATTAGATTAGAGTCATTTATTTCTCAATAATCACACAATAAAATAACGTTGAAACGTTAGTATGTAATCATATCGATATCCTTAATACCAAAATAGTAAGATATAGTATAGGATTAAAACTCAAATATAAAATGTAAAAATATTTAATCATTAATATATCACATCACACATATTTATCACAGTTATTTAAAAAAAAATGTGGGTTGCAAGACACACAAAAGGGTGTCATCAAAAAAAGGAAAAATTAAACTCTTAATTTATATATGATTTATGGTTTCATGTATATAGGCAATTTTTCACACATCGGCGAATTGCGGCTGTTCGGTAGTCTGGCTAACATGAAAACGGCTGAACAGATTTGGCTAATTTTAGTTGACAAACCAGCTAATATAATTTTACCACCTTCCAGTTATTTTAGTAGGTATAAGAAATAACCTATTGTAACAAACTTACCTTCAGATTAGGTACTTTGTAAAACTAAGGTACGGATTTTGTCTATAATCTCAAACTCAGAAGCTTCTTCGCTCTAACATATAATCTAGTATGAAAATTGCACCGAGCGAGATACCAACTGCAATGCTCAGCAAACTGCATATGCAAACGAGCGCATCTACGAGCCATGTCAAATACTATGATAAAAGCAAGCTGTTCTTGGCATCGTTATAGTATTGGAATTGTCAATGGCAAAATACAATTTTATATGCACCTCCCGGATCTATCTTTCTTGACAGCTCAACCGCTCTGGGTTTTTAGAGGTCACCCCCGCGGGGGTATAACTTGTATTTCGCGGTAACCATCAGCTGGTAGTTTGTCTCGAACGCCGAATTTCAATGTGACGAGTCTGAGCACAGCGTAATGCTGACTAGCGCGCAAGTTCGTCGTTGAGAGGAGGGGTAAAATCAGTGACCCTAGTTACGTCAAAAGGGTATGAAACATCATATTGAAATGACACGTCAGCCGTAAAATAAAATATTATTATGCGAGTTTAAACCGTTTATAGTTGTTTCATTCAAAGTGAACATTTTGAAATAATATTAAGTTATCGAATACCTAGTATATATTTATACGATTAGCTAACCCTTATATTCCTTTACTTATATAATTTCATATCTATGTACTGAAGTGTCCCATCACATTTTATCGTTATGAAGATTAAATTTGAATATTATTCATCTCAAATCATGATATCATTTAAGATGAATAAGCGGCTTTTTATTTTTATTTTATTACATCTTTTTTAAAATTTTATATGATTCTAAATTTATACGTTACTTTATATAGGTAATAGAGTACCTAATAACATATTGCGGTTTTATTTTTTTAAAGCAGTAAAAAGAGTTGAAAACCCAAAAATATTAAAACCAAACGCAATTAAAATTAAAGCATTGAAAATGTACAATTATCCGTAAAATAACTTTCCACTCAATATCTTTGAAACTGGAGCAACTTTGTTATCATTTAAAATTAATATTATAAAGTTGAGACTGTCTTTAATGTAAGAAGGGTCTCGGAGGGACCCCTAAATTAAAATAACATAGGCTTAAGTCATATTGAGTAGAACGCTTCCTAAAAAGCTTTTTGGTAAAATATTTTTAGATAAATTTTCAATTTAACTGTACCATTGGAGTGAAACAATCATAACGGATTTAACTCGCGTATTTTATTTTATAAAGTGTCGTTTCGTTTATCGTTGACAGTTTTCATATTTAAATTTAGGTCCCTTGGAGATACCTACTTGGTCCACTAAAATGGATATTTGGAATTTCACCCCGTAAAGGGGGCAAAAATAAAATGGTATCATTAGAAATTCATCCCTCAAAGGGTGCAAAACGAAAAGTAAGAGCATAAAAATATTATGCTGTTCTCAGGCCATAAAGCACCAACTTTCTGGCCGCTGCTCTAAATTAAATTGCCGCTTTCTGGCTTCGTCGAACAGAAAAATAGTAAAGGTACTTGTGATCTGAGACATTTTTTATTTTACTGGCCTTGGCGTAATGTACTATTGTTCCTTTAACAAATTTACTTTTAAATCTTTCAAGGAATATGTTATTATTGAAATAAAGAAACTACATCTACTTAATTAAATTTTTCTTGAAATTTCTTTTCAGATATAATTAGTATAGGTACCTAATATCTTTGTAACGTAAGTTTGCAGAAATACTTGCAACGTGAAAATTACTGCAGTTAATGGATCCGGCCCGTTGCAATATCGGTGCATAATTGCATCACGCGACCGCTGAAAGGGTGCATCAAATTTAATGCGATAGCAGATGGTATCGACGCGGCGCTAGCGGATTGCGCTTTCAATGTGTTTAGAAAATAGTTTAAATGACTACACGTAAGACAAATCTATACTAATATTATAAAGCTGAAGAGTTTGTTTGTTTGTTTGTTTGTTTGTTTGAACGCGCTAATCTCAGGAACTACTGGTTCGAATTCAAAAATTATTTTTTGTTGGATAGACCATTTATCGAGGAAGGCTTTAGGCTATATAACATCACGCTGCGACCAATAGGAGCGAAGAAACAGTGGAAAATGTGTAAAAAACAGGGAAAATATGAAGCCTTATGAAGAAGTGACAGAAGACTGACAGATCTTTGACGAAACAATCGGACGGGCAGGACGACGTCTGCCGGGGCCGCTAGTCTATACTAATATTATAAAGCTGAAGAGTTTGTTTGTTTGTTTGTTTGTTTGTTTGAACGCGCTAATCTCAGGAACTACTGGTTCGAATTCAAAAATTATTTTTTTGTTGGATAGACCATTTATCGAGGAAGGCTTTAGGCTATATAACATCACGCTGCGACCAATAGGAGCGAAGAAACAGTGGAAAATGTGTAAAAAACAGGGAAAATATGAAGCCTTATGAAGAAGTGACAGAAGACTGACAGATCTTTGACGAAACAATCGGACGGGCAGGACGACGTCTGCCGGGGCCGCTAGTAATTGATATATTTGGAAATTTAATTGATCTAGTCGCAAACATATATACTACGATAAGTAGACAATGGATAAACATACATAAACATAAATTATAAGATTAGATATCATGACTTAAACACAAAAATTAAATGTGGTAAAACATAGTTTTGTATACTCGAATAGTGGCCAATAACTTGCTTATAAATTGGAATACAGTAACCATAACGGATTTTGTTTAACTCGTATGTTTTTTTTTTGCTGACGTTTTGAAAAGTTTATATTTTTTTACAACACGACAGAGCTGACGATAGTCAAACGCTATCGGTAACTTTACGATATAATAATGTAATAACCAAAAACATCCAAAATTATTACTTACTAGCGACTCGCCCCGGCTTCACACGGGTGCTATAAACCTTCCTCTCAAATCACTCTATCTATTAAAAAAAAACCGCATCAAAATCCGTTGCGTAGTTTTAAAGATTTAAGGGTAGGTACCTACACAGGGATATAGGGACAGAAAAAGCGACTTTGTTTTATACTATGTAGTGATAAAATCTTTCATCGTTGGAAATCCACAGACGATTCAAATATCTTGTTGTTGCTATTAACAACAAACTACCAAGCTACAACAGAAACAACAATCCTCGTAAAAATTAACAAAAACCACTCGGCAAAGGCAAGTGGCAACGGCGAGTTTGAAACTCCAAAGTTGCCGTGTAAATCTTGTAGGAAGGTTGTGGCGGATTGTTCCCCGATTCCTGCGGGTTACCCTCGTTAAATACAACTTACCTTACTGTTTCTTGGTCTAAAAGTTTCATATTTATTACGGGCCCCGTCCCAGCGTTAATTATTGCCGCGTGATTGAAAATGCTTTCTGTTTTCGAGTAACGTTTTGATTTGTTACTAATAAAGAGCTAGTAGATTCAAGTTACTGTCATGCTCAATATGAGCATGCTTATGGCCAGTTGCTAGTTTTATAAGATACTAGCGGTTCGCCCCGGCTTCGCACGGATCCCTATTTTTTTTCAAAATATTCTATAGCCTATGTTAGTCAGTGAGGTGAACGTAGCTTCCCAACAGTGAAAGAATTTTTAAAATCGGTTCAGTAGTCTTTGAGCCTATTCATTACAAACATACAAAAATAGGTACATACAAATCTTTCCTTTTTATAATATTAGTATAGATATAGATATAGACTAAGCACGTTTAATAAGCATACTCATTCACACGCTAAAATCTCACGTATATGCTTATGATTAGCAATGTTTCGACACACGTCATGCTACTAAATAGCAATTGCTCAATTTCGTGCTAGTAATGAGCATGTGTTACAGTCGCTACAGCTAACGTGAAAAAGTAGTTTTTTAATGCTTATTTACTAAAACACCTTTACTAGAAAAGTGTGACATCTCGAAATATTTTGTTAATCCATTTAAGACTCTAAGCCTGCATATTTAAAGTTGAATTGATGTGGTAACACATTTGGAGTAGGTAGTCGTTTTCTAGAGTGCGATTTCGTCAGTGCACGATAAGAAAAATCCTTTCTTAGTGTTCCCCTACGTTATAAAATTTGAAGTTTCTGACCCTTATAGTTTAAGCCCTTCGTTTATATGTCGCTTATTAAGTCAGCTTCTCGGTTTTATACATATAAAATTTTAATTGAAAAATGAATAATATAAACCACTTATCATTTAATCAAAAAGCTACTCGCAGTTCACTTATCATTTCAAATAATACGTTAACATTCTCAACTCAGAAGATCCAAACATCCAAAGTTTAGCAACGTTCAAAACTTTGCGGGTATGCTATTACGGTGTTTTATTAAGGCAAATTTCAACTTATTGTGTTTAAATTTGAAAGAGTTAAACAAGTAGGTTACTCGACATGTTAGAACAAGCTGTACTTAAGTTACAGAAAAGTATATTCATGGCACGATTTAATTATTGGTATTGTGTGAATTAGTACTATTATTTTGAACCAATTCATTGTGCTATGTTATGTGTAAGTAATGCAATGAAATTAAAGGAACCTTACCACTCATTGTGTTACAACGTAGGGATGATGACTAGGATCGGTTGTCTTTTATTTATACTTCTACAAGAAAAATGGAAGCTACACTATTCCCGAGTGACATAGGCTATAATACAAAGGAATCCGTGCGAAGCCGGGGCGGACATATATATATATATAATATATATATATATATATATATATATAGATTGACGACTGTTAGCTGATGCTAGTGTACTCACTTCACTTTAGCGTTAGACTATTATCAACTCAGCCGTACTAGGGTAGAGCGGGGCTAGTTGAGCATAGGGGCAAGTTGGGCTTTGACTTTCTGCATTTAAACAGCTGTAGCTCTTAAATTCGACTTTGTACAAAAATATAGTATGTTTTCTTTTGTCAAGGGATAAATTACTAATCCATCAAACCGCATAACAACTCAATGAGACTTATTATCGAGGAGCTATATCAGCCTAAGTGAAAAGTTGCTCAACTAGCCCCGCTCTACCCTACTAATATCGGAACTATAGCTTTCGAAACGTCAGCAAATGAAATAAAATACGTGAGTTCAATCCGTTATAGTTTCATTCCAATAAATAACATAGAAAAGTTTTAATATTATGATGTCCATTATTTGTTCTGTTAACTGATCCCATCGGCCATTGTTTCTTGCACATAGTTAAAACAGACAGACAGACATGACGAATCTATAAGGGTTACGCCATTTGGCTACGGAACCCTAATAAGCTATAGCTAAAATATTTAACTTTCCATTTGATTTAGTTAAATAAATCAGAAACTTTAATATTACATCTTGCGTTTGATTGTCTTAATTATTGAAGTGCTACTAAGTTTTAATTAAATTTAAAATTTACTAGAAATAATTATATTTGCCCTACTTCGAATTTCAAGATGCCGAGCTAGTTATTTTCAATAGTGAAGTTTGCTTAAGTTATAATTATTATTTAATAAATTACGTAACAATCGAAATGGTAGAACAATTCTTACTTTACTGTAGTTGAAGTGGAAATATTAAAATTCATAAAATTAAAAACTGCACCTTTTTTTTACAATAATTATCGGCATCGTCAAAAAAGTTTAAAATAAAACAAAAAAAATACGCGATTTAAATCCGTTCTCGTTTCATTCCTACCCTAAGTTATAATATAAATGCGAAAGTAACCCTGTCTGGCTGTCTCGCTTTCACGAAAAAACTGCTGAATCGATTTAAATGAATGCAGGACATGGGCTACTTTTAATTGCGAAAAAAGGGTTTGTAAAGTGGGAGATGAAATGTTGTAATTACTAATTCCACGCGGAGTAGAGTCGCAGGGAAAAGCTAGTATGTATGTACATAATGAATTTTCATAATAAATCTAGAAAATAGATCTCATTATATACAATAAATGATAGATCATGCGCCGTAAAACTTCGCAATGGACCGAACGCGGTATTTCACTCGCACCCGCTGACACATATATCCCTCGCGCTCGCACCTACATTAGACTTTTGATGTGCCTGACAACATAAAGGAAATACTGAAATTGTCTGGCTATTAAGAAAACATCATTTGATAGTTCTCCAAATAACATAATAATATATAAATTTCAGCTTTTATACTATAACAATTAAATATACTTTTCCGTCCTCCGGCCAGAAAGCGCCAACTTTGTGGCCGCTGCGCTAAATGAAATTTCCGCTTTCTGGCTTCGTCGAACAGAAAAATAGTATACTGACCTCGGCCAGTAAAATAAAAAGCCTCAGATCACATTTTTGTCAACCTCGGCTTCGCCTCGGACGACAATTACATGTGATCTGAGACATTTTTTATTTTACTGGCCTTGGTGCGTAATGTACTATTACCGAAGGTCTGGGGGTCGCTGGCTCTTGCTCTAGTGTGTAATAACCATGAGAGCATCAGAAATTATCATTTAAATTAATAATGTACGTGAAGCCATCGTAGTGAAGCAGTTTCTTAAATAATTCATTCTCGGATGACAATGACAAAACGCTTTTACCGTAAAACGTCGCTCTGGAAAATAAAAACATCACCGCCAGAGAGTGTTTGAGAACATACTTTAGATATTATTAAATTTGATAACTTTTTCATATTGGAATGAAACAACTATTAACGGATTTAACTCGCGTATTTTTATTTTATTTTATTAGCTGACGTTTCGGATTCTGTACAGTTTAGACTTAACGTTAGACTATTGTCAGCTCAGTCGTGCTACGATTATGGAAACTGTAAAGAATCCGAAACGTCAGCTAACAAAATAAAATAAAAATACGCGAGTTAAATCCGTTAATAGTTCTTTCATTCCAATTATGTAATAACCGCGAAGGCATCAGAAATTATAAACTTTTTCATAATAATTTCTGACGTTTTCGCAGTTATTACACGTTGGGTCAAAACAATTATAACGTATCTGCAACGCACATGGAAACTAAAGTTTACAAAACAAAAGTAAATCCGTTACAGTAGGGATGACGACCGTTTTTTTTTATCCATCAATTGTTTTTAAGTGACAAAGATAAGTGCTTCAGAAGTTAAGTCACGCTATGGTACAAATTGTACTATATCGTGACGTCACGTGCCCTCTCTTCCGAACTAGAAACTCTTACCTTTGTAATTTTTTGTTAGGTTTTTCTGTCTTGCCTTTCTAATCTAACTATCAAACTAAATACAATATCGTGTTCCTTACTCAGCCGTCATCCCTAGTCTTTGACTCAATAAAAACGTATTTTTTTTAAGTAGTCAGGATGTTTAGGTGTTAATTCATAATTTACTAATGGCCCGGCCTACGTTAATCTGGGAAACACAAAAGCGTGCTGTATACTCGGGTGAAGTAAGTTTTGTTTCGTCAGATCAAATATATAGCACAACTAGCGGCCCCGGCAGACGTCGTCCTGCCCGTCCGATTGTCTCGTCAAAGATCTGTCAAAGTCTTCTGTCACTTACCGTCAACCACTTTGTATATGGGGTATAGACAGATGTTGATTGTACACTTTTTCAAGATGTTTTTTAAATTTTCTCTACCTACAAACCTTCCCTGGACTTCCACAAATAATTCAAGACCAAAATTAACCAAATCGGTTCGTGCGTTCTGGAGTTATACCGTCAGGGAGGAAAACCCGACTTATTTTTATAAAATAGATATTCCAGCTGACTTCTCTCACATTTTTCCCTAAGTAGTTGTTATGGGAGCAACTTTTCGCATCCCCACACTTCCTGTTCTTTGATGAATTTTTAAGTAGTTCGCGAAATAGTTACATTCAGTTTTAACTTCTGCGATGTCTGACGGAAACTTGGTAAATAAACGAGAAAACATGTTTTTTCTTGTTTGTTCTATTTTTTATTCTCCCTTTCATTCCTCGTAAAATGATTTCGCACACCTAGATCTAAAGGGAGCTAACACAAAAAAGTTACTTTTTCAAAAGAGGCGAAAAACTGATTAATATGTGTATATGCACGCATGAGTTTTCTGTATAGATTTATGCTTTTTATAATGAAGCTTGCAGAGTTAGCTTAAATCTGTTTTAGTGGTAGGTGGGTTTTGCTGTAAAGAATCCGATGGTGTGCATAACTCAAATATTCAGGTTTTTGAGTTAGCTCCCTTTAGATCTAGGTGTGCGATTTGTAGACGGTTCCTAAAGCGTTTGAGACGCCGTCACTGTCATCTACATCTGTATCTATAACGGTTGCAAATAAGTTGTTTGGGGTTAGTAGTACCGAAGTTGACGGATAGATGGCGCTGTACCGGTCAGTGAGATTTTCTGTATCGCGCTATCGAGATTTCTTCCAGTTTTTATATATAGGTTCTTTAGATTTATTAAATGTGCTCCCAAAGTAACGAACGGGTTTTATTTTCAAGTGAGAAATGAGAAACAAGTGAGAATGAGAATGAGAATCAACATCAACACAGTGCCTCTATGACACTGCCTCTTGATGTAGGAAGTACATACAAAGTATCAATTAAAACAGTATAGTACAGGTTCCGTGGAGTATTTTTTTTTTTGATTACTATCAAGCTAATTTTCCGTGAGTAGCTTCATTTTGATAAGACGCCCAACAATTTCCTGTGCGAAAATTTTTGATTGTGGTAGCTAACAGAGGTAGCAATAATAAAATATGTCGATTTGATGATTCTTCAATATTTATTACTAACTGAATTGTTTTTATTAAATCTTAAGATAATTATCTAAATTATTTGAAAAAATATTTGTCCTACAAAATCTATGGTTTCATCAAAGAGTCCTCCCTCTTCAACATGTGTTGATAACGACATCACCAAAAATGATTACTAACCAGCTGATTTTTTTTTTATTACTTAGTTAATATTTATATAATGTAACGGTCATATTGTCCTACAAATTCCGTGGTATGTTATCCCGGTCCTACGCTCAGAAATTGTTAATACCATAAGACCATTTTTCTCATTACTAACTGTAGGACAAAAATATTACATAATAGGTTAGGGTCTTCAGTGCCCAAATAAAACAATGTCCTACAAAAAAACAGGTATGTATCACTAGTCCGACAAGAATTGTCATTTTTTCGTTTTCCTATTTCTAACATAAGATACAGCGAAAAAATCTTTTTCTAAAATTTAAATAAGTTTATTTTTTGGGAAAATTAGGTACAAAAATTGGTGTATTGGTGTATTTGACGGCCTGTTGGTCTAGTGGTCAGAGGCCCTGACTACGAAACCGGAGGTTGCGGGTTCGAATCCCACTAGGGGCAGATGTCAATGTCATGAGCACTGGCATCTGTACCTGAGTCTTGGATGTCTTATATATATTTATGTATATTTATCCGTTGTCTAGTACCCATAACACAAGCTTTGCTTAGAATGGGACTAGATAATTGGTGTGAATTGTCCAAAGATATTTATTATTTATTATTATTATTATTATTATTATTTATAGATAAAAAAAAATAATCTTCATCATATTCATCTGATGAATCTTCATAATCTTCGCTACTAACATCGTTGTCATCTTCATTTATTTCACTTTCCTCACTCGTGATATCTGACTCTGTAATAACATGAAAAAATTAAGTAAATTATATAATAATGAATAATCAATCAATAAATAACAATAGTATAAATAGGGTACCTTGTATTTCAGAAGATAATTCTTCAAAAGATGGACTTTGGGGACCATCAAACCAATAATATTCATATTTGCCATCAATTATTGTCCATCCAAAATTTTCCGGCAATTTTTCCGTGGGGCACCGCATATGTGCGTTACACCATACATTGCAGATAAATGCAGTTCTTTTAATTTGTTGTAACAATTCTTCTTTTGTTGGTGGCAAACTGGAAGGATCATATCCTACGATTTTTTGTTTTAAAATTTCTTTATTTTCATTTTTTGATTTATATCCTTTTTCAAATAAAAATAAACAATGGAAACCACATTTACTTTTTACTTCACTTTAAAAACAGTTGACGAAACGGTTCACATGTAAGCTGTTTATTGTTGAGTGAAATCTACCAAAAAGTCAACATTTTTTTTTCTCGCGCTTGAGAAATAAATTGATTTTTAATTTCATGACTTTCCAATATATATTCAATTGGAGCACCGCAACAGCGTACCACGTTATTTTTACATCAAGGATCTGTACTACTACTTTTGACCGTAGGACCGGGACAACGTACCATAAATTTTGTAGGACAAATATTTTTTTCAAATAATTAAGATAATTATCTTAAGATTTAATGAAAAACAATCCAGTTAGTAATTAATATTTGAGAATCATCAAATCGACATATTTTATTATTGCTACCTCTGTTAGCTACCAATATCGAGAATTTTCGCACAGGAAATTGTTGGGTATCTCATCAAAACGATGCTATTCACGAAGATTCAGCTTTATAGTAATTATTTTTACATCAATGATCTGTACTACTACTTTTAAGCGTAGGAACCGGGATAACATACCACGAAATTTGTAGGACAATATGACCGTTAAATTATATATATATTAACTAAGTAATAAAAAAAAAATCAGCTGGTTAGTAATCATTTTTGGTGATGTCGTTATCAACACATGTTGAAGAGGGAGGACTCTTTGATGAAACCATAGATTTTGTAGGACAAATATTTTTTTAAATAATTTAGATAATTATCTTAAGATTTAATAAAAACAATTCAGTTAGTAATAAATATTGAAGAATCATCAAATCGACATATTTTATTATTGCTACCTCTGTTAGCTACCACAATCAAAAATTTTCGCACAGGAAATTGTTGGGCGTCTTATCAAAATGAAGCTACTCACGGAAAATTAGCTTGATAGTAATCAAAAAAAAAATACTCCACGGAACCTGTACTAGTATTTGTACCAGTGCCGGGGGATAATATCACTTCAAGTTTTGTTACTTCTTAATATACCTATGTAGTAGACGCCGTTATTGTCGTCTCTAGCTAAAGCTAAGCGGGCGGCTAGTCTAAGCGGGGACGAAGTCGCGGGCACAGCTAGTGTAGTGATATAAAATCACTACACTAGCTGTGCCCGCGACTTCGTCCCCGTGGAATAGTAATTCTTCATAAGGCTTCATATTTTCCCCGTTTTTTACACATTTTCCACTGTTTCTTCGCTCCTATTGGTCGCAGCGTGATGTTATATAGCCTTCCTCGATAAATGGTCTATACAAAAAATATTTGAATTCGAACCAGTAGTTCCTGAGATTAGCGCGTTCAAACAAACAAACAAACTCTATAGCTTTATAATATTAGTATAGATAGTATAAAACAAAGTCGCTATACTGCCTGTCCGTCCATAACTATACTAAAATCTTTTAAAACTACGCAACGGATTTTGAAGCGGTTTCTTTTAATAGATAGAGTGATTTAATAGGAAGGTTTATAGCACCCGTGCGAAGCCGGGGCGGGTCGCTAGTTATAATATTGGAATAAATTTACAGTTCTCATATTCGTAAAACAATATAAGTTTTCGAAACATCAGCAAACAAAATAAAATGCACGAGTCGATTGTTATAATTGTTTTATTCCAATGTAAAATAAACAGTACAATACATTACAGTTTTTTCATATTATTTTAATAATAGGCTATTTGCTTTATGTATTTTATTAGACAAATTTATTTCCATCTGAATATTTCGCTCTTCTATACGCCTAAAATTGCTTCGCAATATTGTAATATTTCTTTTGATATAAGTTTCTCGATACATTTCGGTAATTTTGTTTTTTTTGTGCCATTCCTTTTATTTTATTAAACATATTTCTTTTGCAGTCGACCTTGCAGGGAATAATATGGATCTTGCCTACAGATACCTTAAAAGGCTTGCTATTTTAATTAATGTAATAATAATAATAATATAGTTATAATTTGTGATGCCTTCGCGGTTATTATACATTGGAATGAAACAACTTTAGACGTTAAAAACGTCAGTCAATATAATAAAATACGCCAGTTAAATCCGTCTAAAGTTGTTTCATTCCAATAATATAGTATTTCAAATCGTCAAATACAACTGCCGTAGTAAATTAGAGGAAAGTTAAATAGAAGAATAATTTTCAAACCTATGAAAACAATTATTCTGTTCAGATTCCAATCTTACCAACAACAAACACGTCTCAACATGTTAACATAGGTTATAACTTACTTCAAGCACGTTCCAAATTCAAAATAATCTCACACGTGTTAAACAATTGCACATCAGATTCCAATCTTACCAATAACGTTTTAATACAGCGTACAATCACATCTTCCAAATTCAAAAACACCCCGCAAGATTCCAATGTTACCAACAACAAACGCGTATAACATATTAAAATACTCGTAGCTTACACATGCTCCAAATTCAAAATAACCTCGCACCTAAAACAATCGCACATCAGATTCCAATCTTACCAACAACAAACACGTCTTTAACATATTAAAATACTCTTAGGTTACAGCCACATGTTCCAAATTCAAAATAAACTCGCTTCTAGAACAATCGCACATCAGATACGTATCAATGTTACCAACAACAACCCTGTATTTAAATTATTAAAATACTCGTAGCTTACACATGCTCCAAATTCAAAATAACCTCGCACCTAGAACAATCGCAAATCAGATTCCAATCTTACCAACAACAAACACGTCTTTAACATATTAAAATACTCTTAGGTTACAGCCACATGTTCCAAATTCAAAATAACCTCGCTTCTAGAACAATCGCACATCAGATACATATCAATGTTACCAACAACAACCCTGAATTTAAAATATTAAAATACTCGTAGCTTACAGCCACATATTCCAAATCCAATAACCTCGCACCTAGGTGTGTTCTAGAACAATCGCACATCACATTCCAATCTTACCAACAACAAACAAACAAGACTTGAAGGCGTCACACAATTACGCCTCGCGTAAATTCAGCTTCGTGCTGTAATCTATTTTACGCCCGCATTAACAAGGTAGTAACGTAAACTATACGAGTGCTTAACGAAATAATGACTACGTCACAGAACGTGACGCTGCGAGAAGATACGTGACGGTACGTGACGCAAACAAGCTGCGAGCGTGACGGAGCGAGTTGGAATAAGGCTTTTTGTTTGTGGTGTGTTGCAAGTGTTAAGTGGTCAGCGGGTGTTTGTTACTTACATAAATCAATTTTTTTAATCGATTTAGCTCCAAAGTTAAATCTTCAAGCCTGTAGATTTTATTTGGGAAATTAACGTACAAAGTAATTTATCTTTCGTAGAATATAATAATATATTATGTGGGGTATAAGCCCAAGCTAGGAAGTATGAATAAAAAAACGATGGCCGAATTTCACTTCACACGGTAACTCATTAAAAAGGAATTTCGTAATTTATTTAGTTAGATTTAAAAGAAAAAAAAATGTATACCTACATTCATTATTATATTTTTTTTCTTTTTTAAATTCAATCCACTTTTCACCACAAAGACGTCACGAGCCTCTCCTAAACTTCCACCGAAATTAAAACAAAACGAGTCTACTTTATAACACCAGTCGCACCTTCCGTAAAACAAGGACACAATTGTCAAAAAATCCAAAAATGAGTTAAGTATACAGAAATGTTCCAAAATGCAAAAAAAATATTAAAATGTCTCTCCTGTAAAATAAAAAAAAAGTGTAATTGTGCCCTTGTGTCACCGAAGGTGCGACCTGATGAGGCATCATATAAAAACGTCATCGCACAACACTTGCACCACACAATGCAATGCGACACTCACAAATAAGTCGCGAGTAAAACATTAGTGTGACACGTCGACTTGTACGTTACAATGTGGTAAATAGATTAATTATCTGATATAGAGACGAGTACGGATACATTAACCTGCACAAGTACTTTTTATTTAATCTACCTGACGTAATAAAGAATGAGATCTGACGAAGCATTTAATACAAAAAATTTCCATGTAATTATAATATACTAGCTGTAGCACGGATCATCTTTTTTTTATAGCCTATGTCATTTGGGAATAGTGTACCTTCCCAACAGTAAAAGAATTTTCGAAATCGGTCCAGCCGTTCTAGAGCCTATTCAATCCAAACAAATAAACAAACCTTTCCTCTTTATAATATTGAGAAATAAATGAATCTGACTTTGAATCATTTAGGCGCCAATTGGACATTTTATTGGAATCCGTTTTATTTTATATGATTCAATAAAAAATATGGATGAATTATACCTATTATTATATAAATTATTCCGTCTGACTACTAATTGTAGTGACGTGAAAACCCTGTTTTTATATTTATGTAAAAATAAATAATTACCAATGAAGCTAAAAAACTTCATATATAGCCCATAAGCGCTATATAATATTTGTTTTATAGATGAAATTTAAATACTTATAAATAAAGAAACGGATATATTATATTATGTGTGATTTATATATATCCCTCCTGTGAGATTCAAACCTACAATCAATCAAGGTCACATTCGTCATAAATAACTACTTAGTACCTAATTTAACGCCATTGTCATCCTGTTTAATAAAATAAAAAAGACACTTTCTAATTGAAAACACGTTACAAACAAACTTTGTTAAGTAAAAAGGCACCTCATTAATAGACATGGCGATTTGTAAAACTCAAAGAGGCTAAGAGACTAAGTTTTAGTAAAAATTAGCATCAAAATGCCGCAATGAAAAGGTTGAAAAGGCTTTTTTAAAACAGCGGCAATGTCCTTTCACTGAAAGAGATTTTTATTCAATGAAGAGCCTAAATGAAGGTTACTGAGGCAATTTCGCGAAAAGTGACTAAACTTTTATTTTGGGGTCACTTAGCGGAATTTAAGAACGGGCAGATTCGGAAAATGTAAGGTAAGGTATCTTCTTATCTTTATAATTAATGGAAATGTGAAAATGAGTTTGTTTTACTATTATCTGTTGAATTTTATATAATTATAAAAGGAGAAGCTGACTTAATGACTGATATATAAACATAAGGGTTAGAAATTTTAACCTTAGCACAGGGGTAGGTAGGAGAGCACTATGAAAGGATTTTAAAATTCACCATCTAGTAAAACCCCTGTTTTATTGTGCTTCTCTTATGCAGACCAAGTCGCGGGCAGAAGCTAGTAAATTATATCGATACAAATCATTAATAAATGGACCTTCAAAAGTAATTTTACAAGATGATTATAATATGTATAGTGTATACAGCGCCATTATTTCTGAGAAGAAATCCCGCAAGAAACTCAGCAGAAAGCTATTTTTTCAGAGTCAATTACAATACAATTTAAACTTAAGTACTAAAAAACATCTTATATGTCTTTGAAGAGTTTTATGATAAAGATTTACGACATTAGTAAAAAACATAGTACATTTAGTCGCCCGAGATATCTAGATTTTTACTACATATAAAACCCTTATAAAAACTGAAAAAGCGACAGTGACAAATGTACTATTATAGATAGACTAGGCTTATTAGGTCTTAAGACAAATAACTAACCGTACCTAAATCTTGTCAGATCTCAATCTGACAAAAGATAATCAACTGACACCAGCTCATTACGAATTAAACATGAAACTGACAAACCAGACACCAACCAAAAGCGAGACATCACTTATTCAGTCATATTACAAATTGGTATAAGCCTCAAGTCCGCGTATTTATTATTAAAGCCAAAATGAAGTGAGAGTTAAAGTTTGTTGCTTTGATGTTTGGTCGCCGACGTCGACTTTCGAATGCGAATTGAAAAACCCCTCGTGTTGATTGCCGCGTCTCCGCAATTTGTTAATGGACGCCCTTTCTTGTGGTGAAAGTTACGGGGAGTGGCGATTTCTTTTTTCCTTCTCTTAAACTATAAGGCCTGGCATAAGGTCGATGGAACCTGGTGAAACTAGCAGCTGAGTGATTTCTGTGAGAAACCGCGAAAGAGACAACCGTTGACGTATTTATATTAAAATTATGACAGATCAATAATTGATTTTGACGAAGGGTGAGTCGCATTTAAATTGATGACTGTACACTATTTCAATCAATTTTCTTAAAACAAAGTAGGTAATGCTGTGTTCTGTAGCTGTATATATCCTTTGGAAGTCAGCTAAAATTAGTATTGGAAATAGATTATTTAGTCTTGAAAAGCACATATACAAATATCGTGTTAAAACACAAGCGAACTTTAAGAGTAGTTTGCACTTTTATAGTAGTATTATAATCATTTCAGATGCCTTCGTGGTTATTAAACATTGAGCTGACAATTTAATTTAATTTACAGCCATGCTGCGATTATGGTATCTTTAGAGGTTCTGAAACGTCAGCGAATAAAAGGAAATACGCGAGTTAAATTCGTCTATGTTTCATTCCAATATAGGTATAATTT
This sequence comes from Polylopha cassiicola, assembly GCA_038024825.1. Lineage (NCBI taxonomy): Eukaryota > Metazoa > Arthropoda > Insecta > Lepidoptera > Tortricidae > Polylopha > Polylopha cassiicola. Next base: position 9,215,747 of record CP149061.1, read on the forward strand.
GCATATTAGTACATATTTCTAAATATTATTAAATTTAAAGATTTTACTGTGTTCGCTAGGTTCTTAAAACTTGAATCAAGGCTAGAAACTGCAATCTTTTGAACAAAGAATAGTCGGAAGCTCTTTCCGCGGCTGCTATCTGCGGATTAATTGCCTGACGAAGTGTATTGCCGGGGAATTATTCACACTGTTTCTATTTTTTTATTTACTTAATCTGCCAAGCGATTTCTGTTCATTGGAATGAAACACTATAACGGTTTTAAGTCGCGTATTTTATTTTCTGACGACGCGATAGTCTAACGCTAAAGTAGTTGACGATAGCTTAACGCTAGAATAGCTTACGACAATCTAATGCAAAAGTAGTTGTCGATAGTCTAACGCTAAAATAGCTGACGATAGTCTAACGCTAAAGTAGCTGACGATAGTCTAACGCTAAAGTAGCTGACGATAGTCTAACGCTAAAGTAGCTGACGATAGTCTAACGCTAAAGTAGCTGACGATAGTCTAACGCTAAAGTAGCTGACGAAAGTCTAACACTAAAGTAGTTGACGATAGTCAAACGCTAAAATAGCTGACGATAGTTTAACGCTAAAGTAGTTGACGATAGTGTAACGCTAAAGTTGCTGACAATAGTCTAACGCGGATTAATTGCCTGACGAAGTGTATTGCCGAGGAATTATTCACACTGTTTCTATTTTTTTATTTACTTAATCTGCCAAGCGATTTCTGTTCATTGGAATGAAACACTATAACGGTTTTAACTCACGTAATTTATTTGCTGACGATAGTCTAAAGTAGCTTTAGTGATAGACTATTGTCAGCTCAGTCGCGGTACGAATATGGGAACTGTAAAGCGAGGGAGGTTGACTGGTAGACAATGCGTATGGCATTAAGTCCGCCTTTTGTACATTAGTTCTGTGCAATAAAGAATAAAGTTTTCGAAACGACAGCAAATAAAATAGAATACTCGAGTTAAATCCGTTATAGTGTTTCATTCCAATCTATACTAATATTTTAAAGAGGAAAACTTTGTTTGGTTGTAATGACTCAAAAACTACTGGACCGTTTTTAAAAACTATTTCACCATTCGAAAGCTACATTATCACGAGTAACATAGGCTATAAAATATTTTGAAAAAAAAAAAATTAGGGATCCGTGCGAAGCCGGGGCAAACGTCTAGTGTGTAATAATCAGAAATTATTATTACTGTTTAATTACCGTTTTACACGAATAGATTTCAAGTATGACGCGTCTCAAGTATTTGTAAGTGAAATCATATAAAACTGTCACTTGAAGTCTGAAGATATCTTGAAATTCGACAACCGTCTCAAGATGTTTTTGAAATTTGTACAAGGGTCATTGAACTCCGTTCGTACTAACAACACAAAAGAAAAATAACGTACCTGTGACGTCATTTGACGTTTGTCTAAATTACTAATGTGGTGCTGCTATTGATCGATTTTACAAGCTCATCGATTTTAGACATATAGCTAACTAATTAGTATTGTAGTAAGACCATAGCGGATTTACTTCACGTATTTTTATCCCGTACTTTTGAAAACTTTACGCTTCCCATATTTGTTGCACGACTGATCTGACGATAGCCGATTTAAATACTGAAATCGGCAGAGGATCTAGAAGCGACGTTAGTTGAGAATAAATAGAATATTAATAGTGGAAGTACTGAAATTAAATTTTCCTAGAAATTATTCTAAACTAGATCTAGATAGCTCTCAAAATTTTGTAAATTGATGCCGCCTTAATGACTGACATATCGCACCCCTAGATCTAAAGGGAGCTAACTCAAAATAGTCACTTTTTCGGGAGAGGTGAAATTGTTGTAAGGAATCGGGTCCTTTTTTTTAGCGTGTGTTTAATTAAAATCTTCAGATTTTTGAGTTAGCTCCTTTTAGATCTAGGTGTGCGATATCAACACAGGGTCTAAACTATAAGGATTAGAAACTTGAAATTTTGCATAAAGGAACCCCTTTTATAACATAGGGGAGCAATAAGAAAAGAATTTAAAAAATTTACCCCCTAACGAGGTAAAACAAGGGGTTCTTATCGTGTGCAGTCAAAGTTGTCACTTCATAATAGTCTACTAATACATATAGGTACCTACATTAATTTATGTTCAGACAGTGATATTTATAAAATCTTGTTTAAAATCGCACCTTTACTTGAAAAGTGTGTCATCTCGAAATATTTTGTTAATCCATTTAAGACTCTAAGTCTGCACCATTAAATTTGAATTCATATGACACATCATTTCGAGTCACACTTTTATAGTAAAGGTGCGATGCGATATTATATTCTCAATGACTAAAAATACACATTCTTTCACTTTTAGAAAACTTTCCATTCGACAATAATTTAACAAAAACAATAAAACAAGAACAAGTGAGACAATCGAAGTGTCCCATTCATTTGAGTTGGGCCAATTTACTCAACTCGGTCGAAAACAGAAATAAATTCAATAGTCTAGAAAATGTGGCCTGTTTTATGTCTGTTTTAACTTTTATCCGAGTCATAAAAATTGAACGTTGCGTGAACTCTCCAAGTGTCCGGTTATTAGACTTGTCAGATTTAACTGAGAGTTTTAAATTTAAAATGTTTAATGGAATATGAAAATCTTATATAATGGTGTTTCTTATGCAAGTCCGCTTTCGTAAGATTGTAAAATTTTAGTAAGCATACATTAGATACCTACTAAGTATCTATATATATAATAGATAGATAGCTCAGTCGTTGCTACGATTATGGAAACTGTAAAGAATCCGAAACGTCAGCTAATAAAATAAAATAAAAATACGCCAGTTAAATCCGTTAATAGTTGTTTCATTACAATGTGTAATAACCGCGAAGGCATCAGAAATTATTATATATTATAGATAATCATGTGATAATCCCTACTAACCCCTACTAATATTATAAATGCGAAAGTAACTCTGTCTGTCTGTTACGCTTTCACGCTAAAACTACTGGAAAGATTTAAATGAAATTTGGTACAAAGAAAGTCTGGAGACTAGGAAAGGACATAGGCTACTTTTTAACCGACTGCAAAAAAGGAGAAGTTCCACGCGGACGAAGTCGCGGGCAGAAGCTAGTAAGTAATAAAACGTATTGTTATAGTTGAAGTAAAAAATATTAATAAAAACAAATCTTTAGCGTTAAACCATCGTCAGCTGAGTCATGCTGCTAATATAGGAACTGTAAAGTTCTTGAAACTTCAACCAAAAAAATACACGCGAGTTAAAAACGTTTTTATAGTTGTTTCATTCCAATGTAAAAAAACAGTTTAACTGGTGATGTACCTAATTAGGTACATTAAATCATCAAATCGATTTCTGTTATAAATAATAAAACATTATTAGGTACCTAATTTATATTGTCGGTGTCGGGACTACTTTCATATGTGCACAGACAAACTAAGACCTTTTAAATTCTATCGTTCTCTGACACACTCACACACACACACACACATACGCACAGAGAGAGAGAGAAAGAGAGAGCTCTCTCGTTAGTACCTAACATACGCTTAAACACGAGATGGGTACATAGGTAAATGCTCTCCCGTGTTTGAAGGTTTACAAAGAATCAGAGGAACTCATATACTTACACAACAAATGCCTGAATAAATAAAGCTCTCAAGTTAATTATGTATTGAAATAAACTTTTTATCTTTAACTAGCTGTGCCCGCGAATTCGTCCCCGTGGAATAGTAATTCCTCATAAGGCTTCATATTTTCCCCGTTTTTTATACATTTTTCACTGTTTCTTCGCTCCTATTGGTCTCAGCGTGATGTTATATAGCCTAAAGCCTTCCTCGATAAATGGTCTATCCAACAAAAAAATATTTTTGGAATTCGAACCAGTAGTTCCTGAGATTAGCGCGTTCAAACAAACAAACAAACTCTTCAGCTTTTTAATATTAGTATAGATTATATTTGAAGTTGTAACTATTTGCAGTCATTGACAGGTGCAAAGAACTAGCATACCAATGGAAACCGCAAACTGTTCAACAATTCTCTGAACCTTAACAAATTGTCCACAAGGACGTTTTCATTCTGGTCACGTGGCAACGAGTCACGCCAAACACAACTCTATTACAACTGCATAGAGTCTTTTGGGAATAAGCACGTCCAGCACATTAGGTCATTGGAAATTCACTCTTATTGCACAGTGTTAAAGTTCTTGTCAGGTACTAACTTTGCTATTAAGTGAACCGAGCGTGTACAAGAGTTAGTTTGAAGTTAAAATCTGTAAGTAACGTTTAGAGACTGGTGCATGTTGTTTCTATTTTATTTTAAAATAGTATCAAAAGAAAAATTGTTTTAATTTAATGGATGCTTGCTAATTCAAAGCAACTAACTTCATTTTAGAGTTAGATTTTTTAAATATACATTACGTTTAACTGTCAGTTGCGTTTTTTTTATTCTATACCAATTGCAGTTATTCCATGTCAGTTGGGTTTTGTTCCATACCAATTGATGTTATTTCATGTCAGTTGTATTTTGTTATTATATACCAATTAAAGTTATTCCATGTCAGTTGCGTTTTGTTATTCCATACCAATCGCTGTTATTCCATGTCAATTGCGTTTTGTTTTTACATACCAATTACTGTTATCCCATGTTAGTTGCGTTTTATTATTCTATACCAATATCTGTTATTCCTGTCAGTTGCGTTTTGTTATTCAATACCAATTGCAGTTATTCCATGTCAATTGCGTTTTGTTATACAATTTCAAAAAAATATATGCAACCTTTTATTAATTTAATTTAGGCACTTGTTTTCGAATTGCGTTTTATTTATACCATTTTAACCAACTTTAATGCAACCTTTTAATAATTTAATTTACTTGTTTTCGAAAATGACTCGGTGTCCCACATAGTGTGTTTTAAATTGTAATGGAGATCGTAAATAAACCACCGAAGCCTTTTATTTGATTCTCGTATTAAATGCTTTTATTTGATACCATTGCGGTGTCAGTGAATGGAAACCAAATACATTTAAATTTAGCAGTAATCATTAGGATTTTTAATTATTCATTAACATTTTCGGATTCAAAATTTAAATACATTTATGATACAACATTGTACTAAATAACTAATTGATTATGACATCATTTTATTTGAGTCAATAATATGTGGCTTCATATTATTATACTTTTTATTTTATTTGCTACATTATCCTAACTAATATTATAAATGCGAAAGTACCTAACTCTGTCTGTCTTGCTTTCACGCTAAAACTATTAAGCCGATTAAAATTAAATTTGGTACACAGATTGTCCAAAGCCTGAGAAAGAAGATAGGCTTAGAACATTTCTTGTCGTAATTACTAATTCCACGCGGACGGAATCGCGGGTTAATAGCTTGTTTAAAATATAGAAGTATTTTTTATATAAATATACTTGCTTTATAATCTAATTTTCCAATAAAAATGATCTATACAGCTCATAGCAATCAGTTCGGTAGTTTTTGCATAAAAGAATAACTCATTTCCACACATACAAAATATCAAGTTTATAATATTAGTAAAATATAGTAATATATTAGGCATATGCTTACTGAATTACCGCACTAGCTGGGTACAGTCGAGGGAGGTTTATACGATGAAATATGTTCTGCCAAGTATACTTTGCGACTTCAGAGAAAAGTACGCTTCTAAACTTCTGTAAAATTTTCACACTATATTTTTGAGTTACAAAATCAAGGTTTTATAGAACAACATTGAAAAATGTCCAATAACACTACCCTTTTATTGACGGCCTGTTGGTCTAGTGGTCAGAGCCCCTGACTACGAAACCGGAGGATTGCGGGTTCGAATCCTGCTAGGGACAGATGTCAGTGTAAATCACACTGACATCTGTACCTGGGTCTTGGATGTCTTACCTATATGTATTTATGTATATTTATCCGTTGTCTAGTACCCATAGTACAAGCTTTGCTTAGTTTGGGGCTAGATTAGCGATGATGGGAAGCTTGAAAACGTTGATTTATTTAACTGCACCATCACTCAAAAAAGATTTTAGATAACACCATTTATTAATTCCTATCTCTTTTTCCTTTTATCAAATTTTTAAATTTCTTTTGTAACTTCATTACACATCTAGACTGTATTTTTTGTTATTTTAAGGAAACTCCAGGTCTAATTTTAAGAAATATTTTTAGCCTTTACTTGTAAACGACTGTTTGTTTCTTCAATAAATAAATTAATTAATTAATTGGTGTGAACATGTACCCAAAGATATATTTTTTTAAACTATCATCATCAAGATCATAATGAACTTCTAGGCACAGGTCTTCTCATCACCCACTTTTAAACAGTGTTGCCAACTCCTAGAAATTCGAGTCGCTAAACTCAAAAGTCGCCAGAAAGTCGCTAAAACTAAAACATAACCATAAAAAGTTCGGGGGACCCCCCCCCCCATAATGATATACAAATGGAACTTCAATTAAATAAAGTTTGAATTTATCGCGTTTGTCGTTTTCCATATTAAGTATCTCTTGGCATTTAATAATTCTGTGTCGATTTGATAAAAAATGTATCTATTATTTGGCTCTAGAACTATTTTTATTTGTACTCCAAAAGTCGCCAGATAAGTCGCTAAACTTTTTTTGTCGTCAAAACTTTTAAGCTAAGCCTTAAGCAAAAGTCGCTAGTTCTAGCGACAAAGTCGCTAAATTGGCAACACTGCTTTTAAACACTGAGCAATAAACTTGATATTACCGCACGTTGAAAAATGTTCTAGGTCACACGTGCGTAAAACGATTACTCACTACTGACGGTCAAACCCCACACTGTCCCGAGTTTTTACGGCACCGCGTAATTTTTTTACCGTATTTATATCGTAAACCCCTCTAACGTAATAAAATTAAATATCATATGATTTTTTGGAATATTTTCCAAAATAGACATTTTTATTTTTAGGAAGAAAATAATTTATTCTGATACGATTATTGGGAACTGTAAAATTCTCGAAATGTCAACATAATGTAATTTAACTACACTCAGAGGCATAATTAACCGCCCACATACATTTTCTGGATTTTCTTATAATTTCTTCTGAAATTTGTTATTTCAATTTGATTATTCAATAAAGTACATGTTTATGTTAACAAAACTATGTTATGTTAAAAAACGGGTATTAACAGTTTTAATTGTGAAATATTATATACACTTCTTAGTGTTTTCGTAAAATGTATGTGGGCGGTTAATTGTGCCTATGAGTATATATTGTGCTGATTTTTTACAATTCTTTAATTTCAATATTTTTAATGATAATTATGGCTATTGTAGGCATATAAGTAATAGTTTAAAGCAAAAATAATAGATTAGAATGAAATTATAACGGATTTACATTTCCCATACTAAACACTATAGTGTTTAATAATGTAGGTATAACATTAACCACAATTTACCACACCATTAACCACAAAAGCATCAGAAATCAATATTATTTGTGATAATTAAAATTAACTTTTATATCTTATTTTGAATACAAATTATATTTTGCATAGAATTATTTATATCGCACATGAATTTTATAAAGAATCTTTAAGTAAAAGTCTCGAACCATTTTTATATAAGTACTAAAAAAGAAAACAATATTTCAAATAACCTTTACAACCATTTCTAACTAAACATTGTCCTGACATCGAGCCAGGTCCATACTGTCACTTACAGAAACAAAGAGAGACAAAGTTCCAACTCGGACCCCTCGTTCGGCAAATACAGAACTGTCACATAAAATGTATCTCCATTTTCATTATTTGTAGGTATTATTGAAAACAATAATACCAGCAAAGCCTTAATAAAGATGGGACATTGTTTTGTTAGATATTTCATAAAGTACCTACCTGCCATCTATAGACTGTAAGGTCGAATTATTATGTAACAAACTAAGATCTGCCCGTGACTTCGTCCACGTGGAATAATTATCCGCTCCTATTTGTCACTTCAAAAACTGCTTTACACCCCATTAAACCCCTTAAGGGAGTAAATACTTAAAATCCTTTCTTAGTGCTCCCCTAGATTATAAAAGGAATGCGTGTGCAAAATGTACAAGTTTTTAACCTTTATAGGCCCTGCGAAGACCGTTAAAATAACTATATTAAAAAACACGATTACAACACCTCTTTACGCTTCGTAGTTCCAATTCCTATATTTCAGCACCATCATCAAATAAAAAATAACAAAATTATTTTATTCATTTTCGTAATTAATTATACAAATACTAAAATTTACCTTTGTAAGTTACCTACATTATCATTGAGTTTACATACGTGTAAAAAAATATTCTAAGACCACATAATGAAATATCCAGCTTTTTATAAAAACAAACTGAAATTTACCTCCAATAAGCGTAATGAAGAACAAAATCCAAAAACAATCTCAATATCTATTAGCAAAGAAAAAACTTCATTATCAAACCCAACTTATAATGACATACACCCATATAACGAATCATTACGCCAACTCGTTAAAACAGAAAAGAAAACACTTCTCACCGAACACAGGATTGCCACGAGACTTCTAAGCCATATAAACTTATTCTAACTTCACTATACTGAAATTAGTTTTAGTCTAAGTAATGTATTCTGTATTCGCACCCCGATATCTATATATATATATCCTACTACTATTATAAAGGCGAAAGTTTGTAAGTATGGATGTATGGATGTACGTATGTTTGTTACTCTTTCACGTAAAAACTACTGAATGGATTTGAATGAAACTTTACCACAATATAGCTTATACATCAGAATAACACATAGGCTACAATTTTTGAGGTTTTTAATGTGAGGTCGTAAAAAAACACATATGATTAGGGCTCTGCAGTGCTTAGTTACCGTATTTCTTACTTATTACTAGACTAGACGGGACGAACCTGAAGTCCACGCGAACGAAGTAGTATATATATATATATACAAGCTGTCTGCCCCGGCTTCGCACGGATCCCTTCTTTAATATAGCCTATGTTTCTCGGGAATAGTGGATCTGCCCAACAGTGGAACAATTTTTCGAATTAGTCCAGCCGTTTCGTAGCCTATCCGTTTGGATTGTAAACAAGCTAACAAACCTTTTCTTTTTTATATTAGTATAGATATATGTATAGCTTCTGCTTCTGACTTCGTCTGAGCACGATATCCACCCCCGTTTTATCCCCTTATTAGGTAGTGAATTTTTAAAAATCTTTTTAGTACTTCCCTACGTTACAAAAGGAACCCTTGTGCAAAATTGCAAGCTTCTAACCCTTATACTTTTATACCTTGTCTAGTACCCATACTACAAGTTTTGCTTAGTTTGGGACTAGATCAATGGGTGTGAATCATCTGGACATACTTATATATATTGGTCAAACGTTTTAGAATATAATATGAAAGATATAACATAGTATGTGTAATGTGTATGTATACTCTTTTTTTGTAGAAGAGATTTTCAACTAGATTTTAAAAGAGTAACGCTTAAGTTAGACTATCGTCAGCTCATCGTTACTACAAATATGGGAACTATAAAGTTTGCCAAACGTCATAAAACGCAAGTTAAATCCTTTATAGCTGTAATAACGGCAAAGGCATCAGAAATTACGAGCTTATCCTTTTAAGAGAATTCTGCTAGTTAACCTAAAACCTTATATACGAGTATGTCATATTACTATATTCGTGACATAATATAATAATAAATTCCATAATAAATATGTCACGTACAAATAAGGGCAAGGGCGAGAATGAGCGGAATGAAAAAATATAGCATGTACGCTTTGATAACAGAACATATATATATGTTATTAGTATACCAAAGTGAGTCATCAAATATAGGCCTAATAATGTCTGATGCCTTCGCGGTTATTATACATTGGAATGAAGCAACTTTAAACGGATTTAACTCGCGTAATTTATTTTATTGGCTGACGTTTCGAAGCCTTTACAGATTTCATAATCGTAGCACGACTGAGCTGACAATAGTCTTATGCTAAAGTGATTAAAAAAAATACGCGAGTTAAATCCGTTTAAAGTTGTTTCATTTCAAAATATAGACCTATTCGCTCTACAGTTATAAATAAATATCTTTGAACAATTCACACCCATTGAACAAGTCTCTAAGTACTATGGGTACTAAACAACGGATAAACATACATAAATACATATAAGACATCCAAGACTCAGGTACAGATGCCAGTGCTCATCATACTGACACCTGCCCCTAGCAGTCAAACCCGCAACCTCGGGTTTCGTAGTCAGGGCCTCTGACCACTAGACCAACAGGCAGTTGACCAGGCGCGTGTAGTGAGGGTCGCGTATGTACCACGTCAGGGTAGGCACTCCATACATTTATACCATTGTGCCTATATGGAATGCACGCCCTTGCTGTTGACAGATACGTGAGGGTATTTCTGGGGTCCTAGTCAAAAGGGACATGTCTTTCTACACGTGTGGGCCCTTTTTATACTAAAGCTGAAGATTTATGGTAAGGATTTTATATAAAAAGGCATATGTGTAAGTAGTTTGGCTTGGTCTTATAATGTTAGTATTTTTGTATCTGAAGATTTTTTTTTACTTAACGTAATTAGGTACTAGAAAATTATTACGTAACACAGTTAAGGTCAATAATGTTTATTTAATTTTCTTTCATTTTTTATTTTTTGGAAAAAAAATGTATACGGTATTCCGACTGAATTTTTTTCGACCAACAAAAAACAACGACAAATTTATGTAAATTGTTATTATTATTGCCATCTGCAAAATTCTTCCCCAGACAGTTAACGCAAAACCGCTTATAATAAAAATTCTTATTCGATTATCATCGAAAGATATCGAAACACCGAAAATATTCATTTATCCTTCATCCTACACAATAAAATTAAATCTTATCGTATAATTACATACCTTATAAGCATTATATACACATATAAACACACTCACACACACGCACGGGTCACTAACACACACTTTGGTCACTGTTCATACATTATTGGTCACTAAATAACAATTCATTGAAGATTCTTGGTCACTAAATCTCGATACATTTTATGCGCTACGGCGTAGCGACCGCTACGAGCTACGCGCGAGCTACGACTGCCGTAGCCCCCGCCCCGCGCAACGGCCCGGGTATTCTGAACTCTCTTGTTATTTTGCTATTGTTTTAAATATATAAATATGCTAGCTGTCCGCCGCGGCTTCGCATGGATTCCTTTTTTTTTATAGCTTATGTCACTCGGGTATAGTGTAACTTCCCAACAGTGAAAGAATTTTTGAAATCGGTCCATCCGTTTAGAAGCCTATTCAATCCAAACAAACAAACCTTTCCTCTTTATAATATTAGTATAGATATGTGTTCTGGACCGGTATTGAAAATTAGCTACGATCACCCTAAGTAACATAGGCCAAGCCATAGAATATTTAAAAAAAAATTGAGAACCGTGCAAAGCCGGGGCGAGCCACTAGTTATAAATATATTTATTTTTTTGTAAATATTACATTTACGGTCTGTTTTAGAAAGTCCAAGTAAGGAATTTGCCTCCAAATTAATCCTAACTAATATATGCGAAAGTAACTCTGTCTGTCTGTCTGTACTGGACCGATTTAAATGAAAATTGGTACAAAGAACGTCTGGAGCCTGAGAAAAAACATAGGCTACTTTTTAACCGACTGCAAAAAAAGGAGTTCTACGCGGACGAAGTCGCGGGCAGAAGCTAGTACTTTATAATTTTTTGAAGTTGTGCGTACAGTGGAAGGTATATATGGAGTTTGCATTGCATATACATACCTACATACACGCAGTTTTATTTATACATTATGCTGTAATGGAATGCACGACCTTGGTTGATCGACAGTAGTTAATAATTTCTGATGCCTTCGCGGTTATTCCTCATTGGAATGAAACAATCAACGGATTTAACTCGCATATTTTATTGTATTGTAATTTAATTTATTACAATTAAAATAAAATAATGTATAAGTAATAGTAATTTTTTTTGCGTAAAATGTAAGTATTTCATTATTAAGAATAGGGTAGATTTTCAAAATTTGTAATTTAAATATAAGGTAGTTTGCATAACTGTATAAATCACTTTAGCGTTAGACTATTGTCAGCTCAGTCGTGCTACGATTATGGAAACTGTAAAGAATCCGAAACGTCAGCTAATAAAATAATTTAAAAACACGCGAGTTAAATCCGTTAATAGTTGTTTCATTCCAATAAACAATGTAAATTAATTACATCCATAATAATATTATAAATAAATATAAAAGTTTGTAAAAATGAATGGATGTATGTTTGTTACTCTTTCACGCAATAACTATGGATTTTGATGAAACTTTACAATAATATAGCATACACATCAGAATAACATAATATCTATACTAATATTATAAAGTTGATGAGTTTGTTTGTTTGAACGCGCTAATATTCCTCAGGAACTACTGGTTCGAATTGAAAAAAAAAATTGTTGGATAGACCATTTATCGAGGAAGGCTTTAGGCTATATAACATCACGCTGCGACCAATAGGAGTGAAGAAACAGTGGAAAATGTGTAAAAAACGAGGCAAATAACTATTCCACGCGGACGAAGTCGCTGGCAGAAGCTAGTAAGCTATATTTCATAACATGCGCAGACGAAGTCATAAGCATAATATAATATAGTATATATTATATCAAGAATAGCTTCTAATATTAGGAGATAAAAGTAACCTAACACTTTCATAAATAAACTAATTCCTACATCTGTCTCTTTCGCACACGTGTTCCGAGGTTGTGCAAGAATATTAATTTAGGAGGGTTCCGTGACCCTTTTTAGGGTACCCTATTAAACGCGCTTTCGTAAAGGTATAAATTTAAACGTTCTTACCTGAATAGATTTTGAGATTACAAGTTTTTGGTCAGCGCGCTTTGCTGGTTAATTTTGGATCGAGGCCCGCTATGACCTGGAAATATGTTTAAATTATTATTTTGGAACTGATACACGGCTTGTGTTTACTATAAATGTGTGTTAGAATATGCACGGGGATTCCGTACGTAAATAAAATAAAAAATAACTACGTGTAAAATATTTTTTGATTATGTATATAAAACTGGCTTCTGCTAGCAGTCGGTTAAAAAGTAGCCTTTGTCGTTTCTCAGGTTCCAGACTATCTTTGTAACAAATTTCATTTAAACCGGTCCAGTAGTTTTAGCGTGAAAGCGTAACAGACAGACAGACAGAGTTACTTTCGCATTTATAATATTAGTTAGGATTAGGATAATTTCTGATGGCGAAGGCTTGCACATGTAAATGTTTAATATTTCATAATTCAGAATAGGGTAGTTTTTCAAAATTTGTAATTTAGATATAAGGTAGTTTGCATAACTGTATAAATCACTTTAGCGTTAGACTATTGTCAGCTCAGTCGTGCTACGAGTAAAGAATCCGAAACGTCAGCAAATAAAATTTAAAAAAAATACGCCAGTTAAATCCGTTAATAGTTGTTTCACTCCTGTTGCGTACTCCTTGCGTTTATATATAGTTTTTATAGTTTTACTTTTAATTGGCTATTGCCCTTTTTTATACATCGATTGTTTTTATAATTGTCAGTCTGTTAGTTGATTTGGTTGAGTTGTGTTGTGATATTGTGTTCGTTTGTAAAGTTACCTTATTATATTCCTATATTCCTTTATCCTATAGCTTTCATTACAGTCCACCCTCCACAACAACTCCAATGTGTAATAACCGCGAAGGCATCAGAAATTATAATATTATTATTATATAATAACCGGACCCTAAACCTGACGAAATATTTAACAGCATTCAACTTGGCAACCGCAAGTCTACTCATGTCACCGTTGACCTAAAATAACTTGACTGAAACTTAGTAATGTAATGTCACAAGTTGACAGACTAATACCAACTTGTTTAGCAATTATCCGAATAACAGTTGACCTTTTGGAATAGGGTAGGCTCATATAGAAACGATATCGCTTACACATCGTCAAATTTGATAGAATAGTGACTATTGCAATATTGGCCTGTTTGATATTCATTGGAATGAAACATTATAACGCATTTAATTTGCGTATTTTTATTTGCTCGCGTTTTGAAAACTTTACAGTTCTCATATTTGTAGCGTGAGCTAACGATAGTCTTACGCTAAAGTGAGTTTTCAAAACGTTGACAAAAAAAATGAAATATGCGAGTTAAATCCGTTTAAAGTTCCAATGTATACAAACCCTTATATCTTGACCTTATCTAATAAGAGACCTGAGAAATTTTAAAGGGTATAGATACAGCCTAGACTTAGAGGTATTAAGTTCTAATGTTGGCACTCCTGCGGCATTGCTTAGTTAACTAAAGTTAGTAACAGATTCACTTTAAGAGGATTGTGAACCTGTTAATTTTCATACTGTACGTTTTGATTTTTAAGAAATATTGCTTACGCTAAAATTTATTAGCATCTAAAAATCTATATTATTTAAGCAATATTTTTTAAAAATCAAAACGTACAGACGTAGTTTCTCATTATATCTACAACATATCCAAAAATTATAAAAATCTAACTATATTTACTGGGTGTAAAACGTTATCACCTTTTGTATGAAAATCAACAGGTTCACAATCCTCTTAAAGCCTAGGTAAGAGACAAAAAATAAATCTTAGAAACTTAATAAATTAAAAACTAATGGTATTGAACCTAAAATATCAATCGAATTATCGATTGATAGATCGTAGTTAATAATAAATCTTAGAACTAATAAATATCACAAAGTAGTCCTTTAAAAAAACCGGTCAAGTGCGATTCAGAGAACGAAGTGATCATATTTAAGGGTTCCGTTCTACTTTTGGGGGACGGAATCCTAAATATAAGTTTATAATTACTAATAACGTTCTTGCGCTTGCTCAAGTACCTTATAAGACCTATTAACAAGTACAAGTTGATTATAAGTTAGATATAGGACTAATTGATCTTATAACTGCTCCCGAATCCTTGCTTAAAGCACGTTATAAGTAAAAAATAAAGTATTCTTGAGAATGCTATAAGTACTTTTTGATTGTTATCTTATCTTATCGTTGGGGTCCTTTCGGATGCACTTCGACCCATTGGGATTTTTTGTGCCTACCCCTCCTTTAGCTTACTCCAGGTTCTCCATAACCGATTCCATGTATCGTATTATGTCTCCCTGTCGCAATGCCTTGAAGTCTCCAGGCTCCAGGTACCCGGAGCCTAGTATCTTCATTCTGCGTCTGGTGAGGGCGTCGCAGTAGCACACCAGGTGTTCCACAGTTTCGCATTCCTCTCCACACATTCTGCAGTCGCTGCTGTTCGTAAGTCCCATTTTATGTAGGAGTTCGTTGACTCCTAAGTGACCGGTGAAGACTCCTGTTTTGATTGTTGGTATGCATAATAATATAATGGTTCTATAGAGTTTGCGATCCAGTGAGGAGGCTGGTCGTATAAGAAGTTTAAAAGTCTTCATATTTTTAAAAAATAATACAGGGTTAATTTTTTAATAATTTCTGATGTCTTCACGGTTATTACACATTAACAGATTTAACTCGCGTATTTAATTTTATTTGCTAAAGTTTCGGAGCCTTTACAGATTCCATAATCGTAGCACGACTGAGCTGACAATAGTCTGCTAATACAGGGCTTATGCAAAGTTACTTTAGCTATTGAGATTATTTCTTGTTTCATTAATACATGTACATAATATGTAATGTTATGTACCTAATACGTGACAGGGAAAACATATATACCTATATGTACAGACCTACATGTGTTGTGCCTGCCACATTGTATTACCAAGTCCGCGGAACACGGGTCGCTCTCTTAGTAACATTTAATCAGAGCTGACTACAACACGTACGTCGTCACATCTTCAAAGAATAACTTATGTCAACAAATCGGTGCTTAATACGAGATACATTTTGCAGTTTCATTAACCTACTTACTTGATACTTATCGTTTATTTTGACAATTCTATATATCTTAATTTCTGATGCCTTCGCGGTTATCATACATTAACGGCCTCGGCAGACGTCGTCCTGCCCGTCCGATTGTTTCGTCTAAGATCTGTCAAAGTCTTCTAACTGTCACTTAATGAATAGTAATTCTTCATAAGGCTTCATATTTTCCCCGTTTTTTACACATTTTCCACTGTTTCTTCGCTCCTATTGGTCGCAACGTGATGTTATATAGCCTAAAGCCTTCCTCGATAAATGGTCTATCCAACAAAAAAAGATTTTTTGAATTCGAACCAGTAGTTCTTGAGATTAGCGCAAACAAACAAACAAACAAACAAACTCTTCAGCTTTATAATATTAGTATAAATTGGGATGAAACAAATTTAACGGATTCAACTCGCGTATTTTATTTTTATCGAGCTCAGTTATGCTACAATTATGGAATTTGTGCAGGCTCCGAAACGTCAGCCAATAAAAATAAAATACGCGAGTTAAATCCGTTAAAGTTGTTTCATTCTAATTTATATATCTTTATAAAATACTAGCAGTCCCTATTGTTTTTTTCAAAATATTCTATAGCCTATGTTCGTCGGCAATAGTGTAGCTTCCTAACAGTAAAAGAATTTGTCAAGACAAGAGTGGTTTTGGACCCTATTTAATCAAAACAAACAAACAAACCTTCCTCTTTATTATATTAGTATAGATAGCCTATGTATTTTCAACTCGCGTATTTTATTTTATATGCTGAATTATTTTTTAAAATAATTATATAAATTTGATCGTACAAATATTAAGTAAAAATAAATTAATAAATAATTCCCCCAGACCGCAATGCCAGGCACAATCGGCCCGATGCCACGTCCATCCGACATCACCAGGCCCTTCAACCTTGTAGTGGGTGCACGTCATTCAATATATTTCTAGTAAATAGACTACCCATTATATCATTCAATGGGTGCTTTAGTATGGCACATGCAAGCACTCGATTAAGAGTGATCGTTGAAGCGCAGCCGCGAAAGTTTTGTTGTCCCGTTCTAGCGGAGACCTCTCGTTTCAACCACCCTGGAGATTTGGTGTAAGGTAGTAGAGAAAGCGAGGCTAATCCAACAGCTGGACCGATTTTATTTTTATCAGCTATGATCAGTAGGTTTGTAAAAAAAAAAAAAATGTTGCGCGGTGAATTAGAAAACTTGACGAAAATATTAACTTAATGACATGTACTAGTTTCTATCGGCAATTTCACCAATATAAAATTACTTTTTGTGGTAGTTTAGGTGATACACCAATGCAAATGGTCGAAATTCGATCGATGATTTTATGTGTGCTAAATGCTGCAAAGTATTTCACACAGATGGCGCTGAAGCGAAAAATTCGGTTGTGAAGCAATGAAAGTACTAGACCGAATTGAAGGACTTCGAGTGGAGAAATTTGAAGACTCATTAGTGGGTTCTCATGGTGTAAAGGTCAGCACGCTACCGCTAGTATAGGCAAGGGTGTGAGTTCGAGTCCCACTGAGGGTCTCAATTTTTCTACTCATGTCTTAGTACAAAAATCCCTACTAATATTATAAATGCGAAAGTAATTCTGTCTGTCTGTCTGTCTGTCTGTCTGTCTGTCTGTTACGCTTTCACGCTAAAACTACTGGACCGATTTTAATGAAATTTGGTACAAAGAAAGTCTGGAGCCTGAGAAAGGACATAGGCTACTTTTTAACCGACTGCAAAAAAGGAGGAGTTCCATGCGGATCAAGTCGCGGGCAGAAGCTAGTATCATTATAAATCAAATTATATTTTTTAAAATTTTGGAATGAAACAACTTTAACGGATTTATCTCGCGTATTTTATTTTTATTGGCTGACGTTGGGCCTTTACAGATTCCATAATCGTCGCTCGGCTGAGCTGACAATAGTCTTATGCTAAAAAAAAATAGTCAACAACGATCCAGGGCCCAATCGCTTGTTCCTTGTCCCAGGGACGGGGTCCCACGCAGGCGCCCTCCGCCGCGCCCGGGAAGCAAAAACCCTGCGTAATATCAAGTTTTTTTTCCCACTTAATTACATACAAAGTTCCAGTTATTCCTGGAATAAAGCGTGCAAACATACCCTATTTACCTAACAAGGATCTGTGTGCTTTTGGACTATTCTTTTGGGTATCGCCCATTTGTTTTGCACCGGATGTTTGAGGTCAGAGGTCACTACACGCGTATTGGGATACTAGTTGCGCCACGCGGTTTGACCCGTAGGATTGAGTTATTCAATTGTAATTAATTTGAATCGACTTTCGTATTTTGATTAGGGCAACAGATAGTAAGGATATTATTTTTTTAAATCAATAAAATACTATTTTTTTCTTTTGAGCTTCATAAGAGCTTGTAAAAGCCTAAATTGAATACCTAAATATATTTTTGATTTTAATTTTGATACCTAAATTATATGTATATCTAAATTGAATTTCTTTTTCTTTTTATTTTCAAAATATATGAAACATATATAAACCATGTGATAAAATTATTTAAAAATAAAATTATCAAAATTTTAAAGAAACACAAAAATATTTAAAATTGGGTCCTATGTAAGTTTTTGTTACAAATCCAAAAAAACAACAAGATCGGCTAAGCTCTTACTACCATACTTCCATCCATATTATAAAACTTAATAAAAACACTACCAAAGAGTAACAAAAATCTTATAAATATTTATATCCATTTTGCAATTTTAATTAAAATCAAAGTTGGGCCAAGCGTGAATTAATGGACACATTGTGTGCTTCAAACAAACATTGAAAGTTTTAACAAAACGTGTTGGAAGTTCTTGCTAAGTTTAGATGGGAAAAAGTTTAAAAGCTCCAGTGAGGTCATCACACGGGACCTCGTAACCCACGAGTAGAAAAAACAAGTGGTTAGATAATTGGATGTATTCAATTGCCCTAAGTATTTATATAGAAACTAACTTAAATTGGTATAACAGCCTTCACCCTCTTGTATATATATAAATATAGATATATCAGACTTTACTCCCTTATGTCCTTGTTTCACTTCGTGTGTTTATAATGTGGAGAAAATAGTTTATCATTAGAATAGCTATCGCAAGTCTAAAACCCTAATATCGACTAATGTTGAGGTCTGGGCCAGTAGGTAATCTGTACAACATTAATTGCTACTACTATACCATATAATTGCTAACATAAGCTGCTCATTGTGAGACTAATACGAGCTACTACTAGCTCCTACCAGCTACTATACCTACTAGCTAACAAGAGCTCAATGAGAGATTAACACAAGTAGCTTCTATACTATGCTAACACGAGCTGCTAGTAGCTCCTACTAGCAACAATACTAGCTAACATGAGCTACCACTAAGTCCTACAAGATATTATACTAGCTAACACGAGCCACTACTAGCTCGTACTAGATATTATACTAGCTAACACGAGCCACTACTAGCTCGTACTAGACCTATATTTTGACGGCCTGTTGGTCTAGTGGTCAGAGCCACTGACTACGTACTAGAATTATACTAGTTCGAGCCACTACTAGATCGTACTAGATGTCAATGTGATAACACAAGCTTTGCTTAAAATGGGACTAGATAATTGGTGTGAATTGTCCAAAGATATAAAAAAAAGATAAACTTTTTTGACTGTGGGCTTCTCCGGGTTCTAAGCTATCTCACCACCGATATTCAACCAAGTCGGTTAACCCGTCTTAAATTTTAAATAGTGTAACTAAAACGACTTCCTTTTATATATATATATACATATATATATATATATATATATATATATATAGATTGTAGCTTAAGTTTTCACTCGAAAAACACGCCAAGTTTTTTTAGTTAATTGAAAGACAGCGAAGAGTCAGCGGCACTTCATTAGATGCCCCGATAGTCGCAGGAGAGCTCTCTCCAAAATAATGACGGACCCTCTTGACCTGCATTGCCATAATTATATTTACTAGCTGGCGACGGCCTGTTGGTCTAGTGGTCAGAGGCCCTGACTACGAAACCGGAGGTTGCGGGTTCGAATCCCGCTAGGGGCAGATGTCAATGTGATGAGCACTGGCATCTGTACCTGAGTCTTGGATGTCTTATATGTATTTATGTATATTTATCCGTTATCTAGTACTTACCCATAACACAAGCAAAGCTTTGCTTAAAATGGGACTAGATAATTGGTGTGAATTGTCCAAAGATATTTATTTATTTATTATATTTATTTATTTACTAGCTGAAACAAAGCCAGGCTTGAAAATAAAGGTACCATCAGTTTTTATAACGTACTAGCGGTTCGCCTCGGTTTCGAACGGATCCCTACTTTTTTAAAATGTAATATAGCCTATGTCACTGGGGAATAGGGTAGCATCCCAACAGCGAAAGATTTTTTCAAATCAGTCCCGCCGTTTTGATGCCTATTCATTCTAAACAAACAAACCTTTCCTCTGTATTATATTAGTATAGATAAAATAGAACGATATAACAAACCCCCGACATAAAAACATAAAAGCCGTCTAAAAAGTATAAAAATAATAAAAACTTGATGTTAGGTAGGTACCTAAGTATGGGTGCCCCTTATATAGCATAACATTAATTGTCATATATTGAAAACGCATAACAGACTTGGCATAACAATATTATGCATAACATACATAATGCATAATTATAAAATGGCATACTGCTTAAAACGCATAATAATGAAAAAGCATAATTTTAATTAGTATAACTTTATCTGGTATAACTTTAATATCAATAATAAAATAAATGCATAAACAAGGGGGCACCACAGTTTCCATAAAATGGAAAAGTCGATTATTGAGATACCGAAAATTATCTCAGATAGTTGTTTCAATTCTAGAAACTTTCAATAGTTATTCTTAGACATATCAGTTAGTGTCGTGTTAATATTAATCATACTTGTCTTTATTCCAAAATTATCAGAAAAGTAGGTTAGGTTAGGTTAAAACTGCGACACTTGCAGGATCGATTTGCTACCAGAAAAGTAGATCAGTTTTTAAACATATTTTTTCATTTTATTGGCCCCAATAGATGAAAATAAAAGTAAATCTATGAAAACTTTTTTTTTTTAATATTGAATATTGAAAATTTGGTATACATTATGCACACAAAAAACATATTTAAATCAGTTGAGGTTGTGAACAGACACTTAAACTTTTTATAATTTTTCATATTTATAAAAAATAATTTTAGGCTTTTTATTTTTATGCTAGTTTATCGTTATGAGTATTTACATTATGCGTATTAAAATTATGCATTTTCAATTATGCTTATTAATGTTATGCTGATTTACAATTATGCTTAGAATTGTTATGCTACTTCAAATTATGACGATTTATTTTATGCGTTTTAATATAGACCCACCTAAGTATTAATAGGTATTTCTACAAAGAAAACGTCACGTCGGGGGGACCGCTCATCATTTACCTAATTGTACTCTACCTATATTTACCTACTATGTATCAAAACCTAAGGTCCCCCCGACATGACGTTTTCTTTGTAGAAATACCTATTAATACTTAGGTACCTACCTAACATCAAGTTTTTATTATTTTTATACTTTTTAGACGGCTTTTATGTTTTTATGTCGGGGGTTTGTTAAATTTTTTAATTTTTTTTTTTATTTCATACTTTTTGAAAGTAGGTAGGTAACTTATTATTTTTTTAACCAATTTCCATTTTACATGGAATTCTGTAATGTACATGTGGTCCTCTTTCATTTGATAGCTCACTCGGTTATATTTGTAGTCATTTGGTTAACCATTTCCACACTTTCAGTCCCTATATTTTTTGAACTACTTAACCGATTTTCATTATAATATCAATTTTGTAATGTACACGTGATACTCTTTCATTTGATACCCCACTCGGTTATATTTGTAGATATTTGATTTTCCATCCCCACTTTCACTCCCTATATTTTTTGAACGGCTCAACCGATTTTCATTATAATTTCAATTTTGTAATGTACTCGTGACCCTCTTTCATTTGATACCCCACACGAGTATATTTGTGAACATTTATTTTTCCATCCCCTCTTTCACCCCCCTCTATTTATTAAACTACTGGTCCGATTTTCATCAAACATAGCTAAGAACACTCCCGACATATTCACCTTTTAAACAAAAAAAACAGAATCAAAATCGGTTCATGCGTTTGGGAGCTATGATGCCACAGACAGACACACACACACACACACACACACACACACACACACACACACACACACACACACACACACACACACACACACACACACACACACACACACACACACACACACACACACACACACACAACACAGACACGTCAAACTTATAACACCCCGTCGTTTTTGCGTCGGGGGTTAATAAAAATAACTAATAAATAACATATAACAAAAGGCCTTCTAACAGTCAGTCGCCAATTGATACTTTAGCGTTAGACTTTGGACAGCTCAGTCCTTCTACGAATATGGGAACTGTAAAGTTTTAGAAATGTCATTAAATGAAATATAATGCACAAGATAAAAAATGGTTATAATTGTTTCATAAAGGTTACGAAAAATGTCTGACAAGAAACAACAATTTCAATTGTTTTAAAATAGTGCATGCCGAATATTGTAAAGAGAAAAACCCGTCATAATATATTATTATATTTATACTAGCTGTGCACGCGACTTCGTCCCCGTGGAATAGTAATTCTTCATAAGGCTTCATATTTTCCCCGTTTTTTACACATTTTCCGCTGTTTCTTCGCTCCTGTTGGTTGCAGCGTGATGTTATATAGCCTAAAGCCTTCCTCGATAAATGGTCTATCCAACAAAAAAATAATTTTTGAATTCGAACCAGTAGTTCCTGAGATTAGCGCGTTCAAATAAACAAACAAACAAACAAACAAACATACTCTTCAGCTTTATAATATTAGTATAGATAATAATTTATTTATATTCCATGCAACATTTATTCAAATTTATTCAACATAAAATTGAATTGTAATTTCGGTGTTATTAATTGTTAAATCATATTTTTGGGATGAAACAACTACCTATTAACGGAGACTATGAGCTATAGTCTAACGCTAAACTTAAACTTCGTCACTTTAGCGTTAGACTATTGTCAGCTCAGTCGTGCTACGATTATGGAAACTGTAAAGAATCCGAAACGTCAGCAAATAGAAAATACGCGAGTTAAATCCGTTAATAGTTGTTTCATTCCAATGTGTAATAACCGCGAAGGCATCAGAAATAATCTCAATATGAATACATATAGGTAATTTGACATATTATTGTAATTATATTGATCTAATCTAATCTCATTGTGATGATATATCTCAAGGTATACTGCCGTCATTTTTAAAAAGGCGACCTTCTGACACTTTACCGATTTTGAGTTATATACATGGGCGTGATCAGAAAAAAAAGGCGCGTCGACCCATCCAACCCGTTTTTCTCTATCTTATTTAGTTCTCGAGATATTTTTTCAGATTTTCCTCTAAAAGGCCGTGACGCGACATTATTTTTAGTGTAAAATTTACTAAAAGGCAGTAATGTTACATTACTTTATTTAAAGGCAGTTTCAGTCCCTTGGCTGCCAATTCACAATAGCAAAAAATACACAATAATTCATTAAAAGGCCGTTTTTGGGCAAAAATTTCTTAAAAGGTCGTCATGTGGCTTACACTGCCTTTTTAATAATTATTTAGTGGTTAAAATTTTTAATGGTACTTATAAGAAAGAAGTTAACACTTTCTTATACATTTTTAGTTGCTATTTTTGGTAGGCTATTGGACACTAAAAAGCAGTTTTCTCGCAATAATTAATTAAAAAGCGGTTAAGTTACGTGTAGGTGTAAGTTATTACGTGCATTTCTATTTGTAAATGCGTCGATAAAATTATGTTAGTGCGCCAAAAGTCGAGGTAAGATAGTTGTCTACTACTTAAACACTGCATGAAACTTCAAAGGTAAAATTTAATATTCAATTGAATGATATATTATAGTTGTTTTTAATATAATCTATGACTAAAGTTTTTTTCGACTAATCTATACTGAGTTTTACTCCCGTGTAAACTACAACTGATTCACGAAATGCTTAAAAACTGCTATCTTCAGTTAGGTATTTGACTCATAGTAGCTATACAGTATGTTAGTAAATATAGAAGGTACACCTATTTATAGTTGGTTCTTATTTATTGCTGTTATAGAAAAAGTTATATATGAAATGAAATAAGAAATGCATCCTTTAAGTATTACCTAATATAATTTCGATTACCTATGTAGGTACATCGAATATTGTAATGTCTTATGACGACAAAAGATGTGTCATTTTAGTCATTTTGAACGTTATATTGTCTATTTTTTGATTATTTACTAATTATCACACATTGGAACAAAACAACTAAAAGAACACTAAAGAGTGTTGTTGTATTTCTTTATATTGTAATTCCATCAATGGTAAAATACAATTTACGATGGATTTAGAATAAAATTAAGAAAATTAAGATGTTCTACTTAAAGGAAAACTTAATAATAATTTTCTAAATAGGTCATAGTCACAATGTATTGAAAGAAAACTCCTACAGATGGGTCTGTATTGTAAAGGTTGCAATTTATCGTAAAAGCTGGCCGCTAGATAATGTTTTTTCGAATAGCTTTAAAATGGATTATGAATGTGGTAGGTACATAACACAAAAATGATAACATTATGAGTATTTATACAACCACCGTTTTGGGACGTCTGCAATCTTTGAACATGTCATGGATAAACCTAACCATACAATGAAGTTCAATAAACATCAGGTCCTTGCGAAGGAACTCCGTTACTTATTTAGAGTGCTACCCAAGGCAATTTAAATTATTTTTGTTATTCCTGCTGAGTTTCTTGCAACGTTTCTTCTCAGCAATCATTGTGGTCATTTCGATATGTTTGTATTTTATTGAATAATACATGTATTTATGCTTAGAATGCAACATATAAGTAAACATGTTTTATATTTTGAAAGACACAGTTTAGACAGTAAATAGTTTCAGCTTTGATATTAGTATAATATCACAAAAAATTGCCTATAAATACTAAAATAGTATTTTTTTCAAAAAACAGCTTAAAAATGAACCTATTATTAATAAACCCACAACAACTATAACTTTGCTACAATTATTTGGTTTGATTTGACAATATCATTTCACTTGACTGCTCTTATAGAACCATTACTTAAAGTATTGTAAATACGATAATTGGTTTAAAAGCAGTAATTGAAGTTTTACTGCTTTTAAGGATTTTTTTCACCGGCATACTAATGTCATTACTTACTTAAATGGCAGTTTTTGCACTTTAACGTCTTTCTTATATTTTTTTTAGAAACATTTTTAATTAGAATACTGAACAAAAAAGCCGCTATGTGGATAAACTGCCTTTTAGAGAATTATGAACAGTAAATTTTCCGGCTGCATAATTTTTTGTGAAAATTACTCCACTAAAAGGTCGCTTCGGGACTCAAACGGCTTTTTAGTGGATTATGCTCGATTAAAAACTGATCCCAATAATTTAAAAAAATGTTTTTTGATTAATTTTGTTCATTTAAATGTATAAAATGGTAATAAAAAAATATACATAAGATAGAATAGACATCACTCTACAGGTACGGATTTTCACGTAAGTCATATTCGCCTCATAAACCAATGAAAAAAAATAAAATAAAGTTGGGCACTTCTTTTGCGATTTTCTCAAAAGTAAGTTTTGTCAGAAGGTCGCCTTCTTAAAAATGACGGCAGTATATTGTTAGTCGTATACAGGTAATATCTTAATGACATTAACTATAATTATCTTAAGGTTGGGTATTATTCGCGTTGTGTCGGTTTTTAACCCCCGACGCAAAAACGACGGGGTGTTATAAGTTTGACGTGTCTGTCTGTCTGTGTGTGTGTGTGTGTGTGTGTCTGTCTGTGGCATCATAGCTCCCTAACGCATGGACCGATTGTGATTCTGTTTTTTTTGTTTGAAAGCTGACTATGTCGGGAGTGTTCTTAGCTATGTTTTATAAAAATCGGCTGAGTAGTTTAATAATTAGGGGGGTTGAAAGAGGGGATGGAAAAATAAATGTCTACAAATATACTCGAGTGGGGTATCAAATGAAAGAAGATCATGTGTACAGTACAAAAATAAAATTATAATGAAAATCGGTTGAGTCGTTCAAAAAATATTGGGAGTGAAAGCGGGGATGGAAAACCAAATGTCTACAAATATACCCGAGTGGGATATCAAATGAAAGAGGATCTCGTGTAGATTACAAAATTGAAATCATAATGAAAATCGGTTAAGTAGTTCAAAAATTATGGGGAGTAAAATTGTAAATGGTAAGCCCAATGTCGACAAATATACCCGAGTGTGGTATCAAATGTAAGAGGAAAACATGTACTTTACAAAATTCCATGTTAAATGGAAATTAGGTAAAAATAATAATATGTAGTAGGTACCTAAATACCTACTTACAAAAAGTAAACCGTAGGTTTAGGTAGATTGTAAATATTAAGTAAGTAGGTATACCTAAATGAGAAGCGGTCCCCCCGACATGACGTTTTCTTTGTAGAAATATTAATACTTAGGTAACTAATATTAAGATTTTGTTATTGTTATACTTTTTAGAGGGTCTTTTAGTTTTTATGTCGGGGGTTTGTTAAATTTTTAATTTACTTTTTTTAATGACATAACTCGTATATACGTATAATTTTTAAAAAGTAAAACTTAACAAATAAGATCAGCATACAAAATCAAAAGAAAATTCGATGGAACAAAAAACGTCTTTTGCCGA
Source organism: Polylopha cassiicola (assembly GCA_038024825.1). Taxonomy (NCBI): domain Eukaryota; kingdom Metazoa; phylum Arthropoda; class Insecta; order Lepidoptera; family Tortricidae; genus Polylopha; species Polylopha cassiicola. Next base: position 9,242,484 of record CP149061.1, read on the forward strand.
CTTTTTTTCATACAGAAGAAAGTCACGAGAAACTGTGGAAGCCAGGCCAAAAGTAACCAAAAGATTCACTCTGCGATGGTGTAATGGTTCAAAATACTACAGTAGGCGAACTCCTAGATATTATTAGAATAGCCACCCGCGGCTTCACACAGGTGCTATAAACCTTCCTCTCGAATCACTCTATCTATTAAAAATAACCTCTTAAAAATCCATTGCGTAGTTTTAAAGATTTAAGCATACATAGAGATGGACAGACAGCGATAGTGATTTTGTTAAAATATAGAATGTAGTGATGACTTTTGATAGATAAATAAATTTAATGTTAAAACATTATAGATAGATATTATAAAGAGGAAAAGTTTATTTGTTTATTTGGATTGAGTAGGCTCCTAAACGACTGGACCGATTTGAAAAATTCTTTCACTTTTGGAAAGCTACACTATTCCCGAGTGACATAGGCTATAAAAAGAGGAATCCGGGCGAGGCAGGGGCGGGCCGCTAATACTTAATATAAAAAGAAAAAAAGTTTGTTTATTTGGATTGAGTAGGCTCCTAAACGACTGGACCGATTTGAAAAATTCTTTTACTGTTGGAAAGCTACACACTATACCCGAGTGTCATCCCTACTAATATTATAAATGCGAAAGTAACTCTGTCTGTCTGTCTATTACGCTTTCACGCTAAAACTACTGGACCGATTTAAATGAAATTTGGTACAAAGAAAGTCTGGAGCCTGAGAAAGGACATAGGCTACTTTTTAACCGACTGCAAAAAAGGAGGAGTTCCACGCAGACGAAGTCGCGGGCAGAAGCTAGTAGACTATAAAAAAGGGATCCGGGCGAAGCCTTTGCGGGCCGCTAGTGTTCAATAAAATTGACACAGCGCTAACAGATTTTACTTTCAATGATCACAAAAAGTTTCACAAAATATCTTTCGAAAGAATCCTTCTGTATTCCCTTTTCCTTAAGAGGCGGGTGCCCTTTGAATTTTTAACGAACACCCCTCAGTACAAATTGAAAAAAAACACCGTTTCGCTTAAATTCCCTCACTGACTAGGCGAGATTTGTTCTTGTTTTTTCTTTTACTTCAAAACACAAGTTTATTTCGAGTTATTGTCTGTTTTTTTGAGAAAACACTGATTAATGGTAATTATGTCACTTTTCTATACTAATATTATAAAGAGGAAAGGTTTTGTTTGTTTGGATTGAATAGGCTCCAAAACGACTGGACGATTTAAAAAATTCTATCACTGTTGGGAAGCTACACTATTCCCGAGTGACATCAATACATAGTATAAAACAAAGTCGCTTTCGCTGTATGTCCGTATGTATGCTTAGATCTTTAAAACTACGCAACGGATTTTGATGCGGTTTTTTTTAATAGATAGAGTGATTCTTAAGGAAGGTTTATAGCCCCCGTGTGAAGCCGGGGCGGGTCGCTAGTAGGCTATAAAAAAAGGAATCCGTGCGAAGCCGGGACGGACAGCTAGTATGTTATAACTTTAATCGTCCTTAGCATAAAATAACATTATTATGCCAAATTATATGCACACTTATTGAAATATTGTATGGAAAAATAATCCAAAAGAAAATTGGCCACGTGACTTTTCGTTTGCCCACGTCAATAGAATTTTGCGTTCGTTTCTAATGGAATTAACGTCAGCTCACATTAAGTCATACATTTACATACATTTTTTTTCGTTAGTAACCCCCAATACAGAATACAAGTTGGTATTATTGCTTTAGAATTGTGAATAGGCACAATTAAAAAAATAAAGGCCTATTGGAAAATTCTCAGTTTATCTCTACATAATATTTTACTTCCAAGAATTTATATTTTCAAAACAATACTCCTAATTAAGCTTAGAATCCTCTTAAAAAATGTTTTATTTTCTTTTGCAAAACATTTTTCGAATCTAATGAATATATTTTATTATCGAACAACAATATTCTATTGAAAAACGTTATTTCACTTTATTGAAGCACCTACCTGTAGATTTTATTAGGAATCAAATCATTGTCGTCTTTTTACTATGGAATATTTTTTATTGCTGAATATAATATTTCAATGAAATATGACTGAGTTTATTGGCTTAATTTCAAAAACGAACTGTAAATGCAATTATGAATTCTATCAAAAACTGGACACACAACATTATCTAGTTTTATGTTAGGTAGACGGTACCGATATTCCGCCACTGTACCTATTTGTTGGCTGCTACATACATGAGCAGGCGCGTGCAGTGAGGATCGCGTGTATACCACGTCGGGGTAGGCACTCCACTACGCCTATATGGAATGCACGCCCTTGTGGGTAGGTACTGTTTTTTTAAACCTATCTTTAAAATGCGCTTTCTAAATCCTTTACAGTTATTTTATTTCTATAATATCATATATTTTTTATCGTAAGTTTTAATTTAAGCACTAAGCAGAATATTATTGAATCTTCACATTCCGTGTTAACTCTATTATAATTATTGAAGCAGACAATGTTTGCTTTGATGTTTTTTTTTTTATCTCCAATTTCACAAACAAAATGGCTTCATTATTATAACATAACTCTTTCAGCCGCAAGATCCAATTCAAACCAGATCGAACCGGTTTTGACAGGACCAATCCGGCGGCCGGCCGTCAGCCAATCAGCGGCGGGCATCCATCACGATTAGCAACAGATTCCATTTTTGAAGAGTTCGATAATGGTCTGTCATTCAAGATGAAATCATTTAGCGATGTAGCTTTCTCTAAACTTGGTTAACGGGTTCTGTGATTGACAGGGGAGATAATGGGATAAGTTCATTTTAAATAGGTCTTTTTTAAATGGGTGTTATGTACAATAAGTGACATTCTGAATTCGGCACCAGAACAATCAGAATTGTGTTTGATTTGGCTTATGGTTTTCAAAACTGACCACGTGATTGGCTCAGTGGTGAATAGGTAAGTATATTAAACCTAAGAACAGCTTACAAGTAGCTACCTACCTATCAATACTACTTAATATATACTGTTTTGGGTTATTCTTCTATTTTGTCCACAACCGAAGTTTTCCTGTTTTATGGTTATTTAGACTATCGATTGGGTATTGTGGTTTCAGTGTATCTACGTTTAAAAATACTTAATTAAAGTTTCCTTGTCATTTTTCTTATATTATATACTAGCGACCCGCCCCGGCTTCACACGGGGGCTATAAACCTTCCTTAAGAATCACTCTATCTATTAAAAAAAACCGCATCAAAATCCGTTGCGTAGTTTTAAAGATCTAAGCATACATACGGACATACAGCAAAAGCGACTTTGTTTTATACTATGTATTGATGAAGTAAAAGATTAGGTACATAATAATAATAAAAAGTAATAGATTAAAAAATAAGGACGTTCGTACCTGTAAAACGGCCCGCTTTCAGCTTAGCGAGTATATTCCTTTCCAAATTTATTTCATAGTACCAATACTAAAAAAAAACACATATCCTAAAATCACGTCATCGGAAGTCTGGAATTTTGTTCCAATATATTTATAACATACTAGCTTCTGCCCGCGACTTCGTCCGCATGGAACTCCTCCTTTTTTGCAGTCGGTTAAAAAGTAGCCTATGTCCTTTCTCAGGCTCCAGACTTTCTTTGTACCAAATTTCATTTAAATCGGTCCAGTAGTTTTAGCGTGAAAGCGTAACAGACAGACAGACAGACAGACAGACAGAGTTACTTTCGCATTTATAATATTAGTAAGGAAGTAAGGATGTTTGTATCAAGGATTTAATGAATAATCTTGTAACAGATACAAAAATAAACACGAACAAGCTTGTCTGCCCTGATGGAGGGTCCATGAATTATTCCGTGCCTGCGGAATCCTGAACGAGTTAAGGGTGAGCGGATCGCGTGAGTTGGGTTCTGCTGGTTTTTACGATGAGGGTAGAACGTGGTTCGTTCAGGTACTGTAATATAAAGTAGGTACCTTGCGTTTCAAGTGAGAGACTAGTTTAGTATCGGCGACTATTATACATTTTTCTAAGTTTTCCAACATGCTTCTAAAATCTGTCACTATAATCATTTTATAATTTCTGATGCCTTCGCGGTTATTATACATTAGCATGAAACAATTTTAGACGGATTCAACTCGCGTATTTTGTTTTATTGGCTGACGTTTCGGAGTCTTTACAGACTCCGTAATCGTAGCACGACTGAGCTGACAATAGTCTTGTGCTAAAGTATTAGTCCATCTAAAGGTGTTTTATTCCAATGCATAATAATTTAATTTTATACTTTCCATTTTTCCAACACGCATCTTTTTCTCTTTATATTAATAAGACTTAATGACTTCAAAGTCATTTGAAGGAGAAATTGGAATGAAATTCTGATGTCAACATCAACAACATCAACAACAATAATAATAATATCTTAAGACAATTCATAAGGATTGTAGATTGCATCACATCTTTGTTCAATATAATTTCTGATGCCTTCGCGGTTATTACGCTGTATACGTAGCACGACTCAGCTCAGTCGTGCTACGATTATGAAATCTGTAAAGGCTCCGAAACGTCAGCCAATAAAATAAAATACGCGAGTTAAATCCGTTTAAAGTTGTTTTATTCAATGTATAATAACCGCGAAGGCATCAGTAGGTAATTATAAAATGGTTATAGTCACTGATTTTAGAAGCATGTTGGAAAACTTAGAAAAAATTATAATAGTCGCCGATACTAAACTAGTCTCTCACTTGAAACGCAAGGTACAAACTTTATATTATATATATAGATCTAATCTTCACAACAAAATGGAACCCTGAAATGGTTCAGCAAACTGCATATTCATGCCAGCACACCTGTCGATGTGTCCATGGCTAAATCAGCTAATGATGAGGAATCCACAACTTCCTTGTACGAGGAAAAAACGAAAACAACTTTACGTGACTTGACTGAGGAATTGAAAAAAATGGCGAAAAATTGGAGGGTTTAGAACGAAATTTGTATGTGTGTACTACCTACCCACGGTTTCAGCTAGCTAGGCTACGGCCTCGCTAACACTGTCAAACTTCAGATAGAGACAGTGTTAGCGAGACAACTGCAATTTTTTTTCATCGTTTATTTTTTGATTTGATTTTTGCATTTTTTTAAATATTGTTTTATTATCTTTCTAGCCTTTGCTCGTTTCGTTCTTGTAGAAAAGGAAAATGAATGATTTCTATTCTACTATTAGGTACACCTGTATCATTTTTACTCCCGAGGGGTGCAAAAGTACTACTTTTAACTAACAATAAATTAACAATAAACTATGAAACACGTATTCAATTAATAATATAAAAAATCGTATTTTAATTTTAATTAGGTACAGTTCTTTATTGGAAATCAAACAGGACAAAAAAAAAGGTAATTACCTAGTAATAACAAAGTTATAACATTTATATTTAAGTAAATTAATGGTTTTAAGAAATTATATTTTCATTTTAGGAAAACAAAAGGTGACACGACAGATAATCTAAAATGACAAACTCCTAAAAATCTACAATTGTACGAAAACGAAATAAAATACAAAAAAAAACCCAAATGCTTCACGATATAGAAACCTACAGAATCAATACAAAGGCTTAGTTGTTAAGGCTTTAGGAAAAAAACAACCAATCATTTCTCTACGTCCCGTTCGCTAGATTGTTAACTTTGACATTTCTATTATTCTTAACGACGTTGGTACTGAGATCTTTGACGGCGACTTTTGTTACAATACCGCCTTTTAACGGCCTGTTGGTCTAGTGGTCAAAGGCAACAGAGGTTGCAGGATCGAATCCTGCTAGGGGCAGCTGTCAGTGTGATGAGCACTGGCAACTGTACCTGAGTCTTCAATCTATACTAATATTATAAAGAGGAAAACTTTGTTTGTTAGGTTGTAATGATTAGGCTCAAAAACTACTAGACCGTTTTTAAAAATTCTTTTACCATTCGAAAGCTACATTATACACGAGTAACATAGACTATAAAATATTAAAAAAAAAAAAATAGGGATCCGTGCGAAGCCGGGGCGGACCGCTAGTGTCTTATATGTATTTTGTCGTTGTCTAGTATAGTAGTAGTAACTTACTTAAAAAACGGAATACAAATCTTACCTACAAGTACACAATACAAACAAAACAAAGAATGTAACATAACACACTAATCCAGTCAGATTCCGTCCCAAAGCACGTATTTATCTCTATAGTCCTTGCAGGAACAGGCCGGACCCCACAAACAGCACCATATGGTGTTAAAACGACGAACAAATGAACTTAAAACATAACCTACTTCCAAGATCGTAATCGGATAGTCGTTCGTTCAGTCGGAATCCAATTCGATATCGCTATCTCTTTCACGCTCGTACGCGTTTCGCTTTAAGTAATGGAATCCAGTTTATCTGATTTCGGATACCGAAAAGGATGTTATTGCCAAAAATGTATGGATATAAATATTATATGATAACAGATGAACAACGGGAATTTTAATTAGGTAAACAACTGAAGCGATGTTGAAGAACTTAATTATAACATTTTACTAACAAATGTAAAATAATTTATGGTTCCTTCTCGGTCATTACGTACATTTAGTCAATACTAGCTTCTGCCCGCAACTTCGTCCGCGTGGAAGTCCTTCTTTTCAGTCGGTTAAAAAGAAGCCTATGTCCTATTTCAGGCTCCAGACTTTCTTTGTACCAAATTTCATTTAAATCTGTCTAGTAGTGTTAGCGTGAAAGCGTAACAGACAGACAGACAGACAGACAGGCAGACAGACAGACAGAGTTACTTTCGCATTAATAATATTAGTAGGGATTAAGAATGCCGTTCCTGAGATTGAATCTTCTGGCACACTTATACCTACTTTGCGAGCGTAAGGGCACCCTTCAAGGTTACTGTGTGAGCGTGAGGGCACTATTACTACGCGCGTGCGACAGAGACAAATAGAAAAAGGGCAACGTCCGTTTTTCGCTGTGCTCCGCGACCGTCCTTTATGCAGTCTATATCCTTTGTTCTCATTATTTATTGGCTTTTAGCCAAAAGCAAATAGTACTAGAAACATTTTTAATTAGGCATTCTAGATTTCTAGTGCCCTTTTAGAACTTGGCTATTATGCGGTCCAATTGCTATGTCTCATTGAAACTTTCACATACTAAAAGAAGGTAATATGATATCGAATTACTATCGATATTGCTATGATGGCAAGTTGCATGGAAGGGTCGTTCAAGTATTACGTAAGCGCTGTAGTGGGGGGTCTTTGCTTTGCTTAGTTTTAATAACATAGCGGGTACGGGGGTCTAGAAGCTGATTACGTTAGCAGTATATATAACTACTACCGACTGTATATACTTATATATATATGTTAGCGATTCAACAGTGTGAACGAGGTTTGTATAAGATTCTATGTGTTAAAGGAGTTTCATGATCAATGGATTGATGTTATTGTCTGTGGGAGTAGTGTGAGCGTTTGGTGTATAGGTTATCTGTAGTGGGGCTTTTGGCGTGGAGTTTGAGAGGGAACGTATGTTGGCGAACAAGGTGTCGAATAATTATTTAGCTAGAAGGTTAAAACAAGGAGATTCTATTTTATTATTATATATAATTTTACTAAAAGCGTAATTTTACTGACAAGGTCAAATAACAAACTTAACAAGGCCAAATACACGAAAAAGGAGTTAAAAACCAAAACTAAACATTTTATGTTACTAGCTATTTTAAGATGAAATTAACTTTCAGACTTTTTTATACTTTTGTTAATTACAAAGTTAATGAAACATGTAATTATTAATTTTAAATACCAAAAAAAAAATAGAATAGGTACATAGAGTTAGTATGGAAATAACGATAGCAATTACAGATAAACATAAAGCACAGATAAATTTAATTACATACTAGGGAGGCCTTTATTTACAAACTTCGTTCAAAGCCTTTTACTAAAGATACTAAATAACCGGTCACTAATTAAACACTTGTGAAATCTATGTATAAGGTACCTATATATTCAAAGAAGAAGCTGACTTAATGACTGACATATCAACGCAGGGCCTAAACTATATCGGGTAGAAACTTAAAATTTTGCAAAGGGGTTCGTTTTATAACGTAATGGGGAAATAAGAAAGAATTTTTGAAATTTCATCCCCATGGGGGTAAATCGGAGGTGCTTCTTTTGATCAAACTTAAGTATAATAGGTCCGGAATACAAATAATACGCGATTTAAATCCGTTATAGTTGTTTCATTCCAATACGTTACAGTAATTTTATTCGATAACGTGAATTAGCTAAGAATTTTGATTAATTTAATAATAACGCTCACACCGTGAATAAATTCAATTAAAATTATTATTGAAGTGTTTGTTTTTAAGTTTTGAAAAGTTTTTAGTTATCTTCGCTAACTCAAAGTCACTTTGGCAAAGTCGTCAAAGTTTTTAATTAGAAAAAAATAATTGATACGAATACGCTCTGGTGAAAAAATTGACAATTATTTTTAAGTGTTTTCATAATACTGAGTACAAAATTAATTGATTAACAAATTTATTCATTTTAACTCTTTTAATACTGAATATTGTTATAGTCTAATGTATAAACTATATTATACCTACTACATACGAAGATTCAATCTCAAGAATGACATAACCAATAATTTCTGATGCCTTCGCGGTTTAACGTTAGACTATTTTCAGCTCAGTCGTGCTACGATTATGGAAACTGTAAAGAATCCGAAACGTCAGCTAATGAAATAAAATATAAATACGCGAGTTAAATCCGTTAATAGTTATTTCATTCCAAGACATAACCAATGTTTACCAATTTTCAGTAAAGATCAACATCAAGATTAAGTTTCAAATTGTTTCCAATAAGTAATAATAATATATACTACAAAATAATTTCAAAATAAATTAAGAGCAATACAAGATGGCGGCGTGCTGAAACTTTCTTCCATAAATTACAACCGGCTATTATTATTTTTCTTGAGGTTGTCAAAACTGAGTGCATTTTTTTTACAAAATGAAATGGACTAGCATATAATTATTGTCAGCTCAGTCGTGCTATGATTACGGAATCTGGAATCCGAAACGTCAGCCAAAAACGTAAAATACGCGAGTTAAATCCGTCTATAGTTATTTCATTCCAATGTATAATAACCGCGAAGGCATCAGAAATTATTAAATTAATTTGTTTTTGACATGTGTCTTTGTCCACTCGACATTTACTTACTGATTCTATGTCCATACTTCGTCCATGTTTCACAAATGTGAATTCACGATCTATTGTACCCTTATTTAAAATTAAGAGGTGCTGAATAATAAAACGCGAGGCGAGCCAATGTCCTGGGATAAAAATTGAATTAGAGACCTAAAAGATATAGTTAAATTGTAGATATGGAATAAAGTTCATATAAGTGTTATATAGTTATCTTGTTTCAATAAAGGCATAACATCTGACAAGTTTCTTGCGGCGTTTCTTCTCTCATTGCTATATTTTTTTAGAAGCGCAGCGCTAGTTAACATTGACTTGTAAAAATACCCCCTGGGTCCCATTTAGGTACAAAGTTAAACTTTTTAGTTAATACTACCCATGTTTTCATTAGGTACTTTAAATTATTATTTTTTGTTACATACTTAATAATGTATTTGTTAAAAAAGAACACACTTGTTAGATTTTGCTTTTTGGGGCTGTTTATTTCCTGTCAAAATTTCTTCAAAATAAATCTTTCTTGAAAGAATTTCTAGCCAAAAATCGTCATTTACTGTACTTCATTCCAATGTGTAATAACCGCGACAGCTTCAGAAATAATTAACTAGTTTCGTTTCTATTTTTAACATAATCTATGATAACAAAGCACGTCGGAATGTTCCCGGGGCATGTCAGGCAATCCTTTCCTCAGACACCGTCACGGACCCCGGACAAAACACAGCAGACAGACTTGTATGTTTATACTAGCTTCTGCCCTCGACTTCGTTTGCGCATGGTGAGCACTTTAAACAATATCGTTATGAAATATAGCTTATATGATATTCTGAGGTATAAACTGTTGTTGTAAAGTTTCATCAAAATACATTCAGTACTTACCTACCTAGTTTTTGCGTGAAAAAGTAACAAACATACACACTCACAAACTTTCGCCTTTATCATATTAGTAGTAAAGTGTGATTAACGTATTTAATCCTAAGAAATAACGGGTGGATCTTTCAGCGCATGAGTAAAAATACATAAATACATAATACATCCAAGACTCAGGTACAAAATAGATAACAGTCATTACACTGACATGTGCCCCTAGCAGGAAAAAAGTTGTGTGAAATTATCTTCTGGTACTGGTACGAATATACTTTTTCAATTAATACTTAATAATGTTATTTGCAACCGAAAGGTAATATACGTGATTAAAATTTAATAAGCGTAAAAACATCTAAAATTATTACAAAGTAACCCAGTTGACATACTGTCTCTAAGCTGAACAATATTAAATTTTATGGAAACATTTTATACTCGTACAAAGGAACCGGGGCATAATGTGGACATACGATGCATTTGAATGTAGCCTCTTTTGGTAATCTCAGTTTTCAACATATATTACCTATATATTATATTATTAGTAGCTTTTGTCCGAGACTTCGTCTGCGTAAAATTAGTAATTACAACATTTCATCTCCCTTACAACCTATTTTTCGCAATTAAAAGTAGCTTATATCCTATATCCTTTCACATAGGGTGTAGCCAACGTTCAACGTTAACGCTGAACGTTGGCACCAAAATGTATGGGATTTGACATCCGCGAACGACTGTCACGTACGTCACAAACGTTAGCGGATGTCAAATCCCATACATTTTGATCGTTCCGTTTAACGTTGGCACCTTGTCTACGCCCCCAGGCTCTAGAACCTATCTGTACAAATTCATTTAAATCGGTTCAGTAGTTGGTAGCGTGAAAGCGAGACAGACAGACATATTACTTTTGCATTTGTAATAGTCGGTTAAGTTAGAAAGTCTTTAGTCCTTTTATTGGAAGGAATTGTTCTGATTTGAAATTCGATTCTGAAAAGTGTAATGTATACTTTCCTACAAAGTTCTAGATATTTTTTTTACAATTCCCTGTAAACGGGAAACCCGTTAATTTGTTTTCTAAAAAAGGTTCTAGGTATTTCTGGTAAACAAAGCGGGGAGTTTTATGTTTTTATTATTTTATAAAATGTACGTTTGAAATATAATATGAGTGTATTTTATTTTATCGTATATGTGCTTCTAGAAATAGTCAAACTCAAACTCAAACTCAAATAATCATTTATTCAGGCTAGGCTCTTACAGGCATTTGTGAATGTCAACGTTAAAATTAATATTCTTTTTCGATTCAGCAAAAAAAAAACCTCTTGAGAAGAATCGAGAATAAACTCAATGAGGTATAATTTTTTCAATATTACAATATCACTTAAGTATAAATTATGTACTAATTACAATATGTATGTACTTAATCTAATTACATTTAAAAAAATTATAGGAGAAAAATAAAAAAAAAATAACAATAGGTACTGGAGATGTATAAGATGTCAAAAGACTAAATTAAATTTACTGGAAATGTAAAGGTTTCCAGGGGTCAAATATAAAATAAAATTACAGGAGAAAAAAAAGAAAAAATAAACAAAGTAAAAAAGTTTGATTCTACGTACTCGTTAACTGATTTACTGATAGTATATTCATTCTTTGATTTTAAATACTTAAACTTTCTATTAACTTACATATTAATGCATAATAACAAGTACTATTATTTTTAGTTAAGTCGTAGCCTACTATTTAGTATTTATTTTTTAGATTTTAACCTTCAAACTCCAAACAATTTTTTATCTTTTTGTTATATTGTTTATTTTAAATAAATTACTTAGGTATAAACATTTCCTGTTTTTATATTTTCTGGTAGAGAATATATCTATAAGAGTTTCACCATTTATATATTTTAGGATTAGTAAATTTTATGATGACATTTCGATTATTCTACAATTCCCATATTCGTAGCAGAATGTGTTACGCGAATATTATAAATCCGTTATAATTTTTTTATTCTAGTCAGTGTGCATAGTTAAAACTTACTAGCGGCCCGTCCCGGCTTCGCACGGGGGGACTTAAGATTTTTTTCATAGTTTTACGTTTTACTCAGAAACGATACTTTTCCCCCGTTTTTTGAAACATTTTCGGTTACTGCTCCGCAACTATAAGACCTAGCGTGATATTATATTATAGCCTATGTTACTAGGGGATAATGTAGCTTTCCAAAGGTGAAAGAATTTTTGAAATCGGTCCAGTAGTGTCAATCGGTTCGGAGCCTATTCATTACAAACATACAAAAATACAAATCTTTCCTCTTTATAATATTAGTATAGACTACAGTAGTCGGCATACCACCTACTCATAAAACCGAGCCAAGAGGTGAGAAAACAAAAAACCCGCACCAAAACACTCTAATTGCATCTGGTAGGCGCGTTTGCAAAACAAACAACGCCATCTAGCGGAAATGAAACGACTCTCGACGCTGGCAAAGTGCTTTATTCCTTTGTTTTATTTTTTGCTCACGTTTATTCACTTTTAGCGTTGCATGCAGCAGTTATATAGCTGTCTCGCTCTAGCATATTTGTGAGATATGGGTACGATTTGCTAGACAGAGATAGCATTAGTAATTGTTTTGGTAATCTGTTGGGACGTGTAATGGGTTGTTGTGAAGTTAAAATCGCTAGATATCGCTAGTGTCGAATGAGGTCTAACTTTAGACTCCAATGCCTACGAGAATTATATTAATACTAGCTTCTGGCCGCAACTTCGTCCGCGTGGAACTCCTCCTTTTTTGCAGTCGGTTAAAAAGTAGCCTATGTTCTATCTCAGACTCCAGACTTTCTTTATACTAAATTTCATTTAAATCGGTCCAGTAGATTTAGCGTGAAAGCGTAACAGACAGACAGACAGAGAGAGTTACTTTCGCATTTATAATATTAGTTAGGATGTTACAACTATCATAATTTCAAATCGCCAAAAAGTTAACTGGAAGAAATCCCTTCAATCGCTTAAATCTCCGTAGATATTTATTTCGTTGTACAACAAAAAGTATATGTATGTATTTGACTTGCAACAACCTATATAAAAAATATATATATAAACAGTCATTTGTTTATGACCTTTTATTTTTTGAAATTTAATATCTCCACCCTCTTTATACCTCCTTCAGCAACCCCTTACACAATTTGCTTAGTTGACAAAAATATAAAAAAAAAATGCTTTTTCTGTCCTCTGACCAGAAAGCGCCAACTTTGTGGCCGCTGCGCTAAATGAAATTGCCGCTTTCTGGCTTCGTCGAACAGAAAAATAGTATACTGACCTCGGCCAGTAAAATAAAAAAGCCTCAGATCACATCTGAGACATTTTTTATTTTACTGGCCTCGGTGCGTAATGTACTACTGTTACTACATCTCGTATTTACATTAATAAATTATAGAGATAGCTAAACATTATGATTAAGTTAAAAATAGTGCAAGCAATGAATTTACCCCCTGAGTCGTGACGGCGACCTCGTCGGCAAAATATAACGAAGCTTAAACCAACCATTAAAGAAATGTTGACGAAGTCCGTTTTAATTTCACACAAACCTGACGTTTTGATGTTTGAGAAATACCACAAAGATTGTTAATATAGATGCTCCTAATAATATCTGACGCTTTCGCAGTTATTACACATTGAAATAACGGATTTAACAACATAAAATAGTATACAGTTTATGTAACAAACTTAAGCTTTATTTTATTTCATTCTAATCCCTACTATATCCCTACTAATATTATAAATGCGAAAGTAACTCTGTCTGTCTTTCTGTCTGTTACGCTTTCACGCTAAAACTACTGAACGATTTATATGAAATTTGGTACAAAGAAAGTCTGGAGCCTGAGAAAGAACATAGGCTACTTTTTAACCGACTGAAAAAAAAGGAGATGTTCCACGCGGACGAAGTTGCGAGCAGAAGCTAGTTATATATATATTCCAAAGTCTTCTCTCTCCACACTACAAGCTCAAGTCCAAAGTACAAACTCTGCTTAGATTGGCACTAGATTTATTTGTGTAAATTGTCCAAATATAGTTTGTTCTTTTACATGGGCAAATATTTGATGAAAGGTAAATAAATACCTTTGCTAAAGTTGTTTCTAATATATATTAATATTAAGTAAGCAATATTGCTTACATTATAATTTTGAAAATTATTAATAAATATTCTATTCATAAAAAATACTTTGCAACATCTAACTTTGCAGCTCTTTGCGGTAACTCTGCAAAGTGTCCACATTACTCTAACCTGGTGCGAATAAGTGCTAAAAATCCACTATTCAGTTAATAATAAAGCCCTTTCACCAGGAATAACGGTATAATTATTATATTTATTAATATCCATATTTTGCTAATAAGTACAGAGCTTTGCATCATCTAACTTTGCAGCTCTTTGCGCTAACTACTAAGCTGGCGCGGATAATTACTAAAAATCCACTATTCAGTTAATAATAAAGCCCTTTCACCAGGAATAACGGTATAATTATTATATTTAATTCAAAAATTATCTATATATTCCTCATAGCAGCAGAGCTTTGCATCATCTAACTTTGCAGCTCTTTGCGCTAACTCTGCAAAGTGTCCACATTACTCTAACCTGGTGCGAATAAGTGCTAAAAATCCACTATTCAGTTAATAATAACGCCCTTTAACTAGATATATGGGTATAACTATGATATATATTTTAATCAATTCAACAATCCATACTTCCATACTAATATTATAAATGCGAAAGTAAGTCTGTCTGTCTGTCTGTCTGTCTGTTACGCTTTCACGCTAAAACTACTGAACCGATTCAAATGAAATTTGGTAAGAAGAAAGTCTGGAGCCTGAGAAAGGACATAGGTTACTTTTTAACCGACTGCAAAAAAGGACGAGTTCCTCGCGGACGAAGTCGCGGGCAGAAGCTAGTTATCTATATATTCCTCGTAGCAGCAGAGCTTTGCATCATCTAACTTTGCAGCTCTTTGCGCTAACTCTGCAAAGTGTCCACATTACTCTAAGCTGGCGCGGATAATTACTAAAAATCCACTATTCAGTTAATAATAAAGCCCTTTTACCAGAAATATACGTATAATTATAATAATTATATAATTTAATTCAACAATTATCTATATATTGCTCATAGCAGCAGAGCTTTGCATCATCTAACTTTGCAGCTCTTTGCGCTAACTCTGCAAAGTGTCCACATTACTCTAAGCTGGCGCGGATAATTACTAAAAATCCAGTATTCAGTTAATAATAAATCCCTTTCACCAGAAATATACGTATAATTATAATAATTATATAATTTAATTCAACAATCCCTACTAATATTATAAATGCGAAAGTAACTCTGTCTGTCTGTCTGTCTGTCTGTTACGCTTTCACGCTAAAACTACTGAACCGATTTAAATGAAATTTGATAAGAAGAAAGTCTGGAGCCTGAGAAAGGACATAGGTTACTTTTTAACCGACTGCAAAAAAGGACGAGTTCCTCGCGGACGAAGTCGCGGGCAGAAGCTAGTTATCTATATATTGCTCATCGCTACAGAGCTTTGCATCATCTAACTTTGCAGCTCTTTGCGCTAACTCTGCAAAGTGTCCACATTACTCTAAGCTGGCGCGGATAAGTGCTCGACATCCACTATTCAGCAAATAAAGGAGTCGTTTCGCCAGGATCAGACGGGTAATGGAAAAACAAAGGCTAGGCGGGAACGCGAATACTGTGGTATGTGGACATTGTTGGAATAAAAAATCTAAAGGACATTGGAATGAAATAACTATTGAAACAAATTTAACTCGCGTATTTTATTTGGTGACGCTTAAAAAACTTTACAATTCCCATGGTGATTAGTGACTATCGTAGGCTCAGTCATTCTACGAATATGGTATCAGAAATTAAGTTTTATCTATAGAGGATTTAACTTGTATACCTATGCTTTCATGTTGACCTTTTAATTTGTTTAGTGATTTTTTAGGGTTCCATACACAAAAAGCAACACTGAGACTCCGCTATCTGTCTATCCATACGTCTGTCTATCAAAAGGCTACATGAAATGTGATAGTTAGCCAGTTGAATAATCACAGATGGACAAGTACTAAAAAACAAAACAAATGAGTAAATTATTATATTAGGGCTTACATATACCAAACGTGTTGTTTTTTTAAGGTTTTTATATTTAATTGTACGGAACCCTTCGTTCTAACTAATGTCCACAAAGAGTTTCATTATTCGAATTCAATTATGTAACTGCCCTTTTTATCTGTACAAACATAATCCCTACTAATATTATAAATGCGAAAGTAACTCTGTCTGTCTGTCTGTCTGTTACGCTTTCACGTTAAAACTACTGGACCTACTACTGGACTAAAGAAAGTCTGGAACCTGAGAAAGGACATAGGCTACTTTTTAACCGACTACAAAAAAGGAGGAGTTCCATGCGGACGAAGTCGCGGGCAGAAGCTAGTAAAAAATAAAAAACATTTTTTCCTAAGTCCGTAGTTTAGTGACTCGAGTCTTAGTACCGGCTGTCGAGGCGAGATAAATGCCGCGCCCGTTATAAAATGATTCGTTATTTACTCCATAAATGGACCAAAAGTAGTAAATAATGCAACTAAGTCGCTTCGAGGTATTTTTTGTAAAGCTATGTACTTTTATGGTACATACAAAAAAAACAGTAGAATAATTTCTAATGCTTTCGCGGTCATTATACATTAGACTTGTGTTATCTGTAACCTGCTACGAATATGGAAACTATAAAGTTTTCGAAAAATTACATATTATGTATTGAAGGCATCAGAAATTATTATGATTTCAAAAATAACAATTATATTAATAATAATTTCTAATGCTTTTGCTGTAACTTCACATTAGATTGAAACAACAATAACGGATTTAAAATAAAATACACGAGTTAAATCCGTTATAGTTGTTTCCAATCATATTTACTTTCTTTTCCGGAATTCAAATTACCTCTATAAGTACCACATAGCGTGAACATAGAGACACTTTCGTATTTTGTAAAATTAGAATAGATACATGAAGATTAAAGACGTACTGCAGCTAATAATATTAGATGCCATACCTAATACTCATAGCAAAGCAACATATCGCCGGACATTCAAATGTAGTTGGGAATAGTTTTTCTATTAGCTACTGGTTAGTACAGGCCAACTTCGATTACCTACTCCGGAGTTCTGATCAAATCAAATATTGGAAACGGTTCGTTCGAATGGAAACAATTTACGTTAGCTAGTAGTTCCAACGTAACTTTGTCTAATCTGTTATGTTTCATCTTACTGGTGGATTTAGGATTTCCAACGTATTTGTGACTTTTCTAGCAGGTACAAAACATCTGAAATTCATAATATCGTTAATATAATCGCTGATGCCTTCAATACATAATATGTAATGTTTCGAAAACTTTATAGTTCCCATATTCGTAGCAGGCTACAGATAATAGTCAAACACAAGTCCAATGTATAATGACCGCGAAAGCATTAGAAATTATTCTACTATTTATTTAAACATTTTAACACGCGGTTTTTATTTTATTTTCTGACGTGTCGAAAACTTTACAGTTCCCATATTCGTAGCATGCCTGAGCTGGCAATATTCTTATGCTCAGTTGAATCCGTTTATAGTTGTTTTATTCCAATGTGTAATAACTGCGAAAGCATCAGATATTATCTCGTATTTTATTTTATTTACTGCCGTTTTGAAAACTTCACAGTTATAATATTCGTAACATGACTAAGCTAACGATAGTCTAACGCTAAAAGTTGTTATAAGTAGTTGTTTCATTCCAATGTGTAATAACCGCGAGTACAAAAATGAAAATTGTGACGAGAAGTATAACCACAAATATCGTAACACGAATTTAGGTATATATTATACAGTGGGATCTCGATAACTCGGACCTCGTAAAGTCGAAATCCTTAGTAAGTCGAAAGAAAATGCTATTCCCTTCCGCTGAGCCTCTCAATACTCGGTGTCTCGAATTAATTACACTCTATAACTCGAACAAAATGTTATTTCCCTGTGAGGTATTGCTAAGAATATTTATACTCTGTAACTCGAATTTCAAAAACGAGACTCCGTAAGTCGAAGTTAGTCAAATAATTAGTAAAGTAGGTATTTAAAAAAAATGCAAAAAGATCCAATATTTCTTTTCAAGGTAACAATGGGAAGAAACAGCTCTCTCGAGCTAATCTTCGATCGAGGACCCTTCTAGATCCTTCTGAAGGGCCCTCAAAGCAAGCCTCTGTACTGAATACTTATTATCTATCACAATAACATTGTATCTATATAAATATTGGAATAATCCAACTATTGCTTTTACACGTGCCTGTATAGTGATTTTATTTACTTGTTTTAAGGGTCACAATTATGATTTCAAGCACAAGCGCTGTTATCTAAAATCCCAATAAGTTAAAATATTTTTTTGTATTCTTGTCGTCATATGAATATCATTTTAATGGTATTAAAACATAGAGATATCGATCGACTGATACATCGTATTTTTTTAATGACAATTCATACAATTTTAATTTCAATAATAAACAAAAATCTTATACTACTACAAATATACGTACAATGCTACGTAATATATCGGTTCAAAGACATTTATTCTCATAAGAAATTACATTTCACTTACATGAGAAACTTATAACTAGGTTAGGAGGTATTTTTAACATTAGTACTTATCCAGTGAGCTAATTAAAAGGTATAATAAATGCATATTAATTTTCTGTGCGATAACATTACAATCGATAGATACGTAGGTACTTGCATATCGCACCTTCGGCAAAACCATATATCTGCTCTTAGACTCAGCAAGCAAAATCACGGGAGGAAATATACCTATGTATTATTAGTAAGGGTCGAGAACCGCTGGCTCAGCGTTCTGTGATTGGTCCAATTTGCGGGTCCTCTTTTATTTTTAATAAGGATTGTCCTTTTGCTATGTACCTTGGTTTCAGTGCGACTAGAAGAATAGTTTTTTTATTGGGTTTTTCTCTGATAAAAGTTCTAGACTAGTGCTAAACATAATTTCTGATATATTCGCGACTAGCGGTTCGCCCCGGCTTCGCACGGATCCCTATTTTTTTTCAAAATATTCTAAAGCCTATGTTACTCAGGGTGAACGTAGCTTCCCAACAGTGAAAGAATTATTAAAATCGGCCCAGTAGTTTTTGAGCCTATTCATTACAAACATACAAAAATACGTACAAATTTTTCCTCCTTATAATATTAGTATAGATTATTACATAACTAGCTCCTGCCAGCTATTATATAGCCTAAAGCCTTCCTCGACAAATGGTCTATCCAACAAAAAAAGAATTTTTGAATTCGATCCAGTAGTTCCTGAGATTAGCGCGTTCAAACAAACAAACTCTTCAGCTTTATAATATTAGTATAGATTAGTATAGATGTTTTATGACTTCCGATGAAAAACTTTCATACTGAATTTCATTCTCACTGAACTTAAAAAACGGCTAAGTTTCATACTAACTTTGAACCCCCGTTCTACCCCCTTAAGGGTGAATTTATAAAAATCCTTTTTAGTGCTCCACTACGCTATAAAAGTAAACCCTGTGCAAAGTTTCTAGTGTCTGACCCTTATAAGTTAGGCCCTGCGTTGGTAGATCAGTCAAAAAAATATTGAATTTAGTCCAGTCGATCAAAAGTGATGAGCGTACATACACACAAGCATTATCTATACTAATATTATAAAGAGGAAAGGTTTGTTTGTTTATTTGTTTGGATTAAATAGGCTCCAAAACGGCTGGACCGATTTCAAAAATTCTTTCACTATTGGGAAGTTGCACTATTCCCGAGTGATATATATATAAAAAAAAGGGATCCGTGCGAAGCCGAGGCGGACAGCTTGTTTTTTATATAGGTACCTAGAAAAATCTATTTTTGCTTAAATCAGCGAGAACAAAAACCATACAAACTAAGCTTACCTTAAATCCAAGACATCTTTTGAAAATATGTGTAACAAAATACCTGTGGTTAGTTGATATTTTCATAAAGGAAATGTTTTATTTACTTACTACTATTTGATGAACTAATGGTATGAGCAGAGTAAATAACGATATCCATGTAACTGTAGAACTAGAACTATGTAAATGGAACATATTGAGTAATTTCTTAGGTACAGTCAGCATCAATTTATTATCTTATCTTATCTTATTAATGGGGTCCTTTCGGATGCACTTCGACTCATTGGGATCTTTTGTGCCTAACCCTCCTTTAGCTTACTCCAGGTTCTCATAACCGATTCTATGTATCGTATGGTCTCCCTGTCGCAATGCCTTGAAGTCTTCAGGCTCCTCGTATCCGGAGCCAAGTGTCTTCATTCTGCGTCTGGTGTGGGCGTCGCAATAACAGCATCAATTTCTTTGATAACATTCTAACATATAGTCCTTAGGCCCATAGTACACGGCGTATTTTAAACGCGCCGACGACGCGCAGACGACACGTATATACGCGCTTTAAACGCAATTTGAACGCATCCTAGTAACCTAAGCACACGGGGCGATCGTTAAACGCGCCTCTACTGCGCTTATGCGCGCAGATACAGCGCGTTTTGCCCCTACTCTGCTCTATTGTACGCGCGTTTGTATCGCTTCAACCGCGAGTATACGCGCTTCATGCGCGCGCTTGTTTCATCAATGTAAACGCAACAAGCAGCGTCCACAGCGGAGAAGACGCGTTCCTGAAACGCGCGTCGTCGGCGCGTTTAGAATACGCCGTGTACTATGGGCCTTAGACAAGGTACAGTCACCATCAGATATATATACACGGGCGAGGTGCTCAAATACATCTGAACAACATTACATTTCAATAAATTCGTTACGGTAAATATGGCCAATGATATCTCAACATTCAATTCGTCACAAATATATGAGCATCAACTTTTCAATAATATGTAAACAGTACACGCGTTCATAAATATCTGAACACTTAAGGAAAATATACCTTAAGTCACTGCCATACAGTTTAAATTCTTTTGTACAGATGTAGCGAATATGCCTGTCTCATCGTACACACTAAGTTGTAATGAAACGCATAATATACTTACCTATAAATTTCAACCGGTTAAGTAAGACTGTTTCAGCTTGATGCGTAAGATGTTGCTTAGTAAACCGAGAGTCATGGATCGAATCCGACTCTTCAACATGATTACTAATTTTTTTTTTTTAAATATTCTATAGCCTATGTTACTCGTGGATAATGTAGCTTTCGAGTGGTGAAAGATTTTTTTAAAAACCCAGTAGTTTTTGAGCCTATTCATTACCTACAACCAAACAAAGTTTTCCTCTTTATAATAATTATCTATTATAGTCTGGTCGAGGAGTTCTCTGCGAAAAATTTATCAGTTGTCTTAAAAATATGGGGATTGTTGCATTCGATTCAGAATTTAATTTCGAGAAGGGGGTATTTTTTTCCGCCATTAGTACCAAAACAAGAGTAGAAAAATTTTAGACGCCTAGTGGGATTCGAACCCACACCTATGCCTTAGGCATTACAAAAATTAAATAATTAAATAAGGAAAACAGAAGTTAAACCAAAGAATCTTTTTAAAAAAAGATTAAAAAAAATAGTAAGAACAAGAACAATTAATAATTAGAATGAAACAACTATTAACGGATTTAACTCGCGTATTTTTATTTTATTTGCTGACGTTTCAATTTAAACATTTTTTTTTTGTTTGCAAGTATAATTTTAATTTTTATGTCATGAATATTTCTCTCATCTCTCCGAGTTTCTTGCGGCGTTTCTTCTCAGTAATGTTGGTTTTTCCGAAGCGCTGGTAACGGCCCCTATTTGTTTTATTTGTAGTATAAAATAGTTGAATTAAATTATGCGTAGAATGTAACATTAATATTTTATATTCTAGAATAAATTAGTATTTCAAAAATTTTGTAATTTAGATATAAGGTAGTTTGCATAATTGTATAAATCACTTTAGCGTTAGACTGTTAGCAGCTCAGTCGTGCTAATATTATGGAAACTGTAAAGAATCCGTAACGTCAGCAAATATAATAAAAATATGCGAGTTAAATCCATTAATAGTTATTTCATGCCAATGTGTAATAACCGCGAAGGCTTTATAAATTATTAAGAACAATTAATACTTTGTGTAACCTCCTTCTGCATTGAGTATAGCTTGCAGCCTTCTCCTCATGGATTCTACGATATTTTGGCACGTATTACGTCCCCTAAATGACTCCCACACGTTGAATGCGTGACTTCTTAATCTCTCCTTTGTACGACACTGACTCCCGTCCCACTCTTGGACCATTTTCCCCCATAAGTTCTCAATGGGATTGAGGTCGGGGCTCTTAGCCGGCATTTTGATTCTAGTCAACCCATTTCTGTTTTCATGAATCCATGCTTGTATCAACCTAGCATTATGAACTGAGCAGCAGCTGTTGTCTTGCATTTTTTTAATTTTTAATTTAATTCGGTCCAGTAGTTTTAGCGTGAAAGCGTAACAGACAGACAGACAGACAGACAGACAGACAGACAGACAGACAGACAGAGTTACTTTCGCATTTATAATATTAGTTAGGATTAGGATTACGCAAGAATGTCATCGATGACAAGACAAGTGATGTCGACATTGGTAGCGGATTTTCGTCTGCTGTATCATTGATAAATTGGCATTGTGGTTAATGTGTCGGATACGCGTTTATAGAACGCGGCTGGTTCGAGTTCGTGACTAGGACATATTAGTGTATTTTTTTTTTCTTAATAATTTCTTTAATAAATTAGGTTACCTGCTATATTAAAATTTTATTTGTCGCAAGTTTTTTTCTTCATTTATTATAGTCTATAATACGGTGGCAGGACATTCGGAGATCGGACATACGTAGAATCGAAACTCGTATTAGTATTTGCAGTTCGTTTATTACCTACGGACTTTTACAATTGATGAAGTTGTTGCGTACCTAATTTAACAACAAAGTATGTAATTAATTAAGCTCCATCATGTCTCATCATTTCATCATCTGGTTACCATAATAATTTATACTTTACACACGAACACTAAATAAACTATAACTAGAAAATACACAATTTAACTAAGGTTAGTCTTGGAAGTGTCTCAGCGACGTCTTCAATATAAAATAAGGTCTGAATAAAAATACAAAAGGAATAAAATTAAAAAAGAAAACACAATTCTTCCTGGTCTCGAACTTAAACCAGCTGCGTTCTATGACCGCGTATCTGACTTAAACCACGAGGCCAAGCAATCAATTACCAGATTGACGAAAATTAATTACCAATGTTGACAACGACTTGTCAACGACCATAATATATGAGATTCTTTCATAATTAAATAGGATACGAACTGAACAGTGACAGTTGAAGTTTGGCAACAGGAAACAATAGTAAGTATGACAACGTCGCAATTCTCGTTTGCTTTGCTTACCTAGTAATGATACCATGAGACAGAATATTCACTACATCTGTACAAAAGAATTTAAACTGTATGGCAGTGACATAAGGTATATTTTCCTTAAGTGTTCAGATATTTATGAACACTTGTACTGTTTAGATATTTTTGCGTTGTTATGTGTCCAGATTATATTGAAAAATTGCTGCTCTTATATTTGTGACGAATTGGACGTTCATATATTATTGGCCTTATTTACCGTAACGAATTTATTGAAATGTAATGTTGTTCAGATGTATTTGAGCACCTCGCCCGTGTATATATATCTGATGCTGACTGTACAGTGGAGTGTAAAATTGTACGAAATGGACGTGATCTTCTATTTATTTATTTAACTTATGGAAAACCAACAGCTTAAAAAACTAAGATACAAAAATAGAATATAATACAAAGAAGCCAATTACAGGTTTTCACTAATAGTGACACAATAGTTATATAAAAAACACAGTGAGATATAACACTGGCATTAAACATGTTAGGTAACAGTATCCTCCAATAAGAGGGCCAAAAAGTAAAATCTTGTAACAAAAATAAAACACTAGTTCATCTAATAATTTAAAGAAAAAAACTTAGAGCTAAGTCTGTACACGGCCTTAATGATGCAACAGATATAGTGAAGAGGTCAACCGGTTCAATTTTAGCCAGGTCATTATAATATTTGCTCACTCTCCACAGATATGATCAAAATGATGAATTCCGCCGATAATTAGTCGATGCTACTGCAAGATGGAGAGGTGGATTGTGTCGGGATTTAAGCGAACGCTGATCGAATGACTGACTAGTCATTCAGTCAGCTTTTCAAGCGAAAACTTACCGAATGACTGACTAGTCATTCAGTCAGCTTTTCAAGCGAAAACTTACCGAATGACTGACTAGTCATTCAGTCAGCTTTTCAAGCGAAAGCTTACCGAATGACTGACTAGCCATTCAGTCAGCTTTTCAAGCGAAAGCTGACCGAATGACTGACTAGTCATTCAGTCAGCTTTTCAAGCGAATGCTGACCGAATGACTGACTAGCCATTCAGTCAGCTTTTCAAGTTTTGAGTTCCCATATCTAGCAGACTAAAGTGACGATATTCTAACACTTAGTAATTGTTTTATTCTAAAGTGATACCTCCTGCCAGGTAGCTCTGGATAGTTTGCAACTTCCTTAATAATATCTAAGATTAGACTATCATACTACTTATAGATAGAGGGTAAGTGGTCATAATGTTACGTCGTTTGTATACTATTCAGTAGTAAATCAAAGGTTTAAAATTACTCGTTGACGGTCATAATGTGCATTATGTTATTAGATAATGTATTCTAATGATAAAAGTG
The DNA here is from genome assembly GCA_038024825.1 of Polylopha cassiicola. Classification (NCBI taxonomy): domain Eukaryota; kingdom Metazoa; phylum Arthropoda; class Insecta; order Lepidoptera; family Tortricidae; genus Polylopha; species Polylopha cassiicola. Next base: position 9,267,306 of record CP149061.1, read on the forward strand.
AGATAATGATTTTTGTAATTGAGTTTTTTTGAAGTGAAAACTTCTTTAGCGGCGCTGAGCACATTTTTTGTATGGGTAAAAACTTTCAAACTCGCGTCAGGGTCACGTGATGCCTCGCGTCAGGGTCACGTGATGCCTCGCGTCAGGGTCACGTGATGCTGATCGAAAATGCGTAAGATCGAGGGGAAGGGAGAGGAACTAGTATCTCCCACTCTTTCTACCGTGCCTGAGTGTGCTACTCCGTTTAGGTGGCACAGGGCGCTTGCGTGGATCTATTAGATTATAGGAACTTTTCTAAACGTCACCAAAAATAATAAAATACGCGAGTTAAATCCGTTATACCTGTTTCATTCCAAAACAAAATAAGTATTAATAAGAATATTAAATATATCGTTTTAAGCAAAACTGATACCCTATAAAATGCCTTCATTTATGTACCATTAGCTCCGTCATTAATGAAGACAGTATAGCCTACCGAGACAGTACCGTGAACGGCGCATATTGCTAAAGTTCCCAGCAAGCAGTTACTGGGCGTAATGAAGAGTGAGTAATTTGTACCCTCCTACATATTGATCTGAGATGAATTAGAGTGACAATTTTAATCACGCTTTACGTTAAATATATAAAACTAGTGACCCATCCCGGCATCGCTCGGATCCCTTTTTTTTATAGCCCATGTCATTCGGGAATAGTGTAGCTTTCCAACAATGTCAAATCGGACCAGTCGTTCAGGAGCCTATTCAATCCAAACAAACAAACAAACCTTTCCTCTTTATTATATTAGTATAGATATCAGGCAAGACAACTGTTTGTTTCTTTGTCCTTCAAGTACCTATACTAAAAAATAATGGACACATCGCTCACCTTGATCTTAAGGGAGTTAACTAAAAAAAATATATTTATAATAAGTACGTCACGTTAAGGTATAAATTGTACTATAGCATGACGTCACGCGCCCCCACTCAACGTTCGACTGCTGCCTTAAACATTACAGATGTATTACTAACTAGCTGACCCGGCGAACTTCGTACCGCTCTATAATCAAAAAATATCTGTTACCTTTTTAACTGAATGATTTTTTTCTTACATAAGAACCTTATCCTAATAACACCAAATACCTACAACAAAAAAAGATTTAGTGAAATCGGTCCAGCCGTTCACGCGTAATGTCGTGACAACGGAAAACGGGTTTCATTTTTATATATATAAGATATAAGATTATCTATTCACATACCTAAGGGTATTTATTTTCGCAACTTTAATAGAATACTTACTGACAAAAACCAAAATATGTTGAAACCACATTTGAAATTCTAAACGCATTTCGATTTGAGGCACAATTCTATTAAAAAAACAATTTATGGAACAGATTTTAAAGGCCGTAAAGGAACGGAACCTACCTTCATTTATTAAATCAATATATTTATATGTATATAGGATCTAAGGGAAATTTCCTTTTCCAATCCATCTATAACGACTATATTATCATTGATAAGAAAAAAGTGGATGTGCTGCACACCTTAAAATGTACCTGTTACAGTTGTCGAGTAGCCCCTGATTACATAACTTGAGGTTTCAGGTTCGAATCCTGCTAGGGACAAATGACAATAAGATGATTTAAACGTATATTTATACATTTACATTGGAATGAAACAACTATTAACGGATTTAACTCGCGTATTTTTATTTTATTTTATTTACTGACGTTTCGGATTCTTTACAGTTTCCATAATCGTAGCACGACAGAGCTGACAATAGTCTAACGCTAAAGTGATTTATACAGTTATGCAAACTACCTTATATTTAAATAACAAATTTTGAAAAAACTACCCTATTCTGAATTATGAAATACTAAAGTTACAATTTACGCAAAAAAAAAATACTATTATACAGTACAATTAAAACCTAATAGGGGGCGTTACTAGCGCTTCGGAAAGACCATCATTACTGAGAAGAAACGCCGCAAGAAACTCAGTAGAAAGTCGCTTTTTAAAGACACTTCTATATTTACAATGAAAAAATTATGTGACAATTAAAAAAACAAAATTATACAAAACAAAAGCAAAAATTAAATTAAAAATGAAAACTAAGTCTATGTAATGTAAATTATTACGTATATTTATATTCAGCACAGTGCTACGAATATAGAAACCGTAAAGTTTTCGACACGTCAGTAAACAATAAATTACGTGAGTTAAATCCGTTATACCTATATGTTTCATTTCAATCGTCCAAAGATATTTATCTATACTAATATAATAAAGAGGAAAAGCTTGTTTGTTTGTTTGGATTGAATAGGCTCAATAATTTCTGATGCCTTCGCGTTTATTACACATTGGAATGAAACAACTAACGCTAAAGCTATTGTCAGCTCAGTCGTGCTACGCGATTATGGAAACTGTAAAGAATCCGAAACGTCAGCAAATAAAATAAAATAAAAATACGCGAGTTAAATCCGTTAATAGTTGTTTCATTTCAATGTTGAATAGGCTCCTAAACAACTGGACCGATTTGAAAAATTCTTTCACTGTTGGAAAGTTACACTATTCCTGTGACATAGGCTATAAAAAAGGGATCCATGAGAAGCCGGGGCGGACAGCTAGTATTTTGTAAATTGTTCCTTCTGACAAATTGTATTGACGACTAATGAGAAATACCTATAATAGTTAATACATTTGACATTATATGGATGACAAAATCTTATTGTAATGAAATTGTAATTTTGCTGTTAATTATTGTTTAGTAAATACTAAATATATTTGTTTTTGTTTTGACGATCTCAATATGAGTACTAGTAATTTGACATTTTATAAATTATATTGTATGAATTTTGAGATAGATATAAATCTAATCTAATCTAATCTTCCTTAACAGTCCAACATATGCATAAATTCTCAAATCAATCCAAATCTTACTTCCAGCTACAAAATAGACTCCCAACGATAAACCTTCTATTTACGATCCTTTACACTGCATCGAATCAAAGGCGCAAGATAACTTTTACTGCCTCTCGGAACTTTTCAAGTGTGATTTATTCTTTAGATAAAGATTTGACGCTGTTACAAGCGATTTGCTAGCAATTCTATTAAAGCCTTTTGATCAGTGTTTTTGGAGATAAGGATAATTTTATGTACTGTAGGGATTTTTGGGATGAAAGCCGCTATTCGGGATCTTGTGTGAACATATTTGCCAGTTATATTTGACGGCCTGTTGGTGTTGTGGTCAGAGCTCTTCACTACATAAGCGGGGGTTGCGGATTCGAATCCTGCTAGATGTCAGTGTGATGAACACTGGCATCAGTTTCTGAGTCTTAGACGACTTGTATTGTTTTTATGTTGTCTACTACCCATAATACAAACTTTGCTTAGTTTAGGATTAGATTGTTGTGAATTGTCCAAAGATATTATAGGTAATAGGTATTATATCTAAATCTATCTTGTTTGCTCCTGAATATTTAAGTTGACGCTAATCTGAAGTCCTAGAAAAAGGGTAAAGTGTCATACAGCATTTAAAAGACTTACACCCTTTTTTCACTAAGATAGTATTCTTAAGCCTTGGATAAACCACATCTATTGATCTAGTTCCAAACTAATGGACAATAATACGTAAATATATCATCCAAGACTCAGGTAGAAATGTAAGTCACGTTGACATCTTACTCCTAGCAGGAGTCGAACCCACAACCTTCTAAGATTTGCTGAAATAGTGATAATAGCGAAGCAAATTGCTCGTGGAGTGGATTCGGAAATCTTGAAATATGTTCCGTACTTTATGATCTCAACTTTTGATATAATTTTTGCGCTTCTCCACCGTTAGCTTATAACAGTAAACTCCAGAAAATGAGTACCAATTCCCACCTCAATATTCTATATTAACCGTCTGCAATGGCATAGCCTAAAAATAAGATCTTTGGAATGAAACACTAAATTTTGGAATGATATTTATATATAATTTTATTTTATTTCTTTGCTGACGTTTCGGATTCTTTACAGTTTCCATACTCGACTGAGCTGACAATAGTGTAACGCTAAAGTCATAACGTTCATTCCAATGAAATCCAATGTGTAGTAACCGCGAAGGAATCCGAAATTATTATAGCAGGATCGTGTTTAAAAACATTACTATTTTATCTTTTACCATATAAGGCAATACTAGTTAATAATTAAGTATAATAATATATAGTTTTAAGCATTGTCGCTATTTTTTGCTTGTTAAAATATTATTTGTCGCTTTGTGAAACACAGTCCTGCTAATAAAATTGCAGTTACTTAACTAAATAAATGCAGAATTCCAATTAGCTATGCTCGCAGAAAATAATAATACGTTGGGTACGTACCTATTGTATTAAACTGTAAAGGTTCCGAAACGTCATCCAATAAAATAAAATATTCGAGTTAAATCCGTTTATGGCTATTTCATTCTGATTTATTTATATTTATGATTGGATGTGCTAGCCAGTCTACATTCACGTGACATGTAAAAGTTTATTTAGATCTATTCACAACCAAATGATAGGATATCTGTCAGCCTGTTTATACAGACTGCAGAAGCTGCCCGCAACAGTCTTCAGTAGCACTATTTTATCAAGAAAGGCTTCTTCGAGTGAAATTAATTCTTGAAACGATGTTCAGACTCCATAAAGTTGTTGAGGTCTTAGCGGACTTACAGCCAGTTCGGGTCGTGCCTGTTACGAGGTGAGTATTTCTCCATTTAATAAAGATTCTTGTTCACTTTAAACTTAATAATTTCTAACTTCGCGGCTATTAGGTGCCCTTGGAATAAAACAACTAAAACAAATTTCTGATACCTTTGCGGTTATGCTATATGTTTGATATTAAATTTTGTCCTATTTATGTAATTAATCTGTTACGAGGTGAGTATTTCTCCATTTAATAAAGATTCTTGTTCACTTTAAACTTAATAATTTCTAACTTCGCGGCTATTAGGTGCCCTTGCAATAAAACAACTAAAACAAATTTCTGATACCTTTGCGGTTATGCTATAATAATATGTTTGATATTAAGTTTTGTCCTATTTGTGTAATTAATCATTGTGTTATGTGATTCATTTTGTTTTTGTTACGGTGTATCTGTTATGCCGTGTAGGTAAATACATTTGTTAATTAACGTGTTATTCCAATATTTTAAATCTCTGACGATTAGAGGCAACTGTAATGTTACCCAATCGTACTCGTATATGTTATACTAGCGTCTGCCCGCGACTTCGTCCGCATGGAACTACTCCTTATTTGCAGTCGGTTAAAAAGTAGCTTATGTCCTTTCTCAGGCTCCAGACTTTCTTTGTACCAAATTTCATATAAATCGGTTCAGTAGTTTTAGCGTGAAAGCGTAACAGACAGACAGACAGACAGAGTTACTTTCGCATTTATGATATTAGTAGGGATGCTGCAATGCATTTCACACAGATGGCGCGAGTTGAAGTAGTGGATAATTTCGTCGACTCACTAGTGGTCCCTATAGTGTAATAGGACAGGACGATGCCGCGTAAAGGTATAAGCGTTGGTTCAAATCCCACTAGGGGTCACGATTTTTTCTACTCTTGTCTTGCTACAAGTAGGTATAACTGTAACGATTAATAATAATAATAAATATCATTGGACAATTCACACCAATTAAACTAAGCAAAGCTTGTACTATGGGTTATCTATGACAATGGATAAACATACGTAAATACATCCAAGTCTCAGGTAGATGCCAATGCTCATCACAGTGACATCTGCCCCTAGCAGGATTCGAACCCGCAACCTCCGGTTTCGTAGTCAGGGCCTCTGACTACTAGACCAACAGGCCGTCAATTTTATCCAAACCATTCCTAGATTACGACAACTGTCACAGCTATGGGACAATATTGCTTCAAGCAATCTAAGAAGCGGTTCCTTTACTTAGCTCACTCGTAAAATATTATTGTTGAGGCAAACGCGTCGATTAGCGGCTCGTGCCGGCTCCGTCCCGTGTTTGCCTGCCGAGAGTTCGCGTAGAACCTTTCATTAAACGATATAGTCCATATACACTGCTGACGTCATCGTGTTGAAAAACTATATTAGAATTACCTAGCCCAGAGGGGGGCGGGGCCTAGCATCACGCCATGCTGACGTCACATTACGTAACTAGCAGTTTGTGAAGTGAGGCGCAGGCGGCGAGCAACTCACTTCTACATAATTCTACATAAAGAAAGTTCCGCACACGAACCATCAAAAATTTCCACCTTGGACACTCCTAAGACTGACAGTCAAGGAGGTACGGTTATTTTATTATTTTTACCCAAAATCTGATCTTCGAAGCCCCGTAACTTTTTTTGGTATGCTTTTACATGCTACATCTATACTAATATTATAAAGCTGAAGAGTTTGTTTGTTATTTTGTTTGTTTGTTTGTTTGTTTGAACGCGCTAATCTCCGAAACTACTGGTCCGAATTGGATAATTCTTTTTGTGTTGGATAGTCCATTTATCGAGGAAGGCTATAGGCTATATAACATCACGCTGCGACCAATAGGAGCGAAGAAACAATCGTAAATGTGTAAAAAACGGGGGAAATTATTTATCTTTGAGGGCTTCCGTTGCGTGCGCTGCGAAAACGGTTCAAGATACACAAAAAATATGTATGAAAGATTTTTTTCTCTTTTAATGATCTAAAAAAAAGTCCGCGAGAGTATATGTCTATCTTTTGAGATTAACTCACAAGAATAGTTTTTGTGATAACTAATTTGGTCGAAATTATTTGTTAGAGTTGTATCAAGATAATAATATTAATCATTATCCAAATAAATGTGTTATTGATTAAGAGTAATTGTGAATTAAATTGTCTTTAACGACACTTAATTTCAATGAACAACTTAGAAGATATTACAATAATCAGTAACTCCGAAACAAAATCAAGTCGCACTCTGCGCTGGCCGGCGCGGCGGGCGGGCGAGCCGGTGAGAGGTGTAGCTCTACGAGATACCATCCTTATAATTTACGCAGAAGTTCTTTAATAACAGAAATTGACGCAGACGAAGATCAAGACGAAGCCCAAAATCACTATTCCACGCAGACGAAGTCGCGGGCACAGCTAGTCTGAATATATAGGTACATTTGATAGACATAAGAATTGATTCAGTACATTTTCGACAATCAAAACGGGTGCTTCTCGTACGCAGACGAACCAAAAGCTAGTCCACCGCCAAACCAAACCTTAATTCCAATAAACCGTACAACATACAACGTTCCCAAATCCCAGCCGTCCCTTTCCAGGTACATAAATAAGCTTACACCAGTGTACACCTACACTTAGGGATAGATTTTTATACGATAGCAAGAAGTGGTTGGGCGTGTAGCTCTCAGAGTAATGTGGAATTAATGGACGCCCGCCGTAATACGGGCAAATTAGATTGGATCGGGCATACGGGAGTGAGATTTTAGTGCGAGCTCTATTGAGACTGGTTAATTCAGGGAGTTTTCCATAAAGAACTTGTCTTAATTGACTGCGCGTTACTTGGATAGTGGATATCACAATGACCTGTTGGTCTAGTGGTCAGAGGTCCTGACTACGAAACCGGGGGTTGCGTTCGAATCCTGCTAGCAGATGTCAATGTGATGTCATTGAAATACCCACGTAAGAAATCCGTTACATTACAGATAGGTAGGTAATAACTGATATTATATATGTGAAAGTAACACTGTCTGTCTCGCTTTAACGCTAAAACTACTGAACCGATTTAATAAAATAAAATTTTGCTACACAGATAGTCTAGAGTCTGAGAAAGGACATAAGATACTTTTACTTGCCGTATTTGCTAATTCCACGCGGACGGAGTCGCGGACTATCGTCAGCTCAATCTTTACGAGTACGGGAACTGTAAAGTTTTATAAACGTTAGCAAATAAAAATAAAATACGCGAGTTAAATCCGTTTTTAGTTCTTTCGACGTGCAAGCTTTTTGAAAAATAAATTAATATTTATTGAATTGTAGATCTTTCACCGTACAATCCTCAGTCCCGTTTTAATAGGCATAATTAAAAAGCAATTCGAACAACATACGGAAATTCATATTGTTGATAAACAAATTTCAAAAGATTTTGTGATAAAACAACAGACATTTTGAACGATGGAGAAGTAATAAAATATTCTCCCGTTGTTCGGGGAAGTTGGTGAATCGATGAAGCGTGTAACAGCTTGCTCGCCGTTTAGTTAACTTAGAGCTGATGTTCTGTTTGTTTGTTCGTAATATTTTATGAATATTATTAAATATTTTGAAAGATAAAAATGTGTGTTGAAAAAAAAATACAATACGACAACCGCATAACTGAGTAAAGAGAAAAAAAAATCTAGTTCGTCTGTCTGTCTATTGAAAAATATTGAACACGTATTATTTCTTTCCTCAAACAAACAAAATATTACAAAGATTGGTGTTATACATATATGTAGTTGGAAGTGGGAGCTCGTGACGTCATGTTAAGGTACAATTTACAACATAACGTGATGTCACAAGTCCCCACAGCCGAACTTTTGGAAGCGCTTTGGAAAACTTTAGCGTTAGACTATCAGCTCAGTTGTGCTACGAATATAGGAACTGTGAAGTTTTCGAATCGTCAGCCCATAAAATAAGATACGATAAATCCGTTTATAGTTGTTTAATTCCAATGTGTAATAACTGCGAAGGCATCAGAAATTATAATTTCTAATGTTATTAGCTCAACTATATGTAATTTACTATTCAATTGAGAAATGATGTATTTTAACTAGCGACCCGCCCCGGCTTCACACGGGCGCTATAAACCTTCCTCTTGAATCAATTTATCTATTAAAAAAACCGCATCAAAATCCGTTGCATAGTTATAAATATCATAGATATAGGGACAGAAGAAAGCGACTTTGTTTTATACTATGTAGTGATAATGTAATTGAAAAAAAAGACAGTCGTCATACCAATTACCATCCCTACTAATCCCTACTATTAATATTATAAATGCGAAAGTAACTCTGTCTGTCTGTCTGTCTGCCTGTTACGCTTTCACGCTAAAACTACTGGACCGATTTGAATGAAATTTGGTGCAAAGAAAGTCTGGAGCCTGAGAAAGAGCATAGGCTACTTTTTAACCGACTGCAAAAAAGGAGGAGTTCCACGCAGACGAAGTCGCGGGAAGAAGCTATAATGACATAATCGTAATCTTATATATTATCAGTACATGCAATTAGCAAATTCAATTAACCACTAAGTACTTAGGTATCTGAGTGAATGCTTGCATCAGCGGGGTCTATTACAAACCTTAAGCATCTATTGAAGCAGTTAATTTCAATATTACATTATATTATATACCTGCTAATGACCCATGGTATAGTATATAACCACGCCGAGCTATCAGGTGTTTCTTCACTACATAGTATAAAACAAAGTCGCTTTTTCTGTCCCTATATCCCTGTGTCTTAAGTCTTTTAAACTATGCAACGGATTTCGAAGCGGTTTTTTAAAAGATAGTGATTTAAGAGAAAGGTTTACAACAACCGTGTGAAGCCGGGGCGAGTCGCTAGTAAAGTATATAGCGACCGTTAAACTCTCAGGTGACATTGATTTTATTTATAAATAACGTTAATTTATTTTTCAAATATTTTTGGAAAAAACTTTTCGATTAATGGATTTATCACTATAGATACAAACAAATGAAGGCGACAAGGAATTTCGGTTTGTTCTAATAATATATACATCTATACTAATTTTATAAAGAGGAAAAGTTTGTTTGTTTAGATTGAATAGGCTCCAGAAAGGCTGGACGATTTCAAAAAATCTTTCACTGTTGGGAAGCTACACTATTCCCGAGTGACATAGGCTATAAAAAAAGATGATCTGTGCGAAGCCGGGGCGGACAGCTAGTATATTAGAAAACTAAATAGGTACCTAACCTTATATATATTTTATATACTTAGGTATATATTAAAACCCTATCAATGATAATTGAATGATTACAACACCTTTCGTGCGCAAGTCCGACTCACACTTGACCGCTTTTTTTTATGTCAAGTACTTTATATAAAAGATGATATATTCGTATATTTAAATAAGAATAGCTTACACGTTAATACGAATCCAAAATTTAAAACAAAACAATAGGCTGTAAAACCGAGTTAATAAATCCATTGGGTGGCCATTTTCGGTTCATTGTTGCTAGCAGTTTATTTATTGCCCCACGATACACGGTTTAGCTTTATTCACGACCAACGTGTATTTTATTAAATTTATTAACGCCTAAAAACGAAAGGTTTAATTTCTGATGCTTTCACGGTTATTACACACTAGCTGTGCCCGCGACTTCGTCCCCGTGGAATAGTAATTCTTCATAAGGCTTCATATTTTCCCCGTTTTTTACACATTTTCCACTGTTTCTTCGCTCCTATTGGTCGCAGCGTGATGTTATATAGCCTAAAGCCTTCCTCGATAAATGGTCTATCCAACAAATTTTTGATTTCGAACCAGTAGTTCCTGAGATTAGCGCGTTCAAACAAACCAACAAACTCTTCAGCTTTATAATATTAGTATAGATTGGAGTGTCATCAATCAGTTTTTAAATCAAAGGTCAGACTATCATTAGTTTAGTTGACTACGAATATGGAAACTGAATAGTTTTCGAAACATCTGCAAATAAAATAAAATACGATAGTTAAATCCGGTATAGTATATTTAATTTTAATAAGCTACGCTATTCTAAAAACTTTTAGCTGTAAATTAGGTAATAATATACGGTTTTTTAAAAATTAGTTGATTGAAATATATTAAATTAATTAGGTTTCGACTAGCTAAAGAAAACTAAATCGTACCTATATAATTCGTTAAATAAATTATAAAAAAATCAAATAAATCAAACAACAATGACAACACGCGTCAAAATCTGGTAGTGGGGGGTCGTCACGTCACGCTTTAATATAAATTATATCGACATGTGACGTCACGAGTAGCCACTTGCTAACTACCAATCATCGCATTTTGAATAGACAGTTGTCACTGACAATTGTCGCGTATTAGGGTCAGATGAAGTTCTTATCGCTTTAAGAAATATTGACCTTACAAAAAAACAACTAAGTGAGAGGACCTAAACAAACAGGTTGTTAAAAATACAGAAGCTATCCGTGAATTTTACGGGTCTTCGAGCTAGTGATGGGATTATATGAGTAAATGTTAGTGTATTTTATTAGGTACTTTCTTTTTAATATTAAATATTTTCAGGGTGTTGATATTTTAGAGCTGAGTATTAAGTAAATACAAAGTTGGAATTCCGTTGGTTTCTCTAAATAAAATTTAAATTTTTAAACGTACATTTTCTTTAGTCGTCATAATCATAGTTCTAGTTAGACCATTCGTTTTTGTATTTTCTTCCCCACTTTTCCATAAAAGTAAGAAAGAAAATACATTGAATAATTTCAAATTTGATTAACGAGATAGGTCTTAATAATTATAATGATAGAGTTTTTAAACAACAGAATTTTAAATAAGTACTTAATTAATAAATGTGTGAGTGATCGACTGACTCGAATTAGTACTTACTGAAGTAATTAAACATGAGAAATTGTATGGTTTTACATACCGATCTAGTTAAGTCCCTAATAATAGAAAAAATATAATGCCAGTGTAGTAAAAACATAAAAAAAACAAAAATTCAGAATTTAAATCGATACATCCCTCGATATCATCCCATCACTAAAAAAGCAACAATGTCCACAAACGGGTGAAGCCGGGTGGACGATAAATTCAGAAGAATCACCCTTTTTGTCAACTGGACATGTTTAGGTTGTATGATTTATAATCGCGCCGTATTGCCGGTTTTTCTTTATTTCCCATCGGCGAATCGGTATTTCACCGTGACGATTTTCGGTACGAACCGGTTTTTTCATAAATATTTGGGCCGCGGCGCGCGAACCTATTTGTATTCTGTATTGATTTCTTTATTTTAACTGCGTTCCGGTAATTTATTGTATCGGTTTTTCCGTTCTGACAGGTCTTCAAGAATCGTTTTGGTCGGTTTCGTTTTGCTGTTTATTATGAATGGAGTTAACATTTTTAGCACAGTTTGCGCTATTTTGTTTAATCGTACCAAAATAAGTAACCCAAGTGTGATCTCCCAAGTGTAATGAGTTGTAAGGTATTTACCTATAAACCTACTAAAAGTTTATAATAAAATTTAAATATTATGTTAAAAATCGTTAAGAAAAATAATATTTCTTACAAGCCGATATGCAGTTAATACGAATTTCTTGAGATGGTTATAATTTTCTTTAGGTACTTAGTTAATTGTTTAACGACTCACTACCGTTGTATAACTCAATTTTTCAGCGTGTTATTTATTTAATTATAATATACGTACTACGGCACGGTATACCAGAATATGGAAACCTTTCATCTCTTTGTGTGTACCAATTCTTTACAATGATAATTATTCTACTGTCACTTATGTCAAATAGACGTCAGATTCAATCAGTATTCCAATTAGACCATTTAGGCTTACCTGCATTGACACTAGACTTCCCTAGGTGCAGTAGGTTAGCACAGGCCATAGAGATAGTATAATATCTAGACACTAGCATTTTGGATATTTCAAAGTCATTAATAAATTACAAGAAAAAAAGGTCCCAACGAAATCTATACTAGAGGAAAAGTTTGTTTGAATTGAATAGGCTCCAAAATGGCAGAACCGATTTGAAAAATTCTTTCATTGTTGGGAAACTACACTATTCCCGAGTGACATATGCTATAAAAAAAAAGGATCCGTGCGAAGCCGGGACGGACAGCTAGTATAATTATAAAAGTATAATAGACGCATACTTCTATCTCTTTTTTCACAGCAGTACATTTATAGCGCTGTCTCATCTGCATCGCATATATTGCTTCCTTTGCGTTCGTATATACCTAATGGACACTAATGGTACACGCACACACGAAAACGTATTTCCTTTTCTCTTTTTGGTATTAACGCGTGTATTAACGCGTATAGCGCTGTCTCACCGTTTCATTAGTGTGAATATAGCCGTTTCTATACAAAATAAATCTACGAGCGGCATAATCGCCAACTTCGCGGCGGTGTCCTAATCCGATTGCATACTGGATAGTGTCCATACAGTGGCTTGTGCCTAATATCACGCCTCACCACAGCTATAGGTCTTTGATAGACAATTAATCCTTACTAATATTATTAAGAAACTTTGTAAAAATGTATGTTTGTTATTCTTTCACGCAAAAACTGCTGAATGGATTTTGATGAAACTGTACAATAATTTAGCTTATACATCAGAATAACATATAAGTAGGTTATATTTCATAACGATATTGTGTAAATGACTCATCTTACACAGAAGTATATAAATGTGACTACGTCATACATCACAAAAAATAGAGTGATTGAGATACCAATCTCATTTTCGGTTGGTATATTCCAATAAATAGTTGGTATCGACTCGATATGATTTAATGATTATTTGATACAAATACCATACTTCCTCGTGTTCACAAATATCAGGGAAAATGTTTTCCATGAATAATACAATAGAATAAAATAATGGAAGGACATAAACAATTACTCGTCCACTGCGACGCGATAAAATATTATGTTATAAATAATATAATGCTATGTGAAATTATATTTTGTTTGCCGTGTATCGGGAAGAGATATTGTTAGATTTATATGTCGCATATAGGGTTGCCACTCGAAACATATGAATATTTTATTTTGTTTGTTAAATGCCAAATTTTTTATTTACGGAATTACATATATCGACAGAAAGAATACGTGACCTTTGCGTAAAAGTGTCGTCATATTTATATTTTTTATCTCTTTTATATAATAACTACCTGTCCGCTCCGGCTTCGCACTTTTTATATGCCTATGTCACTCGGGAATAGTGTAGCTTTCCAACAGTGAAAGATTTTTTCAAATCGATCCAGTCGTTTTGAAGCCTATTCAATCCATATAAACAAACAAACCTTTCCTAATTATAATATTATAGTATAGATAAATTATGTTGTTTCTTTTTTTGTATTTTCTTTTTTTTAATGTTCTAATTTGAATATGTGTAATGCTGTTATTTATAGCCAAATAAAATATATTCTTTCTTTCTTTCAAAATAAATTCCAATCTTCTCAAAATTAACTTTAGAAAAAAACAATTATAATGGAAGTTTCCGTTATTTTTTATTCCGATTAAGTTTATTATTAAAGTAACAACCCTGGCACTTCGTACCTAGCTATATTGGACATAAAATCAGATAGTAGAATGTGAATGATACAAGCAATTCCGTATGTCTACTATATATTATACTATTCTAGTGTCCCGGCTTCACTCTAGCAACAGACGTAAATCTTCGCTTGGACAATCTACTTTGATTAAGATGAGGCATGTAGGCATTGTTTATTTAAAGTTATTGCTTACCTATATATTTTTGATTGTTTAGTTGGTTAATTATGTACCTTGTTTTGAGTACTGAGTTTCTTGCCGCATCTTCCCAAGGGAGGTTTTTTTCGGAAACGGCATCTTCTTCTTCTTCTGACTTAAAGCTTGTAAAAGCCTTAATTGAATATATATATATATATATATATATATATATATATATATATATATTTTTTTTTTTTGATTTGATTTTTATTTTGATTTTATTGCACAAAACTTAATAGATGTAATGGGTTATGATATGCCCAGCATTACCAATTACATACTTAGTTTAATAATATGGATGATTACTTAGTCGTAAAGAAAACGAAATTCTTCATTCTTTCAATTAATAGTATTAAAAATTATTGGACACATATTTTTCCTTATCTCAATCGAACAATAAATGACGAAGATAAGGGCTTCTAAAGCTCGTTAGTGGTGGCTTGTGACGTCATAGTACAATTTAGACCATAACATTGCTATAACGACACGAGCACCCACTCCCGAACTTTTGAAATGTATCTTTGTCATTTATTATTTGGAATCAAACAACTTCAAACAGATTTAACTCGCGTATTTTATTTTATTGCCTGACGTTTCGGAGCCTTTACAGATTCCATAATCGTAGCACGACTGAGCTGACAATAGTCTTATGCCAAAGTCAGCTCAGTTCTTTTAAAACATATTAAAGTTATTTCATTCCAATGTACAATAACCGCGATGGCATCATAAATTATTTTAAAACAAAAGTTTTTTCATTGGAATGAAACAAGTGTTAACGGATTTAACTCGCGTATTTTATTTTATTTTATTAGCTGACGTTTCGGATTCTTTACAGTTTCCATAATCGTAGCACGACTGAGCTGACAATAGTCTAACGCTAAAGTGATTTATACAGTTATGCAAACTACCTTATATTTAAAATAAAATAAAATACGCGAGATAAATCCGTTAACAGTTGTTTCATTCCAATGTGTAATAACCGCGAAGGCATCAGAAATTAAAAGTTTGTTCGTCAACAAAAGTACGCGAGTTAAATCCGTTAGTCAACACAAACATCTGATACCGTCAACGAATTCTCCGCTATAAAGCGGCAAACAGCTTACTAGTAAATTGAGACCGTTAGAGTCAGTACTGGTTGTAATAGCATCAGGTTTAATCCCTCTCGCGCCGTGTGCTTCGAGCCTGTATCAAAGCAACCGAGTCAAAGAGCCGGCCCCAAATGGAACATTTAATTGTTACATCGAATTCTAAATGAGTTTTGTTAATGTTTGATGCGGTTTAAGGAAAGGATCTTAATAAACATGGCAAAACCTTCTGTATAAAAAAGTGACGATCGATAATAGCAATCGAACGAAACGAACATTTACATGTGATCATATTTCATTTGATACCCGATTTGGGTATATTTGTAGATAAGGTAGTTTGCATAACTGTATAAATCACTTTAGCGTTAGACTGTTGTCAGCTCAGTCGTGCTACAATTATGGAACCTGTAGTATTTGTTTAATTCCCCCGTCACTGATCACTTAATACACTAATGTAATTCACTCTCGACAATGCCCTCGTATTCGCAACTTCACTTTTATACACCCTCGCCAGTGGCCATAGTATAACTCAAGTGACAGTTACTTTTCACGGCCTTTCCTTCCCGCCAATACAGGGACACCCGAGACAGCGTATGTATGCTATTTAAGCTACTCGCATAACCGCATACACTACAGAACCTGTAAAGGGTCCAAAACGACAGCCAATTAAATAAAATACGCGAGTGAAATCCGTTTAAAGTTGTTATATTCCAATATATTTGTGGACTTTTGGTAGTTCAAAATAAACATATTTACTTATGATTATACTAAATCAAAATCATCTTAAATCATATTTTCCTACAAATCAGTGATTTCGAGATCAATATGGTTAATACGGCACGGTTGAGAGAACGCGTTCCTACAACACGGCGCTCAAAGGATTAAGGTGTTATGTTGGTAATTAAACATAACATAACATAACATACAACACAACACAACATATAACATAACACAACATATAACATAACATATATATACCAATAATATCCAGTGACGTAAATTAAGTGATCCCTGGAATTCGTAATTAGTTTGTCTGTGAATTGATTTTGTTGTTTATTTATTTGTTGAACCTGTATTGCTATTTCATGCAATCGTATATTATACTAGCTTATGCCCGCGACTTCGTCTGCGCATGATGAGTAGGTACAATATTCTATATGTTATATCAGAATATATAAACTACTAGCGGTCCCGGCAGACTTCGTCCCGCCCGGCAAAGAATCGATTTGACAGCTGTCATTATTTTTTTTTCACTGTAACGTGATAAAAAGTATCCTATGTCCTTTTTCTTTCAGCCAATTTTCGGTTCAATTTTTAATTTTCAGCCAAATCGGTCAGTCGTTCTTGAGTTATAAACGGAGTAACTGCACGACTTTTTTTTATATAATAAAGAAGATTATTGTAAAGTGTTATTAAATTCCGTTCAATAGTTTATGCGTGAAAGTAAAACTTTATCTAATCCATACATTCTTACTACGTTTATTATATTAGTAAGCATAAGGATATCATTAATTGAAAGAAAGATTCGGTATATAACCATTGATAAATTTTCAAAATACGTAAGAGCGTAAATTTTTCTGGAATAGCTTGTATCCAGTTATAAGTACCTATATTATGTAAATTTAATTTTGAAAAGTACATTTACAAGGTTTCGAACTTACAACCCCACAATCACAAAGCTCATTCACAAATACGTCTCTCAGCTAGAATATTAGCCATTTACAGAGCATTAAACCGCCAGTGGTGCTGCAGCGGCGCTGTCAGCGAAATTAACGTCTCAGTAGAAGACGTACCTGCGTCGCACCACTGTAGAATCAATTAATTGTGACACGTAGATACAGCATCGTATTTTCATATCGGGTGTGAAAAATAATGTGTGTATATGTGTGTGTGTATGTATGTGTGAGAGTGTGTATTTGCGTGTGTGTGTGTAGTGTTCTTAAATAAAAAAGCAAGCACAAAGCTAGACCCTGACTTTAAAAGGTTTTAGTTATGTGTACCCAATATTACTTAAAATTCTGAATCAAAATTCCTTTTTGGTTTTTGAAGGGGGTTATAATCAATAGTCGTTCCGAGGTAACGTTCAAAAATATATTCAAACTAGCGGCCCCGGCAGACGTCGTCCTGCCCGTCCGATTGTTTCGTCAAAGATCTGTCAAAGTCTTCTATCTGTCACTTCTTCATAAAGCTTCATATTTTTTCCGTTTTTTACACATTTTCCACTGTTTCTTCGCTCCTATTGGTCGTAGCGTGATGTTATATAGCCTAAAGCCTTCCTCGATAAATGGTCTATCCAACAAAAAAAAATTGTTGAATTCGAACCAGTAGTTCCTGAGATTAGCGCGTTCAAACAAACTCTTCAGCTTTATAATATTAGTATAGATGACGTAATGAATCTGTGACATAAGAGTATCTAGAGAGATACTACTATGTCACGGTTTCATTGCGTCTTTAAAGAAATTGTATGAAGCAACTTAATTACTTAGCAATTTCCTTGTAAATAACTCATTAATATTCCTACCTATTGAGTGACAAAACCTACGTTGCCTTTTGATATTTATACGTCAACATTTAAGCGGAATGAATCCTATTAATATTATTAATGAGAATGTTTCTAAGAGTGCAATGTATGAATGTATATTTTGGCTATAGCCTATTTGTTATTCTGATACATTATTGTAAAGTTTTATCAAAATATATTATTGTAAAGTTTTATCAAAATATATTGTAAAATATATAACGATAGTGTGTGAAATACTCAATATTTGCAGACGAAGTCGCGACCAGAAGCTAGTGAACAAATGACGTATCTATAATTAATCGAATCTAAGTTCTAAGTAGATATTGCTCACGATAACAACCGTCTGCTTTACAACACACAAACAAACAACTGTGCAATTATTTCCTACTGCAATTAACCACAAACTACTATGTATTAGTTGCATACTGCATGTTATTGCACTATAATAGTGCAGCTGAATGCATTCGGTATCACAAATATATTTTACGTATGAATGGCCTTTGATACTCAAGCTCGTAAGTAGCAAGTTCAAAGGCTGTATAAGAGTAAACATCGTTATTTATACAGCCTTTGGTTATTGTAGAACTTCCGTTAAACCCGGTAACGATACTGATTCCTAGTTATTGTTTTTGTAGTAATTTAATCATAAATTGGTGATCGTATTTACATCCCTACTAATCCCTACTAATATTATAAATGCGAAAGTAACTCGTCTGTCTGTCTGTCTGTTTGTTACGCTTTCACGGTAAAACTACTGGACCGATTTAAATGAAATTTGGTACAAAGAAAGTCTGGAGCCTGAGAAAGGACATAGGCTACTTTTTAACCGACTGCAAAAAAGGAGGAGTTCCACGCGGACGAAGTCGCGGGCAGAAGCTAGTATGTCATAATTGTACATGTGTGCCGCATATTACATGCCATTGCACGAAAGGTTTGATTATTGTAGGTATGACTTGATTATATCGGATTTAACTAGCGTATATTATTTTTATTATTACTGACGTTTCAAAAACTTCACAATCCCCAATTTGTTGCCCACTGAGCTGACGATATAGTCTGAAAATGAATAGTTATTGCTTGGTAACCTCAAAAGCATAAGAAATTATTAATAATTTATTCAAGTACTTACTACGATGTTCAATCGAAATTCGATCGATATCACACTACAGTGAGTAGTTGTTGAAGTGTTGCAAGATGGCGCTGAATTGCTTTTAAACAAAAGTACAAAGGGCCAAATAAAAGTAGTAGTATCAGTATAGATAGATGGCGCTGAATTGCTTTTAAACAAAAGTACAAAGGGCCAAATAAAAGTAGTAGTATCAGTATAGATAGATGGCGCTGAATTGCTTTTAAACAAAAGTACAAAGGGCCAAATAAAAGTAGTAGTATCAAACTTCGAAGGGGACACCTATGGTGTAAATGGGAGCACAAAGCCTCCCGGTAAGGCACAGGTGTGGGTTCAAGTTCCACTGAGGGTCTAGATTTTTTTTACTTATTAATTTTTTACATCGCTCATTTGAATGTTTATAAAAAATATTTATATGTAGGTATATTTTATGTACCATGGTAAATTACGTAGACACTAACTGGCCGGAAACGAAACGAGCAGCGTTCGCCAATTTGTTTCCCCTAATTACGGAAGCAAGGAATCCCGCTAAAAAGTGTTCTAATTAAAAAGTTGGCAACTTAGCACTTTCCGCGGACCTTTCACGATAAAAAGCCGACAAGTGCGACTTTGACTTGGGAACTGAGATTGTAAACTGAGAATACACTCTATATTTGCACAAAGAGTAGAAAATAGAGAACCCCAGTGGGATTTTAACCCACACCTGTGCCTTACCGCGAGACTTTGTGCTCCCATTTACACCATAGGTGTCCCCTTCGAAGTTTGATACTACTTTTATTTGGTCTTTGTACTTTTTGGAATGAAACAACTATTAACGGATTTACTCGCGTATTTTTATTTTATTTTATTTGCTTACGTTTCGGATTCTTTACAGTTTCCATAATCGTAGCACGACTAAGCTGACAATAGTCTAACGCTAAAGTGTAAAGAATCCGAAACGTCAGCAAATAAAATAAAATAAAAATACGCGAGTTAAATCCGTTAATAGTTGTTTCATTTCAATATGTAATAACCGCGAAGGCATCAGAAATTACTTTGTACTTTTGTTTAAGAGCAATTCAGCGCCATCTATCTATACTGCTTTGCAACACTTAGCACGTAAGATTACGTCTCGTTTTTTATTATGTTTGTGCGAACATCATTAACATTAAATTAATGTTAATTAATCATAAATATTAAAGCCACTCTATAGTTAAGAATTCGTAGAAACGGTTTGTCTATAGAAATCCCAATGTTACCAACGTAGTTACGAGGATTGCTAGAACGAAATGGCTGAAGATGAAGATTAGGTCCTTATCTACATTAAATACACACACACACACACACGCACACGCACACGCACACGCACACGCACACGCACACGCACACGCACACGCACACGCACACGCACACGCACACGCACACGCACACGCACACGCACACGCACACGCACACGCACACGCACACGCACACGCACACGCACACGCACACGCACACGCACACGCACACGCACACGCATACGCACACGCACACGCACACGCACACGCACCTGCACATACACAAAACACTCTGTGTGTCATCCTTAGCTACACTATATAAATTGTCCTCAATGACTAACTAATTGACAGACACGCGCAGCCCAGACTGCAGATCGTTGAGACCTGAAACTTGAAGGCGCGCCCTTCTTTGTATGACGTAGGCATCTGATAACAAAGGAATTTTACGAAATTCTACTCCTAAGATATTTAAAAAAGGGGCAAATTATGTTTAGACGTGATTCATTGGTTTCTATTTAAAATTTAGCATAAGCATTATTCAATTGAATTGATAGAAGACGCGTGTAAAAAGTACGCAGGCAAAAGACACGCGAACAAAACAAAACAAAAGAACATTAAAAATTGATAATAAATATAAAAGACGTTTCAGGAAAGAGAATGTCGCCGCTGGTTACACTTGTACAACACCATCCAGTCGATGTCTTCTCGGATAACCGATATTATTCAAAACGGAACCATGCGCACGTTTTCAATAACAGCTGACAATACACATTGCAATACAGTAGTGCATCTGAACTGCTATGAAATGCAATAAAGTTTCAAACAACCCTTATCTTCTTTAAAAAGCAATTCCTTATATCATATTCTACATATAAATCGAGAAATCTTATGATATCAAATGTCATCTAAACTTTATTAGACTTTTCTGTCTATTGCTGCAAAGAAATACCGCAATAAAGGTTTTTAAACAATGGTATATTTTTTTTTATTTTTTTACATCAGAATTTTTGACTGTGTGAAACGATTTTGATATAATATGTTGTAAGTAGGTATTCAACATTTAAGGAAAACATAACTGAAATACTTTATTCGAATATCAAAACTAGTCTATAAATGTGTACCTACTTACCAAAATTGGGCGCAGGTATAGGAACAATAATATATCTAACTTTAAATCTACTTTTACATGTTAAAAAGCCTTATAACATACTTGAGGAAGCATAAGAACGCAGCGTCGTCGCCCAGCCCCCCCTTTAGTAGTAACCTGTAGGTTTTGATTCCCTTGCGAGTGTCGAAAATTACCTTAAATATATTTTTAGTTTGTCTACGACTACCCCGCCCTTAACAAAAGCTACGCGCTTGTATAATAGGATTATTCAACTGCACTACTGTTACCTACGTTCTATTTTATAAAACATCAGCGTTACTGGTTTTAAAGAACTGGCAGTACGGATAGGAAGCGTCTAGATTTGTTGTCGCGCCGGTTTCCGGACGGTGC
The DNA here is from genome assembly GCA_038024825.1 of Polylopha cassiicola. Taxonomy (NCBI): domain Eukaryota; kingdom Metazoa; phylum Arthropoda; class Insecta; order Lepidoptera; family Tortricidae; genus Polylopha; species Polylopha cassiicola. The sequence continues at coordinate 9,289,206 of CP149061.1, forward strand.
CGTAAATTCCACATTTACGCCGCGTTATATACGATGTGGCTGCACCGACGTTATTATTACTGTCGAACACCCGGCGATCATAGAATAATATACCTACATGTGCCGTAATAAAAAAATGTATTTGTACTTTATTGCATAATGAATTGGAATGAGTAAATACTTCTATTCATTAATGGGTGCTGATACTATGCACTATGAAATTTTATATACGAAAGCGGATTTTGTTTAATACAGCACTCTCTACCAGTCGCCCTTTGAAGTACTTATACAAAGAGCATGTTTAGGTGTAATATAAAAAAAAATAAGTTAAAGTCACGTAAACTTCTATTCTTTAAATTAAATTCTAACAATAACAATTTTTATAATTTTAGTTTTTACACAATTTAACTAATGTCACCTCGGGTTTAGACACTCATCACTTTATTTTTTCTTACAAAATATACCTAATACGATTGAAAAGCAAAATATTGTACGGTAGATTTTTTGATATAAGAAAAAAGCGTCACCTGTCGCCTCTGCGTTCTATTTATCCACCTACTCTATGATATCAGTTATGAATTTTTCATAGTACGTCGGTACCCATGTGCTCCCGGTAATGCACGTTGTTTCGGCTGCCAATGGGATCGCTGAACTAGTACTTTTTGTACTAAACCTCGGCTTTTGATTGTGGAGTGAACTCACTGGCCTTAATTGAATTAACATTTGAGCTTTCATGATCTCTTATCTATACTAATATGATAGAGAGGAATAGTTTGTTTGTTTATATTGAATAGGCTCCTAAAAGACTTGAAAAATTCTTTCACAGTTGGGAAGCTACACTATTCCCAAGTGACATAGGTTATAAAAAAAGGGATCCGTGCGAAGCCGGGGCAGATAGCTAGTTGATAAATATTTAGAGTAGCTGCTCTGTTGCTAGCTGTAAGCAGAAACAACAAATGAAACACACAAACAATAAATTATTTTTTTTAAAAAGTTTGTATACAAATTTGGTGACGTCATTAAAATTATTAAAACGTTTTTTGGTACAGCGCCCTCTTTACTCAACTACCCTCTTTACTCAAATATTTTTTTAAATTGTAATATAATGATTCCGTAATTATTATTGGATATAAAAGCTAATTAAATTTATTTAGATATCGATACCTAGAAAATGAACCAATGACAAATATTTGTATGCTTGTGAAAGCGAGATGTGCACAATTAATAATAATTTATGTTGCCTTCAAAAGTACCACTTCTCTTGCAAATAAATTTGATTTGATTTGTTATTAACATTAATGTCGTTCTTGAGATTGAATCCCTCCGGATCCATCCATACTGGGATTTAAAGTGATTTGCATTTTTTTATTAGATAAAATCACTGATAATAAAATGTATCAAAATAAATGTACCATTTCTTCTCGTAGTGCCATTATTTTTTATCCGAAGCAAAAGTGTCCCTTGAGAATCTTTACTTAATATAGATATTCATTTTTATCGTATAGGCCTAAACGGCACAACATTTGACAGATACCATCAGGCTGCGAAACAGCATTTTGGAAGGCTTCACGATTGGAAAGAAACAACACTAACGGATTTAACTCGTGTATTTTATTAGCGTTAGACTATCGTCAGCCCAGTCGTACTATAGATTCAGATTCATTTATTTCTCTATATTCTATACATTATGTATAATTACGTATGTAAAAGTACATAGTCGTATGTTATATTATATGCTCTAAAAGAGATAATACAATTAGGAAATTATAATATTAGAAATTTACAAAATGTTATTACAATATGGGAAATGTAGTTTGCGAATTAAATCCTTTATATAGTTCTTTAGTCGTTTCATTTAAATTTTGCCTTTGACTTCATACAAGCCAGTTACTATTGCCTCATAAAAACAAAATTCCAGTTAAAATGACACTTATTTAATTCATTTGATTTGAAGCAAACCTGGGAAAGCATCCCAGGTGGTTTGTATAAAGCACTTATAACTCTAAAGGCTGTATAGAGCCTGCAAAGCGGGATCGTCCTCGTCACCGCTCCTCTATTAGTCTACTCTACCATTTTCACTTCAATAGGAAACTTGTGAAGACGTGAATCCACCGGACAAAATAATATTTATTTAATCAATAGCAAATTAAAAAAAAACTGTTCATTAAATTTACCCGCTTTATAGTAGGTGTGTCTGTCTGCTTATACTAATTATGTATGAGTTAATTGTTGAATAAATTATAAATAACTAGCTTCTGCCCGCGACTTCGTCCGCGTGGAGCTCCTCCTTTTTTGCAGTCTGTTAAAAAGTAGCCTATGTCCTTTCTCAGGCTCCAGACTTTCTTCGTACCAAATTTCATTTAAATCGGTCCAGTAGTTTTGGCGTGAAAGCGTAACAGACAGACAGACAGACAGACAGACAGATAGACAGAGTTACTTTCGCATTTATAATATTAGTAGGGATTAATAATTATATTGGAATGAATCAACTATTAGGCAAACCATTTATTATCTGATTTTCAGCACAGCTGTCAAAGGTTGACATATTAATGGAACAATTATAACGGACTAGCGGTCCCGGCAGACGTCGTCCTGCCCGTCCGATTGTTTCGTCAAAGATCTGTCAAAGTCTTCTAACTGTCACTTCTTCATAAGGCTTCATATTTTCCCTTTTTTACACATTTTCCACTGTTTCTTCGCTCCTATTGGTCGCAGCGTGATGTTATATAGCTTAAAGCCTTCCTCGATAAATGGTCTATCCAACAAAAAAAGAAATTTTGAATTCGAACCAGTAGTTCCTGAGTTCAGCGCGTTCAAACAAACAAACTCTTCAGCTTTATAATATTAGTATAGATTTAACTAGCGTATTTTGTTTTATTTGCGACGTTTCAAAAATTTAACAGTACACATATTTGTAGCACGACTTAGCAGACGATAGTCTAACACTAAAGTGATTTCACATTGTTCAAACTACCTTAATTTATAGATTAAAAAAAATGTGCTAAAAATGTCAAAAAACTCTTTTTGAAATGACAGCCTTATTTAAGAAAAGTTATGTAAAACCGTATGCACTTGTTATTTTGTTCAATAATGATTTAATAGAACAATCAAGTCACAAAAGAATCATGCGTTATGTACCTAAGTATATTTTAATAACATCTGTTGGAATAAAACTACCGGGTACTTGAGTAAAACTTTAATTCAGTGAAACTCATCTTCCAATAAATTACACTGACACGAAATATTCATAAAAAAAATTACCTTATTTATGTCACTATGTGTATTGTGGATCCACGCTTTAACTCTAGCACCTGGACTTAGTCGCCAGCGTAACATTAATCTTCTTTTCTTGTCCGAGAAAAAACAACTCGGAGCCGCGCTGAAGTTGCCAATAGCGGCGCAATTATAAAGAAAACGCATTAAAATAGGAAGCACATGTTCAATATACATATTTCATATAATATGACGACCTGTTGGTCTAGTGGTTAGAGGCCCTGACTACGAAACCGGAGGTTGCGGGTTCGAATCCCGCTAGGGGCAGATGTCAATGTGATGAGCACTGGCATCTGTACCTGAGTCTTGGATGTCTTATATGTATTTATGTATATTTATCCGTTGTCTAGTACCCATAACACAAGCAAAGCTTTGCTTAAAATGGGACTAGATAATTGGTGTGAATTGTCCAAAGATATTTATTTATTTATTTATTTATATAAAATTTTCGTGTCGCGATGTTTGTTGCCAAACTCCTTTAAAAATGGCTAGGCTCATTTTATGTGCGTATCGGGTAGGATTCATAATCGCTCAACATAATATTTTTTTTTCTGTACCTACCTCTGAATATGTTAAGGATCAGTCCCAACCTTTTTTTTTATATTTTGGACTGAATGATTTGTTTTTATTTGGTTATAAAAAAAATAGCACGACTGAGCTGACGATAGTGTAACACTAAAGTCATATTACGATTATTGAAGCTGTAAAGCTCCGAAACGTCAGCCAATAAATTAAAATAGGCGATTTAAATCCGTTTTCAGTTGCTTCGTTCCAATGTGTAATAACCACGAAAGCATCAGAAATTATTTTAAGACAAGATATCGTCTCGACAATTCATCATAGGCTTATTGTACACAATTATATGTCACTATGGACGCAATGCAGACACTGTCAAAATTAAGTGCCCATGTCACCTACATACTCACACGCGCCTGCTTGTCACTTATCCTGATATGAAAAGCGAACAGAAAATTTCCCTTCTCGAAATGGATAGCGCTTGACTGCGAGGGTCCGGCGAGAGAATAGTACACGTCAGGGCAGTATTTAGACAGCGGTACCCACCCTAGAATGCGCCGACGACTCTGACGCATTGCGCTTCCTTAAACTTTTCCAAACATTTTTACTATGTAGGTACGTAGGTGTTATCAACTATTAAAATTGTCAAGCCTATCAATTAGTTATTTTAAATTGAGTTAGCTTTATAAAACTAGCTCACGTGGCGAAATTCGTAACGTTTTTTTTAATCAATGATGAATCATAAAAATTAAAGTTTTTTTTTAAATAAAAAAACTCTGGAATGTAGGTCCATGGAAAATAGACCGATTCAATACCTACCCAATTTTCAGAATTTCGACGGAGTTTGGCAACAAACACCGTGACACGAGAATTTTATGTTCACTACTTGTTCTCTACCTTTCGCTGTTTACATCCAAATTGTTTTTATAATTTCTTAAATTTTCATTAATTTTGAAATCGGTTTATATACCACGAATTTTTTTCTAAATGCTGCAACAAAAACTACATACATTCGACTTAGAACTAACCTAACCAAAACACCTTAACCCAATCTTAGACAAAACAACGCACTCAAGTAAGCACAATCAAAGGGCACCCGGTATCACCCGATATCCCACTGCTGGGCGATCCCATTGTGCCGGGGCACGGGGTGTGCCTAGATAACCGGCATTGTAGTTCGACGGCTCGGCCATTTACATAGTTATTGTGTTCATTCAATTTGTAGGTTATAGAGAGGTGGTGGTATTTTGAGTACGAAGACTAGGTATATATACTAGGTGCACACGAGTTACAAGATACAAGTACGTGGGTACTATACTTATATAGTACCTACCTATTAAAAAAGTATAATATAGGATAATTACGTCAAACTTTTAAGATGTGATTTTGATACCGTGGTCTGAGACCGACACTTGATAATAAAAACACCAATTATATTATACAATAATAAAATAATATTGCTTTAATTTCATTCTAATATATTATTATAATAATTGCAAAGGTATTAGAAATCAATAACAAGCGACATTTATATATGTGATTAAGTCCCGTTTTCATATTGTGAAAGTTACTAAAGTGTAAAAATAGTGGAACGTTCAATCCGTTCCAAAAAAAATACGTAAAAAAATATGTTTTTTTTAGGATCTTCTTTCAAGGTAGGTAGGTACTCAAAAGACTTACGATTTTCTTCCTAGGTACATAAATACCTGTTCCAGTAAGTACCTTTGTCTCACCACTACTCAGTTGTTTGCTTTACTTGGATTTAATTAGTTACTAAAATCATATCTCCAACTATGTAAGATTTTCGTAAAAGATGTGCTATTTGGCAACTATAAAAAATGTATGGCTTTGTCGACGAACATAGTCCTACTGCGGCCTCGCCGGCGGGGTCGAAGAACATAATAAACATAATCGTGTTAACACACCTCCTGGCGGCCCGAGGTACGAGCCCCACTCTGAAGGGCCCTCGGATCGGTCAGGGCTAAAAACCCTAAAATTTTACAAGCTTCGAAGCATCCCATCTGATACCTCACCTCCGCGAACGACTGTCACGTACGTCACAAATGTCAAATCCCATAAATTTTGGTGCTAACGTTTAACGTTAACGTTGAACGTTGGGCACTTGTCCAGCCCCCCTTGTGTCACGCCAACTACGCTTCAGTATTCATGTCAAAAATAAACAGCATAACATAAAACATATAGATTTCAATATCAATACCGTTTGCTCTAAACTACAACAGTGTACAGAACATATACATACGTTGCACACGTCATGTAGCCATGAAAGCCCTCGTCATAATCGCAGCTGTCAGCCGCGGGCTAACAACCGAGTAGCGATGAAAAATGTTGAAAAATGGACTTCGAGTGCACTATACGCCGTTATTAACGTCGGCAGTAGCGTTGTAGTGATTTGAAACGGGCTCGTTTTGTTTTTCGTGATTTTTGTTAATTTAATTGAATGTAAAATTGTGTTTATTAAAAACATACTAATTGGTCTAGTCCCGAACTAAGCTATTTTATTAGTTAAGAAAAAACTGATGATTAAAATGAAATTGTAATTTTATGATATAATTTTAGATGCCTTCACAGTTACTGCGTTTTGCATTATGTTAAAATCACTCTAGTGTTAAACTATCATTGGCTCAGTCGTGGTAAGAATATGGGAACTGTAAAGTTTTCATACCGTCAGCATATAAAATAAAACATGCCAGTTAAGTCCGTTATAATTGTTTCATTCTAATAATTAATTACAACGAAAATATTAGAAATCATTCGTATTACAAATTAAATTAACATATAAGTCTATTGTCAGCTCAGTCGTGCTACGATTATGGAATCTGTAAAAGCCCCGAAGCGTCAGCCAATAAAATACGCGAGTTAAATTCGTTTAAAGTTGTTTCATTCCAATGTATAATAACCACGAACACATCAGAAATTATTAAATTAAATCCTAACTAATATTATAAATGCGAAAGTAACTCTGTCTGTCTGTTATACTTTCACGCTAAAACTATTGGATTTAAATGAAATTTGGTACAAAGAAAGTCTGGAGCCTGAGAAAGGACATAGGCTACTTTTTAACCGACTGCAACAAAGGAGGAGTTCCACGCGGACGAAGTCGCGGGCACAAGCTAGTTAATCATAAATTCTTCAAAATCGGTTGAAAATTAACTATCGTAATAAACATTACAAGCTTACTAGCAGGACCGCCTGTCTGTACTAATATTATCGTCCATTTCGAACTGCATTCATGAATATAACTTTGTCAGTTGCAAGCAATATTCCTGTTTGAGATAAAGCAGTGTTATATGACTGCTACAGGACTGCAGTTGCCAGTATGCACATAGCTTAATATATCCTCTATCTATCTATTTTCTATCTATATATACAAAAAGGAGAAGCTAACTTGATTGACATATACATATAAGGCCAAAACTATAAGGGTAAGAAACTTTCGCACAGAGGTCCCTTTTATAACAAATCATATCATAAAAAAAGCATTTTTTTTATTTGGGGGTTAAATGTGAGTGCTTATCTTGCGCAGACGAAGTCGCGGGCTAGAAGCTCTCTACTCTATATAAATAAAAGTAAATCACTGAAATGTATATGTACGCGTATAACTTGCGATCGACTGCACCAAATTGGATAATTATTTTCTTTGTATGCTTATTAAAAAATATTTATAAAAAATATGTGGCAGTACGAAGTCGCCAGGTCAGGTAGTTATATATGTAACTCAATTGAGAAATAAAAACAGCCAAGTGCTAGTAGGACTCGCACACGAAATAAATTCTCGTTTTTGTGATATTTATTTAATCATATTTAGTAGGTATCTGTTTTTATAGCGGCAACAGACATACATTATAATATGTGAAAATTTCAACTGACTAACTATGGGATACAGCCTGATGACAGACAGACAGACAACGCAACGGAGACTATATATACCTACACTGTGGAATGAAACAACTATTAACGGATTTAACTCGCATATTTTTATTTTATTTTCGGATTCTTTAGCGTTAGACTATTGTCAGCTCAGTCGTGCTACGATTATGGAAACTGTAAAGAATCCGAAACGTAAGCAATAAAAAAAAAAAAAAATACGCGAGTTAAATCCGTTAATAGTTGTTTCATTCCAATGTGTAATAACCGCGAAGGCATCAGAAATTATTAAATATAAGTACACTTGTTTCCTCCAGAGACCATTTCCTTTCAAAAATAACTTTCTTTTTCCATCTCCTTTTTAATGCTTGTCATTTGACTATAAATTTCGATCATAAATTTAACTAAGCGACTAAACAGCAATAAGATCGAGTGATACCAAGTTTAAACTTCAGCTTTATGACTTTTATACTACACTTTAGCAGCTTCGTATAGTTCTTACAGCATTGTATAGTTATATGACTACTTCATGACTTGAATGTATTTTATAGACATATAACATCCATAGAATAGCATATAAGTCAAACTAAAACCATAGACATATAACATCAATACCTATCAAATAGTCCCCTATATAATCACATGCGTTTTAAAGTTATTTCCATTGGATTTTTGTGATATTTCAGAATAATCTTTACAAACGTCGAAAACTATTATAAAACAGATTAGGCAGGTAAACATTAAACATTTTCAAAAATAGAGATACTTAACTGAAACAAAAAGTGTTGTTTCTACTATGTAGATTAAAACACCATTTCGACTCCAAATAGTACCTATAATAATATAATAATATGATAGGTATAATATATTACAATATAATGAACTAACATAATTAATAATTTCTGATGCCTTCGCGGTTATTACACATTGGAATGAAACAACTATAACGGATTTAACTAATGAAACGGAATAGTTTAGCAATACTTTAGCATAAGACTACTGTCAGCTCAGTCGTGCTACGATTATGGAATCTGTAAAGGCTCCGAAACGTCAGCCAATAAAGTAAAATACCCGAGTTAAACTGTTATAGATGTTTAATTCCAATCTAACATCCTCCGACTTAATTATATAGCTAAAAACTGGGCATGTGGCTTACCCGGTACTTATTTACAGCTTATTGCTCTTAGTGTTTCCTATTTAAGTCTTATCTCGGAAGCTTATATTTACTCTTCCTTCTTATACTCATATTATGCTTATTTTACTGTTTATAACTTTACTCTTCCTTGTTACAGCCCGTAGCTGTTAGTCCATACATTAGCGGCAATGCATCAAACTTAGCGGTGACATAGCATTACGATCAGGTGGCTTGGCTGCAATTAGCGCGTCATTTAGCGCTAAATTACACCATGTGATTCTAATGCAGTTTAAGTATTCATTGAAATAAAAGCCATTCATTTGAGTATTTGTCATTGTTGAAACGGTGCCGTAATTCCGGTTTAGCAATTATAACACTGAATAGGTGTTGCGGATTTAACTCGGAATTATTTTGATTACTTTATAGTTCTTATATTATTATTTGTAAAGTGACAGTAACAGGCGAATACGCTGACAATGAAAAAGTGTGGATTTAATGTTTCTAAAGTTGTTTCAAGAAGTGCTTTTTATAATTTTGGAGTCTTAATGAAAAAATGCCATGAGTAATGAGTACATGATGCTTTCTATGCCTATTATAATTAAGTTTATTCTGGAGGCCTAGTAAAAACTGGCCAAGCGTGGGTAGGACTCGCGCACGGAGGGTTCAGTACCTACCATTATCTATAAAAAAGTATTTAGAGTAGATACTAACAATACACGTGATGTTGGGTGGAGGATGGAGGGGGGGGGGGGGTAGTCTTAAACCTCACGATGTATCACCAAGGGGGGTTAAAAAATGCTTAAAAAAATCACGTGATTAATGGACGGCCCCCAAGCTAACTATCACTGTTCACGAGATACAGCCTGATGGCAGACGAACAGACGGCCGGACAGCGGAGTATCAATAATAGGGTCCCGTTTTACCCTTTTGGTAAGGAACCCTAAAAATTATGTAAGTGTCTCATAGGACCATGATAGGCCCATGACGCTTATACCTTTTTTCACTAAGACCTTATGACACTTATACCCTTTTTGCACTAGAACCCAGAAATTACACTAACCAAGCATGCAAGGCAGCGCCAAAATATTCTCATAATATTAACAATTACGTATTCACGTTAAACATATACTTGCACCTTTATTCTGTAATAAAGCCACTAAGTTAGAAATTATGTCATTAAACAAACTTTAAATACCAAAAAACATCCAAATTTACAGCGTATTACAATGCATTAAGGATTACAATATGTTTACGAGATGGCATGTGTATGTTTGTTAAGCGCTAACCGCATCAAAGGAAGGCACGCTTCCATTAAATATCATTTAAAGGGTATTTTGTGCATAAAATAGTTTTCGAATGAAATGTAAAGCAAATGTTCCTTTGCTATGCTGAACCGCTGCAGGGCTATTCTATAGTAATATTTAAAATACACAACAGTGGAATGAAACACTAACGGACTTAACTCGGTGCTTTTATTTCATTCATCAGCTCACTTGTGTTACGAATATGGGAATTGTTGTAAACAGTATTTCATTCCAATGTAGAATGACCGCGAACGCATCAGAAATTATAATATAACTAGCTTCTGCCCGCGACTTCGTCCGCATGGAACTCCTCCTTTTTTGTAGTCGGTTAAAAAGTAGCCTATGTCCTTTCTCAGGCTCCAAACTTTCTATGTACCAAATTTCAATTAAATCGGTCCAGTAGTTTTAGCGTGAAAGCGTAACAGACAGACAGACAGACAGACAGAGTTACTTTCGCATTTATAATATTAGTAAGGTTAGTAAGGATACAACATTTAGTCTGTTATTTCTACTAGTCAGTTGGTCTTACGACTCTTTCGAAGTTCATCCAAAAGGTCTGAACAAAACTGTAGGTTGCGCGTTCTAATCCTGTTAAGGGCAAGTATTCAGTCAACTTATAACAATGGAATTGTACATTTTTAACTTCGTTCTATTGCGTTGCGAATGCAGATATTCTCCGAGAAGTTTTTGACATTTATTACCTACATCATCTTGTTTCCATTTTACTCATTACCAGTCTTATACAAATTGAAATATATCTTTATCCTAATCCTTACTAATATTATAAATGCGAAAGTAACTCTGTCTGTCTGTCTGTCTGTCTGTTACGCTTTCACGCTAAAACTACTGGACCGATTTAAATGAAATTTGGTACAAAGAAAGTCTGGAGCCCAAGAAAGAACATAGGCTACTTTTTAAGCGACTTCAAAAAGGAGGAGTTCCACGCGGACGAAGTCGCGGGCAGAAGCTAGTATCTTATAAAATAAAAATACATCCAAAAAAAAAACAAAAAAAATAATTCGTAATGTTACAAGAAAACATGTAAACGTAATGACCAAGCTTAAATGAAACGAGCTCATTATGTCCAAAATAAACGACCATAACTCATAACTCACGCACAAAAAACAATTAACTTAATTTAATGAACTTAATGTAAAAGGGCACACTAGAACTAGGCGTTTACAAATCAAACACGTAAAAGACATAAAATTAACATAACAGCTTACAAAACGAACCACCATTTTTAGGTCCAACGCTGCAACGGCGGGAATATTCACAAAATAATAAATTTGTCCGCAGGTACGCAAATATTGTGAGAGATTTCAATCTAAAACATACATCATAATCAACAGTCTGTCGCAGTCCACTGTTGGACATAGGCCTCTCCAATTGCACGCCACTGTGCTCGATCTTCGGCTGCTCGCATCCAGCTCCTGCCAGCCATCTTACGCAAATCGTCACTCCACCTTGCCTGAGGACGTCCTACACTACGCTTGCGGAGACGCGGTCTCCACTCCAGAACACGTCACTTACATAGGTGGTTCTTATCTTAATAAATAGCATATGGTATTATTAACATGTCAATCTCTTGATAATATAACAAATAAGTGTTTATGGGTGGATCTTCGAGCGTTTGAGACGCCGTCATTGGCATCTTAGACTGAAGACAAAAGAGAATCAATAAGTGAAACTTAAGTGAGATTATCTCCTAGTACTGGTACAAATACTGTTTCAATTAATACTTAACCATATATTATCTTTTTTTATATATTACTAGCTGTCCGCCCCGGCTTCGCCCGGATCCCTTTTTTATAGCCTTTGTCACTCGGGAATAATGTAGCTTTCCAACTTTCCAACAGTGAAATAATTTTTCAAATCGGTCTAGTTGTTTAGGAGCCTATTCAATCCAAACAAACAAACAAACCTTTAAGTTCCTCTTTATAATATTAGTATAGAAGTATAGATTATAATATTAGTAGGTATAGATTAGTATAGATAAATTATGCAGGTAACTAGGGTCTGTCAAAGTCCCGGTTGGTTCCTACTCCATTCTATTCTTAAGCCTAATAATTCCTTTAGAATGAAACAACTATCTATAACGGATTTAACACCCATGTTTTTTTTTGCTGATGGTTCGAAACTTCCCAGTTCCCATATTCGTAGCCGACTAAGTAGCGAGTTAATCAATTATGTACCTATAGTTGTATCATCTCTATGTGTAATTACGTACGTAAGCATTAGAATTTATGAGTATTTCTTTTATAAAGATTCAAAAATCCATATGAAACAAGAAGGCAAAGTCCCGACTCGCCACGAGTTTTATAGCTAAGGTAAGGCAACAATAAATATCACAACATGACAGTTTTATAACCCACTTTCAACAAACGGCTTAGCGTTTTCTCTCGCGAAATTAAAAGTTGCCTTATTTTACATAAATCAACACACAAATCAAAAACACGGCGGCCATTTTGAAATGGTAAATGATTCCTAAATCTTCTGGAATGTCGTTTCAGTGTTGCTAGTGTATTGAAATGAAAATACCTTTTTAATAAATATGTATGAATGTAAACTCTTTATTGCATAGTAACAGAAGCGAAATAATATAAATGTACAAAGACGAAGTTATCTCTTTAAGGTATCTCTCCCTAAAATAAAAATTACTTAAATATATAATATATTTTAGATTACACTACTTTGGAATGAAACAACTATTAACGGATTTAACTCGCGTATTTTTATTTTATTTTATTTGCTGACGTTTCGGATTCTTTACAGTTTCCATAATGGTAGCACGACTGCACTGACAATAGTCTAACGCTAAAGTGATGAAACAACTATTTAACGGATTTACCGTTAATAGTTGTTTCATTCCAATGTGTAATAACCGCGAAGGCATCAGAAATTATTACTACTTACTACTTATTTATCAGGTAATAAAGCATGGATTGTTAAAAAATAACGATTGGTAGTTATCAAAGGAGACCAAATAATATATATTCCCTTATCTTATTGTCATTTTATTATTTTTAATGTCTATATTGTTATTACTTATCTTAAATATTTCAATGCTCAGTCCCCATAGCTAAGTCAAATCTAAGCCATCAATTTCGTTTGGTCGAATATATTTAAGACCTATTTTTAACTTTCCCTAGTTTAGGACTAGATCATTTGGTGTGAATTGCCTTAAGAATAAGTAGAAGCCTCTTAAAAACAAATTAATCATGTTGTAAAAGGTTTTTTAACAACAAATAAAATTAAAAAGCTATTAAGGTCAAGAGGCTACCTTTTCAGTTGAGCCTCGAGAAAAACTGTAGCTAAATGTAATTAACAATAATTCGCTGAAGATAATTTATAAAAACGTTACTAAAGATAATCTTAATAATGCTAATTTATTAGTTTCGTTGATATTAAACAACTATTAACGGATTTAACTCGCGTATTTTTATTTTATTTGCTGACGATTGTCAGCTCAGTCATAATATATAATGGAAACTGTAAAGAATCCGAAACGTCAGCACATAAAATAAAATAAAAATACGCGAGTTAAATCCATTAATAGGTATTTTATTCCAATGTGTAATAACCACAAAGTCACATAGTTGTTTGTAAGTATATAACTTTATTAGACTTCTACATACCTTGTTTAGTTATATCTATCCTTCGTTAACAGTATGCAAAGATAGGGTTTAACCCTACTAATATAATAAATGCAAAAGTAACTCTGTCTGTCTGTCAGTCTCTGTCTGTTACGCTATCACGCTAAAACTACTGGACCGATTTAAATGAAATTTGGTACAAAGAAAGTCAAGAGCCTGAGAAAGGACATAGGCTACTTTTTAACCGACAAAAAAGGAGGAGTTCAACGCGGACGAAGTCGCGGGCAGAAGCTAGTTCTGAATAAAACCGATTTAGCCAAACCCTGTCTATTTCAAGATCTCACGAGTTGTGTCTAAACAAGATTAATGGGGCGGGCGGGAAGGCTCCCTTGCATGACAAGTTTAAATGTGACCTTTTCGACAGAGCCTCGCTCTCGCATTTGTTCTTGGACAGAATCAGATGGAAAAAACATCGGATATAATAATATATTTTAAAATAAAAATACTGGATAAAAAAAAATATAATACTGAAGAGACAGTTCTTAGTGACACAAATCACCTTATTTTGTATTTGTAAAATAGTTAATTCATGTGTTGAATTAATCATAAATAAATATTTTATTTAAACAGAGTATTTAAATTTGTAGTTCTCTAAAATAAGATAGTTTGCATAATATAAAATCACTATCTACTCTATAAAGTTTTTAAAAGATCCGTTGTAATTAGTTAAGAGGACTGTAAACCTGTTAATTTTCATACAAAAGGCGATAACGTTTTACACCCAGTAAATATAGTTAGATTTTTATAATTTTTGGAGTTTTGATTTTTAAGAAATATTGCTTACGCTACAATTTATTAGCATCTAAAAATCTATATATAGATCTAAAAATCTATATTTAGATCTAGCGTAAGCAATATTTCTTAAAAATCAAAACGTACAGACGTAGTTTCTCATTATATCTACAACATATCCAAAAATTATAAAAATCTAACTATATTTACTGGGTGTAAAACGTTATCGCCTTTTGTATGAAAATTAACAGGTTCACAATCCTCTTAAAATGTGTAATAACCGCGAAGCGATCATAAATTAAATTAAGAATTTTGAATGTAAGCTAGTGCAATATAAAAGGTAATAAATACGGCAAACAAATAAACCAATACAAACAAATAATTCCTAACGTAATCTCTTCCAAAGTTCCAATTAACATTAAAAGCTGACTTAATGAGGGCCACCGCGTGTCAGAAATCCGCTAGATGCGCGTCGTGTAGAATGAGATCCAGCTGTCATGTACCACCAATCACAGGCCAGTAGCTTGCCTCTCATTGGTGGAACATAACAGCTAGACCTCATTCTACACTAGCGCATCTAGCGGATTTCTGACACGCGGTGGCCCTCATTGAATACAAACTTATCGATAAACCAGTATTTATACTAAGGTATTTTTCAGACGAATAAATACATTTTCGAGTTGAAATAACATTTTCAAAATGTGCTTCAGCATATTTTTTTAATAATGTTTGTTAATGTCCGGTTACAGAAGCAAGTAAATCCCGCCGCACGTTATTTACAACTTAACTTAAATACCCTATTTCCTTGGCGTTTTTTAACTAATTAAAAAGTCAATTAGGGCAACGCGTAATGCAAATTTCGCAACAGATTAAAAAGTTACGTTTATAATGGGCGGGTAAGTAAATTATAAGGTGAATCAACAGAGGGAAAACGAGATTCTAAACTTGAGTAGGTCTGACCATTGTATGTTAAACTACGATATTTCATAATAATTTCTGATGCCTTCGCGGTTATTACACATTGGAATGAAACAACTATTAACGGATTTAACTCGCGTATTTTTATTTTTTTCTTTAGTGTTAGACTATATTGTCAGCTCAGTAAAGAATCCGAAACGTCAGCAAATAAAATAAAATAAAAATACGCGAGTTAAATCCGTTAATAGTTGTTTCATTCCAATACGATATTTCAATCGAAATTCGATCGATATCAAAAAGGTGTAAAGGTTAGCACGCTTCCTGTAAAGGCAAGGACGTCGGTTCAAATCCCACTGGAAGTCTCGACACGTATTTTTTTTTCTTAAACAAACGAAAAAAGGCAAAGAAATGTGTGTATAAAGTTTGGTGGTAGGGCCTAGTGACGTCACATTAGTTTATATATCTATTGTTTAATTTTGTTGCTATTTAAAACTTGTAATATTTCCGTACGCGGCATAATAGGTACACATTCCATTGCACCACACACATTTTATTTTTTATATATATAACCTCTTTTAATTTCGAACGGGGAATGGGTATTCTGCCAACATTACGCGCGTGAGCGCGGCATCAGATGAAGACGAAAAGCACGAACAATAGCGGGCGGCCGCCATATTTTTTCTTCCGTTATTTTTAAAAACAAGAAAAGTGATAACATGCAGATTTTGGGTGAGTGTAGGGCCTTTTGAATATTTATTTATACCAATCGAAGGATATACTCAACATTTTGGTCCTTCGAGCCGGATTTTACATTATTTTCATTTTCAAATTTTCATTTGTTTTACCTACGGAATATTTCGTGGGAACATTTTTAAAAGTTTTAAAATTAGTAATTTTCAACACTATACACGTATGTTATGATTAATTATTGTTTGATTTTATGTTTTTATTGTTATTATTTGGATATTTGGTTTCCTCCCTTATTATTTCACTTACACTCATTCAATTTATTTTTACGTACAAAATTTACCACAAACATTACATCGATATTTCCTAGCGGAATCATTGCGGTTTTGATTTGCAGCAGGGTTCTACTTATATTGGTGTAGAGTATGTTGTCTTTTTCTTGTTTTGTTGTTTGTTTTTCAAATAAGAGCGGTCTTATTTGTAAACGTTTTTAAACAGTTTCGTTGTTGCGGAAAGTGAATCTTAATTTCACACTTTCGCTCAACTCTTCAGCTGGCCTAGCGGTAACAGGTGCGACTAGAGAGTTGACGGACGGGGGTTCAATCCCAAGCGGAAAATATACTTTTTTTTTTTGTTTGTGCATATTTTTGAATTTTAGTGCGGTTATTTAATATAAGTAAGGCTTATATCGGTAAAATAAGCAATACTTATTTATATTAAAATAATTTATTTGTTCAAACTTTTTATTTTCTTAGAACATAATTTGTTATTATTTGAAAGTTATTGTGTTCGTTGGTGTTTTTAATACATACACTGCGATTAGACATTTTAATTGGATAATTTGAATTCTGTATATAACTAATTTAAGTTTTTTGTTTATAAGTAATTGATTTTCTCTTCTTTTGTCAAGATGACTGCAGCTAGGCAACTTCAACTGACACAAATTAGGTATGACATAGCGTGTCGGAATATTTTTTTAGTAGATGAACTTGCGCGAGCGGAAAACATCACACCTGAACAAAAGAACGAGTTTAGGGCGCGTTATGATGATTTAGAAAGCGGTTTTCAAAATTTTCTTAATTTGCATTTTGAGATTCAATTGAAATCGGATGATTTGAATTTAGACAAACATAATGAGCATTATGACACAGTTAATAAACAGTATTATTTTGTAAAACAGCGGTATACAGAATTGTTTGGTAATACAAAATCAGATGATGGTCTGAGGGCAGCGGGCGGCTCTAGGGTGAAGCTCCCAAGTATACAACTTCCTACTTTTTCGGGGAAGCTGGAAGAATACGCTTCATTCATGGAACTTTTTGTTTCGCTGGTCGGTCAAGATGCATCACTCTCTAACGCGGAAAAAATGTATTATCTTTCTGGCTCATTAGTAGGAGAGCCTAAAACCTTAATTCAACACTTATCTGTTGTTGGTGATAATTATTCGATTGCATTGGATCTGTTGAATAATCGTTATAATAACAAACGGTTGTTAGCGGATAAATTATTACATAACTTACTAAATACACCTGCGGTTAATAATAAAAATGTAAATTCACTAAAATTATTTTTGAATACTTTATTAGAGAATTCAAAGGCTTTAGAAAAGATGAAGGCGGACTCGTGGTCTTATCTTCTATTTTTTATTAGTTTTCAAAAGTTAGATTCAAATTTAAAGAAACACTTTGAGGATAAGGCGATGTATAAAGATTTACCGTCATTTGAGGATTTAACGAAATTTTTGGAATCTGAGGTGCGCATTATGGAAACCAGTGCGGAACCTAATGCTAGCACGTCAGGTAAATATAGCGGTTCGAGCCCAGCGGTTAAGGCTCTTGCTCATGGACCGGGCCAAGCGGTTAGGGGTCTGGCTCATGCAGCTTTTCATAACAATGCGGTTACGTTATGTAAATGTTGCGGTAAAGGCGGTCATTTCATTGTTAGGTGCGATGAATTTTTGGCCATGAAACCTACGGCTAGAAAACGTCACGTTGTTTCTAATAATTTATGTTTTAGGTGCCTTAATTCTCATAGTATTGATAATTGTAAATATAATAAGAATTGTTACAAATGTAACTCGTCGAAACATCATTCTTTGTTGCACTTTGACCTTCCCGCGGCGGCGCCGGAACGTCAACAGTCATCACCAAGTAATGCGCCGGAGGATGCGCCGAAGCCGACTACGTCTTCCACTAGCGTTTCTGCATCTGCGGTGCTGGATTTTACTGGGATCGCATCTCAAACTATGAATCATAATTGTTACCAGCGGACGGTACTACTTGCGACGGCTGTAGTTCACGTATTAGATAAGAACGGTTATTATCAAGAGGCGCGTGCACTGCTTGACGGCGGCAGTCAGAGCACCTTCATATCGGAAACTTGTGCTAATAAACTAGGGCTAAGACGGTCTAGCTCTTTCGTACCTACTGTCACAGGACTGAGCGGCATTTCTGTGAGCGGTTGCAGGGGTGGCGTAAATATAACTATTAGCCCAAGACATTCAGATAAACCTGTTCTTACAACCTCGGCTACTGTTTTGAGTAAAATTACTCATAATTTACCTGGTTTTTCTTTCTCTCATCAATTTGCGGATTATTATCGTGGACTGTTTCTTGCGGATGAGCAGTTTTATTTAAGTCGAGAGATAGATATTTTAATCGGTGCGGATCTCATTGGAGATATTTTGTTAGGCGGAGGTTGTATAAAGATCAATGATCACCTACCTATTGCAATGAGTACTATTTTTGGTTACGTTTTGACCGGTCCTATTACTTATGCGGTTTTAAATCCATGTCCTCAGGAGACTTATTTAATTCAATCATTTTTTTGTAATAGTTCAATGGATCAGATTTCGGAACTTCCTGAAACTTTCCGAAACTTGGAAGTTGAAGACCTTCCAAACCTAGTCGAAGATCCTAAGGACATGGAGTGCGAGTTATCTTGTTCAAATACTCATCACCGGGATGAGAGCGGTACATATGTGGCACGTTTGCCTTTTTTATCAGAAAAACCGACACTTGCAAATTCGGCGGATTCATTAGCCTTGAAGCGGTTCATGGCAATGGAGAAGCGGTCACCTAGCCCTTACTTGGCGATGCGGGCGCTGAGACAATTGGCTGATGACGAAGAATCTCGATTTCCGGCGGCGGCGAAACTTCTTCGTACATCCGTCTACAAGGACGATATTTTAGGTGGTGCGGACTCCCTGAATGAGACCAAGCAATTTATGTCAGACTTGACTAGTTTGCTGAGTTCTGGCGGTTTTGAGTTTAGTAAATGGACTTCCAACGATGCGGTTTTGTTGGAGGATATATCTACAGAGACAATTATGTCAGCTCTGCCTATGGATCGCGTGATCCCTACTGGAGTGTTTCACACCGTGCAAACGGATTTTGCCGGTCTTTATATCATTAAAAATTCATGTTTGCGGAACGCCAAAACTTTAAAGGTTTATCTTTTCATTTTTTTATGTTCTTCGTCTAAGTACATTCATCTTGAATGTGTTACTGGTTTATCTATAGATTTTTTTGCGGCTTTAAATAGACTTATATCTCGGGGCGGTATTCTGAGTTTGATTCGTTCTGATTGCGGTACCAATTATGTAGGAACCAACAGACACTTAGACGAAGTGCAGGCTACTCTCACTAGTGACGCGGCTAATGGGAACATTTCTTGGTGTTTTAGTGCACCAGGTGCTCCTCATTTTGGGGGCCTCCTGGAGGCTACTTTAACATCAGCGAAGATGATACTGCGGAGGGTCATCGGTGACCAGGTTCTAACGTTCGACGAACTGGTAACGGTATTTACCAGAGAAGAGGCAGTTTTAAACAGGCGTCCGTTGCAAATGCGGAGCAAATGGACATCTCCAATAGATTCCTCCAAGATTGGTGATCTGGTCTTGATAAAAGAAGAGAATTCACCTCTTGTAAAGTGTAGATTAGGCAGAATTATTAAACTTATACCCGGTAAAAATAGTGTGGTACGCGTTTTTAAACTTAAAACATCAACGGGAACAATGCTGCGGCCAGTTGTTAAAATTTTTAGACTCCCGATAAAGTAACGACGAACCTGTTTGTATTATTTTAGGACTAGAATAGATTTTAGTTTTGTTTTGTTGCGGTTTCTTACGTAGGTACTTATAGGTACTACGTTTTTCTTTTATTTGGTTTTTAGTTGTTGATAAAGGCTTTAGCCTTTCTCGGGCGGGGGGATGTTTAATTTTGTTGCTATTTAAAACTTGTAATATTTCCGTACGCGGCATAATAGGTACACATTCCATTGCACCACACACATTTTATTTTTCGAACGGGGAATGGGTATTCTGCCAACATTACGCGCGTGAGCGCGGCATCAGATGAAGACGAAAAGCACGAACAATAGCGGGCGGCCGCCATATTTTTTCTTCCGTTATTTTTAAAAACAAGAAAAGTGATAACATGCAGATTTTGGGTGAGTGTAGGGCCTTTTGAATATTTATTTATACCAATCGAAGGATATACTCAACATCTATACTAATATTATAAAGCTGAAGAGTTTGTTTGTTTGTTTGTTTAAACGCGCTAATCTCAGGAACTACTGTTTCGAATTCAAAAATTCTTTTTTTGTTTTAAATGACCTTCAGAGAATTCTTAAGTTTAACAGCCCGGAGGGTACAAAAATATTTTTTGTATTTAAAAATGCATGATATATCTTTTTCGGGGTGAACTAAAGTTACACAAAGTCCAATGCACTTTTGACTCGTCACAGGCTGAAAGTGGTCATATCAAAGTCCAGTAAAAAATCGCCATATTTCTGATGGACGCTTTCAATGTTGGCAGCACTGGGATAGA
Organism: Polylopha cassiicola; assembly: GCA_038024825.1. Classification (NCBI taxonomy): domain Eukaryota; kingdom Metazoa; phylum Arthropoda; class Insecta; order Lepidoptera; family Tortricidae; genus Polylopha; species Polylopha cassiicola. The sequence goes on from CP149061.1 coordinate 9,310,120, forward strand.
AACGCGTCACTAAAAGCGCGGGACAGTTCGCTATGTTCGTGTTCTTTTGTTTTGTTTTTTTTCTGAAAGCAATGAGTCAGAAATTCGCTAGATGCTCTAGTGTAGAATGAGGTCCAGCTGTCATGTACTACAATCACAGGCCAGTAGCTTGCCTCTCATTGGTGGAACATGTCAGCTAGACCTCATTCTAGTGTAGATTACTGACACGCGGTGGCCCTCATTGCGTTTTTTTAGTTCCGTAACTAAAGAGCACCCATTCGCCATGCTTGTCTGTCCGGCTGTATGTCACAGCCTTTTCCGAAACTATAAGAACTATACTATTGAAACTTGGTAAGTAGATGATATGATTTATTTTGTGAAACGCAATAAGGTTTTCACACAAAAATAGAAGGAAAACAAATTATTTTCTTAGGCCTATTCGCCATACTTAGAGATGAAACTCATTATTTTTCCATAAAACCCATACTTACCTTTCGGGTGTCTTTATATTATGATGGTCTTCTATTTTTTTTTTTAAACTGATTAGTTTCCGCTAGAGATACTTCCAAAGTGGAAATGTCCCACCCCCTATAACGTCTAAAATGACGGAATGGTAAAACTGAAAAAAAAATAATCTACATTACCACGCAAAAATCTAGTATGTAAGTAGTTTTTCCTACTACTATTATAAAGGCGAAAGTTTGTAAGTATGGATGTATGGATAACTGCTGAATGGATTTGAATGAAACTTTACCACAATATAGCTTATACATCAGAATAACATATAGGCTATATTTTATAACGATATAGTGTAAAATACTAATCATACGCAGACGAAGTCGCGGGCAGAAGCTAGTTTATGATAAATAAGTAATGCTACGGAAACCTTTTTTTTGCATTGATCAAATTATAAGTTGTAATAGTAATTCGATGTAGCATAACAGTTACAAAGTGGTTCCCATTTTGCAAGTGCACAGAACAAGTAAACAGCTAGCGCAGTGCTCGCCATGCGGGCATCAAACTTGGTAAGAGCAACTAAGCACTACGGCACTTGGTATAGAATATAACAGACTCGCTGTTTGTTGGAAAACGTGCGTTTTTGAAAGGGGAATGTATATTGGCAGATTTTTTTAGTAATCCTAAAAAAGAAAAAAATACTACTTTGTAAAACTGATATACTGATTAAGGATAATTCATAATATTATTATGTTAATGATTTCGGATGTTTTCGTACACTAAAGGCAAAGCTAGTCGAAAAAAACGAAACGTAGTTACAATACAGGCAAGATATATAAACCAACACAGTTAAGTATCTTGTCTTGTGATATGTTATCGTTCGTTTGCAACATTTTAATCAAATAAAAACATAATTTAATTAATTAACAATTTAAAGCTTAAACTATATTTTATCTAAAAAGGGGCTGGGATATAGTGAAATAGAATAGGCCATCTGTGTCCTTTAGTATCGATAAACGCTTTTTGAAAATTATTATCGTATTTTGAAAAAATGATACTTCAATGAGTTTCTTGCCAATTCTTCTCAGTGAGGTTTTTACGGTGCTATCTTCTGACCTTCATAAATGCTTGTAAAAGCCTAAATTTTACCGAAATTCAAATTCAAATGTGCAGTTTTAGAGTTTCAAATGGAGAAACAAAATATTTCGATTTCACGTTGTTCCGGCAAACGTGCGTAATATATTTTTGACGACTTTAAAACGCAGCGGTTTTTTTGTGGACGTTTCTTTGTTTTTCCCTGTAATGTCTTGATGTCGTCATATAAGGGCCCTTGTTGTTATTGGCGGGTGTTATTAGGCAACTCGCACACTCAGAAGCAGATTTCCTACATCCTTAGTGAAACTTTGACAACAGGTAGTCGCAGCTCGCGAGTCGAGTGTACTTGTTCGGGAATTTGAAAATAACCGCTCGAGTGTTTTGTTTCGTTTATTGTTTGTAATTGGTTTGTTTTTGTTTTACGGCCGATTGTTTTGTTCTTAAATTTAATCCCTACTAATATTATAATTGCGAAAGTAACTCTGTCTGTCTGTCTGTTTGTTACGCTTTCACGCTAAAACTACTGGACCGATTTAAATGAAATTTGGTACAAAGAAAGTCAGGAGCCTGAGAAAGGACATAGGCTACTTTTTAACCGACTGCAAAAAAGGAGGAGTTCCACGCTGACGAAGTCGCGGGCAGAAGCTAGTAAATAATAAATTTATTTATTTACTCAAAAAGTTTACATTTGGTAGTTGACAGTGGTCCCCACATTAGGTCTAACCTGTGAATTTATTAATAGAGAATCATAAAAAATATATACGAAGGTCGACATCTAGATGTTATTTGTATGTTAATAATTTGTGATAGGTACTTTCGCGGCTTAACATTTTGGAATAAAACAATTATAACGGATTCAACTCGCTTTATACTAATTTTCAGCTGACGTTTCGAAAACTTTATAAATCCCATATTCTTACACGCTGACGATAGTCTAACGAGAACATCAAATTAATAAACGTGAGTTAAATATGTTCTTATTGTTTTATTTCAAAAGTTTTGTCATTTTTATAATAACAAGAAATTTATTTTAAGTAAAGTTAATTTAGTTTTATTCAAACATGTATTTTTCATACCCCAACATTTAGGGGTATGAAATATTTTTCATACCCCTAAATGTTGGGGTATGAAAACTCATAGAAATGAAATCATATGGTGTTTCCCGATTCTCAGACCTACCCGATATGCACAGAAAAAAACATAAATATCGTTCCAGGCATTTCGAAGGAGTTTGGCAAAAAACACCGCGACACGAGAATTTTATAATTAGATATTGAAACACAAAAAAACCTTAATTGATTTTTTATATCTTACCTACGAAAGTAATTTTTTTACGTCAACTACCATTCTATATCTCAGGTCAACCCTTTAACCGCCGCAAACAGCTACTATTTTCAACGTTTAAAATAAAATATATAAAAGTGGTTATATTCCGGTCACGGGGTAGTGACAAGGGTAGGGGTTGTGTAATTTGTCTTACTGCGTCTAAGGGACGTCTATCAATTACTGCGGTATCGATGGGACGTGAGGGACGCGAGGAACGCGGCGAACCAACTGACCTTAAAATATGGCCGCCATGTGACAATAAGGGGCATGGTACTCACGAGCCTTGACATAGGGATGTCATCATTTATTCGCGCTAATTGACACATTTTAAATGTTCAGTGCTATGTGTGAATCGAAATTCGATCGATATCTGTGGTTTGAAGTATAGGCACAGGCGGTGAATCAAAATATGAAGATTTTATAAAAAGCGCGCACAATGGTTTAATAGTTGAGATGATTGTGTCGGTACAAAAATCGTTAATGTATGCGTAGAATGAAATATTTATTATACATTCATATTTCAATTTATAAAACGTGGTAGAAGTTAAAATTGTTAAAATGTATATATATTATGTGTTGTAGTATATTATTGTAATGTTTCAAATCATTCATATATATCAACAATTTTTGCGTAACAACCGTCCATGCGTCAACACAAATTTTCTCGTAAATTACAAAATTCTTTAATTTGTTTGTTAATATTTAAATACTATAAATTATGTACAGTACCTATTGTATATATACTTGTATTATATAAGATTTTCTTGTATCAATGACTCAAACTAAAGACATTCTGCTCAGTTTTGCGGCGTTCCTTCTTTTTAGCAGTGATCTTTCCGAAGACTATCTGACGTACAATAGTACTTTTTAAAGTATATTTACTAATAAATGATTTGTATTTGTATTCAAGCTTCAACCATTTTGTATTATAACATATTTTTGTGTGATAGGAGCGGATTTATGTGCCCGCGAGACAGCCGCCCCGATAAGCACAATACAAATGTAACCCTTTGATAAATCTAAACGAAACTCTCTGTCACTTTTTCCCGTTGTTTTGGATTTCTATATTAATTGTATCCGTTTCAAAATATCTATAAAGTAAGGAAAAAAATACTGATCCAATTACAAATAAGATTTAATTAAAATGTTTATTTATTTTTGTATAATTCCAAAAATGTTGTTATCCTTGAGACGGCTTGAGATTTTGCTTAATGTAAGCAAAATCTCAAGGAGAACAACAATTAGTATCGTTGGATAATGGAAATGGAGCTAACTTAAAACAAAACAGATTTAATCTAACTCTTCTACCTTCATATAAAAAAGAATAAATCTAAACAGAAAACTCCTGCAGTCCACATTAACATAATTACTTGATCAGTTTTTCGCCTCCGCTGAAAAAATCACTTTTTTCAGTTATCTCCCTTTAGATCTAGGTGTGCGCATTATATACAGATAGGTTAAAGATAATTAGGTATTTTAAAGCTACCTAATCATTAAAAACATTTCATTCAATATAGACATTATTTTTTTATTAAAATACAAGTATTTAAAAGGTTACCTTTGTAAAATTTCATCACTTAAACGCAAATCCGTGCTACGAGTCGTAGAGGTGCTACGGCGCTACGCTAATCGTAACACTTGCTACGACTCATCGCGCTTAAATCTTATCTTACATATAATAAAACAGTAGAAACCGCGTGTCTGTACAATTGAAATTTTTAACAAAAAATGGGTGTGGGCAATAATAAAAGAGTAACAGAACACAAAAATGATTTTTTAGATTTTCTTTTCTGTCTGTCTGTCTGTCTGTCTGTCTGTATGTATTCGCTAATCTTGAAAACTACTGAACAGATTTTGACGCGGCTTTCACTAATATATTAAGCTCTTCCCTGAGCAACATATAGGCTTTGTTTCATCAAAATCGGATGTCAAATAAAAAAGCTATCGTCTTTTAAAGTTTGAAGATAATTTTTCTATAGGAGATTTTATAGTTACATAATATAGTACTAGATGGCGCCTCAAGGCAATTAAAACGCGCTATAGCTTTTTCTCTGAAAAGTATAAATACAAACTGGTTGTTTCTCTACGTTTAAAACTATTTAATTTTGTTTGTCTTGCGATTCGGTTAGTTGATGATTTTCATGTTATACTTGGATATGAAAATACGGACTCTGAACTTGCTTTGTGAATTGGTTAAAAAATATCGGATATAATCTAAAAAAATATTGCCTACGTAGATTTATTGAAATAAATATATGTATTATTGTATGTATTTGCTTTGATTTTAAAAATGCCCAGACGAAACGCTTACAACGCATCGCTATTGAGAAATCTTACTCCGCCTAAATTGTGCAATGGAACCCGACTTAGAGTAACTTCTTTACAAAGAAACTTAATCGAAGCTGAGATTCTTACTGGATGTAGTGCAGGTGAAACTGTATACATACCACGAATACCAATCATCCCAAACAATTTCCCATTCCAATTCAAACGGACACAATTTCCAGTGTCCGTTTGCTTTGCTATGACAATTAACAAGTCTCAGGGGCAGACGCTAAAGGCTGTTGGAGTTGATCTCAGGTCGAATTGTTTTACACACGGCCAACTATACGTGGCTTGCTCGCGGGTTAGTAATGCGGATAACCTTTTCATATTAGCCCCAGAAGGAAAAACTGTTAATGTGGTTTATAAAGACATTTTATAATTTACATTTGAAATATTAAATACATACCTATATTATATTTTTTATATTATTTGTCTGTCTATCTGAGTGTTCCGGCTAATCTATGGAACAACTGGACTGATTTGGACGGGACTTTCACTGGCAGATAGCTTATGTAATAAAGAGTAACTCATTTTAGAAAAAAATCTTTAATTATCCATACTTATGTCCCAGTACTTAAATTCCACGCGGACGAAGTCGCGGGCACAGCTAGTTAAGTAATATATCTCTTTGTGTTTTAGCTTTTAGTTAAGTACCTACATAATTATTAAATACATAAAATCACAGTTCTTTTCTATAAAGGATAGTTAACTGTTTTTATTAAACTGCTGCGGCAGACAACCTGATCTCAACCAACTTTTTCTTACCAATTAGCACTGCCAATTAGTAACAATGCATTTCTTTTCTCTCTGGCAATTATAGAACATCTTTTTTTTAAGCATGAACATCTTTGCAATACAAGTATATTTGAGAATATATCTTTTGAAATGAAACAACTACTAGGTATAACGGGTTCAACTCGTGTACTTTATTACTTAACTTATTTTTGTATTTCTTTAGTTAAGCGTTAGACTATGCGTTGCAAATTAAAATACGGGAGTTAAATCTGTTATAATCGTTTCATCCCAATGTGTAATAACCGCAAAGGCATCAGAAATTATAATATATTTACCTCCAAAATTGACAGTAAAAATGTCATAGAAACCACGACCCGAACGCCACATTTCCGTCTATCTATTACAATAAATAACAAACGTAATTACGCTAACGTTTCTCGAAGACGGCGTAAAAATAATACGTAAAGCGTTAGAAGTGAAACTGCGGGAATCATCCCTGACGGTTGGGATTTATGGCCACTTAATATCGCTGAGGAACGCTCGGCCGATCCGCGAACGTTCGCGGGAACAAGGAATCGAACGTGTTCGTACGAACGTTACGCGTTGCATTTGTTCGTAGCGACCACATAAAAAATATCGGAGGTACTTAATACAGCTAAGCATCTGACAAACACGCTAACTGACCAGTATAGCGTCTGAAATGCACACTTACTGACCAACACGATAAATAGCCAGCACATCATCTGTCTAGCTAAACATCTAACCTGCACACCAACAGAACCGATATGCACAACATCTGACAAACACTGACAAGCACCCTAACTGACCAGCACGTCAACTGACCAACATAAACCTGCTTCGCTGTTCGGACGGGGCTCGTCGCTCGCCCGAACGGTAACTCAAGGTAAAATGTGGTTTTCACAAACGGTGAATGTATCCAATATTATTATTAATGGCACATTGAAATTCGGGGTCGACTTAACGAATATTTAATATCGCCGGAGGCCGATTTATGTCGCTGTTGAAATGTATCTTTGGTTTATGCGAGGGGAGCATAAAAGATTTCTCTCTAAAATGTTCCGGCTCTGTAAGTACTTGCCTGAAATTTATGTACGTGACAAGAACCATGGATTTCGCTAAAATTGTGCTCAAGTTTTTTTTTATGTATTACATAATATTTGTATATGTATATTGCCTATCCATTTTTCTGCGGAAAACTAGAATCAAAGCTTGAAAAGTGGAAGAAAGTAGTATCTGCCTACCTTTAAGGAAAGAGGGATCATAGCTAATTATTTAATAGAATCTTACATATATTTTATTAAAATCTGATCAATATAGCGTTAAATTTGTGTTAAACTATCGTCAGCTCAGTCATGCTACGAATATGAAAACAGTAAATAAATAAAATACTATAAATCCGTTATAGCAGTCTCATTCCAATGTGTAACAACCAGGCACAAATTATTAATACAACTTACATTCCTACAGCTTTTAATTATCATTAACATTCAAAGAAACAATAGAATAATTAAGCATTGCTCTTACACGGTCGTGTTACGCGCTAATTAAGTATTTAGCAAACACTTGCACCGTAATGATGCTTACATTTTTAACGCTAGCTTTTAGCGTGAACGCCGTGCTAGTGCTATGCTAATGCTAGCTGGGGCGTGCTCCTGAATTTTCTTCCTCACTTAGCATATTGGGCGAAGTAACAATTTCACTTAGGTTAACATCCCGTATAAAATATCTTAATAAGAGAATTTCCTTGTATGTTTATAATACACAGAAATATATGTAATGTTGAGTTGGGGATATTTAAGCGTTTGAAACGCTGTCATCTCTAATAATTTCTGATGCCTTCGCGGTTATTACACATTGGAATGAAACAACTATTAACGGACTTTGGCGTTAGACTATTGTCAGCTCAGTCGTGCTACGATTATGGAAACTGTAATGAATCCGAAACGTCAACAAATAAAATATAATAAAAATACGCGAGTTAAATCCGTTAATAGTTGTTTCATTTCACTGTCGTCTCTAGCTATGTCTATAATAGTAAATGATATTATTAAGCATCAAATAAACCAGTAATTGCAGCAGTACCAAATGATAATTTCTCTTACTTTTGCTTATAGATTTTGTTCTTCTGTAATACCAGAGTCAATAACTAATACCTAGTCATTTTTTGGCAAATAATAGACCTTAAGGTACTTTTCGACGCTCCGGAAAGACAAATTGTACAATTTAAGCCAAGTGAGATCCGTTACAATTATTCCCAAGGTAGAAACAGATGATTTTAATAATAATTTCTGATGCCTTCGCGGTTATTACACATTTTAATGAAACAACTATTAACGGATTTAACTCGCATATTTTTATTTTATTTTATTATCTGACGTTTCGGATTCTTTACAGTTTCCATAATCGTAACACGACTGAGCTGACAATAGTCTAACGCTAAAGTCTTGAGCATTTCGTTAATAGTTGTTTCACTCCAATAGATAATTTTCACTTATCCAAGTATTCAAAAGAGTTATTTAGACGGTCTTAAGACTCGTGGATAGAAAAAACAGCGTGTCTGTTTAACAATGGATCACACACAGCGGAGACAAATTGTGGCACGACACTGGACAAAGATCACGCGAGGTCTGACGTCACACAGTGCGATGTGATGCAGAATAGACACTTCAATGCAATGGAATGTTTTAAAACATGACTAGCAGGTTCAAGTGATTAGCTTGCAGTACATATTTAGTCTAATTATTCTTTTATGTATTTATAAGTACCTACATGCAATCAAGTTAAAAAAATTGACAAAATGTGTATGTCAGTTTTATTCTACTAGTACTCGTGGCCATTTACTAATGTCGCTCCGAACTTAGTGTTGCCAACATATTGATGCCACAATAGTGCTCTCTCTAAAAATTCATCTAATTAACAACTGCCAACTTAAACAAACTGACAACTGCCACTTAATCGATTTAATAATTTCTGATGCCTTCGCGGTTATTACACATTGGAATGAAACAGCTATGAATAGACTTAACGTCAAACGTCAACAAATAAAATAAATTGGAATGAAACAACTATTAACGGATTTAACTCGCGTATTTTTATTTTATTTTATTAGCTGACGTTTCGGATTCTTTACAGTTTCCATAATCGTAGCACGACTTTAGCGTTAGACTATTGTCAGCTCAGTCGTGCTACGATTATGGAAACTGTAAAGAATCCGAAACGTCAGCTAATAAAATAAAATAAAAATAAAAAAATACGCGAGTTAAATCCGTTAATAGTTGTTTCATTCCAATGTGTAATAACCGCGAAGGCATCAGAAATTATTAAATAAAATAAAATACGCGAGAATCCGTTACTAAGACTTGTTTCATTACAATGTTTATCGATTTGTTTATTAGTAAAACGAAACGTTACGTAAATTTGAAAGTTCATTGATAACTGTCATTGCAGTCTTCATAAACACGACTTGTGCAGTGGATGCGTATTTATGTAGTCACTAGCTTCTGCCCGCGACTTCGTCCGCGCGGAACTCCTCCTTTTTGCAGTCGGTTAAAAAGTAGCCTATGTCCTTTCTCAGGCTCCAGACTTTCTTTGTACCAAATTTCATTTAAATCGGTTCAGTAGTTTTAGTTTGAAAGCGTAACAGACAGACAGACAGACAGACAGAGTTACTTTCGCATTTATAATATTAGTAGGGAGTAGGGATTATTTAACATACTGCTGTTTACTTAGTCTACATACACGTGTGTACGTGTTTGACCTATTGCCGGCACAAGTGGAGCGCGGATAAAAATGACCTGTCTATCGAGAACGTATTACGCACGCTCCCGTATCTATTACCAAATACTTCTGGTGAAAAAAGGGTTAGAATTTACATCGAATTGCATCAATAGCTTGTGAAATGTTACATGTGTTAAATAAGTGAATTGCTTGTAGAAAGGGTGCGTAAAATTTTGACAGCATCAAAAAAATATTATGAAGTAACAAATCTAAAAATGGAAAACAAAAACATGAGCAAGCTTCAAAGCATAAAAAAATACGGTGTAATTTAGGGGTATGTATAATAGATATTTAGTAATTTCTCAGATCTTCCTGATATGCACACAAAATTTCATAAAAATTGACCCAGCCGTTTTAGAGTAGCTTGGCAACAAACACCGTGACTCGAGAATTTTATGTAAACTTATTGGAATGAAACAACTATAACGGATTTAACTTGAGTACAGCGTTAGACTGTGCGTGTGCTACGAATATGGGAACTGTAAAGTTTTCGAAACGTCATCCAATAAAATAAGATACGCGAGTTAAATCCGTTATAGTTGTTTCATTCCAATATGTAATAACCGCGAAGGCAGAAATGTTTATATTCTGTTCTGTTTACAGAGTGTAAAACTAAGCGTGGAGAATGAAATGTATACCTACCCGCATGTAGACTTTATAACTCTGATATATGCATTTTATTCATAAACATAATTATCTAGATACAACTATACTAATATTATAAAGCTGAAGATTTTGTTTGTTTGTTTGAACGCGCTAATCTCAGGAACTACTAGTTCGAATTCAAAAAATCTTTTTTTGTTGGATAGACTATTTATCGAGGAAGGTTTTAGGCTATATAACATCACGCTGTGACCAATAGGAGCGAAGAAACAGTGGAAAATGTGTAAAAAACGGGTAAAATATGAGGCCTTATTAAGAATTACTATTCCACGGGGACGAAGTCGCGGGCACAGCTAGTACTAATATATAAACAGCGAAATTATTGCAACAGTTCCTAAGAATCAACCTAACACTATTATCCGTACAAAGGCTTGTTCATAAACCTATATAGGAATTATAATCCAGGTATCTAGAATCTAGGGTTCCTTTCGAGTGGTTACGGAGTTCGTAATACGAATTGTTGGAGAACCCTACTGAGTTTAGCGCTTAAACCTTTGTTGTGACGGCAAAGTTGGTTATTACACTTTGAGACCGTTGACATCAAATAAATAAATTTGACTGTAAAAAGTAAATAGGATTGGCAGCAATTGATTCAGGTTTAGACTAAGTGAAAGTTTTACTATAAAAATACAAGTTCAAAGCTCAAAGGAGGTAAGAGGGTGTTTGATCTTATAGTCTCATTGGTGTTCAAAGTTGGTAGTTTATTTGTAATAAGCTTGTCTTTATGTCTGTCTTGTATGTGATATAATAATAATATCTATTTATTTTATGATAACTTCTGCCCGCGACTTCATCCGCGTGGAACTCCTCCTTTTTTGCAGTCGGTTGAAAAGTAGCCTATGTCCTTTCTCATGCTCCAGACTTTCCAGTAGTTTTAGCGTGAAAGCGTAACAGACAGACAGACAGAGTTACTTTCACATTTATAATATTAGTAGGGAATAGGGAAGTAGGGATTAGTATGATGATTGGATTTAGGTCAGATTATTAAAAAATATTGGACACCTATTTTTTTCGCAATCAAACAGAAAATGGTAATAATAAGTATGTCCAAAGTTCAGTAGTGGGGGCTTCTGACATCACGTCTGCAAATAAATTGTATAGAGAGATGTGACGTCACCCCACTCCCTAACTTTTGAATTATTAAAAAAAACCTTTTGATAATGTATCTATTTGATGGCCAAAAAACAGATATCATACCTATTATCCGTTACATTTAGTTGAACTAAACCAATTGAAATGTCAAGTTTTTATTTACTTTCCTCCCACAATCAAACTATCCAGTAACCGTCATAATGACGTCATTTTGGCGCACAAAATGAAATTCATTGTCCAAAAATGAGCGCCATTGTTGTCACAGATAAAACAAGTCAGGAAAATTACTGACGATTGTCGCTGGGGGCGGATGCCGCGAAATATTGCTGGGTTTTTGGGTTTATACTATTTTGAAGACTGTTGAAAATTTAAAAGGCTTTACGACTTTTAACTATCTTAGGTGAGAGCCCTAAGACTTTATTATCCTGGGTAAACTAATCAAATAAATAGATTTGTAACTAGCCGTATACGGCTCAATATTTAACAAGTAGGTACCTAACAAACAAAAAATGAGATTTTAGTACAGCTTAAGTTTTAACTATAGGTACTTTGGCGTATTTTATTTTATGGGCTGACGTTTCGGAATCTTTATAGTTTCTATATACGTAGCAAGAGTGAGCTGACGATTGTCTAACGCTAAAGTGACTTTTAAAATTATCCTTACTAATATTATAAATGCGAAAGTAACTCTGTCTGTCTGTCTGTCTGTTACGCTTTCACGCTAAAACTACTGGACCGATTTAAATGAAATTTGGCACAAAGAAAGTCTGGAGCCTGAGAAAGGTCATAGGCTACTTTTTAACCGACTGCAAAAAAGGAGGATTTCCACGCGGACGAAGTCGCGGGCAGAAGCTAGTTTAACATAAGTACTTACTTGGAAAAGTGGTAAATAAGTCACTTTTACTATCTGAAACTGATTTATACTACATTTAGATATAACTAGCTTTTGCCCGCGACTTCGTCCGCGTAATTTATAACCCCGTTATGGGGTGAACTTCATTAGAATACGGATCTATATCTGAATCTCTAACGTTTTTTAACCTATTATTGATTTCCCTAACGTTTTATGTCATAATGATTATTAACTAACACTCTTATGACCTATCTTTTGTTTTCCTAACATCATATGGATGATTTTTTTTTCCACATAATGTTTTATTTCCTTAACGTATTTCCCACTTACCATATTAATTATTCATCCTAATTCTATTCGGTTTTGGCGCCTCGCCGGCCGCTGCCACGGCAAGCTCGCTTCGCTCGCTCGGCTTTCGCGCTGTACGGTCGCAGTTCAATTAATTAGTATACTGACAAAACCTGGTTTGTTAACGTTATGTCGTAAATATACTTTCATTAAAAGTACTGATTCTGACGCTTCGCCGGCCGCTGTCGCGGCATACTCGCTTCGCTCGCTTGGATAGCAAGCTGGATGGTCTCAGTTCTACCTAACACTCCTCCTCGCTTCGCTCGTCGTCGTTCCTAAAGGAGTCTTTCATTTGCCGCTGCCGCGGCGCGCTAGCTTCGCTCGCTCGGCTTGTGCATTGTTGGGTCGCAGTTCAATTAATTAGTATATTATTAGTATACTGACAAAACCTGGTTTGTTAATATTATGTCGTAAATATACTTTTATTAAAAGTACCGGATCTGACGCTTCGCCGGCTGCTGCCTAACACTTCCCTTATATTCGTAATAAATGGAGCTAACAATAGTTTAACATGTAAAATATGCAAACTAAGTACTTACCTATCTTACTTTCGAAATTGCATAATTTATACAGCTACCACTGAGTTCAACATTTTTTTTTTAATCGGACAAAGTTTTTAAAGAAATCATACACGTGAGGTTTAGCTGGCTATTTATTTAAGGATTGATTACCACACTTATTACAAAGATCTAACAAAACAACAAAACAATTTTACAATTCAATTAAATCCTACAAAATAAAACCTTATACCGATTAGATACAATATAAGTGGTGTTACGAAATAAAACATTTCCCAGTTTGCCTCATTGCCTATAATATACTCCTTATAAGCTCACTCGGTCTTGAGGATATGTTCAGGGTCATTTTCTCAGTCAGGAGCTCGCGCGAGCTTGCTTTACCTCCGTCTCGTCCCATTCCGTCACCTCTGTTATCACGGCTTTTTTATATATGTCAGCTTTGGTCGCGAAGATTTCTCTGCGTAATGACACCAGTTTCCCCTCGCAAGTTAAACGGGGTCTGCTTACTCAGGAATATTATTAAATAGTCCTCATTACACGATCCACGGGATATTACATAATAATGCCATTTTCGTTAACACTGAAGAAATCATACACGTAACAGTTTGGGTATTTATTTAATGTCAGGAATGACATTAGCAACCGTTGCTATGCATACCTACATTATACTTTTTAAATATGTGTCAAAATCAAAAGCACTAAGGAGTATTCATATCAATTTGGAAGAAAATCTCCCTTTTAACCCCATTAGGGGGTGAATTTCAATAAAATACGAAACACGTACTCCATCAATTCTGTTAAAGAATGTTTATGTAAAATTTGAAATAGATCGGACCAAGGAATCACGTTGTTGCATACAAACTTTGCACCCCATTTTTAACCCCTTAGGGATAGAATTTCGGAATATAATATAGCCTATGTCCTTTCCCAGGCTCCAGACTTTCTTTGTACCAAATTTCATCAAAATCCGTTCAGCCGTTTAGGCGTGAAAGAGCAACAGACAGACAGACAGACAGACAGACAGACAGACAGACAGACAGAGTTACTAACGCATTTATAATATTAGTAGGGAAGTAGGGATAGTTTCCATTATCAAAGAGATCGATAACAGTGAATTTTTTTAGCCTCTTACAGGATTTGAACCCGCTGCCTCACGATCGTTAGTCAGATCATGTGCCACTAAGCTACTTCTCTTAGCAAGTGTAAGTAAGTGGATAAATTGATACAATTTATCTTAAGATATTTACATTCATTTCCTTCCTTGTTGACATATTTTGTATGTATGTTTAGGGCATGTTTAGATTTAGTCTTACTAAGATCCCTTTATCCCTACTAATATTATAAATTGTGAACTAACTCTGTCTGTCTGTCATCTGTTTTTATTAAACCGCTCAATTTCATAAAATAACATATAATTATGTGGACTATATACCTAAAGCAAATAAATTATTGACTATGGAGGTAGTGTTAATCCTTGAAAATTGCATGGGACACTTTTTATAACGAAAATCATCCCTTAAGAAGGATCCCTTAGGAAGTACCTAATAAAAATAAACTAGGTTCCCGAAGTATCAATTCTATATTCTTTCACGACTAAACCGCTAAAGCAATTTTAATGAATTTTGGCAGAGATAATAAGAATAGGTACCGCAAGCAAAACCGCGGGCACAACAAGGAAATAATGTTGAAATACCTACGTGTTGCAACACAAACTCAATTGAGTGCAGAAATGGTAAATGCAACGTTAAAATACCGATTTTAATTTCCGCTCGCTTGCGGGACGACGAACAGCGGAAATCAAGTATAAAATTGACCTTCCTTTACAAATTATAATAACTTTTAACTTCCTGGAGAGAGGAAATAATTATTTGTAAACGTTTTTATTTTTACAGATATTTATATCTCATAGTTCCGTCTTGCTAATGATAAATGCAGTAACTTATGAGTTTTATACGTAGTTACTGCATTTATCATTACAGTTTTTTTTCTTTTTCTTTCCAAGTTTTCTCACCTTTTAATAAACCTTCCCTGGAGTTACACAAACATATTAAAACTAAAATCAGCCAAATCGGTTCGGCCGTTCTCGAGTTTTAACCAGACTAACGAACAGCAATTCATTTTTATTTATATAGAAGATATAGTATATTATGTTACAGGTAAACCGTTTTACGAAACAGGGCTGGTTTATAATACGATTAGCCGAATTGTCATTGCATTACATTTTTCAATAATTAATGAGAAAATAACAAAAGAAAAGAAAGTTAGGTCAAGTTAAGATTGCAACCCATGCAAAATTCGAATTGCTACCAGAAAAATAGGTTAGGTTAGATTAAAACTACGACAATCCGGCTAATTGTTGAAACGCCGTATTTTGAAAATGGTGGATTATAACTTACAATCTATTCTATGTATATGTACATATAATCTTTAGCTATACTAAAAGGAGTGAACAAAATAAAATAATCAATGCTCAACATTAAACCTACAAAGAAAAGGAAACCATTCAAGAAATACGCCCAAAAAAATAGAATCGTTAAACAAAAAACGCACTAGCCCGTGGGACTGCGAGGGTTAGTAAAATCTAAAGAAATAATATAATATTGTTCGTATCAGTCGGGAAAATAGCCGCGGGCGAGGAAAGTCGTTCTTTGAAGTGACATAGTTCGAGTACGGCCCAGGGACGAATTTAAGAGAAAAGTTTGCTAGTGCGCCCTTGTTTGCTACAGTTTTTGCTTAATTCAAGTAAATGGACATGACATGTCCAAAGCAAAGGTATCAAATGGAAAATATTACATTGGAACAACGCTAATGTCACTCGTAATTGTATTTTATGTATTTTGTAAATTATTTGGGTTAAATTTTCAAGTACCTACGTATTTGAAAATTTTTCATTTTAAAAAATCGGTTAAAATCCTAATATTGTGTTAAGAATGTTGTGGAAATCTCATACATTAAACCTTTTCCTTTTTTGCGTACCTACTTTATGAAACCAATGTGAATTTCTGACGACCTGTATAATGCTGGCTTCCATCGCACACGAATTCTTGCTTTTCTTTCATTTCATTTTATTTTCGAAAACAACACAATTTCCATATTCATAGCCGACTAAGCTGACAATAGCCTAATACCTACTGTCAGCTAGACTGAGTTGAGTATGTACTTTCTTATCTGATCATCGTAAACTATAGGTACGCGAGTTAATCTATATTAATATAATAAATAGGAAAGGTTAGTGTGTTTGTTTGGATTTAATAGGCTCCTAAACTACTGGACCGATTTGAAAAAACTCTCACGGTTAGGAAGCTACACTATTCCCGAGTGACATAGGCTATAAAAAAGGGATCCGTGCGAAGCCGGGGCGGTCAGCTAGTCCCGTATATAGGTAGTTCACTATATAGTTGTTTCATTCAAAAATGTAAAGGCCACGAACGCATCAAATAATCACAACCCTTCAATTCAAATCGTCGAGTAAATTTCTAATATTGCTAATTGAACCATCGTAAAACATAGTACGAACTTCCAAGTCTTGTACCAAGAACACTCGGCAGCCGGGTACAAACTATCGCTAATTTAACTTCCCTCTTTGTGAACTATGTGCGCCGTATGAAATTCGTCTCAGATTCAACTATCTCCGACGTAATTGAGTTCAGGTGATATTGATTAATTGGTTGTATTGAAGTTAATTATTCGTGTAAAATGCCAATTTACACGGCATTGGTTTTAAGTGGTTCCATTGTGCAATATCGTTTGCTTCTTTTGTAGGCCAAATCTGTTCCTGCATGTTACCCGCTATTGCAGAAAGAGTTCTATCAGGTTCCACCAATGAGAGATAAACTTCTGGCCTGTGATTGGTGGAATAAGACACCACGAACCTTTGTACCTCTTTCTACACGACGTATGCTTCAAAACCCTAAACGAATCTTCGCGCGTGATATTCTTGGAACCAATTCAATTCAATTGATTTTCAGACTATCTAAGCATTATCTGACGGAAAAGAGGGTGAGACAAAAGTAAAATAAGTAAAATCCCAGTGGGGTTTGTAACCATATTTTCAGATAAACAATTAAGATAGCTTTCTCCTAAAAGAGTAGGTAACCTAAATACATATGTGGGTAAATCGTTTGTTACTCCATTTCAGATTCTAAGTCGTTATATTTAAAGTTGAATTCACGTGGTTAGACATTTCGAGATATCTCACTATTCTAGTAAAGCAACTATAAGTACATTATAAGTAGAGCGTCAGACTATCGTCAGCTCAGTCTGCTTAATATTGAAACTGTAAAGCATTTTATAAAACGCCAGTTAAAATTATAATCGTTTTACTTCAAACAATATATAATTAAAGACTAACAATACAACCAATAGCCTTTGTGGATCAAGACAAAGAATATTGATTGTTGCGCCAAGAAATAATAATTAATGGTGTTCTATTAGTAATAATGATGTTGCAGGGCAGATACCATAAATTATAGTTCCCGCTTGTCAGACATCGACTATAATTGTTATTAAAAAGTTTGTAGGTACGTGGAAGATTCTAGAAAATGAGCTGATAATAGTCTTATGCTAAAGCTATATGACAACTAGCGGTTCGCCCCGGCTTCGCACGAATCCCTATTTTTTTCAAAATATTCTATAGCCTATGTTACTCATACGGTGAAAGTAGCTTCCCAGCAGTGAAAGAATTTTTAAAATCGGTCCAGTAGTTTTTGAGCCTATTCATTACAAACATACAAAAATAGGTACAAACCTTTCCTCTTTATAATATTAGTATAGATAGACTTTAGCATAAGACTATTGTCAGCTCAGTCGTGCTACGATTATCGAATCTGTAAAGAATCCGAAACGTCAGCCAATAAAATAAAGTACGCGAGTTAAATCCGTTTAAAGTTGTTTCATTCCAATGTATAGGTAAATAGCTGTCCGCCCCGGCTTCATACGGATCCCTTTTTTATAGCCTATGTCACTCGGGAATAGTGTAGCTTCTCAACAGTGAAAGAATTTTTCAAATCGGTCCAGTCGTTTTGGAGCCTATTCAATCCAAATAAACAAACCTTTCCTCTTTATAATATTAGTATAGATAATCACAAAGGCATCAGAAATTAGGTATTATTTAATTCTAACTTAGTAAAGCAGATTGCGCGTAGAGCAGATGGCCGTTGGGGCTATAGTGGTCGAATAGCGACCACGGACTGGAAGACGAAGTGTGGGCAGGCCTCCTACAAGGTCCGGCGACCTGCGAGGCTATGATGAGTTGTCGAGTCAATATCTCGTCATGTCGATATCGTCTTATTCTCGCGATGATCTGTCAAAAATCAACGTTGTCGACAACGAGGAATCTTGTCATGTCGATGTCGTCCCTTATTGCTACATGTCGATAACAAAATAATATCGTAACGACGAACCTTTTGTCGACAACATGTTGTCGGCAGTTCATAATAGGCTCGCTGGTGAAGGTTGCTGGTAACCGGAGGAGAGAGGCACGTGACCGGTCGATGTGGTCATCCAGACATGTCCAGCAGTGAACGTCTTTCGGTTTATATGAGCTTAGTAGATAGAAGCATTGTTTGCAAACATTGTTTCAAATGGATAACAAATTTAACTTAGCTATCGAGTAATCCTCTTATTATACTAGCTTCTGCTGCTTCGTCTGTGCACGATGAGTACTTTACACAATATAATGATATTGTATATATCATAATATAGCTTATTATGTTATGTTGATGTATAAAGTATGTTACTGTAATTTCTCCGAAAGCGATTCTCTAGTTTTTGCGTGAAAGAGTAACAAACATAATTCGCACACCTAGATCTAAAGAGAGCTAACTCAAAAATCTGAAGATTTTAATTAAACACACGCTAAAAAAAAGGATCCGATTCCTTACAACAATTTCGCCTCTCCCGAAAAAGTTACTTTTTTTGAGTTAGCTCCCTTTAGATCTAGGGGTGCATTATATCTATTACGCATATATAGTAGGACTAGTGGAATTTTACATAGGTATAACTACGGTTTTGCCCGCGACTCCGTCCGTGTAGAATTAGCAATCACAAGTAGCTTATGTCCTTTCTCAGGCTCTAAACTATCTGTATACCAAATTTTATTTAAATTGGTTCAGTAGTTTTAGCTCGAAAGCGAGACAGACAGAGTTACTTGCGCATTTATAATATTAGTTAGGATTAGGATTGGGATTCAGATGGATTCAATATTACGAACGGCATAGCCAATGTTCACCAAATTATCAACAAAGATACATACTTACCTTACATAGGTATCGATATTTCGATAGATTGTATATCTAGTTATTAGGAAATATTGTTTAGTACAATACAAGATGGCGCCGTGTCTAAACTTCCTTCAATTTATAACCGGCCAGTTTTATTTTTCTTGGCGTTGTCAAAACTTTTTGCAGCCTTTTTTAATAATTTAATTAACTGTTTTCGAGAATGACTCATTCCAGTTAATATTCGTAATTCTGGTTAACTATTGGCAGTTAATTAACGTTTTTATCTCCTTAAAAAAATGGCAATTTGTATAAAGATGAATAGCGATTAGTTTGTCTCTAAAACTTGAATACCAGCCCATTTGGCTAAATTTCGTTATGATACATTCGTGAACGCTTAATTTAGGGAAGATTTATACGGCAAGGAAATTTGGAAAAAATATAAAAATAAAAATCTCAGAAAACGCGATACAAAGCTCGTTGGGTCAGCTAGTGTGCATTAAAAATCTAACTAATACGAGACATAATTAAATATTATATATAAAAAGTCTTAAACGATGATATTTATGACACCTTAAGACTTTGTAACAACTTTTTTACATGTTCCGCTCATTTTGCTTCCTTGTAGAGTGACTCTCAACAAAAAGTATAAATGTGTAAGTACCAATGTTTGCGGCATTTATTGATTAAAAAGTTGCTAACTTCGTACAGTTCAGAGAGCTGACCTTCGAATGAGTATTAATTCACACTAATTCACAGATATGACCTTGAAGTTATCTAACTTTGAAACCAATTTAATGTGAAATTGTCGTGATTGTTTGGACAACTTCCTGTAAGGATGGAGTTAACACTAAGCGAGAGTACCTACCCATACATCTATACTAATATCATAAAGAGGAAAGGTTGTTTGTTTGGATTGAATAGGCTCCAAAACACAAAGAATGTGGGTTCATTCCAGTTAATTTTCCTTTGTATATTTTAGTTAATATTATTGTATATAGTGTTTTTTTTTTATTATCCCTACCTATTAGCTAATCTGGAAAACATTGTTCTACCCCTACTCTAATTACTAAGCGGTATGAAATATACTTTCCGACATATTCTTATACCTTCCAAATATAGATGCACACAGAGTCTGATGAAAATCAGTTGAGCAGTTTTGACGGCCTGTTGGTCTAGTGGTTAGAGGCCCTGACTACGAAACCGGAAGTTGCGGGTTCGAATCCCGCTAGGGGCAGATGTCAATGTGATGAGCACTGGCATCCGTACCTGAGTCTTGGATGTCTTATATGTATTTATGTATATTTATCCGTTGTCTAGTACCCATAACACAAGCAAAGCTTTGCTTAAAATGGGACTAGATAATTGGTGTGAATTGTCCAAAGATATTTATTTATTTATTTATTAATGGGACCACAAACACCGTGACATGAGATTTTATTAGGTACCGACGAATGTATTATTACTATGATGCCTACAAATCTTAAAAATCATGTGACTTAAGTTATGGATGAAACAAGACTAATTTGTAAATCGAAAACGGAGCGAAACTTATATAAATTTCACTTTAAGAATATCGCACCAGTTGTTCAATAAATCTCTTGCCCCGACTTTTTGTACGTCAAAGTACAATAATATTTTTTTAAGAAAAAAAAAGTGATTGTCTTTATGTCCCCGCTCTGCGTATCTCTGGATCCAAGATGGCGGCGCGATGACAGCTGATTAGGGGCGGACGCACCCTCTTCCCTTTGTCCTTTACTTTTCACTATCTGAAGGAAAACATAGGAAACTTGTGTTTTTTGCGACCCACAATCAAGTTTCTGCTTTCTTGGTAGGTAAGAAAACAACACACAATGAGGTAAAAGAAGTTTACTTTTGAAACATTAATAGTAAATGGATGTTTGTTTATTTATTAAACAGCCAAGAATCTACTCGATAGATTATGTTCAAATTGGTTTGTATTAGAAAAAAAAAAAGTTTTTAGTAGGTACTTAACAAATTCTAATATACGTTCTTCAGTTTAATGTTTTACTTATACTTTGACATAAATTACTCTCGCTTACTGTTTCATTTTACACCGTCTACCCTTAACAGGGCAGGGCAGGTTTAAGAACTGTATACATACTGGATGTACACAGTTCTTAAACATGTTTTTTTCCCCTCATTTCTTTTTTATGTATCAGTACAAAAAAAAAATTACCCATTCATACCTATTGCACTCAATGAAATAACCTCAAATCGGACACAAGCCCACGTGTCGTTCTAAACCCCGGCACGTGTATTCTAGTTTGTTAAGCCCTTGCTCTTTTCACTATCAGGTGTTCTCAGATGCCGGACACGTAACAATTAGTGGCCGTTAGTATAATCTCAAACTCTGGAACAACCGATTTTGTTCGGACCATAGCACTATTAAACCAACCAGATATAAATAGGTAAAATAGTAATTTCTGATGATTTCGCGGTTATTACACATTAGTATGAAAAGCATGATGACTAGTTTTTTTTTTTTCGATCGAGTAGATTATCAAAAATAATTGGACACGTTTTTATTATTTACTCAAACAAACAAAAACTACATATTATAATAAAACAACTACGAATGGATTTAACTCGCGTATTTTATTATATTTTAATCAAAATGTCAGAAAATAAAATAAGTATGCGAGTTAAATCCGTTCATAGTTGTTTCATTCCAATGAAATGTAATAGCCGCGAAGGCATTAGAAATTATTAAAAACTGCATGCATATTTAGATAAGCGCTTCTAAAATTCGGTTTGGGCTCGTGACGTCACTTTACAATATAAATAAATTGTACCATTGTCCCAACTTGTCGCATTAGTGATATAGCTTGGTTCGATTCCTGATTGAGGCATACCTATATAAAAAATACTGAAAAGTCAATATATCTATAATTAACAAAAATATTGTGGAAAGTACTAATCCAACACAAAGTCACAGGCAGCAACTAGGTACAATATAAATAAAGGAACATTCCATGGTTCTCACACCCATTCTGCCACGTAACTTTATTATTCTGAAGCACTGGCTTCTATTTACACTGGCAACCCTCATCCAGATTTGTTGCGTGTCGATTGTTTTCGGTTAGGAACGAGATCCGAATAGCAAACACTCGATACCCGATCGCCCAGTCGATACCAACACAACTGAATCCGATACATTGATACCGACTCGATCTTTGCTGCTAATCGTTTGTGAATAAAACTAGCTATTTGCACTTATTTTGGGGTTGTTTGGTTTCTTTTGTTTTGGTGATGTGTTTTGTTAAAAAGGGCCCCTGTACACTTGTCAAAGGGATTTAGGACTAGCTAATCTCAATATAATTATACTAGCTTTCGCCCGCGACTTCGTTTGCGCACGATCAGTACTTTACACAATATCGTTATACAATATAGAGGAGGTATATTAATGTTATGTATATCTACATATATGCTGTACTAGTGTAAAGTTTCACTTGCTTGCAAACACTCACACACTCACACGCTTTTATAATATTAGTGTGACAAAAGTAGAAGCTGACTTAATGACTGAGATATCAACGCAGGGCCTAAATCGAGGGTTAGAAACTTTAAATTTGGCACAGGAAGTCCTTCTATAACGTAATGAAGCACTAAGAAAAGATTTTTGAATATTCACCCCCTAGGGTAAAATGGGGGTGTTTATTGTGCGCAGAAGACGCGGACAAAAGCTATTGATAATCTCTGCACAAGTGTGGGGCAGAGGTATAAGAATTACGTAATATTTATATTAGAATTATCCCAAACACCTCGGGGCGAAATACCTATGTAATGTGATAAGCAAATAAAATCCAAGCAGGTGATAAATAAGATTTCTAGAGCAAACGTAGAAAAGGTACTGAACAAACCTAGATAAATATTGACGATGAGAAAGAACACTAATATAAATATAATAGCGGCCCGCCCCGGCTTCGCCCGGATCCCTTTTTTAATAGCCTATGTCACTCGGGAATAGTGTAGCTTTCCAACAGTGAAAGAATTTTTCAAATCGGTGCAGTCGTTTTGGAGCCTATTCAATCCAAACAAACCTTTCTTCTTTATAATATTAGTATAGATATTCACATCTACAGAGCACAAATGACAACAAATAATCAATCATGGCACGAATATTTACCTCCACAGGATTTGAATCCACTGCTTTATACCTTGAGTCTATAATCAAACGGCATAACCCGTTATTGAAATTTTAACGGAAATGAAATAGTTTACCCAGGTTTCGAATTTCACAATACCGATAACCTGAATTGAATCTACAAATCAAATGCAAGCTTCATTACATTGACATATAGTACAAGTTACATTGAACACGGTTAAACGCTTAGACCACTTTGGCTCTGAATGCGTCTAAATTTAAAAAGGCTTCATATTTTAAATCCATTTTATAAATAAATCTAAAATCTATTTTTACATGTCAAATGCTACAATTCTGGACTTGTTCTATATAGCAATTATATCTTCTGCCTGTTACTAGCAGGCTAGAAGCCAGTTAACAATATGAATTATTACACTGCCATAGTAAATTTCACCCACATGAACTATGAACTATAAGTTAGTAGCTATAGACGGAATTATATTTTGTGTATATGTCTCAGCCGGATCGTATAATCCGCCATTTTACATTACGGTTAGCCATTTTACAAAAACGTTTACTTAACAATTAACCGGATTGTCAGTTTTTCTGGTAACAATTCGAATTTCACGAGGGTAGCAGTGCCTAGAACGCGTCCGAACATGCTGGAACACGTCAGAACATGCTAGAACACGTCATAACATGCTAGAACACGTCAGAACATGCTAGAACACCTCAAAACATGCTAGAACACGTCAGAACATGCTAGAACCCGTCAGAACTTTCTAGAACACGTCAGAATATGCTAGAACACGTCAGAACATGCTAGAAAACGTCAGAAAATGCTAGGACACGTCATAACACTCTAGAGCACGTCAGAACATGTTAGAACATGCTAGAACACTTCAGAACATGCTAGAACACGTCAGAACATGCTAGAACGCGTCATAACATGCTAGAACACGTCAAAACATGCTAGAACACGTCAGAAAATGCTAGTATACACCGCAACACGTCAGAACGTAGAAGCGCAGTCTTATCCTGACCTAGCCTTCTTTTCTTTTGTTATTTCTCATTAATTATTGAAAAATGTACTGCAATGACAATGATAATTAATCGTTACCGAATCGAACTTCCATATTACAATTCGGCGGATTATAAGTTCAGGCTGCCACCTAGGCAAGTATATAAAATATATATTTTCAAAAGAGATATCTAACCTCAACAACAACCGCATCTCTGATACTGAGTGTAAGTATAACTATGGATAAAAAAAACATACCTACGCGATGAAAAGGAGGGTGGGATGGTCAATTTTCCATTTGGAAGTAAGAAACCTTAAAATAAGGAAAATAGTCACGGGGGAGCCTGCGTTTTCCCCCAGCATTTTTTAGGTTGATAAAACCCAAAAGCGAAACTTTACATCATTCGACGGCGTTACGACTCTCTTCCTGTTTTTTTTTTTGCTGTCAACATTTGGGGAAACATGTCAAGCAATGACCATTTTCCGGTTGACATAATGACAGTTTTTTGTCCCACTGGTGGAACAAGTGGATTATGTTACTTTACTCAAAAATATTTGAGATGGCATAAATAACGTCTGTGAATTAACAAAGTGAAGGTTTATAGAAGACTAGCTTCTGCCCGCGACTTCGTCCATGTGGAACTCCCTCCTTTTTTGCAGTCGGTTAAAAAGTAGCCTATGTCCTTTCTCAGGCTCCAGACTTTCTATGTACCAAATTTCATTTAAATCGGTCCAGTAGTTTTAGCGTGAAAGCGTAACAGACAGACAGACAGACAGACAGAGTTACTTTCGCATTTATAATATTAGTAGGGATAGTAGGGAAGTAGGGATTAGTAGGGATAGTCGTTTCGTCAATTTGGTCGTTTCGTTTAATGTTGAACGTTGGCGCTTTGTCTAGGCCCCTGGCCCCTAGGTTAGCATCCAGACGAAATGCTTTAAAGTACGTTAAAATTTCCTTCATAATACCTACAATTCTTCAAGCCTTAAGGCACGCACGGAGTATCCGTCAATACGTAACGTGCTGTCATAACCGCCCTCGCCAGCTGTGAGAGTCTACACCGGCTCTTATCCGGGTACCGGCCCGGCAACACCGGCTCAATGAACCGGCAACATTTTGTACCCGGTCATAATTGGATATTAATATCGATACTATATATATGGACGTTGTTATGCAAGAACAAGACTACCCAGTTCTTTCTTATTGACTCATGTCCTTCGTCTTATTAAAGCTCGTTATAATATTTTTTAAATGGACGGCCATATTTTTTTATCTATTAATATTAAGTAATCTTTAACTTTCTCAAACCAGCATTTACTTTTATTCGTTTGTTTACCAAAAAATATAAAAATACCGTGACAGAGTGGTAAACCGACAAGTGGCCTCCGCTGAAAAATTCCGCTATGTCACATTATTTTTAAAAACGATCCCGATTAAAAAAACAATATTTGTCAAACAGGCAACTTTCATTTTAATTACAACTAGGTAGCGGTCCCGGCAGACTTCGTCCACCCGGCAAAGAATCGATTTGACAGCTGTCATTATATTTTTTTCCACTGGAACGTGATAAAAAGTGTCCTATGTCCTTTTCCTGGTTTTGAGCTACATCCCCAGCAGGTTTTGAGCCAAATCGGTTCAGCCGTTCTTGAGTTATAAACGGAGTAACTAACACGACTTTCTTTTATATAATAAAAGATATAAGAAGATAATCATAAGTTCAATAGTACTTATTTAATTTAAGACCTACATTCAAAATATTAATTAGATATATACTATACGAGTTATACGATACTACGATTATAATGCTTACTATCTGTGTGTAACACAACCGTCGAGATTTCAACGGAAAGGCGTGAAATGGTGGATGATCTTTTAAGGGATTATCTATCTTAAAGCAGTGGTTTGTTCGGCCTATATTATATAACTGCTTTTCCGCACAATTTCTAATCAAATTTAGACAAACTTCAACCTTATCACACCAGTATAAAGTCCTATTCAGAATGGTAAAAATTAGGTTTAGAGCAAAAACTATGTCAATTATGAGACGGTTAAAAAACGTAAGGGAGTTTTTTGGGTTGTACATTAAAATAGATGTGGGCTTTTAGTGGATTACATTTGGACGTTGGAATTAAAAATTAATGGATTTTATTAATTTCTGTAGCCTTCGCGGTCATTACACATTGGAATGAAACATTGAGGTATAGCGGATTTATACTTAAAACGTTAACTAAAAATGTTAAATCTTTTTAAAAGCTTTCATCAATCAATCTGTACTTACTAACCTATACTTCCATACTAATATAATAAAGAGGAAAGATTTGTATCTTTGTATGTAACGAATAAACTCAAAAAGTACTGGACCGATTTGAATAATTCTTTTTTCATTAGAAAGCTGCATTATAACTGAGTAACAGGCTATAAAAAAAGGATCCGGGCGAAGCCGGGGTGGGCCGCTAGTATAATACAAAAGCAGCTAGAAATTCTGCTGTTCGTTTATTTCGCTAAAACTCGAGAACGGCTGCCGGCTGGACCGTTTTAGAAAAATCTGGTTTTGAAATATTTGTGCAGGTCCAGAGAAGGTTTATACGGTCGATGGAAAACATAAAAAATCCGCTGGGTTAGGCTACCTAGTACCGTTTCACTCCATAAATTACAGAACTGACCATCGACTAAAACACATTAAATACGTCATTGTCAAATCTTTTCTTTTTAAATACATATTTAATCTTGATTACAATGATCTGTCACTGTCAGTGAGTTGCTTTGAAGCCAACTTTATTTAATCATAAAAAAATACCAAAAAAATCACAATGTAATACATGTTGAACATAATGTTATTTAAAATAATACCACACGTTTTAAAATTGCATGTTAACATACCAGGTGAGTTTTTATTAAAAGTATAAAAACTATTATGCCTATCATTTCATGTAAAAATGGTTGGTTATTTTTGTTTGTTTTGTAGATTTTTTACTCGGTATTGTAAATATTATTTCACTTTTTTGAAACATTTTAGTTTTCAAGCGAAAGAGCCCATTCCAATAACCTATTTTTAGGGTTCCGTACGCATAGGGTAAATCGGGACTTCATGGGTTCGAATCTTACTAGGGGCAGATATCCGTATACATGAGTCTTGGATGTCTGATATATACCTATATAGGTACATGTTTTTATGTTTATCCGTTGTAAAGTACCCATAGTACGTACAAGCCTTGCTTGATTTGGGACAAGAGCAATTGACCGTCTGTGGATTGTCAGAGATATGTATTTCTAACGGTTCGCCCCGGCTTCGCACGGATCCCTAATTTTTTTCAAAATATTTTATAGCCTATGTTACTCAGGGTGAACGTAGCTTCCCAACAGTGAAAGAATTATTAAAATCGGCACAGTAGTTTTTGAGCCTATTCATTACAAACATAAAAAAATGGGTACAAATCTTTCCTCTTTATAATATTAGTATAGATTACCTATATTCTACCTAAGTTTATATTACAAAAAACATAATTTTACAACTCACTAGAATTAACAAAGAAATATTTCTATTAGAACGAATCTAGCCTACAAACGGTCAATTCGATAACAAAAAAGCTTAACTGCCCAATTATCTATGAAATATTCACCCTTAATGGAGTATTGATAAGGTTTGAATTTCAACGAAATTAATTTCAATTGAGCTTTTCTGTGCATGATTTAACAGACAGGCTGTTAGTTATCAAGCCAGTGAACCATACTATGACTTTGTAGATGTTAAATTCAATTTCAAAGCGTTATAAACAATTTTATATTATTACAATACAACTTTCTTCATTTAAAACTATTCGTTGTTCGCTCGTTGTGAATTTGCCCAACACATTATAACGCACCGTCGGTAAAACAAGAGGACAATTGTCAAAAAATCCAAAAATGAGCCAAGTATACAGAAATGTTCCAAAAAAAATTTGGAACATTTCTGTATATTTAACTCAATTTTGGATTTTTTGACAATTGTGCCCTTGTGCCACCGAAGGTGCGATAATTTCTTATTTCTGAACTTACAATTTTTTCCACTTTCGTTCCATACCTAATTCGACCAGTTTTTGCGTTTTTGAAAAAAATAAGGATGCGTTTAACTGCAGAACTTTTCACCACAAAGTGACGTCAGGACTCCTGAAGTTTGATGGGCTTTATTTTTGCATTTTTTGTTAAACAAGGGCCAATAAGTAAAGTTCGTCAGGACTATGTCATTATAATAAAATTACTATCACTGTTTTAACTCGATCACGTAGGTATATATTGTTTTTAAGCTGACGTTTCGGGAACTGTACAGGTCCTAGTAACAGACACCTAACGAATTAATTTGGAATGAAACAACTAAATAAAAATACTCGAGTTCAATCCATTAATAGTTGTTTCAGTCCAATATTTAATAACCGCGAAGGCTTCAGAAATTATTACGAATTAATTTATTTTTATATTCTTATCTATAACTAGCGGCCCGCCCCGGCTTCGCACGGATCATCTTTTTTTTTATAGCCATATGTCACTCGGGAATAGTGTATATAGCTTCCCAACAGTGAAAGAATATTTCAAATTGTCCAGCCGTTTTGGAGCCTATTCAATCCAAACAAACAAACAAACCTTACCTCTTTATTTATTATATTAGTATACATATATATTACAATACAACTTTCTTGATTTAAAACTAGGTACTCGTTGTTCACTCCAAACAGTAACTTTGACGTTATTAAAATTTCTAAACTCTAAATTGTCCGTTGTAATTGTTTTTTTCAATTGGGTGATAACCGCGAAGACTTCAGAAATTTTGTTTTTCAGTGCGCAACTTTTGCGTTGGCAGACCAACAGCAAGGGCGTGCATTCCATATAGGCACAATGGTTTGGATGTATGGAGTGCCTACCCTGACGTAGTACATGCGCGACCCTCACTGCACGCGCCTGACCAACAGTGATAATGTAAACCTGTTCTGTCCAGGTTGGTGATCGGTTCTGATGGAATGGTGGCACTGCGGTCCGGTGCTCCTGGCCGTCGTCATGTTCCTGCTCTTCGGAACCATCATCCAGAAGCAGATAGAGACGGTGTTCAGACGGCTTAGTAAGTATGTCGATGTATATATTGAAAGAAGTAGGTATCAGTCTATGCAAGAAGGAATCCAGGTATTCCAAGTAGATACAATAAAATCGGTTTGGTTGCTCTTACTCCTGACTCCTATTTCTTAAGATATACCTGACACGTTAAATTTCCGCGTGATATCTTCCTATCTTAAATTTTTGAGTCACGGGTCTCGAATTTGACGAGTTTTTTTAGTACCTATGTATTATCATTAATTGTTTAAGTTGTATTTGAATCGATACTAGCAGTTCGTCCCGTTCGACCTCACCCGATTTGTTATTTATATTTTTGAAATAAAATTTTACTCTCTTTCATTTGAAACCTTGACGATGTTTTCTAAAATTATTTTTTCCGCCGCTTTCCAAATTTCATAAAGATCAGGTCAACGATCGAACGATCTTAAGTTATCCTCGAACAAACATAAAATCATACAATGCTCAGTCGTTACAATCCCCCCCCCCTTGTTGTGTTGTTGTTACGTAGATTAATAGACCAAGTATCAATTACCTATTATATTCCAGTCGAATGCTACCGCAGACCAGTGTCACAGACAACCTCGCAGACAGCGTCGCAAACAGCGTCACAGCCGCCGCCAGCGAACACAGAGCCACAGCCTACAGCTGAAGCACCAACTACACCAACACCAGCTGCCTCACCCAGTACAGAGAAGAAACCGATCAGTATAGAGACGAAAAGTGCCACGTCTTTTGGTAGACCGATACCTGAGATTACAGAGAGAAGCGTATCTTTGCACAAACCTAATGAGATAGATTCTATGTTACTTGAACAATAAATTGGAAACTGAGTTGTTGTTATTAATAGAAAATGTGAGGATTTATGTGCGATTCCTGCATTATTTTTGGTACTTAAATAAGTCCTAAGGGATAATTTTACACTTTAGTATTTACTAGCGCTTTGGATAAAAAATAATAGCACTGCGAAAACAAACGCTGCTAGCAACACTTCACTATGACTTTATTCTATGTTTCTTTGCATTATCATATCCTTATTTTGTCAGACTAAAACACTCAAATCATAAAAGCTAAAGTGACAATTTCACTTGTAAACAAGGAAGTACCAAAACAATACAGTGGTAGCAAATTTCGTCGACTCCAAGTGGGACACTCATAATGTACCTAACTAAAATGTAGCATGCCGCGCGTAGAGGCATAGGTGTGGGTTCAAGTCCCATTGGGTCTCGATTTTTTTTACTCTCTTATCTTCGTACAAATATCTTTACGTATTACGAATGCTTGTTTTAAAAATAGTTTTTTTTTTAACTTTTAATCTCATTGTTATCACATTTATTGGAATGCCCTATAAAACATATTCCTATCTTAAAAAAAAGCTTTCTATAAATCATAGGGCTTAGATATTGCAGTGGACGTGGGCAGCTGTCACCAACTGTCAACAACTGACAGTCGGCGATGCGCGAATTTCCCTCGCGGCCGGTGCGGCTTACACCTAGATCTAAAGCAAGCTAACTCAAAAAAGTATTTTTAGGAAAGGTGAAATACATATTATTATGTCCATGTGCACTGAAGGAGTTTTCTTTATAGATTTAAGTAGGTACCTATGCTTTTTATATGAAGCTAGAAAAGTTAGCTTAAATATGTTTTAGTGGTAGGTTAGTCTTGCTGTAAGGAATTTGGTGGTGTGCAAAAAACTTCAGGTGTTTGAGTTAGTACCCTTTAGTATAGTAGTGCTAAGTGGAAATATCGCAATATTCTACCCGCGTCTACTCGTGTATACATTTCTATTTTTACCCCCTTTAAGATCAAGGGATGAATTTCCCAGTATCGTTGAGCTAACAATGCCGCTCAAATCATCAATTAGTGAAAATTAATTAGGTGTGTTGTTACTACGTCAATCGTGACTTAAGCTGTATTTGAACTTGGAAACAAAAATAACTTAAGCGGTGTCAGCTAAGCTATGATATACCTATTTAATCATATTTTTACTTTTACACCATAGTAACATTTCAGGGGACGAATTCCATATTAAAAAAATATGTAGTAAATTTCTAGTAGGTAAGTACGTCCATTAACAGATCAAAAAGTTACACGCAAACTTTTACCCACTGTTATAAAGCACGAATTTCAAAAAACCACTGACTTCGTGTTCACTGAAAATTCTAAACTAAATGTGTCGATTGTGCGTTGACTTACTAATAATTATATAAGTCAGTCGGTGAGTTTCTTATGTATTTATTTACTAGCAACCGCCCCGGCTTAGCACGAAGTCCTTTTTTTTTATTTATCCTACAATCACTTACTTAAGGTGAATGTAGCTTTCCATTAGAGAAAGTCACACACTTTTTTAAGTTTATTCCTTATAAACACACATACACACTCACACAAATAGAAGTAATGTAGACTTTACAAGACAAATATACGAGTAATGAGCATTTACAAACTGTACCTACGTACGAGTATATCTACTGGCTGTTATTACAAAGGCGCCCAGTTCTGTTAATAACTAGTTATCTCAGGAACTCTAAACATCACAAAAACGCGCCAGTCTCCAAAGAATCAGCATAAATAAAGAACCGATGTTTTTCTTCCATCTCTGTTATGTACTCAGGCTCTAAGTGAGAATAATACAATAAAAGAAGTCTTTATCCAACAGTGCAGATATGGGCAGTATTCCAAACACACGTTCTGTTTTCAGGAGAGGCTGGAATAGGGTTGGCGACTGGGTAAAACGGAATTAGTCCGTCAGTTAGATTGTCAATAGTACATTACGCACCTAGGCCAATAAGATAAAAAATGTCTCGTACAATTACAAGCCGAGGTTGACAAAAAAGTTTTTATTTACTGGCCGAGGTCAATATACCTACTATTTTTCTGTTCGACGAAGCAAGCGGCAATTTCATTTAGCGCAGCGGCCAGAAAGTTGGCGCTTTCCGGCCGGAGAACAAAAAAATATTTTTTCTTTTCTTAATCGAATAATAGATGGCAATGGTAAACGGTTCTATAGTTCGGAAGAGGGTCGTGACGTCACGTTATGGTATAAATTGTTCCTATAGGCAACGTCACAAGCCCCAACCTTTGAACTTTGTATTTTTTTGTTTGCATAATTAAGTAATTCAATTTGTATTGCTAACACCAACTGTGTTTTACAAACAAATAATTTTGAACTATAAAAAAATGGATACTAAATAAATACTAATAGTCTATTCAGAGTGCGAATGTAGGTAACGAATCTATAGGTACTCTATACTAATATAATAAAGAGGAAAAGTTCGTTTGTTTGTTTGGATTGAATAGGCTCCAAAACTACTAGACCGATTTAAAAAAATATTTCGCTGTTGGAAAGCTACACTATTCCCGTGTGACATATTCGCTGCTTCTCTGGAATAGTGTCACAACTCGAAATAATTTGTTACTCCATTTAAGACTGTGAACCGTCACATATAAATTTCAATTCAGAATGGTAACACTTTTCGAGTTGTGACACTATTCCAGAGAAGCAGCGATATGCAGCTATATAAAAAAAAGGGATCCGTGCGAAACCGAGGCGGGCCGCTAGTAACTAATATTGTTACTCTACTGTGTCCCTCACCCTGCGCGTTGGAGGCAAAGTAGGTACTTTCCTACAGAACTCGCTGCAGCCAATTATTTCCCAGACGGTATTTCCATTTCAAATCATCTGATTTATTTGCGTAGAATTCGTTTAGATACGGAGATGGCTATCCATTCAGTTATTGGATAACTGGACTAGATCTATACCTAGATTAGATCTAAGTTTCGCTTTAGGAATCCTAACATAATATTTACGTTGAACTGAAATCTAACTAGAATGTTAGTATAAGAATTTAAATACCTATCAATGTTATAATCACTGAGAGTATCAAATTGTTATTATATTTGAAAGTAGACCTTAAAAAGAACACATCAGATGGGTAGGTATACTAGCGCTTCGGAAAGACCATCATTGCTGAGAAGAGACGTCGCAAGAAATATTATAGTAGAAGTATGGAATGAAACTATTAACAGATTTAACTGGCGTATTTTATTTTATTTTATTGGCTGACGTTTCGGATTCTTTACAGTTTTGTATAATGTGGCACGACTGAGCTGACAAGAGTCTAACGCGGAGACTGTAAAGAATCCGAAACGTTAGAACACTATAGTTGTTTCATTCCAATGTGTAATAGCCAGCGCATCAGAAATTATTTCATTATCAACAACGTTCTCAATATTCTGTCAAAATGTCGACTTAACAGCTCACCATAGGCTCGGTATTTCACGAGGTTTCTTTAACTAAATCGTAATAAATTTCTGATGTCTTCGCGGTTAACATTGTAATGAAACAACTGTAGAAGGATTTAACTCGCGTATTTTATTTTATTGGCTGACATTTCGGAGCCTTTACTCAGCTCATGAATCGCTACGATTATGGAATCTGTAAAGGCTCCTTCGTGCTACGAGCCTACGATTATGGAATCTGTAAAGGCTCCTTCGTGCTACGAGCCTACGATTATGGAATCTGTAAAGGCTCCTTCGTGCTACGAGCCTACGATTATGGAATCTGTAAAGGCTTCTTCGTGCTTCGATTATGGAATCTGTAAAGGCTCCGTGATACGATTATGGAATCTGCAAAGGCTCTGTGCTACGATTATGGAATCTGCAAAGGCTCCGTGCTACGATTATGGAATCTGTAAAGGGCTCCTTCGTGCTACGATTATGGAATCTGCAAAGGCTCCGTGCTTCGATTATGGAATCTGTAAAGGCTCCCTCGTGCTACGATTATGGAATCTGTAAAGGCTCCGTGCTACGATTATGGAATCTGTAAAGGCTCCGTGCTACGATTATGGAATCTGTAAAGGCTCCGTGCTACGATTATGGAATCTGTAAAGGCTCCTTCGTGCTACGATTATGGTATCTGTAAAGGCTCCTTCGTGCTACGATTATAGAATCTGTAAAGGCTCCTTCGTGCTACGATTATAGAATCTGTAAAGGCTCCTTCGTGCTACGATTATAGAATCTGTAAAGGCTCCTTCGTGCTACGATTATAGAATCTGTAAAGGCTCCTTCGTGCTACGATTATAGAATCTGTAAAGGCTCCTTTGTGCTACGATTATAGAATCTGTAAAGGCTCCTTTGTGCTACGATTATAGAATCTGTAAAGGCTCCTTCGTGCTACGATTATAGAATCTGTAAAGGCTCCTTCGTGCTACGATTATGGAATCTGTAAAGGCTCCGTGCTACAATTATGGAATCTGTAAAGGCTCCGATTCGTAATTATCAACCCACACGATTGTTCGGTTCAGCAGCCGAACAAACACGAAATGGCTGTTCAAACACCCCCACACGCCGCTCAGAGAACTACCCCAAACGGCAATTCCATTACTTACTCCAAACAACTTTTTTATTTGCAACATGTTAAATACGATCCTAAGGAAGTGGCCTCCGTTTGCTTAGGACAAGCTAAATAACTAGTTCCATTGTTAACCCACAAAGTAACTGTTAAGCTTTATGTACTCGGAGTAAAGATCAAGTTGGAATGTGTTCCGTTTTCAGGAGAGCACTGGAATATTTGATAATGCAAGTCAAATCATAAGGGCCTGATAGAATTAGAATTCGGGGCAAACAAACAATGCGTGAGTAATGTGTTTATTTATTTTGTTTAATACGCGAGTTGAGAGATTAAGTTCGTTCACGAATATGTGCAAATACAGAAGTAGATTTGGAAACTTTAGTAAGTACAGTCAGTATTATATAATAATGGTCCAAGATCCCAGCCACCCCAGACTTACGTGATTTTAGGAATGATGACTTTTTTTATTATTGACTAGCTTCTGCCCGCGACTTCGTCCGCATGGAAATCCTCCTTTTTTGCAGCCTATGTCCAAAAAGTAGCCTATGTCCTTTCTCAAACTCCAGACTTTCTTTGTACCAAATTTCATTTAAATCGGTCCAGTAGTTTTAGCGTGAAAGCGTAACAGACAGACAGACAGACAGACAGAGTTACTTTCGCATTTATAATATTAGTAGGGATTAGTAGGGATGGTAAAAAATAAACTTAAAAAGGAATAAATACTAGCTGATTTGAAAGCGGGGCCGTTAAACTCGGTGGAAAAAATTATGCTATTTTTTTTTTCACCGTATCGGGATAGATTTAACTCAATTTACTGCAAATATGGAATACGGGACAGTTCCCGTCATGTCAACATAAAATAGATACGGGAGTGAAATCCAATACATTTTTCAGTAAGGTATCGAAATCATGTGCGTCGTGTAGAATGAGATCTAACTGTCATGCTCCACCAATAAGAGGGAAGCTACTGACCTGTGATTGGTTGTATTACGACAGCTGGACCTCATTCTACACGACGCGCATCTAGCGTATTAAGATGGCGCTGTGGCCCAAATTGATTTAAATTATCTAATGACATTTAGTTATTTATTATATAAAGGCTTGTCATAACGCAAGACCAACACCTGTAGGTATCTTTGCTTTTGCAAGTATGAAAGGAACAGAAGTCGTGCGAAAAAGAATAAACAAAGAATTTCAATATCCACCGAGTCATAGATAACTATCAGAAACTACTGTAACAAGACGTCTACAACTTTAGCGTTCCAGTTAAAGAAATAAAATTGTTCAGTTCTGAACTCAAGTGTAAAGCGTCGCGTACAATTGCACCTACCTACTTATCAATTATATTATAGTTTTAATGAACTTATTATGGTTTTTATACCTTACTTTTTAAAACATAAACAATTAACATTTTGTGCATTATGAAGTCCACATTTTTATCTATACTAATATTATAAAGCTGAAGAGTTTGTTTGTTTGTTTGAACGCGCTAATCTCAGGAACTACTGGTTCGAATTCAAAAAATATTTTTTGGATAGACCATTTATCGAGGAAGGCTTTAGACTATTTAACATCAACATTAACATCACGCTGCAACCAATAGGAGTGAAGAAACAGTAGAAAATGTGTAAAAAACGGGGAAAATATGAAGCCTTATGAAGAATTACTATTCCACGGGGACGAAGTCGCGGGCACAGCTAGTGGGTTATAATTCTACAGGTTATTTAACCGACCAGTCGTGTATCTACTGTACTTATGCATTCCAGTTGTCGTTACTTTGAGGCAACCATTTCTTTAACACTAAACATTTGCTATCAAGCATGTCTTATAATTTCAAATATCGATAAAATTCACAATAATGCGACATTGTTTACATTGCTACAATCATTATTCATTTATTATCATTTATACTTTTGACAATTATGTATTCTACTCTATAACTTCATCAACTTGTTACATAGGTAATAAGACGATAAATCCCTACTAATATTATAAATGCGAAAGTAACTCTGTCTGTCTGTCTGTCTGTCTGTTACGCTTTCACGCTAAAACTACTGGACCCGATTTAAATGAAATTTGCTATAAAGAAAGTCTGGAGCCTGAGAAAGGACATAGGCTACTTTTTAACCGACTGCAAAAAATGAGGAGTTCCACGCGGACGAAGTCGCGGGCAGAAACTAGTCCCTACTAATATTATAAATGCGAAAGTAACTCTGTCTGTCTATCTGTCTGTTACGCTTTCACGCTACAACTACTGGACCCGATTTAAATAAAATTTGCTACAAAGAAAGTCTGGAGCCTGAGAAATAACATAGGCTACTTTTTAACCGACTGCAAAAAAGGAGGAGTTCCACGCGGACGAAATCGCGGGCAGAAACTAGTAAAAAATAAGTCAGTTAGGTATCTATGTATAAACAAAAATCCTAGAAAATTATATATTGCATGTGTTACGCTCTCACTACTCTGTTCTCTGTATTCCCCGTTTTACCCAATTTTAATATTATTCATGCCTTTGTGTCCCCTTTTCGTTCGAGCTTAATTATTAAACATCACGTATTACACAGAAATAACATGTTCATTCTGTAATGTAACGAGAAAAAAAACATTTTCAATATTCTGATGACTGATGGCCCGTCTACATAACGAGCTCATGAATTTCATTAATATTGGGTATTCATTTATAATACGTTATCATATATAAAGGTTAAAAATGCAGTGTTAATTAAAATCAAAGTGTGATACACAATGTGTATTATTTTAAGTACCTACCTACCTACTTATTTACTACAGGTCAGCCGGGTGAATATTTGAGTTCGTACATATTGGGCAGTTGGAAAAAAAATCAGAATATCGTTTCATATTGCGTATTTTATATTTTTAACCTAAGGTTTAATATATAAATATGGAAAAAAAAATAAAGGGACGTTAATATAACCAATAAATAAATACATATTTCAGTTTTTATTTTTTTTTAACGAACGGTAATGAGTACTCATTACTAACTAGGAAATAACTACTAGGAAATAACTACTTAAAAATACGATATTCGACATATTATAATTGAATCATTTTGATTATTCATTGATCAAAATTGGGATTTGGGACATGACGGGTAATGAGATTTGGCGAATATTTAAATTTATAAAAAATATTTCTATTCAAAAAATAAATATGTCATAAATTTCCAAACATAGAACTAGCTCTATTTGATATATAAAAAATAAACTAACTCAGATTCCTCCACGTCTCAATAGTTCTTTACTGTTTGCCGCGTAATATGTACGAACTCAAATATTCACCCAGCCACATTTTTATGAGGGCACAAATCGATGCTCGTCGTGTAGAATGAGGTCCAGCTGTCATGTTCCACCAATTACAGGCCAGTAGCTTTTCGTTCATTGGTGGAACATGACAGCTGGACCTCATTCTACACGACGCGTAGGTATCTAATAAATATTGTAGCCATTATAGATTCTAAATAGTTACATTTAAATTTAAATTCGCTTTAAAATCACTACAATCAGCACTAAAGGAGCGAAATATTATAACATCTAAGACTGATCTCTAGCAAGTCTGGATCGCGTAAACTCAGGCCTTCACATTTTTTTGTACGGGAGCTGCTTAATCGATTTAGTTACATAAGCGACTGTGGTACATAATATACAGTCCACTTCTATCGTTAACAT
Source organism: Polylopha cassiicola (assembly GCA_038024825.1). Classification (NCBI taxonomy): domain Eukaryota; kingdom Metazoa; phylum Arthropoda; class Insecta; order Lepidoptera; family Tortricidae; genus Polylopha; species Polylopha cassiicola. The sequence continues at coordinate 9,348,768 of CP149061.1, forward strand.
TTACTATGGACATAGTTTATGTAATCACACAGAGGTACTATGTTGAGACTATTGATGACGGCGTCTTGAAAGGTCAATCGTACTTACCAGACACAACATCACGAATTAAGAATAAGAAAAAATTATAATACCTATATATAGTATAGCGGTCCGCCCCGGCTTCGCACGGATCCCCAATTTTTTTCAAAAACCTAACATGATAGGTTTAAGTTGTTGTTATTAAATAAATAATAATAAAAAAAAAAAAAAACAGTGAAAGATTTTTTCAAATCGGTCCAGTATTATTTGAGCCTATTCATTACAACTAAACAAAGTTTTCCTCTTTATAATATTAGTATACATAATTATATTACTTTGTGGCAGCCGGATCATTACCTACATCTAGCCCTTCTATAAAATTGGGCCATTTTGTAATAATGAAGGTCCAGCGTTTTTAATTAATGAGAAAATAACACAAGAAAAGAAAGTTAGGATACGTTAAGACTGCGACCCTCGTGAAATTCTTTTGGTACCTGAAAAATAGGTTAGGTTAAAAGTGCGACAATCCGGCTAAACGTTGAACCCCATATTACAAAAGCCGTTTTGTAAAACGGCTAACCTTAATGTTACTAACATCAAACATAATAATCTATACTTATATAATAAAGAGAAAAAGTTTGTTTGTTTGTTTGGATTGAATAGGCTCCTAAACGACTGGACTGATTTGAAAACATCTTTCACTATTGGAAAGCTACACTATTCCCGAGTGACATAGGTTATAAAAAAAGGGATCCGTGCGAATCCGGGGCGCACAGCTAGTATTATACCTATACAATGATTTGTTAGAAGTTTAGGACAACCCATAGTATTTATCGTTATTGGTGGCGCCGAAAACCATATAATGTTAAATAATAATTTAATTCCCCACGGCGGCCTTGGGGATTGCGATTTTGGAAAAAAAAGAATATATATTATTTTTAAATTTAGTGGACTGTATTTGAAGCTTGCAATGCTTTGGATAAATCTGAACAGTAGGTCGATGAGCGAAGGGAACAGGAAGGGGCATGCGACAAACCTTGCGTTCTGCTGCCTCCGGTCCTTGATGCACCACACTAACTGGCCAGCTTCAATGCCATAACACTGCACAGCACGCGCGCGCACACGTTTATTAGGCACAATTGTTAAAACCAAATTCATAAGCCCAAAATGACGCGAGGGTCCGCATGCCTGATTTAACCCAGGCGTCTCATGTCGCATGTGGAAAAGAGGGTAGGAAGCACGGGTGTTATAAAATTGCAAGCTTCAACTACCCTACAATATAAATATGAAACTTAACAGTGATTTTGCTAACAAAGGCGATAGACCACTGCAGCACTGTATGTAGCTACACTGTGATATAACATTGAGTACCGGTAACTTGACACAAAACTCTTTTAATTGCTACTTCTCGCTGTCAGACTTTATAAAGTTAAGCAGAAGCTGCATCAAGTTTATATGTTCCGTAAATTAAGCTGCTATTATAAGTACCTATACAAAAAAGGAACCGATGGGTCCCTAATAATATCAGTGATTTTGTGGTAGCAGTTTTTTGATATCAGCTGTATACATTTCTAGGGTGGACTCGTAGAGATTGCCGTATAGCTTTAAGTCCGTCTTTTGGTCATTAAAGTTTTTGTTATACTACAAGAAGTAAACAGGTAAATCACTTCATATAACACCTACCTAGGACTATTTTTTACATCGAAAAATTAGGTAAGTATAACCCATTACTATGCTTTTTTCGCAATTGAAAGTAGCCTACGTACTTTCTCAGGCTCTAGACTATCTGTGTACCAAAATTCACTTCAATCGATTTGATAGTTTTAGCGTGAAAGCGAGACAGACTGAGTTACTGTCGCATTTTTAAACGGTTTTATTTAGCTTACCCCGTTTGTTTTATTCTTTATTCTTGGGTCAAATTTAGTAATTATAATATTACTTAGGAAGTTAGTTAGGTTATTTTCAGCTCAGTCGTGCTACCATTATGAAATCTGTAAAGGCTCCGAAACTTCAGCCAATAAAATAAAATACGCGAGTTAAATCCGTCTAGCTTTTTCATTCCAATGTATAATAACCGCGAAGGCATCAGAAATCATTAAGTTAGGATAATTTAAAAGGCCTTTTCCCACGGTACCCTACAAAACTAACAGTAGGTACTTCTCTGAAACTAATTCTCGTAAAGAGTTTGCTAATAGCAGTTTTAATTGAACACCGTTGCTACTTAAAAGTACGGTAACTTTGCAGAAAGTCGTTCATTCGAGCCAAGTGAATATACACTGAAATGAACCTTCTTGGTAACAACTAGTGCCGTAGTTAAATATACTTTTTATGTATCAGTTATTTTTGTAATCTATACTAATATTATAATCTATACTAATATTAAAAAGCTGTAGAGTTTGTTTGTTTGTTTGTTTGAACGCGCTAATCTCAGGAACTACTGGTTCGAATTTAAAAATTATTTTTTTGTTGGATAGACCATTTATCGAGGAAGGCTTTAGGCTATATAACATCACGCTGCAACCAATAGGAGCGAAGAAACAGTGGAAAATGTGTAAAAAACGGGGAAAATATAAAGCCTTATGAAGAATTACTATTCCACGGGGACGAAGTCGCGGGCACAGCTAGTTATATAGGTAAGGTTAATTTTACATAGTAAATATCTTGTCTACATGACGCTTTTAAACATGAACTATATGATGTCACGTGAGCACCTTTACTTTCCATATTTATAGCACAGCACGACTGAGCTGACGATAGTCTAACGCTAAAGTAAAGCAAGTAAATTTAATGTTAGAATATTGTCAGCTCAGTCGTGCTACGAATATGGGAACTGTAAAATTTTCTAAACTACTATACTATTATTAAAATACGGAACCCTAGTTTTAGGGTATAGCGGTTTCGCTATCCTTGTTTCATTTCATAATTATAATGTTTATTTCAAGGTGTAATAAGCGCGAAGTTATATACTCCGAAAATATTTCCAGTTCTAAGTTGATCATTAAAAATATATGAACCTACATGATAATATACTATTTTGAACTAATTATTTACTAATTTTATTAATATTGACATAATCATAATTCATTAACAATATCGCTGACATTTTTAAGTTTTCAATTTTTAATGTAAGTATATAAATTTTAAGGTGCAATCACGAACTCGACTACTAATATTGTATGTCTTCATGACATGTCCCAGTGAATCTATTTTTATATAATTATACTGTTTCAACATCTGTAAAATACCTGTGACAAACAATACATGCTTTGATTTGATTTGATTTGATTTATACTTACTGAAGATGCTGTGTAAGCATACAGTGAAACCGTTACACATTTTTAAACATACTTGAATAAAAATTCAAGCTTATATTATAGTAGGCATACGTGGCTTTCACACTCTTCGTTTCACGCGCGAGGTGTTTTCAATGACTTATTGTTCAGTACTAGGTACTCAAACTGTTACGAGTATACATAAACATAGGTGTAGGTACACAGACATGTGTGTAGGTAATAGGGCTGCCAACGTGTAGCGTGTGATTTGATTATATTCGTTTATTTATCTTTAATCACATATCTATATTAATATTATAAAGAGGAAAGGTTTGTTTGTTTGGATTGAATAGGCTACAAAACGACTGGACCGATTTGAAAAATTCTTTCACTGTTGGAAAACTACGTTCACCCTGAGTGACATAGGCTATATAATATTTTGAAAAATGTGCGCGAAGCCGGGACCAACCGCTAGTCTTTTATATTGTTAAATAAAAAATAATCACCAAATTGCAGGCACGCGCTTAACTTCCGAACGAATTAAATTGAATTCTATATACTAATTCCTTTTTTATGTGTTTGTTTGTCACTACAATGTTCGTATAATGGCACTCGTGCAAAGCCGGGACGGGCAGCTAGTTGTATTATAATTTATGATGCCATCGCGGTTATCACCCATTGTAGGTAATATAACAATTAGGTAAGTAATTATAACGGGTTTAGCTTCTGAACTGACGATAGATTAAGTTTTCGAAACGTTAACAAATAAATTGTTTCCAACACATTAGCAAAGACAACCCAATTGTTCCCTCCCACCCTACCCTCCAATTAGATTATCCCTTTAAGATAGAACCTTGGTAGATTTCGTCAGGATGTCTGTACGCTCATTATTCAAATGGCATCAATTGATTGAGATATACTTACCTGTTTTTGTTTATTCAATTTTAAAGGTGGCAGCCCTGTGTCTGAATGTAAAAAGCTGGTTTCATTGTTAAGGCAAGGTATGCTGTCAGTCATAGCATGGTGACCTTTTTGCTTGTCATTAGAATTTGTAAAGGAAAGAGTGACAAATTCAGAAGTCTCTAACCACTAGACCTTAGTTGAATCTAAGAATTCAGTAGGTAGTCATTTTTATTCCTATAAAAAAAACTATAGGTAATTTATTTTATACACTTTATTCTTATAATACACAGTTATTTATGTAAGTATATCATGCTACAGTACGCATGTAGGTATAAGTTAAATATAACTAATTTAAAGTAGTTTAAAGTTTACATAATTTATTATTATTATACAAGGACTCATAAACAAGTGCCAATGAGGGCCACCGCGTGTCAGAAATCCGCTAGATGCGCTAGTGTAGGATGAGGTCTAGCTGTCATGTTCCACCAATGAGAGGCAAGCTACTGGTCTGTGATTGGTGGTACATGACAGCTAGACCTCATTCTACACTAGCGCATCTAGCGGATTAATGACACGCGGTGGCCTTCATTGATAATAGCGAAGGAAATAAACTTATGCAAAAATGGACGAAAATGTGCAAAAATGGATGACGGAAGCTAAAGAAAAGTCACGTGGTCAGTTATCGATTGCCTATATAAATTATCGATTAGCACTTGTCTAAGACTTATCCCTGTTTGGAATGTTTTTGGAATTTAGGATTATGTATTCACTTGGTCTTAATTATAACTAACATCACAACAAATAATACTGTTATACAAATTGTATATTTCTTTGGCACATTACACCAGAAATTATCATATTCTGGTAAAATGACTAGTTTTATTGGTAGAATACATTTCAATACGTAACTTCAGCTACTTCCAGCTTTCCAGCTGGAAATAAATATAGAGGCAATGCAATAAATGTCATATTTATATACAACATTGAAGAAACCATTCCTTATACATATTATATACATATATATATTATATATACCAAGTTTTACTTATCCAGTAGGTAAATTACAAGATGGCGCCGTATCGAAACTTTTCTCCATTTCCTTTTAAAAGCTTGAAGACCATTTTCTAACATTTTTTTTTGTTTTAAGTCTTAGAAAATTTCTATTAACAGCTATTGGTAGGTATATATTATTATACTGGTCATAAATATCTACAAGTATATAAATAAGTAGGTATATAACAATGATTCAAGAATATAATACGACAATTGTACACAAACCTTATTACGGTAGGAATAAAATGTATGTAATGTCATTTTTTTCATTTTTATTATATAATTATAATATACTCAAGACCTCGATTGTATAAACACTGATTTCAACATACAAAATTACATCGACAATAAGTTTTTTAAAATCTTAATTAAATATTTGTTCCAATAGTTTCGGTAAATTTGGTTACAATATAAAAGAACGTTTACTTACCTACTATAAAATTTATATACAAATTTCCACCCTCTATTTCACCCCCTTAGGGAATTCATTTTCTAAAATCCGTTAGTACTTACACATTAACACATTTATCCACAATTTCACTGAATGTCAGTCAATTTCTTCAATACACAGAGATATTTTTTCACATAAACTTTCTAAGATCTTGCTCTATTTTCATTTGAATTAATGTATTACTTATTTAAAATTATTTAAATAAGTAATACATTAATTTCGTCTCATGTGATCTCATTCACTCTGGAACATGGATGAGCCTAAAACATAATAGCATTTATTTAAAACTAGCTTCTGCCCGCGACTTAGTCCGCGTGGAACTTCTCCTTTTTTGTAGTCGGTTAAAAAGTAGCCTATGTCCTTTCTCAGGCTCCACACATTCTTTGTACCAAATTTCATTTAAATCAGTCCAGTAGTTTTAGCGTGAAAACGTAATAGACAGACAGAGTTACTTTCGCATTAATAACATTAGTAAGGATTTGAAAACAGCATTCACGTATTTCTATTCAAAATGGCCGACACGTCACAGAAGCTTTTAAAAATTTTCTTAATAAGGCACAGATTGTAACTGACCAGCAGCCAGCAATGTCAAACGTATTTTTTTTATCTGTGTCAATTGTAAAGATTAGTTTAACTTAATACATAAATAATTATTGTACTTACATCAAGGCTCTCTCTAGTTTGAAATTTATATGCACAGAGTAGACACAAGTATTCCACAGCTACAGTCCGTATTTGTATTTGTTCTGTAAATAAAATATAATTATAACAAAAACATTATTTACACTGATTTTTAATTGTTTTTTAAAATATGGTTATGACTGGGTAAAGAAAACGGAATTCCATTTAGTCCATCAGCTAGGTTATTAAAAAATACTGGACATAATTGTCAAAGTTAAGCAAGTGAAATGTTCAGGAGTGGGGGCTCTCGACGTCACGTCATAGTCTAAATTATGCCATGATGTGACGTCACCAGCCCGCACTGGCGAACTTTAGAAGCTTGTATCTTTGTCATTTTTTGCTTGCTTGAGAAAAGAAAAAATACGTGACCAATAATTTTTGACAATCTACTTGAGGGACAAAGAAAAAAACCAGTCGTCATGTCTACCTATATATTAAAAAACTTTACCTATTAGCGCGTTTTCCAATATATCCGTATCATCTAGTAAATCTGTATTTTCGAGCATATCCGTATTGTTTACCATATCTGTGTTATTTATAATATCCGGGTTATTCATAATATCTGGGTTATTCATAATATCCGGGTTATTCATAATATCTGTATTATCCAAAATATCCGTGTTATCCAAGATATCTGTGTTATTCAGAATAACTGTGTTATCCATAATGTCTGGGTTTCCCATTATGTCTGTGTTTCCCATTATATCTGTGTTACCCATTATGTCTGTGTTTCTCATTATATCTGTATTGTCCAATAGATCTGTATTATCCAGTAGATCGGTATCATCTAGTAAATCTGTATTGTCTATGATACTTGTACTGTCTATGACTGTTTGTGGTATCTGTAATGGGGTAGTCTCTTTCACATTTACAGTATCTGTTTGCGGCAGTTTCTTTTTAGAATGGTGTATATTATTATGCATATTTAGTGATCTTTGATCTGTAAAAAAATAAGTATCTATAGTCAGATATTTTCCTAGCGCAGGATTCGAACCCCGTTATTCCAAGTAGGCAATTTCTGACCCCTATTAGACTTAAGTTATTGATAATAATCTTAGAAAAAACACTTAACACAATTTAACTATTTAGTTGACTATGAGTCAAAAATCCAGTCTATGTTCAGTATTGGAGCGTAGATATTATAGAACATTTCCAAACAGGTTTCTTTGCATTAATAGTAGCCTTTTTAATTTGGAAATTGAGCAATTAGTTGATCTAATTACGGTTTTTTAGGGTTCCGTATTTTATTTATACTTTTATTTAACTATTAGTACTTACCAGCGAACTCTATACTGCACTCTGTACAAGGGTATGTTTGTGTAAATAAATGCACGTGATTACGATGACTCTGCAAAGTGTCTGGAAATATTAAAATATATATAGCTATATATGTATATGTTTTTAATAGCTTCTGCCCTCGTGAAATAATTACTGCTCCGCTCCTACTGGTCACTTCAAAAACGGCAGTTTCATGCTAACTTTGCGCCCCCGTTTTACCCCTTTAGGGAGTGAATTTTCAAATATCCTTTCTCAGTGCACCCCTATATTATAAAAGGGACACCTATGCAAAATTTAAAGTTTCTTCACCCTTATGGTCCTGCGTTCATATGTGATTCATTAAGTTAGTTTCTATTTTCATTTTTCATCAAAGTCCATTCAGTAGTTGCGTGAAAGAGGAACAAACATACATCCAGACATCCATAAATTCTTACAAACTTGACGATCTCACTATGAGTGCATATAAGTAATCCTTACTAATATTATAAATGCGAAAGTAACTCTGTATGTCTGTCTGTCTGTCTGTCTGTCTGTCTGTCTGTCTGTCTGTTACGCTTTCACGCTAAAGCTACTGGACCGATTTAAATGAAATTTGGTACAAAGAAAGTCTGGAGCCTGAGAAAGGACATAGGCTACTTTTTAACCGACTGCAAAAAAGGAGGAGCTCCACGCGGACGAAGTCGCGGGCAGAAGCTAGTATGACATAAAACTACATATGTACCTACTTAATTATAATGTGTGAAATGATGAAAAATAAATGAATATACTATCTATCTATATAATTGAACAAGCTGTTCGCCCCGGCTTCGCACGGATCCCTGTTTTTTTTTAATATAATATAGCCTATGTCACTCGTGAATAGTGTAGCTTCCCAACAGTGAACTAATTTTTGAAATCGGTCCAGCCGTTCTGGAGCCTATTCAATCCAAACAAACAAACAAACAAACCTTTCCTCTTTAGTTAATTATAAAGAGGAAAGGTTTGTTAATATTAATTAGTATATTCTTAATTCAACTGTTCCTTTTATCTTTATTATTTCAGAACTTCCGACTGGAGTGCTTTACGTGTGAAAAAAAATCATGCCTTCCTGCTCCTTCATTTCTTTTTTTTTTTAATTTGTTAATTATTAACTTACACTTATGCACAAATGTCTTGGTGCAGTCGGGGCACGGGTATCTCTGGCGGGGGCCGTGTCTCACTCGCTCGTGTTTCTTCAGACTGGACTTCTGCGTATAGGACCGGTCGCACTGCGTACACTTGTACGGCTTCGTAATATCACTGTCGTGCGTCCTGTGATTTAATAATATATTGGAATGAGACGATTATTTCGGACTAGCTTTTGCCCGCTTCTTTTAACTTGCGTATTTTTATTTAAATTACAAATTTGAATAGGGTACTTTTTCAAAATTTGTAATTTAAATATAAGGTAGTTTGCATAACTGTATAAATCACTTTAGCGTTAGACTATTGTCAGCTCAGTCGTGCTACGATTATGGAAACTGTAAAGAATCCGAAACGTCAGCTAATAAAATAAAATAAAAAATACGCGAGTTAAATCCGTTAACAGTTGTTTCATTCCAATGTGTAATAACCGCGAAGGCATCAGAAATTATTATTTATTGGCACCCGTTTTGAAAAATTCACAGTTTCCATATAGCATTAAAAACATTCTGTAAAAACTAAGTCTCGATGAAATTATTTATCTCTCTTGACCGTTGAACATTCTTTATATACGTTAGTGGGTACAAAACAATTTTTTTTACACGTAATGTTATATCTGTTGTAACTACCTATGGTTGCTAAGCGAAATAGATGTCTCAATTTAAGCCAACGGCCAAGTCATATAACATTATTGGAATGAAACAACTATTAACGGATTTAACTCGCGTATTTTTATTTTATTTTATTAGCTGACGTTTCGGATTCTTTACAGTTTCCATAATCGTAGCACGACTGAGCTGACAATAGTCTAACGCTAAAGTGATTTATACTTACAGAAATTATCACAGAACATTAACTTACAATAATAAAGAAATCGCAGTAAGGAACCTTAGACTTGGAATTACTTTGTCTAGATTTCATTATTTTTTAGGATATAAACAAGCAGCTTCATCGAGACTTAGTTTTTTTACAGAATGTATTTAATGCTACGAATATGGGAACTGTGAATTTTTCAAAACGGGCGCCAATAAAATAAAAATATAAGAAAAATTTAATGGGATGATAATTACATAATAATTACTGATGCCTTGGCGGTTATTCAGTATCGTGCTACGAATATAGGAACCGTAAATTTTAAAATGACCTATAGGTAATGGTGACAGTACTAAGTAATATGCTAACTCACTGCACATGTGCCTTTAGGGAGGCGTTCTCTAGGTAGGTCTTGTCGCAGAACCGGCACTGGAACACCTTGCCCTTGTGGAACCGCATGTGCTTGTATAGAGACGTTTTCCATTTGAAGCCTAGACCTACAAATGTTAAATAGTACATTACGCACCAAGGCCAATAAAATAAAAAATGTCTCAGATCACATGTAATTGTCATCCGAGGCGAAGCCGAGGTTGACAAAAATGTGATCTGAGGCTTTTTTACTTTACTGGCCGAGGTCAGTATACTATTTTTCTGTTCGACGAAGCCAGAAAGCGGCAATTTCATTTAGCGCAGCGGCCAGAAAGTTGGCGCTTTCCGGCCGGAGGACAGAAAATTATTTTTCCAATCCTATATTTCTACTACATACCAGCGGATCCAGGGCTAATGGGGTCTGTCAAGCTTTATAAATTTAAATAAATAAATGACACCACCCCCCCTCACCCGGAGGAACCAAGTCGGTCAAATTTAAATACATCGACTTGGCCATCGCATGAAAATACAACGTCTCCCTCAAGTAATACATATTAAATCAGTTTATTTAGTGCGATGGCCAAGTCAACTTATGTATTTAAATTTGACCGACTTGGTATTACACGGATCTCACAGCTTTACGATAGAAGAACTGAATAACGAGACTTAGTTTTTAGTAGGTAGTACATTACGCACCAAGGCCAGTAAAATAAAAAATGTCTCAGACCACATGTAATTGTCGTCCGAGGCGAAGCCGAGGTTGACAAAAATGTGATCTGAGGCTTTTTTATTTTACTGGCCGAGGTCAGTATACTATTTTTCTGTCCGACGAAGCCAGAAAGCGGAAATTTCATTCAGCGCAGCGGCCACATAGTTGGCGCTTTCTGGCCTAAACTTTTCTAGCTGTTTTAAAGTTTTAGTGAACAGCAATTAATTTATATATCGCTAGATCTAAACAGGATTAACTCGAAAAAATGATATTAAATAAAAAATATATATGTTTATATAATTATTTATGAAAATTGTATTACTTAGTAATTAGGGCACATTTTTTACAAGTTTAAGATTTTTAAATAAATAAACTTACCACAGTAACTGCACAAATGCAGGCCCGGCTCCGCGGGGTCCGAGTGGTCGCATTCTGTTAACTGTGCATTGTCTTTATGTGACAACAAGTGGTTCTGTTAAAGAAAATATTAATTAAATTTCATGGGAACATAATAATATATTTAATTTAATTTCAAAACTAATAATTAATAATAGTAACTACTGCCAGTTCCTTCCCTAAAATGAACTAAAAGTTGTCAACTGTAAAAATTGCGTGACAATGACAAACTGTGTCTTAATTTTAATGTCTTTCTCTTGATCTCGTTTATAAACTTTTCATATACAAAATACATTTAAACTGCAAGGTCTACTTAAGGACCGTTCAAGTATTACGTAACTACATTGGGGGGTCTTTGCTTAACGTTATTTTGCTGACAAGGCGGATGGGGGGGGGATTAATATTTTAACAAATTTGTTTACGAAATACTTGAACAGCTCGTTATATGATTATATTTCATTTTTAAGCTTATACAAACACTAGCTGTCCGCCCCGGCTTCGCACGGATCCCTTTTTTTTATAGTCTACGTCACTAGGAAATAGTGTTCCCAACAGTGAAAGAATTCTTCAAGTCGGTCCAATCGTTTAGGAGCCTATTCAATCCAAACAAACAAACCTTTCTCTTCATTATATTAGTATAGATTCAAACATTGTTCACATACTGTGACATACCAGACGGACATGATTTAAAAAAAGTGCACACCCATTTTTTTTTTTATTTAAACAAACCAACTAAATGTATACATAATCATTTCTCTTATATAATAATTGTTAAACATATTGCTTATATACATTAACTTATACTCATTGAGATTTAAGGAGTCTGCCCACTACACCGTATCATACCATGACCGTGCTATGAACGTATCAAGCAAGGAAGGTAATACGTAAGACGGTACGAGTCGGTGACGGAACGGTCTAGTGGACTTAGTATCATGCTTTTCTATACAAAGCATATTTTTTTGCCTGACACGTTCATAGCACGGTCATGGTATGATACGGTGTAGTGGGCAGACTCCTTTAAAGATAAAATATAACTCAGCTAAACTAAGCTTTATGTATGTATAATTGTATACCTCCATAGCTTCCTCGCTGTCTAAGTAAGCTGTACAGAACGGGCACTGCAGGTCCTGTTCGTCTTGCAATGATTCCATCATCTCATCGATCTCTTCATCGTCGCAGTCAATGTCCTCAGGTAGCATGTCTTCAGGGGGTGATGCAACATTTTCCACTGCGAAAAAAAACTGTATGCTGTATATTAACTATATATATCAGGAGACTAGCGACCCGCTCAGGCTTTGCTTGGATGCCTATTTTTTTTTATACTTAATATAATATAGCCTATGTCACTCGGGAATAGTGTAGCTTCCCAACAGTGAAAGAATTTTTCAAATCGCACCAGTCGTTTTGCAGTTTATTCAATCCAAACAAACCTTTCCTCTTTATTATATTATTACTAGCTGTCCGCCTCGGCTTCGCACGGATTCTTTTTTTTATAGCCTATGTCACTTGGGAATAGTGTAGCTTCCCAACAGTGAAAGATTTTTTCAAATCGATCCAGTCGTTTTGGAGCCTATTCAATCCAAATAAACAAACAAACCTTTCGTCTTTATTAAATTAAGTATAGATTATACATGGGTAAGTAACAGATACGGATGTGTTACCTCTAGATTTCATAATTAGATAAATACACAAACATTTCTTTATCGCTATATTTTTTCTGAAATTCTGATGACTTTGTCTTCCAATTTACAATACTGCACAAACAAAAATAAAATGTTATTTACCTTCCTCATTAAAATTTGGTAATTCTTGTGTGACATCAACTGTAGGTGTGCAGTTTGTGGATTCCTCTGTAGCATTGTTCTCTTGTGCATCCTAAATAAAAACAATGTATAACAAGCTTAGCTTCAACAATTACAATGATAATAATTTCTGATGCCTTCAACTTGCGTATTTTAAAAAGGCTTAAGAGTCTCCTTTCAGGAGTCTCGCCACCCGTCCGGTTTTGCAGTGAAGGCCCATTAGCTGGCCAACTGCGCTTCAGTATTCAGTTCGAAAAAAAAAAAAAAAAAAATTGTGTATTTTTATTTTATTTGCTGACATTTCGGATTCTTTACAGTCTTTGCGTTAGACTATTGTCAGCTCAGTCGTGCTACGATTATGGAAACTATAAAGAATCCGACACGTCAGCAAATAAAATAAAATAAAAATATGCGAGTTAAATCTGTTAATAGTTGTTTCTTTCCAATTACAATGATTGTTTACCTTTATGTTATTTAATGCTGCCATATAATATAGGTACTTTGTCATTCCAGCTTTATTGTCATTATAATTTCTAAAGCCTTCGCATTTATTATGAAACAACTATAAACGGATGTCACTGGCATATTTTATTTTATTTGTCACATTTTGGAACCTTTCCAGAGTCCATAATCGTAGCACTTGTCATTATTAATTTCTGATGCCTTCGCGGTTATTATACTTTGTCATTATTGTCATTGACAAACTTGTAAGCTCTTTTTTTCTGTATGACTTTTTACAGTTGGCACTGGGGCCATTACTGCTCCAAGGATTAATAAATTAGAATTTTTAAAAGCCACAATAAATAGAAGATTTACTATGAATATTAAAGTGGTTTTAATTGATAATATTAGCTCAGTATATGGAACTAAAGTGCTGCAGCTTCACAACCAAAGAGCTCGAAAGCCACAGCTTCCCGACAGCTGTCATAGGAAATTTTCAGAAACTGTTCAGATTTTGTAAAATATTTCCTATACATAATGAATAAGTACAAGATAAATTTCAATCTGGTTAATAGTTAAAAAGAGAGTTGCAAATATAGACATGGTTTTAATTTTTGCAGTAAACTTACCTTAACAAGTTCTTCGAGGGCCTTGTGGCTCTTCAGTGCTACTTGCCGGAAGCTGTACCCCGTGCTTAGTCGGAGGATACATCGACAGCACATGTTCTGTGGGTATCCATCATCTGGCTCTATCTATATAAAAATATTTTATAAAATCATGAGTGATGATGTTAAATTCTTAATTTTGAATGGTCAGTACCTAAAACCATCTCATTAATTTTTAAATAATTTAAGAACTAAAAACCATCTCATTAATTTTGAAATAATTAGAGACTACAAATTATAATAATAAAAATAATTGAACATTAAGTTTATCACATATTAAAATTCATAGAGGTAAATTATATTGATGATATTGTACAAAAGACATGACAATTATTTAAGACTACCTACACTTATTATATATCGCACAACTAGATCTAAAGGGAGCTAACTCAAAAAAGTTACTTTTTCAGGAGAGGCGAAAAACTGGTTAACCTATCCATATGCATGCATGAGTTTTCTGTATAGATTTATGCTTTTTATAATAAAGCTACCAGAGTTAGTTTAAATCTGTTTTAGTGGTAAGTAAATGGGTTTTGATGTAAGGAATCTGATGGTGTGCATAACTCAAATCTTCAGGTTTTTGAGTTAGCTCATTTTAGATCTAGGTGTGCGATATGTTAATAGTTAACTAGGTACCTCATACGCAAGCAAAGCAAAATAATCGTAGTTCTTTGTTTGCTATATACGAACTTTTACTTATTCACTAAACACATACCTGTAAAGACAGTATTTCAGTCAACATCTCATTCAAACTGGCCCCAAATATTGGCTTCATGGGTCCCACTAAACTAAGACAGCTTCGGCAACATTTATCGAAGTCTTCCAACGTGATAGACATGCTGGCACTTTTTAAATATCTATTTTAAAAACGTTTTAAAACGGAGTACATCGATCGGCTATCTCGCCGGTATATAGTATACACGATAAATATGTTATTAATCCACATTTCTGAACCAAAAAAGAATATTTACGTCCATTATGTTATTAGTTATGCTTAGTTTAAACGGGAATGTCGTAAATTCGCGTATTTGATTCCAAACGCGTAAAATATTCGTTGCAGATAGTGATAAAAATATCACTAAATAATTAGCATTTCGTTTTAGCAATCTAAATGTGTAAAAATGCAGAATTCGCTTTTAAAATACTAGAAATTATTAAATTCTTTAACAACACCCCACATACACCTCAAATAAGAGAAAATCTACAGAGGCGTATTTTGACAGCCTATTAAACTTAAACACGGTTGCGTAAATATAAGAGACGTTTTTAAAAAAAGTGTACGAAAAGTACCTATTGATTAAATTGATTTAAAAAGAAATGGCTATTTTAATAAGTTTTTTCAAGGTTTTTTATTCGAAACCTGTACTAAATGATTTGATTATATGAAATTATAACCATATAATAGGGTCTCATAATCAGAGATAGGCGCCTTAAGTTTTTTATTTCGCTAAATTAGAAATTTTTTAAATCAAGTCGCAAGAAATGTATAAAATGTAATTTTAAAAACGTCAAATTTTAATGTTAATCAATTATAACGTAAGATTATTCGCAATACCTACCTACTCATCTTGCACATTATCTGCTATCTATTCCATTTACCTTCTACTTGGAACTACCTTTTTATAACAAGTGTTATTAGTCATTGGAATGAAACAACTATTAACGGATTTAACTCGCGTATTTTTATTTTATTTTATTTGCTGACGTTTCGGATTCTTTACAGTTTCCATAATCGTATCTTTAGCGTTAGACTTTTGTCAGCTCAGTCATGCTACGATTATGGAAACTGTAAAGAATCCGAAACGTCAGCAAATAAAATAAAATAAAAATACGCGAGTTAAATCCGTTAATAGTTGTTTCATTCCAATGTGTAATAACCGCGAAGGCATCAGAAATTATTAAAGTGTTATTAGTGCTTTGACAATATTTTTCCTGACACGAATGTCCTAGGTCACTCACATACATCGACAAAGGAAACAAAATAACTTTAAAGCCCCAAATAGCGCTGGCACTAACTTTTAACCGCTAACGTTTTGATATGAAACAATTCGAATCTATATTCAACTGGCGCTAAGCCTATTAATTTTTATTTGGCGCTAAATTTGCACATTAGCACGGAATATCGGTAAACAATTAAAACTCACGCTGCATGCATACATCGTGCTAGTATGCAAAGGACAAGAGGCGAGCGGTCTCACATTTTACAAGTTACCTACACATTCGAAATTTAGTTTTTAAACAGGTACCTAAGTAGGTAGGTAGATACTTACTATTCTAAAAATCACTTACACCGCTAAAAACTAGTTACTTATTGTCTAGTTAATAATTTTAATGCCTTCGCGTCGTTATTACACTCTGAAATTAAACAACTAGGACTTATACCTACAACCTAACGGATTTAACTCGCTTATTTTATTTTATAGAGAGCTTTACAGTACCCATATTCGTAGCACAAATGAGCTGACACTAGTCAATACTAGTATCCTAATAGCAAATTTTACATTTTAGGTTTTGTCTAGTGTGTGTTTTGTCTGGAGGCACGGCAGTGCCGCCGCCAAGTCAAGCAAAAACAAGCGGCACGACCGTAGATACATATCAAAACCAAAATCACTCAAATTGAAACGAGCCAAACAAACAGCGATTCATTTATATAATATTATGTATTCATTCAAACATATTTACAGTATAATAATTGGGTAAGTAAGAAACGTTAGGTAGTTTTCTTGCACCAAACAATTGCGGGTTGCATACGAGCAGTAACCCCAGAAATATGGCGGGCTGCGGCCATTAACAATTTATCGAGTGTCGGCAAATACAGCCAATACTTTCAGTTTTTACTGCGGTCTCTGAAATATTGGGGGATGAATTTAGTCGCAGCTATTAATTCGCAAGCTGTTCGAGCGATATTGCAGAAATGGCACATTGCCTGTAGGTTGGTAGTAGGCACAGACAGTTAAATTATAGAACCGTTTCACTTAAAAACAGTTATTATAAAGGTTATTTTTACTTTAGATGAGCGTAAATTGATATAATAATATGTACGTTTTATTAACTAGATATTTTACTTATACTTATACTTAAATATATGTACCATAAACTATATCCATAAGTAGTGTTTTTTTATATTTGTCAAATGCGATCTGTTTCAGCCTTTATATTATTATATTGCAGAAATGGCACATTGTCTGTAGGTTGGTAGTAGGCACTGACAGTAGAATTATAGAACCGTTCCACTTAAAAAATGTTAAAAAGGTTATTTTTATTTTAGAAGAGCGTAAATTAATATAACAATGTACGTATTAACTAGATATTTTACCTACACTTAACGGTGTATGGATGTAACAAAAATGTACTGGATTTTTATTTATATACCTACATAGATAAATAGAAGATGGTACCTACCTGCTTACCCACCTTGTTCAAGTAGTAATCTAGTAACAGCTAATACCTACCTATTTTCTAAGCAAAACCAACTAGTTGCCCGCCACCTGGCAGCTGGAACTAAGTTCATACGTCGAGCAAACAATGACTTATGTACTAAGTCGGGTTAAGTTGTTTGCAAGTAAGATTAGTCGGATTGCACTGTTATCTGACGTGTTCTGACGTCAGCAACTCATGTCAACTTGATAGTAAGTTGTGACGTCATAACATACTGTCCTACTAATATTATAAATGCGAAAGTTTGGACTTATGTGTGGATGTTTGTTATTGTTTTACGCAGAAACACTCGAATGGATTTCAATGAAATAGCACGTCATACTTACCTACTTCATTGATAAAAATTGTGTAAAGTACGTACCTACTAATCCTGCCTAGACAACGTCGCGATCGGAACCAAGTCTAGTGGATCGTTAGCCAGATGTTTATCATTGTTTTCTCTTATTGCATGTTATTCTAAATTTTTAAACTATAGTAAGTAACAATATTTCTTTGATTCAACAAATAATATGCAATAAACCCCTGATGTCGTAGCATGCGGATTAAACTTAAATAAACAAAAACAAACGTTACCTCCTAACGCTTAAACAATTAATTATTTTGACACAGAAATAGTTTGAGCTCGGGGAAGGAAAATAAACTACTTTTTATGGAACAAATCTCTTATAACTAGGTGTTGGAAGCATATAATATGGAGCCAAGTAGATACTAGTTCAACACAGATAATATCGCGTGCAGATGCTAGTAAACAAAGCCTATGCCTAACTGCATTTTGAATGCAGGCGATGAGACAACCAGACAAAAGGATATTGCACAAGAGGTCAAATATTATGAAATCAAGGAAATGTATTTACATGCAACTTTTGTTTGTCTTATGGAGTCTTTCACGTTTTCTACAAATAGTTGGTTTCTTCATCTGAGGTCTTTTTCAACATACTTAAAAAGTAGCAAAACGCTGATTGTAAATAGGTACAATTGTATTTTAGTGATAAAGAAATTCCAAAATATCTATATTGAAAATTATAATCACATCTAAGCAGTAGGTACCTACTAACTTAGTATACAAAATAAAACAACAAAACAGTATTTTTTTAGAAAGGGATATTTTTTTTTTATTCCAGTCTTATTCTATACACTTACTACATACACACACGAAATACGTCAAGTACCTACTTATTGGATGTAGGTCTCAACTAATGATATTTTTTTTAAGTATACCTAAATTAGCTATAATTTAGGAAAATGTGTCTAATTTTCTAATTGCATTATAATGACACCTGGTACACGTAACATAAAGTCATTAGATAAAAAAAATATTACCAAAAAAAAGTGAAAACTAGTGAGCATACAAACTCAACAAAGGTACTTCAGAAAACTTAATATTTTTTGCTTAAGTAGAGTGACCACGTTAAGGTTACTTCTCGGAAATCTATAGTGAATGTATAAACTTTGGAAACATACCTTGTATGTACATTCCATGCTCGACTTAAGTAATGTATCTAAGTATGAAAAAATAGTTTGTACCTACCGAAGTGTTCAGTACAAAAAAATCATGTAAAATATATGCTTGAGCTTGGCTTGATACGCTACTGCGTATCTAGAACGGAAATAGGCTGAAATGTGCATAACCTCAGACTTAGTTTTATAAAACTGGCAAAAAAATACATTAAAACCTCCTTTTATGAAACCAGTTCGTCAAAAGGCTGCTTTAGCTAAAACATAATAAAAAAAGTAGTACAACAACAATCCCATGCAGGATTTTATTTCAACAAATTGTATACTGAACTACTTAAATAGGTACTTTAAAATACTACTTAGACCACGTAGGTACATTACTAATTTCCGATGCCTTCGCGGTTATTATACATTGGAATAAAACAACTTTAACGGATTTAACTCGCGTGTTTCATTTAATTGGCTGACGTTTCGGAGCCTTTACAGATTCCATAATCGTAGCACGATTGAGCTGACAATAGTCTTATGCTAAAGTGTACATACACACGTACATTACTGTTTATTTTGTAAGCTTAAGAGCTTAAGGATAAGTCCAGGGACGGTTAAAAGGAAAATTGGCACAATTACTTTCTAATATATAAAAACATAACAATAATTATGATTATTACATAACCGGACAGTCTCGTCAGCATCCGAGTATGGTCACCTGCGCATACGCACAAAACCCAACGTTTTGTAACCGAGATTCGAGAGTGAAAGTCAGACGCGTCAATACGTCGCGGAGAACGGGCCCTGACACACGATGGTGAGTTGATCTTTGTTTAAAAAAATTGCCAGTTTTAAAAAAATATATATTTAGGTATTTTTTAGTGTAATTTTGCTGGAACCTGTGTTTTTTGTGTTGAAAATTAAAAAAACGGGACCCATGGGTTTATTAACGTTAATATTTACTAGCGCTTTTATTATTTATTTATTATGTTAAATAAAAAAATATTTGTAAAAAAAAGTTTTTTTTTTGATTAATGGATGTCCAGTTTAAACTTGTTCTACATACCTCAGAAAAGAGTTCAATAAAAATGTCATAAAAAATATATATTTAATATATACGAGTTCTTTAAAAAGCTCCTCCGTTTATTTGTGATCAATATGTGAAAAATGTATTTTTATATTAGCCAAAGAAATGTGAATTATATTATTAACGGTATCAGAAGTCAAATTTTGAGATTCAATATTTTTTACGCTCACATATAATAATTATTTATTTTATTTTAATTTATTAATGTTGTTTCTAGGTTAATGTGTTAGTGAAATCTTTTACAAGAGTGACTCATTTCTAATATGATAAAGATGAAGTAAAATATGAGTCGATATAACTTGTCATGTCTTTAAGTATGTTATACAATAAATCAATGTCAATACCCGTTTACTGAATTAATTTATCTAAACAAACTTTGAATAAACCCATTGAACATATTATAAGTAATACAAGTTGGTATTTTATTAATATTACATAACAATTATAAGAGGACTGGCAAATACATTTTTCAAATTAATTAATTTGCTAAATTGTCACCTACGGATAAGTGTAGATTAATGTACTCGTAATATTTTGTAATATGTAATCTCTTTATCCCACCAAAATATAAATAGTAAAAAAGGTCCAAGTTCGAGAATTTTAAACGGTATTATGGTGTACCTGTAAAAATACCTGAGACATCGGATGTTTTTTTTAATAATTTTATATTATATCTACATTTTCAAAAAGATTTTTTTTTCGATTGTGGACGCTATTTGTTAACCTTAATAAAATAAATTAATCCACTGACCAGCATGACACTAAGTTGAACGGTATTTTTATATTCTTATTTTGACTGTTTTCAAATTTAACTTTTCTAATTTAAATCTATAACATTTAAACTAATGTGTTTTGTATATATCTCAACGATTAACTTTCACTAAATAAACGTTTTCTACTGTCTTAATTTATTACAGGGAGCTAATCAAAGTGAGCCTACCAGCAATGCTAACCAAAACAAGGCGGACCTAGTAAGTCGAATCAAGGCGCGAGTGGAATCAGCTGATCCTAAGAAAGCACAAGAACTTGGCGGAGTGTTCCTCTTCAACATTATAAAAGGGACAACTGTATATTGTTGGAGTGAGTATACTATTGTATACGTTGACGACTTGTTGGTAGTGGTAAGAGTGGCTGCGAAACTGGAGGTTGCAGGTTTGAATCTTGCTAGCGGCACATTTACCTAGGTTTATCTATTGTTTGGTATCCTAAAGCTAAAGTTTATTTAAAGTAAGATTCATAGAGAATAATAAATTATATCATTTTTCAGATATATATAGTCAAATTGATAGGTTGGTATGCTACGGTTATGGAATCTGTATTTCTCGAAATGTCAAAATAAAGTAAATATAATATGCAGGTTAAATCCGAAAACATTAGAAATAAAGTACACCATTTATTGTAAAAAATAATGTTAAAGTAGGTACTGAAGATACTTATTATTTAAAAATGTTTAAACATCATAATAATAAGAGTTAGGGTATAATGACGTTCTAAGGTAAAGCTATTGTCTATTACAGCTTTGGACCTAAACACCCAAAAGGTCTACGAGGGCGAGCCGGAAGATGACCCAGACACCACATTCACCCTGACAGAGACCAACTTCAAACAGCTGATCCAAGGTCGAGAGAATCCAAGGGACATCATGCAGGCTGGCCGGTGCTCCGTCACGGGCGATGTGATGCGAGCGATGAAACTTGAACCCTATATTAAGTTGGATTAAAGTCTGATTTCGAATGTTACAGCTAAGGGGTAACTGAGCTAATGTTAAGGACAGTCCAATTTGAATTTAATTCGTATTATGTTATGATGCAAAATCGATTGCTTACGTCATTTTGATATTCGTAAGATCGTTTTTATGAGATCGAAATAGTATGGTCAGTGAAAGCGTATTAAGGTCATTTATGAGGTTGGAAACAATCGAATGTGTATCGTATTCTCTGTGTGTTGCGGTTTGAAATGGGATGTTGGTAATCTTGTTAATTAGTGAAAGTTTTAGGAGGTTCGTTACACAATATAAATAAAATCGTCTTTATTCGTCTTTATGAAAATTTGTTAGCGATTGTTATTTTTGCATATTTTTAAGTATATACGTAACTATTAAAAGTCGATGACACTGCATTAACACGTAATCATGAATTGCATTAGAATGTTAAAATTCAATATTTTTTTGGAATGAAACAACTATTAACGGATTTAACTCGCGTATTTTTATTTTATTTTATTAGCTGACGTTTCGGATTCTTTACAGTTTCCATAATCGTAGCATGACTGAGCTGACAATAGTCTAACGAAGATAATAAAATAAAATAAAAATACGCGAGTTAAATCCGTTAATAGTTGTTTCATTCCAATGTGTAATAACCGCGAAGGCATCAGAAATTATTAAATATTTTTTGTTCATTTTACCTAATACCGTGATAACTCAAATTTAAATGGATTTGCAATAAGTACCTATTTGCATAATAATTAAATATTACTCTTATAAACACCATGCTCAGTTAACGTTATTGACAGTTACTTTAGTTAATTTTAGGTAATTTAAAAATGTTATTATAATTTCTTTTTATATCTGATTAAAATAAAGAATTTGATATTTCTTAATCTTCATTTGTATTATTTGTTAACTTCACATCCTAATCCTAATCCTAACTTAATATTATAAATGCTTAAAAAACTCTAACTGTCTCACTTTCACGCCAAAACTACTGAACCGATTTTAATGAAATTAAGAACACAGATAGTCTAGAGCCTGAGAAATTACATAGGCTACTTTTAATTGCTAATTCAACACGAACGGAGTCGCGGGCAAAAGCTGGTCTATAATAAGTATGTCAATAAACCGTAGGTTTTTTTTCGTTCATTGTCCCAAAGATTTTTTTTACCAATTTTTAAATTATTTACATTCATAATATAATTTTTTCTCGTAAAATATCGCGCCCAGTCGACGAATACAAAAGACCTACCTATGTACCTTGTTATTCGTTACATATTTACCAGGCTAGGTTATAAATGTACACGCTAGTAGGTACTCATAGCATACCTAACTGGTTTCATTTGCAAACACAGCCTTGTTTGTGATCGCAAGATAAACAGGACTTATAGTTTTATTGAACTAAGCTGGTACATGAACTTTTAATATCATGCCAAGTTCTTTTTTATGTATTAAACTAGCGGCCCCGGCATACGTCGTCCTGTCCGTCCGATTGTTTCGTCAAAGATCTGTCAAAGTCTTCTGTCACTTCTTCATAAGGCTTCATTTTTTCCCCATTTTTTACACATTTTCCACTGTTTCTTCGCTTCTATTGGTCGCAGCGTGATGTTATATAGCCTAAACCCTTCCTCGATAAATGGTCTATCCAGCATAAAAATAATTTTTGAATTCGAACCAGTAGTTCCCGAGATTAGCGCGTTCAAACAAACAAACAAACTCTTCAGCTTTATAATATTAGTATAGAAGTATAGATACACACAATGCATTAGGTATGTAAGTACGTTCAATATGTATTATGTACACGCATTCTGGAAGACCTCTGCCCCACGTAGGGGACATAGGAACTTAAGTCAAAAAAATAGATTGTAAGTCATTAAGTACCTACACGATATTTATTCCACAAAAAAAATAGGTAGGTAGGTACTAATTTTAAAACTATAAATAGGTACACAAAGAACATAATAGTGTGTGATGCCTTCGTGGTTAATATACACAAAGAACAATAACACTACCTAATAATTTTGGAAAATCTGCCCCATAATTTTGCTTACTGCGGCAGACGAAGTCGCGTGCAGAAACTATTGTTCATATTATACTTACTGTTACACCGTAACCTTAACTTGGCGCTCGCACTGCCGCGCATGTAACTCGCTATGGGGGTCACGGCGCCGGTCGAACTGGTTCCAAACGGTACGACCACTCAGGTCGTGTACCTCTCACCCTGACATTAACACGAAATAGAACAAGGCATAGACACTACACCCCTTAGACAAGTGACAATCTGGAACAGAATGGAATTGACATAACCTCACAAATAAGAATACAAAATCTAGCAGAGTTGGCAGTTAAGACAAAAATAGAACAGGGCATAGATACCTACTACATCCCTTCCTTAGACAAGTGACAATCTACCTTCGTAAACAGAATTGACATAACCTCACAAATAGGTACTAAGGTACACAAAATCTAGCAAATTTGGCAAAACACGAACTCACATTTTACTTGTTCAATTGTTATATTAAATTGAACAAAGCTATAATTTCATTATCATAGTGTAAATAACAAGTTAGTATTAACTTTTAATACCTAGTTTAAAAAAATATTACTTAATGGCAGCCTTACAACAATTCGAATAGTTGACCATCAAAGTTACGGGACATGACTGTTGACAAAAAAACAATAATATATATATACCTATATGACAATAATCAGAAATCAATCACTTAAGTACATATTGAAAAATGGGGATGAAATTAAAGAATCTACCCGAAGTAGGCATTTATTTTACGCAAAGTCGCAGCCAGAAGCATAAGTGAGGTACCTACATGTTAGGTAATAGGTTGTAATACCTAGTATTTAATTGGAACCTAGGACTGGTCCTTAATGGGAGAGTTTAAGGACAACGCGCTTAAGTCACTAGAATCGAGTGTGCACTTGAATTACAGACGCGCGCAAAAGCGTTAAGACATTATTTCATTACAATAAAACAACTTTAACGGATTTAACTCGCGTATTTTATTTTATTGGCTGACGTTTCGGAGCTTTTACAGATAACAAAAAATCCATAATCGTAGCACGACTGAGCTGACAATGACTTTTGTCAGGTCAGTCGTGCTACGATTATGGAAGCTGTAAAGGCTCTTAAACATCAGCTAATAAAATAAAATCCGTTAAAGTTGTTTCATTCTAATGCTCTCGTATAATTACCGCGAAGGAATCAGAAATTATTACATTAGATAGGTAAGTACCTATTTAATTTTATTATTGAACTCGTAGCCCTTCGTTTGTAGGTACTAATATTATAAAGAGGAAAGTTTTGTATGTAGGTCATTCCTCTTTTTTACCTATAACGAAACGACGTTTTCCTGTTTTCAACCGACGAAAAAAAAGGAGGAGGTTCTCAAGTCGACGCGTATTTTTTTTTTGCTTATTGAACTATTGATTATTGTGGTTTCGGTGTACGTGTAACCAAAGGACTAATTGAAGTTTACTTTTCGACATTTTTTTTAATAGTGTTTTTATAAATAATAATGTGACCGAGTGGACTTCTTCAGCGGATACGACATTTCGGTACAAAAACAAATGTATAAAAATACTGGCGCGAGAATGTGAAAGATTACATAATAATAATAGATAAAAAAAACTAAGTACCGACTTCTATCAATGAAAGCATACTGATACTATTTGTACCTACTATTGATCCTATGTAAGAACAACGGTATCTTCTTCTGTCCTTCATAAGAGCGTGTAAAAGCCTAAATTGAATAAATATATTTTTTTTTGACACGACAAAAAATTAAAATTATTTATATGACATTGGAATAAAACAACTATTAACGGATTTAACTCACGTATTTTTATTTTATTTTATTTGCTGACGTTTCGGATTCTTTACAGTTTCCATAATCGTAGCACGACTGAACTGACAATAGTCTAACGCTAAAGTCAGCAAATAAAATAAAAATACGCGAGTTAAATCCGTTAATAGTTGTTTTATTCTAATGTGTCATAACCGCGAAGGCATCAGAAATTATTATATTTATGTCACAATTAACACTTCTATCGATGACAGTACCGGTAAGTTCACCTATAGGTAGTTGGCACATTTTCATTATATTCTCGTTCAGATACAGACCCGCATTAGTTCGCGACACGGACGCGCAGACAGACATACAGATAATAATATTAGTGGATAATGGATGCCAAGTTGTGTTTTGTTTTTGTAGCGGTCCTCGCCTCTGCTAACGGTATGTTATTTGTGCAAAAATTGGGTTTATCTTTTCGGTATAAATTTTATTAATATTAATGAATAAATTAATTATTTTGATAATAATTTTTAATGCCTTCGTGGTTATTACTTATTTTTGGATTAATATTTATGAAACTTTTACCAAATGTAGGTAATTAAATTTTTGGCTGGTTAATTCATGTTACTGTTTTTGTTTTGTACCTAGGTACTCAATATGAGTGAATCTAGAATTATACAAGTTGCTATATAAAATAGTTATAATAGCGTCAGAGGGTATTTTTTTTAATGACGAGGTACTTATAGTAGGTACAGGAAAAATAGGTTGGTGCAGAAAAATATTGCCATACTTTGACCAGTGGCCTACTTACTTATGTCATTGTAGAATCGTAGTGAAATAGATTATAAATGTTCTGTAGTGAAAAAGAGCAAAAGTCCTACACATACAGTATTAGGTGGGATTTATTTTGTATAAAAAACAACCGTTACCTACCATGAAAGACTACTCTGTTACGCAAAAAAGTGATGAATCAATATTAAAGGCGTTAGATGTCTAAAACGTTATTAAGTAATAACTATGTCCTTTAACGAATAATGCCATATAATTAACATTTTTTATGATAATAATATTATGTCAGCAAAAAAAAGCATTTTATGACCCAGGTAGCTAGGTACACTTGATATTTTTGCATAAATGTTAATACCACCTTTATACTTAATAATTATGTGAAATTTATTTCCCTGCAGTATAATAAAATCCATTTGGGCACATTTGTTTAAAAAAAATCTGAGGCGTTTCTTGACTTGACAGGCAATTAAAAAAACGAAAATGAAAAAATGAACCATGTAACGTGTTTAATTTATTTAAAAAACTTTAATAAGTACCTATTTAATTATAGGAGCTCAAGAACAGTCAAATTATGAAATAAGCAGAAACAGACTCGGATCGGGTGGTAAGTGATATATAGGGTGCGTCGGGGTAAGGTTGAACGAGATTTTGATGAGATAAACCATGTTTTTTTTAAAGCCTCATAATTTTAATCGTATGAAGCTGACGTATATGAAGTGATGTTTTTAGTAAAGTTAATGAATGGTTCTTCCTATCTACCTGAAAATGGACCTGATTGGAGGTGTTTTTCATATATAAAAACGACGGCAAAGTTATTTTTTTTGCAAAAAAATCATGGGGTAAGATGGAATGATGAGGGGGGAAGATCGATATAGTTCTTAAAATCTTTAATATCCCTTGTAGGTCCATTTGGATTATATGCACCGAAATCGTACAACAACTTCTCTATTCAAATATATAAATACATTTTAAAAATACCTAGTTTTAACTACCAAAATGAAATTTTGTTAAATATAATATTTCAGTCTTACCCCACTTTGCATTCAGATGATATGCGGTTCTCAACCTTTTCTTTTTATATCCTAATATTTAAATTTTACTACCATGTACACAAAAAATGTAATCATTTCTTTATTTAAATAGACAGGTAGTTAAACTAACTAAATATATTACAACTTTTATTTAAAATCTTTTTTTTTACACATGTTTTCATGAGTTGTGAATATTACACTACTCATGAACGAATCATACAGTTTGACAACCCCTGACTTTTACTATGGGTTTCATAATCGGGGTAAGTTGGAAAAGAAAATATTGCCGTCTTGCCCCTGGGTTTTACAAGCGGTGTAAGATTGAAAAATATAAAAACTCCAAAAATACAAAAGATATGCAAAATCGGATTTTATGTATCAACTAAAAAAAAATTATCAATAACACGTATCAAAAAAACATATTTTTAACTTGCGTGTAGAAGAAACTACGGAACGTGGGGTAAGATTAAAAAACGCATTTATCGCTCAAAAACATACCTTGTCGAAAAATTGCAAAAAAAACATATGCACTCACAACTGACGATTATCGCTGACTGAGATAAGGAGCGCAATGAAATTACCTACAAAACTCTGTAGTCAGTGTTAAAAAATATGCACGGAATAGGCAGCTATGAGGGGTTTTTCATCTTGCTCTGTTTTTCATGTTACCCCGACGCACCCTAATGAAATTATATGCCAAATCGTACCTACAGTAGTACTACAGCTAACTTATGATTCAAATATATATAAAACGTTAATTTAATTAATTCCAAAACATTTTAAACTTTAACGCTAGACTATTGTCAGCTCAGTCGTGCTACGAATATGGGAACTGTAAAGTTTTAAACGTCAGCAAATAAAGAAAAATACGCGAGTCATATCCGTTGTTGTTTTGTTTCAATCTCTAAAACATTTTTCAAATAAGTCGTTTTTGAAGTCGACATAATGTTGAGATCGTTGTAGACAAGGAAATGGTTTGTCGTGTCGATATTGTTTCGTTGTCGAATTGAAGAAATAAGTCACGACGTCGACATGACAAAATTTCTCATTGCCTTAAATTATTGGTTTCATAATATCGGATGCCTTCGCGGTTATTATACATTGGAATGAAACAACTTTAACGGTTTAACTCGCGTATTTTATTTTTATTGCCTGACGTTTCGGAGCCTTTACAGATTCCATAATCGTAGCACGACTTATTGGTTTAAATTTGTCGCATCATTTTTGACAAACAGTGACAACGCATTCTCGGGCGACAAATTCCTTACGTTCTAACCGTGTTTGTAATCTGCAAGTACCTACTGATAATGTTTTGTAAATTGTTTCAACGACTATTAGCCTAGATTCGTTTACTTACCGTGACGTCATAAAAATATATCCATAAAATTCTATCGCTAGTACTAGTCATTTAGTTACCTGCTTATTTACTTATTTACTATACATTGGAATGAAACAACTATTAACGGATTTAACTTTTTAACGTATTTTTATTTTATGTTATTTTCTGACGTTTCATATTCTTTACAGTTTCCATAATCGTAGCACGACTGAGCTGACAATAGTCTAACGCTAAAGTCCTACCTAATTACAGTTTGGTGTAAGTACCTACAGATATAATTATTTGGTGTGAATTATAATAATTTCATAATTTTAAAGAAAGATGCCTAATAAAAGAACGAACTAGAATATTCGAAAGTACGATTTTGCAATAATTTTGTTAAATAAGTAATCACCCGCATCATTGTTCATTGATCATTGTTCACCCATTCTGCGCATATTTCATTCAAATCATTTAATTCATTCATAAATTACAAAATCATCGTCATAGAGCTTTTTTGGGAAAGGTTAAAAGAACACAATTATTTCACAATTAAATTGTTAGTAAGTAGGCAGTGTTCACACGATTCTAGGTATTATTATATTTATTCAAACAACATAAAACCTTTACCTAGGTAGGTTCTTCAATGAAATATACCTACTTACTTAACAAAAACAGTAAGTAGGTACCTAGTTAACATAAAAACTACATTTGCGTCACAATTTTCACCTCAAGTCATAAATTATGACTAATTACTAGTCTAATAACAAAGAAGACCAAAAATACACAAGGACAAGTGACTAAAATGTTTCAAGTAACAATAATTTACTTATTTTGTCTTAATTGTAATGAATGGTTCACATAAAATAAGGAAATCCTTGATTCTAAACAGTTCGGAAGATCTCTAGATTATTTTAAAAGATAACTTTGAACAATAATTAAATTAGGTAATTTGTTACGATGACTGCATTTGATATTAAATGCGCTTAACTTATATGTTTTTTTTATGTCGTTTTATTTATGTTTGTCTTATTTCCGTCTTTAACATCTTTAAAGGTAGGCAACGAATTATTTGTTCTAACTTTTAAACAGAAAAGAAAATGTTTATAGTTGGATCTTGTACTTAAAACTACCATGTAAAGATATAAGTACATATGCATTTTTCTAAGTTTACGTACAATCAGCATCAAATATATTGATTATAATGATATTTTTGTACAAAGACAAGAGTAGAAAAAATCTTAGACCCCCAGTGGGATTCTAAGATTTTTTCTACTCTATGGGAATCGACTACCTAGTCGATTCCCATAGTGTAATGGTTAGCACGCTGCCGCTAGTAAAGGCATAAGCGTGGGTTCGAATCCCACTGGGGGTCTAAGATTTTTTCTACTCTTGTCTTTGTACAAAAATATCATTATAATTAAAAACTAATGGTATTGAACCAAAAATATTAATCGAATTTCGATTAATAGATTGTAGTTAATATCAAATATATTGGTTAACTAGCTTACACAGCGAACTTCGTACCGCGTATACAGTTTTTTTTTCCTTTTTTTTTCTAAGTTTCCTCACCTTTTAAACCTTCCCTGGAGTTCCACAAACATTTTAAAACTAAAATCAGCCAAATCAGTTCAGCCGTTCTCGAGTTTTAGCCAGACTAATGAACATCAATTCATTTTTATTTATATAGATATAAGATAAGATAGATTGTCAAGGGCGTTAGTTGTTTGCACAGGTATATTATACCTTGACATTGACAATTGAGAAACTGATCTAAATTGACTTAAGGAACCAAAAAGGACCTACTTTATTACGAACATTATTTTTGCAACCAAACCACCAAGTCACCTAGCAAAAGTACTAAATAAAAATCAACGATAAACCACATGATCAAATCACAATTCTAATCAATCATCATCACTCATCACGCTTACTAACATCTCATCACCAGGTTTCTCGCTTAAAGACATAGCGGAATATTTGCTAGGCTACGGGCAGTACAATCCACAATACCCGCATTACCAAAACGGGTATCCCAACGGGCCGGGGCTCTACCCGAGCGGGCCGGGACACTACCCCGGGGGTAACTACCCTGGGAGCTCTTACCCCGGGGGTAACTACCCCGGGAGCTCGTACCCGAGTTACCCCGGACCAGCGGGCCCTCCCGGCGCGCATCCCGGGTGCCCGCTCTGCGACTCGTCTGTCTACAGCTACTGCTCTCATAAGCAAAACCATGATGCTTGTTGCTGCGAAAATTCTGCGTGTAAGTATACCTACTTAGTTATTTCTATATATATAAAAGAAAGTCGTGTTAGTTACACCGTTTATAACTCGAGAACGGCTGAACCGATTTGGCTGAAAATTGCTGGGGATGTAGCTCAGAGCCAGGAGAAGGACATAGGATACTTTTTATCACGTTCCAGTGAAAAAAAAAGAAAACAATATTAAGCTGATTTGTTAAAAATAATATAACAAAACGCAACAATGACAACTGTCAAATCGACATTGCCGGGCGGGACGAAGTCTGCCGGGACCACTAGTTGGTTATAAAATAACCTAACCCAACCTAAAGGCTTGAAAGCCTCCTCTCTGGCTCGCCACCCGTCTTGTTTTGCAGTAAAGGCCCTTTAGATGGCCAACTGCGCTTTAGTATTCAGTTCGAAAAAAAAAAGTTATAAAATTTTCGTTTCAAATGTAAAGGTTATGAAACTATCAATGGGATTTGACTTAGGAAAAATATTTTACAAATTGTCTGATACTTTCGCAGTTATTATACATTGAAACAAGAACGGATCCAGGGAAGGGAGGTCACTATTAAAATTTTAAAATTTTTGACGTATTTTGGCTAGGCCAAAAAGGTCAGTGCTTGCCCCTAATTTCAGAGGCGTGTTTGTGTAAAAACTACCTAGAGGCATATTGTCAAATGCCTTCTTTAAAACCAACATGCGCATCTTCTATCACATTCCCCTGCTGACTGTACTAATTATAATGACCAAAGACAACATGTTCATCTTTCACCGTATTCTCCTACTGACTGTACCAATTATATATTTATTTCCAGACCTCCCGTACTGCCGGAAGGCCGATTGCAAGTTCCTCTACGCGAACTCCTGTCAAGAATATAACCTCATCACCAACTGTTGCTGCGTCGATGTGAATAAAAACGTACCCGCCGTGCCGGTCGCCGTCGTTGCATAAACCTTAATATAAGTGTATAGGATTGGTTTTAGAATAGTAATTTAAGTTATATACGACTTCTCAAGTATTGGAGTCTTAAAGCATTAACCTTTCGGAAAGGTCGAATAATTGGGGTTGCCAACTATTTATTAGACATTTAATTTTATAGTATTACTAAGTAATTTAAAATTTATATTATAATTAGTATGTACAGTAAAAAAAACTTCAAAATATGTAAGATGTGTAAAGTATTTTAAATACTGAATACATAATTATAACTATGTAAAATTATTAAATTCCAAGGAATGTGACAATATACATTTTACATTTATCCCTCGGCTTTCTTTTCATTTTTGACGTTAGTCGCCTCAAGACTTTATTTATTTAAATTTAATTGGACAAAGCAATTTTGTACAATTAGCGAACTTAATGCCCTATGATATATTCTACCACTCAACCAATGAGCTAAACTGAGAGAAGACGTGTAGGTGCTTACGGGGTAATACTAAAGATCCGTCGTGTAGAATGAGGTCCAGCTGTCTTGTTCCACCAATCACACGCCTGTAGCTTGTCTCTCATTGGTGAAACATGACGGTTAGACCTCATTCTACACGACGCATATTTAGCAGATTAAAGAGGAGCGAAAGCCCTTATTGAATAACATAATATATAACATTTTGATTGATCAAAGATAAAGGACGGTCGCGGAGCACAGCGAAAAACGGACGTTACCCTTTTTCTAACCTTGAATGGTTACTGTGCGAGCGTGATGGCACTATTACTAGGCGCGTGCGACAGAGACAAATAGAAAAAGGTCAACGTCCATTTTTCGCTGTGCTCGGCAACCGTCCTTTAGTCTAGGGAATGAAATAGGAGATCTATTAAATAAAACAAAGTATTTGCTTATTCATTTATGCACCACTAATTCGAAACGGTACCGAAAGTACCACAAGCATACATCTCGCTGTATTGTAGAAAACACCGGCGCCGGAACACTTATCAAAATTGAACCTTAACTCAACGACGCTAAGGTCGAATCCGCTTTGAATATATCTCAACAAAATATATACTAGGCGTCACTGTCTGTATGAACTATCACAGTATATTTCAAAATTATAATCGCCTAAGAGACAGTACAACTAGCATTCGACAACTTTTTATAACAATGTTACTAAAAAAATATTTTTTTTTCATTCCTTTCATAATTTAGAATATGACTGTATGATATTATACAAAGACAAGCAATATAAGACCCTAGTGGGATTTGAACCCGCATCTTCGCCAGGCAATGTGCTAAATAATTACGCCATGGGCGCCACTGATCAAATTTAATATGTCTGTCTTTGCATAATTTCTCATTTATTACGGTGTAAAACCAATCAATCGAATTTTCTGTTATAGCAAATCAATAAAATAACGATCACTTTTATTCTAATTTGTTTATCATTATTTTTATTTCGTTTTCGATTAATCAATCGCCAGAATTACCCCACAGTCAAAAATTACTAAATAACTGAACAGATACATAACACATTTTTTTCAGTAACATTATTATAAAAAGTCTACCTAAGCATGAACTTTATTACAAACATGAGAAATCTAAATACAAAATAGTCAATGTCACTTCGTTCCCGTCAATGCAAAACGGACCTTATGCCAACGCGACTGCGTTCAATTTTCAATACAACTGTTTACCTTGTTAAAATTACAATTAACACCAGAACCCGACTACGTATAACATATCGACACCAAAATACTTTTTATAGCATGCCACAAAGAACGTACAAATATCGATGACGACTGGCTATCGAAAGAAAATTAGTTAGATTATTACAAATCATTGCACAAATTTTCCTTTTCTCGATCGATGAATAAATTACAAAAATAAGCACTTCCAAAGCTCGGGACTGTGAATTCGTGACGTCACGAGTACCCCACTACCATGATTTCAAAGCGCTAATCTTTGTCAATTTTCGTTTGTTAGAGAAAAGAAAAATACGTGTCCAATTATTTTTGGTATTCCACTTGATGGACAAAAATGGAAACTCAGTCGTCATGCCTACTTCTTGTCTTCTTGTAGTCGGGTAAACGCATACCAGTTACGCACTATGTTGAAAAACGTACATTTTAAAAATTAAAAAAAAACTATTAAATACCGGTTCCATTTAACCGCGTATTATTGTTTCTTAGACAAGTATCATTCTACGATCACTTACCACTTATAAGCGCGTTTGTATTTATATTTGTTTCATGCAAAAACTACTAAATGGATTTGAATGAAACTTTCCTTCGATAAAAAGTATGAATTAGATTAGAAAATCATTGATTACCTCAAAGGGTAAAAGGGGGTTAAAAATTAAAATCTGCGCATCGGAAAAGCAACAATAAAACAACGCTTGCCTAGAGTTGGTCTTGCATACTATTATCCCATATTGTTTCAAATACTTTAAAATAATAAAATGAACGTTACGATGTAGACAAAAAACAAAGTGACCCTAATTAATACATAGGTAGCTTAAGTTAATACGATATTTAATATAGTTTACAAAAAAAGCCGCAACGTATTTTGAAAATGGGCTAAAGTCGAACGAAAATCCATCAATTTATCTAAACTGAGGTATGTTTTTATATATCAATCACAGGTCAGTGCATTTGGTCTCTATCGAAACATGATTGATAGACCTCAGTTTAGACATATCTACTTTTGACTAATTTTTGCCTAACTGTAACCCACATTCCTTATGATTGATTCGGAACTAAACCAATAGATCGTTAGTGAATTTAATTGTAAAATAACGCCATCTATCGGTTTAAATTCGCATCTTAAACTAGAAAAGATTGTCAGATTATTAGATTTATTACCTTTTAGGTTTTATACAAATCAAAATGGACAAGTGTTACTAAAATCAAGACAAACGATGATTCCACTGCAATATTTTCAAAAAGATCAAAACATATAGTATATCAGATCAAATGATTGCAGTGGTTCTGTAAGCTGGAACCGTGAGGTCACAAAATTATTCGTCAATGGTTGAAAAAGTACAGTAATTTTATTACATGCAATTAAAAACTACCTTTTTTTTTCGAATTACCGAATGAAGTTATGCTCGACACTGAACCGGTTTCATCAAAACTTATATTAAGGCGAGGCGGGGCCAATTCAATGTCGAGATTTTTTGGGGACCTATATCACAACATACAATTAAATCATTAGTATGCAAAATGCAACTTTTCTAGATGACAAAGAATGTTAAACTCCAAATATTTAACTAATATTTTGATCCCAATGGTAATTAAGATACCAAATATTTTTAGCAGCTAGCAAAATTGGAATAAACTCACTCGAATTTACTTGCACATTGTGAAATAGGTCCTAACAAATGGGTAAGTGAATTTAATTAAAAGATATCAACATTTTGGCATTTAGGCTTCAATACTTAAGGAATGGCCAGAGATGATACCACTGTATTATAATTAGGGGTTTATCAACTCCAGCTGTGTATTAGTCTATCAGTGTTTTTTAGAAAGAAAAATGTATCATCAATAATAAAAAAAATCGTGTAAGAATCCAGCTTAAACACATAAAAAAAGAAATTTGTAGTGCTTTTAACTCAGTCCTAAATTCAACAGAGGTCACTAATTTCAACTGAGGTATACCTATCATATTCCATCAATGTGAAACTGAGTTACACAAATATATGATGTACGTTTTTTTATTGAATACATTAAAAACCTAACCTAACGCACCCTAAAAAACCGTGTCGATTTCAAAAAACACCTAAAATTTCATCATTAAGAGATTCATTATAAATTTTACTCGTGTTTTTT
Organism: Polylopha cassiicola; assembly: GCA_038024825.1. Lineage (NCBI taxonomy): Eukaryota > Metazoa > Arthropoda > Insecta > Lepidoptera > Tortricidae > Polylopha > Polylopha cassiicola. The sequence goes on from CP149061.1 coordinate 9,384,411, forward strand.
AATGTCATAAGAAATAAGTAAAATTTTATTATTGCCGTTGAAAGGACCAAACAACATCTAGTGGATTTAACTAGTGTATTATTATTTAGTGCTCACGTTTCTAGAACATTACAGCTTCCATATTCATTATAAGTATATGCTAGTTAAATCCGTTGATTGTTTTATTCCAAATTAATGAAAACAAAGCATCAATTTCTCTTTAGAATTTGGTCAAATCCAGGCAAATGGTGCGTTAGGTAAGAAAGAAAAATTGCAAAATAAACACTGATAGAAATACACACGGTTGTCATTTCTCAACGCATCCTATAGTGGTTCTTCTCGAGGACTTGGCAGAGTTCCCCCTTGAAGTCGATCTCGATCTCGAAGTCCAAATCACGATTGTTGCGAGCGTTCTGGCGCATCGAGAACGTGCCGTTGATCTCCTCGCACTTCTTCACCTGTTGGAGGTAATTATTGTTAGGAGATAATTGAAAAATCAAATAATAACCACAACGGGAAGCACCGTTAATCCCTACTAATATTATAAATGCGAAAGTAACTCTGTCTGTCTGTCTGTCTGTCTGTTACGCTTTCACGCTAAAACTACTGGACCGATTTAAATGAAATTTGGTACAAAGAAAGTCTGGAGCCCGAGAAAGAACATAGGCTATTTTTTAACCGACTTCAAAAAAGGAGGAGTTCCACGCGGACGAAGTCGCGGGCAGAAGCTAGTCCCTACTAATATTATAAATGCGAAAGTAACTCTGTCTGTCTGTCTGTTACGCTTTCACGCTAAAACTACTGGACCGATTTAAATGAAATTTGGTACAAAGAAAGTCTGGAGCCTGAGAAAGGACATAGGCTACTTTTTAACCGACTGCAAAAAAGGAGGAGTTCCACGCGGACGAAGTCGCGGGCAGAAGCTAGTTGTTAATAAATAATTAACAAATTCCCTAAAAATTGGGGTTAATGATAGAAGAAAATTTAGGGTTGTATGTTGGTGTACACTCAAATATTCCCGTTTCCTATTCCTTTCAATCAATATACATTCCTTTTCACTCAATCTCAATCTCTTCATACCTACAGTTCATTCATTTGCAGCAAGTACTTCGAACAACGATAATTTATTTTTCTATGCTGAGTCATAAAAAAACAAAATATTTTATACAAAAATTTTAAAAAATCTTGGTATCCTGGGTAGCCAATTCCCATACCTACACAATATGCACTGAAAATATTTTAAAATTTCAGGCGTTTCGGAGAAGTTTGACAACGAACGACGCAATAATTTCTGATGCCTTCGCGGTTATTACACATTGGAATGAAACAACTATAAACGGATTTAACTCGCGTATTTTTATTTTATTTTATTTGCTGACGTTTCGGATTCTTTACAGTTTCCATAATCGTAGCATGACTGAGCTGACAAAAGTTATAGTTGTTTCATTCCAAAACGAACAACGCGACACTAGAACTTTATATATTAGATAAGAAATATATATTACTAGCGACCCGCCCCGGCTTCGCACGGGTGCTATAAACCTTCATCTCGAATCACAAAAAACCGCTTCAAAATCCGTTGCGTAGTTTTAAAAATTTAAGCATACGTAGAGATAGACTGACTGCAACGGCGACTTTGTTTTATACTATGAGTGATAACACACACAACGTGACGTCACGAGCCCCCACTCCAAAAGCGGTTCTCTTAGTGACGTGTACTGACCGTCATGTACTCGTCGAAGTAGAAGACGGTCTGCTTCCAGTGCGTGTATGGCGCCTCCGGGGCGGTGCTGAAGCCGAGCCGCTTGTGCGACTTCGTGAACTCCACGTTGAAGAACGTCACAAGCGCCTGGATGAAGTCATTGCGACGGACCTGGAATCAAAATTAGAAATCAATCTATCCACATGTATAAAAGAAGCTGACTTAATGACTGTCATTTCAATGCATTGCCTAAACGTAGGTATATAACGTAGCACTAAGAAAGGATTTTTGAAAATTCACCCCCTAAGTGGGGTGCTTATCGTGCAAAGACGAAGTCGCGGGCTGAAGCTATCCCTACTAATATTATAAATGCGTTAGTAACTCTGTCTGTCTGTCTGTCTGTCTGTCTGTTCCGCTTTCACGCTAAAACTACTGAACCGATTTAAATGAAATTTGGTACAAAGATAGTCTGGAGCCTGAGAAAGGACATAGGCTACTTTTTAACCAACTGCAAAAAAGGAGGAGTTCCACGCGGACGAAGTCGCGGGCAGAAGCTAGTATTCTATATGTATAAAAGGAGAAGCTGACTTAATGACTGACATATCAACGCATTGCCTAAACTTTAAGGGTTTAAACTTTAAATTTTGCACAGGGGGTTCCGTTTGTAACGTAGGTATATAACGTAGGGGGAGCACTAAAAAAGGATTTTTGAAAATTCACCCCCTAAGTGGGGTGCTTATCGTGCAGAGACGAAGTCGCGGACAGAAGCTATATTATATAAAACAAAGTCGGGTTAGTCATGAGTAACTGTAGTCTATACATATTAACATTTCAACCGCTTTTCATTTCCTGGTCGATTTATGAAGCATTTCCCTGGGATAATTTTTTTTTTGCTTAATGTATACAATATCCCGACTCTATAAGCAATATAAAAATTTTGCTTTTACCTGCAGATGAAACTTCGACTCGAAGTTAAGATCCTCCTTCTTGACTGTGTACAAATCAATCTCCTTCAATAGACACGAATTGGTCACAACCTGAAATTAAATAATTAATAAACTAAAAACACTTTTCCTTCATCGAGACATTTTTTTTTATATTGTGATGATTGACAGTTTAGTTCAACTCTTTCCCATCAGTACAGAAGTTTTAGAGCACTTATCTTTGTCATTTATTGTTGATTGAAAAAAAAAAATCTAAATCAAAAATATATTTATTAAATATATAATAATAATCAAGCTCTTATGAAAGTTAGAAAAAAATACATCTATTAATTTAATAATTTCTGATGCCTTCGCGGTTATTACACATTGGAATGAAACAACTATTAACGGATTTAACTCGCGTATTTTTATTTTATTTTATTAGCTGACGTTTCGGATTCTTTACAGTTTCCATAAGATTGTCAGCTCAGTCGTGCTACGATTATGGAAACTGTAAAGAATTAAATCCGTTAATAGTTGTTTCATTCCAACATCTATTCATTCTTAGTTCTACTTGATATGATGGCAAACAAAAAAAAATGTCACGCCTATTCAATTATTTATGTTAACTTTTAAATAGTTAATGTGACAAATAACTAACAACACATTGTATAAATCACGCTGTATCAATTGATATCATGGTTCAATACCTGGGTTCTTAACCTGGGGGTAATAACACTTGCGGGGACAAAAATTGTATTTCGCGCGAATAGCTCGAATAGCTCGCTAGTTCGTCGTCAGAAGGAGGGGTAAAATCAGTGACCCTAGTTAGGTCATAGGGGGTAATGGACCAAAAATAAAGTAATTAAAACATTAAAATAAACCTAAAAATAAATTATGAGAAATAAATATCTTAAACCATAAAAAGTTACGAACCACTGTTGTACTTACCTAAAACATTGTAAATCTAGCTGTATACAATGTGTTTGTATATTAGTAGCTCACCTGTTTAGCGTCTACAACGTCGACGAGGGGCTCCGAAATAGCCACCTTGCGTATGGAAGACATGTCGAAACCGTACACATCATCCCACCAGTTGATCTTCTCGTCCTTGTACTGACGGTCCTCGATGCCGCAGATGAACAGGGTACATCTAAACAAGAAAACATATTAGTTAGACTATTGTCAGCACATTCGTGCTACGATTATGGAAACTGTAAAGAATCCGAAACGTCAGCAAATAAAATAAAAGAAAACATACTTGAGTAAATTAGTACCTTGTTAGTTCAACTAATAATTCATTAGCACCTATGTATGTAACTGTCTATTTCCAAGGGTCAATCTTGGTATAAAATGCCTTATGGCATTAAGTTTGCCTTTTGTATATCAAAGTTTAGTTGTACAATAAATAAAGTTTGATTTCAAATGCCCTTCATTTACGGTAATATTCATAAAACTTTAATGTTTAATTCATAACAAGTTCTATTGTAAACAAAATGTGTCAATTATTTTAAAGAATAAAGAATCTATAAACATAAAATTGATAATCATTTTAGATAGGTTGCATACATTATAACAAACATCAGGATCAAAACTTTACACAATATCTTTCTAATCTTTAGAATAATGTACAAGCTTCATTACTATAAATTTTCATTAAAATCAGTAGTAGCATTAAAGGTTAACAAACATACATTCGTACAAACTTCAATATTTATAATATAACATAAGATAAGATGGTCACCTGTCAGGGAAGAGCATGCCGTCTGGTTGCAGCCACTTGTCCCGAGCGTAGAGCACCGTGTCCAACATGCTCTCGTAGAAGAGGCAGTAGCCCATCCACTCCGATATGATGATGTCCACCTTCTCCACGGGGAGCACAACCTCCTCCACCTGACACGGAAGACAATTAGTTAATTAACACATTACAGTGAAGGCCCATTAGCTGGCCAACTGCGTTTCAGTATTCAGTTCGGAAAAAAAAAAACACATTCAGGTATGTAGGGAGTACTACTTTAAATTTTTTAATATTATAGTTACACAAATATGAAGATTTTTTTTCATAAAACTAACTGACCCAGTAAAGTTCATACTACATTTTCGATTTTTTTTTAATCTTAACATGGTTTGAACTTCCCTGGAGTACAATAAATATTTCAAGACTAAAATTTGCCAAATCAGTTCAGCCATTCTAGGTTTTTGAGAGACTAATGAAAGCAATTTATTTTTAAATAAGTACATCTATATCTATATATATATATAAAAGAAAGTTGTGTTAGTTACCCCGTTTATAACTCAAGAACGGCTGAACTGATTTGGCTGAAAATTGGCGGGGAGGTAGCTCGGAGCCAGGAAAAGGACATAGGATACTTTTTATCACGTTCCAGTAAAAAAAAAGAAAAAAATATTAAGCTGATTTGTTAAAAATAGTATAACAAAACGCAACAATGACAACTGTCAAATCGACATTGCCGGGCGGGACGAAGTCTGCCGGGACCACTAGTATAATATAATTTATAACAAATCCATGTGAATCCATTAAAATTCTCTGTGTACCATTAAATCTAACTGTTCGCAGTATGATTTGGACATCTTAATAAAATAACCATTATGACATGACATGCATTGTCTGTCTTAAGAAAAAATCAAAGTCTAGTCAACTATAATATACCTATTGTTAAATCTACATCCACAAACAATACTTTATATTGTATGAATGATTCAACATACATTTCATTAGTCTATCCCTACTAATATTATAAATGCGAAAGTAACTCTGTCTGTCTGTCTGTCTGTTACGCTTTCACGCCTTAACTACTGGACTGATTTAAATGGAATTTGGTACAAAGATACTCTGGAGCCTGAGAAAGGACATAGGCTACTTTTTAACCGACTGCAAAAAAGGAGGAGTTCCACGCGGACGAAGTCGCGGGCAGAAGCTAGTTTTTAAATAAATTCATAATATAATTTTACAAATCCATATGAATCCATTACAATTCTCTGTGTACCATTAAAAACTAATTTTTTGCAGTATGATTTGCACATCTTAATAAAATAACCATTATGACAATAACATGATGTGTATTGTCTGTCTTAAGAAAAAACAAAGTCTAGTTAACAATAATATACCTATTGTTAAATCTACATCCACAAACAATGATTTATATTGTATGAATGATTCAACATACATTTCATAAGTCTATTCTGTATATTGAATGATCAAGTTAAACTAAGGCTTAAACTGAATTCATTTTGACATTTACAGCACTTATCTTGCATCAAAACATAAATTGGTCATTACTACAACATTACGAACTAGAAACATTGAAAAAATCACATACCTACTTGCAATTTGTACACCTTCTAAGTAACTTCCACAACACAATGAACCAAAACAAATGAAGTTTAAAAACTCACCTTGCCCTTGACAATCTCAATGATGTCATCCAGCCTGTTGGCTTCGACAATCTTCCGAGCGTAGTCCACTATGTTGGAGCACTCTACAGCAATGACCTTAGCAGCACCAGCCTTTGCAGCGAACATTGAAAGGATGCCCGTACCGCAGCCTATGTCTAACACCGTCTATACAGATAACGTATTTGATTAACAACTGTCCATACATACTGTAAATTTTATCTAAATTTATCTTCAATAATTATTTACTTAATTGTGACAGGTGAGAATTCTATTGCTGCCTAAACCATGATCAAAATAATATAATTAAGTGTTGTATCTTATAGGGTTATGATTTGAAGTAAGTACTTCCTCTACATGCTGGTCGTTGAACAATGGTAACAATAGACTTTTATTTAATATCAGCTGCAACTGAGAAGATAGAAAATATGACGCCTTTACTTACTTTTCCCTTAAATAGATGTTTATTGTGATACATAGCGTTCCTATAAGTAAGGGTGCGAACTTCGTCCTTCAGCATTTCCTCGTGAATGCCAAAATGGGCGTAAGAGTCGAAATAATAGTCTCTAGAAGTCATCTCCTCCGCCGTAACGTTCTTATCCGGACCTAAAATATTTCTCGGCGGTTAAATTTTGCAAAACTGTACCACAATGGAACACGTTTTTTACTATATAGAAAACAAGCATGGCATTCACGCTGGCGTCACTTACCATTTTCCACGACCGGCGTTGAAGCCGCTGAAGTTCCTTCTTGAGCGACGTCCATACTTTCCATTTCTAGTATACGTTAATGGAAAATGCCGAAAATCTAATTATAACCTAGCTTTGGACAACGCCGAACACCGAAACGCCGAATCGATATGTAAGAGACGAGAGTGACTATACAACACGCGGACAGTTTTCTGGTCTCACACTAGCGTAATGATACTGAACAATGAGATTATAAAACACCACTTGACGAGAACTAATTATATGTTTAACAATTTGCGAAAAAAAGTGCTCGAACTTAACGTTAAGCTAAACGAGCATTTCTTTTTTCAGTTCAGTGTTATAACATAACTTTTTTAATTATCTTTCAAATGCTTTTTTTGATATGGCAATGAATTATGTTCAAAAATTATTACATTAATTACTGTAACCGCTAATCAAAAGTAATTTATGTTTTTTTTATAATTTAAGCATGTGAAACAAGAGCAAAGTAAATTATGAAATAAAATAAACTATTCAGTTTATTTATGCATTATTCTTGATTGGCCGAATAACCCGATTCCAATTCAAAATGAAAAAAAAAAGAAAAATGCTAGTGATGTGTACTAATATCGTTTCAGTCTATCTAAATAAAATCGATCGACTAACCTCACTGACGTGTTATTATATCGAGTAAAAAAGATTCAGAATTTCTATTTTGATGTTTAAGTAAAAACCAAAGTTTGTAATATTAAATATTATTAAAATAAGTTATTTTTTTTATCTAGTAATAATTATATTATGTGATAACTTAGGTACAAGTAAATAAAGGTCGTATAGTTAATAGTATTATTTAAAAACTAAGCATTTGTAGGAAAAGGGAGAATGGGTTAACTTATAATAATGTAATAATTGATTTTTATTCACTTAATTTGATAATCAGATAATGGCATGAGGTAAAACAACCGTTTTCGAATGAGTGTGTGCTTACTAAAAAAATGCGTAGGTATAAACTGTAAAATAATGAATTTATTAATATATTTTCCGTAATGGCTTAGCACATTAAACTCTTTATACTTACTTAATAAAAATCCGCATTAGATTTTTTTATTATTATCATAAAGGCTTTGCATGTTTAAATTAATCTTTCTCTTTTCTTATATATAAAAATGAATCGCAAAATGTGTTGGTAAGCGCATAACTCGACAACGCCTGGACCAATTTAGCCAATTTTTTTTTTCAAGGATGGTTCTTACGTCGAGAAAAAATCGAATAATTGCCGGGAAAACCCTAAAAACAGCCCTTTTCTTTTCCCATACAAACGTTGTCTAACTAAAGTTACCTAATTTGAATTTCGAACGGGCAGGATGACGTCTGCCGGGACCGCTAGTATTATGATAAAAATTCATTCCATATTTAAATCACTAATTGTTTTAGTGCTTCGTATTTACTATAATATACAATTAAAGAATATGTAAGTAGGTACCTACTTTATCTAAGTATGTTAAATTTATAAGCCAAAGTAAATACACTTGAATAAACAATAACATAAAAATGAGATTTAGTAATAAAACTTATCCTATTAGCAGTTAACTATAAACACATAATATTTTTTGGATGCACGTGAGTGTACTAAATTGTAGTACTTACCTATTAAATTTAAATATCTACATACCTACATACGTATATTATTATGCTAGAAGATTAAATTTCAAGAACGACATAACAAATGTGTAAGATATTTTCAAGGAAGATACATAATATTATATTAATATCAAAATTAAATTTTAAATAGGTAAAAAAAAAGAAATCTAATAATTTCTTATGCCTTTGTGGTTAATAATAATTGGAATGAAACAAATATAACGGATTGAACTCGCATATTTTATTGTATTTGCTCACGTTTCGAAAACATACATAGTTCCCATATTCGTAGCACGACTGCGTCAGCTCACAAATTTAATATGGAAACTGTATACTATTTTCCATAATTTACAACCCAAATATACAATTACTACGTATATTATACAATTTAAAAAAAAAATATTTGACAATTTACTGTTTTCGAGCACAGCTTGGTTTTCCAGCTAGTCTACCTAATTAGAAGAGCTAAGTCTTTTATGACTTAAGAAAGGATCTGTCATTGTTTAACTTTTGCAAAGAGCTTCACGTGCAAGCCGGTGCATGTATGACAGTGCGAATGTCACGCGAGAAAGCATCTATCCCTGTCACACATTTGCAATAAGTAAAGGAGCGACAGAGATAGATTCCATCTCGCGTGACTATAACCTTACCCACTAATCCTGCAGTCTGGTTCAGACTAATGAAAATTTTATCTCGTTGCCAAGTAGGTATTATTTTTACGAGGATAAAAATGATAATAAGTACGTAAATTTGATATCATTTTTTGGTAGATAGTTGAAGGTCATTAAGTAGCTTATCAACGAGATATGACTTCCATTATATAGTTTAAGCTAGAATCACTTCAATATGACTATTTGGTAACGATTTCTAGTGTATGTACGTATCTTATCATTCACTATCGCATTTGTGTCGACCAGTCAGTATTTGTGATTCGGTGACCGCGCTCGCACGTATACTTGTGCGTTTAAAAGCCGGGTATTTACGAACCTTACTTCGTGCAACTTAACTTATAATTACAAACTCGTATGGCAATGAACTGCATTTAAAACTCGTTTCTTGTTCTCGAAAATCAGTGTCCTGCGAGTACCTGGAAGTAAGAACATATACAAAAGTAGGTGCAAGTATTATTCGTTTAAGTACAAATAGTTATTAAGTAATTATTTTTGAATTCATATCTTGAGCTTTAATTGAAAAGTAATTTTAAAATGAACATTGAACTATACGGACTCGTGTGTTTTATTCTATTAAATGATAGGTTTAAAAGCGTATAAAGCTAAACATAAAAAAGTTATTCAATATTTTTTTAAGAATTATGCGTTTATACTACTTGAATGTATATTTTATATATTACCTACCAATATGTGGTGCTTATCATATTTTTCTGCATAATTATAAATTATTAAAGCCTAAGGTAACTACAATAATACATTCACTATGAAGGCAAAAATGTTATTAACAGAGAGAACTGATATTCATTTAAAACAATGCATTTACTAATTTATGATTCCTTCCCGGTTATTACACATTGGAATGAAAACTATAAATGGATTTAACTAAAATACGCGAGTTAATCAGTTTATAGTTATTTCATTCCAACGCATGTACTGTTTTAACATAAAATTAATTAAAATATTAAAGAAGGTACCTACTTAAATACACTTTATGCAGACAACTTACTTACCGATGTATGGTACCTAAATGAATATATTATTATCAAGTGCTAGTGAGAATACAGAACGAGTATTTATAAAATAAAACTCAAAAAAGGATCAAACTGGTGCACTATTGAAAAAAACGAGTAGGTACTTAAAATTCTTGAACCCCTTTCCGAGACATCTCGTGTTGTATGACAGGCCGAGCCAACCAAAAAAGGAATTGAATTTGACAACAAGCGTCGAAATACTTAAGAATTCAACACATATAATAAGGAGAGGAATGTCAGTTTGTTTTTAATTTTAACGTAAGGTATACTCATATTTCATGTATTCGGTTCTCAGAAGGTTTAACAAATCAAACACAATTTCATTTTATATTTATTGCGTATTCATTACAAATCTGATGTGCAGATCCTGATAAATTCGCGCTTCTCGTAAGCAAGCTGACGAGAATAACCTGCGTTTAAATAAATGCAATGTTGGTTTATTTTCATTGCGGTCAATAACACCTTCATAACGACATGGAGCTTTGAATGCAGTTGATAAAAATAAAAACAACAACAAAAGTGACGCATTTATGCATTCTCCGGGCCCATGTGGTGTAACGGAAAGCTTAGGTCATATGGAACAGTGTTGTATTATCATTGTAGCTTTATGTCCATTTGTTCTGTATAACACTGTGCCTGACTAACATACCTATATACCTATACTATAAGTACTAACGCAGCGCTCAGTTAGTTACAGTACCGCTATGTCAATACATTTTTTACACGTCCAAAAAAAAGTGTTGTAAAAGTAGTTCTAAAGTCTTTTACGATTAAGTCATATTTTATACCTCCAGACTAAATGTAAGTCCTCGTAAGAATAAATTATTTCAAAAAATAACATTTTATTTACATTTATAGAATATCTTTATGACTATTATATGAACTTCTCAAACGCAAATTGAAATTGGACTAAAAAAACAAAAATTGTTAGTTAATTACAAGTAAAGCTGACAAAAAAAACATGTTAAAAATTAAAATATGTACTTTTCAATAAAATTTGTGCAAGGAATATTTATTTAATCGCCGTTTATTATTTTTTATAAAGTCTTCTCTAAAGATATTCAACATAAATTAACTACTTTAGGTACAATATGAATTATTTAATGAGGTAACAATGCCCGCAGTTCTTTAGGTATAAAACAAATGAATAATGCTTACTTTATGTGTTAGTTTTGATCAATGGTCGTTACGTAGATGGTGGTATTAACCCCAATTAAGTGTCACAATGTATCACATGAACAGTTTAAACAAGGGGCGTCCAACCCATAAGCTGACCTAGCCAGAGTAATATGTATAGAACGGCGAATAATTATGAGGCAATAAAAATTTAGCGAGCGGCTAAATCTCTCGTAAGCCAGTTGTCCTCGACCATTAAAACATAAATATAGCTATTTCGCCAACATATACCATACATTGCCGCAAGGGCGTGCATTCTACATAGGCGCAGTATCAATAATGTGTGAAGTGCCTACCCTAGCGCCATACTTACGCTCCCTCCACTGCACGCTCCTGTTAATTTTGAAGCTGACCTGACTATAAAAAATGTCTTTATTTATTACTAGCAGCCGACCCCGGCTTCGCACGGTTTCCTAGTTTTACCAAAATATTCTTAGCCTATGTCACTCGGGAATAGTATAGCTTCCCAATAGTGAAAGATTTTTTCTAATCCAGTTGTTTTGAAGCCTATTCAATACAAATAAACTTTCCTCTTTTTTATATTAGTGTAGAAAATTCATAACACATTAAAATAAATTTACCTAGTCAGTTAAAAGTTTGAGACTTATAAATATTTATTTTGGTAAGTTACAATGTAGACGGCCTGCTGGTCCCTTGACTACGAAACCGGAGGTTGCGGGTTCGAATCCTGCTAGGGGCAGATGTCAGTGTGATGAACACTGGCATCTGTACCTGAGTCTTGGATGTCTTATATGTATTTATGTATTTTTATCCGTTGTCTAGTACCCATAGTACAAGCTTTGCTTAGTTTGGGACTAGATCAATTGGAGTGAATTGTCTAAAAAAAAAAATGTTTTGTGGTAGGCAGGATTTGTATAAAAATAACTAGTGCGTATTGATGTTTTCCATTATTCAGGCTTTGACAACTTGTTTGCCAGGTCAATTCATTTGCGCTGGAAACAAACATAACTACACTGTGCCCTGTATATATTCAAGTAAATCCACTTAAACGCTGTCGCGTAGGCGCCCGACTGTTTTGCTATAAGTGTTCCATTATTCATGGTACATTCGACACGTTTCACTAGTAATCTACGTCTTGAATTGATTTTTTAAGCCCTAATGAGGCTAATCTTAACAAAAAAATCCTATTTTTTTTAAAAGTCATGTCTGTTTTTTTTTCTATTTACAACGTTGTTGGTAGTGTAAATTAGCATAACAATCAATGGCTAATATCGAGAAACTAAAAAAAAAACATTAAATTTTAGTTTTCAAGGTAAAAATAACACAAAGTTATCGAATTGAATTGTAAAACTTACTACAAGCCAATTACGCGATATACTGAGTAAACTAAATTCTATTTAATCCTTCAGTTAGATTATTAAAAATGTTTAAACACGTATTTTTTTTTCTCAATCGAACAATAAATGATAAAAATAAGCACTTTCTTTAGGCATAGGAGTCGTGACGTCACACGTACAATTCTACCATTATATGACGTCACGAACTCCCAAAAAAACAGTCGTCATGTCTATTATTAGTTACGCTGTATTACAGTATCATAGACGATATTTCCAAGGTCCAAGTAAATGAGAAATGCTCTAAGAATGGTAGTGCTAGCACGAACTCTGAACGAACCTAAGGTTTCTATGTTATTCTTAGAAATACCAGGTGGTATTTCTAACAATAACATAGAACCACTTTATTCAGACTTCTGCAAATATTTTCAGTAGCCCTAAACGTCTAACTGCGTTGTTTTAGTAAAATGTTTTAAGTCAAATGGTCGTGACATTATTTATACGCTTGGGAATGGTAGGTTTCGTTAATTACATTAGATTTAATCAATTATCCAATACCCATGTGGGCACTATAGTTTTTCATTACATTAAAGGTGTTATTTATTAGTTCGCAGTATGCCTACTTTAGTACCACACTAGCGAAAAAAATATTTTTTTTTATAGGAATGTGGATTATGGTCGTATTTTATTTCATATCTTAACATATTTTTTTGTCAGCTTCAATTGAATTACTTGTGTTTGGATTCTTAGTCAGATTTCAATTTGTCATTTTTATTTTATAGTTTAGAAAACCATGATTCGTTTTGAGGAATTTAATATTGCGCTGGTTACGCGTAGATAACGATTTTATTTGTTTTTTTTTTATAAATTCATACAAAATATAAGAAACCTATTTTTTAAACTAATATAACATGGTATTTAGAGACATTTTATTGGTAACTAGCTTCTGCCCGCGACTTCGTCCGCGTGGAACTCCTCCTTTTTGCAGTCGGTTAAAAAGTAGCCTATGTCCTTTCTCCCAGACTTTCTTTGTACCAAATTTCATTTAAATCGGTTGAGTAGTTTTAGCGTGAAAGCGTAACAGACAGACAGACAGTTACTTTCGCATTTATAATATTAGTAGGGATATAATAAAGCTACTTTTACCCTGGGTATATAGCAAGGAAATATATCACCTAAAAAACATCTGAGATATAATGCATTCTTTCAATATAAAACAATGAGACTTGTGATTTGTGATTTCAGGTAAGTTTGCTTTTCACAGAATGATAACAAAGCACTATGCATTGTTGAGGTATAATGCGTAGATCACGACAATGAGGGCTACCGCGTGTCAGAAATCCGCTAGATGCGCTAGTGTAGAATGAGGTCCAGCTGTCATGTACCTCCAATCACAGGCCAGTAGCTTGCCTCTCATTGGTGGAACATGACAGCTAGTCCTCATTCTACACTAGCGCATCTAGCGGATTTCTGACACGCGGTAGCCCTCATTGTCGTGATATACGCATTATACCTCAACAATGCGTAGTGCTTTGTTATCATTCTGTGAAAAGTAAACTTACCTGAAATCACAAGTTTTAATGAATAATAAAAAGTCGTGATAAGCTGTTTAGTTTCCCATAGCATGTTTTAGCAAAGTGTTAACAAAATGTCCTCAATGTTAAATTTTAATTCAATTTGACGGACTTATCTCGATTTATATAAGGAAAATATTTTGAGGAGTCACGAGTCAAATATGGGTTACATTGTTTCTGTTTCACATACTTGCTTGAAATGGCTATGTTTCAATTTCTTAGCCATTACATTATTTCAGTAAATCCGAAAATAGAGGAGCAAATATTATGAAAGAAAATATGATTGATGGTTACCTATATAAAAAAAAAAGTGTATTATTTTAATAAAAATAAAATGTATCTTTATCATAGAATGGTATGTTAATAGTATAATATTTACCGTTAGTGTAAACGTAAAAGACAAATAAAAATCAAGCGTATAAAATTGTGTTAAATTTTAATCAACTACATAAATAAGTCCATTTCTTCCGTATAGTGCGTTTGTAAAATTCTTATCGTTCCTTGACCCTTAAAACAATGTTAATTAAATGAAATAGTGTTATAATATGTACCTAATATTTTTTCGATTCTCATCTCTTTAAATGTATATTATGATATCACAGTATTATTATCAATCAGGATAAAGCCATCAGCTTTATTAGCCATAACTAATATCAAAATTAACGGGAGCGCTTATCGAGGTCACGAAATATTCCCAATAATGTCACAAGGTTAACTGTTTATCTACATAGCTAAAATGGTTGAATACATCTTCCAGATTTTTCAACACATCGTAATCTGTTTTCTTTACTAAATACTTTTGTGTGAGACATTGTCTGCTCAGTTATACGAATATGGGAAGTTCAAAATTTTCCAAACGTCAGAAAACATAAGAAAATACGCGTTAAATACGTTATAATTGCTTCATTCCTATATTATGTGTAATAACCTCAAAGGCATCAGAAATCACTTGCTTTCCATCAATTTTCCTTCCTCGTGCAAGCTAAGAGAAATCTTACCAACTAGTCAGGAAAACAATAAACTATATTAAAATTTAGTCCCTGAATCACCTATTACATACTATTTTATTTGCACTGGAAGGAATGAGGGTTTACTCAAGTCAAAGATGCGCTAGATGGCGCTGGTCTGTAATGAGGCAGAAGATGGTAGCTCACTGAAGATCACTAAAAATCGGTCACGACTTTTGGTCACTTCTTATTCGTCAGTCATTTGAATAGGGCACTTCTTTGAGTTCAATTATCATTCCTTCTAAATATCTGACGCGCTCGAATTACATTTTTTTTCTCTACTCCTTTTACGGCCACTCTCCCCTAATAAAGACCTAGTCTCTACACATATATAACCGAGTCACACTGTCTGTCGATATGTATGCTTAGATCTTTGATGCTTCATTCAAGAGGAAGGTTTATATAGTAAAGAAATATGTACTGATAATTAATATCAGCACCCTGGCATGTCAATACTTGAATAGGTGGGTAACTAATAGTACCTATAGTATAATGTCAGATTAAGTACCCACACGATTTTTTTTTCTTTCTCCATCAAGTAGATTACCAAAAAATATTGGATTGTATTTTTTTTGGTTCGAACAATAAATGGAAAAGATAAACACTTCAAAAATTCAGGAATGGGGGTTCGTGACGTCACGTTATAGTATAAATTGTACTATAGCGTGACGTCACCCCCACTTCTGAACAACTGTCATTTTTTGTTTGCTTGAAAAAAGCACAGCAACGTGGCTAAGTGACGGGTTCAATATAATTTAGTTTTCTTTATCCAGTCATCCCTGTATATTAAATACGCAACTCAATTAGCCATTATCGCCCTATGAATAGCTTGTTTACCATATTGACCGATATCGAATCCATGTGTGATAATGATGATCCTCTCTAGACTGTTATATAATGATAAGGGAAGCAATTATTTTCATATCAACCGTAGTAAAATTGTATTGACCTCTTTAATTACTTTGTTGTTATTTCTGTTTAATTAATAAACTTATCATTCGTTAAGAATTCTTTATTTACTATTAAGTTGGTGATATTATGTTTATTGACGCAACAAATTATTTAGTCTGCTATAATATAGAAAGAAGGAAAGAAATAAAATTGGTTTATTTTTGCCACAGATTTGCATGTACGTACATATAGCTACATACGCACAAAATAAATATTTATGTGTAATATGTGGTCATAAAACATTCTTCGACCATTGTTATTTGTATAGGTACCTACTTATTGTGAATATGATCATTTGTTTTCATTCAGTTCTTTACTTCCTTGACAGAAAACTTAATACATATCTCACATACCTAATATTGGTAGGTACACACATATATATAAAGCCATGGTAAATATTATAAGAAAATTAAAATAATTTCAAAAACATGAAATCTCATGGATATACTTAATGTCTTTTCATTAATTTCGATAAAGTCAATTGACAAAAGCATTACGCATGATTATAAAAATAAACTTTTAGCTATTTTTACCGTCGGAAGTTCTCTTAAAATTAATGAGATAATAGCATCACAATGCGGCGCACATACTGGTATTTGGCCAATCTAGGAGGACATAAGTACCAAAATCTAAATTGCACTTACACCCCTAAAAATCAATTCCAGGTAAAGGTAACGAACTTGTCCACACTACCCCGGTGCATCCCCCCTCCCCGAGTGCTTCCTGATTAAGTAATGTCAATGGGAATTCGATTGTTTTGTCACGTGCACGTATCTATTCTCAAAGCGCTCTTAAAAGTGTTAACTTTGAAGCATAGTTTTTAAATCTTCTAGTTAAAATTATAATTTTAAAGTGATGGATCCTAATAAAGCAGGTAAGAAACTCAAGTAATGTGTTAAAAAAAATACGTTAAACTGGATTAACATATTAATAATCTAACTGACAAAAATAAGTAAATTTAATACTCGAATTTGGGCACAATTTCTTATTAACTAACATTTTTGTTTATGTATCGGGATATATCGGGCTATAATTTTTATTACAAGTTATTCTACATATAATATTTTCTTAAAAAACAAATAAATCACGTCCGGATTCGTCCGGATAGATATTTTTTTTAATTAATTAGTATGACACAAAAAAATAATTTAAAAAGGTTTTTTTTTTATGTCACTTGTACATAGTCTATGTTTGTTTTAGGTTTACGAGGGTCATTACGAGAAAAGATTGTGACCCGACAGTACTTATTCAATCGTTTCAAAAACCAAGATTTGCCTAATTTAGATGAAAGGTTGGATTTTTTGAGAAACCGGCTGTTACAAGACAGATCATACGATAACGATCAAATAGATACTTTAAAACTTAATTTTGCTTTTTTTTTAAATCAGAAATGAATTAAAGATGAACTAAAGCTCATTAAAAGGTAATATTTTTGAACAATCTAACCAATCATGGCTGGAGCAAACGTTTGAAATTCCTGTCGCTGACCACGTACATAATGGACATGCGTAAATCCAATGTAGGAAATACAAATGATGATAACACAAGAAGGATTTTTTTTAAACACCCCCGCTTAGCTTCAGAAATTACTAGGGTTGATTTAGAGTTGATTTACAGGTTAATAATGGTTATATTGGAAGTCATTTCGAGTGGACACAAAGTTGACCCAATTAAATATGAAAGTATGCCTTAAATAGGTACAGCTCGTCTTAATACACGATTATATGACTGGCATCCCATGATGCCAACACTTCACAAAGTGTTGATACATGGTGCGGTAATAATCAGACGAGCTCTACTACCGATTGGACAGCATTCCGAGGAGGCAGCTGAGGCTCGCAATAAACATTTTGGACCGATTTCGGCAGAAAATTGTCTAGAGAAAGCTGCAACCAGGATGTTTTTAATCATTTTATTTTGAGCTCGGATCCTTTTCCAAGCAGCCGACGTGCGATTAAAAAAAGGATATAAACTAACACAGTCTTTCCTGCGACCATAGCCATGTTCGTATCTGCGGAACCGTATGTTGTGGAATATTCGTCAGAAAGTGATGAACAATAGGGTATATCGTATTTTATATATTTTTAATGAATATATTGATGTTTATAACAATTAAAAATATTTTTTATTTATTTTTTTTGTTATTTTTTTATTTTTTTTTATTTTATTTTTTTAAATAAATATGTAAAATACTACTTTGACTTTTATTTATGACTTTAAAATTATTAAAACGACATATCAGTCTTATTTCCGCTGGTTAAATTCCAATTATACACAAAAATAATATTGTCCCCCTAGATCGGCCAAATACCAGTATGTGCGGCGGTCTTTGGATACCTACAGCATCCTAAATTGCTTAAGTGGACCACTCAAGACATTTTATTATGTGTTCTCATGTGATCCCCTACTGAAGATACAACGAATTTTAATAAATGGTTGACATTGTCCAATTACAATGACTTTTTCAATATTATAAAATAATATAAAATGTATTCCTTGATAAACTTTTAGAAAAACTTCGTTCACTTAAGTTAATCATACCACCTAAGTACATATTATTATTTTTATAAAGGTCAATTACTTATAGTACATAAATTTAAGTACCTACATCAGAATATTTTACACGTGTAACTAGAATAAAATAATGAAATAATGTGTTCATATCATTTGAAGTGATTTACTTATTCATATTCAATGTTGTTTTTCCTCTTACCATCTATTTAATGCATCGGACGTTCGTAGGTTATAATAGTATTTATAAATTCTGTATATTGCGGTATTATGTTATTATAGTTCAGTGGACTAATTAAATTAAATTTTCACTGTACCATCTTTGCCCAACTTACCCTCTGTTGAAGGTACGTCAACTTGATACAATTTATTATTTCTGTTTTAGTACGTATATAATATAACCTTTAAACGTAATTTCTTACTTAAAACATGGAGTTTCTTTTTCCATGTTCATTTAGGTTATAATCATTCGATACTGCCAATTGGTATTGTGAATAGTCATGAAACGCCATGTAAACAAAGAAACATGTGTTTCGCATCCATACTAGAACTACATAGTTGCATACTGTTACGCATATAAGATATAAGATAACAAATACATACGTACTTACTGAAGTGGGTATAGATTATAATCAATAAGACACCTTTTTATTATAATCACAATACAAAATGCAGTTTATAATTTATAAAATTATTTTACATCAATCCCTGTATAGATATTGTTTTGATTTACTTTTTTGTTTCAGACAGATAAAGATGTCGGAAAAAAAATCCATGGAGAAACTTGAGAATGCGAATGGAACGATCAGTGCCACAGGAAGTACAGTCAAATTAAAAAGAGAACTAGGGTTGTTTTCTGCGATCAATTTAATATTAGGGGTTATGATTGGGTCGGGTATATTTGTGTCTCCGGCCTCAGCCTTGAAATATTCTGGGTCAGTAGCTCTTTGCTTGATTATTTGGACGATTTCCGGACTAATATCGTTATTGGGTGAGTGTAGATAAGATGTAAATAATTCTTATTACCTACCTACTTTTACTTTATCGAAAGAGTAATACATATTTGGATTGATGTTTATTTGCAGGAGCACTATCGTTTGCTGAGTTAGGAACGGTAGTTAATAAATCAGGAGCAGAATATGCATATTTCCAAGAAGCATTTGGAAAAATTCATAAATTTTGGGGTCCACTGCCTGCATTTATATGCGCGTGGATATACGTAGTTATATTAAGACCGGCGGAAGTCGCGATTATAGTGATGACCTTTGCAGAATACGCTATTATGCCCTTTACTACAGAATTAACACACGAAGATAGAGCTCAAGCCATAAAACTTACATCTTTATCTGCTCTATGTAAGTATATTCAATATTCTTAATACCCCTTGTTAATAAAAATTAAAATTTGGTGTTTGGTAAATATTATTACTAACACGAACGGGTAAAAATCGATTCTTATCGAGTTGTACAGAGTCGATCGACTACGTTTCTTTCGGTTTACGCCCAACACTAAAGCTGTCAGTGTCAGAGCAACGACGCGACGCGAGTGTGTATTCTGTGGAGTTCGTTATTATTTTCAACTTTGAAAGTTTAGTGAATACACAAAGTAAGTTACAAATTGTTATTTTTATATAATGTTTATGCGTTATAAGGTTAATAATAGTTATTATTCACAGTAACATTTAATATAATTTTCAGAATGTCGAGTGAGAATAATTTTCACACTCGCAAAGTGCTTTCAAATGAAATCAAAGCTTTGCAGGCGCGATGCGTTGAGTATTGCGATATAATCGACAATAATGCTCCCATGGGGATACACTCCATTACTCCTAGTGACGCGTTTGAGAAAAAACTGGGCTACGTCAACAATTTAGCGAAGAATATTCAAAAGAGTGAGACACCTATTATTACGGATAGCAATGTGAATACGAGCCAGTACTGTAATGAAATGAAAGAAAAAATAGTTCAAGTGGAAGAGTTGAATGCTTTCAACCGAGGAACGATACTGGACGTGGACAATGAAATAGCTAGGTAAGATTTTGTTCCTTATAAATCTTTAGATGTATAAATATGTCTGTTTATTTTTAAAGCCGGCATATGATAAGCATTGTATGCAAAAAAATCCTTGTTTAGTGCTCATGACTGCTCCCCTATGTTATAAAAGGAACCCCTGTGCAAAATTTCAAGTTTCTAACCATTATAGTTTAGGCTCGACATTGATAGTCATTAAGTCAGCTTCATCACTTATCACTTATAACACAGCCTAGCACCGTTGGCACGAAATGGTATACTAGTCAGTAAGTCAGACAGAACTGTTCTTTTGACATAATCATGTTACTTACAGATTGAAACATGAAATAAAGATAGTGCAAGAAGCTAAATCTCGTCCCGTGTCCTCTCGCCGTGAGATTCAGCCGGAGCACCTGCAGAAGGCAAAGCATCGGTTCAAGTCCTTGAAGTCAGCGCTCCACGGACTTATTAATTCACTGTACCCAACATCATCTGAAGCTATGACAAGTATTTTAGGAGTAAGTTTTCTCTTTTATGATATACTAGCGACCAGCCCCGGCTTCACAGGGTGCTATAAACCTTCCTCTTGAATCACTCCCATTTGTTAAAAAAATGCTTCAAGATCCAAGATCCGTTGCATAGTTTTAAAGATTTAAACATACATAGGGACAGACAAACAGCTACAGCAATTTTGTTTTATGTAGTGATACTAGAATACACATCAATTAGTTTAGTTTTAAGGAGTTTCACAATTTCTAACTAAGTCTTGGATAAGCTATTTACAACTTTTCTATCAATTCAAATATATTTGTATAGCTATTTCTAATTTATAGAATGACCTGAGTAAAAATCAATTATCTGTGGATAATTTACAATGTCACACCAATTAATCTAAAAGTTGCATAGTAAATTAAATTTGACTTGAATATACATGCTTGTGTTCATCATACTGATATCTGCCCCTAGAAGGATATGAACTAGCAACCTCCAGTTTCATAATCAGGGGCTCTGACCACTAGACCAACAAACCATCAGTTTTTAATTAAAAGTTATTGATAAATGTTTATTTATTTCAGGAACTAATGAGTGAGAAAATGAATGAAACATCAAGTGGATACATACCAATAACATCGGAAAACTATCTCCTAATAGAATTGTTGAAAGACAAAAACATAGTCACAGCTAACCCCTACAATAAGAGGGAGGTGAAATTAACATATTAGAGGAAAGACTGGACTACTAAACTAAATTTTGTTTTTCATGCTAACTGTTTTGTTTTCACTTTTTTGATGCTAACTGTATTAGTAAAAATCTGTTTTACTATTTACTAGTATGTTAAGTGTGAAACATAAAATTGCTTTACAATAGCAAATAGATTACAATAGGTTCCAAAAAAATGTTAGGTACTTGTTCGTAAAATTATGAATGAAAATGTTATTATACAGTGCTGAAAGTCTAAAATTTACAGTTCCTGAATTGCATTGTTTTATTATAGAAGATATTTCAACTTATCTAGGTTTTGTAAAAATTGAAATTGAATAATGGCATGATATGTATTTAGTTTTTTAATACAATCTAGAGGTATCTTCTACTATGACCTCCAGTTTACTGTTTGTTTAATAATTAAAAATTATGATTATCTTCATTCTATTTTTTACAAATTGTGGTCTAAGTTGAGTATGACATAAATAATTATACTTTAATTATGTAGCTTTTGATGTAAAATAAATGATTGTATTTAATAACATGTATTGTTTTCTTTAATCATCTAATATACCTAATTAATTTTGTATGTAATATTCGTATATTTTATTGCAATAAGATAATAATAATATTCAAAATTATGACCTATTTATTTCCATTTAAACAGATTTTTTTTTAACATGTATTAAATATTTTCATGTTTTGTACGATTTAAAAAATGCTGTTCTAATACAATATCACTGTTTATTTCTAATTTAAATGTGACTGCTTAGAATCTTAAATTGAATAACGACATATTTTGGTTTGTGTCACTTTCTATTACAGCAGTTTTATTAACATAATATAATTATTATTAATTTCAAAACCAGTTAAAATCAATGTTAAATCAAAGGATATAATAGACAAATTTTGTTCTATAAAAAATAACACAAATTTTATGTTTTTCATTCCAGTTATAATGACATATATCAATATCACAAGCGTGAAGTTATTTGTGAAAGTGCAGAATATATTCGGTATATGCAAAGTGTTCGCTTGCCTCGTCGTGATTGGTGGAGGAATTTATGAAATTTCAAAAGGTAAAATATTTTAAAATTAATAGACTGTTTTTTTTTCTTTGTCCATCCATACCACTAATTTAATTAGCTGATCTTCCTACTCAGAATTTTATAATACTTAAGTACCTACTAGCTTATCCAGCGAAGTTAGTACCGCTTTATTTTATTTTTTTTTAAAGAAAAATAGAGGTAAAAATTTATTAATATGTAAAAATAACTAATTTTACATTTAAGATTATGAAATATAGACGTTCGTATCTTAATAAGATACGAATATGTTTGTAGATAGGACAAAAAGTTTGTTTGTTTTATGCAAAAAAGGAAAAAGCCATATGTTAACATCAGACCTTATGCAACTCAAGTCGAGAGTTATAAAATAAATGTAGCCTATATGTTATCTGATGTACTTATAAGCTATATTAAGTATTCTAAAGTTTCGTCAAAGTCCATTCAGTACTTTTTGCGTGAAAGAGTAACAAACATCCTTACAAACTTTCGTGCTATATAATATTAATTTGCAGTCTAAATTAAAAGTCTTTTTTTTCACAGGCAACACCGCAAATTTAAGCAAAGGCTTTGAGAACAGCACCACAAGTCCAGGCAGTGTTGCCCTAGCTCTGTACTCCGGTCTGTGGGCATATGACGGGTGGAATAGTGTTACGGTGGTCACTGAAGAGATTATCAATCCTGCTGTGTAAGTCTGTGTAATTATAATATTATTATCGCCACAGTTATTGTTAAAGTTTTTTTTAGGGAGAGTTCTGTAACAACCTTATTGCATCATTCCAATGCAATCGCCTCAATGAGGGCCACCGCGTGTCAGAAATCCACTAGATGCGCTAGTGTAGAATGAGGTCCAGCTGTCATGTTCCACCAATCACAGGCCACTAGCTTGCCTCTCATTGGTGGAACATGACAGCTAGACCTCATTCTACACTAGCGCATCTAGCGGATTTCTGACACGCGGTAGCCCTCATTATGATAATATTATGTTTCGAAAACTTTATAGTTCCCAATTTACGATAGTGTCGGTAGTCTTACGCTTACTATCGTCACTTCAGTCGCGGTACGAATATGGGAACTGTAAAGTTTTCGAAATGTTATAGTCATTTCAGTCCAATATGTAATAACCGCGAAAGCATCAGAATTTAAAATGTATCAGATTTTTTTTCTCCGATTTTTTAATAATTTAATAATTATGTAATAAAATCACTATTTAAGACTATTGCAGTGCTCTTATTTACCTTGTTATGTACCGACTACCTATCAATTTGTGAGACCTAATGTAGTGCACATAATATGCATTGAAAATGAGTATATATGTAAAGGCTCCAAAACGTCAGCAAATATAATTAAATACGCGAGTCAATATTGAAAATCCTGTGTGACAATTTTTTTTTTCACAGGAACGTACCGCTCAGTATATCGATAGCCGTTCCCCTCATCACTGCACTGTATGTCTTCATGAATGTAGCGTACATGACGGTACTAAGTTTCGCGGACATGACGTCAGTCCCCGCTGTGGCGGTGGCTTTCGGGAACACGGTCCTTGGCCGAGCTAACTTTTTAATACCGCTCGGTGTTGCCATTGCTACTTTTGGGTGCGCTATGAGCGTTCAGTTCGGTGTTACCAGGTATAAAAATCCTACTATTCTACTAATATTATAAATGTGAAAGTAACTCTGTCTGTCTGTCTGTTACGCTTTCACGCTAAAACTACTAAACCGATTTAAATGAAATTTGGTACAAAGAAAGTCTGGAGCCTGAGAAAGGACATAGGCTACTTTTTAACCGACTGCAAAAAAGGAGGAGGTTCACGCGGACGAAGTCGCGGGCAGAAGCTAGTTTTTTATAATTTTGTAGAATTATAGCTTCTACCCGCGACTTCGTCTGGAATAAAAAGATAGATATATATACATAAAACGTTTAGGTATTTTATTACAACACAAAACATTGATGTAGGTAAAGCTTTCCAGACAAATATAAGCATCCTTTTTACTCCTATAGGGGGTGAATTTTTAAAAATTCTTTCTTAGTGCTTCCCTACGTTGTAAAAGAATCTCCCAGTAAAAAAAATAAGTTTGTAAGTAACTCATTATGTTAATATTCTTTTTTATTTTAAGGGTTTGTTATACTGCGGCGAGAGGTGGTCACATGTTGGAAGTATTTTCTTATGTCAATATGAAGAGGTTAACCCCCGCGCCGGCCGTGGCATTTCAGGTAAGATTTAATTACTTATTATTTTTTCCTTATTATATAAAAGTTATAAAACTTTACTGTAGGTACATTCATATCCCTTACTCAATAATTTCTGAAGCTTTCGCGGTTATTATGCTTTGGGATAAAACAATTACAACGGATTTAACTTACGTTTTGAAAACAATAGTTCCCATATTCGTAGCAGATTGAGCTGACCATAGTCTAACAAAGGTCATCATGTCGTCAGCTTAATTTGCTACAATATGGGAACAGTCAAGTTTTCGAAACAACAGCATAAAATGAATATATCCTTTCTAATTTTATATAATCATTATTATTTGTAGTATTGTTAATTCGTATTGTTCATTTTGTTTACAGGCATTCCTCACTACAATATTCATCAGTGTCGGCAACATTCAAACCCTAATCGAGTTCGCCAGTTGGTTCTTATGGTTCTTCTACGGCCTCGCAATGGTGGCACTACTGGTTTTAAGAAAAACTCAACCAGACAAAGAGCGCCCGTACAGAGTGCCAACATTAGTGCCGTGCTTCGTGTTGCTAGTGGCGATATTTCTCTCAGTGTTGCCAATAGTGCATGATCCATCGGTTAAATATGTAATAGCGATTGGCTTTATAGTCCTTGGGTTTATTGTTTACACACTGTTTGTGTATTATAAGAAAACTCCAACTGCGTTTTTAAGTGAGTATATTATTATATTGCAATAAATAATCAGTAGTATAATTAGTGTCCCATGAAATATAGTTTTATACAGGTTTATATGTTTTATAACGCGACTAACTTTATTATAATTAATTTTGGCAGTTTTATCATATCAGTTTCTTATTGATATACCCTACTAGCGGCCCCGGCAGACGTCGTCCTGCCCGTCCGATTGTTTCGTCAAACATCTGTCAAAGTCTTCTAACTGTCACTTTCTTCATAAGGCTTCATATTTTCCCCGTTTTTTACACATTTTCCACTATTTCTTCGCTCCTATTGGCCTACAGCAGCGTGATGTTATATAGCCTAAAGCCTTCCTCGATAAATGGTCTATCCAACAAAAAAATATTTTTTGAATTCGAACCAGTAGTTCCTGAGATTAGCGCGTTCAAACAAACAAACAAACAAACTCTTCAGCTTTATAATATTAGTATAGATTATTATAGTCATATTAAATTTAGTGATATTTCCAATAAAGAAGTAAACTTTATCCATAAGTGGAATTGGGTAAAAACTAATTTCTCGTTAATCTGATTAACACATACGACACAAAAATATATTATTATTAAAAATGTAATTTGTATTTTTTCAGATAAATTCACTTTCCTGACTCAAGTGCTTTTCGAGAGTGTGCCGCCAAACAGCCGTCAAGACTGATTTATATATTTATGTATACATAGCCTTAAATTTCTTGTATTAATACGTATGCTAAGAAATCAATTTGTAAATATAGTACAAAAGATACATTATTTTAATTATACAAAATGCATTAAAGTAATTAATTATAACACAACTTTGTTTTATTATACCTACGCCACGGAAGGCCTCAGAAACGATACTTTTCCCCCGTTTTTGAAACATTTTCGGTTACTGCTCCGCAACTATAAGACCTAGCGTGATATTATATAGCCTATATGTTACTCGGGGATAATGTAGCTTTCCAAAGGTGAAAGATTTTTTGAAATCGGTCCAGTAGTTTCGGAGCCTATTCATTACAAACATACAAAAATACAAATCTTTCCTCTTTATAATATTATTATTATTATTATTATAGTATAGATATAGATATACACATATTCTTAAAAGTCGGTTAAAAAAAATAACCTGGCAACATTTTTTTTAAACTTGCGACACTGATAAATACCATAGTGATGTCCTAAAACGTGAAAATCGAACCTAACAGTTTGTAAGCTTTTAAAATATAATCTATTTACGTGAAACATTTCCGACATTTATTTTAATTATGAACATAAATTATCAGCGTCATTTTACATTGCAAAAGAGTTGATAAAATTTAAATATTACTTAAAGTCGATTAACGATTGTGTGTCTGTGTGAAATAACGTACAAGTTACAACCCTAATGGCCGATTGCGGCGGATTGTTTGGTTTTTGTGTTATGAGAAAATAAAAATAATTCAATAAAATATAGACGTAATTGTGGTGTTAAATTATGGCTTACCATTATATAGTTACGGCACAGAAGCCGACGGCCGTCACAGCATGTATTACAGGTAAATAAAAGAGTTAATCACAATTCATTTTTATTGAGGTTATCTGTTCAAATGATGAATGCCTAGTTATTTCAAACGTTTACTGCGTTCATAACATCATAATAAACAATTAAACACCGGAGGAATATCCTACATTATGTATTTTACGAATCTGAATAAGTTTTTAGTTGGAATTTTTTCGATAAATCATAAAAATTATAACGAAAAAATTCTTTCGAATACGTCCGGCACGCTTCGCTAGAATGTCAACACACGTATGTCATGCTTGCGCAATTTGGTGTTGTTACAATTATATGATAGAAATTCCTACTATTTGACTAATAAATCATATTTAGCGACGTAGTATATAGCTAGATGTCTAAAATGACATATTCACAATGTTTTAGGCAACTTTACGTCCCCTACGGATCTCAACCTGCTTGTGGCGAAGGTTTCTCGCCTGGAGATGTATCTGGTGACTCCGGAGGGTCTCCGCCCCATGAAGGAAGTAGGGCTTTATGGCCGCGTCGCTAAGATGAAGCTGTTTAGGCCTCCAGTGAGTAACTACATGTAAAACTGTGATAGTATTGTCTATTTTTAAGTATGTCTTTGTGTTCAGATGAGGTTCAGAAGAAAATGCTTGTCTTGAAATCTTCAGGTTGCCCTTTTATGTGCTGAGTTGAACTTCACAATTCCTAGTAGGATTTTACACTTCACCAAGTTTAAATGTTCATTATGATGAATTATAATATTTTATTCCAGTATGAGAAAAAAGATCTAGTATTCATCCTAACAGCGCGATACAATGCTATGATCCTTGAATGGAGGACGGCTGCAAATGGTGAACTGGAGGTTGTAACAAGAGCACATGGTAATGTGGCTGACCGTATCGGGAAGCCCTCAGAGAATGGTATCTTAGCAGTCATTGACCCGCAGGCCAGGGTCATCGGATTGAGACTGTATGATGGACTGTTCAAAATAATACCACTTGATAAAGATTCTACGGAATTGAAAGCTGCTAGTTTAAGGTCAGTATTCATCAAGGGTGTGGATTCCATTCAGGCAGTGTCACTAATGTATGAAGTGCCTACCCTGATGCCATACTAGCACTCACCCATTTGTATACTTTTTTGATTTGTTGACATTGAAAGTAGTCTGCTATGAATATAGGAATAGTCTTTTTTAAAAATAGCGGTTTGCCCCGGCTTCACATGGATACCTATAGCCTATGTTACTCAGGGTGAATGTAGCTTCCCAACAGTGAAAGTATTTCTCAAATTGGTCCAGCAGTTTTGGAGCCTATTCAATCCAAACAAACAAACAAGCCTTTCTTCTTTATTATATTAGTATAGATCAACAAACATTGTGTTTCTACAGATTGGAAGAACTGAATGTGTATGATGTGGAGTTTTTACATGGCTGCGCCAATCCCACATTAATACTCATACATCAGGATATCAATGGAAGACACATCAAGGTACAATAAATCCTCGAAAAACAAATATAATTGTTAAAAAAGGTTGCAACCTGTTTTAAGTGCTCCATGAATCATAATGCTGGTATTTATGGAAAAGAGTTTCATATCAATTATTATTGTACATATATAACCAAAATTGATATTAATAATCTATCTTGCTTGAAAATTTATTTTCTTAAGGTTATAATGATTGAAACATTATTCATTTTTTTTTGTTTAATGGGAAGCATAGTGTTACTCGCCTACAAAATTTCCTACAAAATTGTTGATGTTACAAGAATTTATTTAATTTCATTTATTTTTGCAGACACACGAAATAAGTATACGCGATAAGGAATTCTCTAAAGTGCCTTGGAAACAGGATAATGTTGAGACAGAGGCCTCCATACTGATACCTGTACCTAGTCCATTAGGTATGTTCTTTCTTTTGTCTTTAAATTTTTATACATACCTACATTAATAAAGAATTAGGTATATATCAGGGGTCGGCAACCTGCGGCTCGTGAGCCACAGCTTAAAAATTCTCTATTTATTGTTTTTAAGTAAGTGAAATTGATTTTTTAAATGTATAATAATTGCTTTGGCACACTACTTGGCCGAGTATTGAATCTCAAAAGGTGACTCCTAGTATAGGTTATTCACACTGATACTACAGGATTCGAACCCGCGACCTTTAGTTTCGTAGTCAGGGCCTCTGACCACTAGACCAAGAGGCCGTCCTATTAATGTGCTTTAATAATTAAGAAAAAATATTTCTGTCTTTAGGCGGCGCCATTGTGATCGGTCAAGAGTCTATTGTATATCACGACGGCCAGAGCTACGTGGCTGTTGCCCCTCCACAAATAAAGGTAATCAAATCAGTACAGTAATAGTTTATGGAATATAATAATAAGGTAAATCCACCTTATCCTAGCTTATATTAATTTCATAAATTTTACAGGTGGTTAGTGGACAATATTATAAAATTAGTTGCTGTTGTTTTACTCTGTTTCCTTGTTATTCTTTTTTCTTTGACAATCTCACTATAAGAGCATATAATTTTACGTGAAATTGTGTAATTTGTAATGTAATGAGAAATAAATCTAATTTGAGCAATTCTCTGATTGGAATGAGACAACTATAAATGTATTTAATTTTATACACTGACGTATCGAAAACTGTACAGTTCCCATATTCGTAGCGTTAGACTACACCGCTCAGTCGTGGTACAATATGGGAACCGGTAAAGTTAAAGCCGTTTATAGTCGTTTAATTCCAATTAATTTCACCTTTTTTTTTCGAACTAAATACTGATGCGCAGTTGGCAAGCTAATGGGCCTTTACTGCAAAACCGGACGGGTAGCGAGCCTTCAGAGAGGCTTTCAAGCCTTTTATTTCAACCTGTTATTTCTCTCCATACAGTTGACGTCTATAAATTGCTACTGCCGCGTGGACGGCCGCGGGCTGCGGTACCTGCTCGGGGACATAACCGGCCGGCTCTTCATGTTGTTACTAGAATTGCAAGAGAAAATGGACGGCACGCAAGCCGTTAAGGACCTTAAAGTTGAACTGCTCGGTGAGTTATTATATTTATTACTTTAGCGCAACTCAAAGTTGAGGATTGGGGGCGTGTGACGTCACTGCGGTGTGAAAAGTGTGTCATTTTTTTGTTTTATTGATAAAAATAAGAATGAGTGTATTATAATAATTTCTGATGCCTTCGAGGTTGAATGAAACAAAAGTCAGCTCAGTCGTGCTACGATTATGGAATCTGCAAAGGCTCCGAAACGTCAGCCAATAAAATAAAATACGCGAGTTAAATCCGTTAAAGTTGTTTCATTCCAATGAGTGTATTATATTATGTTTATTATAATGTACCTGACTGACTTTATTTCTTTCAAGCCCATTTTATTTTAGGTACCTATAGCATTAAAAAAATTTGCTAATAAATGCCTATGAAATTGCAAGTGACGGTTTTCATTCGTTTCTCGTTGCCGGCGTCCCACTTCACAAACTGCTAGTTACGTAATGTGACGTCAGCATGGCGTGATGCTAGGCCCCGCCCCCCTCTGACCTAAGTAATTCTAACAATATTTTTTCCACCAGGCGACATACCCATACCAGAATGTATGACATATCTGGACAATGGCGTTGTTTTCATCGGATCGAGACTCGGTGATTCGGCGTTAGTCAGATTGTCAGCGGCGAGGGACGAGGCGAACCAATACGTGCAGTCCATGGAGTCGTTCACTAGTCTAGCGCCCATAGTCGACATGTGCGTTGTGGATTTAGAGAGGCAGGGACAGAATCAGCTGATCACATGTTCAGGTTAGTAATAAATCAGGCGCGTGCAGTCAGGGTAGGCACTCCATAAATTTATACCATTGTGCCTATATAGAATGCACACCCTTAGTAATAATATAGTTAGAGAGGTTATTCAAACTGATATTATAAATGCAAAAGTAACTTTATAACTTTAAGCTTTCACGCTAAATCTACTAAACATTTTTAAATGAAATTTGGTACACAGATAGTCTAGAGCCTTAGATTGTAAGGGGTTGAAAGGGGGGATGAAATAATAAAGTTTGTATATTGAATTAATAAAAAAAACTTTATGCTGAATTTCCCGCTGTGTTTCTAAAACAAATATTTAAAGGGGCTGCCATACAACATGATTTTTACGCCCTTTTTATAGGCAATGCTATGAAAGCCTTCATTCACGAATCCGACTCGCACTTGGACAGTTCTTTTAAGGATTTTGCACATATTGAACCACGGCCCACCCCGGCTTCGCCCGGATCCCTTTTTATATAGCCTATGTCACTCGGGAATAGTGTAGCTTTCCAAGAGTGGAATAAATTTTCAAATCCAGTCGTTTCGGAGCCTATTCAATCCAAACAAACATTTCCTCTTTATAATATTAGTATAGATACATATCTACAATAAAAAACATTTTTTTTATCAAGTTGTATATTTTCAGGGGCGTTTAAAATGGGCTCCCTCCGTATAATACGCAACGGCATCGGTATTCAAGAGCAGGCGTCCATCGACCTGCCCGGCATCAAGGGCATGTGGGCGCTCACACTAACACACGGATCCACGTATCACGACACTCTCGTACTCTCGTTCGTTGGACAGACCAGGTAAATGACCAGATCACATGTAATTGTCGTCCGAGGCGAAGCCGAGGTTGACAAAAATGTGATCTGAGGCTTTTTTATTTTACTGCCCGAGGTCAGTATACTATTTTTCTGTTCGACGAAGCCAGAAAGCGGTAATTTCATTCAGCGCAGCGGCCACAAAGTTGGCGCTTTCCGGCCGGAGGACAGAAAACTATATTTATTTATTTTTACATTGTTTTAATTAGTATTTACAGTCCAGCTTTACGTACTAATTGTAGTATATTGGTTGCTTTGATTGATTTTCATGATAAGATTGATAACTATAGTTCTGAGTATGGTATTGCCATTCTTAGCATGGAAATCAATCTTACTCTGGCCGTCAATCTTGAATGTATGACCCATATAATATTTTTAAATATATATTTTTTTTGTTTATAGAGTATTAACACTAAATGGTGAGGAAGTGGAGGAGACTGAAATAAGAGGCTTCGTGTCGGATCGACAAACTTTCTACACGGGGAACGTTTGTCACAACCAACTTATTCAGGTCTGTATATGAAAGCGGAATTGAACCTTAATATTCTTTTTCCGTCCTCCGGCCAGAAAGCGCCAACTTTCGGGCCGCTGCGCTAAATGAAATTGCCGCTTTCTGGCTTCGTCGAACAGAAAAATAGTATACCGACCTCGGCCAGTAAAATAAAAAAGCCTCAGATCACATTTTTGTCAACCTCGGCTTCGCCTCGGACGACAATTACATG
Organism: Polylopha cassiicola; assembly: GCA_038024825.1. Lineage (NCBI taxonomy): Eukaryota > Metazoa > Arthropoda > Insecta > Lepidoptera > Tortricidae > Polylopha > Polylopha cassiicola. The sequence continues at coordinate 9,416,993 of CP149061.1, forward strand.
TGATCTGAGACATTTTTTATTTTACTGGTCTCGGCGCGTAATGTACTATTAATAAAGTTGTATATCATGTCAAAAGCTAAGAATTATTGACATATTTGAATTTTAGATAGTTATAATTATAAATTGATTGTTGTATAATGATATGTGGCCACACGCATGCTTTCGCGCGTGTGTGGCAGGGGTAGGTCGTGACATAATATACTTGTACTCCGACAGGTGACGGACGAGGGTATCCGGCTGATCGCGGAGGACTCCCCCGGCTCGGGCTCGTGGTCGCTGGTGGCGTCGTGGCGGCCTGGTGGTGATGGCGGTGCTGGTGCTGGTGGTGGTGCTGGTGGCGGCGGTGGCGGGGCGGAGGGCGCGCGCTCGGTGTCGGTGGTGGCGTGCAGCGAGACGCGCGCCGTGTGCGCCGCCGGCCCGCGCATACACCTCGTCGCCGTCGAGGACCGCCGCCTCACGCAGCTCGCGTGAGTACACACACACACGCACACGCACACACAGCACGCAAACAGAGACACACAGCACACACACGCAGCACGCACACACACACCATACACGCATAGCGCGATACAGACTCACTCCAACATGGTCCACTGAAAATTTGCATGGTGGTGATAGACATCTAGTCATTTTTTCTTCTTTTTCCATCAAGGTTATCATAAATTATACGATAAATATTTTGTGTTTTTTTTTTCAAAGAAACAAAAAATGATTAAGATATATGTTTCTAAGTTCGTAAGTGGGAGCTTATGACTTTCTCATCTGAATGCAGTATATGAGCTGTAAAGGCGAATCCCGAAACCTGGGATAGCTGTAGTTTGTTTTCCTAAATTTATTGATTTTGATCAAATTACCTACTATATTTTAAATATTTTCTTTTAACAATTGATTGTGTGACCACCTCCCCCCTTACAAAGACTACAAAGCTCCGCTCAGGATGAGCTGTTAATCTATACTAATATTATAAAGAGGAAAACTTTGGTTGTAATAAATAAACTCAAAAAGTACTAGACCGATTTTAATAATTCTTTCACTGTTGGGAAGCTACGTTCACCCTGAGTAACATAGTCTATGGAATATTTTGAAATAAAATTAGGGATCCGTGCGAAGCCGGGGCGAAACGCTATCTATACTAATATTATAAAGAGGAAAGATTTGTATTTTTGTATGTTTGTAATGAATAGGCTCCGAAACTACTGGACCGATTTCAAAAATTCTTTCACCTTTGGAAAGCTACACTATCCCCGAGTAACATAGGCTATATAATATCACGCTAGGTCTTATAGTTGCGGAGCAGTAACCGAAAATGTTTCAAAAACGGGGGGAAAATATCGTTTCTGAGGCCTTAAAAAAATCTTAAGTCCCCCCGTGCGAAGCCGGGACGGGCCGCTAGTTTCATTATATAAAGACTATTCTTATATTCATAACAGACTACTTTCAATGTCAACAAATAAAAAAAAGTGTGAAATAAACATGTTACTATAGCTCGGTGTGCATGGAGGAGGAGGTGGCGTGCCTGGACCTGGGCCCGGGCGGCGACCGCGCGCTGCTCGGCGTGGGGCTGTGGACCGACATCTCCGTGCGCGTGCTGCGGCTGCCAGACCTCGCGCCGCTGCACACTGAGAAACTCTCAGGAGGTCAGTCATACACACTTGTCATACTAAACTAGCCTCCGTACTTTACACAATATCGTTAAAATATAGCCTACTAGCTTCTGCCCGCGACTTTGTGCACGTGGAACTCGGTTAAAAAGTAGCCTATGTATGTCCTTTCTCAGGTTTCAGATTTGCTTTGTACCAATTTTCATTTAAATCGGTCCAGTAGTTTTAGCGTCAAAGCGTAACAGACAGACAGACAGAGTTACTTTCGCATTTATAATATTAGTAGGGATGAGGAGTCTTTTTAGTGTCCACTCCATCATCCAAAAGCAAAGCAAAGATGCCCTCCTATAGTGCTTACGTAATATTTGAATGGCCTCTAATATATTTAGGAACTATAATTATGATTATCTATAATAATATTATAAAGAAGAAAGGTTTGTTTGTTTGGATTGAATAGGCTCCAAAACGGCTGGTCCGATTTGAAATATTCTTTCAGTGTTGGGAAACTATACTATTCCCGAGTGACATAAGCTATAAAAAAAAAGGGATCCGTGGGAAGCTGGAATAAAGTGATAGTCTAAGATCCGAATCTACATCGACCGAAATAATAAGTAATAATTAAAAATAGTCTGTCCAGGATTTCGTAACTAACCCATTTTTAATATAACGGATTTAACTCGCGTATTTTTATTTTATTTTATTTGCTTACGTTTCGGATTTTTAGACATATAGTTTCCATAATCGTAGCACGTCTGAGCTGAACGCTAAAGTCCGCTTTCTAATATACTTATTATAAAATATGTTTAATTTGACGGCCTGTTGGTCTAGTGGTCAGAGGCCCTGACTACTAAACCGGAGGTTGCGGGTTCGAATCCCGCTAGGGGCAGATGTCAATGTGATGAGCACTGGCACCTGTACCTGAGTCTTGGATGTCTTATATGTATTTATGTATATTTATCCGTTGTCTAGTACCCATAACACAAGCCTTGCTTAAAATGGGACTAGATAATTGGTGTGAATTGTCCAATGATATTTATTTATATTTATTACTAGTGGTCCCGGCAGACTTCGTCCCGCCCGGCAATGTCGATTTGACAGTTGTCATTGTTGCGTTTTGTTATACTATTTTTAACAAATCAGCTTAATATTTTTTTCTTTTTTTTCACAAGAACGTGATAAAAAGTATCCTATGTCCTTCTCCTGGCTCTGAGCTACATCCCCAGCAATTTTCAGCCAAATCGGTTCAGCCGTTCTCGAGTTATAAACGGTGTAACTAACACGACTTTCTTTTATATATATAGATTTATTCTATTATCAGCAGCAGGGTTGATGTAAGGTCGCTATAAGTCTTCTGCTATAAGTCGATAAGTGTTAGTGAGATAAGATTGTATTCGTGTGGTCGTCGCCACTCGCAGAGATAATCCCGCGGTCGCTGCTGATCTGCACGCTGGAGGGCGTGTGCTACCTGCTGGTGGCGCTGGGCGACGGCTCCATGTTCTACTTCACCGTGGACCCCGCCAGCGGGGCGCTCGCCAACAGGAAGCGCGTCACGCTCGGCACGCAGCCCACCGTGCTGCGCAGCTTCCGGTAACTATAATGAACTTGGAATATGTTCACTATTGTATTGACTTAAGAGGATTGTCAACCTGTTAATTTTCATACAAAAGGCGATAACGTTTTACACCCAGTAAATATAGTTAGATTTTTATAATTTTTGGATATGTTGTAGATATAATGAGAAACTACGTCTGTACGTTTTGATTTTTAAGAAATATTGCTTACGCTAGATCTAAATATAGATTTTTAGATCTATATAGAGATTTTTAAATGCTAATAAATTTTAGCGTAAGCAATATTTCTTAAAAATCAAAACGTACAGACGTAGTTTCTCATTATATCTACAACATATCCAAAAATTATAAAAATCTAACTATATTTACTGGATGTAAAACGTTATCGCCTTTTGTATTTAAACTAACAGGTTCACAATCCTCTTAAGGGTGTAGCTAAATGGCTAAAACTCAAACTCAAATAATCATTTATTCAGACTAGGCTCTTATAGGCACTTATAAATGTCAACGTTAAAATTAATATTCTTTTTCGATTCAGCAAAAAAAAAAAACCTCTTGAGAAGAATCGAGAAGAAACTCAATTACTTAGGTATATTTTTTTCAAAATATTACAATTTCACTTAAGTATAAATTATGTACAAATTACAATATGTATGCAATCTAATTACATTTAAAAAAGAAATCATAGGAGAAAGAAACAAAAAATAACAATAGGTACTGGAGATGTATAAGATGTCAAGATGTCAAAAGACTAAATTACTGTATTAAGTTTAGAGTGCAGAATGGCAAAATAACCTTGGATAATTTTGTCTACTGTATTATCTTTTAGGGTGTAGCTAAATCGCCGAAAAACTGTGCCCTTATGGATTCGTCATGCCTGTCTGTGTGTCTGTTTGTTAGTCACCGCCACTTTTTTCCGAAACTATAAGAACTACATTGCCGAAACTTGTTTTTTTTTCACTCAAAAATAGGAAGAAAACTATAACTTTTTCGGGGTTCCCCATACATAAAACTGAAACTTGAAAATTATGGATAATTTTTCAAAACTGATATTGAGGTTTCTAATAACATTTTACATTACCATGCAATCTTCCACCGAATAGATAGACCTAGTATCCTACGACCTAATAGACCTAGATCTAGTAAGTAGGTTTTTTTTAATACGTCAATAATCGTTAACCGCAATTTATATTTCATTCAAACAAGTCAAACTTAAAAAAAAAACATTTCTTTTCATAAACCTTATATACAAACCATGACTGGTATTCGGCCAAATACCGAATACCCAAGAAAGACCGGATAGTAGCCGAATTTACTTAGCATCTCTAGCGTGAACTATTAAAGATATTTATTTATTTAATATATACTTTTAGGTCATTAGCGACTACGAACATATTCGCGTGTTCGGACCGGCCCACGGTGATATTCTCGTCGAACCACAAGCTGGTGTTCTCGAACGTGAACCTGAAGGAGGTCACTCACATGTGCTCTCTCAACGCGGCCGCTTATCCCGACAGGTGAGTGAAGTGGACAATTTTGGCTACCCCTAATTATGATACTATAGTCCGTTCGCGTTAAGAAAAGGCTCGCGGTAAGGCTGTATTCACAGTGAAGTATAAATTAAAGAATTTTAAATAATTAAGTTAATTAAGTTCAATGGAAATAAATTGTCTTCAAATTCTTCAAATTACGTAAATCGCTTATCACTATCGCTAGATTTTCCAGTTACATTTATTATGAAAGAATTTTGTTCTGCGAGTTTCATGATTGTATTTTATTTTGTTTGTTGACGTCAGCAAATAAGGTACACGAATTAAATCCGTTATGGTTGTCTTTCTCCATCGATTTAAGTTGTATAAAATTTAACTCAAAATTCATTTATTAGCTGACCCAGCAAACTTTGTATCGCGTTTTTTGTGAATTCCTTTTTTTTGTATTTTTCTTTTATTTTTGGGCTCTATACTATATATTATCTTCCAAGCCCTTTCATGAATATTTCAAAACTTTGTTTAGTTTGGGACTAGATCAATTGGTGTAAATTGTCCACTATTCTTATTTTAAAGTTTTTTTTTTCCTTTGACGACTAGTTTGGCGCTAGCGACAGACAGCACCGTGACGATAGGCACGATAGACGAGATACAGAAACTGCACATCAGAACGGTTCCCTTAGGGGAGACTCCCAGGAGGATCGCCTACCAGGAAGCTTCACAGGTGAGTTAATTTTTATTAATTTTAGAGCTTTAACTCCTTTAAAATAATCAAAAAAGTAATACTGACTCTTTTTAAATACACCTTACATAAAATAACTAAATAACAATCTACCTAAGTAATTTTACCAATAGAAACATAAATGGGTGATTCCACGGGCGTTTCAACCGCCGTCAGTCCGTTGTCCTGAATATTGAAGAAATGAGCTACAACAAGAATTACGTTTTGATGCGACGTCATACTGCGCTCGCACTTGTCGTCAAAATTAATAGAGTTTAAATCTTATTGTAGCTTAATTCTTCAATATTTATGGCAAAGGACTGACGGCGGTTGAAACGCCCGTGGAATCACCCAAATTTTATACAAAATGCAATAAAGGTGAACATGCTAAACAAGTCAAATATTATAATTATTTCGTGCCTCTGGCTGTAAAGCATCATATATTGTTGTAGGTAAGAAATGTATAATAAGAAATATATTATTATAACTATTTATCAAAGAACAATCACCGTAACCGAAAGACAATTTACAGTCGAGTCCGTATAGATCTCGAGTAATTGAATAAAATTTGGCAAATGATTCCTTTTATATCTTAATTTTTTCACTGGTATGATACTTATACCTTATTTCAATAAGGACTTATCTTATTGAAATAAGGTATAAGCTTATATATAGCTAAGGTATAAGCTTATATATAAAAGGTAATGACCTTTTGTCGACACCGTCCACGACGCGAAGCCGTGTAAACATTTACATTGATGTCGATGTCGAGACGACATTACACGGCGCGGCGTCGTAAATTTCCACAGCACATAAATGTCGACTTTACCGCGTCGTCGGGTCGTGCACCGGGCCGTGGTCGTGTGGCCAGGATCTAAGACTTCAATTTTTTCTAACAGACATTCGGCGTGATAACGATGCGGATAGACAAGCTGGAAGTGGGCGCCGGCGGCGTGGTGGGCGCGGCGGGCGGTGCGGGCGGGGTGTCAGTGCGCGCGTCGGCGTCCAGCGCGTCGACGGCGGCCGCCAACAGTAGCGCCGCACCCCTCGCGCCCCTCGCGCCCCTCGCGCCGCGCCAGCACGCGCCGGCCGCGCTCGACCTGGAGCTGCACAACCTGCTCGTCATCGACCAGCACACCTTCGAGGGTAAGACGACCACATGAGTAGCTGATAGCAGCCTTGCGACCTCAGATTACCAGGTCGCTGACCTGATACATACTTCGGTGGCTAATAGCAGCCTTGCTAGCTCCTCCACACTCCATTAGATTAGAGTCATTTATTTCTCAACTTATGCAATCCCTACTATCCCTACTAATATTATAAATGCGAAAGTAACTCTGTCTGTCTGTCTGTCTGTCTGTCTGTCTGTTACGCTTTCACGCTAAAGCTACTGAACCGATTGAAATGAAATTTGATACAAAGAAAGTCTGGATCCTGAGAAAGGACATAGGCTGCTTTTTAACCGACTGCAAAAAAGGAGGAGTTCCACGCGGACGAAGTCGCGGGCAGAAGCTAGTATTATATACATTACCACACCTTTGTAGCTAGTAGACTGATAGCTGATAGAAGCTTTGCTACAACCTTGCTAGGCTCCTCTATTTGTCTCTGCCGCTCGCCTTAAAGGTTACTGTGCGAGCGTGAGGGCACTATTACTACGCGCGTGCGACAGAGATAAGTAGAAAAAGGGCGACGTACGTTTTTCGCTGTGTTCTGCGACCGTCCTTTAGGAGCCTAGCTTACAGATAGCAGCCCCGCTGGCTGATAATAACTCCGCTAATTGATAGCAGCCCCGCTACACAGACGTAGATTTGGCCGATCTAGGCGGCCAATATTATTTTTGCATCTTATTATCCCTAAAATGGGGTAAATCGGAAAAAATATTCATTTTCACTAAAATTAATTTAATTCGGAATAAAAATAAATCGGAATTTCGATAAAATCGAATTTATTACAAAAAAAAAATTTGAAATAAAAGAAAAAAAATCTCTAAAAAACTAAAATTTAATTAATACATATTCTATCAATTATATAACATAAAACAATAATAATAAAGTGTAAAAATATGTACTAAATAAATAAAAACCAAAAATAAATTATGAAAGTCCACTGTCTTTTTTAAGCAAATCCTGGCAGTAATAATTCGATTGCTTGACGAGATTTTTTTTAAGTATTTGAGAATTTTTGGAAGTCCTCATACTTCAAATATGCTGACGTGCGCAAGAGTCTTAGTAACAAATGACTAGGTTGCACTCTTATCACGAAAACTTTCTTGCAAAATTTAGACGGTATGAGAAATTTCGGGCTTCTGCAATGTCTTTTGACAGTTGGCAAATTATGCCTAAAGGCTTTCTTTATAGTTTTAGCACCATAGATCATAATTTTGAGCCATGCTGGAGTCATGGGGTGCTCCCATACCTTCAACATGCTGTGTTTCCGTACTCTAGGCATATTCGTCATATTTCTCTACATACATTTTATGTCCACTTGAAATTGCTTACAAAACCACTTTTAATAAGTAAATTAGTTAATTTCAGATGCAAATTAAGTGTTTTGGATAATCGGAGACGCCTACTACCATTGCGTTATTGGTGTTACCAAAGTGGGATTTAAGCACGTATATCAATAGGCCAGTTTCTGCCCGAAATTATTCATGGATTTCCATTTTCTTTAGTTTTTCTAACTCTTTCTACTTTTGGTTTATAGGCTAGATATATATATGCTTTGAAAAAGTCGTATTCTTGCATGTATCACTGTAATCCCAAACTCTAGGGCATCAGAACCTATAGCATTGCAATTTTCCCTATTTTTCACGTAAACATGGGAAATTTTGATCTTGCATATTTTTAAACCAATATTTATGAGTTACCACTTTAAATGCAGACGTTCTGGATGATTCTATAGAAAAAAAACGACTTATTACCCACGTAGAAAAAAAATCACATTTTTAGTAGATAATTCAGTGTAGACTTCGAAGTACTTTTTTTTTGCACTGGGCAGGTCTCGGCAGAAACTATTCTATAATAAATAATGCTGAATATATACTTACACAAATAAAATAAAAATGAAAGCAGAGAAATACTGAGAAACATTTCAAATTAGCTTTTCAATTCCAAAATCACCAATAATTTTCTTAAAAAATACTTGTTACGTTTGAGCCCTATTTTAGGACAATAAACCAATAAAAAATACATTAAATTTATATTAGTTTGAAAGATACATTCCTGTATAATAAGAATCCATCATTTTTTCTTATATTAAAGACGTTAAAATATATTTTTTTAACCTTTTCAACACAAGTAAATTCAAGACACCGAGAACTGATACGTAAACTTCGAGTGATGACCTAATTTCGATTATCTGTATCTCAGCACTAACATTATCAAACGGGGTAAAAAGGCTGGGGGTAGGTGCCCAGGAATGTCTATTAGATAATGTAATATAAAGCTTATTAGTATGTTGATTTTTAAGATTTAGACTTATGGCCGCCTAGAATGGCAATATCTACGTCTGTGCGCTAGGCTCCTAATGGACGGTCGCGGAGCACAGCTTAAAACGGACGTTGCCCTTTTTCTATTTGTAAATGTCATCTACTCTTGTTTTGGTACAAATATCATTATATATTTACAATGCAATCTCACTAATCCGGCACTATTAAAAACGGAAGGGAACCGGATTACTGGATCATAGTGAAATAGTCGTAGGTAATGAATAAAACAAAGCATTTAGAAGAAATAAATGGATGTAATGTATAAAAATGAACATGTAGATATGGGTGCCAGATAATTGGACGTGCCGATCTATCGAACTGCCGGATTAGTGAGATTACACTGTAGTTATATTATTATGTATGTGTTATGTGTACGTTTGTATGTGTGTGTGCAGTGCTGCACGCGCACCAGCTGGCGGCGAGCGAGCTGGCGATGTCGCTGGTGTCGTGCCGGCTCGGCGACGACCCGCACCACTACTACGCCGTCGGCACCGCCATCCTCAACCCCGAGGAGTCCGAGCCCAGACAGGTACTTACTACACTACACACTACTCTATACACTACACACTACACTATACTACACACTGCACACTACACCATACAGTACGCACTACACTATACAATATAAATTGCAATATTATAACGTACACTCGTACATGCTAACCCAAGGAGGGATCCAGGTTTGTAGTCACATTGAAAAAGATATTTCAAATTTCAAATAACTTAATCGTAACACGACTGAGCTGACAATAGTCTTATGCTAAAGTACTTCTACTAAGCTAAGCTAAGCCCCGCCGCATATGCCCACACCAGCATTGGCTGTCACGAGCCGTGTGCCAGTGACAGTATTTAACACCTATGGCGCAGTAGCAAACTCCGCATTTGCTCTCACTTGGGATGGACGTGACAGCCAATGCGACGAGGCTAAGGAAGGATCCAGCTTTGTAGTCGGGAAGGGGTGACACTTAAAAAGATGGGAATTTTATCGGAAACAATAAGTTTAGAAAACTATCTACTTCTCTCCCAGGGCCCCTTTATTTGCTGACGTTTCAAAAACTTACTAATGCCAAATTATCGTCAGCTTAATCAATTCCAATGTGTAATAACCGCGAAAAAAAATGATTTTCTTACTTTTGAAGAAGAGTGTTAAGTGAGCGAGTGTTGTGCCTAAATAAATGTAGACTATAATCAACAGGTCCAAATCGCTTTTGGCAGTTTTTTGTAATATGTATTACTAGCGGTTCGCCCCGGCTTCGCACGGATCCCTATTTTTTTTCAAAATATTTTATAGCCTATGTTACTCAGGGTGAACGTAGCTTCCCAACAGTGCAAGAATTATTAAAATCGGTCCAGTAGTTTTTGAGCCTATTCATTACAAACATACACACACACAAAAATACAAATCTTTCCTCTTTATAATATTAGTATAGATAAAGTGTGAAAATCATGAATGTTTTACTGATTATAACTTTGTTATTTACAGGGTAGAATAATATTGTTCCACTGGTCGGAGGGCAAGCTGGTACAAGTGGCTGACAAGGAGATAAAAGGCGGCTGCTACACTCTCGTCGAGTTCAACGGGAAACTGCTCGCCTCCATCAATAGCACAGTACGTTAGATTATATAATATACATACTAGCTCCTACCTGCGACATTGTCTACGCAGAATTGTTACTTTACAGATAATAATGAGCACTAGACCATAAACGTACTGTGGACGCCCTCTGCCCTATCTAAGGGCATAGTAAATGAATCCCTACTAATATTATAAATGCGAAAGTAACTCTGTCTGTCTGTCTGTCTGTTACGCTTTCACGCTAAAACTACTGGATCGATTTAAACGAAATTTGGTACAAAGAAAGTCTGGAGCCCGAGAAAGAACATAGGCTACTTTTTAACCGACTTCAAAAAAGGAGGGGTTCCACGCGAACGAAGTCGCGGGCAGAAGCTAGTGAGGCCATAAAGGCCGTCAGTACTTGGAGATTAGAGTGGTGTCTAGATGATGATTACGTCAACAGTAGTAATTAACTTTTTTACACAAATACATTGTCTATGCTTGAAAAGCAATCGATTTTTTTATTACAAATATGTACCTGAGCATACCTCTGAGTTTTAATTTTTTTATTTATTTATTTACACTTCATTGTACAATAAAAAAACAAATGTACAAAAGGCGGACTTAATGCCATACGGCATTCTCTACCAGACAACCTTTAAAGCAAACAGAGAGCATGTGTAGGCGCAAAAAGAATAATACATATAAAATAATAGATACAATATATTATTATGACAGGATGATATTACACTACATAAATACAATTTTTTTTACCCCTATCCAAATATATTCTTACAATTCATAAGAAACTGTATATTGTTTACGTAAGCATGGACGGGGTGAGCTTTGCTTACTATTGCTAACAAGCGGTACGTGTGAGTAAATAATTGTTATTAATACTTAGAAGACTTTATATGTCGCTGCTTCTCTGGAATAGTGTCACAACTCGAAATGTGTTACCATTCTGAATTGAAATTTATATGTGACGGTTCACAGTCTTAAATGGAGTAACAAATTATTTCGAGTTGTGACACTATTCTAGAAAAGCAGTGATGTATTGGTTTAAGAGAAATGAATGAATCAAATTGTTGTATATGTGTTTGTTTCGCTGTAGGTCCGTCTGTTCGAGTGGACCTCAGAGAAGGAGCTGAGGTTGGAGTGCAGCCACTTCAACAACATCGTCGCGCTGTATCTGAAGGTGAAGGGGGACTTCATACTCGTCGGGGACCTCATGAGGTCCATGTCGCTACTACAGTATAAACAGGTCAGTATTATATATATAAAACTAGCTGTCCGCCCCGGCTTCGCACGGATCATCTTTTTCTTATAGCCTATGTCACTCGGGAATAGTGTAGCTTCCCAACAGTGAAAGAATTTTTGAAATCGGTCCATTAGTTTTTGAGCCTATTCAATCCAAACAAGCAAACCTTTTCTCTTTTTTATATTAGTGTAGATAACTTTGTACATTTCACAACAATTGATCTAGTATCTAATTAAACACGGATTTTCCTCGTGTCATGTAGGTATTAATTTTACGCTAACGTTACGCGAACGCGAGTAATATGTGTTAAAATTCTTTATTTTTTTGAGTACTTTAAAAGCATCAGATATAGTCTAGTCATCAAATATAGTCCTTACCGTTTCTACGTGTACTATTTTGTAAATAAAAATGTTGGATCAGGATGTCGATTAAAGCGTATTTTTTATTGTAGTCGAGTATTATTATGTTTATAATCTATCTTCACAAAAATGTATGTACACGCATAACTTCCGAATCAAATTGAATAATCATTTTTGTTGTGTTTGTTTATGTCGGGCAGTGATGGGCAAAATGTAATCGACTAACGATTAACAATTAAGATTAACCTAAAAGTAATCGATTAACGATTAAAAGTGACGATTAATCAATCTTAATCGTAAGATGTTCGACTAACTTAATCACGATTAAGTTAATCGTCGATTAAATACGAGCGATTAAATCTATAATCGATTGATTAATTAGATTAATTTTCTTTCGATTAATATCAGAAAAAAAAATTGTAAGTCTAAGTTTCGGGGTACGCTGATATAAGACAGGCTATTACGGGTCTTTTGATGGACGAGGAGATACCTGTTAAAATGAAATATCCATAATAAATAAATTTACCTAACTCATATACTGCCTAACCATTTTTTGCCCTGCTCTAGAATTATTTCTAAGAACATATTGAATGATATATGTACATATATTTTTTTTGTTATGCACTGTGTTTCAAAATTTAATCGAGAAATTTAGTCGATTAAAATGACGATTGACCAATCGTTAATCGAATTCTGCGACGATTAAGTTAATCTTAATTAAATTAATCGCGATTAGTTTTGTGACGATTGATTGTTTAGTCGATTAATTAATTGATTAAAAAAATAATCGATTAATGCCCATCTCTGATGTCGGGACAATGATTAAATATCACCCGTGCTGGTTTGGTACTGTCGGACAGGTTGTGAAATAATCCTTATTAATATAATAATAACATGTGATTGTGTCGTGTGAACAGATGGAGGGCAGCTTCGAGGAGATCGCCCGCGACTACAGCCCCAACTGGATGACCGCCGTCGAGATACTGGACGACGACACCTTCCTCGGCGCCGAGAACAGCTTCAACCTGTTCGTCTGCCAGAAGGACAGGTACACATATAATACACACACACACACACACACACACACACACACTAGCATACAAACACACAATTACGCACACACAATGACTGTGATGAGTCTCTCCCCCAGAGAGACTCTCATCACAGTCATACATTCGATCTTACTCACACATACACACAGTCACACTTCCTCACATACAGACACAGACTACCTCTTTCTATCTATCTTTCTCTTTCATACGCACACGCTGTCACACCACATTCGGTGTCTCCTTTATAATAAAAAAATAGGATGGACCGTTGATAGTTCTGTATTCGTAATAAGATTCCAAGATGTCCATGTCCTGCACAGGCACAAATCGGACCTATCCGCAGGATCATTTCTGTCCCCCTGCAACATAATAATAACATAATCGTGTTAACACACCTCCTGACGGCCCGAGCCGAGGCGCGACCCCCACTCTGGGCCCTCGGGTCACTAGCTGCCACCCCTGCCCATACCTCGCTATGCCTATGGCACCAACACGATTATTTCGTCCGTCTGTACTTCCCTACTCACTTCACCTGAAATTAAATTTATTAGATGTCACATTTATTTGTTGTATACACGGTAGTTGTATACAGTGGTTAGTTGTTCTGTATGTAACATCAAGCTCGAATGTAAAAATATTAAATCGGCCGGTCTTAAATATGTGACTTCCAAGATCTCACGATCACACACTCTATCTGTCGTACACATACACACACACACACACACACATATTGTATATTGGATTTTATTTAGCTTCTTCTAGCTTTTTAAAAAGTGCCGTGTGACATGTCTGACAGGCCACTGGTCGATAACATAATAATATTACCATTATTATGATTAAAACATCCTTTGAGTGAACGAGGGATTTAAAAGTGTTCATTTGTTCCCCGGCAGCGCGGCAACCACGGACGAGGAGCGGCAGCAGATGAGCTACACGGGCCAGTTCCACCTCGGGGACATGATCAACGTGATGCGGTGCGGCTCGCTCGTGTGCGCCGCCACGGACACCGCCGCCCCGACCGCGGCCCCCGTGCTCGCCGCCACCGTCACCGGCGCCATATGTGAGTACACGGTGACAGGGGCGTAGCGAGAGAATGTAGGTTTTGATTCCCTTGCGAGTGTCGAAGATTACCTTAGATATATATAACCCCGTCACCGCCATATGTGAGTACACGGAAACAAGGGCGTAGCGAGGGGGGGTGGGGTGTAGGTTTTGATTCCCTTGCCAGTGTCGAAGATCACCTTAGATCCCGTCACAGGTGTCGTATGTGAGTACACGACCACCGCCGCCCCGCCTACAGCCCCGTCACCGGCGCCATATTATTATGTAAGTATACGGAAACCGCCACCCCGGCTATAGCCCCGTCTTAGGAGCCATATGTGAGTACACGGTTTGCAGTTGTGTACCTTAGAGGTTACAGCAGGTTTTGATTCCCTTGCGAGTGTCGAAGATCACCTTAGGTATATCAACCCCGTCACCGCCATATGTGAGTACACGGAAACAAGGGCGTAGCGAGGAGGGGGGTGGGGTGTGGGTTTTGATTCCCTTGCGAGTGTCTTAGATCACCTTAGATATATTTTTTGTTTGTCTACCGCCTGCCACGCTGCTTAACACAATCCTAGCGGTACACGCAATTTTTTAAGCATTTTACTATTATGTAGGTTACGAGCGGCCCGCCCCGGCTTCGCTCGGATCCCTTTTTTTCGCCTATGTCACTCGGGAATAGTGTAGCTTTCCAACAGTGAAAGATTTTTTTAAATCGGACCAGTTGTTTTGGAGCCTATTCAATCCAAACAAACAAACAAACCTTTCCTCTTTATAATATTAGTATAGATTATTGATCAGATATTAGCAGGTGTACCCATTGAACTTATTTATTTCGTAACATTACTTATAACATCGAATATAATCAAAGCGCCCTTTTTTTCAGACTTCGTTCCACCCGGCAAAAAATCGATTTGACAGCTGTCATTATTTTTTTTTTTTCACTGGAACGTGATAAAAAGTATCCTATGTCCTTCTCCTGGTTCTGAGCTACATCCCCAGCAATTTGCAGCCAAATCGGTTCGGCCGTTCTCGAGTTATAAACGGAGTAACTAACACGACTTTCTTTTATATAATATAAGACTAGCGGCCCCGGCAGACGTCGTCCTGCCCGTCCGATTGTTTCGTCAAAGATCTGTCAAAGTCTTCTGTCACTTCTTCATAAGGCTTCATATTTTCCCCGTTTTTTACACATTTTCCACTGTTTCTTCTCTCCTATTAGTCGCAGCGTGATGTTATATAGCCGAAAGCCTTCTTCAATAAATGGTCTATCCAACAAAAAAAGAATTTTTGAATTCGAACCAGTAGTTCCTGAGATTAGCGCGTTCAAACAAACAAACAAACAAACTCTTCAGCTTTATAATATTAGTATAGATGATGCTATTTCTCCACAGGCCTAGTGGTCCAGATAACGCAGGAGCTATTCGAGTTCCTCCACCAGCTACAGGAGAGGCTCACGCACACCATCAAGTCGGTAGGCAAGATACCGCACTCGTTCTGGCGGTCGTTCAACACGGACATCAAGACGGAGCCCGCGGAGGGGTTCATCGACGGGGACCTCATCGAGAGCTTCCTGGACCTCACCAGGGACATGCAGAAGGAGACCGTCCAGGGGATGCAGGTGAGGGCGAGTGCGAGGTCCCGTACGGGACATAATTGAAATGTAAAATGGGGTTTTTAATACTGAGACTCCGCTGTCCGTCCGTCTGTTAGGTCAGGTACCTGCAAAACGTTCCCGCTTTCAACTTAGCGAGTATCCATTCTTTTCTTAGTATATTTTATACTACCAATCCTAAGTAGGTATTTCTTCTTTCCTAAAATCACGTAAGTCTATCTTGGACCAATTCAGTAGTTTTTGCGAGAAAGAGTAACAACCATCAGTATGTACTTACTTATAAACTCTCGCGTTTTATTATTATAATATTTTTTTTGTATTTGTAAGGATATATACATAATATACGAATTGCTCGTATTTTATTAATAATTGTTATTTTCCAGATCGACGACGGCGGCGGTATGATGCGAGACGCGACGGTAGACGATTTGATTAAAATAGTAGAAGACCTCACGAGGATACATTAGTTACAATTATCAGGTATCTTGTTAGGTTCTAATCTTAAACCAAGTAAATGTACAGTCATCATCGAATGTACCAGGAGCTAGCAGGTGCGTGCAGTGGGTAGGCACTTTACATTTTTGTCATTGTATGTGGGTATATCTTAGAGCGTTTGACACGCCGTTATTGTCATCTCAGACTATAAAATAATCAATATGTATAATAATTTCTGATGCCTTCGCGGTTATTACACATTGGAATGAAACAACTATTAACGAATTTAACTCGCGTATTTATTTTACCTTTAGACTATTGTCAGCTCAGTCGTGCTACGATTATGGAAACTCCAAAGAATCCGAAACGTCAACAAATAAAATAAAATTTAATAGTTGTTTTATTCCAATATGTAAACATGTAATAAAATGTATGTGAAATTATCTCCAGGTACTGGTACAAATATTGTATTAATTAGCACTTAATATTATTTGCAACTATTATAGATATAGCTAGAGGCAAAATGACGGCGTCTCAAACGCTCTACGATCCGCCTATAGAAAGATATAGAAAAGTGACAGTTGTTATATGACAGTGGCATAAAGATTTTCTGAAGAAAAAAAAATAATAAGTGCTAGTCGGGCAGACAAGTAGTTAAATATATCGGAATTGAAAATATACTTACTTTGAAACGATATATACAGGTGAAATTTATATGACCATCTAAATTTTTAATAAAAAATTTTGTTTTGTAGGTATTTTTGATATTTTGACCTACTCGTTTTTTTATATATTAAGCCTTTTAATGATCCAATGATACAATTTTGATGGTCATTAAAATATAACCCTGTATCTGATGACTTTTCCTATTAGTGTCATTACAACGTAGGCAACACTTATGATCCATATAAGCTGTAAAAAGGTTGTATAAGTGTTTTTTGCTCTTATACAGCCTACATAGAACTTGTGTGCTGGGCCAGTACAGACAGTACATGACGATTGTAAAACGAATGTATCGATTTGCGTTATAAGTAGCAGATTAGTTTAATATCCAACATTATGAAATCCCTACTTAATATTATAAATGCAAAAGTAATTTTACCTTTTATGTAAACCTAAACATATAAACCGTTGAACCGGTTTAGATGAAATTTAGTATGGTTGATAGAGTCCCGGGGAAGAGTATAGGGTAATTTCACCCCTTAAGGAACTTGCTTAGCTACCGCAAGTACTAATTCTACGCAGATGGAGTCACGGGTAGAAGCTAGTTCTAAATAAAGCTGCCTGAAGAATAGACCCTGTGATTTATATAATTTAATTGCGCCGCAAAATGTTGTTTCATTAACGGTGCCAGTCTTGTTTTGTTAAGTTGTAAGGCTGGATTTGTCCATAATGGCGGTCGCCGCGTATTTTTTATCCGCTAGATGCGCGTCGTGTAGAATGAGGCCCAGCTGTCGTGTTCCACCAATCACAGGGCAGTAGCTTGTCTGCCATTGGTGGAACATGACAGCGGTTTTATAGCCTGCGGCGGCCCCCACTAAATAAAGGTTATTTGAAAAATTTATTCTCTTTTTTGTCAAAATTATTTTTTGTATCTAGATTTAATTGACTATGCACCGTAAACATAATTAACCGTATGATACATGATATTAGATTTCTTGAATTCTTTTTATAATCTATGAGATAAAAAAAATGTTTTGTATAAACTATCCCTCATCTAAGTGTATTGGTTAAGTCAAAGTTAAAACTATGTTGAACTTTTCACCAGTTTAGGTCATATTGAATCTTATTTTTAAATATCTAATTGTAAACAAATTATATATTTCCGAACGTTAATAAATGATTTACGACCTGGCATTTTTTTTCTATTGGTCACATTTTATATTCCTCGATTTCCTGGTAACATATTTTTTGTTTAGTCAGAGCCGTGTTTTATAAATGTAAGTTACTATTTTAATGGCAACACAAAATGAACCATCTATGACCAGTGTTGCCATAATATGTAGTCTGTAAAATTTATAAAGCTCAGTCATCATTTTACATTTTATAAGCTCAGAAAAAGGGTAAAATGAAAACAACAAACCTTCATATCACATTTTATTTGTGGAGAGGCGTAACAATAATAAACTATAATCACAGACTCATATTATGCATGAATTATAACAGAAGTGCATTAACAACATAAGTTCATTATGTTTTTTTTATAATGAAATGCATTTTCATTTTAACCTTTTCACCGCCCCAGTCGGTAGTTACCGACAACAGAAAGCAGTACCACTAGCGCCTCGTCGGCCCGTGCCGACTGAAAGTTAGAGGCGAAAATTATAAGTAAATTAAAAGTTTAGTATACAAATTATGAACTTTTATTATTGTTTAAAGCCTAAATTACCGTAAACTTTATACATAAACGTGATACTATATAATATCATTGAATAAATAAATATTTTTGCGCGCCTTGATAAAATGCAGCAAATACGGCCCGTACTGAAGCCCTAGTCGGCGATAGCCGCGGCGTAGTGCTGTCACCAACTGTGATTTGTTTGTTGCAATACACGTTACGAAAAATTTAATGTAGGTGAATTTATAAATGTGTAGTTCTATAATTGTAAGTTCACTAATTAATTTACTTGAATGCGATTAATTAATCAAAATGGGAATAGTAAAATATATTTTACAGCATATTTTGAACACTTATTTAAATTAGTCCCGCGGATATACACGACCAGTCATGTCTGAGATCGGCTCGTTCAAGTAAATAACAAACGAAAAAATTGTATATTACTCTAATTTTTATCCTGTATACCTCCGTCAATTATTATAATGAAGTAGTTCGACGAGGAACCGAGACAAGTGTTCTAGTTTAGGTAATTATGTATATTAAATATTTACAAACCTATCCTTACTTTATCTAAAGCACAGGCAACCAAATAGGGTCTTTGTTAAATAGAAAACGACTACATCCAGGTAAAGAATGAATGACCCTTTTATTAATGTTTCTTTCTACCTGAAACACTCATTAGCAATAACAATAGGCTTAATTTTTGTGAGGAATTCTTAGTAAATATGTAAAGCACACCGCACGTGCAGGCGGTATTACAAACGAATTCTTGGAAAATGCTGACTATATGCTATTTGTACTTCCTAAATAATTATTGGAATTTATTTATAAACTTTGTTTGTAAGAAATCTAGGTACCTAGGTGCTGCATTTTATTATTGGTTTGTTGCTAAAGAATGTGTAGGATTTTTTCTTTGGACTCCCTGCCAAAATGTCGATAAATGCAGTTAACACATACCTACAACAGTTTCACATCTCTAGAATCAAAGCAATTTGCAGTACCTAAAAGCCCGGGTCGGCCGGTGCCGACAACGCGTGACGTCATCGCGTGAGTAGTGTGGTGACTTTCGTCACTAAACTGTACTGTAAATAATGCAAATATTTTGATCTTTTCATTATTTAATGTTGTTTTATAAGGTTAATAATCAATGAACATGTAGTAGCAACATTATTGTATTATTCTTTTGACATTTCTTCGACTTTTTGGATATAATTATAGAGGAATTATTTAAATATCGATACACCATTTCCAAGTCACTATGGTTTCTCGATCTCGAATGCTTGTTTTTGTTCTGGCGTCACAGGCTCGGCGTTTTGTATAGTTGCGTGGCGGCGAAAAGGTTAGTTCTTATACGATTAGTGTATAAATTACGTAGACAGTTAAAAAATCTTCACATGCCAAGGCAGCAACTATCTGGGAGATAAAATTCATCAATTAGGGGTTCATTATTTCACACTATTTCTTTAAAATTTTGCAAGCTAATATTACTTTACTATGTCATGAAGGAATTGACCCAATTATTTCTAATCGCTAAAAGAGAAATTAGCATTTCAATACGATAACAAAAAGAACCGTAAATACTAAATGCCGTGTAATATAATGTAAAGTACCTAATCACATGATAGTAAACACGACGTACTAAAATACCTACTTCAAACCCATTAAAAAGCTATAAAAATGACCATAACTACGGTCTACCATAAGATTGTTAAATTTATAAACAGTATCTGATTCTGTATTATATATTATTACTCCTTTATTATCACAGTGACACAATTCAATGAGTTACTTCATTAAAGATTTATGTTCACATTTAAATATGAATTCGCATAGAGATATAATAAAATTGGGTCACTCTAATACTAAGGTAACATAACTGGATACTTGCAAATGGTACGTACAATAATATTGCAAGATTATAAAACAACTACTGTACATGATTAAAACTTACTCTTGTTACCATTTTTTATCTAACATTCTATTTGGCTGTGTGTGACCTTGAATAAAACTTTAAAAACAAAAGTTGTCTATGACATCTATGAGGAACTAAAAATACATAATATATCTAATGTAATCTAATAATCACATTTAACTGTTAGAAGAAACTCACTCTATTTTAAAACGCTCGTCTATTTTACATTCACCACAGTGTCTCTCGAATGACCTTCGATACAAATCATTGTTTAATTTTAATTTCATAGCCAGTCTATTGTTCTTACTAGATGAATAATGCAATGACTGTGCATGACATGATGATTATGATTATGTAAGCAATTTAATCCCTACTAATATTATAAATGCGAAAGTAACTCTGTCTGTCTGTTACGCTTTCACGCTAAAACTACTGGACCGATTTAAAACAAATAAGTTTGGAGTCTGAGAAAGGACAAAGGCTACTTTTTAACCGACTGCAAAAAAGGAGGAGTTCCATGCAGACGAAGAAAGTCGCAGGCAGAAGCTAGTTTGGAATAAATGCGTTTACTTTAGGTTCCGTCGCAATTTTTCTACTGTACAGTATACAGGTCTCCATAAGTCGGCATATCTTTTAGCTCTCATGATGATGAAACAATGTTCGATCCTGTCATTTTAATCTCTATTCTGAACCTACCTCCTATACTTGTCAGCCTTGTGTTTTAGGAACCACATGAGCGCAAAGAGACAACTCGGGGGGCTCGACAGAGGTCCCGGGGACTCCAGCATGTGCTCTACTTCGGGTATAGTTTTCTCAACAACTTCAATCAGCTCATCATCCACGCCTCCACCTGATTTTAGAAAAAAAAATTAGTAACAGCCTCATGCTGCTGAGAAAATGAATTTCATGGAAAGGCAAGTAATCTTTACAGTTTACTATCAGCTATATTTATTATCGGCTGAATTTATCTTAATGTTTATTTGCTTATCAAATCCATTTATCTAGTCTGTCTAAGTTCTTTTATCTTAACATAACTGAATGCAATTTTATTCCAAGTATAATTCTTTTAATAAAACAAAAAATATGAATATTTGGAAAAGTGTTTTTACCTTGTTCAGTTTTCATGTTATCTGTAACCTCACAGTAGTATAATGTTTGCATGGATCCTTGTACACCTACTCCAGACCTGTAATAAATATAATTAAATAAATTACAATAATGAAAATAAAATGTTTTTTATACCAAAGGTTTTTTTATACCTTCACAGTCATTCATTACACTTTGGAATGAACCAATTATAATGGATTTAACTCGCATATTTATTTAATTTGCTCTGACTTCAGACTATTGTCAGCTCAGTCATGCTATGAATAAGGGGAACTATAAAGTTTTCGAAAGGTAAATAAAATAAAATATGCAAGTTAAACCTTTATCACTGTTTCATTCCTATGACAAAGTACTATTTCTCACTGTTAATAAAAGAAAATATTCAAAGCACAGGACAACTAATAAAATACAATACCTATAAGATATAACCCTTTCAAGTTGATCAACTGTGACATCATATCCACACTCCTCCAGCACCTCTTCCTTGGCTATGTCCGCAATTGATTTGTCTTTGTCAATAATACCCGCGCACATCTCAAGAGCTATACCGAGGGACCCTGGGTACTTCTCTGTGTCTATAACTTTTTTTTCACGATCTTCAGGATGAATACAATTGTAATAAATGGCTGAAATATATTAATAATATTTTTATATGATGCAACAGAAAGACATTTTTTTTTTGGTATATTTATAATTAGTAATTGATGTCTGATAAGAATCTTAATGTATTATAGTTTTAAAACTTTAATGAAACTGAATGAAATAATTAGTAATAATTTAGAAACAGTTAACTGAGTCAAAATTAAAGATAAAAATTCAATAAACTTACCTGGTCGGAATTGTTTGACGAAAATTAAAACTCTCCTAGTAACGTTGAACACTATTATGGCTACGCTGTCGTGTACAGCCAGTAGGTCCCAATTCTTTTCCATTCCATTTTGTGTGTACATAAACCGCAGGGGCTTCACGTACGGCGAATCCGGCAAGGGAGTCAAGTACACGTCCTTGATATCATCCATGTTTGATTATAATTGACTATCGTATGTAGTAAACGACCAATTCAACTAAAAGTATTTAACTAATAAGTTACTTAAAGCCTATACGTATTCATGAAATACTTTACACCTTAGTAAATAAGGTTAAAATGAGAGAAATGCGCGAACCAAGTCAAGAAATTTCGAAATAAGTGACATCTGATGTCATTTATTCCTTAATTCCTGTAAAAGTTTGAAAAGTCTTGCTTGTCTATGATTAATAAGGATTTCTCATCAGCTCAAATGAATATCGGTTTTTTACATGGGAAGTAACACAATATTTTTCAGTATGTTGGTAAGCTTGTAATGAATACAGTATACAGTTTAAAATAATGTCATCTATCTTGTTTATGTGAAATTATGTGTCTGTGCTGAGTGCTGACATAAAAATATATCGAACTGTATCAACTGTATGGAAACTAGAATAGTTTCTATATAGAAATAACCTAATAATTATGTTGTAATAAGTATTATCGGATAAAAATACATTAATGGCAGTATTTCTGCTATTTTGATTTATTAATTTATGCTACGGTGACTAGTTCACGTGGTAAACAATTACTTCAACACAATGGCAAAAAGTAGTAAATCTGGATTTGTTATCAAACTGTCCACTGAAACTGTTCAGAAATTACACGACGACGAAGAACAACAACAAAAGATTAAAAGCGATGAAAAAGCGGCTCAAAACATTTCAGAACCACTTGAGACCCAGACACCTCGGGCTCAAGAGGGAAAAATAACTGAATCTGCGAAAACAAACCAAAATAATAAGTTGGTTTCAGGTGATGCATTAGTAAAGGGTGATAAATCTGACTTGGAAAAATCTACAGAAAGTGGTAACAAGCTTGATGAAAAGAATAAAAATAAAGAATCTTCCGAAGATAGCACAAAAGAAAAATCAAGTGGTCAGGATTCTTCTTGGGGCGATTACGCGCCGTATATTACATATGAAGGAGAAGAGGCTATATATACTGATCCAACTAATCAGCAAAGGTACACTTGGGACGAAAAAACTAATGCCTGGGCCAAGAAAGAAGGAGATGTCCCAGGCAGAGTGTACAGCTATGAGGATGACACACATACATACACTGAGGCAGACGGCTCTAAATTCTTTTGGGACGAAGAAAAGAAAGCTTGGATACCAAAAGTTGACGATGACTTTTTAGCATACTACCAAATGTCTTACGGTTTTGTAGACAACACAGAAAAGAAAGAGGATGACACAGTTGCAAAGAAACAAGAAAAGGAAAAGAAAACAGACCAAGCAGGGGCGGGTGTTAAGAGAAAAAATGACCCTCAGTGGTTTGATGCAACAGATGAAACAAACACTAAAGTCTATGTTTCGAACCTACCTCTTGATTTAACTGAAGAGGAATTTGTAAATTTTATGCAAAAGTGTGGCCTTGTTGAGCGAGATCCAATCAATCAGAAAATGAAAGTGAAACTGTATGAAGATAAGGAGCATAATTGTTTTAAAGGAGATGCGCTATGTACATACATTAAAATTGAGTCGGTTGATTTAGCATTGAAATTACTTGATGGCAGCGATTTTAAAGGCAACAAGATTAAAGTAGAAAGAGCGCACTTTCAGCTGAAAGGTGAATATAATCCAGCATTAAAGCCTAAGAAAAAGAAGAAAAAAGAGTTGGAAAAGATAAAGAAAATGCAGCAAAAATTATTTGATTGGCGGCCGGAGAAATTTATTGGGGAGAGATCCAAACATGAAAGAATTGTTATTATTAAAAATTTATTCCTTCCATCAGATTTTGATAAGGATGTTCAGTTGATATTAGATTATCAACAGGACTTGAGGGAGGAATGTGGGAAATGTGGTGAGGTTAGGAAAGTAGTTCTGTATGACAGACATCCCGAGGGAGTGGCACAGGTCACCATGAAGGAGCCAGAGCAAGCTGACGCAGTAGTTGCCCTGATCAATGGAAGGTGGTTTGGTAAAAGGCAAATTACTGCTGAGATTTATGATGGACGGACTAAGTATAGGGTTCAGGAAACTGATGCTGATTTAAGCAAGAGGGTGGATAAGTGGGATCAGTTCTTAGAAGGCAAGGAGGAAACCACTGGCGATAATAAAGAAACTAAATCTGAAAATTCAGAAAAAAGCAATGTCATTGAAGAAAAAGATGTAACAGTTACAGAAGAAAAGGAGGTTAAAAGTAATGAAGGGCTCAGTGACCCCATGGATTCGTAATTTATTAATGAATTGGTTTATTTTTTAAAAGTTTATTTTTAAGATTAAACACTGTATTTAAATAACTTAAGTTGGTTTCATTTTAATACGATACATTTTAAATTATTCTGTCCTGTATATCTGTCCCTCTTACACGAGTTCAGAAATGTCATAGACAAATGCAAGATGATAGGAGTCAATGCCTTATTAATGCACTTGTCAAAAAAATAAATGCACCATAAACAAAACTTTCCGAGCCGTCACGATTGACACCTGACTTTTTATGTTGAATGCACGAGAAATATCGAATTCTACATTTCATACTTATAAATAAACAATTTAACTCACGATTAAACGTATTCAAATGAGTTTTAGTTATAGTGGTGCATGTACGCGCGATGGGCGACGTTTATATCCGCTGTTCCGTCGGTTGATCGGCTGAGCTGTCAATTTTAATCGGGGCTTCTCTGGCGAAGTCCATGAATAATAACAGGATATTACTATGATAACATGGCCGTGCAATCGGACTCTGGCGGGAAAGACGACGTGAAGACGCAGTTTGTGACGCGAGAGGGCACATATCGCTTGATGACGCTGTCGGAGTACTCTCGGCCGAACCGCGTCGGATATACGAGTGGCTCGGGCTCTTCCCACGTGCGAGTGTCGCTGGTGTCCCTGCCGCCGGGCGCGGGCGGAGCGCCGGGCTCCGACGGACAAGCCTCCGACGACAGGATCTGTTTCAACCATGGGAAAGAACTCTATGTCTATGTATACAGAGGAGTTAAGAAGGTAAGTGTTTTTATGCGTAGCAGCCGTTAATTGATGTTTTTAAGTATAATTATGGTTCTATTTTCCTGTTAAGCCTAGTTATGTTGTCTACATTTGTCATTAAAGTTTCTTATAAGAATGACAACAATTACTAATTGTAAATATGTTAAATCGCTACAAAATAGTATGTTTTTTTTTAATCTTCCATATTGATATGAATAGTATCTGTTTAAGAAAAATACTTGGCTATATAGCCTATATAAGACTGTTGTGCCCTTAGTAAAACTATATTATGTATTAAATTTAATTAAAAGTAATTGTTCTACTTATAAACTAATCAAAGCTTGTAGATACCAAGGAATGCACTAACATTTTTATTTGTGTATTTACATAATATTAGGGATCTTGAGAGCACCAGGCATGTTAAATATCATACAAGTCTCCATTTATAATCATGCAATATAAAAAATCCTGTCTAGATTCATGTACAGATGCTCATCACACTAACATTTGCTTCTAGCAGGTATTCGAACACAAGACTGATGTATGGTCAACTCATAATTGTTTAGTTATAAAATTTGCAGATTTGTATTTATACATTTTCTATATCTATACTATCTCTACTAATATTATAAAGAGGAAACATTTGTTTGTTTGGATCGAATAGGCTCCAAAACGGCTGGACCAATTTGAAAAATTCTTTCACTGTTGGAAAGCTACTTTCATCCTGAGTAACATAGGCTATAGAATATTTTGAAAACAATTGGGACCCGTGCGAAGCCGAGGCGAACAGCTAGTTTAATATATACACAAACTTTCCTATTGTAAGTGTAAAAGACAAACTTGACTATGAGGCATTCTCTCCCAGTCAACCTTAGAGTCATACATATTACATACAGTAACAATGTGTAGGTTAACCTTCTCTTACTAGAAAGATAAATAAAGACAAATAAAGTATATAGATAAGAAACTTTTCATGGCTATTAATTACCTTTAAAACTTCAACCAGGCCATAATACCTTATCTTATTTTATAATAACAGCCTTGGTCTAGTGGTCAGAACCCCTGACTATAAAACCGGAGGTTGCGGGTTCCAATCCTGCTAGGGGCACAAGAATGTTTATCTGTCATCTAGTATCCACCAAGCTTTGTTTTGTTTCTGACTAGATCAATTGGTGTTAATTGTACAAGGATTTTATTATCCCTACTAATATTATAAATGCGAAAGTAACTCTGTCTGTCTGTCTGTCTGTTACGCTTTCACGCTAAAACTACTGGACCGATTTAAATGAAATTTGGTACTAAGCAGTGTTGGCAAAAATGTAATCGCGATTAACGATTGACGATTAGGCGATTACATGTAGTTACGATTAGCCGATTGACGATTAGTTGAAAGTAACCGATTGACGATTGCTAACTACTGTAATCGCAATCGTTAATTTCTAATCGTAATTACTAACTACTTTTTCAAGGAATAAGACTTTATCAGCGAGCAGTTACTAAACATATGATGTTGGTAGTGCTGATGATGAACCCTGAAGACACTTCTATGGATCTCAATGATGGATAAAGATAGATATATCGTGTTTGGGCTCATTCGACTCGGCATGACGAGCACTTTCTAAATACATGATGTTGGTAGTGCTGATGATGTACCCTGAAGACTTCTACGGATCTCTAAGATGCATCAACATAGGCTTATCGTGTTTAGGCTCATTGGACTCGGCATGACGAGCACTTTCTAAACACATGATGTTGGTAGTGCTGATGATGAACCCTGAAGACTTCTACGGATCTCTAAGATGCATGAACATAGGCATATCGTGTTTGGGCTCATTGGACTCGGCATGACGAGCACTTTCTAAACACATGATGTTGGTAGTGCTGATGATGAACCCTGAAGACTTCTACGGATCTCTAAGATGCATGAACATAGACATATCGTGTTTGGGCTCTATCGACTCGGTATGACGAGCACTTTCTAAACACATGATGTTGGTAGTGCTGATGATGAACCCTGAAGACTTCTACGGATCTCTAAGATGCATCAACATAGGCATATCGTGTTTGGGCTCTATCGACTCGGTATGACGAGCACTTTCTAAACACATGATGTTGGTAGTGCTGATGATGAACCCTGAAGACTTCTACGGATCTCTAAGATGCATGAACATAGGCTTATCGTGTTTAGGCTCATTGGACTCGGCATGACGAGCACTTTCTAAACACATGATGTTGGTAGTGCTGATGATGAACCCTGAAGACTTCTACGGATCTCTAAGATGCATGAACATAGGCATATCGTGTTTGGGCTCATTGGACTCGGCATGACGAGCACTTTCTAAACACATGATGTTGGTAGTGCTGATGATGAACCCTGAAGACTTCTACGGATCTCTAAGATGCATGAACATAGACATATCGTGTTTGGGCTCTATCGACTCGGTATGACGAGCACTTTCTAAACACATGATGTTGGTAGTGCTGATGATGAACCCTGAAGACTTCTACGGTTCTCTAAAATGCATGAACATAGACATATCGTGTTTGGGCTCTATCGACTCGGTATGACGAGCACTTTCTAAACACATGATGTTGGTAGTGCTGATGATGAACCCTGAAGACTTCTACGGATCTCTAAGATGCATGAACATAGGCATATCGTGTTTGGGCTCATTCGACTCGGTATGACGAGCACTTTCTATTGATGCATCTTAGAGATCCGTAGAAGTCTTCAGGGTACATCATCAGCACTACCAACACCATGTGTTAAGAAAGTGCTCGTCATGCCGAGTCCAATGAGCCCAAACACGATATGCCTATGTTGATGCATCTTAGAGATCCGTAGAAGTCTTCAGGGTTCATCATCAGCACTACCAACATCATGTGTTTAGAAAGTGCTCGTCATACGGAGTCGATAGAGCCCAAACACGATATGTCTATGTTCATGCATCTTAGAGTTCCGTAGAAGTCTTCAGGGTTCATCATCAGCACTACCAACATCATGTGTTTAGAAAGTGCTCGTCATACCGAGTCAATAGAGCCCAAACACGATATATCTATGTTCATGCATCTTAGAGATCCGTAGAAGTCTTCAGGGTTCATCATCAGCACTACCAACATCATGTGTTTAGAAAGTGCTCGTCATGCCGAGTCCAATGAGCCCAAACACGATATGCCTATGTTCATGCATCTTAGAGATCCATAGAAGTCTTCAGGGTTCATCATCAGCACTACCAACATCATGTGTTTAGAAAGTGCTCGTCATGCCGAGTCCAATGAGCCCAAACACGATATGCCTATGTTCATGCATCTTAGAGATCCGTAGAAGTCTTCAGGGTTCATCATCAGCACTACCAACATCATGTGTTTAGAAAGTGCTCGTCATGCCGAGTCCAATGAGCCTAAACACGATAAGCCTATGTTCATGCATCTTAGAGATCCGTAGAAGTCTTTAGGGTTCATCATCAGCACTACCAACATCATGTGTTTAGAAAGTGCTCGTCATGCCGAGTCCAATGAGCCTAAACACGATAAGCCTATGTTCATGCATCTTAGAGATCCGTAGAAGTCTTCAGGGTTCATCATCAGCACTACCAACATCATGTGTTTAGAAAGTGCTCGTCATGCCGAGTCCAATGAGCCCAAACACGATATGTCTATGTTCATGCATCTTAGAGATCCGTAGAAGTCTTCAGGGTTCATCATCAGCACTACCAACATCATGTGTTTAGAAAGTGCTCGTCATGCCGAGTCCAATGAGCCCAAACACGATATGCCTATGTTGATGCATCTTAGAGATCCGTAGAAGTCTTCAGGGTTCATCATCAGCACTACCAACATCATGTGTTTAGAAAGTGCTCGTCATGCCGAGTCCAATGAGCCCAAACACGATATGCCTATGTTCATGCATCTTAGAGATCCGTAGAAGTCTTCAGGGTTCATCATCAGCACTACCAACATCATGTGTTTAGAAAGTGCTCGTCATACCGAGTCAATAGAGCCCAAACACGATATATCTATGTTCATGCATCTTAGAGATCCGTAGAAGTCTTCAGGGTTCATCATCAGCACTACCAACATCATGTGTTTAGAAAGTGCTCGTCATGCCGAGTCCAATGAGCCCAAACACGATATGCCTATGTTCATGCATCTTAGAGATCCATAGAAGTCTTCAGGGTTCATCATCAGCACTACCAACATCATGTGTTTAGAAAGTGCTCGTCATGCCGAGTCCAATGAGCCCAAACACGATATGCCTATGTTCATGCATCTTAGAGATCCGTAGAAGTCTTCAGGGTTCATCATCAGCACTACCAACATCATGTGTTTAGAAAGTGCTCGTCATGCCGAGTCCAATGAGCCTAAACACGATAAGCCTATGTTCATGCATCTTAGAGATCCGTAGAAGTCTTTAGGGTTCATCATCAGCACTACCAACATCATGTGTTTAGAAAGTGCTCGTCATGCCGAGTCCAATGAGCCTAAACACGATAAGCCTATGTTCATGCATCTTAGAGATCCGTAGAAGTCTTCAGGGTTCATCATCAGCACTACCAACATCATGTGTTTAGAAAGTGCTCGTCATGCCGAGTCCAATGAGCCCAAACACGATATGTCTATGTTCATGCATCTTAGAGATCCGTAGAAGTCTTCAGGGTTCATCATCAGCACTACCAACATCATGTGTTTAGAAAGTGCTCGTCATGCCGAGTCCAATGAGCCCTAACACGATATGCCTATGTTCATGCATCTTAGAGATCCGTAGAAGTCTTCAGGGTTCATCATCAGCACTACCAACATCATGTGTTTAGAAAGTGCTCGGCATGCCGAGTCGAATGAGCCCAAACCCGATATGTGTATGTTTATCCATCTTCGAGATCTAGTACCTAGTCATCTTTAGTGTCCAACATCAACATCACCAGGAGACATCATGACGAGTGAAAATTATATTCACCCCTCTACGACAACCAACCAGTACTGCAGGAGCCGTCATCTCTTAAGCTTTCACGGGAATTCAGATATTTGTATGGGAATCAATGAAAAAGTAATCAAATAATCGTGATTACACGATTACACTAATCAAACTACTTGATTAGTTAGTAACCGATTACTGGAGTAACCGGTTACTTGACTAATCGGTTACTTGAGAAATCGGTTACTGAGCAATCAAATTAGTAATTTGATTACATTTGTAACCGATTGATGCCAACACTGGTACTAAGAATGTCTGGAGCCTGAGAAAGAACATAGGCTACTTTTTAACCGACTGCAAAAAAGGAGGAGTTCCACGCGGACGAAGTCGCAGGCAGGAGCAATATTATATAAAAGGAAAGGCTGACTTAATGACTGACATATCAATGCAGGGCCAAAACTATAAGGGTTAGAAACTTTGCCCAAGAGTTACATATAATATATAACATAGGAAAGAAGCAGGCTGTAAAACGGGGGTGCTAATTGTCCGCAGATGAAGTCGGAGGGCAGAAACTAGTTGTTAAGTCACTATTTGGTCTATCCAGTACATTTACGATGTTCTTTCCAGGCCGCAGATCTCACGAAGCCAGTAGACAAGAAAATGTACAAGGGCACCAACCCGACGTGTCACGATTTTAACACAGTGTCAATGTCTGCAGACAGCGTGTCTCTAGTCATCGGGTTCTCCACGGGACAGATACAGCTGATAGATCCAATTAAGAAGGAATTAAGTAAATTGTATAATGAGGAGGTGAGTGCTTTTTATTTAAGCCTTTTTGTGTAACACTCATGTTATAATAATCTATACTAATATTATAAAGAGATGTCATAGATTTTATAAAATGTTGTGTATAATTCATTCTGATGACTAATTATTTGCTATTTATCAATGCAATGATTAAATCTAGATTATTATAATTAATTTTTCATGTCATATCATTTAAATGCAAATTATTAGTTGCAGCTTTCAAAAATATACTAATTTAGTTTACGAAATGAATCTGCATTCAATTCTCTTTTAGTGATAACATCAATGTAGGTATATTTTATTTATTATTATTTAGTATAATCTTATCTACACTCGAAAACTTCAATTGTTTAGTATTCTATTTATCTTTGCCAACTGCATTTTGTGATATTAGCATAACAATGATTATATTCACTACTTACGTAGTATTAAAAAAAACAGAGTTATAGGTATTATTAATTCGTATTCCAATTTAAATTGACGTTTTTTTATCGCAACAACCATTTAACCCGCGAAATTATAAGGATCCTGCGGATTAATTGAAAGTATTACAGTATTGAATTTCATGGGAACAAGACCGCAAATAGCTGTAAATAAATTTTGCATCACAATGTTTAATTTAAACTAAGACAAAGTCTATTAAAGATAATCCCAAAGGCACAATTCAATGCTAATCAGCCAATTCGCATTCAATTTCAGAGACTGATCGACAAAACGCGAGTGACGTGCATAAAATGGGTGCCGGGCTCGAGTAACCTGTTCATAACGGCGCACGCCTCGGGCCAGCTGTACGTGTACAACGAGGAGTTGACCTGCGGCACCACGGCCCCGCACTATCAACTGTTCAAACAAGGCGACGGGTACTCCATACACACGTGCCGGACGAAATCCACTCGCAACCCCCTCTACAGGTGGGTCATAGGCGCGGAAGGTAGCTGTATAAACGAATTTGCATTCTCGCCTTGCGGGACCAATCTAGCCGTCGTATCCCAGGACGGCTTCCTCAGGGTATTCCACTACGACACCATGGAGCTGATAGGCCGGGCGAGGTCCTACTTCGGCGGCTTCCTGTGCGTGTGCTGGTCGCCGGACGGGAAATACGTCGTGGTGGGTGGTGAAGACGACCTGGTCACCGTGTGGTCGTTCAGCGAGAGACGCGTGGTCGCGAGAGGGCAGGGCCACAGGTCCTGGGTGTCCGTGGTCGCTTTCGACCCCTATGTGGTCAGCTTCGCCGATCCCGAGACTGAGGACGGACTGGAAGAGGAGAAGCAGAAGAGTGAAAGTATGCAGTGCTATAGGTTAGGTAGCGTGTCCCAGGACACGCAGCTCTGTCTGTGGGACTTGACCGAGGACGTGCTCCGGCCGCCGGTGCGGACCCGCGCCTCCGCGCACCTCTCCCCCAACAGCCAGACGACTTTCTCCCCCAACGGTGTACCAGGCATGAAGGTGCCCCCTAAATGCACCAAAAGCAACAAAATCGGACACAAGCACGCCGAGTTGAGCCAGAACGCGTCCGGAGAGCCCTCAGGGGCCAAGCCCAATGCGAAGACCAAAGTGAACAACGTGGCAACCCTGAATATAAGCGTGGGGAAAGCGAAGGAGGAGACGACTGGCTCGCTGGGGGTGAACTCGCTAACGCAGCGGCTGGCCGGGTTCTCATTCGGCGAGCGGCGGTCGGAGCATCGGAGGAATTTCAGCCTGACCGGCTCCAAGCCGGCCGAGCAGAAGACCTCGGCGTCGAACACGGTCGCGTTGCGGGGGAAGTCGGCGGGAGCGCAAGCCAACGACTCGTGCGATCCGGTGAAGTTAATAGGGACCCCGTCCTGTCCCAGGTTCGACGAGTGTCCCGTGTTAGAGCCGTTAGTGTGCAAGAAGATCGCCCACGAGAGGTTGACGGCGCTGCAGTTCAGGTCGGACTACTTCGTGACGGCGTGCGCGGACGGGTGCGTGAACACGTGGGCGCGCCCGGCGAAGACGCAGAACGGCGAGGCGCGCTCCCACCGCAGGTTCGAGAGGATCGACCTGGTCGACTAGTCCAGCGACGTGCAGTACTTCTGCACCGAGGCCCTCATGTGCTGATGCGACGATGACAGTGCCAGTGATATACGCAGTACTGCGTACTTGTGTAGTTCCGAGTGAAGTGTAATTTCGATGTGAATCGTTTATTGAACTATAAATTTTTATTGTAATAAAGTACAATGAATGTAAAGCATTTATTTATTTTAAAGTGATAGCAGTCACGGCCTTTTTGGTGTTGCGGGAACTTGTTTATTCCATTTTAAAGGTCTGAAGTGAGCGCGTGGAGCTTTGCTGTACATTATGTTGGCTACATTGTTTTACGCGTTTTAACTTCGTCACGCAAGTGGTATCTGTGTATGTTATTTTATAAGAAGCTTTCGTTTCTTTTTTAGTGTTTTGAAACGATTTCAACGTCAATTTCCACGGCAAAGCTTCAAGTCAGCCTCGGGGAGTTCGTAAATCTGAAGTCGTAAGGGTCATTTTAGGTTGCAATTTTTAGATAGCAATAGAAACGAGATTTGAATTGTATAGATGAATGTAAATATAAAGTATCGGCTCACCTCTGTAAATATATGTACATGGTTGTATGGCGATCCAAGATTGCCGTTTTACTTGACTCGTGTGCTCTTGGTATATTTATTTGTTTCCTTGTATGTTGACTCGTCTGTGAGACTTATCGAATAGAATCAGAC
The DNA here is from genome assembly GCA_038024825.1 of Polylopha cassiicola. Lineage (NCBI taxonomy): Eukaryota > Metazoa > Arthropoda > Insecta > Lepidoptera > Tortricidae > Polylopha > Polylopha cassiicola. Next base: position 9,450,961 of record CP149061.1, read on the forward strand.
ATGTTGAAGTTGCGTATTAAGTTTCAGCTATTAGGTATAAGTAGGGTAGTGAAATTATTTTATTTTAAGCGTCGCTCGTTTTGTTTTTGTATCTTTTTCTGGATGTTTATTCTGATTGTTTTACTTATACTATACGCTTTTCGAAAAATATAGTGCCTATAAACTTACAGTAGGTAACTGTGTATCGCGGTTTTGCCTGTATGATAATAATTTTTATATGTTTTATTCCACATTTCAAGTCAGTAAGCTTTTTGGTCACGGCAGCATTTTTTTTCACTTTAAGTATAATAAAAAACAACATGGTAAATATCCAGAAAAAGGTATGAGTTTGAAAATTAAATCAATTCATATGAATCTTGCAGTTTATTACGAAATAAAATGGAGTTCTATTTTAATTATGGTCTACGTTACAATGTAGAAAATACACTGACAGTATATGAACAAGACTGGTGAATAGGTCGACAGAAGCAGGCCATCAAAATTGAGCCAGCACGGCACATTTGTCAGGGTAACCAAGATGGTTTTTTTATTGTGTTCAAAGATGCAATTTTGACAGATACTGTAATAAATTTCAAAAACGATGTATGGGCGTAAGTATGTTTTGTTTATATGTTGTCAGTGAGAAAATATCAAATAGTTTGTATTTATTTAAATATCAAGACTTCCCTCTTCGATACTATTAGTATAAAAAAATATTGATTTGACAGTTTTATAAAATAATAGGCTGTGTCGACTTTTTTTTCATGTTTTATAGTCAAATAGTTGGTATTTAATTAAAGATTAATATACTAACGAGAAGTTAACGAATTTGCTAACAATTCAAAAAGTTAACGTTAAAAGTTAATCTGCTACTCGAAGCGTTAACTTCGTTAATTAACGATTAACGTTATTGTGCTTGTTACCTTGTTAAATGCAAAATTTAAAATGGAAACGTATCGAATAGGGTCATCTTGATTGCGAGGCTGTAGTAAGAGTTTAGTAACATAGAAAACGATGTGACTGAATTCTAAGAGTTGTCCCGAACTGCTAACATATCTTTGTATACAGTTCGGGCTCTTGCCTATCGTCAGGTGACTATGTGACTCGTCTGTGTCTACGGCCTCTGTTTAAAACAACAAAGTATATAAATACTAATATACTTAGTAGAAAAATATGCGAATAGAGAAATGATTCTATATATTTGCCTAAATTGTGTTATACATTTCTTAGTCACTATTGTTTATGTACATTATGTATCTATTCCTTACGAGAGTAATGGCCCGGAACTTCCAAGTAAGTCTCATATAAGTTATTTGCAAGTAATTTCTGATGCCTCTGCGGTTATTACGTATTAGAATGAAATAACTATATAGACGCTAAAGACTTGACCTTGTTTTGGAACCATTACAGTTTCCATAATCGCTAAAGACGCGTTTGAAAAACTGTCCTAATAATTTGTAGTTACAATAAAATGTTTATTTAGTTATAATATTGTAGTATCCTACAGGGTTTCATGTATGGATGCTGAAAATATAAATAAAATTACCTCTATGTAAAGAACTAATAAATAAAAGTAAAGAACTGATAACTGACTATCGTCAGCTCAGTCGTTCGACGATTATGGAAACTGTAAAAGTTCCGAAACGTCAGCTAATAAAATAAAATACGCAAGTCAAATTGCTTATTTGGTACTTACTTAGATGTCGCAGGGGCCCTAAATATAAAATTAAAAGTATAGGTTTTTTTAAAATACAGAAATTTATTAGCTAAGGTTGAATATTGAAAGGTTTTTTAATATCCGAAATCTGAAAGGAGTATATTTCAATGTATGGTTAGCAAAACAAGTCGATGAGAAAATTATGGGTTCACAAGAGTTTGATGTCATTTTAAAATTAACTTTAAATTTTAAATATATTATTTTTCGTGATCCGATTTTTGTTGCTGACTGTACATTATTTGAGCCAATGTTCGATTCAACTTTCATTTTAATATTATATGGCAACTAAATATTTTCTGTCATGAATTTTATTGTTTAAACATTAGCAATGACATACCACAGTTATTTTTAAACGACTACAAAATTAAATTGTCTATCCTGTTTTTCAAATATGGGTTTCTATATTTTACTATAATTTAATTTAATTTTGTGATTACTGTTTCGATAAAAAATCATTCATCAAAATTGCAGTTTTATAATGTTGTTTTGTAAACTTACTGGTTTTCTTTAAATAATGTGAGGTATTACTTTGACAACAAATTATAAAATATTATTATATATTTTAATTCTATATTGTGGTAAAATATAGAAATCCTTAGGTCGTTTTCACCGGTTATTGGTAGTCTCCAAAAGTTTAATAATTTCTGATGCTTTCGCGGTTATTACACATTGGAATACTATAACGGATTTAACTTTCGTATATTCATTTTAATTTCACTTCGAATAATTAAAGTAATTGTTAATTCCGAAACGTCATAAAATTCATATAAGTTAGTTGAATCCGCTATAATTGTTTGATTACAATGTCCAATATCTTATTAAACTTTATATGATAACTATTATTTTTCAATCGTTACCTACATGTCGGATTTAAATATCAGAATATATTTAGATACTGATGAAATTGGCCCCTACACTGGTGTTAATAGTTATTCCAAACTTAATTATAGGTTGTGCTCATAGAAATACATAAAAAAAAAGGATTTGTAATAATTAGTATTGTATAATTTATCACATGAACTTGGGAAGTGTTTTTGAATTGTATGCCCCTTATTTTAAAACTGAGACTGCATTTTAAATTGAAAATTTATTATTTTAAAAACAGGTTTCATATTTCCAAGTAAAGATGTATTTAACCAGAGATGTAAAAATAGGGCAAATATTTAAATATAAAATGCAAATACTCTTATATCTATTGCAAATACGAAAGTATATTGGAATGAAACAAATATAAATTGGATTTGACTCGTGTATTTTAACCGCGAAGGTATCAGAAATTATATCAAAAATATAGTTAAACATAAATTTATTTCAAATTAAATTAACATCTTTTCAGTCATTAGCTGTCATATATCTTTTTGTTTTAAGTATTTGATGATTGTAAAACGCTAATGATGTCTTCTAGATAACTTGCAAATATCTTACTTGGAATTTGTGAAAATGTTCTCGGCTCAGTTGATAAAATAAGCATACAAATTATACAATTATATGAAATATCATTATTTATTGAAATTCCTTTTCAACCTAGTGAGACGAATAAGCCTATCAAGTTATTTAAATAGAGGATTCTCTTTATATTGATGCAGTTTTATTTTATTACCTACAAATTATATATTAAAAACCGGCCAAGAGCGTGTTGGGACATGCGCAGAGAGTAAATGGTATCTACAAGCTTTGCTTAGTTTGGGACTAGATAAACTGGTGTGAATTGTCCAAATATATTTATTACTTATATATTTTACTAAAATTGCCAAATAGTTACTTTTATGGTAAAACAGGGCATAATCTGTCTATATATATAAATATGTATAGCTGTTCTTTTGTCTCGCTAAATCTCGAGAACATCTGGACGATATGGCTAAATTTGTTTTTTTTTTTAAACAGGTATTCGTGAAAGTCCAGGGAAAAATTACAAAAAAAAACTCAATAAACGCGAGCGAAGTTAGGCCAGTTAGTAAAATAAAACGTCATACATATTCTATTAATTTTATTTCATAATTTGTCTATACATATATCTAAAAGCCAGGGTCCCAATTGGCGCGTCGCGCAGCCTTCTTCATCGTGTAACATACTAGCGTGTCGCCCGGCTGCACGTGTGTCTCTTTGGATTCTAGGCGCAGACCGCATTCCATATCTCTTTTGATCGTATTCACTTCGTCTTTGAGGTGCTTCATAGAGGCCAATTTACCTGTAGGTAAACGTATTTTTTGTAGCGGTAGCGGTAGTTTTAATAGGTAAATAATAATTAATATACCTACAGGATATTTTTTTCTTTCTACAAATATCTAGACTAAATCCACCACTTTAAACATTATACTAAACAAACAACATGTTCTACAAATTGGCTAGCTATAGTTAGGCTAACTGTACCACCGAGCTACTAGATAAAATCCCTACTAATATTATAAATGCGAAAGTAACTCTGTCTGTCTGTCTGTTACGCTTTCACGCTAAAACTACTGGACCGATTTAAATGAAATTTGGTACAAAGAAAGTCTGGAGCCTAAGAAAGGACATAGACTACTTTTTAACCGACTGCAAAAAAGGAGGAGTTCCACGCGGACGAAGTCGCGGGCAAAAGCTAGTCTATAATATATAAAACATTAAATTGTGCACAGAGCTTCCTTTTATAGCGTAGAGGAGCACTAAGAAAATATAGAAAATTTACCCCCTAAGGGGTAAAACAGGGGTACCTACATATCGTGCGATGACGATAAGCACCCCTCTGTCGCGGGCGAAGCTAATTCTTTTCTCAAGTGGGGTTTTATCGGAAACGGTATCTTCTGATCTTCATAAAAGTTTGTAAAAGCCTAAATTGAATAAATATATTTTTGGTTATAATATAAATGCTAACCTTCATAAACGACCTCGCCGTTCCTGACGAGTCTATACAACGCGTCCCTTTTCAGTTCCCCCTTCACGCACCGACAGCCCGCCACCGGCACTTTCTTCTTGCCATCCGTCACTAGGAACTCTTGCAGGACGTTCGCTTCACCTAGAAACAAACAAATTCCCATATTCATAGCATGACTCAGCTGACGATAGTCTGTACACTGTACGAGTTTTGTAATAGGGTATTTGACATGTTTTTAAAATCCATTTTATATTATGTAGTAGAGTCTAAGGAACCCAGCAAAAGTTGTTTTTTTAAATCTGGTATGTATTAGCTGAAAAACATCGAATTAAAAATTCAATATTTAAATAGTGTGCCAAAACGCTACTTTGACAATATGGCGCCGCAATGAGGTCGGTGACGTCACATGCCTGTTTGACAACTAGGCGCAACACAACTAGGTAAACAAAGTTTACGGGCATGTGACGTCACGAAAAACTCGGCCCAGCAGGAGCGTTTTGTGTCACGTGACAAACGTTTAAAAAATGTAATTTTTATTTAAGGATTTTTAAATAAATCAATCATTATTTTCAACTTACGTTAATGAATAATCATTTTTTAACTCTTAATTTATACTGTTAACAGTAATTTACACTTTTTCGCATTGTCAAAAAGCCTATTATACAGGTACAATTCATACAATAACATGAAATCACGGGCCCCCATTTCCGAACTTTCAAAATTCCCGAGTGACATAGGCTATAAAAAAAAGATGATTCGTGCGAAGCCGGGGCGGACAGCTAGTTATATATAAAAAAAGAGGAAGTCGGGGCGGACCGCTAGTTATTTATAAGCAAAATGTCGTTTCACCACGAAACAACATCTAGTAAACAGTTTCAGCGTTCAGCGCCATCTATGTGTGGCACTTAGCAACACTTACCAATATACCTTGCCTTATTCAAATAAGTCATTCACACTCACCAATAACCTCCTCTTCCTCCTTCATCGGTATCCTCGAGCTGATCTCGTCCTTGATATCGTCGACCAGCTTGTATATGATGTTGTGCTTCCTCACGGCGATGCTCTTGTTCTTAGCCTCCACCGCGACCGGCGGCGGGCACTCCACGTTGAACGCGTATACCACGGCGTCGAACGCTTTCGCTATCTGGTAATGGGGTATAAATTATTGTAACTATAACTCATATACAGTGATTTATATGGGTATAGTACACACAACACACGACACCCGAAACACACCACACGACACTCAATACACGACACACTGATATCACTACATAGTATACAACAAAGTCGCTATCCGCTGCTTGTTTGTCTCTATGTAGAGTATAAAAAATAGATAACAACCTATTTGATGGCCTACAGAATATACATAATGAAATTTCATCAAAATCAGTCAAGTCCTTTCGGAGTTTTATTTATTAGATAGCGACCCGCCCTGACTAAGCACGGGTGCAAAGCTAACACAAATTATTAGTGATCCTCTACTATATTATGCATGTACATATTATATATATATATAATATGTACATCACTCTCATCATCTTGAATCACTTTATCTATTCAATAACAGCATCAAAATCCGTTACGTAAATATAAAAATCTTAGCATACATGGGGACAGACAGCGGTCATTTTGTTTTATACTATACAATAAACCTTTCTTTTAAGTAACTCTATCTATATTTAAAAATGTTCAAAATCCGATAGTGATCTCATTGTATCGTGTACTGTGCGTCGTGTGTCGTGCACTGTGTATCGTGTACTGTGCGTCGTGTGTCGTGCACTGTGTATCGTGTACTGTGCGTCGTGTGTCGTGCACTGTGTATCGTGTGCTGTGTGTCATGTGATGTGTGTCGTGCGTCGTGTACCGTGTGTGTCGTGTGTGTTCTGTTACCTCGACGTCCCCGGGCGTGACGGGGCCGACGCCGTAGTGCACGAGGTCGAGCCGCACGGCGTCGTGCTCGTCGTACGTCTCCAGTATGTCCAGGATCGCCTCCACCGACCCGTCCACGTCGCCTGGACAAGTATATTAAGAAGTTTATTCTCTTAGTCGTCAAGTAATTTTAAAGAATCAAGCTATCGTTATCCTTACTAATATTACAAGAGCGAAAATTTGTTGGAATTAATGAATGAAATTAAAAAATACAATATTTTTTATGAATTACAATAACAACTGATTAACGGATTTAACTCGTCGTATTTATTTCATCTTATTTGCTGACGTTTCGGTCTGCACAGTTTCGCATAATCGATAACAACATATAAATAATATAAATATTTATATCTTATACTAGCTTCTGCCCGCGACTTCGTCCGCGTCGAACTCCTCGTTTTTGAAGTCGGTTAAAAAGTAGTCTATGTTCTTTCTCAGGCTCCAGACTATCTTTGTACCAAATTTCATTTAAATCGGTCCAGTAGTTTTAGCATGAAAGCGTAACAGACAGACAGACAGTTACTTACTTTTGCATTTATAATATTAGTAGGGATATTCAATCTATATAATTTATATAAAAGGAGAAGCCGACTTAATGACTGACATATCAACGCAGGGCCTAAACTGCTGCGCTGCAATAAGTCGCCGTAGGCGAGGGCTTAGAAACTTGTTTTTTTTTAACGCAGGGGAGTACTAAGGATCTTTAAAAATTTATCCCCTCAAGGGGTAAAACGGATTTATCGCAGACGAAGTAGCCAGCAGTAGACATTAAATACATAATAAAATTAATTGTAATAAAATTTTAATTTTACTGATATTGTAAGTTTTGTTATCTGTATTGACGATCTCAATTTGAGTGAATATAATTTGACATAATAATTCTTTCACTGTTTGGAAGCTACATTCACCCTGACTAACATAGGCTATAGAATATTTAGAAAAAAATAGGGATCCGTGCGAAGCCGGGGCGAACCGCTAGTTACATATAATTTAGCATTGGTTTCGTTCGCTAGCTTTTGAAAATTAATAAATAGTGACACGTTTACACTAGGACATAGACGAAACAATTAATCAAGATGTGAAAGCAAAATGTGCTTATTAGAGTAGGTGTAATTTTGAGAAATAAATAATTGTCTATCTATCTATCAAAAGGGTAGTAACCACTGCGCTATAGGTGTGTGGCGGCCCTGTCAGCAGATTGCCACAGTCACGTAGATGACGTAACATAGATAGATCGGGCAGCGATTTGCGCTGTCTCGATATAGTATATTATTATAAGTGTTGTGTTTGATGTAATAAATATATTATAACAGTAGCAGTCAATACTCTAAGTGTCATTACATCGTATCCTTTCTCTCACCATGTCCCCGGAATCCGGGGACATAACATTCCAACCTGCCCGGCAAAAGGTGTTTTACCTTCATCCTGCCGAGCGCGCGCTTCCGCTCGAGCTGCTGGCGGTACTGCAGCCGGTGCGAGGCCTCCTTCGCCGAGATCGCCTCCATGTCGGACGCCTGCTTGTCCTTCATGCGCTGGTTGTGACGCCACTTTAGCACTTCCGCCGCGCGTTTCTAAATATAGACATATGTATTTATGTAATTTTCACGTGAAAATTAATACTTCCTTTGAATTTCGCATTTTGTGGTAACTCTAAATGGTGTTTAGTGTACAAGTAACGTTGTTCAAAAGATATTAATTAAAAAATCCAATGTGTGCGTTTGTGTGTGTGTGTCTGTGTGTGTGCAAGCGAGAGTTGTTGGACGTTATGTAAAGTACCAGCCGATTTAATCTTTTTACAATTGACTTCGAGGTTTTGTCACCAATGACGATTACAGAACAGTGTACAAATCGTTCTAGTTTTTCATTATGAGTGTGTGTGTGTGTAATTGGATGTGTGTTTAAAAATATATACCTATACTAGCTTCTGCCCGCGACTTCGTCTGCGCACGATGAGTACTTTACGCGTCGTTACAAAACATAGCCTATATGTTATTCTGATGTATAAGCTATATTGTGGTAAAGTTTCATTCAAATCCATTCAGTAGTTTTTACGTGAAAGAGTAACAAACATCCATACATCCATACTTACAAACTTTCGCCTTTATAATAGTAGTAGGATACAAACATACATACAGATCGCTAGTGTATCTCTCTCTGTCTCAGTGTGTGTAGTGTGTGTGTGTGTGTGTGTGTGTGTGTGTGTGTGTCTGTGTGTGTGTGTGTGTACCTCGGAGGCGACCTCCAGCACTAGATCCCCCGCTGCAGGCAGCTCGCGCCAGCCGAGCACGCGCGCGGGCGCTGCGGGCGGCGCCTCCAGCAGCGGCCGGCCCTCGCTCGAGTTCAACACGCGCACCTGGTTAATATTACATTTTAATTTGGTTAGAGCACAATCTTTCTTATATATAAAAATGAATCGCAAAATGTGTTGGTAAGCGCATAACTCGACAACGCCTGGACTACTTAATTTGGCCAATTTTTTTATATAAACAGCCCTTTTCTTTTTCGATACAAACGTTGCCTAACTAAAGTTACCTAATTTGAATTTCGAACGGGCAGGATGACGTCTGCCGGGACCGCTAGTTATACATAAATGTTTCTGGACATTTCACACCAGTCGATCTAGTCCCTAATAATTAGGTTATATAAGTTTTGTTCAATTAGGGCCTAATTGAACAAAACTTGTACTTTGCAATGAAACAACTATAGACGGATTTAATTCGCGTATTTTATTTTATTGGCCGACGTTTCCGTCAGCTCAGTCGTGCTACGTATATGGAATCTGTAAAAGTTTCGAAACGTCAGCCAATAAAATAAAATATGCGAGTTTAATCCGTTGATAGGTGTTTCATTCCAATGTGTAATAACCGCGAAGGCATCAGAACGATATGTAAAATAAAAATTAACCTTGTTTTTTAAAGTCGGTTAATAAAAACCTCACCTTAGCCCATCCAGTGCCGGCCACTATGATGCTGCCGCGACGCAATGTACCTCTTTGCACTAACACAGTGGCTTCTTTTCTGCAAACAAAAAAAAATACAATAAAATACGCACATGTCAATTCCATACAATAGGAAATATGCACTGAATTTTTATATATTTTTTTATGATAGCTTATATCGTTTTATTACTGTTGAAAAATATTCTGCACCAAATATGTAGAATGCACTGTATATAATTTTTTTTAATTTTAACCTTCTTTAGGCGTTTTAAAATGTCTGCCATTATGGCGCGCTTGTCGCGTGACGTCAAAGTCTGTGACAACAACAAATATAACCTAAAACTGTACCTAGGTAGGAACCTAAAGGTCAATAAATAGTACCCATAAGGTCAATACACTCACCCAGTCCTAGGGTCCAACTGGGCCTCAATAACCACAGCAACAAACCCGCTGGGGTCCACTTTGAGGTCTTCAACATACTCTTATAAGGTAAATGCCTTGACCAAATTATTCAAATCAATCATTTTAAGCCACCAATTTACCTAGAGGTCAATAAATAGTACCCATAAGGTCAACACACTCACCCAGTCCTAGGGTCCAATTGGGCCTCAATGACCACTCCCTCGACGAACCCGCTGGGGTCCGCCTTGAGGTCCATAATCTGCGCTTGCAATATCAACGCCTCGACTAGAGTGTCCAGGTTGGTCCTCTTGAGCGCAGACACGGGTATCGCTTGTACATCGCCGCCAATCGCCTCGCACACGACGCCATGTTGGGCTAGCGACCGCATCGTACGCTCCTATTGGACAATTAACAATCTATACTATAAAGCTAAAGAGTTTGTTTGTTTGTTTGAACGCGCTAATCTCAGGAACTACTGGTCCGAATTGAAAAAAAACTATTTTTGTTGGATAGACCAATTATCGAGGAAGGTTTTAGGCTATATAACATCACGCTGCGACCAATAGGAGCGAAGAAACAGTGGAAAATGTGTAAAAAACGGGGGAAATAACATTTCCACGCGAACGAAGTCGCGGGCAGAAGCTATTTAAATAATAATTATAATTTCTTATGTATTCTTGTCGATATGTCAAATAATAAAAAAAAAATGGCGTTATTTTCTTTTATTTACTGTTTTAATAACTTTACAGAATGGCTTAACTTAGATAAATACAGATGCCAGTGTATCTTTGCAATGATAGACCAAAAGATATAATAGAGAAATATTAAAAGGTTTTTTGAGAAAAATGTACGTTATTTGTTTATGTGTGTTCATAAACAAAAGAAACCTGACTTTGCAACATTTCACGCAAACTTCTTAATTATAATCTATATAAGTATAATTATTTTTACCTAGGTACTATTTAAAAATTAACGCAAAAAAAATGATAAAATAGAGGCATACCTACAATGTTCACACCTGGTTTGTCGATTTTGTTGATCGCCACCAATATAGGAACTGAAAAAAAATATTTTACTATAATAATATAGTTGTGCATGTGTGGGGAGCGAACGCTTTCATCTACACTAATATTATAAATAGGAAAGGTTTGTTTGGATTGAATAGGCTCCAAAACGGCTGGACTGATTTCAAAAATTCTTTCACTGTTGGGAAGCTACACTCCCGATTGACATAGGTTACAAAAGATGATCCGTGCGAAGCCGGGGCGGATATCTAGTATATAACATACTGTAATATATCTACGATCAGCGGTTTAGGCTATGAGCGTCTCCGTCATTCAGGACAAATTTTATATTATCTATACTAATACTAATACTAATAATATAATATATAATATAATAATATTATAAAGAGGAAAGATTTGTATTTTTGTATTTTTGTATGTTTGTAATGAATAGGCTCCGAAACTACTGGACCGATTTCAAAAATTCTTTCACCTTTGGAAAGCTACATTATCCCCGAGTAACATAGGCTATATAATATCACGCTAGGTCTTATAGTTGCGGAGCAGTAACCGAAAATGTTTCAAAAACGGGGGAAAAGTATCGTTTCTGAGGCCTTCCGTGGCACGTAAAAGTATGAAAAAAATCTTAAGTCCCCCCGTGCGAAGCCGGGACGGGCCGCTAGTATAAAATAAGATAAGATATACTGACCGTCGGCCTCCCTAGCCATCCTGATGGACTCGACGGTCTGCTCCATGACGCCGTCGTCGGCCGCCACCACCAGCACCACCACGTCCGTGGCGAGAGCGCCGCGCGACCGCATCGCCGAGAACGCCGCGTGCCCCGGCGTGTCCAGGAACGTCACCGTCTCGCCGGACTGCAGCCTCACTGGGGGGAGGACCTTGTGTTGTAGTCGATAAGGTTCATAATGGAAGGACAGAAAGGTTCGTTAAATTCTCGCCGGACTAGAGACGCACTGAGGGGTGGACCTTGTGTTGTAGTTGGTAAGGTTGATAATGGAACGTTCGAACGTTCGAATTCTTGCGTGAGTGGAGGGTGGACTGTGTGTTGTAGTTGATAAGGTTGATAATAGAAAGACCGAAAAGTTCGTTAAATTCTCGCCGGACTAGAGACGCACTGTTGGGTGGACCTTGTGTTGTAGTCGATAAGGTGCATAGTGGAACGATTGAACGTTAGAATTCTCGCCCGACTGGGTGGTTCTTGTGTTGTAGACAATAATGAAACGTTTGAATTGTCGCCCCACTGGGGATGGACTTTCTGATATAGTGTATAAAGTCGAAAATGGAACGATATAAACGTAATTAAATTATTTCCTTGATAGATTGCAGCAGCACTGGAGGGTTAACCTTGTGCTGTAGAGAATAAAGTGCTTAATGGAACGATCGAACGTTCGAACTCTCGCCCGACTGGGTGATTCTTGTATTGTAGACAATAACGTTAATAATAGAATGATCTAAACGTTTAATAAATTCTGGAACCGCTGTAGACGCATTGAAAATGGACATTGCGCTCTAGTGGATAAGGTTCATAATAGAACTGTTGAAACGTTAGTTAAATTCTAGCGCGGCTATAGACGTACTAAGGGTTGGACCTTGTGTTGTAGAGAATAACGTTCATTATATAATTATAGTCTTGACATATTCGTGGGACTGTCGAAATGTTAATACGTTGAGGAAATTAAGAAAAAAACACTGCTGGCTCTTCTAATTTGTAATGTAATCTAACCTTCAAAAGCCCCTATATGCTGCGTGATCCCCCCGAACTCCTGGTCGACCACGGACGTGTCCCGCAGCGCGTCGAGCAGGGTGGTCTTGCCGTGGTCCACGTGCCCCATCACGCACACCACGGGCGGCCGCGGCCGGAGCGCCTCCGCCGGCGCGGGGGGCGCCGGGACCGCGTCTTTGTTCTACGATCATTCTCATTAAATAATATGCTAGGTTCACTAGAACCTAGCATATTAATAGATTATGAGGGAAGGCAGTTGTAAAAACAAATCAATTTGTTTAAAATAAGAACTAATTAATAGCAATCTTAAAACTATATGTCAGAACAACATATAGGCTACATTTTATAACAATATTGTGTTAATATTATAGACATTGTGCGCAGACAAAGTTGTGGGCAGAAGCTAGTAAAAATCAAGGCAAAGTTACCCTTTAGGCTCAAAGTAACCGAAAATCATTGTATCCAAATAAATAAAAATGGTACTAGGTATGCAAATTTAAAACAGATCTTACAAAAAATAATATACTTATGAAGTGATTTTAATTATTGGTTACATAATTAATATTTATTTATTTATTTATTTACACTTTATTGCACAATAAAAAACAAAATGTACAAAAGGCGGACTTAATGCCATACGGCATTCTCTACCAGACAACCTTAAAGCAAACAGAGAGCATGTGTAGGCGCAAAAAGAATAATACATATAATATAATAGATACAATATATAACAGGAATACATTACATAAATACAATACATAAATATACTAAAATATATATATATACAAAAATACATAAATAACTACAATGATAGATGATGAAAACTAAAGGTTTAAAAAGTGCTTACGTAACAAACGCTTGAATGCTAACTTGCTCGGTGCTTGCCTGATAGATAGAGGGAGAGAATTCCAGAGACGGATTGCCTGAAGGGCGAAAGAGTTGGAAATGAAATTAGTATGGTGAAGAGGAATACTAAGAGTGAGGGATCGAGAAGAACGGAGTTCACAGCCCGGCCGTGCAGTGTGAAAAGAGAAAGGGGACTTTAAATAATCAGGAGAGGAATTATCATAAAGAATAGAAAATAGTAAAGAGAGGATGTGGATATTTCTACGATCACGGATGGAAAGCCACTCAAGCTGACGCCGGTAGAATGAGACATGGTCATATTTACGAAGACTGTAAATAAACCGAATACAATTATTAAGTAGCTTGTCCAGTTTGTTAAGAGATACTTGAGAAATGTTAGAATAACACACATCAGCATAGTCAATGATAGGTAACACGAGTGCCTGGATCAGCAGCGTTTTAGTGCAAACAGGAAGAAAATTCTTAAAACGATATAACGTGCGCAGGGTGTTGGTCACTTTGCGACTAACCTCCGCCACTTGAGCATCCCAAGATAAAAAGTTGTCAATTATCAACCCGAGATTCTTGACCTGAGCCGACAGAGGAATAACGTCGTCATTAAACAAAATCGGTGTGACGAGAGTGTGGTCTAAATTAGATAGTTGTCGTGAACTGCCTACAATGATGGCCTGACACTTAGTAGGATTAACAGTAATGCCGAATTTGGCAGACCAGTCTGAAATATGGTTCAGGTCATCATTTATGAGACAGACAGCACGATTTATGTCCTTAACTGGAGCTTGAGCATATTGTATGCAAATCATCTGCATACAGATGGCACTATGCAAATTTAGAATAGATTTTATAACAAAATATATTAAAGAAGTGATTTTAATTATTGGTTACATAACTGATAACCTCTCTACATATTATATGTAAATTTGTTGAATAAAAATCTGCATCAATTACCTCCTCTTCCTCAACCTCCTCATCAGGCCTCGGCACCAGCTTGAACCGACACCCAGATATTTTGACAACATCACGCACAACCTGCGGGTTCGTCACTATGCTGTCTTCATTGTACCGAGTGTCAGTCTTATCGGCAAACTCTAGGGCTTTGAAAACATGATCTGAAATAATGAAACATGAATACTTAAATAAATAACATAAGTAATTTAATGTTAAGAGTTTATAATTTGTAACAACATGCCAACATTGGAATGAAACAATTATAAAGGATTTAACATTAGACTATCATCCACTCAGTCATGCTAAGAATGGGACTGTAAAGTTTTCGAAACACCAGCAATTAAGATAAACATACTATTATAATTGTTTTATTCCAATGTGTAATAACCCAAAAGCATCAGAAATTATAACATACCAACATCTTTGTTGAGGACTGCCGCTATATCCTTAACGGTCATGTTCCTCCAAATGCCAACCACTTCTGAACCAGCTTTCGGAGAATACCTAATTGCTTGCCGTCCATGGGTCTCTGCTATCTGTAACAAATCATATGAATGTTATCGTAAGTATGCATTAATTACAAGCTCAGTGTAAGCAAATTCAATTTATTACAGTTCTTTTATTCCAAGGTCTAATAACAGCAAGCACCCGACAAATTATGACATAGATATTATTTTATTGAAGTAATCATTTAGACTTGTATTGGTTATTATTTTTACCTTTTCTTCCGCCGATCTTCTTTTCTTGCAGCATATACATGTTACTGATAATTGTCTTGTCCATGAATTTAATTCCAAAGGATTATTTCTAATACTATTAAATATTGAGAATGACTCCTTCACAGTTCTTAAGGGTAACCTGTAGATGTATTTTATTAGGTCGTTAGATTATATTTCTTGTCAATATAAGAATAATAATAAGACCTAGTATTTACTTACCGGAACAATAAACTTCTATACATGTTATATAATATAAATATTATCTATATAAAGTACTGGTATTATTAGTTCAATAACTTTGGATTTTACATAGAGGTAGCAGGTTACAATATATTTAAAAGTTAACCGTTGTGCCGTTATAGCATTTAAATAAAAGCATACGTTTGTTCGATAGGATATATAAAATTTCTAGCCGTATTTAATTTAGAAATTGTGTAAAAACCCACAATCATAAAAGTTTATTTCCAAAAACATAACCTCGACGTTTTGACAGCTGAATATAGATAAGAAATCCGGAAACACCTGATAAGCTAAGTGAAGCGATACTTTGTCACATTGCTTAATTCCGGTTTTATATTTTGTTTATATCGTTTTTAAATATGTTTATTAAAAATCAGTAAATAAATATATATTATACATTCCAAAATATTCTTTTAAGCATTTAGCATTACAGCAACAAATATTGGTTTTGTGATTCTTAGAGATTTTTAAAGGGAAACATAAAAAATGTAGGTACATCTTTTTTTGAGATTATATAGATATAAGTTAATGAGCATGAGTATTTTTATAACATAATTATTTCAACTCATGTAGATTTTTTTTCCAATTTAATTAATAAAATATAGTTCATTTCATAAATCCAAAGACAAAAATAATTAATGAAATTAAAAAATGAGATCATAGACAATTACTATTTATGTCCGCCATTCATTCTTTTGAGTTGCTTTTTCGTTTTACGATTTAGTCCCAAAAGAGCACGTAATTTGTCACCAAAGCAACATCATCGTGTAAAAATAAGTCTGCAGGGACAGCTGACACAAAAACATCCAGGTGACGAGGGTTCCCCGCCAACGGCGCAACAACTCGGTCGCCTGACGTGCTTCTGTCGCGAGATCGTATCGTACTTCCAGTGATGCTTCCCATTTACGTTATCGGTCGCGACGTTCGCCTCGCGAGTGCCTGACGGTGCGGAAACTATGTGCGAATAACGGTCTAGGTGTACAGAGTGAGGACTCAGTATGGGGGCGTTTTTGAACAAGCCCGAGACGAAGAAATATAACGACAGCGGGGAGGGGAACGGTCTTCGCTATGGCGTGGCGTCGATGCAAGGATGGCGCGTGGAGATGGAAGATGCCCACCACGCGCAGCTCACGCTGAACGGCACGCTCTCCGACTGGAGCTACTTTGCGGTGTTCGACGGACACGCGGGCGCGAGAGTCTCCGCGCACTGCGCCGACAACCTGCTGGAATGCATCCTGCAGACCGACGAATTCCGGCGCGAGGAGATCGCCGAGGCCATTCGCGCCGGCTTCCTCGACCTGGACAAGAAGATGCGCGACCTGCCGGAGCTCTCCAACGGCGAGGAGAAGTCGGGCTCCACGGCCGTCTGCGCATTCGTGTCGCCCAAGCAGATATACATAGCTAATTGCGGAGACTCCCGCGCTGTTCTGGCGCGCAACGGGCAACCTATTTTCGCTACGCGAGACCACAAACCCGAATTGCCCGCGGAGAAGTCGCGCATCGTCCAAGCTGGAGGATCTGTTATGATTCAACGCGTGAACGGGAGCTTAGCGGTGTCGAGGGCGTTGGGCGACTATGAGTACAAGAAGGTGCTGGACCGAGGTCCTTGTGAGCAGCTAGTGTCTCCAGAGCCTGAGGTGTCGACGCACGAGCGGTCGGAGTCGGAGGATGAGTTCTTGGTGCTGGCATGCGATGGAGTGTGGGATGTCATGAGCAATGAGGCACTGTGCGCTTATGTGCACTCACTCCTGCAGCTGACTGATGACTTGGTGGCTGTGACCAATCAAGTCATTGATACCTGCCTCTACAAGGTAAATAATTGTTGTTGTATTGTTACCTTGCAGATACAGAAGCAATTTAGTTACTAGGCACGGTTTCTGAGATTGTTCAACACTAAACAATAGTGTTTATATACTTTAAGTCACATTAAAATGTGTAGTTAAATTGCTTAACCATGATGTCATTGATTTTATCACATTAAGATTTCTCACCTAACAACTATATAATATTGTCCGTATGCTTATAATCTTTATAGGATAGGGAAGACTTGAAAAATCCAAAACTGCTCTACTGTTCAACTCTACTAAATATTTAAAGATGTTTAACTTTTGTTAGTCATCTATCAAATGAAAGTAGGTACATAAGAATTATGCAATAATCAACCAGGATAGTATTGTTATGTACTATGTAAATAAATAAATAATTGTGAGGGAAGTATGCACTAAGATGTTAGTGACTGTCATTAGGTACATTACATTGTTAATTATTAATTGCAGTCATGAGATGATCCTATTATGATTCATTGGATTTTTTATGCATTCTCAAGAGAATTGTGAGTGATATTAAAATTAATCAATTAGTAATATCATTTGCATAGAATAGAGTACAAACTTGATAATTAAGCAGTCACAGGGGTGTTATATTAGTAAAAAAAACGAAGTAAAAGCTGGTGAAACAATTAAATAACAGATTTAATTTGCATATTTACATAAGTCATATATTGTAACATGACTGAGCTGAAAGGAACCTTAACTTCATTCATTCACATTTATTTATTGCTTTATATTGTACATAGATCTTACATGAATTATAGTTTCAAACATAAACCCTGCTAGGGCACTGCAATATTACAAATTTATAATTAATAATTAAAAATAATTTTCATACTTACTTAAACTATCTAACATTTTATAATTATCTTACTTTATACAATAATATTTCACATAACTCTCTTAAAAAAATCTGTTCTAAACATAATCCACTTGTATGCCAACAAAGACAAATATTATGAGCATCACATCTTAACAAAAGTGCATTTCCTACAGGTCATAAATGCTAGAACTGCCTACCCTGGCAATAGGGATGATGATGGGTAAAGAAGAAAAACTATATAAATATGTAATAACTTTGACATTTAATCTACACCAATATAATAAAGAGGAAAGATTTGTTTGTTTGTAATGAATAAGCTCCAAAACAACTGGACCAATTTAAAAAATTCGTTCACTGTTGGGAAGCTACACTATTCCCAAGTGACATAGGCTATAGAATATTTTGAAGGAATTAGGGATCCCTGCGAAGTCATGGCGAGTGGCTAGCTATATAACTTGCCGATCACTGGTGACAATCAACGCATGACAATAGAGTTCATAATAGGCTGTTCTAAACATAATATCCATTTGCAGGGCAGCAAAGACAATATGAGCATCGTCCTTGTGGTGTTCCCGGCGGCGCCTAAGCCGAGCCCCGAGGCGCAGCGCGCTGACCGCGAGCTCGACGAGACGCTCCGGCAACGACTCACAGGTTGCTATCACTCTTTATTGCATGCCTGCTCACACAAGAGGGAAAGAGATGTAAGATTAGAGAGCACTAATAACAACGATGCAAGGGGTTGAATGTAATGCATACTCTTCACGTTGGGTATAAGAGGGTGTGATGGGCCTATGTGTACCTTTGGCATGAGATACGGTTGAATTATTTGCGTGTATCACAGGGTTTATAATTGGGGACAGTAAGATCTGTCATATACTACCTAGGCCATCCATTGCCCTAGTATTACTTAGCCGATAATGGTCAATCGTAGTAGAGTGAGATCCCAGTAACCGTAGACTTATGTGATTTTTAGGGAGGGTCGCTTAGGACCTGAAGATATAGGATACTTGTTATCCCGTTCCTGTAGGAAATTTTTTTTTTGTCATACTTTTAAAAGGGCCCAGTTTTTAGCTTAGCGAGTATCCATTCTTAACTTTGTTTTATACTTACAATTCTAAAAATTTCACATTTTCTAAAATCACGTAAGTCTAGAGTGATTGGGATCTTGGATAAATGCTCTCTACACATTCGTGCTCACCTATATTCGCCCGTCGTAGACCAATGTGAAGAGGACCCATAAGCCGATATAGTTGTCACATTTTGCAACTCCTATATCGCTATTGTCGCGCGACTGCAGCAATAAAAGAATTTTATCGCTAGACGAAACTAGCAAATTACATAATATACAGGTAAATGATAATATAAGTATATGTATATATATGTCGTGTCTATTTTCGATATGCAATCATAGTGTAAGTGCATATTTTGATTCAAGGACGTAGTAGGGCGACCGCTCTCGTATCTAGGTCGGTCTAATATGACTAGTATGTGACCTTTACACGACCATATCAAGTTTTATGATGTCTTTTGTTTATTTATTGTTATAGTTGTGTTATATCCAGTGTTCGATGTGGATGTGTATGCGATTCAATGGTCATATAAAAGTCGTGTAACGATTTTTCATTAGGCAATTTCAGGAATTTAAATAAACTATTGCTAATTTTCTAATATACCTATTTATACAATACAAATATTGATTATTAAATAAAAAGAATTATACGTAATGATAGTGGATTGGTAATAAAATAGGCGACATTTAGTCTAACCAAAGTTATAAAAAATGATTAGTATTTTATTTGTTTTAAATTTAAATTAATATTATTATTATACTTTTTTATTTTATATATAATTATTAGGTAAAAATTAAAAGCAATAATTATGCGGCTAAATCTAAATTAAAAAATATTTATAAATGAAAAAATAAACTAAATTAACGTGAAATAAAATTTCCAATACTATTCGATTGACCTAATACACTTGCGTAAACACTTTCAAGGGTAACGCCGAATATATATAAAAGACAAATTCATTATGTTGTTTGTTTATTCTTTAGGATATGAATATTTAATTCATAATTTTCAAGGCGGCCCTTACACATAAGGGCCTTCATAGTGTTTAACAGACATACGACACTATGACTTTTGTACTTTGCCCTTCTTAACAAAACTATTGAAAATGATAGAAGATTATAATCATATTATGAGAAATTTGACGTAGCTTGATGTACTTATACCTCTTTATAACTTTATTACCCTTATTGTAAAATTCAGGATCTGATATCTACTAAACAATATATGAAATAGGTACTATATCTTGCAATTTAATTTAGAATGAAACAAAATATATAAATATTGAATATTAAGAATACATGATCGAGAGGGCATCACATTAATAATAATTAATTTCATTCATAATGAAAACATTAATTAAACACTATCATATCGTGGAAAAGTCATAACAGGCCAGATTAAGGCAAGTGATAAGTGAATAGTACAAACAGAAGAAATATAATAAAATATATATTTAAAACTACACAACGTAGAATTTTTTTTTAACGATTTTCTTACACGATAATATACAAAAACGGGACTTATTTGATTATATGAGTTGATCTTCGAGTGTTTGACGTCGTTATTGTCGTCTCAGACTATATTTAAGAAAATAAGTAAAGAAAACTAAAGTAAAATTATCTCCCGGTTCAAATACAATTGAAACTTATTAATATAGCGTTCCAAACGCTCGAAGATCCGCCCATATTGCACACCTGGATCTAAAGGCTTCATATTAAAATCATAAATCGAATAATTTATTTTAATACATAAAATATATGCATATTAATCTATTTTTCACTTCTCCAAAAAAAATAGTACATTACGCACCGAGGCCAGTAAAATAAAAAATGTCTCAGATCACATGTAATTGTCGTCCAAGCCGAGGTTGACAAAAATGTGATCTGAGGCTTTTTTATTTTACTGGCCGAGGTCAGTATACTATCTTTCTGTTCGACGAAGCCAGAATGCGGCAATTTCATTTAGCGCAGCGGCCAGAAAGTTGGCGCTTTGTGAGTTAGATTGCTTTAGATGTGCGCGATATATGATTCGTCTTCTGAGACCACGGTTGCAACGTCGCAATAAAAATTTCGGAGGTAAGTTAATAATATTTACATACGCGATTAAGTCCCATTTTCGTATATATTATTACTTATCAATATACGTGACATTGTAAGAACAAGAGTCGTTCTTGTTTTAATAATTTCATGTTAATAATAACAGAAATAACCACTACATGGGTATAGTTCTTATCAACACTAAATAAGGAAATACAAGTTTTTGTAGAACTTTTATTTGATACCGAAATTTATTTAGAACACTTTGTTAGTGCCAAGTAGGCATAATACGAAACTAACTTATTTTCAATATTACATTATAATTTTATAATAAACTAGCGGTCCGTCCCGGCTTCGCACGGGGGGACTTAAGATTTTTTTAAGGCCTCAGAAACGATACTTTTCCCCCGTTTTTGAAACATTTTCGGTTACTGCTCCGCAACTATAAGACCTAGCGTGATATTATATAGCCTATGTTACTCGGGGATAATGTAGCTTTCCAAAGGTGAAAGAATTTTTGAAATCGGTCCAGTAGTTTCGGAGCCTATTCATTACAAATATACAAAAATACAAATCTTTCCTCTTTATAATATTAGTATAGACTAGCGGTCCCGGCAGACGTCATCCTGCCCGTTCGAAATTCAAATTAGGTAACTTTAGTTAGACAACGTTTGTATGGGAAAAGAAAAGGGCTGTTTTTAGGGTTTTCCCGGCAATTATTCGATTTTTTCTCGCCGTAAGAACCATCCTTGAACTTCAACGAACATTTAAAAAAAAAATTAGCCAAATTGGTCCAGGCGTTGTCGAGTTATGCGCTTACCAACACATTTTGCGATTCATTTTTTATATATATATAAGAAGATTCTCGTTTATGTCTTGTCCATAAATAATCGATATTAATTCGTGCCAAATTTAGACTTACGGTAACTCCATAAATTTGAATGAAATAAAAGTTGTTTGAGTAAATAGACATTTAAAGAAATTGGTTATTGCTTTTTATTATTTTTAAACACGCGATGGGTTTTTTTGCGGGTTCACTGTACTCTCCCACCTACGGATAAATGTAATAATAGGTTGACTTTTAAACATCTTGATATCAATATAATTATGAATTAAAACATACCAAAGTACTTAGAAAATAACTGCAAAAGTTACCTACAGAATACAGAACTGACAGTCTAATGTGAACAAGACTTCCATACGCTGTTTTTAAATCAAATTCAAAACTTAATTCGGCCGCTAAAATTGCATTTGTAACTAAAAAAAAAAAACTTTTTAGTCTGAGAACTGTGCCGTGCAAGCTCATTTTTGTTGGCCTAGTCACCAGTCTTGTTCATATACTTTCAGTGTTTGCATGTTAATACATAAGTAATACAATTTGCATGTGGGTTGGTACGAAAATGTTATATAATATACATTATGACTTTTAAGTATATAGATACCAACCAAACTTACATAATATACAATTCATATTTATCTATATTCCGTTTACTAGTTATAAAAGCTGTATACTTAATTAATGAATTAAAACTACCCTTATAAATGAAAACGTGTATATCTGGTTTATAAATCGCAGAAGATAGAAACTCTGTTTACATAAATCATAGACAATATAATAATATCTTTCATTGCTTCAGTATAACAAAGCAGCTGTCAAGCTAGTGTTGTGAAACACCCACAACTCGTATTTTACGTTTGTCTATGGCGATATTTTTTAAAATATTCGACCTCTTTACAAGTTATATCGTTTTGCATGCACCGTCGTTTCATGTACCTTTGGTACCATTCTGCATAAGCAAAACTAACTGTTCCACACTTCCATAGTATGTAAACACGTTTAAAATTCGCACTTATGTACTCCTAATCGTTTTTTTAAGTAGTATTTATCACTACGGCGGTATTCAGGTTATTAACGAACTAAAAAGTAACATATAAATTTTAATCACTTGTTTTGCCCAATTAGGGGTCGAAGTTTCAAATGTCCCTTAGTGCTTACGTCATGTATGAGGCATCAATGCAAAATTTCTAGCTTCTAAATTTAGACCCGGTGGTATCGGCTGTGTGTTGATACGAGTACAAGTCAGTCAGTTAATAGAAAAAAATAGATATAATTTCTAAAGAGTTTCCCCTTAGACCCCGAGCTTGTAATAGAATAGGTCGTGTGTTTAGCTTACTAATGGACCAAGTCGATATTATAATTGAGTGTGTTAATTAGATTTTTGAATATTTACTAGTGACATAGTACGTCCTATACTTCCCTTGAAGACTCCCACTGTTTTAGATGTAAAGTACATTTTTTGAGTACAATTATAATAGTGCCATTTGGTGTTTAATTAAGTTAGATAAATTTTCTTAGATCTTTAAGATTTGAGGGTTAATTTCACAAAGTTCAAGACTAAGTATGTATCGAATAAGAATTTCACACAAATTTTATAGTGTTTTTATCTACTATGTTAACTCTATAGAAATTCTGAAAACTGTTTCTACATATAATACACGTTTGGATATTTGGGGTTACAAAGATGGTTGGTCACTATATGTTCAGGCAAGGTTAATATGTATCTATATATTTTCTAAAATATACCTTGACTTTCCACAATATATACTGTAGGCAGGGCTTGTCGCAAATTTAACAGGATAGCAATAATGCTATAAAATCAGTTCCTAGTATTTTTTTTATATTAATGAAATGAGCTACATCAAGAATAACGTTTTTATGCAACAATATACTGTGCTAGTAATTTTATGTTGTCAGATTTAATCTTGTAGCTTATTATTTCAATGTTCAGGGCAAGGGACTGCGGCGAACGCCCATGAAATCGACAATTTGTGTTAATTTTACCTACAGCCGTGAAAACTCAAATTTGATACATTTATTAGTTACGCGACATCGGCCATTGTTTTTTTACGCGTTCTTACAGTATCATCGACCTTATATGCCTGTGTTATGATTATATTACGTACTTTGGAGAAGAGTATAGTGATCAATCATTTTGCAATATTATGATTTGTCTTGCCAATTTTCAGTGAAATATGCATGTCGTAGGCGGATCTTATAATCTGCCATATTACATTACGGCTAGCCGTTTTACAATACCGGAACGTTTTCAAATACGACGGTTCAACGATTAGCCACATCTCTATTATATAAAGGCATTATCACCACCGGCACCATCTTTATATAAAATATTTTTCTGCTCAGCTACGATTATAGGAACTTTGTTTTCGAAACTTAAGCATGAAATTAACATACGCGAGTTATTAATTATAATTGTTTTATTCCAATGTGTAATAACCCCAAAAGCATCACAAATGGTTATGCTGCAAATAACTTATTCGTAACTTACTTGGATTTTGTGAAAAAGGCCCTTTTTAATAGTTTAATTGCGATGAGGTTACCATTATTTATGAATATGATTCATATAAATATATTTATTTATTGGGAATGTTTGATAGTTTAAGATATATAAGTACATATATATGTATATGTTGGTTGTTTTACTAATATCATGTGTCTGTATGTGTAGCATGATGGAGAATGACTTTTCAACGCTATACTTTACGAAATATTACATATAATTAATTAATTATATATTAAAAAAAGAAATGAACTGATATACACCTCTTTTTCTGAGGTCGGTTAAATAGAAAGGATTGGTTATGCTCCGGGTAATTCTGACTAAGGGGTAATTGCATTAAATATAAAAAAGATATTTTAACTAAAAATAATGTGTGGTATTTTTTTCTACCGCTCTTATTTTTTTTAAACGGTAGTTGATTTTTCCGTGTTTTAAAAAATAAACATAGTAATAAATAAAAAATAAACATCGCTAAACAATCTAAGACGTAGGTACCTAATGAAATTTGACCTTTAATAAAAACAACAAAAGGTCATTAATTTTAAAGATTTTGTTTATTTTTTTATGGTTGTCGTTGTAACATGCACCGGATTCTCTGTCCCTATTTTAAAACATTATACGCTGCTTTAGAGTCTATTTTTGCGGGTGTCTCTTTCCAACAAACTTCGTATCACATTCAAAGTTTGATCAATATTTATATCGTAATTTTATTGCTTTTTCCGCGCACGAAGCATAAGACACGCCATTTATGAGAACGAAAAGATTATGAAAGTCCAATATTTAATCCACAATGATAACAATATTATATTATTATCTTAAAGCTTATAAATTTGTCAACAAATAATCTAGTATAGGAATGACGACTGGGTAAATGAAATGAAATTCTGCTTAGTTGGTCAGTTATGGTACAATTTATAAGATAACGTGATGTCACGAGCCCCCACTCCTGTTTTTGAAGCGGTTATCTTTGTCATTTATATTGTTCGTTTAAGAAAAAAAATAGTTGTCATGCCTAATCTTTGATGATTTTGAAATAGTTAAATTGTAATAAATTTCTCTAACGGAACATAGGACCCAGTGGGTAAAAATACCTAATTGATACCAGGTCTTTGACGGACATTGGGATATCAAAATGCTAATTAAGAATTAAATAAAAAATGAATATATATTTGAGTTAAATCCTTGTTTTGATCACGAAGTTTGTGGTTGCGGGCACAAATCCTGATAGGGGTAATGTCGGTCTTGGATTTATTTATACATGCATGTGTGAATCATCCCAAGTTTTTTTTTTTAATTTTAATATGCCAAATAATCTTTACATCTATTGTACAGTGATAAAATCATAGCCATTCCTTTCTACTAGCCGTAGTTGGTTGAAGGCATTGAAAAGTTTCCCATCAGAATATGTACTTAAATTGCACAGGTGTTTTCGACCAATCCAGTCCCATAGAACGAATCAAGTTTATAATGAAAGGGTATACTTAGGTAAAACACGTAACTGCCCGGTTATACGTAACGTAGTTTTTACACTAGAGGGTACGTTTTCAGATTTGTTTTCTATCTTGGCCCTTTAGTGAATATAAAATGTCTCCTTCGTCTTTATGACGTTTTGCGTAAGTATGCCCTCGATTGTTGTTGCTGAGTAACGCAAGTAGGAAATAGGGTGCTTGTTAAATATAAACTAGTCATGTTTATAGCGTTCATATTTATCATTACTTGATAAGAAATCGCAAGTAGATAACGGGAAGGCTCTAGGTCGGAAATTCCTGTCATAGAGGATCTAATTAAAATCTAAGATATTGTGATACTTGTAACTGTTCGACTTAAACTGACTTAAAATATTTTATAATTGAAAAATTCTAAATTAAGCTTATCTTATATATATGTGACTAAAACTTATAGATTTTTTTGTCAACTCGGAATTGTTTACTAAAAATTAAAGTGTTTTCCAAAAATGACCATAGTTTCATTGCTTTAATCCTGACCCTGTTAGTATTAGCTTATCCAAAGACAATTTTATTTTCTTTTTTTTAAAAAAAAGAAGGGTTAAGGCAATGAACGTGTGCGTCCAATGGCTGATAGAACGCGTTTGTGCGTGAGGCCGGCATGTAGGTGCTAATATAGAGAGTGACCAAATCTTAAATGCCGGTGGCGAAATAGGGAACTAAACCTTCTTCCGTTGTGCAAAGGACGATGTTTCTTTGAATGCTTTGACGGTGGCGACACGGCGCATTGCAAAGAAGTTGTACGACTAAGAAGCGAAACCCTAGCATGCAATTCTAATCTTGTTTACGCGTCAAACGCCTGTTATCGACCTATTTGATTATTCACATGTGAATGAATTGCATTGGTTTATGTCACGCTAGAAAGTATTGGGAATATGCTACTGTAATACGCATGGATTTGTATGTAATAAATTGTATGTCGAGAGGATGCATGTATGGTTTGATAAGACGAGTTGTGTTTGTACCTTTTAACAAAATTTAGCTGAGGTAAGTGTATAAAAATACGGTACATATTCTCTAATCTTAACTAGTCAACTTTTATCATGCAAAATATATTTGTAGGACCAATCTTATATTACAAAAAAAACAATATACTGGCATAGACAAAGAATTTTAAGAATCACATATACCCACACGGCATAAAGAGTGTTCTTAATTATTTTGCCTAATTAAAAAGCTCCATATATAGAACTAGCTTCTGCCCGCGACTTCGTGCGCGTGGATCTCCTCCTTTTTTGCAGTCGGTTAAAAAGTAGCCTATGTCCTTTCTCAGACTCCAGACTTTCTTTGTACCAAATTTCATTTAAATCGGTTCAGTAGTTTTAGCGTGAAAGCGTAACAGACAGACAGACAGAGTTACTTTCGCATGTATAATATTAGTAGGGATAGGGTGATTCCAGGGGCGTTTCAACCGCCGTCTGTCTCTTAAAATAAGCTACAGTAAGTAAACTCGATTTATTCTGACATCTACGAGCGCAGTATGTCGTTGCATGAAAATGTAATTCTTGGTGTACTTAAATCATTTCTTTAATAATATGAAATAGGTAGGTACTGACGGCCGTTGAAACATGTGTAGAATCACCCATTACACATATATAAGGTAGAATTTAGCCTTTTTTAATAATGGAAACGAATGCAGCAAAGATAATAAAAACCAGGGAATATTTCTAAATTGGTTTCTCCGATAATATATCTGTAGAGTTAATCTGACAATAGGTTTACTGCATGACTCGATTTTAATGGACCTTTAATAAAAATGTTGAAGTAATTCATCTCAAAGTTTGTAATCTTATTCAACACGAGTATTTTAAGACCCCTTGAAATAGGAAAGTGAAGTAGGCGTCTAAGTTTAAAATAGTGCTTTTATTACTACAAGGAATGGGGGCTACCGCGTGTCAGAAATCTACTAGATGCGCTAGTGTAGAATGAGGTCTACCTGTCATGTTCCACCAATGAGAGGCAAGCTACTGGCCTGTGATTGGTGGAACATGAAAGCTGGACCTCATTCTACACTAGCGCATCTAGCGGATTTCTGACACGCGGTAGCCCTCATTGAAACGCAAAATAAAATTAAAACAAAAAATAATTCGCAAGTTAACAATCAATTTATAGATGTGAAGTTATAATGTTATCTTCAGATTGTTTAACCTTTAACTCATTAAATGTATGATTACGTAATAGCGAAAGCGATGATTGACTATGCACATACTGTTTGTCGTTTTAACAGAGATAATGTTAATCTTGTGAATATATTAATATTTATTTATTTGATATCGTTAATGAGACTTTTAGACAAGGAATACGAGTCGAAATTTATTATGTAAGTGGGTATGTACATATCGCACACCTAGATCTAAAGGGATCTAACTCAAAAACCGGAAGATTTGAATTATGCACACCATCGGATTCCAGCAAAACCCACCTACACTAAAACAGATTTCAGCTAATATAACTCTGCTAGCTTTATTATAAAAAGTATAAATTTACACAGAAAACTCATGCGTGCATAATATGGACATATTAATCAGTTTCTCGCCTCTCCTGAAAAAGTACCTTTCTTGAGTTAGCTCTCTTTAGATCTAGGTGTGCGATATATGCTTATTAACTCCCTTAATTTTAATGAAAAATTAGAACCCTTTTGAGATCAGTATAATTACTATTAATTGTAATTATTAGTTATTATACTGATCTCAATATATTAATTGTAAGTAGGTATGTAATACTATTTAGAGGTCAATTAATCCTAGCGAAAACGGTTTGTTGACTTAGTAGTCGAGGGTTCGGTCTACGAAGCGTGTTGCGGGTTCGAATCCCGTTATGATAATGTGAACAGTAGGTACCTACGACCCAAGTCAATTCAAATTAAATTTTCCTTTAATATAAAATTTTAATTAATACTAAATCGAAGTACTAATTCTAAGCAGACGATGTCGAAAGCGGACGCTTGTAGTCCTGTAACCTTGCAGAGAACGTTTCGATTCAACTGTCATTATAATATCGTATATGGTATGAAGTCTGTCTGTCTGTGACCTCACTCAAACCTTGTATGATATGACCCATTTTTTGTCACCGTTTCAATCTTGAACTTGAGTCGTCACGCAATGCCTTAAACTAGTCAAAAGCGGCGGCGATAGTCAGTAGTGATAATAAATATGATGCAATGTTAAATATGGTAACATTTTTCTTTCAAAATATATATTCGTAATAATAATAATATTAATAATAATATTTATTTGATAAAACATGGGTTACACAGTGGATGTTACAAATTACAAATATTTTCCTTACATGTTTTGCTATAAAAACAGCATTCAAATGTATGTATGTATGTATGTATGTATGTATGTATGTATGTATGTATGTATGTATGTATGTATGTATGTAATGTATTTGATCTAAGAACTAAGCACATATAAATTATACCATATTGTGACGTCATGTGCCCCCACTACTAAACATATAATTTTTTGTTTGTTTAAGAGAAGAAAACGTACATCCAATAAGTTTTAATAATCTAACTGAAGGACTAAGTAGAAATAAAATTTGGTTTTCAGTTATCTCTATCATTGTATTCATAGCTTGCGTATTTATCGAAAAGAAATTGGGTTAAATGCATAATTAACGACTTGCTTTCTAAATATATAATACTAGCTGTCCGCCCCGGCTTCGCACGGATCATCTTTTTTTATAGCCTGTGTCACTCGGGAATAGTGTAGCTTCCCAACAGGGAATGAATTTTTGAAATCGGTCCAGCCGTTCTGGAGCCTATTCAATCCAAACAAACAAACAAACCTTTCATCTTTACAATATTAGTATAGATCATGTATGCATGTTTAACTGCGTACCTACAACAATAATATGAGCAAGTTACAAAATTTCGTTTTTTATTTTACTTTTAGTGCGACTGTACTCCGTAACTATGACATAGCCGTTGACAGCTAAAAATAACCGCGAACAGTTTTTGCGCGGTTTTGGTTACGTCATAAGCACTCTAGGTTAAGAATTGATAATAAGTCTGAAACTGACTAGATTGCTAAGTTCTTGAAAAGGCTTTATTATTTTATTAATAACTAGCTTCACCCGCGACTTCGTCTACATGGAATTAGTACTTCGGGTTGTTTATTTTTAATCACCATTAAGTAATGATTGTCGTAGTAACACAATCGTGTATGTTTGTCTGCGACATAAATTCGCTGTGAATAATATTGTCGTTTATCTTTTAGCATAGCATTAAGCAATTTTAAGAAACCAAAACAAACGTTGGACAATAGGAGCGAAGTGATATGTTTGTCCTTAAAGGGGCCGTCTCTCAAATCTGTGACAAAGAGGGGGGTCAAAAGGTCATGAAATTTCGTGCGACGTACTTTATGGGTGGTCTAGGCTTCGACAAAAAAGAAAATACGTAACAGAACATACGTAAGAAAGAAAGAAAAATATTTATATAATGCAAGGCAAAAAAAAACGTAAATAACTTGTTAACATTTTTTTTTCAGTAGCAATACATAATTATGTTTTTCTTCTATATATTGGTGTGTTATGTTAACATGGTCAATACACTTGTGTTCAAGGGCGTGCATTCCATATAGGCACAATGGAGTGCCTGCCCTGACGTGGTACATGACCCTCACTGCACGCGCCTGCTTGTGTTCCATCTATAAAGTGACTGTGTGTTCCAGCTCTGATCGAGAAGAACGTCGAAGGCGAGGAGCGTGAAGACACCGCGTCTCACTTCTCGTGGGTGCTGAAGCAACTCGCCCGCGAGAACATACCCGGCCTGCCGCCCGGCGGGGGACTCGCCGCCAAGTGAGTGCTAATATCTATATATACTAATACTAGCTGTCCGCCCCGGCTTAGCACGGATCCTTATATTTTTCAAAAAAAATATAGCCTAAGATGTCACTCGGGAATAGTGTAGCTCCCCAACTGTGAAATATTTTTTCAAATCGGTCCAGTCGTTTTGGAGCCAATTCAATATACATATTTTCAAAAAAATAAATAAATAGGGATCCGTGAGAAACCGGGGCGGTCCGCTAGTCAATTTATATACCTACCTAAAACAGTAGATTTATTAGTTATGAAACGATTTTCATTAGATAGGCGTCTTAAAAAATTTGGAATTATATGTAGGGGTCGTTCAAGTTTACGTAAGCAGATTTATTTATAATAATTATTTATTATATTAGGGTATTCTGACGTATGACCTACATTGTAAAGTTTCATCAAAATGCATTTAGTAGTTTCTGCGTGAAAGAGAAACATACATCCATACATTCTTAGAAACGCGTTTACCTATAGGATATTATTTTAACTACTAACGCCAATCTTGACTTTAGAGAATTCCAGAATCTTTTCTAGCAACTTTTTATTTTATTTTCCAGGCAATCTCTCCTGGACAAGATATACAGGGAGTTCTACCCGGAGCACGCGGACAGCACCAACAACTTCGACTGCCAGGCGGAGCTCACCGACCCGTTCGGGGCCAACTAGGCGCCCTGCCCCTATCGACTGCCCTTACTTCACAGGTATAAATAACGTGACAATTTGTCCCGTTGTCCCCGAAATATCTGGGACGCGGAATTGTCCCGTTTTCTAAAGACCGTGTTGAAAACTGCAAATTTTAGCTAAATTCGATTATGTAATGCGGGTGTGATCCTCTTTCGATACTCTAATATATTTGTAGAAATTTGTTTTTCAATCCACACTTTCTCCCCCAATAACTATACCTACCTACGGTTGAACCGATTTTCATTAACTAAGCTAATTGACCTAAATAAACCAATATTCTGTTTTGAGTCAAAGAATAAAGCTCGCCTGGGTAGGCACTTATCACATTGTGCCTATGTGCGATGCATGCCCCTGATATATTAAATTTAAATATCAGAAAATGTCTGGATGCCAAGTGAAATCTGTATGCAAAGTAAATATAAATTCTCATGGAATTTATATAATAATATATAGACTTCCTTCTGCTGGACAGTCTGGAATGGTCTAGAGGATCAGACCTCATTCACAAATGCGAATTTCGATCTTACTCGCTCGTGTTAAGGTCTATTTTAGTTCACATTTAACTTGAAATTAGTTATGTATACCTGTATTGTAAGGCAGTTGATTAAATATACCTTTGATTAAATGAGATTTAGTGACCAGCCATGTCTTCTCTGGATTACACTCACCTTACCGATGACATATTTTGTGTCTGTCGCAGAGTCCCTGATTGGTTCGAACTGGGCGCGGACACAATGACAGACCATCTCGTTAAAATATAAGTACAAGTTGGAGTTCTAAGTCGGCAGAATACTTGTAGATATTTCGTACATTGCGTACTCTTGAAAAAAAAAATATCTAAAATGTTTATATTTATAGAAAACTGTCTAATGAAAAGATAGTGTATGATTTTGTCATATATGTAAATCCTATCGGATACTTTTGTTGGGATTGTCGGTCGTTTTAACGCGAGCTTTGTATAAAGAACCTGCTACAAGTGTGACCATAGAGTAAAATAGACTTAAGTGATTGTCTGTGGTAGCCTTTAGCGCGGCAGTCTCAACATGGTTGAATAGACAAATGCAAATTCAGATATTGGACACTTAATGTATGTGTGACTTAATACTCTAGCCGCCCGCTGCGGATGGGCCTTGAGTCATAGACTAAATTTGTTTTTTTTTTTGTTTTACTTCTAAATGTCTAGTGTATAATAGGTCTGTTCTCCATTATTTCCCATACCGCAGCGGATATTATTGTTTTACCTTGAAATTGAATGTAAATGTTGATGTGTGGCACAAATTTTCTTTCCCCCCCGATATACTATATCTATGCGACGTGCATACCCGTTTGTAGTCTTTTCAAAGCGACACGCTCTTTTCCCATTTAGTCGCATAATTTTTCGTTTAGTAGTTTAGTTTTTTCATGTTACTTATTTTTGGCCATTGTCATAATATTAGATGTTAATATAGATCGGAGTAATATATGCGTATTGAGATCGTCTGCACATATTTTCTTTGTGAACCTTGTTTTGTGTTGTGTCGATATTGTCTATGAAATGATTTCTATTGTGACGTCTGTGGTGGAATCATTTCTTATATCAATATCTTAAATGTGATTTTATTAGTTCACCTCGGAACTGGACTTGTCATTTTGTTGAATTCTTAGTTTTGAGGTGTAAGAATAAAATCAAACCTATTTCATTTTAATGGAAAGCCTAAATTTGTATCGATAATCGTAGTTTCCAAAATATTATTCACAGAAATAAAATAGATTACTTGTACATATTGATTTCCTGCTCTCACTTGCATAGTCATACAAAATTTAAAGTCATTTTAAATGTTATTATCTTGGGATTTGGATTTTGGGTTCTCGTAGTTTTTGTTTATTATCTTCGATAGAAATTTGTACTTCATTTTTGTATTGTGTTAATAAATATTGTAGATTTAATTTTCGCTTTATTTTTTTTTTGTTGTTATTACGCAAAAATTCTCCATTTTATTTGATAATTTTTGGTATTGCTTTGCTGCTTCGTACTTAGAAAATTACTAATAAATTTTAATTCTTGAATTAAGTACACCGACCGTACAAAATATCAGATGTAGGTAAATCCGATGTTTATATATCATTATAATAAAATTGTTACCTAAAAAAAAAAATAACGATCTTTTTAAATGAAGATTTTATTTCTCCCCTCTTGTAAATAAAGAGAAAATCGATAATACTTTTGTACCTGTTGAGAGGTTCATTAGATTGTAACGAAATAGTTTTACTGAACAAATTATAATGTACGGTTCCCAACTAAAACAGTCTTTATGAAATGTATTAAGACATTTTACTTTCAGGCAGGATATTCATAGTAAAATTCATGGCACAGATGAGACAAGTCATACAGATAAAACAAAATCGTTTCAATAGACAAGAGAGTTTCGGTCTGTGCCTTTTTTAAATTTTGAAAACTGCCTAAAAGTTAAAAGTCAAGTTGGAACCTTTACGTTACTGAGTAACATGGCGCATATAAACACAGTCCTAAATGTCTGCAAGAAAATTATTGGTGGTAGCAAAACAGCTGATGAATCTATTAATTGGGTCGTACTTTTAACTGTGACTAGGTTTCCAAGCCAAATAATGTCTAAGATCCGTAATAAAGTTTTTGCTTCCATCAAAAATACACTTGTTTCGTTTACCCTCGCCCTTTTTAGATTATTTTTTTCACTCGCCAAAATAATGGTTGTTTATCGCGTTGGATTATTTCGTAGTGCTACGTAGGTTATTTTTTAATTTGTGAATTAGACCAAATAATATCTGGAAGTGGGTTATAAATTTTTATTTTTTTTCAATCCATTTGGGACATGTAGGAATTGAGTCATTTTGGGATTCCGTACTTAAATAGTGTCTATGCATAGTTTTTAACTTTTATTCAAATAAAAGTTACATATAAGCATACCTGTACTTGTTGGACAATTTTACGCCTCGCTGTGTAACTATTTTGACTAAACTGCTGGCGTCAGTTTTAGTGTTTTGGTACGGAACCCTCCTTACGAAATTATGTTCGTTGGTTTTTTTGACTTTTAATTATAATTTAGCTTTCTGAAGAAAGTCAACGTCCTACGGAATGTGTCTCGTTAGAACCTAGTAGACGCTTGATCAATAAATAAATACCTGTACCTTTACAATACTTTGATTTTATTATTTTTCCCCACATTATTTATGTTTTAAGCAAATAGGGAAACAGAATGGGTACGTTCCACTTAACGCTCGCAATGCCGTCGACCACGACCGCTGAAATTGCCATTCCACTAACGAGAAAACACCGCGGGCGTTGTAAGCGAATGTTTATAGGTAGAACGCACATCGTGAGCGACGAAAGCCCACTCTGACCCACCAATATTTTGTGGGCGAAGTGGGCGCGATGTGGTCGCGAACAGTGACGTCATCTATGACGTCGAGCCATCGCTCGCAACGACCACGGGCGTTAAGTGGAACGATACAGAGGGTGTCACGAGCGTTGCGGGCGCTTAGTGGAACGCACCCAATGTAGATACGATGTTTGTAATTATTCAAACCATCAATCTTTGGTAGGAAATAGAAATCAATCTCAATAGGAGATTAATTTTGAGCAAGGAACTCTAGGCCGAACACGATACGATACACCGCTAAGAATATGTACAGCATAAACCTCCAGATAGTAAAAAGTCTGTTTCAAAAATGACAGGTCAGTGGTAGCTAATGCATATCTAGAGCATAATATAGAAATATAATTATAATATCGATATAGAACAAATCAAATGGTATCAAATTATTAAAAAAGTATTTGTACACCTCCAGAGCTTCGAAAAGTCCATCGCAAGAAACTCGATAAAATACAGTATATATTTTTTTTGAAGTCAATCTATACAAAACCATAATTTTAAATAAAACATTTATTAAAAAGTTTCATTACATTTAACAAAACAGACATCAATCTCAAGAAATGAAATTCAATCTGGGGGTTGTATTTCAATCTCAATCACAGTAGAATTGAGCGTTGTTGAGCGAGTGTATTAACTCGTTTGTAGCGAGGTAAGCGTCGTACAGGGCGCGCTCCGGGGCGTCATCACTCTCTTCCGGCTTACGACGAGGCACCTGCTTCTTCTTCCACGCTCTTGATTCCTCTTTTGCTTTCTAGAAGTTCGAGACAACCGTCAAATTGGTAATTTCTGATGCCGGTTATTATGGGCTGTTGGTCTAGTGGTCAGAGGCCCTGACTACGAAACCGGAGGTAGCGGGTTCGAATCCCGCTAGGGGCAGATGTCAATGTGATGAGCACTGGCATCTGTACCTGAGTCTTGGATGTCTTATATGTATTTATGTATATTTATCCGTTGTCTAGTACCCATAACACAAGCTTTGCTTAGTTTGGGACTAGATAATTGGTGTGAATTGTCCAAAGATATTTATTTATTTATTATACGTTGAAATAAAACAATTAGGTAGGTACCTATATTTAGTATTAGACTATTATTTAAGCTTAGGTATTCGTGTTACGAATATGGGAACTGTAACGTTTTCGAAACGTCAGCAAGTAAATTAAAATACGCGAGTTAAATTTATTATAGGTAAGTAGTTGTTTCATTTCAATGTGCAATAGATAACCGCGAAAACATTAGAAATTATTTCATTAGGAATGATTTGATGAAAATCGGTAGAGCCGTTTCGGAGTGTGACTTAGGTACAAACACCGTGACACAGATTTTCATATACTTATTAGAAGATTGTACATACACTTTTAACCGAAGGCTTGAACTAATGGAAATATTATGGCAAACTGTTTTTATGAGACTTGCTTACAGACAAAGTATTTAGTAAATTTTAAACCTTACGGGAATAAGATAAGGTCTCTTTTATAACTGAACAGTAAACTTACTTCTTTACGATCTTCCAATATTTTCAAGCGGTAAGCATCAGCCTCCAACTTCTTCTTTCGCAATTCTTCTGAAGTCTTGCTGTATCTAAGAATTATTATAAAGATTTTGACGACTTTTGGGGTAATTTCACTTATAAATTCAGATTGTCTACATTATTCGTTCAGGTTAGGTGGGTGGTATTTTTATACGTACTGAATAAGCCTTTGGATACTTAATTAATTAATTATTGCTAGAAGCGACCTGCTGTTTCGGAATATAAGTAGGTACAAAATTGCTAAAGTTCTGTTTCTGCCAAAAGATTTAACAATCATACAGAGATTTAGATGTGAAAGCTTAATAAATAAGTTTACGTTCGCAATTTATAACATTAATTGGTAATTTCCTTGTAGTCTAAGATCAACCTACAATGTCTTTGGACTATCCAAAACAAGTAAATACTACGGATATCGCATATACCTACAGTACTAAAGTGTCCTAACTCGAAATGTGCCACACGAATTTAAATTTAAACGTTACGACTTAGAATCCTTAATTGAGTAGCGATATATTTTGAATTGAGTCACTTTAGTACCTACAGTATACGCGAATTGCGATGTATTAATCCCTACTAATATTTTAAATGCGAAAGTAACTCTGTCTGTCTGTTACGCTTTCCCGCTTAAACCTCTCAACAGATTTTGATGAAATTTGGCACAGACAATCTTAAGACCCTGAGAAAGGACATAGTTTATAAAAAAAAGGGATCCGGGCGAAGCCGGGGCGGGCCGCTATACATTATATAATATACAAGACCCATTACTTAAAATATGCTATATATACTTATGCAAAAGGAGTTTGTGCGCTAAATAATGTATAGGATTCTTTGGTTGCGCCTGCGCAACGTCGTTCAACGCCTCCGGAAGCACGGCGCCGACGCACTCCCACAGGTACTGCGTCACTTCCGGCTCGAGAGTACCTAGTATTACCATACCAAATAATATGTTCTCATTTATTCTGGGTAAAAAATATTAGGTACATACTATAATTAGTCGGCAGGTTACATAAAAACAAATGGACACGATTTATGAAGAAATAAATCTGACTGAAGAAATAAAGCGCATCAAATTTTAGGAGTGGGGTCTCGTGACGTCACTTTATGGTTAAAAGTGAGGCAGGAAGCATATCTTTTTATTTTTTTTGTTTGGCCCATATTTTCAATAATAACCTGACGCATGTTAATTTTTACAAGAAAGTAACTGCTGATCCGATTTCGATGATTTTTTTTTGAGTGTGTAAATGATTTGGATTCATTATTGAAACCGGTATAACAGTGGCCAAGATCCATATGTATTTAGGTACCTATTTCTATTCAATCATATGGTCCGAAGTGCTAGTGCAATTTATACTTTATTACATAAAACTAGAGGTAGCTTTTTAATTCTTACAACTTACCAGTGATATCTACTTCATCTGTCATTGGCAATATTTCATTTACAGTGTGATCCTTTATTTTCATGCGGCAATCCTTCACTTTTTTTTCACCGTGGCCACAGTCTTTAGATATTTTTTCAAGGAGAGTACTGTCGCCTAGTCTGTACTGACTGGTGCAAGCGAATATTTGATAGACTTTCTCATCGTCTTTGTACACGTAACGCCCACAATCATCGTAGTAATAAGCATCTGTGTCTAATACCTGTTAAAATTTAGTAAATACTAGCTTTTGCCAGCGACTTCGTCCGCGTGGAATAGTTATTTTTCCCGTTTTTTACACATTTTCCACTGTTTCTTCGCTCCTATTCGCCGCAGCGTGATGTTATATAGCCTAAAAGCCTTCCTCGATAAATGGTCTACCCAACAAAAAAAAAGATTTTTTCAATTCGAACCAGTAGTTCCAGAGATTAGCGCGTTTAAACAAACAAACTCTTCAGCTTTATAATATTAGTATAAATTTAATTCATATTTTTTCGATTTTAAAAGTTAAAAAAAAAAAACAGCGTTCTAGCTAAAGCTAGCACAAAATTATGGTATGTTGAAAATGGCTTCGTGATAAGGATATTACAACCTTCTTTGTTTTGCTCAACTTGGCGGGGACACTACCGTGCAGATAGCGGATTTCACAGGTAGGTATATCAATTTCACAGTTCCCATATTAGTGGCAGACTAAACTGGCGAAAGTGTTATTCAGTGACTTTGCTGCTACGAATACCTACTGGACCTGTAAAGTCTAATGATTTTGGAAAAACAATGCCACCTACCGACTTATTTATAACGCACTTATTATTATTACTTATGTCTATACTAATATTATAAAGCTGAAGAGTTTGTTTGTTTGTTTGTTTGAACGCGCTAATCTCAGGAACTACTGGTTCGAATTCAAAAAATCTTTTTTTGTTGGATAGACCATTTATCGAGGAAGGCTTTAGGCTATATAACATCACGCTGCGACCAATAGGAGCGAAGAAACAGTGGAAAATGTGTAAAAAACGGGGAAAATATGAAGCCTTATGAAAAAGTGACAGAAGACTGACAGATCT
The DNA here is from genome assembly GCA_038024825.1 of Polylopha cassiicola. NCBI lineage: Eukaryota > Metazoa > Arthropoda > Insecta > Lepidoptera > Tortricidae > Polylopha > Polylopha cassiicola. The sequence continues at coordinate 9,489,828 of CP149061.1, forward strand.
TTGACGAAACAATCAGACGGGCAGGACGACGTCTGCCGGGGCCGCTAGTTACTTATATTACTAATAATAAACAGGCAGATATGTACCAAGTAGGTGCGCTAAAACGATAAACCAGCCAAGTGTAGTCACTGAATGTTGCCATTAAGTAGGTATATATAAAACAGCAAAAAAATCACGTTTGTTGTATGGCAACACCCTTATTTGATGGTTCTTACCTGATGATAGTTCCCCTCACAATCGACGTGGTACACGCGCAATCCAGAATCGAAGAAATAAACCTGATGGCCGTACTCGCAAATATAATAAGGCCCTACGTTGTCAGTATAAATCATGCGGTTTTGCCCTGAAAACATGATCATTAGTATAATACTTCATCATCATCATTCATCATCAGATAGGCTGATGATGAATGATGATGATGATGCCTAATTATAATTACATACTTATACGAATGAGATAGATAAACATTGCGCGCGAGAGAAACCGCGAGGCGTACATAGCTATAGTTAGGTATTATCGGCGAATGATTCTCTATAATACAAAATTGTACTTTAATTTGTTTAAAAGTACCTATCTATACTTTTTAAACAATTTCTTCGCGGTTATTAGGTACATATTGGAATAAAACAATTAGGTATAACAAATTAAACTTTAGTGTTAGACTATCGTCAGCGCACTTGAATACATACCTATATAAAAACTGCAAAGTACCTATTCTAGATGTCAGCAAATAAAATACGCGAGTTGAATCCGTTATAGGTTGTTTCATTGCAACTTGGACTTGGTTTACATACCTCTATGCGACTTTTTACGGCAGAAGAACTGGTCTAGTCTAGTTAGAGGCAGATGTCAAAGCAATCATCACGAGCATTTATACTTGAGTCTTGGATGTCATAAGACATTTGCCATACTTATATCAAGAGAAACACCGGTTCAAAATACCGTATGCTAAAACCGTTAAATTTCAAACTACCTATTCGTTCTCACCTCTAACACTGAAAAACGTCAACAAACTCTTTGCTGCATTAGTGATAGTTTCCTTTAGATATTTCTCCTTTTTCTTCAAGTTATCTGCCATATTGTGCCAGCATTCCGCTTTGGATCCTGGCAATTCTGTTGTACTACAATAATGACAATATTTAAATATATAATATATTATCTATTATCTATACTAATATTATAAAGCTGAAGAGTTTGTTTGTTTGTTTGAACGCGCTAATCTCGGGAACTAAAGGGTCGAATTCAAAAATTTTTTTTTTGTTGAATAGACCATTTATCGAGGAAGGCTTTAGGCTATATAACATCACGCTGCGACCAATAGGAGCGAAGAAACAGTGGAAAATGTTTAAAAAACGGGGAAAATATGAAGCCTTATGAAGAATTACTATTCCACGGGGACGAAGTCGCGGGCACAGCTAGTCTAATATAAGAGGTGAAGCTGACTTAATGACTGACATATCAACGCAGGGCCTAAAAAAGCTAGTAGTCTTATGCTTATCACTTTAGCGTAAGACTATTGTCAGCTCAGTCGCGCAAGGTTCTGAAACGTCAGCCAATTAAATAAAATACTCGAGTTAAATCCGTTTATAGTTGCTTCATTCCAAAAGCTAGTTTGGAAATAAAATTAATAATAGGTTGGTAGCTATTACATAAAAATATACGTAGGTAATATAGAATTACTATTCTAAAGTGGCGTTCCTCGTACGCGTAAAGCATCGATAATGCTCTAGCAGCGACCGGGAACCGTAAGACGCAGCGTGAGGCCCTAGTATAATGTGGTCAAACGACCTGGTAAAAGTCGCTAGGCGCTGGCTGCCGTGTCTGATTGATATACCTACTTACTTATTTTCAGTATTTTTCAATGATTTAAACGGAACTTACCACATCGAGTTGTATATTTTAATTTCCTTCTCAACGTTCTCTTGCTCGGCTTTGAGCTTACACAGAGTGTTCGAGATCTGGTTAAACTCTTTCATTCTGCTTTCAAAGTACTCCACTTCTGTTTTCAGCCGCGATATTGGCACATCGTTGCCTTGCTTAACAATCTGTTCTCTAATATGTTCTATACTTTTCTCTATCTGTGTGTTATTTAAAAAAAAAGATATGTACTTATATAGGTAGGTAAAGATAAAATTTTGCGCTTTTTTCTTTAGGTTGGTAACTACTAATCTAACATTAGGTAACGGTGTTAGGTACCTACATTAATACATCCTATATAAGTAAGTAAGTAATAAAGTTTGCTACACACGGGCAGTACAAACGGCCTACAGATTAATATAAAGATATAATAGGTACAATTACGGTATTCCTAGTGCTCGACGTATTCCAATTTTGGACTGAAAATACAAAAAGACACGTAGGTTTTATGTTGGGTTCTAACTAATTTTAGCTATTTATGCACAGCCCGGGATATGAAACTATTATGACGAAACAAAAACATTGTCTATGACAGAATCTCTTCGTCATAGACAACTAAATGAAAAATTAAAAAAAAAAAAATTCTGATGCCTTCGCGGTTATTACAAAACGGCGAGTTAAATCCGTTAATAGTTGTTTCATTTCAAAGAAAAATTAAAAAGTTTTTTGCCTTAATTAGAATTAGCTATTTAAAACTTACCTATGTACTTACCTAAAATACCATGGATGCATATAAAGAAATAAAACTAAGTGGCAGTTATAAAATTACCTCAGCGGCATCTTTCGAAGACCTGCGGTACTGTCGACTGCATAACAACTGTTCCTTGTTTTTATCGTACAGTTGATGCAGAAGGTTGTTCAGATTGGCCTCGCACTTCTCTTCCAAGTTCTTGAGATTGTTCCGCAGACGCTGTAGGATCTCTACTAAGCTTCCTCTAATATTGGGTGCCTAGGTAAGTAAATAATAACTTACTTAACTTTTAGGTAAGTACTTACCTAACTTTAGCGTTAGGCGTTAGTCTATCTGTGGCGGGCATGGCGTGGTCGTGCTACCAATATGAGAACTGTAAAGTTTGTGAAACATCACAAATAAGATAAATCACGCGATTTAAATCCATTATAGTGTTTTATTCCAATAGGTATTTAACAAGATATTATTAAGTAAATAAAGAACACAATTTTATAATTTCCGATGCTTTCGCGGTTATTTTACATTAGATTGAAACAACTGCAACGGAATGCAGTTTCGAAAACTTTATAGTTCTCATATACGTAGATTTCGTAGAGATCCGCCCCTCTACCTTTGGAGTAAGTTGGGCTAAAAACGGCCAGTGAATAACAATTCTATGAAATTTGGCAAAAACATTTTTTTTTATTATATTGTACCTAATATACTTACGTAATCAGCAAGCATCATGGATGTAAAAGTGTACGCAAATTGAAACACTTCGTTTTTTCTCTTAACTGATCTCGGTAAGTGAGTTTTGGCATATTCCTCCACCTTGTTTTGCTTGTCTAGAGACTCAACTTCGTCTCTTAGCTGATACAATTTCTCAATGTGCCTTTTGTACTTTGCCGTCAAATCTTTTAATATCTACGAAGTTAGTACGTAATATAATATAAGTATAGTATACCTAGTTGGTAAGATGAACACCTAACTACCTACTGTGCTTCAAAATATTCAAAGCTGGTTTTGCGACGCATCTAGTAGCAAAGCAAAGTACAAAAAAAAAACAAAAAAAAAATTCATTTATAAATAAAAAAAAAGATAATTCCAAAAAGGAATGTTTTCAACTTTCTTATTGAAGATGTACCTACCTAGATCTCCAGATGCCAAAGAACTAAATTAACGGCCAAAATAAAATGACACCACAAAATAAAGTTTTAAGTTTAAATTTCTAAAATAAAGCTAGTAAATAGGTAATATTACCGCCTCTTCTTCTGGATTTTCTATGGGTAAAAACTCAGCAAAAAATAACTTTTGCTTGTATTTATGACATTTTATGGATACATTTACTAGTCTCAATAATTCGTCTTTGTCAATAAATTGGAGGTGTTTATCGCAATTTTGTTTCGTTTGGTCCATGGTCTCAGTCCAGTAGAAAATAAAACTAGACATAAATAATATAATTAACATAATCTTATGGTCTTTAGCATCCAAATAAGACAATTATATTATTATGAAAGCAAAGAGAAGGTTTAAGCTTCAAATGGTTAACTTAAAAGTAAAGAAATTATCGGCCGGGTGTGCTAAACTTTTACTTAGTAGGTAAAGTAAAGAGCATACCTATTAATAAGTCGTTTAATCTCTCCATAATACGTGTGATATGAGCCATCTTCGTACTTCGTCTCACTAAGTAATTTAACATAGTTTTTTAATTTTGCAGGCACGTCCTCATCCAAAAGAATTATGTGGACTTCTTCGTCGAATGTAACGTTTCTTATGCCTGATATGAAACGCTTGAATATATTCATGATTTAAAAATAGCAAAGTTGCACACATATACAAAATTATTTTAAATTTGACGCCATTGCCGTGGCATGTCATAGACAAAAGTTGTATTTGGGCGTCATTGCACATTGCAGTCAAAGGTTATTAATATAATTATGTTATAGTAGTATGAAAATAAATATTTTTTTCTTATATTGTAATTATATAATAAAAGTAATTTGAGTAGAATGAAAAACTGTCTAGTTATTTTCGTTTCATGTACAAAATTTATACTTACGGCGTTTTACAGTCTATGGTTCGGAACAGAAATATTGTATCTGTGATTACCATTCTTTGCTCGTTCGCTCAAATGTCATTCAATACAATCATTCATTCATTCTCTGGACTCTGGAACAAAAATGTCATTTGTTATCAAAATTTTATCAAAAACACCTGAAATATGAATGATAACACGTGTTTATTAGCTGGATAGCGACTAGCAAACGTATATTGGACCCTTCCAAGCAAGCCAGTGGTCGCAACGAAGTTTCTTATCCAGAAGATTCACATCGTTCAATTTTTCCGGCAAAGAGGTATTAACCATTAATTAAAATACTAAATCATTTCCATCTGCATTATGTCATTGAAGTTGACTTTTTTAGCGTCAATCTTATCTGCATGTCGAAATTTTAGTTACAATGTGATATTAACTTGGTACCTATACATTGGAGTCGCGGTGTGGCCTTCAATGAATTCAAATGGCTTGACCGATTGAAGGCTTATTTACATCGCGTCGGACAGCGATCGCTACGTGACGTTCGGCACAAAGGCTTTATGCTTGTCGTAATTTGTTTACAAGGTCTGATCGGCCAAAGAACACTCCAGCACATTGCTAACACATTTGACCCAGTTAGAAAGAGTTTATGTAATCTAATACTCATAGTAAAATCTCTTTTTTTCCAAAACATTGCCATGTGTTTTTTTCGTATTTTCGCAGGCTCATGGTGGATTGAAAATGGAGTGCTAGTGTTAACACTCCTGGTGTAATCATTCCAAATTAGTGTTATAATAAAAGTGAAAAAAATGGCAAGATATTTTGAAAATACTACAACATTCAACTTTAGTTGGGACCAGGTTGCTTGTGGTTATTGGAAGAGGTATCCTAATCCGCAAAGGTAAGATTTAAATATTATTTACTTAGTTCACTCATGGATTATTCTTTGTCCTTTTATTCAGATTTGTTTTTCTGTTAAGAATATGTCTCTAAATCTGCATGACTAATGCATAATCAATAACTTTCCTCCAATTAGGGGTTATTGTGTGTTTAAAACTAGGGTAGCAAGATATGTAGAGACAACAAATACAATAATGATCTGAAAGTAAAACTGTGCAAATCTGCCATTGTCTGTTGCACTAACTTTACTTAAATTAACTATAAATAATGCTGTGAATAGTTACATGATAAGCAGCAAGAACTTGTTAGATGATAAATCAATTATTTTATTAGCTAATTTTGAGTCAGATTCATTTTAAAATAACAGTAAGTACCTAATTGTTTAAGTCAATCATAAAAGGAATCTATTCAACTTTATGTAAATATTAAATTCCTTAATGATAATTAAGCTTATAATTACTTAATAGGATTTATGTAATTATGTTTATTACATGACTTTGAAAGGTTAATTGAACTTTCTGTCCTTGTTGTGGTTAATAGCTGATAAAAATTATATAACTGACTAGACTAGGTGATTTTATTTATATTATTATACTAATATTATCTCAGGTTCAAAGTATGCAGTAGTTAGTATAGTATTCATCATCTAAGCAATGTTAAAAATTCCGTCCAAATCAGCGTGCACAGTTATTGTGAAAGAGTAACAAAAACATTAATATCCATAAATATAAGTAGAATACCAAAGTTTACTTTCATATGCCTATATTATGTTGCGATTAAAAATTGATAAATATAAACATCTCCTACCCAGGTACCCGATCTTGAACTATCAATGACAGTCAATTGTTTTGATTTGCGCTATCAAAGTGCAATATGCTTATATTTGTCTCTGCATTTCAGTACTCATGTGTTATCAGAAGATACATATAGTCGGCAAGTTAAGGATGGCTGTCTGTACACCAAGAGAGTTCTTACTAAGACAAATAGAGTGCCCAAATGGGGTGAGAGGTATGTATTTATGTATAAGAACCTGTTTTACAATGTACAAGTAAGTATTGAGTAGTGTAGGAGTTGTGTTATGTTATGTTACGCAGCAGAATGTGAGTTAAAGATATGACAGGTCATGTTCAATGCCTTTATTAAGTAAAATACAATTTCATTGTTAACACTTTGACACGCCCATTAGGTGGGTTGTCAGCAAAAATGTTGAGTGTGCCCTTAGAGGGATAATATAGGCTAATTTAGGATTTCATAGGCAACTATGTACTTATTTTAATGTTTGTTTGAGTCATAATAAAAGTAATGTTACCCATGTATGTATAGCCTTCTTTAAGTCCAGAATTCTTTTAACAAATTAAATATTATTTAATTTGTAAAAAGAGTTCTGTTTGAGCCTCATTGATTTTTATGTTCGTGAAGTCGTAACATTCAAAGAATTTCTTATTTTCTTATTTTTATTGATTAAACAATGTTAAATACCTACCTATGTATATTAATATGAAGTCAATGTTTTAAGTGAAGTTATCTTTTTTATCACTGATAAAAATGTTTGTGTAACTTTTTTGAGCACCGGATTATTACGTAGCAGTGTTTACATCGGCTTATCATGTACTAAGATAAGAAACTGGAAATAAAAATTAATTTAAAGAATAAAATCAAAGAAATCCAAGGGCGGATCCAGGGTCATGAGGTCATGACCCTATGGGTTCTGTCCTTACAAGCTGTGACTTGAGATTCCTCCCTGGACCTAGGTTGTGATGAGTTAAAAGTATGGAAGTGGGGGTTCATGACGTCATGTTATGGTATAAAATTACCTTTATCCAGACCTATTACCGCCTTCCTATATAGGGTTACAGAATTTTGTATTAAACATCTGTATTAAACAAAACTAGTAGGCAGGAATATTCATTTTAAGCAGACATTTCGAAACAAATAGAAGTGACGTTAGTATAAATGATTAATAGAGCAAGCATTCATTTGAATAGAATTATGTTTGAAGGTTATTATTGTTTTTTTCTTGTACTAGGTTCTTCAATGCAAAATCTGTGAAAATCGTCGAGGAGAGTGTAGTGGACCCAGAGAATAAGGTACTTGTCACCTATACAAGGAATCTGGGATACACTAAAGTTATGGTGAGTACAACAAAATTACTTAATTATTTATGTTTGTTGGCATGTTTGTCTGTCAATAGTTAGTTAAATTATTATTCATTGGAATGAAACAACTATTGACGGATTTAACTCGCGTATTTTTATTTTATTTGGAGACGTTTCGGATTCTTTACAGTTTCCATAATTGTAGCACGACTGAGCCGACAATAGTCTAACGATATACATTTATTGAAATTTGATTTTGCTCAGATTTATTTGAGGGCGCCGCCCGCTACGATATATCTGATGGCGACTGTACATAGACATATGGGTGTAAGAAATTATTCAGTGACCACCTGTTTCAGAGTGTGGTTGAGCGTGTCGAGTACAGGTCTGCGGGCGCTTCGCTGACCACCGCCACGCGGTCGGCCTGGATCGACTCGCAGGTGTTCGGGTTCTCTCGCGCCATACGCGCGTTCGGCGTCGACAGGTTCAGGAAGAACTGCTCGCAGATGGTAAGCTATAAGATGCTATTGGAATTTACTATTCTCCCCCAAGGTACTGGTAGCGGGAAAAATGCGCTTTGTTTTGAAACACAGACAATGTGTGGTTTGCCATTTGTATACTTATTAATGTTGACGTAATCACTATTTAGACCCCCATATCATCAAAATTAAGCAAAGCAATGATTCCCTCTCCCTCATCTGTATATTGCTTACGTAATACTTGAACGGTCACCAAGTACCAATTATATGTAGACATCACATGCAAGTATTATGTATGGAGTATATTATGACTGCTATTGGTTTAAGCAACACTGGAACGATACTATTATAATTTCAGAATAGTTTAAACTTACATTAAAATAACGTGTGGGACACGTTATTTTATTGTATAACTAGCTTCTGCCCGCGACTTCGTCTGCACACGATGAGTACTTCACACAATATCGTTATAAAATATAGCCTATATGTTATTCTGATGTATAAGCTATATTGTGGTAAAGTTTCATTCAAATCCATTCAGTAGTTTTTACGTGAAAGAGTAACAAACATCCATACATCCATACTTACAAACTTTCGCCTTTATAATAGTATAGGATAGGATAGGATAGGATGTCCCAGAAAATGTAGGTAAACTTTTTTTTGTACAAATTTATTTCTTAAGGGATCCCTTCCATTACTTCAGCTGATTAAGAGATTATTATTATTTCTAGTTGGGGACGACCTCGCAGCAACGGTCGGGTGATCAGTCCACTGGTGTGGGACCATTTCACCCCATTCCCCTTCCCCAATAGTGTAGGGTTAACCGTCGCCTCCCGCCGTCATCCCTGTGAAACTACCTGTGTGATTAAGAGATTACAAAATATAAAATACTATTCTATTTTATTCCACAGTACAACGGGTTCAACCACGTGCTCCACAGCCTATTCCCGAAACAGATGTCTCAAGCCCAACACATGACTCCGATGACCCACACACTGAAGGAGATGCGCGAGGCAGCCGCGGCCGCCACAGACCGGGCCAAGGCCAACGTCCTGTCGTCAGTCAACAGAACTTAACAGGACGAGGGAAGGGACTAAGTGAAGAGATTATATGTGAACAGTGTTAAGTGAATGTGGTTGGAAATTTGTGCTGGCAACTCTGGACTGCAGTTGATAAGTTATTAGAATTATTTACCCCCTTACAGCGAAAGTAAGTAAAGTTCAAAGACCCAATCCTCTTCAGTGCTTACGTAATACTTGAACGACCCCCCCAAGTTACTTGAACTGTCTTATAGGATCAATGGACTCTTAACAGTAAGAAAAGGTTGTTTGAGATTTATCAATGCACCGTTTTTCGAGTTAGCGTTCCTTGAAATTGAGTCCATACAGTTTTGTAAAAACTACATTGTCCGAAACTCGAATTTAATACAAGGGATAAATTGACATTTGTGTCAACTTACTCTCTGTATAAAGTCACTTGACTGTTTCTCCACAAATAGAAGCTATTTTGACATGCGTCAAAATAGTCAAATTTGTGTAACTCGAAAGCTAAGGAAGGTTAAAGTAAAATAAATTGTTATCGGAAGAAAATAATATGATAGGACTTGGAAAGATATCCTAAGAGTTATAATATAAAAAATATAACAGAAAATAATAATAGGTGCTCTATTATGATTTCAAGGTGTGATTTTTTTTAATAAACAAATGGTTAATAATTAAAAACAAATTGATTTTTAACTGGAACGACAGTAAGTGCAAACTTATTACCATATCAACACAACTACTCATAAAAATTGGTCAGATTATAATAATACACATATACCTACCTTACTATTAATAATGTAAGTAAATAATTTTAATTCTTCAGCCATGAATATAAGGTTCAATTTTGCTTGGTTAGTCATGTTGAGAAATTAAGTTCGATTTTGTATTTTAGTTTATTTAGTTGGTTGTTTAAATCTAGCCAGAATGTTAATATGCTTATATTTTGTAAAAGTTTAATCATGTGGTAGTTTATAGAGGCTTTCTCAGTCAAAATTATAAATAAATTCAACTAATTGTAAGAAACCACTAAGTTTCATGTATGTATATCATTTGAATAGATTTTTTAGTTTAAAGTTAGATTGTAATACTTATATTTTAAATTTAGGTTCCTGACTTACAATTATACAACCAAAAAATAGCAAATACCACTTTTAAGTTTTAGGCAGTGTTGCTATTTTATGATCGTAAAATTGTAACTTTGCAAAACATGATGCTGGTAATATATTTTTTCTTTGTAGAGCCTCTATATTGTATGTGTTCTATTACACTGCCATTACAAAAAAGATATACAATTTTGAAAAATGTTATAATTTGCTTCTGCCATGACAATGATACTAAAAAAAGAGCTGTCAAAATGACATTGCATCACGGCTACGTGTACCTTGTACCACATTCCAACTGTGGCTTGTATATATTTATTTATGCTTGTAGCATTTCACTTTTCACGACTGAAACATATTTCCATTATAAAGATAAGATACTCATTATTTTCAGTCTATTTATGTATTTATAGGATGTTGTAAATGGAAACTTAAACAATTTTAACTGGATTTTATTTTGTTTACTATAAATATCTTAAAGTTTCGACGATAAAATTAGTGACAATTGACAAAATCAAAGTAAAGATGTGTGCTGGCAACACTATTACCTGGGGTTAAAATAATCTTGCCATTGAAAAAAATACGAAAAGTTATGTCCAGTTGGCAAATAAATCTAGTCTGTTCGAAGGAAATCATTATTATTTATATCACATTATTTTATTTGCATTTTTTTGGTGCATGTAGACCTGAGTCAAGAAATTGAAAATTCTTTAGGTATTTAGCTAATAAAATAGTACTGTATTCGAATTTTTCAGTCTTAGGTCTAACTAGCATCTTTACCTCGTAAATATGCCATTTCTAGTAGTAAATTATACTAAATCATATTGTATAATCAATAAAGCACTATTGGTGTCCCTTTCATCCAATTCGTGGATGATTTAAAATACCATTTTCTCTATTTTAGTGTGTTAAATTCTCTTGTATTGTTTTTTAGAAGCTTGCTCGTCTTAAAAGCAGTTTTGAAATGGCATCTAATGTACGTTAGGATTCCACTTGTTATAGTTCCATATTATATCTTAGAATTAGTTACCAATATTGAAAAATATGTGGAACAATAAATGAGTCTATTATATTTGTTTAGTTTTCTTATTTTTCCTGTATTGTAATTAAGAAAACCTGATAGTAATTATGTGTGATGGGTAATCTTGTGGTCAAACATTTTGACTATGAAGCTATTAACTACAGATTCACATCCTGTGATAGGCGGATGCAATAAGCAATTTTTATCTGAGTTTATACATTGTCGAATACTCTTTTTCAGGAGGATAGAATAATTGAAAATGTATTGTGTTATTGTAATGAAAGAAAAAAATCATAGCTACTTTCATACTAACATTTTTATTAGAAACATTCATATTATTATTATGGAAACACAGACAAATTCCTAGATTGGCAAAATCGGTATATAATAATCTTGCCGAATCAAGGATCTGATTAAGGTCTGTGTTACCAGAATTAAAACAGCTACTTAATTTTCAGTGCAGCCCGTAGCCTAGCACTTCTACTTCTAGGGTTCCTCTCCACTTCTTCGTCAGACGGAACTTCTACATGCTTATTGATTGCTTTCCACGGAGTATCCAGAAAATGGTTTATGGTATCTTGGTCTTGCACTAACGTTGGACTAAGGTATTTCAACGGCACAGGATTAGCCACTTCATTCACGGTGTTGCCAGCAACATGCCTCTTCACTATGGTATCTTCTAATGAATGGAAGCAGATAGTTACTAATCTGCCATGGATTTTTAAGTAGTATTTTGCTAACACCATTCCATAGTTAATTTCATTCAGTTCATTATTTACAAAAATCCGTAGAGCTTGGAATACTTTTGTTGCGTTGGACTGTGGTCTCTGTAGCTTATCTAACCTAATTTCGTCGGGACAGCAAGAGTTCACAACATCTACCAGTTCAGCTGTGGTTTCTATATTCTTAATCATGTAACGGGCTTGGATTATTGTTTGAGCAATTTTCGCTGCTTTTTTCTCCTCTCCATATATCTTAAATATTTTATATAGCTCATGCTCATTTGCTGTTGCTAATACTTCTCTAGCTGTGATTTGGCTTGGGTCCCTTCCAGCATCCATTCTCATATCCAAAAGCCCATTTTTGCTAATAGAAAAACCTCTTTCCCCATTGTCTAATTGCATCGAAGAACAACCAAAGTCAAAGAGGATGCCATCTATGGACATTTGTTTATATCCTTTCTCTTTCAAAAGATCTGGGAGTTCACTAAAACGGCCCAAAAGTGGGGTCACTCTATTAGGAAATTCTTCAGCCAGTTTTTGAGCTTTGTCAAATGCATTTGGGTCTCGGTCTAGTGTTATTAGCTTACAATTTGATGATTCCAGTATTTTTCTAGAATGTCCACCAGCCCCAAAAGTCATGTCTATGTAACATTCATTGTCTTTGGGATCTAAATATTTAATTGCTTCGGCTAACATAACAGGTGTGTGGTCTTTGTATTCTACAGCTTCTGTAGAGAGTCCTCTTCGTAAGAAGTGTTTGGGCAGTCTTTGAAATGATCTTAGAATCATTTTGAATCTCTGTTTATGATTTTGCTAAAGAACCCTTTGTTTTCTTCTTTTAAGTAGGCTAATACTTCACTAGATAGCATTAGATTACACTCCTCGGTACTCAGGCCTGTGGCTGTGCTATTGCTGGTTCGTTTGTATTTATTTTTGTAGTGGTTGTCCGCCAATCGATTGAGGGAATTGTATTGCCGATTACACAGCTCGGAATCCAAATTAACTCGCTCGTTTGTTTCGAAGGCAGCCTTTACCTTATCTCTAATAACTTTCGCCAGATCTCTGGAAATTTCAAAATATTACAGTATTTATTTACGAAAAACTTGTGACATAACCTTTTCAACGTTTAATTGTTTTTATTAATTACCTTTCACCTTTCGTACTATCCAAAGGCCACTTAGCTATCAATTTCGTAAATTTCTTGTACTGGCTAGTCATAGCTCACGGTTCATAGCAAATCTATTATTAATTATTAATTTTGTGCTTTTAGGAGGTTACGTTAAAATCGAATCCAATTTAGAAATGTCAAATAAAACTATTCGGCAAACTTATTTTACCGTGCGAAATGTTTACTTACCCATGTCTGAAACAGTTTCGTACAGTGAATTGAAAAACGCCCTAGTAAGTTTCTGTTATTGTTCAATAGATGGCGTTGTCTTCCAAACGTGCCGCGGATTACAAACTGGCTCCGAAAATAACATTGCAGACAAAAGGACCGAGCTCGCTATAATCCCAATTATTCGAATTAATACGACATTTAATCCTCTTATTTTAGGATGTATCGTGTTAGGATTCTGATGAGAATAGGAAATGCTTTGGAATTCAGGTTTGAAATCCCGGTTCTATTTTAGGAGAATCGTTTTATTAACTAGTCTATTATTTCGTAGGTTCGCAATTAGTAGCTCATAGAAGTCCCTTTATATTTCCACCTACCTGGTATATAATATAATCTACTTACATATAATTCTAATTGATATCTTGGTTTATGACTTTGAAACTAGTTACCTCATGTAATATTCCGTCTCCATCCGTTTAATGTATAATTAAAATCTGGTTAATGCTTCGGCAATTCATAAACGCTTGTTATTTGTCCCTTTCCTTTGATGATTAGTAGATACCTACCTAATTATAATATTATGTTGTATAGACTATAACAGGTAAATTTTAATTTACTCGTTTGAGAACTATGAATTGGTTTGAATGTTTTAAAATTTATATATTACTAGCTTCTGCCCGCGACTTCGTCCGCGCGGAACTCCTCTTTTTTTGCAGTCGGTTAAAAAGTAGCCTATGTCCTTTCTCAGGATCCAGACTTTCTACGTACCAAATTTCATTTAAATCGATCCAGTAGTTTTAGCGTGAAAGCGTAACAGACAGACAGACAGACAGACAGAGTTATTTTCGCATTTATAATATTGGTAGGGATGTTGAGGAATTTACATAGACAAAATACCGGACACTAAATATTAAAAAAATAAACGGTTTTACACATTTATTGTCACATAAAGATTTCTTTTAGGAATCATTTTATTTGTTTCGAGGTTCTTAACTCTAAACATGTTTAATTATTTAGTAGTTAGCTAAGAACACAAGTTAATTATTATGTTTGTTATTTAAAACTCATTAATAATTAAAAATGTAGGTACTTACCTACCTACTTTTAAGTAAATACATAAGTATACCTACAACTACCTACCTACTTTAAAGTGAGTATTTATTTTTGGTGTTGTTTTTAAAATTTCCCAGCTTTTGCTTGTCATTCATTTTTGTATTCGTACAACGAAAGTAAGAATCTTGTTGAGATTTTGTCGTCTCGTCGAAATTCTCAAGTGGTACTGGGCTTTACTTACTTATTTGAATAAACCTGATCGAGTTACTTTTTGAACGGGTATGTAATAAATTAGTTATTTCTATTTATAAATATCGAAGTTTTTAAGTCCTTTACAGGTTTCGTTTCAATATCAAAGTATAAATTTATTTCCGTCTCGATTACTTTTCTTAATAGGAAACCAACATGAATTTTTAAACAAATCACTTTGAAGTTCGACAATAACCCTTTTCCCCGGCTCATAAACAATCGATGTAAAAACTTCTAAAGAAAAACTCAATTTTCTTTCTCGAACTTGCAATAATTAATGTTTCTCGGAAACCCGCGCTGCAAATTCTTATTTAATTCTAATAAAGACGTCAATGTGTAAAATAATAGCGGTACTTTTGTGGATTTACAGTCAATTTCCTAACTGCATTGTGACGAGGGGATTTAGTAAAAATCAACATTTTTTTCTCGAATGCTTGGGGCTTTTACTAAGAATGTTTTACTACGCGATTTTAAATGTACACTTTTCATCCATCGCTGGGTGTGCGTGGGGCGTTTTTTAAAACTTAAACTAAAGCGCGCAATGGATGTCGTACGTGTAGTTAGCTGTTTATGAAAAATGTGTGAGGTGAAAGGTAACGCTGAACGTTACAAAGTGTGAGCCTTTTGTCTAGATTAAAGAACGGTTTCGATGATGCGATTTTGTCGCCGTTAATTGTTAACGTAATATGTTGCTAATGTGCTTTTTATATATTTAATATCGTTTTCTTTATGACAGACGTCATTAAAAGAGTTTGTGAATAGCTAAAATGGTTACGATTTTACACAGTTGGTGGATTTTATAAAATCTAGCCATATTTCGACTTAGAAAAGTTCACTACCTACCTAATGTAATAGAGAATTTTTATTTGTTTGTTAATTAAAAACCAGTATTTTATAAATTGATACATAGGTACTAGGTACCTATATCTATAATGTTATCCCAGGTAGGTAGATAATATATTATATTATGGATTCTTCAAAGTCAAAGACATAAGTTAGGTAAGTACATTAACGTTGATTTCATATCACCTACGTGAAAAGTAGCAGATGTAGCATTTTAAGTAAAATAGTTAACTTAGTATACCTATATATAAATAAAATAATTGTTCGTAACGATTTATAGCGCGAAACATTAAGTACAAAGCGATCCGCCCCAACCGAACTCCCCCTTAACCGTAGGGCGGGCGGCGCGCGCAGGCGGCCGCCATTTATGTCTGCAGTCGAAGCCAGCGCGCCCCGCTCGCGCCATGCAACCAAAATTACATAATCTTTAAAAAAAATAACATTATCTATGACTCTGTGATCTGTGACCATCGATTCTCGTGTCTGTGTGCTTGACTGAATAGTGCTGCGCTCCGTGTTTCGGAAAAGTACGATTCGACGCTACTGAAACGTACGTATTTATGATTATGTTGTCGTCTTGCACATGCTACGGGTAACGCTTTATTTTTTATGTATGCTTTATTTGTGAAAAGGTTTTATTGTTTGAGGTTGCATACCTGGTTGAACGTGTATTGATTTTTATAAAATGATACCTATAAATATAGCGCGGGAGAATCTTCCTACTTAATGACATAGGTGCTACCGCTGTGTAGCTATACGTATGTGTGTATACAGAGCTTTAATATCGTGTCTGGTTCTTCTACAATGTGGAAAACGTAAAATGGAAGGTGTCTATAAACCGGTAGATTGAAATGAGTTGTGAATGAGACGGGAATGTATATAATATCGTACGTTTAACATTGTTGTATCAAGTCAGTGTGATTTTGATGCTGAAAGGATTTCGAAGTGTCGGTAAGAAACAGTTTATGAAGATAGTAATATTTTTGCACGTAGTAGCACGTAGGTAGGTGTATATAATTATTTATTATATACCAGTTATTTTTTTTACACTTTCTACAAAAATATTAATATTTGCTACTTTTCATTTATTTGTCTAAAAAATATTGTAAAATATTATTTATTGTTGCAATAAGGCATGATCTCTATCAATGAATCATAGAGCAATAAAAAGATGCTGTAGGTACCTACTTCTAAGGGACGCAGGTCTGTCATAGACAGTGTTCCATATAAAATACGTTTTTTTTTTAAATAACATTTTATAGGTATACTTACAGTCAGCGTCAAATATATTGAAGTGGTCAAGTACGTCGAAACACGCCAGACACAATTATAAAATAATAACAGACAATGCCAAAAAAGTTAACCTATTTAGTTACAACTACCTGCTAAGGCAGTTTATCATTTTCCAAAAATGTTAGAAAATCCTGCGCTGAAAATTCTGCTAATATTTAAGCTTGTTTCTCAGGCTTTCTCTTTATTGGGAAAAGCGTTGGACGTCCTGCAGTTTTGAAATGTCCATCTCAGCGGGGTAGGAAGATTTATCGCACCTACTTGTATTGTAATATTTAGTCCATATTCGTTTTAGAAGGCAACACTATAATTTCTGATGCCTTCGCGGTTATACATTGGAATAAAACAACTTTAACCGATTTAACTCGCGTATTTTATTTTATTGGCTGACGTTTCGGAGCCTTTCAGATTCCATAATCGTAGCACGACTGAGCTGACAATAGTCTTATGCTAAAGTGCTACACACTAGCTTACTTACTTAAGTTCCTGTGTCCCCTAGAAGAGGCAGAGAGCTACCACTATGAGTCGCCAGCCCGATCGTCCTTTTTTTCGAACTGAATACTGAAGCGCGTTTGGCCAGCTAATGGGCCTTTACTGCAAAACCGGACGGGTTGCGAGCCTTTCGAAAGCCTTTCAAGTCTTTTTGGGCCTGAGCTTCAGACTTCTACTAACACTAGCTCTAATGCTAAATGAGGTCCAGCTGTCATATTCCACCAATGATAGCAGGACCTCATTCTACACGACGCGCGCTATATGCGCTGACTTTTGACAAGCGGCGGCTACCATTGTGTTTAGAATTTTTTGCTTAAAAAAATATCTCTAAATATTATATAATATTATATTTTCAACTAGCTTCTGCCTGTGACTTCGTCTACGCTCGATAAGCTCTCCCGTTTTACCCAATTAGAGGGTGAATTTTCTTTGGGCAAGATTTCAAGTTCCTTATAGTTCACGCCCTGCGTTGATATGTCAGTCATTACGTCAGCTTCTTTAGTATCAATAAAATGATATTCTATTCTATTCTATCTATATATATATATATATATAATTATATGTATAAGTTTTACCCTAAGTTAGCTTAAAAAAATAGTTCTGAATTACCTACATTTCGCAATTTGGTGTCTACGAAATGATGAAAATATTGGCCGTAATGAATATTCAAATTACTGGTAGTACATAATTATTGGTAATTTCATTGTTTTAACACATTTCAACCTTAGTACATGCTAATAGAGATACTACTCGAAAGTCTTTACATCAAAGGTACTTACATCTAAGTCACTAAATAAATCGAAATGAAGGCGTCGAAAGAATGAGGTGTTTTTCATCAAAACGTACAAAAGATATATTTTTTTGGAATATTTCGCGCGTCACTTTCATTTCCTGTTTAGATTTTTGTCTTCGTAATGTACCTAACTCACCGATGATATTATAATCGATACCATAATATATTATTGTATAGGTACCTACTTGTTCTTCACTCCAAATTTATCCAAATAAAACCTAAATAAAATTTAATAATTCTAAAATTATACGTAGGTAGGTGGTAAATTAATAATTTTAAAAATTTCCTCAATTTACTTTTTTTGATTCTTATTTTCCCGGCTATTTTTCCGAGAAGGCAGGTACCTATCTCCATTCTTTTTAATTTAATATGACCAAGATAGCGACAAATAGTCGTAGAGTTTTATGTAGAAAAAAATATCTATTTAATTTACACATTTAAATCTGATTTTGTTATAAAAACTAATATCTATATAGAAATAGTATAGCTTTCCAACAGTGAAAAAATTTTTCATATTGGTCCAGTCGTTTAGGAGCCTATTCAATCCAAACAAACAAACTTTTCCTCTTTATTATATTAGTATAGATAAAAGGAGAAGTTGACTTTATGACAGATATAATATTATCTGTGTATTGCCTAAACTATAAGAGACAGACGCTAGTATACAGATAAAATATATCTTTATAATTTTATAAATTCATTCCCTACGTCATTCTTTCAGTGTTACCAACACAAAGACAAATTCATTCAAAGACTGAGTGCATAAGTTCAGGGCGAAAGTTATATGCAAATGAATGTAGCCTTTTGGCAAACGATGTTGGTGACTGAAGCCGTAAGATTATGTCCATTGATAATTTAAGTTTGTTAACCTCTAAGTGGCGTGTTTACTAGTTTCACTTGTGGCGTTTATTTCATTTATGAACTAGCTTCTGCCCGCGACTTCGTCCGCGTGGAACTCCTCCTTTTTTGCAGTCGGTTAAAAAGTAGCCTATGTCCTTTCTTTGTACCAAATTTCATTTAAATCGGTCCAGTATTTTAAGCGTGAAAGCGTTACAGACAAACAGATAGACAGACAGAGTTACTTTCGCATTTATAATATTAGTTAGGTCCTGCCCGTTCGATTGTTTCGTTAAAGATCTGTCACATACAGTAAATCACTTTTCGTATTAAATTACATTATAAAAAATAATTATGATTTAATCTATATATTTTTGATGATTTTTTAAAAAAAAGACCTCGTACTGACAATTAGGAACACATAAAAATAGAATCATTCAATTTGGTGCAGTCGTACAGAACTATCAACGCAGGGCTCAAACTATAAGGGTTTTAACTAGGGGCTTAAACTATAAGGGTTAGAAACATGAAATTTTGCACAGGGGCTCCTTTTATAACTTAGGGGGGCACTAAGAAAGAATTTCTAAAGATCACCCCCTAGTGGGATAAAACGGGGGTGCAAAGTTAGTATGAATCTTTCCGTTTTTTAATGACCAATAACTATTTCCCTCGGACGAAGAGGAACATAGCTATATTTAGGTGAATTTAATAAAATAGAGGTTTTAGCTTGCTCAAGTACAAATATAAGAGCTTGTAACTAACCTAAATTGGATTAAGTTGTTCTTAACTTTGACTTTAAAAGTTTGCTAGTCTGTTTGTTGCAACATAACGAGCCAAGTTCGGTGAAGTTATGATACCATTATTAAGTTAAGGTATTCATGTAAATTTTTATGTATTTGTATATTTTTACGCGCGTGCGAGTTCAAGTTCAAGGGAAATCATAGGTATTACAAAATGACTAGCATTTTTGCTTTGTTAATGGTAATGATATACTGTATCTTTTACAGCTTTTTCTTACTCAGTAATTAGGATGGTTCAATAATTTTCTTGTTGCCTTCGCGGTTATTATACATTGGAATGAAACAACTGTTAACGGATTTAACTCGCGTATTTTTATTTTATTTTATTAGCTGACGTTTCTTTAGCGTTAGACTATTGTCAGCTCAGTCGTGCTACGATTATGGAATCTGCTCTGAAATATCAGCCAATAAAATAAAATACGCGAGTTAAATCCGTTTAAAGTTGTTTCACTCCAATGTATAATAACCGCGAAGGCATCAAAAATTATTATGTGATTGTGACTGTGATACAGCTATTTATCACTTTAGCTGTATTAATCACTTGTGCTAAAGGCTATAGTCAGCTCAGTCGTGTTACGATTATGGAATCTGTAAAGGCTCCGAACCTCATACAATATAATAAAATATGCGAGTTAAATCCCTTAAAGTCATTTCATTCCAAAATAAGTAATAGTGTTTTCTGGGTAAGTGATATTTATAGTTCCCATATTCGTAGCCCAATGAGCTGATGATAGTCTAACACTAAAGTGATGTTACATTATGCAAAAAACCTAAAACGCTTTACGAAAAAACCTCCATCTGAGAGCTATATCCGTAGACGTTGCATTAACTGCTTTATACATAGGTATTTTTTATTTCTATACAAATATTATAAAGAGGAAAGGTTTGTTTGTTTGGATTGGTTCCAAAACGACTGGTCCGATTTGAAAAATTCTTTCACTGTTGGAAAGCTACACTATTCCCGAGTGACATAGGCTATAATAAAAGGGATCCGGACGAAGCCGGGGCAGGCCGCTAGTTCTATTATACATGCAAACCCGGGGCAGGTCGCTATGTACAAATTTGTATGTTGTAAAATTATTCAAAAATCCGGTAACAAAATAGCATCCGAGCTTCAAAATCAATACCGAATAGATTGCATATCTCGTTTCTCGACCGCTGCTGGGTTTAGTGGTGAATTGTTATCGGAAGCTCTAGAGCGCTAGTGCCCATTTCCGGCTAGTCTAGCCGACTCGCTAGCCATCTGCCTACTTACACTGCCTGAAATAATGATGAATACCTAGGTACTATAAGATATACGAAGGTACAATTTAAACACACTTTTTGAGATTATGTTAAAATACTAGTTCAGCTCAGTCGTGCTACGATTGTGGAATCTGTAAAGGCTCCGAAACGTCAGTCAATAAAATAAAATACGCGAGTTAAATCCGTTAATAATTGTTTCATTCCAATGTATAACTTTATTCTTCGGCTGTACGATCACAAGTCTACTCTTTTTCTGTCAATCCCGTTCTTTTCTAAAACCATCACTTTTAATAATTTCAGTCATGCTACGATTATGGAAATTGTAAGGGCTCCGAAACGTCAGTCAATAAAATAAAATACGCGAGTTAAATCCGTTAAAGTTGTTTCATTCCAATGGATAATAACCGCGAAGGCATCAGAAATTATTATTATGTTATAACTTTATTATTTTTCTGATGTCTTCGCGGTTATTATACATTGGAATATTGCTAATATTGTCAGCTCAGTCGTGCTACGATTATGGAAACTGTAAAGGTTCTGAAACATCAGCCAATAAAATAAAATGCGTAAGTCAATCCGTTTAAAGTTGTTTCATTCCAATGTGTAATAACCGCGGAGGCATCAAAAATTATTACTTTTCTACTTACTACTAATGACATTCCTCCCTGCCCATACCCCCTGGAAGTTAGTACCTACCCCTAAATTTGGTAGGCCTCGGCAGGTCCTTATTTCTAGTAAAAACATAAAGTTATAAACAAAGTTTCATGGCTGTGATAATTTTGCGGCCAAAAGGCCACATTTATCCTTAGGTACCTACTTTACCTGTAGGTACTTACTATAAGTAATATTTGTAATTGCAAGTTTTCGTTTTATATATTCCATCAAGTATTCTATTGACATAAAATGAGTTTGGTTCTCAGAAATGATTGAAAGGAAGACCGAGCAGGTACTTACCTTAACTCCCATTTCTCCGTAATATCGACGTCTTTTATGCTGTATGTTTATTATATACTTATGACACGTTTACCTGTAAAAGTATCATTTATTTAAGTAGATAGATAGATAGATAAAACGTTTATTTCATTACAACACAAAACAATTGACGTAGGTACAACTTTCCAGACAAAAATAAAGAAACAAACAAATAGTAGATAATTAATTAAATGGAATCTTACGTGACAAATACAAAATTATGTTGCAACGAAAAAGGGTATCCCCTCAGCATTTGTTGTGCACAAGAGAGTGACACAACACTGATTTTCAGTGGACCCTCAAAAAACGAGAATGCGTAAAGTATCCTTTTATTTAATAATACCTTCTGCCCGCGGTTGCGTCTGTGTAAAATAAGAAGATAATTATGTGATTAGGGTAGTTTAGGCGATGAATTTACTGTCCCATTTCAATAAATATACAATATAAATACCTACCTATATTTATCCTAACTCTCCTAATCCTAATCCTAATCCTAACTATATCCTAACTATAATATTATAAATGCGAAAGTAACTCTGTCTGTCTGTTACGCTTTCACGCTAAAACTACTGGACCAATTTAAATTAAATTTGGTACAAAGAAAGTCTGGAGCCTGAGAAAGAACATAGGCTACTTTTTAACCGACTGCAAAAAAGGAGGAATTCCACGCGGACGAAGTCGCGGGCAGGAGCTATATATTATAAAGCCATCCTTAAAACAGTAGGTACATGAACATTAGAATGAAACAATTAAGAATGTATAACGGATTTAACTCGCTTACTTTTTTTAGTGTTTAAGGCTACCGTCAACTTAGTTGGCTACTAATATGGGAACTGTAAAGTTTTTGAAACGTCAACAAATAAAAGTAAAATACGCGAGTTAAATCCAATATAGTAGTTTCATACCAATGTGTAATAACCTTATCAGAAATTATTCCTCTATCTTTTTTAACCATAGTATCAAACACATTATTGTTAAAAGCACGATAAGATCCGCTACGTCGTTCTTAAGATTGAAAACGTGCATAAATTGTATGTTAATTTATTTATGTTGTACCCGGAGCTGGCACAATTACACCTGCCATCGACCTAATTGCGAGATATTGTCTCCCTTAACAATTTAACAAAGATGGCAACAATGTTGATATTACCCTTTGAAGTGATTAATGAAATTAGAATGTTATGTCGTGATTATCATACAACATATTAATTTATCTTTTAAATAGGTATGTATATTATACAAGTAAAATCTTGTTATACCCATGCGGGGTTTCGGATTACACACATAAATCGCAGTTTTCATAACAATTAACAATGTTTAATGGTCCTTTTCAAATTTTAGGCAGGTAATTGAATATCCAATTTTGTTATTAACAACGACACGAGTTGAAAAAAAATCTGTAAGTACACAGTTTTTTATTTTTTATTGTAATATTTTTTTAGATTTTTGATGTAAATAAAACATCAATAAAAAACAACGAACTAGTATTGACCGCTCGCGCGCTCCCAATTTCTCAAGAGTATGATTGTTTTTATCTCTGATAAAAAAACCTTTCTATTAAAAATAGAGAAAAATGAATACTAAGTAGGTAGCAGGTACTGATAAAATCTTTTAGAACCCGTGACGCGAGGAAAAATTTAAATTAAAAATTGTTGTGTGACATGTTTACCTCCACAAAATTTGAAAATGACCCTCGTAACATTCGCATGCTCAAAATATTATGCATGAAATTTTGTCTATCATTCAAAACAATCCAAAATAAAATTATGATATAAAATATTTATAATTGTCATGCCGAAAACCAAATTAAGAGAAATAGTTATTTTTATAAAGACTTTATGTATCTTATTCAATTATGAAACTGTTTACTTAGCACGGTCTATTAAGATTGTATTAACAATTTAATTTCGCAAAGTCATTAAAATTAGTACTAACAGAGTCATTAGTGTTAGAAAACCTCTTTGTTGTTAACCTCCTTGTGAATATACTTTTTATAGTTTGAATATGACAGTCGTCATTTCTTAAATAAAGCACGTACTTATGTGGATATATATTTTATTTAACCTAACGGTTATGGGCCCAGAGTAATGGATAAAGAAATATTTGGAAGTTTACAAAAGTTCAACGCAGAAAACTATCTACAATGGAAGTTTCAACTGAAGTGTGCGTTAAGGGCGAGAGGTCTCGCAAGTTATATAGAGCCACCAACGAGCGTGGCGATAGTGGGAGCCGGGGAAGCCTCCGAGCACCCAACGGCTCCGACGGAGCAGCATATGGAAAAGGATGCTACGGTGATGTTTATAATTACTTCGGCTATGACTTATGATAAAATTACTTTGGTGGAAAACTGCAAGACAGCGAGAGAAATGATCCAGAAGTTAGACTCTATCTATGCTAATAAGTCCGAATTCACTAAAATGTCTCTGCATGAACGATTTTATCAATACAAAATGTCCAATAAAGACACAATTGCGGATCACATTGCTAAGGTTGAATCCTTAGGCAAACAAATTAGAGAGACCGGTGAAGTTTTAAGTGATAGGGGAGATAGGGGAGGGACGGGCAGTCGGGAGACATAGGCACCCCCCTTTATTTTCAATTCTAATATATATATTTTTAATTCCCTATTTTGGTACATTAGTCTACCCACTGACCACAATGTTCATCCATAGAATACGTGTTATTTCGTTCATTTGTGAAATACAGGCGCATATTTAGTTTCGACACCGATCAATGTAACTATCTTGTTATGATTTTAAAGTAAATGAAAAATATACCTGCTGAAGGTATGTTCTTTTTTAATATTTTTTTTAACTATATATGTGCTAAGGTATAAATTAGTTTGCAAGTCACGCTAAAATATATAACCAATTGTTTTTACGAGAATATTAAAATCAATAAATATGCAGAGGGAGCAATGGCCACTTTTTTTGAGGGAGGTTTGGGCATGCCCAATGCAATATAAGAAAATATATAAAAAGAAAATATTGTTGCTTTCACTTGCAAAGATATCTGAAACATTAATACATAAAAGATTCTTCATTGAAATGGTAACTTCACATTTTTTTACCTCGGAAGAAGAAAAATTTGCGAAGTACCCACATGATGTATTCTTCAAAACTTCATTATGTATTGAAGAAGCCGCAAGTTCGTAATTAGCCTATTTTGATTACTTTTGTAATTACATATAAGTTGAGATTATATATTTGACCATAATTTACTTTGTATATTTTAATTATTTTATAAATATTAAGAGTTTTATATGTCATGCCCAAACCTCCCATAGCCGGTGCCCGTACCTCCCTACCATAGGGAGCTTTGGGCACATTTGACATGGTTCTGAAATCATGGTATAACTTAGAGACTGCTTATAATTTGTAAACTGTTGTTTATGAAACATCTAGCCAAATATATTGCGCAACTCACCTTGGAAGTAAATTTTGATTATATTGATAATTTAATTTTTAATAATTAGTTACGTGAAAAAGTGCCCATCCCTCCCCTATCTCCCCTACTGCAATTATAACAAAGGTTATTGGAAGTCTACCCGCAAAATATAAAAGTTTCCGTCAAGCGTGGTTGTCTACGGAAGAGTCTAAACAAACTACTGAAAACTTGACAGCACGGCTTCTAGATGAAGAGTCCTATCTAGAAGCAGATGATAACTTGGAGCAAATAGCAGTGGGAGTGTTAGAAAACCTCTTTGTTGTTAACCTCCTTGTGAATATACTTTTTATAGTTTGAATATGACAGTCGTCATTTCTTAAATAAAGCACGTACTTATGTGGATATATATTTTATTTAACCTAACAATTAGTGTTATAATTATTAGAGGCCTATTTTATAATTAACATAAATGTTCTGAACCTAACTTCTATTATCCCTGAGGTTAATTCCCATGTTCAACATATTTTAGACTTTTCTTGTTCCACCGGGATTCATTTGTTTTGAGATAAGATAGGCTTTTATTTTCGTTTTTTATATATTGTCCTCGTAAATGTAACATTATGTTGTGGTTACGTTTGTTAAAAATTGCGCGAGGCCGCAGACAGAGTAAAAACAAGTGCTAACATACAAGACGTTGTCTGGTTCCGTATTGCAAATGATAAGACACCTGGTTCCGTATTGCAACTATTGCATTTAAATATTTTTATTTGATTATTTGTATAGCCTATAATTTCATAAATAATAGGGGATAAATGTACCTACTATTTATTTATATATTTTTTGGTAACTTACCATAGCTAATCTAAATGTTTTTTATATTTAAAGAAAATGACATAACGTCACGTGGTCAGTTTCGTTTGCGTATACATGTCAATTTTGTTCAACTTTTCATTTTTTTCGTTCGGTTGCTATTATCGATTGGCACTTGTCTAGGGGCCAAGGGCAAATAAATATGGCTCTCGTAAACTTGAAAATGGATAAGATTTTACCGTTTCCGTTTCTAGAATACTTTGTACTCGAAATAGATAAACATAAAAAGTATTTGTAGGTATACTAAGCCTTGAGTATAATAATATAATATATGTTTATCTTTTATAGTACCCATACAAGCGTTGCTAAGTTTGGGTGGGACTAGACCAATTTATGTTATTTGTCCAAAATTTAAAGCGGTTTTTTTATTTCCCTAATTGGTTCGAACGCATTTTGCGTTCCGTTTTCAAGCATAGACAATGCTATTGCCGTTTGTGTAAAAAAGTAAATATGTACTGATGTCATCAAAAATAAACAAAGCGGAGACCCCTCTGCCCCCCTAATCCCCCTATAGTGCTTACGTAATATTTGAACGGCACCTAATATACAATATTACTTACGTATACATATGGCTTAATGCAAGGTTATTATTTTTTAAAGTCATAGGTTTTGACACAATTTGAAGTCGTGACTAAATATGTACCTACCTACCTACTTAGATACGTTATTGTTTTAACTACTTATCTCTGTTTAGTCCTAGTCATAAATCAGATGAGATAGAGATATGCACGAGTAACATGTTAGAAAGAGACGCCATACTTAGATTAGTAAAAATGCTGAATCCGCAACAACCCAATTTGCGCCTTATTAAGCAGCAGTAAGATCTATTATTAAATGAGTAAATTTGTACGAAAATTCTATTGGGCATTCCGTGCCCAGACTTATTTATATCAATCTATCACCTCAATCGTTCTGCCAAACTCACCAAATGAGACAAGCGCTCGACATTAATCTTAACCTTATGCCGCTCGTAATAAGGGCGTGTAATAACTAAATGGGTTTCATTATTTCTGGATGAAAAAGTTATGAGATTAACCGTGAGTGGTATATAGTGGAACGATTTGGAATTCTGGATGAACTCCGAAACAGAATACAATCGTGTTTGTTGTGGTTTTTGGTGTTAGCGGAGTTTGGAAGAAGATGTTTAGTTTCTGTAAAGGAATGTAAAAATTGTCGAAGAAATGTTGAATTTCTTATTTTCGGCGTTTTAGTCCATTACAGGGCTATTTGCAGCTGGAAGTATTTATTATTTTAATAACGATAGTGTCGTATATAAAAAAAAATATCACGGTGTTGGTCGCCGTACTATGAAACTGTTTTCCGATTTGCATATGTAAAAAATTATATATGTAGTAGGTATGAGAATAGGTCGCAAAAGTATATTTCATACCTCCAGGTGATTAGGGTAACGTTTACCGGGTCAGCTAGTAAATTAATAAATATCTAGTTATATTTACTTACGTATTTTTATCATCAACAAAAAGTAATCTTTACCTGGCGTAGTAGTGCCGGAAAACGAAATTCACGTCATAAAAGTAGTAGTATTAATGGAAATACTATAAAATTTTCACTTGGATAAAATTTTCCTAATTTCACATTAAGTATATTTAATAAACGCCTTCTGAGTCTTAACGTTAGCGGTAGGAGCACGTATAATGAAACTTTATATTTCCTTACAAAATTTTCTGAAAAAAGTATAATAGTTACGCGAGGTCCTTGAATTTCCCGCTAGTTGCGGACCCGGCTTTATGCGCCCCTCGGGAGGTCGCAAATTAAACATTTTACAGAACAAATTAAGAAAGTCCTGCTGTAGCGGACTTTGCAATTTTACCTAATGTCCAACATAAATAACACAAAACAACCGGTACTTTGAG
Source organism: Polylopha cassiicola (assembly GCA_038024825.1). Taxonomy (NCBI): domain Eukaryota; kingdom Metazoa; phylum Arthropoda; class Insecta; order Lepidoptera; family Tortricidae; genus Polylopha; species Polylopha cassiicola. The sequence goes on from CP149061.1 coordinate 9,517,852, forward strand.
CAATTCGATTAGAATTCTTCGAGGTTTGCGGAAATAGGTATCAAAATCGAAATGCTTTAGTACATTACGCACCTTACCCTGTAAAATAAAAAAATCTCAGATCACATGTAATTGTCGTCCGAGGCGAAGCCGAGGTTGACAAAAATGTGATCTGAGGCTTTTTTATTTACTGGCCGAGCTCAGTATACTATTTTTCTGTTCGACGAATCCAGAAAGCGGCAAAGTTCATTTAGCACAGCGGCCAGAAAGTAGGCGCTTTCTGGTCGGAGGACAGAAAAGTGTATTTATGTATTAAAAAAAAATCGAGGGTATTAAGTACATATTGGAATGAAACAACTATAACGGATTTAACTTGCGTGTTCTCGAAACATCAGCAGATAAATTAAAATACGCGAATTAAATACGTTATAATTATTTCATTCTAAAATAATGAAAGTTAAAATAAGCATAAAGATTAGATTCAATCTAACAAGTAGGTAGTTGTTTTTCTAAAATCACGTAGGTACCTGTAGACTGTAAAATTTTCGAATCGTCACCAGATACAATAAAATACGCGAGTTAAATCCGTTATAGTTGTTTAAATCCAATAATAGTAAATATTAAAGTTTCTAATATTTTATTACAATTTTAATGAATAAGTGCATAGGTAAAATATGAAATATGATTTTGGTTTTTCTATAGCATGGAAATATTTCAGCCACTGGTATCTGAAATATAATAACCAATGTTGTGTAAATAAATGATTTTGGCGTTATTTGCTGATGTCATCATTTTCCTGGTTTGATTAATTACAGCGTAGCAATTAAATGAGATTAATGAACGAATACAATAAAATATTCGCGTGAATACATTTCGATTATTTGACGTGAATAAATCGAGCCTTTTTTATAGATTTTCTTTTATTTTCTATTTTGTTATTCGGTTTATAATATTTGAGCTGTATTAATAAATGGAGAAGCTAACTTTATGGCTGATATATTATAATAGATGTAAAATGTAAATTATTAAATTTAAGTGTCATAGATAAGGTAGGGCCTAAACTATAAGCGTTAGAAACTTGAAAATTTACACAGGGATTCCTTGTAAGTATAGGTAACGCATGGGTGTACTAAGAATGGATTTTTTTCCCCTAAGTGGGGTAAAACTGAGGGGTGCTCATCGTGCCTAGACGAAGTCGCCGGCAGAAGCTAGTAAACTAAATAAATATTCAATCCTATTTTTTTGTTTTTATTGCATGCCATTTTACCGCATTTTTACTATATGTTATAACCAAACAACAATACAAAAAGTATTTGATATATGTGCCTATTACTCACTCCATATCACAGCGTATACATCATCCAAGCGGCGTATTTATCATAACGAGAGGCAATAGTATCTGATGGGCTGTGCAGTGTTGCGAGTGATTTAGCTGGGACTATTTCCGCTGTGGTTTTGGGGTATTGTGGTATTGTGATTTAACGGTCACAATGGGACCTATATTTGTCAATTTTTAAAGACATTTTAGGAAATTTTTCATTTATCTGTCCATCATGATAAAGAATTGGAATGAAACAACTTTAAACGGATTTAACTCGAGTATTTTATTTTATTGGCTGACGTTTCGGAGCCTTTACAGATTCCATAATCCTAGCACGACTGAGCTGACAATAGTCTTATGCTAAATCCGTTTAAAGTTGTTTCATTCCAATGTAAAATAACCGCGAAGGCATCAGAAATTATTATGATAAAGAATGTTAATTAATATTTTTTGAAGCTTTAAGTCATTATACATAATTATAATTTTGTTATAATGACTTAATAATTGGCGTTGGCTGGTTGTCGTTATTTTTGTTTTTTTATAATTGGTTGTACTTTCGGTTGATTTATTTGTAGGTATTTTGTACCTTCTGTCAAGGTTTATGAAATAAAGTACCGATAAATAAATAAAAGTGAATCCTTTTTTTACATTAAAATTCTCTTTAAAACTTATTTAGGTCTGGTCTAATAATATGTTCTTTTGTCATATGTTGACAAATTCTTCTATCTTAAAATAGTATATTATTTGAATTATTTTCGGAAACGTCCCAATTGCAGTGAATGGCTTTCAGTTGAATAAATTAATTGAATTGTATTGGAACTCTCCACGGGACCGGTCTGTTTCAAATACAATTTGATTTATAAATATATACAATTTTATTCATTTATTTATACTTAATTGCACAAAATAACGATTGGCGAACTTATGGCTTAACATTTCATCCCTCCTTTTAATTCCTTACAACCGTTTTTTTAGCAATGTCTATATCCTTTCTCAGGCTCTAGACTATCTGTATACAAATTTCAATTAAATCGGTTCAGTAGTTTTAGCGTGAAAGCGAGACCGACCGACAGACAGTCAGAGTTACTTTTGCATTTGTAATACCTATTAATTTAGGATTAGGATTTTATGTTATTTAAATGCAAAATAAGCTCTTCTGTAACTAAGTTGATACAATATAAATTAGTTATGATTTTGAAATTGAATAAAAATAAAATACTTACTTTAGTACTTATCTACAGCTGTTTCTTACCGGAAAGGCGGCCATTTTGAGGCGCAACCGGAAGTTATTACGGTTTGCACATGTCGAACGGCAAACGCGGCACGCTACAAAATGGATTCCATTTGACTTCCGGTTCCGATCTCGAGTTTTAATAGATTTATTGATATTGTTTGGGAAAATAATCTTTAATAAATAAATTTGATTTATTTAATTTCAAATAAGGATGTTATTATCAGCAAATAAATTAAAATAAGTACGTAACTTGAATCCATTATACCTACTTGTTTTATTTATATCTATATCTATACTAATATTATAAAGCTGAAGAGTTTGTTTGTTTGTTTGTTTGAACGCGCTAATCTCAGGAACTACTGGTTCGAATGAAAAAAAAAATTTTTTGTTGGATAGACCATTTATCGAGGAAGGCTTCAGGCTATATTATTATAACATCACGCTGCGACCAATAGGAGCGAAGAAACAGTGGAAAATGTGTAAAAAACGGGGAAAATATGAAGCCTTATGAAGAAGTGACAGAAGACTTTGACAGATCTTTGACGAAACAATCGAACGGGCAGGACGACATCTGCCGGGGCCGGTAGTGTGTAATAACCGCGAAATTCCCAGTAGGTAATTATAACAAAACAAAACTATATTGTTAAATTTATTGACTTCCTTAAGGGGGTCAAAATTAGCAGAGGAAAGGGGTAAAGCTAACGGAAAGAAGCAGGTTAATTTATAAAACACACTCCCAAAGATTCTGGACATTAAGGAAAATCAGCATTTCAAAGAAGCTCTTGATCATTAGAATTTCTCTTTATAAAACAATGCTTGGGGGCAAATAAATAATGGAATTCTTTTACATTTTAATTCTTCATTCTCAAAAGAACATCGCCGTTAAAATTTTCTTTAACGTTTCACTTTGAAGATATCTTTTGAATGTTAAACTTTAGCCGATAGTCTTAAAGATCTAGAACGAGTCTGAGATAAAAGTAGGTTATTCTTTTATATACTTACTAGCTTCTGCCCGCGACTTCGTCCGCGTGGAACTCCTCCTTTTTTGCAGTCGGTTAAAAAGTAGCCTATGTCCTTTCTCAGGCTCCAGACTTTCTTTGTACCAAATTTCATATAAATCGGTCCAGTAGTTTTAGCGTGAAAGCGTAACAGACAGACAGACAGACAGACAGAGTTACTTTCGCATTTATAATATAGTAGGGAGTAGGGATTACATAATTTGTCGAAATCGTAAAACCTTAAAAAATAAACTTTTGTATTTATGATATCACTCAACACACTGAAAGAAACCTTCCTTTTGAATTGATCTATTAAAAAAACCGCATCAAAATCCGTTGCGTAGTTTTAAACATAATAATTTCTGATGCCTTCGCGGTTATTATACATTGGAATGAAACAACTATTAACGGATTTAACTCGTGTATTTTTATTTTATTTGCTGTCGTTTCGGATTCTTTACAGTTTCCATAGTCGTAGCATAAACGTCAGCTAATAAAATAAATTACGCGATAGATTGTTGTTTAATTCCAAAGAACTTATTAACTTATACAAAAAGCCAGGGAAGCGCAACCTTTTCTGTCGACTAATATTTATTAATACGATGGCATTTGTGAGAGCGGCCGCCGGGAAGTAATTTGACTCGTCGAAGCGTCTGCATGCTCGTTTGTTATATTAGCTAGTTCATACATGGGTACACAAAGTACCCAACTAGCAACGTAGTCCTATAAAAAATTATAAGCCTAGAATAACTAGTAACGTTCTTATAAGGGTATTGTGGTGAACTCGTTATACTTTAGGCTTATTGACATGTTATAATATTATAAGTTTCATATAACATGTAAACCGATTTTCATAAAACATTGCTAAAAACAATTCCGTTATATTTAACTTTTAAAAAAAAACGATTTATCCATTTGGGAGCTACAATACACACACACACACGCATGCACAGATACGTTAAACTTATAATACCCCGTTGTTTCTACGTTGGGGGTTAAAAAGTACATTTTATGATTATTATATAGTTCTCCGATTTTTAAATAAACTTCATTTTCAAATAATCTTTGCGCATGAAATTTCTCTCGTTACGGCTTTCTTTGATTCGTCTTAGTATATAAAAGTGCAATTTGTACTTTTATATTTTTATCGTTTAAAGCATTATTTTGAAAGTTTAGCCATTAAATTGGGAGTTTTTATAAAGATATGGTTGGGTTAGTAATTTTAGGGACTAAATTATTAGCAACAGTCAATTGCTAGGTACATAATAGGTACCTACCTATTTGTATTTTTTTTACTACAATAATAAATTTCACTTTGTGTTGTAATATTTATTCTGTTTTATTATAGATAATATTATTATGTTTGGTTAGGAGTCTAAGGAAATACCTAATTTATTCTTGAAGTTTTTTGATAGTCGACTAGGTACGTGCCAGTACGTTGATTTTCAATGAATTTGCTAATTCTATATGCTTCTATTTAAGGTTCTCGTTTTTTGTTTGCTGTATCTTTTAACCCGTAATTACAGATAGGTACCTACTTGAACTTTGACAAAGTGATTATTACTGTAATTCCAATGAAAAAAAGAATTACCGATTTTAATAAATACAACGACAACGTGTTTCAATCATATCTAAATAGAACCAATTTAAGACGTGACGCAACTGTATAGGTACCTGAATAACGCATTACCTGAATAAAATGTTGTGACATTGAAATAAATCGTCTTTCATAATTAAAAATCTCATAATCCGACTAAATCCATTACTTGCACAACCCTAAACCCCAAATTAAAGACGCGGAAAAAAGACAAAGCGCTGCAAATTCCAAGTTTGGAAACGGGAAGAGTTCTTCAAATCAGTCGTCTGTTCGCAAAAACCGGTGAAAGCTGGCGGGGACCGGTAAAAACCGGTTGGGGCCGGTGCCAACTTTTCAGCGCCGTGACTAGGCGCTTCACCGAGCGAAGGTAGGCGTGGATGCGGTAGAATTTTTTTTTAACGAACTCGACGAGGGTTGCCGGCCCCTGGATTTAGTGTTTATTTGTGTTTGGTTTGTTTTTATATGAAGTTGGAATGGAGTAGTTATTTCTCTATGTTTTGAGGGTTTGTAAACCTTTGGAATGAAACAACTATTAACGGATTTAACTCGCGTATTTTTGTTTTATTTTATTTGCTGACGTTTCGGATTCTTTACAGTTTCCATAATCGTAGCACGACTGAGCTGACAAATTGTTGGTTGTAAACCATTGATTTATATTTTGTTTAGAGAAATAGTGTAACTGTGTAACAGGAAAATTGTCTTGTATCTGTAATTTTTTGTTTGCTTGAAGAAAAATTATGAGTCCATTAATTTTTGATAATCTACATGATGGACAAAGAAAAAAAACCAGTCGGTATGCTTATTTATTCTTTTAAGTTTTTGATCTTATGAATACTGTATACATGTCCAATAAAACACGAATCCCTACTAATATTATAAATGCGAAAGTAACTCTGTCTGTCTGTCTGTCTGTCTGTTACGCTTTCACGCTAAAACTAACGGACGATTTAAATGAAATTTGGTACAAAGAAAGTCTGGAGTCTGAGAAAGGACATAGGCTACTTTTTAACCGACTGCAAAAAAGGAGGAGTTCCACGCGGACGAAGTTGCGGGCAGAAGCTAGTTTTAAATAAATATAATAAATACTGCACCTAGCAGGATTCAAACCAACCATTCATAGTTCACCAGGGTAGCTAAACGTATTTAAAATAATTCATTTCAAAATAAACCGCAACCACATTTATATTTTAACTTTATACGACATTTAAACACCGTAATTTAAACTCATAAAATGGCTTTATGCTGTTTTATTTGAAATGTTAATTTAATAAACAAAGCGAACTAATTAACAGCAAAAAGCTTTCAGCTGCACTGTGCATTGTAACCAAACAACTTTTACTGTAAATTTATAATGTTTTTAACAAACACTGCATTTGTTTATTTCAAGGAACTAGTACATTACGCGCCGAGGCCAGTAAAATAAAAAATGTCTCAGATCACATGTAATTGTCGTCCGAGGCGAAGCCGAGGTTGACAAAAATGTGATCTGAGGCTTTTTTATTTTACTGGCCGAGGTCAGTATATTATTTTTCTGTTCGACGAAGCCAGAAAGCGGAAATTTCATTTAGCGCAGCGGCCACAAAGTTGGCGCTTTCTGGCCGGAGGACGGAAAAAATAATTACTAATTAATAATTACTAAGTAATATGAAGAAAAGATACTTTCAACCACTATTTGGATATTAAATAAAATAGTTGTTTCTGGTCGAAAGTATATTTTAAAAAGGTGACTTAATAATAAAACATAACAATATCATAAAAAATTATAAAAGATAAATTGTACATAAAAAGTTTCGCCGACAGATACAGTTAAAAGTATTTCATGCAAAGTCTTAAAAATCATTCTGAATTTGTTTTAAAACTAAAGAAAAAAAAATTGAATACCTACTTTCCGATAAAGAGAATGATAGAACCATAAATACTATTGTATTGTCATTAGAATTTCATACGGGAGTAAAATTTTATGATTATACGGTTAAAATTGTGTTCATTTAAGATTGTTCATTTTTTGATGATTGGTACAAAGTTTTTTGTTAGATACCTACAGTCCATTCTAAATATAAATCTTAAGGAGAAAGTGGTTATGAAATATTATATGTATATACGTACTTACCGATTAAACTGTTTGTTTGTTTATGTAAGTCAATCACGATAGCACCTGTAACAAAGCTTCATTCTTTTATTTCAACGAAATCGAATGGCGTTTTCGAACCAGTTGCCTTGTGAAAAATAGAAAAAAAAATAAGTAATATTATTTCTAACCATAATCATCCTACTGGGCACCGGTGTCTCTAGAAATTTTATTTTGCTATATTTATTTTTTAAATGACTTAAATTTTTCATCTCAAAACAAAAAAACAATTTAAGAGCATATCCATACAATAGACATCAAGGCCCGGCCTAGTTCCGCAGTCTCCTCTTGTCTGCCGAGAGCCTTTTACATACGTTTTGGGTGCAGTTTTCTTTATCTATGCTGCTCAGGGGACATTGTGATTACCTTTATCTACCGTATTCTGTCAAAAAATACCCAAGAGTTTTGTTGGACTTGGCAGTTTTTTTGACACCTAATTAATTATTTGAATTACTTATTATTTATTATGTTTTCCGTTTTTTAAAGTACAACCTTTGCTTTGTATGGGACTAGATAATGATGATAAAATAATGATTATATTATTTTAATTACTAAATACAGCTCAATAGGTAACTAGAGAAATTTAATATATTTAGTTACGGAAGACTTTTCTCGACAGTTACATAACTTGGCTTCTGTTTGTCTCAATATTTCAACGATGATTGACAACGAACTGACACCGATTGTAAAACTTGGCTTCTTTTCTACATTCATATTTTTTGTGCTTGTATTAAGTTTCACACGCAATTAAAGCTTAGCTGTAACTAAACGCAATTTCCCTTTTGTTTCAGATACTGGAGAAATGAAACGCAGAAGGTCACCAGCTCACGCGTGACGTGCGTCCCTCTCTAACACTATGCCGGCAGACGAAGTGCGAACGATGCGCTATATATTATTCTGTCTACTCTCACTATCCTTCCACCGGAACTTCGCGTTTGTTCTCGACAAGCAAAACCCGTATTCGCAGTTTCGGAAATGGAACGCAGCGTTGAATGGGACGTTGGAACTTGAGTTTAAAACTGACCAGCAGAACGGTTTGCTTTTGTATACAGATGACGGTGGGACTTATGACTTTTTTGAGTTGAAGCTAGTGAATGGTGCGTTAAGGCTAAGGTACAATTTGGGCGGCGGTGCGCAGATTATAACGGTCGGGAGCAACCTCAATGATGGACATTGGCACAAATTGCAAGTAAGTCGTTTTTCAGCCACTTACCGGCTTTATTAGGGCACCGTGCAGTAATTAAACTTTACGAGCACTGTTGATAAACCTTGTTACGATAAGTGTTGTGAAACTCTTATTGTGTTATTGGGGTAGTTTTACCGAATCTATAAGTAAATATTTTTAGAGTAGCAGTAAGTTGAGGGACGATTATAATTATGTACCACATCAGGCGCGTGCGGTGTAGGTGTCAGGGTAGGCACTCCATAAATGTTGAAACATTGCGTCTGTATGAAATGTTTGCCATGTCTCACATGACACAAGATACAATAAAAGTCGAAGAAGTATGTCAGTACATGTATAAAGTCATCAGTTATACTCGTATATAGTCATCAAGTCATTAGACATACAATATTAGAAATTGCTCCATAATAGTCATTTGAAGGACAAAGTTCTTTACACTAATTGATGACAATCACTAAAACGATGAACTTTTAAAACTTTTAATCACTTTCATGGTTCGATAACCATTTGATAGCAATTATCTATACTAATATTATAAAGCTGAAGAGTTTGTTTGTTTATTTGTTTGTTTGAACGCGCTAATCTCAGGAACTACTGGTTCGAATTTAAAAATTATTGTTTTGTTGGATAGACCATTTATCGAGGTAGGCTTTAGGCTATATAACATCACTCTGGGACCAATAGGAGCGAAGAAACAGTGGAAAATGTGTAAAAAAAACGGGGAAAATAACTATTTCATGCGGACGAAGTCGCTGGCAGAAGCTAGTTAGTCATATACGCCGAGTTGAGTTATTTTATTTCAAAGTATAATAATCTAGCATCGTAAATTAATTAAGTATTTTCATTAAAACGAAGTAAGTTGCCTAAGTAACTAATTAACGTAACAACTATAACAGATTTAACTCGCGTAATTTATATTATTTGTTGACGTTTCGAAAACTTTACTGTTCTCTTATTCGTAGCAATACTAAGCTGACAATAGTGGACTTTAGCGTTAGACTGTCTTTAACCCTTTCGCGCTACGAATTTGGGAAAAAATCCGTTATAGTTATTTTATTTATTTATTATTAGGTATTAAACATCCCTTTATTCGTTGCGATACTGACACATCCCTGTTACCTTAAAGTGGGCGCGCTAGATGAACTGAATCAGGGTAGGCATTCAATATGCCTGTATGTAACGCACGCCCTTGCTCCTTAAATTACATTTTTATACAAGCTCGTTGGTGTAGAGAAGGTTTCTTCAAGATTTATTCACATTCAACATGAATGAATGTATTCAGTAGAAACAGCTGTTTCAGTGGGTACTGTCTAGACTATGAAATTGTGATGTATTTTTAATAAGTTTAATGAAAATACAATGAGTCTCTCCTCTGTATTATTGGACTATTTTATTTTATCAGTACCTAAGCGTGACGAGGTTACATTTCAAAGAATTAGAATTTATTATTAACTAATATTAAAAACGTGAAAGTTTGTACGAATGTATGTGTCTGGATGTATGTTTTTTCCTGTTTTCAAAAACTACTGAATGGATTTTATTGAAACTTTACAATAACATATAGGTTATATTTTACAACGATATTTTGTAACATAATCATCGTGCGCAGCAGGTGCGTGCAGTGAGGGTAGCGTTAGTATGGCGCCAGGGCAGGCACTTCATACATTAGTGATACAATGCCTGTATGGAATGCACGCCATTGCTGCACAGACGAAGGCAAAAGTTAGTTAGTCATAGTTTTATTTGTCGTATTATCGATTGGCATTTGTCTAGGGTGACAGAGAAGTAATACAGATTAAAGAAAATCTATACTAATATTATAAAGAGGAAAGGTTTGCTTGTTTGTTTGGATTAAATAGCCTCCTAAATGACTGCACCGATTTGAAAAATTCTTTCACTGTTGGACACACTATTCCCGAGTGACATCTATACTAATATTATAAAGCTGAAGAGTTTGTTTGTTTGTTTGTTTGAACGCGCTAATCTCAGGAACTACTGGTTCGAATTCAAAAATTCTTTTTTTGTTAAATAGACCATTTATCGAGGAAGGCTTTAGGCTATATAACATCACGCTGCGACCAATAGGAGCGAAGAAACAGAAGAAAATGTGTAAAAAACGGGGAAAATATGAAGCCTTATGAAGAATTACTATTCATTAAGTGACAGTTAGAAGTTTGACAGATCTTTGACGAAACAATCGGACGGGCAGGACGACGTCTGCCGAGGCCGCTAGTCCCTACTAATATTATAAATGCGAAAGTAACTCTGTCTGTCTGTCTGTCTGTCTGTCTGTCTGTTACGCTTTCATGCTAAAACTACTGGAACGATTTAAATGAAATTTGGTACAAAGAAAGTCTGGAGCCTGAGAAAGGACATAGGCTACTTTTTAACCGACTGCAAAAAAGGAGGAATTCCACGCGGACGAAGTCGCGGGCAGAAGCTAGTAGGCTATAAAAAAGGGATCCGTGGGACAGCTAGTAGATTATAAATTAGTATAAATTTAAAATGCAATATAAACTAAAAGCTTTACAGGTCGATTCAGCTTTCACACTAATTCTAGTTTAGAATTCTAGATGCGGAGCTTTAGGTCTATCTATCTAGATCTCGGTTGGGTGGAATCCTTTGACATAATCTATTAAGTAATGAAAACGACTAAATGCAATGAAAAGATGTTTCTTACCTTGGATTCTAAAGAGACTAAGTTATATTAAACTAGTTGAAATACCATGCTGTGCAATCCTAAATATTATAAATGCGGTTTAATAATTTCTGTCTGCCTTCGTCTGTCTGTTACGCTTTCACGCTAAAACTACTGGACCGATTTAAATGAAATTTGGTACAAAGAAAGTCTGGAGCCTGAGGACATAGGCTACTTTTTAACCGACTGCATAAAAGGAGCACGCGGACTGAGCTGGGCACAATAGTAAATAACGTCTAAGAGGTTTGCTTGACACATAATTATTGTTTGTTAGGTATATAATTACGTTCATACTGGATTCACGACTCCGTCCGCGTGGAATAGTTAATTTACCCGTTTTTTTTATACATTTTCCACTGTTTCTTCGCTCCTATTGGTCGCAGCGTGATGTTATGTAGCCTAAAGCCTTCCTTGATAAATGTTCTATCCAACATAAAAGTTTTTTTTCAATTCGAATCAGTAGTTCCTGAGATTAGCGCGTTCAAACAAACAAACTCTTCAGTTTTATAATATAAGTATAGACAGATTATAAGCGTGAGTTGCAGACGAGCGCGGTAAGAGAACTGAGTAAGTAATTATCAATCCACACGAGTTGATTACGATGTTTTTCAACACATATGTGAGGATAAAACAGATTTACATACCTTTTCTGTTAAAAAGGTAATGGACAAACAGCCAGTGATATGTATAATTATATTCAAAATTAAAATGATTAGTAGCTTTTTAGAAATCGAGTTATTTCGGCGTATTATGTACAATTTGTACCAAAATCTTTATTCTTTAATTCATTTAACATTTACTTATCATAATTAAACATAAATAATTTAAATGTATTATTGGCGGCATAAAGATCTTCACATCAAGGAAGCTTCAATGATACCCAGTTAAATTGAAAAATCTTCTTAGAAACATGTTTACATACAAAAGCTACTCCTATTAATATAAAGGTACCTATTCACCGATAGCCACAGTCTAGTCTGTACTCCTATTAATATATAGGTAGGTACCTATTCACAGCCACAGACTAACTTACAAATGGCTATTTTAAGACCAGTACCGAGAAACCACAGTGATCAACAGTGAATTTGTGGCCATACATTAAGTGGTGAACCAATATGCACACAGTCTTTGTCTTACTGGAGCCTTGTATTGCATTGCTTTTCAGGTTTAGTCTGTTAGCAAAGCTTTTGTATGCGTGCGTGCGTGCGCGCGCGAGTGTGTGTGTGTGTGTGTGTGTGTGTGTGCGTGTGTGTGTGTGTGTGCGTGGCATCGTAGCTAACGAAAGAACCGATTTAAATTCTGTTTTTTTAAAGTAAATATGTCGGTAGTGGTCTTAGCTATGTTTGATGAAAGTGGTGAACCAATATGCAACATAGTCTTTGTGTTAGAGCTTTGGCAAGTCTGTCTGAGTGTGTGTTTGTCTGTGGCATTGTAGCTCCCAACGAAAAAAACCGATTTTAATTCTGTTTTTTTTAAAGTAAATATGTCGAGAGTGTTCTTAGCTACATTTGATGAAAGTAATGAACCAATATGCAACATAGTCTTTGTGTTAGAGCTCTGGTACCTTGTATTTATGTTTGCCTGGTACTTCGAATTGAAATCTATTGCCAAAGCATTGCTTTCAGGTTTAGTCCAAGGCAAGTCTGTCTGAGTGTGTGTTTGTCTGTGGCATTGTAGCTCCCAACGAAAAAACCGATTTTAATTATGTTTTTTTTTTAAAGTAAATATGTCGAGAGTGTTCTTAGCTACATTTGATGAAAGTAATGAACCAATATGCAACATAGTCTTTGTGTTAGAGCTCTGGTACCTTGTATTTATGTTTGCCTGGTACTTTGAATTGAAATCTATTGCCAAAGCATTGCTTTTCATGTTTAGTCTGTTAGCAAAGCTTTTGTGTGTGTGTGTGTGTGTGTGTCATCGTCCCGAACGGATGAACTTACTTTGATTCTATGTTTGATGTGTTTGATGAAAATCAGTAGCAACTATCGCCTCGGCACATATTATTATTTTTAGAAGACTGTTAGGATTATGGTGTCAGGGTTTTTTTAAACTAGCGCTTTATCGTAAATGCATAATATAATTATGTCCCTATTATCACCGAGTGATAACAGAAAAATATAGGTACCTAATCTATAGTTTATTGTTGTTAATTTATTTTATTTATTGTTCTTTATATTAATAATTGTAGATGACGGCCTGTTGGTCTAGTGGTTAGAGGCCCTGACTACGAAACCGGAGGTTGCGGGTTCGAATCCCGCTAGGGGCAGATGTCAATGTGATGAGCACTGGCATCGGAGTCTTGGATGTCTTATATGTATTTATGTATATTTATCCGTTGTCTAGTACCCATAACACAAGCTTTGCTTAAAATGGGACTAGATAATTGGTGTGAATTGTCCAAAGATATTTATTTATTATTTATTTATTTATTTATGTACATTTTACCAGGTGGCACGGCGTGACGAGCACACGTCTCTCACCGTGGACGGCGTGACGCGCGGCGCCACGTCACGCGGGAAAGAGTTTGCGTTTGGGAAGTTCACCACCAACTCCGATGTCTTCGTCGGTGGGATACCGCCCTCGTGAGTACAATGTCATTTTTAACTGAACGGCGTAGGGGCCTAGACAAGGTAACAACGTTAAACGTAAATGTTAAACGTTAGCAACAAAATGTATGGGATTTGACATCCGCGAACGACTGTCACGTACGTAACAAACGTGCGGATTTTAAATTCCATACATTTTGCTCGTTTCGTTTAACATTAACGTTGAACGTTGGCACCTTGTCTAGGGGCCTAGAAGTAGATAGAAAAAGATATCTTGCGGTAGAGATAGACGGAATAGCGGTGACCGTTTGTCACTATAAAGTATTAATAGTAAGTATTGATATCATAGTTTAACCAAACGCATACAAAAAAAACATTCAAAACTGTCCAGCCGTTTAGGAGTTCAGTGACAAACACACGTACAGTACAAGTATACATGTATAAAGATTTATAATCTAGACTAGCTTCTGCCCGCGACTTCGTACGCGTGGAACTCCTCCTTTTTTTGCAGTCGATTAAAAAGTAGCCTATGTTCTTTCTGAGGCTCCAGTCCTGCTTTGTAGCAAATTTCATTTAAATCGGTCCTGTAGTTTAAGCGTGAAAGCGTAACAGACAGACAGAGTTACTTTCGCATTTATAATATTAGTAGGAATTGTACCATCCAAATATTAGATTAGAGAATATTAAGATAGATGGTTAAATATATCATTCATTAAAGAAACTATTATGCAAAGATAAACAGTATTACCTAAAAGCTGACGATTCGATCAGTGACGCCCATGGTGCATTTGATAAGTACACGTTGATTTTTTGTATTTTTACTTTGTCTTTGTTTATAATTATCATAGGTACTTATATGCAAGAAAAACTGATCTGTGACTGTCAATTTTTTTATTGAAGAAGTATCATCTATATTAACTACCATCAATCAATCAAAATTCGATTGATATTAAGGTCTAGCACGCTGCCACTAGTAAAGGCATAGGCGTGGGTTCGAATCCCACTAGGGGGTCTAAAATTTTTCTACTCTTGTCTTTGTACAAAATTATCATTATAAGTATCATCTAAGTAATATTTTAGCCTGGTTACCTGGTTACTTCAGAGTTATCTTACGGTACTAGCACTAGTGGCAAGCCGAGCCGGTTGCTATGCAATAACGACGCAATCTACCTCATAAGATGCAGCGTATCAATCTTGTGGCAATTACCTGCAGCTATTTAATATGTGAGCGACAGTGAGCCGAGTGTGTGTGTGAGTGAATAGGTAACAGGTAGCTTCACTTTAAATAATACTAGCGGTTCGCCCCGGCTTCGCACGGATCATCTTTTTTTTATAGCCTATGTCACTCGGGAATAGTGTACCTCCCCAACAGTGAAAGAATTTTTGACATAGGTCCAACCGTTCTGGAGCCTATTTAATCCAAACAAACAAATCTTTCCTCTTTATAATATTAGTTTAGATGAAATCAAATTCAAATTGGAATGGAACAACTATTAACGGATTTAACTGGCATATTTTTATTTGCTAACGTTTCGGTTTTTTTACAGTTTCCATAACCGTAGCACAACTGAGCTGACAATAGTCAACCGTAAAAGTCATTATATAGGCTAAAAAATACGCGAGTTAAATCCGTTAATAGTAGTTTCATTCCAATGTGTAATAACCACGAAGGCATCAGAAATTATTAAATAATGATTTAAGTTTGGGCTGATCAGCACCTTTATTTTAAAATAACGCTCTTAAGTTAAATAACTTTCATAATATCTTCAAACCAATATATATAAAAAGAAGAGAAAAAATATCAAAAGCTAATATGTCGCTTACGCTTTTCTTAAATATATCTTAAAGCGTCAGACAGTTGCATTGTACTAAGTAAGATTAGTTACTTTAATAATGCCTTAATATACATCAGAAGTGTCTCTTGCCTTAATTACGCTGTAACTCAGTGAAACATTGCCCGAGATATACAGACCGTATTTCGTATAGATAAAATCTGGCAGCATCAGGTCCTATACAGACGAGAATAAGCTCTAACGTAATGTTTTAGGGTTGGGTTTACAACGGGAACATTGGAGAGGGCAGTAAAAAAACGACTTACGCATAACGTGGCGTTTTTATTTAATTGGAATGCGATAGGGATCGGCGTTTTTATTTTGTTTTTCGTATATTTTCATACCAGCTTCTGCCCGCTACTTCGTCCGCGTGGAACTCCTCCTTTTTTGCAGTTGGTTAAAAAGTAGCCTATGTCCTTTCTCAGGCTCCAGACTTTCTTTGTACCAAATTTTATTTAAATCGGTCCAGTAGTTTTAGCGTGAAAGTGTAACAGACAGACAGGCAGAGTTACTTTCGCATTTATAATATTAGTAGGGATATTTTCATACTCTGTAATGCAGCGGGTTCACTCGATACGATAGTCTAACGCTAAAGTGATTTATACATATACCATTACTTAGTGTTCGACTGTCGACAGCTCCGTCGTGCTACGAATATGGGAATTGTATATTTCGAAACGCTTGCACATCAAAATAAATTACGCGAGTTAAATCTGTCATAGTGTTTCATACCAATGTGTAATAACCGCGAAGGCATCACAAATTATTATCATAGAATTTCTGTTATTTGCACTTATTACACATTGGAATGAAACAACTGTATCGCATTTAAGTCGCGTATTTTTTCGACGTGGATACGTCTTTAAAATTACGTGGCAATCCAAAAAAACGAATAATAACAAAATCGGGGGATACAGTTTAGTGTTGTAGCTACATATCTAACATCTCCGTCCAAATTTCAGTTACACCACTGGATAGCTAAAGAATCAAAGAATTTATTACGCTAAGTAAGGACTGTATAAATAATAATATTTTATTTACAAACTATTACCCGTTACGAGACGTATAACACAATGAAATAAAACAACTATTAACGGATTTAACTCGCATTATTTTATTTTATTTTATTAGCTGACGTTTCGTATTCTTTACAGTTTCCATAATCGTAGCACGACTGAGCTGACAATAGTCTAACGCTAATAAATAAACGAAAAATCAGCAGTTAATAGTAGTTTCATTCCAATTTATTTCATTTTAATTCTATGATATTACGATCTATACTAATATTATAAAGAGGAAAGATTTGTACCTATTTTTGTATGTTTGTAATGAATAGGCTCAAAAACTACTGGACTGATTTTAATAATTCTTTCACTGTTGGGAAGCTACGTTCACCCTGACTAACATAGGCTATAGAATATTTTGAAAAAAATAGAGATCCGTGCGAAGTCGGGGCGAACCGCTAGTTAAATATAAGTTAACTAAATAACCTTGCACTCAAGTGAATTACTCCGACCTTCAGAGCCTGTATCGAAAGCATGCGACAAAAAAAATATTATGAATTGGAAATTATTTGTTGACTTCGTTTTTACTCCGTCCTTCGAAAGAAATGAAAACAAACCTAATAGAGCTATAACGTAATTAAGTTAGTTCATGGGTGATTGGAATGATTTTATAACGGACTAGCGGTTCGCCCGGCTTCGCACGGATCCCTATTTTTTCAAAATATTCTATAGCCTATGTTAGTCAGGGTGAACGTAGCTTCCCAACAGTGAAAAAAATATTAAAATCGGTCCAGTAGTTTTTGAGCCTATTCATTACAAACATACAAAAATATTTCCTCTTTATAATATTAGTATAGATATAGATTTAACTAGAGTGTTATTTTATTTGCTGGCGTTTTTAAAGCTTTTCAGTTCCCATATTACCGCCAACGATAGTAAGTACCTAATTTATGTGTATTAATTACCGTTATAGGAACGACAGCAAATAATATACATTACGAAAGGTAGGTAAATCTGATTTAATTGGTTGAGAACAATATCTAATTATGAGGGTTTTAAATTGTACGTAATACCTAGTATTTAATGTTTTTTTTAGATTAGAATGTCAACTGCTTTTAACTTGTTATTGTACTTTAAATAAATAGATATGATTGATTTATTTTTTAAAACTGAGTGCTTATTACAGTGGAAACGGTAACTAGAAGCTTTGAAATCTTGTAATTTGTTTTTCACAGAATTTCGCCTCGAAGCAAAAGCTATAAAGATAAAAAAAAACGTTTTTTTTTCTAAATGAAACAATACTTTTTGTGACTACCTCGCACTGCAATTAACAAAAGTCAATATCAATTTTCATTTCGATTAGAAAGCAATTAGTTTTGTTTTTATCGCGTTTGTCGTTTGTTATCATCTGGTTATCTTGCGTGTGTATGCATTATGTATGTACAAGTTATGGTACAGTTATTCGAGGCCAAACAGCCATTTATAATCCCTACTAATATTATAAATGCGAAAGTAACTCTGTCTGTCTGTCTGTTACACTTTCACGCTAAAACTACTGGACCGATTTAAATGAAATTTGGTAAGAAGAAAGTCTGGAGCCTGAGAAAGGACATAGGCTACTTTTTAACCGACTGCAAAAAAGGAGGAGTTCCACGCGGACGGAGTCGCGGGCAGAAGCTAGTAAATATATAAAACTAGCGGCCCCGGCAGACGTCGTCCTGCCCGTCCGATTGTCTTGTCAAAGATCTGTCAAAGTCTCCTGTCACTTACCGTCAACCACTTTGTATATGGGGTATAGAAAGGTGTTGATTGTACAATTTTTCAAGATGTTTTTTAAATTTTCTCTACTTACAAACCTTCCCTGGACTTCCACGAATAATTCAAGACCAAAATTAACCAAATCGGTTCGTATGTTCTGGAGTTATAGCGTCAGGAAGGAAAACCCGACTTATTTTTATATAATAGATAGGATATAAGATATTTTTATTAACTAGCGGCCCGCCCGGCTTCGCATGGATCCCTACATTTTTTTAAAATGTAATATAGCCTATGTCACTCGGGAATAGTGTAGCTTCCCAAGAGTGAAAGAATTTTTCAAATCGGTCCAGCCGTTTTGGAGCCTGTTTAATCGAAACAAACAAACTTTACCTCTTTATTATATATGTATAGATGATTACAATAATATTACGTTCATATAAAATGTTATACAACACTATAAGTAAATGTAATTACAAGAATTGGATTACACTCTAATTTTCTTACGTAGCATACAATTATCCGCTACGATTCGTAGACGGTCTACGGCGTAGCTCGTAGCGCGTAGCCTTATTTTTCCGAGAGATAAATGAAGTAGAAACTGTAATAGGTACGTTCCGTATTACGGTATTTGGTTTTCCTACAAAATAATGGCTTGTTAGGTTACCTTCGTTATTTTTAAAATAAAAAGCGTAGATTGAGCCGGAAAATATCGAATTTTTAGGTATCCGAACATGTTAAAAGATTTTTGCTTAAGATACCTAGCTTAAAAATCTGGAACCCGGACAATTCCGACAGGGAAAAGCCGGATAGAGGGAAACCCTGTTAGTCAAAAATGGGCAATAGTCAGTCGTTGTTTGTATCATGATAGGTAATGACAATTCAGATGGAATAGTTACCTACTACTGTCAAAGTCATACCAAAGTTGTTAGAGTAATAGAACTCTGTGCCTTTGGAAAAACTGATGATTTTTTTGGCGATTACTAGTCTTGATCGATATTGTTTATGTTCTTTTTTTTTCGATCGAAAATCCAAAACAGATACTGAGAAATAGAGAACGGCATTCTTTTCTAAAGTCGGTAAAAACGAACACAAATGACAATAACAGATCGTCATTAAAAAAAAAAGTATCAAAGAATCTTCCCCTTTTTGTGAAGTCGAATGAAACTTTTATTACTAATATCTTCAAAACTTAATATTGTTCATTTATTTATTTTATTTTACAGCCAAACTGCATAAAGACATTCCATGTTAAGAATAAACTCATCCATCGAAGTCAGAGTTAGATATGAATGTAAGATATTTCAGCTGCACTAAATTACCCCTAAACGCGGTAAACGGTTTTACCCCGCGGGGTGCGATGTACCCCATTACAGGCCATTAGGGGGTACGGTGGCCTGCCAATATTTCACCCGACTGCTAGTAACATACTTCGACTGTTACTGGAAACTCCTTGACATAAAACTTATCTGATATCTAGACTAATGTTGCCTACTTTACTGTTGACGGTTTTGCCCGCGGATTATATAAAGTTTTGATTTCAATTTATCCCCCATCTACCTGTTTAAGTGATGAACTTCTAAATATTATCTATACTAATATTATAAAGAGGAAAGGTTTGTTTGTTTGTTTGTTTGGATTGAATAGGCTCCAGAACGGCTGGACCGATATTAAAAATTATCTCACTGTTGGGAAGCTACACTATTCCCGAGTGACATAGGCTATAAAAAAAAGATGATACGTGCGAAGCCGGGGCGGACAGTTAGTTAATAATAATTATGTAAAATTTTCCAGCCAGTCCATAAAAGAAACTTATGTGTTAGTGACACGTCTGGTCTTTGTTTCGAGTGAAAGCATTTGTCACTGGCATTATTTAAAATGACCAAAAGCGACATAGATTGATGATATCTGGAGCGACAAAACGTACTAGCAGCTTATAACTAAATAAATAAAAATATAATAATTTCTGATGCCTTCGCGGTTATTACACATTGGAATTAAACTATTGTCAGCTTAGTCGTGCTACGATTATGGAAACTAAAGAAGCTGAAAAGACTACAAAAAAAAAATACGCGTGTTAAATCCGTTAACAGTTGCTTAATTCTAATGTGTACTAACCGCGAAGGCATCAGAAATTATTAGAGTTATATATTTGGTTGACCTACTTATAGAGGCATAGAGCTAAAGGTATTAGTAAATCTAGACTTATTAATATTATAAAGAGGAAAGGTTTGTTTGGATTGAATAGGCTCCAGAACGGCTGAACCGATATCAAAAATTCTTTCACTGTTGGGAAGCTACACTATTCCCAAATGACATAGGCTATAAAAAAAAGATGATCCGTGCGAATCCGGGACGGACAGCTAGTTTTAAGATTACATTGCTTGTAGGAATTACTAATCACGCTTATATCACCAACTAGCTGTGCCCGCGACTTCGTCCCCGTGGAATAGTTACACATTTTCCACTGTTTCTTCACTCCTATTGGTCGCAGCGTGATGTTGCCTTCCTCGATAAATGGTCTATCCAACGAAAAAATAATTTTTGAATTCGAACCAGTAGTTCCTGAGATTAGCGCGTTCAAACAAACAAACAAACTCTTCAGTTTTAGAATATTAGTATAGATTATTTCAATGCGACATAATAGTTACTCGTAAATGGTTGACCTACTTATAAAGGTAGCGCTAAAGCGATGGTCCATTTGTTAGGAGGATCCTGGATCTATCGCATAGCGGATTACGGCGCCCGGTCCTGTTTGAACTGGCTTGACTAATGGAATATGTAACCGCTATACAACCATTCGTTTATGTATGTGATAAAAGTAATCCCTTATCATATGAATATTAGGAATTAGGTACATGTGTAAAGATACTGCTCTCTACTTCATAAATAATACTCAATTGTATTTTCGTTCAATTATGTATAATATAAAATTAAACTCATGAGTACTGAACAATCAATTCAAAGGTCTGATAACAATGTTTCCAATTCTAAAATTACTTTTTGTCTGTTCCAAATCGTCGTGCCCTCCCGCCATGACACCAGGACGCGTTCCCTTTTTTTATCCTTACATTTTATTCTATGGTAACATTAAACAGCCGCATAGTTTAATTACAACTAGACAAATATTAATTATTTTACAAAAGCTATGACATTTGTAAATAATTGAGGATTATAGAATCTATTTGTGTGAAATTATTGTCAGCTCAGCCGTGCTACGTCTTATGCGCCAATAAAATAAAATACGCGGGTTAAATCCGTCTAAAGTTGTTTCAGTCCATTGATAATTTAATATTTGAAATTAATTTCAAAGTGCATTGCTGTATTGACACTAATCGACTCTGAGTTATATGGAGCGGGCGAGTATCCGGAGTTACGAGCAACCCGACCCTGGGTCCTATTCGGGAGCAAACAGTCAAAATAATATGGTTGTATGTCTGTTTGCTGCTACTAATATTACTATCAATTTGATAGTAATATGGCTCTTGAGTGACATTATGACTAAATAAACTGCAAAAATAACTGTTTGCTCCCGAATAGCGGCCCTTATCTTATTTTATCTTCCAGTTGGGGTCCTTTCGGATGCACTTCTACCCAATGGCATAATATGTCATAAATATTACAATTAGATACCTACATTTCAGGTCAGGTTTTTATTGCCGATTTAACTCTTACAGTATAATAAAAATACTAGTTGTTTATTTATTTCGCAAAAACACTTCTAATGAATATTTAAGTACCGATTATTAAAATAAATATTTTTAGCAATTTTGATCCAACAAATTGGTATAGCCTCTTACTTATTAGGTAAACCTAAAACCACTGCGATAATAATAAAATAGATAGCCAATTACGAAGGCCCTACTAGTGTTCTAGAAGCGTTATAGAAACCGTTATAGCACCATTATACGACCAGGCTGATTCTAATCTAAGCACTAACCGTTTCCTTCACGACTTCCTTTTAGAACTTACGCAAGTACACTTGTTAGTGGAATAGGCTTGTTGCCTGCATTAATAAAAACTGGTCAAGTGCGAGTCGGATAAGGGCACGAAGGTTTCCGTAAAGGAGTAACAACGAGCAAAAAACGCTAAAGTCCTTAGCGTTAGACTATTGTCAGGTCAGTCGTGCTACGATTATGGAAACTGTAAAGAATCCGAAACGTCAGCTAATAAAATAAAATAAAAATACGCGAGTTAAATCCGTTAATAGTTGTTTCATTCCAATGTGTAATCACCGCGAAGGCATCAGAAATTATTAACTATAAAAGGGTTTAACTTTATATATCTATATTTTAGAACAGGATAGTACTTCAAAATTTTATAATTTAGTTTATAAGGTAGTTTGCATAGCTGTATTAATCACTTTAGCATAAGACTATTGTCAGCTCAGTCGTGCTACGATTATGGAATCAGTAAAGGCTCCGAAACGTCAGACAATAAAATAAAATACGCGAGTTAAATCCGTTTAAAGTTGTTTCATTCCAATGAATAATTACTTGTATTAATGTAGACGAATTCTACAGCAGTAACAAATGTAACACACTTGTCTAGCTGCAATTCAGATTTGCGTCCAACATTTCAACGAAATTTCGCGTTCAACAATGACGTTGAAATTTAACCAAACGTTTGTACAAACATTTGGGAACAAAAGCAAAGATTTGCCGACTCACAACCATATTGTTCCTGATTTGTTGTAATGATCTAGGATCGTTACCGTAACGAGTGATGATTGTCTGTTTTAAGATTCGTAATCTTGAGTTAGGGATCCGCCATTTTGTTTTTTTTTTGTTCCTTTAGGCTTTGAGGTTATGGCTGCTTAAATTAATAGACGTCGTTTGTTATTGGAATGAAACAAAAAATATAAGAATTTAAATACGTTATTGTTGTTATTCGTCTTTTAAAAGAGTCGGTTAAAAGGTTTAAATTGTCTGGTTAAACAAAACAAAAAAAAAAAAAGATAGTTTGCATAACTGTATAAATCACTTTAGCGTAAAACTATTGTCAGCTCAGTCGTGCTACGATTATGGAAACTGTAATGAATCTGAATCGTGAGCAAATAAAATAAAAATATGCGAGTTAAATCCATTAATAGTTGTTTCATTCCAAAAAAATTAAGCATTTTTCATACTTTTTTATATTCTTATTTTACTGCCTAATTGAAAAGCTACGGTTAATTATTTTCAAGGTGCGAAACATATTTTTCTTTTTCAATTAATTGTAAACTTTCAGGGATTTTGTTGCCTAAGATTTTACGATTCATAAAACTTCCATTGTCTTGTTTTTACTGCCCTATTTGCCAGGTAATAAATATACCTGTAAATTTAAAGATATTACTTATTTCAGAAAGGGTGGGAAAATAAAATAATTTAATATATCACTTTAGCATAAGACTATTCTCAGCTCAGTCGTGCTACGATTATGGAATCTGTAAAGGCTCCGAAACGTCAGCCAATAAAATTAAAATACGCGAGTTAAATCTGTCTGTAGTTGTTCCATACAATATTTAATATTTATTTGATTTATACTGTAACTAGCTGTCCGGCCCGACTTCGCACGGATCGAAACGAATAGTTTCGCTTCCCAACAGTGAAAGAATTTTTGAAATCGGTCCACTCGTTCTGGAGCCTATTCATTCAAAACAAACAAACAAACCTTTCCTCTTTATAATACTAGTATAGACTATCAAACCTAGAAAAAATCTTTACTAAAATCATGTAAGTCTAGGGTAACTGGGATCTTAGAACGCCTAGAATCTCGATGTACTTACATAGTAATTTCACCACGAACTCTCAATTTCGTTTAATTTAACATTACAGTAAGGGATGGAGCTATAAAATTTGCATAAGTGCGTCTCTTTCACTTTGTAGAAACAGGTTAGCAGTCTAGTCACGCAACGCACATTAGTTGACTTTTATAGAGGTACCTAAAGAAAGTAAATGATTTATTTTCTTTCGTAGAAAATTGAGGTTTTGTTGGGAATTCATTACTTTAACAATGAGACCGGCGCAGGCTTTGTACTTACCCTTAAAATATAGATGGATTTTCTTTATTAGTTATATTAGTTTTAGTATAAAGCTTAGGTAGATGAGAATATTTGTCTACTATATGCTTGTTCAATTGAATGATTTATTAGTAAATATAGACCTAAAAGTAATTTTACACTTCAACTTTAGTGTATTGGAATGAAACAATTTTAACGGATTTAACTCGCGTATTTTATATTTATTGGCGGACGTTTCGGAGCCTTTACAGATTCCATAATCGTAGCACGACAGCTGACAATAGTCTTATGCTAAAGTTTGCTTTGGCATGAAACAACATTGGAATGAAACAACTATTAACGGATTTAACTCGCGTATTTTTATTTTATTTTATTTACTGACGTTTCGGATTCTTTACGGTTTCCATAATCGTAGCACGACTGTTGTTGAAAGTTAGTTAAGACTTTAGCGTTAGACTATTGTCAGCTCAGTTAAAATGTAAACTTTTGTTTTTGTGGCTTAGATCAAATTCTTACTTTTTGACTGTTTGCGATTGTATAGGGCCAGTATCGTTTGAAGTGAACTGCTAGTGGATTTAATTACAGTGTATTATTTACTTAAATATAATTAACACAAAAGGGTCAAAGGAATTAAGTAGTAATATACCTGCTGACATATGGCAGTTCCCATGGTGTTATCGATGGGGTATAATTGTCAATACGTCGATAGTAAGTACTTATATCGCTTTACTAGAAAAGTGTGACATTCCGAAATATTTTGTTACTCGATTTTAGACTCTAAGTCTGTATATTTAAATTTGAATTTATGTGGTGACATATTTTGAGTTATCACATTTTCTAGTAGGTACCTACCTCAAGGTGCGATATATTATTATATACTATGGATATATCTTTGTATAACTTGCTTCCTTGAATAAAAAAAAAATACCACCGGTTATATTATTAAAAAATGTTGTAAGTACACTTAAGTACAGGTATTTTTTCTTTCGCCAATTGAAAAAAGATTGACGCGTCAAGGTACAGAAGTGGGAGATCGTGACGTCATTTTATGGTAAAAAGACGCGTACATGTACAATATGACGTCCTGTGAAACTTTAAGCGGTTAATTAATATCTTCTTTATTTTTTATTTTATTTAAAAATAACGTGTCATATATTTTTGATACTTTGAATTGAAATTTTTTTTTTTTTTTTCTAACTGAATACTGAAGCGCAGTTGGCCAGCTAATGGGCCTTCACTGCAAAACCGGACGGGTGGCGAGACTCCTGAAAGGAGACTCTTAAGCCTTTTCTATTAATTGAAATTATGAAATATTTTATTAACATACAGTGGTGGATGTTAATGTAGGTAGATATCGGGGTAGGCACTCCATACTTTTTTAACTGTTCTTATATATAATGCACGCCCATGGAGAAAAATACGAAAGGACTTCACAAAAATGTCTCAGTCATTTCTAAAGGTAATAAGGTAAGTAGGTAATATGTCCTGGCCACAGTCTCGTCACGTGTGGCCCGTTAGTCAAAAACATATGTTGCCAGTACCGCAAGTGTGGACAATGTTACTATGCAAAACTTTACCGATACCTCCGAACCTGTTCTATATTTTAGAGCTTTCAGCCAGTGATTTTTAACCCTTTTCAACCCTTAAGGAATACATTTCTAAAAGTAGAATAACCCTTTGGAATAAAACAACTATAACGAATTTAACTTGCGGATTTTATTTTATATTCTTAGGTTTCGAAAACTTTGCGTTAGATTATCGTCAGCTCAGTCGTGCTACAAATTTGGGAACTGTAAAGTTTTGGAAACGTCAGCAAATAAAATAAAATAGTTAGGTACTTACGCGAGTTAAATCCGTTATAGTTGTTTCATTCCAATGTGTAATAACCGCGAAGGCATCAGAAATTATTAAATAACGCTTTTAAGATATCTATTGAAGGATTATTTTTTTTACTTTCACCCCCTATTTCACCCCCTTAAGATGAATGGGGTGCGTGACGACTAGGTATTATTATGAGGATATAATATTATGATATATTGTTGTATTATATATATTAAACCAATTATTTAATAATTTGTCTTCGTTGCTTGGCAACGGCAACTGTGCTGCACTAGCTTAGTTTTCCTATACTAATATTATAAAGAGGAAAGGTTTGTTTGTTTGGATTGAATAGGCTCCAAAACAACTGGACCGATTTCAAAAAATTTCTGTTGGGAAGCTACACTATTTCCGAGTGAAATAGGCTGTAAAAAAAGGGATCCGTGCGAAGCCGGGGCGGACAGCTAGTATTGCATATTTTAGCTTAGTCATCCGTCTTGTACATTTTCCGTTAGTGCTTGTACATTTTACGCGGGTGACTAAAACTCTCGACTAATGTCGCCGACTAAAGCACCCGACTCACATGTTTGACTAACGGTCTGTACGTGAGTCGAATACGCTTTTGAGACGCGTGCAGAAATAATTTACTAAGATAGTGTAAGAAATTGATAAACTATGTTATAATGATTGCGTAAATTAATTTGAAGCTATGTAGCTCGTTTCAAAATGGTTTATTTATTAAAATTATAATTTCTGAGACTAAAAAAATATTGTTAAAAAATAATCTGCACAGCGACGCATGATCCTCGTACACTTGTGTTATGTTGCATTGTAATAAATATTTAAAAGTCGTTCACTTATTGCTGTTTTATAAATTATTGGGAACCTTTTCAAAAATCTCTCCATATTTAAGCCACTCCTACACAATATCGTTTAAATAAATTTTAAAAGTACCTATCTCTAAGACATCGTTTTAAGAATCACTTTTTGCTTTTCTGAATATATTTTTAAGAATCACTTTTCGGCTTTGTGCTTAAGCCAAACCTACACGATTACCCAAAACCGTTGCAGTTACGCATAAAAACACCATAAAGCCACAGCGTTAAATAGTAATCGAACACAATTCGGACCCACGAACGGAAGTCACCCGCATCGGTTCGCGGCTTTTTGGGTCAATTCGGACCGCTTTGCGGCCAGAACTTTGCTTGCACAGATTATGCTACAAAGTGATTGTGGCAGAGTTTGAGTTGCGCGAAATTTAAAATGGCGAATGTAGCTCAGCTGTTATTTTATTTGCTTAGGTTGAAGAGTTTTCGACTTATGTTTATTAGAAATGTGGAGTTAGTTTGTTTTTTGAACAAGTTCGTTAGTTTTAGTTTAATGTGTAACTGATATAAAAATTGTAGTTGTTTTTGAGTTTCAAGTATGTACTTATTTAAGGGGAGTTTTAGTAATTTTAGTTTTGTTTTTAGTACGTGTTGTATATTATAATGTCAGAATAATTTAAAGGTTCGATATTTAGACCCTGATTAATTATTTTTGGTGATTATGGCTCCCTGAATTATAAAAATGTTTAAATAATTAATTTAATCTTCGGAATATATAAGCGAAAGTAAACATCGTTTATGTTTCGTATTAAAAATAACTTTCTGTTTTAAGATTTTACAAACGTACCTACATAAATATATGTAAAAATTGTAAGTAAATAAACAGTTTATTTTACCCTATTAAGACGTAACTACATTTTTTATACAAACTTGAGCCTTTTGGCTTTTACCGGTTACATAGCCCATTATCCCAAAGAACAGGTAAAAGTACCTATTATAGTTGTATAGGATCCGGAAAATCCCAATTACCAATATCTTCAAAGGAGTATTTTTACCTTATCGTTAGAGGACAACTTTAAAAACAGCCCGACCGTGGCCCTCCGTCATTTCCTATAGAGCTGTTCCTTACTGGGCAACATACGTATTAAGTATTACGAGTACGCGTACGGGAAAGTATTAGATCCAAATACTCCCTAGTATATGGATCTAGTATCGTAATTATACTCGTTTAGCAACATTTTTAAAAGTATCATTCTCAATTATTATTATCTCTATCATTTTAGAGGCATCCCGTTCCGTACTGGTTAGAAATAAGTACATACGTACCGACTAAGTCATTTATATTGGTCTTCATTAAGATACTAAATCGCAAAGGTATATGAGCACATAAAGAACCTTAAGATATTTAAGAATGTGTATGTAAGTATATAAACTCTGTCACATTTAACTAATTTACAGAGATACATAAAAACGTAGAAAGTCGAATTTCATTTTATTTGCTGAACCAAATTTACTAATCTTTTTAGAGCTAAATTGAGAAGTGAGATGGATGAGAACCAGAATTCATATCTATATCTATACTAATATTATAAAGAGGAAAGATTTGTACCTATTTTTGTATGTTTGTAATGAATAGGCTCAAAAACTACTGGACCGATTTTAATAATTCTTTCACTGTTGGGAAGCTACGTTCATCCTGAGTAACATAGGCTATAGAATATTTTGGAAAAAAAATAGGGATCCGTGCGAAGCCGTTATATATATTTCTGTATTTTATTTATTTATACTTTATTGCACAAAACTAAACAGAAGTAAGTGTACAAAAGGCGGACTTAATGTTGAGGCATTCTTTACCAGTCAACCTTAAACAACCTTTTATAAGTTTTTACGCTACAAAAAGTCGCTATGACATGAAAATCATCATCATCATCAATCATCATCAGCAATCATGTCGCAGTCCACTGCTGGACATATACCTCTCCAATTGCATAAAAATACCTGTTCCAAAAAGCTATTCCAGTAAAATCATCTCACCTCTATTTTCCTCAACGTTTTTCACTTTGATACACGACTCGTTTCTCAGTTGAGTTTTTTCCAACTTTTTTCTTTTAATGAATGTTTAAGGCTTTGTGGTGTTATGACATTTTTGAGGTTTTTGTTCCGTCTGATATTTATAATTAACGTGACTTGATGTATGTTTGGTGACATTTTAGTCTTTGACTTCGTCTGTGCACCCTTGTTTTACCCCCTTGGGTTGAATTTAACATTTTAGCATTTATCTATACTATACTTAATATTATAAAGCTGAAGAGTTTGTTTGTTTGTTTGTTTGTTTGAACGCGCTAATCTCTGGAACTACTTGTTCGAATTCAAAAATTCTTTTGTTGTTGGATAGACCATTTATCGAGGAAGGCTTTAGGCTATATAACATCACGCTGCGACCAATAGGAGCGAAGAAACAGTGGCAAATGTGTAAAAAACGGGGAAAATATGAAGCCTTATGAAGAAGTGACAGAAGACTTTGACAGATCTTTGACGAAACAATCGGACGGGCAGGACGACGTCTGCCGGGGCAGCTAGTTTAAGATAACTTTCGCCTGCGACTTCATCTGAGCACGATAAGCACCCTTGTTTTACCCCCTTAGGGGGCGAATTAACAAAAATCCTTACTTAACTAGCTATGCAAAAGTTTCTAGCCCTTATAGTTTAGGCCCTCCGTTGATATGTAAGTTTCTCCTTTTATGTATTTTAGAGATTTGTAAGCAGTTCGGGACAACTCCTGGTATTTTTCATTGAGTCACCTGATTTTAACATTTTTGTAAATACAAAGTGTATCGCTTCCGATATAATCTGATAGTCTAACGCCAAAGTCAACAATCTTCAGTTTAGTCGTGCTACGATTATGGGAACTGTAAAGTTTTAGAAAAGTTAGGCAATAAAATAAAGTACGCAACTTAAATCCGTTTATATAAATAGTTGTATTCCAATGTGTAATAACCGCGAAGGCATCAGAAATTATCCCTTTATAACTGTTTTATTCCAATGTGTAATAACCGTGAAAGCATAAGAAATTATTAAGGTTTCTTAATTTTAAATACCCGTTCTAATAACAGACGTTAAGTTTAATTTATGCTATACGCTTGTATGAAATAGTGTTTCTAATAAACTAGAGGAACATTGGTTTTTCTACGTCGTTAAAATCTTTGCGTAAAATTAAAGTATGGCGTGCTTTTATAACGTAACTCTTGCTTTGAATATAGTGCCTTTTACACTGATTATTAGACTACATAGAGAATTTAGACTACATAGAGAATTTAGACTACATAGAGAATTTAGACTACATAGAGAATTTAGACTACATAGTGTAGCGGGCTAACTTCGAGAGCCCGACTACATCTCCATTCACCATCACCGTTCACCTCATTCATTCACTTCATTCATTTCGACGGCAGCTGAGCCTAGTTCAGCACCCGAAATTAAAGGCCTTGTCCGGGGCCAGCTCGCCCCGGACTCTACAGGTCCAAAGTCAAAGTTGACCACCTTTAGACCTCGCGTGTGTCCTATCTCTGAAGACCTACAAGAAGAAACTAAATCTAAAACCTTAATCTAAAAACTTACGTCTTCAAAGTCACCGCGCACATCTTCATCTTCATATCGTCAACCTTCAACCGTCACTACCTGAGGGGTAGTCCTACTGCACCCACCTGCTGCACCTATCTGCTGCACGGCGCTTCATCTACCTGCGGCTGCAGCGGAGCTCGACCCGGGCCCTTCCAGTCCGCCCGGCTACCCTAATTGCCGAGGCGGCGGGCCTGGAACGCCGACGACCCGAGCCTGCCTCCTGCTGACTACGCCGAGCCACCTCTTCAATACATAACCTCGCTCATCCCTCTCATTCATTCACACATTCACTCATCCACTTACTACACACTACATATACATCTACATCCTCTTATTCTTTTTTGTAATTTATTTGTAAATACTTTTGTTAACCTTGTATATAATTCTATTTCTATTGTAATAAATCCCTTTTGGCTGTATTTTTGGTTTCCTCATTTCTTTTCAACTGCCGCTTCCCGACAGTTTGGCGCCCAACTTCTCTCTCTTTCTAAACCTTCACTAAAATAGTCTGCCCTTTTCACCTCACCTTCTCTTCCTTAAATACCTTGGCTTTCTCGTAGACGAACATGGCTTGCGTGCTGATCCTGACAAGATAAAATCTGTACTAGAATACCCTATACCTACCTGCAGAAAAGAAGTACGACGATTTATCGGAACATGCAGCTGGTTCCGAAAATTCATTCCAAACTTTAGTTCAATTGCCTCTCCACTTAATAAACTTACCTGTTCCGGCAAAAACGCTCCTAAATTTATATGGAACCCTGAAGCTGAAACAGCCTTCCAAAAACTAAAAGAAGCTCTCGTAACTACTCCAGTATTAGCTTGCCCTGACTTTAACCTTCCATTCGCAGTACATTGTGATGCATCTAATTTCGGTATCGGAGCAATGCTTACACAAAATCAAAATGACAAAGAAGTTGTTATCGCTTATATGAGCAAATCTTTAAACAAAAACCAACAGAATTACTCAACCACAGAAAGAGAAACTCTAGCTGTCATAACTGCTCTTGAACATTGGCGCTGTTACCTGGAAAATGGCAAAGAATTCACCATTTATACTGATCACGCCGCTCTTAAATGGTTCCAAAACTTAACGAATCCATCAGGAAGACTTGCTCGCTGGGCACTTCGCTTATCATGCTTCAACTTCACTCTTAAACATAAAAAAGGAAAAGACAATCTTGTGCCAGATCTATTATCTAGAACGAAGACATTTGAAAGAAATTCTTCACCTCAAGGCGTAAACCCCATTACTACGGAAGAACCTTCATCTAACCGAGAAATGGAACACTATAACAAAATCTTACTTGGATGTCAAAACAACCCAGATTCATATCCTAACTATACCATTAAAGATAGCAAACTCTATCGTTGCATTCACTCTCCAAACAGCTTGAACGATGACTTCATCTGGAAAGAAGTTCCACTGCCACAAGAAAGACAATCCATTATACAACAGAACCACGGATCTCCTCAAGAACCTCATCTAGGAATCTTCAAAACCTTCAAAAAGATAACACTACGGTACTATTGGCCTGGTATATTTAAAGATATCGCTAATGTTATATCAAACTGTGAAACCTGCCTCTCATATAAACATCCTAATCATTCTCCTTATGGCCCTATGGGAAAACCTAAAATTTGCTCAAGACCTTTTCAATCAATATCACTGGACCTTATGGGACCACTACCAATGACCAGAAAACGCAACCAATATATCTTAGTCATTAACTGCAGCTTTACTAAATACACTCTAATCTTTCCCCTAAAACGCGCTACTGCGTCTGACATAATCTCTATTTTGGAAAACTCTGTCTTCTTGGTACATGGCGTTCCACAATCCATCATTATGGACAATGGTCCACAATTTCAATCTCGACTCTTCAATACTTTCTAAAAAAAATATATAAAGTTCCTTTTGCATCTTACTCGCCATTCTACTGTCCTCAAGCAAACCCCACGGAGAGATACAACAGAACGATTAGTACTGCTCTGGCTTCCTTGGTTGGCGAAGATTATAGAACTTGGGATCTACACCTACCGAAAATCAAATACGCTATGAATAATTGCGTCAACGCTGTGACGGGATTTACCCCATCTGAATCATTCCTGGTACTTGGACGTGAAATGTCAAGGACATTTAATCGTAACTTTATTCATTCATAATTCATGTCTGCTTAACATTATCACTTCATTCATTATCATTCATATACATCATTTATTATTTTTATTTATGTATATACAAACCAAGCTTTTAAGCTTAAACCTCTTTTTCTTTCTCTCTTCTAATTCTAAAATACTTACCAGTGACGATCTCGTCCTGGTTATTCTTCACTCAAGCCCTAAAGCTTGTTACTAAACCTAAGACTATCTCTAAGTCTTAATCTTAAACTTCTTACTATAAGGTAACTACTTGCTACCTCTTCGAGCGGCTGACTACTCGCTAAATAAGCCTTAGGTCATAAACTGTTTTCATACATCGAGCGGCTGACTACTCGCTAAATAAGCCTTAGGTCACAAATTTATTTCCATACATGGAGCGGCTGACAACTCCTTAAATAAGCCCTAATCGTCACATGGAACACCCTTTTGGAGTGAAAGTCATTGAATGTGAACTTCACCCCTACCAGTATGACAGGAATAGGATATGAGAAGAAGAATGCAAGGACATGTCTGTGGATGGATATATTTGTAAAGTAGTGTTCCCTAAACTTCTTTAGACCAGCAAGTTCAAAATTTTCTCTGAGTCGAAAATTTTCTGGGGTTGTGGGGGAAATGTAGCGGGCTAACTTCGAGAGCCCGACTACATCTCCATTCACCATCACCGTTCACCTCATTCATTCACTTCATTCATTTCGACGGCAGCTGAGCCTAGTTCAGCACCCGAAATTAAAGGCCTTGTCCGGGGCCAGCTCGCCCCGGACTCTACAGGTCCAAAGTCAAAGTTGACCACCTTTAGACCTCGCGTGTGTCCTATCTCTGAAGACCTACAAGAAGAAACTAAATCTAAAACCTTAATCTAAAAACTTACGTCTTCAAAGTCACCGCGCACATCTTCATCTTCATATCGTCAACCTTCAACCGTCACTACCTGAGGGGTAGTCCTACTGCACCCACCTGCTGCACCTATCTGCTGCACGGCGCTTCATCTACCTGCGGCTGCAGCGGAGCTCGACCCGGGCCCTTCCAGTCCGCCCGGCTACCCTAATTGCCGAGGCGGCGGGCCTGGAACGCCGACGACCCGAGCCTGCCTCCTGCTGACTACGCCGAGCCACCTCTTCAATACATAACCTCGCTCATCCCTCTCATTCATTCACACATTCACTCATCCACTTACTACACACTACATATACATCTACACCCTCTTATTCTTTTTTTTGTAATTTATTTGTAAATACTTTTATTAACCTTGTATATAATTCTATTTCTATTGTAATAAATCCCTTTTGGCTGTATTTTTGGTTTCCTCATTTCTTTTCAACTGCCGCTTCCCGACAATAGAGAATTTAGACTACATAGAGAATTTAGACTACATAGAGAATTTAGACTACATAGAGAATTTAGACTACATAGAGAATTTAGACTACATAGAGAATTTAGACTACATAGAGAATTTAGACTACATAGAGAATTTAGACTACATAGAGAATTTAGACTACATAGAGAATTTAGACAACATAGAGAATTTAGACTACATAGAGAACTTAGACAACATAGAGAATTTAGACTACATAGAGAATTTAGACTACATAAATATATACTATCTATACTAATCTATACTAATATTATAAAGCTGAAGAGTTTGTTTGTTTGTTTGAACGCGCTAATCTCAGGAACTACTGGTTCGAATTTAAAAAGTCTTTTTTTGTTGGATAGACCATTTATCGAGGAAGGCTTTAGGCTATATAACATCACGCTGCGACCAATAGGAGCGAAGAAACAGTGGAAAATGTGTAAAAAACGGGGAAAATAACTATTCCACGCGGACGAAGTCGCTGGCAGAAGCTAGTATACTACATAAGACGGTTTTAGGGTTTTTTTTATCCCTTAACATTAAAAATACATACTCAAATACCTACATATTGGTAACTATTTCTGATATTTTCGGATTATTGGTTATCATAATCATAATAATTTCTGATGTTTTGAAATAAAACAACGATAACTAATTTCACTTGCGTATTTTATTTTATTTACTGACGTTTTGAAAACTTTACAGTACAGTAGGCTAAAGTTCTAAGTTAGCGTTAGAATAAACTTTAAGGTTTAACGACTGAGCTGACGATAGTCTAACGCTAAAGTTAAGTCTTACGCTAGCTCAGTCGTGCAATACGGGAACTGTAAAGTTTTCAAAACGTCAGCAAAAAAATAAATACGCGAGTTAAATCCAAGTTTTTCTCAGGCTCCAGACTTTCATTGTACCAAATTTCATTTAAATCAGCCCAGTAGTTTAAGCGTGAAAGCGTAACAGACAGACAGACAGAGTTACTTTCGCATTTATAATATTAGTAGGGATAAATGGGCCAAAGCTTATAATGGTTACCTATATCGATATTATTTGTACATAAATGTTGTATGTTGGTAGTATTGTTGAAAAAAAAAAGGAAATAAAATAGTACATCTTGAAAAGAACCTCTATTCAGTTATCTCACAATTGACATAGAATCGACACAAATGGAACTCGGAAAATAGGTCGCAGTACATAGTAGTAGGATATTAGGTAGGGTGAAGTAGCCAGTTGACGACGC
This sequence comes from Polylopha cassiicola, assembly GCA_038024825.1. NCBI lineage: Eukaryota > Metazoa > Arthropoda > Insecta > Lepidoptera > Tortricidae > Polylopha > Polylopha cassiicola. Next base: position 9,553,142 of record CP149061.1, read on the forward strand.
GGACGCCTTACATTATTAGGAGCTAGTGGTATAGTATAATGTTTAGGACCTAAGTGTTTAAATTTATGCATGTTGTGTTTAGGAGTTGAATAGAAAAATACCTTCATTTGTTTTTATTATATACTCGTACACTATACTCACTTACTTAATCTTTGAGGAATAAATAAACTCGAAATAATAATAATAGATATTAGGTAGGGTGAAGTTGACGTCGCCTTACATTATAAGGAGCTAGTGGTATGATTTTAAGGACCTAAATGTTTAAATATATGCATGTTGTGTTTAGGAGTTGAATAGAAAAATATCTTAATTTGTTTTTATTATATGCACACTATGCTCGCGGTAAATTAATGATTACATGTTATCAAATAATGTTTATTTTTCGATTAAGTGGTAGTTATGTAATATTTGAGGAATAAATGTTTATATTTAGGAGCTGCTGGTATGAGCATGTTTAGGGCTTAAGTGTTATAAGAGGAAATTGTATAGATCAGGGTTTCTTAACCTTTTTGCAGTCACGGACCACTTTTACAATTTAAACTATACCACGGACCCCACCCATAAATATTTTTGGAAATAAAAAAAATATATGTTACGATATGTTCTGTACTAATAAATATGCTTAGACTGACTGACCTACTGCGGACCCCTGACATACAAGCTACGGACCCCTAAGGGGTCCATGGACCCCACGTTAAGAAACCCTGGTATAGATACAAGTTCTAGTGAAGTTTGTTACATTATTTTCATGTAACAAATATTAACGGATTTAACTCGCGTATTTTTATTTTATTTGGTGACGTTTCGGATTCTTTACAGTTTCCATAATCGTAGAACGACTAAGCTGACAATAGACTTAAGCGACTTTAGTTAGCTCAGTCGTATAAAATACGAGAGTTAAATCTTTTACAGAAATTGATAATATAAAACTTTTGCATTAAATAAAATAAATATAAGTACACTAAGGTGTACGTTGCAATAAAATTGGAATCGGAGACAAATCAATTCTCTTCAGTATCTGGTAAACCAATCGGAGGTGGTCGGTAAAATTGCAGCTACCCTACACGCCGTGCAGAACCAAATAAATAATGCCATATCATTCAGAGATGAGGGTTGGAACATATAGCAGATACTAGAAAGGGTGTTAACAGATAAACATACATAAATAAAATACCAAAATCCATAGATCAATCTTCGAATCTATATAAGTTTCTACAACTAGCTATGCCTTGTGGTTTTATCTGCAGTGCTTGATAGACACGAGCAACTGTACCTGAGTCTTGGATGTTTTACATGATTTATCCCTACTAATATTATAAATGCGAAAGTAACTCTGTCTGTCTGTTACGCTTTCACGCTAAAACTACTGGACCGATTTAAATGAAATTTGGTACAAAGAAAGTCTGGAGCCTGAGAAAGGACATAGGCTTTTTAACCGACTGCAAAAAAGGAGGAGTTCCAAGCGGACGTAGTCGCGGGCAGAAGCAAGTATTTAATAATTCTGATTATTTCTGATGCCTTCGCGGTAATTACACATTGTAATGAAACAACTAGGAAGGTATATAATATTATAGTTTATTAATAAATAGGTTAACTATAACAGTTCATGGGATACAGACGGACAGACAGCGGGAAATAGGATAAAATGAGACCTTTTTATCATTTTAGTACCGTACCCTAATAATAAACATCGTAAATTCCTACCTAGCTTTGTCATTATCTTGTCACTCTGAAGCATGAAATTTATAAAAGTTTCCTCGTTAAAAGATAAGTAAGACATTTCACACGAACCGTATTTCACCTAAAAATACAATTCTATTAATGTAACATTCTTTCGGAATCTCGGTATAATTTATTCAAATTGCACTTGTAATTACGCACCCAAAAATTCATTACATTCTAAAAATATGAATTAAATTGTTAAGCGAGCGTCCATATATAACGCTCAAATTAGTTTTTGTCGTTTTTCCTTTTTAATCTCTATATTTTAGCACAGTTTTTTATAGTTACAACGCAAAGATTAAAAACTACATATCGCAGCCCTAGATCTAAAGCGACCTAACTCAAAAAAAGTATTTTTTTCAGGAGAGGCGAAATTGTTGTAAGGAATCGGATCCTTCTTTTTAGCGTGTGTTTTATTAAAATCTTCAGATTTTTGAGTTAGCTCCCTTTAGACCTAGGTGTGCGATATATGATAACCTAAAGCTATTTCAGCACTTTTGACTTTTAAAATCGCGTAGGTATTCTAAATTTTTCATAAAAAAATTTGGTTGATGGTAGAAGAGCAAAAATGTAGGTTCGTATGTATTTTTAAATGACAAGTCATGAAAATATTAAAAAAGAATTCTTAAAAATAAAAAAATACAACTTTTAAATGGGACCATCCTTAACACACAAAACAATTTACGTTAACGTTAACGTTGAACGTTGGCACCAAAATGAATGGGATTTGACATCCTTGAACGGCTGTCACGTACGTCACAAACGTTCGCGGATATCAAATCAATACATTTTGGTCATTTCGTTTAACGTTAACGTTGAACGTTGGCACCTTGTCTACGCTCTCTTCAAAGTGGATAGAATAAGTAACCTGGTTTGTGTGTTTGCCAGTGTCGTCATTAAGTCTAGACATTTTGACCTTCTGGTTCCGAGGATTGCCATGACCTCTGTAAGTAAATGATTAACACCACATCGATGGAGCAAACGCGATTGCGTAAGGCTTTACAACACGAAAGGGCATTATTTATAACTAGTAACCCTATTAGTTTTAATGCGTAGGTACAGATTAAAGTTTTTTCACCTTTACGAAACTACAATATATTGAAGTCAAATATCTATAGTGGAACAAAAGTTACGCCGTTGAGGTCGAATTTCTGAAAACTTTGATTTATTTTGGAATGAAACAACTATTAACGGATTTAACTCGCGTATTTTTATTTTATTTTATTAGCTGACGTTTCGGATTCTTTACAGTTTCCATAATCGTAGCACGACTGAGCTGACAATAGTCTAACGCTAAAGTCTTTGATTTATTTGTTTTTAGTATTTTAATCGCCAAAATGCGTAATAATGTAGGTAAATTAGGTATTGCAATGAAACAAGTATAAAGGATTTAATTAGCGTATTTTATTTTAATTGCTTAGTTTTCGAAACGTTAACAAATAAAAAAATCGCAGATTTTTTTAACATAAGTTAGGGTTAAAAAGTTTCATCCAAAAAACCCCTGTTTTACAAAGGGGATGAATTTCCAAATATCCTTTCTCAGTTCTCACTTACGTCATAAAGAGATCATTTATAGTAGTAGGTATAAGAATCTACGCGAAATTTCTTTTTTTTTAGACGTAATACGGTGTTCACGGTTGTCACATTGATATCAGATTCATTCAGTCAGTTAGTCAGATTAAAAAAGCTAGTGACCTTTAAGCTCTTCTTCTTGTACGATCCAGTCAGATTAAGTTAACTTATTGACTTTTAAGTAGAAGTTTAAAATAAACTAAAGCACAATTTAGTTTAAACTAGGTCATCTGCAACCATTTAAATGTTAAACCTGCATGAATACTTGAAGTGTTTCATATTATACGGTAGCTTAAAATTAAATAGTGTTTAATTATTTTAAATTGCTGGTTACACACTAAAACATTTTTTAACTGTAGAGGAATTTAACAAATGTTTACATATGAAAATTACTTATTTTAATGGGCTTTTTGTCACATTGAGATTCAGGTACGGATAACCTTTTTTATAACTTTTGTATAGCCTAAATACGCTATTACTAATTAAGCCTAATACAGCCTATATACAGTATTAAACAGCCTAGCTAGCTTTTATAGCCTATATACAGCATCTATTCAGCATATATATTATTATATATTATATATATAGCATTTATAACTTATGTACTGATTGTTTTTAATTTATTGTGTCGCTATAACATTAAAGATTGAGAGATCAATCAATAGTGTAACACACTTGGTTTGAAAGAGATCCAATCGGTTTGCTTTAACACGCTAACACGTTTGGCGTTGCAGAACCTTCAAGTGAAACCAATTAAATTGGTTTAAAGATAATCAAGTGACAGATTGCAAAAGTGAGTGAGTGCTAACGCTCACTTTGGCGTTGCGGAACATATCGGTAACCTTTAAATGAAACCAATTGAATTGGTTAAGACAATGAAGTTACAGATTGCAAGTGATTGAAAGTGAGTAAGCTTAGCGTTAGAAGTATATCAATGAGGGCCACCGCGTGTCAGAAATCCGCTAGATGCGCTAGTGTAGAATGAGGTCTAGCTGTCATGTTCCACCAATGAGAGGCAAGCTACTGGCCTGTGATTGGTGGAACATGACAGCTAGACCTCATTCTACACTAGCGCATCTAGCGGATTTCTGACACGCGGTGGCCCTCATTGGGATCGATTGTAAACCAAGTACGTTATACAATCACGGGGCTGGCCTATGTTTTTAAGTGTCAATAAAAACGAAACACGCGACTATGATTTGAGCCGATCACGCAATGTATTTCAGTAACGGGTTATAACGACTTGGATTTAAATTATTGTTCATTTTTACCTACGAATAGTTACGATAATGAAACCAAATTCATCCCTTGAAGGGGTGAAATAGGGGTGAGAGATTTTATGCCACTTTTGAAATGGATGAAATGGGGTGAATGTACCGAATTCGACGTGCCCGAAACGACGAAATCTTGTATGACATATTTAGGCATTGACAATAGGCTTAATGGATATGTTGTGTATTTCTATTTACTGGCAGCAAAAACTATTTTAAAGCGGGCTACATCCCATAATATACTTGTATCTCTATCATTCACGACATAATTATAAAAACTAAGTACTTATATACGTATAATCTTTATAGCACAGACGAAAACATAATAAATACAGAGATTGAAACTATAACAATACTTTACAAATGCGAAGTTATTCCTTTAGGGAATCTCTTCCAGTTGACCTTTGTGCTATATCTCTCTGAGAGTTGAGCATAGGCTTAAAAAAGTTTGTGTACAACTGCTTGTTTGTGTGAAAGAGTATGATTTTAAATATTGCGTTCTATATTATTAGGATTTCTAAGTGAAGCCACAGGCACATAGCCTATACGTTCAAGTAACCACTGATTTATATGGACGAGATAACACTAATGTATTTAGTGCCTACCCTGGCGCCATATTTACGCTTCACCCATTGCACGCGCTTGCCTATATTTATATTTTATGTCAATATGTGCTAGTCACACAAGAAACTAAGATGGCCGAACCTTAATGGCGGACGTTCTTAATTAGTCTATTAATGTTCAGAAATTGGGCTTTCTGGCATAGTTACATTAATGACGTATTGTTTCCCTTGGAGATGATGTATTTATAGACCGTTTCGGCAACTTAAAGTCGTATAACGGCATCTTGTTTTATGTGAATAGTTAGTATTTTAATTGAGTTTTATTTTTAACATTAAAACAAATGCTTTGATGTTGAGGTATTAAATTTGTTTTGTTAAGTCGTTTTTAATAGGTACTGATGTTTTCGTAAAGTTAAGCGTTTGAGTAGGTATATAAGGAGAATAATATTATAACGAATTTGTTGGAGATCAAAGGTTATTCTATGAAATGCTATTAAATATAATAATATTAAGAACGTTAAACACTTAATAACAAGGACTTTGAGAGAAGAAAATTTGGTAAATATTTATTCATTTTAACATAATTAAACAGTACTACACTAATGAACGTTGAAATAAAATTTTACACTAAAAGATTGATTTCCTGAGTAGGTATAAGTAAGTAATTGTTAATAGGTATGTGTTTACTCATATTTGAATTTTTTTTTCTAGTATGTAAAAAATATAGCTAAGGTAAATATGAAAAAAAAAGATGCAGACAATTGCTTCACTACTTTTTAACTATGTTTAGAAAACATAAACAAAACTACTAACAACTTAATAAATTTCACAACTGCTTATAAAGTAAAAAGAAATATAACATAAAAAAAATGCGAAGTCATTTACAAATCCTTTCACCGCATTCCACAAAAGTTGCACATCTCCAACAAAAAGATACATTTCAACTAAAACAGCCTCTTCAGCCGGTATATAACGCGGCCCATTTAAAGAACGGACACTCTTAAAACCCGGCTTGACCCGAATGCATCCATCATTCGTATCGTGATGTAAGAAGGGGTGTTACGTAGGTTTACCCTTAACACTTTTTATTTAGATTGGACTAGCTTCACCCGCGAGTCCGTCTGATTGAAGTGAGTAGGTAATTACGACCACTTAAAACAGACTCCCTATCAATGTACTGATTTCTCATTGCGTAATACACTTTGTTTGAAAGAAATACCGTTTAACTTCAAAACTGTCACTTTTACATCTCATAACTTTCAAATGCATGGTCAAATTGGTTTGAATTCAATAATAGTTACATAATTTATGTACATGTAGGTACTTAAAGAATAAAGAAAAGTAAAGTAAAGACTTATTTTAGAATGAGACAACTATTAACAGATTTAACTCGCGTATTTTTATTTTATTTTATTTGCTGACGTTTTGGATTCTTTATAGAAACTTAATCGTAGCTTGACTGAGCTGACAATAGTCTTACACTATAGTCGCCTGAGTAGGAAAGTCTAACGCTAATGTCGCGTAAAATAAAAATATGCGAGTTAAATCCGTTCATAGTTGTTTCATTCCAATGTGTAATAAACGCGAAGCATCTCAAAAATATTAAAGACTTATTTGCAAGAGTACATAATATAAAATGGCAGTTACAGATATGTTGATACAGTAGCCAGTAAATTTTGAGTCATGCTTTTTTTGGTAATTAGTCGGAAGGTACAATTTTTTTGTTTAATTCAAGGCGTGTATATCATACAAGTCCATTTATAAGTTACCTGTATAAAAGCAATAAACAAAAAAAAACAAGGTTATAATATAACATGAAACAAGAATAAACAATACTTTTTGCTTCGCCTTGAAAAAATAAACCCTTACAGTACAATCTTTGAGAGAATTATCGGCCCGAAATCGGCACATATATCAAAAGTTACATATGTGGGGCCTAACTTAGACGAAATGTGGGTATGCTGCCAAGTAGAAATAGTGTAAGTGTCGAATAATAAATTTAGTGGTAAAGTAAAAAAGTTTAAGAATGTATTTTGTAGTTTAGTTTTTTTTAAATGATTTACTAATATACGAATTGAAATGTTTTAATAAATTAACACGAGTAAATTGTTAAATTAAAATCTCGAAAACATGTCTTGAGTTGCTAATTCTTAAACTAAATCTCAGATATGAAATCACGAAAATAAATTAATAAAATAGTAAGATCATTTATCTATGACTTTATGTATTATATGCCGTTTAAACTGTTTGAGTTTTTGTTTTTTTTTCTGATATTTAAGAAATGATGTTAATTAGCATGCAACAAGCAAAATCAGTAGGTACCTAGTTATAGGACTGCTTTGCTGGTTGGGGTCATATTATAATATTACTATAATATTATAATAGGATATGAAATATTAACAAATAAATGAATTCAATCCAATACCACAATTTCGCTAAAATTACACTTACACAGTTCCTACTTGAGGCGGTACTTCGCAACTCGCTACAAGCAATCTTGATTATTTCATACGAGTTTGATGGTGCACCAATAAATTTACCACAGTCGAGTACCATCTGTTACTAACGATTCTCAACCTAAATCCTTGACAATAGGGGCTATTATCGCTCGACCAGTTTACCATACTGATCGATATATCATTCGTTTACGGATTATCTGTTCTCCTTTAATCCTAAGCGGTATTGGTTGTAGCTTTTGTGTACTGTAATATTTTGGAATTAGATAATTTGTTACGTTTTATGAGACACTGGTTTTAAAAGAAATATATTTAATTGTTAAAAACCGGTTGCGTTACATTTACACAACGTTATAATTTAAGCAGGTTATAATCTATGGAAAAAAGTTACGACACGGCGCCATTTTGAATTGTACAGAGTTATATTTTAAAATTTAAATTAAATAGTTATCACTATTTTTTACTATTATTGGAGAAAAAATGTATTGAAATTTAATCTTGATATTTACGTGGATCTTCCTTGAAACCTTGATAAAGATTCGTTGTAGATAGAACATACAAAAGTACCTATATAATATACGAGTATATTTGTCACTCTATTTTACAACAAAATATTTACAGAAAATAAAAGGTATGGTAATAAAAAAAAATCACACGACGACGTTCTTGGGGGCTAGACAAGTGCCCAACGTTCAACGTTAACGTTAAACGTTAGCACCAAAATGTATGGGATTTGACATCCGCGAACGTTTGTGACGTACGTGACAGTCGTTCGCGGATGTCAAATCCCATACATTTTGGTCCTAACGTTTAACGTTAACGTTGAACGTTGGGCACTTGTCTAGGGCCCCTTATCATTTTAATAGATAGAGTAATTCAAGAGAAAGGCTTATAGCACCCGTGTGAAGCCGGGGCGGGTCGCTAGTATAATTTTAGAAGAAAAACTATCACTTTATCCTCATGTATTTTAGTGTACAAAAACTTCCTAAAGTCCCCCAAAGCGAGATGTCAGTATAAACAGAGCTTAAATATTTATGATGGAAATGGACTTATCTTAATTCAATTTTGTCCCTGCATTTAAATGTACTGTGTCCCGTATTGCAAAGTACTATCGTTTTATATGTTAAATATTAATTGTAATTTGACTATTTTATAGTCTTTACTTTAGTAGTTATTTACTAGCCCCTTCCAGTACACAGACAATAGGGAAGACAACTGAGTAAATAAAACCAAATTCTAAATATTTACTACGTATCAATCGAAATTCAATCGATATATTTAATAGTCTTTGTACAAATATATATATAAAAAAAAATTTAGACCGTCAGTTAAATAATTAAAAATTATCGGACATGTATTTTTCTTTCCTTAAACAAACAAAGAATGACAAAGATATCATATTAAATTCTGATGCTTTCGCGGTTATTACCTACATACCTGTTGGAATGAAACAACTATTCACGTTTAAATCAAAACTAAAATAAAATAAAATACGCGAGTTAAATCCGTTAATAGTTGTTTCATTCCAATGTATAACCGTGTAGGCATCAGAAATTATTAACTAAACCTTTTTTCTTTTTGTTAATGTCAGTTCAAAATCCCTAGCCATACATTTCCTATCTCATCTTATGTACGGCGTGACGCAGCTGTAAAACAACCCAAAGTCAGCAGTATAAGTATTAACAGCTCTTACATATTTATGACCTGGAAGGACTCGCTTTAATTCAATTTTGTCCCTTACGTAGTAGCGGTTTCACATTTTCCGTAATGTAGTTTTGTTTGAAATCTTTAGTCGAAGTTTTTGAAACAAAACTGAACAGTATTTTGAGATTAACACACCCTCCTTTCTTTCCTAAAGATATAAAATAGTAGAAGAAATTATAACCAAGAAATTGTCATCATTTCTGATGGACCATAACCCAGACTTATGTGGTTTTTGAAAATTTATTTTTTTAGGATCGGTAGTATAAAATAAATTTAGAAAGGAATGGATACTTGCTAAACTGAAAGCGGGGCCGTTTTACAGGTACTTAGCACCTGCTAAGCTTTTAAGATGGAAAAAATAATGCTGACTTTTTTCTAACATAACGGATAACAAGGATCATATGTCCTTCTTCTGGCTCTAAACTACCTCCCCACCAATTTTCAGCCAAATTGGTTCAGCCATTCTTAAGTTACATAGTGCAACTAAATCTACATTTTTTATAGATATATAAGGAACGACGCTGTTAATGTGTACTAAAGTTGTAACTTTTATTTATTTTAACCCCCTTAGAGATGTTCCTACGAAGATTCGAACGTTTGTGGCCACGAGCGGAAAACGAAGGATACTTAAATCACTCTAACTAAAAAAAAAAAAACACTTTCAAGAAAGACAGCAATTAAAAACAAAATCCGCATTTATGCATAATGAAGCAAAGCGAGGACAGAAGTACGTGACAACCGGGCGGAACCGGCTCTCGCTGGTCTCCGCCGGTCCAAACTGGATGAAACCGGTTGGAACTAGTTTAAACTGGGTCACGCAGGAGTATAGTTAACACTTTGCAAATTGTTTAGACGCGATGTATTGTCCCGATGTGCCTCAAGTTCTGTTCAAAATGGCGATTATGGGAGTTATTAAACTAGTGCTTAAGATTGTTTGAAATTAAATATTCTTCTAAGAATTCTGAGCACCTGAGAAGGGTGACTAAATATTTTAGCATCATTTTGTTGAATTTAACAAGATACTTTATAGAATAAATAAACTTAGAATACAATTATACTAATATTATAAAGAGGAAAGATTTGTACCTATTTTTTGAGCCTATTCATTACAAACATACGTTTGTAATGAATAGGCTCAAAAATTACTGGACCGATTTTAATAATTCTTTCACTGTTGGGAAGCTACGTTCACCCTGAGTAACATAGGCTATAGAATATTTTGAAAAAATGGGGATACGTGCGAAGCCGGGGCGAACCGCTAGTAGGTATATAAAATCATGTGTCACAGTGTTTATGATCGATCATTTCTATACTGCTCGACCGATTTTCAACAAATTTGGCATGTCTACTTTGATTTAGAATATTAGGCAGTCTACATCAATAAAAGTCTGTCCCAGTGACATTTTTGACAGTTCCCTTTGTGTACTTTTTCAATTCACCGTTTACCGCATGACGTTTTCAAAACTGTCACAATATTGCGTTGTGATATGTCTATGTTGCCGTTTTGTGCCGGAAGCATAACTCATGGCAAAGTTTTATTAACTGTCAGTGGCAGTCACTTTGAGTGACGTCACAGAAACTAGTGTCGTTTTAAAAAATGAATATTATTATAAACTTGTAAAATATATCTACATCTATCTACACTAAAATTATATAGGGGAAATATTTGTATTTTTTGTGTGTCTGTTTGTGTATTAACTCAAAAACTACTGTGCCAATTTCAAAATGTTTTTCATCTTTGGAAAGCTCTGACATTCGAAGACGGACCGGTAGTGAATTATAAAGGTATTTTTCTCGAATCCTAACTAATATTATAAATGCGAAAGTAACTCTGTCTGTCTGTCTGTCTGTCTGTCTGTCTGTTACGCTTTCACGTTAAAACTACTGGACCGATATAAATGAAATTTGGTACAAAGAAAGTCTGGAGCCTGAGAAAGAACATAGGCTACTTTTTAACCGACTGCAAAAAAGGAGGAGTTCCACGCGGACGAAGTCGCGGGCAGAAGCTATACTATATAAACAGTTTTACTTCTGTGACTATAAAAAGATATAAGATATGTTTTAATACTGTTATATTTTGGCACCGTTTTGTTCCATTCGATAGTTGCGGTGTGAGGTGTAAGAAGAAAAAGGGCCGTTAATTTTTTGCTTAAAAACAGATTTTAATATTATGTAACTGTTTTTTTATTTTATTAAAGTTAGGTAGGTATGTATTTAAGATTAGAATGAAACAGCTTTAACGGATTCAACTCGCGTATTTTATTTTATTGGCTGACTTTTTGAAAACTCTACAGTCTCCATATTCGTAGCACGACAAAGTTGACGATAGTCGTTAAAGTTTTCGAAACGTCAGCCAAGAAAATAAAATAAGCGAGTTAAATGCCTTATTCCAATGAGTAAATTATAATTAAGTAAAATGTGATATTAATATTTGATCCTTTACTCTCATCAAATTAATGTATTTCTCGTAGTTTATCAAACTCATAAATCCTTTAACACATATGAAGTACTTTGTACCTAATTAATAGAACATCAATCCTCTTACATCTTAGACCAATTCATTACAAACTCAATTAAAATTCCTGAGATGTCTTTTGCTTTTATAGCAGCCATTCTTAGATAAGTACGGCTTTCATGTTGTCGGTATTTAAAGGGAAACTGTTGATTTTTCAACTAATTAGTGATACTTAAATCGGTTATTACCTAATCCACTAAACTAGGTTTAAAAATAACTCCAAATAGATATATAACTAACATATCTATACTAATATTATAAAGCTGAAGAGTTTGTTTGTTTAAACGCGCAAATCTCAGGAACTACTGATTCGAATTGAAAAAATATTTTTTTGTTGGATAGACTATTTATCGAAAAAGGCTTTTGGCTATATAACATCACGCTGCGACCAATAGGAGCAAAGAAACAATGGAAAGTATGTAAAAAAGTGGGAATATAACTATTCCACGCGGACGAAGTCGCGGGCACAGCTAGTAAGATTAGTTTCGTTTTTATTGAAATTCATCTCCTAACGGGGTTAAAAAATATGCAAACGAAAGCTAACAAAAGTTAGTATGAACTATTATTATACACATCCTACTGTACGCTCCTGGTACAGTCAGCGTCAGATATATCTAACTTCATATAATAGCCGTATAGACATGCGATTACTAAGTGGTGTCAGATATCTCTGCCGCTGACTGTACAAGTATAAGGGCCGTTAGACAATTCCAATCAATAATAGAAAACTTACGAATATACAATTATCTAGATAATCTAGCCCAGATTGTATGAAATTGACATATGTACGTGAACGAAAATTTACCACGTGACGTTTCTTTCGCCTAATAATAAGTATGTCAATTTCATATTGTATTCATTTTTATTAACGATTGGCACTTGTCCAGGGGCCAAGGGAATAAAAACGGGCCAAGTGCGTGTCGATTAGCGTACGGAGGGTTCCGTATCATCCCTACTATAATATTATAAATGCGAAAGTAACTCTGTCTGTCTGTTATGCTTTCACGCTAAAACTACTTGACCGATTTAAATGAAATTAGGTACAAAGAAAGTCTGGAGCCTGAGAAAGGACATAGGCTACTTTTTAACCGACTGCAAAAAAGGAGGAGTTCCACGCGGACGAAGTCGCGGGCAGAAGCTAGTTATCTATAAAAACGGTAAAATATTCGTTTGTTCTATGAATCCCTTTAAATATTTACTAGTACCTACTTATTCTATTTTTCGGTATTTGTTCTTATAGCGACGAAATTCAACTGAGTTATTATCATGGCTCATGAGATAAAGATTGGTGGAAGACGTACGGACCGACAGCCGAGTCTGAGTAATAAGGTTCTATTATCCTTTGTGGTACGGAACCCTAAAGCTATATAAACGTTACAATCCTGCCTCGTCCCCAATACAAGATAATATTTATGTCAGCTTAGTCTTCACGTGACCTGGTTACAGCAGGATACAGAAGTCTAGAATAGTCTAGACTTCACGGCGATAATAATAACCTACTTATGTGAAGTTGGTATAACTTTAAGTTAGACACTTTGAAATGTTGAGTACCTTTGTTCAAGGTAGTTTGGAGTTTAAAATTAGAATTTAATTTAGACTATGAGTCATTATTTTTGACTAGGTTCAGCCCGCGACTTAGTCTGCACACGATGAGTAGGTTAAGTTATAATATTGTAAAGTTTCATCAAAATCCATTCAGTAGTTTTTGCGTGAAAGAGTCGGGATGTATGGATGTATGTTTAATATATCGCACACCTAGATCTAAAGGGATCTAACTCAAAAACCGGAAGATTTGAGTTATGCACACCATCGGATTCCAGCAAAATCCACCTACACTAAAACAGATTTCAGCTAATATAACTGTGCTAGCTTTATTATAAAAAGTATAAATTTACACACAAAACTCATGCGTGCATATGGACATATTAATCAGTTTCTTGCATCTCCTGAAAAAGTACCTTTTTTGAGTTAGCTCCCTTTAAATCTAGGGGTGCGATATATACTTCCACATACATTCCGTACATCGATGCATTCTTACCAACTTTCACGTTCATAATATTTAACATTAAGTTTACCATATAAGATAGTTATTTAAATTAACCTAATTATAAGGTCTTTTACTAACACAACAGGGACAGTATTGATCCGAAATATCTTTTTATTTAATTAATATTAGAAAAGATGCCATCGCAGCAATTAAAAAATCGTAATATATTATAATGGACTAGAGCTCCACCCCGGCTTCACACGGCGTTTGCAATTATCGAAACCAGAAAACGTTTGTCGTTCGGGAGTCGAGCCCTAAAAAGGAGGTTACATTGACATGTCAGCATAAACTGACAGTTACTTTTCCATTCATTCTTATAACATCGATCATTGAGAGTTTGATAAATCACTATTTAAGCTATTGTTTTCAAGGAAATGTGTCAAGGAAATGCTGATCTAGCGTTGGAGAATGGCAAATCGTTTCGCGGTGCTAGACTAAGAGTATTAAATCTAGGACAAGAGGTAAGGTTTTAGCACACTAAGAGCGAATCGTGTTTTTGCAAGAGGGTCATTTTACGGGCGTTTCAACCATCGTCAGTTCTTTGCCCTGAATATTGAAGGAATAAGCTGGAATCAAATTTAAACTGTATATATACTACTAATATTATAAAGCTGAAGAGTTTGTTTGTTTGTTTGAATGCGCTAATCTCAGGAACTACTGGTTCGAATTGAATAAATCTTTTTTTGTTGGATAGACCATTTATCGAGGAAGGCTTTAAGGCTAAGACTAAGGCTAAGGATTAAGGGAGAAGAAAATGTGGAAAATGTATAAAAAAACGGGGAAAATTATTATATGAAGAATAACTATTCCACGCGGACGAGGTCGCGGGCACAGCTAGTTAATTGTAATAATTTCTGATGCCTTCGCTTCTGTCCATGACTTCGTCCAAGATAAGCATACCCATTTTACCCTTAGGAGTTGAATTTTCAAAAATCCTGTCTTAGTTCTCCCCTACAGTATAAAAGAAAGCCTGTGCAGAACTTCAAGTTTCTAACTCTTATAGTTTAGGCTCTGCGTTGATATGTCAATCATTACTTAATGACTGACATATCAACGCAGAGCCTAGCAGCTCAGAAGATTTTACATTACCTACCTGTATTGGTATACGACTAAGTTGCATTAAGTCAGCTTCTCCTTAAAATACGTTAAAGTCGTGTATAGTTATTTCATTCCAATGTGTACTTAATAACTTTAAAATTATAAAATTTAAAAATTATCAAAGTGATCATTAAAATGACAGCTGTTGAGACGACACCTAGGTACCTAAAAAAAAGTTAAAGTTTAATATATTGATATCCAACTGACGTTTAAGTAATTTTTCTGTCCTCCGGCCAGAAAGCGCCAACTTTGTGGCCGCTGCGCTAAATGAAGTTGCCGCTTTCTGGCTTCGTCGAACAGAAAAATAGTGTACTGACCTCGGCCAGTAAATAAAAAAGCCTCAGATCACATTTTTGTCAACCTTGGCTTCGCCTCGGACGACAATTACATTTATTACATTCCTTGACGAGGTGAAAAAGGGAGTGAAATTTACTATAGGTACTATAATACATTATATAATATACCATAGAAGAGCTATAGATGCAATCAAAGCTACACCACTACCTCTAGAAAATACTGTTTTTTAATATATTTGAATCCGGAACTGCAGAGGGAACTATCAGTCATGTCTCGCCTGGAGAATAAGTCGTTTATCATTCTTCACCTACTTGCGTTTCATGAGGGTAGTAAGCCAATTATTCTATTTTTCCACTGACATGATAACAGATAATATAGGGTTTTGTGTTGACAAAAGATAATACTGTCTTTTGATAACAAATATAAATTTGTTATTTTACTTTGTCTCTCTCCAGGTACGATATATTTTTATTTACCTGCAATGCGAGCTGTGTTCGAAAATAAATAAATATAATTAAGGTTACATAAAGCTTTAAAAATATATTCTTTAGAACATTCAAGATGCTGAGCGGAAATATTTTTTCGTATTATAACGGTAACGAAATCATGTAATAAAGTCAAAGTAAAGTAAAAGTCAAAGATAAATTATATAAAACTAGCTTCTGCCCGCGACTTCGTTTGCGTGGAACTCCTCCTTTTTTTACAGTCGGTTAAAAAGTAGCCTATGTCCTTTCTCGGGCTCCAGACATTCTTTGTACCAAATTTCATTTAAATCGGTCTAGTAGTTTTAGCGTGAAAGCGTAACAGACAGACAGACAGAGTTACTTTCGCATTTATAATATTAGTAGGGATTTTGCTTGTTATAGTTAGGTAGGTACGCTAAGATAAAATTCTTGTGAAATGCACTTAAATGTAAGCATAGACTAAAGTCTCTCCTCAATATATTTTTGTTTGTCTATGGTTGGTAACAAGACAGCCAACCAAGCTGTAATAAATAGCTTTTAAGTTAAAAAAAATGTAAAATTATGGAATTAAAATAATTAAGTGTCATTTTGTGTTTCAATAAATAACCACCGTAGCAAAATTCTTATAATTCTCACAAACTAAATTATTACCGTTTAAAATATCATATTTTACTACTAAGTACTTAATAAATTAATTAAAAAGCGTTTCTTTTTGCACAGACGTTTTAATTAAAATTCAGTACGAAGGTTTTATTAAAGTTACAACGACACTCATGGGAAAATAGTAAATGTTTTCTTAGTGCTCAAGTTAGTTCCTAGACTTAAATGAACCTAGAAAGTGAACTTAATAAACTTTCTGAATAATTAATTATTTATGCAAAGGTTTAGTTAGTCTGGATAAACAATGTTTTAGTATAGACCAATAAATCGCACACCTAGATCTAAAGGGATCTAACTCAAAAACCGGAAGATTTGAGTTATGCACACCATCGGATTCCAGCAAAACCCACCTACACTAAAACTGATTTCAGCTAATATAACTCTGCTAGCTTTATTATAAAAAGTATAAATTTATACAGAAAACTCATGCGTGCATATGGACATATTAATCAGTTTCTCGGCTCTCCTGAAAAAGTACTTTTTTGAGTTAGCTCTCTTTAGATCTAGGTGTGCGAAATATTTTTTAAGTAAGTAAATAAATCAATGAAGTGGTTGGATAGGAGGATGGAGGAAGTCAATTGGAGTTATCTGTATCGATTTCATGCTGAATTTTCAATTTCTATTAATAAGAATAATATGAGCTTTTCTTGTATATATTAAAACAAAAATATATTTTGAATTTAACAAAAAATTCATTCATTTAAATTTGAAAATACATATTGTCGTAAATACTGAACACTGAAAGTACAATTACGAATGACGTTATTTATCCCTCCATTCCATTCCATACGCCGTTTCACTTAAAATCTGTTCCATAAATACCTAAATCTTTACTGTCTGAATACACTGCTGTCAAAAATTATATTATGTCACTGTATCTTATCTGTAAAATGTTCAGTATATGCCTTTATTTAAAATACTTTTTCTGTCCTCCGGCCAGAAAGCGCCAACTTTCGGGCTGCTGTGCTAAATGAAGTTGCCGCTTTCTGGCTTCGTCGAACAGAAAAATAGTATACTGACCTCGGCCAGTAAATAAAAAAGCCTCAGATCACATATTTGTCAACCTCGGCTTCGCCTCGGACGACAATTACATGTGATCTGAGAGGTTTTTATTTTACTGGCCTAGGTGCGTAATGTATGCTACGTATCTGTTAGTTGACTCTAAATATAAACATAGACATTTTATATTTCCATTTTTTTCTATTCCAAAGCTGACATGAATGCGACTGGCTGAAAACAAATACGTTCCACATGAAACAATCAAGAAAAATTTAAATTCAACGCATGAATGCGACCAGAGACAAATTTTAAAGTTGGAATGTTTTATCGTTTTCTGTTAGTTCTATGCAAGCAGTGTTGCCACTTGAAAAACGTCTAAATGAACAAATAAATTGTCTAAATAAAATACATTATATCCATAATCGTCAATAAAATTACATAAATGAAGACAAAAAATCACCACATATTAATATAATAATATCAAATCTTTATTAAGTATATAATTATGTGCGTGAAAAACATTTAAGAAAATTGACTTGGCCAGCCATCTCTATATTTAAATTACATTCTCACTCTATGTTGCAGATACATTTAGGGCTGTCACCAATCAATAACAGGCCCTTGAGATCAATATAACGGCAATATAACTTGGCGGTCCAATTTAAGTGTTCCCAAGAAATATATCCATTCAAATTGCCTTTGACATCTTAATGGGTTTCCCGCTAGCAGATGTAAAGTGCTTAGTTAAATTATTTGCTTACTTGAGAAAAAATACTTTTGCGTTATGTAGCCGTGCGTGCGGTTTGTCTATTATAATATTAATGTGTGAGTTATTCTAATGATATATCTAGGTGGTTAGTTATTTTATTTTGGCTTAAAGGTTACAATGTGGTATTATCCAATGTCGCTTATATAATACTTGTTCAATATACCAAGTTATATTATAGGTAGGTACCTACTTAATTAAAAAAAACAATAATAACGAATTTAACTCGTGTATTTTATTTTATTGCCTGATGTTTTAAAAACTTTAAAGAACCAGACGGCCAGCGTTAGACTATTGTCAGCACAGTCGTCTTACGAATATGGCAACTGTAAAATTTGCGAAACGGCAGCAAATAAAATAATATACCTACTCAAGTTAATAAATGGAAATGATAAAATAACTCCGAGAAATTCTAGCATCAATTTGCACATTTCAAAGTTCCAAGATTCGTTTTAACGCTTCGAAGGCGTTTGAACACCTTTCACTAAATACGGAACGTCTGAGATCCCCTTAAAATGCACTTTCTGAAACTGCACGAATTTTCGTGTAAGACCTGAGATAGATAGACGGAGGAAGTCCCGTGAAAGAAAAGGATGGCTATAAATCTCTCAGGACATCTTTTGCTGGAAACGTTATCTGGGTTTAACTAGCTGAGACGCGGAAGTTTGAGGTTAAGTTAAGGTGTGAAGAGTGCGGATTATGTGTTAGAGCGAGAAAGCGAATGAGGAAGGTAGATAATTCGGAATTTAAATTTTGAGGTTGTTTTTGTTTTGTTGATCTTATCGATTTGTAATCTGTAATAACGGTAGAGGTAGTTTGGATACTGAAGTGTATCTCTGGAAATGTGTCAATTTTTAAGCAATCTTTACCGAAAGATTATACTTTATTTCGTCTAAAGTAGTGTCTTGGTACAATTATAATAAAGGTCTAACTTCATTATTTCTTTGTTCCAGGTATAACTCCAAATTGACGACATTAGCGTTGCCCTCAGTTATATTCGAGCCGAAGTTCAGGGGGTCGGTACGGAACCTGGTGTACTCGGACGTGCTGGGCCAGCCGCCCAGGAGACAAGAGCTTAGGCACTCCAGAGACCTAAAGGTAAAGATAAAATAAGATAGAACACTCTTAAGTGTTGTGGTCGTTTGATCTTGTGTTTATTACGTGTATGTAAAATTCTTTGTCCTGAATGTCTGATGGATACACATACGCGCATAACCTAAACCGCTGATTGTGGAACCTTGAAATTTGGGATGTGTTTTGACAAAATATCTTTGACTCTTGTGATTTCGAAACTTTAAATCCTAACTAATATTATAAATGCGAAAGTAACTCTGTCTGTCTGTCTGTTACGCTTTCACGCTAAAACTACTGGACCGATTTATATGAAATTTGGTACAAAGAAAGTCTGGAGCCTGAGAAAGGACATAGGCTACTTTTTAACCGACTGCAAAAAAGGAGGAGTACCACGCGGACGAAGTCGCGGGCAGAAGCTAGTTACAAATAAAAACAGCTTACTTGAAGAATACTTTCAAGGAAATCGACCTCTAGCAACTGAATTAAATATGAGACTGGAGAAAAAGATAGGAAATTCTAAGTCAGTACTTAAGCTAGCTTTTTCAATAGTGCCAATAGCGAATGCAATAAATTTCTCGAACGGACTGCGATCAAAGTATACCGTTCTAGATGGAAGATTTATTTCCATTGTCTCATTCAATGCTGATGGAATCCAATTATGCTATTACAATGTCTATGGTATTGTACTCTAGTCCATATTTGTAACTAGCTGTGCCCGCGACTTCGTCCGCGTGGATTAGTTATTCTTCATATACCTAGGCTTCATATTTTCCCCGTTTTTTATACATTTTCCACTGTTTCTTGGCTCCTATTGGTCGCAGCGTGATATATATATATATATTTATATAGTTATATAGCCTAAAGCCTTTCTCGATAAATGGTCTATCCAACAAAAAAATATTTTTTTAAATTCGAACCAGTAGTTCCTAAGATTAGCGCGTTCAAATAAACTAACAAACAAACAAACTCTTCAGCTTTATAATATTAGTATAGATATGTTTTC
Organism: Polylopha cassiicola; assembly: GCA_038024825.1. NCBI lineage: Eukaryota > Metazoa > Arthropoda > Insecta > Lepidoptera > Tortricidae > Polylopha > Polylopha cassiicola. Next base: position 9,573,353 of record CP149061.1, read on the forward strand.
TTATCTGTGCAACTTTTGACGTTTGATCTGTCATTGCTAAATTTAAACTTTTTCCGATTTTAATCAACTCGCCACGTTTTGAAAATGATTAAGTTTTGAATCTTTGGAACGAAACAACTTTAACGGATTTAACTTGCGTATTTTATTTTATTGGCTGATAATAGCATAAGACTATTGTCAGCTCAGTCGTGCTACGATTATGGAATCTGTAAAACGTCAGCCAATAAAATAAAATACGCGAGTTAAATCTGTTAAAGTTGTTTCATTCTGATGTATAATAACCGCGAAGGCATCAGAAATTATTTTGAATCTTTCTTAACCTATCACTTTAAGCTGCATTAGGTAGGTACTCCGTTTTAATATCACAAATAAAACAGCAAAACGTAAATCGCAGACATTAAGCAACCAGCAGTGTCATTCAGAGCCGGCGCAGCATGAACTCATCTCGACATTAAATTCAAATTTCTCCCGTCATTTCCAGTATTTTTCGAAAAACATCCCATTTCCGCAATTCAGTAACGCGGTCACGTACACTGTAAATCCATCGTAAAACAAACCGTGCCCTCATAACAATATAGCTCACATTTCAATGGGACGTACCGACAAATTCCATTCGAACAGACATAGTGAATTGGACCGTGTTGTCTTAATGATATAGTTCATTTTCGAATGGGGTCGCCAGTTGACGTGCAAGCGACGAGAGGTAGCGACACTCTTGAAAGTTATCTCGGTAAACTTTGCTGGCAATCCGTTCCATTTCCAACGTTTCCTTGGCCCACTTGCCGATACAGTCGTAGTGGTTTAAACTCTAACAAGGTCTGAGATTTAATATTAAACTAGAGTCGTGTGCGAAATTGTTGTGATATACGTACAAACAGAATACATATTACTACACAGTAACACGATACTATGCAAAATTGTGTCAGTTTGACATCCTGTGCATTGGTTCTAGATATTTCGAACGATAGAATACTAGGAAGGAAACGCTGTCATTGTAGTCTCTAGCTATATCTATAATAGTTGCTTATATTATTAAATACTAGTTGTCCGCCCTTCGCACGGATCATCTTTTTTTTATAGCCTATGCCACTCGGGAATAGTGTGGCTTTCCAACAGTGAAAGAATTTTTCAAATCGGTCCAGCTGTTTTGGAGCCTAATCAATCCGAACAAATAAACCTTTCCTCTTTATAATATAGATTAATTGAAATAGTATTTTTACCAGTATCATAAGATAATTTCATTTAAGTTTTTTTACTTATTTATTCTTTTCTTATATAAAGTCTGAGATGACAGTGACGGCATTTCAAACGCTCGAAGATCCATCCACTTTATCTTTGGTTACAACTTAAAACCACTGAGATAGAATTGATAATCCATTGAACTTTCAAGGTGCTTCAATCCTTTTATAACTGTTATCTGTAAGTGACCACACAATGGAATTGTTTTCTTCGAGTGGATTGGATAAAACTAAACGATACAGCTATATGTTTTATATCTTATTACTATACACATATAGTCGAGATTATAACCAGAGCTGCAGAGGTTATTGTTACTTTTGGGGCACAAAACGAAATACATAGGTGGTTGATAGTGCAAGTTATTGTATGGGAACCTTGTACTTTTTGACTATGCGCTGAAACTTGGCAAGGTTAATCCTTAGGAAGTCCTAAATGAATTCAGACCGGTAGCCATCAGTAGCCACCCCGCATTTAGCACCATTCACATTTGAAAATTTAAGTATATTTATAAATAAAAGAAGATTGATTTATTTTTCAAAAGTCAGACGACTCCGCTCGCGTGGAATTGGCAAAAATAATGTATGTCCTTTCTAAGGCTCTGGACTATCTGTGTGCCAAATTTCATTTAATTCAGTAGTTTAAGTGTAACTTTCGCCTTTATAATGTTAGCTAGCATAGGATTAGGATTAAATGGATTAGAAAAACGTAAGTTAGAAACCCCGCTAGATCTTTTTACTTAAGCCTTTCGAATAACGATATCGTTATAGTTCTAACGGCGTAAATCATTACAAGTGGGCTGTAACGTCAGTTGGGAATTGCGTCGTAGTACCCAGTAAATAGGGTCTTTATTACACTGTAGGTGTTCCGTTTATGACCCTTCTGGGTTCCGTTTGACTAGCAGAGATTATCGGAATTTAGTGAATGTGAGAAGTTGGGAAAATTGACGTTGTGTGTTTGACATAATTTATTAATACTTGATTATCGATATTATGTATGACTATATCTTACTATCTATACTAATATTATAAAGAGGAAAGATTTGTACCTATTTTTATATGTTTCTAATGAATAGGCTCAAAAACTACTGGACCGATTTTAATAACTCTTTCACTGTTGGGAAGCTACGTTCACCCTGACTAACATAGGCTATAGAATATTTTGAAAAAAATAGGGATCCGTGCGAAGCCGGGGCGAACCGCTAGTATCTTATAACTAGCTTCTACCCGCGACCTGTAGGTACTGACAAATGTTACTGCTCCGCTGGTAGTGATAAATGGACTATCTAACACTGAAAGATATTTTCAAATCGCACCCGTAGTTCCTGAGATTAGCGTGATAATGCAAACAAACAAACAAACACTTTAGTTTTATAATATTATATATAGGACTAGTTGTCCCGGCGATATTTGTACTGTCAAACAGGGATTAATCGTATAGGGGTAAAAATTTGAAATTGTACGCATTTTGTAGTGCTTAATCATAAAAAAAACTATTTTGTCCAAAATTTAAAACAAAAAAATTGGGGTGAAACACCCTTTCAAATTTAGGGGTAGGTATGATAAATAAATGTTGGCCGATACTCAGACCTACCCGATATGCGCACAAAATTTCATAAAAATCGGTTCAGTCGTTTCGTATGACTTTGACAATATACAACGCGACACGAGAATTTTATATACTCTATGGAATAAATATCAGACTGTTTTTTATAGATGTTAGCTCATTTCTATATACGAGTAATAAAATAACAAGTTAATATAAATAAAAGCAATTTCATTTGGTAGAAGGTGAGACAGGTATTAATAAAAACGAGTAGAGGTCGCTGTTGGAACGCTGGGACTATTTCAGTAGTCTAAGTCTAGTCTAGACTTGTCTAAGTAAAAGCCTTAAAATGTACCAACAGACAGTTTCTTTTAAGAGATGCGAAGGCTTAGGTACAATTTTAATTTCTGATGCTTTCGCGGTTATTACCTACACATTGAAATGAAAAATTAATTAAGCTTTAGATTATCTATATTATGTATATTTTATTACATTTGCTGACATTTTGAAAACTTTACAGTTCCCATATTCGTAGCATGACTGAGCTGACGATAGTTTAACGGTACTGGTATCCGTTAAAATTGTTTAATTCCAATCTGTAATAACTGTAAAGGTATCAGAAATGATTATTGTATACAGTATTTAAGTACAATTTCTTTCGGTGTTAGACAGTCATAAACTCGAATTCTACGAATACGGGAACTGTAAATTTGTTGAAACGTCATCAGAAAATCAATATACTTACCTACGCGAGATAAATCGTTGCAGTTTTATTCCAATATACTACCTACTCGTATTATTATAGGCAGCATAATAAACCATCACAATTTCTAACGGTAATAAAACTTCATTATCATAATTGTTTGAATCTGGCAATTAAGTTAGAAAAGAAATGCAAAGGACGTTGTACGCGAGGAGGCAATTTTCTTGCCTATTAGCATAGGAACGCGGTCGTGAAGGCAATTTCAGTCTGAATTTTTTTACACTTCATGCCTCTGGCATACGTCGTGCAGAAGCGTGTGGGTAGCGAGGAACGGAGGCGGAAAATAGTGTGATCACACTACTCGTCATGTCGTACATCATGCTCTTTGTCATGCCGCTCATCATGCTTCTCGTCATGCCACACGTCATACTCCTCGTCATGCCGCACGTCATACTCCTCGGCATGCCACATGTCATACCCATCGTCATACTCCTCGTTATGCCTCTCGTCATACCCTACGTAATGCTCCTCGTCTTGCCCCACGTCATGCTGCTCGGCATGCCACACGTCACACTCGTCGTCATGCTCCTCGTCATGCCCCACGTCATGCTCCTCGGCATGCCATACGTTAGGCTCCTTGTCATACTGCCCGTCATACTCCTCGTCAAGCCGCACTTTATACTCCTCGTCATGCCCCACGTCATTCTCTTCGTCATACTCTTCGTCATGCCCTACGTAATGTTCCTCGTCATGCCCTAAGTAGTGTTCCTCGTCATGCTGCACGTCATGTTCCTCGGCATGCCACACGTCATACTCGTCGTCATGTCCTACGTAATGTTCCTCGTCATGCTCACCGCTCTCAAAACTTGCTGTTTTTCTCCTTGTCACGCCCACCGCTCCCCGTTCCGTTTAATTGCAACTGGGCAACAGCCCGAACTACATACAAATATTCGTTAGCAGTTCGGGACTAATCTTATTTATCTCCAAGTCACGTGATTTGGACATTTTTGCAAACATTAAAGGCTGTATGCTCTACTGTGGTATTGTGTTCTCAATTCTTGTGATAATCTTGGGTTGTTTCCCTATGCCGCAGTCAGCCGCGATTTATGACAGGCGCGTGACCATACTTCTAATAAATAGGCACAGCTTTCACATCGTTAAAGAAATGATTTTACGTTCTTCATAGTCATTTTGGTACTTATGTAATTTGTAGATTAAAATAAACTTGTGCAATCGTTTAGGGATTTTTTTAAGGGAATATATGTGAAATTTGACGTAATTTGAGAACAGGTATTTTAGGATTTAAACAAAAAAAAACATAAACAAACGATGTATCAAGCAATCCTATCGATATCTAAAGTTATATACCATCAATTTAAATGATAAAAAACTGTAACATGTCGTTAAGATGTCTTCAGTCTTATTTTGTCCCAAAGCAAAAGCATGCTATCATCTTCAAGTCCTTCCTAGAGAATCGAACAGACCGAACCCCACAAACAGCACCCTGACATGTATAATTTCTGATGCCTTCGCGGTTATTATACATTGGAACGAAACCAAAGACCGATTTAACTCGCGGATTTTATTTTATAGTCTACTAGCTTCTGCCCGCGACTTCGTCCGCGTGGAACTCCTCCTTTTTTGCAGTCGGTTAAAAAGTAGCCTATGTCCTTTCTCAGGCTCCAGACTTTTTTGTACCAAATTTCATTAAAATCGGTCCAGTAGTTTTAGCGTGAAAGCGTAACAGACAGACAGACAGACAGACAGAGTTACTTTCGCATTTATTACACTATATATTAAGTAGGGATAAAAAAAAGGGATCCGTGCGAAGCCTGGGCGGACAGCTAGGTATCAATATAAGGGGTTAAATCCGTCTATAGTTGTTTCGTTCCAATATATATTATGTTATTAATATAAGGGGTTAATATATTTATGTTTTATGGTTGCAATATGAGTTTGGAAGTAACAATTTCTCCATTAACTTGTAAAGTTGGTGTGATAAGATGCCTCTAGGCGTTCGCTTTTAGCTTCTAATATCCCTGTCAGGAGTTGTTACCAAACTTGGACCCTTTCCAGATTTGACCCCAGATAACCTTTCCTAAACGTCGATATTTAGGATGCGGTATCTTGCGACATTTTTGTAGGCAGATTTTTAATTTCATACGGATTTGTATGATTTTTTTATTATATGTAAGATTAAGTAAATATTTATAGAAAAACTTCTTACTGCTCTTGCGGTGTTTCGTCTAGTCAATGATTGAATTTTCCGCTTGACTCAAAATTGACTTGTAACATAAGCGCTTTATTAAAGCTTATCTATCAATAAATTTCGAGTTTTAATCTAATCCCGGGAAGGATATAGGATAAATATTTTGTATGTGATAGGGCCAGGTGGGGATGAAGGGGGAAATTAGGTAATAATCTTTTTACATTGGATTGAGTAATGGGTATGGTTGGAGATAGTTTGAATCTTGTGATTCATACCTTAAGGGGCAAATAGGGGGTTTTTACTATGAAAAGTAAACTTCTCGTAGTACTATTGCTACCAATAATATAAAGCCATTAGCATTATGTATTTATTTACAATATTTGAAGACATTTTATATAATACTTTTTAAAAGTCTCAAACAGGCTGTGACTAAAAAACATAGTGAAATTAACCTATAAAATTAACCGTAAACTTAGAAAGATGGAAAATGCATCTGTGTCGTCATTAAAAAGCCATTACTGCACCGGTGCATGCAATGGATTCAAAATCTATTTAGATTAAGAGTGCAATATAAAATTGACAGAGACATAATAGCTTAGTGGTACACTGGACTAATGACCGCGAGGTCGTGACTTCAAATCCTGTAGAGGGTATGGAAATTTCATTATGAACTTTGTCGATGATGTCATATATTATATCATCTATATAAAAATGAATCACTATTTCCCTTGGCCACGGAACTACGCCAGAACGGCTGAACCGATTTTACAAATTCTTTTTTATTGTATTTGTTATGATCAGGAGTAGGTTCTAAAGTAAAAAAAGGGCGGAAAATAAGAAAACTTTACGGAAATATTAACGTAGTACCGTCTCAGTAACAACTGTCAAATCGATTGATTAATGTAGCGCAGTTGAGCCGCGCGGGACCAAGTCTGGCGGGACAAGTAGTTACAAAAATGATTAATAATATAATTAAATACGTTTTTAAAACACTTAAAATAAAATTATTGATAATACTCATTTCTGATGCCTTCGCGGTTATTATGCATTGCAATGAAACAACTTTAACCGGGTTTAACTCGCGTATTTTGTTTTATTGGTTGATGTCTGAGCCTTTACAGATTCCGTAATCGTAGAACGACTGAGCTAACAATAGTCTTATGCTAAAGCCAATAAAATAAAATACGCGAGTTCAATCCGTTTAAAGTTGTTTCATTCTAATGATTGATAATATGTTTTGTTTCTTTGCAGGCGTCAATATGTAAACACCAATTCACGTTTTAAATTCGTTACAGTTATTTTATACCGATACTAGCTTCTGCCCGCGACTTCGTCCGCGTGGAAATCCTCCTTTTTTGCAGTCGGTTAAAAAGTAGCCTATGTCCCTTCCCAGGCTCCAGACTATCTTTGTACCAAATTCCATTTAAATCGGTCCAGTAGTTAAGGCGTGAAAGCGTAACAGACAGACAGACAGACAGAGTTACTTTCGCATTTATAATATTAGTAGGGATGTAATAACCGCGAAAGCGTCAGAAATTATTAACCCTTATGTTTGGTATATCCGATTAAATTTCACCATAATATTATAAAGCATCAAAAATGTCGGGTTAAAATTAACAATTCATATTGTATTACGGTTTTAATCTAGAGCTTTTACGCCGCGGGTAGTAAAAACGTTTAATGTTGCCGTAATAAAAATAATATTTTGGTTTTACACCTTTTTGGAATTGACAATGACGTAAGATGTGTCCTTACGTACCTTGTTGTTTTTTGTGTAAGCAATTTTATGCTATTTAAGGTTTTTGAATTCACCCCGTATCGTTATAGACCTGTAAGGGGGTAAAACAGGAAGTGAAAGTGTGTAAGAGGACCTATGTTCCCCCGTAGAGCGGATTTTGGAAATTTAACCCCTTAATGGGGTAAAAAATCTTTTATCCCGTATTAAAGTTTGTATATCAAAAGTTAAAATATTGAAAAATAGGTTTAATAATTTTTATCACTCATTTCGTAAGGGGATGAAAGTTCGTAGAATACTTTTTATCTCTTCAATGGGTACACTGAGAATGATTCAACATATTCGGAAATTCAAAATACATCCTCATAGGGGTTAAAAGTCAAACTCTAGAAGTCGGGAGACAACTACAATGTCGTTTAAAACAAAGAGCAGAATTAATTAAGAGGAAGGCACTTATAAATCCAGGTAAAACGGCAAATGTTAATGACCTCTGGTTATTACACACTAGCGGCCCGTCCCGGCTTCGCACGGGGGGACTTAAGATTTTTTTAAGGCCTCAGAAACGATACTTTTCCCCCGTTTTTGAAACATTTTCGGTTACTGCTCCGCGACTATAAGACCTAGCGTGATATTATATAGCCTATGTTACTCGGGGATAATGTAGCTTTCCAAAGGTGAAAGAATTTTTGAAATCGGTCCAGTCGTTTCGGAGCCTATTCATTACAAACATACAAAAATACAAAAATACAAAAATACAAATCTTTCCTCTTTATAATATTAGTTATTACACATACCACTTAAATGTCACATAGAGTTCTACTTGCCTGTGCTTACGCTACACGGTACACAGGCTTGCAGCAATATTAAAAAAGTAGCCTTGAACTGTTTTTTCAGTTACGTACCCAAACGGTAGTGACCAAGTCGGTCTCACCCATGAAGGGTACCGTAGAAACTATTTTAAACTAACTAGATCTCGTTCAAACCAATTTTTGGTGGAATTTTGCGTGATAATGTTCATCATATATTTTTTTAGTTTTATCGTTCTCTTATTTTAGAATTTACTATTCAGTTAAGAAAATAAATTTAGTAACTTCATTATTATTTTTGAGGACCTAGGTATCCATAATTATATAACCCCACACATATGAATTTGAAGAAAAGAAAACATTTTTGAGTTGCAGTACAAAGAATGGGGAATCCTCAACATTTAATGTTTTTTCCATTTTTCTGAAAATCAAATTCGGTCCATATAACACTTTTGCTAAATGTCAATAGAAGTTCTTACAGTTTCGAAAAAAGTGCTTGTAACAAACGGATTGACAGAAAAACAGAATCCATAAGGGTTTTCCCCCTTTCCTTCCCTTCCTTTTTCGTAGAAATAGTACATTACGCACCTAGGCCAGTAAAATAAAAAATGTGTCAGATCACATGTAATTGTCGTCCGAGGCGAAGCCGAGGTTGACAAAAATGTTATCTGAGGCTTTTTTATTTTACTGGCCGAGTTCAGTATACTATTTTTCTGTTCGACGAAGCCAGAAAGCGGCAATTTCATTTAGCGCAGCGGCCACAAAGTTGGCGCTTTCTGGCCGGAGGACAGAAAAGATTATTAAACACAGTGCGAAGTCCTCTTTGCTAATAATTAATTAAAAATATTTTATAATCTGTTCCTGTCAGATCTTATTGTGTTTAATCTGTGCGGTGCGGCGGCCATGTTGTGACGTCAGCTGTCAGCCCGCTTGCATTTAAGCGGTGACGTGAGAACGCCGCCCGCAATCCGTTTTCAATGTTTTTTTTAATTAGCGCAACTTTTAAATGAAACTGCGATTTTTTGTACTGCAAATGAAACTGGAATGGCTTTTGGAAATGGAATTTTGTCGTGAAATACTTTGTGTTTTTGGAATGAAACACTATAACGGATTTCATTTGGTCTCGCGCACGTAGGGTTCCATACCATTATCTACAATATACAAATACTTATTTTAATCTGTTTTTTAGTATTTATTGTTATAGCAACAAATACATCATTTTGAAAATATGAACTGGCTAATCACGATTTATGAGATACAGCCTGGTGACAGACGGACGGATGAACAAAGACAGCGGAGTCTCATTAATACATAGTCTATACTATAATAATATTATAAAGAGGAAAGATTTGTATTTTTGTATGTTTGTAATGAATAGGCTTCGAAACTACTGGACCGATTTCAAAAATTCTTTCACCTTTGGAAAGCTACATTATCCCCGAGTAACATAGGCTATATAATATCACGCTACCTAGTTGCGGAGCAGTAACCGAAAATGTTTCAAAAACGGGGGAAAAGTATCGTTTCTGAGGCCTTAAAAAAATCTTAAGTCCCCCCGTGCGAAGTCGGGACGGGCCGCTAGTCTCAAATAAAATAAAATAAAAATACGCGAGTTAAATCCGTTAATAGTTGTTTCATTCCAATGAATACATAGTCTCGTTTTACCCTTTGGGTTCGGAACTCTTGACTACATAACAATAAATATTGATTGATAGGTTGAAAATTAAAAAGGGGAGCGCTAAAAGCAGTGCTTTCAACAATGCATCTACATAAATTGAATAAATGTAAGAGCTTCTATCGTGCTTTTAAATAATGCAATCTGTTCACACTAAATAAAAAATATAGTTGAAGTTTTATTTTCAGTACAAAGCAATAGTAGTTACGCACCAAGGCCAGTAAAATAAAAAATGTCTCAGATCACATGTAATTGTTGTCCGAGGCGAAGCCGAGGTTGACAAAAATGTGATCTGAGGCTTTTTTATTTACTGGCCGAGGTCAGTATACTATTTTTCTGTTCGACGAAGCCAGAATGCGGAAATTTCATTTAACGCAGCGGCCACAAAGTTGGCGCTTTCTGGCCGGAGGACAGAAATAGTAGGTAGTTATTTGTTTTCTTTTCAATATAATTATAGCAACTCCTCACTTCGGCGATAAGGGCTCCTAGACAAGGTACCAACGTTCAACGTTAACGTTAAACGAAACGACCAAAATTTATGGGATTTGAGGCAAATAGTTAAGGGGCTCCTACACGGGCCATGTTTTCGTGCAATATGTGGCTGCAACACAGTGGCCCAGCAACATTGCAAGCAATACCAGCCACACTATGCAATAATGCAGTTATGTCCCGGACATATAGCCAAACATTTTTTGTGTTGCCGTGTATGGCCGATATTGTTCCGAAGGGTTGCCGGACGATCGCTAGGCTGTCGATTTTAAATGCAATATTGCCCAGCCAGTTGTATTGTTGTTTCACTCGTTCACTTTGTACGCCATAGTGTATCCTTTTCTACGCGACATGCGCCTTTCGCGATTTTCGCGCCGTCCTCATGTTTGTATCTTTTCTTTTTATTTTTGGTCCGATTTTGTTTAAAAGAAAATCGAAATCACTCTTTGACATTCTAGTAAAATTATTAAATAATTTATTATCAAGGACTACTATCTAGACTCAAATTATCTAGAGTTTCATGTTTATTTAAGTCAGGTCGAATCCATAATTTCTTCTTCTTTTGTTTTTCTTTTAAAACGATGAAAGCTGCTGCGACAATTGTGATTTCGTCAGCCATTATTGCCGGTTTGTGTTGCCCGTGTGAGTCTGCATCTCATCAGCCATACTATTGCAGACATATATGCACACATTGCCCAGCCATAGATGGCTCGGCCATCAGTTGCAATGAAATATTTTTGTGGTTGCTGGGAAATTAGTTGCCAATAGTGCAGCCACAAATTGCACAAAAACATGGCCCGTCTAGGAGCCCCATTACAAATGTACATCCTTATGGGGCTCCTAGACGGGCCATGTTTTTGTGCAATTTGTGGCTGCACTATTGGCAACTAATTTCCCAGCAACCACAAAAATATTTCATTGCAACTGATGGCCGAGCCATCTATGGCTGGGCAATATTGCATTTAAAATCGACAGCCTAGCGATCGTCCGGCAACCCTTCGGAACAATATCGGCCATACACGGCAACACAAAAATGTTTGGCTATATGTCCGGGACATAACTGCATTATTGCATAATGTGGCTGGTATTGCTTGCAATGTTGCTGGGCCACTGTGTTGCAGCCACATATTGCACGAAAACATGGCCCGTGTAGGAGCCCCTTTAACAAAAGTTAATTTGCATATTTTCCAGACTAGAAGTTAAGAAAATATTTTGATACAATTTGAATTGTTATCGGGAAAATAAATTCCATTTATTAGAGGTTACTATTACCGTGAATTAACATATTTCATTTAGAAGTAAATTCGTGGTAAAAGAAAATACGAAATTACTACTGTGGGCATTTTTAAGAATTCTTTATCGGGGCTTATCGCGATGACCTTTAGAGTTCGAGGTCACGGCTTGTAGTGCCTATTAAGTACTAGCCTATACTTTGGAATGAAACAAATTTAACTCGCGTATTTTTACTTTATTTATTTGCTGCCATTTCGGATTCTTTACAGTTTCCATAATCGTAGCATGACTGCGTTGACAATAGTTAACTTTAGGCTTAGACTATTGTCAGCTCAATGGTGCTACGATAAAACCGTAACGTCAACAAATTAAATAAAATAAAAATACGCGAAATACCTACTTAATTCCGTTTATAGTTGTAGATTGGTATTTTTTTGTGTTTGTAATCAATAAACGCAAAAACTACTGTGCTAATTTCGAAAAGTCTTTCACTATTGGAAAGCTAAATTCACCCTAAGTAACATAGGCTATTAATAGAATATATCGAAAAGAATTAGGGATCCATGCGAAGTCGGGGCGGGCTGCTAGTTTTAAATAAAGTGCACATCGTTTATCGGTCAAATAAATAAAAATTTTTTTATATATATAGCTTTTATGAGGCCGACCTTTGAGTCAACATTTGTATTATTTTTTTTATATAATATACATTTTAATTTAGTGATAAAAAAAATAATATCAAGAAACAAATGATCTAAACATTTATTTATAATATTGCATGGTATGGCCAAAGGTTATTCACCTTTAACCCTACTATTGTATACAAGTTTTATGATAAATGGCCTAGATATGGTTATTTTAGACATTTTCTGCTTAATTTATAGGGGGTTGTATTTTACAAATGTAGTGGAAATTGCCCAATTTAAAGAGTTCTTGGGGTTTGTACCTGTGAATAAACATTGAAATCCTTATAAGATTCGAATGAAACAACTATAACGGATTTCACTCGTGTATTTTTTTTTATTGACTGACGTTTCGGATCCTTACAGTTTCCATAATCGTAGCACGACTGAGCTGACAATAGTCTAACGTTAAAGTGATTAGATTAGATTAGATTAGATTCATTTATTTCCCAAAATTTATACAATATAATTACATTAGTATGTCAAATTACATGTACTCATATTGAGATCGTCAAAAACAAAAACAAAGAACAATAAGATTAAATAATAATTAACAGCAAAATCACAATTTAATTACAATAAGATTTTGTCATTTCAGTCCTCCCCGGCTTCTCTCGGATCCCTTTTTTTTAATAGCCTATGTCACTCGGGAATAGGGTAGCTTCCCAACAGTGAAAGAATTTTTCAAATTCGTTTTGGGGGAAATAACTTTATTCACTTGAAATGTGGTAGCATAAATATCTTATGAGTAAATTACATAGTACCTACAGCAAATCTCGCCGACAATACTGGCATGCAAATATTCAAACAAACAAACTTTTCCTCTTCTTATCCCTACTAATATTATAAATGCAAAAGTAACTCTGTCTGTCCGTCTGTTACGCTTTCACGCTGAAACTACTGGACCGATTTAAATGAAATTTGTTACAAAGAAAGTCTGGATCCTGAGAAAGAACATAGGCTACTTTTTAACCGACTGCAAAAAAGGAGTTCCACGCGGACGAAGTCGCGGGCAGAAGCTAGTATTAGTATAAATACTACGTGAGTTACAACAACTATAAACGGATTTTTATAGTTGTTTCATTCCAAAATAACTAGTCGTTCTATTATTTTATTACAATTCATAAAACACGACAGACCGCTAACGTGAAATAACCACAAACATTTCTTACCTACTTTGTACCACAAATAGACAAACCTCAAAATTATAGTATTCAATTGTTATGAGAACTCGTGTTTCGGTTGCGAGGATTCGTGGGCGGTTTGTTATTTAGCGAACCGTAGGGCGGGCGGGACATACGGCGCGTTCTTCATAAATCGTAGGGCGGTGAGAGGTTTCTGTAGACCGCCCTAGTAATGTTTTACATTTATTTGTTAAAATATCGAGTGTTAAACAAATTATTTATAAAAAAAGTCGGTTACGGTGTTTCATTGTATTAGGTAACCGACTACATGTTATTTAAAAATTTGGGAATATTTTATAAGCTAAGTAGTTTAATATTTTTATGGATAAAATCCGTTAAGGACTAGTGTTAAACTATAGTTAGGTGAGTCGGCTACGGGTATAGGAACTGTAAAGAAACGTCAACAAACATTAAGTGATAATTTCTGATGCCTTCGCGGTTATTACACATTGGAATGAAACAACTATTAACGGATTTAACTCGCGTATTTTTATTTTATTTTATTTGCTGACGTTTCGGATTCTTTACAGTTTCCATAATCGTAGCACGACTGAGCTGACAATAGTCTAACGCTAAAGCTGAGCTGACAATAGTCTAACACTTTAGCGTTAGACTATTAAATACTTAAATACGCTATAATAGTTTAAATCAAAATTTATTGTCATTTTAAGAGACCGTGAATGAGTAACAGACATCCATACAAATATTCACGATTATGATATTAGTAAGGATTCATTCGAAAAACTTGAAAAAAAAAAAACTATTAAAGTCGTCGCGGTGCCGGTCTCATTGACGAGCCGTATGTTTTCCTCTAACCGCCCACGCGCCGCCCACGCGATGCTTGAAGCCACATTTTAGGTACTTATGTTTTCAACAACATAAAAAAATAATATTTTTTTTTAGTTAAGATTCAACTCGTGTGTGGGTGGGCTTGATAAATATTTTAATTGCTTAAGTATTTGATGAATTTAAATATCTATGATTAAGAAATAAGTTATTAATTAATTAGCGTTTGGGTTTATCTTTTTAGGGTTACGTATTAAATGTGTAAAACTGGATCGTAGTACTGAGATTCTGCTGTCGGTCTGTCTGTCACCAGGCTGTATCTCATGAACCGTGATAGTTAGCTTGTTAAAATATTCACAGCTGTATTTCTGTTGCCGCTATAACAACAAATAGCACAAATAGAATAAAATAAATATATAACGGGGTTACACAACAGACATGATTTTTTTGCTATTTTTATATACATACGGAACCCTTCGTGTGCAAGGCCGACTCGCACTTGACCTTTTTGTATCCAATTATGTTGCGTGTTTATTATAAAAATAGCTTATCTCATTATCCAAAGTTTTGTTTATATCTACACCAAAGCTCATCAGAATCTGATCAGCGCTTTTGCCAAAGTTTGAACAAACACAACCTAATTTATAACTTTAGAATGAACAGTATTGATATTAGTCCAAGTAAGTAAGAGGTTACAGACACACAGACATACAGACATGTCTAACTTGTAACACCCTTTTTGCGTGTGTTGGTTAAAACCGACCCTCTTTAGACTCGTTGGCAGATGTCAAACAAAAATACCCTCAGAAAATACGGAAAGCTTTTAGTGGTTGCAATATTGAAGTGTCAACTATTATTAAAGTGTTATAATAATGGCTTTAAATTTTCATTTATTTTGATATTTTCTTATATAATAATAGTCAATAAAAAAGTGGAAAGGTTTGTTTGTATTAAATAGTCTCCTAAACGACTGGACGATTTGAAAAATTCTTTCACTGTTGGGAGGCTACAGTATTCCTGAGTGACAAAGGATATAAATATTGTATTTTGAAAAAATATGGGGATCCGAGCGAAGCCGGGGCGGCCAGCTAACAATCTATACTAATCTGTAAGTACTAATATATAATAAGGAGAAAAGGTTTGTTTGTTAGTATTGAATAGGCTCCAAAACTATTGGACCTATCAAAAAATGAGGTTTGAATGTAGCAAAGTTGAAAAAAATCATGCTAACTTTTTTCCACGAAAATGGGATAAAAAAGGTACTTATCCTCCATCTTCTAGTTACTTATCTACCTGCCCACTAATTTTCAGCGAAATCAGTTCAACCGTTCTAGAGTCACAAACAAATAAAAAACAAACCTTTCCTCTTTATTACAATTAGTATAGAGTACAGATATCTTGAAATTAATATGGTACAAAGGTCAACGACACAGTTAGGTTTGTATAAATGCTACTTACTTATACGTATGTATATTATATTATGTGGCATAAACAGTACAGTATATGAAAATTCTCGTATCGAATTCAGTAAAATGTCGTACCCTAAATAAATAAACAAACAGCCCGACTTGTATGAATATGTTCGAGGAGGTCAACACTATATCAATTTCTCGACAGATGGGGAGGTCTTAAAATTGGTCAATTTACCTTAGCCTTCGAGCACACCAAATATAGCGATGATATATCGCGCTATAATAAAATATTACATTATTAAGCACATTTATTTAATCCTAATCCTAACTAATATTATAAATGCGAAAGTAACTCTGTCTGTCTGTCTGTCTGTTACGCTTTCACGCTAAAACTACTGGACCGATTTCAATGAAATTTGGTATAAAGAAAGTCTGGAGCATGAGAAAGGACATAGGCTACTTTTTAACCGACTGCAAAAAGGAGGAGTTCCACGCGGACGAAGTCGCGGGCAGAAGCTAGTAATTTTATATATCCATTAAAAAATGTTTCCATACCTACGACTGTTTGTATAAATTGTACCATAACGTGACGTCACCAGTCCCCACGAACTTTCGAAGCGTTATCTTTGTCATTCTTGTTTGTTTGAGAAAAGAAAAAATAGGTACCTACGTGTCAAATAATTTTTAATATTGTACGGAGTTGACATACCCGAACATAACTTCAGGGGGGCTAGACAAGTGCCCAACGTTCAACGTTAACGTTAAACGTTAGCACTAAAATGTATGGGATTTGACATTTGTGACGTTCGTGACAGTCGTTCGCGGATGTCAAATCCCATACATTTTGGTCCTAACGTTTAACGTTAACGTTGAACGTTGGGCACTTGTCTAGGGCCCCAGATAGTCAATTATTCGCATATGTCATGTCTATATTTAAAATCTGCAAAATTACCCAATTGTGTGTGCTAAGTGCTGCAAAGCATTTCACACAGATGGCGCTGAAGCGAAAAATTCGCATGTAAACAAGAAAGTACTAAGACCGAATTGAAGTAGTCGATAATTTCGAAGACTCATCAGTGTAAAAGTTCAGCAAGGTGACGCGCATGAAGACAGCCAGTTTAGTGTGCTTTAGCGTTAGACTATCATCAGCACAGTGCTACCAATATGGTAACTGGAAAGTTTTCGAAAAGTTAGCAAATATAATGAAAAGTTAAATCAGTTATAGTGTTGGAATGAAACAACTGTTAACGGATTTAACTCGCGTATTTTTATTTTATTTTATTAGCGTTAGACTATTGTCAGCTCAGTCGTGCTACGATTATGGAAACTGTAAAGAATCCGAAACGTCAGCTAATAAAATAAAATAAAAATACGCGAGTTAAATCCGTTAACAGTTGTTTCATTCCAATGTGTAATAACCGCGAAGGCATCAGAAATTATTCAGTTATAGTGTTTCATTTAAATTTGTAACCGCGAAGGCATCAGAAGTTATCAAGCGTAGATTTGCTCCCTCTCTGCGACTGTCCTAACGGTTGTCTTGTCACGTCCGCCACGTCCGCGTGAGTTATTCAGACCACACGACTCATATCTTATAACAAACACTATATTGTTTTTACAGAATGTCTTACCATCGGTTTTTATAACAATTTTCCTAGTATTTCATTGCTGAACTTTTTGATTAATTTTGATGAAAGTTAAAGAAAGGTTTCTTATGGATTTGGGATCCTATTTTGAAGGTTAAAATTGGTCTATTTTATGTTTGAATCGACTTTAAAGAAGAATTAGTACGTACTGTTAAGTATGTAATTATAACGTATTAGTTTTTTTTCTTGATTTGTGAGTTGCTATGAGCGATGGACTTATCAACCTTTCAATCAATCAGTCAATTTATTTAATACTGTTGCTACACAACTTTTTTTAACACTAGATACCACTCGGGGCGGATAATAAAGTCTAAATTTAGGATTTGCGATAAAAACAAACAAAACAACTATCCGTACTAGATATTTTGTGATGTTAACAAAAGTTTATTGAACACTGTCTATGTATTCTACAAGAAATAACGTAATCTAAATTCCAAACTCTATTTGAATTTCTTAAAAAAAAAAATCGACTTTAATTATTGTACCGACTTATCGTTAGCAGACCCTGAAAACCTACTACCTACTAAACCGAGACACCTTTATTATCCAAAAATTATAATGTAAGAATAACTTGTTGCGTACAATATTATGCTGTTGTTTTTATGTTGCCCTAAGGTTTCACATCTATGTTTGTGCTTTTTTGTATCTTGTTTAGACTTAAGCTGAAAACCAGCGTTATCCCCCAGTCGCAACAATGCTGAGCTTAAGCCTTTTCAGTCGACATGCATTGTACTTGAAATAGGAACTAGATATTGTTAATATTTAATACTTATTGTCTACTGAATAAACTCAAACTCATTCTTATTACACCCTGCGACAACGGTAGCCCTCTATGTAGAGGATGTCTGTCGGCTGGAGACAGCTACCCACGTAGTCCTGGAATGCACGGGCGTAGCCGCTTAACGAAATTCTCGGAAACCGAGGTCGCTCCGGGAAGCCTGCGGAGACACCAGGAAGATCCTGCGCTTCTGGACGGAGCTAGGCTGGCTGACGGACTAGTCGGCATCTTGACGCACAAAGGTGCACAAATACACCCTGCGACACTGTGTAACACATTGCATTTGTTGCAGTCGTCCCGCATCGGCAATGCAAGCGGGGACGCGTGTGAACGCCGCGACCCGTGCCAACATGGCGGCGTATGCATCAGTACTGATGATGGACCGGTCTGCGAGTGCCGTGACGAGGACTACGAGGGAGCCTTTTGTGAAAGAGGTAAGTCTAGACTTGTCATAGACTTGTATGCATTTTACAGCCGTAAAATAAAGTTTGTCATAGTTTTTGCTAGTGACTTCTTCTGCGTAGGAGTCGAAAATGATGTTTATACTTTGAACTGTGAATTCCGATAAACCATAAATGGAACATGTACTCGTAAATATCTTTAGTTTTATAAAAATCGTTGAGAATTTAAAGCACCTACCTCTTTTCTATTCAAACTTGCAAATTCAAACGTGGATTTTATTTCTAATTTAAAATAACTGTCCAGATTTGACATTTCTACTATTAGCGGTGACAGTTTTGCGTGCGTCTAAATGTCAGTGGAAACGTCTATTTTTAGAATTACTGGCTAAAATAACCGAACTGGAAACCAATTTAAAAAAAGGTTTGACATTTTGTTTAACAGCCTGGAGGCTGGCAGGATAGATTGAAAAATATCGAGCCACGATCGAAACTAAAAGAAAAAGGTTGCGCAAAATTTTTACATCTTGAAACGACTCGCGTGTTAAAATATCTTAGTTCGAATTCTAATGTATATACATTTGGATCGGTTTGTCATTGTGTCTGCAACTGTCATTTGCCATCTGTCAAATATGACTGTGTAATTAAATACCACACTTATGGGTGATTCCACGGGCGTTTCAACCGCCGTCAGTTCCTTGCCATAAATATTGAAGAATTAAGCTACAATAAGATTTAAACTCTCTTAATTTTGACGACAAGTGCGAGCGCAGTATGTCGTCGCATCAAAACGTAATTCTTGTTGTAGCTCATTTCTTCAATATTCAGGACTTATAAGCGCCTGGTAACCTATCTTGTTATATTATCACCGGGTGCGGTATTAATTTATTGAATTGTCTTGTTACGTGCTGAGAATAGAGGTGCTAATAAAATCTACCTTTTCTGCTGAATAAACGACGTCTTTGATTATCCGAAGGACAGTTCGCGTTCACAAAAATCATAGCTTTATTATATTAGTTATAATAAATGTATTTCCTTGATCTCGTGGTTATACCTATAGCGATATATCTGTTATTTATTTTGAAGATTATTTAAAAAAAAACATAGATTGTACTTAATTACTAGTTGGAAAACTGAGCCTTGCTTAAAAAAAGTAAATTAAATTATTTACAAAGTAGCATGACATTTTGACAACCTTAAAAAATATAATGAACGAAATTTATGGAAAAAAGTTTCGGCTCGCGCCATCTTGTTACTACACGTGTTTTCAAATTTAATGGCGTCGATTTTTTTCATAAATTATAACCGGCCAGCATTATCTGATGCATAGCAACATACGATTCCGGGTTTTATATAAATAGAGCGCCTAGACAAGTGCCAATCGAAAATAGTAACCTAACTAAACAAATGCTAAATTGTTTCAAATTGACAGGCGAAATGACCACGTGACGTTTCGTTCACGTAGGTACAGTTCCATACTATTTTGGAAGACATCCTCTAGTTTCTAACATTTTCGTAGAAAAGTGCCAATTGATAATAACAAGGTCGCTTTTTAGCGCGTAAGACTACAAATCTAGACAATTTGCTCCAGGTGCGTGCAGTGGTGGGAGCATAAGTAAGGCAACAGGGTAGGCACTCCATACATTAGTGACACTGTGCCTATATGGATTGCACGCCCTTGATTTGTTCACGTCTTCAAAGGGGCCAAATTATTATTTAGGTTTCCAAAGTGCGTCCAAGTTCAGAATTCAAATTTCCGAACGGACTTCGGGCCCGTTCGGCCATTTCCGCCTCGTCGTTACAATGGCCGACGTCGGAAATGACAACATGGCGGCCGGAAGCCGGTGACCCGAGGAACTGAGAATGACCACGTCGGAAGGCGAATATCGACTTTGATTGACTTCGGAGTTATTTCAAAATTCTATGCCTAAGATAGTTGTAGGTATTTATTTATTAATACTTTATTGCACAAAACTTAAACTTAAACTTTGCGTTCTTTTATAACGACTAATCAGAGTTTCCTTTTCGACAAATACTATTTTTTTATTGTGAGTTATTTTTAAATACGTGACAGAGTGGTCATTTTCAGCGCAGACCACATTTCCTTTTACCACTATGTCACGGTATTCTACGAAAAACAAACGAATAGAAAAAATCTGGTTCAAGTAAGTGATCGATTAAATAATATTACCTATAGACAAAAAATATAGTCGTTCATTAAATTCGTACATTATAAAATGGTGATAATCAATATACCTACTAATGAGATGCTATAATAAGACTGTGGCGGCTCTGTCAGCAGATTGCCACAGTCACGTAGATCACGTAACATAGATAGATCGAGCAGCGATTTGCGCTGTCTCGATATAGTATATAAGTGTTGTGTTTTGTTAAATAAATATATTATAGTAGCAGCAGTCAATACTCTTAGTGTCATTACGTCGACCATCCATATCACCATGTCCCCGGAATCCGGGGACATGACTTCTTCATCCTGCCCGGCAAAGTGGTGACCCCGCGAAGAACACGCAAAAATTCTACAACGTGAGTCAGCTACAAAAAATATCGTGATGAGCCGTGGAGCAGAGCAACAAATTGCTTCAGCAGCTTGGACCAGACATTAAGGTACCTACATGTGATTCTTCAGAATGAACGTCTATCAAATTCCGGTATTCTGGATTTAGACGGTTCATTCACAATACCGACCCCCGCCCGATCATGGATTCAAGATTTAAAATACTTCGGAAATACGAGTTATCAGAAGCCTCAAGAATTTCGTCAGTCCGAGAGACGCACATACTGCGTTTTCACCTCGCGACACAAATTTATGAAGAAATGCAAGCAGGCATATTTTGTACAATAAAGTGAATTGCCGAGGCAGCTATACGCCGAACGGTCGACATTTTACATTACCTACTCAGCAAGTTCAAGGACAAGAAACTGCGCCAAGCGCACAAACTATTCGCTGCGTAAGGATTTCGCGCAGCGAATTATTGTATGGAGAATGCCAATGGGATATTGGTTATGGAGTCCCGGAGCTTGCAACGCCCGCGACTCGCACGGCACTGGAGTGAAATTGACTGCCAAAGTAGTTTCAGCTCAACGCCTTTATTTTTTCTGTCCTTGTTATTTGTTAACTGATGTATTATTGTGTAGCTTAATTGTATTTTTCTTAAGTTTTTTTTCTTTTGGGGGGGAGTACTGTGGCGGCTCTGTCAGCAGATTGCCACAGTCACGTAGATCACGTAACATAGATAGATCGAGCAGCGATTTGCGCTGTCTCGATATAGTATATAAGTGTTGTGTTTTGTTAAATAAATATATTATAGTAGCAGCAGTCAATACTCTTAGTGTCATTACGTCGACCATCCATCTCACCATGTCCCCGGAATCCGGGGACATAACCTTTCTACGCTGCCCGGCAAAAAGACAAAAGACAGATTACTGTAGATTAAAAAGAACTTAGATAAAACAATAGATTAAGATGTAAGGGTCACATTTTAAATGAAATAAAACTTCAAAGATATAACGGCAAATAATTTATTGACTAAATCTGAATGGATTAGTTTCTTGATATAAAATTAACGGTGCCTCCATTTTGTGGAGCCAGGAAGATAGCGTAAGGATCCGGCTTGAGGTCGTATGAGGAGGTGACAGGAGTCACTCTGTATTTGTGCAGGACTTGCGCCAGCGCAGCCCGGACTTGCATCATTCCATAGCGTTTACCTGCATTAACAATAGTCATTTATTACATCTATGAGGCCAGGTTTTGGGTCTATAAGGCATATATGTAAAAAAAATAAATTAAAAATTTAACAAACCCCCGACATAAAAACTAAAAGGCCCTCTAAAAAGTATAACAATAATAAAATCTTAATATTAGTTACCTAAGTATTAATATTTCTACAAAGAAAACGTCATGTCGGGGGGACCGTTTAGGTAAATTGTAAATATTAGGTAAGTAAGTACACTTAAATGAAAAGCGGTCCCCCCGACATGACGTTTTCTTTGTAGAAATATTAATACTTAGGTAACTAATATTAAGATTTTATTATTGTTATACTTTTTAGAGGGCCTTTTAGTTTTTATGTCGGGGGTTTGTTAAATTTTTAATTTATTTTTTTATTTCATACTTTTTGTAAGTAGGTACGTACTACATATTATTATTTTTAACTAATTTCCATTTCACATGGAATTTCGTAATGTACATGTTATCCTCTTCCATTTGATACCCCACTCGGGTATATTTTTCGACATTGGGCTTACCATTTACACTATTACTCCCCATATTTTTTGAACTACTTAACCGATTTTGATTATGATTTCAATTTTGTAAAGTACACGCGATCCTCTTTCATTTGATACCCCACTCGGGTATATTTGTAGACATTTGGTTTTCCATCCCCAATATTTTTTGAACGACTCAACCGATTTTCATTATGATTTCAATTTTGTAATGTACTCGTCACCCTCTTTCATTGGATACCCCACTCGAGTATATTTGTAGACATTTATTTTTACATCCCTTCTTTAACCCCCCCTAATTCTTAAACTACTGAGACGATTTTTATAAAACATAGCTAAGAACACTCCCGACATATACACCTTTCAAACAAAAAAAACAGAATCCAAATCGGTTTATGCGTTTGGGAGCTATGATGCCACAGACAGACACACACACACACACACACACAGACAGACAGACAGACAGACAGACAGACACGTCAAACTTATAACACCCCGTCGTTTTTGCGTCGGGGGTTAATTAGGTAAAAAGAACAGATTTTTCTACGCATTCTATTTTATTTTGTTAACGTTTTGAAAACTTTACAGTTCCCATGTTCGTAGCACAACTGATCTGACAGTAGTCGAACGCTACAGTGATTTTTACATTGTGCAAACTACCTTGTTTTATAAATTACAAAAATTGTCTACTACCGTTTTATTTTATTATACGCATAAGTTCCAATATTCATCGTTGTTCTGTTTCAATACATAATTATTGCGAAAGCATCAGAAACTACTATAACATATTATTTTGTATTAGTATTTGTATTTGTATTAGGTAAAACTTGATTCCTTGATGCAGCAAAGGTAAAATCAAATAACATTGCTTACTAAGTAGTAGTAGGCACACACACTACTACTTACATACTGCTTAAAGTAACCAAATGCATGTGCATAGAAAAGTACTATTGTTGTATATTGCATTGCAAAAATACACACACCTTTGTGTGTCTTTTGCTACGCAATAAAATTTTCCATCACTTGAAAGGCTTATTTAGACTTACCTATGCAAAAATGTGGTCCGTCCCCGAACGGAAGAAATGTGAAATTGTGGTTATCATTCTCTGTTGGGTTGTGGAACCTCTCCGGGTCCCATTTGTCCGGGTCGCTGTGGTACTTCTCATTGCGATGGAGAGCCATAACGTTTACAAACACTGGCGTGCCTTTTTCTAAGACCAGGTTTTCGTCAATCTTGTAGCTTCTTTTGCATTTTCTTTCCAAGTAAGATACAGGAGTATTTTTTCGCATTGTTTCTGAAATTTAAGTAAATGGTGTAAAAATTTCACTAAATTGAGGCGAGTGACGATGATCATTTTCATGTTCATCATTTTCACGATCAATATTTTTTAATCAAGTGATCTCTAGTGCTGAATAAAGGTCTGTCTCAAGACCCTCCATAGTTGGTTTTTAGCTGCGAGCTACTTTCATCAGGTCCTCGGACCTTGTAGGAGCTGTTCATGATTCATCCATCTGTTTAAATTGTGAACACAAAGTGGACTAGCGACCTGGAATAGGCTTGGTAAAGCTCACAGGAATTCGTGGATGCTGGAACCAGGGACCGTTATGACTAAACTATTAACCTACTATGAATGTTCTATCTTACCACTAATGCATGCTTGTAAATATTTCAACTCCAATAAATCATCGTAGTCCAAAATGTCCTTTTTCTTGTCTTTGAGGGCTGTGTCGATTTCTTCAAACAATTTTTCCTGGAATAACAAAAAGTGTTCGTTTAAGACTGATTTTAGTAATGTAACAGTACTTGAGCTGATGAAGTGAAAATCTCAAAAGAGCAAGAGTTCTTTTCGACACTGCGTTTGCCGTCGTCTTTTACAGTTCATTTTAGCAGGACCATATTATTATTATACCTGTTCTTCCGGATGATGAGCCAGTTCATGAAACGCGTAGCTGAGGGTTGTAGAGGAAGTCTCTATGGAGCCCAAGATGAACACTGCCGCTTGCGCCAGCATCAGCTCGTCAGCTAATTCTAAAAATACATGTGTGCTTATTTATAAGAAGACTATTGAAATACAGTTCCTATTGTCATAGTGGTCAGAGAGATCTTCACCTCAAGCTAAGAGTCTTTCGATGTGAACAGCTAAAATATTTACATAGGTAGGTACATATATACTAGCTCCTGCCCGCGACTTCGTCTGCGCACGATAACTAAGTAAAACGGTTGGTCCTTTTTCTCCTATAGGAGTTGAAATTCCAAAAATCCTTTCCTAGATAATCTTTCAGTTACTAACCCATAGCTAACCTTGAGTTTATATGTCAGCCATTAATTCAGCTTCCCCTTTTATAGATATACCTTTAGATTTATCTGTTATCTATTTGTTACAAGGTGTTTGGAAATATATTTCACTCAATTATGTATTTATTAATTTTAGGTGGTTGTATTATAAAGAACTAAAGCGGACAAAGACTTACTGGAGCCAGCCTCTGCGGGAAGTTTCACGTTGTCCTTTAATTTTAATAAATGATTCACTAAATCTTTGTCGTTGGAAACTCCGCTGTTTTTCCGTTCGTCCACGACATTCCAGAAGAGTTTTTTTATGAAATTCGTCGCAGGTGCCGAGAAGAATTTTAATCTGGAAATAAAAAAATAGAATAAAACAACTTTAACGGATTTAATTCGCGTATTTTATTTTATTTTCTGACGATTCGGAGCCTTTACAGATTCCATAATCGTAGCACGACAATCAATGTATAATAACCGCGAAGGCATCAGAAATTATTAAAAAATGTTGATTTAAAAATAAGCTTACTGTAATGCTGGAGGTTATTAACTTCATAATTAGCAGGTGGGGTCAGGTAATTCTGACGCTTAGTGTACCTAACTTTCATACCCTAGTGTAAAAACTTTACCATTAAACTTGTCTTAACTGTCTTATACAAGTATGCTTAAGCGATATAAAATTAATTTGCTACTCGGAAATATTTATATAATAAAATTTTGCTGCATTGTGTATTAAATCAGAATAGAGAATGAGTATATTTATATTATTAAAGTTCATCTTTTCAGAATCAACTTTGCAAAACAAGTTAGCAATGTGCTTGTAAATTAAATTGCTAAAAGCAAAATCTAGGCGCATTATCTGACTAAAACGTAACCTCGTTTCTTCTCATTACCGTTGAAGTCATTCTAACTATGGAAATGTGTTAGTTTTCACTTTTGAAAATTTTGATTATGAACTGGGCATCATTGACCTTAATAGAAAATTAAACCTACTAGTAACTAAACTTCCGATGTTCTTTAGATTGAACTGTTGCATATAGAGTCAAACACGCATAAAAAAGGTTCCATTTCATACCAAGCAAAAACTAGCATAACTATCTTATTTGTTGTAAGGGAGCCTGAAATATTAATTTTAATCTATTGTTGGCACTTGTTTTAGTGGCAACATCTGTAAAAATTTGAACTGGCTAACTATTACGGTTGATGAGAGACAACCTGGTGACGGACCACGTTTACTTTTGGTTACGGAACTCTAAAAATACTCTTATTCTTTTCTTAGTACAAGATTACTCCTGAATACAGTACCTCATGAGCTTAGCAAAAAATGGCAAGAAGAAGATGGTGATGAACTCAAGTCCTCGTAAGAATGTCCACTTCACCATGTGACTGGTGATGTACCAGAGAGGAGAGTCCTGGTCGTTCAGGACGCTGGTCCTTAATCCAAAAACGGTGAAGGCCACAGTGTCTGATGCATACATGGAGAAGATTTCCTGGAGAAGATGAGATATACATTTAATGATTCTATTATTATCATTGCTTTGCGATGGCCCTTAATTATAAAACGGTGAAGGCCACAGTGTCTGATGAGCACATGTAGAAGATTTCCTGGAGAAGATGAGATATACATCCAATGATCTTATTATTGAATGCAAAAGTGTATTTAACGAGATCAATTTTCGATGACTTATAATAATACTATGTGAATTCCACGCAACAAACTTGTATTTCCATAATAGCAATCGAGCAACACGAATGCAATCGCGCGACTCAAGGTTATTTGATCTACTTGTAGCCCTTAAAATCTGTTAGATATAGTCTTGGGTAAAGTCTAGTTGAAGTGCTCCACCAATCGCAGGCATACATAGGGCACTTCGACATGTGTGTTGTATGGTAATTGGTATACTTACGCCAATGGTTCTTAACCTTTTTAGACCCGTTTTCTTTATGACCTAACTATGACTTGACGACTAATGAGAAAAATCTATGATAGTTAATATATTTGACATTATATGTATGACAAAACCTTTTTGGAATTTTGATGTTAATTATTATTTAATCGTATTATTCTTTGTTTTTGTTTTTGGCGATCTCAATATGAGTTCATGTAATTAGACATAATAATGTAATTATGTTGTATGAATTTTGGGAAATAAATGAATCTAATTTAATCTAATCTATGGACTGAGTGAGATCCTTTCTCTCAACGACGAACTTGCGCGTTAGTTGGCGAACATAATAATTCTATTCTGGACCGTAGCAGACTAGTAAATGACAAATTCTTATTCTTTTTGTCTCGCTACCGATCGACATATTGTAGTATACCTTCTCCAGACGTTCTCAGTTCTTAAATAATAATTCCAAAACAAACAACAATCAATCAACTTTACCTTTAGGTTCACTGACTCCTTCTTTTCTATAAAATTACGCTGAATTCTTCCAACTAGTTCTTTGGCTATCATGTTCATTAATTCTGTTAATTTCCTCAACCGTGCTGCTGTGAACATGGGGGTCAGTTCCTGTCTCATAGTAGTCCATATCGGGTTCTATAACATAAGAAATAAATAAGATAAATATACGTAAAGTCAACGTCAGATATTTGACCCTTAATAGTCATGCGGTTACTAGGTGGGGTTTAGATATTTCTGAATATGGTTAACTCAGTCGTGCAACGAAACAACATCTATTTTCGAAACGTCAACAATTAAAATAAAATACGCGAGGTGAATCCGTTATAGTTGTTTTATTATTTCTATCAGTTACGAGTAGATAATACCTACTATGTCACATTTAATAAAACACAATGACTCAAAATGTTATAACATAAGCGATAAGACTTGACTAAAATAAATTGTAGTAAACAACTAACGTAGGTACTTATTCGCAATTAATATTATTGAACACTAGCTTCCGCCCGCGATTTCGCCTGCCCACAATAAACTTTCACGTTTGTTCACGGGGTGAATTTTCAACAATCCTCCCCTTCGTTATAAAAGGATTCCACCCCTGCAAAATTTTAATTTTTTAACCCTTATAGTTTAGGCCCTGCGTTGACATATCAATCCTTAAGTCAGCTGTCCTTTTATCTTAGACTAGTGGTTCGTCCCGGCTTCGCACGGATCCTCAATTTTTTTCAAGATATTCTATAGCCTATGTTAGTCAGGGTGAACGTAGCTTTCCAACAGTGAAAGAATTATTAAAATCGGTCCAGTAGTTTTTGAGCCTATTCATTACAAACATACAAAAATAGGTACAAATCTTTCCTCTTTATTATATTAGTATAGATTAAATTCTTATCTCCAGTATAAAAATCTATTCCTGTTAAAATAAAACAACATACCTTAACGGTGAATAAATTCAATGACCCAAGCGGATCCGAATGTCCAGAGTACAAGTATCTGTCTTCAAAATTCTCGTAATCTTTAACTAGCACTTTCCTCGCTAGCTCCGGAGTTTGCACAACAAGCGTAGGCTGCCATCCCAAGTAAATCCCCACATAATCACTAGGATATTTTTTACTAAGTTCCAAGAAAAAATCAGTTACACTTTTCCTCATAACAAAGCCTAGATTCCCGATAAAGTAAATCGGCTTCACGTACGGTACGTTACGCCTCTTCCAATAGTCATATTTTCTAATCACAATCCAGCAGAGAATAGTGAAAGTGGCAATAGCTAAGTATAATAAGTTCTGTGTGAGCGCCATTTTGGATAACACGTCTACTGAGGTAAACGCTTAGTTATGTACTGACTGTGTTTTATTTTAATATGAAAATGCATCAGTGCACTTGTTTATCTATATCTATACTAATGTATAAAGAGGAATGGTTTGTTTGTTTGTTTGTTGGCTCTAAAATGACTGCACCGTTATTCGTGAATGACATAGGCTATATTAAATTATAAAGATAATGGGATCCGTGTGAAGCTGGGGCGGATCGATAGTCTATACTTCTATGCTAATATAATAAAGAGGAAAGGTTTTTTTGTTTTCTTGGATTGATCTAATCTAATCTAATCTAATAGGCTCTAAAACGAACCGATTTGAAAAATTCTTTCACTGTTGGGAAGCTACACTATTCCCGAGTGACATAGGCTATAAAAAAAGGGATCCGTGCGAAGCCGGGGCGGACAGCTAGTTAATATATAAGACAGGAAAATCTTTCTTGATGGATCTTGGTCAATGATGCGTGTATATCGAATATAATTAGTAACACTTTAATATTTTTATGGCACTTTTATTACATATTAATCGGTTTTAATGTTTATTAGGATTACAGTGCTATGCACGAGTTATACATTTACAGATTAGATTATATTTGGTTTTTTATTAATAATTTTTGGCGAATTCGCGGTTATTACACATTTGAATGAATTTCAAGTGTAACGGATTTAACTCGCGTATTTTATTTTACTTGTTAAAGTATGGAAAACTTTACAGTTCCCATATTCGTAGCATGACTTAGCGTTGAAAGATCGTCAGCTCAGTAAAGATAATAATATTATAATACAATTAAAAAACACGTAATAAGTACATACGTCATTAAAAATTAATTAAGTAAAAATTCAGTGGGACTGCATTTCCTTAAGTCATCAAAATAATAATTTAATACAATAAAAAACTATTTACCACATTAAATTACTATTGGAATGAAACAACTTTAACGGATTTAACTCGCGTATTTTATTATATTTTTAAACGTCAGCTAATAAAAATAACATATGTGAGTTTAATCCGTTTAAAGTTGTTTCATTCAATGTATAATAACCGCAAAGGCATCAGAAATTATTATTAAATTACTAATTAAGATTTTGGAAAACCCCATAGATATGGTTTTCCTCAATATTAATGGAACTGCAGTATTTTTGCATAATCAGCCTATTTAATAAACATGTACCTACGAGGAAAATGCAATTTTATTTTCCTGTACCTAGGTTTCAGACTTCAAATAACCGCTTTTTTGCTAAGGAAAAACAGGAAATAACAGTTTTATTACTCACTCGTATCTTGTCCGTTCATTGTAGTTATTTTTAATTGCATATTAAATTTATTGCAGTTTGTTAGTTTGACGACATGTCGGTCTATTTGGGGTCTAAGGTTCGAATCCTGTTAGGTTCATATGTCAGTCTATACAAGCATTTTTACCAGAATCTTGAATGTCTCATATATATTATATGAATAGGAATGAAACAACTATTAACGGATTTCACTCGCGTATTTTTATTTTATTTTACGCGACATTAGCGTTAGACTTTCCTACTCAGGCGACTTAAGCGTTAGACTATTGTCAGCTCAGTCGTGCTACGATTATGGAAACTGTAAAGAATCCGAAACGTCAGCATATAAAATAAAATAAAAATACGCTAGTTAAATCCGTTAATAGTTGTTTCATTCCAATATGTAATAACCGCGAAGGCATCAGAAATTATCCTATATCATCATATGTCAGTCAAATGCGTTCAAGCATTTGTACTAGAATCTTGAATGTCTTATATAATATATCGCACACCTAGATCTAAAGAGAGCTAACTCAAAAAAGGTACTTTTTCAGAAGAGGCGAGAAACTGATTAATATGTCCATATGCACGCATGAGTTTTCTGTATAAATTTATACTTCTTACAATAAAGCTAGCAGAGTTATATTAGCTGAAATCTGTTTTAGTGTAGGTGGGTTTTGCTGGAATCCGATTGTGTGCATAACTCAAATCTTCCTGTTTTTGAGTTAGATCCCTTTAGGTCTAGGCGTGCGATATATGAATTGTCTAAAGATATTTGTTTACTTTATAAAATTTAATGATTCATTGATCCATTGATAAGGAATTTCTGTTAAGCTACCTGAAGTATTAATTCTGCTCATACAAGGTAGCGGTCACAAGTTTTATATAATAATTTCTCTACACGGTTATTACACATTGGAATGAAACAACTTTAAAGGATTTAACTGCTAAAGTGTAAGACTATTGTCAACTCAGTCGTGCTACGACTATGGAATCTGTAAAGGCTCCGAAACGTCAACCAATATAAAAAAAAATACGCGAGTTAAATCCGTTAAAGTTGTTTTATTCCAAAGTTTTATATAGGTTGAACAAAGGTTGTTTAAGGGTGTTTTCTAGTGTCATATAGCTACTAGGCAGTTTAAATATACATTCCAACTCTATCAAGAACATATTATATATTATTATGTAATGATATTTACATTCCGTTTCTAGGTTACAAGGAAAATGTACTGCTATTCATAATAATTATATAGGCAAGTCTAAATACAGACTTGAGGTAAACACTGTACGTAGGTATAATAATATAATAAAAAATACAATACAAACAAATGCTTTTATTAGTAAACTAGCGGCCCGCCCCGGCTTCGCTCAGATCCCTTTTTTATAACCTATGTCATTCGGGAATAGTAATAGTATATATATTTAGAAAACTAGACTTCGAATCAAAGCAAATACTACATTTGAACAAAAGGCATGACAAATGATTTTTTTAGTCCATCAAGTAGAATGCCAAAAAATATTGGAAATACTTATATTATAAAGAGGAAAGATTTGTTTGTTTGTTTGGATTGAATAGGCTCCTAAACGACTGGACCGATTTGAAAAATTCTTTCACTGTTGGAAAGCTACACTATTCCCGAGTGACATAGGCTATAAAAGGGATCCGTGCGAAGCCGGGGCGGACAGCTAGTGTTTGAATATGCCGTCAGGGTCTGTCGCCCTTGGAACCCTGATTACCATACTGAGACGCAGCTTCACTCTGGTTGTGGAGTGTTCTAGTTGGTTTAGTAGTCACTCCAGTTAAGCAAGTTGGCTTTATTCATTTTATTTGTCTGAAGTATAAATTGGGGTCGTTTTTGTGTTGTTTATTACAAAAGTACGCTGAACATTTTAGTATTATAGGTATCGGTTAGTTTTGGACGTGTTGACGTTGAAATTTTATCTCGTATAAGAAGCATTTTTTATACATTATAATACTTTCAGTACCTCGGCGACATTAAAAATCATACTATTTTTTAATACGCCGAGTATGTTTGAATTTAATTACAGAACTGAACTTTTGTCTGTGTTTTTCAAAAAATCATTTCCCTCACATGGTGAGATATGAGTAACAAACTTTGAATAGCTTCAGAATTCCATGTCTACAAACCCAATTAGTACAGAATCCTTTACCTGTAGAATTCTTCTACATAATTATCATTCCCATATGCCGAATATGGTTGGTACAATTTTTAACATGATGTCATTGGCCCATCTTTTTGATGCGCCTATCTTTGTAATTTATCATTCGATTGAGAAAAGAAAAAAATACGTGTTTAATCTTTTTTTCTGTCCTCCGGCCAGAAATCGCCAACTTTGTGGCCGCTGCGCTAAGTGAAATTTCCGCTTTCTGGCTTCGTCTAACAGAAAAATAGTATACTGACCTCGGCCAGTAAAATAAAAAAGCCTAAGATCACATTTTTGTCAACCTCGGCTTCGCCTCGGACGACAATTACATGTGATTTGAGACATTTTTTATTTTACTGGCCTTGGTGCGTAATGTACTATTGTTAATCTACAAGACAAAGACGAAGAAAAAAACAATGCCTTTTCTATTTGTCATTTCGGTTAGAAAAAGATTGCAAGTGAAACATTTACTAGCTCGACCTAAACGAGGCACGGCCGTGATGTGTGCGTTGGGATTTAATTCTATTTGTTCTAAACTCATCCCGAAGCTCGTTATATGGAAATGGTGTTTCTCGAATTATTTCTGCCTTATTTTATGCTCATAAATCTTTTATTACTTACACAGGTTCTGGTAAATAATTGGTTAAATATAACCGACGACGATGAACGATCATTGATGTATAACCAAATATTACATTATTAATACTTATTAGAAACTAGCGGTCCCGGCAGACGTCATCCTGCCCGTTCGAAATTCAAATTAGGTAACTTTAGTTAGACAACGTTTGTATGGGAAAAGAAAAGGGGTTGTTTTTAGGGTTTTCCCGGAAATTATTCGATTTTTTCTCGCCGTAAGAACCATCCTTGCCGAACTTGCTTTTCAACGAACATTAAAAAAAAAAAATTGGCCAAATTGGTCCAGGCGTTGTCGAGTTATGCGCTTACCAACACATTTTGCGATTCATTTTTATATATGTATAAGATTCTGGTATACCTATAATTCAAAAAGAGTGACATTATAAATCTTT
Organism: Polylopha cassiicola; assembly: GCA_038024825.1. Taxonomy (NCBI): domain Eukaryota; kingdom Metazoa; phylum Arthropoda; class Insecta; order Lepidoptera; family Tortricidae; genus Polylopha; species Polylopha cassiicola. The sequence goes on from CP149061.1 coordinate 9,606,574, forward strand.
ATCTATACCTACCAATCTATTCTATACTAATATAATAAAGAGGAAAGGTTGTTTCGATTGAATAGGCTCCAAAACGACCGGACCGATTTGAAAAAATCTTTCACTGTTGGGAAGTTACAGTATTCCCGAGTGATATAGGCTATAAAAAAAGGTATCCGTGCGAAGCCGGGGTGGGTCGCTAGTTAATTTATAATTTAATTAAATTGAAACTTTTTATACAAACTTTTTTGACAATATCAAAAATAGGTACCTACTGATCTATTAGCATGGCTCGGTTATTTGACTTTAAACGAGTTGAAATTGTAGGTACTTTGCAAGATTGATAAAAAGCATTAATCATAAATAGTAAAGTCCCGGTTTAATTAATTATTATATTTGTATTCTATCCAAGTATTATCAAACTTATTATTAGTAAGTTTTTTTTACGCAAAGTACCTACGTACTTTGCGTGGTGAAAACATTATTTATATTATTTTTGATAATATGAGAAAGTTTATTGAAAACTTACCCCCGAGTTACTTGGACGCGCGTTATAAGGGTTACGTGCGCCAATGACCCAAAAAACCCTAAAGCAAGCAAAACTTGCAAAAACGGCTCCGACGTAAAACCGTAAAGCGAAATCGTTTTGGAACTCGCTTATTTCGACAGGACGGGGGCATGTGTGCGTGACTATTTTGCATATAACGCACGACAACCACAGTAAATATAAATCCCACCAAAAGCAACATTATGTAAAAACTAGCCAAGTCTCTATGAAGCTAAGTAGCTTTTGTCTAGACTACATACCTAGAGATAAACAAGTTTGTCTAAAAAGTAATGAAATCTAGACAAAGTCGTGCTAAATCTAAGGTTCCTTACTGCGATTTCTTTTTTATTATAGTTAATGCTGTGTGACTCTGGATTATGATGTGCAAAAATATATGCCAAATGTTTATTGAATACTAGCTTCTGCCCGCGACTTCGTCCGCGTGGAACTCCTCCTTTTTTGCAGTCGGTTAAAAAGTAGCCTATGTCCTTTCTCAGGCTCCAGACTTTCTTTGTACCAAATTTCATTTGAATCGGTCCAGTAGTTTTAGCGTGAAAGCGTAACAGACAGACAGACAGACAGAGTTACTTTCGCATTTATAATATTAGTAAGGATGGGCCCCTAAACAAGACAGTGACAAACAATAATAGCAAACATAAGTAATGCAAATTGTATGTATTGACATAAGTGAACGAATGGTTCCGTAATCTGCCGTTTTGCATTTTTTCTTTTTTTTTGCTATAATTAATGGCCTTACTGCGCTATAATTCTTGGATTGAAATTGATTTAGGTTAGGTGTGTACTTTTGAAATAAAAATAGCCAGATTTTATTCCTGTATGTTGATTTTATACGTACTGACGTTTTGAGTACGTTACAGTTGAATTTTACTGTTTTTTTTTTACTGTGGTTTTGTAACTGGAATTGAGTTTTGGCCACACCCCGAAGTGGACATTTGATTGTGTCGAGTTTGAAATTGTTTTAAATAAATATACCTACTATGGCAACTATAAATTCTTTAAAACGTCAACATAAGTACGTATGCTATCAAGTAATAAAATAGGTAGGTACATTAGCAACAAAAATTAAGATGAAAAAATCTTAGTAATTTTTAACTTTAGGCAAAATTGTTCTCTGATAATTAGTTTCTACAATTACTGCGAACTCACAACACAACAACAACTTCTTCATTTTAAGTGACGATTTTTCGGAAACGGCATCTTCTTCTAACCTTCATAAGAACTTGTAAAAGCCTAAACTGAATAAATGTATTTTTGATTCTTATTTTGCATTACATACTTCAGTTCACTTCTATCGTTTATTCCAAGTTTTAAAGCTTTGTGAAGGCTCGTAAGTTTCAGGCTTAAAGCCTTACAAGTAAGTAGTTACACCTTGATCGCGTGTATTATAAATTAGAACTTATTTTTAGTCTCACCTTTTAGGCCTTATTATATTACTTAAAAAGGGTGGATTGGTTGCGGAAAACGTTATGACGTCATATGAATAATGATGTAGATTTTAACATATATTTTTCATTTTTATTTAGTTAAAGTGAAACTTAATCGCAGTTACTGTTTAGTAGGTTATATTCTCAGTTAATGGAGCCTTAATAATTATGTTATAATAATATCTGAATCCTTCGCGGTTATTATACATTGGAATTAAACAACTTCCAACGGATTTAACTCACGTATTTTATTTTATTGGCTGACGTTTCGGAGCCTTTAATTGCTGTAATGTTATGCCGATATGTACAAATAGTAAGAAAATTTGCGTCTACTGTACATTTTTTAAGAGGAATGAATACTTAGTATTTTTTGTGTGTGTATGTGTATGTATGTATGTAATGAATATAATCAAAAACTAATGTGCCGATTTCAAAAATTATTTTACCAATGGAAAGCTACATTCACCCTGAGTAACATTGGGTAAGTATAGATTTTTTTTTATGGTGATTCGTGCATAGCCGGGGAGGGCCACTAGTATAATATATATATCCAGCCACGTTGTCTTACTACTAACAATTATGTTTTACGTATAAATTAATTTGAACTATAAAAACTATAATAATTGTATAATGTTTAATTCCAATATGTAAGAACCGCAAAGGAATTCGAAATTATTAAATTAATTAGTGTTTGTTGTACAAAAAACCTTATTCTTTTTTATTTCAGTATTTATACAAAGTCTAAACATAACACATGACCTCGCTTTTACGCAACCGCGTCATAAAAGATAGTGCCCTTATGGGAAGGGCATATGCTTTTTGTTCGTGCAAAAACATAACTTATAAACATAGGCCAAGGTTTGAAATAAAAAGCAAGAGAATACAAAAGATTATATTATTTTGCCTCTGTATATATTTTTTTATTATATATTATGTTACCAAAATAGTTTTTATATCAATAATATTTTCTGCTTGTTTATTGTTAATGTTTAAATTAAAAAATATATAACGAAACAACTAGAAATGGATTTAACTCGTGTATTTTATTTTCTTGGCTGACGTTTCGGAACCTTTACAGTTTCCTTAATCGAGCACGACTGAGCTGACGATAGTAACTATAACGCTAAAGTGATTTATAATATTTATTGGCTTAATTAGGAAAAGCTGTGGCTTTTGTAATATTACTTTTATTTGATACAATATAGACTATCTACAATATGATTAGATATATTTTGCTTTAAATAATAAATAATAATATTATGTACAGATATATATCGCACACCTAGATCTAAAGAGAGCTAACTCAAAAAAGGTACTTTTTAAGGAGAGGCGAAAAACTGATTAATATTTCCATATGCACGCATGAGTTTTCTGTATAAATGTATACTTTTTATAATAAAGCTAGCAGAGTTATATTAGCTGCAATCTGTTTTAGTGTAGGTGGGTTTTGCTGGAATCCGATGGTGTGCATAACTTAAATCTTCCGGTTTTTGAGTTAGATCCCTTTAGATCTAGGTGTGTGATATATAAAAAACAAATGGCAGAATTAATTATTATTATAAATAGTTGACAAAATGGAAGACCAAAAATTTTAAATTCTGTTACATTTGAGAACAAATAAAATCTTTTCAAATAAACCCTTCCCTATAGCAATCAAATCCAAGTTACGTACATTTTTATACGTACCTAAGTAACTACAACATTCACTTTTAAAAGGCCTTTAAGCAAATACATATCGTTGAAAGGTTAACCCAAATATTCCTAAACACACAGTGTCAGAACTTGGCTCTGTCCACTGTCGTGCTTAAAAGTGTTACACATCAGTTTTTGACACGGTATTTACAATTTCGCTTGTTGGAAACCGTCTGTAAACTTTGAGTCAGCTTTTAAAGGTACTTTATATGGGTTGTTATGTACAAACATGTCGTATGGTATTCCTACTAATCTGTCTATATATCTATACTAATATTATAAAGAGGAAAGGTTTGTCTGTTTGTTTGGATTGATAAAGCTCCAGAACGGCTGGACCGAGTTTAAAAATTCTTTCACTGTTGGGAAGCTACACTATTCTCGAGTGACATAGGCTGTAAAAAAAGGGATCCGGACGAAGCCGGGGCGGACAGCTAGTATTATATAAAAGGAGAAGCTGACTTAATGATTGACATATCAACACAGGGCCTAAAGTATAGGGGTTAGAAACTTGAAATTTTGCATAGGGGTTTTTTTGATAGGTAACGTAGGGAGTCTAAGTAAGGTTTTTAAAAATTTACCCCCTGAGGGGGTAAAAAGCTATCTATTATTATATTTAGCATTAGTCTTTTAAAAAATATATACCTTATCAAAAAAAACATATTCATGCTTCATATTTTTCGTCATTTGCAATTCTCTATGTCACTGCAGAGATACAAGGGAAATTTTGAAGCTATACACGTAAATTATAAAATGGATTTATATTTTTTTGCATAGAATTCTAAAAATGTCAAAGGCATATTTTATATTGCCTGTGAAATATTAAAATCTGCAGCTGAACGCAGATTTTTAAATAGAACTAGGTAGGTACCTATATTATTTTGGTATTTTTTTAAAACTTATTAAAGTGCATTGAAACAGAAACGTCTCGGACACATATAATATAATTATATCAATTTTGGTTTTGACATAAATAAAAGTCTTGTAACTTATTCAATGAAATATACTATGTAATTAGATTACAACAACTACCTATAACGGATTCAACTCACGTATTTATTTTACTGAAATTTCGCAAACTTTAGAGTTCCCATAATCGTAGCATGTTGTAAAATACGCGAGTTTATTTCGTTATAGTTGTTTCATTACAATGCGTAATAACCACATACACATACTATTTTTTATAGTAAAGACAATCACATACAGCGAGTATATAAATCATGTCAGAAGTTGTGTTAGACGGCTACATCACAATGTCCCTGTGAATCCAGAAATCGTAAAAGTGATCCCGAACCTGTTATGGCGGAATACGTTATGTAGAAATTTGAATTTCGCCCTGTTTTTGTCGACTTCAATCTCGCGAGCGCTCTCGTTTGCCATATTGGATCGTTTCAAACTACAGCGTTAAGCGATTTTTGTCGTGTACTAGTACGTATCTCTACGTACACGACAAAAGTCGCTCAGTGACAAAAATGATTATTTTTCATTGGAATAAAACTATGTATTTAGCATGTAAATGCTGATTATTCTAAAATTTTACAGTTCCCATATTCATGTATAACTGCAAAAGCATTGGAAATTTTTAGATTTAGTGATTTTATTGTTACTATTGGATTTCTTAGTAAAAAAATCTACTGATTTGTAGCATGAATTTTATTATAGTGATTTTGTAGCTTATTGTCGCTTCCTAAGCGATCGATTAGTGATAACTGTAAAGTTATCCAAACGTGTGTGGTAAGTGCTGCAAATCATTACACACAGATGGCGCTGAAGCGACATATCCGCTTAAATAATAAAGTACAAATCAGAATATAGTAGTGGTCGTAGGTGAAAGCTGTAAAGCTTAAGTAATTAAGCCTCTAAATACATAGGTGCTACATCAATGATTTTTTCTCGATTTTTTCTTTTCGTGGCACAATTATCATTATCATTAAAAACTAATGATATTGAACGATTGATTTCGATTGATATTTCGTAGCAAAGTTAAATAAGATAGGTATGCATGCGAGTTAAATCCGTTATAATCATAGTTATTTTTTTAAAAGGAGTTAAATCATTCGTTCCTAGGTAGTTATTTCGTTCCAATCCGTTATAGTTGTTTCATTCTAATACAAGCTTGTAAAACCGCTCGTGGTTTTCACATTGGACTCGCAATTTTTACTCCAACTGGTGTCAAGGGGGCTGTTTAACTAATGCCACGTCAAAACTTTATTCATGAGCTTTTTCTTTCAAGGACCATAGATCGAAGAGGGTTTTAAAAGACAAATCCTTGAGATCTGGGGCCTTGGTAGTACCAAGTTGATCAAAAACAACTGGTCGTATGTACGCTTTTCCAAAAATTTTAAATGAAATATCGATATTTTTATACTTTGAATAAATTTTCTATTTATTATTTGGAGGCAAAATCTATTCGTTAATTAAATAAATAAAATAATAAATAATTAATATCTTTGGACAATTCACACCAATTATCTAGTCCCATTTTAAGCAAAGCTTTGCTTGTGTTATGGGTAGGTACTAGACAACGGATAAATATACATAAATACATATTATAAGACATCCAAGACTCAGGTACAGATGCCAGTGCTCATCACATTGACATCTGCCCCTAGCGGGATTCGAACCCGCAACCTCCGGTTTCGTAGTCAGGGCCTCTAACCACTAGACCAACAGGCCGTCGAATTAATTAATTAATTTTAAAATGTTCTTTATATTATTTTTTCTTTCTTTTTTATATTTTTGAAAAATATGTATTTCAATTAGATAACAGCATATAGCAAATTAAATTATGTTGTTCCGTTCGTAAATGGAAAATAATAAAAAATCCCTACTAATATTATAAATGCGAAAGTAGCTCTGTCTCTCTGTCTGTCTGTTACGCTTTCACGCTAAAACTACAGGACCGATTTAAAAGAAATTTGGTACAAAGAAAGTCTGGAGCCTGAGAAAGGACATAGGCTACTTTTCAACCGACTGCAAAAAAGGAGTTTCACGCGGACGGAGTCGCGGGCAGAAGCTAGTATTGTATAATCATTGTAAAATACACGAGTATAAGCATAAGATCGTTCCATCTCACAACATCGTTAATTTTAACAACCCGTCAAAAAAACAAACTTCCCAAACTCTCAAACTCGATCACTTAAAAATAAATCAAACTACATAACGAACCGGGAAACTTGGGGAATTGCCTGTAATATTAAAACCCGGAGTTTCCCGGGAACTTCGGTTGTTAATCAATTTTCCGGGACTTAACCGATTAAAACTGCATACGGTGCAACGTGCCCGGGGAGGGTATTCCAGAGCTAAGTCTCATGGATTTTGTATGACTATTTTCTACACTAAGGCAACCTGGTAGTTATATTTTCTGATGCCTTCGCGGTTATTACATACAGGATCGATGTGGACTGTAATCTAATTATCTACTAAAACTAAACAAAGCGAGTTTCTTTAACTGTTTATGACCAACTAAAAACTGACAATTTCAAATGTAAAACAAAACACAAATATAATTATTCTAAACATAAAAAGTATAAATAAAAACTATAAAAAAGAGGTTGGCTAGTCAACAATCGAAAGAACTATAACAGATTTGACTCGAGTATTTTGTGACGTAGCATGAAGACAAAAAAAATAACATACTTTAGCGTTTCGTCATGCTACGAATATGAACTGTAAAGTATACAAAACGTCATTAATTAAAATAGAATACACTTGGTAGTAGGTAAATAGTAAGTCATACAAGTACAATAATTAATAACATTACTTAAAATCATATTATTTGTTAGAAATAAGACTATAGAAGCTAATATTTATATAAGGTCCATATGACTGTTTGCTCCCGAATAGCGTTCGGGTAGATTGCTGTCTAAAAATAAATCTGTCTGTATCGTACATATAGAACTTGCTACATAGATGTAGGCAGATACGATTACCTAAATCTTGTTGGGGTGAACCTCTGTTATAACATATAAACTGTGTATATGCAATACAGTAACTGTATTTATATATGTTTCTCTATATATCGCACACCTAGATCAAAAAGAAACTCAATAAAGTTCAAAGAAGTGAAAAACTGATTAATGTCCATATACATATACATATAGGAGTTTTCTGTTTAAATTTATGCTTTTTATATGAAGCTAGAAGAGTAAGATTAAATCTGTCTTATTGGTAAGTAGGTTTTGCTGTAAGAAATTTAATGGTATGCGTAAATCATATCTTCAGGTTTTTGAATTTTAGACCCCCTTTCCGCCCCTTAGATATATTATACTTAGGTGTGCGATTAATAACTGACATATCAACGCCTCCTAAGATATTTAATTTCTGAAAGTGTTTTGTTATAAAATGAAAAGTTAGAAATACAAACGTACTTATTTATCTATAAACAAAAACTCATAATTTTCATAAAAAAAAAGAATTCACTGAAAGACATACCGATACTAAAGTCCGTTATAAAAAACGGAATTTTCTGATAATTTTTAACCCAACATAAATGAAGCAAAATACTTTTCGTGTTGTTCCACTAATAAATCTCTTGCACCTGCGCTCACTGCAGTTTATGGCATTAAAAGTGCACATAACTTCAGTCTGTTTACACTATTTTTTGATGTACGAGTTAAGAATTTATACAGTTTGTGTTTGGCATTTGTTTTGATCTCGATTCGATAACCGTATCTAAATCATGACCCGTTAGGTACTAATCTATACTAATATAATAAAGAGGAAATGTTTGTTTGGATTGAATAGGCTCCAAAACGACTGGACTGATTTGAGAAATTCTTTCACTGCTTCTTAGGCTTAGAGCCAGGAAAAGGTCATAGGATACTTTTTATCGCGTTCCAGTGAAAAAAAGCTAATTTGTTAAAAATAGTATAAAATTATAAAGATTTATGCAGCGCTTCTTTGCCGAGCGAGACGAAGTCTGCCGGGACCGCTAATAAAATAAAAAGAAAAGGTTTGTTTGGATTGATTAGGCTCCAAAACGATTGGGCCAATTTGAAAAATTCTTTCACTGTTGGGAAACTACACTAGACATAGGCTATTATAATTTTGAAAATAATTAGGGATCAGTGCGAAGCCGGGGCGGACTACTAGTTACTAATATTATAATAAGCAGGATTATTTCTTTACAACGACGGGCATTTTAGTTCTTAAGTTATTTTTAGTAGTGCAGGAAAAGCAGTACTTTAAATGGCAATTCGCTTTAGAAGAAACTTTTTTAATAAATGTAGATTCTGCGTGCAACCTAGCGCTTGTGTGTTGGAGTTAATTAAAATTGTTTAGATGCTTTACTAATTCTAGCTGAATGTAGAAAATAATCATTATTACTCGTATTGGAATAAAAAATGGACACTGCCAAGCAAAATGTCTATTTTATTTAGCTTTTTAACCGACTTCAAAAAAGGAGGAGGTTATCAATTCGTCGGGATGTTTTATTTTTTTGTGTAAATATTAACTATTTGGCTAAGTGTAAGTCAGATTTGGCACCGACTTCCAGAGGTGATTAAAATTGAAGAAATTGTTTATTTGTTAGGTGTTAAAATCGTATCTCGTGTCGAATTAATATTAAACTAGAGTTTAATTTAGGATTGGGTATTAAGTAAGTCTAGTTAATTTCGTGTAAGCTAGAGCTTACAAGTTTAGCAACTTGTAAATAGACATTTTGCTTGGCAGTGTCCATTTTTTATTCCAATATATATTTAAATTTAAATTTATTATAGTAAATCGGATAACTGTTTATTTTTTTCTTTTTAGTTATTTTTTAAATCACATTTTATTTAAAAATAAAATTACTTTTTTTGTTTTTGCTTTTCATTTTCTTTTAATTTTTTTTTAGTTTTTTTTAGGCGGTTTTATAATTGACTACTCGTGTTTTTGTCTGCGAAACAAGTTGACGTTTAGATAACTGGCCTCCTTTCCTAAACTATCCTAATAACATCCTAGGTAAGCCTAGGTCCTCCAAATTATCAAAACTGACTAGTAAACGTATCTTTGCATCACATTTAATTGTGTATTGTGTATTAGTATTTGGTTCAGAAGCCTCACTGTCGCTCAGCAAGCCGTAATATTGCTCAGTGATTCGATGCCGATTGTCCGGCAATTCCGGAATTCATGCTTTGTGGCAAAGCATTCAGTAATAGGCGGTATAGATTAGTGAAATTGCTACTTTGTGGTGAACAATTGAACAATAAATAAACAACTTAATTATAATAAATAACTTATAAGATGTCTAAGACTTAGGTATAGGTGCTTGTGATTATCACACTGACACCCTAACATCTGCCCCTGGTGGGATTCGAATTCACAACTTCAGGCTTCTTAATCAGGGATCACTAGTCCAACAGGTTATAGAATAATAATTGTTTGGATTACTAGCTTCTGCCGGCGACTTAATCTGTGCCTGACGAGTAGATACTTGACACAATCTCGTTATAAAATATAGCCTACCTATATATTATTCTAATGTATAAGCTAAAGTATTACTGTAAGGTTTTATCAAAGTCCATCCAGTAGTTTTTGCGCGAAAAAGTAACAAACATTCACACTCACAAACTTTCACCTTTAATATAATTATTAGTGTGATTTATCGGTACCTACGGTAAAAGCCCTTTTTATCAAGTCAACTAATAAAAAATACATATTTATTTATTTAATATTGTTTGTTACAGACAAAGCACCATCAGAAGCGACGTTCCGTGGAGCCGAGTTCCTCTCCTATGACTTGACCCAGACGGGGGGAGAACCCATCGTCAGTACCCAAGATGCCATCTCTCTGTACTTCAAGACGAGACAACCTAACGGACTTCTGTTTTATACCGGTAAGTCCAAATTATGTTAGTTCCTAATCACCAGGCGCGTGCAGTGAGGGGAGCGCTCGAGCGTAAGTATGGCGCCAGAGTAGGCATTCCATATGAGTGAGTTTAGTAAAACAAAACTGCAGTTTATCACATTTCAAACAGAACTTAAGTTTTTATATAACCTTTAGCAGGCGCGTGCAGTAGGGTAGCGTCAGTATGGCGCCAGGGCAGGCACTTCATAAGTACATTAGTGATACTGCGCCTGTGCAATGCATGTCGCTGTCGTGATGATAAAGAACAAGAATGAATACGTGAGTACAGAAGCGTAGTTGGCTTGGTACAGGCCTTTTTGCTGCAAAACCGAAATATAGGTGAGCGTCCAGATTATAAGCAGCTGTGCTTGTAAATTATTTTTTTTAGCTCTGACTGACCAGAGCCTTTCATAGTGGGGGTAGTACTTCCGCTCGGGTAGTCAACACGATTATGATACAAGGGAACGGTAGGTACCTGTGAGTGAGATCGACTCGTGATGGCTTTGGTTTGTCTTAGACCCCGCCAACGGGGTATCTGTAGTATGATTGAGATTACTAAGTGTAGGCCTACGCTACAGATATCTATCTGTGTCACCATGTTCGGGGTGCGTCTATGGGGGAGGGGAGGGGGGAGGTTTGAATGAGTATATAATAATAATAATAATAATAATGTCTTTGGACAATTCACACCAATTGTACTAGTCCCAAACTAAGCAAAGCTTGTACTATGGGTGCTAGACAACGGATAAACATACATAAATACATATAGACATCCAAGACTCAGGTACAGATGCCAGTGCTCATCACATTGACATCTGCCCCTAGCAGGATTCGAACCCGCGACCTCCGGTTTCGTAGTCAGACATATGAGCAACTTATGTAGGTAAGTCAACGTTACTTATGTCAACTCAACTCTTATGAGTTAGGTAATACCCAGAGGTTTCACTCCTAGTTTAGTTTCCATACCAACGACGCATCCGAAATGAATTACAAAACAAACATAAACTACACAAAGCTCCAACAAGCAATATTCACTTGGCATGCTAATATTTGCACCCGTATAATAAACTAAATTAATATGCAGCAGTCGGCATCCATTGTTAGTACTGGTTGGTAGCCAAAATAGGTGTTTTCTGATAAATGCTAGAATCGCGTGTCTAACTTAAGTTTGAATTTTGACTTGGATACTGCAATACTTATGAAAATTGCATCGGTTTGCTTTTAACCTTGCATAAAGAGGTGCTGTAGTTCTTTGTCTGGGTGTTATAATAAGGTGCAACAGTTTTTTCTTACTCTTTGTCACGCAAATAGTATTAAATGAATTTGTTTTATAATTGAAATAAAATCCGGCTCGAAGGACTACTATAAATAAATCGGTAATTGGAATGAACGAGTATATATTATTATATAAAACATATACTATTATGCAAGTACTTTGTTTTTTCTCCAGCTCAAAGTCTTCCAGCTCATTATGCAATACTTAATTGGAGTTAACCAAGATCAAAACTCATAGCAGTACAATAAACATAAATGTAGTGACATCCGATTATACATTTTGGACAATTCACAGAGCCATTGCCATCCGACTAGTAAGATTAATTGGGCAATATACCCAAGATTTGGCCGCAGTTACCAACTATAGCCAGCTTAATTCTGTAGAGAATTCCAGTTAGAATTTGAGCTCGTGATGCAATATAGATAGTATTCAGTAGTCTTATCATTTAATTGGTTTTACAACAGTACCTCCCGCCTGGAAAAGTGACATTCGATATTCAGAAATGCTTACAATATTATGAAAAAGGTATGAAGTGACATTTTGATGACCAGCTCCAGTGGTCAGATCCCCTGACTATGAATCTGGAGGTTGCGCATTCGAATCCTGCTAAGGACACATGTCAATGTTGTGAACATGATCGTGAAAATTTGAATTTCCACATATTTTAACAAGTGACTCTTCGGTGAAAGAAAACACGCTCTGTTAACCACACAGTTTTTGGTGTTTTTAATAAAATTACTTCAGGCAAAAGTAAGAAGAGTCAGTCGTATCTGTGTTTTCTTTATCCTTTATTTCTGTTGAGACTCTTTAAAACATAATAATTTCTGATGCCTTCGCAGTTATTACACATTGGAATGAAACAACTATTAACGGATTTAACTCGCGTATTTTTTACTACTACCTGTCTCTCACCATGAGTCTCGGCAATGGGAAGCAAGAGATGCACATCAAGCCAGCGAAGACCAGGTTCGATGACCACCAGTGGCAAATAAAATAAAATAAAAAATACGCGAGTTAAATCCGTTAATAGTTGTTTAATTCCAAAACTCTTTAAAACGTCAAAACCAACATTATTTTAGTAAAAACCGGTCAGAAAAAACGCATCACACAATTTTCAATTTGTACTAAAACCACAATACAAAAAAAGTAGGTACCAGCTCGGTACATGCATCGTCCACAAAGTCCATAAACTAATCAATGAACAAGAAACTAATTTTAATTTATGCTTACTGAGTCTTAATTGTATTATATCAGGATATATGGATCGCTGTTCGTCAGCGTGATACTCCGCCCCGAGCGATCAGAGAAACCATTAATATACAATATGCTTCAATGTTCCGTTATATAGTTTAGATAGTTTATGCTTTGCCATTTCAAAATATGAAGCAAGGGCGTGCATTACATATAACCAGAATGGTATAAATGTATTGAGTGTCTACCCTGACGTAGTACATGCGCGACTCTCACGCGCCTGAATTCTGAAGAAGCTAACTTTTAGAACTAAAGGCTCGTCAACCATACGGTTTTGCAGTAAACGCCCACTAGCTGGACAACTGCGAAAAAAAAAGTAAAAAGGTCTGAAGAGTAATCTGTAATTGCAAAAAATAAGTAGATGTTTTACTAAACGTCCAAAAGTGATCTGTCAAATAAAGCTGCTTTGGCCATACATAGTGAGGTAATTTTAGGAAAACAGATTTTTAAGTGACAGTTTTGAGGTTTCCTATCTCCCTTCAAGCTAATCCTAATTAATAGGACTAGGTACTTAACTTTTGATTAAAACATCGTTATTATTCAACAACAAATGTGAAATGTTACCTTATCTTATAACAATGATAATATTCTTTAAGAAAGGGATTGAAATAGGAACCGTTTTTAAGCTACAAAGCTGTGTGTATACTCCAGCGAGGTGAACTTGCTCATTGTCCTATCCTAAGGATTTTCAAAGTCTTCTCTTCTATCAGGTCATGAGGCAGACTACCTGAACCTGGCAGTACGTGATGGTGGCGTGTCTCTCACCATGGGTCTCGGCAATGGCAAGCAGGAGATGCACATTAAGCCAGCGAAGACCAGGTTCGATGACCACCAGTGGCACAAGCTCACAGTCCACCGTAGGATACAGGAGGTAAGAATAATATGCCTCAAATGTCCTTTGTTGGTCATAGTATAGAAGACACTGTTTTCCAACTATGTCCGTGGTGTGAGTGTCGTATGACTTAATATTAACGTGGGAACGGACCGCTGTGTGATGCCTGAATCGAAACGTAATTGTGTGAATGATGCATGCAGTAAGTATATATTTCGCCAATTCTTCGTACGCACACAGATGAATAAAGGTTATTACTCTTGGCACCAATAGGGTATATAACTAGCTGATAGAGCTTGAAGTTCCGTGGATGGAAACTGATGCTCGATCAATATTTATGAAATCTTATAGGTATATGTGGCAGCAGGCTCGTATTATTATACGCACACCTAGATCTAAAGGGAGCTAACTCAAAAAAGTAACTTTTTGAGGAGAGGCGAAAATCTGGTTAACCTATCCATATACACGCATGAGTTTTCTGTGTAGATTTATGTTTTTTATAATGAAGCTAGCAGAGTTAGTTTAAATCTGTTTTAGTGGTAAATGGGTTTTGATGTATGGAATCCGATGGTGTGCATAACTCAAATCTTCAGGTTTTTGAGTTAGCTCATTTTAGATCTAGGTGTGCGATTATATATATAAATGAAGCAATAACATATATATTTTAGTATGTATATTATAGCAATAAATATAGTTTTACAAAGAACATAAAATCCAAAAAATTCTGATGCCTTTGCGATTATTATACATTGGAATGAAACAACTTTAACGGATTTATATCTCTTTAGCATAAGACTATTGTCAGCTCAGTCGTGCTACGATTGTGGATTCTGTAAAGGCTCCGAAACAGCAACCGATAAAATAAAATACGCGAGTTAAATCCGTTAAAGTTGTTTCATTCCAAAATAAAATCTACTCGGAAAAATAAATTCAAATATCACAATAAATATAGCTTAAATATTAATAACTTTAGTAGGTATCACAAGGAAATTAAAGTGCATTTGTAGATTTGAAAAGATTTTGTACGGAAACAATGAAAAGAAAACTTTTATTGTCTCTTGAGTGCAACGGAGTGCAGTTGCAAGTTCTGGTCGTTGCATAATGTGAACGGCTGCAATATCTTATTGCTGTGCACAGTTCTTAAATAATATTGTATTGTTTTAGAATTTTGCAAGTAGTTTTACTTAGCGGAATGTTTTTAGAAATTATTTAATCACAAAGGGCGTATAATCATTATGAAAATGTATAGTTTTAGGTATGTAGTTTTGAATAAAAACTTTTGACCTAAAATTAAATAACCTTAGAGTGGTCCACCCTTAACATTTAAGGGTATGTAAAATAGATGATGGTCGATTTTCAGACCTACCTGATATTCACACGAAATATCATAAAAATCAATCCACGACAATTTTATATATTAGATAAGAAAATAAATTAAAAATGATCTTAAATACCCGGCGTTAAAAAATGTTTTACCTCGAGTTAATTATTTTAATAAATTAATTTATATTTCTTAATTACAATTTAGCTATCCCATAAATTAAATATCAGTTTATATTTACGCAATCTGATAATTTCGACAATAATATTGTAAGCCCTAGGCTTTAGAATTTAGGTTCGGTGTAAACACTATTGTTGATTTTCAGTTGTTTACAAAACTTTTACTATAAATAGATTTTGATTATCGCGTTATAAATCTACCGTGGATTCTCTATTATTCTATGAACAGTTTATTGGAGCTTGGCTAATCTTTCTTAATTACTTATTTGTTCAGTTAGCTTTAGTATTTTAATTGTTCTTTTGTCGGCGGTGCAGTTTTTTTATCTATACTAATAAAAGAAAGAGGAAAAGTTTGTTTGTTTGGATTAAATAGGCTCCTAAACGACCGATTTGAAAAATTCTTTCACTGTTGGAAAGCTACACTATTCCCGAGTGACATAGGCTATAAAAAAAATAGGGATTTTATTAAATTTCCTTTTTAATTCTTATCTAGACGATAATGAAAATTTAGGTATTTATTTTGACTCTTATAGTTATAAAACTTAACTTATGGAGATCAAGATTATGATCTATTAAAAATAATAACATATCATTTTTTTGAAAATTGTCATGATATCCTTAATTGCAAACTATAGGGGTTATAAACTAGAAATTTTGTACAGGAATTCCCTAAAACGGAGATCAATTAGGTTATGTCTGTTAAAAATAATAACATGACGTAACATTTTTTGAAAATTGATATACTTACTTAATTGCAAACTAGTTATAAGGGTTAAAACTTGAAATTTTGCACACGGCCGCAGGGGTTTCCTAAAACTGAGCAGAGTATTGAGAAAGGATTTTTAAAAAATTATACCCTAAAGGGGTAGAACGGGTTCTCTTTGGTCCTTAATTGCAAACTATAAGGGTTAAAAACTTGAAATTATGCACAGGAGTTCCCTAAAACGTAAAAGAGTATTAAAAAAAATAAATTTAAAAATTCACATCCCAAGGGGGTAGAACGGAGGTGGATATCGTGCCCAGACGAAGTAACGGACAAAAAAAAAGAGACTAGTCTAAGAACTTTCTTGTTTGGTTTATTATGTGTCTAATTTAATTAAATTGTGTACGTATCTGAAGAGATATGATAGTCTTTTGTAAAAAATAACTAAAAGAAATTCTAACACATTGGAATTAAACAACTATTAACGGATTTAACTCGCGTATTTTATTTTATTTGCTTGCCAAATCTTGCTTATAGTTGTTTCATTCCAATGTGTAATAACCGTGAAGGCATCAGGGGCCCTAGACAAGGTGCCAACGTTCAACGTTAACGTTAAACGAAACGACCAAATTTGTATAGGATTTGACATCCGCGAACTTTTGTGACGTACGTGACAGTCGTTCGCGGATGTCAAATCCCATAGATTTTGGTCATTTCGTTTAACGTTAACGTTGAACGTTGGCACCTTGTCTACGCCCCCAGGAATTTTTAGATATGATAGTCTTTTGTTTAGGGTTTTGTAGAAAATAAAAAAGAAATTCTTACAGTTTCGCCGAGTCTGTCTCTCTGGATTAAAATAAAATAAATTATCTAAAGTTGTCATTAGAAAGGGACAAAGTAAATCGTTCGTAATCATTAATTTTCATTTCCAATACTCGCAGGGATTGAGTTGAAATTAATTTCAACTTCAACATACTTTTGAATAAGATATTGGATGGAATCAATCGTGAATTTATAATTGTAATTGTTTTTTGTGAAACATCCTGTTTTTGTTTTGGAGATTAATGGAAAGTTATAATTAGCGTACAGATATATCTACTTAATATTATAATTCGAACAAAATGATATGTTTTAAATTAGGCAGACATTATTTAATGAATTCTCAAGAATGATTCTAATTTGTGGAATAATCTATTTTCTTAGTGTTTCCACGGAAATTAGACTGAGAGAAATTATTGGTAGATAGTTCTATTCTAAATTAATAGCACTTCTAGGGAATGCGTAAAGTATTTTTTTATCCAAAAAACAAATACCGAATGATCAACATCAATATAGGTACCTATTATTTTATTTAAAAATCCACTAGATGCGCTAGTGTAGTTATTATGAAGTATTAGCTTCTGCCCGCGACTTCGTCCGCGTGGAACTCCTCCTTTTTTGCAGTCGGTTAAAAAGTAGCCTATGTTCTATCTCAGGCTCCAGACTTTCTTTGTACCAAATTTCATTTAAATCGGTCCAGTAGTTTTAGCGTGAAAGCGTAACAGACAGACAGAGTTTCTTTCGCATTTATAATATTAGTTAGGATAACTGTCACGTTATAAGCCAATTAATTCGTCCATAATTGATAGGTATTTGCCAGCTAGCTCTAATTTTTGCCTAGCCCCCATCCCAACATACTCAGCAGAAAACCTAATATAAAACAAAATGACGTCACTCGTATATTTTTATTTTAATAAAATCGAACCGTAGCCCAGGGACTAATTGACGAATAAAATTCAACAAACCAAATAAATTTAATCAATTAATTAAATGTAACATCCACGTAATTATGTGCAAAAATGTTGCCCTACTAAATATTAGCGGCGGGGACTCAGTGGTGCGAAAACTGGTATGTTTACACGGGTATAACGCGGTGTTGAACCAAAAAGGGCGTATATGTATTGAATCGTTGTGTATATACGCCGTTTTGGCTTGGCATTAATGCGCTTGGTCGCAACCACCGGAATTAACAGAATTACCGATATAGTATTGATACCGGTAATTTACCACGTCCAATGAAATATTGCTGCATTAGCGATGTTATTTCGTGTAATTTTAGACTTATTGATGTTACACACTAGCTAGTTGGAAAACGTTCGCTGGAAAGTGTTCGGAAATAATTAGGTATTGGAATGAAACAAATATGAACGAATTTAACTCGCGTATTTTATTTGATGACATTTCGGATTTTTTACAGTTTCCATAAACATAGTACGACCAGTTGTTTCATTCCAATGTGTAATAACCGCGAAGGCATCAGAAATTATTAATTAGGTATACTTACTTACAAAAGGGTTGCGTGAAATTATGACAATGTTATGCGTTGTGTCGCTTTTAGGAAGCAAATAGTCATAATAATATCGATCTTATATTATGACTGTTTCCTCCCTTAGAGTCATATTTATTTATTTATACTATACCTACTATCTTCTGTCCGCTAAGTCATCAGCAAATAAACACCCCCGTATTATCGCCTTAGGGGGGTGAATTTTCGAAATGGACCAAAATTTCAAGTTTGTAACCTTATAGTTTGTTATGTTATAGGGTGTTTAAAAATTTGGTGACAAAGTTTTGATGGTATTACGCAAATAAAATACCAAATAAAAAATGTTACGATATACGTTTCCAATTTAATATTTATTATTTTATTTACGTTTCTGCAGAAGCGTGCCGTATGAATAGTTTATTTATTTTATAAGACAAGGTCTCGGTCCCAAAGTAATTCCGATGTCATTATTTTTGGGAGTCTTTTCGAATTCTTGGCATCGCAAGCCTCCTCAAGGTTATATAAAATAACTCAATTAACTATATTATATCGAAATATTTCTCGACTTTAAGTTTTGTGTGTTTGATATTTGTGATACATACCAACTTCATAATATTATAATAATTTCTGATGCCTTCGCGGTTATTATACAGTATAAAAAAAAAAATATATACGCGTTGACTTTAGAACCTCCTCCGTTTTTTTCGTCGGTTGAAAAGTAGAATTTAGCATAAGACTATTTTCAGCTCAGTCGTGACGATTATGGAATCTGTAAAAGCTCCGAAACGTCAGCCTATAAATTAAAATACGCGAGTTAAATCCGTAAATCTGTTTCATTCCAACGGTGTAATATTTTTTTACATAATGACATTTGTTAATGAGTTTGTGTGTGTGTGTGAGCGCATTTTTGTGCTGTTGTACTGTAGGACGGCTTAGCTACTAAAGCGATTTAGTGTGGAATCAACCGTAGTAGAGTTAGCTGATACACCGGGCACGTTAGGAAAGTAGGTTCAAATCCCGACCGATTGTTTTTTTACTTTTAAATCTAATTTATTTGAATTACTTGTTTTAATTATATTTTCTTTGTTAACAGGTTCAACCGTCGACGAGTTTTTGTAGGGTGAGTACAAGTTTATTTTTAAACAAATATGTTAAGTGCAACATTATACAATAATTAAATATTAACAAAAAAAAAAGTATAAACAAAGAATCCCTACTATTCCCTACTAATATTATAAATGCGAAAGTAACTCTGTCTGTCTGTCTGTCTGTCTGTTACGCTTTCACACTAAAACTACTGGACCGATTTAAATGAAATTTAGTACAAAGAAAGTCTGGAGCCTGAGAAAAGACATAGGCTACTTTTTAACCGACTGCAAAAAAGGAGGAGTTCCACGCGGACGAAGTCGCGGGCATAAGCTAGTATTCAATAAACATGTGGGATATATTTTTGCACATCAGAATACAGAGTCACACAACATTAACTATAATAATAAAGAAATCGCAGTAAGGAACCTTAGATTTAGCACGACTTTGTCTAGATTTCATTACTTTTTAGAGATAAACACTTGTTTATCTCTAGGTTTGTAGTCTAGACAAAAGCTACTTATTGGAATGAAACAACTATTAACGGATTTAACTCGCGTATTTTTATTTTATTTTATTTGCTGCGTGAAATGTAACATTAGTATTTCATAATTCAGAATAGGGTAGTTTTTCAAAATTTGTAATTTAAATATAAGGTAGTTTGCATAACTGTATAAATCACTTTAGCGTTAGATTATTGTCAGCTCAGTCGTGCTACGATTATGGAAACTGTAAGTTAAACTAAAGTTCCAGGCAGACGAAGTCGCGGGCAGAAGCTAGTGTAATAATAAGACACTATAGTGGCAATATTTAATGTATAGTCGTCAACAAATATATTATGGTGGTACAGTTAATTTGCCTTAATTGTCTCTATTGCCGTATTCGATAGAAGTAATTTATATGTGATGGTGACTGTACTGCTACTGATAAAGGTACAATATTTGACGCCGACTGTACTTAAATGCATAATAAAATATTTTCCTCCGAGAAATAGCGTTATTGTGATGGGCATAATGGAGGCTTCTGAATAGAAAGCCTTGACAATGCAGCTGGCATTATGCACATGCAGAAAATGCATTTAAAATGGATCTCTTGCATTTATTCATATTTTTAGGCCTTTCAATTTATTTTTATTACTTAGGGTAGTGTTGTTGTTATCCGATTATGACTGATATATTTATGATGATGATGAAATATTTATGGAAAAAGGGGTCTGCTTATACTGGGTACTTATTTTAATATGTGAAATGTTTGAAATCATTGCATTATGTAAAATCTCTTTATTATTAGTATTAGGCTATCGTCAGTATAGTCGGCTGCAAATAAAGTAGTAAGTTTTCTAAACGTTAGCAAAAAAAAAACATATCACACCTCTAGATCTAAAGGGAGCTAACTCAAAAAAAGTAACTTTCGGGAGAGGCGAAATTGTTGTAAGGAATCGGATCCTTTTTTTAGCGTGATTTTTTAGTTAGCTCTGTTTAGATCTAGGTGTGCGATATATCAATTATAATCCTATTAATATTATAAACGCGGAAGTTTGTAAGAATGTGTTGATGTACTTACCTTTTTTATACTATGTTTATTACTCTATCAAAAACTACTGAATAGATTTGATGAAACTTTACAACAATATAGCTTATACAACAAAATAACATATTATTATAGGCTATATTTTATAGCGATATCGTGTAAAGTATTTATCGTGCGTAGAAGAAGTCGCGGGCAGAAGCTAGTGTGCAACCAAGAAAGTACATATCAGAAATAAGATTTGTGGTATTTTTTTCTGAATAACTTGTTTTACTTTATATTAGACAAGTACATTAATCAAGAAGGCTTTATAGAGTACTTGTTAATGCGCAAATAACAAGAGAACTGGCGAAGTTTGGGCCTAATTTGGAAGTTACAATTACCAGACCCCTAATTAACTCTTTCTTACTTATTACTTGTACGAGGTAATAATTTTCTAGGTAAAGCTTCGTTCTTACTGACAGTTATGGAGTTTTAAATACTTTATGTTAGTGTATTGTACTTTCATATTCAATTTTACACCCCTTTTTAACCCATCAGGGGATGATTTTCGGGAAAAATATGTTACGTTTTCCTCTAGGATTTTCTTTACTATTTGTTCTTAGAAATTGCTTGCTTATTTTTTTCTGTATTACTCAAAGGTTGTGTGGTACAAAATGCTTCAAGGCATTAAGTTTGCCTTTTGTGTCCTGTTAAGTTTTGTTCAATCCCTACTAATATTATAAATGCGAAAGTAACTCTGTCTGTCTGTCTGTCTGTCTGTTACGCTTTAACGCTAAAACTACTGGACCGATTTAAATGAAATTTGGTACAAAGAAAGTCTGGAGCCTGAGAAAGGACTTAGGCTACTTTTTAACCGACTGCAAAAAGGAGGAGTTCCACGTGGACGAAGTCGCGGGCAGAAGCTAGTAAAGTATAAATATTCAAATCGTTTAAGCGGGCAAAGGAAACAGACAGACAGAAACTGACTTAAAATCAAATTACTTTTGAAACTCTCGCAAAATTTTATGCTGACGTATAAACTTTCCCATTTCAGAATTTAAAATATCGTGAAGTAAGGAAGTAGAAAAATATTCAGTAAGACTTTATCGTATATAAGAACACGCTCGAGGGAATACCTAATACAGTATTACCTATAAGAATATTTTTAAAAATTCATGCCAATATCCCAATTCACCTACATCCTGTTACAAGAGAAATTCGTGAATACGAAACCTATTACCAATGAAGTATCATCCTTGAGAATACTAAATTATAAAAAAAATAACACTCCGGGAGTGCCGGCAGAAGTGAAAACTTCAATATGAACGTTGTGTTTAATTATAAGTACAAAAGTACTATCATTTATGAGGTAGAATACAATGTTTATTTATTGCGCTATCGTACACAAATATGACAATTTGTCACCATCTTTGGATACGCGTGGCACGCTGTACATAAACACACACGACATTCACAGTGCCACCTAAACGGAGCAGCACACTCAGGCACGGTAGAAAGAGTGGGAGATACTAGTTCCTCTCCCTTCCCCTTGATCTTACGCTTTTTCGATCAGCATCACGTGACCCTGACGCGAGTTTGAAAGTTTTTACCCATACAAAAAAAAGTGCTCAGCGCCGCTAAAGAAGTTTTAACTTCAAAAAATAATATAATTTATCTGCATATAAAAATCTGGCAACACCCGTCCGGGGTCCATATTACTTTTAACAAGTAGATAAAGGGGCCGTTCAAGTATTACGTAAGCACAATTATTAAATAAATTGACAACGTCTAGAAAAATAATACTGGTCGATTTTAAAAAAGTGACTGATATCCTGGACCTTAAATTATAATATCATAAGAGCCAGTTTTAGGTACTAATATGATACCAGATAACATTCTGAAACGAATAAAGTTTCAGAATGTTATCTGGTATATATGCAAATATATGTTTGCAAAAACATAAGCTAAATAAAGTTATAGTTTATTTGGAAGATAAATTCTGGGATGTTTTTAATTTTTAACTTGGTACGAATAGTAATTTGAGCATGATTTTTAAAATTTTCCTTCAACTTTTCAAAACATTTTTAATACGTAACAATAAAAACTAATTCATTGGAATGAAACAACTATTAACGGATTTAACTCGCGTATTTTTATTTTATTTTATTAGCTGACGTTTCGGATTCTTTGCAGTTTCCATAATCGTAGCACGACTGAGCTGACAATAGTCTAACGCTAAAGTGATTTATACAGTTATGCAAACTACCTTATATTTAAATTACAAATTTTGAAAAAACTACCCTTTTCTAAATTATGAAATATTAATGTTACATTTTACGCAAAATATTTTACTATTATACATTACAATTAAAACCTAATAGGGGGCGTTACTAGCGCTTCGGAAAGACCATCAACTGAGAAGAAACGCCGCAAGAAACTCAGTCGGAAGTCGCTTTTTTAGGACACTTCTATGTTTACAATGAAAAAATATTGTGGCAATTAAAAATTAAACAAAAACCAAATCAGAAAAATTAAATTAAAAAAAATAAAAAAAAAAAAAAAAAAATTGAAACTAAGTCTATGCAGTCTTCTGTCCGCTTAGGATTTGATGAGGTGGACTACTGGATCCCAAGCTGCTGGAACGGAGAAACCATCTTCCCTATTGAAATTCGGGTGTTTTTGAATTTCAATTGCCTCGCGAAGCATCCTAGGTAAGTAACGGACTTCCTTCGCAAGGACCTGGGCTTTATCAAATTGGATGGAGTGGTTTGGTTTATCCATGACATGTTCACAGACTGCAGACTTCCGGAAACGGCGGTGTTTCACATCAGCTATGTGTTCTTTAACACGAGTAGCAATACTCCTCTTTGTTTGTCCTATATAAGAGAGACCACAATCACAGTCCAGCTTGTATACTCCTGCATCTTGTAAAGGGATGTTACATTTTACTGGTCTCAAAAGTTGAGAAATCTTCTTCAGCGGTTTAAAGTATGTTTTGAGAAGATCTTGAAGCGTGTTTCCATCAAAAAATACGCGAGTTAAATCCGTTAATAGTTGTTTCATTCCAATGTGTAATAACCGCGAAGGCATCAGAAATTATTATAATAAAAACTAATTGCTTCTCAAACTCTTTACACCCATAATTCTTTAAAATGGGTGGAAAAAATATTTCGCGTCCCCTTTTTCTAAGGATAAACTGTATTACTTATCCAAT
The DNA here is from genome assembly GCA_038024825.1 of Polylopha cassiicola. Taxonomy (NCBI): domain Eukaryota; kingdom Metazoa; phylum Arthropoda; class Insecta; order Lepidoptera; family Tortricidae; genus Polylopha; species Polylopha cassiicola. Next base: position 9,630,739 of record CP149061.1, read on the forward strand.
ATTTCAAGAAAATGGCTCGTAACAAATTTCATTAAACTCCGAGTGAGGGTAATATGAAAAAAGTTGAAGCTTTAAGTTTTATAAATGGATCTAGAACCCGTAACTACACTTGTTAGGTACAAACATTTAATAAAACCCGTTATTAAGTACATTATTTTGGTGAAACAGAATTAGTAGATATTTTTCATTTATCGTGGCCCTTAATTATTATTATTTATCATTAAAATATCTATTACTAGCGATCCGTTTCAGCATCACATAACACCGTTCTATAAACCTTTCGCTTGAATCACTTTATCTAACAAAAAAAAAACGCTTCAAAATCAGTTGCGTTGTATAAGCATACATAGGGATGGTCAGATAGCGACGGCTACTTTGTTTTATACTATGTAGTGATAGGAATAAGCTTATATGACTTGTTTTTTTTTTTTAATCTGTTGCTATTATTATTTGGGAGACAAAGTTTGTATGCGAGTGACTCTTAAGCCCAAACCATTTCAAATTTTCCATAAATATTTTTCATTAAAACCTATGAAAAACGTACCTACTTATTTGCTATTTAAATAAAATTTATCATGTGTTATAAAATACGCAGACGAAGTCGCAACAAAAGCTAGTATTCTATAAAGATACATACATACGTCGCTGATAGTGTTAAAGTACACGGCTGAAGTCGCAGCAAAAGCCAGTATTCTATAAAAATACATGACTATGTCCTCTGTACACAGGTATCAGCAGTTGTGGACGATGTATACACAGATCACTCCCACGTAGCCGGTTCCTTCACCATGCTGGCCAGCTCCCGAGCTCATGTCGGGGGGTCGTTGAACGCACGAGCTCTACCTGGTGCCAGGGTCCACACTAACTTCATTGGTTGTCTTAAGAAGGTAAGTCAGAAAGACAATGTAAGGAAACTCAGTGGTATTATAATAATTAATATATTTTAGTTCTACGTTGGCACCAAAATGTATGGGATTTGACATCCGCGAACGACTGTCATGTACTTCACAAACGTTCGCTGATGTCAAATCCCATATATTTTTATCATTTTGTTTAACGTCAACGTTGAACGTTGTCTAGGCCCACTTGTCTACGCCCCAAGGTCGTTTAAAAGGACCAAGTATTCAATTGTTTACTTAATGTTAAACAGTGTATGATTACTGCTCATTAAGCTAATCAGGAATTTGGCTTGGAAATCTATAATATTTTTAGTTATACATAATCTGACTCTGAATCTCATGTTTAATTTATTCACAGGTGGAATTCTCAGCAGACACCCTGCGTCTAAACCTGATAGACCTGGCCAGGACTGGCAGCAAGCTGATCACCGTCACTGGACGCCTGGAGTACGCGTGCACCGCCACCGACTCAGCAGACCCAGTGACCTTCACCACGAGAGATGCGCATTTGGTAAGAGCTTTGTGAAGAAACTCTAGGCACATTTGGTGTGATAAGCAAGCAGACCCAGTGACCTTCAGCACGAGAGACGCGCGTTTGGGTAAGACCTTTGTGAAGGAACCCTCTAGGAGTATTTGGTGTGATAAACAACCAGACCTTTACCACGAAGATGCGCATTTGGTAAGGAAACTTCTAGGAATAATTGAAGTGTCATTAGTGTTTCGTACTCAGAGGGTAAAATGGGACTTTATTAATTCCACCAGGCTATATCTGATGAATCGTGATGGTTAGCCAGTTAATTTTCACAGTAATAAATACTAATAAACAGAATAAATAAAAGAATTAAAGGAGTCTCATACAACAAACTTGATTGGTTTTGCCGTATTCATAGATACGGAACCAATTGTGTGTGAGTCCTACTCGGATTTGGTCGTGGATTTCAAGAGCTGCTACAGCTATTTGTTTGTTCATTTTTAAAATTAATTTTCATACTCTTATTGCGTCATCATATCACATACGTTACAATTAAGCTAAAAGGTACATGCACCTTTCAGCATAATTGGATGTTACAATAACACTACAAAATGAATTGCATATTTTGATCCAGCCAAAAACACGAACAGAACATGAAATACATAGAAGTCTTTAATACCTAATAATAATATTACTTTATACAAAAACCTCTTTGAATTTAATTCGCTTTTTGGTCATAAAAAACATATACAAATAGCACTTCAGGAAATGTTCATTAGTCTATGCACATCTCTAATTCAAAGGCAATTAATGTTGCATTGATCCACCTTCTAGGAATGAAGCTATATATAAATAGATAGACCAACAGTTTAATACAATATCTTCTTTTATAAAGGATTTTTTAGCATAACAGAAGCAAACTTCAAAGCATTTTGTAAAATTAAATGAAAAAAGATCACCTTTAGGCGATAAAGACCCATAGAAAGACGCAATCCCAGCCCCGTCGTCGAGTAATCGAGCATTTTTCCAACATGACCAATCCGACATACCTCATTAGCCAGAACCGCAGAAACTAAGCACCAATTAAAAACAATGACCTGTCGCCGGGCGTGTGAAAAATCCGTACTACCCTGATCGTTGGAGATGGTCATCTGAGGCTTCGAGAGCCCTTTGAACGGCGTGCTCTCGAATTCAGTCGAGTATCCTGTAGTGCCCTGAAGAGGGCAACGAACTCTGATTAGATAGGGACGTCCGGTTCTACCGAGACCAAGTATTTCACTGATTGGTTTGCGGTTAAGCCTAGGAACTTAATTGCAGTATTGTGGCCCTCGATATAGTCTTAATTGAATGTGAATATCTAGTTCAGGTTGAAAGATTAAGTTGAATCAATTGAATGAAAGCTGTTCTATTTGATGATTATGGCTGTTAAAGTGATTGTAGTTATTCTGCGTCCATTATGGTTATTTAGTTAGATCGACTTAAATTAGGCAGTTAAATAGGCATCAATTTTCGATTATAATAATAAATGTTGTTCCTTATGTGTTTTAAAAAAGTGGAAATGAGGACATCATTATTTTGCATAAGATTCTGTTATTTACAAATATCGGGGGATATATAAAATGAGATGAAGATTTTATACGACCCGTATGTACTCTAGGTGACCTACTTTAGATAATAACAGTTTTTCATCAATTGTAACATCAAAACTTTCTAAATAATTCTTTATTCTCATTTGATTTACTTATTCGTCAATCTCAGGATAATCCCTTTTCAAGACCCTTCAATTCCATTGTAACTCATTAAAGGTCTGTCGTCTCTCGTCGAGGGATACTGGAACACTTGTAGTCAGTTTGTGGACTCAAGACTATTGTCTGGAGGCGTCTGTTCAATGACGTGAAGCCAATTATTGTTTGTTGAGAAGTCTGCTTCTATGTAATTGAATTTGTTATGTTTAAACCCCTTGAGATGCCTTGATTATTTGGGACACCAAATTAGATTACATCGGGACATTAGATTGTATAAATTGACTGAAAAAATAAGACTTTCTGCTGAGTTTCTTGTGGCGTTTTCGACAATATGGTGGTCTTTCCGAGTGCCATCTGATGTGTAAAAGTATTTTATATTTGAAATAATTTATATTTGATTTATTAAGGAATAGGTTTATGTTCTCGGTTTTTTTGTCTTAAAATGTAAATCAGGAAACGTATCAATGTTACTAAATAATATATATTCTGTGCTTATTACGGAATATACTCCTATCAAATCCTTAGGACAAAAATTCAATTGGGTAAAAACTTGTAGACGATGTCATTTAACTAAATATAATAGATTGTAAATAATATTATAGTTGTATTAATTTCGTTGATGACTATATAACTAATATCATCAAACTCAAAGATATTACCTGCGATACCGATAACGTTCTAATAGTCAACTCCAACGGCAATAAAATAAAACATTCCACGAACTACAAATCAATACGCTACTACGAACAGTACACAAATAGTTGGTTGCCAAGAATTTCATCATTTAGTCAATTAAGGTCGGGTCGACCTTCGCCGGTTCATTCTACTGTCCTTCACCGGGGGTTAACAATATTCAGATAAAGCCTCGGATTAAAATACTTTACATACTAGAAATTATTATGTTGAAGTTTTTATTTGTCGGCCTAGTTTTTTTAGGGTTAACGGCGATCGTTATTTGAATGTAAATCGTCTGATAAGTTTGAACAATATTTTCGGCCGCGAGGGAGTTGAAGTAAATGAGATGGTTTTGAAAGGGAGGAATTTTGTTTTGCTTTGTTTGAATATTTGTTATCTTGTGTTCAATGGGTTTGAAGTATCGATGTGCTGTTGCCGACGTCGGTTGGTGTTATTATGCGAAAAATGATAACAAACGAAGTTCATTTCTTATTTAATCTTTTTAGAGCTAGCCAAAGGGTAAAATGAGACCCTATTACTGAGACTCCGCCGTCCGTTCGTCCATCCGTCCATCTATCATCAGGCTGTATTTCATGAACCGTGATAATTAGCTAGTTGAACTTTTTACAGATGATGTAATTCTGTTGCCACTATAACATCAAATACCTACTAGGAAACAAAATAATTTATTATTTAAGGGGCTTCCATACAACAAACGTGATTTTATTCTATTTTTATTGTTAATGCTACGGAACCTTTCGTGCGCTAGTTCGGCTTGCATTTGGCTGGTTTTTGAATCTTTCACATTAATGCTATTATAATGTATTTGTAATGTCACGATGTGACTTAGATTTTTTAAATATTTTAATCATTTCATTTTTGACTACTAATTATATTTATTTTTTTACGATCATTGAATTTTTCAGATTCTACCAAAATGGGAAGCCGTGAAAACAGGAACAATTTCATTCAAGTTCAGAACTAATGAACCGAACGGCCTTATACTCTTCAACATGGGAGCTAAGCCACCAAGGGTAGGTTGCACGGTAAGGGGTGAAGCTTTTGGGGTTGGACCGAAATCATTAATAAAAACATCATCATGATCATAAGAATCATCGACATCAGCAAAATCATTAAGAAGTTCATCACCAATAAGTTTCATCTGCATTACGTATTTGCTTAGAAATATGAGGTTGCAATGTTTCTCAGAAACATATTTTTTATGAAAAACATTGTTATACGTTAGGTGCGTGTTAGAATTATTTCACTTGATTGCAATCTCCTGTTTCAAAAACCCATTAACGGATAAGCGTGTCCAATTTGATCAGCGAATATTGAAAACAGTGACACGAGTGATGTTTCACATGAATTTAATTTCATGATCAAAGCGGAACGCCGAGTAATATCCAACGAACCAGCCCGCATGTTAGGCTCCGTTATCGAAAGAAGTAAAAATTTGAAAACACATAAATAGGGGAATTTGTGTATGGTACCTTATAAAGTTTCACCCACTTGTTTAAATGTTGAAATGTTTTTTATGTTTATATCTGTATACCGAAGCACAGTAGATATAAATGCACAGATAACACCTGTAGGACCCAACACCTGTGTAGAGCTAACGGTATGAGCCGATGTGTCAAAAAGCTTTGATATTTTAAGGGCTTTATTAATACCTACACAAATTTGCACTATTACTGCAGCGACACAAAACACATCTTTCTAAATTCTATTTACATCCATAGATACACCGAAACAGATTCTCCCAATCTTTAGACTAAGTTTTGATTACAATTATCACAAATCACCTTTGTTACCTTGAAAAAATAGTTACGTAAGAAACCAATTTTGAATCCGAAAGACATTTTGCAGTTGTTAACGAAACGTCCCCAATGGTGGAATGTTTCGAATATTTTAGTATTCAAATTGTTCGTGAATAGTTTGCATGTATTACGTGCATTCGGTTGCGTCTATTTTTATTTTGTTCGTTTTCTTACTTTTGTACGTTTTTATTGATTTAAATCAAACTAGGTTATGGTCTATTGAAAGATACAGTTTCGTATAAACTGCATGAGTGCATGACGTCCTATTATTTTGTCTCTAGTAGTATATATAAGAAATATTTTATTAATTTTGGTATAGCACTCTATAATATTACATATATCTACCGATCTTACAAATTTAACTAGGCATGAGCACTTGCACGGTTTTTGTAATAATATTCCAAGAGATTTTGATAAAGCAAATGTTACTTTTAAATAGTTTCACCTACATTGTAAACCGCGGACAATTCCTTTAAGTCCTGCGCAATGTAAAAATATTCTTCACTCGTAGAATACAATTTCTCGAGGCACGAAGAAAGCACAGTTTTCCTTTTACAATATTGGTTCGTACTCCTACTCTAAACTCCAACAATTGCTTTATCAAGTGACCGCAACCGGTTCAGCGAACATTTTTATAAGCTGTACCAAGGTATGCTTTTATACAGCCTTTGTATACCTTATATAAAACTTGTGTGCTGCTTAGTCAACTCAAATCGTAGTGTTCCTCAACATTAGAGGTCACACATTAGCGGAATGCAGTGGCATGACTAGTGAAACTCTTAATAAAATTTGACACAATCTTATCACATTTAATTTTTTCAGGCTGATCTTTTCGCTGTGGAGATGTTGAATGGGTACATTTACGTTCATATGGATCTTGGGTCTGGTGGAGTGAGGGTCAGAGCTTCTAGACGAAGAGTTGATGATTCTCATTGGCATGAGTTTCTATTGAGAAGAACTGGTCGCGATGGGAGGGTTACTGTTGATGGAGCTAATGCGGAGTTTAAAACGCCTGGTAAGTTTTGTAACGCAAATTTTAAAACCAAGGAATATTAGAACAGCATGCCAGATCAAAACCGTCGATTGTTTATTTAAGGTATAATAACAATTTCATTCAATTGTCAGCTCAGTCGTGCTACGATTATGGAAACTGTAAAGAATCCGAAACGTCAGCTAATAAAATAAAATAAAAATACGCGAGTTAAATCCGTTAATAGTTGTTTCATTCCAATGTGTAATAACCGCGAAGGCATCAGAAATTAGTATAATAACAAGTTAAAAGAAGTAGACTGGTAAATATAACTGTCATTAAACACTAGTTACAAACACGTTTCCAATTGAACAACATTATATTTTTCTGTTAATAAAAAAAAATGTCTATGTTATTAACTGAAAATATCTAATGATGTTTGATTTGAATGGCTACAAGTGAAATAAAAAAAGCCAATATCAAAATGAAGATTAATTTCTGATGGCTTCGCGGTTATTACACATTGGAATGAAACATTAGACGTTTAGCGTTAGACTATTGTCAGCTCAGTCGTGCTACGATTATGGAAACTGTAAAGAATCCGAAACGTCAGCTAATAAAATAAAATAAATACGCGAGTTAAATCCGTTAATAGTTGTTTCATTCCAATTATATTTTTCTGTTAATAAAAAAAAATGTCTATGTTATTAACTGAAAATATATAATGATGTTTGATTTAAATGGCTACAAGTGAAATAAAAAAAAGCCAATATCAAAATGAAGATTGTTTTATAAATTTCACATTTTACGAATATAAGTTGGTAGTAAAGCAAATAGGTTATTAATTTTCAACTGTAGGTACGTACGTACGTGTGTAGGTAGTATGTATCTCTTAAGGAATAAATTGAGGCCTCGTGTATTGGCGAACCTATTCTTAATTTTGTATTATATTTTATTTATCATCGCAGAAATTATTGACATAGTTGTGTTGGTTTTTGTACCGAGTGTGTTTTGAATCTTGAATATTTAATTAAAAGTCTGTCTCCTAAAACTTTATACTTATTGTCTTATAATATAATGTGAACTATATTCTATTTCATACCAAGAATATCCAATATCATTTTTTAATAAAGTATCATTTTTACTCGTAATTCTTAGTAGACTACTCCCCAGATAATTTTAATTTTCAGAAGAAATATAGTTTGCGTAATATTAAAATAATTCTTAAGTTTCATAACTTAAATTGAGAAGGTAAAACATATTTGTTATAGAGATCGGCACTTACTTTTAAATAAGGAATTTTATTAAATAATTTTCTTGAAGTTATTCAGTTGAAAGAATACTCGAGATAATGATGTGCTAGACATGGGAGAGATTAAAAAACTTTTTACAGAAAGATTCCAGTTTTTAATATCATTAAATATAAAATTGTTTAAATTCTGCTTCTATATTTCATACTTTACATAATAATTAAAGAAACCTTAATGGTCGTGACTCTTAAAGATCGTTTGCAGAATTTCTGATGCATTCGCGGTTATTATGCATTGAAATGAAACAACTTTAATTTTTTTGATTGATCTATCTCGCGTATTTTATTTATATGGAAATCTGTAAAGGTTCCGAAACGTCAGCCAATAAAAAAAATACGCGAGTTAAATCCGTCTAAAGTTGTTTCATTCCAGTAAAACAATTCTAACAAATATTTTCAGGAGAATCAAACCAATTGGAACTCGATGGGCCATTGTTCGTCGGTGGCCTTGGGTCAGAGTATTCAGCAGCCAAGACTCCCCCTGTCCTGTGGACAGCAGCACTGAGGCAAGGCTTCGTCGGCTGCATCAGGGACTTGGTGCTGAACGGGAAACCCCAGGATCTGACGGCGTATGCTAGGCAACAAGATGCTGGTGAGTTGTGAAGGTTTTGGTTTTTGATGATTAAGAACAAAAGTTGAGTGATGATGGATTATTACTCCCTTCTCTTGGTAGTAAAGGATAGTCGTTCTAGAGTCTTTTTTAGCGAGAGTGGTTCTTTTGAGATAAATCTTCGGGCTTATTTTTTTTATGATTTGAATATTAAACTACTATGTATCAAAATTGAACATTACCTTAAATATTTTTTTTTTTTTGAGTTAGGTAAATCCCTATTTTTTTGTCCCGGTACTTACCAGTTAGATCTGCAAATCCGTGTTGGGATATACTTAATAGGAGAGCTATGTGATAAGTTTTGAGTTTGCCTGAAATACTTAGGTAGCCAAACATTGATACCAGCTCTCGGAATAATATAATTAAAACCGTTATAACCTTTTAATTTGAAGACTAGCAAGTAACTAGATGGCAAGTTCATAATAATTAAACAAGGTATGCTTAGATGGATAAACGTGATTATATTTGTAGCAATCAAACAGCAAAGAGGAAATTTGAGGTGAAATATTTCACAGGCGTTAAGAGACTGACTCGAAATCCTAATTTAGCAATTATTGTTAGACCCTTGTACAGTAGCTTCCCGTAATTGTTTAGTTTCACTGTTATCTTATTTGTAAATCATAGAACATTCCCCTTTTATCGTAGAATATTGCGTTTGTACATTTGCATTGTTATGGCTTCAATCCTGGTATATAGTTTGTTGTGCAATAAAGTGTTTACATACATAATATATTTCTGTTATAAGTCCCTATTGTAAATGATATCAAATTTAAAATAAGCAATTAGATACTCCGTGAAAATTCTGTCATTGTTTGAATAATAGAATTGTAATCACCTTGACTCACATTCCTATATTCAACTGATTTTAGCTAGCTAGGGAGTTTTAGCGTTTCCTTTTTCGTAGCAGATTGGGTAGACAATCAATAAACAATTATCACATTTATCCTTATCCAATGTCAAAGCTACGCCAGCAGCATCAGAAGTTATTACGTCATCGTTTTTAGTTTTATAATACCACTAGCGGACCCGACAGACGTTGTCCTGTCCCACGTCCCAAATGTAAACTTTAACAGCCGTATTGTGAATGTAAACCATCCTCCAACCCCCTGGAATACACACAAAAAAAAACATCAAAATCGGTCCACCTGTTTAGGAGGAGTTCAATGACTAACACACGCACAGAAGATTTATATATAATACCATATTCTGTTACCATTACAGCATCAGTACGGCCAGCCTGCCATGTTTTGATGAAGCAGTGCGTGAGTTCCCCGTGCCAGCATGGCGGAGTCTGCTCTGAGGGGTGGAACAGACCTCTCTGTGACTGCTCATCTAGCAACTACGGAGGACCCACTTGTGGACGAGGTGATTGATATATACCTACAACTCTTGCAACCGGTGTTAGACGTGTATTTCTAACTCTTGTGTGAATGAGATACATGTCTAGACTATGCTGTTTCTGAAGACAGGAGTTTAGTCAGCTTTGCTAGTTAAAAAATTACTAAGTGTCGTATTGAATTTAAAAGAGTTGAAATCTAGGGAAACAGCTTTTTAATACTTTTCGATTTTACAACATTATCATTTAGAAAAAGATATCGCAACATTAGTATCAATTCTCATCTCTGTTACCTTTATATTTTACCTACGTTATGATTTTCTGAATAGGTAGGTAGTAACTGTAATAATGATTATGATTAGACTGTATTACTTTTTCCAAAAATATTTTGAATTTTTATCCAAAATTTTCTGTATTATTCAATAGCCAGTAGCTGAAATAATGATGACAGCTAGATTGTATTTCCCTTTCAAATAAATTTTCAGAATCGGCAACGATATACGTGAACGGAAGTCAGCATCTCACTGCAGCTTTAGGTCCTGAACACGTGACGCAGACTGAAGAGCTGATGCTTCGCTTCAAGACCAGTAAAGCTGGACTTCTTCTTCGTACCACTTCGGAGCATTCTGCGGATCGGATTGAGCTGGTGGTGGTCTCTGGACGAGTGAGGGCCAGCGTCAGGCTAGGGGACCGTGAGAAGGTATGAAGAAGGAAATTAATCTTATGTCTCCTCTTGCCTTTTCTCGGGAGGGAGGGGAAATAATCGTCAAAAAAATTTAGTACAAGGTTAAACGTAGCTAGTGCGAGAATGTGGGACAATAAGCGATTCAGAGGATTGTAGGAATAATTAGATTATCTTTAAAAAGATGCAAAATGCGGATGACCTGTTAAGAGTGGTGTTGATTTATCATGCTTACTCTTTTGAAACTTGCTAGATAATCGAGTCATGTTGGAAAATGGTATGGATTCATAATTTTGATAGTTTGGTGAATAACCAGAAACACCTATTAAGACTATTTTGATTTAGACGTTTACTTAAACTCATAGCTTTTTCCTAAAAATTCTTGATGACACTGCAATAATATTATTACAATGATATATATCTTGTTATTAACTTATTTTGACGACCTCGCTATAGGTGGATTGAATTGGACATAATAATGTACATGTTAACATAATTATGTTCGATGATTAAAATTAATCTAATCTAATCTATGTTTTCCAGAATCTCCTAGCTGGCACTAACGTCGCCGATGACAATTGGCACACAGTTCGGTTTTCCCGTCGAGCCTCTAATCTTAAACTACAGGTTGACGGAGGGCAGGCAGTGCGCGGTATGTTATGTACGTATGCACGGGAGAGCACCCGCACACTTTTATTTTGACCCCAATGTAGTGGAACATAAGGTTGGTTTTGGTTTGACTCTGGCATGACAAACAAGGTGTCACCTTAAGCTGAGCTTCAGCGTAAAGGTTAACGAAATTACAATTATGTAGCATGTTTGAACATTGATGGGATGTTTTGTATCTTTACAATTTTGTTATGGTTGTTTGTAAAATTTGGCGGAGTGAAATCAAATTTTTGAAAGTCAATATACCTAGGTTATTGTTATAAAAACGCAACCTCGCGTTTTTAATTGGTGTTAGATGTCCTATTAGATTGTAGATAGATGCTTATTTTCCGTTGGTTTCTAGCTGGCACTTGATACCTTCACCTTTTAGTTGGATGCCCTAAAAGAATTTGTTTAAATTAATTTCTTTCTCCTGTAGTAATCCTATGTGAATGTGCTATATTAAAAAAACATCGTCATTAGATATATGGACGATAACATACTGCAGAACAAAATCTGAAATAGAGATCAAAAAATATTTTTGAAACTCTTGAAATTTTTGTTCTGAAGTGTTTGGAAATTCATGAATTTTCTTTCTCGATAGACACTTAACAAAAAATACCTGTATGATTAAATGCTCAAGACACAACATGAAAGACTGTAACAGACATTTTGATTGTACTAGATTTAGAAAGCTAAAAGCATCTTGAAACGGCTCCTTCCAAATAGATTGGCAGTTTATGTATAGACGCTAAGCTCCTGTAGTCAATTCAGACCCCCATATAAGTGATATTCTACATTCTTCAACGCCAATAGAATAGAAGAAAACCATAATTGCATTTGATGTAAACTCACTTGAAGTCAGTTTATGTTAACCTATGTCGATGTCTTTAATTCTTATGAGGATTTCATCGTCCCTTATCTCATTTGATCTGTAGCGAAATCGCTTTTCACTGTCTTTTGAGTGACTTCATATAAAGTGATGGATTAAAAATGACCAGGTATTGACTAAGATAACACACAGGTCAAAGATTTTTGTTTTGTCTTTACTATACTACTATTAGGACGAGAATATATTTTTTTCTCGCCACTAAACAGTTTATCCTGGTTAAACATAGTCCTTAATAAGTTTCCTTTTACTCTTTCATTCCATTCTCGAGGCGTTAATGAATATATAATATCCTTTGTCCAGGGGGTCTGAAGTCTATCTAGCTTGAATCTATCTATCAATGTTAATACTTGTGCTGAAATCTATATAGTGTTAAGGCAACCTGTATATTGCTCGCGATGATCTAAAATTTAAGCGTGTCGCTAATTTATTTTTATTTCAAGGTCAATGTTGTAATTTCGTTGCCACCTTCATTGTTACAAGTTACTAATTATTTTCGATTTCGTTTTGCAGCTGAAACTATTTTAGGCAAAGCTTCGACCTTGGAAATATCGACGCTACATTTAGGTGGTTTATATCACGCTGAAGAAGAAATACAGATGACTTCAACACTGCCCAACTTCGTTGGATATCTGCAAAAGTTCGTTTTCAATGGAATGAAATATATAGACTTGGCAAAAACCATTGGCATTGGGGGTGATAGAGGAAACGCTATAGATGACTCTTCAAACATAGTATTTACGGGGTCTTTTGTGAAGCCTGATGCATTGAATGTGTACAAATCAGTGACGTTTAAATCGAAACATACTTATGTTGGTTTGCCGTTATTGAAAGCGTATGGGAATACATTCCTCGATTTTTACTTCCGTACAACTGAAATGGATGGTTTGTTGTTTTACAACGGTGGCAAGAAACAGGACTTCATAGCGGTTGAACTGGTGAATGGTCACATACATTGCGTGTTTAATCTTGGTGATGGAGTGGTTACTATGAAGGATAAAATTAAGAATTTCTTGAATGATAATAGATGGCATACTGTATCGGTTAGGAGACCGACCCCCAAAATCCACACTTTGCAAGTTGATGATGATTTGGAAATGCATACAACAAGTAAGTTAAGCTTTGGCAATTAATGATCCGAAACACATAATCTTCCGTTATTTCATGATGTTGATGCTGTATTTCATTATGCCTCATTTTATGATAAAATAGTTTGATTGAGTATTTACATTCACATGTCAATAACATATAAAGACATTTTGGATAATATTTGTTTAATTTAAAGATCAAAAGATCTTTATTGTGTCAACATGATTAAGCATTAAGTCTTAAATTCTTAAACAAGTGAATCTAATAAAATGTTAATCAAACAAACATCAACATAATCATTCTAACTCCTCAATAATTTAGGCAGTAATTGAGAATCATATTTGCCTGTTACAAAAGCGGTCGTAATTATTTCAGGTTCAAACTTAATGCTGGAGTTAGACAGTGTGCTATACGTCGGTGGTGTACCAAAGGATATGTACTCAGCTTTACCAGTGGGAGTATTGTCTCGACAAGGATTCGAAGGCTGCATGTCAAGTCTAGACCTCCCTGGAGAATCACCGTCTCTGCTTGAAGATGCTGTGGTGCCGAGTTCGTCCCTGGTTTCTGGATGTGAAGGTATTTCTTTAGATTTGCAACCGGTTTTAATATCCAAGTAAAACGAATTGTCAGGTTTTCAGCTAAACATTGTAAATTAATGGTTTACTAATTCGATATATAATTTTTATCTAAATAAAACGAGAGGAACAAATGCAAGTTGTGGGGCTTTACACATTAGATACTGTTTCTACATCTTCAATTTGACGATTTGTACAAAAGTATTTCATATATTCTTATTTTGCAATTTTTATTCTTAATACGAAAGCTCTATATTCCAACGTTACTCTACCAACCTAAAATACCGGAAATCAAAAACAGTTGAAGCTTTTTTCGATACCTGTAGTCACGATAATATGATTAGATTAGATTTATTTATTTCTCAAAATTCATACAGTACAATTACACTATTATGTCGAATTATATGCATTCACATTGAGATCGTCAGAACAAAAATAAAGAAAAAATAATATGAACAAATTACATTATACATTAAAAATACATTATTATGTCAAATTATATTCACTCATATTGAGATCGTCAATACAGATTTAACTTACAGTTTTACAGTATCAGCAAAAATTATAATTTTATTACAATAAATTTCATTATGCATAATATAATGTCAAATGGCTTTTAGTGTCAAGTAATTTAACATTAATAATAAAAATAATTTATTTATATTTTTGATTAAATTCGTCAACAGAGTAAAATGGGTTTTCCAATAAAATGTTTCTCAGTTGGCGCTTAAATGCTTCGTCAGACGGCTCGTTCTTTATCACGTCAGGTAGGCGATTATACAGACTCGGTCCAAGAACACGGGGATTCTTTTCTGCAAGGGCCATGCGACGGGGGACCGTTCTCAAACGTCCAGCAAAACGACTTACTTTACCAGAGATACATACCACTTTAAATTGATCTAAATTATTTCTTACAAACATTAATAACTCGAATAAGTATAATGAGTAGTGCGTCATAATGCGTTGAGCAATAAACACGTCTCTGCACGACTGTCTATGTTTCGCCCCAACAAGAGCACGCAACGCTCGTTTCTGGATCACCAGCACCCTACCGGCTTCGGTGGAGTTTCCCCAGAGGAGCGTCCCGTACGACATGATGGAGTGAAAATGTGCAAAGTACACTTGTTTAAGTGCATCTGCAGAGATCAGTGGTTTAAGCTTACGCAACGCAAAGACCGCACTACTCAACCTATCACAAAGTTTGTCGACATGGCTCTTCCAGTTGAGGTTCGAGTCTAGCATAAAGCCAAGGAACCTGCTCTCACTGCATAGCGGCATTGGACTGTTCAGGATGCATGGGGGTAATTTAACGCTTCTTCCATTAAATACTATCACATTTGATTTTGCCATATTCAATATCAGTCCATTTGCAGAGAACCATGTCTGTAGTTGTTCACTGGCTTCACGTATCCTGAGACTCAGCTCCTCGTAGTTACGAGCGCTGACCACCACGGTAGTGTCATCAGCGAACAACACAGACAGGCCAATGGAAATGGACGATGGCAAATCATTGATGAATGATAGAAAAAGCGTATTCCCTAACGCGGATCCTTGAGGTATTCCCAATGACACTAACCCAGATTCAGAGGTAGTGATTTTGCCTTCAATCGTCATCCTAACGACTTGTTTACGTCCCCATAAGGAACGACGCAAACAATGCATGGGGAATATTTTTAATACCATACAAATCTAACTTACTTAATAATAATTCATGCGAAATCACATCAAAGGCTTTGGATAAATCACATAAAATAGCAGCCATTTTATGCTTTTCATCCAGGCCAGTCAATATACAGTCAAATATTTGGTGTGCTGCAATCGTCGTCGACTTGTTTTTTCTGTAGGCGTATTGTCTGTCAGTCAGTAAGTCATTTTCTTCGAGATGACGCATTAAGTGTGACGATAGAAGGGCCTCCACTACTTTAGAAATAGTGGGAACAATAGAAATCGGTCGGTAGTTATTGACATCACACTTGTCACCCTTGCCTTTATAAACTGGGCACACCCTGGTATTTTTTAATACCTCAGGGTAGACACCACACTCGAACATGTTGTTTACGAGAGCCACCAATGTGTCAGCGATAACTGGCCAAATACATAGTAACAAGTTCATCGACACATCATACACATCCACTGTTTTTCCCGACCCCAACATTGACTGCAATATTTTGCTCAGGTCATCGCGGGTGACGGTTGGCAGTGAGAACGCAGGTACATCAATGTTGCACAAATGTTTACATACATACTGCATACATATCGATTTATCACTTCGCAATGCAAACTTTGTAGCTACACCCAAAAAATGCGTATTAAATGTATTTGGTATGTCCTGGTGTGGGATGTTTACATTACTCGCTGGATCCGTTAAATAAACATCATGTGACCTTGACTTCGCGCCGATTTTTTGACAATTTTTCTTTTTAATTCAGGTCCTACTAAATGCACTCACAATGCATGCGCCAACAAAGGAGTGTGTGTGCAGCAGTGGAACACATACGTGTGTGATTGTGACCTCACTTCCTTCACTGGACCGACTTGCTATGACGGTATAAACACAAACACATATACTGTTTGATAGCTATGAAAATGTAGTATAGCTCAGAGATATGAAAAATAAAATTAATTTTGAAGTATTTACTAGCTATGATGTATCAATTGACATCGTTTTAATACCAATCATTTAAAGGATAATGATATTTGCGTCAAGACAAGTGTAGAAAAAATCGAGACCCAAATGGGACTAGCTCACAAGAACGGAAGATACCGTGCTTTGCGCATGAAGGTGTAGTTTCAAGTCCTAATGGGTTCTCAATTTTTTTTTTCTTTTCTTGGCACAAATATTATTATTACGTTACAATTTGAAGTCATCATAAAAATGTTCCAAGGTTTTAAGGAGTTCAGCCGTTTTTCATACAACAGTGTACTTTATATACGAGATATTGTTAGTTCATTAAGAGTAAATATAAAAAAAACTCCGAAGACAAAACAATACCTAGTAACTTTAATAAAATTAACTAACTACGCTATTTACTAATGAAGCACACTGTGTCACTTTCCAGAATCAATCGCTTACGAATTTGGTCCAGGCCGTGGTATTATCACGTACACGTTTCCACCTAGCGCTGTGGCCGACACAGAGACAGACAAAATAGCACTAGGCTTTGTAACCAGTAAGGCGGATGCTGTCTTATTAAGAATAGAATCTTCGAACACTCAAGATTATATGCAGATGGAAATCGTAAGTATTAGAAATCTAAAGATGATCCATGAGGTTTATTTTTTTTCATACTTCTCGATACCTCTGTTTACAGACTATTCTGAATGTGTTTTTTCTTCTTGAATTTGGCTTAAAGTGTTCTTGAAAATGATTGATAAAAAAGCCAGTATATTAGTGATATCTGCACCAAGAAAATTAAACTTGTTTAAAAAAAATGAGACCTAGCGGGATTTGAACCCACACCTATGCCTTAACACAAAGCGTTGTGCTTCCAATTACACCATGGGCATCATTGATTGAGTCTTCATCTATGTACTTTGTTTAAAAGCGAAATGTGACTTTAGCGCCATCTCTGTGTAGTGCTTTGCAACATCTACCACTTATAAATATCGATCGATCGATACATCGTAGTGATTATCAAGTATTATTTTCCAGATTCGTGGCAATCTCTTCATGGTGTACAACGTCGGTGGTGGTGATCATCCCCTGGGTGATGAAGCGGCTCGCGTCGATGATGGGGCGTACCACGTGGCCAGGTTCACGAGGAACGGGAGCCGATCAGCGCTACAAGTTGACAACTATGCTGTCAATATTAGACACCCTCAAGGTAGGCTTTATCTATACTTATAATAATATAATATAACTAGTGGTTCACCCAGGCTTTGCACGGATCCCTATTTTTATTCAAAATTTTCTATAGCCTATGTCACTCTGGAATAGTGTAGTTTCCCAGCAGTGAAAGAATTCATTGACTGTTGGGAAGCTACACTATTCCAGAGTGACATCCTATTTAATCCAAATAAACAAATATTCCTCTTTATTACATTAGTATAGTGTATAGATAAAGAGGAAAGGTTTGTTTGTTAGGATTGAATAAGCTCCAAAACGACTGGACCAATTTGACAAATTCTTTCACTATTCCCGAGTGTATTATTATATTTAAAAAAAAATGGAGATCCGTGTCAAGCCGGGGCGAGCCGCTTTTGTGTCATAAAGTAGCTAGCTAGATTATCAAAAAATATTGGACACGTAGGAATGGAAGGAAAATATTGAAAACGACTATAAACGGATTCTCTTATTTTATTTTATTGGCTGGTCTGCTTTCCATTCGGCCTAGCATTTTGAGGTAGTCCGAAACGATAAAGGTTTTTCAGGTACCTAGTTCGAAAAGAATTCATATATAAATTTGAACTCACTGTGAAAATAGGAAAACTGTCTCATTTATATAAATCAGTGGTTTATTTTATTTATGTATGTTTATCCGTTGACTAAATGGTATATTGTATTGGTGTATATCTATCCTTTAACTACAACGCATAATATAGGCTGTGTTTAGTTTGTGACAAGATAATTTATGTTAATTGCAAATGCGTGCGTCCTATATGGAGACAATTTCATAAATATAATAAAGAGCCTACTATTTGCCAACTGCGTAAATACGCCATTGTATTCACGTGGTTGGAAATAGTCGGCTCTTTCTATGCGACCGTTTGTGTAGCTATTCACTATCAATTTAATTGATCGATATTAACGGTTTAATACCATTAGATCAATGATATTGAAATCAAGGCAAGACTAGAAAAAACAGGGTTCAAGCATAGTGCGTTCAGCGTTCCCGCTGGGGCCTCGATTTATTTTTACTCTTGAGTAGGACCGTAGACATACATTTCCTTATTTAACTATGCAAATAGGTTCAGAACAACTCTCGTCGTAGTACAAATATCATTAATAGATATAGGTACAGTAAGCGTCAGAGAAACCTGACTTACTATATCGTATTAAGTGGACTGTCCGACCCGTCTACTTAATATGTACCTATTTTGTCTGATTCATCTTCAAGAACTAACGGTTTTCAAAACCAAATTAAACATTTAAAGCCTCTATTCCAGGCGGTCAACAATCGACGATATTCAACAGCATGTCGAGTATAACGGTGGGCGGTGGCGCGGGCGGCGCTCGCTCGTTCAGCGGCGTGCTGGCGGGTCTGGTGGCGGGCGGCGTGCGCGTGCTGGACCTGGCGGCCGCGGCTGACGCCAGCGTGTCCGTGAGGGGCGATGCTAGGAGGGCGCACTCGCCGCTGGATCGAGACATCAATAGGATGCAACAGGTAAACAGTGTATAGATAAAACATTAATTTTCTGTGATCCGGCCGGAAAGCGCCAACTTTGTGGCCGCTGCGCTAAATGAAATTTCCGCTTTCTGGCTTCGTCGAACAGAAAAATAGTATACTGACCTCGGCCAGTAAAATAAAAAAGCCTCAGATCACATTTTTGTGTGATCTGAGGCATTTCTTATTTTACTGGCCTTGGTGCGTAATGTACTATAATTATTGTATTACATATTTCGCCTAAACTTATAATAAGATAGTTTCTGCCCGCGACTTCGTCCGCGTGGAATTCTTTTTATGCAGTCCGTTAAAAAGTAGTCTATGTTCTTTCTCAGGCTCCAGACTTTCTTTGTACCAAATTTCGTTTAAATCAGTCCAGTAGTTTTAGCGTGAAAGCGTAACAGACAGACAGACAGACAGAGTTACTTTCGCATTTATAATATTATTAGGGATTAGGGATTAGGGATTATTAGGGATATTAGGTATTAGGGATTAGGGATATTAGGGATTACCTTAATTTAAAGGGTCGTGACTCAGCGTACGTTTTTGGTCATAATCGGCGATACGATAAAAGTGGAGGAAAGTAACTACTGATTAAGGAAGCGATGAGGGAAAGTGTGACAGTGCTATACAAAGAATACAGATGGTAAAATAAAATAAAATAAATGGAGAATACGATCTGAATGTTATATCAGTGTATATAACATCTCTATAATGGATTACTTCCTAGGAGCTACAATTTCAAGAGAGATTTCAAATATTGTATTTTACGAGTGCATTATATTCAAGGGCGTGCATTCCATACAGGCACAGAGTCACTAATGTATGATGTGCCTACCCTGGCGGCATATTTATGCTCCAGATTATATTATACTAGCTTCTGCCCGCGACTTCGTCCGCGTGGAACTCCTCCTTTTTTGCAGTCGGTTAAAAAGTAGCCTATGTCCTTTCTCAGGCTCCAGACTTTCTTTGCACCAAATTTCATTTTAATCGGTACAGTAGTTTTAGCGTGAAAGCGTAACAGACAGACAGACAGAGTTACTTTCGCATTTATAATATTAGTAAGGATAAAAAAAATACAAAAAAGATTATTATTATAAATATTATACTATATAATTATCTATGACTATAACATAAAATGCCATAAATACTTAAATCCAAATGCTTCCAGACCCCACCATCCGGCTACGGAGGACCAGGCGTCCTGGACGAGCTGGTGTACTCCGGCGCAGGATCAGGATGCCGTGATGATGATGAAGACGCCTGCGTACTGCCTGATGCTGGCTCTGGTGATGACCTCATCACACCCGTCTATGTACCCAGCACCAGGCGACCCCCTGGGGCTAAGGTTTATAAGGTAAGGATTAGGTGATGTACTGATGTTAGCATGACTGCGCTGACGTGCTACGAATATGGGAACTGTAAAGTTTTGGAAACGTCAGCCAATGATGTACTGACGTTAGCACGACTGCGCTGACGGACGTGCTACGAATATGGAAACTGTAAAGTTTTAGAAACGTCAGCCAATAAAATAAAATACGCGAGTTAAGTTGAAGTTGTTTCATTCTAATGTGTAATGACCGTAAAGGCATCAGAAATTATGATAGGACAGTCTGTTATTTTAATATTTAATGCGAATGCACACTAAAAAAAAATTAAAGGGATTTAATAAGGATTGTAAGTTTGTTTACCGATTTTGATGTATATTTGGAGATTCATGCTTTTAAAAATATTTGATCGAATAGGTACCTGTTTCATGGTTTATTCAGAGGTACGGAACCAATAAATTTACTTACTGCACTTTTTCTTCAAGTATAACTTTGATTTCCAGGGTCAGAGTAGTGGTAAAATGATCAAACCATGTGATGATGAAGACTGCATCGAAGGCTCCGGATTTAACGGTGAAGACATCACGGAACCAGATCATCCTATGACAACGTAAGTATTCACCAAGAATATTTAAATTTGGGATCCTAGTGAAAATGGTCTGAGTTACTTAAGACCTTTTATAAACATATAGTTTTACACTTATAACCCCTTTGTCACTTAGATCCTAGAAATACCTATGATCGGAAATAGATTTAGTAGAAAAATAATTGTTATTTATCACTGACAATTGTCGCGTTGGTGAAATAAGGGTCACGTTACAGAAATTTGTGTCTAGATTAAATAAATGCACGTTGTCTATAAAATATGCTTATTTCTAACCACAATTTAGTATTTTTATTCAAGTACAAAATTTCATTGGGGCCTAGACAAGGTGCCAACGTTCAACGTTAACGTTAAACGAAACGACCAAAATGTATGGGATTTGACATCCGCGAACGACTGTCACACACGTCACAAACGTTCGCGGATGTCAAATCCCATACATTTTGGTCGTTTCGTTTAACGTTAACGTTGAACGTTGGCACCTTGTCTAGGGCCCAATATTAACTCAATGTTAAACCACTAGTATGTTTTGCTTTATCTAGATTTTTTTCCAAATATTTTCCATTTTATTACAGTTCTGGAGCATCAAGCACCCACAGTATGACGTCACCGACAGCCTCCATAATATCAACGGAACACGTGGACAAGACTCTAGAAGGTTCCACGGACGGTTCCACGGATGCCACCAGAGGCAGTACCAAGAGTACTGACCAGGAGACCACTCCTCCTGACCCTGGGAACATACACGATCGTACCGTGGAAATTGACACTACCCCGGATAGGAGGACTACGCCTACTGATGGTAAACCTTTTTTCGATGATGAAGTAAAAAATTTTTTAGAGGCGATGAATAATTTTTTTTTTGTTTTTATGTAATCTGTAATAAAATCAAAACGCCGCGAGAAACGTATGATTATATTAATCCAGAGAAATTATTCATATCGCATACCTATCTTAACCTAAAATGGAGCTAACTCAAATAGTTATTTTTCAGGAGTGGTGACAAACTGATTAAAATACATCAGTTTTCTGTATAGATTTATGCTTTTCATAAAGAACCTAGAAGTGTTAGCTTAAATCTGTTTTACTGGTTTTGGTGAAACCTGGTTTTTAAGTTAGCTCCCCTTAGATGTAGGTGTACGATATAATATATGATTTCTTTGTATTTAACATATATATAAATTGTTTTGTCAGATCACACCACACGCCACTTCACTCCGTCTTTGCCTCATCACACTCCTGATATGACTCACTCCACGGAGGAAGAGATACACCATCTGCCGGATTACGACCCCAATGAGAACGACGTGGATGACAAAACACCTTCCAATGGAGGAGAAAGTAAGAATACAATACCACCTATGAGTCCCTTATTATCATTCGCTTATATCTTACATCTTTATACATTCATACATATAATTCTACTGTACGTGTGTGTCACCGAACTCCTGCTAAACGGTGGTCGGTACTCTCAAAAAACGCGGCATGAAGTTTGCTGGGACAGCTAGTATATAATATACTAGCGGCTCGCCCCGGCTTCTTGGGAATAGTGTAGCTTCTCAACAGTGATAGAATTTTTCAAATCGATCCACTCGTTTTGGAGCCTATTCAATCCAAACAAACAGACAAAGAAACCTTTCCTTTTTATTATATTTTTTTTTATAAAAAATTAGTAGGTATAGAAAATCCTTTGTCCTGAATGACTAAGCCGTTGATCAAAGAGACCTGAAACTTGTACCTTTGTAGTTACCTTGGTACTGCGTTGTCCGTCTGCCTGTCTGTCCGTCTATCTATCTGTATATCTATCACGCAGACACTTTTTTACTTTTGTACTTTAGTATCGTATCTTTTTATAGCCTAGTCCTATTATTACGCTGTTCAGAATACATCTAAGTATACAATTGTGTTTGATTTGCGTAAATAACAAAAAACTTCTTTCTTTCAATAGCCGAGATCATTAAAACGAACCAAGAGTACAACGGGTATGAAGGAGAAGTGACTACGAAGTGGTATCTTCCGAAGACAACTGACCCTGGAAGGATCGTGACTCCTGAATCTGAGTTCTTTGCTACCATTGTTGGTAAGAACAACAATATAATAGATATATATGATCAAAATAAAAAAAAAAAATACTTGTCAAACATTAGTAAAAGGATCTTAAAGAAGGCCAGAGGGTAAAGCCGTGGAAATGGGCAGTAAGTAACACAAGTGTAAGAGAGTTTTTCTGTTACTTTACGGCTATGGTAACGTTTAGAAATTGTAAGATAAATTGTAATTAAATACTCCACAGTGTATCACTATTATCGTGCCCAAGAGCATACAAAATCGAGGTCAAGACAAGATACTAATTTATTAATCCGATTAGTAAATTATTAAAATTTATTATTTTATGATGGTCTCTGTGAAAGAAGATGAAAAACAGATAAATGACGACACAATCGTTCTTATTGTTCCCCACAAATATTAATATCGCAATTCAATAATACAGAATGATTTTTGTTTTAAACAATAATAAAGAAGGTACAGACAATATATTAATGATCGTTTCCTCTCACAGGTATAGTAGCGTCAGTATTGATAGCCATCATTCTGATCGTGATCATCGTTCTCAAGTACATCGTGTATCCACTCGACCCCTCGTACAAGGTCACCGAAGACAAGAATTATCAACAGGGCGCCAGTGCCGCCTTGCTCGGCAACCAGGTATGAGTTCAATGAAAAACTGATAAATTTAAATAAGATAACTTATTCGTTCAAGAGTTTTTTGCTGTACCTATAGAGACTTCTTGGGTAAATAATTTGTAAATAATCCAGAACTATTTTATCTAAATTAAACGAATGTTCATTTATATTGATGATATTACAGTGATTACCATAATATTGCACTGTATTTAGCTAGTATTAACACTTTTTATAATTTTCAGGCTCACTCTAGTTACCAAAGCGGTGCGAGCGCCCCCGCCGGCGGGGCCGTGAGGAACCTTCAGCCACTGCCGCTTAACAGAAACGGCACCGCTCCCTCCGCGCCCCTCGCCCCGCTGCCCACACAGCCGGTCAAGCGAGATGGCATCAAGGAGTGGTACGTCTAAACCACGCGGCAGACAGAGACAGCTATAGTTACCACCGTTGTGTTTGTGATGTGATGCGTCGGACATATCAGTAAAGACAGTAGACGTAAGTTCAGTGAATGATTAAAATGTATCACGAAACCCGTAGTCGCTTCGATCCTCTTCGACCTCGCAAGGACCGTTTGAATGGACGCAAGATCTTAATGAGTAAGGGAATAAGGAATATTATGTTGCTTTAATGCGTAATGATAAAATAAGAAATGATACTGACTGATTCGCAAGTGTTTAGCATTGTAAATATTAATTATTGATACGTTTAGTGTCACTTGTGCGATCGAATGTGCAATTTTTAAGATCGATACTACCGATTGAGTGGAGGCTGGTGAAGTCAACTGGAATTGCATTTACAACCTGAGTTTAGTTTTTTATTATTATTGTTGCATTTATTAATTTTAGTTATCGTAATATTAGCTTCTCTAGTATACCTACTATTTTCGTGTAACTTTTCTATCAAATTTGCCTTTGGTAATATTAATTACATCTAAGGATAAAGATAGGCGTTTGAACTATGTTTAAAGTCAAATGTCAAAATTTATCGGGTCTTTACAATGTTGATAATTGGCTCGACCATAAAAATATCAGCACACAAACTAAATCAAACTTTTCATAGTAAAATTTGGCTGCCATCACGAAAATGAAGCATATCGATCAAATGAAGACTACCGTACTTTTAAATTTTCAATATCTCTTTCCTATATTATTAGGTCTTGTACAATATTTTTACTCATAGAAGAGACGCGGTGTAGGGAGATTAGAAAAGGAAACATAATCAAAGGAAGTTAAGGTCGAGATTTGCTTGAAATTAGTCGCTCCAAAGGATAAGTGTATATTACGTAGAATGCGTAAAGCTAACAATCAAGTATGAGCTTGTAGATTTGGTATGGAACGTAGTTTTGTTTATATTCTCGTCTTGATTTTAATTGCTCAATATCTCCCCTTATTGTGTTGTCTTCTACAATAATATAATAGGCCTAAAAACAAAGCTGAAAAAACACAAGATCAATTGAAAGTAATAGCATAACGTTTGTTTGGATTTTGAAAAGCTTTAAATACTAAATCACAATTTTAAACTTGTGAATGAATATATAAATAAATATTAATAAAACTTGGCTAAAACTCACGACAAGCTTTTCTAATACTTACTTGCAAAAGCGATCCTCAAAGCATGCATTTATGACTCGTTAGTAAAATTTTATGGTGGCGTACCACAAGGGCCCGCTCTCGGCCCACTAGTATAAATACTATATTGCATGCAGTTTTCCCTTCGAATCATTATAAATAAACTGCTTATATTTTTACAACTAGAGTGTACATCCACCGTCCCATTTTCCTCTTTCCGATTATATGAAAAACTTGAATTAGCTTTAAATTAAGACGAAAAAAAAACATATTTATATAGATTGTTATGAAGCACTGGATCTAGGTCTTTGAAATTGCATTTATTGTATATAGTTAACAATTATGATATTGTAATTAATGAATTTAAGCGGTATTGTACGGTATAATTATCACACTCGTTTTACGGCACAAAATGTTAGTAAAAACAGTTTGTTTGTCTGTCAATTTTAGTGGTAAATTAAAAGTTAATGTGGTTGATGATTTGTACCGAAATATTGATAATTATTCGTACACCAGTGCAATTTTCTTACAAACCATAGACTATTTAATGTTGTTAATTGGTAAATAAAAAAAAACAAAACATTATTATACTTTAAAGGATTGTTAATTATTTCTTACAGCTCTCAATTAGTTATATTTTGTGCATTATATTGTATGAATAAATGAAAATATGTGTTTTAAGAAAATTGCAATGTTCACAATTTTGTTATTTTGAGAATCTCATGTTGTTGTAACCTCGACTATGGTCGGACCAAGTTTTGTTTTATGTAAGTGACAGAATTTGAAATAATATCATGTAAAATACATAATTTGATTGTTTTACTTTTCCCTCTTATTGCAATTCCTTTGCTATAACTTACGATTCTTCGAACTAAAAATAGCAACAGCTTGAAACTGCTACCGAGTTGGGAGAAATTTTGCCATTTTTTTCTCTTTTAAATGGGTGGATCTGCAAGAGTTTTAAACGTTGTCATTGTCGTCTCACACTAAATTTAAGGACTGAATCAATAAGTAAAAAAAAAGTGAGATTGAACTCCTTGTACGGGTACAAATACTTTGATAATATTATTTACAACGATAATTGATAAGTAAAGCTAGAGACGATAATGTGATAATCTGACCTGGCCCTAGTAATGATTACTTGTATAAATAGACAAAAAATGGAAAACCACAAAGCACTACTTAGGTTTCTTTCAATTACTTAATTACTAAGAATCGCAGATTTACGTCGGCACATTTACTAATGATACCTTTTTAAAAAATATGTATTAATAAATTTAAGTGTAGGTACAATAAAAAAAATTTAGACCTGAAGAAAAATTTTTTCACCTAAATGAAGAAGTATAGAAATCATTAATATACTACGTAAGTACATATCACGAAGGACATATATAAAAACATGCAGCAAGTAATGAAGTTCACGGACAAAGCATTTACAACAATTTCATGCAACGAGGTCTAATGGGGCTATTTTCATAATAACTTGTGACGAAATGTCAACAATAACAACCAGTGTTTAAGCAAAAGTCGACTTCGGATACACAACATTTCTTTTCAAAACCGAATTTGAAAACATCTCAGTTAATATCACTTCAGACAAAGTTCCAAACGTACTCCACGAATACACGATTATAAAGAATTATTAAAAAATCTCGAAATCTCAGCAAATTAAAATTTCGCACAACGGAATATTTCAGCGTCTCGCCTTGACAACATATTTCAACAACAATAGCGGAATCGTTGAAAATATTTCTTTAAAACATCACAAAAGAATCCTCGATGTCATAAGTCGTACGCCCCTGACTTCAAAAGATCAACTCAATTACTTGAAGCGAGTTGTACAAAAGTATAAAAGTGGTGCGAGGATAAAGCAGTCTCTCGATATCTGGAGTCCTTTCGCTTTGTTTCGAACTAGCAGGGCAAGATGTTCACAAGATTATTTCTGTTACATCTATTTCTTATTTCTTTTGCTCTCCAAACAAAAAGCGAGAACTCACTGCTAATGGCATCTGGTGATACCGGACAAATAGCAAAAACAGCTGAATGCGTTTTAAAACTGTCGGCAAAATATTTTGTTGAAAAGAAAGCATTGAGCGGCAGCATCGTGATAATCAATATTAACTCTTATGCGTCGACCACACAGAAGCTATTGTTGCGCACCATTCACAGCGGCATAAAGTATTCCGTTATGGTAAAAGATTCCTTTTATCCTCATGCAAACGCATCTCATTTTCCGGAAAAAGCTAAAAATTATATGTTGATTTTGGACGAGAAATCTGAGCTCGTGAGAAATATTCTACAGTTGAACAAACTGCCCACATGGAACCCGCTAGCTAAAGCTATTGTATTTTATCAGCTCCTACCAGATGAAGATAGCGAGACCATTTCTATGAGGTTTATAAACGAGTTACGCGAGTATAAACTTTTTAAAAGTATTATTTTTATTTACACTCCCGAAGAAGGTCAAGTAATATCGTACACTTGGGCACCATACAGTCACACGAATTGTGGAGGAAAATGCGAGGCAGTTTACATTCTGGACAAATGCAAAGACGGCGTCATAAAACAGATTAATGTTCAAAGAGAAATGTTTCCTCTTGACATGAAAAAGTGTCCTTTAGTGACTTACGCTATAGTTTCCGAACCCTACGTCATGCCACCGGTAAGAAAACTAACAAACACTACTTACAAAGATGCCTACGAGTTCCAAAAAGGAGGCGAAATAAATCTAGTGAAAATTATAAGCGAATTCACCAACATGAGCCTAATTGTGCGAATGTCCGATGTACCAGAAAATTGGGGTCTTATTTATCCAAATGGCACGGCGACAGGCGCGTACGGAGTACTAAGGAACGACTCGGTCGATTTGGTAATAGGCGATGTAGAAGTAACGAGAACTATTAGGAAATGGTTCCATCCTACAGTGAGTTATACACAAGACGAGATGACGTGGTGTGTGCCAAAGTCAGCTCAAGCGTCTACCTGGAATAGCTTGGTCATAATTTTCCAATGGTCTACATGGGTCGCTACTCTATTAAGCATAATTTTAATGGGTCTTATTTTCCACTATCTATATTACAGAGAGAACGATAGAAAAGTAACAATTTGGCCGACTAATTCGATGCTGTATACGTTTAGTATGCTACTGGGTTGGGGCGCCAATTTTCACCCGAAGAGCGCTACGTTCAGAATCCTAATTTTCGCTTGGCTATTCTATGGGATAAACATGGGCATATCATACGAGTCGTTTCTGAGAACGTTCCTAATGCATCCACGGTACGAGAAGCAGATAAGTAGCGAGTCTGAGCTCATACAGTCCGGAATTCCTTTGGGAGGTAGGGGAATATACCGATCCTATTTCGAGGCTAATAACGCTAGTTCGTTTTATTTGTATCGCAAATATAACCCGACGAGCTTCTCGGACGGGATTAAGCGAGCTGCTTTAGAAAGGAATTTCGCCGTTGTCTCGTCACGACGTCAAGCCGAATACCAGGACCAGAAGTTGGGCAAAGGACAACCTTTGCTGTATTGCTTTAAAGAAGGAAGTAATCTTTATAAATATGGGGTAGTACTGTTGGCTAGGAAATGGTTTCCTATGCTTGGGAGGTTTAATAATATTATACGGAGTGTATCCGAAAATGGTTTGATAGAGAAATGGAACGAGGAATTGTTTATACACACTGTTGGGGTCGATAGTACGAGTACTATAGATCCTTTAACTATTCAGAATTTGTTGGGCGCTTTCATGTTTATAGGTCTTATGTACGCGGCCAGTATTTTAGTGTTCTTGGGCGAGTTGGCTGTAAATTATTTAGTGAAGCATAGAGAGAGGAAAGCTGATCAGATAAAGATATTTTAAGTCAGTTTATGTAATGGCTATTTTATCAATAATTTTTTGTATTATGGAAATTTATATATTACAAATTTTTATACTCAAAAAACCTTTATAATGAAATACGATTGACAAAAAGGCATCCGTACAGGGTTTGGTTTTGTATTGTGTAATTTGTTTTATTTATGGGCAACAAAGTTGTCATACCTACATACTTACCGGTGTATTTCAAGTACATAAAAAAAACGAAATCAAAAAGTGAAACGATTCTTATAAAACAAGAAAATATTGACTAAGTACGACACGGTGTTAAGTAAAATTACTCGTACATCAAAGTACCACTTGGCAGTTGTTTAAGTATGCCAATTAGTAGCACCTATATGAGCTTCCCATATACCTCCCAAATGTAAATCCTGCTCGGTTTCCTAATGAACCTTATCAAGTAACATGACTGCCACCTGTTACCTCTTAATTCTGATATCACTCTAGTGCCAAATTACCCATTCACCTAACTTAACCCAACGAAGCTATAATCTAAACGCAAGAAGGTACAAAGTCAAGTGGCAATGGGTTTGAAGACCGCAAATTAAGGCTATTTGATGTAAATGCCGTAATGGGGGTTCTGATGTACATTACTTGAGTTTGAATGCTAATCATGCGTTATGGGCTTGCCATATCATTAGTTGGAGATTTACGAATTACCGTTAATACGTTTGTAAGGGAAATTATAGGGTGCTTTCAGCTGAACTGGTGTTGATTTGTGTTTAACGTTAATTAGAAGATTTGGAGACAATGTGGACTAAATAAGGTTAGTAAAAATAAAACACCCTTGTTAAAATATAGGAATGAAACAACTTTAACGGATTTAACTCGCGTATTTTATTTTATTGGCTTGAGGTGCCTAAGACCATAAGACTATTGTCAGCTCAGTCGTGCTACGATTTTGGAATATAAAGGTTCCGAAACGCCAGCCAATAAAACAAACGCGAGTTAAAACCGTTTATAGTTGTTTCAACCCAATGTGTAATAACCGTGAAGGCAGAAATATAAGTAAGTAGCGGTTCGCCCCGGCTAAGCACGGATCCCTATTTTTTTTTCAAAATTTAAAATATAACCTCACTCGGGAATAGTGTAACTTTCTAACAGTGAAAGAATTTTTCAATCGTCCAGACGTTTACGAGCCTATTCAACTTAAACAAACAAACATACTTTTCCTCTTTATAATATTAGTATAGATATCTTAACTGCTACAGACTATAATAAATTGATAACATTCAAACGTTCCAAATTAAATAATAACTCATACAATATTTCCCGTAATGGCTTCCCTACGCAATATACAGGCTGTTACATTTTCACGAGATAATATCCAGGCTTGTTTACGAAATAACTCAAAGTATATTATGTATTAGGATTATGATATCATATATAACCTTCCATTTAGAGTAACTACCCACATGGGAGGCTTTATATGTTCAGTAACGAATTTCATACAAAAATTCTGTATATTTTACGGTCGCGTTTTTAAAATAAGTGGTTAAGTTACGTTTTGTGTTGAATTAGAATCTGATCTGAACGTTCGAATAAAACTACGTATTAAGGAGGTGGGTTTTGCCGGGCAGGATGAACAAGTTATGTCCCCGGATTCCGGGGACATGGTGATATGGATGGTGCGGCGTAATGACACTAAGAGTATTGACTGCTGCTGTTATAATAATTTATTACATAAAACATATGACTTATATACTATATCGAGACAGCGCATATCGCTGCTCGATCTATCTACTACGTGATTTACGTGACTCTGTGGAATGCACTGACAGGGCCGCCACATGGGTAGTAGGTAGGTATATTAGGTAGGTAAGTAATTTGAATTTATTAATTTTATGCTGACATTTCAAAAATTATAGTTAGTTCAGTCGTGCTGCGATTATGGGGACGGTAAAGTTTTAGAAACGTCAGCAAATTAAATAAAGTACGCGAGTTAAATAAAGTTATAGTTGTTTTTTTCCGTTTAAATCCAATTTTCCAATGTTAAATTTCTAATTTTGTGATAATAAACATTAGTATAATGCGTCATATTATTCATAGTATACCTTCCTGTGACATCTAATATTATGACTATGGGTATAAGACAAGCGATAAATATACAGAAATACATAACGAAGAAGTCTAATATCACAAATCACTACCATTGTTCAACAGTACGAGTAAATACTCCTATCGTTTATTTTAAGGGACATTTTATAAACAACTAGCTTCTGCCCGTGACCTTGGCCGCGTGGAACTCCTCTTTTTTTGCAGTCGGTTAAAAAGTAGCCTATGTCCTTTCTCAGGCTTCAGACTTTCTTTGTACCAAATTTCATTTAAATCGGTCCAGTAGTTTTAGTGTGAAAGCGTAACAGACAGACAGACAGAGTTACTTTCGCATTTATAATATTAGTAAGGATTATTTAAACAATTCATCTGACATTTAACAAAAACAGAAATATTGGTTTGATTTAATTAAATTAATTCAGTGTCTAGCTTAAAACGTCTCAATTTGTATCATTAACTAAGTCATTGAACTTACGTAATGAATATGACTGAAAATTAATGGGTAACTACTAGCGATTAGTAGGTAACACTAACTAATAACTGCAGTTTAACTAGGTTGTATAGTAATACTAGTTATGTGGTAGTAACTCATAATTTATTTAACAAGGTAAACTTAAGATCAATTGTCACTTAACCATGCAAAAATAATAAATAAAAAAACCATATAAAATAAAGTTACTAGTACACCATCATCCTCCATGTTTTGTAGTAAAATATTTTTTCATAAGACAACGTAACATTGTCCAAAGCATTAAGCAAATTATAAAAAGAGTTTACAAAATTTTTTTTGGCTTGTGACGTTAATAGAACAACAAGAAACATAATTAAACCACAACTTGGACTTGGTAAAAACACAATAAAAAAGAATAATTTCTGATGCCTTCGCGGTTATTACACATTGGAATGAAACAACTATTAACGGATTTAACTCGCGTATTTTTATTTTATTTTATTAGCTGACGTTTCGGATTCTTTACAGTTTCCATAATCGTAGCACGACTGAGCTGACAATAGTCTAACGCTAAAGTCTAAAATATACGCGAGTTAAATCCGTTAATAGTTGTTTCATTCCAACAATAAAAAAGGTTTTTAAAAGGTTTACTTTACAAAAGTAGGTATGCAAAATGTACGTATTATGTTATAACTTTATCCGTTATCCTACTAACTCATTTACTATCAAGTTTAAATGTAAAAATTTGGCCTAATCCAAGTTTATAATTTGTGCCACTGACTAGATGTCTTTCTCAAACGTTTGTAAGTGACACGACAAAATGGCTAACATTAATTACCTGCAAACTGAGCTTTAATTAATAGGATTAAGTTCATTAGAATAACTAGAAACTAACTTGTTATTTGACAATCTTGAGAGTTATGTAATTTATGTACAATTACTGATAATAATTTATGATGCCTATTGCCTATGGACTCAATAATTTCTGATGCCTTCGCGGTTATTGCACATTGAAATAAAACAACTATTTCACATTGGAATAAAACAACTATAGACGGATTTAACTCGCGTATTTTATTTTATTTGATGACGTTCTATTGTCAGCTCAGTCGTGCTACGATTATGGAATCTGTAAAGGCTTCGAAACGTCAAACAATAAAATAAAATACGCGAGCTTAATCCTTCTATAGTTCTTTCACGACATCAGCCTTCGAGGTTATACATTGAATTGAAATAATAACTATTTCACATTAAATCAATCATACACACATGATATAAATTGTACCTCAACGAGACGTCACGAGCTCGAAATTTACTTATTCATTTTGTTTAAATGTCAATGCATTAATGTCAACAAGCTTCGTCAAAATTAATAAAGTACTATACTTACCTAGAACATAGCTCAAGCAACATAATTATATAATATGTATATACATATTTTATTCGTATATTATTGAAAGCTACAGAGATTATTATAAAGCACTCTGCCTTTGTACATCTTATATGTAGGAAACTAGTATGCTCTCCAAATAGATTCAAAGATTTTCCATAGAATTTACAATATTATGTATAAGGGATCATAAAATCGATACAGCGGTCTAATTTTCTTGAAAATAAGTAGCTATTTATGAATTTCTGATGCTTTTATATGCTATACTAAACTAATATAATAATGAGGAAAGGTTTATTTGTTTGTTTGGATTCAATCGGTAGGCTCCGAAATGAAAGACCGATTTGAAAAAATTCTTTCATTGTTGGGAAGCTATTTTGAATGGTGAAAGAATATTTAAAAACGGTCCAGTAGTTTATGAGCCTATTCATTAAAACCAAACAAACAAAGTTTTCCTCTTTATAATGTTAGTAAAGATAAAAATAGAGAAATCCGGGCGAAGCCGGGGAGGACCGTTAGTTAAATATCTAATAAAATTTGCCTCAACTTAATCTGCTATGAATATGGCAACGGTTAATAATGAACGTTAGTTGAAAAAATAATTTAAAGCTAATGATCTTATAGGTATCTATATTTTCATAATGACAATTGTAACTATTCGGGTTTAAGAACTTTATTTCTCATAAGAATAACAAATAAATTCACTTACATGAGAAAATTAACATAAAAAATTGTGTACAATATTTGAAACGGAGGGCTTAAAACTAACATGCGAAGCTAAGAAAAAGTATTAACAAAAGAGGGTAGAATTTATAAACGACTACTAGAACAGTACGTAAACAACTATTGGCTCGGTGCAAGCGTGTGTGTTTTGAACGGAGATAGCACAAACTAGATGTGACATCGTTGTTCGAGCGTACTATGTAACAGTAGGTACCTAAGTAAAGTAAATTCTATTGTAGTGTGAAGTTATGATTAATGATAAAATGTTTTAATAATTTTTTGAATGTAAAGGTGGATTTTGCATTTTTAATATCATGGGGTAATTTATTATACAGTTTTACACCTTCGTGAATTACAGTTTTTTGCCCATAATTAGTCCGTGCTGAGTATAGATTTAATCCACTACGTCTCAATCTTAGTTTTTGGTACTGTTGTTTTTTTGTGAAAGTAATGTGGCTGTGCATATCTTTATTTAATATTTTACGAACCAATAAACATGTATAGTATATGTAGGTTTGTTTGATATTTAATATTTTTGTTTCCTTATAATTATATTTGTATCGACGGCGTAAGGAAATCATAATTAAACAATATTTTTACTAATTTATTTTGGGCTATTTGTATAGCTTCAAGGTTAGTTTTTGCAGCAGTGCCCCATAATTCTATTAAATACTCGAGGTGTGGTTTAATTAGAGAATTGTAAATATTGTATCGCACTCGACCTGGAATACATTTTACTATAGCGCGGATTGCACCTGTTAAAGATCTTAACTTCACTTTTATTTTAGAGATATGTGGCTACTATTAATACTTTTAACTTGATGTGTTCTTTGTTTTGTTTTTGTTTTTGTTTTTAATATATATTTTTAGCGATCTCACTATGAGTGAATAATATTGTAACATAAAACTATGTAATATTATTATATAAAAATATATACCTCATTCAGTTTCTAGCCTTCTTTTCAATTGAGGTTTTTTTCAGAAACGGTGGTCCTCTTACCTTTATAAGAGCTTGTAAAAGCCTGAAAAGAAGCCTGAATATT
This sequence comes from Polylopha cassiicola, assembly GCA_038024825.1. NCBI lineage: Eukaryota > Metazoa > Arthropoda > Insecta > Lepidoptera > Tortricidae > Polylopha > Polylopha cassiicola. The sequence goes on from CP149061.1 coordinate 9,665,497, forward strand.
TTTGATTTTGATACGAAGATCCACCAGACACTTTTCGAGTTAATTCACTAATATTAAAGCAGAGAACTGTCTGTATGTATGTATGTTCACAATTGGTGTCTTATATGCCAATATATGTATCTTAACACGAGTTGGGACATCTCCCAACTCGTGTAGATCCTATAATGTGAACATGTACAAGAAACATGATGTTTCTGCATAACATAATGTATTTATTTGTATTCATGTATTTGTAAAATCCTTACTAATATTATAAATGCGAAAGTAACTCTGTCTGTCTGTTACGCTGTCACGCTAAAACTACTGGACCGATTTAAATGAAATTCGGTACAAAGAAAGTCTGGAGCCTGAGAAAGGACATAGGCTACTTTTTAACCAACTGCAAAAAAGGAGTTCCACGCGGACGAAGTCGCGGGCAGAAGCTAGTAGATAATAATATATGCTTAAATTGAAACATTAATGTATATAAAAATAAGAAGCTGACTTAATGACTGACATATCAACGCAGCGCCTAAACTAAAAGGAATTTGACATGATAAGGTAGGAGGCACTAAAAAAGATTTTTTGTAAATTACCACCCTAGAGGGTGTTTATCGTGCACAAATGAAGTTAACATTTTTATTAGCTTCTGCCCGCGACTTCGTTTGTGTACTACTTAGTATTTTAGTTAGTTAGTATTTTATTATTTCTAAAATAAGTATGTACAACAACTATTAACGGATTTAACTCGCGTATTTTTATTTTATTTTATTAGCTGACGTTTCGGATTCTTTACAGTTTCCGAAACGTCAATAAAAATACGCGAGTTAAATCCGTTAATAGTTGTTTCATTCCAATGTGTAATAACCGCGAAGGCATCAGAAATTATTAAGTATGTACAACTTTAGTGTTAGACTATCGTCATCTCGGAACTGTAAAGTTTTCGAAATTTCAGTAGGTACATAAACACGCGAGTTGAATCCGTTATAATTGTTTCATTCCAATTGTTGAAAAACTTTACTTGAAATTTGAATGAATTCGGAATTTGATTTGGTGATAATTAACCTCAAATTTCTACTGTGATTACTTGTGAAGATTAATAACTGAGGTCGTTGACCTCTTGGAAGACATAACCTCTTTGTGCGCTATCCGCGCTGTCAAGACTGTCAGATGGCGAGATAAATGAGCCAGCTGCAGACTTTGCACTTGTAATGATGTGCTTTACTATACTTACGTACTTTTATTCTATTTATTATGGGATATTTGTAACTTTTCCAGCACTTTAAATATAGGTAGGTAGTGTAAATTATTCTTTCCGGAACTGCTTATCAGGTACTTGATTAAACTGAAAAGTATTTAGAATGTAAGTATATGGAGTATTTATTTGAATATCGTGAAATATGTCGTATTCCTATAAACAGGTATAATTAGCCTGTAAATAATTTCAACGTATATTTTTCATCATCTCTTTGGTGAACCACCTCATTGTAAAATTACTTAAGTTAAAAAAGTGATTTATTGATATCGATCATGGCTGAGGTTAAGTAGATCATTAATTTAAAAAATATAATAATGCACGTGCATGTAAAATGAAATAAACACAAGAAACTCCAAAGTATACCTACCTGATGCCTATTCCATAGAATTTCAACAAAAACATAACAGAGCACTTCTACGAAAAGTTGCATTTATATGATGCAATACTAAACTCCCAAAAAAAAACGAGCAAAGGAAAAATATAAACCGAATTGCATAAAGAACCTGTTTAATAACAGACCCAAATATGTTTCCTGCAAACTGCAATCCCGGACTAAAATTTTACGATTCACGAGTGTTAAATTCTAAAATTAAAAATGGCGCATGATATACTGTAATGCGACTGTAAAGGAACATCTGTCTTTCAAAGACCACCTACTGAGAGACAGGCAGACTCTGCCATTCATCTTTATTCACTAAAAACCAACCCAACACCTCATTCCAACCAACCTCTAATGACAACAATATATGGTGCACAATTGCTCGCGACAGCAGCACCGAAAAATTTGTCCAAAATGAGATGTTAAGTAATTCCCACTTGGTACCACCTTTATTGCAAGAGGATAAGGTTCAATATCAAAAGAGGGAAGCAAATATGAATTATGAATAGATAATGTGGGTGACGTTTTCGTTACCGACGTGAAGAGGTTTGTATTAGAACTTGAATTTCTGGAAATATATCAAGTTGAAAGCGTAGAGTGCTTATTAAGTTGTTACTATGGAGACATAGATGCTGTAATGAATTCCTTATATTATGAACAATTTCAATTAAAGAAAATTATCCTAATTAAGTAAAAGATAATAAGAATTCCTTTGAAGAAATTTGTGATATTAATGCAATGTCAAATGGTAATTAAGATCGATTGTCGATTTTCGAATAGGAAACTTTTTTAAGAAGAGAAAGATTTTATGAAATTTTTACCTTTCCTGGAATTAGGGATCTGAAATATTTAGAAACTTTTCCTGTCGAGATTAGAACAATCTTTACAAATTAGCGACAGAAGGTTTTTCAAAGCCGACCTAAGATCTGTTTGAGATGAAAAATTATCACAAATAATAAACGAACAAAACCATGAATTTTCTAGTGGAAAAATACTATCTGTCATTAAGTCATAAATCTGCGGGAAAAACATCCTAATAAATTAAGTATTCGATTCGATCGATATTCATGGTCTCAAAACATTTAATTTATTAATAAATGATTTCTGATGCTCTCGCGCTTAGAATACATTGGAATGAAACAACTTTAAAATAAAATGAAATACGTGAGTTAAATCCGTTTAAAGTTGTTTCATTTAAATTAAAAAACACTTCTTTAGCGTTAGACTATTGTCAGCTCAGTCGTGCTACGATTATGGAAACTGTAAAGAATCCGAAACGTCAGCTAATAAAATAAAATAAAAATACGCGAGTTAAATCCGTTAATAGTTGTTTCATTCCAATGTGTAATAACCGCGAAGGCATCAGAAATTATTAAAAAACACTTGTTAATTTAAGACTCAACACATTTTCCTTGTCATAATTAGAAATAAATTTTGTCAAATGAAACACTTCATTTACGTCATCTAGACAAGCGATAAGAGGCGACAATAGTTCATTGCATCTAGGGCGGTCGATCGTAACGAGTAGATACGCCTGGAATATCAACTCGGGATGCACCAGTTGTTCTCAGAAGTGCATATTGTGCATTTGTAGGGTACCAGGTTGAATTGCATTGTTGCAGCAAGGGCTTTTAATGTTGAACAGTTATAATGACTGCGGGGGAAATGGATCTTTGAATGAATTTATTTTATTAAGAAGTTAACTATTTAAAAATGGACGAGATGAAGATAGTTATAAAGCAGGCCTTATTTTTCAGAGCTGGTTTATAAGGAGCGTCGATATTAAATTAAATTGTGTTATGAGGAATTATGTGTATTTGCATCATCAAAATCATAATATATATAAAGTTATAGTATAAATTGTATTATATATTATCCTGACGTCACGAGCGTCCACTCCCAAACGTTATAAGCACATATCTTTGTATTTTTTGTGTGTTCGAGAAAAGAAAAAATGTCCTAAATTTTTTTTTAATCTGATTGACTGACTAAATAGAATTCAATTTCTAAACCCAGTCTTTATTTCTATTTTGTTGATATTAGTCAGTTTAGTTTTTAATATACAGTAGAAATTTCCGAGGACAAAAAGTTGCACCTCAAATTCCCCATATTATGCAGTTTTCTGTGGAGGCATGGAAATGTCATCTAGCGATGTTTTTGATCCATAAAATTAACGCGCTACTCCGCAACTGCAAGCCGGTGCAATGCATAAACTTAATGCACTGGTTATATACGTTCCTCTTTTTAATCTACAATAATCTGTCATTTGCCTTATTATAGCATCTCATTACAGTATTGATAATTACCGTTTTATTATGTTAGAATAAACGTCTACATTTTTTATCTATGATATTATGTAATCTTTGACTTACTCGAAGCACATTTTTTTTATACGTTTGTTTTTTTTTGAACACCGTGACAGAGTGGTACCTACACCGAAATGTGGTCTGAAAATGACCACTCTGTCATTAGTTTAATAAATCACGATAAAAAACACGTTTATCGTAAACTTTAATAAGTTGTTATAAAACAAGTTGTAAACAAGTGAAGTTGGTATGCATAATATCGAATTCCTTACAGTAAAAACTTCCCTATTTTTTTTTCAAATATAATATAATGAATAGTGTAACTTTCCAACTGTGAAAGAATTTTTCAAATCGGCCAGAAGTTTTGGAGCCTATTCAATCCAAAAAAAGAAACCTTACCTCTTTATTATAAAAGTATAGATATAGGTTATTAAATATCCATATCTTACGATTCCCCATACATAACTAAAGCAAATACTAAATCAAACCGTGTCAGAACTAAATTTTCTCGTCAGTAAATCTTGCATTGAAGTTTCTACAGCTTAACTGTACGTTTGAACTTTATTCCCTAGGTATCCTAGCTCAGATCTTGATCTGTTTGCGAGATAACCCTATTCAGTTTCTTGTTAGTTGGGAATTATTCAGTTTATCTCAGGTTATAGCTCACCTCAGATAAACTGGATGATGTTACTTGCAATGCCTAACTGCAAACTGGAGGTGTAACTTGGTAGGAAATTTACTACCTTGCTTTTTAGTTTAGGTATTTTCTATTAAGCTATCCTAAAGAATATGGAATACATAAGCGAATTAAAACTGACCACGTGACGCTAGGTAGCGTGTCATTAGCTAGTATTCTATCCAATTTTGCATTCGTTTTACTTTTATTTCGACTAACGAACCCATAGCTCCCTGATTGTGTAGTTCAAAAATTAACCGCCGAAAAAAAATTTTCAGTGCGCTATTGTTTTCTGTCGCGTTTTAATTTTTTTTCGGCGGTTAATTTTTTTTATTAAAAAGTTATTATTTTATAATTTTCTGTGACCATAATTTATACAAATTATTACATGCTTAATTTTTAAATACTTTTGAAATAGTTACCTACCTTGTTTTTGCTATTAACTTTCAGTAAACAATAAATTACCCCTATTATACCACCCTTAGGGTAGGATTTTTTTTTCCAAAATTATATGGGATCAACTTTGAGGTATGCCCTATCCAATAAAAAAAGAATTATCAAAATCGAACTACTCTGTAAAAAGTTACGCGTGGTCATACATTAAAAAAAAAAAAAAAAAAATATATACGCGTCGAATTGAGAACCTCCTCCGTTTTTTTCGTCGGTTGAAAAGTGGTCTTAATTGATTTAGTAAAATAGACTTTGTTGTAAATTGAGCGACCACATTAGTGATGTGTTATGGCTTGTCTTCAAACTAATTTAATTGACTTATATTAAACACCGTTGAATTCCGTGATTTGACATTTTACTGTTTCGGAACAAGCCAATTGGGATTGCTTTCCGATCAGTTTCAGAGAGCTTTGCTTATATTTTGAACCAAAACATAAAGTTACCGCGTAAAAATAGTATTTTCGCATTTCTGCCATACTCCGCGCGCCGCAACTAACAAAGCTTTGCACAACAGCAACGCAGGTTTTTATTTGAGCTTTTTACTTATATAAAACTTCTGCCTGCGACTTCGCCTGCGTGTGGGTACCAGGCGCGTGCAGTACATGTACCGCGCCAGGGTAGGCATTCTATACATTTATTACATTGTGTATATGGAATGCACGCCCTTGGTGGGTACCTACTTCGAGCTCTTTGGGTCATTGGTTCTTAATCTTTTTTTTAACCGACTTCAAAAAAGGAGGAGGTTATCAATTCATCGGGACATAATAATATGGTCCAGTAGAAAACTGATTTATTTAACCAAAGAGTTTAATATTCCATGTCTTTACTGCATAATAGTTTGTGATGACAGGTTCGAAAAAACTTCTTAAGGTGACTAATTACTTTCGTATCCATCCTCTAAAAAGGGTTCTGATTTTACTAAGTTTTATACGTGTTTTAAAAAGTTATGTGAATAATTTTCGTTTCTGCACTTTTATGCACTCATTTTTTTTGCCTCAATTTTGAGCTGAAATATTAAAAAATTTAATATAGTATTAAAATAATAAATTTTACTGTTTATTTCATGTAGGTATTAATTAAAACATTTTATTAAAATATTAGCAGCCCAAGATAGAGCAAAGTGGCGTGAAATTGGAGAGGCCTATGTCCAGCAGTGGACTGCGACGGGCTGATGATGATGATGATGATTAAAATATTCTGAAGGGTTTTGTTAGAGATTACTAACGTATGTTTCATAGAAGTACAGTAAAACAAATGAAATTAAAAAAAAACGCTTTTTCTATACGTAACAGTTTTTACATAGTACCTTCCTAAATATAGTTATTTAAAAAGTAGGTACTATTAGGCCCACATCAGACAACAGATAGATGAATATAGCGCAAGACTATCATTGCTGAGAAGATACGCCGCGCAGAAACTCAACATACTTAGTCTTTCTTATTCAGTCAAAGTCAACGTCAAAGTCAAAGTCAAAGTCAAAGTGTTTTATTTGTGAAACATAGGTGTTTACAGAGGTGTTCATTTTAATGAGAGTTGCACTATGTTTTGCCGATCGGCGTACAAAAACATTATTCTAAAAACATGATATTTTATAATAATTAATTAAAATAAATTAGGTAAAAAAATTATACAATAATAATTATAGAAAACAACATGTCAAAAAATAATAAATAAATCAAAGAAGAACATTAATAATAAACGACGCAGTCACATAAAAAATGAGTCATCATTTAAATAATCCACAACAGAATAATAACATTTATTCAGTCAATTTATATAATTTAAACTTGCATACAAAAAAAACTCATTCACCTACTACAAGTAAGTATACATACAATGTCAAAACAAAACAAATAATGTAACATACACTATGATATCTCCAGTCAGATTTCGATCCAAAACAAAAGCATGTGTAAAGCAATATTGAAATTACAAAATGTAAATATAATTAGAATTCATGACGAAGTTCGTAAAATCATGGCGGGTCTCCATAACAACGCAATTATGGACACATTTTATCGCTTACCCTAAATTTCAAAGAGTAAAATAATTGAAGTGTAACAATTATAAACGGATTTAACTCACGTATTTTATTTCATAGCACGACTGAGCTGACAATAGTCTTATGCTAAAGTGATTAATACAGTTATGCAAACTACCTTATTTAATAAATTACAAAATTTAAGTACTACCCTGTTCTAAAATCTAACCTTAATATAATAAAGAGGAAAGGTTTGTTTGTTTGGATCGAATAGGCTCCAGAACGGCTGGACCGATTCGAAAAATTCTTTCATTGTTGGGAAGCTACGTTCAACTTGAGTAGCATAGGCTATAGAATGTTAAAAAAAAAGGGATCCGTGCAAAGCCGGGGCGAACCGCTAGTATGAAATATTTCTGTTTTTTTTTACACATAAATTAACTATTTTACAATACAAATAGAACAAATAGGAGGCTTCGGAAAGACCATCATTACGTTATGTAGTTATGTTTTCATTCCAATGCGTAATAAGCGCGAAGGCATTAGATATGATTAACATATAACATACTAGCTTCTGCCCGCGACTTCGTCCGCGTAGAACTCCTCCTTTTTTGCAGTCGGTTAAAAAGTAGCCTATGTTCTTTCTCAGGCTCTAGACTATCTGTGTACCAAATTTCATTTAAATCGGTCCAGTAGTTTTAGCGTGAAAGCGTAACAGACAGACAGACAGACAGAGTTACTTTCGCATTTATAATATTAGTTAGGATTAGGATTAGGATTATAAGGCCTATCTATAACATATTTCTATACATACATTCAAAACATCATTCCCAGTTCTGCCGTCCACTTACTAAAGAGCCGTTAACCCTCAAAACGTCAATTTTGACTTTTTGATGGTACGTTATATAGTTTTCAATTCTCTATCTTTTGGTTTAAGAATCGTATTCCTACGGCAAATAGTTTTAAAGATAATGAGCAGTACTGTGGCCGTTAAGTGGCAGATTTTCTGGTGGTTCCTACACTAAAGAGCGTCAAACCCACATTGCTTAGCTTAAATGTACGTTAAACCACCATAACTGCTAAAATTTAAGGAATTAATTCTTTTTTTGTGATCTTGTGCTTACCTAAAAAGTCGTTATCCCATTATCCTTAGCTAGAGAGACGCAAAACTCCTTTTACTTCGTTATAGCTAAGCAAGCCACTACGGTTATTATTAAAATTGCTATACTAAAAAGCGGTCTTATAGAAAAACTCCGCTAAAGAGCAGTTATAGTCCTTTAACGCTATTTTAGTTAAGTATAGATGAAATTATTTTGTATATTATACAGAGCTAAAGAGCAGTAAAGCCTCATTCCTTAACTAAACGGCAGTTTTTCGACGCTCGCACCGCGTACATTTTGAGGGAGGGGATAGATCGGGAGGGCACCCACCACCAATTATTATAGTTTATCTAGTCCTCCGGTAGAGCTTGTTGACGGCGGGCGCGTACATTTTGATTACCTATTGCTTAATTATTAGATGTAAAAGAAGTTTTAATTTAGGTTTAATAACTGAAATATAACTGCCCCGACTGGAATTGCAGCATTTAACGTAAACGGATAAACTATTAACAGATTATTACAACTGCCCGTAGAACATTAACAAACTTCTAAATACAACCCGCTTTCAGACGAACTACTTCAAATTTTAAGGACAGACTTAAAAACTGTCGAATTATTTATTACTAGCGGCCCGCCCCGGCGTCGCCCGGATCCCTTTTTTTATAGCCTATCATTTTTCTACACCTTCGGTTACATCGTTCAAATTTTACCAAGGATCCCTAATTTTTTTCAAAATGAAATGTAGCCTATGTCAAATTGGAAGAATGTAGCATTCTATCGGTGAAAGATTTTTTAAATCGGCCCAGCACTTTTTGAGCCTATTCATTACAAACATACAAAAATAGGTACAAATCTATGATATCTAATGTAACTCTAGCTTACATAAATCTTCGTTTGTGCGAAGTGTATGATACTTCTGATGTAGAAGATTGGTTGAAAGTTGAAGGTTAGTTTGGGAAAAGAAATAAGTATTTTAGTGTTTGGGGATCTTTTGCAACCCGTTAGAGAAAAGTCGCCATTTGAAAAACCAACCCCTTCAGAAATTAATAAACATATAGGCACCTTAAGTACCTATTCCAAACTTATAGACTAAACTTTATAGTTACAACGAACTCACGTTGAATATGAGACAGCTGGATGATTCTACGTTTGTAAAAATGTTAAAAAGAATCGGAGTAGGAGTGACAACTCAATCAGACAAAGATATACTGTCTAACCGATTGATACCTCTGCTTTCGCATTGCAATGAAGGAAGGTTAATGGAAATAGCACAATGTTTGAGGGACTCGCCAAAACATGCTGTTTGCTTACTACCGACTAGAAATAATTATGTAGGTAGGTATATGCAGTTAAATAATGCTATGTTAAAAGCGATTCCGAACCCCGAGATAAAGTTAGTTGCTAAAGATTCCTTGGATTGTTTAAAATGTATGAAATTGGAAGCCCCGGTGTGCTTACAAAAATATAAAGATGACGCGTCGATGACTGCTGGAAGAAACAATAATCATTAAAAAGGGAGTTAAAGTAATGCTTAGCAGAAACATTGATGTTATTTTAGGTTTAGTGGGTCGATAGGCGTTGTACAAAAAGTGACGTGGGACCCAAACAAAGCCTAAACAATTCATGGGAAAATTCGCTAATAATTGTATTCACGAATTATAGCCTATTGAGTCAAAATTTGAGATCATACCCCTGCAATACGTGTACATAGAACAATTCCCAATCTGTGTGGCGTATGCCCTAACAATTACAAGAGCCAAGGGCTTAAATATAGCATATGGGCACCTCCATATTCTCTTGTGGCCAAGCCTACGTGGCGCTTTCACGAGTAACCGATCTTCATGCGGTGCACCTCATAAATGTTCACTTCAAGAGTATAAAAGCTCTAGCTTCAGTGATCACCGAATACAACCGGCCTAAGCGTAAATACCGCGCTTATATTTCAGAAATGATCTATCGGAATTATATATTATAAATCGTCTATTTAAATAAATAATGAACGCGAATGGGCAATAAGAAAAATTGTTGCTGAACAAGAATCAGAACCAAAAAACAAGAAAAGAAAGATTTGTAATAATAAAAAACTACTCCTAAAAAGAAAAAACTTTGTCGAATAAGAAAATCTAATAAAATAAATAAATCAATATTCCCACGTTTCTACAAAAAGAAGTGAAATCCCACCAAAAATATTGTGTAAAAAACTAGCCAAGTCTCGAAGAAGAACATTCTTTATACGTTAGTGGGTACAAGTCAATTTTGTTTACACGTAATTGTTGTTGCAACTACCTATGTTTGTTAAGCGATAAAAGCCCATATTGGTATTGGTAATTGGACGCTAGTGTCTCGTTTTCGATCAACGGCCAAGTCATACAACATTAACTATGATAATAAACAAATCGCAGTAAGGAACCTTAGAATTCGCCCGAATTTGTCTAGATTTCTTTACTTTTTAGAAATAAACAAGCAGCGTCTTCGAGATTTAGCTAGTTTTTTACAGAATGTTTTGGTGGAATAAAGTTTATTAGCTCAGTTAACAGGCAAGTTGACCTAATTTTTTTTATTTCTTTATTTTTTATTTGGATTTTGAATAAAATGATTTTGTTACTACGAATTTCGACTTTAATATATCACATTTGATCTTATGATTGCTTTACTAAAAAGAAGTTATCCCCGAGCGACGTATGTTTAACTGCCCTTTAGTTAAGTATCACACTATAATCTGTTAGGAATAATTCAATTTTGTTGACACTTCCTTCACTTAATAGACGTTAAGGTACCTTAGCCGCTCCTTGAACTGTATGAGTAAGTGAAATTTGTTTCTGTTACTTGACTATACAGCAGTTAAGTCACCTAGCCGCCATATAGCTAAGCATTTCTGAATAACTGCCACATACATTTACTACATTCAACATTTAAAAGAAATTACATCACTAAAGGGCCGCTAAGCCTCGCTCAGGGATGGTTAACTGCCGTTTAGTGCTGTAACTGAAGACAAAAGCCAGTCCATGTCCTTGGCTAAAAAGAAAAAATGATAAAAAAAAAATGAAATAATGCACTTTTAGTATCGCGTACCACTTTAAATAGTTCTCGGAATTAAATGAAAATTTTGTAGACAAAAATCGTTTTTCTATGTGTAATAGTTTTGTAGAGACAACGAATTCCACGTTTTTTGGCTTTTTCTCGAAATTTACATTTTGGGCTTAACGGCTCTTAAGTAAGTGGACGGCAGAGTTGCGTAATAGTGGAGTCATTGAAGCATTATGGGTCCGATTTTTTTTACTGTGAACCGAATTGCATACAATTTTGGAATTAGGTTCATCTTACCCTTAAGTTCAAAAGTGAAAATGATTTGAACTCCGCTACCACCCCGGGGGTGATTGCCACCCCTTCTCGGGGGTGAATTAATTTTTTTTCAAAATAACCTCGGATATCGATAGAAGGCCTAATTTTAAGGAAAAAATCGTCTATAAAGTTTTTCAAAAAATCCAATACTTTTCAAGTTATTTGCAATTGAAAATTCGCAATTTTTTCACCTTTTTCATCGGTTTTTTGCAAAAATCTCCAAAAATATACGTTTTATCGAAAATTTTATAAAAAAACAAAATTGTAGCAGGCAAAACAATGAACAATTTGGTTTTTTATACAGTATTCTAAGTGCAATATTAAGCTATAAATTAAAGATCAAAGCCGTTTTTTATGTTGCCTGAAATTTAATCGATGTGGTCAATGCCATCTAGCGGCGAGCAGATGCATTTTATGCATTCTAATACAAAAGGGTTTTGTAGTGCTTGAAATAAGCTTTAAAATGAGCACTATTAAAAGTCTTTTGCACGTAAAATAAGTGAGCTGTATTGCAAATAAGGGGGGCAACTAATGTTTTTTCTTTAAAATCAATGGGTTTCATAAGTGCCATTTCCACCATAATTAAAATTAATCGTATTCCGCCTAGAATTAACTTCATTATGAAGAGTTTGATAGATAGTATCAGTTTGGCTGCTTCAGGACACATATTTTTCAAAAAAGTCACTATTAACTAAAAAAACAAAATTTCAATTTTTTAAAAATCCCACGTTTATTTCATTATATTTCAATAATGACGACAGATACGTATAAAAGTGTATGAATAAAAAATGTAGGTATTTTTCTGACAAACAATTTGGTTTTTTTGTTTTTTTCTGACAAACAAAAATTGACGGAAATGTGATTGTTTAAAGAGCGCGTGGCAGCGCAATCACTGCCTCTCTTAAGCCCTTTAACCCTTCCCCGTTTTAGAAAAAGGTTTTTTACTATATATTGCAATACAGGATGTTGTAGCTCTCTTAATTACCTTTACAATGATTTTTTATAAATTGTGATAGCGTGAAAATTAAAGGAGCTATGGTCCAAAAACTTATCATATTTTTTTCTACTTAGTAACTGAAAATTTCGGAGTGTGAATAATTGGAGCAATGTGAAGGTGCGCAGTATAATATAGACCCACAACTATTGTAATGTGTATATGTTAACGGAAATGTATATAATCCGTCATTGTATACAATTCCTAGGAGATGTATGTAATTCCTAAAATCGCAATCGGAAATGTAAAACATTTAAGACATAGGTTAGGTTAGGTTTCCGCGAGCCAGTATGAGTCTGGCAAACCTTTTGCCTTCCCCAGGGCATAAGGTATCAATGAGGATTTCCCCACTAAAAAAAAAAAAAAAAAGTTAGGTTAGGTTTTTTTTTTAGGTTAGGTTTGGTTAGTTTTAAGGGTAGAAAAGCTTAAGAACATGATAATCGTTTGCGAGAGTGTGGAATAATATTTAAATCCTTTTCATTTTATCAAAAAAAAAATATCAAGGGGTAGTATTCAAGGGTTGAAAGGGGGTTAAAAATTTGATAATTATTATAGAGAATATAAAATATTACTTACTCTATACTTACATCTTTTTATGTTATACCAAAGTATTTTTTTCAGATTTTTTCAATTTGGGGGTTGTAAGATTTTCAAGGGGTTGAAAATAATTTTAATATGAGGTAATTATGTTAGAAAATACTTTACCATTTCACCACTTACTATTAGACATGTTTTCTAGCGATAAAATGGCTCAATTACAATTTTTCCATTAAGGGGTTGTTTACACCCCTTAAAAATAATAGGCGGAGTTCAGATCATTTTCACTTTTGAAGTGAAGGTTAAGATGTGCCTAATTCCAAAAATTTCATGCAAATCGGTTCACAGTAAAAAAATTCGGAGGTAAGGCCGTATTTTTCGCTTCAATGACTGCACTATAAATCGTTCTTAACGTTCTACGTGTAACTTTACAGCACAGTGTCGAATCTCTTCATTATTCTATCTCCATACTATATTTATGTGAAACACACGCGCGGTAATTACTATTTAACCACCGTCAGATGTGTTTAATGGCAAATGACTTTGCTTCTACCCTACTTACTATCAACCCTTGAACACTTTAACAGTTTGTTTACAAGTAGGTACTTAATACTAGTATTACGCAACGGTGTTGTAATAATAGTACATTAAGCACCGAGGCCAGTAAAATAAAAAATGTCTCAGATCACATGTAATTGTCGTCCTAGGCGAAGCCGAGGTTGACAAAAATGTGATCTGAGGCTTTTTTATTTTACTGGCCGAGGTCAGTTTACTATTTTTCTGTTCGATGAAGCCAGAAAGCGGCAATTTCATTTAGCGCAGCGGCCACAAAGTTGGCGCTTTCTGGCCGGAGGACAGAAAACTATATTAAATAGTATTTTTTGGAATAAAAGTATAACGAAACTAACTTGTGCATTATGATTGTATGTTATTGTTAGTATGCAAATTTTTGTTTGAAATAAATGTGCGAAGCCGGGCCGAACCGCTAGTCTAATAATAAATTTAATTTTAAGGTCGTCACATAATTCTGTTTTCGCAGTTACGGCCATTTTGACTAGCCTTCTCATATTTCCGCCCTGAAGGCATACCTAATTGCCACATTACTATCATTTGTTTACCGAAGTATTATAACTAATTAACTGCTATCAACGCCATTAGCCCACTTACCACGCAGACGGAATAAGCGATGGCGGATTAAGGTTCTTGTATGACCCGCTTATATGGGTAAGGCTATGCTCGTAACTACACGGAGCGTCGTATCACAAAATCAAAATCAAAAATATATATATTATATTTAGTCTAAATTTTACAAGCTATGTGAGAAGATACCGTTTCCGACAAACCTCACTTAAGAAGAAACGGAAGGAAACTCAATGAGGTATCTATCTACCTTTTAAAAAAAAATAATGCGTTTTTTTTTAAGGACTAATTAGTTTCTTTTTTGATAGTAATTATTATAAGAATATACATAATATTGTGACAGAGTGGAATTTTTCAGCTGTGAACACATTTCGGTTAATACTCTGTCATAGCATTATACAAAAAAAAAAGTTTCAAAAAATGCTACTTAATTCAAGATAGAACGATTAGGTAAGTATAATATCCATACTAATATTATAAAGCTGAAGAGTTTGTTTGTTTGTTTGAACGCGCTAATCTCAGGAACTACTGGTTCGAATTCAAAAATTTTTTTTTTTGTTGGATAGACCATTTATCGAGGAAGGCTTTAGGGTATATAACATCACGCTGCGACCAATAGAAGCGAAGAAACAGTGGAAAATGTGTAAAAAACGGGGAAAATATGAAGCCTTATGAAAATTACTATTCCACGGGGACGAAGTCGCGGACACAGCTAGCATATAATATTATTAATAGATAAAACAATATGTACATTTCTTCGAATATTATGTAACTATAAATATCCAATATATTATAACCGATCAGTTTCTGAATTAATGCAACATTAAAGGCTCTCAGGCTCTTAATGTCATACCTTTTTCGTTCCTAAGGGATTATTCCTAAGAAGCCCTGGACGAGACGCGATAAAGGCCCGCGCAGGTAAATAATGTTACTACCTGCTTTTTAATATAAAAATTATACCACTCAGCTCAGATATAAGCTGAATTAAGGTTGTAAAAGGGTAATCACTTTTTTACAGCATTACAAAATATAGCATTTAATTGGAATAAAAATTGGAATGAAACAACTATTAACGGATTTAACTCGCGTATTTTTATTTTATTTTATTTAGTAACGCCCCCTATTAGGTTTTAATTGTAATGTATAAAAGTAAAAAAAAAAAAAATTTGCCTAAAATGTAACATTAGTATTTTATAATTCAGAATAGGGTAGTTTTTCAAAATTTGTAATTTAAATATAAGGTAGTTTGCATAACTGTATAAATCACTTAAGCGTTAGACTATTGTCAGCTCGGTCGTGTTACGATTATGGAAACTGTAAAGAATCCGAAACGTCAGCAAATAAAATAAAATAAAAATACGCTAGTTAAATCCGTTAATAGTTGTTTCATTCCAATGTGTAATAATCGCGAAGGCATCAGAAATTATTCCGTTAATAGTTGTTTCATTCCAATTGGTAATAACCGCGAAGGCATCAGAAATTATTATGGAATAAAAATGTTACCGATTTAGCTCGCGTATTTTTTTATTTGCCTACGTTACTAATACTTAACAGGTCCCGTATTAAAATAGTTGTTTAGTTAGTTTCAAATACCTACCTATCCAAAGATTGGAGTCAGCTCTCGTTTTTTTGTGGGTAGTAGACAACAAGGGCGTGCACTCCATGTAGGCACATTGGTATATATGTATGGAGTGCCTACCATGACGTATTACATGCGCGACCCTCACTGCACGCGCCTGCTAGACAAAATATTACCTATACCTACATAAATATTATCACACTGATAGGTGCCCCTAGCAGTCTTCAAACCTGCATCCTCTGGTTTTTTAGTTAAAGGCTCTGACCACTGGACCATCAAATACATAGTGCCAAGGGCATATTTGTATTCATATTGTAGTACACAATAAAAAAAACACCAATTAAGCAAAAAGTAATATTTGTATTTGCCCAGCAAATTGACTCGACTGGTTTGTTTGTTTGTTAATTGGATGGTTACACGAGATGTGCAATTAAAACGAAAGATATACAGAAGTTTAACTGAAACTTTTACAAGAGATATGCTGTTATTGTAATTATAAAAACGATATAGTAAGCTTTTTGAATTAAATAATTATCTATGAACAATTCACACCAATTGAGGTACCTAGTCTAGATAAAAAAAAACATATATAAGCCATCCTTAACTCAGGCTACTCTTCATCACACTGATATTTGCCTCTACGGGATTCAAACCCGCTACCTCTTAGTAAAACAACTACATTGGCTTTATCATTTAATTAATTAGCTACTGAGTTAGTAGACTATCGTCAGCTCAGTTAGCTACCAATATGGGAAGTTTATAGTTCTTTTGTTCCAATAAAAATCATTTTTCTTTCCAAATAATAAAAACTAACTGTATTTTGGGTAAAATGTAAAATTCAGCCGAATAAGCACCGAAATCAATTTAAACGCTAATAAAAAGAATGCTACTCAAATTCCTTTATAGTCGATGCCTTACAACCCGGCCGTGCCATAGCAAGAGCCTTTTTCACAACATCCAAGTACCTAAGACCCAGTCTTACCAGTAAGTAAGATATTTTTGACTTTTTATCATTAAAAGTTAAATGAAAGTAAAAGTCTTTATTACGTAAATGGGGGCTATCGTCAGCTCAGGTTTGCTACGAATATGGAAACTAAAGTTTACGAAACATCAGCAAATAAAATAACATACACTAGTTAATTCCGCACACTAGTTAATAAGATACACTAGTGAATATCACTTTAAATAAGTATTTTTTGACTAAAAATATGTAAGTTTTAAAATATATAGTCACAGAAACGTAATAAAAAAATTCGTATCTCCTTAATTCCGCCATGATTAATTATTCCAATATGTAATAACCGCGAAGGCATTAGAGATTATTAAATAGCCAGTGACTTAATCGAGATCTGCTTAGATATCTTAAAAACAATAGTGTTTTTAAGTTATTGTTAAAAGAACTGTACAAAAAATCTCTGCAAAATATAAAAATAAAAAAACCAGTTGCACCATTTGGATCCTTAAAGAAACTATTTTCAGAACCAAGCTACGAAACACACATAATTGCGCAAATATTACAAACTAAAAAAACAGAAAAAAGTCTAAAAACCCAATTAAAACGTAGTATTTTTAGTTCCGTTTATACTACAGCCTGGTCCCAGCAGTGCGGCCGCACACATGCGCCTCGAGTTATAGCCGCGCGGTGTGCGCCCGGACTTAGTTCCAGTACTTTATTGTGGGGCGTTAAATTTTACAGCCATGCATAAGCTGAGCTGCCCAAAGATTAGATAAAACGAAACAGTCTTAGCTTGTAAACGTGACAATACATTATATATCCACAAATACCAACACGCTACACGCTACGTTCCTATGCACAGAAATCCACAGAACCACACTGTCACACAAACATAAATCGACTGTCACACCAATCCACTGTCACATTAATTCACTGTCACACAAATCCTCTGACACACCAGTCACCAATCCACTGTCGCACATTTGTGCGTTTGCATTGTCTCACAATGCAATTCTATTGTCACACAAATTCACTGTCACACGAATACATTTTCATATGAATCATCACATAATATATTGAAAACAGATTTGGGATTTCCTACTCGTATTAGGTATAAAATACTTGTGTCAGGAACAGTTACCAATTAATATTTATTCACTAATTTACTAGTGAAAATTAAGATTAGTCACTATGGAGGTCCTTGGAGAAGACCTCCAGCAGTGGACCTCATTCTGCTGATAATAAGTAAATGAGGTCTACAATGGAGGTTATTCTAAACTACTCGTTAGCGACGGTTCCACCTCTTTTTTAGGTTTATTTTACATTATAGTTATTTTTAAATTTGACGCCTGATTTGTTTTTTATAGTTTCTTTTTTCCTTTCACATTTTCGTCTATAACTATACGAGTGCAAATAAAGTACGAAAAAAGGAGTGTGATTTATCAGCCCCAAAGTCAACAGTACTCATCTACGTAACTACTCTTTATCCACTGACCATCCGCGTGAGTTTTACGTAGCGCTTGTTTTTCACTTTTTTCCTTACAACTTGTAACAGCGGCGTCACATGTCCATGCAGTGCCAACTTTAAATTAAACCACTTTTTTCTACCCCCCATTTTGGTAATGCACGAATTCTATGGTAATACTTCAGTTAAAAAGTTTGTTCATTTACATATTTTTATTGTTAGGTTATATCTTTCGGTTGATTTACATGATATTTAAATAAGGGATGGTGAAGTTGGAAGATGTTTTAAGAAAATTGTTTCGAGGAAAATTTATGTATTTTTTTAGTTTTGTTAATTGATAAATAGGTAGGTACACCTGTCCTGAAGCCATCAAAAATGGTAAAAAAATACCATTTTGAAGGCTTCTACCATTAGGAAGTCAAATAGTCTTTAGTCTAAAATGTGAAAATATAAAAAAAAATGCGATCTGAGGGCAGGAAGAGAGTTAAGGGTACGGTTTGTCTCCATTTCTGGTCTTAAAAAAACAGTTAAATGGCAAAGATGTAGGTAACAAAAAATATACAACTTTATCTCTAAAAAGTATATTTCGTAAATTTTTTTTTTTACGAAATATACCTACTTTTTTGTCTCCTAAACACGCTATGTGTTATCGTATGATCATTACGACGATAGTCAGCCTAGACTCAAATAGGCTATAAATACTCGTGTGTATCACACTAACATCTGCCCGTATCAGGATTCGAATCCACATCCTGCACTAATAACGCTTCAGGTCACTAGAACAACTAGGTCGTCAAAGGGTGGCAGATGCATTCCACCTAGTTAACCCTTGACCTAATATGTACACAATCACACATGAAACACCCCTAATTAACTTTAAACCTTATTTGTAGAGGCATAAAGAAGAAATTACCTCGTGAATCGAGCGTAATAAGGTATGTCGGGGTAACTGCAGTGTCTGCTGTGTTTCAGTCCAAATTTATTGCCAAAGTTTAGTTTGCTGTTTGTTAACTAACTTTAAAAAGATGGATTCCGCTGGGATCTAAAATAAGTAAAATAATATTGGGGGACTTAGCTTATTGTATCTACATAATAATATATTATTACTAGCGGCCCCGGCAGACGTCGTCCTGCCCGTCCGATTGTTTTGTCAAAGATCTGTCAAAGTCTTCTGTCACTTCTTCATAAGGCTTCATATTTTCCCCGTTTTTTACACATTTTCCATTGTTTCTTCGCTCCTATTGATCGCAGCGTGATGTTATATAGCCTAAAGCCTTCGTCGATAAATGGTCTATCCAACAAAAAAAGAATTTTTGAATTCGAACCAGTAGTTCCTGAGATTAGCGCGTTCAAATAAACAAACAAACAAACACACTCTTCAGCTATATAATATTAGTATAGATTAGAAAAGGAGAAGCTAACTTAATGACTGACATAAAAACGCAGCACCTAAACTATAAGGTTCAGAAACTTGAAGTTTTGCAAAGGGGCTACTTTTGTAACGTAAGAAAGTACCTAATAAGAAAGGATTTTGAGTGCTTATCGTACGCAGACGAAGTCGCGGGCAGAAGCTAGTTTAATTGTGTTTCTTTATTAGTATGTAAATTTAAATTGTATATTAGCCGACTACGATTTTTTGCGGAGTTTCTTTTTAGCAATAACGGTTTTTCCGAAGCTCTAGTGGATTCACCTGATAATATGTTGAGTTTTTTTTTTAAAGTTATACGTAAGTAATAGATTAATGATTTGTAGTTCTAGAGACGTATGATTTGTTACATTACATCACAAGTTGCCTGATTGGTTGAGAATCTTTATAAATGTCATTGTTAACGGTACCAAGTGAAACACAACTGTACACTTCAGCACAAATATGTTTGGAATGTTCCAATATTCGACAACAATTTTGCGTACCATTGATCGCAACAGGTAACAAAATATCCATATTTTACTATAATTAGAAAATTTTGAATTAAAATGAAATGCTAAACAACTGGGTATAACGGATTTAACTGGCGTATTTGATTTTATTCTTCCTAACGATTTTTTAATGACAGTCACTTTAGTATTAAACTATCGTTAACTCAGTCGGCTACGACTATGGGATCTGAAAAGTGTGATATCTCGAAATATTTTATTACTCCATTTAAGTCTAAGTCTGCACATTTAAATTTGAATTCATTTTAAGATGTCACACTTTTCTACTGAAGGGGGCGTATACAAGGTGCCAACGTTCAACGTTAACGTTAAACGAAACGACCAAAATGTATGGAATTTGACATCCGCGCACGTTTGTGACGTACGTGACATTCGTTCGCGGATGTCAAATTCCATACATTTTGGTCGTTTCGTTTAACGTTAACGTTGAACGTTGGCACCTTGTCTAGGACCCAACGTGTGACATCTGTCAGTAGCTATGTTAGGTGTCATTACGTGCACAGTTTTGAGTTAGTAGAATTCGAACCCGCATCCTAAAGTCACGAACAGAGGGTCTAGAAGATTTTAACACATTATATTATCTCTTTTTTGTAAGCGTTTCTTTGAATTTTGCCAACATAATAATATCTCCTCACGCCTTTTCAGTGTTTCAATTTATTTAACGTACTTGAGTGTTTGTTAGATTGTCTTTTTGTTTTTATTTTGGCGTCTGCAGAATACGAGTATGTGTATTTAATGACTTGATCGATCTGAGAATCATACGAAAAAATTTTGTAATTTTTAAACAAAAACTGACGTGTATGTAATTGAGTTAAAATGTCAAAAAACATTGCTTTGTTAACAACTTTAGTGTTATGCTAAAGACCTTTAAGAGCTGACAATAGTCTTATGCTAAAGGTCTTTAGCACTATTGTCAGCTCAGTCATGCTACGATTATGGAATCTGTAAAGGTTTCAGTCAGTCAATAAAATAAAATACGCGAGTTAAATCCGTCTATAGTTGTTTCATTCTAATGTATAATAAGTGCGAAGACGTCAGAGATGATTAACATTGCTTTAGTCTACCTACCATAGAGTTTTCTTTAAAGTTTTTGACATTATCTATACTAATATTATAAAGAGGAAAGGTTTGTTTGTTTGTTTGGATTGACTAGGCTACAAAACAACTGGACGATTTGAAAAATTCTTTCACTGTTGGGAAGCTACACTATTCCCGAGTGACATAGGCTATAAAAAGCTATCCGTGCGAAGCCGGGGCGGACAGCTAGTCTATTATAAGTTTAGTCATAAATAAAATGTCAAAGACATTGCCCTATTTAACTACAGAACTGTCAACTTAAGTTCTTGATCCATAAATAACTTTTTTTAAATGCCGCCATCTTGGATCCATAAACGGTTATGGGAAGATGGCGTCGTTTTGTTTGTGGCGAGTTTAATGCAATAGCATAAACTGATTTTAATGCGTGTGCGCTTCCTTGAAAAAAATGATTTATATTACGTAGATCTCACAGTGAAATGTACACAGTAAGGATTTAACTTGTCATAAAGGAGATATTTCGAACTTTTTAGTACCTGAATGTATTTTTTAAGATTTAAATAGCAAAGTCATTTGCTAAGTTATTAATACTGGGTGTACGTAGGTTTAAGTATTTAACAAATCATATTTATAGAAAACTTAGGTAAAAATGTTTATGAGGGATGTGTTTATTTATAGTTATTATGGCTATAAAACTGTATTCTTAATATTAGATTTGGTTTTCCAGTGAATAAGCTATATTTTTTTGTAAAAACTTAATAATATAGTTATGTAAGTACCTAATTTTGTTTTTTTTTTAATTGCTACCATTGTTTTAAAATTTTAATATTTATATTTGTATGTAAACTCTTTATTGTACAACAACAAAACAAAATAATACATAAACGAAAACACAATAAATGTACAAAGGCGAACTTATCCCTTTAAGGGATCTCTTCCAGTTAACCTTTGGGCGATTGAGAGAATAGGAAAAGTATATCGTAGGTAAGACAAAAATATGTGTACAACTTAAAAGGTAGAAAATGTAATAAAATAATTTGTAATAAATAAATAAATTTTAATATTTAAAATAAAATAAATATTATTATCATAAATATATACAAATATTATATATATATATATAATATTTGTGATATATATATATATATATATATATATATATATATATATATATATATATATATATATATATATCCCATAGATATCAATAAAAATAACAACAAACTATAAAATAAATAGTTCATTCGTCAAGCCAATACTTTTTCAAGCGAGATTTGAAAACGGTGATAGATTGCGATTGCCTAATGGTAGTTGGGAGACTATTCCATAAACGAACAGAGTGCACCGAAAAGGATTTGGAGAAAGTAGAGGATCTATGTGAGGGAAATGCTAAGGAGAGATTAGCACTGGATCGCAAACGATGTTGCGAGCCAGATGCCATAAAGCTGAAGTTCCGGTAAAGATATGATGGGGATTGGGGATTAAAAAGGATATTGAAAAGTAACGACAGGATGTGAGTGTTCCTACGAAGACGGATAGGTAACCATTGGAGTCGAGCACGGTACTGTGAAATGTGATCAAATTTTCGTAGGCCGAATATAAATCGAATGCACACATTCTGAAGACGCTCCAACTTATCGAGAAGCTCCTCTGAAAGGTCAAGAAATGCAGTATCACCGTAGTCAAAGAGAGGGAGCAAGAGGGATTGAGCCAGCGTTACTTTAGTGGGGAAAGGAAGAAAGTGTTGAAGACGTCTGAGGGAGTGGAGAGAGGCAAAGAGCTTTTGACTAATTGATGCCACTTGCGCTGACCATGAAAGTGTCTGATCTATTATGATGCCTAAGTTTTTTACGGTTGTAGAAAAGGGAATACAGGTTCCATCGAAAAATATTTTAGGCGCCACAAGATCAGACAGCTTAGAAATAAAATGGGGGCTACCAATCACAATAGCTTGCGATTTCCTCGCGTTGACCATCAAACCGAAGTTTGATGCCCACTTTCGGATGGACTCCAAATCAGCATTGATGACATTAATAAGGCTAGAGAAGTCATCAATACTCGCAGCTGAGTAAATCTGAAGGTCGTCTGCATATAAATGGTAGGAAGATTGAAGACTATCGGTGATACCGTTAATAAAGATAGAAAACAGCAAAGGAGACAATACAGCACCTTGGGGAACGCCAGCCTTGAGATCGTTCCAATCAGAAACGGAATCATCAATTCTGACAACCTGGCGTCTGCCAAAGAGGAATGAACGAAACCAGGCGAGAGCCGGTGGTGAGACGTTGCAGGATTTAAGGATTTTATATTTCATTCGTAGTTATTTATTTTTAAGGCACTTTTTAACACTAGAAAGAGAAAAAAACCTGAAAAGCATCAGAAATTACTTCCTTATATCTTAACCTACTGTAGTTATTATACTGTGACATCGGCCATCTTGTGGCCACATGCTACTTCTTTTATAGCGAGTTAGAGAGAAACTTATTTGGTACTAATTATTTTGATTTAAAATAACTTCTCACTTTTTGTAAATAAAATAAGTAGCTAAGTAATATTTTCATTGTGTTTATTTCAGAAGAGCTTAGTTAATAAGTCATGACCACTGATTATAATACAAGTTGATGTGTTTAGAGATGCACAAAAGTGTGCCATCATAATATAATAATATATACATCTATAGCTTAATTATAATAACATAAAATATTATTGATAAGCCGTATAGGCCTATATTTGATGGAAAACGATAGAAATAACGATGGTACACTTTTGTGTATTAAGAAACATATCTAGTTTTTTCATCATCAATCATCTCACAGGGTAATCAAGCTTTTTAATCGAAATTATCTTTTAAACTAAAAGTACTAAAAAAAAGTTAAAAATAAAATATGCATAAAAATGCATTCAAAAATCCAAGGATATGACGTCATAACAACATTAAGTACATTCATCTTCGTCAAGTGTCCCGATCTCACGCGAAATTTAACCGTGTCTGAAGCACCATGTGTATTGGCTATTGTGAGTTTGAACTCTAAAAGCAGGGGTTAAAGTTCATTTTTGTGTATTGTGAAATAGTACAAACGTCACTGAGGGGCGTTTAAATGGAAATCCATTCCACGACAAGTGCACCGTATCACCTGGAGCGGGGTAGGGTAGGAGTAGGAGACGAAAATAGGACAGAAATATTAAATTGTATGTCGCACACCTAGGTCTAAAGAAAGCTAACTCATCAGTTGAATTTCATTGTATGATTATTATTTATTGTATACACTAAAATGGAGAATATATTATGTACCCAGTGAGGAAGGCGAAAGGCAAAAATAGGAAGGAATTAAAAAAAGACAGGTTTTGTGTAGGTAACATTATATTTAATTTTTATAATTATCCAAATGACAGATTATATAGGTGAGTTCTGGTAAGATCGGACACGGTTAACACCGTACGATGTGAACTACGCCAAATCTGGAAGGTTTTTTTAGTGCTGGCAACATGGCATTTTCATGGCACTATGATATGGCGTGTTATGTCATGTTGCCAGCACTAAAAAAAGCAGCAGTAAAGTTCCGAAACGTCATCCAATAAAATAAAATACGCGAGCTAAATTCGTTTATAGTTTCATTTCAACGTGTAATAACCGCGAAGGCATCAAGGGGACCTAGACAACACAAAACGTACACGTCACGTACGTCACAAACGTTCGCGGATGTCCCACACATTGGTCGTTTCGTTACCGTTGAACGTTGGCACCTTGTCTACGCAAGGTATTTTTACTAAAAAATGATTCCCAAACCGTTTGTAATTAAGCCATTCAGAATTTAATTACTATATTAAGCGTCACTGCGTCAATATTAGATTATAGGCTCGACGCCCGTCGCAGCTCATCACCTATTCATATTTAATTAAAACCGTACGCGCATATCAAGACGAAAATTCAATATCGGATGGCCAATACAGATTATAACGACTATGGTGAATGGTAAATAAACGACCGTTTTGTTTGTTTGTTTGTGACTATGTTTAAATTGTACTGTTGATTTGAAAAACAGTATATGTTATAATAATATAGTAAGAACTATTCATTAAATTTAATGATAACGCGATAGTTTAACGCTAAAGAGCGAGCTACGAATGTGGAACTGTGAAGTTTTCGAAACGTCAGCTAATAAAATACGCGAGTTAAATCCATTATAGTGTTTCTTTCGATATACATTGTAGTAAATAAAATCAAATAAGTACAAGAAAAACACTTAAAAGTAAATTACCGACTTGTTACCTATCCTTTATCCTGTCGATCATATGTTCATTTCATTTTTTTTTAACTTTCTTTTTTAATTTGTTACAATATCTAAAACATAAAAAAAAATATACATTTCCCATAGAATTCCATTTAAATGCAACTTCTAGCATTCTTTAATATTATAGGTTCATCTACTTAAGCCGTGTAAAAAAATAATTAGTAATAATACATGAGTGTACTTTCTACTATATAACATAATCTGTTACTTCTCGATACGCTCATGAATATTAAGCTTTAGGCATTCAATGGCTCGTCAAAACGTAATGCGCGACTTATTAAGTGTCGAGCCACGTCGAGTTTATCCACTTTGACTTAAACTTTCACTTTGAAATTCTTGATGGGGAATTTCAAAGTCAAAGTATCTATCGAACCAAAAAAGTAAATCAATTATTTTATAGTCATTCCACTGGAATGAAACAACTTTAACGGATTTAACTCGCGTATTTTAGTTTTATTGGCTGACGTTTCGGAGCCTTTACAGATCCCATAATCGTAGCACGCCAGGCTGACACTAGTCTAACACTAAAGTCACTTTAGCGTAAAGAATCCGAAACGTCAGCAAATAAAATAAAATAAAAATACACGAGTTAAATCCGTTGTTTAGTTAAGTTAGTTGTTTCATTCCAATGTGTAATAACCGCGAAGGCATCAGAAATGATTAAACTAGATCTATGTCTAGCTTACCAGGCCTTTAAGTTAATATTTATAATAATATATTAAGTTAAAGACCTGACAATGACATAAATTCAAACAGGAATCGAGGTCGATTGCTCGTTTTTCCAACTAATCATTACGTCATTAATTGATAGCCGTAATCATCAGGTGTCATTTATTACGTCAGTACAAATATCCTCCTCGCGTGTTCTAAGAACTGTCACTTAATTACTAGCATCAATATTGGTTACAACCCGTAATTTTATCGACGGGGTCTCTTTTACTATTGACGGTGTCATAATTTTATTATAGACTAGCTGTCCGCCCCTGCTTCGCACGGATCCCTTTTTTTATAGCCTACTAGCTTCTGCCCGCGACTTCGTCCGCGTGGAACTCCTCCTTTTTGTAGTCGGTTAAAAAGTAGCCAATGTTCTTTCTCAGGCTCCAGACTTTCTTTGTACCAAATTTCATTTAAATCGGTCCAGTAGTTTTAGCGTGAAAGCATAACAGACAGACAGACAGACAGAGTTACTTTCGCATTTATAATATTAGTTAGGATGTCACTCAGGAATGGTGTAGTTTCCAAACAGTGAAAGAATTTTTCAAATCGGTCCAGTTGTTTTGGAGCCTATTACCAATGTAATAAAAGAGGATCATAATACGAGTATACACTGTAAAATTATGAAAGCTTGGTTTTAAAAAGGCTTTTACTTTTAATAAGATAAGATAAGATAAGAGTTAAAAATACGTCTTCCGTCAATTGTCTTAAAGAATGTTTATACGAAATTTAAAATAGATTAGACCAAATAAGTATATTGTCGATTACAATTTTTTTACCCCCTTACGGGTTGAATTTCGTCAGTCGATTCAGGTCAAAGCATTTTACATACATAGAAGTATATCAATCAAATCGTATCGTTCTCGCATCGTGGTATATAAACCGTTATTATTTATAGTAAAACTTGCAATTACCTGAGCAATAGTTTCCCATGGTTTTTGCGATTGATTCGCTTTTTGCACAGTAATAACCACAAGATTGCGTTTAACTTAATGCTTTCCTAGATAGAACAAAAACAAACACGGTGGAGTTAAGTATTGAACATGATGTAAATATTTTGAACTTTAAATTTACACCCATAGATGGCGCTGAAGCGATATTTTGCTGAGCGATAAACAAGTACAAAGACAAGATAGAGGAAGGTTTTGTCGACTCAATCAGTGACGCTAATAGTGTAATTGGAAAAAGCTAACCTACCTCACTTTTTAGGCTCTAATTTTTTTCTAATATTGTCTTGCAATTCATGATAGCGTAACGCTAAAGTGATTTACATATCGCACCTTGATAATCACAACGTCATTATACAAAAAAGTCGATTTTTGGCTACGAGGGTTTAAAGTTTACAATCAGAAAAAATGTGACAAACATATACTTTTTTAATAAATTCGTATGTTTAAGTATGGTTTTACTAACCACAAGATACCTTTTATTATCTCAGGTATCCAAATATTTTTTTTATTCATAAACGGCTTCATTATTAAGGTTTATGTAATTTTTTAGTGTCATTATTCCACAAAATTTTACATAGTGTCAGTTTTCTATATGTTTGTTTCTACGTTTTTTATATTTTATGGGCAATAATGACATCATATCTTTTAAAATGTTTGCATTTTATTTAAAACACAGTTTAAAAGTATTTAAACAACTGTATAAGTAAGGGGTTTTCACTTCAGATTGTTTAGTTTGTCTATATGATTGAAATTTCTACTTAAAAGCCTATTTCATGCATGTTTTTGGAGTTGTTAAAATAAAATCATCACAAAATTCAATTTTTAAAATTTTTCATACATTTCAACTTGAAAAGCTTTCCTAAATCTTAATATCGTTTTGTCCAATAATTACGTAATGTAATATCTTAGAATTACATTCAGAGATTCGCTTGCATTCGAAGTGACAGTGAAAAAACTGATGACAAACTGTAATTCGTTTCGGGTATATTCAGATCTCCTAGGTTCTGTATCCTCTGAAGATGGAGAAGGGTAAATAAGCGCCACATTATGCAGAGCAGCAAAAGAATGAGTTATTTGGTAAAAGTAGGTAAGATATTTTTGTAGGAGTTGGCCGTTGCAGAACATACACTACAAGTTTCTGTGACAGAACCTAAAGTGCATGCAATACATAACACAATAATTAAGGATTACATTAGTTAGACATTTTATCTAACTACTAAAAGCTAGTAGAAGAATTGACAGAGCTAGATGATGAAGAAATGCTAGAACTGCTCGACAGATTAGGAGGTTTTTGGCATTAGGAAATTTGCTTCTAGTATTTTTATTGGTTTTCGTGGTTTGGCACCAGTTTTAGATGAGCAGGATAAGTAAATCGTAGTATTCTTTCATTATAATAAAACTACAAAAACAAATTGTATCATTATTAGAACAGAAAAAGTTTCGTTTCAAGTTAAGTAGGTACCTAATTTAATTATCCCCTAAATAGATTACCGTCACTATACCTGAAGTGTCTCTCTCCTTTGATTAAAATTTATTTTCCGTGATGGCCAAAAAACTGGTAAAAGTGACACTATACAAAATAATACAATGAACCTGTCTTAGTTAAGTCGAATTATAAAAAGAATACTGTCATTAAGACTAAAGTGACGTTATTACTTTAAATTTTAATATGCAAAATCAAAAAAAATACGTTATGTAAAAGTGTCATTTTTCGTATAGGATCATTATACCGTTAAAAAAGACAGCAGTTTCATAATCATTTTAAGACGTAACGACATTAAACCAAAAATGACGAGCTTCTTCGTCGAAAAACCTCTATTACTCTCAATTCACGCGTTGCTAATGATAAAACGCCACTATTCCGATGAGTCGAGGTCTCATCCCCACTAAATGACAAAACGACACTAGCGCCCCCAGGCGCTGTAAGTGGAGTTAGAGCCACCAGTGTCTCTGTATTATGTAGTTTACTGTTAGCCCAACTAGATGGCATTGTTAGTTTAAAAAGTGCGTTTTTCGTATAGTGACGTTTTGATTATCAAGGTGCGATATATTATTATGCAAACAATATAATGTAGTAAAATATCAAATAATTATGTCTCATTCTACCCATAAATGAACTATTTTACAATAAAAATTAAATAATTAAGGGGCATTACTAGCGCTTCAGAAATACTTTTACTAAAAAAGAAACGCCGCAAGAAACTCAGCAGAAAGTATTTTTTTGGGACAATTATGTATTTACTTACAATAAGAAATATTTTGACTCGAAATTTAAATTATAGTAAGTACACAAGCGAAACCAAAATATAAAAAATGAAATAATTAAATAGAGCAATTATCTTCTTAGCTTGAAAAAGGATTTAAAGGTAATTATAGTATGACGCGTTAAGAAAGAATTTTTGAAAATTCACCTTATATGGGGGTAAAACAACTGAAATGAGCTTATCGTGAAAAACGAATTCGCGGGCAGAAGCTAATACTATAAGACTAATCAAGCAGATCCCACTTCCATAGAAACAAGGAACGTTTTATTCCCATGTAACCACGAAATCTTCAGACTATCTCAGATTCCCACAGCTTGGCTCCCATCCAGGTACCTAGAGGTCTAACTTTATAATTGAAAGTTTCCTCCCAGTATGAATCGAGAGTGTTATAGACATGATATATCACTGTTATAAATACTATGTCTGAGGACCAATTGGTGCAAAGTTTCCAGATCTTGAAGTGTCTGTGAGTTATTGGGACAGTTCGGGAGATTAACTTTGCTATGAATGGCTGGCTATTTAGCGGTCTGGTTTTAAGTCATTTCTATGTGGAGTAGGTAGCTATTGTGATTGTCACTTTAGCGTTAGACTATTGTCAGCTCAGTCGTGCTACGATTATGGAAACTGTAAAGAAACCGAAACGTCAGCTAATAAAATAAAATAAAAAAATACGCGAGTTAAATCCGTTAATAGTTGTTTCATTCCAATGTGTAATAACCGCGAAGGCATCAGAAATTAGGTATTGTTATTGTGTTTAAGGCTAGGTTTTTAATAATTATTACGGAACCTGCAGTAGGAATTGTTAAGGTACTTACGATTTTAATTATTATTACGGCATCATCAACTTTAATGTTATTAGGTATCGTAAGGTCGGTGTCTTTGATAAGTGTGGTTACGTTGACCCATTATCAGACTATAATAATTTCTGATGCCTTCGCGGTTATTATACATTGGAATGAAATCTCTGAGTATGTTTTTCACATACCCTTTTTTTTTATCTGTAGGTATCTGAAAAAAGCATTCGTTTAGTTCGGTTGTTATTAGGAATTGTTACTTGGCTACGGGCCCTGGATTACAGTTTCGATACAATCATGGCAGACTGACTCACTTAGTCTAATCTAAAACAAAACAAATATTTCAAAGTTCTTAAACTACCTCCAATATATCCCCGTTTGAAATCAAAGATCTTTTCCAAGAAATCGATGCAAATGTTAATAAAATGACTTACCACATTAGACTACAAAGTATCCGCACTGCAAGGACAAGTCCCCCTCGGTCCAATAATAAACTACCGTTTCGAATGCATTCCTGCATTGACTGCAGCAAAGAATAGTCATTTTAGACGCGACAGACCGAATAGCCCTCTAAAATAATTTCTGATACCTTCGCGGTTATTACACATTGGAATGAAACAACTATAAACTCCTCTCGGTGCTCCTGGCGCTGCTCATAGGTTTGCTCCCAGCACTGCTCATAAATCAGCACCTCACGCTGCTCACAACTCTATTCCTTCCGGTGCTTGTAACTCTGTTTATGGCTTTGCTCCTCGCGCTGCTCATAGGTTTGCTCTCAGCACTGCTCATAAATAAAATCCTTGCACTAATCATAACTCTGGTTCTTGTACCGCTTCTTGCTCTACTCATTGGTCTACTTATAAATCATCACTTTACAATGCTTAATGTTCATGCTCCTCGCGCTGCCGCAAACCTGCTCTCTGCGCCCAATAAATCGCGATGCTTGGCTTTGCTGATCTTTTAACTCGCTCAGAAAAACCGATAATGGCGATAATACGGGGAGCAATGAGCATAACGAGGAGCATGATGTGCGGCATGAAGAGGAGCATGATGGACGGCATGACGAGGAGATTTGGACGGCATGACGAGGAGCATGATTTGCGGCATGACGAGAAGCATGACGAGTATGTAATGTTAATAGCAGAGGTATTTTTATAATTTCTACTCTTTGATCAGATTACCTCGTCTCGTTCACAAATCAGTCGCCGTGTACAGTAAAGAAATACCTTTTAAAATGTTATTTATTTCAGTGTTTCTGTTTATACGTTGTACACCGATTTAGATGTACAATTAGGGATTTGGGGCTTACTGTGAATGGCCTCATAAAGTTACAATGTATTTATGTGGTGAAAAAAGTCCCCTCATGAAGAGTATTTTTTTTATTGAAATGAAACAACTGTAACGGCTTTGACTTATGTATTTTTTTTTGCTGATGTATCGAAAAATTTTCAGATCCCATATTCGTAGCATGACTGAGTTAATGATAGTCTAACGCTAAAGTATACTTAAGTAATTTTAATAGTACTTACGTCACAACAAAAAAAAATGTATTATTCATTTAATTTTAAATAGTTTACAGTACGCTCCAGAACTATTTTGTTGTTATTGTCAGCATTTTATTTTTATTCCCTTGAACAAAACAAAACAATTTTGGATTTACTACTCAAATGAAAAGGTAACATATTTTAAACCTTAAGACATTGTAGCAAGGTCTATTCTCCTTTGTAAATTGTTACGTTGACGATTTAGAATCTGGTGTATAAATAGGGGTAAGTGTATATTTTTTTACAAAACATAAGAAAAAAAAATTGATAAAAATATTTATAAAACATTTATGACACTAGCAAGTGGTAAGTAACTTACTTTTAATATTAAACACTAAATGGAACAGTTTTTTATACCTAATAACATAATTATCTACATGTATAGGTACGAAAAATTACAACATTATTTTTTTAAAGGTCGGATGTATCATTATATACTTGTCTTTTGATATTTTTTTTAATTTGGTTTGATCATTCTAAACTTAACTTGTTTTTTTTTTTAAATTCAAGTAAACTATTTATACCTATAAGGAAATCAATATATTAAATCAAGCAGGCGCGTAAAGACATAATTACTGCATACTAGAGCGGGCGGGAATATTAGGCCGCGTCCACATCTGCGGACATGCGATCCGCTCGTTTGCCCGTGTGTACTTACCTTTATCGGGGATTGATTTATTTTCACCCCAAAGGGGTGTCGATTAAATTAACAATTTATTTATGACGGGTCATTGACCTCGTTTTGAAAAGCGCAAAAGTTTTTTTTTAATTTCTGTTATAGGTACCTATATGAAAACGGTTCAATAAACCAACCTTTCACACCATATATCTAGTCCCAAACTAAGTAAAGCTTATACTATACTGTACAACAAATAAACATAGTCTCTCTAGTAAGCTCAGTCGTGCTACGATTATGAAAACTGTAAAGGATCCGAAACGTCAGCAAATAAAATAAAATAAAAATACGCGAGTTAAATCCGTTAAAGTTGTTTCATTCCAACGGTTTAGAATACTTTCAAATGTTGAACTGACGTAACGACAAAGTATCACACCAATCACAGGAAGCTAAATATTATGTGAATCATATCCACCAATGGCGAGTTAATATTTGGACACTCATTTAACAATACCCTGTATAACAGCGCTAATGTCTGTCTGATCGCTATAAACAAACACCCTTTATAGTTTTAGTTTATGTTTATTGATTAGGGAACTTGCAAAAAAATATCGATAATTTGCTTCTGTTACCTATTAATATGAGAATTTCATTCGGCTTTTTTTCTTTGCTGATTGTTTGTCTGAATTACTAACTACTAAATATTAACGTGTAAAAGTCTTTTAAGCTTTATTTATTTAAGAAAGATTTACAATTTAAAAGTAATTTGTTGAAATGAAACAACTATTAACGGATTTAACTCGCGTATTTTTTTCGGATTCTGTACAGTTTCCTTAATCGTAGCACGACTAAGCTGCCGATTCGATCACGGCTGCCATAGCGGCCGCCGCGCCCCCTCCCACGGACACAAACCGTACACCGACACACAGGCAGCTGCCGCGCGGCATGCGGCCTCACCCACACCTAGCATACTCGATAGTGTTACAGCGGCCCCGCCGGCGGGGTCGAAGACGTCCACATACACCCGGCGCGCGTCGGACTTATCCGCAGGGACCTTCTGTTCCCTTGCAACAAAATAGTCGTGTCAACACACCTCCTGACGGCCCGAGCCGAGGTGCGACCCCCACCTTGGGGGGCCCTCGGGTCGGTCAGGGCTAAAAACCCTAAACCAACCCAAAAGGCTTGAGAGTCTCCTTTCAGGAGTCTCGCCACCCGTCCGGTTTTGCAGTGAAGGCCCATTAGCTGGCCAACTGCGCTTTAGTATTCAGTTCGAAAAAAAAAAAAAAAAAAAAAAACACGACTAAGCTAACAATAATCTAACACTAAAGTAATAAATAATGAACTGTTGTTTAATTTCAATGTGTAATAACCGCGAAGGCATCAGAAATTATTAAGTAATTTGTATCACGAGTACAGTTACCCACTTACTGTACGAGTAGGTACCTATTCTTGCAAATAATCTTTACTAAATAATAATTTCTGAGGCCTTCGCGGTTATTACACATTGGAATGAAACCATTTTAACGGATTTACCTCGCGTATTTTATTTTATTGGCTGACGTTTTGAAGCCTCAGATTTCATAATCGTAGCACGACTGAGCTGACAATAGTCTTATGCTTAAGTGATTAATACAGCTATGCGAACTATCATATTTATTAAAATACAAAATTTATAACCTTAAATTAAATACGCGAGTTAAATCCGTTAAAATTCTTTCATTTCTATCAGATTCAGATTCAGATTCATTTATTTCTCAATATTTTATACATCATAATTACATTGTATTTATATGTACTAATAGTGAGATCGTCAATAATATATAAGTAAACAAAGAAATACACAAAATTCAAACAAGTCATTATTTTGGGAAATAACAAAATGTCGTTATGATATTTTTTCTCTTAGTCGTCAAGTATTTTTAAACATTGAAGTATTAATTAAAATGTCAAATATACATAACATCGATCGTTAGAAATACAAATGAATGTCATCTTAAAATACATTTTTCTCTTAGTCGTCAAGAAAATGTGTTCAATTTTAAAATAATCAATTTAAGTACCTATATACCTTTACTAATATCATGCAAATACCCTGACATTCTCGCAGTGCGTACGTTTTATGCCAGCCATGTGCTATTTATTCCAGCGCTGCGTATGAGAGTTAACACTACGAGTGAAGAGCATTGCTCTGTTTTCGACAATAATTTAAAAGTATATCAACACTTCAATGAAACACTATAACGGATTTAACTCGCGTATTTTATTTTATTTGCACGATTTACGCGTTAGACTATCGTTGGGTGAGTCGTGATAAAATAAAATACGTGAGCTATATCCGTTAAAGTCATTCATTCCAATGTGTAATAACCGCGAGGGCATAAGAAATACCTAATTATATTATAGATATTTGCACTATCTGACCGAGCGAACTTCGTACCACATTTTTTTATTACTTAATCTTTTTATTTAAATTACTAACTTCATTATATTAAAAAAAACACTACAAGTATTTATATATACGAATATATAATTGTATAGTCACATAAAAAGTAGTCTAAATAATAAACTTCAGCTTCATACTAAATTATTTAAAAATCGGTTCAGCTTTTCTTGACTAATTAAGTTACCTATTAGCTCGACCTTCGGAAAATATAAAAAAAAAAATATTACTTAGAAACAAAATGAGTCATACAGTAATAACTAGTTGATGCATAAACTGCCTTGTTTAGCATAGTTGCATAAATTAATTGAAATCTATACTTATAAAACTGGATCAACTAGATATACTTGATATCCGTGTGTCTGTCAACATTTCAAATTAGTTATGCAACGGAAATGTAATTGATAAGAAATTATTCCATATACTTAATTAGAAGTGATATTTCCAGTGTTGCCAATGTAGCGATTTTGTCGCTAGAACTACCGACTTTTGCTTAAGGCTTAGCGACCAAAAAAAAGTTTTGACGACAAAAATAGTTTAGCGACTTATCTGGCGACTTTTGGAGTACAAATTAAAACAGTTCTAGAGCCAATAATTGATGCATTTTTTATCAAATCGACACAGAATTATTCAATGCCAAGAGATACATAATATTGAAAACGACAAACGCGATAGCGCACCAAATTCAAATTTTATTTAATTGAAGTTCCATTTGTATATCATTATGGGAGGGGGTCCCGAACTTTTTATGGTTATGTTTTAGTTTTAGCGACTTTCTGGCGACTTTTGACTTGACTCGAATTTCTAGGAGTTGGCAACACTGGATATTTCGCTTGTAAGCAAGTACAAAAATAAGTGGAAGATTTCGTCGACTCAATCAATGACGGATTGGATAAAAGTACCTCGCTTTTAGGTATAAGTAGATGTGAATTTAAGTCCCACTGGTCTCGATTTTTTAATCGAAGAAAAAAACGGAGGAGGTTCTCAAGTCGACGCGTATAATTTTTTTATGTATGACCACAACTAATGGCTTTTTACAGAGGTAGTTCGATTTTGATAAATTGAGAATGCTTCGTTGACTAAATAATAATAATATTATAGTTTGCAGTGAGGTACCTACTATGTATCTGAACTGATAGGGATTTTAGATTAGAGCACTTGTTATGTAAAGAAAAAACATGGTAATTTCTGTACCTTGAACCTAGAAACAAGTTAATAAAACGCCCTTTACCTTAAGTATTTGCCTTAAGTGAGTTGTAAAATTATAGTTCAGGGACTCTGTCTAATCTAATAGATCAATTATAGGCCGTGCAAATACATAATTATAGACCCGCATTCAAACTATCACCGTAGTCTTTCTCGGGCACAAAAATCCATGCATTGCCCGTGTCGTGCCGAGAAACGTGTCAAATTACACCTAACTAGTTGTCAAAGGCACGTGTCGGACAGTCTGTGCCGGTCTTTAGCTGGATGTATCGCTCTCTAGGGTCGGAACTGACTCGGCTGAACTTTGAAATAAGTGGCTACGACGTGTTATAGCATACATGTGTGGTTTAAAGATTACAGTATAGGTACCTACCTATGCTTTTTCGTTTGTTAACATATTTTTCAGTCCTCCGGCCGGAAAGCGCCAACTTTGTGGCCGCTGCGCTCAATGAAATTGCCGCTTTCTGGCTTCGTCGAACAGAAAAATAGTATACTGACCTCGGCCAGTAAAATAAAAAAAGCCTCAGATCACATTTTTTATTTTACTGGCCTCGGTGCGTAATGTACTATTAATAGGGATGATGACTGGGTAAAAATAACTCCAATTAGTCTGCAATTAGATTATTAAAAGTTATTGGACATATATTTTGTTTTTAAAAAAAATACGATTTGCTAAGATGTTCGGGAGTGGGGACTCGTGACGTCACGTTATGGTATGAACTGTACCTTAATAATTTATCTTTGTAATTTTTGTTTGTTTAGGAGAGGAAACGTGTCCAATATTTTTTGGCTAATCTACTTGATGGACAAAGAAAAAAAAACATTTGATTTAATATAATTATTACATGTTTTACTTATTTTTAATTATGTTAGTTGTAATTGTGCAATAACCATTTTGATGGGTTGGAATGAAACAACTATTAACGGATTTAACTCGCGTATTTTTATTTTATTTTATTTGCTGACGTTTCGGATTCTTTACAGTTTCCATAATCGTAGCATGACTCCACTTTAGCGTTAGACTTTTGTCAGCTCAGTCATGCTACGATTATGGAAACTGTAAAGAATCCGAAACGTCAGCAAATAAAATAAAATAAAAATACGCGAGTTAAATCCGTTAATAGTTGTTTCATTCCAATGTGTAATAACCGCGAAGGCATCAGAAATTATTACATTTTGATGGGTTTCTGGAGGCGTTCTTTTTCTATTGATGTGGAAAAATTTTTTTTATGAGTTTAGAATTTTAGGGGCGCCAAATGTAATAATTTAATACAATTTCATAGAAAAGACAAACGGCTTTGAATTTAAAGTTCTAAGGAATTTTCAATTACTTTATAACTAGGTAGGTTTTGCAAAAATGATAAGTAATAGAAAATTCCTAGTCATATAATGATTTCACAACATTCACATTGCGCATTATACTTGTTCCTATGTTGAGTTGGGAAATGCCCTTTCGTCAGCCTTTTTGGCCTTTTTGCCCTGTACCCTTTCGGCCTTTTTGAGCGGCGCCGCGTGAAATTGAGCCACATACACGTGTATCTTCTATTTGGAGAGGCTATTTCGGTTTATGAGAAGCGGTTGTGTTTTTTTTTCATGGCCCTTAATTACTTAGAAAATGCATGAAAATTTAGAAATAGGTAATATTTGATCTGTTGGTCTGTTGTCCTATGATTACGAAATTGGAGGTCGCGAGTTCGAATACTGCTAGGGCAAATGTAGGTGCAAGCATTATTTACGACTCAGTCGTTTTTATTTTTTTATGGTTTCTCGGTTATTGCTGTGTTTTTTTCCTTTGTCCATCAATTAAATTATTAAATGTTGATAGACATGTTTTTTTTTAATCGAACTAAATGACAACGATATTTAAATTTGTATATTATTAGTCTATTTAAGGAAATAAAAAATACCTATGTTCCATTAGTTCGATTTTTTTACTTAGTCGTCATCCCTATTTTAAACCTAGTATGGAAATTTTCAGTTCCCATAATCGTAGCAGACTGAGCTAACGATAGTCAACACCTAAGAGTTACACTATCATCAGTGAATAAAAACGATTTCAATTCGTCATAATCATTTTATTCAAATGTTCTGTTTTTATATAGTTACTAGCTTTTGCCCGCGACTTCGTCCGCGTGGAACTCCTCCTTTTTTGCAGTCGGTTAAAAAGTAGCCTATGTCCTTTCTCAGGCTCCAGACTTTCTCTGTATAAAATTTCATTTAAATCGGTCCAGTAGTTTTAGCGTGAAAGCGTAACAGACAGACAGACAGAGTTACTTTCGCATTTATAATATTAGTAGGGATGTGTTTAAACTCTATAGTCAGAAACATTCCAAAGAAACTCTAACCGTGTTTATAAATAATGCAGTTCCAGTGAGTCTATTTAAATCTTTTAATTTACGATGTATATAGTAACATTTTCGTAACACTGTGTTAACCCTAGCAGGTCGCTCCCAACTCAATGATCAACCTTTTTTTTCACTTTATTTATTTTACAACACGAATATAATAAAGAGGGATTGTTTGTTTGTTGGTATTGATTAGGCTTCAAAATGACTGGAACGATTTGAAAAATGCTTTCATTCTTGGGAAGCTACACTATCCCCGAGTAACATAAGCTATAGAGTAGCAGTAGCAGAAGCCGGGGCGAGCCGTTAGTTAACCATACTAATAATGCCCACACGAAATTTTGTTCATGTTCATTTTCAATAGAAGTTATTTTTAACTAATATTATATAAGACAAAAAAAAACACTGTAATTCTTCCCTGTTGCAAAGTAGTCCAATATCTTTTTTGATATTTTCTCATATTAATATATTCTTAAGTGCCTAGGTATACAATTAGGTATTGAAAAAAATACCGCAGAATATGGAATAGCCCTTGTATTATGGACTTTAATAGTCCCTGTTGGTTTTGATTAAATTATTTCGTAAACGAAACAGTTAAACTGCAATAATTCTAGCATCAATGTACGGTTGTTCTCTCGCAGTAATAAAATAAAATTACGGTTAATATCTTACATATAAAACTACCTATGCCCCGTAGTTTCAATAGCTTTTTGTAGAAAAAAATTAAATAAACCTTGTTACATATAACACATATTTTTTCCTTTGAAGATACCCGGTTAAAGTTTTTGCCTGGCGTCTAAATTTTTTAAGACAAAATGACGTCATGTTCTTAGGCTCGCAATGATGAGGCGCTTCATCATTGTAATTTGTAAATATACGCGTCGGACATTTTTAAACTTTGTGTATTTTTTTAACTAGGTACGATAGGCAATTTTTAATAAGTTAAGTTTTTTAGTAAGTTTAATTTTTTAGTTGAGAAGCTGTAGTGTTGCCACTATAGCTTTTCAACTAAAAAAAATAAAAGAGAAGAGATGGTGACTGAATGACCGACTTACAACGGCCCAAACTATACCTAAGCCTTATAAGGGTTAGAAACTTGAAATGTAAAGGGATCCTTTTATACCGTAGGAGAGCACTAAGAAACGATTTCCGAAATTTCATCCCCTACGGGAATAAGATGGTGCTTATCCTGCGCAGGCAAAGTAGCGGGTAAAAACTAGTCTAATTATAATTTTATTAGCCGCTGGTGATGTGTGTAGTTAAACCAGAGCGAGTCTTTTCACAACTCAATGTAATCCACTTACATTCTATTTACAACATAAACAAGAAAACTCAGTTTGTTTTTAAAAACAACACGTACATTAAAAACCATCGCAAATAGACGTGTTTATTTAACAACAAATCTGCGTAGAATGATACGCTTGTATGGGTACATTAATCTGAGGCTTGTTTGGTATTGTTACTCACGGATAAACTGTATGTCAAACTAAAATGAACCTTAAGATGTTGGCTAGATTAAAGTCTAATTTTGCTAAAATCCATCTATATGTATTGGCCAGTCGTTTTTCGCGATCACGAGTTTTTATTAATTTCTGATATTGGAACAAACGCACTGGAAAATAAAAACTTGAACAGCCAGCTAGAAATATCGTTTGGCTTAGTCAAAGTCTACGAGTTTACACAATTAACCTATAAATTTCCAAAATTTGGGGGGCTACAAATAATATTTTGAGTACCTAGTTATATTATATATAATTATATTTTAAAAATCCCTGGGAAAATGCCAGAAAATGCACTTATAAAACTAAGATTCAAGACAGCTTTAATAAATGGCCAGAAAATGAATAGTGATGTGATCAATGAGATATCACTACCTACATAGTATAAACAGTAGCTTTTTCTGTCCCTATATACCTATGTACGCTTAAATCTTTAAAACTACGCAACGGATTTTGATCGGTTTATAGACAGAGTCATTCATGAGGAAGGTTTATAGTACCAGTGTGAAGCCGGGGTGGGTCGCCAGTGATATAAAAATCGCATTTAATATTTCATGATAGCGTCACGTGTAAACAGTGTCATCATCATCATCATCATCAGCCTATCGCAGTTCACTGCTGGACATAGGCCTCTCCAACTGCACGCCACTGTGCTCGATCTTCGGCTGCTTGCATCTAGCTCCTGCCAGCCATCTTACGCAAATCGTCACTCCACCTTGCCTGAGGACGTCCTACACTACGCTTGCCGAGACGCGGTCTCCACTGATACAGTGTGTATCTGTATAATTAATACAAAGAAAATGAGCAAACACAAATCGAGAATAATAGGCGACGAGATTCTCAGACCGGAATTATAATAAGCATCGTAATACACGTATGTTACTCAGTTGTTATTTAACATTCAGATTTAAGGTTCATTTTACTAATTAATTGCCGCTGTTACGACGTTTTGAAAGCAGACATGTCTTAAATACTTTAAACAAACTTATAAACAACTAGCTTCTGCCCGCGACTTCGTCCGCGTGGAACTCCTCCTTTTTTGCAGTCGGTTAAAAAGTAGCCTATGTCCTTTCTCAGGCTCCAGACTTTCTTTGTACCAAATTTCATTTAAATCGGTCCAGTAGTTTTAGCGTGAAAGCGCAACAGACAGACAGACAGACAGACAGAGTTACTTTCGCATTTATAATATTAGTAGGGATTAACGGATTCAACTCGTGTATAATTTTATGCTGACGTTTTGATGATACTTTACAGTCATTTTCGTAGCAAAGCTGATTTTTGAGTTGATTTTTGTAAGTTTTAGAGACTATTGTCAGCTCAGTTTGCTATGAATACGGCACTTGTATTGTTTTCGAAAGATTATTAATATATTAGATTACACTATATTTCTCTATAGTCTTAAAATATAATTTTATTATGTAAAATTTCATGCACTCATATTAAGAACAGCAAAATTGCAATATCATTGGAATACAATTTTATGTCAAAATATTTTTTATAGTCTATACTAATAGATACCTATATTATTATATAACAAAGAGGAAAGGTTTGTTTGGATTGAATAGGCTCCAAAACGACTTGGAAAATTCTCACTATTGGGAAGCTACACTATTCGTGAGTGATAAATTGAATAAATTAGGGAAACGTGTGAAGCCGGGGCGGACAGCTAGTATAAAAATATAGTTACGTATGATCTACGTCGGCGATAAACGATAACCGCTATGGTTGTTTTATTCCAATGTGTAATAACCGAGAAAGCATCAGAAATTATTATTAGTATCTGTAGACAGCTTGGCAGAATTACCAAGATTCACAATGTTGCACAGAAATGTCAGAATTACCGAACGTCACAAAGTTGCAGAGAATTGTCGAAATAAAAGACCCCCACTAATAAACTAAGTTATATTGCTTTATTATACATAGCTTCTGTCAGCGACTTCGTCCGCGTGGAATAGTTATTTTCCCCGTTTTTTACACATTTTCCACTGTTTCTTCGCTCCTATTGGTCGCAGCGTGATGTTATATAGCCTAAAGCCTTCGTCAATAAATGGTCTACGCAACAAAAAATGATTTTTTGAATTCGAACCAGTAGTTCCTGAGATTAGCGCGTTTAAACAAACAAACAAACTCTTCAGCTTTATAATATTAGTATACATTCCCCATAGTTTTTCGAAAAACGCACACTCACAACGAATTGTTTATTGAGGCCGTAAAATGCATAATTATTTGATGAAGTTAGAATCAATACTTACTCATAAAATTGTGGTTTTAGATTCTGTCGTAAAATTAAGAAATTATGTTCTTATATAGAACTAAACACTATTGTTTTATAACTATGTGTTTTGCAAATCAAAAGTGTAAAATTTTAAAGCTAAAGAGTTTGTTTGATTGCAGGCACTTATCTCGGGAACCACTGGTCTGATTTGAGAAATTCTTTCTAAGTGTTGTATTTAGAAGGTTTATGGTTATTAAATAAGGTTATATTATCATCACACTGAGACCAATAGGAGCGGAGCAGTACCTAACTATTCCAAGCAGACGAACTCGCGGGCAGGCTAGAGTTTGCATAAAATTCACCAAATGTGTTAATATCCTACTCCGATATATAAGTACCTTTAATTTTCTAGAAGGTAATAATAGTTGAAATTATTTGATACGTAATCGGTCATAATTTACAATAATAATATAGTATGTAATATAATACTATTATGAAATATTTACGATCGACATAAACTAACCGATAAATTGAAAGCATTATAATAATTATATTAGTGTAGGGGAAAACGTTATTGAGATTCTGTCTCACACGGAACTTACGACTGGGTATTAGCGAGTTCGAATACGGATGAGGACTGGGTAAATAAAAAGAAATTTAATTTAATTCATCAGTTAAATTATTAAAAATATATTAGACACTAGCTTCTGCCCGCGACTTCATCCGCGTGGAACACCTCCTTTTTTGCAGTCGGTTAAAATGTAGCCTATGTCCTTTCTCAGGCTCCAGAATTTCTTTGTACTAAATTTCATTGAAATCGGTCCAGTAGTTTTAGCGTGAAAGCGTAACAGACAGACAGACAGAGTTACTTTCACATTTATAATATCAGTAAGGATGTATTTTTTCTTTTCTCAATCAAATAATAATTAACAAAGATAATAGCTTCTAAGGTTCGGTAGTGGGGGCACGTGACGTCACTTTATGGTATAAATTATACTACGTAATATCACAAGACTAATACAATTTTATTCATTACTAGCGGTTCGCCCCGGCTTCGCACGGATGCCTATTTTTTTTCAAAATATTCTATAGCCTATGTTTCTCAGGGTGAACGTAGCTTCCCAACAGTGAAAGAATTATTAAAATCGGTCCACTAGTTTTTGAGCCTATTCATTACAAACATACAAAAATAGGTACAAATCTTTCCTCTTTATAATATTAGTATAGAAGTATAGATATAGATAAGTATTAAAATGAAACAGCTATGATATGATATGTCTTTATGGCAAGACTATTGTCAGCTCAGTCGTGCTACGATTATGGAAACTGTATAGAATCCGAAACGTCAGCAAATGAAATAGAATACGCGAGTTACATCCGTTCATAGTTGTTTCATTCCAATGTGTAATAACCGCGAAGTCATCCGAAATTATCATCTATACTATATAATATTATAAAGCTGAAGAGTTTGTTTGTTTGTTTGTTTGAACGCGCTAATCTCAGGAACTACTGGTTCGAATTCAAAAATTCTTTTTTTGTTGGATAGACCATTTATCGAGGAAGGCTTTAGGCTATATAACATCACGCTGCGACCAATAGGAGCGAAGAAACAGTGGAAAATGTGTAAAAAACGGGGAAAATATGAAGCCTTATGAAGAAGTGACAGAAGACTTTGACGAAACAATCGGACGGGCAGGACGACGTCTGCCGGGGCCGCTAGTTAGGTATAAGTACCTAATAAAATATATAATAATATCTCTATAAACAACTAGATATAATTGAGTATGAAAAACCCAATGTTTCAACGCGATAATCCTACATCGCCCTGCATTGTAAATGCACAAAAAAGTTTATTTTCATATGACATTCCAAAACAAAACATTTTATCGACAAACAAAACTGGGGCGGTTGTAATTGTACTCTATAGTTTCGATGATGCCACTCGATTTTTACCAGCCTGTGTTTTTTTTAATCCAAAACCAAAATGACTATATCTACACTAACACTCAGTCCAATTCCAACTCAATCATAAAAGCTTAAGACTCAAATTTATTTGACAAGCTCTGTAAGAGTAGGGATGTTCTGATTGCGCTTATCGATGTTTTAAAGGATTGGTCACTTTTGTCCAAATTTGTTGGAGCTGTGATTTCATTTTATGCACCGAATAGATTTTAGCTGTAAAAGGCTTTATTGGATAACGGAGTAAAATAAAAATAATCCACTGGACTTTTGAATGCAATAGAAATGTCATATTGTATCGTTATCTAAACAAAATATGAATAAAAAATTCAATTCAATTCCACTATAATACTGTAATACTTGCATAACCAATAATATTCAAATCTATGTAATATGATGATCATAAAATTTAAGACAGAAATATATGTGTCGTCGAGCAAGCGACATATAAATATATTAACCATTTTCATAGCAGTGAATATATAATAAATATTATGATATTACGTTAGCTACCTTACCTATATATTGCGTTACTTACCTACTTTTAGTAAACACTAAGAAGTAAAAAATTCTGAATAAATATGTACCTAATCTAACTGTATTAAATTTTGGAATGAAACAACTATTAACGGACTTAACTCGCGTATTT
The DNA here is from genome assembly GCA_038024825.1 of Polylopha cassiicola. Taxonomy (NCBI): domain Eukaryota; kingdom Metazoa; phylum Arthropoda; class Insecta; order Lepidoptera; family Tortricidae; genus Polylopha; species Polylopha cassiicola. The sequence continues at coordinate 9,710,092 of CP149061.1, forward strand.
TTTATTTTATTTGCTGACGTTTCGGATTCTTGACAGTTTCCATAATCGTAGCACGACTGAGCTGACAATAGTCTAACGCTAAAGTCTTTAGCGTTAGACTATTGTACGCGAGTTAAATCCGTTAATAGTTGTTTCATTCCAATGTGTAATAACCGCGAAGGCATCAGAAATTATTATGTATTAAATTTAACTAAAACACTAGGGAACGTAAATAAGTTTATCGGAGAATATTTACAAAGAAATGCCTTAAACATCGATAGCATTTTTTAAAATACCTAACTAATTATAGCATAGCAATATTTTAAATGCTTTTCGTTTCCAATCGAAAATGAACTGTGGGTCATAGTAATAAGGTTTCAATTAGTCTGTCACAGAAACCCATAGAGGTCCTCTATTTAGCAATAGTTTACTATGAAAATAGTCAGGAATGTTAATTTAAGAGTCGCTTCTAACATTGTTAGTTATTTATATAATAATTTCTGATACATACGAGTATTGCTATAAAACAATCGTAACATTTTGGAAAGAAAAAAGGACAATGGATTTAACTCGCGTAGGTATTTTATTTTATTTGCCGATGATTCGAAAACTTTACAGTCCTCATATACTTACGTACAAATAAGCTGACAATAGTCTAACGCAAAAGCTCAATCGTGTTACGAATATGGGAACTGTAAATTCTTCGAAACTTCAGCAAACAAAATAAATATTTACGCGTATTTTATTCCAATATGTAAAGAAAGTTAGTGATTAATTTTTTTATAAGGTTCAGAATTATTTTTTTCTTGTAGTATGAAATATTAAAAATTTGTTTCCTTACGACTCTTAACGTAATAGTTATTCACTAGCACCGTAACACTAACATTTCTAAACTGATTTTTAACTCAAAATTTCCATCACAATAGACGCTTGAACAATATTTGCCGCCACGCAAATTGAGTCGACTGTACTGCAAATTGAAATGAACTCTAACAGAACAGCAATAGAGTGGTATTTACATAAACTTGTTATTTGTTTGCAAATATTGATTGGTTGATGGATAAATCGAGATCATAACCTTTTTCTAAACAAATGAACGGAAGAAATATTTTCATGAAACTTTCGCACACCTAGATCTAAAAGGAGGTAACTCAATAAGTTATTTTTTTCAGTAAAGGCGAAAAACCGATTATTATGTCTATGTGCACTGTTAGAGTTTTCTGTAAGTATAAATTTATGCTTTTTATATGAAGTTAGGTAGTTTAAATCTATTTTTCCGTCCTCCGGCCAGAAAGCGCCAACTTTGTGGCCGCTTCGCTAAATGAAATTTTCGCTTTCTGGCTTCGTCGAACAGAAAAATAGTATACTGACCTCGGCCAGTAAAATAAAAAAGCCTTAGATCACATTTTTGTCAACCTCGGCTTCGCCTCGGATGACAATTACATGTGATCTGAGACATTTTTTATTTTACTGGCCTTGGTGCGTAATGTACTATTATTGGTACTTATAAGTTTTGCTTATGTTATTATACATAACTATCAATATTTTTGTACACGTGTTTAGGGACCCGGGTAACGCCGTTTTGCGATAACGATAAACCAAACGAATCAAAATGTTATAGTTGTTTCATTCCAACGTGTAATAACCGTAAAAGCATCTAAAATTATTTACCTACCAATAATTTCGGATGCCTTCGCGGTTATTACACATTTGTATGAAACAAGTATTAACGTATTTAACTCGCGTATTTCATTTTATTGGCTGACGTTTCAAACCTTTACAGATTCCATAATCGTAGCACGACTGAGCTGACAATAGTCTAACGTTAAATTAGAGACTATTAATAGTTGCTTCATTTCAATACTTACTAGTTTGATATTTTTCAACAATGACACTATCCGTAGTTTAAAGAATGTCGCTCATTCCATTAGCCGCGATGCAATTTATTTATAGTACCGCAGGACGCGTAGAATTCGAATCTGTAGTCTAACTTGTACCGGAGAGACACGCGCCCGCGCCGCGCAGAGAAAATGATTTCGATAACGGTTGTTTGTTTTTGGATCTGTGTTGTGTTAAGTGTATTGTAGTGTTTGGATTTGTAGGTTGGTATTTTGGTTTTATTTGTTGATTTTTACCCCATAAAATATAATTTAGGTTCTGAGTTGGGTGTTGTTTTTATAGGATCTTTTGGGAGTTTTTTTTTATTTGAGTTGTTTTGTGTGAAATATGTTTTGCGAATTGATTTAAGATGTAAATTGTTTGATCAAATTTATAATAATATATTGTATTTATAGGTTATAGTTAGTTAGTTATAGTTAAGATTGATTTTGTTCTAGGTCTTTGACTTTAAATAACGATATTTCATAGACTATTTTCAATATAAGTATAGATTATTTGTATTTTCTATTGTTCATGTTAGTTAGTCATTGTTTTCCTTTATCAATGATTTTATTTTGAAAATTATTAAATTAGATTATATTAGGTAGATACATTTAATTCTCAATAATTACGCCATTAGATATAATTACATTGTTATGTCAAATTAAATACATTCATACAGAGATCAACAATACCTACAAAGAACAATAAGATTACATCATTCAAAAACATATCATAACTAATTATTTGGTAGAAATTAAATTTAAATTCAATGAAAATATTAATACCATCTCTTTAGGAAACCATATTATTAAATTGATAATACAATTTTTTGTCAAAATAAATTCATAGGTTTAATTTTATTAAATGCTAAAACTATGAAATTATTGTAACAGATTAATCGTCATTAGATACTATTAAATTTGTCAAATGCGATAAAAAAAAATTTTATCGCATTAATGACGATTAATCTGTTACAATAATTTCATAGTTTTAGCATTTAATAAAATTAAACCTATGAATTTATATATAGGTACTATTTTGAAACAGTTTTGCAAAATTAAAAACAATGTAAATTTTAGTTTAAATTCATTCACTGTCATTGTGGTTTCAAAATTCCTTTATAAATGGTAAATGGTTAATAAAATGTATCTAGTAAAATGAAGTTAAACATTTATTATTATTTTCATTTGCGGTGTGTTGGTGCGAAACAAACGAACCTTTAATTAATTTAATTATTAATAATAATAATATGTAAACGGCATTATAATTATTTCATTATTAATATATAACCACGTAGCGCGTAGTTAGTCCTCTTGGCTGCATATTACCTAAGGGTTACAGGTTCGAATCAGCTACCATTATAGTGAAGACTACGACGGGACAAACAAAGAATGTCAAAAAAAGTAAAATTCACAGAAAAACAGTTAATAGAGTGTTTCCCTAAAAAGATGGCTTTAAATCGTCAGATTCACAAAAAAGGTGACATTCATTGTTTATCCCGTGTGGTCTTACTTTTTACTTATTTAAAAAAAAATCTTTTTTTATCTGATTCTTATACGTACAGATAATTACAACGTTATACAAATGACCAAAATGAGACCATACATTGAGTAAGACAGTAGGAAAAAGAAACATTAAGTAGGTACCTACCATGTAAGGAAAAAAAACTAAAACTCCATAGGTATTAATATTATAAATGCGTTAGGTACCTGGGGCCTAGAGAAGGTGCCAACGTTAACGTTAAACGAAACGACCAAAATATATGGGAATTGACATCCGCGAACGACTGTCATGCATACATTTTGGTCGTTTCGTTTAACGTTAACGTTGAACGTTGGCATCTTGTCTTCGCCCCCTGGTCTGTCTGTCACCTGCTCATGTTAAAACGCTTTAGGTGTTAGAGTAGGTACCTACTTACCTGGTAACTATATAGGATTATAATTATTATTTGGTATAGTTTGAGTTCCTGGAAATTATATAGGTCCGTAAAATCAGCCCTTCTGGGAATAGGGGGGCGGTGGAATTTACTGGAAGTGAGATAATTAATGCATTACCTAACAAAATGCAAAACCAATCTATACTAATATTATAAAGAAGAGTTTGTTTGTTTGTTTGAACGAGCTAATCTCAGGAACTACTGGTTCGAATTGAAAAAATCTTTTTTGTTGGATAGACAATATATCGAGGAAGGCTTAAGGCTATATATATATATAACATCACGCTGCGACCAATAGGAGCGAAGGAACAGTGGAAAATGTGGAAAAAACGGGGAAAATTCCACACGGAATAAGTCGCGGGTAGAGTTTATTTAGTTAAAAAAACTAACGGAAGTATTAAAAAACAGGCAATAAAAACTTACTACTGTTACACGTCACTTTATATCATAAAATTAATTTCAGTGCCAACGTGACTCACTCATACAACTGTCATGCACATAAAGTACTTAATATATCACCTACTTTATCTCCCACACCTACTCCATAATAATTTGTAGTTATTTATTATATGATATCTTATCTTATATTTATTTTTATAGCATATTTTCTCTTAAACGTAATCATTTTGCTTTAGTACCTTCCTACTATTTTTATATAAACAGATGCTTAGTCATTTCTAATACTTTCGCGGTTCTAATACTCTACTCTTATCGGTTTCTACGAATATAGGAATTGTAAAGTTTTCGAAACTTTAGAAAAAATATATTAATATATTTAAAGTTTTATTTTAATGTAGGTACGAATGTTTGTTATTCTTTCACGTAAAAACTGAAAAATCAGTTTGGCTAAGAATTTTAAAGTAAATAATTATTCTGATGCTTTTGTCGATAACTAATTGGAATGAAACAACAAAAATAATTCAAATAGCTTTATTAATTTATGCTTTCGGAGAGAGGTAAAATTGTCAGTCAATAAAATAAAATACGCGAGTTAAATCCGTTTATAGTTGTTTCATTCCAAAGAATAAAGGATAAAACGCTATGCGAGAAATAGTCTATGAATGATATTAACCCTTTTTATACAATTATTGTACGATTAATACAAGGTCACTCGTGTTAAACACAGTGTCGTCACATGGTAGTTGGAAAGCGTGTGTTGGAGAGGAAATATCAAATTTAGCAGGCAGGTAGTCCCCTAACGTGCGAACATCGCAGCCGTTATGAGGATAGGCAAAGGTTACAATGTGATAAACACTGTGCGAAAACTAAAATGTGTGGATGAAAACTAATGGGAAAATTATATAATAGGAATTCCATTCCTTATTGACTGTTTTTAAAGCCTTTGAACAATTCAAACTGATTTAGTCCTAGACAAAACAAAATTTGTAATATGGGTATATAATGTGTAGGGGCATCCACAAAATACGTCAATCTAATTTCACGTATTTTTGACCTCAGATGTCACTGATGGGGGCCTAGACAAGGCTTAGGTGCCAACGTTCACCGTTAACGTTAAACGAAACGACCAAAATATATGGGATTTGACATCCGCGAACGATAATGAGGTACGTGACAATCGTTCGCGGATGTCAAATTCCATACATTTTGGTGCCAACGTTTTATCTTATTTGCCAACGCTTTGAAAACTTTACAGTTCCCATACTCGACTGAGCTGACGATAATCTAACACTAAAGTGTCTCAAATATTATGTCAGTCATGCTAAGAATATGGGAATTGTAAAATTTTCGAAACGTCAACCAATAACAAAATACGCGAGTTGAATATGTTATAGTTTTTTCTGTCCTCCGGCCGGAAAGCGCGAACTTTCTGGCCGCTGCGCTAAATGAAATTGCCGCTTTCTGGCTTCGTCGAACAGAAAAATAGTATACTGACCTCGGCCAGTAAAATAAAAAAGCCTCAGATCACATTTTTGTCAACCTCGGCTTCGCCTCGGACGACAATTACATGTGATCTGAGACATTTTTTATTTTACTGGCCTCGGTGCGTAATGTACTATTCACTCCAACCAAAATCTAAAGTTAAATAAAAAAAAACTGTTTTAAAGTAAAATTGTCTCTTTTCCCTTTACATTGTCGAAACACTAAAAACGACATAAAATAAATTATGAACACCGGAAATTGTTTGACTCAATTAGAATCATACGTATTCGCTTCCGGCCGGTAACCGCTCTTAAATAATTTATTATAGGAAATGAAGATATTAAAATAATATGCTCCACCGGTTGTGTCATTATATTTAATGAAATGTCATATAATGACTATGTTGTATTAAGCTGTAATAATAATATGTATTATAATCATTGAAAATGTTTCGGTATGAAATGTTACATTCTATTACGTAATGAACTGGGTATATTATATTTTAGTATTCAATGCTTTATTGTAGCACTAGCTTCTGCCCGCGACTTCGTCCGCGTGGAACTCCTCCTTTTTTGCAGTCGGTTAAAAAGTAGCCTATGTCCTTTCTCAGGCTCCAGACTTTCTTTGTACCAAATTTCATTTAAATCGGTCCAGTAGTTTTAGCGTGAAAGCGTAACAGACAGACAGACAGACAGACAGAGTTACTTTCGCATTTATAATATTAGTAAGGAAGTTTGCAAATTGAGTTTAATGCCATTACGCATTCTCTTGTTTGTTTTTACAACAATAACGCCTAGGTACGTGGTTATTACATATTGGAATGAAACAATGAAAAATCGCTGAAAATGAATAACAACGAATTTAACTGGCGTACTTCTAATAATACGTTCGAAAACTTTACAGTTCCCATATTCATAGCACGACTAAGCTGAAGATGACGTTAGATTATCTTAAGTGTTAATTTTCGAATCGTCAGCAAATAAAATAAAATACGCGAGTTAAATCCGTTATATTTGTTTCATTCCAACAAGCAAGAGTAATCAACTATTTTACAAGCTTGTCAGCAGGTACTTGTACGTGTGTATGCACACACACACACACACACACACACACACACACACACACACACACACACACACACACACACACACAAGCACACACATACACACACCCACACACATTAACGTCAATATTTGCAAGCTAAGCTAAGCTTCTAAAAAAGTACTTCGAGAAGAAACGTCGTAACTCAGCAGTCGCTTAGATCTATAAATCATTTCATTAGTATATTCGTTTATAGTTATTATGACATATCAATTGAAAGAGTCATAGAGTACAATCGAAATGATATTAGAGTAGTTTGGCTCAATTGGATTAGCGACTGCGGAGCGTAAGGTCAATAGTTCAGTTCCTGGTGACATCAATACATATAAATGTATGCAAAAGTCACTTTGTCTTTCTAGGTAGTCTGGGTACTGTGTTCATTGTTTTGTTTTGAACTAGTTGAAGTTGTTAGGTAACGTTAGGCTTTTGTTAAATGACAGAAACGTAGCGTTTAGCGCTAACAAGCTGGCCAACCGAATCGTGATTGAAAACAATAAAATAAACAGGCATATGGGAACTGTTTTCTAAACATTAGCATAAAATATATAGGTAGGTAGGTTCGAATATCATAGAAGAATCTATTCCAATACTTATCGGATTTAATTAAAATGTGTAATAACCACGAAAGCGAAATTGGAATGAAACAACTATTACCGATCCAGCTCGCGTATTTTATTTTATTTACAGTCGTTTGGAAAACTATATAGTACATTGTATAGTTCTCATATTCGTAGCCGACTGAGTTGACGATAGCCTAACGTGATTTTACATTATGCAAACTACCTTATTTAGTTAGTTCCGTTATAGTTTTTTCATTCCAATGTGTCATAACCGTTAAAGCATCTGAAAATTAAACTTAGTTTTCGCGATTGTCAAATTCATATAATTTTCGTTCTCCGCGATCGATTGGTATTTGTTTCATAAATAAGAATATAAATAAATATCTTTAAACAATAAATATCTTTGAACAATACACACCAATTGATCTAGTCCCTAAACTAAGCAAAGCTTGTACTATGGGTACTAAACAACGGATTTACCTACATAAATACTAAGTCATCGAAGACTCAGGTACAGATGCCAGTGCTCATTACATTGACATCTGCCCCTAGCAGGATTTGAACCAGCAACCTCCGGTTTCATAGCCTCTGACCACTAGACCAATAGGCAGTCAAAATTAGGTTTACCTATAACCAACTAGCTGAGCTAGACTTCGTCCGCGTGGAATAGTTATTCTTCATATAGGCTCCATATTTTCCCCGTTTTTTACACATTTTCCACCGTTTCTTTGCTCCTATTGGTCGCAGCGTGATGTTATATAGCCTAAAGCCTTCCTCGATAAATGGTCTATCCAACAAAAAGTTTTTTTCAATTCGAACCAGTTGTTCCTGAGATTAGCGCGTTCAAACAAACAAACAAAAATTACATAAAAATAAATTGTTTTCACTTACCGCAGCGGGGGATGATTGTCACCAATGTGCAGTAATGAATATTACTGACCAATGGGAAATCATTAATCATTCGTTTAGCAATTGAGTTGTTTCCGCCCGTTACCTTTATTGTTATTAATTGTGTCTGTTTCGGGGATGTTTAGAAAACAATGATGTTGTGGGGTTTTTGGTTATGTTTGTTTATTCGTTGTCTATACATTTGCTTAGTTTGGGACGAGATCAGTATGATGACGTCACGGCTGTATATTTGAAATTAGTGCTTATTTATTTGATGAAATTAAAAAAAGTATGTGATTACAATTCAAACTTTATAGTTCTTGATAGACTAAGAAATAATGCACTATATCTATGTATGAATTGTCCAAAGATGTTATCCCTACTAATATTATAAATGCGAAAGTAACTCTGTCTGAACAAAAACAATACAAGTGCCGTATTCATAGCAAACTGAGCTGACAATAGTCTCTAAAACTTACAAAAATCAGCTCAAAAATCAGCGTTGCTACGAAAATGACTGTAAAGTATCATCAAAACGTCAGCATAAAATTATACACGAGTTGAATCCGTTAATCCTTACTAAAATTATAAATACGAAAGTAACTCTGTCTGTCTGTCTGTCTGTCTGTTACGCTTTCACGCTAAAACTACTGAACCGATTTAAATGAAATTTGGTACAAAGAAAGTCTGGAGCCTGAGAAAGGACATAGGCTACTTTTTAACCGACTGCAAAAAAGGAGGAGTTCCACGCGGACGAAGTCGCGGGCAGAAGCTAGTTTATTATAACTTAATAAGAGGTAGGTACCTGCGTCGTTTTCACTTAAAAATATAATTATGTGAACCTTACACAAAATAAATATACACCTAGTTCAGATATAAAATGTTGAGCTAAAGGCCTGTATTTGTGCATTTAACATCATAAGTGAGATATCCTTATTTTTAAAACGTTATGTTTAAACATTTTGCCGTTAATAACAGTTTAAACGCCTTCAAGTATAAATTGCTAAACTAGCATAATCCCTAGCCATGTCAGATGATTAGTCGTAATTGATGCAACTAGGGTCTGAATCCACAGTGCAACAAATCGTATAGTTATTTTTTTTATTAGAATAAGTAAGTATTTTTAAATGCAACAATTATAAACGGATTTAACTTGCGTATTTTATTTTATTGGCTGACGTTCCGAAAACTGTACAGTTCTCATATTCGTAGCACGACTGAGCTGTCGATAGTCAGACACTAACGCGTTGTTTATAGCGTTAGACTATCGTCAGATGTACCTAGTTGTTTCATTCCAATGTGTAATAACCGCGAAGGCATCAGAAATTATTACGTAAGTATTATTTTTACCTACGGAAGTTCTTACTTCGTAAATAGTTGTTAAATTTTGCAGCTATTCTTTTAATATTATGGTGATGGTATTTCCAAAACGCTAAAAAACATTTTACGTTACTTTTTGAACTTACTGATGATGTTACACATTTGAATAAAACAACTATTTAAACGGATTTAACTTGCTTATTGTATTTAATTGGCTGACGTTTCGAATGTTTACAGGTTCTATAATCCTAGCACGACTTTCGAAACGTCAGCAAATAAAAAAAAACTTGAGTTAAATCCGTTTACAGCAGTTTCATTCCAATGTGTAATAACCGCGAAGGCATCAGAAATGATAAATAGGACGGCTGTCATAGCATTCAATTTGTTTTTTTGTTGGACTTATGCCTTCATAGAAGCGAGGTCGGCCGCTTCATTGGCTTGTTTTACTAGTTTTCATGTGTAAATAAATCCTTATGTTAACTGCAATTGAGATTGGCTCTCGCAATAGTCTTGGAATTCTCTCCGAAGTGTTATTAATGAGTGCAATAAAGTGATTGAAGTACATCTTTAAACAGGCTGTTGCCAGTGTTGCCAACTCCTAGAAATTGGAGTCGCTAAACTCAAAGTCAAAAGTCGCCAGAATGTCGCTAAAACCATAAACATAACCATAAAAAGTTCGGGGGACCCCCCCCCCCTATAATGATATACAAATGGAACTTCAATTAAATAAAGTTAGAATTTGGTGCGCTGTCGCGTTTGTCGTTTTCCATATGAAGTATCTCTTGGCATTCAATAATTCTGTGTCGATTTGATAAAAAATGTATCTATTATTGGCTCTAGAACTGTTTTAATTTATACTCCAAAAGTCGCCAGATAAGTCGCTAAACTATTTTTTTGGTCGTTAAGCCTTAAGCAAAAGTCGCTAGTTCTAGCGACAAAATCGCTAAATAGGCAACACTGGCTGTTGCTTGAAGTAAAAGAAATGCATACGGTTATTACACATATTATGGGTGGCAATGAATATGTATTACAACATCCAAGACTCAGGTACAGACGCTCGTGTTCGTCAAACTGACATTTGTCTCTAGCGGGATTTGAACCTGCAACTTCTGGTTTTGTGGTCAGGGACTATTACTGGACCATCAGGTACCTACTTTTATATAAAAATGCAATAATATAGTAAATTTTAATGCTTTCGCGGTTATATACATTGGAATGAAACTATTATAACGGATGCATCTTGAGCATGTAACAAGTACCTATATTAAATTATTTATATCGGTTGTAAGTATTATCAAAATAATATGCGCGTCAATTAGGGAGTTGGGGCACGTGACGTCACTGTGTCGTAAAAACTGTGGCACTTTTATAGTCTATGAATTCTAATCATTTTTTGTTTTATTGACTAAAGAGAAAAGAAAAAAATATTTTCGATAATCAAGCTAAGATTCTCATAATGATTTATTTTTTGTCCTAGTATTTTTTAATAATTTCTAATACCTTCGCGGTTATTAGGTACACGGTACAATGAAACAACTATACCTAAATGGATTTAACTCGCGTATTTTATTGTTGATTGAGTAATTTATAAATCACTTTATTGTTAGACAATTGTCAGCTCAGTCGTTCTATGAATATGGGAACTGTAAAGTTTTCTAAAGTCAAAATAAAATACGCTTAAAACCGTTTATAGCTGTTGTTTTATTATAATTAGTATTTTTTCTAGTAAATAAGTCAATTGAGATTGGCACGCTCTCGCAATAGTCTCGGAATTCTCTCCGAAGTGTCATTTATGATTGTGATCAAGTAATTAAACTGAACAATTGCTTTGTTCTTTGTTGTTCATTAAAACAGTTGCCATTATAATTTGCACTAGTTAGTAGTTATGAAATCACTACTAAAGAAGATTGAAAAAAAGTTATATGAAGATAGTTTTAGACCTGGGGAAGAATAGTTTTTATCATAAAAACCACTTATTAGGGGAGAAAGAAAGAAAGTAGAAAGTAGAAATTTACTATAGATGTGAGATAGTTAATACACAAATAAGATTTAGTTTATACTAGCTTCTGCCCGCGACTTCGTCTGCGTGGAACTCCTCCTTTTTTACAGTCGGTGAAAAAGTAGCCTATGTCCTTTCTCAGGCTCCAGACTATCTTTGTACCAAATTTCATTTAAATCGGTCCAGTAGTTTTAGCGTGAAAGCGTAACAGACAGACAGACAGACAGACAGAGTTACTTTCGCATTTATAATATTAGTAGGGATTTGTCACGAACGTGGCCATAAAATTTCTAATGAAAAATATATAATTTAACAAACCATAACGAATGTAAGAGTATTTTATTTGCTGACGCTAACTAAAGTGATTTTTCATCATGCAGACTATTATGAAAAATCATCACCAATAAGGTAGTTTGTATAATCCAACTACTATTATAAAGGCGAAAGTTTGTAAGTATGGATGTATGGATGTATGGATGTTTGTTACTCTTTCACGTAAAAACTAGGTACCTACTGAATGGATTTGAATGAAACTTTACCACAATATAGCTTATACATCAGAATAACACATAGGCTACAATTTTTGACACTAGACTAGACGGGATGAACCTGAAGTCCACGCGAAAGGGCAAAAGCTAGTGTACAATAAGTTTTTTGTTAGAGCGGATCTTCGAGCGTTTGAGACGCCGTCATTGTCATCACTAGTAATATTAGATACTATATGTTATAATTATTTCATTCCAATGTGTAATAACGCGGAGGCATCAGAAATTAGTGGCACTTGTCCGGTTACGGCACATTTTTATGAGCTTACTACGGTAGTGACATTTGTTTTATGATCAGTGATAACAAAACAAACGCGCATACTTTTACGCTATTTCTAAGCCCTTATTCTTCACAATTGTATTTACAAGTTAAATTTGCATCGTGAATGACTGAGCAGAGAGTGCTTGACCTGATTTGTAACACAAACGCCGAAAAATATTAACATCACAAAAGAATTCTTTGCCAAAGACGGTATTTTGGGACAATGTTTGAAAAATAGGCTCGTATTTTGACTAACAATAGTACACAGTGACAGCGTGAGTCATGTGGCTACTAGCTTTTTCTTTACCTTAAAAAAACATTAAAATCGTCTGCCGTTTCTAATTTTGTATTGTTTTATTCAACCTTAACATTACGAGAAAACCTGTCATTTATTTTTGGTTAAGAGATCTTGCATAATTTGTACATTAAGAAGAAATTTCTGTCTATAGACATTTTATTACAATGTGCTATTATTCTGCGATATCATTAGAAATTATAATAGACTAGCGACCCGCCTCGGTTTCACACGCGTGCTGTAAACCTTTCTCTTGACTCTGTTTAAAAAACTCTTCAAAATCCGTTTCGTAATTTTAAAGATTTAAGCATACTCGTAGGGACCGACAGCAGCGACAGCGACTTTGTTTTATACTATGTAGTTATAATTTAGATATACCTATCTAAATCCCGGTATCATATAACAAACACGCGATGTTGCCATGAAAATCCATACTAATATTATAAATGCGATAGTAACTCTGTCTGTCTGTCTGTCTGTCTGTTACGCTTTCACGCTAAAACTACTGGACCGATTTAAATGAAATTTGGTACAAAGAAAGTCTGAAGCCTGAGAAAGGACATAGGCTACTTTTTAACCGACTGCAAAAAAGGAGGAATTCCACGCGGACGAAGTCGCGGGCAGAAGCTAGTGGTCTATATACCCGTAGGGACAGACAGACAGCGACAGCGACTTTGTTTTATACTAGGTACCTATGTAGTAATAATTAAGGTATAGACCTACCTAAATCCTGGTATCAAATGACAAACACACGATGTTGCCATGAAAATAAAATATAATAAAACTCGTACCTTCGCTTCTCTTTATAAAAGAAATCACAACAGAACCGTGGAACTAAACAACATCGTTAGCAAACATTTGAAGCCAAATCTAAGTTTGTCATGTTAAAAAACACAATAAAACAACAGATAGCACTAAATATTACACCTGATTTACACGAAAAAGAACTTAAAGGTAACGATATACGAGCTATTGTAAGTGACGTAGTAAATTTAAAGGTTGGTATAATGCCGTTTGAAGTAAGCGCCTTTGATGTAAGTGACATTTCGTAAACTAAAGATGATTTGCTTCAGTTGGTAGCACTTTCCTTTACAATGATTTGCTTCGTATTGTGTTACTAATTATAGAATAAACTTGGGTGAGATATGGCGTGATGATTGAAATGGGTTAAAAATGTATATTTTTGACGGATAGCTTTTAATACATTTGGGAAGTGATGGAATGCAAGTGTTCCTATAAGTTATATTTTGGGTCGTTTACATTAAATTTAAATAGGTTGAAAAAGTGACCATAAATTATATTTTGATTTTATTAAATCTATACATTACGAGACTATTAAAATGTAGGTGGATACTTAAAATAACAAAAAAAAATATTTTGGATAATAATCTTTGTTGCTTTGGCGGTTACAACAAAAAGAAATTTGAAAAAATTGTGACGTACTTATCTAAAACTTTGGTTAGGTACCAAATTCTTAGCACTAGTATTGTTAAACTGGATTAGCTCAGTCGACTACTAATATGGTAACTGTAATCTTTTTGAAACGTCAACATTTAAAATAATAAAAATAATATATATAGGTACCTACGCGAGTTCCGCTATAGCTGCTTCATTCCAAAATGTAATAACCACAAAATCACCAGAATCTATTTACTGTCACTTTATTTAACCTCAATAAACGTGAACACACCATCAGTAATTTTAAAGCAGTTTTAAAAATAGTTTCCACACCGTGAAAAAATGCAGTCAACTTGTTTCCTTCCTTCAATCTATTTTAAGCCTTATCCCCTCGCACCATGCTTGAGTTTCCTTTGACGTGTTGATACTAATTAGTGTCACATCTATTTTGAAAACGTCAACTGTCGGATTATAGGGTGTTCTGCTTTCAACGATATGGTTATGGTAGTTAGTTTACTTCACTTTTAAGTGAAAGTTTTAAATCTAAAACATAAGTGATACTTACTAATTTATGACTTAGAAAGTGTCAGTCTCTTGCCTTGGATATTAAAAATATTATTAACGATAGAAATGCGCTGCAATGTAAACTGTAGAATTACAAAAACACTTATTATTATTATGTACTTTCAATGGGATTTAATGTTATTTGTACAAATGTACCTAACATTACAACTGACGTAAAGGACAATAAGTGGGTAAGTCCATAATATTATTCAAAGTGACAATATTTAAAACGTATAAAAATATAACTATAATTATAAAATGTAATAAATAACTAGCAGCCAGTCGGCAACAGGTTTATAAGCTACAAAAAGATTTTAATTGGATTATTCTACAACATGTACGAGCGCAGTATGTTGTTGCATCAAAATATAATGCTTGATGTAGTATTTCTTCAATATTTAGAACTAGGGACTGTCTGTGAGTATAGTACATTACGCACCTAGGCCAGTAAAATAAGGAATGACTCAGACCAGATGTAATTGTCGCCCGAGGCGAAGCCGAGGTTTACAAAAATGTGATCTGAGGCTTTTTTATTTACTGGCCGAGGTCAGTATACTATTTTTCTGTTCGACGAAGTCAGAAAGCGGCAATTTTATTTAGCGCAGCGGCCAGAAAGTTGGTGCTTTCCGGCCGGAGGACAGAAAAAGATATTTAAAGTAGATAGTTGAGTTCTTTGTTTCTCATTTCTGATGCATTTGCGATTATTACACTTTGGAGTAAAACTATAATAGTTTTAGTGTCGGCAGTCGGCTATGAATATGGAAACTGTAAAGTTTTCGAAAAGTCAAATCCGTTATAGTTGTTTTCTCCCAATAAAGTGACAAACTCAAAACTAGTATAGTTTAAAATATCAAAACAAAGGCCATTTACATTCAAGAAGGAAATGTATCAAATACTTAGTCATAGCAGGAATAACTTTTTATAACGACTGACTAACGCACTGACATGTATATTTCTTTGAAGTTATTCTTGGAATTGGACGTTATTTAAAATATGGCGCCATAGCAATTAGCCATAGCGACTGTCACAATGTTGAAAATGACGTTATGTGACATGTATTTTATCTTCTATATCTATACTAATACTAGCTGTGCCCGCGACTTCGTCCCCGTGGAATAGTAATTCTTCATAAGGCTTCATATTTTCCCCGCTGTTTTATACATTTTCCACATTTTCTTCGCTCCTATAGGTCGCAACGTGATGTTATACAGCCTAAAGCCTTCCTCGATAAATGGTCTATCCAACAAAAAATAATTTTTGAATAGATAATAATGAGGAAAGGTTTGTTTGTTTGTTTGGATTGAACAGGCTCCAAAATGGCTGGACGATTTGAAAAATTCTTTCACTATTTAGAAGCTACACTATTCCCGAGCGACATAGGCTATAAAAATAGGGATCCGTGCGAAGCCGGGGCAGACAGCTAGTTAGAAATATAGCTGGAAATATATCAATTGGATTAAATTGAATAATAGACTGTCTTTGATATATTGCTAAGTGCACATACTGCTTATGCAATATCCGTGCTTGCAGTTTATAAATCTGGTTTTAACGCATTGCGAAAAAGGTAGATTTATGGAGTCTTTTTACTACCTAGAACAGAATAAAATATACATTTAAGGGGGCTACCATACAAAAAACGTGTTTTTTTGCCGTTTTTATAGATAATGGTACGGATCTCTTCATGCGCCAGCCCGACTCGTACTTAGCCGGTTTTAATAATTCTTTTTCACCCGAAAAGAGCAGAGCAGATTCAAAATGACAATGACGTAAAAGTAGAATTTTAAGGTATTTTCCAAGTAAACAATTGATTATATATTTTTGGAAATCATAAAAGTTTGTATAAATAATGAATTTTTAATAGACAATTCTGCAACAATAGGTGCTATTAAAGTCACAAAAAAGCTTAAGCAATATTATGCTCAGCGTCTATATACCAGGTTAAAGTTCATTCACGCTTAATAGATGTCATTTTTCATCACCTCAATAAAGCCATTAGAGTTATAAGAGGTCCATTCGCGGCTAGTTTACAGGCTGATTTGATTTTAATTCGGTGTCAATTTGGTCGCGTGACCGAATCATTTTAAAAGTGCGACAAGATATGACTTAAACGACAAATGTTTTCATCATCATCATTCATAGGAATCATAGGCTACTGTTGTTTTGAACTATTTTGATATTTTTCAGTTAGGCAATTTCTATACCAATTGTATTAGAAACTAGCGGCCCCGGCAGACGTCGTCCTGCCCGTCCGATTGTTTCGTCAAAGATCTGTCAAAGTCTTCTGTCACTTCTTCATAAGGCTTCATATTTTCCCCGTTTTTACACATTTTCCACTGTTTCTTCGCTCCTATTGGTCGTAGCGTGATGTTATATAGCCTAAAGCCTTCCTCGATAAATGGTCTAACCAACAAAAAAAGAATTTTTGAATTCGAACCAGTAGTTCCTGAGATTAACGCGTTCAAACAAACAAACAAACAAACTCTTCAGCTTTATAATATTAGTATAGATATACCTACTAGTTTTTGCTGATTGTTGCGGCGTTTCTTCTCGGCCCCGTTTTATTTTTGTTGGGGTGAATTTTCAAAAATCCTTTCTTAATGATCCTCTTTTTTAATAATTGTTTACAATTACCTATCCTTGTGCAACATTTCAAAATTGTAACCCGTATAGTTTAGGCCCTGCGTTGAACATAATAATGTTAATCATTATTCAGTTTCTTCTTTTATCAAAATAATTATATTCTACAGCCTAGGTAGGTACAAGTTATTCTAGGTATTCTATACTCAAGGTGAATGTAGCTTTCCAACGGTGAAAGAATTTTTGAAATCGGCGTAGTAGTTTTTGAGTTTTTTTATTACAAATATATAGGTTTACAATACAAAATTAAATCTTTCCTCTTTATAATAGTACTGTAAATGTAGGGTCATAGTGAAAATCGGTAGGTATTTTAGATTTCAGTATCACTACTTAACTACGCAAAGGAAATTTAGGTATTATAAAATATATTAGCGATCCGCCCCGGCTCCACATGGCTATAAACCTTCCTCTTGAACCACTCTAAAAAAAACCACTTCAAAATCCGTTGCGTATCTAGTTTTTAAGACTTAAGCGTTGACTGTCCGTCTCTATGTATGGACGGACAGACAACGACAGCGATTTTGTTATATACTATGTAGTAATATACACCCGTTAAAGGGTGTAAGTTTCATACAATCCTATGACACTTATATCCTTATCCTTTAATTGTAAATATATAAGTGTCCTAAAAAAATGACTTTCTACTGAGTTTCTTGCGGCGTTTCTTCTCAGTAATGATGGTGTTTCCGAAGCGCTAGTAACGTCCCCTATTAGGTTTTAATTGTAATGTATAAAAGCAAAATTTTTTGCGTAAAATGTAACATTAGTACCTATTTCATATATCAGAATAGGGTAGTTTTTCAAAATTTGTAATTTAAATATAAGGTAGTTTGCATAACTGTATAAATCACTTTAGCGTTAGACTATTGTCAGCTCAGTCGTGCTACGATTATGGAAACTGTAAAGAATCCGAAACGTCAGCAAATAAAATAAAATAAAAATACGCGAGTTAAATCCGTTAATAGTTGTTTCATTCCAACTTATATCCTTTTCCACTAGGACTAGAATTTGTAGTCTGAATTACTAATAGGTCGCAATTCAGTCGCGTGACAATATCATTTGACATGAATTGCTTAGATGCAATGATATATTAATGCAAGTACGAATAGCCATAAAGATGACTATCGTTTTGGAATGCCATTTCTGATAGCAATTGAGATTACGAATTGGTACAAAAAATACAGAAGAATGACGTCATAATGAAGAGAAAACATTTTTTTTTACTTTACTACTACTAATGTGTATCCAAAATCCTTCGGTTTTTCGTATGTATGTAGGAATCTAAATTTACCTGTCACTGTTTCTTCAGTCAAATTTAGAATTAACTGCCTAAACAAACTATAATTCAAAGTAGTTGTCATTTAAACAAACACTGTTTTGTAACGATTATCTATTTGTTTAAACAACAAATTACAAATATTTATCTATATTATCACAAACTGACATAATGACATACGGCTTTTTCGACAATTAATCGTACCTTTTTTTATTTTTATTAACTTATAAAGACACTTTAACACGTGTAAGTGTCACTACACGTCATATAATTATATTATTCGCCCCGGCTTCGCACGGATTCCTATTTTTTTTTCCAAAATATTCTATAGCCTATGTTACTCAGGGTGAACGTAGGTAGCTTCCCAACAGTGAAAGAATTTTTCAAATCGTTCCAGCAGTTTTGGAGTATATTCAATCCAAACAAAACTTTCCTCTTAATTATATTATTAGTAAGTATAGATGAATCGACTAGTACTTCGGAAAGACCATTATAGTAAAGAGAAACGCCGCAAGAAACTTAACAGAAAGATTCTAAAGTCAATTGAAATAGTACATCACGCACCTAGGCCAGTAAAATAAAAAATGTCTCAGATCACATGTAATTGTCGTCCGAGGCGAAGCCGAGGTTGACAAAAATGTGGTCTGAGGCTTTTATATTTTAGTGGCCGAGGTCAGTAGGTATACTATTTTTCTGTTCGACGAAGCCAGAAAGCGGCAATTTCATTTAGCGCAGCGGCCACAAAGTTGGCGCTTTCCGGCCGGAGGACTGAAAAAAATATAACACAAGTAGCGGTGCTATAATAATCAAGAACACGTTGATTATAACACCATAGTGCATTATACACGTTCTCACTCGTGGCGTAAAGATATAGTTTTGAGTGATTGAGTTGGTGACAGACAAGACAGTAGGGGGCCCGGTTCCAACGCCTGCAGGCTTGTAATGTGCAGCGACTTTTAATAGTAATAATGTTTTTTTTTTACCTTGATAGATCAGCCAGATTATACAATCACATATATAAACATTTGATCGTTTTTGATTTTACAAAACATGTAACTAGACAGAGGCTAACATTGAGGCTAAAAGTAACTATAACTTGAAAAAAAATACTATAACTTCACAATCATTCACGCGCACACACACCCACACACACACGCACACACACACACACACACACACACACACACACACACACTCACACACACACACTACACGAAAAATATGAGGGTTGCAGGAGCATCAGCCCGAATTATATACATACAAAAGAGTAAACAACTAGCGGTTCGGGATAACCCTTATTTATCTATACTTCTATACTAATATTATAAAGAGGAAAGATTTGTATTTTTGTATGTTTGTAATGAATAGGCTCCGAAACTACTGGACCGATTTCAAAAATTCTTTCACCTTTGGAAAGCTACATTATCCCCGAGTAACATAGGCTATATAATATCACGCTAGGTCTTATAGTTGCGGAGCAGTAACCGAAAATGTTTCAAAAACGGGGGAAAAGTTTCGTTTCTGAGGCCTTAAAAAAATCTTAAGTCCCCCCGTGCGAAGCCGGGACGGGCCGCTAGTCATAGAGTCATTTCGACATTTTTACCAACATCAAAACTCAAATCCATTGAGGTACTCCTACATAGCGACACATGGAGAAATTTTGAAATAGATGCATTAACTTGCAATGAATGCTTATGCTCAAAGGAAGTCTGTCACAGTTGATTGACATAGCTGCTTATTAGCGATACAGGGGTGGGTGTATGATTAATTAGCGATGAGTGAAGGGAGATGTTAAAAATGACGTGGGAGGTCTTTGAGAGGATTGAGAGGCATTTTGTATGTGTCAGTCTTGTTACAGTGATGTTAAGAGGATTTTAATGATATGCGTGACTTTGAAAGCGATCTTAAGTAGTTTGTTTTTCTCGTCGCCAAGATAGTATTGAGTAAAGGTATAGATATATACGAGTAGTAGTTCAAGTTCCACTAATATGCCTTTTTATCACTTTAATTAATTTTGTCGTTAAAGGGTGTATAAGTATGCTTCTGTAAATCTTAAGGAAAATTGGAATTAAACAACTGGATTTCACTCGGGTATATTATTTTATTTTCTGATTCGGAAACTTTATAATTCTCATGTACATAGCTTTACTGAGTTGACGATAATCTAACGCTAAAGTAACTATACGCTACTGACTGAGCTGACCATAGTCTAACGCTAAAACAACTACACGCGACTGAGCTGACCATAGTCTAACGCTAAAATAACCTGGGCCCTAGACAAGTGCCCAACGTTCAACGTTAACGTTAAACGTTAGGACCAAAATGTATGGGATTTGACATCCGCGAACGACTGTCACGTACATCACAAATGTCAAATCCCATACATTTTGGTGCTAACGTTTAACGTCAACGTTGAACGTTGGGCACTTGTCTAGCCCCCCTTATCTTCCTCAATATTTATAACTACGGACTGACGGCGGTTGAAGTCGTAGAATGACCCTTAAATATCGAATTTAATAAGTTGGAATAAACAACTTTATCGGATTTAACTCGCGTATTTTATTTTATTGGCTGACGTTTCGGAGCCTTTACAGATTCCATAATAGTAGCACGACTGAGCTGACAATAGTCTCATGCTAAAGTCTAGAAATTATTATGAATTTAATAAGATTTTGGATGTCATTAGGAGTGTTGGGATTGATCGTCTTTTAGTTAAAAAAATATTAAGATGAAGGCTACTTATTGCCTTCTATTCTAATAACTGTTAAAGGTTCTTTTGTTCCAATTCTAATAATAATTGAGAAAAATTACCATACAATGAAAAATTACCCGTAAAGAGATTCAATAATACATTGTTACGAAATTCAATTTTCTTTGATTAAAGAAATAATAAAGTTTTCCTTTGTTTGAAATCCATTATAGAAAGATTTATAAAATGTATGAAATATATAATAATGATCCTTATTAATTCTCTATCATCGGTAATTTGATTAAAAAAATTGTGAATATAAAATTAATATCGAGTATAACGGAATATTAATAAAATATCAATTACGATTCTCGGTACGTATGTAGTTTAATTATTACTAATTACTACGTTGTATGGACAATTCCTTGTTACGTGAATAATTTAGAATTCTTTTGGAATTAAGTTAATTATTGTAAAATAACTTTGTATGTTGATAATAATTTCTGATGCCTTCGCGGTTATTACACATTGGAATGAAACAACTATTAACGGATTTAACTCGCGTATTTTTATTTTATTTTATTTGCTGACGTTTCGGATTCTTTACAGTTTCCAAGTCTGTTCCAAGACTTTAGCGTTAGACTATTGTCAGCTCAGTCGTGCTACGATTATGGAAACGTCAGCAAATAAAATAAAATAAAAATACGCGAGTTAAATCCGTTAATAGTTGTTTCATTCCAATTTGTTTGTTGATTTGAAAAAAACTGTAGAGTTTAGAATTGATTAGAAATCGTTCAGGTCGTAATTGAAATCATAAAGCAAACAAGCTAAAGACGGAGTAGTTCTTAGATGAAAATAAAAAACTTCATTAGTATATAATTTAATACTAAACTAACTAAACCGCTGATCTTAGAGATGAGAAACTTATAGGGTGTATTTTTGTATGACGTATACATCCGATAAGAAAAGATTGTATGAAATTTTACTACCTAAGTGAACAAAAGTCGCAAATTTTATTGGCTGACTTTTCTAAAACTTTATGGTTCCCATATTCGTAGCACAATTGAGCTGATAATAGTCTATTGCTTTTGTTTAATAATTTACGCGAATTAAATCCATTTATAGTTGTTTCATTCTAATGTGTAATAACCGCGAAGGCATCAAAAATTATTACAAAAAAGTTAAAAAAACGTCATATCATGAACAAGCCTCATTTCACAGCGTTGTCACAAACAAACAAAAAATAGCACAAACTAATTAGTCCAGTGACAAGTGTCATAATACCGCATGTAAGAGAAAAGGTATTTCTGAGACAATACACGTTTTAATTCAACTGCGTTTATGTAGCCACGGCGTTCATAAACAAGTAATGAACAAAGCGCAGTTCTGCAACTGCAGTTGGTATGATGCAGCCTACTCAGTTAACTAACGCATTTATTTTTTAACTCAACGTTTATTTAAGTCACTTGAACACTTCTATCCCCGACAGAAAAATAGATAGATAGACAAAGGGACAGGTGAAACTAAATAAAAGGTTGTAAATAGCTTTTTCAGTCCTCCGGCCGGAAAGCGCCAACTTTCTGGCCGCTGCGCTAAATGAAATTGCCGCTTTCTGGCTTCGTCGAACAGAAAAATAGTATACTGACCTCGGCCAGTAAAATAAAAAAGCCTCAGATCACATTTTTGTCAACCTCGGCTTCGGCTCGGACGACAATTACATGTGATCTGAGACATTTTTTATTTTACTGGCCTCGGTGCGTAATGTACAGTCAGCATCAGATATATATACACGGGCGAGGTGCTCAAATACATCTGAACAACATTACATTTCAATAAATTCGTTACGGTAAATAAGGCCAATAATATATGAACGTCCAATTCGTCACAAATATAAGAGCAGCAATTTTTCAATATAATCTGGACACATAACAACGCAAAAATATCTAAACAGTACAAGTGTTCATAAATATCTGAACACTTAAGGAAAATATACCTTATGTCACTGCCATACAGTTTAAATTCTTTTGTACAGATGTAGTGAATATTCTGTCTCATGGTATCATTACTAGGTAAGCAAAGCAAACGAGAATTGCGACGTTGTCATACTTACTATTGTTTCCTGTTGCCAAACTTCAACTGTCACTGTTCAGTTCGTATCGAAAGAATCTCATATATTATGGTCGTTGACAAGTCGTTGTCAACATTGGTAATTATTTTTCGTCAATCTGATAATTGATTGCTTAGCCTCGTGGTTTAAGTCAGATACGCGGTCATAGAACGCAGCTGGTTTAAGTTCGAGACCAGGAAGAATTGTGTTTTTTTTTAATTTTATTCCTTTTGTATTTTTATTCAGACCTTATTTTATATTGAAGACGTCGCTGAGACACTTCCAAGACTAACCTTAGTTAAATTGTGTATTTTCTAGTTATAGTTTATTTAGTGTTCGTGTGTAAAGTATAAATTATTATGGTAACCAGATGATGAAATGATGAGACATGATGGAGCTTAATTAATTACATACTTAGTTGTTTAATTAGGTACGCAACAACTTCATCAATTGTAAAAGTCCGTAGGTAATAAACGAACTGCAAATACTAATACGAGTTTCGATTCTACGTACCTATGTCCGATCTCCGAATGTCCTGCCACCGTATTATAGACTATAATAAATGAAGAAAAAAACTTGCGACAAATAAAATTTTAATATAGCAGGTAACCTAATTTATTATAGAAATTATTAAGATCATTATTTTGTACAAAATAATGATCTTAATAAAATTCCAAAATAAATAAAATGAAAAAAAAATACACTAATATGTCCTAGTCACGAACTCGAACCAGCCGCGTTCTATAAACGCGTATCCGACACATTAACCACAATGCCAATTTATCAATGATACAGCAGACGAAAATCCGCTACCAATGTCGACATCACTTGTCTTGTCATCGATGACATTCTTGCGTAATCCTAATCCTAACTAATATTATAAATGCGAAAGTAACTCAATGGTGATGATGACACATTGGCATGAAATAACTATTAATGGATTTAACTCGCGTATTTTTATTATATTTGCTGACGTTACGGATTCTTTACAGTTTCCATAATATTAGCACGACTGAGCTGCTAACAGTCTAACGCTAAAGTGATTTATACAATTATGCAAACTACCTTATATGTAAATTACAAAATTTTTGAAATACTAATTTATTCTAGAATATAAAATATTAATGTTACATTCTACGCATAATTTAATTCAACTATTTTATACTACAAATAAAACAAATAGGGGGCGTTACCAGCGCTTCGTAAATACCAACATTACTGAGAAGAAACGCCGCAAGAAACTCGGAGAGATGAGAGAAATATTCATGACATAAAAATTAAAATTATACTTGCAAACAAAAAAAAAATGTTTAAATTGAAACGTCAGCAAATAAAATAAAAATACGCGAGTTAAATCCGTTAATACTTCTTTCATTCCAATTATTAATTGTTCTTGTTCTTATTATTTTTTTTAACTAACCTTCTCTTAAGTGTTTTTTTTGTTAATAAAGATTCTTTGGTTTAACTTCTGTTTTCCTTATTTAATTATTTAATTTTTGTAATGCCTAGGGCATAGGTGTGGGTTCGAATCCCACTAGGCGTCTAAAATTTTTCTACTCTTGTTTTGGTACTAATGGCGGAAAAAAATACCCCCTTCTCGAAATTAAATTCTGAATCGAATGCAACAATCCCCATATTTTTAAGACAACTGATAAATTTTTCGCAGAGAACTGCTCGACCAGACTATAATACATAATTATTATAAAGAGGAAAACTTTGTTTGGTTGTAGGTAATGAATAGGCTCAAAAACTACTGGGTTTTTAAAAAAATCTTTCACCACTCGAAAGCTACATTAATTAATGAGTTAATACGTTCATCACGTGAAAATGGCATATTATTTTAATATACATAGGCAAATTTGTCTATACTTCTATACTAATATAATAAAGAGGAAATTTGTTTGTTTGTTTTAAAACTACTGGACCGATTTGAAAAAAAATACTGTTGTATAGGTACATTATTTCCGAATGACATAGGCTATAGAACATTAAAAAAATAGGGATCAGTGCGAAGCCGAGTCGAACTGCTAGTCGCATATAAAATAATTAATCTCTGAAAGGTCTCTCATAAGCGTGTGCTTCGCCTGACAGCTCCAGTCAACAAGCGTATAAAATGGCGTACTTGAAGAATATTCATTTGTGCACCAGAGTTAATTAAAAACAGCGTAACACATCTCACGATGAACCGAGTATGTTTACTATGTCCCTATTGTAATGAGACTGGGTATATATTTCGTTTTAAACGCTGTAGTTGTCGTTAGCATTTTGACGACATATCGCTTGTAAATAAGAGA
This sequence comes from Polylopha cassiicola, assembly GCA_038024825.1. Lineage (NCBI taxonomy): Eukaryota > Metazoa > Arthropoda > Insecta > Lepidoptera > Tortricidae > Polylopha > Polylopha cassiicola. The sequence continues at coordinate 9,735,704 of CP149061.1, forward strand.
ATATTATAAAGAGGAAAGATTCGTACTTACCTATTTTTGTATGTTTGTATGTTTGTAATGAATAGGCTCAAAAACTACTGATTTTAATAATTCTTTCACTGTTGGGAAACTACGTTCACCCTGAGTAACATAGGCTATAGATTATTTAAAAAAAAAATAGGGATCCATGCGAAGCCGGGGCGAACCGCTAGTAAAAGAAAATGGTGGAAGATTTGGTCGACTCAACTGGTGACGTAGGACAAAATTTTTGAAAATTGTTTGCTCTAAGGGGGTAAAACGGGGGTGATTATTGTGCGCAGATGAAATCTAGTTGTGCTGAATGTTAGTGACAGTTCAACCTCTTTTTAGGATACTTATGTTTTTTAATTTTAATTTTTAGACATTAGATTTCCTTTTTGAGTTCCTTTATTCCTGTCATCTTGACAGTCTTTCTAAATACGAGTAATAAAGTGCTAAAAATAGTGAGTGTGTGATTTAACTTGGACTGGTAAACGTAACAAAAGTTATGTAAAACCTATTGAAATTTTATTTGTATATCTACGTACATATAACTTTCTAAAAATTTAGGAAAAAATGGTTGTTATTTCTGAGTTTGAATCCTCCGTTATACACACAAACGAGTTTACATATTACCAATATAGGTAAATAGGTACAATAATTGCTCTTAAGTATCAATATAAAGGAAAATTAATCTGTCAAATTGACATGACAAATATCGTACCGTAATTTTGTACTCACACGTACATTTAAATGAAATACATATTAAATTGATTTTCGACCGAAAATGAAATGCCGTTGAGGTGTTGAATTTCTGTTTTAATTTTAACACTATTGTGTTCAGTCAGGCAAACGGCGGCGAGAGCTGGAAATACTGAATTTTATGTTTAATTATAACAATGGAATTCGAGATTAATTACTTTTATTAATTATGTAACGTGAAATGCAAAATATTTGGCAAAACATTGCACTCATGTAGAATTTACTGTCACTTATCATCAAAAATCCTTGAAATATTATTATTGATAGGGCACATACTCCTAAAACTATTGTCAATTGAATTCATTATTAGCAAATAGACCTTAAAAAGTATACGTCATTGCAGTGAGGAAACACTGCAAAAACCCAGTATTTTTTCAAAGTCAATAATAATATATATAAATGAGTAGATGCGATTTAAACTTCCGTATGTACTAAACATATAAAATCTTACATACTACAATATAAAAGAACAAATAAATCAGAATGTAACATACACTTTTCGTCCTAAAGCAAAAGCATATGATTATCTTTAAAGTCCCTCTTGCAGACCCAGGCGTGTGCAGTGGAGGAACGTAAGTATGGAGCCAGGGTAGGCACTCCATATATTAGTGACACTGTGCCTGTATGGCATGCACGCCCTTGTGCAGACCTGAACAGACCGAACCCACAAACAGCACCTATTCGCGAGAATGACGTTTTTGAGAAATTTAAAGGAATTTCTGATATTGTTTCATCAATACACAGTTTACAAATTTAATTAAGAAGTCAATATAATGGAGACAAATTTAACAAGCTCCAAGGGCGAATAATGGTATCTTTTGTAATTGATACAGTTCTAATTGTGAAGGTTTTTGTTTCAATAACAAAAGTACCGATTGCTGTGAAACCTTATGAATTGTTTTGATGTCGCTTTTACGTTTAATGACCAGGAAGTAATTATGTTTAGAATTTTCATATTGTTATATTTAGAAAGCTTTTTGATTTATTTAGAATAGCTTTTGCCCGCGATTTCATCCACGTGTAAGTAGTAATTACATTTCATCCCCCCTTTCAACCCCTTACAACCCTTTTGCAATTAAAAGTAGCCTATGTCCTTTCTCAGGCTCTAGAATATGTATGTACCAAATTTCAGTAGTTTTAATGTGAAAGCGAGATAGAAAGAGTTACTCTCGCATTTATAATATTAGTTAGGATATATATTATAGTCTCAAACACAAGAAGATACATAGGATTCTTGTGTTTGAGACACCGTCGTTGTCGTCTTAGACTATATTTAAGAACAAAATCGATAAATAAAAAATCTTTACTATAATAATTGGAACGACGACTGATTTAAGAAAAAATATCAATTTAGTCGATCGGTCAGGGTAGTCAGTCATTCAGGACAAGAGATTATTAATATTATTCAATGAAAAACACCAATATAAAATAAATAATACATTTCCGCTTTAAAATTGTATAATAACAGAATTACAAATAATTCAATTCGGAACAAAAACTTTGCTACGTGACTCTAGTAATCACAAAGGTCCGGAACACAAAGTTAGATGAACCCGGGTAACCAAATTAGTTTATTAAGGAATATTGTCAAAGGAATCATTGTCCGTTATTTTATTAACTAGTTAGTAGATGACCAACGTTGGTGATACAAAATACATATCTATAAGTACTAATATTATAAAGCTGAAGAGTTTGTTTGTTTGTTTAAACGCGCTAATCTCAGAAACTACTGGTCCGATTTGAAAAATTCTTTCCGTGTTAGATTTATTGAGGAAGGCTATATAACATCACGTTGCGACCAATAGGAGCGAAGAAACAGTGGAAAATGTGTAAAAAACGGGAAAAACATGAAGCCTATATCAAGAATAAGTATTCCACGCGGACGAAGTTGCGGGCACACCTAGTTATTAATAATTTTATCAATAACGGTGTAGTTGCTATTGAGTTATAATTTTCAAGAATTATTATTTTTCCTAATGTGATTTAAAATTTCCCATGGGACTTTGAAATGTAGTAGAAAGTAATCCTACTACTATTATAAAGGCGAAAGTTTGTATGTATGGATGTATGGATGTATGGATGTTTGTTACTCTTTCACGTAAAAACTACTGAATGGATTTGAATGAAACTTTACCACAATATAGCTTATACATCAGAATAACATATAGGCTATATTTTATAACGATATAGTGTAAAATACTAATCATACGCAGACGAAGTCGCGGGCAGAAGCTAGTTATAAAATATTATTACTTATTAAAAATTTCTTATGCGGTTTTTAAACATTAGGTTAAAACAACTATAATGGATTTTATGCTGACATTATGAAAACTAGATAGGTAGGACCTATATTATAATAAATTATATGTAGTAATTGCGACAGAACGACAATAAGGGACTAACTCGCGTATTTTACTTCTCGAATTACAGTTTCCATATTCGTAGCACGACTGAAATGATAGTCTAACGCCAAAGTCACTTTACGAGTACACCTTTAGTTTCATTCCAATATTTTAGGCTTGATTATGTAGGAAAGTAAATAAATAAAGATAAACGTTTTTCGTCAGGTAAAAGTGTTAACTATTTTATGGATTTCTGAGTTAATTGAGCTCTATAACGGTTAACATTAACCACTTAATTTAAAACTCATGCAGAATGGTTTCATAATGATTATTAACTTTAATTTAAATTATTGAAAGCGCTGTGCTTAATTCCGCGTTGTTTTCAAAAATTGTTTCAGTTTCAATATAGTGGGTAAATTCTCAAATTATTCTCCTCGCTCAAACTATACATAATATCTAAAAGGAGCTAACGCAAAAACCTGAAAATTGAGTTATGCACACAATTCTAGCTATATCTTCTAGCTTCATTATAAAAAGCATAAATCTATAGGTACATCAAATTATGGACATACTAATCCGTTTTTCGACTCTGCTGAAAAAAAAAATTCAAACTCAAACTCAAAGTCAAATAATCATTTATTCAGGCTAGGCTGTTATAGGCACTTATGAATGTCAACGTTAAAATTCATATTGAGTAAGGTTCCTTATACCTAGGATACATTAATCATTAAATTTACAGTTAGTAAATTAATTAAGGAAACCGACATAGATAAAAAATTAAGTACTTATATTAAAATTAACACGCTCGTAAAATTAATCAACCAAATGTATACACAAACAATTAGTAATTACGACGTGTAAAACAAAGTGTTTACGTAATTAAATTTGATGATTCTTTCATTTCAGATGCTGAAATGCGGTCAGGAATCATCACATATGAAAAATCATTGGAACACATCCAAGATCTATGAACGATGGAAAACGTAAATAGAATCATATATTTGGAAAAACTGTGGAAATAAACACCGAAGGCTGAAGAAAAAGAATTCTCAATGAGTCCGGAATGTGTATGTATTGGTGTTAATGCGTTGAAACGGACGTGTGAATGTGTGAGTGATGATGGGGGATCGCAACCTGATGATGATAGTGATGATGATGGTGATACAGACTATGATAGAGAGCAGCTTGGAGATCACTGATGCGAGTAAGTTAATAAAATAATCTTTTAGTGAATATTTAATAGATACTAAAGTAATCTGATTACTTCTGATGCCGTCGCGGTTATTACATATTGGAATGAAATAACTGTAAATTTAACGTTTACGCGTTTGTTTGTTTCTGACGTTCCGAAATTATAAGAAATGTATGTAAGTATTATGTATTTTTAAGAGTTTGTTTTGCATTGATGAAGGCACGGAATGATTTGGAACAATTTTATCCAAAGACAAAATATAATAAAAAACAATAATATTAATTTCATATAAATTTTGGTCTTACGCTTTATTTCAAACTAATTATATATTCTAAAAATGTGTTCACATACACAATAAAATTGTATTCCTAAAATTTTCTCAACTCATATTTATAACTAGCGGCCCCGGTAGACGTCGTCCTGCCCGTCCGATTGTTTCCTCAAAGATCTGTCAAAGTCTTCTGTCACTTCTTCATAAGGCTTCATATTTTCCCCGTTTTTTACATCTTTTTCACTGTTTCTTCGCTCCTATTGGTCGTAGCGTGATGTTATATAGCCTAAAGCCTTCCTCGATAAATGGTCTATCCAACAAAAAAATTTTTGAATTCGAACCAGTAGTTCCTGAGATTAGCGTGTTCAAACAAACAAACAAACAAACAAACTCTTCAGCTTTATAATATTAGTATAATATTGATAATATAAGTTGCAAATTATGTTTTTCTTCATACTATTTCATATTTCAATACTCAAACTGTCTGCGACATTTGCATATACCAGAATTTCCTAAGACCAGTAAATTAAAAAAAAAACCTCGATTCCCAATAATTCGTAGTCTTAAATGAATACCCAATTCTGTCCATCCTTCCATTTATAGCCTCCTAAAATTAACATTTCTGCAATCTCTCGAATTTCATCGTTAACTTTTTAATGAATCTGTTTGGTTCCTTTTAATCCGTAGCCCGCATTTGACAGAAGCAGGAAGCATTGTCGCGCCTTATCTTATTTAGAGCTCGAATTATGTCACCGGAAATAATTTTACCGATTTGGATCTCTCAGATCTAATTGCTTAATTTCAGTTCCGTATTGATAATGAAGTGAAATGTATCTGCCTTACTTGTGAGTATTTTAAGGTTTATAATGTTAACGAGAAGTTTAATGCAAATAAGTAGGTAATAAATATCAAAACATAGTATACCTTCTAGCGGACCCGACAGACCTTGTCCTGTCCCAAAAAAAATCATCAAAATCGGTCCAGCATTGTGAATGTAAACCATCCTCAAACCCCGTGGAATAAACACAAAAAAAATAATCAAAATCGGTCCAGCCGTTTAGGAGAAGTTCAATGACTAACACACGTACAGAAGATTTATATATAAAGATAGGTACCTAATAAGTATAGTGTTCGAAAATTTCGACTCCATTACAGACAGTCTGTGTATTTATAGGTGTAGGTTCAAGTCCCACTGGGGTCTCTATTTTTTCTATTCTTTGTCTTTGTACAAATATCAGAGTCCAATAAATGTTGAATAATAAGATTTCATAAATTAGGTGTGATATGCTGTTTTAAGATAACGGTGCATTTTCTTAAATAATAAATGATGAAATTGATTGACTTTATGAAATTATGTTATTAAAAACGAGTACCTACGAATAAACAAATGATTTTAATGACGTTGATGTAACACTTGGCATAAATCTTAACGCAATCAACAATAATCTAAGTTATAAATATAATTATATAAAAGGAGAAGCTGACTTGATGACTGACTTATCAACGCTGGGCCTATACTAGAAGGGGAATACATAAATTTTGCACAGGGATTCCTTTTATTACGTGGATTAGGAAAGGATTTTTGAAAATTCCGCACATTACAGGGTAAAGTGCATATCGTGTGAGTATAGACGAATTTGCCGGTGGAAGCTAGTTTAATATAAATAAATCACGATGATACTTAGTACTGTTGATATAAACATAAATCAATAATCATCAACCTTTAAAAAAATTACACATAACTTAAGACAAAATTTCAACGAAATATAATCAATCAAATAGTTATCACGCGCAACTAATTCCCACCAACTGATTCCGGTTTCGCCGCATTACAAAACCGCTTATAACAGATTTATTTCGAAACTAGTAAACACACATTGAACTTTCGGGGTCTATTTCAGCAGCGGTGGATATAGAAAGTGTCGCATGCGACCTGATTCCCCTCATCTGGCCATATGCCAAATTGGACGGTTCTGTACGCCAGTTGTCAAAAGTGTGGTGTCAATACCAGGTTTAAAAATTCGCAACCAATTGAACGATTGGACGTTTTGGAGTTGAAATGGACGGTTGGTTAAATATTGCTTGGACGGATGGACACGGATTTGGTAACTTGGTAATATGTTGGGAGTGAAATGTTTGTTGGAAAATTTGAGTTGGCTTTGTTTTGGGGTTTTTGTTGGTGAGATTTTAAAAGTGCGAGGGAACCTGACCTTTTTGATATGTGACAATGATCATTCAAGTTTGGTTGACTATTTGTTATGTTAGGAAACATATTCATGATCATTATAGTTTTGATAAGTAATTAAATAAAGTTTATTTAATTACCGATATGGATTTATGTTTCTTTGTTTATTTAATAAACAAAGAAACATAAATTGGAATGAAACAACTATTAATGGATTTAACTCGCGTATTTTTTTTTTTTCATTGTAAACATAGAAGTGTCCTAAAAAAGCGACTTCCTACTGAGTTTCTTGCGGCGTTTCTTCTCAGTTGATGGTCTTTCCGAAGCGCTAGTAACGCACCCTATTAGGTTTTAATTGTAATGTATAATAGTAAAATATTTTGCGTAAAATGTAACATTAATATTTCATAATTTAGAAAGGGATAGTTTTTCAAAATTTGTAATTTAAATATAAGGTAGTTTGCATCACTGTATAAATCACTTAAGCGTTAGACTATTGTCAGCTCAGTCGTGCTACGATTATGGAAACTGTAAAGAATCCGAAACGTCAGCTAATAAAATAAAATAAAAATACGCGAGTTAAATCCGTTAATAGTTGTTTCATTCCAATGTGTAATAACCGCGAAAGCATCAGAAATTATTAAAGAAACATAAATCCATATCGGTCACCTAGGTCTAAGGGAGCTAGCTCAAAAAAGTTCCTTTTTCAGGAAAGTCGAAAAACTGGTATAGGTAATTATGTTCATGTGCATTAAATGAGTTTTCTGTATATAGATTATGCTTTTAATATGAAAGTAAAAATCTTAGCTTAAATCTGTTTTATTGTGAGATTGGTTTTGCTGTACAGAATTCGATGGTGTGAATAACTCAAACCATTTTCGAATTAGCTCCCTTTAGATGTAACTAAAATGAGAAAGAAATAAATCCAAAATAATCTAATCTAATAGTACTACAATTAAACAAGTCTAAGTAAGGTTCGTATACATTTTAATTTATTATAATCCGGAGAGGTTATCTTGGGCGGTGTGGTTTCGTAAGTGTCAATAAACTACTATTATGACCCAGATAAGTGTCCCATATGGCACCACGACAAACCGACCGGAATAAATATTGCTTTTGTCATATTAATATATATTATCTGTTACATTATGAAATTAAGGTTGAAAATTGTAAGAAACCTATTTCAATGTCAGTTTCGATTTTATCAATTTAAAAGTTTATTTGTGCATAAGCTTCCTATGGCTTTTGTCATATCTGTTACATTATAAAATTAAGGTTGAAAATTGCAAGAAAATTTTAGTACCTACCTATTTCAGTGTTAATTTCGATTTTATCAATTTAAACGTTCATTGTGTATTTGTGTTAATGAAGCTTCCAATACTTTGTACAAAAAATACCTACTACTTTAAACGGACTTAACTGGCGTATTTTATATAATTGGCTGACGCAGCCTTTACAGATTCCATAATCGTAGCACGACTAAGCTGAAAATAGTCTAATGTATAATAACCGCGAAGGCATCAAAAATGATTTATTACATTCTAATATATTTATTTTTTAAAATGAACTGTCATAATCCATTTTAGATTTTTGCCATACATCTCATTTTATTTACAGTTTTAGAAGTTTATTCAAAATCTAAGTTTTCTTTTGGGGCAAAATGATAATTAAGTACGTTATTATATAATAATATCTGATGCCTTCGCGGTTATTACAAATTGGAATGAAAGAACTATTAACGGATTTTAGAGTTGGACTATTGTCAGCTCAGTCGTGCTACGATTATTTAAACTGTAAAGAATCAGAAACGTCAGCAAATAAAATAAAATAAAAATACGCGAGCTAAATCCGTTAATAGTTGTTTCATTCCAAAACGTTATTATATACTTACTTGAATTACCATAAATAAAATTGCATAATACATAGGCACGAAAGGTTGGTTGATTAACATTGTATCTCACTTCTTGTCACTTATTTTACTTTGCAAATAAGTAACTGTACTATATAATAATATAGGACCACCTTCCCTGTTAGATTATTATCAGCTAAGTCAGAAATATACTGTAAAGTTAACAAATCTATATCTATACTAATATTATAAAGCTGAAGAGTTTGTTTGTTTGTTTGAACGCGCTAATCTCAGGAACTACTGGTTCAAATTCAAAAATTTTTTTGTTGGATAGACCATTTATCGAGGAAGGCTTTAGGCTATATAACATCACGCTGCGACCAATAGGAGCGAAGAAACAGGGGAAAATGTGTAAAAAACGGGGAAAATATGAAGCCTTATGAAGAAGTGACAGAAGACTTTGACAGATCTTTGACGAAACAATCTGACGGGCAGGACGACGTCTGCCGGGGCCGCTAGTAATATATAATACGCGAGTTAAATCCGTTATAGTTTCATTCTAATTTGGTATTTAAATGATCCAAATACTAAATTAACCTAACCTATCCCGTCTTGGCAAGGCCTTTGGTAGTAAATATTGATAGATAATATAATGAAGTTATCATTAAAATTAATATACATTGCTAATGGAATATTATTTATTACTTGCTTACACTTTAATGGCGGTTTGAATGTATTTATTAGTCATAGATTTCGATTATATATTGATTTTGGCCTTCATTTATATCTGTTGAAACATTTATAATAGGCTTAACTCGCGTATTTTATTTTATTTGATGACGTTTCGAAAACTTTACAGTTCCCATACTCGTAGCATGACTGAGCTGACAATAGTCTAAAGCCGAAGTGATTTTACATTATGCAAACTACCTGATTTTACAAATTATCCAATTTAATTACTACCCTTTAATGAAATATGAAATATTTTTGTTTGATTCTGCGAATGAATTCAACTATTTCTGTTTTATAATAATTATTTTATTCCAACAATTATAACAGATTATAAAACTAGCACCAACTAAATCTCAAAATGCAAGCACAAAATTCTCGATTTAAATCCGTTAACACTTTCATTCCAAAAACAACCGCCTAAGTAGGTATCAATGCTTAAAACTTGACGACCTAAACTAGTGTCTATAATGAGACCTAGGTATAATTAATTTGGTTCAGCGCAGTTCAAAAGACTAGTCGTTTGAGGAGTGACAGCTCGTACAGAACGCTAATTTGTCAAGTTGCTGGGATCTATTTTCTGGGCGGGTAGATGAACGCTACAGTTTGGTAAGCAACTGGCTATAATAATTATATTTTATACAAAAACTAGCTGTCCCCGGCTTCGCACGGATTTCTTCTTTTTTATAGACTACTAGCGGCCCGGCAGACGTCGTCCTGCTCGTCCGATTGTTTCGTCAAAGATCTGTCAAAGTCTTCTGTCACTTACCGTCAATCACTTTGTATATGGGAGTATAGAAAGGTGTTGATTTTACACTTTTTTAAGATCTTTTTTAAATTTCTTCTACTTACAAACCTTCCCTGGACTTCCACGAATAATTCAAGACCAAAATTAGCCAAATCGGTTCGTGCGTTCTGGAGTTATAGCGTCAGGAAGGAAAACCCGACTTATTTTTATATAGTAGAAGATGTTACTCGGGAATAGTGCGGCTTCCCAACAGTGAAAGAATTTTTCAAATACAAACTCTTACATTGTCTATAAGTTACGTATACTTTATATTTAACTAGCTTCTGCCCGCGACTTCGTCCGCGCGGAACTCCTCCTTTTTGCAGTCGGTTAAAAAGTAGCCTATGTCCTTTCTCAGGCCCCAGACTTTTTTTGGACCAAATTTCATTTAAATCGGTCCAGTAGTTTAAGCGTGAAAGCGTAACAGACAGACAGACAGACAAACAGAGTTACTTTCGCATTTATAATATTAGTAAGGATACAACTTGGTACAGTAAGCGTCAGCGATATGGGATGATACTACTATGTCAATTTGAGTACTACATGGTACTACTAGTAAAATAATAGCTTTGTCCTACATTGTGTGATAAATAATGACTTCATGACCGCGTGTTTTAATCAACCATGTCATATTATAAACAGACATAAACTAAAGTCAATTAAGGTCTTGTATATAATTTGGTATGTCTTAGGACAAATTACTCCAGTTTATTTATCGAAGTACAGCGAAGCTACTATACAGTATACATAATAGTTCAACGCCCTTAATGTTAAATTCACGTGACTCAACCAAGAGTCGTCCCAAACTGCTAACAAATACTTGCATGTAGTTCGGGCTGTTGGCTGTCGCGTGTCCTAACTTTAACGAAAACGAACGCAAAATGTTTTCAGTTGACATAAACGAACGAAATGTCACGTGGTCAGTTGGCAATTTGACATTCGTTTAATTCGGTTTCTTTAACCGATTGGCTTGTCTAGGTACCCAGGTGACTAGATAATTATATATTGGGTATGATACTATTGGTGAATTTGGGAAGTTTCTGACAGTAAACTACCTTGCTCGTCCACTGCTCGTTTCGCATCTTCGAAGTGTCTATATTTGTCGCTCTGGCGCGCGGCCAACAACTACTTACCTAAACGCTTCCTTCTGTGGTTCTACAGTTATTTACGGGATTACTATATTGACTTTGAATATTTTAAAAATAATATTGTGCAAGGTTGCACTCGTTTATATATATATAAAATGGAGTCTTATCAATTTTATTAATAACTAGCTATCCGCCCCGGCTTCGCACGGATTCCTTTTTATATAGCCTTTGTCACTCGGGAATAGTGTAGCCTCCCAACAGTGAATTTTTTTTTTAAATCGGTCCATCCGTTCTGGAGCCTATTCAATCCAAACAAACAAACCTTTCCTCTTTATAATATTAGTATAGAAACTTTCTGATAATTTCCATGTTGACACATTGGAATGAAACAGCAAGAACGTTTCGGAAACTTTGCAGCTTCAATGATCGTAGGCGACTGATCTGACAATAGTCTAAGATGAAAGACTATTGCGTAACACCTTTATTTTATTATCAGTGCTATAAATTTGTTTTGTTGCTTTTGTAAACAAGATCATAAGAAATGGAATCCACTGTAACGTTACGATTTATTTTAGACAGTTACAACCGTAGATGAAAGAGTACTATAAATCATATTTTTTACCTGCGGCTTCGCTCAAGTATTCTACAATTGTTTTATGTAGATATATTTAATAAAAAGACACTACACTTTTTACAGAGTAGTTCGATTTTAATAATTCTTTTTTATTGGAATTGTACAGACCTGTACTTCGAAGTTGGTTCCATATAAATTTGGAAAAAACTAACCATAAGGGTAGGAAAATAGGGGATGATTGATTTTTCACTCACCGATTGTAACGTATGACAGCGTATAACTTATTATTTTTACTTTGAGTGAAGTTTAAATATTTTGACAACGCGACAATCTGAAATTTCAAGGCGAAGAATTTTTTTACGACAATGAGTAATGTGGCACTAGTTGCTCATTTGTTTTTTTTAACAGTTTTGCCTAGTGGCGCTTAGGCCAAAGGCTAAATTTACCAAACTTTGGCCTCCGTCCAAAACATACTTGTCTTTAAATAACCTGTCGTTGGATGCAATTCTGTATATAGGACATCTTCGAGGGGGGGGTATTTTTAGAACTTGACGTGACAGTTTTTTTTAGATACATTGGCGTAAGCTTGAGTTTTTTACTTAATTAAGTTTTCCATTCAATGTGAATGATAGGAAAATAAATGAGATGTTTGTAATAGATATTATTTTATATGTATTATTCTTTTTGCGCCTACACATGCTCGCTGTTTGCTTTAAAGGTTGTCTGGTAGAGAATGCCGTATGGCATTAAGTCCGCCTTTTGTACATTTGTTTTTTATTGTGCAATGAAGTGTAAATAAATAAATAAATAGATAGGTCCATATTTTACGTTGATCTTCCATACTTATCGACGTGTGTTCCAATAAAGAGGACTTTAGCATAAGACTATTGTCAGCTCAGTCGTGCTACGATTATGGAATCTGTAAAGGCTCCGAAACGTCACCCAATAAAATAAAATACGCAGTTAAATCCATTAAAGTTGTTACATTCCAATGTATAATAACCGCGAAGGCATCAGAAATTATTAACTACAATGGATTTAAGTCACGTATTTATTTTATTTGCTGATACTTCGACTATACAGTTCGCATATTCGTAGCACACTGAGCTGACGATAGTCTAACCCTAAAGCGGGTCTGATTTTAGCGTACCTATAGGTAACATACGCGAGTTAAATTGATTATTACTGTTTCATTCCAATGTGTAATAACCGCGAAGGCATCAGAAATTATTTATTACATTCTATTATATTTTACGTCCATTGAAACTATGAAGAGAAAAATTCTAAAACTACCTACTTGGCACACGAGTCCTATATTTAAGGTATGTAAAGGCTGTACAAGGGTGATTGCTCTTATTCAGCCATTATACAGCTTATAGAGCTTGTGTGTATCATCGATTATGACGATTGTTATTCCTATTCCCTTGCTAATCAAATAATTGAAAACGTGTTTTTATTTTTGGGTATAGTATCCTAATATTATTTTGGAATCATTCTTTCTTGACACAATTTCAAACGCCTTGAAGCCATAAGAAGCGATGTTTCCCTTATTCGATTTCCTGTGGGTGTTATTTACATCACAAGTTATTTCTGGAAATACCTCAATTTTGATTGAAATGTAATATCCAATGGATTTTATAACGTTCAGATATTTGATACAGGTAAGATGGTTAATTTTATTAATAAGTTGGAAAACAAATTAAAAATATAAGATAAATTCAATGATTATTATGCGATTTTCTTTTTTATAAGCAGTGAACCTTTTCCTGAAGGTACTTATATAAGAAAAAAATTAAGAGTTGTACGAAATATATAAAAAAATAAAAATATTAGACTTTACAAAAATACATAACAAGTGTCAAACCGTTTGTTAAAAGTAAATGTAGGTTAAATCACTCTATCTATCAAAAAAAAAACGCTTCAAAATCCCTTGCGTAGTTTTAAAGACAGAGCTACTTTGTATTGTGATAGGGTAGTAGGTAGAACCGTGCATGAGTCCGACTCACACTTGGCCTATTTTATACATTTATTGTTCGCAAAAAAATACCAAAAACAAACTACCAAAATTTTGCCCTCTACAATTTAAACATGGATTCAAAAGGTACATACACACTAGCGGAACGTGCCGTCTTGTGTGACGTCACACTGCAAATATACTCAGCATAAGTGCACGACACGTGCACGCTGCAAATGTGTCTATTACGAAGAGGAATGAAATTTTAAGAGGAAATAATATTCCATTTTGTAAACTCCCCTTTACTGAGAACGTTTGAAAATTTACACCAAACGTTTTTGTTAGGTAGGTAGTTTTAACCTGTTCCTAATTGCACCCCATTTCATCCCTTCATCGATATACTTAAGTACAAAAGTATACCATAGAATATATTTCCAATATAATTAAACTACATAATGTAAAGTTTGTTTTAACTATCAACTCATTTCCAGTAGAACCTAATATAAAAAGACAGATAGATAGATTAATAAACGAAATAATATATTGGTGACCTATTAATACAGTACTTATTAGCTTCTGCCCGCGACTTCATCTGTGTACGATCAACAACCCATTTTTAACTTCTTAGGGGATGAATTTTCAAAAATCCTCCCGTTAGATCCCCAACGTTGTAAAAGGAAACTATACAAAATTTCAAGTTTCTAACCCTTATACTTAGTTTAGATCCTGCGTTAATATTTTAGTCATTAAGTCAACTTTCTTTTATATAGAGAAATACAACTTCATAATGTATTATTATTTGTTCCAAGAATTGTACCTCAATCAAGACCTCCAGTGGGACCACACCTATGTTCGGTAATAAGTTGACGATATTAATTTTCTACTACTATATTCTATTGATTCATCGTACAATACATATTTTCATAATTATTATGTTGATGTTTTTACTCAAATATAACGCTATAGTACATTACGCACCGAGGCCAGTAAAATAAAAAATGTCTCAGATCACATGCAATTGTCGTCCGGGGCGAAGCCGAGGTTGACAAAAATGTGATCAGAGGCTTTTTATTTTACTGGGCGAGGTCAGTATACTATTTTTCTGTTCGACGAAGCCAGAAAGCGCCAATTTCATTTAGCGCAGCGGCCACAAAGTTGGCGCTTTCTGGCCGGAGGACGGAAAAATAAATGTTTTTACATTTTTTTGCGTTATCTTTGACCCCTTTCACACAAAACGCAATGTCAATTCCATTTTACCATTTACAAAACCGTTCCTAATAAACATCAATCAACAATACAAAAAAATATAATATTTCCGGAACCGTAGTAATAGTGGAGAACGAAAACGCGGCATACATAAAACATTTCGCCTTTACCGTACCGCATCGTCCTGATCTAATAACGTGTGTTGGCTGTTTGTCCATTGTTAAATACGACACGGTGATAGATTAGATTAGATTAGATTAGATATATTTATTTCTCATTATTACATACATTATAATTACACATTATGTCATATTATCTATATGCACTCATAGTGAGATCGTCAAAATTTTACATTATAAAATAAACAAACACATAACAAATAAAATTAAAACTATTTTAGAATTTTACAAATGTCAATATTATAATTTTTCTCTTTAGTCGTCAAGCAAATTTAAACATTTTTAAACATTTTAGCGATAGGTATATATACAAAATGTCAGATTCAAAATAAGTACTTAATTGTCAGATTCAAATATTGGTAATAAACAATAATAAATAGTAAATAACATGTCACATAAATTTCATTTTATTATACTCATTCACAGAATAAAATGGATTTTCTAACAAAAAAATTCTCAATTGGCGCTTAAATGCTTCATCACACGGCTCATTTTTAATTTTAGTCGGAAGGTGGTTATAAAGTGTCGGTCCGATGACACGCGGATTTTTTTCTGGATGTGCAGTAATAATGCATTTCGCATTTTATAACGGTGTTGTAATTTTGGTCACGGAACCTGAATAATTCCAAATGTGGAGGGTTATATATCGCTGACGCTTACTGTACTAAGTTGTATCCTTACTATTTATAATATTATAAATGCGAAAGTAACTCTGTCTGTCTGTCTGTTACGCTTTCACGCTAAAACTACTAGACCGATTTAAATGAAATTTGGTACAAAGAAAGTCTGGAGCCTGAGAAAGGACATAGACTACTTTTTAACCGACTGCAAAAAAGGAGGAGTTCCACGCGGACGAAGTCGCGGGCGGAAGCTAGTAAATTCATATTTATGCTTTACTGGCGGCTTCGCACGGATCCCTATTAATCGCCATAAAATCCTGTGTCCTTTCTCAGGGTCTAAAGATTGTCTGTGCCAAAATTCATCAAAATCGGTTGGGAGGCTTAAGCGGGAAAGCGTAATAGACAGACAGACAGAGTTACTTTCGCATTTATAATCTTAGTAGGGATTTATTTATATATAAAGCAAAATATTGTTTAGGTAATATCTATATATTAAAAAGAGAAATATTTTTACAAATTTAAAGCAATCTCTGTAACATATACATACATAATAGAAGTAACGATGGGGTAAAAAAAAACCGAAATTCAATTTAGTTCGCCAGCTAGATTATTAAAAAATAACATGTATTTTTTTTTCTCAAACTAACAAGCAAATGACAAAGGTAAGTGCTTCTTAAGTTCAGGAGTACAGGCTTGTGATGTCATGCTATTGTACAATTAATACTATAGGTGACGTAACAAGCCCCTACTGCCGCAATTTTGAACAGTTTATCTTTATACTATTGTCAGCTCAGTCGTGCTACGATTATGGAAACTGTAAAGAATCCGAAACGTCAGCTAATAAAATGAAAATACGCGAGTTAAATCCGTTAATAGTTGTTTCATTCCAATGTGTAATAACCGCGAAGGCATCAGAAATTATCCAGTTTATCTTTGTCATTTATCGTTCGAATTAGGAAAGAAAAATTACGAGTTCGATAATTTTTGGTAATCTACTTGATGGACAAAGAAGAAAAACCTATTGAATAATTTCTAACGATTTCGAGGTAAGTACTTTAGCAGACTATTGTAAGCTCAGTCGTACTACGATTATGAAATCTGTAGGCTCCTAAACATCAGCCAATAAAATAAAATACGCGAGCTAAATCCGTCTAAACTTGTTTCATTTCAAAGTTACCTATTGTCCATTTCATTTTTTTTTAAAAAACAATCATCATCATCATCATCATCATCAGCCCATCGCAGTCCACTGCTGGACATAGGCCTCTCCAATTGCACGCCACTTTGCTCTATCATCGGCTGCTCGCATCCAGCTCCTGCCAGCCATCTTACGCAAATCGTCACTCCACCTTGCCTGAGGACGTCCTGCACTACGCTTGCCGAGACGCGGTCTCCACTCTAGAACACGTTTACTCCAACGGTTATCGGTTCTTCGGCTAATATGGCCGGCCCACTGCCACTTTAGCTTGCTAATCCGGTGGGCTATGTCGATGACTCTGGTTCTCTGCCGAATCACCTCATTTTTGATTCGATCCCGCAGAGAAACGCCGAGCATAGCCCTTTCCATAGCCCGCTGAGCGACTTTTAATTTGTGAACCAGCCGTACCGTCAGTTAGAAAACAATGCAAACACACAATAACAAACTCGATTCCTGTTCGCCCCTTTTGACGTAACACTGTCTTAGTTACAGGCTTTTATCACCCGCGGCCTGTGACGACAACTATTAGTTTAAAACGGGCACAGGACCCTTGGATAAGTGGTTGTGTAGTTCAACAGTCACCCTTTATTTCGCTATGCTAGTTTATTTTCATATTTTTATACCGAACTAGCGGTCCGCCCCGGCTCGCACGGACCGCTATCTATTATATAAAAATAAGTCGGATTTTCCTCCCTGACGCTATAACTCCAAAACACACTAACCGATTTGGCTAATTTTGGTCTTGAATTATTTGTGGGAGTCCAGGGAAGGTTTGTAAGTAGAGAAAATTAAAAAAAAACATCTTGAAAAAGTGTAAAATCAACATCTTTCTATACCCCCATATACAAAGTGATTGACGGTAAGTGACAGAAGACTGACGATCTTTGACGAAAAACAATCGGACGGGCAGGACGACGTCTGCCGGGGCAGCTAGTTTATTTATAAAATTTAATATGTCACTCACGAATAGTGTAGCTTCCCAACAGTGAAAGATTTTTTCAAATCGATCCAGTAGTGTTGAAGCCTCCATCCAAACAAACAAACATACAAACAAGCAAACCTGTTCTCTTTATTTTATTAGTACCTACCTATAGATATAGTGGTCACGGCACCAAATTATGTTTTCCCAATATTTAAAGGAAAATATATTTTTTTTCTTTTGGATTGTTGTAAAGCCTTAAATTAAATAGGTACTTAATAAGCAATCTTAAAACAGTCGATTCGAATTCTACCATTGGAAATCACCAACAGTATGAAATTAACTGTTAGGTACTTTTATTGCTTTACATAAGACTAGCTCCTGCCCGCGATTTCGTCCGCGTGGAACTTCTCCTTTTTTGAAGTCGGTTAAAAAGTAGCCTATGGTCTTTCTCGGGCTCCAGACTTTCTTTGTACCAAATTTCATTTAAATCGGTCCAGTAGTTTTAGCGTGAAAGCGTAACAGACAGACAGACAGAGTTACTTTCGCATTTATAATATTAGTTAGGATTAATAGGTTAATAGCACAGTGTGAAGCCGGGGTGGGTCGCTAGTTATCTATAAAAACATCAATAAAACCAAAATAATCCAAATCTAAACATCAACGTCCCATGACAAATTTAAAACAAAAGGGCAAAAAAATTCCCACTCGTAAAAACTTTAATTCTATGCTCTATTAAAAAACATGTGTAGAGTCATACACTAATTCAGTTTAGTAGTAATGAATGAATCATGATGTCATCATTGTAATGATACTAATTATGCCGCGCGTCTTTATGCGCATTTTTATTCTAATAAAATTCAAACGTCAGTAAAAAGTAAAATTCGCGAGTTAAATCCGTTATAATTGTTTCATCCCAATGTGTAATCTCAGTAAGTATATTTTTTCCAAATATGCATAGTTTTTCCAGTAAGCACTGTTAATAGCTCTAAGATAATTGGAATAAAAATAAAATCGAACTCTTAATTGGTTACTGAACCAATTGTCTCAGAATTAATTGTGCCTACACTTTTTCAGTCACTCAGTCAGTAGACTGTCTGATAATCTGTATGAAAATTCTAAAATTGGGTATTTTTGTAAGTAATAAATTGTTTTTATTTTTATACTTTTAAAGTAGCGTTAAAAGCTCTAACGTGGCATTCTAAATTGGTTACCTCCTGAACCAATTGTTTCAGAATGCACTGCGCCTACACTTTGTCAATTAGTTGATATTCTAAAAATTAGAAAATTAGCTGATTTTATAAATAATAAGGTTTTGTTTTTAGAGTTTTCATATTTTTCAAAGTAACAGCTCTAACATTCTACAATCCAGATTGGTTACCGAACCAATTGTTTCAGAATGCATTGTGCCTACACTTTGTCAGTCAGTGAGCTGATAATCGGTGTGTCTGTGAATGTGTGTGTTCATTTGCTGAGATAGCATAGTCTGCGCGCTATCTTTGTCCCCGATGTGGGGTAGCCAGTGGAATGCTTAGAATCATACTGTGACAATAAATCTATATATATAAAAGAACGTTGTGTTAGTTACCCCGTTTATAACTCAAGAACGGCTGAACTGATTTGGCTGAAAATTGGCGGGGAGGTAGCTCGGAGCCAGGAAAAGGACATAGGATACTTTTTATCATGTTCCAGTAAAAAAAAAAGAAAAAAATATTAAGCTGATTTGTTAAAAAATAGTATAACAAAACGCAACAATGACAACTGTCAAATCGACATTGCCGGGCGGGACGAAATCTGCCGGGACCACTAGTTCCTACTAAAATAAATGCGAAAGTATGCCTTTGTTTTGGACTCTTCTCGCTTAAATACTGGATCAATTAAAATGTAATTTGGTGTTTAGTATTTCGGGCAAGTATATAGGATTTTTTTTCGGAAATCGTCAGTTAGAGACTTTGGTTTAAGCCCAAATTACTAGTTCTACGGAGATAGTATAAAAATTGTTGTTAGGTGAGATATATTTTTAAGCAGAACTAAAATGTTGTGTTTCGACTTCTAATGACGTCACAATGATTTAAAAAAATTATAGAATCTTTCAGTTTAGGTATGATGATAATTTGATGTATTATTATTATTATGTACAGGATTAAAGTTGGGTTAATGATCAAATAATAAAATGAGAAAATAAGTAAGTTTAAAAAACAAGTCTAATAATAAAACTTGGAAGAATTACCTCCTTGTATTTTTTAATAATTTCTGATGCCTTCGCGGTTATTCTACATTAAAATGAAACAATTTTAAACGGATTTAACTCGCGTATTTTATTTTATTGGCTAACGTTTTGGAAACTTTACAGATTCCATAGTCTTAGCACGACTGAGCTGACAATAGTCTTATGCTAAGTGATTTATATAATTATGTAAACTACAGTTACTAACTAGTATTAGATAATTAGATATTAATCCGTTACTTTGATCATAGTTTCATTTAACAAGGTACTTCTATGGTGCAATAAGTCTATGGTTTTGCCCACACAGCCTCCGATACGATTGTTAGGTGCACTTTCCAAGTTTAGAATTCGATTTGCATTCTCAATGCCGGTGCAACAATAATTTTTCTGCATTCAAAAATATTCAAACTAGTCACTTATTAAAAAAAATGCATTAATACCTAGTGTTGATTTCGCCCTATATATGCTTTTTATTTACAACTACTAATATCTTTGAAACCTCTTAACCGATTATGCTCATATTTGAATATATATTTTTTATAAAGGGTAGGTACCTACTCGCTCACAAAAATTCATAAAGATTAATGATATTCAATTTATCGGCGAACAAACAAAATTACATTAATTTTTAAAGTAGTAAATCAAATATTGTCTTCACCTTAAAAAAATCTTATCCTCCAACTTATTTACTATCTAATAATCATTCCCTGGACTTCCACTAATATTTCAAAACCAAAATTACTCAATACTCAATACTTTATTTGCATTCTATAAATCGGTCGAGCCGTTTCGAGTTTTAGCGAAACTACTTACCGAATAGAAATTAATTTTTATATTTATATAAATAAGAGGTATGAATATATGTGTATACGAAGGTATGAATGTACTTTATCAAAACAATCAGAACTAATAAACACATTTTTTTTTAAATCATATTCAGTTGCCTCAAATAAACGAGATCACGTTTCATCATAACTACCTACCAAATCCAAAATAACATCTGACATCATCAGTACCAGCGGCAGTACTGACCACGTCGGAAGTTACCATGGACATACAATTTGTATGGCATAGCATGTGTTATAATCCTCTCATCAAGCCAACTGAAGTCAGCTGTGATTCGTAAACAGTGTTGACAACCTTACAATGTGAACGGTTCCACGTGGCCGACACGTGTTTGGCCTGATTGCCAATTTAATGGGTATTTCTTATCACTATGATGTCAAGTTGTATGCACTGATAATAAAACCAGTAGATTATGTTTTGTAAGATTCGCAAAAGTTTGCTGTCAAATAATAGGTACCTATGGTTTGATCTTAAAACGTTTGAAATGCCGTCATTATCGTCTTAGATTTTAATATAATAATAGAATAAGTAAAATAAAATAATTTCTGTTACCTTCGTGGCTACGCTGACGTTTCGAAAACTTTACAGCTCCCATATTCGTAGCACGACACAATCATTGTTAGGTATTTAATTCACATGCCTATTAATTCTATGTTGACGTCAGTCTGTACTTACTCAAAAAAAAATTAAGTTAGGTAGGTATATCATTATTCTGATGTGTAATAATCGCAATAGCATTAAAATTTGTTTTTTTTTTTCAATAACAGTCACATTAAACTAGAATATGAAAGCAAATAAGTTTAAAATCATTTTTCAATGAAATCAAACTTATTTCAAATCGACATCCAATATCTGTCGCGAACAATAAAAAGCTAACAAAACAAAGAGAGTGCAAAATTAAAAAAAAATGTCCAATTTTATTTTTTAATTTAACTGAAACGTTTTCAATAAAAATTGACTTCATAAAACAAGTCATTCATCGACAGATGGTGGGAGGATATTACGTCATAAGTGACGCCATATTGGACCGCCATTTTGTCTTTCATTTTCATGACTCCTTGAATATGGGTTCTTACTGGCAATATTAAGAAAGTTATCGTTTGAATAGTTCAGGCAGCCTTTTTAATCGTAAATTATTTAAGGCTTAAAATAACCTTAATAAAATCGAAAAGTAACTTAGTTATTGTCAGCTCAGTCGGCTTCAAATAAGGAATTTCGAAACATCAACAAAGATAACAAAATACGCGAGCTAAATCCCTTTTAATAATATCTGATGCCTTTGCGGTTATAACACATTGCACTAAAACAATTATAACGGATTTAACTCGCGTATTTTATTTTATATGCTGACGTTTCGAAAACTTAACAGGTTCCATATTCGAAGCACGACTGAACTAACGATAGCCCAACTCTATAATAAGAAAGTTTTTAGCATTAAACTGTACCTATGTAATTTCTACCCCTTATAAAATACGATTGGTAGGTACATTTTTATTTTTTTAAACGTATACCTACTTGTAGACATATTTCAGCCAGAAACTTATAGACTGCTCCTCGTAAATCAATTGACATTGGTACTAAAAAAAAAATTGCAAGAGAAATTTATATTTTAATTTATTTGCTAACTTTTCGAAAACTTTAGTAACTCAGTTGGCTATGAATAATGGACTATTTTTTGTAACGTCATCAAATTCTATCAAAGAACGTGTATATCAAATTTGAAATAGATTGGATCAAGGACTCACTATATATGTACTATACAAACTTTGCATCCCTTTTTCTCCATCTTAGGGGTAGGTAGACTGTCGAAAAAAACATGATTGTTATCATCCATATAAAAAGGTGTATCATAAATGATTCTCGTTTCAGTTACGATACACCTGTTTTATCCTATCATTTAATTAATTCCGCACGCCACGTCAAAACCTCGATTATTCCAAATTGAAATTGTGTTATGATGCCAACATTTCTAGCGCTTCCTTCATTTCGGATAGAATATTCGATTTATGAATTTGAAATTGGAATAAATTTTGAATTCGCAACCGCATTGCGAGTATTTGCGAGTTGCTTGACGGGTTAATTAGTAGGCAACAGACGGGATTCGGTGTTCAGAATTGAACGGATTCCATTCGATACGGGATTTTGTATTATAATAAAATTATATCTTCAATTTACATTGCGATTGGTTATTTTGTAAGTAAGGATAAATTGTAATAATTATGTATCTTTTTTGAAAAAATTATACCTCATTGAATTTCTTGCCGTTTCTTCTCAAGTAATGTTTTATCGGAAATCTTCTTCTGACCTTCATAAGAGCTTGTAAAAGCCTGAACTGAATAAATATATATTTGATAATAATTTCTGATACCTTCGCTGTGATTACACATTGGAATGAAACAACTATTAACGGATTTAACTCGCGTATTTTATTTTATTGGCTGACGTTTCGAAAACTTTACAGTTTCCATATTCGATTAGTTTCATTCCAACATGTGTAACAAGTTAGTCGATGGTAACGACTATGCGTTCTGTGCTATGGTTCATATTCGATGTTGGACATCTTTTTCACAATCCGGATAACTCATACATATTCAACTCACGATCGCAATTAGAGAGGTTAGTTTTCATACACAATGTCCAACGATAAAGTGTGTAAATCTATATCTATACTCTATACTAATATAAAGAGAAAAGGTTTGTTTGTAATAGTCTCCAAAATGACTAGAGCGATCTGAAAAATTCTTTCACTGTTGGGAAGCTACGTTCAACCTGAGAAACATAGGCTAAAGAATATTTAACAAAATTAGGGATCCGTGCGAAGCCGGGGCGAACCGCTAGTAATCTTTATTAATACCTATTATACCTATTATTATAATAAAGAGAAAAGGTTTGTTTGTTTGTTTGGAATAGTTTCCAAAACGACTGGAACTCTTCACTGTTGGAAAGGTAGGTACACTATTCCCAAGTGATATAAGCTATACTATTATATTTAAGAAAAATGATTTAATGATAGACATTTTAACGCAGGAATTAAACTATAAGAGTCAGAAATAAAAAAAAATGCACAGGGGTATTTTAACGTAGAAGGAGTAACTAACGCTAAAGCAACTTATTGCCAGCTCAGTCGCTACGATTATGGAAACTGTAAAGAATCCGAAACGTCAGCGATAAAAATAAAATAAAAATACGCGAGTTGAATCTGTTAATAGTTGTTTCATTCTAATGTGTAATAACCGTAAAGGCACCAGAAATGATTAGGTACTTTTATATTTTACTTATTATGGATCCACCTGAACATGTCGTGTTAGTTAAAATTATAATTAATTTTCAAATATAAACACTGTTGCACACACGAGTAATTATTGCGTTTGGGACGATGAATTCCCTAGTAATTTTCTACTCGACGACCTAACTAGCACAACTAAATGGGTTTCCGATAGACAAGAGTCCAACATACAGCTTACTTTACGTATCTTAGACATTGCTAGGAAAATGTCTTGGTACTAGTGTAAACTTAAATACTAGGTAATTATGTTTGATACTTGCGATGTGTCAAAAAAAATAAGAGCTTCAATTAATTATATATTAATCTTGAGAACCCCAGTGGGATTTGAACCCACTATAATAATATTATATATCTTTACGCGAAACAGTTTTCAAAAACATCCCGACGAATTGATAACCTCCTCCTTTTTTGAAGTCGGTTAAAAATCGTTGCTAATTTAATGATTTTTCTATACAAACTCGCAACTCCGATGCTATCTGTTCAAGGTAACTTTTATTTTTTTAAATCCTTTCTAAGTGTGCATCCGTATTATAAATTAAAAGATATATCTTAAATTCTCATTTCTACTATTAGCGGTTACAGCTGTGAGCGCATCTATATAATAATACTAGCTGCCCGCCCCGGCTTCGCACGGATCATCTTTTTTTTTATAGCTTACAACACTCGGGAATAGTGTAGCTTCCCAACAGTGAAAGAATTTTTGAAATCGGTCTAGCCGTTTTGGAGCCTATTCAATCCAAACAAACAAACATTTTCTCTTTATTATAGTAGTATAGATAAGCGAGATAATTAGTTGTTTCATTCCAATGTGTAATAACCACGAAGTCGCGGGCAGAAGCTAGTAATATATATAGAATAACCTTTATTAAAATACATAAATTACCAACGCAAATGATTCTACCAGTTAAGGTGACAACTTATTACTTCAATTTATCGAATGCCACAGAAACGTGTATATTGCATGTGCAAGGTGAACTCAGATGCAATATCCGTTTCAACTCGACACAGCTGCACTACTTATGTACCGTATTCAAACTATTAGTAGTATGTATTAACTAGTAGTACCTACTACAATATATTACGTATTAGGTAGTATGTATGTTTATATTATGTGCTGTCGACTAGATGGATCTACGAGTTTGAGACGCCGTCATTTTCTCTAGCTATATCTATAATGGTTGTTAATAATATTATTAAGTTTTAATTAAAATAGTATTTGTATCAGTATCTGGAGGTAATTTAAGTTAAGTAAGTTTTTTTTGGAATGAAACAACTATTAACGGATTTGACTCGCTTTTTTTATTTTATTTCATTTGTAGTTTTTCATTTCAATGTGTAATAACCGCGAAGGCATCAGAAATTACAACACATTAGTTTAGACTTGTTAGCTTTTTTATTTTTTATTCTGTTCTTAAACGAGTCTGACGGAGTATTAAATGCTTTAAGGTCCATAATACGTTATAATAGTTCAAATGATCTTGTATTCTAGTTTATTTCTTTTATAGTTTCCATATTCGTAGCATGACTGAGGGAACATAAATCTAAAGCCAACACTTTAGTCAGTTTAGTTGCTACAAATATGAGAACGGTAATGTTTTATAAAACGTCAGCGCGATAAAAAACGCGTGATAAATTCGTTATAGTTGTTTCATTCCAATGTGTAATAACCGCGAAAGCATCCGAAATTACAACACTAATGTTTTAATAGAGTCAGCTCAGTCAGCATATTTTACATACATGAAAAATAACCAGCTGTTTAAAATTTGTTTCCACTCTCTTTGGCAAAGAAACAGTCATATTTCCAACATCAAATTAGGTTCCTTACACGCTGGAGTAACTCCATTTAATAAGCAGGTTGGATGCAATTTCCGTCCGTGTTAAGTTCACGCTAGAAGTGTATTTTAATAAGTGTAACAGTGTAACTAAAATTCACCCTTATTTTAATTAAGTTTGTCTGTGTGTCGTAAGAAATCGGTAACAAATGTTTTCTAAGAACGTTGGGTTAAGAAATTCTTGAAAATATCAAAACATTAGCATTATAAATGAGAGTTCCGTTTCTAAACAGCATTAGTCAATGTCTTGAATTTAGACAATTGCAACGGATCTACTGATTCTCATAGTTAGGAATAAATTATTTGTCTAAAATCGGATGAGGTCCAGTTGACATGTTCCACTAATCGTAGCTTGTCTCTCATCACAGACAAGCAGTTTGTATCTCATCATTGGTCAGTAGTTTTGATGAGAGAAGCTACTGGCCTAGTAGCTTGTTTCTCATCACTGGCCACTAGCTTGTCTTTCATCACAGGCCAGTAGCTTGTGCCTCACCACAGACCAGTAGCTTGTTTCTCATCATAGGCAAATAGCTTGTCTGTCATCACAGGCCAGTAGCTTGCCTCTTATCACAACCCAGTAACTTGTCTCTCATCACAGGCCAATAGCTTGTCTCTCATCACAATTTTTATATATTTATACTCTTTATATGAAGCTAGAAGAGTAAGATTAAATCTGTTTTATTGGTAGGTGGGTTTTGCTGTAAGTAATTGAATGGTGTGCACTGTAAATAATTCAAATATTCCGGTTTTTAAGTTAAGTTACCCTTTAGATCTAGGTAGGTGTGCGATATAATATAATAGATATAGTATATATTATACTGAACTGAGTTGTATATATTAGATGCAATGCAGGAAGGGCCATCTGTGACGTATGATCAGGAAATTGAATTGATATCAAATTGAGTTCATGATGAAGTAAGGGTGGTTCGACACGAGATGTCCAGTGGGATGACGTGTGTGTAGGTTTCCTGTATATATTATTATGTGCGTGCGTGTGTGTAGCATCCATGTATAATATAAACACTGATATATTATGTAGATGCGTGTGTGCGCTCATTTGTGTGTGTTTGTGTGCGTTTATGAAAGTGTGTGCAATAAATTTAAATTTAATTGAAATGAAACACTTTATAAAACTTTTTGTTTGATTTATTCATAGCCAGATCGATTCTTGGTATTGAAAATTACAAATTTAATTAATCAATGACTTATTGTAATTTTATAAGATGTTCCCATAAGTTTCAAATCATCATAACAGACGAAGTCATCAGAAATGATTACTTACCTTAAGTATTTTCTAAAAATAACTAGAAACGTAATCGATTTTCCAATATTTAACAATAATTATCCAAAAACCGATGCCAATTTTTATAAAACCTCCATCGAAACTCGCATCAAAAAGACCAAATCGAAAATGCAAACACAAACGCCCTGCCCACTGCAAATTGCCTCGCATTTCTAACTCTAGTAATTCCCATACATCAATCCATTGGATATAGATATTCGCTAACACTTTTAATTCTAAGCTTTTATGTTTCGCTTTGTATTTCTGTAAACGATTTCAGGATTACAAACGCAGGGTGTATGTAAATTCGGGAGAGGATTTCTGCACACAATAAATGCTCGTTTAGACTGTTTAGTGACTAGGAAACTTAATCATTTCTCATGCCTTCGCGGTTATTACACATTGAAATGAAACATTTTTAAACGGATTTAGAACCCCCGCAAATCACAGACTTTCTATCGGCCGATAGTTGGTCGGGTTAGGCTGTAGTATGTAGTAGTAAATAGTAGTAGTATGCGGACTTGAATACATCTTCAAACTAATTATAAGCCCGACCAAACTATCGGCCGATAGAAAGTTTGTGGTTTGCGGGGGCTCTTAATGGGCGTATTTTATTTAATTGGTTTCGGAGCCTTTACAGATTCTATAATTGTAGCACGACTGAGCTTACAATAGTCTTATGCTTAGACTTTAGCATAAACTAAATGGATTTTGTTAAAAGTTTACATTGATATAGCTTATCCATCAGAATAACACACAGGCTATATTGGAATGACTTAACTATTAACGAATTTAACTCGCGTATAAAGTACTTTAGCGTTAGAATATTGTCAGCTTAGTCGTGCTACGATTATGGAATTTGTACAGGTTTCGAAATGTCAGCCAATAAAATAAAACATGTAAGTTAAATCCATTCATAGTTGTTTCATTTCAATGTGTAATAACCGCGAAGGCATCAGAAATTATTACTTCTCATTTTTACCAAATGACAGTGTCCCCATTTCACTAGGACCCCAGTCAGTACTCGTTCAAGTACTAAGCTAAAGTAAACTCTCCTTCAATACCGTAGCCAGCCTGAGCCGAGTTGAGCCGAGCGCGGTCCCAGCAAATGAAATAACGGCAGAATGAAAAAGTCCAGTTTCGATTTGGTAAAAAAAAGTGTTTAAGCGATAGTAGACCAAAAGCTACAGACAAAATGTTTCCTGGCAGTTCTGTAAGGAAATTGGGATTAGGTGCAATACGTTTTTTCTGGATGTTTTGTTTGTTTGTTGGCTTTGAAAACAATACTCTGTTTATGGAATGTTTCAACTGTAGACGGATTCAACTCGCGTATTTTATTTTTAAATAAGTCTACAGTTGTTTCATTTATCAGAAATTACAATAGGTACTCTGTTGTTTACTTGCTTCTGCTCGCGACTTTGTCTGCGCAGAATTAGTAGGTACTTTACAGAATTGACATGTGGATCTAAAGGTTTTTGCGCGCACGCCAGAATAGATCGCAGATAGCAGAATCTTTTTCAACTTACCTGATACTAATTGCTATATTTTTGACAATACACACAATATCTTTGTATATTACAGTATATATTATTCTGATGAATAATTAAGCTATAATTGTACCTAGTTTAATTTTGGTCCATTTAGTAGCTTTTGTGTGCAAGAGCACGAACATTCTTACAAACCTACACGAGTTACATCCGTTATAGTTGTTTCATTCCAATGTGTTATAACTGCTAAGGCATCAAAAATGATAAAGAGTTTATTTTGTAACTAAATTATTTTCGCGTCATTTGTATATAAGCACTTTTAATTGGTGTTGTTAATTAAAATTTCTTCTTCTCATCATCAATGATTAATTTAACAGCTTGATGTCATCATTTTTCATCATGAATTAGAGACATTCCTTGCTTGTTAACCACAAATGGGATTAATTAAGATTTCATTTGTATAAAAGATTTATTTGGTATTTGGTGTCTTAAACAAAGAGCGGATTTTTTAATTGGTGATGAACTTAAATTGGTATTGGGTCGAATTCTGCGCCGTGTGATAACATAATTATTAAAATCGGTACCTAGTCAAACAAAACCTATATTACCTCGAAAACATAGTTGTATGTGTATATTATTTATAGATTTTCCATAAAACCAAAACCACATAACCAATTGTTAAATTGTACCCGAAACACCCTCGATACAATATAACAAAACATACCCTTTTCCCATCGCCATAAATATGAAAATTGCATAACATATAAGTAAATGGGCAATTCTGAATAATTGTATGACTTTACGTCACGCATGGAGCATAGTAATACATCAGATACGCCGGACGTTTGCCCTCGTATTATGGTGGTTAAATATAGGAAGTAATTCATAAGCTTTCGGGTTTTTTGTTGTCTTAATAACTTACTTGATAGGATAAATAGTAGAAAACTTTTCTTAAAAAGCTTGTCTGTTATAGTAAGAGCTGGATGTTGAATAAGTCGGATGCTCACCAGTAAGTTGGATGTTGAATAAGTTGGTTGTGGAATAAGTTGGATGTCGAATAAGTTGGATGTTAAATAAGTTGTTTGTTGAATAAGTTGGATGTAGAATAAGTTGGATGGTTAATAAGTTATTTGTTGAATAAGTTGGATGTCGAATAAGTTGGATGTTGAATAAGTTGGATGTAGAATAAGTTGGATGTTAAATAAGTTGTTTGTTGAATAAGTTGGATGTCGAATAAGTTGGATGTTGAATAAGTTGGATGTTGACTAAGTTTGACGTTGAATAAGTTAGATGTTAAATAAGTTCAATGTTAAATAAGTTGGATGTTAAATAAATTGGATGTTGAATAAGTTGGATGTTAAATAAGTCGAATATTGAGTTTAATGACAAAGTTTTTCTGCTGCAGAATTGCGGCTGCGGATGCAAATATCTACAACCCCAATAGGTTTTGGCTTGTAACAAGATACAACATTATTTATATTTTTTTAATAGTAGGTATATTTTCTTATAGTTTGGACCGTGGCGTAGCGCCGTCTCCAATTTGTGTTAAGGCCACTAATGGTCCGAGATGAGTGAATTCATCACTCTTATTTACGCGACTCATTAATCAGAACTTACAGGAGTTTTCAATACTTACTAATCACTTTTATATCGTCAATTAAATTTAGTGTCTCCTAAATATAATAAACTAGCGGCCCGCCCCGGCTTCACACGGATCCCTCTTTTTTATAGCCTATATTATTCGGGAATAGTGTAGCTTCCCAACAGTGAAAGAATTTTTCAAATCGGTCCAGTCGTTTTGGAGCCTATTCAATCCAAACAAACAAACAAACCTTTCTACTTTATTATATTAGTATAGATATACTTTTCCCAACAACATTAAATTATTACTTTATTTTACATTCGTTAATAATAATAATACTTATGAAAGATGAGTAGGTACATACCTTATACTGAAAGGGATCTATATCAGTAATAAGGAATACCTAATTAGCTGTTGAATTATTTATTTATAACTTGACTAATCAGAGATTTACTCAAAGATTGTGAAAGCTCAGTGTCATTCAACCCGTAAGGTCAATGTCTTTTGAATTTTCAGATATTAATAGGTATTTTTCAATAATCCCTATATTAACACAAGTAATTCTTGTATAAATAAAATTAGTATGTCAGCCAGTGGGTTTAATCTTAAGAACGACATATCGAATGATATCCAAATTTTCAACGAAGATATTATACATAGGTCCCAAAATTTTAATTAAATTAGGACGAAACATCTATAATGAATTTCAATCACGTATATTAAATACTAGCTATTGCCCGCGACTTCGTCCGCGTGGAATTCCTCCTTTTTTGCAGTCGGTTAAAAAGTAGCCTATGTCCTTTCTCAGGCTCCAGACCCATTTTCGTACCAAATTTCATTTAAATCGGTCCAGTAGTTATAGCGTGAAAGCGTAACAGACAGACAGACAGAGTTACTTTCGCATTTATAATATTAGTTAGGATATGTTAACGTTTCGAAAACTTTACAGTTCCCATAATCGTATCCGACTGAGTTGACCCTTTATTATATTAAAGCTCGATTTCCAAGCCTTTTTTAAATACAACAAACAACCGATCGAACGCTACAAGGAAACAAAAGACAATATACGGAAACAAAAGAAAGACCAATAAAAAGACAGCTTCCGGCAAAGAAAGATATTTCAATTACCCATAAACACAATTTGGGGGTAATCAAACGCTGCTTTTTCGAGGGTTGTAAGAGTTTGAACCCACCAGTCTGCAACAAAATAATAATTTCTGATGCCTTCGCGGTTATTACACATTGGGATGAAACTATTAACGGATTTAACTCGTTTTGTCAATTTTATTTTTTTGCTGATGTTTCGGATTTTACAGTTTCCATAATCGTAGCACGACTGAGCTGACAATAGTCTAACGCTAAATAAAAATATATAATGATTAAAATATATTTAAAAATTAATAGATATCTACCTTAACGCACACATACGCGTTCCTCACTACACATGCCTCAATTTGTATTCAAAAGATAGTAATTTGATTAAAAGCAATAAGTTTAGAAAAATATCTACCTACCGCTATCCTAAGTTCTGAGAGGAGGGGGGGGGGGGGGAGCTGGATCCGCCTTTGTGTCTATTTGCTTCCTAAGTGTCATAATTACTATTGAGTTAGTAAATGTCGGTCGCGGAACACAGCGAAAGACAGCCGTTGCCCTTTGTCTAGTTTTCTCTGTCACACTGTGCGAGCGTGAGGGCATTATTGTGTGATATATAAATCATAATATTAGACCGATGTGCTAGTAGACTAATCTGATACGTAAAAGTAAGTACTTAGGTACTTATCAGATCTTTTTAATATTATTGATTGATTGATTGATGATCAATGGTTCAAGGGTTTGTCCAGTGGAGCCATAATATCGCCGTAGTCGGCCACATCCTTACTAATATTATAAATGCGAAAGTAACTCTGTCTGTCTCGCTTTCACGCCAAAACTACTGAACCGATTTAAATGAAATTTGGTACACAGATAGTTTAATTCCACGCAAACGTAGTCGTGGGCTAAAAGTATGTTATAATGTTTTAGTTGATTAATTGATTGATGATCAATGGTTCAAGGGTTTGTCCAGTGGTGCCATAACCTCTCTCTTCGGCCGCAGTAATACGATAGATTATAACGATGCCGCCGACTGACAGCGCACTTCAAAAGAATAGGGTGACTGCAATTAAATGACATAAAAAATTTTTTTAAAGGCTGTAATTTTTTTTTGGGTAGTTGGTTTGGTTGAGTATTCGACATTACTACAGAACAGCCTTCTCTGTTTTAAAAAGGGTTACTAGAGAAAAATAGTATTTTTTCAATGTTTATTGGTATTATAAAAACAAAAATAATATAAAACGATTAAGGATTTATTAAATAATAATAACGGAGACATATATGATATATGCTAGATTAAATAAACATACCGAATTTAATACAGCCAAGACCACTGGTTATAGAAGCTTGAAAGAAAAAAATACACAAGATTACTTGTTGAAAAAAGCAATAATAAATAAAAAATTTGTTCACCAAAACTTAATTAACAACTTCCTTAATCTAAGTTTTATGTACTTACTATTATTAAGGAATAAAAAAATCATAATTGAAAGTTTTACTACAACAGTAATTACGGGTTGACAACCTCTGATATCGATAAGCTTGAAGTTAAATCACTTCGCCACCCCTGGGCAATAAAATTTGCATTTTATGATCTTTGTTTTATTGATTGTAAATTTTAATGGCATTATAACAAAATTAAGAGAAATTTTGCAATAAAGATTTTATAATTACGTTTTTACGACGTGCCCTTTGTTAGGACAATTGTAAAGTTTGCAAATAATATTTTACAACTTCTGCTTTATGTAAGAACATTAAAATCTTACACAATTAAAAAAAAAATATTTTACTTTAAAAAAGTTAACGATTCATGCTACACATATTTACCTAAAAAAAAATCCAACTTTATCAGCCTAATTGTGTAACCAAAAAAAAAACTTATCTAAAAAAACGGAAAACCCTCATAAATCCGATACCGTGGCCACCCTACTTCCTCAAAACAGAATAGGAACATCAAAGGTAATTTCTGATGCCTTCGCGGTTATTACACATTGGAATGAAACAACTATTAACGGATTTAACTCGCGTATTTTTATTTTATTTTATTTGCTGACGTTTCGGATTCTTTACAGTTTCCATAATCGTAGCATGACTGAGCTGACAAAGGTCTAACGCTAAAGTGATTTATACAGTTATGCAAACTACCTTATATTTAAATTACAAATTTTGAAAAACTACCCTATTCTGAATTATGAAATACTATTGTTACATTTTACGCAAAAAATTTTACTTTTATACATTACAATTAAAACCTAATAGGGGGCGTTACTAGCGCTTCGGAAAGACCATCATTACTGAGAAGAAACGCCGCAAGAAACTCAGTAGAAAGTCATTTTTTAGGACACTTATATATTTACAATTAAAAAAAAAAAAAAATATTATGACATTAAAATTAAAATTATACAAAACCAAAAAAATTCAAAAAATTCAATTAAATTAAAACTGAAAACTAAGTCTATGCAGTCTTCTGTCCGCTTAGGATTTGATGAGGTGGACTACTGGATCCCAAGCTGCTGGAACGGAGAAACCATCTTCCCTATTGAAATTCGGGTGTTTTTGAATTTCAATTGCCTCGCGAAGCATCCTAGGTAAGTAACGGACTTCCTTCGCCAGAACCTGGGCTTTATCAAATTGGATAGAGTGGTTGGGTTTATCCATGACATGTTCGCAGACTGCAGACTTCCGGAAACGGCGGTGTTTCACATCAGCTATGTGTTCCTTCACACGAGTAGCAATACTCCTCTTTGTTTGCCCTATATAAGAGAGACCACAATCACAGTCCAGCTTGTATACTCCTGCATCTTGTAAGGGGATGTTACATTTTACTGGTCTCAAAAGTTGAGAAATCTTCTTCAGCGGTTTAAAGTATGTTTTGATGGAAACACGCTTCAAGATCTTCTCAATCTTGTCTGTAACTCCTCTCACAAATGGCAATACGGCAGGCCTCCGCTCAACTGTAATTGCTTTTTCATGACGTCTGCGACGTTGGCGTGGTATCTCCAGCTTGTTGGCCTGTAGTACTTCTCTAACATGCTGGAGCTCCACAGCCAGGTGTTCATTGTCACAGATGCCACGTGCTCTCTGAAACAAAGATTTGCCCACGGTAGCTAGCTGACATGGATGGTGGTGTGAATCACCGTTAAGGTACCTATCTGTATGAGTTTTCTTTCGATACACTGTATGACCTAGGTAGTTATTGGGTTTTCTTTTCAATAAAACATCTAAGAAAGCTAAGGTATTATTATGTTCTAACTCCATTGTGAATTGTATTTTGCTATTAATGTAATAATTCCTAAAGATAGTGTTTCTGTTTTTCTGAACCATCTTAATTCCATTAATAGCAAAATACAATTCACAATGGAGTTAGAACATAATAATACCTTAGCTTTCTTAGATGTTTTATTGAAAAGAAAACCCAATAACTACCTAGGTCATACAGTGTATCGAAAGAAAACTCATACAGATAGGTACCTTAACGGTGATTCACACCACCATCCATGTCAGCTAGCTACCGTGGGCAAATCTTTGTTTCAGAGAGCACGTGGCATCTGTGACAATGAACACCTGGCTGTGGAGCTCCAGCATGTTAGAGAAGTACTACAGGCCAACAAGCTGGAGATACCACGCCAACGTCGCAGACGTCATGAAAAAGCAATTACAGTTGAGCGGAGGCCTGCCGTATTGCCATTTGTGAGAGGAGTTACAGACAAGATTGAGAAGATCTTGAAGCGTGTTTCCATCAAAACATACTTTAAACCGCTGAAGAAGATTTCTCAACTTTTGAGACCAGTAAAATGTAACATCCCCTTACAAGATGCAGGAGTATACAAGCTGGACTGTGATTGTGGTCTCTCTTATATAGGGCAAACAAAGAGGAGTATTGCTACTCGTGTGAAGGAACACATAGCTGATGTGAAACACCGCCGTTTCCGGAAGTCTGCAGTCTGCGAACATGTCATGGATAAACCCAACCACTCTATCCAATTTGATAAAGCCCAGGTTCTTGCGAAGGAAGTCCGTTACTTACCTAGGATGCTTCGCGAGGCAATTGAAATTCAAAAACACCCGAATTTCAATAGGGAAGATGGTTTCTCCGTTCCAGCAGCTTGGGATCCAGTAGTCCACCTCATCAAATCCTAAGCGGACAGAAGACTGCATAGACTTAGTTTTCAGTTTTAATTTAATTGAATTTTTTGAATTTTTTTGGTTTTGTATAATTTTAATTTTAATGTCATAATATTTTTTTTTTTTTTTTTTTAATTGTAAATATATAAGTGTCCTAAAAAATGACTTTCTACTGAGTTTCTTGCGGCGTTTCTTCTCAGTAATGATGGTCTTTCCGAAGCGCTAGTAACGCCCCCTATTAGGTTTTAATTGTAATGTATAAAAGTAAAATTTTTTGCGTAAAATGTAACAATAGTATTTCATAATTCAGAATAGGGTAGTTTTTCAAAATTTGTAATTTAAATATAAGGTAGTTTGCATAACTGTATAAATCACTTTAGCGTTAGACCTTTGTCAGCTCAGTCATGCTACGATTATGGAAACTGTAAAGAATCCGAAACGTCAGCAAATAAAATAAAATAAAAATACGCGAGTTAAATCCGTTAATAGTTGTTTCATTCCAACATCAAAGGTCCCAAAACGTGTGAATCGAGTTAAGGTCGCGGGTCGGGTGCACACAAAAGCTTGCAAAAGCTCGCAAAAGCTCACAAAAGCCCAAAAGCTCTGCCGGAGTCATTAAAGCGGCATTTTTATGGTTCCGTCACAATCGTATTAGTGGAGCTTTTGGGGTTGGTTCGATGTGCAAGTCGAGATTCAAAGCTAAGTGCACCTTTTTATTGTTTTATTGTTGGTTTATATAAAGCTCGTAGCCATTATGAGACTGTACATAAGCGGATGAAAATGTGAGCTTGAAAAATTCTGATGCTTATTGTACATTGGGATAAAATTGTAAGAGATGCTGACGGGTTGAAATACTTTACAGTTCCCATGTTAATAAATAAAAAAATATTTTTGAACCACTCACACCGATTAGATACTTACTAGACAATGGATTAACTACCTGATGCAGTGAACTTCGTACCGCCATATTTTGTTACCTTAGCGTAAAAGTAACGAAAAAATTACCTTTATGTTACTTATTGCCCATTGCCCAGGTAAGACAAAAAGTACGTATATGTAAAATATTAGATGTGATAAATATAATTTTAGCTTATCACCTTTCTCTCATGTTGCAATAATTAACTTTTTAATTTATTTTATATTTATTGTACCTGTAGGTATTATATTATCTGTATTGTATCTATATATCTAGCGGTCCCAGCAGACTTCGTCCCGCCCGGCAAAGAAGCGCTACATTAATCAATCGATTTGACAGCTGTCATTGTTGCGTTTTGTTATACTATTTTTAACAAATGAGCTATATATTTTTTCTTTCTTTTTACTAGAACGTGATAAAAAGTATCCTTTGTCCTTTTCCTGGCTCTAAGCTACTTCCATTTTCAGCCAAATCAGTTCAGCCGTTCTTGAGTTATAAATGGAGTAACTAACACGACTTTCTTTTATATAATCGAGAAGATATAATAATATAGATATCTTCATTGTATCTGTATTGTATCTATATTATATCTGTACTGTATCATATTGTATCTGCACTGTATCATATTGTATCTATATCGTATTGTATTTGTTCTAGGTATCATACAAGTGTGGTCGGCGCCGGGGGGCGAGACTCGCTTGCCCTGCGACTTGGCTGCGCCGGCGCGTGACGTAGCTATGATGCTGTGGTTTAAAGATGGCGACCGGATGCCTATATACACGTGAGTTATTTGGAATATATATATTTTCATAAGATAGAAGAAAGATGAGTTATGTGTTGGCAACTTTTTAGCAGATAAGTTTAATCAGGTACCTACTGATAATATTTCCCAAAACTGAAAATACTTGTAATAAGTTCCCCATTCGTCCGGTGGAGCAGTAACGGCCCCAGGGCCAACTGTATACAGTCACTTCAGAAAAAAAAAAAAAAAAAGAAAAAAAATTGACAAGTAAGTAGGTACCGTGGGCTATAAACATTGGAAAACGGATTTAATTTCCGAAGGTTTTTTTAATTTATTAGATGAATTTTTGAAAACTTCCATTCGTAGCCGACAGAGCTGACGATTGTCAGGCAATAAAACAAAATCCGGGAGTTAAATCCTTTATAGTTGTTATTATGTAATTGTTGTTATTCCAATGTGTAATAACCGCGAAATCATCAGAAATACTTATATCAAGCCATACTTGAAAGACTACCTAATTGAAGCAGAAAAGAGAATAATGAATTGTATACATTTGCTTATTCTATTGATATCAAATAATAGGTTTATTAGCTGGCTTCATTCCCATCGATATTGATAATTAAATAAAACAATAGCTTCGAATGAAATATCAGAATCGAGTGTGCATTGTTTGTTTTGTCCCGACAAGTGGGACTTTTTGTTTTGTGCCGTTTTCATTTGTTTTGTGGGTTACGGGCGTTTTTTATTGTTTTGTAAACATGCATTTTTTTTAAGTTACAATCGTTGTTGAGTTGAATACGTTCATTACAGTAAAAAAAAATCATTTTCTTTTGTAAAATTGGTGGTTTGTTTTGTAATATAGAATGGAATGATTAAACTATAAGTGATTTAACTAGCGTCTTTTACTTTATTTACTGACGTTTCAAAAAAAAAATCAGGTCCCATATTCGTAGCACAACTGCGCTGACTATAGTCTAACATTGAACGCTTCGTCAGCTAAATCCGCGAGTTAAATCCGTTATAGTTGTTTCATTCCAATAACAAGAATTTGTTTGAAAAATTTGCTCAATAAATAAGTCATCATTAATTGGAATAAATAAAGAACTACAAGCGGATTTAATTTTGTGAGATTTTGTCAGCCAATAAAATAAAATACGCTAGCTAAGTCCATTTATAGTTGTTTCATTACAATGTGTAATAACCGCGAAGGCATCAGAAATGTTATGATTCAGTTAAACATATTGAAAACATTATTTGTCGATTGTGAGACGAATATTTAGTATAATATAAGTTACAATTACCTAGCTTATTTGATAGTTAACTGGACTATGCAAAACAGTATTTTAATTAAGTAATTTCCACTGAAATTTCAACCGCGATTAATGTCAAATACAATCCAATTTGCAAATTTAACTAAAAATTTAAAAGCCTCATTGCACTTTAATATGCGAGTCATTTTGTTGACAGCCTCATCGTCATCATACTCTTTTGACCAATTACCTACCTGACAAATATTCGATATTACGCTCCAGCGTATTCTGACACCTGTTATATTGTGCTTCAAGAAGAGCAACGGGTCAAAGTATACTAGTTGATTAACACGAAAAATTTACTACATATTTTTTTTATATTATGACTACTAGTCTCAGCAGACGGCAGGACAAAACGGCACTATATTAAATAACACTTATTCTCATTGATATGATACTATGTTAATTTTGATGTAAAGTTTTATTTTAATTTCTGATGATGATCAAACATTGGAATGAAACAACTTTAAACGATTTAACTCGCGTTTTTTTATTGGCTGACGTTTTGAAGCCCTTACAAAACGTCAGCATAACATAATTGCGGAATTTAAATCCCTTACAATTAATAATGATTTATTATAACTTGTACGAAGACAAGTTTACAAAAAAACTATACCTAACCCAGTTCAGGCGTAAAAAAAAAACAGTTAGATTTTCCAATTACTTTTTACTAAATTTCCGACTATACAAAACTTTCCCTTTTAACCTTGAAACTTCACAAAGTTACAAAATAAAGGGTACAAGAGAAACTATTTATATTATACTGAGGGAAGTCTGGCCATTTCAAACTTTGCCTGTGAGAAATGCGTCGAGTTGTTTTTGACCACAGACTGACTGACTTCTGAAATACTTTGAAGTACTGGATTATGGATATTTACTCTATCGCGATTATCACGTAATAGAATAAAATAATTCAAAATCATTAAGAGGATTGTGAACCTGTTAATTTTCATACAAAAGGCGATAACGTTTTACACCCCGTAAATATAGTTAGATTTTTATAATTTTTGGATATGTTGTAGATATAATGAGAAACTACGTCTGTACGTTTTGATTTTTAAGAAATATTGCTTACGCTAGATCTAAATATAGATTTTTAGATCTATATATAGATTTTTAGATGGTAATAAATTTTAGCGTAAGCAATATTTCTTAAGAATCAAAACGTACAGACGTAGTTTCTCATTATATCTACAACATATCCAAAAATTATAAAAATCTAACTATATTTACTGGGTGTAAAACGTTATCGCCTTTTGTATGAAAATTAACAGGTTCACAATCCTCTTAAAATCAAAATCTCTTATGATGGTCAGTAGAAGAAGATACCGTTTCCGAAAAAACCTCACTTGAGAAGAAGCGGCAAGAAAGTCAATGAAGTAACTGTAAATTAATATTTCAACTAGAATTTGTAAATATTAACCCATACGTTGGAATGAAATAACTGAAACCACGAAGGCATCAAAAATTATTATTACCTGTTACCTACTAAAGTTTTAAGAACATAATAGGTCTAATATATATTTTCAATTGACTACGAATGCTTATTAAAACCGTTGGAATTAATCAATAATGGATTTAACTAACCTATTTTTTTTTGTAAACTTGTATTTGCTTCATTTAAATATATAAAACGCGGAAGCATAAGTTATTCCGTTACAGTAATTTCATTACAAAAATATAGATTTAACTGGTCTCAGTTTAAATATTCTGCAAGAGCGGAATCAAAAAACAAAAGAACAGTCACCACAACATCAGTCTCTGCCAGAAACCCTTAGACAGATATTAATTAACTATTTAAGCTCAGACACGTCACAAAACTGAGCGACACACTATGACACTGTATGATTGATCATTGCTTTCCTGCATTTGATATGTTAGATGGATTGTATTTGAATTTGACACCGTGTTGATTAAATTGAGGCGCTGTGTCGTGTTGTGTTTTTTTAAATAATTGATGGTAAGGTTGTAATTAGCTAAGTCTGGTAATAATCCAAGAATATTAGTTAAACTAACGGTTCGTCCCGGCTTCGCACGGATCCCTATTTTTTTTTTTTTAAATATGGCCTATGTCACTCGGGAATATTGTAGCTTCCCATCAGTGAAAGAATTTTCCAAATCGGTCCTGTGGTTTTGGAGCCTATTCAATCTAAACAAACAAACAAATTTTTCCTCTTAATATATTAGTATAGAAGTATGGATAAAAATTTATTCAGCCGTAAGCAGTAAGTTTAAAACCCGACTTTATTTTATATAATTATTATGAGTGTTAGAACAAATTATCATTATGACATAAAATGTTAGAGAAAGCAATAATAGGTTAAAAAACGTTAGGGATTCAGATATACGTGGTAGGTCCCATAATGAATTGGCCTGGTTATGAAGTAATAATGTAAATGAAATGAAACTTTGGTTACTTTTTAATATAGTCTCCTTTATTATCAATGCACTTATGACATCTGCAAATTAGCATTTTAGTACCGTTATAATAGTACGTTAAGTTTTTGCCCTTCAAATGGCCAAAAACAGCCGCTTGCAGATTTTCATCATTAGAAAATCTTTTTCCACGTAGGTCCCGCTTGAAGTTTGGGATTGAATAATAGTTACTAGGGGCCAAGTCTGGATTATAGGAGGGATGACTGACATCAGTAAATGATCACTCATGAATAGCAGCCTTTGCAATGGTAGCCGTACGAACTGGAGTATTACCGTGAAATAACATGAAACCCTCTGACAGCTTGCCCCTTCGTTTTTACCTGATATGAACAAGTAACCTACGGTAAAGCGACGCATAATATTCACCATTTATAATGGTATTAAGTTCTTTGAATTCGATCATCAGGATACCTTCATAATCCCAGAAGACTGTGCACACCAGCCTTTTGGCACACTTCTTGCACCTTTGCTTTCCTAGGTGGCCCTTCGTTATTAAAATGCCACTAAATAGACTCGAGTTTACTTTCAGAATCATAATACAGAACCATTGTTTCGTCTCCAATCATCAATTGTTCAATTAAGTTATTCGGGTTTTCGCCACAGAGTTTCAAAAACTCAGAGCACATCAAACTCGTTCTTCTTTCTGAACCGCTGAAAGAAGTTTTGGCGCCCACCTTACGCTGACCAAACTAATGTGAAGATAATCGTGAATGATACGATGGGCTGATGTTTTAGAAAGACCGAGTCCTGCTGCTAATTTCCTTATCTTTGATCGACGATAATTCGAAACTTCTTCTTAAACTAAGGTCATATTTTCCAGAGTAACCACCTCAATCGGTCGACACTCGTGACCAAGATCCTTGACACCCTCTCGTCCAAGCTGAAATTCTTTTTCCTTGTTTTTAACTGTGTTATAGGAAGGCGAAGACTTCCCATACACACCATCCAAACGTTGTTTAGTTTCAGCCGGATATAACCCTTACTTGAATAAAATCTTTATCACACATTGATACTCAGATTTCGACATTTTAAAAAAACCTACA
The DNA here is from genome assembly GCA_038024825.1 of Polylopha cassiicola. NCBI lineage: Eukaryota > Metazoa > Arthropoda > Insecta > Lepidoptera > Tortricidae > Polylopha > Polylopha cassiicola. The sequence goes on from CP149061.1 coordinate 9,777,762, forward strand.
CCTTACTTCATTCAATTTGGCCTAAAACTAAATATAATGCGAACCTAGTGAATACTTCTACTGTTTTAAATTGCTGAATAAATATGCTAAGCATAAAAGTAAAACATGTGGTAATAAGTATCCTAGAAGTACATCAGGCCAGGTCATTATGGGACAGCCTGGTAGATCCGTATTCTAATGAAGTTTACCCCATAACGGGGTTAAAAATTACGCGGACAAAGTCGCGGGCAAAAGCTAGTATTATTATATATATATTAAAAGGAACTGTCATATGCACAGCCCTGCTAAAAAGTCAGTGAAAATGTTCCATATAATAATATTTTTACTAAGCAATTTTAAAACTGTCCGTTTTACTAAGTTTCATAATATCATAACATGTATTTTATAAACTGCAAAGGAAATAACACTAAGTAAATGTGTGCTTAATACGGAAAAGGCTTATGTGTACGTTAACTGTTTTTCAACGTTTTTATAAACAATATCTGTGTTTCATTAATTTAGTAAGTGCTTGTTTGCTGGCTAGAGTAATGTAAAATAAGATTATGTATTTGTGTAAATATTTTCTGATGCTAGCTTTACTCTACTCTAATCACGTAGCGGTATGAAATATACTTTAATACCTATCCATCAAATAAATAATATACTAGCAGTTCCCCCGGCTTCGCACGGATCCCTATTTTCTTTTTTCAAAGTATTCTTTAGCCTATGTTACTCGTGGATAATGTAGCTTTCGAATGGTGAAAGATTTTTTAAATACGGCCTCGTAGTTTTTGAGCCTACAACCAAACAAACAAAGTTTTCCTCTTTATAATATTAGTATAGATATGCAAATATGATGTAATGAAATACGGTTTTTGAATTTTCGACCACGAGTTTTTGTAGGTTTTTGTAGCTATGTACTATGTGTAAGACAAAACAATATTACCTACACCAAATTAGAAGCAGTACCCCAGTCGAGAAGTTTTCTTTGTAGAAATATAACCTAATAATTAGGTCTGTAATATAAAGTAGTTATTATTCCTTTTAGAAGGCTTTTAAGTTATTTGTGTTGGGGTTTGTTAAAATGTTTAGTTTTTTATATTCGTTTCACACTTTTTGTAGGTAATATTAATATTTAATAATATTACTTACTTATTTTTAACCAATTATCATTATTCGTTTAATTTTGTAATTAACACGTGATCCTCTTTCATTTGTGCGCAGACGAAGTCGCGGGCAGAAGTTAGTAAATAATAAAATGGAGTATTATTTTAAGAAAATTATCTTTATAGATAAATTAAAGGTTACTATAAAATAAAATAGCATTCTAAAAACAAACCTAATATAAACTCATACGGTACATAATATACTTTTTACTATGAATTCATTTATCTAAAAGGTACTAGAAGGTTACAAAGTTAACCCAATTCCGATTCAATCCAATTTGATACCTATTCTAATACTGTTAAAGCTTAAGACAATTACATTGCTTAGTTTGCCAAGCGTTGGCCATAAAGATAGCGATATATTCAGGACAGTCCTGTAAATTTTGGGGTGACCATAAATCCTTGAATTTCGTTCTGCATAAACAGTTTTAATTCTACTTGCTTGGGACGAAAATTTATTGAATCCGAATGATAATTCTTTGCCTTACTTTGGTAATGAAGAAAAGCGCATAAAATGTGAAAATGTTTTCATACATAAATCTTTTTTAAAATAGATTTGAATCATAATATACAACACACGTATAACATAATATGTATTATAATAAATATTTTATTTACCTAGAAGTAAAGGGAAATCAAATGCAAGCCAATATATTATAATAGAGAATAAAGAAAAAACAAAAGTTTTCACATTCAGCTACGAATATGGGAACTACACACTTAATAAAAACGGAGTAGCGCATTCAGGCACGGTAGAAAGAGTGGGAGATACTAGTTCCTCTCCCATCTTACGCATTTTCAATCAGTATCACGTGACCCTGACGTGAGTTTGAAAGTTTTTACCCATACAAAAAAGTGCTTAGCGCCGCTAAAGAAGTTTTCACTTCAAAAAAATGGGGAAGACTGACTTCTAAACTTATAAAATCTTTACCTATAATTAAGCGAGCGATAAGTCCCTTTTAGCTACTATGGTGTAGTAAAGGTTGTAGCGTCTGTATAACAGTGTTATAAGGGCTGTATAGCAAACCGCGACAGTAACAAATCGAACCGGAATGAAAGCAGACACATTAATCCTCTTTCCGTAGAAACCGCTGCATAAAGTCTCGATAAAATAAATGAATGAAGACAAACATAGTTCAGTTGTTTTGTTGGGTTTGTGATCTATGGGTCTAGATTCTGTTGTGCCAAGCAAGTTAAATATACCTAATGTAAACGAAATTCCATCGATATGTACTCAAAATCAAAACTATATTATACTAGCTGTCCGCCCCGGCTTCGCACAGATCCCCTTTTTATATAGCCTATTACACTCGGAAATAGTGTAGCTTCCCAACAGTGAAAGAATTTTTCAAATCGGACCAGTCGTTTTGGAGCCAATTCAATCCAAACAAACAAATAATATTAGTATAGATTCATTAGAATGAAACAAATGTACAGTAGACGAATTTAACTCATGTATTTTATTTTATTGTCTGACGTTTCGGAGCCTTCACAGATTCCATAAAAGTAGCACGACTGAGCTGACAATAGTCTTATGCTAAAGTTATGAGTTAGATAATAATTTCTGATGCCTTCGCGGTTATTACACATTGGAATGAAACAACTATTAACGAATTTAACTCGCGTATTTTTATTTCATTTTATTTGCTGACGTTTCGGATTCTTTACAGTTTCCATAATCGTAGCACGACTGAGCTGACAATAGTCTAACGCTAAATATTTATTTTATCCCAAAATGGCTCAGTACCTATATCAGTTTAAAGTTAGGTACCTACTTAAATTTTGTACCTTAGTCGTCCAAATCAACACGCTCGCAGTAGAGTATAGTACTACGTCACAGTACATGGATAAAGTAAGTGCCCAAGTCTTGACAGTCCCTATGACCTAAGTTTGGAACCTAGGGTCCGTATTCGTCCTTTGTGTGACAGCTGAGTCTTTAAACCATTCCATTATCTCACTGACGTATTAAGTTGAAGAAAGTTCGAATCAAGAACTTCGTGAGTTGTCGACTGAGCTTAAAAGTTCCATTTTGAAATATGAACATAGACAAAGTTTGACACGTTATTCAAAATATTTGGAACTGTGCTTTCGTGTGGAACTTCCAAATTAGCGAGCTTTTCATTTTACTTAACTTCTTGTATTGTTTTAATGGGTGTATTGTTGAGTTAGCGGATTAATAAGCTCGTGTAGGTTAATTAAAGAAAAACTAACTTAATATAAATAATAAATATCTTTGGACAATTCACACCAATCGATCTGGTCCCAAACTAAGCAAAGCTTATACTATGGGCACTAGACAAGTGTAATTATACATAAATAGGTACATATAATACATCGAAGACTCAGGTACAGTGCCAGTGCTCATCGCATTGACTGCCCCTAGCAGGATTCGAACCCGCAACCTCCGGTTTCGTAGTCAGGGGCTCTGACCACTAGACCAACAGGCCGTCAAACTCGAGTTTAATGATACCTAGGTTACGCAGTAAGTTTTGATGTTTATTGAAAATGCGTTATACAATCTGGGCCTCTAAAATTAATGCAAAATTGTATGGATTTGACATACGTATATATCAATTCCATGTCGTTTTGCTACGGTTGTCATTGATCGAATCAACGAAATCTTCCCTAATCTTTTTTTTGTACTTATTTACAATAAGTTTCTTTCCGAGACTTCGTCTGCCCACAAAATAATAAATCTTCTTTTTTTTATATTTGTTATGTAATATATATGAATTCTGCTAGTTTTTTTTATTTTTCGCTTGTAACGATAAATTGCTAATTATATATTTTGAAAAAATAACACTTACCATATTCTATTGAGTGTCTTGCATTTTCTCATCTCATCATAAGAGCTTGTAAAAGCCGGATTTAATTTGCGTATTTTATTTGATTGGCTGACATTTCGGAGTATTTAGAGATTCCATAACCGTAGCACGACTAAGCTAATAATAGTCTAATGCTAAAGTGTTTATATCTATGTTGTACTAGCTTCTGCTCGCGACATGGTCCGCGTGGAACTCCTCCTTTTTTGCAGTCGGTTAAAAAGTGGCCTATGTCCTTTCTCAGGCTCCAGACTTTCTTTGTACCAAATTTCATTTAAATCGGTCCAGTAGTTTTAGTGTGAAAGCGTAACAGACAGACAGACAGACAGTTACATTCGCATTTATAATATTGGTATGGATTTTAAATAACATAACTGATAGGTGGCTAGCGTTTGGTCACGATTGGTAACTCCGACCTAAGTAGGTATGCAAACGTATTTTATTTTCCCTTTTCCTACCGTAGATGAATCGTAGTAATTTTCTTATAAATATAGTAGAGGGACCCAAAAGCGGCACGAGCAAATTTATATCCTGAAATTGTATTTTTCTGTCGGGAACGTGAAATTGATTTTATTAACTTACCCGTGACATATTCGGGTCAACTTTCGCACAACAAATCAGATCTGTGCCACTGGCATATTAAGGAAATTTGATTTGTTCGTTTTAAAATTGGATATCTTACTAATGTTATAAAGCACATAGTATAAACAAAGTCGTCTATCCGACACTATCCGTCCCCATGTATGCTTAAATCTTTTTTTTAATAGACACTAGCGGCCCCGGCAGACGTCGTCCTGCCCGTCCGATTGTTTCGTCAAAGATCTGTCTAAGTCTTCTGTTACTTACCGTCAATCACTTTTTATATGGAAGTATAGAAAGATCTTGATTTTACACTTTTTCAAGATGTTTTTTAAATTTTCTTTACTTACAAACCTTCCCTGGACTTCCACGAATAATTCAAGACCAAAATTAGCCAAATCGGTTCGTGCGTTCTGATATAGCGTCAGGAAGGAAAATCTGACTTATTTTTATTTAATAGACTAGATAGAGTAATTCAAGCGGAAGGTTTATACCGCTTATCAACAATTAAGCTACATCTCTCAAAATATTGTAGTGTGGGGCAAATTTGAACACTACCTTTGTATGGAAAAACGGGGATCGATCTTGTGTTAGGCTATTGTCAGCTCAGTCGGCTACAAATACGAAACGTCATCGTAAAAAATAATATACGTTACGGTTGTTACATCCCAATGTGTAAAAAATAGCATCAGAGGTTATTAGGGTAATTGTTAGAGAGGCATTAATACCTTCTTGAAGATTTCTTTTTTTTTTAATAATTTCAAAATTTGAAGTTTGTAGTTCCGGTTATCTTTTCTTACAATGTAATCCCAGAATACATTGAAAATAGTAACGTAGACAATTACATAAAAGTCTATCCAAACTTAATAAAACACAGCCATTTCCTATCCGGAGTGCAGCTTCCGTTATCGAATTCGAACTACTGTAACTAGAATGCATTTCAAAAATATTTAAAATTGCACTGATTTTATATTGCACTCGCTTCGCGTTTATGAAAGAACACCCTTATACAACCTTTGTTCAGCTTATATTATGTGCACACTTGCTTCTGTCGATTGCGTTTAAGAAATAACACCCTTATACAGCCTTTGCTTAGCTTATATTATGACCCTTCAACTTAATGCACTTGGTTTGAATGTGATCCCAATTGGTTATCTTTAAAACGCCAAAACGTTTTGATCTTCAAACCAATTAAATTTACTTCATTTGAACAAAGGCAATCCGTATTGAACAATAAAAAAGTAGCTTTTACCTGATTCTCACTATAAATTCATCACTTCAGTCCAAAATAAAACTTTCAAAATAACGCCAAAACTTGACCGTATATAAAATGAAAGTTAACAGCACTATCATTTAGAGGTCGAAGCTTTAACTTATTAGATATATCGTTATATAGAATCAATTCCGTAATAAGAAACGTGACAGTAATCCCAATTGGTTATCTTCAAAACGTTCAATCTTTAAACCAATTCAATTGATTTCACTTCATTTGAAGCAAAGCAATTGGTATTCAGCAACCAGTTGAGATTGTTTTAAAATCAAGTATTACATAATCACTGGAAGCAATTGGTATTCATCAACCAATTGGGATTGCTTTAAAAACAATACATAATCACTGGATGATGTTTAATTACCATAGCATAAAAACATTCAAGACCAATAGTAGTGGGTCTGGCCAGATTCCAAAAAACTTGCGCCTAGTAGCTCCAATCTACAAGAGCTGCTTTTGCAAAATGAATACCGGATACTGCAATTATAGCATATTGGCCATTTAGTACCAGTGTCGTGCATCTTGCTTATTTTAATTGCATCAGCTTTTGTATTGGAGTGGGGATTAATTGGTATTATGGGACTGTATGGAGATATTAAATTTAGTTTTTGGATTTAAGACTGTAGGGATATTTGTTTCGGACGCTTTGTAATGGACTTATTGGACAACTAGCTTTTGCTCGCGATTCTGTCCGCGTGGAATTAGTAATTATGCCCCTTTAAAAACCCCTTACAACTATTTTGTTGCAATTAAAAGTAGTCCTTCCTCAGGTTCTAGACTATCTGTGTACCAAATTTTATTTAAATCGGTTCAGTAGAAATACAGAGTTAGGATTAGGAATAAGATTAGGATATCAAAAAAAGATTCAAGTATTTGTAAATTTTGTACCAGATAAAAACATTATTATAGTTACTTCCGGCTAGTGACTATACCTCAGGGTGAATGTCGTTTTGGATTCTATTCAATCCAAACAAACAAACCTCTCTTATTTATTACAATTATTAGGGAAATCTATTATAATTATTAGTTACAGAAAAAGTCACTGGCCGGTACAGCGCCATCTATACGTAACTTCTGAACTACTAACCCCAAACAAGTATCACTCTAGTAAATAATTGATAAAGGAGTGTATAAACTGAGGTGCTTACTCTCAATGTGTTCAAAAAGTCTAGCAAACGGTCGTAAAGTCGCTTTAGATTCTGCACCGTTTTAATACCGCATCCGTGCGGCAATAAACTGGGGGGAGGCGTATTCTGAACGTACCTACATTGCAATATCGAAACGATATTGTATTTAAATCGAAAGAGCAGACCCTAAGGAACTCACAACATCTTTTTTTTGTTTTTTTTTTTCGAACTGAATACTGAAGCGCAGTTGGCCAGCTAATGGGCCTTCACTGCAAAACCGGACGGGTGGCGAGACTCCTGAAAGGAGACTCTTAAGCCTTTCACAACATCTGATTTAAGTAAGTTATAGGAGACTGTTATAGTTAATTTATGCGTAGTGTGAAACAAATATTTCATACTAGGTTTTACCCGTGACTTTGTCTGCGCATGAGTACTTTATGTCCCTTTATTAGTTATTTCGTGAAAGAGCAAACATACTCACTTACAAAATTTCGCCTTTATAATATTAGTGTGATTTTAAAATGGGTAGGTAGTACGTAGTTAAATTTAGTAATCACTTCAGCTTTTAACTATCGATTTTATTACACAAAAGATTTTGGTATTACACTATCATTAGCTGAGTCATCGACGAATATAGATACTGTAAAGTTTTAGACACGTCAGCAAAAAAAAAACTAAAATCGTTATAATTGTTTCATTCTAAAGTGTCTTGTTTAGGGTTTAAATCAACAACAATTAACGCCACATAACCTTTTGATATGTATGAAGAAACGCAAGACGTTATTGCAAAGCCTTTATTTTACGACTGAACAAAAGAGTGACATTACCTGTCACATACATCACACCTTTTTAAACTAAAAAAAGGTAATAGACGGTCAAATGACGTTAGACATCGTATTAAGATCGCTTCTCATTCCAGAATCAAAACCCAACCGTCACACAAAAATTTTGTAAACTGGAGAATTTTAAGAAAGAACCAAATACCATTATGTAGGTACCTACATCGCACTGAGATCGTTTCTCCTTCCAGAATCGAATCCCAACTAGTGTGAGCGATGGAGCGTGGCTTGCAGTAAAAGTCTCGCACTGCACGCGTTAGCTGCAACTGCACCGATTATGCAGTGAGGGTGTAACAAGAGCTATTTGATATTAATTAATTAATATATACTAATACTAGCTTCTGCCCGCGACTTCGTCCGCGTGGAACTCCTCCTTTTTTGCAGTCGGTTAAAAAGTAGCCTATGTCCTTTCTCAGGCTCCAGACTTTCTTTGTACCAAATTTCATTTAAATCGGTCCAGTAGTTTTAGCGTGAAAGCGTAACAGACAGGATTATAATGAGGAAAGGTTTGTTTACTTGTAATGAATAGGCTCAAAAACTACTGGACCGTTTATAAAAATTCTTTCACCATTAGAAAGCTATATTATCCATGAGTAACACAGGCTATAAAATATTAAAAAAAAATAGGAATCCGTGCGAAGCCGAGGCGAACGTCCAGTCTTTACTAATATTATAAAGAGGAAAGGTTTGTTTGTTTGGATTGAATAGGCTTCAAAACTACTGCGATTTGCAATAATTCTTTCACTGTTGGAAAGCTACTTACACTATTCCCGAGTGACATAGGCTATAAAAATAGGGATCCGTGCGAAGCCGGGGCGGACAGCTTGTTAATATAATAAAGAGGAAAGGTTTGTTTGTTTGTTTGGATTGAATAGGCTCCAAAACGACTGCGATTTGAAAAATTCTTTCACTGTTGGGAAGCTACACTATTTCTGGGTGACATAGGCTATAGAATATTTTGAAAAAAAATAGGTATGCGTGCGAAGCCGGGGCGAACCGGTAGCAATTTATAAAGTAATTTGTAGTCTTCACAATATTTCGTTTATTATGTTACTAAGTTTCCTTGCGACTCCGCCATTTTATCCCCCCTTTTAACCCCTTTTTCTAAATTAAAAGTAGCCTATGTCCTTTTTCAGGTTCTAGACTGTCTGTGTACCAAATTTCATTTAAATCTGTTCAGTATAATTCCTAATGCCTTCGTGGTTATTATACATTGGAATGAAACAACTATAAACGCATTTAACTCGCGTATTTTATTTTTAATTCAGTTTTCTCTTTTAGGCAGGTAATAAAATTAACATCTGATATCACAATAATATTCAGCTATTTCATTTCACATATTTAGTTTTATAATTAAAACAATACCCATTGTTTTGTATGAAAATAACACGGAATTCAATTAAAATCTCACTAAAAGTTTATCATTAATAATATGAAATATCATTTCATTTTGGAGTTTAAATTTTCCGCTTTAAATATCAGAACATCTAATAAGTCGGCCATATTGTAAAATGGCGTCGAGCACAGATTAGAAAACAGAGGCAAAGTATTCAAAACAACGAACTTGACGATTCTTACGACAATAAATCTGATAAGTAGCTACTTAAATTAAGAAAAGTATAAGTAAATATAAAGTAATTTACCTACTTACTAAATAAGAAAAGTTGAATAACATTTTGTTCTTAGCAAGTTAAGTACTCAATCTTTATTGTCATTATTTTAAAATTCAATAAGCTATGCCAGTAACTCGTAACTTATTTAACTTCCAAAAAAAATTTTTTAAGCCAATTAAGAGCTTAAAAGAGAAGTTTGTTTTGTTTTTTATAGAATTTTCTTGTCTATTATATTTTTAACATTTATTTTTATCTCGTAGTCTATCTGGCAACACCAAAGCTACTCTATGCTCTATGGCAAAATTTAATTTGTACCCCGTACCAACGGAATGAACTACTGCTACGATTAATTCTAAATTCAAATTGAATTATCTACATAATATACTGTTTTATGACGTCGAATGACGTCACAGGTAATAAGGTCGTTGAACCTTGTTGGTGTTTTGTTTTTATGTCATTTAGGTGATACTGGCGTTTTAACCGCCGTCAACTTATGTGTTCTAAAATATTTAAATACTAGTTTCTGCCTGTGACTTTGTCTGCGCACGGTGAGTATTTCACATAGTATTGATTATAAAATATAGCCTATTGTCATGATCTTTAAAAAGTATTGTTATTTGTTTAGTCTTAGTGGTATATTTAAGTTACGAATGGCAACATTCGCGCTGATCTATGATTGGCTATTGTATATTTTGACCAATGGCGGACGAGCGAGCGTGGCCAATCAGCGGCGAGCCTCGGGCTGTCATGGGAGAAGACGCGGGAACGAGAATGGAGATGGCGGTTTTGGAAAAGGATTGTACAATAAATTCGTGATGTTTGGAAGTTGAAGGTTAACGGCCTGTCAAGACTTATACGCTATTACAATGGATGACTAGAAGTTGTTACGTAAAAGGAATTTACTAGTACATGTTAGAAGTTGTGATTCTCAAGAACGGAATAAAATAATCAAGTTGTATTTGGTGTTTAATTCTTCACATTTCAGAAGTGAGAAAAGAATCCGAAGGTGCGTAAATGTGTTATTATTCATAAATTTTTTTTTCTAATTTTCAATATTTACATCTTATAGTTAAAACGCCCAACAATTAAGCATATTTATATGTATTTAAAGTGGATTTATTTATTTTAAAAGATTTAATTGGTCAGGATTTCAACTTTATACGGTTTGTTATAGTTACGTGATTAGTCATTGTACCTAATTAATTTATATGTGTTATCATTTTATTACTAATAATCAGTAAAATTATTTTACTCTTTAGGTGGGTATATAGGTAATTTTAAAGTTTAATATCTGTTTATGTGAAGATGTGTTTCTGTATAAATCGTTTAACCAAAAATAATAAATGCCGCTTAAATTAAATATAGTTTACTGATTATTGTTTATTGTTATTATTTTACTACGTTTGACGAAATGAATTGGTTGTAAAAAGTATAAAGACTAATAGATAGTGTTTAGTTATATTTATCTATCAATCGAAATTCGATCAATATCTAACTATGGTTCAATACTATTAGTTTTTAATGATAATTACATTTGTACAAAGACAAGTACCTATTTAATTATCAAAAACGTAGCGAAGCATAGATTTTTAGATTAGATTAGATTTATTCATTTCTCATTATTACATTATAATTACACATTATATCATATTATATGCACTCATAGTGAGATCGTCAGAATTTTACATTATAAAATAAACAAACACAGAACAAATAAAATTAAAACTACATATTTTAGAATTTTACAAATCTCATTATTATAATTTTTCTCTTTAGTCGTCAAGCAAATTTAAACATTTTAGCGATATATATATATATAAAATCAATGTAAAAAAATGTCAGATTCAAAATATAGGTAATAAACAATATTAGATAGGTAGTAAATAACATGTCACACAAATTTCATTTTATTATACGCATTCACAGAATAAAATGGATTTTCCAACAAAAAAAAAAAAAAATCTTAATTGGCGCTTAAATGCTTCGTCAGACGGCTCATTTTTAATTAATTTTAATTTTATCATACTTAGGTAGGTACAATTACTTATTTTTCCTGAATTCTTTATCTAATTAATTTACATTATGCAGGTAATTCTCGAAAATAGCCAAGTGTGCTATTTTATAAATGTAGGGGCTATGTATGCCATTTTTAAAAAAATAGCCAGGTGTGCTATTTTATAAGTGTAAATAGCCAAGTGTGCTATTTTATAAATGTAGGGGCTATGTATGCCATTTTTAAAAAATAGCCAGGTGTGCTATTTTATAAATGTAGGGGCTATGTATGCCATTTTTAAAAAAATAGCCAGGTGTGCTATTTTATAAGTGTAAATAGCCAAGTGTGCTATTTTATAAATGTAGGGGCTATGTATGCCATTTTTAAAAAATAGCCAGGTGTGCTATTTTATAAGTGTAAATAGCCAAGTGTGCTATTTTATAAATGTAGGGGCTATGTATGCCATTTTTAAAAAATAGCCAGGTGTGCTATTTTATAAGTGTAAATAGCCAAGTGTGCTATTTTATAAATGTAGGGGCTATGTATGCCATTTCAAAAACAAATGTAGGGGCTATGTATGCCATTTCAAAAACAAGTCTAGGGGCTATGTATGCCATTTTTAAAAAAATAGCCAAGTGTGCTATTTTATAAATGTAGGGGCTATGTATGCCATTTCAAAAACAAATGTAGGGGCTATGTATGCCATTTAAAAAACAAGTCTAGGGGCTATGTATGCCATATTTAAAAAATTGCCAAGTGAGCCATTTTATAAGAATAAGTTATTTTGCACTATTTTATATCAATATCAATAGTAGTTATTTGTAGTAAAAATATATATATTCTACTATTAATAATACCATGCAAAAAAAAAAAATACGTAACTGTCGATATTTAAAGCTAACTAGCCATGTTCTAGTTCCACCTGAGTAGTATTACATTCTTAGAATTCCAATATACCACGAGGTAAAATTTATTTATATTAATAGTTATTTTTAATAAAAGTAAATCAAAGTTAAAAAGATTACAAACTTTAATATATCTCATTAACAAATATTCTAGTTACATTACACAATCTTAAACAATTATAAATGAGTATTTTATTTAGTATCTATATTATACTTTTGTTAGTTGGTTCAAATTCTAGTTAATAATTATATTTATTAACGTATGTTTTTTTTTCTCTTTTGTTTCTATCTGAGGTAATGGCCAATGCGTGAACAGTAAACACAGTACAGTGATGATGCATTTTTGAGTCCCGAGAGAGAAGTATCTACATAGGGGACGTGGAAGCACCAGGCCTAGAAAGAGTTTGTTGTCGCTTTCAATATCAAGGATTCCGACTAGATACGACATGGACTATTCAAGAAAGAAGTCGACCGCTTTTTGATGTATTTTCGGTGGTATAACCGGAGCAACACATTGAAGTACCCACAGTTGGAATGGGATGAATGTCAAGAAGCACTATGGTTGTTAAAAAGTGCATATTTATAGTGCGGTTTTATTGTTTTTACAGGGCTGATATGTAAAAAAAAATATACAACGCACTTACCAATAACAGCAATGCAAAAGTAGACATTTTCAGGATTATCTTTTAGGACACTTAAAAATAAGTACCTATACGAATATTTTTTTTCAAATTTGTTTCAAAGTTGAAAGTTAGTTTATGGCTTTACCATTCTTGGCTTTGTGCTAAATTAATTAAATTACTGTAGGTACACTCTTACAATAAAAATGACTTCCTTAGAAGTTTACACATTAAGTATATCTAGAATATGTTATTAGTGAAGAACCGTCGACACCAAAGATAACTTCTATATGAATGATCTATTAAGATGTAATAACAAGTATAAATAATGTTGCTTTTGTAAATGTCTTATGTCAGCTGTAAGCGCGTGGTTTCGTACCTGTATCTATATGTTGTTACATTACTATACAAGTTATTACGCTTCATCAAGGAATTATTAGGTGTATGAACCTAAAATTAAATGCCCGTATAACTGCTATTATGTTATTGGGGTTAATTCCATCTTGGTACAAACATCGTTGGTCTTGAGATCGTTTTAAATATTGCTTAAATTTGAGTAATATAAGTGTTATGGTGTTAGCAATACATACAATATCATAGACCTTATGTTTTCCGTTAGGCGTACAATTACTAATATTAATGTGTATGGGTAATATTTCAGACTAGCTATTTAAACATTTTATTAATAATTATAGTTATTTTTTTTTTTTTAAATCGAACTATTTTTTTTTGGCCATATCATTAAAATTTACTATAGGTGTACTTACATATACAATGCTAATTTGTTTAATCCACGTCAATTAACTATCAAAACTTAAACTATTTATATTATTATAATTTTTTATTACGTTCTATTCATTAATTATGTTTCCACAGTATTTAATCAGGCAATGTAAAGAACATTAATTATTAAGTTTATAAGTCATTTTTTTTATTTTTTTTTATTTTCAAGTTATTACTGTTTAGCCTTTGTATGTATGTAGCGACAATAATATTAATTTACAAAGGCAAACTTGTCCCTTTAATAAAACATAAATAAATAATTATGTCATAAATATATACTCATATAAATTTCTATAGTTAATTTTAATTAATTGTTGATGTTGCCTTAACTTAAAAATAACAGTGTGGTCATCGGCGAATAAGACCACTGGGTTTACGTTTATAGCTCGAAGAAGATCAATGATGTAAATCAGAAAGAGTATTTAAAGACTCAATACTTTCTTGTGGAACTCTAAAAGAGGAAATTGTGTACTTCGTCTTTGTTTATGTATTTAAATGATCATCTTTTCAATATATTTTAGGGAATGTTGACAGTACTGCATTTGCGCTATAATTTTGTAAATTTGTTTCAACGAAGGCCTCTCAATGGTAGGTTTTATTTTTAAGAGAAAATACCTTTTTCAACACTTAAGTTTACTACATTGTTAAGGCCTAGCGGAGGTGATATTATAAGAGCTATTTATTAGTAATTATACCATTGGTATCTGTATGTTGGTACTAACTACGTACCTACTATCTAAATGTGTATTCTTAAGATACCTAGGTACTTGTTATTATATACATATATATATTTTTTTTTGTTTTATCAGAATTAGTGGGATTCCTTTTTAGGGATTTAGTGGAATTATATCCTTAGCTATTACAGTTGTATTAAATTTACAGTTTGTTGTACACGCCTTATTATAAAGTGATTGTTAAATTATGTCGCAATTTATTCTGGATGTGTTGTTTTTGTTTTGATTTAAGTAAGTTTTTATTTTTATCAAAGATAAATTTTGTGTTAGTTGTTTTTAAAGTTTCTTAGTGGCTTTACTTGTACCTCGGTTATTTTAAATAAATTTCAAGAGTTTATTTTTAGAAATTTTAATGTAACTTTGACGTAGGTATTTTGTAAAAATCATAGTCGACGAAATGACATACTTAGGTACCAAAATAAACCAATTGTAAAAAAAAACTTATATTTAAGTTTCGCATAAAATTGTAACAGTATTAGCTATCTAATGGTAGGTACGTTTTAGGTGCTTGTTCTTGTTTAATCTTTCCTTTCATATCTAGTATGATTATTGGACTGTTTTAGCGAATCTTTCAATTTATATAAGTAAATACGTTAGGTGAATGAATATTGAATGTAATATTATAGCATTTACAACCGAATGTCATGATGTAAACAGGTACCTAATGAAATTAAGTTTATTAATTTGCAGTGTTAACATCTTTTGGCTATCAAATATTATTAAACTTAACGTACACAAATGTAGGTACATAAAATTATTATAATTTCTTAAATAAGTATATAATGTAAACTTAATATTGTTTTGAAGATAAGGTCTTTAGATTGTTCTTTGTATAAATACCTATATGTTTTTGGTTTATTATTTTTCAAAAGGGCCAAAATTTAGTTTAAATAGGTGATTCGTGCATCGGGACGATGCACGGGTCGGATGGCCGAATGTCATGATCTTTAAAAAGTATTGTTATTTGTTTAGTCTTAGTGGTATATTTAAGTTACGAATGGCAACATTCGCGCTGATCTATGATTGGCTATTGTATATTTTGACCAATGGCGGACGAGCGAGCGTGGCCAATCAGCGGCGAGCCTCGGGCTGTCATGGGAGAAGACGCGGGAACGAGAATGGAGATGGCGGTTTTGGAAAAGGATTGTACAATAAATTCGTGATGTTTGGAAGTTGAAGGTTAACGGCCTGTCAAGACTTATACGCTATTACAATGGATGACTAGAAGTTGTTACGTAAAAGGAATTTACTAGTACATGTTAGAAGTTGTGATTCTCAAGAACGGAATAAAATAATCAAGTTGTATTTGGTGTTTAATTCATCACACTATATTATTAAATAGTTTCATGGTAATCTATTCAGTACTTTTTGCGTGAAAGATTTATAAACATACTCACAAAATTGTCGTCTTTATAATGTTTGTGTGTTATTATGATGACGTGTAAACTAGATTATTGTAAAGTTTCATTACAATCTATTAAGTAGGTTTTGCGTAAAGGAGTAAAAAACATATTCTTTTAAACTTTCACGTTTATAATATTAGCAAGTATACTTAATATGCTTTGAAATAAAGTAGGTAGGTACTAAGTCTACTACCCTAAACTTATTACGATTTAAGATTACAGCACTTGTTATATCACGAAGAGCCCGTGTGTAAAATCTTGGATTGTAAGACTATAAGAACCTTAACGGGCAAGTGTGTTGAAATAGTACATTACGCACCTAGGCCAGTAAAATAAAAAATGTCTCAGATCACATGTAATTGTCGTCCGAGGCGAAGCCGAGGTTGACAAAAATGTGATCTGAGGCTTTTTTATTTACTGGCCGAGGTCAGTATACTATTTTTCTGTTCGACGAAGCCAGAAAGCGGCAATTTCATTTAGCGCAGCGGCCAGAAAGTTGGCGCTTTCGTTATATTACGAAGAGTCTATGTGTTGTAAAATCTAATACTGCAAGCCTATAAGAACAAGCCCGTGTGAAAAATCTTCGCTTGTAAGACTATAAGAACCTTAACGGGCATGTGTTGAAAAGTAAATAATTACAATCGCTTATCGCACGTTCAATTCACAAGCCATTAAAGGATCTTAACTTCAACTTTACATTCATGGCTTGAACCAAAAACTAAAATTATATCGGATGGAAGTAAAACCTCTATAAATCCTAGACGTTGAAACATTGCGGGCGGCCCTGGCTCCGTGCCAGTACGGGTTCGATGCCTGCGCTAGTGCTAATGACTGATCCCTTGACTCTTGTATCTAGTTTCAACTACATATATATATATATGTGGAATGAAACAATTATAACGAAGTTTCTGCCCGCGACTTTTTCTGCTTACCTTACACAATATCGTTATAAAATACTAGCTTCTGCCCGCGACTTCGTCCGCGTGGTACTCCTCCTTTTTGCAGTCAGTAAAAAGTAGCCTATGTTCTTTCTCAGGCTCCAGACTTTCTTTGTACCAAATTTCATTTAAATCGGTCCAGTAGTTTTGGCGTGAAAGCGTAACAGACAGACAGACAGACAGACAGAGTTACTTTCGCATTTATAATATTAGTAGGGATGTGGAATGAAACAATTATAACGAAGTTTCTGCCCGCGACTTCGTCTGCTTACCTTACAAAATATAGCCTTAGGGCGAGAATTCCATATAGGCACAGTGTCATAAAAGTATGAAATGCCTACCCTGGCGCCATATATTTGCACACCCCACTGCACGGTTGACTACTAACTATTGCACGCGACTCCGTCTGCGTGGATTTAGTAATTACAACATTAAGTACCGTCTTTTATGTACCTACTTTAGAACCCTTTGTTCGCAATTAAAAGTAGCCTTTCTGTCCTCAGGCTCTAGGCTGTGTACCAAATTTCATTTAAACCGGTTCAGTAGTGTAATAAATATTAAAGGTAGATACTTACTTAAGTAAATATTAACTTAAGTTTTTACTAAAATTGTAAGCTCAAAGGTTTATTTATTTATTAGGTAGGCCAAGAGTTAAATTATTACATCAATACATTACCTATAATAATATAACTTCGAGTGAAAAACTTAAGTCTATATATCTATACTAATATAATAAAGAGGAAAAGTTTGTTTGTTTGTTTGGATAAACTAGGCTCTGGGCCGATTTGAAAAAAAACTTTCATTGTTGGAAAGCTATACTATTCCCGAGTGACATAGGCTATAATATATTTTGAAAACAAAATTGGGATCCTTGCGAAGCCGGGGCGGACCGCTAGTATCATAATTATAGGCAAACATAACAAGCTTACTCGCAAATGTTAAGTTTATTTCGCATGCCTTTTAAACATCTATCCTAGCTTTTATTATATTAAAAACTACATAAAATAAACTGCACGCTTTAAAATCCAAGCATCGGAACATAACCGCTTCCTTGCCAAAAATCTAGAATTGCGTAAACAATTTTATCCAGTCTAGACAAGTCTGTATAATTTGAAATACATTTATGCATATATAAATTTCAGTTTTTTTAATGTTGGATCTTCGCCAGAATTCGGATTCACGTATGTATGAGTATGTAGGTACTTAAATTTATAATAAACTAGTGGTCCCGGCAGACTTCGTCCCGCCCGGCAATGTCGATTTGACAGTTGTCATTGTTGCGTTTTGTTATACTATTTTTAACAAATCAGCTTAATATTTTTTCTTTTTTTTTCACTAGAACGTGATAAAAAGTATCCTGTGTCCTTCTCCTGGCTCTGAGCTACATCCCCAGCAATTTTCAGCCAAATCGGTTCTGCCGTTCTCGAGTTATAAACGGTGTAACTAACACGACTTTCTTTTATATATTACTAGCGGTCCCGGCAGACTTCGTCCCGCCCGGCAAAGAATCGATTTAAGTATCCTATGTCCTTTTCCTGGTTCTGAGCTACCTCCCCGCCAATTTTAAGCCAAATCGGTTCAGCCGTTCTTGAGTTATAAACGGGGTAACTAACACGACTTTCTTTTATAAAGATAGATATAATATATAATATATATATAGATGTTCGAATATTGTAGTTTTTAACATCAACACTTTTATTATATGACGTCCTGTTGGTCTAGTGGTCAGAGGCCCTGACTACAAAACCGGAGGTTGCGGGTTCGAATCCTGCTAGGGGCCAATGTCAGTTTGATGAGCACTGGCATCTGTACCTGAGTCTTAGGTGTCTTATATGTATTTATGTATGTCTAGTGCCGATTTGTTTCAATATTTATACATCGCCAATTAATGAAATTTTACGTAATAATTTTAATTACATATTAATTTTATTAAATAAATAAATATGTGTGCATGTAATTTGAGATAACAATGTAATTATACCATCATATTATATTATTATTGAGAAATGCATAAAAATACGAAATGGAAAAAACTGTTAAGGCTTTTATTAACATTTTTCTATTTTTGGTCAGACATAACAAACATAATTATTTCCTTTCATTACGATAAGTCAACTCGCAATTTCAATGCATCCACTTGTATAAGTACACGTGGTATCAAAAATATATCTACAGTGCCTACCCTAGAATTAAGCACTTTCCACTGATATATTGCGCAGTATGGGTAGGCCCTAATTATATAAGGTGGTCCTAGGAATTGGCTGACTAAACTGGCTACTACTACGAAGGTCCTTTAAAAAAAAGGCCTTGAAAAGGTGGTCTTTGGACTTAGCTCAGGTTAGCTAAGTTTAGCTAGATGCAAGCGGCGCGAGACTGGCTACTACGGAGGCCCTTTAAAAAAAGGCGTTTATAAGGTGGTCTTTGGACTTTGCTCAGATCGCTAAGTGTGGCTGGATGTGGGCGGCGCGAGACTGACTACTTTGGAGGTTCTATTAAAAAAAGGCCTTTATAAGGTGGTCCTAGGAATTGGCTCAGGTCGCTGGGTTTGGCTGGATATGGGGCCGCGGGACCACTATGGAGGTTTTTAAGGGAGATTGCCGTCTAACAATAAACATCTTTAGACCTGGGTAGGTAATTACACCCGCGCGGGGTAAAACTTGTATTTCGCGGTGTAAATCAGATGGTAGTTGTCTCGGACGCCGAATTTCAAAGTGACAAGTCTGAGCACAGCGCAGCGCCGACTAACGCGCGAGTTCGTCGTTGGGACCTAAAAAGGTTAAAAGCCTAAGTCTTATTATGATGAAGATTATATTGCATAATTAAGTTAGTGACTATTTTATATAAATATTGCTTGTATGAATACAGTAGGTAGTGTAGAAAAACAAGCTTCCCCACATTCCATATGCCCCTAATATCTTTGCTTTCAAGCAAATAGAAAGACTTATTGATTCTGCTGCAAAACACTTTTCTAGGGTTGGTAAGTTATATTTACCTTTTTATCGATAGCTATTCTAGTTATTTTGTTACGCAACTCTGAGAATGATTAAGGTGACAGATAAAAAAAAATGTACTTATATATATACTAGCAACGGGTTCACACGGGTGCTATAAACCTTCCTCTCGAATCACTCTGTCTATTAAGAAAAATCGCTTCAAAATGCGTAGTTTTAAAGATTTAAGCATACATAGAGACGGACAGACAGCAACAGCGACTTTATTATATTATGTATGTAGTGATGATGACAAAATTAGAGGCCCGACAACATGGGTTTAAATAAAAGTGTCATAATATAGGCCTAATGAAAAAAATATAAAACTTATGTATTCTTTCTCTAGGACTCCAATTATAAAAAAAAGTTTAGAAATTGTTAATTATTGTCTTAATAAAATAATTCTGCTATCTATTACGAAGCTATGAAATACATCCAACTAATATTATAAATGCGTTAGTAACTCTGTCTGTCTGTCAGTCTGTTGCTCTTTCACGCCTAAACGGCTGAACGGATTTTGATGAAATTTGGTATGGTAATAGATGATAACCTAGAAATGGACATAGGCTATAAATAATCACGCCATCGTTCTTAGGGGGTAGGCAGTAGGCAGATAACTAAATTGAGATAGTGATTTTTAGTCGTTTTGGTTGGGACTTTTGCTCTATAATATTGCTCTATTGCTCTATTGCTCTATATATTATAAATGCGAAAGTAGCTCTGTCTGTCTGTCTGTTACGCTTTCACGCTAAAACTACTGGACCGATTTAAATGAAATTTGGTACAAAGAAAGTCTGGAGCTTCAGAAAGGACATAGGCTACTTTTTAATCGGCTGCAAAAAAGGACGAGTTCCACGCGGACGAAGTCGCGGGCAGAAGCTAGTTTAAGTATAAAATCAAACGACAGCTTTTAAAGCTTGTTTTAAAACTAGTTGTTCTATCAAAGAGTCACTTTCGTGATTGCTTTTGTCCGTGAAACCATTTTAAAATCAAATTAATTAAGCAAAATGAATGCAAACTGGTCGGAGTTATTTCGTTAGTCATTATAATTTCTATTATATTACTTAGATGATAAAATAAATGACTCATCAACTTAAAGTTTCACATATCAACGTTAATTTCAAATGTTGCATTAGTTATTAATATGGGATACAGTACTTACCTTATGAAAACCTGAGCTGACAGAAGAATGCGTAGACTAATAGACCCTTATATTTTCATTTTGTTTTTGTATATTCTTTTAAAGTTTAGAATCATAAAATATTAAAAATAATTAACTAACATTCTGTTAAAAAATACTTCCTCCTGAGTTACTAGCGGCGTTTTTCGGCTATGAAGGTATTTCCGGAACGCTACACTCATATTAGGTATTTGTATTTATAAAGTACTTAATTCTAAATTTAATTATATTATCGATTTTTATTCCAATGTATAATGACCGCGAAAGCATCATAAATTATGTCAAATTTTTCCATCGATAACACGTCATATCGATAACGGGGCATCACTCAGGTCTCTAAACAAATATTTTGCTTTTGATTCAGTGCCCGGTTCTGGAGGGCGTCCAACAAGATGGCGGATTCCTTCACTATTGCTTCCTTCCTACGATGGACGAGTTGTTTTAAAATGTGTGACTGACGCCCACTATAAGGTTATATGACTTCCGCAGTCATTAGTAGTTGGTCAGTAATGAAATGAGGGAATGATTAGAGCTTGAAATGAAGATGACGCTTACTAATTTCTGATGCCTTCGCGGTTATTACACATTGGAATTAAATTGACGACCTGACACATTTGACGACCTGTTGGTCTAGTGGTCAGAGGCCCTGACTACGAAACCGGAGGTTGCGGGTTCGAATCCTGCTAGGGGCAGATGTCAATGTGATGAGCTCTGGCATCTGTACCTGAGTCTTGGATGTCTTATATGTATTTATGTATATTTATCCGTTGTCTAGTACCCATAACACAAGCTTTGCTTAAAATGGGACTAGATAATTGGTGTGAATTGTCCAAATATATTTATTTTATTTTTTATTTTTTTAAATAACTATTAGAGTTAGATTATTGTCAGGTCAGTCGTGCTACGAGTATGGGAACTGTAGTTTTCGCGTCAGCCAATAATATAAAATACGCGAGTTAAATCCGTTAATAATTGTTTTATTTCAGTCTTGAGTTATTATACATAATATTATTATATTGTCAGAGTATTCATTCTATATAAATATTATCGCCATAACATTGGAATAAAATATTTGTAATAGATTTAACGCACGTATATTTTTTAATTTTAAAGCACCAAAAATTGCTTAAACATTTTTAACAATTATATATCTCGTGTAAGCCTCTTAAAGATATAATAGTATTATGTATAAAATATGAACACATTGAATTTGTGTGATATCATATTTTTATATTAACTTTGATAATTTATATCTCAAAAAACATGAAAGAAAAAGATCACGGTAAGAAACGTGGGACTTGGCACATTTGTGCTTAAATTTTTATTTTGCTAATCAATTGTAATTCCTTATTTTGTTACTTTCTTACAAGTCATAATAATATTGTATACATTAAAATACAATTTGACCAAAAAACAAAAATATGACATTATATTTTTTTTATGTTTTTGCTAACTGCTGATAATAATATTTGTACCAAGAAAAAAGTAGAAAAAATCGAGACCCCTAGCTGGGTTTGAACCCACGCCTTTATGCGCTGCACCGTACTGTCCTATTACACCATAGGGGCCACTAATAAGTAGTCAAAATTATCAACTACTTACTTCAATTCGGTCTGTACTTTCTTGTTTGCAAGCAAATTTTTGCTTCAGCGCCATCTGTGTGAAATGCTTTGCAGCATTTAGCACAAACGATTGGGTGACTTTATAATGTAATCACCATCGATCGACAGATGTCGCCTTCACTACTTAATATTAATTTACGATCTATCACTCGAAACTCGATCAATATTTTTGGTTCAATACCTTTAGTCTTACAGTATTTAAGAAGATAATATCACCCTGAAAATTCTTACTGCATTCCTTCAGTGTTCTGTGTAGACAGTTATTCGGCTCCCTTTTGGCACGTACCACCGGCGCGGGTCGCATACGAAACTACTGCTCGGGCTGGCTTTTAACGAACGCCGGTTAGGTTACTGTTGCTATTGTACTTACTGTATGTAACTTTCATGTTTTGTTTTGTTTTAAAATATCGAGTGAAGGATTATTTTCAAGAAGATAGTTAATAATAATATTACCTGCCCTATATTTTTGCTTTTGTATTACGTAAATTTTAATTTTGAGTCGAAAAATTTCTCATTGTATGTAATTGTCCCAAAAAATTACTTTCTACTGAGTTTCTTACGGCGTTCCTACTCGGAGATGTTGGTTTTCCGAAGCGCCTATTTGATTTATTTCTATTTCATATTTTAAAAGAGGGTAGTAGTTCAATTTTGTAATTTAGGAAATAAGGTAGTTTGCAAAATACATATTTAAATGTATAACTTTATCGTCAGCTCAGTCCTGCTGCGTGATTATTTGAATCGTAAAATTTTAGAAACATCAGCAAATTAAATAAAATACGCTAGCTTAATCCGTTAAGCACAATTGTTGTGTCATCAGGCGCCAGTATCCCGACGAACCCTTTATATCGCAACGCATTGAACAATACTCGAATTTAATTAAATCAGCGACGTTGCGAGCTCGTCAAACCTGCATAGAAAGAAGGCTGACAGCGAGCAAAAATCCTGCGAAGGATATATGGGGTATCGTCAATGATGAGATCGGCGCGAAACCAAGGTCACATGATGTTTATTTAACGGATCCAGCGAGTAATGTAAACATCCCACACCAGGACATACCTAATACATTCAATTCGCATTTTTTGGGTGTAGCTACAAAGTTTGCATTGCGGAGTGATAAATCGATATGTATGCAGTATGTATGTAAACATTGATGTACCTGCGTTCTCACTGCCAACCGTCACCCGCGATGACCTGAGCAAAATATTGCAGTCAATGTTGGGGTCGGGAAAAACAGTGGATGTGTATGATGTGTCGATGAACTTGTTACTATGTATTTGGCCAGTTATCGCTGACATATTGGTGGCTCTCGTAAACAACATGTTCGAGTGTGGTGTCTACCCTGAGGTATTAAAAAATACCAGGGTGTGCCCCGTTTATAAAGGCAAGGGTGACAAGTGTGATGTCAATAACTACCGACCGATTTCGATTGTTCCCACTATTTCTAAAGTAGTGGAGGCCCTTCTATCGTCACACTTAATGCGTCATCTCGAAGAAAATGACTTACTGACTGACAGACAATACGCCTACAGAAAAAACAAGTCGACGACGATTGCAGCACACCAAATATTTGACTGTATATTGACTGGCCTGGATGAAAAGCATAAAATGGCTGCTATTTTATGTGATTTATCCAAAGCCTTTGATGTGATTTCGCATGAATTATTATTAAGTAAGTTAGATTTGTATGGTATTAAAAATATTCCCCATGCATTGTTTGCGTCGTTCCTTATGGGACGTAAACAAGTCGTTAGGATGACGATTGAAGGCAAAATCACTACCTCTGAATCTGGGTTAGTGTCATTGGGAATACCTCAAGGATCCGCGTTAGGGAATACGCTTTTTCTATCATTCATCAATGATTTGCCATCGTCCATTTCCATTGGCCTGTCTGTGTTGTTCGCTGATGACACTACCGTGGTGGTCAGCGCTCGTAACTACGAGGAGCTGAGTCTCAGGATACGTGAAGCCAGTGAACAACTACAGACATGGTTCTCTGCAAATGGACTCATATTGAATATGGCAAAATCAAATGTGATAGTATTTAATAGAAGAAGCGTTAAATTACCCCCATGCATCCTGAACAGTCCAATGCCGCTATGCAGTGAGAGCAGGTTCCTTGGCTTTATGCTAGACTCGAACCTCAACTGGAAGAGCCATGTCGACAAACTTTGTGATAGGTTGAGTAGTGCGGTCTTTGCGTTGCGTAAGCTTAAACCACTGATCTCTGCCGATGCACTTAAACAAGTGTACTTTGCACATTTTCACTCCATCATGACGTACGGGACGCTCCTCTGGGGAAACTCCACCGAAGCCGGTAGGGTGCTGGTGATCCAGAAACGAGCGTTGCGTGCTCTTGTTGGGGCGAAACATAGACAGTCGTGCAGAGACGTGTTTATTGCTCAACGCATTATGACGCACTACTCATTATACTTATTCGAGTTATTAATGTTTGTAAGAAAGAATTTAGATCAATTTAAAGTGGTATGTATCTCTGGTAAAGTAAGTCGTTTTGCTGGACGTTTGAGAACGGTCCCCCGTCGCATGGCCCTTGCAGAAAAGAATCCCCGTGTTCTTGGACCGAGTCTGTATAATCGCCTACCTGACGTGATAAAGAACGAGCCGTCTGACGAAGCATTTAAGCGCCAACTGAGAAACATTTTATTGGAAAACCCATTTTACTCTGTTGACGAATTTAATCAAAAATATAAATAAATTATTTTTATTATTAATGTTAAATTACTTGACACTAAAAGCCATTTGACATTATATTATGCATAATGAAATTTATTGTAATAAAATTATAATTTTTGCTGATACTGTAAATACTGTAAGTTAAATCTGTATTGACGATCTCAATATGAGTGAATATAATTTGACATAATAATGTATTTTTTAATGTTATAATGTAATTTGTTCATATTATTTTTTCTTTATTTTTGTTCTGACGATCTCAATGTGAATGCATATAATTCGACATAATAGTGTAATTGTACTGTATGAATTTTGAGAAATAAATAAATCTAATCTAATCTAATCTGTTTCATTTCAATTTTTATTTTTTTAATTCCAGAGTGGATTTCCGCAACGGTCCGCCAGTCCACTGGGCAGTGGCGGGAGAATTCGGGGCACGCACCCACTTTGTCCTGAACGAGTCTGACACGTCATCAGCTCACCTGGCGGTGGAGAAGGTGGCTCGCCAGGATGAGGGGGTCTACCGCTGCAGGATAGACTACGTCGATTCACCAACCAGGAATTACAGGGTCAACTTGACTGTTATAGGTAATTTTATTCGATTTAAGTAATTTCTTATATTGTGATATTTGTACAAGACAAGAGCAGAAATCGAACCCACACCTATATCTTAACGCTAGGCTTGAGGCTTCCATTCCCATTTACAATATGGGTGTCCCGTTCGAGACGACAAAATTCGCCAGACCTTTTATTTGGATTTTGTCCTTTTTTTTTCACTTAGCACAAACGATTAACTTTTACAGTTATTTATCACTAGCCGTTGAGAGAAGTCGCTTTCTGCTACTAAATATTGTTTAATAATATTAATTTTAATGACAATCTCTCTATTCCTTACAGTTCCTCCTGAATCTCCCAGAATATACGATTCCGAAGGTCGGGAGATACTTGGCTCCTTCGCCAGAACATTCAGAGAGGGACAAGCTTTACTTTTATCATGCCAAGCGTCTGGCGGTAAGTACTATAAACATTTTCTACCAGTTAATTGTCTTCCAGATTTAGCAACTTTTTCTGCAAAATAGCGTACCATTACTAAAATGTAGCTGGACGGAAAAATGTTAAGGCTTTAAGTCACTTTCATTTTAAAGTCTTCCAACTCTTAATCGTCAGAAATAAAGTACAAAAGTTTAAAAACTATCTTATATATAGATTAATATTATAAATGCGAAAGTGTGTCTATCAGTCGCCCGTCCACGCTGCATTGCAGAACCTATTTCAATGAACCTATAGATAGGTATAAATCTATGCAGACAAAGTCGCAGTCGGAAGCTAGTTTCCTATAAATATCCTAAAAATCTTCCACATGCAGGTAAACCTCTGCCAGATGTCTCCTGGTACCGAGGCGAGGAACGCCTAGCGTATACCAGGGAGGGTTCCATCTGCCAGCTGCAGCTGCCAGAGCTGACCAGGGAGATGGCTGGAGCCAGGTTCCAGTGCAAAGTGGAGCCTCCGCTCCTGAAGCCAGTGCTAAGGGACATTACTTTAAAACTGTATTGTAAGTTGAAGTTATTATTGAACCAGTCTATGAAGTTCATGACGAGTTAAAATCTATCGAATATGGTTTTGAGCATAAATAAATAAATAGATGTTTGGATAATTGACGTCAATTAATTAATGATAACGGATAAACAATAATAAACACACATAAACAGTAAATAGGTAGGTATACATATAAAACAACAAAAACTCAGATACATTGTAACGAGCACTGACATCTGTCCATAGCAAAATTCGAATCCACTACCTCCGGTTTCAAAGTCCGATGCTTTGTCTTAGTCAAAGCCCATAGGACTTCAGTATAATATATAAATAAGGACAGACGCCTTATTTACTGAAAAGAACCATCTAAAAAGGGTAGAATCAATAAGAAAACAACTAAAATTGAGTAAATTTGAAAAAAAACTTAACATAGATTTTAACTTAGTACTATCTCAAAGACAACAACTGTCAATTGATTAATGTAGCGCTGCATTGCCTGGCAGTACAAAGTGTACAAACTTAAAAACGTCTTGTAACAAGTTGTGACATGTACATATTTTTTCAGTAAAACCACAATTTGTAAGAGTGATTGGAAACGGTATGACAAGGGCTGGACATGACCGGTCGTTTGTCTGCACTACGAGAGGTTCCAAACCAGCTCCCAATATCGACTGGTTCATCAATTCACAGAAAATCGACTCCACGCTAACCGAGGTAAATGTCATGCTATGTTACATGTCAGTGGCAAAAAGAGCTGATCGTGAAGTCGTAAGTTCAAATCCTGTCGAAGAATTTGATCTTCTAGATATTTCTAGAGATCTGTGCCCTGCTGTAAGACGATTATAGGCTAAATTTGTAACGCATAAACTTGTAATTTATGATAACAAAACGTTTGGAAATGTGTACTGTTAGGAAACATGGGTGTGTAAGAACGACTTCCAAAAGACTGCACCATATTGAATAATTCCTATATTGTCGAGTTATTCTTTGTTAGAAAAATGTTTATGTATAAAAAAATATACTTGTATTATATTTTTACAATCCAAAATTAAAAGTGAATGACAGTATGTGACAGAAGAGTTTGACAGATCAGTGACCAAAACAAGACGAAGTCTGCCGGGACTACCAGTCATTAAATGATTTACCATACCCAGGTGGAGGTGGATGGAGAAGTCACAAGGAGCGTGTTAACCTGGAGAGTGAGGCGGGAGGACAGTGGAAGGACTCTGGTCTGCCGCGTCTCCAACCCTTGGTTTCCAGCTTTCACCCTGGAAGACTCATTGGTGCTAGATGTCATGTGTAAGTTTATAAACCTATATAAGTGTTGTGTTTGGTTTAATAAATAATTATTAATTAGCAGATATCACGCATAGTGACAATATCCCCGAATTCATTATGAGAGTGGTAATTCTGGTATAATTCCTCTTATCATGAATCGGGAGACATTATCCTGTCTGGCAAAGTGGTGACCCAGACGTGATTTGAACACGCAACCTTCTGATTTGATTTTTTTTTTCGGGGGGAGTACTGTGGTGGCCCTATATTCCGATTTCTGCCACAGGATCTTTTATACCTGCCTCTCATTTCGCTAGTTATGCCTCAATGCCATAAAGTATACTTTGTCATTACAGAACTTCATGATAATCATCAAATTAAAATGAAAATCTTTATTAAGTAAATAGGACCCAAGGTACAGTTATTCACGTCAGTGTTGACTATCGCTTCTAAAAAATAGAACTGCGAGAAGAAACGCCACTTATGGCGTTGACTTAACTCGTCAGTTGTTATGCCTTTTTTGAAATACAATAAAACATTTAATATGAATAGTAACTTAATGTACCTATCTTCACATTTACAGTTTATCATAAGCCTCGAGAAGATATATAGAATATTCAAAGAGGTCTTTATTTCAAAATTTAACATACTATATTATTTCAAAGGTTCTTAACCAGTAATACGATTTGCGTTCATACCAAATTTCAGGCAAGGAGTTAACTAAATAATTTAAGCTAAATAAGAAAATTGTTTCCCAAGATATTTTATTACAGCATAATTCAATCAATGTTACCAGTATTTTCAATTTGGGAATTATAATGAAACCTATTCAATTTCATTCACGATATTTTGTGGACAATAAATGTAATAATTCAATCGAGAGAACTGCCCTAAATATAAATCACCCGATTTTCCTTTCATATTGTAAATATTAAATATTTTGTTGATATTGTTAGAGGAATTAGAGATTTTCTCTTATTACTCGGTTATTACACTTTGGAATGAAATAATTATAACGTGTATGGAAAAATCGCTTCAAAAGTTCGGGAGTGCAGGCTTGTGACGTCACGTTATGGTAAAAATTTCACCTTTACGTGACGTCACTAGCCACCCCCGTACTTTGAAAGCACATAACTTATCATTGTTATTTTTTCTTTGTTTGATAAAAGAAAAAATACGTATCCAATCATTTTCGGTAATCTACTTCTATGTACACGGCTTTAGCGATAGACTATCGTCAGCTCAGTCATGCTACTAATATGGGAACTGTAAAGTTTTCTAAACGTCAGCCAATAAAATAAAATACGCGAGTTCAATCCATATATAGTCGTTTCATTCCAAAAAACAGTCTTCATGTCTATTTTATTCCAATATTTACTGAAATTCTACATTTTTAAACAAGCCCCAGTACGCTAAGTACACTCGGGTACAAAGTTGTTGGCACACAACTTTAGCTCAGCACAGAGGAACTCCGCGCTATCTCCCGTACACTGCGTGCTTTTGATATGTTGTGCTCGCTACTCGCTTGTTTCGTTTTTGTTTTGGCGTACAATTATTTTTGTCCGCCATTGTATAGAATATTTTGAGCTGTTTTATTGTGCCTGAGGTTTGAAAAAGGGTATAATTATGTGGTTATAGTGAAAAGGGTATAAGTATTTAACGGTTGTAGTGAATAGGGATAGAATCGTTCTAGTATCAACAAAAAAAATTAACCACCGAAAAAAAACTAAAAGTCTTCTAAAAATATGTATAACAATAATAAGAAGTTAATTGAGTTACCTAAGTAAATATTCATATTTCTACTAAGAAAACGTCATGTCGGGGGGACCGCTTCTCATTTAGGTTTAGGTATCTACTTAGTATTTATAATTTACTTAAACTTACGGTCCACCCGACATGGCGTTCATGCGTTAGGGAGCTATGATGCCACAAACAGACACACACACACACACAGACAGACAGACAGACAGACACGTCAAACTTATAACACCCCGTCGTTTTTCGTCGGGGGTTAATAGTATAAATAAGTATCATAGGGTCTTAGTGAAAAGCGTATTACATTATTATAATTTTAAATTTTCATACAATTATCTTGAGTGTATTAAGTAATTTGTTGCAATAAAAAGTAAATGTGAGATATTTTTTTAATTATTTTCTTAACTACCACAAGTTTGTAATGACAATTTATATAGTTAATTCAAAACGAATTTCGTAAATAAGAAAATACTTAACGAAAACAGTTGAAATAAAGAAAGTTATAATAAGTTTTCTTTTCATCATTAAATTAAATGGCATCTATAACGAAAGATAAACTCGTACAAGAAAAATAATAATTCTTGCTTTTTGTTAATTTTACATGAGTAAAAGATTGGATGAAAAAACAATAATGGATTTAACTCGTGTAGGTATATTAATTTATATGCTGAAGTAGCCCATGATAATACTTGGATATAGTCTAACACTGTTTTGCTTTATTCCAATATATCCTATGAGTAATAACCGCGGAAGCATTAAAAATCATTAAGACCTAGGTAGTAGATTTAGTTCACTTGACAGTTATCATTATATTATTATTTTGGAAAATTTACACAATATAAATATTAAAAACTATAGTTTATGTTATTTAATTCATAAGCTAAAATATAAATTATTTATAATATTACTCTGAAGTTTAATTAAAGACCATTCAGTAGTTTTTGCGTGAAAGAGCAACAAACATCCAAACATAAACTCATAAACTTTTGAGTTTATAATATTAGTGTGATACAAATGTTCAACGAATTGTTACAACATAAAATTAAACCTCAACAAGAATTGCCACAAAATGCTCAAAATTAGCGGTTCAACATGACAAACAATAACTCGTGTTTTTGTCCAAAACACTCCAAATACAATAATTCAACTTTGAAAATAAACAAACAGTGTAATTGTGACGGTCTCTAGGCAATGCTCGGACTTTTACCACAGCCCACAAAAACAGTTGCTTCGATATAAAATTATCTGCCATCCTAGACACGCATTTTAAATTGAATTAAAAATAATAAAAAAACCTTGAAATATTTTGGTACACAATTCAAGACTAAGTCAGCACATTTGAATTTATCACACATTTATAGTAAGTAAAGGTGTATAGAATTGAAAAAGTTCACGAAAAACCACGTGATCAGTTTTCGTTAGCTTATATTAATATTTCAATT
Source organism: Polylopha cassiicola (assembly GCA_038024825.1). Taxonomy (NCBI): domain Eukaryota; kingdom Metazoa; phylum Arthropoda; class Insecta; order Lepidoptera; family Tortricidae; genus Polylopha; species Polylopha cassiicola. Next base: position 9,809,024 of record CP149061.1, read on the forward strand.
TAAAATATTTCTTATTAGTTTCTATTTCTATTTAATTTGATACCTCAACTGTAGCCCCTATTTGATCCCCCGTATCTTCACAATCCCCTGGCAGATTACGCTCATGTTCCAACTTTATAATTCTATTGAGATCAACTACTCACTTGCCAAATTTCATTAAGATGGAATCAACAATACTCAAGTAACTCACTCAACGTACAATGTTCAGCCGTCCCCCAACCGAACTGAAATCCAAAACCTCATTTTCGCTAAGTAGATCACTTTTAATAAAGCCAAGTAAGTACATAGCACGAGGTATAGTTAGCTATAGACGTAGGTTCATGTCATCATGAGGTCTTGATTTTATCTACATCATCATCATCACATCAACCAAAAGACGTCCACTGGTGGACATAGGTCTCCCCCAACGATGACCACATCGACCGGTCACGTGCTTTTCTCATCCATCGGACACCAACAACCTTTTCCAGGTCATAGGACCGTCTTATAGGAGGACTACCCACACTTTATCACCACTTCATCCACAATTTATCTACGCGTCTAGATAAAAAATAAAGTCAAGTGAGTTAGCTGTCATTGGTACAGTTACGCTATGTGGCACCGTGCTTTGAATAAACAACTCGTTCATTGTTAAGCTCAATTGAAATATTCAGTTTTAGCCCCGTTAGAGCTTTCCACCGGAGACGAGGTCTGTTTGGAAAATCATAATTAATTTCACGTCTTCATCGTGGCGACGGGAGACCTCGATTGGAGTGAAGGTTTAGGGGCGTCGTGGAAGTTATTGGGCGGTCATGGAAGTGATAGGGGGTTACGAGTTTGGGGGTTACAAGGGAGGGGTCGAAAATGTTGGGGGACTCACGGAAGTGATGGAGGTCATGAGTGGTGGGGCTCACGGAAGTGATGGAGGTCATGAGTGGTGGGGGTCACGGAAGTGATGGAGGTCATGAGTGGTGGGGGTCACGGAAGTGATGGAGGTCATGAGTGGTGGGGCTCACGGAAGTGATGGAGGTCATGAGTGGTGGGGCTCACGGAAGTGATGGAGGTCATGAGTGGTGGGGGTCACGGAAGTGATGGAGGTCATGAGTGGTGGGGGTCACGGAAGTGATGGAGGTCATGAGTGGTGGGGCTCACGGAAGTGATGGAGGTCATGAGTGGTGGGGGTCACGGAAGTGATGGAGGTCATGAGTGGTGGGGGTCACGGAAGTGATGGAGGTCATGAGTGGTGGGGGTCACGGAAGTGATGGAGGTCATGAGTGGTGGGGGTCACGGAAGTGATGGAGGTCATGAGTGGTGGGGCTCACGTAAGTGATGGAGGTCATGAGTGGTGGGGCTCACGGAAGTGATGGAGGTCATGAGTGGTGGGGGTCACGGAAGTGATGGAGGTCATGAGTGGTGGGGGTCACGGAAGTGATGGAGGTCATGAGTGGTGGGGCTCACGGAAGTGATGGAGGTCATGAGTGGTGGGGGTCACGGAAGTGATGGAGGTCATGAGTGGTGGGGGTCACGGAAGTGATGGAGGTCATGAGTGGTGGGGGTCACGGAAGTGATGGAGGTCATGAGTGGTGGGGGTCACGGAAGTGATGGAGGTCATGAGTGGTGGGGGTCACGGAAGTGATGGAGGTCATGAGTGGTGGGGCTCACGGAAGTGATGGAGGTCATGAGTGGTGGGGCTCACGGAAGTGATGGAGGTCATGAGTGGTGGGGGTCACGGAAGTGATGGAGGTCATGAGTGGTGGGGGTCACGGAAGTGATGGAGGTCATGAGTGGTGGGGGTCACGGAAGTGATGGAGGTCATGAGTGGTGGGGCTCACGGAAGTGATGGAGGTCATGAGTGGTGGGGGTCACGGAAGTGATGGAGGTCATGAGTGGTGGGGGTCACGGAAGTGATGGAGGTCATGAGTGGTGGGGGTCACGGAAGTGATGGAGGTCATGAGTGGTGGGGGTCACGGAAGTGATGGAGGTCATGAGTGGTGGGGGTCACGGAAGTGATGGAGGTCATGAGTGGTGGGGGTCACGGAAGTGATGGAGGTCATGAGTGGTGGGGCTCACGGAAGTGATGGAGGTCATGAGTGGTGGGGGTCACGGAAGTGATGGAGGTCATGAGTGGTGGGGGTCACGGAAGTGATGGAGGTCATGAGTGGTGGGGCTCACGGAAGTGATGGAGGTCATGAGTGGTGGGGGTCACGGAAGTGTTGGGAGGTCACAGAAGTATTGTGAGGATTACGGTACGGTATTTAGTAAGTTTTGGTAGTTATCAAAATATAATTTGATTTTTTTTTGTTATATTACCTTTATCTTTATGTTGATTATCTTCTAGATTGGCAGAAACTAATCGAACTCCTTTTGATTTTGCTGAAGGTGAAAGAGAATTGGTTTCTGGATTTAATATTGAATATAGAAGAGGGGGATTTGCTTTAATTTTTTTAGCTGAATATTCAAGAATTTTATTTATAAGAATATTATTTGTATTAATATATTTAGGTGGTTATTCTTTAAGTTTATTATTTTATTTAAAATTAGCATTTATTTCTTTTTTTTTTATTTGAGTTCGGGGAACATTACCTCGTTATCGATATGATAAATTAATATATTTAGCTTGAAAAAGATATTTACTAAGTTAGAGGGGGTTACATAAATTATAGGCAAAATAAAAAAAAAAACATTGTGCGACGTACATGTAGATAGTACACTGTTGGAGGAGTGGCAGGGGGTATCATGATCTTCCAATGTCACATGAAGTTTATGATACAGCGCTCGATGCTTTTAAAGAAACCTAGACTAAAATTGTACCCTAATAAATTCGTTTGCCACTTTGAAAGACTGTGATATGTAATTTTTTCTTCTAGATCCTCCAGTGGCACAAATATCATTGGTGGAGCCAAAAGAAGCAAGGTTGCTGCGAGAAGATGAAAACGCTGAGCTGCTCTGCTCAGCCGATTCCTCGCCACCACCTAATAACTATACATTCTACAAAGACGTAAGTACTTAACAAAACTCAGAAGGTTATATTAAAACGAAGAGTGTGAGTGATGAGAATAATTTTATTTACAGAATACCTAGTAAGGTATTCTGACATACGTGAGTTAGCTGTGTGATGATATCTTCATCTCTTTCACACACTACATCCCTCACATCTAGCAAAATCAATAGTAGATACTACAGCGGCCCCGCTGTCGGGGTCAAAGACGGGCAGGAATTTTTCTTACCATCCTTTATTGGGTAGTAACTTTATAGACTATGGGCCCATGTTAAAAAAAATATGGGTCATTTGAACCACCAGATGACCTATGTAGAACGATATAAGAGCATAAAATAATAAGATTTAGCATTGTGCCGTCACTTGTAAGCTGTCCAACTGAGTGTAGGTGAGAATTCAAAAGTACAGGTAGAGTGAGTACATTTTGGTCATATATTTTTGAACGGCATTGTTACCATCGATAGATCCATGAAAAATAATACTAAAACGCATAGTGCCGTAAAAAAATGGTGATCCAAAAAGTCGGAATTTTTTTTTGATTTTCCGACAATTTCCAGGGTGAATTTGGTCATTTGATACAGTACGGAATCAGTTTCATACTATTTCAATACTGCTTCTAATCCATCATTCCGCAACGCCGTAAAAAAATCAAGCGACAAGGGGAAAAAACCGAAGGTTGCAGCCCCCTCTCTTTCCGTGGTCCAGGGGGTGATTTGACACAACATCAAATTAATTTATTTCGAAAGTATTTTATGCATAGATAATATTTTTTCATATGCCGTACATTTTCGTTGGTTCAAAGGGGTGTGTAATGATCGATATAAAAATATTTAGTATATTTTCTATTGATATATCAACATTTGATATTATTTCAAATAATTTCATTTGATATAATTTAATATAATCATTCATTGTGTATAATAAACGTTTGGTATAATTTTAAAATATATAAATTTATTTCGTATATTTATCGTTCGGTATGACGCTTATTTCTTATAAAGATTGTATGGTATAACGCTCATTTTATATACAAATCATAATGAATTATTAGCTGAATCTAACATTATTCTTGGAAATATACAATCCTATATAATGGGCAACCGCCAGAAAAAAAAAAGAAAATACATATGGAGCAACAAAAAAGAATTGATAATATTATACTTAATCGAACGAAGGTGAATTTTTACGAGCAATTGCTTCAAATTTAAATCTAAAGTAATGTGCCTGGGATTTATGTACTTACTTAATAATATATTTGATTTACTTTTGCACATTGTATTTTATTTACCTATCCTAACCTCCTTTTGTTACCCATTCGTTTTGGTAGGGGGACGCAGTTCAAACCTAACCTAACCTACTTTTTGATAGCAGTTCGTTTTGTGATTATGTCTCTAATACATTATATCAAGAATTATATTATACTAGCTTTTGCCTGCGACTTCGTCCGCGTGGAACTCCTCGGTTAAAAAGTAGCCTATGTCCTTTCTTAGGCTCCAGACTTTCTTTGTACCAAATTTCATTTAAATCGGTCCAGAAGTTTTAGCGTGAAAGCGTAACAGACAGACAGACAGACAGAGTTACTTTCGCATTTAGTATCGTACTGTATCAGATGGCCATAAAGTACCCTTAAAATGGTAGCGTCATTTTCATCAGCCTAAAAGATATGGTCTGCATTAAAATGTACGGCAACATTTTTCCTAATTTATTTATGTTAATACTATTTAAAACATGGGATACAATGTAGAAAACTGCTATATTTCATTAATTTATGATATTTAAATTTCTGCAATAATTTGCAAAATTTCAGTTTTTGTATTTCTCCATATTTTTTTTCAGAACAGTTTCTGCTGAACGGCAATACTATATAACAATTGTATTTTACAATATTATGTTAGAAAAATAGTTCCCGTACAGGGTCAAATGATTTTACAGCTTTATAAATCAAGAATACGATGAAATTAAGATAATTATTGATATACATTCAAATGAACAATCATTTTTTGACGGCATTATTTTTAATAGTACTTTTAAGTGCTAGATAATGTTGTGGAACCGAAGCCGTACTTTATCAAATCACCCCCTGGACCACGGAAAGAGAGGGGGCTGCAACCTTCGGTATTTTCCCCTTGTCGCTTGATTTTTTTACGGCGTTGCGGAATGATGGATTAGAAGCAGTATTGAAATAGTATGAAACTGATGCCGTACTGTATCAAATGACCAAATTCACCCTGGAAATTGTCGGTAAATCAAAAAAAAATTCCGACTTTTTGGATCACCATTTTTTTACGGCACTACGCGTTTTAGTATTATTTTTCATGGATCTATCGATGGTAACAATGCCGTTCAAAAATATATGACCAAAATGTACTCACTCTACCTGTACTTTTGAATTCTCACCTACACTCAGTTGGACAGCTTACAAGTGACGGCACAATACTAAATCTTATTATTTTATGCTCTTATATCGTTCTACATAGGTCATCTGGTGGTTCAAATGACCCATCATTTTTTTAACATGGGCCCATAGTCTATTATTTATTCATGTACCTACCTATACTTAAAGATTTATGTAAAAGTTGGTATTTCTAGCAAGAATTTCTTTGAATAAATACCTAATTATTTCTTTTTTTATTTAAAATAAAAAATAATGTAACGTCTCGCTTGTTTAACGTGTTAGCGATAAATAATACTAAGAAAATAATAATTGCATTATAAAGTTTTTACACTTTAATCGAAAGAAAACTTGCCAAATTAAATTATAATTTAATTTACTTTAATAGCAACGTAATTCCAAGTTAAAAAGAATAAAAACCGTATTGTATTTTTTAACATAATTAATTACATAAAAATGTACTTGTTTAAAACTTTAGAACTTATTCTAAAATAGAGGCAACGTATTTTAATATAAACATTTTGTAATACAAACAAAATGAAAACTAATTACTTAAAATGTAACTGAATCTCGCAAAGTACCATATACGTTAAAAGTTTAGTTTTGTAGTGGCACTTTGTTTACTATGGTAGGGAAGGGAAAAACAAAACTTTACAATTTCGATATTAGTTTCCGATTGCACTCTTTTATTGTCGAGATATACAGCTGGGTATCTTGATAATAAAATTGGCTTCGAAACTAGGAAGGGTAAATTGTGACTGGCTAGGAATCTATATGGTAGCAGCTACCTTGTATTCCTGCAGTCAACAAATATTTTATTTTATGGGCTGACATTTCGGACCCTTTAAAGATTCCATAATCGTAGCACGACTGAGCTGACAATAGTCTAAAGTCCGTTTATAGTTGTTTCATTCCAATGTATAATAACCGCGAAGGCATCAGAAATTATTAAATAATTTTTGAATTTTGTTTATATTTAACGATTCATAAGTCAAAAATAAAAAATAATTAATTTGCAAACAATGGGTAAAACTGTCCCTTGTCTCTATCACGTAATAATTATAATTTTCATTTACTAATGCCGAAACTACTGAATTTGCCCAACTTTTCTCTTCACAATAACTCGTGTTACAAAGTATAAGCCACATATTATGCCAGTTAAGCGATTTTCTATTCCCTTTGTAAGTTTCCGGAACATTGTGGAGTAATACCCGGTTTTAAGGAGATCCAGGGCTTTGAATTTTAAATTATATTTTGTACGGAGTCATGTGAAATTGTTTTCTGGTTTAAAGTACTTAATGAGTATCGTTTTTTTGCAACTAACGTCGGTCTGATTACTATTTCTTTGTAGTTTTTTGCGTAGCTTTTTGTTGCTAAGAGATAATTGTTTTTTTTTATTAGGTATATACTTTATTGTACAAAACTTAACAGATATAAATGTACAATAGTCACAAATAAACAGAAAGAAAACAGTTCGTATTTGCAACCAAGTATTAAACACTAAAATGATAAAAACTACCAACAAATATCTACTATAAAGACTACAATAGTAGATTACGCACCAAGGCCAGTAAAATAAAAAATGTCTCAGATCACATGTAATTGTCGTCCGAGGCGAAGCCGAGGTTGACAAAAATGTGATCTGAGGCTTTTTTATTTTACTGGCCGAGGTCCGTATACTATTTTTCTGTTCGACGAAGCCAAAAAGCGGCAATTTCATTTAGCGAAGCGGCCACAAAGTTGGCGCTTTCTGGCCGGAGGACGGAAAAAGTACTTACTGCATAGGTAAATATGAAATACTATGACATAAACAAACCTACACATAAAGATCATACCATGGCACAAGTATCCTGACTTTAATAAGGTACCCAATATGTAATAAAAAAAGTGTAAACGTCATAATTGGTCTGGTGGGTCTCTAGATGCGCGTCGTGTAGAGTGAGGTTTGGACCTCATCTTTACGTGTTCTACCAATCAAAGGCCAGCTTATATCTCATTTGAAGAACACGACAGCTGGACCTCATTCTACACGACGCGTCTAGTGGATATATTAATTAGTGAAGTGTTCTGTTTAATTGAAACGGCACACCTCAAAGTATTCTAAAAGCCATTAGTTCCCCGATATGAGGACAAGCAGTATAATTGCCGGGGTTCTGAACGTTCACGCAAATACTAACTTAGCGGTGCAACTTAATTTGAGACGAGCTGACTCAAATCCTTACTTCCTTACTAATATTATAAATGCGAAAGTAACTCTGTCTGTCTGTCTGTTACGCTTTCACGCTAAAACTACTGGTTTGATTTAAATGAAATTTGCTTACTAATATTGCTTACTTGCTTACTAATATTATAAATGCGAAAGTAACTCTGTCTGTCTGTCTGTCTGTTACGCTTTCACGCTAAAACTACTGGACCGATTTAAATGAAATTTGGTACAAAGAAAGTCTGGAGCCTGAGAAAGGACATAGGCTACTTTTTAACCGACTGCAAAAAAGGAGGAGTTCCACGCGGACGAAGTTATTAATTATTATATTACTAGCTTCTGCCCGCGAGCTAGTAATATAATAATTTCTGATGCCTTCGCGTGCTACGATTATGGAATCTGTTAAGGCAATAAAATAAAATACGATAGTTAAATCCGTTTGTCCTATGTAAAATAATATATTTACTCTTTATTGAACATCAAAACTCTAACGGGAAAACGGCGAACTTAATGCCATACGGCATTCTATACTAGCGAACCTTTGAAGTGGATAGAGAGCATTAGTGTAGGCCCAACTAAATATAACATACCTAATCAACTTAAAACAAAGAGTTTATTCGTCCATTGGAATGAAACAAATATAACGGATTTAACTCGCTTATTTTATTTTATTGGCTCACGTTTACAGATTACATGTAACAGAAAAAAAAAATTTTGGAACAGGGTAGTTCTTAAAATTTTGTAATTTAGTAAATAAGGTAGTTTACATAACTGCATTAATCACTTTAGCATAATATTAAGACAATTGTCAGCTCAGTCGCGCTACGATTATGGAATTTGTAAAGGCTTCGAAACGTCAACCAATAAAATAAAATACGCGAGTTAAAAGTTTAAAGTTGTTTATTTACAACTAGCTTCTGCCCGCGACTTCGTCCGCGTGGAACTCCTCCTTTTTTGCAGTCGGTTAAAAAGTAGCCTATGTCCTTTCTCAGGCTCCAGACTTGTACAGAATTTCATTTAAATCGGTCCAGTAGTTTTAGCGTGAAAGCGTAACAGACAGACAGACAGACAGAGTTACTTTCGCATTTATAATATTAGTAAGGATTGAATGGCTTGTTATTAACTAATGTTGTGGGTAGTCTCAGAACGTGCAAATACTTAAATCTCCGTCGCGTGACCCCACTTGATAATGAGTTTATAATTAATACTTCAAGAAAATTCAATTTGGAAGAGAAAATTGTAATTTTGTTAAGGCGTTCGAGGTCATTTAATGGGGTTACGGCTTCACATAATCCAATGAGATGGGTATAGGAAAATATTTTACCTTAGTGACAATTTCTGATGCCTTCGCGGTTATTACACATTGGAATGAAACAACTATAAACAGATTTAAATCTTTACTCTTTCCACAATCGGATCGAAAGTCTAACGCTAAACTATAGCTCTTTAATAATTTCTGATGCCTTCGCGGTTATTACACATTGGAATGAAACAACTATAAACAGATTTAAAACTTTACTCTTTCCACAATCGTATCGAAAGTCTAACGCTAAACTATAGCTCTTTAATAATTTCTGATGCCTTCGCGGTTATTACACGTTGGAATGAAACAACTTTAACGGATTTAACTCGCCTATTTTATTTTATTGGCTGACGTTTTGGAAACTTTACGGTTTCTATAATCGTAGCACGAATAAGCTGACGATAGTCTAACGCTAAACTTAAGTTTATGAAACGGCAAAAAATAATACTCGCCTCTTGGCAGGTACCGTTAAAAACGTATTTGTTGTAAATATTTATTTTATTTGTTGTTATAGTGGTAATAGAAATACATCGTCTGTGAGATTTTTGATTGGTTGACTATCACGGTTCATGGGATACTGCCTGGTGATAGACAGACAGACAGCAGTCTCAGTAATATGGTCCCGTTTTACCCTTTAGATACGGAACCCAAAAAATACTCACACACAATAATTTTTAAATTCAATATTTGTTTTTATTCTTGTCTGCACCGTTGTCTGCGATCCCATTTCATTAATTTTTCATAACAATCTAATTTTCAACGTTACACAAGTTAAAAACAACTGAACAAATTGACTTTGGTAGTGAAATGCAAATGTCAGGCCAGTCTAGACTTTTTGGAACAAATTAGGCGATTCTAAATAGAATTCCATTTCATTTTGGGTTTCTCGTTTAGAGTTTTAGGTTGAATATGCTTATTAAATCACAAGTCCTTCAATCTGCGAGCGTAGTTAGCAAATATTGGAATTTGCGTCTGATATTTGATAAAGAGATAAAATAATATTTACAGTAAAGGTTGAACTATTGTGGAATCTGGCCGTATGGTCGCGTAATATCTTTTTGGATTATATTTTTATAGCTTCTGCCCGCGACTTCGTCTGCGTATGATTAGTATTTTACACTATATCGTTATAAAATATAGCCTATATGTTATTCTGATGTATAAGCTATATCGTGGTAAAGTTTCATTCAAATCCATTCAGTAGTTTTTACGTGAAAGAGTAACAAACATCCATACATCCATACATACAAACTTTCGCCTTTATAATAGTAGTAGGATATTTTGAATAGTGAAGAGAGTTGAAAAATTCTGATGCTTTCGCGGTTATTACACATTGGATTGAACAACTATAAACGGATTTAACTCGAGTTTTTATACTGGCTAACGTTTTGGAATCTTTACAGTTTCCATAATCGTAGTACGACTGAGCTGACAATAGTCTTACGGTAAAGTTACTTTGCATTCGAAAATGATAGATAATTTTATATATGTAAAAAAACTTATATTAATGTAGGTACTTATTACAAATGATTACCAATAATTAAGCGTATGATTGTAATCTTTTACAAAGAAAACTTTTGAAAGTATATTGTAGTACCTACAGTGTCGCAAATTTAACTTTAAAACTAATTCAATTTTATTATAAAATTCCTTCTACATCTAATTGAAAACATTAAAAAAACTATTTAACTTTATTATAGTACGCTTGGTCTTTTAGTGCAAATGTGGTGAAATTTTATTAACCGACCTCGGATCGGAGTGGTGCGGAGTTTATGGCTCTCTCAACGAGGTGTAAAAGGTTTAAAACTACTATGTAGTACGGTATTTTTCTTTAGAAAAACTGTTTTTTGTAATCCTTTTTTTTATTCATAATTTTTGATGGCTTCGCGTTTTACACATTGGAATGAAACAATTAAAACGGAATAATTTCTGATGCCTTCGCGGTTATTACACATTGGAATGAAACAACTATTAACGGACTATTGTCAGCTCAGTCGTGCTACGATTATGGAAAGCGTAACAGACAGACAGACAGAGTTACTTTCACATTTATAATATTAGTAGGGATTTTTTATGGCTTCGCGTTTTACACATTGGAATGAAACAATTAAAACGGATTTTACTCGCGTATTATATTGACATTAGAGCTCAGTCGGATAAATATGGGAACTGTAAAGTCGTCGAAACAGTTAATGAAAAAAATGTCTAAATCAGTTATTTTGTTTCATTCCAACCTTTAATTTTTTTATACTTACTAAATTTTAATTTTTAATTATCAATTTTCCGATTATTTTCTACGTTAATTATACTATCAAATTTATAGGACACCTTTTGTATATTTTTTTTTATAAAGAATGCTTCGTGAATAGAATCTCAATTAATTTTTATTTTAATTAGTGCTCCTTTGTTTTTCAAATTGAATTATTGTTCTATCAGACAATTTTATGCGCTTTAAAATTAATTAAAACGAAATTTTATGCTTTCACCCTTATTAATTTTGTTTTTTCACATGTTGCTCGATTTGGTCTGGTTTCATTTTAAAAGATTTTCAGCTCAGTCTGCTAAGATTATGGCAACTAAAATTTCCAAAAAAATAATCATAAAAAAAATAGTTGTTTCATTCCAACTATAACGGATTTAACTCGCGTATTTTATTTTATTTGCTTACGTTTCTAAAACCATACAGTTCCCATATTCATAGCAAGACTGAGCTGACGACAACGCTAAAGTTAAATCCGTTATAGTTGTGAAATTCCATCAGAATTTATACCAAGGGCGTGCATTCCATATACGCAGTGTCACTTATGTATGTAGTGCCTACCCTCACAGCATACCTACGTTTCCTCCACTGCACACCTTATTTTTACCGTTATAGTTGTTACAATAAAAAAACGTATTTTTTTTTATTTCATTTTTTTTTTAAAACATAACGTTAATTATGTCGTGTTGTTTCAGGATCATTTAATTCGCGATGATCCCATTGGTGGGATATCGGTGGAAGACAACAAGCTGATCCTACGAGGGTTAAGGAGACACCACTCTTCGAGGTATCGCTGCAGGGCTAGGAACTCTGAGGGCAGTGCGTTAAGCGAACCACTTAATTTAAACGTGCTTTGTAAGTATCGGTTCGTTTATCATTACTCTTTAGGTAATAGAAAATTTCGTCGACTCAATCAGTGACACCCATAGTGTAACTGAAATAAGCATGGTGCCGCGCGTATAGGCATAACCTAATTTTTACTCTTACCTTGGTGCAAATATAATTGATAATGATTTTTTTTTTAAAGAAATAGGACCTAAAGAACACTTTTACACGTCCATATTAGTAAATATCGTTTAAAAAACAATGGCACTGTGAGAAGAATCGCCACAAGAAACTCGACAGCTGCCATTTTTAAATAGAACTTGGTGTTTTACTGTCTCCTGGATTTCTGCTAGAAAATTGCCAAATAAGGACATTAAAAAATCAAAGTCAAAATATATTTATTTAATTTAGGCATTTACAAGCTCTTATGAAAGTCAGAAGATAGCGTTTCCAAAAAAACCTCACTTGAGAAAAAACGGCAAGAAGTTATATGAGGTATCATTTTTTCAAGATAGCAACATCATTACTTACAAACTAAATAAATTTTAATGACTAGTTATGTAGTAATCATTAATAATAATGATATGTACACATTGTTAAACATGAAGTTATGAAAATTAATAGTAGATAAGTATTTTAATAATACCAATCTTCTTAATACCTCATAACTCCTCAGCACGTCCAGAATGTTCCGCCGGCAGTGTGGTGCAGCAGCTGGCGGGAGCTCCGGGGGGTGAAGTCAGGGCACGATGCTCTGTCTCCGCACCTTCCATCCGTGATGCTGGTCCCCTCAGGTTCTATTGGACCTATAATGGGACTAAGGATGTTTTGCCGGTAAACATTGTTTTTATTATAAATAAATATCTTTGGACAATCACACCAAGTATTGATGTCAGTGCTTATCACACTGACATCTGCCCCTAGCAGGATTCAAAACAGTCACTTCCGGTTTCGTAGTCAAGGCCTCTGACTACTTGACCAACAGGCCCAACAGGCCCAACAGGTTGTCGTGGTAGTAGATGAAATGACAACTAATTATTGATCTATATATATGATATTGTCTGATTATTGTTTATTTATTTATTTGAGATTTTTATTTCTTCATAAACTAAGGATTTTATGTATAAACAAACATTCTAAATGTACGTAAAATCTAGGTGCCAGCATCAAACGTAACAGTCATGGGCGCCAGCAGTACAGTTGTACATGGCCTGCCACTGGACAGCGATGAGGATCTTGGATGGCTGGCGTGCTGGGCCAGCAACGACGTGGGGAACCAACGCGAGCCATGCTTGTTCAGGATCATGCCTGCGGGTAGGTTTATAATGCTACAAGTATTACTATTTTACCGCTTGATATAACAGAAAACGAGTCGTCGCATTTAGATGCTAATTGAGGAACCCTTTGTTGGAAAATAACAGGGATGACGACTGGGTAATAAAAACGAAATCCTAATTAGTCATTCAGTTTATTTTTTCTTATCTCGAACAAATAAAAAATTCGAAGAGAAGTGCCTCTACAGGCGGAGAGTTAAGGCTCGTGGTGCAATTTATTCCATAACCACAAATACCTCATCTTTCCAGCTCTCCCGGAGCCTCCAGTGAATTGCGAGTTCTCCAATGAGGTCCTGCACTGTGACCCAGGCCACGACGGGGGGCTGCCGCAGCACTTCATCCTTGAGGTCCTGGAGGTACGCCGCTCAGAACCGGTGCAGGGGAATGAGGTCTCCACGATGAATGATCAGGTAGGCAAGAGCTTGCCGTGCTGTGGATGTGTGAATTGAATGTTGCTTTATTTTCGACTTATTTAGTGGATTCTTGACCTTTTTTTTGATGGACTATTGGTCAGACCATTGAATCGAAGGTTCCAGTTCGAACCCTGCTAGAGACAGATGTTATTGTGATAAACATGAGCATTGGAACCCGAGTCGTGGATTTATTTGAGTGTGAATTGTCTAAAGATATTTCATATTGACAGAGTAAAAATAACGTCTGTCAAAATGTCTTTGTATTGATTTTAGGTAATTCTTTAAAAGAAAAAAAATAATTGGAGAATCAGAAATAAAAAATTGGAGTTAAAGCATTATCATATAATATAAGCATTAATATAATATATGCCGATTAAAGTTAAGGTTTCATGTGTAATGTAGGTAATTAAAATAGGTTATGAAGAGTTTGATCCAATTACTTAAATAACAAAAGTTGGTTTAACTAAGTGTGACTTTTTTATAACAGTGTTTTAGTGTGTTTGTATTAAACCAAATAATAATAATCGTCCATTTAAGACGCTCTTAAGTTACATTACACTTTTACTTAATATATTTTGATTCTAAAATTGATAAAGGTGTACAGAAATAATGTCGTTAATTTTATTGAAATAGTAAACTTTTGTAGGTAACAACTTAAAAAAGCCCGTTGCTCTTCAAATCATGCTTACCATAAATAAAGTTTAATGCAAAAATTTACAGCAAAATTTGCAGTAATTTCATAAGTAGTTCGTAAATACCACTTCGATTATTTCTTAGACTTATTAATCTATTAAATCTGATTCAGGGCTCCGGCCGAGGTCTAACAGAAGCAGTATACAGGGCCAGTAATGATGCACCTCAGTTCACACTTGACTCTTTGTCATCTGGGTGGTATACATTTCTGGTGTATTCAGAAACGCCAAGAGGTCGCTCTCCTACACCGGCAGCCTTGCATAGGGTGGCTGTAAGATCTTCTGATGACCTTGACAGACCTGGTAAGTTGAGAATAAAATTTAAGGTATTTCGTTCATCATAGATAATATTTTAGAGATATATTTGCAATGGCTTTGATTATACAAAGAAGTTAATTTTAGGTACTAATTTTGTAACTGGCATTTTTGGTTAATTAGCTTTACGTATTTTTTTGTACTTGGAAACGGTGGTTCTACCAAATAAATTTTTTACAAAGACTATTGTCAGCTCAATCGTGCTACGATTATTGAAACTGTAAAGGTTCCGAAACGAAATGAAATACGCGAGCTAAATCCGTTTATAGTTGTTTTATGTTTTATTTTCCAATGTGTAATAACCGCGAACGCATCAGAAATTATTAAGACAATGTAAAATCACTTCTTTAATACCTACGGTAAAAAAAACATTATAATTATTATATTACACATGTAGGTATACAATATATCAGACCTTTTTTAAATAGGTTTATGACATTCGTTCCTTTAAAATTTCATTTTGTGTCCCAATTATTATTATTATGTAGGTATTTCTTTTAATACCATTATGAATATTTTTCTCAGGGTCTCTTCAAACCATGACACCAGCTCCGCCACCACCTACTGCTGGCGACAACAGCGTCGCTCTACTAGTAGGCGCAGCTCTATCTCTGATACTGCTTACGATTTTAACAACGCTTTGTGTCGCTCTCGTTGTGATGTGTAAGAAGAAAAGACCGAGGCAGGATGCTGAACAAAGGTACAGAATTTTAAAAAAACCTCATTAAAAATGTTTTTTACCGTTCAATGGATGTTGTGCTGCTGTTTATTTTGAATAATCCAGAATGTTGATCACTCTGCTCCCCTAGATAAGTGCCAATTGAAATCGAAAGTTTTGCGACTAGTGTGTTACTCAATAATTATTTTGTAAGATTATCGTCTTCTCAGTTGGAGACGAAATGGGAACTGTGGTTTTCAAAATGTCACTAGGTATATAAAACAAAACACTTGAGTGAAATCCATAATAGTTATGTTATTTTATTGTGTAACAACCGCGAAAGCATCAAACAATATTTTATGAAATTAACATACCAAATAAAAAAAAATCTTGCAGCGTTTCTTCTCGCAGAGCTACTATTTTTGATATGATAATGTGTAAAAGTCCTTAGGTCCTATTTACTAAAGACTCATTTTCATTCAACAATCTTCCACAGTGCAACACTCCGTAGAAGTGTGGGCGTCTCCATGTATGGAGGTTCTTCTATATCACCCAGTGTAGTGCCAACAGTGGTGGTGAGAGGTCACAGAGGGTCACGGGTTCTGGCTGCGAGGTGGTCTGGAGTCTTGGATGATGCGCCATTGACTGTTCTGGCTTTGGATACAAGAGCTCATGGTAAGTAGCAGGCAACCAGGACTGCTATTTCGCAGCAAACTGTTATATGGATCTTGTTTGACTACCAAGTTGGTAGTCAATATAGCTAGCAATATGGCTCTAAGGGAGTAAATAATACAAGATCCATGATATGATTGTTTGCTCCTGAATAGCGGCCCAGCTGTATTCATCAGTCAGTTAAGCCTCGTAATATTTTTGTTTTCACATCGCATCGTAGTGTAATTCTTTTTTGTTTCACCTTTATCGGAAGTTAGGCATCATTGATTTTTATTTTTTCATCTTTCAAGTTTTTTTAGCAATAGGTGTGACGTTCTTTTTAATTCATTTTCATTTTTTTTTTTCAGTTGATGCTGATTGTCAAAGTGAGAGTGAGCAACAAGAAATTGCTTTAACTAGAAGTATGGACGACATGGAAACACAGACAGATTCTTAACGTTTTTTTATTAGAATTTTAAAAAATTAGGTACTGTTTTATGTTTATATTGGCAAGCGATACAAGTCTAAGAATTTAGAAAAAGTTAGAAGAAACTTCACTCACAATTATTCCATTTTCGTAACCGTTTGTCGTAAACAACGCATTGTTTTTCCTGATTGATTCTTAGTAATAATAAGGAAATATTACACATTCTTTGAGAACGTTTCATTTAATCGATAACTTTAAAAATTATTTAATATGAAAAAGGATTCAACGAATTTGTTTAAACATATACATAATTTTAAGTATATTCACTTTATCATAGCTTTATATATAAAATATAAATTTAAATTACCTATGTAGCAAATAATTTATTGTAAAAAATGCATGGTTCAGTATTACCTATAATTAAGTGATAATTATTTTAAATTTGATAATTAGAGTAAATTATTTTTTAAGTTTCAAAGAGTGTATGGAGTATTTGTATTACTTTGAATTTAGTAGTTTTAAATTTAAGAAAAATTGAGTATGTATAAATATTTAATTACATAAAACCTCCATTCTCTTAATATGTAAAAATCTTTACATAGAAGTCGACACACGAAAAGTGCCAATCGATAGTAGCAATCAAACGAATCTTTCTTTAACGATAATCGAAACAAATCATAATGTATGGATAAAAAAGAAATGAATCTAGTCTAAAAATCATAATTTCTGGGGCTTTCAAGGTTATTAAGTACCTACACTTTGTAATAAAACAACTATAACAGATTTAATTGACTTACCTGTACTATTTTCATACAAACGTTTCCAAAACTGTACAGATCACATGTTCGTAGCCAACTTAGCTGACAATTAACGTTCCTTTTCTTCGTTCTTGTTTTATTTCGTGTTCATTTTTCGTCCGCTTGTCAAATCCATACATTTTTAATTCGTTTTGTTCGCGTTTTCTATTATCGAATGACAATGAGCTCCACCGCGTGTCAGAAATCCGCTAGATGCGCTAGTGTAGAATGAGGTCCAGCTGTCATGTACCACCAGTCACAGGCCAGTAGCTTGCCTCTCATTGGTGGAACATGACAGCTAGACCTCATTCTACACTAGCGCATGTAGCGGATTTCAGACACGCGGTGGCCTTCATTGTCTATAGACAGTGTGCTTATTATTGCAAAGGTCTTTACACAGATGGCGCTGAAGCTTTCGCTAGAAAAACAAGAAATATGATAATTAATAGTGGAAGAAGTCGACTATTCGATCAGTGACGTCAATAGTGTAATTGGATAAAAACACAATACCTCGCTATAAGGGTTCAAGTCCCACTGGGGTCTCGATGTTTTCTAAGCTTGTCTTGGTACAAATGGACGTTGTTATTCAATAGTATCAAACTGATTTTCATTTTGAAATCGTTTTTAAAATGTATTTCATTATTGGAATGAACAACTTTTAACGGATTTAACTCGCGTATTATATTTTATTTGCTGACGTTTCGGATTCTTTACAGTTTCCATAATCGTAGCACGACTGAGCTGACAATAGTCTAACGCTGAAGTGTATTTTATTATTTACTTACGACCGGCCCCGGCTTCGCATGGTTGGTATAAACCTTCCTTTTGAATCACTCTATCTTTTAAAAAAAACCGCTTCAAAATCCGTTGCGTAGTTTTGAAGATTTAAGCATAAGTACATAGGGACGGACAGACAGCGATAGAGACTTTGTTTTATAACCATGTACTTAGTGAAGTGAATGGTATTCAAATCTTGGTTTCAGTAATTTTGTAGGTGCAATATTGCATAACAGCGTCCAAGTATAATGTAAGCATTTTAAGTATATAACGCACCGATGTAAAGTGCAAAGTGTAATTTCTGTCTATAATTATAAGGTTCATTTTCCAACAAATAGATTGTACTTGTATGTAAATAAATAAATACGGGTATTTATGTTAGAAATAATGCCTATTTTTAATTATGTATTTGTGAAATTTGTCCAGGGAATATATAAAATATTTTATTAAACAAAATAGTTATGATTTTTCAAAATTTATAAACCAATAGTTCCATTTTAATTTCTATTTGTGAGTATTTTTTCTTGGAATGAATGATAGTTTATAACAATAAATAATTGTAGAAATAACATGAAGACCAAAGAATACAGTAATTAAAATAAATAGTAAGGAAATTAAATGAATAAATAGACATTTGTAAAACATTTTCTTTTTAAGATGTATACGTTTTAGTATTGCATTGTTAGTTGAAATCAATACAACGGAAATAAACTTTATATTTTAAAATAGTGTTTCATTTTAGCTAATTTTCTTTTCCACATAATTATCCTTTATAATTATAAAAATATAACATTGGTAAATAAATTATCTATCAGCATTTATCCAGAACAACATACGTACGTATTCTACATACTAGGACTACACCGGCTTCGCATGGCTCCTTATTTTTTTCAAAATTTATGACAGCTTATGTCACATGAATAGTGTAGCTTTCCAACAGTGAAAGAATTTTTAAAATTGGTCCAGCCGTTTTGGAGCCTTTTTAATCCAAACAAACAAACCTTTCCTCTTTATAATATTAGTATAGATTATTATAACAACATGTATTAATATAAAAATATATTATGTACTTATACTAATATTATAAAGCTGAAGAGTTTGTTTGTTTGTTTGAACGCGCTAATCTCAGGAACTACTGGTTCGAATTCAAAAATTCTTTTTTTGTTGGATAGACCATTTATCGAGGAAGGCTTTAGGCTATATAACATCACGCTGCGACCAATAGGAGCGAAGAAACAGTGGAAAATGTGTAAAAAACTGGGAAAATATGAAGCCTTATGAAGAAGTGACAGTTAGAAGACTTTGACAGATCTTTGACGAAACAATCGGACGGGCAGGACGACGTCTGCCGGGGCCGCTAGTGTAGTTTAAAAATCGTCTTACAATATGATTATAGTAAACTAAGTACCTACCTATATTAATTTAGACTGGTAGGTTGCATCCAAATTGAATTATTATCACTACAAAGAAAGTTTATTGAAAAATAAAAATACTCGCAAGATTTATAAGAAAAATGAACAAATTCTGTTTAAATGTGAATTCAGTTATTTATTTTATTTTCCTATTTGAACAGGATTCCATACACGCGTCGTATATTACAGGAAATTGGAAAAGTGCGACATTTCTGTACATTTCAGATAGGGTTGTCTGTTAGTTTTATTTTGTATGTTACAATATAATTCGGCCTGTTGGTGTAGTGGTCACAGGCCCTGACTACGAAACCGGAGGATGCGGGTTCGAATCCTGCTAGGGGCAGATGTCAGTGTGATGAGCACTGGCATCTGTACGTGAGTCTTGGATGTCTTATTTGTATTTATGTATGTTTATCCGTTGTCTAGTAAACATAATACAAGCTTTGCTTAGTTTGGGACTAGATCAATTGGTGTTAATTGTCCAAAGATATTTATTTATTTATGATTATCTATTCGATATAACGTCTAGACTGAATGAATACCTACTGAGTACAAAGTACTTAAACTTTGCTGGTTAGGAAAATATCCCCTATAAACTTAGAAGTACTGAGAATCTCTAATAAAATAATTCTAGGATATTATTGATAATATAATAGCTTTTTCATAATTTAGCAATTAAAAATAATTATGTGTTTAATTTTGTTGCATTTAAAAGTAGCATTTTTTTCGTACGCGGCATAATGGACAAAATCCATGGCACACTCTATTGTTTAAAAATACAACCTCTTTCAATCCAATCGGGGAACGGCTATTCTTTTTTTAAATTGGTTCAACAATATTATAACAAGTTAAAAATAATATCAAATTTGTTGCCAGTCGTGTACCTACCTACTCTTTTAACCACTTTATTTTAGTACTGACAACCCTGTTAAAATCGTCAGAAGTGATTTTTGCGAAGAGTCCTTTTTGCTCTAAACTTGACACAATGTAACAGACTTTAAAGATTTGGAGCACTTTTATAACTTAGTTTTCTGATTTCTTTGTATTTATATTATTTTACTAGCAGCCCCGGCAGACGTCGTCCTGCCCGTCCGATTGTTTCGTCAAAGATCTGTCAAAGTCTTCTGTCACTTACCGTCAATCACTTTGTATATGTATAGAAAGATGTTAATTTTACACTTTTACAACATGTTTTTTTTTAATTGTCTCTACTTACAAACCTTCTCTGGACTTCCACGAATAATTCAAGACCAAAATTAGCCAAATCGGTTCGTGCGTTCTGGAGTTATAGCGTCAGGGAGGAAAACCCGACTTATTTTTATATATTAGATAATAGGAAGATGACCTACTATAAGTTTAACATATTTTTAGCCCATTTTTTGTCGTGAAACTAACTAGGCACTATAATTTATTATGCCTTCACGGTTATAACACATTTCTCAGTCGTGCTACGATTATGGAAACTAAAGAATCCGAAACGTCAGCAAATAAAATAAAACAAAAATACGCGAGTTAAATCCGTTAATAGTTGTTTCATTCAAATAACTATGATCTATTTAAAAACTATTTCCAAGAAGAGGTTTTATAAACAACTAGCTTCAGCCCGCGACTTCGTCCGCATGGAACTCCTCCTTTTTTGTAGTCGGTTAAAAAGTAGCCTATGTTCTTTCTCAGGCTCCAGACTTTCTTTGTACCAAAATTCATTTAAATCGGTCCAGTAGAAAACTGCTAAAAAGCGTGAAAGCGTAACAGACAGACAGAGTTACTTTCGCATTTATAATATTAGTTAGGATTAGGATATTTCATATTTAAAAACAATACCTATTGGAAAATGATAAAATTGAAATAAAAAGGTGAACAGAATGGAAAAACGTTATTTAAAATACTTTTGCCGCGTGTGCACGTGTGTTGCCTTATCTATTCGGATTCAAATTTAATTCAGTTAGGAAGTTCAGTTGGGAATTAAAAACTTTGTAGGTAAGTAAGCGCTTCGATATAGGATTGTGGTTAGCTATATTTTCGAAAGTTTTTATTTAGTAATTGCCTTTTTGTAACTTTATTAACTATTACCTAACATAAGACTATTGTCAGCTCAGTTAATTTTGTGTGTTTTTTATTTTTTAATATGACGATTTCGCTATGATTGCATACGAGTATAATAAACGTCACACAAAAGTATGGAATTAAAATGTATAGACGTTCCCTATTTTTTTTTTCAAAATAATCTTTAACCTATGTTACCTACTCGTAGATAATGCAGCTTTCGAATGGTGAAAGATTTTTCCACTACCTAGTTTTTGAGCCTATTCATTACAACCAAAAAAAACAAAGTTTTCCTCTTTATAATATTAGTATAGATCAAACAAAAAAAAAAATCTGAATCTCACAAAACAAAAAACAATATAATTTAATCTGCACAAAACCCAATACTAACCTAAATCAAACGCATTCAAGACAAAACCACCCAAGTACATTTCAACCGTTTTATTGCCCGAGCACTTACCTTACTTGCAACGCAATATATTGTTGCTACAAGTTTATGGCCTAAAACGTATACTTCTCGGTTATTGGGGCTTTGCCCACCGGAGTTCTAGGATGGCTCATGTTTCGCCAAATTGCTTTTTAATGGGTGCTAACGTAGTTTGTATGAGTATGATCGCTTAAACTTTCAACGTTTAGCTGGATTGTATGAAGTTTGAAAACTGCGTACTGTTATGCATTTGTGTGGAATTATGAAACAGCGTTTATCCCGTTCCTGTGGGAAAAAATACCATGATTTTTTTCCAACTTTAATACCTGTTACCTGTAAAACGGCCTCGCTTTCAGCTTTGCGAGTACCCATTCCTTTTAAGTTTATTTTATACCACCAATCCTAAAACAAATCATCTTTTCTAAAATGGCGTAAGTCTAGGGTGACTCAGATCTCACTCGATACGCTGTTTTACTTAAAAATCTGATTGATATAATAAAATACATTTACCTACTATCTAAATACACATCTGTTGATTATAATAATAATATTGTGGTAGGTACCTAACTGTCAAATTTTGAGCCCTATTTTTGATGATAAAACATATTCAGTTTCCATTTTCTTAGCTCCCGATATAGCCCAAGAGCCAGCGGCCCCCAGACCTTCGGTAAAGTATAAAAGCTGTAAGTTTCTCAATTCAGAGTACCGAAGTAGGACCACCTAAGTACTTACCTATCAGCGTATCATATTTGTGACAACCCTGACCATTTTTCCCTATTGATACCCCTATTAGTTGCTATAGACCCCGTTTACAGTATAAATAGGGATGGCCGGTTTTTATTAAAAAAGGGGAGATAAAATTATATTTTTATGGAATATTTTATTACCAAACGATTCTCGGAATCGAGATTAAAGTTTTAAAATATTAACATTGTTAACTTTCATAGAAATATTCCGAAAAATTCTTAGTCAAAGTTCAAAATTGTCCCTATAGACCCCAAATGACGGTATGTGTCAGCGGGTGCGTGTGAAATACAGCGTTCGGTCCATTGCGACGTTTTACTGCGCATCAGCTGTCATTGTATTATGTGGTACGTATACCGTAAGTATAGTAACAATTAAATATACTTTAAGGGCGTCTGGGAGAGGGTTGCAACCGTACGAAGTGTCTGGGTTTCGACAAGGTGACTTCTAGGATTATTATACGTAAAATATGTAAAAACTGAGTTTTATACTTTAACGAATTTAACACACAATTTTACACACCTTTATTACCTCATACCTGCGAAAGCCACCGCGACCCAAGTTTCATAGACGGGGTTCGTTCTTACTTGTGTTGGGGGCATAAATTGAGAAACTTACAGCTTTTATACTTTACCGAAAGTCTGGGGGCCGCTGGCTCTTGCTCTATTAGTCTAACGCTAAAGCATTTTTTTTTTCTTAAACAAACAACAAATGATAAAGATAAGTATCTACTGCTAAAGTTCGGTATTGAGGTCTCATGACGTCACTATTTTGTACAATTCATGCGACGTGACGTCACGACTTGATTGCAAAGAAAGACTCTTCATGCGTGTTAGCAACTTACCATAATATTATCAGTAAAAATTAGTGAACAAGTAAAAATTTAATTAATTGTTATTTTTATCTTCACTTCCAACAAACTTTTAACGAAAGGCTTCGTGACTACGTAAACAATCTTTAATAACCTCGTACATAAGCTTCGCCATTCTTACCTCATAAAAAAGGGATATTTCCCTACTAAAGCGTACCATAAACAGAAAACACCAGCCAACATTGTCAACCGACCCATCACACCTTTATCTTAAGAGCAGAAGGTTCATAATTGTGTTAATTGGATGCAGAAGGTCGTTGGTTTCTTCGTTCTATGTAATGTCCCCTAATTCGGTTATAAAAGTACAGCGCACTCCAGTGTATTGCAATCAAAAGTTAATAACCTAAAGTTTATGCACGCCTCTGGATTATTACTTTTACGCTGACATATGATTTTATATATAGCTTCTGGCCGCGACTTCATCGTGTGTGTGAAGTTGGCAGATCAAGTGCCAGCAGATCAAAAAAAAACGGAGTTCTATTGGCATGCACCATAGTTCTATAGTTCCTGATGCTTTTCAGAAATAGTTCTGGTGGTTTTCCCTTGAAAAAAACCGACCTGAAAAAAAGATCTGCTAACTTCCCATAGCAGATCATATTTTCCAAAATAACGAAACAAAAAGTGTAATCGACGCAAAAAATATAGTTCTATAGTTCCTGATACTTTTTACAAATAATTCTGGCCATTTAGGCCAGCTTTTTTTTTAATATCTATAATCTGCTAACTTCACACTTGGGATGGTGGGTCCCTGAAGGTGCTACAGCATAAAATTTGGGCTTAAAAATGCGTAAAAAATAGAACAATACAATTCTGCGTACGATAAGCAACTCCTTTTAAAAAAATCGTTGCGAATTGACAGCAAACAAAATAAAACACGCGAGTTATATCCATTAAGTTGTTTCATTAAGCATTTATTGTGTTTCTAAAAACATGATAATATCGACAAGACAATATGTTAACATCTTACCCGTTAACAATATTTTTTTCTTATTAAACTTAACAAAGAACAAAATCAAAACCCAATATAAACTATAGAACAACAAAAATCCGAAACTCGACGAAACCGAATTTAAAACTAATACAACACGGAGCGCAATATAACTTCATATGTCACAAAACAATTTAATACGAAAGAGTACGAAATATTTGGTGTCACAAATGAAATTTATATGGTGTTCTGGTGTGACGTATTACTGGTACGTACAAAATGGGGGAATAGCGTACCCATGTTTGGACTCGTTCCAATATGCTTGTATTGATCATTTCATTTGATTAGCTCCGTAAATGAGGGTGGGATTTTTGAATTCGTAATTTGCCGTGCATTGCTCGATTAGGTAGTTGGAAAACAAAGCTATGATAGAATGCACTAAATATGACATTATTAAAAACACAGTGCGGTTCCGTGCCGTCTTCTTCTTTTAATATATAAATGAATATTTAATTTTGTCTGTAGGTACGCTCATAACTTTTGATCGATTAGACCATTGTTGTAATTTTATGATCAGAACAAGGTTTATATTATAGATTTTTTTTTTATTGACGTTCGTCGTATCAGCTATTATCTATAAAAAAATCCTTTAGTTTCCCTCCCCTTAAATTTTAAATTTTATTATGTTTTTAGTTGTTATAGCGGCAACAGAAATGTTGTATTATCATCAGTGTAAATTTCAACTGGATAACTATCACAGTTCATGAGATACAGCCTGGTGACAGACGGACAGATGGATAGCTGATTCTCAGTAAGTAATAGGGTTCCATTTGTCCCGTTTTATTATTTTATACTATTAAATGATTTGAATGAATATTTAGTGCTGCATATTCTCACTTGAAATCAAAATAAGGACTGCTTTAAATAAAAAGGTTATAGAACTAATTTGCATAATTTCACAATTTTCATACAAAAGCCCAACAATATGCAAATACATAAGGCAGTACATGTGGAAAATTCTAGTTTTCCATACAAAACACTTTTGCAACAAAATCTACATTGTAAACGGCAGGTCGATAGCACTGAAAAGTTTTCCTATAAAATTGCTAAGTTCTAGCCATAGTTTACCACAAAATAGGAAAAGTTTCATTGAAACCTATTTCATTACCAATTAAGCTGAAAGCAAGTAGGCACGAGTAATTGAGTACCTACTTCTGTAGTGTCTGTTGATAAGTTCAAATACACAATTAGGTACAAAATATAAATAATTGTTCAGAATAAACTTTCCTCTCACACCGCACTAATATAATTATTATTTACTTATATCAAATTCTTTCGTCCTTCATTCGTCTTTGGAATTCACTATTTTCGAAACGTCTACAAATAAAATAAAATATTTTTTTAAATAAATCTCAAAAGTTTTTAATATGATTATTTACTGATCGAAAAACATACTACATTTAAATGCACCTATGTAAATCTTATAATAGTACAAAGTGTGAAATCGACTTTTTTAACAAACATTAAAAGTACGTTCAAGTATCAATAATAATTACAATCTTAACTTCTCCCAATATGGTAATAATCGATAAAAAAAATCCAACGATTTAAAATTTAAAAACAGTTAACAGATTCCATATGTCATAATTACAACCAATCACGAGCCGTCACGCTACAATGGACCAATCAGAATAAATCACGTGCACCGGTCCGTATTGGGAACTCGAGAATGGCTTTATCCAATACTGGGTTCGCAAGTCCACAAATTCAGTTCGGAACGGAAACCGCGGTCGGACTGTCGGAAGGATTCGGGTGTATTCGGAAGACTGCGGGCATAATTATTGTAGTTTAGAAACGATGTAGGATACGTTTTCTTATTCCCATGCTCCATACTCATGCAGAGGCGAAGGAAGTGTCGAAGAAGAGGCAGAGCTATCGTGTGGCCAGTCTGGCCGCAGATTTGCTTTTTTACAGTGTGGTTAGAGACGGTAAAATCGCGGAAGTGCGTAGAGCATAGCGTGGTTGACGCATTGGAAACGGGCTCGGTCAGTAAAGGAGCAGCAGTTGATGTCTTACAGTTGATAATATCATGATGATAAGCTTAAAAAAAGTAACTTTAATTACAGTTATTCACATTTCTCACAGAAAAAGTAACTTTATAACTGTAGTCATTGCAGCAGGCCATATTAAATATAAGTGCACGAAAAAAAATGGCCATTAAATTTTTTATTACTTATTTTTTATTTTTCCATGCAATAATGAATGTGCACTAATGAATTTTCTGTCGTCTGAAAATTGGAAAATTACATGATCCGGTTTAAATTTTAAATAAAAACAAGGCCCATAAATAGTCGTGTTTCTGCGAACATTGAAAAGTAAATACATAATGTTATATCCATTAATTCACAAGCTCCCATCCATAATATATTT
Organism: Polylopha cassiicola; assembly: GCA_038024825.1. Classification (NCBI taxonomy): domain Eukaryota; kingdom Metazoa; phylum Arthropoda; class Insecta; order Lepidoptera; family Tortricidae; genus Polylopha; species Polylopha cassiicola. Next base: position 9,835,903 of record CP149061.1, read on the forward strand.
ATTCACGGCTCGAAAAATACCTGTGTTTAAATAAACTGATGCTTTTGCGATTATAACATATTGAAAAAAAAAAACTGTAAAGGATTTAACACGTACAAAAAATATATATACTGGCATTACAAAAATAAATCTGCGTTCAATAATAATTTAATAATAATTTTACATACGTCGTTTTATCTCAATAAACTTCATACCTAGATCAATACTCAACAACATACTTAATGACGTATCAACGAAGTGCCTATATTACCTATATGGGTAAGAAATTTAAAATTTTGCACAAGGCCAGGGTTCATTTTATAACGAAGAAATAATTTACAAAAATTCACTCTCTAATGGACTAAAACGTGGATGCTAATCCCACGCAGGTGCAATCGTAAACAGAAGCCAATTAATTTCATAAAAATAGCTTATCTCCAAATCGTTCTAAACTAAAGTAGAGTACCAGAATAGGTCCCCGTATTCGTCAGACAGCCTCCGAGCGAAACATTGCAGTCTACATCTAATTACGACGCGTGTTGTCGCGCAGAGTAATGGAGTGCTGCTCACGAACCTCTGGGATCTGTAAACTACACGTTTATGTAGACGATAACATGCTTTCCACACATTGATATTTGCAAACAAAATTAAGTAAAACCTCCTAATGTTATATTTCTTATTAAAAGTGTTGTTGCGAAGAGTAAAGAAGTTCTGGCTGCTCATGAACCTATCACAAATCCTGTGAGATTTTTAAAAAGAGTAACTGTTCTGATGTATCTAAATGAGTGTTTATATAGACGATAACATGCTCTCCACACATTGATATATGTAATAAAAATTAAGTAAAACCTCCTAATGTTATATTTCTTATTAAAAGCGTTGTTGCGAAGAGTAAAGAAGTTCTGGCTGCTCATGAACCTATCACAAATCCTGTGGGATTTTCAAAATGAGTAACTTTTGTGATGTATCTAAATAAAATGAGTGTATATAGACGATAACATGCTCTCCACACATTGATATTTGCAATCAAAATTAAATAAACCAACCTCTCAATCTTATATTTCTTATTAGACGCGTGTTGTCGCGAAGAGTAATAAAGTGCTGTTCACAAACCTCTGGGATCTGTAGACTTGTTTATGTAGATGATATCATGCTCTTCACACCTTCACATATTTGCAATCAAAATTAAATGTAAGCAGCAAGGCATAGTATGATGATCTCACCGATTACAATCCTAGCTTTTTGATTTGTTATACGTGGGTCTCGGCTGCTTATAAGCCTGAGCATAACTACTACTACTTGTTTATATAGACGACTAGCGGCCCCGGCAGACGTCGTCCTGCCCGTACAATTGTTTTGTCAAAGATCTGTCAAAGTCTTCTGTCACTTACCGTCAATCACTTTGTATATGGGAGTATAGAGAGATGTTGATTTTACACTTTTTTAGATGTTTATAAATTTTCTCTACTTACAAACCTTCCCTGGACTTCCACGAATAATTCAAGACCAAAATTAGCCAAATCGGTTCGTGCGTTCCGGAGTTTAAGCGTCAGGGAGGAAAATCCGACTTATTTTTATATAATAGATATACTCTTTACACATCAAAATTTGCACTTAAAATTAAAACAACTGATAAAAAAGTAACAATACTAATATAATGAAATATATTATTATATATTAATTAGTTAAAAAGTACAAGCTAGCGCCTAGGCCCTAAGCTAGGCTTGCCCTAAAAATAAGGTTACTTGAAATTTTTGAAAATAAACGTAACACGTTTATTACTGGTCGCACCCTCTGTAAATAAAGTTGTAAAGGTACCGGCTCCTTGTGGATGGCTTGGGTTCAGAATAAATAAATAAATAAAGTAGCCAATCACGGTAAGGGTGTTCACAAAAGAATTTCAACCAAAAAAATAGTAAGTTAAGGTACCTATAACAAAGATGTTCATTTAATAATTTCTGATGCCTTCGCGGTTATTACACATTGGAATGAAACAACTATTAACGGATTTAACTCGCGTATTTTTATTTTATTTTATTAGCTGACGTTTCGGATTCTTTAGAGTTTCCATAATCGTAGCACGACTGAGCTGACAATAGTCTAACGCTAAAGTGAATTGTACAGTTATGCAAACTACCTTATTAAATATAAATATTTAATTTTAATTTTGAAAAGGGTAGTTTTTCAAAATTTGTAATTATGGAAACTGTAAAGAATCCGAAACGTCAGCTAATAAAATAAAATAAAAATACGCGAGTTAAATCCGTTAATAGTTGTTTCATTCCAATATGTTCATTTAAGTTTTATAAAGTTAGACTTAATATCTAATAGGTTATAAAATTGGTAAAAATTTTCATTACGAGCAATGCTAACTAAATATTGGCAGGTATGCTTCATTGAAAAGTTATATTTGGGGTTTGTCAGATGACAATTTTATTTTTTAGATATTAAGGGCTAATTTTAAATTAAAGCTGAATTTGTGGGGTTGCAGTTCTTGTCCCTCACTATCTCGGATTCAAATATTTTTTATAGTTCAGCTGACAAACAAAGGTCTCAAAAAATATTTTTCTTTTTGCACTTATTTAAGTTAATCTGCAACTTTGATTCAGTAAATTTTAGTTGTAGAACCATAAATAAAAAAAAGTGAAAATCTGTTAAAAGAGCAAAAATATTATTTTCTGTCCTCCGGCCAGAAAGCGCCAACTTTGTGGCCGCTGCGCTAAATTAAATTGCCGCTTTCTGGCTTCGTCGAACAGAAAAATAGTATACTGACCTCGGCCAGTAAAATAAAAAAGCCTCAGATCACATTTTTGTCAACCTCGGCTCCGCCTCGGACGACAATTACATGTGATCTGAGACATTTTTATTTTACTGGCCTTGGTGCGTAATGTACTATTGTCGATATAGGTAACTATTTTTCTAATCATTTATTAAAAAAATGGTCGCTCCACTCACAAAAAGGAATTATGGAATGTTATTATAACTTATTCATAGACAAAAATCTATGTTATAAACATAACTATACTAATAAAATAATATTAGTTTTTTCAAGAAACTTCGTTTGCAGACAGCCAGAGTATAAACAAGAGAAAAATAACGTTGACACAGCTGCAACGTCAAACGGAGCGAGAAATTAATATTTTGATGATCCCTATGTCGCTTTATACAGAGAGCAATTTAAAAGTGACATATCACTTTGTTGTGACTATTTGACAAATAACGACCATAAAATCTCCTGGAACTTTAGGAAAATTGTGAAGCACTTACCGAGAAATACGTTATTTTGTTTGATGACTCTTTTTGATTTTTTAAACGTTAATAAATGATATTTAGGCGTTGCTCGACAGCATTTTTAGGGTTCCGTACAGAATTGGTGACAAGATTACTGAAACTCCGCTGTCCATAAGTCTGTCACCAGGCTGTATCTCAAGAGCCGTGATAGTTCGCCAGTTGGAACTATCACAGATGACGTATTTGTTGTCGACTATAACAATGAAAATGAAAAAATTGATTAAATAAAATATTTAACGGGGCTTCCATACTTTTTTTTATAGATAATGGTACAGATCCCTTAGTACGCGAGTTCGACTCTTATTTTATAGATTGTAGACGTTGCATTAAAACTTGTATACTGGAACTATAGTGATGATGTAAAGCATAACAATGAAACCTTAAAAGTATACTAGGACAAATTCCTCCCTACACAAAGACCTACTTATCTATATCTATCCTTATCCTTACTAATATTATAAATGCGATAGTAACTAGTCTGTCTGTCTGTCTGTCTATCTGTTACGCTTTTACGCTAAAACTACTCTACCGATTTCAAAAATTCTTTCACCTTTGGAGAGCTACATTATCCCCGAGTAACATAGGCTATATAATATCACGCTAGGTCTTATAGTTGCGGAGCAGTAACCGAAAATGTTTCAAAAACGGGGGAAAAGTATCGTTTCTGAGGCCTTCCGTGGCGTGCGCTGAGCATATAGTTAAAGTTATACAAAAATGCTTTATGGGTGAATTATTCATCTTAACATTATCTTTAAAAAAGTCCGCGAGAGCATATGTCTATCTTTTATAGTTTACCCATAACAATCGTAAAACTATGAAAAAAATCTTAAGTCCCCCCGTGCGAAGCCGGGACGGGCCGCTAGTTATAATATAAAAGGAGAGGCTGACTTAATCACTGATAATTATATCAACGCAGAACGCAGAGCATACAAAATTTCAAATTCGAAACCTGAAATTTTTCACAAGGGTTCATTTTACAACGTACGGGTGCTCTGTTCGCATTTTTTTTAATTCACCCCCTAAGAGAATAAACAGAGAGTAAACGAAAAGCATATCTTGCGCAGACGAAGTCGTAAATTTTATTCCTTTTATTAAATATCACTATCATAAGTATGTATTTTCTTATATTTTCTTGTGCATTTTTTTCAAAATGACTGTTGAACTAAAACCCCGCACTACTTGCTACAACGCAGGCAAGCGTTATTATCTCCTCTGTTGCTATCTGAACAGATTTATAGACACCATTCGTTACCGCAAGGAACTCGTGAATTTTATTGCACCCGATATAATATATTGCGTTGAGATATGGGATAGTTCAGGATGTGTTGAAAAATTGTTTTCTGTGATAAACAATGGTTGGGTTTAGCCAGAGTACACAAAAATATGATTATTTTATTAAGGAAGTTATGAAGGAAAAATATCGACGAAGTAGTGTAATGACCTCCTGACGTTTTCTTATTTTTAGTGATTTAATTTATTTTTTTAACACAAAATGTCTATGCTTGAAGATGAAACGCATTTTTCGTCAACGTATGGTTTCGTTTCAGAATAGACGATCTGACAATATATAAAAGAATATTATGTACGTTAAAGTCCTCTACATTGTAAGCCTATTTATAAAAAATATTAAAATTATAACTGCCGCTCAAGATCAATAAAAAAAACAGAAAATATTAAAATTAAAATGCATAATATTATATAGTTAAGTTCTTACTTACCGTTACGTAAGCATAGGGAAGGGGTAAGAGCTTTGCTTATTTTTTTTTTGCTTTGCTGACAGGGGGGGGGGGGGGGTAAATAATTGTAATAAGTCAGCTTACGTAATACTTGAACGGCCTTATATATACATAGCTTACTATGAAACAGGTCTAAAATATTATATCACTCTTTAGAACCATGTCATATACTTACATAAAGGATAAACGATACTTATATATTTTTGAAGGCTTTTATTTTGTTACGCTATGTCCTCTAGCTCATTAACTCCCTGCACAAAGCTATGCTAATGCAGCGCTGCACTAAAACTGCAACGGAACTCCAAAATGCAGCCTCAAATTAAAGCTAAAAAAATAGTTCTCGCCAAGTTTCTTTTTATGAGCAGGTTGAAATTAACAAAGTTCAAAGTGTTCTGAAAGAGATAAAATTCATTTGTTTTAAGTGTACTAGCTTTTATAATAAAACTTACTATCCTACTTAATATTTTAGTGAAACTTTGTAAGAATGTATCGATGTATTTTTGTCACGTTTTTATGCAAAACTACTACATAGAGACTGCTGTTGTGTTGCTCATTTTAATAAAACTACAAATATAATTATATCTTCTCTACATTAGAACACAGGCTATTTTATAATCATCAAGTGATATTTAAAACACTGTTTAATTTTGTAATAGTACCTACTACGTTTCTAATGCTTTCGTGGTAATAATACATTGGAATAAAATAACTAAAACGAAGTTTAAAAAATGTTCAAGTACCGTTCCCATATTCGTCGCCAACTGAGCTGACGGTCTAACACTAAAGTGATTACATTAGGCAAACTACCTTATTAAAAAGGAAACTAAATCTGGAAAGTTTTCTAAATGTCAGTGTTGCGTACTCCTTGCTGTGTGTATATAGTTTTATAGTTTTACTTTTATTGGCTATTGCCCTTTTTTATAAATCGATTGTTTCTTATTTCTATTTAATGTCACTTAGTTTAGTTTTTGATTTGATTGTGTTCTGATATTGTGTTGTACTGTTCGTTGTAAAGTTACCTAATTAAATTCCACTATTATTCCTTTAACCTATTGTTTGCATTACAGTCCATTACTCACCAACAGTCAGATTGTAAATTAATATGTACTTACTCCATTTAAAACCGATTTATTTTTTTATTCCAATATTAAATAATTTTTTTTAATGAAACAACTATAACGGATTTAGCACGCGCATTTAATTATATTTGTTGACGTTTCGAAAGCTTCATAGTTCCCATATTCGTACCACAACTGAGCTGACGATAGTCTAACACTAATTTTCTCTTATTTAATTTAGTGTCTTTATAATCCCTACTAATATTATAAATGCGAAAGTAACTCTGTCTGTCTGTCTGTCTGTTACGCTTTCACGCTAAAACTACTGGACCGATTTGAATGAAATTTGGTACAAAGAAAGTCTGGAGCCTGAGAAAGGACATAGGCTACTTTTTAACCGACTGCAAAAAAAGAGGATTTCCATGCGGACGAAGTCGCGGGCAGAAGCTAGTATAACTATAAAGGATATAACGCATTTAATTATATTTGCTGACGTTTCGAAAACTTTACAGTTCCCATATTCGTAGCCCGACTAAGCAGACGATATTCTCACTTTTTTTTTATAAACTACTGATAATTTTCTTAATATTCTATTCCCAATTCCAATTACTATTTCCCAGCTGCGCAAACGTTATTCGTACTTCAAAATTATGTTTCACGTCCGGTGATTTCCTTAAAAACAAGTTAGGTTCAGGTGAAATTGACCGCCGTCCTGTTGGAATGGTATTAAGAGCAGTAACATCAGTTTTATAATAATCTTGCACTGTTAGAGATAATTTGCGCATCTAGATCTAAACGGAGTTAAAAAAAGTTATTTTTCAGGAAAGGCGAAAAATTTATTGGGCAGTGCCCCCGCCAAGCTACTACCTATATTTGTTAAGCGAGAAAATAGCCAATAAGAATGTTCAACAGCCAAGTCACACTACATTAACTATAATAATAAAGAAAGGTTTGTTTGTTTGTATTGAATATGCTCCGAAACGATTGGATCGATTTGAAACATTATTTTACTGTTGGAAAGCTACACTATTCCCGAGTGACATAGGCTAGTTTTTTACAGAATGTTTTTGATGGGATTAATAATAATATGTCCTTATGCAACGCACGATTTTTTTTGTATAGAATTGTTAAGTTATTAATTGACAACTAATATTTGAACTGTGTATTTAGGTAGGTATATTTTCTATATGCAAGTATTTCCGCAAAAAAAAATTATATAGTTATACGACTACGTAAATAAATTATAGCCTAAATCTAGATATAGGCATTTTGTTATCAATACAAACAATTACAATTATGTACAATATGTATCTGCTTTTATAACAAAATCTCAATAAACTAGGAAATCATTATTAAAACCTGTATCTATACTAATATTATAAAGAGGAAAGATTTGTTTGTTTGTTTGGATTGAATAGGCTCCTAAACGACTGGACCGATTTGACAAATTCTTTCACTGTTGGGAAGCTACACTATTCCCGAGTGACATCTTCTTCTTCTTCTTGTATTTCTTATATCTTATATATATATATATATATATATATATAAAAGAAAGTTGTTGGCTGAACTGATTTGGCTGAAAATTGGCGGGGAGGTAGCTCGGAGCCAGGAAAAGGACATAGGATACTTTTTATCACGTCCAGTAAAAAAAAAAGAAAAAAATATTAAGCTGATTTGTTAAAAATAGTATAACAAAACGCAACAATGACAACTGTCAAATCGACATTGCCGGGCGGGACGAAGTCTGCCGGGACCACTAGTATGCTATAAAAAAGGGATCCGTGCGAAGCCGGGGCGGACAGCTAGTATACAATATACGTCGTGTTAAAAGTACCTATTTCATACCATCTGACAGAAAAATCAAAAACCAAATCAGTTTTCAGTTTCAAAGTGCGATACATTTCAACCGAAAATAATAATAATAATAATAATTTATTGACGATAACCTAATACAAAGTAATAGTAACGTAATACAAGATTTGCATTAAATGAACTTACAATTCAGTTAAGGGTATTTAAAAGTAAATCACTTAAACTAATTAGGTTTGTAATAACATTAGTGATTGGGACTCCTGTTTCCCGAACTAGGACATAGCCTGTGACTCGGGATTCAGTTTTTCCTCCATTCAATAGTTACATAGTGTTAGTGTTAGGTTAGTCAAATGGATAAGAAAATAATAATAATAAAAATAAAAAAAAAAACATAAAAACATGCAATGTGTCTGGTTGTGTGTGTGTGTATTGTAGGTATAAGTGTGCTAAAAATAAAATGCATTTTCACTTTTTATAAAATTTATTCAGTGACGCCGCTGTCGCCACGGGTGCATAGTGCAAGCAACTGCATTTGCGACTTTGTCACGTACAGAGGAACTATTGTGTAATTGAATCCGACTCACATCCTGCACCTTGCAGAGTGTTACGAGGTGGACTTGATGCAATTAAATGCATAGATACGTGGTCTAGGGAAAACTAAAATTTGAGAAAAAACTTCGAGAATGTGCTCGGTTTTGAAAACGTATCAACATATAAGTAAGTACATTTATATCCAAGACTCAATTACCTACAAACTTAATTTAATTGTACTAGACAATGGACAAACATACATATATACATAATTAGCTTCTGCCCGCGACTGCGTCTACGTGGAACTCCTCATTTTTTGTAGTCAATTAAAAAATAGCCTATGTCCTTACTCAGGCTCCAGACTTTCTTTGTACCAAATTTCATTTAAATCGGTCCAGTAGTTTTAGCGTGAAAGCGTAACAGACAGACAGACAGACGAGAGTTACTTTCGCATTTATAATATTAGTATAACGTCTTGGATGTTTGACTCAAGTATAAGCCCATGTTCTCAACACTGAAATTTGACCCTAGCATGATTAGAACTCACAACCTTCAGCTCTGATCACTAGTTCAACAGGTTCCGTATCCAAAGGGTCAAACGGGACTAATATTGATACTCCGCTGTCCGTCTGTCACCAGGCTGTATGTCACCAGGCTGTATCTCATGAACCATGGTAGTAAGCAAGTTAAAATTTTCACAAATTATGTATTACTAGCTTCTGCCCGCGACTTCGTCCGCGTGGAACTCCTCCTTTTTTGCAGTCGGTTAAAAAGTAGCCTATGCCCTTTCTCAGAATCGAGACTTTCTTTGTACCAAATTTCATTTAAATCGGTCCAGTAGTTTTAGCGTGAAAGCGTAACAGACAGACAGAGTTACTTTCGCATTTATAATATTAGTAGGGATTGTTGCTGCTATAACAATAGTTATATACAATCTAAACACAAACGATTATTTGTAAAAATATTAATTGAGTAATTCTGCCCTACTGTATTAATGGTGTATCGTTTATATCTAGAGATGGGTTCTTTATATAATAAGGATACTGAATTCTTTCCATATGCAATTTAAGTCTTTTTCGCAGGATTGTGTCCGTTCACCGGAATGGAAGGTAAAGTGTGGCCAGCCATAAGCTATTTTAAAAATCATGTCAGCCTAATACTTCCTGTAACCGACTTGCTTATCCTTGTTTATGCTTTATTTGGAATATTTTGACATTTCAATAGTCTGAATAAGACAAAAGTGTTAAGGTAAAACTTTTTGAACCTAACAACATTTTTCAGAATTCTATATTTTATTAAACAATTATAACAGATTTACGGTTTAATACCATTAGTTGATTATATTGCACAATTCCGCGCTTTAATATCCCATTATATTCCATTGGGATTTCGATTTTTTTCTGCGTTTTGTTTTAACTTTTATAATACTACATTACGCACCGAGGCCAGTAGAATAAAAAATGTCTCAGATCACATGTAATTGTCGTCCGAGGCGAAGCCGAGGTTGACAAAAATGTGATCTGAGGCTTTTTTATTTTACTGGCCGAGGTCAGTATACTTTTTTTCTGTACGACGAAGCCAGAAAGCGAAAATTTCATTTAGCGAAGCGGCCACAAAGTTGGCGCTTTCTGGTCGGAGGACGGAAAATATAATTTCAGTCAGATTGTAAGCTTCATATTCAACAACTATAATATCTCACTATATTATGATAGACATCCGACTAGTCCTCTATCGGTTTTCTGTTATTTTTGCCAGGTCATCATGTTCTGCATGTTAAGCAAAATCATTCGTTACATTCCAAAAATTTTTGCCAAAGTACAGTTTTTCAAATAACGCATCTAATATACAGTTTTTATCAAAACACGACTTCATATCTACACAGGAGATGTTCAGACTTAAATGATATTGGACAAGGATGGTACGTCGTTTGTATACTAGGTACTTACTGATGCGCAAAAAGATAATTGGTGAAAATTAAAATTTTTACGAGTACTAAAATTTCACGTTTTGCATAAAATTTGGTATTTTGGTCATCATAATTATGTAACCAATTAACCAATAATAATTTCTGATGCCTTAGACTTTGATGTTAGCTCAGTCATGCTACGTTTATGGAATTTGTAAAGGTTCAGAAACGTCAGCCATAGGTTATAATTATAAAAAATAGGTTAAATTACCTACCACAATTATTTGTATGCTTGTGTAAGCGATATGTGTTGAATAATTAATAATTATTTTTTCTGTCCTCCGGCCAGAAAGCGCCAACTTTCGGGCCGTTGCGCTAAATCTTTGCCACTGATGACAATTACTTACATGTGATCTGAGACATTTTTTATTTTACTGGCCTAGGTGCGTAATGTACTAATATTACCTTCAAATGTACCTACCTCAAAATAATTACTTGCACAAGTTAAAATCCGTTAGAAATTATTTCTTCAAAGTAATAGTTATTTCTTTTTTAAAGAGCAGTCAATGCAAAATCAACATCTAAGCAAACAGGTCGTAAATAACGTCTTGCATGGTAGTCATACATTACAGGCTTTCATCAAGATGCATCCATAACTCATACACATACATTTCAGTTCGCCTCGATTACGACCATATTTCAAGTTGTATGTACAGACAACCGATGTCATTATATTATACAAGCGGCCCGTCCCGGCTTCGCACATATCCCAATTTTTTTTAAATGAAATATAGCCTACGTCACTATCGAATAGAGTAGCTTCCCAACAGTGAAAGAATTTTCAAATCGGTCTAGTCGTTTTGGAGCCTTTTCAATCCAAACAAACAAACAAACCTTAGTAAGTACTTAATTAAGTTTTTTTGTTGTTGTTCTCTTTACTTTTTTATTTATATTTGTATTGTTGTCTCATATTTTATTTTTCTCTCCTTCGTTGTGAGTCTTCATTATTATTTCAAGATTCAATAAATTCGGTACTAAATATCCCAGATTCATTGTATTTATTACAAAACCCTTTCAGGCTTGAAATATTCTCCTCTAGGATACATTTAGCACTTCAGCCCCGATCAGGCCATATATCAGGCGTTTGGTTTTGATATTATTTATGTATAAGCCCTTGGGAGGCTGTTGTGTCTACTGATTTGTTATAACACAAACCTGAAAAATTAATATTAGGTATCGTTTTGTTCTTACTAACATTATAAACGCAAGTTTGTAAGAATGTATGCTATAATTTCTGATGCCTTCGCGGTTATTATACATCATGATTCCTTCGTCTTTTCTATTTAAAATTTTGCATAAGTAGGTACACATTATGGAATGAAACAACTATTAACGGAATTAACTCGCGTATTTAATTTTTATTGGCTGACGTTTCGGAGCCTTTACAGATTCCACAATCGTAGCACGACTGAGCTGACAATAGTCTTATGCTAAAGTGATTAATACAGCTATGCAAACTACCTTATTTACTAAATTAGAATGTTTGTTACTCTTTCACGTAAACACAACTGAATGATATTTATTATAATATAAAACAACATGATTTTGGTAAAACTTTACCTATAATATAATCAAATTTAACATCGGAACAACATGTTATATTTTACAACGATATTAGTAGGGAAGTAGGGATGTAGAATTTTGACGATCTCATCATGAGTGCATATAATATGACATAATATGTAATTATAATGTATGTAATAATGAGAAATAAATAAATCTAATCTAATCTAATCTATAAACGTGAAAGTTTGTAAATTTATGTTGTAATTTCTGATGCCTTCGCGGTTATTACACATTGGAATGTCAACTAATAAAATAAATTAAAAATACGCGAGTTAAATCCGTTAATAGTTGTTTCATTCCAATACATCAGTTATAGTAAAGTTGTTTCATTCCAATGTGTAATAACCGTGAAAGAATTTAAAAATATCGATAATTATCATTACAAACGAACATATCGTAAAATGTAGGTATCTCAGCTGCATTATATCGGGATGAGAATCCATTTAAAATCTAAACATTTTCTAACAACACAATCTGCACAATTCTCAGAGGTTGAAAGAAAAATATGGATAAGTATGTACCTAATGTAATATTTAATTATGTAAGTATGTAATGTAATATTTAATTACATTACATACTTATGTATATAATAATAGTATTATTTCCATCGTGTAGGCAGATTATTCAAAATATTATATACCTACCTATGTATTTTATTTTTAATCAACAAAAAAGTTCACAGATAATGGCGTCAAAAGTTCGGTATTGGTGAAAGATGTAAACGCAAAAACACCAGCTTTCTCTACCAGTCAACCATTGAAGTAGACATGAAGATGTGTAGGTAAGTCCAAAATAATATAGCACAGAAAAAAATATTGAAACCCATTTTCAATAGTAAGGTACTTACAGGTAGCTACAATGTCAAGTGATATATTATATCTATACTCTACACTAATATTATAAAGAGGAATGGTTTGTTTGTTTGTTTGGATTGAATAGGCTCCAAAATGACTGGTCCGATTTGAAAAATTCTTTCACTTTTGGAAAGCTACACTATTCCCGAGTGACGTAGGCTATAAAAAAAGGGATCCGGGCGAAGCCGGGGCGGGCCGCTTGTGTATAGCACATAAATAAATAGGTAGTTACAACGACGCAGAATAAAAATGATTCCTCAAGAAAGTGCTTGCGTAACATTTATGATCGAATGCCAGCTTAAATATCAGCAAAAGATAATTTTGTAATTTAAAAAAAAAACTGACCAATTGCAATTCCATAATTTTCTATCGAAAGCTTAAGAAAACTACCGCCCAACAAATATTAAAGTATCGTTACAGACATCAAATATCGTTCGGAACTGAGGCAATGGTCTCTCACGTACTCCAAATAAAAACTGCGGATAAGAAATGTTAAAATAATTTCACGTTTCACGAGTTTTGTAATAGGGACTTATTTTGGGGACGTGGCGTAGAACGCTACTTTCGATCCATACTTTATTTTTAAAATCGGCCAAGCAGGCGCGTGCAGTGAGAGTCGCGTATGTACTGCGTCAGGGCAGGCACTCCCTACATTTATATCTATACTAGCTTCTGCCCGCGACTTCCTCCGCGTAGAACTAATCCTTTTTTGCAGTCGGCTAAAAAGTAGCTTATGTCCTTTCTCAAGCTCCAGACTTTCTTTGTACCAAATTTCATTTAAATCGGTCCAGTAGTTTTAGCGTGAAAGCGTAACAGACAGACAGACAGACAGACAGAGTTACTTTCGCATTTATAATATTAGTAGGGATGAAATGCACGCCCTTGCGGCCAAGTGTGAGTCGGACTCTCTAAGTACCTAACCTAATAAAAGTTCTGGAAAGGGTTGCAATTTATGACGTCTATCATATTTTTTTTTTCTTCTTTTAGAAGATACTGGGGGTCATTTTACCGCTTTAGTTAGTGTCCATCGCTCAAACATTCAGTTTAGAAAAAATATACCCTACAAGTATAAGTACCTATATATATGAAAAAAATATATTTGAGTTTTAGTTACGTATGTAACTTCCAAAACACATTGTTTTTTTTTTATTTCTCTATAAAAATCTTAACGCGGTTCACAGAACACATACTTACCAAATTTCAACAGTAAAGTTCTTATAGTAGACGGCCTGTTGGTCTAGTGGTCAGAGGCCCTGACTACGAAACCGGAGGTTGCGGGTTCGAATCCCGCTAGGGGCAGATGTCAATGTGATGAGCACTGGCATCTGTACCTGAGTCTTGGATGTCTTATATGTATTTATGTATATTTATCCGTTGTCTAGTACCCATAACACAAGCTGTTAAAAATAAGAACAAGTTTTCATCGAAACGGACTGTAATCACCAACGAAGCAAATTTTATAACATTTTCGCATCAACTCACAACACTAACTCCAACGTCAAATTTAAACATAAAAGAAATATAAAAAAACTATAAACAGCCAGTACTATTTAAGAAGATGAAACCAAATAGTTCCTATCGGCAACACAAGCTTTGCTTAAAATGGGACTAGATAATTGGTGTGAATTGTCCAAAGATATTTATTTATTTATATTTAGTTACAGAAAAAGTGACTGTCACATACGGACGGACAGACAAAATGTTTTTGCCATTTAGCTATTAAACCTTAAAAATTACACAGCTGGGACTTTATAGAAAAGGTCCTAATAAATATAAGACAAGAGTAAATAGAAGTAGATGTGATTCTTCTCGTAGATCTGATTTCATAGCGCAGATGTAAAGGGTAGTATGTTTTCCCGCTAAAGGCGTGATTTTCCTTGAAACCACTATTGGAGTAATGTGGACTCCTGTATTATATGAATAGTATTTTTTTTAATAATTTCTGATGCCTTCGCGGTTATTACACATTGGAATGAAACAACTGTTAACGGATTTAACTCGCGTATTTTTATTTTATTTTATTAGGAAACTGTAAAGAATCCGAAACGTCAGCTAATAAAATAAAATAAAAATACGCGAGTTAAATCCGTTAACAGTTGTTTCATTCCAATGAGTATTTTTTTTATTTTGACCGTGCGGTTGGGTGGGTTACCTACTGACAAAATAATAATTATATATTACTAGCGATCCGCCCCGGCTTCACACATAAACTTTCCTCTTGAATTACTATTTCTATTAAAAAAAACCGCATCAAAGTCCGTTGAGTATTATATATTACTTTAATGTATTTTATTTCGTACTCGAATTTTAATTTTTCATCAAATTCTCAATAGGAAATGTGGCCGAGTGTACGTCGTAAACTGGACAGTACTAATGCACTGTGTTCTCGGGGTCTTATTTCACTTGTATTTATAGAATGATATATTATAGTACTCTAATGTTGTTTTTTCACGACACTACCTACTACAATACAATACAATTTTAATAACACCAAGAAAAAGATCTAATCTATGGAAACGTTAGGTTATTAATTTCCTTGCTGACATTTCGAAAACTTTACAGTTACTAAATTCGTTTCCAACTGAGTTAAATCTATAATAACCGCAAAAACGTTAGAAATTTTTGCATGTTATTTATTTTATTATAAAAGTTTCAAAAGTTTCAAATTTAAATGAATTAGGTATTCGAAATTTAATCAAGTACAGGTTTTACGAAACGTAGAATAATTGCTCATATTAATAATTAAAAGGTACTTTTTATTTCTTGATTTTAAATAAAATACTTACCTAACTTTTGTAGCTAACTAAGTAATAAATCATCAACACAAATATTAACTCAAACAATTCGTGTTGTATGTAATTTTCTAATTCAACCATAATAGATTAAGGTTCAATCCATTTATCCAAAAAGTTATTAATAACCAGAGTTTACTAATATATCACTTGGTGTAGAAGCAAAAAGTTCCGAGGATTAGTTCGCAGATACTTTGGTATCAATGGAAATAGTTCGGGCCTTAATAGTTACAAATAGTTTACCAAAGGGTTTATGAACAGAACTGTTGAAATATGGAATTTATACTACCTTAATAAATCTAGGAATACATTGGAATGAAACAACTATAACGTATTTAACTCGTGTATTTTATTTTGTTTCAAAAACTACAGTTCTCATGTTCGTAGCACGACTGAGCTAACTTTAGTCTAGCATTAAAGTGATTTTTAGCAAATAATTATGTCAACTTAATAATTTGTGATGCCTTCGCGGTTATTACACATTGGAATAAAACAGCTAGGTACTTATAAACGAATTTAACTGGTATTTCATTTTATTGGCTGGCGTTTCGACACCTTTACAGTTTCCATAATCGTAGCACGTCTAAGCTGACAATAGACTTATGAATAAGACTATTAAACGTCAGTTGTTTCTCTTAGGGATAGGGGGTAAAACGGAGGTGCATATAAGATGCAAGCAGAAGCTATTTTGAACCGACGAAAAAAACGGAGGAGGTTCTCAATTCGATGCGTTTTTTTTTTTTTTTTTTTGTATGACCACGCATAACTTTTTACAGAGTGGTTCGATTTTGATGATTATTTTTTTATTGGAAAGAGTATACTCCAGCTGGTGCAGGAACTCTTCACTAAGGTGCTCAAGTTTGTTTGAGGCTGGCACCGACTCCAAAAATATCAGACGTTACAACCAAAATAATAATCGTTATAAAAGACAAAATTATTATTTTTTACTTTTCAGTGCGCTATTGTTTTCTGTTGCGTTTTAGTTTTTTTTCGGCGGTTAAATTTTTTTATTAAAAAGTTATCATTTAAATTATTAAAGTGGGATAGACATAAATAGGCAACAGATTGTGAATTTCGATATAAATGTTGACACAAATGCATCGTAAGCATCCACATAAAACTAAAATCGTAAAAGCAAATCAAATGAAACTAGGTAACGGATCAGTAAATCTAAGTCTGGATTGTTGTACGCTAGAGTCTAAGCACGTGGCAGCTAATGGCTTTCCCAGGTCCGTGGACGTTTAGCACTGGCGTCCAATTTGAAAAGATTTCTTGAAACACTCTAAATTAGTTAAGGGATTTTTCACACATGCTCGTAAAGGATCTTATTGCATCGCTCTGCACTATTCGAGGTTTTACAGCAAGCTTACAGTGAGAGTCGCGTATGTACCTACTGCGTCAGGGTAGGCACTTCGTACATTTATAAATACCATTGCGCCTATTTAGAGTGCACGCCCTAGTTTTACAGTACGGTCTTTTTATTTACCATTACATAAATCTATATTGTTTGGTTTGGTTGTCTTTATTTTTGTTTTTAGTACCTACTTAGTTCTTAGTAACTCCAAGGTTGTCTGGTAAAGAGTGCCTTTACGGCATCAAGATCATCCTTTGTACACTTAGTTCCGTTTAGTTTTGTGCAATAAAGTTTAAATAAATAAACGTAATAAATATTAATACTGTAAGTAATCTATACAACATTCTTGCTGTTCTTGTTGTGTTATTATAAAAGAACTGCTTTACTATGATGACTTTTGTTTCATCTAAAACAACAATTAGGTAGTTCAATTTTGTACCTCACTTCAACTAGGTATATGTAAAAATATTTTTAAGATTCTCAAAAAGCTGATGAACAAGTGTGTTAATCAAAAATCCTTGCAAATATGTGGTAAAATGTTATATGAAATTCCTATCTATTGATACCGCCTCATCTTCCATTATCAATTTACCACATCACAATATTAGTTTCGAAAATTTTACAATTACGCTGATCGTTATATTATGTAGGTAAATATTTAATTTATAACAGGAACAAAAAACCAACAGAGTTGCTACCATTTATAATATAGGTTGAATTTAAAACTCTGAATATAAAATGCTCAAAGTCATAAAAATGAACTTCCTTCCCCTAAAAACTGAAAGTCGGTTAAAGAATTACCCAACATCATTTCCATACGAAAATAACTTTGTAAACAGAAACACAAAGATCAAAAGGAACTTGTCAAAGTGTCCTTGAGACACCTTTATAATTGAAAAACTGGGTCAACAGGGTCAGAACAAAAATAAAGCCTTTGTACTGACGTGCCATTGGGAAAAAATATCGCTATATTGTTCACATCAATTGCTGTGATTTTGTAAGGTTCCGTACCCAAAGGATGGTACCCTATGATGGATATGGGACCCTATTACTGTTACCACTGTTAGTCCATCTGTTATCAGTATCTCATGAACCTGCTAGTTTGCTATTTTTTTTCACAGATGATGTATTTCTGGTACCGCTAACTAACCTAAATAGATCCCTACTAATATTATAAATGCGAAAGTAACTCTGTCTGTCTGTCTGTCTGTTACGCTTTCACGCTAAAACTACTGGACCGATTCAAATGAAATTTGGTACAAAGAAAGTCTGGAGCCTGAGAAAGGGCATAGGCTACTTTTTAACCGACTGCAAAAAAAAAGTAGTTATTTAAGGGGTTCCCATATAGCAAACATTTTTTTTGCTCGATTTTGATCGATATGGTATGGAACTCTTTGTACGCGAGTCTGATTCGCATTTGGTCGTTTTTTTATTCCGACGCATTTTTGCTGTATGCCTCCAAGCTACAACAGATAAATTCAAACTTTATAAAATGTCTATGTAACAAAATGTACCTACAACAATTTGACACTCAGCAAACCTTAAAGCGAATTTATCCCAATAAAATAAAAAAAAATGATATGTAGGTGCTTAAAATATACATGCTTAATAATTCACAATTATGCTATGTCAGTGTTAGTTAACTCTTGTTTTTTGAAGTTTTTATTTTTCTGATATACCTAACTAGCTGTGCCCGCGACTTCGTCCCCGTGGAATAGTAATTCTTCATAAGGCTTCATATTTTCCCCATTTTTTACACATTTTCCACTGTTTCTTCGCTCTTATTGGTCGCAGCGTGATGTTATATAGCCTAAAGCCTTCCTCGATAAATGGTCTATCCAACAAAAAAAATATTTTTTCAATTCGAACCAGTAGTTCCTAGATTAGCGCGTTCAAACAAACAAACAAACAAACAAACTCTTCAGCTTTATAATATTAGTATAGATAACACAAAATGGAAGTAAGATAAGATTCTCTTTAATTCTATAGATTTCTGATAATATCTTCTGAAATCTGATGCTCAGTCGGCTACGAATATAAGAACTAAAGTCTTCCAAACGTCACCAAATAAAACTACGCGACTACCGTATAATAACACATGATAACTGTATAAAAAATATATACAACTAGCGGTCCCGGCAGACTTCATCCTGCCCGTTCGAAATTCAAATAGGTAACTTTAGTTAGACAACGTTTGTATGGGAAAAGAAAAGGGCTGTTTTTAGGGTTTTCCCGGCAATTATTCGATTTTTTCACGCCGTAAGAACCATCCTTGGACTTTAACGAACATTTAAAAAAAAAATGGCCAAATTGGTCCAGGCGTTGTCGAGTTATGCGCTTACCAACACATTTTGCGATTCATTTTTATATATAAGATTAGACTATTGTCTGTAGAGTTAAATCCGTTAATAGTTATTACATTCCAATATTACACGACGTGAGTTAAATGCGTTATAATAATTTCATTGTTATCTTTGATGTCATAATATGATGGGTCAAAGAGCGAGTTACTGCAATTCTGTAAAAGAAATTTTGGTATTTTTGTTTCAAAACTTGGCACCTAAATTGCTTCGGCGAAGAGTCAGTGGCGTACAATATTGTTGGCAGGACTTCTTGGTAACGTGGCCAGAGGAAGAAGAGCAAGCGGAACTTATATTATTAAATAATAATAATAATAGTAAAAATGTGATGAGTTGGGAAAAAAATTCAACACATAAAAATGCCTTCAGGCAAGGTAAGTACGGATATTTCCAGTATTCAGATTCAGATTTGTTTATGTTGATTTAGTTAAAGAAATTTGCCATCACTGTATTCTCTTTTGAAATGGTACTTTCTTAATAATTTCTGATGCCTTCGCGGTTATTACACATTGGAATTAAACAACTATTAACGGATTTAACTCGCGTATTGTTATTTTACTGACGTATCCGTGTAGCGTTACTATAGTTAGACTATTGTCAGCTCAGTCGTGCTACTATTATGGAAACTGTAAGAATCCGAAACGTTAGCACATAAAAAAATACGCGAGTTAAATCCGTTAATAGTTGTTTCATTTTAATGAAATGAAACAACTGTAAATGGAATAATTTCGGATGCCTTCGCGGCTATAACATGACTATAAACGGATTTACGTAGCACGACTAAGTTGCCAATAGTCTTAATGCTAAAGTGTAAATCTATTTTACTGTCCTGCGGCCATAAAGCGCCAACTTTCTGGCCGCTGCGCTAAATGAAGTTGCCGCTTCTGGCTTCGTCAAACAGAAAAATGGTATACTGACCTCGGCCAGTAAAATAAAAAAGCCTCAGATCACATTTTTGTCAACTCAACTCCATGTATTTTGAGGCTTTTTTATTTTACTGGCCTAGGTGCGTAATGTACTATAAGTTTGTGAGTTTCACCGAGCATAGCCGAGTCTCATATCGTTATCGCAGCCGCCGTTAGCGCTATTTAGCTAAGGCGCTTTATTCCGTGGCAGCTACAGCCCGTGACGTCATTATTGTCAGCTTAATTTAAGCAAGACTCGCTGTTCAGTTGTTACTGAGCTGACTTCTGATTGTTTCGCGTGACCTCGTTTATGTGAAGTCTTTTTTCTGAACGTTTAGAATTTATTTCTGATCTTGTGGTTATTACATGTTGGAATTAAACAACTATAATTTAACTTGCGTAGGTATAATAATTTTTATAGTGGACTAATTCTCGGTTTGTTGCCAAACTCCTCCGAAACAGCTAGGCCGGTTTTTAAGAAATTTTGTGTCCATATTGGGTAGGTCTGAGAATATTTTTCATACCTCTAATAATCACAAATGTTTTTTTTTTATGTTTAGATATTTTTTGTTATTATTTATGATTTAGCTCTAAATAATATATACAACCTGAAATATATATTCACTCTTCTACCATCAACTCAATTTTTTGATAAAAAATCTCAAAAATCGCTGTACCAAATTTGCTGGGTCAGCTAGATATTATGTTAGTAAAATGAGAACAAATAAAGTAAATACATACACGTGCATTTAAATCTACCGTGCCCATTTTATTTAAATTGAAATTCATTTAAAATCCACGATTTAATCTTGTCACGGATATATTCGAATACTAATTAGACAAAGAGAAAGCATGTCATTATAATATGACTGCATCTCTCTCATTGAACATCTGTATTAATTTGTGTCACGTAACGCCACAGCGTAAAATAAACTATAAAAACTAACTGAAATACCGAATTTCGGTATTAAAAAAACGAAAAAAGGTTTCATACATTTTTGACAACTCCAAACCTATGCGGTCTGAAAAAAATCTGGCTGATTATATTTCGTAGCTCGGTTTGCAAATTAAAAAAGAATTCGACGCCATCTTGTATTCCGGTAAAATGGAATGAATGCTTTTTCAAGCTTTGATGTTTTTGGTGGAACTGTATCGTTCTCGGAATTCATTCATCTGAAATAGATTACATTTATAATCAATCATTTCAGACTAGCTGTGCCCGCGACTTCGTCCCCGTGGAATAGTAATTCTTTATAAGGCTTCATATTTTCCCCGTTTTTTACACATTTTCCACTATTTCTTCGCTCCTATTGGTCGCAGCGTGATGTTATATAGCCTAAAGCCTTCCTCGATAAATGGTATATCCAACAAAAAAAGAATTTTTGAATTCGAACCAGTAATTCCTGAGATTAGCGCGTTTAAACAAACAAACATACAAACAAACAAACTCTTCAGCTTTATAATATTAGTATAGATATCTCTACATATTAGTTATTTAAAAAAAATACTAGCATTGGAATGAAACAACTATTGACGGATTTAACTCACGTATCTTTATTTTATTTTATTCGCAATAGACATATTGTCAGCTTAGTCGTGCTACGATCAGGGAAACTGTAAAGAATCCAAAACGTCAGCAAATAAAATAAAAATAAATACGCGAGTTAGATCCGTTACTAGTTGTCTCATTCTAATGTATAATAACCGCGGAGGCATCAGAAATGATTATACCTACTAGCAGCTTTACCCAATACACATTGTATATAAAAAAAATGTACGTAAGAGGAATGTCTATTTATTTTAAGGAAGTCCATACGTAGCAGTGGAAAATTAAATAAAATTATTATTAAGTTGGCTTCCATTCTTAATCTATGTCGCAGGTACAAGCACGTACAATATTGCTTCCATCTTTGGTGCCTAATTCGAAGTTAGAGCGTTGATCCACATTTACTGCTTCTATAACGAGTTGTTACATAACAATGCCTAGACATGTGTCAAAACCTTTGAGAGGTTCTGAGAACATGTTATGACATGTCATTTCCAATATTAAATACACTCTATCAATCGAAATTTGATCGATACTTTTGGTTTAAATTCGCATGTAAACAATGAAAGTACAAGACCGAATTGAAGGAGTAGAGAAATTTGAAGACTCCTTAATGGATTCTCATGGTGAAAAAGTCAGCACGCTGCCGCTAGTAAAGGCAAGGGCGTGGGTTCGAGTCCTACTGAGAGTCTCAATTTTTTTACTCTTGTGTTAGTACTAAATATCTCATCAACCAGAAGAGTTTCGCTGCTGGACATAAGGTTCAAGGTTCTATACAGTGACCTATCCTATGATGGTCGTATCCTACGGATTCCAGTAACCTCCAGTAGCGAGCCCCTGATGCATTGTCGAGTCGACATCTTGTCATGTCGATGTCTTATTCTCGCAGTGATCTGCCAAAAATCAGTAACGTAGACAACGCGAAAACTTGTCAAGTCGATGTCGTCTTTCTTCATGTCGACAACGTTCTCAATATTTTGTCGGCTAAATGTCGACTCGACATTACATCATAGCAGGAGTCTACATTACTCCAATAGTGGTTTTAAGGAAAATCACGCCTCTAGCGAGAAAACATACGACCCTTTACATCTGTGCTATGAAATCAGATCTACGAGCAGAATCACATCCACTTTTCATTGAGACTGACGTCCAAATTTGTTACTCTTCCTTCGACTTCTAATCAATATAATACCTATCAACATCGTTCGTACCCTTAAAGATATCTTCAGAGAAACACAAAGCCCTTTCAGTTCAAACTCCTCAACAATCAATTCCACACCAAATCCTTCCTCAACAATGAATTCCTAGAATTTTCAAAATTTAATCGTTCAACTCTGAACAGTAATCAATGCCATACTACATCGACACCGCGTGCTGCTGTCACGTACTGTATTGGTGGCACGCTCCTCGCCTGATCTAGCCTTAAAATGAAGGCTTATAATTGAAATAATAATTTCGTACTTCATGAACAATTTTTTGCTGACAGTGGTGATGCTTTTATTGTTCGATGCGAGCCTATGATGAATAGGCTTTTTGACAATGCGAAAAATAAAGTGTAAATTACTGTTAACAGTATAAATTAAGAGTTAAAAAATGATTATTCATTAACGTAAGTTGAAAATAATGATTGATTTATTTAAAAATCCTTAAATAAAAATTACATTTTTTAAACGTTTGTCACGTGACACAAAACGCTCCTGCTGGGCCGAGTTTTTCGTGACGTCACATGCCCGTAAACTTTGTTTACCTAGTTGTGTTGCGCCTAGTTGTCAAACAGGCATGTGACGTCACCGACCTCATTGCGGCGCCATATTGTCAAAGTAGCGTTTTGGCACACTATTTAAATATTGAATTTTTAATTCGATGTTTTTCAGCTAATACATACCAGATTTAAAAAAAAACAACTTTTGCCGGGTTCCTTAGACTCTACTACATAATATAAAATGGATTTTAAAAACATGTCAAATACCCTATTGTCGAGTTGAAATCTTGTCATGTCGATATCGTCTTATTCTTAAAGTGATCTGTCAAAAATCGGTAACGTTGACGACAACTAGAAATCGTCATGTATATGTCGTCTCTTATTTCTCCTTGTCAAAATCTTTCTCAATATTATATCGATAAAATGTCAACTCGACAGTATATCATAGGCTCGGTAAGAAACCGTTATTGAACACAATTCAATAATGACTTTATTAGTCCCGCGACATAGCTTACATACATGACATACCTAATGTCTTCTGTTTAACGTCAACTGTGACGTTTACAAGTTAGCCTTACAGATGATATTTTGTCGAAATATTACGGACAAGATGTCGCTTATTAAACGTAAAAAGTTAGAAAAACGGCATTTTGTCGATTTAGATAGGTAATTATGTCTATTACCTAAATATTGGACGGGTGCGCCAAATTTGAACTAAATTTTTAATGTCGATTATCGGAAGTCCGAAAATGTTGTTACTAAAAATTTACATCCTAATAGCACTCACTACTCATAACTACTCTGTTCCTAACATTCTGAATTCCTAATCATTCAACTTCATAATGTTTGTCGCAATAAAGTTTACTATACCTACTACTATTTGTTCTTCTATATTTTCTCAACATAACCATCTTTTAAAATATTATTCATCATCATATTTTTGTTATGTAGATTAGTTTTAATTCATAAAATTGAACAATATTAATTTTTTAAGGGTAAGTTTCTTGTGCTTGGGTATGTGAAAATAGCTGCTTCCAGAACAGTAGGTTAGGTTAGGTTAGAACTGCGATCATAACAGAATAAAAAGGGCTACCAGAACAGTACCTTCTATCAAATACCGGAAAGTAGGTCACACTAAGAAACAAGCAAAGTAAAAAAAGCTAACTATGTAAAATTCTGTAAAGTAGGTAAATACAAACCTACTCTTTTAAGGCATCCAAGCGCGTTAACCATTGACTGAGATCGGTAAGTATTGCATACCCTCAATAAGAATCATAATTATATTACATGTTATCCGCATATTAATAATATGAGTAATAATATTAGAAAAAAAAACTATATGATTTAGAATGTTATGAAGAAAAATATTAGGATTTACATAAAGTATGAACAGTGAAATTATTCATTCAAATTTTCGGAAAACTGAGTGTTATGGACTGCGTTAATAGTAAAAGAAATTGTAGGCACGAAAACTTTAGTAAACAAAATTTTAGGAAGAGTGATCATTAGGAGTACAAATCGTTAGGAGAATAATTTTCGGGTGATTAATTTTAGCGAACCCAATATGGACCCATATTGGACACTAGCTGTGCCCGCGACTTCGTCCCCGTGAAATAGTAATTCTTCATAAGGCTTTATATTTTCCCCGTTTTTTACACATTTTCCACTGTTTCTTCGCTCCTATTGGTCGCAGCGTGATGTTATATAGCCTAAAGCCTTCCTCAATAAATGGTCTATCCAACAAAAAAAAATTTAGATTCGAACCAGTAGTTCCTGAGATTAGCGCGTTCAAACAAACAAACAAACAAACTCTTCAGCTTTATAATATTAGTATAGATTTAGTCTACAACAGGGTTTCTTAACGTGGGGTCCATGGACCCCTTAGGGGTCCGTAGCTTGTATGTCAGGGGTCCGCAGTAGGTCAGTCAGTCTAAGCATATTTATTAGTACAGAACATATCGTAACATATTTTTTTTTTATTTCCAAATATGTTTATGGGTGGGGTCCGTGGTATAGTTTAAATTGTAAAAGTGGTCCGTGACTGTAAAAAGGTTAAGAAACCCTGGTCTACAACAATGCGGGCATTTTTAATGATTGACATTTAATAAGTCACTTAGATCTTCATTTGACGAAATATTACAAAACTACCATTTTCTCCTCTATTTAAAATAATAATACCTATTTCTATAATGAAACCTTAGGTGACCGTTTATTTGCACTGAAATTTAAAACTCGTTCATTCCAATTTTCGTACTATTAAAAAAACTGTCTGGTTTCTTTTTATGATGAAGGATATTTGAGCTTTGTTTGTGCATTTATTAAGCCAGAAATCAAATTGTTCGGTTATTTAAAATAAAAACGCCTATTGAATTTACAGAGCAAAGTCATATAATTGTAATTTAATATTTAATAAATATAAAGGAATAGCTTACGTTCAGTATAAGTTCATGTGATTTGATATAAGCATAATATAGGTACAATATAAAAATAATGTACCTAATCTAATTTGTCATTTATGAAATTAATGATTATTATAAAAATTATATATTGTAGGTAGTAATTGTACACATCTTTTAGATGCTTAAATCTCTTTTTAAATATAAGATTTGTATGTAATTGTCTTGTATACCTACAAACCTTGTCTTGACAATAAGGAACAGATAAAAAAAGTATCACTCAATTTGGTACTGTCGTTCCGAAGTTATGCTCGTACATAGGTACCTATATAAATATATAGGCATATATAGAGGATTAATAATTAAGTCTACATAATATTTTAATATACGAAGCACAAACGGCGGACTAAGTCCCTAAAAGGATCTCCGCCAGTTACCCGTTACGCATCTCCATCTCAATTTAATTTTCATGTTTTCATTCACAACTCTATTAAACAGTTAATTAATTCAGTAACTAACTACGAAGTTACCTAATTAATAGGGCACTTCGTCTTGAACCAGGCTGGCGTAAACTTTAAGTAAATATACCCTAAAATAATTACCTTTACCTGATAAAACATAATTATACCTGTTCTACCTTTTAAGTTGTACACATGTTTTTGTCTAACCTAACCTAACCTACAACTTTCATTATAATATGTCAATCGTCCAAAGCCTCCAAAGGTTAACTGAAAAAGATCCCTTAAAGAGATAAGTTCACTTTTGTACATGTGTATTGTTATTGCTTCAACATTTGTATGTATTTTGTTGTGTAATAAAAAGTTTTACATACATTAGATTAGATTAGATTCATTTATTTGTCCATAGTTATACCTACATTATTAAGGCAAATTCAGTCATGTTGATATCGTCAAAATATGGAAGAATAAGATTTAATAATAAATAAATAACGTACCTACCTTCCTAATAATATTATTATTGTACCTAAAAGTTTGAATATTATTTGAGTTGCGTTACCGGAATGAAACAACATTTTGTTTCATGACGATTCGAACAATTTACAGTTCTCATATTCGTAGCCGACTGAGTTGACGATATCTAACACTAAGTGCATACATACTTAGTTATAGTCATTTCATTCCAATTTATAATAACCGAAAGAGCAACATTTTCATAAAAAACTACCAAAAGACTACATTTTTTACTGACTAAATGATATCATAATAATAATAATTATATGCTTTAATGTAACTAATTTCAAAATGGTTGCATTTTACCCTTTCACCAATATTAATGGTGTCCATTTGTCACTTTTCCTATGAAAAATGTAGTTCGTCACGCAATCGAGCCGAGAATTAACTAATTGATGTCATTACGAACATGTCAAGTAATTATTTATATCAAGTTTTTTACAAATAAACTATCTATATATATATATATATATGTAGCTTCCCAATATATATATATATATATATATATTGGTAAGCTACACTATTCCCGAGTGACATAGGCTCTTAAAAAGGGATCCGGGCGAAGCCGGGACGGGCCACTTGTAGGTATGTACAAAGAGAAATTCCCACTACGACAGATGATGAATCTCTTTAATAAATTTGGAAACTGTAATTTTCACATGTATATATTTTTAATAACATTTAAAAAAAAAGCATACATTCAATTATTATTGTTCTCCTCTGAATTATAATTTAGGTATTATTTCCTCATAAAATCCAAAGTTTCATCTGTTTATTGTGGAAAGTATACAATCGTATTCATTAACCGAACATAAAGGCGTATCGACTTGTTCCGTTGCCCCTAATTTCGAAAAATCTACCACATAAGCATTTTTCCCGAAATCATAATCGACCATGGACACAAACCTATGTCCCCAAAGAATCTCATTGGCAGTAAAACTCGATCGAGCTTGCACCGGCTGACCCGTAGATTCTATTATTCCTTCAAAAACAACCAATATCTCCAAATTACCACTTAGTAAATCCGCTGCAGATATTTTGTACAAAGGACTACTTTCATCTATCGTATGAATTACTGACACAGGCCACAAGAAAAAACTAGATTCGCAACCATCCATTTCAACTTTCAGTTTGATTTGTTCGAAACTGTCCAAGTGATCGTAATCAGAATCCATCCTAATAACGTATACTAAAGCTTTAATATTCAAAATCCTAGACGTCCTCACATCGCCTACTCGAAAAATCAGACACATTTTCTCATCTCTTAAACTTATGACTGCGTTTTTGCTGAAGAGTATCGTTTGAGTTCTGCTTTTTGGTCGCGTGAGTTTAGCAAATAAAATACCGACCATAAAAGCATGGAACATAGAGCTGACTATGCATTGCATGCACATGACTAATATAGCGTCAGGACATTCTAAAGTAATTTTTCTGTGGCCGTAAGCGACAGTTGTTTCCACCTCGATGCTGAAGAGGAAAGCTGAAGTGAAATTGTAGATGTCTCTTATGCACGGAGTCCATTCAGTTTCGTTCAGGCTGTGATCATTGAAATCTCCATGAGTCAAAGAACTGATCCAGTATAAGAAGCCAAAAAACAACCAGTTACAGACAAAGGCCATGAAGAAGTTCAGCAACGTCCACCTCCATCTAGTCCTGACCATTGTTATGAACCAAGTTGAGAAGAATCTGAACTTCCTCCGATGATTTTGCTTGTCGATATTGAATTCTCCATTCTTGAACACGGCCCGTTTGTAAATGTGAGTGTATGATTTTTTGAAGAACTTGCGAATTTGCTCTGAAACGAAATTTAATGTTATGAAACAGCTATTTATGGATACGAGATAAATAAGCGGTTACGCAAAGTAAATAATTATGATGATGATAACGAATACGTTATCGATAAAGTAACAGCAATTTGTGTATTACATTTTTAATTTCTGGAAAGACAAATTTTGGAAATTGTTTGTATGCATCGAGGGTTATAAATATTGCATGCTACTAACGCAGCAGTACCTTCTATATAAGATATTAATTGATTATTTAAAGTTAAAGTTACAGGTAAAATAGCCAAAGCAGCAGACGAGTTATATTTTAGCTACAGAAAGGTTGTACAAAGGTGTTCACTCTTTTACAGCCTTTTTAAGATGTAAAAAAACTTGTTTGTTTCTTGGGACTGTTTTATAACGTAAACTTCAAATCCCGTCAAGGACTGTCAAGATATTAAAACAACAGAAAACTCCGGCAATTAAACAGAAAAGAATTTGAAGGAAAAAGTTTGAGATAACCTTTTTGAAGTTCGGAAAAGTTGTTAACGATTTTTCCTAACGTGATTAGAGACTCGAAACTTGGTTGACCTTTGTTGGATAAAGTTAAGTAATCCACTTACTGGTTGGATGGTATACACCTGGTGTTAGGAGTTTTTCCTTCCCATTGTCTTCGTGATTGCATCTCTGTCTTAATGTGTCATTCATTTTGTTTTCTTCTGAAAATATATTATTTTCCTTTATTGTATTCTACTAGGTAGCTACTAACTTTGACCCCCGATAAGTTTGCGCACGATAAGCACCCCTATTTTACCCCCTGTGCGAAATTTCAAGTTTGTAACCCTTATAGTTGATCCTGCGTTGTTATGTCAGTCATTAAGTCTGCTTCTCCTTTCATATATATGTAATAATTATATATACTGACGACGATATTCAAGTTAACCTATATAAAAATTTCGAGTCACCGAATATGTAGTTACACTCTTCTTAAAAGGCTAGACCGATTTTCATAAAATCTTGTATGTATTGTAAAAGAATGGGTCATAAAGCACCAATATTTCTTGTCGCTAAGTGATTAGAATAGAGGCCTAATAATGTATTTCTCTTCAGTTAGGGAATATATGGAAAATTGGATGTTTTAATTGAAAATTGCACAGAATTAAAAGTACGCTACAGTGGTGCAAAAAAATGTTCATACTGAATTCCTTTTCAAAAATAACGATAAGTTGAATAAAAAATCACTCACCAAGTTTTCAAATTTCGTTGTCAAACTCATTCCACGGCTGAATAATTCATTTTTAAACATAATAAAACAATTATCATTATTAATTAAATTTATAATATCACGGTCAGAGAGTACACTGTCTCTGCTCTGATGAGATTGTATTTATAGACTCAATCACGATAAGATAAAAGATGTACAGACCTGGAGAAAACTGTGTAATCAGAATTATTAAATTCAATTTAAAAAAATCTGATTTTTGCATTAAGACAAGCGTGTGAAATATTGGGAATCCAATGGGACCTAATCTCACATCTAAGTAAAGAAAGTGCTACCTTAGGACTATCATATTTGAGGTGTGTCTACCTGAGGTATCAACCTCGGGCGTAGACAACTAGAAAAGACATGATTGTGTCCAATATAAAAAAGTACCAGGTGAATTAGGTTTGAGTATAGTTATGTTATAGAAAATGATAAAGTTTCCAAAAATGGTTTTTGTTCAGGTCTTTTGTAGACGAATGTACAGGGAATTATAAATGAAAATGTGTTTACATTTTGTGTAAGTTGTAAAAATATTTGACTACTTTTTGAGCTAACAAGTGTTTAAAAATAATTACTGTATGTACAATATTATGTACTTCTGTATGTGACGTAAATAAAGAAAATATAATGATATAAAAAATAGAATTAATAAAACACTTTAGTAATAAAGGAAAGAACTTACTTATATTATTATAGTGGAGGAACTATTCTTAAATTTATCTGTTTTCTATTTGAAAAAAAAATCCCAGAACTTTAGCATTAGACTATCGTCAGCCCAGTCGCGCTACGAATATAGGAACTGTAAAGTTTACGACACTTTAGCAAACAAAATAAAATACGCGAGTAAAATCTGTCATAATTGTTTCATTCCAATCTGTAATAACCGCGAAGGCATCTCTAATAAGAAGGCTATCATGATGATGAATAATCTTAAGATTATTTTAATATAATTATATAAAATAACTTATATTAAACTAGTGGCCGCCCGCGAATTCGTCCCCGTGGAACTCCTCCTTTTTCGCAGTCGGTTAAAAAGTAGCCTTTGTTCTTTCTCAGGCTCCAGACTGTCTTTGTATCAAATTTCATTTAAATCGGTACAGCAGTTTTAGCGTGAAAGCGTAACAGACAGACAGACAGACAGACAGACAGAGTTACTTTCGCATTTATAATATTAGTAGGGATTGTATGCTAACCTTTAACATAATATTTAGAAATTCATTCACGGGGTGAACAACCGACATCTAATTCGCAGATTACTCCTTATCTTTCAAATACCTAAAGTACCAAAAATACATTTTACGTAGAATAAAACCAGAAGTTAATTAACGTCTGATTTCTCTTAAGGTTTAAAGTTGTTTGCAGCGACTTAGGGAATTTCATTAAATTTAAATTTTAAACAGACAAGTTTGGGCGCGAGGAACCATTCAACTAAAGGCGATGTTCCGGGTTTTAGAAACACTTCATTATTATTTTTTATATTTGGAAAATAATAATAACACGAATTAATAATAATAATAACTGATGCTTACGAGACTATTATGTTGACGAATTTTGCTGATATTGTAAGTATTGTTGAATCTGTATTGACGATCTCAATATGAGTGAATATAATTTGACATAAAAATGTTTTTTTTTTATAACGTAATAATGTAATTTGTTCATATTATTTATTCTTTATCTTTGTTTTGACGATCTCAATATGAATTCATATAATATGACATAATAGTGTAATTATACTGTATGATAATAATTTCTGATGCCTTCGCGGTTATTACACATTGAAATGAAACAACTATTAACGGATTTAACTCGCGTATTTTTATTTTAACGCTTTAGCCTTAGACTATTGTCAGCTCACTCGTGCTACGATTATGGAAACTGTAAATAATCCGAAACGTCCGCAAATAAAATAAAATAAAAATACGCGAGTTAAATCCGTTAATAGTTGTTTCATTCCAATATACTGTATGATTTTTAAAGAAATAAATAAATCTAATCTGATAATTAAATAGTCTAATGCTAAAGACTTTGTTTGACTTTAGCATTAGACTGTTGTCAGCTCGTGCTTCGATGATGAAAACTGTAAAGGTTCCGAAACGACGTTATTTTATTTCAATACATCTACAAAGGTATTTCAATACATATAAAAGAAGCTAACTTAATGACCGACATATCAATGCAGGGTCTAAGCTATAAGGGTTAGAAACTTGAAATTTTCCTTATATAAATTAAGAGAACATTATGAAAGGATTTTAAAATAAAATATGCGACTTAAATCTGTTAATAGTTGTTTCATTACAATGTGTAATAACCGCGAAGGCATCAGATTTTTTTATCGACATACAACTGAATATTTCAACCAAGTAACTAGTTTAAGAGCTTTCTAAATATACCGCTTAACCGAACAAATATAAGATAAGATAAGAAGAGCGTACCAACATTAGCATAAGAATTTAATCAAAACCGTAATGGGCACTCAATATTTCAGGACCAACTCTTTGCTAGAAGAATTTCATATCCGGCAAGTCATTTTAGTTAGTATAAAGAACTCATTCTACCCTTTATTCAACTTATGAATATAAATTAGATTTTTTGTTGGAGTGTTTAAGTCATAATATAATTCCTGGTGACTTCGCGGTTATTAAATATTTGAATGAAACAACTATAACGTATTTAACTCCCGTATTTTTTGGAATGAAACAACTATTAACGGATTTAACTCCCGTATTTTTTGGAATTAAACAACTATTAACGGATTTAACTCCCGTATTTTTTGGAATGAAACAACTATTAACGGATTTAACTCCCGTATTTTTTGGAATGAAACAACTATTAACGGATTTAACCCTCGTATTTTTTGGAATGAAACAACTATTAACGGATTTAACTCCCGTATTTTTTGGAATAAAACAACTATTAACGGATTCAACTCCCGTATGTTTTGGAATGAAACAACTATTAACGGATTTAACTACCGTATTTATTGGAATGAAACAACTATTGACGGATTTAACTCGCGTATTTTTATTCTATTGTATTTTTTTTTGTAGCTGATGTTTCGAAAACTATAATATGTGTAAGTATGTGAAATGTTAA
Organism: Polylopha cassiicola; assembly: GCA_038024825.1. Taxonomy (NCBI): domain Eukaryota; kingdom Metazoa; phylum Arthropoda; class Insecta; order Lepidoptera; family Tortricidae; genus Polylopha; species Polylopha cassiicola. The sequence continues at coordinate 9,868,845 of CP149061.1, forward strand.
ATTTGAAAACGTCAGCTAATAAAATAAAATACGCGAGATAAATCCGTTATAGTTGTTGTATATGCTTACGTTTTAAAAACTTTACAGTCAACGATATTTGTACCAATACAAAAATAGTAAATATTTAGACCTACTAATCAATAATGGCATAAAACAGATATCGAATTTTGAGTGTTGAGAAAACTTTACAGTCCCCATATTCGTAGCCAATTGAGTTGACAATAGTCTACTAAAATAGGAAATTTAAAATTTTCGTTTCGTTCGTGTATGTCAATTACATATTTTTTTTCCAAACATTCGTTTTGTTGATAATAGTGGTCAGATCTTTGACAAGTGTACGTACTACCTGAAAATAAGGTTAAAATAAGATACCCACTTTACCAATCTACGTTGAAGCTGAAAACAAAACAAACTACCAAGTAATTCATTACAAGGTTTACCTTACACGGGGCGTGTTTGCGAAGCATCGATAGCGAGGCGATAGGGTAAAAGGTGCTAACTAACTAATTTGATAAATTGATTTTATTTACTTAATTTGATAATTTCTGATGCCTTTGTATTTATTACACATTGGAATGAAATTACAGTGTTAACTAATTAATCGTTTCTTATGTCTTCGCAGTTATTAAAAATGAGATGAACCAATTACTTATAACGGATCCAAGTAGCGCATTTTTAACCCCCGACGCAAAAACGAAGGGGTGTTATAATATTTTGGAAATTACCTAATTGTCCTTAGAAATTACAATATTTAACTATAACAGTGTTTTAAAATATGAAATATAGGTTCCATTCTACGCAGAACTTAACTATAATACAACACCAATACATTAAAAATGGGGTCTTTCCATTAAATACGCGAACTAATCAATTGCAGTGTTTTATTTAATTATTTTGCTATGCTTTGGAATGAAACAATTATAACAGATTCAACGCGTGTACCTATTTTATTTCATTTACTTTCATTAGACGAGTCTAATTTTGAAGAGACAATACATTTTTTTTATCATATTTAAATATGAAGTTTTCGAAATATGAACATAATAACCAAAAAAAACATCACAAATGATCACCTCATTTTATTAAATATTTGACTTACCTCACTTTACCCTCCAGGGTTCTGGGAACAACCGGGTGAGTGCGGACGCTGACAGACAGGCCATCCCTCACAATGTTTGTCCTCCTATTAGCAGAGAAAACATCTTCACTTACAATTCACTGATATCGGCAGATACTTACTTACCTCGTTATACATCGACACCTAGGCGATTTTGTTAGGAAATGGACTTTCAGAACGTTTTTTAAATAAAAAAAAAACTACTGCTATAACGGATTTAACTCGCGTATTATATATTATTTGGTACTTTTCGAAAACTTTACAGTTCCCATGTTCGTAGCACGACTAACCTGCCGATAATTTAACGTTAAAGTTTAGCGTTAGATAACCGCGAAGTCATTAGAAATTATTAAAACCCGTATGAATGTGCAGTAGCCATAATATTTTATGTTTAATTACAGTTTCGAATGAAACAACTATTAACGGATTTAACTCGCGTATTTTTATTTTATTTTATTTGCTGACGTTTCGGATTCTTTACAGTTTCCATAATCGTAGCACGACTGAGCTGAGAATAGTCTAACGCTAAAGTGATTTAATAAAATAAAATAAAAATACGCGAGTTAAATCCGTTAATAGCTGTTTCATTCCAATGTGTAATAACCGCGAAGGCATCAGAAATTATTTTAATTACAGTATTTTTTTCTTTTCTCAATCGAACAGTAAATGACAAAGATAAGCTCTTATAAAGTTCGGGAGTGAGGGCTTGTGACGTCACGTTATGGTACAATTTTTATTATTGTTTGCTAAATATCATTTTTAACCCCCGACGAAAAAACGACGGGGTGTTATAAGTTTGACGTGTCTGTCTGTCTGTCTGTGTGTGTGTCTGTCTGTGGCATCATAGCCCCCTAACGTATGAATCGATTTTGATTCTGTTTTTTTTTGTTTGAAAGTTGAAAATGTCGGGAGTGTTCTTAGCTATGTTTGAAAATCGGTTCAGTAGTTTAATAATTAGGGGAGATAAAAGAGGAGGCAAAATAATTTAAACTATTATTTTTAATAATCTATATTATGATGGACTGAATAAAAATTAGGGTTCATTTGGGGAAGAATGAATGTGAAAGAACGTTTTCCTTTAAAAGCATCTATATTAAAATAACCTAAGTGAATTTATTTCAAAATGAAACATGAGGAATGAGGCAGCCATCTAACAAAATGAAAATTTAACGAGCACAATGAATGCGTTAAGTCGCGGAACTCGTCTTGAATTCATTAAGCGGTTCGCGCTTGACTCGTTTTAATTGGTTGCGCCTTGGAGACTGGAAAATGCTTTATAAATTTTATTATGCTTCTTAGTCGTGTATTCTTGACAGAGTAGTTGTCGTGACATAATATAATATTAATAAAAAAACATTATTTTATAATTGATTAAATACCTACTAATATTTATTAAGATGCATACGCGCTTTAATATTAAAAATAACCAGTTCATCTGAAAACAGTACACAAATACTAAATACTGCAGAATATTCAAGCCTTACAAATAATATTCACTAAGTTAGCAGCCCAAATGAAATTAACCGGCACGCTACTCGAAATATCCAGAATTTTCCAGAAGTATCTGGAAATAACCGGTATTTCCCGGCTCGCACCGGTTCAAACCGGCACCTGAACCGCGCTAATTGAATCCGGTACATTACCGGTTTTTGTCCCCGTAAGAAAATAAACCGGTTTCCACTATTTTGAAGGCTTTTACTTAGATTTGTATTCTGTTTTCAACTTGAAAATCTGTTTTAATGGATTTTGAAGACACGGATTTCGACTCTTTAAGAAGTAGACTTTGTTTTAAGAATATTTTTTTTTATTCCAAGGTATGTACCGCTATATCCTTAACAAAATCATTACAGCTTCTCTAAATAAGTGTCGTTCGATAATAGCGAACGTACTTAACGAATGCTAAATATTGTGGCATTGCATTAAGCGAACGAAAATTGACCACGTGACTATAAAGTAAAAGCTAAAAAAACAAATACATTAACAAACGTAGGCACCTACTAACATCCGAAATTAAATCACTTTAAAATTAAAAAAAGTCGTAGAAATTTCACATGTGCAAGTACTTACCTAGTTATTTAATATAAAATATAAATTCAGTTAGTTAATATGACTTCGTTCCAATAATGGAATGTTTTATCTGTTATATAAGTGGCAAGTTCCTGGGTATTGTGGAACGGGCCGTAAATATCATAAATTCACAATTCACTACAGTAAGCCGTTCTTAGTGTAACGGATGCAAAGTAAACCTTTACCATTGGTAAGAGCTTTGCAAGCCGACCAGCTCGGGTAGAGATGGGCTACCCAAGTGTACCCGGAATCGGGTACCCATTTTTACCCGCGGTTACAAAATATTTCTGTATTATTGATGTTAGAATACGTATTTTCATACACAGTTAGGTACCATACTTATATTAATATGGTATAGAAATACTATGCAACTGACTGTATAGCTAGGTATTGCTTATATAAGTAAAAAGGTTAAAGATATTTTATTGAATACAATGGTTGGTATCGACTCTCAAGTTGAATAAACGATTTGGTCTATACTGATATAATAAAGAGGAAAGGTTTGTTTTGTTTGGATTGAATAGACTCCAAAACGACTACGCCGATTTGAAAAATACTTTCACTGTTGGGAAGCTACAAAAAATCATCAAGTTATCAATTACCAAACTTAGGGTACAAATGGGTAAGTACTCTTTTGGTTAGTGAATACCAGGTAAAGACCCGTTGAGTAAAAAAAGGGTTACCTTACGCCCATCTCTAACCCCGGGAAGCGTTAAGCTGACATTCTCCAAAAACTTCCGATGTTCTTTGTCAAGGATTCTCTTTGCTGTCGTTTACCGATCTGTGAGGGTTTTTCTCAATACTACGATTGTTTTTGAAATGCTGATTTTGAAAAAATTAACAAAAGCTTTGTTTATAATAATTTAATAATTTCTGATTCCTTCGCGGTTATTATACATTGGAATGAAACAACTTTAACGGATTTAACTCACGTATTTTATTTTCCTTTGTTTATATATTATGTTAATAATTTGAATGAAGCCACTATTATTAACGGATTTAACCCGCGTATTTTATTTTATTGGCTGTCATTACACGTGTTTTAATTATTAAAATAATATACATAAACAAACATTTTGATTTATTAATTTAAATTGTTGTCCTAAAACTTTTTTTATACTTACCTACATAAAAAACACTTAGGCTTAATAATTTAATTAAATAAAAAGCCAATCGTAAGAATCACTTTTAATTATAAAATTTAATAATTTATAAAAAATACAGACGAATTGAGACCCTCCTTTTTTTAAAGTAAAAAAATAACAATCTACGGTAGAATCAGTAAATACCTAAACATTATAACAACGATTCCTAAAACCCTGTCTTCAATGCACTTTATTAGTCGATCTCGTTTGGTACCAAGAACTAAATCCCACTGTTTATTTAACTTTAAATTTAATTAACTTATGTCCAGGCATCTGTTGTTTAAAACTTGTCTTTCGAGAATCGAGCTTTGAAACGATTTTATTGGATTCGTGTAACTGGGCAGTTCCTTTGTGACGCCGTCATTGTTGTCTCATGCTATATTTAAGACTAGCGGCCAGCCCCGGCTTCGTCCGGATCCTTTTTTTATAGCCTATGTTACTCAGTCATCATTATGACTGAGTAACATAGGCTATAAAAAAAGGATCAAAGAAAGGAGAACTGAAGTGCATTGAAGGCAGGGTTTTGGGAATCGTTGTTATAATGTTTAGAAAGCTACATTTAGCTTTCTAATGAAAAAATAATTATTAAAATCGGTTCTGTACTTTTTGAGTTTATTCGTTACATACAAAAATACAAATCTTTTCTCTTTATTATTTTAGTGAAGATAGTATAGAATAGAATCTTATAAAGTAAGTCGTTTTAGTTAAACTACACGACTGTACAAAAAAATATATTGTTTTGTTGTACTGGATATCATCGCCAATTTTTATGTTTTCAATTGCCAAGATTATGAAAAACCAATCCATGAAAGTTTTCAATCTGATCATATTTTCATGACTTTTACATAATATTGTATTTTGAGGAATTATCGGCTTGTTAGAAATAAAAAATAAACATAGCAAATCCAAGAAAATGATTGATAGTTTCATGAAAATCACATCTAGCGCGACAAAGCAAATGAAGAAGTGTAGACCACTGCTATTTACAATTTAAGAACGGCTGTTCCGATATGGTTGAAAATTGGTAGCGGATTAGTTTAGAACCAAGAGACGGACATTTTTATCACGTTCCCGCGTTAATAAAATTAGCAGGATTTTTTTAGCTTTGATACCTGCTATCTGTAAAACGGTCCTGCTTTCAGCTTAGCGAATATCCATTGCTTTATAAGATTATTTTATACTAGCTGTCCGCCCCGGCTTCGCACGAAGCATCCTTTTTATAGCCTATGTCACTCGGGAATAGTGTAGCTTTCCAATAGTGAAAGAATTTTTGAAATCGGTCCAGTCGTTTTGGAGCCTATGCAATCCAAACAAACAAACCTTTCCTCTTTATAATATTAGTATAGACTACCAATCCGAAAAATTTCATCTTTGCTAAAATCACGTAAGTCTGGTGACTCTCTCTCTATTTGCGTCGAAATTAATTTTCTAATAGTGAAATCATCAAGTTTACTTCGAAAATGCTGTAATAGTTTAGGCATATTCCACACGAACGATTATTAATTTGTAGATAAAGGTGAGCGAGGCCCGAAATTAAAAAAATAAAAACTTATCATAGAAGTGAAGTGACAAAAGTCTAACGCTCAGAAAATTATTAAATATAAACGTTAATATACCTGAATACTATTTTAATGTACACTTTATTTTATGTATTCGTAATGAACAAATTAATAAAAAAACAAATTATTATATAGGGCGCCAGCCAAACGCATACAAAAAAAACATTTAAATCGGTCCGCGAACTTCGTACTGCATTTTTGAGGATACCGACTACAGCGCCATCTGCCGGGCTCATTTGTAAATCTATACCATTCAGGGCGCCACCCAAATGCATACAAAATCAGTACAGTCGTTTTGGGAGGATTTCAGTGACATACACAACGTATGTGCAGTAGAATTCTATTTCTATTCTATCGAAATTCGACCGAAGTCAATGTTTAAAACCATTAATTTCAATGATAATAATATTTAAAGAGATATTTGATTTTGATTTGAGTAAAAATAATCGGAAGCCCAGTGGGATTTGAACTAGTTAAAGCGAAATTATGTCTCCAATCATACTATTGGAGTCACTAATTATGTCTACAAAAAATTCTGGGTACTATCTTGTCTTTGTAGGTAGTTATTTTTGCCAACCCTAAATTTCACCAACTTTTTTTTAATCCACCGTTCTTTCTATTAAAGTCCAGTCGACCAACTGCGCCCAGGCCTTAGGGTTGTCGTCAAATTAATGTCACCCAAATATCTTTGGAGAGGGTGACCTCCTGTCAACAATTAGAGAAGTGACAGCCTTCAGCAGCCTCGGCAACCCTACAGGTCAAGGAGTTAGTAATTAAAATTTAAATCCACGGCTAACCAGAGCTTTAGTTGTCAAAAGCATTTTGAATAAAAAACTTTGCCCGGTAATTTCTAATGTTTTTCGGTTATTGCACATTGGAATAAAATAATTTGCAAGCGTTTAACTTGCGTATAATGAAAGTTACAATAGTAAAGCTTTATTAAAATATAGGTATAATTTCTGATGACTAAGCGATTATTACACATTGAAGTTAACAAACGTAACGGAATTTTTTTATTTGCTGATGTTAGACTATCGTCAGCTAAGTGTAAGGTTTTCGACACGTCGGTTTCTTTTCTTATAATAAACTTAATTCGCGTGTATTATTTTTAATTTGCATACCGATGGAGCTGACGATAGTCTTAACATTAAAAATTCGCGAGTTATTCACTTATGGTTGTTTAATTCCTATCCATTTATAGTTCATACACACAAACTTTCGCCTTTCCATTAAGAATGCAAGTAACTACGTAGGTATACGTAAAAATAAGTATAGAAATGATTCTATTTTTATTATAATTTCCACAACTACTCCCTCGTATCATACGTGCATTTAGCGCGGGCAAAGTTGGCGTCAAACAACTTTGCCCGTCGCGTGAATATGTTGGATCAAATCGAACTTTAATTGGTTGCTTGGCTTCAGTTTTGAAATCGGGTGCAGAGTTTGGATTTAGAAATATTTTCGGTTTGCGGAAGAAAATTGGTCTTAGAAAAATAATACATACTTACCTACCTATACACGCGAATTAAATACACTTTACCTAGTTGTTACATCCCAAATTATATTTTATAAAACGTGTTTTATCGTAAACTAGCTTTTGCCCGTGAATTCGCCTGCACACGATAAGTATTAGGAGGTGAATTTTTAAAAATACTTTCTTAGTGCTCCCCTATGCTATAAAAGGAAGCTCTGTGCAAAATTTCATGTTTCTAATCCTTATAGTTTAGGCCCTGCTTGTTGATATGTCAGTCATTAAGTCAGCTTCTCAGGTATATCTATAGGTACTAATATAATAAAGAGGAAAGATTTGTACCTATTTTTGTATGTTTGTAATGAATAGGCTCAAAAACTACTGGACCGATTTTAATAATTCTTTCACTGTTGGGAAGCTACGTTCACCCTGAGTAACATAGGCTATAGAATATTTTGAAAAAATTAGGGATCCGTGCGAAGCCGGGGCGAACCGCTAGTCCCTACTAATATTATAAATGCGAAATTAACTTTGTCTGCCTGTCTGTCTGTTACGCTTTCACGCTAAAACTACTGGACCGATTTAAATGAAATTTGGTACAAAGAAAGTCTGGAGCCTCAGAAAGGACATAGGCTACTTTTTAACCGACTGCAAAAAAGGAAGAATTCCACGCGGACGAAGTCGCGGGCAGAAGCTAGTAGGTAATAATATATAGATAGATATATACCGACCGCCTACTTATATTCATTGATAAAATTTACGTCAGTAGGTACGTTCAGTAACCTTATCTTTATTGTTCTCTTAATATCAAATAACATGCTTCCCATTTTAATACGAACCTTTTATGTTAATTTTATGAAGTAACTTGACATTTGACAGTAGCTAATGTCTTCATAAAAATTTAATATCGGATATTATAAAAAACAGAATTACCTATTCCGTTACAAGTATATAAAATAATCTAATTTATTAATACACTAGCTTTTGTCCACGACTCCGTCTGCATAGAATTAGGTAGTAATTATAACAATTCATTCAAAAGGGGGGCCTTTTAATCCCTTGCGAGTAGCCTATTTCCTTTCCGAGGTTCTAGACTATCCGTGTACTAAATTTCATTTGAATCAATTAAGCAGTTTTAGCATAAAAGCGAGATAGACAGAGTTACTTTCTCATTTATAATATTCATTAGAATAGACCTTGAAAAAGTACTTTTGCACGTTATATCGCTTGTTAAGTATTTTTTAAATAAATTATTTGATTTTATTTGATTTCACTACGTATGGAAGTTTTATAATATTTCAAAACATATTCATCATACATTTCATATATACCTATACGATATTATAATAGATTACATGTCTTACGCTTAGCCAAATATATGATTTCTACCCCTGACCTTCCTCATACTAGTCACGTACCTACAGAAAAAAAACAGTCAAAAGTAAATAAATTCTATAGGAACTACAGTCGATAGTCGTAAAACGTGCTGCAGAGTACAGTTGCCACCATTAATAAATAATAATATATTAATAGTGGCGACTGTACTGACCCTACGACTGAGCTGATATTCTTATGTCATTTGTTTATTTTTAGCTCAGTCGTGCTCCGATTATGGTATCTGTAAAGGCTCCAAAACGTCAGGTAATAAAATAAAATACGCTAGTTAAATCCGTTAACAGTTGTTTAATTCCAATCTTATCTTATCTTACATATAATAAAACAGTAGAAACCGCGTGTCTGTACAATTGAAATTTTTAACAAAAAATGGGTGTGGGCAATAATAAAAGAGTAACAGAACACAAAAATGATTTTTTAGATTTTCTTTTCTGTCTGTCTGTCTGTCTGTCTGTCTGTCTGTATGTATTCGCTAATCTTGAAAACTACTGAACAGATTTTGACGCGGCTTTCACTAATAGATTAAGCTCTTCCCTGAGCAACATATAGGCTTTGTTTCATCAAAATCGGATGTCAAATAAAAAAGCTATCGTCTTTTAAAGTTTAAAGGTAATTTTTCTATAGGAGATTTTATAGTTACATAATATAGTACTAGATGGCGCCTCAAGGCAATTAAAACGCGCTATAGCTTTTTCCTCTGAAAAGTATAAATACAAACTGGTTGTTACCCTACGTTTAAAACTAGGTATTTAATTTTGTTTGTCTTGCGATTCGGTTAGTTGATGATTTTGATGTTATACTTGGATATGAAAATACGGACTCTGAACTTGCTTTGTGAATTGGTTGAAAAATATCGGATATAATCTAAAAAATATTGCCTACGTAGATTTATTGAAATAAATATATGTATTATTGCATGTATTTGCTTTGATTTTAAAAATGCCCAGACGAAACGCTTACAACGCATCGCTATTGAGAAATCTTACTCCGCCTAAATTGTGCAATGGAACCCGACTTAAGAGTAACTTCTTTACAAAGAAACTTAATCGAAGCTGAGATTCTTACTGGATGTAGTGCAGGTGAAACTGTATACATACCGCGAATACCAATCATCCCCAACAATTTCCCATTCCAATTCAAACGGACACAATTTCCAGTGTCCGTTTGCTTTGCTATGACAATTAACAAGTCTCAGGGGCAGACGCTAAAGGCTGTTGGAGTTGATCTCAGGTCGAATTGTTTTTCACACGGCCAACTATACGTGGCTTGCTCGCGGGTTAGTAATGCGGATAACCTTTTCATATTAGCCCCAGAAGGAAAAACTGTTAATGTGGTTTTTAAAGACATTTTATAATTTACATTTGAAATATTAAATACATACCTATATTATATTTTTTATATTATTTGTCTGTCTATCTGTGTGTTCCGGCTAATCTATAGAACAGCTGGACTGATTTGGACGGGACTTTCACTGGCAGATAGCTTATGTAATAAAGAGTAACTCATTTTAGAAAAAAATCTTTAATTATCCATACTTATGTCCCAGTACTTAAATTCCACGCGGACGAAGTCGCGGGCACAGCTAGTGTATAATAACCGCGAAGGCATCAGAGATTATTATGGAAAAAAAGTAGACTAGTAACACTGTTGTAGTAGACTAGTTTTGGACACTTTAACAATGACCTTTTCATATTGTTTACTAGCTTCTGCCCGCGACTTCGTCCGCGTGGAACTCCTCCTTTTTTGCAGTCGGTTAAAAAGTAACCTATGTCCTTTCTCAGGCTCCAGACTATCTTTGTACCAAATGCCATTTAAATCGGTCCAGTAGTTAAGGCGTGAAAGCGTAACAGACAGACAGACAGACAGACAGAGTTACTTTCGCATTTATAATATTAGTAAGGATGTTTTTAATTAAGTCCGTAAAGCAATAATTAAATTACTTAATTTTGTGAATTTAATATATTAAAGCTGACTGTACTGCAAATCGATGCAGCCCGTCGCGTTGAAACAGTTGGCTGCAGAAATGCAGTTATTACCAAGATTGCTGCAATTAAAGTGCAACACTTAAAGAATCGATGAGATTTAGTATACCTACTATGCAATTTGTACTTATATAACTACTAGCGGCCCCGGCAGACGTCGTCCTGCCCGTCCGATTGTTTCGTCAAAGATCTGTCAAAGTCTTCTGTCACTTCTTCATAAGGCTTCATATTTTCCCCGTTTTTTACACATTTTCCACTATTTCTTTGCTCCTATTGGTCGCAGCGTGATGTTATATAGCCTTCCTTGATAAATTGTCTATCCAACAAAAAAAAAAGAATTTTTGAATTCGAACCAGTAGTTCCTGAGATTAGCGCGTTCAAACAAACAAACAAACAAACAAACTATTCAGCTTTATAATATTAGTATAGATATTATCAAATAATGTTAAGCCATAATTATACTTGTAGCACATAGGGGCTAGACAAGGTGTTGGCACCAAAATATATGGGATTTGACATCCGCGAACGACTGTCACGTACGTCACAAACGTTCGCGGATGTCAAATCCCATACATTTTGGTAGTTTCGTTTAACGTTAACGTTGAACGTTGGCTCCTTGTCTACGCCTTCATGTGACTATTTTAAAGTATGTATCAATACATATACCTATACCATGACAAATTTAATTAAAGACTAGGCATGACGAAAGTTTTTTTTCCTCATTTTTTTTTAAATAATATTCGACACTTATTTTTTCTTTTCGCAATCGAATTTATGACAAGAATACTTGGATTGTATCATAACATGACGCCATTTTTTGTTTGTTTAAGGTAAGAAAAAAAAATGTGATAATTTCTGATGCCTTCGCGGTCATTACACATTAAAGTGAAACAAATATAAACGGAATTAACTCGCGTATTTTATTTTATTGCATACGTAATCAATATATTTTTTTAGTGATCTAACTGACCGAAATATAATTTCGTCTTAGAGCTGGAATTTTCCATTACACACCCGGTTAACTGAATTAAAATAACCGGTTAAAAGTCGGTAACCCACTTCCAAAGATTCAGTCAGCGCAAACACAGTTTCGGCACTTTTGGTCCCAGTCTGATCCGAAAGACAAATCTAATCTAAAACTATGTTTGCAAACTAGATGTGTCGCTATTCTGGTATTAAAATTTTTTTCTTCACTTTTAAATCCTAACCTTAAGTAATATTATAAATGCGAAAGTAGCCCTGTGTTTCTCGTTTTCACGCTAAAATTATTCAAACGGTTTAAATGAAATTAAATTGAATCAATTAAACTATGAGATATTTTTTGCTTCTAAAAGTACAAACACACCTATAGTGTAATTGGTATCTTCTGACCTTTATAAGAGCTTGTAAAAGCCTATACTAAATAAATATTATTTGATTTTTAAATAGAAAAAACACAAAAACTCCTGGTATTTAGATATAATATAGTCGTAGATGTAGGTTTAAGTCATTGAAGGATAACATTTTTTTCTACGGCAAAAAAAATATATTAAAAATGTTATCTAAGATAACCTATCATCACGTAACACATATTCCATACCATTTTTTCTAAGGCGTTCTAAGGTGACATACAGACAGACTTATTTTCTTAATATTATTAGGGATGCCTAGAATAAGGGTGTCACAGTTGCAACTAAAGTTCACCAGTTGGCGGTATTCTTAATTTGATTAGTATTTCCAAGATACTTGCAATTTTACTCACTAGCTAAGTGACTTAAAGTGTCGATTCGATTTAACTTCCAGTCTTGCGAAGAATGAATAATGCGTAATAATTTGTAATGCCTTCGCGGTTATTTAGCATAAGACTATTGTCTGCTCAATCGTGCTACGATTATGGAATCTGTAAAGGCTCCGAAACGTCAGCCAATAAAATGAAATGCGAGTCAAATCCGTTTAAAGTTGTTTCATTCCAATGAATAATGCGCCTAAAAACGGGCACGTAAGATTTTAGTTGCGAGAAAACATTTGTGACTCTCATTTATTACTTCTTCATTTATGCCATAAATACCTACAATATTGGAATGAAACAACTTTAACGGATTTAACTCGCGTATTTTATTTTATTAGCTGACGTTTCGGAGCCTTTATAGATTCCATAATCGTAGCACGACTGAGCTAACAATAGTCTTATGCTAAAGTCATCGAAACGTCCAGCCAATAAAATAAAATACGCGAGTTAAATCCGTTAAAGTTGTTTCATTCCAATGTATAGTAACCGCGAAGGCATCAGAAATTATTTTGTTTTTATGTTTTTCGATAGAATAGTTAGTTATAATTTACCTACCTACTCAAGATTATTTGGACATTGAAATAGGTCTGTACCACTAATTATTCCAAATGGTCTTATTTTACAAGCACATAAAAAAATAATCATAATTACTGCTCTAAAAGTTTTGATTGTAGACATCTTTAGCCATTTCTCTTGTCTCAGCCATTAAATTGGGTATAAAATTATAAATTCAAATTTAGTTATATTCCAACAGATAGCGTTTTACTGGTAGCAATGAATTTTGTTTTAGAGGTGACTGTCAAAACTGGTACCTATCTATTGCAATTTTGTATTTTTTTTATATAGTTAATTAACTAATTAACGTTTTGTGTCTGATGTTTTAATTATGTACCTAAATCTATATATTATTATCTGTCTCTAATATATAAAAAAGAAGCTGACTTAATGACTGACATATCAACGCAGGCAACCTAAACTATAAGGGTTAGAAGCTTGAAATTTTGCACAGGGGTTCCTTTTATAAAATAGGGGCACAGAGAAAGGATTTTTCATTTTACCCCGTATGCGGGTAATACTTATGCTTATCGTGCGCAAAAAAAGCGCGTGCGGAATCTTGTTATGTATATGGTAATGAAAATTAAAATATTTAATTAGCAAATATTTAGTGATAGTAAGATGCAATACTAAAATAAATTAAATTACTACATTTAAAAAGAAATAAACAAAATTGTCAGACCAAATTAACATTTGCTGATTAAATAATTGTTTAATTATAAACATTGTTTGTATTTGTTAAAAATTCCGATCATTCTCGACGTCAGAAGCATAAGGTCGTATTTGAATTTACGACGAAAATCACTTTTTAACACCGATGGTCTCAGCTCGTCTAGCTCTTTCTGTACAACTGTCAAACGTATTTCTATCTCTTTTGGATGCAGAGATAATAGTGTTGCATAATGTCGTATCTAGCTTTTTCCATTGATGTCTACAAGTATAAGGTCATATTTCGCTAACCGACCCTATTCCATTAAAATATATTGTGAAAAATAGATTACATCAACAAATACATCCTTATGCTTGTAGTAACTTTTAGTTCAATTAATTCGTATTTGTAGTTAAATCCTTCAGCACATTCGTCACAAGATGTGATAAGTTGCAATACGACATTTTGCCTCGAAAAAAACGGACTCCAAAAGCCGTACAACTACATAAAACCTTATGCTTGTTATGTAATATTAAGCAATCGTAGTTTTATCTGAAGAACCGACATTATGCTTCAAATAAAATGAACTGTATCCAGTCGTATCTGAGATATTTTTCACTTGATGTCGAAAATAGTTATTTTTTACAAGCAGAAGGTCGGATCACCGGGTTTTTTTATAAAAAATAATTTATTTTCTATTTTTTGTATTGTTATACTAAAACATTGAATGTGTAAGTGTAGCCAGTTAGACGCTCTAAGGGATGAAACTCTTAGGTTTACTATATTCTTTACAGATTTTGTCAAACTTAACAGACAATTACCGCAAACTTTAAAACGCTCTCCTGAAAAGTTGCAAAATCACACATCCGACCTTATGCTTCTAACGTCGAGCATTGTAAAACGGGTTTTATTTATGTCGTGCTGTGCTCTGTAGTCCTGTGTTATGTCGTGTTGTGTCGTGTAGGTAGTGCTCTGCTCTGCTGTGTTATTCTGTGCTACGCTTAGCTGCGCTGCGCAGTAATTGTGCCGTATCGCGTTGTGTTGTATTGTCTTTGGAATGAACTTTAACTGATTTAACTCGCGTATTTTTTTTTTGGCTGACGATTCGGAGCCTTTACAGATTCCATAATCGTAGCACGACTGAGCTGACAATAGTTTTTTGCTGAAGTACTGTGTATTGTTTTGTCTTGTTTTGTTTAGTGCTGTGCTATACTGTTCTGTGCTATGAAGCTGCACTGTTTTATGTTATGTTATATACCTAATATTGTATTACCTTCACTAGTCAGTAAATAGCACCATTTAAAATGCACAGACTAAACATGTAGCATCTAATTTGATCGCAATCGATTGTACTGTGGCAACACAAGTAGACACCGTCTGATTGCGGGGTAGCCAGTAAACGCTTGCAATTAGAGACTGAGTCACGCCATGTTTCCAAAGAAACTTTATTGTTTCCAGCTGTTTATACGATACCTTCCAAATGCATTCTCAGGCCGTAGTGGGAATATTAGAGAAATTGGAATGAAATAATTATAACGGTCTAGCTTCTGCCCGCGACTTCGTCCGCGAGGAATTCTTCCTTTTTTGTAGTCGGTTAAAAAGTAGCCTATGTTCTTTCTTAGGCTCCAGACTTTCTTTGTACCAAATCTCATTTAAATCCGTCCAGTGTGCAGTGGTTTTAGCGTGAAAGCGTAACAGACAGACAGACAGACAGAGTTACTTTCGCATTTATAATACCTACCTATATAGGGATTTAACTTGTGTATTTTTTTATTTGCTGATGTTTTGAAAATTTTACAGTTCCTTTATTTGTAGCTCGACTGAGCTGACGATAGTCTAACGCTAAAAATTGACACAGGAGTGAATTTTATACCGTTGTATAATATATATACCGTTGTATGATAATTAGACACGCGGCACTGGTCAAGCCAAGTTCCAGCTAACAGAACTGTTTACAGATACCACTTGGAGACACTTTTGACACCCTCTTAATTTAAAAACTATTTCACATAAACATGTCAAATTTGGCTCCTCAAGTATATAAGATCAAAAACCCTATACTAGCCAAGTTATTTATACATAAGGCTATAAAATATAATGAAACTAAGTTTAAGATGATATTTTGAGTTGTTAAAAATATTTCATGTTCCTATAATTTTTCTGAATTAACCATTGAACTTGGCACCCGTTTAGATCTCTCTTGTTTTGCCGTTTAACTTGGCTGTCATTTTACAATTATGCTTAGGTTTATTTACTACTTTGTTTTTAAATTAGGTATATATTATCTGGAGCTATAATATCAAATTACGGGTTATCTCCCAGTTACGCCTGAGGCTCGTAATATCAGCTGTTTACGCAAATAAGTTTATTTTCTTTTAGTAAACATTGAATATAAATTGCGTTTACGAATAAAGATTTACTTAACGGAAAATATATCTGTTGGAATACAAACGGTTGTGATAGAAAAGTTTCAATGTAATATTTACTTAGTAAATTAAACTTAGCTGAAACTGCAAGTTAAAAATTGAGAGCGGTTTTCAAAAATGCCTTTGTAAGTATGCTTTCGCGGTTACTACACTATACAACGCTAAAGTGATCAGTGAATTACACCTCCTGACGGCCCGAGCCGAGGTGCGACCCCCACCTTGGGTGGCCCTCGGGTCGGTCAGGGCTAAAAACCTTAAACCCAACCCAAAAGGCTTAAGAGTCTCCTTTCAGGAGTCTCGCCACCCGTCGGGTTTTGCAGTGAAGGCCCATTAGCTGGCCAACTGCGCTTCAGTATTCAGTTCGAAAAAAAAAAAAAGATCAGTGAACAAAGTGCGCGTCACTTTGGAGTTAGACTTGCGTATTTTATTTTATTTGATGACATTTCCAAAACTTTACATGCTCCATATTCGTAGTCGACTGAGCTGATGACAGCCACTAATATAAAGTGGAATCCTAGTCACCCTAGACTTACGGAGCTTTAGGAATAGTACATTACGCGCCAAGGCCAGTAAAATAAAAAATGTCTCAGATCACATGTAATTGTCGTCCGAGGCGAAGCCGAGGTTTACAAAAATGTGATCTGAGGCTTTTTTATTTTACTGGCCGAGGTCAGTATACTATTTTTCTGTTCGACGAAGCCAGAAAGCGGCAATTTCATTTAGCGAAGCGGCCACAAAGTTGGCGCTTTCTGGCCGGAGGACGGAAAAGATATTTTTTTGGGTCGGTAGATAGTATTTAAATAAACTTAGAAAGGTGAAAAAAAATTCATTTTTTTCCGTCAGTAAAGGGAAAAAGCACCCTATGATCTCCTGGTTCTAAACTACATCACATTGAGCTGGTGTAGCATAAACAACTCTGCTTTTACAAGTATGTAAGAAAGACGTTTTTGTTAAACTATTTATAAGTTTTGGGATCAATCAGCGTGCGTCCTATTTTCCTATTAGTATAAGTCATTCGTAAAATAAAAAGTTTTAAATGACGTAATAACTTCGTAATACATTCATAACTTTTTTTATTTAAGATATCGGTGCGTAATAATTTCTGATGTCTTCGCGGTTATTATACATTTGAATGAAAGAACTTTAAACTGACTTAAGTTGCGTATTTTAATTTATTGGCTGTTGTTTCGGAGCCTTTACAGATTTCATAATCGTATCACGATTAAGCTGACAATAGTCTTATGCTAAATTTATTGGTGCGTGTTCGATTTAAGGTATGTTCACCGCTTTCCCTCAAACATTGTGCCAGCTCACAGTGTCACCGGTAAAAGCAGATCGCCGGTCGATCCATCAAAGTCAGAAAACACCGTGTAATCGATAAAGACGGTAAAAATACGCCTCAGTGCCCGGCTGACCTACATCGGTAACAGATTTTAATGATTAATGGCTATTATTAATTCACGACAATAATGACTTTTTTTAGAATTATTGACAGCTCCATGTTTGTATTTTCCGGTTGTTAATGGGGAGAATTTTCGACCTTTTATCGTCGCGTATTTATTTAAGAGTAGGTATGTGTATAGAATTGTAAGTATTATAGTATTGTACTATTTTTAGTTTTAGTATTATCTTCTCTTTGAAATAGAGGTTTCAATTGATTCTTAATTAATTACGGGCATATCTGATGATCGACTAGACCTAAATTGGATATAATAATTTCTGATGCCTTCGCGGTTATTACACATTGGAATTAAACAACTATTAACAGAAAGAATCCAAAACGTCAGCAAATAAAATAAAATAAAAATACGCGAGTTAAATCTAAATTGAATACTTTATAAGTTGTTATTGTTATGACAAAATTATTTTTGGAGTGGAGACCGCGTCTCGGCAAGCGTAGTATAGGACGTCCTCAGGCAAGGTGGAGTGACGATTTGCGTAAGATGGCTGGCAGGAGCTGGATGCGAGCAGCCGAAGATCGAGTACAATGGCGTGCAATTGGAGAGGCCTATGTCCAGCAGTGGACTGCGGCAGATGATGATGATGGTGATTGTTATGACCAGGGGAAGATTTGAGATGAAAATTAAGTACCTACCTATAAGATTTTCGGAAAAAAAAATGGCGGAAGAAAGTTACGAGGATACGCTAAAGTTCTTTCTTAGTTTTGTTTGTACTTTAGCGTTAAATTATCGTCAGCTCAGTCGTGCTAAGTATATGAAAATTGAAAAGTTGAAACATCAGCAAATAAAATAAGAGTTAAGAAGGCATCAGAACTAATCACTTTGTAATCCACGTCTCTTAGTTCGCGGTCGCCACTCCAACATTTTTTTAACCTTATCTAAAAATAGTCACAAGTAAGCACATTTTATCCAGTTTCCGTACAAGCAGATGTCCCGGAAGCGTGTAATTTATGTTCATTTCAACTGAACGTGTCACGTTTTTGTCACGCGACGCCCTTTTTTTGCTCGTAAACTTGACCCACTTTCGTATGAGGATTACAATTTATTAACGTCGTGAAATGTTTTGTTTTTAAATATGTTTTCGTTTTGAAATACCTAACTTCTGTTGGTGACTTTGTTTGAGCACGATAAGCATCGTTTTACCGTGGGGTGAATTATCAAAAATTACTTAGTGTAAGAAACCCTGTAAAAAATTTCAAGTTTTTAACCCTTTTAATTTAAGCCTTGTGCTGATATGTCAATGAATATGTCATTTATTAAGCTTCACCTTTTATATAAAAAGATATGTTTTAGTTTATTTTTGTTATAAACCTTCCTCTTGAATCACTCTATCTATTAAAAAATCGCTTCAAATCCGTACCTAGTTTTAAAGATTTAAGCATATTATAGGGATGGACAGACAGTGACAGTTTGTTTTATACTATGTTGTGACTTAATTAAATAGTACCCTTAGAATGACACAATTACATTTAACGAATTTTAATTATTTTATTTGCTGACGTTTTGAAAACTTTACAGTTCCCATATTCGTAGCCGACTCAGCTGACGATAGTCTAAGAAAGCAAACAGTGATTTAAATTGCAAATGATTGTTTTCTCTCGAATGGAATCCAAGACCTAAAATCATTGGCTTCAACCACATCTGTTTTTCGAAAGTTTTGTTTGTAAAGTGATCACGAACAATTTGTACCACTTATTGACTTACGAGTAAAATACAAACATTTGCTTTACGGGTAGCTAATATCCGCACATACTTCCTAACAAATTTTTTGTTTGACCACAAATACCTACACCTGTCTTGGCTGTTATATAAGCATTCATAGATTTGTCCGTTGTTAATATATGAAACACTAGCTTCTGCCCGCAACTTCGTCCGCGTGGAACTCCTCCTTTTTTGCAGTCGGTTAAAAAGTAGCCTATGTCCTTTCTCAGGCTCCAGACTATCTTTGTACCAAATTTCATTTAAATCGGTTCAGTAGTTTTAGCGTGAAAGCGTAACAGACAGACAGACAGACAGAGTTAATTTCGCATTTATAATATTAGTAGGGATTTTAAAAATTTTCGCAGTTTTAAATTTCCAAATTTTTTAGCAACGAAACCAGTTAAAAAATTAATATACTTAATAAATTATCTAATCTAAATCTATATAAGCGAAAGCTGACTGACTGATACATCAACGTAGGGGCTAAACTATAAGGGTTAGAAACTTGAAATTTTGCACATGTGTTACTTTTATAGCGAAGGGCAGCACTAAGAAAGGATTTTTGTAAATTCACCTCCTAATGAGGTAGTAGGTACGTTTTAATGAAAAAAACAAATTTCTACTATTGACCCTTCCCTATATCGTAAGACAGAAGGTCAAACAAATGACTCCAAAATAAGTAGTCAATAGATTAATTGTAACGTATGAATGACAATTAAATTATTTTTGTTGTATAGGAGCCATCTTAAATATTTAATTAATTCTGTTTTTAAGTATTTTGTTTGCATAACGACATCAGAAATACTACATCATCTTTGTAAATTAGCTAACTATCACGGTTCATGAGATAAAGCCTGGTGCCAGACAGACAGATCGACAGCGGAATCTTATTTATAGAGTTTTTTACTCTTTGTACGGAACCGTAATAAATAACCTAAGCGACCTAATCTTAAGTCTTAAAAATATTTTGGAAATAAGAACGGAATTCCCAATTCGAACTAAAAAGGTATATTTTAAAATATTCAGCGCACATACATATCGACAAAATCAAATATTAAAGAATAAACATGTATAGATATTCAAATATTGTCATAAAGACGGTATTGAGGTTAACAATGAGAAGGTACCTACTGTTATAAATAAATAAATCACTTCGAAGCAACCAAGCAAAACCTTGTATAGGGAACGTGCCCGAACGGTAGGTGGCAGCACTTAATCGTCACAAGACACTAACTATCGGGCGGGTGAATCTTCGAGCGTTTGAGACGCCGTCATTGTCCTCTACATCTATATCTATGATGTTTGCAAATAATATTATTAAGTATCGATTGAAATAGTATTTGTAACAGTACCGGGGGATAATATCACTCAAATTATTGTTACTTATTGACTCTGTTCTTAAATATAGATGTAGAGGACAATGACGGCGTCTCAAACGCTCGAAGATCCGCCCGGGTGGATCTTCGAGCGTTTGAGACGCCGTCATTGTCCTCTACATCTATATCTATAATGTTTGCAAATAATATTATTAAGTATCGATTGAAATAGTATTTGTAACAGTACCGGGGGATAATATCACTCAAATTATTGTTACTTATTGACTCTGTTCTTAAATATAGATGTAGAGGACAATGACGGCGTCTCAAACGCTCGAAGATCCGCCCGGGTGGATCTTCGAGCGTTTGAGACGCCGTCATTGTCCTCTACATCTATATCTATAATGTTTGCAAATAATATTATTAAGTATCGATTGAAATAGTATTTGTAACAGTACCGGGGGATAATATCACTCAAATTATTGTTACTTATTGACTCTGTTCTTAAATATAGATGTAGAGGACAATGACGGCGTCTCAAACGCTCGAAGATCCGCCCGGGTGGATCTTCGAGCGTTTGAAACGTCGTCATTGTCGTCAATAATAATTAATATTATTAAGTATCAATTGATATAGATTTTGGCTCAGTACCATGGGATAAAATTACTGCTATGTTTGTTACTTTTTGACTCTGTTCTTAAATGTAGATGTAGACGACAATGACAGCGTCTCAAACGCTCGAAGATCCGCCCTATCAGTTATCAGTTTCTTTATTGCTTTCATAGGTAGAAAAATAACAATTGTATCCATTATAAAACCCTGCAGGGCCCTGCAACATATTTATTTACACTACTCTAGCTTATATTTATTACGTACCGTCTGTTTCTTATTTATTTATTTATTTATTAAGGAATCCAACCAGCCTTATAAGCTAATATAATATTTTAACTTATGATCTACTTGTTTGGCGAATTATAGGTTTCCACAGTGGATAATCTTAATTTTAAGAGTTGACACATTAATCTAGGTTGTGTGTGTGTGTGTGTGTGTGTGTGTGTGTGTGTGTGTGTGTGTGTGTGTGTGCGTGTGTGTGTTTGTAGGTAGGTATGTATTAAACTTATATTATTAATATTTAATGATTATATTAAATTAAATTAAATTATATATATATACGTTCACGTATCATTCACATATACATACATGCACATTGCATACATATATATGAACTGTATTGAGCGTATACTCGTGCACCTATACACATGTTATTACTTACGCATTGGAATGAAACAACTATTAACGTAAGTACCTATTAGACTATCGGGATAAAGAAAATGGATTTAGCTCTAAAAGTTTAAAAATATTTTTCAAATATGTAATATTTTAGGCAATGTGCAATTTTAATGTGTCGTAAGTTTTAAAAAATAAGGTTTGGTTTAGCTCCGCTACTCACCAGTCAGATCAGCAGTTCCGTGTAGTAGGAGAGCTATAGGAGTATACGAGTTTTCAGCTTGCCTTGCAAATCCGTACCCAAAAATTGATGCCAGCTCTCAGACTAATAGGACAATATTTTATTATATTATACCCAGAAATGTGTCTAATAGAATTAGAACCCAAATATTCCTCTATCAGAGCCACTAAGCCACACTCAGTTAAGAGTAAATTGACATCGCTTAGGCACTTTGCGCCTAAGTAAATATTTCCCTTAACACATAGAGTTGGAATATAATATAGACACGGCAGCCAGCCATAGAGTGAGAATCTATTTTTTTACATGGTGTTACACGCGCAGGCAGCCATAGTATGAGAAAGTATTTTTTTACACGCTGTGTGAAAAATCATTTTAATCAATGGTGTGCATTTTATTGCAGCAAAATGTACCTATGTTATGCCTACCCTATATCCCTACTAATATTATAAATGCGAAAGTAACTCTGTCTGTCTGTCTGTCTGTTACGCTTTCACGCTAAAACTACTGGACCGATTTATATGAAATTTGGTACAAAGAAAGTCTGGAGCCTGTGAAAGGACATAGGCTACTTTTTAACCGACTGCAAAAAAGGAGGTGTTCCACGCGGACGAAGTCGCCGGCAGAAGCTAGTCTATGCATAAACCCACTGCACGCGCTTGCTTATAATGGTAGGAAGATTTGAAGAAAGTATATTTGAAACGTAAACGTCAGATGTTAAATGTGAACTTGTTAAATTTATAATACAAAGGTTTTATAAGATTCCATATTATTTACTTTAAAATACACTACTGTCCGTCCGTCCGTGCGTCGCCAGGCTGTATGTTATAAATAATATTTCCGTTGCTAAAAACAGATTAAAATAAATATTTAAACGGGCTCCCTTAATAACTTAATTAAGCTTCTTCTTTATATAACAGTTACGATTTTGCCATTTTATACGGTACGGAACCATTAGTGCGCGAGTCCGACTCACACTTGACCCTTTTTTATAGCTACCTACTTACTCGTTACACGTCCCTCTATAACGATCCTAAGTCTATGCATTCACAAAACAGGTCCACATTAGAATATGGTTCACACTTTTATTTGTGTATTCTATGTAAAGGAATGTTATTTACATTATAATACTGGGTTTTTGATGCCTTTTCAGTGGGACGCGACCTTAAATACCAGTGATACTTGCTAACGCAAAGAAACCACCCTTAATATTTTGATGTCATATCAAAATATTAAAAGTATTTTATCACTTTTAAGTTAGGTACCTGTCCCACTTTAATATAATAATGACATAAGTGTAAATGTGTCGCCACGAAAATTCAAATTTTAATGACGTTCTTAGTCTATTGAAAATTTTGAGTCGTAAAAATTTTAGTAAGAAAGTATTTTGGTTGTGTCACTTTTCGTATTTTGGTTGTGTCGCGTGTCGTAACATCAGCAGTTTTTGGAACGTCAGCAAATAAAATAAAATACGCGTGAGTTAAACCCGTTCTAATTAAATAATTAGAACGGGTTTAACTTGATGCCTCGATGCGAAAAAAGCGTAGGTAATCAATCAATTAAATCATTTATTAGCGAATAGACCTCAAAAAGTATGACTACTAGCAAAGCAACGCAAGAAACTCCGTAAAAATATTTTTCAGTCCTCCGGCCGGAAAGCGCCAACTTTGTGGCCGCTGCGCTAAATGAAATTGCCGCTTTCTGGCTTCGTCGAACAGAAAAATAGTATACTGACCTCGGCCAGTAAAATAAAAAAGCCTCAGATCACATTTTTGTCAACCTCGGCTTCGCCTCGGACGACAATTACATGTGATCTGAGACATTTTTCATTTTACCGGCCTTGGTGCGTAATGTACTATTTTTTGTCTACTAAAAGAAAACAATCTTATATTGTAATATTTTAGTACCTATTTATACAAAGCTGTATTTAAAATTTTAATAATTCATTATTATTAGCAAACAAAAAAATCCGGCCAAGTGCGAGTCGGACTCGCGCACGAAGGGTTCCGTAGCTTTGTCTATAATAAATTAGGTAATTTGATTCTGGACCTTTAAAAACAAAACTACAGTCTAGATATAATTCAAAACAATTTTCGTTAGTAGTTTGCATAGTAATACACATCATAATATATATTTTTTTCAGTTTTATCATGCCCATATTTCAGAAGTTACGGGGTACACACACATTTTACCACTTTGAAAGAGTCTTTCGCGCAAACTATTCAGTTTAGAAAAAAATGATGTTAGAAACCTCAATATCATTTTAAAATACCTATCCATAGATACCCCGTGATGTATATCTTGACATAAGCTACATATATTTATTGTGATATTTCATTGACATCTTTACGCAATATTATTTGTAATGTTTCATTAAATCCATTCAGTAACTTTACGTGAATGAGTAACAAACATCCATACTTAAACTTTCGTTTATCATATCACTAGAATGTAGTGATACTTTTTACGTTAAACACAAAATGCCAAAAGGGCCTAACGCATCGTATATTGCGCAAGTGTGATGCAGGTACCGAACCAACTTCAGTCTTACGCCTGCTCTCAAGGAGAACGCACGCGCGTCGTCCGCACGGAATCGAATGAAATCACGCGAGTAGACAAAATTGACAGTTAATTGTAAAGTGACAGTGCTTGTGTTGTGTTGACTTGTGTTGTGATTTTATGGATGAGAGTGTTTGTGTGGATACTGGAGATTTATGTAAGTTTTTTTTACCTATGTGTTATATGTTATTTTAAGAGATGTTTTTTTTAGTTGGGTATTTTTTAAGCTATAAGTATAATAATATGTAGGTTGTATTTAATAGAGAAATTACCTAGGTACCTACATGGTGTCGGTATTGTGGTTGTATTGGTGTTCGTTAAATAGATTCTTATGATAAATAATATGGGATAATGTGTAACACATAAAAAGAAAGTACCTAATTATGTTATAATAATTGTACTTATACAATACAGACCTAGTTTATATAAGTAGGATTTATATTAATATAAATTTCAAAGAAATAACTTAATTGACTTTCTATGATTAAAAGGTCAGATAATTTAGAAGCTAAATAGGTATATAAAAGAATAGCTAATAATGTATATATATAATATACTTATACTTAGAATATACTTAGAGTTATTCCTATTTCTTACCGTAATAATTAGTCTCTATCAAAGAGACTAGATAACTAATAATCTAGATTCTAGACCTCATAAATCCCAGATTTATGATAGTAACAAATTGTAACATCAAAAAACCTGACATTGGTAATATTTCACCTGTGGTTATAATCAGTCAAACTCAAATAATTATTAGGTTTGTTCAGTCTCTATTATAATATGATAATATAATATATTATCGTCTTACTTAAAAATATAAAAACGATAGTCTAACGTTAAAATGATTTACTACTAACGTCAGCTCAGTCGTGCTATAAATATGGGAACTGCAAAGTTTCCGAAACGTCATCAAATAAAATAAAATAAAAATACGCGAGTTAAATTCGTTGTACTTAATTGTTTCATTCCAATGTGTAATAACCGTGAAGGCTGAAATTAAATCCGTTGTAGTTTATTCCAAGAGTTGTTTTTTTATTATATTAGTATGAAATTGTAGAAAGATAATTTAGTAAATTTTATTTGGTCTTTTTTATATTATTGTTATAAATATAATCCTATTAGACATGACAATTACAAGGGTCCAGGAGGAATAAGGAGTGTTATGTAATTATGAGAAGTGTTTCCTTGAAGGAAATAGGAAATTATACGGAAAGTAATTAATGTAATGTAAGTCAGGACGACACGAATTATTACTTTATTACCATTATTACGTAAATGTAATATTTAGAAGTGACTCCGTAAAAAGGATTTTTCGGCATTCTATTTTTGTCTACATAATTTATTCATAATTTCTGATGCCTTGGCGGTTATTATACATTGGAATAAAACTATATATAATGGATTCAACTTGCGTATGTTATTTTATTGACTTTAGCGTTAAAAATAAACTATCGTCAGCTCAATCGTACTGGGATTATGGTAAAGGTTCCGAAACGTCAGCCAATAAAATAAAATACGCGAGTTAAATCCATTTAAGAATAGTTGTTTCGATCCAATAATTTATTGATTTAAGGAACTTATTTCAGACGGTTTTTTACTATTTATTTGGATTAGACTTCCAAAAATAATTAGAAAATTTACCATATTGGCCAAGCCGTTTCGAAGATTTTGAGAGACAAACAAACAGCTATTCATTTTTAAATCCCTACTAATATTATAAATGCGAAAGTAACTCTGTCTGTCTGTCTGTTACGCTTTCACGCTAAAACTACTGGACCGATTTTAATGAAATTTGGTACAAAGGAAGTCTGGAGCCTGAGAAAGAACATAGGCTACTTTTTAACCGACTGCAAAAAAGGAGGAGTTCCACGCGGACGAAGTCGCGGGCAGAAGCTAGTATATTATATTTATTTTTCAAAGAACGCTGCATCTCGTTATGGTTTCAAGTTGATCTGGTTAATGTTATAATTTTAATTTATTTTAATTATATTCGTTTATTTACCTAATATGGTGTTTTAGGGTTTGTAGGTCAAGGTTGCAATAATTATAACAAGTTTTTGGTTTTTCCGTATCATTAAAAATAAGTATTTAATTATTTTATAAACAATTTTAAATTTTAAATTGCTGTTCTTTTAGGGTTCCTTACCTCATAAAGGACCTTATAGTATAATCTAGAATCTTTTCAAATTTTAACTAAATCCATTGTGGTTAACAATTTCTGATGCCTTCGCGGTTATTACATATTGGAATGAAACAACTATGAATGGATTTAACTCGCGTATTTTATTTTATTCGCTGACGTTTCGGATTCTTTACAGTTTCCATACTCGTAGCACGACTGAGCTGACAATAGTCTAACCCTAAAGTGATTTATACTTGACGCAAATAAAATAAAATACGCGAGTTAAATCCGTTCATAGTTGTTTCATTCCAATCCATTATGGTTGTTTCATTGTAATAACGAAAAAGCATCTGAATTTATTATTTAAATGACTAATTAAATTACGATGGCGTAAAAATAGCTTCATTTTCGAAACGTACAATTATTTCGTTGGCGTTTCTTAATAATTAATATTTTTTTTACGTGAAAGAATGAAAAATTCCATTTATATAACCATTAATTATCTGTTTATTTAGTAATCGACGTTTTTATTTAATTGACTAGCTTTTGTTTGTGACTTGATTTATGAAGAACTAGCGGTTCACCCCGGCTTCGCACGGATCCCTATTTTTTCAAAATATTCTATAGTCTATGTTAGTCAGGGTGAACGTAGCTTTCCAACAGTGAAAGAATTAATAAAATCGGTCCAGTAGTTTTTGAGCCTATTCATTACAAACATACAAAAATAGGTACAAATCTTTCCTCTTTATAATATTAGTATAGATTAATAGAAAACAATTAGCCGACTGAGCTGACGATAGTTTGACTCTAAATCTATGAATATGGGAACTATAAAGTTTCCGAAACGTCAGCCATTAAATAAGATACGCGAGTAGAATCCGTTTATAGTTGTTTTTGAAGGCATCAGAAATCCTTACTAATATTATAAATGCGAAAGTAACTCTGTCTGTCTGTCTGTCTGTTACGCTTTCACGCTAAAACTACTGAACCGATTTAGATGAAATTTGGTACAATAAAAGTCTGGAGGCTGAGAAAGGACATAGGCTACTTTTTAACCGACTGCAAAAAAGGAGGAGTTCCACGCAGACGAAGTCGCGGGCAGAAGCTAGTTGTTATATATTTTTCAAAACCGAACCTTAATTATATAAAGTAGGTCATCTTTAACCAGAATTGTACATTTTTTTTAATGAATGGTATGAAAGTGAACAATACAGAAACCACTCCGGGATCCTTATTCGGGAAACATAATAAAAAAGCAATTAGCGAAGAGCCCCGGGTAATCTTCCCCAATTTATGGGGGAAATTATCAGCTTTTAAAATAATACACTTTGCAGACGTTGTTAATTTTGAAATGCATTTTTAAGGCTTACTAATTAATGATGTTTTGTAGCTTCAAAGCTGTGAATGCCACAAAATGACATAATTATCTACTTATATTATTTTGTGGGACCTATATATTTTGATATCATAAAAAAACCTGTTTCATACAAATGTAGATTCAACACATTTTCTAAATTTTTTTAGCTAAAATGAATTATTCAGTCTATAATTTCCGATGCATTCGCGGTTATTACACATTGGAATGAAACAACTACCGGATTTAATTCGCGTATTTTTTTCTGACGCGTTTTTAGGGTGAATTCTGAAAATCATATCTTAATGCTCCCCTACGTTATATAAAAGGAACCTCTGTGCAACATTTCAAGTTTCTGACTTCTATAGTTTATTCGCTGCGTTAATGGTCAGTCATTAAAGCAACTTTTCATTTTATGTATGTACCTACCTACAGATTAATAATTGCATATACCTTCGCGGTTATGAGATTGGAATAAAACAACTATGAACAGATTTAACTCGCTTATTTTATTTTATTTGCTGACGGTTGCCAACCTTTACAGTTTCCACAGTCGTAGCAAGACTGAGCTGACAATAGTCCTACGGTTAAGTCACTTTCGCGTTAAACTATTTTTACTTTATAGGTTGTTTTCTTAATAATTAAATAAAAAATCTTACCTTATATTATAATAACGCCTTTAGCGATATTCAGCTTTCAATGGAAATTACAAGTTCATATTGAAAGTCTTTCAAGAAAGTTAAATTAAACTTCAAAAGGTGATTTGGTTTATTAATTAATAATTTTGATTACGTCACTACTTGGTGAAGTCATTGATTTATCATCATCATTATGTCATTGTAAAATGTCATTCATTTTTTTGTTAAATTTTGAAGTACTGATTTATATGTAGTTATTAGTGATATCTTGCGTTTTTAAATATAGGTACCTATATTATAACTCAATGCTAGGCGTTTTTTTTTTTCAAAATATTATAGCTCAGTCAGCGATTTCATTTTGTCTTATACTTTGGGTAGCTTCCAGGTAGTGTACTCATTTTTGTATGTATGTAATTTATTAACTTTAAATGGATTTAACTCGCGTATTTTATTTTATTGACTGACGTTTCAGTGCCTTTACAGATTCCATAATCCATGACTGAGCTGACAATAGTCTTATGCTAAAGTAGTTTAAAGTTATTTTATTCCAATGTATAATAACCGCGAAGGCATCAGAAATTATTATATTTATCCCTACTAATATCCCTACTAATATTATAAATGCGAAACTCTGTCTGTCTGTTACGCTTTCACGCTAAAACTACTGGACCGATTTAAATGAAATTTGGTACAAAGAAAGTCTGGAGCCTGAGAAAGGACATAGGCTACTTTTTAACCGACTGTAAAAAAGGGCTAGTAAGTTATATAGAACCAGGTTAAGAACTGCCTACACGTCAAGTCCCATCACACAAAGTGGTTGAATTCCACAATACTGCCCGGAATTCAGGGAATTAATGGCAACATAGTACGCCTGTTTAACATACAGTGTTTTATATATCGCACACCTAGATCTAAAGGGAGCTAACTCAAAAAAGTAACTTTTTCAGGAGAGGCGAAAAACTGATTAATATGACCATATGCACGCATGAGTTTTCTGCAGTATAGATTTCTGCTTTTTATAATGAAGCTAGCAG
Source organism: Polylopha cassiicola (assembly GCA_038024825.1). Classification (NCBI taxonomy): domain Eukaryota; kingdom Metazoa; phylum Arthropoda; class Insecta; order Lepidoptera; family Tortricidae; genus Polylopha; species Polylopha cassiicola. The sequence goes on from CP149061.1 coordinate 9,898,631, forward strand.
AGTTAGCTGTTTTAGGGGTCGCGGTCGTTGGGTTTTGATGTAAGGAATCCGATGGTGTGCATAACTCAAATCTTCAGGTTTTTGAGTTAGCTCCCTTTTGATCTAGGTGTGCGATATGTTGTTCAGGATTTTTTTTAATTTTTATTAACTTTCCAATATTAGTATTTTTATACGTTACAGGGTTCTACATTTAACTCTGCCGTCATTTTTAAAAAGGCGACCTTCTGACACTTTACCGATTTTGAGTTATATACATGGGCGTGATCAGAAAAAAAAGGCGCGTCGACCCATCCAACCCGTTTTTCTCTATCTTATTTAGTTCTCGAGATATTTTTTCAGATTTTCCTCAAAAAGGCCGTGACGAGACATTATTTTTAGTGTAAAATTTACTAAAAGGCAGTAATGTTACATTACTTTATTTAAAGGCAGTTTCAGTCCCTTGGCTGCCAATTCACAATAGCAAAAACTACACAATCATTCATTAAAAGGCCGTTTTTGGGCAAAAATTTCTTAAAAGGTCGTCATGTCGCTTACACTGCCTTTTTAATAATTATTTAGTGGTTAACATTTTTAATCGTACTTATAAGAAAGAAGTTAACACTTTCTTATACATTTTTAGTTGCTATTTTTGGTAGGCTATTGGACACTAAAAAGCAGTTTTCTCGCAATAATTAATTAAAAAGCGGTTAAGTTACGTGTAGGTGTGAGTTATTACGTACATTTCTATTTGTAAATGCGTCGATAAAATGATGTTAGTGCGCCAAAAGTCGAGGTAAGATAGTTGTCTACTACTTACACACTGCATGAAACTTCAAAGGTAAAATTTAATATTCAATTGAATGATATATTATAGTTGTTTTTAATATAATCTATGACTAAAGTTTTTTTCAACTAATCTATACTGAGTTTTACTCCCGTGTTAAGTACAACTGATTTACGAAATGCTTAAAAACTGCTATCTTCAGTTAGGTATTTGACTCATAGTAGCTATATACAGTATGTTAGTAAATATAGAGGGTACACCTATTTATAGTTGGTTCTTATTTATTGCTGTTATAGAAAAAGTTATATATGAAATGAAATAAGAAATGCATCCTTTAAGTATTACCTAATATAATTTCGATTACCTACGTAGGTACATCGAATATTGTAATGTCTTATGACGACAAAAGATGTGTCATTTTAGTCATTTTGAACGTTATATTGTCTATTTTTTGATGATTTACTAATTATCACACATTGGAACAAAACAACTAAAAGAACCCTAAAGAGTGTTGTTGTATTTCTTGATATTGTAATTCCATCAATGGTAAAATACAATTTACGATGGATTTATAATAAAATTAAGAAAATTAAGATGTTCTACTTAAAGGAAAACTTAATAATAATTTTCTAAATAGGTCATAGTCACAATGTATTGAAAGAAAACTCCTACAGATGGGTCTGTATTGTAAAGGTTGCAATTTATCGTAAAAGCTGGCCGCTAGATAATGTTTTTCGAATAGCTTTAAAATGGATTATGAATGTGGTAGGTACATAACACAAAAATGATAACATTATGAGTATTTATACAACCACCGTTTTGGGACGTCTGCAATCTTTGAACATGTCATGGATAAACCTAACCATACAATGAAGTTCAATAAACATCAGGTCCTTGCGAAGGAACTCCGTTACTTATCTAGAGTGCTACCCAAGGCAATTTAAATTATTTTTGTTATTCCTGCTGAGTTTCTTGCAACGTTTCTTCTCAGCAATCATTGAGGTCATTTCGATATGTTTGTATTTTATTGAATAATAAATGTATTTATGCTTAGAATGCAACATTTAAGTAAACATGTTTCATATTTTGAAAGACACAGTTTAGACAGTAAATAGTTTCAGCTTTGATATTAGTATAATATCACAAAAAAAACTTTTAGAGTTAAACTACTGTCAGTATTGCATTGCCTATAAATACTAAGATAGTATTTTTTTCAAAAAACAGCTTAAAAATGAACCTATTATTAATAAACCCACAACAACTATAACTTTGCTACAATTATTTGGTTTGATTTGACAATATCATTTCACTTGACTGCTCTTATAGAAGCATTACTTAAAGTATTGTAAATACGATAATTGGTTTAAAAGCAGTAATTGGAGTTTTACTGCTTTTAAGGATTTTTTTCATCGGCATACTAATGTCATTACTTACTTAAATGGCAGTTTTTGCACTTTAACGTCTTTCTTATATTTTTTTTAGAAATATTTTTAATTAGAATACTGAACAAAAAAGCCGCTATGTGGATAAACTGCCTTTTAGAGAATTATGAACAGTAAATTTTCCGGCTGCATAATTTTTTGTGAAAATTACTCCACTAAAAGGTCGCTTCGGGACTCAAACGGCTTTTTAGTGGATTATGCTCGATTAAAAACTGATCCCAATAATTTAAAGAAATGTTTTTTGATTAATTTTGTTCATTTAAATGTATAAAATGGTAATAAAAAAATATACATAAGATAGAATAGACATCACTCTACAGGTACGGATTTTCACGTAAGTCATATTCGCCTCATAAACCAATGAAAAAAAATAAAATAAAGTTGGGCACTTCTTTTGCGATTTTCTCAAAAGTAAGTTTTGTCAGAAGGTCGCCTTCTTAAAAATGACGGCAGATTACTACCTACTTAATGAAGAATAAAATTAATAATGTTTGATGCCTTCGCAGTTATTAGAATGAAACAATTATAACAGATTTTATTTTAATTGCTGACGTTTGGAAAAGTTTTAGATCTCCCATATTCGTAGTCATATTTAGTGATAGACTATTGTTAGTCTGCTACGGATAAGGTTGCAAATAAAGCTTCTTTTAATTTATTAAAACAAAATTCATTTCTAGGTCACAAGCAAAATTAAGGCGATTAAATCAGTCCGATGCATAATATTTAATTAAAATAGATAAATACCGTGGGAAAATATTTTTTGTCTAAAAAAAGAATTTCGTATATTATGTTTTTTAGGTAAATTATAATAATGATAATAATATGTACCAAGACAAGAATGAAATATCATAATTAAAATATCTATCGAATTTTAATACGATAAAAGAAGTCAAGTTAAAGGAATGTTATTTATTTTTATCATGCTTAAATTTTAATCAAATATTTAAAGGAGGTACAGAACTGATTGATTTTATAAGTTAACTATCATAAGTAATTATTATCACTCATTACACAATTAAAAAAAAATAGGTAGGTAAGTACTTACCTACTTCTTGCAAAGTTAGACGCTTCAACTTCAAAAATAACACTAATCTAAGAGGTCATTAAACTTTATATTTTTTATATCCTAATCCTAACTAATATTATAAATGCGAAAGTAACTCTGTCTGTCTGTCTGTTACGCTTTCACGCTAAAACTACTGGACCGATTTAAATGAAATTTGGTACAAAGAAAGCTGTTTAGAGCCCGAGAAAGAACATAAGCTACTTTTTAACCGACTTCAAAAAAGGAGGAGTTCCACGCGGACGAAGTCGCGGGCAGAAGCTAGTAACTAATAAATTAAAACTCTTTAGCGCTATATTACGATATTTCAGTCTAACTAAGCTAGTGAGGTGGAAACGTAATTTTTCCGTAGCATTTGCTAATAACTTCGATAGTGAGCTAACCAGGGAATAGGTTACGTCGCTCACTTAGCTCAGTCTCCGGGGAGTGAGCTCATTGGCAGACAGTGACTTCCACCTAGCTAAGTATTGACGTTTATTTTGCGCTACCGACTCGGCTTGGTTCATTAATTATTTACCTACCTTGTTCATCTTAATTTATCGATATTTTATAATCATTGTTTGCTTGAAATGGTTGATTGACTAATTGATTAAGGTGTAGTCAAAATCAATGCACCTGAAAATTATTGAATTGGATATTGACAATAAAATTCAAAATTTGGATAGCTATTTTAACTTCGTCCGCATGGAACTCCTCCTTTTTTGCAGTCGGTTAAAAAGTAGCCTATGTTCTTTCTCAGGTTCCAGACTTTCTTTGTACCAAATTTCATTTAAATCGGTCCAGTAGTTTTAACGTGAAAGCGTAACAGACAGACAGACAGAGTTACTTTCGCATTTATAATTTTAGTAGGGATTATTATAAGTGTGATAAAATGTTTGTCTGGTAGCTATTCATGGATAAACCGCTATACCGATTTAAATTCTTTTTAATGATAAAATAGTTTTTATCCTGGATATCAATCCTTGGGGGCGAAAAGGGTTGAAATTTATTAACGAATTCTGATGATTAACAATAATAATATGCTACCTGAAATAATTATTCTATGCAGAAAAAGTCATTGTAACATTTATTAATTTATACATAGAATATATTTTAAAACAGGATAGTTTAAAAAAAATCTTATTTCTTAAAATACTTTTCATAATGTAAAATCACTTTGGTGTTAGACTATTGTCAGCACAATCTGCTACGAATATGGGAACTATTCGTAACGTGGGCAAATAAAATAAATTGAGTTAATTCCGTATTAATAACAATTTACAAAAACATACTTTCATAGTTATCATTAACAGTTTACGGATTACAAAATATTTTCACATATAATATATTTGCATATTAACATAACAAAACATATGAATATTAATGCTCGTTGGGATTAATCGCTTTAAATAATTGTACGTGTTTGTGATTAACTCATCTGTATAGTTAATTAATTATTTTAAAATGGCTAAACTTGAAACAACTTGGTCTTAAGGGGTTCCGTACAATAAAATTGATTTATAAAGTTAAGATGCTAATTCTTTTAATTTTTAAAGTAACGTTTTTTAGTTTAATGTAGATTAAGTATTTGTATATATATTTTATCTTTTCTTTTTATAATATATATAATATTATATTTATTACACTTTTCTCATTTTATTATGTAGTCTGAGTTATTTAAAAAACTTCAGGTATTTGTTTTAAAGTGTGGAAATAAACTTAAGATATTAATATACAAACCCAGAATGAAACAACTATACGTATTTTACTCGCGTATTTTAATTCATTTACTTACGTTTCAGAAACTTTACAGTTTCCATAATCGTAGCACAATTGAGCTGACGACAGTCTAACGCTAAAGTCATATAAAAATCGCTAAAGTTATCTCTGCAACATTTTTTATAATTAACAAGAAAATAACGAAAAAAAAGAAAGTTACATTATTTTACAACTGCGACTGTTATGAAATTCAAATTGCTACCAGAAAAGTAGGTTAGCTTAAATCTGCGACAATCCGGCTAATCGTTGAACCGCCGTATCACAAATCGGCCTGTTTTGTAAAACGGCTAACCTTAACACGGCGGATAATACGATCCGTCTTTGACATATATCCAATTAATTACTAGTCGATAATTACTATTCCGGTTTCATTATAGATAATAGTGTAATTAAACTAAGCTAGTTCAGGTATATTGTTTCATTAATTAATTAGATATCTAGTAGTCTTCATTGAATATTGATAGATGAAGGATTTTGAATGAAAAAGGTGAAACACTGTCTCAAATTTAAATATCTCTGTCCTTCGTCTTATATATTATGTTCTCACACAATATATGCCGTGCTGGGCCCATAACCTTTTGGAAATATATTAAAACAGAGTACTATAAGAGAATAACTATAATTAATATAACATACGAATAAGAACAATAAAAGAGAAGTGACATCAAGTACTGACATAAGCTATTATAAAATAATCGAGATGGCCAGCGTTACATTTCAACAAAAGGAAACTTTAATTACCTAGTCTTTAAAAACAATCATTTTCTTAAAACGCCTACCGAAACAACAATAATTACTTACAGTACAATAAACCAAAAAACAGGATATAGTTCGTTATTTATCGAAATTTTTGGTAAAATAGAAGAATGACCTGTTCTAAAAATATAATCGTTATTAAATATTATTGGAAACATTAATAATGAACATAATTATCAAAAATAGGACATCAGAAAGTAAAATACAAAAACGAAAACACAATGTTGAAAAGATAAATAGGGGACGGAACCCAAAGTATCACATATACATATATATTATATGATACCTACACATATATGCCGGGAGCTCTAGTGACGTGCCTTATTCAGGTATTATAATACATATATATATGTGATATTTTGGGTAAGGTGTCAAATTCAACTACACATGTAAAGGAATTTTACTAAATTACTGAATTTTATTAAATAAGTTAAAAGTATTGAAATATAGGTAGGAAATAAAAAATCGAATCGCATTAATTTAAGTAATATTTTTTGTTGTAATTCTTTCATTCCAATGTGTAATAACCGCGAAGGCATTAGAAATTATTCCTTTGTAGTTGTTTCATTCGAATGTGCAATAACCGCGAAGGCATCAAAAATTGAACCTTGGAGTTGTTTCATTCCAATGTGTAATAACCGCAAAGACATCAGAAGATTTAAGATGTTAAATAAATAAATAAATTCAGCCTTGGAGTTGTTCCATTCCAATGTCACCAATGTGTAATAACCGTGAAGGAATCAGAAATTACACCATTACAGTTGCTTCATTCCAACAAGCGCTAGCGTTGACTATAAACGTCTACTCCTCGTAAACCGATTAGCAAGACCCTAGCATTAAGGACTTAAGCCCAATAAATATCACTAAACACAAACAATTAGGTACCCATAATCTAAACCGACCCCCGCACTAGTCACTAGGGATGTACCTAGTCCCATATCATCGTTTTGTTATATTCGCGAATGCGAATGAAAATTTTAAGATATAAAAAACCCGGCTAAGTGCGAGAACCGATAACCGTTGGAGTAAACGTGTTCTGGAGTGGAGACCGCGTCTCGGCAAGCGTAGTGTAGGACGTCCTCAGGCAAGGTGGAGTGACGATTTGCGTAAGATGGCTGGCAGGAGCTGGATGCGAGCAGCCGAAGATCGAGCACAGTGGCGTGCAATTGGAGAGGCCTATGTCCAGTGGACAGCGATAGGCTGATGATGTGTGATGTGCGATGTTGATTATCTGTAAAAACGGCAAAAATACACGTTATAGCGACAACAGAAATACATTATAGCTGTGAAAATGTTAACTGTCTAACTATCACTATTCATGAGATAGGTAATTAGCCCTGGTGACAGCCGAACAGACAGAAGACTCTCAGTAACAAGGTTCTCTGGATACTAAATGGATGGTAAATTTTTAAAAACCATATATATTTTCTCATTAACCCTATATTTTCAAATATACCTATTTACTAACTTTCATAAACATAAGTGCAAAAACCTAGTGTACATTTTATGTGCCAAATTTGAACTTAAACGGCAAGCAAGTCAACTATGATAGACAAACAGCCACACGAGTTATTCTATAAGGACCTATGTTTCCGAGGTGAACCTTAAAAACAGCCAAGAGTGAGCTGGACTTACAGCCGCATCCGCATCTGCAATGTCGCGGATGTTTAAGTAACATCTCTACTCTCTACTCAAGACCCCGAAAATACAAAGCAAACTCCACAGAATTGCCTGGCCAAAGACAAATATTGACGGATGACCCGACCTTACGATTGGACCTTTTTTTGGGGTACCGTGACCTCAATCAGAACCAGTCACTCTTGGAACTTTCAACTATCTGTTGGTGTTTTGAATTATGTTAATATTTAATTGCGTTAAGACATGACCCTTTCGTGTGATTCAATTTAAGGGTATGTAGAGGTTATGTTGGAATTCTTGATACTTGATCTTATCTTATCTTATCTTGATACTTGTAGCCACCTGTCACTAATGCGAATTAGCACGACTATTTTTTTGTCTATCAAGTTTGCTAAATATTGGACATATTTTTTTGCAATAGAACAATATCTGACAAAGATAAGCGCTTCATAATGACGACGCGTCTCGTGACGTCACGTTATAGTATAAATTGTACCGTATTGTGACGTCACCGGCCCCCACTCAGGAACTTAGAAGCACTTATTTTTGTTATTACATGTTTGTTTAAGAAAATACAATATTTAGTGTCCAATATTTTTTTATACCCCAACTAACGGACTAAATAGAATTTGGTTTTATTTACCTAGTCGTCAGAATTTTCAGCGAAAACTGACAATTCAAAAGGCAATATTAACTATCGACAAGTTATTGGAATGAAAACTATAAGCGGATTTAACTCGCGTATTTTATTTTATTCATTAAGTCATTGTTATTTTAGTTTTATTCATTGAGTCGTCCTACGATTATGGAATCTGTAAAGGCTCCGAAACGTCAGCCAATACAATAAAATACGCGAGTTAAATCCGTTTAAAGTTATTTCATTCCAATGTATAATAACCGCGATGGCATCAGAAATTATTATATCGACAAGATAATTTCACAGTGTAGATTGTTACCGAGTTTTTGGTGTAGATATAATTGTCAACTATCAACGACAATTGTCGAGAAATAGGGACCGTTGGTCTAATGACCACCCTAACTACAAAACCAAAATTTACGCGCAATTTTTTATCAGCAGCCTTCCCAGATCTTAAACTATAAATAATTCTGAACTAAGAGCAAAATACCACAGCACAAATTAAAACTATCTCAAACTAGGCGGTTTATATTATAATCGTGTACCTTTGACCCTAATTAATTAAGCAAAGGGTATGATTAAAAGGTAATGGCCTAAGGTACGTGGCCTGGGCTCGTCCCGGCTGCTTTAAGCTGGATTATGGATCAGAATTACAGCCGTATGTAGCTTTAAGTCATTAGTGAGGTATTATTGCGGCGCTTATGCAAGCTATAGGTATTTTGGGATGTTAAGGTACGCTTGTTATCTCGTGACCTGGTGTTTGTTGGCTGATCTATTTCTGCAAAGACGTTAGAGTTAACTGGATATTTTTGTTTTGTGATATAATCTGACTGGAGTATCTTAAAGTTTTATATTGCACTTTTTATTTAGGTACGCATTGCTAAAAAAAGAATTTCATATTTTTAAACTGTACTAACCTATGACGGCCTGTTGGTCTAGTGGTCAGAGGCCCTGACTACGAAACCGGAGGTTGCGAGTTCGAATCCTGCTAGGGGCAGATGTCAATGTGATGAGCACTGGCATCATCATCTAGATAATTTGTGTGAATTGTCCAAAGATATTTATATTTATAATATTTATTTATATATTTATACTATGTTTATTTAACAATTTCTAATGCCTAAAGTAAATTTTAGTGTTAGACAGCTCAGTCGTGCTACGATTATGGATACTGTAAAGATATCCGAAAAGTCAGGAAATAAAATACGCGTGTTAAATCCGTTCATAGTTGTTTCATTTCAATGTGTCATAACTGCAATGGCATCAGAAATTATTATAGGCTAAAATTTAAGGTTGCTCATAAAAATGTGCAAACTACCTTATTGAGATAAAGAAAATACATAATTAGGTACAAAGTCTCACTATGCACACAAGAGATATAGGTAGGTAAGTAATATTATACCTAATGACTTCCAGAAATAAAAATAATACGTCAATATATTAAAAGTATCAAAGCGGAATAACTTAATAAAAGTTAATTATAAATCCATACCAAGTATCGATCCTTCCAAATTGGTACTATTTTGGACACAAACTTTGGTGCAGACAATTACGTAATTATCAGTATACTCGTATCGGTTTTGATACCGTAATTAGCTTTGATTACTAATTCAAACTTGTTAAATGATCTAAATATAGGCGATAATTGGGGGGTAATTTTTTAATACTACCACGGTTATTATAATGGAAAAAGACTCCTGCAACGTTTGAGAACTGTGTGTCATTATTCGTAGACGAATGATTTAATAAATTTTGTGTGCGTATCGAGTAGGTCTGAGGATTCGCCTATGTCTATTTTTCATACCTAAATGGTGGTCTCAATTTCTGATTTATTTTTGATATTTATTTTTAATATATAAGCCCTAAATTTCCACTCTTACCATCGACATCAATCCCCTATTTTTTGTTGTCCCCGTAAGTTAGTGTTATTATAATATTGCATTTATATATAAAGGTAATTACTTACTTGTATTTTTTTTTTGTATTATGTGTTTATTAAATTAATTAATCTTATTGTTCTTTATCTTAGTGTGTATATTTTGAGGTAACATTATAATTATAATTATAATATGAGATTATTAACAAAGAAATGAATCCAATCTAATCTAATTGGCCTGAGTGGTTTAAAAGTGAAACAGATAGACACAATCCGACTTACCTAGGAGTTACGTCAAAAAATTCACGATTTTTTAACCTAAAAAAAAGGTTCAGCCGGAATTTTTAGTTCAGTGAGCACTCTTTTTTAACTGGAAAAATCTGTCACACAATTGTCCACCAAAAATGACTTTTTGTCTGCCACTGCGAATTGTACTAGTTGCGGCGTTTTCGGTGAAAAATTGCTCATACATACATTTTTTGTTTAATCCTTGCACAGAATTAACGATTGGATTGGATTCACGGAGGTTTTTTAAAAACATGTATTTATGAAGAAACTAGCTTCTACCCGCGACTTCGTCCGCGTAGAACTCCTCCTTTTTTGAGGTCGGTTAAAAAGTAGCCTATGTTCTTTCTCAGGCTCTACACTATCTGTGTACTAAATTTCATTTAAATCGGTCCAGTAGTTTTAGCGTGAAAGCGTAACAGACAGACAGACAGAGTTACTTTCGCATTTATAATATTAGTTAGGATTGGTTAGTTTAGTTATGACGATCTTAATATGAGTGCATATAATTTGGTATAATAATGTTAATTTATATACTGTTTTAATCTTGATGAATGAATGAATCTAATCTAATCTAATCTATGCTTCTTAGAAGCGAAACACAACTGATGTAAAATTTACTGTGACAAAAAAAATCCTAATCCGCGATTATTGATATATTGTTTAATTCCAATGTGTAACACAAATTATTCTAACGTTGTCAAGTTTCAAACAAAGAAGCCAACGTTGGCACCAAAATGTATGATATTTGACGTACGTCACAATCGTTCGCAGATGTCAAATCCCATACATTTTGCTCGTTTCGTTTAACGTTAACGTTGAACGTTGGCACCTTGTTTACGCCCCATGACATTAGCCTAAATGCAGGTATTAATTATATCGACACGTCAACTTGTCAAAATGATCTGACGTATAAAGGGTCATGTCATAACATACTGACATGTCATAAGTCAAAGAACAGTCAAGTACGAACAATAAGCACTTTGTAAGGCATTGTGGGTTCAAAATTGCCTATTGTTAAACTGTGGGTTATTTCGAAAGGTTCTGTTATACTATAATTATAAAGGGACATTGGACATTTTATTTTTAGAGTGCCTATTTATATTTAGGGTTAGATTGTTCTTCATTATTTTATTTTACGAAGGTATATTTACGAAACACATGAAATTTGTAATTTACATAATAATATGTCTATTTATATTTTTATTTATTTACTTTATTGCAAAAGAAAACTCGAATTTACTTACAAAAGGCGGACTTAATGCCGTACGGCATTCTCAACCCGTCAAACTTTTAAATAATGGATTTATTTTTCTGTTAGTCTGTTATTATCATGTTGAGGTACAAATTCCTACCTGTAAATTTGTTTTTTTTTTTAATTTTATTTTAAGTAGGTAGTTAATTATGTTTTTAATGAAAAAAAAAACAGTACTAGCTTGTTAAATGTAAAATGAATGTTAATAGGTAGGTATATACCTGCTTAGTAATAATATAATTATACTCATACTAACATACAAATAGTACATTACGCACCAAGGCCAGTAAAATAAAAAATGTCTCAGATCACGTCATGTAATTGTCGTCCGAGGCGAAGCCGAGGTTGACAAAAATGTGATCTGAGGCTTTTTTATTTTACTGGCCGAGGTCAGAATACTATTTTTCTGTTCGACGAAGCCAGAAAGCGGCAATTTCATTTAGCGAAGCGGCCACTAAGTTGGCGCTATCTGGCCGGAGGACGGAAAAAACATTTATACTTTCTCGTATTTTATAAAGACTTCACCGAACCGATCAAAAGAAAATAAACAAACAACAAAAAACAAATAAACATAGTTGTTACAATAACAGCCTATGCGACAAAAAACAGGTTAAATTAAGTTATGATAACTTACATACAACCTTAAGAGCCTATTTTACAACATCAATCGAGCAATCGTAAAAATAGTTTGTTAATGTTTGAAATAAAAAAAATGTATACCTAACTAAACTTACATAATCCCTACTAATATTATAAATGCGAAAGTAACTCTGTCTGTCTGCCTGTCTGTTACGCTTTCACGCTAAAACTACTGGACCGATTCAAATGAAATTTGATACAAAGAAAGTCTGGAGCCTGAAAAAGGACATAGGCTACTTTTTAACCGACTGCAAAAAAGGAGGAGTTCCACGCGGACGAAGTCGCGGGCAGAAGCTAGTATTTCATAATTTAAAACAGGGTACCTATTTAAGTAGGTACTTAAATATTGTAATTTATAAAATAAGGTAGTTTGTATAATGTAAAAATCATGTTAACGTTATATTAGCGACAGCTCAGTCCGTGCTACGAATACAGTAACTGCAAAGTTTTCGAAACGTCAGCAAATTATATATTTTTTACGGATTTAACTCACATAGGTATATTATATTCACTCTACGCTGATGCTTCGCAAACTTTACAGTTCTTATATACGTAACCGATTTACCCGATAATAGTTTAAAAAAAAAAATATTTTAAAATATTTTAGACTTACTAGAGAGTTACTTGGACATTGTAAAATAGGCCCTTATTCAAATACATAACGAATAAAGTAACACGTTCAAAAAACATGTTACAAAATCACTTTCAATCAAAACTACATGTTATAACACCGTTCATAATTCATTATTATGACATGTTCACTGAGGGCTATTCTATTACGATACACGTGTAAATTGTATCGCTTTATCGTACACGTGTATGGGGTTCCGTGCCTGTCAATAATAAAAATTTAATATTTTGGAATGATTGTGTTTTTGCTTCGAAACCAAAAATTTGGCATCTTTGTAACTCGTATGATGATAGTGTAAGATATTATATTTAATAAGATGTAATAAACATATTATTAAATATAGTATAATAATAATAATAATAATAATATCTTTGGACAATTCACACCAATTGATCTAGCCCCAAACTAAGCAAAGCTTGTACTATGGGTACTAGACAACGGATAAACATACATAAATAGATATATAAACATATTATATAAACATAATAAACATACATCAAAGACTCAGGTACAGATGCCAGTGTTCATCACACTGACATCTGCCCCTAGCAGGATTCGAACCCGCAACCTCCGGTTTCGTAGTCAGGGGCTCTGACCACTAGACCAACAGGCCGTCAAAGTGTGTTGTCAAAGTGTGTCATAGTGTTTTTTCTATGCTTGCACCAGTTGGTATAATAAACCTGCAACACACGTAATATCCACTTTTAACTCAACACACACACACACACACATACACACACACACACACACACACACACACATACACACACATACACATGCACACACACACACTCACACACACACACACACACACACACACATGATTGTCTAAAGTGAAACTATTGGTACCTACAAGCTGTTTTTGTGAATAAAAAAATGATATTTTAATATTATGGAGATTTCTTTAACAATTTCTTATGCTCAAACATTGCACAAAACACTTCCATTATAGTTGATTTATTCCAGTGTAAAATTATTTCTCAGTGTTTCTTCCTTTACTATATTCTCAGCTGTGTGTATTTTATTTATTTATTTATTTTAATATGGTACACAAACAGTTAATAGATATTACATGTGCTTAATTACATGACATTCTTATTTATAAAAGTTTACAGTCTATCAACCAAAGTAGTGTACACATCATGCACTAAATATTGGTACTAAGACTAAAAGTTCTTATTTAATAAATAAATTGTGTATGATTCCACCATGGTTACAACATGTTACGCCAGACCGAGCTCTTAAATCTACCCAAATCTTAAATTTACAAAATAATGATTTTAAAAGGTAACGTAGAATAGACCTCCCGTACCGGCAGTGACGACACGGCGTCACTATTCAATGGCGGCCGTAATCAAAATAATGACGTTTCTAACTTGTCATTCTGTGTGTACACTGCCTACTAATATTATTAACTAGCGACCCGCCCCGGCTTCGCAGGAATCCCTACTTTTTTATTTATAATATAGCATATGTCATTCGGGAATAATGTAACTTCCCAAGAGTAAAACAAAATCAAATTGGCCCAGTCTACAAACAAACGTTTTCTCTTTATTGTATTAGTATAGATATAGACAAGCGACCCGCCCCGTTTTCGCACGGGTGCAATTTTGATACTATTTCTCTATCATTATGCATGTATTATACATATAAAATTCACCTTGAATCACTCTGTATTATTAAATAAAAAAAACATCGAAATCCTCTGCTTACCTACTTATAACGAACACATAGGAAAAAACTCTGTAATGAAACGACTATAATAGATTTAACTTGCGTTGACAGGTATATTAATTTATATGTAGGTGCTATAAACCTTCCTCTTGAATCACTCTATCTATTAAAAAAAACCGCATCAAAATCCGTTGCGTAGTTTTAAAGATTTAAGCGTACATAGGATATAGGCACAGAAAAAGTGACTTTGTTTTATACTATGTAGTGATATAATAATTTATTTCTACCTATATACATTTTTGCTTCGTAAACTTTTCTCTTTGTTACACTATCGTTAACTGCAAATCTGACTATAATAGTAGTGATTTGTAAAAAAATTGATTTCTTTTAAATTATTTATGCTATGCAAATTATATACACTAAAAAAATAAGAAATGTATAGCAGTGTAAACATACATAACATACGAATAAGAAGAATAAAAGAGGAGTGACATAAGGTACTGACATAAGCGATTTTCAAAAAAACCGAGATGGCCAGCGTTATACTTTAACAATAATAAACCTGCACACACACACACACCCACACACACACACACACACACACACACGCACACACACTTATATTTATTTATATACAAATAATATACACTCTAAAAAAATAAGAAACGTAGATATAGCAGTGTAAACATACATAACTCGGCGCAGCCATCCGCGACATAGCCTCGAATATTTTGATGTCATTACCGTAACGACGCATTCCGCGAAGGGTTAAAATGACAAATGACAAAAAACAAACCTTGAAAGCAAGTTTGCAAACTTGCACCGCAATTAGAATGAAAACTATAACGGAATAAAACAATTGTAAGATTTAACTCGCGTATTTTAATTTCTGATGCCTTCGCGGTTATTATAAATTGGCATTAAACAACTCGCACCTTCGGTGGCACAAGGGCACAATTGTCAAAAAATCCAAAATTGAGTTAAGTATACAGAAATGTTCAAAATTTTTTTTTGGAACATTTCTGTATACTTGGCTAATTTTTGGATTTTTTGACAATTCTGCCCTTGTGCCACCGAAGGTGCGAACTGTTGTCAGCTCAGTCGTGCTACGATTATGGAATCTGTAAAGGCTCCAAAACGTCAGCCAATAAAATAAAATACATGAGTTAAATCCGTTAAAATTGGTTTAAGTACTCCAATGTGTAATAACCGCGAAGGCATCAGAAATTATTAACTATAACGGATTTAACTGATGTTTTTTTTATTTTCTAATATTTAGTATAGCTCTGCGGAGACCGTGAAAAGAACCCTATTATTATATAATATTTTTTATATAGCCTATGTCACTCGGGAATAGTGTAGCTTTCCAACAGTGAAAGAATTTTTCAAATCAAACCAGTCGTTTTGGAGCCAATTCTATCCAAACAAACAAGCTTTCCTCTGTATAATATTAGTATAGAAGTACTTTTGGACAATTCACAGCAATCGATCTCGTTCCAAACTAAGCAAAATCGTACTAAAACGGATAAACATACATAAATAGGGTGATTGCGGTGACAACGGATCATTCGTAGGTACCTATTTAGTGTATCATCGCTAGTTTTGTAAGAATGATTAATTCGTTGAAATGAAGCAATTATAAAGGAAATAACTCGCGTATTTTATTTTAATTGCTGACTTTACAGTTAGTAGCCATATTTATAACGATAGTCCAGCGCTTAAGTTTTTGTTATAGTTGTGTCATGATTTTTAAAAAGTATTGTTATTTGTTTAGTCTTAGTGGTATATTTAAGTTGCGAATGGCAACATTCGCGCTGATCTATGATTGGCTATTGTATATTTTGACCAATGGCGGACGAGCGAGCGTGGCCAATCAGCGGCGAGCCTCGGGCTGTCATGGGAGAAGACGCGGGAACGAGAATGGAGATGGCGGTTTTTGGACAAAGATTGTAAAATAAATTCGTAATGTTTGGAGGTTAAAAGTTAACGGCCTGTCAAGACTTATACGCTATTACAATTGATGACTAGAAGTTGTTACGTAAAAGGAATTTACTAGTACATATTAGAAGTTGTGATTCTCAAGAACGGAATAAAGTAATCAAGTTGTATTTGGTGTTTAATTCATCACAGTTGTTTAATTCCAATGTGTAATAACCGCGAAGGCATCAGAAATAATGACGAATGCATGACGAATTTTTTTTTGTCCATCAAGTAGATTGCCGAAAAATATTGGACACGTGGTTTTCCTTTTCTCACCCGAATCATAGATGCCAAAAATAAGTTTTTCTAAAGTTGGGGACTCGGTGCTTGTGACGTCACGGCTAGGTACAATTTTTTGCCTAACTGTGACGTCACGAGCCCCCACTCCCGAAGTTTAGAAGCACTTATTTCTGGTATTGTATATTTGTTTGAGAAAAGAAATAATACGTGTCGAATAATTTTTCATAATATACTTGACTAAATATAATTTCGTTTTGGAATGAAACAACTGTTAACGGATTTAATTCGCGTATTTTTATTTTATTTTCTTTGCTTACGTTTCGGATTCTTAGCGTGAGACTACTGTTAGCTCAGTCGTGCTACAATTATGGAAACTGTAGGTTTAACTTAAGGTTTAGGTTTAGCGACGTATCTATACTCTAAGTATAGAGTATAGATACGTCGCTAAAAATGCAATAAAGTGGAAATTTGTTTGTTTGGATTGGATAGGCTCCTAAACGACTGGACCGATTTGAAAAATTCTTTCACTGTTGGAAAGCTACACTATTCCCGAGTGACATAGGCTATAAAAAAAGAGATCCGGGCGAAGCCGGGGCGGCTAGTGGTTTTATAACCAAAGACTAGGTTAATACCTACCTAGTCCTTAGTAGACTAGTGACTAGAGCAATAGGCCGTGTTACTATCTATGTAGATTGATTATTAACTACAATGTCGGAACAAACTGCACTGTGACCGTTAAGTCTATAAGCAGATTACACTCGGATCAACTCCGTAACGAATGGTCATAAGTAGATTTAAACTTGTTACGCGAATTTCACCTAAACGGAAATTATTTCGGAAGGGCACAAAATATTTGAAACCGTATTAGCATAATCCAAAGAGTTTTAGGTAAGTTTTAGGTTGTGAATAAAATAATAATTATACTTTAGTTTTGGGTTCGGGGTTGCGGTTTGTGTCGTAGAGCGGGTATAATTAATTTGGGCAAAGATTCGTGTTGTACGGAACCTATTTAATTATTGGGATTAAAATAACTGGTGTCTTAATGACAGAAGTTTTACTGTATAGGTAGGTATATAACAAGAAATAGAACATGAAATTTCTCATTGGAATGAATAGTACATTACGCACCAAGGGCAGTAAAATAAAAAATGTCTCAGATCACATGTAATTGTCGTCCGAGGCGAAGCCGAGGTTGACAAAAATGTGATCTGAGGCTTTTTTATTTTACTGGCCGAGGTCAGTATACTATTTTTCTGTTCGACGAAGCCAGAAAGCGGCAATTTCATTTAGCGCAGCGGCCACAAAGTTGGCGCTTTCTGGTCGGAGGACAGAAAAATACTTTAACGGATTTAACTTGAGTATATCATAATAATTTCTGATACCTTCGCGGTTAATTCCAATTGAGTATTTCATGTTATTCGCTAACGTTTCGAAAACTTTACAGTTCTCATATTCGTAGCACGACTGGACTGATGATAGTCTAACTGTAAAGTTCGTCGTGACGTCACTTCGCGGTGTAAAACTTTGCAGGGTATTTTTTGTTCAATATATAAATGTGTCGACTATTTTAGGATAGTTTTAATGAAAATTTGATAAAGAGAACAACTTAATAATTTTTCATCCACAGAATATTTATGTTTCTTTAATGCGTATAAATTGTTTTGTGTATTTTTAAACAAGAATTTTGTTATATTTAACGACGTTTCTTGTTGCATTTTGATATAAAATAACCGCTTTGACAAGCTTTTCTAAATTGTTCACTTACGTTCTTTGAAATAGAAGGAGGTAGTTAGAAAAATGTGAACAAAAGTAGGACTGAAAAATGTACGTATAGAAAATTTAATACCTACGATGTCAAAGGGAAACTGGTTGGTGTACAACAAAGATATCGAATTTCAGTATAAATCGGGTATGCAGTTTTACAATAATGGGGTGGTTTTACAATAAACAAATTAAACTTTATAACAATATATGTTTTTCCTATAATAACTTATTGCATTAGGTAACTACAAAATATTACGTAAGTATAGGTCCTAAGTACAAGTCTGTTACAGTTGATATAATTCAAACTATTTCGGATTATATCAAGTGTAACGAACTTAACCAGCGTTTTTTTAGTCTGACATTCTGAAAACTTTACAGTCATTCAGGAACTATTGAACAAAGTAGGTACTACTACTCGGTGAATTAGCCACAACTCGACAAAAGTGAAATTGGTTAAAATGTCGCTATTCATAGAATGTGGTACAAGATAATATAAATATACCTATATTAATCAAAGTACGGTTCGTCTGAGAATATGAGTACTTATAAATATTAGATATAAGTACTGTTTGCACTCGGACAAAGTCTCGCTACTTAGAGACAAGTACTAGACAAAACAATTATCGATATAAAATATCTTGTACGAGTATAATGCGTAGGTAACCTAATATAAGCTTATTAGTTGAGATAATGTTTTTGTACGCCAATCAGCAAAACATAGTGCAACTCTTAATAAAATGAACACCTCTGTAATCACCTATGTTAGGTACAAAAGATCCCAATGGGTTGAAGGGCATCCGAAAGGACCCCACTAATAATCACCTATCTTACAAAAATAAAACACTTCGACTTTGAAAAGATTGACCTTACGATTTCTCGCGTTTGACCTCCCAAAATCGAAATTCCTAATCCGCATAAAATTTCAATCTTGTAAACGGATATAAATCAAAACCTTTATCATCGCAATCCATTTAATCCGGTAGGAAGCCATTAATTAGGTGTTCGTTCATGAGATTAACATCGGAAAATTCGACCGAAAACTTTCATTTAATAGCTTTTTGCAATTTATGGGGTTTAACCCTCATATTCAGGGGTTTCCAGCAACCTTCACCAGATCATGGGATCTCCTTACAAGGGAATCTTTCTGTGTCTTCAGGATCATGTTCAGAACATATTTTTTATGGTCCTTACCTTTAAAAAAAATTGTAATCCTTATAATAATATGATCATTTTGTTGCCCATCTTTCTTTTAAGACAATTTTCTCATAAATGCATATCAAGCTGAATTTTATATCAAATACGCTTTGATACTCATTTCCGTAGAGCAGTGTAAAAATAAAACTTCTTTGCCAAAGCAATCAAAAGATACAACAGTTTATATGGCATAAATTTTCGACACTCGAAACGAAATCAAAACTTACAGAGTAGGTACTTTCCGTGAACTTGAAATTTTGGAATTGGCTACTAGAAAAATCTTATAGCACAAATAAAAGATATTAAATCTTCAAAACCATACATCTTAGTTAGGTACATGATAATAATAAAAATAAAAAATAGTCCTACAGATTTGTACGGATCACCTCCCATTTGAACAAAAAACTTTAGGACCAACCTACCCTGTCTACTGTCACTTCTTTCAAAATATAGAATAATGAGGGCCACCGCGTGTCAGAAATCCGCTGGATGCGCTAGTGTAGAATGAGGTCTAGCTGTCATGTTCCACCAATGAGAGGCAAGCTACTGGCCTGTGATTGGTGGTACATGACAGCTGGACCTCATTCTACACTAGCGCATCTAGCGGATTTCTGACACGCGGTGGCCCTCATTGTAACAACACAACACTTTTTAAGTTTTCATTTGCGTTAATATAACACAAAACATATTAATAGACAGTTTATAACGTTAATCGTTAATCGATAAACGGCCAAATTGACGCGTAAAATTGTATTTAGTTAATAAGTTTCTATTTTTGATTAGTTACTTTGTGCTTTGGTACACGATTGGAATGATTTTCTAACATATTTTGCTGGCTTTTGTAAGGTATATTAAAGGGTCTAAAAGTAGGTCACGACAAGGATACAAGCTTTCCCCCAATACTTAATTGAGTATACCCTATTCACTATCTCATATTATGGAGCAATGATATTTTTTTCCAGAGAGTTCGAAACAAATTCCTTAATAAATATGCTAAAAAATCCTTTAATTTCTAACACCTTCGCAATTATTGCACATTGGAATGAAACAACAGATCGTTATATAAGCTCAGTTGTGTTACGAATATGGGGACTGTAAAGAAATTTTACTTGATAAAACAGCTGTAAGATAAAGATTTTATGCTGCTTCAGGGCAGAATAAATAGGCTCTTCAAATATTTTTGAAATTGTGGATTGCATGCCAGCATGTACAGCACTGAATTGACGGTAGTTTCTACCTCAATATGGTTTACACTCTAAATACTAAAATTTCAATCCGTTCTAGGAACAGGTTGAAAATGAAACCCTAACCAGACTGAAAATTTGAGCTGGCTAGATTGGTAATCAAAGTTAGGAACACTGTTCTGTTTTCTGGTTCAGTTCATGTTTGACCTTTCAAATATGAATTTTCGTATCACAACACACCTAATATGGATAAAGCATGAACTATGAAAGGTTTTTTAATTAAAAACCGATAAAATGCAAATAGGGTTTACGTTTTTAACTTAATTGAATTTATTCCAGTATTGATATGCGTATCACGGCTGCGTTTGGGATGCGATCGACGCAGGGTGGTTTTTCTATGGGATCTGAGATGAACTGAAAGCGTTATTATTAGAAAATTAGTGACTATATTAAAGTATAGAAAGGTATCATCAAATATACTAGTAAAGCTTCACGAAGGATTACTTATTAAAATAAAACACGCTTTACAGATCTACTCGTAGCATCTTTCTTTTAGCTTTCGTCATTTACTTTGCTGCGGACGTCTTCGTATTGGTCTTTTTGTCAGCTCAATTAGCTATAATGAGCATGACAACTAGTTTTTTTTTTCTTTGCCCATAAAGTAGAGGTACAATTTGTGCCATAACGAGTCGTCACAAGCGCCCCCTGTGGAACTGTAAAAACACTTGTCTCAGTATTTTTCTTTGTTTGAGAAAAGACAAAAAACGAGTCTAAAAAAAATTTGAATAAACTTACTGCGGACTAAATAGATCTTCGTTGCATGACCCAGTCGTCATGGCTATCGTACTGAATTATTTTCGAATTGTGTGCGTAAAAAACGTATCATAACGTACTTGAAAATTTGGTAGATATCTAAGTGTTTTATATCCATAGATATAAGATTTAAACTCCCAAAAGATGTGCAGAATTCTTCAGAGTTTGAATTAAACTACAAAACGCTCCAGCTTGTAACAAGCAATGGCAACCAAAGGCAGATCGCGAGTACGACTTGTGCATTTTTTATAGCTTATTAATTCTCTTAGCTACAGCCAGAGTGAAACGTTTAAGGCTTTTATTGTTTAACGCGTTATCTTTCGCGTTAGCAGCGATAAAGATTAGCTGATTGCTGTTTGGATTATGCGAAGGAAATAATTGGTTCAACAACAAAAGACGACTTCGAAGCATATTATACTTGATTGCTTAGTTTGTAAGGACAAATTTGTTTAGTACCTATGTAAGTAATTATGTACCTTGTTTTGAAAAAATGATACCTAATTGAGTTACTTGCAGCTTCTTCTAAAGTGAGGTTTTTTTTCGGTAACGGCATCTTCTTCTGACCTTCATAAGAGCTTGTAAAAGCCTAAATTGAATAAATATGTTTTTGATTTTGATACGACGCATCTGCCGTTAATCTTAACTTAATCAGAATGCTATATTCATTTTAAATCTAAGCGTGGTTTGTGATTGGATATCCGAGCATTCAACGTCATTTCAATCTTCACCAGGTCATAGAAATAAAGAAAGTGAACTGATAACAAAACTAATTATCACAGGCAAACTTATTCCTCAAAGAAGATAGGCAAGAATGGCACTCTAGATTTTTTCTACACTTGTCTTGGAGTTAAATTCGTCATAGTTGTATGACGTCATAGTCGTATGACGAATTTAACTCCGTACATATTTTTCTATGTTGACGTCTCAAAAGTAGACGACTGAGTTGACGATAGTCATAGAGTAAAGTGTCCGAAAGGTCAGCACAAACAATAATCTACGCAAGTTAAATCCGTTAGTCCTTTATTCCACTTAGACATAAGGTAATACTGAAATACGCACCTGTCTCAAACACTCAAGGTCATCAGGCTTTCCAATAGTGTTAATCAAACTCAAAATCACAAAGCTGATGGATGTCTACCGTGGACAGGAGGTCCCTTCTGTAGACCGGTCATTAACAGAGCACAATTAGTGAACGGAAGCTTCCGAATGGGAACTAAATGGGATAACCGGTTTTAGGATCCCATCTCCCAGAGAATTTAACGTGTAAATACGTTTTGGATTTAATCACCAGGCCTAGATTTGGGAGTTTGGCTGTTTAGGAGTATTGTTTTGGGAATTTTCTGGATTAGGATTCCGCTTCATATTTAGGTGTGTGGGATTATGCTTGAATTACCAAAGTGATATTGGAACATTGTTCGCGTCGAGGGATTTTGGAGCTGAGTTATTGAAAATTAATTGGTTTATTGATATAATTTCGGAGTTACATTTGAATAAATTGATTGTGTTTTAGGCTTCCGTATTTTTAAAAAACATTTCAAAACGTTGTAATGCGGTGTACTTACTTTGAAATTGAATACGAGACTAAAACAAGTTTTTCGTATCCTATTAACAATTTGAGGTCCGTTAAAATACATCTGTAGAACAAACAAATTTTGACTTTAAAACAGCTTCTGTTAAGCTTTTTAACAAAGTAAATAACATTCGGTGCCGAAATGTACTAACTGGTATTTAATTATTCATTCGTAATAATGACATAGGTAGGTGCAGGCTGCAGTGGGCGCTACAACATAATGACGTCACAGCTTAATACATACTTAGCCAATATGCAAATGAGACAACCTACAAAACGTCATCTGATAAACGTAGCCTGAATTTGGAATTTGAAACATGAAGGCTTTATCTAGGCCAGCGGGTAACCGGCTTAAGAGCTGAAATTTAAATTAAAACTAAATTAATAATGAATGTTTGTTGAAAACATATTTTATATTTTAACATAAATGCAATCTGAAACTTCATGAATTTCGCCATGTTCTGTAATTATAACGAGGTTGTTAAAATATTTACTGAAACAATCGTTAATATTGGTATCATAATATTTTACAAGAATGGAATTTAGGAAATTCATCCCCTAAGGGGGCACCTATCGTGTCCAGACGAGGTCGCGGGAAGAAGCTAGTATACATAGGTATCTATTATTAATTATTAGATAGGTAGGTATTTATTATAGGAATTTGTCTTAAGGTTGTATTTCATATTGAAGGTAGGTATTTCATTTCTAGTCAGTGTCAGATATTTCTTAGACAAAAAAAATCTTAATAAGTAATTTATAGGTAATTAAATCCGTTAGAACTGTTTTATTCCAATACTAGCGGCCGCCCGTGACTTCGTCCGCGTGGAACTCCTCCTTTTTTGCAGTCGGTTAAAAAGTAGCCTTTGTTCTTTCTCAGGCTCCAGACTTTCTTTGTACCTAATTTCGTTTAAATCGGTTCAGTAGGTTTAACGTGAAAGCGTAACAGACAGACAGACAGACAGACAGAGTTACTTTCGCATTTATAATATTAGTTAGGATAATAACATTTAATCATAATTAAATTTAAATTATAAAATTGTAGTTTCTAGTTATAGAAATGTGTTATAATTCCAATCCACATTTTTAAGTAAATCAGATGCAGTAATAGTTATCGTAAGAATTTTAATTTCTGAACTTTTAAATTAAAATTAGGAAATTTGAATATAAATGTTTATTGCTAGGAATGGTGTTGCATTTAAATAATTGATGTATCAGCGTATGAACGACATGTCTAAGTTGACATTACAAATTTTAAAATGATATTTGAACAAGACAAGAGTAGAATAATTGAGACCCCTAGTGGGGTTTGAACCCATACTCATGTCTTCACTCGGCACCGTGTTGTCCTATTACACTATAGGGACCACTGATAAATCAAATTCTCTACTACTTTAACGGATTTAACGCTTATTTTATTTGTATTGACGTTTCGGAGCCTTTACAGATTCCATTTTCGTAGCACGACTGAGCTGACAATAGTCTTATGCCGAAGTACCTATATCCGTTAAAGTTGTTTCATTCCAATGTATAATAACCGCGAAGGCATCAGAAATTATAATTACCTACTACTTCAATTCGGTCTTTGTACTTTCTTGTAAGATTTTTTCGCTTCAGCGCCATCTGTGTGAAATGCATTGCAGCACTTTGCTTATCACTATACTTACACTAATGGTATTGGATCTAAAATATCAATTTTCGATTGAAACGTTGTAGTTAATATTTCAAATTCTGATTTAATTAAAAACATAGACACATTTATATAGTATAAAATAAAAATAGTTATTTTGTAATTTATATACGAGTACGTATAAGAAACGATCCAATTGTATCAAATTACATAATAAAAGGTTTATCTAAAAACATAAAAAATAGCGTAAAAAGGCTACCATTCACGAGATGGAATCGATATGGACCTTCGAGGCACATTCACTAGATTTATTTCTACGAAAGGTATTCAAGACATGAACAACTGATAAAAAAAACTGCGTAAACGTTTTATTTTCAAATAAAACTACGCCATAATATCTGATGCCTTCGCGGTTATTACACTTTGACATAAAACTACTGTAACAGATATAACTATTTATTATTGGCGTTTCGTTATATTTGTTTTATTCCAATACATGCTAGTTGAATTCTAAAAACATCAGAATCTATCTTTTATAATAATTTCTGATGCCTTCGCGGTTATTACACATTGGAATGAAACAATAATACAAAAAATCGGCAACGATATGTCGTCTCTTATTTCTTTATGTTGACAACGAAACGATATCGACACGACAAACCTCCTTGTCGACAACGTTCTCAATAGAATGAAACAACTATTAACGGATTTAACTCACGTATTTTCATTTTAATTATTTGCTGACGTTTCGGTTTTTTACAGTTTCCATAATCGTAGCACGACTGAGCTGATAATAGTCCAACGCTCAAGTTAAATCCGTTAATAGTTGTTTCATTCCAATGAATAATAACCGCGAAGGCATCAGAAATTATAACGTTCTCAATATTATTATTTTGAGAAGTCATCCACAGTTCATCATAGGCTTGTAGGAGTAAGAGATCGTTCCGTAATACACCCTGTATTGTGTGTGTAGGAGTAAGAGATCGTTCCGTAATACACCCTGTATTACGGAACGATCTCTTACTCCTACACACCTAACCAGTACTGTAAGTGTATAATATGTAATAAAACTTCGCCTACCGGTGGAAGTCTAAAATAGACTGTCTATTTTGAATGGGCGCAAATGTACACGTACCTTTATGTTACGGGTTTACTGTAGGTAACTAGTTACTGGAAGTAAAACAGTAAACTTTGTTATTCTAGTGCAATGAAAGTTGTTGTTAATATAGCTGGACGTTTGAAACTAACATAACGAAATATTGTTTTAAATTTGTTAATTTTAAATTCTGCTTGGATATTATCTGTGCCCCTGTCTGGAAAATTTCGAAAAAGTTCCGCCAATGATCGCGGCTATCTTGAATTTTATTTGTTACTAACAACTTAAGTTTATACTAAAAAAATATTTATACTAATATTATAAAGAGGAAAACTTTGTTTGGTTGTAATGAGTAGGCTCAAAAACTACAGGACCGTTTTTAAAAATTCTTTCACCATTTGAAAGCTACATTATCCACGAGTGACAAAGGCCATTGAATATTTTGAAAAAAAAAATAGGGATCCGTGCGAAGCCGGGGCGAACGTCTAGTTAGTCATAAAAAGATAAGATGTTTTGATTTCATTCTGTTTTTCTTTGGTTTTAGTCGTAATTATTTTAGTATACCTAACCTATTGCCTAAATACAAAGTACAAATCAAAAATTACCTACATACATAAAAGTCAACTCGCAAGAACCAAGTAACTTCTAATTGAAGTGGATATCCGAAAAAAAAGAGCGGGATGATTTACGGACGCCCGAGTCCGGATAAACCGAGTAAATGGTCCAGCCATTAGCCCGTCCCTTTTTCGGGTTAGTTTCTTTTATTTTATTTTTTATTTATTTTCATTTCGCGAGCGAGGACGCTTTGGTCTTTTAGTTTGATTAATTAATTGGCGTTTTTTTCTTGTTTTCTTTATTGATAGGAAAAATGTCTGATGCTTTCGTGGTTATTACACGTTAGAATGAAGTTGTAATGGATTTAAATCGCGTATTTTGTTTTGTTTTCTGAATGAAATCTTGGAACTTATTAGTAGCTCGACAAGTCAGGAAATATATTTTATTATATTATATGAAATACGCGAGTTAAATCTGTTAAAGTAGTTTCATTCCAATTACGATATTTGTTGAGTAATTATATTACGAAATGTTACAATTCTTTGAGGAATAATTGGGTATTATAGAGGTTACATGTTTATTCCTGTTCTTTTATGATTACATAAAAATGAAGTATAATTTATAACAATTATAATCTAAATTTATCATAATGTAGGTACAGTAAAATATATTTTTAGCTAGGTAGTGTTTAATTTAAGGGTTAAAAGTACTAAATATATTTGAACCCGCCTAATCAAGGTGTGACTGATATAATAAAAATATTAAAAAAAAATATAAAAAAACAATAGACTACTTTGTGTTAAATAATAATAAGTAAATAGGTACCCAAGTTTATAAAAAGCACAAACAAATTAACAAAATTTCGTGACAGAAATTTATCTTCTGTTTACCAACATGCATCAACGTAATAAATTACCATTAGAAAAAAGTCTCATGTCATCAATATTTAAACAAACATGGGACTTTTCTCTTCCCATCACATCCACTTTCACTACACACGAATCATTCAGTCGTGACGTAAGCACCGTGGCTTTAGCAAAACAAACAAACATATTCCACTTGTTTTCTGTTATTGCTGTTTCATAGAAAGTTAGATAAATATTTTCTTCCTGTACATTTATAATATCTTAATAATAATATCTTTGGACAATTTACACCAATTGATCTAGTCCCAAACTAAGCAAAGCTTGTACTATGGGTACTAGACAACGGATAAACATACATAAATACATATAAGACATCCAAGACTCAGGTACAGATGCCAGTGTTCATCACACTGACATCTGCCCCTAGCAGGATTCGAACCCGCAACCTCCGGTTTCGTAGTCAGGGGCTCTGACCACTAGACCAGCAGGCCGTCAATTTAAATACAATATTGGACAAATTTAGCCAAGTCACTCAGATATATGGTTCAGTAGTAGAGACCGTATTTCGAACGTAAGAGGGGTGAAGCAACTATAGACTGATTTAACTCACGTATTTTATTTTATTGGCTAACGTTGACGTTTTATTGACTTATGCATAACACTATTGTCAGCATAGTCATGCTACGATTATGGAATCTGTGAAGGTGCCGAATTTTTCACATAGAATGTATTTCAGTCTGATATAACAACATATAGGCACTAAAAACAGAATTAAAAAAAAATATACAATTGATATTATGATTTCTTTCCCGTTTAGAGAAAAGCTATGGAACCCTTTCGAGCTCGAATCCGACTCGCTTTTGGCCGATATGTTGAGTTACCTACCTTCTTTGCACTTATGGCAGCAGTAGGTGGTAATTTGTCAATAGATTAACACTATTCAGTATTTATTGTGTATGTATTTTGTTCAGTCAGTTAAACTGAAATACCTCTTCCATAAGTTACTTTAAAAACTCCACTTATTACGAAAATAATATTAAAATTACAAAAATCTTAGTAGAGTTGAAATATTGCGAGAAAAGTTTTGTTCATTTTCCAGTTAGGTACTTGCAGTTTCTAACTACCTAGGCACTAGTTACCTTCGTTTTGCTAAAGAAAAACCAATATAGTTATTTTTAACTTTTTTTCTCGACAGCTTTTTATTTTACAGCTGCTAGTTTCGCTCAAAGAAAATTGTTATTACTTTTTTATTTTAAATGCGGAGTTTTATTTTGTTTGCTGTTGGTTTTATGAACTTCGTGAAATAAAATCATGCTGTGTATGACGACTGGACGGCGCATTGTTTGAGATAAAAAGGAATTTTAAATAAAAACTTACGAATGAAGACTGGGTATTCAGAAATGATAACAGAAATAAGCTTGACTGTTTAGGATTTATTTAACAATGCTAATAAAAAAAATACATATTATTATAGCAAAAATGTTGTTTGTTAGTTTCGCTAATACTCGAGAATATTATTATATTATTTGAAATAGTGAAATTCCAAGGATGGTTTAAACGGTTGCAAAATTTGTGAAAAATCACATATTAGAAAAAGACATATTATTATTCTCATAAACCTAGTCAGCTAGTTAAGGAAATAAAAATATTAAAATATAATTAAAAATTTAAATATCCAAATAACTTTACACGAAAACTTAGTCTAGGCTCATTAAAATATTCGAGGATGGGACCAAAAACATTTTTCGAAACATGTACCTACCTACATGTACTTCAGCACAAGACAATTGTCAGCTCAATCGTGCTACGATTATGGAATCTGTAAAGGCTCCGACACGACAGCCAATAAAATAAAATACGCGAGTTAAATCCGTCTATAGTTGTTTCTTTGCAATGTATAATAACCGCAAAGGCATCAGAAAAATGTATGTACAGACTGTTTCTTTTTCTGCTAAAGACGGTACCAAGCATCAATTTTAAAGGTTTCAAAAAGGTATACTTAATATTATGAAGCCAGTCAAGCAAAAAGAGGGGGGGGTCTTATGTCTCGTAAATTGTCGTACCTTCAAGTTATGAAAGGCGACACTTCTGAAGATGACGTAAGCGACAGGCGACGGCAGGTGAGATGATAATGCGTATTTTTCTATATCTACACAAATATAATAAAGAGGAAAGGTTTGTTTGTTTATTTGGATTATTCAAGCTCCAAAACGCCTGGATTTGAAAAATTCTTTCACTGTTGGGAAGCTACACTATTCCCGAGTGACATAGGCTATTAAAAAAGGGATCCGGGCGAAGCCGCGGCGGACAGCTAGTATTGAAAAAATTGATATAACAATTAATAATTGAACTCGCATAGGTACCTATGCTGTCGTCATCAGCGCTCGATATTTTTTTATGCTATATATACGTACCTATATATTTTTTGTGTCATGGTATGAAAGAGGAAACTCTTTCATACCTCACAAGAAAACAAACCATAAATAATATAAATCGGCCAATTCAGGTAATACAATAATAACGTACAGATATGCAATTAAATTGTACCTATGGTTAGTTAAGATAATCTTATCTTATCTTATCTTATATATAAAAATTAATCGCAAAATGTGTTGGTAAGCGCATAACTCGACAACGCCTGGACCAATTTAGCCAATTTTTTTTTAAAATGTTCGTTCAAGTCCAAGTATGGTTCTTACGGCGAGAAAAAATTGAATAATTGCCGGGAAAACCCTAAAAACAGCCCTTTTCTTTTCCCATACAAACGTTAAC
This sequence comes from Polylopha cassiicola, assembly GCA_038024825.1. NCBI lineage: Eukaryota > Metazoa > Arthropoda > Insecta > Lepidoptera > Tortricidae > Polylopha > Polylopha cassiicola. The sequence goes on from CP149061.1 coordinate 9,928,709, forward strand.
TAACTAAAGTTACCTAATTTGAATTTCGAACGGGCAGGATGACGTCTGCCGGGACCGCTAGTTATTCAATAAATCAAAAAAAAGCAAATAAAATTACAAAAAAATCCTCAGAAACAACACTCAACACTTGCGCCACACACTCGCATGTCTCTGAGAATGAAAATTTTCTACGAAATGATAAATTGTGAATATGACGGGATCCGAATTTCTGATGGTCCCCTTTTGTGTATCGGGTTCCAGAGTGGTCCCCTGCATTAGTGCGGACAAGCTTGTTATTACGCACAAAGGGTCGAGGTCTAGCCGATGGACCCTGCAAACGAGACCACACTAAAGTTTTACTATGTACAGTAACGTCACTAGATTTTCAAAATGGGACCAATGGTTCAACAAGAATATTATCGAGCACTTGTTACTGGCTGGAGTGTTAGACTTACGACTATCTCAGAGTTGTTTCTGAAACGTCAGCAAATGCAATAAAATACGCGAGTTAAATTCATCATAACAGTTTTATTCTAATGTGTAATGTTTCTAATAGGTACTTACATCGGCTTCGAGAGTGTGAAATAAAGATAAAAACATAAAAGATTCTTACCATTTCGTGTCGCATAAATAAATGTCAGTCCAAAGCAATTTAACTATGTAAAAATATACATTGCAATGATACAACTGTTAATGGATTTAACTCGCGTATTTTTATTTTATTTGCTGATGTTTCGGATTCTTTCCAGTTTTCATAATTGCAGCACGACTGAGCTAACAATAGTCTAACGCTAAAGTCAAAGAAAAATTGCGAAATAAAAAGCGCCTAGTCCCTTAAAGATACCTATATTATTATGTTGTTGGTCGTATAATTATCATCATCACCTTATATTATCATCATAGACACATCAAATTGATGATGTCTAAACTAGGAAAATGATTCGGGCTCATCGGTAAGATCTATAGATCTAATCTATAGTTAAACTACTGTACAACTTTATATTGCGAATAAGGTCATGATCTGTAAGCTAGTATATATTGATTAAAACCCTTTAAATAAGTACCAACCTATAAGGATACATGGTCAACCTATAAGTACTATGTAGGTACCTAGAATCTGATAAGGCTAAGAAATAATGTCTAGAACACCCCCGGTTATTACACATTGGGGTCTTTTACCAACCCATGTTTAAAATTTAAGATAGTGATTTGTTAGTCATGTAAGAATAATACTGTAAACATGATAATGTCTATGTCTGTGAATATTTAAAAAAATAGATCAGATTAATTTATTTTTCAGCAGTACTATTTACCTAGAACCTAATAAGGTTAGGAAATAATTTCTGATGCTTTCTCGGTTGCTACATATTGAAATATAAATAAAACAGATAAGATTAATTTATTTATCGATAATCTAGCAATGGAATTAGCTACATTATTCTCACTCATACCGATATCGTAAAAAGCAAAAAAACTATAAGAATATTATATCTACTTAATTAAAAACATACAGATACCTAATACATAATTTACGCTGGCGATTGGAAATCTACTTCTGTATTTGTAAGTCTTGAAGTATATAATTAAAATATTGGATAAAACATGTAAATTTAGCATGTAAAAATATTCGAGCTCAAAAACTGCATTTGAACCCATGACCCCCAAGCCGGGGTCAATAAACTCCGATGATGTTTAGAAATACTGTATCCCCTATCCTATTATTAAATACAATTTGAGTATGATTAAACGGTTCAGAAAGTGTCAAGGGCATAATATAATAAAAGGCTTCGTTGGTATTTTCAGTCGAAAAATATTTTTCGAGGTGTTTCAATAAATATCAGTTTAACAGATAATAACGGGTCTAATAATTTCTGAAGCCTTCTCGGTTATTACACATTGGAATAAAACAATTATAATGGAATTTACTTGGGTAGGTATTTTATTTTGTTTGCTGACTATTCGTTGGTAACTTTAGTTATACCTATTAGACTATCGTCAACTCAGTTATGCTGCGAATATGGGAACAGTAAAGTTTTCAAAACGTTAGAAATAAAATAAAATACGCGAGTTAAATCCGTTATACTTAGTTGTTCCCTTCCATTGTGTAATAACCGCGAATGCATCAGAAATTCAATACACAATCAAAATAAAATATGCGAGTTAAATCCGTTATAATAGTTTCATTCTACATGTACTTTTACTGATAAAAAATAAAGCATTTTTAAACTTAAAACACTGATATAAGTTTAAAAATGCTTCAAGCCAATCCATCATACACTTCAGAAAACTAAAACAAAACCCGACCCTAAATATCGCCAAGTTTAAACCCATAGCGATACGGCTATCTTTAGGGGTCCTCCGTAAATGGGTATTATCGTGCCTTCTGGGACCCCCATTTGGTTAGGGGTCTCTAGCCGTCACCTATTATGTAAATTGCCTACCAAATATACCTTTATGTTTTTGGTGTAATTTCCTTTACGCTGCTTTTGAAAATTATATGTGTTAGATGCACCAAAATAATTATTAAAATAGTAAGTAATTTATTTTCACATATATATTTTAGATTTTTGGCGATATAGAAATTTAATACATTTTAAATTTAAGGCTGGAATTTTTTTAATCATGCTTATTTTTATTGTAAATTAGACCGGTATAAAAAGGTCATAATTAAACACCATCTAGATAATTATATGTACCTATTTTTAAAAAACTAAATTTAGAAGGCAAATGTACCTAATCATGTCCTCATTCTTGAAATCTCTATTGATTTTTTATTCAGAATGAGAACATCATTATTAAATACTGTATATTATAAATAATGTAGAAAAACATACTTGTGTCCCTCTTCAAAAAAACATACTTTTATATTTTACTTTTAAGTAGGTATCGTGTAATTACAAACCATGTTTCAAAGTATAAAAAAATACTAAGAAACTTCAAGATTATTTTTCAAGTTCTTTTAGGATTTTCTCTAATATAAACGAACAAATGTTATGTACATTCGTCATCATTAAGTTGAACAACATAATTATAGAACAAATATAGTATCTAAACCAAAATTTAAGCAATTTTGTCTAAGTACCTACACAAATCTGTCTGTATATTAGCTACCTATGTATGTACAATTAGTAGGTACTTCATAAAAATCCCGAATAAAATTTACCTATCACTTTATAAAATAATAAAAGCTTTGATATAAATAATATTTTTTATTTCTATTAATTTTCTTCTATACAAACCTTGTCTTATACAAACAAAAAACCAAAAAGAATAAATATACGTTTTGATGATTTATTTTTATTTATATAGAAATAAGATGAGTACATATACGTCACTAAATGTACGTAGTCCGTAATGGTTTACCTAGTTACCTACAGAACTAAACACCCTATATATTATACCTACATAACATATAGTAATATATATTATATATGCCATATTATAACTCGGCCAAGTTTCAGACTTCAAAAGCTGTTTGCAGAGTTCATTACGCGTGGCAATTTTAAAAGGTTATGTAGTCCAAGAGCTTGAGGGGGAACAATTTAAGTTACTTTATTAAATAAAATACGTGACCGAGTGGACTTTCAGCATAGATCATATTTCGAATTACTACTCTGTCACGGCATTCTACGACAAACGAACGTATAAAAAATGCTGGTTCGAGAATGTGAAAGATTACCTATATAATATTAATAGCTAAAAAAACATGGACTTTTATTTGAACATTATAAAATGTGTATGTTTTAATACGAAGCTTGATGTGGATCTATTTGGTATAACCTACCAAATAGTGGATTATTTTTGTGTTTTATTATTTAAATAAAACTTTTAAAATAAAAAAAAAAATATGTATCTTTTTTAAAAGCTTTTATTTAACTTGCGATGTATGTATGTATGTATGTATGTATGTATGTATGGATGTTTGTTCGGGTGGAATCTTGCAACTTAATTTTAGGGCACTTGCCCTCAACCGATTTAGCTGAAATTTTACATGTATGGTAGAATCAGGTGACAATGCAATATTATGGTACCATCGAGCTGATCTGATGATGGAGACGGGAGGTGGCCATAGGAACTCCGTGATTATACGAGCCAACCCCATCGAGTTTAGGCTCATTTGATTTGATTTGACCAGTACTTTGATATTATAATGGTGACCAGGGTCTGATGATGGAGACAGGAGGTGGCCATAGGAACTCCGTGACTATACAACGCAAACCCATCGTGTTTGGGCTCATTTGATTCGTCTTGACGAGTACTTTGATATTATAATGGTGACCAGGGTCTGATGATGGAGACAGGAGGTGGCCATAGGAACTCCGTGACTATACAACGCAAACCCATCGTGTTTTGGCTCATTTGATTCGTCTTGGCGAGTACAAATTAACCGGCCAGCGACCTTGCAACAATGATGCATTAAAGGAGATGGATAGATTAAGAAACCGAACCAACGATAACTAAAAAGTAAAAAATAAAATAAAAATAAAAAAAATATTTTTTAAAAAAAGCTTTTATTTAAATGCTCTAAAAAATAGATAATAAAATTTTGCTTTATAATTTTAACTATAAACTCAGAACCAAATAAGCGTAACAATTGACTTTTGGACTGAACATATGTTAAATATTATGTTAAATTATACAATTTATATTTATTTATATAAATAAAAGCTTGTCGCAAGATTTGATATAACAGTATTCTTACCTATGCGTATTCATATCTTGCGACAAGCTTTTATTTATATAAATAAATATAAATTGTATAATTTAACATAATATTTAGTTAACATATGTTCATAAAAGCTTGTTACGCTTAATGAGGTTCTGAGTTTATAGTTAAAATTATAAAGCAAAATTTTATTATCTATTTTTTAGAGCATTTAAATAAAAGCTTTTTTTAAAAAATATTTTTTTTATTTTTATTTTTTAAGCATGTTGTGGATCATTTTCTCTCTTATTAGGTAAATATAAGTAAAACAATTAAAAAAAAATGGTTGTTTTATCTGTATTTTTAACACAGTCTCCTACAGTATAAGAGTTTGTTCCACTGTGGGTCCACAGTTTGCACCGCCAGTGCGTAATTAGAGCTGCGGTGCCGCGCGGACTGCTTCCTGTGTGCTCCCGAGAGTTACACACTTACTCGTATTTATACACACACACATGCATGTTGTGTAAGGTTTTTTAGGAGTTAATTGAGATACAGAATATATTATATTATACGAGAACGTTTAAGACGAAGCTTGTTGCGGATATATTTAGTATACCCACCAAATAGTGGATTATTTTTGTGTCTTATTATTTAAATAAAACTTTTTTAAAATAAAAAACTAAATGTATTTTTTTTGAGCATGTCGCGGATTATTTTCTCTCTTATTAGGTAAAATGTAAGTAAAACAATATAAAAAAAAAAATGTTTGTTTTATCCGTATTTCTAACACAGTCTCCTACAGTATAAGAGTTTGTTCCACTGTGGGCCCACAGTTTGCACCGCCAGTGCGTAATTAGAGCTGCGGTGCCCGCGGACTGCTTCCTGTGTGCTCCCGAGAGTTACACACTTACACGTATTTATACACACACACACACACTCACATATGCATATTAAGTGAGGATTTTTAGGAGTTAATTGAGATACATAATAATATATTATAATATATACGAGTACCCATGTTTGTTTTTAAGACAAAGCTTGATGTGGATATATTTGGTATACCTACCAAATAGTAGGTTATTTTTGTGTCTCATTATTTAAATAAAAAAATATACAGTATCTTTTTTTTAAGCATGTTGCGGATTATTTTCTCTCTTATTAGGTAAAATGTAAGTAAAATAATTTTAAAATAAATTAAAAAAAAAAATTGTTTTATCCGTATTTTTAAAATAGTCTCTTACACTATAAGAGTTTGTTCCACTGTGGGCCCACAGTTTGCACCGCCAGTGCGTAATTAGAGCTGCGGTGCCCGCGCGGACTGCTTCCTGTGTGCTCACGAGAACACACATACAAGTATTTATACACACACACACCTACACATTAGTGAGGATTTTTAGGAGTTAATTGAGATACAGAATATACACGAGTATGTATGATTTAAGACAAAGCTTAATGTGGATATATTTGGTATACCCACCAAATAGTGGATTATTTTTGTGTCTTATTATTTAAACTAGCGGCCCCGGCAGACGTCGTCCTGCCCGTCTGATTGTTTCGTCAAAGATCTGTCAAAGTCTTCTGTCACTTCTTCATAAGGCTTCATATTTTCCCCATTTTTACACATTTTCCACTGTTTCTTCGCTCCTATTGGTCGCAGCGTGATGTTATATAGCCTAAAGCCTTCCTCGATAAATGGTCTGTCCAACAAAAAAATAATTTTTGAATTCGAACCAGTAGTTCCTGAGATAAGCGCGTTCAAACAAACAAACAAACAAACTCTTCAGCTTTATAATATTAAGTATAGATATAGATAAAACTTTTATAATAAAAAAATATGTATCTTTTTTTTAAGCATGATGCATGTTGAATAAGGTTTTTTAGGAGTTAATTGAGATACAGAATATACACAAGTTATTATATTTTTGATGTACTTAAGCGCGTAGCTGGGATTTTGCTGAGGGGCGTAGACAAACTAAGAGTATATCTAAGGTAATTTGGACACTCGCAAGGGAATCAAAACTTTAATTCTAGGGGGCAGCTGCCCTGTAGGTTTTGATTTTCTTGGAATGGGAGACAACAGAAATACATAAATTGAAAAACATTCCACTAGCTAACTATCACGGTTTATGAGAACCTAGTGAAAGACGGACGGACGGACAGTGGACTCTCAATAATAGGGTCCCGTTTTACCCTTTGGATGCGAAACAAAAAATCTTAAAAGTACCTATTTTGTAAGATATATTTTGCCTGTTTGGACGTTCCTATTTTATATAGTTCTTTGAAATAAACAGTCTTGTTTCTCCGTATTAATCAAATTTTATTCATACAAACCTTTTTCATTACAGGTGACGAGAGCAGTGGGCCATGTGAGTTGATTTTCCGGACAAAACACAATAACGACCTCGTTAGCTCCCTTTCATTTCAATGTAGGAAATTTCATACTTTAAGTCTGAATAGACTTTTTTCTCGTTAGTTGGATTTGTTTGCAAATATAATTAAAAATTACATTTTTAAATTTTTACCTTCATTTTTAATTTGTGTGTGGAAATTTTGTTATGTTGACTTATCTTTCACTTTTTAAATGTCTGTACCTGTTTTTTAAGTTTGCCTACTTTTAAAAATAAATACTAATATCTATAAAAGATGTAATATCAATCATTCATATTCTACAACAAACATTTAATATGAAAAAGTTTACATAACCCAAACATTTCGCGCTTCCCAAACCCTCCCGTAATTGGCCAGCCGTTGTCACGTAAAATATCATGAACCCATGTGCGTACAATAGGAAAATTAATATAACGCCGTGTTCCCTGACCAATGGTCTGAAAAGCGTATTTTCCCACAACCTGTATAATACGTTTTAGTTCAGGTGAGTCACTCATCCGGTCCGTCGGTCCGTTCAATTGAATGAATGAATCGAACGAATCTCACTCACTCGATAGAACAGTCGTGTTCCATTCGATGTTCAAAACCGACTTCCCATTACCGTTGGAAAAGTTACACTTTCCATCTTTTATTCGAATTTCAACTTTGTTTAAACGGGGCTGGAGTGGATTTATGAACCCGTATTTGGGGAGGCGTAATTTTAACTTTGTTTTCGACTTTTGCGGTCGCGTAGAATTGATTAGACCCGGTGTTTTATTGCTTGTCTTTTCGTGGTCACGGTTCGGGTTGATACGCGTTTTTGTAAAGATAAGATTTTGTGGCGTTTATTCCCTTGACAAATTGTAATGGAAGCCCTTTTTTTGGTAAAGGTATTGCGACTAAAATCTTAATTGCTTAGAAATAAGCTAAGTAAAGTAAATTATGTCCTTTCAAGATTTTCTAGAATTAACAAAGTTTGAGTAATTGCGTTGAAAGAAACCTTAATTCTAGTACATACTTATATTTCTGCATTAAACAAAAAAAGTCGTAAAGTCTGAGATTAATTTGAGTACATCTCAATTAAAGTATTTTATGTAAGTTTTCTTGGAATTGCTTTGAGAGATAAAAAGGCCAATATCGTAATTTTGCTGTAAGAACACTAATTCCGGGGCTACTTCACTTACAGCATTTTCCCTGAGCCCTTTCTTTATGATCTGGCTAAGTTACAAGCGAATTTATTGTAAGCGACACTGATAAGAATCTGAGCGGAAGCGTTTTTTAAGCGGATTCATTTGTTAGCTAGATTTTTGTGCACATAATTGAACAGTCTCGTGTTGCGAAGTCTTTGTTCTATATTTATATTTGTTTTCTATTAAGATGTATATTTTTAACCACCGAAGTAAAAAGGGAGTTAGAAAATTGACATATCTGGCTATGTGTGTGCGTATGTGTGTATAAACTATATATATTTTTATGCGTGTGTGGCATTGTAGCTCCCGAACGGATGAACCGATTTTGTTTTTGTTTTGTTATGTTACTATTCGATTGTATCAACAACAACTAGTCGTAACTATAATTGAAATATGACTGAAGATAATAATAAGATTATTCCTATTATACGGAAAATAACCGATCAACACAACGAAAGCTTTTATTAATCAAAAAGCAATATTCGATTGATACACGACAAACAATAAAATTAGGTCAAGTTAGAGGTATTTGTTACCTGTTAAATTATTAATAAGCGATGTGTAGTATTAAAAAATATTAGTAGGTACCTGTCTAATATTTTTAATGCTTTAGAGTATAATGGATTTAAGTCGTGTATTTTATTGTATTTGATGACTTTTACAGTTTCCATATTCGTTGCCGACTGAGATGACGATATTATTACGCGTACAAATAAGTATTATTGAATACGGTACCTACACATTATACGGATTACCAATGTGTAATAACCGCGAAAGCATCAGAAAATAATATAGGTAAATATTATTTCTGATGCGCTTACTACACAATATGATACAAAAACCGAAGCAAAATATTTTATTTAACTCCCATTTTTCATTTTGATGCTCTCGAGGTTATTGCACATTGAAATTAAACAACTTATATACTTGCCTAAATGTTCCGAAAACTTTATAATTCCCATATTCGTAGCGCGACTGAGTTGATGATAGTTTAACGCTAAAGTCCTATTTTTTTTTAATTTTAACTTTTAACACTTAAACCAAATAGTGATAATGACACCATAATTTTCATTAATTAATTTTATCATCGTTAACGTTTAACGTTTAGGGGTCCGTTGATTTATAAAAACCGAATTCAATTACCATCACCTAAATTCAGCTGGAAATTCCTTTTAAGTACGAAGTCGCAATAAACTATGGAACGGAAATTGCGGGACAAATTTCCAGGACAAAAGCGGAACGAACTCTTTTCATTTCGTTTTAATTATTTTGCTTGTTTAAAATGAGTTGTAAATGTTTTGGTAGTTTCAAGGAAGTTCTGCGCAGGTAAGATTATTTAATGTTAAGTAAAATCTTCAGCTTCATTATCAGATGAGGACTTTGTAGTACTTACTAAAGTAAGTAATTATATTTTTTATCAGAAATATAATAAATAGCTTTTGCCCGCGACTTCGTCCGCGTGGAACTCCTCCTTTTTTGCAGTCGGTTAAAAAGTAGCCTATGTCCTTTCTCAAGTTCCAGACTTTCCTTGTACCAAATTTCATTTAAATCGGTCCAGTAGTTTTAGCGTGAAAGCGTAACAGACAGACAGACAGACAGAGTTACTTTCGCATTTATAATATTAGTAGGGAAGTAGGGATCTGCCAAATTATAAAAAGGTACAAAGATAAAAATTGAGTCCAATTTAGTATTTGATTCCATGACGCACCTGGTATCAGGTCAACCCAATAAAATCGAATAAAAAAAATTGGATAGCATTTTTACTCATTAATTTTACATAATAATATTACTGTAAAGATTCATCGTAATATCCTTTTTATTAGATTATCGATAAACTATTTATTTTTAAGTGCGTCCTATTTACCTTCTAAGATTATATTATGCACCCTATATCAGGTCGAAAAAATCGTATTAAAAAAAACTATATCATATTTACTCATTAATATTATCAAATAATTCATCCTAATACTAATTTTATTAAGTTACCATTAATAAACTAAATTTATATCGCCATAAAATACCAACGCATCTAAAAACTAAACTCCAACTAAACCGCATTATAAAGTCACATCGTACGGCTCTTTTACAACTCTGCACCAATCACAAGGCGAAGTTTAACCCGCGGGCGGCCGCAGTAACCTTTGTTCGGCGTCTGATTGCTTTGTTCTCTTGGGGATAGAGATTTGAATTTATCATTAGAATTGGAGCTTGTACTGAAATATTCAATAGGTAGATTTTGTTTTTGATGTTCGCGTAATTTCGCTTAATAATAGGCTGGTAAATGTACCTTGAGTTGTTTAATTTGGTAGAAAATTCTTTTCCGGATTATTTTTTAATTTGCGCTTGCGTTTCTTTTAGTATTATATTACTTTGTTCCGCAATAAAGGGTAATCTAGTTGGTTGCTGACGTATTTTATGAGGCCGTAGAACCTTTTTTGCAATTAAAATACAAGTAAGGTTCTCGTTTACCATAATCTAAATCTGTATGTTATAAGGAAAAGCTGAATTAATGATTTACATATCAACACAGGGCCAAAACTAAGAAAGGAAGTTTTTAGAAAATTCACCCCCTAGGGGGGTAAAACGGGTTGCTTATCGTGCGCAGATTCAGTAGTGGGCAGAAGCTAGTTAAGTATATGAACTAACGGTTAAAATAAATTCCACTAGATCTTAACTAAAGAATAAACCAGTTTAAATTTATTACAGATCTTTATCTACGTACATATTTTAGCTAAAAAATGTGTTTAACTAAAAATTACAGATAATAAGCCATAAACTATTAAAATATACTTAATTAAAATACAGCACGCTAATTAGCAAATATAATTTCGCTAAGCTTGTGTTACCATAATCAAGTTTAATTATTACGTACCTAATTAATAAATCAGATTATTTTACAGAATAATAAAATAGCTATTGTGAACTATTTCAATACGATTGACATTATATATATCATCTCGTTTCACTTAAAAACCGTTGCAATATTCCATCAAAGCTTTGATTATCGTTATTTGTATGAATAGGGGCCCTAGACAAGTGCCCAACGTTCAACTTTAACGTTAAACGTTAGGACCAAAATGTATGGGATTTGACATCCGCGAACGACTGTCACGTACGTCACAAACGTTCGCGGGTGTCAAATCCCATACATTTTGGTGCTAACGTTTAACGTTAACGTTGAACGTTGGGCACTTGTCTAGCCCCCAAGGTATATAATGACAAAATAGTACCTATCTAGGTAACTCAATTTAAACTATACAATTGTCATAAATAAAAAGACCGCCGAGTGTTCTTGTGGTTTTTCTGGAGCGAAAAAATTAATAGATAAAAAATATTAGGCGCAAAAAAATATCGAGATAAGTGCTTCTTTAGTTCAGGAGTGGGGGTTCGTGACGTCATGTCATGTTACAATTTATACCGTCGAAACCCCTAACTTCACCTAGACTACCATACTTCGCCTAATTTTACATAACTTCAAATTTACAAGTTATTTCTATGGCAGGCTTTATATAATAACTCTAAGTATAAAGTATTTTTTATGACTGGCAATATTCTGTGGACAATCTGTGGCTAACTTCATATGGTTGGCGTCTAGTGCAGTTTATTCGTGACGCCGACCGCACGTTTTTTTCAAGACGTGAATGAACTTTGATTTTAAGGAGTGTTGCAGACCAGATAAATTTATTTTTATTATACAGGTACATGCTATAACTATCGCTTTATCAATTGACACTATTAATTAATAGATATATTACGTTTTTAAGTCATAATAAAAGTAATTGTTCATTAGGGCATCTGGTCATCATGTTCGTGCCAAACTTCGCCTGCCCTTAGGGATGGCAAATGTACTGTACAAAATTTATATAAATATTATAAGATTTCAATTAAATGAATAATAAGACTTGTTTCTACTTGTAAAGTGTAGTGGAGTATTTAAAATTATCAGATACTTAGAATCCAGTGGAAAGCGTTCAATTTTAGCTGATAAATTACCCGGCAGAAAGTGGGCATACCGTTTTTTGAAGAGATACTACAAACCATAAAAAGCAACCGTGCAAAAAAAAACTCCTTTTAAAATAAATGAAATGAAATTATTTAAAAAAAATAAAGTTGAATAAAACACTATACCCTCTTTTTTCTTGGCATGCTAGATAAATGCGTGATTTTTGGCAGCCCTAGCTTCGTCACTGTCAATGTATGTAACTAACGTCATATTGCACCCATACTTCGCCTACCCCTCTTTTCTAGGAAATAACAGTAATCTGACGTTGTTTAAGTGATTACTATATTATCACACTTCAAACCGAAGAGACTTGTCGTGAGTAGATCCCATCAATGTTTATTATAAGCGGTCAGGCATACATAGGCGAAGTTAGGGAAAAATACCCATTCTTCGCCTAGCACCATTTTGTCCATTTTTTGCCATGTTAGCCATTGAATTTCAATGCTCTAATGGTCTCTAAAGATGGACAGGAGTCCTTTAATTAGTTTTTTTCTTTGAACGGTCTAGAATACTTTCAAATTAACAAGTTATGTTGCAAAATATGCCAAAATCCAGGCGAAGTTTGGGGTCTCGACGGTACCTAAAATTTCATGTTTTTCCTATTTTGTGTGTCTAAGAGAATCTGTCACTTTTCATAAGGTTTAAAATGTCAACGGTAAAATACGGTAAATATAACTTAAAATAGCGCTAAAACAACACCGAAGATAAAAGTTATTCGGTTGTCAAACTAGTTTTTTTATATCTCAGAATCTGAATTCTTTAAGTGTTGCCACAGTTTGTTGGAATGGCGTTATTTTTTTAATTAAAGCCGTTAAGTGTTAATCAAATTTTGTCAGTGGGAGTTCTTGTGATGTGATAAATATCTGAAATATAATATTACATAATGTAAAATCACTTTGGTGTTAAACTATCATCAGATTAGTCGACTGCGAGTATGGAAACTGTAAAGTTTTCGAAACTATTATAGTTATTTCATTGCAATTTGTAAAATGTTTTTTTTACATGATAATATGGTATCATATTATTATTTAGATGCATTTTATTATTGTAGGTATCTTTTAAGGAATACGTAACTACGGGAGAAACCTCGGGTCAAAGCTAGTACCTATTTATTGTATAAATATACCAAAATTAAAGAATTGGTAATGATGATCATCATTATGGCAGATGGCTAGACTATTGTACAAAAATAAAAAAAAAAATAAAGTTTCTACGTACATTACTTATTGAATTAAATAATATGTAAAATAAACTAAATTTCAAAGCATAAACATAAATTTAAATTATGTCCCTTAAAATAAAAATTCTCCGAACCAAATGATATGTTGCGCAAAATTTAAACATAACTTATAAAAAACCAGTTAGTTTAGTAAAACCTCATTTTAATATTATGGTGGCAATTGATTGTGACGTCATCACTAAACCAGACTATTTGGGGCCGAGTAATGTAAAGAAATGTTTTCACTTACCTACATATATTATTTTTAATAAGAAACTATATACTTATATATAAAAGAAGAAGCTGGCTAAATGACTGCCTATTGGAATGAAACAACTATTAACGGATTTAACTCGCGTATTTTTATTTTATTTTATTAGCTGACGTTTCGGATTCTTTGCAGTTTCCATAATCGTAGCACGACTGAGCTGACAATAGTCTAACGCTAAAGTGATTTATACAGTTATGCAAACTACCTTATATTTAAATTACAAATTTTGAAAAAACTACCCTTTTCTAAATTATGAAATATTAATGTTACATTTTACGCAAAATATTTTACTATTATACATTACAATTAAAACCTAATAGGGGGCGTTACTAGCGCTTCGGAAAGACCATCAACTGAGAAGAAACGCCGCAAGAAACTCAGTCGGAAGTCGCTTTTTTAGGACACTTCTATGTTTACAATGAAAAAATATTGTGGCAATTAAAAATTAAAATTATACAAAACCAAATCAGAAAAATTAAATTTAAAAAATTGAAAATGAAAACTAAGTCTATGCAGTCTTCTGTCCGCTTAGGATTTGATGAGGTGGACTACTGGATCCCAAGCTGCTGGAACGGAGAAACCATCTTCCCTATTGAAATTCGGGTGTTTTTGAATTTCAATTGCCTCAAATTCAAGCGGACAGAAGACTGCATAGACTTAGTTTTCATTTTCAATTTTTTAAATTTAATTTTTCTGATTTGGTTTTGTATAATTTTAATTTTTAATTGCCACAATATTTTTTCATTGTAAACATAGAAGTGTCCTAAAAAAGCGACTTCCGACTGAGTTTCTTGCGGCGTTTCTTCTCAGTTGATGGTCTTTCCGAAGCGCTAGTAACGCCCCCTATTAGGTTTTAATTGTAATGTATAATAGTAAAATATTTTGCGTAAAATGTAACATTAATATTTCATAGTTTAGAAAAGGGTAGTTTTTTCAAAATTTGTAATTTAAATATAAGGTAGTTTGCATAACTGTATAAATCACTTTAGCGTTAGACTATTGTCAGCTCAGTCGTGCTACGATTATGGAAACTGCAAAGAATCCGAAACGTCAGCTAATAAAATAAAATAAAAATACGCGAGTTAAATCCGTTAATAGTTGTTTCATTCCAATGTGTAATAACCGCGAAGGCATCAGAAATTATTATGACTGCCTATTATCAACTCCAACTCAAAGCCTATATAGCCTATAGCAACTAAATCCTTGAACCTAGGATTAGATACCTACTTGATATGAACAGGAGTTTTTTTCAATCATAGGGGAGAACTAAGAAAGGATTTTTAAAAATTCGTGCAATTGCAACTATTGTGTGACAGATTGGTATAGTCGTGTTCGTCACGTATTTTTTTATTAACTGTCTTTAACTATTTCTATTAATCACTGGTTACGTACTATAATAAATAGTACCTTACATGTATCGTTCAATAACAAAAACAACAATTATTTAATCTAGGATTTTACAAGCTCTTATGAATTGGAATGAAACAACTGTTAACGGATTTAACTCGCGTATTTTTTTTATTTACAGTTTCCATAATCGTAGCACGACTGAGCTGACAAGTCGTGCTACGATTATGGAAACTGTAAAGAATCCGAAACGTCAGCTAATAAAATAAAATAAAAAATACGCGAGTTAAATCCGTTAACAGTTGTTTCATTCCAATGTGTAATAACCGCGAAGGCATCAGAAATTATTAAGCTCTTATAAAGGTCAGAAAATACCACCGTTTCCGAAAAAAACCACTTGAGATGAAACGGCAAGAAACTCAAGGTATAATTTTTTCAAAATACATAATTACAAGTTAAAAACCCCTTAACTCCTTTAAAACTAAATAAATAATATCTTCCTTGTAATTCTTTAATAGTAATTTTGGAATGCAACTTTGTTACTGGCTCCTAGACAATCAATCAATGTGACATGACGTGATATTTGACGTGAATTCGACATGGTAACGAAAACTAACCACGTGACATTTCGTAAAAGTATAGTATTCTCAGAGATTTTTGCTTCACAAATTTATGCTATTTCCCTGATAATAGTCTCTAAGCACTGGATAACACAATAGAGTTAGTTTTACCTTTGTCAATGTCGTGGCGGTGTCGCACTAAACACATGTTTGTTTCAACAAATTATTTCCCTTTTTTATTTCAATTCCTTTTCTTAGTGTTTTTTTATGATCCAAGTTTTCTTATACCTACTAGAAAATTTAACACCTAAGTCAGAGCAGAAAAAAGTGATTATTATTCATTGATTAGTTTGTAATGTAAGTAATTATGTACCTACTTGTTTTAAAAAAAATGATACCTCATTTAGTTTCTTGCTGTTTTTTCTCAAGTGAGGTTTTTCGGAAACGATATATTCTGACCTTCATAAGAGCTTGATAAAGCCTAAATTGAATAATTATATATATTTTGATTTTTATTAAATTTATTTGACCGACTGACTATCTCTCTGATTTATATAAATGCAATCTAAACCTTTGTGTCTAGTAGCTTGAAATTTCACATACAGATCCTGTCTTATCTGTCAAATCTTGATAAATACATATTATTATATGGATACCTTTAGACTTCAAAGGGTTTAAACGTCAAATTGTTATAACATGATGATATCACAGATATAATATAGGTAATATTATGTGTGTAAATTTAATTACCTACTTTATAATTGTGTGTGTGGCCATTAAGAATTGATTGTTTTAAATTAATCACACAACGGAGTAAAACGAAAGATGGAATTTTATTTATTATTCTAAAATTAACATGTTTCAAGCTGCAGATAGAAATAATGTTAAAAAAAATTGCTTGAGGCAATTCTAATGTTAAAAAAGGATTCACTAAAGCGTCTTAAATAAAATTTGCTCGAAGCAATTCTTAAGTTAAAAAAGTTCACTATGAACACTTCCTTATCAATCGGTTGTTTGTAATTACCATATTGCGCGCAGCTAAACCGGTCCAAATCTTATTTATAATTAAAAGCAGATCTTCATTTATATTCTGAGCCCGGCCTTGCTTGTGACATATCCAACGCGACCTTTGAGCCAATACTTTGATTAATTTCTTAAGGTATTTAGATCCGTAGCGTAAAAAAATGTATTGATAGAATTTAGGAATCGGTTTACAATGGCAGAAATATTTGGTTGAGTATTAAATTACGTCTGTTTTATTTTTAGATCACCTTAAGGGCTTCTCAATCTTTTATTATTATTTTTACTTATTTATATAAACATCTAAAAATAAAGAAAACATACTTACAATAAAAAATTTAATGTGATCAAAATATCTTTACTAATAATATCATAAATGCTAATCTTTTGTCTATTGTTTATTTTCATGCATTAACGCCTAAACTGTTTAACCGATTTTGATAAAGGCAAAGACTTTTTAAAAAACGTAAACCTACCTGGACTAATTTGTGTACCCCGGTATTAAAAATGGATCTGAGGATTACTTCTAATTGCGAAAAAAGGGGTTGTAAGTGGTTAAAAAGAGAGATGAAATAATTTCTAATTCCTCGCAGTTGGAGTAGCGGGCAAAAACTAGTATTTTTATAAAGTTTTTGTGCCAAATATAATAGTCTAAACACGGCACACATAAACTTTTTGTGCAAAAAAAAATAATAATCTAAACACGACACACGCTTGACGTTTGATGTCGTAACTTTTTTAAGACACGCTGAGTTCATGATTTGAAAATAATGAGTTGTGTTCGCGTACCTTAATTACAGGTATGTCGTCATTGTCATTAACAATGTTGTAATGATTTCTTGTACATATGCTACTGAGTATATAAAAGTCATCCGTCAAATTTATATCCCCATTTTTTAGACGTCATATAAAAAAAAATATATTTTTCTAAAATTTAACATAAAAGGACGGCGAATCGAAGTATTAGATTTGTTTCAAATAAAAAACAGATATTGCTTATAACATCAAAATACAATACATACAATTCATACCTAGGTATGAATTGTATTAAGAAAAAAGTTATAGTGCCATAGTTTTTTTTGGCTCGTTTTGGTAGAAACACTGGCATTTAAAATCTTACTGCAAACATTATATTTCAAATGTAGGTATGTACCCTAAATTTCTTCCAGATTTCATTCTCTTTTAATTTTAAACTTTCAATTCCTTCTTAAACCCGTTTACCTTCGTAGCCTCTCATCTTATCATATTCACATAAAAATTTGAAAATTCTGTAAAAGTCATCTCCTCGCTTGCCAAATTTCATATGGATCTTATCAACGATACTCAAGTTATTGACGAACAAACACAGTACTGTTTGTTCACACAGCCACGTCAGATCTAAAACCTGACTTCCCTAAATCTATACTAATATTATATTATAACTAGCTTCTGCCCGCGACTTCGTCTGCGTATGATTAGTATTTTACACTATATCGTTATAAAATATAGCCTATATGTTATTCTGGTGTATAAGCTATATTTTGGTAAAGTTTCATTCAAATCCATTCAGTAGTTTTTACGTGAAAGAGTAACAAACATCCATACATCCATACTTACAAACTTTCGCCTTTATAATAGTAGTAGGATTATAAAGCTGAAGAGTTTGTTTGTTTGTTTGTTTGAACGCGCTAATCTCAGGAACTACTGGTTCGAATCTATACTAATATTATAAAGCTGAAGAGTTTGTTTGTTTGTTTGTTTGAACGCGCTAATCTCAGGAACTACTGGTTCGAATTCGAAAATATGAAGCCTTTTGAAGAATTACTATTCCACGGGGACGAAGTCGCGAGCACAGCTAGCTATAATATTTTGTAAATTATTTTGACATTATTGCATTAGTAACATAGATACACTAACATAAATTATTTAAATTGAAATGTAAAACTTGAATTATGTTAGGTATGTATTAATTTATGTCATCGAAATAATGACGATATTTAAATATCCATTAATCAATTCTTATTTACAGCCTTAATAAACTAAAGGAGTAAATTCCACAATCAATCATAACAAATATGCATATTTACCTATATATTTATGTTAAAATGTAAATACAAATACTGGTTATTTACGATGCCTTCGCGGTTATTACACATTGGAATGAAACAACTATAACGGACTTAACTTGCGTATTTTATCTTATTTTGATAGTCTAACGCTAAACTTACGCAATCGTCAAATCGGTCGTGGTACGAATATGGAAACTATGAAGTTTTTGAAACGTTAGCAAATAATATAAAATATGCGAGTTGAATCCCATATATTTTTTTATTTATTATTATATGCAGTGTTTACGCAAATACACATATATGGATAAAATAATTGTTCCATTGTCTTTAATATCTACACTAATAATATTATAAAGAGGAAAGATTTGTACCTATTTTTGTATGTTTGTAATGAATAGGCCCAAAAACTACTGGACCGATTTTAATAATTCTTTCACTGTTGGGAAGCTACGTTCACCCTGAGTAACATAGGCTATAGAATATTTTGAAAAAAATTAGGGATCCGTGCTAAGCCGGGGCGAACCGCTAGTTAAGTATAAAATAATTTTAAGTGAAATTTGTGTTTCATCCTATATACATTGTCATAATTATATGTACGAAGTCACAGTACTAATTTACTACTGTTTAGTAGATCTTTCATTAATTAACTCATCACAAGATAAAACTAACTTCACAATTAGTTACAAGGCAACAGACAAGCGAAGACAACTGAAATAAGTCCAGTTATTACGGAGACAATACGTTCCAGGAAATTACTGTATTATTTATTTACAAATGCCAGTATTCTGGCGGAAACTGAAGATGCTTTCACAGCCTACAATGGAGGCAGTGAACTCACTATAACATCTATAGTTACAGTTTCGTTAATTGGAACGCAACTGTTTAAAAAAATAACCATTATAATTTCGGATGTCTTCGCGCTTATACACATTGGAATGAAACAACCATTACGGATTTAACTCGCGTATTTTTATTTTATTTTATTGGCTGACGTTTCGGATTCTTTACAGTTTCCATAATCGTAGCACGACTGAGCTGATAATAGTCTAACGCTATATGATCATTAGTTTAGCGAGTTAAATCCGTTAATAGTTGTTTCATTCCAATGTGTAGGTAATAACCGCGAAGGCATCAGAAATTAACATGTTACTTTACTTTTTCCGTTTAGGTAAAAAGGGGATATTATTATAATACTAGCGGTCCCGGCAAACGTCGTCCTGCCCGTCCGATTGTTTCGTCAAAGATATGTCAAAGTCTTCTGTCACTTCTTCATAAGGCTTCATATTTTCCCCGTTTTTTACACATTTTCAACTGTTTCTTCGCTCCTATTGGTCGCAATGTGATGTTATATAGCGTAAAGCCTTCCTCAATAAATGGTCAATCCAACAAAAAAAGAATTTTTGAATTCGAACCAGTTGTTCCTGAGATTAGAGCGTTCAAACAAACAAACAAACAAACTCTTCAGCTTTATAATATTAGTATAGATTATACGTTCTAAACGCCGATATGTCCCAATATTTAACAGATTACATATGAACAGGCTAGGCATACCTACACACATTGAGCATTTTTATTTTTTAAGAAGGCAAAAACACTCTTATCTCATTCATAACATGTCATATTAGCATAACTGAGAATACCCAAAGATAAATAAACTAAGAAGACTTTTTATGAGTTAATTTCATTAAAATATTTAAAATACCGAATTAGAATTTTATTTTTAACGGACTATGGTCCTGTGATCAGAGGTAACTACGAAACCGGTTGTTACTGGTTCAAATTCTAGGGGCAGATGTCAGTGTGATTAGCACGAGCATATTTACCTGAGCCTTATAAGCCTTATATTATTATAGATAGGTACATAATGATATTAATAGTAGGTACCTACAAGCTTTTCTTAGTTTGGGACAAGATCAATTGGTGTGAATTGTCAAAGATATTGAACTCTAATAACGGTCGCACCAAATTTTTGATAAAAATGTTACCTTTAATTAATATATTTAACGAATCAAAAACGTGTATATAATTATATTTTAAGTTTGCTGTTATTTAATGTTATTTTTTTTTATCGTCACTCAATGAAAGTATCTTGACATAACAATGTAATTACATATTATATTGTATGACTTTTCAGAAATAAATTAATCTAATCTAATCACCGAACCACAATTGAACAGTGGAATACAAAAGCCGCTAATAAAAAATAAAGTGACGCAGCTGTCATTTCCCCCCTACAGTCAAGTATACTCTCATTATTTATAAGGAAATGAAAGCGTGACGCAACCACTTCGCCTTTTTCCTGGAAAATTGTGACGTCATAACGCCGCTTATAATATTTTGAGTTGGGAAATGCAAAAAGTTCTCCGACTCCGCGTTTTGATGCGTGCTTTTCTTTCTAACGTTTAATGGGAGTGTATTACTCTGCGTTTTATAAGCTTTCCAGCTTTTCGCGAAAGCGTGAGCGAATGTTATGGTGTAATTTAAAAATGTCGTTTAGCTTTTTAAACGACTTAGAAACTCTTGACTTTTTATTTAGTCTCATTTATTATTGTCATGATTTTTAAAAAGTATTGTTATTTGTTTAGTTTTAGTGGTATATTTAAGTTACGAATGGCAACATTCGCGCTGATCTATGATTGGCTATTGTATATTTTGACCAATGGCGGACGAGCGAGCGTGGCCAATCAGCGGCGAGCCTCGGGCTGTCATGGGAGAAGACGCGGGAACGAGAGTGGAGATTTTTAGACAAAGATTGTAAAATAAATTCGTAATGTTTTGAGGTTGGAGGTTAACGGCAAGACTTATACGCTAATACGATTGATAACTAGAAGTTGTTAAGGAAAAGGAATTTACTAGTACATGTTAGACGTTGCGATTCTCAAGAACGGAATAAAGTAATCAAGTTGTATTTGGTGTTATCACAGTATATTGTTGTATGTCTACATAATAATATAAAAGGAGCTGCCTAACCTAATGACTAAAATCATCGCAGGGCCTAAACTGTAAGTGGAAGAAACTTAAAATTTTGCACAGGAGTTTTTATAACGTAGGGAAGCACTAAAAAGATTTTTGTAAATTTACCCCTTAAGGGGGTCAAATGGGGTCAAATGGGGTTGGAAAGACAGTATTAATGTTTGCCGTTTTTGAAGTGAGCTGTAACTATATTCCACGTGGACGAATTCGCGGGAAGAAGCTATTTGGTATATAATTATAAAAAATAATACCTGTCCGTTTTTCTCGCTAAAACTTGAGAACGGATAGACGATTTGGCTAAATTTTGTATTGAATTATTCGTGGAAAATAATCTAGGGAAACGTTGAGGAAATATAAAAAAAAACTCAAGAAACGCAGTACAAAGTTCGCTGGGTCAGATAGTGAATTAAGCATTTACTCTTTTTACATTTACATGAGTATTACCAACATCTTTAAATCTACTTGTAACATACTTAACTTCTAAATAAACCACTTAACACAAGTATCAAACACCTTTAAAAATAACTAAACATCGAAAACAACCTTTCAACCGCTTAAAGGGTTTTAGAACCTTAAAAATAATTAAAGGTTACGTAAAAAAACAAATTGAAACAGTTAACAAGCTCGTTAGAATATAATAAAAAATAGGAAATCAATAATAACATATTAATATTACAAATCACGAAGTCGTTCTTACTGTAATGACAGGTTGTGCCTCATTAAAGTGTCAAAATGACATGTTATAGTGGGTTAAACAAGAGTGTTGTGAGGCTTAAAGACGTATTGGACTGTTATAAAATAATTTCTGATGCCTTCACGGTTATTACACATAGGAATGAAACAACTATTAACGAATTTAACGCGTATTTTGTTTTATTTGCAGACATTTTGAAAATTTTATAGCTGATTATAGTCTAACGCTAAAGTAGCTAAATTAAGCTTAAGCGTTAGACTATTTAATTGTCAGCTCAGTCGTGCTACGATTATGGAAACTGTAAATAACCCGAAACGTCAGCTAATAAAAAAAAAAATACGCGAGTTAAATCCGTTAATAGTTGTTTCATCCCAATAATTTCTGATGCCTTCGCGGTTATTACATGTTGGTATGAAACAACTATAAACGGATATTTGCTAACGTTTTGAAAATTTTATAGCTGATTATAGTCGTCAGCTCAGTCGTGTTACAGATAATATGAGAACTGTAAAGTTTTCGAAACGTTAGCAAAGTAAATAATATAAATGAATAAAACGCGTTATAGTTGATTTCAACGACTGATATTTGTACATAATTATTAATTCATTAACACTTGTAAACATAGTGGTGTACTTAATTCTATGTCTATATGTCTACTTAATAGGTATAATATTTATGGCAGTGTAGGAGTTTTTTTTCATTAATTCTAAGGACAAAAAAGGGCGGAAAGGTTAAGAGAGATAATTAATGACGTGTTCAGAATGACATATTACACAGTCAATTTATTTCCAAAACGTGATATTATATCATTTGTACTATGTTTGTTTTTAACGTTTTATTTTTCTTATCCCTACTAATATTACAAATGTGAAAGTAACTCTGTCTGTCTGGTACGCTTACACACTAAAACTACTGGACCGATTTAAATGAAATTTGGTACAAAGAAATTCTGAAGCTTGAGAAAGGACGTAGGCTGCTTTTTAACCGACTGCAAAAAAGGAGGAGTTTCACGCGGACGAAGTCGCGGGCAGAAGCTAGTATAGTATAAAACGAAGTCGCTGTCTGTCTGTCCCTATGTATGCTTAAATCTTTAAAACTACGCAATGTTTTGAAGAGGTTTTTTGTTAATAGAAATATAATAGATAGGTTTATAGCCGTGTGAAGGCGGGGCGAGTCGCTAGTATCTATACCTATTAATAAAAAAGAAATATCGAAATTTATGCGCTTCTATTTGCACAAAATTGGGTAAATCATTTTGTTATGTGTTTGATATTGTTAGTATAGAACTAAATATATATATAGAAAAATGGCGGTACAAAGTTTGTCGGCTCAGCTAGTTATCAATAAAACCGGCTAAGAGCGAGTCGGACTCGCGCACTAAGGGTTCCGTACCTTCTATCTATAAAAAAGAAAAAAGAGACACCTTAAATATTTATTTTTTTGATTTTTTAGGTACTTACCTAGGTACATATTGCTTTTTAAAGCGGCAACAGAATTACATCATTAGTGTAAATTTTTAACTAACATGGTTCATGAGATACAGCCTGGTGACAGACAGACAGATATGACAAATGCAAAAAGACGAAAATAAATATTATTATTTTGATGACGTTTTATCTTAACCTATAAATAAAAGATAACTTTAAAACGTTGATTGCTTGAAATAGTTTTTTTGTAGTTATTGTTATTATTTTCGATTAGACAAAGGGTTGATAGTGTGCGTAGGCGCCGGTTCTTAATGAAACGCTTTTACGGCGACGACACGAATACGATACGATTGAATTATAAATTGCTTTCATCGTGTTAGGCAATGAAACGTATACAGATTGTTATAAGAACTAATTACACTGGCATCTGTACCTGAGTCTTGGATGTCTTATATGTATTTATGTATATTTACCCATAACACAAGCTTTGCTTAAAATGGGACTAGATAATTGGTGTGAATTGTCCAAAGATATTTATTTATTATTATTTATTTACTTAATTAAATAAAGTATTTATGTCGAAATCGGACTGAGAGCTTCGGACGTATCCGTTTTTAATTTATCTCTATATCAGTAGGTAACGGTTAAAATTTAAATTACGCACAGGTGTCTTCTTATATCGTAAGGGGGCAGGGGAGTAGCACTAAGAAAGGATTTTTAAAAATTCGACTCAAAAGTGGGTAAAGCGGGATACCTACTTATCATACGCAGACAAACTCGGGGGCAGAAGTTAGTTTCTAATAATCGTTATAATTTAATGTATTCTTTTTTATTTATTTTTATAATATAATATGACTGTGTAATATTGTATAAAATAAAGAGAAACTAATCTAATCTAATCTATTGAACAGTCGTGTCGGAAACGTAGCGAAGGCAACGGAAGCGTTGTTTAGAAAAACCCAAAAATTCCTCGTGCGTTATTATTTCTCAAAATTTATCTTTTTAGTGACTCCACAAAGATTTGTTAATGTGTTCCGAATTAATGGAAAAGATATACTTTAGTCAGACCCTTGAAATTAATTGAGCGTCAAATTTATTAGTGGCTCTAATCGGTTTCATTACATTTATGTTTTCGACACAGATTAAGAAAATAGTTTATGGTTCATTAATTTTATTCACATGGTGTTTTGGAGGTTCATCAACTGTCAATTTTGAAAGGATTTCGTTTTGAATGTTTATGCCTACTTATACTATTCAACCACTATTTAAAGGCTAAATAAAATAGTTACTTCTTGAAAGTATGTTTTTAAAAGTGACCTTAGGTGACTACTAAATGGAATTTTGGAGTAGATTACTTTTTATATCATACCTAACTAGCGGCCCGCCCCGGCTTCACCCGGATCCCTTTTTTTATAGTGAATCGGAATAACACGGGAACAGTGTGGCTATCAACAGTGAAAGAATTTTTCATATCGGTCCAGTAGTTTTGGAATCTATTCAATACAAACAAACAAACTTTTCCTCTTTATTATATTAGTATAGACAACAAATCTTATATACCTACTTGAAAATTACCTAATACATTAGGACAAAAAGCTCTATATATAATTTAAAATACCATCGCAGTAAAATTAAAGCCATAAAAAATTTCTTCGCTTTCACATACATCTGTATCAAAAGTCACCTCGATAAGACATTAAGCATATACATAGGTAGTATATATATTATATGTTATATTCTGTACGTTTGGGGTCCCCATTTCCATTCAAAGATCGAAGGTTAAACGAAGCGTTTTGGCGCTTCCCAACCCTGCTTCGGGCGGGCCATGAAAATAGCTGATAGACCAAAAAGGCAACAGATAATATATATTTACATACCCATATAAAAACGTAGTAGGTACATAACATATTTATAACTTTAAGGTTACTGCTACCTAGCTTAGAACCTTTGCCGAACCTCAGGAGCAAAAATTATATTGTATTACAGATATGATATAATGACGAAGAGTGATATTACTATCAACTTGATAGTAGTAATTATGACTCTAAAGAAGCCAAAAAGCATACAAGATCCTTATGAAGGTTTGTTTCCGGGAAGCAGTCTAGAAGAAAGACATAATTATGATTCTTATCCAGTTCCCGTTGAAAAAAAAACAGTCAAAACGAAGTCTAGCCGTTAATTCGTTTTTAATGGTATAAGAAAACGCAACAATGACGTTGTCGTCAGTTGTTTGTCAAGTCAATTGATTAAGGTAGCGCTGATTTGCTCCCAAAGAGCAGCTAAAGTTTTATTCCGCCTCCAAAACCATCCAATTCATATAATATTTATGTTTGCTCCTAAATAGCGGTCCAAGTTTTTTTCCAAAAACCGCTCACCTCAAGGCTCAAAGAATTCCCGTTCAGAAAATTTACCCCATAATTCTATGGCGCCGTAATCTGCGCGCGGTGAATCTTAACTCGCCCGTGATTGGATCTTGCGTTATCTACCAATTCCATTTTGATAACAATACCGGTTTTTTGTTAACGAGCGATAGAGATGCGGACATTTTTGGAACGCTGTGATGTGTTAAGATTAGAGAGAACTTCAATATTTGGTCTGTGGTATTTGTGAACACTAAAACTTGATGAGATCTTTTATTACAATGATATTACAATGAGTAGACCCTTTGGGAGACAAAATTTTTCTACTCTTGTCTCTGTAAAAAAATATCATTATAAATAAAAACTAATGGTATTGAACCAAGAATATCAATCGAATTTCGATTGATAGATCATAGTTACTAAAGATCTTTCCTTGGTTGTAAGTTTTGGCAAATCTCTTTGCTTATTACTGTTTCTTACTTTTCTAGTTAACATTAAAAGTTCAAGTTAAAACACTGTTTCTTTTCAAAGCATAAAATGAGGCTTTACTTCCATTTCCTGCAAAGACTTTAGCTTCTTCGATCCCAAATTCCTTATCATTTGGCTCTTTTCCAAAATCGTCCTGGGTTTGATCCAGGAACATCCTATTTTCTGCCTATCTCGATAAGTCCTTCTTTTTCAACTTTAGTTTTGACATACTAATTGTTAAATTTTATAAAAAAGTCATAACAGGTAACAGTTTCTTGCGGCGTTTATTCTCGCAGTGCCATTATTAGAAGAGGTAGTAAATTTTGAGTGCGTGTCCCTTGGATCCTATTTACTTAATAAAAAATCATTTTCTCATTCGCAAAATCAGAATCGGTATAAATGAGAACAAAAGCACGAACCGTTTGAGTTTTTATCAAGGTCAAATACGAATTTGTTAAAAGTGTCTACATAGAAGGGATCGGATTGACCAGATCGTCAAACGATGACCCTTAAATTAAAGGTCAAGGTTGAAGTACCCAAAATCAATGGAACGTGTTATGAGTGTGCAGATTAGTGATACCAGAAAGAAAAACGGAACTTTTTAGCAAAAACGCTTACAGTATGGCGGTCGGTATCTTTAATACATTACACAGAGATATAAAATAATTGCCACTAAACAAATTTAAAGTGTCGCTAAAAAAATGGCTTATAGAAAATTGCTTTTATTCTGTAAATGAGTTTTTTGATTATTATAGGTTTAAATAGCTATCGATTTGGAATGTATTGTTACAAGAAAATTTTAAATTATAAAAATGACATTAATATTTAAGTCTATTTTTTGCATGCTAGTTTCTAGTGAAATGTGCTGAACAAAACAATATTGTAACTCAACCATCCTATAAAATTGTACCACATTTTATGCAAAATAAATGATTCTGATTCAGAAAGTATGATGATATTGGTGTATCAGGATCGTAGAAGTAAGAAAAAGCCAAGATAAATGTGACTTTAGTAATAATTATAATTTTATGGATTGATTCAATTGAAATACTTAATAAAAATTTGGAAAAACGAATGCATAGACCACGTGACATTTCATTCGCGTATGTCAATCCCATATAAATTTACGATCGCTTCATTCGGTTGCTATTATCGATTAACACTTTTCCTAAATCTAAGAAACAGAGACATTTCCGTAGACCACAAAATTGTTTCATTTCAGTATATTGGTATTTATGATCCGCCTATTTACCGCCGATTTACCTTCAAAATCAAAGACACCTCGATCGTTATACCAAATCCCTACTAATATTATAAATGCGAAAGTAACTCTGTTTGTCTGTCTGTTACGCTTTCACGCTAAAACTACTAGACCGATTTAAATGAAATTCGGTAGGTACAGAGAAAGTCTGGAGTCTAAGAAAAAACATAGGCTACTTTTTAACCGACTGCAAAAAAGGAGGAGTTCCACGCGAACGAAGTCGCGGGCAGAAGCTAGTAAAATATAAAAGGAAAACCAGGGTAGGTTGTGGTTAAAGATCTTAAGTAAATCTCAAATGAGTTTGAAACTTGCTGCTGACACGCTCGCCGCGACCAATTCAATGGAAAGCAAAGTTCGGTTTTGCTATCTCTTTAAGATCTATCGGTCCTCTAAAGCACTATTGCTGTTTGACATGGTAGTCTGAGTGTTAGGGTAGATTACCTAATTGATTCGGTCGCAAATTAACCTTGTACTGTGGGTATTAGACGAAGATAAGCAGTTAAAAACATAAGGCATATATAATACTAGCTGTCCACCCCGGCTTCGCTAAAAGCTAAACTATTCCCGAGTGACATAGGCATAAAAAAGATGATCCGTATGTTTTTTTATGCCTATGTCACTCGGGAATAGTTTAGCTTCCTAATAGAGAAAGAATTTTTGAAGTCGGTCAAGTAAGAATTTTAGTTCCTGGAACTAGCCGTTTTGACTACGTTTATATCAGTTACCTAGTAAATTCTATCTATTGGAATGAAACAACTTTAACGGATTTAACTCGCGTATTTTATTTTTATTGGGAAAAAAAATCATTCCAATTTCAATTTTTTTCATTTCAATGTATGATAACCGCGAAGGCATCAGAAATAATTAAATTCTATCTATACCTACTAATATTATAAAAAGAAAAGCTTCGTTTGTTTGGATTGAAAAGGCTCCAAAACAGCTGGATCAATTTGAAAAATTTTTTCACTGTTAGGAAGGTACACTATTCGTGAGTGACATAGGCTATAACATTTTGGAAAAAAAATAGGGATCCGTGCGAAACCAGGCGGATAGCTATTTTTATATAAAACTGGTATGTTACCTGGGGCCCTAGACAAGTGCCCAACGTTCAACGTTAACGTTAAACGTTAGCACCGAAATGTATGGGATTTGACATCCGCGAACGACTGTCACGTACGTCACAAATGTCAAATCCCATACATTTTGGTGCTAACGTTTAACGTCAATGTTGAACGTTGGGCACTTGTCTAGCCCCCCTGGAAAGTATATTCACAAAACTTTTTCTAAAACCTAAAATCCATCCCCAATCAACAAACTAAATCAAACTCCAATTTGTAGGGAAAAAAAAGTGAAAAGGCAGTGACAATTCGTAGTGGTACTAATGAACGCGCGTCAATCAGTCCGTTTGTCGGTCCGTCATCCGCGATACAAATTAGTGATAGCGGTGCGTTCGTGCGACCACTAGGGTTGTCGACTACCAGAAATATTTTTTAATAAGTAAAAAAAAAGAGTAAGACAATTTTGGACCACTTTAGGAGGCCTAGACAAGGTGCCAACGTTGTTCGCGGATGTCAAATCCCATACATTTAGGTGCCAACGTTGAACGTTAACGTTGAACGTTGGCACCTTGTCTAGGCCCCTAGATGTTTATTACTGTACTTGGTCCTTTTATCTTTAGTTTATTTGTCTCTATTTATTAAGATAGATATGTATGACTTAGGTAAGGAGTTGTCTGACCATGGTAAGTTCATTTTATGATTATGTTTGTTCAACAATAACACAGCGACACAAGAGTTTATATATTATATATTATCACTATTTTTATTTTCAAAAAGTTGATGACCTTTGTAGAATTTTATGTTTGAAAATAAGCGTTATCACCCTTCACATTTATAGGTAGGGGTATGAAAAATAGATGTTGGTCAATTCTCAGACCTACCCGATATGCACACAAAATTTTATAAAAATCGATCCAACTGTTTCGGAGGATTTTGTCAACAAATACTGTGACACGAGAATTGTATATATTAGATAGATAGGTATATATAATTATACATGCGATGTTCGGACCGAACTACTTCTAATCTAAAATTATTCAGCGCAGCAACCCTAAGCATTAATGATCCAGTACATACCTAAGTCCGTGTGTTCATCCGTCGATGCGTGAAGGGAAATAATTAATGTTGTGTTGGTACAGCCTGCAGAAATGGAACCTGGTTATACTGTGTTTGGTTGCAAAAGTACATCGAATACCTGGTTAATGTTTGTCCTGGATTCGGACATGCAGATTTTAATAAGATTTCATTTTAAAAACAGACTAAAACTTACATCAAGGTTAATGTGCGAGTGTGAAAGCACTATTACTACGCGCGTGCGACAGAGACAAATAGAAAAAGGGCAACGTCTGTTTTTCGCTGTGCTCCGCCACCGTCCTTTAGCATCTGTCATTGCCCTACTTGTAATGAGAGGAGCTATTATTTAAAACTGCTCTCTTCTTATTGTTTATTTAAAAAATGCCAAAGTGTTATGTTAATTTTGCACCCCCATTTTTTCCCCTTAGAGGGTGATTTTCAAAAATCCTTTTTTAATGCTCACTTACGTTATAAAATCAGGACGCAATGAGGATGCCAAATATCTAGCTTCTAAACATTATACATTTAAGTCATTAAGACAGCTTCTAATTTTATATTATATTATTATGGAAACTGTAAAGAATCCGACACGTCAGCAAATAAAAATAAAATAAAAATACGCGTTGTTGAATCCGTTAATAGTTGTTTCATTCCATATATATATATCATATATATATATATATATATATATATATATATATATATATATATATATAAACCAAACAACAGGGTAATTTTACTAACAGATGGACTCCAAAGATTGGCTCTAATTTGGCTAGCTATTAGCCACCTGGCAGTTGTTAGCTTTGACACTAAAGCCTTCCAGCAAATAAGGCTTCAGTGCAATTTGAGGTCCCACCTTAGTTACGTCGTTGTTTACTGTTTTCACAACAGTGAAATGAGATTTGTGTTGTTTTAGTAACGGATATTAGTTTTTAAAGTTCTTGTATTGAAGTTTGAAGCTTTTCAACTGTCAGTATATATGATGCAGCGCTATTTGGGAGCCAATAGTCATATAGATGGCCCTAAATCACCCATATTTTACCTCCTTAGCGGTTGAAGTTCTTATTGCTACCCTATGTTATAAAACCAGAGTTAAAATTTTTAATTTTCAACCCGTATAATAATTTTGGACTTGCGTTGACATGTCTGTCATTAAGTCAGCTTCTCTTTTATGTAACAGATAACATACAAGGTGTCCTAGACAAGATGCCAACGTTCAACGTTAACGTTAAACGAAACGACCAAAATGTATGGTATTTGACATCCGCGAACGACTGTCACGTACGTCACAAACGTTTGCGGCTGTCAAATCCCATACATTTTGGTGCTAACGTTTAACGTTAACGTTGAACGTTGGGCACTTGTCTAGCCCCCAAGGTGTCCTAGACAAGATGCCAACGTTCAACGTTAACGTTAAACGAAACGACCAAAATGTATGGGATTTGACAGCCGTACGTGACAGTCTTTCGCGGATGATATTCCATACAACGTTGGCACGTTGTCTACGCCCCAGGGTCCAAAGTCTAGCGCTGAAACTGACATTTGAACCTAGCGGGATTCGAACCCGGAACCTCCGGTTTCGTAGTCAGGGGCCACTAGACCACCATGCCATAATGTAACAATTATAATACACCATTACGCATCAGTGTGTGAATACATTAACCCTCTAATTATGTTTGTGGATACAGAAGCAACAATTAACGTTTGGTAATGCCGGAATTACGTAATATCATTTACAATAGTAATTGGATATACAGCTGGATAGGCAATGATTCAATTAACACTTTGATTTTGTGCATCTAAAATAATTTGCAGTCTGATGCACTCGTTTGAATGCATACATCAATATGTAGTATAAAACAAAGTCATATCCGATGTGTGTATGTTTATATCATTGTGAGATTTTCTTTAATAGATTAGATTAGATTCATTTATTTCTCAATAATCACACAATATAATTTATACGTTGAAATGTCAAATACCTACATGTGATCATACCGAGATCGTCAATACAACAAAGTCATATCCGATAATAGAATGTTTATATCCAATGTTAAAAGCAACGAATTTTGTTAGGTTTTTCTCATTAGTCGTCAATAGCCGATATCATACCTAACTAATTTAACTCGTGAATATTAATTTAATACAACCTGCTAATTCTTCTTTGTAACTGTGTTATAATTATAAAAGTATGTTTATTAATACTACTGTCGTCTGCTCAGTCGGTTACGAATAAGGGAACTGTGAAGTTTTTGAAACTTCAGCATATAAACCAAAATACGCGAGTTAAATCCGTTATAGTTTATTCTTCACAATCTATACTAATCTATACTAATATTATAAAGCTGAAGAGTTTGTTTGTTTGTTTGTTTGTTTGTTTGTTTGAACGCGCTAATCTCAGGAACTACTGGTTCGAATTCAAAAATTATTCTTTTGTTGGATAGACCATTTATCGAGGAAGGCTTTAGGCTATATAACATCACGCTGCGACCAATAGGAGCGAAGAAACAGTGGAAAATGTGTAAAAAACGGGGAAAATATGAAGCCTTATGAAGAAGTGACAGAAGACTTTGACAGATCTTTGACGAAACAATCGGACGGGCAGGACGACGTCTGCCGGGGCCGCTAGTGTGTAATAACCGTGAAGGTATCAGATATTAGTATGCTTATTATAAAAACTCTATAACATACATAACAAACAAACTAAGTACTAAATTTGTAGTTCTAGTCCATGAAAAATATCAATTAATTCCCAAACCATTTTTTTTATTTTGCTCCCTAAATACTCGACTCAATATGGGCTTAAAAGCACAAACAGAAAAGTTCCAAAAATGATTCGTCACCGCCATTTTAGCCGATCCGTTGTCCGATAAAGCTACCGAATAAATGCTTTCAGAGGAAACTTTTTATTGACTTAAAGCTTGTGAGGTCACGTGAAGAACTCGTTTGTGACGCCTTCCATCTTTGATGTAGTCTCGGCGCCATTTTGTTATAGCGTTCCGACGCCATTTTGTTGTGAATTCAAAATGGCGGGCTACGTGGCTTATGTTATAATCCTATTATTACAAAATAATTGGTTTGTTATGATAATAATCTATTGTATCCTTATTACTTACTAGCTGTGCCCGCGACTTCGTCCCCATGGAATAGTAATTCTTCATAAGGCTTCATATTTTCCCCGTTTTTTACACATTTTCGACTGTTTCTTCGCTCCTATTGGTCGCAGCGTGATGTTATATAGCCTAAAGCCTTCCTCAATAAATGGTCTATCCAACAAAAAAATATTTTTTGAATTCGAACCAGTAGTTCCTGAGATTAGCGCGTTCAAACAAACAAACAAAAAAACAAACAAACTCTTCAGCTTTATAATATTAGTATAGATTATGAATGAAGATTTTTTTAGCATTGATTTGTACGGAGATAAGTTTATTAACGGGAAATTATAAATTCAATACCAAAATAATAGTACCTGCCATTTTTATGTGTACCTATCTGGTGTTATTTATATTGTATTGATATTTCTCAAATTTTTAAACCTGTTATGGCATATTTACGTAGGTAGGTATTCTATTTCCAGTGAATGTTATTTTTTTTAAATCAAAAATTTGCACACATACCTAATTATTCATACATCTAAGATGCGCGTGCTGCTAACATCTGCCCCTAGCAGGATTCGAACACCGGCTTCGTAGTCAGGGCCACTAAAACAAAAGGCCGTCATTTTATTCTCGCTTTTCCTTTTTAATGAATAATAAAAAAAAGGAACTAGTACTAAATATAAAACTCAGGTTAAATAAAATAAAAGTAAGTGTCTAGAGAGAACACTCGACTTGTGTTTATATTATTTTTAGTATAGAACTGTAATTAACTAAATTCTCCTGTTTCTTTATGAGGAGTTATATTATTTTTATGAAGGAACATTTTTTAATACCGCTTCTGTGATAACTTAAAGTTTATCTGTTATTTATTTATTTATTTACACTTTATTGCACAATAAAAAACAAATGTACAAAAGGCGGACTTAATGCCATATGTTATATATTCTTGAGACATGGATTTCAGAATAGCGGATCAGTAGGTATGTGTATTTTTTGGAGTTTTTTTATTATTTATAACACTTAATTATTGCTAAATAAATTATTAAACTGTGTAATATTGAATAAATTTTATTATTTTCTTTTTATTACTATAAGGAATACTTCAATAAATTTAAATATTATTAAAATATGTCATTTTATACACTTCCTTATATAATAACTATAACTTAATTATTTTTCATGCCTTCGCAAAATATTGTACCTAATACCTAACAAATACCAATTGTTATGAATTTAACTTATGTATGTATTTTATTCTATTTTCTATAGTTTCCTAAATTTCAGCAC
Organism: Polylopha cassiicola; assembly: GCA_038024825.1. Taxonomy (NCBI): domain Eukaryota; kingdom Metazoa; phylum Arthropoda; class Insecta; order Lepidoptera; family Tortricidae; genus Polylopha; species Polylopha cassiicola. The sequence continues at coordinate 9,963,061 of CP149061.1, forward strand.
GTAAAACAAAATACTTAGGTACGCGAGTGAAATCCGTTGTTGTTGTTTTATTTCTATGTTTAATAACCGCAAAAGCTTCAAGATGTTACCTCTTTGAGCTTTTAAATGCTTTCAAGGCTTAAATTTAACAAAATCCAAATTAACACTAAAAACAAGTAATTTCTGATGCCTTTACGGTTATTATACACTAGCTTCTGCCCGCGACTTCGTCCGCGTGGAACTCCTTCTTTTTTGCAGTCGGTTAAAAAGTAGCCTATGTCCTTTTTAAGGTTCCAGACATTCTTTGTACTACATTTCATTTAAATCGGTCCAGTAGTTTTAGCGTGAAAGCGTAACAGACAGACAGACAGGCAGAGTTACTTTCGCATTTATAATATTAGTAGGGATTGGAAGCATTAATCTAAAATTTTGTAATTAATTAAATAAGGTAGATTACATAACTGTATTAATCACTTTAGCATAAGACTATTGTCAGCTCAGTCGTGCTACGATTATGGAATCTGCAAAGGCTCCGAAACGTCAGCCAATAAAATAAAACACGCGAAGAACAAACGAAAGCGAATTCCAATGTGTAATAACCGCGAAGGCATCAGAAATTATTAAAATACGCGAGTTAAATCCGTTAATAGTTTCATCCCAATGAAAAACAAGTACCAATTTTAATTATAATGATATTTTTGTACAAAGACAAGAGTAGAAAAAATCTTAGACCCCCAGTGGGATTCGAACCCACGCTTATGCCTTTACTAGCGGCAGCGTGCTGACCATTACACTATGGGAATCGACTGACAGGTCTTCGAATTTGTCCACTCCTTTCAATTCGGTCTTTGTACTTTTGTTTATATGCGAATTTGGTATTGAACCAAAAATATTAATCGAATTTCGATTAATAGATTGTAGTTAATACCAATTTTAAGTTTAAACTGAACCAGAGCTTTACCCTTGTTTTGAACATGCGTTAGTTTTGAAAGTTCCACAAAGCCCAACTTTATTTAATAGAAGAAGTAGTCTATAATTATTTAATTACTCATTGAAGTTGGATGTAGGTACGCGGTGTTGAAGGCTTTGTAAATTGTAAACTGAGAAAATTATCTAAGTTTTAGAAGCCAATTAAAGTAATGTAAAAGTTTTTGTAAGTTAAATAAAATACGAGTTCATTATTTAAGGACACTGTCTCCGATAGTATAAGTAGTGCAATGTAATGTAAGAACTGAAGAATGTTCCAACAAGCAAAGTCCCTATGTCCTATAAAAAAAATACAAGTAATAATTTCTGATGCTTTCACGGTTATTATTTATTGGAATGAAACAACCAAAAATGGATTTAACACGCATGTTGTATTTTATCGGCTGACGTTTCGAACCCTTTACAGATTCCATAATCGTAACATGACTGAGCATCAAAAGGCAGCAAACGAAATACGCGAGTTAAATCCGTTAAATTGTTTCATACCAACGCTACAATATATTTGTCACTAACTTTTAACCAACCATTTTTAACTAACAATCAAAATTATAGCCAACATGATACAGGCGGAGTCACAGCACGTAGCTAGTCTTTAATTTGTTTAATCTCTGTTGACTCTCGCCAATTACCCAGCGTCATTAACGTAGTACAGACAATATTGCCCTGTGTGGACATAGGGACGTTTGTATACGGCACAGCCTAATTACAGCTATTTCACTTATAAAGAATACTAGCGATTTATATAAAACGAGAAGCTGACTTATTGACTGATATAAATGCAGGGTCAAAACTAAGTCAGATTTTATCATATACTAGCGGTTCGCCCCGGCTTCGCACGGATCTCTCATTTTTTTCAAAATATTCTATAGCTTATGGTAATCTGGGAAATACAGCATTATCCTAACTAATATTATAAATGCGAAAGTAACTCTGTCTGTCTGTCTGTCTGTTACGCTTTCACGCTAAAACTACTGGACCGATTTAAATTAAATTTGGTACAAAGAAAGTCTGGAGCCCGACAAAGAACATAGGCTACTTTTTAACCGACTTCAAAAAAGGAGGAGTTCCACGCGGACGAAGTCGCGGGCAGAACCTAGTTAATAATAATAATAAATTACATTTTATCCACTAACGTTCCTGGCTGACGATTCCTTTAAGGTTACAAGTAATAGGTACCTATAGAGTATACATTGATGTCTTTTTTATAAAGTACTAGCTGCCCGCCCCGGCTTCGCACGGATCCCTTTTTTTTATAGTGTATGTTACTCGAGAAAAGTGTAGCTTCACAACCGTGTAAGAATTTTTCAAATCGGCCCAATCATTTTGGAGCCTATTCAATCCAAACAAACAAACAAACCTTTCCTCTCTATAATATTAGTATAGATATAGATTACAAGTCGTATAGAGCGTGTTCTAGAGTGGAGACCGCGTCTCGGCAAGCGTAGTGTAGGACGTCCTCAGGCAAGGTGGAGTGACGATTTGCGTAAGATGGCTGGCAGGAGCTGGATGTGAGCAGCCGAAGATAGAGCAAAGTGGCGTGCAATTGGAGAGGCCTATGTCCAGCAGTGGACTGCGATAGGCTGATGATGTGATGTGAAGTATAAAGTACTAGCTTCTGCTCGCGCCTTCGTCTGCGTGGAACTCCTCCTTTTCTGCAGTCGGTTAAAAAGTAGCCTATGTTCTTTCTCAGGCTCCAGACTTTCTTTGCACCAAATTTCATTTAAATCGGTCCAGTAGTTTTAGCGTGAAAGCGTAACAGACAGACAGACAGAGTTACTTTCGCATTTATAATATTAGTAGGGATAGATTGATGTCCTTTTTATAAACTAAAAGTTGATTAGCTTGTGTTATCTACGCTGTGATAACAATCATCAGGCTATCGCGATAACGATGTTGTTCCAGCTTCGAACTGTATGGAAATTGTACTTTAAAATAGACCATGTTTGGACTGACAGACACACAAACAGCCACGCCATTTACTAGGCTGCCTTTATGCTTGTTTTTCCTAGTGTTGCATGTCGCCGTAGCTTGAAACCAATTTTTTTTGGATTTTTTTTTTATCTATACTTACTAATATAATAAAGAGGAAAGGTTTGTTTGTTTAGATTGAGTAGGTTTCAAAACATGTGGAAATATTTTAAAAATTCTTTCACTAATAATTTCTGATGCCTTCGCGGTTATTACACATTGGAATGAAACAACTATTAACTGTAACTTTAGTATTTTATAATTCAGAATAGGGTAGTTTTTCAAAAAATTTAATTTAAATATAAGGTAGTTTGCATAACTGTATAAATCACTTTAGCGTTAGACTATTGTCAGCTCAGTCGTGCTACGATTATGGAAACTGTAAAGAATCCGAAACGTCAGCAAATAAAATAAAATTAAAAAAATACGCGAGTTAAATCCGTTAATAGTTGTTTCATTCCAATTCTTTCACTGTTGGGAAGCTACGTTAACCTTGAGTAACATAGGCTGTAGAATCTTTTGAAAAAAATAGGGATCCGTTCGAAGCCGGGGTGAACCACTAGTCTCCTTATAATTTGTTTTTGTTACTCGTTAAATCCGTTATAGTTGTTTCATTCCAAAAAAATTTTATATCCATAAAACTAATCACAAATTTTATAACCATAAATCAATTACAATGTCTTTGTGAATGTTTTATGAAATTCCAGTCACGCTAAAAAAAGGACCAAACTAAATTAAGGATTCTATTGGAAAGTTAGTAAAAACATTTCGTAAAAAACCCTACATTAGATGAGTTTTTGTTTCGTTACATTTTTAAAATAAGTTTTTTATTGGAATGAAACAACTATTAAAGGATTTAACTCGCGTATTTTTATTTTATTTTATTAGCTGACGTTTCGGATTCTTTACAGTTTCCATAATCGTAGCACGACTGAGCTGACAATAGTATCAGAAATTATAAGTTTTTTATTTCACTTTGTTTTTAAATGCATTTGTTTGTTTAAACATTAATACTTACTTGTTTTTGACGGTCTGTTGGTCTAGTGGTCAGAGCCCCTGACTACTAAACAGAGGGTTGCAGGTTCGAAATCTGCTTAGGGCAAATGTTATTATAATAGACACGAGCATTACAAATTAAGTTCCAAAAATAGTACCTACTGTTTTTATAATAATAATTTCTGATGCTTTCGCGGTTATTACACATTGGAATGAAACAACTATAACCGATTTAACTTTTATCTAATATTAAGCGTTAGAGTTCTCAGTCGTGCTTCGAAATTGGGAACTAGAAAGTTTGCGAAATGTCAGCAAATAAGATAAAATAAGAATAAGGATATTTAGTGCTACACATAATTAGGACAAACAAAGCATACATCTTTAATAATCAGAAAAACAGACAAAAAGACAAGACACATACACAACTTAAATCCGTTAAAGTTTTTTCATTCTGTTTTTATAATATCAATGAAACAAATGAATTAAGAAGATCCTTCAAGAACGTACATTAACACACGTAAAATACAATGCCTACAGACACAACCATGAAGCACGTACCTAATGTACCTACATTAATTAGTAATTAACAAACCAAACTGCCGCATTCCCACGGTCTGACCTACAATTATAATTTACACAGAATTAGTTACAGAATTATTACGAGAAGTCAACGCCTGGAGCATAAGCAATTTCGTTTAACCCTTGTTGGGGACATTTGTTAGGAATTCTGAGTAAGTAAGTATGGTTAGTCATTTTCGACATACTTACCAAGATGTTCAACTGTGAATTAAAAATAATAATAAGTATATTAGTAACATACTTTATTGACTACATTGCCGGTTTGCGGATTGCATTCCATATTGCAGCACATTCAGGCATTTATTTACTAAATCCTAATCCTATCTTAATATTATTATTCCTAACTTACATTATAAATGCGAAAGTAACTCCGTTTGTACTGAACGATTTAAATGAAATTTGGTACGCATAATAATACGGTCTAGAGCCTGAGAAAAGACATAGGCTGCTTTTGATTGAAAGAAAAAGCTATCGTAAATTCGTAATTACTAATTCCACGCAGACGGAGTCGCGGGCAAAAGCTAGTGCTGAATATAACATAAAAAGGCTTGTCAATTATGAATCGCAATAAGATAAAAATTAATAATTTATGAAGTCTTCGCGGTTATTACACATTGGAATAAAAAAGCTATAACGGATTTTACCCTGCTATTAATATTTGAATCGTAAACTTCTCAAATCGTCAGCAATGAAATAATATACGAGAGTCAAATAAATAATTCTATGACATAATACTTTGACATAAATTAATAATACCTACAGTAAATACAAAATATATGAAACAACAAACATTAAAACAGATCAGCCACGTTCACCGCTTTTATTTTACTTCCAAAGTGCTATCTCTTACTAAACACTCACAAAACCACAGACTACGCGGCATGCATGTAGTTTCATTGGCCCAATTTCAGTCCAGAACCAACAAAGTTGACCGCTGTGTTCTCTGTGGCTTTGGTCAGCCATTGTCATTCCGCAAGTTAATCTAGTGGTTGGTTGCTGGAAAATCTTGGAATTAGTGTGAAATGTTATATAAAAATAGGACGAAATACTATGTAACTACTGATAGAAAAAATTAAGCAGATGTTATATTGAAAAGTTTAGTAGTACCTTAGCTAGTTGTATCATTCCATTACTTAAAATAGTTACATCTCACAACTTACACTAAACTACTGGCTTACTTGGCTAACATCCCCCAACACCGTCCGTAATCTCAGAACAGCAAACTTCAAAGTCTGAAAATTTTGCCGTTGGTTAATCGCGAATTGGAAGATCAGCTGAAGTTCCCAGCTTGGCAAACAGGCGTGTTTGTACAATGTATAATGAAGACAGAGTTAGTTATCAAGCGAACCTTGAGTTGCAGCGTCCCGGGGGAAGGAAGCCAAGAAATGGTTTAAGTGGGGCAACTTAGCGGAATCAGCTTGTTTTCCATTCTAAAATTTACTGATATTGTGACAGTGTTTTGTTTCTAATGGTAAATATTGAGGAGTAGTTGTTGTATTAGTATTATTTTTCTGATTCAAACTTAAGCTTGAGTTGCATAATTTTGGGGGAAGTAAGCTAAGAAAATTACTTCCCCCAGAATGGAGACATGGTAAAGTGTAGATAAAGAAAACTTAAAACAGAATATCAGTTTAAAGTTTAGCGACTATGTTTTGTCAGAAAAATGTCTGAAAGGAATGTTTGTTTTGTGATTCACAGCATCAGTCACGTGTTGACGGAGATTTTCTCTAAGTAGGTATATTTCTTAAGAAGCTCGGATCTTCTCTAAGTTTCTTAAGATGCTTCTAATTAGTAGTGAGTGTAAAATCTTTTTTTGTCCGCTATCAGTCTTCGGATTGACACCTCAAGTCGAGACAACATCTATACCATTCGTTCTCTTCGACTAAGTCAAAGATGAATCAATGTTGAATTTTTAAAACAAATCTTTAGACGTTCGGTTCCTTAGTTATTTATGGGATGGTTAAATTAAAGCCATTGTTTGCGATGTTTCCACGGAAGTACACTCCTTTATTCTTCGGTTAAAGCGTTTGTTAAGGAAAATCTTGTTTATACAGCAATGGATATGTTGACTTTCGTTGCTTTTGTGTTAGTTTAACTTGATTCGTAGGCAATATTTATATATCTGTGTTTGTATTGTTGGATATATAATAATGTTGTGATATTAAAGACTTGTTTTTTTTATTAATATCTAATGCTTGTCTAATAAAACAACTATGACATAATTCGTGTATCTGCTTTTGTTTGGTTAATACGAGGATTTTTTTTTCATAACGGCATTGAATTAAACATACATCTATTAATTCCCAAATAGTTGGTTCATCACAATTTGCCACCAAAGCTTCAGAAATTTTGTAATAACTGTAGTGGGTAACTAAAGGAAGTCTTATAGTAGCTGAACTGAGTTTATGAAACGAAAGAACAGACTTTGACGTAGACGTTACTATTATAATGAACACTTAATAAACTTATCAAACCGGATACAATCAACACACCATAAAAGCGATATTAAACCGTGATAACTTAATTTGTGTTTAATTTACCAAACAACCGCAATAAGATCCACTTTTCATTATGAAGCAAAAACTACACGAAATTAATTGATTCAGTCGGCTACCAGCAAATTAGCGGGCGGTTCAATTAATTTCCAAATTTCGGTTTTCATTCATATCCATTTTGTTTTATCGTTAATCATAATTATTTGAACTAACCGCACCATATTACTGAAATATCATTTCGCCTATTCAAATTGTATGCGAATTAGCAAATGCTGATGGAACCATCATTTTGCATATTTAGAGCATTCACGTCAATCAATTGATCTTTGCGTCTCTATTGAATGTTGGAAATGTTCGTTTTATTTTATTTACTGTTGAAATGATGTTTGACATGACAAGGGTGATGTGGGTCGACGTCTATTTCAATTGTTAGCTGTGTTACCTTTGATACATCCTACAAATATTTCTTTATTCTGAAATTAATACTCTTTCCTCAAAACTTCTTTTGGATCTTCTTTTAAAGATTACCTTAGATATAAAAGTTGAGTCTCGTTCAAGAAATCGCCTGAAATATTACCTTTATTTCAGTGATAGAATATGCATATGAAAGAATGCTTGAGAAATATGGAGTCAAACAATATAACCGATAGTTTTATATCTGCCACCGACAGGTAATGTTTAGGGATGTCTCAATATTTCAACTCAAGGCTAAGTCGGCGCCGCATACATTTTTACGTTTCACTCGGGATTCGTGCAATAAAACAGCCGTACTTTTATTTATCGTAACGGGTTCGCGGTTGCAATAGTGAACTAAGGTTCATACGGTACAATTCAGGTTGAGAAATTCAACAAAGACAAAGTTACCGTACATGCTGGAACTAAAGTAAATATTGATGGAGAAAACGAATTCACAGAATGTATAAATAGAGATAATAGTATTGATAAAGATATATTAAATGCAAAAATAAACGGAAACGATCTTGTAACGATCAAAGTAATATCATGGAGGGTAAACAGCTTAACCCCAATATCATACGAAATAAGAGAACTCAAAACATCTAACCAATATATAAAAGGATATGCCAATAAATAAGAATTTACTGCCGGTTTCAGCAACACATAAATTGGATGAAGATATTCGAAATCGGTCTACGGGAAATACGACGTAACTTGGGAATTCAAGCTTGGATGATGTTAAAATGTGAAATGTGCTGTATGAGATACTGGACTTTGGTTTTCATTCCCTTTCTATATCTTCAACTATTTTCTAGCCTTTGATGTGTTGCAAGATTTTTACTCGTAAACGTATTTAGAAGATTTTGTATAAAACATTAAATATATATGTTTTTATTATAATAATATAGCTGTTCTGGTACACAATGTACCGGTTTTTGAGATATTTAAAAAAGCCGTCTAATACAAAATGCATGAGATTTTTTTATCTTTATTTTTTCCTATCTTTGATACCAGTCATTTTGCTATACAAAGGTCTTGAGTCATAAATTGCCTAAGTAACCCGACTTTGGAACAAAACAACTATATCAGATTCAGATTTAATTCCCGTAATTCATTTCATATATTATGCTTACATTTGTAAAGCTTTACAGTTCCTGTATTAGTAGCCTATTGAGCGGATCAAACAATGTTCAAACTATTTTATTTCAGAAATTAAAAAATTACATTTTGTAATTTCTAGAATAAGGTATCCCTACTAATATTATAAATGCGAAAGTAACTCTGTCTGTCTGTCTGTCTGTTACGCTTTCACGTTAAAACTACTGGACCGATTTAAATGAAATTTGGTACAAAGATAGTCTGGAGCCGGAGAAAGGACATAGGCTACTTTTTAACCGACTGTAAAAAAGGAGGAGTTCCACGCAGACGAAGTCGCGGGCAGAAGCTAGTATTGTATAAGGAAAGATGTATTTTGCATTGGAACGACGCTTTTCTGTTATGATTTCCTCTTTAATTAAAACAACAAAATACCTGCTTTTCGCTTACAAATCTCTTAAATTCTTTATGTTTCAGTTAATTAACGGTTTAAAAAGATAATTTGTGCTTATTGCTAATTTCATTTTCTGATAAGTACCATAAATTATTCAGGGCTCTTTTTACAATGTCAACAAAATTTATGAATATTCTATCGCGTTCCGAAGGTTATACTTTAAAAGGTTTTCCGTTAATGGAAGATGGTATTATGTAAAGATGGAGGTGAAATTAAAACGTCTTTATGAACTTACCTTTTTTGCGTCTTGGTCTACAAGTAACTTATTTTCAAAGTTTATTTCGTGCTCATTTTACCTTCAGATTTTTATTTTGAAAATATGTAAAATAAAAACTATGACGAATTTAATTCGCGTAGGTATTCAATTTTATTTAAAAAAATAATTTCTGACGTTTTGAAAACTGTATAGTTCCCAAATTCACAGTCGAGGGGGCTGACGACAGTGAGTGGTCTAACCTTATTGTCATCAGGTAAGTCGGCTACAAATATGGAAACAGTAAATTTTTCGTAAAGTTAACAAAAAAAAACATTATAAGTAGTTGTTTCTTTCAATGTGTAACAACCGCGAAAGCATCAGAAATAATGAGTTAATTTTCTTTCTTTTGCAAATTAGTAGGCTTTTAATGTTTTCATCAATATCGAGTAGCCAAAAAAAGTCTGAATTTAAAATAAACTCTATTAAAAAAGAACACCGTACTTAATAAAATTATCGCCAAAAACCTTCATTTTAAGAGTGCAGAAATTCCTAAAGCCGTCTTAATACACTTTTATATACATTTATTCCATAATTTACAATCAAATATGTTTTAATTACTAGCTAACCAAGCACTAATATGTAAATAGCCTCCAGCCAATCAGATAATTTCTAGACCACACACAGCTTGTGGCCTCATATACTCATATCGTACCACCATCTACGTCTTTGAGATAAAATCTCTTTCACAGCATCTCGTCTCACTTTAAAGACGGAAATTAATATGTAATGTCTTTTTACGTTTGATGTTCTAGATGACAAAATGGTTTTTTTTTTAATATTACGAATGAATTGGAATGAAACAACTATTAACGGATTTAACTCGCGTATTTTTATTTTATTTTATTAGCTGACGTTTCGGATTCTTTACAGTTTCCATAATCGTAGCAACGACTGAGCTGACAATAGTCTAACGCTAAAGTGATTTAGCGAGTTAAATCCGTTAATAGTTGTTTCATTCCAATGTGTAATAACCGCGAAGGCATCAGAAATTATTACGAATGAAGCCAGTAATTAATGAAAGATGAAAATTATACATTTCGCACACCTAGATCTAAACGGATCTAACTCAAAAACCGGAAGATTTGAGTTATGCAACCATCGGATTCCAGCAAAACCCACCTACACTAAAACAGATTTAAGCTAATATAACTCTGCTAGCTTTATTATAAAAAGTATAAATTTATACATAAAACTCATGCATATGGACATATTAATCAGTTTCTCGCCTCTCCTGAAAAAGTACCTTTTTTGAGTTAGCTCTCTTTAGATATAGGTGTGCGATTTATTAGTAGAAATTACGTCACTGTGTTTTAAATAACGAAACAAAAAATCACAACATTTAAAACATACGAAAAGCTTAATAAAAACGTTAAACAAAAGAATTTGTAACAAAATTAAATATAAAAAAAAAATTGTGAAAAAGATTTTTATTAACCACAATCCGAAAAACGCGATTTTGAACACTAATTTGAAATCCTTTTAAATAAGCCGTTAAGGTCATTTTATAATTACTCGTTTTATAATTAATAGGTGTTACGATACAGATTGTATCTGTTTAATAACGGTCGTAACCCTTATAACTTCATTAATCGTTATTAGGATTTGATAATTATCTTTGTTATAATGAATAAATTGGTATTGTAAAATTTGGCTAGGTACAGTCACCGCGTATTTGGTATACGGCTATTAGATGTGGTCAGGTATCTCTGAGACTGACTGTACAATAATTTATCGTACCTACTTCTCACCGTGTGTGATTATAAATAAAACTAGCTGTCCGCCCCGGCTTCGCACGGATCATCTTTTTTTATAGCCTATGTCACTCGGGAACAGTGTAGCTTCCCAACAGTGTAAGAATTTTTGAAATCGGTCCAGCCGTTCTGGAGCCTATTCAATTCAAACAAACAAACCTTTCCTCTTTATAATATTAGTATAGATAAAAGAAACTTTGGGGTGGATCACCCTTAACATTTAGGGGTATGAAAAATAGATGCTGGCTAATTCTCAAACCTACCCGATATGCACACAAACATAAAAATCAGTCCAGCCGTTTCGGAGGACTTTGACAACACAGGAACACGAGAATTTTACATACCTACCAATAGATAAAAAGGAAAACTTTGTTTGTTTGATTGTAATGAATAGGCTCTAAAACTACTGGACCGCTTTGAAAAATTCTTTCACTGTTAGAAAGCTACACTATTCGTGAGTACCATATTATATACATTTGATTTATGGTAGGTACATATTAGTAATTTATCAAACTAGTGTTTATGGTATTTAGTATTAAAAACATCGTTACCATTCATTGTGCACATACGAATATTAAAATATGTATTATTGAAAATCATCACCATCATTCTTGTGATGATTGATCAATTTAATTAAGATACGGTGATGAAACTTAAGATAGATGTAATTAAAGTTTTATAGCTTGTTTTAATTCACCTGTTACATCAGATATGTTAACAAAAGTGTTAAAAATTGACACGCAAGTGTACTCAAAGTTATAAAATTGTATGTTAACACTTTTTAATTATATCTACATAGGTGGTACAACCAGTTTTCGGATTATCTACGGAGGCGTCATAAATGTTTATTACTTATAAAATTGGAATTGAACAAATAAATATAAAGGATTAAAGTCGCGTATTTTATTTTATTTCTTAACGTTTAATAAACTATACAGTATGTATTCGTAGCAAGACTAAACTGACGAGAGTCTAACGCTAAAGTAAACTTTAGCTTTCATTCCAATGTGTAATAACTGCGAAGGCATTAGGTATTATTAAATAATGCCTTGTAACATTATAACATAACGTTACTAACAATAGTACTTCAGCATAAATAAACAAATTTATTAGGAGCTGTTTCACAGTATCTAAGTAAATTATTGAAATGTAATAATTACCTAAATTATTTACCAGATAATTTGCTACCTATCATACATCTGTCAGTCTTATTTTTGACATAATATTTTTTATTTAAAAATACCTCTTAAAAATTATTAACGTAGTTTTCAAGATTAAATAAAGAATAAATAAATATCTTTGGACAATTCACACCAATTATCTAGTCCCATTTTAAGCAAAGCTTGTGTTATGGGTACTAGACAACGGATAAATATACATAAATACATATAAGACATCCAAGACTCAGGTACAGATGCCAGTGCTCATCACATTGACATCTGCCCCTAGCGGCATTCAAACCCGCAACCTCCGGTTTCGTAGTCAGGGCCTCTGACCACTAGACCAACAGGCCGTCATTAAAAAAATAGACACGGACATACAGCGACTCTGTTTTATACTATGTCATTGTAGTGACATTTAAAATAAACCAAAGAAGTAGGTAACTCTGATACCAATATAAGAAAAAGGCATTTCATATCACCTGTATTACAAACGATGTACAGATTTCAAGATATGTAGAGAAATATTGAATTTTAGATCCGTTCTAATTGGTACGGTTTTCTGTTCACGTCGCCATTGCTAGGTCAAAGCAAACGGCCAAATGAGGAATTCAAAGAGGTTTGCTCGATTTCAAACGTATTCAAAAGTCGTGTGTTTTGATACTTTGATAACTAGGAGTCTGTCTCTTGATAACTTTTTTGCTACGTGAATATGTAGTTTGCTATATTTCGAGTTTAGGAAATTGAAATCAAAATTCCATATGATGATGCTAATATAAAGGCAAGATCACAAATAATTTTGGTTTATAATTTTGGTCATTAGAATGAAACAACTATTGATTCTTTACGTTTCAGTCGTGCTACGATTATGGAAAAAAAGCAAGACTATTCTAAGAGCGTAAGACTATTCTTAGGCTAAACGCTAAATTTTAAACAAATGATTATAATTTTGGCATTTTTTCTGAAGCCTTTGCGGTCATTACACATTGCAATGAAACAATTATAATTATATAACGGATTTGACTCTCGTATTTTATTTTATTTTCTGTTACTAAGTAAGCCTCTTGCTTAACCAACTTGATAATCGAAGCATATTCCAGCAATATATAGTCGAAAACTCTAAAAATATGATTTATTAAACCACTTAGTTTTTAAAAAACTGGACAACAGAATTCTTCAAGCGATTCCCTATCTTCTCCAAACTGAGCAACGAAAGAAAAAGGGCTCCACACAAAAAATTATAACCCTCCATTAACACTGTTGATAATTGTTAAAAAAAAGCTCTCAGATAATAGAATTAATCCTGAGTTTCTTCGCAATATCGTCACTGGTTTCTCCGCGTTTTTTCTTCGTTTAAATTCTTTATTACCCTATCTCTCCCTAATGTTTCTCTCGGGGAGCCGCTGAGTGCCTTTATTATTTTTCACGCTACCCAAAGCTTTTTGTTTATTTTGACCGTTGTTTAAAAAATAAACAGCCTTTTGCCTTGATCAGTCGGGATGGGTAAGTGTTCGATGGGGATTTTTCTGAGTTAATTATGCAGGCTTTATGTTGGTGTTTATGTAAATTTTTTGAAACGTGTTAAGTGCGTTGACCTGATGGAAATTTAGGAAAATTGTTGATTTGAAATAAGTCTAGACACGCAAATAAGTGACATAAACAGATTGTAAGCATGAAGCTAAAGAAAGTGAAAACTTTTTGGTTGTTTCTTTTGAATTTAGTAGGTAAGAAGTGTTTTTTATACAAATACTTTATATATTACTAGCTTCTGCCCGCGACTTCGTCCGCGTGGAACTCCTCCTTTTTTGCAGTCGGTTAAAAAGTAGCCTATGTCCTTTCTCAGGCTCCAGACTTTCTTTGTACCAAATTTCATTTAAATCGGACCAGTAGTTTTGGCGTGAAAGCGTAACAGACAGACAGACAGACAGAGTTACTTTCGCATTTATAATATTAGTAGGGATAGAGCATAGAGCAAAAGTCCCAACCAAAACGACTAAAAATCACTATCTCAATTTAGTTATCTGCCTACTGCCTACCCCCTAAGAACGATGGCGTGATTATTTATAGCCTATGTCCATTTCTAGGTTATCATCTATTACCATACCAAATTTCATCAAAATCCGTTAAGCCGTTTAGACGTGAAAGAGCAAAAGTCCCAACCAAAACGACTAAAAATCACTATCTCAATTTAGTTATCTGCCTACTGCCTACTCCCTAAGAACGATGGCGTGATTATTTATAGCCTATGTCCATTTCTAGGTTATCATCTATTACCATACCAAATTTCATCAAAATCCGTTCAGCCGTTTAGGCGTGAAAGAGCAACAGACAGACAGACAGACAGACAGACAGAGTTACTAACGCATTTATAATATTAGTAGGGATGGTCTATTCATCTTCACAAATATCACATTAAGTGGTAAGTAAAAGCAAGTAATAGAGTCCTGAACATTTTAATAACGTTTAAATATCTAATAGGTTATTAAATATTTGTGACTTAAAATAAGAAATATTTGTATCTTTTATTTTATTTTGCAATTTGTTATACAACTAAAGACTTAAATCAATGATTTTTCCATCCAGCTAGTTAAGCGAGATTCACTTTTACACCGGGTTTTCAAGTAAGTACGAAAGTTTTAACCTTATACTACCTGCGAAAAATATTTCCTAAGAATATTATGGCAAAAGACTAAAAAAACGATCATAGAAATGCCAAACGCCCCTCTGTCGGTAGCGACGAGCCACTAAAATTTCAACAATATGGAAATAAGCTAAAGTAAATTTTGATAAGAACGACCCAAGCGGCTTTTATACGATAGCCGAGTGGAAAAAAACAGGGTATACCCTCATAACTAATTTAAACTTAATTCGGTTAGACGGCGAGACGGTGATTTCTAAATGGCAAAAAATACTAAAATTTCTGTTTTCTAAATCGTACTGAAATAAAGGTAATTAGTGAGATGTTTCATAAAATTTCTCGTTGTGTTTTAAGGACATTTGAAATTTTTACAATCTTGGGAGTTTTTCGTATTTCCTAAATTATGCTTTGGAGCGAAACTTGGTAGAAATATATTAATATTTATGTTCAAAGATAACTTTATTTATTCTTGCTTCACTTACGCCGTAATCGATATCATTTTGATAGTTGATATAAATATATCATGAGA
The DNA here is from genome assembly GCA_038024825.1 of Polylopha cassiicola. Lineage (NCBI taxonomy): Eukaryota > Metazoa > Arthropoda > Insecta > Lepidoptera > Tortricidae > Polylopha > Polylopha cassiicola. The sequence continues at coordinate 9,978,404 of CP149061.1, forward strand.
TAACTCTTATGACATATACAATCTGTCAAGGTAGAATCATATTAATTCTGTGAGGGGAGAAAATGGTAATGATTTCAAATGTACTTCCAAGAAAGCTTTTATCTTAATGCATTGTATCAATATTGTTAGCCGAGTAACAGATGACGAACTATTATTTAACTGTTGTGTAGGTACTTTAGAAAAAAAATATAAGCAGTTGAAATCAGAATTCATAAAATGTTTCAAAATTTTTTGGTAATGACTTCAAAGTAATTTGAGAAGATTCGAGATGTTTCTGCATGTAATTAAATAATTTCTCAGCTTCTATTTAGCTAATGGAAACTTTTTAAGATTTCTACTTTAATTCTGACTCATTTTTGCTTTATACAGTTTATACTACTAATATAAAGTTGAACACACTTATCAGTCACAGTGTTATTACAAGCAAACGAAACGTCCGCTGTACTTATATTTTATTCAACGTTCACTTAAGGATTCATGAGCAACATTAAAATTAAGCAGTCTTTGTAGTTATCAAACTGAAAATACTTTTATGTTCAGACAAGTATTAAGAAAAAGAGTCTCACCCCTCAACCCAAGTAATGCCAACACTGTTTACAGATTCAAATACAATCTTTGCGAAGGGTAACAAAAAGCGATACGACGATACTGTAAGCAATCTCGGTACAGAAAAAAAAATGGGAGCAAAAAAATAAAATGAATTCGACAACATAGCTGACGTAAGAGCGGACTGTGCGATTTTCGATATTGCTTGAAAACGAATGACCCGGGGTGATATTTTGGACGAAAGCAACCAATAAGTTGTTCCCGGTTTGCTCCAATTGCGTAGGGAATAGGGATTCTAGAACAGGTATGACGTTGAATCTGTCGATTGAAAAAAAGGCAACCGGTTTATTTGGATTTGTTTTTTTGAAGTGTCGATTCAGGGATTTGAGTGTCCTGTTCGGAAATAAACAAAGGTGGGTCGGTGTCTGCTTTCAATGTGATATATGGGGATTGTTTTGGTGTAGAAAATTTTTGTTTCATGTTATTGTTGAATGCTTTATTTTGATCTTTAATTTTAACAACACCATCTTTGAAATGTACACTTTATAATTTATATTTACTTATGAACTATTCTCCTCAGTCTTTTCTCTAATAGTGTTCACTAAATATGCATATCATATTGAGAAGAGCCTTGATTTTGTCATAAGTACCTTTCATATCATACGTTTCATGTCTATAAAGTTTCTTGAGTAAAATTTGTGGCCTCTCTGCCAAAACAGGACTATCCAGAACAAATCTGCCTCATCCAGTCCAACTATCCCTCACAGTCATAGCGTAAATGATTTTTCCCCTCCAAAATTCGCGACCCCGTATAAATCATACCCCGAAAACGTCGGCTCGTGGCATTACATTATGAGAGTGCCGATTCGGAATTTATGTCAAGTTGATTTTGATAGCGGCAAAATGCGCTTTATTCCGTATATTGACATGCTATTAGTCGTGACGTCAGCGTATGAGGGCCCGATTGACAGATATTTTGGTTGAAAATGATGCACGGTAATTGGGGCTTGAGCGGTTTTTATTGAGCTTGTTTGTAGAAACGATAGGCAATCAGGGATAAATTTCCTGGTGATATGGGTGGAGGTTAAATTGGGATAAAGTTTACCGTATTTTCGAAATCGTGTAGGAACGGCTTTGATAATATCAGAACAGATATATTATATATTTAACCCTGATTATTTGATTGGCCGTAATTTGTGACGGTTTGAAATGTGTTTGAAAATTGTAAATGAAATATTTTTTCTTATGTTGTTTCAGAATGTCGCAGTCGTCGATTCAAAAGATGTAAGTTAAAATTATTTTTAATAAACTTTATTAAAAGTACCGAAGCTATTCCAAATGTATTTACTTAAATCAAAATGTATTTACGGCAATTCACAAAAACTGACTGGCTTAACGATAGTCTAACTCTAAACAAAGACAAAGAATGAGAGCTGTTAAATTTCCAAAACGCTAACTTATAAATAAATAAAAAACCTATACTATTATTATTATTGAAATAGGTACGTTTAAAGACTTCTTACTGCGGAAGCATCAGAAATTATTAACAAAAGACGTTACAGAAATTGACAGAAAAGAACACTTTGACAGCAAACACCGAAGAAGTTCTTTCAAAGCAGAACAGCACCATCGCCATATCGCTTACTTCTATTCCACTTTAACTAGTTTATGACAAAAGAACGCCAAGGAACTGTGTGACGCGATTTTGACGGGCTCAGGAAATTTTAAATTTAAGAGACTGAGTACCTCAGACTCTGTTAAGGCTACTTTTGTGTATTTTTTATTTTGGTTTGTTTCAACCGTAGATCCAGGATAGATGATCTTTATTTTCCTTTAGATTTAGTTCTGGAAAACTTTTTGCATTGGATTATTTACTATTGAGTTTATTTTATATTTAATACCTAACTCTGTATTAATACATACCTAAATATGCATCATGCCTTAGTAGGTATTACACATTGAAATAAAACAACTACAAAGAATTTAGCTCGCGTATTTATTTTATTTGCTGACGTTTTGAAAACTTTACAGTTCTCATATTCGTAGCAAAACTGAGCTGATGATAGTATAATGCTAAACTTTAGCGCAATTAAGAATATCCCGCTATTCGGGAGCAAAGAGTCATATAATATTGTATACATTTTTAGTCCCTTATTTCTACAGGTTGGTTATAATAATATGAGTCAGGGATAATATAAGATCACATAGTATATTTATTACTCATACCAATTCATATTATTACCTCCAATTTGATGGTAATGACTCTAAGAAAGCAATCCGTCATACAAGATCCATGACTGTTAAGAAATTATTTCATACACAGCAAATAATTTAAAAAAATGAAAAATTCAAAATGGCGCCTCTAACTTGCGGCCGAGCCAATCACAAAGCTGAGTTCTATAACTTCGTTTCCTTTGAACGGCTCTTTGTAAATTCAATCGAAATAAATAAAGTAGAACAAGCTTAACCTCCTGAGAACCAGAGATTTTTTTTTGAGGAATCTCATTAAAAACTATCTGGACCTATTCGATATTGGACTAAATGTTGTCAAAAAATACATAAAAAATTTTCCGATGGGAAATCTGGATTTTCTCAATGTAGTATATATACAACATGAGTTCTGTACACCTACTCTCAAAAATGTAGTATATTTAAGACATAAGCAGAAAAATATCAAATGATGCTATTATTTATTTACATTTGCTATATTTAAAGGTTATACATTTAATTCACAGTATATATAAAACAAATTTAAAATTAAGTAACGAGATTTATTTACTAATATGTTAGTAGGTAGTCTTACAAATCACAGTCAGCAAATTGGCTTAAGTAGGTACCTACATTTTTGTATATTAAATCGCATTCAGCAGATTTGCTTGATTATTTTCGAAAACTAGAAAATTGAATGTACTTAAATCAATTATGATAACTTCCATATAAAATAGATAGGTATAGCTTAAAGAAAGTTAAAATAAAATAGCTGTAATAGCAATAACTTATTAAAAGTTATGTTTACGAAATTTTATGAAACTTTTTTTTGTAGTTACTGTGCGTAATGCGTAAATATATTATATTTAGCACAGCATTGATAGTATGATTGTTACAAATAAAATTGGTTTATCTTTTCTGTGTATCAAAATGAGCAACTAAATGTTCTGCTTTGTGGTAGCGAGAGTGACTAGCCGGTATCAGTTGAATTATAACCAATACCTACCTACCTGTTTTGCTACCAATACATACCTACTTATAGATGAAAAAATATAATAATATGGCATACATTCATGACTAGTTGAATGCCTATAAATGTTTTTAGTCCTTTTAACACCACTTTAGTCTCCTATCCTTTTTTCAAAAGATTTTATGTATGTCCTATTTGTATCGTCAAGCTTCTGTTCAAGAATTGTGTAATAGTTTTCTTGAATTCATCTTCAGTAACGTATATCTTGGGTGATGAATAGGTTTCTTTAGGGGAGAAATATTAACGGACCAAGTATTAACTGTAGTTGCCGATGATGGTACCGATATAGTTCTTTGTTCTCGACCACCTCTGGTTCTTGCACGACCTGCAGATCGACAACCACCCGTAGGTACGGGGCCAATTCTGATTTTGACACGACTACGACTACATGTGAGAAACAGAAATAGATAAGCAAAAAGGATGTTCAGATTTTGAAAGGATTCTAGCTTCTATGACCGAAGAATTAGAAGAACCAGGGTCCGAGTTACTGATACTATCATTGCGCGTTGAGTGAACCCCTTGTGATGGGTTCTCTTAGTTGCTAAATCAGTCTCTTATTATTCTTAGATGTCTGTTATACCACAAACCAAACAAAAAAATTAAATATATGCGATTAGTATAAAGTAAATCAAGTTTAAATGTCTTATGTTGTACTGTTACTACACTGGTCACCTCGTTCACACACACGTCGTTGAGAACCCGTGGATTACTGGTACGACATAAAACTTTTATTCGTGATTTCTCAGTGCTTTTGCATTGAAACTCATAAATGTAGGGAAATTAGAATAAATATAAATCTAAATAAACAAGCCGTAACTAAATTTTTGTCAAAAACCACAGTACTTCATCAAAAATGTAAACATCCTTACCGCACTGACCCGGTCCTGGAGCCATCGTCCACGTAAAATGAATAATTATAAAATCTGAGCAAACTTCCGCGGCCAATCACAACTCAGTATCGCAGATAGATACTTAGACTATCCAATAAAAGTAAAAGTGCAAGCATATTTTGTTAGATGGCGGTGTAGGATATTTTTCTTTCTATGTTGTAAATATACTACAAATTCACCCAGGAGGTTATAGACCTATTAATGAATACTAATAGACGATGGTATTGTTCTTTTTTCCTTTGATTCCGAGAATTTATTATTATTTGTTCCTACTACTAGAGTAAGTAAAGTTCTTTGAATCGTGACCTATTTTAATTTGAAACAGAAAATGGTAAATAAATAGGTACCTACTTCGTTATTACCTATAGTATAAAAGACCAAGTGGGTGGATCGTTTGAGATGTGGCCATTGTTGTCTCTAGCTATATCTATAATGGTTGTAAATAATGTGATTGAAACAGTATTTGTACCGGTACCAGAAGATGATTTACGTAACTCCTGTTTTTTACTTATTGATTCTGTTCTTAAACTCTTAGCTTCTATATGTTCTATATCTATAATGGTTGTAAATAATATGATTGAAACAGTATTTGTACCAGTACCAGAAGATAATTTACTTAACTTCTGTTCTTTACTTATTGATTCTGTTCTTAAACTCTGAGACACAATGACGACGTTTTAAAATCTTGAAGAGACCAAAATGGGTATTTTATTATTATCGCGGTAGGTATAAAATTTAAAGATGCAAAAAACTTAGCTACAAATATTGGATTAGAATTAAATAATAGCCATAAATGATAGTTATTGTGATTCCAAATTAATTTAGGATACTAAACGAAATCTATCTCGCCAAATGTAGGTCAATAAATAAATGTCAAAGTAAGTAAATGGTTTGTTTAATTTACAAAAAATCTATTCAAATTTTCAATAAAAATTTGACGCAAACCAAAAATTAATTGGGATAACGTTTTCGCAAAACGCAGTAAATTAGCATGGAGTTTTATCACAAATAATCCACTTACTGCAAAAAAGGTCTTTATTAGAACGCAAGATAATACAATAAATGAGATTTTAAATTGTACCCTTACATTACGTCGCCGTGACGAAGGTCCAACCCTTATGAAGGCTAGCCCGCAAAAACAGGCTAAATTGTTAACCTCCGACCGTCACTGTCTTGTTACTTAATTATACGGAATTTATCCGGTCCCGCTCTCTTATTGGTCATTGGAATAATATAATTATAACGTATATTTTTTTATGATGACAATTCTAAAACTTCGCAGTATCTAACTGAGCTGAGATTGTATCGTCTGGTATAGTTGTTTTATTTCAATGCGTAATAACCGTGAAGGTATCAGAAATTACAATGACTTTAGCGGTACTATCATCAGTCGTGTTATGAATGTGGGAACTGTAAATTTTCGAAACGTCATCGAATAAAATAAAACACGCGAGTTAAATCGGCTATAATTCTTTCTTTCCAATATCTGTTTTGTTTAATCTTCCGATTCAACACTTATATAAGATTATCATTTCATCAAATATATATAACTTAATAACAGGTGTCGAATGTGGGTAGTATAAATATTTTATCATTATTTATTACATAACGACATGACATTTCTCATACGAAAGCCCTATGCCACTTTATGTTTAGAAATTTATTTCGTTATCTATGTAAATTTAGAAAAACAAGTTTTGGTTTATGTGGATGATCTTCTCACAGCAACACGTGATCTTTAGTACATTAACTTGCAAATTGTTACTAAAATCGTTATTTCGAATGTAAATTGGCAATTTGGCTAACACATTGATTTGACGAGCGTTGGCTATAATTAATTCATCTGCTTTGTATTCAATAGGTATTTGCGATAGTTTATTTAGAAAAATCAATATGAGATGCTGATTAACGAAATTATTTCGCCAGAGTTATTTATCTTCATTTCTAAAAAATATGTTAACCTACGTATGTAAAAAAAGACATTTCTTAAATTATTGCACTTTTTCATTTCGTTTACTCCTACTTTAGCATAAGACAACAAGTTACAATTTTGTACCTACATAAACTGGTCATTTTAAGGGTTCACCTGTGAACGAAATGGCGATGACTATAAACGACATTATATAAGTTTACATCAAAACACAATTCAAAAGAACCCAAAACTCATAAATTCCCATTGCAAACCGTAAATTTTCATACAAACACGTTTACGAAACTCGTGGCGTTTGAATTCAAAATGTACACTTTAATACTAGTCACACAATAAGCAGTATGTTTTGAAAATGTTTTACCGGCAGAAATAAATACGTTCATAGACTCGGAATGTGTAGCAACAAAGGCAAGGAGCGGCAGAGCAGTTTTTCTTATTAAATTTTCATGTTTCGCCATAAATAATAGAGCAGTTCCATCTCGGTGCTGCGGTTGGTACAAAAGCGAACTTTTTACTGATTCTCGAGTTGAATTACAAATCAGCTGTAAATCATGAAATAAATTTAATGAAACCTCCCTTAAGTCCCGGTTTATTCATAAACATAACTCTTTAGACTTGTGAATTTATTATAAGAGGCTTTATGAGAATCTTGGGAGGTTGGTACCAATTAAAAATGGCAATTATGAAGGTCACTGGAATTTGAATGTGGTGTGGTCTGATGGGTGACGATGAAAATTGGAGCTGATGATGACGACAGCAACAATTAATACTCAAAGTACACTAAGATTAATAACACAAAGTACAGTCATATAAATAAGAAACTTGGGTGAGCTTACTATATATTGGTCGTTCTTCTTTATTATATGTAATAGCCTGTCCCTTGTCTTATTATAGCATCTCATTAGAGTATTGATATTAACGGATCTGTAGTGTTCTAATAACCGTACATTGCTTTATCTATTAATAATATGTAATACCTATGTAATCTTTCACTTTTTTCAATCGCCATTTTTTAAACATTACCTAGTTTTTCGTAGAATGCCGCTACAGATTAAACCGATATGTTGTCTGCGCTGAAAAACTCTGTCACATTATTGAACAAAAATCACAATTAAACAATATATCAAGTCTCAAACTGCAAAGCTTGTACTATAGATACTAGACAACTGATAAGCCTACAGAAATACATATAAGATATAGAAGACTCAGGTACAGATGCTCATTCACAACACTTTCACAGCTGCCTGTAGCAAAATACGCAGTTAGGGGCTCTGTCTCGGTCCACTAGACCAGCAAGTTATTTTTTTATTCTAGACTTCTAAAATTTTATAAGAGAATTTTATTCCAAATACCTCAATGCAAATCAGGTTTAGAAGTCCGAAAATTGAATATTTATCTAACAACCTTACCGAAACCGTTCTTTACTATAGGATTGCCCACTGCATAATGTAGGTAAAACCTTCGCCGTTCTCTGAATATTTTCACCGGAAACGGTTGGAGGTTTCTTCTTTATATTCTCGATTGCCGTTCTCTTACTATAAAATTCTTTTGAGAAAAATATTTAAGTTTTCATAACTCATTTGAATTCAGCTGGATGAGCTATTGTTTTTGTACAGGTGGGGTTATAAGTTCAAGTATTACGTAAGCAGTATAATCGTGCGTCAGCTAGTCGTACAAATTTGGGAACTGTAAAGCTTTCGTAACGTCATCGTCAGCCAATAAAATAAAAATATGCGAGCTGAATTCTTCATAAATGTTTCATTCCAATGTGTAATAAACGCGAAGGCATCAGAAATTATTAGGTACAAACTTATTGTATGTATATATTTTCTCTTTCATGAAATTACAAAGAACAATTTCATTAGCCTGGAATGCTTATCAATCTAGAATATTAATATTTTCATACCTATTTTCTAAACATTCCAAAGATTTTTACTTAAACTGTTAGATTATACAAAAATGTGAAGCCATAATAACCTTCAAATAACTATTTGGCAAAAATGTGACAGTACTTAAAATAAATTATGTAATTTGGTGAAAAATTCTTCAAGGACAATAAAGCAAAAATTCAGACTTAGTTATTTAAATACCAACCCAAAAGGTATAATTAAAACCTACATTTCGGGTCAAGAATTCGCTTGGGCACATATTGGTCTATAAAACTACTTTTACTTCATTACTTAAAATTATAATTTTAATTGGAATGAAACAACTATTACCGGATTTAACTCGCGTATTTTTATTTTATTTTATTTGCTGACGTTTCGGATTCTTTACAGTTTCCATAATCGTAGCACGACTGAGCTGACAATAGTCTAACGCTAAAGTAAAATACGCGAAATAGAGTTGTTTCATTCCAATGTGTAATAACCGCGAAGGCATCAGGAATTATTATCATTTTAATTTTCGCAAAAAACGTTTATTTCAATTTGTAATTGTATTTTTAGAGTTTCGTACCTTAAATGGATAAACGAAACCCTTATAGGATCATTTCTTTGTCCGTCTGTCTGTCAAACCGCTTTTTCTCGGGAACTCGTTCAGGTATCAAGCTGATATTTATATCAAATACTCACGTCTACTAGTCCCTTAAGGCTGTGAAAAAATAAACCTGAAAGATAATACACGAGTCCGTTCTGCGTAAACCATACCATAATAATGCCTAATTTTATAACAAATGCAGATAAGCCCAAGTTGATTAGCTATATTAGGTATGTTTATACTAACGATCCGCCCCGGCTTCACACGGGTGCTATAAACCTTCCTCTTGAATCACTCTATCTATTAAAAAAACCGCATCATAATCCGTTGCGTAGTTTTAAAGATTTAAGCGTACATAGGGATATAGGGACTTGTTTTATATTATGTAGTGATACAAATGTTTCCAAGTTGATTAACTATATGTTTATATTTCCTTTCCGTCCCGCTCATGAGGTATTTAGTTTATAAACCGGAGGAAAATCGGTCACGGTCCATCGAGCAAAGCTTTTAACTGTTTCATAGTTTCTAACAATGTTGATACTTTGATTAAGTCAATGGTCTATAAATAAATATCAGAACAATGAAGAAAAGTGAAGTATTATAGTATCACTAGCTTCTGCCCGCGACTTCGTCCGCGTGGAACTCCTCCTTTTTTGAAGTCGGTTAAAAAGTAGCCTATGTTCTTTATCGGGCTCCAGGCTTTCTTTGTACCAAATTTCATTTAAATCGGTCCTGTAGTTTTAGCGTGAAAGCGTAACAGACAGACAGACAGACAGAGTTACTTTCGCATTTATAATATTAGTTAGGATTATTTCAACAACTTTAACAAGTAAGCAAGTATATCAAATAAAAGTTTAATCCGTTATTTCATTCCATCAATATTTGAATATGATTGAAATGGAATAACTATTCGGAAGTGCTATTTTTAAGTAGTTACCTGAAACGGATTGAACTCGCATATAATATTTTTATCGTGACTTTTCGAATATATTACAGTTTTCATATGCGCAGCCGACTGAGCTGACGATAGACTAACGCTAAAAATTGTTACTCGTCAATGCGTTATAGTTCTTTCATTCTCATGTTTCATAACCGCAAAAGTATCAAGTAAAATATATAAACAAAACAAAATAAGTAAAGATATAAGTGAAATAGAGACATTTACTAATTATCTGTATTCATCAGACGATAACGAAGATGGTAAACTTAGGCTGTGTGCTCTTTAGTATCTAAAAGTAGAACTAGAAGTCGAACCAAGAAGTCTATTAAGTAACTTAGTTCCTTAACAAGTTAATCTCGTACCTGCAGAGGCCGTGTAAAGTAAGTTTCAAAATCGTAAAAACAACGCTAATTCCAAAGTTAGTTAATGCCAACGTTGCGAAACACGTTAATAAGAAATAACGAAAATCAATTACAAACTTTGAGAAGTTTTTCAATATCAATTTAACGTTTTATGTTATTTTTGTAAAAGTTTAAGTAACAGTGATTAAGCAAATTTGTTTTCTTTTCACGTAATCATTTCGACACAAAAAAATCTCCGGTATCTGTCGACACGAGTCAGGTGTTTGACATTACGGGATTTTTGGGACTTTATGGAGTTTAATTAATATTGAAAGCTTGTTTTATTATTTCTTGTTTTAATATTTAAAATCCTTCTTTAACTACATAATAATCATTTTGATCTTGTATCTCCAAACAGAAACCGGTACTGAAAAGGCACGAAACGCATTTATTTTTAACGGGTTTATTCCAGACAAATGGCGATTGTAAAATTTAATTAGAAACTAAAAAAGATAAAAAAAAATTAAGATATATTTAGGAATGGATAAGCATGCATGGTGTTATGGTTGCATAAACATATAATAAATCGTTTCGTATATCAAGTACAAATCAATTGTCTCTATACACTCGTAACCAAGATTAGACAACACAATCTTGTCAAATTCAGATTTTATCCAGATCTATTACTGAGTCAGATAAAGCTTCTATCAGACAATCTTTCACGATTGCAGAACCATAAATACAGACGGTTAAAAGCAAACACCACAAAAGACCAAACGACCAAACTCGATCCGGATTTCAAGACAGTTTACCATAACGACTCAACAAAAGGTCGTCGATGGATCCGTAGAGAATGGATTGGAAAATAAATCCGTTTATTACCAAAGATACGTTTGGGAAGAATGCCCGGCCATTGAAATTCGATTGCCTCTAAAACGGCACGTAAATTTTTGACACTAATTCGGAAAGTGTCTGAGAAGTGAGAGGTACGGGTTTAGTGGAGTTAGAGTAGAATTTTAAATTTAAGTGTCCTGATTTGGACAATTATTTGCTCTGGAGCAGTGTTGGTGTCAAATTACCTATTTGATTAATCAGTACTCGATTATTTTGTAATTGGATTACTCAGTCGTTTATTGCTTCTTTTCGGATTTCTCTATTGGGTAATATTAAGGGAAACCTACTCCTTAAACTAGCCATTTTAATATTGTGCAAGAAAAATTGCAGATGCAAACATAGGTTGCTTCAACATAGTCCAAGCTTGCAAAGTAATTCCAATCCGAAGACTAGGAGAGATCCCGTCTTATGCAAAGAACCTCAGCCGTCGAACCCATCGGACCGTAAACCCTTTGAAGTTAAAAACCTGCAAACTCTATCAAACCGCACCAAACGCCGTAACTTGGTAAACAATAAACATCACCCTGATAGCAGCATCTTTTCAAGCAAAATTGGTGCGCAGCGAGTTGTAAAATCCTATTTTATGTGTTACATAGCAAAAAAGGTTATTAAATGAGAGTGGATCAACGGGAAAAGGTTAGGCAACAATAAAAAAGGTAAGGAGGTAAGATCCAAGGGTTCCTTTTATGGTAGTGGGCTTTGTTTTGACCGCCATTGTTCAGGGCTTCGCTCTGAATAATTTCAATGGCAACGATTTTTCAGTTCGGCTGGAGTCTGAAATTTATAATGTTCGCTTTAGTGGTACTGGTTTTTTTTCGGTGAACCTTTTTAGGTACTTTCTGGGAAGCTTTGGGTATGAATATTAGTGTATTTAGTGGTTAATTCTTGATTTCAAATTTATTTTGTTATATTGGAATGAAACATTTTAACGGATTTAACTGCGTATTTTATTGTATTTGGATTTGGTGACGTTTTGATAACTTCTTACTTCCCATATTCGTAGCAAGCCTTAGCTGACGATAGCTTACGCTAAAGTCAGCGTTAGACTGTCTAAAGCCAATGTGTAATAACCGCGAAGGCATCGGAAATAATGTATATATGAGTAAGTTATTTTTCGATTATGCTTGCTAGTATAATAAAATATACTCGTATAAAAATACAGATGCATAATCTCATAAAAAAAATTTATTTCAAAATGATTTTTTTAATAAGATTCAGTTTTCATAATGATGTTGAGTATTTTTTGTTGCAGATTAAAATTTTATTAATCTCAATAAAACAAGTTTTTATAAAGGAAATAATTTTCATATGTGCAGCAAATTAAGTAAATGAAAAATGTTCGTAGCTTTTCGCAATTTAATCCTGCATAAGTTTTTAAACAGAATGTTTTTTCAGCATTAAGTAAATACTTGTTTTATACGAAAATATAATATTCCAGTTCGTTTCTGCTCTTATTAAAAATATGTTTTTTTGGGTTTATCAAATAATTTAATAATAACATAATTATTTAAGCATAAATATTTATATGTTACGTAAGTACGTAAACGTATTTATCTTTATTTATATTTGATTTGTGTACTTACTTTAGATATTTTCATTAATAATTATTATTGGATCATTTTCATTAATTAGAATGAAACAACTTTAAACGGATTTAACTCGCGTATTTTATTATATTGGCTGACGTTTTGGAGCCTTTACAGATTCCATAATCGTAGCACGACTAAGCTGACAATAGTCTATTAGAAAACGAAAAGTCAGTTAATAAAATAAAATACGCGAGTTAAGTCCGTATAAAATTGTTTCATTCCGAAGTATAATAACCGCGAAGGCATCAGAAATTATTAAAAAAGTATTTTTCAAACAGCAAGTTAAAACTTAACAACGGGTTTACCCAAAAACTCCTAAATCGTTTGTTACGCAACATTGCTTTAAATTCAAAACAAAATTGGCCGCATAGGTAAAACCTTGGTCCTGACAACTCCCACTTGACGATTGAGATTAAAAAACTTTCCGGACCCGGTGGGGATCAAAAAAAAATTAATGAAAATTTCTGAAAGCCACCGATAACCGAAGTTCATCAAAGTTATTTCTGTGTTGTGGAAAGGCAATTAAGAAATTTAATACTGGCAACTTTTTAGCGGTTTTTAGTAATGTCGTGTTGATTAATGCAAGTTATTTTAAGATCTTTTTGAGATTAAAATAAACTATAAATGGATTTAACTCGCGTATTTTATTTTATGGACTGACGGTTCGTTTCTTTAGCGACTATTGTTAGCTCAGTCGTGCTATGATTATGGAAACTGAAACGTCAGCAAATGAAATAAAGAGCTGGGTATTCATTTTTATTCTAACCTACTACCTACCTATATAAAATTTGTGTACTGTAGGGATTTTTTTATAATTACGACTGAAATCAATTGGTAAAAAAAGCACCATTTTAAAGTGCCTACTCTAAATTCCAAATCACGTTTACAATTTTCACAATAATTTCACAGTAAGAATTCACAGCTTACATTTGTGTCATGAACAAATAGTGCACTTTTCTCGACTTATTGTCTGAAGTTCCAACAATGCGGTGTGTGTGCGATGTGGTATGAATACACAATACGTACGTGCGGCCTTGAGGCGTTGCTGTATGCATGAAGAATGCAGATAGCCAATTAGGGCGTTTGTTTTGGAGTGGCTCCTCTGGTTTTTGATTAAGTTGTGTATTTCAGGCAGTTACCATTTTTTATATATTATAATGATCAAAATAATATTAGAAAGGCAAAAGTGACAGTAGCATTATTGGCTCCTTATTCAGGATAATAAAAGGATGTTGCCATAATATTTTATTTATTTATTTATATAGTTGTAAGTGTAGAAAATTAAATAAATAAATAAATATTATAGTGTAGGTACATCCGGTTTTGGTTTTTGACTTTATACACCATCTTTAGGATTACAAATATTAATGTCAATAGATATAATAATATTACAGTAAGTATAAAATTGAAACGACCGAAGTCCAAATGTGACACTATGCCAATTCAGATTGACTGATAATCTTTGATGACGTAATGACTTATTTTATATTATGTCATTATAATATCGATACATTCAATTTGTATTGTGCGGTGCTGGAAACCGCGTGTTTGTCCGATACTGCATCCAGTCAACAAATTGGTCAGCGATTTCTGTATCTGAACTGATTTGATGTTATTTTTATAATTAAAACATACCTTTTTAGTGTATGTACTGCAAATCACGAGGAATGCTCATTTTTTCAGCAAGTTTATTAATCTGTCAATACTAAGTAGGTACCTACTTTATACTTAGTGCTAAAAAGAGTAAATTAGCCCATTATAGTCTTCTTTGTACCTATATTATAATTAGGTACCAGGTATCTTAAAGTACGTTTTTTTTTTTTAAAGCGAATTTATTATCATTAAAGACATACAAAGGTCACTTAATGATAACATAAAATTAAATGGTAACTTACATAGCTTTTATCGTCACACTCACTCGGACTAAGTAGGTACATGTTGCCATAGAAAAATATATTTAACAAATTAAAAGAAGGGGGCTAGACAAGTGCCCGTACGTACTAACTACAAAGTCCAATATCAGAACCAAGCCAATTAAACAATTAGCAACAAACAAAAGAATATCTGGCGATATTATTTCACAGGATCCTGTAAATAATTTAACAGGCAACAGGACAATGAGAATGTTCTGTTGATTTACGTCTGTATCAGAAACAGGCTCAGTGTAAGTGCAGGATAATTGAAAGAGCATGATTTATACGACCCCCTGTTCTCATTGTGATTCGTTTACTGGACTACAGGAGAATGATAACAGTAACCTGGTAAGAAAAAAAAATTAAAAACCAGTTGACCTAGAGGTCCTTGACTAAGAAGTGTGCAAAATAATTGAAATAGCATGATTTATACGACCCCTGTTCTCATTGTGATTCGTTTACTGAACTGCAGGAAAATGTGAACAGTAAGCTGAAAGAATGTATTTTTTAAAAACTTTTGATCTAGAGGTTATTTACTAAGAATTGTGGAGAGTAATTGAAATAGTATGATTTATACGACCTTCTGTTCTCATTGTGATTCGTTAACTGGACTGCAGGAAAATGTTAACAGTAAGCTGAAAAGAAAGTATTTTTAAAATCTTTTGACCTATAGGTCATTTACTAAGAAGTGTTCAGGGTAATTGATATACCTAGCATGATTTATACGACCCCTTGTTCTCATTGTGATTAACGAATCACAATTAACGAACTGGACTACAGGAGAATGTTAACAGTAAGAAATTTTTACGACCTTTAGTTTTCTGACTAAGAAGCCTGAAGTCGCTGATAATTAACGTTCTCTACCTATGACTATTTCGGGCCTAGACTGTCACGTAGGTACGTCACGAACGTTCGCGGATGTAAAATCCTATACATTATGGTCGTTTCGTTTAACGTTAACGTTGAACGTTGGCACTTTGTCTAGGCCCCCTTATGTACAAAACATTTCCTTTTAGAAAACGATTTTCGTAACATTGTTCATTACCTTCTGTCCTTTTTCTACTGCGCCCCCGAAAAGGCTTTTCTTACAATTTCGCCTCCACCCTTTCTGTGAATTATTACCTTTTAAATTTTTATTCTTTGTTATCACGCTTAGTTTTTTTTTTTTCTCGCAATAAAGAGGATTACGCCATTCATTTCCGCTTGTTTGCTTAAATGATTTTGATTTTTAAGTGCCATCTATAATTAAGCTTTTCCATTTTATATTTTGAAAACTGAATACCTACTTATTGTTGGGATTTTATTTTTATATTATAGTTGACATTCTTTTGTTTCTCCTTGATTCTTTGTTTAATTTTAATAATAAATGGTGTATTGATTTTGAGGCATTTTTTTTTGGAAAAACTAAAAAGTAGACGTTGTAGTAGGTAGTTTTTGTAAATGTTACATACCTAATGCAAACTAACATACACTTGCAGTAATTGATTTATTTAGATACTAAATTACTCATAGTAACTAACTAAAAAGTTACGCCATTCTCGAAACTGAATCTTAAAAATTGTTTTAGATCAAGAACAATAATGGCTAGTTATAATTTCAACACGGGAAATTACGTTTGTAACTATTTTTCTAATATCATTATTAGCATTACTTACTTAAGAATTATTTTTCATATAAGAAATCTCAAGTAAACCTTCTTTCAATTATATCCCTCTTATATTTCCTATAAGAACTTGAAAAAACAGTGATAAATGATCGTCGTTTATTTAAATATATTCCTGCTCTTAAATCAGAAACTCAACAACTCAACCAGTATTCGGTAAAAGACTTTCGTTTTTCTACAACTACAATCAAAAGGTCGTATAATTCGCCCCAAACTAAGGAAATACGACCTTTTGTATTAGCGTTGTACAAATGGAGGCAATACAATAATCCGTATAAGAGGCTAAGTGGAAGAATATAGGAAAAGCAATATATAATAATATATGGGATTATCCGTCTGTAAGTATGGTTGCTATGGGCTTTTATATGTTTATGTCAATTATTTCGTATCATTTGACGAGAATCAATATTTCAGTGGGGGTTATGAGAGAGGTAGCTCAGTGGTAAACAAGTGGTTTAGCGATCGTGAGGTCTCGAGTTCAATTCCTATTAAGTAACTAAGAATGTTGTTATCGTGATTTAACTGTACAATTTTCGAATGTTTAAGTTGTAGAAACGTTTGCGTTAGACTATCGTCAGCTTCGATTATGGGAACTGTAAAGGTTTTGAAACAAATAAAATAAAATACGCGAGTCAAATCGGTTTCAATTGTTCTATTTACTCTGGTTCTAGTGAAAATAGGTATAAGTGTAATATTGAATACGAAGGACGTATAGTTTACTAAAACACATACTACCTTTTTCACTACGGCCCAAGAATTCCAAACGAAATCGATTGTTCAAAACCATTTGTTATCTTTTGATAATACAACTCACTAGTTAAGTATTAACCCAAACAATACCTTATAAAATATCGATATTCACACAAATTATAAAAATGTTTATCATAAATCAAAACAGGTCAAGTTTTATCTGTTAAAGACACGAAAAATCTTATAAGGGCAACATTAGTCAAATTTATCAGAACAATCTAAAACAAGCAAGAGTTTCCGTACCGTTATTGTACACGGAAAAATTGGATTTCATACACTTTTTATGGTTCCGTTGATCTTTTGTTTTTTATTTTCAAACAGCTTTATCTACATTATGTGATAAAAGATAAAGGTAGCGAGTATTTGGAAGATAAACAATTGGAAATTATAATAAATAGCTTCTGCCCGCGACTTCGTCCGCGTGGAACTCCTCCTTTTTTGCAGTCGGTTAAAAAGTAGCCTATGTCCTTTCTCAGGCTCCAGACTTTCTTTGTACCAAATTTCATTTAAATCGGTCCAGTAGTTTTAGCGTGAAAGCGTAACAGACAGACAGACAGACAGAGTTACTTTCGCATTTATAATATTAGTAGGGATTAGTAGGGATAGTAGGGACTATCTAATTGGTAATTACAACATTTCATCACCTTTTAACCCTTTACAAACCTTTTTTCGCAATCAAAAGTAGCCTATGTCCTTTCTCAAGCTCTAGACTATTTATGTACTACTATCTGTGTATGTGTGTGTGTGTTTCAGACATCTATATCTATACTAATATTATAAAGAGGAAAGGTTTGTTTGTGTGGATTGAATAGGCTCCAAAACGGCTGGACCGATTTTAAAAATTCTTTCACCGTTGGGAAGCTACACTATTCCCGAGTGACATAGGCTATAAAAAAAAGATGATCCGTGCGAAGCCGGGGCGAACCGCTAGTTATATATAAAAGGAGAAGCTGACTTAATGACTGACTTATCAACGTTCTAAACTATAAGGGTTAAAAATTTTACACAGGGGGGGATAAAATTAGGATGCTTATCATGCGCAGACGAAGTCGCGAGAAGAAGCTAGTATTTCATAAAAAAATTGAAAGTAAATGTTTTAATTAGGTGTTAGATCATAGCGTTGAATTCGGGCTCTTGATATTATTTACGCCGTTTTTTAAGCTAATGTACCTCAAAATTGTGCCATGTAATAAACTTTTATAGTTTTAATAAACTACGGAACCCCTCAAACGGTGTCCAGGAGAACCGTAGCAGTATTTTTAATCAACGTTTTCATTTTCCTATAAAACGAAACTGCCGTATTAATAGAAATTAAACAGCTTTTTCAATCTTTTTAGTTTTTGCTGCCGATTTTCCGTGAATGAGTTTCTTTTTTTTGTGCAATATTTATTTGTGTTGACCAATTTTAACTTTAAACTTGAGCTTGTTTTGGAGCAAAACGAGCGAAAGCATAGGAAATGATTAGTGACTTAAATTGACTTAAGTCATGTCTTTTTTATTATGTGCTATAAAATTTTCCCAAATACATTTCGGAACGTAAACTGGTTTCAATAATCGGCGTCAATTTTAAAAGTTGTAAATTGAACAGTTTACGTTCGTTGATTGCATTTCTTTTGATAAATATCTGATTATGAATAACTTAGTGACCGGAAAAGGTTTCTTTATTTTATAATGGAATTTATGTTAATTTTGTTATGCTTTCGCGCAATGCATTCCATACAAGTTTAATATCAAAAACTTATAGACTGCCTGCCCTCGTTGCCCTAATGCCTATTCCTCACTGCACTCACCACACTTCACGGTAATCACATATTGAAGTGAAGCAACTGTAACAAATTTAACTCCAGAATTAATGTTTTTACTACATGCATACCTACTATTATATCCTGCAAACACGGTATATATGAGATGTGACATATATATAATTATATATAGGTACCTATCTCTACTATCTCTACTAATAATATTATAAATGCGAAAGTAACTCTGTCTGTCTGTCTGTCTGTCTGTCTGTCTGTCTGTTACGCTTTCACGCTAAAACTACTGGACCGATTTAAATGAAATTTGGTACATAGAAAGTCTGGAGCCCGAGAAAGGACATAGGCTACTTTATAACTGACTGCAAAAAAAGAGGAGTTTCACGCGGACGAAGTCGCGGGCAGAAGCTAGTATTATTATATACCTAATATACTTATAAATAATGTTCATAAATTATTACCTAAGTATGTAATTATACGCTGTATATAGGATCAAAAATTTTTCAAACAAAATTTTCAAAATTTTCAATTGGTTTTCAAAATGATGTCCTTACAAGAATAAATTAAGTTGGTTCTTAAATAACATAATAGTCTAAAACTGAGCGTTTTTGCTGGAAACAATAACCAATACTTACAAAAAAAATTAAAATTTTACCACGTTCATTAAAAAAATAACACCTATTGCAGAAACTATAAACAAACCGTTACCATAATCGTCCCAAACGTATACCCACATTATCAGACACGTAATTTAATATTACCCTCTTTTTGGTATTAAATTTTCCTCGCGAAAAGAGTGGAATACGAAACATTCGGGCCCACTCAGGTGGAAAAACTTCATTCGTATTCAGAAAAGAATTTTCCGAGTCACTACGACCCATTGAAGACTAAGTAGGTACATTTGCTGACAAGCTTTGGAATAATACCATGAAAGGATGTATGTTCTGATTGGCTAATTGATTTTTTTTGTGTTTTCTTTTACTGGTTGTAAAATTGTTTTTTACTATTTAGTTCACTGGGAAGTATCAGTAACAAAATCGGTCCGTCATTTTGTTCACACACACACACATAGGGGAGAGAGAGAAAAAGAGGGGGGGAAGATATACAGACATGTTAAATTTATAACACCCCGTCGTTTTTGCGTCTGAGTTAAAAAGCTTTTTTGAGTTGTTTAAATATCAGATATTGTAGACCGGTCAAATTAGGAATTCACCTCGGAATGCGAGATACCCGGCTGTAATTTTGTAAATAGTTGTATATTGACATCCTTAAAGTTGTCTCAAAACCTACATATGGTAGGGTGTGAGCAACTATTAAATTTCAAGGTCAAAAGTCACAAAAATCGTTATTTTTTGTAATTTTCTCATTTCCTATGGGTTTTAGCTTTTTGTCTTTGTTGGCAATATTGTAGAATACAAAATTATCTACAAATTTTGCCTAAAAAAATTTTTTATACGGTGAACCGTTTTTGAGGTAGAGGCCGTAAAGCTATTTACAAAATTACAGCAGGGTATCTCGCATTCCGAGATTCTTATCTAATATAAGCTTAAATGACCGGATTATTGAGAGATAATAATAATATACCTAGCTAAAATATGACACAAAGTCACATTTTTTTTTGCTGACAGTTCCCATATTTGTAACTGACTTCTACTACTGTTTCATTTCCAGTAAAAGATATATTATATGCAAAAAGTATTTGTGTTGCATACATTTATATGTGTAATATTGTGTAATACCTAAACCAATATTAAATGTTAAAAACAGAAATATTAACACAACTTAATAAGTACTTATCTTACTTCTTATACTATATTTATATATAAAAATGCAAAAGGATGTCTTTCTGGGTGTATATTTGTTACTCTTTCACGCAAAAACTACTGAATGGATTTTGATGAAACTTTACACATCAGAATAAAATATAGGCTATAATTTATGATGATACTAGCTTTTGCCCGCGACTTCGTTCGCGTGGACTTCAGGTTCGTCCCGTCTAGTCTAGTGCCAAAAATTGTAGCCTATGTGTTATTCTGATGTATAAGCTATATTGTGGTAAAGTTTCATTCAAATCCATTCAGTAGTTTTTACGTGAAAGAGTAACAAACATCCATACATCCATACATCCATACTTACAAACTTTCGCCTTTATAATAGTAGTAGGATGTGTAAAGTACTTACATAGGTTTATTAATTCGTGCGTAGATTAATTCGCCGTAAAATCTAGTACTAAATAAAATAGTCATAATGAAGATTTAAATGGTTATTCCTTAATAAAAGCAGAAGCCAAGTTTTTCCAAGTATTTTCTCTTCCTAAATAAATCTCGCTTGAAGAGATAATATTTACTATGCATGGTACTCGAGAAAGCAAAACATTAAATTCAATTCTGTGTTGTTATATGTTAATTGGTCTGAAATTCTGAATATTTATGTGATATTGTAATGAAGCACATATTTGCATATTTTTGTACGTTTTTACTTGGTCGAATAGAATATGTGTTTTGTTAAGGATTGTTTGGTCTTACATTTATTTTCGATAAATTTACGCTTTCCATTGTTTTTGGGTTTTCGAGGAGTTAAAGAGATATGTTTTGCATTGCATATATATACTAATATTATAAAGCTGAAGAGTTTGTTTGTTTGTTTGAACGCGCTAATCTCAAGAACTACTGGTTCGAATTCAAAAATTCTTTTTTTGTTGGATCGACCATTTATCGAGGAAGGCTTTAGGCTATATAACATCACGCTGCGACCAATAGGAGCGAAGAAACAGTGGAAAATGTGTAAAAAACGGGGAAAATATGACTCCTTATGAAGAATTACTATTCATTAAGTGACAGTTAGAAGACTTTGACAGATCTTTGACGAAACAATCGGACGGGCAGGACGACGTCTGCCGGGGCCGCTAATTTTATAATAAACATGTTGGAATCAAACAACTGTAATGAATTTAAGTATTTAAGTATTGCAATTTTCTTCTTTATGCTGATGACTTGAAGGTGTATCGCACTGTTAGTTGTGACGAGGATGCGATGCTCTTTCAAGGTGATCTAGATCGGTTCAGCGATTACTGTGAACGCAATAAGTTATGTCTAAGCCTGAGCAAGTGCAGAGCGATCACGTTTACGAAGAGGTACAATTCTATTAACAGGTCCTATAAGCTCTGTGGTTCACTTCTGCAAAAAACGAATTCCATCAGAGACCTCGGAGTGTCCTTAGACAGTAAATTACATTTGGATGGCCACATCGACGAAATAGTTAGTAGGGCATATAAAATGTACGGATTCGTTATGCGTGCCAGTTTAGAGTTCAAAAAACCCTCGACTTACTTGTACTTGTACAACTCGCTGGTTAGGCCCCAACTGGAGTATGCTGTGTCAATCTGGAGTCCAATATATGATAAATATAAAGAGATGATCGAAATGGTCCAAAGGAAATACCTACGCTCGGTTCACTATCGATGTTATCGCTCTCGCGCCACCTACTCATTGCTTCTTCAAAGATACAATCTCTGCAGTTTAAGCATTAGGCGAACCCTTCTGGATGCCATGGTCCTATTTAGAATCTGTCACAACATGTATGACTGCAGCAGCCTGTGTGGTGCGCTTCGCTACCGTGTGCCGGCGCGTGTCCGGCAGCGTGCGGCGCGCCCGCACCAGTTGTTTGCCTGCGCCCTCTGCCGCACCCGCGCAGGCGAGCGGACACCGCTTCGTAGGCTGGTGCAGGATTATAATGCCTTATTCAATGATATTGATATATTTTCATCATCTTTCACTGTTTACAAGAACAAAGTTCGATTGCAGTTGAACATGGCTGTATAAATCGATGTTATTCTGTTGGTTTCTTTTCTGTTTTTGTTTTTGTTTTTATTTGTTCTCTTAGTGTATGTAATGTCAATGTGAATTATGTATTATTATTATTATTATGATACTTATAAATTACTGTAAGTATTGTATGTATACTTTTATGATCTTAAGCTATATAAGTATTAAGTACTAAGTATTAAGGAGTTCCTGAAAGTATACATTACAAAAATACAAACATATAAAACTGTACTTATCTATCAACAGTTTCATAATATTGTCGCGTGATCGTGAAATCCCCTTAATTTAAATATTGTATCTGTGGTCAACGGTGTCATGTTTGTAAAATTTCTGCTGCTATTTAATGTATATGTGTAACTGTTTGTTATCCCAAATAAAGTAAAATAAAATAAAATAAAACTCGCGTATTTTATTCTCTTTGTTGACGTTTCGAAAACTTTACAGTTCTTATATTCGTAGCCGACTGAGAGAGCTAATGACAGTCTAACGCTAAAGTATCCGTTGTGTAATGTCCACCAAATCATCATAAATTATCTATATACTAGCGACCCGCCCCGGCTTCACACGAGTGCTATAAAACTTCCTCTTGAATCACTCTATCTATTAAAAAAACCGCATCAAAATCCGTTGAGAAGTTTTAAAGATTGGAATGAAACAACTATTAACGGATTTAACTCGCGTATTTTTTATTTTATTTTATTTGCTGACGTTTCGGATTCTTGACTTTAGCGTTAGACTATTGTCAGCTCAGTCGTGCTACGATTATGGAAACTGTAAAGAATCCGAAACGTCAGCAAATAAAATAAAATAAAATAAAAAATACGCGAGATAAATCCGTTAATAGTTGTTTCATTCCAATGTGTAATAACCGCGAAGGCATTAGAAATTATTAAGTTTTAATGATTTAAGCGTACATAGGGATTAGGGACAGATAAAGCGACTTTGTTTTATACTATGTAGTGATAACAAAAAACTTAAGAAAGTCGTTGTCGAAAGATAATAATAAAATAAGCATCCAAGTCAGACGAAAGTTATTTTCTTTGTATTATTAGGATTACAATAATCCTTTACATCACGTCTCTAGTGCAATAAGTCAGTGCACTGCATTCACAAACTATAAGAAACAACGAGCTGCAAGTAAGTGCAAACCGTAATAAAATACTAATGGATCTCTTTTTGTTTGGTAGAAGTCGGGTGTTTTTCTTGAGAGGTTAAAATTATTTTGTATTATAGGTACCTACGCTAGGTTTCGACTGTAAGGATTTTTATTTATTCTTTAAAAACAAAGTATGAGAAATAAAAATAAATAAATCGGAAAGTCGTTATCAAATTTTGGCAACGCTAGGTTTTAACAGTGTTCTTTTTTTATTTGAAAACAAAGTGTAAGAAATTAAAAAATAAATCGGAAAGTAAATCTCAAGTTGTGGCATGAATAGGAATCGATTTATGTATTGTCTTTTTTGATATTTTGAAAATGAATTTCTAATATCTTAGCGGTTATGACACAATCAACACTACAACGGATTTAACTCGCGTAATTTATTTGCTATTGTTTCCAGAACTTTATAGTGCCCGTATTACCGCACGACTAAACAGGCTTTAGCTTTAGATTATAGTCAACACAATCGTGCTACGAATACGGGAACTATAATGTTTTAGAAACGTGAACAAATAAAATAAAACACGCCGATAAATCCGTCAAAATTGTCTCATTTCAACGCGTAATAACCGCGAAAGCATCAAAAATCATCAACATGTTCAAGTCACCACAAGCTAATACAATTTCAAGAGTATTGCAAACGTCAAAATAACCTCAAAAGTCATACTCGACTACTTACTACCAGTATCTAAATAAAAATATACAACAGTGGGACAGACAGGGTTTGACAAGGGTGCGCCCGAATCACCGTGCCAGGTCCGTGGTGAGCATACGAATTGTTCGGGTACACCTTGAGTTGGGACATCCTGTATAAAAGTACTTGGTATATTGGGATTTGTATTAAATACTCTTTATTATAGGTTTGCATGTTAATTATCTTCTTCTTCAACATTCATTATCTTCCACAAGGTGCCACCGTTCAACGTTAATGTTAAACGAAACGACCAAAATGTATGGGATTTGACATCCGAGAGCGTTTGTGACGTACGTGACAGTCGTTCGCGGATGTCAAATCCCATACATTTTGGTGCCAACGTTCAGCGTTAACGTTGAACGTTGGCACCTTGTCTAGGCCCCAAGGAGGGGAAATAAAAATAAAAGAGACATAAGATATGTTTCTAGTGTTAGACTATCGTCAGCTCGGTTGGCTACGAATATCGGAATTATACAATTTTTGAAACGTCAGAAAATAATAAAAAATACACGATACGTTGTAATTCATGTTGGAATGTGTACGTAAGTAATTAAATGACTTTACTAGTAAAATAAAATAGAATTTTAAGTAGAAATTAAAGAATTTATTTTTATTTTATTATTACATAACCGATTAGAATACTTGTCAAAAAAAAACAATTAGGTAGGTACGTATAAAAATATAGCCAGCGATAATTTTGTGCTGACCTTTCAAAACTTGACAGTTATGCCGTTACAAGTTTTTTTTTTCAATCCATAACAACGACGAAAGTGTCAGAAATTACAAAATACTAGGTTTCTAAAACCTTCTCACATCACTATAAGTATTCGAAAAGCCTATGATTCCCGTAACATTGCCTTTATGGTGCTCTCGTTTTAACAATTGTTATGGCTGAAGCCCCATCCCATTCATGGTCCTTTTAGGGGTTTCCAATGAAAAACGAATTTGTCAGAATCGGTGCCGCGGTGGTGATTTTTAATATCTCTCCCTTGGTGGATTTAGTTTACGTTTTTACTGAATCAAAATAGTTGCTGTATCACGGTATAATTTGAAGTCATAAAACAATCAATAGAACAAACATAAATTTATATGAACGTTATTTCCTTTTTGATTAAGATTGCCACTATATATTGTAATATGTAGGTATTTATTGTAATATTTATTTATTAAGTTTTGTTTAATAATTTTTGATGCCTTCGCGGATATTAAACCTACTATTTTCAGCTCAGTCGTGTTACGATTACGGAATATGTAAAGGCTCCGAAACGTCAGATAATAGAATAAAATACTTGAGTTAAATCCGTCTATACTTATTTCATTTTAATGTAACTTTTCTTTATTATCTAGTAGCCAATGCTACCTACCAAGTTTTATCTGAAGCCTAACAAAACAAGAAAATAACATCAACTATCAAGAATAGATTGCAGAAATCGTTCGGATTTACCACGTCAGCAGCACAATTCTTTTGAAACCTATTCTACGGAGTCAGATGTCGATAAAGATCGTCAGGTAATTATTGACGTGTAAGCTTTTGTTCGACAAATAAAGGACTATGTGTAATGAGGTGATAGATACCAAATGTTTTTGAAGGAGAATGTTAACTTGAACACAAACTTTCCTGTTTCACGTCTACTTTTTCTTTGTTAGTGAAATGAGCTTAAGTATTTTTACACGTCGAAGTTTGGTTGCTAACACCTATCATTAGCGTTATAAAATGCCGTAAGATTTTTTAGAAGAAAGTATTTATTAGTACTCAATTAGGTCATGTTAAAGTACAGTTTAAATTTATAAAACTTAAGAAATAGTATAAGATATTAGTTTTTTATGATAAACCTCGTATTTGTTACTTTAGTCAAATATATTTCCAATCTGACCGAAAATCTGACTACGTAGAGTGGGCGGACGCTGCGAATTCCGAATCGCTGTCGCCACTTGAGTAGGTACATAAAGAAGAAAGTAAAGAGAACAATAAACGTTTATTTTAAATGGGATTATTAAGTAATTATCTATACCAATATAATAAAGAGGAAAAGTTTGTTTGTTTGAATTGAATAGGATCCTAAACGACTAGACCGATTTGAAAAATTCTTTCACTGTTGGAAAGCTACACTATTTCCGAGTGACAAAGGCTATAAAAAAAGGGATCCGGGCGAACCCGGGGCGGGCCGCTAGTTCCTTTATATATCCTCGAACTTTATTGTGGTTAGTTAATTATTAAATATTTAAAAAGAAACTACACCGAAGAACTACACTTTGTTAAAACGACAAATAGTGCTCGCACATCGTGTCAGATTTAATCGAGTTTAAATCTTGCAGATTTATCTTTTAATATGCAGGGCAAGGGAGCGTGGAATAACCCGAATACACCTTTTTTGTATGAACATCTTTATACTTTATACAAAATTGACTCGAATAAAACTGCTTCAATAAATCATCAAAATGGGCGCCTAGCTGCTTATTACTTTTCGTTTACTTGAATAGGTTATATCTAAAGGCATTGTATTCGACTTCAATAATAGCTGCTTAATAAAAACGTGACGATTTAATCAAAGAGTCTATTCTTTTTTTTTTCATTTTAAGGATTTGCAAGTTACGAAATTGACTTAACAAAGGTATAAGGAATAGGGATAATAAAATGATAACTACAATGAATTCATCCATATAAGTACATCAGATCAAATTAGTATTTATATTTCTCAGAATTTACACAGTTTCTTGGGGCCTGGACAAGGTGCCAACGTTTAACGTTAACCTTAAACGAAACGATCAAAATGTATTGAATTTGACATCCGCGAACGTTTGTGACGTACGTGACGTCGTTCGCGGATGTCAAATTCCAAACATTTTGGTCGTTTCGTTTAACGTTCACGTTAAACGTTGGCACCTTGTCTAGGCCCCCTTGTCATAGCTTTATGTCAAATTGAACGGACTAAATCTGAACAGTCAGACAGACAATAAAAAAACAAATGAAAACAGACATTTCAAAATTAACAACAGTTCAGTCATTATAAGGATAAGGTACTAGTTTGAAATATCAAATGTCATACTTGACGGCCTGTTGGTCTAGTGGTCAGAGGCCCTGACTACGAAACCGGAGATTGTGGGTTTGAATCCTGCTAGGGGCAGATGACAATGTGATGAGCACTGGCTTCTATACCGGGGTCTTGGATATCTTATATGTAGGTATTTATGTAAGTACTTACTTATGTTTATCCGTTGTCTAGTAGGTACCCATAGTACAAGCTTTGCTTAGTTTAGGACTGGATCAATTGGTGTAAATTGTCCAAAATATATTATTATTATTAAATATACTTTATAGAAATAAATGTGATTTAAATCTAATTTCCAAGTATACAAACGTTAAATGTACTTATATAGGATTTAATTTTTATTAACTCTGATAGGAGAGAGATAGGTACAAAATAGGTATCTGATTCTGAGAATTGACACAAGGAAACTTTTCTCATCAAGAGAGATTCGGACTTCCATCTTAAAAGTAAGACTGTACCGGGGATTCATTTATTCTTAACACTATACTTTAGACATCGAAATGAAACAATTATAACGGATTTCACTTGTGTATTTTATTCTATATTTATGCTGATTCAGAAAAGACAGCTTGTAGGTTTAATAACGTTAATACTACAAAAAAACACGTTATAATTATACTTTTATTTTATTATAACAATGTGCAAAAACTTAACAGTGAGTTTCTTTAATACAGCGCCATCAGAGAATATTTAGGTAGGTACCTATATTTTAAATTTTAACAATTAATAATTTATAGGTAGGTAGGTACTACATAAAAAATATGAATAAATATGGTAAATCGAGATATAGGTATAGATGTAAAAGTTATATAAGATGTAGGTAAAAATAACTACTCTTTGTAATGTTTTTATTTAACAATAAAGAATTCCAAATATAGAATAATACGTTATTTTTCAAAGAACAATAAAATTCAACAAACGTTCATTCAAAAAGAATCCCAATTCGGAATACAAACTTTTCCAGAAAATAATTAAGCCCCAATCCCTATTAAATTCTTTTCAAAGACCACAGCGAAAAAAATAACCTCAAAAAGCAAACTTGGACACGAAAAATCAATTTAACATCTTCCTTTCAAAGTATTAAATTGTGAGTACTCTTATTTCCAACTCCCTCCCTCTTATTCCTTGTTTTTTTCCGTTCGCGTCTCGAAGTTCGTGTTTCTTTTTACTTCGGTACGAAAATGTTTTGTTTCGATTGCACTATTTTGAAGCACTGTCCTCGATTTTTTCTCGAAGACGTAAATAAATTACAATGTGATTTTGCAGAAGTGGAAATGAAATGAGAATGTAAATAAAGGCTTACTAAGAACTATTCTATTTGTTTATAATTATATAAATTGATGTAAAAATATATACTTACCTATAATCCTACATGTATTAATTTCTGATGCCTTCGCGGTTATTTCACATTGCACTAGAAAATGCGTTTCTTGGATAACCAATAACTATAGGTAAAAACAAAAAAGATACGATTTAAAAAAAAGACTTTGAAATTAATTTCTCAAAAGTACCATTTGCGCTTTTTACTGACGATATGTTCTAACGCAACCTCTCTTTTGTCACAGGTAACCAGTGCGGTGTTGTGAAGTGAAGTGAAGTGTTAATGCGGCCTTGGCTAAGGCTAGAGTGAGGCCAGGTGAGGCCACCTGGGGCCAAGTGAGGCCATGTGTAGGCCGGGCTCTTCCACCAGCCGGACCTGGGCTTGGCTAGCGATCCTCGCAGCGTTGGGTCATACCACTGCTTATACAGACACGGAGAACTTTTTGAGCGATTTGGATAAACCAGGTTAGTATTTAAGTTTAGATCTAGGTAAGAATATATCGCACACCTAGATCTAAAGGGATCTAACTCAAAAACCGGAAGATTTGAGTTATGCACACCATCGGATTCCAGCAAAACCCACCTACACTAAAACTGATTTCAGCTAATATAACTCTGCTAACTTTATTATAAAATATATAAATTTATACAGAAAACTCATGCATGCATATGGACATATTAATCAGTTCTCGCCTCTCCTGAAAAAGTACCTTTATTGAGTTAGCTATTTTTAGATCTAGGTGTGCGATATGTGCAAGGTTACCAAGTACCTAAGGGTATAGGTATAAGAGCTAATCTCTAATATAGCAACCGAACGAAACATAACTAATAGAATTGACCAGGGGCCCTAGACAAGTGCCCAACGTTCAACGTTAACGTTAAACGTTAGCATCAAAATGTATGGGATTTGACATCCGCGAACGTTTGTGACGTACCTACGTGACAGTCGTTCGCGGATGTCAAATCCCATACATTTTGGTGCAGGTGCGTGCAGTGAGGGTCGCGCTTGTACTACCTCAGGGTAGGTACTCCATACATTTAAACCATTGTACCTATATGGACTGCACGCCCTTGGAATAGACATTTGCGAACAAGGCGCCACGTGGTGTATAATTATGTTAATAATAATTTAGTAGTTCTAAATCTGATTTTACCCTTCCTCCCAACGACTAATTCGTGCGCTAGTCGGCGCTGCCTTCAGACTTTGAAATTTGGCGTTCGAGACAACTAGCGTTATGTCCGAAATATACAAGTTTTACAGGAGTAATTACCCCCAGGTGTAACCCAAGTATTAGTTGCTTACAACTTTGCACTTGTTTCCTTTGGTTGCTAGTGATTGAACCAAGATTTTTCCTTAACGCTTTTTTATTAACTACCTGTTAATTGAATTAAATAAACCAATGCGTTTAGAGTCAAAAAATATATAAGTAGTTATGAGTGACCATGTTTCTGTTCCGAAAGTCTGGCGTACTGTCAATAGACGAAAGGTAACCAGATTCAAAATAGAAGTTTAATTAACCTAAAATAATTAGTTACACGCATTCGCGTTGTCATTAACGTAATGTATCCCAATTCATTTTAGGAAATCACACCAGAGGTATTTTGATTAACTAGAGTTAGATTCTAATACTTATCACACTTGAATTTCAACTCTAAATGATTACTCATAAATTCTAAATTGGTTCGTTTTCTGCGTATGCGTATACGCCTTTTGTAACTAGAAAGGGGTGGTTGCGTTATTTCTAAATTGAACCTTGAAACGGTTAGAATAAGATTCGTATTTGATTGGGTTTTTTTGCGTTTGTTAATTATGAATTGTCCCATTATATTAAAAGCTACGTCGTTTTCAATTAAGGTTGTATCTATTGGAACGTAAATATTGAATTTCTACTCAATATACCGGTTTTGTGTTGGTTTCGGAGCAATTTTCCGTCTTTGTAGACTAAAATTTAAGTTGATATTACCTACTAAAGGAATTCGTAATTTATTAGAAATTATTATAACATGTATCCCTACTAATATTATAAATGCGAAAGTAACCCTGTCTGTCTGTCTGTTACGCTTTCACGCTAAAACTACTGGACCGATTTCAACGAAATCTGATACAAAGAAAGTCTGGAGCCTGAGAAAGGACATAGGCTACTTTTTAACCGACTGCAAAAAGGAGGATTTCCACGCGGACGAAGTCGCGGGCAGAAGCTAGTAATAGGTATTATAAATGCGAAAGTAACTCTGTCTGTCTGTCTGTTACGCTTTCACGCTAAAACTACTAGACCGATTTAAATGAAATTTGGTGCAAAGAAAGTCTGGAGCCTGCGAAAGAACATAGGCTACTTTTTAACCGACTGCAAAAAAGGAGGAGTTCCACGCGGACGAAGTCGCGGGCAGAAGCTAGTACGAAATAATTTAGGATTTGCTTATTTCTAGAATTAAGTTATAAAACAGTCTAACGATACGCTCGTTTTGTATAACTTAGAAAATTAAAATATTATATGACACAGAGTTAAATGTCATTGTGAAATATTTGTTAAGACTAATGTTAAAGTACTTAGTCATAATAAATTAAATAAAAAAAAAAAAACAATCAGTCCAACCGTTTAGGAGTTTGTTACATACTTATATATTTTATTTCATATTATAGTTATAGTATAGTCCCATCCTAAGCAAAGACAATGGATTATACATGTACATACATACACATTACACATCGATGACTACAAATGCTCGTGATCATCACAATAACATCTGCCCCTATCAGGATTTGAACCTCCGATTTCGTAATCAGAGACTCAAACCACTAGACCAGCTGTCAAAATTAAGCAATACTTTTTATCATTATTTTAATGTGTCAATGACCTTTTTATCTCGCAAACTGTAATACGAGAACCTTGAGATCTAAAAAACAAGCCTCATTTATAAGTCATCAATATAAATCATCGAAGTATACAAAGGTTTAATAATCTCGGTAATAATGATCAATCATAATTTTACCACCTACACAAGTAGGTATTTGTGATAGTGCCGTAATAAAACGGCTAGTTCATAATTACAACACATCTGTGGGTTTAGTTCTTCTTATCATGCAGTTTAATTTTTTATTGTTTTTTAAAAGTAGCCTATGTCCTTTCTCAGGCTCCAGACTTTCATTGTACCAAATTTCATTTAAATCGGTTCAGTAGTTTTGGTGTGAAAGCGTAACAGACAGACGGACAGACAGAGTTACTTTCGCGTTTATATTATTAGTAGGGATAAAACCTAACTTAGAATGAAATAGAAAATAGTTTATTTTGATACCCGACTGGATTTTAAGAACTAAGTAGGTACTAATATCTTAAATTAAAAACTAGAACAAGATAAGTCTAAAACACTAGGCCGATATCAAAATGGTACCTTAAGTACTGGATTATGTTTTTGAAATTTTGATAAAATTATGTCTGATGTCTCATAAAAAAATAACTTCATAAAATATATTAACTTAATGCTGACGTTTCGAACTGTTCGGTTTCCATAGTCGTGGCTGATTGTTAATTTTTTTTTTTTTATATTTAAGTACGGCTTAAGCCAAGATCAAACCAATATTCAAAAAAATTTAAACATCGTCAAATGAACTTTCTTCATATAAATAAGTTTAACTACAAACATATGCGCTTTTCACATAGATTTACGAAATGTGAATTAAAAATAAACTTGTTATAAAATACGATATTATTTTATCGAACGACGTGTATGGGAATCACCGGAAATATAAACAATAGAATTAATTTATTCAAATATATGCTAATATATTATCACAACAATAAATGTAAATCGTTTTTAAGAATGTGGTATTTCTTTCTTAAAATATGTTTACAAATAATGTTAACATTAAAATAGTATAAAAATGAAGTAAGAAATAAATATTAGAATGAAACAACTTTAAACGGATTTCGCGTATTTCATTCTATTTGCTGACGTTTCGGAGCCTTTACAGATTCCATAATCGTAACACGACTAAGCTGACAATAATCTTATGCTAAAGGCAGGCGAAGGCATCAGAAATTATAAAGATAAGATATTGGAATGAAACAACTATAAACGATTTATCATTGATCACCGTCATTAGGCATGATGACAATTTTTTTTTGTTCATCAAGTATAACAAGATAACCAAATGTACAAGTAATTTCATTTAGGGTGAGTTCTGGTAAGATCGGGCACGGGTTAACACCGTACGATGTGAATTTACGCCTAATCTGGGAGATTTTTTAGTGCTGGCAATATGAAATTTTCATGGCTCTATGAGTTACGTCATGTTGTCAGCACTAAGAAAATCTCACAGATTAAGCGTAAATTCATATCGTACGGATCGTGTCCGATCTTACCAAAACTCACCCTATTATTCAAACAAAGGAAAATTGACAAAGATAAGTGCTTCCAAAGTTCGGGAGTGGGGGCTCGTTACGTCATGTTATCGTACAATTTATACCATAACGTGACGTCACAAACCCTATGAGAATATAACTGATGAACTAATTAGGTTTTCGTTTTCATTACCTAGTCCTCATTCCTCTTGTCGAGATGGCAAAATAGGGACCAGGGGACCTAGACACGGTGCCAACGTTCAACGTTAACGCTGAACGTTTGCACCAAAATGTATGGGATTTGACAGCCGCGAACGACTGTCACGTACTTCACAAACGTTCGCGGATGTCAAATCCCATACATTTTGGTCGTTTCGTTTAACGTTAACGTTGAACGTTGGCACCTTGTCTACGGGCCTAGGGCTACTTCATATTGGATACTTTTAAATACTTGATCAAGTCAATGAAATTCCCATAAAACTAAATATTTTAAGTCCAAAAACAAACATGCCAAGTTCCATATTGACCCGAGATTTGTTTGTGGGTTACCGAAATTTCATGTTTATTACAAATAAAAGTCAGTAAATTATAGCTATAATCTGGTAGGAATCGTATTATATTCTGTCTGTACGTTAAACCTTTGATGTATTATTATCCGTGGAAATAAAACGTGTATGACAGTTTTAGGGTTCCTTGGGCAGATAGAGAGTGTATACTAAAAGGAAAGGTAACTGTAGTCTACTTAAGAGTTAGACTATCTTCAGCTCAGTCGTGCTAATAT